>OW387135.1:21678791-31678791 GCA_936440205.1 Lepidonotus clava
AAGGACCCTACTGGGATGGAGCCTGCGTCTGAGCAGCGTCCCCAGCAGGAGGGACCCAGGAGGAGGGCCCTTAGACCCAGGAGGAGGGCCCTTGTGCCCTCAGGACAACACCAGTACCTCCTGCTCTCCTGGGTGGCCCCATGCTTGTAAAGCACTCTACCCTCTCGAATTGTGGAAGATCTGACTTAATTAATTCAACTGGTTCCCACGTGTTTTTTTTGCTGGTAATTGGGTTCGGCTTACAGAAACCAGCGGATCGGTGATTCCCAAACGAACAGATTACCGAAGTATAATACTGGTTATCATCTATGTGCGAAGGAATATCATAATGGAAATTTACAGTAAAATGCCTACAATATTGGAGAACTCGTTACAAGCACAACTTCACCGCAGATTGATGCTAAAGAGGAGACGACTGCGAGTGGTCGTCGCTGTGGGGTGGGGTGTGGAGGAGAGGAGGAGAGGGGAGAGAAAAAAGGCCAGGGAAAATAGATATCAAAGGGAAGAGAGACAAGAGCGACACACAGCGGCGAGGGGGGACACTGAGGACGGCTTGTTAGAGCCTCCTGTGAACAGGCTTTAGTCCGATTGTTGTCGTCCGGGGGGTCGTTATAGAAAGAAGGTGGGTGGGCGGGAGAAAACAGGTGGGGGTAGGGGGTCCGCCCCCCCTCCCCCCTCATTCCCCATCCCACAAAGCTTGATCCTATGTAAAATCTCTAATTGGCCGAGGATCACAGGGACCCGGGCCTCTCCACTGATCCTCTCAGCATTACAGAGCGGCCTTTTCAAGTTGAAAGGGAAATATTTATAAACATCAAACGGGTGGCCATCTGAGCGCCTTGGCCGCCGTCGGCCGGCCCCCACCCCGGAGGGCCCCCTCAGTGGAGAACCCCCGGGAGGATAAATGTCTTGACTTGACTCGAAAGTTTTGATCACTGCTACAGGAGTGGTCCCCGAGCGAGCGCTAGTGTCTAGGCTTGGTGGTTGTGTAGTATTCGATACCATATGACGTTCTATGTACCACATGTAGATACAAACTTTTTTGTTTTGTTTTTTTGGCTTTATGTTACTAGTTATGAATTGGTAAATAAATTTCGACCTGATGGTCGTTAACTTTGAAGGCTTTTCATCACTCATTAAATATATGTAATGATTTAAGCGCCAATTAGAAAACAAAACCAATTTTTTTTTGGGGGGCGGGGGGGGGGGGGGGGGTGGTGTTAAGTACAATAGTTAATTCGTTATATAGGGGCCTAACCATATTACCTGAGATGTGTTAAAAGTTGCCAATTAATATTTGATTGGTAGGACCTCATCCAAAAAAAAGGGAGGTTAATAGAGGCCAAATTGGTAAATCAAAGGCGGAGAAAAGACGTGACGGCGGCCATCTTTGCCGCTATCCCGCTGGGTGTCGGCGAGCGTACACCCAGCCGGCGATCACCTATTCCCTTTGCCGCAGTCGGCCGACGACCGGCACAGAAAGAATAACTTATCATTATATCCATTACCAAAATTGCGACGATAAAAGCGGGGCGAATCAAACTTTCATGGGCCGGCGGGCGCCATGAAAGGCCTGTCATTGCCGCCGCCTTGTACTTCTCAGAGATCACAAATGTGTAGTCCTCCCAACCCCGCCCGGCCTCTTCTATCTCACTATCTCTGAACTATTGTTATAGGGTCTATCTCACTATCTCATATTATTATTGTTAGGGTCTGCCATCACATTGCTTTAAGCAGGGAGCTTATTGGTTATGGCATTGTCTTTTTCATTTTGGCAAATGCTCTATTCATATTGTCATACATGTTTCATGAGCTGGCATGTGTTAAGGGTATGGTTTCATGATTTGGATGAATTGCTCTCATATTATTTTTAGGTCACACCTTTTAATACCATATTTTTATCTGATGGGTCTGAAGAGAATTCAATTGCAACTTTGTCACTTAATCCGAAAAAAAATGCGCAAAAAAAACATTTTTCAGGTGCATTATGGCATTGAATGGATTGGCAAAAAAAGAAACAAAGCATCGGAAACTCATTGATGTATCTCTTATCAGAAGGCCCTCGTCGGGTGGTTCACAAGTCCCTCTATTAGGCCACGCCCCCCTCGCGGCGGTTGGCCCCGCCCCCTTATCTCGCCCCGCCCCGCCCCCTCCCGACCCCGCTTTGAAGTCTCCAAGCCGCGTTTACACGACCCGATTGTGCCCAAATCGGCGCTGTCTTTGAAGTTAACTCCTGAGAGCAGGGCTGGGTTTACACAGTACGACCTGGGGTGTGAGGAGGTGCTGTATTGGTGTGACTGACCGGGAACTGACCAGTCACTGACCACTGACCCCTCTACTCAATGACCGATAATCACCCGTTAACGGCCGGTTGGGCCGTAGGGGGTGGGGTGGGGTGCGGCTCGGGACAGGCACTGACCGATCCCTGCGGGGGTTTGGTTCGGAGCAATGCATGGGCTCCTTGTTCGGAGAAATGGAAGGGTTTTTGTCTAGGTGGGGGTTGAGGTATGGGTGCTACAATAGGGCGATTCATATTGAACTGACCGGTTAGAGTTGGTTTGTGTGACCCTATTGGCCAATACTGGCCATTACTGACCATACTCAGGGATGTAAGCCAGGGTTAATAAAAAAGATCTAAAACCTCAGAGAGAAGATTTAGAATAATCTTAAAATGCCATAAAAAGTCATGTAAGGAATTCAGTTTAAAAATTTGAATTTGAGGTGATGTGAAAAAATCTGAAATCAGATTAAAATCTGAAAACTTACACATCCCTGAATACTGCCCTTTTTTTACTGACCATTACTGGCCTAAATAACCATTACTGGCTTTTCTGACCATTACTGGTGGGTGTCGTAGGTCCTTACTGACCGTTACTGGTGGTCAGCTGGGTGTAGTAGTAGTGACCACAATCCATCCCTGAGGTCAGCCCTCACAGGAACTGCCGGAACCAAGGGGTCAATCGGACATTTGACCCCCGAGTTCCGGTCACTAGGGTTGGTCTGGGGGCATTAAACGGGCTAACCCATACGACCTTTTATTGTTAAGCACCATTTATAGTGCCTCCCAGCAAATCCAGACCGCTTGACCCTTAGGTTTTACATACTTAAAAAAACATTCTGAGATCTACGGAAGTTTGTAGCAAGTGGCCTAAAAATGTACTCTATATCAAAGGGCTTAACAACTGTCCTATATGTATATCTCAGGGCCTAACAACTATTTATAATTCATATCAGGGCCAGAGAGGGCCTAAAAAGGTCTGTAGATATCAAAGATAAGCTTCAGGATGATCCAGCACGCACACCCATAGCTTTATCACAGACTGAACCCACGTACTAAAATCAATGTAAACTCCCTGATCTGTGTAGATACGTAGGTAGGGTCTAGTCCGGCCCAGACAAGTAAAGTAGTAGTACTCTGTGTGGTGTGTGTGTGTGTGACGGCCAGTACTGAGGGGTGGTGATCTAGGCCAAGCAAGCACTCGGCGTTATCATCAAAGGCCACGGCGAACCGCCAAAAGCCACAACAGCTGTCAGCCAGGTTCTCTTTGAAGCTCACCGCCACCACCGCCAACCCCCCCAAACGAAAACTCCCCGACCCCCTTCTACTCCTTCCGCTTCTCCCACTTGAGATTCCGGCTTTTCCCTGCAGCCCCTGACCCAGTTTGGGCCGCCCGGACAAACATAGGGATCGTGGAGGTCCTAGCCGGAACGGACCCCTACTACCTAACAGCTGGTGGGACTTTTAGACTGGACTTCCAGCCAAGTCCGCTAGGCGCTCAAAGTAGTTTGTATGATGTACCTAGGTCATGGAAGGACCAAATAGACCTCGAAACATGTCCCCTTCACACCCTGGAGCCGGCGGCCATTGTTGTCTAGGGGTCTGGAGGAGAGACCTGGAAGGGGGGGGGGGGGGGATTTTTTTTCCATGAGGGCTGTGGGGTTGCTGTGAAGGGGCAAATACAAACACCCTCGACTGACTTGGGCTGGGGAGGGGAGCTTAGAACTCGTGTACACATACCTTCAGAAGAAGCCGACGTGTGAAATCGGATCCCACTCTCGCTCCCCTGACCCCAACCTCCTTCCCCTCCCCTGCACACGCCTACATTTCCTGCCCTTTAAGTGAATTTGAGGTATGTCAGTATTTGGGCGTTTGATGCATGTTATGATAGAAAAAAATCCCAACAGGGGCATACCTAGTAACAAGTGAGACGACAAAACCGTCCTGAACACACATAACTTTTCACATAACATTCTATACACATAACATGAAAAGTACAACAAAATGTCATAATATCAGAATAAATCATGCCAAATAATTCAATAATCAATAAGACGCCCATACGAAAATCCCTTCAAAACCCCTGACCAATATCAACCTACCAGCTCACGTGGCAGCTATGTATCCCAGATTCCTGTTGCCATGGCGACGCGACGCTTTGGCCCCCGAGGCCTAGGACAAAGTTGAGCCAGTTGGTAAGTCGGGTAACGTCAGCCCTGTTGGAACCCGCCAGGAGGAAGGTCCTGAACGCCTCCACGGTGGCCAGGTACTCCGACATGCCCTCCATGGAGTGCCAGCGCCGGGCCAGAC
Organism: Lepidonotus clava; assembly: GCA_936440205.1. NCBI lineage: Eukaryota > Metazoa > Annelida > Polychaeta > Phyllodocida > Polynoidae > Lepidonotus > Lepidonotus clava. The sequence continues at coordinate 21,683,380 of OW387135.1, forward strand.
TAAGACTGGCCATACTGAATGATTGAATGACTCCAGGTGGTGGTATCCAGTAGTAGTAGTATTGGACCCTGGAGGCGGTTTTTGAGTGACGTCACAAACGCTGGGTGACGTCACTATTGATGGGTGACACCATGAGGTAACCAATCCAGGTGCTCACAGTACCAGCTTTTGTCTGACTTCTAAGAGTGACTTCTAAGAGCGACTTCTAAGAGTGACTTCTAAGAGTGACTTCTAAAAATGACTTTGTAGTTAGTCGTCAGTGATAAGTAGTCAGTGACAACCGCTGCTGCTGTCACCACCAGGGCCTCCAGTGGATAATGACCCTCGTAAATGACTCGGCCGTGACCATGGTAACCGTCACTCAATAAATATTAATGGCACAATGGGTCTAATTATGGGGGCCGGGCCGGCCGCTATGGTTGTCATCCCCTGGTCGTCGTAAAATGGTAATCAACGTGTCCTTTGATCGGCCGACAGCTGGCTAGATCATTCTGACAATATGGCAAATATATCAAGTGTCTCTCTGCACCAATAACTAGCCAGTTTTTTTTTCAGTGCAATGTGATACTCTCCAGTAGATCAGCTGAATGTTTTCTGCAATGTGATACTGTAGTAGATCATTTAATGTCATTAAAATCCTAAGAGATCATTTTTTATCATTTGGGCATTAAATCCGTAATATCGCTGGTTATCATTATTATCAAATCATAATATTGTGATCTATCATTATTATCACGCACAATGTCAACAGTTTCCGAACCAATGATAACACCATGCATCCGCGTAAAAGGCTCCCCAAAGATTATCCCAAAAATAATCCTGATACAAACTCAATCCGTCAGGGTATGACACACTAATCCAGATCAGTAAAATCCATGCGGTAAAATCCTTCCCGGAGCTTCCTTCTTGCCTCCGGTACCCGTCCCAACTCCGGATTCACCCCCAAAATCCAGAAGGAGGCCAAGTCACGTTCATCACGTGACTACACGAGTTTGTGACGTCACCACCGGAAGTGGCGCGCAGCGTCTTTGATCCTGCGCTATCTAATCCACCTTGCCTGGGCAGATTAGGCTAATCCTGGTTGATAAGATAAGGGAGGCTGAGCGGGTTAGGGTGGGCGAGCTTTGAGCGGGTGACAAGAACACCTGGTTAAAAGGTAAAAAGTAAAGCCGGCCGCAACACCCTGCTGATACCCGTGCTTACTGGCCAGGTGTGAGTGTTGACTTTCTACAGAGATTAGGGGAGAGATTAAGGGAGAGATTAAGGTGCTCCAGGTTAAACACAAACAACTGACACCTCAAACAGCCCGCCCTGATAGGCTATCGCGGATCAAAACCCTGGAGTAGACGGCGGTGCGGGCCTTTTGTCACCTGGGGTGAGAGGACAAGTTGTCTCCTTGTTGACCCTTCATACCTGAGTAGGTAGACTCCATTCCCGAGTCTCAGTCACTGGTAGGGTAAATCCTCAGGTCCTCAGGTACATAAATACTGATCCTGTACTGATCTTCGATCAACTGATCCTGTGCTGAATTTCAACTGATCAGGTACTGAATTTCAACTAATCCTGTGATGTATGAGTGTCCAAATGATCCCAAATCACCAACGATATTGATTCACTAAGATTCCTTACTCCTCCTGCAGACTCCTTGTTCTCCCCACAGACTACCCCACACACCACACCCTCAGACACTGAAGAGACTGGGTGAGACAGAAAGGTGTGGGTTTAGGCAGGTGTAACCAAGGTGACTGCAGGTGTATCTCCGACTGCTAGCTGCCCCTCTCTTAGTCAGGTGTAGTAGGGCCGCCAGGTGAACATTACCAAAGGTATGCGGGCTGGGACAACAATAGACAGGTGAGGGGCACAGAGAGAGCAGGTATGGGTCCCCACTATGGTAGGTGACATGATGCTGATTGACATGACACCCCGCCGGCTCTGACATGCTGATGATGATGCCTCCATGCACTCCTACTATCCATCTTTAATTTATCATGGTGTGATGCCTCCATCCATGCATTGCACTCCTCTCTATCTTTGTTGTATGGGTAATTTTTATGGTGATTTACCCATTTTTATGGTAATGGTAATTTTCCCCTGGTGTTGTTATTATCGTTGTCTTCATGTTATCCTGTGTTCTTTGTGCTGGGAATGTGCTGACGGCATCAGAGTACCTGTAGCCTGACTCCCATCCCCACCTGGCCTCTCCTACATACAGGTAATACTATTACTACTGCCAGCTGGGAGGGGTAGGGTAGTAGTAGGAGTTACCTGTGCCAACCTCGACAGGTGCCACAGGTGAGGCAGATAGCTGCACAGTGGCGACCCCTAGGGTCATAGCCAGAACCAGTCAGCCGTAACGCTCTATGAGAGAATCCGTTAGTGAGAGTGTGGTGGTTTATGTGAAGACGGTCGATCACTGATTCTTATCTGAGTTAGTGATGCTGAGACCAACCACCTTTTTCCCCAGGCGCTGGTTCTGAGTTAGGAGAGTCGGCCTAAAAGGAGAAGTGAATCAGCCTAAAAGGAGAGGAGTCAGCCTAAAAGGTGGAGTAAATCACGCCTGTTTCCCTCCACGTCTAGACTCCCTATGAGTCTATGGCTAGGGCCTTTGGCTCTGTGCTTTGTCCCAAGGGGGGTTGTCACTCAAATGGTATTCAGGGTTCGAGAAGGGTCCTGGTTGGGCAAGGTTGTCTAGGCTGGGGGGGAAGAATGGGGAGTGGAAGGGGGCGGGGATCGTAAAGGGGGTAGGTCATGAGGGGAGTCATGGGGTGGTAGGGGTGAGGCGGGGAGAATTTCATTACACACATATGGTCCCAAGGACTGCCCCATCAAGGGCATGCACACCCCCACTGGATTCTTCCCAAAAATCCATCCATAATACCTTAGTGCGAACGTACGTACGTGTCATGCCCAGTGCCCAATCCGTGCCCATCAGTTACCCAAAGGGGCCATCTTTTAATCTCGACTTGTTAGCCATTTTGTGACTACAGATCGTCCTATTACATGTCCCAATAAGCCCTCAAATAGCCGCCACCCCTGGCTACCCAGCCCAGGCCGGCGTCAAACATCAAAGGGGCCTTTTACCCCCTACCACATACCCCCTACCCCCTACCACATAGACTCCAGCCCAGGACACCCCACCCCAGCCCTTTTAACAACCCCTTCATCCACCTATTCTAACTAGGTGCAGACAGGGCTGGGTGTGTGTATATATACATATAAGGTCCCGGCGGCGATCAAAAAGGGCCTCATTTGCATAAATCTCCCATCAGGCGTGGCGGTGGACGGCCGCTGGTTATCTGAGTAGGTCCAGATACAGACAAGGTGCTCGCCGGGTGACAGCGAGAGATCAAAGGGATGCCGCCGGGGGTAGGCGCAGCAGGTGTAAAGTGAAGGTTACCCCCCCCCCCTCCCCCCCCCCCCGCCAATCCAGGCCTAAATACCCCCTTCTTAACCATGCCGCCACCTACCCCTTCCTTTAAAAGAAAAACAAGACAATAATGTATTTGCCTGACCCCTGCGTGTTTCCATGACGACCAAGTGTGACAGGCACGAGTGATGTTCCGACTCTTTCTCTGTCATCAAGACCGACTCCGCCCCCACCCCACCCCCCTCCGACACTTTCCCCCCATCTTATAAAGTCCCCGCCCGATCGCCAAAACCCCCACCCCCACACCAACCATCATACCCCCACACCAACCCTCCGACCAAACTTCACCGTCCCATCCACGGCGGCAAAGTCCTTTTGAAGTTCACTCGATTTTCAACGGACTTTTTTTCCCCTCCACAAACTCCCTTTCGCCCCACGTTGCCTCTCTCTCTGCCCCCAAGGCCTGGGGCTGTTTAGGTTGGGACGTCGGGCCCTGAGATCTTCTGAGGGTCCCCAGATCCAAACCACATGGTAATCAAAGTCTCATAAACGTCGCCCAGACGTTAGTCCGGGGCCGTATGTCAAGTCGGGGTGTCATATCCTGACAGTGACGACGTCGACAGCGACGTTACGTCATATCAATTATGGGTGGTCTGTTATTAGGAATTAAGGAGTAGATAAATGTGGGTATGGCTTGGGGCCGTGTTGTTGGAAAACTGAGGAGTAGAATGTTATGTACACGGCTTGGTATCTTTTAATTCGAATATTAATGAGTGGAAAATCATTGTTATGGCTTGGTATCTTGTATTTAGAAAATTAATTGATAGAATAATATGGATATGGCCTGCTATCTTGGTTTTAGAAAATTAAGGTGTAAAGTAAACTCTCTATGGTTCGATGCAGAATAAGGGGATTTTCTTACGCTGACATCCCAAGTAGGTAAATATCCTTAGAAAGTGGCCTGAAGGGGTTGACAACGTTATCTTATTGGCCAATCAGAGAGCTACGATTTCTAAACGCCTTATCATTTTCTTCCGCCTTTGCCCCTAGTCCCCCTCCAATCCGCCCCCCCCCCTCCCTCCCTGGCCGTCTAGTGTTTACAGGGCCCTAAATAATGCCCTGTGTTGGGCAACAGGACCTAACATGGGTCGTCGCCACATCAAAGGGTCTGGGTAATTGTCGCCGCTGCTTTAGGGCCTTTAATTTACTGTGTCTGTGGCCGGGTGGGCGAGGGTGGAGAGTGAGGGTGTTGGGGTGGTGAGTGGGGAAGAAAGCGTGAGTGGTCGAGCCCCTGTGCCTTTATCGGCCACAATCAAAGGTAGGGAGGGGTGAGGATGGAGGGGGGGGGGGGGGGCAGTTTTTGGGGGGTACCTTTTGACACGGCGGTAAACTGTGGGGGCTCCCTAAAACAATGAAGGTCACTGTTATGTATAATCACCCAGTAAATTTAGGCGCCATTATCACGAGGTTCCTCGCTGGCCAGCCGCAGTTTGACAAGGCACGTGTTGGGAGTCGGAGACAAGAGGCGAAGGGATAAGGAGTAGGATTACTGAAATGGGGCTTCACAGAGAATACTGAAAGACTACTGAGGGAAATAAAATAAAAGATACTCGGTTTTCTTCAAAAACCTGGAGCGCACAGTCAGGCTCGAGTCACACAGGAGCGGAGGGCCTTTGTCCGGTGAAGATCAGAGGAAAGATCAATCGATCAGGGAGGTAGATAGGCCCTGTCTTCACAGAATAATGCCCTTTTGTCTCCGCGCAGGGCCCTTTCACAGCACGGCCCCCTCCGCTCCGTCAAAGGGCCTTGTGGTGTGTGTGATCACCGTCCGTACCCCGCCTTTGGTAACCCTACACTCTATACCCCCCCCCCCCACCCCCATTCCCCTGCCTCCTCTACCACCCCATCGCTGTACTTATTTTCGCGAATTACAAATTACGCGCATTGCTTTTAAAGCACGAAAATATGACGCGATGAGAAAAACACAATTCCCTAAAACAAATAGGAAAATTTGGAAAATGTACGAAAATTGCATTTGGGTAAAACAAAGGGGATTACATAGGAGATGCGCAAAAATTTCGCGCCGCGAAAATATGTACGTTCAGAGTATACCCCGCCCCTAAACACCCGCCCTTTTCTATTTAGTCACCGACCACTCAGCCCCAGGTTTTATTTGCTTTTCACCTCATCCACTGTGTCGCCCTGTGTCCCTCTTCAACACGTTCCCTTTCACCTTCCCCTACCCCCCGAACACTCGAAAATTACCCTCGGCCTCCAAAAAGGGCCCGACCACCCCCCTTTCACGTCACCGCGGTGTCATATCCGATGTCGTTCTCTGGTGATGAACTTGTTGCCATGGATACATTAGTAGACCCTCCCCACCCCTTTCTGAGCTTGGTCTGACCCCGGAGTTCAGGCTTAATGTGACCTTTATTTTTTCAAGGGCGCTCAGGTCATTGGGTAGAACAATTAGCTTTGGTTACTTTAGGAATGTTGGGGTCACATTTGATTTTTATACCATATGAAATACAGTTTTTTAAATCTAGTTTGTGTTAACGATACAGTGTATGCTATTTCCCTACTTGCATGTTCAAACCAACATCTTCTATAATCTTCCGCAATATCTTTTATCATGAACATCTCTAAAAAAAACATTTAACCGTCTAATCTATATGTAAACTCTACAAACATAACCTTTGTAAATAAATCCCCTTCACTGGGAAAATTCCAAAGTATGTCTCAGATTTGCAGACACATACGAAAAATATCTAGGTCTCTACTTTGACAAAGATTTTGTTCTCCACAATTTCACTCTCAATCACCAATATACTATAGAAAACACGCCTCAAGCTAGTAGACACACCACAACACAGGGCATACATAAAAAGTCCAAGTAGGATCAGAGGGGGTAGGTTTCGTGTTCTAGGCCAACTGAACACCTGGTTTTGATAACTATCTGAACTTAGGCCGATCGGATTTCACGTTTATCTTTCCATTTTCCAGAGATGCACTCGATGGGCCTGAGATACAGTTATAACAGACGAGCCAGCCAGTCTAGGCTTGCAGAAATGTGTCTTTTTTATCGTACATCTTAAGTCTTAGAAATTAACCAGGAGAAGGCAGATTTAACTCAGGGCGACAGAAAAGATTAATTACAGGCAAAAGCATAGGCAACAATTACCGGTGATAGCATAGACAATAAATCAATGAATTATTGAATATTTCCCATGAACAAAATAAACTGGAATGTTTTCGAGTTGGACCGACATTTTTGTAATATCGTAACTAATGATTATTTAAAATAATTTGGTAATAATTCTGAAAACCAGGGGAAACCTTGAAGATTATCAAACAAACAACAACAACAAAACATGTATACGATAAAGAAAACAGACATAACTATTTCCTAATTTCAAACTCACTCACACAACGAACTCCAATGACCAGGATTTCAAATGAGACTTTGAAACTCAAGCCTAGAACTAACCAATAACGCCTAATACGTAATGAGATGAAACAGATGGACTTGACTAATCACCAATAACGGCTGGGCGGCGGGGATCTGGGGAACATTAAAGGGGAGACCCGTTAGACTCTACCACCTGGAGCAACCCCCCCACACCCCACACACTCCTCCCGGCCCCAACTCATGATGTCCAGGCCCAGCTGTCCGGTAACAACAACCTCCAGCACTCGGCCTTCATTGGCTGCTTCAATTTTTCAAAAGATGCAACACCCCCCCTGCCCCCTAACCAGCCCCCCCCCCCCCCCGACCCTATCCTACCTACTGGGTGACCAGGTGGGGGCTCCCGGTCGTCGCACCTGGCGGCTCCCTTTGAAGTGTCCAGGTGGTCCGCGCAGGGCGGCATGCTATAATAATCACACACACACACTTAAGCCCATATTCCACTAGGCGATTTTGACTATCTGGAATTTGGCAATTTCTAAAATGTAATGAGTAATATGAAACGAACCTGTACATGTTACATATTATTTGAAAGAGTATCCGAAGACCGTTCTAATGATATATAACATGTCCATGTTTAAGCAAAATTCAAGCTGCTGATTTCATAAATTGGGAGTAGAATCGGATAGTGGAATACAGGCTTTTACTCACTCACATAGTGAGGCACCATACACAGATACAGGCGGTCACACACAGGTAGTTGTTTTATCTACTACTGCTTCTTAGATAACGTTCGCACCATCTGAAATGCCGACCGCATAACAACTTCAAAGGTGATTTTCCTTAGTTCTCTCTCTTCCCCCAGTCTACCCTGACCTTGTGGGGTTGGGAGGAGAAAGGACATCCAGGGTTTTATCATTATTATCATCAAAGATATTCGGACCCAGTCATGGGTGTTATTTTTAGACTGCCTTGTCATTTCCTATCCCGACAGCATGGGTGTGATAATAATTGATAAGTGATGATTATTGAAAGTGTAACAATTGTACAAGATGAAACAAAGAGACAATGATTGGGAAGATCTCTTGTTAATAATATGTTCGTTGTTTTTGAAGGTTATCATCGTTATCACATTATCGTTATCATGATATGATTACGAGCACACTAGTTCATCCTATCAATCACCCCAAAATCATCTAATGAAATTATTAATGTGATCCTGACACCAATACACACTGGCACTTAAAAGAACTGATTATCAAAGCCAACAATAAAAATAAAATAAAATAAAAAAAAGGTCGCTGATAATCATAAAAGGCAGCATGTCAGCTGGCCACTGCTCCAGTGATATTTGCCCTTAAAAAAAAAAATTCCCTAATTGCTATGCCAACAACTACACAGGGGTTACCACAAACTAAGCCATCTGTTCGCGACCTATCAACCATTGATATGGCCCTTATTTTTATATCTCTGACCGGCCGCCCCCTCCCTTTCTGTGACCCTGGATATTTTTTGTTTCAATATTGACTGAGGGGAGGCTCAAACAGGCGAGTCTTTGATCCTCGAGTCGATGACCTTCGAGTCTTGGTGGGATCCGGGTGGCGGGAGGCTTTGATCTGAACCATTGTGGAGTGGTGGACCACGTGGTTCGCTGATTACACGGCAGGAGGCCTGGCCCCGTTCACGCCCGACCAGCAACCAGCAAAGGGGCCTTCCATTAAGTACCTACGCAAAATTTCAAAAATTCAAAAATTCTAGAACCCCCCACCCCCATTGGACTAAAATAGGCATTGGATTTGTTTGTTAAAGTACGCAAATTTCAAAAAAAATATCTCAGACCCCCCCCCCCTCCTTGGTGCGTACGTACTTAATGGGAGGCCCCAAAAGTGGTCAAAAGATGTACTAGTCCTTTCATGAGCTAGATACCTCTTGCATAATACTAGTTTGAGCACCTAGCGGACTTGGACGTAACTGTAGTTAGGAATATGCATAAATGAACCAGTGTAAATTTTGTTCCTGCCGGTAGTTTTTTTTATTTGAAAAATTCATTTGATCGTTTATATACGGATCTGATAGCAAGTGGTTAAAACACACATCTCATGATATTATAGGCATAAACAAGCCCGTATAAAGTTCATGTAACTGATATTTTATTTTTTTTAAATCCATTTAGTCTCCTATACTAATTTAACTGAGCGTTGGAAAACATGTTCGGAATGTATATTATTTCTTATCTAAATAGATAGTCATGAAATATATGCTACACCTTTTACATTTCCAACTCGATCATTAATTACAATTCCTACTTCATCTTTATTCGTGGCAATCACTTAACTTTCCATTGGTCGCAGGCAAACGGGCATAAACGGCTTCACACAAAAGCAGAGTGAAGTTTTTCGATCCTTTCTCAACTTATCTAGGTTTGAATCTCGAGTATCAGGTAATAGAAACCTACAAGTAATATGATCCCAAGCTAAATCCATCATCAGGACGTCTTTGAACAAGAAATACTGTCAGATCCTTTTGGCGCACCACAAAAATCGCCGGGACTACAAATTACCCATGTATGTCGAATACTCTGTTATTACCCCCATGGACTTTCCGCACTTTCCTTTGAGAAAACTGCCAGCATTGACCTGAATACTGACTTGGGGAGGGGGGAAGGCTCCTGGGGGGGATAATTATACCATAAGTCTAGTAAGTAACAGCGTGGGGTGAGAGGGGAGGGTGAGGGGGGTGTATGAATGTACTGGCCAAGTAATAGAGACAGGATTAATTCTATAACGACCGCAGTCTGTTACGGATCAGTCGGATATCCCTACTTTGATCCCTCACCTGGATCCGACCCGACCATAAAAATAAACGTCTCCCAACTTTCCCCTTGTACCCATTAACATATTTCTCCGCCGCCAAAAAGTAGCCGCGTGCTTTCTCCAAAACACCTGTTGCGATGTTTTAGTGTGAGGGATATATTAAAGGGGATGGTTTTTGTTTTTTGATGGCTGTTTAAGTGTTCGCGAAATATAAAAGTATGTGGCAGGGGTGATCTAAGTTGCACCGTGAATGTTTCTTGCCACCAAAACGTGTTACATTGCGGCTCCTGTGATCAGCCGACCATGACGCCACCTGCCGGCCTTTGGGGGAATCTATTGCCATCGGCCGTGACGTCACATCCGGCTGATTCCGCAGACAGAGCGTCTCCTGTTGGGGGTCGTATTCGGTCGATTCTGGGGTCGTATTTTCATACGACTCCCCAATGTGTTATGAAGAATACGAGGGTGAGAAAGTATGAACCTGGAATAAATGTGTCAACGGGGAAAAAGAGAGGGTCCCATATTCAGGTCTTTTCGGGATGGAAAGGGTATCTTTTGCGCCTTAGGTTTATGACGTATCTTTGACTGGATCACTCCTGCTCTCAGCAAAGACCTCTCCTAAGTTAGGATAAAATAATTCTATATTCACTTTTCTTCCCTGATTTGGGTTCTGATCATGTAATTCTTTTTCCCCAAAAACTTCATTTCAAAATATACTTGCTTTAATTCCACCTTGTATTTCCAAAAACACTGATCCTATTCTAACCTAGTAGACCCAATGGCGCAAAAATGACCCTTTCCTCTTCAATATATATTGGTACATGAAATTTTACAGTACTATATAAATAATTCTGTACTTACACACTGCTGTCGGTGAGTGACATGGTGTCGTCGGTGAGGGCATCGCTGGACAGACTTTGTAACTCGCTGTCCTGAGCGGAGACCGGAGCGTAGGATACATGGTAAGGGTTGACATGACTCCGACCCGACTGGTTCTGCAGGTAAACTCTGGAAAAATTAAATAAAAATAAAATATTATTACAATTATGTCAATTCATGAATAAACATGTATAGCTGAGATCCCCTATCCGACGGTGGAAAATTTCCTACTTCAAAAGCAGGAAACCCTACAAAAGCAGGAAAATTGCATTTATTATCAAAATGCATATCTATATGTATTTATGTGTTGGTTAGTGGTTGCCCCCTGGGCAAGTGTATTAATTGTTACCCTTTTTATCTACCTTGTATGATTATTAAATAGGTAATGCACTGAGAAACTTAATGAGTGACAGACCCAATTTCCGGCCAATTAATAGAGTCTCATCAGGTAAGCAGACCCTCTTATTGTCTGTGATTACAGGGGTCTACCTTTGAGGTGGGCTGTGAACCCAAGGGACCAGGTGCACAACCTTACCAGGTTCCCAGGTGCACAATCTGACAAGGTTCCTAACCTTGTAGTGCACTCATGTTCCTAACCTAATGTATAACTATTGAGCTGAGGTTCCTAACCTAGTGTATTGAGTTAAGTTCCTAACTTGATGTATTTAGCCAAGTAGTTATAAGTTAAACACATAAGTTTCTTGAATTTTGTAACATATCAAAAGGCTGACTGTAGATAGTGAATCGGGTGTAAGATGAGGATAGATTAGAGATAGGAAGGGTTACACTACAGATATGTGAACCCTTGTCATGGTTCAGTGGGTACCCCAGGTTTGAGGGTAATCCGGGGTAGCTTTGTCACCTAATCTACCCCTTTGGCCGTCAAAGGCGACATCAAACAAAGTAAATCTGTAAGTCACCCTATGCTTCCAGGCCTTGTGCCGTAAGGTTACATCACAAACAATTAGGGCACACATGGGTCTCTTCTAACGAACAACTACTCCTGGTTAACCTAAAAAACTTTGTATCAATTCATTGTAAGGGAATAGATGGCTCATTGTAAATTGATATATGATTTATTGTAAAGGGAGAGCAGAGAAATTCTTCATATAATTGCTCGTAAATAAGCTGAAATCTTATTTCAAAATTTAACAAAAAAAGAAATCCACTGAATTCCTAAAGTCGGATGACAAAATCAGTTCCTTTGAGACTAACAATTAAGGGGTAGAATCTGAAAAACACTGATTAAAAACATTTGTGTGTAGGGAGAAACGGGGTGGGTAGTCAAGTCCGAGGACGGTTGAGGAGTAGGGGCGTAGGGGTGAGAGTGTCAACAACAATAATCCCAGGGACCTTAAGCAGGTAACAAAGGGGGGAGGGCCCGTCACGACCACCTCCACGGACACCTCACACATCAAAGACTTGTCTCATTCCGCCGCTCGCATGTAGACGGCGCCACCGGTCACTGGGGTGACCCAGGGGGGTTGATAGGAAACAGCAGGCACTGGGAATGCTTTCAATACTCTTTCCCTTTGTCTTTCTTTGTATTTTTTCTTATATGAGTTTTGGGGCCTAATAATGATGTCAGTGCGATATCTTTTGATATGTATCACGCGATCTTGAGATCTAGAAAATCCAAGGTTTTATTGACAGCCAAGCCCAAGGTTAGGAACTTGTCTGTACCTGTCAATCATTTTCAGAGTGACATACTATTCCGGATTTGCCCAAATAACGCAATGAATGTATTATGCTAGATGATACAATGCAATGGGTAATGATTTTTTAACCAGACAAAAAAGACTAATTCACTATTAATTTGCTATGTGCCCCCCCTGTTCCCTAGACATAATTCTGACACAAGGAATGGCACCTACGGAATTCCCCTTTTCTTCAGTTTGTGACACCAGGAGGTCAGGGCACCATGGCCCTATCATACCGCCACATCAGACCCTTTAGTCACACCCACCCACCCAAAAGGTACAATATTGAGAGGGCAGAGTACAGATTACAGGGCGGGTCCGTAGGGCTTGAAACAACCCCTCCAGTCCCCCCTCCTCCTGACCCCTGCTCCTACCACTCAGGTAGTAGTAGCCCCCCCCCCCCCCGAACACTCCACCTGTTCCCATGGGAACCTTTACCTGGAGCCGACCCCTTGGGAGATGAGCAGGAGCGCCCCTTTGATGTCCGCCGCCGCTGCCGCCCGGCGGGACCCAGGCCACCCTTAAAAAAAGTGTGTTTCCTGTCCAGCGCCCGCCAGACTTTTTGAGGGCGGACTGGAGATTTCTTTTTCCTGTTTTTTGAATTTGAAGAATTTTTTTTCAGCAAAATTCTTAGTTATTACCATACCCAAAAAAAAGGGGGGGAACCAAAAAAAATAAAAATTTCCCGACCTCCTGACTGGCGTTTTTTTCGGCTGACCCGGACAGGAAACAAACTTTTTTTAAGGGTGGCCTTAGGGCTGAGACAACAGGTGCGCCGGGGACCAGTGAGTCCGGCGCCCAAATGCAGGTGGCGCTGCGGTCGTTTGTTAGGGGTGCAGTGCCTAAATGACTGAAGGGGGGGGGGGGGGCAGGACCTAAATGACTGGCCCGCCGGTAATTAATAGGGTCCCATCACCCGCGGTCCACTTTAAAGGCTGAAGGGAAAAGACGGACAATTTAGGACTGGTCCTACTTAGGGGTGAGTTTGTTTCTGATGGGCGGTGTATGGGGGTTTTACTTCAGATGGTTGATGGTGGTTATAGGTGTATACATACTATACTATCACCCCCCCCCCCCCTCCCAACCGCTTTGTACTTACTCACACGAGACCCCTTAGGGCTATAAGGACAGGGCTGGGTAAGGCGGTGCGTATTGTCTTATTATTGTGGGGAGGGAAAACATAGTTAACTTGCTCACAAAAGGGTGGCTAGGGCAAAAAGAAAGGGCACTAACAGGGCAAAGAAGGGCACTAACAGGGCGATCACTGACCACTGACAGGTTAGGACACATTTGAAGGAGGGCATCTGACAGGACGATCATTGACCATTGGTAGGATAGTTAAAGCTGAGTGGAACAGCGTGCAGTTTACATTGCAAAACCCTGTGCTAATCATCGCCTATTATCACGGCCCTAAGTGTATTCAAAGAGCCTTGTCTTTAATAGTGGCATGTTCATATAGTGTCTACTAAAGTGTCAAAAATTTTCAATATTCCATAAAGGGCTATGCGTATGATTGTAGTGTACTTTGAATGACATTCTCTGAATTCTACTTGGACAACATGTCGAGAGATCTATCACTTTTATTTGAAAGTGTTTTTCAGAACACATGCTGCAAATCATATGACATGAACATATTGTGTCCAATCGTACTCAGCGCACTGCGCAACTAGTTTAGCAAGGGGGGCTCTGTTCTAGTAACCCAGAATAATAGGGGGATGAAGACAAAGAGTTCATTAGTCGTTGTCTAATTAGGTGCTGGCATAACATAAGCAGTGTGAACCATGCCACACTGCAAGCCCTACTTACTTCTGGCCTCTTTTCACCATTATCCTACTTTTTATACCATTAATTACACCAACGGCTGTTAGTGTTACTTACTGAACCAACAGTTCCTTGTCAGTTTTTAAAGGAATGGAAAATATGAATGAATGCTCGAAAAAAAAAAAAGAAGAAAAATAAAAGTTAGGTTTTTAGATTTTAATAACATGTATGGATTTGATTGTTCTGGCAAGGAGGCTAACTGAGATTTATATCCTCATCTCCTCTATAGGCCCACGCTAAATGCACCACTGTCAACAAGCGCTTTGAAGCTATTTTTCTTCCTTCTGTACGTCAGCAATAAAAAATATATAATTCGTCGAAATTCATTCCAATTGCTGTCTTGCTTTACTTTTATCTTGTTTTGATTCCCATAGCTGGAGTACATGGCTAGTTGTTATGACTTGAACTTTCTGTCCTGATTACAACTTCACTTTTGTTCAGCTGTAATATTTACTTTTCTTTCAGACTCTAGATAACAATATTTTAGACTCGATGCTTCTATGGATCCCTTAATGTTTCCTATTAACACTACGTGGAGATCTACTGCTATGATCATAGGGTACGTTATGACGAATGGACCTGGATAAAATTGGATCAATCGGTTCAATATTGAAGTTTATTAAACCAAACCTGTCTGGGTGCACAAAGTGCGTTCCCCGTGTTCCCCAAAGCTGCCAAGTTAAGTACACTGGTATAGTCTGGATCAGTGAAACCCGTTTTTATCTACTATTTACCATAGTGATTCGTTTCATCTATTTATTATTAGTATTACCAATACCTCCAGTTGCAAACATCATATCTATATAGTTTTAATTCAGATTTCAAGAAGAATTTACAACCTCTGAATGAATATGGCACCAAATTATTTTTCATTCATTTATCCTATTATGCAAGTATTATCAATATGTTTTGGTATAAGAAATTATTCTGAAGTTTTTGGTTGATGAATCAGATATTTAAAAGATCTCATATACCGTAATTGTTTTATTTTCTATAAAGGATTTGGTTGTTCGGAAACACGTAGCAGCAAAGTAATATCTTTCCGCAGGACGGTCGGTCCAACTCACCCCAATATATATGAGACCCCCCCCCCCCCCCTCCCCCTCTAACCCCCTCCAAACTCCTCCCACTCCCAGCGGAGGTTCAGTCAATTTGTTACAACACTGAGAGGGGTAACAGAGAAGTGCTTGGTGAGTGTGTATATCCTGGCCCTCTCCCCGTCTCCCCAACCCTTTGATCATGGCTCTCGTTTCAACACACTTTTCCTACCCCCCTGCCACTACCCCTGCCCCTTTCCCCCTATGTTGTACCCTCACGGCCTGCACCCTTTACTCTTGGCCCACCACTCTGGGCATGTGGCCTTCCAATAGATACTTGCCGAGGTACTTTCTGAACTCCCAACACGTCCAAACACCCCCACAATTCAGCGGGCCAAACCTCAAACACCTCAACTTAGCAGGGATAGGAAAAAACTGAAGAGATACAGGCTTAGGTAGACATTATACTCTGAACTATGACTTCATGTCTCATCTTGTAAATCATTAGGCAGATTTAGAAACATTAAACAGATCTCTAACTTAGTCTCATTTAATATCATGCTTGTAATATTTTTGTGCGTGGAAATTATTCAAATAGGCACTGAGGATATGGAACCCTAGTATCTCATTATGATTCAATATGTTTGTCTTTACTCCCTAAGGCTGACATAAAAGATTATTGCAAATAAATAATAATAAAAAAGATTCTTTACGTATTCGTCACATGATAATCATTTAGGATCATCTAAAACCCCTCATTATTAATATTAGTCCATCACCTAACCAATCCAACCCAGAGTTAATGTGAAATTATCTTCCTCACACTCCCCACTGAGCGAGGCGATTACCCTCCCCACTAATAACAATGATAATAAATAATAATGAGCAGCTCGCCCCCACATCAAAGAGCCGCTCCCCGAGTCACCTGCTGTAACATTCTATAAGGACGCAGGGGGCGTGACGTCACGAGTGGATTGGGGATCCCCAAGTCAGAGGCGACGTGTTAATTCATAACGTTAATGGGTGTGCGGCGTCTATTCATGGCCTTAATGGGGCGCCAGTTGTGGCCTAACCTCTCCAGGCGCGCCGCATTGTTCTACCTCCTGATGGCTCCATCTGGCCAGCGGCGCCCACCGCGGAGCGGCCATTGTGTATTTTGTTGGTGGGAGGGGTGGTAATTTTTTTTTTCTGAGCTTCCTCCAGGTGGCACTCTAATAATCTTAACCGATACACTAAGCTGCAGGGCGATTTTTACCCTTAAAATCTTGTTTTGCTTTGGTTTTATGTATTACATGAGTGGGTGGGTGGGTGGGTGGGTGGTTATTACATTTCTATTTCTAAGATTCCTCCAGGTGGCACTGTAGACCTCCTTTTTCTAATCCACAAACAATGCAACAGAGCAATCCTTAATCTTAAAACCTGGTTTTTGAGTGTGCTCATTCTACAGCATAATCAACCAGGTCAAAAAATATTAATTTTCATAATCACCCCCCTGCCTTTCCCTGGAGTTTCAAATGGCCCCTCCAAAACGTGGCCATGTTGGCGCCTGCCCTGACTGACGCCCGTGTCCTTAATGGGTGATCCATCTGTCCCCACCCGTTAATCCGGCCGTGGACCAGGCCCATCCTCCACACCCGATCCCCCCTGACCCTGTGGCCGGCCCCACGCCCCATCTGGGCACGGGTGGATCCCAACCCAAACCCCAACAAACACACCGCTGGAGCTCGCTTTGAACCGCATCTGTTGGGTTATTTTTCTTTAAACTCGCAAGGACATCTTGTACTCCATTTGTAGGTCTTCTGATTTTCATGGTTCAGGGATATCCTATATAGGAAATGGCCCAATGGAAATTTGTCCAAGAGGCCTTTCGATACTTTCGAAATATTTTCCTAGGTAGATCACTGATGATTTTCTGGTAGTTGGCTATTCAGTATAGACTGCATATGCATACATGAATGGAAAATTGGCCGCTTTGTAATCCTTTTATCTAACTATGAATTTTCAATTATAATTTTTACATTTTCAAATTCTATTCATAATATCCCTCCAAACTGTATTATTGTTTCATCATAAATGCAAAACACATTCTATGATTCTATGCCCACCCATGACTCATAGATTTTAATCCATTAGAGTGGTCATACGATACAACTCAAATCGTGTTAAACATACATTAACAGCGATACAAATGAAGTCAGAGAGAAATAAAAGCCGTTTCTGATCAGGCCCTAGGCAGCTGGGGCTTTGTCCCGTTTCTGCATTCTCCCCTTTCAACCTGCAACTGTGGGATAATTAATCATGAGTTAATTAGATCGAGAGGCACATAGGACCCCCCAGGTCCTCAAAGGGGAGCCCCAGCGGGACCCAACTGTCAGCCTGAGAGACTAACGCTGAGACCAGGCAGATGTCACACTGTCAGTGCGGCAGATATTTGTATAGATACTGTCACGGAAATTATTATTGAAAGAATGCTTCCTATCCCTAACACCCCCCTCCCCCCTCCCCGATTCCATCCCACCCAGGGGAAGTGTTCCGTTGCGGATCGTTGTAACGGGTTTTATCATCTGAACAAGCGGGATATTAGTTTTGCTCCGTCCGCGCCACGTGACCCGTCCTTCCGGTTGTGAGGTCATCAAAGGAACGCCGGAAGTGCTGCTCAGATTGTAGCGTCTCTAGGGTTCACAAACCGGAAGTCTCGTTCTCGACCTTGTCCATGCGATCCTCAGCAATAAAATACTCTTTACAATCCTCTTTCCCCTTGTTTTGAAAGTACTCTATGTGCAGCATAGATCCCTCTTTTAGTGCTCTACTTATTTTGCCTTAGATGTCAGGAGAGGACACTGGACCTTTAAGATCTTCTAATATGTCCCATGGAACGTATTTGCTGATCTTCAAAACCAATTTACTGGACTATCAGTTGTCAGAGACATCCCACCCGTTCACTTAAAACTCCCCCGCGTTTCGCCACATGTTCCAACAAAGCAGCAGACGACATTCGAACACAGCGGCGTGTCTATGGCGACGCCCCGTCCGCGTCCCCCGCTGCCATAGCAACGCCGCCATCTTTGATGGTCAGACTCAAAGCGCCGCCGGCCGCCGCTCGGTCTAGACCCGGTCGGCAGGGGGCCTGGTGGTGTGGGAGGTACTGGAGGAGCGACAGGAGGACGACGACTCCAGGTGGGAGATAGGGATGACAGTGGGTGGCCGGGTCAGGGGTAGTCCTTTCATGACCTACTTGCCTGTTAAATACTAGTCTGAGCACCTAGCGGACTTGGACGTAACTACAGTCTAGGTCAGGGGGAGATTCTGATTGGAAATGACTTGAGGTCTATGTGCTGAAGTGTGATGGCATTTCTTTTGGCCTAAGTGGAATTTCTTGAAATGAAAAATGTCAAGTATCTCATGAAGAATACATGTGCAGGCCTATCCATATAAATAGAAATCCAGCATAATGTAGGTACATTCACAACCACAACACGAAAACACAAATACACTGTGGGTATCATCAAACACATAAGATAGATATAGAATAGGGATCACGACACTAAATCCTATGATATCACCAGGATTATCCAACCTAACACACCGACGTATCTGGCATCAAACGAGAGTGGGCGGACACCCTAGTAGGGATGTGGGTGGCCAGGAATGACCAGGTGATAGGCGCTCTGCAGGCTGGACATGCCTCAGATATAGGCGGTCAATAGGACAGAGGGGGTAAGGTCAGTGGGGGCAGCCTCCCCCAGCTGCGGCCCCAGACACACCACACACCTCCAGGGGCATTCCTCCGGGGGAAGACTTAACATGGCACTTAGGGGATGTAATTAATTTCTGATGGACCTAAAATATACTAAACATTCTTAGGCTTAGGGGATGTAATTAGTTTTTGATGGAGCTAAAATAAAGTAAAAATTCATAGGCTTTATTAGTATTGGGGGGGGGGGGGGGGTGTCAATTGCTATTTCCAGCTCTGGACCAGCATCACTTTTGATAGTGAAATGCCGATAACTTTCTTCGTTTCTTGTACCAATAGCAATAGGTACACTGATAATCAATACTTATAAATTATGATAGCATTAAGCAACCCATAAAGGTCCTTTAATACATCATTTTCTCTACGGTTCTCACACACACACACAAAAAAGTAACCAAAAAAACCTATGAAACTGGGTTACTGTAGAGAGGGAAAGAAGGTCAAAACCCAGATGTCTGGTTTTATTCTTGAACCACGGCCAAAACCAAACCAATTGTTTGGAATATCAAAGGCTTTGGGTATTTGTGCTCACAGGAGGAGACTTCTCCACGGTGCCAAAACTGACCCAAGTCGGTGTTGATGCCCGCGGCGGTCACCTCCAGGGTGGAGGGGTATGGACTGGAGGAGTTAAGGTGGGGGAGGTGTTAGGCCACCCTAAAAAAGAGTTTCCAGTCCAGCGCCCGATTGGGGACTTTATGAGGGCCGACTGGGGACTTTTTTTCTGTTTTTTTTTCTGTTTTTATTTTTTTTCCAGCAAAATTCTTCGTTATAACTCTATAAAAAAAAGAGAAAGATTTCCCGACCTCCCGACTGGCGTATTTTATGCTGACCCACTGGACAGGAAACACTTTTTTTTAAAGGGTGGCCTTAGGACAACAGAAGGAACGCCGACGTGTGTACTAACAGAGCCCCGGCCCCCAAAAAAGTGGGCCACCCCGGCCAAAAAAGTGGGCCACCCCCGAGGTTTGTTGTTGGGCAGGTAAGTGAGATAGTCGCTGTGTGTATCACTGTCTCAGACCCCACCTCTCCCGCTGCCCACATCTAAGGAACCACCCCACCACCACCCCTGAGGCACCACCATGCACCACCCCCACCACCACTGACACTGTCAGAGAGCTTTGACTTTCATAGAGATTGAGCACTCCGAGTTTTGGATCTTTGGGATCACTCCCTCAGGGTGCTCGTATGATCAAAACCAGCGAGGTGTGACCAAAGGTTCATCATGTTTGTAAAGTTTTTTTTGTGAGTATTGGAAATAGGCTTTTTCTGCTATGAACTGCGACTCCAGGATGACAGTCTACTTGCATAAACCCAAAACTGATCATACCTGAACCCAAGTGGCATCGAATTTAACGATAACAGACAGAATTCCTATTTTCCCTACTTGGGAATTTTCGACACGTCCACATCGAAGTGAGAAGAACCCAGTCGTACGCACAAATGCATTCCTATCGGCACCCTATCCCCACTATTACAAATCCATGTGGTATTGTATGCAAAAAGGTTGGAATTTACAACCGAAAGACTCAGGGTGTCTACATGTGTATACATGATTGGTGCATGAATATCAATACAAGAAGTATGCGCTCGTAATATGCTAGTACGCTGTTATGGCCCAACATTTTCCTGAGGAGAATATTAATGATCAATAAATTATTCCGTTTATTTCTATGGAATTTCTCCTGAAAGTGCTTAGGATTTGCAAACTAAACAAAAAAATGGAAATGGAAAAAAACACAGCTTTAACCATGGAGATGTAAGTGGCCACCAAACGAGTATGGATGTTTTACAATTCTCGGGGTTTTACTTTACCACACCTTTCCTTCCCTGACTGTCCTCTATAAAGTCAGTCATAGCTCTCCCCCAACAATTTATCCCTCCCTCTCACGTTTCTACCAGTCCCTTAGCCCGAGGGCGAATCCTCCGCTGACCCCTGACCCCTGGCTTGGTTTCCATGGCAACAGACACCCAAGTGTAACTCCTTGGGGGCGAGTTGACTATTATTACACTTCCTCTCTACATGCTATTTTCAATTTGGGATCCGTGGTTTCTGAAAAAACTGAGAAGGTGGAAATATATCACCTGCACTGGGAAACCACCTCCACTTTGTAAAAGAAAAAAGTTTTTATTTAATGGGTCATAGTCATACTTGTTTAAAACAAGTTCTGAAATATTTAGCCAAGGGGACAGAACTTGGTTTGAATACTGAGTATGATCATCAATAACCCAAACATATCTACATGAAGGCAAAATTCTCTAGACGCTTCCCTGTGATTCTGACAGATGCATGTATACGCAACACTACAATCCAACCACAAAGGGAGAGGGCACGACCCAGAAATGCTTTTACTCCACAACTCTCGGTGTAACGCTCTGAATATAAACAAGGCTCATCTTTGATGTTAGAGGCGCGAAAGAAAACCAAAACGACCCAGGACCCAAGTGTGTGACCCGGAGAGTCGGGCTGCTACCTGCTTTAAACAATGACTCAGCAGACTTTACCAGTGGTGGCCTGGCGACAGGAGCCACTTCTGACCATCTCTTTATTACCAATACCCCTTTGGTCCACTCATAACCGCTATTAATACTATCTTCCCTGGTCGGCCATCACCGCAACACTTGTACTTTGTTAGTGTCCTTGTTGACAGATCCAGGTCTATAAAAGGGCGCGTTTTTTTCCACGTATTTTAAAGTAGAACCCACGAAGCAGACGACATTTGAACTTCGTGTGTGGTCTTCCCGCGTTTTCTCTCTCCACAAACTTTTACGGCCACCTATGGTAGAATGGGGGCGACTAAAAAGTGACAAATTTTTATCGTCTTGTTTAGGACACCTCCCATACCTCCTAAAAAATCTCAGATCTTCATCCCCCCTCCCCCCCTCTTTACCTCAGCCCCCTCTCAGTACTTGGTGACATGGTGACGTGGGGGCAGCAAGATACAAACCACCAGGTCATGATCTAAAAGTCAAAACTTTCTCAACCGAGTTTCAACACCTTTCAAGGCAAAAAACACACAAAAAAAGTCTTACATTATAAACACAAATAACCCGGTCCTCTCCCTTTCCCCTTTTTCAACAACTGATGGCGTTTTGATAATAATTGAATACACGGTTCAATAAGTATCCCCCCTTGTCCCAACGTTAATAAAACCGCATAGAACTTCTTGCAAGTTGTGAGAATACACGTCGTATTTATGTTCAAACTTGTCGTATGTAAGACAGTGCCAGGAGCCTCGCCGTCTGCGGGCTATGTAAGTGATGTCGACCAGTACAATGCTGGCGTATACGGTCACGTGACTCAGGATCGGAGATCAAAGGGATAATGAGACATGCCGCAGTTAGAGCAGGGGGCCACGTTATAATAGCCGGGACCGAGAGCTCCAAAAAAATATCAAACAAATAAGCGCCGGGATGGCCCGGTCTTTGACCCTACATGACCCATATTGACCCCTTACAACCTAGAGACGCCAGCGAAGTATGTGTTGTACCTTGTGTGGTAATACTACTTGGAGACCATGTGCAATGAAACTACGTTTACATGACTAGCTAAAATCTGAGCTCTTTATTATTAATATATGCAGGCCTATATATATGTTTCAAATAGAATATGTTATGATTAAAGACTACACTGAGCATAACTCGATCTGTAAGTAACATGTAAATTGATTCGTGGTAATTTCATACAGTATATAAGTTCACTCGAAACTAGAAAAGATGCTTATTTTCTGTTCGATACATAGATTCTGTTTTTCAGTAGTACGGCCGTCTCTACATTTCCTAATAAAACTAACAATCATGTAAAAGTGTATCAAAAACATATCATCAAGACATATCATCGTTACTTATCAAATTCAATCTTACACATTAACAACTTTAAACGTATTTTGATTCACCATTATTTGGAGGGTAAAAAACTAATGATCCTGTTTGCGTCTGTCTCTTTTGAATAATTAACTAGAAATAACTACATTTCCTCCTAGTTAGCTCCAACATATGCGGGCCGGGTCTGAATCTTATCTCTAAACCCCATCAGCTAACAACCATAATTTACACCCTAGATATGCTCGTACGCTCCGATGGGTTCGTTGAAAGCGCACACCCACTTTTTATGACCCTCTCACCTAGCAATAGTGACCCCCTTTTTTGCCTTTCTTTTATTTTTGGTCAGGTGCAAAGATAAAGTGTATGAGGAGTGTTTGAATTGGGAAAGTTTTACGGCGCAATAAAAGGCTATTGAACTAGGAGAGGCCCATCGGTCCACCTTCCCTAGCGGTACATATATAGACACACAGGAAGAGCGATAAACTCTTGTCTGTCACCTTGAAAATTCGTGAATTATGTTTCTTTCACATTGCAGTCATACTTAATAACTTTTATATTTAATCGGTCCTTTCGAAGCAAAAACCCTATACACAACTTTCCCAATTTTCTATATTTTTTTTTAAGGTTCTGGATTTCAACATTTAACATGAAAGGGTTTTAGGGGTTTTCGTTGGGTATCTAAGGGTTTAACAATGGGGTCGTTTCCTTTAGCCCTAAAGGCTTAGAGGGGCGTCCATCATCTCTACTGATCACCCCTATAGTTACCCCTAGGACCTCATCAACCCCACTGGGCAAACTCTATACTAGCTATAGACCCATTTACCTGACAACCCCGAGCCCAAAGAAACCCTCCCACCCTAGCAACCCGACCCCACCCCTAGATCACCATAAAAAGGTGCTTACATTTTACAACGGGTTCCTCTGACAAGCCAAGGCATGTAGTATGTAGGGTACACCTTGACAACGCCTTGGGTGGGCGGGGCTAAGGTGAGAAAGGGGCGTGGTTTAGGGCTCATCAACACATGATGGACAGGTCATAACAGGTGCTCAGAGGGTCAGTTATCGCCAGTGGTCATCATAATGAGACCGACATGGACCAGGGGGGATTACGGTCAAGGGGGCCCCGTATAGTTACTGATGACCCCTGGTCAACTCAGAATAGGGGTTAGGCCAAAAAGTTCCCAATAACTCACTTTTTAAGTGGTCATTTCTGTTTCAGCCCCCCCCCCCCCCCCCCCCCCCCAAAAAAAAAAAAAACATAATAAAAAATTATGACCCTAAAAATTTCTAATAACTCAATGTTAAGTGTTCGTTTCTGTTTCAGGAAAATAAAACCAATGCGAGTCTCTGGTATAAAAAAAACTTACAAAAATACAGGTGATAAATATTAACCGTATCAGCATAAAATATACTGAAAAAAAGAAGATCAATACTGACTAGAGAAACAGAAATACAAACTAGCCTGAGCAGGAATGACACTCAGAGTCTGACTGGGGGCCTTTTGAAAAAACATAAATCAACAAAAATATCGGACATTACAACGTGTTAATACCTTCCCTTTCTGTGCTACTTCTGCTTTGATATACACCAGATCAGAGGAGAAATTTTGAGGATAAATCTCTCGCTGACTGACAAGTGGACGTGGGAAGTGACTTTCACACAGGGACCAGTTCACACCTACATTAATCAGTTTTAACACCTGAAGCCTGTATCAAACTACGCGATTTTTTCTGCCGACTATTTGATTATTTATAATTTTTCTACAAATATATGGCTAAAGAATGTGATTCCAACAAATCATTTGAAAGAGGATCAAAAATCCTTTCTAATGATATCTAACATGTCTAGGGTTAACCAAAGATTCCTACTGCCGATTCATGAAATCGGGAGTAAAATCGGTTGGTGGGATATAGCCTTAAATCTTCAGGACTTACTTTCATCAGGGTCTACCCCCACGTGTCAGGTGGGCTAGGGCCAGGGGGATCATAAACTATGTAAATACTTAGTTCAGGGGAGGAGGTGTTAGCACGGTTAGTTCTGGTCTTCCTTCCCTACTGAGAATGGGTATATATATATATGTGTTAAGTGTCATTGAAAGCGAAAATGTTTTAGGTAACTTTTATATGATTCTAAATGAACCAGTACCCGTGTACGAATATTCAAACACAGTTTTTTGAGTCGTTTTTTTTTATCTACGGGGAATGGGATCGCGTATACAAATATTTTAGGTCCTGTGTAAGTCTATTGAATGAAAGTCACAAGGATTACTGCTAAGGGACCTACTCCTATGAAAATCCCCCTTTTTGTCAGATCAAGAGAAACCACAAAGTTACTTCTCAGCACCCGTCACTGCCAGTACAAAGGTATTCCTCCGGACCCAGCAAGAAATGTGACAAAAGTCCCAGAGCAAACTTTTCGGTGACCCAAAGTCTAGGCAGTCTTGATATTCGAACCCGCAACCCCAAACACAAGGCTGACCTAGTTGCTGGCGGGGCAGGGGCGCTGGCGGTTCTCTAGTAGTGGTGGTGGCGGTGGTGGCGGTGGTGGCGGTGGTGGCGGAGGTGAGTGAAGAGGGATGGTGGTGGTGGTGGTGGCTGTGATCCCCAAACCAGAGGCCCCCCCATGCCACATTCTACACCCAGGATCTACAGGCAGGGAGGTATGGAGGGTTCAGATCTTTTTTTTTTCTTTTCTTTTTTTTAAAACCTGCCTCCTACTTTCAGTAGTTGCACCATTTCGAGGCTTAGGCCAAAGACTTTTTTTAGTCCGAAGAAAACCTTGAGTTCTGGTAACTCCGACCTACCCTTATTTTGAGCCCATATACAAACTTTTTAAAAGAGATTGTCTAAGTTAAAAGACCTGATTTACTTCACTGGCTTTGATGATGAGTTCTAATAAAAGTGAGTTAACCCCTACTCGCTCCAAAAAAAAGAAGAAATAAGTAAATAAATTTAAAAAAATACTTTCTGACCAAATCAAGAAATTTATCTATGTATTAGTGGGCTCATACCTGCATACAATCACAATACAACTGGTTACAGCTAAGTCGACCTTTTCTGCGTTTTTTTTGTGAAAAAAAAAAAATTGTGGTCCGGAGGAATTTAGTAGGGCCTCTGGGATAATTTGCCCGGATTCCACAGGTCAGCAGAAGTTACGGGGGTGATGGAGGGAGGTAGGGTCTGAGTTCTGCCGTCAGATGCCGGGCTCGGGCTGACGGATGGGTAGGGTGGGGCTGACAGCTCAGTCACAACAAACCCCTACTCTGGTCTTCTCCCGCACCCAACGACACTAAATAATCAACCCACACAAACAGAGTGGAGCCTCACTACCCTACCTGAAATTCCTGGCCTATACAAAAAATAATCCTACAAGACGACGACTGAAGCCTTGGGTATTTCTATATGTTACCACATGAACCTTGGTAGTTTCCTGTGCTTGTTGTTGCTAAAAAATGAGGTACTCAATCAACATTTATTTGAATTCAGCGCAAATTCAGCAACATTTCAAGGAGAAAATTTTACCTATTTTGGAACGTAGTAAGACTTTTTGCTGGTATATTCCTTATGGTGTGTGTGTTTTTCATAGCTAAAAAAAAGGTACTCATTCAACATTTTTATGAATTCAATGCTAATTCAGAAAAATTTTACAAGAAAATGTTACCTATTTTGGTACGTAGTATGTCTTAGTTTGCTTGTATCAGCGATCTGTCGCAGTAGTATATGATCCTGTTGAAAACACCAAGCCCGCGGTTTGGATAAGAACGCTCCTCCCATGATGACTGAGTGTTGTCGACTATTAACTGAGAAGTTACTATCCCTGGTCACCTGCTGTTGTCCCTCTAACCGGATGTCATGGAAGACACCTGTTGTGGTAGGACTTCCCTGACCCATAACGGTGCCAGGCCAACTGGCAATACACCTCACGAGTTTTAGTGTTTAGTTGTTTTCCCCCCTCCTGATTTTGGCGGAAAAACTTTATGGAAGAAGAGATATAATCAACTAGCAATGTCCCTCATAAGTTTCAGTGTTGTTGGTTTTTTTTTTTCATTTTAAGGGGTAAATGGTGGAAAAAGAGTTGAATTGCTACTGTCATCTCATGCTTTGTGCACTGTGAAATAATTAATATTTTTCTATGAAATACTGACGTATCTTTTGGAACAGTCTGACTAAAAACGTTTTTTTTCTGGTTGAAAAAATCTGGATTAAGAACTTTTTTTTTGCCTGACTGCGTGCATGAGTGTATACAACATGCATGATTGTGGTCGTGCTAGAAGGTAAGTAACTCTCGTTTGTTTCTTACTGCTTACCAATCCCTCTCACTGAGGTGGACAATATAACAGCAGTGAAAAACCTGGAGGCTCCACTAGTGCTTTAAAATACAGGATGTGGTAGTGGAATTTCTAACCTTTACAGAAAACAAAGCGCACATATCATGAGAACGGTTTTCCTCGCGTTTCTCATACATTTTTTCCCTCAGTACTTATTCCTTTTTTTCTTTTTCTTTTTAAATTATTATTATTATTTTTTTGCACCCCACAACTCACCTTTCTCTGGCTTTGCCTTACCCCTGCCAGGTGCCCTGCCCCCCTCTCTTGACCAGCGCCGTACACGCAGGTAGACTTCAAAGGGAGCCGGCTCCCACCATGAAATTAGCTGGCGTGACTCCAGCACGGTGTCAGAACATACCCACCCTCCCTCTTCATACATCTTACCTGGCTTACAACTCAAATTAAGATATGTGGCCGCATACCTGCATTCCCATATTCCATATACTGGATGTGTGTGTGCGTGCGTGTGTGGGTGGGGTAGGGGAAGGGATTCGCATTACCTAAAGCCTGGGAATTTTCTGTATCATAATGATCCTTACTAAACGCCTCACTTTTATGTAACATCATTTTAATAGCGTAGCAGCATGAATTTTATCTGTCAATATTTCTCTTTAACTTCGTTTCCATGGATATCGGTGGGAAATTTAATATAATTTAATTGAAGGCACATTGACTGTAAGTTACTCTTTCTTCTCATGCAATATAATTGAAATCACAGTATAATTGTTCAGTGATTTTGCCATCTTAAATAGTCAGTGTCATTTAAAAAAACAACTATAATTGAGAACAGCACACATGATCACTGAATTCCCCCTGTAGTCAACATAATACGTCTCTAACTTTAATTTTTTAAAAACCTACATAAAGTCGAGACAAAAAGTCCTGCTTTCCTCTTCAAAGCCTGCCGAGCATGTGTGGTTAATTTTCCGAGATATGATCGCATAAGAAGGCCCGGCGAAAATTGGTTCCGATCCGTAATCACAACACGTTGGGGGCTGTGTTGTAGCATGGCGGCCTGAAAAAGCGTCCCCCCAGCCCCGCCCCCCGCCCCCCTCAGTTTTTATGATTGTGCCAACACTTCTAGACTCCTTTGATCAGCTGAGCGCGACAGGCCAGCCGAGGGAACGGGAAAATAACTGTGTGTAACAGTGGAACGCATGAAACCAGATTTTCCATCCCGCGGCCTCTGAGGCTCTGCCCAACCTTTCCCCTCCCTCTTTCTCCTCTCTGCCCTCGACTACCCCGAAAAACCCTCCCCGTCCTTTCTACCCTGCACCCCTTTCCCCTCCTCCTACCCGCCCCCCCCCCCCCCCATGTGCTCCCGACCATATGAGTGAGTGACTTTTAAGTCGAGTTCAACAGAAGTGGGACACTGGGAAGCACATGGATCTATGACCAAAGGCCTCCTACAAAGAAAGAAAGCTAAGCGTACCAAAACCCCTCCCCCTTTCTTTTCCAACTTTATTTCACCCTGCCCCCCTCTCCTCCACCTCCACCCACCCCCCAAACGACCTCGTTCGCTCCCCCAAAACCAAACTTGCACACAACCTACTGCTAGGCTCGCCACCCCGCTCGCGGCAACAGATACTTATCTTGAAAAGCAACCCCAAAACTTTCTTTCTGTCTTCGCCCAAGAAATAGGCCAACTTTGCCTCATGCCTTCTCGTCCGAGGATGAGCTAACTGGTCCAACCTAAATTTACAGTACACCACGAAGGTTAACCACTGCAAGGCTAAGGGGTGGGGGGTAGGCGGTGGATGGGTGGGAGGGAGGGGGGTTGAACATGGGCTTGTAGATCAAAGACCTACAAATCAGTTGTCAGAGTGGAAAATGAGTGTAATATAGGCCAGGCGTCCGCTTAAATAGGCCTGGCCTAACAAGTGATGGCATCCACTGGAACAAGCTAACTACAAGCCATCGCCATCCCCTCCAGTGCTACTCTGCATGAGCTCTGCATCTTTGTTTGTCATCTCAAAGAATAAACTATGATGCATTCATAAATATTAGAGCTGAAGTATCCCTTTTACTTATTATTCTGATCCACTATTGTCAGGATGGACAGTAACTACTTTTCAAGTTTTTGTTGGATTGTATTGAGTTTTTGACCAAGACGCTGCTGGAGACTTGGAGATACGTTTGACACGTTCTTCTCTGGGTAACTTAAGTCTTAAGTTTAACAAAACAAATTAAGTAAATTACTTGAGAAACATTCTTCCGTTGGTTTCTGATGATTATTAACTCATTTGCAAACATTCTGCATCTACTGACCGAGGAGAAAAAACAACACCCAAAACAAGTGGGAATGATTACAGATTATTCTCCAAATTAGCCCCATCAAAATTCGCTCAGAGAGAAGTATCCCTAACCGCGAGGACTAGTGGCAATGTCAAGCTCCCCATGAGCCTGTGATGTCCTCACACAAAAAAATCAGAGCGACTCAGATCTGGGTGCTAAAGAGCAGAAACTAGAAGTCGTCAGGCTAAGATAAATAGAAGTGTGGTTAAAAAGGGGGTCCGCCAAAAAAAAAAAAAAAAAAAAAAAAAAAAAATTGGTGATTACAGGAGCTTCTGCTCCAGCTAGTAATTGTTCTATTTACCTCAACAAGCAAGTGTTGCATTATAACGGGTGGGCTTGTCACCCTAGGCGGGCACCAGGGAGAGGAGCAACTGAGAAGAGGGGTAGGGGTATTAGGAGGCAGTCTGCTCTGGGCTAATCCTGGCAAAAAAAGCGCCACAATCTAGCTTTGATGTCGGCGATCCTTGCATTAAGCTACTAATCAAGTGGTGGCGATAGTTCTCTTTGTTGGCTGGCCATCAAAGTCGCAACATAAGCAAGCTGATTGGTCCAATCCTTCCTGGTAAAACCCGGGGATAAATAGGGTCTAAACAATTTGTGCCCTGCACTCTTTAATCTGAGTCCGGGCAATTTCTGCCTGACTAGTAGGGGTGGGTGCGGGAGCCCTTTGGGTACTGGAGGAACATTATTACAGAACACAAGCCACTAGTCGTACAGACTACAGGTCCCCCCAACCACCATCACATATATGTCACCTAAAATAAAGACGGTGTAAATGTTACCTCTTTAATTTTCTCTGAGGCAACGTCAGGAATCTGGTAACAGTCCCTGTGATCTTACTTGAGTATCTCTGAGCTACTTCAAAGAGGCTGCTGTGGCTCTTTTCTCTACCTGGAGTATGTGTGAAAATATTATTTAATATACGGCTTCAATTATAAGATATGGATCTGGATTTCCTATTAGCTGTAGATATTGGTGGAAATCGAAGTTATGGAATTTGCATGTATTTATAAATATCTAGTGGAACGAGGTGGGAAACACTTTACAAATTACTTACATCATTACTGTTATTTACATACCCAGGCATTTATAAATCACTTCTTTTCATAATTTAATCGATAATTTTCTTCAAATAAGACGATTTTTCTTACTAGGAAAAACTCAACGAAGTGCCCAAATTTAACTAACCACAAGAAACCACTAGCAAAAGACCTTAGCCAGAAATAACATGATGGCGGCTACATACTCCATATTGGTAACAGGCGCATTTTCTTGGGCGCGCGACGGGCCCATGTGATCAGAATATTCCCGGCACCAGCAGGCTAGCGCCCCGGCCCGCGTTTGAAGTGATCCCGGTCAGAGACGGTAAGATCAAAGCAACGGCGCCCGGGGAGACACGGGGGCTGGGGCCGGGGCGGGGCGGCCAGTGGCCAGCCCGAGCCACGCTCCCCCTCTGATCTTGGACTTCTGATCATCCAATACTTCTACACAATCAACACCATAAACACATCCTAGGACGGCTTTGCCCCCGCGCTCTCTCCTGTCTCTGCCGCCACGCAAATTCGGCCTTTTGATCTCGGCCCGCGTATGCATCTATCTCTCCAGTTAGCCAAGGCCAGAGGGGCCTGTGAGTTGAGTAGTGGTTTGGGATGGGATGAGGGGGGAGGGGAGAGTTGGGTGGGGGATCTTGGGGCTATGGCTGTCACGATCTGGCGAGTTTAAGGCTGGCTAACGGGATTCGGGTTCACACCTTTGGTGTTCTGAAGTCACCCTGCTAGAGGTCACTCAATTATCTCACTCCAGGAAACGACCAGGCTTTCATTTTAGTCTGTCTTCTCGGAAGTTTCCAGGAAAAAATAAACGAACTTAGACTACACCTGTTGAAGTGTTCTAGAGAAAACCTGCAGATTAACAGGTAGTGCATAATTATAGAGGAAGTACTTCTGTTGTGGCTTATAAATCTTCCCATCAAGATATTTTGATATGATATCTAAATGTATAGGTATTGTTGCTTAACATTATGGTGGTCTCATGTTACCAGCTTTATAATTTGAAATATGAAGTAGAACTTAATTATGCAGTCTACATAACATGGACTCATCAATGACTAAGGTGAGACGGTAATTATTACACTGTGTAATCATCCTCTCTAATCGCACTAGTCATTAAATATGACTCTAATTGAAGTATTCATCACTTATGTTTACAGGGTTCAATATCAAGAATTATCTGCTCACTAGAGGGAACTTCCAGGTTAAAATCGGTAACAATGTTATTAAAGAGGAATACAACATTTATAAACACATTCAACAGTTTTATATATAAGGAAACATGTTAGTAGATTAGAGGTTAGTAATTCATATCTACATACATACCATTCTTTAAAAGTTATCATGGATAAAAGCAATATACACATTAATCAAATACCATTGCCATATTAAATGATGTGATTACTCAAAATATATCATTTCACTTTATAACTCAATCTTGAAAAATGTTGCTAATGTTGCAACATTATTATGTACGTACCCTTCCGGTCGCTTAAACGGTGTGTTTGGGGACTGTCTCGTGTACTGTGTAGCATAGAGCGCTGATTGCGTCAATGCCAAGGTGCTGTTGGGAACCTTAAATAAATCCTCCCCTTTCAAGACCTCTCCTTCTTGGACGGTGGGAAGAGGTCCTGAGAGTGGTCGCACACTATTAGATCCACTTGAATTGTTGCTGGTTTTGGGGCTTTCCCCTCCAGTTTGTACGTATTGCACATAGAGGTCCGATTTGAGGAAGAGCGGATAGGAATCATTGCGCATTGTCTCCTCGACCTCTTTTTGGGCCTCATCGAAAATGGTCTGGTCTAAGCGCTCTTTGCGGTTGAGCTTCTCGACCAGTCGCTTCTTGATATCTGGCTTGAGAAGCAACTGGTCTACCTTGATGTACTTGCGGTAGATCAGCTTGACCAAACTGTGAATTTTGGGCTCGTCTTTGGCGGAGACCATCTTGAGGCCGCGACAGGCGAACCAAAAGTCCAGGGTGTTGGCGCACTGTTCTTGGTCCAAGAACTGCTTGAAGAGCTTGACGCCGTCCGAGTCATCCAACAGGTGGATGAGGTTCTCGGCCCACTTGAGGTAGGGTGGGGAGCTGTTCTCGGTGAAGGGCGGGGAACTGGCCGCACTTCCCTCCGGCTCGAAGCCGAGTGGAGCGTCCACATCGTCCACCCCGATTACAGAGCAGCTCAGCGACGTCGTCAGCAAGGACGTCGTCGTTGACGACGTCTTGTCCAGGTTGGAGCGACGTGGTGTCGCGGCAGCCGCTGCCGGCGAACTATCGCTACGGTGAGACTTGGCTGACGTATGACTTTTGGCTGATAGGTGACTCTTGTACGAGCCACTGCTGCGAGTTGAGGTGCCTCCGTTTGAGTGCAGCTCATTCTCTTCCCCAGGCACCGGGGGCCTAGGAGCAGTTTCTGTGAAGTTTCCCCCAGAGTCGTTGAGAAACTGCTGGACTTCTATACTCATCTTGGTGGTGCTGCAGGTGGTGGTGGCTGTGGTGGTGGAGTCGGTGGTGGTCTTGGGAAGGGCATGCTCCTACCAGTGCACCAATGGGTCCTCCCAGAGGCGTAGCATGGCTGGCGAACACAGGGTAGAGTTGTTGGCGAATGACGTGCGAACTTTCCGTTGACTTTTCACAAATTCTCGACCCGGTTTGGCAGCAGGGTGTAATCGCGTAGACGTGCCTACATCACCGAAATAATCTGGAAACAAACATCAAAAGACGAGCATTAATGCAAGATGAGCGGGGTAATGCCAGAAGCACATACAAAAAACACTTTATGCTATCATACACTTCCCCGACATGAACTGGATGTAAATGAAAGAGATACAGCACCCCGGCCGCAGTCGGCAGAAGGCCGGTTTTACACTACACTACAGAGGCCTAATGAAACCTAAGAGCTGGAATTCAACTTCAAAAGGCTGCCTGCTCAGTTATGTTCACATGAATTGCGGGGAAATGCCATTGTCACTGCCTTCACTTGACCAAGCCTTTTGATCTACACGAAGAAAATCACCAACACATACAGCCCCTTTGATGTCCTCTCATAACATACATTTATGCTGTCGTCCCTCTCGCACTGGGAACTCCGATTTAAATCAATAATTTCACTGCATACAAACACCAGTGAAGTTACTCCAATGAAGATTTACTAGATGTAGAGTGTTTTCTACTATTTTCTCTCTCTAAATTTACTCCTGGTAAATTGGTTTGAAATTAACATGCGATCCACCATTGTCTATACTCACTTCGTCCTTTGAAGATCTGAAAAACAAGTGCAGGGCAAAAGGAAAACCTTTGAAGGACAAACCACTTTGTGGTGCAAAGTAATCCTCCAGAGAGGATGAATTTTAACAGTAGATCCAGTTTTACCCTGCACTATTAAATTAATTGACTGTGAACCCTTCTGCATTTGAAATGTGTTTTATAATCAGTGCTCTTTTAATACCAGTAATATTAGACTGTAAAAGCAGACTTCCTTTCTTATAAACAACATGCTCAAGTACCAGTAGATCTAACCTTGTACCGTATGTTTATCTTGATGTTTCTCATTCAGAAAAAAAATGCAATAACATTTTTTCCCCTGACCTCCTCTACTTTTTTTCTCCCAAGTCAAACGTAAAATACCCTCGCCCATTTCCTTCCCAGTAGTGTCTGGTAGTGATCGAACCATGACGAGCCGATACCCAGCTACCCACTACCTGTTTTTACCGGGCAGAATCCCGGGAAAAACGATCAAACAGACTACAAAGTGAGGAGAGGAAGATCAAAGGCTGGGCTGAGTGCCATGGGGGAGGAGGTCTGTAATAGACGGCCATGGCTTCAGTGATAAACCAGCTCTCTGACAGCAACCCCAACCCACCGACAAATCGGAGCCGTGTCGATTCATCAGACGGCATCAAACTTTGATCTGCACGCTTTACGATATCTACATGCTCATATGGGCTCATGCAAACTGTGACTAGTCAGTGGGGGCTGGTGCCTTTGTAAAATTGCAAAACGTTGGGAGATGACAGCCCCCCTGACTGCACGCATGACTTGATCACTCGACTCGCCGAAATCAAAGCGAACGAAAATCGATCTTCCAGTCAATTTTGAACTGGCAACAAGCCAATTTGCGAGGGAAAAAATCCCCTTGCTAGTTGTGAACGGGCACTTAAGGTAGTTTTGGACGGACACTGAGCATGCTTGAACGTTCTGTCAAAATTTTGAACCTGGGTTCTCAAAAATCATCGGAGCAGTGGCTTCTCATGCTAAGCGTAACTGCTAGGGCTCCGCTACTCGGGTGGCCATCTTGGCCGTTCCCTTGTTCAGTTTCAGCTTCATTTGACTATATAGTGGGCTTACATCGTCATACCTATCCTCTACAAGCAACTTCCATGTGTTTTCTTTCTCTAGGCAGCTCATCTACCGACGTACAGTGTCTTTACGAGGTCCCCTGGCGACTTCTTTTGGAGCATGTTTCACTGGGTCACAACAGAGCGTGAGGCCGCCATGATGGTATGCAAATGAGGGGGCACCTGCAGGGGGGCTTCCGCGAGATCACAACTTTGTTTACTATTTTTATAAATTGCACGGAGAGGGCGTTATAAAATCAACACGAATTTGGATGATGCACAAATGTGTTCAGAAAGTTATGGTATACTATACAGGACACCTTAAAATATATTAACAAAATATATGCAATAATATGAACGGCCGGTGGCATCCCCTGTTGGCAAGGGCCCTGTCCTTGACTGGCTGTCAATGAATGAATGAATGAACGACAGAGGGTCTCGATCACTTTTTCAAGATAGAAAGTTGGCAAAAATTAATCAATTTAAGTCAAACTTTAGACGTAGATTCATTGATTTGCTTCTCACAATCTGTTTAAATTATTTGTGCTAATTTTGCAGTGGGAATTGAATTGTTCTGATCTTAATTCTTTTTCTTCTTCTTATTTTAATTAGACTCTCAGTGACACTTATTGACTCCCAACCAAATCTTTTGCCAATGCATTAACTTTCAGCTAAACATATAAATCTAGTCTAGACTATAATTCAATATTCATAAATTGAAGTAGAGTGAGTGAGTGAGTGTTGGGTGTTTTACGCCGTACCGACAGCCAGGGTCATTTTCACGGCGAAAACCAGTTGGGATGAATTGTGTCTTTGGTGATCGAATCTATGAGATGAAGGTGACAGGGCGGGCAAACAGCAGGGGATCAAAACCCAGCAATCATTTTTGCTGTACCTCATCCCTTAGTGAACCAAGCACTGACCGGGAATTGAACCCAAAAACCACTTGGTCAGTGCAGGGTCCCCCCTATCGTCGCCTCGTACGATCAGCAGGGGCTACTGAGGGCCTATTCTTACCCGGACCCCCACGGGGCTAAATTGAAGTAGATCTAGATCTAACTATTTGTACAAATTACAAGTAGGCCGAGATTTTGGAGAGAAAAAACACAATTTCCTTTTTTTACAGAATTAAAAAAACAAAACAAAAAAAACAAAAAAACTAGAGCAGGCTAGACAAAAATGACTGAACACCAAAGTACCAGTGTCACAAACTTTTGACTCAGGCCTAGGCTAGGCGTCAAAGTTACCGTGCACATGTACTCCCCAGCACAGGGGCCTAACTCAAAAGTCAGTCAACACAAAAGAACTCCTCAAAACTCACTTCAACTTTGGAAGCCCAAAACAATATTTTGTTGGTGATTTCCCGGGGTAAAATCCAAGCGTTGAGTGTTGTATAAATCCCTGTGACTTTGGTCAAAAGTAATCCAGACCTTGCACTTTCCGGGGGTGAACACGGCAGTATCCGTCCACCACGGCCGACCCACCGGCTTGAATGACTGCACATCCAAGCCACACAATAAACTGAACACAAGCCCAAGTGGTGAAGGCATGTGGGGGCCCCCCTCCACCAACCAACCAACTCCCAAACTTTGGCAGACCTACTTACTAACTTTGCCCCTCCACAGCGCAAACCTTAAAGTTCTCCCAAACTTTCCTGCAAATCCAACAGCCGAGAAAACTCACCTCAGTCTCATCTTGACATGTTCCTGTAGGCTTGTTGGCGAAAGTTTCCGGCGGTGAATTAGCGCAAGAAATTTGAAAAGTTTGAATCCACAACATCAAAGTACTGGCTCGCCGCCGACTACCCCCTGGGTCAGTGACGTCACCGGCTTCAGAGGACGCCGCGCCAATCAGCGTCCGCTTAGAATCAACATCCACCTATGTGGGTCGGCCGGTCCACCTGGGGCCTCAGGGGGGTGGACAGTTTAGGACCTTTCAAACAAACTTCAAATTTTACCACAGAACAAGTCTGAAAACTTCCCCGAGAGATTACCCAATGTGTCATATATTTCTAAACTGTAAGGTATGGAGGAGGGATTGGGTTTTGGGGGTTGGGTTTAGAGTTTGGAACGGTCCCACAAGTGACATGTGACCCTACCACCCCTCGGGTAGTGACTCACCCCGGCCACATGGCCTCCAGTCAAACCTAGGACCGTGTCGGCAAACTTCACAAAGGTGAATGTTTATATCCGTCCCAAAGGCCAGAACACAGGCAGAGTGTTACACGACAGCTTCTGAGGAACTTTTTTTCTTCTTCTCTCTGCACATGCTGTGGAAAAGAGGAAGCGTTGGAAAACTGAAGTGTTGGACTAGGGGAAGTAGAAAGAAAGTTCCCTGACCTGGTGCAACAGTGTTGCAGTTTGAACTTTGTGCTGAGTGGCTTATTACAGCACACTACCCCGATAAATCACGCGTTGTGTAAATTTAAGTCTGCCTTTGATGTTTTCCTGCCACGGCAGTTGGAGGGCCTTTGTCTCAAATCACATTTATTTATTCTACTGTAGGTCTATGAATTTTAATTCCTCAGATTAATTTCCTGAGCTGTAAAAACATATTATATATAAGCCAAAATAGGCCTATAACAGAAAACTTTACAGGGGAAGTTTACAACCTTAGTTCAATCAATATTTTAATTAAATTCATTTATTCATTTACCAGCTCTTGGTACCCCCCAAAATAGGCATGGGCACATTTTCAAAGCTGTATCACAATGCCCCAACTATAAGTAACCAAAGGCCAAGTTAGCACAGCTCAAAGTTTTTCCTTGTACTGGTCAGACTCAAAGTTTATGGACGAGGGCATCTTGTTTGGAGGTGCGGTGACGGTTATTCGGCGATAATGGCTACACGAGTGTCACAAGTGGCCTCCCATAGTCCGGGTGGCGGTTCCCCTTTGAAGTTTCACAACGGCAAAAGGGTGTTGGGGCAGGCCCGTCGCCGCGCTCTTTCATGTTACCTTCTGGTACTATTCAATTAATTACCTAAATTGCGGCCGCCCTGTGGTCAGAAACAAAGAGGATTTATCCCAATGTGCATGTACAGTGTTTGTGAATATAAAAGCTACAAAGGACAGCTTTGTGCCTCGGGGTCTTTTTCTCTCACTTTAAAGAACTCAATCGATTCAAAGATGAACCTTTGGGTACTTAAGAACTGAGAACAGGCATAATCCTTGCATAAATGTAACATCTACAGAAGCTTTACTTGAGCCTGTTCACAAAAGGTAAAACCAATAGCGACACCTGCGGAGATCTAAAAGGGCAAGGGCCACTTTTTATTTCCCAGTAATATTAGGCTATATTGTACTTTTATCAGACCAAAAGAAAAAGAGTGGGCAAAAGAGAAAGGATTTTTTTTATAAGAAGGCACTTGTTTTTGTGTCTAAAAGGCTATATTAGGACAATAATCCCATATTTGATGTAAATGAATAAAATGCGCCTTCTTACCAGGGACAAGTTAAAGAAAGGGTACATTTTACCGCCATAATTACATAGTTCAATAGATGCTGTTTTTACATTTATAAAAGACCACAACAAGTTTCTGCTTAATTTGCTGCGACGCAACAATGCATGTATCCTTATGCCGTCCTATAGGCCTATGTCCAACAAACTTCTCGCACAGGGTTTTTATAAGATTAAATAATTTATTTTTGTAGTTTAATTTTTAAACAATAAGCTTTTAGGGACAGATAGAGAAGCTATGTCATACATTTCTTGGGCGAGGACATGTCAATTTGTACAGTGTCATTTTTATTTTTCACATTAACGCTTATTATCACAGAGTGCATGGCTGATAGTTCATTTTCTAATAATTATTCTGAATCCTATAACCGGTACATTTGTATTATGTCCATATGGCATATCTATAGCCCCCTTAATTTGGGAAAGCTGGCAACATTGAAACACTTTTAATCAAATCAAGCTTTCATAGCACACGGATATTCAATTAGAGCAGCTCTAAATATCAACAGCTACCATGAATCCGAAAATCTAGGATATGGCGATATAATTTTATCAATTCATCTCTGGCCTCGTTTTATAAGTGTACGTGCCATTCCTACATTTGTTCTTGTTTTTTTGTTATATCATTATGGATGCACAATGGCGGATACACCTTTTTGAAAAGGTGGGGGCACTCTATTGCCTAATGGAAAGGTGTGTGTGTGTGGGGGGGGGGGGGGCCCTTTCACCCATAATTTGGCATTAACAAAATAAATTTGGCCATAATAAAGAGTGTGGAGGGGGGACGTCCCCACCGTCTAATTCCGCCACTGATACGTACGTCCTATATACGTGGCGGACTTAGAACCATAAAATCAACAACGTAGAGTTTTTTTTAGAAATTAAATCGCATTCCAACATAGATGCACATTGCACACTATTTGAAGGGACGGTTCTGTAATTTAAAATGCATCATACGCTTTATCATGATTTAATTAATGTCTAAATCTTTTGTGCATCAATCTTTTTGTAAGACAATTTGTACCAATTAAACAACTATTCCCATCGGGAAGATGCTCTCAGTCCAACCATGGAGAGTATTTTACTCCAACCTGCGGACACCGGCCAAGATGAACTTAACTATTTCATGTATCTATAGCTTCACTTACCACAATTTTGCTGGTACTATCAATCTTTATCATAACACTATTATTTCTGCATTTAGATTTCATTTTCAAGCATTATTGGCGAAGTAGAAAATTCACGAAAATGTGTACAGAACGAAAATGATATCATTATTGATAAGAGGACCATGGTACGGTCCCTTAGGTAGAGGCCCTTTAGTGGAAAATATCGACTGACATTTCTGACAAGAACCTTTGAAATTTGAAAATAAATCTCCGCAGAGATATATGTGGTGCATACCATTTTATTCACTTCGCAAATGTAACATGTTCTTTCAAATTAAGGAAAAATATGATACAGTTGGCAGTTGCAGGATAACTAAAGATTACCTATGGCATGCGTATCTAACCATTGACGACATAGACTTCAATTAAACAGCCAGCGTCACATGCATGACCAACTTTTGATTTTCATCACATGATTATCTGTGATAACCATAACCATGATGTCCATCTGTAACCGTTACAAACAAGGGGTAAACACATAATTTACTCCCCAATATTACTTATGATGAAAAAGTTCACTGAAAAGTACCGGGTCGCGACATAGCCGATATCATTCAATAATGAAACTTCGGTCTTACGTTTTACATGTATTTTTTGAAATTGGCAAGTTCCCACCCATACTTTTCCCAAGTTGGACTTCCTACTGCAATCTAACCTTCTTGCAAAAACACGCACACTTCTTAATGTGGGCTGCTATTAACTTAAGAATGTCTTGCATTTGGATTTGGATAATCCAAAGTCGGTTCTAACGTATAATGTGTCCGGGATCTGAGAGCTTAATGAAATCCGTATTTATTCTTTGCTCCTTTATGTCATGCTCTTTCTTTACAGGATATGTATACGGGGCCAAAACATATATATATCCGTTGTTTTCTTTTATAGTGGCTTTTCATATATTATATTATTGTGGTTTTTGCAGGGTATCTTTGGAGTTAGTAATGATATCCTCCTTGAATACTCGCCGGAATACTCCGTCCCTGTTAAGTAGACGTTGTATAGGCCTATAAAGTTGTTATGACGAATCTCCACTAGGTCTATCTATCTTCTGGTAATTCATTTACTACAATTTTTTTTTTTACAAAATAATTATATTCTATAATGAAGTTTTGTCCATTAATATCTCAAATTCATTACGAATTTTTACGCCGCTATATTACAATTCTTACAATTTAGAAAACAAATCTTATTGTAATAATCCCCCGGTTTTCAGAATATTACATTGAATGGTGGAATTAATGATGGTATAGGCCTAATCATACATTTTTACATAGGTAAAGTTAAGAAAAACAGACATTTTGTCTCCAAATTGAACAGTAAACAATCTAGGCGCCTATGGTACAGTCAGAGAGAGTAAAGTTACTCTCTTTGGTACAATCAATAGATCTACACAATAATTTCACATACAATTATTAAATACCTGATAAATTTCCATAAACTTGAAACCATTTTAGAACAGCGTTCTTGAATGATACAAAACATTTAGATAATTGTTCACTCTCAGTCAAGCAATTGTCTTGTAAATTCTGAACCAGAATTTGATTTTTTTAAACTATTTTACATGATCATATATAATTGATAAAACTTGATTAACAATTAAAAACTGTCTGCCCTAAGGCAACTCCTGATTGGTAGATGAAAATATTTCCCCCAAAATTGACACTTTTTCATTGGAACTAGTGGTTCGACCAATTGGTATAGGTGCATGCCGTAGGCATTGCACGGCATAGACCTATCCTATATTCTGAAGGTTTGGACATGGACTCCGAGCCTATAGGCCTAGGCCTATGCCCTTCCTAAAGGCCCACAGGCCTAAATATTAGGCCCACAACCTGCACGCACTCCCCTATTTTCGCCATCGAGAGCCCCCCAAGGTCAGGCCGTGTTTGAACCTGGTAATCTCCACGTCTGAGGGTCCTGATAACAGCGTCCAATTAGTTGCCATATCGCTGTCCATCCTTTGATCTCTATAGGTCCGCGCCGCCCCTCCCCTCCCCTCCGGTCAGTCCCCCCGTCAAAACCTGTACCCTCTTGCCCACAGTCCCCCCATGCCTGTATTTATACTATTTATGAAGCCTGGCACGGGGACAATATTGCGCAAGTGGATCCCGCTTGTTTATTTTCATGTAGGTTTATTCGTTATCTCATTAGAAAAGTCGTCAAGTTCAAGCCGGGGCGGCAAAGTCTCTTTGATCTCCTGCGAGGCCGTAACCGCTTTGATCTTTTCTTTCAGAGGGGAAGCGGCGGTGAAAGCGCCGGGTGGACCGCCGGCGTTTAGCATGCTGTCCATACTTTGGTCTAGGCTCGCGGACTCTGTGTTGCGCTTAGAAGGAAGGAAATTGGATTGACGAGCTCAATTTTCTTGAGACTGTTGAATAGAGCGTTGATGTAAGCCAATATAATAGGACTAACAGCTATTGTATTATTTCGCCCGAACATGTTATTGTAGACTAAATGAATAGAAAAAAGATATGAAACAAAATGTTATAAGAGATACCATATCAGGATAATGAAATCAGTCGAGTATAAAGTTTACAAGAGAGAAATTGTGCCACTTACATTTAATTAAATCTGCATGACATCGTCAAAGGGTTTATCCATCCATATAGTTTCATAATAACGTGTCGTTGGAGTTTAGAGGGAAACATAATTTAGGTTGGTTGGTTGGTTATTGGTTGCTTTACACCCTAATTAACTGCCAGGGTCATATCAAGGGTGGTGATGGTGATCGAATCTATGAGAAGATAGAGACCATACCCCTACACTTTTACCGAGGCAGGTGTTCTTTAATGTGCAGGGTCCCATAGGCAGGGTCCCACACACAACAGCCGGTGGTCCTCAAGGGACCTTTGATATCCCTGTTGTTGCCACATAATTTAGGTTATCAATAGGAACGGAAAATGATGGCAACTAATGCTATTGAATAAAAAAGAAACAAAAACTGCTGGGAATGATATTTATAGAAAAAAGATAGAATAAAACACATCATGGGAAGTTCTTATCTTGAAGATTGCATACAGTGCACCTGTACGTATCTATATTACCTCACGCTCTTTTAGTCCAGAAAACATGATATGTTCTATGAACATGGTATTCAGCATATTCATAAGTAACATAGGCTAAAATTATAGCACTTCGAATGAGGCATTCAAGTAAAAATCAATAAAAATATAATCAAATTATTTTGTACAATCAACATAGTGGGTGGTGTATAATTTATATTATGCCAAATGCATGAATAGGCATGATAAACCAAAAATACAATCAGTTTCAACAATTACCCGAGACTGTGCCTTAACTTGTCTGTGTTTGGCCTGTTGCATGTGGCGTCTTGAGTGGTGCGCTTTAAGCGACGATTCCTCCCAGAGTCATGAGTCGATGGTACCACTGGTTTTGGCGGGACCTAGCCCGCAGCCCAATTTTTAAGGCGAGCCGCCTATCATCCTACCATCTGGTGGGTAATATCGGAACTAACATTGTCTAACAAATTATTTTGCCATCTAGCGAGTAACTTTGGTTGTTTTATCAATATCATACAACATGTATTGCTTAATTAATCTATCATTAATTCTAATTATTTAGTATGTGCTAATCTCCTTCATATAGACTAAGTAAAATTCTAAAGAAGAGAAACTCAGGGCTACGATTTATATAGGTATTATTCACTTAGCATTGTTGTAATTTTTCATCATGCAAATGCAGCAGTCAGCATAATGATGCACAGGTAATGCATACAATTAATGGAAATTATTGTCATCTTTATTTAAAGCAGCAGAAATCTATAATAAAATAGGCCAGATACATATCAAAGGTAAAGACATAATTCACATGTATCTAATTTGCGATTATATTTTCATACTTAAGACCAATAAAAGAAAATGGTGGGCAGATATATATCTACAATATCATATCAATCGTCAATATTCGAACCAATTTCCACAGTCTGATTCTGTTGTCATTTTTGTTATGATTTTAGAAAATTAAAGAAAAACGACTTGATACCCCATTTATGCCAG
Source organism: Lepidonotus clava (assembly GCA_936440205.1). Classification (NCBI taxonomy): domain Eukaryota; kingdom Metazoa; phylum Annelida; class Polychaeta; order Phyllodocida; family Polynoidae; genus Lepidonotus; species Lepidonotus clava. Next base: position 21,726,624 of record OW387135.1, read on the forward strand.
TCGCTCTCCATACTTTTTCAAAATGCATATGAATAAAATATATAGTGAGCGTCTGATCCCGGTAAATAAATATATATATATATATACAGCATTGGACCTCTTCTTAAATTCCATCACGTAGTCCACAAGGGCGGGTGAATATTTGTTCTCTCTCACGTATCCATTTCGTTGCAACTGAAAAAGATATAGAAAAACAAACCAATAATTATTATAACAAACATTCATGAATAAGAAGCGGACCAAGGGACAAGAAATTGCTCCCCACTCAGCTTGGAGTGAAGGCGCACAAAGAAAAGAATTCACGGACCTTCTCATATATTTAATTATTACTACTATAATCAAGCAGGAGAAAATGCCTTCCTAGAAAGAGGTGCACGTCCATAAAGTATTCTCGTTTAATATGTTGTACCGGATATGGTATATTGGTTCTTATACAAACACACACCTGTATGTAGATAAGTTATATCAAACAAAATTAATGTGACTCGCGTTCATACAGCTATACAGAAGATGACATTTCGATTTGTAAAAAATGAACAAGAGAAAGAATGAGATCTCGAATTAAAGTCTATGCGATTAATGCATACACGAGGATATAATATTATCTACTGACACAAAAACTACTCACTCCACTTCTCTCCCTCTACCACCGGACATCCCCCGTGCAGGGTCCGCCGATCAGGTGTCCCAGATTGTAATAAATTGTGCCAAAAAACAGCAGCCCCCTGCGAGAAAAAAACAATGTTAAAATTAATTGCCAGTAGCAACTGGTTGTATTAGACAAATATCTAAAGTTGTTATTGTTTATTGTATTTGTAAAATTAGTTATGTTCTGGCGTAGATCGTATCATTCATGTTCATCTCCATCTCATTATTTGCACTTAGTAATAAGATACACATTTATATTTTACTTCAAAATACTACTCACAAGGCTTGAAGATCTCGATGTAAATTGAGAAGCAAATAAAGAATTAAAAAAAATTGATTAAGAAAACAAAGTCTTGTCATAATATCAACACCTCGCTTATTATACTATACAAATCTTTGATATTTTTTTTGGGTAAAATCTTTGATAATTCCATACTGCATTCCGAGATATTATTGCAATAAAAAATATGGGTTACATCGATTTTCGAAAAAAGAAAAAGAAAGATAATCATGGGATGGTGGCAGGATCACATGTGAGCCACGCCGAGATCCACCCCTGATCCATTAATGTTCTAATGATGTCTATTAATCACTTCATCACAATCTACATAATATACAATCATTTTAATGACTGGAGAATTGGTTATGTTTATTTACAAGGTGCCCATTATCATGCAATGAACAATGTGCCAATTTTCGACCGTTAGATCTTATACTATTGCAGGGTACAAGTGCAGTAGCCTGGCGGTGGTAAACTTTACTCTGACTTACCGGTATAGGCTCCAAGGTGAGATCAAGAAGAGGAAAAACTGTTGATCCACCCAATGAAGGCTGTCGAAGCTGTAAGAAATTGCATTGGGTTATTCCTCCTCACACAGTGATATTTGGATGCATAATCATATGGATCCGCACACATAAGTAAACATATTTAGACATTAAAACATTTAATTATACATGTGCATGTATACATATATATGAAACGGAATTGCCTCCTTTTGTATCTATGATATTTGCTGCATTTTGATGAGATGTCTCATCTATGATGATTGATAATATACTTACACAGAAGCTCATTCATGTGTGTGATTTATTTATAATCATTTGCATGCATGCATACATGCATTTATACATACATATAAACCAACATATAATATGCGAACAAACACACATACATAAACGGACAAACAAATACCCGAAGAAGTCGGGGAAATCAATTGACGAGGAGCTATAGCAATTTAACACTCACGTAAATAATAAAAGTTGACATGCGGTCTCCGCTCCTTTCAATATACTCTGGCACAGGGACGTTTGGCTGCAATTTTAGTGACCAAACAAGTTGAAATGAATTTCTGGGTGACAAATTGCTCCTTTTCATGGGCAAATATCAATTGTCTCATAAATATTCTGTCGGGTATCCGACGGTTTCTGTATTATAATAGAAAATGAAAATGCCGACACTGACCTTTAGGTGATATTGACTTTCGTGCATGCTTGAAATATTGCAATTTTTGACACACACTTTTAATTGTTCAAGGCATTTCAGCACAATCAGAATGCGATAAGATATTGCCAATGATGCCGCGAAAGTATTCATACTGAACACCGTTCCATAACTATATAGGCCTACATATACTTTCTTTGTTATAATTATTCAATATCATAATATATTATGGCATATTATGTCATATGATAGGCCTATATAGTCAATCTTTAGATATCTATTTCTACTTACCATAAAGTCATAGTGTGGTTTGTACAGTCCCCCAGCTTCATATCGTTGAACCTATGTTGATATTTGAATAATCACATTTTAAAGTATTCTTTAGATAACATGAAAGCATAATACATATATCTTATGTATCTCTATGGTCAAAGTAGGTTTATATGTGTATAAATGTGTATAACTGTATGTACATTAGATATTTTCTTATCTTTTTAACAATTTATGGTTGCTATTTGGTTTCTCCTTACTCTCTGGAAATATACTAATCTAAGCTTGCAAGACTTACAGTAAGAATGAAGTATTGTTGGGTTTGGGGTATAAAATGCTGGTGATCCACGACGCATTTTTGGACCGATTATGGACCAATTCCGGAAATCGGTTTGAAAAATAACGATTATTCTTGTACAATAAGAAATTTCTTATCAACTTTACCTCAGTTTCTGTTACACCAGGGAAATTTTTACCCTAAAATGTATTTCTAAATATGTGAAAAGAGCATGAGAAGAAAATCGGTTGGCGTTTTGTCGCATAGTGGATCACCGGCTTAAAGGGAACCAAAACCGATAAAATCAATGAAATTTTCCAAACTCAAATAATCATGGAAATCCATTCCTTGAGCCTATTTCTGGCCTATGTTAAAATCTAAACCATAAAATATGGTAATAAATCATTAAAAACACGTTTTTCTTGCTCAAATCAATTAATGTGGATCCGCAAAAATAGTATTTGTTTACAAACAAATGCAAATATTACCACCTCTTGTGGCATTCTACTGCAGTTTGAGCTAGTTTTCACAGCTAATACTTTACCACTGACCTTAACTGGACTCATCTAACATATTTCTATACTTATCTCAGTTTTGAAAATTTTGTCAATTATATTGGTTTTGGCTCCCTTTACGGAGTAGATGTAATTCAAGGGTTTTCCTGTTGCACCTGTGCTGGTCTTATGTCCAAGTGAGTTTCGCCCATTGAAATTAACTGTACACAAGTTCCTTGTCAGCAACTCAGTTTACTCCAATACAAACCTAAAGGCTATTCAATCCTCTAGGCTGGAATGGAAGTCTCCATTCAATGAACTGTTCGTGAAAGGTCTTTTCATTTGCATTTGTGATGAATTGTCCATTCATCTGTCTTAGAGGTACAAACTAGAATAGTGTATTGTTCAAATGTCAAAATAATAGTAAAGATGTAAGGTAAGAATCAGGTATGAAAGTATATCGAGTCTTGAATGAATGCACCATATTGTAACCATATTGTAACCGGATATGACATCAGAATAGTCACGTGACGGAAGTGACCAATCAGAATCAGCCCGAAATAAACAGTCCCTTCTTGGTACTCACTGTGTTCACACGTCCATTCTTAAGTGACCTAGCCCTCGAATTGGCCTAAGTCGAAGATATGCCTTATTAGAAGTAAATGAGCCAGCCGAACTCAAGTAAATGACATAAGTTATCAGTAAAATTGGGTAGCAGTCCAGAAGACCGAAGATGGTACGGAAGCCCGAATCAGCCCGAGGACCGACCCGAGAATGAAAGACCAGCCAGGTACGAAAGCCCGAAATAGTGAGCAGCCAGCATTGTCACCGCTGCGATGAAGATGCGACCCGCTTGGCCACACGCTACCAACCTCTAGGTAAGCAACAACGGGACTCCAGTGGATGACCAGACCGGGCAGCACACCCCCCTCTTTTACTCCTGCCAATGTCTGGAACACGCCAGGCCCGACAACCCCTCCTCCCTCAATCTCTGAGAATCCTTATTCCCTGACTGTCCTGCATGTCCCCCCTTGTGCGCGAGGCACAACTCTTAATCTTACACCTTGGTTTCTTGCTTGAACTCTTTGTTTGGCTCGGGACCAAAACAAACCCAACATCCCTTTGTCGTAGAGATTGGAAATCCCGACTCACCGAGGAACGTCACACATTCAACTATTAAACCAATGTTAGCAATGCATAACTCCTACCAATCAATCTCCACTCGTACCATATTCTGTTCATATTTATAATTATGAATCTACCCAATTCTCAAGCCTCTTCTGATCTCATCCTAAACCAGCTTTTAGAAGTCCTGTTAAGATATTGCACACACTAATCCATGAGGATGGTATACTCATCCCGACGCAACGGTCTCTATATGCCCATAGTCTGACGGTGGCCGACAGCCTTTTTGAAATCCTGCACTTCTGCTGACGTATTTTTATCTGCTGGGGAACTGTACGTTGGGCATTAAGATATGTTTTTATGTCTATCTGTTCACCATAGGCCTATAGTTCTGCTGTTCATACTTCGCATACATTTTTGTTACTAATAAAACATTCTATCCGAAGTTTCTCCAGACTAGATGTTGTGTTTTCCATACGCCTAAACCATTCCCTTTTACATCCCATCTTTTACTTACTTTATTCTGATAAAACACCTGTACATCAATACAAGAATGTGTAATAATAAGTACCTACCTGTAGGTTTTCAGAGTTACTATCAAATTCTTTCCATTCTAGGTTAAGGCCTGTAATGTCAGCTATTGTAGTAGCAACCCGGGTTGAAATAACCAAGGATTCGGCAAGCCATGAACTGAAAATGTTGTATACATGCACTAAGAAATTATACAAGTTTTTGCTAGGTATCTACCATTTAGTTACATCGTTTTATCTGAGAAAAAGTTCTTGTCATAAGGTCTTGACTTATGAAAAATGTTATAGAGACAGCGGTATATATGTGGCTTATCAATAAAGACAACCGTGATTTTGAAGATTAGAAATTAACACGCGTTTAAAATTTCAGTTGATAATCTCTACTCTTACCTTTTACTCAAACGACCCCCGTTACATCTCTTCGAACATGTTGTCTCTGAACCTAGCAACTTCAAGAACATAATGGAATTAATGCGCGAGCACACACACAGACACACAGACACACACACGCACACGTACACACACACACACACACACACACACACACACTACACACACACACAGACACACACATGCTCACACACAGACACAGACACACACAACTGGACACACACAGACACACAGATACACCTGGACACAGACACACAGACACAGACACACAGACACAGCAGACACACAGAAAGACAGACAGATAGACACACACACACACAGACACACAGACACACAGAAACATGTAGGCCTGTGTCCGTCTATTTATATATATATAATAACACACGCACAAACACACATACCGGTGGGTATGTTTTGACATATTGTCTCAAAATATGTATCCACATAGACGCATATTGCACACCTGTTCTCCTATGCACTACAGGTGTACCCTCAATGCTCTGACGTTGGAACTAATAATCGTGTACATCATGGCATGCAATTTGGACATCTATAAGTGGAGTGAAACCATTTTCAAGGAAGTTATTCTTATCGATTCAATTAAGCCATATACGAAAATAAGTAATTGACCATTAGGCGTGGTTAATATCAGTTATATGAACTTCGGAGCTGACGTAAAACAATAAGGAATAAATATTATTAGGAAATTTAATAGTGAAGTGCAATGTCATGGGTAGAGTTCTGGAATGGATTATGCAGCAGGAGTGTGCAGACATAAGATACATGAGTTTAATAGGAGATATTATAATTCTGTATAGTAAAGTAAAGTAGAAAGATGATAACAGTTACCTCTGATTCTGAAGCTGCTATAAGAGCTTCCCTCTGTGTTAAACTTAGTACATCATAAATGTAATAAATCTCAGGACTTGTAGAACGAATTTCAACTTTCCAGTTTCCATAATTCCATCTCATACTCCATAACTGACAAGAAAGTTGTTTGTTAATGACCTGAAAAGAAACGTTTTCTTTATTACTGGCTGCAAAGATCTAGGATACACAATTTGTGGAGGTGTAAACTGACGGGATGAGTGCAGAAACTCTAAGATCAAACTCTTTGATTACATTGAGATATTTTAATAGTTTGTTTGAAAAATGCATAAGAATCTAATATTGTATTTATTAGATATACAGTATTACTTCTTCACAGATTTACGATTTCAATCAGAAGAGATGAATACAAACAATGTGATATGATAACGATCTTCTTTTTTTTTTACAAGGAAACATTATGCATATAAATTAATGCCCACTCACTACAAATTAGGATTATTCAAGACAAGAACTCCGGTATCAAACAACGTAATAATAAGGGATAAAACAAGAAATTTGATGTCAGCTATAGACAATATCAGTATGTTTGTATGAACAAATATGTGCGTGTGTGTCCATGCGTTCGTGACTAACATACACAGTAACTTTTCGTGATGTTCAACTTTAACCCTTGTCTACCTACTGCTACTGATAAATATATCAATATAAAATGCATGATTAACTTACCTTGTTTCTATATTTTTCATTTTCACATAAAGATAGAAATGTCCTCTGAAGCACTTCAGGGTCATTTAAAAATGAGTTTGGGTGACGTCTCGATAAATCTGTCAAGGTAATCAATTGTTATGACATTATTATTTTCTGCAATTGTATTTTACGTTTGGTCATGAATAGGCATTATTTCCCCCCAAAATGAAAGATCCAAGAAACAGTAATTGGGGTCACCATTCATCCCTGTCCAATTTAAACACTCAAACAAATACAGATAAGTTTTTCATTGCAAAATAATGGAACTATAATAATCATCTAACAGCTTTGAAGAAATGGAAATGTCAGAGCACATGAACGGACATGTGAAGGTCTGATACAAAAGCCAGGAAACACATACTCCTTATTAAATAAAACAATATTATATTCTAAATAATATTATCTAATATTAAGCTTACAAATACCAAGGAGGAAAGTAGATCTTTGCGAACACCATGATTAGAGAATACATGCCATGAGTTTTGGTGGTGAGAACCCCCCGGGCCACCAACCTCTTGCATCTACCCCTGAGTATAAAGCCAACCATTAAAAAATAAACTTACCACTTTGCAAGGCATGTTTGTATGGAGGCTGCTGATAACTCATAACCTCGGCCATCTTTAACCATCTCAGCGCCATGTCGTAGTTGGACAGTTGAAACGCTACACTCCCAATGATTAAAAAGTCGTCTGCTACAAGCGGACGCACTCGAAGCCACTCTTGCGCCCCGCCATTGGTCAAAAGTGTCAGGTTTTGCAGGTAAGTGGCTTCCATTTTCAGCAAGGACTCCGCCACCCGATGCAGCTCATGTGTCACCCAGGACACATTAAAGTGTCCGTGCAGATCTTATTGTATATGGAAGATATGATATAGAATAAGAACTGATGCACAGTTTTTCCTATATGGCGCAACATTGTATGGTATTGTTGGTGTTAGCATCATTAAATTGTATTTTTGTAAATATTATTATTTCATAATATAATGAAATAATTCTGAAAATCAAGGGCAATCTTGATAATTATTTCTAATACAATCATTTAAAAATTATTAGATAAAATGCTGAAGAACATGGGGTTACATGATCATACAGAGTAATACGTCATTATGAATTCAGTGTTATAGATGTATGTATGTATGCATGTATGTATGCATGCATGTATGTATGTATGTATGTATGTATGTATGTATGTATGTATGTATGTATGTATGTATGTATGTATGAATGTATGTATGTATGTATGTATGTATGTATGTATGTATGTATGTATGTATGTATATGCCTAAGTACATGCATGCATGTATCTATATATGTGTGTATCCATCTGATAAAATCTCTGAACAATATCAATTCAGAGTTGAAACATCTGAAGTGTGTGTGCGTGTGCGCGTGTGTGCATGTGTATGTGTGTGTGTGTGTGTGTGTGTGTGCATGCATACATGTGTGTGTGTGAATGGAATATAAAAGTGAAAGGCGTTCTTATTTCTGGTGTGCATTCTTAGAATGTTCGGAACTCAGTGCCAATTTGTTTCACCAACGTGAACTTCTCATATCGTGGCAATTAAGTATCTGCTGTTGGTGGATACATGAACCAAGCGACTTATTAACTGTCAATCGCTAAAAATACATACTGCCAGCCTAAAATAGACGTACACAAACACATTATCGTTTTTTCAGATTGTCAAGTCCACCATAAAATAAGACACATAATTATAATAATTATTATTGTTAACTTCGGAAATTACCATTTTAATGAACTAAGTACTCAGCGTAGTTATTTTTACACATGTGAAATTGAACTATTTTCCCCTTTATTATTTTTATTAACCAACTGTAAAATTTTATTTGATTATCGTGACAGAAGCGTGATTCTTGGATTACAGAATAATACATAAAAAATCACGAATCCTGATCATACTTTACTTGACCACCAACAAATTCTCAGTTTAGTCAATTATTAACGAAAATTTATGGAGATTGTTATCTTTCCTCATGATTGCAAGATGAATGTGATCATGATTCTAGGAGAGCTTCTAAGAAGTATAAAATAATATTCTAGACTGTTATTTACTTGTACTTACTGTTCATGTTGCCGGTGAATTTCATCTTTACCCAGTGGAATTCCGCAATGCAGCGTTCAAACTGTGCGTGGATAGAGCCTGTCTTAGGCCTGTATAGGAGTAAAGATGATACACATCTATAGGAGAAAATATTCTATTATTTCAAAATTATGTGTTTAATACAACTTTTAATAATAAAGCAACAATTCTTGTTCAAATTGGTTTTAGTTTAAGGGCTAGAACTGATCAACTCTTATTAACAGTAGCCTTTATCCGCAGTAGTTTGACTAAATATGTCACTAGCAATTGTGAACACTAGATCTCCTAACAGTATTCTTAAGTGATTATTGCTACACTCTACCTGAGCAGGGGCAATAACTTTAATTTTTTTCCATGTAACTATTAATTTGTATGTGTGTCTAAGAAGTTCACACTGTGAATTCAAGATCAAAGCAGTGTAGCGGCGCCGCGTCAGTAAAATGACGGATGGGTTAGCCTATACAATAACCCTATAGTTACTGGTTACATGATACAATGCCCTAGATTTACATATTGCATCATATACAAATATGATGCATTTGCACATTTAAATTTTTTTTTTATTTGAATGCCACAAATAAGTAATTTTCCATTGTCTGTTCATCTAATAGGGTCAATGATCGATCCTTTGGCTTCTTATTGCTTTCAGTTTTGCAAAACTAGGGATTTTGAGGAGGAAAATTATATGTTCTAGGTTCAAGGATTTAAGATATACAATCTTGGTTACGAAAATTATGAAATATCTGTGCGACCCATATTACGACCTTTCTTAGTACTCTTGTAGCATTGAAAGTAGGCCTACAAATTATTGAGTGAATATGAACTCATTCATAGTTACATGATGCAAAATAACTTTCAAGACGTTCTCCAAAAGGACAATAGATTCAAGAGAATAATTAAGGAACTGATGGTGATATCAAACTTCTCTTCGTATTCGTCGAAATGTTGTTCATATCAAAATTTTCCACATACATCTAAGTAAAACTCGTAAGGTTATAGCCCATATTGGACACAAATCATTATGACTGCAGCTGATTGCGATAGTATCAATGACACATAATTGCACATCCTTTCTGAGAAAAACTGTAACAACGCAAATAGTTAAAAAACACACACACAGGAACAGAAGCATAGGAAAAAAAGGATAAAAAGAATCCTCCCCTCACAAAAAATAATTAGTTGTAATATACCACCTACCTGTAATTGGTTGCAGGCAAATACCGATCCCGATTCCCGAGCGCTTCTATAATAAATGCGACCATCGGAAAGATCCAAGAATACATGCCAGTTGAGATGTTTCGGATGTTTACCTAGAGGACATTGTTATACAAGTTTAAGGTTGTTTTAAGGAAAGAGTGAGAAACTCTAAATGATTGTGGTGGGAGTATCTATGTGATGCCACCGAGGGAAACGCTGAGTTGAAGGTATAGCTATGAGTTGATGAGAGTATAGCTCCCAGTTGACCCAAGTGTTTCTGAGTTGGTGAGAGTAGTTCTGAATTTATGAGGGCAGAAGGCTGTGAGTTTAGAATTGCTGTGAGTTATCGGGAATAGCTGTGAGTTGTCAACAACAACTGTGAGTTGTCACAAGTTTCTGTGGGTTGTCGAAAATAGTTACTTTCCGAGAAATACTTTCGGTTGTTGAGAGTTGCTGTGAGTTGCTTGCTGTGAGTTGCTTAAAATAGCTGTGAGTTTTCACACTTGCTCAGAGTTTGCAAGAGAAGCTTTGTTGCGGTAGCTGCTGTACTGGAAAGACCACCCCATGTACGTCAACCTTGAGAGAAGCTTTGAGATGGTGAGACTAGTTCTGAGTTGGTGAAAGTAGCTCTTAGTTAATGAAAGTAGTGCTGAGTTGCTTGCAGTAGTTCCTAGTTGGTGAGAGTAGCTCCGAATTGGTGAAAGCCACTCTGAGTTGGTGAGAGTGGCTCTGAGTTGGTGAGAGTGGCTCTGAGTTGGTGAGAGTGGCTCTGAGTTGGTGAGAGTGGCTCTGAGTTGGTGGGTATAACTCTTAGTTGGTGAGAGTAGCTCTGAGTTGGTGAGAGTAGCTCTGAGTTGATGAGAGCAGCTCCAAATTGGTGAAAGTCACTCTGAGTTGTTGAGAGTAGCTCTGAGTTGTTGAGAGTAGCTCTGAGTTGGTGAGAGTAGCTCTGAGTTGGTGAGAGCAGCTCCAAATTGGTGAAAGTCACTCTGAGTTGTTGAGAGTAGCTCTGAGTTGGTGAGAGTAGCTCTGAGTTGATGTGAGTAGCTCTGAGTCGATGTGAGTAGCTCTGAGTTGGTGGGAGTAGCTCTGAGTTGGTGAGAACAGCTCCAAATTGGTGAAAGTCACTCTGAGTTGTTGGGAGTAGCTCTGAGTTGATGTGAGTAGCTCTGAGTTGGTGAGAGTAGCTCTGAGTTGGTGAGAGTAGCTCTGAGTTGGTGAGAACAGCTCCAAATTGGTGAAAGTCACTCTGAGTTGTTGGGAGTAGCTCTGAGTTGATGTGAGTAGCTCTGAGTTGGTGAGAGTAGCTCTGAGTTGATGTGAGTAGCTCTTAGTTGGCCTAACTGCAGAACGTATCAATAGGTTGACGAGACCTTTATTTCTAGTCCAGTGAGAACTGTTGCAGAGTAGTATCTGGTCAGTGAGAGCAGTTAAAGAGTGCTTGGCGTGTGTCGGGTCGGCAGGAGTAGCTCGCAGTTCCTACTGCCATAGTCCGGCGTTGTTGTACACTGAGCGCCGCATGTCCCAAGACAACGGCAGTGTCCGCCCTCTTGTACTTATAAGGGGCTTTTACACCTGTGAGATTTGATCTATGATATCTGTGTGATTTGAGGATATCACAGAACATTCACACACAGGGACGATTATAATTATTTGAAATTGGCTATTTTGAGTATTTCACATGTGTAAGCAGGAATTGTATTACTAATAATGTCTCCGACTGTACTGTGACATCATCCTATCGCAGCATAAAGCGCATAGTGTAAAACCCCCTTATAACTATAGGAACAGATACCTGAGTGGTCAGACGATCCATGCACACTAACAACAGGTTGTCTGTGTAAATTGGTCGGCGCTCCCATACGGGTATAGATCGGGGGTCCCCATGTTGCATGTCGATTTTAGGAAATGACTATGTCGTTTGGCCTTATGTTTTTAACAGTCACATCGATTTTTAAAAACCTTCATATTATCGTCATATCTATCATGTCGAATTTAAGGAATCCTCTATGTTATGTTGTTTCTCCATGTCGTTAAGCTCCATGTTGCATGTCGAATTTAATAAAAGGCCATGTCTCCAAGTCGCTTTTAATTAAATATCATCTTAATAAACCATATAAACACCCCAAATTAAATCCACGCGGATTTGTCTCACAGGTTTTAATCAATAAAAATCCATGTATACACGCGAAAATATCAATGTTCACAATATAGCTATATAGTCCGAGGCGTAATTTGTGTGCATGGTTCGCTTAAGATAAGTATAGGAAAACATTTCTAGGTATTGCCAGGTGCGCGATAGAACCATATATTAGTCAATCCGCCCCCATCCCTCCCAAACCCAAACACTTATTTATCATTAGCAGATTATGATGATTGGTACACAGCTTAATTACAAAATGTACGGCTCAGTACCTTTAACCATATCCAGACGTTTACTGCAACATAATAATGTTCATAGTTCGTTGTATATATCATGTGCGGTTAACCTCATGCTATGCTCATTCTTCATTAAGGAAGTATTTCAATTGTACCAGTCTCATGATTTCCCTAATTTCTCAAATCATCATTTTGTTTTGTTCAAAATAGCATATCAATTTGTCAGGGGTGGATACAGGATGATATAAATGGGGTTAATGTTACAAACTTAGATGGTTTATCACGTCGCACATGGCGATCGGGAGATGCAGCAGCTAGCGCATGATTCCGCTCACAAGAATAGGGCCGTCCGTCGTAGGTGCGGCCGTTTGCGGAACTACGCGTTCCCGCGTCGTCCTAACATCTCCCCCTTTTAAGAGAGAGACTCCCAATATGAGTCAGTCTTGGAAAGTCTAAAAAGTCTAACTAATAGAACACAACATGTATGCATAGCACAACATATATACAAGATAAGTCACACCACTCAAAGATTCATTTTGGGTGGTGGAATGCCCTTGTTCACGCGAAGGGACGATCTGACCGGCGGTGGTGGAGGAGCCGGTGCTGTGGCTCTGACCGGCGACTCTGGAGCCGCAGGTGGCTGCTGACGTGGCTGCTGATGTGCCATGGGAGCTGGTGGCGGTGGCGCTGGCTGGACTACCAAGTCCTCGGTAGGTAGGTCCAGAGGTGGTGGCATTTGGGTGCCACTGAAGATGTGGTCCGGGTGACGTCTGACCACTTTGTTGTCGCGGGTGTCCCTGATGATGTAGCTCTTACCACCAAGGTTCTCAGTAATAACCCCTGGCAGGTTTTTGTCTCCACGACCGGTGAAGTTCTTGTAGTACACCATATCCCCGGCATTGAACACACGCTCCTTAGCATTTTTATCATGCCGGTCCTTGTGACTCCTCTGCTTGTCACAGATCTTGGATTTTAGATCCGGCCTTACCAGATCCAACGGGCATTTAATACGACGCTTAAAAAGTAACTCTGCTGGTGAATGCCCCGTCGTCGATTGTGGTGTGACTCTGTATCTGAACAGGAATCGGTTCACCCTGCTCTGTACGGATCCACCACTAAGCTTCTTCATACCGCTCTTAAAAGTCTGAACAGCACGTTCCGCCAGGCCATTTGATGAAGGGTGGTATGGCGCGGAAGTGAGGTGTTGGATTCCATTTGTCGTCATGAAAAGATGGAAAGTCTCACTTTTAAATGTGGGACCATTGTCCGTGACCAGAACATCCGGAATTCCGTGAGTCGCGAAACTACTTCGTAGATTTTCAATCGTAGCTTCCGATGTGATGGTCGTCATCGTAAACACCTCCATGTATTTTGAGTGGGCGTCGACCATAATCAAAAACATGTGTCCTAAGAATGGTCCGGCAAAGTCCGCATGTATGCGCGACCAAGGCTTCTCGGGCCATTCCCACGGGTGCATCTCGGTGCTTGGTGGGCGGTTCCGGTGCTCTTGACACACCGTACAGCCCGAGACCAGCTTCTCGACATCGTTATCGATTCCGGGCCAGTACACATAACTACGAGCCAATGCTTTCATGCGGCTCATGCCCGGATGCGTCTCGTGTAATTCCTCCAGGATTTTTGCTCGGCCTGGAGCGGGTATCACAACCCTGGATCCCAGTAATACACATCCGTCTTGCAGACTCAGCTCTGCGCGTCGATGGTAATATGACGATAGTTCCTCAGAACGCGCGGAATCTGGCCAGCCCTCCTGCAGAAGTCGTACAATCTGCGCCAGAACCGGGTCCTTCCGGGTCCACTCCTGGATCATCGCGGAAGTAACGGGTGTCGCGTCCAGCTGTTCCAGTGACAGGATCACATCTGCTGGAACCGGTGACTCAACCTGCATCCCAGGCGCAGGGAGTCGCGACATACAGTCCGCGTTCCCGTGCTCGACTCCCCGACGATACACGAGCGTATAGCTGTACCCCGCCAAGGTTACAGCCCAGTGCTGCACTCTCGGTGACGACATGAGGGGTATTGGGCGGTCAGCTCCTAGTAGCCCGAGTAGCGGCTTGTGGTCCGTCTGGATCTTAAAGCTCCTCCCTTCCAGGTACTTGTGGAACTTTTTTACTCCGAACACTACCGAAAGTCCCTCCTTATCTAATTGAGAGTAGCGCCTCTCAGTCGCGTTGAGCTTCCGCGACGCGAAAGCCACAGGTGTTTCCACACCATTTTCCACGTGTGACAAGACCGCTCCCACGCCTTAAGGGGAAGCGTCACACGACAAAACTATTAACTTGCTTGGGTCGTAATGCGTCAACACGGGAGCACTTTTCAACATTTCCTTAGACAGCCTGAACGCTTTCTCACGCTGCGGAGTCCACTTGTACTCCACGCCCGTCCGCAGCAGTTCGTGAAGTGGCTCCAAAACGGTACTCACGTTAGGTAGGAACCGGTTGTAATACGTGAGCATGCCCAAGTACGACTTGAGTTCCCCGACACACGTCGGGGCGGGAGAATCCATCACTGGTTGGATACGCTCCGCAAGGGTCTCCAAACCCTCACTCGACACCTTGTACCCTAGGTACTGCACCTCAGGCATGTCAAACTCACACTTGGCTTCCTTGAGTGTGAGTCCTGCGTCACTTAACCGGGTGAGGACGTCCCCCAAGTTATGCTCGTACTCCACTTGGGTCCTCCCGGTCACAATGACGTCATCCAGGAACACGGCTGTCATCGGCACGCCCTGCAGAATACCCTCTATGGCACGCTGGAAAATCGCAGGTGCTGATGCCACGCCGTAATTTAGCCGCTTGTATTTTAACAGCCCCTGGTGGGTGTTTAACACCAATAACTCCTGACTCTCCTCGTCCAACTCCACCTGTTGGTACGCTTGGGAGAGATCAAGTTTTGCAAACCGGACTCCACCTTCCAACTTAGTGAACAGGTCGTCCGGGGTCGGCAGTGGGTAAATCTCCTTCCGCAGAGATTTGTTGACAGTCACCTTGTAGTCCCCACAGACCCGCACGGAGCCGTCACGCTTTAAGACAGGTACTGCCGGCGACGCCCACTGAGAGTAGCGCACTGGTTCGACGATCCCAGTATCCTGCAGACGCTTATACTCGATGTCCAGCTTACTCCGCAAGTAGTAGGACACAGGTCGGGGTTTTATGAAAATTGGTGCACTGTCAGGCTCGACTTCCACGTGAGCCTTGAAACCCTTAAGTCTCCCAGGTTCCTCCCGGAACAGACTGGGGAACTGCTGTTTTACCGTCGCTGCTCCACCGACGTGGTACACCGGGTGCTGCTGCGCGATCTTCTTCCAGTTCAGTCGCAGCTGGTGTAACCAATTACGGCCTAGCAATGCTGGCCGCTTACCCGGTGTCACCAGTAACGGGAGGTAGCAGGTCTGACCCTCGTACACGACCTTAACCTCCGCCTCGCCTCTCGGGGTGATGACCTCGCCAGTGAAGGTCCGAAGCTTGACCTGGGAAGGTTGGAGTACCAGCGGAGAACCCCAGTCGGACAGCTGATTCTCCCCGATTACTGAGAAGGTCGCCCCCGAATCCACCTCCATCTCCAGGTCGACATCGTTGACACTAACAGTCACTTGCCATGGTGGCGAACCACGATTCGTATTCACCGTGAACATGGAGTAGGCACCCAACGTCTGTGTTGAATGCACCGGAGTATCGTCGTCGTCGGAACCCTCTTCTAGGACGTGGGTCTTGCCCTTCTTCTCCTTCCCCGAGGCTTTAATCGGACACGCAGGAACAATGTGTCCGGGCTTTTTGCACCTATAGCACGAAGCATCCTTAAACTTACAGTCTCCAGACAGGTGCTTGAAACTGTTACAGTGACTACACTTAGCCTTAGGCTTAGCCTGCTGGTTACCCTGACCTTTACGTGGGTGCTTGTCGACCTTATGGACCGCAGTACTACTCGGCACACTTGGCTTGGGACTCGGCCATTTCCATGGCCCGGGCCATTTCACACGCGCGTTCAAAAGTTAATCCTTCCGTGTTTAACAATCGGTGCTGGATCCGCTCGTGGTTAAGGCCACACACAAAACGGTCACGTAATGCTCGGTTCAGGTGGGTCCCAAAATTACAGTGAATTGACAGTTTTTTCAGTGCCACGATGAAGTCGCCCATAGATTCGTCAGTCTTTCTTACCCGCGTTGTACTAATGGCTTAGTACTTTTAATATATTGTCATGATATATAATCCAACAAGGATCAGGCTTAGCAAGTCTACTTCTAGTCTACTTCTAGGAGAAATATCTTACGCTCCTAGCGCCACCTGTTAACCAGTATAAAAGGCGCTGCAAGGTAGGGAGCGAGGAGTTAGTTGGTTAGAAGTTAGTAGTCACTTAGTTGAGTGAGAACATCAGCTAAATATGTTTAGCCAAGGAGTTATACCTGGAGTAAGTACATCGGCTCCGTGTACAGACTGGAGTTTACCAATACCCACTACCTCGGACATAGGATTGTGTTAGAGCTGAATACTAGAATGGTCTAGAAGGTGTTGGAGCAACTCGTGTTCTAAATGTGGTTGATTGCTGATAGGAGATGGGAGGTGGACTGATGAAGACTTATACATGGTGGCTTTGACTCGGGATGAGATGTTTACTGAATAAAACCCTTTCATATTAAGAAGCTCCCTCATCGTTCATTTCTTTTGAACTATTGGGAAGTGAATGGACAAACTTTAAACGCAGTCTGAATTACTCAGGCATTCTGGAAAAGCAACTCATGAAGACTTGGATATACACGAATCTTACGCAGTCTTAAAACAAACATTAACAATAGTTCATTTGGTGGAGATTACCCGAAACATGACTTGTGCCGTTTTGCTCATCCTTGATGTCAGCCACCGGTGACTTTGAGGCTTCCTCTAACCCCAAGCCTCAATCTTTGCGGCCCGCAGGACACGATGTGTCAACATCATATACAGGGAATGTGGAAAACCGCCACCTGGTAGGTAATCCCTTAGACGGGGAGGCACAGAGACAGGAGGTCGCAGCCAGACCCAAGCAGCTCTGCCCCGAAGGTGCACAAAATTACCAAACCCGTGGCAAAGGTAAACCATTTCCCTGGCACCTAGGGTCCAAGGATAGGCCGGTTCTTGACGAAGGACTTGAAACCCTAACACACTCGGGACGAGTTGAAGGGAAGAACCGTCTCACGGAATATCAGCAATATTGGAACCCAGGGTACGTACCACCTACGGACCACGAAACTGGTACTAGCTCTCGCTCCACCTGTGAATCTGATGTGAACAATCCGTGGTGTAACCAAAGTGTTCCTTATCGTTTACTACCCGCAGCGGGAGGTGAAGGCGAACAGGAAGTTTCCAATGGAGAAAACCTATTTTCTTCAGGAAACCTAAAACAACGACAAAACACCGCGGATAACTCCAGCCCATCAGGGGGAAAACGCCCCGAAAATCCGGTAATCCTACCTGATGGGAGCTCTCTCACCTATCCATTACCCCAACGACTTGAGTTTATCAGTCACCCACTGGTAACACCAACTCACCCCAACCCGGGGGCGTCCATTCCTTATTCCACTGTAGCTAAAGGAAAAACAGTGGGAGGGGATAGGGGAGTGGGAAGGGAAGCAGAGGGAAACAGCGAGAAAGTAGGCAATTTACAACCCTATCGATTAACTTACGGTGTAGAAACGAACTTAGACCAAGCTGGTAAAAGAGCGGAAGCTCAGGCCTTTGATCCAGCCGAAATATTAAAGCAGTGGGCAGACTCAAGCCCCGAAAAGCACATAGATTTAGAGAGGCTAAGCGATCAGGATAGTGAAGAAAATGTAACGCTTAAAGCACAAGATTTTAACACTCTAACTCATGAATTGTATGAAGAATACGAGGACGAGTACGAGGAAGAAAATAGCGAGACAGAACAAGCAGCCGCAAATGTCAGAGGGGGTAGTCCTGATAGAAAATTAGCTAGAGAAGATAAATCAACCTCGTCTTCATACGAACTTATTACCGAGGATGTTTTAGACACAGGTAAGAAAGCTAAACTAGAGAGTGAGGACGAAATTAGTGTAGAGGAAATACCTGTGAAAGAACAGTGGGACGATCACGATATACAAAACCTCCACGAAAATAATATGGCGGAAGGAGGCGTTCCTTTGATGGATCTAGTAGAAGAAAGAGAGGATAGAGATCAACGCCAGCAACCCGATGAAGGGGGAGCTGGGGGTGTAGATCTGGGGGCATGGCATCCTAACCGTGGGATGGACCCTGGGGGACCTCAACAAAACAATGGGAATGGCCAGATCCTAATCCAGCAGCCGGACCGAGGCGTGCAGGCAGGACTTATTCCTCCTCTTAATCAACAGGCCCAAGGAGGCCAAGGTAATCAGGCCAATCCTCCCCTTAATCAACAAGTTCAAGGGGGCCAGAACGATCAGGCCAACCCTCAAGGACTTATTCCTCCTCTTAATCAGCAGGTCCAGGGAGGCCAGGATAATCAGGCCAACCCACAAGGGCCTAACCCTCCTCAAAACCTTCTCAACAACCCTCCTCAAAACCTTCTCAACAACCCTCCTCAAAACCTTCTCAACAACCCTCCTCAAAACCTTCTCAACAACCCTCCCCAAAACCTTATTAATAATCCCCCTCCGAATCAGCCCAATCTGGGGATAAACCCTGGGGGACTCCAGCAACCCGGTGCAGGGGGAAATGGTGGTGCGAATCCGGGAATACAGCAGCCTAATCCTGGGGTAAACCTTGGGGGACTGCAACAAAATGATGGGGGAGGTCAACCAGGCCAACAGCCCGGCCGGGCCGTGCCAGCAGGAGGTGGGGTCGATC
Organism: Lepidonotus clava; assembly: GCA_936440205.1. Lineage (NCBI taxonomy): Eukaryota > Metazoa > Annelida > Polychaeta > Phyllodocida > Polynoidae > Lepidonotus > Lepidonotus clava. Next base: position 21,745,883 of record OW387135.1, read on the forward strand.
AAAACCTGCTCCCTTACCTATTGCAGGCGATGGCACTCGCAGCCAATCTTAACGCAGGCCGAGGAAGAGCGGATAACCAGCAGGGTCAGCAAGCCCCAGCAGGCCAGAATAATCAAGCAAATCCACCAGGACCCAATAACCCTCCCCCGAACCAGAACAACAATCCTTTCCTTAACCAACTCAACAACCCCCCAAACCCACCGAATCCTCCACCGCCCGGACCACCAGGTCCGCCGGGCCCACCAGGTCAGAACAACCCTCCAAACCCGCCGAATCAACCAAATATTTGGGAAATTCTACCACAGTTGGGTCTGGCCCTGGGGCAAACACCAGCGCCAGTGCGTGAAACGACTCACAGTGGTCACCAAAGGGGACCAAACATTAGGTTACCGTGGTTTAGTGGAAAAGAAGACGAGCAAATAGAAAAGTATTTCAGGGAATTAAAACGACTGAAAGCTATCTATGACTGGTCGGACGCCCATCTCCTGAATATGGCGCTGTTAGGCCTAAAAGGAAGGGCCGACGACTGGGCAGGAGCGTTAGCTGAAAGTGAGAAAGACTCGTTTGAGAAGCTAGAAGCCCAAATGACCAAGATCTTCGGTGATCGAAGAGCTAAGTGGCAGAAACACGCAGAGTTCTGTGGCCTTAAACAAGGAAAAGACCAGAGCGTGATCGAATTTGCAGGTGTTCTGAAACAAAAGCAAGTTAAGGCAGAGGCGAGTGAAAGCATGATGTTAGCTGTGTTTTTAGAAGGATTAAAACAGGGCGTAGCCAGGCAAGTAGCTATACTGGACCCTAAGTCGTTCACCGAAGCGGTGGATTGTGCAACGAGGCTAGAATCGTTGGACAAAGGCAAAGGGGGAACTAAAATATCTAATGCAGTGAGCGAACTGGCTGGAAGCCAAGAATCAGAGGAGACCGCGGCCCTAAACTCCATCTCCGAACGATTTGGAGTGGTGCTGGCCCGACTGGAGGCCGCTCCATGGTTCCAGAAACCAAAGCCAGGGCAAAGCGGGACTCCCCAGAGTGGTGGTAACTTTAAACAGCAAGGTTATGAGAGAAAAGATAGGTACGAAAACCAGAAAGGTGAAAGAAATTCAGATCAGAAGCCTAAATCCAATATCGCCCCGAACAGAGAGGCAGATAAGGGAAAGAATCTGCCAACTCAACAGAAAGTAGAGAGACCCAGGTTGCCTTTTGATGAAAGTAAGTTTTGTATCATTCACCAACAGCATGGTCACTCTACAGAAGCGTGCTTGTGGTTAAAGAATAGGTTGAGGGAAAAACCCCCGCGGATCTACAAAGATAGCAAAGCCAGTGGTACCGAACAAAAGAATCAGGGAAACTAGAGGAAGGGTCCGTTCATTCCACGATAGAATTAGGCGCAGTGGACGGACCGGCTAGGAGAGAGATAGGAGACGAAGCATTTTTCTTAACGTTAAGATTTGATGATCAGAAGGAGGTTAGATCTTTAGTAGACACAGGAGCGAGCGATTGCTTCATGTCCACCCATTGTAAACGACAGATCCCTAAACAATGCATTTTAGATGAATGGAAGGTATCGAAGGGAAACATCAGTTTGGCAGACAACTCGTCTCAAGTAATACTAGAACAAATTAGATGTAAGTTTTCAATCCAGGGATCGGTGGTCTGCTATGATTTCAACATAGTGGACGATCTATGCCACCTAATAGTAATCGGGAGAAACTTATTAACAGTGCTTCGGTCAGATTTATCTCTACCAGGCGCAAAGATAGAAGTGTTTTGTGGAAACCCTATAGTTAGCAAAGAAACAGTGAAAATTCCGCCGGGAAATGAATGCATCATACCGGTAACCACTCGAGAGCCGCTGGGATTAGACTCACCGGTAGCTTACTGCGCACCGGCGGTGACCGCACCAGTCCTAGTGGAGGGGTGCGTGAATACGGTGGGAAGCCAGTGGTGGATCAAAGTCATGAATCCGCTAGATGAAATGCAAGAAATCACTCCCCAGGAAGTATTAGCTTTTGCGGAAGAATGCGCAGTGCCTGAGGTAAACCAAAATCAGATAGAGGAGTTCCTAGACTTGTGTTATCTAACTAAAACAGAGACCCCAATGTCCATCTGTAGGATTTCTGTAGAAGTAATGAAAGACGCAGTGCAAATGGAAAGCCAAACCTCTAAGGAGAAATCCCGAGGTAAAATGGATGAAAATGTAAGTAAAATAGATCTGACCGAGTCGTGCTTAAACGAAGAACAACAGGTAAGGTTTAGACAAATGCTTAATAACAACAGAAATGCACTAGCGTTCTCAATGGAAGAGTTAGGTCACTGTGAAATAGCGCCGATGAGAATCATTGTGGATGAGTCGCAGGGAGTCATAAGTTCTAGACCATACCGATACTCTCCACAGAAAATGGATATCATCGATGAACAGGTTAGGCAACTCATAGATATAGGTGTCATAGAACCCAGCGAATCGGCTTGGCGAAGCCCGCTGGTGGTAGTGCAGAAGAAAGATGGCAAACCTAGGCTCTGTACAGACTTTCGCATGCTTAATCAAGTCACTTTTAAAGATAAATTCCCCATGCCCACGGCTCGCTCGCTTTTCCTATATATGGCTTACAAGAAACCCACTATGTGGACAGCTTTAGATCTGTTGAGCGGCTATCATCAGTGTGTAATCGAAGAGGACAGTAGAAAATATACCGCTTTTGAAACCCCGATGGGTGTGTATCAGTATAAGCGTGTACCATTTGGCTTAGTAGGCGCACCTTGGCAGTTTACCAAGGTAATGGCCATAGCGCTAAAGGGATTGATTCCTAGAACATGCTTAGCATATTTAGACGACGTAATTGTCTACGACACTACATTTGAAGAACACCTGGCGAGCGTTGAGGTGGTTCTCCAAGCTTTGGCGAGAGCTAATCTTAAACTGAAACCGTCAAAGTGTGAGTGGTGCCGCAGTGAAATCAATTTCCTCGGCCACGTAGTAAACGCGGAAGGGGTGGCTACACAAAGGGTAACCACAGAAAAGATTACAGCCTTTAACCGTCCACATAATGTGAAAACTATTAAATCCTTTCTGGGACTGTGTAACTACTACCGATCGTTTGTCCCTAATTTCGCTGATCTAGCAAAGCCTTTAAACCGGCTACTAAAGAAAGAAGTCTATTTTGAGTGGACAGAGGCCTGCGAGGAAGCGTTTCAACAGTTAAAGAAATTGCTGACCTCGCCACCCTTACTAATTCATCCAGATATAGGAGGGCATTTCTATCTACTAACTGATGCATCAGACGCCGCGTGCGGTGCAGCGGTTTGTCACAAACTAGATGAAATCTACCGTCCGGTTGCTTTCTGGGGATGTACTCTCCGGGACGCCGAATTAAATTATTCGGTAACAGAAAAGGAGGCTCTGGCAGTAATTAAAGGCATTAAGAACTATGAGGACATGTTGCAGGGAGCTAAAATCACAATAGTGACTGATCACAAACCGTTGATTCCCCTGCTACAGAGTGCCTACAAAGCCCCGTCAGCCCGGCTGAGACGGTGGGCTTTAGCGTTATCAGATTTTGATTTTGAAATCATATATGAGCCAGGAGCGACTCATTTTCTACCGGACTATTTGTCTAGAGTCTATCATGAGCATGTCCCAGGTGAGGAATATGAGCCCGCTGTGGGATGTGAGTTATTTGAGGCCGAAGTTCAGGATGAAGAGCTTTCTGTGGCTACGGTATTAAACGCGCAACTCCAAGATGCAGAGTGCGCGCAATTGATAGACTACCTGCAGGACGGAGACCTACCGACAGATCCCCTTGAAGCTAGGCGAATAATGGACCAAGCTGATTTTGTAGGAATGGTAGCACCGGGGGTACTATGTAGGTTCAACGTCAAAAGGTATAACAAACACCAAGACCAACTGGTCAGACTAAAACCCCGTATGATAATTCCAGGAAAGTTAATTCCCAAAGTCCTGAGACTATTACATAATGACATCTTGGCTGGGGGACATGTAGGGATCAGTAACCTCACTACCAAAATCTCTGATAAATTCTACTGGCGGAACATGAACGCCGACATAGTAGACTATGTGAAAGCTTGTGAGACCTGCTCTCTGAGGAGACGAGCCCCACATTTCAAGGCCTTAGCTAAGTCTTGGGAGAGGCCGACTCGACCCTTTGAGGTGGTTCAGTGTGATTTCATCGGGCCACTAAAGAGGGCTAGGGATGGGTCAAAATATATCATGACCTTCATAGACCTACTAACAGGTTGGCCGGAGGCTTTCACCACGAAAGACTCCACTGCGCAAACCGCGGCCAACTGTTTCCTGACCGGGATAGTGTGTCGGTATGGGCGGGTAAACCGTCTGCACACAGACCGAGGGGCGGCCTTCCTCTCAGGGCTATTCAGGGAAATCACCACCCGACTAGCGTGCAAACAAACGTTCACTACCGGGCGAATGCCGACTGGCAACGCTCGAGTAGAAAGACTACATAAAACCATTGAAAACCTGATTGCTTATTATATCCCTGACGACCACTGTAACTGGATCGATCTACTTCCCATTGCATTATGGACAGTTAGATCCACAATCAGTGTACGGTCGGGATACAGCCCTCACACCCTGCTGTTTGGCAGAGATCCAATCAGTATGGGAATGCCTGAGCAGGGAACAATTCCTGAAACGCTGAACGACTGTGAATTCTTCATGCAAACAAAGGACAACATTGCTATGTTTAAGAATATGGCTGAAAGGGTAGTTCAAAACTACGAAAAAGATCTGAGGCTGCGAATTGATGAGCGGGCGCGGCCCACTCAGATGTACGAAGGTGATATGGTATACATGTACGACCCTTTAGCTAGTGAAAATAAAGCGTCTAAGTTCTCAAACAGGTATACTGGGCCATTCAGGGTAATTGAAACAAAAGGAGACCACCTTGTTAGACTAGTGTCTTTAAAAACTGGAAAACAGGTCCCACATCTAGTAAACATTTCAAAACTCAAACCTGCACATGGGCCTTGGTCTCCCGCCGTCCCTCATAATATTCCCAAACTGGTGAGAGAAGCGAAAATCACTAACTCAAAAGGGGCAGATCCTGACCGAAACCCTGAATTGCATCACACTCCGACGGGTGAAATCGCTGAGGAAGATGGCGAAATAAGGGGTGCTGAGACTGAAAACTCAACGGGAACGACCGGTCCCCGTGAGCATGATGCAGTTCCTATGACCAGGAAGGTACCTACACAAAAACCTGGTCCAAGTCCCACTGATTTAGCAGAAACAGATGGGCAAATCACTGATGGTCAGGGCACCAGCACGGACACCGCGCTGTCCACAAACTTATCCTTTGTTCCTAATAAAGCCGCCTGTGAACGGGGAACAGCTGGCGCTAATGGACAGAGGAAACGCAAACGAGCTAAACGAAGGGGCAAAAGCCAGCCGTTGGAGGGGAGATCCCCTCCAGGCAACAACAAGCCCATAAAACTACCCTGCGGTGATGTACCGACCTTGGATACATCGGAACAGAGCCCAGAAAAAACAGTAAAGGACCATGTCCCGACGAAAGGTGGCTATAACCTACGTCGGAACCGCCGCCCTAACTACGTCGCTCTGTCCAACGGTGGGGAAAGCGACGACATGGATGATTAATGCAGGAAATTTAGCCGCCCTGTGAAAATAAAGGTTCGGCGGAGCGGCACCGTTAGCATCAGCGCTAATGGAACAGGTGGTCTACCTCACGGCCACCTCGCCGCGCCCAGGGGCGTGGCAGAAAGGGAGGGTGCGCACGCCAAGAGAGATGCCAGTGGTTTGGCGTCATCTCTTGGGACCGGATGCAAGCGTTCCCCCCCCACCTGAAACAAGATACAGCTCCAAATATGGAGACGGCATGGACAAGCGGATCGGTTATAATTTCGTGGGATCCGCGCCGATCCACCAGTCGGTCCACAACTCTGCTCCTAGACGGTCACCTCTGCTACAGGTGATTGTGCGCACAACCCAGCCCGGGAGGAAACGGAGATAGATATTGATTCTATCTCTGAACAGAAGTTGGAGATAGAAATTGTTCAACTTCCGACTTCTCCTGGAAGGAGCAGAAAGAGAACTTAGCTGGGACACTGATCCACCGACTCATGGGGAACTGTCTAGCCCTCCGGCCACATAGCAATCCAAAGGGAACCACTACTTTCCCTGCGGACACGGAGGGAAGGATCATCGTCCCCCTGAGAAGGAAACGGATTAGCCGGCCCCACCAGAGGGCGCTGCCTACCAAGGGAAGGTTCGTTGGGCCATTCTTTTAGGATTTTACCAAATGAAAGAAAAGGCAGTCGAGAAGGAGAGTACTAAGAAACAACCGGCTCAGACCCTTAGGCGGTGGAGTTGGCCGGGCCGGGGCGGTGTCCGTCCGGACTCGACCGACGCCGGGATTGCCCGGAAGAAGCCAAGGACACCAGCCCGGCGGCCCACCAGAACGACCACAGGCGGAGCCAAGAGGTCCGCCAAATCGGCTCCAGCCAAAAAGAAGACAGCAGATAAAGACTTCTACAATTTATCTGAGGTGAGTGACTCGGAGCCCGAGCCAAGGCTAACGGCGTTGGCCAAGCCGGTTCAGAAGGAGGAAGCGGCCAACCAACCGGTGCAGATTCAGGCCGGCTGGTTCTGGGACCTTACGCAACCACTGTTCCAACTATTTGAGACTGTTGACGAAATTAGAAGGACAGTAGGACTGGATGTGCCAAAATCAAACAAACAGTTAGCTGAGATTAAAACTCAGGTAGCTCCTTTCATTCAAAGGACCACACAAAACTCTAAATGCGTCAAGGAAAGTACCAGCCTACAAACAACACGAGGCGGCCGACCTCTGCCCACTCTGGAAAGGCGATCGGGAGGGGAACAGCTAACCGTCGCCGCTCCAGGACTAAAAGTGGAGGTAGCACCCGTTCAACACGCGCCAACCCCACCGGTGGGGAACGGGCCAGCGGGAGCTCCCCTCCTCCACCACTTACAGCCTGCGGACCCCGCTTGTTTAGACTTGAGCAGCTTGACAACGAGCTGCAACGCCAATCCCTCACCACTGCTATGGAACCAGCAGCAGTGGACGCCAACCAGTCAGCCGGGGGGCCCACTGTGGCCGAGCCCACTCCCAGCGACAAACCAACCACAGGTACCGAACCCATACCCCTCGAGCCAACCGTCGTACGATCCAACGGGGGCCGTTTCGGACTGGAACCTACTAGGCCAAGACCCCTCAGAGCAATGCGCCCCTCGTCCTGCGAACGTATGAGAGGCTTGAGAATCACGGTCACCAAGGACGAGAGCGGGATCATCAGGCGAGTGGTAAATGACAACGGGCAAAACCTCTACGAGCATGTCCCAAACTAAACAGACCAGAGGACCCGGGAGGAGAGCATATTTCGGCGCATGAATGATAGTAGTGCGCAGAAAAATAAGGTAACTTTGCTGTGGACATGTTTTAGATAAACTGCAAAATTAACTCTCTCAAACTATCGCTAAGGCCAAAACAAAGACAATGAAGTGGCTAGTGCTGTTCGTATTAGCTATAATAGGGGGCATTAGAGGAGTGCATAACGACTCCAGCCCACCTGAAGGGCTAGCCCCTAACGCTGAAGTGATAGCTTTAGAACAATATGGAGTAGTGTTAAAACCAGGGAAGTTAATGTCCACCGCGGATATAACACACGTCCGACAAGGCTTCCTAATCACTATTCCAAGAAGGCGCTCCTTCAACAAGGCTACCTTTGGCCAGGTCTGTCACCGATATCTACAGGGAGGAGACGCCCTCGATCGGGCCTGCTACCATATCAGGTCGCTGGTCAATTGGATGGATCAGACGTCGCAGGCGCTTAAGGGTCGGTACCGAGAAGTTCTTAATGAAACCTTAAGTTCCCTAATAAAGAACACTCAACAAGACCTTCAAAATCAAGAGTCGGAGTTAAAATCAGGTGGAAGGGTCAAAAGAATGAAGAAGTTGCCCACAATGCTGGACGATCCAGGATGGCCGACCTTTCCTCTTCCAACCTCTTGGAATCAAGGGCTGGCAGCTGATGTCAAATATAACAGAGAATTGATTAGAGTATTGCAAGAATCTTCGAACCAAATGATCGAAGACTTGGCTCTGATGAATGAAAAACATGACGAGGCTGTCGAAAAGATTAACCATGTCGTGATAGGCCTACTGGACAATCTAAGATCACTAAATAAGGCACACAACACGACTCGCCGGAGGATGAAACTCGTGCAACATAAGGTGGATTGGATGGAACTGTACCTGAATATGATACCGGTCGCTCTGGAAGACAAGTTGGGAGAGATGGTGTATCTTCAATTAATGGTAGAACAAACTCGCGTGTTCAGGAAAGGTGTACAACGCCTGACGCGGGGCCAGCTGACTATGGACTTGGTACCCCGCCAATATATGGTCGGAGCGGTCCAGGAAGTGAACAGATACCTGAAGGGGATCCACCCCAGGTTCCATGTCGCGTTCACAGATCCTTCCTTCTATTACGAGAACAGTCAACCTTCGTTCAAATTCAATGAAACCACTCAGGAATTAATAGTGTATGTAAGGGTGCCTGTGGTGGCTGATGAACATTTGTTCAGGGTCTACGAAGTACTAACCTTTCCTGTGCCAGTGACGGTTAGGGGGCGACTTAAGAAGGACGCTCTCCAAATTGTTAATCTACCCAAAAGTGTAGCCATGTCCATGTCCCGCCAGTATTACGTACCATTGGCTAGTGGCAGTTGGTCAGGTTGTTATGGACAGACCATCACGCTCTGTAAGGACCTACCCTATATGAAAAAGATTACAGACAACACCTGCACTGCTGCGCTACTGAGGCGCGACGACCTAGCGATCCAAGAAAAATGTGAGCTGGACTATCTACTGGAAGCAGACTTCGGAGAGATGGCAGTGTACCTAGACGACGGAGATATGCTAGTGGTCAGCGCCGACACCAGAGGCCAAATGATTTGCAGAAACCAGCCTGCGGTCGGAGTGAACATAGAAAATTACGCAAGGGTTCAGGTGGAATGCGACTGTGCATTCCAAACACAAGGAGCGTGGATACCGTATAGCTTGCGAAATTGTGACCGGCACACCAGGATCACCACGGTTGTGTACCCACATAATGACCTGTTGGAAGCAGCAAGTCGTGTGAAGGGGTGGGACATGAACTTCACAACGTCCAAAAACGAACCCACTATGTTGGAATCAGACCCTATCCCTGAAACAATTAGGAAAGACCTGCTGGAAATCGAGGAAAGTCTGAAGGCCAAAATACCTGTAACCTCCTTGGCCAAACGAATACAAAAACACCGTAAAGACTTGGCCAAGGGTATCAAGAAAGCGACTGACCGTTACGAGGTAGAGAAACACGCCCCGTGGTTCTCTATAGGTAACTTCGGAGGTGGGTTTGGTCTCCTCACCATCTTCTGCATAGTGGTGGCTGTGACAATTATTGGATGTGTCCTCTGGAAATGCTGGCGGAACCATCAAGGTAAGGCTGCCCTAGCCGGACTAACCATGACCTTACCTCGGGCCATGGCCTTGGAGACGGCGGACCCGGAGAAACTGTTGCACCATGAAAAGGCACTAACTGGGTGTCCAGACGTGACCGCCAACCCCACTGCAGTGGCAGTGCTGGCTATATTATTGGCAGTACTAGTCATCACTATAGTGGTCCTCGTGTGGCGAAAGTGGAGAAATATTAGAAGAAAGACTGTGGATGGGTTGTACGTACAGTTTGCCAATCCACATATGATAGAAACAATCTTCCTAGGCGAACTGGCTATGCCTTCAGACCACACTTATACGGAGGGCTATGTGCTCATTAGGGATCTACTGGTGACCCAGCTGTGTCTGAAATACACTCTGACAGTTACCTGGGGGGCGCAGCTGATGGGAGCAGCGACTAGACCTGGACAACACCCATCTAAGGTGCCACTACCCGACACCCTGAGGGTATCTAAAAAACTAGCCCGTCTGATGATGAGTAACTTAAAATACAATACCAGGGCCAGACTACTGAGATATTCCTCGGGGCTAGCCACTCCTGTACCCATGGGAGTACCTCGCCTCATCGACGCAGGGTGGTCCGATGTCGGAGCGGACTGGCCTCAACCGGTGTTGGGACATGGAACAATGCCTAACGCTCCTCCTAGATCGACCACGCCCACCTCAACAGCGACCGGAACAGGATCTGCCCGAAAGACAATAAGGCCAGGGACATCCGAAATAGATCCAGGAACGGTTTATGAAGTTATCATATGACAATGTAACGAGTGTTAAAACCTGATCTAGCGCTGTACAGGTAAAATTGGTGAATTAATAACACAAAGGTACGAATACTAAAACTAAAATGTTACAGGAAGTTCGCTGGGCAATACCTGTTTGGGTAGGTAGGGTTCTGTTGACTAACCTGATCAATAAGGATTCACCAGTCAGGAAAACCTGGGTCGGGTAGGCTGGTCCAACCGTCTTTCTATGGACCCATGGGTTATCTAAATTTCTCTCGAGTCGAGTGTCCCATGCCCGGTAGCCTAGCTCAACACTCTCATTGTTAACGATTTGGCAACGCTTTAAAAGTAGGGAACCATTTGGAACCGATCCTAGTGTCGCAAAATTTTAGCATTTAAAAAGAAAAACTCAAAATTCTGTATAAAACCTAAGAGCGCTCAACGGGACCAATGCTACCAACGAGCGAAGTGAACTTCCTCAAGCAAGTACCATCTACACCTGACCCCTGTGCTGTTGTTACCGCTAGGATCGGGCTGCAGTACAGGAGTCACTTGAGGAACGCCACTGTCTATTCTTTAGCATGCTTATATATATAATCTTCTCAAAGATGAGGGGGCTGCACAGGCAGCAGGAGCCTGCCCACAGGCCTGGTGTCAGTGGTGCCTGACAGGAGGCAGGACGTTGGGGTTACGCGTCACTGACGCTGCAAAGGGCACTGGGGTGGACGCCCGACCATGGCAGTCATTATGCCCCGGGTGGATTGGCTCCTGACAAGCGGTCTCTTCATCACAAAAAAAAATCGACGAAGAGAAAGAAATTTACCTAAAAACTAATATATAAAGCAAACCAATATTTGTGTAACTAAGAGCTCTTCCTCAGGGAATTTTGGGCAAAATATAATAAGAAAGCAGTATAATTAGTAACATTCTCAGGGGAGACGCTCTGTGACAGCACACGAGAGTACCTTATACGTGGCTCGTTTGCTCCTGGCATAGACACGCTGCAGCGGCAGGGATATGTGCAAATCCTGACAAGGCGTGCCATATTTGGGAGCTATAGCGGAGGTCACAAGGAAATGTAGTTACGGGACAACGGCGAATTGGTGACATTCACAGGGTGCTCGGCTCTCTCTCACCATATTGCGACTCCATCAAACTGGACAAGCCATCCCTGGGGGGGGGAAGAAGCTGTAGCGAAAACTCACAAGGCGGTGGAGCGAGGTGCTGTCCTTATTAATAGCCCCGTCGTCTTGGTTATGTGTAAATGACCACCGGATCACCGTATGTCTTAGGTCAAAGGATCCTGACTTTAACATAAAAAGTCAGGATCCAACGACAACTAGTATCAAGAAGAAAAAAAAAAAAATGAACAACTGCCCATAATTCAAGACTAAATTATTTAGACCACTTTTAGACCAGTTTTAATCGGGACAGAGACAAAACGGCAAGAAGTCAAGTTTCGACCCGGGTAAAAATTAGAAATAATTAAAATTAATAAAGAAAATGAGCGGCTTCAGAGCTGACCGCCGTCGAGGAAAAGAAAATAAATGAATGAAAATTAGTCTTGACCGCCGTCGTGGCGCTAAAAGTATCCAGGTCTCCACTCAACAGTTGAGCTGAAGAGGGGGGACATGGACTACTGATTCCCTGATGAAAAAGCTACAATGAACTTGGTTGACACCCAGAGCTAATAAGTTTACCCGATCTATTAGAAAGGAGCTAAAAAATTCTAACTCTGTCTTTAGCACTACCTATCCCTGCCCTGCATGCGCATAGTTAGGATAAGCTGGGGGCGGAGTCTTTTCAGGAGTAGTCTTGACTCTCCACAAGAAAAACGGGCATAGACCTGAACAAGAAAACGGGTTTAACCTTGTACTGTACTTCGGTAAAGGCCCGACTTACTAGGTGCTGTCTGGAAGTAAGTGATCTAAGGAGATGCATTTACACATCTCTATAATTTAAAGGGGGTGTAGGCTGCATATTAAAAAAAAAAATATATGCAGTCTGCTCCCAATTATAACAATGGAAACTCGGTGCTACCCATTCTAGTCCTATGAATGGGAGAGTACCGACAAACCACGTGTAACTAATGAGGACCGGGAATCAGATCAGAAATGAACCTGAATCTGAGACCCGATCCTCTGGTGATAACTAATGAGGAACGAATAATCTCAACCTCCCTTGTACAGTTAGTACTTAATGTCCTTTAATGACATTTATACCTCACGGAATGAAAACGCTACCCCCACCGCTTGTCATGTTGGTTTTTCCCATGTGATGTAGAGTATAGGGTAGACAGTGAGATGTTACTGTTAACATAGGTATAATATCTATTCAGTGAACCGTTTGGAGTTAGTGGCGCACCCGTTTGCATTATCAGAAGGGCGCCACTACCCAATATAAAGTGGAACTCGGTCTTCAAACCCCAGGCTGAATGTAGGGGGTGAACGCCGAGCTACCACCTGTAACTAGCAGAAAGAGAAGGAATTTTGTCGTAACATAATCATTCAATAAGAACAAACTGTGGTTTTAAAGCGGAGGCTTCACAAAATGGAGTCAAATATGTTAGAACAGTTGTCACCCTTGAAGGGGGTGTTAACTTGTTTACGTACAAATCCTTGAAGTGTATTGGGTAATTATTCTAACACGCTGTACAGAAAGAGTGTTATCAAGAGTATTGACTCTTGTAAAAAAAAAAAAAATGACCTCTTAAGGTAAACCACCAGGGATCCAATTCCTATCATTATTCTTATCTCCCCATGAGGTCGGTTAGGGAATCTGAGCGGGACAGTTTTGCATCACATCTCGGGCACTCATAAGGCCTTTGCAGATGGATGTTCTTGTGACGGCTCAGCCCCGACCTGTGGGCATAGGCTTCCACACATTCATCGCAAAGATATCACTGTCTGAAATGTTTGGCAATCTCGGGCACTGATAAGCGTGGCTTCTGCGTTCAATGGAACGGCGCCTACTAAGGCCTGATCGATGAACGTACGAACTCCCGCAGTATTCACACATGTGTCTCTGCTTGGGACACTTGATAATCTTTGTGGTGTTGATGCCCTTCTAGCTCTTAAATAAGGATACCATTCCTTCTTTCACAATGACACATACAGAATCTTCATCTGGGAGTTCATTCAGTGTCTTAGAGACTTCATCTCGGTCTCCTCACAGTAGTATTTTTTCCTCTTCGAGACGACTCTGAACATTAGTACTCACTCTAAAACTTATTCTAACACGATGACACTGACGAAGTCTTGCTGTTAGACTAAAACATGGGATGGGTATCTGTGGCCTTCGCCACTACATCTCAAACTTACCAGGAGTCGCCAACAACTCGTTGGACGGCTCCACCTATGGTGTCGCCTCACGTGACCGACACGTCAATATTTCTTGTACCCTGTAAGGGGAACTACTCATCAAAGAATTCTGTCACAGCCAATCTAATGCTGGGAAGTCTGGACCAAAATACTTGGTCACCTACTGTCACCTAAACTTACCAAGGTGAACACCCTAGGAAGCGCTTGTTACCTAGGGCACCCCATGTGAATTGTTTCCAATGTAGACATTTACATTAATGTCCTGCACGGGAACGATAAGACTAAGAATTCTGTTATGACAAAGATAACACTGTATGAATATAGACCAAAATGTCCGGTCATCTCTATAAATCTATTGGGGCAGTGCCATCAAATTAACAAGTAATCGTAATACAGTAACATTTAAAGCCAACACGGCGCAAACTACCCACACACACTGAGAGCCTGCTTGAATCGGTAATGTCAACAAACCACTAGTTAGGAAAACCTCCTATTATCGCCCAACCACGCGCGAAGTAAAATGTTTGATCATGTTCGCCTAAGCAATCCCTCCCACTAAAATAGTAAGCCGAACGTTATTCAGTGTCCAGCCGTGTCACCTCATTTCATTTACATCGCCCTGACATACCACAGGACCTGGAAAAGATAATAAGTTTAGTACGCAAGATCCTAGTTCTCAGCCCGCGTCCACCATCTTGAAATCAAAAGTAAACACTAGGTGGCCACCCACGCTACCCGTTACTAAAATCACCAGCGAAACACAGTTTCTGGTTCCGGGAGTGACATCAGCTTCCGGAATACAACCACGTGAAGGCGAGCCGAGAACCACCAAGAAGAATTTGGCCAACAATCTCCTTAAACCCTACGGGTTAGTAGCCTGCCTAACATGCAAAGAACAATAGAAAGAAGGCTGTACTCACCAAGTCTCGGAGCGGGCTGGGCGAGGGGCCGTCTCTACGAGGAGGGCGGTGTCCGACGACAAGCCAGCAGGGCGGTGAAAGTGTCCGTTTCATCCCATAAGAACAGTCTGGAGCTCCATCAAAAGTGTGATCTGCTCCTCTTGGATATATGAACTTAAGTGGACTAGGTGCTGATCGGGAATTAAATCACCAGAATCACTCGGTGAAAACGACCCGGAATTAAGTGTTCCAATCACAGGCCGGGAATTGGATCATAAAATCACTTGGGAAAAATCAATATAAATCATTATGTACAAGGTAGTGCCGACGGTCTAACGGGGGGCTAAGGGCAGGCGGGCAATCACGCGGCCTAGTGCCCTGGCCCACCGACGGAGGATACGGGCGGACGGCATATAGCCGTCCACCAGTCCCCTAAGATCATTAATGTTCATTAAACCGTCCGCTGCGGACCGAGTCATATGCAGGGCTTGTCCAGTGTGGATAGTCGGTACGCCGTACCAGTCGTTCGCGCGTTGTACTTCGCGACCAATCCTTGGGGCGAGCCGATTAACCCATTTTTGAAGCGACCCGTCGCTGTCGGTGAGGTTCCAGAGACGGGCGTCGAATCCGGAGGGTGTTGCCAAAATAAAGGTGGATGAAATTGGATGGGATCGTATATTCAGGAAGGCTCTGTTGAATAGTTCGGAATAAAATCTCACGGCTTCTTCGGGGCGGATAAACAGTGGAATGAACAGGTCCAGCTCCTGATCCCATGTAAGGATGTCCAGTAAGTTTGTCACTACAACTAAGATATCTTCTGGGTGAAGGACATGATGGGCGAAAGCAAAACCAGCCAACTCGGCGGTCGTTGCTTCGACGCAAGGATGAATCACACAGCTGTTGCCGGAATCCTTCAGGAGCAGATCAGGGTAATCCTGAAGACCGGCTTCCCGGTCGGAGCAGAATACTGCTACTCGGGCCATACTTCTTCGTAAAAAGATAAAAATGTTGCGAGACAAAAACAAAACCACGTCTATCCTCTGAAAAACGACCGTCGGCACTGATTAAAATGACGTCAAAACGAGGCTAATTTGGGAAACCCCTTTTTGATCCAAAAGATCCAAATTCTGAAATCGGCTAGCATGATCAAAACATCGTATAATTTCTTATAAAATTTGTGCTAAACTAAAGTTTAGGTCCCCAACCAACGTAATCAAGCGCCAGAATTAATTCGTATCGGCCCAAAATATCAGGTCGAACCATCAAACTTGCAAATTTGTTCGAAACAGAAATTTGCCATCCGGGCGCTTCGCGCCTGAAGGATCCAAATCGAGGTCAAACCTTGGAAGGGAACTCCAGTCAAGCGTCCCGCTAAGTACACGTGTACTAAGTATAGCTGGCGGACGCGTGACAGGAATGGTGGTATTTTCTGGTTCCAACTGCTCGGTATTACTAAACCTGATACAGAGACCTTGTGTTTATTGTAAATAATGTTGTTATGATTGAAGTTTGGTTGAAATTTGACACACATTGTATCATGAAAGTCGTTCGTTCAAAATGTCCGAATTCTCTGTATTGACTTATGTTGTGTTAATTTGTTCTGAAATTGGATTTGATGTACACTTGTTACTCTTAGAAGTTTAAGACAACCCTACACTGTATATATGTTGAGTTCTGTCGACTTGTGTTACAAATTACAAATGTCAGAATCTGTACATGTATGTACTAAGGAAAAACCCAACTCTATCACTTTAAGCACGAGTGTCATAGATCTTCATCCTCTAAAACTGAGTACGCCTGTTTATCAACATGATTATGTCACCATTTACTTATCATACAATGATCATGATTCACTAAAACTTACCTTGTTACCTTATGAACCTGTTCCGCTATTCTTAAGCCATAATATGGACTAACAATACTAGGAACTCGTCCTGAAAACTTCATGTTTATGAACCTTTTCAACGTGATCTCGAGTCTTAGCATGGACTACTGGAAATGTACTTGTGAATTAAGTAAAACTGGACATATGAATGTAACTTTGTTTACAGTTCTTGAAAGAACTTCTGAATTTATTGACACTGTGCTGAATGTACCACGAGAGTCAAGGCCACCCCACCATGGTTTAACAAATATATCCAATCATCAAAATTGGGAGTTCATTATATTCATTTGGTTTGAGCTGTGTCGTCCACCTCCTTAAACTCAAACACCTGACCGCCGTCGAATGTACTAATGGCTTAGTACTTTTAATATATTGTCATGATATATAATCCAACAAGGATCAGGCTTAGCAAGTCTACTTCTAGTCTACTTCTAGGAGAAATATCTTACGCTCCTAGCGCCACCTGTTAACCAGTATAAAAGGCGCTGCAAGGTAGGGAGCGAGGAGTTAGTTGGTTAGAAGTTAGTAGTCACTTAGTTGAGTGAGAACATCAGCTAAATATGTTTAGCCAAGGAGTTATACCTGGAGTAAGTACATCGGCTCCGTGTACAGACTGGAGTTTACCAATACCCACTACCTCGGACATAGGATTGTGTTAGAGCTGAATACTAGAATGGTCTAGAAGGTGTTGGAGCAACTCGTGTTCTAAATGTGGTTGATTGCTGATAGGAGATGGGAGGTGGACTGATGAAGACTTATACATGGTGGCTTTGACTCGGGATGAGATGTTTACTGAATAAAACCCTTTCATATTAAGAAGCTCCCTCATCGTTCATTTCTTTTGAACTATTGGGAAGTGAATGGACAAACTTTAAACGCAGTCTGAATTACTCAGGCATTCTGGAAAAGCAACTCATGAAGACTTGGATATACACGAATCTTACGCAGTCTTAAAACAAACATTAACAATAGTTCAGCGTGCCAAAATGAAAACTCTCAGCTATTTCCAAGGGAGCTGGGTTAAAATGTCTCTGAAGCGCCTGGGTGATCTCAGGAAGCGTAACCTCCTTGGCCTTCCTCGGGGCAAGCAGGTTGTTCAACAAAGTAAAAGTCTTTGCCCCTATCTCAGTGAGAAAAATGGCCCTCCTTTTTCTGGTAGTGGTCGCATCAGCAGCAGCATTGTCTGCACCACCCAACAGTACCAGGTCGTTTGCCTCATAAAACATCTCCATCCTATCACAATACGCGGTGAAGGTCTCCTTGGAGGGGTGGTACTCACCCACTCTGCCTAGAAAGTTGGCCATCTTGACACCACTTTGACAACACAGTCACACAACCTATACTGGCACTACTGCAGGTCTCAACTCTTAGTGCTGCTTATGTTACACAGCACTGACTAAAATCACACAGGTACAGCTACCACTGACACAGGTAAGTCACAGAGTCTCACACATTGACAGGAGTTATCCACAGGCACAGTCACAGGCAGGTGTTGACAGCATGGGTCCTCAGGTTCACATCACTTCTCCAGTCTTACACTGGCTGACAGGCATCCAAAACTACTTCACAGCACTCTTCAGATGTTGTCCATGATGTGTACTTATCCAAATCCTAGTCGCCACTGATATAAATGGGGTTATTGTTACAAACTTAGATGGTTTATCACGTCGCACATGGCGATCGGGAGATGCAGCAGCTAGCGCATGATTCCGCTCACGAGAATAGGGCCGTCTGTCGTAAGTGCGGCCGTTTGCGGAACTACGCGTTCCCGCGTCGTCCTAACACAGGATTTTCGAAAGGGGGGGAGGGGGTCAGCATAAAGGATATATAGGCCTACGGGGCCGTCCATAAATGACGTCATGCACCTGGGAGGGGGGGGGGGGTCCAGTCCCCTATACATTCCTATAGTAAAAGCATGACAAAGGGGGGAAGGGGGGGGTCAAAAAAAGTCGAAAATAGCATGACGTCATTTATGGACGGCCCCTACTAAAACCCTGTGCAATCACGCGCATGCAGGTATTTTCCCCTCGTTTTGTAGTTTTGGTCCACAAAAAAATACACACACACACACACACAAAAAGGGGGGGGGGGGGCTCCGCCCCTATCTTAACTGCCCATGTTGTTATCTTAACCCATCAGACACCATGTATTACATAAAACAATACCAGATTCAAAAAGCAAGGACATGACAGTTTGCTTTGTAAAATAATGTGAATACAATGCACATTTACATAATCTGATGGATAAAATACACTAAGAATGGTCTGCCAAATTAGGATGTTTTTGATTTCATAGAAAAGCGAACCAAACGAAGGATTAATATTGAATGACCTTTCATTTGAGTGTCAGCCTAGGGTGTAAAATGAATCATGACCATGACGGTTGTTCGAGTTTAAGGTCTACTCAGCAATTTTTCAGCTACATCGTGACCAGGTGTAGAAAGAAGGAACAAAACATCGTAGCATTTATACCCTGGCTGGCGGACGTCTGAAGGTCAAGCCGTGGCCTCTTACAACTTACATACATTTATCCAATCACTGTATACTTCTTTTCATCAATTACATGTAATCATATTCTCTGTAATACTTCTGAAAACCAGGGAAATCCCTGATGGATATTAGGAAATAAACACCTTAAACTGTTAAAAAAAAGCTAACAAAAAACAACTTACATAATAAATCTCCATAGATAGCCATAGCCAAGGACGCTAGGTGGCGCGCCGTACTGCAACGTACAGCGCCGTCTAAAAACTGTGATTCGTACTTTTTACATTAAAATCGTCGTGGCTCACATTCTATGTACACCAGCAACACAAAACTCCTTCCGGGTAAGGTCAGGACGTAAAGGGTGACCATGACGGTGATTTTGAAGCAACTCTCAGTTTTTTCCGCACTTTTCTCTGCAGTTTAAGTCTTTAAACCTATTTTCCACATGTTGATTTTGAAATGCAAGCAACCTGCGGGCATCTGCGACTTTCCTTAGGCCATAACGAATAGTTTGGTATGTGAATTTTGTATAAATTGAGGCAGCTTGTCTTCTGCCTGAGCGGATTTGCATAGATAGCCATAGCCAAGGACGCTAGGTGGCGCGCCGTACTGCAACGTACAGCGCCGTCTAAAAACTGTGATTCGTACTTTTTACATTAAAATCGTCGTGGCTCACATTCTATGTACACCAGCAACACAAAACTCCTTCCGGGTAAGGTCAGGATGTAAAGGGTGACCATGACGGTGATTTTGAAGCAACTCTCAGTTTTTTCCGCACTTTTCTCTGCAGTTTAAGTCTTTAAACCTATTTTCCACATGTTGATTTTGAAATGCAAGCAACCTGCGGGCATCTGCGACTTTCCTTAGGCCATAACGAATAGTTTGGTATATGAATTTTGTATAAATTGAGGCAGCTTGTCTTCTGCCTGAGCGGATTTGCATAGATATGTTACCGCGCGAAGTACGACCTTGCACCAAGCCGTACTCTGTTGCTGTGCGTGACAGATGCCCAGGGCCCGATAGCTCATAATTTGCGTAATTTACTGTCATCTCTGGGATTGAATTAGAGTGAATTAGACAAAATACGGGATTAGAGGCAGTGGCTCGTAGTATCCCCGAGAGAAAATATTTGAATGGGGCAAAACTTGGATCCAAAAAGACCCCCTGAAAGTCCACTTTCCTCGCAAAAATGGAGTAACGCAAAAAAATTGGTTAATCTAAATGGTTGCCTTGGAGTCAGTATTAATTTTATTTTGAACATTGTTAGATATAAAGCAAAGATACGAAATATGATGAATACACTAAATTTAAGTTTCCTTTCTGTGTGACGAAAATATCATTCTATTTTGGTATTGGTGTAGCCAAAATAGTCTGTGTTTAGCATAAACTGTGTCTATAGACTAGATCTACATTGAATACTAGAATAAAAAGACACTATCATGGAGTATGAAGTCAGATACATTTACCTCTAGGTCAATTGGCCCACACCCATTACGACATAAGTGTGTCCGTGTGTCTTCTTTATTTTATATGATGGCTACACACATGAAAAAAAACCCAATCAATTTGACTTAACGTTATTGAGGGGAGAAAATGGGAATTTCGTAGTGCCATTGCCGAGGTTGTAGTGTCCATGCCGATGTAAGTTTCATCTTGTTTCTTTAGCCCCTACTCAATAAACGACACAAAAATGGGAAAAGCAGTGTTGAATCGGCCCGGATGGTTGATAACTTTTTCAGCCCTCATTTATGCTTTTTTTTTTTGCCGTAATTTCCATATGTTTTTCTGGGCCCATTGACAACTATCAGGGCTGACAATTTTCTGATGGCTGAGGGCTGGAAATTTTAGTCTAGAACACTGATTTTCTATGTTGACTACTTATTGATTATTAATGGATATGTAACAATCGTTTGTTTATTCTCTATAGTACTCCTAGGGGGTTTGTCGGCAAAACCCGTAAAAATTAGCCTGCAGGTGCTTCAAATACAGTGAGTAAGTGAGTATAGACCTCCTGCCAGACGCCCTGCCACCCCGATCAATCGCGCGGATTAGGTGGCGAATTGTTGACTTCCGGCCGTAGGCTCAATGCAAAAGAACTTGATTTTCGTTTCCTATATCTTTTAAACTTAACCATCAGCGAAAATTTGCATACTTACAGGTTAGCCAGAACATAACAGCACAACATATTACAAAATAGGGTTATAATTTTGGGAGAAAGAACAGGAAATCTGATTTTTTTTGGCCCTGCAATGCTAAAGCATCAGGTGGAAGTCAACAAGTTACCTGCCATGTGCGACAATTGGCAAATGGTCTATTGGGTGTTTTTACGCCGTGCTGATAGCCAGGGTCATTTTCATGATGAAGCTTAAAATACAGTAAATGAGCTATCCGTGGTAAGGAGAATTCATTCTTATTATTCCTCATTTGTGTGGAAATTGGGTTTTCAGAGTGTTTATTTGGAGCCATAATTTTCTCCATGCAAATATATTGTCCCACACTTTCCCTTGTAATTATATGAATTTTCCCTTATTAAATGATTATTGACTTTATAGCAAAAATTAATACAGCAAAATATTTTGTTTTACATAAAACATTCATGTTTGTGTGTACAAGTCAAGAACAGTGTCCCGTTTTGTATGCATATGTCCTGTTTTTCTAAGTATTGTTGAGGACATGTCCTGGGGGGTACTTAGAAAATGTTAGCAGGCCTAGCTGAGTCTAGTTGCCCAGTGGGCAATCAGGTTTCAGATTGACTTGTCAACCCTCTAGCCTAGAACTGGCCTAAACTTAAGCATTAAGGAAAAGGATAATGTGACCAAACCTTGAGGGCAGTGACTTTCAAGCAATATATCATCACGATCCTTATTGTTTTGAGAGTGTCCATAAAGTTTTATGTCCATAACTATAATATTTTCTTTTTTTATGAATACTTTTCTAAACTTCAGACTGACCCCTCCCTGCATCTAATGCCCCTTGCACAGTGCATCTCTCTGTGTGACGCAGGGTTCGAAATTAACTTTTCTGGCTGTCAGCCTGGACATACTACAATGTATTACAGGTGTGAAAAATCGGGGCTGATTTTAATGTAATTTTCTCAAAATCTGTCAGCCCTGTTTCAAAACAATCAGCCTGGGGCTGACGTTAATTTTGAACCCTGGTGACGTCACAAACAGATTGGACAACAAATTAAAAAAACCCAGAAATAATACACTCTTGACTATTCTTATGTTTTCACTTAACCCTATAACATTTTGGTTTATAAAATAACCCAATTTATGCCAAAAATTTGCTATCTAATCAACGGTAGTACAAAGAAAAGATTAATGGCTGGATCACGTTTTGCAGTGACGACGTTTAGAGGGGTGCCCCCTACGAGAGTGCATGCGCACCGTTACGACACAACGTCATTTTTTTGCGTTATTCGTGATGTTACCACACTTTGTTTATGGATGATCTCACAAAAAACTCAAAAATTGATGTCGTGTTGTACCTGGTTGCATGGACTCTCGTAGGGGGCACCCCTCACAACATCGTCAACGAAAAACACATAGGCATTCATCTAAGTCGCCTATCTTTGTGTAGCTATATTATTTTTGATCTAATGTCAGAATATTACAATTTCAAAATTTGAAAATAACATCTTTTTTGTGTGACGTCACACACAGACTTGTGTTATCCAGAGAATACAAAAGAAAAATACAATATGCATATTTGTTCTAAAAAAAAAAGTAACATCGAGATACCCAATCTTATCAAAATAGTAAATTGTCTGTTTCTCACTGCCAGGAAAGGGTTTAAAAGAACACGTATGGTCGGGTAGAGAATGTACTTTTTTTCCCCTAAAATGAGGTATAGAAAAATATAATTTCTATTTCTTAATATTGAGTCTCTTTTTCATTATCCACTGATGCAGCTCTGTAAATGAAGAATTTCGCTCTTTTTCCTGAGTTGATAGGACAAACAGAAGCTGAGATATCATAAAAACACTCAAAATTAAAGGTTACGGTCATTTCCCATGACCTTGAATGACCTTTGACCTAAAATAAAGTGTGAATATAGGGCTTACAAGTACATAGCAGCATCTTTAGATATGCAATAAGTCTTTAGGACATAAAAAATGATAGCTAAATCTCATATACATATACTTTTGACTTTTTTTCTACGTAATTGACCTTTCGTGACCTTTGACCTACTTCTTTGAACATTCCATGACCTTTGACCTACTTTTTTTGTTATATACCAAAACTAAATGAAGTTTTGAGTAGGTGTTGAAAATTTTAAAATAATTCATAAATAAATAAGAAAAATATGGTATTTTATGATTTGATATCCAATTATAAGAATCAAGTAGCTGGGATTAGAGGTAGACATAGTTTTCACACTGCTTTCAAGATCACACTTTTTCATCTACTCCCAATACTTAAGGATTTCAGTGTTTTTTTCACAATATCTCAGCTTCTAATAGACATATTGACTCAAGAAAAAAAGCAAAATTTCCCTCTCAGTGAGCTCCATCTACTGAGACTGAAGTGAAGACACTAAAAGTAATATACAATTTTGCTTGGCTATGGCTACCATAGATACGGTAGTTTGGATAAGTTTATGACAGTGTATGCTTACGCAAATTGTATGTGAGCTTGGGAAAAAAAACTACAAAAAAGACAACAAGTTGACTTGACTGGGGTTATCGTGACGGAGGTCACAATAGACCCCATGCCAGTCGTGCAGCCACCCCTATCTTACGCGCGGATTTGGTAGCGAATTACGGAGTTCCGGCCCATAGGCTCAGTGCTTAAGAATGAGTTTTTGGCTCACTGTGCCTCTTATAATCAGTTCCTTAATAAAATGTTAATAATTTTGGTTAGCTATGGCCTTCATCTGGTACATACTAGAAAATCAAGATTAATTCGCCAGAAATAGCCATGAAAACCAATGTTTTCTGCCCCCTCCAATGCTGTAGCATACGGCGGATGTCAGGGATAGGTTCGCAGCAAAAGGGAACTGGCACAGGGTCGATACACACTTACACGGTTCCGCCACTTGCGAGCACACAGAGGCCACTCTGGTGATTACACCAACTGGACTAATGTCTGTCAGGAAGCTCTTGAGAGAATGAATTTACTCGCGAATATGACGTCATACCTCCTTATAATTATGGTAAACCGTGTAAGTGTGTATTGGCATGTCATATCTCAAAACATGATTTTTAATTAGATAATTGCATAAAATAATCATTTTTTCTAATTCAAAGTAGGCCTATAATTACAATGCATCTTTTGCCATAAAATTAATGACGATTTTAACCTAATTGAACTTAAATAATAATAATAATAATAATACAGTAAAACCCGTTAATTCAAAGCCCTTGGGACCAGCAAAATAGTTTCACTGGCATGATAATGATGTTGTAAGTTTCTAAAGAAAATAGACAATTATTATCTCCCAAATCATCTGAGTCAATCAAAAACATGTAAAAAAAACAACAACAACCGGTCTGGAAAGGGCAACCACAAACCTGATTGTTAGTCAACTAATCTGGCGCGCTTTGGAGTGGCGCCATCTGTAGACTGGTAGACTAACGAACGAACTAATTTCAGAATAGTTCTCACGTCTTCCGCTAGGCGGAGCCACTGTCAACTTCCGGCTTCAAATCCAAATAAACACAAGAAGAGACAGTCACGGTCTTGTGATTGTCCGTTTTGGTATACTTACATCTTTCATTCGCCTTTAAAAGTGGAAAAGGGAAGACGGGAATAGTGCGACCACATGCCTTAACCAAAGTTGAGTGTCGAGAATCCGCAGCAGTCATGATGGAGGATGATCTAGAACGAGAACGGGTGGTGGTGGCTTCACCCAAGTGAGTTCAGATTTTGCATCTTATTTTTCATTTGAGGCAAGTGTGTCCAAGATCTAGGCCTACGTCTCTGCATCCCTTATGGGTAGTTATGTTCTTATTGATGGCTGAAATGTCACTTGCGCATCATCGCCCCTTTACATATATATTTCTTTACAATGGATGAATGGTAAACAACAATGGCAATGAATGCTAAACTTATTTTGCCCTCCTGCTGTTGCCAGCTGGTTAGGTCTATATTTAGCGGTCTAGGCCTAGACAAAGGGTCTACCAGTATGTCACACACTCAGCTGAGTATGCAGGTCGATTGCAGTTTGATGAATTTGGAAACAAGTCTCCAAACTATGACATCTGTTTGTTGTAAATAAAAACTAGACCTATGGCTATGGCTATGACTAAAAGGAGGCCCTCAATGTCTTCCTTACCAGCAAACCAAACCTTCTGTTCATACAACCTCAGCAGCTGACATGTTTAGAGCGGCATTACTTGGGGCCACCCTCGTTTATTTCTTTTGCAACATTATTTTACGTCTTTTAAGAAAAATTCGGCTCAAACTAAAAAAACCGGATGCATTAAAGTAGATCTAGATCTAACCCCCCACCCCCAAGAAGAAAAAAACACACAAAAAACTACAGAATAGAAGAAACAGTGGCGTACCGGGGGTGGGGGGGGGGGGGGGGGGGGGACCGAGGGTGTCTGGAACCCCCTCAGATTTCTCAAAGTTTAGGTAATTTAACTACAAATTAAGGAAAATGTTATCAAAATAACTGGTCAGAACCCCCTCACTTTTGCATGCAACCCCCTTGATTAACCTCGAACCCCTAAGATTTTAGGGCTGGGTACGCCCCTGAGAAAGCCATGTAGATCTAGTTCTTGATGTAGAACCGTAGAACCGTAGAAAGTTTAAAACGCATATTTTTGCAAAGTTATAGAAATATACACCAATTTGTATTGCTGTGTTGTTTAGAATTTTCAATTCTTTGAAAAATAATCCCCATGGTGATTCTAGATCTTTTCACAAGAAAACTTAGATACCATTACTGGCATTAGCAACAATCACATGGTGTCATTTCGTGCACGTACAAGGCACGGGTACCCAAGGAATCAATGATAATTACTTATCTTCTCATGCCGTATCTTTTAATTGCACATGTCGTTAACTTATCTCTGACCTCACACTTGCTATATTCTTTCCTGGGTAATCTAACACCTTCTTATCTCACCACCTGTCGGCTTATCTGTTCCTGAGCAAAATTTATCATTCATACCATTTTGATCCCAGGTACATTTATATATCATTATATATCTGAAGGATGTATTTTGTCTTTCTAGGAGAAAAGTCAGTGTCTTCACCTCCATAGGCGACTTCTTCAATACGTTGAAAGCCTTTATCGGGACCAATTATCTTGCTCTACCATTTGCCTTCTCAAATAGTGGCATAATTGTAAGTATATTTTAATTACGTATATTTTTATTACAGGTTTTAAAGCTTTTCCCCTCCAGTCATTTTACCCTTGTTTTCAAGTATTGTCAATGTGAAAATGGCTTATTTTATACCAACTTCCGTTGTATGAATGATTTTAAGTTCTCTTTTAAATGGCATTTAACATGCACGAGTTCTTGACATATTACTTATAACAACCAATAACTAAGGAATTTCCAAGTTCAGGAAAGTCATATTATAAATCATCTAGAGGAATACAGGCTTCAGGTTATTTACGAAACCCCAGTTTTAAATACAATCGACGGAATTGAATATATTAATGTACATCGCCGTTACTGAACTGATTGCACTGATGTTTTCTCTCGGTCATTGTTATGGGTCTCGAGGCTATTTTTTTTTTCTATTGGTCATTATAAAGAGATTGAAAAGAATTTATGTTTGCGTGTCTAATTCCTAGTGGAATCGCTGTGAAATTTGGAATCCATACAACTTATATGCACAACAAGCAACTCAAAAATATAATTTTCGATGTCACTGACGCACTTAGAGATTTTTAGACGTATTATTGATGTTGCACCGCTCAGTATTCTTAAATGTTATCATTTCCATAATATTTTGGGATATTTATTTGCACAGTTAAGACGCAACGAAAATATGTATAGCGCAAAAATCAAAAGCATACCGTCGGCCTACTAATGAATAGCCCCATTACCGCACCTTTGCCAACATAATACGGAATAAAATAATTACTGACCTACAAAAGCATTGGCCGTGGCAAATAATTATCCCCATGAACATGTAAACCTAATCAGGATGAATTTGTACTTCATGTACTGCCTAATACCTTCAAACGTATTAATTTTCGCGTTGGACGTATTTTTGCGCTTTTCATGCACCTCTACAAATGCGCAAAAATATGATGCGAGTGAAAACTGAAAATATAAGAGAATAAACACTATTTCCCATTAAATGCGAAGTTTCTGAATTTGCGAAAATGCCACTTATTGCTTGTTGCTCGAAAATATAGCAGCACGAATATATATACGATCACAAAAGTAAAATAAATCCATGGAATACTCCCCTCGTGTCCTCGTTTGCCGGATCACACTCTTCGGGTCATGTGACTATGATGGTGACCTCGCCAGCGGTCACAGGGTTCAAGTTAGTGGGATGTCTACTGTTATGTATAAACATAGCAGGATCTTTATCAAACCAAGGATCCTGGCCCTGACTAGAAGAAAACAGTAAACAGGAAAATATATTCAACATCCGGACAAGTATGACGTTTTCAGCACAATGTCTGACGTGTTAGCACAAGGCGTCGGACATATTAACAATATGAAAATTATATATAGTTATCAGACAGACATGTCCGACGTTTTAAGCTTAATATCCGACGTATTAGCAAAACGTCGGACATATTATCCAAGAAAACCTAAAAATATCGGTTGAGATTTCTCATTTCAGATAGGGTATAATAAACTTTTCGACACTTTGCTCATGATCACCATACACAGATGTCTGGCGTTTTAGAAAAAAGACAACTTTCCGAGCCACTGAGCGTATCGATTAGATATATTATACAGTCATATATATTACATAGCGTGAGATGAATTTATAGACATGGCCTATTTCAATTTCATGACCTATTTCACTGCGCCAATGATTCCAGTGTTTTGCCTCTATCAACATCTGTTCTCTATGGAACAGGTTAATGATATACCAATGATAAAGTTTTTCAGCGGGAAAAAGTTGTATTTCTTTAAAGAATCGTCTATAACTTCAATCTTTCTTTAATGAACATGTATTGATTTTAAACAGCAAACATGTAGATATAGCTATGGCTTCGTACATGAACATTTTCTGGTACCTCGCAGTTTTGCTAGTTTGCGGTTCTCTTTGGAGAAGCCCCGAATCAACCGCTCATGTTTAATACACGTATATATCAATTTATAAACGTATTTTGTAAGCTATTCTGAACACTGGCGCTGTGGGTCCCACTGGAAACTTAAAAGGTGTTCGACGAACTCGGTCGTCATGCCCGAATTAACTTTAAACTTAGTTTTCTCCTCAGAAGTATATTATTTGTACTAAGTTGTAGGGCCTAGCGAAATGCGAAAAAAAGTCAAAAGCTTTATTTTATTATTTTATAAAAAAAAAAGGCACCTAAACACAATGTTACCAACGGGTTTTCCTATTTGTTGTATTCACTTATTTCCCCTTATTTAGTTTTAAGTGCTACTTCCAACTTACACTAGATATTACTTTTGACGTGGTCATGTCAGGTAGAAATTATTGTTGGAGTATAGACAAACTTATATGTTAGTTTAAACTTCCCACTAATTTACCAATGTATTTTCCCTTCTACTCCTTACAGTTGGGCATCGTTGGGGTGTTTATCATTGCTACGCTAACAGACTTTTGCTGTCAGTTACTCGTCAAATGTAAATACATTATTATTGACCGCCTGGTGGATGAGGACACTGCGCAGAGACCGCTGAGCGCAACCGAACTGACCGCGCTCCGACAAAAGTTGGCGAAGTCAATCAGTTATGGAGATGTGGGACGCTTGGCCTTCGGTCGCTGGTGTGAGGTATTGATTAACCTGACAGTGTTCTTCACCCAGTTCCTTACGTGTGTCTGTTACTTCATCTTCATTGGCAATGCGTGTTTCACGATCTTCCCCATGGAGCCCGCGATGGTGCCGCTTAACGGGAGTTATCCGGTGCCAAATGCTTCACTGGAGTTGAACCGGTTTGCCCCGCTTGCCAATGCTGTGCCCATGTTGTCGATAGAAAATATCCCGCAGAGGAAGGTGAGTGCGATGGAGCCCGCCCACAGTCGACATCGCCGGGCGTGGGATTGGGAACCGCTGAGCCCGGATAACTTCGCCTTTATCGGATATGGAGGAGCTGAGCAGGCAGCAATGCTTTGGGCAGATGGCAACACCACTACTGAAGCTCCACCGAAAAACATCACTACTGAAGCTCCACTGAAAAACATCACTACTGAAACTCCACTGAAAAATGTAACCACGCCCGGGACCAACACCACGACCATGGATACCAACACCACCACTGCCCCGCCTACGCCAACCACCCCGGCGCCCACTCCACACATGTACGAAAGGTCCATCGCACCAAGTCTGATATACCTGGTCATGATCCCTCTTCCGGTCTTTCTGATGGTGTCGCTTATTCGTAATATGCGCCTGCTAAGTCCCCTCACGGTCATCGCCTCTATCGCCCTCTTCATCGGTGCCACCGCAGTCCTTGCCCTCCTTGCCATTGGTAAGTTTTTCATTAATTGGACATTAACTTTTTTGTGAGCCTAATAAAACCATGTCTTAGTGTGTCTAAAATATCAATAGTAGTAGTAGTAGTAATGATTTTATTGACAACAAATGAGTCATACATTTGATCTCATGTGTCATGCATAGTCAACTGATACACGTACTATTATCACACACAAACACTACAATAGGTACATAAAACAGTAAACAGATCTTTTCATTTGCTTTAGCACCAAACAAATTATAAAAACTTAGATTAACATTTTTACTCGCAACATCAACATCAACATCAATCAATTTTGTGGTTGACATTAGGACTTAAAATGATATATAATGTTGTTTAATTTGGTAAAATATTTCAAAGATGCAGAGTAGAAATTACAGAAACATTTATAATGCCGCTTAACCTAGATTAAATCCAAACGTGCATAATACACATTTCAACAATTACACCTAAGGAGTAATCAGATAATTATATGGAGGACATTTTTCTCGAAATCTTAACCAAACTGGATTGGTTTCATATTTTGTATGACACATTCTCACATACTCACATACTCAGATATCCATTCTCCGTAATTTGCATATGATATTTTTTGTTCTTTTTAAGGTTTTAAGGTTAAAGAAGGCTACAGATGGGCAAGGTTCGTGTCGCTGCCTCTATTCATAGGCCAGCTGACCAGTGCCTACGAAGGAATTGGATGTGTAAGTATGGAAATTATTATGATCATCTTATCGATAGGTAGGCCTCCACCCCTACCTACCTCTTATTATCTTTTTCAACGTGTTTAATGGGTACCAGTGAACTTTTTTCAAAGAATTGTAACTAATTTCTAGTACATCTATTTGATAATAATTCTGACAGCAACTGTTTTGCGTATGATGAAAGTATAGCACGTTTAACATATGATATTAAACAGAATACTTGTAGACACATATATTATGGTTCTCGTAATCAAGAAAAGAAAACTGGTTTTCAAGCAATTTCTCTTAAGTTATATTACAATAAAGGAGTTTTGACTGGACATGCAGTTATAGAAAGAAAATCGTTGGCAAGGGTTAGTGTATTGTGGGAAAATAAATTCTACTCGAATCCTAAAAATCATCGCAAAAACAAGAATAAAAATTGCACAATTATATTTTACAATTTCTGTCAAGTTAGATTGGGATCTGGAACCTTTTTTTAAAAAAAATGTGAGCATGTCCATCTACATATCTTATGGATACTTTATCCAAATTGGGGCGTCTAAAATTCTTAAATTCTTAAAATGTGTGTACGTACTAAATATAAAGTGTATTTTCTTATTCTCATTTTTTCCACTTCCAGGTGCTGCCCATTGAGAGTAGTATGGAAGGTAACCGTCATCTGTTCCCTGCCTTCCTACACCTCAGTGTCTACATCGTGTTCCTCATCCTGACCGCCTTCGGGCTGACCGGCTACCTGCGTTACGGAGACGAGGTGCAGCAGATTATTCTTCTCAACATCGAGCCGCACTCGTGGATTAACGTAGCCGTAGACGTAACGCTTATCGTTAGCGTGCTCTGCACCTACCCCCTACAGGGCTTCCCCGTCATTCAGCTGGCGGAGAGCTACCTATTTGGTCCAGGTATACCGTTAGTCCTTTATCAATCATGCCTTCATGAGATATGGGGAGTTTTAAATACAGTAGAGTCTCGCCTTGTGGTCAGACCAGAGTTAGGGTCAATTTGGAATTAAGGTTATGTATTCTTTATTATCAATTTTGTTTGTTTGCAAAACACTTAAATCCCTTACAACCTTTTGGGGGGTCTTGGCCAATAGGTAAAAAATGAATTCTCTCATTTTCTTTATTATTATTTTTTTTGTTTGCAAAAACACTTAAATCTCTTACAACCTTTTCGGGGGTCTTGGCCAATAGGTAAAAAATGAATTCTCTGGTTGGATAAAAAAGAGTTTATGGAACAATTCATTTGTTTTCATCGTCAATTATTCTTCACTTAATGTACCCTTGACGCGTGCGTACTTAATGCAAGGAGGAAGGAAGGATGCGTAGCTAATTATAGATTTTTTTTTTCTTAATGGAAGGCACCTTATGATAAGGCTGGAATGTTAAGAAAATGAAAGTCAAAAGTTATCCCATCCTTCAGATGTAAAACACGAATTGGGCCTTTCAGGTACACATAGCTTATATTTTGTACATTCTCTTTCTTTTGCAGAATCCTGTTGGAGCAAATCCTCCAAACGCGGGTTGGCCTCTGAAGACGACGATTCTGCATTGATTAACGATGATGGTCATGGGATCATGGAGCGGAGCACCGACTCCTTTGTCGCCTCTCACGGTGAGAAGGTGGCCGTGGAGGTACCGGACACGGTAAGTAGCCAACTTTAAAGGGCCATACCCACAAGGTGTTTATACCGTCGACAAGCAATGGGCGACTGGGAGAATCGTCGTCGTCGTCACCAGGCGACTGTAATATCAAACAATTTTGATATTTAACTGCCGATTTTACCATCGACCCTGTCTCTCGTCGCCCGTCGCCCATAATCTGTACCTTACCCACAGGGCGTCACTGGCCAATCCAGAGTTTCCCTGTGACTTTGCCTGCGATTTACCCAGTCGCCTGTTGCCCATCAATGGTCAGATCGCTTAGTGGGTATGGGGCTTAACTTATATAAAACCCCTAATATAAGCTGCAACTTAAATTAGGGTTAAGCCCCATACCCACTCAGCAACTTTTACACAGTTGGGCAATGGATCAGCGCTAAAATTGGCCGATTCTAGGGGGAGAATTGGCCGATTTTAGTGCCAATTGAGATTACCAGTCAGTATTATATGTTGAAATGTTCATGTTTGATATGAGTCGGCGCTAAAATCGGCCGACTCTTGAAGTAAAGTCGACCGATTTTAGGGCCAATGAGTTGGCCGACTTTGGTCAAATTTGTCTAGTGGGTATGGGGCTTTACTCTCAGAAATGAGAACTTATCTGGCCTCAGATTTGGAGCTTTGGCATAAATAAGGGGTTTCAACACCCTTTGACGCTGCAAAAAGCTGAAAATAGGGTGCAGCTAAGAATAAGAGTTATAAGTTCATGGGATATTAGTTATTTCTAGGTTTCATTAGGATTACAGGATCCCATGTTATCTGCATTATCAGCTGCTAATCATCAGCTTTTAATCATCTTGAATGTCCCTCTAGGTTCCACATATTCTTCAGTATTTACTAGTGTTCAAGCGCACAAAAGAATAATAATTATATATGGTTAATATTTATTTATGTTTAATGATAAGAGTTACTGGGTACATCTCTAGATGCCAACCAGTCAGTTAAGTTTCTTTTTTTTAATTAATGATGTGATTAATCTTTAAAACTACCATACGTATTACTACAGGTACCTTCATGGATCAGGAATATCCTTCGGATCACGATCACCTTGGCAGCCATGGGTTGTGCGATTGGTCTGCGGCATGCATATGCCTACATTTCAGCCTTTGCAGGTAACTCTTTTTCTATTTTTTTCTATATATTTACATGACGTACAAAGTGTTGGTAGTTCATGTATAGAATTGGCATGATAAATTAAGAGGTAAGAGGATGGTGGTGCATTTTCTGGTCCACTAACCCGATGAGCTAGTAAAAATATACAAACTGACATGTTCCATATCACATGGCAAGACTTATTTAACTTTAAAATTCCATTTAAAGCAA
Source organism: Lepidonotus clava (assembly GCA_936440205.1). Classification (NCBI taxonomy): domain Eukaryota; kingdom Metazoa; phylum Annelida; class Polychaeta; order Phyllodocida; family Polynoidae; genus Lepidonotus; species Lepidonotus clava. The sequence goes on from OW387135.1 coordinate 21,778,983, forward strand.
CACATGTTTTGGTTACTAGTGGGGTTTCCGTTGGACTAGTACAACTTTGCACCTGCTAGTTCCATGGGCTAGTGTGAAAAAATGTTAAGGTCTATCCCTGCATGGGCACCACTCAAGTTATTAGAACTTTATGCTTTCTTCACCAGGTGCTGTGGGCTGCTCCCTGCTGGCCTTCATCCTACCGTGTGCCATTCACATCCAGCTGAAGCGACGCGAGATGAATCTCGCCTTCCTGATCTTAGATCTGGCCATCATCTTTGTGTCGGTTGTCTGCAGCATCTTAGTCGTCGTCATTATCATCGCTAAGATGGTCACAAATGACACTAACTTCTGAGATGCCTTCCTGATCTTAGATCTGGCCATCATCTTCGTGTCGATTGTCTGCAGCATCTTAGTCGTCGTCATTATCATCGCTAAGATGGTCACACATGACACTAACTTCTGAAGGAGAAATCCCGGTTAGAAGAGGTCAGTAAGAACCCAGTGATTAGTGAGGAGGATCCTGTTTTCTCTTTTTTATGAATCTTGAGTACTATCTTATTCATTGTGATTATTGTTGCTAAGATTGTCATGCTTGGCACTGTCCTCTGAGATGAGAAATTTCTGGTAGAGGTCAGTGAGAACACAATATTTGGTGTGGATGATGTTTTGTATGAATGCTAAATACTATCTTGTAAGCATTTGGCTCACAATCTCACTCCCTGAGAGGGATGCTTGTAGGTAACTAAATGGTTAGTGAGGATGATGTTGCTCTATATGAATTCTGAATATTATCTTATTCATAATCATCATTGTTGCTAAGATCGTCACACATAATACTGGCCTCTGAGAGAAGAAATTTCTGTAAGAGGCCAGTAGGGAAGTAAATAGTTAGTGAGGATGATGTTGCTTTATATGAATGCTGAATATTATCTTATTCATAGTCATTGTTGTTGCTAACATTGTCACACATGTCCCTACCCTCTGAAAGGGAAAATATCTTGACTAGGCCAATAAGAACCCAGTAGTAAATGAGAATTTTATGCTTTTTATGAATCCTGAATACTATCTTTTTTATTGTCATCATTGTCACTAAGATCATAGCACATGACACTTGCATCTCAGATGAGAAATCCTTATTGGAAGTAGTCAACCAGTGATTAATAAGGCATCATCTAAGTTATTGTCATCATTGTCGCTAAGATTGTCACACATGATGCATGCCTTGGAGATGTTAAATTCTGTACAAGGTAAAAGATGATCCAGTGATTAATGAACAGCATATAACTTTTTATGAATGAAGAGTGATTGCAATTTGTTATCTGCTTTTAACAGGTCAAATGTTGGTAGAACTATCCCAAACTAACACGGAGGGTTGGGTTGCTGGCAGTTGTATGAAGAACTTTTATCAAACTGACATGTTTTGACTTTTGACCAATATATGGTAGAGTGTAAAGGTACAGTGTATGGTAAGAAAATACTGATGTGTGAGTTTTATAGTTATGCTAGTAACAGTTTCTAGCATGGGCCTCCCCATAAAAAGCATTTAATTTGTGTTATATTATTGAAAGTAGAGGCATAGGTTACATTTTATTTGCCTGATCCTAATGAAATATAACAGGGGAAGAGGTGAGTTACTAGATGCTAACACCAAAAATATATAGTCCATAACAACCAAAAACTATAGTCCATAACAACCAAAAATTTGGAATAAGAATATTGAAAAAAAACCCACTTAGTATTGATGGTCCATGGTTAACTTAATTGTGAATAACATTTGACTCCGTGTACATGGGGTAAAGGTTGGCCATTTAGTTTTATATCTTATATTGAAGTTATTGAAGTTTTGTTTACCTCATGTACAAAAGAAAAATGAAAAGTAAGCTACACAAGTACTTACTCCCATTATTGATATCTATATCAACAACTTGGAAGGTAGAAAAAATTAGATACATATGATACAACCGTTATGATATTATGGTAGTAATTGTTACTTAGATCACGCTGGATCGATTTAACTATCAATCACTTACGTTGGCTTTTACCCCTAGTTTAAAGCTAGTTGAAAATACATAAATATATTAGAAGTTGGTGGTCATTCCATAGTTTCGCTCAACCTGGAAACAAACAGGAGATGTGGAACTTGAAACTAAATAAGTCTGTGTTCATAGTGCGTTGCATTAGATCTGGAAACTATCCAAGTAATCTGATGGAGTTTATTTCATGATGAAGTGGAAATGTTTTGCCCAAGGTTGGCAACTGTTGGATACGTGCAATTATCATTATGATGCTTTATCTGTAAAAAAGAAAATGACCAGAACATTCAATGCTTGCCAGTAGATACAATTATAGGTCCTGATTAACTTGGAGAATGGTTGTGTTGTTAGGTTCCTTTCTTTCAGATTCACAAAAATGTAAGATACACATTTTGATGTGGAAAGTAACTCTCATACACATAGACATGCTTGCATTTCTTGATTCATATAAATAATTAATATGAACGAAAAAATGGAACATCATAGACACAACAGAGAGCTCCATACCGAAATATTGAATTAAACACTATATGAAGTCACAGAAGGTATGCCTTAAATCATGTGAAACAACTATAATAAGGCCATCTACTATAATGATCTTTCACCGTTATTACTATTGTTGTAATAAGAGTTGAAATACCATTGTTGTACAACATGTATAACTCCGCTTCTAAATGGAAGAGTGACACAGGTGTTCGTAATGAAGTTTCTTATTTTACATAAAATCAGTATGTTTTTTACAACATTATTGTTATAAACCGATGAACTGTGGACTTTTAACTTGTCAATTGTACATGGAATTTTAATTTAGGGAATTGATCTGAACCTTTAGTAGCTTCTTCCTACACTAGCCTTTTGAACAACATGTATAGAACCAGATGTTTCAGTCATTGATTGTAAATTGTAACTGTTAATTTAGTGAAATGATCTGAAACTTTTGTTCCCTCCTACACCAGTCTTTTCCTGCCAATCTACGTGTTCATTGACACTAAACTACATCTACAAAGAAAGGTTTTGTAGTACAGTTCCAATCAAGCAATTTTTGTATCTGTTTCTTCTGTTTACTGTGAAATACTTTTGCCTTTTCATGCAATATGAGAATTGTACCTTTTGTTAACATTTAATGTAAATTTTAAAGATGTTTAAGTGAATTTACATTATGAAACCCATGACAGCCACTATTTCAAGTCCTTGGACTGTGGTACCCTCTAGTGTGAAGAAGTCAAGCCATAGAATATCTGGTACCGTCCTTCTGAGTGGTTTTAATACCAAACGTAGCATGAATTGCTGGGTGATTGAAGAAATTGTTCAGAGATTCATGTTGACGTTCAGATTTTACATTATTTTGTATCACCTATATTAATAAATGATTCTCTCACAACCTGATTCTCGTGGAACAGGACAGTCAATTTGGTGTACGTACACCTGTAGATTAAGGAAAAAGATCTAAGCATCTCTCAGTATACTGTTTTCCTTGGAGTTTTTCTTGGGATTTCTTTGTCTGTCATATCTTTTGATTGAGGTTACAACGGTAGTACTTGTCTACCAACTATTTAAAGCAAATGGTATTTTTTGTTGTTGCAAATATTAGGTTTCCAAAACCATCGAGAGACTTGAAGTTTTATGTTTTGTCATGTTGGGAAATCAACAACAGACATTTTTGTAAAAGAACAAAGATGAGAGTGACAAATCTCTTAATAAAGTACTATTGCAATTCATGTAAACATTTCTCTATGATATATACAATCGTCCTTATTTTTTCAAAGAAGCCATTTTCTTACCCTTTTTATTTTATTGTAATAAGTTGTTCAGGTTAGGGTTTTGCTACACCTTTGATATCCATATTAGAGTAGCCTATATTAGAGTTGGTTTCTTTTATATCTAAGCTATTTCCAAGTGAAAACTTAAGGTCAAAGGTGTAAGTAAACGTTATTTTTCTCCTTAATGGTTTTAAAATAACATAGGAAAACAAGTTTTTCCTGAACATGTACTTGCTTCTCATGTTAACTGATAGCAGGTTTGGGATAAAAATGCATCTCTTGAATTATGTTGATATCTGTTGCCCGAACGGAGGTAACCTTGTACAAACTACTTTCAAAGTGTGACCTATCTAGTTAAGGGAAAAACACTTGAATGATGTTTTGAAGTACATGTATGTTCTTCAGGTTTTGTAAGTGATTTTTAAGTGTGCCATTAATGTTAGACTTTCTTGTTTCTGACACAAAGTGTCTAGGTAGGAGACTTCCCAAGTCGTGACAATTATATCAATGGAAAGCTAAGCCGAGGGTTAAGTGCATTATCATATGGTTGTATTTTCGGGTTTGCTCCAAGCATTGTACGTCCGAGTTTTATTTACAAAACAAAACACAACAACACTAAAACCACTTGTCTGTACGTCGTTTTTATTCAAATCTTAAAACAAAATATAATTTTCATACCTTTTAAAGATAATCTCAGAAGTTGTCTCTATATGTGAAGAGATTTTCTTTGTATATTCACGTTGGTGTAAAATGTGAACTGTTTTGTAAAGCAAACTTGTTAGTGGTACCCTTCAATAAGAGTTGTACCCTAAAATTTCTTTTGTAATTTTAGGCCTACATGTCCACATCCATGTCCATGTCAATCCATGTCCATGTCAGCACAATAGTTCCCTTTGTCTATGATATTTGGTGTCCGATGTTCAGATATGTAACTAAAAAGTGAATGAAAAAGATGCTTATAACTGTGCAGTAGGATTATATTCAGAGCTTAGTAATAAGGAAAAACTACTGGGTAATTGCATTTAAGTAATTAGAACACTTTAGAAGCACACTTTCCTCAAATATTCAATCTACATGTGCATAACCATTATGAAATATACCAACGTAATTTAACGACAGTGTTCTGTTTTAAGAACTCACATTGTACTCTCCCTTAGATAGTCGTAACACAGGGAATTAAGATAACCAAAATTTATATAGCCCTCGAGTACATGGATATTCATATTATGTATTTTTGTCAATTATTTAAATAACCATATGTATACCACTATAAAACTTAAATCACTACGATATTGTATAAAATAATTTATCCTTAATTTTCAAAGTAGAATTTGCTTGGTTTCATGCAACTCAGTGTACATGTTACACGAGGTTATGCAAATTAACACAGTTACTTATAATTTGATGGAATATAGAGACGATCACATATTTATAATAATTTCACACTTGAGTAACATAGGTCTGGCGTCAGTAATAAAACCATGCTTGTCCAAATGAACGATAATGCCACGGAAAAAGATTCCTTGTATTCATACCGTTGGATATTAAATAAAACTATTTTCTAACAAAGTCGTGTTTGTTAATCTCCGTGTCTTTTAGTCGTCAGTAATTCGATAGCAATCTTTATAGTTTCAATGGCAGACAAGTAATTTTCTTGTTAAAAAATAAGTATGCCTTACATATAGATATGCCTTGAAATTTTAACTTGTGTTGGTTAATATTTTTCCTTGAAGTTTAGCCACTTGCCACAGACGCCAGATAGAGCCACTGTGGTGTTGAAACAAAATTCTATCGATTATATTGCCTCCTAGCGTAAACTCTGATCTTCAGCTGTGATTTGTAAAGCAGAGACCACCTGGAGCCCCTCGTATCATATTTACCAAAACCTCTACATGCCCTCGTACTTACCGCTCTTTTTATCTGCTTTTTCTTTACTATTAAAGGGCTCTCTTTCATAAACTGAAATAATTGTTCAAAAAATGAAAAAAAAAAGAAGATAAAATACTAGAAAAGGACAACAATATTACACAGAAAGTCGAAGATTCAGATTCTTTACTTATAATCTCTTAAATAATCATTTAAGTTTATTGAATCCTTCGCCTTATGCACCGTTTGCTTATGGCAAATATTCAGGACACGTTTTGAGATGGCATATTCTTGAAGGTGAGATTGTAATCATTATGCCTCACATTCTGAGAGCTTAAAGACATGGCTATATTTATCTGAAAGGATTTGTATTAGATTAAGTTATGGTTGGGGGTAAGGGGAGACTCATCCCAGGGTAAATAAAACGGTTAAAAAATATTCACATATTAATAATAGTAAGAATGTCAATCGTTTCAAATGTCAAGCTTTCATGGTGAAGGGCGTCGCCGTGCGGGGAACTTTGGTAGGGCATTTTGTAGGACATCTTCTCGGCTTACCATGCATCTGGTTATGGTGTAATTCTTTTGGTCATATTTCAGCATTTTATGTTACTATAATCTCTGTGCTCCATCGCATAATGGGTTGTTTTTTTAAAAGTTGAATTGTGGCAGTTCAACTTTGCCGGTTTTGTTTCTGGAAAAAAGTTCTGGAAAATATAGATCTCAATATAATATTCCTGAAGTTTTCAATTCTGGGCAATTACTATAAATGAGTGATAAACTATGTTGAATCTTCGCAATAGCGAGGGTCTTTTGGGCGAGGCAATTCAATTAATTTACATAACTGACTAAAGAATAAACATCCATGAACACTACAACTGTGGTACACATGTTAATGATTACCCTACTTATATTGAAACGGCATTGCTTTCGATCTTGACCCAATTCTCATCTGTATAGATATATTTCTAGCCAGTATCAAATGCAGTGAGTGAACCGTAGCCAGTATGCTTTTGAGATTAAAGTCATTAATACTAGTATATATATAACTTATAAGCCGGCTTACTATTCACAAAATATTATAATGTGTAATTACGTACATGTATTTGTGTTTTAGTAATATCGATATTATTTTTGTAATTCTAATTTACTAAAAGTGAGCTTTTTGTGATGAATGTATCTAATGATTCTGTGTATTTACTGTTTAGATTCAGTGACTTTCTTAACGATCACATCTCTGAAACGTCATATTTATACTAAATAGTTTGAGGTTTGTCCAGTCACAGTAACATAATCCACCCGATTAGTTGTAAGTTTTTACTCCCAATCACCCCTTCCCTTTCATCCATCCACCCAGAATATGCCAACCGACCCGGTTTAATTTTCTTCGCCAAGCGTTTACATTACAGCAAGTGCCCTTTATAGTAAAGTTGCTGACTACGCATTTAGTGTAAAGGACAACGACCTTAGCCCCGTTTCTTGACACCAGTGAATGATCCTTCTCCTTTCCAGGTAACATAGCCTATTACGGATTTTCATTAGAATGGATGTTGTTTGTATAAATTATTAAATTTAGCCATTTGGTTTCATCTATTTTTATCATTATGTACATTTATATTATACATATCATAATTAGAATATTCATCTCACGACACACCTCATTAAATGACACTTGCCATTTATACCTATCAATTATGGCTTGTTATAGAGAATCTCATAGTTCTTTGTTTCATGAGTTTGGGGCCATCTATTTATTGCTACTGCATCAATGTGGAGGGGGGTTAGGCCTTAGTACACACTAGCGGATCCAGAGGGGGGGGGGCGCATGCCCCTCCGTTTTTTGTGTGGAAAATTTTGAGTTTTCTAATGTAAAATTTGGCATGTACTACTGTACTGACGCGGGTGGCCAGTCCATGTTTGGGCAGCATAAAGCCAATGTTTCACTTTTGACAGTAGTGAAATGAGGGAGGAGTCACTGTGTGACGTACCACCATATAATAATGTGTTCCGCTCTTAGCTAGTCAGAGTAGCTGCATGCACTGTGTGAGTAAACATCCTGTGAAGGTTGGACCTTTAATCTGCAGTCTAGGTTCTGGAGAGAGGCATATAGAAATTGTGTTAGAGCGTGGAGCGTTGACTGAGTGTGTTTGAGGGGACTCTAACCTTGGGACTGATCATGGTCAATCGAGTTCTTGTCACGGAACGACTATACATTGGATAATAAACAACAAATCCTTGTTCACGTCTTACATGATGAGGGAACTATAATTATGTATTGGACGACCGCAGTCGACGACGAGGGAGACTGCGAATGGAGCTAGCTATTATCTATACAACTAAATACCACTTACACGCACTAACTTTAAATGGATAATTAACCTCTCTATAGTTCACTACTGAGCTATTGTAGGGTTTAGTTATTGTTAGTGTATATATGTGATCTTTCTATATATAGTATGTATCCAATATGTATCCTCTCCATAGTTCATATTCATTATTCAGTGATGTGATTTTAACTGATGATACCTCAAGGGGATCGAGCTTCCTTGTTCTCGTCATATTAATCCAATTAGTTCTTTGAGATCACAGTCTTTATGACTAAGTTAATATATCATCTTAAGCCCTTAGATCTTCAAGCAGTAGATACTCCTTATATGGGGGCTCGTACCCACACAAAGAACATGCAGTTGACAAGAGGTAAGTTTATTAAGTCCACTGAAAGATACATAAAAATAGTCTCATCGAATTCCATACATGTCATACATTCATTCTTCGACATTCACGCTACATCAGTTACAATCCAACCAGGTATAGTTCGTAAAACTTCCCCTTTCGAGGACCGTTGTTCCACTCCGTGCTTCCTTGGGAGCATTGCTTCCTCTAACTCTGCCTAAGTCTGTGAGGCATGATTTGCCTTCATGTCCTTCCTCCTAGTATTATTTGTCCACATGGTTAAGTCCTGCCTTGGTCTTATTTCTGATAGTTTCACCCATCTACCCATAATATTCCGCCTTGTTACCGTATACATACATATAGTTAAGTATTGCTCCCATCTTTACTTCTCAAAGAGTGATGTTGTCTGCTTAATTCGCTCTAGGATCCTGCCCTTATATAGCGTCAGTCGTAGGCTGGCGCTATACCTATGTCTAGTGTAGCGCTCCCCGGGCTACGTTTCTGGGGAAAAAGACCCAGGCGATCACTAGGATTGGCGGTTGTTAACAAATGACCAGACAATGCAACTTTTAGGTTAAATAAAGTTTATTTAGATAACTCTTTGTTACAATAATACTCCAAGTAAATAAACAAACCAATTACAAAATGGTTTACAAATATCTGACAATATTTCCAGAATAAGTTCTGAATCACAATATAAAAATACTAGGTCACAGAATAAAGTTTACAAATACCTTTTTCACAAAAAGGTAAACAAAGACTGTACTTAGAAAAATACACAAAATCTGTAATTTAGAAAACAGGCCCAAATAAGCAAAGTCTGAATTTAGAACAGGCCAAACTAAACAAGTCTGAAACTTTAGGGGAAAACTGTTAAGTCAAAATATACTTGTGGGGCAAAACCATTAACTAAAAGTTAATAAAACAACCTAGTCTAACAGACATAGGCAAAACAACCACCACAAAGTATAACAAAAACCAGCCTAAAACTAGGCTATGCCAGTAACAGTCCCCTAGAGCCAAACAGGCCTTCTAAGTCTCACAAGTCAGGGTTACCTACCAAGGTCTGAACCCTACAGCAACAAAACACAGAGTGAGACAAAACCAGTCTAAACTCTGCCCCTCAGTGTCCCCTATATCTAACCAGAGCACAGACCCGGTAGAGAGCACCCTGCTCTGATTGGTCCATTCAGGAGGGAAAGCTGGCTTCCTATTGGCCAGAAAAGGAGGCCTCTGATTGGTCTGTTCAGACCGTCCGTTGCAGGGCACGGGGAGTTGGAGGACGGGCCGCGCGGTAAGTGTGTTGACGGGCCGGGCTGCAGCAAGCTCCGGCTGCCATCGATCGGCCCGGGCCGGTCGTCGCGGCGCGCCACACGCCCCCCTCCTTGGACCAACGCGCCCTCGCGTTGTTACCAAAACAGTACAGTACAAAATACATAGAACAGTATAAAATACATAAAACAGTCAAAAGTACATGAACAGTCAAAAAATACATGAACAGTAAAAAATACATAAAACAGTCAAAAGTACATGAACAGTCAAAAAATACATGAACAGTAAAAAATACATGAACAGTATAAAATACATGAACAGTATAAAATACATGAACAGTATAAAATACATAAACTCTACACTGTTTCCACAAGTTCAGTACAGAACTAGGATTTAATACACATAAAATTCTCCTCGCAAAATAAAAGTCTCTTTGGTGAAATTCTATATCCTTATGTCCTCAAGTTGATCAGACTGTCCTTAGTCTTCCTCTGTTCAGCTCCTGTCAAAGTCCTGGTCCAGTGCCGGCCACAATGCCAGCTTCGCCCTTGGTCACGGTGTTCTTCCAGACAGCACATCTCCAGACAGCACATCTCTCCCAAACCAAAATCTCAAAAAGCAAAATTCAGCACTTCCAGGATCAATATCCAAGGTAGATATTACACAGGGATTTCAAGGTTATCAGCTTACCAGAGGGATCACAGAACCTGCTAAAAGCAAAGGTTTGTCACCCATCACGCTGACCTTACATCTTCCCATCTCTCACTACTCAGTGAACTACAAACGTAACAATGAGCTACGCGAACCACTGTTTAACAGCAACAAACTGCTTGTTCTGAACAAGTAAGCTTCTCAGATGACAGTCCGCCTGCCAATTCCTCCTGATCAGACTTAAAGGGCTGAACTATTGTTAATGTTTGTTTTAATACTGCGCGATGAGTATATAACTAAGTATCCATGAGTCGTTTGTCCAGAATGTCTGAGTCAATCAGACTGCGTTTAAAGTTAGCTCATTCACTTCCCTATAGTTCAAAAGAAATGAACGATGAGGGAGCTCTTAATATGAAAGGGTTTTTATTCAGTAAACATCTCATCCCGAGTCAAAGCCACTATGTATAAGTCTCCATCAGTCCACCTCCCATCTCCTATCAGCAATCAACCACATTTAGAATACAAGTTGTTCCAGCACATTCTAGACCGCTCTAGTGCTTAGCCCTATCACAATCCTATGTCCGAGGTAGTTGGTATAGGTAAACTCCAGTCTGCTACGCGGGAGCCGATGTACTTACTCCAAGTAGCTCCTTTGCTAAACTCACTCAGCTGACATTCTCACTAAAACTGCCTGCTCCTCACTTTGCAACGTCTTTTATACTGGTTAACAGGTGGCGCTAGGAGCGTAAGATGTTTCTTTCTAGAAGTAGACTTGACATAGACTTGCTGAGCCTGATCCTTGTTAGATTATACAACATGAGAATATATTAAAAGTGCTAAGCTATTAGTACATTCGACGGCGGTCAGGTGTTTGAGTTTAAGGAGGTGGACGACATAGCTCAAACCAAATGAAGTTTTTTTTTTTTTTTTTTTTTTAATCAAATGCGATAGGTTCCCAATTTTGATGATTGGATATATTTGTTATTATTGTTATTTAATATAGAGAAACCAATGTGGGGTGGCTTTGACTCTCGTGGTACATTCAGCACAGTGTCAATGGATTTGTAGATTCTGTTTCAACACAAGTTCATGAATGAAATTATTTATCGAGTTGGTTTCCACATCTTGAAGCTCAAGGCTAGCGGAATCCGTTCATAAAGTGACAAAGTAAGTGTTGAAGAATGATAACATGATCATTTGTATGATAAAGTAAATGGTGACATAATCATGGTGACAAAGTGACAAAGTCAGTTTTAGAGAATGAAGAAGTGTTCGTCATTTTTCGGTATTTACTTAGTACATACCTGTACATTAAGGTAAGTTCATAGCATTATCAGCCTATATTAAGACTTAAGGATTGCGACACCCGTGCATAAGGTGATAAGGTGAGTTCAAAGGATTGTCAGCCCATATTAAGGCTTAAGGATAACGACACCCGTGCATAAGGTGACAAATTCAGTTTTGACTTAGTACATACCTTTACAGTTTTTGATTTATACGATTTGGAACACAAGTCAACAAAACTCAACATTTATACAGTATAAAGTTGTCTTAACCTTCTAAGAGTGACAAATACACAACAAATCCAATGTCAGAACAAGTTAACACAACAAAAGTTAATACAGAGAATTCGGACATTTTGAACGAACGAGTTTCATTGTACAATGCGTGTCAAATTTCACCCAAATTTCAACTAAAACAACGTTGTTTACAATAGTTACAAGGTTCATGCATATGTCCTGGCAACATTAAGCAGTTTGATTCAGAAAATATTACCATCCACGTCGCGCGCCCACCAGTCATGCTTAGTACACGTGTACTTAGCGGGACGCTTGACTGGAGTTCCCCTCCAGGGTTTGACCTCGATTTGATTCCTCCAGGCGCGAAGCGCCCGGATGGCAAATTTCTGCTTCGAACAAATTTGGCGAGTTTGCAGACTCGACCAGACATTTTGGGCCGAGATTAATTAATTTTATCGCCTGATTACGTTGGTTGGGGACCTAAGCTTTAGTTTAGCGCAGATTTTGTAAGAAATTATACGATGGTTTGATCATGCTAGCCGATTTCAAAATTTGGATCCCTCGGATCAAAAAGGGGTTTCCCAAATTAGCCTCGTTTTGACGTCATTTTAATCAGTGCCGGCGGTAATTTCAACGTGTCAAGACGTGTTTTCTAGTTAGCTCCTTTTCTTTATCGTTTTTCTCAACCTCATTCACCATGGTGCGAGTAGCCATTTTTTGTACAGAACGGGAGGTTGGCGTACAGGATTATCCCGACCTGATCCAGAACCACACGGACCATATCTTTGTAGTTTTCCCGAGTGAGGAGGCCACGACGGCGGAGCTGGCGGGCTTTGCTTTTGCCCACCATATGTTATATCCTGATGACGTCCTGATTGTGATTACGAACCTACTCGATATCCTGACCTGGGATCCAGAACTACGCCTGTATCTTCCCTTGTTTATCAGCCCGGACGCCGTCGTTAATTTCTACGCGGAATTATTCAACCGGGCATTCATGAACATACAGGCCCACCCCGCTCCAGCCACCCTCCTTCTAGCGACCCCCTCGGGCTTTGATGCCCGTGTGTGGTCGCGCACAGACAGTGATGGATCTTTACAGAGGTGGATTAACCGCATCATTCCCCGGATTAGCCGAGAGGTCAAAAGGGCGAATGACTGGTACGGTGTGCCAACGGTCAACACTGGTCATGCCCTCCACCTCTCAAAGGTAGTGGCTGACGGTGTTATGACCGTTAATGACTTCCGCGAGCTGGAAGACGGATACATGCCGTCCGCCCGGGTGTTGCACCGCTGGGCCCGGGCCTTGGGCCGGGCCTTCGTTCGGTTGCCCCTTTCACGATAGGCCGCCGGCACTCCCCCGTGTACATATTTTAATTCCGGAGTGATTTCCACCAATTAATTTTTTAGTCCAATTCCCGGCCTGTGATTAGGACACTTAAGTTTTATTATCCAAGAGGTGCAGCCAGAACGTTCTTACGGGAGCTCCAGATAGCAGGACTGTTAGCATGGGAGGACTTAGATGTTTCACCGCCCTTGCTCGTCGTCGGACACCGCCCTCCCTTCTGTTCAGCCGGACCTTCACCTCGACCGCCCCCACGCCTGGTAAGTATTGTTCCTGGTTTTCCTTATTATTCGCACGTTAGGTAGGCTACTAACTCGTAGATTTTTAAGGAGATTGTTGGTCAGAATTCTTCTTAGTGGTTTTCGGCTCGCCTTCACGTGGTTGTATTCCGGAAGCTGATGTCACTCCCGGAACTAGAGATTGTATTTCGCTGGTGATTTTTGTAACGGGTAGCGTGGGCGGCCACCTGGTGTTTACTTTTGGATCCAAGATGGTGGACGCGGGCCGAAAACTAGGACCTTGTGTACTAAACTTATTATCTTTTCCAGGTCCTGTGGTTATTGATGCTAATATGAACGGCATAATGTGGTAGTGTTGGGCACTGAGAGACGTCAGGCTATGTGTTTTTTAGTAGGAGGAGTTATTTAGGCGATCATGATCAAGCGTTTTATCACGTGTGTGGTTGGGCGATAATAGGAGGTTTCTCTGACTAGGGGTTTGTTGACATTACCGATTCAAGCAGGCTCTCAATGGGTGGGTAGACTGTGCCGCGTTGGCCTTAGAGTGTTATTTTATTACTATTAACTACTAGTTGACTGACACTGCACCCATGGAGTTGTGTAGATGACCAGGGATTCCGGTCTGGGTTGTACAGCACTAGATTTGCTGTGACAGAATTCTTTGTTTTGACGTTCCCTGTACAAGGTAATGGAAACACTCTATTTGGTGACTATAAAGCGTAAGCGCTTCATGTGGTCACCCCAGGTAGAGTCGTCCGACTGACCGTCGGCGACTCCGTGGTAAGTTTTGAGGAACTGCAGGTGACCAGGTACTTTGGTCCAGACTGCACAGCTTTAGATTGGCTGTGGCAGAATTCTTTGATGAGTTGTCCCCTTTACAGGATAATGGAAACATTCACGTGGTGACCACATGAGGAGACACCACAGGTGGAGCCGTCCGACTAGCCGTCGGCGGCTCCTAGGTAAGTTTGAGAGGGAGTGGCAAAGGCCACAATTATCCATCCCGTGTTGAGTCTAACAATAAGACTGTGTCAGTGTCATGGTGTTAGAATAAGTTTGATAGTGAGTATTATTGTGCAGTGTCGTCCAGGTGGGGAGATAAGAATGATGATAGGGGCTGGGTCTATTGTGATTTAATTAAGAGACTACTTTGGTTTTCTAAGAGCCAATACTTGAACGGTATATCCAGTTGTCATTCTGACTACCTCATATTTATGTCCATTGTGTTAGAATAATTTACCAACACACTTCAATGGTTAATGTTAAGCTAAACCTCTTCCCTTCTTTTTGTTAGTTACAGGTGGTAGCTCGGCGTCCAACCCCTATATTCACTCTGGGTTTGAATACCGAGTTCCACTGTTATACTAGGTAGTTGGCGCCCTCCTATCGCAACAGGCAGGTGCGCCCCTAATACCAAACAGTTCCATAAATAGATATTATACATATTTTAACAGTAATAATTCACCGTCTTATTTTGTACAACACGCTACATGGGAAAACAGACATGAAAATTTGTGGGGTAGTTTTCATTCCGTAAAAGTATAGGTGTCATGAAAGACATTAAACATTAACTGTGCAAAGGAGGTTGAGATTATTCGTTACTCGTTAGTTATCACTAGAGGATCGGGTCTCAGATTCAGGTCCATTTCTGATCTGATTACCGGTCCTCATTAGTTACACGTGGGTTGTCGGTACCCCCCATCCATAGAACCAGAATGGGCAGCACCGAGTTTCCCAATGTTATAATCGGGAGCAGACTGCATTTTTTTTTTTTTTTAAAATATGCAGCCTACACCCCCTTTAAATTATAGAGATGTGTAAATGCATCTCTTCAGATCACTCACTTCCAGACAGCACCTAGTAAGTCGGGCTTTTACCGAAGTACAGTACAAGGTTAAACCCGTCCTTTGTTCAGGTCTATGCCTGTTTTTCTTGTGGAGAGTCAAGACTACTCCTGAAAAGACTCCGCCCCCAGCCTATCCTAACTATGCGCACGCGGGGCAGGAATATATATTAGTGTTATAGACAGTTTTAGTAATTTGATTCTTTCCTAATAGAATGGGTAGACTATTAGCTAAGGGGTCTTCAACTAAGTTTTTGCAGCCGTTCGTTAGGGAATTAGTAGACCGTGTCCCCCCTCTTCAGCTCAACTGTTGAGCGGAGACCCGGTTACTTTTAGCGCCACAACGGCGGTCAAGACTAGTATTTCATTCTTTTTCATTTTTTTTTTTTTTTTTTTTTTTTCTCGACGGCGGTCAGCTCTGAAGCCGCACGTCTTCTTTATTAATTTTGATTATTTCTAATTTACCCGGGTTGAAACTTGACTTCTTGCCGTTTTGCCTCAGTCCCGGTTAAAACTGGTCTAAACATGGTCTAAATAACTTAGTCTTGTACCTTTGGGCAGTTGTTTGTCATTTTTCACTTTTCGCTGGATCCTGATTTACAGTAAAATCAAAGGATCCAACGACTAGGATATGTTGTGACTCGGTGATCATTACACATAGCCAAGACGACGAGACTACACATTTTGTACAGCGCCTCGTCTCATCATCCTGTGGGTTTTAGCTAGAACTCCCCCCCACAGGGAGAAGGCCCTCTTCACAGGTGAAAGTCGCCTTTATGAAGAAGGGAGTTAGCACCCTGTGAATGTCACCAGTTCACCGCATTTTTCCCGTAACTTCTTTTTCCTTGTGACCTCCGTTATACTTTCTGAATGTAGCACGCCTTGGCAGGAGTTGTACACATCCTTGCCTGTTGTAGCGTGCCTGTACCAGAAGCAAACGAGCCACGTATAAGGTACTCTCGTGCGCTGTCACGGAGCGTTCCCCCTTTGAATGTTACTAAATATTCTGCGTTCTTATGTTCTTACCACAACTTGCCCAGAATTCCCTGAGGAAGGGCTCTTAGTTAAATAAATATTGGGCTGCTTTATATATTAGTTTTTTTGGTAATTTTCTTTCTTATTCGTCGATTTTTTTGTGATGAAGAGACCGCTGTCAGGAGCCAACCCACCCGGGGCATGGTGACTGCCATGGTCGGGCGTCCACCCCAGTGCCCTTCGCAGCGTCAGTGACGCGTAACCCCAACGTCCTGCCTCCTGTCAGGCACCACTGACACCAGGCATGTGGGCAGGCTCCTGCTGCTTGTGCAGCCCCCTCATCTTTGAGAAGATTATTTATGTAAGCATGCTAAAGAATAGACAGTGGCGTTCCCCAAGTGACTCCTGTACTGCAGCCCGATCCTAGCGGTAACAACAGCACAGGGGTCAGGTGTAGATGGTACTTGCTTGGGGAAGTTCACTTCGCTCGTTGGGAGCATTGGTCCCGTTGAGCGCACCTAGGTTTTGTACAGAATTTTGAGTATCTTTTAAATGCTAAAATTTCGCGACACTAGGATCGGTTTCAAATGGTTCCCTATTTTAAAAGAGTTGCCAAATCAATAACAATAAGAGTGTTGAGCTAGGCTACCGGGCATGGGACACTCAACTTGAGAGAAATTTAGATAACCCATGGGTCCATAGAGAGACGGTTGGACCAGCCTACCCGACCCAGGTTTCCCTGGTTGGTGAATCATTATTGATCAGGTTAGTCAACAGAACCTTACCTACTTAAACAGGCAGTGCCCAGCGAACTTCCTGTAACATTTCAGTTTTAGTACTCGTACCATTGTATTATTAATTCACCAATTTTACCTGTACAGCACTAGGTCAGGTCTTAACACTCGTTACATTGTCATATGATAACTTCATAAACCGTTCCTGGATCCTTTCCGGATGTCCCTGGTCTTACTGTCTTTTGGGCAGACCCCGGTCCGGTCGCCGTAGAGGTGGGCGTGGTCGATCTAGGAGGAGCGTTAGGCATTGTTCCATGTCCCATCACTGGTTGAGGCCAGTCCGCTCCGACATCGGACCAACCTGCGTCGATGAGGCGAGGTACTCCCATGGGTACAGGAGTGGCCAGCCCCGAGGAGTATCTCAGGAGTCTGGCCCTGGTATTGTACTTTAAGTTACTCATCATTAGACGGGCTAGTTTCTTAGACACCCTCAGGGTATCTGGTAGTGGCACCTTAGATGTTGCCCAGGTCTAGTCGCCGCTCCCATCAACTGCGCCCCCCAGGGTGTATTTCAGACACAGTTGGGTCACCAGTAGATCCCTAATGAGCACATAACCCTCCGTATACGTGTGGTCAGAAGGCATGGCCAGTTCACCTAGGAAGATTGTCTCTATCATATGTGGGTTGGCAAACTGTAAGTATAGTCCATCTACAGTCTTCCTTCTAATGTACCTCCACTTTCGCCACACGAGGACCACTATGGCGATGATTAGTACTGCCAATAATATAGCAAGTACTGCCACCGCAGTGGGGTTGGCGGTCGCGTCCGGGCATTCAGTTAGTTCCTTTTCACGGCGCAGCAGCTCCTCCGGGTCCGCCGTCTCCAAGGCCACGGCCCGAGGTAAAGTCATAGTTAGTCCGGCTAGGGCAGCCTTGCCTTGGTGGTTCCGCCAGCATTTCCAGAGGATACACCCAATAATCGTCACTGCTATCACTATGCAGAAAATAGTGAGGAGACCAAAGCCGCCTCCGAAGTTACCTATAGAAAACCATGGGGCGTGTTTGTCCACTTCGTAACGGTCGGTCGCTTTCTTGATGCCCTTAGCCAAGTCTTTCCGGTGTTTCTGGATCCGCTTGGCCAAGGAGGGTACAGGTATTCTGACTTTTAGGCTCTCCTCGATTTCCAGTAGCTCTTTTCTAATTGTTTCAGGGATAGGATCGGATTCTAACATAGTGGGTTCATCCTCGATCCTCGTGAAATTAGTGTCCCACCCCTTCACACGACCCGCCGCTTCCAACAAGTCATTATGTGGGTACAAGACCGTGGTGATCCTGGTGTGTCGGTCACAGTTTCGTAAGCTATATGGTATCCATGATCCTTGTGTTTGAAATGCACAGTCGCATTCCACCTGGACTCGCGCATAGTTTTCTATGTTCACTTCCACCGCAGGTTGGTTTCTGCAGATCATTTGGCCTCGGGTGTCAGCGCTGACCACAAGCATATCTCCGTCGTCTAGATACACTGCCATTTCTCCAAAGTCTGCTTCCAAAAGATAATCCAGTTCACATTTTTCTTGTATGGCCGTGTCATCGCGTCTCAACAGGGCGGCGGTGCAGGTGTTGTCCGTGATCTTTTTCATGTAGGGTAGATCCTTACACAGCGTGATGGTCTGTCCATAACAGCCTGACCAACTGCCGCTAGCCAGTGGTACGTAGTACTGGCGGGACATGGACATAGCCACACTTTTTGGTAGATTAACAATTTGGAGAGCGTCCTTCTTTTGTCGTCCTCTAACTGGCACTGGCACAGGAAAGGTTAGTACCTCGTAGACCCTAAACAAATGTTCGTCGGCCACAACTGGTACCCTTACATACACGATCAGTTCCTGGGTGGTTTCATCAAATTTAAATGAGGGTTGACTGTTCTCATAATAGAAGGAGGGGTCTGTGAACGCCACGTGGAATCTGGGATGGATTCCCTTCAGATACCTGTTGACTTCCAGGACCGCTCCGACCATATATTGGCGAGGCACCAAGTCCATGGTCAGTTGGCCCCGTGTCAGGTGCTGTACGCCTTTCCTGAACACGCGCGTTTGCTCGGCGACCAATTGAAGATACACCATTTCTCCTAACTTGTCTTCCAGAGCTACAGGTATCATGTTCAGATACAGTTCCATCCAGTCCACCTTATGTTGGACGAGTCTCATTCTTCGGCGAGTAGTATTGTGTGCCTTATTTAGTGACCTCAGATTATCCAGGAGACCTATCACAACGTGGTTAACCCTTTCTACAGCCTCGTCATGTTTATCGTTCATTAGCGCCAGATCTTCGATCATCTGGTCAGAGGACTCTTGCAACACTTTAATCAATTCCCTGTTATACTTGACGTCAGCTGACAGCCCCCGATTCCATGAGGTTGGAATAGGAAAGGTCGGCCATCCTGGATCGTCCAGCATGTTTGGCAGTTTCTTCATTCTTTTGATCCTTCCACCTGAATCTAATTCCGACCCTTGATTTTGAGTTTTTTGTTGATTATTCTTAATCAGAGAGCTTAAGGTTTCATTAAGAATTTCCCTGTACCGACCCTTAAGCGCCTGCGATGTCTGATCCATCCAGTTTACCAGCGACCTGACATGGTAACAGGCTCGGTCAAGGGCGTCTCCTCCCTTTAGGTACCGATGACAGACTTGGCCAAAGGTAGCCTTGATGAAGGAACGCCTCCTTGGAATAGTGATTAGGAAGCCTTGTCGGACATGAGTGATATCTGCGGTGGACATTAACTTCCCTGGTTTTAACACTACTCCATATTGTTCTAAAGCTATAACTTCAGCATTAGGGGCTAGCCCTTCAGGTGGGCTGGAGTCATTTCGCACCCCCTTAATGCCTCCTATCATGGCAAAAATGAACAGCACCGACCACTTCATTGTCTTTGGTTTTAGCGCTAGTCCGTGAGAGTCAAGTTTATAGTTTATTTAAAACATGTTCACAACAAAGTTACCTTCACTCTTCTGCGCACCATTATCATCCAGGCGCCGAAGTATGCCCTCCTCTCGGGCCCCCTGGCCCATTTAGTTTGGGACATGCTCATAGAGGTTTTGCCCGTTGTCATTCACCACTCGCCTGATGATTCCGCTCTCGTCCTTGGTGACCGTGATCCTCAAGCCTCTCATACGTTCGCAGGACGAGGGGCGCATTGCTCTGAGGGGTCTGGCCTAGTAGGTTCCAGTCCGAAACGGCCCCCGTTGGGTCGTACGACGGTTGGCTCGAGGGGTACGGGTGCGGCACCTGCGGTGGGTTTGTCGTTGGGAGTGGGCTCGGCCACAGTGGACCCCCCGGCTGGCTGGTTGGCGTCCACTGTTGCTGGTTCCATAGCAGTGGTGAGGGATTGGCGTTGCAGCTCGTTGTCAAGCTGCTCAAGTCTAAACAAGCGGGGTCCGCAGGCTGCAAGTGGTGGAGGAGGGGAGCTCCCGCTGGCCCGTTCCCCACCGGTGGGGTTGGCGCGTGTTGAACGGGTGCTACCTCCACTTTTAGTCCTGGAGCGGCGACGGTTAGCTGTTCCCCTCCCGTTCGCCTTTCCAGAGTGGGCAGAGGTCGGCCGCCTCGTGTTGTTTGTTGTCTGGTACCTTCCCTGACGCATTTAGAGTTTTGGGTGGTCCTTTGAATGAAAGGAGCTACCTGAGTTTTAATCTCAGCTAACTGTTTGTTCGATTTTGGCACATCCAGTCCCACTGTCCTTTTAATTTCGTCAACAGTCTCAAATAGTTGGAACAGTGGTTGCGTAAGGTCCCAGAACCAGCCGGCCTGAATCTGCACCGGTCTGGTGGCCGCTTCCCCCTTCTGAACTGGCTTGGCCAACGCAGTTAGCCTTGGCTCGGGCTCCGAGTCACTCACCTCAGATAAATTGTAAAAGTCTTTATTTGCTGCCTTCTTTTTGGCTGGAATCGATTTAGCGGACTTCTTGGCTCCGCCTGCGGTCGTTCTGGTGGGCCGCCGGGCTGGTGTCCTTGGTTTCTTCCGGGCAATCCCGGCGTCGGTTGAGTCCGGACGGACACCGCCCCGGCCCGGCCAACTCCACCGCCTAAGGGTCTGAGTCGGTCGTTTCTTAGTACTCTCCTTCTCGACTGCCTTTTCTTTCATTTGGTAAAATCCTAAAAGAATGGCCCAACGAACATTCCCTTGGTGGGTAGCGCCCTCTGGTGGGGGCGGCTAATCCGTTTCCTTCTGAGGGGGACGATGATCCTTCCCTCCGTGTCCGCAGGGAAAGTAGGGGTTCCCTTTGGATTGCTATGAGGCCGGAGGGCTAGGCAGTTCCCCATGAGTCGGTGGATCAGTGTTCCAGCTAAGTTCTCTTTCCGCTCCTTCCAGGAGAAGTCGAAAGTTGAACAATTTCTATCTCCAACTTTCGTTCAGAGATAGAATCAATGTCTATCTCCGTTTCCTCCCGGGCTGGGTTATGCGTACAATCACCTGCAGCAGAGGTGACCGTCTAGGAGCAGAGTTGCGGACCGACTGGTGGATCGGCGCGGATCCCACGAAATTATAACCGATCCGCCTGCCCATGCCGTCTCCATATTTGGAGCTGTATCTTGTTTCAGGTGGGGGACGCTTGCATCCGGTCCCAGGAGATGACGCCAACCACTGGCATCTCCCTTGGTGTGCGCACCCTCCCTTTCTGCCACGCCCCTGGGCGCGGCGAGGTGGCCGTGAGGTAGGCCACCTGTTCCATTAGCGTTGATGCTAACGGTGCCGCTCCGCCGAGCCTTTATTTTCACAGGGCGGCAAGATTTCCTGTATTTAATTATCCATGTCGTCGCTTTCCCCGCCGTTGAACAGAGCTGCGTAGTTAGGGCGTCGGTTCCGACGCAGGTTATAGCCACCTTTCGTCGGGACATGGTCCTCTCCTGTTTTTTCTGGGCTCTGTTCCGATGTATCCGAGATCGGTACATCACCGCAGGGCAGCTTTATGGGCTTGTTGTTGCCTGGAGGGGATCTCCCCTCCAACGGCTGGCTTTTGCCCCTTCGTTTAGCTCGTTTGCGTTTCCTCTGTCCATTAGCGCCAGCTGTTCCCCGTTCACAGGCGGCTTTGTTAGGAACAAAGGATAAGTTTGGTAACAGCGCGGTGTCCGCACTGGCGCCCTGACCATCAGTGATTTGCCCGTCCGATTCTGCTAAATCGGTGGGACTTGGACCAGGTTTTTGTGTAGGTACATTCCTGGCCATAGGAATTGCATCATGCTCACGGGGACCGGTTGTTCCCGTTGAGTTTTCAGTCTCAGCACCCCTCATTTTGCCATCCTTTTCAGCAATTTCACCCGTCGGAGTGTGATGCAATTCAGGGTTTCGGTCAGGATCTGCCCCTTTTGAGTTAGTGATTTTTGCTTCTCTCACCAGTTTGGGAATAACATGAGGGATGGCGGGAGACCAGGGCCCATGTGCAGGTTTGAGCTTTGAAATGTTTACTAGATGTGGTACCTGTTTCCCAGTTTTTAGAGACACTAGCCTAACAAGATGGTCCCCCTTAGTTTCAATTACCCTGAATGGCCCAGTATACCTGTTTGAGAACTTAGACGCTTTATTTTCACTAGCCAAAGGGTCGTACATGTATACCATATCACCTTCGTACATCTGAGTGGGCCGCGCCCGCTCATCAACTCTTACTCTCAGATCTTTTTCATAGTTTTGAACTACCCTTTCTGCCATATTCCTAAACATAGCAATGTTGTCCTTTGTTTGCATGAAGAATTCACAGTCATTCAGCGTTTCAGGGATTGTTCCCTGCTCAGGCATTCCCATACTGATTGGATCTCTGCCAAACAGTAGGGTGTGAGGACTGTAGCCCGACCGCACACTGATCGTAGACCGAACCGTCCATAGCGCTATGGGGAGTAGATCGGTCCAGTTACAGTGGTCATCAGGAATATAATATGCGATCAGGTTTTCAATGGTTTTGTGTAGTCTTTCTACCCGAGCGTTGCCGGTTGGCATTCGCCCGGTGGTGAACGTTTGTTTGCACGCCAATCGTGTAGTAATCTCCCGGAACAGCCCCGATAAGAAGGCCGCCCCCCGGTCTGTGTGCAGGCGGTTTACCCGCCCATACCGACACACTATCCCGGTTAGGAAACAGTTGGCCGCGGTTTGCGCGGTGGAGTCTTTAGTGGTGAAAGCCTCTGGCCAACCTGTTAGCAAGTCTATGAAGGTCATGATATATTTTGACCCGTCTCTAGCCTTCTTTAGTGGTCCAATAAAATCACACTGTACCACCTCAAAGGGCCGAGTCGGCC
The DNA here is from genome assembly GCA_936440205.1 of Lepidonotus clava. Taxonomy (NCBI): domain Eukaryota; kingdom Metazoa; phylum Annelida; class Polychaeta; order Phyllodocida; family Polynoidae; genus Lepidonotus; species Lepidonotus clava. The sequence continues at coordinate 21,802,156 of OW387135.1, forward strand.
TTTCCCAAGACTTGGCCAAAGCCTTAAAATGTGGGGCCCGCCTCCTCAGAGAGCAGGTCTCACAAGCTTTCACATAGTCCACTATGTCGGCGTTCATGTTCCGCCAGTAGAATTTATCAGAGATTTTGGTAGTAAGGTTACTGATCCCTACATGTCCCCCAGCCAAGATGTCATTATGTAATAGTCTCAGGACTTTGGGAATTAACCTTCCTGGAACTATCATACGGGGTTTTAGTCTGACCAGTTGGTCTTGGTGTTTGTTATACCTTTTGACGTTGAACCTACAGAGCACCCCCGGTGCTACCATTCCCACAAAATCAGCTTGGTCCATTATCCGCCTAGCTTCAAGGGGATCTGTTGGTAGGTCTCCGTCCTGAAGGTAGTCTATTAATTGCGCGCACTCAGCATCTTGGAGTTGTGCGTTTATTACTGTAGCCACAGAAAGCTCTTCATCCTGAATTTCGGCCTCAAATAACTCACATCCCACAGCGGGCTCATATTCTTCACCTGGGACATGTTCATGATAGACTCTAGACAAATAGTCCGGCAGAAAATGAGTCGCTCCTGGCTCATATATGATTTCAAAATCAAAATCTGATAGCGCTAAAGCCCACCGTCTCAGCCGGGCTGACTGGGCTTTGTAGGCACTTTGTAGCAGGGGGATCAACGGTTTGTGATCAGTCACTATCGTGATTTTAGCTCCCTGCAACATGTCCTCATAGTTCTTAATACCTTTAATTACTGTCAGAGCCTCTTTCTCTGTTACCGAATAATTTAATTCGGCGTCACGGAGGGTACACCCCCAGAAAGCAACCGGACGGTAGATTTCATCTAGTTTATGACAAACCGCTGCACCGCACGCGGCGTCTGATGCGTCAGTTAGTAGATAGAAATGCCCTCCTATATCTGGATGAATTAGTAAGGGCGGCGAGGTCAGCAGTTTCTTTAACTGTTGAAACGCCTCCTCGCAGGCCTCTGTCCACTCAAAAGAGACTTCTTTCTTTAGCAGCCGGTTTAAAGGCTTTGCTAGATCAGCGAAATTAGGGACAAACGGTCGGTAGTAGTTACATAGCCCCAGAAAGGACTTGATAGTCTTTACATTATGCGGGCGGTTAAAGGCTGTGATCTTTTCCGTGGTAACCTTTTGCGTAGCCACCCCTTCTGCGTTTACTACATGGCCGAGGAAATTAATCTCACTGCGGCACCACTCACACTTAGACGGTTTTAGCTTGAGGTTGGCTCTCGCTAAAGCTTGGAGAACCACCTCAACACTCGCCAGGTGTTCGTCAAAGGTGGTGTCGTAGACGATTATGTCGTCTAAATATGCTAAGCATGTTCTAGGAATCAAGCCTTTTAGCGCAATGGCCATCACCTTGGTAAACTGCCAAGGCGCGCCAACTAAGCCGAAAGGTACACGCTTATACTGATATACACCCATTGGGGTTTCAAAGGCAGTATATTTTCTACTGTCTTCTTCGATTACACACTGATGATAGCCGCTCAACAGATCTAAAGCTGTCCACATAGTGGGTTTCTTGTAAGCCATATATAAGAAAAGTGATCACGCTGTAGGCATTGGGAATTTATCTTTGAAAGTGACCTGATTAAGCATGCGAAAGTGTGTACAGAGCCTAGGTTTGCCGTCTTTCTTCTGCACTACCACCAGCGGACTTCGCCAAGCCGATTCGCTGGGCTCTATGACCCCTATATCTATGAGTTGCCTAACCTGTTCATCGATGATGTCCATTTTCTGTGGAGAGTATCGGTACGGTCTAGAACTTATTACTCCCTGCGACTCATCCACAATGATTCTCATCGGCGCTATTTCACAGTGACCTAACTCTTCCATTGAGAACGCTAGCGCATTTCTGTTGTTATTAAGCATTTGTCTAAACCTTACCTTTTGTTCTTCATCTAAGCACGACTCGGTTAGATCTATTTTACTTACATTTTCATCCATTTCACCTCGGGATTTCTCCTCAGAGGTTTGGCTTTCCATTTGCACTGCGTCTTTCATTACTTCTACAGAAATCCTACAAATGGACATTGGGGTCTCTGTTTTAGTTAGATAACACAAGTCTAGGAACTCTTCTATCTGGTCTTGATTTACCTCAGGCACTGCGCATTCTTCTGCAAAAGCTAACACTTCCTGTGGAGTGATTTCTTGCGTTTCATCTAGCGGATTCATGACTTTGATCCACCACTGACTTCCCACCGTATTCACGCACCCCTCCACTAGGACAGGTGCAGTGACTGCTGGTGCGCAGTAAGCTACTGGTGAGTCTAATCCCAGCGGCTCTCGGGTGGTAACCGGTATGATGCATTCATTTCCCGGTGGAATTTTCACTGTTTCTTTGCTGACTATAGGGTTTCCACAAAACACTTCTATCTTTGCGCCTGGTAGAGATAAATCTGATCGAAGCACTGTTAATAAGTTTCTACCGATTACTATTGAGTGGCATAGGTCGTCCACTATGTTGAAATCATAGCAAACCACTGATCCCTGGATTGAAAACTTACACCTAATTTGTTCTAGTATTACTTGAGACGAATTGTCTGCTAAACTGATGTTTCCCTTCGACACTTTCCACTCATCTAAAATGCATTGTTTAGGGATCTGCTGTTTACAATGGGTGGACATGAAGCAATTGCTCGCTCCTGTGTCTACTAAAGATTTAACCTCCTTCTGATCATTAAATCTTAACGTTAAGAAAAATGCTTCGTCTCCTATCTCTCTCCTAGCCGGTCCGTCCACTGCGCCTAATTCTATCGTGGAATGAACGGACCCTCCCTCTAGTTTCCCTGACTCTTTTGTTCTGTGCCACTGGCTTTACTATCTTTGTACATCCGCGGGGGTTTTTCCTTCAACCTATTCTTTAGCCACAAGCACGCTTCTGTAGAGTGACCATGTTGTTGGTGAATGATACAAAACTTACTTTCATCGAAAGGCAACCTGGGTCTCTCCACTTTCTGCTGAGTTGGCGGATTCTTTCCTTTGTCTGCCTCTCTGTTCGGGCGTTATTAGATTTAGCCTTCTGATCTGGATTCCTTTCACCTTTCTGATTTTCATATCGATCTTTTCCTTCATAACCTTGCTGCTTATAGTTACCACTACTCTGGGGAGCTCCGCTTTGCCCTGGTTTTGGTTTCTGAAACCATGGAGCGGCCTCCAGTCGGGCCAGCACCACTCCAAACCGTTCGGAGATGGAGTTTAGGGCCGCGGTCTCCTCCGATTCTTGGCTTCCAGCCAGTTCGCTCACTGCATTGGATATTTTAGTTCCCCCTTTGCCTTTGTCCAACGATTCTAGTCTCGTTGCACAATCCACCGCTTCGGTGAACGACTTAGGGTCCAGTATAGCTACCTGTCTGGCTACGCCCTGTTTTAATCCCTCTAAAAACACAGCTAACATCATGCTTTCACTCGCCTCTGCCTTAACTTGCTTTTGCTTCAAGACACCTGCAAATTCAATCACACTCTGGTCCTTTCCTTGTTTGAGGGCGCAGAACTCTGCGTGTTTCTGCCACTTAGCTCTTCGATCACCGAAGATCTTTGTCATTTGAGCTTCTAGTTTCTCAAACGTGTCTTTTTCACTCTCAGCTAACGCTCCTGCCCAGTCGTCTGCCCTTCCCTTTAGGCCTAACAGCGCCATATTCAGGAGATGGGCGTTCGACCAGTCATAGATAGCTTTCAGTCGTTTCAATTCCCTGAAATACTTTTCTATCTGCTCATCTTCCTTCCCACTAAACCATGGTAACCTAATGTTCGGTCCCCTTTGGTGGCCATGGTGGGTCGTTTCACGCCCTGGCGCTGGTACTTGGCCCAGTGCCAAACCTAGCTGGGGTAGAATTTCCCAAATATTTGGTTGATTTGGCGGGTTTGGAGGATTGTTCTGTCCTGGTGGGCCCGGTGGACCTGGAGGATTTGGAGGGTTGTTCTGTCCTGGTGGGCCCGGTGGACCTGGCGGTCCTGGAGGGTTGGGTGGACCTGGCTGTCCTGGCTGGTTGGGTTGATTAGGTTGGTTTAGAAAAGGGTTGTTGGGCTGGTTCGGAGGGGGATTATTAAGTTGGTTTTGAAAAGGGTTGTTGGGTTGGTTTGGAGGAGGGTTACCAGGCCCCGGTGGGTTCGCCTGGTTATTCTGGCCTGCCGGAGCTTGCTGACCCTGTTGGTTACCCGCTCTTCCTCGGCCTGCGTTCAGGTTGGCCGCGATCAGGTTGGCACGGCTCGGCCAGGCTGTTGGCCTGGTTGGCCACCCCCATCATTTTGCTGCAGTCCCCCAGGGTTTACCCCAAGATTAGGCTGCTGCATTCCTGGATTCACACCACCATCTCCCCCTTCACCAGGTTGCTGTTGTTCCCCAGGATTTATCCCAAGATTGGGCTGATTCGGAGGGGGATTATCAAGAAGGTTTTGAGGAGGATTAGGCCCTTGTGGGTTGGCCTGATTATCCTGGCCTCCCTGAGCCGGTTGGTTAGGTGGAGGGATAAGCCCTTGAGGATTGGCCTGATCGTTCTGGCCTCCTTGAGCCCGTTGGTCAAGTGGAGGGATAAGCCCTTGAGGATTGGCCTGATCGTTCTGGCCTCCTTGAGGCTGTTGATTACCCCCTCTTCCTTGACCTGCCTGCAAAGGGTCTCCCATTGCTTGCGCTAGGAAAGGATGCCACATATTTTGTTGTATAGGCCCAAGGTTCATCCCACGATTAGGCCGCCATGCCCCCGGATTTACACCCCCAGCTCCCCCTTCACCGGGTTGTTGGAGCTGATTTTGGTCACCCCCTTCTCCTACTAGATCCACCAAAGGTACGCCTCCCTCCGCCATATTATCTTCGTGGAGGTTTTGTATATCGTGATCGTCCCACTGTTCCCTCACAGGTATTTCCTCTACACTAATCTCGTCCTCACTTTCTTGTTTGTCTTTCTTACCTGTGTCTAAAACATCCTCGGTAATAAGTTCGAACGATGACGAGCGTGATTTCTCTCCTCTAGCTAGTTTTCTATCAGGACTACCCTTTCTGACATTTGCGACGGCTTGTTCTGTCTCACTGTCTCCTTCCTCGTCTTCGCTTTCGTATTTATCATACGGCTCAGGGGCTGCAATGTCCCCTTCTCCTACGTGATAAGCTTTCTTTACCGCACTACCTTCTTCATCTCTATCTTCTCCTTCTCTATCACTTTGGATTTCTAGCGTTTCCCTTTCTGCTTTATCCTGATCGCTTAACCTTTCTAACTCTTCATGCTCTTCGGGGCCTGCTTCTGCTAACTTCCTTATTATTTCTGCCGGGTCAGGTTCATACCCTCCCCACCCCAGATCTGGAACTCGAGCTTTTGCTCCTTTATTAGCGTCGTCCAAGTTCTCCCCAATATCATAGGTTAACCGATAGGGTTGTAAGTTGCCTACTTTGTCGCTGTCTCCCTCTGTTTCCCTTTCCACTCCCCTGTCCCTACCTACTGTTTTCCTTTTAACTACAGTGGAATCAGGAATGGACGCCCCCGGGTTGGGGTGAGTCGGTGTTACCAGCGGGTGACTGATAGACTCAAGTCGTTGGGGATGTGGATAGGTGAGAGAATTCCCATCAGGTTGAATTACCGGATTTGCGGGGCGTCTCCCCCCTGATGGGCTGGAGTTATCTGCGGTGTTTTGTCGATTTTTCTTGTCCTTTATGGGAAATAAGTAATCCTCATCGAAAGTTTCCTGTTCACTTTGTCCTCCTGCTGCAGGTAGTAAACGATAGGGAACTCCTTGACTACACCACGGATTGTTCGCATCGGGTCCATAAGTAGAGTGAGAGCTCGCACCAGGTTCGTGGTCCGGAGGTGGTACGTACCCTGGATTCCAATATTGCTGATATTGTTTGAGACGGTTCTTCCCTTCAACTCGTCCCGAGTGTGTTAGGGTTTCAAGTCCTTCGTCAAGAACCGGCCTATCTTTGGACCCTAGGTGCCAGGGAAATGGTTTACCTCTGCCACGGGTTTGGTAATTTTGTGCACCTTCGGGCTCTGTGCTTCCCCGTCTAAGGGATTACCTACCAGGTGGCGGTTTTCCACATTCCCTGTATATGATGTTGACACATCGTGTCCTGCGGGCCGCAAAGATTGAGGCTTGGGGTTAGATGAAGCCTCAAAGTCACCGGTGGCTGACATCAAGGATGAGCAAAACGGCACAAGTCATGTTTCGGGTAATCTCCACCAAATGAACTATTGTTAATGTTTGTTTTAATACTGCGCGATGAGTATATAACTAAGTATCCATGAGTCGTTTGTCCAGAATGTCTGAGTCAATCAGACTGCGTTTGAAGTTAGCTCATTCACTTCCCAATAGTTCAAAAGAAATGAACGATGAGGGAGCTCTTAATATGAAAGGGTTTTTATTCAGTAAACATCTCATCCCGAGTCAAAGCCACTATGTATAAGTCTCCATCAGTCCACCTCCCATCTCCTATCAGCAATCAACCACATTTAGAATACAAGTTGTTCCAGCACATTCTAGACCGCTCTAGTGCTTAGCCCTATCACAATCCTATGTCCGAGGTAGTTGGTATAGGTAAACTCCAGTCTGCTACGCGGGAGCCGATGTACTTACTCCAAGTAGCTCCTTTGCTAAACTCACTCAGCTGACATTCTCACTAAAACTGCCTGCTCCTCACTTTGCAACGTCTTTTATACTGGTTAACAGGTGGCGCTAGGAGCGTAAGATGTTTCTTTCTAGAAGTAGACTTGACATAGACTTGCTAAGCCTGATCCTTGTTAGATTATACAACATGAGAATATATTAAAAGTGCTAAGCTATTAGTACAGGGCAATTCCCCCTTCAGATGAAACAGCACATCATCAACCAGTCCATCAGAACATGCAAGCCTCCCAGCAACAATACCTCTATTGTAAATCTGGAATCCAGCTTAGAGGGCAAATCCCTCTCCATCCTGGGTAGTGAATCACCTCGCCAGAACCTCCAGAGAACATGCATATAAGCCTCCCAGCAACAGTACCCCTGTTGTAAATCTGGAATACAGCTTGAGGGTAACTGCCCTCTCCATCCTAGGTAGTGAATCACACATCAATCCCTCCAGAATATGCATGCAAGCCTCCCAGCAACAGTACCCCTGTTATCTGGAATCCAGCTTGAGGGTAACGCGGCCCTCCTCCATCCTGGGTAGTGAATCACCTCGCCAGAATCTCCAGGACATGTGAGCTTACCAGTGAACAGTACCCCTGTCAGTCCTAGTCCAGCTCAAGGGGTCACTCCCCTCTCCAATCTGGTTATGAAAAACTAACTGTCCCTACAGGTCACGTGAGCTACCTAGACAACAGACCCACTGCTCAAAATTCTAGGCAAAACTCTTTAAAGCAAACCATTTCACATCTGAGCACCTTTTGTAAGGGCACATCATTCCTTTGATAAGTCCTCTCAAACCAAATCTCACAGTCATCAAACACATCTTATAAAAGCTTTGAAAGCAATATTAAGGAACTCCACCTTAGAATATGCTTTCCAAAATACCAAATCTGATAGATTTCACCTTCTCTAGGTTACTTTCCTATGATTTCACCTTCCCTAGGTTACTTTCCTATGATTTCACCTTCCCTAGGTTACTTTCCTATCAGAACAAGCACACTCAACAATGCACAACCAGCAACCTGCTGGCGATGAGCCTCCACTTAGTCTTACTTCATCCACAATAAGGAATCTACCTGAAACCATCGGACATAAGAGCTTTCACCTAGCTCAACTCAACCATAATCAGGAGTCCCCCTGAAACTACAGCTCACATCTCAAAACAATTATGAATCCACCTGTAACTACAGGAAACAAGAGCTTTCGCCTAGCTCACTTCTAAAACTATCAGGAATCCACCTGAAACTATACAAATCAAGAGCTTTAACTCAGCTCACATCTAAAAACTATCAGGATTCCACCTGAAACTAGAAATCAAGAGCTTTCAACTAGCTCACGACTCCAAAAAATAATCAAAGCTCACCCTGTAACACAGGGAGCAACAACTTTTCACTTCAGATAGGTCCTTCTTTCCACAGGAACCATCGCTCTGTTTCCACCTTTCGAGCACACAGCAAAAGCATCATCATGTGTATCATAGGCCATGGGAGAATCCACATGCCTTATTCCATGGTCATCTGGGCCAGCTGTGCCATCCTGTGACCCAGCAACAGAAAAAATGGTTGTCAACACTGACAGAGGAAGGTGTGCCCCAGCCACTGTCAAAGCAGGAGGGGAAAACACCATCTCCCTGTATATCAATATTATTAGGCAAGCCACCAGCATGACTATTAAAACACAAAAGCACCAACAGCCAAATAAAACTCCTACTCAGGAAATCCATCCTAATTCCTAGGATATAACCAGTCAATAACAATGAAACTTCTTAGCTCTAGGCTGTTAGCCTCAATAAATAGCTTCACATAAAACAAGTCAGAAAACAGAGTTCTGAACAAATAATGACTTCTCGTTGTGTTTAACTTCAAATTCTAAATATCACTGGTGACGTCACAACGTTACCAATCCTGGTCACAGGCACCAAAACTGTAGCGCTCCCCGGGCTACGTTTCTGGGGAAAAAGACCCAGGCGATCACTAGGATTGGCGGTTGTTAACAAATGACCAGACAATGCAACTTTTAGGTTAAATAAAGTTTATTTAGATATCTCTTTGTTACAATAATACTCCAAGTAAATAAACAAACCAATTACAAAATGGTTTACAAATATCTGACAATATTTCCAGAATAAGTTCTGAATCACAATATAAAAATACTAGGTCACAGAATAAAGTTTACAAATACCCTTTTCACAAAAAGGTAAACAAAGACTGTACTTAGAAAAATACACAAAATCTGTAATTTAGAAAACAGGCCCAAATAAGCAAAGTCTGAATTTAGAACAGGCCAAACTAAACAAGTCTGAAACTTTAGGGGAAAACTGTTAAGTCAAAATATACTTGTGGGGCAAAACCATTAACTAAAAGTTAATAAAACAACCTAGTCTAACAGACATAGGCAAAACAACCACCACAAAGTATAACAAAAACCAGCCTAAAACTAGGCTATGCCAGTAACAGTCCCCTAGAGCCAAACAGGCCTTCTAAGTCTCACAAGTCAGGGTTACCTACCAAGGTCTGAACCCTACAGCAACAAAACACAGAGTAAGACAAAACCAGTCTAAACTCTGCCCCTCAGTGTCCCCTATATCTAACCAGAGCACAGACCCGGTAGAGAGCACCCTGCTCTGATTGGTCCATTCAGGAGGGAAAGCTGGCTTCCTATTGGCCAGAAAAGGAGGCCTCTGATTGGTCTGTTCAGACCGTCCGTCGCAGGGCACGGGGAGTTGGAGGACGGGCCGCGCGGTAAGTGTGTTGACGGGCCAGGCTGCAGCAAGCTCCGGCTGCCATCGATCGGCCTGGGCCGGTCGTCGCGGCGCGCCACACTAGTACTGTCATTACTGGTTTTCGACACCACAAAGATATTTTGTTATTTCACAATTCTAGATTAAAGGTATAAGGTATTGGTTTACATTCAGGACTACACTTGATAGAGGAAAGACATCCTGTTCTTCATAATGTCCCTTCATATTTTAGAATCAACGATACCTTCACAACATCCCCAGACAGTCTTCACTGGTTGGAAATTGCACAACGTTCCCTGCATGCCTGTGTTTACCTATTTTACCTGTCTCCTACCTTTGTGATATCGTTCAACTCAGTTATCATGATGTCCACATGGGGGTGCAAATGGCTAAATGCTTTACAACACCAACTATGCAATATAAATTGCACTTTGAGATCAGTGCACTACATATAGGGTCTATAAGATCTTTACATGCAAAAGAAGAACAGGTCGGAAAGCATGGAACTGATATTTCCGTGCTTTCCGACCCCCTATCTTCTTTTGCATATAGATCGTACTACACACGAATATCATGCATATGTAGGTTAATTAATAGACGGCGCCTTTTGTTTCTGATAACGTTGTGCTCTATACATGAATAATCCCTTATTATATTAGGCCTACATCAGCGGAACACTGCGCATAATACCAAGTTAATCTGAGCAGATGTGAGTCCCTCTAACCAGCCCCACGAGCAGCTCACCTCATTGAGCATGAGCAGTCATTTGGGCTCGGGTTTCACTGCGCATGTCACAAGCATTAGTTCCCGGATGACGGAGAGCTGACCTTTGACCCCTCTCAGTACCAATGATTTGTGTCTACTCAAATAGTCGCCGACCATGCAGGGTTGGGGCTATTTTTTCCTGACGAAAGGCGACAGTTGCCTGACCATTACCCACTATTACCCGACTACTTGCCTTTACCCAGGTTTCCTGTTTTGGGAGAGTCAATAAGGGTTTTTCCTGACCACGCCACCTTGAGTGGAAATGTAGCACATGCACTGTTCCCACATATGGAAGGTGAGTATTTTCACTTTGATCCTTTTATATGATTTGAATAGTGGCGTATTCGGTGGGAATTCTGAGGTATCTGGAACCCCCTCAGATCAGAGTTTATGTAACTAAACTAAAGATATAGGAATTTTGATCAAAATAATTAGCTGGAACCCCTCAGCTTTGCATGGAACCCCTTCAGATTTACCTGGAACCCCTTCAGATTTTAGGAATTGGTATATCCCTGTTTGAGGGACTATAACCAAAGATTATACAAAGGAAGCTATAATATTTTTGCTATAACAGAGAATAACAGAGTTTGAGATCTGTTCCATTCCCTTTCCATTTTGGCCTCAGTATTCATGTGTACAATGTTATTCTATATTTTATTACTTATTTTTGAAAATAAAAGAAATAATTTCCTGGCTTAGATAACACATTGCCCAGGGGCGCCTAATCAATATTAGCATTAGATAAGCACTGATAAGGGTGGCGTCATTGACATTTGGCTGTTTGTCTGAGTGTTGCTAGAGCAAGAGAGCGATTGCAGGATATACAATACCTTTATGAGACCACACTAGGTTAGGAGGAAATGGGAAGTTCTCATAATAATTAATGACAACACATATCCCAGATATCATACAAATACATACATGCATCTGATAGCCTTTAAAGAGGAAATTATTACCCACATTCTCTAGGTCGGCCCACCATAAAACGAGTGAACCAAGAGCCACCAAGGTTGTGCTTAAAGAGTGCGGGGGAGCCCAATAGTTACAGTAATGCCTAATGAGAATTGTCATGCAAATGTTTCCGTAACCGTCACAATGGAGCAAAAGCTTTATTTCAGTTTTAAAGGGTAGGGATTGTCGTGCCTTTTTAGTGCTTTTGCCTCGATATCTAAGAGGGGTGTAAATGGGGCATGTCGCATGTCAAATTTAAGAAATGGCTATGCCGCATGTCCCTATGTTTTTGATATTCATGTCAATTAAGAAAACCCTCATGTCACATGTCTACTTTGTCATGTAAACACTTTTGGTCATGTTACCAATCTCCAATTTGCATGTCAAAAATAATAAATGCCAATGTCACCTGTTTGATTTGTAGGGTCAACGTCCATTCTAAGGTCATGCTTCGTTATCTTAAAATCAAGAGTATTTTGAGTTCTTATATTAGCATCTATATCTTAACAGCATTATTTATAATATTTCCAGCTGAAAACAAACTTCCAAGAAAAGATAATACTTACAATGAGAGGGAAGCATGTTTAGTTGGTAAAAACGGCTCTTTATATTGCCAACCTTTGCATGTTCATGGTCATTTTCATTTGCAACACGCCCACGCTACAGACAAGAAAGACACATGCTTTCCAACAGTAAACAGAAACTTGGACTAGAAGTTATATGATATAGGCCATAGAATCCCATTAAAATTGCATCATGGAAATCGACGCAAAATGGTTTGAGATTCATCTTAAAGGCTGTAGAAACTTGATAGGGTTCTCAGGGGTCACTTTATCTGTATACAGCATGTAAAGGAGAATATATATGAGAACAAATAAAGCCTAATAGTATGAAGGTTGTACTTGAATTAAGTGAGAAACTTTGTAAGACAATATATTTTTCTTTTGAATCTGCTACGTTGATACAGACGACAATGACAATTTCATTCAATTTAAGGGCAATCGCGCCATTTGTTTGTGCGCAGGCATAATGCGCAGCCTGGCTGTATAGGTGTGCAGTGAAGCATGACCATGAAAATCCTTAACTATAGAACCCTATGGAGGGAAAATGCATTTTTGCTCATATCTCTGGTACACTGCATCCAATTACAAAACTGTAAGTGACAAAGTTGTAGCCCAGAACCTCAGGAATCCATATATTTTCTTAGATTTGAGAGGCATTCATTTCTCAATTAATTATGAATTTATTTGTAATAAAAGTGTTATTTTCGACCCTACACTCCCATTTTGGCAATTATAATGCCTGTCCTTGAGCTTCTGTGGCATGGGTTCTGCACTGTATATCATGAAACAGACTAATGTGTATAATGAATTACATGTTTAGGTACATAATAATAGGTTCCATGTGTGTTGGAAATAATGAATAAGCATAGAGGATAATTGATTAATTTATCTAATTTTCATAAATTTGTGTCTAAATCTATTAAAAGTTATGTGGGTTTTCTGAAAAAGTGAGAACGGTGACCCCCTATTTTTTTTCCATTAAATGGTAGCCAACACTTGTCCCAATCAGATGTAGGTATTTCAAGTAATTTTCAACGTTGATAATGTTTTTATTACCAATTTAATAAGAATTTATGCTTTTTTATCAGCAGATTCATCCAATTAAATTCCCCAAAAATAACTTTATTTTTGTATTTTTGACAAATATAAGTATTTATGTACAAAGATATACCTATTGACTTCATATCCAAATGAGTTAAAAACATAATCAGTAATTTTTATCAATGTGATTAAGAAATTTCTTAAAGTTATTTTAATTTGTGAAAATACTGAAATTTTCATTTTTTGCTAATTTTGCAATGATTTTATTTCAAAAGTTAGCACGGTGACCCCCTATTTTTTCTTCATTTCTGGAATCCATATACCCTAAACTTGCATTTCCCAAAATTTAAAGTAAATGTCAACGTTAGAACTATAATGGAGCGATTGTCTTTAAAAGCATATTGGTAAATTGACTCCAAAATGTCCCACGTATTTTAAGATTAAGACAATGTCTACCCTTCTTCTAATCATTTGCTCCGGCTGGTTACCCAGTAACCAAAACTTAATCTAATTAGAGCCCCCAAAGAAACCCTTCAGGACTATGACATTTTAGAAAACAGGCTCTTTTATAAATGGGACATTTAGAAAAGTAAAAGTGCACATCCAAGCTACACATCCCACCCTAGTCCCTGTTTCTCAACTTCAGTTGAAAGCACATGTAACACAATTTATTGTCTTTTAGGTAATTTGCTGGTTACTTCTACTATAGTGGAAATATTTGACATAAGTGAATGTTTTCCTATTTCTCAAAACATTATTTGCACTATTTTTTCCTAACCTTGCAGGTGGGGATATACCTCAGAACTTGGTTAATAAATATCCCATCTATAAGACAGCCTGATGTTGGAGGAACGCTTTGGTAGAGAATGCTTCTGATTCCACCCATCACCACATCCGCTGAGACACAGTCTGGCCCCAGCAGTTTAACCTCCTAAATCAATCATCAGCAAAGCTTTCCCCGCACATCAACCAGTTTTAGGAGCCTACTTGTGTGGTATTTTGACCTTTGCCAGGGACTGTCAGGTCTCTTGTTAAAGTGACAGTGAAATTGGACGGTGACAACAAAAACATTGGCACCACACTCAATTTGCAAGGCTCCCTGAACGGCTTCATTCTCCATTTGGCCTGGGTCGTCATCCATCACTTTTGTCGGACGACCCTTTTAAAGCTGCCTACGCCGGTAAATCTGGTTTTATCAAAGGATCTGGGGCCAGACAAACAGAATAGATCGATCTTGAATTTGTCAACACATTTTATGACTTTGTGAGAGACGTATAAAGATGTAGTAAATCAGTTTCCTCGTGGGAACAAAGATTTACATTAGTTGATGTTTTGCAAATGTTGCTTGTGGTTTTCTTAAAGAGTATTAGCTTTTCTTTCTATAACAATTGTTATTTTTGTTTGACTCAAAACTCATTAAAGTACTCTTGAACTTTTAGAAGAACTTTGAACCACATTTATCTTTAATGATAATAATAATTTTCTAGACTGCTCCCAGAATATCTTACATTTGCATAATCATGTAGTAAAATCAAGATTGAATATAAAGAAAACAATTGAAAATGTACACGTCTGTCTTATTTGGACAGTGCATAACAGGTTAAGGAAACTTTTGATGGTAAATAAGGAACATGTCACACTGCACGAAGAAAACATGATTTAATGATATCAGAAAGAAGTTTATTATGAGATACCAGGCAAATTAAAACAAAAGAAGCATTATTGTTTTGAAGGTAATTTGTAATTGAACCAGGAAAAAAACCCGTTTCATCTGGACAAATTAATTCGGACCCAGACACCTAACTATTTTTTTTCTGAAAGGGCACATGTGCCGCATTGTTGTTTTTCAGTGGCACGTCGCATAACAGCATAACAGCGGTGAAACAAAAACGATGCTCACAGAAGAAAACTGTAAATCAAAATTGTACCCACTAGATGCAATACGGAAACAAAGCACCTGTGAAAGCTAATTCAGGGGCGTTCCAGTTAATCCGCTATTAGCCCCAAAGACTATTGGCCCCTGGTGATTGGCCCCCAACATTTGGGACTTTTGGCCCCCAATGAAATGGACTATTTGCCCCCCAGGACCATTGGCCCCCAAGACTATATTGGCCCCCAAAATTATAACTTTAGGTTCCAAAATTTCCATTCATTTTACACCTATTCGAAGTGATATACTTTATGTAATTGTCAGATATATGAAACAGTCGTTCCTATTTGTTTAAATGAACCCCTTGGGGGCCAATAATCCATACACCATATGAATAACTGAGTTCAACTATTTTCTCTTGTCTGTATTAGAAAACCTTTTCTAGATTTATTTTGTCTTTTTTTTTCATTTTCAAGCTTATCTTACTAATTTGTATTTCGCAGAGGGGGGAAAGTAGTAGAAGTCTTTAGTAGAGGGCCAAATATCTGGGTAAGGGGCCAATAGTCTTTCTCAGGGGGCTAAAAATCAAGGTAGGGGGCCAATGGTCCCGGAGGCCAATGGTCTCAGGGGTCAATAGTCACGTAATCCTATGCATTACATTTCATACATTTGCCCCTAATGTCACTATATTTTCAGTCTACAGGCTTCTTATCCAAGGAAAAAACACAACAGTTTTACCCTTTGGAAATGACAATACAAAATTTGCTTCAGTCTTTTTGCTGTCAGAACTGAAACGATCGCATTCGCAGTGGTTCAGATCACATTAAATTACATTACAAAACATTCACTGTAAAAATGTCTATCGTGGTTTTCGTAATCTGCAGTGACGTTTGGGAATCTTATATTGCATTTCTGTCATGTGTGGCATTTTGTAATTGTACTTGGCATTCCTGCAAGCGTATATGATATAATTATAATATTATGGCATTTTAAAAATTGTATCAGACATTTCTGTCACCACACAAAGAATGCAATGCCGTCCATGTACGCTGCATCTGAGTGTCAACAGCTGTACGCTATTAGAAGACCAATTCGATTAAACTGAAACAGATTGAAAATAAGAAATATAATTTCCTTCCATGACCCTGAACTAAACCACAATTTAGTCCACCCACGCAGAACCTTTGTACAATCTCGGTCCTGTTTTAAGCCAAGTTTCTCATTTGTGCCCATAAAAGGAACTAATGGTAATGTCTCTAAAATTAATAATAAATAAAAAATCTTTGCTGTTATTAAACCATTATTGAACCAAATTAAAGAACAACATTTGAGATATTAACAAAATAAGGTGTGTATAAGTTACATTGGGCCTATATTCCACTAAAACACTTACTTTTTCTCATGAAAAACATTATTTAGCACAAAACTGAAGTATCATAGATTAAAAAGCTATAAAAAACAAAGATTATAGTAACAATACAAAAAAACTGGTGGAGATAAGAGCAAAACTATCAACTATACATCAATAACACAGTCTATCTGCACATGTATTAACAGTCATGCAACAGTGTGTTCAATTCTAAAATACAACTACAATATGTCATACTGTTAGTCCCTACTAATGGGCACCAAAGGTCAGGAGAGACACACACAGTCACAGAATGACCTTTAACAGGACCCTGAAGGCTGTATTCAACTAGCCGATTTTTTATGATTTCACAGATCGTAAAAATCATGCACCGTTAATCGCCGTTAATCATAGACATAATTACATATCATTAGGAAGGGCTTTTAATTCCCTTTCAAATGGCATTAGGATTAGTAATCACTTGACGTACTAGCTGCGAAAAGAAAAGAATAATCAATTACAAATTGTCAATAGTTAGAATAGTCTAGTGGAATATAGGCGATTTTGACTAACGGAAGTTTGGTAATTTCAAAGTTGTCATTATGATTATCACACGAACATATGCATGTCGCATGTCATTTGAAAGACAACTAAACAGCCTTTCCAATGATATCTGCCATGATTGCAATCAGCCCTTATTCTCACTGTCAATTTCGTAAATCGCGAGTAAAATCGGCGAATAAAATCGGCATGTGTAATAAAGCCTTAACAGTGTTCACTTTTAACCTGTCATGGAGCTGAGGGCAGGTGCAGAGGTAATGACATCCCCGGCTGAAGGGGGATACCACACAGCTTATTACCAACGACACCCTGTCCTTGGTGGCCTATATTGATGCCAATCTAGGCGGGATTGACTTGCTGAGGTGTCTACAGCAGAAAGCCTAGTAGGATAATTGGCAGAAGGAAGCCATAGGCTTATAGGCAAAGCCTAATAGGGAAGGACACATTTATTAGTACATAACATGAAACATGATATGTTATCCATATATCCCATCATACTTATTAATATGATGAGATATATGGATATCATCTGTCGTGGGGATAGCTTAGAAATTGAGGTTGTTGACAAGGTTTCTGGTGATTGGATTAGGATATTTGCAATTGGTCATGGTGCTCACGACCAGACCACTAGGAAGCAATCCTAAACCTAAAGAGCAAGTTGCCATGTATTCATATATATATCGAGCCTGTATTCATGTTAAGCAGATGTAAAATTGACATTGGCTCATTTGCATTACCTTTTGTCATGACACACACACACACACACACACACACACACACACACACACACACACACACACACACACACACACACACACATATATATATACATATATATATATAATATATATATATATATAAAATAAGATTTTAGATTAATTGATCAATTGATCACCCATGTCTTCCTACAGGCACGGGCTTTCATATACTATCTTATGATTATTTCTGAAAGTTTGAAGATTAAAATATATTGGTAGTAAATGGGGTTGATTATCGATGTTCTCCTAGTCCAGAGGCCCTTGCTCCTTAAACACATCCTAATTGTAGATAGATCTCAATGCTGTAGGAATACACAAATGATCATCACAACATGTACTATACTTTAATGTTGAAAAATGACTTGAACCAAAATGTCCTGTATTGTGCTCAATCTCTCTTGACGAAGTTGTACGCCCTATAAAGGCGGTGATCCACGTTGCGACAAAATTGAACCGATTTCCAAAATATTTTCTATCTCCAAAATCGGCTGGAAATCGGCTGGAAATCGGTTCACTTTGGAAAATATCGCAACGTGGATCATGTCAGCCGATTTTTCCAGGCCGATTTCCAAGCCGATAAATGAAATATAAGATATTCCAAACCGATTTCAAAACGACAATGGACCGACGTAATTATTAAACTTGTTTAATAATTTTGGACCGATTCTGGACCGATTCTGGACCGATTTTATTATGTCTATGTATTTTCAATGTTATTTCATTTATTTACGGGTAAATTAACATGCAAATCTCATGAATATAATATTAAATGAATAATGTTTCACATGATATAGTTTTCAAGGCTTTTCGATGAGTATTTTCTTATTCAACTTTTTATTAACCAACAGGTTAAAAACAATATTTTTCTGGTCGTATTAAATGGACATATACATGAAAAGAAAAGATATTTGCACATTTTTTGTAAATAGATGAACCGATTATTTTCCCATTGTTTTCCTATTGATTTGTAGTCTAAATTAGAGGGAAACAATCGGTTTTCAACTTTACCATGGATCATGGGTAAGGGACCGATTCTGGACCGATTCTGGACCAATTTCAGGACCGACAGTTTAATTGCCAAACCGATTCTCAACCGACAAAAAACCGTCGGTTCAGAAATCGGTCCAGTCACAATTTTTTTGTCGGGTTGGAAAATGTCGCAACGTGGATCACCGGCTTTAGTGGTGCTCCACTAGTGTCATCGGGTTATAGGTCTGACTAGACGTGGTGGGCAATATATTTAAATGGATTCAGGCTGAAAGTATTTGCTTAAAAGGGTCTATGAGAGAGTCCACTCAGACTCATAAGAAATGCATATTGGCCCGCATTACATATTAAACAGGTAACTGTATGTATACATAATAATACAGTTCCCTGTTCAAGGCACCTCCCGGAAGAACATTTCACAAAGATAATTATTTGAATATTGGTCTAAAATAGGAGAGAGGGCGACCCCTGAATGCAACAGGTTTCAGATAATCTTAAATCCGCCCACAATAATGTCTTCAACTCTCGATAAACCCAGACCCACTACTACCGAAAGGGCCATCCTATAGATAAGCATGCGACTTCAATATAACATTGCAGCAACTGTCTGTTTCATTTGGTTTTGGTTCTCTTTAAGTTATTGGTGACTGTACTATTGTGATGTTGCACTAAACAATTATTTCAAAGTTCTGGTTACGTTCTTCTACCCAAATTGAATGTTGTCAGACTGTTCTGCTTTGACTAGTTCTTAGGATCACAAAAAGTAATAGCATAAAAAATAATAATAACATCACCAAAAAAACATAACGTTCTCATTTGGTGAGGTTTCATTATTAAATTCTGTAGCGGTAAGCCTCTTTTTCCCTGAGCAATTTTTCACTGCGATCCTAAAATTGCACGTTTATATGAAAAACTATTATTTTGACTAAATAATCTCATAACCTTATTCATTGATAGTTCCTTTATAAATCATGAACATATTTTTCCAAAATGATAATTCTAAATACAAAGAGATTGCAATCATATCTCAGCTCGCAATGAAAAGATTGTCCAGAAGCTTAACATGCCATTCTATTTAGTAACAGGTTGATCAAAAAAGTATCGTCGCACAATGGTACTATTATGTTGCAACTTGGCTAGAGGTAGTTCCGACCTAAACGAAATAATATTTGTGACTCGATAAGGTACTGACAGTCATGCAATCTACACTCTTCTTCTGCATGCGAGCATCTAATTAATAACGAAATATTTCACCATCACATAATTTGTCACATGCAATGTTCAACACTCTACTACAACGGTCCTGGAGCGTCATCTTAAAGCTATTCACATAAAGGCCTGTTGCCACCGAACGACATTTTCCTCAAGACAGCCTAAGCCATGAAAAGATTAGGAAATCGTTGGTGGTCTTTGGGAAAATAGTTCAGTGGAAGCAGAAAATCGTTGATGAAGACATTTGTGAACGACTGCAAACGACATTTGTGAACGACTAAAGTAAATGATTCACCAACAACCAAATATCTAACCTGTTTAATATTTCTGGACGACAAATGCCAACGATTTTTCCAAGACCAACTAAAAGCAATTTAATCTATTGTTCCCCGACTTTTCTAACCTCTGTCGTTGGGAAAAATCGTCCAGATTGTCCAATAATCGTTCAGATATCAGTATTTTAGTCGTTCAGTGGAAACAAGAAAACATTCCTTTGTGAAAGATTAAAATGACCAACGATTTTAATTTTTTTCAGTCTTTTGTAGTCGTCAAGAAATTTTGATGAAAGTCCATCAGTGGAAACCCGGCTTAAGTGTCCTAAGCTCCTCTTTAAATTGAACTAACATCTCAATTGATGAATTGTTTCTAAATGCTCAATTATCTGTAATCTCGACAATGGAGTATAGAACTATTGCCTTTCTTGCTCAATTATAAGGATTATTTTCTCAAGACCAATCATTCTACCTATGTACAATAAAACCAACCACGTGCATAAAAAAGTAAGATACCTCTCTTTAGAAGAACATGCCACACAGATATAACAAAATAAAACACTTGTCCTCAGATACAATGGCAAATATTCCTTTCGACCTACCATTACTGTTCTTAAATTAATCCTGCTGCACAACTAAGTAAATGGAATATTTTTTTCCCTACGACTGTCTAAGAAAGCGTAATGGCCTCATTATATTTAATAGCTGGCAGTGGCGGGAGTTGGGACATTAAATCAATATTGAAGGAAATGAAGTTGGAGATTAACAATGCTGTGGTGCTTTGCCTTCTGCGAGTCTCAGGCAATGGCAATTTGAGATGTACCAAGAATGGATCAATATCAATTTGTGCTCTCCCGACTTAAGCCGGGAACCCACTTAGCGACGCAATTGAATTCTAGTCGAATGCAGTGACAAATATCAAATAATCTTAGATATTATCAAAGTGATTCACCATTATTTGATAATTTTCTGGTCAGATCGCTTAATGATAGCACAGCTTCTGGTCGTTTTCAACCAGTTTGAGCAATTTTAACTGAAATTAGTAAGCCTGAACTGGTCGAAACAACCAGAATTTTGGTTTAATCGCTAAATGGGTTCCCCCCTTTAGTGCGGCCTCAACAAAGGGACAGAAATGAATTCAATTACCTCAGCAAAAATTCGCATTAACTTCAGAATGCACGCAGCATGTTAGTTAAACGAATTTGCAAATAACCTTGAAAAGATGGATCTCCTGGGATTTTCTTTGAAGCTTGGAAGTGAAATGTCTTCTCAGAATGGTCTATTATTGAGTTTGATTATTTTCTACTTTGCTACAAAGGGCTGATAATAAACACAAATTGGTCTTGTGGTGAATTAAACAATGTAGAAATCAGAAGCGAAAAAGCAGTCTTGAATTTTCAAACATGGGACCAAAATGTTTTTGAATTCCCTTTTGATATCCTTTTTTTTTGACAAAGAATGGGCTTAATGGACAGTGAATAATCATTTTATCCTCCATGTAAAAATAATTTGGTGTCTGTTGCACGTCTTTAAACTATCATGTGAGTCAGTGTAACCTCATCAATTTAAGTTCGATTGTTTAATAAAAGTTAAATTTGAATGTTTAAATCGCAACAGGGAAACTTCGCCTTTGATGATAATCCTATGTAGGATAAAATGCTATGAAGAATCCTCTCTCACACACACAAACAAATACACACACTCACTTACACCTTCATGAACACAAATAAATACACAGCAGGCTGGAAGTATAAAAATATAACTCAGTACATACGTTTCTTATTACTTTCTGGACTTAGGTTGCCCGTGTTTGGATTCAATGGTACATCGCATAACATTATTTTTTAGTTCTCCTTTGACATTCAATATCTTGATAAAATTATTCCAGGTTTTAGTTGGGACATCGCACGCAGGCGTGTCTTCTGAAATTTGTATTTTTGTCATGTTTGTAATTTACCAGCCTTAAAAAATGAGGCCATTTGAGACAGCCTCTGGCTTAAAATAATGTCCAGCAAGGGCCACTCTTATGTGGTGATTAATGGCTTTATGGTTTCATACATTTTTCATGTATATAGAAACATATTTCTGAGCCACTATGTGCTTTGTTTAATAACAAGTGATTAAAAGTATATAATTGCATGTTTTACAGGAACAAAATTCAATAATTTTGCCAAACGTTTTCTGAAATTGGTTCTATGCTGCTATTAGAACTTCCTGAATTGCTGATGTGAAGAAGGAAGGAAACTGTCTATATTAGTTTTATAGAAGACAATGAAAAAGGCAATTTCCTATGAATAATTAAACAGGCCTGTTCCTAGAATAAGCCAGACGATTATCACTTGTATACATGTAATTTACCAGCCTAGAAAGACGAGTCCATTAGAGACAACCTTTGGCTTAAATAGAGTTCAATTTAAGCCTTAGGCTTAAATAATGTCCAGAAAAGCCCTCTCAAATGTTAGAATGATGGCTTTGTGACCTTTAGAGAAATGTTCTAATTAGAATGGATGCTGGTTGTACATTGCTTGAAACGGAAGTTAAATGTCATAATTATGTTCCTTTAGGGATGTTTATCTGTCTATCCTGATATAATATAAGTCAGGGGGTGGTTTCAGAGTTGGTAATGGATCCTTGATGGATGTAGTAACTTTCACTTTCACTTCATGAAGTTGGACTCTTAAAGGTACTTGGGGGTGTTCGGCCTAAATTCTTATTTCCAATACATCTCCTGCAAATTTTTTGAAACTTTAGCTTCTACATAGAGGAATATATGGAAAAAATATAAACAATTTTCACCGTTTCTGATAAGAGTTACAGCCTGATAAAGAATTTCACCTCTACCATTGATTTCAATGGGAAATATTAGTTTTTTTTCTCAGTGAAAAACACTACCAATGGAATTCTCATGAAACTTCTGAAATATTTAGCATTCACCTAGGGGTAAATATTTAAACTAAAAAATTGAATATTCACCGTTTGTGAGAAAAACTATACTGAAAAATATTGAAAAATTGAGGTATTTGGGGTATTTATACTATGATAATTTGATACCCTTTTATCCTAATTAAACAAAAACACCTTAACTTTGTTTCTCCTAGCATTATTGGACATGTCAGATATTTAAAACAGCTTTAAAAAAATAATTTTTGTAGTTCTTAATCTATCACCCAGGTGGCACTCTGAACAGCCTCAAGTACCTTTAAGTCAAAATAACACTAGGTGATTCTGACCACCCCATTATGAAAGGCACTGGAAAGAAAACACCTTACAAAACCTTCCCAATACTTTTATTCGGAACGTTCAAATATCATATTTCGTGCAATATTGATGGTATACATGCACATTTGACCGTTTCCAAATTAATACCCTGAGTTTGAATATTTTTATTTTATTTATTGTAGCAGCAATTTAATATTCGGAAATGAGTTTAATAACTCAGCAATATCTAATTTTAAAAGATTACTTATGTTGAGTCGTTGCAGGTTACATATCGATCACTGTGTATTATGAAGCCCCGTGTTGACGATGCTGCAGTGCCAGGGTGGCAATTCAGGGACAATTTACGAACTGCTTAGTATTTCACATATACAAATCAAAAATTTTACGTTTTTTCAACCAGGGAGAGCCCAAATTTGTAGAAATGAAGAAGAAAATGCTTTGTAAATTTACGAATCATAATTTGTAAATTTGAAAACTTTAAAACAATCAAAATTGAAAAAGACCTTATATGTCTTGATGTACACTCTATAAATTAGTAAAATGATATGTAATTTTGGGAGGATTTCTTTGTATAATTTTGACAATTGAAAATGTACGAACCCAATATTCATGATCATATATTTTAACGATGCATTTTTCGGCTTTGTAAAATTCACGAATCATAAAAAAGATCATTTTCCTCATCTGCTCATAATAAGTTTTCCCTGGTTGAAGAAATTTGATACGTATTTATTGATTTTGAAATACAAATGCTATGTAAAATGTCCCTGGATTGCCACCCTGAAATGTGACACTTGGCCAAGTGAGCCATGACGGTGGGGGTATAGAGCGGCCAACCAAATTTTGAGCAATATTTGGCCGCTTTTTGATTTTCAAATTCGTAATTTTGACCAATATATGGGTACCAAATACGTCCCTAAATATCCAAAGTGTGTCGGCTAAGGCCTGGCCTACATTTCAAAACAACCCCAATCTCCTCACCAATTATCCAATTCCCATCTAGTGGGTCAGTCAGCCCAACGTGATTTACAATTTGCAGTTTCCGTGGTGCAGTCTACAAAATGTGATTTTTCAATTTTCAATTTTCAAATTTTTTTTTCTTTTTTCTTCCAAATATTCTCCTTCTCCCTCTTCCAATTAATTTTCACCACTGTCAACTATTTTTGTTTTTGTACAAGAGTCCCTAATCACTCATTAGCCACACCCCCTCATTATCATAGCCCCTCCCCACTCCTGAATCCAGTCTGAAAGTTAGTTCCAGTCTCTACCACTAGATGGCAGCTCTGCTCCACTCACTCTCCACAGTCACCCCTGGCAACAGCACTTTTCCCCCACCAGGTGTCCCCCTCAGTCAGTTTCTGTTTGTCAGTCACTGTCAGTCTAATGCTTATTTATGCTGATTTTATGCATGAGGCCATGAATAATTAAGCAAGGGGAGGAGCTACCGAGGAGGGTGTGCCCATTTGAAAATGAAATTAACAAAAAAGAAAATTGAAAAATTGAAAATTACAAAATTGAAAATTGCAACAAGGAGTAGGGAAGAAGGTTGAAATTCGAAGTGGGGAGTTCAGGCAGAATTGAATGAGTGGCAAAGAAGTCTGAAATTCGAAGAGAGGGAATTCAGACACAATTGAATGTTAGTATAAGTAGTTTTGAGCAGAATTGAGATGCAGATGGATGGTTGGAAACAGTTTTGGGAAAGGAAATGGGGAGTGAACGGACAAATACAATAGTGCAAGGTATGCCCAACCCATTTTCAGAATTTGAAATTTGAAAAAAAAAAATTGAAAAAAGCCCAAGGGATGCGTTTGGCCGCTCTATACCCTGACTGGTCACTATGGGCGCCCCCAGTGCTGTATAATACTTTACTTAGTTGTCACTAAATCTTTTAAGCCCCACTAACCATGAGACCAATTCGTCCCAGACCGAATATCACCAGGTCAATTGCCTGAATGTTCACCAGCCAATACGTCCATCCCAGTTTACACCAATTATAAACTTTACCATTCAAAATTGCCTCTGGGCTTATTCCCTGAAGAGAGTTACATTATACAAAATTAACCAAAACAATTTGGTTCACAGATTGCTTGTAGAATTTGCAAAATGCAGCCATACATATTGGCCTTTTTCCCATAGGAACCAATGTCAAAGGCTGTCAGCCCAGCCTATAATGTCCAACCCTATTTTGCCTTGAAATACAGCATTTTGATTAGCTGGCAAACCTGTAAATTTGAATTCATAAGATTAAAGAAATCATAATGTTTTAGCAGTACTCAGAGATATAGGAAAATCTAATTCTTGCCTCTTTCAGTAATAGTCTGGGGTCCAAACGCCAAAAAGTAGCTTATTTAAGGATTTGGTATGCCATGAAAGGTTTATACCCGAAACTATTTTGGGGTGCTAGAGGGGTCCTTTGGGCATAAGAATATGTCTGTTGTCACTCTGTAGAGGTGTGCATGAGAGTGCCAGCAGCCATTTTGTTTGACAACCCCCTTCAAAATATAACCCAATATAATACAGTCTCTTTCTTTAATAACAGACTCAATAAATCAGCTATCCATTTCATATTAAACAAATCAATAGTGCATTAGTAGGAGAAGATAAAACATGAATGACTTTGACTTTATCCAAGGTCAAGGTCATCAAAATTAAGGTCAAACTTTGAAAAACGTCAAAAAACGAGTGTTCTACTCCTTCCAAACTATCTTAGCCTATGAAATATATATAAACAACATCTAAAACCATTCTGGAGTGCTAGAGGAGACCCTTGGGCATAGGAATATGCTTGTTGTCACTGTGTGAAGGTGTGTGCCAACATGACAGCAGCCATTTTATTTGGTTACCTTCTTGAAAAATGACCCGGCAAGTGATGGTCTCTTTCTCAAATAACCTATCAAATTATTATGCAATCTATTTCATGTTAGCCAAAGCAATAGTGCATTAGTAGGAGAAGATAAAACATGAATGACATTCACCTCATCCAAGGTCACAGTCATCAATATTAAGGTCAAACTTTGAAAAACATCAAAAAATGAGTGTTTTATTCCTTTCAAACTATCCTAGTCTATGAAATATGTATGAATTATACCTGAACCCACCTTGGGTACTTAAGGGGTCCCTTGGGCATTGGTAAATGTCTGTTGTCAGTTTGTTAATCCATGTTTATGCATGACATCAGCGTTTTTGTTGAGCTTTCATTTTGAAATTCTGACCAAGAAAAAAAAGCTTACTCAATTTTTGAATCAACCAGTGGCTTTGCCAGGATTCGAATCTACAACCTTTGGGTTTGGAGGTGAGGGTCTTAACCACAACACCATGGAGGATGAGGCTGGAACTAAGAAATGGGGTCATGACCCAATTTGCTGGTTCCCACAGGTCCTTTTGAAAGCAGTTTAACAAAACAGCAGCCAGATGGACAGGTTGGTTATGGCCCATTTCGCTGGTTCTTGGTAAGATCTGAAGAAAGTTCAGTTTGTAGGCAGCAACAAGCGAAAGGATATCATTTTAGAAGAAGTAGGGTAATAATTTCATATTAGAGAATTCATAAGTTTAATGGTAGGCATGGATACAACATGATTAACCTCATCCAAGGTCAAGGTCATCAAAGGTAAGGTCAAATTCTGAAAAAAAAACCCATCAAAATCAGAGTTTCTTCTTCTTAACTATCTAATCTATAAGATATGTAGAAATAAAATCTACAACTATTATGGGTGCTATAGTAAACCCCTGAGCATTGGTAAATGCCTGTCATTACTCTGTGAGTGTTTGTGTAAGTGTGACAGAAGTCATCTTTCTCACTTCTCTTTCATACATAAAGCCCCATTAGAAATAATCTCTCGTTGGCTCTTGCAAATTATCAAGACATCTTATTTATATTAGATATAATCAAAAATGTATTGGTTAAAAAAAACATTAAATAAGGGTTATTGTGACCTTAGCTGAGTTAAAGTTATTGGAATTAATGGCACAATGACATAATATTGAAATCCATTATATGTTGCTTAAGCAGGCATTGGGGAATAGGTAAATACTGATGTAATTCTGTAAAGATGTGCAAGTATGACAGCAGACATTCTACTGACTAAACAGCTAGACACAAGAACTAAAAAAATCTTCATAGATTTAGCATAGGCAAAAACAGCAGAAGGCAACAACTTTCCTCTGTCTTCCTTCATCCCTCTTGTTTATATTACCAGAAATAGTTCCCTTTTATGTTTGGACATACAGGTTAAGAATCAATAAATAAATACTGAGTATGTGAGTTACATTCATTAGACACCAGTTTCAAAATTCATGGTGTTCCTAATTCTGAGGTCTGCAATTTCTTGCTTGCTTGGTGAAATGGGTGCTTGGATGGTGCATACAATTAATTTTTAATTCCAAACACAGTTATATATAAAACAGATCTCAATAAGGAGGGATTTAATATGAGGCTACATTATTCTAATTTTTACATCTCATATCCAAACTTCCACCCAGTTTCAATTCTGTTATATCAAAATGATACCTACTAGAGGTTATGTGTGGTTTTGCAAAATTAGATTTTCTCTAAATTCATTTATCCTGGTAGCAGAATTATGGACTCTTTGCCACTTTCTAAAAGTAACTTTATTTTTAGGTGTGACCAGAAACAATATATGAAATGTCTAGAGATATTGAACAAATATGGTAAAAGATTGATAAGGTTCTTCATTCATGTAACACAGTCATCTGGATATTAATGATTTCTTTTAGAAATCAATTGTTCATGAATAGGTTAGATGAAATTACAGTTTTTCTTACAAATGCAGAAATACTTAATTATGTTCAGTATCAATGAAGTAAAACCTATTCCAAAAGAGCCATTTCAGTATTCTGAGGATTACCTTTCTATCATGGGAGAAAGCTCTAAGTTTAACAAGTAAGATATCGGAGGAGTTACTCCCAACAGAAGGAAGGGACATTTAAAAGGATTGGAGGTGATTACAGAGGCATGCTAAGACACCAAGTCATAAACTGACCTTAAATCTCAAACCACCAGTTTGCAAGGCCCTATCCCACAAAGGCCAGAATATTGGATATGTGCTATTACATTTCAGATTTTTTACAAATTGGCTGCTGTCACACTTACACAAATCTTTACAGGCAATGCCCAAAGGACTCCTCTAGCACCCCACAGTAGTCTTAGGTATTATTTGTTTGTATTCCATAGACTAGGAGAGTTTGTAAAAAAGCAAAACAATCACATTTATATAATCTAATATTATATAAGTCTAACCTTAATTTGATGATTTTGGCTTTGGATAGAGTCAAAGTCACTCATGTTTTATCTGTCACCATTAATACTCTAATCATTTAACTGGTAAGAAATGAATGGCTAAGATATTGAGTAGGTTATTACAGAAACAGACTGTATCATATTGTGTCATATTTTAAAGGGGGTGGTCAAACAAAATCAATGCTGTCACACTTTCACACACCATCACAAAGTGACAACAGGCATTTACCAATGGCCATGAGACCCCTCTAGGACCCAAGAATAGTTTCAAGTATTATTCACACATGTTTCATAGACCACAATACTTTGGAAGGGAAAGAACACTCATTTTCGAATGTTACTGAAAGTTTGACCTTATTATATTGGTTGGTTGGTTGGTTATTGGTTGCTTTACGCCCTCTTATTACTGGTGTCTTTGACCTTGGATAAGGTCAATGTAACTCATGCTTTTCCTTTCCCAACTAATGCAATATTGATTTGTCTAATGTAAAATGGATAGCCTAAGAAATGGGTAGGTTATTAGAGAAAAAACCATCATTTGCTGGGTCATTTTTCCAGGATGTAACCAAAACAAAATGGCTGCTGTCACATTAGCACAGACCTTCACACAATGACAACAGATATAGTCCTATGCCTAAAGGACCTCTTTGACACCCCAGAATTGTTTTATATGTTTTTATACATATTTCATAGACTAGGATAGTTTGTAAAAAAAAAAAAGTAAACACTCATTCTTTGATGTTTTTTCAAAGTTTGACCTTAATATTGGTGACTGTGACCTTGGATAAGGTCAATGTCAATCATGTATTATTTACTCCTATAAATGCACTACTTATCTGTCTAATATGAAATAGATGGCTTAAGAATTAGGTAGATTTTTAGAGAAAGAGACCATCACTTACTGGGTCATTTTTCAATGAGGTAACCAAACAAAATCGCTGCTGTCACATTGGCACACACCTTCGCACATTGACAACAGATATAGTCCTATGCCCAAGGGTCCCCTCTAACACTCCAGAGTATTTTGAGATGTTTTTTAAATATATTTCATAGGCAAAGATAGAATTGAAGGAGTAAAACACTCATTTTTTGAGGTTTTTTCAAAGTTTGACCTTAATTTTGATGACCTTGACCTTGGATAAAGTCAAAGTCATTCATGTTACATCTTCTCCTACTAATGCACTAATGATTTGTCTAATATGAAATGGATAGCTAACTTATTGAGTCTGCTATTACAGAAAGAGACTGTATTATATTGTGTTACATCTTGAAGGGGGTTGTCAAACAAAATGGCTGCTGTCACTCTCATGCACACCTCTAAGGAGTGACAACAGGCATATTCTTATGCCCAAAGGACCCCTCTAGCACCCCAAAATAGTTTCGAGTATAAACCTTTCATGGCACACAGAATCATAATTTTCATGGCTCGGACCCCAGACTATAACCCCAACTCTAGGACACTGGGATGGCTTAATATGGTAATTTTGTCCAACCCTTTTCCAGCCCTAGGACTTTTTTTGAAAAAATATACTGGGTGATACAATTTAGCCATTAGGCCAGTTTTCGTTGTTCCCCAGTGGTACATCTAGATAAGATGGTTTACAATGAAGTATAAGGTTAAGTAGGTGAAAGCGCTGGTTACAGCAGCAATATCCATTAGTTAAAACAGCATTATCAAATAGCTAATCTATACAAGTTAAATTAATGTGGGATGGGCTTATTCCAAGGGCGTAACGGTAATGTTCTGTAACGTTCTAATAACGTTCATAGACCTTCTGCAATGTTATTAGAACGTTATGCTATGTCACATCCTTTGCTGGGTTCACATAATCACTAGCTGAATCGGCACCGTGATGATCGACAGACTATGGTTTTCAGACGATTCTGCAAGAACTAGTGTTAAAAATATCAAACATGTTTGATTTCCTGGTAGGCTAACTAGGGATCAGTCAATTTTATCAGCGATTCCATCTGCAAATCGCCCTGTGGGTATGGGCTTGATTGCCAGCTTATAACTCTTTTTTCTCCGTTTTCGATGAGTGGATAACGTCGATAGTCCGATATATCGTAGTCTTAACTTGGCCCAAGTCCCATAGGAATCAATGTTAAATATTGGGGGGGGGACACTGTGCTATTTCTGGAGTAAAGAATCTGCTTGGAGATTGAGACTGTCGTCATAGGAAATGGCTTGAGAGTGTAGAAATTTGCATAAATAAGTCTGTGTTCGGAGATTGACAAGATGATGTCATAATGATTTTCTAAAAATAGAATAAAAGTAGGTCGGGAATGCCCCCATCACCCACTGGGGGCGGCCATATTGAATAAATTTGCATATTACCAATACAATCTCCTCACACAAATGAGCTCAGACTCTTCATCCATGGTGTATGGGGGTAAGGGGGTGAAGAAGGTGAAGGGGTCATGGGGATGTCATGGGGGATGTCATGGGGGATGTCATGGGGGATGTCATGGGGGATGTCATGGGGGATGTCATGGGGGATGTCATGGGGGATGTCATGGGGGATGTCATGGGGGATGTCATGGGGGATGTCATGGGGGATGTCATGGGGGATGTCATGGGGGATGTCATGGGGGATGTCATGGGGGATGTCATGGGGGATGTCATGGGGGATGTCATGGGGGATGTCATGGGGGATGTCATGGGGGATGTCATGGGGGATGTCATGGAGGATGTCATGGGGATGTCATGGGGATGTCATTGGACGTCATGCCGATGCTTTTCTATATCCAAAATATAGTTCTTTCAACAAAATCGAATAACCAAAGCTCTTCGGTTTCTCAAACCGATCGTCAATGCTATCCATTAATCACCTCGATCCAGTTCTCTGCAACTGTCCAGTCAATAACCTTGATACTCTGATAAATCTCTCTCTCTCTCTCTCTGTCTCTGTCTCTGTCTCTCTGTACCTGTCTCTCTGTCTTTCTCTGTCTCTCTCTCTCTGTCTCCCTCCCTCCCCTCCCTCCCCCCTCTCTCTCCCTCTCAGCTATTTAACAAAGTGGATAAGATGGAGCTTTTAGGTTCTTTAGAACCTAACATACTTGATCTTGTGTGAAGCACAATTTGCCCCTCAACCTTCCCAGTAGTCGTTCCTGCAGCTAATGGTAGATCTATTCCACATGCCACATGCAACCCCTAGAAAGACATTGTTTTATTGTATCGATCGCAGCAAGGTGGCATGAAACCGTGGCTTCTTTTTCCTAGCTCCTAAAAGAGAAGCTTTACAGGGAGATGTTTTTAATTCACAAGTATTCTGAGAGACTATGATGGGAAAAGACCATGTGTCCAATACATTGCACCTTATTTTGTACAAAAAACAACAAAGAGTCAATCAATCAATCATAAGGACTGCTTTGGTACCACCATTTCAGATCTAGTAACCTGCTACAAACAGACACTAGATGAACCCAAAACCAATCCTTAAAGATCTAACTAGCTAAGGTCTGTGAGTAGTATTTAAGCCTGTATTCCACACACCAATTTCGATGCTTGCAATTTTGTATTTGCTTGATTTTCTCCAAGAATTACATAAAACTATACATCCCATGTCCCATTGGAGAATGAACTGTAGAACCTTTCTAGGCATATTATAATATTATGTCTATATTTAATGTTAATTCCCACTGTTGTTTTTTAAAATGAGCAGCAAAGTCGGCAAGTTGAATATATAGGCTTACGCCTACAAAATGTACATGTCAGCACAATAGAAAGCTACATGCCAAGCTTGGAGATTGTAGGACATCTAGATTATTAGAAAAACATCAAGACTTGAAATTCTATATGGCTGATTCAGCAGGGGCAGACAGGGTATTTCTGAAAGGGAAGGGGTCAGCATAAAAGCTAAATACTAAGTTGGCAAACATTTGCAAGCATGCACACGATGTTTCCCCCTCTTTTTGTAGTTAAGGGATCCATCAAAAGGGGGTGGGTTAGTACCCCTGGAATTCCTCCAGGATCCACGCCTGACTCATGTCTGCAAGTTGTATTTAGAAAAGATATTTCATTAGATTCCTTGTCAACAAAATAGAACGCTCCACTAGCTAGGTGGATGTATTGCCAAACCTTGAGTATGCAGGACATTTAATTTATTAGGAAACTCTAATAATTAAAGATCTATCTGGCTAAGGTCCGTGAGTTGCATCTAAAAGGAATATAACTAAAAACTAACTAGGTAGCAGTATTTACAGATTTTCATGCAGTCCATCTAATTTATTAGGAAAAACACAGGTGCGTCAGACAGGGCACAAAGCTTTTGTCTCTTTCCTCGGAAAGAGAAAATTGTCTCTGACAAACACAATGGCTCTTTTTGTGTTCGTGAAGATTAGTTCTGTGCCGGCACGAAATGTATCTGCCCAGTAAGTCTGGCTGTTCCCCCCTCCACTTGACATTTGTGCAGCAAACTTCATTATAGGATAATAGAATAAGACAAACACATTAAATGCTAGACATGTTGTTTTCTTCCCCAAGCATGTTCTTTCATTTTCCTTCAGAGAAAAGGTAAACATACAAAGTGAGTACACAGGAAAGTTAAAAACAAATACATCAACTTTACCTGATGAGATTTGTAGATTTAGTTTTTACTACGAAATGGTACTCAGATACAAAACAAAGTGACATTGTCAACTGAGAACTTCCACAATTCTTAGAAAGAACTTCATTGCAAAGGTGTGTCTAGATTTCATCTGTTTTTGTTCCAAGAATACTAAGACAAATAGGAAACTTAATACAAGTATCAGAGTACTATTTGATCTTCTTGTCATACGAAGTAAAATGCCTGTATGAAAAGTGTCATCTGTAAAATGGAATCACCTTAGAACAATGTGATTTTCTGCCGCTGGGACGACTTGATTGCTGCCTTTGGAAGTTTTGAAAGTTTTGGTTTCCTCAGCACTGGATGTCTTATTAAATATGGCTCTTAAACATCTCTCCCTGAATCAATTTAATAATTTTAGGAAAATTACAATCAGTGTTCACATGTCAAAGATGGCACATGTTCTTCATTTGATGGTATCATAATTATTTGCTGAGGAATTTGATCATAATGATGTGAGGTAAGCGGTGACGTAGGGCTCGTACACTACGTAGACATGGGGAACTAAAGGATGAAAATTGAATCATTTCAGATACGAATTATAATATTATGGGAATTACATGGAGATTTTTGAAAAACCTTAACATTGATGTAGGAATATAAAAAAAACGGTAGTCCATTACAAGGCAATCTTAAGAAAATCTCCATATCTAGAATTTCGTCATATATAGTTAACTCAAGATAATTATATTGGTTCCACTTGTAGCCTAAATTTGTATAAAGGTAAGAAACATGATACTTAAGATAAGAAATCGAGCTAAATTTTGGCTCCTAATTGGACCCTTTCATCCCTTCTCAAAATATCATACCACTGCGAGAGGGCCACCATGAAACCAAACTATCTTATGATCTAAGAAAAAATCCTTAATTCACATTAGTACACCCTCACATAAGTAAATCTCTGTTTTAAGATTCTATTAGATGTTCCAGCTTGGAGTGGTTAATTACTTTTCAGGGCATATGAAGTACATGTACATACCACATATTTGAAAATCTTGCCTGGGAAGTACAAGAAGCTATTCAGATAATGAACCTAGTAATGAGGCTAGCAGCAATGCCTTAATTTAATATCTAATTAGTCACACTGTTACTTTCTCCAGACACTTGAGTGTTGTAACCTGGCTTTGTCTGGTTCCTACTCCAGTCAGCTCATAGGTCTTGTTCTTTAATCTTGGCTTTACAACCCTGCTTTCATTGAAAAAACAAGAGTGCAGATACCAATTATTCTTCATTATTACACCAGCAGACAGACAAGACTATCCGCCTGGGCCCTTACTGTCCTTATCTCCTCTCCAATGGAAATAACTTTCCTTTGATGTATGGGTGTGTAATATATTTGAAAAGAACTGGCAATGTAAGGTTGGTTCGTTACAAAGGGAGACATTGTTCTGCGTTTATGGATGGTTAATCTGGTGACTGTCATCGCACATCATTGGATGTTATTGCCTTTTTGATACACTTCTTTGTGAAATAACTTCTATACTTCTGTAAGCAAAACCCAGTCAGGAGACATTATTAAGAATTAAACCGCTAGACTAGATATGTGACAAAAAGAAACTAACTACTATAATGATGAGTTAAATTATTAAGTATATTACTTGAAATATGACATGAAAGTATATATGACACTAAAATAGATAATACTTGAAACACGACACAGAAGTAATTTTAACATGAAAACGATATGACTTGATATATCACGAAAGTAAATGTGACACGAAAATAGATATTATTCAAAATATGACACACAAATATGTAGACTCGAGTGCCTCGAATTGTCATTCAAATCATAACAATTTTATGAAGTATCTTATTTTGCAGACTGTTTCAGTGTTCAAATTACATGATCAAAATGAACTAATGAGCTGCTATGTACCTCTTGGATGCCTATAAAAGGCAATTTGTTGCAGGAAAATAAGTCAGTGTCATCTTTGGCAGTCAACTACTAACGCCTACTTGTTATTCACTTATACTTTGGGACAGTATAACATTATAACAGTAATCAGCACCCAAGGATGGGCCCAGAAGTGAGCACCGGGGTCCTGATCACTTGACCACCAGCACACCCAAAGATGAACCCTAGAAAGCAGGTTTGGGTGGATGTTCCAGTGAACTATAAGGAGGTTAATTATCCATTTAATGTTAGTGTGTGTAAGTGGTATTTAATTCTATAGATAATAGCTAGCTCCATTCGCAGTCTCCTCCTTGTCGACTGCAGTCGTCCAATACATAATTATAGTTCCCTCATCATGTAAGACGTGAACACTCGTGTGAAAGGATTTGCTTGTTTATTACCCGGGCTCGCTGTATTATCCAGTCATCTTCGAAATATGATCGATCAAATCGAATCTCGCCCGGGTATATGACTTGGACATTTAGGCGGGAAATGCCATTGAACGATACCAGCACCAGCGGAAACAAGATCGCAGATTTAGACCTACATCCGGTTGGCAGTACATTCACTATATAAAGTCTATACCAGAAATTGACCATTGACAAAGCATTAGCCGAGATCGGGATGGAGAATGACAGCGGTCAAACTGAATGACATCGTTGCCTCAGCATTCAAAGGCCTATAGCGTTCGAGATGTGTCGAGTAGTGTGGAATAAATTATGTTAATGAGCGTGAAGACGGCGCCTTGCATCAGAGGCCAAAATGGCGCGACCCGGTAAGGACACGTGTAGCTGTTCTCCGCGAGTAAACGCCTTTTACGCCTTAAATCGGCATCGTCAAGCCTCATGGAGTATATACCATGGATTATTAGTATTCTGAGCTGGTCTGGGTCGATATATCATGAAGAATTATGTTGATATATTCGATCGGCATCGAAGAGAAGGTTAGTTAACTCTGCGTGTAGGTGAACGATAATGGAGGAAGATGGCGGCGGCCTCGCGTGTCAGGGATTGCCAGGTGATTGGGCCCGTCATGGACTCGGACCGTCGATCCGGCCCCCACTATATTATATTAAACAAAACATTATTTACAGAACAAATAAGAACTATATAAATCATCCCTCTCTTCTAAACCATCTCTGGGATTCAACACTAACCGTAACTCGTCCCTATTCCTAGTCTATGGATAAAACAAATGTCAAATTGCATAGATCTACGTATATTCACGGTAAGCATCGAAAGGCTAACGGGCAAGGCAGTGACGGGAGGTGTTGCAGTAAGTCCCGCGAACGTTGGGGCCTAGTTGATGGGCCGAGTGTGCGATGGGCCCAATCACCTGGTCACCGTGACGATTTGCATCTTTTTGTTTAATTGAATCGATAATTCGCTCGATAATTCGTATTTCTATCCATTCCCCATATTTCATCAAGCATTACTTTCATATATAGAAAGAGAAGATGAATAACCCGGGTTTTTTCGGTTTTGTAACCGATACTTTTCTTTCACACCTCAACCTGTGACCTTGTTATCCAATGTATAGTCATTCCGTGACAAGAACTCGATTGACCATGATCAGTCCCAAGGTAAGAGTCCCCTCAAACACATTCAGTCAACGCTCCGCGCTCTAACACAATTTCTATGCCTCACTCCAGAACCTAGACTGCATGTTAAAGGTCCAACCTTCACAGGATGTTTACTCACACAGTGCTTGCAGCTACTCTGGCTAGCTAAGAGCGGAACACATTATTATATGGTGGTACGTCACACCGTGACTCCTCCCTCATTTCACTACTGTCAAAGTGAAACATTGGCTTTATGCTGCCCAAACATGGACTGGCCACCCGCGTCAGTACACCAGCAAGACTTATAATTTATGTTAGATCTGATACTCAATACTCTGACCAGAAACATGTAACAACGCACTATTTTAAGAACAATACTAGGCTGTTCAAAGTGACATAGTAACTATCTACAATCCGCAGTGGTTCCTATAGACATTAGTCATTAAGCGGCATACCCACTAACCGACGGACCGATGGCCGACGCCGAGGCATATACTGACTTGTACACCGATGCCCGTCATTGTACACAGCTGCGTAAAAATTATCAAACATGCTTAAAATTGGATTGATGCGGCCATCGGCATTGGCGTCAGTGGTTGGCCC
This sequence comes from Lepidonotus clava, assembly GCA_936440205.1. Classification (NCBI taxonomy): domain Eukaryota; kingdom Metazoa; phylum Annelida; class Polychaeta; order Phyllodocida; family Polynoidae; genus Lepidonotus; species Lepidonotus clava. The sequence continues at coordinate 21,838,978 of OW387135.1, forward strand.
TGATGGCTGCACCAATGGCCACCCCAATAGTTTGTGGGTATGGCTTGTCAAGTCAGAGTCGGCTGATGGGCCATACCAACCAATTTACCAAAAATCGCTTAGTGGGTATTGGTGTGGTGCCCTGCTAGCTCATATGCCCGAACAGAGGTGTTGGGGTATGAGTTTCAATGGAACCAGGCCTAAGGTGTTGCAGTGGGGAAGGAACTATTTGATTACTATGTCTGAAGTACACTCAGATACTATCTACATCTGAATGGCCTTTATATCAGTCAGACGACCAATAAAAATCTGTAATCCTATATCTGAAATGATACTCTGAACGTACAGAGGTCGAGCAGCCTATTACATCAAACTGAAACATGAGAAAATGATTGGCTAGTACTTACACGGGTGTCAGTCCACTGCGTAATCTTAGCTTACTTATAAGAAAGTATAGCCCCATACTCACAAGGTGAATTTGAGCAGAGTCGGCCGACTTATTTGCGCGAAAATTGGCCGACTCTTCTAGTAGAGTTGGCCGATTTTTGGCTGACTCATATCAAACATGTATATTTCAATTTACCATACTGACAGGTGATCTGAATAGGTGCTAAAATTGGCTGATTCGATGAGAATTATCGGCCAATTTTAGCGCCTATTAGTTGGACGATTCAGTGAAATTTGCCTAGTGGATAAAGGGCTTAAGACTCAGGGTTAAGAGTGACTCTCCACTGGGGTGGAGAGCATAGAGGCTATGTCATAAGTTTGGTAAAACAGAGGCGTGAGCGCCGGTAGCTTCAGAGTGTAACGTGTAAGCAGATAGGTAAAACCTCCTGGAGTAAACAGTACTGTGAAAGCTATTGTTGGGCAAGTGAGCTGGGCCGAGCTGCTGGACTAGGCTAGGAGCTTTGGCTGTGTGTGGTTGAGTAGACAGCCTCTCTGGATTGATAGTTGTCAACAGGAGCACAGCAACATACATTACATGTTTGGACTTATATTATCATTTCATTCGAGTGTTCTGTCACCTCTTGATGGCGAGCTACATTCTGAGATGACTTGCAGCTGAGATGAGAAGGAAAACTACAGTATACATGAGCTAGCGGGATGGAATAACTAATACGGAATAATGATAATTGGCAACCCTATGCATTTATAACAGTAAAATAAAACCCTATAGTTCAGGCCTTTCTTCCACTTTAAAGATATCATATCATACTAGCATACTATTACTACTATAATGATGAGTTAAATTATTAAGTATATTACTTGAAATATGACATGAAAGTATATATGACACTAAAATAGATAATACTTGAAACACGACACAGAAGTAATTTTAACATGAAAACGATATTACTTGATATATCACGAAAGTAAATGTGACACGAAAATAGATATTATTCAAAATATGACACACAAATATGTAGACTCGAGTGCCTCGAATTGTCATTCGAATCATAATAATTTTATGAAGTATCTTATTTTGCAGACTGTTTTAGTGTTCAAATTACATGATCAAAATGAACTAATGAGCTGCTATGTACCTCTTGGATGCCTATAAAAGGCAATTTGTTGCAGGAAAATAAGTCAGTGTCATCTTTGGCAGTCAACTACTAACGCCTACTTGTTATTCACTTATACTTTGGGACAGTATAACATTATAACTGTAATCAGTACCCAAGGATGGGCCCAGAAGTGAGCACTGGGGTCCTGATCACTTGACCACCAGCACACCCAAAGATGAACCCTAGAAAGCAGGTTTGGGTGGATGTTCCAGCAAGACTTATAATTTATGTTAGATCTGATACTCAATACTCTGACCAGAAACATGTAACAACCCACTATTTTAAGAACAATACTAGGCTGTTCAAGTTGACATATACTGAAGGCCCATTCGCCCTGGCCGATAGTTCCATCGCTTGGGGCAGCGAAATATTTATCGGATGCACAAGACGATTCTCTCAGCCCCGATAAAATTATCGCAAGCAAGGGAAAATGTGATAACTAGCATTCATACTGACAAAAGAGGTCCCTAGCGATTGCAAACGATAATTTTTCAAGTACTTCAGTACTTCAAAAACTACTTCAAGTACCCTGCAGTCGGCTGGGATTCAAACGATTTGATCCAACATGTTGGATCGGATCGGTTGAACCCCACCGATCACATTGTCGGTGCTGGCAGGAACTTTAAACGACAATTGTCGCAACAGATCGCTAGCACCGCGTCGGCCAGGGCGAATGGGCCTTGACTTGTACACCGATGCCCGTCATTGTACACAGCTGCGTAAAAATTATCAAACATGCTTAAAATTGGATTGATGCGGCCGTCGGCATTGGCGTCAGTGGTTGGCCCTGATGGCTGCACCAATGGCCACCCCAATAGTTTGTGGGTATGGCTTGTCAAGTCAGAGTCGGCTGATGGGCCATACCAACCAATTTACCAAAAATTGCTTAGTGGGTATTGGTGTGGTGCCCTGCTAGCTCATATGCCCGAACGGAGGTAATGGCAGCACCAATTTACCAAAAATCGCTTAGTGGGTATTGGTGTGGTGCCCTGCTAGCTCATATGCCCGAACAGAGGTGTTGGGGTATGATTTTCAATGGAACCAGGCCTAAGGTGTTGCAGTGGGGAAAGAACTATTTGATTACTATGTCTGAAGTACACTCAGATACTATCTACATCTGAATGGCCTTTATATCAGTCAGACGACCAATAAAAATCTGTAATCCTATATCTGAAATGATACTCTGAATGTACATAGGTCGAGCAGCCTATTACATCAAACTGAAACATGAGAAAATGATTGGCTAGTACTTACACGGGTGTCAGTCCACTGCGTAATCTTAGCTTACTTATAAGAAAGTATAGCCCCATACTCACAAAGTAGAATTGGCCGATTTATGGCTGACTCATATCAAACATGTATATTTCAATATACCATACTGACAGGTGATCTGAATAGGTGCTAAAATTGGCTGATTCGATGAGAATTATCGGCCAATTTAAGCGCCTATTAGTTGGACGATTCAGTGAAATTTGCCTAGTGGATAAAGGGCTTAAGACTCAGGGTTAAGAATGACTCTCCACTAGGGTGGAGAGCATAGAGGCTATGTCATAGGTTTGGTAAAACAGAGGCGTGAGCGCTGGTAGCTTCAGAGTGTAACGTGTAAGCAGATAGGTAAAACCTCCTGGAGTAAACAGTACTGTGAAAGCTATTGTTGGGCAAGTGAGCTGGGCCGAGCTGCTGGACTAGGCTAGGGGCTTTGGCTGTGTGTGGTTGAGTGGACAGCCTCTCTGGATTGATAGTTGTCAACAGGAGCACAGCAACATACATTACATGTTTGGACTTATATTATCATTTCATTCGAGTGTTCTGTCACCTCTTGATGGCGAGCTACATTCTGAGATGACTTGCAGCTGAGATGAGAAGGAAAACTACAGTATACATGAGCTAGCGGGATGGAATAACTGATACGGAATAATGATAATTGGCAACCCTATGCATTTATAACAGTAAAATAAAACCCTATAGTTCAGGCCTTTCTTCCACTTTAAAGATATCATATCATACTAGCATACTATTATTGAAATAGCGTGAATTGGCCTTTAACCAACAGTAACCATCTACAAACCTTTCTTTTTCATACGAGGCATACTTTTAAAGCCAGAATTGACTTATGATTTAAAATAAACCAAAAATACTAAGTCATTGCTTAAGGTGACACTTGCAGGGGGCAATCTGCGTGTTGGAAATAGAACCTGTGTGTTTGAATCCGATACTGTCACTAATATCACTTACTGGACCTACGTAGGTGCCAGCCTACTTTCTAATTAACGATGTGGAAAAGGAGAAATGCGATCCCATGTCATTTGGGGACGCGTTGAATTGAGACAGAGGTCGGCTAAAGAGTTACACTATTTAATTGTAACCAGATACCACTCGGATTTCATTGTCATACAATGTCATCATACTAAATTTACTCTTATTGTTACATGTTTTGTGTACTGTTCACACGATGCACTACGGCCTATAATTTTACTTTGGTCTTTCTGTTTTATGTGGAAATGACCCCATCTTAAGGACCATACACACAAAACGACTTTTACACAGTTTGCCAATGATTCGGTGCTAAAATCGGCCTATTCTCATGATTTTCTGTCACTGTGTTGAAATGTGTATGATCTGAATCGATCAAAACTATGAATAAAGATTGGCTGATCATAATATTTAATATACATAAATTTAGTCAATTTTACCACTTAAATCTCCTCTAGGGTATAATAGGGATTGAGAAGTAACCAATGGCGTCCCATTGATCGGGTATACGTAGTCATACATCTAATTAATTATCATAATACTTTCACGTTTATAGCAGGCTTCTACTAATTCAAGATTCAGTTGGATAGAAACTGATTTTGTCACTTTCTTTAGATGGCCACCTCAAACATTTTACCGAACATAAACTGACGCTATAAAGGTTCCTGGTTTATCAAAAGCAAAGAACGAAATATAGGCCTAAACATCAGAGACATACAACCATTTATACCCATGGGTTGTCAATAATGAATTTACTGACGTGAGATCAGGCAAACTCCTGGTATTGTAATGCAGCTATTCAAACAATCTCTGTCAATGAAATACAAGACTAAGCATACTTTCCATTAATTACATACATCCATGTATACATATACAGCGTAATACACTGCAACATATTATATTCAGGTCTGCATAGCAAAAAATGGAGCATGCATACTCTCCGCTTCATTTCTCTTACGCCTAAGCTCTAGGATTTTTGTTTTTATCATGTCATAATTTCCTTTAGTATCAGCTCCTTTCCTAGATAATTGATTAAGTACATTGCTGGTGCATTCCTTATAGTATTCTCCTGAGACTTCTAACTGAACAGCATACGTTACTTCACTTTGTGGTTAAAGGGCCTTTCCAACACAAAAATACTCTTGTCTCAGCAGATTAAATTAGGCTGCTGAAAGGCACTTACATTGAAGTTCCGTACCCGCATTAATGAGTAATTGGAGTGGAAGTCTAGGAAATGAACTAAAACACAACCGGAACATTTTCAGTTAAAGCGTGCAGTTTATATTATGTACATGCAAGTGCTGAGTAGAAAAATAGTTTTTGTTTGGAAAGGTTTTACCGAAAATGTTATCTAAGTATTTTGTAGCAACTGAAACCCAATCAAATTAGTGAACTTTTGAGTTACAGCAGACTTTTTCTTTAGAACCGTTACAACATTTTCTTTTGAACATATGCTTCCTCTGAGAACTTGTATGCGCTTCTTGAATGATATATAATAGAAAAAAAGCGAAGCAATGCCTTCAGGTACCACAAGGCAAAATTTAAGAAAATGATTAAGTTGATTAGTCGCTGATGATGAACACACATTGACCTTACAATGTCATCAACATGACCCTGGACTATGTTTTGAAGAATCTGTAACTTATTTATTGCTCATCATTCATTTAAATTTCATCTTATATTACTGTGCTATAATGTTGTATGATCATTCACCTAACCTCTGGAACATCATGTGTTACGTGTGAAGAAGTTAATAGAATTTTCCCCCTCAAAAGAAAGAACTAGCGCAGTTCATGATCAAGTCACCAGCAGGACAAAGTGAAAGGAGTCATCTAACCAGGTCAGTACACTGCACATTATAAAGGGATTTCTTAATGTTGGTTAACATTCATCGTAAAGGCAGTTCAACCATATAAACAAGTTAATTACATACAATGTATAACCACCAAGACAGATTTTCATTTATTTGGTCCTCAGCCTGATTGAGTGTCTAGGGGTCCTGGACTGTAGACTGGAACTGGCATGAAAAAAACGATTGAAAATTAATAGTAAAACCTTACCATTTGAGTGGGCAGCCATTCTCACTCGACTTTACTCCCAGGCCAGTAGATAATACTGCAGACTATACAAACGTCATTGGTCTGCTTTCCCCTCACCAGGGTTCATGTTTCTACTGAGAAGGGGCACCAGCCTTAGATAGAAAGGTGCATGTAGCCTGTGCATCTGGCTTTTGACTAAGCACTCAAATCTTAGGTCTTGATTGAAAGACTTACAATTTATTTCAAAGACAGTATTTTCTTCTTTCTATGACTTGCATACCAGGCCAATAGGATTGTGAATTGTGAATTTGAGTATATATGAATAAAAATCGTCTCCGAATCAATTATATTCATCCTTCTAAGGATATGAATCAAATTAATTCATAAATACTCATTGCACATTGAATGCCTCATAATAGTTTTCCCTTGTAGCTTCTAATTATATTTTCCAATTTGCGACATCAACCTAGCAGTTGCATCAACCCCTATTCTCGGAAATGTGGGTTTCTTGCCATCCTTTACGAGTCTATGGGTATGGAAGGGTACTTTGGTTATAATCTTTCATTTTCAACACAGGCGCTTTTTCCTTAAAGATCTACTTTGATAAGGCTACATTATTGAGGGTAGTGACTGAGTCTCAATGGTGCAGTTCCATGTGCTCAGGACAATATTTTACCATATTATAATATATTGGAAATTTGATTCCAGCACACAACTTTTAGGTTTTCTTACTAAGGTTCAGGGTTCCTTATAGTAAGGATTTTGGTTGCCCCTATGAAGGTTTTTTTCAAACATTCATACAGTTTGGGGAAGGAAAGCATGAAATCTCTGCGGTTATGGAGGTTTTTATGAAATTAGCTAAAGGTAATACAGAGATTCACCAAACAAGATGCATTCAGGTCATTCTATTAACCAGGCTTCAGTGATATACGATCTGAGAATTATTGGCTATAGGATTGAAAACCTACTGATAATTTGGAAGGTGGGACCTTTATTTATACACACGCTGGTGCCCCTTTGGCCATTGGAATAGCGAAAAATTGTAGGAAATGTTTTCTCATCTAAACCTCCCTCTTATGATGGGTGTCTTTGTCGAAATTGTAGTAGTTAGATAGCTCCAACTCTGTCTATTAATGAAGTAAACACAAATGAAGGGGAACGCGGGGGGTCAAGTGCTTTAGTATCAATTTTTCAAATGCATATTACATACTTAAAGGGGGTCGAAGGTCTTGAAGTCACGTAAAACGTATATACGTAAAAAATCAGTGAATCAGACACAGATTGGAGACATACAATGTTTATTCACTATAGGCATATAAAAGTGATGTGATTTAATTAAGATGAGTGATTGTTTGTGATATCTGAGGGCATGGTTTGGTAGCCCTACAAAGATAGTAAAGCTTCCTTATAGGGTGTGGTGGGTGCGATCAGGTGTGGGTGAGGAGTGATTAATCTGTCAAGTTCAGACCCAATGTTTCCCAAAGTCAGTCTGTATACCAGCAACCATTTTAGTTGTGAATTCCACCCTGTATCCCAGCATGCTTTGGGGCTGCTGGTTTATGGCATGAGGTTCATAAACCAGCCAGCAACCCAACATCCAACAAAGGGATTGCCCATACTAATTATAGACAGCCAATAAAAGGATTCTTAACCAATTTGAAGTGGCCAATGAAAGCCATGGACTGTTTTGGGTGTACGGACCCTTTATGTAATAGCTTATCTGGGTCAGAATGGACTAAGGAGTGACCTTCCTGGTCAGTGAGGCCGTTTTATAGAGGGGAAGGTCATGTGACCAGAGTTTTGTCCATTTCAGGTTAGTGTGTAGATTTTAGTGTCATAACAAGGCCAGTTCCTTGGGGTATAAGGAGGCAAGTATTGGTTATGATATGCGGTCTGTACACTGATTATTGGCAATTTGAAATTACCCCACAATGGACAGCCCCTAAAAGGAAATAAAATGAATATTGTTAAACAATTACTTGTCAATAAAAAAGTATATTTATTTGTGTAATCTGTGATGTTATATCAGCTCCACACAAGGAAACTTGTTCTTTCTAATAAAAAGGTTACTTATAAGACTGGCGAACTACAAAATCTGCAATAATAATTCATTAAATTCCCCCAAAACACTCTTTTAAGACGTGTTCTTTTGAATATCAATGAAAACTCTGTGTTTCTTCCCTAAGCCTCATCTCATTTCTCAAAGACAAAGGTCGCAATTCTCAATGGCAAGGGTTTTATTTCTCAATGACAAAGGTCACTGTGCAACAGGCTCAAACACGACCTTTCAATGTATCTGGTTACTCCCTAATTTTGAGAAGTTTGTGAAACTACTACTCCACAATTCAGGATCTTGCAGGAATAGCCTACTCTCATTGCAATTAGAGCAACAAGCGATATCAATTTTTTAAACTCAAATATGTATAGGAATATGTCATATGAGCCCAACTCAGGTCTTTGGTAAAATACGAACTATGAAAACTAGCTTTAACATACCTTAGTTATTGTACTTTCCAAATTTGTTAACAAACAAATACATTTCAGTTGTTTTATACCATTCCAATTTAGTTTAAGATAGTTTTCATGGCTTTTACCTTAAAACTGACTTAGCTTTCACGTTTGGAGCAGGTAGCTTTAATGTTTGAATTTAGAATAGTATACATCCCTTTTGACTCCATTTAATACTATGCTGAAGGTTAAGGCATGCTGTCGGCGATATTATGTTATTTAGGTATTTACCTTAGATAATATCTGAAATTGCCTTTGATATGGTACATTTGGGCTACTCCAGTCACTTGGTATGATATGCTACCCTTATATAGAACTTTAACCAGATTTCCAAAAGATTTATTTGGTGGATTCTATTACATTGATGTCACAGCATGCTAACGGAACATCTGCAATGTTGGCGCTGGTCCAGATTAAATCTTTAGTGGCTTTTACTTTTGTACAATGGATGAAACGTTTCCGCAAAAGGGAATTAGAAACCACCCTTATGCAAAATGTTAATTTTTCTAAACATACTAGAATATTGAAGGTCACCTGAAAAAAGATCATGGACATATCTTTGAAGGATACCATTTCTACTGTTTTTTGGGGGGATAAATTTGAATGCCTTCTTCCAAAACGTTCGATTAATTGAAGTTGAATTCATAACAGTGGTGTAAATCTGCAACCTAATCATTTGAAGGCGCACGTCATCGAGGGTAATTTCTGAGGTAATTCATTCTGATCAAGGTCCACCTGTTGTACGATAACCAACAGTGATTTCTCTTGATGTCCCCAATATGAATATTGCATGAGAAGATTATCTCTAAACCGTGACCGCTGCAACTCGCAAGGGATGTTGATAACGATGACAAAGAGAACAACTCCTTCAAGGAGAACATACAGGGTTGGTTACGTCATTTCCTCCGTCAGAACCTTACCCACGGTCATATTTCCGGCAGCCAGTTTGTCTATTTGGTTCTTTTGGGTATGGTCTGAAATAATTGGCAAAAGATACTTGCACTGGGATGACACTGGATTCCTGGAGCATTTGTAGTTAGAGAAATGGCACCCATCCAAGTTGTGGCATAGCAGTACTGTTTTGAAACAAAACTCTTTTTGTTTTTTGGTCTGTTACCGACTAAAATGTCATATGACAGTATGTTATTTGACGGTGAGGTTGAGGCCTCACCAAATCCAAACATTCTAATTAATAATGGCGTTATGCTATATGTATGTTATAATGTATGTATGTACATGTATGTATGTATGTATGTATGTATGTATACGTAAGTATGTAAGTATGCATGTAGGTGTTATGTGTGTATGTCTCTGGGTGTGCGTGTATGTAGGCCTATGCGTATGTGAATGTGTTTGTGTGTGTATACATGTGTGGCCTTTGCGGTAACATTTCCACAAAGAATTGGATTTCCTATAAGTATTTTTCATTCACTTATTAGTGGACAAACAGGTCTTATCAATCTAATAAAAAAACCGCCAAACCACACACCGACCATAAAGTCATTCCCAAGCCTCTTTCATCTTAATCTCATCTTTTCACACTCCACTATTCGATTCATTCCCCATCCTCACCTCCCAACTCTGTATCATTTCCTCTTTTTTACTCCAAGTCCAAATCACACGGAGTATCGTGCTAGTTTGGAGGCACCCCACTCTCTCCCCAACACTGCTGGCTTGGTCTGCAGGGAATGCTGAGAAGTAAAAGAGCTACTTTTTGTCGGGATGGGGGCTCAGCGTCTCCTAGATATCGTTATTAAAGGGTCAGTGGCGCCATTAGTTCGACTGGCGGGGGCGGCAGTGGCGCCACCTAGAGGTCGTGTCTGTCACTACATCCGGGACTTCCCACAGCCTCGGTTTCATCTCGAGGCTTTGATCGAGGTGCTGCTGGATCACGGGATAGCTCTCGGTCATGAACAGTCCCAGGGACAAGTGTGCACTATATCAGGCCTTAGGCATCTCGTAAACGTAATAAAGATCATAGGATGTATACCTTGAGAAATTATGCACGGGTATAGGCCTAATTGAATTTTCTAGAAAAAGATTATACTGTAGTATAAACCGCTTTGAGTTCGCTTTTAATGGCTATTCTGTACCCACAGGGCATATGGAAATATATAAAGCAAAAGTATGAGAGAATGATTTGATTCAATTTATATCATTTGACAACATAGACTTGCAATCCATTAGCAATTGGGTAATACATAGGATTACTTATCTAAATTGATATTGAAGTAGATGCTCTTTATATTCAGAAAGTTTAAATGAAACAGGGTGAATCTCTGTACAAAATGTTTGTTTGAAATATCTTTAGCCTTTCTGTTCAATCCCTTTTTTATGCATCACCTAAATAAATCCTGCGTGCTGGAACGATAGTAAAAATCCCGATTAATAGCTTATACGTGGAATAAGCAAATCTAAGCGGTTGGTATGAACACCTTTATTAGAATATCCAAAGGCAGCTCGCCACAATAATCCTCTCTAAGAAAGTAAAAACAAACCACAACGAACTATCTAATTCTTCAGGGACCAAACCGGGTATCAAACTATTACCACAATAATCCCAGTCCAAACTTATGGACCTCAGAGGCTTCCCACAGATGCCTTAATATAGAACACCATACTTTTTGTGATACATTTAGGTACTTAACTTTGACTTCAGGGGGCATGCACACCCGCCCTTTAATGAGCTAACCCGCCGAGCAGCTCAATAGAAGTTGTACTGCTCTCGTAACGAGATCGGGGATCAAGCAGTGTCGTCAGGACGTCAGAGGGCGAGGGGATCTGCCTAAATACCCACCCAACCTGCTGTAACATCACACTGTTTATCAGGCTTAGCGAATTCCATTAGGTAGGCCTCGCCTATCAACCAGAAGCTGGGATAAGTAGGCAAGGATGAAGGTTTCTCCTTATTGGCAGAGTTAGTCTTTATGCTCGGTGGGCAAATGGGTTTTATAACCCATTTGATGCTTTGCTTGGCTGCAGTTGGTTAAGGTGGTCCTGCGTGAGCGAAATGTCATTAGACGGTCTGTTCGTTGAAGTACAGAGAAAATGTTTCTTTGGTCATGATATGTTACTTACTGAAATGGTATGTAAAAGTACATTGTTTGATAGTGAGGTTGAGGCTTTACCAAATACAAAACATTGTAATAACGTTATTTTTCACAGAGGTGTTAATACCCACCCAAAATAGAACGTTATGACAACATTAAGTTTTTGTTGAAGAATGACATTGTAACCAGAACATTACAATGATAATTATAAGCATTGAGCAATGCTATTGGGAGTAATAAAAAAAATCCAGAATGAAGCAGTATGTTGCTGCACTGTTTAAAGATGTTGAATGCTTTGCTTTGCATGCACGGTTCCAGAAAAATTACATACAATTTATCAACTATATAGAATTACATAATTCTGTTGCAAGCCTGTTGCCAGAAATATACTATGACAGAAGCAGGGATAAGTAGGCAAGGATAAAGGTTTCACTTAATTGGCAGAGTTAGTCTTCATGCTCAGCGAGTAAATGGGTTTTATAACCCATTTGATGTTTTGCTTGGCTGCAGTTGGTTGGGCTGCTTGCACGAAATATCATATATATATATATATATATATATATATATATATATATATTAGACTGTCTGTTGATGGTAGGGAGAAAAGGTTTTTTTATGGACTAATACCAGTGGCGGATTACGAGGGGGCATGGGGGCGCGCACCTCTCTGTTTTGCTAGATAAATTGCGTATTCTAACTGGTCATTTATGATAGATTTCTGGTAGAATTGCTCAATGGGAAGTTTCTGGTCGTTTTCAACCATTTTTTGGTCATTTTAACCAAAATTAAGGCACAAGAACTAGTCGAGACAACCAGAATTTTGGTTTAATCGCTCAATGCCCCCCCCCGTAAATTCACCTCCAAAGTCATTAATCCGAAAAGGTTACAATAGCGGTCTCCATTTTTAGATTCCTAAATCCGCCGCTGAAAGCGCCATACCCATAACCATGTGGCTGAATTGGCACATAAATCGGAAGATTATTGGAAGAATTTTGTCTACATTGAACAATTATTGCAATAAATCAGATGAAAATATAGGCCTATAAGTAGGAGTGATACGATCCTATAGACCACAATCGGTTGACCGCGGAACCCCCTTGTGGGTACAGGGCTTAGGTCAATTGTGTATACACGTAATTGGTTCTCAAATTTAATGTTGTACAATTTTGGGAAATATATAGGCCTACTTGTGTTACTGCCTGGTAATTTAGTGTCAGTTGTCAACTCGCTTGGATACATATTGGAAGTTATCAACTGACTTAGATACATATTGAAGGCTCGAAGGCAAAAGAAGAAGTATAATAGATGTGACTGCTGCAATATCAAAGTTTGACCTTTTCAAGTTCTAGACATCATAAAAAGACGGCCAAGACTGAGAAAAAAGTAAATAATGGTTCCGTCTATTCCTCTTCAATGATTGATTTGTATTTCATTGAACTGATGCTTAACCAGTTCCTCGGAGCATAAAACATTATAATATCATCGAATGCAAGGCATCAATGGTTCTAGCTTTCGTTTAGAGAGAATATGAAAGACAATAATAGGAAGATTTCGGAGATTCGTTGTGTGACTGTAATTTTGTGTACAGCCTATTACCAGGAGCGAGACAAGTCATGTCAAGCTACACACACACACACACACACACACACACACACACACACACACACACACTTATATATATATATATATATATATATATATATATATACAAACAAATATAAATCTATCTATTTATCTATCTATCTATCAACCTATCTTCACACATGTGTAACGTGCTGATTTCTTTGATCGGCCATTGTAAAAGACACAGTCATATCCGGCCGAAGTCGTCGTGCTTTTATCACCAATTCCCGCCATCTTGTACGTAGCAGACGACATTTACGAACCGCCTGTAGTTTTCAGCCCGCCAGAAAATGGCGACGCTAGCCGTATAAGACATCAATAGGAAGATTTATAGCCTTGTCCGGAACCCTTCGTATGTCCGACAGACACATTGTCAAGATTCGGAATGGTTTATTGTAGTTTTTATGTGGAGGTGTAACAACGCAGGTCAGGTTTATAGCCTTAGATAAATTGAGGTCTGGCTCCTTGGTGATAAGGGATTCTCCGTTTTGGCGGGAAAGTGTGATGTCCGCGATGATGTACTGATTCGACCGAAAAAGAGGTGGTGTTTCTGTGAAAACACTTAGTCTTTTTTTCTAACGTTTAATGCCTTGCACATATCACTGCGACATAGTCTCCTATTACCTAGCCTTAGAACAATGGTCGTTTTCCGGAAAATAGAAAATGTTTTTTTTGAATATCAACTTATAAAAGTGGCAGAAATGAAGTCTTGAAGACATTGTTTTACATTATCACAAATTGAACGGCTGAACATTGACAAACATGGCAAGGAATTAGATTTTTTTTTATAGCAAAAGTATAAAATAGTTACCATACCTTAAGTTGTAGCGGGGCCTTCTAATAGTTACATTCACACTATCTTGAAAAAGAAATGGAGACTAACCTACTCACAATGGAATACCATTGGGCTTGAGTACACTATAGAATAAATGGTCAGCATAAGCATTCTTTCCAAAGTTCCTGTCTCCGTCCCAACACCTTGTGATGTGCGAAAATTATGGAAGGCCCCAAAGCACTTACCTATCTTGATATGTTCTGAGAGGTTCATTTATTAAACAACAAGGACACGAACCAGTGTCATTAACTTAATAATTGCTGAAGTAGATAGGCAACACCGGTATGTATGCAAGCAATCAAAAGGCCATCCCAATGTAGCGTGAACATGTAATGTCCAATTATTCCAGATTAATTATTCAGTCTCGCAAACAAACAGATGGCACGAGCTCCATCTAATAAGAGTGGACGTTCTAACCGAGATGGATGTAATAAAAGTGGAGATCCAATTATCAAAGAAAACACACTTCACGCAATCATCACCGCCTATTCACTACCTAAATTATTCACATCTGTTCTCTGCATGTCCCTATCTTCAGGCTCCCATGTTTCGGCCTAAGGTCCCATACCCACTTGGCGATTTTACCAAAAACAAGGGACGAGTGAAATCTTAGCAGGCGTTGAGAAAATAGTCGTCGGGTAACTATCATATTAATCAAGTTTGATATTTCACTGAGGATTTTCGATTTTACCAGCGATTTTCGATTTTACCAGCGATTTTCGATTTTACCAGCGATTTTCGAGTTTACTTGTGATTTTACTTACAGTTTGACCGGTGATTTGACTGGCGATTTAAAGCGATTCCATCGCCAGGTGCTTACAATGCACATGCACCAGATATACAGGGAGTTGGGGGCACAATCGGCCCGCGATTTCAGCTCCCGGGCAATCGGCCGTCACCAGTAAAATCGCCTAGTGTGTATGGCACTTAAATAAAGTTGTCTTTGAAGTCTAAAGCCGTCGGGCATACCACATTTATTACGACGCCGATGTGAAAGCACGGTCAACTCCTTGGCTTCACTAAGGAATAGAGCAATTCTGCCATCTCAAAGTAATTTTTTCTCCATTATAAGACCTACGTGGCAATTTGTCACAGTGGCAGAGTTCTATGCTGTGTCTGGTTTGAAAGGAACGCACTCTGCTTTCTCTTAGTAGACCAGACAAGAAACTCTAGCAATTTGTTATCTTCTTTCGACACGCCTTGGAACATTGTGTGTTTTAATAGAATCAGACTTGGCTGTTGTCTTTTTTTCAATCTTTCACAATGGATGCAGACGTTCTCGCAGCTGATGCTACGATAAACATAATATGCTGGTATTTTCTCCTTTTTTAAAAGAAAAAAATCCTTTTCTTTGTGATTAGTACATGAAACTCGGCTGCCTCACTTTGATGAATGATATGTCATCAATTGCAAAGTAACCTCTGAGTCACCAATTTTTCAAACTGCTTTTGGCATAGACGATTTCAGAGTTGGACAATGTCCTTTTTGACAGTAAACCTGGATATGATTATACTCCAGATTTATTTGGTTGGCATTCCTTGACTTCTATATTGGTTATCAGGGCCACATGTTATTCTCATGACCGTTGAATTTGCTGAGAATCAATTTGAAAAAATTGAAAAAATACCATTACTGAGCTTTGGTTTTGTAAATGGGGCCATTGGGGTGCATTTAAAAATTAGTGAAAGGTCACAGTTACAAGACCTTTCCAGTGTTTTAAAGGTTATTATGCAAAGGCCATGTTAACGTGACCTACCCATTACCTTATACCTTTAATGAACTTTATGGTGCCATCTACAAAACGAAGGGTCGATACAGGTTTATTTTCTCACAGAGAAGATAACTCACTTTTCATTGAAGTATCAATTTAACCCTTTCACTGCCAGATATATCATAATGTAACTGATATTTACTGAGATATTGCCCAAAATACAAAAATTAGTGCATAAATTCCCTAAAACTCAAATTTAGTTTAGATTCTTCAGATGAAAAGCTTTTTTCAATAATTTTGATGTAAACATTCCAAATGTTGGCACTGTGCCAATAAGGCAAATTTCTTGCTCAGAGTAATTGTTCATACTATCATAATTTGCAGGTTACCATGGTGACCGATAATTCATAAAATAACTATGACACTCTTTATAAAAATATCATGAAAACATTATCTTTTTTGTGCAAAAGACAGTTTGTGATTATCATAAATGAAAGAAAAGTTAGAGCAAATTAAAAATCATGTCATTTACATAAATTCACCCATTTTTCATGATTTTTAATTAGTATGGCAAATTCAAATGTAAATACATTGTTTATGGTTTCTCGAATCGCAATTCTAACATTTTTGGATGACTTGATAGTTCGATGTTCAAATACCTTTATCTCTGGTTCTAATTGGAATATCTGAAAAATTCTTTCAGATTCTGAAAGCATAATTTGCATTCTTTCAATGGTGTTCCTATGGGATTTTACTATAGGGCCCCATATGAGGCTTCTGGCAGTGTAAGGGTTAATCAGTGTCCCACACTCACTTAGATAAAAGGACTACATCTAAGATAATGTTGTATGCTTGACCTATCATACCACTTTTTCTCTTTGGGACTATTTTAGATTTAAACAAAAAGTAATACTAAGGTGCAGCTCATGCATCATACGTCTTCTTCACCCTTCCTAGTTAATTTAAGAAATTTTAACATAAAAAAGCCTTTTGAGCATTTCTATTAACAGCCATTGTAGCAGGGTACGTGGTGAACGGGACAAGGGGATAAACCCATGCAGGGATAGCCTTTCCACCTGTAACCAGGTTAGGGACGGGATGCTATTTTTGCACTGCTGCAACATTGAGCAACGATGCAAGATATTGCAACACTAATTATTTGCCAACAGATTTGTTTAATAACTGTGTTTCTGTTATACTAATGCATAAAACACTTTCCATTTCAAAACAGAACCATGATCCATCATTTTTGCCCCAAAATACTTAACAATATTAATTGGTTATAAAGAAAATGCGTTCAAAATGCTCAAAAATGATTACTGAATCGACAGGAAAATGCGCCATCTTGTTAACAGTTTGTTTACATCACATGGTACAAATACTGCAACATTATTGGTCAAAAATGTTTAAATGAAGATTTTAGAAAATCTGTTCGGTAAATATTTCTCTGATAATCAAATATCATCTATATTATACTATCCTTTATTTGCATACATTTGTTAGAATTCGGCAACAAGAATTTAATTAGTTATTTCAATATTTTCATATTTGTTTACATCACGTGTTACAAATACTGTAATCCTATTGGTCAAAAATGGATAAACAAAGGTTATACAAAATCTGTACGGTAGAAATCGGTCTAAATATCAAATATTATCACAATAACATTATTCTTTATTTGCATACATTTGTTAGAATTCGGCAACAAAAATTAGGTGATTTATTTCAATTAGAAATTAAAATGCTTGCAGCGATGCAAGATAACAATACACCTGCGATGCAAGATCTAGCAACGATGCAAGATATGACCACATTGCTAGTTTCAGTCTTGTCCCGAACCTGGTAACAAGAATATCTGAATAAAATAAATTCCTCGAGAACCGTGAGTAGTATATAAAAATGGTTGTATTGACTATGCGTATCAAACGGTGTGAGGAACGGTGGAATAACATAATTAGATTGTGTTATTCAGCGTCCAACCTTGCAATCAGACCTTCAGTCCAATTGTTGAACATAGTATGATAATCGTTTTACAAATAGTTCGATGATGCCATGATGCTATAAAAAATATGATAATTGAATAATTCAAGCAATAAATGAGAGTGCATATGCAAATATAATAACCTAATGAAGAAAATATGTCAGATTGAACGGCCTTGATACTTGGCAAAGAGAATAATTGTGCGCTTGCATGCAATTGCATGGTGTTATAGTGCTTAGCCTATATGTGCTTCCCCTCTTTTCAAATTCTTGTATCTACCCCTGTAATTGTTTATGTAATCTATAGAAGAGCATGTGTGACGTTCCTTGGTAGTTCGGGGTTTCCGATTTCTACGACGGAGGACGTTGGGGTTATTTTGGTCTCAAGCCAGATGAAGAGTTCGAGCAAGAAACCGAGGTGCAAGATCAAGAGTCGTGTCTCGTGCACGAGGGGGGAGTGAGCAGGTCAATCAGAAAATCAGTATTCTTTGAGGGGGGAGGTGTGCGCCGGTCAGATTGGCCTGAGGCATTCCGGACATCGGTCACGGTGGCCCGGAGGTTCAAGTGAGAATGCGGAGAATAGTAAAATGGTGGGAATGGGTTGATGGCAGCAGGATCATTCCTTTTGTTTGTGCAGGGGCCGGATGTCCAATCCGATCTTCAGTCGGGCATTGGGCTGACACTCGCCTAGTGGTTGGTAGTGTGGGGCCGAGCCAGTCACGCCTTCGTACCCAAGGTCACGGGACGACCGCTTACTATTTCGGGCTTCCGTACTTGTCCGGTCTTCAGGTCCTGGGTGGCTCTTTGGGCCATTTTGAGTCGCCGTGCCATCTTTCGGTCCCCCGTATTCTCGTTCTACTTGTACTCTAATTATATCTGAACTTTACCTAAATTATTCAAGTTCGTCGGGGTAATTAGCTGCTTTCTTCTCATCTTATCATGTTAGACCCCTTAGAGGGTTATGCCATGGAAAGAAAACACGTGTGAACACAAGGAGTACCAAGATTGAACTGTTTATTCCAGGCCTCAGTGCCCCTTTTTATACCCTATTACTCGGCTCTGATTGGCCACTTCAGATCACGTGGCCATTCTGACGTCATATCCAGTTTACAATCTTTTTGTGCTTTTGGGCTTTCGTGCCTTGGCAAATACACTTCTTTGATTACATTATTTTACCATATTATGTCGATACTTGCTTTGCTATAGATGAATGGACATTCATCACACATGTATCACACATTAGTTAGTATAATTCTCTCAACTCATTATTCCATTAGTTTGGCTAGTCCAAGTAGCAGGCTGTATCACAACCTCAATGAGGTTTGAGAAACTTAAGATGATGATGATGTGTTGTAGTTTAAGGTATACTCAGCAATTTGTCAGCTATATTGAGACCAACTGCTGTATTTGACTACCAATTGGCTGACGGAATCTATGGGGGTGAGAATGATGGCAAGGCAAGGCAATGTAACAATCACACTTTGGACTTGAACCTTGGCTGGCCGCATGCGGGGTGATGAGGTTAACCATTACCCTGTCCCGTCCCCTCTGATTCTGATATAATAGTTGTTTTCAGTGAGACTTGGTCTCAATCACTGATCATCTTCAGGTAACAATTGGTAATCTTACCGGTAGCTATAGTCATATCTGTGCCAAAGGCAGTGTAGTACTAGTGCATGAAATAAAAACTTCACCTAATTAATCTAAATATAACTAGTGCAGGGGCTCCATGGTTGCACTCATAGTTCAGTGTTCTTATCAGAAGAAAAATAGGTCAGTAGTGATTTCTTACCTAGCAGGCTAAGATAACCACTGCGTAGGGTCATGAAGGTTAAGAAAACAATTTGAATTAAGACACTTAAACTCATTTGAATTAAAGTTGTACGTTAGACAGATGTTCACTTCTCTGTTGTTGACATAGTAGAGTTGGATGAACACTGTCGGTCAGGTAGTGGTAGAGGTAGTTGTAATGGTCTGATTGCTACTTGGAAAGTACTTAATTCCGCTGAACTGTAAACTGTTTTTAAAATTTCCCCTCTGTTTAGCAGGCCCTCATAACTGGGTCGCCTTTCCCATTTTCTGACTATTTGTCAGTTTAAAATTGATCATCATAGTATACTTTTTGACTTTCTGAATGGTAGGTCTGATTCTCATTTTCTGTATAATATTTATGTTCGACAAATACAAAAGATATTCTTGGAATTGATATTTCATGTCACAATCTATCGTTTAAGTTTTTATCACATAGAATAGCATTAAGGTACTGCATGCAAACTCCTATATATTTCGACTATGACATAGCCCTGTGTCATACTAAGTAGCATTTTAAAAATTGGTTGTCATATTAATTTTTATCTTAGTACTTACTACAGACATATTTAATGAAGGACATGTCAACCCTTATATCAAGGAAAATAAATTGGATATGGTTCATACAAATATAAGTAGTGGAAGCATTGAACATAGGAAATATAGGAAATGTATTTAAGATCGGAATTCATGGGGAAAATATCATCTTTCTTTATGTAATTGTTTCATATAGTGATAATTGAATTTTCTATTATGAATTCATTCTGTTTATTTGTACATCTATGGTTAGATATGTATATTCATTATGAGCTTGGTATTTCCACCCACTGTGGGATGATATGCCATCTAGTGTATACTGGATGAACTAAATAAGCTGGCAATCTACATTGGAATTAAGATACTACCAACTCCTGTCTTCTCTTTTGTGAAATGCAATGTCTTAGCTGCTTAAGACAGAAAACAAAGAAATCAAAGAGACTTCATGTTTGCCGTCGGAGGAAGTAGGAGCTTTCGTTTACAACAGAAAACAAAGAAATGGTGACACTTTTTTTAATCTTTAATATCATTGTGGTTACATATGATATGGAAAAACAATTTTGAATACTGTTCTACATTATTCAATGTTTAATAACGAATTGACAAAATTAATATTTTGATATTTTATTGTAATTATAGATAATACATGCTTTATTTCCATAATCTTAAAAGTGATGATAGCCAGTAAACAACATTACACTTATGATCTTAAATGGGCATCTTATCTTAAGATTCTACCAAAGAACCTATAATGTGAAATGGTTTTAAACTGCTCAATGAGAAGTCACCTATCCAAAACCATCAAATTTACAAAAAATGATCTTACTGTGAAACACAAGGGTATTGATTTGAGATTGTATCCCAATTTAGAAGATTCACAATTTGGCTAGATTGAAATTCCCCCTAAGAGTTTATATTATATAAATATATAATTATTCCCTGAATTTGTAGGTGCACTTCATACTTAACCATTTCCTTCCACAAAATGCAAACAAATACCGCATCTCACTTTCTTCATTTTCATCTCATCTCAAACTGTTGCATTAGGGCTTATATCCCAAATCACATTTACGTTGATATTGCATTTATTTACATTGATTTACATTTCAAAGTATATCAACAGAACTCACTGGCACAAAAAAGGGTTATGCACATGGCTGGATCTAGTGATAGAAGATAGAATAGAGAGGCAAATAGTATTAATTAAATGACATACGTTCAATGATTAAGGGCCCATAACACAAACACACACCCCTTGGAAGTTTATCTCATAAAAAAGATAGAGGATAGTTCTATATTGTGTGCTCATACATTATTTACAGGAAATTGTGTTTGTCACTTTGTTGAAAACTATAGACAGATTTAATGTAAATCAATTAAGTAGTTACCTGAATAAAATATATATGACTATGGCTGAAACGTATGTGTACACAGATAAAATATACCTGCTGCACCAATATCCCTCCAGATACAGAGGTCACCTTATCTCTAGCTATCTCTACTATCCAAATTCCGGGTGTTATATACAGGCATTCTTTTTTGAAATTTAGAGCGGGTCTAGGAATAAAGGAATAGATATGCCTCATGTTCTCTTTTATAATTGCAACTTAAAAAGTATTCTATATATCTTTTTTCTGCAAAGAGTTATTGATTGTACACTGAACAGGCGAACCAAGCACTGTATCGGATATAATAGATATGTTTTGATTGTCTATAACAAAGACTACTGGGAAAGAATATGTGATATTAAAAGGTAACAATATCACTTGAGGGTTAATATGTAACTGTGATATAAAAAAAAAAAAAAGATTAAAAAAATAGCGATATTAATTTGAACTGCTCAATTACATCTGAAAAATGCATCTTCATACTCAGCACGGGCCCATATTTCTATAGCTGATGAGGCTAACCAGATATCTCTTAATCAGTTTTTCATTATTAGTAATTCCATCTGTCACAAAAAGTAGTGACGTCATTCTGACATAACTTCAAAAAGTGATTGTTAGGTTAGATTGTAAACATGATTACTAATCAGAAGACCCAATGCTTATCATAACTCGCATGGTTATACATTCTAAAAGCTACATATGGGTCCCTATCATTATAAGTAAGATGAGGGAGTTATGTTTCGATTGCAAACATAAATAATTGATGCAGTCTATGACACTTTACATATGGGTTGTATTACTGAATACACCTTCTTATCAAGTATCCTTACTTCCTACTACAATGGGAAACTATGCAGTTGGTTTGCACTAAAACCTTCATTAACCATCAATTCACTAAAGGATTGAAAATTATACACATAAATCTGTTTTCTTTGCTTTCACAATTCAATTTGTAAAACCTCAGACCATTATTGGATTATTTGGCTGTTAACCTATAATCCATTATAACCAGGTGAAATATTATTTTGCCTGGTTGAACAATGGACCTCTGAATATGGTCGCTACATACGACATTAATTCATTTTGAATGATCATAATAATCATGTTTTTGGTTAACTTGATAACATTGGCTCACATTTAACCCTTTAGACCCCACGGATTACGGTTATGATTTGCTGTATTTCACCAGGATTTCCATGGATTTCCCTCAGGAATTCCTTAAATTCCTTATACTTGAGGACGATCAAAGGCTGACCAACATATATGAATTAGAGTTATAGATATGAGATTTACAGCATTGAATATGAAATTTAATCAGCTTTTGAACGATATATTTGCCGTTTGTGTTGGTTGAATACTCATAAAAATGTTGTGATTGGAAAAGTATGGAAAAATAATGGAAAAATGGTTGTTTTTCCGGGCGGCTACGGCTGGATTGGGGAATACACCCTAAGGCAGCTATGGCCGGATTGGGGTCTAAAGGGTTAAACTGTATTGCATAATAAATGACAGGGAATGTTTGAAACTTCTGGAAAAATGAACATTTACAATAGTTAATCTTAACTGGCCTTACTTTTACCAGTTTTAAATGAACAACCTTTGTATGTATTAAGATAAATTGATTACCAGTATCAAATAGTAACTCCATGCAAAATAGGCCCCAAGCCATTTAATTAAATCGCCAAAGGGGGGGTGGGCTTCAAGAGCTAGGGTCTAATTAGCCGGTATGTAAGTGAAGACTGTGCCACTAAACCTGCCTTTTTTTCCTTTCTCCAACAAAGACTTCTTGACAATTAGGCTAATAGTTCAAAAATCATTGAATGATGAAACCATTCTGTCTGGCTGATTATAGTCAGGAGATACATGTAACAGTTCACTTGAGAAAACACAGGATCAGAATCCTCATACTTTTCTGAAGGGTATGTCCCTCATCATAATACTGTTCTCAGTCCTTTTCCCCTGCAGATCTCCAATGTATATCCATGAGTCCAGGACAACAGACCGACTGAAATTTCAAAAAGAAACATTTTGTCTCTTGACATGCAAAAAGAAAAAAACCTCTGTGGTTACATTTTAAGGATGCTAAAATGTGAATTTTATTTTACACTCTAGTCATGGATTTTTGCTTGCACTCGCCTTGCAGGAGCTGTGTTTTTTAGATTTAAGTTTAGGTTTGATTTTGCTGAAAATTGTCAGTATATATAATCATATCTTGTTCTTTTTATAGAATAAGGGGCCTTCCATGAAGTACATTACATTCACCTTACCCTTAACCGCAACTACATGTTGGCCTACGTGCATATTAGATTTATACAATATGGGGCCTATATATACTCATATTTTCCAGAACTTTGGGCCTCAACTCACTCATACAGACGCTTTAAAGGGTAGGCTTTGAACTGTGAAAAATAGATATTATCAAAAATATTTGTTCATTTACATTTTTAGTGTAACATCTAAAATGCCAAGTCACTTTTAAATTGATTACCTTCTTGACGCCATGGTTACTGGATCTGGGACGATGGGACACAGATGTCTTTGGAATGTGATGACTTGGATCTATCATACACTTTAGTTTGGCCTACACCAAATGTTGAAGACAATGGCACACCCAGCCAGACAAAGTACAATGACAAGCACACTGCACACAATTATGGTGCTCAACACAGTTGCATTAGGGTCTACCAAAAAAGAAACAGTCCTCTATTATTGTCTTTAGGGTTCGTGGTCATATAGAAAATATGAAACTTCAAATAAAGGGAAAGAGAAGATATTGAACAATAAACAATTCATGTTCAGGAACAATAAACTAAGATTGAGATACTATGGCATGTTCTTAACTAAAAAGATTTTGTTTGATGGTGATAGGAGGTAGATACCAAGAGCAGTTTGAGGATTGTGAAAAGGACAGAATGATGGGTCCACATACAGAATTACTACTATAGCCTTAATAAGCATGCGTGTTTACAATTGATCAGCATTTCCCCTCCTTGTTAACCCACTCCTAGATCTACCACAGGAAACATATCATACTAACGGTAGGTGTCATACTAACGGTAGGAGATGATTGATACAAACCATACCTAAACACGCACTTGCAGCATGTCTTTCTTCCTCCTCATTCTCTTTATCCAATGTGTTCTGCTTAGCTACAAAAATACATCCAGATTTAATAAGCAAAGCCATTACAGTGCAGCAATATGTAAATTAGAAATATCACATAATCTCATGTAATGAGGTCCCTGTCCCCCTTAATAATAGGCACCCCTTCTTACAGCATAGGGCACATCTTTGTGTAATGAATGGTAGATTGTGTCAGTACAATCTTTATGATAAAATGCACATACCTGTAACAGTAAGATATATGATATCTCTGTCTTTTCCTTCTTCTTGACAAATATATGTTCCAGCATCTTCAGGTCTGACTTTTTCAATGTAGTACTCATGAGAAGCTTTTACTTCTGTTCTATCGGCCCGCTTGATGTTCAGGGAGGTGTTAACCAATGAATGCCCAGTAGCATTCTCTAATTTGATCCAATTTAGTTTTGATTGATCTCCATGAGAACAGCTCATTGTGACAGGATTTCCCTCGCTCTCAGTTATGTTCCATGTGTTGTTGGATGATGGACCAGCAGGTTGATCTACAATATACATTGTTACTATACTGATCTCAATAATATAGAGCAGTTAAGTGCGTTATTCAAATTTCTCCCTAAGGCACACACACTGTCACAATTTTTTTGACACTTCAGTAAGTACCAAGGTGTTGTGCTGATTCAGTAATGTTTGTCAACATTTCTTTATAGAAGCTAACGATAAATATAACAGGAATCGATACTAACTAACTAAAGGCCCAATCGTAATCATTCTCATTAGGCTGAAGTATTGAGGGTTACTTACTTCATTAATGTTAGTCAGGGAAGGTTGGTATAAGGGTCACTATGTTTTCAGCTTATTCACTCAATTTCATATTAGTCCTTCATTTTTCTGATCTTCCTCTGTTAAGGATAGACACCAGTGATTGGGGGGGGGGGGGGGGTGAATGGCACGGCTCTCTTTAATCACAATCACAGGATTTGCTTCTTTTAGTCTATCTAAATAGAAACTATCTTTAAATAGCCAAGGATTAAACATATATAACCATATAAATCATATAGAAATAGATGGAAAAATGCATTTGCAAGGGGGTTGAAATACTTAAAATAATGATATTCAAATTTATTTTTTGAACATCAATATTTCACTTGATATTTAACCTAATGCTTCGAAACTTTTGGAGCATCTTTTTGACATATAGATGGAGGGAAGCATGTCTCAGAATTTTGATTTAGGTCTTAGTTCTCATTTCTTTGACATGTAGAAAATTTATTTTTTTAAAAAGTAAAAAAAAGTTTGCCGTTTTTTGTCGTTTTTGACCATAAAATCAAATCTAAGCCATAAATAAAAAAACTGAGACACGCTTCCCTGCATATGGATGTTCTTAAGGTGTGTGTAAAATCTTGTTCATGGGAAACAAATATTTACCAAGAAATTGATGTTCAAAAAAATAAAAGAAAAAAATAAATTTTTATTTGATAAAACCTGTGTTTCTATTTCCTTACTAATTCTTCTTACAGCAACTGATAGACAGAAATAAGACCTTTTCAATGATGTATAACATGGTACGATCAGAGTCCTTGTTAAATAGCCATTTATGCTTTCCTGAATCGGCCCCCAACCACTGGTGTCTCTCCTTAACTGCATGACACTTGACAGCATTCTGCCCGCTGGAAGGCGCATGATGTGCCTGACAGTTATTCGTGTTTGTGTAATGAATGGTGGATTGTGTCAGTACAATCTTTATGATAATATGCACATACCTGTAACAGTAAGATATATGATATCTCTGTTTTTTCCTTCTTCTCGACAAATATATATTCCAGCATCTTCAGGTCTGACTTTTTTAATGTTGTACTCGTGAGAAGCTTTTACCTCTGTTACATTGGGCCATTTGATGTTCAGGGAGGTGTTAACCAATGAATGCCCAGTAGCATTCTCTAATTTGATCCAATTTAGTTTTGATTGATCTCCATGAGAACAGCTCATTGTGACAGGATTTCCCTCGCTCTCAGTTATGTTCCATGTGTTGTTGGATGATGGACCAGCAGGTTGATCTACAATATACATTGTTACTATACTGATCTCAATAATATAGAGCAGTTAAGTGCGTTATTCAAATTTCTCCCTAAGGCACACACACTGTCACAATTTTTTTGACACTTCAGTAAGTACCAAGGTGTTGTGCTGATTCAGTAATGTTTGTCAACATTTCTTTATAGAAGCTAACGATAAATATAACAGGAATCGATACTAACTAACTAAAGGCCCAATCGTAATCATTCTCATTAGGCTGAAGTATTGAGGGTTACTTACTTCATTAATGTTAGTCAGGGAAGGTTGGTATAAGGGTCACTATGTTTTCAGCTTATTCACTCAATTTCATATTAGTCCTTCATTTTTCTGATCTTCCTCTGTTAAGGATAGACACCAGTGATTGGGGGGGGGGGGGGGTGAATGGCACGGCTCTCTTTAATCACAATCACAGGATTTGCTTCTTTTAGTCTATCTAAATAGAAACTATCTTTAAATAGCCAAGGATTAAACATATATAACCATATAAATCATATAGAAATAGATGGAAAAATGCATTTGCAAGGGGGTTGAAATACTTAAAATAATGATATTCAAATTTATTTTTTGAACATCAATATTTCACTTGATATTTAACCTAATGCTTCGAAACTTTTGGAGCATCTTTTTGACATATAGATGGAGGGAAGCATGTCTCAGAATTTTGATTTAGGTCTTAGTTCTCATTTCTTTGACATGTAGAAAATTTATTTTTTTAAAAAGTAAAAAAAAGTTTGCCGTTTTTTGTCGTTTTTGACCATAAAATCAAATCTAAGCCATAAATAAAAAAACTGAGACACGCTTCCCTGCATATGGATGTTCTTAAGGTGTGTGTAAAATCTTGTTCATGGGAAACAAATATTTACCAAGAAATTGATGTTCAAAAAAATAAAAGAAAAAAATAAATTTTTATTTGATAAAACCTGTGTTTCTATTTCCTTACTAATTCTTCTTACAGCAACTGATAGACAGAAATAAGACCTTTTCAATGATGTATAACATGGTACGATCAGAGTCCTTGTTAAATAGCCATTTATGCTTTCCTGAATCGGCCCCCAACCACTGGTGTCTCTCCTTAACTGCATGACACTTGACAGCATTCTGCCCGCTGGAAGGCGCATGATGTGCCTGACAGTTATTCGTGTTTGTGTAATGAATGGTGGATTGTGTCAGTACAATCTTTATGATAATATGCACATACCTGTAACAGTAAGATATATGATATCTCTGTTTTTTCTTTCTTCTCGACAAATATATATTCCAGCATCTTCAGGTCTGACTTTTTTAATGTTGTACTCGTGAGAAGCTTTTACCTCTGTTACATTGGGCCATTTGATGTTCAGGGAGGTGTTAACCAATGATTGCCCAGTAGCATTCTCTAATTTGATCCAATTTTGTTTTGATTGATCTCCATGAGAACAGTTCATTGTGACAGGATTTCCCTCGCTCTCAGTTATGTTCCATGTGTTGTTGTATGATGGACCAGCAGGTCGATCTACAATATACATTGTTGCTATACTGATCTCAATAATGTAGAGCAGTTAAGTGCAGTATTCAAATTTCTCCCTAAGGCACACACACTGTCACAATTTTCTTGACACTTCAGTTAGTACCAGGGTGTTGTGCTGATTCAGTAATGTTTGTCAACATTTCTTTATAGAAGCTAACGATAAATATAACAGGAATCGATACTAAGTAACTAAAGGCCCAATCATAATCATTCTCATTAGGCTGAAGTATTGAGGGTTACTTACTTCATTAATGTTAGTTAGGGAAGGTTGATATAAGGGTCACTATCTTTTCAGCTTATTCACTCAATTTCATATTAGTCCTTCATTCTTCTGATCTTCCTCTGTTAACTGCATAACAGCATTCTGCCTGCCAGAGTGCGCATAATGTGCCTGACAGTTATTTGGGTTGACAGGCATGTAAAGTAAAACAACTCTGTTCCATTTGCTTGACATAAAAGGTTTATTAAATATCCAGGATCTTAAACATTAGGTATTGAATGTGAACACAAAAGTATTCTAGATCCAGATAGGAACTTAGATCTTTCATCACCACCAATGCTGAGGAGTTCTGGCTAAATGAAGCTCAGACAACACACCAGGTTACACAGACATATAGAATATATCCAATAATTCTCTTGTCCCACAAGCAATCTATAGATTTCAGATACTTTTTTCAAACCTATGTAACTTCAAATGTCTGTTCAGAAAAAGTGTTAGTTGACTCTAGGCCCCGTAAAATCCTAGTACATGCTGCCTTTCTTAGATGACACACCCAAACTCCTCAGGGTAAAGGTATTCTTCATCTGCAAATTAACCAGGTTGGGGCTACCACTGAAAAACGGGACGTCCTGTAAAAACAGGACGTCCTGTAATAACAGGCAATTGTGAAAAAGTGTATTATCTAATTATTTTAGATGAAATTACATATGAATAATACACAAGACAAACATGTTATAATACTTTTAGATATGCAAACTGCAAAAATTATGAAATTCTGCATTTAACGTGAATTTTATAACACTTTGAAATTTGAAAAATACATAAATAATAATTTCACAATCAATATTTTTACATAATTAAAAATGCTCAGAAAATGAGGAGGTTGCTAAATTAAAAAAATATTTGTAATGAAAGTACGCATCTTTTGCATCAAAATGATCGTTGCATTTTCACATTCTATCGTAGCATTTTTCTTCTATTGATTTTAATTTATTAAAAGTTTCAAAAATCATACCAAGAAAACGGCCCGTCCTGAAATAACAGGACGGTTTTGTGATCTGTTATTTCAGGACGTCCTGTTTTTTCAGGCATACTTTTGAAAACCTTTTAAACCACGATTATAATTATTGGATTGGATTCAAATTTAACCAAATGATTGTTTGTCATGTAGAGTCACATTTCAAAATTAGAAAAATGAAAATAGAATGTTTTAAAATGATTTAAAGGGGGACGTCCTGAAAAAACGGGACGTCCCGTTTTTCCCGTCGTAGCCCCAACCTGTTAACGTTGGCAAGGAATCAAGCTACTTCACTACTTTTGCCACAATATCAGTTGGCAATATTATTGGTTCAGAATCCCATTTGGCTAAAAGATGAGTTCTGAGACCTTCCAGAAGCAGCTTTGCATGGTCCTGGAAAAGTAATCTAAATGCTTCCTGTCTTGTTGTAAAGAGTCAGGGGTGGATCCAGGCATTTGAAGAAGGGGGGCTTGCTATAGAAAGATTTTTGCCTGGGCCCTCTGGATCCCAGGATTTTTACATTGAAAATCTAATATTTTGGCCCCCCAAAAAAGGTGTGTGTGTGTGTGTGTGTGTGTGTGTGTGTTTAGAGCACTGCATCAAGCTTAGTGTGAAGATGTCAGCACCAACTGACATAGCTGCAGTGAAATGTCTACATGGCACTGTGGTGAACATGGCTAGGTATGTGCCAAAACCCTCTGAAGTCATTCGAATGATCACAATCTTTACAGGTTGGGGATACTATACAAAAACATGAAGTTCTGTAAAAATGGGATGTCCTTTAATAGTGTGATGAATGTCAATTCATCTGTGTAAACTAGAATATCATCAAGTATCGAGATAATAAGTAAAAGATGTAAGATATGAATAAGGTACGAAAAATATATCGGGAAATCCCAAAAGCACGAAAGCACAGAAATGTATTGTAACCGGATATGACGTCAGAGTAGTCACGTGATCTAAGTGACCAATCTCTGCTGATTGATTGATAAACAGTCCTATCTTGGTGTTCACACCTGTCTCTTCCAGTAAATTAACCCTTGAATGGGTTCAAGCTGAAGATATGCTGAAATAGAAGCAAATTAACTAGTTGAACTCAAGTAAATGATCCAAGTTAGTAAGTTACCTAACGACATAGAGTAGAGGTCCAGAAGACCGAGGATGGCCCGAAAGCCCCAATCGACCCGAAGATCAACCCGAGAACGAAAGACCGGACAGGTATGAGAGCCCAAAATAGTAAGCAGCAGGCCCATGACAGCAGGGATGAAGGTGCGACCCACTTAGCCCCATGCTACCAATCACTAGGCAAGCAGTGACCCGCCCTCCCATGGAAGACTGGACCGGACGACCGGAACGCCAACATCCATCCCTTCTCCCCTAACCAAAAACTGCCAGATGTCTGGAACAACCGGCACACACACCCCGCCATCCGAGAATACCGATTCCCCGACCGTCCTGCACGTTCCCCCTTGTGCGCAAGGCACAACTCTTAATGTTATACCTCGGGTTCCTGCTTGAATTCTTTGTTCGGCTCGAGATCGAAACAATCCCCACATCCCTTCGCCATAGGAATCAGAAACCCTGATCTACTGAGGTGCGTCACAATAACAGGAAATTATGAAAAAGTATAGGGCCTACTAATCAATTATTGTAGCTGAAATTATGCATGAATAATACACAAAATAAACATGATATAATACTTATACATATGCAAAATACAAAAATTATGAAATTCTGCATTTAACATGAATAACATAACACTTTCCATTTTGACAATTTCATAAAAAATAATTTAACAACTTATATTTTCACATGAATGAAAATGCTCAGAAAATGAGGAGTTTGCTAAAATCAAAATGATTTGTAATAAAAGAATGCATATTTTGCCTCAAAATAATGGTGCCATTTTCATTTTTCTATTGATTTTTTTAAAAAAGTTACAAAAAACATGCCAAGAAAACAGCCCATCCTGAAATACCAGGACAGTCTTGTGATCCATTATTACAGGAAGTCTTGTTTTTTCAGGCAGACTTCTAAAAATGATTAAAACCATTATTGTAATGATGGAATTCAATTTTAATTTAACCAAATAATTGTTTGTCATATGGGAGCATTTCTGGGTAAAGGGACTTATTGGCAATTCATTATGTCATGAAATATAACACAATTGCAGAGAAACTACTCTTTCATATGCTGCAAACCATTTGGAAATATTCGTGATAGAAGCTGAGATATGTTTGTATGAACCTTGCTACCTCTCATACACTAAGAAACCATATTTCCTATTGCTGTGTGTGTTTCCATGTTATGAGAACTAAAAGTTAAATATGTTTTATCAAAAAAAGTATATTCCCTAATTATCAAAGATACCAAAATGCAATATCTTTTGAAAGTGTGATGTTCCGGGTAAGAACCGGTAGGAGTGACTGGCTGTTTCCAGAAATCCCTGTTTGGAATTGGGACTCACAACTAATCTCAATCGCGTTCGATATCATGAGAGCATGAGTGGGATAAGTAGCACAAATGCTCATTTGGGTCCACTGTGAGACTGCAGGGGACAGCTCGAGCGAGCAGTTTCAGTGTTCTCAGAGACCTGCCCCATGCATGGGGGGTGGACAGTGGTCGAGATAAGACTCGTTGGTTTTGGACGTCGATGGAGCAAATGGCTAATTGTAACTTCTCGTAACAAAGCCTACTTGGATTATTCTTTATAATTCGGTATCAAAGAACTCGTAATGAAATCCTGAATTGATTCCATAAATTTACACGATAGGGATGCTTGTTTCACTCAATGTTTGCAATATTTAGAAGAGTAAAACATTGTTAACATTATCTATGAAAAATATTCTTTTCACCCTTGATATTCTTTTTTCTGTAACCATGGCAACTTGCTAACCTTGATTATGTTTCAGAAATCTGATAAAAAACATTCCATTTAGAATTTCCCAAGATACATTGGTTATGAAAATTCTAACATTTCTATAATTGTTATAAGAAACTATTTAAGATTTCAAGTAAGTCAAAATTTTCAACGAAATAACATAGAATATGTTTTTGTCCATTTATTTCTTAATAAATGCAACAAAGGGGCTTAATTATTTCTAGATACTGGTATTACTGCCAGATGTTGGCCTGAATTAGAAATAATGGGCTGTATTGTACATACAGTTGTAAAGGAACTGTGTATTGTAGAAACTGATAAATATAAAGTGGAAGAATCCCTGGGATTTCAGAAACATATTACATAATTTTTGGCTATATGTCAAATTTTTATTTTATTATTAGAACACAACCCCATAATTGTGGGCCATGATGTGACCCAATATGACAATAGGTACCTTTTCCCAAATATGCTCCCATATAGGTCATATTTTGACATAGAAAAATTGACAATTGAAAGAAGGACATAAAACCAATACATTTTCAAAACTCAGATAAGTATAGAAATATGCTACATGAGTCTAGTTAATGTCAGTGGTAAAGTATTAACTGAAAACTAGCTCAAACCAAAGTAGAATTCCATTTAGATTAATTGAGTTGGGCAAGGACATTTCTTTTCTAATGATTTTGTTCTATATTTCAGTTTAAATTTTAGCACGGACTACAAATGGGCTCAAGGAATAGATTTCCATGATTATTTCAATTTGGAAAATTTAACTGAATTTATTAGTTTTGGCTCTCTTTACAATAATTTTGCATCCTGAAAAAAACAGGACGTCCCGATTTTCCCATCATAGCCCCAACCTGCTTGATGCACACAGGTATTGGATGGGTACACAGAAAAGCATAAGAAAGAATATCATTAAAATATGAAGAAACTACTGACTGAGTCACCCATACTGGTATACTACAACCAAATGAGTAAGCTGATTATTTAGGGTGATGATAGTCAACTTGAAAAGGGTGCTGCACAAATTTGCTAAATGCAATCGTAGCAGATAAAGACCTCGTATGTATAGGATATAATGAGACTGGAAAGCTTGAGAAAAACTGTTATTCACTGCAGGGGCACCACCTTGGCCACGGTTGGATTGGATATGGGTCAACCGCTGTGGAAATGCTGACAATGCAATGTGTGGTGCCACTTAACTTATCCAAAAATACATAATTGGTTATGATCATACCTTAGTCATGGTTGACTAGCTGGGTTCCAACTGGCCACCAGGGAAATGATCACATAGGTCAGTAGAGGAAGTTGCCAGTCTTGATATATCCTATATACATACAATGTCTCTGATAGTAGAAATGCTGGCAATGTTACTCTGATCAGTATAATGAGGAAACCTCTAGAGAGATGCTCCTCAATAAGCAGCTTTTAATTTAGTCTGCTGATCCGCACACTTGCCCATGACATTAAGGACGTCACCTAGAATGCAAAAGGATGCTGGCACCATGTCTGGTGCCTTTATCAAAAGCAACGAGCAGCGAGAAACCAACTTGGAATCCATATATCCTCTAAATGGCCTGTCCATGAGCAAAGAAAGAATCACAGACATCTGCGCTAAGACTCAGGAAGACAAAATGTTATCAGCACTGAAGATAAATGTTCAACATTCATGAATGGCCTGATAAAGGAGAAATTCCCTTGCAGGTCCATTCCGTTTAACAGTAAATGAGATGAACTACCCATCACCAATAATTATTTTTGGTATATTTTCGACATTTTCTCTTTTCCTGGTTATGTGTATGGGCTACATAGTTATACCATTTATATAAAGCCTAGATTTCATGAGTGCTGATATTTATTTGCATAACATTATTCAGAGAAATGATTATTTGTCCACAAGAAAGCCTCTCATGTAGGCAGCATTAGTTAAATGATGTGACATTAATGTATGGTGAAATCTACAAATGATATGTACAAATTGACTAACCTTTATCCACAATCCCAGTGTAATTCAAATGTTCAGTTTTATTAAACATGTTATTCGCATTGTCTGTAATACTGCAAGTATAGATTCCATTTAGTGCATATTCAGCTCCAAATATTCTTTCTATGGAAAGAACTTCGTTGGTTATTGATGATGGTCCTGTTTTCTTCGTTGCAATGCCTGGGCCAGTCAAACTGAGTGAACTCATTTTCAAGGCTGACGAGTGTGGTACAATAACATAGCATGTTAGGTGGATCCTTCCCTCATACTCAATGGCTTTGAACATAAAATTCAGGGGTTCCAAGGCAACTGGAATATCAAATTGTATGTAGATACAATAACCAATATTTGAATGGAAGCTAAATCAATTTAATACAACATTATAATGATACCGAGAAATGGGCTATTTGAATGTTTTATACAAAATCTCACCATGGTAACCAGAGATATGCACAGACTGAATGGACTGAATCTTTTAAAAACAGACTTTAAATCATAAGCAGTAATTGACAAATTTCCAATCTCTCTCTTATTAACATTAAAGATAAACCATTGCAACGTAAGTCAGCAAAATGGTTATGATACTTTAATAAACTTTTCTTTAGTCCTTACAATGCACTCTTGTACTAGAGGCAAGGTTGTAGCAAACTGATAACTGTTTTAGTATAACATTTATATTCACAGTAAATGTAAATAAAAACAATTTCTTACCTGCACTTGTGAAAAATGTCAATAGCATATGATGAAACAGAAACATTGTTTCAAACCCAAGAGGAAAATCTGTATCCTAACAGAAACTAAGTCTAGGCACTCTCTGCCCTGGCTGTTGTTCCTGTCTGATACTGTGGGTGTACATGAGATGATGAGATGAGATGAGTATCATGGGATGCTGACAGTACAAACAATAGGACTACCCATTTACTGTTATTATCAGAATTAGATATAATGGTAACCAGTGGTCCAGGATCTATCTATGATGATTGATTATGTGCTTTGCTTATCTTTATTAATACATAATCATCCCAACCCAATTGTCACTAATATGATCATAAAATATGATATTATGTATATGTCAAATCATCTGGAAGATATAAGGTTGACGTGAGTGGTCCACTTATCACAACGGCTGTCTGGAAGATATTGTATATATGCGTGAAAATACTGAATAAACCCATTAACAAATGTACTCTTATTTCATAAGTAGTATAATTATATAAATGACACTATATACGAGAGAAGTATTAATCTTATTATTATGTTAAAACGGCCTTTTGGGCACGATTCAAGTAAGATTATTCACTGTGGTTACACATCTACCACAACTCTAGAACACGCTTTGCTACAATAAAATGGACTCGTCTCATTAGAGATATGTTTTATTGATGGACAAGTTTTTTTGCCGCTTCTGTGTATTTAAAAAATAAAAATGTTAACCCTTTCCTGACGCCAGGTATATTGATGAATGGTGCCATTTGGTGCCAGGTTTGTCCTATATGCCCAATGTAGTCCTATTTGACGCCAGTTGCATTTATGCAACATAATAATATTAAAACATTAATTTACCTGATACAAAGAAATCCTGGCCAAAATGAACAGACATCATAAAGAATATACAAATATGCATATATTTACACATATAAAACGAAATATTTTTCAGTTTTGAAAATTATACAGGTTTTATGGTGACTTTAAGAGATTTAACAATTGTTGCACAAATGCAACTGGCGTCTTTACTGTGGTGTTGCATTTATGCAACTTGCATCAAGAACATGGTGATGCATTTATGCAACTGCTGTCACGAAAGGGTTAAACAACATACACATGTATGTATTTGATAATGAAAGGTGCGGAAATACCATAGGAAACATAACTGTGTTTCACACCGTGTTAAGCATACATCTTGTAAACAAACCAACATCCATGAAACAATCATAGTAACATAGAGTCATAGTAATAATGAAACATAATATTGATAATATTGATTTATCCACCCATATACACATCTGCCAAGTTCATAGTCTTCACCAGACTAGCGAGTCCTAAAACACCTTTGAAAATGAACACTGAAATATCAAGAAACATTGGAACAGTATTATGGCCGCGCAAAATTGATATGTATCAAGTTTCATGACCAAATAGGTGTATGGAAAAGGCATGTTGTTTACGAAATGGAAAGTATAGAGGGAAAGTTCTGCTGAATTTCGGCATAACTTTTATAAGCAGCATAACAGATTATCAATAATGAAACGTCTTTGTCAAGGCCGAATTTGCTTAATATCCCAAAGGTAACTGTGTTTCTCAAACTTTTAAATTACAGTTAAATAAGATTGGGAAAACAAACACAATATTTTGCTGAGAAGTTTAATGAGCAACTCAAAATACATGGGCGGGGATAGGCAGGGAACATATTGGGAGATTTCTTTAAGAATAAAGGTGAATTATTCAAAACTAGGTGTGTAGTTTTTGGTAATGAATCCTTATTTCAGCCCCGTACCCATTTAATTCAGTATTTTGTTCCAATTTCATTGGCAATTTCAGTGTTTGGGATTGACTTGCACAATACAGGAAATAAGGCAACTAATTAATAGTATGCATGAGCAAATAAGCCATATTTTCCCATGTTGAAATCAATTTGAAATGATCTTAAAGGGATTTGGGACTGACCACACCCACGCCACCTGGTGTGAAAATCTTAGGAGCTTGAAATTCTATTTGTGTATAAAATATCTTTTATTTCCAAAGAAGTTGAAACTTTTCCACAAAGATTTTAACACAAAATGGGATAATAAGAGATTTACAGGGGATTTGATTACATAGGAATATACACTGTAAAAAAATACCCGTAGATTTTACGGTAAACTACTGGCAACTGTGGCTCCAGTAGAGTACCGTTAATTTGACGGTTGACCGTATTCACTACATGACCGTAGTTGGTACGGACCAAAACCGTTTAATTTTCACAGTGTTATACCGTAGAAAATTACGGTCAACCTTCATTATGACTGGCCAATACCATTTTTATTAACAATTTATTACCATTGTATATATACAGTTGAAATTGTTCAAATTACAGGCCTATAGGCTCATGAGCCTGTAAAGGACGGTAAATGTGACATACACTGACATCCACTATTTATTCCATGCCGTATAATCTCAAACAATGTTTTGGATACATCAATGGCATTTGATCAATCAAGAGGTAAAGTTCAAGGCTAGAGTCAAAACTCTTTCAACATCATGCATATACAAATGCAGAGTTGACCTCTGAACCAGGGTAGGGTTGGGGTACCTCTTGTGAGTCCCAGAAACATGAGACCCCTACCCTAGTCCCTATGTCTGACCACATGTGAAAAAGGTGTTTAAACAAAGTACATCTCCAGAACTCATGCGAGTCAATTTTCCTTAAACTCAAAATACATTCTAATACATTCCATATACGCTTCTTATATGCTCTACAGTGCCATGAAAATTCTCAGAATTTCATAATGAATCTATATTAACATTTAGAAGAAAATAACTGCATAGAATAGGCATACACTGTCACCTGGTGAAGATATATTGAACTACATATAAGGATAATGAAGGTGGTTCTGGCCATGCACTTGGTCAGCCTAAATTTTACATTCTCCCCTCCTAGTCTGCCAGAGCAACTTAACACTGTGCTATTTTGGTCTGGTATTGCATTCCAGTAACTGTGACCAAACCATGACTTCTAATACGCATGTGCCCGACCCAATACTCTGTTGATGTCTATTACCTATACCCAGTCTCATACCCCTATTATTTCAATTGAGTAAAACCGCTTGCCTTTGTCTGACCACAAGCCTCCATAGCTCAGTGGTAGAGCACTGGCTTTGTATGTGAGAGGTTGCTGGTTCAAGACTCTGCAGTACCAAGTTGTAAAACTTCAAATACTTTGTGGTAGTAAGAGCACATACTGAATGAAGTTTTTTCATATATTTAACATAAAGATATGGAACTTACTATTAAAGGATTAAGCTAATTATTTGATGTTTTTAGGGAATGCTAGGTCTATATGTGGACAAATGTTGTAAATGGGGACTCCCTTTAGGCTGTAATACTGAAAAAATTTTGAAACCTACCAGGGTATAGCTGACAAGGTTATTGTACTAAAAAGGTGTGCACCTGTAAAACGTACAGAAAAGGTGTTTAAAATGTTTTGCAAATGTTTTGAGGTGTAATAGAGCCTACTGAAACACTTGTTGTAACACTTAAGGCCAGGGCCACTTAGATAAGAAGGCCTAACTCATTACGTTCACGTTGAGTCCGTCTTACCAAGACTATCAGTGATTTGTCATATTTCAATAATATAATGTTTACAGAACTCTACCGTAAAAATCAACTACCGTTATTTGTACGGTTGAATACCATTGTTTGCATTGATTATACAGGTTTTGTCTGTAAAATAAAAAACGGTAGATTACCAGCATGAATAACGGTTGTACCCTGTATATTCTACGGTTATTTTTTACAGTGTACAGGAAATGCTATATTTTCCTCTTTCTAAGGACTGTAGCTCTCTAATTACAACGGTGACCCCCACTTTTCTTTGCTGAAATATATTGCTAAAGGTCCATAGATGATATTCAACCATGTTTGATAAATATTTGCTGGTTAAATTTTTCAGGAGATGAAGACCTAGTGTTTTTCCATAGAAACCCATAGTAAAACTTAATTTTTGTACACCCATTTATCTTGAAAATGAATACGGTGACATATGTTTTTTATCACAGTTATCTATTCCCATAGTATTGGTCTAACCTCACAAATCATCTCAAGGCTATGTGCTGGTTCATTTAGAAATCAGATAGACAGTCCTTAATCCCTTTAAAACGATTGGGTATTCTTTTTCTAAAGTCCTTCGCCGAACCTCTGAAATCAAGCACGACGTTATTCGATAGTAGCGCATATTAGAATAAATGGTGTATTTTACAAACTTTACATTTTTGGTTCTGAGAAGAGACATTATAACAGGTAATCGTGCTCTCTCAGGAAAATATTCAGAGCTGAGGTCAATCACTCCTGTCAATACATACTTAGGCCAATCTTTGTGTTGTTACTGTATTCTATCGGGCTACTTTATATAGGATATAATAACACTGATTGTGAGTTCACCCAGCAATAATGGATCGTTATTAACCTGGTTTGCAGACACCTATGTCTCAGGCTAAAACCCTCAACGGTGTACAAAAATTGCGGCAATAGTAATAAATGAGATTCCAGACCATGCCAACTAATGTATAACTTGGGCCCAGAACTGCTGGTCAGACAAGCTTGGGGTATTTTCCATTTAAGCCCATGTAAATTGGTCATATTGAACCTTCCATAACTTTTTCAATATTAAGAATTTTGATTTAATTATAGCCATTGGAAAGGGTCCCCAAGAGCTTATCTGCACTATGTAATGAATCCAACCAATCAGGTGTTCTGCAACTTAAAGCATGTACGTTTGTTTCTCCTATCCTCCACTGAACCATGACGGGTGCGCGAGGTCTGGAACAAAGTCTATTGCTTCGTGACTCCTTGGTCGGTAGTACATAATACTATAATGTCACTTATGTTTAATGGGTATACAATTTAAAGGGAAAGTTCAGACATTAACAATGTGCGATATTATAGAACTTAGAAGGTTAAAACTCCGGGTTAAAACCAACCATGAACTCAAACAGAATGGCACACAGACACTTGAAAGTTGCAAGATGTTTCCTGTCACAAGAAATTCGGACATTGTGTGAGGCCACAGTACCACGGGTAGCTGATTTATAGTATTTTAAGCACCTGCAGGCTAATTTTGACCAATTTTGTCGACAAAAAAACCTGTAAGAACTATAGAAAATTAATGAATAATTGTGATATTTCTACCTGTAATAAATGAATTTTCAAACAACTTGGAAAATATGTAATGTATATGGATACACATTTGAAAAATAATGATCTCTAGGTTTTCTTCATGTCAAACTAGAAATTGTGACATGATTAATGAAAATTCCTATGCTTAAGTCATATAATTTGTCGACATATTACCCAGCATGCACCTTGATCAAGGCTAACCTGCAGGTCAAAGACAAGAAATTGGCTATCCGTGGTAGGGTGAATTACTTACATGCTGAATACTTAATTTTCTTGAAACCTTTTCCCAAGTCACCTCACCATCCCCGCTCACCCTCTTCCAAAAGAAACATTGCGAATTCCCTTTTTCCCTCATTTACCTATTTCTCATCCCAATCAACACTCCATCGTTCCATTTCCTCTCAAATCTATGTCTCCCTGGTCTCTCGTTTCAGAGATTCACGCTCATTGTCCCCGAGCCCATGTTTTCTCTGTTTTTTGTCCTCCTCCAGGGTGTTTCCTCCTGGGTCCCTCCGCCAGCAGCTCACGGCTCGTCACACCTGCCTTATCAGTGTCCCAGGAGAGAGTAGCCCCTGGTGATCATATGATGCGATGATACAGGGGACCCTGCACTGACCAAGTGGTTCTTTGGGTTCAATTCCCGGTTAGTGCTTGGTTCACTAAGGGATGAGGTACAGCAAAAATGATTTCCAGGTTTTGATCGCCTGCTGTTTGCCCGCCCTGTCATCTTCATCACATAGATTCAATCACCAACTGGTTTTCGCAGTGAAAATGACCCTGGCTGTCGGTACAGCCTAAAACAACCAACACTCACTCACTCACTTTATTTTCTCCAAGCCTTTTCCCAAGTCACCTCACCACCCCCGTTCACCCTCTTCCAAAAGAAACGTTGCAAATTCCCTTTTGTAAAACACCACCCATTTACCTATTAATTTTCTCATCCCAATCAACACTTCATCGTTCCATTTCTTCTCAAATCTATGTCTCCCTGGTCTCTCGTTTCAGAGATTCATGCTCATCGCCCCTAAGCCCATGTTTTCTCTGTTTTTGTCCTCCTCCAGGGTGTCTCCTCCTGGGTCCCTCCTCCAGCACCTCACGCCTCGTCACACCTGCCTTATCCACGTCCCTGGAGAGACGCCGGCGTCCCTCTTAGCGTCCGTCACTGATGCCCGGATGTTGGCGGCCAGTGGCGACACCTACAGTTTAGTATGGAGACACCCACGTGACCAAGGTGAGTAACTGGACGGCACTCTGCTGCCTTGACCACTTCTCAATGCAGAGTGATTTCTGCACTACAGCTGCCACTATATAGGCCCTGTTTCCATGAGCCGATTTTACTACCGATTTCTTGGCAATTGATTACTTTTAACTGGTAATATAGCAAAGGATTATATATCTTACATACCAAGAGAATTAAAAACCTTTTCTACTGATATATAACATGTTAATGATTAACCAATATTCCCACTGCCGATTTCTGAAACCCATAGTGAAATCGGTTGGTGGAAACAGGGCATAGTTGGCTCCAGAGGCCTGGAAACCACCAGCAAAAAACTGCCAGACTACTTTTGGGCCACAGGACGTAGTAATACTAAATAGGCCAATTATCCCTATATATGGTGGCGAGTTTTCTCCCTACTTTGCAAATTCTACTCTCATGGACTCATTTTCCGGCGGATGTAGATCTTAATGCAGAACCTTCTCTCACAGCCTTATTTTCAATCGCGGAGGTAGATCTTAATGCAGAACCTTCTTTCACAGACTTATTTTTCAGCGCGGATGTAGATCTTAATGCAGAACCTTCTCTCACAGACTTATTTTTCAGCGCGGATGTAGATCTCAATGCAGAACCTTCTCTCACGGACTCATTTTCCGGCGCGGATGTAGATCTTAATGCAGAACCTTCTCTCACGGGCTCATTTTCAGTCTCGGAGGTAGATCTCAATGCAGAATGACAGAGCGGGTGTGGGTGCGTGTGGGGCCCCCTGGGACCTGTATATTCACCTAGCTTGGTCCGTTAGGGTGTGGGGGCGCTCCTAGGTTCACGACCTACCTTAGATAGGCAGGACACGTTTATGCCACAGTTGCTGCTCACTGAATATTGCTTAAAGCCCTGTTTCCACCAGCCGATTTTACTACCGATTTCAGAAATCGTGAGTGGGAATAATGGCATATCAAAGACATGTTACATATCATTAGAAAGCTTTTAAATTCTCTTTCAAATGGTATGTAAGATATATAATCCTTTGCCATATTACCTGTTAAAAGTTATACATTACCAACAAATCGGCAGTAAAATCAGTTGGTGGAAATAGGGCTTAACTGAACAGCACACAGCTAAGGCTGGTCCCACCATATTGTTTTTAAGTGCAGTTTTTTTCTTGTTCTTTTTTCACCATGTATAATTCTGATAGTCAAATACGTATTATGAATTAAATCCTTCATGTAAACAGACTACACTTAGTTTGCTCTTAATATTCATAAAGGGTAAAACTTTATATTGATCGGTCCTATGCAAAAGAGTGCCTGTTGTTTTGAACGGAGAATCAATAATGATGTATCGATTTTGCTGGATTCAGTACATAAAACATGTTTGCAAGTAAGACAATCGGATTTATATTGCTGGCTTTTATGTACTAATTTTAAATCTATTGCCGTCTTAATTACAAAACACCCAATTGGAGACAATAAAGTTATATTTTATAAGTATTACATTTAGTCTGCCATCGAAGCAACAGACAGATACAATATGCCAAGTCAATTTCGACCCCAAAAAATCACATCGAAACAAATATACATGCATTGTATTTTCCTCGAATAAGGATAAAAGAAGCTATTCATTTCGAGAGGGGGCTCGGAAAAAGACCGCCCTGTCTCTCGTTTATTTGTTGGGAAATAAAGTTGTTGGTTGAGCCGTGGTGGCGTGCAGACGGTGTAGGCAGCTTTAGGCGAGCTGGATTGGGTCTTATTACCAAGTCTGATGAGAGTGAACGACGCATGGTGGCCACAAACCGCGCCTTCGGCCACCCAAAAAGAAATTGTGTTTCCTGTCCAGTGGATGACCAAAATTCAGGCCACTTTATTAACAATTATAGGGTAGTCGGGTAAAACATTGAATGCATTTTTTTTTACAATCAAATGCTAAACAGAAACTGGTTTTGAAAAGATTTAGAGAAAAGTAGGGAAGTAGGGGGGATTTTGTAAGTTGGTAATCAAATGTTTTAGTCAGTTGTCCACGTCGCAACAAGACGTTTAACCGATTTTCCCATCATGAATGCTAGAAAAAAAATTTCGGCCAAAATTGCATTTTCATAATAATTGATCAATGATGTTGAATTAAACGTTTTGCAAGAATAATCGTTGTTTGTCAAACCGATTTCAAAAGTCGCTTTAAATTTGGGCCATAATTACAAAGTAAACTAGGAACAAATACATTTCAAGAGAAACAAATCGTTTTCAAGGGTGGCCTTCTTTTCATATCCTGTCCTAAGGGAGAGTGGCCGAACAGGTCTACTCAGCAGGAAGGTGTGACGTCTGGCCAGATAGAAAAGGGCATTGAACATGACATTTCTCTGCTTTCATGAATTTCATTTGCTTTTTTTCTACTCTTGTTGCTCCCAGGGTAAAAGCAGAGCTGTTTTGGACTGGTACGAAAGCAGTGGCCATTAGCGATCATGACGTGCAGAAAAGGAGAAGTGGGGATTGTTTCTTGAGGAAACAATGGCGAGGTGTTTTTATATGATTTAATGTGTAATAAGTCTAAAAGCAAGACAGTTTCTTTTGAGAATTTACATAACGTACGTGTATCCCATCCATATTCACTAGCTTTCCAAGCTTATGGTCAACCTGTTCTATTGTAGGTGCTTGTTTAGGACAGAAAGAGGTAGAGGGTTAAGGCTATATTCCACTTTGCACTTTGCGGTAGGTTGCATTTGCGGTCGCTTTTTATGGGTGCTGCAAGCAATTTGCAGTTCTGATACTAACATGTTGGTATCTGAGACCACAAGCAAAGCATAGAAAATCTATTTAAAATAGCACCTACCGCAAACACCTACCGCAAACACCTACCGCAAACACCTACCGCAAACACCTACCGCAAACACCTACCGCAAACACCTACCGCAAACACCTACCGCAAACACCTACCGCAAACACCTACCGCAAACACCAATATTCCACCTTGAGGCATCCTACCACAAGCAGGTTTGCGGCAGTTTGCTTGCATCTTTTCATGGTGCCACAAGCAAGTATCGTGTAGTGGAATATAGCCTTTATGGGTTGCATTTGGTGATCCCATTTTCTATTGAATTGATAAAATCTACGTAATTTTGTTTCTTTAGACTCTTGATCTCCCCTCGATTGGTTAACTTAAAGAACTGAAAATTGATAACTATCACCCAAGTCCACCCAACAGGGGTAACCCTTGTTATGAATAGGTCACCTAAACTTGCTGTCTGCCTAGAGGGGTCTGCATAATAATATTCACTTTTGATTTGAAGTGCCCGAAGCAGGGTTATTCACGTCATATTGGGCCTTTACAACAGACTTGAACCCTAGGTCTAATATTCTCGGATACGGAACCCCCTCATTGCTATGCCCAAAGCCTTATCTCCGCCATTTTCTTTGGTGCAAACACCCCCCTGGATTCCACTGATAAAGGTAGGGAAGGCGAGGGGGGAAACATGTATACAGTGAAAAAATAACCTTAAACAATTCTTCAAATTCTAAAATTTTCACAATGTATCCTTGGATATAAAATCAAGAAGATAAGGTTCTAGCATTCTTATATCAGTCACAATGTTGAACAGAAGGTTCCTTAACCATTGAGCCCATGGGATTGTATTCACCAAAGTTCACACCTTACTGTAGCGCCACCTACAGCAAGTGCCCAGATAACCTAATCCAAGAATAAGGCGACCAATCGGGTGGATGGAGGGGAGGATCCAGGTGGGGCTGGGGTAGGGGGTGGGAGTTGGGGGGTCAGGGGGGT
This sequence comes from Lepidonotus clava, assembly GCA_936440205.1. Lineage (NCBI taxonomy): Eukaryota > Metazoa > Annelida > Polychaeta > Phyllodocida > Polynoidae > Lepidonotus > Lepidonotus clava. The sequence goes on from OW387135.1 coordinate 21,883,904, forward strand.
CCTGACACCTAAGAAGGAAATAGAGGGGAAATGCTGCGTATGTGTATGCAACTGCATGACATTTTAGCACCATCCCCACTCCCGGGTTTCAGAATTCTGAAATCCTGGATCATCCCTTGGTGTGTGGGGAACAGCTGCCATTGCTTTGGACATTACAAAATTCATAATCTCTAATCCTTGAGCACTACTATAGGGTAGGCCTATAGCGCTTCAGAGGGGTGGACTGAGGCTAGACTACTGGGGTAAAAGGATAAAGGCGTCTGTATCAAAAACCATCAAGTCGCACATCCCAGGACGTCCCTGAGTCTATGCGGAGCGGGGAACGGGGGGGGGGGGAGAGAGAGGGAAGTCTTAGATTGTAGAGTGTGGTCTATAGTATGAAGGTGGTTACATACGGAAAACGTGTGCCTTCTGTACACGGACCATGGCAATTCTTTAGCCCGAATTGTTGGTCCTAATATGGTTTGCCTTTTTGCACAACATCGCACAGATTTATTTTCTATCAAACGGGCAGGGAGGGGATATAATTAAGGACGGAACAGCCATAATGCCGGTTGGGGGTCTATCATTCCAACAGTTCAAAGGTCTCCTGGTAATTTAGGGTTTTTCCCAAATACCTGAGGGAGAAATGATTCTTAGCATTTACTTTTTAGATGGGCTAACACATGAATATACCAAGACCCATCGCGGGAAAAATCAAAGAAAATATCCTTCTAGATCTACCCCTACCAAAACATTTATTTTGAAAATATTTCAGTTAGATTTGAAAGTTGTGTCTGTTCCTCAATTAGGCTTACACCCCTCCTCTGTTGAGTTTGTCAAAGACACTGGTCAGTAAATGACATTTATCTTACCTAACCCCCCACCCTGACCCCACGATTACGCCATTAGCATAACCATTACTCCAGGAGGGACCTAGAACGTGCATAGCAGGGTGCATTTGTAAGTTTTGCCCCTTAAACAGTTAAACTGTGTTAGTGACCAATTTCAAATTCTCATTTTCCATATACTACTAACATGTCGCACGTCGCATACATAGTAGTATATAAAAATGGCAAGTTGGCGCTTGCCACACGAAAACATAGTTAATTATATATCTACAATGGATTCGGGAGAGGGCCAGGCCTATCACCTACATGGTCCTAGCTAGGGCCATGCGTCACGGAAGTTCATGCATAACACTAATTATATGACAATATCAGTAGTACAATGAGGATTTTGTGTGTGTCGCTTACATTGCAAATAGGCTATTAGGTAGTATATTGGCGTGGATACATTTTCATGGAGGCATAACGAATTGAATCAATCGGAAGTATGTAGATCTAGATCCCCTAATGAAATACTTTCATAGTACGGTATAGTAATCTCATATCTCTACCTAACATCTGCGTGTGAAAAACAAAGTGAAACTCCGTCCTTTTGAATCCTCCCAATCAATCAAAACAAAGAACAATGTTCCAGAAAACGGATCTATTCACAATTGACGGCCACTCAATGGATGATCAATGATCTCCCCTTTCTTAAAGCCAGTCTCTTAGTGTGAACGAGAATGATTGAGGCTATCAACAGTCCCCAGCGACTTCCCAGAAGCCTCACGGACGGACGCTGGCAAATAAAAACCACTTCCGGTGTGGGTCTACAAGGACCATTGAGGTAAACGCTCTGTCCCAACTCGGCCGATCGGGCGTGAATACCCCTAATATCGCTCACCGCCTTTTCCCCACCGGCTCTGTTTTCAAAGTCAAAAGGCTGCTAGGAAGGCGGAAATAGAAAGCGCCCTCTGCTTCCTCTTCTAGCCATGCGCGTCCAGTCGGCCTTGTGATTACAATGACAGGAAATAACATCCGCCGCGCCGCGTAGTGGCCACAGAACTAGTCACATACGGAAATTGGGTGGTGAGACCTTGTTTGAGAGGTTTACTTGTGTTCGGGTGGCTATACGGCGCCTGATATTTGGGAACAAGATTAATAGAGGCCACAAATCTCGTTTTTTCCCTCAATATTGTAGGAGTTCAAACTGACCCATATGGCTGCAATAGTCGTGCAGATTATAACTATTTGCAACATTTATAGGCTTTTTGTGAGACCGCCTACTTGCACTTGTAGATTTTCTATTTTCCAATAGAGTTTGCTGCATTAGAGCCATCCATATATCCTGAGAAAATATAATATTAAAAAGCCATGTAAATGTAAAAGAAGTGTATTTCATGGCAACAATATGTATGTAGGCCCTATAGGGCTAAATTTGTACTGAACTAGATAAAAGAAAGAAGTTGAGATACTTCTCACTTTAATCCACAGCTCATGTCACGATGAAAAATTACTTGGTTTAAAAAAAGATTCACACGTACTGAAGTAAGAGGCTTAACCCAGATTATGCTAACGTCCTACTGGTAGGACGCCTATACCATGGGTTTTGTACTACTTGTTAAAGTTAGTCGAAATATGAATACAATATAAAATCTTAGTGTAAATATGACCTCTACACCTATAGATCATGAAAACATTCCAAATAAGAACATATCCCACGCAACATTATGTTGCCATGGCAACAAACAATGAGGTAAATTGACAAATACAGATGATAGAAAATTTGAAAAATCAATGTATGTTTTTCCTATGATATAATAAATATTTTGGGACAAAATTTGGATTTTAGATAGACCTTATGGAGCTCCATATGCATGCTAATTTTTATCTAAATCAAATAATAATGTCCAGAGATATTAAGAATTTTCTATTGCCGTCCTACATGTAGGACGTTAGCATAATCCACTACCTTAATTTTATGCCCTGCGTCCATGTGGATACTACATGATATAGCATTATTTTGAAGTTTTGTCATCATTTACTCACACATTTTGCATACAAAGTATGTAGTAGATGCCAATAGAAGTCCAGTATTTGGTACTTTAAAGCTCTTTTTGTAATTTAGAACAAATTTTTATTTTTCCTTAACCCTTTAATGATGGATTAAGGCATATTATCATAGATAACCAATAAATTAGGTTGTTGGTTACCATGGTAACCCCAAAAATAAATAAGAAATAATTTTTTCGCACCCTCCGAAAGTGGATTTCATAATTATGAGTAGCTTTCCATTTAATGGATTTCTAGAATTTTTATTTTTAAAATTAATAGTATGATTTATTTGTTATCATATATTTGCCAATAAGGCTCTTTTTAGCATTAGCAAAGAGTTAAATACTATGGAAATTATGGTAGTGGATTATGCTAGCGTCCTACATGTAGGACGTCCCATATCTCAGCTTCTACTATAGATAGAGACCTAAAATTTTGTATGTGACTTATTATATCATATACTGTGCCAGATATAAGATATTTAGAGTTTTGGATCATAATTGGCACTTTAGTATAATTTGGGTTAAGAGTCTATCCTGAATGCCTCTTCTCACAGCCTTTCATTAGATGATGCATAGGGATATTGAATTACTTTGATGAGGGAAGCTGAAGGTTTACAAACTTTAGCGTACATGTTCCGATTATGGGGATGGTAATACAATATGTATTTCCTACTTACTGTAAAGAAAAAGGATCAGTATGAGTTTTGGTACACAAGCCTGGCAGAAATCTAGAGTGGAAAAGGTGGAACACTTTTAGAAGGTCATATGTGGATTAATCCTGTAGTATTAAACTAATTACGAGGATAACCTTTAGGTTTTACCACAAAACTTCCCTCCCATCTGTCTGGTACTTTACCAAAAGTATTAATTTGCTAAAATGGGATGTATACATATTAAGGAAGCTTAATTCTTGTACGGAAAGGGGTTTTCCTGGATAAATGTCCTATTTCCTAAAATGAAGAAAAGTGGACATTCACAGATGTCTTATAGGTAATCTTCTCCCAAACCAGACAAAGTAGGATGATAGAAAAAGGAACATCCTCCTTAGCCGCCATCTTGGCATTGTGTTCAGCACCACCTAGTGGGCAAATACCCTACTAATAACTTCCGCTGCTGTCGAATCCACTTATTGTATTGTCAGTGCTGTGACCTTTAGACACAAAAACTTTCTGCCCTCATGGCATTAGTAAGTTCTGATTCTCTAGGTTGAGTTGGATTAACAAGGAAATACCCTCTATATATAAGTAGATAGTGTACATCTCTGGAAATTACATTTGGCAAATTACAGCTAAAACTGCACAACAGTGTGGTTTGCATTTCCGTAGAAACCTTTGCTTGAGGCCAATAGGTGGTTAAAAGATGAAAATAGACATTTCCGGTTCATTGCCCCTATATGTATTAGTGTACCATAATACTCACAATGTCCTTTCGTTCTCAACCAGCGACTATTTGCGAACACTGATCATTACAATGAATGGTTTGTTGACAATGATGGTTATCTAAAGATGTCCAAAATGATCGCTCTGAGGTCATTTTTTGCATATAAACAAATTATAGCTTTTTCATAGTCAAAAATTGCACATTTATAGGCCTGTAGATATCAACCGTACAATAATATACTTATTTCCAGAATAGAAAAGTAATACAAAAGAACAACCTTTAGGTCTAGCCCTATTTAGAAAAACAGTATTTTTGGTGTTAGAGTGTTGTTGCTTAAAGTGATTCTGAATTCATCGCTGTTACAATTCGGTTTTGATTATGCGACGGAGCACAGTGGCCTGTTGCATAATGGCATGTATAAGAGTGAACAATTATTTTGTCAAATCACGCACTGTTATGCAGAAATTGAGGATCAAATTTCTCCAAATTTCTATTAAGATTTCCCAAAACTCAGGACTTTTAGATCCAAAATTAATATCTATTTTTCAGATATGTTTACAGAACTAAAACCGGGCCAGTAAAACGACCACAGTTAAACAGCGGGACCCCTATACACTATACCCTTTCTGTCAATCGAATTGTGGGCATGATTAGCCATAGTAGCCTACATGCTATCCCAATTTCTAGTATTATATCAGATGTCGAATTTCAGAAATTGCACTATCCCATGTCATCATGTTTTCATAGATCTATCCTATATCTAGATGCTTCCATTTCAAACGTCATTATTTCAAATGTCCTTTCTGATTTTGTTATGCCACGCAAGTTGAAAACAGAAAAAGCATTTGCGCTGGGTCGTATTTAAAGGTTCGGTGCCCATTAGTATAGTGCAAGCTTCGCTCTGACATGGACCGTCGTATTGATCAAGGCTAAAACCCCCAATTTAGGTCCCACAAGATGCCAAGAGATCATGTCAGCTGATGGGAAAGTTTCACAGATTATCTTGGCGTGATATTGATCATATTCTTAGGTTTCCTATCGATTGCCACCAAAGTCCCAGTCATAAAATAGGACGCCATATTCCTTATGGACGGAAGTGACGTCAGCGGCTGTCCTGCGCAATGGCATCCTTGGCGACTGGGGAGACATCTGTCGGGTTTAAGGTAAGACTTATATTATACCTCAGGGCACCCTTAACGGTTGTACATTTTGGATTTTTGTTATCTCCAGTTATTTAGAGGCTAAAGCCCCATACCCACTAAGCAACTTTTGCACAGTTGGGCAACAGATCGGCACTGAAATCGACGGGTTCTAGGGGTAGAATTGGCCGATTTTACCAGAGATTTATATCATACATGCAGATTTCAATATACCATACCCACTGGGAATCGCCCATCTATCAGAGTTACTGGGCGATTTGACCCTCGTGCCATCGCCAGTTGCCCTCAAAATCGTCTAGTGGGTATGGGGCTTATTCTCCTTTCGCCTTGTGTTGTAAAGGTTACATACACTCCATTGTCATACTCAGGGATGGTTTGGAGGTTGTCTGGACTTCCAAATTTATAAAAGTTTGATTCACAAAATTTAATTTTCTATATTTCAAATTTGATCAAAATTGTCATCAGGAACCATCTCACAATTACTCTAAAACTCTCAGTCTCAGGATCCTGGTATGGTCAGGGGATCCAATGTGTCATCTGAAAAAAGAACAGATTTTCTTTAAAATGAATAACCCATAATCATAGCAATCTGATGAAATTATACGCTTTTCCCATGGTCAATACTTTTTGCATATGCCGTGTCTACAGCCACAGAATGTAACCTAGAGGGAGTTCATAAGATTTAAGCCCGCATATTGTTTTTGATTAGTCTGCACTGAATCAGAATCACATCATCAATACAATTTAAATCTTAATTGTCACGTGTTACACTAAGCAATTGAAAAAATACTACAAATATGTACGCATGCCTATCCTTGCTGGAAACCTATTATTTTGAATACGGCCAGATTAAATCAAGAGGAGATATAAACCCATATACATATATGTCCTACAATCCTGTTAACTCCATCTCCTACAAATGAGAACATACAGCCTGTCTGGATGGGTTTGATTAATTTCCATCACAGCAGTCATTTTGTAAGATTAGAAGCATACTTTGGGTTGGGCTTGCTGTCAGATGATCCTGCCTGTCTCTTCTTACTTACTTACTGAACATGATTGCATGTCATCAGGAAATCTGTAAAGGAAATGAGAGTAGAATTCACCTTATTGCATATGACAGCTGATTGGTAGGACGAATGGATTGGGTTACATTGGGTTAAATTCAGTTTTTTTTAGACCGAGTTTGAGGTTATTATGTATAGTTAAAGGTTTTTTTTTCATTCACGTCTCCTTCTTACAAGAAGCAACTTCTTCCAGGATATCAGGTTAAATATAACAGAACAACATCTACGTGATATTAACATTGAATAACAACACACTCTGACCAATGTGTAATATAATTCCTTATCAATTTTAATTTTGAAATTGGTTAATATAGCACGCTCAGATTTCTTCATTCCTGGCAATAGTTGTGTTTCTGTAGCTAACTTCCCCCGGAGGCAAACTAACTTTGGGTGATAGTGCCTTTGTTAAGCCCTCGTGGTGTCATATCACATTGACTAATTCAGGACACTTTGTCCCATCCTTCTCAAGAAAGTCATGGAAGCAGTCAGCATTATGATAATAAATTAAAGATTTACTCAGAGGTAGCGATAAAACCTGCAAGGCCGACCAAAAAACCCTTTTCTCCCATTATAAACGCTTTAATTTCAATGCAATATACTTCTAGTAGATATGAAGTACTATACATAAATATTTTTATGTTTTAAATGTTTTTATTTCATATGAAATTTCACTTTCACAGTTCTATCATACATCTTTGTACATGTTCATGCATCTCTTTTTGGATGCGTGAAAGTTTTCTGGATGAACAGTTGGATGGGTATGAATCTTTTTGAATTTTTTTGGTCTTCACTGCTGGTAGTGACCAATTATAATTGGACACAGGTTATTGTTAGAATTAACTTTGACTAAAAACTTTATGGATATGTATGTGTTTTTGTGTACAGTCACACCTGTCTACTTGAAGGCTCTCTAATTTCATTACTAATAGAATTTGAATGACAAGTTCTATCACTGATCGTTGCCTTGATTTAGTAATTTCATTTCGTTAAACCAATATTTCTATCACGAGAACTTCCTATTCTTCACCATAGAGAATAAAAGTGGGGAGGTTGGATTGTGCTAGACCAAATAGTTAACTGCAAGATAAAAGCATGGTTTCAGGCTAGTAACTGGCAGCTAAATGATCTATTGTTTGTCTGAATAATGAATGGCTTCCTCAGAGAAAACCCTAATGAGATTCACCATCCATCACCACTAATGATTTATTGAAGGTGAAAGTTTTAAACAAGTCTAACATGGTTTTTAGTCTGTAGTCTCAGATGTAGATTAAATTTTAACGTGTGCAGGCACTGGTTGTCAGTCCCCATCATTGGGTGTTGCTGAAATCTGAACCATTGCTAGACTCGCATCAGTTGTTCTGAGATGAAGGAAATTAAAGCCTTGAACTAAGTGAACTCGATGCTATAAGATAACAGTTATAGTTAAGCCATCGGTGGAATGAGGTATTTCCTCACTAGACCTCTTGTGAAAAATGTTAGATTACACTGAATGACTAAATGCGGTTGATTAAACTTGATAAGACTTATAGTGTTAAACCCTTCCATCCATCCTGAGTGACAAGTGCTTGTTTGTTACATAAATTTTATTGCCGTGGTTTCCTGAGTTTATCTGTTTTTGATATGAATGGATACATTTCTTTCTCTAATAGTATGGAAAAAATGAAGGATTATAGAGACAAAAGTTAAATACTAACATTTCTGTCTTATCAAACAAATAATCAAGATTGGGCCATTATGATCCACTTCTCCCGTATTTCTACCTTTTCCTACGTGGGCATGGTTCTAATGAAGCAGGTGTGCGGGGCTTTTTTTTTTATCACCCTCACGGACGGTGAGCGGTGCGTACTGTAGGCAGTGCGAATTGACAGGGTCTACGTACCGGTCTATATTCTCAGTATTTTCTAAACAATTTGATTATCTTTCACCTTGAAAATTGTTTTTAACGAGAACGATAAACTCGTTTTGCCTCAACATTTCAATAAACATGCATTAATGTGATAGCCTCAATGAGCTCCCACCCAATGATTTCCTTGAACAAAATAATAATGTAACACTACTTACTAAGAGATTTGGAATCTAGATGGAATTTGTTTTAGGTGTATGATAATACAATCAACGATGGTGAACTTTTTGTACCGAAATAAAAACAACTCTAAAAGAAAACAGAAACTTGTAATCAGGTGATCCTGGCCAGAATATATCACACATCCTTCTTTCTGACTGAGACTCATTCAATAACTAGTCTGCCGTGAACGCCCCCCTAGGTCATGTCTAAGGCCATATCAGGTAGGCCTGTTCTTTGTCATTATACCATGTTCACATGGACCTTCAACAGGTTGCATGCCTTTTATTGACGGTTGTTGGGGTTTATTGTAACTATTCTTACAGGCAGTGCAAACCTAGCTTCAAAGCCTTATTAAACTATATGATTAAAACTGCCTATGACATGGGGACCATATCACAAAATGCCATTACTTGGTTTCCCAGGTGGAGATGCCAATCTGCCTAACCTTGAGCGTATATATTGCAACCTAAACCTGTATTCCACGATGGGTTCTGGTCACTTGCGTCGTCAGCTTGCGTGGCAACGCAAGGGATTAACGCACCTGGAGTGGAACACAAGGTATATTCCATGATGCGTTGTACTTGCATTTATGGAACGCAAGTAAAAATGCAAGTAAAAACGCAAGTCTACTTGTGTTTTTACTTGCGTTCAGATACCAACATGTTGGTATTTTACTTGCGTTTCTTAATTAGAGGTAACACAAGTGTCACAGAACGCATCGTGGAATATAGCCTTAAACCTAATCGTACCATTAACGGTATTACACTACACTGGGATATATCCTAAAATATAGCCCACAACATTTTCTCTATGACATGGCTATGATGAAACAACTATCCCACAACTTTAATACCACATCCCCCCTGCGACCTACCCTATTACACTAATATGATAAAGACATTATCATAGGACACAGCGACATGACCATGACACAGCATATCCCCAGCATATCACAATCGCATCGCAGCTCATATTGTGTAGTGTGATAGTGCCCTGATGCTGTACCTCCGGGTGACACCCCGTGTCTGTAGTCTTCACATGTAGTACCAATAGGTCAGGCCAGGGGTGGCGCCTCTGGTTACATAACCCATAGCTGCAAGGCATTGGGGGAGGGGGAACTTACCTCCTAGATGCAATATGTATCAGAGGATAACAACTAGATGCATTCAAAAGAATATCACTCAGGTACATTTGCAATTAATATTATGTGATATAGACATTATGAGCCTGTTTCATAAGAAATCACAAATTAATTAGCTGAAGATTATCTTGCTTAAGGTAGTGGGGAGACATTGTTGTCGTTTCTAGCTAAGGAACATGGTTCATCAACAGAGATTTTGTAAGTTTGTGGGCCACAACTGGAGGTTTTCTTTCTGAATGACCTTTTTAAACCTGTGCTACTTTTTCGTGAGGGACACATTTAAGTTTAGCGTGTTTTTTTTATGAGACATATTACTTATAAATACATCAAACGTTCTCCAAATATAATGCACAGTATTGCAAGTTGACGAGCGTTAATACTCTCGCATCATTCCTTTCCCCTATCGCAAGTTAAGTTGCCAATTTTATATCGAATTCTTTTTATAAATTTACTTCGTGGCTAGAATTAATATATATAGAGTGAAATAACAAGGAATAACAGGTGATTGGTTTGGACATTAATACATAGGATTATTTATTTTATCCTCCTATTTACATTGACTCTAAAAGATAAAAATCTGCAGCAAACTATTGTTGATGGTGGTTGGAATGCAAATGAGTAATGGTTACGTTTTGCCGATTTATATAGTGGGGTGTCAACAAATATCTGTAGCCATGGAGATGGGCCGGTTACGTCGGCGCTACTCCCGAAATAACAATTTTGCTTTAGGTATCACTAAACAAAATATTACAATTTTTCATTGATTTTTACACAATTCTAATTTTATCAATTATGAAAAACAATCGTAAAGATGACCTTAAACTTTTTATGCACTTTAGGGCAAGGTTAATACAAATAAATATATCCATTTATGATATAGTAATCTATACCGCAGGTAGTTCCTCATACCTGCCACTAGAGAAGTGATCTAGTTATAGGCCCAAAGAGGAGCTGTCCATTCTACCATGACTGATTATTTAGTGTCATGGGTGCTACTACAAAACATGCATTATAGGAAAAAATACCACTCCTCCCTTCAAAGTCAATTTGTTACTTACTAAGATGGCACGTAACAATAATGTTATTGATGGTGAGGTTGAAACCTCACCAAATTAGAATGTTATTGTAACATTATTTTTTGGTGATGAAACCAAACAAAACGTTATAAGGACATTCTGTTTAGTTCAAAGAACATAACCAGAACGTTATAATAACGTCACAGCAGAAGGTCGCATTGACGTAATCATACTCTTGTGGCTGTGGTTATGACCAAGTGCCTCCCCCCCATCAGCCATCCCCCAAAGGCAGGGGAACACAGGCCTAGTGAGAGGCATATGCCAAGCAGGGATCCAATGTTGTTTGTCCCTGGCACCTTACTCAAAGTGAATCTTCGACCCTGGAGCACTGAGGCCGATCCAGTACGGCCCTGACACAACTTGGTTAATTGGGCCAAAGTGCAGAATCAGCTATTTTCAACATGATATGAAAGATGACATTTCCCCAGAGAGATGGTTAGCATCAAATCCACCAACCAGATTAAAAGAGAGTTTCATATGATGTCTTCATTCATAACACATGGTAGTTCAGAAAGGTCTTTGATTAAAGATATGTGCTCCCTATGCGAAAGTTTCTCAAATTTGATCTAGCTGAGGAAGTGAAATTTTATGCTGGTATTTAAAATCAATATACAGTAACTGATGATGAGTGAGATGTACATTTCCTCTCATTTCTTCTCAATTTTGAATTAGGCCTCAATCAACGTTTGTACCTATTTTACTGGCACTTAACCCCTTTCAGAAAATAATATAGAATTTAGAATTTCTTAATTGTCACCGATATTATCATAAATTATTAAACTAAAACAGCAATAATTTACAAAGTAGCTCGTGAGGTCTGTATTTATTGATCCAGGATACCTATATTAACCAGGTTTCTTAAGGAGCTGACATTCATTAAGTTTAATATATGACTCACCATATCTATGATTATACCAGTGACCTCCTAGCATTTTTGCACTTTATAGTCTACATCTATCCTTCACAAAATTATATAGTTTTTTAAATGGAATTTTGATGCATTAATCTTGAAAGCACCAGACCTAGTTGGATGATGTATCCTGCCTGATGCTGGGAGCACTATACCCTGTCATCATCAACAGTGACTCATAAGCCTTTAATTACTAGGCTAATGAGCGTAATGAGCTATATTGGTGCAATAGATGAAGAAAAACCTCAAAAAGAAGATCGCCAGGCATTGCAACTAGTTCAACTAAATGTCAACTATTCCCGATAGCTCGCCTATTAAAAGAGTAGGAAGAAAACTGTTGACTATTACAAATCTTTGCCTTAATAGCTTTATTGGGTTTCGACTACCTTCCTTTTTACTTCGGTCTCTAGTGCAATTGACTGTTAGTAATGATTGCCCCCTCCATTCTATCAACCCTATTCAGAGGAATGCGGACAAGGACATCACATTCAACTCTTTCAAATAAAATGATCATTGTTTCCGAGTTAGCCCTAACATCAAAACCGTCAATATCATTGTCAATAAAGGAGGAGTTCTTTTGTATATAATGTCAAAATCACATACATAAAAGTTTGTGTTCTATGAAAATAGTTTACACGGAGATGATAGCTTATAAAGTAAAAATTATTTTATCAACCAGAGTCATAACTTTGAATCAATTCAGGAACACCAGGATTGTCCTACACATAAGTGTGTAATCTATAGAAGTGATAATTCCCACAAAGTAACCCAACCCTCGATGCAGCCTGTAAATAAGATCACAACCTGGATGGGGGTTCCACGGTAATAGATAGCCATGTGCCCGTATAATTTGGTGCTGTGGATGGCTACAGACCGCCAGGGGGCATTCACAACGAAGCACCAGCAAACCTGTTGGTCGGACAAATCTCCAGTGGCCTGTCACATAATGACAGCAAGAGTTCTGATGCACTGAATGACGCCCCTGTTGTACGGATGTCCTTTTCCGATAGGTCCCACTGTCGAATTGTGGCTGTACTTCTGGGTCGATTTTAGTTCTGCAAACAGTTTTTTGCAATTCTTGCAAAAACAAGATAGGCCTATTTACGTCTAGAAATCCTGAGACCTACAGTGAAGGAGAAGCATTACAAATGGGAGAACTTTTATGATGGATTTTTGCACAATGAGGAGGCATTAACAAGGATAATCTCAGCAAATCCTTGCAACGGCAATTTCCATTATGCGATGGCCCACAGTGCTGCATAGCATATTCTAGTTATATATAACAAGGACGTCGCTGTTGCAATAAGTCCCACGGGTGGATACATGTATTGGCTGTTCTCTTGGGCCAATTCTAATTCTGTAAACGGTTCTGAAAAATAGACATTTAGATATAAAATTCCTGAATTTTGAACTATAGTAGGTTAATTATCCATTAAAGTTAAGATCTCATTAATTTTAGGTCGTTGATTTGCCTTCGGATAATAGCTAGCTCCTATCGCAGTCTCCTCCCGTTCGACTGCTGGCGTCCAAAACATGATAATAGTTCCGGTATTATGAAGACATAACACTCACGTGAAAGGATGTTCTTTATTTATTTCCTATGTTGCAACGCTCTCATGACAAGCACAGTTCCAAGGATAGAATCCACTCAACCACACTCAGTCAACGCTCCTGCCATCTAAGCAGTCTATCAGCTTCAATTCCAACTCCAGGATTAAGCTTCTAGAACACAACCTTTCCAGGATGGTTAACTCACAACAACGTTCTGCTTCTCTAACTGAGTGCTGCCTTGAATGACCCTTATATATGATGTTATAATACACGTCACTAACTAGACACCTCCCTACTCTTCACAAAGACAAAGAGTTATAGCTAAGGCGCTTCAGTACAGTTTTCAGTCTGGAAAGATTATTAGAGTGTGTGAAAATTGATGCTGGATTTGGTCACAACAGGGAGGGTTTGGCCAAACCCTCCTTGGGCTGTTGTGAGACCATTATGTGACGGACCACCTTGGTCTGTCACATAATGGGTCTCGCTGTTGCGAGATTTGGCACCAGCAGCGAGACCAATCCCTGTTGAACAGCGAAGGAATCCAACTTTGGCAATAACAGCGAGGGTTGGCACAAGCTTTTTTTAAATGTGTGAGGGGGGCATTTTGGGGTCATTATTTTATTATCATATTGGTCAATCATGATATAGAGGTTATTTGTGATTGAAAGAAGAGGTGAACAGTCTCAATACATACACTGCAAAGTCTCTGCTCTAATTTAAGACAATGTAAAATACTAAAATACAATTTAGGGACAAATAAACTAGAAGCAGGATGTAAAGGTAATTTGCCAGGATCTACCTACTGCTAATGCAAGCGAGGGATTAGAAATAATGGATTTCAGATGTCGTCTTTCAGTCTTTCATGCTTAGTGATTAGTCATTACTCATGCATTTTGAAGTGGAATAAATGTTTGGCAAGAAAGAGGGTTCTACAGTTGCAGCCATTTAGAGTTTCAGCTGCCCTACTAATGAGCAGTCTCACGTCCTGTACTTTGTAACCAAATTACTCTACCCCTTTGGGCATAGGTTTAGATTTATGTCCCATTGTGGGGTAATTGTAAAATTGCCCTTAATCATGGACGCAATGGTTTGCACAGGTGCCTATAGGTGGCCCTCTACACCATGCCTTCTACACACCAGGGGGACCTACTGGACCTCACCTGATGACATCAACCACTGCAGATAAATCTCAACCAATCAAAGCAGACTGCGCTAGTCACCACCTGACCACAGACAACCAATCACCGGTCGCGGCACCCTTCCCAGCAGCCACTCACACTGCTTATAACCTGCGCTCCCCACTCATCTCATCAGCCTGGGCTCAACTCTCCGCTGAACGACTACTCGCTGCTACACAGCACCTCTGCACCCAGCACCTCTGCACGAACCTCTGCACGAACCTCTGCACCATGCCGCCTAAACGTCGCCGCGCTGCCGCTGCCTCATCAGACCGAGAGACCGATCAACAAGATCAAGGTACCCCTGTTCTTCCTAAAACTAAGAAGCCAACAGTAGCCATGAATGCCCAGGCTATAGCTGATCTTTCAACAAAAATGATGGGGGTAGATTCTCAACTAGCAAATATGACACAACTATTGCAGCAGATAGCGGCCAGTAACAAAGAAACTGATACTTCTGTAACAGAACAATATGCGGCAAAGCAGAATTTTAACTCTCAAAACACTCAGTACCTCGCACAGAACGCACAGGTGGACTTGACGGCCCTGGGCGGGGGCCCCGCCGCGCCAGGCGGTCAACCATCACATCATCATCCCACCATGCAGCACCCTGCCGGCCAGCCGACCGTACCACTGCAGACAGCGCCCGGGTCACTACACGCCCAGAATAGCTTCAACCTAGCCGCCCACCCGGCGGCTGCGGCTCGTACCAGGCACTTCACGACCGGCCAGCTCCCCCCGCCCACGACGGGCTGGGCTGGGGCGACCGGTGTCCCTACTAGAATCCAACCAACGGCCACTCACATACACCAGTCCCACGCGCAGCATACGCTCGGGGCCCTTACACAACAACCCCCGACGAACCCGTGGGACCACCCTACTACTCTCCAAGACCTCGAGACTGACGCGACCCTGACGAGGAGGGTGGCGGAGGCGCTATCGGCGGTGGCGACTCCCTTCACGACCCTCACTGGTAAGCACGCTCAATTCTCGCATCATGTCGTTACACGGGGCCCAAAGAAAAGTAAGACCAACCTGGGGGAGCTCACTATTGCCGAGTATCTATGGGGGTTCCTGCAGATAATAAAATCTAAGGATATTTCGGATGACTCAGTCCCTTACATGAATCTTCATATGGAAAAGGTTATGGAGGATGCAATCACCTATGAATGGCATGGGGTTAGGGCCTGGTCAGAGGAGGTTTGTTCCCGCGTCTCACAAGGCAGACTCAGCTGGGCGGACACGTACACAATTGACAGGCTCCAGACCCAAATGTCCCATTCCACCCTCATCTCTAAAAGCTCTTCTAACCAGTCTACTTCAACTAAAACCGAAGTGTATGAAATGTCAGACGAAGTTCGTAAGGCAAAGCCTGGTCCTCCCTGCAAGTTCTATCGAACCGGGGCATGCACGCACGAGGAGGACCACGTCCAGAACGGGTACAGGCAGCTTCATGTATGCTCGTACTGCTTATCAAATAAGTGTCTGTTGCAACCTCACTCTAACAAAGGTTGCAAAACAAAGAAGTTTAACACCCAGAAGAAAACCCAGAATGAGTCGGGGTTTGGGAATCAGAAGTAGATCTGCAACATCGCATGAACCTTTCTGTTAGTACCTTTTCAGACTCCTCACTCAACGCGGCACTACCACAGCACGAGGCTGCCACCATGACACGTCTCCCGGGCTTACCGGATCGAGTGGCACCACCCCCGCAAGATGACGGCTGGCCTTGTCCCACGGCGGAGGCCCTGCGCGTCGCCCCCCTGCACATGGCGTTGTATTACGATGTCAGAAATTCCGGTCGCCCGAACTATCTAGCAGTTCGAAGGCAAGTACCCTCTGAATTAAACTGCGATAGATGGGATGTGTTGTTGCATGATTACCCTGATAAAGAAATTACTCAGTTTCTTAGGTTTGGATGGCCCGTCGCGTACTCGGCCCCCCAACCCCCGGTACCTACACATGACAATCACGCATCAGCCACTCGTCACCCTGCGGCTGTCGACCATTTTATCCAGAAAGAACTCTCAAAACAAGCCCTCTTGGGCCCTTTTACGGCACCCCCCTTTTATAAATGGACTCAGGTCTCACCACTAATGACCCGTGATAAGCCGGATGGTTCCGGAAAAAGGGTAATTATCGACCTATCCTTTCCGGAGGGACATAGCGTCAATGATGGTATCCTTAAGTGCAATGCCCCCCAGTACACTCTACCTACCCCATTGGATCTTGGTGACCTCATAGTAAGCGCGGGTAGGGGCTGCTTGATATGGAAGTCGGACCTCACCCGGGCCTACCGCCAGCTGAGAGTGGACCCCTATGACTATCCCCTCCTCGCGATTAAGCACAAGGGCCAATATTTCGTAGACATTTGCCCTAGCTTTGGTTGCAGGGCTTCTGGGGCTGCCCAACAAAGGGTCTCTGAGGCTGTGGTCCATCTCATGGCAAAGCGGGGTCACAAACTCCTCGCCTACGTCGATGATTTTTGTGGCATTGGCACGACCCCCTCACTGGCCTCCGGCAGCTTTGAGGCGTTTCATGACATTACCCAAGACCTGGGTCTCAAGCTTGCACCAGATAAGACCCTACCCCCATCCACAAGCATGGAATGGTTGGGGTTTGTGTTTGATACTCTTGCTCTTACTATCACTATCCCACAGGAAAAATTGAATGCTGTCCTGTCGGAGGCTGCTGCATGGATCGACCGTGAATGGGCAACAAAACAACAGATACAATCCATCGCGGGCAAGCTAAATCATATTAGCATGTGCGTAAGACCTGCAAGAAAATTCATGTGCAGAATCCTCGGCGCTCTCCGAGCAGGGGGCAATCGCCCGAGAATTCCAATCTCTCTGGACTTCAAGAAGGACCTCGCCTGGTTTTGTGAGTATGCCAAACTCACTAACAGACGGGTCCTCAATGAACCCAAACTCCCAGAACTACAAATTGAGTGTGATGCATGCTTGCGCGGTGCTGGAGGTTTCTCCTCCACGCAGTACTACTCCCTCACATTTGACTCTGAATACTCTGCAAAGCACCATATTTCTCAGTTAGAAGCCATTAATGTCGTCATAGCTGTCAAGACATTGGTCCCCAAGGATGTGGTCGCAACTTGGTCCTACTCAAGACGGACAATATTGCGGCCATGTACGCCCTAAACACAGGTCGGACCTCAGACCCAGTATTGGCTGCCTGTTCGCGTGAGATATGGCTCATCTCCGCGCTACAGCAGCTTGACATTCTGATATTTCACGCTCCAGGCGAGTCCCTTATATTAGCAGACGCCCTGAGCCGGCAGAGCTTTACCCCTGGGTTAAGGTCCGAAGTTCGGGCCCGTGTTGATGCTAAGAATTTGAGTTGTGTTATGCCTGTTGCACTTGATGATGTCCTAACCATCGCTCTATAGTTGCAGGAGATGATGCACCTCCGTCCGCCCTCTTCCAGCAGATGGCGTCCTCCTACTCGGCGGCCTTCACTCAAGGCACCGCCCAGAATCGCTCCCGTCAGGCGCGGGCCTACATCGCCTACATGATCGCCCATCAACGGCCTATATATAACCCTACATTATTAGACATTCTATTATACATCCAATTTTTGGCCAACTCTTTTAAGACAATCTCAACGGTTAAGAATTATATCTCAGGAGTAAAAACTTTGCTCACCCATATGGGAGCTTCAACCTACCTGTTCTCTTCCCCAGTTGTTACCAACCTATTTAGAGGCCTTACCAGACTATCAAATCACATTCCTTCACCAGCTCCTGTTATCGATCTCCCATCGCTTAAAGCTATGTGTGATTTGCTTGCAGCCCTCGGACCACAAGGCGTGGCCCCTCGGGCGGCGGTCCTCATGGGGTTCGCTACATTTCTACGTCAATCGAACCTTCTCCCTACGGCAGGCCCGGCGGCCGCTCACTGCATTAGACGAGCAGACGTCCTCGTTGAACCCGGGATGATGTGGGTCACAATTAACTCTTCTAAAACCATCACTGACCCTCGTAAGCGGGTAGTAATCCCGGTCGCAGCCACGACCTCCCGCTACTGCCCGGTCCAGGCCTGGACTGATTATATATCGGCCCTTCCCTTGGACCCGGACGCACCGGCTTTTATGCTCTCTCCTGCCATTCCCCTATCTCCCCAAAGACTCAATGCATTTATGAGGGCCGCTCTGGCCCGGATACGATTTCCAGCCCATAGTGAGGTGACGGTTCACTCTCTTCGTCGCTCCGGGGCACAGGCCTGCGCAGCAGCTGGCGCTTCCCAGCAAGATTTAATGCTCCACGGCACGTGGACCTCGGCAGCAATAAACACTTATGTCCCTCAAAGATTATACACGAATACCCCGAATGTAGTATCACAATTGTTTGGCCAGTAATTACTATTATTGTATTTTAACTTATCATTTTACGCATGTACTTATCGCTTTTATTGTCTTTTACATTAAACTCTTGTCCAAACCACTTGCTGTCTTGTGATTGTGGGGTAATTGTAAAATTGCCCTTAATCATGGACGCAATGGTTTGCACAGGTGCCTATAGGTGGCCCTCTACACCATGCCTTCTACACACCAGGGGGACCTACTGGACCTCACCTGATGACATCAACCACTGCAGATAAATCTCAACCAATCAAAGCAGACTGCGCTAGTCACCACCTGACCACAGACAACCAATCACCGGTCGCGGCACCCTTCCCAGCAGCCACTCACACTGCTTATAACCTGCGCTCCCCACTCATCTCATCAGCCTGGGCTCAACTCTCCGCTGAACGACTACCCGCCCACCACACCCGCTTTGTCAAAATCTTTTATCGCCCTAGGGCCAGTAATTACTATTATTGTATTTTAACTTATCATTTTACGCATGTACTTATCGCTTTTATTGTCTTTTACATTAAACTCTTGTCCAAACCACTTGCTGTCTTGTGATTAAAGCAACCCACAACGCAAATCAGTTATCTGTTGTCAAATAAACTAGTTGTCTATTTTTGTTTGCACACAATACATACGTGACCATACTTCATCTGGTTATATAATGTCATATGAGATTACACATTTCTTTGGTTATCCCAATTAAAAACAAAACGTCAATTACATTTGTTGTGGATCCCAGTAAAAGAGTAAAATGGACAGGCAAAAACAAAGGTTAGTTTCTTCCACCAACACACAGCATACTGATGAGTGATAGTTAAACGATAGTGTTTTTATAAATTAACATAATACAGCCCACAAAAGGAGCTCTCATGTATAAAATGGATGTACATCATTATTGAATTAATTATTGAAACTTTGATAAGTGATGATAATAGTATGGTGTAATTTCCTTGCAAATTCATATAACATCATATAACCAGATGAAGTATAGTCACGTAGGTATTGTATGCAAACAAAGATACACAACTAGTTTGACTATAATGACTTCATATATTTATTATTGCCTAAGGATAAACAATGTAAACTACAATCAATGTATCATAGGTTTTTGCGTATAGTATATTACAGGCAGGAGCTCTCAACTGATGCTATGTTACAGAAAATGGGTGGTGGTACTCTGGTCCAGCGACGTAATCTTCATGTAGCTGGCCTAATGTATAGACGCTCTTCATTGGAAGAATATGTTGATAACAGGGAGATTAGAACCAGACAGTTTGATAAAACAGTATTGAAAATACCTGATGTATTACTAACTAAAAGCTTTGTATGTCCGATGTATCATGGATCAGACCTTTGGAACAATCTGGCAAAGGAGATCCAGAACTCTGATACTTACAAGGAATTTAAATTCCGATTTAAAGAACATATCGGTATATCCTGATTTGTTCTAATAGACTATGAGGTCCCGCTCTCATCCTCCTTATGTACCCCCCCCCTTTTCTTTTCTTTTCTTTTTTTCTTCTTCTTCCTTTATCTAATTATCTCTTATGTACTTACTATTTTGTTGATAATAATATGTAAATTATAGCCATGGTTCTGTAATGAAAGAATAGACAATGTCAAACCTGCCAAAACCGGTGCAATGTTTTAGTACTTAACCCATATGCTCCCCCGATTACCAGACACTTCATACCCCTGTCACTACGTCCCTGGACACTTCGTACCCTTGTCACTACGTCCCTGGACACTTCGTACCCTTGTCACTACGTCCCTGGACACTTTGTACCCCTGTCACTAGGTCCCTGGACAATTCGTACCCCTGTCACTATGTCCCTGGTCCCTTTGTATCCTAGCCTTTGGTACCTGCTACTTTTCATACCTAATATCATATTTCTGTAAAAACGCATTTCTAATAATTATTTTTCATTATTTGTTGCAAAATATGTTGGGTTAGCGTACTTGACAAAAAAAAATAGGAAAAAATGTTCATCTTGTGTATTTTATCAAAACTTTTTCTTAAATAAATTCTCCAGTTTTCGCACACCTGGAGGCAATTTTCGCGCATTAAATCATATTTTATGCATAAAATGAGTAAAATATTCAGTTGATCAAAAAGGTCACCGATGGACCATCAGAAAAACATTATCTATTGATATTCGCTATTCAAAATGATAGTTGAATTGATCTCAATTCATTATGCATATCAGAAATGCTATGTTGCCTGGAAAAATCTACAGACTCAATATTACAATAAATAGTAGAATATATGCATATTTGGGCATTTTCATTAAATGACAGCATGCAGCATTAATTCGCCCAGATACAAGACATACAAGGTAATCATTGACTCTTGGGTTTAGAAGATTTAGGAAACTGTCTTACAAGCATATGATAGCTCGCTTGGATAATTTTTTAAAGTTTATATATGAGAAAAATGATTCGAAAACTGACAACTGCATTATTTTTTGACATTAGTTTTCATGCAGGGGTTTATTTTCTCAAATATATTGTAAAAAAATGTATTTATGATATTCTGATATGATACAAAGTGACCAGGTACGAAGTGACTAGGGTATGAAGTGACTAGGTACATAATGACTAGGGTACGAAGTGACCAGGTACGAAGTGACTAGGGTACGAAGTGACCAGGTACATAATGACTAGGGTACGAAGTGACCATGATTAGGGTACAAAGTGACCAGGTACATAACGAACAGGGTATGAAATGTCTGGTTACCGCTCCCCCTCCCCCTATCCTTAACAGAACTGCCACAAGATGGGTTCAGCAAATTTTCTCATGAGACGGTTGATGTCTCATCTTTTGTACATCTCACCTGCACCAAAGACATCATGCCACACCCAAATCAGAAGGCGAAAGATTTAATTACTTTGTGAAACGTTGGCAACGACCTTCATAGCACTTGGTACTGACAATGAGTGCATGCTTAGAATGAAAACTGGGTTTCAGTGAGAAGAAACCTCAATATCAATTTCTGTTTCTCGAAAATGAACACGACGTGTAATATGGACAGCTTGGTACTCGGGTACTCAGCTTGGAGGCTAGGGTTTATGTGAGCAGGAGCGGCTCCAGAAAATCTGGAAAGGGGGCACTGAATCATGTTTTATTTGCAGGGGGAGCTGAATATTTCACTTAGAGGGGAAGCTGAATATTGTTTCACTGGAAGGGGCATTCGAAGCTGAATACTGTTTCACTTGAAGGGGAAGTTTAATATTGTTTCACCTGCATAATTATTTACTTTCTCATAGAATATTTCTATGTGGCTACTTTTGTGGCGACTTTGTACGAAATACCATATGCAAATCACTCAATGATGGACTTCAATGATAAAGGGATATATGTCTAAACAATGACATTGTACTCAGATTGGCATTCTCCAATGAGTGCCTCATGTAGAGGATGACAATAGTTAAGTTCTGAATAGACAGTCTGCTGCCAGTAAGACCTATTGTTGTCCATGACAATACAACAGTTCTTATAAGGGGAAGTAACAGTATATATGACAAACCTGTCACCTAAAGAGTATGTCAAAGCTAATTGGAGACAAGGGAAGGTTCCTAAATGTACCTGTAGTCGATGTTGACAGTCTTCTATGTAGAAACTCTATTGTTAAGGGTATTGTGTACATAACAATGGAGTTTAGTGAGGATATTGCCTTGGCTAGTGGCTTGAGCTAGACATTGAAAAAAACTAAGGGGCGGATCCAGTGAAACCTGACCACCTTTTGTTGGGGACTGAAAGTACAGAAAGACAAACAAATGCGTGACATTTTAGTACTTAGAATATATACTGAACATCCCCTTCAAATTCCCTGATCTACCTCTGATAACTGTACTATTCCAACGACAAAGAAACGGAGGTGCCCACTGATTCATCCTTGTGTTACAGGAAGGAATGCAAACATATATCCCTCTGCAATAAGGACTCTCCTCGTTGTTTTGTCATGGTAATTCTGGTGGCAAATAATAATTATCATCAAAAGCTTACATCAAACACCATGTCCATGGTGATTTGGTAATTACCATGTAACAATATGGTTTATGGTTGGCGAATGGTATAAAAATATTTAAGTATAATTTATTTAATATATCTTTTAGATATTATAAGTTATCGGTTGGACAACAGGCCTGTGACATTCAGACACCCGTGAGGTATTGAAATGTTATTTAAAAAAAGTTTCAGTAATCTGAGTAGGGTTCCTATCGTATCCGATATAATAAATAAGTTGTTATTTGTGCAAACGCCAAGCCTAAAATATGAGAATTAGCATGGATATTTATTGATTACTAGTAAAGACTTTTCTGTTCTGAAGATGTTATCAACATGCATTAGGACGGGCCTGAAAGGGGATATCTGTCATTTGGTTACACACACACACATTTGCTCTGTATTTGTCTCTATTATACTACATGGACAATTGTCTTTCATGTATAGGCCTTAAGTCTTTCTAAAAGAAATCTTGTGCATCAGTACATGTTACTACCATTTCTAATTCTCGTAGGTGTTCAAATCGGGACATTGCATTAAGCATCTCGTACCACCTGCTGCGTATTCTATATAGATATAATATAGACAAGTATAATCAATGTGTTGGCAAAATATCTTTTGATAGTTAAATAAATGCAGTCAGAATTCTATCTAACCTTCATGTGAGTGGACCCCATCTAAAATTGGCTACATCTCACAAGCCTCACAAGTTTGTGCATTTTACATGGAGCCAAAAATCAGTCTCTATCCCAGCATCTGCCACACAGACAGAATTTGGCCTTTTTTTGTGTTTGCAGGACCCATCCATGGAGCAACTCCACATCCATGAAGCAACTACAAAGTCCCCTACTCCCCCATTAGGCGTTGGGAGGTGAGGGCGACTTCAAACAGGTGAGCTGAGATGTAAGGGTCCTTTGAGGGACGAGTCCCAGCCAGGTAAGGGGCCGAGCAGCTCTGAGCAGCTCTCTGAGCCGCTCACTAGTGCTCTCCTATAACACAGCTCGTTTGGCGTCATGGCACTGGATATCTGGCCAAAGTGCCACCGTCATTATTCATAAGCACAGCCGGTGACGTTCGTGGCTATGTATAATCAGTGTAAAACACAGGGATCTATTGGGAGGTGTGTTTCAGCATGTATTGTGTTAGAAGAGAAGGCCTTTTTGCCCCCATGCATGTTGTTTATTGTATAGATCCACTGTCTTGGATAACAGCATGTGTAATGCATCGCTTAAATTTTACAGCTTGGTTCTTAGAATATGGAATATGTTTTAGAGAATTATAAAATTGGTAATATTATTTCCAGTTGTCTTACAATTAACTGAGCGTAGATTTTGCGATACATTAGTCCTAGTTTGAAGCTTCTCGGAAAGTGAAATAAAGGTCTCGACAACTTCTTTAAGTGGGAAATCCGTTTAAGATCTATGCAATTGTTCCAATCAAAATTTCCCTGAAAGTAGAGTACTCTGCCTTAGAATTGTTGTTTGGTGGCCAGTGAACCTTTTATTCAATACAAAAGATATTATAATATCATTGATAAGATATCGTTACCTTTAAGATGAATAGGTGGGTGTAAATAGAACAGGCTGATTCTTCCATTATCGCTAATGATTTATATGCACCTGCAACTAGTAAAAAAAATCAAATATGAATATTGTAGTTCTTTGACTCAATGATACTGACAGAATGGGTTTTCTCCTGTCAAAATAACCATTTCATAGAATAAATATTTCACAGTGCCTATCTTTCTTACATCAGTCTCAAGAGTGTTAAAACAAAATCAACCAAGCTCTCCATGAGTCTCAATTATATTCAGTCAATTAACAAAATATTAATGTAAGAACCAAAGCCTGAATCCTGTGGTCCATTGCATAATCAAACACTCGCAACAGCGAAACCACAGCGAGAACTTAGATATGGGTCTTGCAACAGCGACGTCCTTAAAGTTTTCAAAATGCCAACCCTCACAACAGTACCAGTGATGGTTTTGACCACATTTTGACCACATTTACATTTTTCTATAATCTATATATTTTATAAGCTGAAGCACACAGCTATCATTGGCTGAAAACAGAATATTAGAATAATGGTCCCAAAATTTAATGTCCCCTCACACATTTATATAAGGCTGGAACCCATTAAGCGATTGAACTAAAATTCTGATAGTTTTGATCAGTTCTGGTTGCTTGGTTCTGGTCGAAACGACCAGAAATCGTCAGAAATGACCAGAAACGGTGTTCCCATCATGCGATTTTTGGTAAATCGCTCAGTGGGAACACCTGTTTTGGTCGTTTGTGACCATTTCTAGTCGAAAACGGCCAGAACTGAGCGACCAGAACTGATCAATTGTAGTTGAATTGCTTAATGGGTTCCAGCCTTAAAGAACCTGGGGTGCCAACCCTTGCTGTTATCGCCAAAGTTGGACTCCATCGCTGTTCTTAGGTATTTAAACATCTATTTACAGAACTAAAATCAAACCAGAAGAATGGCCATAATACAACAGCGGAACCCAGCATTGTTTTCTGAATCAAAACTCTTGCTGTCATTTTATGGCACATAATAATCTGTCATAACAACAGGAGTTTGCCCAATGGTTCCCAACGGGGCGGTCCTTGTTGCACAGGCACATTTGTTAAAATTGCAGCCACTGTATCAGTTCTATTTCAATTATGTGAACAGAAAACCAAGGGGAGAATTAGAGCAATATACGATAACAACTTCAAATAAAATAATACTTTATGAAGTGTTTTTTTTATTGTGTTGAAGGATGAACATGTCTGTTTTAACAAAGATATTGTTCCTTTTTCATCAATCTTTCTTTGTGTATTATGCGACGTGCTCCGTCGCATAACCAAACCCTCGCAACAGCGAGAGCACAGCGAGGGTTTAGATTTAAGTCTCGCAACAGGGATATCCTTAAGGTTTTCAATGTGCCAACCCTCGCAACAGCGATGGTTTTGTACAAAGTTTGAACACAATTAATTTATTGAGAAATACATTTCCGCCACTTGCCTCCTGCACATTTTAAGAGCTGAGGGGCACACCTAACAGGTTATGAAAACGAAATGTTAAAATCACAACCCCAAAATGTCCCCCCGATATGTTGAAAATTTGGGTGTGCCAACCCTCGCTGTTATAGCCAAAGTTGGATACACTTGCTGTTGAACAGGGAGGGGTCTCGCTGTTGTGGACAACCCTCGCAACAGCGAGACCCGTTATGCGACGGACCACTGGGCCACCTATGACTATGAGTTTGTTATCACAAGTGCAAAAC
Source organism: Lepidonotus clava (assembly GCA_936440205.1). Classification (NCBI taxonomy): domain Eukaryota; kingdom Metazoa; phylum Annelida; class Polychaeta; order Phyllodocida; family Polynoidae; genus Lepidonotus; species Lepidonotus clava. The sequence goes on from OW387135.1 coordinate 21,909,943, forward strand.
CCCAATCTTAAATCTTAAAGTTGTATTGACATGAGGCCAAGAACCAACTTGCCAGTAGATCTTAATCCTTAATGAAAGTGACCAAAACCGGATCACCTTACCACGGTTCATTGATAACGTCACATAAACCATTACACACCGTCAAGAAAGGTTTCGGAAAAAAATCAAACTAATTTAGTAAAAAGTGTGGGACTATTTGATTGGCTTCCTTAAGGGCAATTATTTACCCACTACTAATGATTGGTTACTTTATCCCTTGTTTTGATTCCCCAGTTGTATTACGCCTCCCTATATTGGCTGGGTCTATATCAGAGTGAATGACCTATGCCATTCATTACTTCAGGCCCTCCCTTTTCTGAGCTGCGCACTATTAGGCACTTCTTTTTCTGAGCTACAAGATATGAGACATTTTTTTGTCTGAGCTTGGACGCTATGAGATACTCTGTTATGACGCTTAACTGATTGAATTAGAATTTCTTACCAAACACAGTAATGTAATACGAGGTAGCCAATCTTTCTATGGGACTGAAACGGTGATTAATTTAAAACCAAAAAAACTTCGTGTTTATTAAAAACTTCATATGATCTGAAAATAATTGACATAAAAGCAATAATTTGATGTAATTTCATTGTTTTTCTCATCTTAATGTGCAATTCTATATGCGTGAGCTCATGAAGTGAACTAATTTCTTTCTTTCCTAATTACTTTTTCTTATTAAAAAGCTAATCACCTGCCTTTTGTTTTTGACTTTCATTACTTTTATTAACATAATTATATCAACACTTTGGTATTTATTTTCATGAATATTTTTCTCAGGTGGTCATTTCCCTCTACATTTCTCACCAATGTAAATCATATCTGTACAGTTCAAATTTCCATCTTTACAGTTAACACTCTATTTGTTTTCATATAATATTTTCCCCATTTGGTTAGTCATTCCCCTCCACATTTCTCAACCATGTAAGTAATATACATACAGTTAGAAATTTCATCTTTTCAGTTAACACTCTATTTATTTCCATAAATATTCTCCCCATGTGGTCAGCCATTCCCCTCCAAATTTCTGAACCAACCAAGTAATATCGACACAGCTCACAGGTTCATCTTTACAGTTCACAGTTTCAAATCCATCACCTTCTTCTCTTTCGCCAGTCTTATCTTGACCACTTTTCTGACCGACATCTCCTGTTTCTTACTCATCGTCTCAACATGTCCCTCCGACCACACCTAATCTCCTATCCCGGCCATCTCCCAGTGGTAACATCACCTTTCTCGGCCCCACGCCCGTAAAGTAGTGCGCTGGGTTAAGGCTGGTTTTCACGAGGCGTTTAGTTTGCATGCAATTGGCGGCGACTAAAATGTGCTGACTTAATGCATAGGGGCTCCTTGGTAGGGGTATCAAGACCTTCAATAGGATTGATGTAAACGTAATTTCTGCCTTCGTATACCTTTCACAATGTATATTTCAATAGGTGAAAAATCTTAATACATTTCCTATATAATTATCTAAAAAAGAAATATTGCCCTTTGGCGTCTGTCCTTTATTTTTCATATTATTTGCAGTTATTTACCAGGTCGATAGTGACAAATATGGCCTAAAGGATTAATTGTTAAATCTTCACCTTACCCACATCGGTCTTCTCTTGTTGCAACTGCGTAAAAGGGTAAAAAATTACAGGCAACTTATAGTGAATGAGGTAACCCCTGGGGCCTTCCATTTAGTACATAGGCAAAATTTCTCAGATTTTAGACCCCCCCCCCCTTGGCTTAAAACACGCATTGGATTTATACAGAAACGTACGCAAATTTTCAAAATAACGGACCCCCCCTCCTTGGTGCGTACATACTTAATGGAAGGCCCCCCCCCCCTACAGAGTCGCCCAAACCCATAGGCAGAGGAGAAATTACACATTACATTTCAAGTCACATATGTGTAAAGGGGCCTTCATATTACAAACAATAATGGTAATCAGTGGTGAAAGAGGAAACCCTTATACATTGTTCTCCAGGCGCAATACTGAGTGAAACCCCACACGTAATCAAACTAAAATATGTAAAGCCATTTATGTGAACGGTATACAAATGTATGGAGCCAGTGGTAGTTGTCACAGCAAGCAGTCAAGTATATTACACATTATTGTAGAAAATGTGGTCGCCATTAATTATGTGTGCACATGTGTAAAATGGCTTTATGTGTAAAGGTGCTCTACGAAAAAATTGCCGAAATTGTAGGGTCTTAATTGTCGCCATTTATATGTAAAAACGGAATAGGTGTGAAGGTGCCCTAAAAATGCATAACGTATATCATCGGATTTGGGACTCCTGCATTGCTAAGTATTCTCTCTGCCATTTTGTTTGGTGCAAACAATTCCATAGATACTACTGATAAGTATAGGGCAGGGAAGGTGGGAAATAGCTATACATTGAAAACAAGTACTTAAATAATTTAATACTCTTAATAGTTATACCAAAAATATTATAGCTACACAAAGATGTGTCACTTGGACCATCCCCTATGGGATTTTCGTGACATCGTCAATAGTGGCACAGTCTATGAGAGTCTGAGCACACCGTTACGACATGTCATCTATTTTGCCGTTTTCGTGACGTCATCACCGTTTGTTTACATTTTGGAAAAGCGTAAAAGAGACGAATTTTTTTTTGTTTGAAACGGTTTGCACAGACTCTCGTAGGGGGCGCCACCATCACCCACACTCACATTGAAATGTAATACAGTCATTAATCTTTTCTAGTACAATCGTTGGTTATACATACCATTTGTATACATGAGACATAATTATGTAAAAAGTCTGTATACATGTGTAAAGGTGCCTTATCTGGGCAGGGTGGCGGGTGGTGGGCGGTGGAGGGCGAGGGGTCAACTGGCTGTATAAGCCCCCACCTTCACGGAGAAATCCCATACTTGGACGGGGTCGGATCACCTCGCCCTGACCGGCCTCCATAACTCAGGACTAAGTTAAAACACCAGCCTGCCCCTCCTTATCCCAGGTCTCCGAATAATCCGCGGCTAGGTTAAGGCGGGTTTACACAGGCCGTCAACGGGTCCTTACGAAAATTCCCTTACGTTAACCTTAGGTTAATGACTTATCGCAACCCAAAAACTAATTATGTAGGTCATTATCGTGGGTTATCGGTGACAATTGTCATAAGGACTATGGTCATGAAGGGTTTACACAGCCCGATAATTTCCTTATGATAATGATCCGATAATGGTTATCGTAAGGGTGACCTAAGCCTTGCGACAATGAAACTATCTAATAGATTTGTATGTGAATGGGTCCTTTGACCTAAGACAGGGGGGTTTACACAGGCCGACAGGGGCTCTTAGGACAAGAAACTTCATCATCGTAAGCCAATTATTATTGTCGTAAGGTCATTATCCTAAGGATTTTCACAAAAATTTCAAACACGTCTGAAATTGTGGTTGTCCTAAGGAATTGGTCCCGACAAATCATCGTAAGGCTTATGACAGCCTTAGGACAATGATTTTATTACGATAACATGGGTTTACACAGGCCGATAACGTCGTCGGAATTATCGTAAGGCTATCGGGATTGTCGTAAGGCTATCGGGATTATCGTAAGGCTATCCTAAGGGACCCATCGTAAGGATTTTATCGGCCTGTGTAAACCCCCCTTTAGAGAGAGAGAAGATAATAGGGCAAAAGGAAGATTTTCAGGACCTCCACATCTAGTGAGCATGACACAATAAAACAACATCTTTTGAATCAAACTTTATTTATACAGGTATCTCTGAGGTCTGGAAATGTTCATCAAACTTCACATTATCTCCGTGAAGACCTTGCAAACATATTTTGGATCAAATAGCATGTTTTTCAAATGTACAATACTCGATCCAGTGGACGATTTTACAATAGAGCGCCCTCCCCCTTTGAAAATCTCTGGATTCGCCCCTAAGTCTTTCTTTATGAAGATGTTCTTCGCTCACCAGGCCGTAAGTGTTAAGGTTATTCAACTATTATGCCATATTGTAGGATACACCTTTTTCATGAGTTTGCGCAGTGATCTCAGTGGTTTTGGCCCATATAGGAATCCATACTCCAACTCATTGGTTCAGGTCTATCTAGTAGCAGAGTGCCACACTAATGCAAGTGGTCTATACTGCCGTCCTAGCTTTTAAGGAACTAGAGATTAGGGATTTTAGAAGAGATAGCAGACATGGCATTTTGAATGTTGGGGATTAGTACTGGTGTGGGAAGATTTTGCCTTTCCGATCATAATCTATGTGGCTTTTGTCCTCGAATAGTCTTGGAATCGCACTTTTTCGGACTCAGCAAAATAGGATGGATATTTCTGTCAGTGACTGAAAATATTTAAATGCTCCTTATATTAGTTTTATAAAGTGTCAAGATTGCCATTTGTATATTCAACTTGAAGGTCATCTCTATTAGATTACTGAGACTGTACAAAGAAACCCGATTCAATATCTATTGAGCTAATGCATTTTAGATGATACTTTATAATAGTTGAAGATGCCCGAAAAACAGTTTCTCACATATATGGGGAATATTGTTATAGGTAGGAAATAGTTTTGAGACCTCTATGGAGACGTGGAATGGGAAATGGGATTCTAGCGGAGCAGCAACTATCTATTCTTGACTTTTAAAGTGCAAGAGGATCGAAGCAAAGTTTAAAGTAGTTGTCTTACATTGACGACAGTTTAGGAAAGCCAAGACTTTTCAACGAAAATAGCAGCTCAGTAACAATACCGTGAGGAGAAGTAGGCAGGGGATTTCTCATATTTTGGTAATAGGCCTAGATTAGGCTGTTTCTTTAGCATTAGCAATACTATTTTTTTAACACTCGGAATGGCTGATTATGAGTAACTAATCAATGATTCACGTGATTAACATTAACCCTAACTAAACGTGTATTTTCACAGAAGTGATGTCTTAAAAAACATCAATTACGCCCAAACGCTTTTCTAGCCATAATTCCTTTGATAAAACACCTATCAGATATCTAACTAAAACATGCATTCTCACAGAGGTTGTGTCTTAAAGACATATCAATTACACTGAAGTGCTTATTGCAGTCATACTTCCTATCCATACCACTTACCTATAGCAAAACACGTATTTTTTTTACAGACGGTTATATCTTAAAAACATATCAATCACACTGAAAAGCCTGTCCACGTCACCAAGAGTTGACTACTTACCCGGCAAACTTTACCAGCCAGTTCCCTCATTTATTCTGTCTGTTATGTCGGCCATAAGCCCAGCCAACACGCGCATGCGCGGGCGTTGTAGGACCGGCGACGCCCTCTCATTTAGGCAGCAGTGACATCTAGCGTCCTGATCAAATAGGGCGGGACCCAGGGCCGACCCCTGAGGTACTGCTGGCGTTTGATGGATAGGTAAGACTTGATTACAAGACTGGGAGGAACACCTGTCTGCTCCAGGCCTTAAAGACACCTGACACCCACGTACGCCGCTGCTTGAGTTGAAGTAAACAGCTGTGGGCATTATGTTTATGGTTGAAGTATCATATTTAGTTAAATTTTTGTTTTATATCATATTATGATATAATATTATAGTGTAACAATTAAATGTATTATGTTTATGGTCGGACTATGATATCTAGTTATATTTCTGTCTTATATTGTAATATGATCTATAACATAACAATAAATGTAACAACAAATAGTCATAACAACAAAAAGGATATAGCAAGTTAGATTTGCTATATCCTCTTGGTTGTTATGATCAATTGTTGTTATTTTATTGTTTTAATAATGTTGCTTAGTGTTATGTAGTGCTATATGAAATGTTATGTTCAGTCATATTTAGTGGCCCAAGGCACTTGATGTCTGATTGATAGGTAAAATCTAATTAAAGGTGGACAGAACACCTATTGGCTCCGAGCCTTTAAGACACCTCAACAGAACTTGACACCCCATACACTGCTTGAGATGAAGTAAACAGCCGTGGACGTTATGATTATAACTGAGCTGCAAGGCCATCTTTTTATATTTCATAATGATTTGTAAAAGTAATTGGAATAATTGAACATCACAATGTAATCACACTGTTGCATATAGAATTGTTTATGTTGAACTATGATAGGTTTAATATCAACTATAAGTTAGGGTGTTATTATATGTCGCATGCTTGTCCCTGGACATTAGCTAGCCGCCATATGCAGTCCATCTCCGCCGAACTGCGTGTCCAATACTGTTACATAATATAGTTCTGTATTATGCAAAGACATAACACTCGCATGAAAGGATGTTCTTTAATAATATCCAAAGTGTGTGTGTACTCATAACAAGATCTCTTGATGACAATGAACAATCCAAAGGGTAGGATCCACTCAACCACACTCAGCCAATGCTCCAGCCAACTACTCAGTCTATCAGCTTCAATTCCAACTCCAGAACAAGCTTCTAGTACCGAACTTTCCAGGATGTTAAACCAATGAAAGCTTACAGTGCTCTGCTCAGTGCTGCACATATTGTGCTATATATATAGGTGTAATAACATACGTCACCTGACTCCTCCCTTCTACTCTTTACCTTTGACAAAGAGAAATTGCTTTAGCCCTGACTCTCAGTGTAAACACTAGAATGGCTAAACTTAAGTAAAGACTGACCATCCACGTCAATACAATGTTCGGATGATTGTTCTGATGTCGTCATGGAAAGCACATAACTGTGATGAAAGTTCAATGAAAAAGATAATTATATGTTAGGTGCTATATGAATTTTATCTTTAGTCATATTTAGCCAATCAAACAACAGGTAGAACAAAATGACCTTATGTATAAAACAAAATGGTTTCCTGCCATCATATAAGACTCATCATTTTGTCATGAATATCAATAATAAAAGCCTATGTACTTATTATTAATCATATAGTTCTTGAAAAGGACATTCATGTGGAAAAAACTGTGTACTGACCCTCACTGTTATTGACAAAGTTGCAAACGCTCAATATTGATCAAAGATAATTCGCTGTTGACCAAGTGCCAAATCTTCGTAACTGATTTGGCTAATCAGGGAAATTTTGATTAGCAGCTCATGATAAGAAATTCTGTCTTTCATGAATTAAATTTTACACCTAATAATCCCTCTTTGAGACTTTTTTTGCAAAAACACTACAAAATTAAATGTTGGTAAAAGGAAAAATTCCTGATCTTGAGACCCTAATCAAAATTTCCCTGATTAGCCAAATTAGTTACGAAGATATGGGCCCAGATCATTGCAACAGAGAATCCCATTATGCGACGGGCCACATGCGCCACAGAACAACATTGGAATCTAATACCTTTCCAAATAGATATATCGGAAGCTGGGACGGAGCAGAGATTAGAGTATCCTTGAATTAATAATTTTTGTCAGTGTCACGAAAGGCAATATAGAGATGGGTAGAAGCCAGTAAGAAACCTAGATTGTGAATCAGCAAATAATTTGGATTTAAGGAAAGTTAATATCAGCAAAATAATTTAATTAACAGCTGATTTAGTCTTAGTGTTTGGTTCACAACCTAGGATTTCAATGAAAAAAACTTCTGTATCATAATTGTACTGACTTCTAGCAACGAGCTTTTACAAAGAAAATAGATCCTCGAGGACTGAGACCTACTAAAAGGTGAATTAGTAACTACAATAATTCCAATTCTTGTATAACATTATGATCATCACTAAGCAATCTTATTCACTTAATAACTTATCAATCATTTAAATATTTTCATATGTTCGATAATTTTTACAAATAAACGTCTTCATTACTACTTGTTTGAACAAGCTCCCAAATTGAAAAGTTGTAATCACATCCATTTTCTTTACTTGTCATTGCATCCCAAAATTAGAGAAAATAGAACTTTTGTAATTAGGTTTTGAACTATTTATGGATATTCCATCAGTTATACTGAAACAAGATTGATGGATCGCTTTCCTTAAGATCGACAAAGAGAAACACTCAGTAAATACAAAATGAACAAAGTAAACGTCTTGAGGGAGATGACATTTACAGAGTTAATAGCACAGTTACACAAATCAATGATTAAACCAGATTTTTTTTATATTGCCCTTCATTAATTAGTGGCTGGTAAGTTGTGATAGGGTTCTATGTCACTAAATTATTCAGAACTCTGTTTTGAGTAGCCGTCGTCGGATAGGATGTTGAACTCCAGTTTTAAGGTCTTATCAACAATTCTATTCTTATGGTAAGATAACCAACTTATGCTATTGTGATGGAAAGTAAGGACGAAGGATATGGAGGTCGATCGTCATGCTTCTTGTCTTTGGGAATTTGCTCCTTTTACACACGTGCCCAGTCGTGTCCCAGGAATGGTGACATGACTGGACGCAGAGGTGCTTGTGGGGAGATATGCCTTGTGTGCATGAGGGTGGACTGGTCATGGTGGGTAAGGGGATGGGCAGGTGTACGAGGTGTGGCTCAGGTGTTCTTTAGGAGAGGAAAAAGGAAGGGGGGTGGTGGTGGATGGATGAGTGTGTGTGAGGTGTATGCGCGTACTGTCATGTCATGAGGGAGGCGGATGCCAGGCCTTCGTGGCTAGCTATTTGTAAACTGGGGTTGGTAAGGTGCCTACTGCTCTCATTCTACTGGGGGCCATTCCATAATAAGTTACGAACATTTAGAAATTAATATTGCATTCCAGAAAAAAGATACGCACAAAAATGTATTCCTGCGTACTGTGCATAGCACAACAAATGTGTGCGTAACTCACAAATATCTGCGATATATATTTTAGTGTTCGTAAATCAAAATCAGATGAAAACTCATACAGCTATCCAAGAAAAGAGAGAAAATGAATAACAATAAAAAATTTGGTCATATGTGCAAATTTGTGTTCGTAAGTGTACATAAGTGTTCGTAAGTGACGTTACGAACAGTTTTCTCTACTTACACTATTTACGCACATTTCAAAGAGAAAACGCATCACCTACGAACAACTTTTGTGGAACAGCCCCCTGGTACTAAAGCTGGGTTATGCCTAGCCTTTTGTGTACTAATGCCGAGTCGGTGCCCCTATCTTAGTTGACCGATCTGACGTCTCATGTCCGTTGTGCCTCATGTCATGCCCTGATGTCCTCATGCCTTGTATCATGTCCCCAGGCCATCGTGCCTCATGTCATGCCCTGATGTCCTCATGCCTTGTATCATGTCCCCAGGCCATCGTGCCTCATGTCATGCCCTGATGTCCTCATGCCTTGTATCATGTCCCCAGGCCGTCGTACCTCATGTCATGCCCTGATGTTGTTGTAGCTTGTGCTTCATGTCAAGATCTCATAATTACATGTATTTCCAAGTCCAGCCGCCCATTTTACCACAACTTTGGGTTAATTCCTGACTTTGTGTCTTGTGTTTCATGCTTAAGAAGCTAGAACTAGGCCCTTAATTGCTTAAGCCAAAGAAGCAGAAGACTTTAACACAGTGAGTTTCAGATTGGGACTGTTTAACCTCACTTTATTACATGCTTGTATAGGTACATTTTGATACATTCTCTTTGATAATTATTGGTCACGTCGGTCACTTCCTATGACCTCACTTCCAATATTCACATAATTCTGTGTATTAATATAATTGCTTTGGATCTTGTGTCGACACGAAGATATCAATTTTGCAAACAAGACGGACACATTAGACCTTATGATAAGACATTAAACTAATTGTTCCGTCCTTTTCCCAATTACTCATACATTCTTCTTTTGTCTTTAAACTCAAAACATGTCAAAACATGAATCACCCATGGATTCATTACGCTATGTTGTGAACGTCACTGCAGTGGCGACATCTGTGACTATCAGTTCAGAACACTGCTGCATATAAAAATTAATAATTAGGAATTAATGATAATGGAATTAATAATGACAATAGCCAAAAAAAGTTATGGTGAGCATGACATAATAAAACATCATTCTTTTGAATCAAACTTTATTTTTATCTCAGGCACACACAATGCTTTTCATGTAATGCTGTTTGTGAAAATGTATATCTTTGAGGTCTGGAAATTGTCATCAAACTTCACAATAATACTATTTTTGTGAAGCCTTGCAAAAATTTGTACTGTTGTTAATGTTTTATAGATAGAGTTTGGATCGCATTTTTTATTGCAAAAGATTATCGATGTCACTCCAGGGTAGGCAACCAAAGAGAATTTGGGAATTTTGATTTTGTGTTAATAAAAATAGAGAGAAAATAGAAAAATAAAAGCCCTCTCAGTAACAGATTCTGATGGACGAACCCAAATGTATCAGCGATCCATCAAACAAACAACACTTCCGATTAATGTTGCATGAGTAATAAAGAAACACATCTCTTTTAACAAAGCACTAAGTAGGGCTGTCCCCCAGGCCTAAACGCTAGTCTCACAATCCAAGCCTCAGTACAGAATACTAAAGACCGGCCAAGATAAAGGCCACTGTCTTCCAGCACGGAAGGAAATAGTCTTTCTCTTATGTTAAGAAGATGGATGGATACCCAATATGCAAGAAGCACCCCCCCTCTACTTTTCCACATCAGTAGGGATACTGCACAATGATACACACTCGTGCATTGTGTGCCAAAGTGCTAGGTCATATATAAACATTCCCTGCTGCTGGGGGAGACAAAAACACACAGAGAGCTCAGACTTTCAGGTAGAAAAGCCTCAGATGTCATCTTCCTTTGTCTGGTTATTTCTACTGCTAGTTCCCAGTAATGGACAGCTATTAGTGGCAATGTAAGAGTGTCTTGGATGTATCAGCCATTGAAGGAAAGAAAGGGTGTGAAGACATGTTTCAGAGAATAGAACAATTATTATCAAAAATATTATTGACAAGCAAAGATATGAAACTTGGACTCTCGCCTACACATTTTCCATGACATTGTCGATAGGAGCGCCTCTACAAGAGTCTGTGCTACCAGATACAAAAAATACAGCAGTGCGTCTTTTTTAATCTTTTTCATAACGTAAACAAACGACGATGACGTCACGAAAATGGCAAAACAGACAAAGCATTGTAACGGCGTGCACAGACTCTCATAGGGGGCGCCATTGTTGGCATTTTCATGGCTAAACATCATGAAGCACTTATCTTTGCTTGCTGTACAATCGTTGTTATTATAGAGCTAGGGCTTGATTGTTTTTTCTTTTTACCTAATGCATAATGTGAAATTCATAATATCCCATTGATACAGATCTATACCTGTAAATAATATTATATTGATGAAGTTCATACGTAATATTTAAGATAATTCAAATAAAGTGTTATTTTGGAATGAATAATGATGTCAATCAGTTGTTCTTTAGCCAAATGGTCCAGTTATCCATTGAAAGTTGATAATAATCTTTAACTAAAGTAAATATCACTTTAAGACCTTAAGGGCTTAATGTAACACATTTTTGGATCAAAACAATTTGCTTAATTGAGGAATTGCGGACAAGGATCTCTCCTTGCAGTGTTTACCTGAATGACAATTTCTAACAAGCAAAATTGTATGATCAATTTAATATCCTCATTACGAGGTTAGTCCTTGGAAATATGATATTAGAGGCACCAAATAGTTAGGTCTCTCTATATCTAAAGCATTACAAATTACAAAGCATCATATATATCCATGTACATATCAAATAAAACCAAACACATTCCCTTATTTTTATTCCTCTCATCTTCAGATACGGTTTCTGGATATGACCAGTAAAAGCCTTCCACTATATTCATCTCACTTCCAGACATTGTTGAGGCATGATCCATTACGAATGTTTCAGGTAGAGCAGTAAGTAAACTGAAACACAAGTAAAGAAAGCCACGCTGTCTGTGCACAGACAGCAAATACTCCAGCTGTGACCGAGCATCACTTAGACCTCAGGCTCTAAACCCTGATCAATTTGGAGCCACTGTTACTCAGACGTTTCATGCTTTGATTCTAGAAAAGTTTGAAGCGCATACATGTCCACTCTAAGAAATAATATCAACGCAATCCAGTGTGTATTCTTTTTATGCATAAGGGAGTTGACTCTGAAGACTTGCATAGTAATGAAAATGAATTAATTGAATGAAAACTGGTGATGGATTTCAAGACACTGGTAGGGTTCCAACGAATTGATATATAAGCATAATAAATGTTTTTTTTTTTTTAAAACATTTTTATTATCCTGGGACAAGTTGGATCTCTCCAGTCTTCCCTTGTCGCCAGCGGAGCTTATTACTATTACAATAACTGTTTCAATATGTAGCCTGGATTTAAGAAGAATAGAAAATGATTAATTGTTTAGACTATAAGGCAAGTAACACATGCCTCAACCTTTCATAGATTCCAACAGTTTTACACAGTTCCAAACTTGTTAACAGTGAAATGAGGTGAAATGAGATGTAATGAATCAACATGGTTACGACTTAATATATGATCAAACAAAGATACCCTGAGCTAAACGTGCTGTTTCACTCAGAACATACTCTTCAAATAATTTTCGTTTTAGCCTACTCTTAAAAGTGTTGTAGTCTTCTATCTGTCTTATATCAACATCCAATTCATTCCACAGTCTCTTAGCAACAAACAATGGTGATTTAAAAATATAATCCATTCTAGTGAATGTAATCGCTACAGTCAATGCGGAATTCAAACGGGTATTCCTAGCTCCTATGGTTGGTATAATATATCCAGATTTAATAAAACGATACACATGGTCACTTATATTAATATCAAGTGTGCCGCAAGTTAAGTAGTGTTCATTATTAGTTAGTACGAGATCCACAATATTATTTGAGTAAAGCGGTCTGGTTGGTTCCAAGATTAACTTACTGAAGCCAAAACGTTGTTCAAGCTCCTTTAGTTGTAATTTTGCACCACGTGTGTTAGCATAATCTATATTATAATCACCTCCCAGATAAATGTCTTGTGTTTTGGGGGTGATAAAACTAACCAAAATGTCAGAGATACCCTGAATAAAATTAGTAACATCACCGTCTGGAGGTCTATAGATATTACATACATGGATGGGCCTTAAATTTTCTAATCTTAATGTGATTGTTTGTATTTCTATGTCCTTTGTGCTCATTTGATAAATTTAATATATCATAATATGTCGGCTTTATACTCCAGCAGTGTATTTTCAATCAATGATTTTTTATTGAGTAGGCTTTGTACGTTCCAAAAAAGTATTTTTAGACCCTTTGCATTTTGAAAATTCTTCTTTGAATTATCATTCATATAGTGATATATTCAGATATGTTTTATAGTGCTGGTTGGATGAACATGATGATATGTTATGAATCAGTATCAATGACATTAGAATGATTACTGAATACGACAACCTAAATATATAGGTCATATCCAGTATTATATGCAATATGTACAACAGTGTAGCGTGATACTCCCTGGGGGGTTTACATCTCTTATTATAATAATATTATTACCTCTCAGGCCAGGACCTAGAGTATTATATAGTCATTGCAACGCGAGAGACTTAATTCCATGATCACTTAATTAATTAAGTAAGTAAGTAAATGTTTGTTTATTGGGGATTTCAATCACATAACTGTCGTCCCCTAAGTGTCAGTGCGTAAGATTAAGCAATAATCTTCAGTTTAACTAGTTAAGTACCGTAAAACCCCTAATTTAAGCCGCGGCTTAAATAAGGGTTAGTTTCAGAAATAAGACCCATTTAGGCACGAACTTAAGGGTGCGGCTTAAATTAGGGGTTTACTCAAGCTTGAATACAATAGGACTCATGAAAAAATATTGTGAAAAAATGACCAAAGATAAACCCAAAAGTTAGGGTGCGGCTTAAATTAGGGTGCGGCCTAAATTAGGGGTTTTACGGTAGTTTTTGGGATTACCAAGTACTGTTCTGTTGTACTAATTACTAATATGAAGATCTTCACGGCATCTGTTCGTTATAGAATCAACCTAAAATATAAAGGAATGCTAGTCTCTCCCGGGATTTCTATCACACAACAGTCCTCCCAGGTTTGAGTAGCTTATTAAATTCGACTTATAGGTAGAAAAATTTCTCTATATATAGTTAGTATGTCAGTATATAAGAGCATGTGTTTCAAAAAGTACTTGCTTTTCCTTGTTTCTCATATCCATCTAAGTAGGGTGATCACATAACCATCCTCTCAGAACCTTGGAACTGAGTTCTTTTGTACTGATTCTATGAATGCTGCGGCCCATGACTGTCGCAGCTCCTCCGATAAGTGAACCCCGTCCTTATGCAGTTTGTCATAGTAGTGTGTGTAGTGGCCTCTCCTGTACTTATGCACCGTGGATGCCAAATTTGGCATATGGTACAACCTTTTTTTGCAGATTCCGAGGATGTGGTTGTTAACATTCACTATTGTGTTAGTAAACATTTCCTGCATTTCTGGATCGTCAATCCCAAGGTAGTTATCCACTTTAACTCCTACCAGCGGACATATGATAAATTTTGACTTTGGTCTATAATTATGAACATCCTTATCCACTTCATCTACAAGATTTATCATATACTTTGTCATTTCCGTTTCTGAGGTGAATGGAACAGTTATTTCTTTCGTGAACTTATTCTTGTTGGTTAGGTCACATACACCACCCACTATACATACCAGGTGATCGGGAAAATCTCCTGCAAAGTCACAAGCAGTACTAGATAGTTCTAGGAGGCCAGCTCCACGTTGTCTGTGAACTATTAGGCTCGTTTTAGCCTTGTTAAGTGGGGCTATATCATCTTGTAGCTTATATCCTCGTGAGTCAATTATTATTGCAGCATCTCTAACTGTTGATGCCATGTTTTAATTTTACACACTTGAATATAATGTAAATGGTCATGCTTGTGGGTTTTATGGTGAATATGCGTACCTGAGTGGTATGGTTTGGTCACAGTCCACTATTACAGACTTCTTAGGTATTTTTTCAGTCAGGATATCGTCCTGTACCAGTGATACCATCCCAGCCACTATGGGTTGTGTTTGTACGTGGTCATTGATCTGGGTTGGTTGTGGTGGTAGTAGTGGAGTGGTTGGTTTTCTGTCCTTGTCTTTGTGCCTGCGCGTTGTTACGGTTGAGTGGGTTGTTAAGTGTTGATGTACATCCAACTCGACCACAGTATAAATTGAAAAGTTGACTATTATTCAATGGTTGATAGGCTGAATCGACATGTTTCGACAGGTTAGTGTCTTCATCAGGATTGAATTGGAAAGCGTTTTTATATCGGCTTTTATATGTGACAATCAAAAGTGTAGATTTCTAAAGTGTGGAATATTCAAACGGTTGATTTCAAACTACAGTGTTGAATTCTATGGTTGAAAAGGTTTCAAAAGTGGAATAGTCTACTGGTTGAATAAAAAAGTTACCAATATGATATTTGTTAATGATTTAAACGAGTTATTTATAATTATTTACGAATTATATAGTCAACACGTGTCAAACAACTAATCGAGGGTAAACTGGCTCCCAGAAAGTGTGAACTCTTGTGATATATAAAAAAAATTTCTTAGTAACATAGTTACAAGTGGTTATCAAAGTTCAACAGTCTTCATACGTCCTGGATAATAATAGTGGTTAGTTAGACTTAACTGGAAGATAGGATTACGCATCATTAAGTGTTGGAATAAAATCCAGTCCGCCATCATGGCTCCTCGGCCTGGTATGATTTGATCAATCAGTCCAGCAACATGGTGGATGCGTCGGCATAGTTCCACTTCTGGATTCTCTTGCACCGGTGGCAGTGGAGCTTCTTGCTCGGATGATTGTTCATTTGTTGTCTTAGGGCTCGACGGAGCCGATATCGGCGAGTACGTGTTACCAGTCACCGCGGTGGCTAGTGGGGTGTTGGTATTCCCATGTTCATGTTCCGGTGAAGAGTCCGAAGACTCTTTGTACTGATTCAGGGTTTCAAGGGCGTTGACTGTTGGTTCAGTACTGGGGTTGTGGTCGGTAGTAGCAGGCTGTTCAAAGTTTACAACAATGCCAGGATCTGGTTGGGGCTCGTTGGATGGTCAATGTGGGGTGATTGGGGATAGTCCATCAGTTGTAGAGAGCTCCGGCAGTTGGGAGACGTCTGCACAGCTGTTAGTGTAATCCGTATCCACTGTTGACTGTGGGTGGTTGTTTGCGATTACTGGAGTTGAAGCACTCTGCGGTGGCAGCTGTAGATTGAAGTCTGACAGGTTTAGAGCAGTAATGACAGTGCCTGGTAGGAGGGCTGCGATGGTGGGGTCAGTTGTTAGAAACTGAGACAAGTTGAAGGAGTCACTACCTGTTGACGCCACCGGTAGACTGGTGGATGGTTGATGTTCAACTTCGGGATGTGGGTTGATGGTCGGTGTCATTGAAGCTATGGCGTTGGTCGGCATCTCCGGTATAAGGCTGAGAGTTGATACGGTTCCAGGGGCAGCGTCGTCTACTACCTGCCTAACCTTCGGAGTTGGAATAATCTCATGCCGTTGCACCTTGGTGACTGGTGGTTCAATCCCGCCGTTCGAAGTGGAGGTAGACGTTAACTCCTCTGTCGCGTCCCGATGTCGTTTTGCAATATGTCGACTTAGGCTCGTTCTGGTATGGTATCCCTTCTGACACGTCTCACACTGGTGGATGAGTGAGTTCTGGTTGTGCGCTAGTGTTTCATGGCGACGAGCTGCCTTTAGACTGCCAAATTTACGGTTACAGCGACCGCATGTGAACTTCATGTTTGTACACAGGTTTGACCTAGTTCGTTCTAAAGCCATTGATTGAGGCCCGCCGGTTGGTACGTTCCCAGCCATGTGATGTAAGCCTCCTCCAATCGGAGGCGTGCGTTGATTTCCGTTGAAGTGTCCAACACTGTCAACATGGCGTCCCTCTCGGAGTGGCCTGGCGTGTTGTAGTGAATCGGCAGAGTTTTCAGACTTTTCGGAGTTCGTATATCCTTAATATGTTGCTGGAGGCGTGTGTGTACACTGTTTGACGTCTGGCCGATGTATTGGATCTTACATACTTTGCATTCGATTAAATAGACGACGTCCAGGGTCTCGCAGGTGGCATTTGTTGCAACCCGTACGATTCTACCGTTGGATGTACTGGTCACATAATAAGTATTTGTAATTTTGTAACTTATACTATTTTTGGTATGGTAATAATATTATATAAAAGGTGATCCAGCCACCCCAGGCCCATATCTTTGTAACTAATTTGGCTGATTAGGGAAAATTTGATCAGGGTCCCATGATCAGTGATTTTGCCTTTTACCAACATTTATTGTGTTATTGCAAAATAGTGGAATTATTATTTGTAAAATTTATTCATGATAGACAGAATTTCTGATCATGGGACCCTGATCAAATTTTCCCTGATCAGCCAAATTAATTACGAAGATATGGGCCCAGTTCCTCTGACATTCAACTGGAGGTATTATATCAACAATATCATACAATGTAGTCTTAATGAGTCAGCTACTGGATATGCCATATATTTCAATAAAAATGTTCTCACACTGCACAAGACGGGAAACATTTTATGGCTCCTTTGTAATGTATTGCTGCCGCTAAAAAGCCTTTACCGCTAATGTAAATTGGTCTCTAATGGTTTGTCATTTATAACTCAGCCATAGAGGTGTTTTTCAAGCAACTAATCTTTCTTATGGATGAAAAATGCTCCAACACATAGTAACATGTATAAACTAATGACAATAAATATGTAGTTGCGTCCTCCCTTATTTCAAAATTAATTTACTCAATACAAAGCCCTACCAAAATGTCTGAATATTCTTCTGAATTGTGTAGTGAGTGAGTGAGAAATGGATGTTTTACACCTTACCGACAGCCAGGGTCATTTTCATAGCTAAAATAAGTTAGGACAAATTCTAACTTTTCAGACATGTGTTTTGACTTGGTCAGTCTTTGGTGATCTTATCTATGAGATGAGGGTGACATGGAGGGCAAACAGTAGAGGATCAAAACCTGGAAATCATTTTGCTGTACCTCATCCCTTAGTGAACCAAGACACCAACCAGGAATTGAACCCAATGAACCACTTGGTTAGTGCTGGATTCCCCCTATCATCATCTTTTAAAATTAGCAGGAGCTACTGGGTCTGAATTGGTGTATCACACCCTTTCTTTTGAAAAAAAAGTAATGAGTAAAAAAATCCTTGATCGTTCACTGATAACTTAGGCATGAAATTATATTTACGTAGTTTGAAAAAAACAAAACAAGCTGGTGTTTGGAGACACCTTTACCCATCTGAGTTATGCCTCATTAGAGTCCAACACGAACCCCGTCTCCCTACGCCTTGTCTATCTCTCCCAGCCCTCTACATCATTAATGCACGCACTGCATGAGCAGAGTAACCAAACACATTTCCTGCTTTAACCTGTCTGCATTGCTACCAGATGATATACTGTTATTCTCCTCTTTGTGACCCCAGCTTCCTAAATTTTGTACATCTAGGTTTTCCTTTGAAAAAAACTAAAGTATAACTAAAAAGAAATGAATAAGACACTAGAATAGTGAGATGGCTTTTATAACTAAAGGCCTGTTTCCAGCCTATAAGACAGGGAAAGATTTTGAAATCTTAGATAGTCTTTGATAAAATCGTTCAGTACAAACAGCCAATCGATATCTGTAAACGACTGTAAACATCATTTCCAAAAGACAAAAGTGAAAGATGTATCAAAGACAAAATATCAAATGCGTTATATTTTTCTCAAGACAGAAGCCAATGATTTTTTTCCAAAGGCAATAAATGGCAATAATGTCTATTGTTTGCCCTGCATACCAGTTCTAGTCATTGGAAGTAGTCATCCAGAGTGTGCCAAATTCGTTCAGTTTCCAGTACTTTGGTCGTCCAGTGGAAACAAGAATCATTCCTTTGTGAAAGACCAAAATGACCAATGATATTAATTCTTTTCAGTCTTTTGTAGTCGTCAGCAACTTTTAATGAAAGCTGTTTGGTGGAAACCCAGCTTAAGTCTTATGATGTACTGTTGAAGTCATGCGACATACTATGTATTCCCTCATTTAGGATAATTATGTTTAGCTTTGAAGAAATTATTTCAGAATATAATATATATGGTGGGAAAACATTATGACCAGACATGACATAAATTCATCATAAATTTTAATTCATCATAGTCATTAGAAACACCACATAAAGATACATAAACTCAACATATGGCGTGGGCATAATACTGTCTTGAAACCACACAAAACAAGAAATCATGCTTCTGAGGCTTTATGGATAAAGCCTTTGTGCTTTATGTACCGTTCAAAGACATCAAAACAAATTGTTTCTTCCAGTGCAATGTTAGTGCCACTAAACCAGACATAAATATAATCTCTGGTGTCTCTTAAACAAACAAACCACAGGAAAAAGAATAATAAAATGAAACATAATCCCAGATGAAGGTTTTGATGTACAGCTTCTATTTGTCAGCAAAAAGGAGGACTCTGAAGTGAGCCTTTGTTTCCTTTCTACAATGTCAACTTGCAGCATATAATGCCATAAGCACGACTTCTTATCTCCTTCCCTGGAGAACATCAAAAGAACGTAAATTACATCCGGGCATGACAGCAGTGGCTTTGGGCGACCTCTGGTGTGTAATTCCTCAGGAAATACTGAGGACATACTAAAACTCAGCCTAATTTTCCTGATACCAAGCCTTTGCTAAATTGAAACCAGCATCACTTGTTATTTGCTGCATTTATCAATTCTTAGTATATTTTTTTATTCACATATTTTACCTGGCTTTTAATGTTCAGCGTGTTCACCCGTGGCAGTATACTGGTATACTGTCATATTATTTAAACGTGAAGAGATCCCATGGCCCATATCTTCATAACTGATTTTGATGGTTTGGCTAATCCTATGAAAAATGAATAGTGTTTCATAATTCCTTATTCTGTTTTGTCAAAAAAAGAATTGTTAAGTGTTGTTAATTTGATCTACAGACATAACACATATGTTGAAAACAAAAGGCTCCTACATCCTCCAAACGGCAACCGTGATATAACAAATATGAATAAGACACTAATAAAATTACACCTGATTAGCCTAATCACTGAAATCAGTTACAAAGATATGACCCCAGTATTCCCATGGTTGCCCGCTGTTTGTATTAATCTGACTTGGAAAGCCCAGATATATTTTTGTCCATAGGGGACAGTACCTTATACACCCGCAGCCTTCTGTAAGTTGCCGAATAACGTGGCGATGGAAACAGAATCTGAGACTTTTCCTTAAGGAGACCACTGGGCCAACTCTCCATCAAATAGTATAGTTTTTTTTTATTATTCTACCTGAAATTGGATGTTTTATGTACAGTTTGAAAATCTTTTCTTTTATATTTATGAACGTTATTGTGAAAATGGTTCGTGTTCTATACAGCTGGTGATCCACGTTGCGACATTTCCTGAACCGATGAAAAAAAGAAATAGCCAACTGATTTTCGGACCGATTCTTTTTTGTCGGTCCTGAATCGGTTTGCCAATTAACCTGTTGGTCCTGAAATCGGTCCAGAATCGGTCCAGAATCGGTCACCAACCCATGATCCACAGTGAAGTTGATTCTGGACCGATTCTGGACCGATTCTAGGACCGACACAATAAAATTAATAGGAAAACAGTGAAAATAAAATCGGTTGACAAAATTATCAAAATTTAGGAAATATTTTCATATACTATGTCTACATATGATCAGTAGGACCACAAATATATATTATTTAATCTGTTTGATTAATAATAAGTAAAATAGTAAAATACTTGTTGAAAAACATTAAAAATTATATCATGTGAAAGGGAATTCATTTTCATATCTTTTGGTAACATTTTCGTTCTATTATTTCCAAAAATGATTGAAATAACCTAGGAAATTCATAGTTATAATAAAATCGGTTCAAAATCGGTTCATATCGGTTGGAAATCGGTTCAAAATTATTAAACAGGTTTAATAATTTTGTCGGACCATCGTCGGTTGGAAATCGGTCGGAAATCGGTTGGAAATCGGTTGGAAATCGGTTGGAAATCGGTTTGAAATAGCTTGAAATAATTATGTCGGCTGGAAATCGGTTTGAAAAAATCGGTTGACATGATCCACGTTGCGATATTTTCCAAAGAGAACCGATTTCCAGCCGATTTCCAGCCGATTTCCAGCCGATCTTGGATCGGTTGGAAATCGGTTCAATTTTGTTGCAACGTGGATCACTGCCTTACTTCTACGTGCCCAAGAAGCCTTAAAATAGAAGCCGGATCAACGGAAGTCAAATATGTAAGTGCAGCTGTAGGCAAGCACCCCAAGCAGGATTTTGAGCTATAATTATATATCCAGAATTTAGCATCGATTTAATCAGGACCTCGAGTAATCCTTCACAGTATTTTCTATCCCTCCATATTTCTTTTTGAGTCTTTTTTTTCTGTTCTTGAATTGTGTTACTGTATACCTAAAGGGGTAACGGCAATGAGAAAGGTAAGAGGGATAGTGTGTTTCTACATAGTATATCCGTTTCTTATGGAGCAATTCGAGTTCTCTAATCAATTTGCTCTTAATTCTTGGGATACAGAAATCCAAAGGAGGACACCGCATTCAAGAATTAATTCTACATACATATATAAACGACTGATTTTGAAAATAATTAAATTGGCCATGATTGAACGAATACTTCTAGCTACATTCCCCTCATGTAAGGTGACATATAATGGCATTACAATTTCCTTAGAGTTTTCCCTATGAACGATTTTATTGAAGCGAAAACCATTATCCAGAAAGTATTGAGTGTATTGACTCAACATGTTTCTTTTTATATGTTTTATCAATAACATAATACAGACATTTGAAATGTATATAAAGATAACATTTAGAAAAAAAACACATCAATTTTATATGCAGTTTTCCCTTGATAAACTAGAATGCATATTTACGAAAGGATTATTTCTTATTGACCTAGAAGCCCATCAGCTGACGGATTGCAGAACCTTTTATCCCATGACATGAAACACAAAGTCCAACATTGAAGCTAATCCAAATTGGCTAAATTGTCTTAGGAAGTAATTAATCAAATTAGGGGTCTGATGGATGCTGTTAAAGTCTGCCTAAAACCAATTCCTTGTACCACTATTTCTCCAAGGAAACATAGCAACTTAGGCGAATTTAATCGCTAATTTAATTGCTAATTTAATCGCTAATTCCCCACGCACAATACGTTGTTGAGGGGAATGACAAAAGAAGGATTCTTTGAGCTGGCAGACCTAGAAAAGTAGCTGGGAATCGTCCCCAGGCTTGGGCCAACATGATTTTTTGTCTTTGTGTTAGAATTGAATTGATTAACTTAATGCAATTTACTTGTCAATAGTCGGAGTCGTGGGGGTGGGGGCGGCACCCCTGCACGATTCAAGAAAATAATGCCTAGATGTTGCCTGTTTTTGTCGCTCATTCATCACAATTGTAGCCTCTCAAATTTGAAAAATACTCAGATGCTTAGTTTTAACCCTCTTTGTCATGCCATTAAGTTTCTATGTCAATTGTCAATTTAAAGAAATGGTTGTCTCACAGTATCGATTTTAGAGGTCTTGACCCATTTTGAACTGCTAGCTAGACATTTAACTATGCCAACATCTGTGGATGTGATCTGGGTTAAGAAACATAGATGATGTAGGAAGAACAATTTACATAAGTAAGCCTCTGTGAAATTCAAGTAAGAGCCCGATTGATTGAATTCAGATTATCTAGCAGACACCTGCATGCGACGCCATGTTTTTCTTTTAGCAACACGTAGCGCTCTGACTTAATAAAATTACCAGTTGAGGGTTTTCCATTTTCAACAAAGGAATGCACTAATGGGATTTTTATTTTGTTTTGTCTGCAAAAAGCTATGACGAGATCTCCTCTAAAAGCAGCTAGCCTGTACCAGAGACGTTCATTTTTCTACTTCTACAATTCTATAGACGTTATGCAGAAAGAGACTGGGAGCCATATTGGTGATCAGTTTACAACCCTAAACATTAATGTTTCCTAGACATCTAGAACCATTATTAGTGTTAAATGTATCTAAGATAACCATATGATACAATAATGAACAACTTTCATTACATAGAAATTATTGTATTTAGTTTCATGTAAAATCCACATGGTCTTGAAAAGCACATGGTGATCGCCAAAAAGCTGTCACGTGACCACGTCTGCACAAGGTCTATTAAAATATACAAATAAATTTGCTATCAAAAGATCCTACCAACCCTAGGACAAAAGTTGTCGTAGATGTACGACCTATAGTTATAACAAGAAGGATTTGATAATAATCATTAATGTATAGTTATAACAATGAGGAGTCGATATCTAATGTAATACGTATGTTTCTTACATTATATGTTTTGGTTACTTAATCCTATTGTACTATTTCTACCTCCCACATGTGTATGTACACATTGAAAATACATCTGTTAAGCAACATCATCCTAATTGAAAACACTTTAGAATATAAATAAGATTAAAATTAGGCATAAACGTGTGGTTTCAACTATCCTAAGGTTACTGATTCCAATAAAATATTCACCTTTTAGAAAAGAAAAAAACCCATATAATCACCACCCATAAATCATGCATTTTTTTTTCAGATTTAAAACACAAGTGTGCGCAACAGCTCAGGCTAGAAGAATACCCCTCGTCTGTTGATCCATGAGCTTCGCTTAGTAGGGAATACCTGTGCCAGTCAGCTCCTTAAAGGTGATACGTTAGAGGCCGTCTTTTCCCCTGGGACCAATTACCGGTGACAAGATAGCACGTGCACACACGCTCCTGCTGTTAGTGTCAAAAGCAATGTTGGCACATTCTCGTCATCCACACCTCTTCAGTCAGTCTTCCCCGGAGGAAATAGTGCACCTTCCTATCTTAAGCCTATATTTCACCGAGCGATTTGGACAACCTGACGGTTGAAAAGGTTTAGGTTTTCATTCGGAATATTATGGATGAGCATTCATGATGCATGCCATTTGAAAGAGAATCCATAATCCTTTCCATTCGTATGATGATGCTTCAGCTTATATTTTAGAAAGCGAATTTAACTACCTGGAGTTTGCTCCTGCTAGATTCCACGAGGAATATCATGGAAACCCATGCATGCTACATACCATTTGAAAGAGAATCCAAATCCTTTCTTTTGATATGTAACATGACTGTATACAAGTAGATTTTATTCCTATGGCGATTTCCGAAATCTTGAAAAAAATAAATCGTAAAATCGGCAATTGGAATCGAGCCTTAAGCCTGTTCAATTAGGACTCCATGAGAATGTTAAGCGCTCCTCCTCGCCAATTTCCTCCTGACCCAGGTCAATGGTGGGATGATTTATCATCCAGGGAGCTCCAGGAAGGCCACAACCTTGTGTATTCCTTTGCAAGTGAAACACTTTGATCAATGGATCCTAAATGGTTTACACCTTGGCCTCCACCTTTTTTTATTCCGAAAAATGGTCTTTTTACCTAGATCCTAGGTCTTAGGTTCAAGGATGCCTTTGGTTAATGCATAAAGAACGGTTGTTGGCCCTCAGAAAAGGAACGTCATTAATCAGTATTAAATTTTCAGTAGAGAGGGCATATTTTCTGGTTGGTTTGCACTTAACAGAAAGAATCTGCACTCTGCTTTTTTCTATGGACAAGTATAAAATAATGAGGGAACGGACCAAACCAATGGATAGTGACCTTAAACATAATCTCTGCCAGAAAGTAATAACTTGGTTAATCTTCTTTCTATTCTACTTTGGGATTTTCTTTTATATACTTTGATTCGTTCAATATAAATTCTTGGTTGATAACGAGAAGATAACAGTTACTACAACAATTAGTTGAATTACTTTGGAAAAATATAAATACTCAATATTAACCTACCCTTTATTACAGTGAGATAGACTAAACTTTTGTCTGGGCAGCGTGAGATCAAGCTAGCAAGTGAAGGTTGACCATTAGGAAACCAATATCTATAGTCATATGTGAACAAGTCTCGGATACTTACGTTATATGTTGGGTACTAATGATAAAATAAATATTATAACAACTCACTTTGTTTCCCGGCATTTGCTTGTCCAATTGTCTGAAAGAGAAAAGTGGCTTCAGATCCGATGATTCATCCCCTCAAAAGAAGAGAGAATCCAGGCAAAGATACAATTGAAACTGCTCTTTTAAAAAATATTACTTATCAATCATCTTACCTCCCCCTACCCTCACCTATCAATAATGAGTAATTATCAATGGTTGTACAACTGATTATTTCCTAATCTTACTGCAGTCTTATCTTATCTAATACCGTCATGATAATTATATTTTGTTGTGGAATTTTCTTTGAGTCTCTCAATCAATTACAAAGCCTGAAAGATGCGATGTCTGGTCTTGATATTGATTCCCTGGTGACGCTTACTGCTTGTTGTTTGCAAACAATAATCTTATTCGATTTTATCAACATTTCCTGTCACTCCTTCATAATCGCGCTAATCAAAATCATCTTCAAAAATAGATGTGCATTATAAAACGCTAATGGAAATAATAATGAGAGTGTTAAATACTAATTTCCATGAATCTGTCATGCCAATGCCAAAATCTAGGTACCTTTGGTAAAGTCAAGTAAAACAGTCATTATTACCAAAATAACTTGTCTTTGTAATAGATCCTTTTTAGAATGAACTCCTTAAGCACGAAACGAATAATTGGAAATGGTGAGCTAGGAAGCAATCATTGTAATTTGAATTGTTGAATTCCTCTTTTAAATGATTGAAACCAAACTAAGAACGTTGCCGCCTGAATATGAGATTGTTTGAAGCTTTCTTCTTCTTGTGATTGCGAATCTCTTAGAGTCTATAGCATTTAGATAAATCTAAGATAAAGCCGTATTTGTAACATCCCTATGGACTTTATATTACAATAGTTAAAAAGCTGTATTCTATTACTCATTCAGTTGATTAATTCCGCCTCAAGAATGATGTTTGGTGGACCAAATTTAGTAAGAATTAATCTAAACAAGCTAAAATTAATGCTCTGTTATGTGGTAGCCTAGCTACAAACCTTGCACATTAGTGGAATCTCTTGTTATTGTATTTTTTTTTACTTTATATGCAGCCATAGTATAATAAAATTGATGTCATGCTTCTAAATAATGTCTGGAAATTGTAAACATCTCTTGAGCAAATGACGAAGAAAACATGAACAATCTTTTAGCTTTATTAGCTATTTAGGTCTAGTTTTGCAACAGAATGCGCAATATCCAATGACTCATAAACACAAACGTCAATTTCTTAGGGCTCGCATAACTTTTGCCATAAAAATGCTCACCATTCTAGTTATAAATATAAGTTGAGTCTGCTGAAGAAATTTGTGTTTTTGAGTTTTGCACTGATTTGACTAATGGGGTTTCATTTAACCTTCATTAGCAAACACAATACGATCAAACATTAAATTATTTTTCATTATGCATGACGACGCAGCAGAATATGGAAGACAATGATTTCCAATTCTCCGGAAAAAGTGCGATTGTCTTCCTTCCCTGGAGAACATAAAGTCAACATTACACTTTCGTTTTTCCTGGCAGGTTTTTGCTAATTAAATATCTTCCTTTGTTAGGTTGTTGAGAGTAGGTTTTATAGCATGCTCAACAAATCGTTTACAATGACTGCTGTTCAAACTGGTCGTTTTTGGTTTTGATTGTCATAAGTTGAATGGCTGTTATAGGTTTTTGTTTGTTAAGTGTCGCCTGGCTGCTTGATCTAATTACTTTACAATAGGCTCCATGTGACGCGGAATGGGAAGAGTGAGATGCAAACATTGGTTGGCCAAGTGGTAAATGTTTGATAATATCGTGGTGATAAAGAAAACTATGGTATGTATACAACACCTCAGCACTTTGTTAATGTGATAGCTAACAACGACACAGAGTTGCTTAAGTCTTGTTCACATTGAGGGATTTATGTGGGTGGTTTATGGAAAGTTTGGTACGATTATTCATTAGTAACTTCTCGTCTTTTAGCTAAAAATCAATATAAAGGATGTTTGCATAGCTGAGACATTGTGTAACTGGAAAAAGAGACGGTTAAGAAATTTTGAATCATCTGAAAATTATGATAACTATAATGTTTTCAGTGTACCATCGTTTAAATAAAAAAGAATTATTGTTTACAGTGTTCGGTCGTTAACCAAAAAGAACTGGCCGGAAACAGGCCCATATTCGAGTGGTGAAATCGACAGCAAATGTTCTCATATTTTGGAAGTGTATTTCTCTTCCCTCCTAGATACAAGTGTCAACTACAACTTGAGTGCTGTGAATGTTATCACGGCACAAAATATAATCTCACTTACATTCAGCCAAAAGGAAGTATAACCCATCAGAGGTTGATACAAATCTTTGGGCTTACACCCACTTGCAAGACCAATGAAACCATTACATGATATAATATACTGGTATTTTAGGCCTCTGCCAGTCGCATGGTGCATGCAGTAGAGGGTTCACTTGTTGACTGCAGAATCACTATCAAAACATTTTTGGTTTTGTCTTTGCAGATAAGTTTCATCTCTCTGCTCTAGATGTCTAGACTCTTTCCCATATTGCTAAATTGTCCCTATTTCACAGTTTGTAATGTAATATTTTGTGTAGTGAGACCTACAGCAAAATTGTTGTGGCGGTGACGTTAAGCCCTGTTTCCACCAACCGATTTCAAATATCGGCAGTGGAAATATTAGTTAATCATGAGCATTTTATATACCACTAGAAAGAGTTTTTAATTCTCCTTCAAATGATGTGTAAGATACATAGACTTTTGTTATCAATGCTAGTTAAAAGTAATGAAATACCAACAAATTGGTAGTAAAACTGGCTGGTGGAAACAGGGCCTCACCATTCCATAACCATGGATTCCTCCTGTTGTTGTCACGGCACTATAGAAATCCAGTTCCGTAACCATTTTGTTCATTCACATTTCAACTACCACACACATCACTTTGCCAGAATTTTCAATTCAAGAATGAAATTAATATTCCCATTTATTAATGTCCAAACCCATCGCCTGTTATTCCTTGTTATTCACAATCAACCTAATCTACTTATTTTAGCCGTGAAGTAAATAGGAAGGGAATTCAGGGAGGGGCCAGTGTCTTTGAATTAGCACAGCACCATGACCGTGACCATCTGAGTAGTCACCCTACCAATTTTCATACATATATCTCTAACAGTTTTGCTTTTATTCAAACTTTTCTGAATGACAATGTGTCTCCCTGTGTGCATCCTGGTGCACCTTGCACAGAGCATTATCTGTGTGTGACATCACAAGCAGAACAGTTGAGAAATTATAAAACTGAAAAAAATGCAATAAGAAATTTATTCAATGTACTTTATAAGTCTAAAAGAGATTAAAATCACCAAATCAAATGATTTATAAAGGAAAATGTGAAAAAATAAGTTTTTTATGGAATTTAGAAATTTGAAATTTGAAAATAACTGTCATTTTGTGTGACGTCACACACAGATGTGTGTTTTCCTGTGGATCACAGGAATAAGAGGTTTCTTAAGTCAAAGCCCATTTTTCACATGAAAGATTAAATTATTTGCATTCAAACTTTGCATACTCCTATATAAGGATTAAATCTAATGTATAAAGTGTAAAATTACAAAAATCGAAATTTCACTGGCTCCTCTCTTTAACCAAGCTCGGGGTTAACGAGAAGGTCATTCTTAAAAAAAATCAGTGAGAGATTACTAATATGAAACTCTTTTCTATTAAAGAAAACCTTGACCACGAAATAACTTTGAAAATCAAAAAAAATAAAATACATATTTGAGAAGATGATAGTTTGATGTTTGGTCGCATTGTAGACCACTGCATTCATGGGTCTAAATTATGACTAGAATGGTGAGTTTCAAAAGAACATACAGAATGTTGTAAAAGAAAGAATTCTCTAGACTTTCTATAGTCTCAGAAGGATTACGTTTTCAATTTGACGTCCTGCTTTCAAAATCAATTGCTTGCTTTCATACAGCCCACATCACAGAATTTAATTTGGGCCTCTCTTCCTCAGCCAGTGTTTGTTCTGATAAGAACTGATACTATCGGCAGCACTAAATCTCTCCCTATATACTTATATACAAAGAAACGCTGTCTTTGAGACGCTGGGAGCTTGAGATATGACATAGCAATACCACTGCGCAGAACTGCAATCCTTGAGTAGAGGCAAAAGCGCTCGGGAAATTAGACGTTCTTGCCTTAATTCAATATCCTATTGGAATATCTGGAAGTACATGACAGGCTGTGATGGGGGAGCCTTGAGATTGGTTGTTGGAGGAGGGTTGGGCTGATTGTGCACCCTGTGGTTGTAATTATGATGTGCACGTTCTACGTCCTACATATTATGTGTGTGCTGAACGTAAAGATGGGTTTCCACTGAACGATTTTGGATGCAGCTGCAAATGACTGTAAAAGATTGTAATCATTAGAAAATGGTTGGCTGC
Source organism: Lepidonotus clava (assembly GCA_936440205.1). Classification (NCBI taxonomy): domain Eukaryota; kingdom Metazoa; phylum Annelida; class Polychaeta; order Phyllodocida; family Polynoidae; genus Lepidonotus; species Lepidonotus clava. Next base: position 21,939,362 of record OW387135.1, read on the forward strand.
TAAAATGTTTTATACATGAAAGATTTGTTGTCTCCACTGAATGACTAAAATAAAGAGATCTGGACGACTCTGGGACTTTGCGGACTACTATTTCCAATGACTAGATCTAGAAAACATTGATAACAAAGAATGCAAACAATTTAATGGCTTTTAATTGCTCTTGGAAGAAATTGTGAGCTACGGTCATCCAAAAATATTTAACAGGTTAAATTATTTTATTATTTACTGTCATTTGCAGTCGGTTACAGAGTCTGAACCAACGATTTGCTGTTCCCACTGAATGATTTTATCAACGACCACCAAATCTTTCCAAATCTTTCCTGGAAACCCGGCTTTAGATGCTTAGCTCTACAGACTGGAAGGGTGTTTTGACTTTTTCATGATTTCATTTCAGACTTGCAACCTCATGTTCTTGTTGTTAGCCATAATATATTATACAAAGTTAGGATTATTGACTTGAACTATCATCTTATCTTAAAACATAAAATGTAAGAAGTGTGACACGCTCCATACACTGTGAAGAACTGCCAACATCTTAAATAAATACACATGTATGTATACGTAGGCAAAAAATGTCTTTTATATGGAATATTAATTTACAGGTGATAAGGTTGTCAAGATTTCAAACAAAGGCCCTCGTATGTACCAGTTTCCTCCCACTAGGTGTTTTTCCAGTACATGTTAAAAGGAGGGCAGCTAGGAAACCTGAGAAGGTCATTAAAAAACAGGAAATTATCTTGGGCTTCAGCCTTTCCCAGTATGGGGTCCCATATTTGGGAGCAGTGAGGATGATAAACATGGGTGCTGGCTAGTTGTGATATCACATAATATATTGTGAGATATATTTTAAGACATGTTACTGGTGCAGAGGACAACCTATCTTTGGACACATACATTCTAAAGCACCTGTCTCTAAATAACCTCAAGATAGATGTTGCAGTACCTATCCTTAGAATTGACATCTTTATTCTAAAATATTCACCCCGCCTAGGTCTAGGGGGACATGTACCTCTGCCAGGAGGTAAGCCCCGGCAGCTTTTTCTTTTCTATTTCAGAGCTACATCATCTTACAAGTAAGTTTTTCATGTAGGTGGTATAAGTGGAGAATAATACATAATTCATGATACAATTCATACAATTCATAATTGAAACGGAACCATGAAAAAAAGTGGGATAGATGTACATGATCACACAATAGCAATGTTGTATCAATTTCGACATTATTTACAATTCTCAGGTTATCAAAATATAAAATTTATAAACTACATTGTTTGTACAGCAAAAAGCTTCGCATGTACAGAATATAAATAATAGGTTCTTTTCAAGCCATACACGCACTAATTTTTTAAAAACTGTTTTCTCTTCAGCTCTCTGTAAATCTGATTCCAGCTTATTCCATAAAGATATTCCTCTATACCAAGGACTTAAGCTAACCTTTGTTAGCCTAGTTGTGGCATGCGCTCGAGGTGGGCCACTCTGCCATTTTACCACCCTCGGCAAGAGAATGGTCTACGAGGGGATGGTACTTAAGACCATATTCCACTGTGCAATGATTAGCTTGCTTTGGATAATTTCTGGAGGAGATTGACAGCAACAAAGTAATTGGGCCTTTTTTTTTTTTTTTTTTTTTTTTTATTAAACCATACTCACATATATGTGATCTTCCGTATAAGTAGAATAGATTACAATCAATTCAAACATCAGTATGTGATGAAAATATATACACAAAATGACAAATAGTGTAATATAAGTTATTACTATGATTTGAATTTGGATCCCTAGAAGAGTATATTCATAGCTAGGATCAGCATCTGAACATAAACCCTCTTGAGATCCAGCGAGTTTGTAATAGTATCTCATAAATACTCATTTTAGTTGAAAATCAGATTCAATACATCAAAGAATACATTCATAGCTAAGATAAGCATCTGAATATAAACTTGCATAAGGTTTGATCAGAAATTTGAGTTTTTAGGCAATTGCCTGCTTAAAGTCAGACAATGATTGTTTGTTCTGAACAAGTAGAGGTAGACTGTTCCATAGTTGGCTGCCAGTAACATATGGTGATCTAGAATAAAGGTCAGATCTAATATGATTTATTTTAAAAACAGTTTTCTCAGCCTGTCTTGTATTTCTAGTATTTTGAGTCAAGTAGCCTTCATTAAAATGAAGTTTGTACATTTTAACAAGTAGTTGTTTCTCTCTTCGCTCCTTTAATGTTTTAAGTGTTGAGTGTTCATGTAAATCCAAGCTACTCATGTCTCTTGGATTATAAACACTATGGCATATACGAAGTGCTCTGTTCTGCAATATTTGTAGTTTATTTATATCATATTGACGACATAAGGTAAATATGAAACTCACATATTCCACTAGGGGTAATATTGTTTGTTTATAAACTAATATCCTGGTACCAATATCAATGAAATGCCTCAATTTAGATAATTGAAATATTTTATGGGCAAATTTCTTATATACCTGATTAAAGTGGGCATTTATTGTCAAACATTCATCCAAAATAACACCTAAATAAGTATAATTTTGACAGGATGATATAGGTACATCAGCCAACATTAATTTGTTTTCATTGCTATTTCTTTTCTTAAGCATATTTCGAGTTCCATAAAAGCAGGATTTTGTTTTCTTAACATTCAACTTAACATGATTTTTACTACACCATTTATGCACAAGGCTTAGCGAATGTTGTAATTTGTGAGATACCCTTTCATCAACTTCATTCGCATCATATAAAACCGCATCATCTGCATACAATATTATATGGGTTTCTGAGGTTCTGGCGGTCAACACCAGGTCATTAATATAACATAAAAACAAGGTTGGGCCGATAATCGAGCCTTGCGGAACTCCAGTTAATAGCCTAAGCTGTTTTGAAAGATGATTGTTCATATTTGTTCTTATATACCTATTGGCTAAATAACTACTAATCCAGTTATGTAACTGTTTTGATATTCCCATGTCAATTAACTTTTTAAGCAGTATTTTATGGTTTATTGAGTCAAAAGCTTTTGCAAAATCTAGGTATAAGGAGCCAATATACCTCCTTTCATTTATATTATCTGTTATAAATTTGACATAACTAAAGATTGCATCAGTTGTGGATAATCCTGGTCGAAAACCAAATTGTTCATCAAATAATATTTCATTTTCCAATAACTGAAACTGAAGGTGTTTAGTGCATAATTTTTCAAGGAGCTTACCTATTACTGGTACAATGGAGATTGGTCGCCAGTTATTTACATCAGTTAAATCTCCTGATTTAGGTATGGGTGTAATAGTTGCAATCGACCATGCAGCTGGGAATATTCCTAAAGTTACTGATTGGTTAAACATGTATGTTAACTCGTGTGTTAATACCTGAAATGCATCCTTTAATATAAAAGTTGGTAGATAGTCCACCCCAGAACTTTTATTAATATTTATTTCGTTGATTAAGTCCAATACTTCATCATTTGTGAAATAAATATTATCTTCCAGTTGTACACGATTGTAAATATTAATAGGGCTTACTTCGTCAGGAAACTCTTTATTTAACTCGTCAGCTATTGATGCAAAGTGGTTATTGATGTATTCACTTGATTCTGCTTCAGAAAAGTATTTACCATTGTCTTTATTTTTGAAACTTACATGTCCATTGTACTTATTCTTTTTCAAAAGGTCAGAGTTAAGTATTTGCCAAAATTTCTTAGGGTTATCCTTGTATTTATTTAAGCTGCTTTTAATGTAGTCTGATCTAGAACTATTGATTAAAGTATTGACTCTGTTTCTTGCAGATCGGGCAAGTTTCAAGTCATTAAGACAGCCAGTTCTATTGGCAATTTTGAATAAGTGATTCCTGTCATTTATAGTCTCAATAATTTCCTGTGATAACCAGGGGGGCCTTGTTTCACTTATACGCATCATTTTCATTGGGCACATTATGTCAATATGTTTAGTAATTATTTTTATAATGTTGTCCCTAACAAGCAACATCATTCGGACAATAGAAATGTGCTCGTGTTGGCACTTGCGTTGGGTCAATGCGAGTACCAACACAGGCAATTTTCTATAGATTCCTTCATTGGGAAATACCAGCATGTTGTTATCTGAAACGCAAATTACTTAATTTGGCAAAAAAAACCCCAAAAAACACCGAAAATGCTGCTTAACGCAAAGCGGAAAAGGCCTTTATTGAGATGAGAGCTCAAAGTGTGGGGCCACTGAAGTTCGCTGGTTCCCTGGGAAATGGTATGTTCTCTTGTTCTTTACTGGGCAGGTTTGAAAGGTTTTCTACTTCTGAGTGTAACAGGATAAACCTACCGGCCAGGCTTAATCTCCCGGCCCCCTCATAGTGCATGCGCATTGGGTCAAAGATAGTCTCAGGGTGTGTTCTGTCAATCATCCCAGTCAAAGTTGTAATGGGTAGCAATCTAAATATATATCCCTTTCATCTTTTACATCACTAGGGTTCATACCTAAAAGGCTAACTTGTCCCTACTCCTCAGTCTGTGGAGGAAGCACCTGTCCATGTTGGCACAAGGCTTAGTGCAGCCAACCAGTCAAATGGTCCGTGATCGTGCCGGTGGGTCTAAACTGGCGGTGGGTCTCAACTGCCACACTGAGATCTCCGGTCTGAGTCATGGTTATTTGAAACTGGGTGTGTGACTATATAGTACCCTACTCCTGGTTACTAAATTATTAGACATGTGAAGGCATCCCTCTCATTATAGGGGACAAATCTACAGAGTAGGATAAGATGTATAAACATTATGCAATCAATATGATTACTCCTGGTGTACACGATTAAGTGCTTGCTGTGACCATTACTACTGGCTTTACGATTACCTTTCACATAAATGTGTAATGTTCCATCTGCCTCTTATAGGCCTACGTGGGCGTGACCCAGTATTATACCTGGAGGGTGATATATAGGAGATACCTTCCCCACCATTGATATAATGTGTTGTTTTTGATATGAAGGGCCCCGTATAGGTTATATTTATGCAATCTGAAATGATACGAAAGCGATATGGCCATACGATCGCAGCTGAGTCTTGTATCGGTGCAATAATTATTGCTTTTACCACATGATGTGTAAAACAAATAATAGTATAGTGATGTGATACCATATCGTTCATGTGCAATACATTTTTATATGCCCCCAACATTATTGCTCCTCATTTCTTGGCCTGCAACATTTTTAACTTACTTAATTTAAAGTTTCAAAATTACGATACAGTCTTTAATATCCATGTCGATCATATCATATTGCTCAGAAGATTATCGCAAGAGTAAAGAAACGGTAAATGTGCTACCAATTGGCACCTATGGTGACTTTTACTACTTGTGACTATTGCCTATAGATCTGGTCAGCAAGAAACAGCTCATTTTGTCTTTCTTTTATTGTGATATAGCAATAGGTAAGCATTCTAGCTAGATATCATAAATGTTATTTAAAATGAAGTGTTGTACATTAACAGGACCGATATTGTCATCACACTTTGAATGTGCCATTAGACCTACATTTTGGTGAATTTACAAGAACAAAGGCAAAGATGAACTAACAGGAGGTGACAGAAAATGTTCAGGTTTTTGAGCTGTTTCTTGTGTCGCAGATCTGTAGGCCATCAGTCTCGTGTCGTGTGGATTACTGAAAGGGATTGCTTTTTTAGGTATGGGTCTCGGTCATAAACCTCCTTTATTTTACAATATTTCCCCTTAGATTATTGCTTTCATAATCAAATTCTCAACACAACAACCGGAAAGCCATTTCACGGGATGAGCAACTGTAGCTCCAATGTTTTGTTAAAGTAAACCAGAACATTTATTGGCAAATACCAGAATAAGTTCAATGTCAGGTAGTTAGGGAACTTTTTTCTGAGTCATTTTGGGTATTCACTGCACAAAATCTGACAATATTAAAAATGAAAGGTGCCATTGAGTTGCATTGAAGGCAATGGAATTATACCGTTTACAAGACCTTTCCAAAACGTTTTCAGGTGACTTTTATCGTCTTGGAAAGGTATCGCAAAGGTCTTAGAAAGGTAGCATATCAATTACATCAACTTCAATGGCGCCTTTTCGAAAATGAAAGTCCATCAAACGTTTAATTTGCCTAGAAATATTGTGTACAATTTCTCGTACCTCACCCCATGCAATCTTATACCTCACACCACAGACTTATTGTGCCTTGTCCCTCTTTCTGTACAATTACATTGTATAGAAGAAAATTTTGTGGTACAAACTTAAGATGATAAAAGGGTAATACACTAAGCTATAGGTTTTAAATCTTAATACCTTTCGTACGCCACAATATTCAATATCATTCATGATGGGCCAATATACCATTACAGTTTCATAATCTATTTCCTAATTAAATTGTTATTTATGGCCTAATGTAATGGACCTCTCTTACAGGATAAACTCTTCATAACCGGAGGCTGTGTAACATAACCTTTTGCCCTGATAGAGTAACAAAACCAATATAATGAATATAAAAGAAAATGAAATAAAACGTTCTACTTTACCTAAATGTATCACGATGTTATGCTTGTGTAACATAACCTCTTGCCTTGATAGAAAAACAAAACCAATAAAGAATATAAAAGAAAAGGAAATAAAACATTCTACTTTGCTTAATGTATCACGATGTTATACTTACCATATATGTTTATTTCATGATATCCTGCCTGTCTCCATCCTTCCATAAACATGTATCTCTTATAGCAAGGCTCAATCTAGAGGCATCAGGTTACCTCTAGATTGCCTTGTCTTCAGGGGAAAAAGCTAATTATGGGCCAATTAGATAGAATATACGTCGCTCCAGGTCGCATAATAACAGCACGCCTCTAGACAATGAGCTAATAAGCGCCTTATATTTACAAGTATAGTACTCCTCCAGAGAGCTCTCGCCTGTCATGTAGATAGGTAGACATGTATATATATGGTAAACATTGCAGGGGCCTGTTTCCTCCATACAGACATCATTATAGAGAATCTATGGCATAGAGATCATATTATGCCGTCTATGCCTATAGTCCTGGATAAGGGAATGACATCGTCATACTAGGGAGCTGCTTGAATGGATTGCATTTCATTAGGCCTGTGTTCCATGATACAGCAAAACACCAAAGTTATCAAATCTTCCCATGCATTCCCAGAGGTTAAACAGAAAGGTGCAGCTGTCCTCTGTCTGGATGTGATTACATAAGCTTTCTGCTGCCAATTTTTGTTGCTTTGATCTTAGAAAGTCTACTCAGCTTAGGGTGGTGATCCAAGATGCGAATTTTATTCAGCCCTAAACCAATTTTAGAAATAAATTTGTATATAAAGACTCTTGCCATAAGATATTTGAGTAATCATCAAAATGTTTCAGTTGCTACAGCTCAAAGGGAATGTTGATCAAAAACGTATTTCTAAATACATGAGAAATGCATGGGAAGAGATCGGTCTGTCCTTTGTTGCTCCATAGATCAGTGGCCTTGTGCTCTCTTACTTTGCTTCGATAACTTCACCTAGCCAGGATTGTTTCTGACGTTCATTGGTATAATAGAATAATGGAGCTTGTTCATCGGACCAGCTGGAGGCACTAGGGGGTTCACTGGCCTATTGTCTTGGGATTGACTGCTAATCTGCTGATAAGAAGCTTCATTTTTATACCTGCATATTTTCAATATCATTGATTCAGGAATATAGATTTGATTTAATATTGCAAACAACACATGTATATTTGTTACTGTACAACCTATCTGCTTGAGATGCACCATGCACTCAATAATGTAAAGTATATCAATGTTTCTTTAAGTAAAACCAACCGCAGGGGCGGATCCAGAAATTTCTATAGGGGGGGGGGCAAAAACATGAATGTACAGGGGGACGGCCCCCCCCCCCCCACAAACATGACTTAACAGGGGAGGGGGAGGGGGGCAAGGCCCGTCCGCCCCCGCCCCCCTGGATCCGCCCCTGAACTGTTGTATATTTTGTATTTTATAGTTTTCGAAACAAATAGACAAGCTTTCCAATTCAAAATGAAAATTTAGCAGACTGCTGGTTGTGTTTTTTCTGTCCAGTTTCCGTCATGTTTGGGCAGGAGTATCAAAAGGGGACATTTGATACAAATTACATGTTTTAAACAATGTATCAAAAAGTGACACACTGTTTTTGCAGGTGGCTGGGTCTGGGCAGCAGGATGTGATTAATAGCTGTGATCAGTCATGTAGATATGAAAGCTGGTAGACCGTGTGACTGTTACATTTAACACTTCACTAGAGCAGGCAACTAACGGGGCAATGTTGTTTTTTTCGTGAGTTGTCAGCTTCTGGTTGATCTGAGGCATGTTCTATAAAGCCCCATTTGCCATATGTGGCATTAACCCTGAGATTTGTTGCAATTTTGTTGATTTTCTTACAATCTTTTACACTTTTAATCAATAATGGACACACATATTCGTGGCTCATTATAGACTCAGCAATGTCTATTATGATAAAGTTTCAAATCAAAATAATAATTTCCCATGCTTGCGATTCTCAGATTGCCATAAATCTCAAGGAAAAACTCGTCTACGATGAACGGGGCCTAGGAATTCCAGAGAAATTGAAGGGGGTTTGATAACCTGCTGGAGCTCTTTTTCCGTTGTTACTAGCTGTCAGAGAACATTAAGGACATCCTTCTGGAGGTTTGGGCCCCATGACAGGTTTTTGGGCCCCTAATAGAGGTTTCTTTAAATAGGGGGCTTCCATTTAGTACATACTTCCATTTAGAAATAATCTCAGATCCCCCACCCTGCCTTAGGCAAAACTACGCATTGAATGGAAGGCCCTGAAGAGACACTTTTTCCAACACATTCTTTGTGTGCTGTCAAGAACGTCTTTTCAACGCATTCTTTGTGTCCTATCTGAAAATATAGTTATTAACAGACACTTTCTTTTTTTCAACACGCACTGCTGTTGTACAAAACCATTCCAATGACAGATCATATCCACACCATCTAATATGAATGGGTCCTCTCACGCCAATTTAGCACATCCACTCCATATCACAAAATGCATGATGCAAAAGAAATCAAGTCTTGAGTTTTTTCAATCTCCCCTTATTCTCGTTCAAAAAAGAAATTTAAACAAGCCATCGACGCACTCGCACAGACTCAACTGCAAAAGTACCTGTTCCCTACAAAGTCATACTACTTTATGTACTTTATATGTACTTGTGAATAAAGTTAGCTAAAGCATGTTCATCGACATGTCTATAAGCAATGTGATAATTTTACACTTACTTATATCTATACGTATCAACAAGTCATTGGCGTTTTTTACAGTTCTTGGAGAACACTTTTATACTATCAGTGTTGTTCCATCTAGTTGAGGCACCGTGACAATCCGTCTTTTACGTTGAACAGGCACGTGAACAGAATTATCTTTTTACTGACCGTGCATGCGCTGCAACAGTGTTGCTTCCGATATACAAAAAGCCACACGGATTATGCAAGGACTCGCTCACAGTCTAGTCAGAATTATAAGGTTATTCTCATTTACATCTACTCCAATTTGTAACAATAGCCGCAGTTGACATCATCTATAGAAGACTGACTTATGATGTCCTGTCAGGCTGCATGATGTCCTATTGAGATACATGAAGTCATATCAGGATGCATGATGTCCTATAGCTATCAGGATGTTGCTTTTAGTGATAATCCTACAGCCAATCTGTCTGTCATGGTCCCTGGAAGCTGTGATATCAAGCCCACAGCCTGCACTGTACACTTTATATCACTGTAATGCATATCCTCTTTTCTGTCACTATCAATGCAATCAGCGGCGGCTGTAGTTGTAACACAAGACACAAAGGCTTCTGATCATGTGACTGCGCAGACAACTTAGTCATTTGAATGCAAAGGCGCTAGAAATGCATATATATATATGTAGCTGTGTGTCTCGGAAGTTAACTTACTAATCTATATTTATTTATGTACACCTTTTTTTCAATGTTCCAGACACCATGCTTGTTTGTCGCTCATAGAAACACTGCACTGAGTGCTTCTTTTACATATATAAGTCTATATTATTATATACAAGTTTAATTATCTTATCTTTAAATAATATGTATTTAAGTATTTACACATGTACTGTTCGGTACTCAAAAACAAAGATTTTTTAGTCTGTAATACCAAGTCAGACACAAGTCTCGTTATTGTTCATTGCGCTAGTCTGTGTGAGAGGGTCAAGGGCCTTGGCGTTGGTTCTCTCAATGTCCGGCTGGAGTTTGTCCATGCAGAGAACCTTGCGGAAGCTCTTCCTGAAGTTCTCGGACAGGAAGACGTACAGGATGGGGTTGACATAACTGTTCATATAGGCCAGGCAGTTGGAGGCGATCTGGACGACGACAAAGGAGGTGGATTCCGGGTAGGACCCGAAGTTGGTCAGCATAAAGATGACCTGAATGGGCAGCCAGCAGATAGCAAAGATAAGAACCACGATGACCACCATCCTGGTCACTCGCCGCTTGGAGCGCATCGACTCACTCCATATTGCAAATGCTTGATCATGGCACCATACAAGATGGTGACTAGTGTAAGCAGGATGACATAACCAAATGCGAAGAAGCAGCCATAGAGGAGGCGCCCCTGTTTGGGGTTGTTGTAGATGCGCATGTTCATGCAGGCTGAGCGCATCTCGCCCATGAACTCATAGTCAATTTTCTCGTACTGCATGAGGATGGGGATGTTGAAGATGAAGATCATGGCCCAGGTGATAATGATGACAAAGAAGGTATTTCGTTCATTGCGTGGGCCCATGGTGCTGATCGGGTGGACTATGGCCAGATAGCAGTGTAAGGACATAAGCACCAGGGTGTAGACGCTGGCATAGGCCGTCATGTTGATCATGTACTGGTAGATCTTGCACCAGGCGTCCCCGAATGGCCAGATAGGCATGACGTACATGGTAGCAGTGAAGGGTACACAGATTAAAATGAAGAACAATCATAGATTACAGGTTTTTTTTACTATCCTTGAAATAAATAAATTTCAGTACTACCTTATACAGAAGGAAAAGATTACATCCTAGATATAGACATATCGCCGTTTTCCTGCTAAGATATGATTGATTCATCTCAGGTCATGTTTCGAAATTGTTTCTTGACTTTGTGAAACTTTAAGTAGTTTCTAACTAAGAATAGAAGTGAATTGATATATGGGAGGCTATTAAAAACTTTTGATCGTGAAATCCCATACAGTGCTGCTTTTGTGAAAGAGACTACAACCAACTGATTAGAACGTAGCAAATGAAGAGGTTTCCTAGAAGCTGTATTTATATAAAAGTAATAGGATTAATAGATCATTGTACTGAAAAGTATTTAATACACGCATTCAAGAGCTGCAAACGTAGATAGAACAGTATTGTGATGTTCCTCGGCAGTTCGGGGTTCCTGATTTCTACGACGAAGAAAAGCCCGAGCAAGAAGCCGAGATGTGCGGTCAAGAGCTGTGCCTCGCGCACGAGGGGGAATGAGTGGTTCGGTCGGGAACGGTATTGGTTGAGGAAGAGGGTGAGCATTGGTTGGTCAGTCTTGGGGTGTTTTGGACATCGGGCACGGTAGACCGGGGTTCTCTGCAACCAGGCAGAGGGTGATGGAGAAATGTCGGGGATGGGCCCGAGAAGACTGGATTGATTGTTCACTAGTCCGGAGAAGGGGGATACACTTCCAATCTCTCGTGGGGTGTCAGGCCGACACTCACCTACAGGTTGGTAACGTTGGGCCGAGATGGTCACACCTTCGTACCCACGGTGACGGGAAGGCCGCTGACTATTTCGGGCTTTCGTACTTGTCCGGTTTTCCTATTTCGTGTCGCCTCTCTGGTGAATTTGGGCCTTCATACCATGTTTCGGTCCTTCGGGCTCTCGGACCCTCTCTTTGTCCTCTTAATTACTTGTGACTTTTACCTTAATTACTTCGCTTTCTAGGGAACTATATGTTATTCGACCATATTATGGATCTTAACCCCTTCGAGGGCTATTCTAATGGAAGAAGACACATGTGAACACAAGGAGTACCAATAAGGAACTGTTTATTCCGGGCCTCATCGCCCCTTATTATACCCTCATACTCGGCTCTGATTGGCCACCTCAAGTCACGTGATCATACTGACGTCACATCCGGTTTACATTGTGTTCGGGTTTTCGGGTTTTGGGTTTTCAGGCTTTCGGGCCCTTATATAAAATACACTTTTAATCTATTATTTCATTACTTTTCTATACCTGATTCTGACACTGATGAATGGACATTCATCACAGTATTGTAACGAAAAGACTTAAAGTAAAGACATAGGAAAAAGAAAGGGCCAAGACAAGGGCACCTGAGAGATAGAATAATGTCAGACATTGTGAGGGGGAATAGATGGAGGGTCCCTGTTGCCTATTGCCATGCCTCATGTCCCTTGTCAAATCTAAGAAATGGCCATGTCGCCCTGTCGATTTTAGGCATCAACCTCCATAAATGGAAATTCTATATGTTTTTTATCTGTAAACCAACCAGATAAAAGGGGATGCCACACAAGCCCATATCCTTGGTCATTTTGTGAATTCAGAGAAATTCGATATGATTCATATCTGTAAACCGCAGCTATGAAAAGAGATTTACATAAGCCTATAACATCTGCCATTTTGTGAATTCATAGAACTTTAACATAATTATGATTTATATCTGTATACCAAAGCAAAAAAAAACCCCTATAGCTTTGGCCATTTTTTGAACTCAAAGAAATTCAATATGATTAAATGATATTGAATTTCTATGAATAAATTTTATGTCAGTAAAGTGAAGCAAAAGAAACTATTCCCATCAGCCTAGCCGTGTCCGTCTTGTCCAGGCCTTCAACAAAGAACACAAAGTGCCCTCAAAGCCGCCACTGGCCACATGCAAAAGGTCACATCTGCGTCTATACCACACAGATCCAGTGTTTACGAATGCAAACTTATTTAAACACCCATCAAAGCGAGGCCGGACCAGGCAGTCCTAGCGGTAATAGAAGCAATCAGTCTGCCAACCGGAAGTGGGGGCAATGTTTGATATGTGGTGTGCCACCAGGGGGCACCATCAGCACCTGAAGCATTCTGCAGCAAAACCATCTCCGTGCCAAAAAAAGAGTCTGTGAGATCAGAGTCTGCTATGTAGGTAGAAAACTCACCACCATGGGGTGAAGATTACTACGCCTACGGCTCAAAAATAGTCTGGCGGTGTTCGCTGGTGTGGCCAAGGCCACAAGGGCCGACCCAGTGGCCACTACAGTGCAGAGACTGGCCGAGGTTGGTGAAGTGGCAGAGTGGCCTCTATCAGGTCCCGGAAGTATTGTGGATGTGTAATTGGATTTCCCCGAGGGTACACAGTGAGACTTTGAATTGAGCAAACAAGAATGTATGGCATCAAAAGTCTTGGTTCTAAAAACAAAAACGTTAATGTCTATAATGATTAAGTTAATCATTATGATAAAGTTATTACAGATAATTATTTCCCATGCTTGCGATTCTGGAATTGCAATAAATCTCAAAGAAAAGGTCGCCTTTTGTGAATGGGGCTTAAGGAATTCCAGGGAAATCAAAGAAGGTTTCTATATAACTGCGGGAGAACATTCAGTTGATCATTCAGTTGATCCCTCTGGGGCCCATGACGGAGGGTATTGGCCCCTAATAGAGGTTTCTGTAGGGGCCTTACATTTTGAACGTACTCACATTTCAAAACATCTCAGTTCCCCCACCCCACCTTAGGCAAAAATACACATTGAATTTGCATATGTACTAGAACGCACACACACTAAAAAAAATTGGACCCCTTTCCCCCTCCTCTTGATGCGTACGTAATTAATGGAAGGCCCCTGAAAAGACACTTTTTTCAACACATTTCTTGTGTCCTGTCAAAAATGCATGAAAATATAGATATTAACAGACACTTCCTTTTTTCAACAAGCAGTGCTGTTGTAAAAACCTGAGAGAATAGGTTCTATAAGAAATGACTACAAAAGCTGACCAGATGTTTAGCTTTAATGCTCTGCATAGACATGGCCTGAGAAAGCTCAACGAAAAAAGAAAATACAGGCCATTTAAAAGTTGTCAATTATTGCTTAAATGGATCTTTGTTTCACAGACCATTCTGAACTATGTATTCTTCTGAGCATGCCTTGTTAAATGTACATAACCATTCCAATGACAGATCATATCCACACCATCTAATATGAATGGCTCCTCTCATGCCAATTTAGCGCATCCACTCCATATCACATTCTCGATTTCTTATTAGGTATGCAAGGCATGTCCATTCTTTTTCCTTATTCCTGACACAGTATAATGTGTTTCCCAGGGGAGCAGGCTGTCAGTGTTCAACGTTTCATCATCCCCACATACACAGTCCCCAGGATACAATGCCAAAAGCCCAATCCTGTTTTCTGTACAGGTCTACCCCATTAACGCTGTACTGGAGAAGTGTTATTTATTGGCTGGATTTGCATTTTAATTACGAATTTTGGGAAAGTATCCCATCTGTGCCACATATCATTTTGCCCCTTAAAAAGTGGAATCATGTGTGCTGAAGCATCTGTTGACTACAAAACAATGGCCAGAAGAGTCCGATTTCGGATGTCATTGTCTCTGTTGAAAGGCGCTTGTTTTATGGTGGAGAAGTAATTTGTGTTTTGCCCAACTAAAAACTGTCTGTACGTGCCTATTTCATATGCGTCTTCTGTTTCTCAGCTGTGTTTCAGTTTGCATTCGGAATGTTGTGGTGGGTAGGAAGTATGAGGCACATGAACGTAGAATATATATTTTTTTATATGTTTACATGATGTTCATATATATAATAATTATATTCATAATTAGTAGTTTTATTGAAATAATTAACTATGAAGTATTTTACATACATTTATACATGTATATTACATTATATATATACATACACATTTTGATCCTGGGGACCTATGTAATACTCTAAAGACCTATCCTATAGGCCTATCGACTGCTTCATGATTTTATGTACCAGTACGGTGTATTGTGTTTGAGGTTTAATAAGACAGAATTTAGGGAGAAATGACTCCCTTTATCAATGAAGCTTCTTCAATGTCCCAACGGATAACTTGTTTGAATTCCCGAATTTAAGTGTTCTCTTAGATGCTGCGCAGGAGACAGATCGACGCTTGCAAGTCATTTTTGTTTACCAATTGCGAGCTAATTACCATCTGATAATTACCAGATGTTATCAAAATGCATTTCAATAATACAAAACAGTGCTTACTGATTTCTGTGAAGATCACTAGAAAATATTAATACAGCTGTTATGAAGTAATGAAAATGATTAGGTTGTGCTATTTTAAATTCGAGGAGGGATAAAACACTGACATGTTTGTATTTGAGAATCCCATTGAATTCCCAGTTTATTTTCAGAAACAATCATAATTTACATAATACACACAAATCCACTACGCCTAACCGATGCTTTGTATTCTCTCTCGGCTGCATTCGGCTCTTAAACAACACAAGGAACACAGACTTGTAATCAGATAGACATAAATCAAATCTCATCGACTTATATTTCAGGGAGAAGGACATTGGAACTTGTGCCAATTGAGGGGTACGACTTTGATGCCATTATAGGAACAAGGGAGTTGGAACCACCATCCCATGGGCACGGGTAACGAACAGTCTACAAAATCAAATGAGTATTAGAGGGTACTATGCCATTTTACCTGTCACCTTTCTTTTAAGGATTTCATTCTGCGAATTATTCACGTTGCCAGGGGGACATTATAGGCCTCGCACCTCCAGTTTCGACGCAGAGCAAGCATGATGATTAAGTTCCATTTCCGAACAAGTTGTTTAAAAGCCTCTACTTTCCCAATTTCCTAGGATTTTTCTAAGCAGGTCCTCCTCCCACCCACACCTCTCCAGTCCATTTAACGGCTCCAGCGGCTGCACGGCGACATTTCAAACACGAGTTGTATTCGGGGGGCAAAGATTCTTCACACCCATCCCGCGGCCGCCGACATGGAAAAGCTGGAACGCCTAATTAGGAAGCGAAACGGACCTAAAATACGAAGGCGCCCCTGTCCGCTATTTGCTCGCTGTGTTCTGTATTGCAAGATAGCAAGTGGCGAAAGAATTCAATTCTCACAGGCCGTCGACCTTTTTAGCTAGCTAACACTAAGTAATGAGTGGAGGACAAGTATAAGCAACAGCCTTCCAATGGGTACAGTTCGTTCTGTGCTTGGGAATGCCATGTGTGGCTTCGACAACGAAAAACTGCGACACTTCTCTATATAACTGTGCCTATGTCCCTTTTTTTTGCCAGCTACCCTGTCTAGATAATACATTACCTCCCTTGGTCTATGTGCATACAATAAGGCTCAGTTCCTCACTTGGGAACAGTTTTTTGTTCTCTTTGCCATCTGGGACAATTTATTTAGCTCCTGCTTTAGGAAAAGATCCTGGCCGAATCATTTCCCGGCAAAATAGACCTTGTGCAGACGTCGTCATGCAGATATTCAGTCTTTGGTGGTACCTTTATGCTATTAACTACCAATTATCAAATATTAAAAAAACAAAACAACAAGATTAAATATTAATGTTATTTATCAACTTTAAATCAAAAGTGTTAATTCAGATTTCATAGGATTGTTTCAGAGTTATAGATAGGTTTTCGAATTGTATTAAATCATTATAATGGTGATATTTCCCTTTGAGCACCAAATTGCATGTGGAACTTAAAACCACGTGGGAAGTTGTGACATCACCTGCACAAGGTCTATTGGCTGATTGGTGTGGCTTAATCGGAACTATATATCCTTCATGAGTCTAAATGCCAGTTTGGGATATAATTATGTACATAGGTCGATTTTTGACATGATTAAATAAGATATTGCCTCCATCCTTACTCATCCCATCGAAGCTTGTACCATACACACCAACAGTGGCCCATTTCATAAGGACTTCCGTACGCTACGGAAATGTCTTGCTCTCCTTACACGGGCGACTGACGGAAATTTGAAAGAAGTGTTTCATAAGAAAAAGCTCCATAAGAGGCCTTTTAGGCTCCATAAGGGCAATTTAAAGCTCCAAAGGGCCATCAAAAGCTTCATAAGGGGCACCTAAAGCTCTGCAAAGCCATCCAAAGCTCTGTAACAGCACCAAACTTCCATAACTTAAAACGAAGAAACCTCGTTGTTAGGTTATAAGACGCAAACTTCGGAATTCTTTTTTGAACATTTTTTTCCTAATAGGTCCTTATGAAACAGACCACAGGACAGAAATAACCACTCGATGACTTGAAGCTGGCAGTGATTATGGAGATAGTTTACACGTCTCACTCATTTCCGTTCGCCCTTTCCCCATTGGGTAAAGCATTGAGGTTGGACAAAGTACATTTCATAATAGTCACATCCCAGATTCTATAACTAAAACGAATAACCCACTTTCATGTTTGAGAGGCAATCTAAAGGTTTTTCACGGCATTATTGATCGAACTGACAAACCCAAGCATTATTTCTTAAGATAAATAGCTGATAGTTTCTTTTGAAATTTATTGGAAATATAAATTTTGAAATATATTTGAAATTTTCAAGCAACAAAATCACCTTAACATTTTTTTTTTCTATTTGAGAAATGAAACTTGAAATAAAAGCAGTGCAAACAATTTCACATGACTTTGATTTCAATTGGGAGTGGATTTTCCCTCACTGTCACACTAACATCAGATAAACGAACAGTTCTCCCTTTAGGCTCGGGGTATTGGATCTGTTGGTTGGGGTTTCGGAAACAGTAACCTTGGCAATTTGCCAAGCGCTTTAAACTTCTGCTGAGCAACATACCCGTATTTGAACTTGTAAAACTCGGGATCGGGATTTTGTTTTTACTATTTGGGAGTCAGTCAAACACACTTTCACACGGACAATGTTATCTAGTTTCTCACATTTTCTTGGAACCTGGGTTTTCAATGACTTAAATGTAGTCCCTTGAGACTGTATAGTTGTATCGACAAAGGTTTTGGAAACAGCTACATAAACTATCGTTTTCCTTGTACAAGTTAGTCTCCCTCTAGTTTCACAGTTACATGAAAGCAATGGTCCATTCTAATTATAGTGTTTTCACGATTCAGCCTATTAAAATTTTTAGAGGTGCGAAATGGCCAACTATTCTATGGAATCTTAATTATTCAAATATACATTACATCATGCCTTTGTTCAGCACTTTCGACCTAAAATAAAATAGGTAGTCTATCATGTCAATCCAACTTAAAAATCAAATATAATCGTTTGAAATCTTTTACCTACAAGAAACGATTTATCATTCTTTTTTTTGTTTGCAGAGATTGTGAAGTCGATGTAGCTTAGGATTGATGAAAGTACAAAATGTAAATCAATAAATCCAAAACGAACTTCATACCTTATTCACTCATGACAATGAACATTTATACATAGTTGCAATTCCACTGACAAAGTCAGTTTTTGATTTCTGTACTACAAACACGTGATAGCCAATGCCCATAATATTAGCCAACGCCATAATATTAGCCAATATCCATAACATTAGTAAGTCTTACAAATGAACAAATCACGAATTTACTTTAAAGACAGCTCCCTCTTGAGGGGAATGTCCTGAACATTGTATTCGCATCTAACATCAACAATAGACCTTACTATCGGTGTTTCGTGTGGGGTCCCCAATACCATAGACAGAAAATGCAAAAACAAATTAAGTCTTGTTTCCTTTTAAATCTCCCTTATTCTCATTCAAAAAAGAAATTAAAACAAGCCATCATTGCACCCGCACAGACTCAACTGCAAAAGTACCTGTTCCCTACACAGTCATACTACTTTATGTACTGAATAAAGTTAGCTAAAGCATGTTCATCGACATGTCTATAAGCAATGTGATAATTATACACTTATTTATATCTATACGTGTTAACAAGTCATCGGCGTTTTTTGCAGTTCTTGGAGAACACTTGTATACTATCAGTGTCATTCCGTCTAGTTGAGGCACCGTGACGATCCGTCTTTTAAGTTGAACAGGCACGTGAACAGAATTATCTTTCTACCAACTGCACATGCGCTGCAACAGTGTGGCTTCCGGTATAAGAAAAGCCACACGGATTATGCGAGGATTCGCCTTCAGTCTAGTCCAAATTACAAGGTTATTCTCATTTACATCTACTCCAATTTGTAACCATAGCCGCAGTTGACATCATCTACAGAAGACTGACTTATGATGTCCTGTCAGGACACATGATGTCCTATCGAGATACATGAAGTCCTATCAGGATGCATGATGTCCTATAGCTATCAGGATGTTGCTTTTAGTGATAATCCTACAGCCAATCTGTCTGTCATGGTCCCTTGAAGCTGCGATATCAAGCCCACAGCCTGCACTGTACACTTTATATCACTGTAATGCATATCCTCTTTTCTGTCACTATCAATGCAAACAGCAGCGGCGGTAGTCATAACACGAGACACAAAGGCTTCTGATCATGTGACTGCACAGACAGCCTAGTAATTTGAATGCAAAGGCGCTATAAATGAATATATATATGTAGCTGTGTGTCTCGGGAGTTAACTTACTAATCTATATTTATGTATGTACACCTTTTTTAAATGTTCCAGACACCATGCTTGTTTGTCCTTCATAGAAACACTGCAAACAGTGATTCTTTTACATATATAAGTCTATAGTATTATTATATACAAGTTTAATTTACTATCTTATTTTTAAGTAACATGTATTTAAGTATTTACACACGTACTGTTCGGTACTCAAAAACAACGATCTTTGAGTCTGTAATACCAAGTCAGACACAATTTTCGTTATTGTTGATTGCGCTAGTCCGTGTGAGAGGGTCAAGGGCCTTGGCGTTGGTTCTCTCAAAGTCCAGACGCACCGGCTGGAGTTTGTCCATGCAGAGTACCTTGCGGAAGCTCTTCCTGAAGTTCTCGGACAGGAAGGCATAGAGAATAGGGTTGACACAACTGTTCATGTAGGCTAGGCAGTTGGAGGCAATCTGGACAACGACAAAGGAGGTGGACTCCGGGTAGGACCCAAAGTTGGTCAGCATAAAGATGACCTGAATTGGCAGCCAGCAGATAGCAAAGATAAGAACCACGATGACCACCATCCTGGTCACTCGCCGCTTGGAGCGCATCGACTCACTGCTCTGGTTCCCGCGTGGTACCACTCCATAAAGCAAACGCTTGATCATGGCGCCATACAAGATGGTGACTAGCGTAAGCGGGATGACATAACCGAACGCGAAGAAGCATCCGTAAAGGAGGCGCCCCTGTTTTGGGTTGTGGTAGATGCGCATGTTCATGCAGGCTGAGCGCATCTCGCCCATGAACTCATAGTCGATTTTCTCGTACTGCATGAGGATGGGAATGTTGAAGATGAAGATCATGGCCCAGGTGATAATGATGGCAATGTAGGTATTCCGTTCGTTGCGCAGGCCCATGGTGCTGATCGGGTGGACTACGGCCAGGTAGCGGTCTAAGGACATAAGCACCAGGGTGTAGACGCTGGCATAGGCCGTCACATTGATCATGTACTGGTAGATCTTGCACCAGGCGTCCCCGAATGGCCAGATGGGCATAGCGTACATGGTAGCAGTGAAGGGCACACAGATTACAATGAAGAACAAATCAGCCAACGCTAAGCTTATAATCAGCAGATTAGTGCTGTTGCGCATCTGCCGATTGCCCACCACTACGATAATCACCAGCAAGTTCCCTGCAAATCCCAGCACAGCGATCATACCGAAGATTACAGGTACAATAATGCTGACTAAGCGTTCAAACCCTAGGACAGGCCCACTCCCAGCTGCTGGCTCACACTCAGTGTTATTGGCCGATGATGTGACTCCCCCAGGGCCGCAGGACCATGGGGCAGCCGTGGCGTTTTGAGTGGTCAAGTTCTGCATTGCCTGTAAAGAGTCCGTAGTGGCACTGGCAAGGAGGTGACGACCCACAGCCAGCGACCAGGCCAGGCCGCCTTCAGCTGCCACTGGATCTGGCGACATGATGTCAGAATATATAGCCTTGAGATCCTGGATGGTCTGGAGTATTGAAGGTTGTGTAGGCTATTTCCCAGCGACGTCGGACTCCTTGGTTCAAGTCTGTAACTGCAATTTGATGATGTTGATGGCAGCGATTTTGTCAGGATGGTGAGGATTTGTTGTCTCTTGCCAATCTGTAAATATATGAAAATTTGAAGAAAATTATATTTTTATGAGACAGAACTGCAATTATCAATAGCGACACATTATGATAAACAATATACCAAGTTACACATAAAACAAAATTAGTCAAACTTCATCCTGCCCTCAAACAGCACTGAAAACCCGAATATTTTTAAATTTGCAAGTTAAGACTTCACACGTAGGCTTCAGCCACATTTCTTTTTCTGAAAGTAATATCTGAAAGTAAACCTTCCGGGGCATGGGGGGGGGGATTAATTTCCACCATTTGCAATCTACATTATGTCCTTTTTGAATGCCAGGTGACATTGTCATCTTACAAAGTTGGAAATGTATTTGAGCTAGCCACAATGAATACCAACCCTAATAAAAGCTTCGGGACCTACGGACCGGAATATCATTTCACTTTCTTATATGATTTTTCTTTGCAGAAGTCTGGTTTTGAATTAGTATTATTTTATTTGTATGCCCTTGGATATTCCAAACTGCCTTCATAGAACTAATACATTCAAAATGCAAGAGACGAACATCAATCTGTTAGGATGTTTTTTTATCTGCTAACGTAGATCCAAGTGTCTTGTGTTTCAGATTATCATTAGCGTTCTACAATACTTCTTTTTGCTATCCTTGTAAGAATTAAGTTGCAGTACTACTTTTACAGACGGAAAAGATTACATCCTAGACATAGACATATCGCCGTTTTCCTGTCTAAGATATGATTGATTCATCTCAGGTCATGTTTCGAAATGGTTTCTTGACTTTGTGAAACTTTAAGTAGCTTCTAACTAAGCATGGAAGTAAACTGATATATGGGAGGCTATTCAGACTTTTGATTGTGAAATCCTATACAGTATTGCTGTAATGAAAGAGACTACATCCAAGTGATTAGAACGTAGCAAATGAAGAGGTTTCCTAGAAGCTGTATAAGTTATAGAATTCATAGATCATTGTACCGAAAGGTATTTAATACACGCATTCAAGAGCTACACACGTAGATAGAACAGTATTGTAACAAAAAGACCTAAAGCAAAGACATAGGAAAAAGAAAGGGCCACGACAAGGGCACCTGAGAGATAGAATAATGTCAGTAATTGTGAGGGGGTATAGATGGAGGGTCCCTGTCGCCTGTTGCCATCCCTCATGTCCCTTGTCAAATTTAAGAAATGGCCATGTTGCCCGGTCGATTTTAGGCATCAACCTCCATAGATGGAAATTCTATAATATTATGATTTTTTTTATCTGTAAATCAACTAGATAAAAGGGGACGCCACACAAGCCCATATCCTTGGCCATTTTGTGAATTCAGAGAAATTCGATATGATTCATATCTGTGAACCAAAGCAATGAAAAGAGATTTACACAAGCATGTAACCTTGGCCATTTTGTGAATTCAGAGAAATTCAACATAATTATGATTTATATATCATGTAAACCGAGGTAATAAAAAATCAACCCTATAGCCTTGGCCATTTTGTGAAGAAATTCAATATGATTAAAATGATATTGAATTTCTACAAATAAATTTTGTCTGTAAACTGAAGCAAAAGAAACCATTCCCACAAGTCTAGCCGTGTCTGTCTTGTCGAGACCTTCAACAAAGAATACAAAGTGCCCTCAAAGCTGCCACTGGCCACATGCAAAAGGTCACATCTGCGTCTGTACCACACAGATCCAGTGTTTACAAATGCAAACTTATTTAAACACCCATCAAAGCAAGGCCGGACCAGGCAGTCCTAGCAGTAATAGAAGCAATCAGTCTGCCAACCAGAAGTTGGGGCAATGTTTGATATGTGGTGTGCCACTAGGGGGCACCGTCAGCATCTGAAGCATTCTGCGGCGAAACTACCTCCGCACCAAAAAAGAGTCCGTAAGATCAGAGTCTGCTATGTAGGTAGAAAACTCACCACCAACGGGTCAAGATTTAATACTATGCCCTGCGGCTCAAAAATAGTCTGGTGGTTTTCGCTTGTGTGGCTAAGGCCACAGGGGCCGACCCAGTGGTCACTACAGTGCAGAGACTGGCCGAGGTAGGTGAAGTGGCAGAGTGCCCTCTATCAGGTCCCGGAAGTATTGTGGATGTGTAACTGGATTTCCCCGGGGGTACACAGTACACAGCAAACAAGAATGTATGGCATCAAGAGTGTTCTAAAAACAAAAACATTTCTAGAACTAAGGAAAGTGGCACACTGGGGATGAAGAGGTCAGACAGAGAAAGTTAAAATACAATGAAGCTCAGAGTGGGTACTTAAAGACACATATGGTCAAAAGGTTTTTGAGGACATTCATCAAACGTCTCTTGGTACCACTTGCAAGGCAATGTTGATGGATTTATTGTGTCTGACCCAGTCATATTCGGGGACCCATAACTCAGCTTCTTTTTGGAATATTCATGAGAAAGTGGCACACTGGGGATGAAGAGGTCAGACAGAGAAAGTTAAAATACAATGAAGCTCAGAGTGGGTACTTAAAGACACATATGGTCAAAAGGGTTTTGAGGACATTCATCAAACGTCTCTTGGTACCACTTGCAAGGCAATGTTGATGGATTTATTGTGTCTGACCCAGTCATATTCGGGGACCCATAACTCAGCTTCTTTTTGGAATATTCATGAGAAAGTGGCACACTGGGGATGAAGAGGACAGACAGAGAAAGTTAAAATACAATGAAGCTCAGAGTGGGTACTTAAAGACACATATGGTCAAAAGGGTTTTGAGGACATTCATCAAACGTCTCTTGGTACCACTTGCAAGGCAATGTTGATGGATTTATTGTGTCTGCCCCAGTCATATTCGGGGACCCATAACTCAGCTTCTTTTTGGAATATTCATGAGATTTTTCATTGTTACAAAATTGCAGATGTCTTCTACATTTACCATCTATATATGTCATTAATCCCAAAAATCACATTGTGGGTGAACTAAGGCATTGTGGGAGTCTAGGCAATATTCATCCAAGAGTCACAGCGTAATTATCACATTTTCTAGCAGCGTAATTATCACACTTTCTGCCCAAGGATTTAAATTATGTTATCTCAAATTCTGTTGCACTTTTCTTCTTATTGTATTCATCGTTGTAAGGGTAGCTATCGTCACAGGTGAAAAAGAATTAAAAGAAGGAACTCACATATAATTATTATGTTGTTTCAAACAACCATTATGCTATAAAGCCTTGGCTAGAATTAAGCAGAAAGGAAGAAAACCAGGTGTGTGATAGCAGGCCTAATATTGAGGACTACATTCTGTTAACAAGATAAGAAACTGAAGGCGAAATGTTGAATTAAGGACTCAGCCACAAAAGCTTAGATTAAGCAATCAACAACAAAAGCTTAGATTGAGCGCTCAGCAAAAATGCTACATTAGGCGGTCAGCAACAAACGACGAATAACACCATATAGAGACCAGACAAGGTCTGGAGGAAGAAACAGCATGTTAGTACTAAGGAGTATAGAAAAAGAGTCTCCTCCTGGGCCTTAGTAGTCTAATAGACCAAAGGCAGATGGGAATAGATGAAAGGTAATACAAGATGCCAAGAAGGCACTGGGCAGGTGGGCGTATATATAAAGGTAAGTAGAACAGATCATAGAGGCCCTGCTTTCTGTACAAACTAAGTCCCAGGGATGTGTTCCAATATATACAGGATAAAGTTGTGTATACTGCATGATGTTATTGTGGAAAGTTGCCTTGTTGTATGATAGGAATTAACTGGCTGACTGGGGGTCAAGGATTGTCTTATTGCCATAAACTCTAAAATAAAGTATGATGAACAATTATCAAACCTATTTGAGACAATTTTGGATTATTATAAAAGATATATGTGCAACAGGATATATTGATAATAAATTTCAGATACTCTATTCAGTAAAAAGTAAAAAAGAGTGGCAATTTCAGAACAGGAATATGGTTTATTGCTTAAACGTTGGTACTATTGTGTACATGACATGTAAGTAGTATACATAATTTGGAATTTGCCACTTGTCATATAGATATTTGAGTGATGTCACATGAACACATTATACATATGCAACAATGTGTATATAATGTGAGTAGTATACAAAAATGGTAATTTGGTGCTTGAAGCACTAATTTTACAATTGCATTTGTATGGCCTTGCCTGAACACGTTCCACTATATCCAGAACAATATCGCCAGCATTGTTTACATACATATCAAGGCCATGAGTGTCTTTAGATTTCTCTAGGATTGAAATTTGTAATGATATCTAAGATTCAATGTAATTTGGCCTATGCCATATATTTATATACTTTCTTTACATATTTATCTGTTCAGAAATACATATAATTATATAAACATAATAATGTTTACCCATATAATTATATATACAAACATATATTATGTGCATACACACAAACATACACCTACACATGGGTATCCATTTCCTATAATTATGCCCTGTCTATGACCATCCCTCACTACTGATCCAACCTTTCTGATGACCCACCCTCTAGAGCTCCATACATCAGTCAGGCCATACAATGTGCTTTATTCCACACCGCAGCTGGTAGAGGCAGGTGAACCTGACACTGACTTCCTCCAGACCAGAACCAGACACAGGAGGGCCACAGTAATCTGAATCCCCCACCCCCAACCACTACCCCTACCCCCACCACCCATAACACACACCGCTTACTACTGGTCAGAGGGATAAAAACCATACATACTATAACAGATGTAGGAGTCAAAACAAATTGGCCCAAATAAAGGGCTACGAGATTTATGATTGGGTAATTTTCTTGGCCATTCTTCATTTATTTTCTACACGATGGCTATTTTCTGGCGTCCATTCTATTGCTGTAGTTTGATTTACAAGGGGGAAATACTTGATGAGAATTGATGCTGTGGTATGTTAGAATCAGTTGCTGTGTTGATACACCACGCACCGCCTATTTCTGATCAGAGAGATAAAGAAACAACCCATAGGCCTATATAATGATTTTAGGAGTCAATACAAATTGGCGAAACAAAACAATACAAGATATTTGATTGGGTAATTTTCCTGGCCATTCTTCATTTATTTTCTACATGATGGCTATTTTCTGGCGTCCATTCTATTGCTGTAGTTTGATTTACAAGGGGGAAATACTTGATGAGAATTGATGCTGTGGTATGTTAGAATCAGTTGCTGTGTTGATACTGCACACACTACCTATTTCTGGTTAGAGAGATAAAAAAACAACCCATAGGCCTATAATTATAATGGTTTTAGGAGTCAATACAAATTGGCGAAACAAAACAATACAAGATATTTGATTGGGTAATTTTCCTGGCCATTATTCATATAATTTCTGCATGATGGCTATTTTCTGGCGTCCATTCTATTGCTCTACTTTGATTTACGAGGGGGAAATACTTGATGAGAATTGATGCTATGGTATGTGAGAATCAGTTGCTATGTTGATACACCACGCACCGCCTATTTCCAGCAAGAGAGATAAAAAACAACCCATAGGCCTTTACAATGGTTTTAGGAGTCAATACGAATTGGCAAAACAAAACAATACGATACTTTTGGTTGGGTAATTTTCTAGGCCATTCTTCACTTATTTCCTGCATGATGACTACTTTCTAGCATCATTCGTATTTGTCGTTCATTGATCTGGATTTATGAGGGTGAAATAATTATTAAATTTTGATGAGAATTGATGCACTGGTATGTAAGAACCATCAGTTATTGTGTCGATAGGGAGCTATAATGGTGTATACCACTTAAGTCATACACTTACATGGCTTGTCAATAAAAGAAAGACAACCAAAATTATAAGCGATCAAGTGACATAAAATGAGAAATTTTTTCATCTGTGTACCAAACTTGGCCCTATTTCCGATCTGGAAACATGTCTATGATTATTGTCATTCGTTACTTGGACTAAATATTGTTGAACAGGAAGAGAACTTCGTATGCTGGGCTTATATTAGAATGACAATAATTCAATTGACTTGTCTGTCTTCATTTTGTTTCTCAGAAATCCAATCATCAATGTGTCAAGAAGGACATGCATGGATGTGGAAGTGTAGTGGAGGTCCTGTTAATCAAGTCAATGTTTTCTTTACAGAAAGAATAATGAAGTCCACCTCCCACAGAGAGTAGGTGCGAAGATTAGCCTTGCTGCCAGAAAGAGACATCTATTGGAGGAAAGGTTAGTCGTAATAATAACAAATACAACTGGTTCCACCTTAAGGGGTGTAGAGGGGGGATACCAATGTCGGATGTCGAATTTAAGAAATGGCCAAGTCCCTTAAATTGTCACTATTTTATTAATATTCATGTCGATTTCAAAAAGCCCTCATGTCGCATGTCGAATTTAAGAAAGGACCATGTCACCCTGTCGATTTTAAGGGTATACACCCATACCTTATATGACGTTTGGTTGCCTTGCAAAATGACTCAACAGTCAGTACTGTTGGAGGCTAGTGCAATACTAGGGGCTTAAACATGGCAAATCTGCCTCTGAAACCAGAAACCAGACACATCAACTGAACTTATTTGTTGATGAGTTTTATCTTTTGACATGGGGAATTCTATAGAGGGTGGATGCAGCAGTTTAGACAGAGATGTAGTCAGTAGGGTCTGCATAATTAATGCAAATACAATAATCATTATGGTGAGACCCATATATAAAACACTTGACATCCATATCATTGCTACTTCCATCCTCTTTATAAGCTAGCCATCGCCTTGAGATGCACTTTTTTCATCTTTTCATCAACCCAAGTGGGAATGCCACTTGTATACGTATAAGCAATGTATACTACTATACAATCAGCTAGTGAGGACTCTATACCTATACAACTGTGGCGAACCGTTGTCGTCCCTGTCCCTTGTGTTGTCGCATAAAGAGACACTGGCCATCTGTATTTCCGCTTCCGGTGTGAGCTGATTCCCTTGGGGGACTACCAAATCAATTGAGGCACCAGCGAAAGGGGCCACATGAAGTAGCGGTCAGCACACATTTGTGCTTCTAAGAACGACTGCCAGGTGGCCTGAGCGATAGAGTGGATAAAAAAGACCCTTCCCTTGTTGCAGCTTACTATTCGATGGACAGCTAGTGGTATGCGGAAGTAGGTGGCGCTTTACAAACATGGCGGACGCTGGGCGCCACCATTATGATGGGGATTTGTGGGAAGGCAGGGATCAGCTGACATACTGCATGGTGATGACGTCATGTCCTGTCACGTGGCAGTGACTGCTGACATGGATACCCACTTTGAAGAGTTACATGGAATGTGTCTGCTTTTCTCTGATCATTATACAATACTTTAAGCTTAAGACCACACATACCATTCTATACTCCTTTGGTAGATATATCTCACTTTCAGGCACGTGTGTCAAAATGTAATCATCGCA
The DNA here is from genome assembly GCA_936440205.1 of Lepidonotus clava. Lineage (NCBI taxonomy): Eukaryota > Metazoa > Annelida > Polychaeta > Phyllodocida > Polynoidae > Lepidonotus > Lepidonotus clava. Next base: position 21,967,941 of record OW387135.1, read on the forward strand.
TATATATCAGCTGTATATAACACCTGCAGGGTTACATCTTTTCCTATACCTTTTTCTCAAACCAGGAATTGCAGTTGTCAGCCATCTGAGGTCTTAAGGGGGTATTCCACTCACGACGCAGCGATATGACGATGTCGCAAGGAAATAGCAATACTACAGATACATTTCTATGTTCAACATATGTGACATTCTCCAAATTGCCAATTTTTAACCATTTTATTACTCCTGTATACGAATTTGTCTGTAGCATCGTCATATTGCACTGATATCGTAGAATATCGTAGCCCATGTCGTGTAGTGGAATACCCCCTAAAAAGGGCGGAATTTTAACACCCAGGTACTTTCAGAAAGGATCGCAGCGGGAGATCCTATGGCAGGGCAAGTTCAAGGGTCAAATGAGGACACAGGCTTATTTGTGTTCGCTAATAAAAGTCTTATGGTAAAAGCCCCCTACCAACAGTAATTTGATACAGGAGCTGTTTCTAGAATAACAAGAATGCGTGCCATGTATTATATAGACCTTTATCTAATGAATGCAGCAGCGAGTTTTTATCTGGACGTTGGTTTCTTTGCATGTGGATAGGTTCACAGGGTGCCACATTAATAGGCTGTGGGAGAAACCCTCCCTGGCCTACGACTAAGAAGATAGATGAGCACCCGCTTCAGGTTAGTGCACATGCAAAGCCTGCGCACCCAATAAAAATGGCGGGAAAACGGGGGTGCGAGCAGACGACATCCCGCTGTCTCCTACATCAACGGCCACACCGTAATAAAGTCACTCATATCTAACACAGCGGACAATCCAATATGTCGCCTTTTGGCAAAATGTAGTCAAGAACAAACAACTTACTTTATTATCAAGTACCTCGGCTGTTGTTGTCAATGACGTCAGGGCCCTTGCGGCCTTGGGGGCTCAGCAATGACCTTCGGGGCCCTCATCCTAGCAGGTCGGCAGACCGCTTACGTCCACTGCAAAAAAAGGAGAAGTTTTCATCAGTGGTAGTAAGGTAAGGTCAACAGTGCCTTGTTTGAGGCTCTCATTATGAGTAGTGGAGGGGAAAGGCTTGAGTGCCTTGGCCCCACCAACTCTTTACTCACGGCCAAATGGATATAATTAGTGACAGACATGCGCGGGGAGTCTTGTTAGATCTACTTTCCCAGTCGGATGCATTTGTCTTCGTAGGCAGCCGTGCTGGGGCTGGCCTATTCACAGCGAAGGCGGAGCAGTAATTTGGGGGATGTGGGGATGTTCAAATATTGAGAAGGACTGCTGCTCAAATCAATAAGAGGATTTGGCCAACCTCTCCTAAGGCGTTTTCCTTGCAAATAGGAATTATTTTAAAGGGCAAATATGCTCATTGAAGTGCGAAACCTGCAAGCTAATAACCCTACTATGTTCAGCCGGAGTAAGATATGGTGAGTGAAATCCTAGATAGATGTAAAATTAGCGCACCACTCGAACTATCATTAGTTGACAACGGAATGCCATTTTTTTTGTCATTATTGAAGAACGTTCCCCATCTCTGGGCCAATTAGAAGGCACCTTGGTTGACAGGAAATCGCTTTTAAGCCTAGGTACGCAAGATGGTCGATTTGTTGTCCACATCATATGATGTCTTACATCTAGTGCATCACTATTATCTACGCTATATTGAAGGCCTCAGAGGCAAACATGGTAGAACATACACTATTCTTTGCCTTTTGTACACATATTGGTAATCTTTATGTTAGTGGATGAATTGACATTATGCTTCGAAGAAAGCCTTTTAACAAGAAGCATAGAGTCAATAGAAAGGGTAGGGGTACTTTAATGTAAAGCTGCAATATGATCACCTAGCAAATGGCATGGGCATATAAACTACATTAAAGGACCATTTATAAAATTGAATGCTTCCTACGGAAATGGGTTTGCGATTTAATTAAGGGTCGGTGGCACGGGGGCCATTAGATTTATGGTAGTTTAACCACATTTAGACGGTACAGGAGAAGATTTAAATGTTATAATATAGTCTATATTCCATTATTTGTTTGTAATGCAATTATTGATGTACCTACTCGGGAGAGTGATTTTACAAATGAAAGCTATCATAATAAAAACGTGCCGCAGATATGGAGAATACATGTGCATACATATACATCTTCATATACATGGTACCAATGAAAACCATCCCATCTCGACTGTTGGGCAAAATGGCTGGCCCCTGGCTGGTTGCAACATGATTTGATTTTATAGTAATAAGATACCATTATGGAATATGAAGTCCGATATGGGCCTATTCATCGCTTGTGAATTGGCCCAAGCCTGATAAGGCGAGGGATGAAATTGATCCAAATGTGAATATATGTCGGACTGAATACGATATAAATTCATCTTCTTTATAATACGTTATGGATTCAAAGATGAAAAATCATCGATTTATAAGAGAAAGCCCGGTGATGTCATTGTGACAGTGATGTTATTTTTACAACGGCGATGTCAAGATCTTGTTTGTTAACCCAATAATCGGTGCCCGTGGGCCTAAGCGCACCACTTGGTACATTAATTTTTTAATTCTCCAGAGGTTAGTATAAGTCATATCATACACCCCACTACACGGTTGCCGTCCAAGGAGAGAGGACCTTTTCGTTTTCCATATAAGTCATATCATATTTACTCCATCTCTAACCTGCTAATAGTGCAAATATCGTTCGAAATGGTGCTAGACCCCCCAGGCATTTGATAAAACAACAGCTTTGTGATTGTTAATTTCAATTCACGAGTGTTCCCCGAACTTATAAAACAGGGAATGGCAGGTGTTTAACAGGTATGGCGCTGAATGATGATGTCCGTTACCAAGGTGCTTATAACTGGGGTAGGTTTTGTCATTCACATTATCGTTGATGACTCCCATTAATTTTAGGGTACCTGGAGTAGTACTAGTAATAATATTACTACTACACGTTCCATCATGATTATGAAGATGGAGATACAGTGTCCATTACAGACTTTACTATGGTATTACCATGGGCGCATCCAGGGGGCGGGGGGAGGGGAGGGGGGTCCAGAGGTCCTACCCCCCTCCCTGTTTTTAGTGGCCATGCTTCACATAGAGAAAATAAAACGTCGCACATGCATGTGCAAATGCACAATGTTTTAGTTCTTAGCATAATAATTATGTGCGGACCCCCCCACCCCCCACCCTTTCAAAATCCCGCCCTTGGTATTGCAGGTAATATAGCGCTTTACCCCTGAGCGTTGAGTAGGCCTAGGCATATAGGTTGGTAACTTGATGCAGTGGATTGAAAAGTAGTAAATTCATAGAGCCAAGGGAGAAATTTGAATCTTACCGCATAGGCAGCTGCTGGAAGATAATCCAATAACCTGATAACTCATTGTAGTGTTCGCTTTATGAGTTCCATATGACATCCAATAACATAGCCTATAGTATATAGATTGGAAATTGTTGTATTTTACAGTTAGTCACTGGGGTTTTCGTGGGGACATGAGGGAACAATACAATGATAGCCATAATTTACACGTCAACATTCAGAGGGCCACAATGCAGAGATACAAACCGGGTATTAATTCATAATAAATCCTATCATTATTTGCTTTAAGTACACTAACACCCAAGTTATAAGCCTCTTTGACGCTAACTCTGGTTGATGACAATAATTATCTCTATGGGATGTTATTTTCTTGGCAGAAGACGGACTGAATGTGATCCGTGTGGCCAGTGCAGTGAACAGGAATAAAGAGGGCATTTACCTAACCTAACTTTTATAGAGACTGATCCCCGTACCTATTGATCCTTTCACTGTTATAATCAAAACTAGGCCTGCTGACCAAGAAAGGACTGAAAAACTTAAAACTTAAAATGTGTTATGCTCTATAATAAAAGCTGATTGCAATGTCATAATATGTTTCTTCGAATGCCTAATCTATATCTGATAATTTTCAAACATATTTTCCTTGTGACATTTTGTGCTGGTTGTATATTTAAGCACTCATATTTTTATAATCAGATCTCTTTGATTTTTCATAAAAGAAAGTCACATGAACAAAATCAGCCCTTTCTTAACCAGCAAACCTATGGTGAGCTGTGACCCTTAACTCGTCACTATTTGCAATCCTTATTTGAGTGTCGGTAGTAGATCTATTGGGTAATGAATTATAACTCTTCAGGGAATCATTCCCATGAAGCTCTATTGTAATTACAGAATGAAAGCCTACATGATAAAAAACAACCAACTACTGGCTGGCAAACAACGAAGGTAACCTGCATTTTTGAAATCCAAATGCGCTGCATTACGATCCTCATAATATCCGCATAAATCAAAGGCAATACGGATCACATGCTTGACCTTTCCAAAGATCGAAACAAAATACTCAGCACTTTTGAAGATATTGGATAAACTGTATAATCCAGTCACCCTCTAATGCTAAAATATTGACCTGTGCCTGACTCTACCATGCTGTATCTCATGCAATAGTTTCCGTCATTTTAAACCATAATACAACAAATGCCACAACCCTCCAAATGGGGGACTACCAAAACTCGTCTAACCTCCAGAATTGAGCAACGGATGAGTCCTGGAGGAGAGGGGAAAATATAGCTTCTCAAGTGGACAAACACTTGGGCCATTCCTCAGGTAATTCGGGCGGCACGAGCAGAAGCAGGAGGTGAGGAGAGTGTGGGGTAGGGTGAGAATACCAATTGGGAGGTAACCAATCCCGGGAGGCCAGGGCTAGGGTGCAGTGGTTGGCTGGAGTGGGTTTGGCATTCACATAGCAAACTGGAGGAAGTGAGTGAACCTGACTTTGAGCTACTAGTCCCACAGCACTGGGTTGGTTGATTGGTGGCTTGTGGTCAGTTTTGGTTGAGTTGTGGCCGCTGCAACTGGCAGAGGGGGGGGGGGGGGGCAGTCCATGGGGTCTGCTTGTTTTTGGTGGTGATAACACAAAGCGGGGTAAGATTCAGTTATGCTTATATACTGCTATCTATGACAGTCCTATCTCTATCGCTTTATGCCATATGCAACTGACGGAGGAGGACCGAAGTGACCCTATAAACAAGAGCAGCATTGACACGTGTTATTCAGGTCTTAGAAAGTGGTGGTACACAAAACGTGAAACCCTTTTCCTGTGTTTCTTATGTGTTTTTTGTTATTTCTTGTGTTTTCTGCAAATGTTTAGTAGCTCCGGGTAAAAGCTTCATAAAGACAGATCAACACTAACTTAAAACAGATATCATAAATACATGTTGTCGCTGGGTAAACTATAGGCTATCAACCAAAAAGCGTGTGTTAAAGTGAAAGGAGTTCTGTTTCTAGGGGATAATCTAGGTGACGGTCCAGGGGGTCCCCTTTTTGGTGGGGAGTGTGAAAAGAAGCGGAAAAAGTTGTGCTGGAGGTGTGAGGGTTGGTTGTGGTTGTTTTAAGGTCTTTGCAACTCGCGTAGCTAGATGAGAAGACCTTAGGGGGCTTCAAAGATCTTTCTTAGTTGACATTGGGTTGTGCTTCTCCTGCATCACTTGGTTTATTGATTTGTTTGAGTCGCTAGTTGCTTTATGTCCTTTGCATTTGGCAGAGTTACACTTACAGGAGAGACTCTGGGCAGGATCCAGTGGAGTATCCAGGGGGGAGGATCCATGGGGGACGATCCAGGGAGAGGATCCAGGGGGTAGGATTCGGAGAGAGGATCCAGGGGCAGAATCCAGGGGGAGGATCCATCTTTTGCAGGGAGAAGAAAAAGTGGTGGAAAAGGCGTGAGATGTGCCTGTACAGCTCCCATATCTGTCGGTTGGTGAGTTGGTTAGTTGGTTGTGATTGCTTTATGCCATACGCAACTGGAGTTATTGGAGAGGACCCACGTGAGGATTGAGGGGACGGTCCAGGTGGTCCCCTCTTTTCGATGGGAGTAGAAAAAGAATAGAAAAAGCCACAGTTGCGCTTTATGCCTTTTGCAACTGTCGGGGTCGTGGAAGGGGATCCAGGGGGAGGGTCCAGGGTGTCCTCTTCTTTTTGAGGGACCAGGAAAAGAGGGAAAACAGCAAGATGTGTGCTCTCAAATGCGCAATGTTTTTAGTAATTAAATCTTAGATCCACCAATTTAGGTCATAATTATCAAGGACAGAGATGGTGATAATACATTGACACAGTATCAAAAGGACGTTTTTTGCTGTAATGGTGTGCCCATACTGTAAAGCCCCATACCCACTAGGACACTTTACCAGCGATTGCCGACGGGCGACTGGGAGAATCGGCCGATTCCTGTGATGGCCTGTAAGTATACCATATTGAAATATGTGTGTTTGATCTGAAGTCGGCCGATTCTAGCCTTAAAATCGGCGGACATTATTGTCTATTAGTCGGCCGACTGTGTAAAAATCGCCTAATGGGTATGGGGCTTTAAGAAAGAGAACAATGAGTTGCTAGCACCAGCTAGGGCTTTAGCAAACACTACCGCCACCTAACTTGTAGCTCCTTATCATGCCATCTGCAGATTCTTGGTTCTCACAATTACCTGAGGCATGTGTATTGATAATAATATGGTATTTACATAAATAAACTTTCGAATTGGAGTTTCTAATAAGAAAGTAACTGAACAGGTTTTGTAAAAATGTGGGCTGTATGTATATAGGCCTACAGTTATTAGGAACACGGGCAGATCCAGGGGGGCAGCGTTCAGGGGGGGCCTGACCCCTCCCCCCCTTTTGCTGGACCCCTTACCTTCAAAAAGAAAGGAAAATGTCACACGCATAAATACGTGAATGCACACCATTTTAGTACTTAAAGGGAGCCAAGACCAATAAATTCAACAACATTTTCCAAACTCAAATAATCATGGAAATCCTTTTCTTGAGCCAATTTGTGGCTTATGCTAATATTTAAACCATGAAATGTGGTAGAAAATCATAGAAAACATGTTTCAAGTGTTCAACTGAATTAATGTGGATCCGCAAAAATGGGGTTTGTTTATAAACAAATGGAAATATTACCACCTATCATGGAATTCTACTTTGGTTTGTGCTAGTTTTCACAGCTAATACTTTACCATTGACCTCAAGTAGACTTGTCTAACATATTTCTATAATTATCTGAGTTTTGAAAATTTTGAAATTTTGTCATATTATTGGTTTTGGCTCCGTTTAACCTTTCTGCTGACCCCCTCCCTTTCGTAAATCCTGTATCCGTCCCCTGAGGATCTGCTGAATTTGTTCAGTCTTTCAAGTGAACTCAAAGTACATGTTTGTATCTGGAGATTCATAGGAGGAGCAATTAAAGAAACTAATAGAATTGAATAATTAATCTGGCATTGTTCCTAATAGCTATTCTCCATTAGAGTAACAGCCTTGTTGTCTTAGTCTGGCATCCTAGTTAGCACTGCACTAATGAAAATGTATTTTTGTTATTGTCTACCTGCAAAGTAATGATCTATTTTACTATGGAGCTTTATTGAGAGACAGAACTTGATGAGAATCTAAACAAATGCAGTCATTGCTATCTTAGAAATTCTTAGGTAGTTATCTCTGTAAGATAACGGTGTGGACTTGTCCTAAAAGAGAAATAATGGTACTCCACGATCCTAATAAATCAAGATAGTTGGCTATACAAAGTATCTCAAGCTACCAAGGATCATTTAGCCTTTTATAGCACACATAAAGCTTCTGGGAGTGACGACTCGACTTTCCTTAATTGTAAATTGAGATTTCCATCTCCAAATAATTGTAGATCAATTGGTTAAATGGGTAATACATTCCTCAAGAACTTTGTAAACTCTTAATGTGGTGCATTTATGCATGGTAAACCTATCCATCAGTGAGTTTACGCTTAAGGCTTAGTATTTGAAAAGAACAATGCTAAACAAATCTGCCAATGCAATTTAAACCTGTGGATTTAGATTTGGTACTAACATTTAATTCAATAACGATTATTTCTCTATGGGCGTATTATAGCCTATTGTAGCCTATTGATAAATATCTATTCAAAAAGTTAGGATGGGTTAAGGCATTTGGAATCGCCATCGGATAGCCAAGTTGAAATATTCCTAATTTATATTTATAGGGAAGGGTCCCTCGTATTACGGTTAGGCCAAAGATTTGGTAGTTTCAAATGTACTGGACATCTAACTGCTATGGTGTGTGACCTCGTGCGGATCTAAGAACGTAATAGAAAGTGACTGACAACAAAATAGGTGGGAGTTCGACGCCTGCAAGTTCATGAATAATGACCCTTAAAGGACATCCGGGGACTATCCCGTCTTAATCTTCCTGCAGGTGGCGCCACTTAAACCCGCCTCATCCGGGACCTGCAGGGGGACCTCCGACGCCCCACCTGGTGTATGAAACAAACACCACTTTGAAACTTTGATGAGGGCAATTTCCTCGCTTCTGATTGGCTGGGCCCTGCCTGTGCCGCCCGGCTGCCTTGTTAGGTCTAATTTGAGACTGAGAGTTCGGCCATAGCCATTTGACAGATGAAATGTGATTGGCTGATAGGTTGGTAGGTGCCCCCTACCTGCAGCCCCATCTGGTGGCGAGGCTGTCTGATTAGAGCCGAGGTAATAGCTTTATAGGGCCCAATAGGCAGAGCCTAAGGCCAAAAAGAAAAATATTTGTTTCCTGTCCAGAATTTGACCATACCATTCAATAGCCATGAAAACTCTTTTTATTCCATTGTTAATTTTGTTTTCCTGCTAAGGGGTAACCAAAAATGGTAGGGCATTTCTTGTTGTAAAAGTGAATATGACAATTTCAGACGGCATTATGAGACCCAGGCGGGCGATCCACTGGAAACAAACATTTTAAGGGTGGCCTATCGCTCGGCGTATCTGCGCAGGGGCAGGTCCAGCTTATCAGCTGATCTGAAAGCTATCAAGCTCCCATATTGGCAAGAAATCAGGGGGAGATTCAGCTGTCGGAAACAGGGATTCATATCACAGGCCCGCTCTCTTTCTGAGGTGGTAACCCAAACGTAGTTCTTCCTCGAACGGTCATATATTTCTTTCTAGGAATGTAAATTGATAGCCAAGGTATTTTTTTATCATGTCTTACTGTACCTGTGTGGGTGAGAGTAAGGTGGCCCCTGGACAACACCTTAACCCTTTAGACCCCGCTTGACACATGCATACTTGCTTTATTCCCTCAGGTATTTCCATAGTCCACCTAAAGTTTACCAGTCAGTAATTATTAAAGGTCATATAATCCTCAGGTATTTCCATAGTCCACCTAAAACTTACCAGTCAGTAATTATTAAAGGTCATATAGTTCTAAATGATGCTCATTTTTGATAGGATATGATATAGAAATATGGCTTTCAGTAGGGGATGGACAATTTTATTAACTTTCATCTGAGATATAAGGCACACTTCAATTCGATTCCTCTTCAAACAGTCTTTTAAAAAGTGGCCACTTTGGGGAATTAAGGGTGAACATAAATTATGGTATATAATTATATTGCTTCTGTACACACCAGAATCAAGTATGGTAAATGAAATAGATTACATACTGGCCTCTCTCATTCTAATACCAATGTTTTATTTTTCACTGGGGTTGATGAGATTATCGATGAATTGTTGATGAGATGTTTATGATTTTCTTCTGCTTCATCTTAACAAATGTATTCCAATCAAATGTCTGCATAATGAAAATCTTGTTTTAACTTAAACATCGCTTTTGTTCCACATAGAGTCAGTGTGTAATGAATAAATCCTCGTGGCTATTTTTGTCAGGTATACCTATATATATAATCCCACAAGCTCAATCCTTTACCAAAATAAACTGCATTTCGGTGTAATTCTTTTCCCAAAGGTCTGACACCCAGGAAGTAACCATTCTTTAGCATGAACGTATTAGAAGTCTCGCACAAAGTTTAGTATACTAAAGCTTTGCTTTACTAGTTCCTGCCTCCATACTTTGCCTCCATATTTGATAAGTTGGTGTTTCATTGTTAATGCCCTGTCGTATAGTGAGCTTCGTTTCCCATTGTGCTCCATTGTTTAAAGGCTTAGTCTGCCCTTAAGTCACATGTCTGAGAACGTGTGTACATGAGTAAGTTGTTTCCTCGCGACCTGCTATTAACTCCTACTATCTTCAAGTTTCCCTTTGGACTTAGTTACTGCTAGAATACTAGAAAGGCCCACATAACTTAAGGTATATAATGCATTACCCACTTAAGGCCATATTCCAACTTGTGGTGTTTACCTTTGACTTTCACCTTGCGGTATTTGAAAGACTGCAAGGTGAAAAATAGGAAATTGCTAGCATTAATTGCCACTTTTTTCTTTTAATTTCTTCTCAATATCATGTTACAACATGGTCTTCCATTGACCTGTGTCGGGTCAATGCAAGTGCCAACACAAGCAATTTTCCACGTTTTTTTCCTTTGTCAAGTTTAAGTCTCCACCAAACGGAGGCGGGGGGGGGACCCCTTGGACTCCCTCCTGGATCCACCCCTGTATTCTATGAGTTACCATGGATGCTTACGGTGGAAGATACCAAACATGTTGGTATTTGAAACGCAATCTCCGCATAAAAAATGCAATGTAACTCTCATATAACCCAACAGGTATAGGACCAATAGATCAAACCAAGTATTCACTACATTGTGTGTAATGAAAATGTCTCTTTACTGTGGGTCAATGCTTATGTCTGGCAAAATGTCACGTTATTATAGAAAAAGATCGAATCTTGATAGGAGAAGCTTTCTGTCTCATGTTCACTGACAAGGTACAGTCTGAAGACTAGCTCTATAGATCAAGGTCTGGTGGGGAAAGGGTCACTCGTAGTGCAATATGAATTGGTAGGAAGTCATGACCATCTGATGCTCTCCCGACACATCTGCAGTCTATTTCATAGGCAATCATGGAGTATATTGTGAAAAAAAAAGAAAAACCAAAGGAAGGAAAACATTTTCGTTCTTATGCTGACAATGAAGTTTTTCGGTGGCCCCTGCAGAAGTTAAAACGCATTGGTGAAGGTTTTCTATAGATTCATTTCCCCCCAAATCTTTGTAAAGTTTCTGTAATACTGGATCCCCACACGGCGACTAGGTGCGACTTGGTCGTCGATGACGAAGCTCAAGACCCCTGGCGCCGTATTGGCGGGCGACTAGATGCACTAATCGTTGACGAATTAGGTGACAAAATCAGACATGTACGATATTTTGCCGATGACGAGTTACATTTAGTCGCCCGTCTAGATTTAAGTCGTCCGACTTGCCCTTCATCGCCCGCCGAAAGCTTCGTCGTCAATGACGAAGTGAAACTCGTCGCCCCGTGGGGATGCTGCTTGAGGAAAACTACGGAATGCTGGTTCATATCTTACAATTTTGTTAATATCGATTGACAAGGCTATGTACAAAACATTGGAAAGCATTTACAACATATTCAATATAGAGATAATATCTATTGCAACAGCAATCGAGTGAGCACCCAATACAATTTTGCGCTATTCCGGGTAAAATATGCATTTTCCACTCGATGATAATAATATAGAGTCTATTCTACAAATCCGTTGGCATAAGCTAATCCATTGGGTTAGTTACGGATTCTCTTAACTATACACCACCCAGATACGCTCTAGTCTTGTAGGGGCCTTCCAATAAGTATGTACGCATCAAAGAGGGGGAAGGGGCTCTGACGTTTTTGAAAATGTGCGTACATTTAAGTACAAATCTAATGCATATTTTTGCCCCAGGGGGGTTAAGGAGAGTCTGGGATTTATGAAAATGGTCGGACATAGGAAGGCCCCATAGCTGTTATTTTAGTTCGTTTTGTAAGAAAGAATAAAGAAAACCCCAAGACAACCAAGTCGCTGAAGGGGCAAGGCTAAGCAGACTTCGAACGTCCAATCGCCTCATTCGGAGACCGAGGCTTGGCTGCAGACACACAACTGTACAAGAAATTCACATTAGGCACCTCCTGTGTTGCTAACTGCAGACAAGCCTGGAAGTCAGTCTCTCTCTGTACAGTTCGTCCTTTAACAAAATTCTTGAAAGTTTTTAAACCAAATTCAACATCGTGCACACTGCTGGAGTTTACATTATAAGTCTATCCATTTGATTTTATATCTATTACATTTTAGAATAATTATGTTTAACCTCACTAAGTATCCCACTACCGTAAAGAATTACAAAATAAGAGCCCGTCATTGTTATCCAAAGTTCTCATATTATATAGTTTTTTTTAATCACTGATCTCAAGGTGGGCTGAGCCCTACTAATGGGAAAACTGCTCACCTGAAGAAGAATCGATCAGCTTAATAAGTGACTCATAAGTCAAGTCAATTTGGGCCCATAATCAGTTTATACATATATATGCTACAGAATGAGAGACACTCGTTTGTTAGGCATCTTGTGGGTAAAATCATACAGAATATCAAAAACGAAATCACAGAAAGTGTCTCCATTAATGTGGATTCCGATTGAAGTCCAACTGGCCCAGTTAGAAGATTGGAGAGTGCAACTTTGAATTAAGTTTCTAGAACACTTTTATACCTAATTAAAATCTCAAGTTTACAAGTTTGAATCCCAAAGTACTATGTTACAAGGTACTTAGAAGTGTAGCCTGGGGAAATTATAGTCAGACTTCAAAGGATTACTGTCTTGTGTCTCATATAATTGGATAATTATCTCTGCAAGTGTTTACAGGTAAAAGAGGTGGATTCAAGTAACAGGTACTACAGGTAACTGAATTGGTTAATAATTTGACATAACGTGAGAGTATGCTTGGGGCTTCTCACTATTTAACCAAGATGTCCAAACTAAGGCACAATAACTTAACTTCTTGGGGGATCAGAAATTTCAAAAGGAAAGTGTAATTGGCTGCCGTAGGTTCATATTGAAATGGGTCTTGTATGTCCTTGTATATATAGCCCATGCTTAATCGTTGAAACCAGCCTATGCTTGGTAGATGAATCAATGTAATCATGAACAGTACTAACAATCATGGTTGTACTCAATTAAGTTGATAATAGGTAGTGTCACATCTTTGCCAATGAGAGGGCAAATGCTCTGAAAAACAAGGGACAGTTAAGTTATTCCTTGTGTTTTATTTGTTGACTAATTGGAAATGATGGAAGTTCACGGAAGGACAATTAAGTGATATCAGTCAAAAATACAAGGTTAGTCTTGTATATTTTGCGATAATTAACATATATATTCACGGAAGGACAAGGCTTAGTGATATCGGTAAAAAATATAGGGATAGTCTTTTATATGGTGCGATGATTGATATATGTATTATCCTCATTACCACATACAACCATACATAGTTACACCAAGCAATACGGGATAACCAAGCGACTAAATATCTGTACATAATCCCTTTGGTTTGTGACAATAAGCTTTTGCTTTATGACGATAAGCTTTTGCTTTACAACGATACGCCTGGCACCGTGACAATTGCAAAACAATCCCCTAATCCGCACCCCCGACTTATCTTTGTAACATACCAGGAGCACTTGCCTACTAACAGCTCCTATAGCAGACCCTGGAGGAGCTCCGAGCTGCTCCAGGCCCATCAGAGAGTGGCTCCGGAGCTGACAGATGCTGAGTGGATGGGGAAGCCCTACCCGTGGCTATGACAGACTCCAATACTATTTGGGTGGATGGGTTTGGGTGGGAAGGGGTAGGGTTAGGGGTTGGGGGTGCTGACTGCTACGTACCCGAAACAAAACTATATGACAGGGATTCTTGGATATGACACCTCTCTTTGGTTTTCTTAAACCTTATAGACCCCAATCCCACCATAGCTGCCTGGAAAAATGACTTGAATTTCCATATTTTTTCCACATTTTTCTAGGGAGAACGAGTATCAATTTGGGTGATGAGTAACCAACTATAGGACATCCTTTATATTAAACCAAATGAGGCTCTTAATTGTAATTGCCCGTATCATGCAGCAGGAAATATAACTTCTTAACCGACTCATCATCGCGGGTAGACATTTCAATTACAGTGGATTTTCCAAAATTAACAAAAGTTTATTTTGGTTAAATTCTGGTTAAAAGGAGCCCTTTTTATCCCAACTGCTATTTTCAGGCATCCAAAGACAATCAATCTTTCGTACCACGCAGCTCCATAGCATCTTCTCTGACTCTTTGTGAGTAAGTAGCCGAAATTATACTAAAGGTTACCAAGGCTTAAATATGACAATTAGGCCTATGTGTGATTTCCTTCTAATCAAGTAAACAGCCCCAAAGCTTTTTAAACGTCAAAGAGCCGCCCATTTTTGAAATGCAGGTATATCACCTTCTGGCACTGACTCTTTAGGGAAAGGTTGCCCAAAAGAAAATTATATCCTTGGATGTGACAGCTCTCTGTTGTTTCTCCTTTCTCATGTAAACAACCCAAAGTTTTCTTTCAATTTCAAATGACAGCCAACTGTTTTCACTGCAGCTGTAGCACCTCCCATACAAACAATTATAAAAGCTGATCTTTGATCAATACTTAACCCCTTGACCATACATGCCAACCCTACAGCCCAAACATTACGTTGCCCTTTACAGCTACCCCTTATATGGGACCTTCTGATGTAGGATAGATCCCTCTATGTTCTAAAGTGTTCTATCCCCTTTCCCATGTACTAAAATCAGCAATATCCCCCACCCCTTCCCACTTTCTTTAACGTTTACCATGACAGCCACGACTCTGTAACTCTGTTGAGTGGGTACGTACACAAGCGGTCAAATTTGTTATGCAAATGATCATCCTAAACCTTAATATGATAGTCTAAACAGTGGTCCCCGAAGTCTCGAGAGCCTTAAGATAGCCCGAAAAGAGCAGTAGATGTCTAGGATTTACATTATATTTATTATGTTTATTTTCTAAAAATCTGTCCTGGTTCTCCCCAGTAAGGGTACTATCGTAATTATTGACGTAAGCGTAGTCATTGGTAGTCATTGGGATTTGTAAATCGGGCGGAAGTCCCCCTCCTCAGGGCCCCAGCCCTCAGTGTCCACTACCCTAAAGCCTAACTCGTATACTCTCCGAACCTCTCCTCCTAAATCCCTATTGCTGTCTCCTCCTACATCCCTTCAGCATCTATCTATCTCCGCAGGCCACCCATACCATTTTCTAGCCCCTCGTCGACCCACTATACCCGTCTGTTCTACTCAAAGACCCCAACATTCTAACGAAATATAAGAAAAGCGCACAGGTAAGTAAACTTACAAAATGGCATATACAAAAGGAAAAGGAATTAGGTGAATTAAGGTTAAATAGGTACATGTTATAATATCACCAGGAAGCTTTTACAATTAATTCTCTTCCAAAGGATAGAGTATGTAAGATTGCATGTCATGTTCTTAGACCAAAATCAACATTTTATGAAATACAAACCTTATTTATGTAACATTTCTTGATATTTATGGCATATTTTCCTGATATCTTATCCAATCAATTTATAAAGTATTTTAAGGCCTAGGATAATTAACATGATGAATTGCGGTAAAACTCAAGCATTTACCCCATAGCTTGTCAAATGATGACATGCATCTAGGACCTAAACATCTTATGAGATCCACGTGACTCACAAGACTTACACGAGGAAATTGAAATACAAAAGGAATAACCATAAAAACCCAAAATCTAAACCACATAGTAAACCTTATTTCTCATTTACCCTCTCCCACTATGCCCCCCCTTCCATTTTCCCGTTTCCGGAATCAGAACCCCCACCACGTCACTTCCGGCCGCGGTGCAGTGTGGGTGGAAGCCTTGCAGGGGCCTCTCTACGCAGGCGCAGCTCATTCTGACTGATTCCGGTCAGGCAGTGCGCATGTCGGGCACGGGGCGGATGTGACGTCACTTCCGGAATGACGTAGCCTGGTCGGTGACGGGGCAGGCAAACATTGGCTAATGGGGCAAACCGGACGTAACCAGTGGGAGTGGTAGGAGATATGGGTGAGGACTGGCGGTTAAATGGTTAGAGTTTATAATATTACATGTATAAAGAAATATCATGTTGAGATGTATCAAATATATGGACACACTCACAAACAGAAAAGCACATTCACAGAAGCACATATACACGCACAAACGCACAAACGCACACATGCACACTTGCATACATGATTATGAATTATATGTTCATTAGGGTTTCATGTAGATTATACATACTACTATAAGAACACCTGCGGGGGGCGTTTGAGGGTCAGACGACGACCCACTGGCCAGCATACGGCCCAAGGGCAAAGCCCACGGGCTGTATGCTGGTCAGAGGGTCGTCCGTAGACCTGAGGACAACCCCTAAGGGTGTTCTATATTTTATTACCCAAGCAAAATACAAAGTAATGTTGAAAATCATGAATACAAGGAGTGGTACATACAGCCTGTTTATACACTCTTCGGCAGAGCGGGTGATAAATATATAAATGGATATATAGGGCATATACAGGCCCTACCACAGACCACAATTGGTTAACATTATTTTGCCATGCCCCTTATTGAGAGGATATACGTAGGGCTAGATACAGTTTCCATCCCAGACCGCAGTCCTCTTCTCTTTAGGGAAAAGGAAGTAATAATGACTTCAAGTCTGCCTGTGGGTGAGCAAGCATTCCCTTGTCGGGTACTTTGATTTCTCTGATTACTGCCAGTAGCTTCTACCCTGTTAGGTGTGTCTCAGTAAACGACTTCTAGCTTCTAGGAAGTCCTCACTCACATATGAAAGACCCTGTAAATGATCAAATACATTATCTACTTTAGAGCTCCATATAAGCTACTATAATGACTAATTATATTAGTGGATCTAATGATATATCCACTCTAGGACGGCGTATCATAAGTTACTTTATTCTACATTGTATATCAGGATTCCAGCCCCTATACCTTCACTATTGTCCTAGCCTCTCAGAAACTAGTGAATAAGATATGTTATTGCCCTGGAGGGCAATAATGCCCATCTTTCAATGCTAACGCCAACTTTTGTGTTGTCAGGAAAAAAATATCCAACATTTTCGGTGTTACTGTTATAGAAAGTATCAAGCACAGACTGTGCACACACCTTTGTCTTGGGATATGTCTTTGTGTGTGCCCCTTGGTCTGTACTATGTATTTATCACTCACATGTGGATTCATGTATTGAGGTGAGGAGTCAGGCTTTGTTAAATTAACATAAGGAATTTCCAGATGTTGTAATCTGTTTCTCACTCCTTTGCACATCCATTGAAACCTCGGGCTGCCCTTGGACGTCGGGCTGCCCTTGGACGTCCCATTCTACACTTCTTACATCAGTAATTCAGTCCACAATTAAAGTTGGAGGCTCACATACAGGTACACATATAAAATTATGTAGTTAAATAAGATATACATGTGCTTTCCATAACATTATGTTGTGGCAAAAATAGAAGAAACCAGAAACTCCCTGGATTTAACCTCATTGGCCTCACAACATGAGAACGCTGGTCAAAAATAAAATATTTATCAAAGGTCTTAGTCAGAAATACCCATTTGAAATTGAAATCGGAAAAAGAAATGGGCGCTCACGTGTAGAATGTGCAATTTGACCAATATGCAATTCTATCTATCAGTTGACCTTTTCAGTGAAATGTTATACAATGTTAACTTTGCTGCAATTTGATGGGGCACTGTATTGTTAATGTAATTTTATTTTTTATAATATTTTTTTATATATTTAAACTGGGATTTTTCTGATTGAAGACAGTCAGTCAGAACTGCGCATAACCATATATGAAGCCATTCGTTTCACAAAATCATTCTGCAGTAATAGGAAACACGACTTCTCTGTGAAACATCGTGATTGTGAATGGAGACGCTTAAAAGCATTCTGTTCGTAAATCTCTCATGGATATACTTTCTGAAATTGCCGTCGTCTGCACGATATCACATTATGCTCCAATGTAGACAGTCTGCTCTATGTTTTAATACATTGCAGGGGCGGATACAGGAATTTTGAAAGGAGGGGGTCAGTATAAAGGCTAAGAACTATAGTGGCGTGCATTTGCATGTACGCGTGGGGCATTTCCCCCCTGTTATTTAGGGGTCCACCAAAAAGAAGGGGGGGGGGGGAGGGGGGTCAGGACCCCCTGGACCCCCCTCCCCCTGGATCCGCCCTTGCCTTGTTATACAAATTGCTGTTCGCTTGCACATTCTCAGGAGGAATACTATTGTCACGCAAACATGTTTTGCAACACCGAAACCGTCATATTGCATGTTTCATCTTCTATCCAAGCTTAAGCCTGGAAACTAGAAACGAACCTGTAAACAAACTCCTTGAGAAGTCTTACCAAATGTCACGGGGCTGCTTGGCTTTGATAACGGGAAGACGTCTTAGAACGAGGGACTAATGACTAATTAACCCTGGGGTCGACTTGACTAATCTGTCCACAGACAGAGTTGAGGGTTCTTTTGCTGAGTCATTGTTGCGTGTGACAATAGTTCTGGAACTATCCGATTACGACGAAACTATTGTTATTAACTACTTTAGTATTTGTTTTAATTTAATGTAGTATTTACTAATTCAACTCTGTCCCGTTTGATTTGAGATAATGCATTATGATAATTGATTTGAGATAATTCTTTATCTAATGTTTTGATAACATATCAATTAATTATCTGTGACATTCAGGGTAAGATAGAATAAATGCATTTGCAATTTCCTTTCATTACAAGAGAGCATATTCAAAATGCCAATGCTATGAGCATTAACAATATAGACCTGATTATGACAAAATTGGTTCACTGTGGGACTTATTAGGTTTCCATCTTTTATTTCCTTGTTCCTATTGATTTCCAGACTGTATTATTAAAGTCTTGGCTTGCTGCTGGCCTTTGGATTCACAAGAGATTACAGAATTTGTAAGCCCACAATGACCATTACAAACAGTTCTAAAATACTAAAAACCCTAAGGGGTCTTCCATTGATTACGTATGCACAAAGGAAAGGTTGAAGGGTCATGGGATTTAGTACATTTACAATGTGTATCACATGCTAAAGGAGGGCAGGGGGTCTTGAAAACATGTTAAAACATTTAAAAAAAAACAGACCCGCCAATTCTATGAATGTACTTAATGGCAAATGCCGAAGGGAACGAAACTGCAATATCATTATTGTTTCGCAAACTTAAAATTTGCGTAATATGTATTTTTTATGATGAAAGGAATTATAATTTACACCAGATGTTTCAACACCTGCTTCCCAATCAGAACTTTCTCAGATTCAAACTTGTCCGCAGCAATATAGTACCACGTCCCTCAAGTGCCAATTGCAATTAAAGAAGCCACTAAAACTGTTCCCTAGGGCAGAGAATGCTGCTCTCCTTGGGAACTGCCCGAGGTGTTCGTCTGGATTTACAACAATGTTGTAAGGACGCAATATTTCACAGCCGCATCGTTATCGTAAAACCCGTTCTCCAGAGTCATCAAGGAATCCTTAATTCGTGGTGATGGTAATGGGAATGGGTGTGGGTACTGTGGTAGCAGGTGGCCAATACACACTTGAAGTTTGCCAGTGAAAAAAACATTCCCTTGTGTTTATGTTTTTTTAAATTGAGATACAGCCTAACACACATTTGCGTTTAAATCTACTTTTGCGCAGGGGTTTGCCTTTGAAAAAGTATAGACCTTGTGCAGGCGTGGTCACGTGATCACTTTTTGGTGATCACCACGTGGTGATCAAGACCACATAGGTATAGAACTGATACACATAAATCAATTCTTAGTAAAGATAAATGCTAACTATTACTAGTGCGACTACTTGTAGCATAAAACTATATTTTAGATACTTCAGAATTTAGAAAACAAAGGTTATGAACTGATCACCAATATGGCTGCCAGCCCATTTTAACCAGTTATGATGTCATCTGCACAACGTCTTAAAGATGCTGTGAGGATATTGTATCCCACTGGGAAACCATCGTTGAAGCTTACTACTGACCGTATTTAATGCCCTATATCGCTGAACTACACGAATGTGAACTACGGTATCGATGCAATATGACAATATTTCAGAAAACTTTCATACATGAGTGATGTAATTGTTTGAAATTGCCAATTTTGAATATTTTACACATGGATAACAAATACTTTTGTCTCCAATATGTGCAATTTCTCTGCGACATCTTCATATCGCAGCTCAAGTCGTGTGGTGTTAAAGAGCCTTTTTCAACCGTCATTATGAACTTCTCTAATATGAACAGATCGACTGACTGGTCGTATTTCCTGTCCCCGTCCGTTTAGAATTAGTCAGGCCTTTGTATCACACTTTGGCCACGGCCGGTACCTTTAACGCCTGAAAATTTAATTGGCAACGACGTGGCGCCCAACATTAAAACCAGAAATTAATGTTTCATCGTGAGCACCAAAATTAAACGCGTCCAAATGGGTGTTTATATGCACATTTATTAATGGTTTTGACGCGACCAACGAAGTTCTTTTCCTGTCAGCGTTGACGTGTCTAATGCAGTAGAAATAATGCATGCTTACACCGCAATGTTGAAGACATTTCTTGACTTTTAAATCAGTTTTGTTTTAAGACTAAGATCTTGATGAAAGAAAGAAATTTTCAGTCTTTACTAAATACTGGTGCGTCAAGTTAGTCTGTAAAGTGCTGTTCTACACAACAAAAATCATTGTTTAAGATAATATTATATAGGGCCTAATGTTTTTCTAAGAGCGTAACCGCTATAATTATGCCTTATGAGTAGCATACGAAAAAAGGGCACATATTATGGCTTTAGATATCATCAATATTGTTAATGCGACAACTTCGATTTTCACTTTTGTGTGGCTAAGGTACAAAATGGGAAACTAGAAGAATAACGTTTTCTAGTATAGTATACAATGTCTAAATAATGCCTGATTGAATAGTATCAAATGAGTCTCTGCGCATTGAATCGCGATAATTTATCAAAAGTTCTAGTTGGGTGAGACAATTTGACTTTCTATTCTTTGGACTTAGGGATCTATGCAGATCCTTAAAGCTAACGCCGCCAATAGTATTGATTTTTCCATGTCTCATTCAAGGTGGCTGACCACTTGCCCTCCAGGGTGACTTTAGCCTGATCGGTCCTACCCCAGGGAAGGTTTACTTTGGCCTAGACCACTGTCCAGAACCCTAAAGACTCTATAACACATCTTCTGTTTTTTTTATTTCTGTTGTAACTTGTGCCACTTGGATGCATATCGATCACACCTTGCTTTCTACAAATGTCTTTTTTTGGATTCAAAAGCTACATTACAGACAACTTGTGTTCTTTCAGTAGGGGTAAAGGTTATGCTAATAATATATGAATATTGAAAGATGAATAATTGTCATTTATAAAAATACCTAAAAATAATTGTAGGATGTGATTAGATACTCTTTAAAGTTATCTACATCAAGGAATTCTACACCTAAATAAGGGATACTTCTCAGATATACTTCCCATGCCATTTCTCTCTCACTGTAAGTAATTATGTAAATCCTTGCTTTAATTTGATTGGATTGTTGAGTGATACACTGAAAGATAAGTGTCTAGACAGTTTTTTCTATACTAATAACAAAGATGAGCTTACATATGTATCATCAAATTCATCAACAAATCAACTGAGAGAAATCATATTCATAATTAGCATTAGTTGAAAACACAGAATTTCATTTCCATATAAACATTTTCAGTTTTTATTCAAATTAAACTATTCAGAGTAAACTTACAACAGTAATCTGTCATTACCAATTATAACGGTGTAATAGGACTGTAGGCATATCCTCGTATTTCCCATACATCAGCAGTTGGCTCAGATTTGCGCCTGCAGTCGCAGATCTTTCCTGGCTGAGCAGGGAAAAGAGGGAGGGAAAAACGCCTCAATATTTGCCATATTCCTGGGCACTAATCCAGGTACCCCATGGTGAATATGGACCTTTTCCTCCACGGTCCATGCCTATGTATGAATGGCCCAGCCCGGTATTAATGACACACCACCCTCTGCAAATACCCCTTATATTGATATAGGCTCCCACAGACCTGCGCTCAGATAAAAGGGTATGTTATGTTTTGTTAGCAATCGTCCATGACGCCAGCGCTTTGAAATATTAAAACATTGTCATCTGTTTTTTTGGGGAAATCAAATCCTGGTGCTCAGTTATCTAGACCTGCAGCGTGCCTTGTCTAAAGGCAAATATGGATTTCGTGGAGTAAACACTGAGATCTGTAGAATCGGCACCGTTTTGTTTTATATCAGTGTCAGAGTATAACGAGCACTCAGAGTGGTGTGATGGTACAATAGGGGCTGGGCTTAGGGCCCGTGGGATCCACTGAGAACATATAATTATATACGTGACCACCCACCACGTAATGAGGCATAAGTTGCAGAAATGAGTTTTTGACCTTTTGGTAGAACATTGGAGAAGGTGACATAGCCTTTACAAGAGTAAAATAATTATGTTTCCATCATCATTTTTAGAATTCAAGTAATGATTGTTTAAAGTATGAGGCATAAGGCAGGGCTAATGAGAGACAACATACCTTAAAGATTGGACTTATCCGTATGGCAAATCAATTGTTCCTATACATTTCTTAGTAATTGTGTTGCTGATGTGTTTATCATGTGAATTCTAAAGAAAACTCTTTTTTTTTTTTTTTTACATTTCTCTCTCATTAAGCAATTTTCTCAGAACTTTACACAGCGACTTATGCCTCATTTAGTTTTGTCACACATAGGTATATGCCAACTGCGAAACTACAGTCCTCTTTTGGGGGGGATCTTAGAGCCCCCTGAAAAACTATTTTACTCTGACAGCCACCATCCCCCCTTTTCAGCATAGCTCATGGACAGCCCTTGCCAGAGAGCATTTATAAACCGAAAAATGTCATGGTCACATTCTGATTTTAGGGCATGAGTATTTGTTTGAAAGCCGTTATGAAATCATATTTCAATATGCTTCTATGGTATCATAAACGCTATAATCATAACGTATAAGTAGTATACGAAAAGGGACATACAAGTTTAATTACATACAATTGCCTTTTAATCTAGAATCAAATATTACCGATTATTGACAACTCTCTTAAAAGGCAGTTGGACTATTTGACAGCCCCACTTTTAAAGCATGCAAAATTGGCAATCGACAGCTTCAGCCTCTTGGGGGTCCAACCGCATTTGGTATACTCATTTCTAGACAAAGTATTCCCCCATCCTGGGAGAATTCCCTCTGGGAGGCTGAGGGGGAGGGGGGGGGGGGCAGAGGGGTCGGCAGGAGCAGGTATTATTGGACCCTAACAACGCTGGTAAATAGACGAACAGTCGGTCGGCATTGTACGGGCATTAGACCCGAGGGTCCCAGCGTCTTCTGTTTATTTGCGCACCGTCTCCGCGCAGCTTCCGGTCCATTGGAATGACTTGCGAAAACGTTTAGACTCTAGCCTGAATTCCACTGGGTGATTCTGATTTACATCAATTTGGTAATTTATGAGCTTTCTCGACAGATATTGCAAAAGACCACTCATACCGCATACCATCTGACACAAAATTTGAATAAAAGCTTTCTATTCGTACCAATTGCATGTTCTTTAATTCACGTTTACTCAAATTTACAATCTGGTCTCCCGTCAACCATTTAACATAACTTCACATTTTAACAATCAGTACAATTATTTTGTTGTGGCACAGGTAGTATTAACACATGATAATTGTAATTGCTTCATGAAATTAATCATGTTCAATATCCTGTTTTCATCCTGTTTTCATCATGTTCAATATCCTGTTATGTATAATGCCAGATTAATAATGTATGAAAATGATATGTGATTAGGGTATAGAAAATATTAACACCAGTAATCTCTATATCTTTAAGTACTAGTTGTAGGATTACCTCTATTTCTATAGTGTCATAGAAAGCTCACCTTTTGGAATTTAGGAATCGGCAGTAAATTCGGCTAGTGGAATACAGCCTTTAGATACAAGCTAGGAATAGGCATTGGACCTGTCAATATGACTGAGATGGAGGAGGAGTGTTGTGAGGGTGGCAGCCCGTCAAATCAGTTAGAACACGGTGGTTGTTTATATCGCGCCCTGTTTCTCATATTTCCCATGCATATTATTAAGGCTAAAAGGTCGAATGAAACTATGAGTAGGGTTAACGTACCTACATTTGTTCTATTCTAAGCAACATCGGAAGAGTGTTTCCCAATATGATATACACAAACATGGCCGTATCTACATTTGTTCTATTCTAAGCAGACAATCAGCACTAGAATAGTGTTTCCCAATATGATATACACAAAAATTATAGTAACTAGTTTTCGGGGAAATGGAACGCATAATACCACCTATGACACCGACTATTTGTCTCTATCAAATGACACTAAAGAAGTTAGAATTGGATTTGGATTCCAGAAATAATGATTTGAAACCCTATTCATGTATTTTATTCAAGGTTATATTAATACACCTTTAATGTACAATTTTGAGCCATGATTTCTGAATTATATCATGGCCACACTTTTTGAGAATAGGCCTATTGTCAATATTATTGAGGGTATTGTCAATAGCACTCTTTATGATGGATCAGTGTCTCACGTGTGTTACCTTAGCCCCTCATGCAGTCATCTACTCAACACCCATGTCACCTTTCCCCATTCCGCCTGGTTGAGTATTGGCTGTACACATAGCTGGAACCTTTATTAACCACTAGAGGCCCAGCTCTCCCTCCCCTGCCCAAGTTGACCCTCCCTGCTCCCCTCCCCTGCCTTAACTTAACCCTCTGCCTCCTGTCTAGCACGTATTTCAGAACTAACTTTATTTTAAAACATCAAGGGAATTGGCCGCCGTGGGATTGAGGCACCCTGAGTAGGCCTAATAAAGTACGAGGCCCCTTTGAGCCTACTAATAGGGAGGGCCCTTCTCTGAGGGCAGGTTCAAGGAGGGCCAAAGGGGACATAGTGAAGACAAGACCTCATGTGACCGATTCGTCGTTAGTCAGCTTGAAAAGGGGCGTGATTCATTGATTCTGAACCGATTTTAAAAATTATATTTGTTAAGAAATGTTATTATTGTCAGAAATTTAATCTATCATACACCTTAGAGTAAATTACATCACAGAATGGAAATTTTAAACAGGAAATATAACTAGTTATACAAAGAATGGATGAGAAGAAAAGCGGTTGGTGCTTCGTCGCACTGTGGAAAGACTGCTTTATGGTCTTTATAGCATTTTGCCGCATAGTGGAAAGACTGCTTTATAGTCTTTATGGCGTTTTGTTGCATTGTGGAAAGACTGCTTTATGGCATTAAAGGCATTTTGTCGCATTATGAAAAGGATGCTTTCTGGTCTGGAGCGAACTGGATAGCTAAAGGACATCAACTGCCAACCAATAACAGCTACAGCTATTCAATAAACTCTATATACTTTTCCGTGATTTGGATCTATATTTTCTGATTTTGTTTTACGGGTGTGTCAACCGAGCTTTTACTTTTGCAGAATACTGTTAAATTGTGCGTGCTGGACCTATATAACACCACTAAATGTTATGTGACGCCTTTCGGACTGTGGATATGCTATCTATAATAGGGTTAAATTGGCCATGTTGAGCAATTTCCTCGTGTCCAATTCAATTCCATTAAAGGACAAGTACTCACAATTATTCTGTTTATATGCTCCACTTTAATATCATCTCTTTATATTCCTTTGAAATTTGAGTCTATCGAATCAATGTAAGATAGCATATTCATGTACTAATTGACTGCAGAAATGGGAATGGCTTTTGTGTGTAAGAAACTAATTGAATGTATCTCAGTCAGGAGTCCTTCCTCTGTTTATTGTGTAAAAGATAAAACTTCAGTATCGGTCTTCCTGTATACTCTTTCCCGTAACTTCCTCAATTTATCAAGCTTACAACAATATACCTATACCCTATTACCCTAAATATTACCAGATATGACCTCCACTAAACAACTTTCCTTTCTCCCCTGAGAAGAACCACCCTTCAAGTCATGTCCCACTAAATCCTATTCCAAACCAGCACAATCTTCTACTATGACTGTGCCCTTTTAGCACTGCCCTCATACCTTAGTCCTCCCCCTTCTTCTCCCAAGGGGCCATGTCCACCAGTCCACTTGCCCCTTCTATCTAGAGGTCTATACTTGATTTACACCAGCTGTGACGTGGCCCTGACAGCTTGGGTTATTTGTGTTATCATCTTCTGTTCCATTAGAGCCCAGCACCAGTAGTCAATACCCCCATCTCCTTATTGGAATTGTTTTTTCCTCCCCTTTTCCTAGTGCCCCAGCCAAGATCAGCGTCGATGTGAGAGCCAAGGCTAAGGCAAGCCAATTATTACATGGCAAGGGGAAATATTGCAGTCATGTTGTCAACTTGGAACAATCAGATTAGATCCGGAATGTGCTGTCAAAGGTTTGCCTTGTCGATTGTCCGGACAAAACCAATTGTTGTTTCCAATGGGTGATGTTTCACTGTTGGAATGCCTGCGCATATAGATTAAGTTCTTGACTGATAAGATGGACATAAGATTGGGAGCCAGTCGGTCAAGGATTATTTGTCATACTTCAGATACTTAGTTTTCAGTAGGCCGATAGCCAATGTATGTAGAAGGAGAGTTGTGTCGGTCGCAGAGAACTGGTTCGTTTATTTTTAACTGTTAAAGGTTGATTTTTCCCAGTTTTGCATCAAAGTCAAGAGTTATGATAAGGTTTGTTTAATGAATACTGTACTCCCGGGTGGTTAACAACCTATAAAAATCATGAATGCATAGGATGCTGTCCCCCAGCACAAAAATAGTATAACTTGTTAAGGTTGATTGATGTAAAGAAATGTCAGAATCTAAACATTATCTAATATTCATACAACTTATGTTACCGTAAATTCACTACTACTTGTGATACCGACATAAATCATTTGATGATCTAATCTACTCATATATATATGCATCCTGAAACATTAATTTTTATGAAAATCAATAAATAAAATTGTTGCATGGTTTACAATCTAACTATTTCTAGTTTAGATTAATTCCAGACTAATTCCAGTTTAGATTTAGTTTAGTCTAGATTTCCAATCTAACTATTTCAATTTGGTTATTTGAAATTTACATCCTTTGAGCTCTATCTACTTCCTAGGATGTTAGCTCAGGGGTTTTACCTGAGCTGCAGAAGGCCATTACCGGAGAGAAGCAGACTCCCTCCTGCTGCCCATCCATCAAATACCACATTTGATAGCAGGATGTACACAGGGGAGTCTGTTTGGAACTGTCTAATCATAGGCAAACCTTTTACCTTGGCTAGATTCCTAAAGTTTGGATTGAAATCTGTCTGAGCCAAGTCAAGTTTCAAGACTGTGGCCCAGACTGCTGGCTAGGTCAGGTCTCAAAGCAAATTTCGTTACAGTTAGTAACATGTCTAGCTGTTAATTGGTGTGAAATTATAAATGTGCTCAACAGTCGGCTGACTCTCAGCCATTGGCTGACTCTTGGCCATTGGCTGACTCTTGGCCATTGGCTGACTCTTGGCCATTGGCTGACTCTTGGCCATTGGCTGACTCTCGGCCATTGGCTGACTCTCGGCCATTGGCTGACTCTCGGCCATTGGCTGACTCTCGGCCATTGGCTGACTCTCAGCCATTGGCTGACTCTTGGCTACTGACAGACTCTTGGCCATTGGCTGACTCTTGGCCATTGGCTGACTCACGGCCATTGGCTGACTCTCAGCCATCGGCTGAGTGTTAGTAAGCAAGATATATACCCACACACAATCAGCCCTGAAATCTGTGCAGAAGTCCGTGCAAAACCAGCACTTTCCACCAACATTTCTTTGTCAACAGACTCGCTTAGTGGGTATGGCCCTTCAAACCTGTCTATCCAATACAAGACATGAACATTGATTGCTATTGTGGCCATATCAGATGCCGGAACAGTCCCTAATACCTGTCAACAACTCAAGCATGTTAACCCATGGATAAGACGTTAATCCAGGGGCCAGACTTAAGCCTGTCACTTTGCACTGAATGGAATTTTGCAAAGACCCATACCCAATGGGCTGAATTCCTGCATAAAGTGTACAATTACTAGCAAAAGAATCCGCTGATTCAGGAAACCAATCAGTGTGCAATATTGAAAGGTACACGTTTGATATGTTTTGGTGCTAAAATCAGCCGGTTTTGCCAGTAGAATCAGCTGATTTTAATGCAGACCAGTTAGGCGACTTTGGTAAAATCGCCTCGTGGGGGCTTACTGTGAATGGAAAATACCAGTAGCAAGTAGCATCTAGTCCTGGATAACCTGATTTATGAGCCAATTAGACAAGAAAA
This sequence comes from Lepidonotus clava, assembly GCA_936440205.1. Lineage (NCBI taxonomy): Eukaryota > Metazoa > Annelida > Polychaeta > Phyllodocida > Polynoidae > Lepidonotus > Lepidonotus clava. The sequence continues at coordinate 21,996,184 of OW387135.1, forward strand.
TGTGTCTAAGTAGCGCCATAAAATAGTTTTGGAACCAATCCATGGCAGGTGTTTGGTTTACATATAAGCCTCCTGTTGAATCCCCATGCACCTGACCTCTTTATGGACTAACACTCTCGATACATTAAGAGGGAGTGTCACCTTTCACATTTCCAAGTCCAGGGGGGATGTCTCTAAAGGAGTTTCTGTGTTAAATCTTCGGGTGGTTACCCATATCTAGGCAGGAGGCATACTTAGAGTTTGTAGTTCAGTATTTAGGGATTTAAATTTGCCCAGAACACCTGATGGCTATTTGATTTAGCGTGAACTTCGAATGGTTTGGTAGAATGACTGCCTTGGTTTCATTGCAATATACCAATTTGATTACTTAAAACTTGTTTTAGATACTGTTATTTATCCTGAAGACTACAATTAGTCACATTAGAAGAACTAAGAGGGTAATAATTGATAAGGAAGGAAAGAGTGAAATAATTATAATGTCATAAATCATTATAGTTTTATATTTATATCATTATATATATTATAATAATTATACAATTGTGGGTAAAGTAGTTTGATATTTCGATGACAGAAAATATTCTGTAAATTGCAGCCAAATAACTAGAATGTAATCCTAGTACAGCAGTCAAAGATATATACCACACTGTAGAAAGTTTCAGTACTCACCTTCTTGTTGGACACGATTACAGAGGCCTGTAATTGCCTTTCACAATCCAAAGAAGCCTTGATTAAACCGAATATGGACCTACAAAAGAAGATACTTCATATTACTATCTTCCTGAACAATATCCGAGATTTGTAATAAGAAGCAGTTTTGTGAAGACAAGGAAAGAGCTCTGAAGTGGTGAGTATTTCCCTAAAGCCTGTATTCCAATAAGCGATTTTACTGCCGATTCCAAAAATCGGCAGTGGGAACATTGGGTTATTATAAACATGTTATACATCGTTAAAAGGGTACTTAATTCTCTTTCAAATGATATGTTGGGTACATGGTATTTTGTCAAGTTACTGCTAAAAATGTCTCAAAGATTATTGGTAGCCAGAATTGTCTAATTGAATATAGGCTTTGGGCTTCACTCTCTCAGAGCTGAAAGGTCAAAGTAAACACTGTTAATGAATATAAGATGCTTTGTAAGATTAATGGCAGTGTCAGAGGGAGGTTTTAATGAGCTATATCTCTGAAGAAGGGACTCACGAGGCGGCGATGTAGGCTCTAATTGTGCTAAGACTTTATCAAAGACAAAGGATGTAGGTGATTAACTATAGCATACACTACCTCATTAACCCGCCTTACCATTAATCTCTTCCAACCCCAGGGTTTATCGATTATGTCTCCACTATGGGCGTTACTTAAAATATAACGCTAATATGCAAATTGCATGTTATAATGACTACAGGTCATTAGCCTAATTAATCAGCCATAAAGGATTGTTGTTAATTAAAACCCCCTCCAACACCCCTCCATATGTTACAAACATGCAAGGACAGACAGTCTTAGCCCAATCTTTTTTATGTCCCAATTTACCAGCTCAAGGTGGTAGCCTTTCAAGGCCCTCTGCAAATAGGAGGGCACAGCAACAGCAGAGGCAGTCTATAAGGCACATGAGTAACCCATAAAGAAAAAAAAACACTCTTCTTCTTTCAAAGGAGCCTATGCTTACAGTATCTGGGCTTAGGCAGAGTGTCCATTTGCTGTGGAATAATGGCAGGGGAGCGGGCAGGGCTTCCCGTCATTCTGTCAAGAGGGCTTCCATGGGTGAGGCTGATTTTTGTCATTGCCTTCGAGGTCCTTCAGGTAGGAAGTCCCGCCCTGGAGGGACGTTCCTCCTGGGTCTGTGATCTGCCCGGATCGTTACCTAGTGCCTGCGTGATCTTAATAGGCCTAACAAGGGAGATGCAACTCCTGTGGAGACTCTGATGAACTTAGGGCAGGAAGGTTAGGCTGGTGAGCGTCAGGACAGAATCCAAACCGGACAACCAAAGAGAAGCAAGGATAATAATTTGATTCATTATTCATGTGCAATAATATGAAGTGAGAACCGCATATGTAAAGAAATGACAAGAGAGTAGACACTCTTGTATCAGTAGGAAAACCCAACACAAAATGAGGTTGATGTGGTATTTATGACTGTGATGCCTAAAGGTTACTAGGAAGCATAACTTCCTTTTCTGATGACACCATTCTTTGATGTTCTTCCCTTTCTATTCTTTTAATGTAGTTATTCTTATTCCTCTGCGGTATCCCCATAATTCATTAAGAAAGCGGAAATGACATACAACTTTGTGAGGAAAAAGCCTGTGTGGCCGATATTTGAAATAATTTAAAAGCATAGCCAAGCCTAACAACAGCTAGGGCTTAGCCCCCTAGACTTGATTTTTCCAACAGAATTGCGCGTGCTTAAGTAAGCAAAAACTTTCTCCCATCGGACATTTTACTCATTTTCCTTCATTATTCATGAAACATTTCAGGGGGAGCCCAGCTTGTATACCCACTAAGGACTGATTCGAACAGACAGTGCATTAAAAGATTAGGGCCTAGAGTTAGGCTTAGGGAATTAATAGTACTACTGCATTCAGGGATAGACTACACGGCTTCCATTTGAGTTGAGTAGGATTTCACCTCAGTGCACAATTAGTAAGCTGGTAAGCCAAGAAATGTTTGGACCCAAATGGGAATAGGTTCACTATACAATCATTAAGTGTATATAACATATAATTATGTTTGCTTCTTGCTGATCTGTACAATATTGTATTTTTTGTTTACTTTTAATTCTCCCCACCAAAGAAAGCTTATCTATTGTAGTCCACCTCTAGGCTAGCCTTAATCAAGGTGCATGCTGGAGAATAATTATGTAGACAAGTCTCAAGGTTTAGGTAGAGACATTTTAGAAAATCATAACAAAATTTGTGGTTCAATATGAAAAAATAGCATTCAATATCTTTCCATTGAATTTTAGTATCATTACAATTATATCTAATATTTTTCATGTTGGTTTGAAAATTCATTTCCCAAAGGATTTATAGCAAATATTTGTAAATTGTCTGTATTCTTTCCTGAGCATCTAATTATGTAGACAAGTCTCAAGGCTTAGGTAGAGACATTTTAAAAAAATCCATAACATAATTTGTGGTTTAATGTAATGAAAAACTAGCATTCACTATTTTTCCAGTTCGTATCAATATGATTATATCTAATATGTTTCAAGTTGGTTTGAAAATTCATTTCCTAAAGGATTTATAGCAAGTATTTGTAAATTGTCTTTGTTCCATCCGGAGCATCTACAAATTCAGTCAAAATTAAGTTGCAGGTGACTAAAATACCATTCATCAGCTATCCATGGTAGCGAGAATTGATGTCATCCTGGTTTACATTTTACACAGACAATATGTTTGCCGTCACGTTTCTCTAGCCACAGTCTTAAGATATTGTCTAACCAATAATTGAATTGCATTAAAGGCGAATCTAATGATGCAAAGTGAATCACTGAATTACAATGATCTGATATCTTGCGTATAGGTTTCCATTTTGACTAGATGAGTCAGAAACGAGAGACACTGTGTCTGCCATTTACAATGAAATGGGCGTTTCAATTCGATTATATAAAGCTAATAACAGAATAATCCTTTTACAGAGAATGGAAGTTGTTTCACCCAGCCAAATATAGGGCTTTTGGAATTGCTACTGTAAAGGCAGTATTACACAACAGGACTTGAGCTGTGATATGACGATGTCGCAGAGTAGTCATACATATTATAGACATAATTCCTTGTTACAATTGTGTAGAATACTGCAAATTGCCAGTTTCAAACAGTATTATCACTGCTGTGTCCTCATATTGTGCCAATATCGCCTTTCAAGTTGTGCAGTGAAATAAGGCCTTAACTATACAGCCTTTGAAGCTTTGCAGCCATGCTTAGTCAGCAGGTGGTCAAGAAGGGTTTTATCCAAACAGCTTTGGATTTAAAGGTCAGGGCAGTAATCGAGATGTGGCGGCTGTGTTCAAGTGATGGCTGCAATGCAGTATCTGTGTACAGAGGTGGCATCCCAGCCAGCTTGCGACATAACAGAAACGTTCTGCGACAATACGTTTTGAGTCAGTTTGTTACTTACTAAGATGGCACGTAACAATAACGTTATTGATGGTGAGGTTGAAACCTCACCAAATTAGGATGTTTTTATAACATTATTTTTTGGTGAGGTTAGGAGGAAACCCAAACAGAATGTTATAAGAACGTGCTGTTTAGGTCAAAGAACAAACCAGAATGTTATAATAATGTCGCAGTGAAACGTTGCAGTAGTAGGTGGCAGCGACGTAATTGGGAGTCATCAAAAGAACATAACAAGAACCAAACCAGAACCAAATAGAATGTTACTGCAGCGTTATTATAACGTTACACCTTCAGCTAGGATTGTCGCTGTATAAGGGCAATTTCAACAAACTGAATTATATTTTTGTCTTTAGTCACTAGTCAACAAAGACGTAAAGATGTTTTAAAGATAATATTTTATGGTGAAATTTATAAGAAACTAAAGTACGAGAAATATTGACAAGGCTTTATAATCAATCAGATATTCTTGTTTGAAACGTACTGTTGTAATTCCTGAATAAACTTTGACTGGCAATACGATCCGAACTTATTAATCCCTTCTTGTTGGGGTTAGTTGACAAGCGAATGGTCGTTGAAATTTAGTAACTGCTATGGTTTTAAGTATCCCAGATAGCCCTGAGCCGTGTTCCATTAACAAGCAAGCAAGTTTTATTTCGGTAAAATAGTTCCATTGTAAATGGAAGACTGAGCCAATGGCCATAAACTTTTTCATTGGAACAGAGACCTAATGCAAGTGACCAACGGTGCCGCAAAACACAATGACATTCTCCTCCGATTATATTTTCTTGTTTCCTAATAAACTGCAATCTTAGAATTTGTCAGATAATAATCGCTTAGTTACATATATGACATCTTACATAATATAAAGATAACTCTTAAAAAAAAAAAAAAAAAAATTCAAAATCGCTTCAGAATCGGGGCAAAATCGCATCGCCTTAGAGTTTAGGGGTCATGACAGCGGTCAGTGACCGGGGGAAGGGGGTCATTGGCTGGGTGTCATGACCTGTGTGTGACAGGTCCCCAGGCGAAAGGGCCTCTACTAAGCCCCTGTTCCACTAGGCGATTCTGACTACCGGTAATTCGGTTACATTTAATCATTTCCACTAATTTACAAATGACAAGGCATCATACATATCATTTAAACGGCAATTAAAATCCCTTTCGAATGATATGTAACATGACTATGAATAGGCCCTAAGTATCACCTATTCCCACTGGCGATTTTTGAAATCGTGAGCAAAATCGGCGAGTTGAATACAGCCTTTGAGTTGTTATGGGTGTTGTGGACCACAGGAGCTGTCACATGGAGGGTGAGTACTTACACCCCATTACACTCAGGTCTCAGGCGCCGCCGCGAGCCTTGTTAAAATTGACATGGAACCTTGTTAAAATTGACATGATACTAGGATTGACCAGCTTTTCTAATTCCCTAAGAAATTGTTGTCAAATACTCAGTCCTGGCAACATGTAAAGTGTAACTAATAGTTTATTCGCTTAAAAGAAAATTTAATATTAGTTATTTATAGTGTAATTGAAATGAGTTTTTGTCCTCAAATTTCTTAAACCAGGACGTTTCAATCACATTTCAACGCATTTTTAATGAATCGTCTAGTTCAGAAATACACGTGGTCTTTTTATGTTACACGTATTAATATTTTGAACTCTCAAGAGTAGAAGTAAAAAGACAAAGTTAAAGACATCCCCTTTCGACAATCTGTACAATAAAGCATTTCCAAAAAGGATGAACAACTTATCACAAAGAAGGAAAAGTAAATACACATTAAAGCAATTTTAAGCGCCCTTATAGAACGCATTATGCAGCAATGGGGTCTGTGACCATAATGGAAATCTACAATTAGTAATTATGATTCATTTAGATATAACAATTATTATAATTGACAGTTATAAATATGATAATTAGATGAACCTCAAACCAATAATTTTTTCACGGCTTTCTCATATTGCTCTTTCAGTACATACACACTCAATATTTCAAACAAGTGCAGCCAGATACCTATTGCTATCTACAGTACATATACACTCAATATTCCAGACAACTGCACCCAGATACCTAAAAATAGCACTGAGCGGCCACCTAGTTAATCAAAACCAGGGCTACACTAGGCTTCAGCCTAACCCTTTTGATCCCACCCATAATGAGTGATTTACCTCACCTGAACTGACCTGCTCACCTATCTAGGTCAAAGGGCACCTGAGCAGCTCTAACATGCTCCACACTAAGGCCCTCACGCAGTGACCCACTTTGTTATTAACCACAAAACGGTCACAGGGCAAAGTTATTCATTACACTCCTCCATCGATCAAAGGCAACTGATATGCCTAAGGGGCAAATTAATGGCCCGGTATTTTGCAGTAAGTGCTGTCATAAAACTGAACTATTTTGCTCGGTCTGTTGGAATGGGAGAGAATGGATGAAGAGTTACAATGATGCATTGGCATCAGATTGCTCGATTCGGCCTGAACTGCTCAATTGTTAGAGGAACTGTTAGGAGTCTGCTTGGATGCTCAGGATTCCATTGGACTAGGGATTGGGGAGCTATGGACTGGGGATAGAGAATAGAAGTGTGGGCATATAGACAGTCACTGTTGGTTCTAAATAATGAGTGTGATCAAAGCAAGTGGTCAGGATACATTTTCATTATTTGATTCCACTCCGCCATCGATCAAAGGCAACTGATATGCATTAGGAGCAAATTAATGGCCGAGTATTTTGCTGTAAGTGATTTCATTAAACTGAACTATTATGCTGAGTTTGTATGAATGAGAATGAGAGAGACTGCAAAGAGTAATAACACCACATTGGTATCAGTTTTCTTAATTTGTCCTATGCTGCTCAGTTGGAAGAGGAACAGTCATGAGTCTACATTGATATCGAGGATTCCAATGATATAGGGATAGCAGTGCTAAGGACTAGGAATAGAGAATAGAAGTGCAGTGATATAGAGAGTGTGGATTATGGGCTCAATAATTGGTTTGTTTTTATGTTAGTAACTATTATAGTTGGTCTGTGTAAGATAAAATGAAGGGTGATAATGATACATTGGTATAAGTTCGCTTGATTCATCCAGGGCTGGCCAATTGGATGAGACACAGTTACAAGTCTACTTGGATCCTTGGGATTCCATTGGAAGGGGAATGTGGATACTTTGTTCTGGGAATAGAGAATGGAAGTGCAGGAATATAGACAGTCACCTTTGGTACCAAACGAGGAGTGTGATCAAAGAAAATAGTCGGGGGACATTTACATTTTTAAAAAGTGTACTTCCCCATCAATCAAAGGTAACTGGTATGCATTAGGGGCAAATTACTTGCTTGGTATTTTGCTATAAGTGCTTTCATAAAACTGAACTACTTTGCTTGGTCTGTATGAACGAGAAAGAAGGAAGAATGCTGAAGAGTAATAATAACATGTTGCCTTCAGTTTGTCTGATTCGTTCTCAGCTGGCCAATTAGAGGAGAAACAGTTACGAGTCTACTTGGATGCATAGGATTCCATTGGCCTGGGGATTGGGAAGCTTTGGCCTGGGGATTGAGAATGGTGGTGCTGGAATATAGATAGTTAATGTTGGTACTAATTGATGAGTGTGATCTAAGTAAGTGGTCAGGGTACATTTGGGTTTTTTCATTCCACTCCTCCATCTATCAAAGGCAACTGATATGCATTAGGGGCAAATTGATGGCTGATTATTTTGCTTAAGTGCTGTCATAAAACTGAACTACTATGTTGAGTCCATATGAGAAGGAGAATGAAAAGTAATAACGACACTTTGATATCAGTTTGGCCAATTTGCTCTCAGCTAGTCTATTGGAGAAGAACAGTCTACTTGGATGCATAGGATTCCATTGGCCTGGGGATTGGGGTGCTTTGGACTGGGAATAGAGAATAGAATAGACAGTCAATGTTGGTGCTACACGATGAGTGTGATCTAGGCCAGTGGTCAGGGCACATTGGCCTTTGTATTTTTTATTTTTGGTCTGATCAAGTTCAGCCTACAAGGACACAGACTACATTCCCTAGCCTGCTCCCATGGTGGCCCTTATTATTGAATACTGAGTCCTTCTATTTGATAGAGGGAGCATAGCGAGCAAAGAATATACGATTGGTAAAGTAGCTCTTATTGGATTCTGGAGCATCAATAATAGCCTATACTGACTAGGCAGGTTCCATCACCTTGGATCTCTTTCTATACTTTTGTACACTTAATCCTCTAGTTAGGAAATGGGTGAACTTAAACCTTTTATAGGGCCTATGTTTTATTGTCGCTTAGACAAAAACACCCACATGTTTGAATATTTCATATTCAATTTGACTTTGCAGTTATTTAATTATAATATTTATGTTTGGCATACTAGTCTCCTTGAATGAAGTTCTGGCAGAACCTTCAACGTCCTTCAGAAGTCCTTCAGTATCCTTCAATGTCCTTCAGAACCTTCAGAAGTCCTTCAATGAAGACTGGCGGAATTGAGACGCTCATTGACTTATCCGTGTATGTTATAAGGAAAGGCGTGCCAAACATAAACGTGCTGAGTTCCAGTTTTGGGAGGGTCTGGGCCACCACCAGTGCAGAGAATGTATTCAACCAATGCTGTCAGATATAATTGAACTGTCCATTTTATCTAATCTCCCCACAATAATGGACCGTGGACATAAATATGTAGTTGATCTGTTGAACTGCGTGGGATGGAAGTTGAATCGACGGAAAGCTCATATGGGTAAAAGAATCAGTTAGGCTTATTATTTAGAAATTCCTTTTCAAAGAACATAATTATTATGCATTTTCCCATTGGCAGGGCATGACACACAATGGAGGTTGGCTTTAGGTCAAAATCATAACCCTGTTGTTGACCACAGGGAGGATGACTAACATCACAGCACCAGGACCAAGACTTGAACCACCAACCTTCAGATTTCAAATTCTCCACTCACCGCCAGAACACCCTGCACAAAGGCTTTTGTCAGCACAATTGTCATACTTCACCAGACAGAAAGGCGTGGCTCCAGATCCTTTCTATGGCAGTTCCGGTTGTGTTAATGATAAACATCCTATCTTTAATTTCAATGTTTTAGGTTGATTACAGCAAGAAGTCGGTTGGAAGTTGTTAATGAGTTGTGACTCTGCAATGACATCCCATTTTTCCACTAATGTTTTAAATTGCAATCAGATTTCGCCTCCACAATGACTAATGTAAGTTTCTTATCTGAATTTAAATGCGTTGTCTGCTTCTTGGTTTAGCCCTCACTATATGGGGGCTCCGATGGTGGCCCAAAATAAACCTCTATATAGACGAAAAAAGGAAGTAACACTGAAGAACGATGAGTCAGCTGCGAGGAAATGAAATGCATTTCTATAGATTCGAGATAGAAACCAAGATAGCCAGGAACTTTTTGCCACCCAACATCGAACAAAATAGCAATGATTATATTATAACTACATATCAACTACTCAATGGAACTCATGGATGCATGCACAAAATGTATGATTTGGTATGATTTTGGCTGTCACTAATTTTGCCTAATTTGGGATATAAAGCTTGATGTATTCTTCACTTTAATGAAGGTAGTTCTCTAGTTTTCTATGTTAACGAGAGACATCGGTTTGATGAGGTGTTCGTAATAAGCGCAAACAAAGAAATTACGTCATCTTGCTAGGCTTTGGAAAAGGTTCATCTGAATTATGTCAAGTAGTAAATAAAAGTATCTCAGGAAAAAGAATACAACAATGTAATTCAGGGTCTGAGGTACCTTCCTATCTGTACTAGGGTTGCATACAATTTCATAATACCTGTGGTTCTTAAGTTCGCTGTGCCAATATTAACCTCAATATATTATGCAATTAGATATGGCGTCTGAAACAATAGACCTTTCAGTGATTAAGCTATTCTTACTGCTTTCCCAACACGTTAATGAACTGATTCATCGTCTCCTGCCATTAACAGCTTTTCTGCTGATGACTAGTATGCTGAGTGACTATTGTAAAGATATCTCCACTTGTCTGAATGACTTCCATATTGGCTACAAAGTATGATAAATATAGCATTTATGTTTACTTTATTTCTCGGGAAAAGATCTAGAGACTGAAGAAAAAACATAATAGTATTACAAGTGCTTGTTTTTATATATAAAAAACAGACATTGGACCAATAATAATCGAAAGCCTTGTGGGAAATGTTTTAATGGTTCGGTACAAGCTTGAATTTAACATTTATATTCATGCACTGTCTAGAAGGTTTCTCGATGAATAATATTAGATATGATGTGAAACCAGAATTCTCAAGATGTATGCATGTGGTGTGCATATAAAGGGGTGGTAAAAGGACTAATTAGGCCTATTTAGTAGGTTGGCAGGTGTGATGAATAGAAAAACACTTTAATCAAGATAATTATTTTAAGTGTTTAGGTGTAAAATGGCCCCCTGCAAGCAATGAAGGCCAGACCCAATGAGCTGGGTAATGGGTTCCAATGGAACCATGCTTAAATGTTAACCATGCTGGGTACTAGCCCACTCAATTTGCAATGTAACAGAAATGTTCTACAACCATACTTTTTAAGTCAGTCTGTTACTTACTAAAATGGCACGTAACAATTACAGTATTGATGGTGAGGTTGAAACCCCACCAAATCAGAACATTATCATAACATTATTTTTGGTGAGGTTGGGATGCAACCCATACAGAACATTATAAGAACATTCTGTTTAAGTTAATAGAGCAGAATATAACCAGAATGGTATAATAACGTTGCAGTGCAACATCACAGCAGTACATTGTGGCAACGTTATTGGAAGCCATCAAAATAATGTAACAAGAACCAATACAGAAGCAAACAGAACATTGCTGCAACGCTATAATAAAGTCACATGCTTGGCTGGGAGGCATCTATAGGAGGGCGCAGATTCATAAGAAAGGTGTATAGATGAACAAAACCTAGGCAACAGAAGCTTGCCAAGACACATAATTATTTGGCAACGTGATGCGGGTTTTTGCTGTGACAACAACCGATGGGCAATTATTGTTTATCCAGCAGATGTGCAATGAGAGATATCTTCAAGAGTTTGAATTGCAATTTGGAACCCACCACTTTTCTGACTCAGAGTAATTGTTCGTAGGGATTGCAATAATGGTAATTCGGCCCGTCTTCGCCAGTTTCTTCTGTCATCATAATGTTGTGCATACAGTGCCAATGATGAGGACAATACCTTTGGAGTGTTAATGGGGGGTCCTTATGTGACATGTTGACTGTAAGGAATACCAAATGCCAAGGGGAGGATCTAGAGATATTCAAGGTGGAGAAAGCCTAAAGCCCCATACCCATGCACTAGACGATTTTTACGCAATTGGCCGACTCATCAACGTTAAAATCGGCTGATTCTTGTGGTAGAGCCAGCCGATTTTAGCACCAATGCAGATAGGCCTATACCATACTGACCTGGCGATTATAAGAATTGGCTGATTCTTTCAGTCGCCCGTTGCCAGTTGCCAGTAAAATGGCCTAGTGGGTATGGGGTTTAACTGATTAAATATAAGCTGAAGGGCATAGTAAATATGATATTTTACAGCCTTAGCAAATTTATTTTCAATAGAAATGCTGCTGTATGCAGAGACCAAACATGACAAATGAATATAAACGTTTATCTGTACTGGAGCCAAAGATGGGAAAAACCTGATTTGCAGATTTAGCCAATACGTGGGACAATCATTGGTTGGTTGCATGGAGACCACACCAGATGGCGCTTCCACCGTGGGTGGATCTGGCAGTTGATTGGTTGTCTGCCCGGCCATAGACGTTCGATCAAAGCTGCCTTATTATCGCCCAAGGACTCAAAGGGCATGCGCAGACACCTGACGTCATCATCACGTGACTTCCCGGCATGCACGGCGAGAGTGTAATGACGTCTGCTTGTGTCTGTGATTTCACTCTGTTGTCTTATAATTGGGCGGTTTTTAAGCTTTTAGTTTCGCATACGACTTTACAGAATAGGAAGTCCATAACCAGTTAGAGAAAATAATCTTCATAATCGTTTTGTTTGTTCTTGAATTACAAAACTCATGTTTCTGTGAAAATATTTCTTACTGGTGATTAATTTGCCAGCATCTTTTTTCTAGTAGAGATATCAGAGATGTCTGAATATAAAACCAAAATTAAACAAAAAGAAAAAGATAAAACAAAAATAGAACCCATCAATTTGACATGATTCAAAAATAGAAAAAAAACTGTCACAGTCAGCCTTCTATATCGCTAGTTATCCGTGCCAGAGAATTTCTTATACGCACATCTCTGAGAAGTGTCACAGATGAAACTAATCGACCACGAAGACCAGCTAGGGCGAGAAAAACTCCCAGCAGTGAGAGATTGGGCAGGGAGAAATGTGGGAAGGCATTGAATCGTCTTTACAGTACAGCGCACGTGTATGTATGCGCTCATAAGAAATACCACACCCATCGTCATATGTCCCAAATAGCCTCATGGTAAAGGGAGGAGGGATAAAAAATGCGCATGCCATATAACTGCCTCGGAGGAAGAATCCAATAAGTTTTTGGACGAGCGGGTGGGATACACTTAAATAGATCTACAGTGAACACCTTTTTTTGTGGTAGTTCTTGCCATATATCATGATTGTTAAAGTTACAGCCCCTTTGCTAGAGAAATATAGAACGCTGCTTTTAAAAGTCAGTTGGTTCATTTTTCTGCGTAATAATAGAAGTCATAATGATGCAAAGGCGGATGTCATGACAATTGTCAAAAATGATAACCAACAGATTTAGTGTTAATAATATTCACTTCTTTTGTTGATACGTATTCAGACGCATGATGGAATTGGGAACTGTCAGCACTAAGAAAGAACTTTGCCAAAGGTCGAGTTTCTCATTATATTTGTAAGGAAAAATTATTGCTGTTCACGGAACTACATTAGAATAGCAATTTCTTTTATAATCATTTGCGCATTGCAGGCCCGTAGCCAGGGGGGGTTCGAGGGGTTCGTACGAACCCCCCCTTGGAGGATATTTTCTTTAATTTTTAATGTAAAATATAACAATAAATCCCAAAAATATGTATTTTTCGAAAAACGAACCCCCCCTGGAAAAAAACAAACTGCTTCTCAAAAAAACGAACCCCCCTCTGAGAAAAGCTGGCTACGGGCCTGCATTGAGCTGGGGAGTCAGGAGAAGAGGATTTGCTTGTTTTCCCCCAAAGTGAATTGAAATTGTTTCACAATAAGTGGATTGACACTTTATCCTCAAGGTTTAGTGTTTATATCTTGTAGCAACATAAGCTATAAATTCAAAAGAAATAGAGCTAGGTCTACAAAGTGAAGGTATTAATTAATAGATATTTTAAAGCATTTCAACACATCGTCTTCAGCATTGAAAAGGGCCAGCCAAATGCAAATACTCAAATAAGGTTATTTTGGAGATTTGAATGAAACTAAGAATGTGGCTCTTGATTCACTTCATTCCTTTCTTATGGGTAGGGGCGGATGGAGAATTGGGGGGGGGGGGGGGGGAGAAAATGGGGTGGGTCGGGGAAATTAAGATGCTCTTGCGTAATTGCTTCCTCAAGTCTTGTTTTAGAATGTGTGTCCCCACGACCTCCTATTAACGAGGAAGGGGGACATGACATGGCCCTGAGCAAAATAAAAAAATCTGCCCCTAAGGTGAAAAGAACAACTGCCAATTCTCCTGCAAATTGAATAGCCATCTTTAGAACAGAGACTGCATTTAAAAAAAAATCCAAAAAAAGAAATGGAAAAAATTGCAAGAATTGCTCAATTTCTCACGAAGTCCTAACTAGCTTGTCACGGAATTGCACAAAAGATTACCTCCGGGGGTCCTGACCTTCACTTTTTTGTACCTGTGACTTTGATTTCTTCCACAAAGGTTCTCAACACCTTCCCTTCTGCGGTATAAAAGCCAGGTGGTCCGATAATTGAAATAATGGACTGAGAGGCCCCCCAATTGCTCTTCTTGGTCCCAGTAGGTGGTCCTGAGGGTGGGGACCCTGATGAAAAGAGACAACCCTCTCTCTCTGCCTACTGTATGGGGAGTCTGCACCTGGCAATATGTGTCCCAGATGACTTTTGAAACGGCTTCTTGAAGGCAAAGACATTTCTCTATTGATCACCAACGGCTTCGGAGGAACAATGAAATTACCCCCGAAGAGTAGTGATGGATGAAGGAGTGGAAAGAGGGAGGTATGTAGTTGGTCTGGTTGAAGATTGATGGGGATAGGTGGTACCTGGATCTGGTGAGAAGTAAATGGCTGGACTGGTAAAGTCTGGTATACACGTATATATAATGGTTGGCGCCATATGTTTAGCCAGTTTCACGCTTTACGATAGACACTGATGGGACGAATTTTTTGACATTAGGGAGTTTTAGCAACCACAACATATCTCGATACGTTAACATATCTCCAAACTTTCAAGCCAGATCACAGACTACCAGTAGAGGATTCATGAAAAGCAAACATCTGTTTACTTCTACCATTGGAAAAGATATGTTGCTAAATCTCCCTAATTATAGTAAGAATATTAGCACATTATTGTAGAAAATTTAAATACATATCATATATATCAGTATCTAAATTTTGTACTCAGACTTTTTACCATATCTCTCCGGTTATAACACTACAACAATTTACTCCTAAAGAGAGAACTAGGTGATGGATGTATTAGGTTTGGTCTACGATGGAACGGGAAAGGTGGTACCTGGAGCCGATGAAAAGAAAAAAGCTGAACCACAAAGGTCTAGTATACACATATAGAATGATAGGCACCATACATTAAGCCTGGTTCACAATTTACAATAGACACCGATAGGGTGATGTTTAGGATAATATCCTTGGGATATAAGCTCAGAACTTAATTATATTGTATTGTAAGCCATATAATTATATCATAAGAAAATTATGGTGTTATCAAATTTGTTTGGGCTTTCATAAGACAGTCGAAACCTAAAGAGTGTTGTCAAATGTTGTCTATCTATATTTTTTGTTAAATTGTTTATATATACATAATCTATATAGAATTATTTGCCCATTCAGTCTTTTAGCCATGCCCTTCAGCTTATAATCCTTGCAACCCTTGCAGTACAGACCTTTTATAGGTAGCATAAGTCTAGCATCCCAGCTATTGCCAAACGTTCACCACTGCCTCTATTGCAATTAGATAGTGCTAGATTAGATAGCAATCAAATACATAACAATCAAATATAAAGTATCATCAGCTGCAAGAATATAATAAGAGATATGCAATTGACGTTCAAGTAACCATATAGAATATACATAAAATATGGAATAGGCAGGCCATCATACATAACTCAATTGTTATCATAATCTGGAATAATCTTAGTTGATAGATGTGAATTCGACGAGAAATTACACTGTGCCACATCAAAATCCTATCGGATGTATATATATGAGCCTGCTGTGGCACTGTGTATTCATTTTATCTGCTGTGGAGGCCAAACTTCGATTTTCATTTTTTGTTTACTTGAGAAGGGATTGGTATTAGAGGGTAGTGACAGCCTATGGGTCCCCTTCCCTGACTGGCATTAGATAGGCTGGTGCTCAACCTTGTCATCTTGTCATTTCTCTATAGTTTCTATGTTAATTTATGGGCCACGAAAATCAATAGATGTACAGCTCCTAGCTTTCAACAGCTATATGACAAAACAAAAAATGTAATTGACGATAGAATATTTGCAGACAAATAAATAAAATTTGTTCTTAACACATAGACTATGCAGGTGCGGATCCAGAGCCAGTGCTCGGGGGGGGGGACCCTGGCCCTTCTTATGAAAATGAAAATGAAAATGAATACCAATTTCAAGATCCCAAAATTGTCTCCCTCGTAGCTCAAGTCATGTAGCGTATCCTTGGGGTCTAGGGGGGTAATTACCCCTTTTTCTTGCGCCCCAGGGATCCGCCACTAATACTATATGTATGTCTGTAGATTGGGACGTCTACAAGTCTTTCCATAAAGGCCCTATTGCACTACACAACTTCAACTGTGACATCAGCGTCATAATATAAGGATATCACAGAAATGTAACAGACAAGAGCAACATTATGGTTTGAAATTGGCAATTTGAAGTGTTTTACACATGTGTAACAACGACTTGTATCTCTAATATGTGCGATTCCTGTGGCATCGTTATATCATAGCTCAAGTCATGTAGTGTAGAAACTACCTGGCTTCATTGATTTTGAGATAGGGTTGCGTGGTAGGTTCAGGGCAGGTTCATCATGCAGGGCCTCATTTGAACTGCAGAGTAGATGGCGGGAGCAGTTGCCTTCGCCCAAGTCTGAATTCAGCTGATCAGCTGAGTGGCTTTAAATGCAATCCTTACAGAGTCATGCAGCAATTCATGGTGGCGCATGGGGCTGACTTAGTTGACCTAGCTTATGTTATTTCATTCTGTAAGTGATTTGCTTGCAGGGGAGAGGCTAGACCCGGAATTGAGTGTATTCACTGTGCAGGGGAATTAGTACTTATTTCTCACATTGAGTGTTCGCACTTGCACTTTTTGCGTTTGTTTACAACAGAATTTCATATAATATTTTGAGAACTGAGTGCATGGGCTTGCCTGTTTGCGTAATGGTGGCCATTCCAATGATTTAGTGTATGGGCCTACATAATATATTCCCATTTTAAGATTATATATATATATATATATATATATTGAACTGCAGAGTACTCCTATATATAATATATATATATATACATAAACTTATAGACATTTTATACATGTACCTATTATCATGTGTATATATTACATGGGTGTAAAAGCTTCTGATGAAATTAATCATTCTCAATACTTTTCATAAAAGCAAGATAATTATTATATCATTATTGTATCGAGTTTTTCGAAAAGGAGGGATCTGTATAATGTCTGGCTAGGGTTTTATGGGACCAATATATATACTTTTTTTCTTTTAGAGAATGAAGTCGGTTTTGTGTATCTTCATAGCCTTTTGCAGTAACTGAGAGCATATCGATTTGCACTGTGTCAAATAGTACTCTTCATCTCAGCAAGTCAAACAATCTAGTGACACCTTAAGCACGTAGTATGAGCCGCCTTTTCATATGTGAAAGCTTTTTGGCGAACACGCGACAAGTTTGAAACTTACAACAAAGCTGAACAAAGTGGTGTTAACTCAGGGTTTTCAGATGTCGCTTCCATTATCTTCAGCAGCTTTGTGAACTGTTCTTATGTTTCAGATACAACCACTCACTGTGATTATAGTGTTTAGTAGAGCTCGTTCAATATCATTCCGTGCATTGTGTTTCTGGGAGCGGATAGGTATGCGTACACGCATGCACATCGAGTACTTCTCGGAGACGCATTTATACGACTGAGCCTCTAAATGATGCATTATTGAAAACCACACCAAACCACCCCTGTGCCCTTTAACTACTCAAGCATTCTATGGGAAGCTCACAGTCTTACCCCCTGTATACCAAGTAATGCCATTGATTCTCCCTAGCCATAAGAGGAGCTGTAACCAGGATGCCCTCTCTCACGAACACTGCTTAATGTGCTCTACCTTCTCATTGCAGCCAATCAGCGACGAGCCCTGTGTCATTTGGGGGGCACCAAATGTCAGACCCATCCCCAGCCTATCGTGATGTATTGATAAAGCGCACGCGCAAGGGGCTGGCATCCAGACCCGAACCTCCATGCACGGAACTGTCTACAGGCGATTGTTATGTATACATTCATGCGAAGGACATTGCATCGACAGGGAAAGAATAACATGACAATCACTTATGATATAGGGTATGGCTCCGGACTGCTATTGTGAGAAAGAAAGAATAACTACGGATCCGGAAGACCATCTACATGCAGCTTGAGCATGCGCAGATGAGACATTGGTATTTGCTGGGGCGAAGAGGAGTGTGCGCCAATTCGAACCTCGCCGGAACTCGCACAGTTCCACCCACTGCGCTTGCGCTTTGCCATGCTCAACAGGAAGTACATACGAAAGCCAGGCCACGACCTGATATGCAGGGACTATGTTTTCAGGGCGGCTTGACACAAAGATATGTAGCCTGTACGTGCTTCGGCACCCGGCTCCTCACTTCACGCCCGTTTTGTCTTGATCCGCGCCGTGGGGTGGGGTGCCAGTTGTCGGTCACATGAGGCCGATAAGGGATTGGCGGGTAGACAGCACCACATGGGGGCACCTTTAAGAGCCAGACGGTATGTTTTGGGCTTTAATTACACTGCCCTATAAGGGATTTTCCGGACCACGCCACCTTGTGGCAAAAGGCTGCAAACTGTGTCTATATGTAAGGGAAGTTCAATGAGCTCAGATTATATTCATTTTGATCCTACGTTGTTTAATTCATCTTTTTTTTGAAATTGGAAAATGGGTTACGTATATCAGGACCTAGCACTGGGACGCCTTTTGAGCACTAGATAAAGGCTGTGCCACGGGCCAGTGGTTTATTTGTCAGAGTGTTGGTAAGGACCAGCAAATGGGAAGAATTTCATTAGCGTCGGTACTATTTTACAATAACATTCATATGCCAAGTTTTCTTCTTCATGTGAGGTAATTTTGACAGCCTGATATTAAAACAATATTAATATACTACTATCATAGGTTTATACAAATACACGCATTTTGTTCTGAGTGGTTGGTTTCTGATACTAGACAAACCTTTCGTTCACTTTATGAAGGCCATTCCATTGCTTGTAGAGAAACCCCACATAGTTCCCTATACATCTGACTTAACGTTCCTTTAAGAATCTAAGCTGGAAGCAGCAACCAAGCTTACAGTCACTCCAGGCCGCCCGGACGCCATTTGCATGCCGCCGCCTTGAGGACTATTTTACGGGCATATCACAGCTTCCTGTCGCCAGGTGACGCTCCGCACGAGAGTCTCGCGAGAGTGTGTCATGGCGGCGGCCTAGTAATGAGCACTCGGGGCTAGGCGCAGCGGCTAAGTGACCGGCTCCTTGTTTTATAAGCGACAGGCGGGGAAAAAGGGCCGTACATCTGGGCCAGTCAATGAAGGAGTCTCAGGTATAGCCCGGGGGCAGGGCTCCTAGTAGAGATCTTTGGACGTGCTCATGACCTTTTGGCCATCTTTAGAATAAATTGTGTGGCGGGGATCAAATGCAACGTGTGTGGGGGCTATGGGTGTGGTTTTTCAAAGGTTTGAATTGTACTTTTTCCTGGGGGAGTCTAGCCAGAATGAATCTAACACTGTTTTATATTAGATAAAGCGCCGTATGTAAGTGGTGCAATAAAATGAAATAAAAATCATAATAACGCATAGGTCTTGGTTAGGTCTAAAACTGATGGGATAAAAAAGCACAGGAAGAGAGAGCCCCAGTGGCGCGGTCACCAAAATGTCAGCCCCCTCCAGGCAGGAAGTCGTCTGCTCTATAACTCAAGTCTGCTAAGAGGCTGCGTCTCCACCTACTGGCCTCAAGTGTTTCCCGCGCTTCTACCCCACTCTCCCCCCAGACTCTCCCAACTCTAGATCTCCTTTTTACGCCGTGCTCCCTTCACTGGCGCCTTTCCCGCCACCACCTCCCAGGCCGGGTCAGAGAAAGTACGTGCGCTTTGCCATTGTCGTCTGCTAAATCGGAAGTCCTATCCTAGTCCTACATATAAAAAAAAGACACGTTTCTTTGCGCACGCGCGATGCGTCGGGAGCTGTATGGCATTCGAGAAACGTGCCTTCGATATTTACAGAGTAGATGTGGAGAAAAGAGCTACTTTTGTCTTGAAATCTCTAAGGGAACAATAAAGGAATGCTGACAGGAATCTTGGCACTTGTGTTACTGCATGCTCTATAGATGTAGATGGGATGGTAAGAGGAGAAAGGTATAGCGCCCATTTGAAGGAGGCCTTTATCAGCTAGAGCAAAGCGTTTTATTCCATTTATTGAAAAGGTAAATGCTTTTATAAAATGCTCTTAGCTGGGAAGAGTCCTTTTGGTGATATTTCATACTCGCTATTGATCTGATTGATATGTTGCTTCGACTTTTTTCTCTTTCAAAACTTGACAATAAATATTCGTTTCTTTTATTTTTTAACTTGAAGGAAAGTTCCTGTCCATACAATATTGGAATATTGGAATATTGGAGTGAAGTATACAGAGTAACTAAATGATAACTTTTCCTTTGAAATTTCGCATCTTCCTTAGTGGTAAAGGCAACAGTGAAAATACAGCTTAAAGAAACCTTTATACCATCTCACCAGTTTTAAAGGCTCATTAGAATATATTCTCTTTTATAATGGGCAACCAATGGGGAAAATACAGTTTCTCAACTCTCACCCTTTTCTCTAACTTCAACTCAGTGCAATATTTACACGGACAATCTCACTACCCGGCCCAACTCTCCTCCACTCTATGTTGGTCAATTGTCTTAAAGTAACTCACTTACAACTAACCAAATTTCAGATTATCGACAAAGGCAACCTCACTCTCTCACACCTCCACCTACGTAAATCAACTCTTGGCCTTCTCTGAGTCACCCAGCACAACATTCATTATCTCAGTGCAATCTCATCTTATCACACCTCTGGTGTAATAGGGTTCATGTGATTTGAACTGGGTTTATTGGCTGGAATACTGATAGGGGTTCTGACGCTAGTGTGGGCTAACCCATCCTGAATAAATTAATAGTGTACTCAGGTTGCAGGCAACAGATGTAATTGTATGGGTATTGGAGACTGGTAATAAGGTTAGAGCTGGTTGCCAATGTCTTGGTGGTGAGCACCTACCGTGAAAAGGTCTTATACAATAAAGGCATTGAAGACTGGGGGAAACTGGTTGACACTATATCATTGCGAGAAACAACAATTAAAAGGTTGTATTGAGCTTTGGAGTAATCAGGGCATTTGGAGGGGTTGCATGCGACAAGAGATGAATTGGTTTTAAGTCTTTGTTTAAGGGCAGGATGCTCGGACACAAAGTCACAGAGGGAACTAAATCACACAGCTTTGGCATTTAGTGGCTATAGGCCTATCAATTTTGTGCAACTCCAAAACACTGTATAGCTAAAACATCATTAATATGTTATGGAGACAGTGCAGAATAGATTACAGAATGTATGAAAAAGCAGAATTTTGTCCTTGTGTAAAAGTAGTATAAAGTTATGGTAGGGACCACAGCCCTCCTAAGTGTAGGGGGGCGGTAACACCGCCTCTTTGACAGATGAGGTCAACTCTAGTTTGAACTGCTCACGAGGGCTGTCTCCCAGACTGAGCAGATGTGTGAGCAGCTGCAAAGGTCCTGACAAGCTCGAGTTCAATCGATCTGCTCGCGAGACACGTTTAACATGGACTCTGACCCCGGTATGGTAACCTGTGTAGAATATCACATTTTGATGGTTTGATGTCAATACGCTTTGTTTCACTACTGCTGTTTCATCCGCCAGATTGCTGATAGTTTGACAGTTACCCAGTGTTTTTTTTCTAATAACCATTGGATTTCCAATGGGATATTCTCTTTCTGAAACTATTTTTATCTATCTATAACTACTCATGAGTGTTTGATTCTTCATAACCCTTCGGGAAAATTGATATGTAAAGGCAATCTTGTCTTCAGGTAATAGTCAAACTCTGCATAGGTGAAAATGGGTGTGGTACAAAAATGAACATAGAAAAACGTGAAAAGATATCGTCATAATTATAGGTATGATTGCTTGAAACGAATAATACACATCGATTGAAATAGAGGGGCATTATTACCACCTTGCCGAGAAAATGACAAAACATAATATATTGTTGGTAAGCTGAAAGAAAACTAACACAATGCCACCATTGTTTGAATGATACCAAAAAGTTAACCTAGTATTTTTCTCTGCCTTGTCTGTCTGGTTACGCCCTTGCATTATACAAACTTGATAAATGCCTATAAAACTGATGACTGTGTATAAACTTAGGCCTTCTGCATGCCAATAAAACTGGTGACTTTGCAAAAATTTGATATCCTCTAGACATTGCTTTTAAGCTGTTATGTAAAGATGTGTTTTATTGTAGAAAATAGAGTAAACTAGTGGGTGGGTGTTATCGAGTTGTATTAGGGACATTTATATGATTGTTTCTGGTGGTGGCACCTGTGTGGTGATGGGTGGGTATGGGGGGGGGGGGGTTCTTGTAGTAAGCAGGTACTGGAGGAGGATCCATGTGGGAGCTTGGTACCAAACCTACCTGAGCCCACCTGGAGAGTTAGAGCTACAGTTACTGGAGGAGGGTGTTAGCAGGTTAGAGCCATACCAGTATAGAGTTATTTTGCTGTATCTTGTTTTGACATGCACATACAATGACAACGACAATAGATTTTATTCACAACCTCTTCAATACTAATGATAAATAAGTAAGGGTTGCATGAGAGAGATTCCATAGAAAGCTCATCACTGGTGGTACAACAATAATTAATGTTAGGTGTACCACCAAGTTGAGACTTTAAGAATACAATCTGGGTTTCAGATCAGGAGAAACAAAAGATTTTGCTTAGATTAACCATATGTACATACTGACTAAACATCTACCCTAATTTAGCTAGAGCCACTGTTCTAGTATCTACAGTGTGGTCCAGTAGTCTAGTAGAGGTTTTCTTTCAAATGCTTATGCAACCAATAGGTTCACTGGCAGGAGCAATATCAATTGGCATCGCACATACATGGGTAAAACAGAAAACAATATCGCTGAGCCTTAGCTTTGTAGTAAAAAGAGACAGACTTTTGCTGACACAAGCAATATAGGATTGCACTTCTCTGAGGTTATATCACCGAAGCTATGTTGCTTATGTGTAAAAGGAGCTCGAGAGAAACTCTTAAAGCACAAACACTGATTACTTGGCTTTCAAATCCCAACTTGGGACGTTGTTGTCTCAAGCCCTGTTGTTAATTGTTTTAATCTAGAGAAAAAGCCCTTCGCCAGGTATCATGGGATTCCAGGTACCGTGAGAGGAAACCTGATGACCTGCAATTTGGCAATTTTCTTTCGATCGACAATTTTAGATAAAAAGTATAATCAAATACCCTGAACACCGACTGTAGATAAAATTTTCAGGGGAAGCAATAAGGGATTTGAGGTGGGTGCCTATGTTTTATAGGGGAATTAACAGCATGAACCCAAGTATTGATTTGGCCTGAGCTGTAATAGGGTTCTAAAAGGCAGGGTCTTTTCTATGGGTTGTTTTAGTCCAATTTCCAGCCAGACGGTTCGGTCAATGTTTATCCAGGACAGCAAAAGCAATTGTGTGAGTTTTCTAGGCTCTCAGAACAAATTAAGGTGGCTCAAGAAAGCCTGAAGACCCTTACCTAAGAATGCAGTTCAATGTGCTAAATTTGTTTAAATGAGACATATCTATGCTTTTCTAAAGGGAATGAAAGGAGATTTCTCAGACATAGAAAAATCAACATGTAATTGTGAAATTGGTAGGTTTTATGCAAGTTTGAATATTGATATAACATATGTGACATTCCATGGGAAGTCCAAGCTTATCTATACCTGCAATAAGCTTGAATTGGATTTCCCATGGAGTGTCACATATTATCTACTTCGTATGTCAGTTGCTTGCAGGCTCTGGTACATGTACCGACCCACCATTTTGATTTGAGTTGGTACCAGTTGATGTATGTGTCATAGCGCAACAACTTGAATAGAGCAGATTTATATCTTCTCGTTATTTTTTGAAAATGCATTTATAGAGGAACTTTAACAGGGAAATCTAGTCCCCGACCATACGACCGTGTTGTTATGGTTATATATCTGGGTCTTGAGGCAGAAGAACCCTTCCTCTGAAACATCAGAGATGAAGTAATTTTCCGTGTTATGGATGTAGGGGCATGGGTTATGTAATTTGGCATGTTCCCTTGGAACCTTTTTAAATTAGAATCCATATCTCAGTATCATCTATATGCCCCCCAGAAATAACCACATATCAAAGCGTAGTAGACTTTCAGATGACGTTGTTAGGGAATGATGTTATCTTTCTACGAGTAGATCCATATGGAAAAAAACATGATAACAAAATGAAATGAAATTCAGTGTTCCGGTCATATTTTACATTACAAGTTGCCCCAGGCCAAATCTGATATGAAGAAGAGTAATGTGGGGGACACCCAGCGAATATATAGGTCATGTTTATTCAGCGGAAGTAGAAGCGATTCACCGGAAGTTCATAGTAATCGTGTTGCGTGCGCAGCTGCGTTGAGCATCTCCTCTTTCCTATGCCCCTTGGCATTTTCTGTGAATTCACAACATCAGTTCAGCTTCAGTGCAAAGGTTTACCAAGGCAAACTAAGACAGAGGAATCAAAGGCCGGACAACTCATCCCAATAATGGGAAAGTTTGCAATTGCTTTCTACCTTTTCACAGGAAAAACAGAGTACTTATGTCAGGGTCCCCATTTCCTTTCTTTCATGTGATGAGGAAAAACATCGAGGGATGTCCTCCTATCTGATCGGTTTTACCAACTCCTGATTCAAAAAAACACAGTCAGGGAAGCATTATAAGAGATTGGATTCGGATCAGTCTATGGTGTAAATAAAAGTTTAATTCTGAGCACTTGGAAGAAGACACGAGATGGCTTGGACAGGTAAGTGCTCCCAGTGAAGGCTGTGAATTGAGTAAATAAGGTTTGTAATTAACTCAACCTATTTCAGGATCATACAGATGTTCAGGCATCACCCCAGCCCCTCTTTTTGCTGATGTCACCCACCTAACCTTCTCCTACGGCCTCCATTGCTGAAACGTCAGTTCTATTAATGACTTGGCATAAAACGACGACACTTCACATTTTTGCGGGTTCTAATACTGTTGATCCACGATGCGATTTTTGGACCGAATTTGAACCGGTTTCAGAAATTGGTTCGACATCAAAAAAGTACTAATCGTTCTTGTAAAATATGTAATTCATTATCAACTGTTACTTCATTGCTCTTACATCAAGGGATATATTTTCCCTAGAAAATATTTCTAAGTCTACCAAAACACATAGGAAGAAAATCAGTCGGCATTTTGTCGCATCGTGGATTACAGGCTTAAAACAATTTAAATTAGTGGGCGGGCGAAAGCGTGAGCTTTTTCGGGGCTGTCACTCGATGCGAGGATTCTTTTGTTTTAGGACTTGGGAAAATCCGTGATCAAGATACCCTTTCTGAACGTGTACAAGAGAAATTCGAAGCCATTGCAGTAAGACCTGTGACCTACATAGGCCTCAGGCGATATAGTATGGTGAAGTTAATGACACTCGGGTCACCTTTGTCTTAAAAACGATACAACTCTACATCCAGCCGCAGGTTATCGACTCCAAGCCACATAGAAGAAAGCCCATTACACTTTACCTTTGATACACTGTGAAAGGTAGCGTTTGTGTGCAATTTGAAGACTGCAGCAATGAATAAGCAAGAGAAATTTATTTATTATACCTTAGGGTGATACAAGTTTAGTAGTTAAGAGTTTAACTCGGTGCGATACAAACCTGGGTGATAACCAGCCTTGTATCACACTGCAGTGTGATACAGAAACTTTTTATTTTTCTAAAATTCATGAAAAAATGAAATCATTAAGAATTAAAAAATCTAACATTTGCATTATCTGTACAACGTTCCTAGCTACATTTGACTGCTTACTGTTTGTGGATTTGATGGATATCAAAAGAGTTATATGAAAATACATAAAACAAATGTGCAGCACCACAGTCCCACCATCACTGATTGCTGTGCATCCTTCCTTGGGAGCTCAGATCTAACAGAAAAGGTATAATAAATCCATAACCAACCGCGAAGGGAGTACTCGGGCGGTTATCATCCCTCGCCCCGATATCAGCCCTCGGCCGGCCCTTCGGGCCCTGGCCTCGGGCTGATATCAGGGTCCCGGCTCTGGGTGATAACCACCCTCGTACTCCCTTCTTGGTTGGTTATATGTATATATCTGAGAGGGCTGCCCTAGTCGACCATCATGAAACATTCTTAATCGAGCATTCCATTAATAGTATGAACATAATATTTTGAATTGACCCCATGACCTGTAAGATGGACTTTCGCAACAACTACAATTTCTTTGTAAAAATTTTCGTAGCAACCAAGAAAACCATAGAGTTGAATAGACCCCATAACCTCTAAGATGATTTCCTTTAACCCTTTAGCCCCCAATCTGGCCATAGCCGCCCGAGGGTAGTTTCCCCAATCCGGCCATAGCCGCCCGGAAAAACGGCCGTTTTTCCATAATTTTTCCATTTTTCCCTCCCATGGGACAGTTTATTAAGTATTCAATGTATAAAAGCATCCAATATATCATTTTAAAGCTGATTAAATTTACCAATTAATGCAACAAACCATATTTCTATAATTCGAATTGATAAGTTAGGATCTGCCTTCAAAGTTTCTTCATTGCAAGGAATTTAGGGAGTTCCTGATGGAAATCCTCGGAAATCCTGGGGAAATCCAGCAAGTTATAAACGTTATATGTGGGGTCTAAAGGGTTAACATATTTTAGCAACAACTATAACATATCAATTAATAAATTAACAACAACCAGGAAAACTAAAGTGTCATCACTCCTTCAACCCTCTCATTTTCCAACTTAAAGCTTCGTTAGCACCAACTCAAACACGGTTAACCTGCCAATCCCCTAAAAACTCCCCAAAAGACCATGACTCCAGTGTAAAGTGATTATTTATGAGGGAAGGAGATCCTACGAGGTGGGGCCAGTAAACCTTCCCCTGGTGACAAGTGACTTGCTTCCTCCAGATGAGTCTGAGGGGTCAGTATGACCAACCCTGGAGGAGTCCATAAACGAGTTTCCCGCCCAATTATAGCCAGCTGATAGCAGGACTTGCCAACGAACGTGACTGACGACCGAATAAGCTGCCGCGGCTAAATACTACCACCTCGCAGTTGTTATTAGATCTAAAAGACAATCTTCTTAGGGGTAGTGTGTGATGTATTGTGAAGAAGGGGACTAATGTATACAGGTCAAGTTATTGATTCCAAGTGCTTAACAGGTCTAGAAGACTACTATGGGGAGGGGGCGGTAAATTCCTTTATTATATTCATAGAAATGTTTTTTAAAGTATGTGATATGTGGCATTAAAGTCTTTTTAGTGGTCAATGATGGATTAACAGAGCTAGAACAACCTTAATGGGAAGGTGGTTAATTCCTACTATTCTGTTATTAATATTGGAAAAGTGACCTTAGTGTTAAATTTTACTTGAAAGACTTCGGAGAAAAAAACCCCACCTTAAGTCAGACTTATAGTGTCTCAATTAACAAGCGCCCTCTCATTCTAAATTATCTACTCCTACCAAGCTCATTAACTAATTGGGTCTTCACAAAATATACCCCATGTATCAAACAGGCTTATAACCAACCAAAACTCCAGGATGCTAACATCTCGGAGAGCTTCCAGGATGTTGTCAGCGGAGCCTTCATTCCTTTGATTCCGCGGGGAATTATCCTATCTGCGCCAGCGCCGTCTCCCCTCTAACCAACTAACCGATTTGAGTAGTGGACGAGCAATTGGACTGATGCCCTGAGGGCAGGCACCGATGCCGAGTGGTAAATCGAATTGAAGTGGAGACGCGTATTATCGACGACACTGCTTGGGCGGCGTCCCTGAAGAGGGCGCAGGTGTATCTGCTCTAATCTGCAATATGAGGCTTGTTGCGAGCAGCTCGCGAGCAGTTCCCAGACGTTAAGGTTAACCTACAGGATCAAGTGTCGCAGCCAACGCCCCCTGAGATACACGTAGTTACCAAGTGGGTGAGGGGTGGGGAGGTGTCTCGTTTCTTGTAATGTTTATAAGTATGTATGAAGGGAGGAGAAAAACAAAAAAGTGTGCATTAATGTGCACTTCCTCTTGCTTAGGTCTTGAGGGAAAAACAAAAAGGTACGAGTTAATGTGGACTTCCTCTTGGTTGGGTCTTTAGGGAAAGGTAAGTTCAGGTTGTTGAACCGGTGTCTGAGGGTAGAAGAAAAAGACATGGTGACTGGGTAAGTTTGTTGCAGCTCAACCCCAGAGTATTTTACATCGCGAATGTGTCTGGAAATGTCAATTTTAGAGAATAAACTGGGTCTTTTTCTCAGGCATTTGTAAATACAATATCAAAGTCATTGGAAAGATAAGAATTAAATTATAATTTTCAACATAAACTAATTGCAGTTATGCTTCCACCAAATAATCCTGAAACACTGCTCAGGATATGATCTTTTGCAGTGCCCTGACAAGGGTAGGTCTTGGAGGTTTGTGACAGATGATGAAGCTATGTTTAATCTTGAAGAACCCAAGTAATTGGATTGGGAAAGATGTTTACCGGTGCATCATATGGGCAACTGCATCTACTTTCATTAAGAACATAGAACGTCCCGGAGTGATACTTAATACCCAAAGAGATCTGATTGGAAGGAATGTCTATAAACACTGAAACACGGAACAGATAAACTACCCAGAGGCTACGGCTGAAATGGAGTAAAAATAATATATTAGTGTCTTGAACATTTTTGAGGCTCCTTACACCAATACTTTGTACTATTGGATTAGTTCAGAATTCTACTAACTGACCTAGATGTTTCGTCTTTGTCATCGAGCACCTGGTTTCAGCCTGTCTTCAACTAGGCAGATCGGACAATCAGAATTTGACAATTCTAAGTTTCCAATGGTATTATGACAGAAACCTATGCATGTCACATATTATTTGAAAGACAGTTGAAAATCCTTTCCAATGGTATACAACATGTATATGATTTGCCCATAGTCCGAGTGTCAATTTTATGAAATCGCAAATAAAAATCGACAAGTGGAATCCCACCTTTACCTGCCAGAACACCACCAACGGTCACACTGCTAAACCGGGACGGACCAAAGGCCGGGGGTCACGTCAGGGTCCAGGCCTTGCCAGCTGACATTTGAGCTGCTCAGTCAATGCCCAGGTGTTCTCTGAGCTGCTCATCTGAGCTGCTCACCTACCAGGTGTTCCTTTAGACTGCGACCGCAGAGGCGGTGAGGAATGGGTCACAGGCCTAGGCGTGAGTTGGCTGAAATAACTCAACAAGGTCACACTTAATTAGATTTTCCTACTTCAAGTATAAACCAAGGATCTGGGAAGTGAGCAAGAAATTCACTTCATTGTTGAATGATTCTTTCTTGTCATAAATAACACTTTTTAGTCCTATGCACTGTTGTGATGAAGGTGAACTGCATAGAAGTCTTAAATGTGAAGTGTCCTTTGATTTAGCAATTGCCCAGAGTAGCTGTTATTATTGTTCCTGCCTACAGTTCAAACATGGACTGCATCAATCAAGCAACTGAGTAACAAAAAGGTTTTCAATTATTATAACTTTAATTGTTTCGTTCTTATCTAGATCATAGATAAACATCTATGTCTCCTATGTTTCCAGTTCGTTCAATTTGTAATACTCATCACGTCAGTATGCCCACAGGATAAAGGTTCACATATACGAGGCTTGATAATTATGTAGTAGATACTTCTAAGTCTGGACCCTGATTACATCTAGTGTTCAAAACCAAGAGTACCTTTTTTAAGCCAAACTATCACTTTGCTATCAGTCCCTGACTTCAGTCCAATGTTCAGTCTAAGCTGTGATCATTGTTCTTTGTTCCCTGAGCTCCTTCCTTCAGGCGATTATACTTCCAGGGAGATAGGCACTCGTATGCAAGATCAAATTTGCCTTGGTATCTCCGACCGTCAAACTGCCAACCACATTGCAAGGGCTTGTGGTCTGTAAACATTCTTTCAGGTCTTTCTGAGCGATCATACTCGGCTAGCCATCACATTCTGCACACACATTAAGACCATTTTTTGCTTGAATTATTGCCTTGGCAAAAGGAATTATCGTCATCATTGCAGCTTTCCAAGATAAGGCAATTCAGCTGGGCTTTTATATCCTGATATAATTGATTATATTCTCGGAGTAGTACCATTAGGGCTGTGACGTTGTATCAAAATGATACGTTTTTAGAATGATAAATGCCATTTATACAAGTGACTGACAATGTTCATTTCACTCTTAATAGTTTTCTAGGTGATAACCATGGTGTTATTAAACTTATTGTTCTTAACACTAAGCAGAATCAGTTTCATTGATAACTAAAGTGACAAGATGGAGCGCTTTTATTGACCATGATGAGGAAATATTATGGCATAGAACAGGCTGCACCTTGCATATTATGACCTTCAACACGGTCTTATTTCTGCCCAATACATTATAGAATATGTCAAGGGTTGAATGAGCTCTAATTAATTAACTATAGACCCGGTTTATTACTTAGTCCATAAGTATAAGGTTAGTAGAAGTAAGAGGTTTTCTACACTTTATCCAGCAATTAGACCGAAGGATAGACTTCAGCAACAGATCCCTCTTGGCTCAAATATACACAAAAAGAACATAAGCCACTTTAGTACCGTAATAGTGTTAATGTATGTACTTAATACCACTCTGCAGGTTTGACGTCTATGTGATGACCTTGTATTACGGCAAGTAATTACGTTAGCTCAGTAGGAATTCCCCATTAGCCAGTGCTACCGAGTTATGGGATTCCCCTTAAGGTTGGCTGTAAATGTAAAAGAAATCAAATAGAAGCCGGGTCTAGTGCCCTATAGACCATCAGACGCTCATAGAGGAATAAAGTGGGATTGATGTTGTCTCCTGTGCCACCCCACAGCTACTGGAGGATAATGAGTATGAATACACTAAGGGAGACACAGTAAGGTCTAAGGACCACAAGCGTGCTCCCTATCAAAGCCACTGAGACATTGCCCTTCTGAGAAAATAGTCCCTTTATATAAAAATGGATACACATTGTCTTGTTACTTTATTTTTTGATAGGTAAGGGCATGTAAATAGGAAAAGGACAAGGAAATATGGTTCCATGTGTCCTTGGGTATTTGAAGCCAAATGAATGGCCTTATCCCAGACAAGCAAATCGAACTCCCATAGGTGCTGACCCGGACGAATCAACAGAGGTAAAACCACCGCCAAGAAGCCACTGCGCACGCGCGGTGCGCACGGGATATCCGGAAGGAGTACAACCAGAGACATCAAACATATGCTTGGTTGGTGGCCAAGTATTTTTCACATCCTAGAGTCAAAGTAAAGGCTATATTCCACTTTACGGTATTTGCTTGTGGTACCCTGAAAAAACGCAAGCAAACTGCTGCAAACCTGCTTGCGGTAGGGTAGTGCAAGGTGGAATTTAGGTACTTGCAGCACCTACTTGCGGCACCTGCTATTTTGTATAGGTTTTCTATGGATTACTTGTGATCAGGGATACCAACATGTTGGTACCAAAACTGCAAATTGCTTGTGGCACCTACAAAATAGCAACCGAAAATGCCAACTACCGCAAAGTGGAATATAGTCTTTAACCGCTACCCTATTTGTGCAAAAATTAATAAGAACGCACCACCTAGGTCAGACGGACAAAACAGTTTGTGTGAACAAGATACAACAAATTTATTTTCATTTTTTGCAAATTTTTTCCATTTTCTTCCAGGCAACCATCTGGTCAAAGGAGGGTCCCCAGGGTAACTCGTGGCTCATTTCGTTCAGAGACCAGGCAGAATAGCCTGGTGTCATTATGTTGACACTAGAGTCACCTACCGGGGCCTGACCCCTCTGCCCTTTTATTTGCTTGCTGCCCCCTAGCGAGGCGCTTGGAGACTCCCATGTTGCCAAGGTATTGAATGGACAACATTAAACACTCTCCAACCAGAGTTACGGGCCCCATCAGGGGATACGGAAATTGAGAGAAAGGAGAAGAAAAGTAGAAAGGTTAGCTGCCATTTAATGAGTTATTTTTGGCAGTATATTGTTTCTGTATGATATAACGTTCCCTTAGGTTGATGGATAGGTCAGTTGGCATTAACCTTGTACTACCATAACATTTTATTCATATTTACAGCAAAAATTTAAAGGAAGTATCTCATTTACAGCTGGCTACCTAGTTATCATTGGTATACAGTCATAATCAATATTTATGATTACAAAAAGGAAGATGACCTTGATAAACTGGTTAATATTATCCGCAAGCTACAATACATTTTTCAAATGAATAAAAAACTTTTATTTCTTTAGACTATTGATTGATTTTGTGTAATTGGCTTAAAGCGGTTTTATATATGAACTACGGAAAACAGTACGCCAATAATGCTTAAAATTAATGTTTTCCCGAATAATTATTAAGACATAGTTAGAATTATTACTTTAACCGGTGAAAAGGGTGAAAGTTAAAACTAAAATGATTACATGTCTTCAAAATGTCAATTTCAATTTATTGTCCTACGCAAAACGGAAATTTGAGTAATATTTGAATTGTTTCTTCAATGTAAAACAATGTCAGACGCATATGTTTAGAAAACAGTTGCTTATTTCAAATGCAGCAACAATCATCATTAGGTTTTCCCTGATTAATGGATACAGTTTTCAAATGCGTCCCAGGCGCTGCGCTATTGAAAACAAATGCAATTATTTTCGGCGATTTAAATATACCGGCCCTACCCCCATCTTCCCTAACTATTCATTTTGCGGGTACCCCAGTAGGTTTATGAGTCAAATCAATATAATCATAAGAAAATGTTGCATACGAAGATCTATTTAATTCATTAATGTGTCCACTATAACTTGTGATGAATTGTAGTGCCTGAACAATTGTTTTAATAAACTTGTGAAATCAAACCTGGGGATCCTGATGTAAATATTAACATTTTATTATTATCATTACCACGATACATATCTATACATCTGAAAACCAGTGGAAGCACTGAAGATTATTACAAAATGAATATAAAAAAGGTCCGGTCCACCTTGGATTTTACGGTCCACCCCTGACCTCCTCAGCATAAGTAGCAGTAGAAAATGTCACTTTGCACCCAGGCTCAGGGCGGGCAGGGACCAACCTACTGTGACCTGGGGTCGTAAAAGAAGCTTTATCCCACGCTGTAAGTGGGGGCACTGAGGGCCTTAACGGCGCCATGACAGACAAGGAGAGACAATGACAGACAGTGACAGACATTGGGGCCCGCCCCGTGATTGACGCACACCCAGGGTAGGGCTTAATACCCTCAGGACATGACCTAATGCCCTCAGGTTGTGGGGCAAGTGGCAAGAACAAAGAGGAAATAAGGGCGAGTTATAGGGTTGTTCAAAGTGTGATATATCCCCATCTCATCCTTGCGTGCATCACAATGAAACAACGCATACTTAAAGGTAAGAGGGTAATGTGAGGTGGTTTATGGTCGTGGTGTAGTCTACTTAGTTGATTTGTGAGGAGTTTATATGAGGTGCATCAGGTGTGGAAGTGTACCTGGATGACTAGGTAAAAGGGGTGTCCCGAGGACAAAAGATGTGATTAAGACCTCAGATGAGCCCGTAGAGCATTTATGAGGTTTAAGACTGTATTCCACTATCCGACTTTACTCCAAATTTCATAGATCTTGATAATATATTAGTTAACTGTATGACTACAGCGAATCCACTATCCGATCTAACTGCTTATTTCACAGATTTCGATAAGGAATAATAGTTAACTGTTTGAATAAATGCAGTGTATCATTCGAAAGGTTTTTCAATTGCCTTACAAAAGATATGTACCATGCATGGTATTTTCCCATAACATAGAAAGAATGATAAAATACCAATATTTAATTTCCAACAGTCTGAATCGCAGGTTGGAACAGAGCCTTAATGGTTATAGACATTTTAGTCATTCGCTCCTACCTGTCCTACCTTATTTGGGACAGATGCCTTGAAAGCCTTCATCTCTTCTACTTATATAGACACAGGTAGACCACATGCACATCTCTTTGGTCAAAGAAATCAAAGAACAATAGGGGCCATACACATATAATAAAAATGTCTATATAAAACACACACGCATTACTGATGGCACTCTCCCATTGCCCCAAAAGATGTACTTAGTAAACCACCAATATAGTAAACCAATATACATAAAACACAGGTAATATGGTCCATAAAAGAATGACCATTCTTGCTTTATATAAGTGCATTGTGTTTAGTGGCACAATGGAGGCTATTACATAGAACACAGCAATGCACTTACTGAATACGTCAATGGTATGATATTTCTTATCAAGATAAGGATTTTCGTTCTTAAATAAGGTATAAGGTATTATATTAATCTTTCCTTAGCCCTTGGCAATTGCCTAGAGAGGCTAATGGATTGTTCAATGTATAATTCTAATCCACTATACTTTGATTTTAGATTAACAGTGAGCTTACATTGGTCATAAATGGGTTATTTCATAAATCGAGCAATTGTGAGGATGATGACCTATGAAACACTATATCCACAGAAACTCTCGAGCTCGAAACAGTATACAGCCTTAGAACACTTCCAATGTAATGGCACTGTACTACAATGTAGGCACAGAGAAAAATGAACTGCCGTATTGTACTACAATTTGATATATCATCTTGAAATTATAATCTTCCCTTTAAGGAAATTCTAACAGTAATAGGATGTTCAGCAATAATAAACAATGCCATGGTTAAAAATGTGAATTCTTCTCCTGTTACCTATTCACTCATTCTGCTTATGAATAGAAAACCAAATCTCCATCATTGCGATTATAGATTAAACATTTGAGAATCACAAAAGTGAATAAAAATGATAATAGTAAAAACATAAATTTGGTATGATTCATGCTTGTTTTCCTGTTTATATACCTTCAAATCTTGTTAAACCTCTTCAGCCAAAATTGTTTCAATGTGGATGGTACGGATTCTATTAGAAATGTCCTTATCTCATCACAATATCACGATAGGATAAGCCAGTTTATAGGGGCTATCATGCAAATAAGAAATTTGATAACAAATATCCCGCAAAATTGTACAAGTAAGAGGGTATGCCATTTACCATGATGATCTCAAGAATAATACATTTACATTCAGATGAGATGGAAAGTAGTACTTTATGATAAAACCTTAAATGTCAAAATGGAAAGCAAACACTAGATCAAATCTTTCCATATCAAACACCAATCCATTACAGCGATTATATGGGCAGAAACGGGTACATGTGGGACCACGAAAATGTGGTAGTACGCCCTCAGTTGTGTAATCATAAATTAGATTATTATGGACCAGAATTTTCCCTTCTTTGTTTCAACTAAAGGCTCGGCTCCACTGACCAACTGAAGTCAACTCAATTGTCGTAGGGTATAATGGCCCCAGCCCCTTTGACAGTCTGGTCTTAGTGAAGAAATGAATCCTTGCCATTGATTTCAACTCAAGAGTCTCAGCACTAACAAATTACCTAGATAAGATGCTCATAGACACACCCCTCATGATCTGATGATCCAGCCTGACATCTTCATCTTTTCAAGATCTACGACCCAACGGATGTGACTCCACTGGGAGACTGAGTCCAACTCAGGTCAACTCAACTCAACTTGATCATCTGGCAGTGGCACCAGGGTTTAATTGATCAACTAGATGAGGCCTAATGTAGATAGCCAGGGCCTGGTGGAAATCCCTCCTCCCCCACCCCAAACATTTAAACATTTAAGGTTTCAAGCTTTTTCGAAATATCCATGGTTTTCTTAAAGTTTAAGGAAAATGACATTTAAGGTGGGCTGGTCCTGACGTTTAAGGACGCCTTAAATCAGGAAAGAGTTTAAGGTAAGGGGTTTTGAAATATCGGGCCATAATCTCCCTCTTTTCTAAGCCATCTCTATGATTCAACCCTAAACCCTAACTCAACCCTATTTGACAGCTCAGGGATAGCCATGGAGCACCGGTTGAGATTATTTGCAGCCAATCAGTAAAGCCCCATACCCACTAGCTGATTTTAACACAATCAGCCGACAGATCAGCGTTAAAATCAGCCGACTTTAGGGGCAGAATTGGCCAACTTCAGAATCGATTGAGATCAAACACTACCATTCCAATATAGGATACTCGCAGGCGATCGTAGGAGTCAGCCGATTTTAGCACTGATTCATCAGCCAGTTGTGTTAAAATCACTTAGTGGGTATGGGGCTTAAACTACGCGCCAGTCTGTTCGTCCTTGTGGTATGTCGACCCTTCCACAGTGGTCTCATTGTGGCAGCTTTGTGAACAGTGGTAAAAAATGCACTGTCACCGAGCTGTGAGCCGGGTCAACAATGACTGCAGGACAATGGATAGAGAGACGTAGCCGTGTCTAATTGTGGCCTGCTATGTTGGTATTTGTGTTAAATTGTGATCTGCTTGGTTGGTATATGCGTCTACTTGTGACCTGCATGGTAGCCCTAGGTATCTGTGCTTAAATTAGTTTTGTTTGGTCGGTATATGTGTTTTATTGTTGGTATGTGTGTTTAATTGTGGCTGGCTATGTCAGAACATGTGTTTAATTGTGGCCTTCCCAGTCAGAACATGTGTTTAATTGTGACCTGCTTCATTAGTTTGTTTGTTTAATTTTGACCTGCTTTATTGGTACATGTATCTAGTTTTAACCTGATCCATTGGTATTAT
Source organism: Lepidonotus clava (assembly GCA_936440205.1). Classification (NCBI taxonomy): domain Eukaryota; kingdom Metazoa; phylum Annelida; class Polychaeta; order Phyllodocida; family Polynoidae; genus Lepidonotus; species Lepidonotus clava. Next base: position 22,032,779 of record OW387135.1, read on the forward strand.
GTGTTTAATTGTGGCCTACTCGTTTTTTCATTGCTTTGTTTATCCTGGTAGGGGTAAGGAAAAATTCCTTGTCCGTCCCCTATCCAGCCATTGCTATATGTGTTGGCCTGATACATCAGTACATGTGTTTAAGTTTGACATGCTTTATTGGAACATGTGTTTAATTGTGGTCTGTCCCTTTTGCATGTGTGTTTAATTGTGGCCTGCTCATTGCTATGTGTGTTTAATTGAGGCCTTCCCCGTCTGAACATGTGTTTAATTGTGGCCTGCTTCATCAGTACATGTGTTTAATTGTGGCCTGCTCTGTCAGAAAATGTGTTTAATTCTGGCCTTCCTCGTCAGCACATGTGTTAAATTGTGGCCTTCTCTCTCTGTTCATTACCGTTACCACCACCACACCTATGACATTTACACCCAAAGCTTCAGATGACAAAAGCCGCTGGCTCGGGCAGAGGAAACTGTCTTGACATTGTCATCAGGGACAGCGACAGATGTGTTTTGGAGTAAGCTATTCCTAAAGGGTTTGACATTCTGCATAGGAGCTGCGATTTAAAAAAGATCTTTTCGTCACTTCATGCATAACAATGAACAGTTATAGGGAAAAGGTTATGGGGGCACACAAGGGGCACACAACTTTTCTGATAAAGTTGTCATCGTACGTATGTGCTCTACGAAATGCTGTTGTACTATTCCGAATAAAGAACATAATAGGGAGATGCTTTGCCATTGTTTCAAAGACACAATTGCAGAGGGACATTGAATTGAAACTTTTTGTTCAATGTAATACTGCACTGTGCTTATATTTTGAAAGAAACAATGCCTTAAAGTGTTTTGTGTTTTGTGCACTTGTTCTTTTTTTGATACAACCTTCATTCAAAGGCTTGACATCACGTTCTTGGACTTTGAGTTGACTTTTGAATTGCATGGTAAGGATGTCACAGGCCAAGTTTGGAACAATAACATGAAAGCACGCAGGATGGGTTAGGTGCTACTCACAGGGTGACCCCTGTCTGATTCTCACTATCAACTACTCTGCCATAGTATCAAGGATTTTGTGTTGTCATGCTTACGGTTTCCATAACTTAATTCTTCCCATAATTATATTCCTTCTTGGGCAGGTTTCAAAACTTAATTCTTCCCATATATTCCTACTTGGGTAGGTTTCATACCAGCAAGGTGTGTCATGCGCGTGTTTATCACATCTTGAATCTGAAGATGATATCATTCTTCCAGGTTTCAAAAGAAATCACAAAATTAATAAGATAGAACTAACAGCAGAAACATAATTATATAATAGAAGGTGAGAAGGGATTAAATTGGATTAAATTGAAAAATTTCATTTGAAAAATCAGATAAGGAGAGATGTGAAAGCAGGGCTTTAAAGCTGTAACTAACAGTACAACAGTAAAACATAATATTATGTAACCATAATAAATCAGAAACTTAAACATAATTTTATCGAAACCTTTAAGTGTCTCAAGTGAAATACCCAGCTGACAGCTGTTGTGATCATGAAAAGCTTTTGTATTTCTGAATAGTTTCTATTTGGTTTGGAATCAATAGGCTCTCAACCCAATTAACCAAGTACCACTGTACATGTCAATTCTGAACCGAAATATATTCACAAAACACATTCAAAATACAGATTATAAGAAAATGGGTTGGACTTTTATTGCACTATAAACAATTGATTTAAGTACTCTCAAAAGTGTGAATGTGTGCCTTTTCGTTGGTCCCCACTATAACACATTTCGCCACGTTTAAATTCTGTAAATTCTGGATACGGCGAGGCGAACAACTTTGACATTTTCCAAAAGGTGTTTCCTCTCAGACAGTTCTCACCCCTTGAACTGTAAACATAAAGTGGTCGGCTCGGGTCGTGACAGCCTTCTTCTATAGGCCAACACTTCTCTCCAAATAACGGGCAGTAAAGGTTATTACTTCTCTACCTCCTCCTTTCGAAGGTGAGAAGTCATTATTAACCGCCTGAGTATTTTCAGACGTGAGACTCAGGGCGTGATCTACGTTAATCTTATTAACACCTCTGAGGTAAAGTGTGATTGTGTTTATGGGTTTGCCTCTTTGCAGGGTACACATCTGAAACTTTTTTTCTCTATTTTGTCTATACAATCTGGTCTATCTGTTAGGTTAAAAACTGAAATAAGACTTCTGGCTGGGAACTTCAAGTGGGTTGCAGTCTCAATATGAATTCGATCCTTAGAATTGAAATATAACCTAGGAATACGAATGTTCTATACAATGTACACATGACTATTAAAACAGACCAGAAGCACAGTATGATTGATGAGCAGAATGGAGATATTACTTCTCCTGCATAGATAAGATACATATTTCATTCATTTATAATTATATTTTTTATTACATGTTTTCGTTAACTTAAAACCACCACAAAAATTCTACTAACTGACACTGAAGCCTATGATCCACGACGCGATTATCGGCCAATCTTGGACTAATTTTAGAAATCAGTTTGACGAATAATGATTTTCCTTATAAGACTTTTCTCACCCCCTTTTCAACTTTTTTGTTTGTAATTCCTTATCAATTATACCTCATTTGCTATGACACCAAGTGACCGTTTATCCTCAAATATAATTCTAATTATGGGAAAAATTATCGAAAAGAAAATCGGTTGCCGTTTTGTCGCATCGTGGATCACAGGCTTGACGCGTCGCTGTCAACCATAGCTCAAAAGATTCAGTGTAAGTAGTATAACAAAAAGGGAATTTGCTCCGGGTGACTACGATGTACAATACGACCCCCTGTGTGACGGAAACTTCCCTTTTCTAATGGCCCGCCTCCCTATACCTTTGACGACGAGAATAGATTCGTAACTTCAGACTAAATCCCCCCTCTCGCTTTTAATTCTTGCATCGGATCCCTCCGTTGTTCTCGACAAAAAGCTAACAGGGGCCCTGGAGGGAGGCATTAAGAGTCTCAAAGGGAAGATCGTTGATTTGTCATCAAGGTTTAGAGTGTGCATGCTTAAGATCCATAAAACATATCATGTTCAAAGCTCCCTGTGTGTACACCAATCAAAGACCTCCACGGCTATAATGCCTTACTTAAAAGGATAGAGGCAGCCTGAGGGATGAAAATGATAGGTCGATTTCAATTTTTCAACTTTTTTTGTTTGCGTTGTGGTCTTACTTCAGATCACACGTAAGGGAATTGTAACTGCCGCTGCAGTGATGATTAGCATACTTAAACATATATATCTTAACTTTACTAACCCCCTAGGTAATAGGCCTACATACCATTCTTTGCTAAAACATAACATGAATGTAAATCATCCGAAATCCCCTCCCTGACATGGGCAATTATTTACATAATGTAACTTTGGACCTGGCAACGCTCATAAAGTAGGGATCCTTGCTTTCTACCATGGGAACAGTGCTATGTGATCAATTCTTCTTCGTCAGATGGAACGAATGCCTATTTGCAAAGGCCAAACGGGCTTAGAACTTATAAGTAGATTTGCTAACATGACCAGTTATAGGTGATCACTATGTTGTCCACTTGGCCATGTAGCCTTATATAATAGGCCTACTAAACCTAGAATCTATACAACATACTCATTACAAGCATATTGAATATGCACTTACTAACATACCAAGGACGCGTTTCACAGTAGCAAAATCATAAATGGGTTTCATAGATTTTTAAGATATATAACGTTAACAGTCATTACTTCCAGCCATACGTATTGATATATCATCTAACAACAGAAACCCAAAAAAATCATAAATTACATAAAATGTAATTATTATGACAAATGAGGTTTTATCAAAAGGCCAATTTGTCGCCATGTCTCTTTATGGACCTTGTAACGATATCTACACAACGCCTATACTTTTCAGTTTATGCCGTTTCAATTCACAAGTATGAGACGCGTAGGGTTACACAGTTTCCTAGTCATAGTATTTGCTTTCTGTTTTTGTAATTTCACATTTCAGTTTTTGTAAATATGAGCGCAGTTGTGTAATTGCAGATTCTCTTGCTGGTGATTGTACATTTATTTTTTTGTAACCGTGTATGATATGGGAACACAGCGCAGTCCTACAGCCGTCCCATAGCGAATAATAATCCTTCCCTTGGTGGAAACTCTCCCTAGAAAACGGTCGACATTACGAATAACAATAATTACATGCAGAGTTTAAGAAAATTCTACATACCTTAGCCGGAGAGAAGAAGCAGCCCGTTTTGAGTGTATCATAGGCCTATAGTGTGATATGTGTATATCATCAGCCTATAGTGTGATAGTCTGAAACAAAGAAGAGAAACCGTTATTTATAATCATTTCAAATGTAACCGACAAAATATAGATTTCATAAAGGAACTTTGAAATGTTTGTCTTCTTATGTGTCTATTCTAACGTAAACAGTGGTAACAGGTGAAGTAGTTCATAATCCTGTGAAATTTATCCTATATGCATGCTGCATAATGATATATGAGTGTGGTACGGGTCTGCGAGTTGGTAATTCTAAATTGATATCAGATTGGTGGCACCAATATATTTCTCATAAAATGTACTAATGCTGGCTGTTTTTAAATGAGTATATCAATTATCAATCAATATGTGGTATTTTTTTCTAGCACATGTCAATTATAGATTTCCAGTGATTGCATTTGCAAATTGGTTATGTGTAATACTGCTCAGCCAAAAATACCCGCTGGTACTAGAAGTTGGACATTTTATAGGATTTATTTATTACATCTATCGATAACATTGGACACAGATGTTCGGTCTCCAGGTCACAGACAAAGGTCAAGTCTACTTCACCATACTTCCAAATGTATGCATCTTTTTTTTATATTACCTTTACATTAATGTAACAAAAAACTGGACGTATTTTGATATAAAAACATACATACGTCAGCGATGTCACCATTACCAATCTAACTTATGCTATCCACCTCATTATAATTATCATACATCAATATACAAAACAACCGTCAACTGCAATGTTACCACAAATAAGGTAATTTGCGCTCTTGTAACAAATATTGGGTCAGTGACTGGAGTACATATTATGAAGTATATACATAGTGCCCTTCTGGAGTCGGGATGGTGGCGGGTATGGCCAATGCTGGGGCTTGCCTTCCTCCCTAAGACAAATACCTCCAGCTAAGCCCAGGACTCATTGATGGATTCCCCGAGTAGGCAGTGTACAGATCCATTTATTCCCCGCTACCGGCGCCCTGCCCCGCACTGTCACTCACAAAACCATTAATCCCCAGTTGTGTATAGAGAAAAAACACTTTCCAGTCCACGAGGCTCACTCGTTTTATATAGGCATCCGCCCCCTATAAAACCCACGTACATCCTTTTCTCGTATATTTCTTCTTTAGGCTTTAGTTAACGGATTACTATGTATACAGTGATTGCTTGGCTATTTTTCTATGTTGCAAAGTGTTGGAGTGTTTTTGTTTTTGTAAAGGGGTGGTGGCAAATCGTTACGGATTGGATTGCGGTTATTTTGCTTAGGAGCATTGTTTCGCAATCAGACCTTGTCCATGTTTGCACAACAAATAACAGACAATACATATGACTGTGAGCTTATGCATAATCATTATACCCCCGTATTTCCGTGTCATATTTCCTCTTGACATGAGCAATATTGAGAGTAGTGAGAAATAATGGGGAGAATAGTGCATCGGAAACCATGGCGCCTGGCGAACAATCAGAGCGGATGAACATGTATTAAGGGGCTGAGAAGCACTCCATTAAGCGTCCTGGAGGTAATTACCACACCGTTAAGGGGTTAGATCCTGCTTGTTCTCCCACTAATTGCTATACTCCCCCCTTCCTCCCTCTTTCCAACCTTGAGGCGGTATTACCTTGGCCGATTTATATTACCGATCACAAAAATTGGCCTCCCCATGTTCTCCCCATTTTTATTTTGCTGTATTCCCCATTCTTCCCCTGTGCCAACCCTTAAGCCTGTAATACAATATTTGGCCAATTTTTACTACCAATTTTAAAAATCGCCCATGTTTGTTTTCCCATTAATTGTGGTACTCCTCCCATGCTCCCTATACCAAATCTTAAGGCTGTATTCCAATGGCTGAGTTCAAAAATTACCCCCGTTTGTTCCCCTTCTAACTGCTGTAGGCCTACTCCTCCCTTTCTCCGCCCGCAAGACTTTCAGGCTCTTTTCCTGCTGATAGCTGATTCTTACTACCCACTTTAAGAACCCCCCACCCCCACCGCATTTCTCCATAATTGCTGTATTTACCCCTGCCTCCCCCATCAAATCTTAAGGCTGTATTCCAATGACGTATTTTTATTAACGATTTCAAAAATCGGCTCGTTTATTTCCCCTCTAAGTGCTGTTTTTCCCCTTCCTCCACCTGCCAGACCTTGAGAACGAATCTTACTACCAATTTCAAAAATCGCCCCCGTTTATTTCCATTCTAAGTAGGGACGATTCTTAAAATCGATGGTAAGATTTGGCCATTAGAAAAGAGCCTTAAAGCTAGGTCTAGCAGATTTTCCTTCCTCCACCTGCCAGATCTAGCATTAAGGCTCTTTGGCAAAATCTTACTACGGTTTTAAAAATCGTCCCTTTATGATCCCACTAATTGCCAACTATTCCAATGGAGGAATTTTACTAGCAATATCGGAAATTGGCCATGGGAATATCAGGCTCTCAGGATCGCCTCCAGTTCGTTGTATTCTAACTCCATAACCCCACGAAGAAGACTGTCTTGAATTGTTGAGTCATATTCCGAAAAAAATGATCGCTTCCCACAAAATGTCCCCAGAAGACAGAACCTATCGCTTCATTTGAAAGATGCCCATTAAAAACAATAACCATCAGTATGGAGACTTACAAAATGTTTGCAATATTGCCACTGTATTTGCCGGTTCAAAGCTTATGCCTGATAATTATATGCAATATAGATTTTTCAGCTTATAATATATAGTCTCGGTTGTGAATCAATTTTGTCTGGTTGACAGAAGGCAGCTATTTAGAATAGGCAGCAGAATGCCGTTTCCATGCGTGTATTCCCAAAGCATTGAGCAATGGCATATTTTATACCACGGTACCCAATCCCAGGACAAAACCATCCATTTCGATCTAATATTCAAATGCTAAAAAACAAAAATGGTACCAACACTCAATGCTGTCGTCAAAAACGACACATTTGTTAACATTAGTTTCGTTGGTAACAAGGAAACGCCAGTCGCTATTAATGTGACTATGAGTTTTTTTTAACTTTGACTTGTCGATATTGGAGATGTCATTTTGTACTGGCGGCAAGTCAATAACCTCCAGTTATTTGTTAGAATGCTGTGCATGCAAAAATCCCATATATACGGAGGCAGGGTTAATACAAACACCAATAGGGTGCTTTTCCTAACAGGACCTGTTACCAGGAATGTAGCAAATGCTAAGGAAATAATGCGGAAACACGCTCCCCTGTTATTCGTCAAACAATAACAGGAAGAAACGGTATTTTCCCAAATGACCAGAAACACGTTTTCCTCATTCGCGTCGCACCGTGTTTCAGTAGGCTATTTACCATATTTTCAGTACACGTTTGCACGCTCCACGCTATGAAAATGAAAATTTCATGTGGGAGAGAAGGAGTGTAGGGGCCAGCCAAATGTGTTACCCAAAGTATTTTACATACAATTACACAAATATCACTGTAGGTCTTCTTAGCCTAAAACAGTGAAAATTAGATTTTACCGGGAATTACAAAAATCGGAAAGCTTATAAATACATCTCCACAGGCCGATTTTGTTGCTGACAATTTAGTATGTGTTTACATCCTATAATATGCCATTAGGCAGAGAACCGTGAAAACTTTCTAGTGATTTTACAACATGCCCATATTCAACAGCCTGTTAAATATTAATTTCCACTACCAATTTTTAAAATCGGCAAACATAATCGGAGTGTGGAATGTCGACTTTGCACTCGTCCATGCTACATATATTATTTCAAGATTGTTCACCAGTGATGAACCACTACATGTAAAGGCTCTTTTCCACTAGCCAATTTTACTGTCGATTCCAAGAAATATCGGCAGGGGAATAATTAGAAAGGTTTCAATTGTCTTTCAAATGATATGCAGATTGCATGGTATTTAGCCGTGTTATTGTTAAAAAGTCACAAATTAGCAAATAATGGGCAATAAGAATCGTCTAGTAAAATATGGGCTTACGTATGGACCCAAGGGGTAGTGGTGATATATCTTTATCCACAGTAATCCATACCTTCAAACCCTCCAACTGCATGATATATCCTTCATCTCCCCCAACTTGTCCCATACTCTGACAACTTGACACCTATCCCATATACTACCCATGACAGCCTGCCCCATATATACTACCCATGACAGCAGCCCTCCAGACCCTCTTACTGGTATTACCAGATGGAGAAAATAACAAGAAAAGAAAACTATATTTCCCGGCCATGAATTATTTACGTGGACAGATTGGGGAGCACGTCCTCGCGGTGGCTGTGGGGTAAAAGTAGCCATTGGTCAGTGCCCAAAGTAACAGGTTACACTGTCAGGTCGCCACCTTTGGGGACAGCAGAGAATGTAAGAACAGGTTTTTATTGCCTAAAGAAGTGTAGGTCAAAATTGGAAAGGTTTTCAGTTTTGGCAGAAAATGTATTGTTCATTCATTTGGCTTCGACTCGGGGTCATCCATAAATGACGTCATGCTATTTTTTTGGACAATTTTTGACCATTTCTAACACCCCCACCCCCCTTGGTCATGTTTTTACTTTAGGAATGTATAGGGGGCTGGAATCACCCCCCGCCCCCCCCCCCCCGGCCACATGACATCATTAAATTTTATGGACGGCCCCCATATTAAGGGTATTAAAACTCCTGAACAGACAAATCTACCAATAAGCTTACCCTCGTATGCATCAAAATATTACTATGGTTGTTTTCAAGCCCATTTCCTAAATAGACAATGATCGACAATGTGACAAAATTCAATATTGACCCCTAAATCACTTTCTGTTACAGTAATCAGTATTTACCTACCTCAACGAATTAAGAATTTTTCCGAAATTGGCTCACAATCGGTCCAAAATCTGTCAGTCAATCTAAGATTTAAAATCAACAATATTACGTTTGATCAATATTTGGCCAGACCAGAATATTTGACAAGACAGAATGACATGGGCTTTGCCTACTCCAATGATTTAAGTTACAGTGATTGGGATGTGCCACACGATGTATTGTGTTCATTTTCAATGGTGTGACCAATATGGGAAGGGCTTACCGGAGTGGGTCTAAAGCCCGGTTCACACAAAACAACATTAAACTAACGATATCCAAAATGATAATTATTCATTAATCGGTGGTCGTCTTTGCCAAAATTGTTCATTAGAAATACTAAATTTATGAGTTGTTCGACTGTAAATGAGAGTCAAAGACAGTAGACAACTGCAAAAAATAAACAATTTATAAACGAGAAATTAAATATCTAACCAGTTGAATATTTCTGGACGACTGAAGCCAACAATTTCTTCCAAACCCAAATAGGGGTATTTATCTCCATTGTTCTCTTGGCGTGGGAGGTTTCAGGCTCATATTTTTACATTAAAAACCCCCACTACATCTGGCACTTGAGTCAATGTTTAAAGATTTGATTTCTATTCTAATTGTTTGCAATCGTTACTAGTCTTTCAGGGAAAAAATCAAAGTCGTTCTGTGGGAACCAGTATCTTGATGCATTGTCACAAGTCCTTGAGGGCATGTCTGGCCATTCCCGTGTCCATTACTTTTCCCTAAAAAAAATCCCAACTACATTGGCGCCTATTTCAGACTAAAGCAGGTTTTTAACACGGCTCTGATATCGAGTAACAAAGTAAAAACCGGTCCTTTTTATCCTCTCGAAAATCGAGTTGCCTCTTGCACGGGGTTGGATACCTCATTGTGAACGACGTTTCAATCAGTAGTGAATCCAGAAAGCTTTGTTTTTCCGTCATGGACTTCTATGAAATCAAGCTAAATTTCTCATACAAAATCGTGGACTATATGAAATTAAGCCTGATTTCTCACAACAACAACAACAACAACAACAAAAATCACGGATTATGAAATTATAAGCTTAAGAAAAAAGACAAGAAAACCCCCCCAGAAAATAAACACACAAAAACACACACACACACAAAAACAGAAAAAAAAACAGAAAACAGAACAAAAACTGTGACTCGGCGCAACAAGGGGTAACTCTTTGGGAGTGTTCATTTGCGTAGGGATATAGACGAGATGCGGTGGGTGAACGGGCGGGGGGATGCGAAGCCTGCGGAGCCCTCGGGGTAACGCCACCTCCACTGATGAGACAATCAATAGCCATCTCGGGGCTGTTTTCATTGATTATAGCAGCACTTCGCCATGTCCAACAAGTCCCGACCACATCTCTAAAGCCAGATGGAGCTGGCAGGCTTAAAACCCGCCCTTCTAAGCCAAATTAACGCTCGCAAATCTCCCGATTGAGAAAGCGCGCGAAAAAACTGCTGATCTGCTTCTGTCGACGCCGTAGACAGCTCGGTTGTCGTCTGCTCAGCGTTCACTCTAATTAAGTCTCGCGAGACTGACTGCGTTGGGTCAAGTCTCATTCGGAATCATGGATACAAAATCTAAAAAAACCTCGATAATCCTAGGACATTTCATCTTTTGGAATAAACCTAAAAATCAAAGCACTGTCTGTCCAATTATTCCAAATAGATAGTACACGAGCTGCGCCATTCACCTTTTTCATGTCGGCATACTGCATCAAACATCATTCACCTTTTTCATTCCTCCTAAACATAGCACTTATTTCCTGGCATAATCTCTGATTTCCCTTGTCTTGATTTGAGGAATGGGAGGTGTGCCCTAGGTATCTCGGAAACGTGAGCACGTGAGGTTTTCCCCCCTTATTTCCGGACTCAGGAACGACCGCCGGCGAAGCTTACCGCATCCTGTGGCTGAGATTAATTTTGGTTTGTGGCAAAGGTGGCGGAACAAGCAATGGTAAAAGACGCTCTGCCTTTCTCATTGCGAACAACGATATTGCAATGAGCACAAAATTAATGTTTTGGGCTGTCTAAAACAGCTTCATCTCTCGTGGCGTTCCCAAGAAATACAGACTGAAGGAAAATGATACGAGAATTAACGACGAACCAATTTCTTTTGGTTATTTTCGTCTGAGGATCTTGGTTATTTTACGTTTTTCCATTCAAATATTCGATGCAGAGATTGTAAGTAGTCTATAGTGTTGTTGATTTTGAAATTTTGAGTTTAGTTTTCATTTATATCTGTGGATCTTTGCTGCCAGATTTAAACTTTCCTGTAATGTTTGGCAGTACATCTTCAAGTAAATCATCCTAAAAGCCTAAAACCCACACAGAGGTACCTACTAAGAAACCAATTTCATTAAAAAACACCCCCTGGGGTGCTGATCCAAATTCAAGCCGTCGCTGGTACCGTCGTTCCGGAGATTCCGTGGAGGACGGATACCAGCGTAAAGTGGCCAAATCAGCGCCTATTCATATTGGGGCACCCCGCGCGCTCTTGTGGGAAATTTCATTTGTATCTTAACACCACGCACTTCTAAGGTTGTATTCCACTAGCCGATTTTAACCACCAGTAATTTGGTTATTTATAACGTTTGTTCAAAATCTTTTCAAAGTTTTAATTAAAAATCTGATGCGTCAGATTTTAACTCCTAGAAACTTTTGTGATTTTTGAAAATTTTATTTACATATATTAAATTGATATATTTATAATTTTTCATGAGTAATAAGGCAAAAGACTATACATCCTACATGTCATTTGAAAGGGAATTTGGACTTCCGACTTTTGAAATCGGGACTAAAATCGTCTAGTGGAATACAACTTTTGACCGCGGTCTCAAGCTTCTTCGTTTTCCAGGCAAAGGGGTTCAGAGAGCGGAGATTCAGCAAACATGCTCGGTAAGTACTTCTGAGGTGTTTCTGGCGCTCCTTGACGATGAAAGTTTAGGAGAGGAAAGCTTTTCCTTGTGTGCCAAGAGCGCGAGCTTTGATGCACTGTGGAGTCATAGAAAATGTCCTTTACAGCGCCCTGAACGTGATGTGAAAAATAAATACTAAGGTAAATGCTGAGCGCTAAATGGTACTGGAAAGGGCATATGCATGGTGTATTCTAAGACATCGTTATATGCATTGAAACTTTTTCGGTTTGAACCCTTTCATTGCAGTCAAAGTTGCTTAAACTTTACTTGGCTATGTTTTCTCGCAAAAAGAGGCTAAAATCGTATTAAATTGAGATGGGAGTCCATTTTAACTTGGAAATGCAAGTTGTGCAACATTGCCGGATTGCTGGAAATAAGTGCAAAACAATCTATCTGTTGAAAATCTAGTTGGTAACCTTTATTTTGGACATCCATTCGTCCGATATATCTGCGTTTTATTAAGCAGTTTCAACTCTCTTTTTTCTCAGTAAACCTGAGTTAATCAAACTTTTTCAATATTTACAAGAATATTTATGCCAAATAACTACGCACACCTATTATATACCTATATATATATATATATGCGCAAGCTATCAAAGCCTTTTCAATACAGGGTTGGCGGTTCTATTCAGCTTCCTTTGTGATGTATGAACAAATAGCTGACAATATAAGTCGGACATAGGTTGCATCCACTGATTTGGATTTGACCAATTGTGCACTGGTTTCCATGTGTTGTACATTGGTTTCCATGTGGACAAAGGCACATTGTAATGGGAAGTCAACTAAGTGAAACAGGATAATATATCATTGTACCCGGAAATAACGATGTTTATGAATTATAAATAGTCTGAGTAGTTAGAACAATCATCACCTGAGACCGTACATCCGCTGAATATTATATAAATTATGATATAACGTTTTATATAGGTTTACTTCCGTTTGGAGGTAAATGTTCCGTAAATGTTTGTAGGCCTACATTAATCAAGATATTCAATTTTATCATATACATCTTCAGGTTACTCTGATCTTCAAGATGTGCCTCATCATTTCATTACATTTGATTACTATTATACAATTCAGAAGTACACTCGAATATCAAGATCCCGACAGACAGTTATGCCAAAAACCTATTTATGGCTTTTTAGACAACTTTACCAAAAAGAGATCTATAACTTTTTCTGTGGTACATAAGAACATTATGAATGCTGTTGGCACCAATAAAAAGATTTTACGCCTTCAATGTAACTACTATTGACTTTAGTTGATGTTTGTAGGTTTTACCCTTTCTGTGTTATTACCCTTGAGTCGAGCTCAGATTGCACGTTTTACCCGTTAAGCCCCACACCCACTATGCGATTTTCACGGAGTGGGCTGACGATCGATTCTATACCCCAACAATTTGCCGATTTTTGGCACAGATTTAGATAGGGCATGCACATTTCAATACAGCATACTGGCCTGATCCAGAGATCCAAAAAGGGGATAGGGAGGGGGGGGGGGGGGGGGTAAACGCCCTTATATAAAACGAAAATTGAGGCCCCATCCACAGTCTAGAGTTTTACATTAAAAAAATCTTATTTTTGGCAAGATTTAGAAGGGGCGCACGCCTCAGGCGTTCCCCTCTAAATCCTTCCCTGTTATTATATACAAGCTGACTCTAGCTTCGATTCGTTGGTTAAAAGAGCAATAATCGCCTAGTGTGAATGGAGCTTAAGCATGCATGCATGCACGAGCCTAGATCTCGTGCATGGCGCAGCAGTTGTCGGCTTCACGTTAAATTGAGCCAGACAAACGGCGCAACCCCTTCACCATTCTCAATCCTGATTTATCTTCATACTCCCACCCAATCCCAGCCGGTAATATCTCCCTTTATAACACTCCCCCTCGTTGAGTCCACCAGACTGAAATCCGCTCTTTTTACTTCCATTCCCTCGACGATTCTTAATATTTACAATCTCGCCGCATCTGGCATAATGCCAGGGTAACGAGGGGGAGGCGGCCTCGCACATTAGTACAGCGATCCCGACAAGGTAACATGTTCGTGCCGTTTCATATTCTGGCAGGAAAGGTAGTTGGGCTCTGTAAGTTCAGCCCCTATAAAGCCCCAACTCCTTCATCGTTTTGCCCTAACGACGTCCGCTCATGACTACATTTAAGGCTGTATTCCACTAGCTGATTTTACTCTCTATTTCAAAAATCGGCAGTGGGAGTGCTGGTTAATTATAGACATGCTATATACCATTAGAAAGGGCGTTTAATTCTCTTTCAAATGATATGTATCATGTATAATCTTCTATCATATTACGGGTTTAAAGTAATAAATTACCAAATAACTGGTGGTCAAAATCGGCTAGTGGAATACCAGCTTCACTTATTACGACGTGCCGCCATCCGGCGGAGAGTTTCCCGCGCCCATCTGCACCAAAAGTCGTCTGCTCTGACGTCATAATCACCAGCAGTCACGTGCTCCTCCTGAGTCCAGGTAGGGGGTTTTATCAAAGGTACTGGAGAAAGGCTGGAGGAGAGGTCTCTGTGTAATAGCCACAAACATGGGAAGGAGTGCATAAAAATGAGTAGCTTTCCACACTGTCGGTGTGACGCATATCGTTTAAGACGCATTTCTGGGTGGCCCGTGCATGATTCCGAGACCTAACTTGCGTGTGGTAAAATGGAAAGCCCCGGCTCCACTGCCTGACAGTTAAGAGTTGAATTGAGCTTATGCGTCTTACAGTAGAGCTGGGATTGCAACTAGAATCGTGACCTTTTGCTACATCTGGATCATCAGGGCATAGATCTTGAGATGTTGAAGATGAGCAATTGCATCGTTTGTTCTTAGGGGCGTATGACCAGCGTATGACATGATATAGGTAGGACGATTGAGTCTTTGACTGTGGCCAGGTGGAGTTTTTATTGCTTCAATCAGACAGTCGAAGGTGCAGGCGCCACTATGTTCTACGACAGTCAGTGGAGCCTGGCTTAGGATGTAAGTGGTGGATTATGAGGAAGTGAAGGGTACACCTGCTCCAGTGGTTATACACATCAACATGTCCGTTAAGCTGCATCCCCTATTCTGGCAGCCCGACCTATGAGTAATAAGCCATGCAGATACGCTGGTTTGTTAACCGGTGTTTATCTATGAAGAAACTTGTGACCGTATTCTACTAGGCGATTTTGCATAATGAGTATTTTGTAATGTCAAAGTTTCCAGAAACCAAGCTATCCTACATATCATTTGAAAGATAATCTAAATCCTTTCTTATGATGTATAACATGTGCTAATTGGTTTATGTTCTTACTCATACTTTCTGAAATCGTGAGTATAAATGAAATAAAATCAGATAGTTCCTTACTGATAGAATAGAAACGCCACAGTGGCGACTTCAACGACGTTTTATCTTTTTTTTTAGAATTCATAACTGCTTTCTGTGACCTCAGCAAAAGAACACACAGTCTAAATAAGAAGGATGGTTTTGGGGATGAAAAACGACATGCCAAGAAAATAATTTTTTGCTTGCCATAACGGTGCCGACGTCTTGCGTGAGAAAACCGCAGAGAGGCAATCAAAGGGTGAAGAGGGTATACTCACCTTCTCCCATTCACTCAACGACAATTATTACATTTGTTTGTGAGTTTTTCATTGGATATAAGTTATTCTTTTTACAACTGATAGCATAAATAGCAAGTATATTAAGGTACCCAAGGAAGAAGCGACGTAGCAGGCACCTTTGACGACCCTACTGTTTTGGCCAGTCTAGATATGTTACTTGCTATATTTTCACATAATAGTCACTTTATTTTAAGTTAAGTTGAATCCCACCATATCAGAGTGTCATAGTAACATAACTATTTAGTAATGAAGTTCAGACCTTACCAATACAAATTGTTATGATAGCATTATCCTTTATTGAAAGAATATAACTTGAACTAATAACGCAACAATTCAACGTCACAATGTAAGATTCCAGATTGTCTTGACACTGGCATAGACAAACTTAATCCGGGAAGCATGTGGGGGTAGTGGTTAGGTCACTGACATTTCATATACCTGGGCGTGGGCTGAGTAATAAAAGGTCGTATCTCAAAAAAAAATAGATTTTACTTTTATTTTTGAAAATGTTTCCCTTCCCCCTAAGGTATCTTAGAAATTTCCGAATTTTTCGAATTTTCCAAATATTTAGAATGTTATTCACCAGTAAACAAAGGTCATATCTGCACATTTTCACTTTTTAATGAGTAATAAAAGGTCGTATCTGAAATAAGCCAATATTATATTATATGTAAAACATAATAATTTATACCAAATGAAAATATTTCATGATTTAGTTTTTTCAGATAACTATCCTGAAAACATAATTCTATAATATTATGATCAAATACATGGAGTCAAAGATAGATACAGGAATATATTATCTAAATATTGGATACGACCATTGTTTACTGAACTTATGGTCTTCGTGTTGAGTAATAAAAGGTCGTATCTAGGCTTCATTTAAATGTGAGAGTTTAAAATTCATTCAAATCTTCACTATTTGAAAATAATCAAATGTAGTCATAACTAGCATATTAGTTGCATGTCATGAATGTTATTTTTCTGAGATTTGTATTAGTCATACTGATTTAATTTGTGTTTATCTAAGTTTATTTATATCAGATACGACCTTTTATTATTCACTGATTTCCAACTTTTCTCCATAAAATTGAGTAATAAAAGGTCGTATCTGAAATCAAATCTGTATATATTACCATAGTAACATCCTTCTAATCTAGATTTTCCAGAACCATGGCCAAATGACTCTTAGCATTCCATATTCCTCCTAGGAATCAAATATTAAAATGATGGAGTAGATATTTTAGATAATATAGTCCTTGAAAAGATGACATATTTCTTTAATCAGCAATTACTCAAAAAGACTATTTCGTCAGATACGACCTTTTATTACTCAGCCAACGTGGGTTCAATTCCCTCCACCCTACGTTACATTCCGTCACCCCATTCCAAAATATCAGAGCATAGAACAAAAAAGTGGTAGTTTGCTCTGATATACTGAAATACTGTTGAAAGGGGCACTAAATACGAGCAGTCATCATCGTCACACCTAATCTATCATCAGTTACAAAGCTACCCCAACAACACATACCGTTACAACAAAATCATCACCAACAACAAAGTCAAAAACAAAACCATTTTGGAATGAAACTCCTTCACCCCATTCCCAACCCTCACAAGGATTCTTTCAACTGCCATTCTCGCATACTTTCTTTTTTTGACCATTTCACTCACCGCACCCCTCTCTCACATACCATAAATACAATCTCAACTTGTACTTTTTAAATGTATACACATTCCCTGGCACACTTTTCAATATCCGAACTGCCGTTGTTACACCCTTTGCCAATGATAAGCCTGTTATGCTGTCAACGGCTGCTAGTCCCTGCATGTCTGCTGTTGATTGCTTTCCCTTACAGCCTACACATTGCCTCATCCCAGGGCAGGCATCTCTCATTCCCCCCTGATAACCATACAACAGGGAAGCGATACCGACAAGGCCTAACTTGTGAGGATGATATATCACTGTACAAGTTTGCCTACTATTTCCTGTTTACCACTACGCATGCGTTTTCCCCGCTGGCGGGGTACCACTGGTATCTATAGTTGTCTTTTTATGTCATTGGATTTCCATTTACTTTTCTGCACAATTCCCATAATGTTTTTATTATGGGCTACCAAAGCTAAACGTTTTCATCCTAAAAGCAGGCCTAATAACTTCCTTTTTTCTTATTGTTCCTTTGACGAATAAAAACAAGACTGATGTATACAATTGCTTTTGCTTTTTAAAGTCATGGGCTTCCCACTTACTGTTATGTGCAATTTGGCAAAGGAAACAATTGCCTCTTTTTTCTCTAATTGTTCCGGAGCTCAATAAATACAACAATCACAAAATTGTCATCGTTCGACCTCTTTTTTATTGTGGATTAGCCTTTACTGCCCTACAGTTGGCCTACTCGCGCTTGTATAATAAGTATTAACCCTATATTGGAGATACCGATTTTGATGCTGGCTATTTTCTATTCATTTTATTTTGTCTGAGACCACATCATAAAACCACACATCCACCATACTATTCGACGGGCAATTAAAAAATACTTTTAATGATAAGATGTCTATGTTTCCTTTATTTCCACTGCCGATTTTCTCAAGTTGGCAGCAATAAATCAGCATGTGGAATATAGGCTTAAAGCCCCATACCCACTTGGCTATATCAGTGCACTTATCGACCGATTACTACCAAAATAACTTTTGCACCTTTTTAGATCACAGATCGGTATGCAATATTAAGGTCTACTTGACCGTTTGATATGAATTGTTACTAAAGTTGGCTGATCATTTTGGCTGATTTTAGCACAGTACTAGTCAGCTGACTTGCAGTTGGTCAAAATCGAATAGTGGATATGGGACTTCATGCCAGTTTGAGCTCATCTGTCGTGGACTTCCCAGTTCTGGTCGCCTCCATCAGTTGGCTGAGGCCATTATGCCTTCCCCCTCTGTGCTCTTTTCAAATATTTGTCTCCCTCCTCGACATGAGCGCCGATAGGCGCGTTTGCTGATCACCAAAAAACTACTGGTTATTTGCACTTGGACCAACTCATATGGTTATACTGTTAAACATGTATGGCTACTTCAGCCATGGAATGTACGGTTCCACATTGTAACCATAGTTTATGCGTTGTTGTCATCATGACGTTTCTGTAACTGCATGTTACGTTTTTACAGCCATATACATGTTGTTTTTTGTGTCTTGTTGTGTTTTACCATAAGTACTGATTTTTGTATGTGAGGTGGTCCAACATGTAGATGATGTCAAATGCGAAAGCACAGATTCATGATATTTGCTCTTGTAGTTTGTATGATTTTCATGGACCTATAAACTCATAAATATCAAGATCCATTAGAACAACTGCTGGAGGAGAGCCTCTAAATTAAAAAATTGTGAATTCAACTTAGTATACACTTTTTTTTGGTACTACATCAACATAGACTACAGCTATGGTATTCCGAAATGCTAAAATATCAACAACAAACTGAAAGCGAAACTACTGCTATTTTTTCGAAATATTGTATTTTAAGTTACATAAGCATACTGTAGTAGTTTTATGAAAGGCTAAAGAGAAACATCCCAATTCTCCCAACCACGGATAGCCAGACTTTTGAGATTTACCTGCAGGTTAGCCTAGACCAGGTTGCATTCTGGGTAATATGTCGACAAACCAAAAGGCTTTAGCATAGAAATTTTCATTAATAACGTCACTATTATTTTGTTCTTAAATAAGGTAAAAAACTAATGATTTTTTTGATTTGTATACATATATTTTCAATATTTTCTAAGTAGTTTGAAAATTTATTCATTATTGATAGAAATATAACAATTACTTGTTCATTTTTTATAGTTTTTCTATGGTTTTTGTCTTCAAAATTAGTCAAAATTAACATGCAGGTGCAGAAAATACTGTTATTTAGCTATCCGTGGTAGCCATTACAGAATCAGCTCGGTCAATTGAGATTACATTTTGGCTATTCACTGATATCTGATACATCCTTCATTATGGCTTAGGTAAAGGAAATTTCATTTTATCATCATTCAGTTAAGAGTCTAGGATCTATACAGAATAATACAGCAGAATCTTCAACGATTTATAATTGAGTTCCCCTGTTGCAGATCTTTCTTTTTATGATTCATAAAGCTGTCTTGAACAGGCAAAGTAAGTATTTCAAACATAACGTCCTTTAAAAATTAAAGCCATTATATTTTGGCCTAATAATTCATTTATGTTAAACTGTTTAGAACAGGTGATGTAAGTATTTCAACCACAAATTACATGAAAATCAAATGAATAATACTCAGCTGATAATATATTTCTATAAACCTGTCAGTAACAGGTAAAGTAAGTAGTTTACATACAATTTCCTTTCAAACCACAGATACCGACCATAGGTGATATTGTATATAATGAAACTGTCAGTATAATTGCCAACTTGTTGACAATGATTTGCCATGGCGTCCACATTGATTACGTTTCCCTCGAGATAGCACTTTGTGATATATGAAACTGGTAAGCGGAAAATTGATTGGTATCTTGCAGGTGTCAGGTGGTTATATCATATCACCTTCCTTATGGTCCATCGTTGGCGCCCCCATGGAGAAGCAATAACAACTATATGCCTTTCCCAATCTCAATACAACCACATATATCTTCACAAATCTACTCATTTTCTGCATTTACACTTCTCTTCATTCATACTTCCGTTCCAAACTTTCTAATGAATTGGGAGTGTTTTGTAGCAGTCGCCTTATACATTTCTTCAACACACTGAAACTTGATTTAGTACTTTTGGTACAAGTGGTGCGTATACCTTCAATAAAAACATAATTTGTTTTGTTTTTAAATGAGGGTAGTTTATTGTTTTATTTTGTGACCGGATTTTATTTAGTGATTCAAATTTAAGAAATATCACCTACTAATATCTCCAGAGCACGTCCATCCCAACTGTAAAAGAGTGGGTCGGTCGATTCGTTCGAATACCTCCAAACCATAGGCCCATACTGTAGTACCCTTCTGTTGTCTGTTGCAATCCTTAATCCTGCAACCTATTCTCCTTCCTAAACTGGTTTACATCAGTTGGTCTCAATCGGGATAATCGAATTTTGTACATGCATTGTTTAACTCCCTCCCAATGTTTTAGCTGTTTTAGTTGTTACATAAAGTTCAAATCTTTAACAAAAACTCATAATTGCGCTAGGGGCCTTCTATTTCTGTATGTACTCACATTTTATTTTCATAACATTCAGAACCCCCCCCCCCTCCCTTGGGTGGAAGAACGCATTTTATTTGTTCAGGAACGCAGTCTTTCCTGGCCAAATGACTGGTATAGATGCATAGCTAGCCGGCCATCCGTTGCTGGCAGATTAACAGAATAGAGTTAAGTGGCATGTTTGGTCCGTTTCCATTCATAATAGAATTCCACGTTGTCAAGGGCGAACCTCTGATACTGACAGGTATGCAGAGGATTTAATTAGTCGATATAGCCAGGTGGTAGGTTGCCAATGTGTCATAGTACTTGCGAAGATACTGCAGATAGGCAATTTCAACTCACACTGAGACCTAAATTGGATCGAATGACATCTTGTGCTAGGTGCCTAAGATGCTAGTGTGAATGGCGTTTACATCTTTTGTGATAATGAGTCTGAGAATTTTGGTTTAGCAGGAAAAACTGGCTTTAAATAAGTGCGTGTAACTTAATCTGATCTTAATTTGATATACCGAATTCACACTGACATTGCCCTGCTTAGGTTTTTTTCTTATTCACACTCCAGGGTCTATATGCTCTGGTTTTTCAAATAAGATATTTTGACTTTGAGGCGGTGATGTTTGAAACTTTCAATCGCATTGCTGGTTGCTGGTGTTAGTTATAGTAACTATAGTTAAGAGCAATGACCCTCAAAATTATTTAAAGGTTCGGATGTGAGAAACGTACTAATGGTTGTGGTAGTGTGATCCAATGTGAACCGCACTGGACTGTCCAGACTGTTTATTGGCTCAAATCATTGATACACGAAGAATGCTTGGAATACACTAAATTCAAGGCATGACTTATGGAAGGGCTCTGGTTTTGCAATAGGCCTAGTTCGTTTATTATGAGAATCTGAGGAATGTATAGAATGCAAGGTCTGTTTTGTAAGCTGGTGTGTTGACAATGATCATGATTCGACGAATCACGAGGAGAATCTTAGGAACGTACAGAATCCCTAATTTTGTTATGGGCGGGGCACTGTATTCACCCTCTACCTCATCATCTAAGGGAACTAGGTAACACGGAGGCAGTCCAATGGTTCGTCTTGTCTATCCGATCTAAAATCCAATTAATCATATCCGTTTTAGTCAAGATGAACATTGTTGTGACTGATATGAATGATTCCCAGCTGATCAGGAACACCATGTACGAACATCAAGTTCTGTTACTCTTTCTTTGAGATTAGTCAAGGTCCGTCCAACAACAATATACCTCTAGATCTGGTGAGACAAAACACATGAATATATATATATAAATTATAATTATGTCTAAAGATACCTCTTTGAGAATAGGTATGCGCCGACCTACAACAATAACATCATCCCAGGACAATATGAATGAATGTGTACTACTATATAGCTAACAATGCCAAATTCTTCTCTCAATAGATTGATTATATGCGCTGACCAACAACAATAACATTCTGTTGGGACAACAATGACAATAATAATGTATACTAACAATCTCAAGGTCTCCTTGCATGGAATTGATTATATGCATTCACCGAAACAATAGAATTCCGATAGAATAGCCTAACTAAATACACAGTAACACTTTCCAATAACCCATCTATGGAATTAAATACACGTCGCCCCTAGGTATCGCTATTCAACCACTCAACTTCACCCTGTCAGAATGTATTGACAGTCAACTCACGACCAAACGCCATCCTATGGCCCTTAACTTCTAAACTTAACACAACAACATGGGCATTTCTGAAATTCAACATGATAACATGGGCCTTACTGAAAATGACATGATCAATACTTAAAGGTCGAACGTAATGGACATGATCTTCTCCTTACTTCGACGCAGGACATTGAGAATAATAAAAAAACAAGATATGTGACATTCAATTTTTAAAAATTGACATGTGAAAACACCGCGACCCCCGATCGCGACCCCATCCTCTGACACCTTCGGACGTAACAGTCGCCCCTTTCACACCAGCCCTAGTCAATAGGTGACGTCACAGGTGGCGCCGCCCGCGGCCATTTCTCTTATCAGTAATCAAAGCTGGTTGCTGGGCGTCCTGAGGCATTTACCTAACCCATTGACGGGCACCCTGGTCAAGGGCCGGGAGTCTGGGACCGAGCATATTGCTGCCTTAATGGCGAGGAACCCGATCGTTATACTAGCTTCGTCTAGACTGCATGTGGTCAGTAATATGAATGGACCACTTAGGATTATTACTATATTATCATGAAGTCTGGTGTCTAATGACCAAGTGCATGTTACTGCATTGGGAACATAGATGCTGAGGAGGTTAAACATGAAAGATCAGGGCATTCCGTATTATAAGAGTCTCGTATATATTGTGTTATACTTTCATTAATAATCTCAAATGTATGAACAATTGATCTTCAGGTAATCACTTTGCAGTAACTGAATTCCTTCTGGACAATATGAAAACCCATTTTAAACCTAATAATAAGAGTCGACGAAGGAAGCCACATTATATCAAACAACATTATTCAATGTGTCCATCAGTTTACCATTTAAGCAGGGCAATAGGACATTAAAAGAATTATTCTCCAGAATTGTTTGATGGGAAAAAATCTTCGTTTATTGTTGGTATCCATAACAATATGTAAGTTCTACTTTAAAAGAGAACCCCATTGCAAAATAGTGCTTTTATACCCCTTGTAGCAACATCATGAAATTTATATTCACAAAATATAACCCCGACAATAACCAATAGTTTTACTCCATGAATAACTCCTCCAATTTCTCAGAAGACAAAGGAACCATCCCACAACAAGGCCCTGAAGATATTTGTAAAATGATTTCTAGGAGATTTGGGCCCAGAAAGAACTTGAGTTGTGGTCGTGATAGCCAACACTGAAGCCACGTCAGTACACAAAGGTCCTGAAGATATACCCAGGTCACGTGATGGTTTGCGCATACGCAAAAGGGTCGGCGCGTATACACAGCCTCTGCTTGACAAATAAATCTGTGGGTACCGGCGGATCTGGGTTTGTAAATGGTTTCTGTTTCACGGGGAGGATAAGTAGCCCTGAATCCCCCGTGTTATCTTAGCACCACCTGTTGTTTACCTGAAGCCCCTTGCCAGATCGGATTAGGAGCCACTAGTGTAGAAGTAGGCACTGGAGGAGTATCATCGAAATCCCATTTGAAAAGTATTGGGTTTTAGATTATGAATGGAATCGCTGTGAAATATCCCAGGCAGATTTTGGGTTGATGGAAAAGAAGAATCTAATTTGTTATAACCTTATAAATGCCAGTCAGGTTTGAAGAAAATGAGTTATGTACTTCATCCATACCACAGAGTACGTATCTAAAGAAAACGCACTTTGAACTACTTACTCTGTGCCCATATTTATAATCCACATATCTGTAATTTTGTGTGAGGAAAAAAGATAGAAAATCGCCTACGGTGAAACTGAGATTCAAGTAGTTGCTTGGTTGTATTTTTTTCCATTATGCCCAAATGGTTTAATGAATAAATAACTTGCGTAGGTGTGCGAATGGGAGAGGTATTAAAAATGCCCGTAAGACAAGTGAAGAGCAACGGATAACGATCATATATTTGAGAGAAATAAAAAAGAGAAAGCATTAAATCAGGACAACTGAAGGCGTAAGACAAGTGAAAAACAATGGATAATAATTACATATTTACATGTAATGAAAAAAGGAGGGAAAAACGAAGGCCACTGTACACGCCTGAGGATATACATATTGCAGAAACATAATGCCTGCTCATAATGTTGTTCCTCCTCCCCTAGGGCTTATGAAAGTAGCAAGTTGGTTAAATACTGTTACATAAATAAGCCTCCGCTTGTCCAACTATTTTCTTGCTTCGGAGAACCACTGGGAAATGACCACTCCCCTCCCTTTCTGCCATATGCCACATGCCCCTTGGGCACTGCACCTGAACTCATTATGTCATGAAGCTTTCTTTCCTCTATTATCGCCCAGATGAGGCTGACGTTACTGGAGGCGGTAGGCGACCTCCTCCAGTGTCAAGGCCCCTCTAGTGGGTGGGCAAGGCTCAGTTTACACGGTAGGGGTCAGGCTTTTTTCTATTTTTCTATGGGCAAAGGGCGGAGAGCACGACCCTACACGAGAGCAAAAATGACGCGAGGGGGCGCTGACATCGCCAGGGCGTGTCTCGCTGACGTCGCCGCGAGATCTCGTTTGGCGCGGGGTTACGCGAGATGTCGGGTGAGATTACCACGGGGCAGGGCTGAGGAGAATCACGTGACAAGGTCATGCAGAGTACTATGGGAATGGGAGGGGGCAGATGGTAGCGTCAGATGGGGCCCTTGATGGGGGGTTCTTATGTTGCATGTCAAATTTAAGAAATGCTAATATGTCGCGTATTGTTATCACTTGGAATTTCTGATGTCGCAAGTTGTCGTTTGAAATTGCTGGTGTCGCATGTGGAATTTGAGAAATATTGATGTCTCATGGCATTATGTTTTTTTAGGCCTATGTCATTGTCATTAAGAACCATGTCGCCATGTTGGACTTTGGAGCCGTCCATGTCGCCTGTCCATTTTAGGGATCTACGGCCATTCAGCCGTGCAAGCCTACATGGAGGGCAGACCTGTAGGGTTATCATTTCTGTGTATCCAAAAATGTTCTATGAAGCAGTAAAGATTTTGTCCGACGTTTAATGGCATTACATACGGATATTTTTGTTACATTGGATTATGAAAGGGTGAATATCTGTAACGGCCCTGAGAAAGATTTGGTGTCAAAAGAGTACAATTTAACAAAGAAAAGTACAAAACACCTTTCTGACAAAATGCCCGATAGTGCCTATTCTTGTGGTACTGTTGTATAGAGTTGAACATTGATTAAAAAACTGTCGGATATGTCCTGGTGTCCTTATAGTGCGGGGATGCAATTACATTAAGTGGAGACTTGAAGCCTATCTCACTGGAATTCAAATTGGAAGTTGGACATGTATGAAATTGGCAGGTCAGGTTTGACAGCATAGGTTGTCAACTTTAATGATATGTGTAGGTGGCGAGATATGTATTGTTCAGATGCAACGTACTCGGTAACTCGCAGCAAACAAATAAGGGATCGAAACCAACTGTGGCTGTAGAAGCACTACTGTTTGATAAAAGGAAATTCAAAATGAAAATAAGGAAAATTCCTTTTAAGATATCTCTAATCTCCAAGGACGGTGCCAATGTTATATAATTGAGGCAGCCTAAGGGATGAAATGTTTTATACCAACATTCAATTAAAACTGGGAGAGTGAAGGAGGAGGGGCCTGGTTCCCACCCTCCTCCATGAAACTCACCCCTGGTCCCAACGTGTAGGCCCTATAATATTAAAACATTTTATATGAGGATTTTACCTATTTGTCAAGTGTTTCAGAAAGGCTTGATGCGCGTACAGTTGATCTCAAGCTCCCTGTGAGTAACTTTGAATAGTCTTGATATCCTTTTATATTTATAACATGAGCAGGTAAAGTGAGTCATGCCACACCTTACAAATGAAAACCACAGGTACAGTATTCAATGGCAACAATAGCTCTCCTGTCATGTCAGTAACCATAGTTACGCTATAGAAATACAATAGTTACGCTATAGAAATACAATCTTTTACAAGTGACGCTTTTGGACTTTTAAAAGCTTTTCCCTCTACTCTGCCAAACCGTCGATACTCGTATTAGTGTACTGTAATACTTCATGCATGTATAAAAGATCATGGTCAATAATGTTACCAGCAGTTGTATAAGGTAGTGAACTGTGGTGAATCGATGTTACATTCCAAATGTTTGCCTGTTTTTGCTGGTTCAGTGGCCAGATTCTATTTGCCTTAAGTACACACACATATACAAAACCTAACGGTCAATATTGTATTGCCATACCTGTCAGATCTAGAGAGACCACCAGACCACTGTTTTGCATTGGGTCTATCATTAATGGTACGATACAAACTGCAATCTACGCAGCGTGAAAATGGACCGTTACTGATCTTGGGGTTTTGTAAAAGGGGCCTTTAAGTTACATCAAAAGTAATGGGAAATCACCTATACAAGACATTTCCAGGATTTTTAAGGTTCTCAATCTTGTAAAGGTCTTGTAAAGGTGACCTTACCATTTCCTTTAAAGTACCTTTAGACACCTACCACATTGATTGTAACGTCGAGAGTACTGTCAATCATAGTAATACTCACATGTACTCCCAAGGTTAATGTATCAATTAAAGGTTGTGTGAAGATCAATAGATCTATAGACTCTCCTTGACCTGTCTCAGTACTACATTTGTATGTCTTAGAAAAATTAATATAAAACAAATCTAATACGCAGCATCTTAAGGTAATGTTGTACTAGTCTTTAAAATGCTATTTCTCACAGCTCTCTAATTGCCACTGTAACAGTGAGAAGACAAAAAATATAATTGATGAGCCATTGCAAAATATAGGACCTATAGCTGTTGGAACTTAATTAGTGTGTTTGATAAAGTCCTCTAATGGCTTCGATAACGATAAAGTGTTTTAACTATCTACATGTGCAATATCTATATTATATCCATATTACCTGTAGTTGAGAAGGTACCATTATTGGGTTTTGCTTTGCATAAAGCAAACGTATTCTAGCTATAATCTGATAAATGAGTTTGCTTTTAGCAGAGCGCGCCGTGTTTTATAAATTAGACACAGGATATAGACCTTAATTTAATTCATCAGTAGATGTAAATGAGCAATGACAGGAACAACACCATTTCCTAAATTGAAATTTACACTTTGACATTCCTTACCGACTATACCATACAATTTGTATGGGGATCTGCTAAATCTAAATAGACTTAAGACTTAAGAATCCCCTCCCTTCACCCCTAATTTCATCTAGAATGGTTCCACGTACGTAGAAGACGTTGGCGTGGACTTAACGTGCAGACAGTGACGTATGCAAAACCTGTATGACGTGGTCGGCGTTGCACTGGGTCACTGCCGGCGACGTCAAGCCCTAATCGGCGACGTGATGGTTATCTGTAAATATGATGACGTCAGCAAAAAAAAATCTACCAACTCAAACTGAAACTATACAACCATTTGCGACTGACAAACGATATATTATTACACATTAAACATTGCTTACTTTATGTTCTTTTTATGATAATTGCTTAACTCTTACTCATGGACTTACACATTTGGCATCATTGCGCGGAAAGGCCAACAACATCCGACCTAAGCAATTCTGTTCCCCTACCCTAATTTTTCCAATGAATGTATTTAACAAATACATTTACATCTTTTATTGAATTGACCTCATGAAAATAATCAGCAAAAACAATCCGACCTGTCTATACTATCGATATCTACACCGTCCCTTTATTTTGACCTAAGCTGATTTTCCTGAATTTGCATCTCCTCTCCTTCGTGCCATAAGGTTAGAAACCTTTAATCTGACAGTGTTAATAATTTCCTTATCACAGTTGTAGATGCAATGTCCTTGGTGCATAGAAGGTTGACCTTGCGTGGTCCTGTCTGAATTGATTCATCATATCACAACATACGTCTACCCACTCAGGTCGCCAAGTACAGTTTTCTCTGGACTGGTCAATAAAAGTGTATATATTCACTGACATCCCTCGGGCCTACTGATAAATTTTATGTCTGCTTTGTATTGAATCAACCTTTTAGACCTCAGTACTTTTTATTTTATTTCATCAACAGTTTCTTTGTGATGGTGTCAAAATTACACTTCTTTTGTAATTCGAATCTTTGCTCGAGACAAATGGGTACAATGGAATTCAATAGAAATAAAATCAGTTTTCCTTGAAAAAGGAAGTAAGTTTGGATCATCAATCATAATTTTGACAACGAAGTTTAAGGGATGTCGGAAACACGATGAAAACACAATAGTGTTAGCAAAAACACACTTTTGTTGGAATGTATGTTTTACACTATGCGAGAAGTTTGCACTCCATAAATCATCTGAAAAGGTGTGAAATGACTTCACAGTTCGGTCTTGGCCATACACATCACAATATCAATAGAAGGCAGTTTTGCATTCCGTTGGCACATGCCCTGAGACACAGAAGCCACTCTTGTCTAGACAGATATTTATCCATGGGATAAAATGTCAGAAATATTAAACCCCAGAGATTTCTATGTGGATTTTCCGGAAAAGGCACGACAGGAATCGATATAGCTCTAGATGGACTGCTGAGCATTCAACATTTCTACACTGCCAAGAAGCATATATTTTGATATTTTGTTATACTTATTCTATATATTGTTCTACCATTTTTTAATATTCTGGTACGTCTGAGCTGACTCTATATTGCATTTGTTTTTATCTAGCCCTGACAGCATCAATATCGCGCTATTCTCAAGGGACTCTTTTGCAATAGACGAGATTTACGGACCTGTATACTGATATTCAAGATAAGAAAATGAAGGATATCATCGTGCCAATGAAAAGTGTCTAAATCAGATTTGTTCGCTAGTTGACATTCCCCTTTCTTTTTATTTAAACTTGCACTGCGTCCGCATTGAATCAATTGTGAATTTCCAAAAGATGGCCGAAAGTGAGAGGCTTGTTAAATAAATCGAACTAGACATCCAACTTTCAAGAAAGATGTTCAGATTATTAATGTCAATAAAGATGACCCCTTCTTATGTATTGAGCAGAAGCAATGAAAGCTATCGTATCAAATGAAGACTTCTTCTCTAACCACGAAGCTTCCGAAAATAAAAGCAGACCATGAAAAATACAGTTATTTCAGTTTTATGAATAGTTTCTCAGCTCACTCCCTTAATCCCCACTATACAAACTAAAATACACTTTATTTTTCAAGTAGATTTGTTTGTTTTTTTCCTGTAGCCTGTATAAATGGCACAGTGGTGGATCGTTTGTTCACTGCATGGTGCCTGAGCAGCTCTGAGCAGTTTCCCTAGCAGCTCACAAGGAAACGAGCCTCTGGGGTTATGGGGGCTGCTTGGGAGGGGCTACGACGTCTTCACGCTTCACTGCATCCCATTAAGGACACTTGCACCTTGTCGATAGTCACAGAAAATGGGCAAACTACTGCTTTAAACACTCTTAGAACTGTGACCTGACTTGATAATAAGGTATAATGAGGGTGCGAGGAATTAAAGAGGTTGTAAAGTACATTATGCTCTGACAGTAAGGATTATATGGACTTAATCTGTACTACTAGCTGTTATTATTGCAGTGGCCTATAGAAGTGCATAAATAAAGGGAGTTTCATCCATCCTGACGCATCAAGGTATCTTTAATTTTCTGGTGAATTTTTGAAACGATTCTATTTTATACTGGGCAATTTTTAGTATAGATCATCTGGGCACAATTCCGTGCAGGGGTCATCGAAATGTCCAATTGTCCATGCTGCACTGCATGGGACTTGAACCCACACAGTGTCAAGCACAATGAGTAGGCCTACCAACGCCTCAACGACGTTGGCCAACCCGACCCCTTAATTTAGATTAAAATGGTACTGGATCATCTACATTAAATATATATATATATTCCAAGAAATTTATACCTACATCCCAATGCGCTTAAAATGAATTATCCCTGATTAAATCCTTATTAATATCTAACTTTTTAAGATGGGAGATAAGAAACGTTGAATTTATTCGATGTTTGGGGCCTATATAGAGATCCCTTGTAATGCATTCCACCCGCAAAGAAACTAAATGTGTGTACGAATAACTTTAAAAATGCTTGTACTGAGTAAACTGAGGAACCCTCTGGTGAAACGAGCGATACTTGATTATGTACCAGCTGCTGATAAAGGCTTATTCAATGGACATGGCTTCTGCATTAATTAGACAGGTATGATGGTCAATGGTACCAGTGGTTTATGTCTACCAACGGTATGAAATCATTACCTAATTCTTTTCAATTAGTGATGCCTAACTGGCTAGTGAGCATTTGTTACGAAATAATATTATTCGAGATGCTACCTTAATTATGCACGCACCAAATAGCCTACCCTATCATATTGGTTTGAAAGGCGTATCGTTTAAACAGCGTCAAACCATCGAAAATCCCCAATTGTGTTTCATATCAGTAACGATGATGACATAAATTGAGCAAAATAGGACAGCACTATTCTAAGTGTTTCGAGGGCAAGGCACCAATCTTTTTTTTTTTTTTTTTTTTTTTTTTTTATTTAAACATCTCTTCAGATTACAGAAGTTCTTCCGATGTAGTTGAATAATTCGAAACAATATATACAATAATGATACAATTATGAGACATGATGAATTATACAAGGTACCAATGTAAATGTTTCAACTAATATATTGAATTCATTTTACACAAACATCCGTATTCGTCTTTTAAACAATATTATTGTAGATGACCTCTGTACATCAGCTGGTAAGTCATTCCATAATCGTTCACCTCTATAATATGGACTTCGACACACCCTTTCCTTTGAGGTGAATTTCAATTTTAACTTGATTTTGTCCTTACTTCTTAAACTTTTACCTTCTGTTTTTACAACAACATTACATTCTTTACAACTCATTTTATACATCATTTTCAACAATATCATTTTCCTTCGCCTTTCCAATAAATCTAAGCGATTTTCTACATGTAATTCTGCCATTTCCAAAGTAGGAATATATTCGTTACGTAGTATAATTGTTTTAAGGGCTCTATTTTGTAATGGCTGTAATCTAGAAATTTTCCTTTGACCCCCTGAATCACAAATAAATCCACTATAATCCATCAAAGGCAGGATCATCTGTTTATACAAGAGTAATGCAGTAGATTGGTCTATAAACATACGTACTTTGGCCAAGGTAACCAGTCTGTTATTTACCTTAGATATCACATCCGAAATTAATTTTTCAAATGTCAAATGTCGGTCAATATACATCCCTAAATATTTATACGAGTCCACATTATGTACAATATTACCTTCCATAGTAATACATATGTTATAATCTCGTACAAACTTTTTTGGGCCTGTCAACATATGCTTTGTTTTTACAGTATTCAATGTGATCCGATTTTTATTGCACCAGTCCCACACATTTGATAACTGCACTACACTTTGTTTTACCGCTTCCCTTTGAGTCGTACCATTACAAACAATTACTGTGTCGTCCGCATAAATGTTACAATATACGTTCTGCACAACATTATTTATGTCATTGATATAGATAATAAAGAGAAGCGGCCCTAACGGGCTCCCCTGATATACGCCGCAATTTACATTCATATCAGTAGATACAGTATCGCCTAACCTAGTGACCTGAGTACGACCACTCAGATAATTATTGAACCACTTGATACACGTACAGTCCAACCCATAAAATTTCAATTTACGTAATAATATAGCATGATCAACAGTATTAAACGCTTTGGAATAATTGAGGAATAAACAACTTGAAATCAATTCATTATTAATATCATCATAGACCTTCTTAAGCAAATCCATAACAGCACTATCTGTTCCCATTCCTTTCCTGAAACCGTGTTGGTTATTACTTAACAAATGGTTATTTTCAAAATAGTTCGAAATCTGTTTATATACGCATTTCTCTAATAGTTTCCCCATTAAACAAAGATTATTAATAGGTCGCCAATTACCAACATTCTTTTTATCACCCTCCTTTGGTATAGGAGTCACTATGCTTCGCTTCCACTCCGAAGGGAATATTCCAGTATACAATGAGAAATTAAACAGATATGTCACTTCCGCTAAACATATTGTTAGACAATCCTTTAATACTTTAGAATTAATTCCATTAATTCCTGAGGCTTTATTAATGTCTATTCCCTTGATTAATTCCTCAATTTCACACTGCTTTATTACATCAAAAGTCATAGTATGTGTGTCACAAACAGGGTCAGTCCGCATATCCAATTCACTCCATTCATCACTAATATTCTCCAAAAGTGATTCTCCCATCCGAGCATAGTACCTATTCATATATTCAGCTGCATCTACCCCATACAAAAGATTATGGTTTTCATCTAGAATACATTCAACCAGACCTTTTCTATCATGTCCCAGTACTTTTTCATGTAAAGTTCGCCAAAATTTCTTTGGGTTATTTTGATTACTATGTAATTCACTTCGGATACAATTTCCTTTCTTTTTGTTGATTAATTTACTAATGTTGCCCTTTTTTTCTCGAAAATTCTTCCAATCCTGACCATTTCCTCCTTGTACCGCTATTTTATACAACCGATTTTTCTCAGAAATACTTCTTATAACTTCAGCATCTATCCAAGCAGGCCTATTCTCCTGTATTCGTCGTTTATAGTATGGACATACCTTATTAGTTGCATCTAGTATAATATTATACAATGTTGACCACAGATCATCCACGTGTTCGTTCACAAACCAAAAATCATACCATCTAAGGTCACTACGAATTATCTCCAGCATTTTTTCATATGAGTAATCCCTATACGATCGACATTCCTTATAAACATACAATCTCTTCTCACGAGCCTTTTTCTTTATCAAATAGATAGGTAAGTGATCACTGATGTTCAGTACGGCCACCCCTGTTTCCTGTATAAAAGACATATCAGTGAAAATCAAATCTATCATCGACCCACCAAATTCAGTTACTCGCGTATAATCCGATATAACCTGTATCAAATTATGATTAGACATAATCTCTTTCAATTCCCTAACATTAGGGTCAAGTCCTTTCTTATAATCAAGATTAAAATCACCAAGCAATATATGATCGTCACTCTCCCTTTCCATAAAAGTAATCAATGTACCACGAACTGTATTCAGAAAAGTTTTTATATGTCCACTTGGAGGTCGATAAATAACCCCCATGTTCAACTTCTTCAAACCTGGTTTTAACATGTTAAACCATAATTCTTCACTATCCTTATCTACCCTACACATCGGATGATTTATAGTAAGATAGGGATATAATTCGTTTTTCACATATAACATAATACCTCCGCCACGTTTTTTTAATACAGTGTCCCTATCTTGTCTAACAATCGTATAACCTTTTACATTTAACAGGTCACTATTAATCTTATCATGCAACCAGGTTTCTGTAAATGCGACAATATCATAGTCACTAAAATGAGTAAAGAACTCCTTATAGTTTTTCAGTACACTACGAATATTAAGATGTATTATATGCAAACCCTTTCCCATATAGACTGATACATAATAGTTTGACAAACATAATGTGATGAATAAATGTGATGAATAACCAGTGTCCAACCAACGGATACAAACCTGGGCTATAGGCCCCTATATATATAGTATCCATTTGTAGTATTAAGTATCTACTGCGTCCATCCTGCACTGTTTAGTCTAGTAACCCCGCTTTCTTAGGTCATGTCTCACTTCTACCAACAATTCACCGAGGAGATTTTTCCCCAACCATTCACCTCTCTTCAATTCACGACTATGTATTGCTTGTCCACATCCCCAGCGTTTATCCACGCTACCCTCAATC
This sequence comes from Lepidonotus clava, assembly GCA_936440205.1. Classification (NCBI taxonomy): domain Eukaryota; kingdom Metazoa; phylum Annelida; class Polychaeta; order Phyllodocida; family Polynoidae; genus Lepidonotus; species Lepidonotus clava. The sequence goes on from OW387135.1 coordinate 22,067,021, forward strand.
AGATATCTCTCCCCAGTTTTCATGAGGAAGGATCTTTCCCGTGAATTTTGACTAAATTTCGCTATCAATATCTCTTTCATCCGACTTTCTTCGATGTTCAACCATCTTCGCGTCACTTTTACCAGTCCACCTAGTCTTTTTGCCTCCCTAGCAGAATCACATTTTAGGATTTTACCCATCACCTCCACATCCTCACATATCTTTGCACGCTCATATTGGAACGCCTGTTCCGAGCAGTGGAAATCAATCCCATTGAAGTTAACATTCACTCTGTAAAAATTACTAAGGAATGTTTTTTCGATCAGCTGGTCACAGTCCCTGCTATTGACCCCGTCCTCAGTCTCGACTATTATACTGTTGTTGCCATCCATTAACACCTCATTTGTCGCCTCATTTGTCACACTCGCCTCTCCTTTGTCACCCGTATTGGTATCCCGTTCCGCCTCGTTGCCCCCGTGAGTCTCCATGTTGTCCGTTCGTACCGCCTCCTTGGCAGTTTGCTCTCCTTTCAACAGCTGTTGTTCCGCCTCTTTGCCCTCACGTAAGACCTCCTTCTCTTTGGCCGTTTTACCTTGTTTACCTTTTCTACTCCTCTCCTCTCTCCTGATCGAAAGAGGGATATCATCCTCTGATTCACATTCATTCAGTATTAATTCACTCGCCATAGCCTTTCTAAGTGACTGCACAAACATCCTTTTATACTCTGGAGAGAGTACAGAGTAATCAGAACAGTCCGATCCATTGTCCGGGCTCTTCATTGTATCCAAATCTCGTTTTCTTGCCGACATGTCAGCACACGGTATCCAGGCAATCTAATATCTATAATCTAGCATTATCAGGACAATAACTGCATTTGGTATATGATACGACTTCTATCATCCCGACCGCCCATCTAGTGCCTAGGGTAGGCTAGAGGAGGTAAAATATGCATGGGTCTAGGTAATGAGATTAATCATCTATTAGTCACCTCCTATTCTATGCCTATAGTAATTAGTCAGACAGGCATAGGGGCCTCGCCTATCGAGATATAATGCTCAACAAAGGAGAGATTACCAAGGCAAATAGTGTCTATTGCCTCCAATTATGCTAAGTTCCTGTCCATAATTAATATCAATTTTAAGAGAGGTTGTTCGTAAGAATCCTATGCGAAAAAACAATATGGCTGTATGCAGGTATGGGCAGCAGGAAAGAATGATTTGAATTGGAATACCAGAGAAGCCCAACAGGAAAGTAAAAATGACTGAGTGTATGAGGAAATGGTGGGTTGTCTAAGGATAGTATTTAGCAATATCCCATTAGCAGGCCCGTAACTAGGGGGGGTGGCGGGGGTGGCGGGCCACCCCCCCCCCCCCCCAACAAAGGAATTTTTTTCCAAAAGTTCCACCTTTCCTAACATAACTTATTGTAAAACCCCCTTAAATTAGTAGGAAAATGTTGAAAAGTTTCACTTTTCACTGCTCGCCAACCCCCTTTCAAGTTAACATTATTGAAAATATAGGCAAAAGTTCCACTTATGGAACCTCGCCACCCCCCTCACAACAGAACCTGGGAACGGGCCTGATAGCTAAGCTGCTATCGGAATGGGAAACCGAAGTCTTTCCCATCGCTGAAAGGAATAGATACCTCCCCTGCAGGTGAAAGTAGAACCCAATTAAAGGTAATGTATACAATGGTTAATTAAATAGGGAGATTCTATACAAGGGTTTCATGAATGTAGCACCGGTTACAAGGGAAACAAGGGAACTAGTACAAGAAACATTGTAAGATTGTAAAAAAAAAAAGATAATAATGCTATTGAACTTCATACATATAAATACAAAATACAATGATCATGTAAATACATGAAATCTGATTGTCTAAACAAAGTCTTTGAAAAAAGAAACCATTCAGAAGCATGTTCAAATGCTAGTTTGTCACAAAATTCAGTTTTAATTGGGTTTTACTGCACATAGGATCAAAGCAGTTGCTTTTACAGAAGAGTGTACTTTAGAACTTATAGAAATACATAGCTAAGACGATAAGAAAGAATTCTTATTGCAATGCCAAAAAAGAACTCACTGTACAAGATTGCCAAAAATAAAAAGAAAGGGAAGAACAATCTTCACTATTGTGTGTGCCTAGGGAGGGGTCTGGAGGAAAAATACCATGGAGGAAAAGTACCAGGAGGCAACCTGGGGGTCAGGTAAGTTGATTCCCAAGACGGAGCACTGCAAAGACTAACGTAGACAGACTTTTCCTTGACTGTATATAATTGCAGAATAGATTCCCTAGACTCAGAGACAGGGAAAGCTGCAGATCTGGCTTTAATGCAATGGTGGCTGAAAGCACAATGCAATTACACACAGAGTCCCCATACATTGTGTCCCATGGAGTTTAAGTGGAGAGGTGGAGAGGTCCAGGTGGAGAGGTGGAGAGGTATAAACCGCTCGTCCCTGCTCGCTATAGCCAGGTTATGTAGTATGAAGTACGTAATAGATCATTGGGTAGGCATTGAGAGCAGCGCGCAGCAGCTCGAGGTGGCGAGTGCGATGATTGGGTAGGTATTACACCCAACTCGAGATGGGGGAGAGCAAACTAATGAGTTCTCCACTGGAGGATTGGTTGCTAACCATAAATTGTTATGTGACCCATTGGTGTCATTGACCTGATTGTTGAATCATGTTCACTGGTAACTAATTACCTGCGATCTGGGATATAATTAATGACCAATCGTTACAATGGGACTTTTGATCAAATTTGATTAAAGGGAGCCCCAAGCAACGTTCTGTTAAAATTTGACAAAATGTTGCAAACTTGGACAACAACAAAAATACATGCTACGAGTCTAACTTTAGTTGTTGGTATAGTATGAATCATGAAAATTAAATTTATCTTCACTTGGATTCCAGAAAACCCAAGACATTTCTGCTTTTAGACAGCAATGTTTGTAAAACATACCTATTTTGGAGGATGACCAAAATTGGGCAGTGACAAGTTTGAATGTGTTCCATGAAGGTTCAGCCATTTCTTCTTATGGTACATTATCTATGACCTGAGTTATGGCCATAGAATGTATTTCAATACTTAATAGAATTTGTGAAATTTTGACCATGTATTGCCTGTAACTACTTTTAATGTCAATCAAATACAGACGTACATCAGACGTACATCACAAAATATTCAAACCTTACTTTTTAATTTATCTATTCTTCAGGATTTATATGAGTCCGTTGCCTTTATGCGAAGAGGGAGGCCTATAAGGTACACTTTCACTTGTTCAATAGAGACAATTTGTCATCTTAGTTTTATACGTTTGCACTGTGAGGACGATCTTGCACGAGGATACATTTCTATGTTCACCAATGGTCCCTTGTCAGGAATCCATTGGCGACTGTTCGATATTTTCCTATGGCAACATCATTTGAATATTTTTGTTTGCAATAGGCCTTTTAGAACTATAGTCCAGTGCATGTTGATTGTATCGATGAACGCATAAGCATTAAATCAGAGGTAGCATTAACGTTCATTTTTCCAAGTAAGCAGCCACAATGTTCAAGGTTTTCAATTCACGATATTGCAATTAACTGTGCAACAGTGTGAAGCCGATGACTTCCGTTGCCCATTTCATATAGCAGGGCACTCCGAGGCCCCTTTCTATACGTTTTAGATTGTATTGCTTGACAATATTGCACGCAATCTGAGATCAAAAACCATGTTGAAAGTGAGACCGCACCAAAACCAATCGTCCTAATGAGAACGAAATAAAGTGATGCGGTTTTAAAACCAAGGCCTTGTTTTCTGAGTTGGCAAGCTGCTAAACATGCTCAGTTTCAAACGCCGCGGATTTAACGAAGGTGCCTCGTTTGAGGCTCAAAGTATTGGTATTATCACTGTCCCACCGATTCCAAGAAAAACAACTTAAAGCCGCATGCTTCTTTCAAAAGTCCATAATGGTAATGCAACACCAATGGCGTTTGATGCCTAAAGACACTGGACAACAAATAATAAATCAGGGTTGTTTAGTCAAAAAGTAATCCCTTAAATCCCTTAATTGATGCACAGCTGACTGCTCAGAGGAGAAAGACTCGAGTTAACTGCGTCGGTGTCCATCAATCAGTTTGGCGCCATTTTCGTCCGGAGCAGACGACTTTCGGACGATTTGGCGCCCTAATTTGAGGGGACAAACCGCGGCGTCGTTGCATAAAGAAATCACTGCCTCCTCTCTCTCTGAGGCCCACAGTGGCAAGCCTGCCTGTTTAGATTTCATAAAGGGCTGCTGTACATCAAGTGTTCGGACAGGTAGGGGTGTGAGGTTGGGTTTAGGAGCGGGAAGTAATGAGGGAGGGCGGGGAGTAATGAACGACGATACGTCACTGTCAGAGGTGACTGGCCTGGGTTAAGATGGAGGCGGTCAAGGAGAGGTGATTGTGGGGCCTGAGAGGGTGTCTCACAGGTTTGTACAAATAAGCCCACACACAGAGACCCCCATTGACTGATGTATACAACCCAGGATTATGTGTGAAACCTTTGGAGAATATAGAGAGGTTAAGCATGCCTGACACATAACTTAACGTAAACGTATAACGTAGCACTCATCTCAGGTGTTATCCCCGTATATTATCATATGTCGCACATAGATTTCACAACACACTCTAAGCGGGCCTAAGGTATAGTTAGTTATTGAATATTACATTCAATTGTCAGAGATTTATAACCTGTGGTATTTTCCAGAACCAAAGAGTTTTAAGATACATTGACCTATCAGGATTAATGAGTTGCTAACAGTCCCTCTTTTAATGTATAGGATGGGCGCCCGTCTTTAATGGATTGGTCAATATGTAGTACGTGTCACCCTACAAAGGGTACCGCTACTAGACTGTATTTATACATTAAGAAAGACTATACAGATTAAAGATTTTTTTTTCGGATTCTTGTTTCTCTAGTAGATATTCCTTAACCATGCTTTTATGCAATGTTCGGGGAATCCGATTTTAATTGTATATTATTGACTTCTATGCCTTCAAAGAATTTTAATGGTAAATGTAAGCTTTAATGTTATGCGTTTAACTTTGGAAAACAGCTCTTGGGAAAAATTATTTAAGATCAAAGAAACAGTAACAGAGCAGTTAAGGCCATATTCCACTATGCGTCCAGGGTGGCCGCAAACGTGTCCAGGGTGGGCGCAAACGCGTCCAGGGTGGCCGCAAATGCATCCAGGGTGGCCGCAAACGCGTCCAGGGTGGCCGCAAACGCGTCCAGGGTGGCCGCAAACGCGTTTGCGTTAGGGTACCGCAAACGCGTTTGCGGCCGGCCTACTGCTATATTCCACTTGTTTGCAGGCACCAGACGGCCGCAAACCCACCCTGGATGCATTTGCGGCCACCCTTGACGCGTTTGCGGCCACCCTGGACGCATTTGCGGTAGGTTCCGCAAGGTGGAATATGGGTGTTTGCAGCCTCCGTTTGCGGCCTCCGTTTGCGGCCTCCGTTTGCGTCACCTACTCAGGGATACCAACATGTTGGTATCTGGAACGCAAATTGCTTGCGGCCCAGTTAAATAGCGGCCGCAAATGCACGCTAACGCAAGGTGGAATATGGCCTTTATGATCACTGCTAAGACATATAGAGACAACCATTTAGAGTCATTTTTTTCTATTAAACATCTCTCAACATAATCTCTCAAAATCCATGAAGTCCTGTTAAAGTCTGAAAATTAGACTTAAATACTTCTATTTCTATTTGAGTAATTATCTACCTTACTTTCATTACCAACTCATATTATATAACCTAAATTAATTCTGGTGTGAATTATGTAGTGCTTATATCGGCACACTTGGAAGACCAGGACATGTCCTGAAAGTTCTATGCTTTGGAATAAAAACCTTAAAAAAAAAAAAAAAAATGTGATTTACCTATGTCTCACTGTCCTATCTTCTTTGACAGAATCGACACATTAAGCATTGCCTCGACAATGAAGTAACATGCTCGTGTACATAATTATGAGACTAAAGTTATCAAATCTTTGATACATGCACCATTAACTTGACGAAGGGTCAGTGGCAATCATTGATCTATTATCAGCCGTTGATCCTATAAATTGAAACAGTGACAACTGACATGGGCCTTTTTGGGCCTTACTGGCATATGGCAGGGGAATGAAATAAATAATGACATGGGACATCACTATTTCTATAATTCAACACTCTTTCACAGAGCAACAAAGCGATTTCTTAAGATTGACCACACCAAGACCTGTCTCCCCACACTAAAGGCCCTTCCGTTGAGGGTGGTCAGATGTTCACATATTTATACCACTGCCCTGGGCATGTATATCAGTTGTCAGACCCTAGGCCTTGTATATGAATACAGATGGGTGGTGGTGGCCATGTTGAACACATACCTATATATATTCGTGGTTCCTCTGTTTAACCATTCATGTTAAGCCTATATATCATGTTGATTTTGCTTCTGATTTTACTAAGTGAGGATTGTGGTTAAATAAAGACATGTTTTATATATTACTAGAAAGGTTTTATAATTCTCTTTACAACTGCATTATAAGGTGTATGGCTTCAAGCCATACTTCTGGAGAAAAAGAAACAATTACAAAATCAGTATGTGGTATAGAAGATTTATGCTGCGCTCCGCTGAGCATCAGTAGAAGATGCAGGAACAGGGTCGTGAATCCGGTGATCTTATTGGCTGATGTGCAACATCCAAAGTCATCAAAATCGGACGGATTTGCCATCAAAATGTACGCAGCAATGGCAGATCCAGGAGAGATTCAGGGGTTCTGTATCACCCCCTCCCTTTTTTATTCTTATTTTGGAGGGGACATATACTTGTCAAAGAGAGAAAAAATGGTCATGTGCATGCATGAGAATGCGTGACGTTTTAGTACTTAGCTTATGTGTTAAACCCCCCACACCCACCCTTCAGAAGCCCTGCATCCGCCCCTGGGCACGGACACCTCCACTCTTAACCCCCCGAGCGAAAAGCCTCGAAACCCTGCATAAGACTGCTCAATTCATATCAGCATCTGACCGCAACACATGCAGGTCAGAAACCCTTTGGTTGTCCTACATCATTAATGCACACTCTGGGGTAGTGCTGACATGGTTTTCTCATCAGGTTTGCACTGTGGGCTTACTTTGAAGGCCCATTTGCTTGAGTGCATGCAGCAGGCTATCTGAAAAGTTAATATTGGGACGTGGGTGACTGACAGGACGCACTGGAGACGGATATGGAGGATGTGAATTGTTAAATGCTAATTTCTCTCTGGGTATGAGCAGTTGGGCCAGTATGGGAAAGCCAGAATATGAATTATAAGTGGTAAAACTCGGATCTATTATCTTTTATTTCGCGAGAATTTTTTTTTTTTTTTGTTAAGAAGTTGCTTCACCACTTATTCATTGAGTTACAATTTCTACGCTATCGCTTGGTTCAGCAGTCCGTTTTGGATATCAATATTTTAATTGCGTGTCCTCAGGATTCGAACTTCAATTCTCCAATTCCAATTAGTTTGAATGAAAAAAACTCAATTCTTTCTCTATCGTTCTTTCTCTATATCAGGACTCGAGCCTGCACTCTCCTATGCCACTTAGCTAGTATATTGGCCATGTCAACTGCTATATCTTATAACTATATTGATTTACCATTGGCCATATCGACAAGCTGCATACTGTCTTCCCTCATTCACTCAGACAGTAGAGCAGACTGAGTGCTGGGTGACAGTGTGGTCCCTGATTTAACCTAAGAAGGGCAAAAATCGGAGAGCAGCCACCGCATGTTTCTATAGATACAGTCATTGGCTTTTTTTTGGCGATAATACAAAGTATTTCCAGTCCCCACCAAGCACATTTACATTCAGATGTGGGCGTATTTTGAAAGCTTCCAGAGATTAACATGTTCAGGCCGACCTGCTTTCCCACATAACACCCTCATTCGGCGTCAACGCATGCCCAAACCACCATATTCTCCGAGCCCCTTTCGCACTTTCTTTCCGACCTTTCATTGCAGGCTGGCTGCCACCACTGACCAGAGGCGGCTTACAAATGGAGTAATGGCACTGGCTCGAGTGACCTCTAGGCTTGACCTCTGGGTCTCGTACATTACGAGAAGTGGCGAGAAGTGGCGAGGTTGCCTTGCTAGTGGCGCCGCCTGTGGGGCAATCGCGGGGCGGAGGAGAGCGCGGCGGAGAGTTGGTGGAGTGGACTGGGGCGGGCTGTGGGTGTGTCGGTCTAGGACCATTATAACCCAGCATTGAATACCACCCGAGCTGATGATGAACAGCCAGGGAGTCGTGAGTTGCTCCGAGCAAGTCCTGACCTTTGACTGCTGGCAGAATTCGCTGCTCTTGACTCATGCTTGTTGAGAGGGGGGAAGCATAGGGTAGGCGTGCGGAACCACTCATCCCCAATGGACCTTTGATAGATCAGCTGTTGAAGACTGGGTGTCAGTTGGGTGTGATGCTGCGAGCTGGGAACCGAGAGGTGACAACCAGACGGAGTAGAGTGCTCAGACTATAAATCTAAGTCAATAACTAGTATACATACATTGATATACACTCCAAGGGCGGATCCATGGGAGTAGGGGTGGAACAGGGAGCTCTGACAACCCCCACCCCTAGGTGGACACATGCACCTGAAGTAGGCAAAGAGGGAAGACATACCATTTTAGTATTAAGCCTATAAGCTTAAGACTCGATCCCCTCCCCTCCTTTCAGAATTCCTGGATCTGGCCTTGCACTGACAGAAATACACAGACCTAAGCAGATATTATATATGTATACAAACTTACATTCATGCAATCATACATGTGTATACATATTTGCATGCATACATATAAAGGTATGTCTACATACATACACTCATGCGAAAAGATATAAACCTGCGATGTACTCTTTTGCATGATAGTCAAATGGTCCATCTTTCTTTAAATTACGCACAATATGGTAATAGATCACGAGAACACTGCTAATTCAATTAATTCTTTAACGACAAAGGGCCAATAGGCTGTAAATACGTCACTAATGCCACAGTAAATCAATAACATTGATTTATGCTACAGCCCACCACAATCTGACCATTTCACCTCTCCTAAAGCAATTTGTCTCATTACTATCAGGAAGGAAGACACTTTATGTACTGCAATGCTTGTGGCAATGGCAAGTGAGGGTGGGAGAGTTCAGATACCACTGGCCATAAAGATAACAAGTGATAAGAGCCGAGCCCTGGCTATAAACTAAGCTAGGTATGTTGGGATTGAGGAAATATTAGGCGTGGTAAAAGACCCTTCTTCTTAGACCATGCCTTGGTGGCGTTCCCACAAATCATTGTGTTGGTTGGCTGCTGGCATCTCTCTCACCACTTTCACATGGTAATAAAACCCACTGGGAACTACGGCAATTGATGCCCCGTCATGTGGCCCCGTTGATTTCATAACAGAATACAGATAACTGAACCATTTTGATGAATCGGATATATTGTCATTGAATATATATATTTAAGCTGAAAACCAAAATTGACATGTGCCATCAAGAATACATTCCCACAGAATGTTGTGTTTTTTGTCTGCTGGTATTGATCTCACTGCCTTTAGATGATGGTAAAGATTACTGGGAACTATGGCAATGATGCTGATCCTGTGGCCTCAATTATTTGATAACCAAATACAAAAAAGTAGCTATTTGTTGAACATAATAATAATATATTCATCAAATAGCCACTTATATATAATTATTATATTATGATGAAATATTCAAGCTGAAATGCATTCCCACAGAATTGTTGTGCTATTTTTCTGCTGACAAAACTGTCAGGACATTCACATTGTGTAATAAAACCTACTGGGAATGATAATAATTGATGCCCTATCCTTTAGCCTCATTGAGTTCAAAACCAAGTATATTATATATTACCAACCATTGGATGAACATGGGTAAAACCAGAAACTAGAAATACATTGAAATTTGCCATCAGGAATGCATTCCCATAGAATGTTGTGTTGTTTGTCTGCTGTTGAAACTCTCATCACGTTCAAATGGTAATAAAACCAACTGGGAACAACGGCAATTGATGCCCCGTGCTGCTGCCTCATTGTTTTCATAACCGAATACAGATAACCGAACATTTGATTAATATCATGGCAGAATATTAAAGCCAAAATTACAGAAAACAAGCCATTCATTCAGAACCAGGTTAAAAGTTATGATTGAGCAAATTGCACGACACGGTGGTCGCATTAACAAAATTGTTAGGATCTCAATTATGTCTGGGTTGATTGCTGTTGGAAAATAATCATACTATCATACCTGCTGCTTCGTGATGGAAATGGGCGAGTAAGCTATTTATAAATTGGAGCAATAGTTATTTAACAAGCCACTTTCCAAGGATCATAAGGATGATTAGGATTGTTTTGCCTGTTGAAGCAAAAACCTTATTGCGTAAGCAGCATCAGTGGCACGTTTCTGTCTAATTCCCCTGAAATGATCGAACAGTAATATGAAAAGGCAACAAAAAGGGATATGGGGGGTAGTGTTGCAGATTCCTGTAACAATAACAGAATGTGTGTTTCGGAAGCCAGGCTTTTCACACTGCCGCCAACATCACATTCAGAGCTATGCATCATGTAAAATAGGAGATTCTAAAAAATCAACGATTCTGTACCAACGAAAAGATACCCAACACTCTTTGAGTAATGCATGAACGTCGATAAGGGCGACACCTATGAGGGTTTGTGTACAAAGTCGTTTCAACGGTTTTACCCACACTGAAACGACTGCATTGAATTTCAAAAGTGGAGCCACGGTAAAAAAAAAAACGTCACCAAGTCAGCTATCTTTCGGAAAGTAGACGATCGTTGGTAAAATGGAGGTGACGGGATCATGATTTCTCAACAACTCAGTGTCATTTTAGAGTAGGCGATCGATAGCTTTTACTGTCGTTGTTCCGTTTGGGAAAGTGTAATGTCCACAGTCAATTCCCTGCATTTCTACTTCACGAGAAAATTGCTATTACTGTCGAACGTCGACAGAGGGACTCTAGCACGCAGTCACTTTTAAAGCGTTTATTCAAATGCTAGCATCAGTTTTATACATGTTTCATTGGATGTCAATAATAATGGTGATATTCACAGTGGCGGATTTTGAGAGGGGAAGGGAGGCAAAATTTAGATTTTTTTAGTAAAATTCTGGAAAGCAAAAAGATGTGTGCACCTCTTTCTATCAGCACGCCCCATACTTTTCTGAAAGTTGGATCCGCCACTGATTCCATAATATTCCCCGGTGTCAAAAAATACTGAATGTATGATTTGATAACCTGTAAGGCCGTATTACACTGTTGCCACAAAATGGACCTAATATAGCTACGATAGCTCACGATTATGCATCGCAAGCCATTGCAAACATATCCATTCCAGTTAGGTTTGTCTCTAGTCGCTGAATAATATTAATGTTTTCTTGTGATGATGCCCACGTCCGTGTCCGCAATGCTATGAAGACAATCAATAGAACTAATTATTATATGCCGAAACGATATATCTTATCTGAAAGCATATTCTTTTAGGGGCATAATGGTAGAAATCGTTTCTAAATTGAACTCTTACAGGAGCAGATGTAATGATATAAAGACGTAGGAGATATTTCAATGCAGGCTATATACTGCAAGGCATCTTGAGCCATTGCAAGTGCCCCACTGAGATAACTATAATGCCTTATATTTTTCTTGCAGGCCTATCTATGGGATAATAATAGATACGCATATGAAACTAGCCCATCCTCCCGACGGCATCGCCATTTACATCATTGGCTTATACATGCTTTTTAATTCCCTCTATATATATATGCAACTGCTAAATGTTATTGTAGGTTGGTATTTTTAACAGAATCCTTTAAGAGAATATTCACGATTCCTTCTCGTCTCCTGAGACCCTATATTGTTATTAACCCATGCATATTGCATGTGTTTGATGAAACGGGATGATATTAAATCATATATCTAAGGTTCTCCAATTGTAAATTTTATTAAGAAATACGTCAATGAACAAACCTGCAAACAGTATGAGAAATATGATAGTGTAAATAAATAAGACATTGTCATTACAATTCATATTCTTTTTTCATCATTTCATCTCCATTAGGTCCCCTACCGACAACTGTCAATAAAGCACAGTGCTAGCTTATATCTTAAATACTTCTAAATCAATAAAAAAAAACTGAATAGTTTCCAAGTTTGAAGGCTATTCTGCGAGCTTCCCGTCCAACCCTTCAGACTGTCGATGCTGTTCAAACATGTATGTTGTTCGGACCAGACCTGGTCCCAATTAGTGAGCAGCTGCTGGCATGTAGATTTAACCCTTTAACCCTAAGCGACCTCAGAAGAACGGGGTGACCGTCTGAGGGTCAGTCCCAAAGAGGTAGGATGACCTCCCTGACGTATGTTTCCCTTCTGTTGCCTAGCTGTGGCCATTATTCAGTTTTTCATGACCAGGATGAATATACTTCAGACGAAACAAGTATGTTTCTTTGGCATTCTAGAGTAAATATACCAAATCTTGAATGTTTTCCTTGGGTACATTTTATGTGTTTCACAGCAAACAGTGCTTTTTTTTAATGATTTCAAAATTCCTTTATTGCCAACTTCATGTAAGTACATTTTCTTCCAGTAGCATGTTCTTCCAGTAGCTTGAAGGTAAGTGGTAAGAATTACATGCGAAAAATAAGCATAAATTTTGAGATGCAAGGAATTTTTACTCTTGGGGGAGGGGGGTTATCCCATTCTGCAGAGCTGGACTTTCTCAACATTCCTTGCAATTGGGAACTGCGCCATCCACTGTTGAGGCTAGACACCAGTATTCCCATGGTCTCTGCTCTTATTCTTATAAATATCAATCTCAATAGGAATCAGGTATATTACTAGCTCCAGATGCCAGCAGGTAAGAGGCATGCAGCATGCCTGGTCATAATAAATTACTCTAGTAGGAAAGTGTGTTGGGAATCAAACCCACGACTTTTTAATTTAAGGGTCAGTGCTCTACCACTGAACCAACTATCCCTCTCATTTATATCAGTTTATAGGTAATACTTCTGTCCCAATCAGCGTTCGGTAAAACTTCTAAACAAGTAAAACACAATAGCCAGACCCTGAAGTCTGGAACTGTCTGTTTGAGATAAGACGGCAATTTCCTTATCAGGCTAGCTGAAAGGAAATGAATGCAATGCTGTAAACACTTCAAATAAAAGGAGGACCTAAGGACACAATTGATATCGATAATTCGGATGGAAATGAAATAAAATCAGATCAAAGAATGACGAAGTTAATTCTGTAACTCTGCCTTTTTGTCAGCTTCAGCTTGGTTTGACAGGCAATTCGGAGCAGGCCATCCAGGCAGAAGAGAATCGTCCAGTTTGCCCGGGGTGGACCATGTTAGGACGAAGCCACTTCATAGCCTTTCATGGATTTCCAGCCAAAAACGCAAACCCTGTCAGAAAAATTAAGAAGTAATGAATCAATTCTGCCTGAGGATAACTTTGAGGACGGGCATGTCTACTGTTTCCCTCTCCGCGCATTTTGGCGGGAACAGATAGGGGCGCGGATTGAAACAGCTTATTTGTCGTCTGCTCGCACGGGGTCAATAAAGTTGAGGGGGATGGTCAGTGGGGTTATGTCTGAGGGGTTCTAGATGATGAGGGGGAGGGAGGATAGGTCAAGGGGGTCAAGTTGCCATGGTGATAAGGTTACAGGGAGGGGTGGGAGAGATCAGGACGCCGTTGACATCCGGGGAGTTGGGATCGAGACCGATTGAGATGGATTCTGGACCCTCAGACCCCCCTCGACGAGACAAGGGCATGCCAGGGGCTAGACACCAGATTGGATGAGCTTGAAGATCCAATATAGTCGTTCCCTTTGTGGTCATGTCTTCGCTACTTCTTATCTTCAGCCTCTTTGGCATTCGTCCCCATCTCTTCGAAACTGCGTCTTTTCTGAGTATCTCCATCGAGCAAACGCCATGCCTGCCTATTGGCATGTCTCTGATATAATACCAGTCAAGGATTATGATGTCGCAGTACGTACGTTATTATAACGTCGTAGAACAACACAGAATGTCACAGAACCAGATCAAGGAGGTTCCAGGAGGGTCCAGGGGTTCCTGACACCCCCCCCCCCCCCCATTTATGTGGCAACTTGTACTTCACATATAGAGGAAAGAATTGCGAATGTGCGACATTTTAGAACTTATCCTTTAAACGGGACCCCCCTTTTCGAAATCACGCTGCCTTTCAAGGGGAGAGGACCATTCCGTTTTCAGATTTCCCTTTTTGAAATCATGTATCCGCCCCTGAAGGACGTCACCATGATGTCACTTCTTGGCTGTGAACCCCTTACATGATCTAGAGCCCCATAGTTTTACCATCTTTGCATCTGCTGTTATAATCTATACCTACAGCATTTGCCCTAGAGCATCCAGTGACCTTGCAGTAAAACAAACCATTCATACCTATATCAATACGTCCTTTCACCCGACATAGCCCTTGACTCGTTCACCTTTCACCCTGGGCACAGAAGGTCAAACCAATCCATCATGGTTAACATATTTTGGAATCTGAGACTTTGACCACTACTAATGCTTCCCTCTACAGATAAGCCTTTCTCTAGCGCACCCCTTCCTCCGTATACTCCGTTGGTCTTCGTTGACAGCTGCCTCACGCGGTTCTCCCATGGGTGCCCCTCAAAAGACATTTAGGGAGGAGAGGCACAACCTTTGAAAATGTTGAAATCCCACCAAACCACTGCCTCTGCTGTTATTGCTGGTCAACCACTCCATCTTTTACCTATACATTCAGGTCACGTGTAATAATTATCACATAATTATTTTCTTTAGGTGTTTATTCCTAAGCAAAACTTTTAGGACAAGTCCTGGTCTTTCAAGAGTGCCAATCAAATTACAGCATTGGCACTTCAAAATTACGAATAAAAATATTTAGTGATTTTGTCTGCAATGAACAAAAAGAAAATCTACAGCGTCATTGAATCTAATGCTCTTTTTCTTCTCCGAGAAAGACAATTGCCTGAGCGCTACGTTGATATAAACATTAATTGTGAAGTTACCATACTTAAAAAGTTAAGGCTAATTTGCTCTCATTTCTAAAGCTCATGACCCTTAATTATTCAAGCCTCAGCTTGAATTAGGGGAATTACGGAACACAAACTAACCTACATTGTAATATATAGATCCGAAATGAAAAAAATACACATACAAAAATGTCCCTCGGTTTTTCCCTTCACCCGCTTAAAATTTCCCAGTGTTTTGGAATAAGCCCATCCCACATTGGGTATCTCTCAGGGTTGGACAAGGGTTGGACAAAATTACCATATATATACCATCCTTGTCTCCTAGAAATGGGTTACTGAAATAACCAAAACTTATGTTTTTCTATATCCCCAAGTACAGATAAAAGATTATGATTTCTTAAATTTTACCCATTGACAGATTTACAGGTTTGTCAGCCAATCAAAACGCTGTATTTTGGGGCAAAACAGGGTTGGACATTATGGGTTGGGCTGACAGGCTTTAACATTGGTTCCTATGGGGAAAAGGCCTATAATTATGATTATAAAGCTGCATTTTGCAAATTTTAGGAGCAATTTCTTAACCAAATTGTGTTGGTTGATTTTGTATCATGCAACCCTCTTCATGGGAGGAGAAAGGAGGCCATTTTAAAAATATATTATCATAGTAAAATTTAATGTTAGTGTAAACTAGGATGGGCTAATTGGGGTACCCTTTTGGAAGTAAAGTACCCCCTCCTTCCCAACATAGCAGTCCAGCCGGCGGTCCGTGACAGCCCTATCTGCTCACACCTCCGTCTCTGCTTCATTTCCCCTCAATCTTCCCCTGCTTACATCCACCTGCCCGGAGGGATCACTGTTTAATAAGACGGCTTATAACAGGACTCAAAGTGCTTCACTACAGCGCCACCAGGGTGTAATAAGATGATATAACTTACCCCTCCAGTATGTGGGCCTGCCTGCCTCCAGTGCATATAAAGCAGATGGGGATCAACCCAATTGCGTTTGATGTATCTGCCCCGGAAAAAAAAGATTGGGAAAATGTCAACTTATTATCACCCTGGAGGGTCCACATCTTGTTAGGGGCCTTCCATTAAGTACGTACACACATTTTCAAAAATCTCACCCCCCCCCACCCCTCCTGGGGTAAAAATATGCAATGGATTTGTTCTAAAACGTACATACATTTTTAAAAATCTCAGATCCCCCTCCCCCCCCCCCTTGATGAGTACATACTTAATGGAAGGCCCCTTAGGCTTACACTTTGGTTTCTATCGTGAACTTGATGGGGACTGATTTGTTAATATGAGCATCTTGATTTACTGAATTTTGTTTGAATCTGTCATGGAAAAGTGTATGGCAAAATGTCAACTTATCGTCGTCTAAGAGCTCGAGGGTTCACATCTAGTTCAGTTATCACTTGGGTTTATATAGTGAACTTGACAGAAACCAATTTTTCTTTGGCCAATTAAGATATTAGTTTCTGTACTGGTATCATTTTAAGTTTTCATATTGTCTTCAGGTTTCAGATAAATGCACCTCAGTTTAGAGAGAATGCATAAGTTTGAGATAAATCCTTATGTTAGTGTAAGCAAAGTAATGTAGAATTGTTTACTAAAGATTTTGGATTTCGTGTAGTATATTGCAATTTTGGAAGTTTTACATTTAATTACTTATTACTTTCTGGTTTCAAAATCGTTACAATCATCATGCCTAAAACTTTATTGATTCTGTATATTTCTGTAATGCCCATAGATAAGAGACAGTAGAAGAAAGT
Source organism: Lepidonotus clava (assembly GCA_936440205.1). Lineage (NCBI taxonomy): Eukaryota > Metazoa > Annelida > Polychaeta > Phyllodocida > Polynoidae > Lepidonotus > Lepidonotus clava. Next base: position 22,083,844 of record OW387135.1, read on the forward strand.
AGCTTTTTATTGCCATTAATGTCTAGTATAAGTCATTAAACATAATCTTTTTGAAGATTATCCTCTGAATCCAATATTGATCCTTCCAAGCCATATGCTTCATAATTCCGTTATTTTGTGTTTGTTTCATTGCCTCCTAAGGTGTATCATTTTACTTTTACAGGTCATTTTACTTTTACAGGCCAAGCCCACCTGTAACTTGACATCTAAATCATTCGTTCTATTGGACAATAAATTATCTTCTTCCTAGAACAATCAAGAGAAGAAGTGCTGACGCACAAATTTGGACAAATTCAGACATCACCTCTGTGAACTTTGTAGGCATCTCTCATCAAGAAACCATTTAATCAGACAGCATCCTGCATCACCTGTTGGACCCCTGCTGCGACTGCACCAAGCAATTTCCTTTGATGAGAACCAAGACCCCACAGCTAGCTGATAATGAGCCTATTATCTCACTTGATATGAATAAGTGAGACAAAGGGATTCTTAAGCTATTTGACTGATATCTTAATCATTGTCTGAACAGAAATGTTCGGATTGAGCTTTGGGTTTTGGGAAGGTTTTCTCGTCAAATATTAAACATCAACAATATACATTATTACCTATGCTAAAATAGAATTGCTTCCAATCTTTACCCAAGCCCCAGCTGTTTTATACTCTCTGTCATTTAATATAGACTGAGCCAGAGTCAGAGACAAAGTGCCAGTTGAGATGAATGCTATCAATTCAGACATATTACTAGTACTAATATTTACAAAATTAGCAAAGATAGGAGTGACGGATTGTTGGTCTAACCTGCCCAGCACTACCACACCAAGTGACAGTTGTCACTTAGAAGTTGCCAACGGTAACCTGCGTAACGACCCAAGATTGTTTAGCAACCAGGGTTGTGACATCATCATTATGTGATGTGATTCAGGAAAACATGTGCTTATCAGGGTTATGTAATGTTAGGTTTCCCTGGTGACTCAATTAAATGAAGTTAGCATCATGATTAAAAAAAAAAAAAAAAAATTAGCAAAAATATGTAATAATACTTTCTCATTTCAGACACATGCAATGATGTTAACCAGCACTTTTTTCATAGATCATCTATATCCAAGAATCTCCAAAATGCAAATGTACCCCAAATCCTATTCCTCTCGGGCTTGCAGCACTAGTAGTTCATGTGGGACCGTTAATATTCTCGGATGCCACAAGTGCTTGGTGATATAGGGGAATATCTGACCCTCCACAATCCTCCACTCCTGTGGGCCCCTAGGCCTTTCCCCATGGGGAATCGAAGGCATTAGTGATCTCTACTGGGGGGTTGGCCTCTAACTCGTCTGTAGATAGGGACGTGTTGGAGGGTAACTTCACCTGGGTCAGCCCACTCTCTGTGTATTGGGGATGTTGATTGGGGTCCTAATGTTGCATGTCAAATTTAAGAAATTGTCATGTTGTCTGTATATCAATAAGACACTGATAAATAGGAATATTTATTTCTATTCCTCCTAATTACATCGACTCTAAAAATTAAAAATCTGCTGCGATGTGAAGTGTGTGGTGTTTGGAATGCAAATGATAACGCCTCTCCGAAATAAATGATTTGATATAGGTATCACTATACAAATTAAATACTATTTTCCATGTCAATTTTAAGAACTTCTTATATTGAATTTAAGAAATGACCTATTTCATGTCGTTTATTTTTCTCTTTTTATCACTAGTAAGCCTCTTGTTGCATGTTAAATTTAAGAAAATGCCTTGGCGCCCTGTCGAATTTAGGGGTCTTTACCCATTATGTTGCAGACTGAACGGCGCACTGTCCTCTATCTGTGAACTGGTGTTGATCTGGTTATGCAAGATGACTGATCTAGGCTTAACTGGTGATAGAAGGCAACTCCTGGTGCCCAAAGGCCTCATGGGTGAGGGTAGGAATATTCCTCACACCCACAGGAGAGTTGACTGGGCAATTCAAAATTTACAGAGAATTGTTCCTGATTGAGTTTGATGTTGTGCATGATAATTGCACAGATTGCTGACTTATAATAGGGGTACTTTATGACATCATTTTATGAAGACAAGTGATGGAAGAATCCTCAAGAGATGTAACATGAACTGAGGAACAATGAGTGTTATTCCTGTATTCTGGAGGAGAGCTTTACCCTTGATAGGCCAGAAAAGGAAAACATATCCTTGTCATTTTAAAGGCATGACCTCAACTACGACAAATATCAACTAGCTACTATCACCTACGAATCACATCTATTTCTTTTGGTTTCAATTGTATATTCAGGCATAAATTAGGTCTAACAAACCTTGTCTGCCATTATACTATTCTGTTGATACTTTGAACTTACGAATTACCACAGGATAGCTCCTGGATATCAGAATATATAGTAGCACAATCAACGGTTGGATCGAGGTGTTACATTAAGGGTTGGAGGGGCACATGCATACCTTACGATGTATTACCACACGGTGCAGTCCTGTGGACGTGATGTTTCTACATACCACAGCTCTGCTTACCATTTCTACAAGAATCTGACCCGTTCACAATAATATGGGGTTACTTCTAGCCCTATCCTCATCCAATTTTGCTAACTCAGCAAATCCAAGAACATGCAAAGGTCGGGCATGGATTCAGGTGTTTTCTTCAAATGAATTTTCAATATGCTTTTTCTTTTCTTTACTTATCAAACCACATTCATCACAAGTAATGATCTTCCATGTTGGTGGAATAGATATATAAACCCTAATTGTAATAAATCAATCATACATACAATATAATCTCTTTGGAACAAAGAGGTATATAATAGTCAGAGTGGATTATTAACTGTTGTTTGGCACTAGGTTAAGTGACACTGAATATTGGTCGTTTAAAGTAATTAGTGTAATCAAATTTTGTGTAAGCAAATCATCAACCTTTACAAATATACTATTCAAAATTCTTACATAACATTCCCTCCCTCTATAAATTCTGATGCCATAAAAAAGCAAGTCTGGAATATCCATATTCTAGAAAGAGACGTTGAATTTAAGAGTATTATATCATTGTGGTCCATTGTCAATTCCAGACTATTGTCAGACCCTTAGCTACTTCATTTCTATCATCGCCTCACAATGCCATACGCAATTGAATCCTATTTTTACCTTGGTCACTGTGGAAAACATAAAATGAAGTGCTCCAGCTCAAGTGATTTAGACGAGCATTGACTGATTAGGCGTCTTACAGGTGGCCACAACTGCTGGACGATTATGCTCATTTACAGATGCTTTTATCTCTGGACTTCTGACAGTTGCGTGCGGCGAATCATGTTACGGCGCTATTCAGGGCTACTGCGGTAAGAGTGCATTGATTAATACAGCAAGCCCAACTAGTGGGAATAGGGTGTGGTGTTTCAGCCTGCAGGAGGTGGGGGGTGGGGAGCACTCAGTCTTTGTATGTATACATGTACCAACAGCCCCCCTATTTTGGGATGGGTATGATCTACAGTTGGCTGCCCCCCTAGCTCCCCCTTTCCCGCTATATCAAAGACTGTCCTGATTTGTTGAAGAATTTTGTGGTTGTAATTTGATTTCGGAACTCAATAATTTGAAGCATTATGAAGGAATTGAGTTGCATACAATAAACTTTTGATACAGTATAAAGACTGATATATCATTGACAGCTCCCCAATATGATTGTCTGATTATTTGACAGCCGACTTTTTCAGCCAAATTGGCAATTCACAGCGACAGTCCTGGAGGTTCAGGGCCCATATCTTCGTAACCGATTTAGCTGGTCAGGGAAAATTTGAATTTAGGGTCCCATGATCTGTGATTTTGCTTTTTACCCAAATTTATATTGTTATGCAAAATAGTGTGAAAGAGGAATTATTAAGTGTAAAATTTATTCATGATAGACAGATTTTCTGATCATGGGACCCTGATCAAATCTTCCCTGATCAGCCAAATTAGTTACGAAGATATGGGCCCTGGCCGAAGTTGGTACCCATTTCTGGACCAAGTACCCCCCTCCCCCGCCTCACCCTGGGTGTTTCAGACATGTGGGCTGGCCATTGCCTGATTCATGCAACTAGTGCTAGCTCCAAAGCCATGATGACAGACAGTGAAAGACATGATGACTGACATCAGGCTGCAGTTATCTTCAGAGGGAGTTGTCCGTCAGGAAAAAAAGACCGGAATCAATCGACTCGGAGTTTTTTTGTCTTGGCTCGTTGCCCTTTGCCGCCTACGCTTCCAAGGTATATTTGTCCTTGGAAAAAAGGAAAAGATAGTAATTCATTGGTCACTGGTCGTGCTTATAAAGGACTTCTGTGTGATAAGGTAAACCTATGTCTTGATAGCATTACCATCCTACCACAAGCGCTTTAAGTCTCCTGTGTATTTGTAACAACATAGAATACTTTTTATACGCAAAGTATGCCGAATTGACAGAAAACTAGGGAACTGTCTGGCATAAGATGGAAAAATTGTTATGTATGGATATTAAAGTCAAAGATATATTTGTTCATTTTACAGTGCAATAACATTGGCTTGTTCAAGATGATATATACATTGGGCCATTTTGCATTGAGAGCAGGGATATAATGTATTTACAAGACCATTAACTTTGTCCGCATCCATAATACATACCACAAGGACGCGGATCTGTATAACCGTTTGACCCTCAGTACAGAACTCCCTGTTTGCTGTCATTGTCCTCCCACTTTCACATCACAGTCTTGTGATTGAAATACACATGTAAATAGGCATATTGAATCAGGAGTAGCAATATTGACCCAAGCCTTAGGTTTGGCAGGCTGCAGCCATATAGCACACGGTAGCGAACCCATATTGATGTTCGACCTTTTGTGCACAGTTCCATATTTGCAGTTATTGTCCTCCACTTCCAGTAATGCCCCCTTGTAATTTCATCTTTAGTATAGAAATTACATAACCCCGTAGATAGGATGCACAGATAAGTGCATAGCCGTAGTAAATTAAGGTCAGTAGAATTGACCACAACATTAGGTTTGATGGGCCACACGCAGCCATTGCCTATAGGCCTATATAGCACAATGTAGCGATCGAACTCTTACAGATGTTCGACTTTCTGTACAGAATTTCTTATTTGCAGTCAATGTCCGACACTTCCATTAATACCCCCTTGTAATTTTATCTTTGCTGTGGAATTTACATAAACTTGTTGAAGGGATGTGGATATAAAATATATAGCCCCCTATGTGTATATTTATATATATATAGCTGCACAGTAAGCCGATACTCTTTCCATCCCAAAGCAACAGAAACTTTCTTTTTGCATGTTCCTTAATGTTCCTTATTTTACCAGCTAATTGTACACACATTACATCACAGGGCACTGAACCCTTAAAGATGACACACAATAGCTAATTGTGCATAGTTCCCTAATTGTAGTCATTGTTCCCCACTCCAGCTAAAGCCCCTTGTAATTTTGTCTTTAATATAGAAAGCACATATAATTAATGTTTAAAAACTCTTTGAAAAGGCATTTAGCACTTGAGCGTTGAATGCATTGATTGTTATTTTGACTTGCTAAAACTATGACTTGTATACTTATCTTACCTGCTACATAGATTCTGATCTCAGATATATGTTAGCATGGTCCTAGTTTCTTATATTGATTATGTATTTCTTATATGTCATATTGAATGTACCTATATGGAAGATGATTCTTATAAGAGTGAGTATGGTTAAATAATATATATATATATATATAACCTTGGTGAAAAAAATACTTATAATTATGGACAGCCTTATTCAATTTGGGCAGCAATATTGAGGTCCCACAACGTTAGATATGATATTGACCGCGGCCATATATAACACAGGGCGCCGAACCCGTATAGATGCTCGACCTTCTGAACAGGAACTGCCTGTTTGCTGTCATTATCCCCTATTTCCGGGAATGCCCCCTGGTAATTGTGCCTGATAGGCAGACAGTGCAGCCCTATATAGTAGCTGCACTGCTTGTCACTTCATCTCAGTTCTCATTTCTGTCAGTGGTGGCGCTGCGCGGGGCAACCCCTATAGCTAACTGGCCCTGCATCAGCAGCTTGTCAACTTGCATTTTCTCTGACCCCCCATATCCTTCACTTTGTCTAGTTACCTATCCCTGCTCTTTCTTTGGCCTGCTCTGAAGGTGCCCTTGTTCCCTGATTGGCCTTCAAAGAGCATTCACCTATTGCAGACAGTGTTAACGTTGTTCTATCAAAGATATCCCTCTTTTTGGCCTGCTCTAAAGCTGCCCTTGTTCCTTATTTCACTTTGAAAGAGCATTCACCTGTTTGAGACAGTGATTAAAGAGACACTACCCCCTCTCTTTGGCCTACTATGAAGCCTTGACATGCTCTTAGGCTGCTTTGGTCCCTGATTGACCTTGAAAGAGCATTCAATTGTTGCAGGCAGTGATCCTTAGATAAAACTAAAGCCCCATACCCACTAAGCGACTTTTATAAAGTTGGCCAAGGGATTGGCGCTAAAATCAGCCAATTCCTAAGGTTGCCTGTAAGTATAGTATATTGGATCTGAGTCGGTGCTAAAATTGGCTGATTCTACCCCTAGAATCGGCCGATTTTAGCACTGATCTGTCAGCCGATTGTGTAAAGGTTTCCTAGTGGGTATGGGGCTTAAAACTGTGCTTGGCCTACTCTGAAGCCGCCCTTGTTCCTTGATAGACCTTAAGAGAGCTTTCTCCTGTTACAGACAGTGATGTTGAAAAAAAACTATCCCAGAAAGGGTTTTGTTGTGCATTTATTACATTGAAAAAAGAAAGTTTCTGTTGCGCTTGCATGGAAAGAGTATCGGCTTACTGTGCAGCTAATACAAATGAGATTTATATTTATGAATCATGATCGAAGGTGATCAGGATACACGTGTGAGGCTAATGCGACCGGATCACTGATACATAAAAAAAAGATGCAACTTTGGATTGTATCACACTTGATTGCTCCATCTATCATTCATAGCTTTTTGTCTAGGAGAAGGTAGCAGGCGCTTATATGGCGTTGATATGGTGGCATTAATTTGCCCAACCCAATTTGCTGCCAGTCTATGGATGATGACTCTTAATGCAACTCTGCATAATCACTACACAAAATATTATTATAAATGACACTTGTGCGGATCATATAACACCTGCATGCTGGAGTATGTGTCGTTTTTTATGTAGGCAGTGCAGATTGTACTTTATGTTCCCCTAAAGTGCATGTGTATTGTGAGACTCGCTTCATGTTTATGTTCTATCAAACATCATTTTGCAGAAATAAAACCCATTGTCCATTGTCAATAGAGAACAAAGAACCCTTAGACACAGGTACATGACGGTCGGTGAGGGAAAGAGATACAAAGAATAAGAATATTAATATTCAACTCAGCAGGATAGCAGTCTGGCTGCTGACAGAACAAAGAAACCTATACAATTCCTTTGACATCACTCTCCACAAAAGGCAATGTTCTCCTCAATTAGCAAATACCAATTCTATTGTTTGACAGGTCCAACCTTCCAAGAACCCAGAGTCAGAATCCAATAAAGCTATTCTGACGAGCGCCTTTGGTCATGAATAGCAAACCACTCAAAAAGGAAATGTCAGTAAAAAGAAAAAAGTCAAATGTCGTTGAAGCATTGTATTGTGAAAAGAGCGATAGTTATAGATAACCAGAAAGACTGTATTGAAATGTTACAGGCAAAGCTTTGATGAGGCAGTAGAGCTTTTAGAAAATATTGATAAATGCAATATGGGTGTCTCCAATAGCCCGTTGCACAATGCCCAATCGTAACAATGGAATCTTAAAGAACGCTGTAATGCACATGTGGTTAACAGCAACCTTGTTGTTACATCTTTTTCTTTTGCAAAACATCTATAGTATCTCTCCCACTGAATTAAATTGAATTCTTTACACTGATATATTATGGGACAGTGTATGTACTGTATATATACTGCAAAGATCCTTTACAGCATTCAGAATATGCTCTTTAACCCTTTCACTGCTGAATATGTCATTTTACAGTTCATAATTACAGAGATATTGGCCAAAATATGAAAATTAGTCTTAAAAATGCCTAAAATTCAAATTTTCTCTAGATTATTCTGGTACAATTAGTTTTTATGTAAGTTTGATGAAAACATTCCAAATGTTGGCACCCTGCCAATTTACGAGACATGTATGTGTTGATAATATCTGCATTATGTTCCAATCTTTGGTTCCATGGTAACCATTAATTGCTGAAATATTGATTTTATTTGTTTCAAAGAAAATAAATTGGGATCTAAAGGCTTATTGTGTTTGAACAAAAAAAACAGTTTGTGATTATCTTAAATGAAACCAAAGTTATAACATATTGAAAATTATATCATTTTTGAAAAACTAACAAATTTCTATCAATTTGAAAAAAGATGGCAAAATCATCTTTATGTATATCGTAACAAGGTTGTGCAATTGCAGTTTTACTGTTTTCTAATGAATTGATGCTAGCATATTCAAATGGCCATATCTCCGGTTCTAATAGGAATTTTTGAAAAATTCTTTCAGATTCTGAAAGCTTGATTTCTCCGCTATAAATGTTCTTCCTATGGGAATTTGCCATTGAGCCACTTTTGTGGCTTCCCGCGCTGAAAGGGTTAACGGGTGCAAGAATAGCCTAACAATGATAAAAGTGGACCACAAAAGGTTTCCCTGTTTGCAACCTGTCCTTGTTACAAGTGATAAAGTGCAATGGGCCACAAGTGAACGGGCTGGGTATTGTATTGTCATGAGTAAACCTAGCTCCTGGGGCCTTTGCCTGGCTGGGAGTGCTTTTCAATATCTCTGATTGTGTTTGGGAGTGATAAGGAAAGACCCTGAGAGGTGCCACTCCACAAAGGTATCAGATGATATAATGAGTCTCCTACTGTGTACGCATGCAGAACAATCTGCCCTCACAATGCAATGTTTGCAACCTGCAAAATATCGCGTGCCACCTGAAAGTCAAGTCATGCATGCATGCATTCACCAAAAAAAAGAGTGTATTTGATTGTCTGCCCATGCAATAATCCTTCACCATGTGGTGGTTGTAAGGGATGTGTAACACTGTAAGGAAAAAACTGTCATATAATAAATCCAGAAACCTTTGTCTTGCGCTGATACCGCGGAAAAACTGGGCCTGTCGCCGCGGTGAAGGCACACGCGTATGGACGGGAGTGGGTTGTGTAGGAAGGCACAGGGTTTGTTCTCAACTATAAAGTTTCCCCTGGCGCGCTCATAAAAGGCCAGCAGAGGAGCGGGGTGGTCGGCGGAGGAAATACCTCTTCAGGCGTCGGCTCAGATCAACCTGCCGCCGCGGGCAGACATTAGCCCTGTGTCAATATTTGTCTTAAGGCCCTGTTACACTGCGCGACTTTGAGCTGCTACATAGGCGCGATGTGGCGATTTTACCGATGGATCCGCATGCAGGGACGATAGAGCTGTTAAAAATTGGCAATTTGGACATTTGGCAATTTGGTCACACATTTTTAACAACGATTTTTTTCTCTAGGATATTTGCGATATCTCTACGTTATTGTCGTATCACAGCTCCAATCGTGTAGTGTGATTCCGTCTTAAGCCGCACACACATTTTGAGCTATTCCCACATTTTCCCCTCTTTTTCCCCCACCATCCTTTGTGTGGCGGGCGCAATTGCCCATGCTATAGACATGCACGGGGCGTCTTATTTATGGAGGCACTGGTTTGGTTTCTAATTGGCCGGCGTGAAGCATAGCGATTATGTAAAACGATATCGGTGTGGATTACACAACATCAATAATGGTGAATCAGCATAAATTCAATGTTGAAAAAAAATGATTAAAATCAATGCTGGTACACCAGACGCAACTTGATACATATACATACATGCTGATCAGTATTGACGCGTTCTTTTTAATAACTGAAATGAAAACGTACTGGTAAAGTGTACGTACAGAGAAAGCATAACCAACTATTATCGTATTCATGTTATTATTTGACAGGATCATTAAAGTTCTACCATTACACGTCTAAAATAGCCGGCTTATTTGGGCTGATCGAGATTACGGTGAGTAAACCAACAAAGTAGTGTGCACATGCACGGGGAAGTTGACCAGGGGCGCGTCTGATTTCAGGGTAAGACTAGAGGGGTAGTGTTACTCTGTCAATATTGGAACATTAAAAACGGGCCTGAGCTGCTCACCGCGAGTAGTTCGACTAACTCGACCAGGTGCGTGGCTTATAACCAGGGAGCAGCAGCTGCCCCTGGTACCAAACCCTTTAAGAGTCAGGTGCGTGGCTTATAACCAGGGAGCAGCAGCTGCCCCTGGTACCAAACCCTTTAAGAGTCAGGTGCGTGGCTTATAACCAGGGAGCAGCAGCTGCCCCTGGTACCAAACCCTTTAAGAGTCTGAGTGCACACATAAAGTGCACATATAAAGTGCACAAAAAAGTGTTCAATAATATTATATCCCCCGGCATGTGCGAATAGCATACACACTTTTGAAGCTCCGCACGTTCTTTATCTGAGAAGTTATTGATGGTGAAGTGTCAGATTTCTACGTGTTTTACTAGAAATCAGTTTATCAGTAGTTTTCACTTTTGCTTTGCTGTGATTGTGCAGTTTGTATGAAATCCATCAGCTCATTCTGCTTTAGAAGAAACTATAGTCATTATCACAGAGGTAGTACAACTTTAGGTGTGTGGCAAGTGAGGTCTACGTGCGGCTTTAGCATTATTAACGGTTGTTTAGCATAATTAACGGTCGTTTGGCATAATCAACGGCCGTGTAGCATAATCTAAGGCGGATTAGCATGATTAAAACTGGAGTTTAATGTGTGAAGACCAAGGCAAATGTAGCCATATGTTTCCATATGCCTTGACGATGTATTCATCATGCAAGTATCCCACCGCCGATTTAGATGCTGCCTATTTTATATTTGTTTATGTTTTTTCCGAAATCATTGCATGGAATCTTACATCCCGTATATCATTCAAAAGGAAACTTTAAAGCCTTTATTATAGTAAATAACATGACTATGTTTAACCTTTGTTTCCTCTGCCGATTTTCAGAATCGGCAGCAAAGTCGGCAAAATCGGCATGCGAGGTAAACAGGTAAAGCCTATCCCTTCACCCATCCTGTAACGCCGTCCTTTCGCCATCTTCTATTACGCGCTAGGTCTCATAATTTCACTATCTACTTTGCCATTTCTGCCCTCAGATAAACCCTTGCCCCACTGCCCTAAAGCCAACTGGTCAGTTTGACCACAGGCCAGGCCTGCTCCCCTAGGCATGTGGTCAAAGCTCATCCTAACATATGGTTGCTGCTATAGTCAAGACGTTACGTAGTTCACACTCCCGAGCTCCCAGGCCCAGCAACCTAAAGCCCGGTTTACACAGGCCGTCAACGTGTCCTTACGAAAAATCACTTACGATAGGCTTAGGTTAATGAGTTGTCGCATGCCAAAAATTAATTATGTAGGTCATTATCGTAGGTTATCGGTGACAATTGTCGTAATATGCAAAGGGCAGAAGGGTTTACACAATCCGACAATTTAATTAAGATAATAAATCCATGAAAATTAACATAAGGCTTACGACAATGAACGTATCTAATAGATTTCTATATGAATGGGTCCTTTGGCCTAAGAAAAGGGGGTTTACACAGGCCGACAGAAGCTCTTAAGACATAAATCTCGTTAACCTAAGCCCAATTTTGTTGTCGTAAGCCTGTTCTCCTAAGCTTTTTCCAAAAATTTTCAAACACGTCTGAAATTACATTATCTTAAGGATTTGGTCCCGATAGATTATCTTAAGGCCTACGACAGCCTTAGGACAATGATTTTCTTACGATAATATGGGTTTACACAGGCCGATAACGTCATCGGGATCATCGTAAGGCCATCGGGATCATCGTAAGGCTATCGGGATTATCGTAAGGCTAACCTAAGGGACCTAACGTAAGGATTTTATCGGCCTGTGTAAACCCCCCTTAACCAGCCACGCTCTGACGTTATACCCTAACTGTTCCCACTGAATTCCTGAAAAAAGAATGCCAAGAAAACTACACGTTGCTGTCAATATCCAAACACATTTATCATCACTATAACCATCTCATTTTGTCTTTATCTTTTGTTTGGAGCCTAACAGCTGGTGTTGTACATGTGTTTTGCTTATGGTTGCACTATTAATGGTAGGACTCAAGAGCAAACCATCCCAGCTGGGTCTTATTAAGACCACAGAACATGCAGAGAAGCATCATTTTGCATGGCAGGTAAGCTGCATCTCCTTTACAAGTAGAGAAGCAGGCTTGGGTTTCTCCTTTATCAACCCATCCTCAAGTCCCAGAATTGGTCAATCATTTCTCCACGAGACCCCAGTGGTATTCCTCTGCTAATTTGTCTATGGCGTTTTAAATTGATGGATCTTTCTAGGGTCAACCTGGGAGCTAGTTATCAATTTAAGTGGTTTGTGAGACTGTGTGTGGAAATCTGTGTTACTTGTGGGGAAGGAGCGGTGGCCAGGAAGTCTTGGTGGGAGCCATAATCAACCACTCAGACTAATTATGAGTAGATGCGTGTCTTAATTAGTGACTGCTAAATCAATGCGTAAAGAAACCATGCTACTCCTTAAAATGTGTGGATTGTGGATCGTGGATCGTGGATTGTAGACTGTATGCAATTTTAAAGAAACCATGCTTCTGTATGTGGATTATAGACTGCAGACTGGGTGAAATTGCAAAAATGTTACTCCTTAAGGTGTGTGGATTGTCGATCGTGGCACGTGGATTGTAGACTGTATGCAATTTTAAAGAAACCATGCTAATTTCTGTATGTGGATTATGGACTGCATACTGGGTGCAATTACAAAAATCCCTATATATACATTTTGGACTGTCTGCAATTTTAAAGAAACCATGCTAGTTTCTCTGTGTTTATCATGGACTGCAGACTACGTGCAATTGCAAAAATCCCTATACATTGCTTCTGATACGCGTGTGGTCCTAATTTCTGTTTGTCAAGTAAATGAGAAGATACTACACAGTGACAACATCAGCCATGTACTTGTGTATATTGGTGCTGCCAAAACGTAAAGTGTATAAAAGAACAGTCACACATTTATAAACACTTTTTATAAGATTTTCTCCATCAGCCTATTGGTCATATATCAGCATGGCCATTGCAGTACTAGAAGTCGTTCTTGAGACAGACCCTGCAACAGAGAAACAAAGAAAGCTACTGGAGGCTAAAGTTTAAGTAACTTAAGACTTACCGTGGGCGGCGGGTATCGCTGACAATCCCCTGCTGGAGCCTGTCGTTACCCCCTGGAGGAGGCCTTATACCACACAGTGATCCGGAAGGCCGTTAATGTGTCCAAAAGGTGTCCTGGAGTCGCCTAACACCGACCCCCTGGAGGAGCAAACGCCACCCTGGAGGAAGAGACGCGGGTGGCCGCTAGCAGTACTCTGAGTCGTGGTAATGGTCAAGCACTAATAGCACAGTCGGCGGAGTCTTCGTCTTAACTTGAAAGTGTCCTGGAGAGTGGGATTTGCTGTAGGTGCCAGGGTAAAACTCTCTTGGGGGTTTGCCTGGTTGAAGTCCGATATGAGGAAGATGTGAGGAGGATTTTTTTCTCTTTTTTTCTGTGAGTGTGGATGTGGTTGAGGTTGTGGTTGAAGATCTGGTGGTGGTTAACGCGGACTGTGTGAAGTCTACGCGTCAGGTTCGGGCGGAGGGTGGCAGGCGGTGGGCGGCGAACGCGTGGCGTCCTCCAGTGTATGAGTGGCGGCGGGCGGTGTTAACGTTGGGGCGGTGATGATAAAGAGCCGCGCGGTGTGGGGCGGCGCGGCGCGGCGCGTGTGTCTCCGCGCGGCGCGTCAAACTCCGCCCGTGCTAACAGAACCCACGCGCGCGTCAATCTGGACAACAATGGGAAAACTCCGCAAAGTGAGTTTTAGGTTCCGTCAGTATCAGAGCCAGTTCTTGATAGGTTGATGAGATTGTGTCAAAGCTAGGCGGGCCGCCTGGAGGTGGGTGGACGAGACAGGTAGGTGATGACAACACCTGGTCATGTCATCGTCTAGTCTTTAAATGCTGGTGATTGGGCCCGACTCCTGCTCTACTACTACTACTAGTAGTCGCCTCTCCCCGCTCCAGCCGCCACCTCCAGCTGCTGTGCGCGCCGCCGCTGTTCCTCCTGCGCCTCCTCCAGGCTCTCCCCACCCTCCCCCCACCCTCCCTTCCTCCAGTGTGTTACGGCAGCAGCGACCTGCCGCCTGCTGGGCGTCGGGCGAATCAACTCGGAGCAATTCCCAGATGCTCACTCGCAGGGAGTTGCTCAATGAAGGCTGGGTCCTTGGTCATAAACTATTCAGTCAATCTCCGTCTATAACTGTGTTGATTCTCATCTATTCCTGTATGATTTTATGGATTTCGGTTATGATAAGGATAGCCCACCTGTTTGCGCTGTTAAACCCCTGCTTGAGGAAAAGTGTTAAAGGAGCAGAGCTGGGGAAAATCTTAAGCATAGCTTTGGGCGTAAGGGTTTGTCTTACGGTTGGGGGCATTTACAAAAGATTGTAAACAAACATTTTCTCAAACAGCTGGCTGTCTGTCTCAAGGTTCAAGATAATGAAATTCACTTTGGTATCAGATTGGATGATTTATATCATTGAATTTTATGTCCTCCTGTCGACCAGGTATATTGTAGCAATTACTAAAAGGAATGCCTATTAAAATAAACACTTGTTGTCTATTTTAAATATGTTAGTTCCACTAATGTGTAAGATGTGTAAAATTCAATCTTTTGCTGTCCTCTTGTTATTAGAAAAGTGAATATCATTATTTGAATTTGTATGAGTCACTCTGTATAACATAATCATTGGCCTGGATACACCCTGTGCTAAGAAAGTAGAGAATCTATGTATCATTCAGAATCCCGAATTGTGTTTGTATAACTAGTACTTTAGCTATGTAGAATTTTCTAGAAGCAGTATAATATATTGAGCTATACAACAGGAAATATAAATTTGCACTCCTGAAATTTACAGAATACAACTGTAGAATAATGGATGCCGACCAAAAAACATTCACGATATTTTGTGGCGGTGAGAAAATTCTGCCTATAATGAATCCACGATATTTCGTTGACACCAATAGTTTATTGAAAGAAAATTGTACTAAAATCATTCAGAAGATATATATTTATGCATTCCTTCTAATGTGTGTTAGAAGGACATTGGAACAGTCTGATAATTGAAAAAAAAAATTAAAAAATTAAAAGAGAAAGTCCACAAAATTTCATGGAGGCTTAAATTCCACAGTGGGAAATAGTGCCATTGTGGGTATTATAACTTTTCGTGGGACATAATTTTTCGTGGGTCATGATTTTTCATGGATGTTTTTTGTTCGCACCCCGGAATTGTTAATCACTTCCTTCATTACAAAACGTGTACCTCCATGTCTTACGTAAGTTAACGGATACTGCCAGCTGAAGCTTCCTCACGCCGCACTTACAAAGCTAATTACACAAGTATAGATACTAATTACACATGTAGAGACGCTAATTGCACATGTATAGGCAGATTGCACCAGTACATAGGAGGCACATTATGATGTCTTGATTATCCTTTGTGGTAAATGTCACGCAGCAAGTCCGCCTTCTGCAAGAAAAGCAATCATTAAAGGGGGCCTCCCGCGGCGGAACAACAACACATCTAGTGACGGTACAGCAACAGGTTGGCAATAACTTTTTGTTGAATTGTTGCTCACTTTTGCCCAGAAAAATTACATTGTCCAGCCATTGCTGGGTGACAGAAGCAATCAAAAATGGTAAATCTGATAGTTACAAACAGGTACTTAACAAATTACAGTGAGTGGGACGGACAGCACTATATGGTGTAAGGATTATAAACAGATATATTATATCTAGTCCATAACCTTGATAAGTATTTTTGCACATTATATATATATATATATATGTGTGTGTGTGTGTGTGTGTGTGTGTGTGTGTGTGTGTGTGTGTGTGTGTGTGATTTATATCATATTTATGAGCGTGTGTGTGTTCTGGGTTATCATGAATTGATGTAATTGTACTTGTCAATTGGTCGCCAATATGTTGTTCATGCAATTTTTGGAAGGTATAACATCATCTTCACATCCTCTATAGCAAATCGAAGTAATCAACTGATTTATTCCTGTTTCCCTGGTCGGGATATTGGAAAAAAAAATTCAAATCAACTGATATAAAACTTGCATATGTAATCTAATAATAGATCATAATAGATAGATTCTAGATTTCAGTCAATTCTGGGAAGATGTTCCGTCTTCTGCCCATCGTCTGTAGAACTTGAAGTAACGAGCCAATACAAAACATACCCATAAAGGTCGAGTCTAAAGTTAAAAACCACAAGCGCGGACAATCATAAATCAAAACTCTCGGCATGAAACTGATATTTCCCATATCCTGCACATGTATATGAACAAAACTTTCGTATATTACAAAGATCTAGAGAAACTTTAAAGATACTTCTGAAATACATATATCTTTCAGGATTTGAAATTCAAGTAATATTTTTCTATATCCTCTTAATATGTCGATAAAGAATAGCATAAAGCAAATTAAGATTTACTATTTTTCACTGGAGGATTGGAAACCATGGAAGCCTTTGCTGTGAGTTTATGTGAAATATATAATTTTATAAATATATCTGAAATTTCTTAGACAAATATGCGTCAGTGTTTGTTTTTCACCAAAATCAATACACGTCTGTAGGCCTAGTCTTGATTTTGACAAAGTACTGAAAGAAAATGTATTGGATTTTACCATTGCAAACCTGGACCTCTCACCTGCTCAAAGCATCTAAAAAGTAAGAATTGACAACCTGTCTCATCTGGCCAGCACATATGGAGAATAGCACATACAGCCATCCACTGAAAAGCATCAGGTGGCTCTGTTGGGATTAGAAACAGGTATCTTTCATACAACTTGAATACCATCTAGGATTGTAATTTCAAATGATAGGACTTACTGTAAATGATCTTTATGTTTATATGTCCCCTTTTCAGTTCATGTTCAGATCCAACCATTTTGTAAACATATGAGGTGGAAAATATTTTGATAGGATTTTGTTTGGTCTGTAGCTTATTGACATATTAATTCAGTGTGTAAAGTGAAAATATGGATCGATAAGATCGGATTTAGATAACTT
Organism: Lepidonotus clava; assembly: GCA_936440205.1. NCBI lineage: Eukaryota > Metazoa > Annelida > Polychaeta > Phyllodocida > Polynoidae > Lepidonotus > Lepidonotus clava. The sequence goes on from OW387135.1 coordinate 22,101,045, forward strand.
TACGTCATAAGTTAACCTAATTTAGTTATTGCCCAGATGCGTTACAAAATGCATAACAGTACATGACAAAGGGATGAAGCTGTGAGCAATGTTCATGTAATAATAATAGATAATCTCATCAATTGTATCAGAATCCAAGCTCTCTGATGTCAGAATTCAACATTCGACAACATTACACAAAGCATGTCATTTTTAATGCATCAGTTTTTCAATTTCTTTCGTTCCATGCTTATAATTAAGTGTTAATGTGCCACGCTGTATGCTGGTATGGTCAATATGATTATTGATGGGAGAGATGAATTTGAAGACTAGAAAAATGATAGGTTCTTCTGAATGTTTAAACATCATAACATGAGGATTGGAAGACTACAAATTTGTAATTTATCGTACCTTTACAGAGAGGGATAAAGATAATAGCTGCGTCTCCATACAGTTTTTTTTAGCAAGATTTGAACGGCCCATTCTCCTTCCAAACATGTTTTCCTTCATTCTTCTCTTCCCTTGTATTATATACTTCGCTATAGCCAAGACATAGATATATACCTCATCTATAAATCAAAAACTACCGTCCAAGCCCGAGGAGTGTTTAGGGTTATGTGGGAAAAAATCGATTTACGGGGGATGAGGGAGATGGTGTTGTCATTTGGTTGTCTCCAGAGAAGCTTGGACCACTTAGGTTGTATTCCACTAGCCGAGTCTGAATGACTTTAATTTTGTAATTTATTACTTTGTATCATGCAGTAACATGAAAATATACCATTCATCCTAAATCTCATTTGAGAGTGAAATTAAAGAACCCTTTCTAATGATGTACAGCACGTCTATGTTTACCCATTGCTCAATATTCTCACTGTCGATTTTTTAAATCAGCAGTAAAATCAGCTAGTGGAATACAGCCTAAAGAGTAAAACAAAGATGTACGTGAGAGGATGAAATGGTGGGCGTTGGCACTAGCCGCATGTTATTCACTCCTAAATCTTAACGTATGGTTGTCTTAGATTTTTTAACACACACAACGAAGGTACACACTGTACATCATCCTAAGGTTTAGCATACAATACGGTGCACCATTTCCCCAGACACAAACCCTCCTTTCTTTGTCTTTTGGGTACCTGCAGAAAAAACCAACGGGTAACAATACAGGTAAAAGGCCGAGCTTCCACCCCACACACATTCACCTTAAAGCTTAACTGTATAAAATGTATTTTTTTACGCATTAAAAGGTAACATTAAGTTTTTTTTTAATATTTTTGTATATGTTTATACTTGCATTTTTTAAAGTAGATTTGAAAATATTTGCATAAGTTGTTTTCGTTTAGTTTTTCCCACGTCTTAGAAATGTGGAAAAAAAATGATAAGGAAGCACGTGCATATCGCGCAGGTGTAAAATCACCTACAGTGTTTTCTTAAATATAAATGGACATGTGCTATGGAGGTTATTGACATGTGAATAAAAATAATTGCATTTTTTTCTATTGACACATTGAAACTACATTTATAACGAAATATGAGATGACTTTTACATAAATTCAACATGCGACATCGGGGCTGCCCCATCACGGCCGGGTATCTATAAGCTCCATAGCCACTAGGCCATTTTGACAACGTCAGCCGACTGATTGGTGCTAATATCAGGCAATTCTATCAGAATGATTGGCCGATTTTAGTACTGGTTCATGTCGAACATGAACATTTCAATATTGCATACCGATTGGTGATCAGATCGAGCAAAAAGTCGGCCGATTCTGTTGATAATTACCGATGTCCGGCCGATTTGTCCGCTAGTTGCGCCTAGTGAGTACGGGGCTTTAGCCATGTTTCCACCAGCTGATTTTACTACCGATTTCAGAAATCGGCAGCGGGAATATTGGTTAATCATGAACATATTTTATACCATTAGAACAGGTTTTTAATTCTCTTTCAAATGATTTCTAAGACATATAATCATTTGTCATATTATCAGTTAAAAGTAATAAATTGCCAACAAATCGGTAGTAAAATCGGCTGGTGGAAACAGGGCTTAAGAGAAGGATGTTTGCTGTCAAAAGAATCAAGGTACTTAATTTCATAATTCAGACACAGGCGTGTACGTGCTGGGGATGGCGTGACGAGGCAGAACTGATTGTGTCTGGACAATTCTTTTATCTAATCTACAACGTGTTGGTAATTAGGGGGACGGAGATGGGGAGAAACGTGATGTATGCTACTGCTATGCTAACAACTTATCGACAGGATGTACAATTATCGTTACTATATAGATAATGTCAAACAGTATTTCACAACTAACATTGCGGCCTTCCATTAAGTATACATATACGCATTAAGGGGGGAGGGGGTCTGAGATTTTTGAAAATGTGCATACGCTCTAGTACAAATCAAATGGCCCGGTCCAACGCGTATTTTTGCCCTAGGGGGTCGGGGGGTCCGATCTTTTTTTTAAATATGCATACTAAATGGAAGGCCCTATTGCCATTACCTTTTTCAGAACCAAAGAACCATGGCATTGTATCTCGTTTAGTAGTACTGTGGCATAACCATAAATATCAATAAACATTTTTCGATTTAGGATTTGATAATTAAACTTCATGTTAACATAGTGAAACTGCAACTATTAATAGTTATTACAGGAAGGCTTTAGTCTAAGATACATTCAGTAACTGGTGAGTGCCCTCAGTTAATGAATATTAATAGGTTTATACCCAGCTGTCCTTGAAATTATGTCTATATCATATCTTATTCTATATCATATATTGTAAGCAACGAATGATGTCTATGGCGAAATCATTAATCAATTCAGCGGAAATATATATATATATATATATATATATATATATATATATAGTCATTTGTGCATTTCAAATATCACTTACTATTCTCTCGTTTTGTTACACATCTTCCTTCTCCTTTCTTCTTTGTCTAATACCTTTGCTTTCGCGCCCCACCCTCCAATAATTGGTTAATTATGTACATGCCGTTCAACGATATTGGTCTCATTTACAAGCGAGCTTATTGCATACAACTGAGTGCATAATTACTCGGCATCCTTAATTAGAACCTTCCGATGTTCAGTTAGATCTAGTGAATTGATTTCTGGAAGTATATCCATAGAATCGTACAGTTCTATGGTATATCTAATAATATTCATTCAGAGACAACATTGTTTCATTTCCAACATTGTATTTATTCTCCAAATCGTGTCCACCACTCAAATCCTTCTATCTATAGGATGCCACACATATTCCAAATAATATATCTTTTGTTTTACATTAGCACGAGAATTCACTCAATCACATTGCTGAAGAAGTGGCGTATGGACAGCTGATTGAATAATGAAGTACCATGTTTTACCTGGTGACCAATACAGAATTATACGGTTGATTTCTAAAGCATGAATTCCACAGGCCAATATGGTGTTGCTGATACTGCATTTTGTTATTACAAATATTAGGAGTCGTAAATCCTATGTACCATTAGCAAAGGAATTATAGAACCTTTCTTCTGGTATACAAGAATTATGTCTATACTTAAGCTTCATTTCCCCACATGGCGATTCCACTTGTTGCCGATTTTAAAAATCAGTGGAAAAATCAGCGGGAAAATCAGCAGAAAAATAAGCATTATGAAATATGGGCTTAATGCTATACAGAGAGGATGATACTTCTGAAGACTGCTTCCCTTGCTCTCAAAGGTCAGGGTGCATTAGCAGAATGACATTTAAGCTAGGAAGGGTAATGTAAAGGCCTGTTTCCACCGAACGACTGCAAACGACATTTGTGAACGACTAAAGTGAAAGATTCACCAACGACCAAATATCTAACCTGTTTAATATTTCTGGACGACAAATGGCAATGATTTCTTCCAGAGCCAATTAAAAGCAATTAAATCCATTGTTCCCTATGTTTTTCAACTCAAGCCGTTGGAAATGGTCGTCCACAACGTCCCAGAATCGTCCGAAACTACTTATTTTGGTCGTTTGGTGGAAACACTTTATTGTTAGACACTTACGATTTTTTACTCACGATACTTACTAACGACAGATTTGTCAGTCACTTTTATCGTAAGGTCCAGGTTGAATCGTTTAGTGGAAACCCGGCTTTATCTAACTGAAATAATAAACGTTTCAGCAACACAGAAGGCAAACTCAGAACCTCTGTGTAGAAAATTCAGGGTTTTACAAATCGTTTATGGATCAAGTTTTCTACTGAGGAGTCTGTAGTCAATATGTAGTTGCCTAGTTCTAAATTGTAGTTGTCAATTTCAAAAAACCTTTTTACCGGTTGCCCACTTGGCAACTATGGCCTTTATTTGAGCTTCTCATGATACCTTTTCTGGTTGTCCCGGGCTACGGTGCTCCCTACTGAAAAAGAATGGGACACATTTTCAAGTAGTTCTATTTGGAATCCCAAAAAGGACCATTAGCTCGCTAGGGTAACAGTATTTGTACAATATTCAATGACAGACCTTCGGGAACGAGATTATGATGGGCATGCGTTTGACATAGCGTTTGGCAATAAGCCCAAAACAATTTAGAAAATAACAAGGTTAGAAAAATTCTATTATTTCTGAACTAACTTTATTATTATCCTAAACTTAAGATATTATGTAGCCAACACTATTATATATATATATATATATATATATATATGTATATATATATATATATACCAAGCAGAAAAAGATAATTTTAGTAGAGGCAGTGTCTGTACATGTACACATTCCTAATTAGTCCTCCATGGCTCTGCAGACTTCATAGCTAAATCAGATCCAATATTCAAAAGAAAATATTTTAAAAAAAGAAATTTCTAAATATAAAAGGTAAGACCTAAAACTTTTAAACATAATAGGAGAACCCTGTATTCTATTCCTGTAAAAGAAAATAAGACGTCAGCGTTGATTCCAACAGATTTCAAGAGATATGATACAAATTCTTGCCCTCAGAGTAAGAAGGATGTGTCGCTGACTGCCCTATGCCAGCACAGTAAAGGGAGCAGAATCTAATGGTGAAGGATACACTTGCGAAGCAGAAATAAGATAAGCTTTAGAAAGAATCTTCAAGGGTACTCTTTTTAGATGTATCAAACCACTTTCACGGCCTCGGCAATTTCCCACTGATTTCCATTAATTTTGCATGCCACTGATATGTATATGGTTAACATGAGCTGCCGATGGATGACTACTTTGAAATTATACCAACATATTTCATCGGCAAAACCAAGCGATTAATTATCACATGAACAAGTGAGGCTTATATCTACCATGGGATTTTCATTTTTTCTAAGCTTACTGCATAATATTGTAATAGATTCTTGATGGATTAATATATTTTCAGCAGAGGTTTAAGCTTCGCGGAAAGGTCATAATATGATCCTCACTCCAGGTTCCTTGTGCAAGGTATCAGTTTTTCATAACATGAAAAAATTGTTATATCCTTTCCCTGGGTCATTTTATTTTTGATGAAGTAAAGCCAGATATATTTCCCCCCACACGTCCATCTAATCAGCCAGTGAAAGGAAACCTATCTACTGTCAACAGGTCCAATTCCCTCCGCAGCCAAATGACATATCCAGCTCGGCCCCCTACAACCTGAACCCAATTACACAATACGGCTGGACCATCAATCACTCACAACTGCTCATATGACGTCTATAACATCAGCTTCATGCTCGCGAGCTGCTCTTTTAATTCGAGGCCGTCAGGGATGTCAGGGGGCCGTCAGGGACGTCAGGGGGCCGTCAGGGACGTCGTCAGTGGCCGTCACCGATTCAACAGGCGTTATTGGCCCCACCCTGCCGAGAGGCATGCTGGGATAGACCTATTGGCGGAAGTGATGAGTATTTGGGTGACACCTGGTGCCGGAGTTGAGAATGACGAATTGCAGAGGTGCCAAATGAAATGGGGTTGGGAAAAGGAGATCTCCTTTTATGGGATGGCTCAAATCAGGAGATTTGTTACAGTTAATTTCTGTGTGGCAGAGCCACATACAGGGAGTTTATGGGAGGGGTTACCCCTCCCTTTGGGGGGGTATGGGGGGGGGGGCATCTCCAGAAATCCTTTGGAAAGGTAACCTCTCTTTCATGCAATCTGAGGCATTCTGAGGTACCTCGGTGGCCTTAAGGGATAATAGATTTATTCCCCCATTTACATGGATATATCCATTTTTCCAGGGAATGGAAGCTCAAGTAGATCTAGGTGAGAAGGGTATGGGAGGGGTTACCCCTCCCATTCGGGGGTATGGGGGGGCCAACCCCAGAAATTGTTTGAAAAGGTAACCTCTCTTTCATGCAATCTGAGGCATTCTGAGGTACCTCAGTGGCCTTAAGGGATAATAGATTTATTCCCCCATTTACATGGATATATCCATTTTTCCAGGGAATGGAAGCTCAAGTAGATCTAGGTGAGAAGGGTATGGGAGCAATTTTAACAATATAATTATTTCTAACATTTGAAGTGATATCTGTATACCAAACAATTTGAAAAAGTGAGCTCAGAAAAGGAGAAATGAAAGTGAGAAAAGGAGAAAAGGGGGTTTTCTAAAAAGGCCCCCAAAAAAGGAGATCTCCTTTCCGAAAAGGAGATTTGGCACCTCTGGAATTGGGAATTTGGGGGAGTGAGGAGGAGGGGTTAAAGTAGTTTGGTCTCTCCCTTGGGGGCCTTCATACAAGTAACTTATCACTTTATCGGTTGTATATTTTTATCACCTATTATTTCCTCCCTACACCCTTCTCAAGATTTATCATGTTTTGTTATGGAGACTATAGTCTGTTTATTATGGTGGCAGGTTAAAATGCATGGTAAATGGTGGGGGTATCTGCATTTGGGGCTTTAGACAAGTAACGTATCAGCTTATTGGCTGTATATTTTTATCACATAATTATTATTTTCTCCCTTTCCCTCTAAAGATTCATCGCGTTTTGTTATGGAGACCACGGAATGTCCATTATGATGGGGGTTAACATGGAAAATGGTAGTCTCCCCATTTAGGTCTTTCAGACATGTAACGCATCAGTTTATAGGCTGTATATTTTTATCACCTATTATCTTCTCCCTCCCCTTCTCAAGATCTATCGGGTATTGTGATGGATACCATTGTGTCTATTAAGATTAAGTATCTGCCATTAAGGATGGAAGTCCTGATCTAATCTATGCTTCAATGAAATACGCGACTTTGGAATCAAATTCAAACAAAACATCAGATTGATCAATTTATCTCTTTTATATCCTTTCTGGTTTACAAACTGTTTAATGTATCTATCAAAGTGTTAGTGTGTTAATATCCTATGAAAATGGTTATTTAACATCACCAAAGTAAGAATGCTTCTCATCAATTCAAAAAATTAGCATCCAATTACAAACTCGTTAGACTTAACAAGCATTTAACAGGTGGCAGATGCTTCGTGAACTCCTCTCATTAAGTAGATACATTTAAAGACAAAAAATAATAACTAAGGTTATATCACATTTCAAATTATGTTCCATGTTACCTGTCCTTTGGTAACACCAATCAGTACCATTTCCATCATCCACCCTACCCATGGAGCCATCTTTAAAAATAACCTAACCAAACTCACTTTTTCTACGTGTTGTCAAGTGAGAGAAAGTGCAGAGACTTCTTCATAATATGTAAAAAGACAAGGACCTTTGTAGAGTGTCTTTCTGTAAGCGGAACTAATCCATAGGATGAGCTTATTTAGCTTTTTCTACATGTGAATGTCATTTTCACATTGATTGATTCATCATCATAAATCACCTGTCGCTTTAAATGTCATAATGCACGTCAGAACCAAGAAGAGCTAATAATGTGCTGGTTGGTGTTTTTTAATCAAAAGAAGACAACCGTGAATGATGTGTGTTCGTGGTAGGGATGCATTGTAAGAGGTCACTACTTATTAATATCAAACAGATACAGCTGTTTTGAGGGGGAAAGAAAGTGAGGAGTATAACAGTTCTTGCCAAATAATGAAATCTATGTTTCGTAGAGGAAACTGATATAACATTTTCTTTTATTTGAAAACCATCATTAGGGCAAGTCTTCCTGGCAATACATGATGTAAATAAAGACATATTGATATATATATAGTTAAAGGCATTTTACACATCAATCACTGTACTATTCATGTCTTAAATCTTCAGAAACGCTTACTCTTTAGAGCTGTCACCAGCGAAAATACTGATATATTAAACACTGCAAATAACAAGTGATCATGACTTCGAAACGCTGCAAACAAAATTCTAACTTTGTAGATAGAGACATTAACTTTAGGTTCATTAAAGGTAATTGAATGGTCACCTTTACATATCTTTTACAAATCCTTTACATGAGTATTTCAAGTAACGTCTACAATTCTAGAAAAGTCACCTTTACAAAATCCCCCATTTACAAAACATAAAGGTCTTTTAAGGTTTATTTTTGCTCATTGAAATGCTTTCATCTGAATGTCTAGATACTATCCAATCATTGTATTTGAACTAGTGTGCAACTCCCTTGAATTTAGAATGGATAACATGTTATAATCTTTTGTTACGTGTAAATCTTTTGGTATTCCCCTATGAAAAAGAAAACAAAAGGCCACGAGTCAAAATCTAGAATGGATAAATAAAAAATGATCATCTTTTGTTTCTAGTAAACTTGTTTATTATCTCCTCCGAAAATTAAAAGTTTTCCAGTTTTCCAGGCATTTTAGGCAGAACAACATTCTCGCACTTCCTCTAAGTTTAATATATACGAGCCCCCGAAAGATATAACGGTGAAACTCACGGATTGTGGAACCTCTGTGCTTACACAGCATGCAACCAAACCATTTCTCTTCCAAATCGAAATTGGGACTTGTTATACGATGTCAAGATTGAGTCACAGATCTTGTCCCCTGTAATTCCATCCCCAAGCCCTCGGTCCAAGGCCGCAGTGCCGTATCAGCATCAGTGAAGGAAAAAAATCTCTGAAAACATTGGCATCAGACTCAACACCAACCTCGTCTGGCTTCTGTTCTTGTGCCTGTTTGAGGAAGCCACCAGTATCTGCTGGCTTCAACTGGGCTGTTGGTGAAATGAAACCATGTTGGATGGGTCATCCAGATTGGGGGTTGGTTATATTTAGATGGTTGGGACAAGGGGCTGGTTATGATTTATAGAGGAATAAACCATGTTAGATGGGCGAAACAGGGGAGGTTTGTATAGAGAAAAAAACCTGTAAAATGGTTAAGGCAGGGAGTTGGAAATATGGAAAAATAAACCACGTTAGATAAGTGAGGCAGGGAGTTGGTTATATAGAAAAATAAACCATATTAGATGGGTCAGACAAGGGGCTGGACATATAGAGAGATGAACACAATTAGATCGGTTAGTCTGTGAATTGGTTATAAAGAGAAATGATACATGCTAGACGGTTGAGACAAGAAGGGATTGCTCACATTGAGACGTAAACCATTTTAAATGGGTGAAACAGTGGCCATATATCTATATAGGTCTAGCAGAGGAATAAAACTGGACATTGCAACCTATAGTAGAAATATAGTGTGTTATTATGCTAAGAAAATATGGTTACAAACTCGCACGCTCACACACACAACTGTCCAGTCACTATGCATTATTCAAATATTCAGATAAGTTTTATTATTTTAAGTTCTCACTGACCAAAATTATACAAAATGCGTGAATACCTAATGAAATTTGTGATCGTGAGTAAGAAATGCCTTTAGGTGAAAGTATAAATCTCTTATTTGAACATTCGATTGTTTGATTCGAGGAATCGTGAAACTCCACAAACACTAGATGGGATTTAAAGTTCTCTATCAAATGGTATAGAATGAAGGTATCATGCCATACTCTTGGAGAATATAAAACAAATACCAAATCGCCAGCATCAGACTGCTGCTTAATGCTAGCTTTTAACTTCTAACTCAAACAACCTCCACTCCCCAATCCTCTCTCCCCTCCACTCCACTCCACTCCTCCCCCCTCCTCCCCCCTCCCCCCCTCCTCCCTCTCCCCTCCCCTCCCCCCTCCCCTCCCCTCCCCACTCTCCCTCCCCCTCCCCCTTCCCTCCTTCCTCTCCCTCCCCCTCCCCCCTCCCCCTCCCCTCCCCCTCCCCTCCCCCTCTGCCTCCTCCTCCCCTCCCCCTCCCCCTCCTCTCCCTCTCCCTCACCCCTCCTCCCCCCTCTCCCCCTCCCCTCCCCTCCTCCCCCACCATCTCCCTCTCTCCTCCCTCCCCCTCTCTCCTCCTCCCCTCCCCTCCCCTCCCCTCCCCTCCTCCCCCACCCTCTCCCTCCCCCTCCCCTCCCCCTTCCCTCCCCCTCCCCTTCCACCTCCCCTCCCCTTTCCCCCTGCCCCCACCTCTAGCTTGAAGCCACCTGAAGCCAGATGCCACTAGCCTTGCTGACAGGGCAAAAGACGCCTTACAACTTTGAAGGTCGTGTCTAGGTCATTATGGTCATTCAAAGTCGGAGGTCAGTGACCAGCCTGGAGATTCCCTAGAGGGTGGCCAAGCCCTGGAGGCTATATAGGCTCCCTAGTCCTCCTTTTAACATGCTCTACCCTCAGGGCCTGCTGGTGGTATTGTTTGAGGTTGGTTGAGGAAGGGGGAGGCCATACTACTGCCAGAGTGGTGGATAAAGGGACGGACGGACGTGGTGAAGGGTAGGGGAGGGTAGATGAATAGCATCCTAAAGGGCCTAAAGGGCCTCCAGGGTGTAAGTAATGACCATTCTGGCTGGCTTCTTAATATAGTTCAATGTAGTGTCTGTATGACATACTTAGTGATCGGGATGGAAGGAGAAAAAATAAATAAAGATAGAACCAAGGACAGTATGCCCAGTAAATGCCTTTCTTACTATTCATAGAATGGGTCATCAAGCATTAGCAGTCGGCATGGCAGCTATATATAGCCCCTTGGGGAAATTGGATCTGCATTTTCTGCTCTTTGTTCTTGCAATCAGCGTTTAAATTAAACTTTGATGGGCGGAAAATACTCATTATCTAGGGAATGACGTGTGTACGTTGTGACCCTAGGTGCGGAATGGATGGCGCACGCAATTTCGCGACAGAGGAGACTCTAAGATTTCAAGAAGTGGAAGCAAAATCCCATGAAGTAACCAATATTCACATTGTAAAGCAATTAAATTCACAAGTATCTTTGGAAACACAAATAAATTAAGTTTGTTCTGGAAGAAGAATGAAAGTACTTGCAATCATAGGTTGCATAGTAAAGTTTTGTTCAGAACAATGAACAGTTGAAGTTCAGTTTACATGCATACGCTTAACCTTTAGTAACAGTTCAAACATTTATTTTCTTTCTGATGACGTTAAATCTCACTTCTTGTGTCTGCAATTTACTTCTTACACTAACTGATACTTATCATTGTCAAAGAAAATTATCCATCTTATTGGTAGAAATAATACTGTGACATGAAATAAATAAGAAGTGGCTTGTGTCCGTACCTTAGGCCAGGGTCTGCCAATTGTATTATCATATTGACAAATGGGGATGTTATTGGAATACTTTTGCATTTTCGATGCACTTTTGGTACACTTTTGGCACACTTTTGGCACACTTTTGGCACACTTTCGGTGTTCTTAAGCGCCGAAAGTATGCAGAAAGTACAGAAATATCAACCAACATGTTGGTAATGTTTGCTGGCGATTCTTGCAATTGCGTATCGTCTGAAAATCAACAGCACACTTTTGTTATGTGGACTCCAGCCTCTACATCGAGGCAGAATTAATATGAAAGGCAATTTTCCAGCAGCGGAATTATTATCCCATCAGGCAAGGAAATAACTCCACGACAGAATAAATGAGCTTCCTATCCTAAACAGGCCTTTTTGATCTCCAGTGTCCAATGTGCACCTATTGCAAAATTAGTTTCTCCCCTATTATCGCCTATTATCGCTCACTAAACAGACTCAGGAGAGGTGAAAATGGCGGCATGCACGGCTACCCCTGATAACAGTGCTTCTCTGAGAACACAGGCATATCTGCCTGACTACCTCTCCTCACTATGCCTTTGAAATAGCAAAATCCTGAATGAAGTGCGTCCACATAAAGGTTTACAATTTACGCAGAATGACCCCGAACAGGAAGCCGCCATTGTCAAGCGCCCTCGTGGTTGTAGACAGTGGGAGGCATGGTTGATGGATTACCTGGCCAATGAAGCCATTTGTTTTGATCGCTGCCATTCAAAAGTGCTTTGTGCCCCTCCCAGGAGGGTTTGCTTAGATGTGAAGTGGCATTTAGAGTGTCTGCCTATTAACATAATAAATTAATAATGTTGTTCACCGACCCCGTGGGAGTTCCGGGGAAGAATAGGCCCCCAGTAGCCCCTGCTGATTGTATAAGGCGACAATAGGGGGGGGGATCCAGCACTGACCAAGTGGTTCTTTGGGTTCAATTCCCATTTGGTGCTTGGTTCACTAAGGGATGACGTACAGCAAAATTGATTTCCAGGTTTTGATCCCATGCTGTTGCCCGCCCTGTCACCTTCATCTCATAGGAACGATCACCAAACACAGAATTCATCCCAACTTGTTTTTGCCATGAAAATGACCCTGGCTGTCGGTACCACATAAAACACCCAACACTCACTCACTCACGTTGTTCACCGTGCATGATGTTTTCTTCTGCCAAAGGGAAAGGCCCTGTGTTGTTTTGTGGTTGAAGGTAGGCCTATAGGTTTTCCTAGCAACCATAATGCTGTTTATTGATGATGGATGTTCCGAATTGCTATTTTAGACTCAAAACACAAGCACTAAGGGCCCCAGGGTGACATCAATCCTTCTCCCTTTTGGATCGGTACTTCAATAACAAAAGTAGGGAAAATACCATGCACTTGAAGTACATGCATCTGGATACGGGATGTTTAAATAATAGTACTTAACCAATAGCTGACTTCCGCCTCCCCCATTTCCTTTCAAAGATTCTTGATTTGCCCTTTAGATGGATATGAATTTTCAAAGGTGGAGGGGGCTAATAGGTTATAATTTTGCCATCCCACCAAGGGTTAAAATTGCATATCAATAGAATAACATTTAGTCAAAATAGGAGGTTATCCGAACCCACCACTGAGTAGGCCTATACCAAATTGAATCTGTTCTGGAAGAATAAAAGTTGGATTCTAAGCAAACAAGAACGCCTTAGCTATGTCTCTGTTCATAAGTTATGTATGTGCATTAGATTGCCACCGTTTCGTGACATGGAGTCCAGTAGACGTCACAAAAACGAGAAAAACAACATGAAGTAACGATTTCTTCAAAGTAAAAGGCCATAAGAAAGCTATACAGCAAGAGGCGCATTAAGATTTGCCATTAACTCACGGAGCTCTCCGCTGGATAACGCATTGCGCTGTGTTTCAAATGCATTAAGAAGTATTCATTTGACATTACCGCCACTGCATTCAATACTTGTTTGTTTGCGAAGCATTGTCTTATATTACAGTTTTTGTTTTATATAACAAAAACACATGCAATGTCTGCCCCTACATTAAGACTTTGATAGACGAGATAGACAGGACAGATGTGGCCTCCTTATCAAGAGTTTTTACCTGTAATGTAAGAATGTAGTGAGTTTTATCATTATCTCAAGGACAATTCTGAAAATAATAGTCTAGATGCAGGACACAACATTGAAACAGAAGAAGGAGACAAATAATTTCCTTTTCTGTATAACATAAAGTTGGCAATTCAGAGTCTTAGTTATTGCTTATCCTTCATGATAATTATATTATCCCTTGATGAATTAACAATCTATACTTCAACTGTTTAATCACATAAAGAAGGGGTAATCCCCGACATAAGTTTCATGCTGTAGCCTATACGTAATTATTAGGACAGTACATCAACACCATAGCAGACGTTTTGCTCAGTGTTTTTGATTTCTATTCAATTTTGATTGCAAAATAACATAAATCCTGGGTTGTGCCACTCCCATACAATGCCGAATTCAAGAAGAAGAGAGGACATCTCGTATAACATACATGTGCATTTCTATACAAGCCACCACTTCACACTTTTCGGAAGGCTTTTGAAAAGTAAGTACACTAAGTATACAGTCATCATTATCACCATATAAGGTGTTACCCGAAAATAACATTTTCTTGTGTGAATTTATTCGCTGCACGAAAATATACTTTAATATCCTTTCAGGTTTGTAAATGGGGCCAGTAAATATCTAGACATTCAGTTGAAAGCATTTCATTAAGCAAACATAACCCTTTAAAGATCTTTATGTTTTGCAAATGGAGAGAAGTTGTAAAGTTGGCCTTTCCAGAATTCTAAAGGTCACCTGAAAGACTCTTGCGAAGATATTGTAAAAATATTGTAAAGGTGACCTTTCCATTAGCTTGAATATACCTTATTGGTCTTATTTACATAATTTTGGTTCATTAAAGGTCAAAGTTTATGCAGGTTAAGCTTCATGTAAGACTTAACACTTCATATTTGTCCATAATACAGATCACAAAAACTAAGGTCGTAATGAAAATATAATATTTGCTAGCGCTGCAATTTCAAATGCCAAACCACTGCATCTCTATGGGGAAATTATCACAGGGATTACGGTTTGGTTTACAACATTTGCTCACTGGTGGTTTACAGCCAGTTGGATGGTCCCACTCTGAGTCACTCCTGATCTGCTCATCCCAGCCATCAACTCAGATAAGGCCCAGACTGTGCGGAACCTGTGCGTGGAGAGTGAAGCCATAACAAATGGTCGTAGATCACCCTGCTGGCTCCGATTATACATGTATGATGCTAGAGGTGCCTCGTAGAAAACCTTATTAACTATGGTGGTGGCAAACAGGGAGGTGAAGCCATATTACTTTATTCAGGAACTATGTTATACCATTCCAAGGATATATGAAGCTTTTCTTCTGGGATAAGCAATGTAAAGTTTATTTTTGAAAGGGTAAATGTAATTTTGTTTACGTAGACGAATTTCACAGTAATTTGTTCTAGGTTATCTCCTCTAGGTATAAGTTTTTCAGAAACCAAATCAAAAAGGTATTTAGGATATAGTGCATTTATAAGAATGGGAAGGACCCATATTAAGAGAGTTTCTTCTTCGAGATTATATGAATGGTAGCCTCATGTCATATATATAATGCTATTGTTCAACTCTCGACGTAAGTTAATAAACAGTGGTCTGATTTCCACTGAAATATTTGGGGTTGCAAACTATACAAGACAGTGAACTATAGAATGGGCATGGGCAAAGACGCAAATTGTAACACTTCTAACATGTTATTTTTCAATACCAATGCTATGACTAGTTTGACTTGAGGCCCATTCCCACCAGTTGACTTTTACGCATTTGGCGAACATGTTGGCACGCAAATCAGCCATTTCTTATGATCGCCTGTCTGAACACTATATTGAAATGGTTAAATATTAATCGATGGTAAAATCAGCAGATTATTTGGGTAGAATTGGCCAATTTTAGTACCGAGTGTCCATCAACCCGACCATAATTATGTCAAAATGTCCTAGTAGGCGTGGGGCTTTAGTGATAGTTGACGTTGTACAGTATTAACTTTTAATTTTTTTTATCTACTGATTGCCTTCAAAATACATCTGACCTTCCAGTAATATGCCTTACCTTTTCAATACTCAGTTCGAAATTACCATGATTTGATTGCTTTGCCTCCATGAATCACATCACTCCGTGGCAATAGAAATATACACATATAAGTTTTACATGATTATTCATGTAAGTAAGGGTCTATCTGTTATTCAAATAAGGATAGGGAAGTTTTATGACATTGATAAAACACACCCCTATCCGTTTACTTTAACACAGCCTCATACAAGATTAGCTTTAGTAATCTCTCTCACCTTCTGCTTAGTTGCTACACCGAATGCCCAGCCAACCGCTGGATATTAAAGTATGAAGTATAAAAACCAATATATATCTGTATCAATTACTACATTTGAAATGATTTGTATACGGAAATGTAATATTTCTAACATATCAAAACTTGAGCACCATAATTAAAAGGTTTTGATAAATATTAAAAGGCTTTCTGACCCTTCAGTATCGAATTATCATGGACATACCATATGTACACGAAAAAGGTATTCATAAAAGAAGGACTGGTACTCTAATTTTGTTTAATCCCAAGAATGCAATAACCAACTGACTTGCCAATAATGATCGGCATAATTTCCAATGTATTGTTCTCGGTGTCAAAAACATAGCACAGGATATTGCAATAATATCGGAATGTATCATATCAAATTCCGTTAATACATACTGTAATCCTAATTCATCTGTGGAAAGTTGCTGCAACTGACAAGCAAAATTCATTACTTAGTTATTGTAAATTGAGAGGTACAACTTGGGATACATTTTACTATTGCAGAATGATGTTTCAGCTGTATTCAGAAATGGTGCACTATTCTAGAGCAGACATTAAGCAGAATGGATTGGAAACGTTGCCCATAACTTCAGAATAGTTATTTTACGATGAATCTTCTATGACTATTAATGTGAGCAAATTCAAAGGAAACCCCCAGTTTAGAGACAATTATGGGACATTAATAATATTATTAAAAATCGTGCACCTTGTTTAATTTTGTAAGGGAAATCCCTATATGCATGACGTCATACAGTGAGCTATTGTTAAAACCCATGCATCCATCAAAGGGAATCTCCATCTCGATATAATTATGTATAGTACGGAGTATGTGTTCTGACACCAAATACACATCCTAGCACATACATTTTCAAATGGCTAATTTGTATATGTTTAATTTCTTTAACTATAGTTCAAATGAGAAAAAGGTCAAAACAGTCAATTTGGTAGAGATTCACCAAGAAAAATGGAGCAATTTGGGAATTTTTTCAAATTTTGGCTTAATCTGGGGTCCTTGCTTCGTCACAAAGAGGGAAATTCCCCTCACAAAAATGGGAATTCCCCTTTGAAATATGGGGATATCCAGGGTTATAAAGGTATCAAGGTGAGGGGGAAAAATCCCATATCAGTGCCTAAACATGGAATTTTTCAAACACCTAATAACGTGAACAGCATGCATAAAACCATTTCATCAGGAATCAATTATTTCCATGTTAGGTTTCCTTGAATTGAGAAATCTGATCTTGGAGTCAAGACAGGTAGGAAAACCTTTCAGAATAGTTAGACCAATAAAGTGAACGCCAGCGACATCTCCCGCAGCGCCTAATACATGAGTTAATCTAAATTCCTAATCACTCTGACGTCAATGACACCTGTTAGCAATTTGGCCAATTCCAAGGTTTTAAAGAGATGGTAATTATCGACACAAATTAATAAAAACCAAAGAAACTGTGGTATCACTTAGTAGGCCCTAGCAGACTGCCATATTCTTCATAACTTGGAAATGCAAAATCTGTAGCTATTTTCTTATGGTTTCATGTGATACTGTGTGATATTTTTCGATTACAACCTTAATTTTGTAAGAGTTCCGGAATGATAAACCTTTCCAGATACTTTTCACTTAATATGCAATGCCATCACTTCCCCATAACAAGGGTGTCGTAATCTTGTATTATAGTGTTGTGAGGATTCATATCAAAACGTTTCAACATCAATGATTAATCATCAGAAAGAATGCTTTCATCAACACCACTAATTTTCTTTGCTTTTATATAAGACATATATCTTGGGTTATGACTGTGTGTCAATCAGGTCCTAAATATATGAAATGAAATAGATTTTATTTAACCAATTTTCACCAAATTGTTTAGTTAGAAACGAGGAAAAAAAATCGCAATTGTTTTACTTTCTGGAGACTCCTACTATTCTTCGAAGTGTTATATTACGTTATGGTATGAGAAATGGGTGCTTAGCCAACGACTTAATTTCCCTCGTGGCATTCTATAATTCACGAGGTGCCATCAGCGATGTGAACTCAAACTGACATGTGTAGATACATCACAGGCAGTAATTGTCAGAACCATGGGCTACCGCATACTTAATCCATCCACATATGAAACACCCACATATGCACACACATACCCACACACATACATCCATACAAACAAAACCTTCAGATACCAAGTTTTGTCCAACTGCCAAGTTTCGCATTTGCGAAACCTTGTTTGAAAATGTTAATGAACTTGATGTATATAGCTACAAATTTTGTTCGTAATAGACAATGCACAAACTTCCCTAAAACATTCATAAACAGTGAATGATTTATAAGAGAATTATTGCAAAACATACCGTTCAGTTTTATGTGACACTAGAGTTTTCCTAGTAAAAAGACTATAATCTTTCGGAAATGAAACGATTTGCTTTGGTATCGACTGATACCAACGCAAGCAGGTCCAAAGGTCCCAGTGGATTGCTTTTGGCCCTCATTACTTGTGAATCCTTTTGACATTTTACCTTGTTTGTCACGAAAACTATGAAATAACCTACTGCTTTCCTTACATGTTTTAGCCAATGTCTCATTCTATTACAAAGCAGGGTGTAACCATACGTGTATATTTCTTGTTCATTTACACGTTTAATGTTACACCTATCGATGTTAAAACATGCCAAGTAGTAACACATGATCAGGATATCATGTCAGAATAAGCGCTCTCATGTCAGTAAATGGTATATCAACTGTATTAGATAAGTGTTAACATGATTGGATAAATATTCACGAATGGGAGCCATTAACCATGATACCATGGATGAAATTCAGATTTCCCTGCATCATCATTCTCTCATCGGCTTCGTTATCTTTTATGCTGTATTAGCCGTAATGTATGTTATCTTAATTACATCTGGCTGTCTTTTGACCCTTCCACCAAAGGAGAGTGGGCGGAGGAGAGGGTGTTAGGAGGTTAATAACAATGAAATTTCACTGAACATTGAGTTAATATCTATTATTTATTTTCCCTTTTTAAGATATGGAAAATAATCTTTACATTCATACTTTATCGCAGCATAATGTATACAGAACATTGTATTTTTTTAACTGGATTAACCTGTATTTCTGCATAGTATTACATTGCAAGTTGGTCTATGCTTTTATAAATTGCAATTTGTAGGTACCTATCATTTACAGAAATCTGGCCCTGAACGCTGCGGGGGTTGCCTCTTTAATATCTGTCAACTAAGCTTAATTTTGTTAAGTTCCACTAATACCACTTGAACAGCCCTCTCCCACATCTCATTTCTTGGAAGAGCCTTTGACACGACGATTGCGAGCCAATCAGTGGCGACCCTTGTCCTTGTTTGTCTACGATAATGGAATGACTTTGGGTTCTATCTCAATAAACACCTAAAACGAAAGGCCCCTATTACAAATAGTTCAGTGAAAAAAGTTTAAGGCTGGAACCCATTGAGCGGTTAAACTGAAATTCTGGTATTTTTCATAAGTTCTGGTTGCTTAGTTCTGATCGAAACAGGCAGAAATGGTTGGAAACAACCAGAAAATTAATTGTGTTCCCACTGCGTGATTTCTGGAAAATCGCTCTGTGGGAACACTTTTTTGTGTGTTTTATGACCAGTTCTGGTAGAAAACTGAGTGACCAGAATTGGTACAAACGACCAAAATTTAGTTTAGTCACTCTATGGGTTACCGCCTTAAATTTGTGTTGCAATATTATTCCTATCATATATAAATATGTATACAATATGGTTGGTTGGTTTGTTTATTGGGGTTTAACACCGTAGCAACATCTAAGGTCATATCACGGCAAGAACAGAGTTTGACAATTCTGTATGGGATGATTGTATCTATGGAATGAACGAGTCTATGAGGAGGTAGAGACCATACCCCTACACATTTACCAAGGCAGGTGTTCTTTGTGCCTGGTCCCATAGACAAGGCCAGACACACAACAGCCGCTGGTCTACCATAGACCTTTGAAAACCCAGTTGTTGCCACTGGGAGCAACTGGGTTATCAAAGGTACGTGTGTGTGTACGTGTACATATATGTAAAAAATACACATGCTTGTTCATTACACCTGAACATCAATTTCCACATATTCTAACAGGTGGCCTGGTCACTAACTACAAAGAATGCACTAATAAACTGCCCTATCAGATATTAGTGTCCTCGAAGTGCATTCCATCAACCATATCAATTAATTCCCAGAATTTCTGATTAAGAAACTAAATGACGCTCTGTTGCTTTGGTGATAACAAAATGAGTGAGTTATTGTCCCCTGGCCTGCCTACCAAGATAATTGTACCAGAAATCACTGGGATGGCACTGTGTTCCCACTGAGAACACGTACTGAGTTCACACTGGGGAAGCATTGGATTCACACTGGGTTCACACTAGGCACTCCTTCACACTGAGATGGCACTGGGTTCACATTGAGACAACACTGAGTTCACACTGGGATGGCATTGGATTCACACTGGGATGGCAATGAGTCGACACCTGGACAGCACTGGGTTCACATGGGGATGGCACTGGGTTCACACTGGGGTGGCACTGAATTCACAGTAGGTTCACACTGGGCACTCCTTCACACTGAGATGGCACTGGGTTCACATTGAGACAACACTGAGTTCACACTGGGATGGCATTGGATTCACACTGGGATGGCAATGAGTCGACACCTGGACAGCACTGGGTTCACATGGGGATGGCACTGGGTTCACACTGGGGTGGCACTGAATTCACAGTAGGTTCACACTGGGCACTCCTTCACACTGAGATGGCACTGGGTTCATGCTAAGACAGCACTGAGTTCACACTGGGATGGCATCAGGTTCACTTTGGGTTGGCAATGAGTCGACACCTGGACAGCACTGGGTTCGCATGGGGACGGCACTGGGTTCACACTGGGGTGGCACTGAGTTCACACTGGGATGACACTGGCTTCACACTGGGATGACACTCTTTCACACTGGGATGGCACTCTTTCACACTGGGACGGCACTGGATTCACAGTGGGATGGCACTCCTTGAAACTGGGAAGGTACTGGGTTTAGACTGGGATGGCACTTGGCTACAAAATGGCATATGAATATTTACAAAAGGTATGGAAGTCAGCATACATGTAAAGTATAAGCATTAGGCGCACAATTTGCCATATTGCAAAGAGCCGACCCCTCCCCCCCACACCCCCCTCCAGTAGGAACTCATCGGCCAATCATTATTCTTTCTGTTCAGAGGCAGATTCTGCAGTTACTGATAAAGGCTTTTCTGAACGATCTTCTATTGCTGTTTTAGCCTTTGATACTTCGACAAATGGATGATTTTAGGGCTAATCTGTTTGCAAGATCTCAGTGGAAATTAATATAAATGCTGGCTTGACTGATATCCAATGACACCAATATATTACACTTTAAGATTAATTGCAAATGCTGCACTGTTATGGCATTAGGAGAATCTGCTCTTACAACCTTGCTTTAGGTGATGATGGAAAAGAATCACGTTTCAAAACTTTTGCCCCAAAATAAACCTGAACATAATTTAAACGATACATGTCCAACTACAATACATTGACAACCCAGCAGCACCAATTTTTGTAGATGAAAGAAAAACTCTTATAAAAAAAAAGAGCCTAGGCTACATCAAGATGCAAGTTGGAAAATATGTAGACAGGTCACGAGGTTTAAGTAATGAAATTTCGATTAATCATGGCATCACTTGTAGTTTTACTGAGAGCCAAATAGTGGGGAGTATGTTTTCAGTTAGTATCTTATCGGTCTGTTTATATATTCAACATTCTTTAAGTTTTCTTGAAACACTTTTAATCCTAAATAGACATAATGGGAATTATATGTATATTTCCTATATTTTTGCCGGTTTTTAACCTGAAGGCACTTGGAATAGTGTAAATCACTATATTACTATATTGATGATACATTGTTTAATATAATATTATTGCCATGCATATTTAGCTTATGAATGTTTCTCAAAATAATGTAAATGGTTATCACGCTTGGTCCTTTTGTTCATGTTAATATGGAGTTTGCGTTGGTCTCTGCACTCATACTCCAACTCATTGGTTCAGACATTAATATACCCCTAGCAGGGAACCATGCTCATCAAAAAGGTCCATATACATGGTTGGTTGATTGGCTATTGGTTCTTAATGCCATATCAACATCTATGGTTATATCATGGTGAGAAGTTTTTTTTTTTTTTTTTAGATAATTCAGTCTTTTTTATTACCATATCTATGAAATGATTGTATCTATGAGCAGGTAGACACCATACCCCTACACTTTCACCGAGGCAGGTGTTCTTTAATGTGCAAGGTGCCATCGACAGGGCCCTACACACAACAGCTGATGGCCCTCTAGGAGCCTTTGCTATCCCTGTCATTAGTAAAATTAATGGAGACATGCAGAGTCTATAGTAGCCAGACCGGCCCAGACTAGGATTTAACCCAGGCTGCCTGCACACCAGACGGTCACTCTGACCACTTCACCACCCCACTCGCCTTCCATATATACATGTCTACTTAAAAGTGCCAATCACAGTTTAGCCTCTATAAGTGTGTTTTATGCCTTATTGAATTGTCCTTATGTATGGTACCAACTACATGTAATAATACATTATTCCTGTATTGAATTATAATATTATGTATTATGGGACTATTCTGTTCAGCTTAGCATAATATAATTATTGTTACCACATACCTTGAGATCATGCAGTAGCCGCAGGTTTTTGTCTTTATTTTCTTTGGTCGGCTCAGATCAAACCATTTGAAATAATATGAATGATAAAATCTATATTGTATCCTTAGAGCTACTTTGAGCTTTATACTTTTTGAATTACAAATCAATTCTAAAAGCAGACTAGTCAAAGAATAGTTCATTCCTTGGTTTCACGTTGCAGTCCTTTATCTAGAATAATACGTTCTGTTCCTGGGTTGTCTAACCCTTTATCAAGTAAGGAGAAATAAACCCAACTACTGCCAGACTTGGCAGACTAATGTTCTCTATTTACTGTGTCTAGTGTATTTCCCCTATCACCCAAGATTTGATAAGCATCTGAGCGATCTCAGCAACCTAGCCTTCACTTGTCACATTTTGGAGCATTTGTTAAACTAACCCTTCACATATCTGATCACTGCCAATCACTGAGAGACAAGTTGGGACCTGTGCAAATCTATACAGATAAATCTGACGTTCAGGGATTTATCGGTATCAAGGTATATTTTGGCTTGGACGGGCATACTATAGACCAGTTAGATATGCATATTGTTCGCTGAGAGCCCACATATGCATGTACATTTAGATGTAACTTATTTTTGTTTAATTTAGTTAATGCAGTGTTGCTAATTGGAAGCCAAGAGTATGGAAGTGGCACAAAGACTAGACAAACACAAAGACAAAAACAAATGAAGAAACATATTATAATGAATGTTTAATTTAGTCTTCTCAGTTACCATTGACGTCTTTGGACATGATTATACGTTGGTGGTATTTGGGAAAACCAGGCCTTAGATCAAAGGTCGAGAAACATGTCTCGATTTCTAATGAGTCGTACGGGAAACTTTGAAGTGTAGGCGTCACCAGACTTTTCATGGTGAAAGTACAAGTTCGAACACCATACAATTTTGTTTCCAACTATAGGTCCATCTTAAAGGGAGTAAAAGGACAATGTGTATTGTTCAACATCTACATAAAATACACACTTGGATACTATATAGAAATACATTCTAGGAGCCCGACTCAGGCATTTAAGATCATAGGGTAAGTTATAGATTTTTAAAACTAGCTTTAACCTTATGCAAATACCTTTCACGTTGTGCATTTCAATTAACCCTTTGAGCACTGGAAGCCACATAGGAACTCCCTTTCCAAAGGAAGAATTTTCCTTTCAGGAACTGAAGGAATTTTCCAGAAGTTCTGATTAGAACCAGAGATATGGTCCTTTGAATACCTTAACATCAGTTCACTAGAAAATACTAGAATTCCAATTAAACAAATGTGTAGCCATATAAACAAACATGAATATGCCGTTATTATTTGAAATCATGCTACTAAGTACAAAATTTTGGCCAATATCTCAGTAATTGATAACTGTAGAATGACATATTCAGCGATAAAAGGGTTAATGTTGACCCTACAATATTCCACTTTGCTTGCAGACAAATAGAAATAACTACACTATTCTCTGAATGTTAATATGGCTTAAGCTCGTTTTATATCATCTTTGTACTGAAGTGTTACAAGTGCGTTCTCGTACTTGGCATTTCCCCATCTTTGCATAGTTGTACCCCCCCCCCCCCGCCTCCCCACCCACTGGATCCACCCAAGTTATTCACGAAATATGCATATTACTCCACACTCTATAAGCTTTATAGGAGATCAACGATTAGCCTTCAGTTTCTATAGTGTCTCCTTCTTGGATATGAAGAGCGACTGTCACATCCTTCCCTTTTTGCTTCGGCAGCTGTTACAAATTCATAATGCTTTTTGTAGCTTTGTCAATCAGCTGCCATACCGTCCCCATCTCTTCTTGCGCCATGCTTATCAGCTCTAAACTTCCGTCCGTCTCTTGTTTTTATACACTTTTATCCCCTCTTGTTGAAATGAAAGTAAACGCCTCATACTTCATTCATAAAGCGTGTAGGCCGTCAATCATTAGTCAGGAAGTAGTATGAAGCTCAAAGCTTGTGTTTCTTTTTGATTTCGGTTGGGCATACACAGCTTTCCATATAGGAGATATATCAGGATAAACTAGGTATAAAGCACTGATGATTACGTATAATCATAATATTTTCACATATCCATATTAGATAATAATGGATATGGTTTTCATGAGCGTCATAGTTGAGGTTATATTGGGATATAATAGATATAATACATAATTATGAAGAACAAGTCACAATGTATTTATATTTGGACAAATAATTAACATTAGATTAAATCATCCTCCTAATACATAAAGCTACAACTCTAAAATTGATGTGTGTATCAGGCAGCGACAAGTGAGCAACTGGTTCCAAATGGTTACGGACCTGGGGTGCGTTCCTGACTCGACCCTGTTGCTAGCTTAGCTGACTTATTTTTAACTGTCCAAGTTATCTGGGGAAGTTGCCAAGAGCCAAAAATAAGTCAGGACTGATTGGGTTAAGGGAAATTGGTGCAATACACACACAGGGCTAATATTTCCTGAGGGGCCTCCTCCTCCCTTAGCACATTGAAAACATATGCATTTTCCTATTTCACATATTTTCTCATAAAATATCAGATCATTTTATGTATAAGCTATGTCAAAAATTAGCTTACTCCTGTGGCTTTCCATTGGTGTATGATTTCACCCATTTCATAATAACTTAGATACCAAATAGTGTCAGGAAAAAATTGAAGTGTGTGCATTAGAGCATGACCATGGTCAGAGCCCCTCTGGTGCACCCAGACAGTGAGCAGACAGGTAATTGTGATTGACAGGTGAAGGATCATTGTCTACTGAGGGGCTATAATTGCTGGCACCGGTCTCAACAACCACTGGCACCAGTGTTACATAATCGTTTCAGGTGCCCCAGTAAGTTGTGCATAACAGAGGTATCTTAGCATACAGACACTGTCTTCACTGAAAATGGGACAGAGGTTTTCTAATCACTATTTATCAGGATTTAAGTTGAGTTTTTTTTTTTTTTTTTTACATGTAACTCTAGCATAACATCTCAGCTTTCAGAATAAACTATCTTCTTTCAAATGTTTTAACAAACTCTTTAGTAGTTTCACATTTGTGTACACATCCATAGACACTTATTGTTGCCTGAGAGGAGTTTTACAATTGAGTCAAAAATAGCCTGTTCTCAGCTATCTTAGACTTATTTTTGGCTGACCTGAGAACGGTTTTAAATGTCATTTAGAGGGCTATATTTAGTAGCCAACTAAGAGAGGCTGGCTGGCCACTCACTTAGGAATGCAACACTCAAAAACAGGCTCTAAAAATATAAGTTAGCCAAAACAGGGTTAAAAATAGGCAGTCAGGAACGCAGCCCTGATCTTTATAGTAACATATCAACAAGCACCTGGAACCATGGTTCCCGGACCCAGCGACATAACTGACTCTACCAGTTAAAAAACATATATTTTGTAGGTATCGCTACACAAATTCCATATACTTATATGTGGTGTGTGTCTGTCTAAGTCTGTCTGTCTGTGTCTGTGTCCTGCATATAGGATACATTATACTATGATCACTAACTGATGAACAGCCTTGGAAAGTTACATAAATTGATAAAACTAACGGAACGTATACATGCATATATCGTCCCTAATGGCAAAGTATTAAAACTTAGTAATATATGACCTAGAGAATATATTCATCCACCTATTAAAGGCGTCAACTATAATTTGATTGGTCTAATTATCATGGTAAAACATCCCTGATGAAAAGCCCCATAATGACCAACTATTAATGGACGTGCCATGTGCACTGAAGGGAGTCGCTATGTTTTACACACAGATGGTAATTAATTAGAGATGATGTTTTGCGCTTTCTTTTTATTTCGAGAAATATCATATATCAGTGAACCCTTAAGAAGTGTATGATCGATCCCCCATCAGCTAAGAACTTTGAAAAGCATATTTCAAATCTAAAACTGAGTGTATGACCCGAAAGGATGCTAATTCTGCTTCCAGGGGTAAACAATAATGATATGTCACTGCAACTATTCAATTCATTAAGCTAAAAACAGTCTGCTTATTGCTCATTCATTGATATTTCTTTCTCTTAGCACCAGTGTAGTGGAAAGTCATTTTACACTAGGCTGGTGGAATACTAATGATCATAAATTGTATTTCATTGCTCATTTTCCTCATCATTTGGTTTCTCTGCAGTGGTTACTGATGATTAATTATAGGAATAGTATATCTTAAATCATTGTTCGTTCTTTATCTATCAAAGTAATGTTGACATCATTTCTCTGGAGTGGTTACGCTGGGGTTTAATTTGAAAATTATTGGATCAGTTGTGCCAAATGTGCAAATGACAAGGTCGTGTCTCCATTTAACCATTTTGTAATGCATCAGATAGTAGATAGACCTAAACTCATATCTTCGTAACTGATTTTCGTGATTAGGTTAATCAGCTGAAATTTGATTTGTGTCTAAAAATGCCTAATTGTGTCTGCCATCACCAGAAAGTGATGTAATTTCAACATGACATTGGAAAAGGTTTATTAGGTGTAGTTACTTTGATTGACAGACAGAATAAAATATGAATGAGACATTAATCAAAATTCACATGATTAGCCTAATCACTGAAATCAGTCACGAAAATATGGCCCCAGTTAAATTGCATATTGATAGTGTTTAAGAAGTAATTATCAATTCTGTATTGATAAGACAAAATGTACCAATTTAACCCTTTCACTGCCGGATAATTCAGGGGATACTTATCTATCCAAGGGACCTATTTGTTTAATGCACATTATCCTTCCCACAAACAGTTAGTTGTTATTTTCCCATAATAATTGAACACGTCATAGACTGTTTTGCTTTTGATGTAATCGGTTGTGAAATTTTTGAAATTTGGTTGCCATGGTAACCAGGTAGCCAGCGTTAACAGAAAATTGGTAAGTTTTACACATTTTTCATCATTTTATTTCTATTTTTGACCAAAACATTTATATAAATGTATCATGCTATACTTAGAAGCTCTGCAAGGCTATCTAAATCACATAGACTCATGGAAGATGCATTCCATAAGTCTAATGTGTCTAAAATGATTTTGGAAAGTCATTTTCTTGACTTTTTCTGGGATGATCATATGCTATATAAATGTGCAAACTATTCCTCAAAGTACTGAAATATCCCTAAATCAACGTGATATGATATATTTATGACATAATTAAATGAGAAACTTCAAAAACAAGCAAATTAAGGTTAAATTGGGATAAAGGTATACTTTTGAAGCAATTTAGGTGATATTGTGAAATTATGAGACAAATTGGGGGATTCCTGGGGATTCCCCAGGGATTCCCTGGTGCTATATTTAGCTCAAGGGGGTTTCCCCGTTTGGCCACTATAGCGGCCTCTGGTAGTGAAAGGGCTCTTTACCAATTTCGGGGAATGAGGGTTAGAAAAATTGGTTTATGGCATCTAGAAGTTATGAACTAAGATTTCAAAAGGAAGATTAGGGTTCCAACTCACCGATACCACTTGGGGTAATTGATTATAGAATGTATTAATTTACCAAACTACGCAAAGAAATGTTTGACCCCTTAAGAAGTTAATAATTCGTAAAATGAATACGGAATCCAAGAGAAACATAATATCATAATAGGTCCAAGGAGTCCAACTTCAATTCATCGAATTTAATCATTTCATTTCTTTTATTGATTTCATGACATCGGATCTTTAGTTCGTGCATGCAGACAATTATTGTTTCAATATCCAATTCAATATTTAGAAATCTCAGGATTCGATAATAATAGCCTAATTCAAGAAACCGTCATTTGATAGGTGTATCATCATGCAACTTAAATCAATTGCGACGGTGTGGATATTTCTTATATATAGCTGTGTACAGATTTCGGATCGGGTGGATATTCAAAACGTTAACAAGTAAAATTCTGTCTTTTATGATTCCACACTTTTAAACACAGAGCTCGGTTACCATTATAGTACTATTAGTCCATTCAACATGATAAAATAATAAATGAATATAGTACCCAGCAGTTTTGGGAGGTAAAGGTTTGGCGTGTATGCTGTTTTCAAATTTATGAAGCCTCACTATTCTTTACATGAAAAAGATATCAAATCACCTTTTTGCGTCAAAGATGGGTTTCCAATGCAGATGAGTACTCATCCATTCTGCCTTGTGTTGTGAAATCGATGGTCTATTATATAGATAAAAAGAGCTTTGCAGCTAAGGAGATATCATGGTTTGGGTCTCTAAAATGAAAGCCTGGTTTCGATCGAACGACTTTTTGAGCTGAACAACCATAGACGAGGTTGAAATGCGATGGTTTATGGAAGCCAGCAACTCTACATTATATAATGTTAAAACAAAGAAATGTAGATCAAAACAGCTTTTTGAACAGTTCATATTTTGGCTTTAAAAAATGGCCTAACAGCAACCGTTCTGGACAACAAACAATCTTGCTCGTTGTTGACCAACTGCTCATTGAAATGATCGGTATTGTGTAAAAAAAAAAAAAAAAAAAAAAAAAAAAAAGAAGAAGAAGAAGAAGAAGAAGAAGAAGAAGAAGAAAAGGAAAAAAAAGCTACAGGCCTCATCCTGCCTCCTCTTCCATCACCATCAGTATACGCACTGCTTCATATCCCAAATTTCCTTTGGTATGGCAACCTTCACACAGGAGCTCACCAATGACGACCATCTCCCCATGACACCCCTCTAATCCTCTTATATCAGCAGTGCCTATGTCCTTATCCCTACAAGGTGTCTCATCTGGTAAGGGCCTAGAGAACTGCACTCAATATGGTACCAAGGACAGGTTTTTCTCATAGAACTTTAGACGTAAAAGATAGGTTATTTTTTATCTATCTATGTACGCAGCATTGAAGCTCCTTCCGTGCAGGGGGGCATGGGGTGGTGAAGTGGTTAGAGCGTTCGCTTGGCATGCGGGAGAGCCGGGTTCGTTTCTCGGCTGGGCCAGGCAGGGCTGCTACACCCCTCTGTGTTTCTCCCAGTGGCAACAACTGGGTTATCAAAGGTCCCTAGAGGACCACTGGCTGTTGTGTGTGGGGCCCTGCCTATGGGACCCTGCACATTAAAGAACACCTACCTCGGTAAAAGTGTAGGGGTATGGTCTCTACCTTCTCATAGATACGATCATTTCATAGATGCGATCATCAAACAGACAGAATTGTCAAGACCTTGTTGTCACTATGATATGACCCTAGCTGTTGATACGGTGTAAAACCCCAATAACCAACCAACCTTCCGTGCAGTGTACAACATTTATTATTTGAAATCAATGGGGAATACTGAACCTTCTGACAATCTGAACTGGTTATTTTAAGTCTCGCGTAATTTGTCATTATGTCTGAAAAGAGCCATTTGAAAACAGAAATTTCAAAAAAAGGAGAAGTTCCTCTAAATGACGGTAAACTCCTGTAAATTATTATTTGATTATATATACTGCTACATCTTTTGATTAGAATTGATTGACTTTAACGGGAGTTAAAATCAATGTTGAATCAAAATAATTATGATAACATTTAGCAAAACTAAAATACCTAAAAAAAAAAAAAAAAAAAATACAGTCTAAGAGACTAACCTTAGCCATTGGTACGGTATAAATCATGATAACTAATAATAATTTTACTTGAATTCCATAACATTCATGTCATGTGTGCAAGAAGAATGCAATGTTTGTAGATAAACCAATTTTGGTGAGTCAACAACATGACACACTTTCTAAAAGTTTCTAAAATTGAAAAACTCTTATTCTTTTATTGACCCCTCAACAGGGAGAGGTAAGGCCGAGCTGCATAGCTCTACCTAGTTTTAGTGTGATTCAGAACCTTGAGACCCATGCCCAAGTCTCTATGTCTGACTGCTTATGAAAAAGGTGTCTTAACAAAGTACATCTTCAAAATTCATATGAGATCATTTTCTGTAAACTAAAAATACATTCAAATACACTTCATATACACTACTTAAACACACTAAAGTACCTAAAATATTATAAGAATTTAATCATGAATTCATATCAACATTAAGAGGAAAGCTTTAAGAACTAGATAGAGGGCACCACCACCTAGTGGAGACAAGTTGAACTATGAAGGTGACTCTTGCAATACATAAAATATTGCCTGTTCAAGGGACCTCTGTAGTATAGAACTCATCCACTAGGTGCCCTACATTGCAATCAGATCACCTTCACAATTTTATTTTTTCTAACTCCCTGTGCAAACTCTGTATCATTGATCACTCAAAACCCTGTTACCAAACTATTTATCTAACTTCTCTAGATTATATAAAATGTTCCATGAGCTTATTTTCTGGATATATTGGTATATTGAGGAGTTACAGCTGTGTGGACACCTTTTCTGTGTCACAGCAGTTTTGGTCAGGTCGAGCAGTGGGGATAGCAAGGTCCTTCCCTCTCCCTGGCCATACTTGTTTATGATAGGTGGGTTACAGTGGATTGAGCCTGGGCAGAGACCTGAGCCCAGGGCACTGGAGGATGGTGAGAGATGTTTATGATGTTTCTCCCATCTTTCCAGTAAGGAAGACTCTCATCCCTCGAGGATGAGAGACCAAAACTGACCACACCTGTAATAGGGTGTCCAATGAAAGGTTACTTCTACTAACCCACCTCACCCCATTGTCTAACCCTCCCATCGCAAACCCTTTACCCTCCACTGCTTAACCCTTCACAGCCCAACCCAAACGTCCACCCCTTAAACTGCTGCTGTCCAACCCCCATTGCCCAGTGCCCAACCACCCAACTGCCCTAACCCCCACTGCCCAACCCTCCCATTGCCCACCACCACTGCCCAACTGCCCAATGACATACTACCACAACCCCAACACTGCCAACCCTCCCTGCCCAACCCCCCACTACCCCACTGCCCAACCCTCCCCTGCCCAACCCCCATTGCCCAAATCCCCCACTGCCCTAACCCCTGACTGCACAAATCCCCCACTGCCCAACCCTCCCACTGCCCAACCCCCACTACCTAAACTTCCCACTTCCCAACCCTCCCACTGCCCTAACCCCAATGCCCTGCCCAACTTCCCACTGCCCTTACTGCCCAAATCCCCCACAGCCCAACCCTCCCAATGCCCAACCTCCCATTGCCCAAATCCCCCACTGCCCTAACCCCTGACTGCACAAATCCCCCACTGCCCAACCCTCCCACTGCCCAACCCCCACTACCTAAGCCCCCCACTGTCTGACCCCCCCACTGCCCAACCCTCCCACTGCACAATCTCCCACTGCCCTAACCCCAATGCCCAACCCCCAATGCCCAACATCCCACTACCCAACCCCCACAGCCCAACTTCTTACTGCCCAAATCCCCCACAGCCCAACCCTCCCAATGCCCAACCTCCCAATGCCCAACCTCCCAATGCCCAACCCCATGCCCAAATCCTGCACTGCCCAACCCCCCAACCTCCCACTGCCAATACCTTCGCTGACCAACTTTCCACTGACCAATTTTCTACTGCCCAACTCCCCACCACCTACCCCCCCCCCCCCCCCACACCGCCTAAAACCCCACGGCCTAATTGCCGCCACAACGTTGACATCACCTTCAGCACTACGAGATGGCCCTTTTTTTCTCCCAATAGATTGATGATATTTGAAACTGACCTACAGGTAAATATATCAGATCTTGTACTCCGTAATTCATATTTCCTAAAAGAATTCATTTCACCCACAACTAGGCTCACCTGGTAAGCCCGTCAGCATGAGACTAAT
Source organism: Lepidonotus clava (assembly GCA_936440205.1). Taxonomy (NCBI): domain Eukaryota; kingdom Metazoa; phylum Annelida; class Polychaeta; order Phyllodocida; family Polynoidae; genus Lepidonotus; species Lepidonotus clava. The sequence goes on from OW387135.1 coordinate 22,133,336, forward strand.
TATGGACCTCGTGGCATGGCTGTTACACGTATATTAGATCCCTTTATAGGTCCACCTTTTATAAATCCAAATACATATTCTAAATCATTTGTTCATAAAGTATATATGATTATTCACAATAAAGGCCGCGTATACAAGCATCATAGCATGCGCGACGTTTCATAGTCCGCGCCTATAATAATTATAGTTAACATACGGGGCCTTTGGGTCGGCGAGTACAGGGGTACTAATTAGCGCATATAAACCCGGCCCTTCAGCATGGTCTTCAATCGTCACCACTATCAAGAACCAAGTGTCAATACACCATAGCTATAAACTGTCAATACCTTCTCCCTGTGGGGACTCGGAATAGGCGAGGACTCTGAGAGTAAGCAGGTGGTACGCACCACTTGTTGGTCTAGTTAACTGTTGGTTGGTTTGAATACGGCCAATGAATACCTCAGTGCATGCTCTTCAATGCAATACTACTTCACTAGCTTTCAAGTCAAGTAGGCTTAGCTGCCTCCCTGATGCATCTGTGATAGGGGTCAGGGTAAGTCAATAATTTTGAAAAGGGACGGGGAGGGGCAGCATAATTATATCGCCTGGAGTCTTTATCCAAACCCATTCACTTGGTATTTATAGACATCCGGCTGTATCCCATTGATCAAATTTCCCCTCTAGAAAAGGAAAGTATATAAGCCCCTAACATGCTTCTATATCGTCTCCAACCATTATTAATTTTTGTTAATACATCCCACTGTTTTAATCTTCAATAACATTAGCACTTGTCAGTAGAGTTTAATAATGTCAGTTAAGACACAATTTATTCAAGATGTCTCATCATTTTCGTTGAATTTATTTACATTTGGATGCTATTGACTGTGCCGGGGAAGGTTTCAACTGAAAACTCGTATCAAGTTGCCAACGAATCTTTAATCATTTCTTGACTATTTTCCACCCAAACCACGAACTGTAGCTATGTTACCAATCACATTAATAAGTGTGGTACCTTCTTCAATACACCCTTACCACGGATTCACAGTATTATAAGCAGCTGCAGGCTAATTTTGGGCACGATCATTAAGAAAATCTATAGGAAGTGAACAAATATTTGTTAGCTATTCGACTATAATGAACGGATTTTCAAACAACTTAAAAACAAATGTGGTAGGGAGGGTAAACCAGGTTCTAAGCTTCATTTTGATTGCATACAGAAGTTTTCAGCATTGTTTTAAAGGTAGGCTTGGGATGAAATACTAAGCTTTATCAGCTCTTGGTTTACAATATAATATTGTGAGTACGTTTTCACTATGTATAAGTATTAGTCCCTAGTTATGGTATATTGAAATCATCCAATACCCACCTCTTTTACACATCTTTAAAATAATTATACCCTATTATCTGCAATGACTATTTTCATAACCCATTAACAAAAACAAAAAGTCTACCATTCCACAATGCATTTACATTTTCACCACACAAATATACAATCATATCCATACAGGAGGAGCATGTAACAGGTATAACATAAAACACATAAATATTCTCTGAGTGACCCCAGGGCAGTCTTGGGGTGTAATGCCAACACCCCAGATTGCCCCTTGTGGGTTGGGAACCTAGCATAAATCACGCACACGAGGATGAGCCACCCTGAACTAATACAACTTTATTGGCTGGCCTTCTTAGGGACTGACCCCTCACCCTCTGGGGCCATAGGTTCTCCAGTTGTAGCCCTGCAGGTCACAGGTTGGCTTGTACAGAGGCCAGCAGGGATTGTGGATAATGATGTATTTTCTGTTTATTTTGCTGGGTTTTTTTTCTCGACAACTATATGGAGATTGTTTTCAGAATATTGGGATGTATTCATCGGACTTCTGTTTAAGATAAAGTTTGTGGTGGTTTATGGAAACTGATTTTTGTGTTCATAACCTTGTTGCTTTCAATGAATGTAATTCCTATGATGTAATTATTGCTTTACGTCCTACAGACAACTATATTGCAATATATTCATCGGACTTCTGTTTAAGATAAAGTTTGTGGTGGTTTATGGGAATTGATTTTTTTATTCATAAGCTTGTTGCTTTCAATGAATGTAATTTCTATGGTGTAATTATTGCTAGGCCTATACGTCCTTCAGGGACTCAATCACCTAATTACTGAAATTGATCACTCGAATAAAATTAACTTACCAAATTCTAAAGTGTTTTTGTTTCTTAATGTTTGTTTGTTTGTTTGTTACAAATGGAAACAACAACAAAAACCGTTAACGAACTGTAAACAATTGAAACATACAATAGCTCGCTTAAAAACAAAAGCAAATCTACAGCCTTTTAAAAACGTATACACACGCCTCTGTGATTCTATTTTAGGAATCACAGATTACCCCTGGGTTCTGTAGACTGGTGGTGGGGGTAATGTACACAGACAGCCGGATAGTGGGAGGACAGGGTGTTGGATGAGGCTGTCGAGACCACACAATCTTGGTTTAACGTTAGAAGGCTACAACCTAAAACCGTATACATCCACAACAAGCCCATCCCACTTTACCTACAAAAAGGTCTTTATGTTTTACATATGTCCAAAAGGCCTTTAAATAAAGGTCATTTTAAAGTAAAATTGTAAATTTTTACAATGTTTATTGCCAAATAGTCGCATTAAAAAAACAAAAAGGATTTTGGTTTGAAATTCACTTCTTCACATACAAAGAGTTCTGCTTTTAATTTCAATGGATTCAACCCAATAATGTGCACAATATAGGGAAGTTTTATTCAAATTGTTTCTTTTTAATTCAAAGTTGATACTTTCCACAGATAAAATCTTTCAATAACCCCATCCCACTTTACATTTTAAGTTTCAATAAAACACTATCCAGTCCGTTTCCAGATTAAACTTGATCTTTTCGTGTTAAGAAATCAGATAAAATTTCACCCACAAGTAAAAGTACATTTTAAGAAATAGAATATGATAAAAATACATTGAGGTAATCGAATGTATCTTTTTCCTTGGCAACCGCTTTTATGAAGGGAATTCAAAATCGGTGCATGGCTCGGTATATGCCATTATGGTTTTAGATTTCCCTGAGTTACAAATATCGGATTTAACTGTGAGGCAGAGGTTATAAATAGATATTACATAGATGCCCAGTGGGTTTAATGCTTCTTCGAATTCACTAATGCCCTGTTTCCACCAACCGATCTTTCTTTGAACGATCCCAAAAATACTCTAAAAATCGTCCAGATTTGTAAATCCTGTCAAATCTTTCAATAAATCTGTTGGTGGAAACACTAAATCATTTGAACGACCAATCCCAATGGACAATTTTTGATCCCCTTGGACGACCAAAATGCCCCATGGACGACAGACAAATTATTTGACCTGTTAAATAATTTTGGACGATTTTGGCTTGTTGGACGATTTTCCCAGACAAATATTGTATTCATATTTTGGTGGAAACAGGATTTCCTTGGACGATTCAGTAAATAACAAATATATGATAAAATAGAATAAATATAAGACCAGAAATAAAAATCATAGATGCTATCATAATGAATTACACCATATTTGTTAAACACAAACAATGTTTAAACAAATTGTCTGTAAAATCGTCTGTGAAATCGTCTGTAAAATCGTCTGTAAAATCGTTTTATGGTCTTTTGGTGGAAACAGAAAATCGTCACAAAAATCGTTGGTGATGAACGATTTTTCTCTAATAAGAAAGTCGTCTGTATTTTGTCTGTTGAGAAAATCGTTCAAACTTATCTCGTCTTTTTGGTGGAAACAGGGCATTAGTAACAAGGCTGATGTTCGGCCTATGATCAGAAAAGTATTTCAGGGTTTAAAATTACATTAAATGAAACTTGTATTACAGGTTATGGGTTATAAAAACCGTATTTATATTCAGCGTACCTGTTACAGGTAAGAAAAAATCAAATGTATTGTTGTTGGATGTAATCAGGGTAGTACTAAAAGGTTACACCGTCATTTCGATTTCAATGATCCGACTGTTGTAAAACAATGTGAAACAATTCAAATTGACGGGAACTTAATTCGAAAATATTGAAAACGATTCCCTTGTGTTTAAATACGTCTTATTGGCTTCGTTTCTTTTCTCAGAAATCCAATAGACCTTTAGGTTTAAGATTGTCTTTATGTGAGACCTTTTCTCTGATTATTTCATTTGTTCTGATCAGTTAACGTTATCCTCTTGTTGGAAGCTCAAACGGGGCTTTAAAGCCTTGACCCTGCCAGCTCCAAAGATAAAGTTTTTTTATTTGTTTTATTTGCACAAAATTCGTCAAGTTTAATTTGATCTTCCTAGATATTGAGTTTAACAACCTAAGTTCAGGTTCACTTATTTTCAATGTAAGGTGAACAAAAAGAAACGGTGCAAAGGTAATGATGATGGTTTATGAATAATAATGATGATTTGTCTTAGGTAAGGCCATGTCACCCATAAGTTTCACAATCTCCAGGTTCAAGATTGTGAAGATGAGAGTAAAATTAATTGACGATGGTATGTCATATCACCATTGCTTAATCTGGGTTTTATTTGTGTGAAAATAATTATTATGAAACAATAATGAATATCTGGTCACCCTTGAACTTTATTCAATAAATATAATGTATTACTCTGGCTCACTGGCAGTTTGAATTCTGATTACAACCGTGTTATTGACAGAAAATGTCAGTGTAGTCCTCCATCATTGCATACAATCACTCTGACCATGATGTTTGATTAAACTTAAATTAACCAAAAGTTTTGAAACTGCATGTTTTAGGAAATAGAAATAATTTACACAAAGGTCGGTGGTCCAACTTATTGAAATTGAAGACTTATTCGTCGTTCCTCTTGATTACTAAGTTAAATACTGAACCTGTCCATATAAATCAATAACTAAGATATTCAAGGCCACTTGTATTAAACAGTTGGATATCATTGTTATTGTATTACGTCCCTTTTCCTAATCTAAACGTTTCATACAATCCATCCAGAGGCGGATCCAGTATTTTCTACAAGGAGAGTTACGCAAAAATACCATAGGTTTAGCAATAAAACGTCGTTTAGTTACGTTGATTTTCCCTCTTTACGTGTGGCCATGCAGGGGTGTACACAGCTCTGAAATCAAAGGGGACCCTGAGTAAGATTGATGGGACAACAAATAATTTCAAAGGGGATTCCATCCTAATTTTTTAACATTTTCTTATGTTTTACTAATATTTTGGAAAATCAAAGGGATTCAAGATGGATGCTGGGGTGTGGAGACCACACACAGTCTTAAGCTTGTATCCATCCTTTCCAGGATCCACATAATGAACCGGTAGGGCGTTCCAATGTTATCTTAAGACAATCATCATATCTTAAATTTTGTCACAAAATGATTCTAAGATATATTGGTTCCACTTAGATAAGAAGTTCTTTAAATCTAGTTTAATTTTTGCTCCTGCGTTAACCCTCCTATCGCATCTTAAGATGTTATAACACTAAGATGGCCCCCTTGGAACCAACATATCTTAGGATCTAAGAGTGATTCCTAGGATCACATTGGAACTCCCACCTGACCGTTATTATAGGCGTTTAGTATCATAAAGTTACATAAATTTACACAATCTGATTAAACCACAGCAACAATAATGTTTTCGGCCGTACTTAACGTTCCAAACGTTCAAACATGGCCATATAGGCTACCAAGAGGGTCAATTAACATTGTCAGCCACCAAAAAAGCACTAGTCGCCAGGGTTTTAGTCAGTATAATTATGGAAACCCTCCCTTAACAGTCTAAAGTGTACACCTCTTGAAATGCTTATAATTATAATTTGCACTAATGATATACCCAGACAAGCAGTGACATCACAAGCACGTTATGTGACCATACTTATTTGGTCAATCTGTTACCTGCCCAATTTTCAGGTAACAAGAACCAAAACAGAACCAAAGAGTACGTTAAAGCAACGTTATAATAACGTTACAATTTTGCCTGGGTACTTGCTGTGCTAAGGACATCTGTGGTGAAAAGCCAGACAGCTACTTAACCATTAGTTTATGGATGTCAATTATACACATTACCTGGTTCAGATGAGGAGGTGGATGCTGGTGGTAAGCCATTAAAAAAGATATCCTTTCCTCCTCTCATTTTCAGATGTTTACGCCAACGCAATCTTTTTTCTGATCATACATGAAATTGACAGAATTTTTGCCGTCTGATGATATGAGTTTACTTTACTTAAATCAACTCAGAGTGAAATACGCCTCCCTCTTATACAACATAACCAGCGTCAAATAATACAGGTCTATAAGGGAACTAAGATGTTCTAAAAATACATGTATGTCAAAAATGAAATTGCTATTTTCATCAATCTGTATTGTAGCGGGATAGTTTTTTGTTTATTAATATTTACATCACTTTTAAAACTAGTTATCTATTTTCAAATTTCTGTAACATGCATACATGTACCACAACTAAGGAGACACTTAAAGTACTTACTTCAGCATAATTATATAACTTCTGGTGGGTCTATTTTAAACAATAGGGTTTTAGAATAGAGTCAGCAAAACAATGGAAACGGTTATCCCGATCCTTTTTGTTGAAGCTAGTGACCGAGGTAAGCTGAAGATTTATCTGGCATTATAAATCACCTGACTGATGTATGCTCGACTTATCAATTGGGAAATGGACTAGAAAAGTTGGTTATAACATGTGCTTGGCATATGAGTCTATACTCCACAAAGAATATAGGCCTATATGATTATGACACAAATAATCTGCCATCCTCATGTATAAAAATATATTATATCTTTACTACCTATATGATTATTACACAAATAATCTGCCGTCCTCTTCTATAGAAATACTATTATCTAAAGTTACTTCCTTTTTGATGCTGTATGTATATCAAGCACTGTATAAATTTATACAAAAGGCTCACGAGAGAAAATGGTCAACATTGATAGCATAAGGAACCACGATCTAACCTGCAGATACCCTGAAAGACAAAAGAAAAAGAAATTAGTTTCTGGGATAATTCCTCTATATACGTTGCCTTCATTAATAGAACATGAGGAAACATGCCATTAATGCCTACTGTCCTGCAAATATGAGCGATGTTATTTGCTACAGGGTGCCATGGCGGCCAGCCATTCCTCAGATACTAATAATGGATGCTACCATCTCGCAGGGTGTTTGGCCCCTCGTGGTATCCTAATCATTTATCAGTCGGCCTAATTAGAGGCAGCTGGCTACACAGATATGTGCCAGACCCACAGCAATATCTCAGCTTTATTAGTACACCCTCCGGTTGGGTGCTTTGGCCGGAATTAGTGGGCGTCTTGCTTGTAACGCCCGTGACGTGAGCGGCACATAAACACCTTGTAGCAATCACCCATCACTGGTTTGGAGGACGCAGGCTCGTCAATTTCACTGTAAATGGGTATGCTTTTTTTTAATAAAATGAAAAGTGGTTCCCATGGGTTTGTATTTTAACTTTGACCATTTGAGGTAGTTTTGGAAAATATATAGCTAAGCCCTGTTTCCACCTGCCGATTTTACTACCGATTTCAGAAATCGGCAGTTGAATATTAAAAACGGAGAAGCCTTTTTCCTGAAAATATGGATTTCAGAGGAGCCTACAAAAAACACTGATTGAAGCATTAATCAAATAAAAGAATTGACTAATACAAAGGAGTTGATATTTGGTAAATAACTAGGGAAAACCTGGAAGTGTCATTTCAAATAATGGTTAAACAGCTTACACGATAAGTGAATGAAATTGCGTATGTATATATGTTAAACAACCGCTGTTCCTAATTAACAGATTAAGCTAGTGGTCAGTCGTCTGTCACATGATTTTGCCATCATTCGTTCATTCTTTTCACACACACAAAGTACTTCTATGGCTAGTGCACATTCTCACAGACACATAGAAAGTCGTAATTTCCCCTTCCAAATTACCTGTAATATCCTACTTCTAAATATGATATGTAAGTCTATCTCATCGTAGGGATCTAGCAACAGTGGCAAATTAGCCATGTTCTTAGGCAAGGAATGGGACTTTTGACTTCCTGATGTGACGTCATCACTTACCTAACTACTTGCCGACTCTTACCTGCTTGCAGACACTTGTCCATTTGGAGGCCTTGTCTGATTAGGAAGCAATGAATGGGGAATAATCAAGTCAAAGAACTTGGATCAGGAAGAATGGGCACAGAGGCCAGGAGGAGGTGCATAATTTTCTGGTATGTCGGATCCCTAACGGAGAAAAACTTTTGCAAAAGGAATAACAAAAGCCTCTCTGTTGCAAAATGTATTCAAAATTAAATCTAGCGGATTTTCCTTATGCTCATTCCTCTAAATCTGTAGAACTTGAAGAAAATATTGTCTAACAGAATCATTTTGTAATGGATTTAAGGGTACGGAATATGCAGCCTACACTGAAAACACAAAGTCGTCAGAGAGCCACTGCAAGGTTGTCAAAGGGTTGTCACAGGTCACTTCTGGGCTCTCATATGTGACTTTTGTGTCATCACAGGGCTCATTTCAGGCCATCAATGCTGTGTGACTACCTTGTGACAATCCTTTGACAACTTTGGGGTGGTCAGAGGGTTGTCATTGTGAATTTTGAGGCTGTATGACAACCCAAAGGTAGTCATTTTCTCCCGACTGCTTTAGGCCAAAAAGGTCGTCAGAGAAGCAAAACCGAAGAATGGGTTGTCATAGGGTTGTCATAGGGTTGTCACAGAAGTCAAAAGTCCTGCCTGACTACCCTAGGGTTGTAGGTGAATGGTGCCTAAAGTGACAGCCCAGGGTTGTCATGGCCTCTGTCTATATCAACCCAGTGTTGTAAGTGAACGGTGTCAGAACCATACAACTCATAGGCCTCCTATGTGTAATAGCCACACCTAATAACTAGTAATAACATAATAGGATGTCATTACAATGACTATGATATCTACAACATGAAAATATTCATAAATAAGATTTTTTGTCTAACAGACACAGACACAGCCTGTGACAACCTTGGGTTGTCGTTTTTGGCACCACTTTTGACAACTCTGTGTTTTCAGTGTATGTCAATTTCCCCCTGTTCCCCCCTGTTACTATTTTCTGTTGTGCGACCATAAGGCTTTTGGTCATAGGTCATTGCCCAACCCAGCCAACCTGAGACGTAACAGAAACGTTCTGCAACCAACTGTTTTAGTCAATTTGTTACTTACTTAAGGACAATCGCGCCATTATCCAGATATTGAAAAAATCAAAGTCCTTCAATTTGTCTCAAATCTTGCAGAAATGTTCAGTAATGTTTAGTTTATCATAATTGAAATTGAAAAATAGTTTACCAGGAATACTTTTGTAGATAAACATGGCCAAATAAGACTCTTTTTTTTTTAATTTGCAAATTCTGAAAAATGTTTTAAATAGGAAAAATTTAGTTTATTCTGTACCTCTTTTAATTTATGGTGTATAATGATATGATATACTACTATATGATTGTGAGTGTGTTGAGCATTATACAAAATGTCAAAATTACCTGTCATGTAAATCTTTAGGTGAATTTATGGAGAAAAGACATAAAAATCCATTTTAAGTAATTTTAGACCTCAAAACGAATTTTCAGTTTTTCTGGCCAAATTCATCTGGTGACCCCCTATTTTTATGGCTGGAAATAATAGCCTATAGCCTACTCCATGATATATAGCAATTTTAAGATTTTCTGAATATTCAATTTTTTTGTATGCATGCCTATTCTCAGATTTTTCCATTTTTTAAGGTTTTAATTTGAAGATTTCAACAACATAAATGCATATAACCCTATGAAATTTGTTTGAATGCTCCCTAATTCAATTACCTGTATCAGTGTCCTCCTATTTCAGACTTCTAACAGCTTGTAATATGTTTTATTTGAAAATAGTATGGCATTAAGGTGGTATTTAAATTTAGTTAACAAAACTTAATTTTTTCAAAATCACCTCACAAAGAAAGTGATTTCACAGAAAAGTTTCCATGGTGACCTATGCTTTTTTTGGTCTTTTTGGAGCATTTAGAGGTATAACTTTCATTGTGGAAGATTTTGAGAAAATCTGAATACTAGATCTATAATGGTGCGATTGTCCTTAAGCCCTGTTTCCAGCGAACGACATTATGCTAACGACCATAAACAACTCTAAACGATTTACAAATCTTTTGTGGTCGTTAATATAATCGTTCAGTGGAAATACAAAATCGGTAGTAAAAACATTTGTGAACAACTGGAAACGATTTTTGTGAACGACATTTGTGAAAGATTCACCAATGACCAAATATTTAACCTGTTTAATATTTCTGGACGACTTTTCCAAACGATTTCTTTCAAAACCAATTAAAGCCAATCAAATCCATTGTTCCCTGGAGTTTCTGACTGTTGTTGTTAGAAATGGTCGTGCAGAATGTCAAATACGTGTTCAGAAATCAGTATTTTAGTCGTTTAGTGGAAACACTTTGACATAAGGTTCCTTAAGATATTTATTTACGATTTATACTCAAGACCAATTTGTAAGGACAGTAACTTTTGTCGTGACCCTACACCATGGTCTAATCATTCGGTGGAAACCCAGCTTAAGATGCCGCGTTACTATAATGTTATTGATGGTGAGGTTGAAACCTCATCGAATCAGAACATTATCATAACATTATTTTTGGTGAGGTTAGGACAAGACCAAAACAGAACAATATAAGAACATTCTGTTTAGGTTGAAGAACATAACTAGAACATTATAATAACATCGTAGTGCAACATCGTAGCAGCACATTGCAGCAATGTTATAGGGAGCCATCAAAATAATGTAATAATAACCAAACCAGAACATTGATGTGACGTTATCATAACGTTATCATAACGTAACCCCTCGACATAGGAAGAGCCCTACGTCCAATACTCGCAATGCCTAATCCTGCACGAGCAATGACCAGCTTTTTGGTCACACCTAGTCTTGGTCATACCAGAAGCCAGAGGACTAATCACAAAGCCACAAAGAGGGAGTGAACAGTCTCTATAGATACAAGGTCTCTGATTCGTTGAATTTGTGGCGAGACGAATAATAGGATTGACCAATCGTGCAGCCATAATAGATTTAGACAAATGGGATGATCATTACATGAGTTCCAATTGCCTAATTGCTTTTATCAAATTGATTTTCTTTAATGAAGGCCGACGAATTTGCCATTATAATAAAAGATGATCATAACTCTCCAAGGCTGACAAACTGATGAAGGAATCAGTTTGAAATGGTCAGAGTGAATTGCTATGGGCCCATGCGGGTTCACTTGTGGACATCATATCCCTTTTTTTAGATGCTAAGTTACTATACTTCACGTTTTTGCTGTAACTTGAGGCCTTCATATGAGGGGAGATTCTTCAACCCTGCTGGGAACGTATTCCTAGGAGTCACTTTCATAAAATATATACTTCTCTCACCAGTTTTCCTAACATCCGTGACCTTGTTGAAAACAGCAGTATCAAACAGCCTGTGTGCTGGTACCCAGTGGCTTAGGAAAATACCTTTCCCTTGCTCTCCAAGTTCATATGTAGATCATTTCATGTTTTTGAACAGTCTCTTTTATAACATTTGAAATGACAAAGATCTAATTTACCTTAACACTGTTTCCTTTTGTCATAAATCATTTTATCTTCAGAGTGCAGATCCTGGAAAACGTGGGAAGGAAGCCTTGAATAATTAGGTTCTGTTATTCTTGTTTTGCTTTGCACCAATTTTCGTCAGACATAGAGAATTCAAATGCCATCAGTTGAAGATAGGTGGCATTAAATAGGATATATATATATATAGGAAGGCATTCATGAAACGATAATCATGATAGATACTTATATAAATTTGGCATGCCGACTTCTTGGGTGGTAAGGATCGTCTCACCATTATAATCTACAAAAAATGGCCTCTCTAGTCTACAACAAATGGCCCCTCTCTTTAATATCCACCAATCTTCATTAAGTGCTGTGTATTTTTTTCATTCCGAAACATCTTTCAGGACATATTCTGATATTTCGAAAGTGCCGATCAATTTACAGTGTTTGGTATGACTATAATTATTATGATTTAGCATATAGGTTGGTGTTGTTATTATAAAACAGATAAAGCCGGGTTTCCACTGATCGACTTTCATGGATAGTTCCTAACGACCATGAACAACTGTAAGAAATAAAAATCTTTGCTCATTTTAGTCGTTCAGAAAGGCACTACTTCTTGTTTCCACTGAACGACTAAAATATTGATATCTGAACGATTCTTGGACAATCTGGACGATTTTTTCCAACGACAGAGGTTAGAAAAGTCAGGGAACAATAGATTTAATTGCTTTTAATTGGTCTTGGAAAAATCATTGGCATTTGTCATCCAGAAATATTAAACAGGTTAGATATTTGGTCGTTGGTGAATCTTTCACTTTAGTCGTTCACAAATTTCATTTGCAGTCGTTCACAAATATCTTTATTAACAATTTTCTGTTTCCACTGAACGATTTTCCCAAAGACCACCAACAATTTCCTAATCTTTGCATGTCTTAGGGTGTCTTGAGGAAAATGTCGTTCGGTGGAAACAGGCCTTAAAATGTCATGTAGAATGAATATCTAAGCGGTGGAAGACACACTTACGTGTCATTCATGTCTTAGCATATTTCAAACATCTAGGATACAAAAAATTTAAAAATTTGAGTATATGAGGAAGAGTCTAGCGACCCTCCTGCTTGCATTGATACATCTAAGTGTATTTCTCTATACATAAATGTAGAAAAAGAGGATCTGTCATGAATCTAATAACAACGCAGAAGAACGAAAGGCTGTCTCTTAGATATCGATATCAAAGTCTTCCAACAGAACATAGCACTCTTCCCTGGCACCCACAGACACGTAAACAGTAGTGGGGCCCTTGATGGAGTCACATGTCGAATTTAAGAAATTGTTATGTCCCTTGTCGCTGAACTTCCCATGTCCCATGTCGCCTCTAAAACCGTCCCATGTCCCATGTCGAATTTAAGATAATGGTCCCTGTCATGTCGTTAATTATCTTTCTTCATGTCACTATTATAAGCTCCATGTCGCATGTCGATTGAAATTGCCTTGTCGTTGTGTGGAATTTAGGGGTCTAGGGCCATAGTAGTTTTTTTTTTTTTACTCTCTTAGGTGAGCGATGTTAAGGGATGCACGGTTAACTAGAAGCGGACACGCGATCCTACCATACGTCCGTCCGCCGGGCTAAATAGTGCTGTGTTTTGGGTGTAATCCGACGTGTTTGACTGGTTAGTAGATAAGAAGAATTGATGGCGCAATCGGCTCCACCGTCGGCTAGCCTTTGGGGCCTCCAGGGTGCCGGGGGCGGAGGTCTCTGAGTCAATATCACGTCAATGGTAACTCGACCTAATGAGACTTTCATGAGTGGTAGGGTCTTGGTCGAGGTGTATGAATTCCCAGGGGCTAAGGTATCTGTAGGTGAAGGCAGTGTGTAAAGCCTATATTCCACATGCTGATTTGGCTGCAAATGTTGCTATGAAATCTGCAGTAGGAATTAAAGGTAGATATAGACACAGATATAGAGTGGTAGGGTCTTGGTAGAGGTGTATGAATTCCCAGCGGCTAAGGAATCTGCAGGTGAAGGCAGTGTGTAAAGCCTATATTCCACAAGCTGATTTTTTAAGGTAGATACAGACATGGTAAATATCGATGGAAAAGTATAACATTTCTCTTTTCGGAAAAATCCAAAGAAATGCAATCGGCAGCAACAAAATCCGTGGTGGAATCAAGGCTGTACACTTCACAACTTGAACTCTGATTTGATGGTTGCAGAGAAGTCACGCATATTAGAGATCCAATTTTTTGTTACACGTATAAGTATGTGAGATACACCAAATTGCCATTTTTTTGGAACAATTATATATCACTCCTGTATGTGAATTGTCTGTAATATCATCATATCATACCGATGTCACAGCGGCAATGTTCTAGTGTAATACCACCTTAAGGCCGAGTAAAAATCTCGAGGGGCTAAGGTGTGATTCCCATGGCTTCTCTTTCCTTTGTACTCAGCTTATTCTGCACTTTTCTATCAACAAGGAAGACTGTGGATATCAGGAAAACATACATCTAGGTTGGCTGTGGTGTTTTGTTTCAAAAGCGGAGTATTGGAGTGATGATAGGTTGACACACCATGGATTCTTGTTGCGGGCAAATGCATCAATCTGTTTACCTCGTAGCTTATACCAAGCAACAGTTCAGGGGTATCAGGATTAAAAGAATGGATTCACAAAAGGTAAGAAGATGGTTCATGTTTTGCTTTTCCCATCAGTATGGCACAAGATTGTTGCAAGAGAAATTACTCCAATTAGACGCCGCTCTTTCTTGTGAATTTTTTAGGCTAGTGCCAAATGCCAGTCCCTGGATCCTCTCTGGATCCTCCCTTGCACAAGACCCATAGATATTCATTCTTTGAAGGTGCTAGACCGTTGAAGTCTTTTTCATGCACCCCTTGAAAGTGCCCCATGATCACAGCTCTGAAGAAAAAATACCTTCTAGTTACCGAATAACCCATAGGCCGATCATGAATAAAGCAATGGAAGGTTAGTGGCAAGCTATATTATAGTTGGCAACATTTACTGCGCCTTTCGAATGTATCCTCTACCTTTATCTATGAAAAACTTGCTGTTCTCTAGATAAGCATTGGTTCCTCGTGCATGCTGATGCTATACATGCTACGTTCAAGACAGTAATTTAATCGGTAACTGTGGACAATGAGAACATTTGAAGAGGAATAACTCTGCAATGAAAAGTTACTTAATACAAAATGACCAATCCAAATATCATCATGATGACCAAAGAACAGGTTATGAAAGAGTGCTACTTTTTAGTACCCATTCATTCTATTCTCCCAATTCCTTTACCTGTTTCCTGTACAAGGACATTTTTAATTTGCACCTGATGACATATGCAATATGTTACGAAATGTTAAAAAAAATATGCACTTCTTTCCGAAATGCACCTTGTAATGAGAAGCTGCCCTCACGGGTAGAAACATCTCACATAGACCTCCAGTGAGTAGGGCAATAACAATGAGGGCAATCATGAGACACTTCAAGCCGCCGGTGACTTTTGGAAAGGTCTTTGCCGGGGGTCTTTGGTCGTTCTGGAATACTGTTTTCTTGTAAAGTCAAGGTATAACTATACACAGATTTTAGCTATAACAAACATAATTCCTATGATAGATGTATAATATACATGTAAACCATTTCACATACCCCTTATCCCATACTTATGTTAGAACAGTGTATACATGCATGGATGTTAACATGGCCATAATTATGGCAACTGAGACAGCTTTAAATAAAGCTTAAGGTCTTAACCTTTTTACGGACTTCTAGATTGACTACATTCTCCAACATAATTATATCCCTCTATCTATAATAGAGAGTTATTGGAGGATTATAGTTTTCTAAGTTATAATCAAGTATTGCTATAATACTGCGTTTGTATTATCTTATAACAGATTCCTACAATACAAGTATATGAAGGGCTTATAGTTTAATATGTTTTGCAATAGAGAAAGGCTTTTCGTTCGCACTTGGGAGACAAAAGTGCAAGATCAGCGTTTTGTCCGACAAAACAACTGCTTAAAGATGCCTTCGAAGGCATTTTGCATGTCATCACATAATGCCTGAGCCTGATAAGTGTTTTGTGGAAGAACTATTTACCATAACATTATACCTAACAAGAAATGTCCACTAATTCATCATACTCTCATACATATAAGCATACATATCAAATCAAATTAGCGAACTACATCATTATGTTACATGCGTAGGCAGTCGGGATCTTGCAGAGACATAAACACTGCTAAATGTCACATCTTCTCTCGTTATCTTTCCCTCAAATGCTCATATAAGGTACCTCCAATGGACGTTCTGGAACCCCCGTGTTCAAGTTGAATAGAGGTTAGAAGGGCAAATGGGTGCTTATATGGGAACGGACAATGGAGAGACCAGGGGAGGTATTTAGAGTGAAAGGCCTTGGATGGTGATAAAGTCCCCTTCTCACCTTGTGTGTATTGTGAGGTGTAACTCAGGGATCGAGCTTGACGCCTGGCTCTATGAATAATCCAATATCCGCAGGATTAGGACAGGCTATGTAGCCATAATAACCCTCGTTACTGTTGTGATAAAGGTGCATGCTGGGAGGCGTGGGTGTTGTGTGAAGGGATGGAATGGGCAGGTTCAGGAGATGGAAATGTAAGTATGTAGGAATAAGTATTGTAGGGGTATGTAGGGATATGTAAAGGCGTCAGTCGTCGGGGGGGGGGGGCAAACCAACCCCCCCCCCCTATAAAAAATGAAAATAGATAACGTCTGATTTGTTCGAATCAACAAACATTTTAAAAAATCTACTCGGGGGGACTTCTGCCCCTTTTGAATTTATTTTTGATAACCATTTGGTCAAAAAGATATGTCTTGATTTTATCAAAGACGGCCTTGAACGCGGCTGATCCAGAAATCCCAATTTGCTGTTCTGATCTATAGAGTCCAGTGATCAAGTCCGGGGAGTCAAAGTCCTGGAGACAGAAAAGTCCAAATAAAAATATAATTAACATAGCTACAAACATGGAATAAACAATTCATCAAATTGACAAATCAATAATCCGCCTGAAGCTATGGCTTTAATTTTCAAGCTGTCAGTAAATCGTACTTTCATGGTTCTCACTAAGCCTTTAAATGTCTCATTACAGAAACCATTTGAAAAGCAATTGACAAATAATTACACCATCGATTCTGTCAATGTTTTTATGTCCAACTTTGAAGATATTGACACATTTCACAATGACAACTTGGTCAAACAAGAAGAAAAATATGGGAAATCTGAAGATTGCCGGACTGCTTGTGGATCTCTGTGTGTCAGTGAATTACCACAAATAAAGGGTTTCTTGATTAAGAGTAAATGTAGGTCTGTTAACTCCTTTGTGGTGGGTGTACAGAGTGGCAATTCCGTATTCTAGTGCAGAAAACCAAGGTGAACGTGATGTGGTCATCCCGGCACATAGTACAGAAAACCAAAATGTCAACTCATTGTCCCCAAATCTGCTCATGAGTTCTTGTGCCCAGTCTATTTACATCCTCCTGCCCCTTCAAAACCGGCATAGGTCCTACATATCATAATGAGAGCTTATCAAATAACCCATCGATAACTGATAACCAGATTAGTTCATCTTTTTTTCAAAGCATTAGACTGGCCATTTGAATTAATTATGTAACCTCATGTCAAATTGGGGATATTATTCAAGAAGACGTCCGACAATCCAAAGGAAATTCAGCAGTTCATGTACACAAAGTCATATTGCGGGGTCCAAAGGGTTAAGAAGAAAAAGGTAGGTTTTGGATTGGTTATGAAAAACCCTTGCATGCAACTAAAACCACGCGAGGAAGTCGGGTTGGCCAACATCCTTGCTGTGTATTCAGGTGTGTGAATGTCCAGCTCTCAAAGTAATTACTCAATGTCCTTGCACACAATGTGTTTTTAATGCGCTGCTGCTCTGGCTCTGCTTTTCATCTGCCATTTTATCATTAATTCCCTTTTCAGAACAAAAGACGTTGGATATTGACAACTTGTTTCACTTTGCTTTGACTCAAACTTTGCCTGGCCCTGGCTTGGAAGGGGGAGAGTGGCACTGACTCTTTCAATGTCACCATTCATGCCAAACTACTGCCACGTTTTGTGACTGATCTTCGGATATGCAGATTGCTATTTAAAACCAGAAGATGCAGTTTCCATAAGATTTCTCTCAGGAGCTTTGACTTATGTCCATGAAGCTGAAATAACTTACTTTATACCTTACATACCCTATATGCCTAATCCATACTGTATTCGTATTTAATCGATACATATTTAGAAAAGAAAATCACATTTTATGGGTACTGGGTGACAAAACACATGAATTCGTTTGATATGCAAATATTAGTTTCTACAACGGCAATTGGTACATAATTATTATTCATTTCCTGAACGTCCTTTTGCTCTACACGATTGCTCACTGTCCCCTCTTGCCCTTCTTTGTCTATTCAATAATGTACAATTTATCTGACCTGTTTAATCTGGTTAAACGAGATTAAAACAGACTCATATAATATATGTTCCTGACGTCACGTCCTCCTGAATACTAGGCCAAAGCATGTTCATCTTACATTCTTATAATAACATATTGTCTGGACAGCCATATCCCCTTCTCTAATGAAAATATGAACAAATACCATGGCTACCATAGAGTCCAGAATTGGACACCTGAAAGTGGCCAAAGTGGACCAATCAACAGTTCTGTATAATTTGAATTGTCCCGGACGTCATTACCTATTTTCTTGTATTTTCTTTCTGTACAGAAAAGATGAGAAACCCAATGAGAATCATATGTAATTGGCATTTGCAAAGATACTTATTGCTGTAAACCAGCTTCTGAAAAAAACATAAAGATAAAACAAGAGTTACCCAGCGATTCAGGACAAGATGTAAAACATCACATCATAATTAAAAAGATATTTTAATTACTCTTAAAGTATATGGAGGGAGACGGGTATGTTTACCAAAAATATACCTTGCTTTTGCTTACAGATATACTAAAATACAAGGAACAAGGAATTGCATCCAAGAGAATTTTAAACGCGATCAATAATTCTATCAAATTAACTAGACAAAATAACTCAAGGTCATCCAGAGAAGTTATTGCACCCCAGCCGAAGTGCGACGTAACGGTCAAGTTATGCAACCATACTTTTTTGGTTAGTCTGTTACTTACTAGAATAGCACGTAACCATTACGTTATTTTTCTGAGAGGTTGAGACCTTACCAAAGAAGAATGTTATCATAACGTTCTAACAAAGTAATGTTAAGACCAAATCCAAACAGAACGTTATAGTGACGTTCTGATTCGGTTAGGTTGAAACCTCACTTAAAAAGAACATTATTGTAACTTCCTCACCAGGGGAGGTCCTAACCAAACCTAAACCGAATGTTATTGTGATGTTCTGATTACGTCAAGTATTAACCTTACCCAAACAGAACGTAACTGTGACTATCTTATTAGGTCAGGTGTCAACATAACCTAAACAGAATGTTATTGTGACATTCTCTTTTAGTCAGGTCTCAACCACACCCAAAAAGAACGTTATTGTGATGTTGTTATCAAGTCTCAGCCTTGTAAATAACGTTATAAGAATGTTATAAAAACGTCATAATGTAACATCGCAACAGTTGGTTGCAGCAACGTTATTGGGAGTCATCGAAATAATGTCGCTGCAACGTTACACTGTAACGTAACAAACACCAATCCAGAACGTTGCTGCAACGTTATTATAACATCACACCACCGACTTGGTGAACTCTTGTTTGTACTGCAATATAAGATTAATAGACAGAAATACCTAGTTAAGCTGAAAGAAAATTGCGTCATTATCTCGACCGAAACAAATTGTCAGTCATTTCAATGTGATATCATCGTAACAAAGAAGATGACCTGACTATCTAAAAGTAACATATAATAACATTAATACTTAGACAAGTCTTTAAAAAAGTGTTTTATTCTCAAGGGATTGTGACACAATTTGTCATTTTGGATCACCTTTGAAAACGTTTTGAAATAGTATAATACTGATGCTATAGTAACCTCTTAGTAAAGTTAGAATTGTAAAAGGTTTTTTTTTAAATATATTTTATTGACCATCTTCGGACGAGTCTGTTCTTCCAGATAGTACAATTGAAGATATAATTCACATTATTAACTAGAGTCTGTTTTAAATAAATGTAAATGGATAGATGAAATATACAATGATGATGGATTAATTATATAAAGTTAATTATATTTTTTGACATCAGCTATAATTTACATAGCAAAAAACCTAAGTGAAATTTGTTTTCTGACAAATTTATTTATCATAACAAAACACTGTTTTAATTCCAAAGTATTTTGAATATATAATTAACAGCACTTCAATCCATGCAGGCTAACAGTACAAATCAAGGCACATCCATGTGATTAAATTGTGATTGATAAGAACTATCATACAAGGATTATTCCCTGCCTGGGATAAAACCAAATTAGTCATCAACGGTTTGTAATGGGAGGAGTTGTTTGTGAAGTATAGGATCAAAGTAATCTGTGAAATACAACATAGTGATAAAGCATAGGATGACAAATTACAGCTTGAATGTTAATAATGATACGTCAAGAAAAAAAACGTATTACAAAGGTATTAGATTTATCCGCCTACAAAACGTGCTAGTATTCATAAGACATAGCCAGACAGTGCTATGAAGCAAGGCAAGATTAAATTACCAATCTAAGAAGGTCAAAGCTGATCTTCAACAAGAGACTGTCTGTTAATTACGTATGCTCAAAGGGGGTAGGGTGAGTGGTAGAGGGAAGTTCAATGGTTTCAGTTCATTTCTTGCCCTATAAATTGGATAGAATAAATTAGTATGTTTCGTTGGTCATTGTGTTATTCTTATTCTGCATCATCAAAATGCTGTTTTCATTCTTAAGTGCTACATGTATATAAAATTATCTATACTTGTACAAACCTTAATGTACACATAACCTGGAACTATGAATTGCAAGCATGATAAAACTTATATGAAAATAACTGTGTTGAGCAGATGCGCTACAGCATTATGAAAAAAAGAAAACAATAGACCGTGTCCACCATATTGAATTTCGATTGTTGCAGATTTTCATGCATCCGGATCTTGAGCAGAAATAAAACACATCAAGGGCCAACAATTTTATTCGTCTATCCTCTAATTTGAATTTAAATCAAGTCTCATCCCCTCCCCCATCAACCTCCCTTTTCACCTTTGCCATTAATGTTGCCCTCTGTCACCTATTAAGCAATCAAATCCATCCTCCAATTGTTGCTGGGGTCAGACATGAGCTGCATGACACTGTTTAAAGCCAGAAAGAAAGGACTGTCACTTTAGATCTTAGCTCTTAGTATCTTACATAGCAATCAAAGTGAAGACACTTGTACTGTTGGCAATACAGTAATTGAGGCTGGGGTCAATCACAGACAAAGCCCAACGAATCCAACAATCCTTTTCCTATAACCAACTACAGTAGTCCAGGAGCCAAATCCTGAAATCTGTCAAAATAAGGATTTACCCTCCGCGGTGAGCCCCCTGGATTTTTTTGATTTTTTTCAACTTATAGCATCCTAGTTAGACCACAATGCACCTTCATATAAAAGGCCTAGAAACGGAGAACAAGTTGCCATTTTTGCGCACCAGATTTTGTTATGCTTTTCTTGTAGTACAGATGTTGCTCTTTCAGAAAATCCAAAGTTCTTGATTAAATATTTGAGTGGCGGAGAGAAATGGCTGGTTACCATGGCAACCAATGCAAAAATCAGGCAATTCTAAAATGAGCATTCTTTGGGTCATATCTCTCTTAATAGTCAAGATAAAAGCACCACTGACATGTCAAATCGAAGCATTCCTAAAGTTCTATATGATAAAAGATTAAAAATGGTCGTCATGGTAATTAAGATTATTTTCCATATCTTTAAAAAGGAAAAGATAATAGATATTAACTCAATGTTCAGTGAAATTTCATTGTTATTAACCTCCCAACACCCTCTTCTCCGCCCACTCTCCTTTGGTGGAAGGGTCAAAAGACATCCAGTTGTAATTAAGATAACATACATTACGGCTAATGTAGCATAAAAGATAACGAAGTCGATGAGAGAATGATGATGCAGGGAAATCTGAATTTCATCCATGGTATCATGGTTAATGGCTCCCATTCTTGAATATTTATCCAACCTTGTTAATACCTATCTAATACAGTTGATATCCCGTTTACTGACATAAGAGCGCTTATTCTGACATGATAATATTACCCTGATGTGTTCCTACTTGGCATGTTTTAACATATTATATTATGTGTAACATTTAAGTCTATATGAAATAATTATATGTATGGTTACACTCTGCTTTGCAATAGAGTGAGAACATTGGCGAAAAAATATAGGGTATTTCATAGTTTTGGTAACAAACTAAGTAAAATGTAAAAAAAATCATAAGTAATTAGGGCCAAAAGCAATCCACTGGGATTTGACATGATTCGTTTACCATATGAAGATTAAAACAGTAGATACATATAGTTTGCCATGAGTCCCATCTACATACCCAGCCAAAGAGTGCTGGTATCTGACAACCTAAGTAGGCCTACCTCATAAAACCTAACTCAGAAATATGCTTGCATTGTTAATACTTGCATTACAGCAATGGAAGTTTACAGGTAAATGCTTTTCTTTGGACTTGCTTGCGTTGGTGCTAGTTTACACCAGTATAATACCAAAGCAAATCGTTTCATTCTCAACTGACTATGGTCTTTTTACTAGGAAAACACATCTGTCACAATGTCATAATACTGAACGTTATGTTTTGCAATCATTCTGTAATAAATTTATCACTATTTATAAGTGTTTTAGGGAGTTAATTGTATATTGTATATTACGAACAAAATTTGTAGCAGTACCCATCAAATTCATTAACATTCTCAAACAAGGTTTTGAAAAAGCTACCATTCCGAGCCTTGCTCAACTTGGCAGTCAGACAAAATACTTGATGCCTGAAGGTTTTGTTTGTATGGATGTATGTGTGTGGGTATGTGTGTGTGCATATGTGGGTGTTTCATGTGTGGATGGATTAAGTATGCGGTAGCCCATGGTTCTGTATGCATATGTGGGTGTTTCATATGTGGATGGATTAAGTATGCGATAGCCCATGGTTCTGACAATTACTGCCTGTGATGTATCTACACATGTCAGTTTGAGTTCACATCGCTGGTGGCACCTCGTGAATTATAGAATGCCACAAGGGAAATTAAGTCGTTGGCTAAGCACCCATTTCTCATACCATAACGTAATATAACACTTCGAAGAATAGTAGGAGTCTCCAGAAAGTAAAACAATTGCGATTTTTTCTCGTTTCTAAACTGAACAATTTGGTGAAAAAATGGATAAATAAAATCTATTTTATTTCATATATTGAGGACTTGATTTACCCAGTCATAACCTAGGTATATGTTTGATATAAAAGCAAAGAAAAATAGCGGTATAAGTAAAAGCATTCTTTCTGACGATTAATCACTGATGTTGAAACATTTTGATGTGAATCATTACAACACTATATAGAAGATAACATTCATTTTTACGCACCACATCTTTGATATGGAGAAGCAATGACATTGCATATCAAGTGAAAAGTATCTGGGAAGGTTTATCATTCCGAAACTCTTATAAATAAGGTTGTAATGTAGCACGCCCAGGGGGGGCACAGCTATAAAGAAGGGAAACACTCCCAGGTCAGATATTATTAGGGTTGGCTATAGGTAAAAGTTGACCAGACAACAAAAAGATTTAAGATATAAAAATATCTACTAAAATACTCTGAACTTCAGTGTTACATAGATCTCTTACAAATAAAACCGACACTTTCCTGCGCCATGGTAGGCCAGGAGAGGAGGTGTTAGAGGTTCCGGATATTCGGGAAAGTCGCCAATTCGGCGCGCTACAGTAATAGAAAAATATCACATAGTATCACATGAAACCATAAGAAAATAGCTACAGATTTTGCATTTCCAAGTTATGAAGAATATGGCAGTTTGCTAGGGCCTGCTAAGTGATACCACAGTTTCTTTGGTTTTTATTAATTTGTGTCGATAATTACCATCTCTCTAAAACCTTGGAATTGACCAAATTGCTAACAGGTGTCATTGACGTCAGAGTGATTAGGAATTTAGATTAACTCATGTATGAGGCGCTGCGGGAGATGCCTCTGGCGTTCACTTTATTGGTCTAACTATTCTGAAATTTTTCCTACCTGTCTTGACTCCAAGATCAGATTTCTCAATTCAAGGAAACCTAACATGGAAATAATTGATTCCTGATGAAATGGTTTTATGCATGCTGTTCACATTATTAGGTGCTTGAGAAATTCCATGTTTAGGCACTGATATATTGGATTTTTTACACTCACCTTGATTCCTTTATAACTCTAGAAATCACAGATTTCAAAGGGGAATTCCCATTTCTGTGAGGGGAAGTCTCCTCTTTGTGACGGAGCAAGGACCCCAGATTAGGCCAAAATTGGGAAAATTTCCCAAATTGCTCCATTTTTCTTGGTGAATCTCTACCAAATTGACTGTTTTGACCTTTTTCTCATTTGAACTATAGATTCACTTTGATGGATGCATGGGTTTTAACTATTAATAGTTATGGGCAAGTTTTCCAATCCATTCTGCTTAATTTCTGCTCTAGAATAATGCACCATGGATTTCTGAATACAGCTGAATCATCATTCTGCAATAGTAAAATATATCTCAAGTTGTAGCTTATCTCAATTTATAATAACTAAGTAATGAATTTTGCTTGTCGGTTGCAGCAAAGTTCAACAAATGAATTCGGGTTACAGTGTGTATTAACGGAATTTGATATGATACATTCCGATATTATTGCAATATCCTCTGCTGTTTTTGACACCGAGAACAATAAATTTGAATTTATGCCGATCATTATTGGCAAGTCAGTTGGTTATTACAAAATTAGAGTACCAGTGCTTCTTTTATGAATACCTCTTTCGTGTACATATGGTATGTCCATGATAATTCGATACTGAAGGGTCAGAAAGCCTTTTAATATTTATCAAAACCTTTTAATTATGGTGCTCAAGTTTTGATATGTTAGAAATATTACATTTCCGTATACAAATCATTTCAAATTATAGTAATTGATACAGATATATATTGGTTTTTATACTATCTTCATACTTTAATATCACCAGCGGTTGGATGGGCATTCGGTGTGGCAACTCTGCAGAATGTGAAAGAGATTACTAAAGCTAATCTTGTATGAGGCTGTGTTAAAGTAAACGGATAGGGGTGTGTTTTATCAATGTCCTAAAACTTCCCTATCCTTATTTGAATAACAGATAGACCCTTACTTACATGAATAATCATGTAAAACGTATATGTGTATATTTCTATTGCCACGGGTTGAATAACATACTAATTTTTGTGATACATGGAGGCAAAGCAATCAAATCATGGTAATCTCGAACTAAGTATTGAAAAGGTAAGGCATATTACTGGAAGGTCAGACGTATTTTGAAGGCAATCAGTAGATAAAAAAATTGAAAGTTAATACTGTACAACGTCAACTATCACTAAAGCCCCACACCTACTAGGACACTTTGACATAATTATGGTCGGGTTGATGGACGCCCGGTACTAAAATTGGCCAATTCTACCCAAATAATCTGCTGATTTTACCATCGA
Source organism: Lepidonotus clava (assembly GCA_936440205.1). Lineage (NCBI taxonomy): Eukaryota > Metazoa > Annelida > Polychaeta > Phyllodocida > Polynoidae > Lepidonotus > Lepidonotus clava. The sequence continues at coordinate 22,158,658 of OW387135.1, forward strand.
TTAATATTTAGCCATTTCAATATAGTGTTTAGACAGGCGATCATAAGAAATGGCTGATTTGCGTGCCAACATGTTTGCCAAATGCGTAAAAGTCAACTGGTGGGAATGGGCCTCAAGTCAAACTAGTCATAGCATTGGTATTGAAAAATAACATGTTAGAAGTTTTACAATTTGCGTCTTTGCCCATGCCCATTCTATAGTTCACTGTCTTGTATAGTTTGCAACCCCAAATCTTTCAGTGGAAATCAGACCACTGTTTATTAACTTACATCGAAATTTGAATAAAAGCATTATATGACATGAGGCTACCTCTTATATTATCTCGAAGAAGAAACGCTCCTAATATGGGTCCTTCACATTCTTATGAACTATATTCTAAATATCTATTTGATTTGGGTCCTGAAAAAAGTAACACCTAAAGGAGACAACCTAGAACAAATTGCTGTGAAATTCGATCACCTTTGTAAACAAAACAACATTAGTTTTACCCTTTAAAAAACAATCTTTACATTGCTGATCCCACAAGAATGATATAGTTAGGCCACAATGCACTGGCAGCTAAGTTATCAAAGAAGTTGCCATTTTTGCGCCTATCTCCTCTCCAGAAGTGTCATCCTAAAATGCTCTCCAAACAGCCACTATATTGCATGCATGTGCCCAAATGGCTCAGAAAGCACTGAAATACCAGCTTAGGGAGACAATGAGTATTCTTTTCCCATCTCTTTAGGATATATTGTATTGTTTTCATGATATCATCTCTCCTTTTAGAATATAAGTGCAAAATGAACCAGTAGTCGGTTAGAATTTAATCAGCAAAAAATAATTTCTACATTATATTTCTGATGAAATCAGATGCAACCTTCTTTAAAGACTGCCCAAAGATCCCCTCTAACTATACCTAGGACTTGGTTTATCAATTCCAAATTTTAACCTTGGATCCTTAAGTTCTAATGATTTTGACTAAAACAACAGTTTTTCTTTAATTACTCATTGCCATGATTAATGACAATAGCAAAAAATACACCAAAAAAATCAGGAAAAAAATTACCTTTCAGATGACATATAGCATGTTATTATATCTTACATAGTTTCAGAGAAATTAAGAAATAACGCGTTTTTCAATTTTTGCTAATTAACCACAAATCGCGTAATTACAGATTGTTCGCATACCTAAATTCTTCGGAACCATCTTGATCCATGGTCCCTAGGATGCTATAAGTTGAAAAAAATCAAAAAAATCCAGGGGGCTCACCACGGAGGGTAAATGAAGATTTTCAGGTTTGGCTCCTGGACTACAGGGTCCATAATGGTATTCAGTTCTACCAAACATCTTCTTTTAATAACTGTATACACCCTACTTCAACATGTTTCTATCTTACCCATATTATATCTTACAATTATGTCTTTAGTTCTCCCTACCACGGAAAGCTGATTGACAGTATTTTAAGGACATACAGGTCAATTTTGACTGATTTGGTCGACAAAATCCATCTAAAAACTATAGAAAATCAGCAAATGATTGTTATATATCCATCTAGTCGTAATGACTTTTCAAACAACTCAGGAAATGTTAATGTATATTGCTTCTCATTTGAAAAATTATGGTGGCTAGTTTTAACAAATGTTATTCTACAAATAATGGTATAATTCATGAAAATTTATATGATAAAGCCATGAGTTTTGTCGACATATTACCCAGCATGCACCCTGATTGAGGCTAACCTGCAGGCAAAACTCACAAAACTAGCTATCCGTGGTTGGAAGAATTGTATAACATAACCAAACAATGTCTGCAGCTGAAGATTTACAACAACAACAACAACAAGTACAATATGTGGCTAATGGGTGAACCATTGCATATATGGTAAACTTCAAGCAGTTCACACCTATTACCCACCCCTTCACCCCAATGCACAAGTCCATGACATCACAACAGAGTCCTCCCAGCCAGCAAGCCAACCCTTCCACAGCCATAACCACATGCACACTCTTCAAGCCTCAGATGGACATACAGTCCAGGCTCCACTTGCCCCTTGACAGGCCACTTGGTACTTGGGACCATTAAGCCACTGCAATGTACATCAGTTGTTTCCGTTCGGACACACTCACTGGGGGGCCTTCTTTTGGGCAGAGACCTTGTATTTGTAGAGACTGTTAGGTTTCTTGCTGTGGCTATGTGATCAGTCTATTGGCTGCTGGTGTGATCAAAACCAGTGAGGTATATATTACATGGTCAAGGATTGTGTGGGAATTTAGGAAGTTTTGGACATAGGCCTAATGTGCAATGACCTGTGACTGTTGGCCTAAAATGATCAACCCAAACTTGATCATCCCAGCTCCCTAGTTCTGCAATAGAAAACAGCAGTGGGTACACTCCTGAGTGCCCCTTCTTCCAAATCCAAGTTCTTTGTTTATAGTGGAAACTCTTGTCCTTCACTTATCCACCACTGAGCAGACCTTTAGCTCAAGTCCGGTGTGAAAAGACCACTAAACGTTTGGCTGGCGAGCGCCCAAAGTGGGAGGAGGTGGGGAGAGTAGGATGGTAAGTGATTGGTGGGCGTGGTGACTACTGGCAGTTGTGGCAGGGGGTGGTGGTCAGCCGCATAGGGGGCATCTGTGCCACGTCGCATAACCAAACGCTTGCAACAGCGAGGGATTAAAAAATGGTTTAGTTTTTCTCTCCTGTTTTTTTATTATCCTTGTTTCCCTCATGTGCCAATCGTCCCTGTTGCGATGGTTTTGCACACACTTTGAAGTTAATTTAATTGATTGATAAATACATTTCAGCCACTTACCTCCTATATATTTCATAAGATGAGGGACACTGCTATCATTTGCTGAAAACAAAATATTAAAATTCACACCCCAAAATGTCCTTCCGGGACATGTAAAAAAGGGGTGGTCAAACCATCCCTGTAAGGATGAAAGGTGGATTCGCTCCCTGTTGAACAAGGATAGGTCTTTTAAAGTGTGTCCCTGTTGCGATGGTTTTGTACACACTTTGAATTTAATTTAATTGGCTAATAAATCATTTCCGCCACTTGCCTTCTATACAAATTATAAGCTAAAGGACACATCTAACATTTACTGAAAACAAAATCTTAAAATGTTAACCCCAAAATGTCCCCCTGATAAATTGCAAACCATCCCTGTAAGGATGAAAAGTGCATTCGCTCCCTGTTGAACAGGGAGAGGTCTTTTGAAATGTGCCAATGTTCGCTACAGCGAGACCCGTTATGCGACGGGGCACTGTGGGCCCTTGCACAATACCAATCGGAACAACAAACGGTTGGTCAACGACTAAAGTGTTTGTTGTCCACATTGGTCATTGTTGGGTCATTTTTACACCAATGTAAACCTATTCAGAATGTTGTAAATGAGCTGTAATTTGTACAGTATCATAGACATTAATTGTCTCCTTTATTTACATGATTCAATTTGATTTCACTAGAAGTGGACTGCGTTTTGCAATCTGATATTCTTGGTACTATAATAATACATGTACAGTTTCTTTGTACACAAAATTAAACGAAATGTATTAAAGTATTCAGCTTTTTAAGGAGCCTTTACATAGAATATCTGTCTTAACCCAATCGATATTCATACCACATGTACAATATTTGTATTGATAGATTCATGTTATAAGCCATCTACATAGACGTTTTGCAGGTGACGTCACAATGTCCAGAAATGAACTGGACGCCATATTGGTGATCAACCAAGAATTCAATTCTTGTTTACTCTCCACAAACATCTAAAATATTTATCTTTAGTTTATAAATTTCTATAATGAATTATCTCGTCTACTTAAAATTAATTAATCCTAGATTTATCTAATGGCCACGTGGTTGTGAAGAGCACATGGTGATCACCAAAAAGTAGTCACGTGATCTCGTCTGCACAAGGTCTATAGAGATTCCAAGTAAGCAAGACGCATCACTGAAACCCTCATTAAGTGTGAAGCCTGGTTTACACAGGCCGTCAACGTCTCCTTACGGAAATATACTTACGTTAACCTTACGTTAATGAATTATCGTAAGAAAAAAATGTATTATATAGGTCACTATCGTAGGCAATCTGTAACAATTGTCATAAGGACTATGGCCATGAAGGGTTTACACAACCTGACAATATCCTCAAGATAATAAAACCATCATCCTTAACAGAATGCTTACGACAAAGAAAGTATCTAATACATTTGTACAAGAATATTCAGGCAAGGAGGGTTTACACAGGCCGATAGAGGGTCTTAAGACAAGAAACTTCATTGTCGTAACCCAAATTCCACTGTCGTAAGTCCATTCACCTAAGGTTTTGCCAAATAATTTCAAACATGTCAGAAATTTTCATTATCCTAAGGAAATGGTCCCGATAAATCATCGTAAGCCTTATGACAGGCTTAGGACAATGATTTTCCTACGATAATATGGGTTTACACAGACCGATAACGTCGTCGGGATTAACGTAAGGCTATCGGGATTAACGTAAGGCTATCGGGATTAACGTATGGCTTACGACAATGACCTATCGTAAGGATTTTGACGGGCTGTGTAAACCCCCCTTGAGTGTGACTTGAAATAACTACTTATTATACTCGTGGGCGGCCATTGACGTCATCTCTACGTCTGCAAAATGTTATGAAATATAGCCAAGTAGGCCTAGTTTTCCGGATTTGGTTGGAGACAATTATATGGCTTTATAAAACTGTACTACCCTTGCTGTCCTGTGTAAAGTGGAACGAAATTTTATTAGATATAATCTAACTGAAAGGCATAGACCTAATTGTACCTTTTAGTGGTTTGTGCAGCCGTGTTATTTGGTATACAGTTACCATCCGACCTTGTGCAAACATAGTCATGCGAACAGATTTCGTGACTACCATGTGATAACCATAACTATATATATGGGCAATTACTTAGGAATATTCAGGTATAACTATTGTTGGAAGAGCCAGTAAAGTGATATAATTTTGATCCAATTAAAAAATGTACAGGTATCTCAAATATAGGTGTATGTCAGGGTAATACCATCAATCCTGATGAATCAATTAACCAATCATGGTTTTGGTCAACTGGTCAGCAGAATCGGATCTAGCCATTTTAGAGATTTACGACGTCATCTGCACAGTGTCTGCACATGTATAAATCAGCGTAACTGTTTTGGTATACATCCTAATAAAAACCACTATATGTAAGTCAAAATGCCTCGTAGTTTTGTGCAAAACCATGGTAGGGCCGGATTGACCATGGGGGGTTTATGTCCCTGGAAGTTTAGGATAACGCATTTATCTGTGATTTGCTAGGAATTTCACTTATTTTGATATAAATCCGGGTAAAACCGTTGGTGATGTGACATTTATATATATAAGCATCTACCCTTTTTGTTTAAATCCACTATCTTTTTCCTTATAAAATCGATAGAAACTCGGTACGATGACCTTTCGACTATACAATCACATGAACCATAGACAACGTGGGGGTTCTTGATAGGAATACGTGAAAAATGCAATAAAGGATTTAATTAGAAAGTAAGGAGCCCATACCCTTCAGGTGCACTTGGTATCGCTTAAGCGTGGTCTCTATGGTCTAAAAGTCAATACTTGGGTTTCAGAAAGCTTCCTATCAGGCGTCACTGTAGGCCGGTCAGGTGGTGATTGGGGAATAAGGACGTTTTCATGCAGAAGTGCCCACTTAAATAAGTGGTAATGGGTTGAGGTCTACGGTTCACTTAAGGTGGGGATGCGGGGAGATTCTGAACCAAGGGGGGTTTCCACACAGGTCTTATCTCTAAGATCTGACTTTTAAAATAAGATACTTTTACTTTGGGGCCTTCCATTAAAGGAAACCTTGCACATAAGTACAAGATCATCATTTTTCAATGAAATCAGTGCAGCATGTCATTCACATCTTCCACTTTTAATCTGAGAAAAATCTAAAGGAAATTCCTAATTTTGACACAACTAGGGGACATTAAAAAACGTGCATTTTGTCACAATTTTCAAGGGAAATCCTCCAATTTATGACGTACTAAGGGGAGTTCTTGGGGAATCCCAACTGCCCTTAGTAGGGAATCCCCATCCCTGTAGAATTTGTAATAAGAATTATGCTCTTAATCCCAAAGTATATATTTTTGACCTAATGCAACTCATGATAAATCAAAATTTGTATCCATCTACAATCATTCATTAATCAGGGAATCCAAAAATAACTTTAGAAGGAATTCCCATAGGTGTGACGTAGCAAGGGGAGTCCTGGGCAGCCCAGCAGTCAGGGAATTCCCAGAATTAAAATATTTTCCTGGATAATTCCCTAAGACCTTAGTATTTTCAAGTTATTAATTTTGAAATATCTTTGGAATACCCAAATCAGCTTAATTACACACAAAGATGCACTTCCTAAATTTATGTGCAAGCTTTCCTTTAAGTATGTATGCATCAAGGGGGGGGGGGCTGAATTGTTTGAAAATGTGCGTATATTCTTTTACAAATCTATTGCGTATTTTTGCCCAAGGGGGTGGGGGGAGATCTGATTTTTTTTTAAATATGCGTACGTACTAAACTGCTAAATGGAAGGCCCCTTTGGGATCTTGATGTTTCAGACTCTCATTCCTCTGTTTCTTGCCTTAGTTATATACCTATTTTTATATAGTAAAAATTATCTCATCTCAATGTCAGAAATATTTTTATGATCTCGCTAGTGTAAAACGCCTCCCAAAAGCTTGTTTCACACCAGTAGAATCATAATGAGTGTTTCTCACATTTTAAACTTTAGCATAGCTTGGAAAATGTTATCACAAATAAGAAGTAACTTCAAGTAAGTGCAAGCGTAAAATATCCTCCCATTCCGGAAAAAGGTTTACAGAAGCACCTGCTTCTTTGTAAAATCTGCAATTGGTAACAACCTAACAGTTTGTCGTGATCGTGCAAATGTTATTTTCAACATAGGTGCATTTCAATTTACATCAAACGATTCCGAGAAGGGAAAATTTTGCCTGGTTTATAGTCGCATCGTTGACCAACGAATTCAATTGCTACTACCTGAGGGAGAAGAGAAAAAAATGTGAGCAGTGAAGCAAAACTATTGAAAACTAAATTTAATCCATGTCAGCATTGCAATGGATAAATACTTTTAAAAAGATATATTTTCAATTGTATGAGAAAGATTACTTCTCTGATATTGTTTCTTGATAGACTAGATTAACGTCGTAAGCTTTTTAGTGTCCATATTCAAACATTGCTTACATCCTATTCTGAATATTAAACAGGCATCCCTTCAAGGACCTGTATTCTGCCACCAAATGAAGGAGCTACAGGATCATTATAATTCCATTAAACTGTATTTATTTAATAATATAATAAGCAGATTTATATCAATATTTAATGTGAATCAACTATGATTATATAGACTCAACATTTGACATATAGACAGTGCCAACTATAGGTGAACTCTACACGGAGGAACAATACATTACATATTGGCTGGCTCTTAAACAGCAGGGCTTCTCATGCAATTAGAAACCTGACCCATGATGTTGACGAAACCGCTAGACGCACGATACCCCATTAATGAATTAGGTCGCTGATGAATTAAGAGTCCATCAAATTAAGGGGCAAAAGCAATATCCGTAGGAAGTGCAGGTCAGGCTGGGGGGAAGTGTATTGAGGGTCAACGGGGTTTACACTGGCCGTCAAAATCCTTACGATAGGTCCTTAACCTAAGGTTTACGTTAATCCCGACGACCTTACGATAGTCCCAGCGACATTACGATAGTCCCGACGACCTTATCGGCCTGTGTAAACCCATTTTATCCTAAGAATTTCATTGTCTTAAGCCTGTCGTAAGGGCAACGATGATTTCCAGAACCAATTCCTTAGGATAACGTAAATTTCAGATGTGTTTGAATTTTTTTGGAAAATGCTTGGGTGAATGGGCTCACGACAATGAAATTGGGCTAAGGATAATGATTTCTCTTCACCTAAGGGTCCTTGTCGGCCTGTGTAAACCACCCTGTTGTAGATCATTGGATTTATTCTTATATAAATCTATTAGCTTACGTCAGTTGTAACAAAATAATATCGGCTTTAGGATGACTTTTATATCTTAAGGAACTTTCGGGCTGTGTAAACCCTTCATGACCTTAGTCCCTACGACAATAATCACCGACAACCTACGATAATGACCTATATAATTAGTTTTTTGCTTCAGATAACTCATTATCTTAAGGTTAACCTAAGCAAAATTTCGTAAGGACACGTTGACGGCCTTTGTAAACCCGCCTTCAGGTGAACCTATTTGTTGTCTGCAGGCTGTGCACTTGGTTGGCCTAGGTCTATATATGACCGAGTTGGTATGTTTTTAATGATTTATTTGGCAACTTCACATGTACGAATGATCTTCCAGATTATGGCAATACATGTATAACAGTGATCAAAGTTGATGACATTAATTGCAAGAGTTGTAATAGATATGAGTGACAATAATGACATAGATGAGCAAAGTTTCTAAACACATCAGGTCGGATTATTGGTTCTAACAGGTTATATCCGTTTAATATTACAAATTTCGTGGAGTATATGGTACATTGCTCGAAAAGGTATGGCCTTCTGAGTTTCAGATGGTTGTTAGGTTTTATACACATTTCCTATGAACCTGTATGATCAGTCTACAGGTATGGGGTCTTCCATTAAGTATATGTAAGCCTCAAGGGGTGGGGTTGAGATTTTTGAAAATGTGCATACATTCCAGTACAATCTTTGAAAATGTGCGTATTTACTAAATGGAAGGCCCCTATGCCAATCTTTTGGGACCGGGGAAACTGGATCATTTCACTTCAAATTGGTTTACTATAGGCAAACTCCCAAAGCATATTGTTTCAAATTTATGACACCAGGGTATCGCCAACTTATTGGAAAACTTATTGTGATTGCCTGATGGACTTAGAAATTACGACGTCTTAGTAACAGAGCAATCAAGATATTCATCTGTTTATATTTGAATTAGCAATTTGATCATAATGTCACAAGTGCAAGTTATTTTTATTATTTTATACCTCCTGTCCCAATCTCTAGCATGGGCCTATATACTTGAATGTAGTGACTTTGGAAAGGGTCCTTGGTTTTACCTATCAATCTCAAATGGGATAATTATAATCTATGAACAGAACCTATAATCTACCAATATTAATGCGTAATAATATAGGATAATGGCAGAAGAGCAATTCACGGAAAAGCAAGGTCAATTGTCTAATCTGTCTATGCTACATAATTTTAAATGAACAGAACCTTTAATCTAACAATATTAATGCATCCTAAAGGTACCTTACAATGATAGTTTTCACATATGATAACAATGCCAAGAGCAATGTATGGAATAATGCGTCAGTCCCATTCTATTTGAATGAACAGAACCTGTAATCTACTTATACTGATGCATCTAAACAACAGCCTATGATGAAAGTAATAATGCATGATAATCGCACCAAGAGCAATACACAGAAAGGCTGGGCCAGTGGTATGTTTTATCCGTCTGTCCTTTTTGATTCGATTGAACTGAACCTATAATCTACCTATACTAATGCATCTAAAATGTGAAAGTGATAATATACAATAATCATGGCAAGAGCAATGCATCGAAGGGGCCAGCGATATGATGTTATTCATCTGTCCCATTCGAATCGAGTGAACAGAACCTATGATCAACCAACACACTCATGCACACTAGACACTAGAGAATAACCATGGCAAGAGCAATGCATGGAAAGGCTGAGCCAGCGGCATTATCTATCTGTCCCATTTTATACAAATGAACCGAACCTACAGTTTACCAATATTAATGCATCTAAAAGGCACCTTACGATGGAAGTGATAATATACAATAATCACGTAAGAGCTCACTGTTAAAATGGTGTTTAGAATTTAAATATGTTTAGGGTATAAACATGTTTATAATCTAAATACATTAAACCATATCTGTTTAAAACCTAAACACTTGTAACTTCTAAACATGTGTTGGGTTAACTATGCTTAAAATCTAAACGCATAACATCAGTTGTGTTTAAAAGCTAAACACTTGTAACCTCTAACCATATTTTGAATGGGACATGTTTAGAATCTAAACACATAATATCAATTGTATGTTATGGAAAAGAAAAATGGACACTTTTGGATTAGAACCGACATTCTATACATTCAAGGTAGAAGCCTAACCAACTGAGCTAACTTGGACTGCATACAGTGCAGACTGTCAGAGTCAGCACCAATGAGTTGGATCTGTACTACTATACAGGTATTCAACATTAGACAGACAATAGTTCAGTACTCTCATACCCCAAGTAGCAAAGCTGGGCTGTGTCTACCTACAGGCCTCCATAGCTCAGTGGTAGAGCATAGGCTTCATATGAGAGGGGCCCCGGGTTCAAATCTCGGCTACTGAAGTTATCAAATTTCTACTTTGCAGTAGTTGTACTATTAGTGGTTTGCAACATGCCGTCCATTTTTTTGGCCATGATTAGTAAAATGTTTTTTTCATACACTTAGGAATTTGGAACTTTGTGATTATAACATTAGATTTTTAAGTTTTTGTAGCGTCATTAAGATAATCACTTCATTGGCCTACTATTCTAGGTATGGTCAACCAAGCAGAACACCCCTAAAACATTTACAAAACGTTTTAAAACACCTTTTCAGTAGGACTAACATATAGACACCTTTTTAGTACAAGAACTCAGCTATAGCCTTGTAGGTTTTACCTCCAACAACCAAACATCCCATGCATGGCTTAACCAAGAAGGAAGGACATACTTGGTTATTGGCTCAATGATCCTGTAGTGTGTTTACAGGAAAAATTAAACTTTAAATGCTGTTTACATTACATCTGGTATAAACTGTATGGCATAGTACCATAGCAGTGTTTTACATATAAAATCGATGTTTCTTTTTTTTTTTTATACACTACGGTATATTATTGTTAATTTTAAAATGGTTTTCATCTTTAAGAATGAAAGAACACTGTACATATTATGGTATATTACTGTTTAACTTAACACCTAACCCTAAACACCTTGAAGACCTAAATGCTTCATAGATAAACACCTAAACATCATAGATTTCTAAACACTTAACAACTAAACATCAAAAAAGCATAAGCATTTTGATTCTAAACACCTTGAGGACCTCAACACTTCATGGGTAAACAGCTAAACATCACACATTTCTAAACACTTAACCCTAAACACCAATAATTCTAAACATGTTTAGGGAAATAAAGTGTTCCAAAACTGGATGCGCCGAAGTGTTTAGGAAAGTGTTTAGGTTCTAAACACTTGTTTTAACAGTGAGCTAGCAATGCATTGAAAAGGCCCAGTCGTATAATATTATCCATCTGTCCCTTTCGATTCGAATGAACAGAACCTATAATCTACCCACTCCGAGCTTCACAGTCCCCGCCCAGGAACTATAGGGTAAAGGTGGGGGACCCCAGTGAACTGCCCCCCTCCATCAGCACTGCCATCTGGTGGCTGTCGGATTAGTCCGCCCACCGGAAATGCCTTTAAGGACCGGATATGAACGTCTGGATTCAGTCCGAGGGCGGGCTAGTCTGTTCTGACCTAGATTAGCTATTGCATAATAGGTAGGTAAACCCACAACACTCCATGGCTTTTATTGGTCTATTACAATTTGTAAGGAATTCTTTTATTGGCTCTCTATGAATGGCATGGGGAATACCTTTGGCGTTTGTTTGGGTGCTGGCTGTATTATGGTCCTACCTGCCATAAACCAGCGGCTGCAAAGCATGCTGGGATTTGAGTGGGAATTCCCGCCTAAAATGGTTGCTGGTGTACAGACTCACTTTGGGAAACAGTGGGTCTGACAGCGACAGACTAATGTTGGGCATGCGCACTTGGAATAGGGGTCTTAATAGGCCGGTCACGTGACAAGGGTAAAGTGAGGTATAAGTGATGGTTGTTCGGAGAGGGTACGTGTATTTGGGGGAAGAAGGAATTCATGGGGTGGGGGGGGGGGGGGGACGTGGGCGTTGAATACGGGTTTAGAGGGTACATGGGATTTCTGGATGTGATAGGTCGAGACTCCTACAATTGACAGGCGGGCATGGCCATTTTCAGGGACGGATCTAGGGGGGAGGGAGCATGTGGCCCCCTCCCTCCCCCCTTTTGTTTTGTATTTATCTATTTTCTCTTTTTTTTGTTTGGGTCAAGTTTCAATTTTGTCAATGTAACATGGCGATCCCGGAGAGAGCGCCGGGACTTTTATGATATAGGCGCCCCCTTTCTTGAATTCCTGGGTCCTCTCCTGATTTCCTTAATTGGACAGGGCGACATGAGCCATAGTAAAAGAAACAGGGGCTTTGAAAATATAGGTACAGGGGACATCTGCTTTTCTTTAATCCAATAAGTGACATTGGAAATAAAAAGTAACAGAGACAAGTGTCATTGGAAATTTTCTAATTCGACATTCGACATCAGGAACCCCCATCAAGAACCCCAATGTGGAGGTGACGTGGAGGGGTTTTAAGTAGACCATGTAAGAGCAAGATGACAACGCCTACTACATCCTTGTCGGAATTTCTCTTTTTTAAACAAAAATAAAACAGAAAATGGAATTGTCAATTGAAAGCAAGGGACAAGATAAAGAAGAAGAATGAGGAGGAGGTAAAGGTAATAAGGAAAACCGTTTGATAATTAAAAGAAATAAATCGAATTAATAGATAAAAACGATTCAAATTAAATGTCATAAAAACTGTAATTATGATCATTCCATTTTATGCGATGGTTTTTGCTATTTTGGTTAAAGATCTAATTGGAATTTTAGGCTTCAATTATTGAAGCGGAACCCTGTTTGATGTGTCCAAAAACAGTGGGTGATTCTGCAGGAACTGAACCTAACCCAACACATTGTCTTAAACACAATGTTTAAGTAATGAAATTGGTTATAACGGGTTTATTGTATGCCAGACACTATTGTTTACAACTTCTATCACCCAATATATTGTTCAAAATACTATGTTTAAATGATGCAATAGGATAAAATGGATTCATTGCAGGCCAGACACTATTCCTTAAAACTTCCACCAGCCAAACGTTGATCCAAAACACAATGTTTAAGTGATGCGGTAATATATTAAGGGTTCATTGCAGACCAGACACTTTTGTTTACAACTTCCACCACCCAATATATTGTCCAAAACACAATGTTAAAGTGATATAATAGGATGTTATAGGGTCATTTTAAACCAGACACTATTCCCAACATTATACATATTCAAAGGACAATGTTCCAATGATGCAATAGGATAAAATGGGTTCATTCCAGTCCAGACACTATTCCTTACAACTTCCATCACCCTATATATTATATTGTTCAGAACACGATGTTTCAAGGATGCAATTGGATATAGGGGGGGCCCTAATGGGTTCATTGCAGGCCAGACACTATTGTTTACAACTTCTATCACCCAACACGTTATTCAAAACACGATGTTTAAGCGATGCAATAGGAAATAATGGGTTCAAACCAGGACCGGCACTGCGCACAATGGGTGCGACACTTCCGGTTGGTAATGACTTCCGGTAGCCGTTGTCCATCCACCATTTGCACGTGACCTTGTCGCCAACCGATCAAGTGGACAGCGGCTTTGACCCTGAGAGGTTGTTTGTCAATGCTCTGCTGGCTAACCTTTGACCTCCACCGGTTGGCCATTTCCCAGATTACTTGTGGTACATCACGAGCGGATTTGTTGTTGGACAGTACCTTTTTAAAGCCCGTTCTGGTTCAAGCCCGTCCTGGTTAAAGCCCAACTTGTATAAAGCCCGTCCTGTTTAAAGCCTGTCATGTTTAAAGCCGATTCTGGTTCAGGCCCGTCCTGGTTAAAGCCCAACCTTTTTAAAGCCCGTCCTGTTTAAACCCCGTCCTGTTTAAACCCCATCCTGTTTAAACCCCATCCTGGTTAAAGCCCGTCCTGGCTAAAGCCCATCCTGGCAAAAGCCCATTCTCTTTAAAGCATGTCCTAGTTAAAGGCCATCCTGGTTAAAGCCCGTTCTGGTTAAAGCCCGTCCTGTTTAAAGCCCATCCTGTTTAAAGCCTGTCCTATTCAAAACCCATCCTGGTTAAAGCCTAACCTGTTTAATTCCCGTCCTGTTTAAAGCCCGTCCTGTTTAAAGCCCGTCCTGTTTAAAGTCCGTTCTGTTTAAGGACCGTCCTATTTAAAGCCCGTCCTGGTTAAAGCCCGTCCTGGTTAAAGCCCGTCCTGGTTAAAGCCTGTCCTGGTTAAAGCCCGTCCTGGTTAAAGCGGATCTCATACTTTTTGCTGCTTTCAGTTACAACAAGGGTGACTATGTAATAGGAACAAAATCTGGACATGGTTTTAATGTAGTTAATGTTTTAAGAGAACGCTGTGTTACATATAGGCTATCTGGTTCAAATCATGGCGTGGTTAATACTCTATTTCTACAAATGTAGGCCTATTCGGATGATACTTATATGCAGTCCTGACTGACACTGGACATAAAAACTATTGTGCAAATTATGATAGTTTACATGGTATGTAGTTCCCCTGTCAAGACCGCATTGAACAAATTGGCTTAGGATTCCCACTCTTTTTATTAATGCAAATCTTGTTTCTATTTAGTTGCAACCACTGCATGTTATTACTGAATGATTCCAAAGGTGTGGGAAGTTGGCTTTAATGCAACCGCTTGGCATCACAGGCCCATTGCCCTCTGTTGTTTCTTAATATTATGAGTACTCTTTAAGCTGCTCTCTTCTTTCCATCATGATCATTCAGGCCGGGTTAGAATCAATCGAGTAAGAAATTGAAATTTGGCACGGATATTGTATTTCAGCTGGAAGGATGTTGCGGCAATATTTGAGCAATAAAGTTATTTCACTGTCAAAGGAGAAGGATTGGACCATAAGGACTATTACAATTTATTGATTTCCAAAATAGTACCTTGCCAAAGCATGCAATGGCCTAGTTTGTATTCAAAGCATCCAAAACTAGGAATTACTGCCTCCTGGAAGATGTTTGGAGAGAAAAAAAATTCATGTAAATTGATTTAACTCAAAATTCCAATGACATTACCCTTCAACACTAAATCAAATTCAATGTGAAATCCAAAACATAAAACCAGTTTATTTGACCATTACCATACCGTCTACCAAAAAAAAGAGGTGCCTTCCTCCTCGACACAAACAGCACCTTTTACATTACCATTGTAATATTTGAGCTGTTCAAAATGGTTTATTAAATTTCCTAGAGCCTTCCTTCATTAATCAACTTTAATCTCCTCTTTTTTATTCGAGTGGGCACCGCGTTTGCATTTTACCCTCGACCGAAATGAAAACTAAATTGAATTAATAGCAAAAATGCAGGACTCCTGCCCGGAGGAATTACGAAAAATGGCCAAGATAGGGACTTGAACAATTTAAGTACATTTGTTTTTTCTGCATGCCGGCATTTTTACTGACTAATGCTGAGTATTGCATTGGTGGTGAGCTGAATGCTTTCACGTGTCTGGGAGGCCTTTGGGGACACGAGGAGGTATTGAGGCTAAAGGTGAGAGGGGGTAAGGGGGGCCTCTGGTTCCAAAAAGGAATGAAGCCACTTTTAGAAAAGCCTGACGTCGCCAACCTTTTTAAAGGGTTAAAGAAGAACCAGGTCTTTAAATAGAAGTTTGCAATTATTGGTGGAGTTGTATGTAGAGAGACGATGCTGATTTGAAAGAAGTAGTAATTGAGTTGAAGTAAGGGCCATTGTTTGAATCAAAACAATTAATATACATCGTCACTAAATGTTGTTAGTTAACTAGTTAAATGTTGCTATGGTATACATCTATATTCATAGTCATTCTGGTAAAAACGTAGCCATTCAATAATCAACTAAAAGGAGCACCACTCAAGGGCAGATCGGGGGGGGGGCAGAGGGTCCTAACCACCAAACTACAAAAATACCCCCAAGCTAAAATCAAATAGGAAAATGTCGCGTGCGTGCGCGCAAATACACACCTCTTTAGTACTTAGCCTTTATGCTGACTCCCTCTCCCCCTTTTGGAAATCCTGTATCCGCCCCTGCCACTGCATCAAGATTAGATTGTTTTCATTTCGGTAAGTGTGGGTGTCTGGTCTTTCCGTGAATAGTGCAAAAGAAGTTGTCAAATTTCAAATAATATTATAGCCAAAACTTTCTTGATGACTGAGATATTTCTATTTCATTGACGAGATAAATACAGTGAAATGAATCTACACTCTTTCCTCCATTTTTGGTAATATGTGGTGTGCAACTTGACAAGTAGACACATTAGCATTATCATGTCGGTATATGAATTGCAAAAGAAGAGGTAATATCGTTAGCGTGAATGTTCCCCTTTCTAGGTAAAAGCCTGTTTCAACCGAAAGACGTTCTCCTCAAGACAGCCTAAGACTTGAAAAGATTTGGAAATCGTTTATGATCGTTGGGAAAATCGTTCAGTGGAAACACAAAATCGTTGGCTAAGACTTTTTTTTAAGACTCCAAACGACATTTGCTCAAGACTAAAGTGAAAGACTTATCAAAGACAAAATATCAAACGTGTTAGATTTTGCTCAAGACAAAAAACCAACGATTTTTCCAAGACCAATTAAAAGCAATTAAACCCATTGTTCTCTCGGTTTACTGACTCTGGTCCTTGGAAATGATCGTCCACAATGTCATATAGTCGTTCACAAATCAATATTTTAGTCGTTCAGTGGAAAAACTTTGACATAAGCTTCCTTAAGATATTTACTTACGATTTATACTCAAGACCATTTTTTGAGACCACTATCTTTTGTCGTGACCCTACATCATAGTCAAATCGTTCGGTGGAAACCCGGCTTAAGACGTCAAACTTTTAATGTGGCAGTTGCAAGCAAATAGCTGGCACTATTTATAGTGTATGTGATTTTATAAATTGATTAAGCAAAACGATTAATTAATCAAATGAAGCAATAACCAATAACTAAACAACTTATTGATTCAATAATGAAATGATATTTATCAATTACTAGTAATTGTGTCCCCAAACCATAAAGGTTAACCAGTGCTTTCAGTTGGTTACTTTTTTTATGATATTAGGCCTATAGTTATTGATATTCAAGAATTGTATCGGTACAGGGGGAACTACCTACACTAGTCCCATGACAAGTAAAGCCTTTAAAAGCTGAACAGTAACAAACCATGTTTGACCATCTGTATGAGCTTTGCCTTCTGTGTGAGTATGCGCAGCTATGGTTCAATTCCCTATAGATCTGAAGAATAACAAAATAAGATGCAATTCATTGCGCACTATTTAGACTTAACAAATCCGAGAAAATAACGTTACCTAACCAAGTGGTGAAGCGTCTAATTAAAACTAAAAGGGATTTGAAACCCTGCAGATGTCCCCCCCCCCCCCCTTCTTGTCCTAACCGAAAGGCAGAAGCCATGATCTTCTGGACCTACCCTTTCAGATCCGTTCCTTCAAAATCAGTGAATAGATTCCTTTTTATCATAAATAAATCATCATGAGCGAGTCACAAACCAAGTACAACTGTTTCAACATTAAAAACTGAGCCACACAGCTGGCGGGGAGCAATGGGAGCACTCTGGTTGGCCTGCTCTGAAAATCGTTTTAACCTGTTAACTAGAGGCTATTTTCCACCGGCCGATTTTAACTGCCGATTTTCATCAATCGTCAGTGGGAATGGCAATTAACTACAGGAATGTTACATATCATTGGAAAGGTCTTTTAATCCCCTTTCAAATGATATATGACATGCATAGTTTTTTGCCATATTGTTTGAGAAATTTCATGAATTCCCGTGAATTACTAAATTGTCGATAGTCAAAATCGCCTAGTGAAATACAGGCTTAAAGAGTCTCGGTGAGCTGCTCCCGAGCTGCTCCAGACGGCCATTCACAGGCCCTGGGAGGCGGGTTTCTGGGATCACCGCCCCATTTTAATTGAAATGAAAACAAGGGGTCGTTTTTTGACACTTCGACATAATCCAGGACACTTGTAATTTTTCTGACGAGCTGTGAAGCACTTCAGCTCGTCAAATTTAAAACAACATCAATTTGTTTGACTGTCGTTGCTGAATCAGGCATGCGGCGTTCTCTGTAACTTTTGAATCAGCATGTCATATCATATGATATATTGGATTCGTCTAGATTAAATGTCAGGATCAATTTTTATCTTTGCCCTATCCGTATGTACATAGATAGGAAGAAATCCCTTGATCATTCTTAGACGGCCATGCATAGATCTAGATATCTGAAAGATTGACATTATCATATCTCGATGCTAAAATGAATTATACATGAAAAGACCTAACCCGGGGGGGTGACCAAAAAACATCAACGAGATCTCTCGTGGACTTCTCGTGACTTTTTCCGCCCAAAAACGAATCACGAGAATTCTCGTACTAATTTTCTCGTCCAGAAAAAATCCACGAGAAGTATCGTGGCAATCTACGAGAGGCGTACGAGAAGTTTTCATGCCGAAAACGGACTATTCTCACGATTGCAAAGTTTGTCCTCGTGGTTTTTTATTTGCCGCCTAAACATCAACGGTTAGCTTTAATTCTTTTTTTCCACCAGAGGAGGTCAGTGGGCTTGACGAAAATCATGGGTGAGATAGCTAAGATGTTTTTTCTACTTTTTACAATGAATCTAAGAAATAGACTGTAAAATAGCCTTCCCCAGAAGTTCTCGCTGGTCTTTGTGATACTTATAAAGGCAAAAATAGCTGTTTATCCTTTCTTTGCACTCTAATAACATCATTTGCAGTCTGTGTGAGCGATAATAGAGGAATTTAGTAAAAAAATTTCTGAATGAACTTTCCTGGCCCCACTGAATAATGTAAAATATTAATATGGTACTTATGCATCTTTCCTAATTGTTTCTAATATCTCCATTGGTCTTTTATTGATTCCTAAACAGGCTATAATATCCTATTATTAATTAAAAAATTTGTAAAAGTACTAGAAAAATATACTAAATATTTTTATTTTTCACCCCCTGTAAACGCCCCGAGAAGAAGCTATCCCGCACTACTCCTTTCTCTGTGTTTGCCCTGAAATGGGCCCTAACCAAGAAGAACTACCGTCCTCGTTGGGGAGAGAAGAGATGCAAGAAGTTCCGTATTTTAAAAGAACGGAAGGATCCACGAGAACTCTGGCCTAGGATTTCAGATTTTGAGGCTCGATTCCGTCTCCCACCTTCGTGTGTTGAACAGCTTACCGATGAGTTTGAGCTAAGCCGCTTCCGACCAGGAAAGGGCAAAGATGAAAAGAGAGGATCTCCAATTCCCCTATTCCATAAGGTACAACAGAGTGAAAATCTAAATATTTTTATTGAATGCCAAGAGTATGTAGCACATTGTGAATCACTCTCATACGAAAACCAATTCTGTCACTAATTTAAACCAATTATTTTTTCGAAAAAAAACACGTTCCCTTGTATATCCTGAAATATAAATCATATTAAATTTATATTTTTTAAGGTCTGCTACGCACTAAGATACATGGCCCATGGTTCCTACTATGGGACAATCCGAGACACACAGGGTGGAGCATCTCGTTCTAGCATAGGACGTGCTGTGGAAAGCTTCTGCAAGTTCCTGTGCTCGCGTGCCCGCAAGCGCATAAGGTTCCCAAAGGTAATTAAATACCATTATGCCATTACAAATTATTGGTTATTTTCCAAGCACCCAAAAATTTGTATCACATTCCCAATGTCTATGAAGAAAGGTTCTAAATGTTCATTAATTATAAAGTAACTTAATCACGTTTCAACTTTCTTATTCATTTTACTGTTAATAATTAAAAAATAGAAATTTGTACCATGTTGTATTACTTTTATTAGGGCCAGAAACTGCATGAATCGGCAGTGCGGTTCTCGAGGAGGCATAACATGGACCAGTGCGTAGGTTGCATAGATGGCACTTATGTGCCTATCAAGCGCCCCATCCGACACGAATATGCTTACGTGTGTTGTAAGCAGTACCACGCCTTGAACGTCTTGGTAAGCAAATAAAAAAATTAAATTAAAAAACATTATTAGACATCAACGGTAAATGTTTCATCACTATCTGTTATCTTCCGAGAAAGTTTTTGTTTTACATCAGCATGTCCAATCTTTCGTATAGAGTTCTCTTTCCTTTCTCGCTTTCATAGTCACATTTATTCAAGTGTTATTTCTTCTCGTGATGTAATGCACACATATTGTTATTTCAGATTGCTTGCGACCACGAGGAGCGGATCATCTTCGTTGAACCCGCCATGGCTGGAGCCCACCACGATCAGGGTGTCTTAGATTACTCTGATCTTGGCTACCAGATCGCCAACAACGACCGTCTTGGTCCGTACTTCTTGCTGGGAGATGGCGGGTACGTACACACAATTTTTCTATTGTTTTCAAACTACCAGTAATAGTCTGGCGGCCAAGGAGCAAAATTCTGATTTTGTGTGCCATGAAAGGTTTATACCTGAAACCATTTCAGGGTGCTAGAGGGTTCCTTTGGGCATAAGAAAATGCCTGTTGTCACTCCATAAAGGTGTGCATGTAAGTGACAGCAGCCATTTTGTTTGACTACCCCCTTTAAAATATGACATGGTTTGAAACAGACCTTTTCTGTAATAACCTAATCAATTTCTAAGCTATCCATTTCAAATTAGACATATTAATAGTAGATTAGTAGAGGAAGATAAAACATGAGTGACATTGACCTTATAATAGGTAAAGGTCGTCAAAATTAAGGTTAACTTTGAAAAACGTCAAAATATGAGTGTTTTATTTTTTCAAACTTCCCTAGTCTATGAAACATGTATAGATTACATCTTAAACTATTCTGGGAGGTTAGAGGGATCCTTTGAGCATAAGAAAATGCCTGTTGTCACTGTGTAAAAGTTTGTGTAGGTGTGACAGCAGCCATTTTGTTTGACTACCTCCTTGAAATATGATCTAGTACGTGACGGTCTCTTACTCTAATACCCTACCCAAATTTTAAGCCATCCATTTAATATTAGACAAATCAATAGTGGATTAATAGGGGAAGATAAAACATGAGTGACATTGACATTATCCAAGGTCAAGGTCATCAGAATTAAGGTCAAACTTCAAAAAATGTCAGAATATAAGTGTTTTTTTCCAAACTGTCTTAGTCTATGAAATATGTATAAATTACATCTAAAATTATTCTTGAAGGCTAGAAGGGTCCTTTGGGCATATAAATGTGCCTGTTGTCACCATGTGAAAGTTGGTGTAAATGTGACAGCAGTCACTTGTTTGACTACACCCTTCAAAATATGACATAGTGTGAAACAGTCCTTTTCTGTAATAACCTAATCAATTTCTATGCTATCCATTTCATATTGGACATATCAATAGAAGATTAGGAGAGGAAGATAAAACATGAGTGACATTGACCATGTCATAAGTCAAGGACATCAAAATTAAGGTCAAAATTTGAAAAATGTCAAAATATGAGTGATATGAGTGAGATAAAACATTTCAAACTTTCCTGGTCTATGAAATATGTATGAATAACATCTATAACTTTTCTGGGAGGCTAGAGAGGTCCTTTGGCCATATGAATATGCCTGTTGTCACTGTTTGAGAGTTTGTGTGAATAAGACAGGAGCCATTTTGCTTGACTACATCCTTCAAATATGACCTAGTAAGTGATGGTCTGTTACTATGATATCCTACCCAATTTTTAAGCCATCCATTGCATAGTAGACAAATCAGGTGTGGATCAATAATGATAGATAGAACATGCATGCAATTGACCTTATCATAGGTCAAGGTAATCAAACTTGAGGTCAAACTGATCCAAATATGAGTGTTTTATTTCTTTCAAACTATCAGACTATGAAATGTGAATGAATAGTACCTCAAACTATTCTTAGGTACAAAGGGGTCCCTTGGGCAATAGTATGTGCTTGTTGTGATTGTGTGTGTATGTGTGACAGCAGTGATTCTGTTGGGCTTCTTCATTGAAAACCTGACTCAGGAAAACATGAGTGACATTGACCATATCCAAGGTCAAGTTCATTAAAAAGAACCCATCAAAATCTGAGTATTTTATTTCTTCCAAACTATCCAATCTATGAATAGGTAAGAATAACACTTAAAACTATTCTGGAGTGCTAGAGTGGACCCCTGTGAATTGGTAAATGCTTACTGTCACTCTGAATGTGTTTGTAAGTTTGACAGAAGTCATTGTGTTTGACTTCCCCTCAATATATAAGGCCTCATTAGAAATAGCCTTCTTCTCATTAGCTCATGGATATCATTAAGCCATCTAATTCATATTGGATATGGGAATAGTGCATTGGTAAGTGAGGGTGGGTTACTATGACCTCACCTAAGTTCAAGGTATCATGAGTCATGGGGTTCAGAATATGGGTATGGACCATTGCCATACAGATTTTATAAGTCAAGAAACAGAAGTGGGGTGCAGTTAACTCAATGTTTGATATGTATTGTTGAAGGTCTAGGATAAAAGAATATAGCAATTCAGCTTACATATGATAACTGCTGCATAAAGTCATTTTCCAGAGTTTTCCAAAGCTTAGTGCTATTTTTTATTACCTAAGGCATTGACCTTTATAAAGGTTAGAAAATGTGACTGATGCTGATTGCTGATAAATTGGAAAGCCATCATGGGAAGATCAAAGGTCAAATTTCAAAGGGTGTAGTCCAACTAAATGGCTGCTTTCACTCAAACAGACCTTCACAAAGTTACAGCAACTGTTTATCAATGCCAAAGGGACCCTTCTAGCACCAAAAGCTAGTTTCAGCTATTGGTCATAGTTATTTCATAGACTGGGATAGGTTGAAAGAAATGAACACCATATTGGGATGTTTTTTAAAAGTTTGACCTTAATTTAGATGACTGTGACCTTTGACCTAAGGTTTTAATATAACACTCGTATTATGATGTTTTTCAAATTTTGACCTTAATTTTGATGACCTTGACCTATGATAAGGTCAATGTCACTCATGTTTTATCTTCCCCTTCTAATCCACTATTGATATGTCTTACGTAAAATGGACAGCTTAGATATTGATTAGGTTATTACAGAAAAGAACAGTTTCATACTGTCATATTTTGAAGGGTGTAGTCAAAGAAAATAGCTGGTGTCACTCTCATACATACCTCTATAGAGTGACAACAGGCATTTTCTTATGCCCAAAGGACCCCTCTAGCTTCCTACAATAATTTTAGATGTAATTTATACATATATCATAGACTAAGACAGTTTGGAAAAAATAAAACACTCATATTCTGACATTTTTTTAAGTTTGACCTTAATTCTGATGACCTTGACCTTGGATAATGTCAATGTCACTCATGTTTTATCTTCCCCTATTAATCCACTATTAATTTGTCTAATATGAAAAGGATGGCTTAAAATTTGGGTAGGCTATTAGAGTGACAGACCATCACTTACTAGGTCATATTTCAAAGAAGCTATCAAACAAAATGGCTGCTGTCACACCAACATAAACTTTCACACAGTGACAACAGGCATTTTCTTATGCCCAAAGGACCCCTCTAACCTCCCAGAATAGTTTTAGATGTAATTTATACATATTTCATAGACTAGGGAAGTTTGGAAAAAATAAAATATTCATATTTTGTCGTTTTTCAAAGTTTGACCTTAATTTTGATAACCTTGACCTTGGTTAAGGTTAATGTCACTCATGTTTTATCTTCCTCTACTATTCCACTATTGGTTTGTCCAATATGAAATGGATAGCTTAAAAATTGATTAGGTTATTACAGAAAAGGTCTGTTTCATACTATGCCATATTTTGAAGGGGGTAGTCAAACAAAATGGCTGCTGTCACCCTCATGCACACCTCTACGGGGTGACAACAGGCATTTTCTTATGACCGAAGGACCCCTCTAGCACCCTGAAATGGTTTTAGGTATAAACCTTTCATGGCATACAAAACCCAGAAATAAGCTACTTTTTGGAGTTTGGCCGCCAGACTATAATCACGAGACTTAACATCAGAAAACAATATTAGGCATGTTGCGTACTACAGTATCTTAACCATTTCTGAAACTGTTGTGCATTATACAGAAAAACTTCTCGTACTTTTCTACAATGTCTTCAAACTTGTAAACAATTCACAACAATGTTAGATATATATGACACATGATTAACCTTCAATTTGTTCACAGGTATGCCCTCACCCCACAAGTAATGACACCCTTCCGGGCACAGATCCTAGATCAACTTGAACCCTGGGACAGGCGCTACCAAGTCGCGCATACTACTGCACGCTCCTCTGTGGAACGGTGTATTGGTCAGCTGAAATCTCGTTGGAGGTAAATAATAACATGTCGCAGTCGAAAGGTTAAGCCTACTAAACATAAGAAAATTTGTAATGCTTCCTATTAAATAGACGCACAGCAGTTACATTACACTTTGTCACATAGCTTTATGAAAACGAAAAAGAGTAATGACATTTCAACTACTCTTTCTAAGTTTACACATGTTACCTGCCTTTTCTAAGTATATACGATGAATTTTTAAATCATTCATAGGTGCCTCTCAAAGTCTGGTGCCGGTGTCATCGACATGGAGCCCCTTCAGGCGTCGCGATTAGTGAAGGCATGCTGTGTCCTTCATAATATGTGCCTGGACTGGGGGCTTCGAAAGATACGACCCGGGCAGAACCAAGACCCCGAGTACGAGGGACAGATTCTCGTGGACGCTCACGAGGCGTTCAAGAAGAACCAGCCGCGGGCCGATCAAGTCAACAGAGCGGACGATGAAGATGACCACATAGTGCAGCAAGACTATGGGATCAGGCATGCAGGCTACCGTAGACGCAAGTCCTACATACACCGTAACTACGGCGGGCCACGTCCAGAGGTGATACGGCCTTCCCCCCACAGACCCCGAGGACGGATCCCTACAGAAGGTCGAACTGCTGGCCGACCTCGTGTACCTAAGTCTGGACATGTTCGTTAGAATAGCCGAACAATTATAGAAGCGAAATTACCTTTACTACGATAACAGTTGCAGCAAAGACTATCACTACTTTTTTTCTCGTTTCTTAAACTTATGCCGCTACTCTATTTTCTAGAGAAAGCTTGTGACATTCTTCATTCATGAAGACGTTAATGTATTCTGCCGAATGAGAAAGTTTAAAATTCATACCGGTATGAAATTAAACCGTTCTGTCAAGCATTACAAACTCTTAATGTCAGCCTCTTATACATACAATGTTGAATAGAAGTTCCCAGTATCAGAACCTACATCACTTTCTTTTTAAATACTGCACCAGTACAGATATAATTTTTGCATCTTTTACGCCAGACATGTAGCATTAGTGTCATAATAATGACCACGAGAAGTAACAGTATATGACTGGAAGAAAAACAAAGTTATCGTAATAATTGTTTTTCTCTTGTTGCTTAGTGTAAGATAGTTCTACATCATACAGCATTATATTTTCCACCTTCCGGAAGGTAATAGACATCTTAAAAGAAATGATGAATGAACATAGGAAATGTATCTTTCAACTGCGTTGAAATTCTACACGAGAAGTTACTTTCTGTCTCTTCTAATAAAAGCACCTTTGCATATTAAAAAATGAATTATTCTATTCCTGTGCGGATTTCTCACTACCTGACGAAACTTTACTGATTTTGCTAATGTTTGAAACCGGTACAAGAGAGACTGTGTCCCCCTGGGCTTCCCCGTGTAAACCCTCCTGCAAAACCGGTATAAACCCACCCGAACTGGCCAATTCTTTTACATCAGACTGAGAAGGCCACTGAGACTCATCCTGGGTACATGTATCAGGGGCCAAAACAACTCTAGTCGGGTCCTGGGTTTCCTCGCTTTCCTCTTCCTGCTCAGTGTCTGCTATTTCATTATTAGGGTCATGCACATCGTCCTCAAACATTTCAAAGTTTTTCTCGTAGGTCACCTCGGTAGATTTTGGTTTAAATGTCACTTCGCTAGTTTCTAGATCTCCCTCAGTCTCAACAACTTCTCCTACCACCCTAGTGGACATACCGGCAATGGTAGTGTCTGCAGACGACGTTGGTACAGCTGTAGGTTTTGGTGACATCATCTCAGATTTGAATTCCTTCTCAGCTATGATAATTTTCTCTGGAACAGTTCTGTAGAGAAAACCTGCTTTGAGTACCTCAAGAGACTCTTCTATTTTGGAGATTGACCCCTTTATACCTACTACATCATGCCTCAAGGCAATAACCTCTATTCTCAACGCACTGACGTCCATTTTCATCTTGTTGATATCACTCTTACAAGATCCAACTGTGGCTTCGACTGTTTGAATAGTGTCATTCACGGTGCAGACATTTGTGTTGATGTTGACCAGACCGTCGTACGTGCTGGACAGATCCTCTTTGATGTCACTTGTCTGAGAAGATATCTGTGCACAACGCCCCTTCATACTCTGAGTATCGACCTTCATCTGTGTCATTTCCTGCCTAATGTTGGACAAGTGTGATTTTGTGTTTCTAATATCAGTTACAGATGACACTAGCTGTTGTTCTATTCCCATTAGGGCAACTTGCGACTTTACTGCGTCACTCCCAATTAGACTAACGTCAGTCCTTACTGATTCGATGTTACTCCTGATGGTGTTAATTTCGGTGGGAACACTTAACATTTTCTGTACATCGCAGCGAAGACCAAGAATCTCACCGTGCATGACACCCGACTGTTTGTCATGTAAATCTATGTCGTTTTTAAGTGACAGGAATCCAGTTGACACGGTATCCTCAATCCTCTGATCTATAAACTCTGCGGCGTTGTCCCTGCGACCTTTAGAAAATAATGTAGGTTCTTCTTTAACATCTTCAGTGTTTTTATCCTTCTGATTTCTTCTCGTTTCACCTGTACCTTCTTCCTTGTCATAGGCCTCCTGGGCCGCTACTGCTGCCTGTCTGTCTCTCTCAAACGCATCATCTTCTGTGGCTTCATATGCTGCACGTGCTGCCATTGCAGCTATTTGATCTGTTGAAAGAGCACCTCGATTAACTCTCTTGGAAGGAAGGTTTCGATTTATGTTAACAGTTGGAACTTCTTTGGACGTAGAAGGCGTCTCGTATATACGCGCCTTGTAGTTCTCGTGTGGAGGAGGCGACTTGCGTGTAGACGAGAGTGGATGTTTTTTTTTATCTTGGTTGCCCGGTTTTGATTTCTTCTCGTCCAGATCGATGGAGTGTCTGACCCCTTTCTTCACTTCGTCTCCACCCGTCCCGACGTGTACGGAGTAGTCCAGATCTTCACTAAAATCCTCTCCGACAGCAGATTCACCAATCTCTGGCAGAGTGTCTAAAAAATCGAATAAACTTGATTTAAAAATTTTATCTCAAATAATAACTGTATATATTGGTGTATCTGAGAAATCTATTTTCATTTTAAATATTGAATTGTTTTCCTATTATTTGCGTATACTCGGAAAATGTTTAAACTAAGAATACTTTAATTTTTTCCAAAAACGGTTATATCATTGCATTTTATACATTTATTACATTTAAAGAAATATACTTTACATTGATGTTTTTTTATTTTGATTTCCTTAATCTTATTTTTCACAATCACCTTGTGTTTCTGGTACTTCCTGTGAAGAGAAGTCCAGTTCTCGTCTGCTGCTATTTCCCCACGAGAGGTCTTCTAGGGTAGCTGCAATAGACTTCTTGCCCGAGTCAACCTGTTCACGCTTGAGTCTGAGCCTGTCTGATGATCTCGGTGCCTTCCTCAGCGGAGTCGGCTCCAACGAACTGTCTGGGCTCGTGACTGCTGCTGTAAAGGGAAACATAATTATTGAAATAACTGTTAAATGAACAGGATATATATTCACTGGTATTGTTGTTTTTAAAAATATTATAAAGATTTACTTCTCGTGGCTAAAAAGATTATTATTGTATATTGATATTTCTTTTGGTAGAAATACATAGCTATTCTTACTGGGTTTACATCGACTTTTTTCAATTTGTTATGGTAAAGAATAAGTATTTATAATTATTAGTTAGGCTTCTTTTCATTAAAAAAAAAAAAAAATTACCCTGACTGTACTGGGTATCTATAGCTTCAGGACTTTCCGTCAGAGGAGGAAGTCGTGAACCCCGCCCTCTCCGGGCCTTCTGGACAGGAGATTGCGACTCAAGTTCCTCGTTGTCGGAAATGTCGTCCTCCGAGTTCGTTGTTGCACGCTGGCCCTTCTTGGTACGAACTGCACGTGCCGGCTGTCTTTTTCTGGCCCTTTCTACCTCCTCCCGAGTGGACTTGGCAGCTTCCAAGGTGGGTCGCTTGTTGGACTTTACCTCTGAAACAATTGAAAGTAAAGGCTTGTCTTTATGGCATAACTATGTGACGAGAACTTTGGTCTTATGTCACGAGAACTTGAGTGCCAGAAGAGAGAGACGAGAGGGACGAAAAGAAACAAGATTCTATTTTTATGCTCATATATATTACATAGGTTTCATGTCTTTAGACTGTACATTCTAATGTACCTCTCTTTTTTCTCTTTCAAATCTGTTATCATCATTTTAATAAGGTATGTTATAGGTATTTATTTAGTGATATTTTATCATTCAGATTTTTAAAGACTCCAAAAAGTTATATCCTTACTGTAGGTTTCAGCCTCTTTTGCCAAGTCGTCTTCGTCGTCAGAAGTTTCATCCTTCTCAACCTTTGGGGCAGCCCTGAGCCGTTTCTGCTCCCTCTCGCAGGCCTCCATCTCAGCCGCATCGTCAGAGGAACCGACTGTGCTCCCCTCATCGTCCGTGTCTGCTTGATCAAGTTTGGTTTGTCGTGCCCCTGCAACGACTTATAATTTAGCCATATGTGATTTAAACAGGTTTTCTTATGTTTTGTAAGTATTCTTCGTCTCAAAATTTTATACGAAAGTACTTTCATATACTTTATGAATGACATTACTATAAATATTATTCATTAAATTTACTGTTATACAATTTATCTCAATATAAAAACGGTGTACTTTTTACAGCCACTACTTTATTTCATTTCATAGTATACATTTTATCTTTTTTTTAATTTTACTTACATCCTGCACATTCAACACCCCAGAACTCCAGACACATGATCTGGGAGGGTGTCAGGCCCTTGTCTTTGGGCATGCCTGCCGCGCCACTCGCCCCATACTTCTTGACCAGTTTTCTGTGCTGAAAATGTAAGTTGAAACAGTGCGACGTAAATTAAGTGTTGAAATTGGTAACTCAACACTGTCATTTTAATTTTTTCAGATTCTTCAGTTTTCAATTATAATCTTAGTGAAAATTACATGATGAGATACTCACAATATGTACTACTTTATTTTGAATCGATGGATATGTTTTTTTTTTTACGTACGAGAACTAGACTGTCCTACGAGAACTACAGCTTCTCGAGACAATTGTACATATTTCTTTTAATGGGTTTCTCAATGACTTACCGCCTCACGTGACGTGGACTTGTGGTCCTGTGAATGGATGTACAGGTACTTCTTCCTCCTCTTGTTACCGCCCACCGAGTTCACGTTCTCTTTTATTTTCTGGAAGAGCTTCTTCCTCTTGGCGTTCTTGGATTCCTTCGTGAGCTCGGCCTTCTTGAAGGCTTCACTGGAATGGTTAAAACAAATATTTTAATTTCCAGGGTAAAATAAGTATTTCTTCAACATTACAATTTGTACATGTTCGTACTTTCATTTTCAAATTAGGTACTTTTTACACGAGGGAAAGAAGTCATTCGACGTTTTTAGGGTACGTAAGGTAGGAAAAAAAATAAATAAAAATCCTATTGTATTGAAAATGAACAAACATTACATATGTTTAGAAAAACTAGTTGCACTTCTCGTGGGTAAAAATTATTTGTTGCATCTATGTAATATTAATTATATTTCGTATAGGTGTAACTCTTGGCACTTTGTTTTGACTTTTTATACTTACACATCCTCCCGAGCCGTGTCATACATGGCCTTATGCTCAGCTTCGGTGAATGGTATCTTTCTTGGATCGTCTGCATCACTCTCCGAGGAACACCATACAACATCGGGTCTAGCCCCTTTACCAGTGACTTTAGAAATCTTTTTCACACCCCCTTTTTTCGCTGGAGGAGTCTTTGCTGGTGTCTCTGTTTTGGGAGTGGTTGTACCAGCTGCCTTTTTCCTTTTACGCCCTCGTGGTGTCTTATCTAAAGGGGGTGTGGGCGGTAAGGGACTGTCTTCCACCTCTATCACTGGGCTGTCAGGATCTTTGGTTTTGGGTTTGGCCTTAGGCTTAGGGGTACGGGGGAGACGGGATTGACGTGACTTACTCTGACGAGAACCTTTTGGTTCGGCTTTTTCTTCTGTTCGCACAACTTGTTTAACTTTTGCTGACCCTTTCTTCACAGTTTTGGCTTGTTCGGGGCTGTCTTCGACCAAATCTACATTTATAACTTCGTCAGAACCGGCTGTGTCTCGGTGGCTGGGACCTGGTACAGAATCAGCTGATGCCTTCTTGGGCTTCTGGCCTGGCTGGGGGTACAGATCCAACAGTGACTCCAGATACTTGTCAGACATCCTGTCCCTCTTCTCTAAGGCGGCATTCAACATGAGCCGCAGTGACTCCTTCTGATGTTCTTGGATATCGGGACGAGACATGACTTCCTTAATCGACTTGATCTTACGCTCCACAGCTTTGAGATCAGCATCAGGAGAGGGGGCAGCCATCTAAATGGAAGGACAAATTTCGTAAACATTCTATGTGTATTGGTGGGGGGCTTACATTAGTCTGACATCATGTTTAACAACAATGATATGCTCAGAAATTGGATATTGTCGACTCATTTCATGTTCATAACTATTACCAACATGTCTATTGTGAAGTATGTCGTACAATTACAATTACTATTTATCAGTTTGGCACTCACCTTGGAATATTACGTGGTATTAACGACTTGATTTGGAAGAAAACCTGAGATGAATGAAATTCCCGTCACTTTATGGACTCGTCAACTCCGTCTTACGGCTGGTTCCAGTCTTATTTTAAATGTATTAGACATGAGCCCATGCCGAAAACCAGCAGATACACCGGTTGCGTGTTTTGCATTCTTTAGTATATACACAGGCCGAGAACAAGCGAAAAAGTGCCGTACCGGAAATGACCTTTCCCGCTGCTCCGATGACCTACTTTTGGTCGAGCTACTTCTCGTGACAAAAATACACGAGAAGTTTCGGTTGCCCTACGAGAAGTCAACGGCTGCGAGAAGTGCTCACGAGAGAAACATGGCACGAGAGAAAAAGAGCCACGAGATGTTTTCTGGGGGGTTTTATTAAATATTCTCGTACGGTGCAAACTTTTTTTCGCGAGAAGTTTCAGTTCTCGCTGATGTTTTTTGGTCACCCCCCCTGCTCCCATGCCTGAACCAAAAATAAGTTTGTTTTTATAATGTACATGTGTTAATAATGTAGTCAAGTGCGATTGGCGCAATAAAATGAAAGAGTAATCGTCAAGAGAATTATAGGTTTTACACATCTGTCAATCGAGATGATCAGTACTAGGAAGGCAGGTGCTTTTTTCTTGAAGGGCCCTCCTCCGAATTTAAAATTTAGATGTGTACCAATACTTGTTGTAATCAAGTAATCATTACGAAATATGTTTTTCCCACTACAGAAGTGTTAAAATGGTCAGGCGATAACTAAAATATAAGGTGCCCCACTTCCTGGACAATGTAGTGACGTTATTCGCATAATGTCTATTCAAAATAACAGGTTCATCAAGAACACATCCCATGACATCTGGCACGGACCTATAGAGTGGCCAACACCCTGGAGGAATGGAAGGGCTTTCATCTCCATATTGGTCTGGTGTGCCCTAACCCCTCCCCTCCCCTGTACATACATGTCCTCGGCCTTTTTCCGATCTCAGCAGGTCTTATGGCACTTCATATGTCTGATGAGTCACCATGGTCACTCTAAGAAGGCACGTCATCCATGGGCAGCTTATCAACGACTCAATTTTCCCCACTTACCATCCTACTTTTGATGTGGGCGGATGTTTTGGCGTTGAGCTACCCTCGGGCTCTTGATCGGGAATCCTGATGTCGTATGTCGACTTTAAGAATTGTTAATATCATATGTCGTTGTCACTTAATATTTCTGATGTCGCACTTCACATTTAAGAAATGCTGATGTCCCATGTCACTATTTTTTTTAGGCTCATGTCTTTGTCTTTAGGGCTCATGTCGCCAGGTGAAATCTATGAAACAACCATGTCGTCACTTCGAATTTAGGGGTTTAGAGCCATACCCCCCTCCCTTCCCACCGGCGTATTCCAGTCAGTAAATGTCCTAGCTGTGCCTATCGGACAGCCACGACACCAATTGAGTCCGATTGGAAAAATCGATCGGGCCATAATATGAACACCCGAGGACACCTGACAATAATTCCATTTAAGGAGTGCTTCCGGATCAGGGAGGGGATTTTCCCCCACGTCCTTTGGCAGCCCCCCTTGGGTTTAATTTCCTCTTCCAGGGCGGAGAAATAGCCCCGGATTTGCCGGCTATAGGACGGACCGTGGAGGGGCTCCCTGACGCCTGGTAGGCCGGCAATGAGATTTATCAGACCGTGGAGGAAGGGTTAGGTGTGCTACTAGGAGGTGGGATTCTCCCGAGCTACTCCTCCAGGGGCTGAGCAGCTCACTGACCTTAGGGACCTTTGCCATATCAAGTTCAGGAGGTCAACTCCCCACTACGCCGTCCTGAATATGAAAAAGCCATTGGCAAAAGGCCCGCCAGGCCAGTACATGCAGAAGTCGTGATAAACTCTCCCGCTGCTGACCATTCTGCACTGGGAGTTTTTTTTATCTGTTGCTTGTGAATGAGCTGTAATGAGTTCTTGGTCCACAAGATGTGGATATTTGAAGGAAATCACGTTTTATGTTCTCTCCTAAAATTGTGGGTTTCATTGGAGTTTTTGGTTGATTGTTCGGGTTTTTACTTTCTTTCACAGAATTCTGCCATGCAGATGTCATTCCTCGTTGCAGGGTACTTGCAGACTATATCAAGCTTTATTGTGGGTGAAATATCGCCATGTCCGTTTCACACCACAAGCCTTTACAATGTATCTCGCCAACGGTGAATTCAGGGTTTCAATAGGGGGGCTCCTCATATATAGGCTAAGTATGTGACGTTGAGCATTTATAACACTTTCCCACATTTATCTACTTTTCATCCCTATCAAAAAGGGAATGTTGTCACTTCAGCCACTTCTGAGCACTTTATGATGTATTATGTTTTCTTATGCTGTATATAATAAGCATGTAGTATTAGATATTCTCTCTTTGTGTATTTGTATAGAATGTTTTTGAAATTGGTTAGAATAATAGTAATTACAAGTTTCAGGTAATATTAAGTTTCTACCCATATTATGTTAGTGAAGCTCATTATTATAGAACGTAGTTTAAGAACTGAGTGCACGACTTGCATTGTAATGATTGTACCCTTGTGAAAACCGAGTTTATTGTGCAACCCGTTGATTAACTAGGCCACTCATTAATTTCCACTTGTAATAGGATAATGATAATTTCACTTTATTCCTATTCATCTACAAACTTTCAGTTCCCGTATCAGTTGAATCAAGGCTCCCGATTTTGTCTTTCTGAAAGGTTAAGAGTACTAGTTGCCCTGTGTAGGCAGCATTGAAGACCAGGTTGAGACATCAGTAATATGATGTAGGTTTATTGAGTGCTACAGCATGTAGACACCCAAGCAGTAGGCATGTTAGCAGGTCTTCCCTCTATAGCTCTCCTAACCAATCTCTCTGACTGTGAAAATTGTAGGCGTTTTTACCCCCTAGTAAATGGTACCTGTCCAAACACTCCCCTGCTGTTGCAAAGGGGAGGCCTATGTCCAGGCAGTGGTACCTGCCCAAGCACACCCAACCCATTCAGTACTTCATTAGTAGGTTCATTAATAGGCTCAGGTATAAAAAAAACCTATTGTCTAAGCCAAAAAGTTAAATTGTAAAACCTCTGTCCCATATACTGTAAAATCTCTTAAAAACATATATATTATATGAATTTTGATATATTATTCTAACATTTTCAACAATATGAAACTACTAGGAATGAAAGAACTCCACAGGTAAAACACCTGGATACACTCTCCTACCAACCTTTTGACCCCTTCTCTCATTACAACCACTGCCTTCTGTCACTTCTGCCACTGGGGGTCCAGACCAATGCTTGTGTTACATAGATCTCAGAGTATGCACTGTAGGGTGTAGTTTTGTTTTGACAGGTCAACCCAAAATAGGCATAGTTTGTAACATCTGCTACATTATCACTCACTCCTGGAAAGTGTGTCAGTTACGTGTAGTTCTAGTTCTTCCATTACCTAAATGTCTTTTGCATAATATGTCCTTGCGCCCACACAGAGCCAATAGGCCTCAGTGGTCAATTAAAAATTGCAGGATTATTTCAATAAGCCCTTCTCACATTGGTTATATCCCAGGGTTGGAAAAGTGTCAGAAAAATTATTGTATAAGCCAGCCTTGTTTCCAAGAGTTGTCATTACTGAAATAAGTAAGATTTATGTTTTTCTATATTCTTTAGTACTGCTTGAACCAGGTGAACATTATAATTTCTTGGATTTCATCAATTGAAAGATTTGCAGGTTTACCATAAAATCAAAATGCTGTATCTCAGGGCAAAATAGGGTTGGAAATTATAGGCATGCCTGACAGGCTTTAGTATTGGTTCCTATCAGAAAAAGGCCAAATATAAGGCCAAATTTTACAAATATTAGGAGCAATCTAGCAACCAAATTGCTTTGGTTAATTTTGTACCATGCAACTCTCTTCAAGGAATAAGTGTGGAATCAATTTTGAATTTTTTTTTATAGTAAACCTTAATGTTGGTGTAAACTTTGATGGGCTTATTGGCTCATCTAAATTCAGCATGGGCTACACCTCCACTGGTGAAGTACCTGTTGGCTGTTTATGATTCCCTCTCGCCACAAACCAGCAAAATCAAAGCATACTGGGATACAAGGAGGAATTGTGAATGGTCCTAGGTTGAGCGACTAGTGGCCTTGGATGTAATACAGTCTAGTGCAGGCTGGATACAGAAGACACGTGATCCTCCTCAAGACGAGAGTTCTGTTACGTAAGTATTGTGCACATCCGCTGTGTGGGGGCGCCACTGGGCCCTAGAACGCGCCTGCGCAGTCAAGAGGGTGATTGAGGACGGACTTGAGGTTCAGGGCCCTATTACACTACACGAATGGGCTGCGATATGAGGATATAATTATGAGGTGCCATACGACTATTAAGTTTTATTTATTATTGCAACTATGACAATGTCATAGTCTACTACGATATTTTTGACATAACAGTAGTTCAATAGGGTATATAACAGTTGGATGAAATATTCAAGTTGTACCCCTCAGGCATCACCAGGCCTAGCCGTCTCTATCTGTCAGGCATCACCAGCCCCAGACGCCTGATGCCTGAGAGATACATTTCAGGATTTCTTAAAAGTGCAAATATATGGGTGGGGGGGGGGGGGGAACTGATAGAGACAAGGTTTTTTTTGGAATCGTAGATAATCAGTCTATACATATGCTATATCTAACATATATAAATGTTTAAAAAAAAAATCATGGATGACGATACTTGGCTCATGATAGGGCCACTGTGTATCATAATGGAGTCGTTTGAGACTAGTCCAATGGTAGATTGGTGGTTTTTGAAACCTGAATGAAAAGCTTGTGACGTCTTGAAAGTTTAATCGTACCCACGTCGTAGAGAAAATGTCATAGAGCATATCTAAAGCTTCTAATATCTCAATAATTATTTGACAGATCGTAGAGGTAATTAGCAAATGCCTTGAATCTGTGAATTGCAATCCATGTCTCATGTCTCATGTCGTATAAGATATAGACAAAATCCTGGAAAAGATATCACTGCATATAGAAGTATGCTCGGGCTGTGATATTCCTATGAGACTTTAAAGATACACCTGCTCTTCACAGTTTCATGGTAGGGCAAATTCTCATAGACTCTATCATAGCCACCAGGACAAACTATGAATTACACATATCAAAACCAATATTTCATTAAATTTGTGACTACAATATATATGAAGGTGTTTCCCAGGTCATTTTTGTAGAAAGCTCAATTTCTTCTTTTTTTGACTCATTGATCTTGTTTTGCTATTTACTCAGAAGAGTGTATCTGAGCGACTTATGCCCCATTTAGTGGCGGGGAGTCACATTTAGGCCTTGTAGAGGAAGGTCGGGAGTTGTAGGGTGGTACATCTTTTCAAGTCCCCCATTCTAACCCCAGTGACCTCACAGCTCTCAACTGATAAGGAATGTTTAGACAGAGGGATGATAAGGGTGGAAGACTAGGGTTCTCACCTCTTTATTATGGTAACTTACCCATTCAGCCATTGTCCAACTAGATGGCTAACCTATAATTTAACCCTTCAGACCCCATGGTTTGCATTCATGAATTGCGTGATTTCCCCAAGATTTCCATGGAATTCCCAACGGAATTCCCTAAATTCCTTTTAATTGAGGAAGTTTGAAGGCCAACCAAGCCCGATCAAAAAACTTTCATTTACATGGGGTTTGCTGCATTGGATAGGAAATTAGATAAGCTTTCAAACGATATATTGGCCAATTTTGTATGTTGAATATTTACAAAAGTGTCCTCCTTGGAAAAATATGGAAAAATTAAAGAAAAATCTTCATTTTTCCGGGCGGCTACGGC
Source organism: Lepidonotus clava (assembly GCA_936440205.1). Classification (NCBI taxonomy): domain Eukaryota; kingdom Metazoa; phylum Annelida; class Polychaeta; order Phyllodocida; family Polynoidae; genus Lepidonotus; species Lepidonotus clava. The sequence continues at coordinate 22,195,428 of OW387135.1, forward strand.
CGGATTGGGGGGCACACCCACGGGCGGCTATGGCCGGATTGGGGTCTAAAGGGATAACATTCTCACCTGATTAAACTGTGCATTCAACCTATTTAGGGGTCCCTATAGGAGGGAAGGGACAGGATCAATTTTACCTACCTATAATCTCCTTATTATTGAATCTTATCAAACAATTCCAGAACTGGTTTAGGGTTTATTTCTGTAGCTATCTGTCCTGCTGAAAATAATTGGGTTTTTGTAGTTTATCAGCAGTGGAGAGATCTATGGTGTCCTCCAACTGGCTTGGACTGGGAACGATGGCTGCCCCTATGGTACAACTCACTACAGGTCCATATAATCATGCCTTGGAACCTGAATACTCTGAATATATCACTCTATTGCTTATCTTATTATTTGATTTACGTTAAACTACTACGAGAAAGAGCCCGTGCATGAAGTAGTACATAAATAGTTCTTCGTAAAAAATGAAGATCAGTCAAGACAAACAGGCACTCTGCCATGGATCCCTGCCCTTGTCAGAAAAGATAGCCTGTGAGAACTGACTCCGCCATATAGTCCTCTAACTATATATACCAGCATTATTTGATTACCACGCCCTGCAACTCAAAGGTAGTCTCCCTGTTTTCACTGATTTCCTAGACTGGTCGGCCAGACCAAGTGGCAGTTTCAGTGCGGAGATCACACTTTTTACTGAGGTGGTCGAAGAGGTAGAGTGGACCAATGGGTAGCCTTGGAGATCAGGGTAAATTTGATGCAGCTACATGGAAGGCAAGAAGCGACAAGAGAGGGCGCCAGTGACAGGGTGCTTAGATTATACCATCCCTTGTACACCCTTTGTAGTCTTGTAGCTCCCTGTTAGTGCAATTGATCTGAACCAATGTTTTGGGATATTGGTGTCAATGATCAAGGCGTCTATGGAACTGTTTACTGTGCAAACTTCTGACAAAGAGCATGATATAATTATTATACCTTCCCCGGCGCTCCCAAACAACCAGAGCCATTACCAACACCACCAACAACAATACAAAAACTTGCCCATCCCCAAATTACCCTAGCTTAGTACTTATTCGTGATAAACTACCTCTTGACCTCCTAGGGGGTTTTAGGCCCCAGGAGCAGGCAATAGAGCCATACATCCCGCTTGTGAGAATTGAGCCTTGTCCTCCAGTGTCTGCCCAGGAGGATCGGCGCATCCGTCTGGAGTTTGTAACAGAGAGAAGTCTCTGGATGTTGAGATGGATGGCTTAGAAGATACACTCGTTTTTATGCGTTAGAAGCAGGGGCATAGTTCAAAGAGGTGTTTGTGTTCTTGTAAATTCTTTTATAGACCTTTACCTGTTTACCAAAAAGTAATCAGTTGGCCTATGAGTGAGTTCTAGCTGCAAGAGAGTTTCTCTAATTCGCGGTACTTTTAGTATTACAATAATTAGGTAACTCCTAAATTATTTCCGATTGCATAAAAACCTGATTATAAAGAGGATGTCTATCTTTAAAATGACTAGTTCATGTTCTATCCGTTGGTATTAAATGTATCTAAAACGTTTGAGATGCCCTCTAATCTGTAATCGTAGGTATGTTACATTAATTAGACCATGCCTATTCCTGAATATAATAAGCATTAGGTATGCTGTTTAAATGTTACATGCCAGTTCAACATGAAACACCTTAATCTGTTCTTCATTCACAAATCCTCTGAAACAGTCTAGAAAGTCCCTCTTACAGACTAAACATTCTAATGGCTCCTGGACCAATATTAATTTTGTGTGCCAACAATTCAGAAAGGTCACAAACGACAACTGAGCTTTTATTTCCGATGTTGTTGAAATTCAAAATAACCAACAATTTACGAGGTTGTGAAATTTGATATCACCACCAATAGATTAAATCTAGAGCCAGCTACAGGTTCGTATACAGGGGGACTGGCGGGGATGGTGGGCCACCCCCCACCTCACCACATAGGAGAATTTTTCAAAAAGTTCCACAATCCCTCCTAAAAGTCAATGTAAAACGCCCGAAAATTAGTAAGAAAATATTGGAAAGTTACACTTTTTACTGCTCACCGTCCCCCTTTCTAAGGTCATAATATGACGAGGTTCCCTACATTTTATTATATTATAATAAAATGTAGGGAACCTCGCCACCCCCCTTTCTAAGGTTATAATAGAATGTAGGGAACCTCGCCATCCCCCTAATAATAGAACCTGTATACAGCCTGAGCTACTAGAAGTATTGATTCATAAATTCTAGCCTTTGAGTCTCAAGCCAGCTGCCATTCATGTTTTGTGGCTAAACATGGCCCTATCTACACCCTACTTAGCGTAAAGGGTTGTTTTTCCACCTCTGCCTTCAGACTTGTCAATCCCTCACCGACAGACACTAGAGCCCACTCAACCACTTTGTACATAAGGAGCAGAGTGATGGGTTAAGTGGGCTAAGGGTTGTGCAGAAAAAAGGAAACATTTTCCTTAATTAAACCTAAGTCCTACATTCATATACAATATGTGATTTTAGGTCAAACCTGCCTTATGTATCATTTATTGCTATTGTAGACATTTTGGCAATTTTTGGGGAGATCCTCTTGGTTGTATGGTTGGAGGCAGATACCAGCACATCACAAAATAAGGTGTACAAAAATGCTACTAAGGATCAAACATTGTTGTCCAATATTACTCACTTGGAATAACATTTCTTATTCTAATAAAACATTTGTTCATTATCACTATGAAAGGGCTTATTTGCACAGACGTCCGTGTGAAGTTGTGAATAATCCTCATTTTCTAGAATTAAAGCAAGAGGTATATCATGGGGTATTTGCATCAAGAGCCCTCATTCAGGAGGTTGTATGCAAACTGTCTTTGAAGTGCCAATGACTAAGGGTGAGGTAATTAAGCCCTGAAAAGTGTTCATTTTAGAGCCTTCTAAGATGCCCTGCCAGAGAACAAGGTCAGATAAGAGCTACAACAAACCACCAGAACACTGTTTGAGTTTACCCAGACCCTTCAGGTTAAAGACAGTCACTTCATAATTCTGTCATACTTACCGCTTCAAGTGTTCTTCTGATTTGTCCATCAGAGAAAATCTAAACTAAACAAGTCTATAGATCTGGTCAGCAAGAAACAGCTCGTTGTGTGTTCCTTTTATTGTGACATAGCGATATTTAAGAGTTCTGGCTAAACATTATAAATGTTATTTTATATGAAGTGTTGTACATTAACAGGACACATATTGTCATTACACTCTGAATGTGCCATTAGAGTTGCAGTTTGGTGAATTTACAAGAACATAGGAAAAGATGAAGTAACAGGAGGTGACAGAAAATTTTCACATTTTTTCTTGTACCCCAGTTCTATAGTATGATGACATGGCAAGTAGAAGAGGCAAGTACAGTGACTTCATTTATAGAAACACACGTACAATGAAGAAGATTTGTAGAGACACATAATTATACGATGACGAAAAAAGGCAAACAGTGATGACATATTCTAATGTGACCGATGCATGAGCTTTTGCTCCGGAACACTAACAGGACCTAGGGTAATTCTCTTTTTCTCTTTTTCATTTCATATTTTTAACTGAGATCAAATTATATTTTTAACAGTGTATTGGGATAAAAAAAAAATTGTCCATTAAACAAATTACTAGAAAGCCAAATGGTTACATTTGTTTTTTTCTGAAACTGAGTTGCTGACTTCTAAGCAATCAAGCAAGAAACTGTAACAATTGCATAGAAACGTGCGACCGTAAACAGTTGGCATGCAAATAAGATTTTTTTTCCTTGCTTTTGAACTATGGGGTTTTACTTTATCACTTATGATAGGGGAGTAAATAAGCATTAGTCTTTTAATTCATTGTTCCATTAGATGACCCAGTCCAAGTTCCAGTCTTCTCCTTATTTAGACTTGTCACCTTGAGACGTAGTTCCTTATTTAGAGCTGACACAAACACTCGCATGAAAGGATGTTGTTTATTAAGTCCAAATGTATGGTATAAGTCACTGAGTTCCCTTAGACAATCACCAGTCCTTAGGCTAATCCACTCAACTCGCAAAGCCAACACTCCTAGTCACACCGCCAAGCCAGTCTGTGGAAGCCCGCAATACTCCCAGTACCTTGGCCTATTCCTATGCGAGATTTTACTCAACCAATGATCTGACACACTCCAACCTGCTGTTTGCTGCATGTCACACTTTTACCCCCAGGTCCCTGGTTAATCTACACTCCTCAAGCACAACAAGAAGAGATTCACTCTCAGCCTTAACATTGCTTTATGCATGTGGCTTCTTTGACTTAGGACTGACGCCACGTCAGCACAATATATCAGAACATGGACTATGTGATCTGTTAATGTTCTTCTTGTTAGAGCTATTTTCATCAGTTCATTAATGCACATCTTCTGTTATAGATCTAGATGCGTCTTGTCACTTAATCTAAGTGTCACAATCATATAATACTCTGACCCATCCCACATGGCAAACTCACTATGGTACAATTGAAGCATGAGTTCAGTGACCACATAACAATTCTAATTCCCTCTACTACAGATAGCTGATTTACATTATCACAAGCACCTACATGCTAATTTGAGCAATTATTTGTTTGTGGGTTTGAATCACCAGGCTCAGTGGTTCTTGAGCACTGGGTTATTTCACGCTTGCTCCTGGATGATTGAATTTATGAGAAGATAGAGACCATGCCCAAACACTTTTACTGAGGCAGGTGTTCTCTTATACGTCTATGTCCTATAGGTAGGGCTAATATAGGCTAATGAGGAGATCTACTTTTCTGGGAAATTGCGCACAAGCCATAGGCTATCAGTGATTATTACCACACCGGTAACTAAATTTATTTTATCATTATTTTTTATAAGAATATTTGTAGATTCTATTAATTCTAGACACATTCACTAAAATGTGATTATCAGATACATGAACATGTACGTATATCAGTACTACTACTGTTCCACGCTGGTGCTTTGCAGAAAACCGGTGATTACCGAAATTAGACCAGCTTTTGTTGTGAAGAAAATGTGAAGAAAATGTTAACAAAAATGGTCTCTGGCTAGATACACCGATAGCCCATAGCTGGTACCCTGTGGCCCAGAAAATTCTTTCTCATCCTGGTTGTGGAGACATAAACATAGGAACAACTGTTAAGACACTAAGTCACATAGTGACCCTAAGTCACATAGCACCAGTCTTTGTGACTTAGGGTCACCCTCAAGACACTATCCCACAAAGGCCTAAAGTGACCCTAAGTCACAAAGTTATGTGACTTAGTGCCCTATGTGACTTAATGTCTTAACAACAACTATAGAAAAGATACAAATTGTTGCTATATTATCTGGCCCTCATCCATGCATTTTCAAACAAACTTAAAAAAATATCAAAACAAAGACAGTTACAAACTACATACATACCACAAATAAGGCCATGATTGATGCACATTTATATGGTTAAGCCTTGTGAATTGTTGGCGTATTGCTCAGCATGTATCTTGATGATCAGCACCTATATGTACATATGTTTTATAAATCCTAATGCATTTTAGAGGCTTCCTACAGATGAAATCAACAGTGGATACTGTTTACCATAATCTCGAAGATGATTTCAACAACGTGAACAATATTCTCCTAATTTGCCAGGGCTATATATACCGCAAACCAGGTCACAAAATCAGATTAAACTGGTAAGGAAAAGACCTTATTGAATAGAGCTTAGACCTTTATATGCATATAATTTTATATTCTGATCCTTTGCCATTTTTGCAAAAAAAAGGATCGAAAAACATATTGTTATTGCGATGACTACAGCCTGTATCTATACCAATATTTGCTTACACTTTCCAATTTTGACCATAGTCTTTAATAACATGTTAGCTGAGCCTTCATATCAATATCTGATGCACTTCTTGCACGTTTCTACTGACATATTATCGCAAGTAGCGATACGATATTGCGAAAACGTTTTTACAATGCGTTTGAAAAATATGTGTGCCATGTATCTCTGAAAATGCCAACTAAAGCTATGAGATCACTTGCTGAGTTCTGCTGCCAGAGGAACTGGTAAGGGGCAGGGGGGGATTTCTTTCAAGAATCGGAGAGCAGTGGATCACGTAAAATTCTCCAGCCGATATAACATATGACATCTTTTTCTACTCCATACACGCTTGGCAATCCTTGATTGGCATTTTCTTTGTTCAGGATTGATATCTAGGAGGTCCAGTGGTGTCAAGATAATCAAAAATATATTAGTAGGCCTAAGCATCTTATAAAATGCAATTAGAAACATTCTCACCTGACTTAGATACCACTGATTCGTGGTCCCATATTTGTATAACTGATTAGTCCAATTGGTAGTCAACAGGTGGCCAGTGGGTTATGATAAGTGTATTGGAATTCGTGATATTGACAATATTTAATCAAAACTGATTACTCATTGAGTTGTCGAGTTGGTATGGTCAGTGTTAATATAGTCCAGCAGGGGCGGATACAGGATTTTCGAATGAGGGGGGTCAGCATATAGGCTAAGTACTAAAACCGCGCACAATCACGCATACATGCACCGTATTTTCCCCTCTTTTTGTAGTTTAGGGGTGCACCAAAAGGGGGGAGGGGTCAGGACCCCCTGGACCCCCCCCCCCTGAGTCCGCCCCTGAGTCCAGCACACTTATCTAAGGACCATAGTATGGTCATTATGGGTCAGTCCAGTTATGGGCCAACGTGCTTATGGTCCATTCTAGAGGTTTTCCACATTAATCAGAGGAGGATTATCTTGTTATTGTGAATCGGTTTTGTGATTTTGAGTCTGCTGAATTTGTCAGTTGAGCAAATTCGATAGATCTCTGGAGTTCATGCAGGGACTGGCTATACGCGCGGCAGTCGCGTACGCGCCTGTAGCGTGTATATAATTTACTACATACGCGGACACAAAGTCCGCCCATACAGATGTACTTACATACGCGGACTTGAGGTAAGGTGGTGTGTAGTATATTTAAAATATCTTATATGTGCAGATATTAGATGAAAAGTAGAAAAGAAAAAAGAAGATGGGGGTTCGGGGGCTTAGCCCCCGATTAAACAAATGATATAATGATGAAAAATTGGGTTATGTCCGCGCATTTAAGTACGTATGTATACGCGGACACAAACCCGCGCATACACACCCACCTGTATGCGCGGACTTTCCACTCCCGCGCGTACAGGCCTCCCCGTACACGCGGACCTTACACCCGCGTGTACAAGTAATTATGTCTGCGCGGCCTTCTGCTGCCGTGCCCGCGTGTATAATCTCTGCCGTTCATGCACTGTGTGTGGAGGAGCCTGAATCAAACTTCTCACTTGTCAAAACTTGAATCACTGACGGCGACAGTAAAACGTGATGCTGTTTTCGAATTGAAATAACTAGGGCTTATTAGTTTGAAAAAGTCCCAAAAAAGGGATGTGGATGGGTGAAATGCGTGCTGAAATGGAAACAAACCGACAGGGAAAAAATACCAGACAGCCTCACGGTTAATGAGGGCTTGAAAATAAATCGATGTTAGTGATTAAAACAAAACGCACAATGTTGGCAATTCAAAATATTTTAATGGAGAAAATCATTGCCTTGTCACATGAACGGAAAATCTATCCCAAAACTGCAAATCAGTTAATTTATAGACTTTGAATTTGTTGTAATTATCTTATTTTTATTGGGCAAGGCATCGTCACATAGCCAACTTCTGTAGCTAACGGCAATACAAAATGTTTCTGTTAGCCTATCCACTAATTCAAAGGACTCACACTTTTTTTTTCAGTGATGATTTTAGAAGTGAATGAGATAAGAAGGGGTGTCAATACAGACTATCTAATACCTTTGGACTTTATGACTACAAAAAAACATACAACAGGAATGACCAGGGACAATCCTTTAAGATATAGGGCGCATTATAAAATGGAGCAGCAAAAGGAGGGAGTCTTTGAAGCATCTCCTCCTTTTTGGTCTTGAAAATTTGCACTTTTTAAATAAACAAGGACCTCTGGCGTTGTAGTTTAGTTTGAAAGTGGGAGTGCAATAGCCCTTTCCTCTTGGTGCCCCCACTAGGGGTTAACTTTTTTGTACCGACCACTGCTCACAAGTTTTGCTAACCTCAAGTCATATGTGTATATATCTTGACAGGATTTGTTTAAAAGAGAATTTGCATCTGAACATATTAGGCAACTGTGATAGGATGTAATAAACTGGCCAGCCCTTCTTAGGGAAGGGAATTATATTAAGGGAAATTTGCTTGGATTTCTGTCTAAAATAAGTTGTAGTGACTTCTGTGAGATTCCTCTGTAAGTACATCTACATAGTGAAGAGAAAATAGCTGAATTTGGAGAGGACATGAGACTTTAGTGAACTTAATAAATCATATTTCAGTTGATTGCCTATTCAACATTTAGATCTTTCCAGATCCGTAAAACCCAAAAGTAATGAAACACGGAATGGAGAAATGTACATCTAATTGCATTTTCATCTGTTGCCTATATTCTTTAAATTTTACCAATCTCATATCCAGCTTATGACATTTACTATAGAAGTCCACGTGTTCAATTAGTATTGAAATGATGGCTCCATTAATTAGTCATATTCTTTCATTACTTCGCAACTTGAAATTAAATGCCTAGTCCCAAGGGCAAGTGGCTTTGGTTGTCTGTACAACTCAAGTCGTTTAGAAATGTAATCAAAGAAATTCTCACTTGGTAAAACAATAGGTAATACAGTATCAAACTCTTTTTATCATTACTGCACAGCCCCAGGAGAGGCCAGTCAGACGTTGCAAAGGCAATCTCCTGAATATGATTTCCCAATAGATTGGACAGTACCGGGAAGGATTTAGGTGCCCAAGCTTGTCAATGGTGAGTAATGAAGTCCCAGTTTTCCTATTTTCCCCAGTTTCGGCCCTCTGAGGGACGGCCCAATTCTCAAGTCCTCACTATCAAAGTCTAAGCCCCTTAATTTGGACTCGAGAGTCAGCGGCCGATAGGGATAATTGCTACTTGATGGTGGAGGATTTCTTTTAATTAGCTCTAAAGCCAGCTGACAGAGCTCTGTATAGCTGGAGAGGCATAGTAAAGTCCTCAAGACGTCAACATTGCAGTGGATATTTTTCGGCTTAAAGATTCATCTCATTGCATTTAATTTCACTGAATGACTAATCGATTTCGACTCTCTATTTATCAGAGATATCGTCTCTGTTTGTTTTTCGCTTTGAATTCTTTGTTCATTTCCAGTCATTATCACTTATTAATATCCTAAGCCAATGAGTGTAAATTTTGTAGACTCATTACTTCTGAAAAATAATTAATTTGCCTTAAAGATATTGACATCTTAAGAGGGAGAACAAAGAATCTGACTTAATGCCCCTTGCGCACTTGCCTCAACGTGCATTCTGAGGTCTCTCGATTGAAAAGGGTATATGACCCATACCTACTTAGGACCATTTTACCTTGGTGATAGAGCATTTGTGTGATCGATCTTCGAAATACATGCAGTACATAAACTGTTAAATGTACATGTTTAATGTGAATTGCCACAAAGATCAGTTGATTATTAACTGAATCGTTGGGTCTCATGGACAATTTTCAACATGTCAAAAGAAGACAAAGAGATGCCAAACGGGAGCGGAATAAAATCCCGTATGCCACAAATGTTATTTCAGCAATATGTCGTGACACTTAGAGACTAGCCCCAGAATGAATATTATGTCTGTTATGAATTGTAAATGTATGCACATTCTAGGGCTAGTTTCTTATTAGTTTTTTCATCTAATCAAATAACGTCAATCAGAATAACCTGCTGGTCTTCAAGCAATACAACAATGGTATGGAAAGGTAAATAGTAGCATTCACCCAGGCAAGCATGTGACGTTATTATAACGTTACAGCAACATTCTGTTTGGTTCTGTATTGGTTCTTGTTACGTTATTTTAATGGCTACCAATAATGTTGCAGCAACATACTGCCGCAACATTGTACTGCAACATTATCAAAACGTTCTGGTTACGTTATTCAACCTAAACAGAATTTTCTTATAACATTCTGTTTTGGGTGTGTCCTAACCTCACCCAAACATAATGTTTTGATAACATTCTGATTTGGTGAGGTTTCAACCTAACCATAAGTAACATAATTGGTACTTGCCATCTTAATGAGAAACCGACTGACTAAAAAAGTATGGTTGCAGAACGTTTCTATTATGTTGCAGCTTGGCTGGGCATCTATCCAGATGTAATTGCATGCAATAAATTGTAAAGAGTATTTTTTCTTACATTAGAAAAAACAGTATCAAAACTGTATAACGGAACCTGAAGGTCTGTGTCTTGTGGAGCATGACAGAAGGGTAATAATTGGCCTCCAGGTGGCAAAATGACACCTGCCAAGCACCCTGGAGGAGAGGTAAGATTCCGGGAGTGCCTTGGCCCCCATCCGCCCTCTCCCCACAATTGGACATCATGTGCGCTTGTCTGCAGCTGTCCAAAGGGTTGATGGGGGCTGCCACCCTGGAGACCGGATGGCCCAGACCGATAAGGCATTGACCCTGGAGGACAAGGATTATGGCTCTTGACCCTAAAGATCAACACAGCGAAATGGTATTTTTGAAGTTCAACTGGGGCGACCTGGGATTTTGCGACATGGTTTTGAGAAATGTGTGAATATAATTATAGTGACTTGGGAAATCTGCCTTCCTTAATTAATTTTTGACATGAGACATTGGAAATGACATGGGATTTGAGTAGTTTTCTTTTTCAAATTGACCTGCAATATCAATGGCCCTAATACGTACCCTGATGCAAATTATTTACCTGTCTCATATTACCCCATCCTATGTACAATAACGCCATGGGCTTTATACTTTAAACATTTATATATAATAGTGACATGGGAAATCAGCCTTTCTAAAATTTCATATGAGACATTGGAGTGACATGGGATATTAGTCTTTTTTTAATTGACATGCAGCATCAGGGGCCCCAACGCTTACCTTGGTGTTAGGTATTTACCTTCTCCACCACCTCCACCTGTCTAGGATACCTAATGCTATATACATGTAACCTCATGGTGTTGCGTGGTTAGCTTTTTTGGCGACATAACAAATGTATACATGCGAGTACAGTAACGAAAGCAAGGCAGTATGAAACTTGACATGATTGTTTTCAATTACATATTCCCGATAGTATGAAATTACGTTGAATACTGACAGCTTCGACTCAAATATCCCTCAACGTCTAGGTTATTTTTTCCTGTGTCTTGCATGCAAACACTTTAGGTATTCAGTGTCACTTCATATTTTACGCCACCCTTCAACGTTTCAAACACGATGTACTTCATAATGCACGATCTTCCTGTATAAAACTGAACCTGGAAGTTCTATATCTTATTGACAAATTCTAAACGTTCTTTTTATAGTCGAACGACATCACCTGTATAAGATGAAGTATAGGGCCTTTCTATGCGACAAGAGTCAAAGTAGGGCTACTATTTTCATATACTACGCATTATGTACATTCCAAAGTAATTATATTCTGTATTAGGAGCTTATACGACCTATAGTATATCATTTATTGGCGATGTAATTCATTTGAAAGCTATTCAATATGTGACGTCGTATGGACACACACTATACTATTTTAATGAACTCCAAATTTCCATTTCCATATACTACTATAAATATATCGTTTATATTTTGAAATGTATTTTCACGAGCCTTAACCCATAGGCAATGCTTCATACATGTTACTATAGATTTGATTTATGTATACAATATAAGCGACATCGTGAGACCAGGACATATAATGTATGTGATGAGCTCCAAATTCCCATCTATGTATACTACTTACATAATCATTAACTGTCGCACTAGATACAGTCAATTCACATGATATGGTAGCTTACATATAGATGAGCCTTTTGACAAGACGGGCGTTATAAAACACTTGTATAATCTAAAATTATTCTCCAGTCATATCAGAATCACCCGTGATTTGGTGTTTTACATATATCACGCAATGATAAAATTTAATTGAAATTGGCCACCTGCACGTTGAGACCACAAGATATAAATGCAAAAAGAAAAAACCTGGCGGTCCATTGATATAAGTCAGACTTAGTTCGCCTAACATCACAGAAAACCAAAAAAAAACAACATTAGACTTCAAAAGAAATCATTAGAAGTTGACATACTCATCACAATCACAAAAAATAACAAATGACTCGGTTGGCACTCAACAGCAATGTGAAAAGTAAGGAAGAAGTTGGCGTCTTGCTTCTTTCTTGGCGCCAGGAGCAGCTTTAGCTTTGACGATGGAGAGGCCCTTGGTACATTAAGACAAAAGGGGCCTTTGAAGTCTTGGGGATTAAGTATGATAAGTGGTGAGAGGAAGTTCTACTTAGCCCTGGATAATGTTCTAACATAGAGAATAGCGATAAAGCTTAAGTAAAACATGTAACACTAGCATTTTATATATTACTTCTACTAGAACAATGTCTGCCTATAGGCCTACAGGGACAAAGCAATGGATGGTGTATGTTCGCCAAAATCACTCTTATAGCTGATGGCATGTTTTCTGTTACATAGAGAGTGCAAAAAGCAAAATGTTTTAAAGGAAGCAAACATGAATTAATGTGATATTTCGATTATAGGGCCTACATTTTATTCAAGGGCGGCTATTTGTGTGTATGGGGAAAGAGGGGGGTCAGGGGGTCCTGACCCACCCCCATTTGTGGCGAATCAAAATACACTATTTAGAGGGGAATACGTTCCGTTTGTGTGTGTGCGACGTTTCAGCACATAACCAATGATCGGATTATTCCCTTTGCGAATACAATGTCATGTACCCAGATTCTCTGACATTACAATTTACGCAAAGCAGAGGAATTCCCGTTAGGCCTACACAAAACATTATAAGAATTCAGTGGCTGGTCGAACCTGATTCCCATATTCATGTTGTGGTAGACATAGATTTTTTTTCAATGAAAGACCAAGGTCGCCCATGAGAATTATTTTCATTAGGCCTATACCTGATTCCCATATTCAGCAAGAAAAAGTACGTAATATGCCTACCAATGGAATTACCTCCTTAAATCCTTCCAGAAGTCTTTCTATGGGACTCGCTACATAAACATAGAGGTGATCAGTCAGCGAAGTGACAGCTCCCAACCCGCAATGGACCAGAACCTTGACAGGTCCTGTTGGTGTAGGTGTCGAAATGATTGAAATCTACATGTGGGATCTGATGGGTGTAGACCCTTAAAATCGCCAGGGCGACATGGTCATTTCTTAAATTTGACATGCGACACGGAGCCTAGTGACATGAAGAAAAAAATAAACGACATGACATAGGGCATCCCTTAAATTCGACATGTCACATGAAGGCTTTTTAAAATCGACATGAATATAAAAAAAAATAGTGACAAGGGACATGGCCATTTCTTAAATTCGACATCCAACATCGGGACCCCCCATCTAAACCCTTGATCTGGGCACTCTCTACAACTCTTACTTCCATTTTTTTCTTTAGCAAAGTCACTTTTATAGCAAATGTCTTCCGTGTGGTTATTCATTCATAGAGCCTATGGAGGCGGGCATTTCCTTCTAACAAGGTCTGATTCATACTCTTTGCCGTGCTAAAAGGACAGGCAGGGGTTCCATTTCCGTCTGCGAGGAAATCGCTATAGATTCTCCGAGCCTGGCGGAAGCGGAAGTGAGGCTGAGCAGGCAGAACACCCGATACCTTGCGGCTTTGAGGTTGCAACGGGTAGAGGTGGAGAGTGAATACGGACCCAGACTCCCACTTTAAATAATCTAACTCAACAGAGCGAACTCTCACTGTGGCCTCTATCCATGGCGTCCAGAAAAACCGGAAACCAAACTAGACGCCACCTAGTAGAAGGTCATCTGCTCGTTGTAACGGCTTTTTGACCGTTTTCAGCCAGGCGACTAATTTCGCGTCTCTTGCCCAGCGCCCTTGGGGTGGCTCCACCTAGGGACGCTCTCGCCACTGTTGACTCAGCCCATGATTAATGTTTCGCCACCGGAAGTAGGTTGGGGAACCGGAAGTCAGGGGTCAAAGGTTGCACCAGGATGCCCCGCCTCACGTATATACCTCCAGCCAGTGGGATAGAGAAATGGGGGTCGTTTAATCACTCTAACCTGATGCGGCCCACCCAATACGATCTGACTGCTATGGAACTTTTCCCCACGGTTTCATGCTAGAGAGATGTGAATTCAATGAGTTGTTTTACCCTATAGGATGGTCTACTCCTTTTGTCTTACCTTCCTGCAAAGTTTGCTTAGTTGATGTAGGTTTTCTCGTTTCTATCTCTTTTGCAAGAGCAGTTAGGCCTACAGGATTGTGGCAGAGAGGTCTACATGATTATAAGTCGCAATCTCAATGCACATTCAATTAAGAAGTTTAGGCCTATATTTTGTTGTTGGTGCTATTTATCTATAGCAAAATCGACATAGACCTCTGGATCATCACCACGTCGTCTTGAACATAATGGTGACCTTGAATAGACCTAAAGGAAAATGAACACTATCCCCTTGGCAAGGCTTGGGTAATACACATAGTTCTTTTTCAATTTAGGCTGACTGCTATGGCTCTAGAGACTTGTCGAAAAGCAATGACATCATAGCCACCTACTTTATCCAATAGAATGTACCTACTTCCATGGATGATGGTAAGCATTCTCTTCATTGAGACCTGACTCTTTTATGTTAATAGAAGATAAATTGATATTTTGAAAAATTGATAAATCATCATGACATGTGACAAAGGAACCCTTCACACTGCCAACGGATGCATCACACACTTATGTGTATTCAATGCTCAGCTGGCTCATTTGGCTTACCACAAATCCAATCTGTCAACGGAGGTATACTCCCAGATGTAAGGAATCGTATACCAGTGGGGACAATTTCATGAATAATTCCCCAATGAATTTACATAATTATTACCTTTTATGCCCATATCAATCAAATCTCAACCTAAGTATTTACACATACATACATCTATATATCTGATACATATTATATTATATCATATTATAGCATATCTGAGTGTGTGTTCGTGTGTGGATGCGGTGCGTCAATGCGTGTATGTGCGTGTGGTGTATCAAGACCACGTGATGTATCAATTGGGGAAAATTACATTTCTGGGCCATTTGGTATTAGCCACAGGTTGATAGTGTATATTAAATTTTATTAAAACATAACAGTTCCCACCACGCACTTAATAGGAACAGGCTTTTGCTAATGTTTATTTTAAGTGGGATATATAGGTTCCAACATTGATGTTTTGGTGACCTTGGATTTAAAGAGACTGGTGTGACCATGGGCTAACCATTGATTGTAAATGCATTTGCAAGCAAGTTCCTGGGCCGTGGACTGTGACTCTAGGTTGTCAACCTAAGCTAAGCTCGGTGTCACAAAGGCAGCGAGACAGCGTACCAGTGCATGAATGACTAATGACAGGCTCTGCGTGTCAGTACTTTCTGATTTGAGTTCTCTACCCAGGTGTAGTGTACTACAGACTATAGATTTAGGCTTCGTTACATATTGAGACTGAACTCAACTCAACAGTTTGAGTGATCGATACTGAATAGTTGCAAACAACCGAGTCTCAATATAAATTTGACCACTGGTCACATAACAGATCGACTGTATGATATCCTTCTAGGAAAACTATAAGATATCGAGGCAGAATAGCATGTCCCTCTGATTCGCTGATAGACTCAATGGTGGGTTGAGTCTCAAGCTATGTCAGATACAGATACTGGATATATACTGACTGATCACAGTCGTACTGGCCACTGGCATAAAGAAAACCAGCACTACCTACACATGCGATGTCATGTTTACTTATTCAACGATATACACGACATAATTTCGTAGATTGATCCCTTTGTGCACGCGACATATAAGTAGTGTACGGAAATGGGAATTGTCACTATAGTTTATTGCGTATGTGCGACGTCACTTACTTTACTGCTATAATATGAACGACGTAGTGTATGCCATGTACTGATGTATGCAGGCCCATTAATATTAGCGCTGAGTTATTTTAGCTGCGACGATTCACACGCGCAATTTTTGTTGCAACTTTTAGAGCATCAAAGAACCATTCGCCCTATTCGACACTATGCCCTGTGATTAGATTTCGTTATGTTGACTAGGAATCTCTCGCTAATGTCACATGAGGAAAACCAAAGCAAAATCAATGAGTTAGGCTTCCTATTTACAGCAAACCAAGTCGACACACTCAAATGGACCTTAATGGGATACGTCATGCATATGAACTCACCAACCATGGTCATGTCGCTTGCATTATGTAGGCAGATGGACGTTGCCCTACATGTGATGATATCATTAATTTTAAGAACGAAAACGTATGTATTTGATGTTCATGTGAAGGAAGCAAAATATATTAACCCCGTGTGCTATCTATCACCGAATTCATAAGTTGAGGCTATGAATGTCACACGTTTTTTGTGTGTTTTTTTGTGTTTTTTTATTGCTGATTCCAGTATACACTAGTTCTTCCATCAGTCATACACTAGTTCTTCCATCAGTCATTATCAGTTAACCATCTTTGCAGACTTTCTTCGATCCCACTCTAACAAAAATATTTTACAAATACTTCTAATGAATGAATGTAAAAATCCGAAACATGTCACTTCGCATAATCAAAATAATTATGCCTACAAAAACATCAAGTCTACATGGGCGTCGTTGCGTTAGATGTATACTCGATTAACTTTATCTTGTATAATGGATTCCATAAAAATCGATGCGTGCATGTGTGAGTATAGTATATAAAAAGGTAACTATGACAGGTAACTATCGCTTACATATTACATCCAGTAATCACGATCAACGACATCTATGCACTGTGTATTGTATAACAGGCGTTGTGTACGTAGCTATGCCTAAGAAAACTAGTTAGACATGAAATTATAGGCATATAAACACCGCTACACGTGGGAGCTTTGGGAGCAGGCTCCTTGTACAAAAAAAAAGACTGTAACGATATTCCTAATGTCGGATTCAAAGTGAATCACCAGCGACCAGATGGAGTCAGTACATAATAGATCTCAACAACTCAATCCAAGTGTGCTTGTATATGATTACGCATATGATGCGAAGGAAGCAGGGGTGGTCGAGCGGATAGCAAGTTGGATTTCTGCATGGTTGGCTTGAGTTGGATTCCCCAAGGTGTCTGTTGGACCATGTTTTCTTTCCGCCATTCTACCCCCATGCAGAGATTGAGTTATCAGAACTTTATACAAAGCAAATACGCTAGTATGTCGCAATGGTATAGTTTAAAAGTTGCTTGATAGATCTGAAACTCGAACACATTATTCATCATCATCGGATGCATAATAAGAACACCAATGAGTTTCCAGTCTGGTTACCTATAGCGTTTTACTTTACGGTTATGCATAGGGTTGCCAGTTATATAGTTATACCATATCAGTTATTCCAGTATGCTGGCTCATGTGGTCATGTATATCGCAGTCTTCCTTCTCGTCTCGGCTGCAAGTCATCTCAGAATGTAGCTTGTCATTAAGAGGTGACAGAATACTCTAATGGAGGGATAATGTTTATTAGTTCCAAGACATGTAATATACATCGACACACATATTAGGTCTTACCTACTTGTAAGTTAGCTAAGATTTTACACAATGGACTGACACCCGCGTCAGTACACTGGATATACCAGGGGCGGATGGTAGGGGAGGGGGGGAGGGGGTTCAAGGGGTCCTGACCCCCCCCCCCCTTTAGGTGGCGAATTATACTTCACACCGAGGAATAACGTTGTGCATGTGTCCGCGAATGAAGAGTATTTTGAACGTTCTGGTACTTAGCCTGTATGCAGACACCGTCCTTTTCAAAATCATGTAATTACCCCTATAGGCCTACCTATATATATCACTGCGCGAAATAAGACCTTTAATTTTGTAAAGGGAGCCATTGAGGTTCATTAAAGGCATAGGAAATGTCACCTTTCCAATACCTTTGCAAGATCTTTGATGAATTTTTAAAGGTCACCTGAAAAAATGTTAGAAAGGTCTTGTAAAGGTGACCTTTCCATTACCTTTAGCACACCTCAATGGCTCCATTTACAGAAACTTAAAGGTCTTAAAAGGTCTTTTTTCGTGCAGTGATATATTAAGTCGAGCTATATAGCCTGCGAGTGTACCAACTCCAGGTTCCATCTAACACTCGCCCTCCCCTCTCGCTGCCAGCTTTGACACCCTTCGCAGACTTGAGGAGTATCTAGGTGACCTTTCACCAGACAGATCTGTAGCCGTGTCCAAGAAGTCCTAGAAATGACAAACATTTGGGGCCAATTTGCAGTGTACGCTGTCCCCTGGGCGGCTGAAATCCGACCTTGCTCTGAGCTTATTCTGACCTGATAGTGACTTATCCGCAAAGTAATTGGATGGTTTGGTTTTATTTTGACGACAATGTCATAGAGGATTGGCAGGTGCAGATTTGTGTTTTTTAAATAGAAGTTATGACTATAATCATAATATTACACTCAGGTCTTACACGACAGATGGATTTAGGTTGATATCATATCATTTACACACCCATTTTTGTATGTTTCCAATCATTTTGACATCTTGGATCTGGTGACAACTAAAAATGGCTCCTTTCTATTTATAAACATAACTTGGTTTCCATGATCACTTTTGCCAACTTATAGGCAGTTATTTTAAGCCAATTTCCTCGGATGAGGAGGCTGGAGCAAGGTTTTATCTGCATAGATCATGTTCTTTGCTTTAAAAAGGTATGTGGTTGCAAACTTTATAATCAACTGATCTTGACAGGACTTGATTTGATGATAGATATTTGAATTGCGAAATTAGTCTCATTTTACACGATCAGATTATTAAACTGTTACTGCCGCACCAAAGGTTAGGTTAGTTTCTGGGGTGCCTGAAAACATAATTATTTTATGACATACTATCAAGTCTACATCAAATAACAATTTTTGCCAGTGAATCTCCTCGGAATTATTTTGTAACCCCGGGATTAGTATATTTGACATTATGTTTGACAGTTGATTAGTGAAAAGCTTGAAACGAAAATCATCCTCAATGTTGAAATATTCTGTTCTCCCCTCTGTATTATCCCAACATTTGCAGATCTGGAAATGGCTCTCATTCTCATGAATTATTCTGACATTTGAATTATGAGCTACATTTGTGACACTGATTGTATGCCATATCCGATACCTTTTGACATAGCATCACTGGGAATGCTGATATCACGGAGGGAACCGCATTCAGATGGGAATCTATGGACATTCATACATGGCAGATGGCCCTGGATATGGGAAGTGGGATATGGGAAGTAAAATGAACTGTTGGGTGATGGCATGATAACACCTCAGGCAGGCCACTGGAGAATGGCCCCTGGGAACAACCCAAACTTTCCTGGTTCACAAATTGGGTTGTATGCTTATCATTATGGCCTTTATCTATAGTTGGAATAAATGCACAATACCTTACATTCCGGTTTATAAACTAGGGTCACATATCGGGTAAAGTTGGGTATTGTGGGCATTTGGGGGACATATGGCTTTAATTTTGAAAGAAATAACCATAACATACCAACCTAAATTGTCCTGGTTGATAAAATGGGTTGTATGCTTATCATTATGACCTTTATCTAGTTGGAGTAAAAGCTTAAAGGTGATAGAAAGAGAACACTAGATATCACATACTCCTTCACCATTTTATTCTAAGTATACATAGAAAAAATTATGCAGATTGCTTAATAATTCACAAAATTACTTTCATTTTCCTGACATGACTCTATCCTCTGCGAGCTATGAGACAGATGAGGCACATGCCTGGCTTGATAAGCACTGTGAGAGGTATCTGTGACGTCACATGCGCCATACTATACTTGTGATGTATGCTAATGCTACCGGATTTTAAAATTGTATGACTTCATATGCATATGAGTTCTAAAGCATTAATTCTATTTATAGATAGACAATATGGAATTATAAAATGGTGAAATCTTAAATTACACATAAACATAGGCCTATTATTTTCAGGTTTTTTGAAACTAAACCAATTGGCAGTATATTATACGGATTAAGAAATTAAAATGTTTCCATATTGAATCATATTAAACCTATATTCGTGTGAGTTAGAATGAAACTAAATTTGGAATTCGCCTGGCTCATTTGTGAGAAAACAGGGTGTTATACAGAACATAGGGAGTGAAGTTCGCACACACCTTACTGTCTCTGGTAACAGTTTACTCTGGGTATAGCACATATTACGTCACTATTTTAGCACCCTGCGCCGACTGGTGAGAAAGCATTAAAACATTTTGCAAGTTGAAAATCAGAGTTGAGCCACGGATAATGAACATTCCCGTTTATAAACTAGGGTTATATGTAGGGTAAAGTCGTGTAATATTGGCAACTGAGGGACACATAGCTGTCAACTCAATAGAAATAACCATAACACACTTGTCACAATGAAAGGGGGTAATATTGGCATTACACGAGCCATATAAGCCCTCCCATAGAGTTCAGTGTGTGTCATTCTCTGGGAAGCCAATAGCGCTACCCCAGACTATACATAGCCTGCTGAAATTGTTAATGAGATAGTTCGTTCTCTACACAAAGTATTGGTGCATCGTTATATGTTGTGTTCATAGGCCATGTAGCAGTTTCTATACTAACTTATTTAACGGTTTAATGGCCATACTCCTATTCTGATGCAATGTGTAATGTTTCACATTAGCACAGTTGCGTTTAATTCAATTCATTTCAAATATGATCATCTAATGCATGGTAAGCTAAGCTTTCAATTTGAAAGGAACTATTAGAAATTGTAATTACATAACGAACTAGTCTTCCTTCCGAATGAGCATTGTGTCTTTATTGAATTGTAAACATACTGACCTTATCTAAAGGGTATAAATTGTGTGCAATAAACAAATATCCAGGTCTTTATGGAACTAACGTTATCATAATTATTCGCATCCTACATTCTACTTGTTCCTTCATATTCAGTGTAATAATGTGGTGTGCCTTATATGAGGGATTGGGCTTAGGCCTATTACTTCTTTTTTCAATAGTAAAACTACTTGGAAAATTGGTCCTCTTTTTGACCTTCAGAAAAATCATGATTATCCTCATGATTAAAGAAGATAGTGAGGAGGAAAACAGACAGACAATTTGACAACTACTAATCCGGTTACTAATCTCCCGTCTTATAGAGCTAAAGCCTAACGGTAAAAAGCTGAAGCGTCCTAATTACTGTTTGATCCTTTAAAATTCAGGATACCTGCATGGGGCATCTCCCCTAGTAGGCCTACTAATAGGGCCTAGAGTCATTCCTTTGAATGGGATGCGCCTAAGGGAACTGGCCTATCTTTCTTGAGTAACGGAAGCTATTTGCGATAGGCCTACACGGCGTGTAAAAAGCCGAGTTTCCTTCTGCGTGTTTGCGATCGTTATGCGCAGTATTACTGGCACCGGCCGACTCCGATTGGACGACCACCTCACCCCTTTCAGACGCTGTGTTCCTGCGCGTCCGTCATCGAGTCCCCATCCCGCAGATGCTTTTACCTTACCCATAATGCCCCGCGACAAACTGCCCCTAAACTTCCTGTGCCCGCCCCCGGAGAGCGGGCGGCTAATTCATCCTCCTTTCGCGAAGAGTTCCCATCAAGCCAATTTGTCTCACCGACCGGGGACGGGGACTACATGTATCACTCCGCGCGCGTAGGGACACATGACCCCCCGCTGTGGTTTCCAATCGCCGCCGATAGGTGGGGCGGCGTTATTAGACCGGGCCTGATTCACTCCCGTCTATCCCATCTGTCACCGCGACAACTTCCGCTTCCGCCGGGCGCTCGACGATGACGTCACTGCCCTGGTGTGGGAGAATGAAGTGGTGCGGAGGGCATAGTCTGTCGCAGTCAGACCCGCTGTTTCCCAAAGTGAGTCTGTACACCGGCAACCATTTTAATTGCAGCCACGTGTTTATGGCAGGTAGGACCATAAACCAGGCAGCACCCAAACAACACTGATAATCCATAGGCTGTCTTCCCTTAGTCAGATAGTGACTAAGCTGCCATAGTCACATGCATATGGTCATAGTGACTATATAGATATTTGGCATAGTCACAAAAACATAGTCAATGCTGACTATGTATGACGTCACAGGAAGTGACGTTTTTGGAGGGAAATTCAAATCTCAGAGCAACAGTGCACCAACCAGATGAACATAAACAGACAGGTTTAGGGAATCCCTTGGGGTTTAGGACCTTATCCATTGGTTCTAGGATAATGTAAACAATTCAAGGTGAGTATAGACTTATTTGAATCAATCTTAGAATTAGAGCTATGTATACATAGCTTGAATCTGAATGTACATAGGCCCCTATCTCGTTTCTTAATGTACATACCTTGGTTCTGAATGTACATATCATGTTGATTTCATTCCAGATAAATTTTCTTGATATTCAGGTTGATTTTTGTGAAAAATGCATTCCAGGATGAGAGGAGGATGTCCTTAGTATTTATCTTCTTTCTGTGATGATTGATGAATTTTAAATGCACATTCAGAATCATTGTACATTCAGAACCAAGCTTTGAATTGATTGAATTAGGCCCTATATACTCAGCAAGTAAAGAAAGATAGGCTCATATAGATGTATCTGTAACTTGGTCCTAGGTGACTAAGACCATTAGCCACCCTTTGCTATGTACGTCACAACCCATTTAATTAAGACTAACCCAACATAGTCACTATAGTCACCTGTGACCAGAAAAAGTTAGTTGTCTCAGGCCCCATCAAGTTGACTATCAAAGTTAGTCCCTATGTGACTAAGCTTTTCACCATTGGGATTATCAGTGAACCATCAAAGGGATTCCCCATACCATTTATAGAGGGCCAATAAAAGAATTCCTAGCAGCCATGGACTCTTGTGGGTGTAAGGACCTATTATGTAAGAGGTATCTAGGTCATGGAAGGACCAAGGGCAGTGCCCCTCGGGGGTCACCTGTTAAGTCACCGCCCGTCGTTTACACCTGCTGGAGAGGACATGGAGGACCCTCACCCACCTGCCTGGACCTCCCGACTGGCCTCCATTAAGCTACGAGTGGCTCTTCTTTAATGGAAGAAAAAAATGAACTAAAAGGATTTTTATTTGGGGAGTGATGTATGGATTGCAGTTTTGTGTGACTATTTTGCTATCCCCTTGGGTGGGGAAAAACATGATTCAATGGCAGGCTGCAGACAACTGGCAATATCAGATATTACTTAAAAGAATAAATTATTCTTTTCTATTTCTATGCTATGTATTTAAAAAGTAACATTCTCCATATGAAATTTAAAAACAGCCTCAAATATTTAATACCAAACCTCCTCTTTGACGGCATGTCTGTGGCTAGGGGGCTTATCTTAGAACCATAGTCTGGAAAATAACAAAAAGGCATTTAAAAAAGACGTCAATTTACCCCTCACAAAGAGAAATGTGCACTTCAAAGAAGGACCTTAGAGAAATACGACCTTTAAGGGCCTGAGACGCCCCTCCCAATCAGAGGACATGGGTGAACCTTGGTATTCACCAGCTCCAACTTACGAAGCCACTTGAGAATGGAAGCCACCGTCTAAATTACCCAACGTCTAATCGTGTCGGCAGGCCACTTTTGAAGGGGAGATAAAGAGAATCTAGTTTTCCTATTTTCCCTCATGCCTGTCCACATTGATGTGGTTGGTGCTTATAAAGTTACAGGATGTCGGTGAAATGAATTATAATCTCATCACAGTTTTGGATGTTTTTGGGTGATTGGTATAGTTCTGACTTTAAATTCCAACAATTAGGGCTTCAGACTCGGTTTCTCATTCTTCTGGATCTACAAAAAGAAAACAAAACCTTATAACATCTATCTGCAAATTATGCATCACAACTATCACTTATAATTGACTGCTTTTAAAAGGTATCTCCTTTAAATGATTTAAAAGTGTTGGTCAGGCTTTAGACTTTTCATAGACATAATTACTGGTTATCAGCTATAGATACAGGGTAGTTTAAGCCATTGTGTTCCATCACTGTTTTTAATTGGCTTCTGAGTCTCTTTAGGTAACCGATGTGGTATTACCTATAGTATTTTACACTCGATATATTGGATGTGCAAGTATTAGATTAACTGCAATAAATGTACCGTTATTGCTTCTCTATGATGACAGCTATTTACAAGAATGATTCTCATCACATATGTGGAAAGATAAGATTATTATAAATGTTGCTCGTCCTTCAACCAAGAATTCGAAAGCGGTTAAATCTTATTGCATCCCAATTTTACTATCTTCTACGTTTTTGTCACTGGAATTCTTTGTTCCAGATCTAAATAAGATGTATATGCATTTACTTCAATGATGCTACTCACCTAAATCACTAGGTGAATGTGGGACTTCCAAGAGATTTGCCTTCAATTATTTCAGGTTAATTTTAAAAACAATCATAACAAAAAGAATCCGGCCTATTTTGAAGATGATTTTTTCAAACTTTTCGATTTGGTCAAGGCCAAGGAGGTTGGAGGGGTTCCTGACACCCCAAAAGGGCATCCCCTGGATGCACCCCTGGGGAATGTTATCAATTTAAAGCAAATTTTCCCTGGTTGTATCAAAAACTGAATATTTTTCATGATTTCTTTGGTTGAAAGTGTTTACATAATGAAATGTAGCCAAAGTTATGTTCAATCATAATTGCAACAAACATTGTATTACACTTCTATGTTTTCATAAACATATTGACTTGATAAAAGAAAATGAATTCACTAAAATCCACATCATTTTGGTGGATACCTTTAAAGTCACAGGGGGTTATTGAATAATAAAATAGTATTACATTATCATTGTTTCTCACATCCCCTATAACTTCTATGGCGAATATCTTTTCCTAGAATCCCCCATACAAGTTAACCTGTGTGACTACGGAACCGTTCCATTTGAAGCCTCACTTGATCCTTAATGGGACTGCGGCAGCCCTTTCATTCAGCCGCGGGTTTACTCGAGTATAAATGTCCTGCTAAAGAGAGTTTTCCCAGATGTAAGAGAAGTGAATCATGTTAGTCTACCCCATTTGGGATAGGTTTACTCTTCCTATATCACTTTGCTCCCACTTAGTGAAATAAGACTACTTCCTTTATGGGGGCTTTCATGGGGTAAAACTCAGTGCGGGCTGTAAATGAGTTACAGCAAGGTAGATTACCCTCCCACTAGAACTACTTTACATCCCGTTCAATGTTGAAGCAAACTTTCACTTTTTTTCTGATAAGTGTTTAAACCCCCTCCTACTCACTGCGTTACTGTCAATCGTATCCATGTTGGCAATATCTAAAAGTCTTTGAGTAAATGAATAGCCAAAATCATTAGTTACTAATAGTATGATTGTGTTTTTCTCTAAAAGACTCTGTTTTGGACAAGATGAGTTACCAAAATAATTATTGTTTACTTTTCTCAGCTACCTGACCAATACTCAACCTGAGAAATAATTTTATTTGCCACAAGATAGGAAATACAATATAATTTCCTATATTGCACCAAATAAAAGCAGATTTGTTTAGATAACCAGCAAATGGATTAATTTTGCTGATCTATTCTTTGGTTATCTAAACAAATCTACTTTTATTATTGACCAGACATGGTTGATACTCGGTTCCTTAATTTGTCAGGTAGTAATCCCTTATGGTTTCTTCCCATGAATTATTTCTATATAGCTTATTGCTCATTGTGGTCCGACTGAGTAATGAATCGTCCTATCCTTACCTCCTGCTCCTCCAAGCCATCAATAATGCAAATTCTCGGCTGTATGTCTGGCCCCTCGAGAACACTACGGGCAATTGTTACCGATAGCCCAAAGGGATTTGACAAATCCTACAGCTATCATTCTTACCCAGCCTCCCTGTCCAATATCAGTGTCAGTGTCTTAATAACTTAATAGTACTTATTCATAGTAGGAAAGGAAATATGGTCACAGTGTAATACCATGTCCTCCATCATAAGTTCTGGTCATACTGTAATATCAGTGACCTCCATCAAAAGTTCTGGTCATACTGTAATACCAGTGACCTCCATCAAAAGTTCTGGTCAGACTGTAATACCAGTGACCTCCATCACAAGTTCTAGTCAGACTGTAATACCAGTGACTTCCATCACAAGTTCTGGTCAGACTGTAATACAAGTGACTGGCATCACCAATTCTAGTCAGATTGTAATCAATTTGGTTCAAAACCTTTCATTGAAGAGGTTATTTAAGGTTAGACTACTGTGATGAAAGACCATTTCGCTGGTCTCGCAAAATTGTAGAATAATCATTTTTACACTGTCTATCTTGATATTTACTATATATCATTAAATGCATGTTGGAATGGACTATTTTATGATATAAATTGTATAAATAAGGATATTAGAATAAAAATAAAAACTTATCGGAAATGTGAAAATCAATTTTAGTACTTAATTTTTTGAACTGAAATATCTCGTTCAATATTGAAGGGAAACTCATAATATTTCGTATAGATGTAGTTGATACTGATATTGAGGGAACTGTGTCTCAGATTTCTTATTTAGGATTTAGTTTTGATTTTATGAAATTTAGAAAATGAAGTTGTAAAAACTGACAAAAAAAGATAAAAAGTTACCCGTTTTTTGTGATAAAAACAATACTAGGGCCTAAATTGATAATCTGAGACACGGTTCCCTCCAAATGAATGTTATTGACAAGAGTACCAAGTTTCAAAGCTGTGAACATAATATTAAATTAGAAATCTTTGTTCAAAAAATAAAAGTGAAAAAAATATGATTTATATTTATATTTTTTCAAATACATATCTTTCCTAAATCTGTCATATATGATAAGATAGAGGAAATTATCAGCTTTCATCTGATGTATTACATGTTAAAATATCGCCAATATCTACGGAGATATTGCAATTTTGGTAAATTGACTATTCATCACCGTAGTCTAACCTTAAGCCGGCAAACACGGCATAATTATACGTGACATTGGAACGGTAATGGATCTATAAATTCAAAATGCGGGTGATGTTTCCACGTGAAGCCTTGGTTGCTAATGATTGTTTTACAACATTTTTTAAAATGTTAAATTTGCAGAAAATGTGTACAGCACCCCGCCTGAGAATCACTCCCTTTACCCTCCACTAAACTTGGATAAACCTTTGAAAGTAGCACTCTCTTAAAACATTTAATCTGTATAATTATTTTTACCATTAGTCAATGGTTTCTAGTCGCATATATATCCATATTCATAATATTATGCTGCCAAACACCAACTAACAAGTGATA
Organism: Lepidonotus clava; assembly: GCA_936440205.1. Taxonomy (NCBI): domain Eukaryota; kingdom Metazoa; phylum Annelida; class Polychaeta; order Phyllodocida; family Polynoidae; genus Lepidonotus; species Lepidonotus clava. The sequence goes on from OW387135.1 coordinate 22,222,797, forward strand.
CCACTTGTTCAACCAATAGGCAATAGAGAGTGTCATATCATCATATCTTATAGATCCATTGCTCTCCCTAGCTGTGCTTGGAGTGATATGGTCAACTGTTACCATGGGAATCGCCCAGCTGTGCCACCCTTCACTGAGGGTTATAAAACGGCCCACCAATAAGATTGGCCTACCCAACCATAATTCCGCAGTTTGCTTGCCTATTGGTACTTGGTGCTGGGCAGATAACAACTGTGGTCATAATTATGCACATTTTTTCTTATTCTCTGAGGCGGCAGTGCTATATTATCTATTCGTTGCTATGCCTGAGCCTGATATCCTCTGTCCCATACTTATGGGTATATACCCCTAACATTGACAGGGTGACATGGCCTTTTCTTGAAATCAACATGCAGCATGAGCCCCAGTGACATGAAGAAAAGTAATCGACATGGCACGCGCTTTTTCTTAAAATCAATATGCGACATGGAAGATTTCTTAAAATCGATAGGGAATTTGAAAATATAGTGCAAGGCTACGTGACCATTCCTTATATTCGACATGCAACATCAGGAACCCCAGTCAACACCCCTATACCGTTGCTGGGTCAGCTAACTTATTTTTAACGAGCCAACTTACATACAGATATTCCCACGTGCCCAAAATAAGTCAGTCCGGATTGGGGTAAGGGCAATTGGTGCAATAACACATGTACAGGGCTAATATTTCTTGGGAGACCTTCTCCTCCCTTAGCACATGTATTTTCATATTTCACATATTTTCTCAGGAAATATTAGATCATCTTATATATAAGCTATGTCAAAAATAAGCTTGTTGCTAGAAAGATCCTAGATTCCAATTGCATGCGAGACAGTATTATAACGTTGAAGTAACATTTTCAATTTTTATGATTATATTTTATATTGGTCTCAAAATGACTGTATGTCATAATGATATTCTATTTAGGTTTAGTCTTGATTTAACCCCACTTGTCACTAAGTGACATTCTTTTCAGTTTTATTATGATTTAACATGATCAGTACATTACTATATGACTTTTCACTTGTTGTCAACATAAGAATCTGTTCAGCAATGTCAGCTTAACAAGGCGCAGGTATGTAACATTATAGTGAGGGACAGACCACACCGAAAAAGGCAAGGCCTCATGTGTTACTTTTAGATATTTTATAGTTTTATTAAGATTTCACATTATTACATGTTCTTCCGGCCTTAGTGGTGGGTTTAATTGCGCGAACAAAATGTTGATAATTACATAATTATCACTTCTTTGTATGGCATATCAGTTAAACGACAATTCCCATTATTCCTCTTTGTGTCACTGGATCTCATGTTATGAATTGAGCTTTAAAGAAAACAGTCAGATTAAGGGGACCAAATCCAAAATGGGCGTTACTATGACATCGATACATCACTGCCACCAAGCCCCGTTCTGGGTTACAGTTTTAATGCCAAATCCCTCTGTCTAATATCAGACTTCCACAAAGTTAACGATGTCCTTCCTTATTTTAAACGGCAGCTGGTCGTGAGATTAGCTGCAACTCAGTAATGATCAACTGATCGGTGCAACTGCAGTGAGGATGAATGCATTTGGTCCGATATCATGAATGACAGACAAAATCAAGCACCAGTTGCGGCATCAGCAATGGGTTTCCGTTATGACATGAATTAAGAAATTCCTCTTGCTCTAAGCATAAAATAATTGCTTCATAGTAATGTTCAAAAAAGAATGTTTTTTCAAGATGTACAGCATTCAGCCAGATAAGTGTAATAAGAAAATCAGTCAACCTATATGTAGTAATATGTAGGTGTTATGACAGGGATATATCCGATTGATATCAATATTAACTAAACAATTTACCGTTGTCAAAATATCCTATTGGAAGAATATATACACACATGGAGCAGTGAAGAAAGTTGTTTGAAATCAGCAGGAAGTGTCACTACCCCAATTAAATGTGTGATTATTGAAGAGGTAAGACAATAGAACATTGCCACACCAAGGACTGAACACACGTCCAAACTTTATAAAGAAGGCAAAGTGTGGTTCAGATCGGTCTGTAACACCTTTTGATCAATATTATATAGTATGTCCTTCTAGGGAAGCTTATCTTGTTCTTCACAATGTATACTTCCTTTTCTATCATCAAATCAGAATGCAGAATCTACAGCTGCCTTGAAAGTATGACAACGTTTTCTTATACACTTGTACAATGTAATATTTCCTGCATTGCTATTCTTAACCCTGCCTTGTTATAAAGAGACTACTTAAACTTTCTATAAAATATGTATATTTTTGCAATATCGACTGCTTCACTGTTTCAAAATTCCTATTTTGTATTCTTTGCTATATTGAACTACTTCTGAACAACCCTTCCATTTTGTTTATCCAAAATTTCTGACAATAACAGAGTTATCATGTTCACAAATAGAAACAAATGACAAATAGCTCTGTTACTTTGAAAGACAAAATTACATGTAATAAGTATTAATACAATAAGTAAGGAAACCCTCCCCTGTGTCTTGCTAAACTTCAAAGTACGCAAAATAAAAGCAAATCACCTTATCGAATAGACAATCAAAATTGTTCATAATGACGACGATAAGGCAAACGTTTCTAATAAAACATTAATGATATTAAGGAAAGAGACATTGACAAACAGACAATGGCTTATCTATTCAGTACAGGCTGCTCTTTGAGAGACAATGGTTTGAACTGAGTAGAAAGGTATCGTGTTACTGTGCCCGAAAAAACTTTTGAAATTACTCAATAAGCACAGACCAAAATGCCAATTTAACAGAGGATGAAAGACTTGCTATAGTCAGACACATTTTAATGGAGTATCAATCCTAGAAAGATTATTCACTGAACAAAATAAGTAGGAAAATAATGAACGATTTTGCCCCAATCCGCCCAGAAAATAACTAAAAAGTCAAAAGTGTTTTGACACGATCGCGATGGGAGGAAATCTAAGAGGTTAATTGACCAATGCTTTTTCAGGTTCACCCCAATAAAGATATAAATGAGATTTTCCCAAAATAGCATTTGAGAATTTGCAGAAGCTGAACCAATAATAGTCTGTTATTGGACAAGTTTTGCGAGCTCTTATTGCTTGATATGAAATTCGGCTCTTACTGATGCACTAAGCCATTCAATACTGGCGAAGGATGTATAGGTATAGGTAGGTATAGGTGGTAGGTAGGAAGGAAGAAAGAAAGAGAGAAAGGTAGGAAGGATGGAAGGATGGAAGGAAGGAAGGCAGTCATGCAGGTGGACAGGTAAGTAGGTAGAAAAGTATGAAGTCATGTTGGTAGGTTAGTAAGTATGGAGATAAATAGATGTATAGAGATAGGTAGATAGATAGGAAGGTTGGCAGATCAGTAGAGAGATATAATTATGTATAATATAGATAGACCATTTGGATGGAACTATTATTAGTAGTTTGGCAGATAAAAGAGCTGTTAACATCATTATAATTATTATAAGAACACCAGGCAAAACATGGGAGTTCATATTATAGTTAATCTACAAAATGATGCTACTGTGACGTTCTCTGGTAAGTCGGGGTTGCCGATTCTTACAACAGAGGAACGTGGGGGTTGTTCGGGTCTCGGGGCGGACGGGGAATCCGGGCCAAGAACCGAGATGTGTTTCTAGAGTCGTGCCTCGCGCACGAGGGGGGGGGCTGAGCGAATCGGTCGGGAATCGGCACTCGATGTCAACGGAGGACTGCGGGGAAGGGAAATTATGGTAGGGGTACGGGTCGGCCGGGGCTCGTCTCGCTCTATCTCCCAGACCAGCATTCACCCCGACCGGGCGGTCCACCCCTCAGTTCCGGTCCGCGGGGGCGACGGGCCGACGGTCGCCTATTGTTTGGTAGCGTGGGGCCGAGCATGCCGCGCCCTCGTCCCCGCGGACTTCGTTCCTTCGTTCCGTTCCCCATGTCTTCGTGCCATACTACACCTCGGTTTCCGGGACTACTTCGGGCCTTCGTGCCTTACTCCGTTCCCTCGTTCCTCGTTCTTCGGGCCGTCGGGCCCCTTACCCTGTGTTCCTACTACCTATCTCGAGCTTCGACTGTTTTGTCCTAACTTCTGGTTAATTACTCTAATCGGCTCATCTTTAGCGGTTGTTTCAGGAAAGAGGACACGTCTGGACACCAGGAGAACTGTTAAAGAACTCTGTTTATTCGGGCCTCACCGCCCCTTTATATACTATAGAGGTCAGCCCTGATTGGCTGCTTTCGGTCACGTGACCTACAACTGACGTCACTTCCGGTTTATATTTTCCGTTTCCGGTTTACATTTCACTTCCGGTTTACATATTTCCGGGTTTCGTTCCTTTACATTTTCGTTCCTTACATATTCGTTCTTTACATATTCGTTCTTTTACATATTCGTGCCTCTTTTTCAGGCTTTCTATACTTTCGTTCATTATTACATATTCGTTCCTTTACATCTATTTCGTTCTCTTACATATATTTCGTTCTCTTACATATATTTCTACTATTACCTTATTTCTATTATTTTGACCTCTATGTATTTTGGATGAATAGCCGTTCATCACACTACCATCATAATTGCTGCCATAGAAATCCACGGATTCCAATTATGTTTTTACACCATAATTATTCAAATGTATGTGAATGCTATAGTAGACCAAGATATGTAGACATGCTGTTTTTGTTATTTTCTATTCTCCCATTTGACATGATGAGATGATTCATTAATACCCCACACGATATCAGCTTTTAAAGACAAAGATTACAGTTGACTGGAACTTAGGTTTAATCATGATATTCAATAAAAGGCTTTTAACCCAGGCACTCAATATTGCCCCATGAGAGGTTGGCAGACTGAGTAGGGAGCATTGATTGATAAATCTAGTCTTTGCGGCCAACCTGATCTATCCTCATTTTACCCCAAAAAGGGCCCCTAACAGGGCCTAGGCCCCAGCCTGTCATTATCCCTGCATGGTAACAGCCCCCCTGCCCGATAGATGGCGTGGTCACACGTCACCAGACTACTCATTTTCTCCCATGCCTTAAGGAGCTCTGTACAAGACTTGAAATTATGCTCACAACCCTGAAGTTCTCCTTTGGGAATTGCTGATTGATGTTGAAACTTGGGTTCTATGTTCTAGCCAGATTAGACATGTTATGCAGAAGAGGATTGATCTCTTTTTGTGACTCAGGTTAAGTGTTGATAATCGTAGATCCGATGGTGTGCACGTTTCCTGTCAGTTCGGAATGTCCAATTTCCTGAAGTAGTAAAGCTCTGTAGTTCCTTACTTGCCTTGGGGCCATATGGACGAAGCAGTAGGGGATAAAGAGTCACACAGTAGTCTATGCCCAATAGTAGCGGATTTAATGTCCATTTCATTTCCTTATTCCTTATTCATAAACCCTAGTATAGTGATAATACAGAAGATTCATAGTTATTACCTCTTGCCAAAAGAGAGTATTACACAATTATACCATAGAACTGTGTCTACGTATAGTTCTATGATTATACACTAAAACATTGTCCTTCATAATTTAGATGAAGGTTTTCGTAAAACAGTCCAGTTATAAAAATGATTAAGAAACTAGGTATTCAGATAAGATGGAAATAAAAGTGATGAGGTTACACTTTAGCATCAAATCAAATCGGTTGAGCAGAATTGAAATTGGATATTATTTCAGACGGTGATACTTGCCAGCTGCACAAGCAAGGAAACCATGTGTCTGACATGATTATTATTTTCTCTTAATTACCTATGTATCTTCTGGAACGGCAGCAATGATCGAGTTGGTGTAAGAAAATGAAGAATATTCAACCTCAATCCTCACACGACCGGTTCATTGAGACAAATAACATTGTTGCTTGAACTGTTGGCGAATGCCCACAGTGGAATCCGACTCATTAAGTGTTTATTGGAATAACTTGTAATCAGTAATCAGGTAAATGGTGACGGGATAAAGAAACCGTCACTACATTGGCACTTGCCAATAAAGTATTTTCCGGACCACGCCACCTAGTGTCGGACTCAACCAAACATGTGCTAGCCAGACAAGCCTGGGGTTATTTTCTCTTTGAGCATGTTTAAATTGGTGACTTTTAACCAGCTGTAACTTTGTATACATACAAGGTTAAATAATGCCTTAACTATGGGTGCATAGTGCGGAACTTTCTCTTTTCACCAATATAAGAATCATTACTATGAATGTAAGCCTTGTATTTTATAAGTATTTTTCAATATTAAAAGTTTTAATTTAATTGTTGGCCAATGGGAGCGCACCTCAGGCCCTTATCAGCATTATGTAATCATTCCACACCAATCAGGTGTTGCGCTACTCCCACCACGTGGGTTAATTTGTCCTACCTCCACTGGACCGTAACTGACGCGCGAGGTGTGGATAAGACTCTATAGAATCTTTTCTGCTAGCTCTTCGCCAGAGTAATGTTCCGGGGGGGGGGGGGGCATTAAGCGATACATATGAAGTTCTGGTCGGATTAGAGACCAATATCTCACAATTGCTAGATATTTTCCAAGCGATTGGCTTTTTTAGATAGATTTCTGATCGTATTACTCAGTAAGAATACAATTTCTGGTCGCATGAAAGGCGAGGATCGACCGGAATTTCAGTTTAATCGCTCAGTGCATGGGTACCCTCACATGAGACAAACACATGTTCATTACTAAAGGTGATGCCGCCAGTGCTTATCAAATACTGACAAGGTGCCCCCAGTACAAACTTAAGGTCATGAAATAGGCAATTCATTTTTCATTTCTAATTTTCAAAAAGAGATTAAGGTCCACATACGTAAAAGAGAGAAAATATCTGAAATTTTATGTTATGCATTATTGTTATTCTTTTGCTTTTGCTTGTCTTTTTTTCAGGATAGAGAAGAAAAGAGATGGATGCAACGACTCTCATCTATCGTTCCAAATGTCTGAATTAAATAGATTAATCTATGTCGCCACATTGATCTACTCCATCTAAAATAATAATTCTTGTATTTTCAAAGCCACGATGACGTTTGACCCTTCTCACTGATTTTTCAGTGTTTGGACAAAGTCCTACCACTTCTGACCGACTCACATTTCCCACAATTGCTCACAATTCATTATGAACAACTCCCGTTGAATTGAATATTTTCAAATATTTTTTATAAAATTGGAATGGGCCTGCTATACAAAATATTGAACTATAGAGAGGTTAATTATCCATTTAAAGTTAATGCGTGTTTGTGATGTTTCGTTGTATAGATAATAGCTAGCTCCATTCGCAGTCTCCCTCCTCGTCGACTGCGGTCGTCCAATACATAATTATAGTTCCCTCATCATGTAAGACATGAACACTCGTTGTGAAAGGATTTGTTGTTTATTATCCAATGTCTAGTCGTTCCGTGACAAGAACTCGATTGACCATGATCAGTCCCGAGGTTAGAGTCCCCTCAAACACATTCAGTCAACGCTCCGCGCTCTAACACAATTTCTATATGCCTCTCTCCAGAACCTAGACTGCAGATTAAAGGTCCAACCTTCGCAGGATGTTTACTCACACAGTATGTGCAGCTACTCTGGCTAGCTAAGAGCGGAACACATTATTATATGGTGGTACGTCACACCTTAACTCCTCCCCATTTCACTACTGTCAAAGTGAAACACTGGCTTACACGTGCGCTTCTAAGCTCACGTTATGCTGCCCAAACATGGACTGGCCACCCGCGTCAGTACAATCGACGGCGGCTAAGTTCGAGGATAGATATGGTGGTAATCGATCCTTGATTAGTGTCATAACTTTGAGTTACCTTGTCACTAAATTTTAATAATAAATTTTAAAATCTTCGTGTACAATGGAATCCAGCATACAGTAAGATGTTTCAGTTTGGTTACAATGGTATCCATCATACATCGAGATATGTAGTTATAATTAACTTAACCAATTTTAAGGATGAGGATCTTCCCATTTTACAGTACTCAGTTAGTCAACCAGCAGTTCGCTCATATGCAATAGTACCAGCGACATCAATACAATGTACCTTGTAAGAGTACTCAACTGTCTACCTCTAAAGACCAGTATTAATAATTCACCAGCGTTACCAATGCAAAAGAATTCACATATCCAGTTGACAGGTCGGCGAAGGTCTAATAAAGAGGTGATCCATATGTATTAACATGGAGTTTGTCCTTTCATTTACAACAAAGCTAAGCATTCAGCTCGTGCAGTTTTAGTTGTTCGGACTTGTTTAACAACTTAGTCTCACCACATTTGATAGGTCTCATTTACAATCAAAATAGGTCGACATGAGATAAGTCTTCACGACTCTCATTACTCATAGTTATTTTTCTTAGTTTTTCATTCCTTTTTCCCGCACTCGAAACGATTAGGAATGACTAGTATGTAACCTAGTCTAATACATTTGCAATTCGTTGCACCACAACATAACACACAAATTACATGCACAGTTTTCAAAACCTTGCCAATGAACAGAGAAGGTAGTATTTTTTCCAATTCAACTGGCAAAAGTGAACAGAAGGACTGTATCGTCTCCAAAACGACTGGGAAAGAACTCACAATGCATACAGGCAAGGATTATCATGACAACACATGATTAACAAGATAACTAACAGATTGCAAAAGTTACCGTCTCGTATACTCTATAGCGTGCAAAGTTCAAAGATTGATTATTCCACCACTTTCAAGGAATCCCGTCAACAGAATAGTATTCGTCCAAAGGGCATTACTCTAATCCCTATGGTGAGGAATGGACAAGACGTCCTCACCAGAAGAGAAAAAGAGATAGACCTGTCATTCCATTACAATTGACTAATGACCATGGGATATGCCATTCAACTAGGCAAGAACACTTCGCTTCGAAACATTGATGAGGATGATCAAGAGGTATGAAAAGACTGAAGTGTTTGGTGAACTCCCATATTTTGATGGTCGAGTCAAAAGTGGAAAGTGACAGGGGAGGATTTCTGACCCACATTGTCTCGATTCCGAGCATTAACCCTCTATATTTAAAAACCTCTCATGTTTTTATGGATCGTACTAGCCCACTGGTGGAGCTCCCCATGATTTAGGATTAAATCAAGCATACAATGCCCAAACCTGGAGTTTTCCAAGTAAGTAAGTCAGACAACCTCCATCTACCAAGAAGTAGGACCCAACATGTTTGGAACCAGGCAGCCAACCGACTGCAAGACTTCTTCCCGATAAACAATAACTGGTACAAAGCCCAAGTGGACGGTCAGGTCACCAGCATCGGAAATGATCTCTTTTTGCATGACAACAACAGCACCTCTGTCATATCCTCAAGGAAATTCCGTCAATGGATCACTTGTTCAGTCAAGAAGCATTGCTCCGCCCACCACTGTGAAGGACCAAACGGTTCAAGCATCAATGGGGACCGACAAGTTTATGGCGAAGTACAGGACGTGTTCCTTTTGGAAACAAGCGACTCAGCTATAGAAATGTCACCAAATGTCAAGGACATATTCACCAAATGGCGCAGATCATGTCAAGCTACCAATGGAGGATATCAAGGTAAGAGTCGGTCCATGCGATGCAAGGCCGTCTCAAGGTGCGGCACGGAGTAATAATCACTCACTACCTACCATTGAGAACTCCCCCTCCCAGACCTCCTAAGACAAGAGTCATTAGAAGTAAGAGTTGGTGATGTAGACGTAGTATTAAGTCTACAGGTGACAGCTTTCGCTTAGAATGGATGACAGTAGGCGGAAGAGAACACAAGAAACATGTTTATCAGTGACCTCAACATCACATAAGCAGGATGTGTGTGTTACTGCAAATCTTACTTTGCAAGAGAGTGACGGGGTGGACATGAATTCCAAGATGGACCAGTCTAATGAGATGACGACAAACCATTATAGGCTTTCACATAGGTTTTTTCGTTATATGTACTGTCCCACGCCGGAACAGCACCTACAACATATTACAATATAGCAAGTTTTAACAGTGAGAGAGAGCTTCCGCGGTTTTACTACACACCTTCAGATAGAGTTTCTATAAGACACCTTTCCAAAGTCAAGCACATGTCTTTATCCCAATGGGACATAAGCAGTGACAGTGAGATATTTGGATGCCCCTACGCGTCACAAACACACGGTTCGTGGCATGGACATATTTACGCTTTGACTTGGAATACCCCGATCAGCAACTCTGGGTCGCGGGGCTTTGATGCAACATCTGCTCGCCCAGCAATGGTTTTAAGGTAAGTTAAGATGTTCAAAACAACAATGCCGATATTAAGAACATTGCTCACGCACCGTTCCGGACTCAGTCGTCACAAAAAGGTGTGTTTATGGTAAGTTTTTGCAAATAATGATGATGAGTTTTGTACAGAAGCCTTACTGTAACAATATTTTGGCCCCAGGTCCCTAAGAATCGACCTGTTACCATGGCTTTTTGAGATGATAAGAGTAGAAGAAGACTAGCGCTATACCTTCACCAGCCTATCTTTCTTTTCCCTTATAGGATTCATCATGCAATTACCATTTAAACGGAAGAATCTGCACTATTATCACAATATCACGGTTCACCTCCCACCCGGTTGACCAATGAAAGAGGTAAGTGTGAATCGAGAAACAAGGATCTTTCAGACTTGCTTTTCCAATAACACAATTGTTTTTCAACACAACATGCAACATGAAACATTTGTTTTTAACACAACATGCAACATGAAACATTATTTTTTAGAGCTATTCCAGCAACTGACCTCCATCAGCAACTGAAATATACCCTTCCCCCCTTTGTTTTGAGGCTCCCGCCCATAGTTTTGAAGAGTACTATTTTACGGCGAGAGACCTCCCTAGGAAGAATTATAGGTGGTGTGGCACATAACGGACCCCAACTTCCGAGAGCGTCCACCAAAGCTGACTCGCATCGTCGTGCGTTGACTAGGTGTAGTAGGAAGGCTTCCTTCACTACCACTTAACATCCTAATTGTTCACTCACTCAGTTCACAGCCCGCTGATGAGCCTCACATAGCTGTTTTTCTTCAACCCTTGATTATTGTGTTCGGAGCAATCCTGCTCCCGAAATATTTTTCTACCTTCTGCCTTAATTAGCATAATCAGTAGAGCCAACTAATCGAGGTTCCTTGCCTCTTTTAGCAGGTTTTTGCGAAATTATAGATTCCATAATTACATAAATTATGTATAGTCAGCAAAACCCGATCAGCACCTTGTGAACCGAGTGGCTACTCACTAAATTCTATAATTTCTATTATTTTACCCGGGTCGAATACCCAATGGTAAACTTTCGACACAGAAATAACATCATAATTTCGACTCCAACTCTACTCACGTCAGGGTCTTTTCACAGATGTCTGTGTGAACACATGTAAAATCACTTTGCATGCAACAAATCAAAAAGCAATCATATCCAGTATCTGCAGGAGTTACTTTCGCTGAGTGTTAAAACAACCCGTAATGTCCCGTCACGAAATGAGGAGATTATTTTGGCGATACCACAACCATTTTATAGCACCGTTTCTCTCATGACATATCACAATGGGGACGAAAAGAATGTTTCATTATTATTATGCTAGTTCTGCATAATATGGAGCCACTTACTTGTACTTCTCATATATGGAACTCGAATTAGCTAAGGTAAAGGTACCATCCCCAGCATAAGTCACGAATTTGACGCGACAGAATTCTTTGAGAAGACGTGCTCCAAAAAGGTGTCACTGACCGTACGGGGTGCGGTAACATGACATATACTTCAGTAGAAGATATACCGCATACCCTCTAGTTGTATTACTAGAAGGCGGTCTTCCCCCTAAAAGTAGCAGTGTAAGGCACATACATTAGGAGTAGAATTTAGAGTATTACACTAAGCCGAGCACAGTCGTGTAATATGAAACTTACCCTGTGAGGTCTATAGATACGTGTAGACCTGGCCTACTCAAGAGCGTACCGCTCACTATTTTTACTAACCCCTCAGTATGTATATTGGCAAGTCATTGCCAAGGCATTAGAATAAGGGTTATTAGATAGTTATCTTGTTATGGCGTCGTCAATCCATCTCAGCAATAAAAGCACTTACCCTGCATCGTGAACAAATGTGTACCAAAAGACATTTCAACAATAGTAGTGTAACACTGTTGATAATTCATAATTGTCCTTTGCTGATAATCCTGTGGTTTTCTTTAGTTCAGTTCAAATTCACTTCTCAATGTTTGTTGAGTGTAGTATAGATATTGTCACATACGGTAAGGTGCCATTTACATCACGAGGGCAGATTCCATCTCCTCGCGTACGGTAAGTCTTGTTCATAACTCTTGCACTGTCTTAACCGTCGTCTAACAAACACAATACAAAACACATTGCAACTTAGTGCTTTCCCAACTTTAACCATCGTCGAGTGCACCAGGCGTATAGCGCGTGATACGGTGGGTCAGGAGCATTTTAAGCGTCCAAGGAAACGTATTCATTGCGCAAAATCAAGATGTCATATGACTTTGGTAAGAAGAATATACACACATGGAAACTTTGCCGAAAGACGATGTATAGGGTTCTATGCTTCTGACATTGTACGTGCATTGTATACCTATCGGCATGTTTGAGACAAATGAAGTTTCTTCCTGGGTACAGGCGTTGGGTAAGTCATTTAAACTCACAAACCTTCCATTTGTTCATTTAGAGGAGTCTTTTGATCCCTCCTGTTTATCAAAGAGCAGTTACTTCTTCTTGATTTCAATGAGAAGGATTATCCACAGTTTGTACACTTTATATTCGCAGCGTGACTACTTTGTCATAACCTTTTGTTCACATGTTAATTTAACGAACACTAGATACATTACAATTCTCAATGCTGCAGAATAATGGTGGTTGTTCAATCATGTGTTTTTACGATATTAACGCTTCGTAGACAGCGCCCGTTCCCGCTCGGCTTGATTGGTCGCCGATGATGGCCGGAGCCGGTAGAGGTATCGAACGAGGTTCCGGGGCCCCCAGGTCCGTCCACCCAGCGTCCACCAACCGTGGAACGTTTGCCGGTATTGGTGTTGCCAGTCCACACGAGTATTTCAAGAGTCTGGTCCTGGTGAGCGATTTGGACGTACCCATCATCAACCTTGCTAGTTTCTTAGATACTACCAGTGTCTCGGGTAAGGGAATGTCAGCTGGATGCATTCCCGGTCGTGTCGCTGCACCCTTGAGTTGGTACCCCAGTACATGGTTAAGGTACACCGCCAACAAAACTGATTAACCACAGCATCATGTACCAAAACATGACCCTCAGTAAATGTGTGGTCGTATGGTATGGCCAGTTCGCTAATGAAGACTGTTTCAGAATGCACAGGAGAGGCGAATTGGATGTAAATTCCGTCAACCATTTGGTGTAAAAGCCCTTTGCGCCTTTTCCATACCACAACAATGATGCCCACAATAAGTATTGCGAGGAGAACAGCCAACACCGCTGTAGATGTCGGATGCGCATCTCCCTCAGGGCAAGGTGGCAGGGTGCCCTCCTTTAGTCTGTCCAGTGGGTAAGCCGACATCTTTGGCAATAATGATGACAGCGCCAGGCCTGTAGCTCCCCCTTTTAGTCCCCAACATTTCTTGGCGATACATCCTATCACAACTAGGATGATGATGACGAACACTATAGAGGTGATACCGAAGCCTCCTTGAAATCGGCCCCAGCGCCATCTCGTCTCTTCATAGTGGTCGTGCGCTCTTTTGATTCCTTCATTCCTATTCTTCTCGTTCATTTTTATTCGATGCAGAAGGTCAGATAAAGGGACTCGGGTCGCAAAGCCCTTAGCCGCGTCTTTAAGTTCAGTTCTGATTTTCGGGGGAAGAGGGTCGTCCGCTACCACATAGGACGTACCTTCTTCGTGTTCCCTAGTCAGGTTGGGTAACCATGTTTTTACATTCAGTCGAGCTTCCAGCAGTCCACTGCTTGGAAAAGAGACCGTAAAAGTATTGGTCCCTTTGCTGCATGCTCTGAGACTGTATGGGATCCAGGCTCCTCGTGTCTGGAACGCGCAGTCGCATCCAATATGGATACGCGCATAGTTTTCTATGGTTTTCATAACTGGGGGTTGGCTTCCGCAGATAAGTGCTCCCTGTTTTTCAGCGCTGACTATCAGGACGTCTCCTGGGACGTCTTCCAGGTAGATGGCCATCTCGCCAAAGTCCGGATTTAATAAATAGTCCAATTTACAACGCTCTGTCACACCTCTCTTGTCTCTGCGGAGAAGTGCGGCAAGACAGGTTTCATCCGTTACTTTCTTCATGTAAGGGATGTCTTTGCACAGAATCACCGAATTTCCATAACACGTTGCCCAATTAAGATGCGTCATGGGGATGTAGTAGTTCTTCCTGAGAGAAACAGCCACATATTTCGGTAGATCAATAATCTGCAGAGCGTCTTTACCCACATTATTGGGTAGGTTTATCGGAACAGGGAACGATAGAATCTCATAGACTCTAAATAAATGTTCCTCAGAAACAACAGGAATCCGGACAAATATCAGTAAACGGTGGTCCTGGCCCTCCCAGTCGGCAGCTTGCAGCGAGAATGTGGGCCTCGCGTTATCATAATAAAATGAAGGAGCTTTGAATGCCACGTCGAACCATGGATATACCTTCTTAAGGTATACTGTCACCTGTTGTACGGCCTGTTCCAGTGCCGTAGGTGGTACCAGTTCCATGGCTAGTCTGCCTTGTAATAACAACTGTACGCCACGTCTAAATGCGTACGTTTGCGTCATTAAGTCCTGGAGATAGATGGTTGTTCCTAACCTATCTTCCAATAACAGGGGCAGTAGACTCGAGAACAACTTCACCGCTCCTATCTCAAGGCGTTGTTCTACCATCATGTTTTTCGCACGTCCCTGATAATATTCGTAGTCCCTCATCCATTCGAGCGCCTCATCTATAAACTGTTGCACAAACTTGTCTTTTTGCTCAGTTCGGTTGAGAAACTCTTCAAAATTCCGACTAAGGTTAGTAATAGCCTTGTCATTGACTTTTATAAGCTGTCGGCTCAGGACTACCTCTGCCTTTGAAGCGAAGTCTAGTCCAAGCCAGTGTCCTTCCGCTTCCTTAATTTCCGCTGGTATGGATCTCGTTGGTCCATCGGTAACGTGTCAAGCACTGCCTTTACCAAATGGGCCTGTCTTTTGCGTAAAACTGTAGTGGTCATATATAACCACTTTTGAGTTCGTTCAATTACATCACATACCTCTGCGTACACCCGGTTTGATCGTGTATCGTGCTGGGACTGGTGTTGTCGGCAATATGCTACGACGCTTTCTGTGGGAGTTGCCCGATCTGTCGGTCTTGGGATGGTGATGGTGAAGCCCTGGCGGACATGAGACACGTCGGCCGTTGACATGAGTCTGCCGGGTTTCAGCACAATACCATACTCCTCCAAACTAATGGTCATCGCGTCGATTGCTCGTGGGGGTGCCTGAACTGACAGCACGACACGGACCATGCACAGAATGCACCATGTTTTTAACCAAAGAGCCGCCATTTTTGCTCGTTTACCAGTGCGCGTGGGTATCCCTTCCCAGTTCTAGGAAGCGCTGTTTCCTGTTTCCGGTTCTTCCCGACCAATTATCCCCGTTAGTTTAGATAATATTTTTGTTCAGTTTTGTTCCGTATAAACGTCCCATGTTTGACCTGTCTCTTGGTCAGTCTCTGCTACGTCGCCGTAAGAGAAGGACAAGCAAGACTGTTTTCCTTTCCAGTCCGCTCTTCTGCACCGTCTCGATATGGATTCTCCAGGTGACGACTACTTCTCTTTCACCGTAGGGGATAATATTACACTCCACATCGATCCGTGTGCCCTTGAGGCTGGGCAGCATTATTTGATGTTACCAGTGGCGCCAGCTCCGTCGCAGGGAGGAGATCTGGGCGCCGCGACGATGCCTATTGTTCATCTTGGGTCCTCGACACCATCCTCTGAGGATTTGCGGCGCGGGCGCATGGTTGCACTGCATTCCTCTCTGTCCGCCTCCGTTCCTCCTCCTCGTGAGCCTTCAGTTGAGCCTCCTCACGACTCTTCAATCGCCGTTCCCACCTCCACAGTAGACTACGGCCCTCGGGCGCAGCCCTCGCCGATGCTGGGATCTCCGCTTCCAACTCAGCCAGATCCCGTAAGGCCACATCCACGTAGTCCCGGGGCAAGTCCTCTGGCGGGAACGAGCCGGGAGGCCAAGCGAAGACGCGTGGCTCCTGGGGACGACCCCCAATCACCAACGGAGGGTAGAGGCCGGTCGCGAGCAATTCAGCTCGCGACGAGCAGGGGCCGCGTTCAGATAGATAGAACCACGGCCTTACCTCTTTCGGCTGGACTCGTTTCGATGGGGAGGATCTCAGTCTCCCCCTCAGGGTCCGTAGGAGGGCCGCGCGTGACGCCCGCCTTTGCGGTGATGTCGCCCGTCGAGGCTCTCCCCCCAAGTCCAGCGGGGTCAACGCCTTCACGCTCCGGTCCCCGGTCGTCGTCGCCCTCGAGCTCGCTTGGCAGTCCTCCAACCACTCCAGGAGGTAGGACTGCTTCTGCTCGGGAGCGATGGACTCTAAGCCCACTGACCGGGACGTCGACGGCTCATCCATCGACTGTTCCACAGAGAGTTATTGTTTGTCGGCCCGGTCCCTTAACCACTCCACCCCTAATAGTTACCGTGAGAGCCACACGCCCCACGTGTCTCACAGCTGCCGATTTGCTGGAAGAAGACCGCCGGAGTATGCTTTGGATAATTCGGCAGTTCCAGGCTATCAACAATATCCGCGGGGTGTTGGAAGTCCTCGCTAACACTTTCAGCGAAGACCACCAGGAGTAGCGTCGGCACGGGCAGGTCTGATCACTCGCAATTTTTATTTCGTATAAAAAGGTCCCATGTACACTCCCCTGACGGGCCTTTGTTTGCGTATGATCGACCGTTTCGCCTTCAAGGGGACAATGACAGTTCCATCGCGTTGGACCGGCACCATGGGACAAGTCCTCGGTCCCTCATAGGGTTTGATCGACAAACAGTTTCCCATGATGGATGCTTCCAATCACATCCAAGATCCATCTTGTAAGTCCGTCAATCATTTTATGTCCGTTAGGTTAAGTCCGCATGGTGTTTCAATCCTTTCGATGAAGTTTCATGTAGCGAATGGTAGAAGTCATCGCCCGTTGGCTTTGCGTAGTATGTTTTCGTTTCCACGAATTGATTGAATGCGAATACATCCAATGGTTGAGGTGGCTAATGCATGGTTCGACGCTAAGTGCCAGCCTATGTAGACGCATGAGAGCCCTCGTCGCCACATCATCGGGTCCCATGGTGCGTGGTTTAGAAATTGTAAATTTCTATTTCAGCAGCTTAAGCACAAATCCTGCGTGTCTCTCCGAACCAGCTTCCAACTAAACTCTCCCTCAACTTTCCACAAACATCCCAACAAAATGCAAGTGGTTCCATCGCCCTTAATTATTCATGCGTCATCGCTTGCGCTTCCACTCACTCCATCCTCTCCTTATAGGGTGAGGGAGAGCGATGTCCGCCAATTTGGTCGGATGCAATCCTCTGACGTCAGCAGCCGGATCCATTAATTTGTTTGCCTTAGAATTACAGAAGTTCACTTTTTCTTACTACCTGCAATAATAATGACATCAACCGAGAGTGGCAGTAGTACCAGCTTATCAGTACTCGGGCGTGGCTACCGCTCTTATCATAGATGCGTTGGTGCACCTGTCTTAATGCGCAGTTTCCTACCAGTCATACTGGGGGTCTGCTAGCGTTGCGTAATCGGTTCTTGGTCTTTTTTGCAACGCGTATCTTCCCTTGGGTGGATCATTAGCATCAAGCTGTTCACCACCTGGCGCTGAACTTCCAGCAACATCAGTATCCGCCTTAGGGGAAGTGGCCCTAATGTCTGCCTTATCGTGTGATGCAACGGATCCAGGGGCCGTTCCCTCTATCCCCGTCGTCTCGCGTAATGCAGGTCGACCTTTCTTTTTCTTCTTTGGACGGCCTACCTTTCTTGGTTTCACAAGAGTTTCACTAGGCGGGCCTGGTGACCTTTGCATGTCAACGTCCTGACCATTATAAACCGGTACAGTTGTCTCCTGTTCCCGAGCTTTCTGCTCAGTTTTTGGAGCTGTCGAGTCCACCAGGAGAGGTCCGGCGGTTGTCTCTCCCGTTCCATCGTCGTTGGCGACGGCGACTACTCTCTCCTTAGCCGGGTCGTCGACACTGGTGTGGCTCGACACAGAATGGTCGGACTGGACCTCATGTTCTGAGAGTGCTGGGGCGTTAGTATGGTCAGGTTTTGGTAGGGCGGGGCTCCATGCAGGGTATGGTTTCTTTAGCTTAGAGATGTTAACAAAATGGGGCATTGTTTTACCCGTTTTAAGCAACGTTAACCTCACCACATGGTCCCCTTTAGTTTCAATTACCCTATGTGGCCCTGTATACCTGTTTGAGAACTTGGAAGATTTATTAACGGCACACAGCGGATCGTACATATACACAAGATCTCCCTCCAAAAACCGGTGTGGATTTGCATGTTCATCTATGCGGTCTTTTAGGTCTTTTTCAAACCCCTTTACCACGTCAGATGCCATATGTTCAAAAAGAGCTATGTTATCACGAGTCTGGAGATAAAACTCATTGTCATTTAGGGTCTCTGGAATTGTTCCCTTGTCAGGTAGGCCCATACTGATGGGATCACGCCCATATAACAATGTATGGGGGCTGAAACCAGTGCGGTTACTTATAGTAGATCGTATTGTCCACAAGACAACCGGCACCAGATCTGGCCAGGTTTTGTGATCATCAGGTATGTAGTAGGCAACAATGTTCTCGAGGGTTTTATGTAGCCTTTCTACTCTCGCGTTGCCAGTGGGCATTCTACCCGTGGTGAATGTTTGTTTGCATGCCAGTCTGCTGGTAATTTCGCGAAATAAGTCCGAAAGGAACGTCGCCCCTCGATCAGAGTGCAGGCGTTCAACCTTTCCATATCGACACACGATACCATACAGGAACTGTTCTGCAGCTGTCTTAGCCGTTGAATCTTTAGTACAGAAAGCCTCTGGCCAGCCGGTTAACAGGTCAATGAAAGTCATTATATACTTAGACCCATCATTTGCTCGCTTGAGCGGTCCGATAAAATCACATTGAACCACCTCCAAAGGTCTGGAGGGTCTGTCCCAAGTTTTAGCCATTGCTTTAAAATGCAGGGCTCGCTTTCGTAAAGCACAAACCTCACATGCTTTGACATAGTTAATTATGTCGGCATACATGTTTCTCCAGTAGTACTGTTCGGTGATTTTGGTATTCAACGCCGCAGCTCCTACATGTCCCCCTGCTAATACATCATTATGTAGCAAGTGAAGGACTTTTCCAACCAGGCGCGGTGGTACCACTATTCGCGGTTTTAGCTTTGTGATTTGTTTGCTTCTCTTGGATCGGCTTCTATTGATTTTATATAGTATGCCGGGGGCGAGTAGCGCCATTGTTTCAGCACTGTCTATGGTTCTACCAGCGTCCTCTGAGTTCGCAGAGAGCTCACCCCGCTCCAAGTAGGCCATGACCTGACTGCACTCTGTGTCTCTCAGCTGTTCGCTGATAATGGAGGATAATGTTAGTTCCTCTAAATCTATCTCTGCTCTAAATAGCTCGCAGCCTACTTCTGGTTCGTAATCCTTGTCTAACCTCAGCTCTTGATGCACGCGGGACAAATAGTCAAGCAGAAAGTGGGTGGCCCCGGGCTCGTGAACGATTTCAAAATCAAAGTCCGTCAAAGCCAATCCCCATCTTTTCAGCCTTGCTGAAGGGGCTTTATACGCTTGCTGGAGCAGCGGTACGAGGGGCTTGTGATCAGTTACTATGGTCACTTTAGCACCCTGCAACATGTCCTCATAATTCTTGAGAGCTTTTACTACAGCAAGTGCCTCCTTTTCAGTAACCGTATAGTTTAGTTCAGCGTCTCGCATTGCGCATCCCCAAAAAGCTATAGGTCGGTAGACATCGTTCAGCTTGTGACAAATTGCAGTGCCACAGGCTGTATCAGACGCATCGGTAAGAACATAAAAATGTCCTCAAATGTCTGGATGAATCAATAGTGGTGGGGACGTAAGCAAAGCCTTCAACTTTATGAATGCCTGCTCACATTCCTCAGTCCACTCAAATCTGATGTCCTTTTTAAGTAGCTTGTTTAGCGGTACTGTTATTTCAGCAAATCCCGGTACGAAGGTTCTGTAATAGTTACACAGTCCTAACAAGGATTTGACCGTCTTGACATTATGCGGTCTATTGAATGTTTCAATTTTACGAGTAGTTTGCGCCTGGGTTTTTACCCCTTCGGCATTTACCACGTGACCCAAGAAATTGATCTCGTCGCGACACCATTCACACTTGGATGGTTTCAATTTGAGCCCTGCGCGGTGAAGCGCTTGTAGGACCAGTTCTACGCTTTGAACATGCTCTTCAAAGTTTGTATCGTAGACTATTACGTCATCCAAGTATGCTAGGCACACCCGTGGTACAAGGCCTCTTAACGCAATGGCCATGACTTTGGTGAACTGCCAAGGTGCCCCGACCAATCCGAAAGGTACTCTCTTATAATGGTACACTCCCATGGGTGTCTCGAAGGTGGTATACTCTCTAGACCCTTCTTCGATAACACATTGGTGATAGCCACTTAGGAGATCTAGAGCGGTCCAAATGGTTGGTTTCTTGTACGCCATGTACAGAAAGAGGGACCGTGCGGTCGGCATGGGAAACTTATCTTTGAAAGTAATCATATTTAACATTCGAAAATCGGTACATAACCGTGGTTTCCCATCCTTCTTTTGTACTACAACCAGTGGGCTTCTCCATGCTGACTCACTCGGCTCAATCACCCCTATTTCGATCAATTGCTTTACTTGTTCATCGATAATGTCCATTTTCTGTGGAGAGTATCGATACGGTCGTGATGCCACAATGCCGGCGCTTTCTTCTACTCTAATTTTCATAGGTGCAATATTGCATTCTCCTAATTCTGCCATAGAGAAAGCGAGACTTTCGCGATTTCTTAATAGCATTTTTCGAAACTCTTCTTTTTGGTCCTCAGTGAGACATGATTTTGATAGGTCATTTATCTTTTCCCTATCTTTCTCTAGTTTCTTATCGTCCTGACTATCATCGGGGCATGTAGTGGTTTCTACGCCAGTGACCGCCTCATGTACTATATCTATAGTAACCTGGCAAAGTGCAAGCGGTGTGTCTGATTTAGACAGATAGGCAAAATCAACAAATTCCTCTACCTGTTCTCGAGTTACCGCAGGAGCTTTACAATCTTCCACAAATCCCAACACGTCTTTAGGGTCTATGATTTGGGTGGTTTCTAGTGGATTCATTACCTTCAGCCACCATTCTCCCTCGGTGTTGTTAAGACTGCCTTCCACGCAGACCGGAGCCGTGACCGCCGGAGCGCAGTACACTGCTCGGTTCGCGGTGGAGACTTTATACCAAGGTCGCACCAGTATTATCATTTCTGAATGTGATTCAATTCCTACCTTTTCTATCGCACTTATGGGATTCCCTGAAAACACTTCAACCTGGGGTCCCGGTAGTGATAGATCAGTCTTCAAGACCGTTAATAGGTTTCACCCAATCACTACTTCGTGGCAAAGACTGTCCACCACATTAAATTCATAATATGCGGTAGATTCAGCAATTTTGAATTTTAGTCGGATTTGCTCTAAAAGTTGTTGGGAAGTATTATCCGCTAGACTTATAGTTCCAGTTTTTACATCCCAGGCGTCCTGAATACACTCTGTCACTTGCGCCCGTATCCACTAAAGCTTTTACACGAAAATGCCCGATATCAAGACTTAGGAAAATGGCATCATCTCCCTGTTCCCTTCGTGCTGGCCCGTCCGCCTGAAATAATTCAACGGTCGGGTGGGCGGACCAGCTCTCTAGTTTCCCGCCCCTTGATCTTTTTCTTTGTTGCGAGACCCACTAGAGGTATATGGAGGTTTTTCCTGCAACCTTTTGATGAGCCAAAAGCACGACTCGGTGGGATGCCCATATATTTGGTGGACAATGCAGTATTTCGTATCGTCTCGCATTGGCACCACTTTCTTTCGGGCTCCTTGATTGGCTGATTTCATACTTTGATCTGAGCTTTGATCATTTTTGTCATTACTCTGCTGACGAGAGTCTTTATAGACTTGTCGACCTCCCCTGCCCCTGTAGCCTCCCTTCCCCTTATTCCCTTGGGGAGGGTTGTTTGGCACACTGGGCGGAGGGGGTTGTGGAGATGGAGCCTCTTGGCTCTTTTGCGCCCATGGATTCGCTTCCATTCGTGCGAGTACTAGATTAAATTTATCTAGCACGTGATCCATAGGTTGCTTCTCTTTAGTTTGCGGTTGATCGTTTTCGAGCTGTACCACTGCCGCTGAGACCTTGGTACTAGACTTTTTGTCAAGAGATTCGATTCTTGTGGCCGCAGCGACGGCTTCTTCAAATGACACAGG
The DNA here is from genome assembly GCA_936440205.1 of Lepidonotus clava. Classification (NCBI taxonomy): domain Eukaryota; kingdom Metazoa; phylum Annelida; class Polychaeta; order Phyllodocida; family Polynoidae; genus Lepidonotus; species Lepidonotus clava. The sequence continues at coordinate 22,245,281 of OW387135.1, forward strand.
ATTCATAACAGCTACTTGCTTCGCTATGCTTGCTTTTAGTCCATCTAAAAAGACTGCCAAAATAGTGTTTTCACTCACTTCACATTTTGTCTGTCTCTGTTTCAAAAGACCCGCAAAGTCTAATACTGTCTGATCTTTTGTTTGGACTAAGTGGCAGAAATCAACATGCTTCTGCCATTTGGCTCGTCTATCGCCAAATATCTTAAACATAGAGTCCCTTAAGTGCTCAAAAGTATCCTTCTCCCCGTCTGGTAGCGTATTTGCCCAATCGTCTGCCCTTTCCTTCAGCCCGATTAGCGTCATAGCCAATAGCCGGTCATCATCCCAGCCATAAATAGCTTTATATCGCTCCAGCTCGCGGAAATATTTATCAACGCTTTCCGATTCCTTACCATGGAACCACAGTAGTCTAAGGTGAGGGACCTTGTCCGCCATTCTTACCAGTTCTTGTGTAACAGGTATATGACCAGGATTAGACTCTACTTCTTCATCTAAACTCCCCCGTTCATCCCCGGAGTCTTGATTATCTGAGCCTTCTTCTAATTCGTTGGACCCCTCATCTACTATTGAGTCCTCATTCGAATCGATTATATCCTGATCTTTGTTACTATCGTATATACTACTTTCCTTAGATGATTCCCCGCTCCCTATCTTTTCAAAAGAGCTTCCAGAACTATCTGGTGAAGAAACTTTTTCATGTACACTTGGTGTAGTGGTTTCTGTATGTGTCTTTGGGAAATTTAGTCTCGCCCTGGATAACAAAGTAGATATACTCGGTGAACCTCCCTGATTTGATTCTTCCCCATCCCCTTCTGCGCTTCCCTCCCTACTCTTTCTAGGAGCAAGTACAGTACCCTGGACAATGGGTTGGGACGGTGTATGGGGAATAAAAGGGTTAGTAAGGTTACCGTGCTGTGGTGAGTTGTCTTCCCCAGTAGCGGTTGCCGGTTGATCGAGGTCAATACCCCGCTCTGTGGGAGTGGAGACGAGCCCTGTCCGCTCCGCCGAGGAAGTTGTCGCGGCGGCCGGAAAAGGAGATCCTAGTGTCCTTCCCACTTTGGCTGGAGCAGGTGAAGAAAGTTCACTAGTAAAAGCACCATACTGTGCACCAATCGCCTGGCCAATGGCGTAGGTTACAGCACTGTACTCCTCTTCAGGGTAAGGGCAAAATTGCCCTGGCTCGTTCCGTGTGTGTTCCTCCGGTTGGTCCTTTTCTCTGAGCAGGACTGGAGAAGCATCAGAGGTTATTGGTAGAGGCTTTTGACTGATCAATTGTTTGTCCGGTCCTTTGGCGTTTTCTCCGCCGTTCGGATTACGGAGTCTCACGTCGAAGATAGGTTCATCTCGTGACCCTAGGCTGTAAGGAAGTGGTTCGCCCTTCGAGCGTGTCTGATGTTCGTTTCCCCGGCCAGGTTGCCCCCCTGGAGGCGAAGGTAAGGGTCCTGTTGAACCGCGGCCTGACTTCATCAGTCCATCACCCGGCCATCCTTCGTTCCCACGTAGTGCCCCGCAGGCGCTAGAGATGAAGGACTCACCTGTAGTCCTGAACAGAACAAGAGTTCAAGTCGTCCCGACCTAACACAGACAATCCATTCGGGTATTTCTCCACCAATTGAACTATAGAGAGGTTAATTATCCATTTAAAGTTAATGCGTGTTTGTGATGTTTCGTTGTATAGATAATAGCTAGCTCCATTCGCAGTCTCCCTCCTCGTCGACTGCGGTCGTCCAATACATAATTATAGTTCCCTCATCATGTAAGACGTGAACACTCGTTGTGAAAGGATTTGTTGTTTATTATCCAATGTCTAGTCGTTCCGTGACAAGAACTCGATTGACCATGATCAGTCCCGAGGTTAGAGTCCCCTCAAACACATTCAGTCAACGCTCCGCGCTCTAACACAATTTCTATATGCCTCTCTCCAGAACCTAGACTGCAGATTAAAGGTCCAACCTTCGCAGGATGTTTACTCACACAGTGCGTGCAGCTACTCTGGCTAGCTAAGAGCGGAACACATTATTATATGGTGGTACGTCACACCTTAACTCCTCCCCATTTCACTACTGTCAAAGTGAAACACTGGCTTACACGTGTGCTTCTAAGCTCACGTTATGCTGCCCAAACATGGACTGGCCACCCGCGTCAGTACAATATAATTACTTTTTTGAAAATTATCACTATAATTTAACCAATACATAATTTTCACTAAACTCACACATGATGAGCCATTTAAGGTGAAACCACTACATACTGTACTTATGCAGATGGTCAGTCCATGATCTGTAAGCTTAGTATAGTGATTACATCAGTGCACGCCTTAGCTATAACTCCTTGCCAAAGTTCTTGGAGTAAGGAGGAGTCTAGGTATGACGTATTTGTTATCACCATAGAAAAGAGGCGTACATTGCTGGTGCTCAGTCAGAGTTAGCTGAACGTTGTTGTGAGTAACCATCCTTGAAAGGTTGTGTTCTAGAAGCTGAGACCTGGATTTGGAATAGAAGCTGATAGACTGTTGAGTAGGCAGGAGCATTGACTGAGTGTAACTATGTCATTTCATCCTTGGAGCTGTTTATTGTCAATTGAGATCTTGTCATGGAAGTACAATAACACAGGAATAAGTAAAGAACATCCCTTCACGCGAGTGTTATGTCTTATATGATACGGAACTATTATTATGTATTGGATGACAGCAGTCGAACGAGGCGAAGACTGTGATAGGAGCTATCTATTATCCATAAGGCAAATTAACTAATAAAGTACACCTCGTATTAATGGATAATTAACCTACTATAGATCAATACTATAGCAACTAATCTTATTCAAAATGTTAACTCCACTAAAGGCCATGTTCCACAATGCGATTTTTTGCATATTTGGAATGATACTTCCCTGTGAAAATACTTTTTTTTCCGATTTGGATTATTCAAAACCCTTGGAAAATTATATAATAATAAGAAAAAAGATTATATAACAAACCAATTTTCAAAATCAGTTCAAAATTGGTCTGAAATCGCATCATGGATCATCCCCTTTATGTGGGTGACCGGGGATGCAAAACACATCACTATCTTTGTGACTGCATGTTTACCTGAGTCACATCAAATTCTGATGATGTCATACCTCTGGCTGCTACACAACTACTGGTCGTCAATCATGTTACTGTTGGCAACTTTTAAGTGTGCAAAACACTTGGTGTGGTAGTACTTTGGCAGTACAGTCATACAGGGGGCGCGGTCTGGACAACCACCTATTAAGATAGGTATATAGACTATGTATTGTATTCATAATTAATTGCAGGTATATTCAAGCTGGAGCTGAAACTATTTTTACATTTGAACTCCTATCATTTTAAAGTGATTGCATGCTACTCAATCAGAACCGACGACTATGGTATATGATATTTATTTTATATTAGGATTCCAAACCCTATACCTTCAGTGTTGTCCTGTCCTCTCAAAAATTGGTGAATAAAAGATTTATTATTGCCCCGAATGGCAAAACTATCTGGTTGTGAAGGCTAGCATTCTTGTGCAATTGATATAGAATAAAGCAAATACAGACTGGGCACACTCAGCAATTGATATTGGCCAACTTTGCACAATTTTGTGTTGGGCTAAAGTCCTTTACCACATGTGCAAACCAGGGAAATAACACTTGCTTTGTGCCCCCTTGGTCTTTGCTATGTATATCCCTACAAATTTGTAGTCCAGGATATGATGAACCACGAGATAAATGGGGGTAGAAAAGGGGTTTCTGGAAAAGGTGAATTGCTATTTTGCTTTTTTTTTTCATCTCTAGGGGTATGAACAGATATGTAATTTGAGAGGTTAACTTTGAATTTATACTCAAAGAGACCCAAGTTGATGTAAACTGAAAAAAAGAAACAGTTTGTACTCTGGTTATAGAGTATAAGTGGTGACTAACATATCAAAATACACGTTTTGGTACGAGTATGTGCTCTGGTGAAGCTTGGGACCAAACGACATAACAAAGCTGGGATTTAAATTTCAAAGGAATCACAACATCACAAGAACATATTTTACGGTTTCATAAATATATCTTTTAAATATTACAATTTAGAATAACATCAACTGAAATTTGCACGAATAGAAAATTAGAATTGCAATTGTTCATTTCAGGCCACCAGCTCATATCCTACCCTAAACTGGTATGACATACTGTTACTCAGTGATTTATTTCTGAAAACTGAACAACAGCCTATCACAAACAATGCTATTCCAAACCATTCTCTCTCTATATGACTGTTTGCAGTGAAATATCTGTGTTTTGTGATAGATGGAATTATTAATGGCAAGACACTTATCAAAATTCACTTGATTAGCCGTATCAGTTTCAGACAAATGGACTCATAATATTCCAGATCACATCACATGACAATGAGGTATCAGAAGTTCTCTATTTTTCATATTATCAGTTACAAACAATGTGATTTATATGTATCCAATTAAATATTGTAAAGATTGTTTAGCTCCGAATTCATCAACATTTCAATTTCTGTGAAAGTGATCACATGAAATATAGTTGACCACAAATGAAATTTATAAGGTGTATTTACGTTTATAAACTATTATGAAATAATCTTGTAAATCCACACGAGCTCATTTATTTGATTTGCTATCTTATTACACTTCTATATCATCCCAATAAAGGTTACATTTGAGATATGGATGATTATTATTGCACCTGAACCACTCGCGAATAACAGAGTTGATAGTCTGAAATTGGAACTCTGCTGACACCTAGGATATAGACTGGTACTAAGCATACACCGTTATCTCATAACTATAGACTTTCTATCCATCATGATTATGATGTAGTTCTAGCTTCAAACATTATTATTGACAAATCAAGGAATTACAGATATTGACACTGACAAAAGTCAATCCAATTTTGCTGATTAAGAGATTAGTGAAGCTTCTTGTCCTCACACCTGCCATTGTTTCATCATCATTTCAATGTTATATTGTAGCCCACGAGCATTACTCTATGAAAATGGGAGAACTTGCTTAGCGAAGTTGTGATTCAATGGAAATATAAACGTTTCTCTTCTAGCCTACAATAAACAATGCAAATATTTAAGATAGCAAAGACCATCTAGAAGATAGGATAGAATATACATAATGAAAATTACAGTGTGCAGATCCTGTGAAACTTAATAACTTTCTATGTATGTTCCACACCTAGTTATTTTCTACCTGTGTCCATTTTGTCCTAAATATCGGATACTTTTCTTTAGAAACGCACAGTACGTAGTCATGTTCAGTTCATGTTTTATTTACAGATCGGGCAGGGAAAGGTTACCTGCGTCAAACTGTGGACATAGACATGAAATTATTATAAAAACAATATCACAATTGGCATTAATTTTGAATAAAGGTCAAGTCGACTTTTTACGATAGTTTCCATGCAGTTGGATGTAGTCGATATGCTCCACATTAGATTGACATGCTGAAATATATGCTGGGGTGCCAGTTTTATGGAAATGAGTAATTCTTTCTTACGTGTATTTTACAGTTTACAAAAAGAAATTAAACATCATTTAAAACTTAGGCAAAACCTGTTTTAGAAATCTGGGGCTTAACGTGGCCGTGCCGTGGTGAGAATATAAAGGAGTAGTAGATAACGAAAAATTATCCCTGCGGTCTCAAATCTGACCCTATGCATCCGTGGGCGTTCTCTCCAATCCGGCTGCATGTACAGCAACCTATTGTACTAGACCCTGTCTAGACACCCACAAATAAGCCATGTAAGGTAAGAGTTATTCCAAACTCAGAGCTACAAATAATCAGACAAGGCCACTTACAAACACCGACCTTGAATCTTAAGGTAGGTCAAATCAATTATGCGACACAGGCCTACTCGACCTAAACCAAGGCTAAACTAGCACCCTATAGCTGGCACATTATAGCTAGTACAATAGCCAGGGTCACCTCTAAAAGGGACCTTCACCTTCCGCTATACCACAAGCAGTAACCTTCACCTTCCCCATATATTACCGGCTGGGACCTTCACCTTCCCCTATACCACAAGCAGTAACCTTCACCTTCCCCATATATTACCGGCTGGGACCTTCACCTTACCCGAAGGCTACCGGGAAGGTTAATCATACCCATACACAACCTTCACCTTCAGTTACCCTATATTATTCAAGGTGACCTTCTCAAAGGCAGCAGACACAGGCAATTCATATATAAGGCTGATTACTTATCATTTATATGGTTTTGGTGACTAGTTGGATAGCTGTGTAACTTCAAGCAATTTACCTCTAACTATTGGACTTGTACTATGAATGTATCACCTTCTGACTTGGACTTGTACCATGATTGTTGGACTTATTAATTGGAATAAAGAGTGTGTGTGTGCCTCTCACTACTGGACTTATATTACTATATTTGCCCTAGCCCCTACAACTTGAACTAGCACACTATTTTTCTAACGTTTCTGTAGAATAGACAGTTTCACCAGTCATTCGATCATTAAAATCATTAGAAACTGTGCCTAATGTGGCAAATGGAAGCTATGAACTATAGGGTTTTATTTTACTGCTATCCATTAGTCTACCATGTGTTGGTTTTCTGTTTTCATGGTTCCAGTAAGCTAGCCATATGACCCAGTCTTCCATCTCATCTGAACTGTAAGTCATCCTAGAACATAGCTCATATGACTGAGGCTGTGTGGATATACGTAATGAATTCATGGATGACAAAGAACAATCGCGTGAAAGGATAGTATTTATTAATCCGAATGCATGTAATACACGTCACTGAGTTCCTGTTGACTTATGTCAGCACTGAGAGATTGTCCGTTCTACTCCAAACAACCAACACTCCTAAGCGCAACCACCTATCTAGCTCTGCTCACTCACCCAGACCTGAGTTCACTGAGCCCTCACTTCTCAACTTGCCTGCTTGGCTAATATGCTCACTCTGAGGATCGTCAGTATACACTACGTATCTTATTAACCCTATTCCTATGACATCATCTGCATACTCTCCACCCACCGAACTACACAGAGAGTCGATCTTAGCACTGATCCTTGCTTCTAACTAAACCTAGCTAGTATACTATGCAATAGAACTGACACCCGCGTCAGTACAGCCAATCAAATTGTTAACCCCCTAGCGAAAATGTTGTTTTTTAAATCATAATGAAGTTTAGCAGAAATTAGAAATAGATAACCTGTCATAAATCATTGATTTTATCGTTTTCAGGATCGTTAACGAAGTTCCTGGGGAAATGAAGCAATTTATACACGTATGACCTAATGGTCAAACTGTCGTCATGCATAATCAATCCAAACAGCAAATTCAAGGGGTGGTAAAATGTAACTCCTGAGTTGTGTATTGATGTGAACCATTGGTAAATGTCAAGCTTACATCAAAACAAATCTTCCAATTCTATTGCTAATATAAATCTTTATTAATTACATGTAATAAATGTGCGGATCGCACACTCTTGTGTTCATCGTTGATAGTTTGTGTCCACTTCAATCAATATAAATAGTTGATATTGTTTCAAAACGTGGTAATGATAGTGCACAAAGGTAGAAATTAACGCATATCAATAACTGAAATAATGTGAAGGTCACCAGTTGAACACGAGGGGATAATCAGAATTCTTCCAAATTATATATCTTATGATGTTACGTAGTATAAATATGGCATGTGCCGCTGGTATGTGTAAATATACCTGATGGACGGTGTTTAGCAGGGTACACCTCCCACCAGGCGTCGATGCTCGGGTAAAATCAATACCAGACTGCTATATGAAGTAAGAGCTCGATGTAAGGGTGGAGAGAGAACCATTAATGTTTGGACAATATGGATCGAGAGATTCGAGGGGTTTAGATAGCTACGCAAAGCAACAGGGACATCTGGTGACTTACACGAGAACTACTGCACTACTGTTGGGTGTGAGACTAGGCAGACTCATAGGAGAAAGCTTACTCTTCACTGGACTAGAGTTGTGACACTTAGAAGACTTATCATCTCTTCACTGGCAAATGTACGCATCATCGTATCCACAAATAAACTTGACCTCCTGCCAAGCGTTGTTCATGTTATGGATTGAGCGCCCATCTCGTGAACTCACTTACCACCTGACTAGCAACCATTAGGAATAACAATATCAACGACAGTAAATATCCTGAACAATTCCCCAATAATTACGATTAATGATAAACATACTCTAGCGTTCAATAGCCCATCAAAAATGTATGCATAAATTATGATATGCAAGAGTGTAGGAGACGTGCTCATTCATGGGATAATGGTACTAGCTTCCCTATTGATATATTCTTTTGTTGCCTCTAGAACACTTGGTCCAGGGCATATTAAATAAACCTATAGATGAACATGTGCGTTAATTATGTATTGTGAGATTCAGCTGAGTGCCCATAATTATATGACTGTCATTAACAGAAGCGAATTCATTTGTTTGGCAAGGCCCAGGATATCTACTGGCTAAACCCACTTTACACAAACTGGAAGGGTTTAGAAAAACCTATATAATATTTATGTATTTCCAAGGACAGTGAACATTCGCCTATTCATAAGCAGGTTATTATGTCGTTGATGTCAGACAAGATCTAACATGACGGCCGTGTACATTGCAGTCTTCTTTTCCTCTACATTGTATGTGTGGCCTTATGTTGGTAAGTATAAGAAGCATGAATTTTGCAACATCAAACATTTAAGGCGAGCCAAAACCAATAAATTCAACTACATTTTGCAAACTTAAATAATCATGAAAATCCATTCCATGAGCCTATATCTGGCCTATGTTAAAATCTAAACAAGAAAAAATGGCAGAACTTTTTTTTTTTTAATTCTTTTGCTCAGTTAATGTGGATCCACAAAAATTGGGTTTGTTTACAAACAAATGGAAATATTACCTTATCTCATGAAATTCTAATTTAGTTTGAGCTAGTTTTTACAGCTGATATTTTACCACTGATCTTAGCTGGACTCATCTAACATATTTCTTCTTTTTGTTATACAATTTTGTCAATTATATTGGTTTGGGCTCCCTTTAATGTTACTCTGTCTTTCTTAATTGTGCCAAGGAGGAAATGCTTATGCTGGGTCCATATTTTCATAACTAATTATGTTAATTAAGTGTTTTTGATAAGGGCCTCACGGCCAGTGATTCCGTCTATCACAAAAGGTATCTACATGTAAAAATCCCACCTTGGCAGTATTTTTCAGTGATGTAACTAAGTGATGTGACAGATGGAAGACTAATAAAGAGGCACTAATAATTATAAAACGCATGGTTGGTCTAATCAGTTTGAAAATGAGTATGGTATTATCAATTGGATATCATGACAGGACCCATATTTTCCAAACTAGTTATGCAACTTAGGGAAGCTTTGATTAATGTCTTATGGCTAGAGATTCTGTCTGTCACAAACACCCTTAATTTCAGAATGTTTCTTTGCAATAACTTAGCATGAAAATCGTCAGCTTTTGTAATAGACAAAATTTCTAATCTTGGTCATCATAATCTTGAGATCCTAATCTCTTATACGAAGATGTATCACAATACTGTCTATTCATTGGTCGTTATTTTAAGCATTTCATCATACAATTAGGCCTAGATCTCGAAACACTGCATTCGTTGGTTCATCAAGATTAATCGTGTTTCAGTCTGTGTTGTACATGCTTATATATTGGCAATGCTCATAACAGTAGGACTACAGGCATTGTGCAGATGACATCACAACTGCCCATTATATATGGGGGGGCGCAGTGGCTGACGTCGTTAAGGCGTCGGTACTACTCGTTGTGATTAGGCCAGACCCGGTTCGAGTCCTGGAGATGGTGACCCAGTTCGAGTTTCACTGACCCAGATTACGTCATGCTGACCCAGTTCGAGTTCCAGTGAGGTCAATGATCATAAAAATGGATGTTGGGATGCCCCCTGTACACAATGTACCTCAACAATCCAGCAGGATGTGAGTGGAAGACCAGCGAATATCAAAGCTGAACTGCACCTGTGTAAAAACTGAAAAAAAAAAAAAAAAAAAAAAAAAAAAAAATATATGGGCTGGTCGCCATATTGGTGATGAGATTATGATTGCTATTGTTTACAATACTGAAGCATTTAAAATACAATAAAGTCCTTTGTATGCTACAAATACTAGAAATTGTCTCATGGAACAGTATCATCATTCAGAATTAGTATTCTTTTCTTTTTTTCATGCTGATTCACCACATGCTGATCACTACGTCTCCACAAGGTCTATAAACATGCACCAACAATTCTTTTTCAGGGGCTACTGAGTCGGCGACCTGGTTAGGATGCTATATTGATAAGTCAACACGGGATATGAGCGGCCACCAGTGGTCAGATTCATCAATGACCGTCGAACTGTGTTTAGCTAGGTGCAGGGATCGTAGGTTTTCATATGCTGCGCTTCAATCCGGCGGAGAGTGTTTTTGTGACAATGACTATGGTGACTATGGTACTGATGAGGATAGCTGTTCGGCAAAATGTAGAGGAAACTCTTCTCAAACGTGTGGAGGACCTTGGAGAAATGAGGTGTATGGTCTCTTTCGTAAGTCACTTTTTCTAGATATAATATTTTTTTATTCTTTATATTAATATTATTCTAATAGTCCCGAGCATTAATAAGAATGATTTTATAAAACATGTAAAATGTGATAATTCTAATTATTTCAATGATATTAATTGGTTGTCAAAGAACGTAGAACCTATTATGATAATATTATGCTATTTCTGCATGTGATTGTCCATTGTGTATTGTAGTACAGGTGTTTTTGATGGTTAACTAAATCTAAAAACTCTTTTTCAAACAAAATTTAGTACAACTCTATGGTAAATCACCATAGACCATATCTCTGAATATTCCCTACGTTAGTAATAGATTAATATCATCCTTGATTGCTATGACATGACCATGCAGTTTCCGTTATGCCAGACAATATAGACATACATAACTATGTGTATCTCTATGGTTATGCCAATAGCCACGTGCAATAGCATATCAGACCGATTTGATATTTTGTTTCCGTCTAACGATAGCCAAGGGGGTTACTATAGTAATTCTATAAATGAGGTAGAAAAAATGTTTGAAAAATGGACAAAAGGTTACCCGTTTTTGCAATTGAAAGAAAACAAGGACTGCAATAAAAAGTGTGAGGCACGCTTTCCTCTACAAGAATCTTGAGCAATCATATTGAAATTTCAGCTCGATTATTATCTTGAGAGGTAACGGAGATGTCAATGTCTAAGAAATAAAATAGAAAAGTTCGATTAAGTGCAGCTCACCCTCTGATACCCCTTGTCTATACCCTTAAATTATCGACCGAGCGACCATGCAAGTGGGCAGCGTTTTTTTCTAGACACAGCTAGGTGTAAAAAAAACACCTTTTACTAGCTACCTCTCGATCCATACCTCTGTTTTGGGCCTCCATCGTCCGTCATAATTATGTCGTCCTTCATCTGTCATACAATGACGCATTCTATTTTTTACCATGGGCTGTCTGTCATCCGTCAAAAATTACTCTGGAATAAGCAATCTATGACGGATGACGTAAAATAGATGATGGACGGCGGATGCCGGACGCGTGGAGACGTAGCTGTGACGTGCGAAAACGCGTTTTTATTGGCGTACCCGGTATATATATGTTGCGATAAATTACACAAATCACACCGACCTTTAACACAATGTGTTAACCAAAATCATAATGCATATATCATAATGGCTTAGAGAAGTTATAAGGTTCTACGTACAGGTAAGTTTTGTTAATATTTACAGGCCTGTAGCCAGCTTTTTGAAAGGGGAGTTCGGTTTATGACTAATAGTCTTTTTTCAGAGGGGGGGGGGGGGAGTCGTTTTTGAATTTTGGGCTAAAACATTTTTTTTTTTTTTTTTTTTTTTATATATATAGGAGGATTGGTCCAAGGAGGGGTTCGTACGAACCCCCCGAATCCCCCCCTCGCTACGGGCCTGATTTACTTTTATATTTACACTTACAAATGTCCCACACATGTGTTTTTTAAGTACTTAAATGTGCATACTATGCTTTACACAATATAAATGACACAAATGTGTGTTATTGCTAGGTCTATAGGGTATTTTGCAGTATGTAAACTGTTTGTATTTTTTCTGTTGTCTGTGCACTGTGCATTGGAATAGGCTACCTCAAGACCAATGCCAATGTGTATGTACATAATTTCCGTTGTTCTTTTTTCTAGTTTCTGTCTTATTTTTAGCCTTTGACTTTAGATAGTTCTTCGATTAGATTTGAGGAAATGAATAAGGAAAATGATTATCTGCCGCATTTTTTTTTTCCACATTCACATAGAATCTATTATTTTAGCATCAATGTTATTTATTGAAAGTTATCAGCTGGTTATAGTTAAGTTATCAACATGATTAGCAGCTGATGAATCACATTTTCAACGAATCAGTAATTTTTATTTCTGGAACCAGGGTCATGGGACCAACTTCTGCAGCTGACATATGACCTCCGACTATAATAGGCCTAGGCCCTATGCCCATATGTAACGTTGCCCAAGTTAAAGCTGGGATATATAAGAACCTCACAAAATAATTATGCCCTTTTCACAAATATTTCAAAGTTATTGAATAATTCAATGTAGTAACAGTGACAGCATTGTAGAATAGGTATAGAATAATTGATATCCTTCCAACTACATAGTTTCTTATCCTAACATGCCCCACATTGTGCTCCAGTGGTGGCTCCAGTCCTAAATATCGGATGTGAAAACCAATTTCAATCTGCTTTGTTTACCAAAAAAAAAGAAGAAAGAAATAGCTATTAATTGTGTTGGAAAAGGATACACATCTTAGATTTAAAGACAGTGAGTCTCACGGCAGAAGATTTGCAGACACAGCTTGCATGAATTTGCGCGGGAAGCGAACCGTGGTGCCCCTGGTGAGAAATAATGGTACTGCGAACTGAATGGAACTCTTCTTTCGATGAGGGAAAAAAGGAATGTGTCATGGCAGCCTCCGTCGATTTTGGACAGCGGTGTGAGTGTGCATCCTAATATTTTCTGTTATTAGGCGATATTATCGTCACTATTTATTGATATTTGTGTAGGAAAGGTGACAACAACTTACAGCACTTTAGAAACTTATTCACAAATGATCTACTGCTCCCTGACAGTGACTAGAGTTAGAACTCTGAGTCTTGTCTCCTCTCTAACAGTAACACGGTTCTCGTGGAACAGTCAAATAAAAGGATTTTTGTTCTGACTGTCAAGCTACAAATACACCTTTCAGCTCCTCATTTGTTTGATAGTGGCAACATAAATCATTACCTTTTTAATGGAAAAGATGTAGATTTGTTACTGGCACCTTGACCTATCAGAAGCCTGGTAACGTAGTTTGTAATTTGCCCCCGAGCTGCACAGCGAGCCCCCTAAATTCACATGTCATTTTGACAGGGCAAAACCAGAGTGCCATGTATAACTGGCGGTAACTCTTGAACCAATGCAGATAAAGATAAAATTCAAAAAGCATGTTAAACTGGACACCAATTATGTCTGATAATATGTTCCTTAATATTTTTTGAGCATTTTTCAATTTTTATGTAATATACTACGAGAAGGCTGTGATTGTGAACAGGTCAGGTGTGGGCCCTCACCCTTCCTCTGTCAGTGTCACAGCCTAAGCCCAAGTGAGGCAAAGCCTTAAAAAAAGAAAAAGAGGGGAAAGTTACAATTTTTTTCTCACAAAATATAGTCTATAAGTTTTGGGCTAAAAGAATGGCATCTTATAGACGTATACAGCTACAGGGAGTACATGTTAATTTATAATAGTAAAGATTATTGGATGATCCAAGATTTTAGTGCTTTATCTATTGAGTTGTGAATTATTATTTTTAACAATATTTCCGTGTTGACGATTAACGTTAATGCGTGTAACGTTAAACGAGAAATATTGCTATTTACTGCTATCCACTTATTAAGATTACTTATAACTTCACCTAAAATAAGTAATGGATCTGATATTCAGAAATAAACTATTTCATACCATCCTGTCAGACCCCTCTTTGTTATTGTCAAAACAGTGTTTTGAGCATAAAGTTCTAGATCTATTAATTGTTTTTTTCAGAAGGACCGACAACCTTTTAAAGGCTAACCACGAGCAGGACGAAGGAATATATACAACAGCCTCATCATGTCTGATATCATTGGGTCTATACGGCGCCTAGACTTCCCGGAGTCTACCCAGGCGGCCGTAGACCACCTCGCCGCCTCGTTCACCAGTGGAGACGCGGCCATTCCCGGACTAGGGGGTGCAGACGAAGAAGTAGCCGAAGACATAGCCACTGAGTTTATTTTTCGCGAGGCTATGTCAAAGCATGGACACCAAAAAGTAATTCAACTGAAATTGTAGCATTTTGTTGTAACGTTTTAACTCATATTAGACGGTGGAGGACTTCCACTTAATAATTGTTCAACTCATCAAGTCGGATTTATGTTACATAATTTATATATGCTCTGGGGTTTGGAGTATTTGGCAAACATTGTGTGTATCAAATATAAGATTATGTGAAAGGAAATTAATGATATAATAATTCTTTTGCCAGCTAAATATTTGCAGTGTTACAGGGAGAAATTGTCTTAGTTTAAAATCCTATTTAACGCAATGGAGCATGTGTGCAGATAAGCTTGATACTCTAAGGAAACTGCTTAAACTATTAAAGTGGATCCAGACAGGACCAACAAGTGAACGTCCACTGCTTAATACCTGGCTTTACTTCTGTTCTGATTGCTCATTGATTGAATAAAATCCCAAAAGTCTGAACACTAACAGAAAATATTTGAAAATCGTATGCGACGTATTTAGATTTATAATTCCAATTTTCTATATCTCTTCTCGCAGAAAATCTCGGGAGTTCAACAGTTGCAGGTGCTGGAGATAGTGATGAGTTTCTACCAGAAGGAGGACTCGAGTGATTGGGCGCAGCACTCCGTGTTCAAGGCGATGTTTAGTGGGAACCTTTCCCCGGCCAGGACAGACTTTCTGGCAAAACTAGTTTCCATGGCAATCGGCGTTAAAAACAAAGCGGTCCTAGACTGTTCAGCTGTTTGGATGCAGGTATCTATGTGTATTTTTCTTGAATAAATTGGTACAATTTGTGTTTACACAGTTTGAAGTTAGCATCTGATAATCATCTTGTCCAAGAATGATCGAAGTCAATAGTAAATGAAGATGTCGAGAAATGCGTTCAGTTCTTTGATATTCTATACAATCCATTCTACTGTAATACAGACTAAATGTGACGTGAAAACATTTTAAAGTTAACAGTTTTAAACGTATTTTTTACGCTGCTCGCCTTATATCATTTTATGTTATGTTCCCTCCATTATTACAATTTCATCCGAATTTGTTACTCTACCGTATTAAGTCTTTGGCAACAGGGTTCGAAATGTCAGTTTTTTTCAAAATTATAAAATGTATATATAATAATGGTTTTTTGTTTGTTTTTTTAAATCATATTGATATGTTTTCTCATATCAAAAAGAAAACATGGAAAAACAACTGCCCAATTCCCCATTTTTGTAGTGTAGCATCTCTGTACCCTGTCTTATTTGTAAAGTTTGTTACACTTCCCAAAGCCTAATTTAGATAATTCCTTTTCCCTAGCGTCACGGGTGTTGTACTGACGTGGTGTCGGTCATCGTGTCCACTGTGGTCAACGATTACTGCCACCTGGTGCCGAGTGCAGCGTCCGGCCTAATCATCTTACCCCAGCTGTCTCCCCACTTCTGCTGCAACTTTATTACAGCCCTGACCGCCTTCTATACCCCTCACAGTAAGTCAGGACCAATCAGATTCACTAATTCTTTTTTTCTTTTTGTCCATAAACTTTTATTCAGTAATAAACATCAGAGTTACCTCTGTTTTTCATTTCATTACAAAAATGCACTCAAATCTTTTAATGTAGTGAGACTACAATCTAGTAGCTTTCCCGATCTAAGGTATGGGAAAAAAAATAAACAAAAAACGTGTTTGCGTTCCCACTGTATTCAGATTTTGAGGCTTTTCAGTAGGCCTACAATTGTTCCTCTTGATTTGAGAAGTAAGCTGGTTCCTTAGGTTTCCAGTGAGTGCATAAAAGCTATAGTTATATAGTTAACGATAAGAGAGTATAAATATAGTAAAGTCAGCAATATGCTCAGACTTGAACAAAACCGATCATGCACCACATAACAGATATTTCCTAGTGAAAATATTTATCGTTTAAAAACACAACTTTTTAATAAAGTCTTTTTTTCCCAAAAACTATAGGAATAAAATGTATAACCACATCACTTAACCAGAATCTTTGTTTTGATCCAGATAACAAGACCACTAAGAGTCGCCTGCCCACAGACCTGCTCGACCTGCTCACCGACTGGGTGGAGCAGGACCCGCGCCTCTGCCTCGTCTCCCTCTGCCACGCCCAGAGCGCCTTCATACAGGTAGGGCCATTTTAATTAAATCATAAATTCAATATTTTCTGATAAAAAAAAATACTTGTACGCATTTCAGACACGAATAACCTCCATCTCATGATCTACTTATATTGCTCGCGTTGCAGACTCTGCTTCGCACATGTCCAGTGTGATTATGAGTTTGTTTATGGTTTGCCGAGCCTACAGGTATATTTTCCCTAACGCATGAATGTAGAAGAGAATATGGTTACATCTACCTACAACATACAGCCTGAGACCCAACAATAAAAGGAAACATATATTGAAAATTCAAAAATAAAAATAAATCCCGAAATTCAGAAAAATCAGGGAAATTAATTCTAACAAAACTATAAGAAAAACATGTTTTAAGTCCTCCTTTCTGTATTTCTGTCAGCCGCAGCGGAGTAGTCTATGGACGTCGCCGACCAAACCCAACACACAGACACCTATCCCCGGCCTGGTACGGTGGACCACCCAAGCCCCGCTCCTACCCCAACTGACCGATGTCCGGCAGTCCACGCCCACACTGACCAATGGTCACTCCACGCCCGAGATCACGCCCAAAGAGCGGAAAGTGTGGTCTCGACTACATTTGGCTTTGTTACAGGTATGCTTTCCCTGTTAAAGAATCTATGAGATTCATAGGGTTTCTTGAGTGATTTGTTGTTGAGATTTCTATGAATGTTTTACGGAATTTTTAATTCGGCATCGATACAGTTAGGATTAAATCTGTATTTTGTTTTTTACCAATTTCTTTTACGTAACGTTTTTACGTGATGAATTGTTTACTTAAAATCAACATTTCAATCCTTGCCAATGTCTACAAAACGTCACAGTCAAAACCAACATACTTTTTTATAAGTGACAACACTTTAAAAACTATTAGAATCTAGTTAAAGAAATACCTTCCAAAAGTTTTGATATTTTTCTTTCAAAATCATATTTAAGCTAGTGCTAAGATATAAAACATGGAGTCTATGGGACCATGCACATTAAAGAACACCTGCCTCGGTAAATGTGTAGGGGTATGGTCTCTACCTTCTCATAGATTCGATCACCATCACCGCCCTTGATATGACCCTGGCTGTTAATTAGGGCGTAAAGCAACCAATAACCAACCAACCAACCAACCAACCAACTATAAAACATGGAAACTGAATTTAAACCGCAGTACATTATTCCATAGTTATTATTAGCACTATTTCATTCTATATTTTATAGATCTTCTGTTTGCTCTTCCCCCCAGACATTATTGGCCTTCCCCACCGTCCCGGGGGCTAACCAGTTGGAGCTGCTCACCCTGGCCGACATGACGCGTATCGTTAAGGACGTGTCGGCGTCTGTCACCGAGACCCAGCGGGCCTCCAGGGGCCGCGCCCCGCCCCCTGGAGGAGAGACGGTACAACTCCAGACGGCCGTCCACCGCCTGGTCCAGGTCCTCCAGGTGGCGCTGACGACGGGCAGTTTCCGCTGTAGTCTTAGTAAGTAGTTCTGAAAATTAATTCCACCCTTGTTTAGGAAAAACTATATTGTTTGTTGTTTTTTTTGTTTTTTTTACAAATCTTGGTATTTTGTCAGAATTGTCGTTGTTGTGAACAGAAATGTTGTTGTTGTTGCCCTTACACACAGCTACGTCACCCCATGTGGGTTCCGGGTAAGAATAGGCCCTCAGTAGCCCCTGCTGATCGTAGAAGGCACCAATAGGGGGACCCAGCACTGACCAAGTGGTTCTTTGGGTTAAATTCCCAGTTAGTGCTTGGTTCACTAAGGGATGAGGTATAGCAAAAACGATCCCCTGCTGTTTGCCCGCCCTGTCACCTTCATCTCATAGATTTGATCACAAACTGGTTTTCACCATGAAAATAACCCTGGCTGTCGGTACGGCGTAACACACCCAACACTCACTCACAGCTACGTCAGGTCATACAGTTACACTCATAATGTATTCAATATAAGAGATTTTCTGAACTAAATGTATCTCGACCTGCCTTTCACGTATTATGGTATGGTAGTAATATTTGAGAGGGAAAATGAGGGAATCGATTTGAAAGGTCATCCAGGATAAAGGTTGAATCGTTTACTTATAACATTAATTTGTGGCCTATTTGCAGAGACCTCATTATCCTATTTTATTATTCCGAATTTTCAGCTAACTTGGTTCTTTTTATTGTTTTTCATATTTAACGCAATTCGAAACTGTAGATATCAAAAGTTATCCAATAGGGAAACGTGAATATTTCGGCATATCTCTATTGTATTTTTTAGAATCAGTTATTTTTTTAAAAAATAATTCTAATAAGCCGCACCTTTTACTTCAGTGATTTGTAATGAAATAATTTTTCTCTTATTCAGATGATCTACAAAACATTTGCAACGGCATTCCACCAAACAAGTGAGTATTTGCAAGACTACTGGATCAAAAATCTTTACTAAATGTTATGTAGTATAGAACATTTAAGAAAAAAAAAGTTTAAAAAATTAAGAATTAAAACATATTTTTCTAAATGCCCTTAGATAGGTTGTAGCAAAGATCTTTATCTCACGCTATAACCCTGCTTTACTGCAAAACTCACTCTTTAATGAGTTGATGCCAGATGTGAGGAAATGCAAATATTTCCTCTAGACCATAAGAAGACGATATCCTTTGAGTATGTATATCTTGCCTCGTCCTCCATCAATATCCTTTGAGTATGTATTGTGAATCCATTATAAATCCGTGTAACTTGCAAGCAATTTCGGTACATTACCACGATTTTCCCTTTACATTTTCAGATTGTTATCAATCCTTCAGAACCAACACCTAGCCCGAAAGCCACCTCCAATGCACCACGAAGGTCGATGAGAATCTCAGCTGTTGAAATTATTAAAGAAAAAGCCCAAAACTCTCCTGGATTCCTGTGTGACTATGCAGTTGACTTAAAAAGACAATCTGAAGACAGTGCAGCATCATTTGGGAAATGAAAGAAAAACACTTTCAATTTATATATAGCATGCCTATGATTAACTCTTATTTCTTTTGGAGATTTATGAAATTGGCAAGTGAAATATGGTGTATCTGAAAGGTTGAGAACCTTTGTTAGTGTTGGTATGTGTTCCGTGGGATTCCACTAAGGAGACGAAGTGAAGATGAGCCCACAGACAAGAGCAAATCGAAAGGGGGACGGGGTGGTCTAGTAGTTAGCGCATCGGTATTGCATGTGGCCAGCCGGGGTTCGTTCCCATGTGCTGACTGCTAGACCACCTTACTTTGCTCTCGTTCTCACCCCCATAAACTCGATCACCAGTACTTTGTGCAACCCAAAAGTTAGTCCTGATATAGCTGAAAAATTGCTGAATGGACAATAAACTCAAATAACCATCATCGTTATCGTCATGACAGCAAATGGCCAGTGAATGGGAAGAATCCGATCTGCTGTGCCTATCAAATGCAGCAATGATTGGCTTGTACCTACACTTTATCCTAATGTTTAGTGAAGCAGAAGTGGGACCACCAAAATGTCGTGTATTAGCGCATATTGCTAGTTACTTGGACTCACCACTGGTTTCTAGGACTTGCAGAGACTTATAAAACAACTGCCTATGGCCGTAACGGTATGCTAAACAAAAATAGTTCTGGGAACTACATCGGTGCTTGTCCAGGATACTTCAATTGAATCGTCTAAATGAATTTGTGAGCCGTAGTAGCACAATGTTTCTGCTACAGGGTCCGGAGGTTTTCTGGTGAAGCATTATATCGATGGGGAAACCGGTTTGTACTGTATGAACTATAATTGCAAAATGAACTTGAAGTCTCAGATATTGACCTAGGGGAAACCTCGGAAATGAAATTTGTCACGAAATCGTAATGCTTGTGGTAAGGCGACATATTTGGAATTTTAATTAAAACAACATACTGGAATACCACAGTTCAAGGCCTTAAAGCCTTCATTCAATTGTATGCATTTCTATGAAAGTTCCAATATGTATGTATAGAGTCGTATACACTCGGCGATTACAAGACATCCTTATAAAAGAAAATATGATCGATATATATATATATTAATAAACAAAATCAAACTAATTTCTTTTTGTATTCTTTTTATTATTTGTGTTATGGTTTACATATATGGTGCTTTGTTAACGCATAGGAAAAATATTGTTTATTTAATATGAATTGTAGTTAACTAGTATGGTCTGAATTTCCGGGACGCTTTCATCAGTGCAATCTTTTGTTTGTCCTCTTCAAACCGTTGTCTTAACTCCGCAATTTCTGGAAAGAAAATAATAAAGGTTAAGTCGAGCTTATGTCAATTTTGTTATTCAGATTGTATATGTCTGAATATCTGTCAACCTTTAATTCACAGAAATTACTATAAAACTAAGTTCTCAATGATTGACTTTCTTTTTCTCAATTTCTCATTAACTTCTTAGTGAGTAGTTTTACCTTGGGTTCATGCTGAATAAAGGAAGGAATAATATTATAAACAACTTACTTTCTTTCTTAGATTCGCGGACTTGGAAAGCGTAGAAATTCAGAAGTTCCTGTAATAAATAGATGATGTTTTTTTTTAAATCAAATAACTCTTAGAAATAGAAAAGACACTTAAATAACTTAAACAGATAACTCTTAGAAATAGAAGCGACACTCCACTCACTTGATTTTTCACGTCCATTTAGTGACAAGTTAATCCCTCGAATAATCCCAATTGTAATATGAAGTGGTAGCTTATGTAAGTTGTACAACAAATATTTACGACCTTTTTAATGCCTTATATTTAAGACCTTTAAGACATGCATGGATACCCTGGCCTGTAAAGATTTTACAATACACATACATATACACACAGTTTCTAGAATACAATATTACATTCAAAAGCAATAATAAAAGTTTCACTTTACAACACGAGGTAAAAGAGCGAAGACCATCAGAGTAACTGCTTTAGTGACTTCAACAAATCATAGTTAAATGTATATAGGAGAAAACAGAAAAGTACCTTTTGTTTTCTTTTCTTTTTCTCCTTGACTGAAACTTTCTTTGCCTGTGCCTCTGTGCGTGGTGCGGCGTTGTGACGGCTGTTCCGGGTAACGGTCACCCACCCCTCGCTGTCCGGCTCTCCAACCTCCTTCTCCCGCTCAGTCTCCTGATCGAGGGGGAAAGTAATACATGTAATACCAATATCATGTTTAAAACAGTTTTATATGTTAATTGGATGATGACAGATGTTTAAATAAAATGGTTATATTATCATAACTCTTTTTAAAACATCTGGTCTCGTCCAACCCATATATCATAAAACTGTTTGGATGGAATAGGAACTAATTGTTTTTCTTGTCAGACAACCAAAGTGACGAGCCACTCGCTTTTGATTTTATCATTATTTGCCCCTAAATCGTCGGCCCTGATTGGAAATTACTTGCCGATGGCTGACGGACTGACTATAATTTTCAATCCTTGATAGCAAAAATGATTTTAATCGATCTCTTTTTCTGTTATTTCTCAATGTGATACAAAATACTAATTTTGTTAAAAGAAAAAAACTTATTTAAGTGTACTTTCAATATATTATCTGTCTATACACAAGTACAATTTTCCAGTAATATTATTTATCAAAGAAAAAGTCTTGCAGCGTTTTTACAGTATTTTATCATTACGGTACCTCTTCTTTCCGGCGGTCGAAGTCAGCAAGGAATTGTGTAGCTTCGTTTCGAAGATCATCTGGGCGAGGTGCCCGGGCTTGGTATTCTGCACACCATTCTGTGTGGGCGAGATAGTCTATGTAAAATGGTTCAGCTAAGTCAAAATGGTAAAATTATTTATTTTCCAACTTGCATTGACGTTACGGCATCTACAATAACTGCAGCGCTAACATGATCAAAACAACACTAATTTTATCATCATCTTATTAAAACTAGCGTCATAACACCAATTACTACATACTGCATTGCCTTGAAATCTATCATCAGGATCTTGCTTAATTTTCAAGAAATTAGAATTTATGATTTTATTTCTGAAAAGTGTCAACTTACTTTGGACTCCAGTGACCAATGGATGTTCAGATGAAGAAAGCACGAGCGGATTATCAAAAGACAGCTTCAATGTCTTCTGAACAGCGGCCGGGGTTTTAAAGACGATGTATGCAACTTTGAAGCCCTTTCAAAAAAAAATATAAGAAAATGTCATCCGATTAAAAGGCGTTCAGACATTAAGTAATACAGGATGTTCGCTTATTTTAGTAAAACAAACAGTTATCTATATACCGTAAACTTATTACATACTGTCGAGCTTATCTTAAACTAGTTAAAGATCAATAAGTGCTCCTGAATTCTAGTATTAAGTGTACTATTTTTGAGATATTTCTTCGAATATCTTCCATCTTCGTCAAGTTCACTACGATTTATTTCGCAGTTAGTGTACCACTGTGGTCAAATTGAAAATGAAACACACTTACCGTGACTGGTTCTACAGTAGGAAAAAACTGAGAATCGTTTTTTCCTGGGAGACTCGATGTTGGGTTTTTGTGCAGGAAAGTATCTTCTATTTTTCCATACTTTGAAAAGGTCTGGCGCAGACAAGCCTGTAAACAAAAGAGAAGATATTCTCATTTTTACAACTATACTTTTACATTTTTTTTTATTTCCTTTAAAATAAAACATACAATATATAAAACATCGACTGTACAGGTGTTAAGGCTTATCAGAAATTTATCAACGTATGTTTTTTTTTCTTTTTCAGATCATATCATTTCATTTTCCAGAAATGTTCTTCTGTTTCTAACCTGAGCTTTTCATATCGAATGCACATTGTTGATGTTAACACTGCGCATTTGATTTGAAAAGCAAAAACAGTTTTATGGAAAGTAAATGGTCATCAAACCTTACCTCTGTGCAGTATGGCGGCACATTGAGTACAAACAATGTCCTCTGACGAGGCTTTTTGGGATGAGTGTCTCTTACGGAATGCTCTTTTAGGTAGAGATATTGGCAAGTTTTGCTTTCATCGCTGAACTTGACGGGTACCACTGCAACGAAAGACAAAGAGTAGATTAGCAAGTAGATTAGTTATAGATCTAGGTGTAGCTCTCAAAGTTTTCAGTCTCTGTTTCTCATGACTGACTAATTTATTGGAATGTGCTTCCATTTCAATCTTGAGAGACTATAATGTGACTGCGAATGCCACCACTCTGGTAGATCTATATTATTTGCCTCACAAATATAACTTTCCAGAAAATCTAAGGTCAATTAGACTCAATAGAGCAGATCTCTTGTGGGAAATGTGTTTGAGTGTAGCTAGTCAGGTCTGTTGAATCATTGACTGACAGAGTAAATTTCAGTACGGCCAAAAGAAAAAAGTGTTGTGTTCAGGTAACCCTACTTACCCTCAATTTTTGGCCCTACCCTAACTTTTTTTAGGGAATTTGTAATTTATTTTTCTTCAAAATCCAATAGAATTGACTTTAAAATGCACGGAAAACCATAAAACAACGCATAGATGCTCAGGGCATGTATTTTAGATGCTAAAAATGTCTTTAGGGGATATTTGGAATATATTTTTATTTTCCACACTGCCCAGGTCTCTTTGGTAGTCTACGTAAAAAAAAAAAGGAAAAATAAGAAAAAAAGATTTCGACCTACCTACCCTATTTTCTTCGACCTATGTTCTCTGAACCTAACTATTTCTTTTTTCTTTTTTCTTTTTTGGCTAAGCACCATGGCATTGGCATTGGCCCGATTGGGTAGGCCTAAAATTTGAAATGATATCTAGATCTAGATCTACTCTAAATAAAAAAGATTCCAAATCTGAACCAAATAGCAAGCCGTGGTCGGTGGAAGGTGGCCATGGCCGAGTGGGGGTGTCCTTCTGCTGGCCATCCATACATACACCCTGAGCAGGTGCACGCTGAGATTAGGATAATACCCTATTATCGCTCACCATAAACATACTTGCTGGTACAATTACCTGGGGAAGGTCTTATATCGAGCAAATCTTTATAAGAGTATACATGGATAACTTGACTTATTAATCACTACATTACAGTCCGCTGTACATCAATATCTACGTTAAAATACCTGTAAATCCCGAGACCACGACGGTGCCTTTCATGGGCGCAGACATCTTGGAACGGAATGCATTCTGGGATATGCGCAGTCGTGGTAAACAACATCCTGTTTTGTTTTTGGGTGTAGGGAAGCCAGTATCTCATCGGTATTTTTGGCGATTTCTCCCTGAAATAAGATCTGATTGTTTCTCAAGTAAGTTAATTTAAAGCTTTGTACCGCTTGTAATATGAAGCCATTAACAACAATTAACATATACTTCACAAATCCATAGAAATAACCAAAACAGAGTGCTCGCTATGTGTCCACCCACTGAGTTTGTCATAAGTTTGTGACTCAGTGTCAGTGGCTATCAGTTTCTGTGCCACCCTTTCTCTTAGGCTTAGTTCTTTAACTAAGTAGTAACAACGTCACCCTGTCATCTACTAGATCATGTAGCTTGTAGCATTTTTTTAAACTCATTGTAGAATACAGGTCAGGTGATGCAGCTATTGTACTTAACTCTAAACTTGTAGGGACAAGTTGATATGAGATTGTAAAAGTTACTTTTCCCAAGTTGCCAGCTAACGTTATGTTTGGTTTTAAGCTTGTTACTTCTATCGCTTTTCAACCAAAACGTCTAATCTTATTCTAGCCAAGTTATTTAACATTGCCTGTACAGAAAACTAAGAACTTTGAACTTGAAGGTCAGATTTAGCACAAACATTTTTTCAATTTGGGGTAAAATAACTTTTTTGAGGATTGCTTCAATGTTGATAATGTAGATCTAGATCTATAATAAACCAAAGGCCGAAAGGGACAGACATGTAGTGAATTTGGGTAAAGGGCCGGGTGTAGGCCTAAAAACTAATTGTTGTGTTCATGTAACCAAACCCACCCTAAATTTTTGGCCCTACCCTAACTTTTAGAAAAATTTGTATGTAGACTCTATTATTTTCAAAATCTATAAGAGCATGGAACAGCATAGAGAAGCATAAATACGCTCAAAGCCTAATTTTGTTTACTGAAATTTGGTTTAGAGAATATTGAGAATTCTTTTTTTTTGTTTCAATACTGCCTGGGTCCATTTAGTAAGCCTAACCAATGCCTCAGCCAAATAGCCCTCACCTCTTCAAATTAAGATCACCACTGTCATCTGCAGGTGGGCAGTCTGAGGTGGATGAGAATGACAGGTCACCCCGTCCTAGGTGGATGGCAGTATGTTCATGGACCTAGTGCTATACTAGTAGTAGCCCTTTCCTAAACCTCCCCCCTAGCTGTGCGTGACAGCAAGAGTGGTGGTAGTGTTCAGTAAGCAGCCCATTCAGAGTTCTCCCTAGAAGAAAATCCCGAGTATCAAAAGCCCCATTTTATTTTTCCTTAGGGGGGCATTTTTGCGGAAATCTTGGACTTTTTGACTAAATTATCTTATAAGGTTTCTGTACTTTTAATGCGGGAATGGCCCCCTCCAATTTCCAAGTCAACCTGATGCGGTAATTAAATTCCTGATGCGAGAATCCCGCATACCTAGGAATATCCCTGCCATTACAGCCTACTGGTAGAAAGATTGCCTTCAGTTGATTAAGAGACAACTATCGCTCATGCATGAGCAAAACCTTGTAGCTAATTTGCTTCCTGTTCATTTCAATTACTTTTGGAATTTAGAAACCAGAATCAGTTAGAAATCTGGTGAAGCTACAACTGTTGTGTGTATTATGATCATCAATAAGTAAAAGGATATGTATGATGAAGCATATAGACTGAATTAACATAATAGGAATAAGTATCGTTATTCTGTTTTAATCAATTTACATAGAGAAAATAATATTAACTTTGAAAATTAAGAAATTATCGTTAAATTAATTGAATTGGAGATGACCAAATGTCCAAGCAAGGCTTGTTATGGTAAAAAAAAAGATATAATTTTTAATTCTTCTACCCGGTCACTTAGGGCTTTGTGGATGTCAGACAAAAGTTTGGATTGAAATAAAAAGATAAAAAGAGTTATTGTGTTGGTAAAAAAATCATCGATTTCGTCTCTTTGTGAGCTTAAGAATAAACCATAGTTGAACTAGAGTATTCTTTTTGCAAGTACCTTGTAACCGATATCCATCTTGTTTTTCAGTTATATACTGGTTTTCCAGCTAGTTTATTCTTCCTGGTCCATTCAGAGTGTTTCCAACTTTTGGAAATTCCCTGTGCATCGGTATATTTGTTTACACACATGTATCATGACTTCGATTGAAAATTTAGTAACTGTGTAATCCAACTTTCGAAAAACTTTATGACAATGCTCTAACTCTTTCTTCTTTCCCATACTTCTTTTTTCTCCTACTAAACTTAAACATATCATGTTTGTCAGGGATATAGGTGCATGGTGCGAGATTACCACAATAATATTTAATTCCCGCATTGTGGTAATTTTAGGGCGCAATTTCCCTATTAATATGATATTGCAACTGTTGGAAAATAAGATCAAAATCCCCTTTTGAGACTCTTAATGTTTTTCTATATATATCCCTGTTTATTTCCAGCGTTTCAGTCTCTGTATTACAAGATTCAAGATAGTTTATTGACTAACATAATATTATAAGCATACATTCATGTCATCACAGATTTTTCAATCAGACAAAGATAAAACACTAACAATATTATATACATCACATACAAAAGCACAGATTGCATTTGTTGCTTTCTCTTTTAGGTCTTGGGAACTTTTCGGATTTATATTCAAGATTTCACACGTTTGCTCCTCAGCTGTCTGTACATCGAAGTCGCTGACAAAATCACTGTACTTTAATATATAAGACTCTCTCTTAGATTTCATCTCTGGTTGATTACATCGTACAAGTATATGCAGGACATCTTGACGTGAGTTGCAATGTTGACAGAGATCATTGCAAGTTTTTTTCCCTCTATAGCTTCGATGACTACAGCCCCGAGAGCAGTTATAATAAGCGACTATTGTTTATTTTGCAGAATGCACAAGGATTCTTGTCAAAACAGGCATGGGTGGAGATAGCTGCGGCATCAATATGCCACCCGCGCCCAACGGGACCTTCAATGCGCAGCGAGAGGTCCAGCTTCGCTTTTTGAACCCTGCGGACATACCTGAAGTCAAACAACTATGCGCAGAGTGGTTTCCCATCGAGTATGTACTCCATTATTGTACGATTACTAGACTCTCATGGGTTTTTTTTTGGTTCTTTGGTGGTTCTTTTGTGTTGTTTTTTTGTGTGTGTGTTTGTTTTTTTTTGGGGGGGGGGGGTTAATTCATCTATTAAGTAATTCACTTCAGAGTTGCCTCTGGTTTTCGGTGATATTATTAATTATTTATTATTAAGATAAAAAATTAATTATCAGCACGAAGGAAAAGTGTTAATGCACAATCATTAATTTAACAACTGTTCGTTGATTTTAAATGTTGCACTTTACTTCTAAGGAATTCTCTCCAGAGTTAGGTAATTTCTGTCTTTTTAAAATGTCTCTTATAATGTTATCATGCAGAAATAAGTTTAAAGATTCAGTTGACTCGCCTGATTTGCCAAAATAAACATCTTTAAATTCTCAGGTGATAATTTTTGACTAATTAAGCTTGTATATATATAAATACATGTATACACAACAAATGACACAAGTTTGACCAATACATATCAGTGTTCGAAACTAACACCGGCCATATGCCAATGGCCGAAAATTTCGGAGCAGGACCGAAAATTTATGGAGAAAATAATATATTAAAATTGGCCCGGATGGCCAACAAGGTTTTTAGAATATACACCAAGTCGGCCCTGTTGGCCGAGTATAAAATAAATTAGTGTCGAACACTGTCAGGGCCATATTGTTTACAATTACTGAAAACTTGAACTAGATTAGATTAACTCTGAATGTCTCCTGCTATATCAATTTGTGTGTTTATTGTGTCATTATTTTGTCTTTAATCAAGATACCCCGACAGCTGGTTCGAAGACATTACTTCCAATCCCAAGTTTTACTCCCTTGCGGCGACCTACGACTCGGGAATCATTGGTTTGATTGTATCAGAACTGAAACCTAGAACGCGATGCAACCGAGAGGTACAAAATGAATTCAGTATTCAAGTTTTGTAGAAAACATTTCTTAGTGTATTCAAAAACATGTCCTTCTGATATGTAATTATAAAGTAAATCCGAAGAACAATTTCTATGATAAAGTTTTGCAATGAATAGATAACTATTTCGTGGTATTCACTTTTTTCCTACATTATATTAACAATAAACCAAAAGTAACGTAGATACTTTTAAGACCGCACATTGCCTTTGAATGATAACATATGGATTATGATCTTTACGTTTACCGATTCTATCAATATTTGAAGAGCTTACTATCACAACGTCAAGAGCTGATAATCAACTGATAAGTTGATCAATGTTTTCCTGTATGGTTTGTTTTAGGATGCCGACATCTTAGCCAGTCACTTCCCACCGAGCACCCAGCTGGCTTACATACTCAGTCTAGGCGTCCTATCCGACTTCAGGCGACATGGAGTGGGTTAGTTCTACTTTATATTTCTTGTCTTCATGGCAGGGATATGGATACAATCTGCGCAACTTGAGTGTTACAACGGGGAAAAAAGCCATGCATTTATCACATAGGGAAAACTATTAAAAAAAAATGTCATCCAATTTTTTTTCCCCCAAGACATTCTTGGTTACAAGAAAGGCATTATTATTCCATTGCATTCGTGATTGTAAATCACTATTTCTTGAAAAGGTAAAATGATAAAACCAAGTATGGTCATTCATATCATACTCGGTAGTTTAAACTAACCGTTGATGATATATAGTACCCCGGTTATACCACCACCTACTTTATGCCAGATACTTCTTACCATATTATTTCCACCTAAAATGCCCCAATATTAGTATTGGAAACACCCTGTATCAGTATAAAACATAACCATTTGATTTAATCTTCTATCAGCATCGCTTTTGTTGGACTCGCTGCTGTCGTTCCTCACATCCGGAGAGCGCAACTCGTGTAAGGCGGTCTACTTGCACGTGCTCACCGCCAACGCCACTGCCATACGCTTTTACGAGCGGCGACAGTTCCGCCTTCACAGCTTCCTCCCGTACTACTACTCCATCAAGGCCACTCCGCGGGACGGCTACTCCTACGTGCTCTACATCAATGGTGGACAACCTCCCATGACCTTCATATATCCTTTTTTGAATAGAGCCATTAATTTTATGATGATTTTTTCCCTCAGAGATGTAACTTTTTTATTTATTTTATTTGGTTGCGCTGGTAATTTCTAGATACGTGTCATTCTTTTTTGGGCATAGATATAAAGCTACTTTGTTCTATTGTGAATCATTTTCAAATTGAAATATTAACATAGATCCTTTTTTTCACTTTTCACGGATTTTTAACATCAGTGTTTTTCACTCGTGACAGGGTGTCTACGCAAATCATGAAATATCTCATTTTTAGTTTTATTCAAATTGTACAATAAAAAAAAGTCTTAAACTGGTTCGAATTGGAAATGAAAGAATATGTATTGGGGCCTTGATCATAAATACTTGGGGAAAAGGAGTCTAACGCTAATTCAGTGAGGTGTGTGTGTGTGTGGGGGGGGGGGGGGGGGAGGCACCCTGTACAGAAAATCAGGAATCTTTGTATCCTTATAACAGGATATCAACCACACAGGGAAAACAGGGAAAATGGCAACAAAAAAATCCCTGACAGGGAAAACATAGGGAATTTGCAAATTTTTCCAAGACACAGGGAATTTCATTTGGCCAGGTACTGAAATTCCTGATTCTCAAGATATTAGGGATTCAACCTTTTGTTGTTGGGTTGTTCACATTTTTTTCTGCATGCAGAGCCTTTTAAATTTGGACAACTTGCTCGATATGACACAGGGAAAAATTACCGTGGGACAGGGAAATCTCAGGGAAAACACAGGGAATCTGAAAATTGAATTTCGGTTGGTACCCTGTTATAAGTCCCATGTTTGGTATTGTTCTCCTTGACTGCGGCTCACTGACTATTTCAAACAGATGGGTCTGGCCATCCTCCGTCTCCAGCCCTGTGCCATCCCCAAACGCCTCCTCTACACTGCCTACAACCTGTGGCGACGTTTGGTGACGGGCACAAGTACCACACAGCACCAGGACCACATCAGCTGAAAGCGGCTCTAGGCGGCGCTGTTTTGATATGAGATGTTCACACTGGGATGGCATGTATGGTTACATCCATGGTAGCGTACTATTCCACGTAAGATGTGTACTATTATCGAAAGAAAACTGTCACGTTCTGTTATGAAAAAAGTCACAGTTTGTAAATAAAAGTGGTGCGACTGTGTGTTATTGGGAGTAAGAGAATGTGACAAGGGATGTAAGAGTACATGGCCATGGGTGTAAGAGTACATGACCACAAGTGTTAGAGTACAAGTACATGGCCAAGGGTGTAAGAGTACATGACCACAAGTGTTAGAGTACAAAACAGTGCATGTAAGAGTATGTGACCAAAGGTGTTAAGTGTTAGCATACATGATTATGGATGTAAAAGTGCATGATCATGGGTATGTGATGACGAGGGTAAGAGTATGTAACCGTGGGTGTAAGAGTACATGACCATGAGTAAGAATGTATGACTTTTGTCACAGTACCTGTGTGCGTAAGACTACATGACTTCTATACCTGTACATGCCTGTTAAGGTAGGCGAACCCATCCCAGTGTAGATGTAAGAGAATGTGTGACGAAGTGTTATAGTACGTGCTTTCATCCCAGTGAAAACAGCCGGTCATGTTTTCATATACTCGTCTCCTTTTATAGAACCAGCGAGCTCTCTCTTGAGTGCAGAGCCCAGAAATAAGCCCACCCTGTAGTTGTGGACAGGACATCATCATCTGTACATTGACATTATTCCACCCCTTTTGATGGATGGGGCCTCCCATTAATTACGTATGCAAACAAATTCTGTTTTCCTTTTTAGGGAGGGGGGCCAGACATTATGTACATACTCAATGTGTCCCTGAGGTCCAAGAGATAAAGCTGTAATTCGACATTTTTTATAAGTCAATTAGTACGTAATTAATGGACGGTCCTATTACGTTTTGTTCAAAGGAGCCACCAGGCAGTAACATTTACGGTAAATTGTATGTGACATATTTAATTGTCCGCAATATTATTTCATCATAGTTTCAAAAAATGTAAAGTGTAAAGAAAATTCATCGGCAAGAGAAAGATAGATGATTATGTCAGCTATTATTTAATTTAGAAAAAGTGAAACGTCAGTTGGTGATTTTAGAAGATTTGAATTAAATTTAATTGTGGAAAAAAAATAAATACGCGGTCGTTGTTTTACCAGTTTTACATGTTGTTCAACCTTCAAAATGAGTGTGCCAGCCTGTTTTTTACTGTGGCTTTTTTTTTTCTTTTTAAGTGAAAATGCGTTTTGATTTCGTGACTTTATTATGATACATGGCTCAACATTAAGGGTTTCAGGGATTGTTGCTCCTGTGACAGATAACCTTTTACCTGCCCCACCAACAAAAATCACTTGCCGGAATCGGTTTGAACAAGGATTTTACCTGACCTCTTGGCAGGATTTTCCTGCCCCAAATTCCTGTTTTTCCTGCCCTAGACAGGTGGGCAGATCTTAATGTCAAGCACCGTTAAAATATTAAAATTGTGTATTGTACAAATATCTGTTAACAATGATAACCACCGTGTTTGTATGCGCTGTGAGTGATGCAATTTGATTGGAATACCAGGCGGTCGTTTTGAGAGGGTTCAATTCAAATTGAAAAATTGGGTTGTTTTATGAAAATTGAAATGTGCATTTCAACATGCAGACAGTTCTCTAGTTGTTAAGGGTGGCGTTCCTACTGAATGGAGCCTGTATTTGGTTCCACTTTCTGTAGATTTCCTGTTTTAAGTTATGAAATGTGGCCAAAGATATTGTTTTAACATCTAACTTACTTTTACCTCATACTAGCTAAGAATCGTGTATGAAACGCTCTGCTAATGTGAAGCTCTCATAATATTAAGTGTAAACATTTTCAGCGATACGGAGATCGCCAACATTTAGAGTGTAATTTATATTTTTGAGTAGAAAATTCTCCGAGGTCGTAACATTGTACAGTGTTTTGAAATGTGTAAAATTTTTCTTGCTTTTAGTTATACACGAACATTTCATATTCCTGTGATGTTATTTCGACCCTGGGAAGAAATTACTTTGAACCAAGTTAATACTGATTTCATTTACTTCATATTCTAAGCCTCTCTACAAGTTAAATTCATAAAAAGGGAAACCCAAATATATTCAATCTCATATATTCAAAATTGGCTAGTTATGATCTTGGGTTTGTGCAGTACAATCGTTGTTAGAAGTTAGAAAAAAACATGTTTCTACGTTGACCCGTTTAAAGTAGACATCAACACTGTTACCGTTAAAATTTACACATGTAGAATGTACAAACTAATTACTTTCCTGCTTCCTTCATACCTATAGAACTCTTAGTTGTCATAGTTTCTTTTATCATTTTCCTTTTAGCGACGTAGTCTGAAATCCCATTATTATTTGAATACTTGTATTTACTGTATAGAACAGAAGAGTCCTTTTGATGTATATAAAAATGCACATTTTGTCTGGTATTTGTATAATGAGACGTTTGTTTGTACCAAGAGGCAATGTATTATATGAAAGTCATTATACTGTACATTTTGTGTAAAGGTCGATGCATGATGACATCAAATAAATTCCAGATTGTAGCGTAATACCAACGTTATATAAAATGACAAAGACTCCTTCTGCTAAGTGAATAACAGTAAATTATTGAGCTTGAACGTAGAATAATTATGCATATTATAGATGCTTCGACTATATACGTACATTCATGTATATCATTATGATTTCTTTTAATAGCGTTTCCTGTACGAGATTGACAGGCGTGTGTGTATCAAAGTAAATCCACCAGATTTAATGAACATTAATTGTGGAAAAAATACAAAGTAAAAGTTATTACATGTACTAAAATAATTAGGTCCACTTCCTGGTTGAGACAGAAGAATCATCATTTATTCCGCTCCTTCCAAGGTTCTTTAATGAGTTTAAGATATTATTCATTTTATTTTTATTCTGAATTAACTGTAAAGCTTACACGACATTTGTGTTTTTAAAGCAGTAAAATTAACCGAAAACCAAATGCCAACGGATAAGCATAAGCATTCACTTCCCAAAATTATCATGCCAGTTTCAAGAGTAAAATAAATTATTAACGCGACTCTTTGGTAAAAAGTAGACATTGCATTTATAATTAGGTTGATAAGCACTATTAGATTATAAATTGATTACTAGTTTACTAAAATTAAGTACTGTAACCGTTAGTTAAATAACTAGACGCATGTTCAGTTGGCCAGTCAACGTTTCTATATTCCCTATATTATTTTCAGTTCATTCGAATTTTCTTTAGATATTTAGATCCAGGAAAAAAAAGCCAAAAATATCTAGGTAGGTGAATGTCTGAACCAAGACTACTATTGGCCTTTATATGTAATAAGAGCGAAAGATAATAAAGCAGCTATTTTGTACGATATGTATATTTTTCTGGAAGCTTATATAAATGCGCGAGAAGTCTTATAAACAAGGCTTGTAGTAACCATTAGAAGGTGTTATGTGGTCAACATTAATCCTATTATGTCATCTCCACGAAACTGTGTCAATATTCACGAAAAGGAGTCCCTCCATGGCCCCTTCAGAAAGACAGTCTGCTAGGTCATTGTATCAAATATCATCTATTTAGGTTCATATATATTGCACGGGTTACGTTCGTTATTACCGTAAAATCTATAATTCAAGCCGCACTACAAGTCAAACTGCATCTTGGCCAGTAACTTTTAAAAACTATTTTCTAATCATTTTTGAGGTACGAGAAAATAAAGATTATTCGCTTGAAAAAAAAACACTTTCATTCTGACTTAATACTTGATTTTTAGTATTTCTTTAATTGGGTATAAAGAAAAATTAATTAAAAAAAATATTCTCAAATGGAACCTTTCCCAGAGCAAGCGGAAATAACATTTGGCATAATAATAATTAATGCCAGAAAGTGCTATAGAAGGGTAAATACTGGGTTACTGACCCTTCCGAGATTAACTAATTAAAGTCGCGGCCTAGATTAGAGATTATACGGTAGATCCTTCATTGTACATGCATCCTCAAAAATAGTTACTAGCTCATCTTTAAACTCAGAAATAAATAGAGAAGTTGATGCGTGTTTAAAAATCGTATTGACCAAGTGGTTGTTCCTAGTTTTTTCCAAATGTATATTCTAACCTGTTAGATCTGTAAGTTTCTTTATCATTTTCCGATTTGGATGTTTGTATCTATAGATGTTAATGGCATATTATTGGCAAGTCTGTAAAGAACACATTATCTAACCGCAAATTGTCGACATAGGTCTAAGTTGTGTGTTGGCCTGTGATATGTGACGTTATGCGATGATCAAATGTAATTAAATTCTCCGAATGCTGTGATCCTTCTGGTAAATAGTATTAGAGAAAGATAGGTTTTCAGCACGTTTTCTCAGTGACAAATGAATGGCGTTTTGATTGAAATAACGTTTCAATGTCTTTCTAAAAACACCTAAAAATGAATATAATTTAGAGACCTTAAAGGGAGTCAAAAGCAATGTTGGAACAAAATATGACACATTTTTGCAAACTCAAATAACTATAAAAATACATGTACATTCTAAGAGTCTAACTTTAGCCATTGGTACAGTATAAATCATGTTAACTAACTATAACTTTACTTGAGTTCCAAAAAACTCATGTCATTTATGCCTGAAGACAGCAATGTTTGTAAACAAACCAATTTTGGTGTCACCAAAATTGACCTGGGATGAGTTTTTGTGTATTTTGATGTAGTTAATGTCTGTATTCACATTCTATATTTTACCACAGGCCTAGGTTATGGCAATAGAATACATTTCAATAGTTAACAGAATTTTCAAAAATTTGACCCTACATTGATGTTGGCTTCCTTTAAAAATCAAAAATGAAAACAATAGAATCTCATATTAGTCAAAAGTTTTGAGGAATTTGTAAAGTTACAATGGCCCAAAATAGCGTGACATGTTTTTTTCCCTCGACGTTTATTTCTCGTGGCCCCAATTTGCGAAAATATGATCTGAAATGGGTCCTTTGAATGTATTTTAAAAAAAAGATAAAATATTGGTATGCACCCTGGTAGGTTTTCAAGAGAACGACTGTTGATAAACTACTATTAACTAAATTATTGTATTCTGTTTTGTTTGTGTACGGACTAAGTTTTATTAATCACATTAGACTGATCAAAACCATACATTGTCTAACATCTCTTAAAATCCGAAATGGTTTAACTAGACAGTTACTAGACAGCTAAGTTTCATGTTATACATGATAGGAGAAGTATGGTTTGACCCTGTATAATTTCTTTATAGTAAAGATCCAACAACGCTGGCATAGAGCCAATCAGTCGTGCTTCCGTAATTGATTATGTTCTGTTTAAATGTTCCTACTCTGTTAGTTTGAGAACTAAATCCTGTGAATGAAATACATTTTCACTGCTTACAAAAACTATCAATATGACTGCTTTTTTTTTGGGGGGGGGGGGGGGGGGGGAATTTAAGTTATGGCACAAAAGGGTGAAAATCTAAGACTATAATTTCTGTTCAACATATATGGTCCATATTCATTACTTTTGAAGACCGAAAGATGCTTATGTTCAGAAAAAAATAAGGTTCTTTCTCAAATAACGAATTATCTTTGAAAGCGTATGATTGGCAATATTTGCTTACTGGTCAATATTCCTAAACTTACTGAGTATATCCAAAATCATGTCCTCAATATTGTTCATGGATTGTTATCATTATCATTCGTTGGTGAATAAATATTGATTTGATAAAAAGAAATAATTGTCTTTTTCCGTTATCTGTATAGCAGGGGAGTTGGGGTCAGAAATGCATACCAAAACCAGAACCCAAGGCGTCTAGTAAAACCCCCTAGATCATTGGACTTGACTCTGATTAGGGCCCCCACTGTGTCTGATATTTATATATATATTACCTTCTAATGTATACCTTTATGTATGTTCCAGGTGGCCACCTGGGTATGTTAATCTAATAAAGACCTGCTACAACATAACCTAGTTGTCATTGACACATGGTACCAGGAGTAATTACGAATCGTGCGGATTAAAAGCAAAAAATGGATTCGATCAAGGCGCCCGAGCCCCTTAGACTGAAGGAAGGAAATGTTGCAGACAACTGGGAAAGGTTCAAGAAACAAATGAAGTGGTATCTGCTGGCTATCAACGTACCAGATGATGCGAGTGCGAGGAAAGTAGCCATCCTACTAACAGTTGCAGGCCAAGAAGCCCAAGATGTCTACAACACATTCACATATGCACCAGCTGTTGGGAATGTGCCAGCAGAATCGCCAGACAATTATGATGTGGTTCTACACAAGTTCGAGGCATACTGTGTTCCAAGGAAAAATACAGTTTATGAACGATACACGTTTAATATCCTTGAACAAGGAGAAGGTGAAAGTATAGACAGTTTTGTGACATCACTTCGCCTAAAAGCAGCCACGTGTGAGTTTGGGACACTGTTGAACTCAATGATCAGGGACCGATTAGTAGTCGGTATAAGAGACCGTCGCCTAAAAGAAAAGATGTTAAGGGATCCTGGCCTCACTCTGGATACTGCCATAGCGATGTGTAAAGCTGCTGAAACGGCTCAGAAACAGATAAAGGTACTAAACTCGGTGGAAACAGAAACTGTAAACTTTGTCAACAAATCGAAGCAGTACAACAGTACAAAGACTGGACGGCAAGACAGAGTACAAGCACCTAGAGATGCCTCCAGAGACTCTGCCAAGCCAAACACAAGTGACACAGGTGGTGAATTTGACTGTGGGAGGTGTGGAAATAAGCACTTGCCTAGGCGCTGCCCAGCCTATAGGTTTCGATGTGCCAAGTGCTCCTTCAGAGGCCATTACACCCACCTGTGCAAAACAAGAGTAAATGTTGTAAATGAAGAAGCACCAGCAGAAAACCAAGAGACTGATATCTTCATTGGGCAAGTAAAGACTCAAGAGGTCAAAGAGGTCAAGATCAGCAAAGGTTGTCGCTGGATTTACCCTCTAAAAGCAGGAAATTCAACTGTACATGTCCAGCTGGACACTGGAGCAGGTGCTAACCTACTCAATGAAAAGGATTACTATGGACTGACCCCCAGACCAAAGTTAAATTCAACGAATGTTCGCCTCACTGGATATACAAATGATGAGATTCAGGTCAAAGGTGCATGTATGTTAAAAGTTGAGGTTGAAGGAAAATGCTCAGTCATTAGATTTGTCGTTGTAGAGAATGGTTCAAGCCTTCTTGGCGCCACGTCATGTGAAAATCTTGGTCTAGTTAAAAGAATACTTGCTGTGAAAGAAGATAACGAAGAAGTAACTGTAAAAGATGTAGGGCAGTGTACTCTGCCAGAGGAAAGAAGTGAGCTATCGTCTTTACCGTTTGTGTACAATATTGAAGTGAAAGAAGATGCTGTGCCAGTAATTAGAGCAGCTAGAAGGGTTCCAGTGGCAGTAAGAGAACCTCTGAAAAAAGAGCTAGAGAGAATGGAAAACCTAGGGGTTATTCACAAACAAGATGAACCATGTGAATGGGTAAGTGAAATAGTTGTTGTGAACAAACCAAACGGTGATATTAGATTGTGCATTGATCCTAAAGACCTTAATAAGGCAATCAAAAGAGAGCATCAACAACTACCTACTAGACAAGAAATCTTTTCAGATATACAAGGGGCAAAGTACTTTTCCAAACTTGATGCATCTCAGGCATTTTGGCAGGTTAAGCTTAGTGAAGAGTCAAAGAAATTGACCTGTTTTAACACACCATTTGGTAGGTACTCGTATGACAGGCTACCTTATGGCCTTTGTTCAGCCCCTGAAGTGTTCCACAAATACATGGAGGTAATGTTTGGTGATATAGAAGGATCACGTGTGTACATGGATGACATACTCGTGTGGGGCACAACAGAAAAGGAACATGACAGCCGTCTGCAAGAGGTCAGAGAGAGAATAGAAAAGTACAATTTGCACATGAACTGGTCAAAATGTGAAATCAAAAAGTCTGAGATTAGCTTTATAGGAGACAAGCTGTCATGTGAAGGAATCAGTCCGGCAGAGGACAAGGTAGAAGCAATACTGGGGATGAAAAAACCAGAGTGTAAAGAAGACGTGCAAAGAGCCTTGGGTTGTATAAATTATGTTGGCAAATTTATCCCAAACCTTGCAAGTAAATGTGCTCATATCAGATCACTGCTTAGCAGTAAGAATACATGGGTGTGGGGCCCTGAACATGATTGTGAGTGGGAAAACATGAAAGGTATTCTAACCTCATCACCAGTGCTTAGGTTCTACAACCCAGCCCTTCCAACCAAAGTGTCCACTGATTCTTCAAAAGATGGTCTTGGAGCTGTGTTGCTTCAAAAAGAAAATGGAGAATGGAGGCCAGTAGCATATGCTGCAAGGTCACTGACAGATAGTGAAAAAAGGTACGCACAAATTGAAAAAGAGTGTCTCGGCTTAGTGTATGGTTGTACAAAGTTTCACCACTTCATTTATGGGTTACTCAATGTAGAGCTAGAAACTGATCATAAACCCCTGATTGCACTGTCAAACAAGTCTCTCAATGATATGTCTCCCAGAATCCAAAGGTTAATGCTAAAGTTGCAGAGATATAGTGTACAACTCACTTGGACTCCAGGTAAATTCCTGTATATTGCAGACACACTGTCTAGAGCCAAGGTCACAGAAAAGGTTGATAATGTACTGGGTGCAGAAATAAATGCACAGGTAAACATGGTCTATCAGTCTTTCCCAGTATCAGAAGAGTACTTAGAGCGAATAGCTAAAGAAACTGAAAAGGACGAAGTCCTAGAAGCAGTTAAAAGGTGTATCGCTAATGGCTGGAAAAATGGAGAATGTCCAGCATATAGCACATTTAAAGATGAGCTCTGTTTGATAAATGGACTTCTAGTGAGAGGAAACAGGATTGTTATCCCTAGTAGCATGCGTAAAGAAATGCTGGAGTATGTTCATGCAGGACATCTAGGAGTAGACAAACAGAAAAGGTTGGCAAGAGATGTTATGTTTTGGCCTAACATGAATAGAGACATTGAGGTTAAGACACAAAATTGTCAAGCATGTCTAAAGTATAAAGTTTCCCAGAGCAAAGAAACAATGTATGTAGAGGCAGAGAAGTTGAATGCAGGACCATGGGAGTATGTGGGGACAGATCTGTTCCATTGGAACAACCATGACTACTTGTTGGTTATAGATTATCACTCGAATTATCCAGAGATTGCCATACTACCAAGCACGTCAGCTGAGAATGTAATCTTAAACATGAAAAGTATCTTTTCCAGACATGGTGTGCCTAAAGTTGTAATCAGTGACAATGGTCCTCAATATAGTTCAGAAGCTTTCAAAAGGTTTGCGAGTGAATATGGGTTCCAACATAGAACTTCAAGCCCATATTATCCCCAAAGTAATGGAAAAGCAGAAAGAGGTGTTGGAATTGTAAAAAGTCTTCTCAATAAGGCAAAAGAGTCAGGTGATGATCCATACTTAGCACTACTAGCTTATAGACAGGCGCCAAAGTCTGATGGTTCCTCTCCAGCAGAGAAGCTTATGGGTAGAAAGTTGCGTAGTAGACTTCCGCATGTTCACAAAATGGTAGACTCAGGGAACAAAGCTATTAACGAGAGTCGGTTACGTCAAGAAGTAGCATACAATGAACATGCCAGAGATTTGCCTAGGCTACAAGTAAATGACACAGTAAGACTGCAAGATGAAAAGGGTACATGGAGCCAGCGTGCTCAGGTGTTAAAAGAAGTGGCCCCAAGGTCATACAAAGTAAGAACTGAAAATGGAGCAGTGTTGAGAAGAAACAGGCGGGATCTACTGAGAACATCAGAACAGTTTGTAAGGTCTGATGACCAAATGGATGATGCAGATGATATAGATGGGGTGATTGACTCAAATGCTGAAAATGTCAAGAATGGTGAGGCCATGAATGTAGAAAAGGCTTCTGTCACTTCTCTTTCTGTTCCTGAAAGATCTCCTCAAGTAATAGTCTCATCTCCATTCATACCTAGAAGGTCTTCAAGAGTGTCAAAACCAGTAGTAAGACTAGGTATATAAAGATGTGCTTTGTCAGGTCTTCTATAGACGTCTATCTTTTGATTGTCCGTTGACGGGGAAGATGTCTGAGATTTATATATATATTACCTTCTAATGTATACCTTTATGTATGTTCCAGGTGGCCACCTGGGTATGTTAATCTAATAAAGACCTGCTACAACATAACCTAGTTGTCATTGACACACACTGCACTGGGAAAATGAAAAAAAAAATCTTTCGAGAAAACACAGGGAACTTGGAAATTTGACCAAAACACAGGGAATTTTTATTTGACGAACTTTAGGACTTTCCTTTACGTAAAATTCAGATTTAACTTTTCTGAAAATGAAATTTCAATTGTTTCCAGACACGTCATACATGTTCAATAACATTTATACACCTGAGCACCTTGAGATAAGAACAAAACATAACCATGACAGGGGAAAATTTACTGCAGGACAGGGAAAACACCGGGAATTTGATCGCAAATTT
Organism: Lepidonotus clava; assembly: GCA_936440205.1. NCBI lineage: Eukaryota > Metazoa > Annelida > Polychaeta > Phyllodocida > Polynoidae > Lepidonotus > Lepidonotus clava. Next base: position 22,286,495 of record OW387135.1, read on the forward strand.
TGAGTGGGGACCCTGTCTGATATATATTGTCCTAGTATTTTTTAATGACAAATTGAGAAATATAATATTTTAATATGTAATGATTTTTATTTGATTCAGTAGTGTGGATGCATTTTACTAATAAAATCTATTTACATGATATAGTGAACATTATCAAAGCATTTTTCTCAGTAGTTGCTCGCTAGCCTGGTTTATTGTTCGTTATCTGCATGCATGCTAGAGCGTCCGACAGTTCGCTCTCATCTGACCGCCCTGGGAAGAGTAGGACAACCAGGCTCTTATCGGCCACAGCAGACACGAGTTTCTTGACCATTTTGTCCAATTTCTGAACAGTATTCTGAAATGAAAACAAAAATCACGAGGGGGCTATTTACCTGGTTATATAATATAATTCAACTACTTAATGTTCAACACTTTGGAAAATCAACACTGTAGATTTTGACCCTATATATATATACCCCAATCAGATTTGGAATGTTATCCTGATGAAGTCGAAACATGTCCATCAACCGCAATTTTATTCATATGTCTTTTCATTGAATAAATCATCAATGCTGTCCATCAACACTGTTGTCAAGTTTTGTGTATTTTCAACATCTTTACCTGGTTATAGTACTCAATCTACAGAACCGATTCATGTAATTGTAATAGGTCTGTCCGACGTTTGTATGTTGTTATGAAAATGTAGCAGTTATTGTGGCAAATAGCTATGTTTTAGAAATGGTATATCTAATTTATTATAGTTCACAAACTCCTGGTTTTCATACTGTTAATCAAATTCTTTTGCTTTGAAGAGAATTCCCGTAGATAACAGCTATTTGAGACTACATAATTATCATTAATCCCTAATATCACTATTAATTACCCCCCCCCCCCCAATTTTTCAATTATACATAATTGTTTTTTTTCTGTTTTTTTTTATGGATATCACCAATTTTTTTCCTAACTTAGTTTCTTTATTTTCGATTTGTAAATTCTTGATAATGCTTACCTTTTGCTCTTCTCCATCCTTCTCCTCTATGTTTTCTCCGTCATGAAGCTGAACCCAGGTTAGCGCGTGTGGGGCTGTGTTGTCGCGTACCACCTTGACGCTCTCCTTGTCGCTGGTCGTTACACACGTTTGGTCCGGACCATCTTTGTAGCGCTCAACCATCTCCTCCCGGTCGACAAAAAGAACTGCAAAAAACAGATAGGAGCTTTTCATGAATAACACATTTTATCAGTTTTTATATATCTTTTAATGCATTGTAAAAATATGCTTATCATAAGTTTGATTGGGCAATATTTTTAGAAACTTTTTTTATATATACTTAGAGGGAAAAAAATCAATTAAAATGGAGTCCTGTCTTAACACTTCAATGGCTAACCAGAATCCTCTGGTTGATCTAAAGATTTTAAAAAGGAAAAATAGCATCCCTGAAGGAAGATATGGTGATGCTTGAGAGTAATAATAACCACGCACTGATGTGTTAAACGTTCAAATGATAACAAATTTGATGTGCACTTTTACATTATTAAACTACATAAAATTAGATTACGTGGACGTCACATGCAATATGTATGTATAAACTTTAGTTGAGTTAAAAAATCACACTCGGATCTATCTAGACCTTTACCTGACTTCTGAGCTCGTTTTGTAATCTCGAAGAAACTTTGACATAGGCTTGTGCCGGGCCGGTGGAAGAAGACCTGCTTCAACTTTTTGTTGTCTTCATCGGCAGTCGTGATTTGAACTTCTTTCTGGTCGACGACCATAGACGAGTTGTGCAGGATGATATCACCATAGGCCACATCTGAACAAGAAGCAAAATAGCTACAAAGTTTTGCTCATGCATGAGCGATGGTCGTCCCTCAATAAACTGAAGGCCTTCCTACCAGTAGCCTGTTTTGGCTATGAGTACTGACCACCACCACCACTCCTGCTGTCACACACAGCTCAGGGAGGGGTTTAGGAAAGGGCTACTAGTATCATTCACCCACCTAGAACTGCCCACCTGCAGGTGACAGTGGTGGTCCTAATTTGATGGGTTGAGGGCTGTTTAGCTCAGGCATTGGTTATGTAACCCACTTCTGGCTTCTCACATTGCCTGATTCTAGCAACAATTAGAGGACAATGCCCTTCAACTGCTGAACATGAGATTGTGTAACCGGTCATTGAGTACAAAGGGAATTAAACGGCTAAGGACATGACTGATTGAGGGAGTCCCCACCATTAACTCCAATACTATATAGATATATAGGGACTCCGAAAAAGGGGAACATGCATAACTATTACCCTAATCTTAACGCCTCTGTTTGAAGTATAATAATTCAGGGCTTAACATTAAGGGTTGCTGGTTAGGAGGTTAAATCAGGTTAAAGCCAAGGCAGGTTAAGGTTAAAGCCGGGCAGGTTAAAGCTTTACCTGCCCAACCCTAAAATGTACCTGCCCATCCTTACTTGATTATCATTTATATGAGAGAAATTTTACCTGCCCCACCGCAAATTTTATCTGCCCAACAGTATTTTATTTTTTTAACAAACTCATTTACAAAAAATTATATCCATTATTGGTATAAACATACCGCAGATCCCAGGGGACTAGGGATTGTCTCCGGCTAAGTTTGTGTAAAACTACACATATTTTACAAGAAATGGTTTATCTTCAAAGGAAATAAAACATCCCTTGTCCCAGAGGACTAAAGAATCTCTTACTGTGGCTCAGTTTGTGTAGTACCAACTTCATCGTGGCAATGGAGTCCTCCACTGGACTGTGACCATGGTCTCCGGCTTGGATCTGTTCACTAAACAAAGAAACAAAATCAGTACATTATAATTTTACATATTACAATATAACATATTACATATATGTGATAGTGTGTCGGGAATGGGGCAGACCGTGGCTGCCCACTAGAGTCCCCCCCCCCTCCCCTTCACCACCCTTTATTCCATGGGTGGCTTGCTAGGCTGGGGATGGTTCAGTCACACTGACTTCGGGGGAGTTGACGCTCAGCCCCGCCCCTTTTGGTAGTGACTGACAGCCATCCTGGCTTGGGGTCTAGACCTCCCACTCTGATTGGTTGACATTAGCCAATCAGAGTGGTTGTGCCCTTCCCTTGCATTCTGGGAAGGTACAGACCCCTGCCTCTGCCAATCAGAATCCCCCGTCATAATCTGGAGGGGGATCCAAACTCCCCGAGGAGCTCTCCCTGGAGGAGCCAGATTTGGAACCTTTGAATGAATGTGCACAACACTGCAGAGTTGTTCTCTTCTCCAAATCTACCACCACTCACCAACTTACCATCTGCTCATAATATTGTACGTAGCCTCATCTTTTGGGAATCGTTTTACTTGTCATCCTGAATTGTCATTTGTCATGTCTTTTGGTCACAATATATTTTGTCATCTTACTTCATGTTGTTGTGTTTTCTATTCACTAAATCAGTTGACTATCCGATAATCATGCAAACCACACTCCCGTTTCAATATTATAATACTAAAACATATTATCAAAAAACATTATAGCTATAATTTAATGAATTATAGCTTCATATAACAATGCAAATCTACATGGTAACTCACCCAAGGAATTCTTCGGTCAAGAGCCTGAGACTGGGTTTGTAGTGGCGCATTCCACTGAGGTTGAAGATGACACTTGTGTCAATGACATATGGATGGAACATCTAGGAAAAAAAAGTGAACTATTGTTAATGTTTAATTTAAGACTTGTAGGACGCTGCGTAGCTTGTATAATTGATTTATCCATGAGTCGTTCATCCGAGTTATTGAGCCAATCAGACTGCGCTCAAAGTTAATTCATCCATTCCCCAATAGTTCAAAAGAAATGGACGATGAGGGAGCTCTTAAAATGAAAGGGTTTTATTCAAGTAAACATCTCATCCCGAGTCAAAGCCACAGTGAATAAGTCTCAATCAGTCCACCTTCCCATCTCCTACTCAGTGATCAACCACATTAGAATACAAGTTGTTCCAGCACATCCTAGACCACCCTAGCGCTTAGCTCTATCACAATCCTTTGTCCGAGGTAGTTGGTATAGGTAAACTCCAGGATACTACGCAGGAGCTGGTAGGCATAGCTCCGAGCAGCTCAGCTAACGTTGCTGACTTTCTACTAGTTACTAACTCCACTAACTCTTTAACTAAACTGACTCGCTTCCTACCTTGCAACACCTTTTATACTGGTTAACAGGTGGCGCTAGGAGCGTAAAACGTCTCTTCTCAGAAGTAGTATGGTTAGGCCTGATCCTAACTAAATTATAAAGTATTTTAATATATTAAAAGTACTAGGCTATTAGCACAAAAGTATCGAAAACTCAACAACTCATACAACAACCAAATAAAGAACAACAACAACAAAACAACAAATAAATATAACTTGGATTAAATTAATTTTTTCCCAATCAATTTTGAAATTAAAAAAAAAGAAGCGAAATACCGAGCAGTAGGCCTAGGCCACGGAAGTTAACATGCTAAAAATTGGTTAAAGCATGGACCAAAACAGTTTGATTGACCCTTACTTGCATGGCTCTAAGATCACCTCCCAGGGACTGACCACAGATAATGGCATCGCCTGGGAGCAGATCTTGTATGGCCTTCTGAACGTCCTCTATACGTGTCTTCACATTCTGCAGCGTCTCCCTCGATACTCCGCTGTACCTAATGAGATCAAAACATGTGGTGTCAATGTTGTTGTATGAAGACAATTTGTGTTTTATTTCTTTTCTTTTAGAGCTTCATCTTACAAAGCGAGTTTTTCAGGTATTTGGGGTTTACACATAATTACTAATTGGTATTAAAGGGGTTTGTCTGACCACTTTTCTGGCCTGGTTATTTTTCTTGTTTTCTCTTTGCAAGGACTTGTTTTTAAGGGTATATGCCTTTTTAGCCTATAAAAATATCTGGAAGCTACTTTCGGGACATAGCATGTACGTATATTAATTGCTGATAAAAAAAATGTTTCAAACTCTTTTTTTATGTTTCAAACTTTTTAATGACAGCTCATTTCGGCGAAATATATTACGATATTTGTGTGATAGCAGGAATGAATCAATATGAACATTCCTGATTAAAAGTGGTTTGAGAGACCTTGTTTACCTACCTAGTAAGATAGTTGGTGATCCTATTTCTAGGCTTGACGTACGTTTCGTAAACCACCTCATTTCTTTCATTTACCACGGCGATCCAGGCCAATTCGTGAGCATATTTAACCGTTTGACACTTGAAAAGAAAGACGTGATCATCTTTGTGTTTGATTCAACTGGAACAATGACTCAGATATTCGAAGATGAGAGGATTTGTGCAACTAAGGTGAATGATAAACATTGGTCGTTTGTGAACCGTTTGCATACGGTAATACTGATTCTTTTAGATCTATTTTAGACACTTTAAAAACCCTAATGGAGACAGTTTTACAAATCAAATGCCTTTATCTTTACATATTTGTTTATCAATGTGAAGTACCGGCTAAATGTTGTAAATTATCGAAAAACAAACTTCGCCTTGAAATAAGAATTTCTTTACATGTAACAAAATTCTTTACTTTGATAATCTTGAGATACTTATCTAAAGTTCCCTGACTGGCCAAATCTGTCACAAAAATATCACTTCTGGACAGAAAACATTTGTTCTATAAAGCTGGCCTACTCACTAGATAATCACAATAACATATTCGAGAAAAAACAACATACCATTTCACAATCAATGGCGAACATTGGGCTTTCTGCTGTGACCTTATCATACTTCTGTTTGGTAAATACGTAACCGTCATACTCTCCTGCAATACATTTAGAGTACATGTTTAGATATGCGAATACTTTAACGCCCAATTCAATTCAATTCTCCCCACCACGGATAGCTTATCTGTTGTAGTTGACCTGCAGACTAGCCTAAATCAAGGTGCATTCTGGGAAATATGTAGACAAATTGCAGGGCTTAAGTACGGGAATTTTTAATAATCTTGGCATAACTTGTGGATTAATATGATGGAAAAATAGCAATGACTATTTTTCCATTTCATATCTATATATATCTAATATTTTTCAAATTGGTTTTAAACTTCATTCATTTGAGAAAGATATATATAGCAAATATTTGTAAATTTTCTATAGTTTTTCCAGAGTTTTTGTCTACAAAATCAGTCAAAATTAACCTGCAGGTGCCTAAAATACAGTAAATAAGCTATCCGCGGTGGGGAGAATTGCAATGTGATGTACAAATGCAACATTTAATTATTCTGCAATTCATCTGCTGAAATTGTGGGGACTACCTTTATGTCTCAGATTGATGATCTAAAATTATCAGAGAATAAAAAATGAAAGTGAAAATCAGACAATTCGAGATCGTTATATTGTCTATTTATCTTAACAAAAATTGATAAGGTGATGGAATGGGAAATAAAACTCTTAAAAAGAAAATTTGAAATGATCTTGAAATGGCGAGAGGAGAAGGGTCAAATTTCTACCAATTTCCCCCCTCACTGATTTTATACAATGCAGAACATCCGATAGTAAAACTTTGGTGGCCCTGCTCCTTATCTCATTACAACAGAATAGACCACTACAGCGAAAATACACCAACCTCTGTGTGCCGGTAAAGGATAGTGTTCATGCATCATCTGGGTGGGGCTCAGGAGGAGGTCCAGTCTGGTGAGAGGTCTTGACCCCTCCTCCTCCTCCTCCTCCTCCTCCTCATCTACGGGTTGGGCGACGGCCGGGGCCTTCAGAGAGTCCTGTACCTTGAGTTTGACCGGCACCAAGACCTGTTTGTTGGCTGTGATCTGCTGGTGTAGGCGTTTGAATACACTGGTATTGGCATCTATCCAATAGAAAGTGAGAAATCAAGTTTACAGCTAAATGACTATTTTAAGTGCAAACTGCATTTGTTTTGAGAATGTGTGAGAGAGAAAGAGAAAACAGGTATTATTTAAAAGCGAATTTTTATTTCCCAGTATAGTACTGATTGTAATTTTACGTATCAATACATAGATCTATATTATCGGACATGTTTTTTTACATCATTAAAGGTTGGGTCTAGAATTATATTTTGGAGCAATGGTTAGTTTTTGACGTAGACTTCGCGGAATATATTTCTTTTAGCAATATATTCCATTTATGTTATACTCTGTATTATTTTTAACACCTTAGAAACTATCAATGCACTGCTTTTTATCACAGCGTCAGACGTTGCTGGGAAGCAAAAGGTAAAATTAATCCAAACTTATTACCTTTAGTTTTCTCTCTCAGTTTTCGTATTTGTGCTTCGCTTATTGGAACCTTGAAGAGTTCTTCGGGGATGCTAGAGTTATATTGAGTTGGTGAGACGAGTGGTACTTTCTGAAACGAAATATTTTTTCCAATATTGGTCATCGTAAAATGAAAATAGCATAAAGTATTGCTACGTGCATGTAGCTAAATTCTGTTATAAGCTGCTCTAATCACGTTATATCGTTTGTTTTTTCGAATAAAATTGAGATAACTTAGCTAATATTTCTCAAACATTTTTCTGATACAAATACGGATGTTGTTTAAGCCCTGAGTGGGCTATTTTCTCTTATATTTCGTACTTACTATATCAAACGATTCACAGAGGTACGGAAAACAATCTTTGTTGTCAGTAAAGTGGTCCAGCGTTAGTCCATTCATCACAATAACCAGTGTCTGTGATAGCTTGCCCCATCTTAATAATGAACAGAACCTGAAGAGCAACAATTAAAATGTGTAAGTGAAGTACTTGGGATTCTAATTGTGTCTTTTTTTTCAAGTTTTAAGGCCAAACCTTCAATGGAAATCAATCCTCTACTGAGATTTTATGACAAATAGCTTGGATAATTTCTTCTATACACCTTGTACATTTCGTGTTACCATCTAGAATCAGGTTTCTAATATAATACCTGTCATTTTCTTTCCATTAGGTCATTCTTAGAGAAATTTAGTAAACTTGAAAAAAGGTACATTCAAAATTTTAAGGCAGGTCCAAAAATGTTTAGTCGGTTGGGATACCTGAATACAACAGTTCTTTTTTTAACCATAATGAATAATTAAAAATTCTTTTTAATGCTTATAAATAATTGAAGGTGGATACTTATAAAGGTATACCTTGGTTTGTAGCTGGTAAGGTTTCCCTCGATGGCATAGAGAAGTACATGTTGAATGTCAATGATGAACAGGGGCTGCTTGCTTTTTTCTGGGCTCTCGGTGTCTGAACTTGCAGCATTTGAAATGTTGAGAGTCTGGTATTCTGCTCGAAGGAATAGTTTTGGTCGTTCCTGTAGAAAAGAAACAATGTTAGGATTAATGACATAATACAATTGATATCCATATGATAAGAACCGATATGAAACTTTATTGTTCCTTACCAGGATTGATCGAAAGTGTAGATAGATAAATATCCGAACAAGATAACTTGATAACCCTTTTCATTGTTAAATAAAACGAATCTATGACAGTTGTTTTTTGGCCAAACTTTTTTGGTGACATTTATAAATTGTTTCTGTAGGAAAGCAAAATGTGACAAGATAATGTGACAAATAAGGCTACCACCATCTATCAAATACATGTACTACAAACACTTTATTATCAGAGGTTAACTGGTCGTAAAGCGAAAAAATAAATAACTCTTAACAACTTAAAATAATAATTTAAACCTCAACATCATTTAATTATAATAATCAACTTTTCTAATGAATTACATAATAAAATTCATAATTTGCATGGTATTTCTCAGGGAAAATTTTTTACCATTGATAGTTTCTTCCGAGCTATAACCGCTGCCCTCAAAGCCTTCCGCTCTTCATCTGTACAACTTTCACTTTTTTCTTCTTGTGCACCTTCCACAGTTTTCGTCGAATCGTCTGAACTTGATGCTAGTTCTTCTGGGCGGGTGTCTTTCTCTGTGTGTTCTGGAGATTCAATGGCTTTCCTTTTGCATGTGTTATCGTCACTGGAATCGTCTGAAGTTGAACTTTTTCGTTTCTTGGCCACCTAATGAATGAAACATAAGGCAAAAAAACTGTTGTGTTCAGGTTTCATTGGCCAAAAAAATTGGGTGGGTAGGTCGATTATTATTTTTATTTTGAATAATTTTTTTAAACATCATTTTACAGACTCCAATTATTAACACCTTGTTTTGAACATTAAAGTTTCTTTAATTTACCTTCTACAGTACATGTTATCATCTAGAATGTGTTTTCTGACCAAAAAGGAATTTTTGTTTAATTTTAATGAAATTTTGAAAAAAAAAAAAAAAGAAAAGAACAATTAGGGTAGGGCCAAAAAGTAAGGGTCGGTCTGGAAACCTGAACATAACTATTTTGTTTTTTGGGCCTAAATAGAACGAAATCAGATCATGAAGCATTTATAGCTTGATGAGGTTGAAACTTTAATATGAAGTACATTCTACCCACGGCACAGGGGCCGGGGATTAGGCCGAAAAATGAAGAAATGTTGTGTTCAGCCTCAGGAGTCAGGTGACCTGACCTACCCTGATATTTTGGCCCTACCCTAATCTATTTTTGATGAATTTTTTTCTACAAAATAATAATTAAAAAAAAAAAAATTAAAATGATCTAATGAATAGGCAGTGCCCGAAATTAAAGTTTAAATCTATGCACACGCTAGGTGCATAGCTTCGAAAAGTATGCACCCGGGAGCCTTTCAGTGCGCCCTCGGTTAGCTCTGTGGTGCCTTCCCTCTACGTACGGGAAGCTACTGTAAGTGTAAGCAGTGGTGTCGATGGTGAGACAGTGACAGTAGGAGAGCCAACCTTTCTATTTTCGGTCCTGTCAGCGTCATTTTCGGCTGCGAGACGTAGAAATGCTTCAACCTTTTTCTTCTTTTTCTCGAGGCGTTTAGCTTTCTTGGCTGATGTCCGTTCCATCGCGTAATTTGGACAGTATCAACATCAAAATCTACGCGCACATGTTCTAAAGCGGAAGCGACCGTTGTAACGGGTCTGACAGTGGCCTCGACAAGTTTTACCTTTTGTGATTTAGCTGGTTTCCCGCGGGTTGGACTTGACAGTATCTAAATGCCTAAGACAGGCTGAATACATTTTATACTTCCGGTTCACGTGTCGATTTGTTGATATACAAATTTATTTGTTACTTCTAAGTTATTTTCATTTAATCTAGCCCATAAAACGTTTCGTGAAACATGGCTCCTCGGAAAAGGTCAGCCAAATCTCCTGGAAAAGATACAGATAAGGCAAAAGCACACGCATCAGCTGGTAATGAACGGTAAGTTCGGACTCCCTTTAGTTTTCAGCCTGGCTTCGCTGGACTTAGCCTTTGCCCTGGTCTCTGGACCTACAATAGCCTATAAGACTTTTGTCAAATGTTTTATGTTGAAAACAGGGATTGATCCTTCACAGCCCACTGGCTTTGGAACTCTCAATTGTAATATTTGTATCTAGATCTAAAGTAGACCATTAATGATGTTGCAGATCTAGATCTACTGTCGATAGCTACTTAGATCTATAGGCGTGTGGGGTGGTGTAGTGGTTAGGGCATCCGTCTGCTGCGCGGGCGGCCGGGTTCAATTCCCGGCTGAGCTGGCCACTGCTCCCCTCTGCATGTCTCCCAGTGGCAACAACTGGGATATCAAAGGTCTCTAGTAGACCACCGGCCAGGGGCGGACCCAGGAATTTGTAGAGGGGGGGGCCCAAAAACATGAATGTACAGGGGGGTGGGCCCCCCATCAAACATGATTTAACAGGGCAAGGGGGGGGGCCAAGGCCCGTCCGGCCCCCCCCCTGGATCCGCCCCTGCCGGCTGTTGTGTGTATGGCCCTGTCTATGGGACCATGCACATTAAAGAACACCTGCCTCGGTAAAAGTGTAGGGGTATGGTCTCTACCTTCTCATAGATTCGATCACCATCACTGCCCTAGATATGACCCTGGCTGTTAATTATGGCGTAAAGCAACCAATAACCAACCAACCAACTTAGATCTATAGATCTTTGCTAGGAGGTCGATCTACTGTAAATGAAACTGCTAGAAACGGCCTCTCTGATCGACCCTCACCCTCCTCCTTTAATGTGAGGCCCCCCTGGCCTCTCTGTACGACCCTTACCCCCCCACCCCCCTTCAACCTGAGGGTCCCCTGGCCTCTCTGGTCGATCCTTACCTTCCTCCTTTAACCTGAGGGCCCCATGGCCTCTGTGGTCGACCCTCACCCTCCTCCTTTAATGTGAGGCCCCCCTGGCCTCTCTGGTCGACCTTCACCCTCCTCCTTTAACCTGAGGCCCCCCTGGCCTTTCAGGCCGACCCTCACCCTCCTCCTTTAATGTGAGGCCCCCCTGGCCTCTCTGGTCGACCCTTACCTTCCTCCTTTAACCTGAGGGCCCCCTGGCCTCTCTGGTCAACCCTCACCCTCCTCCTTTAACCTGAGAGCCCCATGGCCTTTCAGGCTGACCCTCACCCTCCTCCTTTAATGTGAGGCCCCCCTGGCCTCTCTGGTCGACCCTTACTCTCATCCTTTAACCTGAGCCCCCCCCCCCCACCCGCACCCCTCTCTGGTCGACCCTCAACCTCCTCCTTTAACCTGAGGGCCCCATGGCCTCTCTGGTCGACCCTCACCCTCCTCCTTTAACCTGAGAGCCCCATGGCCTTTCAGGCTGACCCTCACCCTCCTCCTTTTATGTGAGGCTCCCCTGGCCTCTCTGGTTGACCCTTACTCTCCTCCTTTAACCTGAGGCCCCCCCGGCCTCTCTGGTTGACCCTCACCCTCCTCCTTTAACCTGAGGCCCCCATGGCCTCTCTGGTCGACCCTCACCCTCCTCCTTTAACCTGAGAGCCCCATGGCCTTTCAGGCCGACCCTCACCCTCCTCCTTTTATGTGAGGCCTTCCTGGCCTCTCTGGTCGACCCTTTCTCTCCTCCTTTAACCTGAGGCCCCCCTGGCCTCTCTGGTCGACCCTCACCCTCCTCCTTTAACCTGAGGGCTCCATAACCTTTCAGGCCGACCCTCACCCTCCTCCTTTAATGTGAGATCCCCCTGGCCTCTCTGGTCGACCCTCACAGGCCTTGACAAACCAGTGCTCGGGGAACCCCTGCCACCCCTATAAACACCATGGACTCCTAAGTGGCTCCTACAGGGAGCCCAGGGGGCTCGCATAGATTCTAATAAATTATGTCATTTCAGTGTATAGAATTAAGAGTTTCGTTCAAAAAGGATACCATTAAAATCATTATCATATCAATACCAAAAACTGAATATTGAGCTCCCAGATTCAAGTTGGGCTCCCATATATCAGGAGTTGGTAGCCACCAGGCTCCTATGTCATTCTGAAATTTCTTGAGGCCTGCCCTCACCCTCCTCCTATAACCTGAGGGCCCCCTGGCCTTTCAGGTCGACCCTCACCCTCCCCCCTTAACCTGAGGGCCACCTGGTTCTCTAGTCGACCTTCACCCATCTCTGGGTTTGCACTAAGCCGAATTTTTAAAGTCGCCAAGTTGATGTATATATTCATGATGATTTGGATCAGCCAAATACTTTATCGATTAGTAAATTCTTTTGCCATAGAAAATTATTTCTATTGCAGAGATGGGCAGGCAGAGGGCGACCAGAAATTCCCGTTGATCTCCTACAAGCGGATAATCACCAGGATCGTTATCGTCATGGGGACCATGTTTGCTGCACGATATATGTTTGCTGTTAAAACACAAGCAATAGCCAAAGTATCAGAGACAGTCGACCATCGGTTCATGGAAATCCCCTGCTCCAGTGATTACGCCAAAGACAAAATTAATTTTAAAGGTAAAAAGAATGAGGGAATTATGTCTTTTTTCCAGATATTCTATGAAAACAACTGTTTCAGCAATGAAGCAACCGGCAGAAGTAGCTATTGGCTTTCTTTTAGATATTCATTTCCACTTTTTGTTCATTCCATGCCACTGTTTTGTAGTCATTTATAAATATTTTTAATTACTTTTATTTTTTTACGTAAGATCCTGAGTATTTAACTCGAAATGTATCCCTCTTATGAACTCTCTCATAGAATGTGCACCAACAAAGTGTGGCAGGACGGTAATGGATGGAGCGATAACAGATGCTGAAGCTAGAAAACTCTTAAGGTAGGTATTTTATTAAGGTCATTTCTTTAATATATATGCGTCCTCACACTTCAAGAAAAATTATCAAATTCAAGCCTCAAAAAAGGTATCAAAACCGACTTTTTTCTATCAAGGGGTCTTAAAATGGTCCTGAATTGAATCCAATTTAGTAAAAGTGTTTATATTGAGACGAGAAAGTGAAATGTAGTAAGATTATTTCTTAGCACCTACGGTAGATACAATATCATGCTGTCTTACCAAGATCATATATTGGTTTATAAAAAAAATTAAAACAAACTGTTTTCGATTTGGGATAAGTTATATATATGTATATATATGTTGATTTTTTTCTAGAATAGCAAAGAGTGGATTGTCACTTGGCGGCAGTAATGGAGGAGTGAGTACAATGATATTTCTCTTTGTTAATTTATGATATTGAAAAGATTATAAATCGTACATTTGGATCTCAAATAATATTGTTTCAAATGATATTAGGTTGTTGGTGTAGAAAAGTGCCCTAGCTTGGTGTAGCAATGTTATGAAATAGTTAAGAGTGTTTTAGGAAGCCGTTGTTTTTTCTAGGCGTACCATTGTGAGATGATCATCCCAATAGTAAAGATTGAATGTCTTTTTTATTTTATATTTCACAGGCTTCAATACTGGATATACATTCTGGTGCTTTATCTAAAGGTGATAAATTCATCAACATTTACAGGTAAGTAGTACGGGCTCTGTTTTTAATTGTGTTTTTATTTACATAAATGTTGGTGTAAGATATTAGACAAACTATACACCAACGAGAATCGATATCGTTAATTATTTAGAATTTAACGTCTTATTTTGGTTCAGATCTAGAAACCATGCATAAACTAAGTATTTGGTATTATAAATTTGTATCATGTTATTATAATTATGTATGTTTGTAAAAAATGTAAACATTCTTTTTCAGTTTAATTGATGACGACCAGTCAGTGTTTTCAGATACAGACTTCAAGTTATACAGGTATTCCACCTTAAATATATATATATGCACAATTCACATAAAATATATGAACAATTAGTGTTGCGTAGAAAATTGAAATGTTTTTACCCTCTCCCGGCACATTATTGGTGTTAGGAAAAAAAAAGAAATTCTACATTAATTCATATAGAAGGATGTCAATTTTCAGGTTTAAGTATGATTTTAAATATCTTCATTTCAACGGCATAAGTGATAACTTAAAAAATATAACTCATCTTATTTCAATATGACAGGGTGATTAGAGATTCGAATAAGAATTTTAGATTTGTTTTTGACTGTAAATTACTTCCCTTACATTTAAACATATCAGTCTTGCATATTCAGACCACAGTTACAAATATTAAAACTGGCAGAATTTTCAAATGAATTTCCTTTTCCCCTTTTCAGGAAAGTTCGGGCAAGGATTCAGTCAACAATTGCCACACAATTTGATATTCCAGAGAGTTCAATATTCCTGACCAAACCAACATTCTTTTCCAAGATGACAGCTCGTCCTGCGAAAACCATACATGACGAGTACTGGCATTCCCACGTAGACAAGGTACGTGCAACGTGATGTTTTTAATAGTTTAATTTACAACTGAGTGAGTATATTACTACAGTGTGCCCTTATCTCTAGCCAAGTCCCCCCAACTCTCCATGTGGGGAATAAATGTGGGAAATGGCGAGGTGTGATTACAGCAACCACAGCAAAAATTAGATGAATCAATTGATAAATTAAAATACGCTACGGGGTAATATATTCAATATAAACCCTGGCTGTTAAAAAGATTTTTGTGATTTATACTGATCTATACATACTGTACTGGACCCTCCATACTTTCTGAGCGCCAAGATATAAAAAAAAAACGTCATGTAAAAATATTGACGAGATTATATATAACATTCTCCTTGTTTTATATATGTTGATCTATATATACATAACTGAATCATTCATACTCTCTGAGCACCTGACCAAATAAGAATTTAAAAAAGCAACGTCATTTTGAATAAGATTGAAAACAATGTTATATAGAATTCTACTGTTCCTGTAAGTTCCAAAGGCATTTGTTGACATTCATCCTATAATTAATCGGACAGAAATAGCAGCCAATACCACTCCTCTGATGACATATTAGTTAATCCAGTTAATTTTTGATACAATTTTCTCTTTATACTTACTAGGAAACATATGGATCCTTTGACTACACGTCACTGCTCTACCTCTCAGACTACGACTCGGACTTTAAGGGTGGTCGTTTTATCTTCATCGACAAGGACACTAACAGAACTGTGGAACCCAAGTTAGGTAAGAGATGCCTTTTATTTTGTCCTTGTCCTTTTTCCATTCTCCAGATTGGGGTACTTGTGTGAGTGATCCACTATATGACAAAACACAAATCGATTCTCTTTCTCACCTTTCTTACACATAATTTTGAGTATATTTCCAGGTTCAAAACTTTTTTTTATTATTTAATCCCCAGGGTGCAGTTATGGATCTCGGGGAAGGTCTAGGGGGGTCCTGGGTCCTGAGACCCCCTCTCCCCACCCGCCTTATGATGGGGACGTTTTAGTACTTAGCCTTAATGCGGACCTTCCCCACCTTTCCAAAATCCTGTATCCCCCCCCCCCCCGGCCAATGTCATAATTGTCAACAAACTTGGTCTAGCTATGATCTCAGCTGCCGCTAATGTGATATGGTGTAAAACCATCTTGCCGTATTCAGTCTCAGTCATCGCTCTAGATCCAGTTTTTGACACCAGGTGGAGTCTACGTAGGGCTGTACACGTCTGTTGCTTCAAATAATACATTAGACCCATTTGGAGAACATAGACTCATTAGAGTAACTAAATACAAAACGACAATAAGTTTTTCCATCGTTTAGAATTGTACGGATAGCTTTTGACATAAACACTAATATCAAACGATCATTTAGTATTGGTCGTCCCTAAGCAAGATTGTGTTGGTAAAGGTCAGAGGGGGATTAGAAATTTACTTCAGTATTATTTCTTCAGATTAGATATAATGAATAGAAAATATAATGATACTACGTATTGGTTCGTCCCCATGCAGGCTAGGAAAATTCCTCCAATTTTCTGGTAGTCAGAGGACAACCAATAACAGAAATATAGTTGTCCACATATATTTATAGGTTGTCCACATTATAGAGGGCACATCCACAATAAGGAAAACCAATATTTTTAGGAGAAGGATAGAATCAATTTTTCAAAAAAAAAATCAGGTCGTCGGGAGGACGAGCAAAATTCATTTTCTTGTCGTCCACACATTTTCTGGTCGTCGAGGACACTGGGACACACAGATTTTCCTAGCCTGCCATGTTGAACCATAGGAGTAATTATCATCTTCATTTGGTACCTAATTAAAATCAATTGACTCGGAGTCCAAACATTGGACAGTTGTTCCTGAAGCCCATGTGCTCGTTTCCCTAATGTCTGGATCAATAAAACCAATGGACCGTGCCCAGTGTGTTGCCCATTGCTAGTGTATTTTGGGACTGCTTGGTGAACCAGAGACATGAAATAGATCAATAACTATACCGGCCACGTGGGTTCAACCATCTTGTATTTGCATTCTTTGTTTACATCAGGTTATTTCTTTTTTCATTCAAAATGCAATTCATATTTCTTGTGATCACCAGGATTTACGGGTAAGTTACAATGAGAGCAGTTAGGTAATAAAAGGTGAGGGGGGGGGGATTTTTTTTTTTTTCTTTTTTTTTTTTTTGATAAGTGCGAATTACCTAGACCTAAACACACTAGTAATACTTCAGAATGGCCCCACGAACTAGTTTCAGTCTTAATTAATACAGCCCAGATTTTTTGGTTGGCTGAATTGGGACCCTCATAGAGCATATATTCTGTACTTGTCAACCCTGATTGTTGATCCATCCAGTGTCCAGGCACTAATAAATCTGCATGCCAGGCATGCCAGACGTCCGCGGATCTGCGGTATTCGCGGGTTTTGAGATGTTTTAGATCATTTTTGAGATTCGCCCAAATCCGAGGAGAAAATGTTTGTTTTTGATATAGGGGTTGTTAGGCCTGATAGATTTCATTACCAGATATGAAAAATATGTCTCCGATTTTTTGGTGAAATTTCTTTTTGGTGTTTTCAGAGGAAACATTTGTTTGTATATCATAAATCTAAAAATGAGGTTTAAAGGTGTTTTTAAGCAATTTCCTTATTTTCCGCGGGAATTTCTTTCAGTGACTGGCATGCCTGATCATAGTTTTTACTCTAGTTGTCATTTCTTACTATTGGAATTTCTTTGACTGAATCAACCGTTAATTATGTTAGAGTATACACCCCTTCAGTATTTTTTCTTTTTTTTTCGATATAAACACGAAAAATTCGATATAAACGAAAAGAGAAACATTTGGTTTATAATCCTTGCCTAGTGTTAATACCTCTAGTTTTTTTTTCAATCCTTGCCTGCTACTAACACCACTAGTTTGTTAATCCTTGCCTAGTACTAAACATTTGTTCTGGTCGACTGTCCTTCACGTCTAGGTCGGAGAATGTACACTGCATCCCTTTATTTTGTAATCCTTACCTTGTACTAATACCTAGTTTTAAACCACTGCTTAGTACTAAACACTTGTTTTTTGCCTTGTTCAGGTCGACCGATTTTCAAGTCTGGGTCGGAGAACATACAATGTGTCCCTTTATTGTTTAATCCTTGCCTAGTACAAACCTCTAGTTTTCAATCCTTGCCTAGTACTAAACATTGTTTTTTGCTTTGTACAGGTCGGCTGTCCTTCTTCACGTCTGGGTCGGAGAATGTACACCGCGTGGAGCAGGTGACAGAAGGCGTACGTTACGCACTCACCGTCTCCTTCACCTGTGACCCCAAGAAGGCCATCAGTGACCCCAGCTTAAAAAAGGCCAAATCGTAAAAAGGGCCAAATCTTAATTTCTAGGGACAGCTGGGATTAATCAAGACTTGATTTAGGGGTTCAGATCTCCTCGCCACCGCTTACATTGTACATATTGGTCTATGTTGAAGGCCGTTTGCATTGAGATTTAACCAGGAATGTACAAAAAAAATTCGAAAATTGGTGATGAATGAGATTTAATTGGAATGTACATTTTTTTTTTTTTTTTTTTTTTTTTCTCAAAAAATTGGTGACCTCCACTGCGTTCGTGCATGTGATTACTGGTGGGCCTTTATTCCAACTGGTAACAGGTGAACTCGGCCCCATAGTGATCTCACGCCACGGTAAATTCGGCCCCCTGGTCAAGTCGGCCCAGGGGTGAAGTCGGCCCCATGGTTAAGTCGCGCCATGGTTAACTAGGCCCCGTGGTTAACTCGGCCCCATGGTTACTGTAAACGTATTAATTTCGCGCTGTACATATTTTCGCGCATTTCGCGCACCACTATAAATGCACAAAAATAAGACATAAGTGAAAATAAATTAATTCTATTTGCTCTAAAATATTCAAATGCGCGAAATCATGAATGCACGAAAATGTTATTCATTGCTTACTGTGCGTCAAAAGTCAATTCGACACGGCCGTTTCTTAAAATCAACGTGGCGACATGGCTATTTCTTAAATTCGACATGGGACACAACAATCTTAGGGACATGCGACATGACTATTTTCCCCCTAGTGACATGTGACCGGCCGAGTTCACTGTGGGGCCGACTTCACTATGGGCCGATTTAACCATGGGGCCCACTTCACCATGGGGCCGACTTAACCCTGGCGCGACTTAACCATGGGGCCGATTTCACTTGTATTCATTAAAATGCAGTCGATGCCCCTGCTAAATCAAAGATGTACACATTATTGCTAGCTTGTACACTGATTTTCAATTGAACCCGTCTTTTGTCAAGTCAGTGAACGCATCCTGATGACACACACGCAAAAAAAACTTCCATTTGCATAATCAACCTCACGGGAAATATCTGGCTAATCTTATTCCTGGTGTTTGGTATTCTACAGAAATAACGCAGTAAAATGCATAATATATGGTGGTTAGACGCTTATTGAATAATATTATATACCTAGATGCTTTAAAGATTGGGAAACGCTGTTTAATGTGATATTATAAACTTTAATTTAGGCATATAGGTATACACATGTTCTGTTAAGCATAACAATAGGTGTGAGTGGTTTCAGGCTTTGCATTACTGTAAAACAGATTATAAGTGGTTGTGATTATCAAACGGAAACATTAAATTCCTTATTAGATATCCATGATGTTTATGCAAGAGAAATTCTCTTAACAGCAGAATGGAGGTGTTTTCTTATCTAAAAGTATCTTTAGTCATGTTTGAGATTGGTACCTATGCTCATTGCGTATTTTATTATAGTCACTTTTTTAAGGGAAGCGCGTAGTTATTTTTCCAAAAGAGCTAACCATCATAACTAATCACCAAGTCATAAAAAGAAGAGTTCACCTTTATTTTCTTTGCTTATGCTTTGAATTTGCAGGAATTTATTTTTCTGTTCTTTACTTATTAAGTAGAATGAAATCACACTTTCAATTGCTACAACCATAACTTGATTATTCATTAAAGTGTATAAGAATTTTTGATAATTTGCCTTTCAACATAATCATTATATTGTACACATGTTCAGCTATGACTGGAACATCAGGGAGACTTAAAGTTATTTTCAATAAACAAAAAAAGATTGAAAAAATAAGAAACGTAAAAGTGCATGCTCTCTCAACCATGAATCGACCCAAGCAGGGTGGACGTTTAGACTGTAGTTCCATCCCAGTCCGCTAGTTTCTCAAACCATAACCAGGTCACGGGAGGACTATATGAACGATGTAAAGTAGGAGGTGTGGTGTATAGGCACTCTGCCACTTTGACTCTCGCTAACGGCGAATCTACTCTCACGGACTAATTTCTCGACGTGGAGGTAGACCTCGTCGCAGATTGGGGTGTAAGGCGCACTCTACACCGCATCCCCTTTCTTCCAACCATTGTAATCGGGAGTGGGATGTTGCAGAGTTCGTTGGGTGTTGTTTTCTCCAAAATGAGCTACCATGCAGAGTTGGTGACGCCTGTTCCTGGCAGCCGGCGGCGGACTATGCTCAGTGTGGTATGTACAGGCCTGAGACCAGCCAAAACCGGTCCGCCCACGTCACCTATTAAACAGAAAACCACTCTGGTTTAGGTTTCCATGGAGACAGTGATTGATCCGTCAATGTGGCTGGTCGTTTTACCTGCACGTTTTCAGAGTTCCCCAGTTGTATTTTTTGCGTGACTTTTTTTAAAGTTTATTTCACAGATTTAAACTTGAATTGTGTGGAGAAAAATGCCCGGTTGATACCTATTATTAATTTTGTGTATATTTTGCTGTGTGTATTGTTTTCAATATATCAAAATGTTCAGAGATTTACAAGAGATTGTTTGTTTATGAGATCAGTTTATGTAGATGAATATATGCTGGAAACCAAATACCCACAGGTCCGTAACTCTCCCCCCCCCCCCCCCCCCGTCTTTAAAACTATGAAAATGAAGCCCGTCACATAGAAATATAGAAATGGCTATAGGCATGATTAGGGCCTATAGATCTAGTTTATCAAACCTTGAATATAATACATTCGTTTTCATCTGCTTGTTGCCTCAGAATGAAAAACAATATCGATTTCTGCATAATTTAGGGCGATTGGAGTGGCTGCATGTATGTGATAAGAGAGATGTTTATAGTGTAATCTTTTGATTGTTTACTTGTGCCGGTGATATCTTGATTCCTCAATCGATACATAGTGGAGAACCATGTACAGTTATCCAAAATAAATGCTTGTAAATCAAAGATACTGTATTGAAATTAAAGTTGTGGTTATCAAAACAGAATAATCCATCATTTGTGATACGCAGATATTTAATAATGATAAAGATTAATGTTTATTTCTCTTTATATAACAATATATATAATCCAGAGAGGATTAGGAATTTTTAAGAGAAAAAGGTTGAATCGTCCTTTTAACACAAAGAATCGTTATTGTTGGTGGATGAAATTTACATTAAAAATGTAAAGGATGGCAGTCGCCCTTGTGTTCCTTCTAAACCCACCAATGCAAATAAGGTGCATGTGTTGATTTTCACATAGATTCTATGAGAGACATAAATAATATATGATGTCTTGTTTAACCCTAAACACAGCATAAACGTCTATGTGACCCTTGTAAACATGCGAACTGGGACTAGACTCACCCTGCTTTCAATCAGGTTCCTACTCAGGGTGAACCCGCGTGACTTGAATGTATTAACTCAACCCATTCCATGGCAGTCAATAAAAAATCGACCATTTCCATAATATATACCACCTTTGTTGTTTCTTTTATCCACCAATGAAATGCATGCAATTCAACACAAAATAGAGTCGTTCTCAAGTTACAGAATCAACCTTGCGCGGCTTGGTTTGGTTTTATTCTCACACGGTTAAGTTGGGCTTTTACTTTGTAGGCCTATTGTCAGTTGGAATCGGATATGTTTGACTTAGGGAGAGAAGAGCCCGTTTCAAAGTATTGACATTTGAAGTTTTTGGGCACTCCTCCCCAGCTCTGCCTGGAGAGTGAGAGCGTCTCCATGTATACCGTCATGCGGGTTCCACCATTTTATATTTTCATGATGACTATTGATTTGCTGAAGGGATATTCTTATGGTTTTCCCACTTCTTATTACTCCAGTTACCCATAAGAGCATTGTAAAGTAAGTCTAATATTAATATTATTAAAAAAAACAATATTTTAGAGTGGTTTCACTAACTAGTTCCTGTCTAAACAATGTAGTTCCGGTAACACCGTGTCGGCACCCTCAAGGGTGGTATAGGTAATGAGCCAGCTGTGGCGGGGCGGCTCTCACCTGCACGTCACGAAGTCCGATCACTATACATGGATCGGTTAGGGCCTGTTAAAACCACATGTTAGGTGAACATTACGCAATAATCTCGTAATGGATAGAAGACGGGCTGTTGATTAGTGACAATTATATATGCTATATGATGAAAATTAATGATAATTTCAGTTATGTATTTTCGAAAAATAGCATTTCAGTTTTTATTTATCGTCCAAATTTCCATGGTTTTTTTGTTTTACTTTGTAGGCCTATACATTACATTATGTATTAGTTGTGTTTGAGGGGGGCAAGTTCATATGTATAGCTACTGATATAGCAATAGTCTTCACATGTGCATTTGCAGTTGTATGACATTTAACTATTCTGACCTCCATCTTTTTTATTCACCTTGAATTCCTTTTGAGAGAACAAACCATGAAATGAACAAATTGGATTTCCGATGTAGGCCTATACAACAGCTTTTGAAACAGGCAATAGTAAAAAAGAGCGCTTCCGCACGAAGACCAGACGACATTTAGGTCCGGTCTGTCCTGTCGTGCACCAGTTGGGAGAGAACAGTCTGCCGCCAAATTCCACCATGCCCAAGTGTCCTAAGTGTCAGAAGGAGGTCTACTTTGGTAAGAATTACTTGTCATTTACCTGTACCAACTGTTAGCATAATCCAAACGTTGGTTGTCTTTTATTACAAAGGTATCAGTGGGTATTCATGTTCGTTATTGCATTAAGTGGAGGTGCTCGTAACTACTTTTGACTCATTTCTGCCGATTGATCTTTATAATAATTGTATTGTTGTGCAGTTAATGCATGCATGTATTCCTATTTGATATAAAATTTGTGTATGTGTCAGTATTATATATGAAACATGCATATAGGCCTACTCTGTTATCCACGTATACTGACTAACGGTATAGCCATGCCTCAAGGGGTTTATTCTTCCCGCCTTAACTTGTCCTCATTTTCGGATCCGCCTCCTACTTTGCAGACCTATATATACATGTATACGCTTACCACATTGTCGCTATATGATAAGCCACAGTCCGCCTCCCTGAACATCCTGTATTTATAGACACATGGATAAAGAATACATTCCTGTGGAATTCATAAACCGCCCCCTCACATTAAATTTAACTTCCCGCTTGCCGTGTGATATAATTGACAACTTTTTGATAAAATAAATTGCATCTTCTGAATGTACCCAATGATAGAAATAATCAAAACTTATTAGAGCATTGCTAATCACAACTCACATGTAGGCCAATATACCAGACGTACTATATTACAGCATGTCAAAATACCACAATTACTTGTTCAGCTTGTAAACAAGCTTTACACATGGAATCAGAGAAGGGACCCATGAAGATCGATACCTTAAATATGGCAAATAATGGATCATAGAATCGTTGTCTGCACCGGTTATAGGATATAGGCCTAAAGAACAGTTCCTGAATCCAATAAAATGTAATAAGTCTCATTCTTATCAGATAAAATAGCGATATGGAGTATTTGTCAACATAAGCTTTACAGGTACCCATTACATAAGACCCCCTCCCAACCTATTGCTGCATGTGAACAATAATCACAGTGAACATGCATCACGTTGAATGGTCATAAAAAGAACGTACATGGTCCTCACAGTTATAAATTATCTGCATGAGTGAAGTGCTATAGTAGTACATTCACATGTGATACACGAGCTCCTGGGGATTATAGTAATTGCAGGAGTTTCTAAAGGGTGGTGTATTCACATACCTATGAATTCTGGATCTATTCTAGTGAGATATTCAACTGAAGTCATGTATTCGATAGATGTGTTGTAAAGCTCCATTGGTTGTCTAATGCAAAAGTTTCGCCATCATTAGGCCTATACTGAAATGCATTATGATACCATAAACGGACAGAATGCGTAATGTAAGAAGATAATAGTCCATTTACAGCCTATACACAACATTAGCCATTGGCAGATTTTCCTCATTTGAATCCTCATGAACTATGCATAGATTGCCCATGGACAATTGTTGTTTTTGACGGAGCTAAAAAAAGAAATACAGTAGTTCTGCCAGCATGCTTTGGCTGCATGCATGGGTCAGTTTGACAGGTGCAACTGGGTATATTCTGTTCCTGAATAAACACTTTGTGGCCTGTGTTTGAATACTTGTGTTCCTGTGTCTAGGGTAAACATTCCCGGATCTCATTAAGCATGATACCATCCCCATGTAGACTTTGTGTGGTGAGTGTCATATGACAATATGAGGGTGATCACTATGTTATAGCCATATGCCCACATATTATGGTGCATGGTCAGTAAGAGATAGGTTTAAATATGTACACACCCATATTCCATAAAATTATCATAAAGTGATTAGATAAAAATTATGTTTTACGAAGTTGTTGACACCCCCACCCCCTTTTGAGATCCTGTTTCTCCTAACCTTTCCAATGTACATTATAACAACGTAGTTCAAAGATTCCATAAACGGACACATTTGTTAAGCCCCCACACTCTTATCTTATGTTTTCCTCCTTCCCACAGTTTTGACACATAGGCCACCACAGTTTTCTAACAGTACGCCCCCTCACCTCTTTTTCACATACCTTTTCACTATACTTTTAACTTTCCAAGAAATAGACCGTTTCTCACGAGAACTGTGGCATGGCTAGGTAAGGTGTCAGTGGGTTGGTTCCTGTTCAGTGGTTCCTGCTTTTAGGTCTATTTCAGCTGACCTTATTGTATATCCTCTCATATATCTTCTTTTTTTTTCTTTTTCTTTTTCTATCAACGTTTCCGTCTTACATGAAGTAATTTTTCCCCAGGATACCGGTGATTGAATATAACAGTACAACACGTGGTTTGTAAAACACACACACACACACACACACACACACACACACAAACACACACACACACACACACACACACACACACACACACACATATATATATATATATACATATACATATACATATACATATAGACCGCCCCCAATTATGCCCTATAGGCTTAGATAAAGATGCACGAACCGGAGCTACTTATATTATCAGCTTATGGCGACAATGACATAGACTACGCCCAAGACGCGTCCATGCGCATTTATGGACAAGAGGTGATCTATAATTCATGACACACTGCTTGACGTTTTCTAATAAACCAAAAGTATGTTGTCATACATAATTCTCCTATATAAATGTACATTAATGGATTGCGTCACCTCGTTTAATATGGCATGTAATTAACCATAGTTATTATGATATTATTTAGAATAATAATGCCTGAAGCAGACAAGTTATCCTTAGATCTGATTATCCTTTATGTGATAATATAATGATAATATGTTGACATGCACTACATCACGAGAACATTTTATCCTTAGATCGGTTTGTCCCATTTCATATTTAATTGGTATGGTAAATGGTATTTGTCTAATTATCGATGTTTTGGAATAATTCTATTATCTATTCTCAAACTTTAAACGGGACCTTAAAACGGGATACATGATGGCAGTGTCAATTGTCTATGCACTTTGTTTTAAGGGCACACTTTGTGAAAAATATACCTCCAAAAACATCAAACTTCTAGAAAGGTTAAGGGGATCTCACATCCTTTGGTCAATAACCACGTTGGGCGTATCAGACGCAAGATTAGATAACTTATCTATATCAAAGGCGACGGAATGTCTGAGAGCCTAACATCAATAAATCACACATAAACAAACATTTCAATGGAAACTTTTGCGCTGAACTTGAGTCACTTAGCTAAACTATGCGACCTCTGAGGTCACGCGACACCTTGTTTTCAACCTCAGGTGATCACAACACCTATACAGCCTAACCGCTTTCAAGGCACTTGATAGGGGGTCCTTGCGTTTCTTGTCGAATTGAGGAAATATTCATGTATTTTGTACATCTTTCTAAAATACATTTTCGTAGAATACAGGTATTCCAGGGAGGGGGAGTGACTGTAAATTCATGTGCATGAAAATTTAGGTGAATTTTGATTCTCAATTTAAGTATTTCTCGGGGGGGGGGGGATCAGTTTTATTTCATCAATTCTGGTCTAGTTATATGCGACAAGAATGCGCAGATGTAGACAAATTTCGACAAAGTTTGTCCATGTCCCATGTCCAATTTGAGGAATGGCTCCTGTCATGTCATGTTCATGTCCGTAATCTCTATGTGGTATATGTCAATTTCAATAAAGGGCCATGTTGCTGTGTGGAATACATTGGTCTAGGGCCTCTTTACACTACTGCGTATTTTTCTTTTATCTTGCGCTCTCTTCAGTTGACACTTTTACAAGCGCTTGACCCTAGGCTGTAGTATTATTGGGTTAAAATAATATTTAGTGAAGTGACCCCTGATGTTTGATTTATTCATATTTACTGTTGTGATACCTGAAGATGACTCAGCCATGTTTCTCTGGATCTATAAAGATGTTCTCAAGAGTACTCCTGCATTGTTCCTGATATTTCATGGTGGCAGCGGTGGGATCCCTTGTTCTACGTGGTAGTAGGATACACTAAGGACCCAGGCACCTGGAGGAACTGTGAGTAGAACATTTACTTGTCTGGTTTGCTCATCTTACTGGTGCAAAGTTGGAACCTACAACTGGGAGCAAGGAGAAACCAAGATGGTGGTGACCAGGAGAGAGGTTCAACTGCCAGGAGAGTTTAAGGGTGGTGCTGCTGCTGGACCCAAGCAAGCAGGCCTCTGGACTACATGGCTGGAGAGGTTTGAGAGGTACAGGACTGCATCTGGGCTGGATGCTCTCTCAGATCACAGGCAAGTCAGCATGTTACTCTACTCCATGGGGGACTGTGCAGATGACATTTTACTTACTCTGGGTGTGGATGAGGACACTTCATCTTACCAGGAGGTTGTGGCTGCACTGGACAAGTACTATGGGGTAAGGAGGAATGCTGTCACTCAGTGGGAAGTGGCTGAGGCTAGGAAGCAGAACTGTGTACTTCTTTGTGGGGAACAGAGGGCTACATCTCTGGATTATGTGGAGGGCCATGCTGGTAGCCTGGTCCAGGGAGGCACACATGAGGAACAGAGGAGCCCAGGTGAGGAACTGTGTCTATACTGTTCCAGGTCATACCACAAACATAAGGACTGTCCAGCTAAGAACTTGAAGTGCTATAAGTGTGGTAGCTATGGGCATTTCAGATGTGCCTGTGGAAACCCAAAGAGGAAACCATTCAAGAAGGTCCATGAGGTGGAGGCAGAGGAGGACGTCGAACCTTTCCTGGGGGAAATCTCGGGCCAGAGAGACTTTTGGTCAACCCTGGTGAAGGTGAACGGGTACCTTACCAACTTCAAACTGGATACAGGGGCTGCGGTGACGATTCTCAGCGACTCAGTTCCTTGGCTGGAGGGCCAGGAGCTGAAACCTGTGACCGAGACTCTTCGTGGACCAGGACATAGTCAACTGTCGGTGATTGGCAAGCTGGATGCTAAGCTGATTACGCGTGACAGGGAACTTCAGGAGGTCGTCTACGTCCTGAAGGATCAAGCATGCTCTCTTCTGAGTAAGCGGGCGTGTGAAGGGCTGGGACTGGTGACAGTCTCGAAGGACGTGCATGAGGTGAAGGAGGAAACGCCGAACTTTCGTGCGGAGTACCCTGAGCTGTTCCGAGGCTTGGGGAAACTGAAGACGGAGTACCACATCTCTCTACGTACTGGAGTGGAGCCGGTGTGTCTTTACGTAGCGCGGAAGGTGCCTCACCCCTTGCTAACACAGGTTGAGAAGGAGCTAAATTCCATGGTACGTCAGGGGGTTATTTCACCTGTGACTAAGCCTACGGATTGGTGTTCCGGGATGGTGCCTGTCCCGAAACCAAACGGAAACGTCCGGATATGTGTTGATCTGACTAACCTCAATAAGGCAGTGGCGAGGGAGGTACACCCGATGGCTTCAGTGGATGAGAGCTTGGCGAAGCTAGGCCGAAGCAGGATCTTCACAAAGTTGGATGCTAACAGTGGCTTTTGGCAAGTACCACTGGACGAGCAGTCGAAGCTGCTGACAACTTTTGTGACTCCATTCGGGAGGTTCTGTTTCAATAGGTTACCTTTCGGTATCAGTTCAGCACCAGAAATCTTCCAGAGGACAATGTCGACCATTCTGGAGGGCTTGGATGGTGTGATCTGTCACATGGATGATGTGCTGATCCATGGGAAAGACTGTGCGGAACACAACTCACGTGTGCACAAGGTGCTGCAACGGTTGAAGGAGGCAGGGCTTACACTGAACGCAAAGTGTGAGTTCTCAAAGGAACAGATGAAGTTTCTAGGACACATCGTCGACAGTGCTGGTCTCCGAGCGGACCCAGCTAAGACAGCAGCTGTCGAGGGGTTCCCAACTCCTACCAACATCACAGAATTACAACGGTTCAATGGTATGGTGAACCAGTTGAGCAAGTTTCTACCAAGACTTGCCAACCTCAACGAGCCCCTGCGCCAACTTCTGCGGAAGGACACGGTGTGGTGCTGGGGGGATAAGCAGCAGGAGGCTTTTCAACGCATCAAGGACGCACTTGTGTCTCCTGAGCTGCTGGCGCACTATGACCCTCAGAGAGCTACTGTGATCTCTGCAGATGCGTCGGGTTATGGTGTGGGTGCTGTGTTGCTACAGGTGCAGGACGATGGGACACGCCGTCCTGTCTGCTATGCTTCACGATCGCTCAGTGAGACGGAGCAGCGTTACGCAGTGATAGAGAAGGAAGCACTTGCCGCTACTTGGGCGTGCGAGAAGTTTTTCGGACTATGTGTTAGGACTGAACTTCACTCTTGAGACGGATCATCGACCACTCGCACCACTGTTATCAACAAAGGATCTGTCCAAGATGCCCCCAAGGATACTCAGGTTTCGTCTGAGGATGATGCGCTTCAACCCTGAGGTGATCTATGTGCCAGGCAAGGATCAAGTGACAGCGGATACGCTTTCACGGGCACCTGTGACAGTACCAAAACAAAAGGATGAACTTCTTGTCAGGGAAGTGGAGTCGTTCGCATCACAGGCAGTGGATATCCTACCTGCAACAGAAGTCAAACTTCAGGCTATCCGGGAAGCCCAGAAGGCTGACGAGGAGTGCTGCCGGATTCGTGACTACTGTATCAAAGGATGGCCTGTGTATATGCCCCATACACCGGTGTTGCGACAATACTTTGAGTATCGTGGACATCTCGCAGTGGTTGACGACTTACTTTTATACGATGACAGGATTGTCATACCTCGTTCGATGAGGCTAGATGTTCTCGCGTCTATTCACGAGGGACATCTGGGGATAACAAAGTGTTGTGAACGAGCACGGACTTCGGTATGGTGGCCTCACATGTCACAGAGTGTGGAGGAGACAGTGAAGAACTGTTCCATCTGTGCTAAGGCCTTACCAGAGCCGAGAGAGACTTTGATGGCTGCGTCTTTCCCTACCCGACCTTGGGAGAGAGTCGGGATGGACTTATTCGACTTCAAAGGGAAAGTGCACATCCTCGTTGTGGATTACTATTCGCGATGGGTGGACATGAAACCGTTGTTGAGCCAATCTTCGGAAGCGACAATTAATGTGCTGAAAAGCATATTTGCTACACACGGGATTCCTGATGTTGTGATGTCTGACAATGGACCCCAGTTCAGTGCTGAGCTTTTTGCCGAGTTTGCTAGGGAGTACGGCTTTGTACATGTGACTAGTTCACCTCGCTATCCTCAGGCAAATGGTGAAGCCGAGCGAGCAGTGCGAACAGTGAAAACATTGCTTAAAAAGAACTCGGACCCATACATTGCTCTACTGAACTACAGGAGTTCGCCATTACAAAATGGACTTTCTCCTGCTGAGCTGCTTATGGGCCGTAAGCTGCGCACGCACTTGCCTATTCTTCCTAGTGTGCTAGAAAGGAAAGTTGAGTCTGATGAACTCAACAGGGCTAAGGGGAAGGAGGAGGTGTATAGGTCTAACCAGGAGCGAAACTTCGACCAGCGCCATCGCGCTAAAGACCTACCACAACTAGACCGTGGAGACAGTGTCTGGATTCGGGACCAGGATCGTCAAGGAGAAGTCCTTGGGCGCATGAACCATCCGCGCTCATACCTAGTAGGGACTGACATGGGAACTGTTAGGAGAAACAGATCAGCCTTGGTCCATACTAGGCCGGTCTGCGACAAAACTCCAAGACAACAACCTGTCTTCGCTGGTGTGCAGAGTGCACCAGTACCCCGCCCAGTTGTGACTACACCAAGAGTGTCAGTACCTGGCACTCCTACTGGACCACAGACTCCAAGTCCAACAGTGCCTGAGCGGGCACTACCCCGTGTACGACTACAACAACCATCACCAGCTACTAGTCCGGTCCCTACAAATATGACCAGGGCTGGTAGAGTTGTTCGTCCACCTAGGAGACTTGATCTGTAGTGTTATGTGTGAACTGTGTGTGTACTGTGACTGTCATAATATGCAAGTGGTTTAAAGTAAAAATAATCATATTGAGCTATTACTATAAAGTGCTATAGTACAGTAATATTTTAACCTAGTATCTCAGACTTATGAACACTGGACTCAGGAAGAAGACTGAAAAAGACTTTTTAATATAGTGGTATATATTGGGATATCTCTAAGGGTTAATTGTAATAGTAGAAGCCTATAACTACAGGAAACTCAGAGACTAGAGGATAAAGACTTTTACTTTGAATAGAGTAACTTCAGAGACAGTAAGGACTCGGGGGGAGATGTAGTATTATTGGGTTAAAATAATATTTAGTGAAGTGACCCCTGATGTTTGATTTATTCATATTTACTGTTGTGATACCTGAAGATGACTCAGCCATGTTTCTCTGGATCTATAAAGATGTTCTCAAGAGTACTCCTGCATTGTTCCTGATATTTCATAGGCCTCTGTCGCTAGGCACAGATATGGCTGTTGCTTTAAAGCTTTAGATTTTCAGATACAAATATACCCTATAATCGGAGCTCTAGTCTGGGCCCAGAGGGTAGTCAAACAACACCCTTCTCCCACTGTGATCCTACCTTAGGGCCACTAACTTTTAGTTGATGGTGCACTTGCACAATTGGCCACAACTCTAATCATTCATCACATTTATATTTCATAAATCATGATCTACATCATACGGATTCTTGTGGGTTTTTTTGGGGGGGGGGGTTTTCCCCCTTAAAGTAATTACTACTAAGAGGGGTTTGACCAAAGAAACTTGAAAAAATTCTTCCCCTTGAGCTTTGTGAGACCCCTGACTATGTTGTATGCAAAGTGCCTTATCTGTAACCAGGTAGGGGTGTTGTTTTAGGGGCTAAGCTATTTAAAGTCAATGCATCTGGCTATTACAGAGGTGTAGGACCACTGGAATCCCCACCCCAATGCCCTTACACCCTTGTAACACCTTGTTAAAGGTGTTAGATTACTGGGGAACCTGTGGGGTTTTACTGACCTGTAATAAAGGTGGCTATGTGGAGACTGAATTCAAGCTCCCACGAAAAAACATGTTTCATGATTAAGATAACCTTATATCTTTACCGGTTAATGTCCAATTCAATATATTCTATAGTGCAAAATGGCCTCAATATCCACACAATAAGTGTAATGTCTATGTTTGTAAGTGTGAGGCCACTCTCGCGAATCTGTATGAGGCAAGACTGGACAGGGCCTGGGACATCACAGGAGGCATTGGGCCTAGTTAGTGTGTGACAGTGGGTCAAGTTTAAAAAGTCATAAACCAGAAACCTCACCTTGAAAAAATAACAGGGGTAGTTCAATTAACTAACTAATAATTCTGAAAGTTACAGGTTTCCCCCAGTTATAGTTTTTCATTGGCATTGACTTTTATTTGGCCCCTTAGCTACAGTGATAAACCGATGCCTCCCATGACGTCACAAGACTCTGCATGCATGTGTGACTTGGAGGTATACACCCTTCTTACTAAAGGTGGCACCCCCTCTTGGCATAAATATGAACCCTAGTGAGGGGAGTGCAGTCCTATTCAGTCTGCAGCACTGACTACTATACTTGAAGCAGAATGAAGTGAGAACTGGTGACCATTTAGATGGCCAAGGGTCTGTAGTTGTTAGTAGTTCACAGTTTGTATGTATGGAAGGGGGGTGGGAGAGGGGGTAGTTGTGGTTGTTCACTCCAGTTCAGTTCCACAGCCCAGGACCCCTAAACACCCACTCAAGTTGAGGTGCAAAATAATCCCTGTTGGTGAGTACCTGTATTTGACTTGTGTTTACAGTTGACCTCCTTTCAAAATAAAAGTCAAGCTATGATGAAAGATTCCTTAATGTATCTAAACTACATCTTTTATCATGATATAAAGTTACTTGTAGCAAAGAACAGATATTTTTGGATGTAAATATGAGTGCTAAAAGTGATCAATTAGTTTTTTTGTTAGTGTATTGATAGGATTCAGACAAAAAGTTCAGAATGGTGCCTGTGTTAGCCTATATGGAGGGCAATGTCCCAGTGAAGGGACTCCTGCCACCTTGGTCTGGGGCAGAGCAGGCCTGCACTGCGCAGGGTCATGAGAAGGGTGTATACTTAGTATTCTTAATACTTAGAGGTACAAAAAGATGTTATTTGATTCTAAACTAATGAATAGATAGAGCATGAACGCATTTAAAGTCAAAAAATGTCACTCTCTATTAAAAATCTCCTGTCACATGTCCCTAAGGCCCAAAAAGGCCCGTGTCGCCGTGTCGAATTTAAGGGTCTAGGGCCATAGTATTAATTGTGATAATGACAAATGCAACAATCAATCCAAAAACTAAATTTCAGTTCCTTTCTGGGGTGATTAAATTTTTTTCGGGGTGATTACCCCATCTCCTTTAAGGGACAACACAATTCCATCCAGGTTTTAGTGTACGTTACATGCGACCATAGACTCCCGAACTCGGTGTATTCACGATCATGATTGTGGTGCCAGTAGATAGTTGGACAATCACCAGGACCGATAAAAAAAAAAATCAAATTGATATTAGGCCTCGGGCTAGTTATAAATTACTTTCTAATTTGTTATGATAATTAAAATGTTTTGCGCATTCAAATGTCGACACACATGTATGTGATTTAGTATCCATGACCCATTTAACTTTTAATGGTAGTTAGTAAATCATCATGAAATCATAACATAACGACCACAATGTTTTTTTAGTCTATGATATAAGTGCGGAAAGATACCACTCCATTTGGAGGGTCTCTAATGTATACTGTAGTAAACGTCTAATACAAACTACAGCGTATATGAAGGGGAACAAGGGGAATTTAGGCTTCAGGGACCTCAGCATCGCATCAGTTATCTTTTATAAGGGGTTTGTCCAGATTTCCATTATTTTTACAAAATAAAATTTAATGGATTTTATTTTGTCAAAATCAAAAAAAGAGGATTCCTAGCTATAAGAAAAAATGCCTACGCCCCTATATCAAAGTTTTCTGCCACGATGGCTAGTGTCATATAGCACTCGAATAACCGCACTGAAAAGTTAGGATGTGGCATTTAACAGAGTGTTTACTGTTCTTAATCAGGAGCCTTAATTATTGTGTTGATTATTTCAATGTTCCCTTAATAACATTCCTTTAGATCATTAAGTCTATATGTATGTATGAATGATTCATTTCCTGATAGTGTTCGTATCCTGATATAATTGCTAGCAAGCTAATTTCGTCTCTGTTTACAAGTTAATTAAGTTGAATGGTTTAGAGTGTCCCCTCTCCCTGGGGATCTCAAACTGTACCACACAATATTCTACTGATACTTTTAAGCGTGTTTGCCACTAGGTGATTTTGTCTTTGATGACTTGAACTATAGAGGTTTAATATACAGTTAAAGATATGAGTGCCATTAGATATAATAATAATAATATATTGCTTGTGCCCGTGAATATTAGCTAGCTCCTTTCACAGTCTATCTCCGACCAGACTGCATGTCCAATCCATAGAGTAGTTCTGCATTATGAATGACATAACACTCGCATGAAAATCTCTAATAAGTGTTGCTAGTGTCAGGATCTCCTGTTGCAATGAACAATTTAATAGGGTAACTTCCACTCAACCACACCCAGCCAATGCTCCAGCTCAACTAACAGTCTATCTGCTTCAATTCCAACTCCAGAATCCAAATAAACAGTACCAATCTTTCCAGGATATTAGTCCAACAACAGTGAGTAGCACTCTGCTGGCTAGTGTGCAGACTACGCCTTATATATGAATGGTTCCGCCTACCTAACGTCCCCTCCGACACTATCCATTTAACATCAAGTGTCACACTCTTAACCCTGATTCTTAAGTTAAAGTCTGGACTGACCATCTGCATCAGTACAGAATCATCTCTGGAAATATGGTATTAGAACAAACATCTTACAAACCACCTGGCAGAGTAATATTATGTTTAATATTTAGATAAATATTATTTAAAAGACACATTCAAGCTTATGAAGCTGGAGGGATATTGAAAAATAGCAGGTTTTGTGCCTTTTGTTTTAATGTTGGCACATGACGGTGTGGCAGTTAGTAAAAATCGAATTGCCACATTATACAACTGTCATTGACCTTAATTGATATAGGCCTACAATAACCATTTTTGTTTTCTGTAGATACAGCTGAGAGGTCACTTTATATATTAACCAATTTTCTTTTCTGTCTATACAACCGAGAGGCCCCTTTAAACACTGAATAAACTAATATATGACAGAAATTTTTCTTTTTTCTCTGTAGCTGAGAGAAAAACGTCTCTCGGCAAAGATTGGCATGCTGGATGTCTGAAGTGTGAGCGCTGTAAGAAGACGCTAGCCCCTGGATCCCATGCTGAGGTAAGTAACTATTATGAATTCTAAATTGATCACCAAGATGTCAGGCCTTTTTTTGCCTATTGTGACATCATCTGTAGTCTAGACTATGGTCATCAGAGTCGGTCAAACTGACTAATGATAATAGTCAAATTGACTAGGTTTTTGAGGGAAAGTGATGTCCAAACTGACAAGAAGTGATCTCATAGCCTTCGAGTAAAAAGAAAACAGTGGCTAGTCACCACCTTATTTGTTGTAAGTTATCTATTTTAATCTCAGTCATCTGCATTTCGTAATAATTATGATAATAATAGTATTGATGCATTGCTGGTATCAGCTTTCATAGCTTACAAACATGTATGTGTAAATGTTTGAAGAAAAATGAGTTTTCATTTTAAAATAGAAAACCCAACCTTAGTCAGATATTAATCGCCACTGACTTGATTAGTTTAACTGGTTTAGGCCCCATCAATTTAACCAACAAAGGTTTAGATCTTTAGGATTTAGTGTGGGGTGTTACCTTCGTAATAATAGTGTAGGACCTTCTATCAACAGATAAGTCCCGATCCCTATCTAAAGTCCAGTTTGCTATAAGATACAATCACAATTATTTCCAGATTTATTCCACAATCAGGGAAACAAAACAAAATTATTTTTGAGGAATTGCATTTTTTTTCACAAGATCAACCGATGATAAATCAAGGAAAAACACCTATCCAGGTGTTCCTTATCTTAAACTTGTTACTTTAGCCTTTTTCAACCACAACCTTTCTGTCTAGCCTTACTTGCACCTGACATTACAATAGAGCAGAAGTTTTTCTCGATTTCTTCATTCATTTCAATATAAATGATAAGTAATACAAATAGTAGATGGTTGTTTGGGTAACACATATTGGGTCTTATAGGCCAACAGGGCAAGTGTGCATATATGCTTATGAATTCCTGCATACCTTAGCTGCTTAATGATCAATGAAATATATGAATGATCTTTTCTTCCAGCATGATGGGAAGCCTTACTGCCACAACCCATGTTATTCCGCCCTATTTGGGCCAAAAGGTAAATAATCATACATGCTAGCGAAAACAGAGGTATAATAGTTATATATTATAACAACATAGAAGTTTGGAAAGAGTCCCTGCAGTTGAGATAAATTTAAAATCACTACAATCCTTGTGAATTTTGAACATAATACTTATGATATTATAATACTTAATTATTTTGGACTGCATGACCTCACAATTTTGTCTGTTATCATTTCAAGATAGAGATTGTCCGATCATCATGACTTGTGATGCTAAATTCAAATTTATTCGTGTCTTTTTTCAGGCTACGGGCATGGTGGCACGGAGAGCCATACGTTTAGGAAGCAGTAGATGTGTATGTGCGCGAATTTAATTGAATGGGATGCTTGCTATAAGAATATGAATATCGTCACAAGACCGACGTAATATAATTATATCATTAGAAATTTATGTAGCCAGACAGACGGAAAAACATCGATAAACTTACATAAAAAGATCAAACTGACTGATCTTGGCGGCAGCTATAAATGAGGGAAAATTAATAATTAAAGATAGGTGTTATGCTACAATGCTACGCTGGCGTTAAAGTGTCGTTACTGGATATGCTACACTGTTACTCTATCGTTTATACAAAGACAAACAAAGAAAAAAATCATAGATGTTTTTGTGATTTATGTTTCTTACAAAATACAACACTGATGTACCTTTTTAGTATTCAAATATAAAGCTGCACATTCAAACAACTGTCCTTGACCAATAGTATGGTCATAAGAAATCAATGGATATCTTCTATAGCTTTTCATAAAAAAATGTACTATGTCAATTGACTAGATTCTACTATCGCCATACACAGACAGCCAAATAGGTTGTTATCTAGCTCTGAGAACTGTTTATCAGTATTTACAAGTCAAAGAACAAATTATAAATACATTTTTTTCCTCTATAATCAGTTAGAGTTATAGTACCTGTTATTGTTCTTTCACGAAAACAACGTACTCTCACCTGAATCAATGAGCGTGTAGACGTTCTTTGAGAATAAAAAAAAACTCTTCAGTTTTTGTTTCAAAGTTTTAACATTTTCAACGTTGATAATTTAATATTGCTTTACATATTTTACCAAACGTTGTAGTCCAAACTGCATGAAAAATGTGTTCGAAATAAATATTGCTTATCAACAAAGATAACCATCTGGCTGTTATCTATATTCATTTTAATTATCATTGATAACATATGATCGTTGCCCCTTAGACAAACCGATATCAGTCAGATTATAGATAATATTTCAGTGACCTGAAAGAATTATTATTGATTCTTATCAAAGAAATGGTAGTATAATTTATGAGTCCTAAAAGAAAATCTAGGCCTGAAGTGAGGTCTGTCTGTTCACAATGGATTGACTTATCTTCCTGAGAAATCCACCAGATGGCCTATGGGTCGGGTAAAACGTTGGCTTCTTCAATACAATTTACTGAATAATATCTTTCTTGCAAAATTCTACTGCTCTTCTGCAGGTTTCTCTATTTACTTCATCATACTTATCTCCTAGTTCATGTTTTCATAATTATCATATATATTTAATTGACCATTCCTATTCCTAATGACTTAGTGAACAGCAGGCTACTTTTTTGTAACATGAAAGCCTAACATTTTGGCAACATATATACTTCTATTTAGAGCTTCGTTGGTTCGGTTTATGAGTTCTGTTATAAGGTATTTCTGATTACGTATTTCAATACACTGGGTATAAAAATAAAAAGTTAGAATGCAAATCTTACCATATAATTATTAAAATGGGAGTTATACATGCCCAGTGTAAAGAGTCATCTCTGCCTTCCCCCATTAGGTGGCACCCCAAATCAATATGAAGGTTTAGGAGAGTCTAATCACAGAGTCATAATCATACAATTAATTCCTGATGAATAGTACAATGATGACTTTATGGGTAAACATTTGTTATAGTCAATCTCCTTTAGTTAATATTAATCAGAAGCTTTCTGGCTGCAAAACGTCTCATTTGGGTGAATGCCTTGACAGTACTTAAATGATTCTATATGAAATATAAATATCCATACAAATTCTTCCTATGCCAATATAATGGAGTTTTTTGCCCCCCCCCCCCGGGGGGGGGGGCTGGGGGAATGAGATTTTATAAAATATGCATACGTACTAAGTGGATACTAGGATACTATAGGAAAATAGGTTTAATGTGTTAAAGAACAGACTCTCATGTACAGTGCATACAATGCATAGAGATACAAAAGTTGCATATGACCCTCCAATCTACCACACACCAAAAGGTGAGGTCAAACTGACCAAAGGGTAGTGTCAAACTCCCTTCATAAAGAAAAATATGCATCCTCAGAAAGTTTAACTTTTCCCCAAAAAGATGTGAAATCGACCGAGTTTCTATCTTTAAGGCCTATCTTTATACACAAATGAAGAGTTTTGGCCATCACAATAGGCCTACCTACGTATAGATAAATGATAGGCTATAGATGCGATAACGTGCAAGTGATTCTTTTTCTTAAACATTTTGCGATAGGCCTACAGGTAGGATTTCATTTTCAGTCTAATCTCAGCTTTAGCCTTTTGCTTGATCATAATGAATTTTACTATTGCGACGTAACATGTGACATCCTTATAGTGACGGCAATTGACTATAACTACAATATATTTTGGATATAAACCAGCGAATGCTATCACGGTAATAATTACCTCAAGGACAACTCTTCCTTGTGACAATTACCTCTTGAAGAAATTACCTTTAAACCAACCGATGATGACTTTTCTAGGTTGAACCTTGTGTGCATCATCGGGATGGGACGTCCACGTGCTTGAATGCACGTGACGAGTCAGTATTTATTTATAGTTCTGAGCTGCTCAACATAATATTGCCTCCACGTAACATCTTTATGTTTTTGTATGTCGCAATCATGACGCCTTCGAATTGTGAAGAATGCACCCTCCTCGCAACTTATTTGCATCTTTATGTTTTATTTTTTGACCACAAGCAATAATCCAATTTCAAATAGTGACATTATGGGAAATAATTATTATTCTCACCTAGAGTAAAACGTGGAGAACTTCAAAAATAGGCAGCAGTCGAAAGGAAAACGCATCGTGGGAATGGGTTTCAGTCACATTTACAATGAAGATCACGTGTGTCGGCTGAGGGCATCATTATAAATCTAATTCTTTTATTTAGTTTAAGTCTGTAATAAGTAGAATTGAATCATAGTGGGATAGAAATCATGTGTCTATGCTTAACGATTGAGATATTTCAAACAATATGTACATGTAATGCCTAATTTTCCATCGCAGGCTTGGGTTGTGCAATTGTATGAGGATAATGAGCAATTAACAATATAGATGAACCGACATACGTTGCTCATACACACGTACGGATTTTTGCATTACAGTTTATACAAAGTATACGAAAGGAATTAAAATGATTGATGGGAATTTCGCGAATACTCCAATATCCTGAATGTATTGACAAATAAATGAGGCATGCACATGGACACATTGAGAAAATGAATACATAAAAGCTCATTATTGATTGTTTATATTCATCAAATCAACCTCCTACTCATGTGAATCATTCAACTAAGTGAATCTTACCTACAAAGTATTTTGTTTCCTCTTTCTATGTTTCAATGAGCATTTGTAAACGGTTCTGCACAATTGAGGGCAACATACATTTAAAATCAATAGACCTACGCAATCACCGCAATCAATTACGCAACGTCCTAATATCCCCACAGGTGATTCAAAGAAGCATGACTTGCCAGGTGCAAACTGAAACACCACAATGAGATCACTGAGCCACTCATTCTGCTGATAAACAGGGCAACCCGAGTAGCTCACTCACTCTCTTATCACCTGAATGAGTGACTCAGCCGGGCCTCCACGGTGGTCCGGGTAGACTCCGAAGGTTCCGGAAGTACAAGGTATACCACTCACCTTTTACTCACCCGTGTCTGCGACTTGATCGTTTCCAGGGCAGCACCCTCCCCCTTCCCACCTGTTTCCGGGTGGGAGCGGCTCATGTGGTATACCGCCGAGGGAGGTTCAGCCATGTTGCTGTTTTTGTTATGTAATTTTACAATAATAAAATTGAATTTTCAATACATATTACTTCATAAGACATAAATCGACCTATATGTTTTATTATTAGTCTTAACGTTTCAGCATTCTTCTGTTTGGTGTGAATGAATAATTATAGTTATTAAATTGCACCTGCTTCCAATTTAGTTCCGGTCAAATCAATCTAGTTCCGGTCCATCTGATAGGGTGAATCGTGAACTCCATAAATATGCCGTGTAGGAGATGGTTTAATTCTCACGTACGGCCTTCGGGAATGTGACAAATATGAGTACATAATCTATAATACGTACAATAAGATATTCACATAAATTTGCAGCCCGAGGCCATTCTCCTCCCAAACAAGTTTCAGGGATGTGCAGACCCCATATTCGCAGAACTAGCAGCTCATTCGTACAATCTAGTCACAAATCCACACAATTTTGTATAGCATTTTAACTTTCCTATAAATTTGGGCGAAAAATTCGCACACTCTGTGACAAAATTGGCCCATTTGTGCGAATTTGCGAGCATTTGCATACCCCTTGGTTTCCAAACTGATGGATTTACCCCTGACGACGCACCATGAGCCCCTTGCCATAGACTCACCCCTGAAGTGTTCTCAGAAGGAGGTGGGAGGGTGTATCCTGGGTATCCCCTGAGAGAGAGAGCTATGATATATACCACTGAGTGCATGGAACATATATACCATTGAGTGAATGTGAGATATCTAATGTCAGGAACCTCCTCGAAGTCCCCAGGATGAGTGTGCACCCCACTCAACCCCCCCCCCCCCCCACTCCCTCCCCCCAACCCCCCGCCAACTCCTCCAGGTGGACTCCCTTTCCTCCAGGCCATCCTCCCACCTCCTCCAGACTATATATATTGCCTCTAGACCGATCTTTCCAAACAGAAGTCGTTTAACAACACGGCCAGACTCCTGGCGACCAAACTCCTGCACCGGAAAGCAGCGGATAGCGTATATATATACTTAAAACCGTTACAGAAGATTACATCTAGGCCTATACACGCCGAAAGTAGTTTCACAGGTTCTGAGCCGCTCATTTACCCCGAGCTGCTCCCTCACTCCACAGTTTGTCAGTGAGCTTTCAGCCCGACAGAGGTTAACACACAACACATAGGCTTCTCTGTAGTTTTTGCGAAAAAGAAGTAAATAATTGAAGAGTAAGGTAAGAGAAGCGATAAGAAGACTGTGAAGAAGTTACGGATCGACTTATTGGATATATTCAATAATTGCGTTCGGGAGCATTTAGATTACGCAACGATGGCTGATAGTAAGTATGCTGCAAACTTTTTGTATAATATCTACATGGGAATCAGTGTATTCCGCTAGCATATCGACCTGCATTCTGGTATGGTTTATGCTGCTCATGTTCTTGATAAAAACAAGGGAAAATATCGCATCAAGGGTTTATACTGTATATAAGAAAAATCTAGTGAAATAACATGTAAAACAACTTTTAGAAGATGAAGACTGATTATGTAGAATCAGTAAAACTAATCATTGCTTCCTACCACGTGTACAAAGCAAAACGCAATGAAGATAAGGTAATACAATTAGGCCTTTATGCCAAGGCTTGCTACGGCGGGGGACTACTTTTTTCATAGGCGTAATGCATTCTTTTTATTGGTTTAGTCTGTTTGCCAGTGCAACAAGGTAAAGAGATGCACACTTTGGAGAATTGGAGAAAAAATGATCTCTAGGTACACATGTACTCCAGAAATATACCCAATAACCTTCTATGTGTCACCTGTGCACCAGGTGGACACGTTTTTTGTTTTTGGAAAGGGCATGAGTCTGATTATCACAGGTGGAATGGGAGATTTTTCCTGAACATCTGGGGTTGGTGTGCCAGCTTGTAACAAATTTAGATTGAAAAATTGTGCTTTCATCTTTCACAGGACTAGATATTTATGCAAGCATTAAAGGAGTTGATTGAGAAAACATATACAGAGTAGACCCTGGATCTCGAACGTGATTTGTCCTACAAAGAGATGCCTCTAAAGTTAATGTATAGATTTTCAGGCGAGTTCTCCTATCGTCATTTCTGTAGCTGGATTGGTTTGGTCGCTATACATAAAGGAAGCCTTCAAAATCGTAATTGTTGGATTTTGCTGATCTTCCGAAAATCATCATGTTCCAATAGTACTTTCCTCTGACACCTACGAGTTATATGCAGATCTAGAATTATGGGACATAATAGGCCTATACCAAGGTGATTGTGTGCAGCTTTAATAACTCTCACGCAATTGACATTAGGCCTGACGACTTGAGTCAAATGCTTGTCAATATTTACCAATGCAAGCATACACGTACCATGTCCGTAGTGTATGATTGAAGTTACCATACCTTCATTATAATGCATGTTTGATTTTCTAATCAATTAAAGGTACTTGCAACTAAAGCTTATAATTTTCTTGTTAGCAAAACCATGCCTACAGCGCACTACGGCTGTTGTAGAGCCTTCGAACCGACATTCAAGCGACATGGGTGCTTCTTAAATCATATAAAAGGATATACCTGATTGCCTCAACCCAATGCCTATTTGGCGATATGCTACAATCAATGATGTTCTAATACCCAAGGGGCATGTCACATCCAGACCAATTTGCCCTATGGCTTGCTAATATTAAGTACAATATTTACAATATTCTCATCTTTCTTTCTAGTTGAGAAGATGATGTCCATTGCCGAAGACTCGAGGTTCTTGAGCCGCCTGCAAGAGCTGCTCCTTCAGGAGCCTGTGTGGCTGGTCCAAAATGGACCTACAAAGCTCACAGACTACCTCTACTTGGGCAGCGTCCAAAACGCGCGCGACGTGCAAAAACTAAAACGCGTTGGCATCACCCACGTCATAAATTGCGCGGGAAAAAATGTGGACAACTCCCCACTCTACGTCAACGAACCGGATGTCTGGGTTTACCACGCGCTGATGGCAGACGACAAAGACGATTACGACATCCTGCAACACCTGCAGGAAGTGGAAATGATCATCGCGCACGCGCGGAAGTATGGAGGAAAAGTGCTGATTCATTGTGAGATGGGGATCAACCGTAGCTGTGCGCTGTGCGTCGCGCACATTATGTTGGAGTATGGGACTGATTTGATGGAGGTCTTTAAGAAAATGAAGGAACTGAGGGGAGTTTGTGTGGTCAATAGTGGCTTCCAACGGCAACTGATTCGTTTTGCTCGGAAACATAACCTGTTGTACCCTGCAGAAAAGCAAAGTTTCTATTGAAGATTGAGATATTTCCATCGGGCAGCGCCGTTATGTCTGATTTGACACAATAACTGTTGAGACACTTAACCTAAATTGTACTATAATTGGTGTTGGATATTATCCCATGTTATCATGAACGGAATTATACATGTAGGCTATATCAATTGCCAAGCTTGTTCATGCACTTCATTTGTTAGCTATAGATATTGGAATTTCTTTGTATATCCTGTATGATATTGGCCACATAATGGCATTTCTTTGAATATCCTGTATGAGTTGACATTGCCAGTTTTAGATGGAATAGAACATAGCCTATTCTTTAAATATCCTTTATGATATTGGCCACATAATGGCATTTCTTTGAATATCCTGTATGACATTGCTGGTTTTAGATGGAATAGAATATAGCCTATTGCCAGTTGCCCATAACGTAGAAGTGTAGAGGTGTATTCCTTGTAGTTATACGCCTGACCTTTTTCCCAAAATTCTGATACGTGTTTCTTATACTATACCCTTTCTATTAGTTACTTATGTACCATTCCTTCAA
The DNA here is from genome assembly GCA_936440205.1 of Lepidonotus clava. Taxonomy (NCBI): domain Eukaryota; kingdom Metazoa; phylum Annelida; class Polychaeta; order Phyllodocida; family Polynoidae; genus Lepidonotus; species Lepidonotus clava. The sequence goes on from OW387135.1 coordinate 22,330,055, forward strand.
GGTAGGCCTATCCTTGGTGATTATGTTCTTCTGTGATATAAAACCTTGTGAGTCATTATTACAAAAAGAAAGCAACTGATATAGCCAATTGAACTAAAAAAAACACTATTACCAGTTGAGTTTAGGTTTATATGAAATGCTGATGCATTAATAAACACTGCAGCAATGGGACATTGGACATATATATATATAGATCTCTGATGGCATCATCATTGTGCCAACATTTTCCTCAATAATCATATTATGTTAAAACAAAAAAGAAAAATATATTCAATAATGTTCATGGCGCATGACTTCAGACACGTCGGCACCATCCCCTTGTGAGTTTTTGTCTCCTCTCTCCCTGAGTTGGGGACCGTTTTTATTGGCCCAGTTTGTAGAAACGCTGCACCACAGGTAATTGAGGCAGTGTTAAAAACACTGCTGGAGAAGAGGAACAGGCTTGTTTTGTTGTGAAACTACACCTGGCCTACCTAGTTTTCTCTGGGACCTAGAATCTTCGGACCATTCTTTCTGCACTAATTATATTGAATGATGATAACCACCAGTTTTAATAGGTCGTTTTTTTAATTCTTAACAAAAAAAGTGATCTGTCTAATACTTTACCGATATTTCGTTTCACAAAAGTATGAATTCCTATGAGGTGGTGATGGCAGTATTAACAAAGATGTAATAAAATTATAAATTGTGAAAACAAAAACAGTTCACGTACAAAAACATTGAATTTATGTGTTCCAATTTTTTCTGCTTTACAACAATGTTAAGTATTTATTTTGTAAAAAAAAAAAATTTAAAAACGATTTTTACTCTTTTTAATTTTCAAATTAAATTTGATTTTCCGTGGTTAACAACATATTAAGTATAATTTGAAGTAAGCAACATAATAGTTTGCATCACGTATACGTACTGTATCAACGATATCCATGTGAGACGCAGTTCTCCTAGTGTAGTCCTATCTGCACTAGGCCTTATAAATACTCAACAGCTGCTCAGCATTGAGTCTCTGATACTTTGGAGAGCAGCTCACTCTATGAAAGATACCACGGCACGGATTAGATTAGTCTTCTCTCTGCCACCCATAAGATGTCTTCCAGAACATTTCCTCCAGGGCCGGCCCTGGAGCAGCAACACACCGGGCTACTTGGTATCTTTGGGCCTGGGGTGACCTTCTCAGCAGATGTTCTGACCCCTGTTATGATGTGTTAGCCTCACAGGTTCTGGAGGGATCCACCTCTAGTAGGTATAAATAACGTGATACGTCTCCGCCCAAGGTCTACCTACTTGACCTCAATCTCTCATAATGTGATCTGGATATAGTCACCTTTGTGAATGTTTATTTCGTGTGGAGTATCCTAATTAGTTATATTCTAATGTTTTTATCATAATGGTTGAATCCAATCCTTCACATTTTCTATGTAGAGAAACTTTCTATATTAAGTCACCTAAGTATAATTTATTTCCTATAGAGTATTATAACAAACAGGTATTGTGATAGATGTCTATAATGTTTGAATTCAATCCGTTGCATTTTCTATGATTTTGTATTGGTGTATTTCTCCTTGCTAATAATGCTATTGTGCCTAATGTTCCACCTATCCAGTGCATGGATTATCCATTGCATTATGCCAATAATTAAGCATTGATAGAGATTAATGAGCATTTATACTAGGTGATGCGTCAAACCATAAAATAATGCTTAAAAAACAGTTTGAAAAAAAAAAAAAGCAGCCAGAAAAAAAGTCCCATACTATGTGTTCAGTGAAAAATGTTGGTTTCTTTGACGTGAAGTCTTATTTTATACAACTATAACGTATTCATGTTTGCATGTAACTACAATAAAGGTCTCCTATAACAAACTTAGTCCAATCTTGTTTCCTGATTTCAAAATTAATCATTTAGATTATGAAACGTTCAATAATTAACTGTGTTCATGTTAGAAGATCGTTTCCTAACTTGAAGAATTAAGGAATACACAATGTTTATTACTTGTAGATAACTGTAATAATATTATAGCGTTCTCCTGTACAGTATGTAGGGAAAACCTATTGTCTGCAATGATAAGAACACAGAATTATAAATTTAAGGGGGGAACGAACTATCAAAGATTTATAGACATAATTCCTTTCACTATGCTTCAACTAGACGTTTTATGAGAAATAAAACATAATCCCCTTCTATACAGTATGCTATCTAACTAAATGTCTTAAACTAAGAGAAAGGTTTCCAATAATTATAATACATTGACCATAATTATATGAAAAATCAGAGTGGCTTCAATTAATATAATTATACCAAATAGAAATGATATTGATCTAATGAAATGAGGATGTAAGCTAGTTTTCATAGCTGACACTTCACTTTGATTAAGATGTTTTTCTTTAGTAGGCCCTGTTTAGAGTTGATAGAATTCAGTCACACTGGAAAAACTTTGTATTCCTCTTGGTTCCCTCTAATCATTGTTGCAATTAAAGAGAATGGAAATAAGAAGCAATATCTCACTTGACTAAGCCAAATTTGCATGTCAATGATGATAATTGACATATTGGTCCTCTTGTTGTTCTGGGTGACCTAGTTCATTAGAACTGACACAACAACAGGTACATCTAGACTATCTACCTCTCAGCAGGACCGATCTGGCCCCGCTGGTCCAGCAACAGGGGTGGGTGTGGCGCTGAAAGGGGTTAACCATGTGAAGGTAAGATAAAGACTGGTTCATATGCCTACCTCACATTTTTGAGGATCGGTAGAGAATTGGGCCATACATTGGCTATACAGTTGGTATGTTTTCTTTTATAAAAACATCGAGATTTCTTTTATAGTAGAGAATTTATATCGAACCCCTTATTATCGGCCCCTGAGATCTCTGTTATCCCTCAAAACCTCCATTAGATTTATCTTAAAGCTTCGTGATGGGACCAAACTCCCGTAGCTAATGACAATAAAAATTGGTTCCAATAGCTTGAAACTTCCATTAATTTTTCTGTAATTTCCTAAAATCTAAACAGGCCAAAGAACACTTGTAATTGCAAATATATCCTCAAATGTTAGTGTCAGAACAAAAGTGTAAGAAGGTTTCTATTGCGAAATTGCCATAATTATTATCGCATGTTCAATAGTGGCTAGGTGTGATCTAGGCCTCAAGTGCTTTTCCAAGTATCGAAGAAAAACATATGAGAGGAGTACTGTTCACTCAGAGCAACCACACACGAAATGGTGGACCATTGGCTTTACTAAAACAATCGGAAGGTGTAAACTGTGCTTATCCAGGGCAACCAAAGGGCAGGACCAGGCGCGGCTGGACAACAGCCAAACCTATCACATGGATTAGGGTTGGGCATTAGTAGAGGTCAACCTAAATGTAGGGACCATTCAATATACTTATTTGACAGATGGGCTAATGCGGATAAACGTTGCCTATGCTTGAAATAGCGTGTGTGATCATTTGGGGACGATCTCAAGGACAACCTAGTTTGATATAAGGTGAGAGATTATAGAGGGAATGTGAGGGTCAGCGATTGGCCATTAAAAAAGACTGGGTATTGTATGACTTTGACCTAAACTTGTAAGGAAACCACACCATGTACAACCGTAACTTGAAACATTATATATATACATATAGATAGATAGATAGATAGATAGATAGATAGATAGATAGATAGATAGATAGATAGATAGACAGACAGACAGACGGATGGATGGATGGATGGATGGATGGATGGATGGATGGATAGATAGATTCTCGGGAATTAGGCCTTAAGTGATGAACACAGAATGAATTCACATTAAAAAAACAGCTAGTATGTTAGAAAAGATACAGATGCACAAGATGTGATTTAAGAAGAGGGCATGGGAAGCCTCAAGCTTTGACGTCTATTAAGTGTTAACTGCTATACTAAATGTAAACATGGATGCCTGCTACTGATGCAGAATACATGTATGTATGAAATAGACATAATACAATAAAATAACCATAAGACCAAAACTATTAAACAACTCATGCTAAATTTATATTAGACTCTTATCAAATAATTAACTTCATCACTTTAAAGATTGCTGGTTTATCGCAGGCTTCTTCAAATCTACAAATCTAAAATGAGGAAACGACAACTTCTTAATTTGGTTTCTTTTCAACTTTCGATAAATTTGTTCAATGTCAGGGTTCATAACTATTTTCGTAACTGATTAGACATATCTGTCACAAATCGGCCTAATGACTGACTGTGATAAGGGTCCCCTGATGTCTCCAAACATATTCCAATGACGTCATTGAAAAATAAACTCAAACAGGTATTGTACTGTGTTAAGGCTTTTAATATGTACAGATAGAACTTTGTGTTAACTATGAGACATTAATTATAATACACTAATTATTGACCTATAAGCCAAATCAATTGCGAAAACAATAATGGGGTCATGACAGATGGATACCATTCTCACTTTTTCATGTTCGAAGCAGAGTTAATTATCCCATTTAACCCTGACTGCTTGATGTCTGATAGCACTTCCATTCTCAAGCCCACAGCTAAATGGCAAAGTCATTGACAAGTGGACGCGCAGCTAGAGAAACTAGTGATTATCGTCTTGATGGCTATTCTTTCTTTATTTTGTCACCCGTTTAAATCAGTTTAAAATTATATTATTTGAGTTTCTATACTTTGTTGAATAGGTCGCAGTACCAGTATTTTCCATCATATACGAGCCTCAGTTTAGACATGGCATATCCTCCCTCTGAAAATAACAAGTATTTACCAGATCTATTATATGAAATAGTATTATAATTATTAACATAATTTCCTAATAGAAATTAAAAGATATGTCAAAAATGTACATGCTACATAATAGAGTTTATGGTAATTATAAATGTAGAACCTTTGTTAACACTTCCCCTGCCCCCATTTGGTCAACTGGCCAATTAATGTAGCCTTATTAGGTCAGAAGGCAAAGGTTAGGTGGGGAAGTGCACCCATGCTGTAGGGACACTCTGGGTCCAGCATACATTGAATTTTGAAGAAGTAACATGTGACAACTAAGCAGCAACAGACCCTTTGGCCTACAACTCATGAGACTCTCCCGGTAATGTAGAAATAATATTATATTACAAAATCAACTAAAATGTCCTGCCTTCAAGTCTTCATCTAATACACACAACAAACCATATAGTCTCACACAAGCCCTCCTATTCTGCTTTTACCTGCAATACTGCCACCTAGCGTGAGCTGCATTACCAGGGTTACACATATATAGGGATAACTAAACTTTTAGTGCTTTGAGATAAACAGTGATCTGAGTATCAGCATAATTCTTATCTACAGGTTAGATATGCAGCGGTAATATGTCCGCGGGCATTGTCAAGCTTACGTAAAATCAATCACTTTACTTTCTGGCTTTTAATTGAACAGTGACAAAATCTATCGGGGGGGGGGGGGGCGGTATAGTTGAAAGGCAACCAACGGTGTCCTGCCCGATATCTTCCTTCATCAAACACCAAAAAAATAGCGGGGAATGTTATAAATGTTCAAACCAAATAAATAACTTGTTTGAGCCAGGAACATGCAATTGTCTGTCGAGTCAGATGGAGGATTGAATAGGCTTTTAATAAGCCCATCCCACATTGGGTATATCCTAGGGTTGGACGAAGGTCGGACAACATAACCATATCAACCATCCTTGTCTCCTAGAGTTAGGGTCAGTGAAATAAGCAAGAATTGTATTTTTCTATATCTCTGAGTACTGCTTAAACGTTATGATTCCTTAAATTTTATCAATTGACAAATTTGCAGGTTTACCAGCTAATCAATATGCTGTATTTCAGGGTAAAATAGGGTCGGACATTAAAGGTTGGGCGGACAGGCTTTAACATTGATTCCTATGGGAAAAACACTTATATATAAAGCTGCATTTTACAAATTTCAGCGGCAATCTGTCAACCAAATTGCTTTGATTTATTTTGTATTATGCAACTGTCTTCAGGGAAAAAGTATGGAGGCACACACGAACGTATTTCATTGTAAAATATAATATTGGTGAAACTGGGATTGGCTTAATATAGACCATTTTGAATAATAATTATTGTTGGTGGATTTTTGAAGATAAATTAAAATAAGAAAAAGAAAGACCTCAATAAGACTATCAGATCAGAGGGCTCAACAGAAACTAAGATTGTTTCATACAGAGAAACTATTTTCTGCTACATAGATATCTTTGTTATAACCATATAAGTTCCTCTCGTGTTTTATGGATACATATGGAAACATTTCTTTACCAAGGTACATGCATACAAATTATATTTCTAGGTATCACAGTCATATTCTTCAGGAACTTTGCAACAAGGTCGAAATACCTTGTTTTCTCTTTGTTTCAAGCTAGAACATAATACAATAAGCTAACCTATTAGTTCCTCTGAAGACCGCAAGGTGATCGCCACTGATGTTTTTCATAACGTAACCTTGAATCTTGGTCTGGGAGGTTTCTTAGCAAAAAATGAAATACTTCACTATCCCTTAAATTACGTGGGCTCGACTGTTCTGACCGTTCCTTCAGCTATATTAGTACCATATTGCATGCTTTAAACATACGGTATGATAAATTGTAATTATATTAGTATGATATTATTTTAAAAGTCATGAAAATGAAGCCTTTGCTGATACTATTCCGCGGCTATTATTGTACAGGCTAATACCATTATGTTACCTCTTTGAGTTATGTTACTTACAAGGAAGGTCGTTTCTGAAATGACTGTTGTTTACAAAAAAATAGATTCAGCATTAAATCAATTCCTAACTATTCGTTCATTACCTTAGGTATAACACTTAGGCTGATAACACGCAGTTATAAGAAATATCATGGTGTAAAACTCCAAAACTGTAAATAGAATTAATAGGATTTTATTGGAAAGCCTGAGTAAGTATGCAGCACAAGACATTATGCAATAGGCCTATGAGTCATTATGCAGCATATGTCATTATGTAGCACGACTCATTGTAATACAATGACTTGTGCTGCATAATGACTCATGCTATAATATAGCATGAGTTATTATGCACTCATGCTATATCATAGCATGAGTCATTATGCAGCACAAGTCATTATTTAGCATGGTTTATTATTTAGTATGATTCCCTTTTAAGCATGAGTCAATATGCAGCATGCAGCATGACTCATTGTGCCACACTGCTCACTTCCTCAGCCCTTACATTATCCGCCCTGAACTTTTCATTATGCAACCATGTAGGTTGTGCTCTTGGTTACATTAAACTTCAATAAAAATGAAATACCACCATGGATATATATCTGATCTGAAATGGCATTGCTTCTCTGCCATGCGCGTAAAGAACAGTAGGCTATACCAACGGTGGACAACAGTTAGATGCAAAGAAAATCTGTAGGACCTAGGATGAAACCCTGGAGCACATGTGAAGGTATTGCCTTGAAAAGTAGTTTGTCAAGAGTACATTTTGTTCTGTTCTAAATACCTGAAATTCATCATGGAATAGTTCTACCTGAGATATTATATTCTGAGCGCTGTACCTGTGAGTCAAATAGCGCCACTCGATGCAACCAATGCACTCGATCTCATTGCCGTCGGCCGCTGGCCACCACTGCTGTAGGCAATTCCACTATCAAAAGGTATCCGCAGTCGGCAGGATTCGAACCTGCGCGGGCAGAGCCCAATAGATTTCTAGTCTATCGCCTTAACCACTCGGCCACGACTGCCTTGTATAATTACGTAGGTTTACATTAGACCGCTTTTTACTTGCAAGAGCCTTGTCTGTACTGTTTAGACAAGGCATCACAACATCAGTTAGACAAATCGCCTGAGCATGGAAACAAAGATGTTTTTATTTAGCTGTTCCCCCAAGCCTAATCTTAGATTTATTGTACAGCGAGGTTGACTCGAGGGTGGATCAGGATTTATGTAAAGGAGAGGGATGGTGTTGGAGGATCAACATGATATTTTATGGGACAGGTACTAAAACTGTCTACTTATAATTTTATCCCTACCATGAAACACAAATAAGGATTTACATATTTTCTATATACTCTAGTTTTCCCTGAGTTTTTTTGTCGACAAAATGTATCCAAACAAACCTTCAGCTACAAATCAACTATCTATGTTAAAGAATAATTACTCTTAGTAGGTACCATAATAAGAAGGATAAAATGTTTGCTTTTTGTCATTGTTGCTTTAGCGCGTGCAGGGGCCTTTCTGACGTTTCCCAGGACAATACAAGTTAAATATCACCAAAGTTCTGATGCTATAAATGTATATGCAACTACCAGGTAGTGTATTATCATATATTACCATTGCATCCACGCTAGCAAATCTTTTTTCATAGACTACAACCCATGTAGACGCTCAACATCCCAAAATCTAGGTCGGCATGCAGACAAGTATATCACGCGGCGCATGCCTCGTGGCGGCTGCACCTCAACTCCAGAAAGAAAATACCCCCTAAACGCACACCCTCCAGGTCAGATCTATTTCTGGGTGAGACCCATGTCTTCCTGGCTAGACCCCTAAATATGTATAGACCTTGTGCAGACAGGGTCGCTTTTTCTGGACCACATTGTGTTGAATTTAAGAGTTATATTTTGTAAATATTGTGCTAATTCTGTAGTGTGGGTTTATGAGTTTTTGATGTCAGATTAGCAAATGTATGGGCAAGATATCCATGAAGTGTAGATAATGGCAATGGCAATTCTCAACCACAATTGTATGACATATGTTGCTTATTTACTGGATGGGTATTGTAAATTACTCTGATGCTTATATTAGCTAGGGGTTGTGGCAACTCTCAACCAAAATGATATATGATATGATGTATGATTGATTGATAATTTGATATAATGTTTTCTGTATAATTATAATTATCTTGTAAATCAAATATATACGGAAGATCAATTCATATAATTGAGTATAGTCAATAAATCAATAAAAAAAAAGATTATTATACTGAAAATTGACCAGCAATATGGTGCTAAGTACATAATGTGTGTGGTGTTATTTGTATAATGTCTATAATATGTATACACCACTGACCTCCCTCTACACAAGGCCCCAAGGCCAACCACTATTCCACTTCCATGCACATGGTCCCCTCAGCACACATGTGTCTTTGAAGGGGCAGACACCCAGCCCCTGGTCTAAACTACATTAACCAGGCGTCTCCTACCTCCACTCCTCCAGCCTCATCACCCGCCATCCCTTAGTTTAAGGGGTGTAGAAGGGGGGTCGCTGAGTTGCAAGTTGAATTTACAAAGTTGTTATCCCCATGCATGCAGGTAGGCGGCGATGAAATGGGGATGTTCTGCAGCCATACCTTTTTGGTCACTCTGTTACTTTTTCATGTAACAGTTCTGTTATTTTATTCCAGGTTGAAACTTACGAAAAAATGGAGTGTTATAATAACATCACATTTTAATGAAGTTGAGACCTTACCAATACAGAATATTATGATAATGTTATTTTTATGTGAAAGAACATAAGAAGAATGTCACTATAACTTTACAGTGCAATGTTATAAGTTCTAAAGACGTTTTTGGGCGCCGTGAAAATAATGTAAAAAGCCAAAGCAGAACTAAATAGAACATTGCTGCAACATTATAATAATGTTGCATTCTTGCTTGGGTCTTGTATGTTGCTATGTTATTTAATTTTTTATGTCAATTTGAACAACCATCAAAGTCCCATGTCGAACTTCAAAATGTCGAAATCCCATGTCATTTTGGTTATTTCCCCCATGTCATTAAGCTCCATGTCACATGTTATTTGTCAAAAATAGACAAGTCGCCAAGTTAATTTCAGGGGTGTACACCCTCAGTTTACTTCTCAACCCTCCCCTCGTGCATCCCCCCAACACAAACGCCCACCCACCCTGTTCCCAGGGCCTGACAACCTTTTGCCTGCAGGACCAGAGCAGCTCTGGGAGCACATTTAAACGACCGTGAGCAGCTCAGAATACATTTGGCAACCGCTGGGACGGACGAACTGGACGAAAGGTTAATTTTCTTCCAGTAGGACCCTCGGACTTGTTGCGCAGCCTATGATCCTTGCATGTTTACATAAAAGCATACAACTGCCAAGCGAACTTATCTTCAGTTGTGTTGTGTTCCTGGACCTTGCAGGTAAGTTTTTACACATGTGTTGCATTGCCTCTCATAGGTTTTTTATCGGGTATTTCACATTTAAACTGGGGTTAATAAAAATTCTAAAACTATCCAAAAGAAAACTTATCTTCAGTTGAGTTGTGTTCCGGAACATTGCTGTCAAGTTTTCACACGTGTGCTCTGTTCAACTTTTGTCAGGTAATCTCCAATAAAACTGAGGTGAATCAAAATTCTAAAACTATCAAAAAGAAAAGGTCTTTCCATCTAGATTCATAAACATACTTAAACAACGATTTATACCGGCTTTATACCACAAAAAAGATTTGATCGTTGTAAAGGTAGGGCTCTTATGACTCGACATCAAATTGAACCTTACTGATATTACACTTTTGTCTGTACGACCACGCAGTTTCCGAAACAATGAAATTCGAAACATCATGCAGTGTCCATAAAAACAATTGTTATATTGTGGTTCTAGTATACAGAAACATACCCTGAAGATAAACAAAACACTGGACACTTACCACCATGGACAAACAACCCCCCGACAAACCTGCATGGGATAGCCAAGAGAAATAGCTAGGCCTGGCAAAGCTTCGAATTAAAATCACACTCTGCAATTACAAAGGGAATATTTTATGGATTAACTGAAATGTCATTCAACCTAAAAGTTATATAACTTTTAAAAGGTCATGGTAATTACCTGGATGGCTTTGGGTTAGGGGGTCATCTGGTATATATCTATCTATCTATCTCATATCCAAATCATATTGCACACATGTATGTATGTTACTTTGTATAATAAAACATGATAAAAAAAAATGAAAGTTCTATTGTAAGAAACACATTATCTGTAACGTCTGGAAGAAGAGACCCAACTGACGATGTACAAGAAAGAATATGATATATGATATATATATATATTTATATATATATATAGGTGTTAACTGTTTCGAGCCCTGTTTGGACGTTTTGTGTGCCGGGGTAATCTTTCTGACAGCCATCAAGAATAGCAATGCCATATCGCATGTTGACAAACTTGTAATTGTGATGAACGGCTATTCAGCCAAAATACATAGAGGTTAAAATAATAATAAGGTAATAATGGAAATATGTAAAGAACGAATAACGAATATGTAAAGAACGAAGAACGAAATAGATGTAAAGAACGAATATGTAAAGAACGAATAACGAATATGTAAAGAACGAATAACGAAAACGTAATGGAACGAAACCCGGAAATATGTAAACCGGAAGTGAAATGTAAACCGGAAACGGAATATATAAACCGGAAGTGACGTCAATTGTAGGTCACGTGACCGAAGGCAGCCAATCAGGGCTGACCTCTCTAGTATATAAAGGGGCGGTGAGGCCCGAATAAACAGAGTTCTTCAACAGTTCTCCTGGTGTCCAGACGTGTCCTCTTTCCTGAAACAACCACTAAAGATGAGCCGAATAGAGTAATTAAGTCGAAGTTAGGACAAAACAGTCGAAGTCCGAGATAGGTAGTCGCAACATAGGGTAAGGGGCCCGAAGGCCCGAAGAACGAGGAACGAGGGAACGAAGTAGGGCACGAAGGCCCGAAGTAGTACCGGAAACCGAGGCGTAGTATGGTACGAAGACATGGGGAGCGGAACGAGGGAGCGAAGTCCGCGGGGACGAGGGCGCGGCGTGCTCGGCCCCACGCTACCAAACAATAGGCGACCGTCGGCCCGTCGCCCCCGCGGACCGGAACTCAGGGGTGGACCGTTCCCCGGCCGACCCGTACCCCTACCATAATTTCCCTCCCCCGCAGTCCTCCGTCGACATCGAGTGCCGATCGATTCGCTCAGCCCCCCCTCGTGCGCGAGGCACGACTCTAGAAACACACCTCGGTTCTTGGCCCGGATTCCCCGTCCGCCCCGAGACCCGAACAACCCCCACGTTCCTCTGTCGTAAGAATCGGCAACCCCGACTTACCAGAGAACGTCACACTGGTGGCAGCGGTGGTGCTGAAATAGGCACATACGGACTTGTGGATCTTGGGTGTTTCATCGGTATTGGATACTCATGGCGACTGCGGCAGTCTTCGAGCAGATGGATTCTGACGTCGCCTTCAAGGAAGGTGGGGAGGAGAAAGGAGGTGCGAAAACCGAGACAAAAGGGGAGGACACGACCATAATGGGTAGGCAGTTTAATTTTATGGGAACGTCCACCCCGACGGATGAGCAGAATGTGCGGGCACAACAACAACAGACCGGCCAGGAAGGAGCGAGTTTGAAGAAGTTCAGTTTACGACCAGAGAAGTATGACGGTAAACCGGATTTCGAGGGATGGATCAACCAGTTTGAGGAGTACGCAACATTGGGACGCTGGACGGCCGAGGAAAAAGCGGCGATGCTTTTCCTCTCGCTGACGGGAACGGCACGAATGTACTTTGTCGGACTCCCGGACAGGGAACGACTCCGTTACTCGGCGAGGGTGGATGCGTTGCGCCGGAGGTTCGGTCAGGAGAAGGACACGTGTAATGCTCTGCAAGAGTTGGCGGGCTTGAAACGTGTAAAGAACCAGACAGCGAAGGAGTTGGCTGATAATGCCCGGCGACTGGCATCGAGAGCCTACTTCTCCAACGACTACGCTAGCCAGGAAAAAGCAGCATTACATGCGTTCCAGGCTGCAGTTGGGGAAGACCTTCAGCTGAAGTGTGCAGAGAAAGGATGCAAGACACTAGAGGAGGCGGTAGAGGTGGTAGAAATACAGGAACGATACTCACGCCGCCTCCTGCGGGCAGTGAAGCCCGAGGAGGACGCCAATACACAGATCATGGCCTTGAACGGTAAGTTGGAGGAGATGATGAAAGAATTGGCAGAGGAACGGGAAGCTAGAAGACAAGCAACGGCCCGGAGGGAGGCGTTTAAGAAGCGAAAAGAAGATTTAGAGTGTCATCACTGTCACCAGAAGGGCCATTTCGCAAGAGAGTGTTCTCAGCGTCAGGGAAACGGACAGTCGCCGTCGCAGTAAGCGCGGGGCCCCCTTCGGGCGCGGCGAGAGAAGTAGTAGGCATGGGAGAATGTGGACTTTATGTGGCCGGGACGGTGGGAGAGAGTGTCGTCCGTTTTTTGGTTGATACCGGATCTATGATCAGTCTGCTGTCGGAACGCCTCTGGAGAGAGTGGGGACGAAAAAGAGAAGAACTGGATGGATATGAAGGACGTCTCTGCTCGGTAGATGGTAGTCCGTTGCGGTGCTATGGATGCACGAACTTGCCAGTGAAATTGGGAACACGCGTGTTGAAGTGGACGTTCATGGTGGCAGACATCGGTAGAGATGAAGGGATCCTGGGAAACGACTTCGCGGTGAAATACCGGCTGACAGTTAAGCCCCACGCGAGTGCCATCTTCCTGCCCGCCGAGGGGGAGGGAGAGGGGGAACGAATCCCGGGAGTAGAACAGAGAACGGATGGGATTCGGGCAGTTACCGTCGGAGGACAGGTCGTGCGAATCGAGAAAACGACGGAAATACCCCCACTCCAAGTGACCCGAGTAACAGTAGTAGCGAGAATGGACATAAGACAGGGTGGACAGCTGGCTGTCATCACCGGCGCTGGATTACCTATGGGACTGGAGGTGATCCCAGGAACGGTGACATTGGGAGAAGAAAATGAAGTTTGGGTGGCCAACCGAGGGACCGAGAGCGCGAAATTGGAAACCGGCGGGGTACTCGGAGAAGCCACCTTCGTACAAGAGGTACGAGAAGTAGGAAGTGAAGCAAAAGAACCCCCAGGAGCGCTCGTTGAAATGATAGGGGAGGCTAAGAAAGACCTGACCACGAAGGAGGGCGAAGAGCTGGAGAAAGCCATCATGGCCCGGGAACAAATGTTTGCGACCTCGAAACATGAGTTAGGACGGACAGATTTAGTACAACATCGAATTAAAACGGGAGATCAGATGCCGATCAAGCAGAGGGTCAGACGGTATCCGGCCACCAGGAGAGAGGAAGAACGAGCACTGGTGGAGGATATGTTAAATTTAGGGATTATCCAAGAGAGCGGGAGTGCGTGGAGTAGCCCGACCGTTCTAGTCAAAAAGAAGGACGGAGGAACGAGATTCTGCATTGACTACCGAAAACTGAACCAGGCTACGAAAGTGGACGCCTATCCGCTCCCGCGGATAGAGGACAGCCTCAACACTTTGGGAGGAAGCCTATTCTTCTGCAGTCTGGATCTCGCAAGCGGATATTGGCAGGTAGAGATGGCACCGGAGGACCAAGAAAAGACGGCCTTCGTGACTCAAGGAGGATTATATGAGTTTAAAGTGATGCCATTCGGGCTAGTGAACGCCCCAGCCACCTTCGAGAGACTGATGGAAAGAATCCTCAGAGGAATCGTGTGGGAGGAGTGTCTGGTATACTTGGATGATATACTGGTCTTTGGACCAACGTTCAAAGTGACTCTGGAAAGATTGGTACGGGTTCTGGACCGGCTGAACGCTGCAGGACTGAAGTTAAAGGCGCGAAAATGTAAGCTGTTCCAGAAGAAGATTCCGTTCTTGGGGCACGTTGTCTCGTTCAACGGGATCGAACCCGACCCCGAAAAGTGTCGGCAAGTAACCGAGTGGCCGGTCCCGCGGGATCTCCACGAGGTACGAGCCTTCGTGGGATTATGTTCGTACTATAGAAGGCATATAAACGGCTTCACAGAGTTGGCTGCCCCCTTGTATGAATTGGCAACAAAGGAGGAACCATTCGTGTGGAGCGCGAGACGACAAGAGGCATTTGATGCGATGAAGAAGGCGCTAACGGAGGCCCCGGTGTTGGGATTCCCGGAGGAAGAAGGACAATGGTGGCTTGACACAGACGCCAGTGACGTGGGAACGGGAGCCGTGCTATCACAAGAGCAGAGAGGGGAGGAACGGGTGATAGCTTACACGAGCAAAACCCTGGAGTCAAACGAACGAAAGTATTGCACCACGCGGAAAGAACTGTTGGCGGTGGTGCGAGCTTTGAAGCATTTTCGGTGCTACATCTATGGTCAACGCGTGATAGTCCGGACGGATAACAGCGCGGTTAGTTGGCTGCAGAAAAGTAAGGAACCGATGGGGCAGGCTGCTCGGTGGATTGAGATTATCGACTCGCATGATGTGTCGTTCCAACACCGACCGGGCAGGAAGCATGGGAACGCTGACGCGTTGTCCCGGTATCCGTGCAAACAATGTGGAGAGGAGCACGAGAATACCGAACAAGTGAGAGTAGTGACGCGGGCCCGGGGGTACGAGCCCGGATGGTCCCCGCAGGAGATGAGAGCAGCGCAGAGGAGGGATCGAGATATAGGGCCGATTGTCGCACGGATGGAAAAAGATGCGGACCGGCCAGGTTGGGAGGCCATATCTCCGGAATCCCGAGAAACAAAGATCCTATGGAGGCAATGGGAACGATTAAGCCTCAGGGATGGCGTGCTGCATCGGAAGTACTGGGAACTGGAAGGACATGGTTGGAGGAACCAGTTGGTCGTTCCCCGAGGGGAACGGGCCAAGCTGGTAAGGGAATACCATGGAGGCGCGGCAGGAGCGCATTTAGGAGTCGCCAGGACGACGACCCTGTTGGAACAAGGGTTTTACTGGCCGGGACTCCGGGAAGACGTGCGGAAGGAATGTCGAGAATGTGATTGCGCGTTGCTGAAAAAGGGAAGAGGAAGACGGGAGCCGCTACATCAGTACATAGTGGGGGAGCCGATGGAACGGCTGGCCATGGATGTTTCGGGCCCGTACCCAGTCACCAAACGAGGAAATAAGTATTGCCTGATGGTGGGATGCTATTTCACCAAATGGTTGGAGTGTTTCCCGATCCCGGATCAAAAGGCAACGACAGTGGCGAACAAACTGGTTGAAGAAGTAGTAGCACGGTACGGCGCGTTTCGGGAACTACACTCGGATCAAGGAACGAATTTCGAATCCGAGGTGGTGGCTCAGGTCTGTGCACTATTCGGGATTCACAAAACAAGAACGACGCCGTACCACCCCAGGAGTGACGGGTACATAGAACGAAGTTTCCGTACTTTGGGGTGTTGTCTGAAGGCCAGCTGCCGAGCGACAGGTCGGGAATGGGACGAGATGGTCCCGCTCGTGATGATGAGTTATAGAGCAACGCCGCAAGCCAGCACGGGAGTGACACCGAACATGATGATGCTGGGCCGACAGACCATGATGCCGCGACAGG
This sequence comes from Lepidonotus clava, assembly GCA_936440205.1. Taxonomy (NCBI): domain Eukaryota; kingdom Metazoa; phylum Annelida; class Polychaeta; order Phyllodocida; family Polynoidae; genus Lepidonotus; species Lepidonotus clava. The sequence goes on from OW387135.1 coordinate 22,346,354, forward strand.
CGATTTATGGGAGACCTCTAGGACCAGAGGAGGAACCCCGACGGGTAAGCGACTATGTGGAAAGCCTAGAGGAAGGGCTAGTCGCGGCCTATCGGGAGGCCCGGACGGGGCTGAAACGAGCCGCCATCCATCAGAAACACGAGTATGATGGGAAGGTGACTCGGCGGGAATACCACGCCGGAGAACTGGTCTGGGTGCACGATACGGTAGTGGATAGGGACAAGGGAACGAAGTTGCGATTTCCATGGATAGGCCCTGCACTGATCGTCAAGGTGCTTGACCGAGGACGGGTGGTAGTACGGAAGAAACGAGGGAAACCGGGGGGGGTGGTCCATGTGGACCGCCTGGAACCCTACCGAGGACACGCTGCGCCAGCTTGGATGGTAGCTGACCAGCAAGGATACGAGGCTGCACAGTAAATGCTTGGGGTGGGGCGCGCTAGGGCACGTAAGGAAACGGGGTACCCCCTTTTTGTGATGAAGTCGTTTTCGTGTCTCGATTCCGCAGGTGGAAGAGGACCAAGGGAACGACCAAATCGGCGCTACACAGAAAGGCTTTGGCCAAAAAGGACTGATCAACCTGGGGCCATTGAGTCGGGGCGGTGCGTTGACCACTACAGTAGGAGTGCAGGTCGTTAGGCTGTAGAGATTCGCTACCTAGCTGAAGATTGGTTCTCTTGCGGATGTAATATAGGTGGGAAATGCGGGGTTGGAACGAAAAACGGCGTTCGGGAGCCACGACGGCCCGAATGTCTAAAGTAGTCCCACGGAGCCGCTTTCCGGTCAGTTCGGAGGAACCACAGCGTGGAAAAGATGGTTGGGTTACAACGGAAAACAGACCCGGTGGCAAGCTGGTGAAGACTTCTGAAGTAATGCCGACTTGGTAATACCGCTTTACAGCGTCCAGGAGACCGGAGGAGAGTAGATGCGGCACTCTCGGGAACGCCGGAGGAACGAACGGACGGCTGTAAAAGGCGAGGCCTGAAACGAGGACGGGCTTTAAAGTAGGTCGTAAAAGGAATAAAAGAGGACAAAGAGAACGGGGCGGCGGCGAGGAGATGATAACGCCGAGCCCCTGTGTTCTCCGGGAAGTGTGCGGAAGCATTGTGAGGGCCAAGATGAAAAAGGCAAGAAAAGGCGACGAGGGATGAAAGGACCGAGGGCGTCCGGTGGGGCAATAAAAGGCCTAGGAAAAACGCGAGGACGGGCGAAGGGCCGCGAGGTAAAGAAAACAGGCGAGGCGGTGACCAAGCGGCGGGCCCCGGGGACCGGAAAATAGTAGGGGGCGCCACCGTAGAAGTGGATGGTGAGTCTGACGCTAGGGGTCGCTAGTGCAGGCCACGCCCACTTCCGCCTGCGGCGGCTATAAAAGGCAGAGCGCTCGCCGGAGCAGGTCATTCTGGTCAGCCGACCAGGATTCATCGAATCGCAGACGAGCAGACTGAGCTAAGGAGAAGAAAACAAGAAGAAAAGCAGAGAAGCGAGACGAGCAGCATCACCACGAGACAAAAACGGAAACGGCTGACGGGACGAGCTTCAAGATTGGAACGAGCCCCGAAAGCCCGGAAAACAGACACGATGAGCGGACAGTGCTGGGAAGGACATTGTCACGGAAAGGAGTTTAAGCACTTGGTCAAGCATATTAAAGGCCAGCACGATGGATTCCGGAAGCAGTACTACATGTGCCCGGTGTATTCGAGTCGAGCCTATTCGACGCACCAGGACTGGAGAAAGCACATGACGGAATCACACGAAGGGAACCTGCAGAGGGGGATGCCGAAGCAAGACCCCCTTCTGAGGCTGGAGTATGCTGCGGCGTTCGCCTTGGACCCGAAAGGACGACCGCCGTACACCAGTTTCGCTACTGGGGATGAAACGGCGGCCCGGGTAGCCAACATGGAACGGGACTACGCGGTGCGCCATCCAGAAGGGTTTCAACCCCCTGAGAGGGCGGTGGATAAGGAGGCACCGGAGAGGCCGCGACGGCAGATCCGCATCCCTTACTACCCGAGGGCGTCAAGAGGATCTGAGGACAGCGACGCCGAGCAGCTGGAGCAGGTAGCAACCGAAGAAGGATCAGAGGCCGACGAGGCCGGCGAGGGAGCCCAAGCAGCCAAAGCAGCCGGGAAGGGACCCCTGGCCGAGGTGGCGGAACGATCAACACCCACGCGTCGTTCCCCTCGGAGGGCCGCGAAAGGAGTACGGAAGGAAGACACCGAGTCGCCGCGAAGCGCAAGCCGGGCCGTGGTCAACCCGAAACCACTCCTGACACCAGACCAAATATCAGGGTTAGTACAGAGCCGAATTAAGAAGTTAAACGCCCAGGGAGAACCACGGGAACCGAGAGGACGAGGACTCCCAGGCAGAGGAAAAGGACGGACATCCACACCCACCCCGAAGCCGGGTTGCTCAGGAATACCACCGGGGGCTGAGGTGGTGGAATTGGTGAGCTCGTCCGACGACCAACGACCAAAAGTCAAGGAAGAAGAGGAGCCGCTCGCTTTCAAGAGGCCCCCGACGCAGGGATGCCCGACGGAGGAGCCGTCGCGAAAGAAGAAGTGGAAAAAGGTCAAGAAAGTCCCGAGAGAATTGGAGGAGGGAACGAGTTCGGACCAGTCGGAGTCAGGCAGGAGTATGTCGGCCCGAAGCGATCGGTCTTTGGTTATCGCTGAGTCTAGCAGCACGGGAGAGCTGGGACCATCACAGCCTGAGACCTCGACAGGAGTCAAACGGACCACGGGACTAGAACCACCTTGTAGCGACGCACAATTTACTATGATGACAGTTCATAAGAAATCGGTGATATACGAATCACGACACCCGAGGTACCCCGGGTATTTAAAAGGAACAATGAACCGGGAGGGATCGTTCAGGGGTTACCACGAGGCGAGATCCGACCGGGAGCTGGAGGACAGCATTCGGGAAGCACAGGGAGGCCGGCTGGTGGAAAGAGAAGCATTGTACCTAGGGAGGTTTCTGCGCGAGATGGCAGAAAGGCAGGGACTCAAACCGTCGGGGCGAGTGGAGAAAGTAAAGTATGTTCGGCATGCGGCCAGGCCGGAGGACACGGCGTCGACGGCCTCGACACAGCCGCTGTTCTCTACCCCTACCCCGACGAAAGCAGATTCACCCCTGGAGAAGATGGTATGTAAGCAGCCGATAGTGCCGCCCCCAGGATTGAAACGAATGAGAGACATTACGGTAGCACCAGACACGCCAGAGACACGGGCGGCGGTTGACAACCTGACTCGGGCCAGTTTGGGGAGCTCGTTTTTCGGGTCGCAAGGATCGGAGGAGACCCCGGGACCACCGTCGCCCGAACGTATGGGATCGCCGCCAGGACCGGATACCCCACTCAAGGACGAGGACAAACACGGGCGGGCGCTACAACCGCGGGTTGTGATACACAGATTACAAATGCCGGCTGCCCAGTCCATGGACGAGGAGGTGGAAGACTCAGAGGACATGGAGTTGGGGCAGGCCGAGACCAGAGGATACGAGCTGGAGAAACAAGAATTGGACGAGTCGGGAGCGGATTCAGTGTTCGGGTCTATCGGAGCGGAGATGCCGACGGCAGGACCATCTAGAGAAACACCGAGACTCAAGTTATTACGGACACAGGCCGTTCACCAGGTCTTACAGGGACACTTTCCGGTGACGGCGCGAGCGGTACGGGACTGGGACGCGGAAAAGGCCATTCGGGTGCAACTGACGTGGCCCCCGAGGGAGGTGCGAGGAATGACGGCCAAGACAAGAGCAATGGCTTCGGCGTCTATGGCGTTCCTGATGGCACTAGAAACGGGCCGCAAGCCAGAGACATTTGAAGAAGCGATGGCGCAGTTCCCGACGGCGGCACTGGGGCCGTTGACCAGGGAGTTCCCGGGGGTCGACCAGCTAGTTAACGAACACAACCGGACCGTCCAATTGGCTCAGACCCTAGTGATGCACAAAAACGAGGATCAACTGGATGACTTGTTGAAGGCGACAAGAGAGGCGGAAAAACAGAGCGGAATGGTGGATCAGCTTCTCGAGCTCCCCGCTAGGGAGGAGAGGCTGTTGCTGCCGATCCGACGCCAAGAAGAAGGGTGAAGTAGATGCTGCTCGAGGTCTTGCACGGAAGAAAAACAGCGCGACGGAACCAGAGGCGGAAGATGGCGCGTCGCGAGTCGGGTGGGGAGGGATTACGGGGCGTTGGCTCCTCACCCATAGTGTCAAACCCCCAGGGAGAGAACCGGGCCGAGGCGGAGGTACCTGAGCCGCACAGGAGGCCGAAGCCTGGATAAAAGACTCTCCTGGAGACCGCTGGACGGGCCCGAAAACTTTACTTAAACTCATCGGGAACGGACTGGCGGGCTCGAACATTCTTATCTTAATTTATTCTTATTAGTTTCTTTATGGAAACCCTTCTTGCGGAAGTGAACGAAACCACATGTGTTAGGAGGTGTTGAGCGTAATCAGCGAGCTGGAGGGTCCATGACTGGAATGAACTTACCAAAACCTGCGGGGCGAATACGGGACGGAAGGAGGCGCTAGGAGGAAAAACAAGTTTGTAGCTGTTCCTCTTCTTCCCTGGAGCCCGCTGCGTTGGTTGGGACCGAGCAGATGGAACGGGATCGTCCGGTCGCGGAAATGGATAACGGGCCGGGCGACCCGGGAGCGAGAGTGAAAGTTGGGAGGCGGAATCGAGGAAAGGAAATCAGAAAGGACGGATAGTGTTGTCATTGTAGTCTTTGAGTCGACGGTCGTGCCGGGGTAAATAAGGTACCGGTGGGCCGGCGACTCGCCGCTGGAGGAAAGGCTGGCGCGGGCCAAGACTGAAAACCCTTCTCCCACGCTGCCTTGAGCGATCTGGAGGCGAGGAAGAGACGACCTCTGTCCTCTAGCGGCACTTCTACTTCCTGCAACCTTGTCTTCTTGATCTTGGATGGATCGATCAGAATGTGGATGAACCCGGATTCATGTACCATCATCTTCTGAGTTTCCTTGTCTTCAGCCTCTTACCGCATACGAAGAGCGGCAAAATGGAATTTTTTCGACCTGAATGCTGGTTTTATCGTGCCAGAGTTGATGCAGCGAGTCGTGAAAGGATTGCGGCGAGTCGTAGATGTCTCCCGGAGGACCAAGGCACGAGCAGGGACGATAACTTAGGAGCCCTGGCTCGTGACCGACCGTGATATATAGTAAAAGTAATACATGAACGAGAAACGGAAAAAAATTTTAATAGACTTACTAAAAACTTATATTAATCTCTCACCTGCTGTAACGACAGAGACTCCTTCCATGTCGTATTTCCTGATGTCTTCTTCTCGAGGAACGAAACAAAATAGTCTTTGAAACATATAGGGAAGTAATCTTTGCAATATACAGGGAGGTGGTGCTTGGAACGTCGGCTGCGGATGCCCTGATAGACAAATCAAGAGGTCTGCAAAGAGCAACGAGGAGCGATCCTTCTTGGAGTTCATCGGATGAGTTCTCTATACATGCTATTTTATTGTGAATGGGCCCGTTCCGGATCTCAAACGTTGACGTTGGGTGCAGGTCCCAGTTGATGTCGTCCATCTTCACTTTCTACGGCTTCTTCTTCTCCTTCTCACTAATATCTTCAACTTACCAACTTCGAACCGTCGTACCTAGGAGCAGCCCGGAACGGCTCGGAGCTGTTGTCTCGGCGTTCGTCATAGGCATAGTGTCTCCATGCAATGTGACATGGCACCGTGGACGACTGTGGCCTTACTCCAAAATCAAACCAGACCGGATCTTAAACTTACCTCTATTAACGAACTATTTGTTGGTATTACAGTCTTACGAAAATCGTCAATAAGCACGGTCCTCCGGGAGGACGAGGAGAAAAACTTAGTAGGCGGAGCGAGGCCCGAGAGCCTAGGAAACAAACGAGGGCCCGAGTGCCCGAAACAGGAATCCTCTTCTTAGGAAAATCATCTCATCAGTAGAACGAAGGAGCCTCCCTCTCGCCCCAAAGAGGACTGTCTTCCTGCCGTTGTTTACGGGGGGGGGAGGGATGAGAGGCACCGGCTCCTGTCATCAAAAAGAAACTTCATCAAAACTATCTTCTTAAATCAGGTCTCCGTTCCGGTTGTTGTCATGCCACTTGGGCCCGGAACGGTGACGGAAATACTTTATTATGGTGGACTCTCTCCGACATCTCTGTCTGAAATCCTGAAATCTTCAAATGTGTCGACGTGGTCGAGGACGGAACATCTTGATGCTGGGTTAACCACGAGGACATGTGTCGTAAAAGTCAAACTTCAGTTCCTGTACGGAAAACGGACACTTCATCAATAATTAATGATTCTAATCTTCTCAGTCTCACCTTCACCCGAACTCCATCTCAAAGCTTCACCGTGACAAGTAGCACGAAACCTGCGACGTCGTCTGCTGAAGCTTCCACTCTAAGCTTTAATGAATGAAGTTAAGTTCCTTTCCACATACAACGCCATCTTCTTCTTTGGGTACCTTGGCCTCTGGCTCGAACATGTTGTCCTTGCCAACCGTGAAAAAGTCACTGGGGGGCTCTGAATGCCGAGGTGACCGAGGGTGCGAAGTCCAAAAAGAACATTCTATCTACAAAAGCATCAGTCTTTCTTCTTCAACTCATCCTTAAAATCATCATCATCACCTAAGAGAACGCAGAGAAGAGTAACAGTTACGGAAGAACGAGGGGTCACGACCGACCGGGTAGGAGAATCACGACTGATTCTCTACCCAAAAACAACGGAGAACGTCTGGACGACGGTAGAACGGACCGAGGGTCGAGAGGACTAAGGGTCACGACCGACCCTGGCCTCTGGGTGGGAGAGTCGCGACCGATTCTCCACCCGAACTAGGGGAGAACGTCTGGACGACGAAAAACGAAGGGAACGGGGGCACTGCGGGTCACGACCGACCCATGGCCCCGGGCAGGAGGACCACGACCGGTCCCTCTGTCCTAATGAGGGTAAAAAAGGCGAGGAAAAACGCGCCGAGGGGCTAAGTAAACAGAGCCCAGAGGAGAGGAGCGGGGGCGACGGGGTCACGACCGATCCCCAGTCCCGGGTGGGAGAGCCACGACCGGCTCGCTCATCCTAAAAAACGAGAAAAACAGGAGGTCGTAAATAGATCAAGGATAAGAGAACTCTGACGAAGATAAAAAGAGACTAAGATATATAAAAACGAATTATATGAACTTTTAAAAACGAAGAGAGAAAAACGAAGAAAGAAAAACGAAGAAAGAAGAGAAATAATAATTAGCCGGATAGGCCCCGGGGGCCCTCCGAAGTTGACCGGGGAGGACAGAGGGTGACACCTCCTCCTCTGCCGATAAGGAGCGTAGGATTGAAATGTTTCTGGTTCTAGAGTATGTTCTGTTGTCGTTGCTGTATGAACTGTGTTGAAATTTTGTATAACGTGTTTTCCCACCTTTCAAGAAGGTGCGGGAGGGTGTGATGAACGGCTATTCAGCCAAAATACATAGAGGTTAAAATAATAATAAGGTAATAATGGAAATATGTAAAGAACGAATAACGAATATGTAAAGAACGAAGAACGAAATAGATGTAAAGAACGAATATGTAAAGAACGAATAACGAATATGTAAAGAACGAATAACGAAAACGTAATGGAACGAAACCCGGAAATATGTAAACCGGAAGTGAAATGTAAACCGGAAACGGAATATATAAACCGGAAGTGACGTCAATTGTAGGTCACGTGACCGAAGGCAGCCAATCAGGGCTGACCTCTCTAGTATATAAAGGGGCGGTGAGGCCCGAATAAACAGAGTTCTTCAACAGTTCTCCTGGTGTCCAGACGTGTCCTCTTTCCTGAAACAACCACTAAAGATGAGCCGAATAGAGTAATTAAGTCGAAGTTAGGACAAAACAGTCGAAGTCCGAGATAGGTAGTCGCAACATAGGGTAAGGGGCCCGAAGGCCCGAAGAACGAGGAACGAGGGAACGAAGTAGGGCACGAAGGCCCGAAGTAGTACCGGAAACCGAGGCGTAGTATGGTACGAAGACATGGGGAGCGGAACGAGGGAGCGAAGTCCGCGGGGACGAGGGCGCGGCGTGCTCGGCCCCACGCTACCAAACAATAGGCGACCGTCGGCCCGTCGCCCCCGCGGACCGGAACTCAGGGGTGGACCGTTCCCCGGCCGACCCGTACCCCTACCATAATTTCCCTCCCCCGCAGTCCTCCGTCGACATCGAGTGCCGATCGATTCGCTCAGCCCCCCCTCGTGCGCGAGGCACGACTCTAGAAACACACCTCGGTTCTTGGCCCGGATTCCCCGTCCGCCCCGAGACCCGAACAACCCCCACGTTCCTCTGTCGTAAGAATCGGCAACCCCGACTTACCAGAGAACGTCACATAATCATAAACTCATAATAGAAACCAATATTTTCCAAAACCATAAAGATAGAACGCTCCCATCTAGTTCTAAATGTTGTCTTATATTGCTCTAGAAAGATAGTAGATCAATCCCTACATATCCAAATTCATACAGTATCACAGCATTTGAACTCATTATTATCCACTCATTCTGACTAACAAGGTGAGCTCACAAAGCAAGGAAAATGTGAGGCAGTATATCTTTCCCTGGTGATTACTAGGGGACGCACACGGGTCATGAGCTAGGTTATCGTCCCTGGGACTCAGCTGTGAATCATTCCTCAAACTAGTTTTGACATTTTGCCCAGAAAAAACATGTAAGCCACAAGCTTCCCTCATCTACAAGTAATTCTCAAGCATTTGTATGGGGCAATGTATTTTTTAAACTTCTGTAACTTGACACTCAGTAGCTGGGAGGATATTACATTACCATTTAACTGTCAGGGTTTAGGATGGTGATGTACGATGGTGGAGATTGAACAGTCACTTAGTTATCTATACCACAGGGTATTCATATGGTTAACCATATGTATTATATTGCAGTTCAGGGCTTCAGGATGTTTCTGTTAGAGTCAGGTTGACAGCTATCAGATTATAGAGTATAAAAAAATAAATCTGCAGGTTTTGCATTACCTGGAAAGTTCAAGCTGACTCATGGTCTAGTCACCTTTTTTATTTTTCATTCTGAGAAATAAAACAGTCCACAGATTAGTCAAGTCCTGGTTGCTTATGACTTTGTTTTGGTGATGCTGACGTGATGTGATGATTTGAGCCACTCTCATCAGTCTTATATCACTGTCTCTGGTCCAAAAAGTTGTTTTGCTACAGGATCTTGTCTTGGTTTTATAACTTGGAATATTTAAAAACAAAGCCTTACACCAGGTGCTCCCTTGACAGAATTGTAACATGTAACTCTACACTTAAGTCTGTGTCACACTCTGCGACATTAACTACCCGGAAGCTGATAATTCATGTTTACATTATGAATATGACACAAACCTATACATGCTACATAATAGTATACTTCCGATCTTATGATTAGCATAATCATATTGTTCATCCCAATGTATTATCATTCACTCATTAACTCTTATCAACTAGAAGAACACATTACATAATGTAAGAGAAGTTGGCTAGTAAAAAACCAATACCTCCACACCATTCCGAAACCCACCATGCATTTGAAGCCTGTATTCCACTAGGTAATTTTGACTACCATAACTTAAAAACAAGAAATTTAAACATTTATATCTTTCATTTGGAATACATAAGAAACCTATGTATGCTACATGTCATTGGAAAGAGAATTCAAAGTCCTTTCTAATGATATGTAACATGCCTACCTAAATCTCTTACTTTTTCTGACGATTTCTGAAATCGCAGGTGAAATCGGTTAGTGGAATATAGACTTTGTGCAGCCTCCTGTAGTCCACCTCCAGACGTATATATATGTGTGCTGCAGACGTGGTCGTAGACATGTAAGTTCGTTGTGCTCCTACTGTACTTACCAAACATTTCTGTTACCCTGATTAAACCTTTCGCTATTTCTTACTGATACCCTGCTCTCATAATGTTTCCCTGACTAGGTACGGTGTACGCATATAGATTTAGTTTGGAAACAAAGAACATTTTCCTATGAATCGTGTTGTACTGTACTATCAGGCAAACAGCTGCAGCATGTCTATACCTTATCACAGTGAGAGATTCATTAGTGAGTAAATGAATTAATTGATTGTATGGTCATTTGTATGCTACACATGCATTACCTTGTTTTTCTTTCCATAATTAGAAGTGCGTTGTTGAATGTGAACCACCGAATAGTCTAGTCAAGTACAGTATCAGAATGATGACATCTAGGAATATTCTTGTGACAATGAATAACCTTTGCTTATGTTTTCTAATATTCATAATAGATATATCAGAGACCATTGGAATACCATATATCCATATGAGCTCAGCTCTCTTATAAAATCTGTTATATAAACAATACATTCTTGGGACTAGAGATTTTATTAAAACTTTGTGAGTACATACGTGTACAATAATTCTTATATTTGATCTCTGTTTCAGATCACCATGATAGCGGCCAGGAAAACACCTAAAGATGAGGAACTTCAATTGCGTCGAATGGAAGAAATCCTTGGGGTTTCCCAGCAAGGGGACCAACTGGACCGACCATGGTACCGACCTGGTCCTGCCAAACTGTTAGACCACCTTTATCTTGGAGACTACAGTGACGCAGACAGTCTGGGTTTGTTGAAGGAACTTGGCATCACACATATACTCAACTGTGCAGGCGCATACATGGAGAATAGCCAATCGCTGAACATGTTTCTGTTTGGTGGCAACACAGGGATTGTGGCATATCACCAATTTGAGGCAGATGACACAAAACATTATAAGATATCTCAGCACTTTCAGGAAGCTGCAGATTTTATTGAAGCAGCCCGGAAAAGTGGAGGAAGGGTTTTGGTTTATTGTGCTAAAGGAATAAATCGGAGTGCCGCCATATGTGTTGCTTATATGATGGCATATAGAAAAACCAACCTCCTTGACACTGTCCGGAATGTTAAAAACGAGCGTGGTGGAACGATATTAACAAATACAGGGTTTCAACAACAGTTGATATGTTATGCCAAAGATATAGGATGCCTATCGTAGCAATACTGTCAATGTAGAATACTATATTATGTTATTAATGTATAATAGTTATGAAATTCTACTTGCCGTTCGATATGAGCATATTTTGTAAAGTTATTAGCAAATTATGAACAGGTGATGAAATAAGGACGCATCTAATTGTGTCTTAACATGGACGATGATTATTTTTCAAAAAAGGTGTCACTGGTATGGTTTGTCAATGCTCAAATGTTCCTAAACGAATTTTATAGAACGTTTGTTTTTAAAGAGGTCGCATAGAACGTCGACACATCAACAACAGTTATTATAGTATAGTCATATATTAGTGGGATATTTTTCTTTGAATATTGGCATTGTTTTAGTAGTTATTATCTCCAATATGCGTCACTTCATAGTCTGAATCAGATTTGCAGTTTGAACAGGTGCTAAATAACATCAATATCTTTATGTATTTAACAATTTTATTCAGTGCAGAAAAGTACAATATTTGGATCCAATGTAGTAAAAATAACATCTACAATGAGAATTGAACTCGTGCTAACAACAATTGAACGATGTCAAATCTATCTTATTCATATCACCTTTGTCGCTTAAACCCAATTTATTTATACTATCTCAAGTTTGAGCATTGTTCATTAAAACATTATACCACTGAGATGGGTTCCATCTTCCTTTTATTTCAGAGAACATTCCTGAAGTAATGACTGATGTTTGATATGAAACCTTTCCCTTAGAAGAACACATTTACGTAGATATTCTTTAATGATAATTTACACAATTTCCATCCAAATTATTATTGTACTAGAGTGTTTTTCAGTCTAATTCTGGCCAAAATCAATTTCATTTTCTGTCCTCAATTCCGATAGGCTAAATTGGAACCATTACAAAGAATTCGAGGTATTATAAACAGCAAACAAGGAGAACATTTATACATGTTCTTACCCTCAGTTACAAAACTTTACGTTTTTAACAATTCTATTCAGTGCAGAATAGTATAACATTTGGATCCAAAGTAGTATGAATAATTCCATCTACAACAAGAATAAAAAGTGTGCTAACAACAACTGAACGATATTAAATCCATCTTATTCATATCACCTTTGTCATTTAAACCCAATTTATTTATATTATCTCAAGTTTCAGCAATGTTCATTAAAACTTAATTATATCACTGAGATGGGTTCCATCTTCCTTTTATTTCAAAGAACATTCCTGAAGTAATGACTGACGTTTATTACCAAACCTTTCCCTTAGGACAACACATTTTTGCAGATATTCTTTAATGATAATTTATACAATTTCCATCCAAATTCTAATTGTACTAGAGTGTTTTTCAGTCTAATTCTGGCCAAAATCAATTTCATTTTCTGTCCTTAATTCCGATAGGCTAAATTGGAACCATTACAAAGAATTCGAGGTATTATAAACAGCAAACAAGGAGAACATTTATACATGTTCTTATCCTCAGTTACAAAACTTTACGTTTTTAACAATTCTATTCAGTGCAGAATAGTAAAACAATTGGATCCAAAGTAGTACGAATAATTCCATCTACAACAAGAATAAAAATTGTGCTAACAACAACTGAACGATATTAAATCCATCTTATTCATATCACCTTTGTCATTTAAACCCAATTTATTTATATTATCGCACGTTTCAGCATTGTTCATTAAAACATAATTATATCACTGAGATTGGTTCCATCTTCCTTTTATTTCATAGAACATTCCTGAAGTAATGACTGACGTTTATTACCAAACCACTCCTTTAGGAGAACATATTTTTTCATTAATGATAATTTACACAATTTCCATCCAAATTATAATTGTACTATAGTGTTTTTTCAGTCTAATTCTGGCCAAAATCAATTTTATTTCCTGTTCTTAATTCTGATTGGTTAAATTGGAACCATTAAAGATTTGAGGTATTATAAACAGCAAACAAGGAAAACATTCGTATAATGTTCTTATCCTCAGTAACTTATCCTCAGGTCATTTTACCACAAAGTAAGTACAATTAAATGTGAAAACAGTGATTGGATGTCTAGATCCCTACTACCTTCTAAACTTGGGCCAACCTCTGAACCAATGATGAGCCAATGAACTTGCAACATAGTCAATGTAATCAACACAGTATAGCAATGCTCGCTTGGGACGTGGTTTCAGGACAATCTACTTTTCAACCTTCACTTTGATAGCAAGCCCTAAGGGCAATATTTTTGTAACTCATTATTCTAATCGGATGAACTCTAATAAGTGTCTCATGATAAGCAAATTCTTCTGTAACAAAATGTACTTCTGTCTTGTGAAATCACGAAATTAATGAGACAGCATTCAAAATTGATCTGATTTGCATATTTATATGATCAATAATAATTATATGGAAAATGTTCTAACGAATGTCGTTACATTTGTTTGAAACCTGCTCCTGCAACTTACAAAAGGGCCCGTGCTCTACAGCTGTGTAAAACCGAAAATGTGAAATAATAATTATAAGTGAGGTGCTATTGAGGTTAATACACATAGTCTCTTATAAAGACACCCGAAAGAGGGTTAAAATCACTGACACAACTAATGCAAGTCTCTGCATGGGCCTATACTCTACATACTATACATTTATAGTGTACAACTGTGTCATGTTAATACTTTTCTAAGATAATTTGGTCGTCCTTGACTGGTTTAGTCATGAACTCAATACTTTAGGTGGTAGGCAGAGGCTTCATGTATCCTTCTTTTCCAAGTAGCCAGTACGTAGTCATTATCCCTTTGCCCTATAAACAAATAAGATGAAAACTGGTATTGGTAATGTGAAATGAAAAACAAAACATGTCTCAAAACTGATATTGTAACAGGATAGCTATTGAATTATTTAACCCAAATTATACTAAAGTGCCAATTATGATCCAAAACTCTAAATATCTTATATCTGGCACTATATATGAGGTAATAAGTCACATACAAAATTTTAGGTCTCTATCTATAGTAGAAGCTGAGATATGGGGCGTCCTACATGTAGGACGCTAGCATAATCCACTACCATAATTTCCATAGTATTTAACCCTTTGCTAATGCTAAAAAGAGCCTTATTTGCAAATATATGATAACAAATAAATCATACTATTAATTTTGAAAATAGGTATTCTAGCAATCCATTAAATGGAAAGCCACTCTTAATTATGAAATCCACTTTTGGAGGGTTTGAAAAAATTATTTCTTATTTATTTTTGGGGTAACCATGGTAACCAACAACCCAATTTATTGGTTATCTATGATAATATGCCTTTATCCGTCATTAAAGGGTTAAGGCAAAATAAAAATTTGTTCTAAAATACAAAAAGAGCTTTAAAGTACTAAATACTGAACTTCTATGGGCATCTACTACATGCTTTGTATGCAAAATGTGTGAGTAAATGATGACAAAACTTCAAAATAATGCTATATCATGTAGTATCCACATGGATGCAGGGCATAAAATTAAGGTAGTGGATTATGCTAACGTCCTACATGAAGGACGGCAATAGAAAATTCTTAATATCTCTGGACATTATTATTTGATTTAAATAAAAATTAGCACGCATATGGAGCTCCATAAGGTCTATCCAAAGTTCAAATTTTGTCCCAAAATATTTATTATATCATAGGAAGAACATACATTGATTTTTCAAATTTTCTATTGACTGTATATGTCAATTTACCTCATTGTTTGTTGCCATGGCAACATGATATTGCGTGGGATATGTTCTTATTTGGAATGTTTTCATGGTCTATAGGTGTTGAGGTCATATATACACTAAGATTTTAGATTGTATTCATATTTTGACTAACTTTAACAAGTAGCACAAAACCCATGGTATAGGCTTCCTACCAGTAGGACGTTAGCATAATCTGGGTTAATTTGGCAGGTAGCTGGCCAAAATTGGTAGTCTAAATAGTGGTGGGTCCTAGCTATCCTTTACAAAGAGAGGCAACAACAAGATGCATGTTCTAAATCCAAGATTTTAATTATTGTTCGCAGTGCCTTTCCTTTTGTGAGATTCCTACCCACTGCCACTAACCACCAAGCAGATCTTTGTATCTGTGAGGGTCAATGTGGCTACCAGGGTGTCAGGATCATACAGGTTCAGTGGGGGGCTGGCTTCCAATTTCATAATAAGAGTTGGTCAGTTTGTAGGAAATCAGCCCACCACTCAATTATAGGTAAAGGAAGAAGGTGTTTCTGGTCCAGGAAAAAGGGGTGGTGGGTGAGGGCACAGGGCGAGTTGCTCACTACCAAGAACCCAGCCCACCACACAGTACTATGTGATCCAGGACATAAGGTGGTTAAGGGGCACGGGGTGCAAAGACATTGGGATAATTATAATCCCCATATCCCCATTACAATATAAATGGGCTACATTAGAAAATTAGACAATAAGTTGTGATATATGGTTCAAATAACAGAAAAGCTTTGACTGCTTTCATAACAATACAATTTTCATTATAATTCGAATAACATTTTGTGACGTTCTGCTACATTACGAAATATTTTGTGAGGCGAGACCTAAACAAAATAATTATTTTAACGGTTCCGCTGAGGTCACCGCGACGTAACCATGGCTCCGCCAACTTGTTGTCACGTCACTATAAATACTGGGACCCGTAACCGACCTTTCATTCTTGTTCCAACCACCATCAAGACAACATCTCCAGCACTCTCCCTTAAGGGGTTTAGGGAGTTTTAGTACGACTATTTAACGCATTTAACGCATTTTCTAATGCATTATCAACGCATTAGAGGTTCCACTACGCGCCAGTCATGGGCAGGAGGCAGAGAAAAAACAATCTTTGCAAGAAATGTGGAGTAAGGCATGAAGCGCCTACGGGCAAGAAATGTGAGCGTACAGATACCTTGGCAGTGTTAGTGGATTCTGACACTGCAGGAGAAGATGGTGGTGGGGCGAAGAGGGGTCGTAGCCGTTCTGGTACGATCCGGGGTTCATCGTCCTCGACGAGCCCAAAAGCAGTCCGGCACCAAGTCCCGATGGACAGGATGGGTCAGAGGATGACAAGGCTCAAGCGTACGGTTACCCAAATGGCTGCAACCGTTCAGCAACTGGCGGAGGCCAGGGGAAGAGCTCCAAGAGATGTCCAAGGGTCGTCCGACAACGGAAGAGGCCTGGCAGGAGGTGAAGAAGAAAACCAAGCCAAGACGTCAACAGCACCCCTCTAGACACAAGGAGCGTTCTGCAACGAGTTCAGACCGTTCTCGGACGTCCTCTGGCAGCCCCTCCTCCTCACCTGAAGCAAGAAAAGGTAAAACAAAGAATTTTGCCCAGAAAAAGTTCTGTAACAAAGGGGAAAAAACAAAAAATGTAGAGGAAATTCTTGTAATTGGCCTTAAAACAATTGAAAAGTTAATACATGAGAAGAAAGATCCTCAACCTGCAGTAAAGCACGTTAAGTTACTTGCGGAAAAAGCTTCAAAAAGAATATATACCTTCGATTGCTTTAACAGGTATGATGTGGCCGTTAGGGAATGGGCAGATAGGTTAGGTTACGATCAGTTTGGCGTAATCGAACAGGAAGATGTGTTTTCAAACTTTAGCTTTGATAATACCTACAAGGCCTCAGTTAATAAATCGGGGGGCTCGTACAAGAACAAACAGAAATTTTCTGGGAGTGCAAACGGGTCAGAAAAAATATGTTTCCGTTTCAATTCTGAGGCAGGGTGTTCCGGAAAGTGCGGGTTACTTCACGCCTGCATTGTATGTGACCAGAAGGGACACGCCAAGAAGGACTGTGGTCGTAGTACAACGAGCAAGAAATAGGATGATGTTTTAAAACCTGGGTTGCTAGACGCGCAAGCTCTTAGTTACGACTTATCTGATAGCTGTGACGTCATCGATTGTAGTGTAGTGACCCAGTCGCGGGAAACACAGCCGGCTGCTGGTGTTCAAAATGTTCCTTTTTACTCCATAATTCGCAAATGTGAGGGTAATGCTGGGTTCCTCCGTGTTCTTGAGGACGAGTTAAATGCCCGGGATGGTAAATTAAATCCAAAAATTGAGGTAATCCGTGATAAAGTTGTTCTTGAAAATGCATGTAATGCGGGCGCCTCCGCAATGTTGACCGGAAAAGCCGGTACTGAAACTGATGACGTCACGGATCCTTGTGCTCATAGTACACATAGCCTTACGGAGGAGGAGGGTGAAAAAGTCATTTTGCAGGATGAATTTCTGGATTTTAACGAAATATTAGCCGATAGAACCAAGGTTAGTGTCGATAATCTATGTGATAGGATATTTGTCGACAAAAATACAAAAGCTGATCAAAATCTATCGGCAAATAGTGAATTTTTAATTTTTCTCTAAATAATATCTTATTCGTGTCCCGCTCGCCAAGCGGGGCAGACATTACTGTCTACGAAAAGTGTGCCAGAGGCGTTTGTACCTGTATTCATTATATTGGGGGCGAGTTAGCCCAGCTCAGACCGTGTCGTTTTGAATATCTATTGTCTTTAGGTACAGAAGATTGCAAAAATAGATTTAGTCCTACTGTTGACGGTATCGTTGACGGCTTCAAAATTGTGGACGGTTCAGTCCCTGTTGACGGCTTGAAATACGATTGCAAAAATTATAACTCGGACTTTGAGGGTGAAAATAAGTCAAAAATGGACAAAATTATTGGGAAAGAACTCGCTGAAGGCTATTTGAAGATAGTAAATGAAAAACCATCTTGTATTCATAGTATGGGAGCAGTACCTAAGCCTGATGGCGGTATTAGACCGATAACAGATTGTTCTATGCCTGAAAAATATTCAGTAAATAATTATTGTGATGGTATCATACAGGAGTTCAAATATAAAAGCATTGACAATGTCCTGGCCATGTTAAACAAGTATGACTATATGGCAGTAGTAGATATAAAATCCGCCTACAGAGCTGTTCCATTATTTCCTGACCACAGAGAATATATGGGAATTCGTTGGGAAATAGAAAATAAAGAAGTTTTCATACAGGACTCACGTCTTGCTTTTGGTCTAAGGCTAGGGCCAATGTATTTTAATGAAATATCTGAATTTATATATCATATTCTATCAGATATGTATGGTATACAAGCAGTGAATTATCTGGATGATTTCATTGTAGTTGCTGGCACAATAGAAGAGGCCGAATGGGCTCAAAATGTGGTCATAAAAGTCCTGAGATATCTTGGTTTTCATATTATCTTGGGGAAAAGTAAGCCCCCCCAGCAGAATTTGTAAATATTTAGGTCTGGAAATCGATTCTGAATTAATGGAAGTAAGGCTTCCAAAAGAGAAACTCGAGAAACTAGAGAAACTTCTTGAAAAACATGTCAAAAAATATACAATTTCAAGAAAGGAGTTGGAAAGCTTAGGGGGCTTATTGCCCCACTGCTCCCACGTAGTCGATGGTGGCAGAATATATTGTAGAAGGATATATAACCTGTATAAAGTATTATTAAATAATAAATTAATAGCAATAAAGATAGGCCAAGCATGCAGGGATGATTTATTATGGTGGCAGAAGTTCTTAAAAAACTTTAATGGCAAAAGGCAGATCACTTATAACGAATTTCCACTCCCTTTGGTATCAGATTCATCTATGAAAGGCTTTGGCATATATATGGGTAGTTCCTGGTTAGCTGGTAGCTGGGATGATAGCATTAAGCTGGAGGGATCCAGCTGTGGTCATATAATAAATGCCCCAACAGATATTATATACGACAGAAATAATATAAATGAATTAGAATTATATCCCATCGTACGTGGTGTGCAGGAATGGCTGAGCTAACTTGCAAACCATAGTGTCAATATATATACAGACAATACACAGGTATATCACATGATTAGGAAGGGAGTTAGTATTAACCCTACATGTATGAGCTGGCTTAGGGAATTGTTTTGGATTTGTAAAATATTTAAAATAAGATTAGTCCCTCACTACATAAATACAAAGAACAATTTGGTGGCTGACACTCTGTCACACCTTTTGTATTTAAAGGATGAAAATGTAGTAAAAAGTTATTTAGTAGGGGCAAATTTGTGTTGTGCTAACGCCATTTTTCAATTTTGCAGAAGAAATGGAGGTAAAAAAGAGGTTAATAGCGTTGAAAAAATCCGCTGTGGGAAAAGCAACCCAGAAATTACGGAGGAGGCAATGGAAAATGTATAAAAAGGTATGTAAAAAATTCAATTGGCAACGCTATAAATGTGATTCTTCTCAAGCTTGCCTGTACTTATCTTATATTTCAAAATTTATGAAGCCCTCTTCCGTGATTAGTTATTACCAGGCGGTGATTTATTACCACAATGTGAAGGCCTACCCAGTATCAGGGTGGTCTGATGAAAATGTAAAAATGACTATTAAGGGTAAAAAAAATTCTGTAAATTTACCAGAGGACAGTAAGGATCCACTGGAGGAAAAACAGAGAAATTGTACAGGAAGGTCAAATGGTCTGATCAATTTCGCATTTTAGTATGGATTGTAATAGTTTTTCTATTCAGAACACTCCTAAGAGTGGGACACACTGTGAGGTCAGATCACATGTTAAAAAGAGAAAATGTAAAATTTTACTCTTGGGGATGCGTGGTAAATGTGCCATACTCCAAAACAAAAAAGCCAGGCCAGACTCATCAAATACCAGTGAATAGGTTAGAAAATAAAAAGGTCTGCGCAGTATATTGGCTGGAAAAATTGTACTATTGGTATCCCAAGTCTAGGGATGAACCTCTATTTTCAAGCAAGAAAATTGATTGTTTAACATATTCTGGTGTTAACAAATATTTCAAATTGTTATTGTCAAGGGCAAATGTTGTTGGTAATTTTTCTACACATTCCATAAGAAGGGGAGGCACCACAAGTCTTCATAATAAGGGTGCTTCTTTATCTTATATTAAAGAGAGAGGCCAATGGAGTTCAGATTGTATTTTCAAATATATTAGGCCCTCTATTAATGATAAAATTAAATGTGATAAAATTCTTTCACTACGTTAGGTTTGGTTTGGACCACTTGGAAGGATAAATAAATATTTATGGTATATTTATGTCCAAATCAATCTAACTTGTTCTCGTTGTTATATAATGTTATCCAATGTTATCTAACATATTCCTTTACATATCGATACTCTAACAAACAAGGTACATGTTATAAATGAAATATTTTGTGAGGCGAGACCTAAACAAAATAATTATTTTAGCAGTTCCGCTGACGTCACCGCGACGTAACCATGGCTCCGCCAACTTGTTGTCATGTCACTATAAATACTGGGACCCGTAACCGTCCTTTCATTCTCGTTCCAATCACCATCAAGACAACATTTTAAGCTTTAGAGTCGATGTATTTAGGAAGGATAAATAAATATTTATGGTATATTTATGTCCAAATCAATCTAACTTGTTCTCGTTGTTATATAATGTTATCCAATGTTATCTAACATATTCCTTTACATATCGATACTCTAACAAACAAGGTACATGTTATAAATAATTATTTAACGTTCTGCGAGGTAACATCCTTGGCTGGGGCCTTTATGGTTATAGAGGTGCTTCTTTCCTCTACAGCTTAAACTTAGGACTTAAACAGTTTTCTTAAGATTTAGTATTTTTATACTTACCTTAATTTCCGTAGGCCCACGTGGAGCAGTTTTGTACACTCCAAGCTTCTTTATAGCATTGTAGGATGCCTCACTCATATGGATTTTCATGGCTGAAATTACAAACAGAAATAACGTTGAAACAACATTGAAAAGTACTTGACCTCCTTGATTAGATGTCCACATTTCAGGTAATATAGGCCATAATTAGGGTTCCAACTAAATGTTTCATAAGAAAGAGGCGTGGCAGGAAATATATGAGTATACTAGTTTCTACATTATGCATACACAAGCCATTTAATGCAACAGTGGCACATCAGATAGAGGGCAAAAAATAATCATTCCTGTTGCTGTGATATCTTGTATCAGTAGATATCGCTATTGTGATGAGTATCATTGTATGAATTTAAGCTTTCTATTTGCTCAATATTAATTCTGCAAAGGCAAATGATAAGAGTATAACTATATCCACATAAGGTAGAAATTTAAAATCATTTAAATAGTCTAGATTTGTTTTGTAAAGTCATTGCAATTAGGATTATTTTGAGCAGCAATTGTTTTAATCGATCGCCGTTGTGAAGGACCACAGCTGTCAATTTCTTCCTTGCACCCACAGTTTTCAACAAAGTTTCCGTGTAAGCTAATTTAGACCTATATAAATAATACATATATAGGAGCCTATGCATGCATATATCCTGGACGTCTATATTATGCATTTAGGACTAAACTGGGATGGAATTGACAGCCACAGCCCTTCACATGAATGAAACCATCACAAAAGCAATAGATTAAAAGCAATCGTTCTTCAAACAGGCATAACCACGACATTTTGAATAATGTTCGTTAAAACCTACCTTCCCCATTGGACTCCATGCTGGAGGCAGTGCTTACTGTAGCTCCGAACAGACAGAAACGGGGCATGGTCAGCCCAACCACCCCTGGTACAAGTAATAAAATAAACGTTTTAACAACGAATGCCACCCAAGACAAGGCAAAACATTGATTTATTTAGGTTATTTTTAGGGAAGTGAGGTAGGCCTACATCATGATAATGACCCATTGTTTAACCTCATGAGAGGCTCTACAGCAAAGGTACCTTAAAGGTTATAGATACAGAAGGAATGCATATCATAATTATGTCATAATTATGGTTTAACCCCCTATTGCTCCTAGATGCATTAGGCCTACTTCCTTGCCAAAGTTTCAAGGAGTAGAATGTATGAGTGTGTACACAGAAAAGAAAAAAGGGCAAGCATTTCTTTAACGTTGATACATTTAGACATGATAACAACCAAATTATGGCTTAAAGAATATCCCATACCTGAGGCACATGGACCAGTGTGCATACCCGTGCGCAGCTTCATTTGCATACCGGGCCGATGACGTACACGAAAATCGGTGAAGAGAGCGCTGAGGAGATCGAGGGCCATGTTGGCAATCTCCCCCACGTGACGGTTCCCGTTGGGCTTGGGGATACCGCTGACCACCATGTACGCATCTCCGATGGTTTCTACCTGATTAGGGAATCGAAGATGGATTAATAATATGAAATTATAAGCTCGATGAAATGAGATGAGAGGTAATGTTTGGTTGGCAGACAAGCAGTTTAATGAGATTATGGCCTGTATTGTACATGCTGATTTTCCTCCAAAATCTTAGAATTGGCAGTAGGAATTAATAAGGTTAAATATTGACACAATATCATTATGATTATGTTGCTAGAAAGGTTCTACTACTATACTGTGAAAGGTATAGGGGATGCATGAGTTTATCCTATATTCTCAGAGAAACAAATACATATTTGCCAACATCAAAGTGTGTGGAATAGAGGCTTATTACAGATTGCTTATTAGATCAATTGCTTATCATTGCAGATACCGGCACAAATCAACAGTTCTACTGATCTGCGCCAGGAATATTCAGTAATACATCAATGTGCCATACACTGTCAGATGAAAAGAGACTCTATTATTATTCGCATTGCTTGCTACTAAGTGTAAGACATTGGCGAACAAAAGTTTACACTTTGCAATACGAATATTACTTAATCAATCGAAACTCAACCAAGATTACAACCCCATAACAATCTAATAAATAATGAAGTTATTTCTGTATAAAACCTTTGCAAAAACCTGCCTTGTAGACGTCGTGTTTGTTGATGATGTCGTCGAAGAGGGTGTAGAGGTCGTTGAGGAAGTCAACCACCTGCATGGGGGTACTCTCCGAGGACAGGGCCGTGAAGCCCACGATGTCCGAGAAAAACACAGTGGCCTCGTCGTACATCCTAGCCTCTACCTTCTTCCCGTTCTTCAGCTGGTCAGCCACAGAGCTAAGGGATGGAAATAAAAATAAGGATACAGCCTATGTTGGAGATACAGATTTTATTGCTGCCAATTTTGTATTCGTTTGATTTTTCCAGGCAATATGTTATCCAATTCTACATCATATGTATCAAAAGGATTGTAATTCTATTGTCGTGACAAAATGTTTATGAATTTCACCTGTATTCCCAATGCCAATTTTTTAAATTGGCACCTGAAAAATTAGTTGATAGGGCTGGATCCAGGATTTTGAAAAGAGTATCAAGCTCTTTGTAATTTGCTAGAACCTCTGCCATCAAAATCGCATTGTCCCCAAAGTGAACCACTATAGATAGGAAACTCCAGATAATATAAAGATCTTTTAAGTGTCTTAGACATACAAATACCCTACTTCAATTTTTGAAATTACAATAAAAAATTATATTACACTTCTGAGTGTTGTTGTTGCACAAAGGGTCTATCAGCCTACGTACTGGGGCATCATGCTGTACAATATTTGATCCGTTTTCTTCTTCTCCTCAACCAGTTCTCCTGTGCGCTGACCCACGATTGACTCCAGGTTGCTGGCATATTTCTCCAATTTGGCCAAAATGTTACTCATGACATCTATTTTCCTGTAGTAATAAAGACAAATGGATGCAAATCGTATCTTAAGCTTGCACGGATGGGGCTTACAGGCAGCATAGTATAAGTACAATGATGGAAAACATGCGCTCTTTGAATGTGCATTACAATCTTACAGTTTCTCAGAAATAATATTTTTGTTTTGAGAAATAATTGACTATTTCTGTAATTGCTCAACAGGTAAACACACTGCTGCATCATTACGGGATTTCGCGATTTAGGGCTAAATGCCTAAGGCTTTCTCAAAGGCCCTAGACCTTTCATTTAAACATAATTTGGTATTCTCTTTTATTGAATTTTTAATTGTACATGATCTGCCCGGCAATTGCGGTCTATTGCCCGACAATTGATTTTTGGGTAGATAATTATATTGTAGATTATAAATCGATTCTTTTGTAATCATTTCTAATACAGCAGGGAAACTCACTTGCCGCCGTTCAGGGCCAGGATCTTTTTCTTGCACGTCTCGAAGTCAGGCCTGTCGTTGGGGTCCTCGTACCAACACATGATCATCAGGTCGAGTATGTCCGAGTTGGAGTCGTCTGTGAGCTCCTGGAGGCGGGGTCTGAACGGGGGGTCCACGCCACGAGCAACTCGCTGCACCACCTCTGTAGGTGAGCAGATCGTGGGGTTAGTATGGGAACACATTATTTATAGGGAATAATATGCTGTGAGCAACTCATTGCAATATGTGTGTGAACACATTAAAGGGGGACAAAACGCTGTGAGCAACTCGCTGCACCACATCTGTATATGGGCAGAAAGTGGGGTTAGTATGTGAACAAATCAAAGGGTAACAAAATGCTGTGAGCAACTCATTGCAATATGTGTGTGAACACATTAAAGGGGGCCAGATGCCGCAAGCAACTCACTGCACAGCCTCTGTAGGTGAACAGAATGTTGGGTTAGAATGTGAACACATCAAAGGGGAACAAAATGCTGTAAGCAACTCATTGCAATACTTCAGTGAACACATTAAACCCGGCCAAAACGCTGTAGGTGAACAGAATGTTGGGTTAGTATGTGAACACATCAAAGGGGAACATGATGCTGTGAGCAACTAATTGCAATACTTGTATGAACATAATAAAGGGAGCCAAAACGCCATGAGGAACTCGCTGCACAGCCTCTGTAGGTGAGCAGAATGTTTGGTTAGTATGCGAACATATTAAAGGGGAACAAAATGCTGTGAGCAACTAACTGCATCACTTGTGTGAATATTATAAAGGGGGCCGAAACGCCGTGAGCAAATCGCTGCACCACCTCTGTAGGTGGGCAGATCGTGGGGTTAGTATGTGAACACATTATAGGGGAACAAAATGCTGTATGCAACTCATCGCAATACTTGTGTAAACATATTAAAGGGGGCCGAAACGCCGTAATCAACTCACTGCACCACCTCTGCAGGTGAACAGATCGTGGGGTTAGTATGGGAACAATTTATAGGGGAACAATATGCTGTGAACAACTCATTGCAATACTTATGTGAACACATTAAAGGGAGCGAAAACGCCGCGAGCAACCACCTCTGCCCATCTAACTGAGTGTATGGGGAAGCCTGTTCTAAGATGTTTATCATAAAAACTTCGCTTAAATCCTGAGCTGCTGAGGGTACCCATTTTCATCATCAATTTTGTTGTGGTATCGTTAAAATAACACTTACTTGCCAACTCTTAAGCAATTAAACCTTTCTTTATGATAACTGTTCATCCGTTAATATCTATTACAGGCTCACCTTTTGGTGTCTGGGTGCTGAGGAAATAGGGCAGGGCTCTATAGACGATTTCCTGTAGGATGATGGAGAAACTGAAGACGTCCGCCTTTGGGGTTCCGTAGTATGGCTTGTGGGGCATTCGTAACAGCTCTGGGGCCGTCCACAGCATATCTCTGAAGAATAATGATTATTGTATGATTATCTAAATAGTAAATAAGTTGCTAGTTGCTTGGATGCGCTATGCAATGTTTTTTCGGGTTAAGGTTAGGCGTCCGGTAAAACCATGGACTCCAAACATTGTCAATGTTATTGATGAAGCTTGTCTGGCTATATGTCTGAGAAACAAAATTGATATCCAAGATATTGTATACTAAATCTATATTTACTGAATGTCAATTATATACATAAATTAGATATCCCTCTTAGCTTTACATCTTGAGTAGATTTTAGAAAAGGTGTCACTGCTAATTTCAAGATTCATATTTTTCATATCTCGAGTCTAATATTCTCTGTACACATAACTCTACCTATGTTACATTTACATCCTACAAGCTGACTATCAACATTAAAACCATGTCGGTGGATTATCGTTGAAATGTAATCACGTCGGAGTGTCAGAGTCACAATTAAAAAGAACACCTTTCACTTACCTATACTTTTCATAGTCACTCTGCTCCTCCTTCTCCTCCCCTTCTTTAAAGGCCTTCAGTCCATAGTCAGATATCTTCAATGTCCACCTGTTGTCCACCAAACAGTTACCACTCTTCAGGTTCCCGTGGGAATGCAGCTCTGATTTGTGGAGATAAGCCATACCCTGGAGAAAAATGTTCGCCATTTCATATTATAATACTTATTTTAGTGGCATTCTAAAGAAAAAGGCTTTTGTTACAGGTTAAGTGAGTTTAAGTGATTCAAGCACGTCTGTTTCGGTTTTATAAATTTGAAATAATTTGAAAATGTGTCCACTGGTGTTATTGTTTACCTTACATTTATCATATCTTTTGTTAGTTTCATTTTCATCAATTTTCATTTTCATTAGCCAAATTATTTGCACCCACATTAATAATATTATTTAAGATTACAAAGAAAAACCACAACAGATGGTAGATATACTCACATTTGCTAGGTCGGAAATTAGAGACAACTTAAATGTCCAGTCGAGTTTCATATCGTCGTTATGTAGAATGTCCTATAAATGCATTAGAACAAATAACAATATCATTATCAAACGCAACTGCCATAGAGTCGAACATATATAATATCATTAAAGGGAGCCAAAAGCAATGATGTGTCAAAAAATGACAAAATTTTGAAAAATTCAAATAACTATGAAAATACATTCGAAGAGTCTAACTTTGGCCATTGGTAAAGTATAAATCATGATAATTAGCTATAACTTCACTTGCATCATATAATACTCATGTCATGTTTGCCTGTGGACAGCAATGTTTGTAAACAAACCAATTTGGGTGGGTCACCAAAATTGACTGGAGACAAGTTTTAACATATTTTGATGCAGTCCAAGTCTGTATTCACAGTATATATTTTACCACAGGCCTATGTTATGGCAATAGAACATATTTCAATAGTTAACCGAATTTACCAAATTCTGACCCTACATCGTTTTGGCTCCCTTTAAATAACCTCAGCCTTTGTATAATTAGGACAAAATGTCTGGGAGTTGTTCGTACTGTGGTAGTTTCTTTCCTTCATTACACTACCATTAATGTTTTCAAACCTGCTGATGGGAGAAATCACAAGCACATTTCATGTACTCCAAATTGCAATTCATGCTTATAATTATACACACAAGCTTGATATAATTTATGGTACCGTCTATTCTCATCTACACATCCACAGAAAATCACACATCTAAAAAAGCACACATCCAGGGGCCCATGTGCACTGACTATTCTCCATGACGCGGATATGTGCCCATGCTCACTGACTATTTTTCGTACCCATGTGCACTGACTGTTCTCCGTGATGTGGATGTGTGCCCATGCTCACTGACTATTTTCCATGATATGGATGTGTGCCCATGCTCACTGACTATTTTTGTACCCATGTGCACTGACAATTTTCCATGACGTGGATGTGTGCCCATGCTCACTGACTGGCACACATCCATATTATCGAAAATAGTCAGTGATCATGGGCACACATCCACGTCACGGAAAATAGTCATTGCACATGGGTACGAAAATAGTCAGTGAGCATGGGCACACATCCACACCATGGAAAATAGTCAGTGAGCATGGGCCCGTCGATGTGTGATTTTTTAGATGTGTGGTTTTCTGTGGATGTGAGAATAGAATCAGCCATAATTTATCACCGGAATTGTTCTATAGATCATAGTGATATGCCTACAATAAGCATAGATATAGAAATGATAACTATTGTATTTTTACATGTACGTACCTGCAGACTGCCTTGTGCACAATAAGCCATGACGTAGCAGATGTGGGGAGGGTCTGTGCACGCTCCGACAAAAACATTGATATTGTCATGGGACATCTCTTTCATCTGTAGGAAAAGCCATTAATTCTTTTAAACAATAGATACTGTCATCGACAAGGCCAGGACGTCCATTCAGACAGTTATTGTTACTTCCTCATTTGTCAAAACAGGTCTTGAACCTAAAGCAATTCTTTTTATCATTTCCTCTATCTTTGAAGAAATGTCATAAAGTTTATTTAAACAATTATCAGCTCAATCACCAGTTGGAATAGGTCATTTAAGTATATTGAATAACTATTGGTATAATTTCATCCGTGAGAAGTCATAGAGCTATCTAGAGAATTCCTATCATCTCCTTTGCCTATTGGAATAGGTCATATGGCTTATTCAAACAACTAGGGGAATTGTTTCATCTGTTGGGAGAACGTCAGAAAGCAATTCAGACAAATAACATCATCTCCTTCAGCTATTACAGAAGCTTTGAAGCTTTTTTAAACAATCATTGTTGTCTCCTTCGAATCCTTGCAGAAAAAGGCCACAATGCACATTTTAAATCACAAAAAACATAACCATTGAGTTATTATACTTTTGTACCTGCAATATTCTTCGGTTTCTTCACACACAGGTAATTAAATGTTTTTTTGAGCCAACCAGGCAATCTTTTCATTATGAGAAAAATCTTTTTTCAAGTTAGAATTTTGTTGTTGTAGTTGTTGCTCTGAGGCAAATTCAATTTTGGTCAAAGTGCAGAAGGCTTAATCTATATAACGGGCACAAGTTATGACCCTTTTACATTGCCTATAATTAGGCAAATTGCTATTCTTTACCAGCCTATTAATTAGATGCAGCACACCCTCACCATTTTGAGTTCAACCAGGTCCTTGCGTTGGAGGACGACGTTCTGTTTGTTGACGGGCCTCAGGGCCACTGTATTGCCCCTACAGGTGCCTATAGTGGTGAAAAGCTGACCCCCATGGTCGTCGGCCCCCTCTCCGGACCCCCCGCTCGTACCGGTCTTCACACTGTGAGAACTCTCCAGGTCTTCTACCGAGTGACTGCCTGTGGTCTAGGAAAGTAAGGAAATGTGTGGTATTAGGAATAAAAGTGCAAGGTATTTCTTGAATATTGATTTAATTCAATGATATGACACTTTATAAAAGATATAGATAATATGTAACTTCATATACATACTTTTAAAGGGAGCCAAAAGCAATGACGGGTCAAAATTTTGTAAATTCTATTAACTATTGAAAAATACTCCATGGCCATAGCCTAGGCCTGTGGTAAAGTATAGACTATCAATAAAGAGTTAAACTACATCAAAATACATCAAAACTTGTCCCTGGTCAATTTTGGTGACCCACCAAAATTGGTTTGTTTACAAACAGTGCTGTACTCAGGCATAAATGATGTGACTATTATGGAATTTACATAAAGCTATAGTTAGTTATCATGATTTATACTGTACCAATGGCTGATGTTAGACCTTTAGAACATGTTTTCATAGTTATTTGAGTTTGTAAAATTTTGTCATGTTTTAACATAACATTGGTTTTGGCTCCCTTTAAGCTAAAGGTATAATTATGTACATGTAATAATGTAATACTTGTAGACACACAAACGTCACACATACACATACATACATACATTTCATATGTACATAAACACACCCACATACATACGTACATACATACATATACATATACATACATATACATACATACATACATACATACATATATACATGTATACATACACACATACAATTATCATTGACCTATACAGTCATGGAAAACGTCATTGATTTTAATCAGTACAATCAATTTGTAAGCTTTCTCAGGCTTCCTGAAGAATATGCCTATTTGCACTAACAGTACAGGTGTCACATTGGTAAACACAAACAAAAACCTATACATCTAGAATAAGCTCACCGATCTGCTCCCTCCAGGGAGTTTCTTGGTGATCTCGATATCTTCATATCTGATTTTCCAAATCATCTCGCGAAGGGCAGCCTCCTTGCTGTGTTGCCTGGGAACAGAAGCTATGATGACAGTGAACTGCTTACCCAGCCGGCTTGTGACGTAACAGAAACGTTCTTCAACCATACTTTTTAAGTCAGTTTGTTACTTAATAAGATGACATCTAACAATTACGTTTTTGACGGTGAGGTTGAAACCTCACCAAATGAGAATGTTATCATAACATTATTTTTTGGTGAGGTTAGGATGAAACCGAAACCAAACATTATAAGAATGTTCTGTTTAGATTGAAGAACAAAACCAGAACATTATAATAACTGCGACCTACTGCTGCGACATCACACAGCAAAATAATTGGGAGTCATCAAAAGAACATAACAAGAACCAACACAGAACGTTGCTGCAACATTATGATAACGTTACACCTCTGGCTGGGTAAACATCCTTCAGATACAATGCTTTATTCCGGATACACTACTCTTTCCCTTTGTCAATTTGATGATTTCCCTTTGTCTTGTTTTACACTGGCCTACTTAAAAATTATAATAGGCAGATGAATGTTCTCATTAAGCACGTCCCAATGGTAAGCTGACTAGCTAATCCGTTTCAAATTACCTATGAAAGGTCGATTGATTTCTTTTGAGCTATTATACATGTAGTCTCTTTTAAAGGTATAAAATTACGTATTTCTTACAATACCTTACCTGCTTACTGAAAGTTATAGTATTTATGTACACATACATATTCATAACATTAATATCATGTACTTCTAAAGACATGCACTCTGATCCACTACAATCGTCAGAATAACGACGAGAGTACTGCATTCTCAAGAGAAAAGAAAAGTAGCGTGTTGTCCAATGAATCTTTATACTTCAGTATAAGTATTACTATTTCCATTTCTCACCTTGCTAGAACTGTCCAGAGAACAATAACGACGGCTAATACAAGAATTCCGGCACCAATTGAGGCGGATAGTATAGCTGTCTGGTCTGAAAGTAAAAGGTGGATAGTATAGCTGCCTGATCTGAAAGTAAAAGGCGGATAGTATAGCTGCCTGATCTGAAAGTAAATGATCTGAAAGTAAAAGGCGGATAGTATAGCTGCCTGATCTGAAAGTAAAAGGCGGATAGTATAGCTGCCTGATCTGAAAGTAAAAGGCGGATAGTATAGCTGCCTGATCTGAAAGTAAAAGGCGGATAGTATAGCTGCCTGATGTATACTTGAACAATACTTTCCATTTAGCTCCCTTTCTTTTGGCGGTAGGATGTCAATTTTTACCCATGAAGGTATGTTATATATGTCAATTACCGCTTTCACTGCTGTCTGTATCATCCCACTACGATAAAGGAGCTGTTCTAGTGCGGTGCTTCCATCAGGCGTTGCGATTAAAACACCTATTTTCCATGGAACATTGCCGGTAATACTATATTTATGTTAAAAAAATTAGGTGGATCATCAGTGCGTATGGTATAACTGTGTCCTCAGGATCGTCCACTCGCGACTCTTTTTTTTCAGTTCAGTGGTGGATTCAGAGGGGGAGTGCTTGTAACTTGGTAAGTCAAGGGGAAAACCAGATGCATGGCTTAACCAATAGGCATCAGATGAAAGTAAAGGTTGACGTAAAACTTACTGTCCTCCTCTTCAATACACTTCTCCCCTCTGTAGCCGCACACAGGTTGGTCTGGTGGAGGTAAGTTGTCTGCTGTTCCCCAGTAAACTGGACCCTTTTTGTGCATTCGCTGGGGGGAAAAAAGACGGAAAAAATATTAAAATTCTATGGATAAGTATGCAAATCACATGTTGTAACTACGTCAAACTACTGAAAGTATAAAATGCCCACAAAGAACGTCACAGGTTATTTAAAGGTCTCAGAAGGCTACGGTTAAGTTGCTCCTTTGTTGAGCATGCCCATCCCATGTCAATTCTAGAAGTGAAGTGAGCACATACATATATATGTAAATATATATGTGTATGTGTGTATGTATGTATGTATGTATGTATGTATGTATGTATGTATGTGTATATGTATGTATGTGTGTGTATATGTATGTGTGTAAGGGGATACATAATACAGACGCAAATCTTATCTCACCTATATGCCTCGTGTGTCCGAGTCTACCTCTGCCTTCTCAAAAGACAGCTTTATAAGTTAATATTCGCTAAAGTTGGCTCACCTTCGTACCTTTGGATATGCCCTGTATGTCCGAGTCTACCTGTGCCTCCTCAAAAGATATATAGCTTTATACGTGTATCTACTTAAATGTCCACTAAAGTTGGCTCTTAAGTAAAATTTATCAGCCCGTTTTGCTACGCCTCACCTGCTGTCCTCAAGTGTTTGGTGCTCCACGTCTTTCTCTCTATTGAGAGGATACCTCTGAGCTCACACTTCCATTGGCCTACCCTATTTGTGGAGTTGCGTGCTGCGGGATCTAAGATGTTGTCTTAAGTGAACACGTTCAAATACTTTCAAAAGTCGCTACTGGGAACACAGTAGGCTAATCACACAAGTTGAATTTTAGCTACGACTCTGTGATAAAACGTTATTTATAGTTGGATAAAGCGAGTACACATGTACAGTGCAGTAGCGAATTAAGGTTTGGGGCGTAGGGGGAGCCCCCACTTTTTTTTTATTCCTGAATCTGCCCGTGCCCTGAACGATTTTACAGGCAGGCTGAGACAAGTCATGATGCAAGGCATGTATAGTCAATAATCGGTCTGTTGTAAAAATAGCCATGTCTGTTATCATAAGCAAAGAAAAACAAGAACTACTCATCACGTAAGAGCTCTGAACGCCATTTTCTTTAGATGGGCCCATGGATTACATCAGATATTGAATTTTTCCTTCCAAATATGGATTTTAGTGATTATAGTTTTCCCAACAGAGTTTCAAAAATCCCTAATGTTCAGAAAGAAAAATTTTAGACAACAGAAAGCGACAATCAATTTACATATTTTCATCAGTTTTGTGCTGCAAATCGTAGGCAAATGTCGTTTAGTGAAACCAGGACCTTGTGTTTACACTCAATTCAACGTTCCAGTCTACTTGTAGAACTTACAGGATAAGTCCAAGTAAAGGTACATTCACTATACGTTTCACATGTCAACATGGACAAAAACATCCCCTAAAGCTTGTATTCACTATACCGATTATCATATACAAACAATTATGTATTTGTTTGATTTACACTGGAAATAAGGGCATGAAGCCAAACATTCTAAATACCATGTGAAAGAGAATTGTAAAACCTTTCTGGTGATATATAACTAGTCTGTATTTAAAATCTAATTTTGAAATCTGCAACAAAATTGACATGTGAAATATAAGCTTAAAGCTTTTAGAGGAAAAAAGGGTAAAGTGAAATAGTGGCATGTAGTATTCGAAAGTGAAAGTATTTGATTTAATACCTTGTCAGGAGGGTCTGTCATTACCATCTCTATGGCTATTTCAAACTTGCTCTGAAAAGGTGAGAGGGACCAGAACCAGAAGTTGGGCACTCTGTCGGAGTTCTCGTCGTACAGTAAGGGAGACTGTAGCTGCTGACCTAGTAAACAGAAAACAACAAAAGCAGCTTATCAATGCATGCGAATTTTATAGCCATTAATAAGCGATACATGTTTTAGTATACATATGGGCAAATTCATATGGTTCTTATTAATGAGATTTTTTTTAGTTATGGAGTGTTTCTTTGAACGGGCATATTGTGTGTTGCCAACATCTAAGTCCAAATTTCATGACTACCTCCCATCTCCTGGCAACAGATAGAATCTTTCTATTACAAAGGATCGATTCAGACATTCATCAAAACATTAATGAATCACACTTCACATCCTTTGCTTGTATAATTTAATTAACCCAGGTTATATCAAAATGCCAATAATAATACACAATTCTAAACATTTTAGCCCACCATGTATGAGATAATAAACCAAATAAAATGGTTAGGTTTCTATATATAATAGAAACTGAGATATGGGGGCACAATCTAATGTTGCATTGGGTGTCTTCAACATTGAAAAGCTGATATTTTTTTCTTTTCCCTTTTCTCGTTCAGTATTGTAATTTTTAAAAGTCCCTATGTTGAAAGCAATAATTGTTTGTATACATTATTATAAATCAGAATGATAATAAATCTAATGCCTCTATGCGATCAAAGGGGGCACACCCTGAAAAAAAAACGAAAAAAAAAAATCTATTTCTATTCAATATTTCACTAAATCTAATAAAATGCCACTTAGGCTATTACCAGTTTATTTTATTTCCATTTTCCAAGTATTTAGAAAGAGAATAGTGTTTTTACTCAACATCTGTCACTTAGGTTAGGGCAGAATTCTATTTATATTGGGTTAATTAGGCAAGGACTGATTAAATTAACCTTTGATAAAATGTAATATTCTTTTTTTTTGTAATGCAAAATAAGAGCCCCACAGGGTCAGCCCTAAATTTAAGATCCATTATAACATTGATGAAGAGGGTGAGGAAGGGTGTCTCCAGCATTCGATCAGGGTAAAAATGAGTAGGTAATTCAATGGCCGGCCTTTATTGAACTGTCTTACCTTCTACCCTCCTATTGATCATCTTCTGTGACATCAGGCTGCCGTCCCGGTAGTCCTGGCCATCCCTCAGCATCTCATTGACCACCGTCAGGTAGGTGAGGGTCAGGTCATGGAGGTTCACTGCCTGATACGACCCCTACAGTGCACAGGTAAACTATTGTCAGGGGAGGATCAGAGGGTTTGTCCAAATTATCAAGCTTATTACTAAAATGTCACACTCACAGAGATGTATAGCTGTATAATATTTATTATATAGATATGAATATTTATGTGACAGCAGGTTCTAGGACACATACCCCCGGATGCTTACCCCCTGGACACTTACCCCCTAGGACACTTACCCCTAGGACACTTTCCCCACAACCTTGGCTTATAATGTAGAGGAAATTATGGGGTAAGAACTTTTGGTCTTTCTAATGGAAAGCAAACTAAATAGATATCCCTCTCTTCTGATAGATATCTATAATAGATAGATGCTCCTTGGTGTGTGCGTAAACAGCAGACACATAAAATATACACATATATATGATATTATGTTTATGCATTTGTGTATAACCACAAACACACTCTGTTTTGATACTTGGGCACCATACCCTGAAAGGGTTTTAGGGGTCATGAAACTTGGAGTTCAGCTTTCAACTCGATACACCCCTGGTATTTTCCAGATTACACCTCAGAATTTGGAAATATAGTCCAATGACAACATGTAATGTTTCCAATGTGTATGAATATTTCTAAAAAGAGGTATATTTTTTTTTATCAAACAGAATGGAATTGCCTTTTAGTTGATATGATATCATACTAATTTATAGAGCTTCCCCTTCAAGTTGATGAGTGTTTTCTGCTTCGAAAATCAAAAAAATGGAAATGCAGACCAAGCTTTATTTTTCAGGAAATAAACAAAAAGGTCTATAGATACTTGGAGTCTTATAGTTTAGGGTTTAGTAGGACACACATACTCTCCATCCATTAACCAGACTCTCGTTGTGGTAGAAAGGGGCTTCGGCTAGTCTTTCGGGAACCTCGTCGTAGAACTGTTCAATGTCAGGACCTGACAACGTGGTCAAGGTTACCTGCAACGGTGATACATCGGCATAAAATTATATAAACAATTCTGGTCAGATGAAGGTGAGCCTATAGACAGTTTGTGTGATAGTTGGTTTAGGGTCAGAAGCCTGAAACAGTAATAGATCAGTGTATAGAGAGTGCATGAAATAAATGCTTTATCAGATTAGAAATCTTCTAACACCTCGAAGAACACGTAAACACGTGAAGTATTCATGCAAATAAGATTCAGAATCCAAATAGTTCTTCATCAGCTAATCAGCTAATAGTGTATTTTACTTGTTGAATTCTATACCTTGAATTAACGGAGGTATCTTTCACAGTTGGTATTTTCCATAGGCAATGCCTGTGATTCTATACTACTACTTGTGAGAGTACATAAGAAAATTGTCAGGGAATTACGAGGAATATATTGCATTGTTCAATATTGGTATGAACCCCTTATACACCTTTGCCATGACCCTGCACAGTACCCCACTCTGCCCACTTTTAGGGCTTTTGGTAACTAGGTCACTTCACTCCCTATAACTTAACTATGGGAAAGCCCTAAAAAAGTGTTTCAATTTGAAGTCACCAGGGGGTGCCACCTTAATGAAAAAGATGTATACCTAACCTGTTTGTAGGAGAAGTAGGGGGCCTTTTTGGCGCTAGCCTGCTCATTGGTAAGGGACCTCTGGTAGGTCCAGGGAGTGTAAACCCGTTCATTGACAGGGCCTCGGATGTTGTAGAAGAGGTAGACATACTCGGGGGTGGCCATCCCCTTCATCTCAGCACGTTCAAAGAACCGCTGGTGGGAATCCCAGTCGTCAAAACACACGATGAAGACTGCAAAAGATAACGCATGAATCATTGGTTTTCTTATAGACATACATGTATCTTGTGTATCTCTATGGTATTCTATAAAGGAAAGCTAATTCATTTCTGAAGGCAATCATTCTCTCGTTGATTTTGTGCATTGATGTGCATTGATGCAGGATTAACAACATTTTCGTTGTTTCTAACTCATAAGGTGGGTCATGCAGAGCTACAAAGAAAGTCTTGGGGTTGCTACCATTATCTTTATTATTCTGCGGTTATTTTTAAGTGCCATATGTTGGTTGATATACAAACATTTACCTCAATCTCAACCTGTAACACGTTCAGATTTCCTCATTCAAATATGTATGCGTCTTATAGAGAACGTTGTATTGAATAAAGCTCGGGAGATAGATTCAGTACTTTTCATCGATGCAAGATATGTCAACGGCGATTATTTCCCCTTAGATTTGTTTCATAGCATTTTGCTATACTTTGCTTAATGTATCAAACATGTCATTTAAATTTATTGCTTTCTTTTTATAACTACTCACTTTACAACTACTCACTTTACAACTACTCACTTATTTCAGAACTACTCACTTCTGCCTCTGCCCTTAAGTCGCTCCAGGTAGCTGTCCAGAGTGGTATCATCAATTCTCACAGACAGCGTCTTAATCCAGTCAGCCACCTCGATGCCCTGTTTCTGAAACTCATTAAACACTCCTCGCGCACCCATATCGCAATATTTGACGCTTGTGATCATGACAGCACGTCGCCAGTTGTACAGGTCGAATAGGTGCGTAAAGGCTACCCCGATCTTGCTGCCCGTGGCGTGGATACGCACCATGACGTTTTGCTGGATTTTGTCCTCCAGGGAGGGCTCGGTACCGCCGTAGGGCCAGAAGGGAAGGTTCCAGTAGGACATGAAGAACCCGAGGATTGCGATGACTGGAATTTTTAAGGAGAGAATACCTTTGTTCTAATAAGCAATTTTGACTGCCGATATTTTGGTGCTAAGGTAATTTCTTTTCTCCAATAATACGAGAAAATGCATTGCATCCTCAAAATTACTTCAAATAGAATTAAACCCCCTTTGTAATGGTATTTAAGATGTTTATGGTTAAAACCTATTTGGATTTATAAAATCATGAGCAAAATCAGATAGTGGGATACATCCTTTCAGACATATAGATATTAATTGTTGTTTATAGGTGACCAAAATCCATGTAGTGCTACGAAATGAAAACATAATTATTTGGACTCAAATTACTATAGAAATACACTCCACTCGCAAGACCCATGAACACGGTAAAATGGAAACAGGTATTATTTAGTCCCCATCAAAAATAGACATATGGTTTTAATTTCTTGATATGTAAAAGAAAACTTACTGGATGAGCAAGATGGACCCATGACGACGTCAGGATTAAAATCTTTCTTAAGTTCCAGTATCTGTGTAACCGCCGTCTTTGTTACACATTTGTCATCAACACGATAAATCCTATGGAAAAGAGTTGTTACTTGAACAAATGATCTATTTGAAGTCTCCATTACGGTATGATCAACACATAATCCCACCTCAGGTATATAAATAGCGTTGTATACGTTAATGGCTGCACAGAGCCAAATGTTCAGAAAAGCCTTTTTCATGACTGCACTTCCCAATCCACAGACATAATCATATGATTTGATGACTGCACAGTGTCCTCTGTACAAATATTATGACTAAAGAGAGTCTACCATGTAGACCTAACTTTCCTGTTTGTCACACTTATAGGCAATTACTACATCAATTACAAATTTGTTTTTAATTTATCAAATAAATCTTCGGGTTTCGATCTCCCAGATGTAATGCAGAAATAAATACAAATCAATGCTACAATAATTTGGTATACATATCATTCCAGATCCAGAATTTGGATCACTCAGAAATGTAGGCCTAAAGTTTACTTTGTCAAAATCTGTAATTTTTCTCCTATTGTGCAAGATACTAGCCTGAAAACTCAAATACAGGTAATATAGTTTGTTTGCAACATTTCTAATTGTCCTCGAAGAATATTGTAATGTCCCAGAATTTAACGAGAAAGTAACAATTACGTCATTTACAATTCAAATACAACTGTACCTTTTTGTTAACTCTGTGTCATTTTATTCAACCTTTCTGGTTCGATGAGACAACACACTGATTGCGATTCGGACACTCATTGATTTGGAGTCGATTTTGCATAATTGATCAGTGTTCAGCTTTTGTCAGCTTACTCGATCTTTGTCAGAATCTAATCAGGAACTGATGTGGTCTTACTTGTCATATAGCACTCTGAATGTCATTGAATCATCATTCAAGCACTGAATACAAGTATCTGTACGTGATGCATATATAATAAACAAGTGATTATTCAAAAAGCACGTAGAGTGAATCATCTCTTTTTTTGCTAGTCAGTCAATCAATACAGCCTTCGCAGCATAATTCACACTTGTTATGATAAAATTGATACACAGATACGTTATTATTTCAATCTTTTTGAAACATAAGTATTTCACCAAATGTGCCTGTATTCCACATACTAATGTTGATGCTGGCAACTGTGCATTTTGTTTGAATTTCTTCAAGAATATGGGATGGATCCATACATCCTATATACTATCTAGAGGAATTGTAAAATATTTCTAAGGAAATAATTATGATATGCCTATACTTAAAACAATATCCACTGCCGATTTTTCAATTGTCAAATCAGCAGAAAATTGAATATATTGAATATAAGTTCAAGATTTAAGCCCAAAAGATTGGCCAAGCGTAAATATTCGAAGGAAAAATGAATCAGACTTTGACTTGACAAACGTTACAGAATTTGACAATCACTTTGCTGTATTGCCGTTCTCGTAATACAAGGCTGAAGGGCTTCTTCGATGAAAACTTTCATTTCATTGCTTAAAGTTAATATAATGTTTTATATCCACAATGTTACCTCCGATGTCAGGGTGCATATTTGTAGTTTTCTGTTGCTAATTAGTATAACTAAAGTAGGAGGGACTTTGGTTGTTGTTGACTACTTACTTTTACAATAACCCCCCTCAAATATGTCTGTAATTTTCTTGTTAATCACTGTTTGACCTATGTCTTGTTGAATTGAACGTGTACACGTGAGTAACTATGTTTGATGCGAGACCATTCTACGTCCTCTGTAAACCCAACGAAAACCAGCAATAGCCGATGGATTTTCAGAACAAATAAGAGATATAAAAGAGATCAGTTAATTTGATAAGTACTTACTGAATTTTCATGCCGCCGATGAGACCGCCCACGGCCTGGAACTTCTCCACGGCGATGTGGATGGCCGAGCCGACGTTCTCAAAGCCCCAGCCGTCATTCCTCCTGTTGTCGGGGTACCTGGAGATGATGGCGCCAATCCGCAGGGTCCTGTTACTATAGTCCTGCCCCCTGACTCCTCCAGGGGGGCCAAGAAACTGCATGCACAGGAGCAATAGAGCTATAACACTGAGACGCTTGAATATGAGCATTGTCTATCCAGTGGTATTT
The DNA here is from genome assembly GCA_936440205.1 of Lepidonotus clava. Taxonomy (NCBI): domain Eukaryota; kingdom Metazoa; phylum Annelida; class Polychaeta; order Phyllodocida; family Polynoidae; genus Lepidonotus; species Lepidonotus clava. The sequence goes on from OW387135.1 coordinate 22,386,034, forward strand.
TGAATGGGTTCCTGTTGGGGTTGTTTATAATTATTGAACCCTTTAATTGGGATAAACTATATGATATTTCTGGACTGGTCTATTTGATAGGTACCCATTGGTCAATTATGGAGTAACCAAGTGGCGTTTGATTAGGGTATTGCTGCAACTACAATTGTCCTCTGGTATACATAAGGAGTTAATGATTAAACCAATGCTGTGCATTTATTGCACTCTAGAGAAGCTATAGTTTGAATTAGCCTTGTATCAATCAAATGGTCGCGTTAAGTATGGTGGCATCCTGACAAGAATGGTGGAGTGGAGAGGTTGAGACATGCGCTATGACCTCAGACCCCTAGTGTCACAGCGCCCCCAATGTCAAGTAAAAGCACTACATAGGCGAGACAATCAAATACAGATAAATCGTAACCCATTCGACAAACCTTGAAACAAATTAGTCTTACATGTTGTTTTGCTTTTTGAAAATCGATTCTACTCATATATAAAATGTTATAACTTATTGCAATAGCTCCAGGAGTCTGATAATACATCTTCATCTTTTTTTCGTAATTGTACAGGAATACATCGAATGCTTAACCTATGCTGCTGTTTATCTAATGGATTTATTTTTAACATATTTTAATGAAAAATGCAGTGATTACAGGCTAAGCAATCAGATGTAGGTAGCGAACTTCATGACTTCGATACTTAAAGGCCTCGTACTTGGATACTTGGATATGATGATTGATCTCCATTTCTCTGTATTTGAGAGGTTGGCTGAATGTGTAAAACTATCGATGGGAGGTTGGTCTTAGTCCAAGGTCTCGTGAAATACCTCAAGGTCAAGGATTTATGTAAGTTACATTGATGACAAGATTGAGAAAGCTGATCTTGTAAGACGATCCCCTAGTGGGAGACAGGATAAGTGGCTTCTAAAAGAATAAACGCTGATGTAGCCTGGCAGCCTCTGATAGCGGCAATTTCTTTTCTTACATATACTTCCTAGTTTCAATGTCGTCTGCTCTCTTTTTGGCGGGAAATACCCGTCCTATCCTTGACTTTGTTCGATCCAAGGACATCAGTCAATAGTCTGTTACCATGAGCCTGTCCCTATTCCCTCCCACCTCTTTTCAGTCCACTTCCAGAATTACCAGCAGAATAAAACCATTCCAATATTATGCCTATTTGCGAATCACCCACGCGAATTGACATAATTTTATACGCGACAATAGGCCTATATGAGTTTGTAAGTAGTATAGAGAGATGGGAATTTAATACTCATTGTGTCCAATGCACGTGACGTCGCTAATATGGTACTACATATACGCCCTATATAATATATAGGCCATATGCACAACATCGCATACCCAGGCTTCACTATTAATTTACTCATCAATAACGACAAGTTTTCGTTATATGAGTAGTATATTGAAATGGGAATTTTGTGTTTATTGCGAAGATAGTATTATAATACAAGCGGACCCCCCTTTCGAAAATCCTGTATCCGCCCCTGAGGCGAGTACCCATTGAGCGATTACAGTAAAGATTGGTAGATTTGACCAGTTTTGGATGGATAGTTATGGTCGAAAACGACCAAAAACGATGTTTCCATTGAGTGATTCGATCAGAAATTCATGGAAAAATGAAAAAACGTTCAGAAAATATCTGACAGTGATAGATAATATACAATTTCAGTTACCCAAACCAAGGTCTGAATATGCTAAAAAGTCACCAATTTACAGGGGAGCCAAATTGTGGAATAAGATAAGGCTATACGAACACTGGCGAGTAATTATAAGTTCAAAAAAGCAATTGAAAGACATTTTCAATGATATATTCACCATCTGGATACATTACTATTTGAATAAAAGTCAAGCTTAAACTAAAGCATGACTGTATGGATGCCAAGTGTGGACTTATGCATTATTTCAAGCAACAACATCCCATATGTGCCAACTAAGTAAGCACAATAAGATGCTTATCCAGAGGAACTGGCAATACTTAAACTAAAGCATATTCACAGAGATTCAACATTAAGTCACCAGGACTTGGACATGGATATTTACTATTAGTTACATTGGACTTCATATTAAGATTGGGTTGCCAGTAATGCACTATAATTATTAATCCTCATCATTACATTCATAAATTTAATATCAAGGGACATTATTATGTAAGAGTGAAATATCAGAGAATAGTATATTAACTCAATTGTACTGTCTGGAAGATCAGACCTGTCTGAAGATGGTCAATAACAATTATTTAAAAAAGAAAAAAGATATCGGTCGCTAGTGACATGTATTTCGACCACAACTCAGATCGCATCACTCAGTGGGTACCCCCCCCCCCCCCTTGAGTAGCATATGAAATCATCACTTTGGTTCTTGTTTTGTACATAGTTCATATTATGTAGGCGATGTCGTGTACACACTCTACTGAGTATACACATAAGTTTCAAGAAGAAGGTTTTATAAGGGTAGCTTGTTGAAAAAAGCTTGTTTAAAAATAGGATAATTTTCTGAGTAGAATTTTATCATAATTTTCTTTTTACATCCATTAGAATGGAACATACCCTTATTGGGGCGTCAGTGCAACATTTTAAATTTTGCCTATATACTATCATTTGGTTGCCATGGAAACCAACCTGTTTTAGCTGTTTACAAAAAAAAAGTTACATAAAGATAAAACACAAGTTAAAGACCTAATGATAGAAAACATTTCTGTACCAAAAGTTATGCACAAAATCATGTTCATGAATATTTGCAAACCAACTATGGTAAATAACTATTGTCTACTTATATCACCGGATCACAATGAATAGTAGATAGTCATGATATTGCCATTTTCGTGTCTAATGACCAAACTATCTTTAGGTCATAACTTCCTTGATAATCATCTTATCATGAAATGCATGATATCACTTTGAAGCTGATAACATGTTCTACAACGTATTGTGAGGGACAGAGTATTCTTTCCCCTAGACAGCATACATTTTGTTTTGAGTTTTTTTTATTATTTGTTTAAATTTATCTAATTTTATGCATAGAGGCATGTAGCGTAAATGGTAGATCATTCAGGAGATGATATAGTAATTATTATCTGTACCATAGTCGATTGTGTTTATCACCGCGTATCAACATCAATAATTATTATTTGAACAAGATATCTAATTCGTGAAGTTTAAAGAAATTTGATTGATCATTTTCTTCTTAACGTGTGTAAAGCCGATTCTGCCAATAAAATGATTGTATCTTATTTAATTATATTTTCAACACTAAACGAACTTAAGTGCAAACAAATGAACATCTGGTCTCATTGATATAATATGAATTATACAAGAGGATATCAATAGTCAGGGCCATAATTATATAAGTAGAATTGATATAGGCCTATGTGATGCGACCAATGGCCGTGGGAGTGCTATGATATCGATCTATCTTGACAGTTAATAAACATATGTGTTTCTGCGGTCATATAAAAGCTGTCCCTCTACAGTCTAAGAGTAGCTGTCAATTTACAGTTTCATAGAAGCAGCCCCTCTACAGTCACATGGAATCTGTCCCGGTACAATCACATAAAAAACTGTCCCTCTACAATCACCGAGAAATTCTTCCTCTACAATCATATGGAAGCTGGCCTTTTGCCTATATATATATATATATATATATATATATATATATATATATATAATTATATATATATATATAGGAGCTGCATCTTTACAGTTGAATATAGAAGCTGTCCCAATATAGTCACTTAAGGGCCATACCCACTAAGTGGCTTTTGTGGTGATGGGCGACAGGTGACTGTAATATTAAGCAAGTTTGTTATTTTACTGGCAATTCTGGTGACCATTGCCCCTCATCCAGAATCTGCATCATACCCATAGGGAATCACCCGGTGATCCCGAGTTGCCTGGCAACTTTCCTGGTAATTCTCCCAGTCGCCCATCACCCATTGTCGATGATGTCACTTTGTGGGTATGGCCTGTTAGAAGATGTCCCTCTACATTCACATAAAATCTGTCGCTGTAAGATCAAATGTATACAAGCTCTTCCTCTACAATTCGTTAAAGGTATTCCTTTACAGTTGCATAGAGGATGTCCCACCAGAGCCACATAGAACATTTCCTTCTACAATCATGTAAGAACTGTTCCTCTACAGTCACATAAAAGTTGTCCTTGCTTTGATTAATTCATATTATACAAAATATTAAAACGCAAAATAATCTATCAATAGAACGTAATTATGGAGTGTACAGCCTGATCCCCACTTGAGCGACTAGATTCCCTTGGTCAGCGGCCAACCAAGCCAGTTAGTAGCCCAGTGATTAACTCCGCACTGGTGCCCTTATGTCTGGCGACCAAACCACTAGTCGCCATGGTTTTTGGGCAAAATATTTGACATGTTTAATATTTTCCACTTGTCGCCGGTGATTAGTGCAGTTAATCGTTGGGTAGGGCGACCAAAGTGAGCCCTAATCACTGAGAGTTTGATAGCAAGAGCATCCCAATGTGGCGACTAACTTTTTTTTTCATCTGCATCTATTTGGTCGCCTGGCGACCTACTAATTCACTAATGGTCGGGCGACCAAGGTAAATCGCCATCGTTGGTCACCCAAGTGGGGACGTGGTTAAAAAGCCTGATCTTCATTTGAGTAAGTAGATATCCTTGGTCGCCGAGCAATGAATTTAGTTAGTAGCCCTGCGATCAAGTCCCCACTGGCACCTTGATGTCTGGCGACCAAACCACTAGTCGCCTTGGTTTTGGGGTAGAATATTTTACATGTTTGATATTTCTCTCTAATCGCCGGCGATTAGTGCAGTTAGTAGATGGGCTGGGGGACCAATGTGTTCTCTAGTCACCGGCAGTTTCATAGCATCCCAACGAGGGGATTAATTTTTTAGTAGCCCGGCAACTAGTTGGACCAGTTTTTTTCCCTTGGTCGCTGGTGAAAGTTACTAATATCCACTAATCGCTGTTGTTGGTCGCCCAAGTGGGGACCCAGCATTAGGGAGTGTTAAGCCTGGTCCCCACTTGGGCGACCAAATTACAAAATTCGGCGGCTACTAACGTGGTTAGTCGTCCGACGACATACTAAAAAGTGGCGCCATCATGTCTGGCGACCAAACCACTAGTCGCTGTGGTTTTTGGTCAAAATATTTGACATGTTTAATATTTTTCTCTTGTCACCAGCGATTAAGGCAGTTAGTAGCTGAGCTGGGGGACTAATGTGTCCTCTAGTCACCGGCAGTTTCATAGCAAGAGCGTCCCAACATGGCGACTAACTTTATTTTTCACCAGCATCTAGTTGGTCGCCCGACGATGTGCTAATTTCTTAGTCGACGGATGACTAACATTAGTGGCCGTCCTTGGTTGCCCAAGTGGGGACGTAGCATAAGTGTTACAAAAGACTAAGAAGCAAATAATAGAATAATAGAATGTAATCAATTCCTATTACCTCAGACTAGACTACAGGAGCACTAGTTAAGGAAGGAACCCATTGATCGATGCCAATGGTAGAACTAAAGGGATTCTTTGGGAACCAATATTGTCAGATATTTTGCACGCGATTAATATAGGAAAACTGCATGAGGATGTGGGCTGGTGCAGAATACTCACTGGTAGTCAGTAATTTTCCTGCACTCACCCTTTGGGCTCGTGCAGGCAATTACTGACTACCAGTGAGAACTCTGCACCATCCCATCGGAATGTAGTTTTCCTTTTATTATACGTCAAATTTATTTGCAAAACATTAAGATAATCAACATGGACATTTTAAAGTGTGCTGGTATTCCAGCCAAGGACATGACGTTCTAATAATGTTGCAGCAACATTCTGGATTGATTCTTGTTATGTTACACTGTTAGGTTGCAGCAACATTCTTTTCATGACTCCCAATAACATCAGTGCAATCAATTGTTGCGATGTTACATTGTGATATTCTAATAACATTCTTGTAACTTTATTTATAAGGCTAAAGCTTAATAAGAATGTCACAATAACGTTCTGTTTAGGTGTGGTTGAGATCTCACTGAATGATGATGTCACAATACTGTTCTGTTTAGGTTAGATTGACACCAGTCCTAACCTAATGAGTAACTAAGTTTAGCTAAGTTTAAGACCTAATATAATCAGAACATCACAATAACATTCTGTTTGGGTGAGGTTGGGACCTCCCCTGGTCAGGAGGTTACAACAATGTTCTGTTTAAGTAAGGTCTGGATCTCACCTAATCAGAACATCACAATGACATTCTATTTTAATTTGATCTTGACCTTACCTCACCAAAACATTATGATAAAGTTCTGTTTTGGTTAGATCTCAACCTCCCAGAAAAATAGCTTAATTGTTATGTCAACACTCAATCACTGTAATCACTCAATCGGTATAGACGTTGTGCAGATAATGTCACATCCCTGAAAATGGTCTGGCCGCCATATTGGTGATGAGTTTGTAACAGGTCTAATTCATAGTTCTGGATCATACAAAACCAATGATCATGCATTATTTCACCTTTAACAAACTTTCTTACTCATAATCAACAATTATTATCAATTAGATTATATAAATCTAGAATGTCTTGATGCCAATGTGTTCATGATCACCACGTGGTGGTCACCAAAAACAGGTCGTCTGCACAAGGTCTATACTCTTTTCTAGTTATTTACAACCATTTTCGATCATTCAGGAACATTTCTGATGTGATCTTTCACGGAAATCTCTGGTTGTCTTCGATTACTTCTGATTGCTTTGATAACGAGTATCAACCAGCATTTTGGATGCATCCCGGGGCCGTCCATAAAATAATGATGTCATACATAAGGGGGTGGGTGGGTAGGTTGAACAGCATGACACTGGCTGAAAACGCCCCTTTGTTAATGTTTAAATCACAAAATTTAGTGTGACAGCGGGGTGGGTGGGTCCTAAAAGTACCCTGAAAAAGTGTGACATCATTTATGGACAGCCCCTAGTAGGCTGAGGATATAAACATGGGCACGAATCTCACGCACACAGTATTTCTTATACACGTGGGGATTCCCGCGTATACACGCATACTTATATATGTGGGCATGGCAAGTTTAACACCACTATGTACTATTGAAAACTGTTTACTAATCGGGGGCTATGCCCCCAAACCTCCGTTTTTTTTCTCCTTTGTAAATTTGTTATAGATTCCGCCTTTTTCTCAGGTTTGGAAACACCTGCGTACATAAGATGTGTACGCAACCTTACCCATGTCCGCTTAAGGATATCTGTTTGCGCGGACATGTGCCCGGATGTATATAAATTCAGTGGCGGATCCAGTATTTTGAAAAGTGGGGGTGGGGGGGGGGGGCTTTTGGAAAATGTTTTCTTAACTGACTTTTTGGCTGAGTTTTACATTTAAAAAAATGCCCCCACCCACTCACCCTCTGAATCCGCCACTGGAATTTATATATGTGTGATACACGCGGCGCAACACTGGCCCGAATAATAATAGTCCAGGCAAATTGGATATCTACCCTCAACTAAATAACGTACGGCTGAAAATTTCAGGAACTGCTAATTTTGATATGGTAAACAACATATCAAAAGTCCCCAGGTGTCCCCTGTTTGCTTCCTGACAAAAAGGGGAGGTGAAGTTGGGGGACCTCCTCTCTTATTTAAGTTCAACGCTACATGTTAGAATTTGTTTAAAATTGAATCAGAATTCCAAAATTACTCATGGCTTCGAGAAACAACCCCTATAAGATTAATTTAGTCATCTAAAACCATTTCAGTCCTGATATTATTTGAATTAATGCTTATTTAATCAATATTTTAGTGAATTAATTGAGAAAATATAATTTTTTTCCTAGAACATTTTCTTACAAACTATACACATTTTATTGGCCATTACACATTTCTTGCAATACAATAACACCATTATATACAATATGTGGTAACTGTTAACATTTGTAAAGATCTATATCACCTTTTAAATGTAAACTGAATTTAACCTTGATCTTGTTATTAGTCTTGAGCATATACTTGACCTCCTGTTTACCTGTACCACAAAGAAACTTGATGTGGAATTTATCAGCTTAACTATAGTGACATGTAACAATAGATATGTGTGCAATTTTGTAGTTTGATGTTAGCATCTTAATTACATAATTGCATAATTACAACTCTGACAGATTTCCCGGGATTTGCGTCCTTTCAGACTTCTACCTCATGGGTCTTCTCTGTCTTTAGTATTTGTGCAGTCTATACTAGCACATTCATTGCACATAGCTGAGCATGCAATATCAATTTTGCAGCAACCACACCTTGGTTTACAACCTATTTTGCATTTGCAGCTGCTCATATTGAGCTGCTACCAGCTTATTGTGGATGGGAAGAAGGCAGTCATTGCTCAGTTTCCATGCTCATACAATTCAAAAGGTAGGTCTCTTCCTAGCCAGGCCTGTACCTGTAGGTATGTCCTGTAAGAATGACGGGAAGTTGCATCACTCATTGGGAACAGCATTGCTATATCAAATGATCTCCTTAGTGTTTATCATCCAATAGCTTGTTTGAATCGGAGGTATTGGAGCTCATAATACATTCTTGCATTTCTCTCCTCCATACATGGCCAGGAAAAATATTTCACCAGCTTTATCTCTTCCTCCTGATTAGCTGAAGCATCATTAAAAACTTTCACTTCTTTGGAATGCTCTTCATTGGACTGTAGAAGCTTCAATGCCCACTTCTTATACAGCTTTGCTCCAGCAGGCCCTCTACCAGAGTGAAGCATGTAAATGTCATCAGTTGACCCAGCATCAACATGACAATCAGGTCTGTATATTGACACAATTAGCTCATCTGCATCTGTTAACACTTGGACCACCTTGATCTGTCTGTCATCTAGCCTGGCTGACAGATGGCTGATAAAGCGTTACTTGATATGCTTATTTCCAAGAAAGTCTGTTTGATATGTTATTGTCGGCATGTTTTCTTCAAACATGATATCAGCGGCTTTGTGCAGCTGATTTTGGAGTAGTGGGGCCATCATAATGATCAAATACAACTGTAGCACCAGTGCTGTATTTATTCTCTACTTGATTTAAGGATACTTACTTCGAAATTACTGATGGATAAAACTCAGGAAACTGCCTATCCGTGATAGGTGGAATTGAAGCACAATTTATGTTTGCAGCTTTCACTTTTGGGATATCTTTTATCAGGATTTTTTGTAGCCCTGCTTTTGATGGTTTTCCATATGTCTTGATACGTACTTTCTTAAATGACCCTAACTCGAGCTACAGGAGCACTTGACTCCTTGCCATTAATTGGGTTATTAACACACTTGATTCCACGAAAGCTACAAAAGGTATTATGGCCATCCAATGTATCAGTGTTAAAGTCAGCATTATCAAAAGCAACCTAGGAAAAACCTTCATTTCCATTTTGGGTTGGCTCATTCAAGAGCATAGAAGGCTCATTCTGTTGGACCATGTGATAACTACTTGAAAATCCTAGGCTGTTGAGGATATCAATAACTTGGCCAGAACTAAGCAGGATAGGTGACATAAATGATTTTGGCCTTGTAGCTGAGAAGATAGCTTCTTCAAGTGCAAGCCTCTTTTCCGATTCATTTTCTTTCAATTAGATGACACCTTTAAGAAAACACTTTAAACTTTTAGGTATCAGTTCATCTTCATTATCAAGGGCATCCATGGAAGGATACATAGTGCAGTCATAAACCTTGCTACAAATGTCTTCTCTTATGATAGTTGCTGGAGTGTTGTTAATTCTTTGACACTCGTCATTCATATTTTTACATCTTTCTAAATACCATTTGTCATTCAAAAGCTTATATGTAAAATAGGTCAGTACCTGGTGACCTGTGATAAAACACTCTGGGTAAATATATATTGAAAGATTGCACACACTGCTATGTAGGTATAACTGCCAAGAATAGGGTTGTTTTGTTTATAGTAATTTAGCTAACAGTACCTTTTTAATGACCTTGATGGCATAGATATGCTATCGGCCATACAGTTTGCATTTATGTTACATGAAAAACATATAATTACCTCTGGGATCCACGGTCCAGTGTAATATAAGACTGCCTTGCTCAATGTAGGTTCTGATTTGTGCATACCAAAATCATAGGTATGGGATGCCAAATGTACATGAAATATTTCACAAAGTGTCTGTATGTTGGTAGTATACAATCACCAAGTCATTTATCAGAATACATTTAGATAGTAACCAATAAAAAATAAAGTACATTGTAATAGAATCTACAAACTAACACTCTTTGCTCATCATTCATATCTCATTATTATGGGATATCATTAATATATATAATATATATATGGCACTCAGTCTTATGTAAATTAACCCTATGAATGAGTTTTTAGTGTGGTTGACAGAAAAGAAGTAGTCTAAAAGTGTTTTGTTGGGTATAAACTTTAGATAACCCTTTGGTCAGAAAAAAATCATATGTACATTAAACCTTAATTTTAATAATGAAGCAAACATGGGACACTTGGGGACTTTTAGTATATTATTGCCCATATTCAGATGAGTCATTTCTGAAATTTTCAGCCACACGTTATTTAGTTGAGGGTTTTGCGTAAAATTGTGCTAGATTGCCTGGACTATAACCAACCTCCCCTCGGTTGGATCTCACCTCAAGTGACCCAGGAGAAGGCACCCAGGTCAGTGTGCCGGTTCAGTGGATACAGTTGTATTGATTGGTGCATCTATATTTCAGTCAACGATTTTAGTTACTTAATAAATTGCTATATAGGTTCCCTGAATGATCAGGATATGCATTTGACACGGGAAGTGTGTGAATTGATTATTCATGTTCTTTATTTTCTATGAATTCAATATGATATACTATTTAACACTTTATGAGAACGACTTTTGACGTTTACCTAGCTGTAGCTCTTTGCACAATACCAAGGTAACTGTATACGTGTGTGTGTGTGTGTGTGTGTGTGTGTGTGTGTGTGTGTGTGTGTGTGTGTGTGTGTCAAGATGATTACCTAAAGAACGAATTAAAAGGACAACTAACTCTCTTGCAAATGTCCCATGGACAACTGTAGAGGGAATTACCTACTCCGAATGGACAGGAACTTGATATTTCTGGGATAACACCCCTAAGAAGAATTTGTATAGTTACAAAATGAATATTTTGGCGGAGATGCACGCTGTTTTAGTACGTAGCCTTTATACTAACCCTCCACCCCCATTTTCGAAAATCCTGTAATCGCCCCTGTTGTTCACATGCAATTAAATGTTTAAGAATTGCTGGTGTAAGCATAAGGAGCTAATTACCCAACCGTCTAAATGAGATTACCCGTTACTTGTCCTTTCAAAATATATCATGTATAATATATATCCTAATTCTGGCTAAATCAACGACGTACACAAATAGCCTACACATTATGATTAGATAAATGTACCCTTATACATAATATATAAGATCGGGGCGATTGTGAATATATGTGTACAATTATGGGCTTAGATATATATATATATAGAAAGATAGGTATCCCCTTATAAATAAGATATAAGATATCAGTGTGATTCTGAATCGAACCTCTTAAGCTGATGACTGTTGATAGCAACGGGGATTGGTCTTTAGTGGTGCAGGGGGTACCTTCCTTGGCAACCTGTTGCGGAGGAGTAAGATGAAAGATCAATTATCAATTAACCTATTGATCTTGAGCTCTGTGGGACTTCCACCAAAGTAAGCACTCTCATACAGCACTCAGTGGCTTTGGTACTGTCAGAAAACAAACATTGGAAGACATACCGTATCAGTAAATAGTTGTCAGAGGTTCTTCAGGATATATCTAATTGCATGGTTATATGCATTTTTAAAGTTTAGTAATGTTTCATCTTTTATTGCATTAAGTTATCATTGATTATATGGTGGATTGACCTGCTGCGGGGACGAATACGTTTTCCAAGGACAGACTGTTTGAGGTTTGAGTCACATTATAAAACGACTTCAACGGAAATAACACAGGAAACGAGAAATACATAATTAATTGAAGGAAATATGAAAACGCTTGCCCAAAGGACATTATACAATTTTGCTGATTTAGAACGTGTCATTATTGAACGTGAAATGGGCAACTAAATAACTCAATATCTTAAGTCTGCTTTGGTGTTAATACACAAGTTGTACGCTACAACAAAGTATTATATTTAACTGTTTAAAGGAGATACAACAGCACAATGAGATCTCGAACGATCAAAGTGCACCCCAAGGAGTGCGACAGGGAAAGTAAGTAAACCAACTAACGATTTCCCTCTTTTTGTATTTGAGAATTATTGTTTAATAGACATGTTAATGAATTTGAATATTGTACAGGTTTGTGATAATGATAACAATTGAAATTAGCCCATTTCAAATTATCAAAATAATGGTTTAAAAAATCTCAGACTGCATCATTGCTATCAGGAAAAACACTGAGGGTATCTATCTTACACAGCGTTCGGAAAACGATTAATAAACAATAGCTTTCGAGTACTTCCTTTCAGTTAATAATTCATATAAAAGTCCTGAACTTCCGGGATATTATTGCATTCTTTTGTTAAAGAAGCATACGCAATCTTTTGGAGTATAGTTCAGAGTTAGTACATAGTGAATATAAAAGAAATCTTCTATGTAAAGATCAAGAATGGAATTTTGATTTGCAGAATCATACGAAATGATGCTATCGATAAATTTATGCTAAATTACAATATCGAGTTCTCTCTAAATCACCAAAGGAAATGTGAACAGTGTAATTATTCATTGGATCTTGATACCACCCGAGAAAAATATAGTACCGAACGATACGAACACTTTTTATTAAACTGTTAATTCAAGAAACAACAGTCTTTATACAACCAAAACCATGTCCATTTTTCCACCTCTCTAGAGTTAACATCGTCGCCAAGTTTAAAGGGGGAGGGCGCCGACAATGATTCACTGGATTCAGTTAACCAAAAGAAGCGACAGAAAAAGCCCTACAACCCCCACTTCAAGCGCATCATAGCTTCCCTCCCAAGTCGGCGGGCCGGCCACCACCACAACCTCACCAACCAAAGCATTAAACGAATGGAAAAAGCGGCCCAGGAACGGTCGAAGGGTTCCTTAATGAACATGTTGGTGAGGAAGTCCAGTTTGTTACTGGAGGAGGAGCAGAGGGTGGTGGGGAAGGTTAGTCCCAAGGACCTGGAGGACCTGGAGAGAGAAGAGGACCCCCTCCTCCAGATGGAAGCACTGAAGGCCCTGCCCACGCCTATGGGTGGGAAGAGGATAGTCAGGTAAGCCATCCAAGTTTACATCAGAATTACAGTTTACCATGAAATATGATTAGACTTGACTCCTAGCTTGTTCCCCAAAGGCAGTTGCATGATACAAGAATAACCGTGGACAATTTGGTTGACAGATTGCTCCTAAAGTAAAATGCAACCTAAATGTAAAATGCAACCTAATAAATAATGCTAGAAGCCTTTTTTCCATTTACCCTGTCTATGAGATCCTGTACATTAAAGAACACCTGCCTTGGTAAAACTGTAGGGGTATACGGTATCTACCTTAGCATTGATTTTATCACCATCAATGCCCTTGATATGAGCCTGGCACTTAATTAAGGCATAAAACAACCAATAACCAGGCAACCACATTGCACTGGGGTAGTATACTACAAAGGAGATCAGAATTCCCACGGTTACCCCCAGCCCCTATCAACCTGAATAGGATTCCTGAATCTTTTGTGGATAGGTATGAAAATTCTACACACCAATCGCTATTGGTAAGTTGTAGACCACCCTATGTAGGAGTGAGATGTATAATTTGTCAAAAGAAACCTCTAATTGTGTACCGTATCAATGCACTCACATACAATATTAGAAAACCACCTCATGGAGACAGGGTGAATGATTATGACATAGTCATATCCTTTAGATTACATAGAATGCAGTTTCCATTGGCGAACAAGTAGAAGAGTTAGTAGAATTTTCATCTTTAATGACGCTTCAGTTCAGGGAAGATTTCTTTATACAATAATGACTATAATGCGGATGACACTCCCCCCCCCCCCTTGCAAGTTAGCTTCCTCCGTTGGCCCTCACCTACCTCTTTTAGTCCAAAGCTATGGATATTATTCCTTTTTTTCAAAGAAGAAAGTTTCATGAATATGATGAGAGGTCAACAAAAGTGACCAATAGGCCTATATCGTTTAAAATTTAGAACATTCCGGAGGGAAATTCATGGCAATCTAGCAATTCATAGATGCCTAAAGCAGTAAGAATCAAGTTTTAGAGTATGGTGATAATGGTACAACTCTGTGTGTTGTCCGTGGATCTAACAGTTGAACACAATAAAAATAATGATGGCAGTATTCACAACACAATCACCTATCTCCTAAGACTCCAACGGTTTGATAGAAATATATACGTATACAAGTAATTTTTACTGAGATTTTCATCAAATATGGGGCCATACATGATGTACATTCTCCAGTTTACACGATGTATTGGTGACACATTAAAAAGTTATCAATTGAGGTCTGCCATAGCTGACACCAGAACCTATTTGTTCGCAAACATTGGTTGTGTCCAAGTCATATCATATATATACGAAGCAAGAACATAATTTGTTTATAATTTTTACAAAAAAAATATATAATGGCATATATATATATATATAATATATATATATATATTAATTACATAGCCTATACATATGTGCGTGCAAGCGCACACATTTCTGGATATTATTCAAATATAGTTCCCATGTTAATCATTGTGTGTAATTGAACCACAAATTATGCTGCCATAGGTAATTTATTCAATTGTTAAAGGGTTTATTTTGAGGTTTTGTGTACAGGTCAACTGGGGCTGCATTCAATATTGACTTGAGTACAATTATGTTATTGCAACGATCAGGTGCATGCATTGTATAAATTGCTTATTATATTCAGATTAATCTAAAAGGGATATGCGTGGGGGCAATGTGGAAAACGATTACGACTGTAATATGACTGGAATTGACATGGTGAGTTTGGACGTTTCTAAATTGACAGCTGGGTACTATATGTTTATGATATTTAGATACAGGGTGGCGGCTGGTGTTTCAATGGGAGATAACGAAGATCGATACAACATGCCACCCTGACTTCCAACACCGTCCAGTGTGCTCTTGAAATAAAACAGACTATGTTGGAACAGAGCAACAGGCCACCATAGGTCAGTTTTCTGGAACTCAACTTTGAGCGTTCGTAAGACGTCAAATATTGTGACTTCTGAAGGAGCGTTCATAAATGCCATGTGAGGACTTATTTCTTTGACTTTGGAGCTGAGATGGTCCAGGAGGAAAAGCGTAGGTTGGTAGAACCACCAAAGAAAAGGCCACATGGAAGATTACAGGAGGCTATAGATAGGAGCTACAAGAAAAAGTGGTCCATTCTCAGGTAATAATAACTGAAAAATATTGTAGAGTAAACCCCAACTATGTGTCATTTTTGTGTTAGCACCACAAAATATACGTTGAATTAAAGGGAATTACAAGTTTATTGTAGCGGCTCAAATTAAGTAAAATTTTTAATTATAATTTAGCGGAGGATTTCATAATGCTTTCCGTTATGATAATTCGCTAAACCTATACGAACCTAAACTCGCCGGTCCTTTATAAAGGTGCTTCTAGGTGGTGGGTCTATCAAGCTAAAATATGGCCATCGCTTATTTTTCTCGGAAGTTTTTGTTTGAGGAAGAATGGACAATAGGATTTGCAAGATGAAATAATCAATTTTCCTTCGATGAAACAGAGTTTTCTAAGATGCTATCATCTGCAGATAATTATGTACTTCTGACGTAAACAGATTTTCAATGCAGGGAAATATGGCTGTTCCCACTTTAGACATAATGAAAATTAGCCTAATGTGTTAGCCTAAAGTAAACAGGCGCTCGCTTAGCCTGTATGAATAATAGACACCGGTGTTTCTGTTGAACTTATCTTAAATGTAAATAAGGAACTTTGGTCTTTACAGAAGGCGCAGAGAAAAATTCTTCTCTTGAATGATGCAAAGCAGATAATGTAAAATATATGCGTAATCAATACTCATTAGTGAGGTTGGCTAACTGTTGCGAAACAAAGACAAAACAACAACACAACAAAAATCGTTAATAGGTGCATTGAAAAAGCTATATACCTGAAATCATTTTGTGCTGACATGAAGTTTGAGCAAGTATTTAAATATAGCTTAGGACTGATCTATGACTTTTGAGTAAACAATGCTGTTTTGATTTCAAATGAATTGCAACTTTATATTTACAGAACAGCACAACATCATACATTTATTGGTCATTTTCTAACCGTAGATAAATCACATTACCCTAATCATGCTTCCGAGTGAAAAGGGCATAGGCACAGCAGCCGATTGGACAAATAATGTTTTTATTTGGTTTTCCTGATGATTACAACTACTCTCATATTGAGGGTAACAATAATGACCCAGGGTGTGCAGAGTCACTGCCTCATGTTGTTTGAACACATAACATGGACACAGTTCTCTATGGGACATGAGGGACTATGGAAAGGCTGGGGAAATGAGTTGCAGCAATATTGATGGACAACAGCTAACAATCATTCGGACAGATGTAGTAGTTTGCTGAAGGGGGTTGGTGGATGGGATGGTGTGGTGGGGATGGGGTTGTTGGTAGGAGTCCTGGTTCTGGATACAGTGCAATACTCCAGATGCCCTGTTGCCATACCAGAGGTATGGATTGTAAATATGAGTGTCTGGTTTGTTGGAAACTGAAGTTATTCATTTCTACACAGGACATGGAAACGTCACCACACGGAAGAGATTGTTATACAAGTCAAGCTACAAAATATTAGACAGTTTTTGCCATATTAAACCATAAGGTTAACAGGCCTAAATCAGTGTGCTTGGATATTATCATCACTTACAAGGGAGTCGTATAAAACCGAAGAATATTCAATGGAAAGTCTACGGAGCATAGCATGGGACGGAGGTTCCAAATTGATCAAAGTTCAAGGCTGATTTTCATTGGCTGACTGATAGCAGTCTTGACCACCTGTTGACTGCTGCCCGATTCATAAGCCGTGACATAGGGACGGGTGAGAATTCAAGGTTTAGTCCTAGTGATGGATAAGGAAAGACGGATATGCATCTGGTTTGCAACCCCTCACAACTTTGACTGCAGGTTTTACAAAACTTACTTTGAGATTGGAATCTATCCCAGTGCACATGCTGGTAGAACCTGAAGCACCTGTAGGATTATTTTCGTGCATGATTATTACAGTAACAGGTTTCTGTCAAAAAATGAGCAGTTTTCATAAGTACAACACGATGTTTTATTCCATGGTGGAGTTTATGGAAAACTGAGAAACCTGCTAAAGATTCAAACACATAAATTGGGAATCTTGATACAAGATGCAGAAGACAATGTTATTTATATATGTAGTAGGAATATTCCTTCATGGAAGTAATGAAAAGCTGAGAGAGAGCAGCTAAATCGAGATTTTAAAACACAAACCCCAGAAACTAGCCCGGACTGCAAGATGCTGGAGACAATGGGAATCTGTAGTAGGAAGATGGAGCGTCTAGATGAGGAATGTCGGCAGACCTTTGACGCCCAGAGGAAGGCTAGGCGCCTCCTGGGCTTCACCGGACGGGCAAACTGGGCCAAATACACCGCCAGGTACTCCAGGGTTAGCCCGATACTCCAGGGTTACCTACTCAAGGGTCACCTCAATACTCCAGGGTTACCTCAATACTCCAGGGTTACCTCAATATACCAGGGTTACCTCAATATACCAGGGTTACCTAAATACTCCAGGGTTACCTAAATACTCCAGGGTTACCTCAATATACCAGGGTTACTTCAATATAACAGGGTTACCTCAATACTCCAGGGTTACCTCAATATAACAGGGTTACCTCAATACTCCAGGGTTACCTCAATACTCCAGGGTTACCTCAATACTCCAGGGTTACCTCAATACTCCAGGGTTACCTCAATACTCCAGGTTTACCTCAATATACCAGGGTTACCTCAATATAACAGGGTTACCTCAATACTCCAGGGTTACCTCAATACTCCAGGGTTACCTCAATACTCCAGGGTTACCTCAATACTCCAGGGTTACCTCAATACTTCAGGGTTACCTCAATATACCAGGGTTACCTCAATACTCCAGGGTTACCTCAAAACTCCAGGGTTACCTCAAAACTTCAGCGTTACCTCAATTCTCAAGGGTTAGTTCAAAGAGTTACCTCAATACTCCACGGTTATATCTACATTTCAGGGTGACCTCAATATTCCAGGGTGACCTCAATATTCCAGGGTTACCTCTCTGTTTCTGTGGGGTTAAAGAAACGAAACAAAATCTGTTTCTTACCAAAACAAACCCTGATTACACTTGCGACATGTTTTGGCTGCGCCTCAGATGTTATACACTGCTATAGGTATAGTAATGGAAAGGTCCACACCTTTATAATATGGCCTTTAACATCATGAAAAGGTATTATAAAGGTGACCTTTCCAGCTATTTAACCTTAATAACATAAAAAAAAATTCTCAACTGTTGATCAGATACACTTTTTTTAAGAACGCAGAGTATATATATAGTCAACCTAACCAAAACAAACGCAGTCTAGCTCCGTCATACCTCCCTGGCTCCTGGAGATTCCTCTTTGTGGAAACATCAGTAGCATACTATTTGGGCTTGTCTTTGGACGATAAGGCTATAAAATTCGATTTGTTAAATTGGGAACATACTCTCAACCAAAGCTGCCCTAATAGAGATTATTCATATCCAGTTATTTACAGTTCTGCGGCATTAGGGAAATGACCCTATAACCCAGCGCCATTTCGATACCCCTAATTTCATGTACAATTTCTTTTACGAAATATTTTGTGAGGCGAGACCTAAACAAAATAATCATTTTAACGGTTCCGCTGACGTCACCGCGACGTAACCATGGCTCCGCCAACTTGTTGTCACGTCACTATAAATATTGGGACGCGTAACCGGTCATTCATTCTCGTTCCAACCACCATCCAACCACCATCTCCAAAGCTGCTCTTAAGGGGTTTAGAGCCTGCTGAAACGCATTAATTAACGCATTTAACGCATTTATTGGTTGCATTACGGGTACTCCTACGTGCAACCATGAGGAAGAAGCAGAAAAAACTGAATTTGTGTAAGAAATGCAGAGAAAGACACGGGGCACCTACTGGCAAGAAGTGTGGTCGTGCAGAAACCGTAGTACCATTGGTGGATTCCGATAGTACTGGAGAGGATGGTGGTGGGGCGAAGAGGGGTCGTAGCCGTTCTGGTACGATCCGGGGTTCATCGTCCTCGACGAGCCCGAAAGCAGTCCGGCACCAAGTTCCGACGGACAGGATGATTCAGAGGATGACGAGGCTCGAGCGTACGGTTACCCAAATGGCTGCTACCGTTCAACAACTGGCGGAGGCCAGGGGAAAAGCTCCAAGAGATGACCACGGGTCGTCCGACAATGCCGACTCATCATCGGAAGAGGCCTGGCAGGAGGTGAAGAAGAAAACCAAGCCAAGACGTCAACAGCGCCCTTCTAGACACAAGGAGCGTTCTGCAACGAGTTCGGATCGTTCTCGGACGTCCTCAGGCAGCCCATCCTCCTCACCTGAAGCAAGAAAAGGTAAAACAAAGAACTTTGCACAAAAAAGATTTTGTAACAAGGGGGAAAAGCCAAAAAATGTGGAGGAGATTCTTGTAATTGGCCTTAAAACAATTGAAAAGTTAATCCATGACAAGAAAGACCCTCAACCTGCAGTAAAGCACGTTAAGTTACTCGCGGAAAAAGCATCAAAAAGGATGTATACATTTGATTGCTTTAACAGATATGATGTGGCTGTTAGGGAACGGGCCGATAGGTTAGGTTACGATCAGTTTGGCGTAATCGAACAGGAAGATGTATTTTCAAATTTTAGCTTTGATAACACCTACAAGGCCTCAGTTAACAAGTCGGGGGGCTCGTACAAGAACAAGCAGAAATTCTCTGGGAGTTCAAACGGGTCAGAAAAAATATGTTTCCGATTCAATTCCGAGGCAGGGTGTTCTGGAAAGTGTGGATTACTTCACGCTTGCATTGTATGCGATCAAAAGGGCCATGCTAAGAAAGACTGTGGGCGTAGTACAACGACCAAAAAGTAGGATGAGGCTGGAAAATCTGGGTTGCTAGATGCGCAAGCTCTTAGTTACGACTTATCTGATAGCTGTGACGTCATCGATTGTTGTGTAGTGACCCAGTCGCGGGAAACTCAGCCGGCTGCTGAGGTTGAAAATGTTCCTTTTTACTCCATAATTCTCAAATGTGTTGGTAATGTTGGGTTCCTCCGTGTTCTTGAGGACGAGTTAAATGCCCGGGATGGTAATTTCACGCCTGAAATTGAGATAATCCATGATAAAGTTGTTCCTGAAAGTGCATGATACGCGGGCACTTCCGCATTGTTGACCGGAAAAGCCGGTACTAAAACTGATGACGTCACGAGTCCTTGTGCTCATAGTACACATAGCCTTATGGAGGAGGAGGGTGAAAAAGTCATTTTGCAGGATCAATTTCTGGATTTTAACGAAGTATTAGCCGATAGAACCCAGGTTAGTGTCGATAATCAATATGAAGGGATATTTGTCGACAAAAATACAAAAGTAGAAAGAAATCTGTCAGCAAATAGTGAAGATATGGAATTTTCTCTAAATAATATCTTGTTTGTCAACCACTCCCCGAGCGGGTCGGACATTAAGGTCTACGAAAAGTGTGCCAGAGGCGTTTGTACCTGTTTGCATTATATTGGGGGCGAGTTAGCTCAGCTTAGGCCGTGTCGTTTTGAATATCTATTGTCCCTGAGTACAGAGGAGTGCAGAAATAGGTTTAGACCTACTGTTGACGGTATCGTTGACGGTTTCAAAATTGTTGACGGCACAGAGCCGGTTGACGGCTTGAAATACGATTGCAAAAATTATAACTCAGTCTTTGAGGGTGAAAATAAGTCAAAAATGGACAAAATTATTGGAAAGGAACTCGCTGAAGGCTATTTAAAAATAGTAAATGAAAAACCAGCATGTATTCATAGTATGGGAGCAGTGCCTAAGCCCGACGGGGGCCTAAGGCCTATAACAGATTGTTCTATGCCCGAAAATTATTCAGTAAATAATTATTGTGATGGTATCATACAGGAGTTCAAATATAAAAGCATTGACAATGTCCTGGCCATGTTAAACAAGGATGACTATATGGCAGTAGTAGACATAAAATCCGCCTATAGGGCAGTTCCACTATTTCCTGATCACAGGAAATATATGGGAATTCGCTGGGAAATAGAAAATAAAGAAGTATTCATACAAGACTCACGCCTGGCTTTTGGCTTGAGACTAGGCCCAATGTATTTCAATGAGATCTCAGAATTTATATATAGTATTCTATCAGATATGTATGGGATACAAGCGGTAAACTATTTAGATGATTTTATTGTACTGGCTGGTTCGATTGAGGAGGCTGAGTGGGCTCAAAAAGTGGTCATAAGGGTACTAAGATATCTTGGTTTTCATATATCTTGGGGAAAAGTAAGCCCTCCCAGAAGAATTTGTAAATATTTAGGCCTGGAAATAGATTCTGAATTAATGGAGGTAAGGCTTCCAAAAGAGAAACTCGAGAACTAGAAAAACTTCTTGAAAAACATGTCAAAAAATGTACAATTTCTAGAAAGGAGCTGGAAAGCTTAGGGGGCTTATTGTCCCACTGCTCTCATGTTGTTGATGGAGGCAGAATATACTGCAGACGCATATATAACCTGTATAAAGTATTATTAAATAATAAATCAAAGGCTATAAAAATAGGCCAGGCATGCAGAGACGATTTACTATGGTGGCAAAAATTTCTAAAAAATTTCAATGGTAAAAGACAGGTCTCATATAATGAACTTCCCCTCCCATTGGTATCAGACTCATCATTGAAAGGATTTGGCATATACATGGGTAGTTCCTGGTTAGCTGGCAGCTGGGACGATAGCATTGAGCTGGAGGGTACCAGCTGTGGTCATATAATAAATTCCCCAAGGGATATTGTGTATGATCAAAATAATATAAATGAATTAGAATTATTCCCTATAGTATGTGGCGTGCAAGCATGGCTGAGCCAACTTGCAAACCATAGTGTCAATATATATACTGACAATACACAGGTGTATCACATGATTAGGAAGGGAGTTAGTATTAACCCTACATGTATGAGCTGGCTTAGGGAATTGTTTTGGATTTGTAAAATATTTAAAATAAGACTAGTCCCACATTATATTAATACAAAAAATAATTTGGTAGCAGAAAGGCCAAAAAGTGCCTCGTTGGTGCAAATTTGTGTTGTGTTAACGCAATTTTTGAATTTTGCAGAGAAAAAGGAGATAAAAAAAGCGCCTGCGAGCATTGAAAGAGTCCGCCGTGGGGAAAAGCACCCAACTTTTGTGGAGAAGGCAATGGAAAATGTATAAAAAGGTATGTAAAAAATTCAATTGGCAACGCTATAAGTGTAAATCTTCTCAGGCTTGCCTTTATATAGCTTATATTTCTAAATTTATGAAGCCTTCATCCGTAATAAGTTACTATCAGGCGGTTATATATTATCATAATGTCAAGGCCTACCCAGTAGCAGGATGGTCAGATCCGAATGTAAAAATGACAATAAAGGGTGTAAAAAATACACTGAATGTAAAAGTGGACAGTAAAGATCCACTAGAAGAGGAGCATCTATTAGAATTGTATAATCAAATAAATTGGTCTGATCAGTTTAGTATTCTTATATTTATTGTCATTGTATTTTTATTCCGGACACTGCTCAGGGTAGGACATACTGTGAGATCAGATCATATGCTCCTGAGAAAAAATGTAAAATTTCATTCTTGGGGATGCAATGAAATGTTCATTCTTCAAAAACTAAAAAGCAAGGCCAAATTCATCAAATACATTAATAGGTTAAAAAATAAAAAGGTCTGCGCTGTATACTGGCTTGAAAAATTGTATTATTGGTATCCCAAGTCTAGGGATGACCCCCTGTTTTCAAGTTCAAATGTTATGTATTTAACATATTCAGGTGTTAACAAATACTTCAAGTTGTTATAGACCCCGTGCCGGTCGCGCAGAAACCCCGATAATTCGCGCGGATTGTAGCGAAAAACGAAGTTCCGGTCCCATAGGCGCAAGGCTTAAGGATCGACCGGAACTTCGGAACTGGCACGGGGTCTATTGTCTAAGACAAATGTTAGCGGGAATTTTTCAACCCACTCTTTGAGAAGGGGGGGGGGGGGGACAACAAGTCTGTATAACAAGGGTGCTTCTCTAACATATATAAAGGAAAGGGGCCAGTGGAGTTCAGATTGTATTTATAGTATATCAGGCCTTCAATAAATGATAAAATAATTTATGATAAAACTATTTCACTACGTTAGGTTTGGTTTGGACCATTGGAAAGATTAATAAATATTAATGGTATATTTATATCCAAATCAATCTAACTTGTTCTCGTTGTTATCTAATGTTAGTTAACATATTCCGTTTACATATCAATACTCTAACAACCAAGGTACATGTTATAAATGAAATATTTTGTGAGGCGAGACCTAAACAAAATAATTATTTTAACGGTTCCGCTGACGTCACCGCGACGTAACCATGGCTCCGCCAACTTGTTGTCACGTCACTATAAATATTGGGACGCGTAACCGGTCATTCATTCTCGTTCCAACCACCATCCAAGCAACATTTTAAGCTTTAGAGTCGATGTAAATAGGAAGGATTAATAAATATTAATGGTATATTTATGTCCAAATCAATCTAACTTGTTCTCGTTGTTATCTAATGTTAGTTAACATATTCCGTTTACATATCGATACTCTAAGAACCAAGGTACATGTTATAAATATCCAGTTTTATAAAATACTTCTGTATCTTTTAATTATGTCTGACTCAAAAAGCATTTCTGATGCAAACACACAATGTTTTCATTACCTATAAAGATCACGACTCGCTGCCAACCCAGCCAAAGTCTTGACTGGCTTCGACGCTTGGAAATACAGGAGAAAGTTAGTAAGTACATTTGCCGTTATATCTATGACTTAGAACACAGTATAATAAGAATCATAGACAAGGATATACATTTCCGAAATTGTGTGTGAGTGTGGGTGGGACACTGGATCACCAAATCCTCACGCAAAAGGAATTGAAATAATTGAAGATTGATTGAAAACGAAAACCTATACACATTACTATAGGGGCCTCCCCTGATACTTTGAGGTACTTGGGAAAAAGAAAGTTACTAGCTTGTGCATTATTATAGTCATGCTAGTCAGAAAATAGGATAGTTCAAATGACAACCTCGTTATGAAAACAAGGGAAAACAACCAATAAGCAACACGAACAGTCCATCTCTCATCGCACATAAAATAGGCTTAAAAGTAAGCGCGATCTGCGCATAGGTATAAGGATAGTAATTTTACTAATAGTAATCAATTGTTTAGTTATTTCAGTTTTGATCATTACAAAATTCGCATTGCATTCTATTACGTGTACTTTAAAGTGTACATACTTGACCATTTTATATTCAACAGGAATGGCGACGTCTTCGTGTACAAACCAAGGAGGCCGGCACCTACCTCGAGTTGTGGGGGTCATCATTTAAACGGATTGAAGGTACGTCTGAATCTTAAAGGTTATCTATAAGGCATATAGCCTAATATTTTATAAACTAGAAAGGTGTACATGTATCTATCTACAAACATTATAGGGGTCGTAACAAAGGTATAGAACAGGGGCAGCCAATTTCAGAATAGTCTGGAAACTGCAATTTAATTATTTTGATTTCCTCTGTTTGAGTTTATATATATAGCCATCTCTGAAAGTTTGCACAAACCAATTTAAGTCAATACAAAATGTGGTTGCTGCTGTGTCTGGTTAACACAACCAAGTTTTACAATTACAACTGACAAACTTCGTACATTCAAACAAGATGATGGCTGCATGTTTTCCTCAAACATGATTCCATTAACTTTGCAAATAATAACCCTGTCCATCCAATACTGCATGTGTTATTCGGGCCTGTAGTGTTGTTAGTCAATCCCATTAGTAGGCTTATACTAAGAACCAATAAGGAAGTTTAGGAACTCCAACTCGACACATTTACCACATCCCTTAATCATTCTTTTCCAAATCAATCTATAATTATTATCATGGGCGTTAGGATATCGCGAATGGCCATTTAAAAAGCTTTTAAATGGCAAATTGTTGCCGTTGCAATATAATTATAAAATAGTAAGTATGTAAAATATAATCTTGAGATAGATGATAAGCTACGGTTACGTCACATTATGCATCAGGGTATCTGAAACTCCTAATCATTGCTACATCTCTCCCGTCATCCGTCCAAGCACCAGTATTAACATTACCAACGATGACCGGCGCTCCATCCAATATTCAGTATATGATTTTCAGCGTTGTTAGTCAATTCCATTAGTACAATCATTGTCAATAAGGAGCTTCATAGACATCACGTCACGTAAATGTTAGACATTTCCCGTTGCATCCATGGTTATTGATTCTCCCTTTCATGGACAGCTTATAAAGATTGAATATGTTTAATTTATTTCAATTCTGGACTAATTTTTTCAACGAAATCAAAAAGAAAATACAGCCTATAGGGCCTATTTGCTGTATCTCTGAAGACTACATTTCCAAACCATCTTACGAAACATTAAATACGTGCCCATACATAAATAAGATGAAAAAATACTCAATGCGAGCTCTTCTGCACGTAAAATAGGGGTATTGAAAACTAGGTCTATCCGCGGTTGGGAGAATTGAAATTTATTTTATCAACTGTGTTCTAATAATCCAACTCATACATGGAATAACCTGTAAAATAGATTGCCACAATTTCGCACACATAGTTTCAAAACATTCTAAAAAAAACTGCCTATTATGCTGAATTTCTCCAGTTATTAATCCACCCCAGGGATGTTCGGTAATGATAAACTAGATTGCCAAAATTTTGCACATTTTTAGTCTCAAAACCTTCTTTTAAAAACTGCCTAAATGCTGTATTTCTCCAATTTGCAATCCATCCTAGGGATGTTCGGTAATGGCGTCTCATCCTACTTCCGGTTCCTGCGCTGGCTGTTCATTCTCAACATCGCTATATTCCTCCTGATGTTCACCTTCGTCGTCGTCCCCCATATCGCCTTCGTCAAGTACGGCCTTGGCGACGTCGTCACGACGACTAGTGGCGACAACGCGACATCGCAGGGTGTCACGGCTAACGTCAGCGTGACGACGAGCCTGTTGGACCTACGTCAGACGTGCAGCGACGCCTATGACGTCACAGTTGACACGTCGGTGACTCAGGTGTTGCTGGACTTCGTACAGGGCACTGTGAGTAGTGTATAGAGAGTAGGGTTTGGATGAGGGTACTTTGGGTTCTTTGGCGGGTAGATTTTTGTTTTGTTTTGTTCAGTTGGTTCTGTAATATCCTATGCATACAAGAAATTCCAACAGAAAGATTGTACAGGAGATAACATGAGAGACCTATGATAGAGCTATTGTTGTTTGTAGAAAATGAAGACTTGAAGACAGGAGTTGTTGCTGAAGGTTAACTGGGCTATAGGCCTATTTCTTTAGAGTCTCAGGACTTGGCCCTCAGGCCTTGTGCTTCTTAGCTATTCCCATCATGATGCAGTGTCTTGTGCAGCATGGATCATTGGAAGCACCTCCTCCCCACCTGCCCTACCTTTGGTCATTGACCTAATTACATTAATCTGCTTGCTGACCAATATAAGTAGAGCCAGGGAGTGCTAATTGTAACTCTCTAATTACCATAAACTCTACGATGAAGTAAATGGCCTAATGGACATATATGATATATCTTTTGATTATCATAGTGTTAGACATAAAGCTTGCAATGATCAAGGAAATTATGACATTGATATATTTCATATAGCCTAAGCTTAAAGAATTGGTTATTGCTTGTATCTGTAAGAGGGAGGATATGCCATGCCTAAAGTTATGTATATCCACATAGACCTACTTCCGGTCATGTTCTTCCATTTTTCGATCTGGCTGCCAGATGCCCTATTCAATAAACATTTTAGGTTGACCATTATGGCTAGGATCACGGGTCATTGCACATGCAGCATCCAATCATGCTAAAATACACATAGGGGCAAATTGGTAGCGTTCTGACGGTCTTTGATCATGCCACATTGGTAGGTGCGGTCATAGGACTGATCCAAATAATAGTTCCAAAGAGGAGGTGCACTCAGACTTTTTTTTGTAAAACTAAATTCTGCAACAGTAGAACAGATCCACAGGAGCTGTTGTAATAATTTTGAAGTAATGGTAAGGTTATACATTGATTTGAAAGCAGTTGCATTCTACTACAGAGAATATTAGGCCTATGTAGATCTACATTAAGTTATGTTTCCTATTGACTGATAAGAAAGGTTCGTAACCATACCATGCTATATAGCCCATGTAATACTTTTGCATGCATAGCGAATAATTATTCATGCATCTATGCTGCAGGGCGTCATATTAAAAAAATACAACAACAGAAGAAGGACACGTATGATCATATATGTGGGCTTATCTATAGAGACTTACTACTTAAAGTAGCAAAAACCCTGATATTATATGAGCGTGTACCCTGAAAAGCTTAGCCATTTATATTTTCTAGCTACAGTCCAGTAGAACCACAACTATGTGCCTTGAAAATATAACCTAACAGTCTGTTAATGTTTTACTTATGAAATACCCAACAGGGATGGATGGAGAAGACGATGCTCTTCTATGGGGTTTACCGACCCAACAACCTGATGATCGGCACCTGGTGGCAACGTCAATACAGCTACAACATGCCGCTGGCCTACATCCTCGTCACCTTAGCCTACCTGGCCCTGTCCTTCTACCTCATGATCACACAGTGAGTGCATTTTACGCATTGTTATATAGTGATAGGGTTAGGGCTGGAGAGTGCATTTTGTGCATTAAAACGGAATGTCATGCACCAATTTTTCAGGTAAATACAAATATGTATGATCTATGGATGGAACGAAATATAATTATGGAATTATGGACATTTCCGATAGAACTCCTATAGCCCTATACATAATTATGATAGCATCAGTGTATTGTTTCAACTCACAATTCCATGTGCAGGTCCATGAGGTGTTCAGTGAAACTATAAATCATGATCCCTTTAGTCTCTTCTAAACTGCTAAAGAGCAATTATGTATGAGAGTATGGGGAAGATTCTCCCTACAGTCTGCCATTTTCCAGTTACGTGGTGTCTAATTCAAACTGTCCATCAAATATGAGCCTGGATATTTGGAAATATAATAATTAAAATTAACTTATATTGATATCTAGTAAGCAAGGTATTTCTCTCATTCGGAACGATTAGCTTAAAAGGTCAACTGCCACAAATCAATATGTTTTTAAAGCACAAACGTGACCCTTCGCGACCAGCTGAAGAACAGTTTCCAGAACAAACCGTCTGCCCGGGCCTTCGCCAACATGGCCTTCGCCTCCTGGGACTTCACACTGTCTAACGCCGAGACAGCGGCCATCAGACATACCAGCCTGTTTAACGAGATTAGGGTAAGGCCAAAAACAAGAAAAATAGTTAAGTTTAAATATCCTGATCGACTCAGGTTTAAGCCCCATCCCTGAAGGTTTTTTTTTCAAGAGATACTATCTATATATTATATGAATATCACATGTCATATTATCAATAAATGTATTACTTAATCTGATGTTAAAATCATTGTAGAAAGTGTATCGTTTTTGTCTCAATGACAGAACAAACATTCATTCTTTATTAGGATTCTAAGACTATACCTTCAGTATTGTCCTCTCAGAGGCAATATTTTAAAACTTGCCTGTGTGTGCTTATACCAATTTTGGTGCCGTCAGTAAAAGAATTTCAACATTTTCTGTGTTATTTATATAAAATAAATCAGATACAGATAGGAGATACACCCAGCAACGATTGTTATTGCCCCAGTTTGCACACGACTATGTCTCGGGCTAAAGCCCTCAGTGGTGTGTGCAAACCAGAGCAATAAGATTTTCTTTTTTTAGATCTTTTATTTAACCTGGCATTATGTCAATTTACACTGGTTTTCAGCAATGGCCAGGGAACTATATATAACACATGTACAAGAAGTGATTATGGTGAGATACAATATCAGACTGGAATATAAAAGATTCTACATTGAACACAAAGATGGAAATACCACATCCAAACCCAAGTACAACTATCTAGATTATCTAAAAGATATAATGAATCTACTCTAACTACACCAAAAGTCACTAATGTGTTGAGACTAGATATTTTGAATAAGACTAGGTTAGTTAGTGTTGTTGGTTGGGACGAGGCGGTGTGGTTCTCCCAGTATCAAGATGGCCAATGATCTACATACAAATTTTATTTTACTCAACCAAAACTTGGGGTTTACTCATGTCTACAGAAAGGGTGAACTTAGAAATAAAAAAATAATTAAAATAGCTTAGTTAGTGTTCCCTTGGTCTGCACTGTGTATCAGACTAAGTGTTATATTTTCCCTGTTGATTTTCCTCCAGAGTAACCTGGAGGAGGAGCGCCTGGAGGCCCGTAAGAGGGCGCGCACGGCCAGCGACCTCTGTCGGATTATCGTCATCCGGGCCCTCATCAACCTGTTCGTGCTGGCTGTCCTAGGGGGTGCTGCCTACCTCATATACTTCGCCACCGTTCAGTCTACAGCTGTAAGTTTACTATACCCTTTTTTTATCTAGAAAGTTTCACAAGAAACTGCACAACATTGGCGTATTCAGATTGGGTGGAACATTCTCTAATAGGGGT
This sequence comes from Lepidonotus clava, assembly GCA_936440205.1. NCBI lineage: Eukaryota > Metazoa > Annelida > Polychaeta > Phyllodocida > Polynoidae > Lepidonotus > Lepidonotus clava. The sequence goes on from OW387135.1 coordinate 22,415,925, forward strand.
CTTCCATTAATTAAGTGCCTCCCGCAGACCTCCCGCTCCTCCCCCCTTGGTGCGAATGTCCTTAAAGACCCTATACCCTTTAGCCTCAGAATGTGCATTATATTATATTGACAGTGATAACAACCATATCAAAAATGCACATTTGAGGCTAGTCTGTAAGGAGTATAATTTTCTATAATATCAATGTGATTAATGTATAACTTCACCTGGAACCCATGAAGAAAAAATAACTTAGAATAGTCGGCTCCCTCATCCAAGGGAGCATGGATCAACTTTTAAGAACCCCTGTAAAAGTGACGAGCCCTGGTTTGCATTAACTCATGTGGAAAGTTTCGCATAAAACTGCATAAAATGGGTGAAGCATTCTCTATATTTCCGTGTGATCCATGTGTATTATTTCACCTGATATCCAGAAAGGAAATTACTTACAATAACCCTCATCCTCATCAAAGTGAGCATGGATCGACAATTGAGAACCCCTGTAAAAGATAATGAAGGGCCCTGTGTCATTGAAATAATTATTAGAATAGGGAAGGGTCTGGATCCTTAGGTAACATGTGGACATTGGGAGTGTAGAATTGTTTACGTTGCCCTGTCGATCTTTAAGAAATCCTCATGTCGCCCTGTCGAATTTAAGAAATCATGATGTTCTACTGACTCAGTGTCAGTCCATAGTTAGCTTGGTCGTTTTGCATGGAAGCAATTTCAGGGCTAAGGGTGAGACCCTTCATAGTTCTGTTTGGAGAGTGAAGGCAATGTGAAGGGACTGGGGTAAAACAGGGCCCGCAGCAGGCAGTCAGTCAGATTGCACTAGGCAATCAGTCAAGTAACACCTTAGATAAAGTAACAGGCTGTGGAGAACAGGTTTCTTTTATGGAGAGTCTGTACTAATAGCTTAGTACTTTTAATATATTATCATCTTGTATAATATAGCTAGGATCAGACCTAGCAAGTCTACTTCTAGGCAGAGATATTTTACGCTCCCAGCGCCACCTGTTAACCAGTATAAAAGGTGTTGAAAAGGTAGAGAGCGAGTTAGTTAGAAGTCAGAGTTAACCATAGAAATAGAAGAACTGCTTGGAGTAATACCTACGGCTCCTGCGCAGTATACTGGAGTTTACCACTACCAACAGCGTCGGACAAAGGATTGTGATAGAGCTAAGCACTGGGGCGGTCTAGGATGTGTTGGAACAACTTGTATTCTAAATGTGGTTGATTGCTGATAGGAGATGGGAAGGTGGACTGATAGAGACTTATTCACTGTGGCTTTGACTCGGGATGAGATGTTAATTGAATAAAAGACCTTTCACTTTACCAGCTCCCTCATCGTCCATTTCTTTTGAACTATTGGGGAATGGATGTATTAACTTTTAACGCAGGCTGATCGGATCGATAACCTGGATGAGCAACTCACGGATTAATTAGTTATACACATCGAGCAGTATTAAATCGAACACTAACAATAGTTCAAGTCTGCAGACTGACACGCAGGAAGGCTAGGAGCATTGGCTGTAGGGTTTGAGTGGACCATGCCTCTTGGACTGATGATTGTCAACAGGAGCTCAGTGACATATATCATGCGTTTGGACTAAATAAACGTTATCCTTTCATGCGAGTGTTATGTCACCTCTTGATGGAGAACTATGTCTTGATATGACCTGCAGCTTCAATGGAGGGAAGACTGTGATTGGAACTAGCTAATATATTGATATAGGTAAAAGAAACATAATGCTTAATGATACCTCTACAAATAACAGTAAAGTTAAACCCCATAGTTCAATGTCCCCTGTTGTTATCTCCTAAAATCCCATGTCGCATGTCATTAACCAAAAAAAAATCCCATGGCGAATTTAGGGGTCTAAACCCATGACATTGCAGGAATCTTTAGAAATATCTATACTCTGGGAAATAGTAGAAAAACAGGGAAAGTGGTGCCACCTTTGTACTGCCGACGGAGATACCAAACATCTTCTGGAACCTTTACCTCTGCTTCCCGCACGGGGGCACATCAGTGCAAGATTTAGTTCAATCATACTACCATAATGTTACCTAATTATACTTATAAATACCTTTCTCTATTTCCAACGGCTGGACTTTTGGAAAAAAAGTTTGTTCAGCTACAAAAAATTCATTAGGATGATGATATTGTTACGGCCGTATTCCATTGGCCAATTTCACTCCATATTCCAAAAATCGTTATTAAGGATCCTTGTTAACCATTAATGTACTTATAATGTTATACCTGTTAAACATTGACAAACCAAACATGTTATAACTCATTAGAACGGTTTTTTCTTTTAATTCTTTTTTACCAATTACCAATTACCAAATTATCAATAGTCAGAATCTTTTGAAAGAGCAGCTCCCCAATACTTTATCTTATAGAAAGATACAAGATATATGGATACAAATATATTATATATATATATATATATGAGGTCCATGTTTACATCCATGTTTACATCCTAAAGCATCCTCAAATTGATCAATCATAACCATAATAATGTATATATTATTAAATAACCTCTTGCTCTATCCCTCAGTTCAAAGAGCGGTCCGACTACTTGTCCCACCACCAGTTGGTGCAGCTTCTGATGGAGTTCATGCCCTCCATGACCATCACCTTCTTGAACTTCCTCATCCCCCTTATCTTCACCAAAGTAGCACATGGGGAGGACTACCACCCCGACTTCGAGATAAGGATTACACTAATCAGGTAAGTAAGTTGAGGGACACCTGCCTCCTTGGAACATTACCATGTACTTTATTTTATATATATTGAATGTCCAATGGGTTGAATATCATTATTTCCCTTATGTTTTTTATGTTTTCCCCAGTGCATGAATAACTGATTAAAAAATCATAAAACATTCTGGTAATGATAGACAGGGACGGATCCAGGATTTTGAAAAAAAAAAAAAAGGGGGGGGGGGTTGCTATAGCAAAATTTTCGCCTGTACCCTCCAGGTGCAGGAGTTTTACATTAAAAAAATCTAAATTTGGCCCAAAAAAAAGGAGGGGGGGGGGGCGCACGCCTGGTACGCCCCCACTAAATCCGCGCCTGATAGATAAAGCAAAGTACACATACTGCGTATATGTGCTGACATACCTGAATAATTAAAGTGGAGATGCAGCCAGTTTGGTGAATGATTGTTCATGGTGATGTAGATAAGTTTTAAAATTACACGAAATAAACTATTCTTTCATTTGTATAACTACTATATACATTCTGTCACAATAATTTATGTTCTATTTCCGAATGTCTCACATACTTATGCATCCTATCAATATGGTACTATTTCAGGACAGTGTTTCTCCGCCTGGCATCACTGGCCGTTCTACTGGCAACTATCTACTATCAGATCCAATGTACTCCACATGATCAGTGCCATGTAGGCATTACCCCTACGTGTCCCCAACTCAGGGTAAGGTACCATTAAGCCTGGTCCCCACAGTATGAATACTTTGGGGAAAAAATCGATGGTGACCAATGTGATTGTCGGCGGTTTGGTCGCCCGATGGTCGCCCGATGGTCGCCATGATGTCTAGCGATTAAACCACTAGTCACCGTCATTTCTGGGCAAAATATTCGACATGTTTAATATTTTTCACCGGTGACTAGTCACCACGTGGGGACCTGCCTTACGATCCAATGTACCCCACAGTGTCATGTGGGCATCTCCCCTACCTGTCCCTAGCTCAGGGTAAGATACTATTGGAACCTGTGTATCACATGATCAGTATCATGTATAGGCATCACCCCTACCTGTCCCCAACTCAGGGTAAGATACCATTAGATCCAATGTACTCCACATGATCAGTGTAATTTATGCATCACCCCTACCTGTCCCCAACTCTAGGTAAGATACCATTAAGCCTGGTCCCCACAGGGCGAGTACTTTGAAAAAAATCGACGGCGACCAATGTGATTTTCGGCGGTTCGGTCGCCTAACGACTTATCACAGAAGGGCGGCGTTATGTAAACTACTAGCCACCGTGGTTTCTGGGCAAAATATTCGACATGTTTAATATTTTTCACCGGTGACTAACTAGTCATTCGGTGATGTACTAACGTCATCTGTGGGTGACTAACACTAATCGCCGGGGTATAGTCACCACATGGGGACCCACCTTACGATCCAATGTACCCCACATGATCAGTGTCATATAGGCATTGTCTCTACCTATCCGCAACTGAGGGTAAGATACTATTGGATTCTGTGTATCACATGATAAGTGCCATGTAGGCATCGCCCCTGCCTGTCCCCAACTCAGGGTAAGGTACTATTGGATCCTGTATATCACATGAATCAGTGTCAAAGCCCCTACCTGTCCCCAACTCAGGGTAAGATACTGTTTGATCCTGTGTATCACATGATCAGTGCCACGTAGGCCTAGCCCCTACATGTCCCCAACTCAGACTAAGATACATGACCAATGTGAATTTGGCATAGCTCCTGCCTGTTCTCAAATTATATAGCATAAGAAACCACGTTATCCAGTCTAATCAACATGATTAAAGATCTGGTCAGCAAGAAACAGTTATTTTGTGTTCCTTTTATTGTGACATAGCGATAGTCAAGTGCTCTGGCTAGGTATTATAAATGTTATTTCATATGTGTTGTACATTAACAGGAGACATATTGTCATTACACTTTGAATGTGCCATTAGAGTTGCATATTGGTGAATTTATGAAAACACAGGAAAGGACAAACTAACAGGAGGCGACAGAAAATGTTCAGGTTGTTGAGTTGTTTCTTGTGTCCCATGTCTATAGTGCCCTCCATCTCCAACTCAGTGTAACCCATCATGATTCTATGAAACATTGCAATCTTTTGCTATATGTAACCTTTTTTTTTTATTTACTTGACCGTATCCGCACCATTTAGGTCATACAGTATAACAGTTTTGAATAATGAGAAAGTAGTAGTGCATTGACTCGCCTTATTATTGATACCAAATCTTCTGGTTCTCTTATGCCTCTGGATGCCTAATGTTTTTTTTTGTTTCTACTGATAGTGTTGGGAGACCTACGTTGGCCAGAATCTGTACAAACTCATCATTCTTAACTTCGTTGTCAATGTAGCGGTTGTGTTCTTCTTGGAAACACCAAAGAGGTAATTTGATTGACTTTACATTCGCCAGGCATACATAGACCCAAGTTGACTTCCATTCTTATGACCTTATCGTAACAAATGCCTGGATTCTATAAGTCAAGACAGCACTGCCATCTTCTGACATTTACAATTGCAATATTATTCTTTTTGCTTTTGTATCAAGAAAATCATTCTTACATTGATTATCATATATTATATTAATAGACCTGCCTCTAAACTACAGCGTTCTTTTGCGAAACAAGGCACCCAATTTTCATTATCTTGTTCGATAATATATATGACTATGAACATTCAGTACAGAAAAGAGTAAAACATGCACCAGTTCATCTGTCTGTGGATTTCAGCTTTATCGGAACCAGATGCAAAGTCAAGATTTTCAAGATTGTTGGTCAAAAAAGCGAGTTTGTTATTCCAAAGAACGTGTTGGACTTGGTGTACGCCCAAACCCTATGCTGGTAGGTTTTGTGTTCTCTATGGTGTATGTTTATGCTTTACTTTAAAACTATCCCTAACTCTGTCTGTGTGCCTTCGTTAAAATATCATATGATATATTGAATTATGTGGAAATAGATCCCAAAAAATTCTTCAGATGATAGATTAGTAAAATATAGAATTCTATTATACTCTACTGGCATGTAGGCCTAATCCTAATTTGAATAATATTATGTAGTTAAATAATGATATCACATGTCATTTTTGTGTGACTATTTCAGGCTCGGCTCATTCTTTGCCCCTCTCATACCAGCAATCTCGACGGCTAGCCTATTTATCCTGTTCTACCTCAAAAAGGTATGCCTACGCTTTAAATAAACAATTAAGCAAAAGAAAATATTTCTATATCAATCTTTTAAAATCTCAAAGGTGTCATTTGGTTTATTTTCAAGTGGACCTAAAAACAACTTCCTGCTCATGTCAGTTGATCTCACTATGGCGTGACTAGGGCTTCTAATTCAGAAAACCGAGCTCTATCCCCCAGAGCACCTGTAAATCTACTTGATACTGAGGGTATAAAATTGCCTTAGACATAATGATTCATTTAGACATAGCAAAACTAAAATGGCAAGGCAGGGACACTGGAAAAATCCAATCCCTTTGCCAGTGTAAATATAAAAAAAAATAAACAAAAAGAAAACAAGCTTTAGACATAATCAGATTAAATTGTTTTAGAGAAAACCAGACTTGAATGGCTGTAGACAAAACCAAATAACACAGTAGCTGTAGACATCCAGGCCCGTAACTGGGGGGACCCCACAAGGAAATTTTTCCAAAAGTATCACCTTCCCTTCCAAAATTTAATATAAAAACCAAGTTCAAATTACTGAAAATATATTTCCACTTATGGAACCTCGGCGACCCCCCCCCCCCGACCCACAGCAGACCCTGGGTACGGGCCTGGACATCTAATCAAATTTAAAATGCAATATCTATAACCTGATTGTATTCTGCCCACAGCTCACAGTACTGTACAACTACCGGCCTGCCAGCCGCCCCTACCGGTCGTCTAGGTCACAGGTCTTCTTCATGATCGTACTGCTGGCCGCCTTCTTTCTCTGCTGTGTCCCAATAGGATACTGTATGTGGAAGTAAGTTACAGGGGCTTCCAAATTGAAAGAAATCAGGTTAATTAGAAAGGGTATGCAATAAATGCTTGATACACGTATCAAGCATTTTCACTGTAGCAGATTACGTGTAGGGCCATATATGATGATTTGGAACACAAAATTATGAACATAATTGTTCATCTTACGATATGCATTTTTTTTAAAAAAGATTGTATTTCATATTTCCGAATACCTTCCGAGGGTGGGGCAGGGGTAAAGGATACTTGTTTAAGTCTGGGATAGCACTAATCGGCCGTTGTGTATGAATACATCTTTCAAAAGAAAAATATAAAGGGTAACTGTATCAAAAGGAAAAACGTTGAGTACAGAAACTAGATGTTTCTTGTCAGAAAGTTCACGGTAGAGGTATATAAATTTGTATGACATTATATGAATCACTGTAATGCTAAATCATGTATCCTACTGTAAAATTGTTTACTCATTGTCTCTTCTTCCAGGATCACACCTTCCTATGGATGTGGACCCTTCCGTAACTACACTCAAATGTATGACGTCATAACTATTGTCATACAAACGTGGCCGATGGTGATCCGGGAGATTCTGGGTGTCCTGACGTCTGCTGTAGCTATCATCATTCTTATCATCATTTTAGGGTGAGCCTGTATCTTGAATACATTTAGGTTGTAAATCATAGTTCAATCTATTGTTGCTTTCAGTAGAAAATTGGCCAATCTGATACATCTGTTGACCTTCATTTTCTATTCAGTATTGCAATGAATATACAATGCAATGGAAATTATAATTAATCCTGTTTGACTAGCAAAACCTCAATCAATGTTTGTAGTCTTACTGCACTCAATATGCAATGCATCATGTCCCATCTAGTTTAGTATAGAATAATTATATCTAATTTCCGTATTCAGTATATTGCTTCGAATATATAAAGCAATATGGCCTTTCCAATTCACATAAATGTCCTGGTAAAGTCAATAAGCCCATCCCAGTTTACACCAACATTGCAATTTACCATGAAGTATTTTCGAAATTGCCTCTATGCTTATTCCATGAAGACATCCGCATCTTACAAAATTAACCAAAGCAATTTGATTGACAGATCGTCTCTAAAATGTGTAAAATGCAGCTTTATAAACTGGCCTTTCCCCCATAGGAACCAATGTTAAAGCCTGTCGGCGTAACCTTTAATGTCCAATCCTATTTTGCTCTAAAATACAGCATTCTGATTGGCTGACAAACCTGCAAATCTGTCAATTGATAAAATTTATGTTAAAGCAGCACTTGGGGATATAGAAAAATACAATTGTTGCTCATTTCAGTAATCGTAAATCTAGGAAATTAAACAAGGAAGGGTTATGTGTATGGTTATCTTGTTCAACCCTTGTCTAACCCTGGGATATACCCAATGTGGGATCGGCTAGTTATTGTACCAGAAATTAACTTAATTTTACTACATACCCAACCTAGGAGCTACGACCTAACGAGACATTCTGGAAACGCTTGGAGATCATTGAAATTATTATACATTAAGAAAAATAGACCATAATTCAATATGGCTGTATCTTACTATGTACTTGAATTCTATTGCCTATTTTCTTTTATACAGATTACTTCTTTACTATTATCGATCCGCATCAAGAGGACACCAGGAGGCCGTTCTGATTCTAAGGGAGCAAATGATGATGGTAAAATACTTAATTGATTCTTCTAACCATAGGTAGCCAATTTCGTGAATCTTACCTGCAGGTTAGCCTAGATTACGATGAATGCTGAGTAATGTGATAAATAGCAAGGCTTTAGCACTATGAATTTTCAACAGTCATATGATTAATTGTAGTTAAATATTATGGAAAACTATAATTTAGTATTTTTGCAAAATTGACACCATATACATTTCATATTTCCTTAGTTGAAAATTGATTCAATACAGATAGATGTGTAGACATTAACTATAGACCTAATATTTTCTACAGTTTTTCCAATTTTTTGTAAAGAAAATTAGTCCAAATTAACCTGCAGGTGCTTAAAATACCGTAAATCATCCATCAATGGTAGGAAGAATTACACACACACAATTGATTATTCCAATAAAAGTTGCTTAAATTAATCAAATGTATCATTTATACAATGCCAATGCCTATTTTCTATTTACAATAGGAGTCTCGGGACAAGCAGTTCTTGCTGGCTCGTCTCAACGAGGTGACAGGAGGACAACCCAGGAGGACTGAGTCCCCCCTGGAGAGTAAACCCCCACAGGAGGAGAACACCAGTATAGACATTCCAAGTGGAGAACCCAAGAACTACAACACCTTCTCAGCTCCAATGGCACGGTCTGAGAGTACCTCCCCTGCATCAGAAGTTATTAAATAACTCAATTAGAATAGAAATGGCAGAGTCATTATATATGTGTGATTTTTTGATGGGTGAAAAGAGGTTACGGACATACATCACAAACCCCAAATAGAAAGAGTTGGCTAAAGCAACCAAGGCATGAATGTTGCTTATAATTATCTGTTATATATAGCCATAAGTCCTGTGTGATTAATCAATACTGCTTATAAGACCAGGAAGTCAAAGATGAACAAATTTCACTCAATTCCAATGTACAGCGATTGCATATTTAAACTTTGGATTCATGAAGAATGCTACAGTGTGTATTATATTTGCCTTATGTTACGACATGAGGAAAAAACGTGATTACATAAACAAAATGCATAAGTTCACAGCCAAGCAATCTCTAGCATGCTTAACTGATGTATAGGACAGTAATAAAGGCCAGTTAAACAAACGCTGAAAAAAAAACACATCAGTGCCTTTCTCTTTATCTTATATTCCAAACAGACAAACTCACAAAGTGTGCAAAGCTGGGGTTTGGTTTTGTGTTACTTAACGTGATTGTTCAAAAGATAGCAAACGTAGCGATCTGTCGACGGGAACTACAGTGCAATATGCAATGCACAATAAGTGAACTTCCTCTCATAGAAGTATTATACATGTGGACGACTATCAGAAGAACAATGAATAAGACAGCCACTTCTCTGACAATAATGTCCCACAGACAACTGTATGGGGTAGTTACTACTACAAATGGACAGGTATACAGGTACATATATATGTAACAAACCAGAGAGGAGCTATCAGCCCGACGTGTGTCAGGGTTATTATGTACTGATGTGGGTGTCAGTCTTATTGTGTAGTAGATATCTTAGCTATATTATATATTAGCTGTAGCCAGAAGCTAGACCCATACTAAGATAGGCTCTCTGAATAAAGTATGTGATTGGAGAGCGTAGAGATGATGTCACAGGAACAAGGCAAGTAAGATACGTAGTTCGAGCCCATGCTCCTCAGAGCGAACCAAGTGGCCTGTAAGGCAAGTTTGAAATGTGAGGGCTTAGGGGGCTCAGGTAACGTCTGGGTGAGTGAGCAGTGCCGGATAGGGTGGTGAGCTCAGGAGTATTGGTTGTATGGAGTAGAGCAGACCATCTCTCGGACTTGACACTAGTCAACGGGAACTCAAGTATATTTTATTGGAACCATACATATGGAAAACTAACAAATGGTAGACTAACGATTGGTGAGAAAAGTAAACCCTATAGTTCAATTAGCCTGAGGGCATAGCCTGCAGGGCCACCCAAAGGCTGATATCCTTGACACATAAAAGCCCACGATCGACTTTTTACCTGGTTGGTTATGGATTTATCATAACCTAAAAATATTTTAAAGTGAAACCTTAAAGCTGAGACTAATTGAACAAGCAGAACTATTAATTTTCTTCTGTCGGAACTACTTTTTGTATTACCCTGCAGGGTGACAACACTTAATTTAATCACCCATAGAAATAAATCTTAAGTACTTAACCTTATCACCCTGGAGTATAATAAATGGTATTACTGGGATAGACCCTCTAAAAAGAGCGACGTTAATTGATTTGAAAAGTCAACTTTCTTTCTACACCATAGAGGTTTGTAATGTTTATTGCTATATAACTAGATTCAGAAAGACTTTACTGAGGCATTTTCACAATACCCATACATTACCTACATCAGACGAGAAGGCTCGCCATGGAAAATCGGAAACTTGATACAATACAGTTTTCAGTTTTAGCTTTATTTTATCCATGAATAAATATTACTTAAGTAAAATAGACGCCTAGTGCATCAATTTTACAGACAAGTGTGATAGATAAAATCTATGGATTCGGTATATCGGAATTAATATTTGTAGCTGGAAACTGAATCAGGTCAGAGACAGAAATCTCTATACCACTCGATCACCAACCACTCATATTGATGGATCTTTGACTGCCGTGGATGTGTTTTGTCTACATATAGACATCGCATATAGATAGGACTGGCTTTTTCAAAACGTTCCATAAACATGATACATGGGGGAATATAGGCGAACTATTACTATGGGGGCCAGGTGCCCATTGAATGGCATGCAGCATATACACTTTTTTTCAGGAGTCTGCGCACTGAAGCCGCCAATAGACGCCTAGCCTTTAGTCTGGGCTCATAGGAATCCATATCCCAAAACACAGGTTCGATCCTTTTGCATTAGAAGAGGGCCGAAACTAAAGAAAAAGGTCTATTGCCTGTGTTTTATGCTCTACCAACAACCGTGCTAAAAGAAAGGAAGATTAATATTTCTTCCCGTTTGATAGTTTAGAACTCAGTATCCATATTGCAATAGGTTAATTGTTTGGTTAAAGACGAAAAACCTTAGTAAACGTCTTCCTGTTTGGTATTTTAGAACTGAATATCCATAATGTAGTTAATTACAGTTTTTGACATAGATAAACAAAACTATAAAATTATGTTGTGATAGATGTTTAATGGTTATGAATTTAATGCAACACCAAGACACCAAGACGGTTGGATATATAATATACATGTATTTAAATCAGTAACCACAAAAACTATATTCTGTCTTTACCATTAGATGATTTTTTTTTCTAGTTCCATGCCTGTATCTATTCTATTCCCCATCCTGATTAACATATGAACAGAATTATACTTAATTAAATGCACATGTACGTTTGATAAGATATATTCATGAGAAATATAGAATTTCACTGTAAAATTATAAATATTCCATTAAATTTTGAATGGTATTTATTGATAGGGGTACATTTGAATGTCAGTATTTATCGAGAAATGGTTATGATTACTCATGATTTCTATATTATTGTTCGCACTTAATGTATTCCTGGGAATATTGGTATACCATTGAGAGACAAAAACACGGATCAAATGTCCCATGCTGATTGCTAAACTCTCGCTGAGTGTCAATATGGATGGTGGATTTATCTGAAAGGTCCACATTCTATGGCACGAGTCCGGACATCATTATATTTCAGTGACGTGATTTATTAGGTAAATCTGCACCGCTTCGTCATTTTCGACGAAACACGATTTCTATCAATTCTAATGGGACTCACTACTGACTGGATGATGCTCAGGTAAAAACCCTCTTAAACAAAGGTATAATATACATATTATTATATTATTGCAAAATAAATGCACTATAGTTGATATCACTTTTGCCGTTTCAGATAATTGGTGAAAATTATTAGAAATGTAGTTAGTACCAGTATATCAGCGCTATTAGCATTTCGTCGTTTATTAAATCTATAATTTATACTAAAAAGTATCATGCAAAAATACCGCATTTGCTCGAATTCCTTATTGACTTCGTTGGGAAGACGTAATCCATTGTCATATCATTACGGGTTGCATACATGTAATTATAAAACAGCCAACTGATCATCCATGTGGCGTCGATAGATACCCTTTCTAGGAAATATGACGTCATGTGCTGCTACAGTACATCTATTTTCTCAAACGTTTATTACGTCATGCAGATATGTTGTCTTCAAATTGACATAATTATCATGTGACAGTGATTATCACTGTCACATGATATGTCAATTTGAAGATAGGCGATGAAGCGTACAGCATTTGCAGCACCTGATATATTTTGCTATTAAGTGTGTATTCAATATTACGTTCTATGACCTCGCCATGGCAACTGTTGTAGTGCCTTGATGGCAATTTTGAATTTAACCTACGAGGTCGATCTTTGCAGATTTTGGCAGAGGCAGATACAGGATTTCTGAAAGAGGAGGAGGGGGGGAGGTCAGCGAATATGCTAACTACTAAAACGGCCCGCATTTGCACCTACGCATGCCGCCTTCCTGCCTATACTAGTTTAGGGTTCCATCAAAAAAAAAAAAAAAAAGCGGGGGGATCAGGACCCCATGGATCATGTCGTGTTTTGGAGTAATCGGTTCTAGGGAGATATACTACCAGAGAGAGGGCATTTACGTTTTTTTTTCTTATTTCGCTATCCGAGAATTGAACTTGATCGTGCTCTTACTTTGCAATTGTTCTTTTGGTAGCGTTGTATCAATTCAATTACTTTCTATCAATTAAGTTACTTTGTATCAATCAAATTATATGTGATACAGCCTAATTAATTAGTATGAGGGTGTCCAATAGGTATGTGTACATCTTAGGGGTATAGGGAGTCTGACATTTTCTAAACTGTGCCTAAGCTCCTATACAACTTTAATGTGCATTTCAGCCCAAGGGGAGTGGTGGGGGGATTCTTAAAATATGCGTACGTACTCAATCGATAATTTCAGATCTATTTACGAACCTGGGATTGTCTGTGCTATACTGAACGTTCGTGTTAGTGTATTGGTAAATACTTTTGTATTTGAAGATGCCCTGTATACAAATACCTAGAACTACCGTTGCATTACATAAGAGGTTTAAATGGCCGTAAGCTAAGCTGAACGGTATACAAATCTATTTCTATGACCTCAATTCAAACCGTCTACAAGGAGTCTAAACCGAGAACATGAAAAGCTTCCCAGGAAAAGCTTCCTATAGTATAGGGGACATACACATGAATAGGGCAGTGGGTCCGTAAGTTTGTTGTCCTAAATGGTTAGAGGAACAGACGCGTATGACACAAACATTTCACGGTAAGTCTGTATTATATAGACTAATATATCGTCGGGCCATAGTTATTCTAGGTAATAAAACTAAGACTTGCTGTAGTTTAATATTACACTCGAAACTTTTCTAGATATCACATGTTAGGCATGCTCTTATGTCGCTTACCTTACAGATATTACAAAATTTAGTATGCTCTTGTCAAACATCAATACAACGATCACATAACTATGCATGCACCCATTCTATATCTTATATAGCGATATGGTCCAATGTATAATATAAAGTGTGATGTAAGAAAAAGTTTGGCCAATGAGTCAAAGATATCTCAATTTGAACATCGTATACAATGTTTATGAGGTTTTTCACGATATTCTATGGCGATATTTATAGCATATCGGTCCATGAATGCCAATAGAAAAATACTTCACAAACAAGGTCCTTATATCCTTATTGGATACACGTATGTATATTTCATTAAAGTATTCTCCCGCCACACGAGTTTATACCGAAATCTCAATACTAGGAAACGCAAATAGATTAAATGAAATGTGACTTTAAAAAAATGCTCTATAGAACACCTGACAAAGATAACCTTCCTAAAGAGAACGCCAAGGGAGGTGTTTTGTGTAGTTTTTTTTATGTCTGCACCCTGCGGCAGTCTGTATAGAGGAAGGCTTTTGATCACGCTTCAGTGGTTCTCACAAAAGCTTGGCCTTCCCCATCCCGGCCTCCTGCTGACCCGCATAGACCAAACTCTCCTTATCCCAGGTAGTGAGGAGTGGGGAGGGGGGCACTCTCCTTATCCTGAGCGGTGAGGGGGGGGGGGGGAACTCTCCTTATCCCAGCCCGCCACCAACCCGCATAGGCCAAATTAAATGGGGTTGGGGTGGGAGGAGTTAAAGATGCATGGGGGAAGGGATGAGGGAAAATCTCCTTATCCCAAGTGGTGTGGAGGGGGCAGGGGGAACTCTCCTTATCCTTGCCTCCAATCAACCCACATAGACCAAACTGATGGGGTCGGGTCGGGAGGAGTTAAAGGTTTGGGAAGGGGTGGGGAAAAATAATATCCTTATTCCAGGCAGTGGGAAAGGGTGGGGGATCCTTATTCCGGCCTCCCGCCGACCCGCATTGACAAAACTGATGGGGTCGGGTCGGGAGGAGTCAAAGGTGGGGAAAGGTGGGGGAAACTCTCCTTATCCCAGGTAGTGTCAAGGGGTGGGGGGCACTCTCCTTATCCCAGGTAGTGTCAAGGGGTGGGGGCACTCTCCTTATCCCAGGTAGTGTCAAGGGGTGGGGACACTCTCCTTTTTTTTTTTTTTTTGGATAATATTTTATTTGTCGCCTTCAAACAAAGTCTGTTCTTCCAGACGTTACAAAAATAATAGTTCACAATTATAAGGTTTCTCGATTGATATTATCATTTTCTAACTATATATAATGTAATGATCATATACAATGTGATCGATGAAAATTATGTATTGTACAGATAAATCTATCTTATCATACAGCTTCAGAGAGGAACCGGTTTATAAGGCAGGGTATGGTAAATTCATCCTCTAATCACAAATACTATCAAAAGGGTTTTCACACCGAGCCTTTAGGGGAATGCATATTCAAATTACTATGTGTAAGATACTTGCATGTATAAATTAAATTAAATAGCAATGCCTGGCAAAAGAAATTGATTGTAATATTGTTTAATTCTTTTTTTAAATTCTTCTCTATTTTCAATATTCCGTAGTTCACGTGGGATAGATAGCCACAGTTTGGCACCTCGGTAAAAAGGTGATTTTTTAGCAAACTCATATTTAGGCTTTGGGATTTTAAATTGGCTAGTCCTTATCCCAGGTAGTGTCAAGGGGTGGGGGGCACTCTCCTTATCCCAGGTAGTGTCAAGGGGTGGGGGGCACTCTCCTTATCCCAGGTAGTGTCAAGGGGTGGGGGGCACTCTCCTTATCCCAGGTAGTGTCAAGGGGTGGGGGGCACTCTCCTTATCCCAGGTAGTGTCAAGGGGTGGGGGGCACTCTCCTTATCCCAGGGAGTGTCAAGGGGTGGGGGGCACTCTCCACCTGGCCTCCCGCCAACCCGAATAGATCAAACTGACAGGGTTGAGTCAGGAGGAGTTTGAAAGGTGGGGGAAGGGGTGGGGGAAACTCTCCTTATCCCGGGCAGTGTGGAGGGGTGGTGCTCTCCTTATCCCGGCCTCCTATCAACCTGCAGAGACTTAACTGATGGGGTCGGGTTGGGAGGAGCTACAGGTGGGGGAAGGGATGGGGGGAAACTCCTTACCCCGGACTGTGAGGAGTGGGAGGCACTCTCCTTATCCCAGGCAAAGAAAGTGGGAGGGGGGCTCTCCTTATCCCACCGACCCTCATAGACCAAATTGACGAGGTCCGGTCGCAAGGAGTCAAAGGTGGGGAAAGGAGGGGAAACTCTCCTTATCCCAAGTAGTGAGGAGAGGGGTTACTCTCCCTGACTGTGGAAACTGGGTGTAAATATAGTCTCGGACAAAAAAGGGTTTGTCAGTGAGCATGGTAATAATATGGAACATATAGAGCAATATGTCGCAGAAATTCGGGATCCCTCCTATACTCATGAGGGGAGGGGGTCAGCTCCAAATATTTTGTCAACCCTTGTCAATGAAGAGCGAACGTGTGGCTGGGTCTGTGACTAAAAGTAAGGGTTGTCACCGAAATAAAGGAAGTCCTCAAAATTAGATATTAAGATTAACCAAGGTGAAGGAAGGTGGGGGAAGGTGTTTAGAATCTAAATCCAATCAGGAAGTCAGCTCATGTACAAATCTCACGGATAAGTCATTATAATTTTTATTGGAGTAAAGAAACTACAGAACAACAGAGCTTTGTCTTGGCAAATGGTAAA
This sequence comes from Lepidonotus clava, assembly GCA_936440205.1. Lineage (NCBI taxonomy): Eukaryota > Metazoa > Annelida > Polychaeta > Phyllodocida > Polynoidae > Lepidonotus > Lepidonotus clava. Next base: position 22,432,468 of record OW387135.1, read on the forward strand.
CCTGCAGCAAAAACAATACAATAAAGCTGTCATTCTAAATCTAAAAATCTAGTCAGGGGGGCGATTTCTAATTCAGGTCAGGAAGCTGCCATATCACACAGGCAGGTAGGCTGTAGCTCTAGTAATTTAGTACCTACCCTTAAAGGGTCAGTGCTCCCCCCACCCTCACTCCCTCCCCTCCTCATCCAATCCCCCCTGACCCCTACTACTGCTGTCTCTGTGTAACACCTGTCGACCAGTGCTGCTGATGAGAAGAAGCACACCTTGTACACCTGTCCTGGACTAAGCCTGGTGCAGACTGCACCATCATCATCATCATCACGACTGACGCCCTTGCGATATCTGTGCCTTTTACAACCCACCACCAACACTGCCAGCACCACCACCTCCCCCCACTGACGGCCACCACCTCCCCACACTCCCGGCCACCACCTCCCACGACTTGCAGCCAACCACCCAGCTTCTACCTACCATCAGGCACTCGTAAATATAACATCAGCAGCCACTGTAGGAGGCGGAGGAGTAGTACTAATACCACTGCATGGCAGGAGCAGCCTTATCAAAACTACCACCTTAACCAACGGAGCAAATACGGCTCTATTGACGAATACGTCCTATAGGTGTGTATGGGTGCGTACTATTTCAAGCTGGACGTACTATTGCGTACATGGCTGTCACTTTTTGTGCCCGCACGTAGGCCTCTAGGGACTTGGCTGTGATTGTGGAGTGGACTGGATTGGAGGAGGGTACTGGCGGACCCAGCGCTGATGTCCCCTGGAGGCAACAGGTGTTCGACTCCATGTTAACGTACAGGTGGGTGGCTGACCAAAAGGACCTAACCAATTAAGGGCCAAAGCCCCAGCAGTGCTATAAATGAACAGTCTAGGGGGAGACACTATGGTAAGCTGTAGGGCCTATTTATAGTAATAGCATTGCTGTGGGGATATAAGGGGGCAGACACTCTGCATGACTGACCCCCATCCTAAGGTCGTCCCTCTGAGGTATTTATAGTATGAGGCCTTAGCCCCTGAGATTTGAGATGTTCACAGGGGAATTTTCTGCATATCAACATAGGGGCCTTCCATTTAGTACGTACGCACATTTTCAAAAATCTCAGACTCCCTAACCCCTCTTGGGCAAAAATATGCATCGGATATGTACTAAAATGTACGTGCATTTTCACAAATCTCTGACTTCCCCTCCCCCCTTGATGCGTATGCGCTTAATGGAAGGCCCCAATACGCGGTTTCCGAAATAGGCCATCAGCCAGTCAGTGAGCCCCTTTAAGCAGTGAGCCCCTGAGGGCAGGAAGTGAGGGCAGATTTAGAGGGGTGTTGTGGGGGCAGATCAGGGAGTCCCTGGGACCAATTAATGGACCAGGAGCGGACAGGAGTTTATTTGTTTCTGGTCATAAAAGTGTTATGTTGTATGTCCCCCACTGGTGCTAATCTAATTCAAATGGTGCTACTCACCCCATAGATGGCCTGTGGTTGGACATTAATTAGTAAGGCATGCATGAGAGTAATTAATGCAAATAGGGCCACCCCCTTTCAGCACAGTAGGGGCCCAGGGGGTGGTCAGATCAAAGAAACAGATGTTCTAGAGGGCAGTTTCTTATAATATTTTGTAAGTTTTCAACATGCTTTTAAAAGTTTATATCATCCAAAATCATGATAGTGTATGATAAGATACAGTCCTATATGCTGTCAAAATTTGGATTTAAAATCAGGAATTTAAGTGTGACTTTTTGACCCAAAACCTTTTCCAGCTATACTAAATCTACCAGATCTGCCCTACCTTCCTGCCCTCAAACAGGCTGAGAACCAGCTCCAGCCCCCTAAGCCCCGCCCCTTTTGCCTAGGTCGGATGTCCCGTATTACAACATAGGGTTTAGGTACACGAGGAGGAAACTAAACGATGTGTAATGAGCTAGGCCTATGCCTTAAAATTAATAGAACATATGATATGACCTAGAAATACATGAATGGTATATATACTGCATGAAAATGTTTACCGACGTTCGTGTTTGTAAATGGGGTCATTCAGGTTCATTAATGGTATGTTAAAGGTAATGGAGAGTAATATTTGCAAGACGTTTACAAGATGGCCTTTAAAACCATGGAAACCTGTAGTAAAGTTAACCTTTCCATGACTTATAATGTAGCCCCATTAACAAAAACTCAAAGGTCAATGGACATCTATGTTCATGCAGCGAGGGCCATTTTCCACATTAGACATGCAATATGGGGGACCCGAGCAATAGACCTAAATGCGGGGGATATGGTTCGGTTGTCATTAGGCTCTAGCTGGGATTTGGACATATAGCCCCATTCACAAAACCCAGAGGTCAGCAAAGGCCTATTTGTTTACTCAGTATGGGCCATTTTTCATATTTGATATGCAACATCGGGGACCCAATTAAGCAATAGAGCTGTCATTAGGCTCTAGCTTAATTGGATTGGGACATATAATAGGCCATATACCCTAATAGCCCCGTTCAGAAAATTCAATGGGGTCAATAAACATCCTTCTTTTTGCCATTAGGGCCATTGCTTATCATATAAAACATTCAGCATTAGTGACCCAAGCAATAGACCCAGCTACAAGCAAGGGATAAACATTTACGACCCAGGCAATAGACCTAAATGCAGGGATATAACCCAGTTGTCATTAGGCTCTAGCTGGAATTAGGACCTAGAATATACCTTAATAGCCCCATTCACAAAACTCAAGGTTCAATATACATCTTTCTTTTCGCCATTTAGGGCCATTGCTTATCATACAAAACATGCAACATTGGTGACCCAACCAATAGACCTACCGGCAAGGGATAAACGTTTATGACCCAAGCAATGTACCTAAATGCAGGGGATATGACCCAGTTGTCATTAGGCTCTAGCAGGGATTGGGACACAAACACCTGGATGTAGACAGAGGGTCTTGCCTTCCAGCCTGGCTATTCTTCAGTCGAGACCCATCGTCCCTAGCACGGCGCAGGAGGTCATCCCATGAATATTACATGACCTCCACTTGGCAGAGGTTCCCTGCAGGTACCTTTTTGCAGACACAAAGAGAAACCTCTCCGAGATTTCCATATTGTCCAGTCTTGTGATGGATGTTGGCATTGCTATGTAAGCCTTGTTCATATGGTACGATTTATTTTCAGTTACGATAAGTGTTACGACAATTTTGGGATTGAAGCGGGATTTTTTTGTTAAGATTTTTCCTAATTTACGTTTTAAGACGCTATTCTAGACATACTAGTTCCTTTATTTAGTCCATGTGGACACTTGTTGTCAGCAATTCTGTAACGACCTTTGTTAAACATATTTCCATGATAGCAGGCCTTATAGTTTAATTACTTCAAACACACCCATAAAGACAGCTTAAAGACAGGGCTATCTATAAATAGGGACAGTTTTTGAAAGAGGCAAGTACTTTAATCACAGGCCTGACCTAGTTTAAAGGAGTTTCAGTCCTTATTGGGTTACACTTAGCGACAGTTAGTTAGCGACAAGTAATTAGTTCTTACCTGAAAGCGACAGGTCCCAAATTTAGCACGCATTTTTTCATAGTACAATTCCAGGATTTTGCCAATAAATTGCACTTGTTTTTTAAAAATTATCCTCAGCCATAAGGACAAGTTTTTGTTTATAATTCTAAAACAGGCCTTATGTGGTCGTAACCCTTGTTTTCAGAGATAAAGTCTAGAAGTGTGAACTAGTCTTCTTGAATAGTAGTGTCAAGCAATGGAGTATGTGTGGCGGTTCATCAAAAGGACAATAATACGAATGTTGCATGATGCTGTAAATGTTTTACCACACATAGCAATGGATGTGGAAGTTGTTTTTATCAGGATATTGAGGACAGACCCTCATCAGCTCAGTGTAAACAGAATGCCATCTGACACGTCGGACATGGCCGAACTCCCAGCTGCCTAGATATGTCTGACGTAATAGTATAAAACGTCAGACAAAAACAAATTCTCAAAAGATTGGAGATTCATAGGATCCTTATCTGAATTACAATTTCCGCCGAGACATCTGAAAGAGTAATAAGGGAGTATAAGTACAATGAAAGGAGAAATGTCTGACATTCGAAAAAGCTGCACTAGACTTTGGCAAGCTTTGCGTGGTGATTATTCTATTCAGAATAATTCATTGCTTTGATCTACATCTTCAGCCATCCATATAGATTCCCTGTCATTTTATACTTCTTTAAAAGGAGACGATTTGAACAGCTTTCTGAATCCCAAAGATAATTGTTTATGTTAATGATATTTCTGAACTCGTAGGAAAGGGGGCTTTTCTGTGTAACGTAAACCCTTCAACATAACCTACATAACCTTTAGTAGTTGCGCCATATTGTGTCTTCAATAAAGATCTGCATTCCGATTTTACATGAATTAGGCCTGCCCTCTACAAATGTAAACTCCACAAATCAATGACTATTCTGGTGCATTGACTTCCAAATCATGTGATCCAAAACAACCATGAAATATTCGGTTTCCTTTTAATTCAAGAGTAAAATCCTCATTTGATTAAAAGTTGTTTTGCATCCAACAGGATGCTAAAGTCTTTCAAACCTTTCTTCAAAAAAAAGCAATGCAAATCCACCAGTTTGTGATGCAAACAAGACTGGCTGTTAGAATCATCTGCAAAATGTCAATGCCAGTCGCACTGTCAAAACACCTACATGCGAGAAAGAATGTCAAGCATTTCAGTCTGAGACTGAATTTCTTTTAAAGCCCGAAGCTGTGTGACTTGAACTACAATGAGGCTGGTTCGGTGGGTCTAATCATGTTATAAGGGCCGGTAAAGTACAACAGGACACAGTCTGTCAAACTATTTACACTATTCGATATCAACAAAACCCAGCTTCAATGTAGAATGGTAGTCGATGAGTAGGAACAGAGAACATGTATGAAACTATGCTGGAAACCAGATGCCTTTAACGCGTTTTTCATTATTCAAGAATAGCCCCCGGTACTTAAGTAAGATCCCAGTGCATTGGAAATTAGCCTTTCTATTGCCTCGGCTTTTTAACAGAGAAACTTGGCAGTTTCCTAGACGAAATGTCACATTAAATTTAGACGCTAAACTGTTGCTTTGTTGCAGGCGCCTCGATTGAACGTGAGTGGCCTTCCCGGGGAAAGGAACGTGAGCAGACGACTTTTGGCGGAGTCTGTGATTTGGCGGGAACGTCTGGTGAGCGCCCGCCATGTTGTTCCTGCGCCACCAGGTAGGGCTGTTAGTCTGCTTTGTGGAGTGTCTGCTCTTTGGGGGCACGCTCTACGGGTGGCCTTCTCTGGTCTATGTTTTTAAAGATGACGGAGTCTACGCCCATCTCTGCAGGCCAATAAAAGCGGTAAAACAGCAACAACAACAGCAACAACAGGCTCCACAAGGATACAATGGCTCCAGCAATGTGCCACTACCAGCCGCACATAAAAGCCCTACGGATAAGGCCTCCTCCAGTAGGTCGGCAAATGCCAGTGCGACCTTCACCGTACCTCCAGGTTTGTTCTTAATCTTACTAACACCAAAAGCAAGGTATTTTCTTTAAGTGAAAAGTTTGCAAACTCAAATAATTTGCTTAAGAAAGATCACTTTTTTTTTGTAGTAATGTACTATATTTTGTATAACCAGATAAAGATGATTAATCTTCTTTTCGTTGTTTACATTTAACCAATGTTTCTGTAGGTCACTTATGCGCATTAGAGTGTAATAGACATTCGTTCCTTTTATATGATTATAGGTTGCATATCCTATCCCCATGTATATGTACTGCAGCCACACTGGAAAATACAAAATATCAATAGCTAAATGTTGGCTGTTTCTTGATCAAAAACCTCTTTGCATTTAACGTCGTCAGAGACATAATTATTTGCAGATCATACATGCAAACGGATCCAGCAGAAACCAAGCTGCCACGCTGATATCATGTCTATGTCTTATTAGCGCAGCGGTTACGTATAGTAAAAAGTGGATGAACAATCTGAACTAACATTTGTTTTGAACTATATGACCCCTTCTCCATTTTTATCCTGAGAGATCCACAGCGAGATCATACAACATGTTCAACAGTCTCACATTCATGAAATAATGTTTTGTCTTTTGCCGACGAGCCAACTGGCAAGAGACAACATTGTTATTTGTCCAACAACACGGTATATGTAAATACTCTTATTTACAATATGACAAAATGTAATGTAACTATTCTAGGAGTCTGGTATATATATAAGCCTACACATACAAACACCTCGGGCCACTGACTTGGCATGGGCGACCAATGAGGCCTTGAAGGGATTCTCATACTGTCTCACGGCTAAATATTTCATATTTCATCAAGTTTTTTCCACTAAAATATTAAAATATTTTGATCAAAACACCTTTCATGAGTATTTATGATACTCCGGCACATATTTAAAAGCCAAAGTTAGCAGTATGCCCCAAAAATACCTAACACGAAGGTAAATCCCCCGAGTAAATCCTTAAAGGGAGCCAAAACCAATGAATTTGATGAAAATGTCCAAACTCCAATAACCATTCCTTGAGCCTATTTCTGGCCTATGTTAAAATCTAAACCATGAAATATGGTAGAAAATAATTAAAAAAGACATTTTCCTTGCTCATCTCAATTAATGTGGATTCGCAAAAAATGGGGTTTGTTTACAAACAAATAGAAATATTACCATCTATTGTTGAATTCTACTTCAGTTTGAGCTAGTTTTCACAGCTAATATTTTACCACTGACCTTAACTTGACTCATCTTACATATTTCTATACTTATCTGAGTTTTGAAAATATTGTGAATTATATTGGTTTTGGCTCCCTTTAACTCTTAGCCCATTCCCTCTGTATTCCTACATAACCAATCCCGCCACCTCTGTATGGTCGCCTCTACACAGGGTCATGATAAGGATATATACTGATGGTGAATGATGCTTTATAATAAATATCATTCTAATATAAGCCTATAATTGTATGTGTAATCAAATATTCTCTGAGCTTAAATATATGATGTATGAGTGTACATAATAACATAAATTATAGATGTATAGATTGTGTGACTATGATGCTACAAAAACGTATCACATAGAATGTAAACTCTGCACTGGAGGCGGTATTGGAAGACGAGCATGTGAAATGTCAGTATAAAGTTCAGGCTGTTTTGCAGTAATACGAAGCGGCTCATATCGTCTCTGGCACACATCATATACATTGAGTGTGCTCTGTACACACTTCACCTCTTCGTGGCCATGTAAAGTGTACCTGACCAGGGGAATGGCAATATGTATAGATGGGACCCCATACATGAAGATCTCAGATTTATTTCCTTTAATTCAAAGCTTGATATGATATTGTGATGTTCCAGTATAGTCCGTTATGGAGTAGCGGCAATGGTTGAAGAAAACATGCAGTGTAATAAAGTTAATATGAGTAGGCATAAAATAACACAATGTATAACATACAAAGAAGCAATATAGCAGAGGCTGGGTTAATATACTTTGACAATTATTTCTAAAGGTCAGTCGATGTATTCATTAGTTATTGCCAATTATGAGTGACGTTTTAAATCAACCTTGTTTTCCGTAAGAAGATGCGCTTCTGCACATTAAACTTCCATTATAGAGGCAATTGGTAATTCGATACATGTTAACGGCGGACATATTAAAGAGGCGGACTTTAATATTCCCCGTTCAAAAACGGACAATATTAGTTTGAAAGTCAATACTTTCAAAGCTTAAGATTTCACACGTTAAACTCCCTATAAATCTTAAACCACGCTACGTGGAAGAACAACTGGTTTTCCTGCACGCTCTAACAGTGAAGAGTTTATTTTGCCAGCTGACTTATGGAACTATTCCAAGGGTAGTTATAGGAGATCCAATCCCATAGCATGTCCCTGGCTGAGAGTATAGACCCTTTTCCTTAGTCTAGCGCCCTGCTAGCGGTAAATACCTGAACCAATGATTCGGGATATAGATGTCTAAGGGCTCAGGTTCAGGCTAACAGATTTGGGACCACTTGTCTATGGGATGGTCTCCTGCGCAGTCTCTTGAAAAAGGTATATATAGACTGCTGTTTCCTTTGTGTGTCTTTTGGAGCAGGATATAATCACCTGTCGCTGGTCACTATCCAAGTTGTAAGGGCAAACATTTCAGGTATTTGAATAATAATTCCAAAACTTATTTTCAAAAACCACCTGTTTTCCAATAGACACTAACAGTGAAGTGTTCATTTCCCTGGGCTGACTTATGGAATTCTCATGCAAACACTTTTATATGCATGCACGGATTTTGCCATCGGACTCATGGGACCGTCCATAGGGCTGCAATAAGAAAATATTTTACCATAGTATGGCTGTCACTGGTTATCTGTCCAGAGAAGTATACCTAACTGGCAATGGCCATCATCGTGGCCGTTTAAAGCCTTATGTTTATATTTTTGATAATAAAAGGTATATTTTCTAAAACATAAACTAATAGTAAATCGTTTATTTTGCCAGGTGACTCATGGAACCACTCCAAGGGCAGCAGTAAGGAGATCCGGTCCCACGTCCCAAGTGGGTCCCTGTTTGGGTGTCCGGAGCAGGACACCCATCTGGCATTGGCAGTCATCCTAGCCGTCCTCACACAGGGACTGTCCGCCCTCCCCTCTGGACGGATATTTGACAAGTTTGGCCTGCGGGTGACAAGATCCATGGCAAGGTGAGAGCAATTGTTGTATCAGCCATATTGGTAGAAGGGACGGTCCTCATCTGCTAGAAGTGGTGGGGCCCTTGATGGGGGGTCCCAATGTCACATGTCTAATTTAAGAGAAGGCCCTGCATGTCGCCCTGTCAAATTTAGAAAAATTAATAGCTCTGTCGCCATGTCAAATTTAAGAAATAGCCCTGTCGAATTTAAGAAAAGGTCATGTTTCATGTCACAAATGCCAAAAACGGCAATGTCGCCATGTCGAATTAAGGAGCCTTGGGGGGGGGGGGTCTTGGGCCATATAGTGGTGGGGGGGGGGGGGGCAATAGGAGATGTCTGCCTCTATGTGAGTTTTGGGTTTCACCCCTTTTGTGATTGGTGTCTATTGTGTGCGTGGCCTATGCCATAGGCCTTTTGAAAATGAAAATACAGCAGAAATACCTATATATTACAAATCATGGATGGATACATTTCTTCAACAAATTATTCATGATCACTTATGGTTATTATCAAATATCAACCAGGCACTTAATCAAACCAAATTTGGATGTCACAAAAAGCATAAACGAACCAGGCATCTCTTGGAATCAGAATGGCCCAGGTCATTTTATAACAATTTCCAATGGAAGTATATCCCTCCGTTCAGTTGCTGCTAAAGAAAGACCTAGTTACCTCTACCCAGTTCCCACATTTTTTCTTCACACATTGCACATCCAGACATCTTAATCCCAACATCCCACTCCCCTCCGGGCCAACCGGTAGCGGCCGGAGGTAGATTTTTATTATTAGCCAGTCCGTTTATGTGTGTGTAATTTTATTGCATGTTGCTGCTCTAACTGCAAATAATCTATCGTCGCATTAAGAATGAGGACCAAATATAAAGTGACACAAAACTCAAAACATTCCATGCATGAACTCGCGTCAATCAAAATAAGATCAAGAGGAACAGAGTTACCTAAACCCGACGCCAATGATTCATTTGTTTACCCCTAAATACCCCAGACATGCTTAGATATTCATATTGACATTTGGAATTAGTTGTTTAGGGAATTTCCCATATTGCTCGAGAATATCAATGATATCTCTCTTGAAGCTGCATGGTTTTCAGTGAATAAAATAAAGAATCCAACCCCACTGTATACCATCGGATGTTAACTTTCAATACCTGGATTGGTTTAAGTTAAAGTTACTTTTTACGTCGATCGAACAGTCTAGACGGAAGCTACCCATATGACCTCTGTTCTTCTTCCCTGACATTTGCAAGTAATTTATAAGTAATCTTTGGCTTCAGCGTCTTCGGGTTCATTGGGTACAGCGTACTGGCCTTCGTCCAAGAGGGAGGTAGGTAAAGGCTGTATTACACTACCCGATTTTACTCACGATTTTAGAAATCGCTAATTGCAATAATGATTAAACATAGACATGTTATATATAATTAGAAAAGATTTCATATTCCATTTCAATTGATGTGTAACATGCACGGGTTCCTTTCATATTTCTAATGCCAAATTAGAAATTGCCAAATTCCAGATAGTAAATATCACCTAGTGGCATATAGGCTTTAGACTACATCGCCTGTTGCCCAACCACTCACTAGATCAGAGCACCAATCGCGGAAGCCAACGAGATGTGATGGGTGCAGAGTTCCTATACTACTGAGAGAGTTTGTGCAAACCTATCGACCTCATAGTCATACTCCCATATCCCGGATCTCTGAGGATGTATATGATGGATTTGAATGTACAGAGGTGGTTTAGATAATGGCCATGTGGAATCTGATTCACCATGGGCTTTTTTTTTCTTACTAAATACAAAGGCCTTCCAGCATAGGCCACTGCATCAAAATAGGCAGATCAAATGAATAGACTTTATCAGTGTTTATGGTAGCTATAGAAAATGCCTTCAATAAAATTAAACACTTCGGGATAGGGATAGGGGATCGAGATGCGGATGCGTTGCAAAAACTCTCTTTGTCATTAGGGCTTCAACTTTTGAGCATATTATGTTCTTTGTTCACATCAAAATCCATGGGTATTCTTATCCTAGAATGAAAAATTTACCCGTAATATTCCCCTTACCATTCGTAGAAATTTATTCATAGTTTATGAATTATAATTAGATTTGTTAGACTCTCTTGGAAATAAATCCTTGTAAAACATCACAATTAATAATTGGAGTAAAACTGTAATATCCTCATTATCCTTACCTAGAATTATGTTTTCTTCCGACAGCTACGTCTTGGCTGGTGTATCCTGGTTGTATGTGCATTGGCATAGCTCAGAATATCATCATGATGACCAATTGTTACGTAAGTGTGTCACTGAAATGTATCAAATCCACACGCTTTCATCACGAGCCTGCTCATTGGGACCCTCCCATAGACGCCTTGTACCCAAACTTTAAGAATAGTTCTATTGAGACCGAAATTCTACCGTTGATTCAGACATATCTGTTAGCAGGGCGGCACAGTAATGAAAGGGTCTATTGTATGTTATTTCCGTTCCATAAATTCAATGTCGACAGTTTCATTTTTAAATATCACATCAAAATAGGATGACGGATAGAACTAACTGATCATCCATCATAATTGATTACCCCAGGCTTTAAACAAATTATAGTTCGAAATTTGAAACAGATGGATCTGAGCAAAGGTATTATTTCAGCGTAAGGTTAATTTCCTATCTTGTTTCCTTAGGTAACAGAACTGGCTGGCAGCCGGGCCTCTACCTTGGTGGCACTTTACAATGGTGCCATGTTGGCCTCTTCGGGGGTTCTTCTCACAGTGAAGGTAAGCATACTTAGAGGTTTTATATGTAGGCACCAAGGTATAATGCTACATATTTACATGAATAATGAGGTTTCTATATAGATGTGTAAACATGTTTATGAGGTTTCTTTAAAGACAATATGTATGTACTAAAAAGAGAAATACATAATTAGATCGCAGGTATATATATATATATATATATATATATATATATATATATATATATGTGTGTGTGTGTGTCATAGGCCTATCTATATAATACATGATACTCATGCACAGAAATACTTGTATACATAATTATTTCTTCTAGATACACCCCATCTTTGGTTACTTGAAGTCATCCATAGGGGCTATAGTATAAAAGATCATTGGTTTCTTCTATGCTTACCGATAGTGCTTATTGTATGCAGGACTTGCCTTATATTATTATGCGGTCCAATATTCACTGTTCCTGTTTGCACAAGACAGAGCTATGAATAGAAAAGGAAGGCGCCGAGATAATCATGTCAGATAATTGCTATTCTACCCAGTTGGCTCTCCAGCTACTTTGAGCATGATATTGCAGAGCTATTAAAGTGACTCAATTTTCGAAGAAGACACGTCTCCTATAACCGAAAATGGGAATGTTTTTATACTTAATTTCAGACACTTTAAACTAAACTGCTAAAAGTATATATCTATAGTGACAGGATAGATAAAATGAAATAAAGCTAACTCTAACATGTATACATATATCTCATGTATACATTGAAATGATTAATTTCAATTTGAACAGAATAATTAAATATAAGAAGGACATACAAGAGTAGAAGGTTGAAGGCTTATTTCATCTCACTATTTACTCTCACACTCTTATTTTAGCTGGTTTACCCCTGGGGCTACTTTTAGCGTAGGCTTAGGCCTATACATAATTAAGGTTGACAATATATAGAACATGGAGTCTAGTAACATAAAGGTTATCCCACTGTCTACGGGGGTCTTCCATGGCCACAAGCCTTCCTCCTTAAAGATGGCACAGAACCAAAATAGTCTTTCCGTCCTACTTAAGGCATGATGAAATTTGAATACATTTTAAGCTCCGGGCAATAGGTCCTTTCAATAGTGGGAGCTGCAAGAGAATAGGTATCAAATCATGTTATATTTACCGTGTGATATTTTATACAGTGAATAGGCCTTTAGAATGCATCACCAGGTATGTATGTGGTTGTTCATGTTCAGGCAGTGGCTATCTATAGCAATTCTACACATTGGATATCCATGTTTATTTCAGCAAAATCCAGTATCTGCAACCGAAGTTATTGAAAAGGCAAACCTCACAGTTTCCTATTTCACAATGAATTGAGGTTAAGGTTTCTCAAGTTCTGTATTTCAGGGCAATACATGGCATTATGTTGTATGCCAACTCTGAAAAGCAGGCTCTTGCATTGAATATGTATAGGCTAATCAATTCCTGAACAAAACAAATTTATTTATTATTTCAATAATACTGTATGTATGGACTAAAGCTGGAAACACTGCATTGACATAATACGTTAATATATTTGTGGTAGGCCCCTATACTTTCACATTGGCATGCTATCCCATGTTGTAAATTGGAATGAGGTTATTTGATTTAATGTTATCGTATCTATGCAGTACAACTGGAACAGTTAATTACAATAGACCTACACTTTCTTGGTTAACTGTAATATTGATTTAAAGTGCTAAAAGCTCTTTAATATTAAATTTTTACCTTTTAATCTTTCTCCGCTCAACCTAGACTTAATTCCTAATAGGCTATCTCCCTTTCCCCCTATAGATCGGACACGACCATGGCATACACAGAACGACCAGTGTGACCATCCTAGCCGGCTTGTGGATCATTACGATCGTCAACACCTTCACTTTCCTCCCTAAACGCAAGATCCTCCGGGCAGCCACAGCCCAATGCTCCACCACCCCCTCCTCTCCAGACACCGAGCAGTCCACCGCCACCCCTTACGTCCCCACCGACAGCCCCAACGGCGACGTCAACGTCAACGGCGACGTATCCGACGACGTAAGCTCCAACTACGTCCCCGCTTACGAGCTTTCATGGACTAGGGGCTTGTTGGCGTCAGAGCCGGCAGATGCAGAGTACGAAATGGTGGATCTTAACCAAGGGACTCAGTCTCCGGTGAATAAACCTCGAGACGATGCTAGGCCCTGGATTGCCCATGTCAAGTCGTCGCTGTTTGTGTCTTATTTGTATTGGTTTTGCTCGCTTCACTTCAGAGTGAATGTGTTCATTTCCACCTTCAGTCTCTGGGTGAAAATGGTCGTGGAGGATGATAAAGCAAAAGGTAGGTGTATTCTATTTAGAAGGCCCTTAATTAGGTCCTATATTAAAGCTGAAACTATACTATGTAAAATCCATGCAATAACGATTTGCTATTTTGATATAAAAGCACACGTAATTGTATGCATGTTCTGAGAAGGCATATGTGTCTCTGACTTTCATAATGGTGCATCAAATAAGAACGTACCAAAATAACTACCATATAATTGCAAGTAGACCTTTTACATAGACATACAGAAATGGCATTTGTTCCATGTACATGTATTCATTGAGGGACACATTGAACTTGAACATATCTTTTTTTGCAGAAAGCCATTTCACGGATGTGTATGGCTACTTGAATATCGCAGGGATCATTTTATCACCTATACCTGGGTTTCTCATAGATTATAGGAGGAAAAAGTTAGCAGGTAAGTGTATTTCCTTTGTAAGCATATATAATATGGTTAGACATTCATTCAGTGACCTAACGATTGGTAAACAGGTACAAAATGGATGTGCATTCAATTAAGAAAAAACTATTTTCTGGTATATCATCAAAAGCATACATCAAGAGGAAGTATGGGCTTACACACAATGAGAACAATCTATTGTTCTAAAGAGCAGCATGTTGGTTGGAAATACATCTCTTATAAGTTCTTATGCAAAATGTATTGATGGCTGCTGCAGTTTTGCAATGCCAATGGTGGCGATTTTTGCACAAAAAGAATTGCCATGAGTTTCAATTTCAGAGGTTATTGAAAAACAGGCCTATACTATATTATAGCTCTGAAAAGATACAATTTTCATGTTGATAATAGGGATATAATTATGAATATAGTTTGTATATAAGAAATGTACAATTCATCTGTGAATCTATTCCACCCACCACCGATGAACACCTCTCATCCAATTGGCAACTGCAGCGTCTCCCGTTTCCAGTGTCAATATTTACACATATCTCACCATCCTCACCGGCTATCGTCTTTCTATACTAAATACCCTACACCATGTCTGATTTGGCTTATAGGCCTATGACTCATCTGGCTCATGTCAGAGTGGATATCATATCTGGCTCACTAATATCTGATTCCATATATAGGCCTATAGACCATAAAAAGGTATATAACCCGCCGAAATTTCATCAAATCATATGGATTTAGACCCTTAAAATTGACAGGGCGGCATGGCCATTTCTTCAAATAATTTGACGTAGAACAAACAAATAAAAAAAATAAATGACATGACCCAGGACATTCCTTAAATTCGACATAGGACGTGAGGTTTTTAAAATCACCATGAATATAAGAAATAGCCTATAGGGACATACAAAATGGCCTTTTCTTAAATTCGACATGGGACATGGGAACTCCACATCTACACCCCCATTAATCATGGTCATATCATATTGCCCTTTTGTATTGCAGTTCACGAGCGGTTCGGCCTGCTTGGAGCCATGGCGTCTGCCCCTGCCTTGACGTTTGCCACCGCAGTTGCCTTGGTGATGAGCCTGACGTCCCTTCTCAAGTACGAGGTGGTCATTTACATAAGCACCGTCCTGTGTGTGGTGCTAAGAGCCTTCGTCTACCCAACGGGCACAGCCTTTATTGGCCTCGTGTGAGTGTAGTACCCTAGGGCTATAAAGCCTTGAGGCTAGGTTTTTTCTCTCTGCTTTCCAAGATCAGGCTACCAACCGAAATTCCATTTTCAATTTCCCTGTGTTTTCCCTGAGATTTCCCTGTTCTGTGGCAATTTTTCCCTGTGCCATAACCAGCAAGTTGTTCAATTTAAAAGCCTTTGCGTACAAAAAAAATTGGACAGCCTAACTACAAGAAGTTGAATCCCTAATATCTTGAGTATCAGGAATTTCAGAACCTGGCCAAATGAAATTCCCTTTGTTTTCCCTGTGTTTTGGCAATTTAAGCAAATTCCCTGTGTTTTCCCTGTCAGGGATTTTTTTTTGCCATTTTCCCAGTTTTCCCTGTGCAGTTGGTACCCTGCAAGATGCATAGCGTGTAATTAAACAATTCTGATAGATTCATATTTGAACAATCTCAGATGTATCATTAGATTAATATTCGAACAATCTAAGAAGTAAATGATACTGATACATTCATTTTGAAACAATTCAGGAAATTAAGGGTAGCTGTGGTTACAATCCATGGAGGGAACTAGAGCTGCGTCGTGAAAATATGGGTTATTGAATTAGAAGTGTTATTGTATAATGAACCAAAGATAATAATGTATTATTCTTGCAATTGCTCCATATGGAACTCAGCAATATCCTTTTTGCGTAAACATAAGGTACACATCTCCAATTTCATCCAACGTACATACGAATTACATTGAAATCATGTGTGATTTATTTGACATCAAAGTACTACAGAACTTCTTGTTAATTATCATGGATAATAATTATGCTCTAGCATCACTTTTGTTTCATATGAATAGGTAATTACTACTTTTATCATTAGATTTGCCCTTCTTATTACTGGCCTACTTTAATGAAACCACAAGTGTAATTGGTTTGGCCTAATTGGCTTAGTCGCTATTTATATAGGAAGGATGGTTATCAATCTGGCCCATCATGCAAGACATAATGACATTGGTCCTATCACTAACATGTCAGTTCTGTCTCCGATACAGTGGGTCATTACTAAAACAATCTGATGTCAGTTAGAATTACTTCCAATGATCGTCTTTTTACATATATGGGATTTTGGCAATTGGCCAATACATTTTTAGCTAACATTTCATATATGGTGACAGACTTAAAAGTGAAATTGTTTTCGGAATGATCATGGATAGTAGATGCAATATCAATAAGGATTTTACGTAAAGAAATGATAGAGGCGCAACCAACCCTTTTCAGCAGTTATCATATCATATAGGCCAAAATAATAATAATAGAAGATAATCAACTATAACTATGTGTATTGAAACTATAATTGTAGGATCCAGGACTGTGAATAGGCCTATTGGTTGTCTTTCATTTCAAAGTTCGGGGTTCATTTTAATTAACCTTCTTGATCCTCAATCAAGCTATAGCCTGCCACCCGTGGGAATTTATCCCAATCCAGCGGTAGCCGCCAAAATTCTGACTTTTTCTGACGTTTTCATAAAAAAAACAAAAAAAACTTACAGATATACGTGATGCATAGAATGTTTAGTTTATCATGATTTTGAAATAGGTGACCCGCTTTGAAATTTTGGTAAAACCTTCTGGAGAAGTAGGGCCTACAGCCTATACTTGTCAGACATCCGGAAAAGTAGGAGGATATTTCCAGATTTTCAGTTTAGACACTAAAAGATTGGAAACATTTGCCAGAAAATATAAATCTATAGTTTAGATTGCCAAGAATTGGTGACTTTGGTAAAGAGAAATATTGAATAAACTTTTATTCTGAACTGGCAAAAATCCGGAAATCCGGAAAAAGAAGGGAAAATAGCATCTCTAAAGTCTTGTTAATTTTTAACAAATTTAATGATGGATTTTCTTGGTTTTCCTCCAGGTGGCCCTCCAGGGTGTACGGGACCCTGTTTGGCGTGACCTTCACCATGCTGGGGGCTGTGGCCTTCCTCCAGTACCCCTTCGTCATATGGGCCAGCACGCTTCACAGGGGCAATATCTCAGTAAGTTTTACCGAGAAAAAGATAAGATAAGAATATCTTTCCAAGTCCCAGGTCAAAATAAGAAAAGCGTTGTACGTATTTTGTCAAAATACTACGGTAAGAAAGGTACTTCTCCTGTGGCAGTCTCGATTACTACCTTTCTATTAATTATGACATTTAGCCTAGATGGATGAACATTGGGGTGTACATATATGAGGGTCCCAATATAGCATGTCGATCTTAAGAAAATGCTCTGTCGCTGTGTCAATTGTCACTCTAAGCTACATCACCTGTCGTTTTTAAGAATTCTAGGCCCTGTTGCAGTGTCAAATTTAAGATATACATGCATGTACATCACTGACTTCCTGTAGACATTTCACCAGTCCTAAGCCTAGTCCGCTCAGCCCTTACAACCAAATGCTCCTAGTCATATTCAAGCCTGTCTGCTGAGCTCCCTACTTATTCCCAGTCTCCTGGCCTGTTATGCATATGAGGTGACCAATGACCTGAACACTCTAAATGCTCCCGGCACTGTTTCCCGCTAATCTACCCCTACACTGGTTCCCCGTGGTAATTCCGCTTCTCTACATATACCTAGTATAGCGGTAGCGGACAGGGGCGGTGACCAGCCTATACCCCTTGCTTTGGTTCCAGCTAGCCCTTCACTCTCTAAGCACAAAAGAGAGAGGTTTTGTCTCAATCCTAGTATACTGCTTTATAAATGTAGTTTCTTTAGCTAGGACTGACGCCACGTCAATACATAGATACATGGCACTTGAGTGGAAAGGAGTTAATAACTGGGTCCTACTATTAAAATATGACAGGTATGCAAATAATGCCCATGAAAAACACTTTTTATTGGATATGCTGAACATTTTCGCTTGAAACTGTAAGTAATGAGGTAACTAATATCTTTTTCATTGTTTCAGATGAACGCTCTTCTACTTTTCCTCACGGTGCTCTCATTCGTGCTACCGGGTCACGTGCTTTTTAAATACCGGAAGCGGAAAGAAACGCACGCAGCATCTGTCGCAACAGAACATTAGCCCCTAAAACATTATCCCCTATTCAGTCAAATAAGTGATATTGCAAAACATATCATGCGTTATATCTACCGAAGTCTTTGAATAATGAATACATCGCTTTCAATTACCTTGAAATGTGTCAAAAATCTGACTGAATCCAGATGTTCATCCTGTTATCAATGAATGTATCAAAAAATGCCTTACGGCACCTATGCTTACTACATACTGATACTACTTGGTGTATGTAACTGTGTACATATTATAGGAGGAAAATAAACACTATACTTTACTCTAGAAATGTGTTATATGCTTCGAGAGTTTTAACAGTACTTCCTCAGTTTTCCCTTTGTTAAATGTACATTCTCTGTATTACGGTTGGCCATGACGGGCAACTGTAACAGAAGACACTGCCAGGTTCCATCAATCTCCTGCCTATTCTTTAGCATTGGCAGCGGTCTTCTTTAGTCAATAGATCTATCTCATGAACTACTAGAGATTAGGCATTCATTTTTTGAGATTTCATAGATCAGACATCTAATTTGTCCTCAAAATCCCATTTAACCTTAACTTGGTAGAATTAAGATTCTCAGACCCTCTCAAAAAATCTTAGCACTGAAAGTATACAACCGGAAACTGCTCCAAAATGGAGAATCATGAAGGATTATAGGCAACCGTAATAAGGTGAATTGTTTGATATTCTGGTCTGTATATATTATGAGAGGTTTATATAAAGTTAAGCTTATCAAGATGTCATGATTTTTTGCAACAAAATCATGGGCCTACAGCACAATACATTAGCACTGATATCCAGCAATGTATAAGGCCGAGTGGTATTGATAAAGAATTGTACTGATGTGGCATGTGGCATCAGACCTAGCTTAAAAGATTATAGTTATAAAAAAACTTAGCACTAGGGCGCAGGCAGTGAATCTCCATGACTATGCAGATATTAGAGAGACCACTGCATTCCAGCGCTAGAGCTGTCAAACTTTTAGTCAGTGAAGACCTCGTGTTCACCGGCTGAGAGGCTGGGCTTAAAAGGATGCTCCGCAGATAGGTGTGACTTTGCCCAGGAGCGTTTTGGTTTAATGGTTGATTGGACTAGCCTAAGGACTGGTGAAATGTTAACAGGAAGTCAGTGACATATATTACATGTCTTGGATAATCAATAAACAACATCCTTTCACGTGAGTGTTTGTCTCAACTCTCGATGATCAATAACTGATTTGCTGGAGCTGATTTGCAGTCTTAAGTCAAGAAGACTGCAACTTGGACTAGCAAAACTATTAGCATAATGAGTGAATGGACACAACGTAATTACTCCCTATGATCTATGTTAAACTGCATAGTTCAAAATGACTAGATTTCCAAACTTAACATGTAATAGACATCGGATATTGTTCGTAGCCAACTTCCATCTCCCACAAGTCTCTCAAAAGAAAGGTTAGAAAGTGTCATTGTAATCAATTAATGGAGGGCATAATGATGTATTACTTAACCAGGTTGGGGATACCACTGAAAAACGGGACGTCCTGTAAAAACGGGACGTCCTGTGAAAACAGGCAATTATGAAAAAGTGTATTATCTAATCATTTTAGAAGAAATTATATGTGAATATTACACAAGACAAACATGATATAATACTTCTACAGATGCAAACTGCAAAAATTATGAAATTCTGCATTTAACATGGATTTAATGACATTTTCCATTTTGACAAATATACAAATATTAATTTCACAATTGATATATTTACATAAATAAAAATGCTCAGAAAATGAGGAGGTTGCTAAATTCAAAAATTATTTATGATGAAAGAACAGATCTTGAGCATCAAAATGATCGTTGCATTTTCAAATTCTATCGTTGCATTTTTTTCTATTGATTTTTAATTTTTAAAAGTTACAAAAATCATACCAAGAAAATGGCCCGTCCTGAAATAACAGGACGGTTTCATGATCTGTTATTACAGGACGTCCTGTTTTTTCAGGCAGACTTTTTAAAACCATTTAAACCAGTATTGTAATGATGGGATTCAATTTTAATTTGACCAAATAATTGTTTGTAACATAGGGCAATACTTAGAATTTTAAAAAATCACAATGGAATGTTTTGAAGTGATTTACAGGGACCTGGGTTGCGTCCTGAAAAAACGGGACGTCTCGTTTTTCCCGTCGTAGCCCCAGCTACGGTATATTTTAATTTAGAAAAACATTATATTTTGCATCTAATACATAAGTCTATACTGTTATTAATTTAACTAAAATGATTGTGCTGAGGCTAGCTTGTCAAGTTTATTTCTAGGCCTTATATAGAACCTGTCTTGAGTTCTTTGGGTCCTTTGTTGTAACTATAATTTTTTATTGTAAACAGAGACATTTAATCATGAATTACGTTAACCTTTATTCGAAAGCTCTGCAAACATATTTGGAGAACCTTTCTTTTCTTTTCTGCGTGCATATTTCCTGGATTGCCTGGCCGCTTCACACATCAGGGTTTACAGCATTGTCTGGTTGTATGCATGGTTTGTATACATGGTTTGTATGGTGAGCTGTTCCCTTCTATGGAGCTATGCTTGAGGAGAAACCAGCCACTGGGTGCTATAGCCTACTCATTTCGTAGAGTGGCAAGGAGTCTTTTATATGCAATGTCCCGTAGGCAGGGCATCACATACAATAGCCGTAGGCACTGGAAGTGCCTATTCTGCGCCACTTATTATGTACCACATGGCGCCACCTATAGTGTACAAAGCGATTTAAAATTTGGTCCTAGGTCTCACGGAACCAAATGTTTTCCTGTATAGTTTAATATAGCATATCTTGAAAAAAAAAATATCCCAAACATTGCAACACCTTAAAGTCACTCAGTCATCTATTGAGACCTCTTTGGGAGACAAAATATCAAAATTTGAGGGTAGGTTGACCGTGAAAATTTTTCGCAACAGTCCCAGATGTTGACCTACCCTCATTTTAGCAGTTTTGCAGCGACCAAATTCATGGAGCACAGCGCCCATTTTAAAACCCCACTGACATTTACCAAACACCCCATATCATGGATCTTTTTTTATCAAATAACTCAGAAATAGTAGGGGGTATCATGTGAATTCTAATTCTGCATTATCATTTTATCTTATCCCATTATCAGCCACTCAGAGACTGGCATCCCCTTCACCTCGGGACAGAAAGGTATATGACACTACAGATGGCGCCACATTTAGTTCCGTGAGACCCCTAGAATCCGAATGTATTCTGGACCTGTTCATATAATTTTGAATGAAACACATAATATTATCTTGAATATGTTATCCTTACCTCTATGCTTAGATATCTATGTTGCTTTTGTGAAATTCATGCTACCTCCTGATATATAATTGGCCTATAGAAGTTACTATCTTGATCTGTTTCTTTTAAATATATCCTTTAAATAAAGGCTCTTTGGGATATATCATTAATTATTTGTGTTAGTGCATTGTATAGTTTGTTCATAAACATTGAACATATGCGCCCGTGGAATGTGGATGAATAGGTTGTACATAATTTGTGAGAATAAACAATGAAGGTAGACAAGAAGTCGGTATTACATAACAGGGACTGATGGGGGGGGGGGGGGTCCAGGAAGTCCAGGGTGTCCTGACCCCCCACCCACCCTCCCCCTTTGGTGGAGACGTAAAGTTAAAACTGCACAAAGAGATAAAACACTGCATGTCCGTGTGCGTATGTGCGACGTCTTAGTCCTGAGCCTATAGGGTCCTATCATTATGTGTGTATAATTGCAATTGCAATTGCCCCTTTGGGTACCCGCATTGGGTACCCCCCTAATTTTGGCCAATGTAATGTAAAGATTTAATTCTGACTGCCAAATGGGGCGCCTCAAAGTCTTACATCAGGTTGCCCCCCCCCCGCCTTATCTGGATCCGTGCCCGACAACACTTTTAATTTTTGTGCTCAACGCAATGAAGGGGTGTAGATTGGGGTTCCCAGAAATTTTAGAATGGGGGGGTGGACGGCTTTATAAAAAAAAGTCCCAATTTTACATTAAAAAATCTAATATTTGGGGAGAGAGAAAGAGAAGAAAAAAGAAAAAAAAAAAAAAAAAAAAAAAGGGGGGGGGGGGGGGGGTTGTTAGACCGTAAAATGTAAATCTCCCCTAAAATGTAACTGGACGTAAAATGTAATTGAAATTGACGTAAAATGTAAATCTTACCTAAAATGTAACTCAAATTGACGTAAATTGTAAATATAATTTCTGCCTTAAATTGTAAAAATGTAGTAATTGACGTAAATTGTAAATCAATATTATAAAAACACTCCTCAAGTGTTGAATACCTATAGATAAAACATAGGCTATGCCATTGGGTCACATAAAATTCGTTGGATAAATAACATAAGGTCGTATCTTACTTAGGTTAACCATGCAGATACGGCTTTACCAGATTTACACATATCTTCTCAATTTTAAGATGCCAAAATTTTGTCCCGAATTTTGTCCCCTGGGTCGGGGACCCACCACTGATTAGGCCCCCTATATTTTTAATGTCCACGTCGATTATATGTCAAATTTAAGAAAATGAAGGATAATGAGGTCGAGCTATATATATATATGTCCTTCAGGCTTCACTCAATTCAGCTGCGCTGGCGGCTGCTCGCTCACCTACTCACGTGAATGAGACTCCACAGAGTAACACCAACTTTAGCGGTTGACTTTAGTTTGTCCTGCACATAAAGATCATTAAAACTTACCTGTTAGCACTAAGCAGCCCAACCAACTTTCAACCACGCCCATTCTTCATCCCGCCGACCACGCCCACTTCCCGGCCACGCCCACTTTTCCCGCCAAATCCGCTGCCGCTGGTTCCTAATTAACTTCCGTTCGTTACGTGACGCCGTTCACGAGTCAATTAATTGGATTTTCTTTCATTTTGTGCATAAGAACCAACCACTGGACCAAATAAACATCCTTTAGATATAGTCTTGACTGTTGTTATCTAGTTTACGAAGAGATTTGCATATTCAGCCAACCAGCCAGTTCGATCTTTTCTGAGTTTTCAATTTCAGTGCACGGCGCGCACCAGTTGAACTCGAAACTTCGACGAAAGTACCTGCAGCTGTCGAAAAAAGTAAAGTGGTGAGTAATTTTTCGGTAATTATGTTGCTTGTCTCGCAACATTGCCCCTACACTAGGCTAGCATTGAAGGTAAAGATGAGAATATCCCGCTGTGTGGAGAGGCTCCTTTGAGAAAATCCGCCTTATTTTTGAGCTTCTCGAAGTTGGGAGGCCGCCGGGCGACCCGGTCATCGACATCGGGCAGTCCGTGCCCGGTCGGACCATCCATTTTAATTTTGTCCCTAAATTAAAAAGAAATCTCAATTGTTTTCTAAACTCACCCAAAGAACAGGAGGGAATCCAGGGTTTATTAAGGGGGCATGAATTAGATAACAGGTTACTTGTCTTGTCGCAGGCGCGGGGCCTGTCTCCCTTCCCACTGGCACCGTGAAAAAACAACTGAATCCATATGGTTGGCACCACAGGAATGGGGCAAAAACAGTCTTAAATTATCCATACAAAGAAAACTTCAGGATATGTACATTCAAAACTTTCAGAGTTTCCTTTCCGATGATTCAAACAAAAGAAAATGTTTAATACCAAATATTTGTTTGAAAGAAGAATATAATATGTGCAGTTACTTACAAGAGATATACTCTCCCAAAATAAGAAACCATATTCACTAGACTACGGACAGACTACAACTGCTCTCTGGACTGTAGATATGATATCGGAGTTTTAGAGGGAAAAATGCTAGCAATGACCTCTGCAAACATTGTGACACACGTCAAGATGTCCTTCATATACTCACCCAATGTAATCAACCAGAGATTAAATGTAAGAGAGAGTCCTTTGTAATAAAGTACAGTGACTATGTTGGCAACTTTGATGTAGATCTACAGACTGACGAAGAGAAAGTGTAATGTCCTATACTACATGTGCCCAGTTATACATGTTCTTACCCCATTGGTATTGTTTATACATGTTCAGGGCCCAGCCTCACTCTGAGTGGGTTCCACCCCCTTTATGTTAAGAAGCCCTTTTTCTCAGCCAAGATCCATGTATGAAGATCCAAGGAAATAAAACCTCTCCATTAAGATTGATCATAACCTGAGTCTACTTCTCCATATATCCACTCTCAAGACATAATAATGGCGACGACGGACTTGTGAACCCTTTGATTTGCCTTTTGGACAGTTTGGTACAGTTTGAGTGGATTTGCAACAGGAGTTTGAAACTTTGAAGTGGAACAATGGAGATTTGGAGGATCTAAATAGACAATGCTACTGGATTCACAAAAAAGGATCTATTTGCTCAGATTTGCTCACTACACCTTCTACAGTGGTTTGAACATCCCTGATTTAATTATTGGAGGACACTGGAACAAGGTTTGATTGCATTTAGCATGCCTAAACTGTGAATTTTGACATTTGAATCACTTTAGAAGTTTGACCCAGTCTGGTATACTATATAGGGCATTGAGTTGGATCCCAAAACAAAACCCTGTAACCCTATTCCACCACCACCCTAAGTAGACTTGCCCAGGTCTCTGTCTCTGTAACATTTTTTGTTGTGCATAGACTAGTCAAAGACCCCAGGAGGGGAATATTTTTATTTTTTATTTTTGAAATAGACTTGCACAATACTCACGGAGAAAACTTTATTTGTTTTTGAAATAGACTTGCACAAGTCATTTTGACAAAAATTTTATTTTTTTTGAAAAAACATTTTGTATGGCAAGTTCGAATTATTGACAATCCATTTATCAGTGTTTGTGAATATTTGCCAACATGGATGGCATGTTACCTGTTTTTCCAAGTTTTGACTATGACACTGATAAGGCCAGTGCAGGCCCAAGATGGAAGAAGTGGTTGGGTAGGTTAGAAAATTTGTTCGTAGCCATGGATTTGAATGGTGAGGATGATGACGTTCGGCGCCGCGCACTGCTTTTGCACTATGCAGGCGAAAAAGTTTTTGACATTTACGACGCTGAGAAATCAGAAGGCGCACGATCCTACAAGGAAACCAGTGAAGCCCTCACCAAATATTTTGAACCGAAGACAAACGTCCAGATGGAAATCTACACTTTCCGCAATTGTGTTCAAAAGCCGGGACAAAATTTGTACGAGTACGTCACCGAACTTTGCACTTTGTCTCGGAACTGTAATTTTGCCAACGTTGACCACGAAATTTTGTGTCAGTTGACCCAGCACTGTCGGTCTAACCAACTCAGAAGACGAGCACTTCGTGATCCAGACAGGTCACTCGCTGATATCCTTGAGCTTGGGCGCACCCTGGAGCTGGCTGACGCCCAGGCATCGCTCATGGAGAAAGACAGTCGCCAGGAGGCTTCTGTCAACGCCGTCCAACATCGCAGGGTCCCGAATCGTGGCAAACGGTCTGCTCCCCCCAAAACGGGCCGTTCCGACAAGCTGTCAATTTGTCAACGATGTGGTAGTGACAGGCCACATTCGAAGGATAAGAAGTGTCCTGCCATTGGGAGATTGTGCAATTATTGCAAACAGGAAGGTCATTTCAAATTTATGTGTCGAAAACTTCAGAGGAAGGAGGAGCAGCGCTCGAGTAAAAGCAAGGTCAACGCTGTTGCCGAGCGCGACTCCGATTCGAGCAACGATGACGACTACAGTTATGATGAAAGATGACGCCCCAAAGGATGTGTTAACCACATTTGTGACGGAACCTGTGTGAATGTGAACTTTGTGAATTCAGGACTTCCGGTTGCGTCAGTCAAAATTAACGAAACTTTTTGCAAAGTATTGCTAGATACTGTTAGCATCGCAAACATTCTTGACGAGCCTTTGTATAACAAGTTAGGTAGGCCCCCGCTCTCCAAATCTGGTTGAAAACGACTATGTCCCTATGGTGGTAACAAACCACTAAAGATCTTAGGTAGTTGTAGCGTCTCAGTAGAGACCAAAGAAGTGATCCAAGTACACAAATTTGAGGTTGTAGCAGGTAGCTATGGTGCTTTGCTTGGTTTTGACAGCGCTTCCAAGTTAGGTCTTGTTAAGGTTACTTTGAACTCTATTAGGGAGACTAGTCAGGCCGAAAATGTGAAATCTAAATTCCCGAGCCTTTTTAAAGGTATAGGTAAACTGAAAGGGACACAGGTAAAGTTGCACATAGACAGTTCTGTGAAGCCTGTGGCCCAACGCCATCGGCGTACGCCCTTTCACCTGAGGGACAAGGTTGAAAAGGAGCTTGAACAACTTTTGGATGAAGATATCATTTAGAAAGTAGAAGGAGAACCGACTCCATGGGTAAGCCCCATAGTTGTCGTTCCAAAAAGGAACAAAGACGAAATTCGTATTTGTGTGGACATGCGTGAAGCAAACAAAGCAATTCTCAGAGAGAGACATTTGTTACCAACGACTGAGGAACTGATTAGTGATTTGAACGGTGCTTCTATTTTTAGCAAAATTGACCTAAAAGCTGGCTATCACCAGTTGGAACTGCACCCTGAATCTAGATATATCACTACATTCTCGAAAGAACCCATAAGGGTTGGCCGGACGTTAAACTACCCCAACAAACAAACAAACCACAAAGGTCTGTTCAGATACAAAAGACTCTTTTTTGGTATTTCCTCAGCATCTGAAATTTTCAATGAACACATTCGAAACATCATTCAGGACATTCCACATGCCAAAAATGTTAGTGACAATATTTTTGTCTATGGAAAAGGGAAAGATGCTGTGAAAATGCATGAGAAAGCTCTTTCCGACACCTTAGCAGCGCTTGAAAAAGCTGGTCTAACTGTAAACAGTTCGAAAAATGAGTATTACAAAGAAGAAGTAAACTTCTATGGTCTACAGTTTAGTGCTAAAGGTATTTCCCCTGACCCCAAAAAGGTCAATGCGGTCCGAAACATTCCCGCGCCTACAAATGTTTCCGAGGTGAGAAGCCTCATCGGTATGCTCACTTATTGTGCACGTTTTATCCCGGATTTTGCGACCGTGAGCGAACCTATTCGCCGTTTGATTCGCAACGATGTTGAATTTGTATGGTCGAGCGAGCAAGAAGAAGCACTTCAACAACTGAAGTCAAGATTATCTGATGAAACAGTGCTACAATATTTTGATCCTAGTAAGGATATCGAGGTGATAGTCGATGCCAGTCCCGTTGGACTCGGTGCTATCCTTTGTCAGAACAACCAAGTGGTTGAATACGCTAGCCGTTCGTTAAGTCAGACCGAATCCCGCTATAGCCAGACCGAGCGAGAAGCTCTTGCTATAGTGTGGGCTTGTACCTCCGTGGTGCTCCGAACTTTGTTGTATGGTGTGATCATAAACCTTTGGTGACAATTTGGAAGAAAGCCAAACCGCCCTCTTTACGCATCGAAAGATGGGGACTCCGACTTCAGTCCTACAATCTGACGATAAAGCACCTGCCAGGATCACAGAATCCAGCAGATTGGATGTCTCGTCATCCAGCGATGAACTCGAAAAGTTCTCGTTAAGAGTATATAGGTGAGCTCTATGTTAACTTTATCGCTGAATCATCTAGTTCAGACGCACTGACTCTAAGTGATGTCTGTGATGCCGCCGCAAAAGACAAAATGTATTGTAAGGCTTTTGAATTTGCCCAAACGGGTAAGTAGTACCTGACAAAAGATGTGCGTGACCCAAATATTGATGTTGTTGAACTAAAAGAAATTTGTTCAGTTCGCGAAGAACTTACGTCACACCCATCGGGTATTCTGTTGAAAGGTACTAAAATAGTCTTACCACAAAGCTTGCATGATCGAGCAATATCTATTGCGCATGAAGGTCATCAAGGCATGGACCGAACAAAATCCTTCATAAGATCAAAGGTATGGTTTCCAGGTATAAACGAAAAAGTAGAGAACACCATCAGAAATTGTACTGCATGCCAACTTGTACATGATAATCCTATTCGTTTGGAACCATTGTGCATGTCGAACCTTCCAAATGGTCCATGGGAAAATCTGAGTGCTGATTTTTGTGGTCCCCTACCATCAGGTGGCTATCTATTCGTTATCACAGATGAATATTCGAGATTTTTGTAGAAATAGTAAAATCTGTTTCAGCCAGCACATCCATCCCCGTACTAGACAAAGTCCTATCAGAATGGGGTGGGGTAAAACAAATAAAAACTGATAACGGTAGTCCGTTTAACTCGCATGCATTTGCTGAGTTTGCCAAGCATTCTGGTTTTCACCATCGAAAAATAACACCACGATGGCCAAGAGCGAATGCGTAAGCTGAAGCGTTCAACAAACCGCTTATGAAAGCTGTTCGTGCCGCAGTAGTGGAACGAAAGAACTGGAAACAGGAACTTTATAAATTCCTACGTCAGTACCGTGCCACGCCGCACCCGTCTACCGGTTTTACCCGTACCGTCTATTGTTAGGTCGTGACCCAATCACGAAACTACCAGAGATTCCGAGGAAATCAGATGACCTACTTCATCTGACAGCAAAGCGCAATGACCAACAAGCGAAACAGAAAATGAAAACGTATGCTGATTCCCGTAACTGTGCGCAATAATCGAACATCAAAATTGGTGACGCAGTATTGGTTCGAGCTGAAACGAAACATAACAAGATAACACCTGCTTACGTTCCCAAGCAATACGTTGTAACCTCAAAAAATGGCAACATGATCACTGCCGAATCAGACGGACATGTAATGACCCGAAACAGTTCTCGTTTTAAAAACACTGCTGTTAACCCAAACGTAGCGGACAATATCGACGAAGATATTTTAGAAACTAGTGTTCAGGCAAACCCTATGCCTATAAGTCCCACAGAAAATCCTGTGCATGCTAGTCCTAGATCTAGTCCTAGCTCTAGTCCAAGAAGGGAGCATCCAAGTACTCCTGCCACACCAAAAAAGCGTGTGCTACCAAGTCGTACCAGGCGACCACCAAAATGGTTTGGTGAATATGTTTCTAAATAGATTGGTTTGTAATTTGAAATACCCATATGTTTTCTGTATTGTTAACATTCTAACATGTATGACTATGACATAACTTTTTGTATGTTTGTTTGAAAGTCTATGTTCAGAAAAGGAGGGATGTAATGTCCTATAGAGTAGAGGAGCCAGTTTCCGCGCATTAAGGGCAAGAATTTGAGCTTTAACAAAATATTTATAGAAAAAAATTATATTTTTAATATTTTTTCTTCCATATTCAGGGGAATGATGTCTATGAACATAATCATAATAAAAAAAATTAAAGTTTGAAAATATTTGTGTAATATCTTAAGGTTTTACTTTAACATGTTAATTCTTCAGTTTCCGCGCACCTGGAGCCTATTTCCGCGCATTTTGGTGTCAGTTTCCGCGCATTTCCCATATTTTAGGTGTTAAATGAGTAAAATATCTTATAGAAAGAAAATATGATACATGGGGCATCAGAAAAAGATTATCTATTGATATCCGTTATAGAAAATAATTGTTAAGTTCTTAAAAATTCATAATAATGCAAATAGAAATGCTACCTTGTCAGAGAAAATCTAAAGAATATATTCATGAAAAGAAGGAAGAAATATGCATATTTATGCATTTTTATTATATGACAAAAGCATTAATTCGCCTCAGTTAAAGAGAGAAAAAAAAGTTCAGTTTTGAGTCTTTGGTTTATATTATTTTAGGAAAGTGTCTTAAGATTATATAGAACCTTGCTTTGAAAATTTTTTCTTTTTCTTTTCTTTGGAAAAATGTTTGAAAATTTGGAAATCGCGGTAAAATAGGTGGAAAATGCGCGGAAACTAGAGACTGTCTAATTTATTGTCCTTAGTTTCCGCGCAGGGGCCTATTTTCTATATTATCCATGAAATTTTATGTTTATGACATTAAGATGATCGTATATCACTTTAAACTAATATCTATGACAATTTTTTAAGAGAAAATTATATTTTTTCTTGAAGAAAATGATGTTATGCTCCTTATTTCAGAAATATTAACTTTTTAAGGATCCTGTCATTTTCCTTAATGATAAGGACATTGAAACATATATTTGGCCTTAGAATACATAAATATGTATGAAACATCATTAAAAATGACAAATTAATTGCATAAGAACATTATTTTGGGTCTGGCATTTTAAAAATAGCACATCTAATACCTAGAGAAAAAATGTGTCCATAAAATGCGTAAAATGCGCGGAAACTAGAGATGCGCGGAAACTGGCTCCTCTACTCTACTACATGTGCCCAGTTATACATGTTCTTACCCCATTGGTATTGTTTATACATGTTCAGGGCCCAGCCTCACTCTGAGTGGGTTCCACCCCCTTTATGTTAAGAAGCCCTTTTTCATTATATTATTTTCATTATATCATTATAAGATGATAAACGACCATAGCAAGCTCAGAACATACAAAACCTTCAAAAATAACTATGATATTGAGAAATATTTGTCCCTTCAAGATGTCCCAGTACCATATAGAAAGCTTTATTGTGCTTTCCGAATAAGCTGCCATGACTTAGAAATAGAAAGGGGGAGATATTACAACCCACGTGTGCCTCCAGAAAATAGGATATGCAAAATATGTAAGTTGCAACCTGAAACAGAACAGCATTTTATACTCTTTTGTCCTTTTTACAGTGAGCTACGCAGAGAAATGTTTAAAGTCATTAGCAATGAACAACCGGATATACTGTCAATGGAAAGTGAAAATTTGTTTGTGTATTTACTGAGTTGCACAAATACTACCATTATAACAGCAGTGATGAACTTCCTATATAAAGCAAATTCCTTACGCAAATTTGAAATTAGCAGGGCCAGTTGATTACGCCTGATCTTTGTACTTAACTTTATACTCAGGGATATTTCCCACTGTATTGTATTTTGGTGTCGTGACATTTTTGTTTGACTTAGCTGTATAGTATACGAGAGCTGATGCTCATGTAGTTCTTTTTGTCTATGCCATGTATTGTCTCAGCAATATTGTGCAATAAAGAAATAATAATAATTTTCTCAGCCAAGATCCATGTATGAAGATCCAAGGAAATAAAACCTCTCCATTAAGATTGATCATAACCTGAGTCTACTTCTCCATATATCCACTCTCAAGACATAATAGAAAGTATGTTAAATCTTAAAGCCCGTATTCCACATACCGATTGTGGGCTGCCGATTTGACGCCGATACAATTTCGGCAATGATCAGCAGCACTGCCGATAAAATTTACGAACATGTTGGTAAATATTTCCGGCCGATTATAGACCGGCCACCGATAACGCACTTTCGGCCGCCGATTACGGACTTTCGGCCGCCGATTACGCATTTTCGGCCACCGAAAGTCCGCCGAAAGTACAGGCCGCCGGTAAAGAACGTTGCTATGGTGAGGGTCACTTTCGGCGGCCCGCACTTTCGGTACGTGGAATACAGCCTTAAATGTTAATCCTAAATGTACTAAAGATCTCAGGGAAAAAGCAACAAATGCAATCTGTACATTTGTGTGTGATGTATATAATAATTATTGTCTTTGTCTGACTGACAACTTCACCTTGATGAATTCTATACACCCATGTACGTTATCCACCGGCATAAGGTGGTTAATTCTAAATGGGTGATGATGTACAGAAATATTTCTTTTAATGGTATATTATATTTGCACATTCCGTACTTTATAAGTGTAATTGTAAGTGATAAGAGTACAAGTTTCCCTTGAATTGATATAAATCTTTTTACAAAAAAGGGCAAATTTTATTTGTTATATCAGAATAATGTTAGGGGTGCCGATAATACAAGCCTGCCGATAATACCCTCCACTACTCTAACTAGGGTCGAAAAAAGGCAAATGAGTCTGGCTGGCGAAAGTGTTATTCATAATTCTTTTATATCAAACAAAATGTGTCAATTATTTTGTTGTGTTTAGTTCTTCAGGGTTCAGCCAGAATACCAGTTCCAATGGATGGAAGGGCGGCGTTCTGGCTGTTCGTCGGGGACCTCACCGACTGGACTACTGAGCACAGCCTGTCACAGTACTTCAGTCAGTTCGGGCCGCTCCTGAAGTGGCACATTCCGAGCGACACATTTGGACGGTGAGACCACAATTCAAATAAAATTTATTTTGTGCTTGGGACCTCTAGCTGAAATATCCTGTTCTTTTACTTTTGGTAGTCTGATTTTTTCTCTCTGATGTTTTGCTTGCACTTAAATACGAATATAAATTATTGAAAGAAATTCAAATTGCCCACCTGGTTTATCATGTATATATTGAATATCAATTATTTTACTAAAGTACAACTTTTCGTGCAGTTAGTTTTTAAATGAGCTTATTGTTTAGGGAAAAGTGAAGGGTACCTTAACTTTTCAATGCCCCATGTTATGATATACATTATTCCGTATATGAAATATTCTTAGCCCGTTTGAGGAAATTAATCCAATTAAGGAAAGTTTTATTTTAATATGAATTTAAAAAAAAACAAATTATCTCAGGAAAGAATATCCTAGTATGCACACTTTCATATCCCAGCAAACTAAATGAAATGTACCTTTTACTGCTTTGATATTCAACAGCAAGGCTAAAAAAAAACATGTTTTCTTCTGTTTGTAAACCAGTCTGAAGGACTATGCCTTCATCAGCTACCCGTCGGAGCAGATGGTTGACCGGGTTCAGCGGGGCCGGCCGCACTATCTGGACGGCATGCCGGTAAAGACACGCAGGATGGTGCCACCCAGCCACCCGGTAAGTTTATTCTTGTTTGATTAACATAGGTGGTGCTGAAGAGGCCACCTATAAAAAAATTATTGTTTCCTGTTGTAGCAAGTGGCCGAAAATAGACCACTGGGGCGGTTGAGCAATTTTTTGTAAAACAAATTTGTGTAAAAATAATGTATATTCAGCTGCGAAATTGTTAGAGCCGCGCCATGCATCCTATGACACATTAAAAACTAAAATGTCACATTGACTCTTATAACTGTGCGCCAAGGGAATATTAAAGATTTTCACAGATATCATAAGAAGAAAGCATGATTATGGAGTATAAGGTCCAGAAAATTTACCACTCGGTCAATTGGCCCGTGCCCGTTAGGGCAAGAGCCGAAATTGACTCAGAGATCAATATATCCGACAGAATACGACATAAAAGTAAGTTTCTTCTTTGTTTCTCCAGCATCGCGGTCGCTGCCGTCGTCTCCGGTCAAACCCAGAGTGTTGTCTTGGTCATTTAGGCGGGAAACGCCATTGAACGATACCAGCACCAGCGGCGACAAGATCGCAAATTTAGACCTGCTTCCGGTTGCAATGCTATCCCTATGAGAAGTCTATACCAGAAATTGACCATTGACAAAGCATTAGCAGAAATCGGGATGGAGAATGACAGCGGTCAACCTGTATGATATCGACACCTCAGCATTAAAAGGCCTATATCGTTCGGGGGGTGCAGTGTAGTGTTAGTAGTGTGGAATAAATTATGTTAATGAGCGTGAAGCATGGCCCCCAGTGTTCCCACCCGTAAGTCGGTCGGGTTTGCTCGCTTATTTCGCGCACGTTTCAGTCGACCTAACGCGCTATAGAGGTTGTCGATCTTTTATTGATGATGCCGATGTGTTGGGAAGCTATATATCGACATAAACCCAGAAAATCGCTTTTCTTTGCGGACTATGTTTCATGCGTATTCCCTTCCGGGACGAAGCGCGTGTAGCCTAGGTGAACGGTAATGGGGGAAGATGGCGGCGGGCTCGCGTGTGCATCTTTGTGCTTAATTCGATTGATAATTCGCTCCATAATTCGTATTCATATCCCCATATTTCATCAACAATTACTTTCATATATAGAAAAAGAAGACAAATAAGCCGGAGCTCTTTCGGTTTTCTAACCGATACTTTGCTTCAATAATTCCACCTGTGTCCTTGTTTTATGTAATGGATAAAAACCTGAAAAATCATCAATTTATTGGGGGAAAACGGCGATGTCATTGTGTTCATATAGCAAAAGCGATATGACATCTAGTTTGTTTACCTAATACACAATACTAATTGGCCAATTTGCAGATGTACGTATAATTTAGGATATATTTACCTCCAGAGCAGCACGTATTTAATTCGAAAAGGCACTATATGCACCATTACAACCACCAGCCATGACATAAAAAAACGCATTTCTTGAAAAAAGGTCTCATTCACCTCAGTGAGGAGTGCATCATTTTCCTATTTCTTTTTTTTTCCTGATATAATTACTGATTCAAAAACTGAAGAAATCTCAGTAGATCTTGGTGAAACAATTTTGACAATTGTTTGGCGATTTTATTTGCGATTCACCCAGAATACGCATAATACCCAATGAGAGTCGCCCGTGATAGTCCAGTCACCTGATGATTTCACATGTGATTCTCCCAGTTGCCTGTCACTGTTAAAATCACCTAGTGGGTATAGGGCTTTAGGGCTTCTGTACATTAACTGCATACTTTGTATAAATGCTCGTATCTATAAATAGGTTTATATGAACTTTGATGTATGTGCCAATATATTGAAGGAGGAGGGATGGTTCCACAGTCTTGACTTCTTCAGTGACTCAGACAATACAAATGTAGGTATAAAGCAAATGTAGGTATAGAATTATCTAGGCCCAAGTACATGTACATTGTAGTAAGTGTTTAAAAATGTTTTTAACATTGTTTCATATTTTCTTGGTAAGTTTGTTTTCAAATCACAGCCTTACAAAATTGTTTTTTATTGTATTAACTTGTTGGATTTAATCCTTTTCTTTACATGTATTAATTCTTATGTATTTTATATAAAGGGAGCCAAAACCAATAGAATTGACAAAATTTTCAAAACTCAGATAAGTATAGAAATTTGTTAGATGAGTCCAGTTAAGGTCAGTGGAAAAGTATTAGCTGTGAAAACTAGCTCAAACTGAAGTAAATGCCACAAGAGATGTTAATATTTGCATTTTTTTGTAAACAAACTCTATTTTTGCAGATCCACATTAATTAATTTGAGCAAGGAAAACGTGTTTGTAATGATTTTTTTTTAGCTCAGTTGGTGGAGTGCCCTCTTCGAGTCTGGAAGGAAGTGGGGTCTAACCCTGGCCGGGTGATCAAATCATAAAATTTCACATCATACATGATGGCAGTTAAGTTGAAATAGAAAATTCAGAAAACCAGAAATTGTGAATAATAACCAAAGGTAATTAATGTTCAATGACTCTGGCACACATGCACCCCCTAGTGACAAAAATGAAATGTCTGCAAATTAAGAAATCTCTCATTAATATACTTGAGTAGGGTCCGAATTTGAAATGAAACGAATAGATATTTGTTTAGATAAATTTAGGGGAATAGAAAAGAAAGAAATTATAAAGGATTATACAGAAGCCATCACATTTTAAGTTTATCAAACTCCAGCAATTTAATAGCATTGGTAACCGCTATCTTTTTTGGCCTGTACATTGCTGCAGACCTAAGGTACATACTCCTAAGGCTTGATGAGGCTATAATTAATTCTAGAGTCAGTTGAATATAACTAAGTATATTTTCCCCATCAACTTTTATAGTTGAGGACATTATCTTTTTTAACCTCTCATTCAGAAATGAGTGAAAAAATATATGCATGGTGACATGCATATTTTGTTAGTCTTAATGGGGACTTCTGATTTTGGGACCCTGTAGTGGATTTAGAATTTTGGTTAAACAGTCTTATCCCTTTATTTACAGTCTGCACATGATAATTTGACTGTATAGAAATTATAGTTGCAATGGACGGAAGAGCAGCTTTGCGCATACCCTAAATAAAAAATGAATTACAAAAAAATCTCATTTTTCTTTAATGTTGGTATCAATTTGACAGAACCAGCGGAACCTTACCCTAGACTACCCTGCCCTCACGGTTTACGTTGAAGGCCTACCGTACTTCATCTCCAGGGACTACCTGATCAGCCAGTTCTCCAGGGTCGGGCCGGTAGTGGATGTTGTCTTCAGTCATGCCAGCCGCCAGAATAATGAATTGTGGGGGACCGCATACATCTACTACGATGACTACGACTCGGTCGACAAAGCTCTGAGTGTGTAACCGTAACGTGTTTTGTTATTTTCAGTGTCATCCATTTATCTCATTCATGAGCAAACCTCATACAAGAAGTACTCTTAAAGGATTCATAAACTACTGCAAAAGGCATGTAAATCAAAATAAGTAAAGTACTCTTGTTAGTATACTCGGTAATTAATTGTAGATTTAACAAGCATTTTAGAAGGGGTAAGGAGGAAATTATTACTGTCCAAAACTTTTTGTCAATCTAAGCCTATGAATGATGTTTTAAAAAATGAAAAAAAAAAGAAGAAAATTTCCTCCATCCTCCGATTTTGTCTGTCACCAACATATTTTTAACGGGGATGTAAGTTTTCAGATTTTTGTCTGATTTCAGACTTTTTCATGTCATCACCCCAAATAATGGTTTTCTAAATTAGTATCTTACATCACATTTCATAGCATTTCAAGATGATTTCAGATTTTCTATCTGGGTTTTCAGATTTTTTCATCAACCCTGACTCACATCCCTGTTTTAAGTTGACTGGGAATCCAAAAAGATTACCAGATATCTAACGATTTCTGTTCATCCTTCACATGCTTGGTGCTACAGAAAGTGATATTTTTATTTCAGTGACCCCCTTTTCGTTCAACGGTGTACCGGTCACCCTGCTCTCTGAATACCAGTTATATACGCGAAATGAATGTGGTTCTTGTAAGTAATAAAAGTACTATGTGTATTTTTTGCTACGTCTATATTGTAAATCTAAATATTGAATATTAATGACGTTTAGGAATCTTGACATAATGAGACCATTCAACAGTGATGATATTGCCCCCCCCCCTTCTTTTTTTTCTTTTTAATTTTTCTTTTTTTATTTTCCGGATTTTTGATTAGTTTAAAATGAAAATGGATTTTGCTTTCCTATTTCTGAATCATAGTTTTCACTTTTGATAGTTTTCTTTATCAGCGTTTTAGATACAAAATTAACCCTTTCTTATAGATAGCTTTGCCCCTTAAGTTTCAAAAGTGAGTGGCATCTCTAGTTCAAGCGATTTGGGTGCAGGCAATGCGCATAAATAATTTTTTTATCAGCTCTCTAAAACGTGGTATCACTGAAAGTCACTGATAGACAGTATCAATGAAGTACTAGCCAGGGATGTATTACGTCGTAAATGTCACCCAAAAATCATATAACAAGTATGGGGCCTTCCATTAAGTATGTACGCATCAAGGGGGGAGGGGGGGTCCGAGATTTTTGAAACTGCCTAAGTTTTAATACATATTCAATGCGTATTTTTGCCCAAGGAGGGGTGGGGGGTCTGAGATTTTTGAAAATGTGCATACGTACTAAATGGAAGGCCCCTATTCTACTTTTCAATCCAGATATCCTAGATAGCTACACACCAGCTGCACAGACTACATTTGTGATGCCACAAATCGAGCGGCCACAAGTTCTGCGCCCCATCAGCACCGCCAACATCAGCTTCGGCAATGTTGCCAAACAGAACCTTGGCGCTGCACGGAAAGCAGCGAAAGTGGCCCGTGGTAGAACCAAGACCAGTGTCAACTTTACAAGCCACAAGAAGGATGAGATTGACCCGGTACGTGGCCAGCTGAAGCGTAAACGCGGCATGACCACTGGATCCATTCCCAATGCGGACGCTAAACGCATTCGACTCTCGACAAATCTGGACCCCAAAGTTGCCCTGACGCGGGACTGCCGCGTGCAGCGATGTCTCCAGGCGGCGCGATTGGTGGCAAATGGCCAGGATATGCTCCGGGAGATGGGGGAAAAGATGGCTTCTCTCACCATGGAGGCAGAGGAAAAAACACTCAAGCTTGCTGCACTGGAGTCAGTGTCCCCAGCAGGGAAAGGCATGCTGCAATATAGTGAGGAGGAGGAGGATGGGCTGGAGGAGGGGGAGATAGGAGAGGAAGAGGAATTGGAAAATATCGAAACTGACGGTGTTAAGCCACTGGAGGAGAAATCTCCAGTAGCTGTTAAAACTCCAGTAACTGTTAAAACCCCAGATGCTGTTAAAACCCCAGTAACTGTTAAAACCCCAGTAACTGTTAAAACTGAACCCACCACTCCTCCTGTTTCTACTGCTCCAACTCCCACCTTGACGTGCCACGTTTGCGATGCGGTCATCGACCCAACAAACCAGGCTCGGCCGATAAGCCCGACCGGTGTTCGCCCCGAAGTGGAGGACAGCGTGGTCGTGTTAAAACATGCCATCAAGCTTATCCGCAAGAAGGAAAACGCACTGACCAGAGACATGAGCGGTTTGAAAGTTGCGCTCAACGCAGCCAACGAGGAGCTCAAGTGCCCCCGTTGTAAAGAGAAGATTATGGCTTACGTGTACAAATGTGGACATGGTACCTGCGAAAAGTGTGCCAGCCAAGATAAACTCTGTCGCGAATGTGTGGCGCCTGTCAAAACCAAAATGGCACTGAAATGTGGGCCTGGGGTCAAAGTTTAAATTGAATGGAAGTCATTGAAGTATCTGTTCTTGATTGTATTTTGTGCTGTTACAGATGGACAAAATTATAGCATTACACTGCTTTGATGTTTAACATATTAACATATATAAGTGGGACAGATATCCAAGGATTCGCAGGGCGCTTCATTTTGACATGTAAGTGGGACAGATATCCAAGGATGCGTAGGGTGCTTTGATACTTCATATGGATTTTGTTGATATTACACAAAATAGAGCTTTGATTGATTGTTTGAATGTACTCTTATTAAGTGCATAAGACAAGTCGTTGGGCGAGATGCCGTGTATCTACATAGATCTGTTGAAGTGTGAGTTTGAAGTAATTTGGACTATTTTACTGGTCTATATCTGATGTTGGAGAGTGACAAACTCCGGACTACGCATTTATATTTTTCACGTTTACTGAAAGTTTCACGTTAGAAACTGTTGATAAGATCTGCAAATAAAGTTATATTTTGCATTTTTCTTCTTTGTTAACTTTCCAACGCTCTAGATATTATCTATTTCTACTGAAGTAATGAAGTTCTCATAACCACACCGTATTTCAGAGTAACGTTGCTGAAAGCGGGAAACTAAAATGATTTTTTCATCATAAAGACGCACTATATAGTTAAATCTACGAAGAGAAGTACGGAACGAGATACATAAGTTGTCCTTAAATTGCCGGATTTATATGCTGTTGCCATTCAAAAAAATCATCGGTATGAAAAGGTTTCGGAAAGAGAATGAAGTTTTGTAGCTAGTTTCGCAGACATTTCTGTATTCTATGCGCAGCTGATTAATATTTGCTGCGGTGGCCTATTCATTACAATGAGATCAAGACCACAGCCACTAAAGCTTTACCGTTAGATGCCCTGCTTTGTATAAAATCAAAGTGCCGTGAAATTGGAAAATCAGGAAAGGTAGGAAGGTCGTTTCCAGATTTGCACTTCAGAAACTCACAAGGTGGAAATACACTAATATAGAAAACGCAAATACATAGTCCATACAGTCAACCAAATACTCTACCTCAGGATGAATTACACCCTGCCCCTTCCGACTAGATTCGTGAAAGATGTTATCTAAGTGGGAAATAAGCTACAAATAAATATTAATTTAGTGTAATTGAATCGATTATAATTTAATGTATTTCTTGCTTATTGCTTTAAGTTTAATTAGTAGTTTCGATATTATTTAGAAGTAACAGACTAAGTAAAGCACAAAAGAACACAATCTGTTTTAAGTTTATGTTTTTATTGTCCATCTCGGGATGCACATGATACTACCTGTTCATTCATACTTACTAATATGACCTCTCCCAAGTCATGGGTACTTTTGCATGTAATCTTATCAATATGTCGCAAAAAGATAAGACATTCTTCCAAGGAGTTCTATAAACGTGATAATGATGAGGTTATGCAACTTAAGAATCACATATTTAACAGCATGGGATCTTTCAATATTCCACAACTAACAGCATACGCAGTAGTCTTATCCAGGAAATTAAAGTGTGATATATATTTCTGTTGAAAAAGGTGCAGTTTCATAAAATCAATATGAAATTTCTAAGTACAACAATAACGTTATGTTGAGGGGTTGGAAGAATGTTGTGCTGTACGTGCCACGAATTAGTGGGGAATCCAGTCGGGAATTCATTTTTTGAGTAGTAATTCCAATAATTTAAGTGCAATCTTTACTGATGACATACAGTAAAACATTCTTCTTTTAAATGGCAGCAAATACACCTTTTCTGACATATGCTACCCAATTCCTGAAATTGAAAAGTAACGGTAC
The DNA here is from genome assembly GCA_936440205.1 of Lepidonotus clava. Lineage (NCBI taxonomy): Eukaryota > Metazoa > Annelida > Polychaeta > Phyllodocida > Polynoidae > Lepidonotus > Lepidonotus clava. The sequence continues at coordinate 22,473,153 of OW387135.1, forward strand.
ACAAATTCAAACTCAATCTAAATATCGTAAAGCGCCAATATCCATTAATTGCACAATTTCCTAAAATAAAGTTGTACCAAAACTCTTTGGCTTACTGATTCAGAATTGATAATATTGTAGACAATTGTTTGGTTATTTCCAAAATTATGCACTGCCACATTATGTATAAATATCTCTGGTTTCCAACATTGAAACTAGAGTTGCAAAACCGAAACAAGTGTAAGATGGGTGAAACAACCTTTGTTTCGTTACTATGCAAGGATACTATTTAATCTGTAATCTAGAAATTAGGGAAAAAATAGTGGGGAAAAAATTGATGCACGCATAAGAATGTCAATATAAATTCAGATGTACATCAGTTTGAAACGTTCTAGAGTCTTCAAACAAACATTCCCGTCTTTGTATTAGTCAAAAACATGATTAAATAATTTCACGAAATTATCTAAAAGGCATTAAATTGTACACGTTTGTATTTTGTTCCCATTAGGAACATTATCCAATTGTTTTGGTACGTAACTTGTATGCAAATCAATAAAATATTTGGAGAAAATCGACATCAATTCAAGAGAATCATAGCCTCTCATTTCGTCAGTCTTTCTAGTGAGCATGAATGAGCGGAGATGAAAAATATTTCCGAGGAAATATCTAAAATGAGATGAGCACACACACACAGTTCACATTCACTGCATATCTTACATCCTTCGACAAGTGTATATATCATATTTATGGATATTTACTATGTGAAATCATACCATATTATTTACATTTCCTGACATCAGGATACCATTCGCAGCCAAGAAACAAGTTACAACCAAATTAGTGAACAAATGTGTGACATGGCTTTAGCATCATCCCATCGGTGACAATGTGCGATTGCTTTTGGCTACTTCGGGGGGAAGGGGAGACGACAACGATGACGACAACACACAGTGCGACCATGGGTGAACTTCATCATGGTCGTTTCCCATCACGAGCGATGCCCAGCAAAGTCCTTTGTTGATGCGACAAAACTATTGGAAGTCCAACGACCCTGAAGAATGACACTGCAGAATAGTGGATCAACCATGGGTGAACGGCATCATGGTTTTTTCCCTCCTTTTGGTGACGACACTTCTTGTATCAGCGTAATATTCTAGTCCAATCTTCGTGAGCAAATAACACTAAAGAACACTAATTGTAGCACTTCATAACTGGGGGAAGTCCAATGACCCTAACTAACAATTCAGTAGAACGGATTATTTTAAACCATGGGTTAGCGGCATCATGGTTTTCCTTTAAACAGCAACACCCCTACGAATGAGCAAGACCCTCAGTCCAATCTTCACAGGCAGTGAACACTAATCCTTTGTTACGGAAGAACGAAACTATTCAGTCCATTGACTCGATGACACTGCTAAATCGAATATGACTAACCATGGGTGAACAGCATCATGGGTTCCTCCACTTCTCGACGGCAACACAAATATACATCGCATTGAATCCTCACTTCAAATACACTATGCTCAGTCCTTGGCACGATAAGAAAAGAACTATTCAAAGTCCTATGACTATTGCTAACCAATGCTGCAGGCAAGGTGACGATTAACCATGGGTGAACGGCATCATGGTTTCCTCATTTACTTGGCGACAACATAATATGTGCCAAATTTAAGTGTCCTATCACTCCATTGTAGTTTGCCTGAAGAGTTTTTGGGTGGAAGGCAAGGATGTGCTCATTACGTTCACTCCTAACAATATATGATTATCCAAGACACTTTCAATTTTTCTCACTGTATTACTACTTCTCACTTGTTATGGCCGTTTCTCAATGCCATACCGCTTTCTTTAAATCTAAAGTAGTTTTGAGATCCCTTTTATCCTTATTAGTATGGTTAAAATGCATGAACTTGTTGCATGAAGACAACTTATGCCTGAACTAAACACAATAGTGTTAACACTTTGGAGTTTCCCTAACTAATAATTAATTCTGCCATTCCATGTTATCCTTTCAAACTTGACTTGGTAGCTGTAGCTGTGGGTATCTCTCAACACAGCTTCTATAAATTCACTCTTGTCCCAAATATCACAGTCCAGGTTTAGTCCAACGCTCTTGATAAGTCCGTCAAGAGCAAATTAAGGAAGAAAGATTTCAGTCCAATTCCTAGGAGGTGCAGCAACGATTTTCTTCACACAAAAACAAAGGGACAAAAATATTCTTGGAAAAATAAATGGAAAAAAATGATATGGGCCCATGAATCATTTCTGGGGAAGTAAATGGGCCTAGACTTCGGAGACTCCGGGATGCGGGGCGCAGGTGGGCAGCTTGTGTTGGGACGCGGGGGGTTTCCGGGCTGTGGTGGCAACAACCTTGGGCCACCTTTACGGACAACATTGGGCTGGTGGCAATGGCATCAAGGATCAGGGACAGGAGAAGACTTCAATGGTGTGAAGATGGAAGATGGTGCGGGAACTGGGAAGACAACAACGCATGGGCTGCGATGCCATCCTACGACCCACGCACGCCTCCAAGCTGCATGCGCTCACGGAGCCCGAACGGCTGCACCAACCGCATGCCTTCTGCTGCAATGCGCTCTCACCGCCCGGTGCTGATCACCTGAGAACGCGACACTGCACCGACCAACTCCCTCCTCTACTAAAGCGGCATCAAGAGGGCGGCCGGACGTACCCCTCCCTGGACCCCTCTACTCTGCGGCTTCAAAAACACTCATGCTGGCTTTGCAGTCGACCTTGCTTTCGTCAGCATTAAGCGTGACGCCCATGGCCTTAAGGAAGTCGAGGCAATCCTTCTGATTGGAGAAAGCTAGTTCGGTCTGGACGAACGCAACTGGTATCATGGGACGGAATCTAGAGTACGCAGGGAGGTATAAAGAGAACATGTCAATCACAACATAATGGTTAATTCAAGTGTTACATGGATTTAAACGACAGTTAAGCCAATATACTTACCACAAACATTAATTGCATCAAACACTTATTGCATACTTACCAAAGTTTATAAAATTGAAGCGAGCAGTATCAATGTAATTATGGCAAGTATTAACTTCGAATTTTAGCAAGAATGGCTCTTCAAGTTCATGTTACAAGATACATGTAACACGAATCTGTTTCCAAAGTACTAGTAATCAATATATATATATATATATATGTGATAAATTAGTAGATGTAGTATGCTTCAAGATGAGCCCACGGTATTAATAAATCGCGTGAAGAAAAATAAATTAGCAGATTTGATGTCACATTTGTCAGCACGAGTATTTCATACAGAATCATCCATTAAGGAAGCCCAATAGCATTATGCGTCCAGAAACAATCAAAGTCCAGGCTGGAAAAAAGTTCACAATGTTAATGCATACGAAAGTTGATCCTATAATAAAAGAATCGATTCATACTTAAGATATACAAATTTTTACTACTATAAAAATCACATCCTTCTTTTCTTCCAGTAGATATCATATGCGTACCTCTGTCCAAGTGATAGTAGTTGCACCTGCGAGGAAAAGGAATTTCACTAGTTACACTAAAGGAACCCGAAACTACCATTATCATAAATACATACGCCATGATTATGTATCGCGTGGCTTCAGTACGTTCCCTCTCAATGAACCAATCCAATAGGTAGCCAGACATCTTGGGGGACTTTGAGTAAAACCTGAAAAATCTATGGAAATCGTTAAGGGCCCACGCTGAACGGATGGCGAGTGCATGTTTGATGCAAGGATCTGCGCGGTGTTCAGGTTTCAGCGAGGAAAGCGCAGTTGTCATATCTGAGTGATTGTCAAGGTAAAACAAGTTTTCAAATGGCACATCAAACAAGTTCCAGATAAATCTTTCCTCTTAACAATTTAACACTATACAGGGATGTAAATGAGGGTTAATGAAAAACTCTGAAACTCAAGAAAGAAACTCTGGATTTATTTTGAAATGGTCTGAACCATGACGTAGGAAACAGATTTTGGAAATTCTTATTTGTGGTGAGAATATGAAAATCTGAAAACTCCCATCTCTGATTATACAACAGAAATACAAAATCAAATACCGTAAATATATACAGAATTTGTTTGTTTGTTTACATTTTTGTATGTTTTTCTCAAAAAGGATACCCATGCCATTCTTGGTGAACATGTAGTAGAGAATTCGGTAGGCCAGGAACTCAGTTTCGTGGCCCTTGATACCCTCGGCGTACAGGAGCTTCAGGTTGGTCTGACACTGGTTGAATTCTTCGTGATCGCCCTGAAAATGGAAAGTTTTACTTTAAAATCATGTTATCAGCATTTTTTTACGGTTTCTTTTTAAGAAACAACAATTCAAATTTGATATTTGGCAGGTTTTTTCTTCCAGGCTAGGAAAATCTGCGTGTCCGCGTGTCCTCGACGACCAGAAAATGGCTGTGGACGACCAGAAAATTATTTTTGGTCGTCCTCCTGACGACCAGATATTGTGAATTTATTTCATAGATTGTTAAAATATGAAAGGGTCTCTTATATTGTGGACAACCTCAACCTATATGAGGACGACCAGACTTTTGCTAATGGTCGTCCTCTGACGACCAGAATTCTGGCCGAATTTTCCTAGCCTGTCTTCTAAGAACATTTAGATACTATGATTGCGAATCACAACGAAGCCATTCAAGTTTATATTTTGAAACTTACAAAGTTCCCTAACAGCTCATTCCCAAGTCCTTGTAATGTTAAAATTCATACCTTTTCCATAGCAATTCGTCCATGGGTTTCGTAGACGTGAACGCAAAACTCGTTGCGGATGGTTTGAACCTAAAACACAAAAGGAAACATCAGTTATATGTTTCAACCACTGTATTGTAATTTTCAACACAATATGCAGAAGTTTGTCGAAACGTAATATTTAACATATCAAACACTAATATCAACGCACAACTGTCACAAGTAAATGTCTAAAGCCACAGCATAGTTTGCTAAGTCGGAATATTCCTATTCCTATTTACATAAAACTTTATTCTTATTGACTAACATGGTCAGAGATGCCACTCCCAACTGATGAAAATGTAGGAAACAATTTTCCTACTTTTTTCTAAAAGCAAATAGGACTAGGAAGGAAATAACCACCTTCAGGAATAGAGACCTGACATTGAATATGTATTTGAATAGCTTGAAACTTACACAAAAATACCCTGAACTAGATATTAGAGTGTTGTAGGACAGATCGGTTGTACAATCCAAAATCACCAAAAAGTAGGAAATCCTACAAAAGTAGGAAAAATAGCATCTCTGCATGGTTATGCTTTTCTCATAAAAGTTATTAAAATCTTATGTGAGTGGCTCACCGTGAGGTCCTGTCGTATGGACTTGAGCTGCTCACAGACGTAGTGGTAATCCTGCTTCGCCTGCCACTTCTCCTTCACCATAGCCAGGGACCGCCGCAATACCGGGATGGGACGCACAGTCGATGAATCAGGTGCCTGAAGGGACATTATTAAAGATAAGTATTCATATCAATACATAAATTAGAAAGACTGAGATAAGATTAAGAGTTCAATGGTGAACCATTATAGTTAAGTTTATTCAAATATTTCGGATTTACAGTGGATTTAATTTTACCAGATTGTTTCATTACCTATGGATCTGTGTGAAATTAGAGAATCAAATATAGTAAGTTACACTAAATGAAGTGCTTGAAAATCAAAAATTAATTCTGATAAATTTACCAAAACGTGCAAATTAGAGAATTAAATACGGTAAGTTACACTAAATGAAGTGCCTAAAAACCAATAATTTATTCTGGTAAATCTACCAAAAAGTGCAAATTAAGGCCAAAATATATTAGTTTTTTTATATTCAGGTCACAGTGTTATTTTCTTACCGAAGTTAGCCGGAGGTAACCCTTCTCCAGGTCCTGACAGGTGCCAACAATAGTGAACATACTCCAATCTAACTCATCGTCCTCGTTATTCTGAAAGGAAAGGAAAATAATGAGATCTAAGAGAATGCTTAAGTGATCTCCTTTCTCCTACGCAACGCTGACATGAAGTCATAAAACGTACAAATGTTATAAAATCAAAAGGTGGAAATAACTGTCTAACCAACGCCAGGAGTTCAATTTAAAGTTTTAAGAAGTTTAAGAATAGAGTACAAAAGGCAAACACTTTCTTTCCATGGTTTAGATGTACATGTATTGACACAGACTAGAGAAACTTAATGGGTAAATAAATGATGAAACGATTCTTAAGATTTAGAGTTGATCTGGAATCTCTTTCATGGTGGAAATTGGACTTACTGCTCTAACGTTGTTGATCTGAAGAGTCAGTGGTTTGGTCCTCTGTTTCTTTGAGTCAAACGATCCAGCAAAACGAGCTGCCCTTTTTTGGAGTTTGTGGCTGTCAACTGCCTCCTCGTAAAACATATTTTTACTGTAAAAGAAAATGTGGAGGAATAAGCAAGAGCTTCAAATAATATTCTGTATGAGTGCTGGTAGTTAACAGTAGTAACAAACATTTTTGTATGTATTTGGACCTCTACAAAGAATAAAAGACATGGAACCCTCAAAACGATTTTCCCCCCACGTTTTAAGTTCTAGTAATCAGTAAAGAATGTGGTCTAACCCATTTTGCAACACACTTTGTCAACTACAAGTACATTTTCTTAATTCAAAGTCAAGGCTTTGAGCTTACCCTTGCTTGTTGGGTTTTTTCTTATTCCTCTTTTGGAAGGAGTTTTCCTGATCTTTCTTAGGCGTGTTCTGTTGCCAGCCTTTATTGTTTCTGTTGTCAAAGTTGCGCCCTCTACCTCCTTTGTTTCGATTGTTATTGTAGCTCCTGTGACTGGAGCTTGAACTGGACTCGGAGAGACTGTCACTACTGCTGTCACTGTACCGCCGCCTTCTTCTATCGCTGTTCTTGGAGTAGCTGGGGCTCCGGGATCGCGAACGGGAGTAAGACCTCGAAGATGATCTTGATCTCGATCTTGACCTTCTGCGGAATCCTGGCGGTGAACGGGGTCTCCGATTAATAGCAGGTCCTGCTTGGTTCGCACGTGGTCCCATACCATTGGTCCCATCCCATCTTGAGCCTCGTTCTTTCTTGAAGTTGCCCAACATGCTTGCTTGTTGAAGCATACTCTGCTGGATGCGGCTGTGAGGACTACCCTCAATCAGCTTTGGCCGCTGCTTGGGTGGCACCGGCAGGGGTTCTGTCGCCCAGTCGACCGTCTTTGATCCACCAGCATTAAAGACACTCGTGAGCTTATCTTTGAGCAACTTCTCAATTTGGTCCTTAGCTTGTTTATCTGCCCCGGCTGAGGCAAATGCACGGGACACATAGTCTTTGAGGGCGGGAGGCCAGTCTGCAGCGGTCTCTTCGTTTTGTGGCTGACTTGGTGCTGGGTTACGGGGCATTCCTGGTCCTTTTACGGCAGGTGGTGGTTGCTGATGTTGCTGCTGCTGCTGAGGTGGTTTGTACATGTTATAGTTGTTCCCTGTGTAATTCTGGAAGGCATTTCCCTGCTGCACGTTACTACGTTTGGGGAGTGCGAAGCGAATACCTCCCGCTCCTGGTGATTCTGTCAATTGTAGAAACATAAACAAAAATTGGGGGTAAATGCCAGTAAGGTGGATTTAGGTTACAATCACAGGAAAATATCATTATCAGGGAGATAAACCCCAGAAAGAAATTAAGAAACTATCTTAATATGCTATAAAACGCATGAAATTTGAAAATTAAAATCATTTGAGGTGATGTGAAAAAAACTGAAATCAGACAAAAATATGAAATCTTACATCCCTCTATTATGTAAGTTGTATTGTTATTGTTCATAGCTTAAAAGTAGATCTTTATCAATACACTGAACTAACTTGGCAAGTCATTTCATAGAGCTTACATTGTTGTTTTCTCATCAAGTAAATCTTCACTAACAAGCAACAGTATAGAAATATGACAGAAACTGTAGTTGCAATTTACTTACGCTTGTTTTTGTAATTCTGTTGATTGCCATACATGTTGTATGAGTTCATTTGATTTGGTCCATGAGGCTGAGGCGAGTTTTTGATGCCTGGTCCCCCTTTGGTAGGTGAGCCCTCATTGCTGGAACTGTCGTGATTTTCAGAGTTGTCGGGTTGGTTTGGCTGATGCGGTGGTGGAGGTGGTCCACCACGAGGCATTGGTCCAAAACCCCTTGGTCCATACATGCCCGGGTTACCAAACTGACCGGGCGCTGGGCCACGACCTGGAGGCCCATGACCGGGAGGGCCATGACCCGGAGGCCCATGACCAGGTCCATACATGTTAGGCCCAGGGCCTGGACCATAAGGGCCGGGTGGTGGTGGTGGTCTAGGGCCATTCTGCATACCGTAATATCTGAAATAAAGGGCACACAGGAATCAATGTTAAGGTTTAGAGACATTTGCCCATTAGTAGGATGCATTACGAGATTTAATGGACAAGCTGTAAAATGCACTTGCCATTGTTCAAAAAGAAAAAGAAAAAAAAGAAAAAAGAGCATGACTATTATCACTTCACAAATAGGCCTATGCAGGCATGTAAGTGATAGAAAGTCATTTCCGCGGAAAAATAGTAAAATTGCCAAGAAACAGGTGTAAACCTTATTTTTGAGGGGGAAAATTCTGGTATCACATATTTACTAAGGAGAAATATGATAAATACATCTTTAAACACCAGAAAAAACATTAATATATTTTCTACTTTTTGGTAAAATTTATTGAAATTCCCCCCACCCCCTATGTAGAAAAATATGTTGTCCTCTGATTTGGACGAATCTCAAAAATGATCAAAAAAAATCAAAAAATGCGGAATTCCGCATTTCCGCGGAAATCTTACATGCCTGCTATGTTGTTATAATATCTGATCACAAAATTTTTAATTTACCTTTCCCTTTGTGATTATTTCTTCTGAAATATTACTTGTAGGCCTACCAACTTGTAAAAATGGTTTAGGAAAGTTTCAGCTTTAATGTGCATTTGCACCCCCATCACAATAATTACACTTTCTTAGTATACACATCAAAAAGTATTATCACTAAAATTTGAATAATTAATGTACAAGTAACCCAAAGGGGAAAAGACCTAACATATTAATTATATTTTCCATATGAAAGCTGGTAAATAATTCCAACTTACCCATAGTGTTGGGGATATTGTTGAGGATACATGTTGTACTGCTGGTAGTACCCCTGGTTGTATCCCTGGTAAGGGGGTGGTTGTTGTGGGGGAGGGGGCGGGGGTGGCGGTTGGTCAAGCCCTGAGGGAGCTACAGCATCAGTTGCTTCTCCAGACTTCAGTTTCTTCTGCTGGGGACCCTGGCTTTGTTTAGCTTTTGCACTTCCCTGTATGGCTTCTAGAGCCTTTTGGGCCTTTTCCCACTCGGGACGTGTAGACTGTGCAGCTCCAGCGCCAGCTCCATACTGCTGGGACCTTCAAAGAAAATGCAAAGATGTTCATGTATCTGGTTGACGAAACTCAATAGATTCAGGGGTGCGACACAAAATGATTATTCTCGAAGACAGGTGTGTGTCATACTCATAGCCCTATCTGGGTCAGGGAAGTCCTTAGTAACAGTCATACATGGTTGCTAATGCATGACTGTAACTATAGGATGACTGAGTTTGAGGGGGCCATTCCCGCATTAAAATTACAGAAATTTGATAAGATTATAGTAAGAAAACTCCCAATTTTCCATTTGATACTCCAACATCTTTTTCTAGGAAGAACCCTGCTAAGGAAGAGGGGGACAGATCAGGTTTAGAAATGAGGATTGATTCACTGGCCAATCAGATTAGCCTAGAGAAAAAGTGTCCCCCTCTGGGTTGCTAATCGACCTTAGGAAGGAATCCCCCTTACCCTGTCTTTGAGAATCAAAAGATTTTGGGAAAATAACTGACAATTCGGTTATATAATACTACTGGCTATTAAAGTTAGGTAAGAACTTGATAAAATTACGTTCTGACACACCTCTAACTGTTGAAAAAGCAGGAAAGGTAAGTATTATCTTTCCTCCTTCTTTTTTCTTGTAAAAGTTAAGCCTAATTTGCCCTAAATTAAAGTAAAGGTAACAAGAAGTAATGTTACTTTAACTCTATTCTACAGGGTGCCCACGCTTTTTCAGAAATCAAAATAAGACCTAAATAAAACCTTTCCGGGTTCCAAAATAAGACCTTTTCAAGACATTTTTAACAAGATTTTTGGACCTATTTAAACAATTACACATTCTACCAAAAATAAGTGAACATTGAAATGACAGGAGGAAAAGATATATATTGTGAAAAAATGAGGTTGACCAAAAATTAGACATTTCTAAGACCTCTGGACCTAAAATAAGACCTTTCTAATAGCCTTATAAATGGAAAAACCAAAATAAGACCTTTTAAGACCTTATAAGACCTGCGTGGGCACCCTGATTCTAATAAAGATGTGAAATTCGCCATCAATTTAGGCCATATTGGATTTCTGGCAAGTGATCCCCAGTTCAGGTTGGGAATGGCTCATTTTCACTAGGCCTAATAAATATGGATTAACATGCAAAAGGAAGGATCGTTGCCATAGTATGGATGGCTATTTTTATTGAAATTATACTTTTGGAATACCATACTTCTCCATGTTTAGATATGGCGGTAAATGGGGACCCACAAAGTGCAATCTAATCTAGACTCCTTAAATTTGGACAGTGAACTTTCATTTCAAATAATTTTAATACTCTTTTATTCAGACATGTCAAGAGTAAGTTAACGTTTCTAACGAGTAACGTCGTCACAGATTTATTTTTCACTGACCCGACCAGTCAACACAGAAATTTCGCCGTCGGCCCTCGGTCTACTCTAGCGCCTAAGCGGCCAACGTATCAGATTGCTAAGTAATAGTTTTACGCCGACTAAAATTGGGACTTGAGATTGGTATATTTTGTTGTTGTTGAAGCAACGCAACATGCGTAAATCCGGGGAACTGCCAAAGGCCAAGACAAGAGTTGCCAAGACAAGAGGCAGGCAGGGCGAACGGGCGACCCGATTTTACTCTTGCCAGTCTTGGGAGAACAGTCAATCAAGTCGCCATTTACGAGTCGTTTTGTATTTAGTTTTACAGATTATACATCACAATTCTTCTTTGTTTAATCACTTACCACTGGGCTACTTGTGCTGCTTGGTTCATGGTGCAATATTATAGAAATAGATGAAGAAATTGCGTTCAATGTGCAGTTTCAGACATCGCATTCAAGATGGCGTACTACAATTGTGACGTCATAGTGATGGTAAAATGCAGAAGTAAAATACAAATTTATAAAGAGACGAAACGAAGCGGAATATGCATGTTTATATCTTTGCAGCACACGGTTATGTCCTTTTTTATTGTTCAATTGTATATGACTATGTATACTTTATAAGTAGTATCAGAGCTATTATGAATAATATTGGAAATTTCCAGGAAAACATTTACAGACATAAATTACATTGATTGGACCTAACGAATGTATATTTTCACAATACATCTCATTTACTTCTAGTTTCGCTGGCTAAACATTTCTTCAATAATAACCTAGATAAATTATAAGGCCAAGGAAAACAAAGTTGGGCTCCAAAAACCGACCTACCCTAATTTTTTGTCCCAACCCTAACGTTTTTAAAGACTTTTAATCAAAATTATTAGAATTTTGTAAAATACCACAGAAGTTGGGATTTTTTTTCACTAAAAGATATAAACACAATAAATTTATCCTTAAAAAGCTACCCTTTTTAGACCGATGTTGTATTTCCTTGACCTCAGATTAGCATAGATCTTTAGTGAATTTTTATCATGAACTTTTTTTTGTATAAGATGAATTTATAGGGTATTTGTTTACTTTTCAGGGTGGGCAATCAAAATTGTGACAGAGGCCTCAAATTGTGCGACATGATATTCAGCTTCTTTTTTTCAAATTATTTTTTCTAACATACACCAAAAGGCTCAGGCATTCTTAACCCTTTGCTGACGGCACCAACATGGGTTTTATCATAGAAAATGAGCATATACAATTTTGCTTCTAAATTTTGATATTCTTATTACGGGGTTTAGAAAATATATTTACAGCTTTAAAGCCAGGGTATCGTCCATGTGGCCGACGTAATTTCCGACGTTGTAGCTCCCATTCACTGGCGCCAAATTCGTGACGTGACCAATAACGTCGCTGGATTATGTTCTAACGTCGCAAAACACGTCGCCAGCTGCGACGTCGTAAGGCTTAGGGGTGGGGCCTCTAACGTTAGAAACGCACAGACGATACTCCAGCTTTAATTTTGGTTGCCATGGTAACTATAGAAGGTTTTGAATAGTAATCCAATTTCTCAAAAAATGAATATTTTTAGGTCTTTTTTCCCCAAATGCCCAAAAATCTGAATAAATATTGATTTTCCAGAAAAAAAAAACTGATGAGAAAATTATTCTCCAGGTCATTTGCTATTATTTGATAGCATATTCTTGTAATCATCAATAATTTTCACCTACCCATGTAACCAGAATTAGAGGTATGTCATGCCCCCAAAATAGTCAAATTTCCAATATTTCCAGTAATTCATAATGAAATATAATAATAAATCCTTTCAAAATAATCTAAATGCAAATTATGTCAGAAAAATACCAAAAAATATCACTAAGGTCAATTCACTGAGTAGTTGTGCACTTTTCAGAGTGATTTAATTATCAAAGCTAAAGCAAATTATAAAATTTATAATCAGAAGTGTGAAATGTTTAATTTAAAGGACAGCCATCTTAAATTTTCCTGAAAATAGCTGATTTATGAAAAATTATTCAGAATAAGAGGGTTGAATTGTTTTAAAATCAACCTTAACAAAATTGATTTAAAGGAGTTTCAAGTTTGTGAGTTATAAGCCTATGAACATTTGGAGCAAGTTATGATCACTTAGAACGAAAATGATATATTTTGAATAATTATTAAAGCTTTTATCCTTTTTGGGTAAATAAAGTTATCTCATAATATCTAAAATATATATTTCAAAAATTAACATTGAGATATAAAAATTACAGAAATTTTAGCCTAATTAATGACCATCAATCAATTCATATATGATTGTTTTCTTATGGAGTCATCAGGAAGGGGTTAAAAATTCTGAAATCTCACAGACCCTAAAAATACTGAAATCTCACAGACCCCTCTTCAACAGTTTCTAGTATCTAAAATACATCTTTTGATCAAATATATGCGATTTCATGTCCTTTAATTCCTTTTTTAAATCAATTTTCAACGCTTTTCAGAAAAAAAACACAAAAAAAATCAAAAAAAGGCAGGGCTAAAATATTATGGTATGTCAGGTTACCTGTATACAACCATTTATTTTTTCAGCCTCATAAAAATGTTTTTTTTTCAAGATATTTAACAAATAGTACCAAAAAAGAGACAAAATTATAATAAAGAGCAACAAATTTATGAGATATGATGGATATATATATATATATATATATCCTTAAAGGGACGTTCTCGTCCTTGAGTTTTTAGAGATACACCCGCCGACGTTAGCCGGACAACGACGTCACTGGCGACGTGTTTTGCCCTTTCAGAACGTAATAACGCGACGTGATTGGTCACGTCGCGAATTTGGCGCGACTTTAGTGGGGTTACAACTTATCAAATTGCGTCCGTCTCACGGACGAGAACGTCCCTTTAACAATGACATAACATAGTTTTAATGACAATGTGGTTTTCTTTGTGGAGGTGATCACTTTGCTAAGATATCCAAATTGTGCTACAGTGCCCACCCCTGAATATACATGTATGCAAGAAAATTATTCATCACTTTTCCCATTTTTAGATTATTCTTATAACGTTGTTTCGGATTTATTATAAGTAATAAAGTACAATGTTGAAATTAAAATGTCTTGGAGATTCATGTCGTTTCATTTATATCTTTCTAAATTACTCTTTTGGATTTTACTTTTTTTACGTTGCTTGTACCCGGTGGCTCAATTAATGCGGGTCGGTACCAGCGAAAAGCCATGCGCTTAATCTCTATCAGGCGCTGCCATTGGCTGTCCTGGTTGTCCCTCCACCAATCAGAACCAACCTTTCATCTTAACCTTTGCATGCGGCTTCACTCTCTAAGCTGAGGTTTAATTCCAGTTTCCCATCCAAAAGACGGCCAAGAAGGCAACAATCTGCTTGAAGAAGTAGCTCGGCGAGGTCGCATCATCACACACTCTACACCAAGATGGCCACCAACACCGACGAAGAGCACAGTCTCAAAGAAGTTGAGGCTTATGTCAAGAAGCATGACATTCAGCAAATCCTGAAGGAATGTATTGTTCAGCTGTGTATCAGCCGCCCGGATAACCCCTTCACTTTTCTCCGGGAGTATTTCGACCGTCTTGAAAAGGTAAGTTGCAGATGGAGTTGGGTCAGCCTCCAACTTCTTCCAAGGCCGGAGTCCGTGCCCGGGCGTCGGGGGGCCGAGTCTGTAAACATGGGGCCCTCCTCCGGCCCGGGGAGGTCAGTGATGCCAATGATATAAGGCCAGAGTCAGAGGAGTGAATGTGGAAGTGTGAGGAGTCAAGATGTCTGTAGCCGCTTTTCGTTAGACTCGGCCGCCCGCACTTGGGTCTACGTCGACGTCGACTTTGAAGTTTGAGGCGCGGAAAACAAACAAAAACGAAAGGGGAGGGGCCTCACTTAAAATTTAATTCTAAAATGCCACATCAACTCCCAAAATGACCTCTCCAATGAAAGCCAAGGGAGAGGGGACCAGAACCCCCCTCCAAAACAAACAAAAACAAAAAAAGAAACAAAAATAGAAAATAACAACCTTCAAGAAAAAAACTTCAGAAAAACATTTGAGATTGGATATAGATTTGACTTTTCCTGTTTAGCATGACATGTTTTATCTATTTGTCCCTACAAGCAAAATAATAGACCTTGTTTTAAACAAACATAAAATTAAAGAAAAAAACCCACTAAAACAAACAAAAAAAAGCATCGAGATTGGATATTTGAATTTTCTCTGCAGTTAAATACAATCAATTAGCCTAAATGACATTTTAATTGATTTCTTGCTGAAATGTTGGAAATAATATTAACAAAATGGCAAGTCTTTCACACTCTCCTGGGGTAGTTTACTGCATTTATTGTTGATACAAGAGACTAGTTTTTCTGGGGGCTGATCTTGGATATTTTTGTGATAGATCTAGGAAACGAAATCTCTATATCTAGGGTGAGATCCAAAGTTGTAGTTAGTGGCGGATCTAGGATTTTGAAAAGGAGTGGGCGCGCTATAGGAAAAAAATCTTCATGAATGACTTTTTGGTAGAATTTTACATTAAAAATTTTAAAAAGTCTAAAATTGGGCCCCCAAAAAAGGAGGGGGCGCACGCCCCCACGCCCCCTTCTAAATCCGCCACTGGACTAGAGTTAGTGGGTTGGGGAACAAAATAGGATTACTCTTCTCCAGTAGGCAGTAGAGTTAGGATCTGGGGGCCTATTGCATCTCTTACTCCGAATTGTGACCAGTAGGATTAGGAGCATTACTTATAAGTTAGATCCAAGGGCGTCAGGTCATGGATGTTTTTGCCTCCTCCTGAGGGCTGTAATCAAACTACAAGCAAACTATTAGTCTTAGTTTCATTTTTTCTATCTCGTAATTATTCTTGTAGTAAGAGTCACAAATTATCATTCAATTCAGTTTTCAATCAACCAGACCTCACAATAGCGATACTAACACCTATACTACACGTAGCCATTGAGGAATATAGTAATATATATATAGCGTCCACCTCAGCATACCTGTGTCATATAGATCTATGCCGTATGTAAAAAAGATATGTCTGTTCCTTTCGCTGGAGACAGATATTCCTACTATTGTTGGTCAAGCCCAAAGGTTGGTCAAGGTTCTATCACCTTTGTGAGTAGAATTTATGTACACCTATAGCCCATAGCCCTATGTTTTTCCACTATCCCAAACTGTTGCAGATTCAGTGTTTGATTATTCTTTTTGATACGAAGGTTGATACAGTTACACATCAAGCAATTCCATATCAACGACCGGCTGGGTTGGTTGCTGTGCTCGGTTACTCCGTGTGAAGGCAGTTGTCTCACCACAGCGCATCACTTCCTCAATCACACGTAGTCTGTTACTAATGGAGACAAAATCAAAAAGCTGTTGGCCGCCAAGGCTAGCCGCGGTCGCGGCTGGGGAGCCCTCCCGCTCGGTGGTGGCCTCGGGACGATCATGGCCGACGCCCGGCGAGGCAGAGTCTCCAACATTTCCCGTGTTATCCATTGTTCCAGCGAAATCCTGGCACGTCGCAATCGTCGACAACTTATTCCCAGCCTCCTTGGTAAACTCCGCACAACAGCTGCAATCTTTCCTAGCAGCTTTACCACGATCTCTCAGCGACATCGACATAGAAAAAATTGTTCGTGCGGTTAGGCCCGGGTCGACGGCGAAGTGCGCCGTTTGAGGTGTTCCATGTGACGTCACCGCCACAAGACGGGCCGCGGCCCGGCGACGTACCTAGCAACCGTCGCTCGGCAGCGCGTTATACATGAATAAGTGGGATTATTCACCCAAGGATGTCACCTGATTTAAAACCCATAGAATCTTATTTTGCTGCTGTTGCTGTGCGTGAACATGCCAAGATCCAAATACTTCTGTGAAAAACATAACAGTGGAACAGGCAAGACTCTAGTAAGAAACTAGTAAGATTGAAAGTGAAATTTGAGTGGTCACCCGAGTATAGTTCTTGTTTCTTAGCATAGATTACTTCGCCAAATTAGTTATAAGTAACTAGGAAGGGTTAAAGACTAATTAGACAACCTAATTTGACTATCAGTATAAGTTGTATTGTAATCATGATCAAATGTATATAGATTCTTAAGTACAGGTAATATCTTTATATAATAGTAGTGAGGATCGGCAGCATAATATCTTGGATTATGTAAAGTGTTGATCCCGTTAAGCTGCGTGATTTGTGTCAATGTAGTAACAAGTAAGAGGTTCATTTGTAATCCATAAAACAAACTTACCTTGGTCTCACCATATAAATATGTAGGTAAGTCCTATTAGGGTGTGCGCTTCGCATTAAAAAATGTCAGGTTATGGGGAGGCTTAGCCGATTAACAATAACGGAACTCTTTAGTTTGCATAAACACGGTCGCTAGACGTAATTTTAAAACTGAAAAGACTTTTATGCTGGTGGATATATTGATTTGCATTCACGCAGTGTTTGCTGTAAATTTTCGATGTTCTTTATTTAAAGCAATATGAAATTTCAAAATGACTGCTAGGCACCAGGTGCACTTTGAAATCTCAGCATGCCACCCTCACTCTATACCTTTAAATGTCCGCTATTAGACAAATAGGTACTACTTTAAATGTGTGTGGCTGACACAGAGTGCATCTTTAAATGTGTGTGTCAGGGTGCACCTCTGAATGTGTGTACCAGACACAGGGTGCACCTTTAAATCTGTGGGCCAGATACAGGGCACAACTTCAAATGTTTGTGTGTTACTGTTAGCTACAGCTGAGTGGGTTCCTTATTTTCTCCATATTCCAGGCAAATGGCTTACCATAATTTTATACACAGGCAAGATATCCATTGATTTTGTCCCATGTGGTTTGTGCAGGGGTTCGAAGCTTATCATACTACTGCAGTATTAATCTACCCATGGTCAGGTAACTGTGGATGGGGCAATAGCACACCTGTTCAGCTCTGTTTTTTTTAATGAGGAGACTTACCAATTTTATGTATGCTACAAAAAATAACAAGACGACGATGGTAACTTTTTCTAAAAGTATTGTGATACACTCCCATGACAGGTGATAGTAGAACAACAGCAATAACATGTATTTTTCCACTCCAAAATCAGTAATAAACTATTAGTAGTACAATAATGTTGAATACATGTGATTGTCTATTCGGTAAATGTTCTCTTTTTTGTGACGGCTTAACTGACCGATAGTTTTATCTGGATATGTTAAACTGGCAGGTTATTCGTATTACACCGGACAAACATAAAGTGAACCTGGCTAAGCTGTTTAGGATCACAGTTGATTGCTAGAGTGTGAAAATCAGAGCTGTTGCCGTCTGCCATGTACATACAAATTATCTCCCCAGGAATGATTTGATATAACTTTAATGGACTCTACTCTTAAGCTAGAGAAACTATGTTAAACGCGCTGTAAATGAAATTGTAATATTAATATCCCGATCTCAACAAGACCGTGCCGTAAATATTGTTGTTTTTCGCATTTTATATACATTAGTTTTGCCATATTCACAGTCTTTGTATGTGGTTAAAACTAGTATAAAAGGTTACCTTTAGATGTATTTTTGCCACTCAAGCGTGTAGGAGAACACAAATGCTATTCAGGCGGTCTCAACGTTTTTTTTTCTTTTTTCACAGTCGATTATCTGTTATATATAGAACATAATATCTGAGAAAATATTTTTTTCCACCAAATATAAGTTATAAAATCAAGTCAGGCGCTGCATGCATGGACAAGAAGCAGGTTCTAGTCAGGTGTGGCCTATATTGTCAGTATGCGCGATGGTGATCCCAGCAGATCATGTTTAGAGGCTTACATGTTATCCGGCAAATAGTTATTGACTGCTATTGGATGCGTCCTGCCAAGGTCAACTAGAATATGAGCCAAACCAGATAATACACCAAAATTACTCATATTATTACCGTATTACCCCTAATTATAACCTCACCCCATTCTAAGTCTCACCATGACGACTCTTCAGTTTTCCTTGGGTAATTTTTCCGAACATCTTTTTGAGAAGTGACATAGTGTACAATGGTGGGCAAAACTCTAATTAAGACAACAACCTCAAAGTTGATGGGGTTTCATTTCTGAGACATACACTTATAAATTTCAATGGGATTTGAATAAGGGGTTTTACGGTACTTGTAAGGCTAACATGCTTGTAAAGATTTACGTACTGGGCTGGTCCTTTAAAATCGTTCATGGTTGTAAATCGGGGCAAGCCTGCCAAGAGTTACCAATATACAAGATATAAACGCTGCAAAATTATTTAAGGGTAAGGGAATGCACAATAAAATTGACCACCATTGGTCACCGTAAAAGAAACTTAAAACTTCGGACTGCATGAATCCAAGTGGTCAGCAGAGTTCTGTATAACACCCCTCTCTTGTTCGTACCCTGGAGCACTGACGTCCAGGTACTACAGGAGGAGGCAGGACCCTTCAGGTACCGAGCCCTGGTAGGCGCAGGAGTAAGGTTAAACTCCAGGGGGTCCAGCCTATACCACCAAGTGCTGAACTCGATTAGAACTGTTTAAAAAAAACTAAGGTGAGGAAAAGGGCACTTACTGTGGGAACAAGGAAGGGTGCTGGAACACAGCCATAGTTTCTTTTGTGGAAAAAAGCCTTAAGCAAAATAGGTAGAAAATAAAACAATGACAAGAAGAATCTGCTTGCTTGAAAGGCCACTCGGTCAAAAATATAAGTTATTTCGTGAGGTTTTACGAGATATACATACATAATTATTTGTCGCTGCTTGGAAAGAAAAGAGGAAGTAATATTAGCACAATTAGCATTTTCACCTAGATAAAAGGCAAATGCATTATTGGGTGCTCAATATCAGTATATCAGGAGAACCTATTGCAGAGCACTAACAGTCTTCCATGGACGCTTCTTAACATCACTGGGTCACAATTTCTTTCTCCTGATGCCTGTATAGTTGTCAGTAAAGTGAAACTTATCAGATTGAAAAAGTTACAGTTAGCGAAGTGTAATCAAAGCACTGTTTGTTTCCAACACCTGCTCCTCCACATGAAGGTATTACCATTAAACACACACGTCTCTGACTACAAGCCGTAATCGGTCTGCAATGGCCACCATTGGGCTGATTAATACAACTGAAGAGCTCTAGTGGGAGAAAACGGATGCCACTAATCAGGCATTCGACAGCAGGCTGAATAACCTCTAAGTTTCACAGATCACTTTCTTAACTCCCCCTGGACCCTTTGAAACAGCATTGGGTCAGCCTCGACTCTTCTCTCCAATTATGCCCATAGGTGTTGGTAAACTGTAGCTTATCAATTTGCAACAGTTACGGTAACCAAAGTGTACTCAAAGCGCTGTTTGTTTCCAACACTCCACCTGAATGTGTTACCATTAAACAAACCCGCCTTTGACTACAAACGGTAATCGGTCTGCAATGGCCACCACTGCGCAGATTGATACAACTAAAGAGTTCGGGTTGGAGAAAACGGATTCCACTAATCAAGCATTTAATTGTCAGGAGGCTGAATAATCTTTTTTGCCTTTTGCCTTTTGCTCTGCTTGGACACTGCTTAACAGCACTGGGTCAGATTGAACCTTCCTTCCCCCTAGTGATGCCTGTAGGTGTTGGTAAACTGAAACACATCAGTTTGAAACAGTTACGATAAACAGAAAGTGTATTCGCAGCACTGTTTGTTTCCAACACCTGCTCCTCCACCTAAACGACGTGCTACCATTAAACACACACGTCTCTGACTACAAACTGTAATCGGACTGCAATGACCAGCGTTGGGCCGATTGATACAACTAAAGAGTTCGGATGGGAGAAAACGGATGCCACTAATCAGGCATGTGACAGCAGGCTGAATAACCTCTTAGTTTTAGTTTTACCCAGAACCAATGGTTTTTGTTTAAATTGCTCCCAATAGGCACTTCTAAACAGTGTTAGGTCACCCGTCCTTCTTGCTTGTGACTTCTATAGGTGTTGATAAATCATAGCATATCAGTTAGAAACAGCTATGTTAAGCAAAGTGTACCCGAAGCACTGTTTGTTTCTAACACCTGCTCCTCCACCTAAACGTGTTACCATTAAACACACACGTCTCTGACTACAAACCGTAATCGGTCTGCAATGGCCACCGTTGGGCCGATTGATACAACTGAAGAGCTCGAGTGGGAGCAAACGGATGCCACTAATCAGGCATGTGACGGCAGGCAAAGGTTATGCTAATTCTGGACGCAGGCATAACAAGCGCCACCTTCCCGGCGGCGACTTAATTAATGGCCTTTAATTAACCCGACCTGGCCTCCTCCAAGATCTACTGTTATGAGTCTGACGGCCGAGAGGCCCGAGTCCAGTACTGAAGTAGGGATGTTGAAGAGAGGGTCCATATGTCGTTTGTCAGATTTATTTAAGAAATGGCCATATTACCTTCAATGAAATTTTCAATTTCCATGTCCATTTTAACAACCTTCTATGTCACATGTCGAATTTTTAAAAATGCTAAGTTTGTCATGTTAAAAAAAAGTCTCATGTCACTTGGCCCCATGTCACATGTCGAATTTACAAAAAATAAAGCCATGTCACCGTGTCGATTTTAAGAGTTTGTATGCGCTGAAGTGCCTGTGAGGAGGACCATGTGGGTATTAGGTTATCAGGATCTCATCTGGCCTTTAAATGAAAGGTGGAGTAATTTACTGGCACTGTAACAGTACTCGCGTGATAAACGATATCTTATAATCGTGTCCGTATTGATTATCAAATTCCTTATTGAATACTGTAACGTTGTTTTCATCTCCCAATACAAGGGTGTACTCATGTTAAAGCCAGCTATCAATTGATGTGCAGCAAATAAAAAATTATATCTTTAAATGTGCTTTTTTAAGATCGATTCCCTCTTTCAGTCCCAATGTATCTCCCAAACCATCGGAAATTCGGACATTCCTTACATTTCACAATTAACGTCCGACGTTTTACCCTTAAACGCGGAAGGAAAAATTGAAATAATTTTTCTCTATGAAATTGCGTTTGTGGTAACTATTATTTTACCGAACTCTTCTAGATATTCATTTGTTTATCACATGTCCAGTATAGCTTAGAAGATTCATCCGATGAAATCCTCTTAAATGTCGGACAATATGACTGCGTTTCAGAATTTGTTTTGGGTACAATACACTACAGTCTTTAATTCTCAATCCAGGTCTAAAACTTGGCTTAAAACCAAGTCGCGTGTAACACGTCACAGCTGTTGGTTTCACCCAGTACCCTATATTTCACAGTTTATCTCTGAAGCTGTTGAACGACTGGAAGTATGTTGATTGTCGTCGTATTTTTTCCGACCCTGAAAAGGTATAATATAGGGATACGGTACATAGATTAGATAATGCCCTAATTCACTTTGAATATGTTGCGGCTATGTGCTTCTTGACTTTTATTACATATACATTTATGAATAAAAAAGCATGTTACTGAAATGGACATGGAGATTGCGTGTATGACACCGAATTTGAACAATTAAGCGCGGATTTAGGGGGCGGGGGCGGGGGCGGACGGGCCTTGCCCCCCTCCCCCCCCCCCCCCCCTGTTAAATCATGTTTGTGGCACCCCCTCCCCCGTACATTCATGTTTGTTGTCCCCCACCCCCACCCCCCGAAATCAATTCTTTGATCCGCCCCTGTAACATATATAAAATGACTTTTTGGGTTATAGCGTATTATTCTAGCAGTACAACTCATATCAAACTGCCCTTCCTCAAAAGAGTAGGGTAGTGAACTAGGTGGTGGGTTTCTCCTAAATCGTCTCATAGATCTATACGATCTTATTTTACTCTCCCTGATACGATCACCCAAAACTGAAAAGCATTACTTTGTGCAGTCTGGAAA
The DNA here is from genome assembly GCA_936440205.1 of Lepidonotus clava. Classification (NCBI taxonomy): domain Eukaryota; kingdom Metazoa; phylum Annelida; class Polychaeta; order Phyllodocida; family Polynoidae; genus Lepidonotus; species Lepidonotus clava. Next base: position 22,495,741 of record OW387135.1, read on the forward strand.
GAGCCCTGAGTTGACCAACGTTAAACTACCCCAACAAACAAACATTACCAATCTAGGACATTTATGTCGTAGAATATATATTTTTCCCATGAAGACACAGACCGGATACGGTAACATGGACGGCCTGGGGAACATGGCTCAAAAGACCTGTCATGTGGCCTCCTTTTTTTTCTTTTTTTTCCCCTCATAAAATAAGAGGGTGGCCGGGTCTCCCTCTGTGTACCAATGTATCGCTGCTTTCTTTTCTTTCTTCTTTTTTTATTATCCCTGTGACGTTTTCTTTTTATAAGGCATGTGGGTGGATTGATGGGTTGGAGGGTGGAGGGTAGGGGTGTGGGGTGTTTTTGGTGTCTCCACGTCTCCATGTTTATACTATAACAGACCAGTTGGAACTGCCTGTGCATGTAGATCACCTTAGAGTTAGACTAAGTCGGTATTCAGGAATACGCTTCAAACCTATTTGAATAGGTCGGGACATAAATTATGCTCCTTTAGATTAAAACGTTTCTTTCTGCCAAGTGATAAATCGTAGATATAGCTCCAGAACCAGTGTGCGAATAAGGTTTAGATTACTGCATTTCGTTAAAGTAGAAATGTGGTCATATATAATGTAAAGAGAATCCTAATGAATTAGGATGAAATCATTTGGTCAAAGGTCCATCATTATGGTAAATTGACTGGACTAAGCCTAAGGTTAGGTATCTTGAAACATTTTACTGTTATTTCACAGACGTCTTATTGATCTATATCCGAAATGATTAGATATTAAAAATTAATCTTAATTTCATTTTGGGACCAGTCATGTATATATAAAGAATGTTCGCACTGGAACGAGATTATCAAAAATATGAGAGAATCATAAAAATCAAACTAGTTTTTAATATTTTAATCACACTCTCAGATAAAGTAAAATGGATTTATAAGTCGACCAAATTTAAATCATATACAGATTTATACAGTACATCGAGCCAATTATAAAAATGCCATATTTCAACCTGCAAACTAGGTGAACATGCGAAACAATATATCTGACAGGTAGGTACTTAGTCCCAGTGCTTGACCTTAGACACCGTTATTACAGAGACTAGTGCCCAGGCTGAGAGGAGCCAGTGTGTAAACGACGGGGTTACAGGCTGTCTCTCACCGAGCGTTTGGGCTAGGAAAGGTGCGGATGATAAATAATCTTAATCTAAGCCTGGGAGGTGGGGACCTGCATGGTTGGGTGGTATGTGTATGTGAATTGGGCGATTAGTCTTATAGGTCTTATAAGTAAAGGGCGTTTGCCCTCCAAGGTGGTTGTTCAAGGTCAATTCTAGTTGACGATGATGAAATATGTTAGGGTTTATTTCCCGATGTGAATATTTCGCTAAATTTACGGGAATAAAAATCCTCCAAATTGTGTTCTTCTTGAGGATATATATAACTATATCCATAGATATATATAGTATGTGTCTCTATGCTATATCATAATACTATTTAAAGTTTCCTTTTTTCACCGTATCTATACTCCATTTCTCCTCCACACCTGTTTTGAGTGTTAACTTATATAATAAGGTACTAATGAGGGTCAATATTAGAGTGCACGCAGAAAATTAAGCCAGCATCGTCTAGCCTATCAAACACTGATAATAGTGATAATTGGGGCTATTCAGAGTAATTGCATTGAGAAAGTGACAACATTGTATCAAGGAGACTTTACATAATACATATATATGCGAGGGGAAAGACAAGTTTACGACAATATGATGAATCTGTTCTTAATAACTAGCGTGTTGTTTGAACACACTAACTGAAATTCGTAAAAACAAAAAAAAAGGATTTAAAAAACAATAGATAAAAAAAAAGGGGGGGGGGAACGAGACAGGAAGAAAAGCGAAACAATTCTCCGACTGAAGACGGAAAGAATGGTGTGATGGCCCAATTTGCAGTTACTTCAAGCTTGTACTGGATAATAGGGTTACGTAGGTGTATAAGTTTACACCTTAAAGGTACTCGGGCGTGTTCAGCCTGATTTTTATTGACCAGTCAAATTCCTTATATAATTTTTTTGATTAAAGCTTATGTCTATAGAAGAAACTAGAGACTGAAATTTCGATCTTTTACCGTTTGTGACAGACGTTACAGCCTAAATGAGAAAATTACCTTTACCATTGGTTTCTATGGGAAAAATATGTTTTTGTAAAATAACAAAAAAACTACCAGTGCAATCCCCACCAAACTCAGCATGTAACAAGTATAGACAATTACACAAATGTTAGGAGAAAATAAAGAACATTTACCGTTTGTGAGATTAGTTATAGTGAATAAACTTGAAAATGTGACTATTTGAGCACTATTTGCTTGGATCATTCTAAGAAATTTTACCCTATTCAAAGAAAAATTGTGTGCATTGTCCTCTCTTGAGTGTCCAAATACATAAAATAGCATTTAAATTGTTTTAAAAACAAAATATTTTTTTAGTTCTTAAAACACCTCCCAGGTGGCGCCCTGAACGCACCCGAGTACCTTTAATTGTGTAATTGTGTCTGACTGAGACAGGAAAGAATTGACTAAGGCCCTTTGAGAGATGTTTACCTGATACTTTCTGTGGGACAATTAAGGTTACGTAGTCGTTGAACCTGTAACCTTTTTTATTGCTTCACCCGAGTTAAGATCATGCACTACTTGCCTCTTTAATCGGCTATATCCACTCAACGAGAATAGAAGGGGAGCTTCTACTCTCGTTGGTCCACTATAGGACACTCTGCGATGAGTACTCTTACTTCTGCTTTCGAAACAAGTCGAGAATCACGAAGCTGCAGAGTGCATTTTAGATTCTATGTTCAAGCTTCAGCGCACAGGGGCCACGTAGGTAATTTATCATGTTAGGAATATAATTGTAATCAAATTGAGGAAATGGCGTGCTTTCTCATGAGAGCGTCAAATATAATGATCAGTTTTAAATGATCAGATTTTAAACTTGTCATAATCATCCCCTGTTCGTAACTTAATGCAATTCTTATTCTTCATCACTTATACGCTCTGTATGAACATAATAAAGTTCAACTGAATCCAGAACAAATGGACCTTAAGGCAGATTTTTTTGCAAAGAAAATAAAAGTTAAAACTTCCAAAATGTTTTGCAGGCCTTCCAGGGCATGATCCCATTCAGGCTAGGAAAGAAGGCCAGTTGGGTACTTGAACGTCGTGGTGGTGATGAATGTATTTTAGGATTTATGGGGTTTTGGCTTGGCCGTAAAGACTCGTTGACTCTCTGCCTGGTTTGGTATAGAAGTTGAGCAGTAGAGAAGATTCCCCAAGTCATAAATGTAAACATAAGAGGTAAACATGTTACCTTAATTTTTCCCAGGCCTTCAAGGGCAGGATTCTATTCAGGCTATAAAACTAAGAGGCGAATAGTCTGACATACTTAGAAGTTCTGGCGTTGATGAATGTATTTTAAGATTTACGGTGTTTGGGCTTGGTCGTAAAGACTAGTTGACTCTCTGGTTTTGTGCAGAAGTTGATCAGTAGAGAAGATTTCCTAAATATAAAGATAAGAGGTAAACATGTTACCTTAATTTTTCCCAGGCCTTCGGGGGCAGGATTCTATTCAGACCATAAAACTTACTTGCTTGGAAGTCTTAGCGGTGATGAATGTATTTTAAGATTTATGGGGTTTTGGCTTGGCCGTAAAGACTTGTTGACTCCCTGGTTTGGAGTAGAAGTCGGTCAGTAGAGAAGAAGTCCGTTTCTCGGGGTGGGCTGACCTAGTTATGTCTGGTGAGGGGCTGCTATGACGTGAACCCCATTACTCTCATTCCTACAATTTTTTTAATCATTGTTATTCGGTAAATTGAGTTTCGGTGTACGACAGTTCCCCCATTGACGTTATTATATCATGGGTATGTTTATGTGAATATAAAGACTTTGTAGAATTCGAGCCATATATATTATTGCAGCATTATTTTTTACCATAACAAGAGCTTAAGTAATAACTGTCGGTATTTTCGGGTTGTGCATACTTTGCGGATGTTAATCGGTTAGTAAGCAAAACGTTGTTCAGCTTGAATATATAATGTATGTGTGTGAAGATTAGGGCCGCATCCCTAAAAGTTTTTGTGAGTATGGTTATTTTCGTGTGCATACTACATGTACTTCCCACCGGTTGTAACTGTTTTATTGTGAGCCCTTAATTATAGTTTTTAGTATTGTAGCTTATGGGAAGGGCTCACTCAATCAGTCATGTCTTTTGTAGGTATTTGGGCTTTGATCTGATTGCCCGGTTACACAATCTTACATACAAGTAGCTACAGGCCTTTGTCCACTGGCATGCATTTGTAAGCAAGGACAATTAGTGTGCATCAAGTGTAATTGAGTGGGCAGGCCTCTCCCATGCACCCTCCCCCACCCCCACTCCTTGAACTCAGTTCAAGGAGTGGGGGTGGGGGAGGGTGCAGTTTGAGAAGCCAGAAGTGGGTTACATAACCAGTGCTTGAGCCACCCTCTGGGTGGGTGGGTCCAGGGACCTAGCACTGGTAGGAGCCCCTTTCCTAAGCCCCTCCCTGAGTTGTGTGTGACAGGAGGAGTGGTGGTGGTAGTCTACTGGTGGTGATCACTACTCAACACAATGAAATGTCCATTGTTGTGTTAAGGGCGAACATCGATCGTTCCAACGATCGGAACTTTGATAGTCATTTGCTTCTTGTTTAAAAATAAAAATTCATATTTCTTTGAATTGCATTTATCAAAAAGCTTCGATTCCCTGGGATATAGTTACAGATATTTTGAATACCACGAAAAGTGAAAATTGGTTTAGTTTGAATAGTGAAAATTGGTTCAGTGCAAATATAGATGTCTTCCCAGTAGAGCCTCCAAACTCCTGGTTTTAGAAGGTGTGACCCACTTCAGTTAGGAATTCCATAACGGACACACACCCTAAATAACATTGAAAACAACTTGATAATTTCAAGATTTTCCCGCATTCCTCAAGCTGTTTACTTTCCAGTTGATATTCTTTACATTGAATTGATACGTTGAGACTGTTGTGGTCAGCCCCTTTAGACCATTCACCTTCGTCTAGTAGAGCATTATCTCTTGGTTTCCGTTTCCTGCTTCAATAACCCTTGTCAGTAACCTTGCCTTTTAAGACAGAGAGGTCTATCTAATGGTTAGGCAGAATAGGGGCCCTTGGTGGGGGGTCCCCAATGTCGCATCTCGAATATAAGAAAAATCCATGTCGACTGTTACTTAATCCTCCATGTCCCATGTCGCCTCTAAGAGATCCTCATGTCCCATGTCGAATTTAAGAAATAGGCCATGTCATGTCATTTATTTTTTTCTTCATATCACTTTAAGCTCTATGTCGCATGTCGATTTTAAGAAATGATGCTGTCGCCGTGTCGAATTTAGGGGTCTAGGGCCATAGAATATAGAGTTACAAATCTCAGGTCATACACTCACTATCAGCTGTCAATCACTCGAGCTCGAGTCAAGAGGCCTCTGATGTGACTGCTGGTTAGAGCCAGGCGAAAAGACGTCACACACGTAAGATAATTCGAAAGATTATATAAATCAAATGTATCAAACATGATTGCACGCTTTTGGTTTAACATACAGATATTTGTCCAGTACCATTTAAACGATATCAGCAGCGATACCAAGATGGAAAATTATGTAATCATTATTTTAATTTAAAGCATCCGTGAGTGTAAACGGGTACCTAGTTGTTCTTTCCTCTCGTAACTTAAGGATCCTGGTTTCATTGGTAAAGTAATCGCAGAATTGATTATGCATGCAGTAGGTGGACCCCTGTCTTAGGGCTTTGGATTCTGATAGTAACAGCAGCATTGATTATACAGGCATTTGAGTTGAACGTGGCTCAAGAACTCAGGGTTTTGATGCTACCGCGAAAGTCAAAAAATAAATAAATAAAAAAAAAAAAAGATTATACAGGCATCAGGCAGATCCCTGTGTCAAGAGTTTGTGTATTTTGATAATAACGGCAGCATTGGTTATGCAGTTTGAAGGCAAATCTCTGTGCTAAGGGTTTGTACTATGATAGTTACAGCAACAATTATTATGCAGATTGATACCTGTGTTAAGAGTTTGTATACAATATGTACTTCCACATTGATAATGCAAGCAGCAGGTAGATCCCTGTGTTATAGATAACTGCAGCATTGGTTATATGCTGGCGGAAAGCAGATCTCTGTGTTCAGGGTTTGTATTCCTATAGAAGCAGCAAAAGGGATTGCGTTCTGATAGTAACGGCAGCTTTGACTATGCAGATGGCAGGCAGATCCCTGTGTTAGGGTGTAGTAATCCCTTGTTGACTAACGGCGATAGATGTTGTCAGACCTTCTCTCAGCTCCAGGCTCAGAGGGCCTGCTGTATAAATGAACCCAATCACAACTCGTTACCACCTGGGGGAAGTGTGTGTGTTAGGGGAGAGAGTAAGGGGAGATTATTTTCACAGACCCTTCCTAGTATAAGGCATGTGAGGGTCCTGTTTCAGCCTATCGGAATGACCGGAAATACATGGCTCATGACCGGAACTAGTACGTGAACCCACTCTCAAATAATGTATTTTTAACTAAAATTAATGATTATCTAGAGGATATTTATTTGAGAATGTTCAAATATTATGTTTCATGTATAACATATAAGTTGAAGAATAGAGGTGAAAATATTAACTCCAAATCTATGAATTCTGTTTGAGTAAAGTATCAAGAAACATGCTGGTGGGACCCACATAGGCGGTATACCTGCAGCCCTAGCCCAGATCCCCACACCCCTGCCCCCACCTCCTCACCTCCTCCAGTAGCCTCCAGGCTCTGACGTCCTTCTGACGTCATCAGCAGCTGCTGGGGATGCAGCCTTATGCTCCAGCATGCTGCCGCCCTCCTCCATGGTGGCCCAGAAAGGTGTATCAGCGTTCCCATTATATAGCTAATATCTTTTTTTTGAGAAAACATATCAGTTTTTTTTTGTGATAATCGAAGCGGTTGTCAACATGAACTGGGTAGGTCGTGTATTGGACCCAGTGGCGGATCCATGGTTAATATTTTTGTTAATGGATTTTAGGCCAAATTTTACATAAAAAACACATTTTGTTCAGAGGGATCCCCTCAGGATCCGCCAATGGGCAATACAGGATTGCCTATAGCCTATAAAGAGTGATCCGCATGTATCTTTGTAGAGGTATTCAGGCCTTAAGGCTTGTAGGTAAATATCAATACCGTCGCTATAAATACGTATAGTGTGCATACCGTATGCTACGTGTTTATTATCTAGGTTAAACGTTTATTCCTGGCATTCGATCATAAATCCATATCGTCCTGCTAGTCTAGCATGCTGTCTTAGTAGACGGATGAGGCACTAGGAAACGTATTTATCATTATCGTGACAGTATAGGCTATAGCGTTATATCGCTGAAAACTGTCTAAGAAAGGTCCAAGTCAGTTTAAATTTACTGTATTGGGAAATTAAAATTAATCACCAAGTTTTAATATCGTAGGACTGATGTACACGTACAGCACTATGCATTGGAAATTGACGGCATGGTATTAATATGAAACTACCTATTTGAAGTAAACTGGTATTGTATCTTTAAATATTCTCTACATTGATTACTGTCTTGATAATAAATTGCCAAATCTAGAAGACCTAACCTAATAACTAAAGTTCATTTGGGGTTAAATCTTACCTCTACCTTACTAAAGTAGTTATCATTCAGTTCCGGCAGTTCTGGTATCAAGGTATTATAACAGGAATAGTTGTTAGATATGCTAGCTAACCCCAATTGCTAGATCCACCAGTATAGCCACTGTGTGATACAGTTATCTGTGTTTCATTGCTAAATCCCTTCCGATATGCACGGTGATGATGCCCAGCATAACAAGATAAGGGGACTGATAACAAAAGTAGGAGCCCAAATGGGACATACTCTACCATTATCAGGGCTCACGCTGCGTATTCAATTCATGTCGCCAGAAAAATCGCCAGAACCCGTTTTTTGTCGCCAGATTAATATACCTTGAGCCAAATTAATGCCTGCATTATGAATTACAATAATATATTTCATAGAATCCTCGTTACGATGCAGCTAAGGGACGGAATCTAACTTCAATATCATTGGATTTGTGCATGTTTTCCATTGAAAACTGCCAATATTGAACACAGGAACGATATATAATTTATTTGTTAATCAGTTTTTTGAATTATAATTTATGTTTATGACCACTGGGGCAAGGGATATTCTAAGCCACCTTGACCCATAGAAACTCCAATTTGTTTTCAACTGCTCACTTGTGAGTCTCATTGTTATTTTAGTTTCAAAAGGTTGAATTGGCGGGTGCCATTCCCACAATAGAATTACAGAATTTAAAGAAAAAAATAATATAGCAGTAAGTACAAATAGCCAACGATCTTTAAGAACTGGCCCTCTGAGGAGAAGGTAAATGGGGCTTTTGATACTCGAAATCTTTTTCTAGGCAGAAACTCTGAATTATTAATAATATTAATAACATGTATTCTACAAGATACAAGATACAATACCTTAAACATTTATTATAAAGTATTGTATCTTGTAGAATCATTAAGATCACAATATCCTAAGGGGCTTCCATTTAGAATGTACGCAGATTTCCAAAAATCTCAGTCCCCACCCCCTGGGCAAAATTACGCATTGGATTTGTACTAAAAGCATTTAATGTATGCACATTTTTGCTAAAATTTCAGACCATCCCATACTTAATAAGTTAATGGAAGGTCTCTTAGGGTGTCCCTTGGGCATATTAAAAAGATGGTTACACATTGTAGCACAGAACTCATCTCAGTATATTTTCATGATATTGGAAAACATTAAACAATAAAAATTCCCAAACTACACTCTTGGTTTGCTTGTCGCCAGAAAAGTCGCCAAATCCCTTTTTCTGTAGCCAAATAAGTGTTTGTAGCGCCATTGGCGACTTGGCGACTGGTCAGCGTGAGCCCTGATTATCAGTTTGATATGAGTATCTGGTGGATAGCTCCATACAATCTGCAGATGGTTCAGAACTCGATAAGAGGTTCCTGTCCTTAGGTGTTCGCAATAATATCAATGCTTAATCACTAATGTGGTTAGTGACAGGAAAAAGAAATGATAAGAATAAAAGCGCAAAACCACTTTATTTATCTTTAGATATCTAGGTAGTGGTACGTGCATTTTAAGGCTAAATTTCTGTGAGGATATTTCCAGTATGTATCTTATATCCAATCATTGGACTTGTAAATTCTTGTGCCGTAATATTGATTTGCAACACCTCTTGGCTATAATGAATGACAGTTTTATTACCCTATTGATAGACATGGCATGTAGGGGTCATATAGATATTTGGCCATTTAGTAGCTAGTAAACAGTCATCTGAATATCACGCGTCTTCTGTGATCTACGAAAATCAATGTTGTAATAAAGAATATTTTTCTTTGTATGCCTGGTATTCATCATAAAACTATAATAATGAAATGCATCTGACATCTCATTATTTCTTTTCATCAAAAGTCAGGAATTGCCCCTAGAAAAAGAATTTTCAGCAAACCATTAACACCAGGGCCCATGTTTTCGTAACTAATTAGACCAATCAGGGAAATTTTGATTAGGGCCTCAAGATCAGCAATTTTGTCTTTTACCAAAATTGATGGTATTATTGCAAAATAATATCAAAGAGGGATACTCAGATGTAAAATTTATTCATGATAGACAGAATCTCTAATCGTGAGACACTGATCAAATTTTCCCTGATCAGCCAAATTAGTTATGAAGATATGGGCCCAGGTCTCTGGTTTTCAATTAAATATGATATATCCTTACTCCCCAGAACTACAGGATTTAAAATGGTATTTGAACTTGTGACACATAAAAGCGAAGCTTAGTTTTTGAAATTGAGAAGCCTGTAGTGTTGCACGGACATTCTCACTGGTATCCAACTGATAGATGGCCTCTAACTGACCCTTAGAGGGTGTGCCCGAGCAGCTCGTGTCTAGAGCAGATGGGTCGAACCAGCTGGGAACTCACTCTATAGACCTACTCCAAAAACTGACCGACACGTGTGTAAGTGATAGGCGGAGACTGGGTACATTCCATTTGGTGTTACCTGTTGCGTGTGTGGATATTTTTTTCAATTTTCAGAATATACTTTTATTGGAAAAGGATATTTTTGGATGAATATTTTGATTATATTCTGTGCGCAAAGGCGTACAATAGAAGATATAGTTGAAATAGTTAGGTCAATTGTTAGCACTGACACGATGCATGTTGTGGATTTTACTTCATTGATAAAAACCGTTTGAGCCTAAAACCCCATACCCACTAGGCGATTTTACCGGCGATGGGCAATGGGCGACTTGGAAAATCGGCCAATGCCTGTCAGTACGGTATATTGAAATGTGCATGTTTGATCTGAAGTAGAACCGAAATTGGCCGTTTTTTGTGGTATAATCGGCCAATTTTGCGCAGATTACTCGGCCGACTCAGTTAAAATCGCCTAGTGGGTATTGGGCTTTACTATGAGCAGCAACGCTAGGAATTTCTGTCTACTACAACTCTGTAAGTATATTACAGGCAATGTTTTAAAAATTGGCCTTGACATTACTCTTTTCAGTGAATAAGCATCCATCTTACACATGCTACTCTTACAGATAGCTTTTGCCGTTAAAAACAGGAAACACATTCTGACATTTGTGATAAACACTGCCATTCGGGAGGCTTGGAGACTTTAAAACCTGATCCTGGCCTAGTTATGGACTCCATTGAAACCATGCCCAGGGGAGCTGGCCGTGGCATTTCGGCAGGCTCCTGACCAAAGCACCAGCCTCCCACTAAGTGGCAGGCGTAATGTCGAGGGGATATTGCTTATCGTGGCGGGGATACGCAAGAAAATATTCGCACTGGGATTTCACTGGCATGTATGGTTACAAATAACCAAGTTTGATTACAGAAAATGTATGTATGGTTACAAATTGCCAACTGATTACTGAACAATTTTTGTATGGTTACAAATTACCAAGCATGATTATGGAAATGTATGTATGGTAACAAATTGCCAAGCATGATTGCTTAAAATAGTATGTATGGTTACAAAATACCAAGTATAATTACAGAAAATGTACACATGTATGGTTACAAATTACCTAGTATGATTACAGAAAATTTATATATGGTTACTAATCACCAAGCATGATTACATGAAGTCTATGTATGGTTAGAAATTATCAACTAGGAATACAGAAAGTCATGTGCAACAGCAAAAATAAATGTGATATTTGAAACCCTACAGCATTTATTGTTAAAGAGCAGCTAGTAAATCTACAAAATTTCAAATCTGCAATTGCAATATAACCAAATGGAGATGTATCAGTACACGTGGAAAAAAAGTACAATTGTGCATGCTTTCATCCCAGTTAGAATACAATAGTCAAAGCCGGTAGCCAGGGATGGGGCCCTTGGTGGGGAGGTCCTGATGTTGCATGTCGAATTTTGAAAAGACAAATGTTGAATATCTTTGTCCCTAAGAATATTGCATGTTGAACTTTAAAAACACTTGTCGCATGTCAATAATTTTTTCTTAGAGCCCTGTCATTCTCACTAAGGCCCTCGTCAACTTGTCGAATTTAATTTTTTTTTTAAAGCAATATCCCTCTCCATGTCGATTTTAGAAGTCTTGAGCCATTGAGATAAGAGTTCTACCTCTGGCTCTGCTACCGCCAAAAGTCGTAAGTAGTACTTTTTCCCGGTGAGCTGACCTTCTGTATCTATAGGTGGCCCTAGAGACGGTCAGAACAATGTTAAAGTAGGCTGTCAATGAGCAGCTCCCGGTCTGGTCCTGATTTCCTGAGCTGCTCCGAGCTGCTCGGCCACTTCCACTCCTCAATCACTCTCCAAGCAGAGTGCTGGGTCTTTACAACCTGATACAGCCGCCACGAGTCGTTAAACAGATGAAAGGCAGGTGGTGAATGTGGGGGGAGAGGGAGCCGCTTGGGAGCTGCTCGCCCCTCCATGCACAAAATCAATCTACGGCCACACTGGAGAATTTAACCCTCGAGAACCCAATGTTGGTTGATCGATGCAAGGAGAATGCGGATTTATACATGAAGTGCGCCTTAAGAAATGTGAGATATGGCTGGACATTTTATTTAGATTTAAAAGGATTGTTGTGGGCAATCATGTTTCTCATGTGCATATAACATTGACATTATGCATGTTTTAATCATTTTCCTCAGCGTCGTCCGTCGGACTCTCAGGTTTTTGGACATTCATGTTGGATATTAAGGTTTCAACACATTTATTGATTGACGTAACATTTTAAGATTACAATTATCTATGAAAGTTCGCACAAGTTTAGATATAAGAAAACTTGAGATTCTCATCCATGTTTATGTACGACTATTCCCAGCAGCAACACATCCAAACTCGCAGCATCTAAATATATAAAACAGCCTGTGGGGGTTCCGGGGAAGAATATAGGCCCTAGTAGCCCCTGCTGATCGTATAAGGCTACGATGGGGGGGTACCTGGCACTGACCAAGTGGTTCTTTGGGTTCAATTCCCGGTTGGTACTCGGTTCAATAAGGGATGAGGTACCACAAAAATGATTTGCAGGTTTTGATCCCCTGCTGTTTGCCTGTCCTGTCACCTTCATCTCATAGATACGATCACCAAAGACAGAATTCGTCCCAACTTGTTTTCACCGTGAAAATGACCCTGGCTGTTGGTAGGGCGTAAAACCTCCATCACTCACTCTAAATAAAAAAGTGTTGATTGGTCTCAGCAAATAAACTTACTGTCTGCAAACTTAAAACAGATGGATAGATTGCACTTGTAATATTATCCGCGAATATCAACCACCCACACATTAAGTAAAAAACAAGAGAAACATAACGCCAAAGATTGATTCGTAAATACTCTTTGTTATAATCCGACGCCAAGATACTTTTTGTTCTGCAGTTCGTTAGGTCCTTAAGTGCTGTGTGTCGGCAGTCCCCCGTATCAAATTTCCTCTCGACTCACTAGGGCCGTTTGATTACTAGGTGTTGATACTCGTGGATCAACTCCCAAAATAGCCCACTCCGATGTAATACACAGCTCGGGATAGAGGATCTAAAACACTGCATCTGAATTAACACGCCCTCCCCCCTCTTATACTCTGTACTTGACAGTTCTCGGTGCCTCTGATACCTGGTTTTGTTGGAAAAAAATACAGGTAAGGCTTTAGACAGAAAATAAAAATTTGCTGTGATATACAAAATGAAATATGTAATATATTATTTGTAAGAAAGAATTTTCAAACCAACTTAAAAGATATTTAATATACATGAAGATAGGACCTTGAAAAATGTTAATGCTAGTTAAAATAAGGCAATGATTAAGGAAACTGTCCATACTTAAGGCTTATTGTGACTTATCGCCATATTACACAGCGTACATCAGTGAGCATATATTCAGGGAAAAAGAAAGAAATTCACCAAGTTATATATAATCCCAGTTGATCTTATTCATGAACCAGTGCTATAGGGAGCGGGAGACAAACTAAGCCGTGCCTGTTTGGATGGCCACTTCTTATCTCACTGCGGGTTTGCCGATCGTGCCTCTTCTTTAATACGGTTGGCCGACTGCCATTCATCGCCCAGATTTGACCAGATTAAGAAATGGTCAGTTAAATTTAGACCCTTTCTAAATGGATCAGGATGTAGTGAGGACTTTGTGTGGGACTAAATGGGTCTTATAACAGAGCAGTAGATGAATTGCCGGATCTGGCTCGTTTTAAGATGATAAATTGTGTCCTGGCTCTTCTTAAAATTCACACAATGAGAATGTATATATTGAACCGTATTACGATCCGTGTCACTTTAGTTTTGACATCACAAAAGAAAACTTGTTGCTTCATTTGATTTATACAGGGGACTATAACAAGTGATCATCAATTCAAACGGGAAAACTAGTTGTATTGGTAAGTTTATCAAAATGGGCACTTCACGGAGAAAACGGAAAATTGCAAGAATACAAATTCTCATAAGCGACAACATATGAAATTTGCCAGAAAAACTGGGAAAAGCAAGGGATTCGTGTTTTCAGGGTCTATACTCCCCGGTTCTGTAGAATCCCCGGATAATACACCCCGTTTCTCTCCTGAAACCCTAATTTGCCTGTAGTGATTGTGTGCTCCAAGTTTGAATACCCGTAGCTATTCATCATGTGATATGGAAAATGGGAGGAATACGAAAGTGGAATCCAAAGGTTCATACTGTTTATCGAGGGTGTATGGATATTATCATATAACTTTATAATGTTAATATAAGTTGTGACTCTACATGTACATCGGCATATCTAGCAGTTTGAACAAAAGAAACTTGAAGTTTGCAAGTTTTTATTTTCAAGTGGGGAGTGATCGAAGGCCGCGTTCTGCTCGTGTTTGTTCACAACGAGCTGTACTTCACGAGCTGCTCGTGTGAGCTGCTCGGAGCAGCTGTGACCTCCAAACGCGTTCCAACTTTGAAGAGCTCGCCTATAATGCTCTGCTCAACATTCTCCAGATTTCCACACTGATCTGAAAACACTTCAAATACCACTGAACCAAACAGTTGTGTCAGTTCTATCAAGGTGCATTTCCTTGTGAATTAACATCATATGTTCTGGTAGTAATAGCAGCCTTGCATGAACCACCTATGGCTACTTTAGTAGCTGCTGAGAATAGCAAAGTCACTTTAGCCTTTCCAAATGTGCCTTGACTTGTGCGAGGGTGGGTTTTCAAGCGCTCCCTGGGTACCGCTCACTCTTCAGCTCACTCAATCTACACACTCTACCTGCTGAGCAGCTCTGAGCAGTTACTGAGCCGACTGTGTTTGGAGACTGATCTGACTGAAGGTTGTATTCCACTAGCCGATTTTACTCCCGATTCGAAGAGTCGGCAGAGGAAATATTGGTTAATCATAGATATGCGATACACTTTTAGAAAGGGTTTTTAATTTTCTTTCAAATGATGCCTCAGATGTATAGTCTTTGGCCATATAATTCATGATAAGTTATAAATAACCAGCAGGATTGCCACTGGTCAGGGAAAAGTCAGGGAAAAGTTATTTTTTCCAAGGTCAGGGAAAAGTCAGGGATTTTTGGAAATGGTCAGGGAAAAGTGGAATTAAAAATAAAATGTCTGGGAAAATTGACGTTAGTCAGGGGAAAATAGAATTTCCAAATTTCCAACAGAAGGGTCACAAGAATTTGGTGTGGTAAAAACTATTTTGTAAATTGTGGTCCCATGACAGGCGTGTTGTGATTTTAAGGGACCTTGCTGTGGTCCAGCAGCATTGCCTGGTTAAAGGAGTTGTTCAAAAAAATTATAAGGTATTGTGTATATCGCAAGTCCCAGACTAAATGGGAGGATAGGGCAGCGCCAAGGGCGGTTCAAGGCTGGTTAATGAAATGATTTTCATATCTAATTTGTCAGGGAGAAGTCAGGCAATTTTGATATCTCTGGTCTGTGGCAACCCTGACCAAAATAGCGATGGTTAAAATCGGCTAGTGGAAACCAGGCTTTATTGATTGGGAGTTTCCCCCGAAGAGGGCGCCACCTAGCCAGGCTGTTTGCCGGCTCTGACGTGCGTACAGGGATCGAATTTCTCAAACTAACTGGCCACTCTGCCACATCGACCCCCCTCAATAGAAGAACGATCCAATTAAGTGGCTGGCAGAAGTAAACAAGCTTGGTGCAGAATGTTAACTACCCTCCCAGCGTACAGACTCACCTCTGGCTGCAGCCGCCCCCACCTTTAACACCCTACTCAGCTGGCTTCACTCTGCACCCCAACCCCTCTCTCACGTGTAGGGGGCTGTAGACCAGGTGGCCCACTAAAAGCAAGTTT
The DNA here is from genome assembly GCA_936440205.1 of Lepidonotus clava. Lineage (NCBI taxonomy): Eukaryota > Metazoa > Annelida > Polychaeta > Phyllodocida > Polynoidae > Lepidonotus > Lepidonotus clava. Next base: position 22,511,617 of record OW387135.1, read on the forward strand.
ATGGGGGGAAGCACTAGAACCTCCCCTCGACCAGTTTCAGTAATAATTCATACCATTTGATGTGCCCTAGTTGGGTGGCATTCGAACATTGAAAAAGTATTAAAATTATGTGTGTTTTTTTCTGGATCAGATTGTGATATGATTTAACCGCTTTATGAAAAATATTTACAGAAAGTGGTAATTTCTTAAATAAGACTAGAGATGCGTTAATACAGGATGATTGGGGTTTGCTTAAAGTCCCTTTAAGACCTGGGGCCATATTTTCGTAAATGATTTCAGTGATTAGGCTAATCATGTCACTTTTGATAAAGTGTCTCTGTCATATTCATGATATCCCCACCTTTGGTGACAGTGACAGACAGAATCAGGCATTATGAGACGATAATATTTATTTTTTTATTGAGACAATAATAAATGTCATCTGATTAGCCTAATTACGAAAATCTGTTACAATGATATGGGGCCCCTTGTTATAATGCTATATTTGCTAGTTTCCCATTAGATTGACTTTGGGCTACTATAGTCCTAAGATTCTATATTCCTGGTTTTCTTCTTTTTTTCTCAGCATTATGCAGGGATTATTTGCATTACAAGGTCCATCTCCAGCTGACTGTGTTTTATATCTCAAGAGTAGGTCATCGAGTGTAGGGATAGATCACACCCAAGCCTCCAGAAAGCTAGACGTATATGTCTGATTTAGATTTAACCTTTATGTGCCGTCACATTTTTCACTACAGTTATCTCTGTAGTATTGTCACGCGCATTTACTCTACAAATTGAAGATCATAGTAAGGCACCTCTCGTTTACTCTGATAAATAACACCCAAACTCTCCGCAAATATAATTGTTCTGTTTACGTTGTGTATTTTACTCAAACCAGGACGCCCGTCTGGAGTGGGGTTGTTTCAGGTGACTACCCTAGCTCACTCTAGACGTATATCAACAGTCAACTCCATCAATCCTTACATTGATAGCGATAGATCAACTTTTATAGCATTGCACTCAGACTATGGGGCTTTTAATTGTGTAGGATCTAGAATCCACAAAAGAGTATAATGCATTATAGGGTAACGAGTTTGTTATAAGAAATTTATGTTAAAAAAATATTGAAAAGGGGGAGTGGTACGAGGCTGCGCGCTTAACCTCATTTACGATGCTGACAGGGGTCATAACGTTCCTATATTTTCCTATATTTCCTATATTTTCCTATATTTTTTTGACACTCCTATATTTTCCTATATTTTGCAAAAAATTCCTATATTTCCTATATTTTACTCAGAAAAGTCCGATGTTCCACATATAATTGCAATATTTTGGGAAGTCAATCAGAATGATGTCACAAAATCTCATGATCTCTGCCTTGTGCCTCCCCTCCCAGCCCTCTGCTTCCCATTCTGGCCCTTTGGCGGTCAGTAATGATGTTTGGCACATGACAAACATCTTGAGGTGTAAAAATTAAATTGACACACTCACAGTGTTTGGCCCTAACCCCTCCTATTTTTGTGTTATTTTTCTAGTGGAATACAGGCATAAGGGATCAAAGGTCAGGGTCAGGGGATCCTCAGGGCATAAGGGGAGAGTAAGGGCCATCAGGTCAGGGACAGGGGATCCTCAGGGCATGAGCTTGAGGGGAGGGTAAGGGTCACCAGCTGGTCAGGGTCAAGGGCAGGAAGGGTGGTGAGGGCCGACTGGTGAGGATGTCCCAGATTTCATATTTGAGGGGTTAATTTTTCAATTTTTTTCCCCAGACCCCCTAGTGTAAAAATATTCTCAAAAGCTAGAAATAAATCTCAACATTAAGGAATCAATATCATAGTTGGTTAAGAGTGTCCAAGATTCCATAAAATGAGTGTTATTTTTCTGAGATTATAGATATCTGAATTCACTCGGAGGGTCCCAGATTTCATATTTGAGGGCTTACATTTTCAAAGTTTTCTGGGCATGGCCCCCCAGACCCCCCCCCCCCCCAGTGAATAGATATTCTCAAAATGTAGAAATAAATCTCAACATTAAGGAATCGATATCATAGTTGGTTAAGAGTGCCCAAGATTCCATGAAATGGATGCTATTCTTCTCAGATTATAGTTATCTGAATTCACTTAGAGGGTCCCAGATTTCACATTTGAGGGGTTAATTTTTCACAATTTTTTCTGGGTGTGGCCCCCAAGACCCCCCAGCGGACAGATATTCTAAAGAGTAGATACAAATCTCAACTTCAAGGAATTAGTATCCTACTTGGCTAACAGTGGCCAAGATTCCATGAAATGGGTGCTATTCTTAATCAGATTGTAGATATCTGAGTTCATTCAGAGGGTCCCAGATTTCATATTTGAGGGGTTAATTTTTCAAAATTTTCCTGGGGTTGACCCCCAGACCCCAGAGTAATTTTGAAATCAGTCTGTAAACTGACCAAATACCTATGAAATGTCTGTTTCTAATATAGTCAAAGAATATCTTTGAAAAAGATCTGTCGAAAATTCCTATATTTTCCTATATTTTTTCCCTAAAAACTCCTATATTTTCCTATATTTTTGCTAAATAATTCCTATAAAAATTCCTATATTTTTGCTGAAGGCTGTTATGACCCCTCGATGCATAAAACTAGCAAAAAAATACTTTAAATACTTTAAACAATGCAATTAAAGAAATCTAGGCCAGGTAGTATAATTATGTAGTTACATGCTGCAGAACTTCCGCTCACCACAAGTAACCCCTGACAGGTCGGGTTTCTAAACCAATCAGAAACCTTATACGTCTGTCCCAGTCAAGTCTAGTACACTTCCGACAACTACGTACCAAGTCTATTAAGTGCTTTATTTCTATTTGAATACAGTGAGCTAGTAAAGAGAAAAACTTATTCGATTTTCAAATAAACTGATTTCCTAGTTTCTAGACATTTGAATTACCGTATGATATTTGCATTATGTTGCTGATATAATAAACTGCCATTGCCATTTTGATCGTATAATCTCGTGCTAAATTAAGCTTGCATTCAACATCTGGACATCTAATCAAAGAATCAATATAATGGCTGCATTCCACATACCGAATTACTACTCTCGCGATATTGGAAAATATCACTATCTCGTCCCTTTTATATAAAAAAAATATTGCAACCCATTCGCACAAAATTATCACAAAAGTGTCGCTGCCGCTATTGGTAATATCCGGCATATCTGAAGTAAAGCTAGCTCACCTACCACAGAAAATCATGAGGACAGTTTTACCAACATGCTTGTAAATTAAGTTGCCCATGCCCATGAATATACATGTACATGTATATGTCGCCATTTTGCTAGTTTGTCAGTAATCAATTCGCAAGGGCACTTTCACATTGTGGCACTATCTTTTTCAATAATCAGACAATGCCCTGGTATAATAAATTTGGGAACCATTCTTTATGAGATTTCCTACAGTACACCTACATGAAGTGAAGTGAAAAAGTTACCAAAAGTCCGAAAAGGTCAGCAGAGTGGTTGACTGCGCAGACTCACAGGAAAAGTGTATACATGTCATATAATCGCCGCTCTAGCCAAGATGTCTATAAAGCTATGATAGGTGACAAACACAAACCTGGGTCTATATGTGTATATATTTACCAAACTACCTTACCCTGCCAACTAGGCTTGTATGCTTTACTCCTTACAATGCCCTATGTTACATAGGTTTATGACACTATACCCCTAGGCCAATAGGCAAACACAGGCAAAGCTTAGCCGTCTACGGTCAGTGATCACGGCTTTGTGTTGAAGACTTACCCAACAGTGTCCGCTAGGCCAACCTTAAAGTTAAAAGTGTTTGTTTCCTGTAGACGGCCAATTTGACTTTCTTGGTATGATAAGCATTGTCCCCGCCCACCCCACCCCTCTCCTCCACTTTTTCCGCTATCCTTTTTCCAAGAAATCTCACCCCCCCCCCTGCTTCGGCCTCCTACCAAAAATAGTCGAAAAAGAGAAGAGAGAAAACGACGAAATAAATCTCTATTTCTCGGCTGTTTTTTTTTCCGGTCCACATTCACTATTCAGGACACCAAACAAACTTGTATCTATAGGTTTGGTCATGCTTTCCCACACCTGTGGTTTATAACAACTTACTATAAAAGAAGTACGTCATTGTGTCAGGTCTATGTTTATCTATTCGGCCAGATCAGGTCCATTCAGACCTAGAATTGTTCCGTTTACAGTCTAGCCTTGACTATAATGAGTATTAGTTACATTTCACCATGCATGATGGTGTGCGCAATGAAATTGAGAAACAAAAAAAACAATGAAATTGAGTTGGGAAAAAGGGGGTCAGCATCCACAAAGTACTAAAAACGTGGTGCATTCGCATGCACAACGTTTTGTACAAAAACGTGTAGCATAGATATGTAGCTTATACGTTATGTTTAAGACTTAGGATTTTGAAAAGTTAGGGTCAGCATATGCAAAGTACTAAGACAAGGCGCAGTTACGTGCATGACGTAACTTAAGTTAATTATACACCGTAATAATAACACGTTATGTTTAGAATTTAGGATTTCGATAGAAAGGGCCAACATATATGCAAAGTAGTAAAACTTGGCACATTTGCGCGCGCAGCTTAACGTACATTTTGTGCAAAACCATGTAAATTAGACGTTATATTTTAAGAAAAGGAACAGTTACAAAGAAAAATAATTATGGAATAATACCAAATGGTATTGAAAACTTCAGTACATATGTTGCACAATGTTCATATAAGGATAATTTGAATACTATCGACAAAATGAACTGTTCCATCTTTCATTCGCCTGATCAGCAATTTTACTAACCAAAAAGGTAATCAGTTTGCCTCAACGCTACCAGCAGCTGTTGCAGCATATTCTGTATTGCGTCATATTAATAACAGCTAGGTCATGGTTTATGAGGTCCCATGTTTTATAAGTCCTGCAAATTATAGAAGTCATTCACTTTATAATAACAGTCTGTAATTATAAAAACAGTTTTTCCGCGTTCGTTTTAATGACCATATGACAGTGGTCTTCTTTTTTCAAGTGATAGTTTATGTAGGTGTCAATATGGTCATGGCATCCCTCGGTGACGCTTTACTGGAGGAAAATGAGTTTTATTACATTTTGGTGATAGAGCAATTCCCTGGGGTCAGAACTTTAATCAGCAGTATGTGCCACGCTTCCGATTTTCCATTTGAGATATGGATATTATGTCCAATAAACACTGCGTAATTCTCAGTAAATTTGGTAAAAACAACTAGTGACCATAGAAATTGCTTATTATACATCATGTGGCACTTAATTTTCTTTTTTCTTCACGATCATAAAATTGTCAATAACTATATGTCGCTTCCCATAAAAATAATAATGGTATACTCAGTAGGTGAATCTGATGTTATGTCAGGCTGACAATCAATCTCAGAAAACTAGTGTATAAAAACGTATTCCTCAGCCGGGGAGGGGGGGATCCAGAATTTTGAAAAGCTTTTTAAAATGGTCAGCATAGAAGCCAAGTACTTTTGCACGTTGGCATTCTCTAAGTTTTCCCATCTATGTGTAGTTTAAATCGCCAAGGGGAGTTAGGGGTTGGGTTGGGATAATTTTATATCATACAGTGGCAAATAAAAAAACAAAACAAAAACAGAAAAAACAACAACAGAAAACGTTGTTCCACATGTGCAGGCTTTGATCATAGACTGAACATGTAACATATTAACACATTCTATATAAATCATATTTACTTTCAGTAATAGTGGGCTGGCCTCCACCCTATAACTTCCTTCCACCCCTCCGCCTACTCTATAAGTGGTATTTACACCTCGGGCCTACCCCGGGCACAGCCGCCCCTTGTAGCCTGTATTATTCTCGGATTCGGGACCCCCTCGTTGCCATGTCCAGTGCCTTATCTCCGCCATATTGTGTGGTGACAACAACCCCCTAGATACAACTGATAAGGCTATGGGCCAGTGAGGCGGGAAAAATTGAAGCACAGAAAAAGTACCCATAAATAAATCATTGGATTATAATAATACTATGGTATATACATATCTAGGAAAGGAAGGACATATGTGAAAATCAAGATTCTAGCTCTCTTAGATTGGTCAAAATCAAGGGAAATGTGTTTCTTAAGCACTGAGCCTATGGGGTTGTATTCACCAACATTCACACCTTACTGCAGCGCCACCTATAGCAAATGCCCGGATATCCGAATCCGAGAATAGATGAAAGCCTTTGCCCCCACGTCTTAGGGGAGCAGTGCACATCGCTCATCTTGTATTTACACGAGTCAGAGTGGCCACTTGGCCACCCGCGTCATTAGAGTAAGGCCTGCAATCAACTAGCCGATTTTTACAAGCCGGAATTGTATAATTTCTTTTTTTTTCTTAAAATTATTACGAAAACCACTGCAAGCTACATACCATTTGAAAGACAATTAAAATTCCGTTCTTATGATGTGAAACAATGCTGTAATTGATCATAATTCCTACTGGCGGTTTTTCGAAATCGTAAGAAATATCGGATAGTGTGATACAGCCTTAAGTCGATCCTGAGGCGTGTCTAGTCGAAATAGGATGACACGAGGAAATTAGCTCATAAAATAGGCAGCTGGCCCGGGGAAGTCTGGTGTCGTTAATTTTGTTAATATTTTATTTACTGCCATGATGTGTATTGGTAGCAGTCTCGTTGCAATATGAAGGAAACTGGGTAAAAACTAGTGAATATTGACTAAAAGCGGCGGCCTTGGATTAGTCATACATATACACATGTACTTTTTGCAGGGGTCAATTCAGGGGTACTATACTTGTGCACTCAAAAGAACATGGTAGCTTATGTCTTGAATGGATGTAAAACCAGTGATTGTATATTTCCAATTTATTGTTATTGTTAACACCAATAAAAAGATAACCGTATGTAGCTGGTGCAGGTAGCCTTTAAATTGTAACTTCACAATTCAATATCATGAAAACTGCATTTCCTGCCTTCCTTCAGCCAACAAGTCAGGATGCTGTGATTGCTGAGTTATTACATTGTCTTTGATATTAGATAAAACTACTCATTGCGAAAAAATCTTAGAATATTTTCGTTGCATAAAAGTAATGTTCGATGATCTTTATCTTATTCCTCCACTAACATAGTGTTTTCTTTATTCCAGGTATGTGCCTCTGGTTCCTGTTTTAATGCGTGAGACAGTCAAAGGTAGGGTCATGTGATTATTGTATAGGATCCATTATGAAACATCTCATTATTGTTAACAAAGTCTAGGAAGGGAAAATTTAAACAAGAGTAGACCACCGGGCCAGTATATTCTTCATATCACATTAGCTTGACTAAATTTTCTTGAGAGCATACAATTTGATCCAGATTAAGCCTTTTTTTTTTCAGTGTATATTATCACTTTTAGAATTATTCAAAAATAAATAATATCATCAACAGCTTTGTCAAACTGAAGATTGGTATATATCTAGGAGGGCGCAGCAAAAACGTTTAGGGCCATATAGTACCACTAGGTGGCTTCAGCATACGACTTAATCCTCCGTCAGTCCCCAGGCGGCGCCAGCGGAGTAAGTCGGCACTGGTGAGGACCTCTGTCTGATACTGTACCAGGGTTGGAGGAGCTCAAATGAAGAACTACTTTTAGGTGGACCCCTAAATTACGAAATTACCACACGCGTGTACGCTAATGCGCCACGCTTTAGAACTCAGCCTTTATACTGACCCCACCCCCTCCCCCCCCCCCCCCCCGCTTCCAAATTGGGAAATCCTGGATCCGCCCCTGTATTATGGGTAGTCTCAATTCACATGCTACATATTAGTTTGTTTTAGGTTTGGAGCTAGGAAATTCATGGGTGGATCCAAGGGGGATGATGGGGGCGCGCCTCCTCCCTTTTTTTGGATAATTTAGGGGGTCTTTTAATGTTAATTCTGCACACACACAAAAAGTCACTGAGGGAAAAAAAATCCAATAGCTCCCCCCCCCCCCTTCAAAATCCTGGATCCGCCATTGGGAATAGTTGTTTCAGCTGGGTATCTTTATCTACGTTCTGTGTTTTACAAATTATATCAACAACATGCCTTTAGTAGGCACATCCTATTAGTACCATTAGTTTTCAAGTAGTTTGAATAAGAATTACCCTGGGAAAGAAAAACGGTTAAGTGATGGAAGAAAACTGTCCGATGTTATGAGCAGTTTCTTGCATGCAAGCTCTATAGTGATGGACAAGATGGCAAAAGAATGTAATAAGACTAATCATAATCGGGCATGTAAGTAGCCGTATTGTGTCCCCCAACCCAGTACTTCTCGACTAAGAAGAGTTCTTGGCTATAGACTATTTCCTGGTGACTGTTGTCAAGGCAACCACCCCATTTCATAGCATTCAGGTATGGGCATAGTTTCTGCCCCTCAGACAAAAACTGGTTTCCGGAATGTAATTGGATTATCATCGACTATTCAATGAGAATGTCAAGGACCGTTGTGTCAATTATAAATGTACCTGCAGATGCCAGCGAAAATAAAGGTTACTGGCGTGTGCACTTGCAGCCAATGTTATACTGCATGGTCAGTATTATATTATTAGCAAAGATTTAAAGACGAGACCAATACTTTACTTATACAAATATACGCGTGTCCGTGACACAGTATATTCCTTATGCAGATTTTGCTAATTCAAAAATCATCAGTGGGAATACAGGTTAAGTTCAGACATGATATGCATCATAAGAAAGGTTTTGCAATTTTCTTTCAAATTATATATCCAGAGAGGATGTACAGCTTCATGTCGAAATTTTCGGAGAAAAAACAAATCACCTTCATCAATGTAGGAACATGAAAACCGACTTTAAGTCTGCCTTAACAAACTAGTCTCAGTCACAAACAATGTACTTCCGGTTTCTCAAAATAAACAAATCGGGATTCTCACTGGACATATATAAGAAAATACCATAAATGTTGCAGTTGTAGAAATCTGGCAGGCAGTGTAAAGGGAAGCCCCCCGGGCTGGGAGCGGGCAGCAGGTAGTGGGACCCAGGAGGACGCCGGCCGCTGACCCCTACTGACCGCTCCAGGCGCCCAGTGGTCAACCGCCGCCACCCTCCACCCCCGTCTGACCGCCCCACCACAGCCCTAGGGAGTCGGCGGACTAGCGCCAGAGAATTTGGATTTATTGAGACTGGTCGCTACGTTTTAGGGGTTAAGAACTAAAGTCATGGGGATGCTGGGGAGGAGTAGTGGATGTATAGAATTTTGGCTGTCCTCCTGTACCCCGTGGGGGTTCCGGGTAAGAATAGCCCCCCAGTAGCCCCTGCTGATTGTAGAAGGTGACGATAGGGGGGGACCCTGCACTGTCCAAGTGGTTCTTTGGGTTCAATTCTCGGTTAGTGCTTGGTTCACTAAGGGATGAGGTACAGCAAAAATGATTTCCAGGTTTTTATCTCACCTTCATCTCATAGATTCAATCACCAAAGACAGAATTCCTCCCAACTGGTTTTCGCCATGAAAATGACCCCCGCTGTCCGTACGGCGTAAAACACCCAACACTCACTCACTCAATGTCCTCCTGTACAGACAAATGTGGCTCTAGAAAAAAAGATCTAAGAGTAAAAATGGACAGCTAGGGAAGACCTCTTATACGGCAAAGGTGGGCTAAGCCATGCAGGTGGGCTGACTTTATAGCTACATTGATCCCTTTTCTTATCTGTGGTTCTACCAGTTAGTTCCAAAAGAAACAGGCAATTACCAGCCTTTGAACAAATCGGTCCATGAATTCGTTAGGAGACTGATCTCGTTTCTCAAAGAGCAACTGCCCCGTCTTAATAAATTTACACAGACTTTGACCCAGTGCCAAATGATCAACCTAGATCATACAACTTAAAAAAAAAAGCCCTGTCAAGTACGGTATGCCCCCTGGTGGTGCACCAGAAAATAACAACAATATTAACAACATCAACAATAATAACAACAACAACAATATTAATAACAACATCAACAACCACAAAAACAACAACAGCCCGACCCCCTGAGTGCCTACTCTCCCTGAAATACACATTCTTTGACGCAGCCAGGGTACGTCAGAACGAGAAGAGGAAACGCTCGGAGCCAGGTCTGGTGGTAATGCAATAGTAGGCAATAGACCGCCTATATACCACCACTCCCTTTACCATTGGCTACTGCGGCTAGACTGTAGTTACGTCCACGTCCACTAGGTGCACAAACTATTATGTAAGAGGTATCTAGGTCATGAAAGGACTATAATACCGCCAGTGAGCGGCCACTGCCACTGGGTGTCGCTCGAGTCGCTGCCATACGATCTCCCACTCCAGGGGTTAGCAGTGGCTTATATCACTGAACACAAGGAGGACTGGTATAAACTACTACTAGCGTGCATGTGGTATATATACCCCTATTAGGTATAGGTGATCAGGGTTCAGGTAGAGCCGTTAGATGACTGACGTGCACTACTTACTGGAGGAGCACCTGCTGTCATCTGTGTCATATTAAGGGTGGGGAGATCATGAGGGAGGACGCAGAGAGTATTATTAAGAGTCAGTCCCCGGAGGAGTGTATGGAGGTAGGTGTGTTTGTTGTTAACTGTCACTGCTATGGCATAGGGTATGGGATGGGTATGTTGTTATGTGGTTAATTGAGTGTAATGATTTATGAGACATTAACCTGCTCTTCACAAAAAGTGTTTGAATAATTGGTCTATAACTTGAGAGTAGTTCACTATTTCTGTGGTACATGTTCCTAAGGAAAGTGCGTGTAGGAAAGAGAGAGAGGTCCACACAACTTCTATCTGCGGGCATGAGACTTCTGTGGGGGGGGGGGGGGGAACTTATCTTAGAGTGCTTTAGGAGTTTGAACCCTAAACGGTACAATGATTTCTTTGTTTATCTCCTAGATCAATTTATGTCAAGATGAATACTCGGCTATTTAGCTCCAAGTGTATCACTTGACCTATGCGTACCCCAGCAATGTTTTCTACTTTTTAGGGGCAGAAATTATGGCATCATGATATACAACGATATCCAAGTGGTCCTAATATCTTAGCAAGCTGGGAATGAAATGATCCAAACTATAACAAAATTTAATAATAGGATATCTATTTTGCTCCGTACGTATACGCGTATAGCAATGATTAGAAACGTAAACATCATATGCAATAGCTAGAAGTAGTTACTGAATACTGCTACTAGTGTAAAAAGCCAAATCTATCTGCCTCTGTTAATTGTAAATACAATTTATAGACCGTTTCAAATAACCCAGACAACACATGCACTTTCCAAATAAGTTACAATAAACAGCCTTGACAGATATCTAACCATGAGGCCACATTGACTGATCCCATAATCATATACCTCGTTATACCGCCCAAGTATAGGATATCACAATACACGTAGAAAGTCTCCTTAGCTGCTCATCAATGGGAATAAGGCTTTAAGACCCTGGAGTAAATGAGCTGCTCATCCACTGGTCCCAACAGGTGCGGAAGGTGGGGTTATTCCTTAGACTCAGAGTAAGGTTGCTACTAATTAGGCCAGGTGTGAGTCCGGCCCCCGTGGAGGAGGCGGCAGACTTCCTCCAGGGCCTCCCCCAGGAGTAATGCTCGAGCTTTTGTCATAACCTCCGCTGCCTCCTCGATCCCACTGGACAGGTCGTCCCCAAGTGACCCCCTAGGATGGGACTTAATAATATATGATTATATATAGGCAGAAATTAGACATAGGGAGATAAAGATATAGAATTATTTGCCTCTTTGGGACAACCCTTTCACGTGGATTTTCCAAAATTAAAATCACAGATAAACTCAAATTAACTAGGGCTGTACACTGGGTTCTTGAATATGTATTTTGTTTTCTGCATGAAGAGAGACAGAAAGTTAATAGTCCGTTTGTAACGGTTAAAATTAGACCGAAAAGGCACACTCAGGATTACCAGCTTAGATTAGATAGCAGTGTGGTTTTGGTGTGTTATAGCACAATACGTCGTATACATTTATTTCCTCTCAAAGTTATCAGATTGTATGGACGATTTTTTTTTTAAAGTTCGACCATCTTTTACACAAAAGTAGATCTATTGCTTAAATATATTAAAAGAAAAATCAGATTAGTAATAACTCACCAACACAGCAAATACACCTTCCTATCCTCCAGTACTTGGGATGATTTTTTCTCTGCATGAAAAATATCTAATAATCAATACCAAATAGCCAAATGGATTTGTATTTGTAAGATACTTATAGTTTTATCAGGACCTTCACATGCAAAAGCTTTCCATATCAGCTTGTTATCTACTTGGTAGTGTGGTTCTTATCACATTGAATACTGCTTCTATCTCCTTAGGTATTAGCAGTTGTTATTCAACAAAACGTAATGATACAATCATTGAATGCCATAAACAGGTCGTAGTATTTACTATATGTAACGGGCGTAACACAAGCGAGAAAAAGGCAGATTTACTGCTATATAGTTAATCCTTTTACGCCTGCAAGCTACTATTAATAAGTGTGCCATATCTCAAAAAATTAACATAACCGATGCGTTTTGATAAGACAAATATAATAGCCGAATTCGCCCCTTATCCCCCTTGCTGAATAGTGAGTTATCCTCTTTTCGTAGCTTTTTCTCAAAAGCATTAATGGGGTCAAAAACTAGTATAGGTTTAGACTAAATTCGAGCGATAGACTGCGTCGTGTTTTTTGTTTGTCATATGATTGTTTTAAATGCACCCAGCAGATGTATATATTCTTCGTATGATTATAACCAAAAATCAAGAAGGGTTCATGGAAGGACTCCTTAGTGCACACTTTTCAAATTAAGCCATGCACCCGGTAAATGCACCAATTATACCTTGATTTCAGACACTGTCTACTGCTCCTTTTCAAGGACAGACATAACGTCTTAGGGTCACACAACAATTTACGAAAGCAAGAACCGTTTACAGTTTTTGGATGGGAAACCACTCCATATATCTAGTATTTCGACCAATATTAGACCTACATGAAAGTTCAATAAAAAAAAAAGTACGTGAACTATTTTATAGATCCTGGAAAAAGGAAATAACTTTTCTGCCCCCCCTACCCCCCCCCCCCCACAAAAAAATGAATGAATGAATGAATGAATGAATGAATGAATGAAATGAAATGAAATGAAATGAAATGAAATGAAATGAAATGAAATGAAATGAAATGAAATGAAATGAAATGAAATGAAATGAAATGAAATGAAATGAAATGAAATGAAATGAAATGAAATGAAATGAAATGAAATGAAATGAAATGAAATGAAATGAAATGAAATGAAATGAAATGAAATGAAATGAAATGAAATGAAATGAAATGAAATGAAATGAAATGAAATGAAATGAAATGAAATGAAATGAAATGAAATGAAATGAAATGAAATGAAATGAAATGAAATGAAATGAAATGAAATGAAATGAAATGAAATGAAATGAAATGAAAAAAGAAAGAAAATGGAAAAAATAAATGGAAAAAATGGCATTTTAGATATTGATGCTATTCTAGTTGTTAAGAAAGCTCTAACGTCCATTATTTCACCACTCTGTAATTATAACAGCTCAGAACGCTTACACAGTTGTCTCCAATCCCTTGCCTCTCAGTTGACACAAGTTGCTCGATGTACCAAACTGCTCACCAACTGCTCGGATCCCTATGGCGGCCAATTTCCGCCCATCGGGGTGCAATATGGCCAGCATGAAGTCTATACAGGCTCGTCTGTGAGTGTACTGACTGGTAGATAAACGTTGTGTGGAAGAAACAGGGTTTTCGACATGTACATTTAAAGCATGGTATTGGTCATTGCAATTTCCTGCTGTCTTTCTTCATGGAAAATAAGATGTGTTTGTTTGACAAGAGAATTCTTTAAAATTGGCATGCAGTGTACCAGGATAGTTGTATTGAAACGGTGACTATATCTGGGAGATATTGGGAGAAACGATGAGGTTTGATATAAAAAAAGTATTTATGTATGAAATGAACAATTGAGATAATATCCAATATAGAATTTTTTGGGGTCATATTTTCCTATATCTGGTCTACTCTACATGTGACATCACTTGGGTAAAACACTGAGGATAGCTAGCATAGGACTAATATTTTCACCAGTGTTTCATGACCTGCATAGGAGTTTCACTAGTGTTTCATGACCTGCAGAGAGGTTTCACTAGTGTTCCATGGCATGCTTACAACTTTCACCTGTCTTTCATGACCTGCATAATTATGAGTTTCACCAGTGTTTCATGGCCCGCATAGGAGGTGCACCAGTGTTTCAAGGCCCACATAAGAGGTGCTCCAGTCTTTCATGGCCCACATAGGAGTTTCACCAGTGTTTCATGACCTGTTAGATGTGAAACGGCCTTCCCATTTCATGACCAACTATAAACTTATACGCCAGGAAGACACAACAGATGCTTATCTAAAGAAACATGATGTGGGTGGATAGGAAATCAATTAATCTATTATTGTCTGGGCTCTAGGTGCCAAGGGAGACTTGATATACACGTCAGTCGATGTTAAAAAGGCCATCTTGTTTGTTGCACAACAAAGGTCAGGGTATATACCCCCTCAGGAGCTGTATTTATATGATAATCCTCGCTATTTTCTTAATATAAAGACCTATAGAAGGTCATGCATAGAAGCAGCTAGTGTTTGAAATCAAGGTTTTACCTTGTTCACTAATCGGATGCACAGTTTCTAAGATTATGCACGCGGGGGATATTTCCAGATGTACACGCTATATAGTCACCTATCTAAAAGGGTGAAAATCGTGCACCATCCAGTATAAATGATATTAGGGCTAAATGATTAATGGCTCAGGTCTAACTGCAGCTCCGATATAAAATGCTACCTTTACCTATACGAAATTCTAGGATAAACAGTATAATGTGCTGGATTGGCAAAAAGCTATCTTTCTGAGGCTATTTTCTATAGTAAAATAATGCTCATCCATAACCATCATCATACTGTAATATATGACCACGAATCTTCTCGCTACTTATTCAATGGTACATGCGATGAGGCATGTTGTTACACAACCCAACTAGACCATAATGTCATAATAGTGGACATGCCTCGAGGGCTGTTTTATTATACCTTTTATCAGGGAATCATTCAAGATTTCACAGGTGTAAGTTTGAGTTTGTTCTGGCAGGTATTCTGTGACACCAAAGTAGCATTTAGAATGTTAAAATCATAATGTAAACTAAGGCCGTAACCTATATGCACTAACTTTTTGAGGAGCTAGGAGAAGTACTTTTCCGGGCCTTTAGGTATCAGCAATAGGCTATTGGTGTACCACACTGGGAACTTTGTTTGCCACTGGTTCCAGGCAAGTTACACAAATCATCTATGGCTGATATCCAGTGGACCAGAAAAGTCGTTCTGTAGCCCCTCATTCGAACCCCAGTGTTAAACTGCATTCATAGGTCTGTTAACGTGAACCTAAATGTGAACTCTTTAAAGAAAAATAAGATTATTACAAATATTTACATTCTCCTGCCTTTTTTCCTGACACGTGCCACGGCCAGTCCCAAGATAATCATTTGATATGTTACGTATTCTAACTTTATTAGCCTATAGTTGTTATTGAATTCACATCTAAGCTCACTTTCCTCTCCGACAAAAATACCCTGAGAAGTAACTAAAAGAGCCCATATAATGAAAAGAAATATGGCGAAAACTGTCTAGACAGTATAGACAAGGCCCCTTTGGCCTTACCCAGAAAAGGTGGGGCTTAGTGACAGAGATGTATACCATTGACAAACCAAACACCATGTCATAAAGGTACAAACAGAACCTTGTCCCAGTTTACCAAGAGCGTTACAAAGAATTATGATCTTTGGTGTCTGTATCATATACTTGTCTCAGAGAAGAAACAGGTTAAGTTGCCTTGATGACAACTTTGAGTGTAGTTATGGTTGTCAGTGCTATTGCCATAATTACCGGGGTAGTTGGTCGTAACTGCAAATGAGTTATGTATGCTTCTTTGGACGAATATACCAATTAACTATAATCAGTGTGCTGGGCAGTGACCTTTGTAACTAATGAGCCTTTTTATGTAACTGGTTGGGCCAATTAGTGACTAATTAGCGTCTTCTAATTAGTGGTTCTGTCTGTTTAAAAAGGCTGTGGTCAGTTACGTCACCGTTGAGTAATCTAAAAGAGGGGTTGTTAAGTTTCACTATACGAAGTAGCTATATACTCAGCATAGAGTATAATATCTGAAAATGAAATAAAAGGAAACGATGCTTTTAAATTTATAAACTGTTTAATGCTCAAAACAACAAAGTTGATTGTTGCAATTTGTATCATATTCATCCCAATATATTTACCACAATAAAAGTGGTTTCTGTCTCCTACATGGTCTATATAATTATTACAGTGACATAATATCATGTTTTCAACAAATACACAGCATCATTTGTGTTCATTAATTAAGGGATATGCTTGGGGGAATTACTGGTTATATTTACATGACCTAATCAGATTCTATCATTCTTGGTTTACCTGAGTATTTCGCATTAATTGAATTGAATAATCTTTATTCGCTAGTAACCACATTGTTTGTATCAGGACATGCTGAGACGCTTCTAACCAGCGAAATGACGAAAGGTGTTGACTATTAGGGGTAGAGGTTATACGTTTCTGAGCATTTTACTCAGTATTTACACCTCTGCAGACGTTGGTTGATATCATATTAAAAGGTATTGAACGGTTCTAAACAACATTGAAAGGAGTGGAGCTTAGATAAATGTATTCTAATGATGTTAAAGCTATTCTATTTATTTTCCTTGTCTGCCTGAGATAGAATTATCGAACTTTTGGTTCTCAGGATCTAGAATCTGTTTGAAGTATTGTTTTGAACACACGAAATCATATCGTCGCAAAAGTGGCTTAATTTAGAGGCTGTATACATCCATGTCATCGCACAAAAGTAAAAAAAAAACAACCACAAAACTCATGAAGTAGCTAGCTATCCGTGGATAGAGATTAAGCCATACATTACCCCTCAATTATCACTAAGTCCATTAACCTGATTGAGTTTTAAGAAAAAGCCGAGACTATAATCATAATATATATCCGCCGTCCACCTACAGTCCTTGATTATGTTTATCTATGCTGTTCTGAGAAATGTAAAACTGGACGGACGATTCTATTACTATGATTAGGGCCATAGATTCGATGATAATTAAGGTCTTGATAAAATTATAGAGCAGACAGACCATAGAAAGTAGCACGTATATGTCTCACATGATACGGTTTATAACCTTTGAACAATGTGGATATATTCAACGTGACCCTGCCTTTCAAGTTGGTTTCAACAGACCGACTAATCTAGAATATCGTTATTGCCCTGTATTTTCACACTGTTAGTTCTATATCAAGCCCCATATCTTTATGAAAGCCTAGAGTGGCATGCCTGTTATGGTCGGTATATGAAATGCCCCTTGAAGGGTTGAGTAATGAAAAGTAGCATCTCCAAGTCACTGGTGGTCTGAAGGAGGAGGAGTCCATCAGGTAGAAATATGTGGGACTTAATTCTGCGAGACAAGCCCAGGTTCAAACCCAGGGCTGTCTTTTAGACCACCTTTCTTTGCCATCGTGTTCACCTCCATAGATTCAACCATAGTAGTACTTTTGCCATGTACAAATTAAAAAGGAGCTGATTCTGATATACATGTACCTGAAATAGTGCTGAATGGACCTCAAACTCCAACAATCATCATCACCTCCAGGCGTCCTGATATAGCTGAAATACTGCTGAGCAGATCTTATAAACTCCAACAATCATCATCAGGAGGGTGGCGAGCAGCTCGGTTGGAGTGCTGAGCAGCTCGGGGCTGGAGGTCTCAAAGAGTGTCACCTGGCCGCATTGAGCACTGACTGACTCACCTGTCACAGGTATAATCTAACTGCAAAGCTTCAAGGTACTCTCTAGTCTATCCTGACAACCAGCTGGTTCACAAGGTATAGGCCTTTTCACTGGAACTTCACCAGTCCAACTGCGTCACCACTCATGTTATACTAGTCCTTTCATGACCTAGATACCTCATGCATAATACTCTTTATTTATCCTGGGGTTTCTCGATTACAAATAAATCGGTTTTCGTCAAACTCCACCAGTTGAAACATGTCTATAGTAGTCGTTAGGAGAAGATGCAGGGACAGGCTGGTGAATATGTTGAACTGATTGACTGACACCCAGCATCTTGAATCGAATTGTCAAATCTGACTAACTAAGTTCTGGCCTGAACCTGCAGGTAGGCCTATATACATCCCCCCACCAAGTCCCCTTAGCGGAGAGCCGCGGAACCCAGCTGACACTTGTCTAAGGTGGAATTTCTTACCCACATCCCAGCATGCTTATCTTTTTTTAGTAATGTAAATTGTTAGCTATCGTGAATTTAAATGGCCAATAGAAAGATTTCAACTGTCCAATAAACGACATGGACATGCATTGTGGGAATACACAGTCCAGTCTCAGTCCTGCCATAGACATATATAAGAGTATCTATATGGTCCTACATAGTCTGTTTAACCCATCCCACTGCTTCCCAAATTTACTAAGTATAAGGGTTAATTTTTGCTAAGATCGAACGAAGTCCTACCCCAGGGTCCTACCCAGAACACCAGGTACATGCGCGACTACCACACTCTTCAAGGTGCCCCCAGCCCACCGCCGCACTATACATGCACATGCGTATATATGTCGACGCCACAGAGGAACGGCGACAGGCACGCCCCACTTCCGGTCCTCCAGGGGCACGTCCGGTCAGAGGAGCCCGGCGGAAGTAGGGGTGACGATGACGACGACGACGGACTGGGAACCCTGGAGGAGGATGAGATGAAAGTTTGAGTGTGTGTACCAGGGCTTTTAGTGGAATCACCGGGAGAGTGGTTGCGACGACGGATGAGGTGGGGAGACTGGTAAACCAGAGAAGTTGTTTATACTATAGGTATATTTAACAGGCGAGTTTCACCATCTTGTTTGTTTATAGACTTTTTTATTTTGTTCCCGTGTCCCTGTTTATTTCACTCCCGGCATGATACTGTGATATAGAAAAGTCAATATTAGACAAAACACGAAAATAAGGTTAGTGTCACACTTGAAAAGGGTAAGATTTGTTTAAGTGACTTACCACACCTTTGTAGTTATGGCTCCTCTGGTTGGTTGATTCTTGACCCTCATGGGCGTATTGAGAAACTCATCACTAACTTTTTGGTCCCTTGGTCACTCTCCTATGTTCGCATTTAAGGCGTTTAGGTTCTGGAAAATAAAATGGTGGAAGCATGCTAATGGCAAAAAAAGTCTTTTAGGGAAAAAGGAGGGGGTGTGCCCCTTTTCCCTCCCCCTCTTTGAATCTATATCTGGTACTCATCAGATATGATGACAACCAGAAAGGTGTTACCATAGATCGATCATTTCTCGGTTAGGTTTTTCTGAATTGTGGGAGGTACCGTAAGCATTCTTGTGCAAAGAACTGTGACTCTAGGCTATAAGGTCAGTTTAAACCTCATCATACCAGCTCCTAGGTGGCGCCACAACAGACAGTAATAGACATACTCAATTGTGCCCACTTTTTAGTCAAAATTCTTTGTTGGTTCCCTGCTCTCCACTGCCACAACTTTCTCACGCCCATAATTGATATCCACATATACCGACAAGGGTGTTTTTACAAGTTAGTCTTTCCATACTTTTCTTTCCAAAACTTTCTCATACAATTATGGGGTCATTTAAAACCCTACCCTCTCATTTTGGCTTAAAATCGTCTATCCTAAGGTTTAAATTTATGCCTTTTATATAAGACTTCTCAGAATGAAACAATTTACTTATTTTAGGGTTGGTTTCACTAGTTCCGGACACAACTAATGTACTTCCTGATTCTCTGTCTGCTGAATCGGGACCCTCATAGGCCGTATAGAGGAGGGGGCTCCATCCCCCACAGAGGACTCTTTTTTAAAAGTTCCACCTTTCCTTTAAAAAAAATCACTGTTAAACCCCTAAAGAATTTGGAGAAAATATTGAAAAGGTCCACATGGGGAACCTCACCGCCCACCATTTCAGGTTTAAATTATTGAAATTATAAGCAAAAGTTCCACTTAGAAATTCTCGACACCCCCACCCCTACAGCAGACCCTGTATACGGCGCCTGAAATAACATGGCCTTCGTCACTGGCACCAGCGGCAGTCAGGGATCTAAGAGTGGTTCTCTGGCGCGGGCCCACGGGGCGCGGTGAACACACCTGATACTGGGACAGGTCGGGGTTATCCTTAGTATACCGCCTATGGGGGTTCCACCATCATGTTTGTTTAATTTTTTCTCCTAAATGTAAGTGGTGTGTTTAAGTATTATTCCACTTTTTGCTCATTGCTTACTCTAAATGAAATAATTGTTTATCATTGTAAAGTAGTTTTGTGTTAAATATTCATTAAAATCTTAACATTCAAGAGTGGCTTCACAATCTAGTTCCGGTCTTAAACAATGTGTTTCCGGTTTCTCTGATTGGATAACTCTGCACCTTCATGGACCGTGTTATCAGAGGGCCAGCGCTTATTTTCACCACTGATCTGAATCATTTTTAGAAACAAGTTGTTTGTATAAGTATAATGTTTTGAGCATATTGTGAGCTGCTCATTTGTAGGTAATTAATGATATACCACGAACATCCTGTGCGTTCGCCCAGCCCTCCTGAGGTTACTTACCCTCATTGTTCCCGCACCGTCGGAAGTGGCCGGCAGAGAGCTATAGGCCAGCAGCTCTATGATGAGCAGCTCATTGGAGCAGCTCAGGGCTTTGGAGCAGCTCATGGTGGTACCCACGTGTCGGGGTGGTTTATCATTGGTCACCGCCGGCGACTACCAGGCCACATGGGACGGATGCCCCGGAGTGTCTGTGGTGGGAGGGGCCGCCGACGGACGAGCAGCTCATTCTGAGAAGCTGAGTCAGAAATGAGCAGCTCATATGCTCATTTGGTTTCCGCGGAGTTTACGTCAGCGTCTAGGACCACATCCAGCGTTAGAGATTGAGGACTTTTTCACTGGGAAAACATACTTTGATTTGCCAAAAAATAAGTAGCCTGTGTCAATAACAATATGGAGTAATTCTACCCAAAAAAGAGAAGATATTTAAGCATTTATATGCTGCCGATGGCTTGGTAATTCGCTAAATCAAAAAGAGATCACTCTCACGGATTACGTTTGCAGTGGACTAATCATCTGGGATCATGGACGATTTTGACGGCTTAGACTGCAATCTCCAGGTAGGCAGGGAGTTAATGCAGAAGGAGATATTTTTGCGGTTATCTATTTTTTCCGGGATTTTGACACTAAAGACTTGTTCCCTTGGATTTAATTTTGTTTCAGTGATTAAGGGCCCATTAATGGTATCCTAGTATATTTTTTCATGTTGCAATATTTTCTCAGATATTATACAAACGAGAATTTAGCGAAAATATGAACTTCGCGAATAATTTAAGCTTTAACAGTAGTTGACGCACCATATTATGAGATTCGCAAGGTAGGTTGGGGTTTACTAGTAATATACTACGTAACAGTCCTCTCGTAACAATTAGTCCGTTGACCTTGGTTCACAGCCCTCTAACCCCGCCGACAATGAGAATACCCTGGGGATTCCCATCATAATTATCACAGATTACAATAAGCCATTTCAGATTACATAGGCCTGTATGTCTGTTTATACAACTCCACTGATTTACCTCATCTCTGAGATTAGTAGATGCACCTCCAAATCTAGCTGTAGTGGCAGGGTGTTTCTATATTGCTCTTTAGGGTCACTGGCGAAAGGTTTTACATGTTCTGTATATAACAGCTCCAGGGTACAAAAATAAATTTAAAAAAGAATTGGATGGGGGAAAGGTCATATAGCCCAAAGGTCCGACCACATGTATATAAGTACTTTAGAAGGGCATAGACATGCAGGCTGTCTATGCCTTTCTTTTTATGAGCTTATCTTGCTAGCAGAAAAGGAGGATTTTCGAGTGGTACGTCTAGAGACTCAACTCAACTGTTCAGTTGAGCCCCCCTACACCAACGACCGGATGTTGAGTGCTTAATGTTTGCGCTTGTCGCAGATGCTATTTCCCCAACATAACTCTAATGTTTTGTTTATCATCTTTACTTTAGTTTCAAGCTTTTTCAGATCAAACTCAATGCCAGGTCTATTCCTAAAGGTTATCCGCCTCCCGGGAGTTTCTATTAAAAAATAAATAAATAAAAGTACTGTTTCCTACTTTTTTTACTTTTTCATAATTCCGTAGTGGTATACATGCATGCATACTCACAACTTTCCACCACTTTTCACAACTTAACGATCCAACAAAAAATGTAAGTTGAGGGCCCAAATTGAGAAGCCCTGCCGCCGCCCCCCCCCCCCATACACCCCCAATACACACCTCCGACCCCACCCAAAATCCACCCCTTTAGATCAAGTGAAGGGAACCAGGCATGGCCTCTGCAGCCCATCACCCCTATAGAGACCCGTCACCAGTGATGAAGTAATCGATACATGGACGACCCCTCTTCGTTATAACCCCACAATATGCGACGCTCAACATTTGCAGAACCAAATCCCACTCTGATCCAGTGAAACATTATGTACTCCTCTCTCTGGCCTCTCGGTTCGTAAACACAACAGTAGCCCCCCGGCCGACAGTAGGGGCCCTTAATGGGGGGTCCCCATGTCGCATGTCGAATTTAAGAAATTGTTATGTCCCTTGTCACTTAATTTCTCATGTTCCATGTCGCCTCTAAGAGCTTCTCATGTCTTAAGAAATGGCCCCTGTTATGTCGTTTATCTTTTCTTCATGTCACTGAGCCTCATGTCGCATGTCAATTTTAAGAAATGACCATGTCGCCATGTCGAATTTAAGGGTCTAGGGCCATTTAGTATTTTTGTCCCCGATAGGAATCTCTTGCTGTGGTAGGCGAGCTGCTCGCTGCTGCTATAGTTGAGCTGCTCGCGAGGTGATGAACTGGTGCAAGGCTATGCCAATCTGAAGTAAGACGAGCCATGTCTCTATTATGGTCAGGGTAGCGTGAAAACACCTTTCGGTAATAGGCTGAAAGGGAATGAATTCCAATGGGGTCGACGGATTACTTCGCAAAAATCCTAAGCCAAGTTTCGATGGCTTCGTGTTTACGCCTGCAAAGTTTGAGAAAAAGTTAGAGAAATATTTTAGTATTATATTAGTCTTGATTCGTCTAGATATTGGTATTTATTTATTATTCTCCGTCTTCGATGAGTGGATAACGTCGATAGTCCGATATATCGGAGTAATAGGTTGTCCCAACTCTCATAGAGATCAGTGTTAAAAATGGGGGGGGACACATCGTGCTATTTCTGATAGGAAGGATCTGTTTGGAGATTGAAAGTCGTTCCATAGAAAATGCCTTGAGAGTGTACTAATTAGCATAAATAAGTCTGTGTTTGGAGATTGACGAGATGATGTCATAATGATATTCTAAAAATAGAACGAAAGTAGGTCGGGAATACCCCTTTCCTCCACTGGGGGCGGCCATATTGAAAATCTGCTAGTTCCTCGGTCTCTCGCTAGGGGGATAACGTTGATAGTCCGATATATCGGAGTCTTAACTTGGCCCAAGTCCCATAGGAATCAGTGTTAAAAATTTGGAGGGGGACACTGTGCTATTTCTGGAGTAAAGAATCTGCTTGGAGATTGAAGCTGTCCTCATAGAAAATGCCTTGAGAGTGTAGTAATTAGCATAAATAAGTCTGTGTCCGGAGATTGACGAGGTGATGTCATAATAATATTCTAAAAATAGAATGAAAGTAGGTCAGGAATGCCCCCATCACCCACTGGAGGCGGCCATATTGAAAATATGCTGGTTTCCTGTTTCTCCGTTTTCGTCCAGTCGATAACATCGATAGTCCGATACATTGGAGTCTGAGGTCGTTGAGAAGTGGTCAGAGATGGATCAGGAGAGGTTCAGGAAGTGTTCAGGAGTGGTTCAGGAGGGATTGTGAAGGTGTCAAGAGGGGTTCAGAAGGGTTTCAGGAAGGTTCAGAAGGGGTTCAGGTTCGGGGAATGCAAAACTTCAAGTACATTTCATTTCGTTTTATAAACCAAAGAATGGATAAGACGGAGATTTTGGTTTACTAAACCACATCAAGAATCTATAAAGTGGATCAAACCAGAACTTGTCTTTATGAGCTATTTCTTACCAGTCCGCATAGAGTGTGAATAAAGACCCAGAGTATATATCATTGCAGCATTGGCAAAGCACTAGCCGTCTTCTGATATAGATATAGGGTATAGGTGCTGATTTATCATGGTCCAGCAGTCTTTGCCAGTAATGCTCTTGAGAGCAGGACTGAAAATGTACACCAGAAATAGTGTTAAATTGACCCAAATGGCCGAGAGAAATCTGGGCTTATTTTGCACTTTTACTTCTACCCATTTATGGGAAGTCAGGGCCAACAAAAAGCCATCAAGGCCAATAATTATGGCAAAATCGACCCTGTTGTCGGACTGCCTAATAAGTTCATTTCCAATACTGGGTCCGTGAGTGGTTCGCAAATGGCCGTGAGCGGTATGTAAATGAGTTGTACCTACTGCTGACGGATATTCAAGTTTTCTGTATTAAAAAAAATCCAAAGAATAATACTAGAAAGTTTCATTCGCGTGTCACTAGGTGATTTATACTAACCTTGTAGAGCCCTCGGTCTAAGTGGCCTCGGGCAATATAACATCCGGGTTGGTATAAACCACCGCATACCCCACGAGGAGACACTTTTTATTATCATATTTTCCCACGTGTCGAGTGATAACGGGAAAGGGGAAACCTACCCGATTAGCTTCCCCATGTCTGGTGGAGAATATCCTCGAGTATACCGACCACGCGTGTTCCTCCGTCTTAGATATTTTTATATTTTCTTACAAAGTAGTTTTAAGATAAGTAATCATCACATTTTTACCCATATCGTGTCATTTATGCCAGAAAAGACTGATTATATTATATCTGATTTTATTTGCCCTCAATTACTATGGAATTATGATATTTTAAGAGTCTTCGGAAACTAGTTCCGGTCACAAACAATGTAGTTCCGGTCTTCCTGATAGGCTGACTGGGACCTTCACATGTGGTATACCTTCGGACGCACCTGACCCCATTCTATCAGTAAGAGAGACAACGCATACTTGGGACCAATGCTGACAGATTCAAGTTTTTAGTCGGCCAGGTGTTTTTTGTATTCGCATTCTTTATCATGTCACAAAAAGTATGCTTAGACTTCCCCACATCTAATGTTTGCTTTATGTTATACGTTTCCGCATTTCAGATTTTTTTTTTTTTTTTTTTTTTTTTTTTCAACAACAGTATTTCGTACTTTGCTTACTTCTGAAATGATACTGCCAGGAATTGTATTAAACATATACCGGTAGCTTTTACAAAACCTGATGATTGGCCAAGGTAAAATAGAATTAAGTTATTCACACCTGAGAATGACTATTGTTATATTTGAATGGCACAAAATGGTATCGAATGGAATACGTCACATTCAGTGGGGGCACATTTTAATTATAACGGATCCTCAGTTGAACCACCAGCCATGCGGGTTTAATCAACCTTTTTTTAATAACTTGTTCAAACCAAGTTTATGGATTCAGAGATAGCAGAGAAAGATAACCATATGACTATTCTAAAATTAATTTCATTACATTATTCACGAAATTCATTATACTTTAGAGTAGCTTTGCAGATTAGTTCCGGTCGTAAACTATGTAGATCCTGTTTCTCATAATTGTTAGCTTAATGGGGACCCTCATGGACCATATAAAACAAAATAAGATAGTTACAACGGGCATTCAGAATATCATAGTCACGAATGATGGTTTTGAATCATAAAGAAAAAACAAAGGGGTCTTCCATTAAGTACGTACTAGGAATTTAAAATAAATCCCAGACCCTCCACCCTCTCTTGCGCAAAATACGCATCGGATTTGTACTAGACCATACGCACATTTTCAATAATTTCAGACCCCTACTCTCCCCCTTGATGCATGGGTACATACTGAATGGAAGGCTCCAAACACAACTAGAAACATACGCAAGAAAAGGTCTGGGAAGGCAGGCAAGGACACAGGTCAATCAGGCTACGCAGATTAGTGCGATCACAAACGGTAATATATGGATAAGCCTTGACACACGGTGGCAATTACCATAGCCAGTGTTGTCTTAGTCAGTGTGCCAATCTAACAATGAATGCATTTGTATGGTGTGTCCCTGTCTATAAGTCAGAGGCCAATGCCACCCAGCGTGGCCCTACTCCCTTAAAAACGACATGGCGACATGGGATTTTTTGCATTAATAACATGTGACATGGATCTTTAAAAAAAAGACATGAGATTTAAAAAAATAAATAAAAAAGGCAAGGAACATGAACATTTCTTGATTGCAACAGGGCAACAGTTCTAATTTCCTAAATTCAGCAGGGTAACATTCTGATTTCCTAACTCCGACAGGGGGCAAGGGTACCCCATCAAGAGCCCCACTCAGCATGGCTAGTTCATTCAGAAAGCCCATTTGCCTTGGGGTGACCTTCTTTGTCAGTGGCAAGCCTTCATCAGGCTTATGTCAGTACGCATCAGTGGCTCCCATTCTACTTTCTCTGATTTCCTTAGCCGAAACATGACTTATGCTTACTACACAACTTGTGGCAATTGTCCGTCCTGTGAGCGAAGCATTTGTCTTGTATATACTTTATGCAAATAATGCCATCTAACCAGCAGCTTGTTTTTCTTTTCTTTTGGTGACCTCAGTGGCTAGCCATGTGGTTTTTAGTTAATTATGAAATTCATACATATATTTGGATTTTCTTTTAAGATAAATATTGACGTTATTTCATTACAAGATTTGGCAATTATTTCTAATTGCACTATAATTACATAGTAACTTTATGAACAATATAGCATTCATCTTATTGTTGGGAGATGTGACTTTATCTGCACAACGTCTATTTGACTCGTTTTACGAGTCAAACTCTAGCCGAAGTCCTTCCCTATGCACTGCCAGGGTATTACATAGAGGTACTCATTTGGCATTCATGGGATGCGCCCAATACACTCTGCACACTGCAGGCTTATCCGAGCCAGAGTCCAACAAAACGCCCCAGCTTTGATAGAGGCCCTCAAATAATCAGAATATCTCATATTTGATGATGGATGGATGATATCAGGATGGCTTTGCAGAGCGTTCGTTGCAGAGGATCAAATACAACCACCTCGGGGTTTAGGCTTATTGCCGCTGATCTCATATATATGAGAGGCAAAATCTCTTCATATCTTTATTTTGGTCCACTTGGGGAAAATACGAAACAGTTTCGAAGTTTTGAATATTTGGGGAAAATTTTGTTTAGGTCTAAGGATTATTTAGGGATGTCATTGAAAAGTACTGTAAATCATATACCATATTTTGCAATTAGATGTCCGTTATGGTGGTTACTGTCCGGATATGAATTTCCTCTGTGATTATACTCACTATAAACTACTGCAAAATCTTATTTGTAAGAAGTTGTTTTCAATTTGACAAAAAGAGAAAGTAAAAACAACTTAAAGTTAAATTGAGTCTGGCCTTTAGACAACAAAAACACTTGCCTTATCAGCAATTAAGATAAGGTTTTCAAGACTATTCGGTCTTAGATAGGAAGTCTACAATTGTTTGATAAGGGTTATGTGTCTAGGTTCGTCCACGCTTTTGTTTCCCAGCCACCATTCCACTATTCCGATCACATATGTCATATGATAGTGTCAATCTGAAGGACTGCCCTTTATTTAAGTGGAAACCCTACGTGTTGGCTCCGGAAATTGAATCTTGAATAAGCTCTTCCTAGTTCCCATATTTTCTAAAAATCCAAAATGACAAAAGGCACTGTCTTGTACAGTCTGTACTAGTAATGGGACTCAATAGCTGATTGTCTTTGTCCCTCCAGGATTCGAACCCACAACATTTTTCTTTTTCTTTTTCTTTTCTTTTCTTTTTTTTTTTTTTTTTTTTTTGGGGGGGGGGGGGGGGGGGGAGGGGGTTGCTAAACCTGACACTGAAGCCACATAGAGGATGAGAAGGGAACTAAATGGTGGTGTCATTACCTAATTTGCTGGTTCCCACATGTCCTTTAAAAAGCTGTTAACAGTTTAACAAATCAGCAACCAAATGGACTGGCCTATTTTTCTGGTTCTTGGTATGCCGTGAAGTAACTTCTGTGTGTAGACTGAAACCTTTTTTTTCTTTTTTTTTAATTTCGTTTATTTCATCTGGTAATCAGAGTAGCTACTTAAAGCTAGTTTACATGCTAGTTTAATTAGGTACATGCAAAAGGACATTATTCTAGAAGGAGTAGGGTAAATATAAATGGTTGTCAGAATGAAACTAGAAAGTTATCTGTAAATAACATTTTCTGTGGGAGCCAGTCGGGCACTTTGAAGCACAGATCACAGATTTGGTATTCATGATATTCGCACCGGGTAAGACCAAAGATCACAGATGGTGGTGATCGCTGCTTGGTTCCATGAATGTACACCTACTGAGATCCTCAGTGCGATTCAAGAGATTGGCCACACAATAATAACTTGAGTTGCTCTGTGTGACTCAGATATAGATAGATACACGTGGTCAGTGAAGGTCAGATTTGGTTGCACATGATGTTGATCGAGTCCGAAACAAAAAATAGTGGAAGGTCAGTTTGCAGTAGTATTTCAGTGTTAAATCAGTGGAAATACAGTGGGTGAGCCGTGGTCAACTAGTGTGTCCGAAATATTGGGATGAGCTGGCAGTAGAAATCAGTGTACAATCAGAAGTATATCAGTAGCTCATTTAAATATTTCGAATATACTGATCTAGGAAGTATCCACTGCCGTTTGGTATGTTAACTTAACTGCTGAGTGTTGCTCAGATATAAGTGCATATGGCAAACACTGAGCTGTTCAGTGAGACTGAAACGTAAGTATATGCAACAGCCACTAAGCTACCAAACACAACTGGGAGATGGATACAAATGATAACCACTGACTTAGTGAGACTCGGATATGGGCTCACATGAAGATTACTAAGCTGCTACATGCTATTCACATAAGGGTTCAAGTACCCCATGGGGGTCCGGGTAAGAATAGGCCCCCAGTAGCCCCTGCTGATCATAGAAGGCGACGATAGGGGGGACCCACCACTGACAAAGTGGTTCTTTGGGTTCAATTCCCGGTTGGTGCTGTGGTTCACTAAGGGATGAGGTACAGCAAAAATGATTTCCAGGTTTTGATCCCCTGCTGTTTGCCCGCCCTGTCACCTTCATCTCATAGATGCGATGACCAAAACATATTCGTTCCAACCTGTTTTCGCCATGAATATGACCTTAGTTGTCGATGGCAACTTAGATGGCATAAAGCATCCATTACTCACTCACCATAGGCACCACTGAGGTGCTCAGTGCAACTCAGATATAGATACATGAGGCAACCACTCAGCTGCTCAGTGTAACTCAGACATTGTTGTAAAAGAGATACAGAGACGGATCTTTACAAATTATGACCAATAATCTGGATAAAGAAGTGGGCAAGAGAAGGCTTAGAAGCGCCAAACAATATACAGCTCCGTTGTGATGACAACCACTGAGCTGCTCAGTGCGACTCAGATATGGGTGGGCAGGAGATTCAAAGACGAAGCTGCATAAAGATATGACCCAGAACAGGTAAAAAAAAGGAAGAATAAGAGAAATGCAAAGCGCCAAACAATGTGCAGGTTTATAGTCGGGGGCAGGACTTATGCGTTAAGAAAGAATATTAGTCCAGTCTGTGCTCTTGTAATTCATATAGGCTTTAAAGCCGATGAACTTGTAGACAGGTTCTGTACTGCGCATTGATTGAGGTGGCTGTAAGAGCCCATATGAAAGGGATGAACATACTAATTTCATTCTGTATCAAAATGCCTCTGATAACAATAACGCAAAATAGTTATTCTTTGCCGCCACAGCGCTTCAGATCAACCAGGAGTATTTTAACAGTCAAAAGAATGGCAGTTTCAGTGTACCCTGTCCATCAATTATCTAGCACCAGCTTGGTTTCTGTGTTTATTAAATTCCTTCAAACATGACGTTGGTGCGGGTAATCAAATGCCATCCTGCAGTTTGGAAAGTGCCATTATGATTATGCCACCTACACACATGTAAACTCATCTTCTGAAGCCAGTAACAGAATCAGGTCAGGAGTATATAGTGCGCCCGCTCCAGCCTATTTTTAGCCTTTTTACATTAACCGGAGGCCAAAACTTGTTACATTAACCTTTTTGATCCCAATCCATCCGTTGCCGCCGGGTGAAACGGCCGAAATTTACATTTTTTTTATAACATTTCTCAAAGGGATTATATTGGGTAATTCCTAACGCAATATGCAGCTCTATACATCATATGAAAGCTGACATTACTGTGCATATGATTCAGCAGAAAAGCGTCCATTTTGGCAAACTAAGAAACAGTGGTAAATATTTTAATAAAGCAGATTTTTCAGTATTATAGGAAATGTTTGAAAACTTCTGGGAGAAGTAAGCCCTTCTTATCCCAATCACGTGAGGTCTAAAGGATAAACTCCCCAACTTCTTATAATTAATCATCCTTGTAAGCTGCCATCTACACTGGTCTGTGTTTTTGATATACAGTTCAACTGTTTTTTTCACATCATATTCATTGTAATTATCATATCCCATGAGGTCTTCAACAGGTCATTCATTTAATTAATGATTAAGAAATATCACACATACAAGACCCTTAGAATACATGGTTACATCATCTCTATGAGGACCCCTCGAATCCTAATGAAATGATGCTGAAGGGAGGTGTTTCCAAGAACTTGTATTGAATCTGAATTGTCACGAAATGTTAAAAGGCGCATGAAATGTTACGTCACTTATCGCATGTATTATACAGCGTGATTTTCATCCAAATGGAATCGAAATAACAACAATGCATAGAGCAAACAATAAAAATATAAATATTGATTTCTAATGAAAGGCGGTGTAAGTAGTATATGAAGTCGGGTTTTTGATGCGGGATCAAACTACCTTGATTGTCGGGCGCCACCATATCTTCTATGTTTGAAACCAATCTGCTGGTTGCCATGCAGCCAGGGGTTTTAGACCTACTTATAGCTATATAGATATACAGATATATAGATATTATATCTAGATATGTATCTATAATCATGAGTAAGTCAATTCATGTTCGTGTCAGTCGACTGAGTTTAGATGAATTGAAGAAAATGTTTTATACTTTTAAATGAATATGAGTCTGCAAATATTTGGAGTTAGAAAACAAGAGAAAGCATGTATACCCTGTGAAGGTAACTGAAATATGGGAAAGTAAGGTGTAAGTAAACCACCTCTACCTATAGCAGGGGTGGACTGAACCAGGGGCCCGGGGGCCCGAGGCCCTTAAAAACAGGTCGGGCCCCTAGATTTTCTGGCCAAGGGGCCCGACTGGCCCCTAGAAAATCCTGGATAACAATTACAGATTTCTATATAGTTTACAATAAAACATAATGTTTTCAAAGACAATCTGATTATATATATATGAGGGCCCCTAGATTTTGGTGCGGGCCCCTAGATTTGGAAAGCTGGGGGCCCGACTGGCCCCTGGATTTTTAGACTTATGTCCACCCCTGTATAGAAAGTCAAAAGTCGGATCTATATATATATCCGACTTTAGGACGCTTCATTTCCGGGTTATTTCATCGTGTCTTAGCGGTAACAATAGCTATATTCGCAAATTTCCTGCTTAGCACTAAATATCCAAAATGCATTCGTGATTTGGTGACAGAAGAACAGTGAAAATGTGTATTGTGGTTAAAGTTGGCCGGTGGAAAACTGTGAAGAAGTTCATTTCCGAAGTGACAGTTGGAATACCTCCCAAGTAGCAGTAGCATGCAATCTTTAGCCCAGTTCGATTGGATGTGCCACTTTCCCATAAACAGGGGGGCCATCGTCCTATGTGGAAAGTGACCTCATATTAGAAGTGACCACCTGGTGGCCCATTGGACAATTGGAAATATCCTAATCTCGTGCCTAAACTGTAGAATAGATAAAAGTTAGGGTTTATTGATGAATCTTGGTGAGGGGAAAATTCATTAAGTATACAACCTATTAACTCTCCCTGGAATCAAAAACATATTTTGAGAGTATAGAGTAGTGGCGCAGTACTGATTGGTCACTTCTGGGGCTATATCTTCGTAACTTATTTCAGTGATTAGGCTAATCAGATGAAATTTGATTAGTGTCTCGTTCACATTTATTCTGTCTGTAAATCAAATTTAGTACACCTAACAATCCTTTTGCATTGTTATTTTAAAACGATATTACTTTTGGTGACAAGGCAGAACAAGGGATTTTGAAACAATAATCATATTTCACTTGATTAGCAAAATCACTTAAATCAGTTACAAAGATATATGGACCCTGATCTAGGAGTCACTTTCTAGATACCACACTATCTTTTGGCATTGGTTTCCCCAAAACTCCAACCAGGATTCTCTCCTTGGCATTTTGTATAGAGGTTCAGTGGCGCCCCCTGTTTGCACAGAATTCAACTACTGGCATAGTGCTCTCGGCCATCAGCCCACCCCCTCCGGGCATTTGGCTCATGGAGGACACAGATTTTGCCCCAAACCGTTGGATATTTGTCTGACCTTTAGCAGTTCTCCATTAACCATTTATGTTACAACACGTCGGACATTATTGGAAAAAAAACACTGTCAGACATATGTCCGACGTTGTCCGACGTTTTGTTTTGTTTATTTGTTGTTTTAAAAATAAAACACACGCACCACCTACCCACCCACGGTGGCACCAGGATCCCTGAATCCCTATTTGTCCAGTTTTAGGTAAGCGTCAAGTTGACAGTGTTTGATCGAGGAAAATTGCTTGGCTGCAAACCTTACCAAGGTTTGGCATACAGATTTTTTGTGAGGGTTCCAAATTTCACATTAGCGACCCCTCCCCTTAATTGTCACTCTCCAAATCACTGTACCCACCCATGGCAATTGTTATTGGAAACGTGATAATTTTCGTGCACTTTTATTAGTAGAAACCGGTTTTGAAAAAAAGTACTACAATGTGTGCGAAATACAGATTACATGAAGGTGCATGCTATCATATTAAGGAGTGACAATAGGTCAGAATTGTGAAAATGTAATTTAACACCAAAAAAAGTTCAGAAACGTTTCACACCAGATAAGTCATTGAGCTCGCCATTTTCTGCCATCATACACTGAATTCTGTCTCGCTCGCATCTGTCATAATGATATTGAAATACAATTAATAACGTATTTATTTCGTTTTTCAGGTACGTGGTCAATCTAGATTCACCATCTCTGGTTTAAGGTAGAGTGTCCCGCTTTTCTCTCTTGTCACTTTGAAAATTATAGTTTGATGCAGATTTTCATCGTTTTGAACAGTAACTCTGTTCATGTTCTCATTTATGTACGATTAGACTATTTCTTTTAGATATGACATTGAGTTATAAATTATAGATATATCGACTTGGCTATCTTTTATAACCATAGATGATAGATGCATCTGATCTAAGACTCAATAAAATTCCTATAATGTGTGTAATTCTGTGAATACGTCGATGACGCCCCCTGGAGTGAAAAGTACAAACTACCCTTCCCCGCTTACCATAAGATGGCAGTGCAGTGTATTGCAGACATCTCTATTAGTATTACCACAAAGAGACTCCGTGGCATAAGTTAATAACGTATGATATGTCATACCATATAACATTTCATGCGTTATTCTAAGCCTCAGAAGTCCTGTCTTTATGCGGACTCGTCTGAACATGGTTCTGTTATAGTGGTGAATCAAAGGTTGTTCCTCTAAGGCGTTTAATCCTTCCTGTATTCCACATACCGATTTTGATGCTGCCGATTTTGTATTTGTTAGATTTTTTTCTTCTTGGTTCACTTCCACCCTAGACCTTATGCTAAATTTAAAAAAAAAAAGGGCTACATCCACTTTTAACAGAAACCCTCCTGTTGGGCACATCGTTGTACACTTTACAACAAGTGGTACCGTTTACCTTCACAAAATACACAAACACAAGTATCTTATCAACTTTGTGAGCTTGGGTCGTCTGTCGTAGATGCAGGTGGAGTGATTGCGGTAAAAAAGAAAAAGGGGGGGGGGGGATATTTTAACAAACATGAGCGCGAGGATTTCACTTTCGAAAAAAAAAAAAAAAAAAAAAAAAAATCCGCCCAAGTCTCCTCAACCGGTACAAAGTATCACACATACAATTTTCTTTCAACTCAGATACAGTGTCAGATAGAGTCACGCCTCCTCCTCTTGCCTGGTACTATCCCTCGACGACTTAGGCCATTAGTCATGCATGCTGGGTCACTGGGCCACCTACATACTGTCCTCATGTGGTGAAGTATCTACATGTGGGAGAGTTAGTGATGGGGCCAGACCGGCCGGCGCTTGTCTCTTGTCAGTGTTGGCTTTTTGGCTGCTTTATTCCATTATGCAGGATAGGAAATTAATGTTTTTCTGTAATGCCCTTCCATGCGGAGTGACTTGTTTGTGTGAGCGGGTCAGTTAGATTTTTTTCTGATAAAGGACCAGTGGTTGACGAAATGATGTTAATTTCTATAAAAACAAAATCCGAAAAATTGTCAAACCAGAATAAAGATTTAAGAGTTAATGGTTGATGTAATAATGTTTATTTCCATTAAGAATTTCCCGAAAAATTATCAAACCGGAATAAAGATTTGAGAGCTAGTGATTGATGTAATAGTGTTAATTTCTATGAAGAATTTCCAAACAATTATCTAACCGGATTTAAAGATTTCAAAGCCAATGGCGAAGTGGGCTAACAAGTTTTTATCAAAAACTTTCCGAAAAAGTTTTCAGCCATGAAGCGTAAGATTGAGAGGTATGATACTTCCTTATGCACCAGGCATATATAGCGGCATACCATTTATTCGCCTAGTCATTCCTAGTCATTCCCTGCCTACGACAACATTTTTTTAATGATTTATAAAGCAACATTTACCTCATACCAAGGGACACTTAAGGCAAAAGCGAAAGTAGATCTTATCCTTCCATGGCAGCTTGTGCAAATGGAAACGAATAACAAATGGTGAACAAAAAGTCATTTTAGCATCGCATATAGCCCTATTGCATGTTTAGAGAGCATTGTCATGCTAGAGAACATTACATGTGTCTCCAAAAGTGCCAGTTAAAACCATCACCACCTGCCTTTATTCAGTTTTGTATCTACGACACAAAGAG
Source organism: Lepidonotus clava (assembly GCA_936440205.1). Taxonomy (NCBI): domain Eukaryota; kingdom Metazoa; phylum Annelida; class Polychaeta; order Phyllodocida; family Polynoidae; genus Lepidonotus; species Lepidonotus clava. The sequence goes on from OW387135.1 coordinate 22,546,907, forward strand.
GATAAATACGTATATACTTTTAAGTGGAACACATAATTGCTGGGGCCTTTGACAGGGGTCTTGATGTCGCATGTCTATTTTAACAAAAAATGCTAATGTTGTATGTCTTTGTAACTTATTATTCTTAATATGTCAAATTAAAGAAAAACAATGTCCCCGTCTCACTATGGCTTTCAAAGCCCATGTCGGTGCCCATTGAAATAGGCCCAGACAATTTGAAGAAATGTCGCTGTGTCTATTTTAGGGTCTAGGGCCATATTGCAGTCAGAAAACGGGCACTTTTTATTGCCACCCGCCCCCATTTGAGAACCATCTGCCCAGCAGACTGAGCCTAAGTAAATACACGTGTAGGCCTATCTGGAGGCCTATCCAATTTATGGGAAGGCAGATGGGGCTACACTTTCTTTGTGTAAACAAGTTGTCCAAGCTTTTAAAACTATGAGAAATATTTATGAAATCCGTTACTGAGAATATGCAGAAATACCTAGTTCCCTGCCTATATTTCTACCATTAGGTATCCAGATTGTGGAAGCTTGGAGAGTAAAGTAACTCAACCATCTTTGATAAAAGTAGTAAGAGATCCAGCATTGGGAATGATAGGAAGCCTGCTATTTCAAATTTAAGCCTCGTAGGTGTAATTGAAATCGATAAAGGTATTAAAATATAATCGTCAAAGAAGTCCAGGCGCCCCTACCAGACTACTATTCATGTATTAATCTCTACTTCTTCGATGCAGAGGAATTTTGCAGAGGTTTTGTTTCAAGTGTGTATGCAACACCCTCAAATTTCTTAAAGTTTTGGACTCAAGATTCAAAATGGAAAGTTGGTTAAAATTGTCAGTTGGAACCCCTTCAGATTTACTCTGAAGCTAGGGGTTCAGATTTTTCTCGAGACCCCCATTAGATTTGCTCGAACTCCCTGTAGATTTATTTGCTTAAAACCCCCTCCGAATTTAGGCGTATACGGCCCTTTGTTACACCATGTGAACACCTGACTCACCAAGCACCACTGGTTGCACTGGACTCATCCAGTCCTCTATACACGATTGTCACTCCTAGTTCTCACACCCCTCCCACGATCACCGGCGCCTCTAGGCTGCTGTAGATTGATTCGCCACTAATGGCAGCGCGGCGGCGGGCCCTGAGATAGGCCTCCCGCCCTGGAGGAGGACCCGCTCCTCCTGGGTGGGTGCGACTCACTGCTGGCGCCAGTTCCCACGAGGAGCTGCTCGCAGACGGACGCAGTATCACAAACTGAGCTGCTCACATGTACTGTGTTACAATAACATCTTAGGATTTAACCACCGTATATGCATTCTATGGGAGTCTGTGGTGGGGTGTTATAACGTTGTAGCAGCTGTGTTGGAGTAGTCAGTAGTTATTTGGTTCTGTGTCAGTGTATGTGTCATCCCTGGCCGGCCGTCCCAGGCACGCCACAACCACCACCTCACTCCCACCAGTCAGTGACTGGAGTGAAGGCCGCGCCTGCAGTACTACTACAACCACTAGGGTACTGGAGGAAGCAGTAGGAGCTACTGGAGGAAACGAGCCACGCCTGCTACTGCTGTTGCATAGCTATAGGATTAACAGTTACACTACCCCGATGGGAAAGACCCGACCGGGTTACCCGTACCGCTCCCCACACCCACGGGCCGATACTCATTTACCTCTACAGCACTGGAGAACGCGCGGCCCCGCATCTGCAGGCCTAAGCCGGACACTTCTACAAGTCCTACCAGTACTACACGTACCTCTGTACATGCAGCAGCCACAACCACAATAACCACAGCAGCGGCGGATCTGTGCTTTCCAGACCCAGTGAGTCTGAGTGAGATTGTGTTGCTACACTCTGTGATCCTAGGGAGCGGATCATCGGGATCGGTTCACAGGATCGGGTGCTTGTACTTGTAGATCCCCGATTTCTGTTATCAGTGGAGGTCCCGTCCGTTAGTGTTAGTTTTAGTCGGTGACAGACGAGACGGCCGTCAGTCAGTGTCCGTCACTGTTCGTCAGAAAGTCAGTCAAAGACAGCCCTTGCAGCCTGCCGTCAACAGGCTACATACATCTCCCCAGCAACATAACTGGATTACGAGTGGACAACGAGGGGAGTACGAGGAGTAATTACTACGAGCAGGGATAACTACGAGGAGTAATAATAACGTTAGTTACGAGGAGTAATACTTAATTACGAGAGGAGTAATACTTAATTCATCATGGGGAATAAGCTGCCCAAAATCCGCCGCCCTGGGTCCTCCTCCAACCACAAGGAGCAGACGGCCGAGACCCAGGAGGAGAATAAGGAGAACATAGAGGACCCCCCACAGCAGCAGGAGCCTGCCCAGGAGGACCAGGTAATCCCAGGGGAGAGGTAGGGGGTGGGGGTCGATACTTATTGTACAGTACTACTACAGGGTTCCCACTAGGCTAAGATTAGAAAACCTGGAAAAAGAAATTGGATATAGCAAAGTCAGAATTTGAAGAAAAAAGAAGGGGGAGGGGGTGACCAAAGGCCATAGAAATTTGTGAGAAGTGAGGGAATGTCGAGTTTCCTCTCAAATCTGAAGTTCATACATAAGTTCAAGAATTCTGGATTTTTAGACAGATACAAATAAATATTGCTTATGCAGAATTTGCAAAAATCATTGAAAATTGTCAAAGTCAGTGTTAACCCTGTACTACCTGTAGTATCATAGGATGGTTGAAAGTTGATGAGCATAGGTTCGCACTGGTTTCCTATGGTATGCATGGGCTAAAACACAGAAATAGCATTTTGGGTTAGAAATTTAGATTTCCGCGTTGGGGCAAATACTACCCTGTAGTACTTTCCCCAATGCGAATAGCCAGTTCCATGGAGAAGCACGCTCCCAGCTGGGTCATATTAGAACTGGGTCTTACTGACATTGTTTATGGGAGACAGAGAAGTAGGAGACAGAATAGGGTGAATGGGAAGTGGGGGCACTCTGCCGCCTCAACCACCTCGGTGTAAGAGCTCATTATAACGCCAGGAAGTAGGGGGCACGGTGGAGAGTGTTCTGAGGGTCCTGCCTCAGACACAGTTTTCCTTCTGACCTAAATTCAGGCGGATTGCTTACAGACTGGGACGAGGGTGGACCTCAGGGTACAAAACAAAGGGGTGGCTGGCTACTTGTTTGTACGTCGGCTTTAGCTGAAGGGGTTTAGCCAGCAGGTTAGATCATAGACTTAGATAGGCAGCCAGGGTAGCCTGTGCTACAGATGTGGTCAGCAAGAAACAGCCCATTTTTTGTTTCTTTTTTTGTGACATAAGAAATAGACTAGTGAATAGATTGAGTTCTGACTTGATGCTATAATTTGATTTTATTCAAAGTGTTTGTGAATGAATAGAACACATGTTGCCAGTGTATTTTTCAATGGCGTAAGAACTGCAATTTGTTGAATATACAAGTATACAGGGGGAAAAAAGAGAACCTGCAGGGTATACCACACAGGAAAAATAGGGAAAATGGCACAAATATTCCCTGACAGGGAAAACACAGGGAATTTGGAAATTTTGCCGAAACACGGTAACACAGGGAACTTTATTTGGCCAGGTTCTGAAATTCCTGATTCTAAATATTAGGGATTCAACTTTTTGTTGTTGGGTTGTCTAAATCCTTTCAGCATGCAGAGACTTAAATTTGATCAACTTGCTGGATATGACACAGGGGAAAATTGCCCCGTGACAGGGAAATCTCATGGAAAACGCATGGAATTTGAAAATGGAACTTCGGTTGGTACCCTGAATCTGTCAGGAGGTTACTGGTAGCAGATAATGTTCTTTTTTTAGTGGTTTCTTGCATCTCAGATCTATAGCATAGCCGCTGTGATCGCCGTTTACTTCCTCGGGCAGGGCACTGAGAGGGAATGTGGCACCCCGGGGTATAGATAAAGTATGAATAAATCATGGAGTCATGATGGACATCAAGTGCCTGGACATGAATAATATATAGACAACCTTGTTCTCTTCATCTCTGCAGTTCCTAAAGCATGCTTTAAGCCTATATTGCACATGGCGAATGTTTTGCTGATTTTTAAATATCAGCTTGGGAAATTTAAGTCGAGAATATACTTATTAGATGTATCGTTAAACTGATTTTATTGTTTACGATTCTCTGTCGAATGTTATATAGGATATAACGTTCCATGCATTTTTTTTTTTTTTTTGTGGGTGTGGGGGGAATTAAACAAATAATAAACCGTCGCCACCATCAATATCGGCCAGTGGAATACAGTCTTTAGTTGCTGAAGAAACTAGTATACAGGCTTTAATTTGTGATTTTCTGGAGAAACGGTCTTATTACCAAATGAATTCCGTCGTCAAATATTATGTATTTAATCTATAGGCCTATGCTTTCAGTAGGAGTTATACAAACATATTCATGTATATTTGCTTTACGCTACATATTGAGATTCGATACGACATGCAACACTGCATGTAATTTGTCTGCACAAGTCAGTGGTTACAAAAAGTACCTTCATTACTCTGTTGTAATTTGCCTTTGACTTGCCTTTCATATGTCAGGTCCGATATGACATTTTCCTTATTAGTGTCAGTACTGACTCAACATGTGTTTGTGAAGGCTGGGAGGTCGACACAACACTCAACATGGCACCTTGACATGTTATACATCATGTACATATACATTGTAACACATGGAAACTCATAAACGTATGCAACAAGTGACCTGTATACGCCACAATAAAGGTATTATTAAAACGAATATATCCAAAAAATTTCCTAGATTGCCAGCAAATTGTTTACATCAAAGAATAAGCTTTGGTAATTCATGTATCCAAAGATGAATTATATTTGTTAATAATAGGGCATATCATCGCCTTTTTTTATTCGAATCCTACCAGTAATACTTATGATAGGTAAATTGTAAGAGAAAATTGTATTGTGTATCTAGTTTCTAGAGGTGACCTAATATCTCATGCAAAGATCAATACAATGTCGCATGTACACAGGCCAAATCTGACATGGTACATGCTGCACACACGCCCTGACATAGATACATGATGTATAAGTATACAGTAAAGGAAACACGGCACATCATAACCTCTATCAATATGTTTACCTTGAAACAGATGTATGCGATTATGCCAGAAGTCGTGCGTATCATATGACCTAATATAGTATACAGTTGAATAAAAATTAGTTACAGATATTGAATCCCAATTTAAAAGTAAGAATGTAAAACATTTATCCTCGTAGTCTAGAGTTCATATTATCTTAGTATTATCCATATATTACTGTTTTAAAATGTAATGTAGAATTATATCTCTTTCTCTCTGTTTACACAAGAACGTTTTAAGTTGTCCTCAAATATATATTAGTGGCATGTATGTTAACTGCAGTACTATCCTATTTAATTGAGTGAAGGAGGTTTTGGCGATGAATATGGACACTGTTACTTTCTTTTCGAATGTAAATTCACACCTCGACACGTTAGACAGCACCGTTTGTCATTAAACAAAGGGGACCTTGGCAATAAAAAACGATACCCTTTTTTTAGTGACCCCTCCTGGGAGTGTAAATGATACTGCTGTATGATACTGCTGTATGTTTTATATATTCTCAGCAATGTAGGTCTTTCGCTTTTAAATGCATCTAATATCTTCTTGTTTGGAAAAACGCCCGTACGATCTATGAAATGAGGCCAGCAGAAATAATTTTTTATTTTGCAGTGGAACGCTTGAGTGGGTAATTATTTTCGGCTGCCAAGATTTTTTTCATTTTTCTCTCAAAAAACAAATTATTTTCTTACGAAATTACAAACCAAATGAAAAAAAAAGAAAGATTATGTTATCGCCCTACCAAATTATAATAAAAAAAACTATTCTCGAGTTTGTTTTTGTATTTTTCATTCTTTTTCCAAGTTTTTTTTATAGCCACCTGGACCAACAGATGTTTTGGCCTGATGTTTCGGATACAGACCCTCCTATGATATAATGTTCACACTTGCCTGTTTACCACCAGGGCAGGCGTTATACACTCTGCAGCCGCTTTATAACTTGGTTACCCACAGATAATTGAATGGCGTTTCTGACCCGCTGGGTAATATCAAAGTGACCTAACCGTTACACCACATATATGGGCCACCACTCATGATGTATGATGGCAATATTCGCCTAGAGCCTGGTGCCCGCGTCACCATAATGTAACTTTGAAAACGTTTTTGTAGTGTGATGAACGGCTGCATGTACGGTGGGGGAGCGGGAGGCACGGGGCCTGCATGCATGCTTTGTCATATTGAGTGAGGCCTCAAACTGATTTATTGCAACACACAGGGTTGCCTTTCTAGTTTTTTTTTTTTTTTTTTTTTGTTTAGTTTTTAGTTTTTTTTTAGTTTTTTTTATCATTATTTACACACACAAAATTATTTTTGAGATTTTTAAAAATGTGGCTGAATTTAAAACAAAAAAAAATAGGAAAAGTGCCATGTCCTCGAAATTTGTTGGTTCTTTCTCCTCACTGACTCCCCCTTCGAAATCCAATGTCGTTACCAGTAGTTAACTTATGTTTGTACCGGCCATGTCCCATTTTCACAGTCATTGCGTTTATTTGTTCATTTATTTATTTTTTTATTTTTTTCAATATCCTAAAGTTGGAAAATGTGGGTCTGGAGTTGGGAGTATTTCCGCACAACGAAGAGGGGCTCGATGACAATTTATTCTCCTCAGAAAGATGAAATGTATGATATATATTATCTTAAATAAACTTCCCCCCTTTATTGCTATTTGGCTCCTCTTTGTTCACCTCGTGTCTGCCCTCTTATCAGGAGATTATCCCGGGTTTATCACTTAGCATTTAGATATCCACATTCCATTGATCCACCAGGGTGAGACATAAACACGTAGCTTCATTCCTGGACTATCTCATCAATACAGATAGGCTAACCCTAAATGTTTAGGTCATAGAACGTTACTTGATACTGGTAGGATTTGATCAAAAATAGGCTTAGTTTTGCCTTGAATGTTTCAAGCTCTAGTTACTTATGTGATTGCCTGTGAAAGTTAGAATTCTTACTAACTGGTTATAAAATCCCCCTGATTTTGGACGTTTGATTGATGAGTTTGTTCATACATTCAATATTGGTGCCCATGTTGCATACATACATATAACCAACCAAGAAGGGAGTACAAGGGTGGTTATCACCCCGAGCTGGGACCCCGATATCAGCCCGAGGCCAGGGCCCGAAGGGCCGGCCGAGGGCTGATATCGGGGTCCCGGCGAGGGGTGATAACCACCCGAGTACTCCCTTCGCGGTTGGTTATGGATTTATTATACCTTTTCTGTTAGATCTGAGCTCCCCAGAAAGGATGCACAGCAATCAGTGATGGTGGGACTATGATGCTGCACATTTCTTTATGTTTTTTTCATATAACTCTTTTGATATCCATCAAATCTACAAACAGTAAACAGTAAAATGTAGCTAGGAACGTTGTGCAGATAATGCAACTGTTAGATTTTTTAATTCTTAATGATTTCATTTTTTCATGAATTTTAGAAAAATAAAAAGTTTCTGTATCACACTGCAGTGTGATACAAGGCTGGTTATCACCCAGGTTTGTATCGCCCTGAGTTAAACTCTTAACTACTAACCTCGTATCACACTAAGGTATAATAAAGTTCACTCACATGGAAGGTTGTTCAGTTTAACGACAGTTTCCCGAGCCACCATAGTACCACCACATCACAACTTGATTACCAGTCAACTAAAAAAGAGAATGAACTCTATCAACTTTAGAATTTCAACATTTGCACATTGAAAAAGCTGCTCAGAACTCTGATCAGGCACGTACGCCAGTACTGTTCTGAACTCTGCGGGAGTACATGAAGCTGGTTTTTGTAAAGTCTTTTTACTCCCATGTATTGTTTACGTTAGTTGGTTTCGAAGGTTTTTGCATGAGGTAGGCCACACTGAGTCTAAAAAAAGGTGTTTCCTGTCCACCAGGCGGTCAAAAAATATAACGAATCGGGTGGTCAGAATTGTTTTTTGTATGATTTATCTTTCAACTGACGCTTTTGAGAGAAGATGAGTGAGAAAAATCCTGAGGAAAACGTCATGGTCAGCTAAGATAAAAAAAGAAAAAAAACACAAAAAAACTACTAGGGCGGCTCACTCAAACGTATTTTTAAATGTGGCCTTAGGTATTGGTAACACATGGCTATCCCCAAACAGTTCTGTGTAGCTGAGAGATCTTGTTTGACAAGCGGAGGTGTAGATAGTGGACAGAGATGTGGAATGTATCCTGAGTTGACATTTTTGTGGCAAAGCTTTGTCATCGATTAACTAGTTCTTGGATTGTAGTGGTTTATCAGAGTGTCCGTCGCAAGTTGTGTAGATAGTTTTGTTTTGGTTCTGAGAAATGTGACTCAAATCGCACTTTGCAAGACCCTTGAATTCCTTACTGTCTACGTAAAGAAATATGTGCCAAATTGCTCAGTTTTATCGTCACGTTAATAATTTACCATCTTATATCAAGTGATGGGTTGAACGAGGTTACAATGACTGTATGCCATATGAAGTTATAATATTCTTTTTTTTTTTAAGTATGATCTATTTCACTATCAGTGAACATGACAGATATAAAACAATATATTTCTATTTAAAATAACGGACCGAGGATGTCCCCTTTACTTTTTTTATTTTATTTTATTTATTTTTTATTTGGGTTCATCAGGCTCGGCAGAGCCGATCTTCCGACTGCTCCCACAAATACTTCATTTCATTACATCTTTTATGAAACCGCTAACCTCAGTAGTGCATTGAAAACCACTTGCAATATATTACACCAAATCCTCAGTTTAAACAAGGCAACGTGCTTAGAAGTTTGTTAATACAAGCAGCACTGTAGGGAAAACCACCTACTCAAGGTCCATACGTTCCCCAATCATTGAAGGTCTTTTGACCTTATATAAACATACTCCACGAACACTCGAGTAGATTAGGGGGATGAATATCTAAGAGGGTTTTTACGTCCCCAATTGCACAGGTTTAACCGTGCACATTGGGGATTAAACTCCCACTTTACGTGAGGTAAGAGGGTTTGAACTTGTGCATATAGGAATAAACTGTGGATTTCATTTTCTGAGCCTGAAGTTTAAATCTTATCCATGTAATACCTAGACAGATCCAGAGAGGAGCGCAATTTTCTTCTCGTTATAAAATCTGTTTTTCAGTATGGCGTTATTCTCATGACTTAATGTTACAATAATGTAGAAGGTTGCATAAGTACACATATCCGTTTTTATGCGCGAATCAAAGATCTGACACTGCATTTAAACAAAATATTGTTTGCCAGTTTAAACAGATTGCTATGTATGTTGCATGTTACCAATAATGGTCTATTATACCATCGGAATAATTTTTTCTTGTAAAGAGAGATATAATAGTTGGACAATAACACAGATGCAGTCGGTAAATGCAAATCTAGCTCAATAATGATTAATCAAGCCACGCATTGATTCTACCTGTAGCACGTCAGTAGTCTCCCATATCAATTCCCAGAAATCCATTACGACCGCCTTGGCCACGACGGTCAGTTAGATCACCGTGTCACAAACAAGTGATGCTTTGATGTCGACCCTAGTTAAATAACCTACACAGGGCACATAATCAGTCAGGGTAACCATGGTGTTAGTTGCCTAGCAACGTGACGGTTAACGAGACGAGGCCTTGTGAAGATGGCCGCAGGGATCGTCCCGGGCGTCCCTGATAAACGAGCTTATGATGAGTGCCAGTAGCATTATCAAGGCCTCGGCTACCTTCCTGACTCAACTCAACCTGATTATCATAGCTCAACTCATCTGTCATAGCTTCTGATGGGTAACGAGGTGAAGTCTTGTATAGATGGCTGCAGGGATTTTACAGAGTGTCCCTGATAAACAAGCTTGTAGTCGAAGTTGGTAGCAATAAGTCCTGGCCATACTGCCCAATTCAACACAACTCGACTGTTGTTGCTCAACTCAACTGCCGTAGCTTCTGACAGTTAACAATGTGAAGCTTTGTGAAGATGGCTGCAGGGATTGTCTTGGGTGTCCCTGATAAATCAGCTTATGAAGAGAGTTAGTAGTGTCATTAAGCCAAAGCTACTTTGCTTAACTCAACTCAACTGTCATAGCTTATGGTGGTTAAAAAGGTGAACCCTGGCGAAGATGGCAGTAGGGATCATCTGGAGTGTCTTTGATAACCGAGCTTATAGTCCGAGTCTGTAGCATAGAGGTGGGTTGGCCACACTGCCTAACCAAACTCAACTCAACTGTTGTAGTTCAACTCAACTGTCGTAGCTTCTGACTTTTGGGGAAAGCCTTCAGAAGATGGCTGAAGGGATTGTCCTAGTGTCCCTGATAAACGTGCTTATGATGGGAGTCAGTAGCGCTATCAAAGCCTTGGCTACACTTCCCAAGTCAACTTAACCTGACTGTCATAGCTCAACTCATTTGTTATAGATTCTGATGGATAACAAGGCATTATAATGATGGCTATAGGGATCGTCCAGACTGTTGCTGATAAACTATCTTACGATGGGAGGTAGTAGCCCTGGCCACATTGCCCAACTCAACTCAAATGTTGTTAACCAACTCAACTGTTGTAGCTTCTGGTGGTTAACAAGGTAAGGCCTTGTGAAGATGGCTGCAGGGATCGTCCGGGGTGTCCCTGATAAACGAGCTTATGATAGGAGTCAGTTACATTGCCCAACTCAACTCAACTATCATACCTGAATTCTGTTGGCGCTAGCACGCATGTCAGACTGTCTATAGTCTTAGTAAAGGAACTGGTCCTGGTAATATAGTGCAATTTGACTGTCATTATATACAGGTTTAATCCTAGAAAAATGCTGTAAGGACGGCATGCACTATCAGACCGATCCTAACTCGACAGTTGATTTTAAATTTGCCAGTGTGGACGGGCCTTAGGGCAGGGTATAGAAACCAATAATAATCCTCATACCCACTAGTCGAGTTTAAGGTGTTTTTATGTCAAACGTCAGACGTTTAATTCAAATTCTCCGATTCCCTGACTGTATTGGAGATACGCGGCCTCAATACATTGTACAATATAGTTCACCTAAAGCCCAAGTCTATCATATTGTCCTAAGTTCGAAAGGAAAGCTCTGCATGTCTAATCTGCCGCTGGGGATTATATAGATAAATTCTACATTATGTCGATAAACTCTACATTCTTTAGATAAATCCTACATAATCAACAAACAATAAGAGGGAACCAAATGAAGTCGCACCAAGGTTCGAAAACTGCACCAAGTCACTCTATCAATACTAGCCTGACCTATGTTTTCAGAAGTACTATTTAGTGTAGACTCGTGAGGGGTTACGCACACATAGGAAATACCACAAGTCTCTGGGTAAATTTGTTCAACAGCTGAGTCCATCTGAGAGGGATCACGAGCAGGTGGTGAGCTGGTCTGAGCTACTCCCACAGGGTGGCTGTTCTTAAGGGTTATAAATTGATTTCTTATCAAATTTAAGGCATTAAAAGGGCCTGAAATTGAGCAGTTTTTTTTACCAAGAGGTCTTAAAATGTCTTTGAATTTAATCTGAATTGAAACCGATTCCGATTATGAAATATGAAATGTCGCTCGCATAGGTACAGCCGAGTATCTATTGGTTAACTAGTATGTCCGAAGTTTTATTTATTGATTGGCTTGTCACAAACATTGGTCTTAAGTAAGTCTCTGAATGGTCTTAAGATGATTTCTCTAAAAAGATAAAGGGAAAAGGTGTTTTTATCTTTCGGTGTTCATAACTTAAACAGTCCATGCGGAAATACCAGGGACTTTTTATTGCCTCGGAGTATTTCTTAGAAGGTTGAGTTCTTAGAATTAACCAGATTTATTGTGCCTGACCCAGATTTTAAACTGAATTCCCAAAGAATTGTGACGTGTAACATTTTGATTATGATAAAGTAGCGTGCTCCAAATCGTAGATAGTTTCATAATCTGTTGCACACATTAATTACTAATGTGTTAATGGGTTTGCAGTTGCCTATAGGTCTGCCGGCCAAGAAAAACCTAAAAACTTAAACCTTTGATGAGTCATAGGAGAAAATAATGGTTAATTACCATCCCCTAACACATTTTTTTGAATATCGAATCTAAGTTAAAAATTCACAAATACATTTTCTAAGTAATAATTTTACCCTATCATAAAGTTCAGCACTCATGGAGGTAAATCCTTTGATTCTATGTAAAATAAGGCCACAATTACAAAATCAGTCCCTTCTTAACCAGCAGACCTATAACATATAAAGTTTACCTGTTTAATTAAGTTAGATTATATCTGATTCCATGAAAAGCGTATTTAGATACATTGAATTGATGTAGGGCCTGTTATCATATTGAAAAGATATATGCATTATATGATTAATGATATCAAAGTATTTCAGACTTAATAATTCAGTAATAGTGCATCTATCATACGAAGATATAACGATACATGTACCTTAATCATTAGCTCAATTCAGCCCTACCAAAATCATAGGCCATTATAGGGCTTCTCAACAATGAACAATACTGTTGAACAACTCACGAATGTTGTGTAACATGCCCATTATAATCAAATTGACAGAAACATGATCCAAATTGCATTTGGACTTTAATTTCCAGTTTAAAGTTCAGTGATCACACTGCCATTAAGTGATGATGATAGAAATGCTCAGCATGTAGTCATCAAGTCCAATCCGAGCCTTGTTCCCATTTATTTGCGTGGACGATCCCAGTTTCCATTTATCTGTGTGGACAATCAAATTGGAGTTAGGCCAGACGTAAAAATGTTTGTTTCCGGTTGGGCGCCCGACTAGCGATTTAAGTCCCAACATGTTTTTTCTCTTTTTCCCCTTCCGGGATTTCTGAAATTTCCCTACCAAAGTATAAAAATAAAATATTAAAATATCCGACCACCCGACTGGATTTTACAAGTACCAGTTGATATCCACTAGAAACAATATTTTGTTTGCTTTGGCCTTGGACGGGCTTATTGCCTGTGACGTGAAAAATGTTGTCGCTGTCAAATCTGTGTTGTCACGCCTACGAACACACGTCACTGGGTGAATGGGGCGCATCGATGAAAGTCAGCAGACACTCGTGAATTTTTCATGATCTGTGCAACAAGCTCGATCTGTCGGCATAATCTGGTGATTAATCATACAAATAAATGCTCTTCAGAAACACCCACTGACGGATATCTTTGGATGTTGAGATTTTGTCAGCCCATTGCCGGTGCGTCTTGAAATACCAAAAATATAAGAATAAAGAATGGTTTCATGTTAAAGTGAAAAAAAGGATTTTCCGAGAGGATTTATGGCAACGTGACTGTATGAGACTGATAAGTCATTTACTCAGAAATTTGGCATCCATATTGATAAGATATTTATAAATCTTATGTTTGCGCTAAGATCGTTTTTTAAGTCTCCAATGTGGCGAATTCATCACAATTTGAATTAGCCAAATGAAATATTGATCAGCAAACTTTTACAGTTTAGGTAAGAATTCTGTAACTTGGAATTTCGACAGGGACTGGCTTCCGATGATTTCGCTTTAGAACACAATTTGGCCAGAATATTTAGATCAAACATTGGATTTGGGCGAATTCATTCTGAAACAAATTCGCTAGATTTATTTTTCCTTCCCCCTCGGCAGTTTGGCGAGGGACTAGCGTGACCCTCGAAATGGTCGATAGAATATGCAGCATACGAACTGCTCGCATACAGAATGCCTTCTGTTGTATATCTAGGTCAGGCCGAGTAGCTCCGAGTAGTTCCAGTTCCCGTGCATTGCTAGCGACAATGCACGTTGTGCGATTGAGGAGGACCAGAGGGTGAAAAAAAAAGAAATAAAATTGATTGAAGAGAAATGGGTCACGCAGCGTATCCGAATAATTCATACAGCACGGCGACATGCAAACAATCCCTTATGTACATGGATACATCAATGATTTTTCTTTATGCTTGTGTTTCATGTATAACCCACATGAGGATTTCGACCGAATCAGCTATTCAGAAAAGCCCATACATGTAAGAGTTTTCCCGGAAGATAAGGGAAACCGTTCCGTATTGCACTGTTGTTATGGTAGATATAAGGGAAGAGATTTCTAAATCAGTTTAGATGTAGCTTTGAATGTTTTGCGACATATCTTAACATGTGAATTATATTTCATCGCTTATAAATTACATAAAGAACATGTAAAGAGATTACATAAAGAATAGTATGGTTGGACCGTACGTATACCTATATCGGTAGCCTATATCTAAGAAAAAAAGAATATATATTATTGCTGCATCTACTTCCATAGGACGAATCGTTCCTCATTGATTGCATCATTCAATATAATGTAAAACAAAATTGATCAGTCTGCATGTAGAAGATTCCACAGAAGGTATTATACCTGCAGAACATTGCAGTATTCTGTGGAGGAGATTGCAGGTCTATAACCAGGTTATAACCTGGCAATCTCCTGCACAGAATGCTGCGGCTGTATGATGAGGCAATGATTGGTATTGGCCAAGACGGCCGCCGAGAGGACCGACCGCCGGGCTATTCAATATGGCCGCAATATAGAGAACCTATAGGGAACCGTAGAGTCTGAATTGGAGACTATAGGGCCTCAATTGGTGACTATAGAATCTCAATTGCAGACTATAGAATCTCAATTAGAGACTATAGAATCTCAGTGGGGGACTATGGGCACACTCTCTTGGTCTATTGGGAGTCTCCAAACAGCTAGGACCTGGTAAGAGGAGTTTGGGTTGGAAAATGAGAGTGTGTGGGGCCAAGTATTTTCTAGGAAATTGACCTGCAGTGGTCTGGTGTATTTGGTTAGTGGTGGGAGGTATTACAGGAATTATGCTTGATTACTTAGTGGAGGGTGAAGGTGTTAACTGAGATGGGTAAGAAGCCGTCGGATCCTGCAGTCAGGGCAGGTTATCGCACTCAGATGCGCATGTACGGTTACATTTTCATCATGTACGGTTGCATTTTCAGCATGTACGGTTACATTTTCAGCATGTACGGCTACATGAACACTGCATGGGAATGCGTGCATGGGCACGTGCGGTTACAGATACGCATGGGCACTAGTTGTGACAGTGGCACTTCAGTTATGGTTACGTGTGTCATATTTTGTCTGGTTTACACAGCTAATTTGTAGCCACCCATGCAGTCTTGTAATCATGTATGTGGTTCTTCTATCTACTTAGTTACATCATGCAGGGATGTAAGTTGTCAGATTTTTGTCTGAATTCCGACTTTCCATCTGTAACTATTGAAGTGGCTAAATGACTGTATGATTGTCACAATGTGCCAAACAATGATCTAAGGCCATCATAAATTCTGGAACTACATAAGTATCACCAAATGGAAACTGAGCAGTGGTTCAGTGATGCTGATCATTAGGAAAACTGTTGAACGGGCTTGGGGAAATTTTAAAATGTTGAAAGCTGATTCAGGCTTCTTCCGATCAACCCCAACTTACATCCCTATATCATCATCTATGGTGTCAAATGCCACCATTCTGTACCTACAAACCGCAGGGTACCAGCCACACAGGGAAAATATAAAGGGAAAACATGGAAAATGGAAAAAAAAAATCCCTGACAGGGAAAACACAGGGAATTTGCAAATTTTGACAAAACACAGAGAAAATACAGGGAATTTCATTTGGCAACGTTATGAAATTCCTTATTTTCAAGATATTAGGGATTTGACTTTTTGTCGTTGGGTTGTCCAAAACATTTTCTGCACGCAGAGGCTTTTAAGTTTGAAGAACTTGCTGGATATGACACAGGGAAAGATTGTCATGGGACAGGGAAATCTCAGGGAAAACACAGGGAATTTGAAAATGAGGTTTTGGTTGGTACCCTGAAACCGGGAAACGAAAACGTACAAATAACCAAAGTAGTAAAACTTAACCCGCCTGGTCAGTATAGGCCTGTACTGCTGTACACAGACACACAAACATGTGTGGGCCCCTGTACGGCCCCTGATAAGGTGTGCGTGGTGAAACCCATTAACTTATCAGGGAGGCACTCTCTGCAGCCAGGTCCCTGGGTACTGGAGGAAACCACCAAAGTGGACTTGGCTCAATCCAAACAGGCGCGGCTCACGGGGTACGTGGGCTGTGGCACGTACAAAGGGTAACAACTGCACAGCGAAAATTTAACCCCAAAAATTCCTGATCGGAAAATTTGACGAAAATGCCGGCAATTTAGCTTTACCAGGGTCTGGGATTCCTCGCTCTAAAATAATTGTCTGACATTTGACTTTTTGTCGAAAGGATTTTCCTTTTCTTTTCTTTCTTTTCACATTCAAACGGAAAAGAAAAAAAACATGGCAAATTTGCCACATGTAAGGCAGGGAAATACAGAATATTTGAAAGTGAAATTTGAGGGGTCACCATAGTGTAGCATATCTAGGACACTGTCTGTATGCTTTCAGTGAAGCCAGAAAAAAATGAGGGCAAACATATATTGCTTCACTGACTGGTACCATACTTGTAGCACCGAGGTTAATCAAGTATCAAAGATAATTTGCAGATGTACATGCATCAGCGAGCAAAAAGTGGATATGGAAATTGGCAATATATAAGGTGCAGGTGTGACGTACGCGCCTGCCTAAAATAGAGCAAGGTTTGTTATAGACGTCACATAATGATCTCCGATATACCTAAGTAGGAGATGGTAGATGCAATAAAATTGGATTATTCTGAGTTCAAGGCCTTGAAAATACTTACATTTAGCCAAATTTGGATAATGTTTAAATTACTTTTTAGGAACACAAAAGGCCGACATGCATTTAACAAATTTACGTCGCGTTATTCGGAACACAATTATTTATCTGCATATAGTCAATCTTTCCTTGCGAGACCTGTCCACTTTGCTAGCTAGCCCACCCCTTATTTCTATCATATCAACCTTTGTAGAAAAATGTTCATGATACTTAATGATTTTAGTTTAACTAAACTTTATAAGCAGTGTTTGAAATTAAGGGTGCGCCCTGCGCCCGGCGCGCACATTTCCGCGGCCGGGTGCACAATTTTCGGGGGTGTGCACCCGATGTGCGCACCTTTTTTCAGGTGTTTATCATATCTATATACAAGGAGAGTGCATGGACAAGGTCCCGGGTGCATACTTTTAGCATATATGCACCCGGCAGGTGCATGAATTATAAAGTTAATTTCGAACACTGATAAGCTTTTACTTTCAATATGATGTTAAATATGTAGCTGTAGGACTGGAAAGCAAAAATGGCATTTTCCCATAGGGAACAGTGTTCTAGCCCTTCAGCTTTGTCCACAATGTCCAACCCTAAAATCACAAAAACATACCATATTTTGATTAGCTGAAATGGAAGTAATTACCTAATTGAGAGAAAATAATAATTTATCCTCATTTATCAACACCTTATTGACCTAGAAAACACAAGTACTATCTCATTCATTCAGATTTGTGTCAGTGGCTGACTTTGCAAAAACTGCAACTATGTCCAACCTCTGTATCATGCCAGCAATACATCCTAAAGTGGACAGGTCTATTGTCATAGCTGAAGATATAGTTTAATATGTTGAAAAATGTGGTTTTGAATTGGTCATAGAAATGTCTTTAATGAAAATTTCGACATTGATTTAGAACAAGGAAGACAATTAGAGGAACAAAAGAGAATCTATCCCCAATGATTTACATTCCATTCCGTTCCCTTAGTTTTGCTTAAGGAGCAAAATAAGGAGAATAGGCAGCGCACTTAAAGGGACAAAGGGCTTCTTTCCTATAAAGCTTCATTTCCACCCCCAGAAAACGCCAATATGAGCGTCGGCTTAGTTCATCATTACCGACTAATGAAATTCTTCCGCGTTACCAGACTAGGCTGAGGCCAATTACTCAACAGCTCCGTCCGTTTTTCCCGGACCCACTCAATGTTGTGTCTGTCTCGTTCCCATAAATAATGTGCGGACGTAGTGTGTTTTGAGTATTTCTGGGTTAATGAAGTATGCAGCAATAAATAATTCGGAAGAAGAGAAAAAGTTCTGGCCCGTCCTGTGTTAAGATTAGAATCGGTTGAATTTTAATAGTATGCGTATGTGCTGATAAATGTATGCATAAGGCATATGGATCCATATACAATTACCTTAAAATTACTCGATTTTACAAAATTGTAACTAAAGAAATCATAATATTGAATATGTACTGCTTATAGAGTACCAAAAAGAATATACCTCCAAAAATCGGAAGAAGTTATATATAACTATCCCCTTCTTAATTACAGGGATGTAAGTTTTCAGATTTTAATCTGATTTAAGATTTTTTCACATCATCACATCAAATAATAATTTTCAAACTGACTTCCTTATATGACGTTTTAGAGCAATTCAAGATTATTCTAAATTCTCTCTCTGGGGTTTCAGATTTTTTCATTAACCCTGACTTACATCCCTGTAATTAAGTTTCTAGGCTCAAAACCTTATGTAGCCTCGAATCTTCCTGGGGTCTTTGGGATTTCTACCAGAGGTAATCCCAGTTGATCCGCTGCCAGTTGGCCCTAATTGCTGACAGATCGTTAGTTTAAATGCCGACTGCTGGTCGGAAGGCCGATCAGTGTGCGCCTCGCCTGGTCGATAAAACATGCCGATAAGCAGACTTACCGACGGCCGAGAGAGTTAAAATGCCTAGATTTTGGCCTGCTAGACTTAATGCGATCGAGCTGCTCGGCACTGCATCCAACTGTTCGGATTTGGAAATTTTGAAGTTTCTCCGAATATTAAAGTTGTTCTTTCAATTATATCAAAAAGGAAAATACCTTCATATGTATAAGGACTCTCCCACTGATAATCTCTCAGCTACTGATCTGTGGAAAAAAAACCTAAGCCGTGGTAATTTCGACGCAGTTGCGCTGGTCTTACGTCGATAATCTTCTGCTTGTTCTGAGTATATGATAATATCCACCGTAACGGCGTTACTAGAGATTAGATTTCATAGAAAAAAACACCTAACCATACATTAAACAAAACCTAGTCTCAGACAAAGTTAGATCCAGTGCTTTCATTATGCAAACATGCTCTGAGCTTGGTGCTACGATTCAAAATAGTTGAGATTAAAATCAATAAACCAAGATTAGAAGAAACCATTTCCCTCCAGGGGGAGTTGTATGTTTTTAAGTCTAGCAATACGTTCACTAACTACAACAAAGGAAACATGTAATGCACGCCTCAGGCAAAAACTTCATTTGAGAGAGCTGGGATTGTGTAGTTGGTTCCACAGCCACCAATATAGAGAGCATTGAACATTCTGTTGTGCCCTGCCTATGGGACCCTGCATATTAAAGAACACCTGCTTCGGTATATGTGTAGGGGTATGTTCTCTTCCTTCACATAGATTCATTCATTCTATAGATACGATCGTCAAAGACAGAAATTGTCAAACCTTAAGCTTGTTCTCGCTGTGATATGACCTTAGATGTTGCTACGGCAATAACCTCAATAACCAACCAACCAACATCCTGTTTTCATGAATATTCAGTGTGCAAGTCTGTATAGGCTCGCAGTTTTACAATTAAATTAAATGAACAGCTGATGAAACGTGCATTATCATTCCTGAACATCCCAGAAAGGATTCAACAAGGCAATTTGATTTGTCTGAAGATCGTACGTAGACGTTTGGTTACGCTGACTTACGACGACTGTGATAACAGATTATGCAACTGAACGCTACTCCATACACAGATCTGAATGATGGACATAGGCAGCTAGCTAGCACGTGCGCTTGCAGTTGAGGTAGTACCGTAAAATCCCAGATCTAAGCCGCACCCTAATTTAAGCCGCACCATAACTTTTGTGTTTATATTGGGAATTTTTCCTAAACATGTTTCCGTAAGTTTCAGGTTGTGTAAACCCCTATTTTAAGCCGCATCCTTAAAGTTGAGGCATAGTAGGCTATTATTCTGAATATAACCCAAATTCAAGCCGCGGCTTAAATTAGGGCTTTTACGGTAGTTGCTTATCACTTAGGAATGGTTATACATAGACCGTCTTGATGACGGTTTACATAACCCTTCGTATAAGCCCGCTGCAGAAGCGGATAAGTTTATAAATGTATGAAGCCCAGATGCACGACGAGAAATGTATACTCACTTAGAGGGTTCCATTTTAACCATTCACAGAAGCTGCTCAAGATCGGAACTAGTTTGTGAAGCTAACTAAAATAGTGTTATTCTGAAAGATATTAAGAATGGATTAAAGGAAATTGGACTCTAGCATATGATAAGATGTAATGGGAATCTAGCATAACTTTCCTATCATTTTTTTCCCTTTAATGCTATATAATGAAAATCAACCAGTTTTCTTTCTGGTTTCAAGTAGGATAGTTTGTATTTCAACCGAACCGATAAATCAAAAATACATCAAGCTTTACACAGATTTCAAGAAAACATATGTAAGATCTTCTACTAATAGGCACTGCATAACTTGTGTATGCAAGGCCCTTTCAAACACCCGTGAAATATTTTCCATCTTTATATCTGATCAATTTGATATAAAAAGAGCCAGACAATCCATCTCTTTTTCTAGTCACTTAAAAAAAGAAAAAAAGAACTTTGAATCTTTGCCCCTCCCACTTTTCAACATAAGAGTAGTCGGACGCAATCAGTTTCGACTTGGCGGTATGTTGACCTGGCCTGGAGGGCTGAAGTCTGAACATTGCCAATGATGGAGGTATTGTGGCCTGCCCAGACTACCTATACAAAGACTCCCACAGGCTGAGCAACTCACAACCACCGAGCAGCTCATGTTGGTATCCCCTGCCTGACAAGATTGGGTCACGATTCAAGTGCCACACCAGATTTAGTCGACTTACCAAGCCGGCCCCAGCCCCTCTTGGTCTCAACCAACGATTCTGTACGGGAAGATAGCAAACTTCGTGATGTTTGGTTGTGGAAGTGATGGAGGTGGTGCCGTCTAGGAAGATCCATGCAAAATGTTTCTTAACGTTACTGACGATGCTAACACGAATGTAGACTACACAATATAGTACATGTAATAGTTTACGAGAGACTCAAGAGTCGTTATTCAGCTGCGCTACCATCGACACGGTCGCAAAATCACAGACGTATAAGCGTGCGGTTGTTATGCATCTTAGCGTAGATAGAATATCCTTGGCGTTTACAGTAGTAACAGTTTTACAAGATACTGCACCACCATCGACATGCAACGTTACAGAGTAGATGTAGGAGTGTGCGAGAGTCATACATCTTAGTGTAGCTAGAATATCTTTGGGCCGCTGAGCTGCTCAGTGTATAGGAGACACGTGGGCGGACCTGAGCTGCTCCTTTTGAGCTGCTCTTTACATTGAAATATAGATCTACGTGAGGCATAGTCCATTGATCCACCCAATTTGCTCTCTTTATTTCCCTGGACCACAGTGCACGTAATCCATCACTATAAAGTTGAGGTTTTTTCACCGGCTATATATATGGAGTACTTTTGTATAAACTGATTAGATATTTATACCACGCAGGTGGTTTTGCTCCTTATACAGCTGAGAAAGACTTTAATATATAAAGGCTCTAGCAGCTGCATTTACAATCCTGTAATGGTTCTGTGAACTCTGAAATTAAGGGGGAAAAGGCTCCCCACGTGTTTTTTCATTGCCAAAAAAAAATACACGAGCCCGAGGGCCTGAAGCCCGTAGAAAATCTATAGGGCCCCAAGATTACAAGAACACGGGTCCCTTCTAACCACAACGAAATCTTAACTAAAGTCTTATAACGAAAATATACAACGGGACAGGGATCATTCAGAAAAAAACACAGGGAATTTGAAAGTTAAATTTGAGTTCCCACCTTAAATAAGGCCATGTCTAAGCACCTGGAGGACGCTGGAGGTGGCGGAGGTGACCACCAGACCTGCTCCTCCATGGTTAAAAAGGGGGGCAGACAGGTGTAAGGACGTCCGCACTGATTGCCTCTAGTGAATGGCTGGTCCTACCTAGGGTAGCCACCAGTCGCCAACCCCACTTAATGCCAGGAAACCTGTCAGAGCCGCTCCCAGCCTTGTCTAGCGGTCTGTAGGGCTACACTAACAAACTGTTGTTTCCAGTGGGCCGCCCGACTTGATGATTTTTGTTTTATGTTTTTTTTTGTTTTATTTATGTCTTTTTTCATTTATATCTTGTTCATTTCTTGTTGTTTTTGGTGTGGGGGGGGAGTGTTTAATTTTTGACCGAATTTTTTTTTGTGTTTGTGTTCCCCCCAAAGATTTTCCAAGCAGTTTAATTTAGCCCGCGTCAAGGGAATTAACGAAGGAACCTCTATAAATTCCAAATATCACTTGGACTTTTTCTGGTCGCTCAAAGGACAGGAAACAATCTATTTGAAAGTGCGGCCTAGAGGTCCTACACTCCTGAATCCATCCTAATAGAGAGGGTGTGGGGCGGGCGCCGTCAACCGGAAGTGTTCAGAAAAGGGCGACGACGGCTTCCGGCGGGGCGGGGACGCGGCGCGTCTTCCGGTCTCGCCGTCCGGGGGGTCAGCCTGGCCTAATGGATTCTGCACAACCTGGTCCGACCCTGGAGGACCGGCCCTGACCTTTGTAAAGTGAACACTGACCTATTGTACCAGCTAACCGTTTGAGTTACATTACACCATAGGTCTCTCCTCTTTTGTGGTTTAAAAGGAGTCAGACCAATTGTACATATAGTGCTCAGAATCGATGAGATTGTAGAAACTCATCAATGTTATTTTCAATTGATGTAGATCAGGAATTAATTCTGGTAGTGTACGAAATTAAAGATATACAACTATCGCAGAGGATAAACTGCATAGCCCTCTGTGTCCTTATGAATATAGCTGTAAGTGTCTAAGTTAAATCTGCTTTTCTATAAATGTCAATGCCTTGAAATAAAGGTCCCTGGTAGTTATCTTCAGCCTGTAAATGTGCATATTGAGGAAATCCACAAGCTCCAAGCAAGCATTAAAATAAATCGCAGTTCTTTATGATATTGCATGCAAGTCGTTTGGAATTAAAACGTTACCCTGGTTTAATCTCTGAAGTTAGAATTTGATTAATTGATATTGCTCTTACGTCACGCAATCATGTATTCTACACTGACATAAAAACTCAAATAAAAGCCTTACGAAAATGTATATTAAAATAGGTAAAGAAACAGTAAAAATTGCTGCTAGTACCAGAACTATAAAAAGAGTTACTGCCTTTCTCTCCCCGGCAGAGGATGTAAATTCCCTCCAGCAGTGGTGTCGTGACTGCCAGACATCATGAGACAGACTCCAGCAAGGCTTAACGTTATATAGGGAGAAACAATGTTAGGCAGTGACTTGAAAGCCGTATACCTAACACAGCCTATAGGTCTTCTGGTTAGGAAAGGACCGATTTTGTCCACATGGCTTCATTTTGTAGGGAATAGAGAAGATTTGATCATAACACTATAACTGTTTAAATATGTCATGAGGTCAAAAAGTTACAAGAAAATATCTTTCTAAATTTTCATATATAGATTTTTCATCACGCATAATGCGTAGAAAGTGTTAAGTTTTTCTGACCTTTCTTGGTCAGCAGACCTGTAGCTGTCTCCGTGGATACTTGAGAGTGACAAAAAAAAGACTGTGTTTAGAATATTTATTTGGCATTAAGTTAGGATATTTATTTTGTATCGCCAACAAGCCTTTTGTTTGAAATATTAAGTTGGCATTTAATTGAAATATCAATTTTGTATTGCCAAATCCGCCAGCTTAAAGGACTTCTCCAGCGTTCTCATTTTTGTGCAGACAAACATGTCATTAGTTCGTCTTGTCCCCTCACTAATTCATTCAAATTTCGTGGGATCCCATTGAAACATTTTAGGAACCCAATTTAGTCTTCCCTTGTCATTGCCACCTTTACGTGTTAACCGTGACGTCAGTGACCGATTTTAGCCTTCTTCATTTGTGTTATTGAATTTTATAGATTGTTTTAAAAGTTTTTATTTGGGACGTCCTGGAAAACCGTTTCTCACGAATTGGGTGTGGTCTGAGTAACAGCCAAATGAAATCGTCGTCTTGAATTTGATTCTTTCAATCTTTACTGAGTTTCACGTAACTTTTTTTTCCATTAACGAACGTGATAATTTCACAACCGTTTGTGCCACAATGATGACAATTTTGTTTATCTTACCACCAGGTAATTACGATCTTCATTTGAAATAAACTGGGTCTTCTCTTTTTTCAATTGTACCAAAAAGAATGGGAGAAACTTGTTTGAAAGAATTTTTTTGTCATAAAATGTTCGGATTGTTTTCGTCATAGTAGAAAATCGTAAGTTACATTTTGTAGCATAGGTTCACAAACTGTAACTCAAAATCAATTTAGTCTGTAGGACATATAAACAGACCTGCTTTTTCCAATATCAGTTGACAAATGTCATTTTAAGTACCAGTATTCTTGTATCAATCTTAAAACCTATCGGATATTGTGTTTTTAAAAGAATGAGGCCCTTATTTGTCTCACAAGGCACACATACGGTCGTCCAATATATCGATTCTGTATCATTGTTTTATTGACCTAGTTTCTGTTAGGAATTAAGAAAAGATAAATAGTACCTGCAGTTTTTTTCATCAGACATTCATCAAATGACCTAGATGCCAATAATATATCTATATCTTTAATGGACTGGTTGTAAAATGTTTGTGCACGTTTGCTTTATCATATTTACCTATAAGATATCTAGTTTGTAACCCAGCAAAATGTCATTAGCTCTGTGCATTTACCAATAACCAGTGCTAACATCCATGCAGAATTACTGATTTATCTTTATTATTCACATGCTGAAAAATATGGATGCATTCAACCTTCATGATAGTTTGTCCCACTCCGATAACCTTTATGAGGAATCACCATGTAACGCCCAGCTTTTGACGCACGGCAGTCAAAGCAATCGAATGGCATGGGAGTGGGCGGTTTGTGACCGACTTCGTGAATGTTTTATACTAAATGTTGGGCTGCAGTTGCAATGTGACTGCCAGGCATGCAGGCACCATTTGTAAAGAGTCAGTGGCTGGGGGTCAGGTGCGGGGAGGCAGTGGCGGGGAGTCAGAGGTCGAGGGTCAGTGGCTGGGAGTCAGTGGCAGAAAACCAGAGGTTTAGTCAGTTATAAGGACTTAGAGGCAGGGAGTCAGTTACTGTTAGGAGTCAGATATTTGGAGTCAGTGGCTGAGAATCAGTTGCAGGGAGTCACTGTCTGGGAGTCAGTTGCTATAGGGACCAGTCATCAAGAGTCTGTGGCAGGAAGCCAGAGGTTGGAGTCAGTGGCAGGGACTAGGAGACAGTGGTAGAATCAGCTGTATGGAGCCAGTTGAGTTGGGAGCCAGGGAGTCAGTGGCAAGGAATCAACTGCTTGGAATCCATTGTTGAGAGTCAGTGGCAGGGAGTCAGTTGTAATGACTCAGTGGTTGGGAGTCACAGGTTGAGAGTCAGTGGCTGGGACTCAGTTGTTGAGAGTCAGTGGCAGGGAGTCAGTTGTTGAGAGTCAGTGGCAGGGAGTCAGTTGTTGAGAGTCAGTGGCAGGGAGTCAGTTGTTGAGAGTCAGTGGCTGGGACTCAGTTGTTGAGAGTCAGTGGCTGAGAGTCAGTGGTAGGGACTCAGTTGTTGAGAGTCATTGGCAGGGAGTCAATTACAATGACTCAGTGGCTGGGAGTCACTGGTTGAGAGTCAGTGGCAGGGAGTCAGTTGTTGAGAGTCAGTGGCAGGGAGTCAGTTGTTGAGAGTCAGTGGCAGGGAGTCAATTACAATGACTCAGTGGCTGGGAGTCACTGGTTGAGAGTCAGTGGCAGGGAGTCAGTTGTTGAGAGTCAGTGCTTTGAGTCAGCATGTAGCAGGGGCCGACCTGAGGCGGTCAGATCAATACTCCTCATACATATTACAGGCACTGCTCTCACCCCACACCACCCCGGCAGGCCAACCAACGAGTCCCAAACACAATTGTATCTGTAAGCTATCTTTTTACTATGCCCCCAGCTCTGACACACAAACGTAGCTTCAATGCAATATTGTGCTCAGGGTGGGAATGTCCATAAAAGATCTCCCATTGCGATATGAAATGGGAAATGAGGCATTGATCTATAAACATTGCACCTTCGGTTTTGCTGGCCTACTTTTGGTTTTGATCTATAGAAAACTGAATGTTTTATTCGTGGAATTTGCAATTATCTACCATAAATGTGTATTATGTCAGGAATGCTTCCAAATGCTTAGCCATTGAGCCATTATCTGCATGTAGAAGCAAGCAAAACTACATACTTTGACCCTTAAATGAAACCGTGCAGTCCTAATGGTAATATGATGTATTGATATTTGTCAGGGTTAGAAATACTCATGAAATGCCATAGCATATTAGGTGTGGTGCAAGTGATATTCCCTATATAATCATGTGCAGTTGCAAAGTTGCATGCTAATGAAAAAGAAGATGGCACGATCGACCAATGACCCAGTGAATGCCACAAGTAATTAGGCACAAGTAATTAAATGCTAGATGTAGCAGACTGTCCTTCGATGTACACTTGTTAGTCACGCAAACTTCCAGGTGTCGAAGCAAACCCATGGCCTTCTTGTTCTCCGTTGTCGTCCAGTCGATAACTTCGATAGTCCTATAAATAGGAGTCATAGGTCGTCCCATACTGCTTGAACCAGCGAAAATATCTGTACACAGACAGCGGAGATCGCTGGTAACCAGCAGAGGGGGGGGACACTGTGCGTATTGGTGGTATTGTGAACCTGGTCGGCGAGTGATGGTTTTCTCATAGAGAATGCCTTGAGAGTGTAGAAATTTGCATAAAAAAGGTCTTACCTGGAGAGTGACAAGATGATGTCATAATAATATTCTAAAAATAGACTGTAACTAGGTCGGGATACCCCCTTCCTCCACTGGAGGCGGCCATATTGAAAATCTGCTGATGTTGTTCTCTGTAACCCCGGTCTGTCCAGTCAGATGTAAAAGCAGGACATATCATCGTAGAATGATAGAATAGAAAATACCCCCTTTCCACTGACTTTTGACATCCAAAAAATGACCTTTTTTTTTGCAAAACGCTGACTTTTTGTGACTAGAAATTACCCTTTATTCTTGAAATTACAAACTATCAAGGAAAAAACGACTCTTTTTTTCCATATCATTGACATTTGGGTGGGAAAAGTACCCTTTTTTCAAGAAACAAGGACATGCCACATTTCTAAAAATAGACCTTTCTTCGCGTTTTTTAAAACTATGACGCGTATCCTTTCACACAAGGAGTGGACAGACTGGGTCTGTAACTGTCCAGTCAATGACCTTGATACTCCGATCAATCTCTGTCTCTGTCTCTGTCTCTCTGTCTTTCTCCCTCTCTCCCTCCCTCTCTCCCTCCCTCTCTCCCTCTTTCCCTCCCTCCTCTCCCTCCCCTCCCTCCTCTCCCTCCCCTCTCTCTTTCCCTTTCAGCTATTTAACAAGGTGGATAAGACGGAGCTTTTGGGTTCTTTAGAACCCAGCATACTTGATCTTGTACTCTGTTATGTTGTTGCTGCTTCATATTGATATGATTTAAAATCCATTGTATGTATTCATATTGAATGGCAGTTTATTGAATGTGAAGGTGCGTATGATCTGAAGTCGATTATATATTGAATAGCAGTATATTAATGAGTGTTGAGGTATACTTTTAAGTCCATGTATTTGTATTGAGTGGCACTGTTTCGTCAGATTGTTATTTCTGTACAATTTATCAACCATAGCCGTTTATCTGCAGTGTGAAGTTATGAATTCTGCCGTATACATGAGGCAATAGAAACAGTTGTATCGATTTTGTGGCTATTTAGATTAATCATATCAACTTAACAATCAATAATTGTTCTTTTACCGACGTAATTTCCTTATTTTAGGGCGTTATTGAGCGAGCTTTTCTATAATAAGGTTTTTACTTGTGATCAAAATAGGTCAGCTGCGTAGTCTAAATTAAGCATATCGACATCTGCTCAAGACCAACAAACTGACTATTCCATTAGCTCTTCGTTTCCACAGCAACTAATAATTAATAGTAATAGTTCTTCTATCTTAATGGTGCCGTGTAGGTTGTTGGGACTTGATTGTCCCGATCTCACTAATCAGGGAAGCCAGACATTATTGATTATGACTGGAACCAGTTTCTGTAGGCACTGTAGAAATTCTTTTTATAAATTATGTGTAAAGAAATTACAATTTAAAATGAAACCTGGGTTTTCTTTAGAAGAAAATGAAGTGTAGAAAAAACATCTGGTTTTGAATCGTGGAACAAAAAGAATTAATACACAAGATCATGGAACATATCCAATCAATTTTTTTATAGGGCCTGTACGTTAAGAAAGGTTCCAGTGAGACCCCTGACTGTACCTGCAATCAGAGAGGGGAGTGAATGCAGCGTAGTCAATGTAGCAGGACAGAGGGTACAACCAATAGATCCCACACTCCACCAGCAAACATTTGTAAGCTGCACCCCGATCGACCGCCCGCCTGCTCCCGAGCTGCTCACCCCTGCTATAAATAGCTCGCTGATTGAGCAGGTCGCCGTGCCAACCAGGGGTGATCCATTCGCAGTAAAATGTGGTACACAAGGATTCCCTTTCTGGTTTGGACGGGTTGCCCCTGAGAATGGCTATGTCGGGAGGCTGGGTGTTGAGGATGTCCACGTCAGACATTTGGGTGGAGATGAAAGCCATGTCTGACTGGCAGACCCTGAGGATGACCATGTCTGACAGATGGGTACTTAGGAGGGTCATGTTGTATCTATGGGCCTGTGCAATGGGCATGTCAGAAGGGCAGCCAATGTAATTGCCCTATTGAGGGCAACCATGTCTGATTGGCGGGCCCTGGGGACGGCCACATCAGACGGACAGGTCCTTAAGATGGCCATGTCAGACAGGTCATGGCCCTGAGGGTGGCCATGTCAGAGAGGTTGGCCCTGAGGATGGCCATGTCAGACGGACAGGTCCTGAAGATGGCCATGTCAGACATGGCGGCCCTGAGGATGGCAATGTCAGATAGGTGGGCCCTGAGGTTGGCTATGTCTGACAGGCGGGCCCTGAAGATGGCCATGTCTGACAGGTGGGTCCTGAGGATGGCTACGTCAGACAGGCAGGCCCTGAGGATGGCCATGTCTGATGGGTGGGCCCTGAGGATGGCCATGTCTGACAGGTGGGCCCTGAGGATGGCCACGTCAGACAGATGGACCCTGAGGATGGCCATGTCAGACAGGTGGGCCCTAAGGATGGACATTTCGGACGGTTGGGTGCTGATGATGGTCAAGTGAGATAGGCTGGTGCTGTGGATGGCCATGTTGGACGGGCGGGTCCTGAGCATGGCCACGTCAGACAGGCAGGCCTTGAAGACGGTGTCCGGTGGGTGGGCGCTGATTATGTCCGATTGGCGTGCCTTCACACCACCCTAACCAGTTTCGTGCTTCAAGCCTCACACAGCTCATTAAAGAGCGTTGGTGTCTATGCAGCAGCTATGCTGGTAGGCATGGTAGAGAACCTCCCAAAGTCTAAAGGTGGAGGGAGGTTATGCTGGCGGGTATTTAAATTAAGAATCTCCTCGAGTCTAAGGGTGGAGGGGAACCTCTTCTCATCAGCATTCTGTCAGGAACAAGGAACAACGAAGTCCAGTGTTCAAGTGGCACCCTTGGGGGTCATTCTGCGTCCCCCACTTCCAAGAAAAGAAAAGAAAATGAATTAAAAAAGTTGAACTTTGACGCTCGGCCACGAACGACCCTCTACATCCTCGGTCACCAAAGGTTAACCTTTTCAAGATCTGACATGGAAAGTACACTCAAAATTAGATTAAGAGTCAAGGATTGTTTGCAACCTCTTCACCAAGTTTGATTTTCCGTGCTTTTTGTTTCTGAAGAAACCTAATGGCTCATTTCAAATGTACGAAGATACAAAGTACCAAATCCAAGCTACTCCTTCAGGAGATCTGCAAGAAAATGAGCAGTTTCTTACTCACTAGATTTATAGATTCCGGCTCATTAATTGACTGACCAACCAGACAAGCTAGAAAAAAGTTTTCCAATGTAATCGCCCTATTGACTGAAATATTCTTTCTTGCACACACAACTGTAATGAGAAGACCAAACGTGAGAAAAAATAAAACATGTCGAAATCCTGTTAATTGTAAACAATAATGGTTTTCGTCCGACTGCAGTGGATCATTTTTTACCTGCAGTGTTTTCCCTAGGCCCTGACAGCTGGCTGCTCCGACCATGAATATTTTTTTTAATCCCTAAGCTAGTCAAAAATATAATATCTAAACATAGAAATAATTTGATCAAAAATCAATTTCTGAATTTTGATTCCAGTCAACCAGCTTTTTTTTAATCCCTTAACTAGTCAAAAACATCAAAACATAAAGATAATATGATCAAAAATCAATTTCTGACCAGCTTTAAGATCCTAGATCTACAAAGCAGGTTTAATTTTTTTCTGGGGGGAAACCCTGACCTTTCCAGCCCTTACCGTCCAAGCCCCAGATGGCTGTTAACTCACACTTTCCCCAGCCCTTCTATCTGGGCCCTCCCCACAGGCCTGGGGGATTGGGCAGTGGGCAGTCGGCTTGGTGTACACTTTCCCCCACTTTATGGGTTTTCAGTGTTAGCTCTGGGCGAGCAGCTGCAGCCTGCGGCCATCCCAGACAAACAGGGCTGGGTTATGGGGCCATAACTTCGCCCTGCTCCCCACTCCTCCCCCCGAATGTTACTCTATGTTAATGTGCGTGGTGTAGGGCTCATAGGCATCCTGAGAATGTAGAAAAGGGATTTGAAAATAGAAATGTTTTAATTTGGTATTTTTTATATATCCCTAATCGTTGATACATTTCGTACTACATATATTTCGGACTATTCATATTACTTACATAGACAACTGACTTGTCCATTATCGTGACATATTTACATTGAAAAAAATCATTTATCTTCATTAATGATTGAATCATCTATTTCAAGGAGAAAATCTTGAAATTGAATTGCAGAAAAAGTAATATGCAGACTAGTAGGTCATTAGTAGGTAGCTTCTTGCACCTATCAGGAAGAACGGATACGAAATAGAATCAATGAAATTCCCACCTTTTTATACCAGTCGTATAAGAGCAGAGCTTAAGTGTCTGGTACTGCCGCCTTGCTTTAATGGAATAATCGTCCTTCGTGACACGTAAACCATTGATTATGTATGGCTCTGATAAGTTTTATTCTGTGCTTATAGTGGATGGGGACAAGAACGAATGAAAAAAGTAATTGTAAACGGCCGTTGCGCTGTCACATATAGATTGAGAAGGCTGTGCGAAATCAGATCATGCAAATAGAAATTATAAAAACCCTTACAGATACGCATGTACATGAATACAACAAGATGTTTACAGAAACCCCACACTCATAAAAAGAGCCCCAAATAATGCTCCAGGCTGCATAGCACTTTGACGCGATTAGTAGTTCAATAGCATTCAATATTGGCGATTAACCTAAATTTTAAACTAGTTTAAGAGATATTGGCAATTAAAGGATGTGTGGAGCAGGTTGACTGTCTTAGAGGTTGGAGAAGTTCTAACGAGAGCAATATTTATTGACGCTTGACTTTAAAGTTTTATGCCCATAAGGATCCTAACTCGGCCAATAACGAACAATAAGGAACGGAACTAGATGGCAGGTTAATAGATTACTGCTACTTCATGAGAAGTTTTATTTTGAAAAATATCAAAAGAAAGATTCATTAAGACAGATCTTATATGTCGATATTAATTGTTAAGAAAATAGGTTAACGTAGGGGACTCTTTACATATAATGATAACGTTCAACTCATTGAAAGAACTATAAATTAAAGATGTAAACAAATACAATGTTGTTTACCACCTTTGGCAAAGCCCGGGCTTTGGTAATATTCCCGCTACTCTGGGTTCAAGGTAGTCAAGCAGGGGACGGAGTTTTCAATAGGAGCGGTCTGGAGCTCTTTATCAGCGCGTGTATACTTAATAATTCATCCTAGTGGCGTTTTAGACTAGAAGCGGCCTGCTTTACTTAGTATCAGAAGGAGGCCTCCACGGTGAGTGGCAGCACACACAAACACCCTGGAGTTTTAAGCTGGTTACTTGTACACTAAGGTCCAGGACGGTCAGGCCAGTGTTAACATTACTCCAGTAGTTGACAGGTGTAACCTTTTGATCGGATCGGCCGACTTAAGACTATACTTTTGCTATATTTATACAGCATTTGAAAATGTTCTGGCAGTGTGGTACCCATATAGATCGGTGACTTGGCTATTATAACTGTTTGTGCCCGTTCATATTTTCTACAATGGGAAAAACAGGATACGGAAAGGAGTACCATTGAACTAATCAGGAAACCAAAAAACATGGCAGGGCTCGACTTGTTTGTCGCTCGGGAGTTTGTATTTAGTACACTTTATGGATACGCTCGTTGCTGAAGGATCTAATGGGTAGTTGCCATTGCAGACAGAGAAACCAGGTATACAACTTGTTATTTTCACATTAAAATGGCTAGGAGATATATCTATACTTAATACACATAATTGCTGGGAAATCGTCCATACATGTGTATTTAATGCTTTGAATGGAAACACTTGTTACTGTAGGATTGGATTTCATTAGTATTTGCTATTTTAAATAGAACAATTTGTAAGGCAACGTTTTTGTCACAGTATTATGGCTAGAAAATAGTCGATACATTTGTACTTTGTATACTGAATGGATATGCTTAATGCTGAAGAATCTAATAGGTTTTTGCCGCTGTAGATAGGGTGATAAGATAACATCATTTTTATCACATCATGATAGCTTGGAAATAGTCAGAACATTTATATTTAGTACACTGATTGGATACAAGCGTTGCTAAAAGATCTAATGGGTATTTGCCATTGCAGACAGAATAACACGGTAACCTATTTTTCAAATAAATATGACAGGGAAATAGTCAGTACATTTTCAATTAATACCCTGTATATAATTATATATATACTAATTGCAAAAGGATTTAATAGGCATTTGCCAACACAGATAGAGTAACAAGGTAACGTCGTTTTTATCACAGCATGATGGCTTGAAAATAGTACATTTGTATTTAGTACACCAAATAGATAGACTCGTTGCTAAAAGATCTATTGGGTATTTGCAATTGCAGACAGAGTAACAAGATAACTTAATTTTCATCCGGCATAATGGTTGAAAAATAGTCAGTGTATTTGTTTTCACCACACTGAATGGATATACTTGTTTCAAAATGATCTAACGGGTATTTGCCATTGCAGACAGGGTAAGATGGTAATGTCATTTTTACAACATCATAAAAGCTGGGAAATAGTGCGTTTGTATTTAGTGCGCTGAATGGGTACGCTCGCTGCCGAGGGATTTAATGAGTATTTGCCATTGTAGGCAGAGTAACAAGGGAACGTCGTTTTTATCACAGCGTAATGGCTAAGAAATAATGAGCCTTTCTGTAAAGTGGCCCACACTGTGACAAAGCTGAATGTGATTAATGGTATGATAATATTTGCTCGTAGCTATCAGCCCACTCCAACGATAACACTTTAGTAAAGCACCTATTTGGTGCTTTGAGATTAGCGGACTCCATGTATTCATTCATCATAGAGATATGAAATCAATGCCAACTCATATTTCATCTAAGTATAATGTATCATATGGCCTTACGGTGCCCTCATGGTTGTATTAACATATTGCTACACAGCCGAGGCATCTGACAACCTCTGAAATATTCTACGGTCATTCTTTTTTCTTTTTGCACTTTGATGTTTTTTCTATAAATAACAGCCCAATAAATTTTTTATTTCATATATCACAGTGCTTAAAACTAATGCCCTGCCGCAATGTTAAGTTTTCTCCAACCTGGATACAATAATTGCAAACAATTGTTGTTATATTTCATAAAATTACAATGTTTAGAGTACTGACAGATGAAAGATTTTGGGACTTGGCAGGCGCAAACAGGCGCACGTTAATTTCGAGCACTGCGTGTGGCATGTATCCGATATCAATAAGGATATCTGAAACAGTTTGTCAGGCCCAGGCTTAATGTAATAAGATATCCGTGTCAATGTCACACGTTTCATATTAATCGGAGAGCTGCCAAGACGGCGGGGTAAAAGAAAGCAGGCCACCCTGTTTTTCAGAAGAAAAGAAATGTAATAATGAGTTTTCAATAAGTTGATTCGGCCTGGTTTTCTATATTTAAGATTGAAGAATTATTCTATTGCAGACTCTTGTAGAACAGTTTTGGTATATTAGCATGTATTGACGTTGCTTCTTTTATCAAAATCCGACACATATATTAATCAAATATTTGCTAAAGACATATGAATGCATAGTTATTCCAGGTGGTACATATCAGTAGGAAGTATCCATAATACACCTATGACAAAAGTATAACCTTTCCCACCCCCTCTTTTTTTTAGGATGTAATACATAATATATTTCGGATTGTACAGGGAATCTCTGCTATATGACATTTGAACATCTCTAATTTACATATAAGAGTGTTTTAGAGTTATGCCAATCAGGAAAAAGATCACAGCTACGTATTCAGCAATTACTCCTGCACCAAAAGAAGGAAACCCGTTTCTTAACTTTCCATTTTGTGGATGCACGATCTGAGCCTCCAATGGCATCTTTACTGAAACTGCATAAGGCATCCAAACCCCCTACTCCATCCCCAAACATATCTACCATAAAAAATAACCACACAAATACTAGATCTAATTCAACATAGAAACCTTAACTTCCATACGTAAAATAAAAACCTATATTCAATTTGGTTTACTTCTTTTGAATGTCATAATCTCATGGAGTGTGAATGACTTTAACTTGCAGAAAAAAAATCTCGTCTCTACTTCCATACAATATAAACCTAAGCTCACTCCATATGTTTCTTTCTTCAGGAGGAGGCAGCCAAAGAGAAGTCCAAGTCCTCTACCCCTCCGAGCGATGAACGGGACGATGAGGTGTCGCCCATCCCGCTACCCACCGCCCCCAAGAAGCGGAGTAGGCGAGGGGCGGTCAGTGCTGAGGTCTACACCGAGGAAGACGCGGCCTCCTACGTGAAAAAGGTAAGTTAGACTTTATTACTGGTGCCGCTGCACCACCACTCCTGTTCTTGTTAATATTCAGGTCGTCCTTTAAAATATGTTTGTGGTTATCTAGTTGGGTAACTATTTATGGTTGGGTGGGAAGATTTTTCACCCATTTGAAAAAAAAATATCAAAGTTTAATGTAACACCCCCCCCCCCCCCCCCCCCCCCCCCCCCCAAAAAAAAAAGGGGGGGGGACAAATATTGGTAAAAATATTAATTCCGGGTCCTTTCTCCATTGGGCCAAGAAAGAGTCTTTCAACTATTTCTTTTACATAGGTCAACATAAAAGTAAAAATCAACCCAGGCAATTAAAAAGATAATTTGATCATGTTATTAACCCTGGACGTATACAACAAAATTTAAATATACCTATCCCCCCCACTCTTCAGAGATGCCATTTTTCCTACTTTTTTAGGATTTCCTACTTTTTGGTGATTTTAGATTGCAAAACTAATCTTTCCTAGATCGCTCTAATATCTTTTTCAGAGTATTTTTGTGTTAGTTTCAAGCTATTAAAATACAAATTCAGTGTCAGATCTCTATTTGTAAAGGTTATTTCCCTCGTCGTTGCCTCTAGAAAAAAAAAGTAGGAGAAGCGTTTCCTACCTTTCCTATGTTTTAATCAGTTGGTATTGGGATCTCTGCCTCTTCAATATTGAAAATTGGTATCAAAGCTTTTATGGAGTAACAATCCTCAGGATCTCCCTTGGTTTCCTCATTCATAAATCAGAAGATACATCATTACTAATTTGATAGCTATAAAGCGAGGAAAACCATTAACACAGATATATACAAAGGCCGTTCAATCTAGTCTGACCTTTACGTTTAGACTTCTTTGTAACTCATTTATAATACAAGCCTAGCTGTACATCTGCCAGGACTTTAAGCTCAGGTTATTTGGCTGTCTTTAATATATACAGTTTGGAGTTCTTATTATATCTTAATAGAAAGATCAAGATCAGTGGACCAACGTGCATGGTACTTCGGAACAAATCGCTTTGTTATGCCTAGATACAGTACAACCAGCTAAGATGTTGAATTAAATAAGTGGCAATACAACTTTTCAAACAGTCTGCACTCTTAAAGGTCGCGGTCTTAGAAAAACATACAGCTTAAACGTTACAAAGATTAAATTATATATGCAACTAATTCATGAGAGGCTTAATTTTCCTACAATAACAAGCAATGAAAAGCAAGTTATTTGCGAGCTAGCTCAGAATAATCTGTTTGTCAAATGCTATTTTTAGTTATTACCAACATAACACTTTGAGCAGGTAAAATCGCATTAGTAGCTTGAAAACGAAACCATTGCAGCTTGTTGTCGTCTTTACGTAAACTGAAGCTTTCGTATTAAGTTGACTGCACCTAGAAGAAGAATACTGTTATGCAGACGGAAGATCAGCACAAATTGTTTTTCCACTTCGCTTTAGAAAAGCACATTAAGTAGATAATATTTCAGAGTCTGAGAACCAAGGGTACTTTGTGTGAGTTTATACTGTCATATTGGAAAGGAAAATTATACAGTATTGAATTATGTTGTACACTGTCACAACGTTAATCTGTTTTGAAATTACACATTCGCTGGAAGCCTTTTCACGTGTTAAGTAATTGTCAAATCTGTCGTGATAGAGCTTGTGCAGACATGGTAACGTAGTTACTTTTCTTCATCACCACATGGAATTATAAGTACATGTATTTTAAATCAAGGATCTAGAATTAATCAATTATATGTGAGAATAATTCTAAATTGTGATCTCATGGGACTGTCTTAAATAGAGGAATATAACATCTATTTCAACGTCGAATATGTCCAGATATCTGAAATATACATGAAGACCTCTGGTTTTGTTTATTGGCATGTCAGTGGCCCTAAACCTTTAAAACCGGCAAGTTGATCGACATGGGCATATTTTGCTTTTTGTAATGAAATAGGGCATATGTTATTAAAAGAAAGTGATATGGGACATTATGCTTTGTAAAATTTGACAGGGCAATATTATGATTTCTTAGACTTAGGAGGGCGACATGGGAATTCACACCAAAGGCCCTACATACATACACAGAATACTATAACTCAATATTGTTCTCCCCTGGTCAGACATTGTCTGGACTCTATCAAGACCTCAGTGCTAACCGCTCCAGGCCTGAGTTGTGGCCAGGAATACCAGACCCAGATTTACTGGCCAACATATCCTTATTAGGATGCCAGTGACGGTCAGATTAGTGGTCAAATCCACACAGGAGCTATCGTCATGGGACCTGGAGAGATGGCGCTACAGTTAAGCCCTGTACCCATTAGGCGATTTTTCCCAAATCAGCTGACTGATCAGTGCAAAATCAGCCGAATATATGCTCAAATAATCTGCTGATTTTAGCACTGATTCAGATCAAACATGTACATTTTACTATAGTAAACTGACATGGGAGTATAAGAATCTGCAAGTTTCAGTGTCGATTTGTCGGCCAACTTTACGAATTGCCTAGTGGGTATAGGGCTCTAGGTCCGTGACTCAGCAAGTATTGGTGAGCGCTGCATGCATGGTGATTGGGCTTGTGGTGGACAGAGATACCAGTTGGCTGAAGCTAGGTACTAGGTTATATGGCTTGGTAGGCCCAACCACAGCACAGGGAAACGAGGCAAAATGCCACGTATTTGAGAACATTCCCTGCAAAGATAAAGGGACAAAAACAAGTAAAAGAACCCCAAGAAATCCATAACACATAATTTTTTACCATGGTGCAGATTTTTTCATGCAACCAACATAGTATTTTGAGGATAAAAAAAACCTTGACTGACGAATAAGTACATGGAAAAATAACCCCCTCGCCCAGCCCACATATAGACAAATACACTTTTAGAAAAACATAAAATTAAGGGTGGGCAAAAGACGGCGATATTGAAAGAGCTGGCAGGCCCCTCCCCTAAGAAAGCTAATATAGCAAAATTCAAGAAAAAATTGGTAAATTGGAAAGTAAATAAACTGCACCAGTAGTATGGCAAGGTGGCTTTAGACATATCGGGGTGTGAGAACCATATGGGTCTAAGGGTGGTGCGGGGGTTGGGGTTGGGAAGCACTAATGGGAAGAAATGCCTTCCCGACCAGAACCTCGCTACGACGCCAAACCTCATTATGGGCCCGGCTTGAGTAGCCAGCAATCATTCTCCGCGTGAACTGACGCCTGCGGATTGGGTGCCTTGGCTAGGCTGGAGTTCTCCGCAGTGCCACAGTGTTCCCTGCAGTGCCACATAGTGTTCCCCGCAGTGCTACACAAAGCCAATTCCCAAGAGCGCACAGCAGGCCATTCGTTAAATGTGCAGAATAAGTGCTCTTCTTAAGATCCCCGACCGACCATGAATTCCTCATGGGAACATTATGATATTGAAGCAAATATAAGACTGCTTTTAAATAATGGATTGTTTCCTGTCTCAACAGATGGCGAAGAAATGCCAGTCGGGCTTTGGGGATTATCTTTTTGAAATATAATAAGAAGAATATTAACCCTGAAGATTCTAAATTTTCTTTTCTTTTTTGCCAAATGAAAGGAAAAATCTTTTGGTCGGGGGAAAGAGAACCGGTGGGGCACAGGGCAAGAAACAACTCTTTAGGTTGGCCTTAAATTTAATTGGGATTCAAAGGGGTATCGGGAGTAATATTGCCTTGCCTTGTCTGTTACCTGCAGCTGTTCGCTTGAAAATTCGGGAAAGATTGGTAATTTGTCAGACCAAGTCCACTGCCAAATTCATCCTTCTTGGCTGTTAAGGTAATGGGGAACTCGAGTTTCCGATCGTCTCATTAGTGTGGTGCTTTTTGGAATGTCAGAGGGGATTAAAGTGAATTGTTCAATGGCTGCCCTGGTCATCATTGCCAAATGCCCAGCTTTTTGGAGGTCATTAGTCCATTTGCTGAGAATATTTATCAGTTATTTAAATGTAGACAATTAGGGAGGCAAGTATATTTGATGATAACGTCTCTAATGGTCTAATCATAAGGTGAAGAGGACAATTTTCCCATGCTGTCCAAATAGTAGCTACCTTCAGAAATCCTGTCAACATAGAAAAGACCTATGATGGACGCAATTAGGAATTACTCCATGAATGTGCATATCTACTTGGGCCTATAAATAAGCCTTGAGGCAGACATAATTATTTAAAGAAAAATATTGTATCACTATAGTTGAACTCCTACAGGTAATTATCATTGAGAAACCATATTAGATAACCTAAAGCATGATATAATAATACCTACGTTTTGTTAGTGACTATATATATCCTTATGAGGCTGGATACCACGTAATCTACCACGCTACCTACTACGTCATCTACCACGCCATGCTTGCTGCGCATGCGTGCTGTCAATGCAGACAATGGCCGCTCGAGACCCGGATGCTGCCTATTTCCGGTCTGTTGTCTCGTGCTGAATTCAATGCTCTCCTCTCGATAGGACCATTAGGTAGGACCACGAGAGGGGAGTATATGGACAGCTCCTATAGTGACACAGGAAATGATCACCTTGGGGAGCTTGAAAATATCAGTACGATAACTAAAGCCCCATACCCACTAAGCAATTTGACCATTTACAGGCAACGCGTGACTGGGCAAATCGGCAGTAGTTGCCGGGCGACTCAGGATTGCCAGGTGATTCTCTATGGGAGTGGTGTGTATTCTAGGCGACGGGGATCAGTATCGATGCCTCATGGTAAAATAACCGCTAAAATATCAGACTTGCTTGATATGACAGTCGCCCGGCGACGCCGACACCAATTCTCCCAGTAGCCTATCAATTGTTGGCAGTAAAATCGCCTCGTGGGTATGGCCCTTTAGGAAGCTATCGCTGGTTGGTAGAATTCAGGTCGTTCCAGATTTTGTGGTTCTTTTTGACAGCCTGCATGGAGTAAAAAGGATAACAGAAAAACTGTTGTATGGTTGGTAGAATGAAGGTTATTTCAGATTTTTGGATATATTGTGACAACCTGCATGAAAAAAATATGGGTCGTAAACCTTGCTGCTTGAAATACATTTCATGTTTAGTTATCTTTTGGATTCATAGAAGATAAAGAGCCATCAGGAGTGTACAGTGTGTGGTTGGCCTACTTAAAAGGAAATTAGATTCAAAAGCAAACAGTAAGCCGGTCTTTCCTCATCATTTAAGTCGGCCAAGCCGTAAAACAAGAAATGCGAAGTGTCCGCTGGAAAAAAGCGATCCGTCGCCGTGACGACGTCCATCGCCGTGACGACTTACGTCGCCGTGACGACGTCCGTCGCCGTGACGACTTACGTCGACGTCGCTACGACGACGGCGCTACATCGACGTCACTGTTTAGGGCAGGTTTAAACCAATCAGAGACCAGATAACAACTGAATTTGGGAGTTTTATTCTCTGCTGATAGCTTAAAGCTAAACTGCAATGTGACATTCTCTGAACCAATCAGAGTCCAGATTACAACTGGGTTTTGGAGATCTGTTTTCTGCTGATAGCTGAAAGCTAAACTGCAACAGGGAGAGGCCTTCACCAAAACGAGGCTCTCACCTTTGTGAGACCTAAATGTTGCCATAAAACTAAGAATAACTTATCCTCACAATCATTTAGAAAAATCAATCTAATATTCTAAAGGTATGATAAATTGTAGATATTATATATTGTTGGAGCACTAATGCATTCTCTTACTACTTGATGCCTAGTCTAATATTCAGTGATGTGACACCTGAAGATTTGCCTTGCCCATGGATTTTGGACAGGGGATAAAGCGATCACGTCGCTGCGCTCCGTTGCGCCTTCGGCGCGGATCGTTTTAAAAAATGCCATTTGCTGTCGCCATTTTCATCAAGCTTTCCAAGTATTTACTGTTAACATCCATAAAACTTTGTATTCCGTCAGATGAGTTCATCTGAATTTCTTCCTGCATAATTGTTAGCCAGCCTGACGGACCCATTGTGAAGGCTGTACTCCTCGGCTGGTGGTTTAATCAGGCTAATGGATGTGCCTACCTCCCACACCCTGCCACACAAAGAGTGATTTAACTATACACCTTTTTCACGAGTCTGCGCTGTGGGTCCACCCATATATACGCCTTCCACCTAACAATTTAAGCCTAGTTCCATTGGACTATTACTCAATACATTGGTTCAAAGGTATACTGCCAGTAGGGCGCCGCGCTAATGAAAAGGGTCTATAGCAGCATTCTGAATTATCATGCTTCAGGTCTATATCAAGATATGATGGTCTTTGTTTCTGTATTGAAAAAAAAAAAGAGAAAGAAAGGGGGGAAAGAAAAAAAAGAAGAAAAGGGCACATATAATAAAGATGCAGGATGCCTTTTTTTCTAATTTCTCTACTATTTTTGTCAAATATATTGCACATATTCTACTTTTTCAATTAATCTGCAGAATCTTTGCCGAGTCTTCCTGTTAATAACATTGGACATGCAGTGAGCAGTGAGTGTAAACAAATCAAGACTTTACCCAATAACCTTGGTAAATGGTAATGCACAAAGTCATTACGTTGCACGCTCACGTTCCTATACTAGGACTTCCTGGCACCCATCTCCAAGTACGTGAAGCCTCTGAATTCAGTCCACCCCACTCGGGGCCCCTTCATGTCACTGCCTCCGTTAACTTTCTCAGCTTGGCCGCAGCTTGCCAAGAACTGCGTGCGAGCTAAACAGGCTCTGAAGCCACCGGAAATAAAGGGAGCCTTTGCTGAATGGTCCTGCCTGTAGTGGTCATGCAACTGCCAATGAAAGATTTAAACCTTTTTACATTAAGGAGTTATTCATTTAAAAAAAAGAGATCCTGCTCCTCTTGATACAAATATTAATCTAAAATTATGTTCATGTTCATGATCACATGGAATCTTTTAGGGAAAAAAACCTGTGTTCATACGTCCCTCCTCACTTCATGTTTATTAGTATTATCAAAAATAGAAGAGACGTCTTTTGGTATTTGATGGAGTGTTGGCTCAAAGTGTTGGCTTGAAAAGTTGAAAGCTTTCAGAAATTAGATCCAGTAGTATATGCCAAGGGAAAACGTGTATGGACAGAAGGGCAAGCCCCAGTTGCAGCCAAACCACAGTAAACTAAACACGCGATCTCTTGGGTGCAATGTAACACCATTCATGTGGTTTTTAACAGACAAATTCTATGATATGCACTTGCCATTTACTATTTCCTAGTACACTCCAGAAACTAAAGATTGGAATGCGTTCATTCCTACATTTGATTCGAGGTATCTGCAAATTGAAATTATTAATCAAATCTAAGTAAAAAAAATATATAAACCTTCAGGAAATTCAAATTTCTAGACATTCAGGAGTTACTGGAATTTGAAATAATGGCTAAGTGAGCTTCATATTGGGAAAGAAATAATGGGGCTGCATGACAACATTGGCCTTGGATGAGCATCCCCATCGGACCGACTCAAAAAGTGGCCAGGTTAATTATTCTGGTCGGATCTGACAGCAGGTTAATCAATCTTCCCCCACAGGAGCCGCATGGGCGTTAATCGCCTTTGTCAGAGGATGAGTTAACTGTTAAGCCCCATACCCATTAGGCGATTTTGACCAAATCGGCCTAATAAGGCCAAAAAGAAATTGTTGTGTTCAGGTAACATAGGTCAAAAACATTAGGGTAGGTAGGTCGATTTAATTCTTTCTTTTTTTCTGGCAATTTTTTTTTAACTGACACAAATGGTCTCAGGCATTCTTGAAAATCCAGAAACTACTCCAGATACCCTCCACATCAATGTTAAGCTTCGAAAATATATCTCTTGGTCACATAAAAGCCATTTCCTGTCCATTGAGTCATTTGTATTGATTTTAATATTTTTTGAGAGAAAAAAATCTTCAAAAAAAAAGTTAGGGTAGGACCAAAATATTAGGGTAGGTTGGGTTACCTGAACACAACCATTTTCTTTTTAGGCCTAAGTAACCAAAGACCCACCACCATACATGTACTCAGTAAAAGCGTCTGTCGATCTAATGGCCATTGGCGACTTCGTTGGCTCAAATTTCACCCAGTCGTATCATGCAATTTGAGCCGGGCCTTTACCTTAATGGACAAAATCACTCACAGGATGAAGCAGGCATAGTTCTACCCGGATACCCGATTCAAGAAGGTCATTGTGGCCCTTAGGGGAAGTCGTATGTGGAAGGTGTGTTGCTATCATAACAATCTAGGTCCTGTCCTGTTCCTTGCATTAAGGGTGTGCCTTAAAGACTTTAGATCTCTGCTTGAAATAGAAAGCAACGCCCCAAAAGTGCCTTTATAATCTCATCTCTTGTTATAGATGCACCGCCAGCGACATTTGCCCTATGAAATATATTGATGGAAGGCATATATGCTGCAATCACAGAAGATACAAGATAATTTTATTTCTAATAAAACCCATGCTGGTGACCTATATATTACCAACAGTTGACAAAACTGCGACCGAAATGCCTAAAAAAAGAGGGCCTTCCATAAAGCACGTACGCACAGTTTAAAAACTGTCAGGACCCCCCTCCCCTCCCTTATCCTCAAGTACGCATTGGATTTGTACAGTAACTCACACACATTTGATAAATAAAACATCCAGACCCCTCGCCTCTTCTTGGTACATACATACTTAATGGGAGCCTCAAAACCACCAAACCTGAATCACCCCATGGAGGTTTCAGG
Source organism: Lepidonotus clava (assembly GCA_936440205.1). Classification (NCBI taxonomy): domain Eukaryota; kingdom Metazoa; phylum Annelida; class Polychaeta; order Phyllodocida; family Polynoidae; genus Lepidonotus; species Lepidonotus clava. The sequence continues at coordinate 22,590,721 of OW387135.1, forward strand.
GAAGAATAGGCCCCCAGTAGCCCCTGCTGATCATAGGAGGCGACGATAGGGGGAACCCGGCACTGACCAAGTGGTTCATTGGGTTTGATTCCCGGTTGGTGTCAAGGTTCAACTAAGAGATGACATACAGCAAAAATGATTTCCAGGTTTCGATCCCTTGCTGTTTGCCCGCCCTGTCACCTTCATCTCATAGATACGATCACCAAAGACAGAATTCGTCTCAACCTGTTTTCGCTGTGAATATTACCTTAGTTGTTGAAACGGCGTAAAGCATCCAATACTCACTCACTCACTCCAAACCAGAATCAAGCATAAACAATGGATCAAAGTATCAAAGACGTTATCATTCCTCCTGTATCTCTAACGTTGACCAGGGTTGTCTGAGGACGCTGAGAATCACCTGGAGGAGCAGTGTTCTTATCACACGTTATCACAGCTGCCGCATGCAATCAGCCTTCCTCCAGGGTCCCACCAAAGCGTCTCTAATCTTTCCCCCACAGATTGAAATCCAGCTGGGCTTACAGGGCTTGTTTTGGTGAATTAGCGGCCATTGGATTGGCTGTTTACTAGGTTAATGCATTCCATTAGCCGCCTCCACAAATTGCGGCTTGAGGTCGGTTCTAACGTTTCTCTGCCACACCCTTAGTGTACTGCTTTCCTTGAAACTGCTGTTAGATGCCTAAGATGTTATCTTTAATCTTTTAGGTGTGAAAAGGTGAGAGAAGTAAGGTTATAGATTTAGAACACTTTGTAAGGGAATAGGCAAAGTGTTTCGATTGTGTGGGCGGTGTGTGCGCGCACGCGTGTGTGTTTAAGTAAATTATAACGGCAAGAAGAAATTTAGATCACTTGTAAAGTAAAGTACTGGTAGACCAAAGATGCTGCGAGTTTAGGTTTCTGGCCCAGATTGTGCCGTGGTAGTTGATTATAAACTCCTGGAGAGGCACACAACTAACCAAAAGGCTTGGTTGTGTACGACTCTTTCCCCTACGGACATAAAAGATCCCAGAATCACATGCGGATTAACATGAACAGGGAGCAAATAGAAGGAACACCGGTCCTTCTTCGATAGGTGATAGGATACTACTTAGCAATGTGCCAGACATGCTGAATGAGCTGACCTAGATTTCTAAATGCTATGTAATCTTTTGATGGAATTGAAGTGTACCCGGAGATTTCTAGCTCATGATAGAGGTACAGGAATGGGGCAACTTTGAAAAAAGCTTTTATTTAGAACAAATAATCTGTTAGTTTTTTATTTAGTTTTTCGTGTGTCCTGTCAAATTAGAAAGGTTTGGTGACATTAAAACTATTTCGTTAACAGCACACAGACGTCTACCTGGGCACATTGCTTCCCCAAATGCCGTGTTATAATGCCTGTAAAATACATGAACATGATGGCTCGAAAGCATCATGCTAACATTGCTGAATGGCTAGACGTTACTATAATGGGATGCAGCAGGGTACCGCGGCCATGTTGAAGGTCGCCGTTTGTTGGCTTTAGGACGAGCACGAGCCTCATGCCACATGTAAAAGGACAAGGCGACCAATTAGTCTGTATTGGACCTGGACGCAATGAAAGGCTAGCGTTTGTATGGGTTCTAGGCCTGGCCTGCTTGCCCTTTATCATAGTGACAGTGGATGTCCAATCTTTTGATCGTCTTTTTAATCCCTTAAAATTAAAGGTTAAATAGACTGATTACAGCTTAGTTTTATATTCTGTTCGTATACTTATTCATTTTGACTTCCGTGTTATAAAGATTTTATGCGAAATACACTGTTAAAAGCGTCTGGATTCACGGTATTTTTGATGATATAAATTTGTTGAATTTTGGTACGAATTTACTGTAAATTTGATATAGAATTGGGGCTTTTACTGTAAGTGCACAGTAAGTACTGTAATTTTTATTTAAACTTTGCTGACAATAGCACCCAATATGTTTTGAAGTGTGTTAGAAAACGAATTTCCGTACATTGTGAAACTGCTTCTGTTGTGTGGCCAATCTTGCCAATTTGATTTAAAAGTGTTCCCTAAACATTTATTGAATGAAACTCCTTAGCCATTGTATAGGGGACAAAAGATTTGAAGGTCGTTATAGGCTGAGAGATATCGCCTACTGCCGTGGTTTGTCACATTGTCATGGCAACATACCTTCCCCTGAGGTGAAATGCAATATAGAACAGTGAGGGCCTGCGGGGACATAGAGGGCCGCAAGTACACTGTGCCTTAGGCCTGTATTCCACAAGACGATTTTGACTTGCAAGAATGAGATAATATCCAAATACCCCTAAGGAATATCACAAAAACCCATGCATTTTACATACCATTATAAAGAAAATTCAGAGTCCTTTCTAATGATATGTACCATGTCTTTAATTAGCCAGTATTCCCAATGTCGATTTCCGAAACGGTGAGTAAAATCGGATAGTGCAATACAGCCTTTATCATAAGGCCATAGGGAAGGGGGCATAAATAAGACTTTACTACTTCTATACAGGAGAAACGACGTAATGCTTTTGTCCGCTCAAAGAGCTACTCCCCCCATGAGGCTGACTGCTTTCCTCCTTAATCGCCTATGTATTAGCTGTTTGATAAATTGCAAGCAGTGAAGCTGAAGTCTTTGGATTAAGCTTTTATTCTTGCAATACAGAGTAGAAGGTAACAGTACATAATCTCAGGGACGTCGCCAGTTAATTTACAAAATTTGTAAATGTTGTAATCACTGATAGTCGCTACAAAAGCATGAGGATATCTCTGTCTGAATGTTGTGATTACAACACTTGTAGCAAGCCACTCAAAATACATGTGTATTGTGAGCAAATAACAATGAAGGTGTTGCGATAGTGATGCAGTGGCAATGGAACTGCAACAGCAATTGTTTCCATTATCACAAGTGGAATATTGCCATCATAGAAAAATAATTTGAGCGCTTTCCTTCATGTAACAATTAACCCCTATATCTTCTCCCGTTATGTAAAAATAAAGTTATCATTTTCATAAAGACCTGATTCAGATTGATAAGAGCAGGGGACAGTCTCGGGACCGCTGTTCTCTGCCCAGTTTCCTTAGCTATCAGAGATGACAGGGCAGACCCTATATCCACAATGCCATTTCAACTATAAGGATTTAGTTGTTTCTACATCATCTCTATGATTATAAGAGGAATCCATGCATGCTACATATCGTTTGAAAGATAATTCAAAACAGTTTCTTTTTATCTATAGCACATCTATAGGTAATTTATTTTACCACCAGCAATTTTCTGAAATCGCAGTTCTGAAATCGCAGTTCTGAAATCGCGGCTAAAATCAGATTTATGAATACAGACTGAATGCTTCAGACGCGGTCAGAGGGCAGGGTCATTACAGGTCCCTTCGTCCCTGGGAGACCTCATTAAATCCTGTAATCACCCCCGAGGTCACGTCTGTCTGAACCCAGACCCAGTGATGTGGCTTATTCTGGTGGCCTCTGACCCCTACTTAATGAGAAAGGGACCAAAAAAGTATGTGTTTTTGTACCTCTGGCTCTTAGTGTTGAACTTACAAGTTTGGTACAACAAAGCAAGAAATTGATGTGTAATCTTTGAGGGTTTGTTTATCAATACGCACATCAATGACTTTGAGGTGATTTTTGTAGATTCAGTATTACTCACTTCGCCAGAGCGGTTTTCTAGTGACACTGAGTCCCCATAAAACAATACAGTTTTTTCAGTGTTGATGCTTTTCCTACTTACATCTCCAATGACTCTCCGAAAACTCTTTACAGACTAGCCCCAGAATGCGGAACAGGTCTGTATTGCACTGTCATTATGAGCGAATTTTGAGGCTATTCTGTAAAGGATATTGTTGTTCTCAACAATCTCGATAGTTCTGAAAACCTCGCACATATTTCCTTTTTTTCATAGCATATAACTCTGACCAAAAGTGTTACATATTACATGAGCTTCCTTCTGCGAACTGCAACTGATATTTCGAAGAATACTTTCTGACATGTGTAGGCATCCCACACCACCACAATATGATTCGTGCCACAGATTTGAATAGGAGCGTGAGAAACTGTCCATACATGGGAGACATATCTGTGACAAATACAGCGTCGTCCAATGAATAGCAGTGTCATACACAGATTTCATTTTAGACAACTTAACCGAATGCTTCGAAAATGAATATATCCTGTTACCAGACATAATATAAAATTACCATTAAACAGCTTAATAACACTTAAGACGTTTAACAACACTTGAGACGTCAGACTATAAACGGGTCAATGTTAAGTTTCTCATTAAATCATATCGGCCTCACCACCTTTTGACATAGCTTTTAAGTGGCTCATATAATTCAAAATATCCGTTAATCAAACTCAGGGATGAGCTGCTCCGAGCTGCTCATCCCAGAACAAAGATACTGACCCTGATGGACATTTGCATCCCTGACTGAGGTAGTTGCAAGAGCAAAGGTCATAGGCAATTTGCCGGTCACTCCCCACTCAAACTCCCTCCCGCTCCCACCCACCCACCCACCCACCTTTCCTATACCCTCCTCCTGGGTGCCATCCACCCAGGAGGATATTAAATGTCATCAGCTGTCCGGTAGGCCCCAGGCCTGTGGTCACTAAAGTGACACGCGATACTTTTTGGGGAGGACTCAAGGTAAAAAGCTTTCAGGCAGAACAATACTCCTGTCATTCTAGCCTGTGTCTATAAGGTCAGTATTCCACTAGGCGATTCTGACTGCTGGTTAATATACGATATTTTTTGCCATATATATGCCATAAGACCACGACTCATACACGGCATAAGATCATGAATCATACATACCATATTTAAGGGAATTAAGAACCCTTTCTAATGATGTGTATCAACAAACGTGTTTATAATTAAACAATAATATCAACTGCCGACTTTTGAAATTGGCAATAAAATCGGCTAGTAGAATACAGGCCCAAGTCATTGTTGTCTAAGCGGAGGTTGGTGGTCAATAAAATCCCCTGTAGGCCCTTCTATTAATTTTGTAAGCATCAAGGGAGTGGGGATTGATAGGTCAAGCCATATGCGTACGTAGGGATGGGGGTTCTAGACCCTCAAATGCAGACGCATTTGATAGCCATTATTTCCCCTTCAACATACAAATAGCACTCAATTCAGAACATTACTTCAGTTGTTGTCTAGGTAATAAAATCAATAATGTAGCACAGTAGTTTATATCAGCCGGGATTTTAAGAGTAGCATGGGTTAGGTGGTAGTGACTTAATATTGTTTGATAAGTATCACACTTGTGACATGTGTCACAAACGCGTCTATGTGTCTAGGATATGTGGTTTGAGTCACCATTAAGGATTACACTAGTCATTATAATATATAAATCGGGGTTATTGTCAACAGGATGTTTATCAAGGCTCACCGACATGTGGTTGAATTTATCAGCAATGCCTGCGAAAACACATTGCAACGAGCAAAAGCGATCAGAAACGCTTTAGTCAGTGGACAATGGCGCCTATATAACTGGATTTCATCCCACGAGCAAGATTAATGTTCTGAAACTGAATGGTATTCATGAACAGGAGGAAACACATCTTTCCATCAGTGCCAGCTCTTCCATATTCAGAAAGCTCTGCTGATGAGCCATCATCATATAAGTTATGACCTTTTGCTACTCAAATTAGTCAAAGTTTCAAAACTGGACAAAGCATTATCGGAAAGGGCTGACTATTTGAACCAGGTATCTATGAAAAGGGACTTGAATGTACTGTAGAACAGAAAGCCATAGAGGGTGTTACTGTTATGCTTGATTAACTTTCCCTGTAAAAGCCAAGGACTTCATCATATCATTGTAAAGAATTGGATAGAACCTAAAGTGTTTTTTCATAATTCTGGAAGTAACTAGATCCATTGGCTTCTGATGTAGATTTCACCAAGGTAACAGTAGCATGTCGAAGTGACATGTTATTTCTTGGGATCTAATTAGTTTTCTGTCTCCAGCTGTAAGCATCCACCTTTTGTCAAACAGACGTTGAGAGAGAATAACACCTTTCCGTCAATGATAGGATTTCTATATGAAAAATGATATGTTTGTACATTTCAAGTATTGAAAACATCAGCTGTTCCCAAGATTTATTGTACATGTTACTGGTCATGTTTGTTCTTTATATTTGTTCAATTTGACAGTAAAAAACTGACATGTATATAAATTGAAACCAAGAAAGCCAACGAACTTCTGCAAACAGCAGTAGTTTCTCAGCGTTAAGACCAATATCCAGTAGGCAATTTTATCGTTGACAATGGCAGGTAATCTTCCTCTGCCAACAATTGTTAACCCACAAATCAGCCATCTCTATTCACGATTTGCATAATGAGTAGATGATTCTACACCTCCCTGACTGTTGCCCAGGAAATTGCCCAGAGAATTGGCGATAAGAAATCAAACTTATTTAATATTCTATTGACCTGAACACTTTATACTGGCAATTCTGTCACTGCTCGCTCTAGATGGCTGACGCCAGTCGCCCTTAAAATGTCCTAGTGTATAAAAAGCTTGATAGTCAGCTGGTATACTTCTGTGTGTAATAAGAAGGTGGTCTGAGACCTGTTATTATGTCTGATCCATACTCGCTAGGGGCCTTCCATTTAGTATGTATGCGTCAAGGGGGGGAGGGGGGATGAGATTTTTGAAAATGTGCGTACATTTTAGTACAATCCAATGCGTATTTTTGCCCAAGGGGGCTGGGGGGGTGAGATTTTTGAAAATGTGCGTAGGTACTAAATGGAAGGCCCCCCTATCAAAAACATAATGTGAGCTCCCACTAAAACAAGCCATATCCCAACTCCCATCGACCCTGGTCTCATAACCTATAGGCATTGGCCTGGAGGTGCGGCTGGTACCGATGAGGAATTGTTCCCAGGCGGGCAGATAGAAATAGATCTGTCTGGAATATTTCGTAGACCCTGGCACAAATAGATGGCCTAACAACCTGCCGCCTCCACCCCCGCCCCCTCCGTTCCCTATCTGCAGACCGAGAGCTGTCTCCAGGCCAGATACAGGGTGCCCACGCAAGTCTTAAAAGTCTTAAAAAGGTCTTTAAATGATTTTGTCAAAATTAAGGCCTTAAAAAGGTCTTAAATTTCATATTTTTCTTGGAGGAGGTCTTAAAAGGTCTTAAATTGAGTCTGATTTGAAAATGAAATTCAAATGATGGATTTGGCAAAATGCCGCACTTTTGCTGAGTGTTTATACAATCAAACCTTATGTGAAGTGATTTTCTTTACATGTGGCAAATGGGCTTTAAATTTGTTTGATTTTGGTCTTAAAAAGGTCTTTAAAAGGTCTTAAATTGATTTTTGAAAAAGCATGGGCACCCTGAGATAGCCTCTGTTTGTTATCGTAGCGAGCTGGAGGGTCCTGGCCTTGTCATATGGATGTAAGTTTTCCTATTGTTGTCGGATTTCCGACCTTTTCTCTCCAGCACCCCCGAAAAATCAGTTTCAAAATTTGATGTTTAAAACATATTTCAAAACATTTAAGGATACATTAAGATTTTTTTGCTGCCATTTCTGACTTTTTCCATGTCCCCAACTTACATCCCTGTTGTCAGTATTACAGCTAGACATTAAAAAAAGCAGGTAAACTTCAGTCAGAAACAATGAAGGTGGCCTAAGACTTTGTGTTAGCTCTAATAAAGCTAAGTAAATTGATCTATACTCGGTATCAGGTGAGCTGGGAAGGAAATCCCAGTCAAGGCCTATAGGTTTCCGATACTCTCAGACCATTAATTTAAAACAAGCCATATCCTGTTGACCCTGGCCATAGAAACGTTAAGCCTTGGCAAAGGCTAGCACATATACACCTAAAACTTCATAGAGGTTAACTATAGGAAAAGCCTAAAAAAATCGTTTCAAATTGTATTCACCAAGGGGCGCCACTTTAATGAGATAGGAAATTATTCCCTGAGGGGCCTTCAAATTAGTACGTACGCAAAATGAGAGGCTCCAGACGGAAAAACAGAAATGGATCAGACCCTGGTACTAATAGATGGCCTAGCAGCCAGATACATCCACCCCCGCCCCTCATTACCAATCTGTAGGATGCGAGCCATCTCACCATTCCCTGTCTCTAGACTGAGAGCTGTCTCAAAGCCAGACAGTTTATTTTCATAGGGAGCTGTACTCAGCAGGAGGACCCTGGCATTCTCAGTATTACGGTCAACATCAGAAGAGCATATAAACTTCAGACAGTAAGAGTAAGGTGGCCAAATATCATATTGACCCTGGCCACAGAAAACTTAGCAAAAGGATGCAACGGGTAGAGATTTGTATTGCAGTAGATTTCAGAAGAGCACGTACAGTTCGTTCAGTAACGAGCATTTGGCCTGAGACTCCTCATTAGCTGTAACAGAGCTAACTACATTGATCTGTACAAATAAATAGAATCAATTGTACTTGGAGAAGTAGTAGTAGTGAAGCAAGCCATGTCCTGTCAGCCCTGGCCTCAGAACCTACAGGTCTTGGCAATAAAGGAGGTGCCGCTGGCATTGGTATCTTTGGAGGAATTTTTCCCAGGCCAACAGACGGAAATAGATCCGTCTGGATTATTCCCCTAGACCTTGGCACAAATAGACGGTATAAATAGATGGCCTAGCAGCCTGCCTCTTCCACCCCCGCTCCTCATTTCCCAACTGCAGGCTGTGATCTCTCTTAAAGGTACCCACCTAAGAACTGTTCGTACTGTTCGACCTATTGTGTAGCATTGTACTGGTATTTTTCATTGTTGGGTGTCGTCCCAGCAATTGCATGTAAGATACGCACTTGCAACTGTGAGTCATCATGATAATGACGTTTCCTTCCAATGAGCAATTCTGTCTTGTGAAAGAAAATTCATTTCCACATTTCTTAATTTGCAGCTTCAATTATTGATTTAGTTGTCTGTCGCCTTTTTATGATTCGGACCAATAAAGAAGTTTAAAAAGATTAAAAGCGGGCAGTGAGAGGGGAGGTACATTGTAAAGGCAAGCACTTCTCAGTGTTAGGGAAATAGGTATAAGTAGTATGTAAAAATGGTGCATGTAACCAGGCATTTCCCATAACGTCATATGTAAACCTTAGGGCTTAATTTACTTACTGCAAACACAATATTCTGTAGTCTTTTGTAAGAACTAGAGCATAGGAAAATGCTATCTATATTTTTGAGAATGGACTGAGGGATTTGCCGGTATGAGAATGCAGACTTTAAAAAAACAACACTTTACCGTTCAGGTTTTATGTTTTGCTGTCGTACTTTTTTCATTGGTGCAACGAGGCAGTTACTTTGTTTTTAGCATAGTTGTTTTTCACCATAGTCCCTGGATAATGTTCTACTATCTATTGTAGATAAATAAAGACAGGTATTCTCAAGGCTATCACCTAGTCTCATTAATCTAGATAGTAATCTGAGTTATTTCTGTGCAAAGGGGACGGAATCCTATACTCCCTGGCCTTTGGTAAGTTGTCAACGACTCCAACAGTAAGGGGCATAAAACTACCTGGTCGTTTTTGATGATCCAAGTGTAAAAATAGGCTTGGAATAGTAACAGGCAGCTTTAAATTTCAAGCTATCCTTTATCCCCTACTTTATGACTGTTGAAACTACAACAGTTTTGATGTCTGGTAATCCTCAAAGCATCAGCTAGCTCTACTGCTACTGTATACCATCAGCAAGATATCTATGTTTTCAATACAACCACTTCGAATAAATATCCTGCCTTTCTTGAGGGGAGAAAATATACAATTTAAATCGCCTGGTGAATTAATTACGACATACCCACATAAAGCCAACACATTTACGAAAAAAAACACAATCATAATGCGCACCAACAAAAGTAAAGTGTTGTGAAAGGTATAGCATATCTATTATTCATCTCCAATTCCCACTGTGCTACAAGATAAGACCTGGATTGGTGCTCATGAATACACCAACAACTATAAGCCCCATTCTCTTTCTCTCTGCCTTTCGTCTACCCGAGGCTCAGACTATAGCCTTGGTCTTAATCCGTCTGGGACTCCGACTTGCACTTGGCTTTCACCGAATCACACAAGTGGGACCGAGTCCACGTCTGAAGTGTTCTTGTTGTTTTTTGGTTGTTTTTTGTTGCTTTTGATTTTTCTTTTTTTTTGTGGGAAGCTAGACAGGAAGAATATATTATTTCTCTGAGAGTTTGATGAAATGTCTTGGGAATTGTCAAGGTGGATTACTTCATGTATATGAGATATAAAAGGAAAGGCTAGGGCATACACTGAGGGATCTAAGGATCACTGGTGTCACTTTGTGTCTGGGGATGACACCAAATGGCAAAAGGACATGAAATGGAAGAAAAAACTATAATAAATGGGAAAGAAATACACAAAATGTAAAAACACATAAATTGTCAAACAAAACACACGCAACAAATGGCAAAAATACTCAAAATGGGGGAAAAAAACACCAACTGACAGAACACAACAAATGGCAAAAACGCAAGCTGAAAAAAACACACAAAAGGGCTTGTTGTTCTCTGCCTTTTACTGTGGGTTATTAAGAGGGCCATCAACATACAGAAAAGAGCCCAGTTGCACATGTGAATATCACCTTGTTTATTGCAGTTTGAACTAAAAAGCCTTTAGTAGCTTGAGCCTCATTTCAGTTCAGTTCAGGCCGATAGTCAAAACAACCTTTGTGAAGATAATAAAGGGAGTGTCTGTATACGTGAAACGTGACCAAGTACCTACTCAAAAATGATAACTCAGGACGGTACTGTTACCGATAGTAAGATATCCACATAGTCATGCAAGTTTAACCAATGTGAATTTAACACTGCCACACCAACAAAATATGGCACCTCAATATACCAAATGCCGATTCAGTATACCAAATGCCAACTTTTCATGCCACACATAAATAAATACCTATTCCACTAAATAGACAATACTGTTCCCAAAGACACAGCATTACAGTTGATGTCTTTAACAATAGCATTTCTCCTAGTCATATAGTTGCCCAGGCATTAGGCGGAATGCTACATTCCCAGGGTACTACTAATAATCCTTTCCTATCTGTCCCCGTATGGCGTCATCATGTGACGCTTCCTTTGCCTGGGCCTCATTAAAAGGTACCACCTACCGACCGGATATAGTGATGAGGGGTGTATCTCGAGGCAACAATTGGCTCCTTTTGGGGAGTGGGATGAGAATGAAAGGTGGTTGACGCTAGAGTACCGCTTTTATATGTCTAAGGTTGACAGCAGCATCATTAAGGCAACAGAACTTGTGCACACAGGCCTTAACTAATGCTATACTCCTGAGGAGGGTGATTTAGATTTTGGAAGTTATTCTTTTCTTCCCTTAATTTGATCCTTCACAATAGATTCTGTTCCACACCTTGTGGCCCCATCATGGTCCAGTGAAGGTAGTACAAACAAACCCACGTGGTAGGACTAGGAGTGGCACGACGCCTGATTGGTGGGTGGCTGTTACATAACACAGATAAGGCTTCTGGGGACCCTTCCCATTGGCTATAATCAAATCAAAACTTTTAATCTTGAAAAATGTTTATAAAATACAAGGCTTACGTTCAGTAATGATCCACAGATCAATGGAAAGATCAAGTTCTGTACTATGCAACTATTATTATCGCATTCTTCAACTTTGTGCGTTTAAAAAGTTACATGCAGTTTAAAGAGACCAATTTAAACATACTCAAAGATAAAATAACCCCTGGCTTATCCGACCAGCACCTCTAGGGCTCAGTTCTACACTAAATGGTCTGGAAAACCAGTTATTCTTGATCCATATGATACTTGAAACTTCTCATCACACACACATATAGATATCTTTTCAACCAAATACATTCTATTGTTTCCAACACATAATCTTATTTTATACAGTTAGTGTCTATAAGAGTAGCATTTGTCTGAGTCATAGTTGCCCAGGCATTAGGTGGAGTGCTACATTCCCAGGGAAGTACTAATAGTTCTTTCCGGTCTGTCCCCTCATGACGTCTTCAGATGACGCCTCCCCTTTGTCTGTGCATCATTAAAAGCGCCCACCTACTGACCGGATATAGTGATGAGGGGTCCATCTGGAGGCAACAGTTGGCCCCCTTTGGGGAGTGGGATGGGAACAAGAGGTGATTGACGCCAGAGTACCACTTTTATATGTCTAAGGTTGATGGGAGTATCATTAAGGCAACTGAACTTGTGCTCGCAGGCCTTGTCTAGTGCTATATTTGTGAGGAGGACACTTTGCAGTTTAGAAGTGAACGTTTTCTTACTTTTCTTAATTCCTTTACTTAATTGTATCCTTTACTATTCTTGATCTATATAAATTTGGAACTTTTCTTCACATGCACATGTACACGCACATGCATAACTACCTCTTCCACCAAATAGATTCTATGGTTTCCAACAACACACTTTTATAGCTATTGCCTTTCACAATAGTATTACTCGGAGGTGTAGTTGCCTATGAGCATTAGAAGAGGAATAGAATGAAGTCAGATATTAGGTCCAATACATCAAAATGTTGTTCATACATACGTATATCTATGCTTGGTCATTTGCATAAGAATTTGTGAGTAATCTTATTGTGGTGGTATCAGATGGTGGCTCTCGACAAGAACTAAATGGCTTAAGATAAAAAAAAGGTCAAGACAAATTGATTCACAAGACCACAGCTGGTGTTTTTAAGCCACATGGGCCAGTTTTATGATTATGGCTTTCAATACAATTAGCAGTTAAGCAGAGTTATACCCGTTTTTGTCCTTTGTGAGATTTGGTATTGATGCGAAAAAACATTACACGCGTCTTTTTTTAATTAAAACTGAATCGATCTTTCGTTTCCATAGAAGGCATTGTCTGGGTGGCTAAGGAGAAAGTGATTACAAAACGCACTTAATGGGTAATTTATTCCCTTATTATGGGAATAGCAATATGATATAAGGATATTATAATGAAAGTAATTTGCTAACCTAAATGTTTTAGTGGTACACTAATGCCACTTGGTTTCGTTATTACCTCCACAAATGTGAACGTCATCCAAGCACCTTTTAAGAGATCATTAGATAATGGGGAAACAACCCCTCCCACTGACACACCCTGTCGGTCCAGTTCGTCTATTCTTATAAGTAGCCTGATAAGACACAGTAATAATGCCCACGGTAAAACCCCAAATATAATCCCCACATTACTTTTCTTTGGTATTAATCTTTCATGTTATTTTTCCACGAGTGCTATTGTATTTAAGGTTGTATGAAACCCTTATCAAGCTTGCACCCTTGAAGTTGAGGCCTACTGGGCGTCATTTCCTTAACATTATTTAAGCTTGAATCATGTGTTTTACGGTAGTAGATAGGACTCAGTAGTTTGGTCGTTAGTCTGACGTCTGTGTTCTTGCCTCTCCTCCAGGTGGTCCCCAAGGACTACAAGACGATGGCGGCCCTGTCCAAAGCCATCTCCCGTAACGTGCTCTTCTCCCACCTGGACGACAACGAGCGAAGGTAAGCCGTCTAATGGGTATGGTGTTTGTGGAAGGGTGGGCGGGGGGGGGGGGGCGTTTTGAGTGGGGATGAAGAGGGAGGGAAATTACATCAAACGACAGGAAATATTTCTTTTTAAAATGCATGTACCGTATTTCTACATTTCAGGACGTTTGATTACTGCAAAAAATATCAAAATGTAGCAACTGTTTTGCTGCCAAAAGTATTTAGGATACAAATTTGTATCCAAAATACTTGTTGGCAGCAAAACAGTTGCTACATGTTACAGATTGAGGGAATGGTACCAGAATATTCATGACACACAGTGGCAGGAAATCCTTGTGTTAGTATGACATGATGCACCAGTCTTTATGTGTGACTGTTGGTCATTCATTTACAGAATCCCAAAATAAGAAAAGCGTCTCTTAAAGGGAAAGAATCTATTAGGGTCTTGACGAATCCCCCCTGCTGAGGGTGATATCATTTGGTGGGTACTAACTTTCTAACATAACAGACATAACAGGGGAAGGGGTATGAGACCAGATGTAGAACAGCAGCAACTTTCAAATATGATTTAATATTTTCAAATATAAATTCTGTAGTAGGGGTAGTTATAGGGGATATTTTTCTTCATTTACACAATAATACTGCTTGGTGTGTACTTAAGTCAGTCTAACTTCAGAGCAGACAGCAGACTGGTAAGTCAGTCTAACTTCAGAGCAGACTGGTAGGATCATCTGTAACTGATGCGATGCATTTCAAATGTTCCCAGAGTTCCAGCAGCCCTTTTAAATATTATTCACAACTTGGGTTATGGCTGTTCTGTCCTTTTCCTACGCCCTCTACCCCTGTAATCATTTAAAATGAATAGAGGAAAAAATGTCAGATTGCAGCTGTGAACCTCACCGTGACACCAGTGAGGTGAACAGCAAGTAAAGTGACCAGGCCAATCCCTGGGGACACAGGGCAGCCTCAGGTGAGTGAGGGGTGGTGCTGAATCAGCAGAAAGTGGCTTACAGGCCAGCGCCTGGAGGAAGGGACAGTGGGGGGGGGGGGGGGTTAGAAGGGTGAGCTGATTACCTGGCCATATGACCAGCAGAATGCTACTGTGTGCACTTACATACAATGTCTAGATGACGGCTGTGTATGGCTAAAAGGGAAAGAGCCATTTGGAGGGTCACCACTGCACAGGGAGAACAGGGGAAATGGCAAAAAAAAAATCCCTGACAGGGAAAACACAAGCAATTTGCAAATTTTACCAAAACACTTGGAAAACACAGGGAATTTTTCATAATAAAAAAATAAAGGGAATAAAGGGAATCTCATTTGGCCAAGTTCTGAAATTCAAGATTCTCAAAATAGTTTGGATTTGACTTCTTGTTATTGGGTCATCCAAATGTTTCTGCCAGCGAAGGCTTTTACATTTGAACAACCTGATTGATATGACACGGGGGAAAATTGCAGCGAACAGGGAAATCTCAGGGAAAACAGAAGGAATTTGAAAACGAAGCTTGAGTGGGGACCCTGCATTTGGTCATCAGATGAGAGCTGTGATATGTATGTTATACGGCCCATAAGGGATTCAATTCAGCCAATTCGTAAAATTATACAGACTGAACAAATCTCATTAGGATTAAAGGAAAAGTACTTAATAGTAATGAAAGACATTGTTGTTCTTAATGGTAAGCAATAGGTATGAACTTAAGTAGCACCTCTGCCATTGCTTCAACGTTGTCAGTTTAGTATGGACGAATATACAAATTGTGGAACCTGCACGGCCGCTATAGGATAGCTACTAGTACTGAGCACTAGCTACATAGTAGCTTTGGTGAAGCATTTGCTGGTCAGCCTCCTGTGGGACAGGCTTTTTGTGATACCAGATAAGGGCTGAGGCAATCGATACAGTGTAAATACTAGTTACACGTGAACTTGGTGGAGCGCATATTCCCCAGCCTTGTTGGTAGTATTCAAACAAGTTGCAAGTGTTGTAAGTAGTAGACACACATGATATTTTTGACCAGGATTTCAATGGGAGTCAAGGACTGAGCAGGCCCTATATAAAGCGACTACACCCAGCCTTTCCACACCATGCAGCCCCTTAAGCTATAATTTTCATACTTAAACACTTTGATACTTGAACTTTGTAGTATATGAGATAAGATGTTATAAGTTAATACTGAAAAATGTAGTATATGAGATAAAATTGTATATGTTAATACTGAAAACTGGGGACCTAGCGATATTCTCTCATATTGATTGATGATATCTTCTTCGGTATTTTACCCTGAACGTTGTCCAATTTAACTTTAGGATTTTCCAAAGGAAGGTTGCAAGGCATTCGTATCATATTACTCAAATTAGTCACCCTAACGTCAATTTTATCTTGCTTTAAAATGGCTATCAACAGGGTCTGACTTATGAGATATGAGCTATACGTATTATTTGCCCACTTTCACCATTGAGCCGCTCTCGAGTCCCTAACGTTTACCTGACCAACAGTCGAGCTGCCGGCAAAGTGCTGCTCTTATACAGATAGCCAATATCCTTGGCCATTAACCTAGAACATTAAGCAGAAATCCGATATTCCCAAACGGCTTATGAATGGTTTCTGTCAGGCACAGCCATGGGATCCTGCTGCCACTTTTTCATTAAGGCACTTTCACGAAATTAATGTATCTTTCAGTGTTTGGTCGATATATGATACTTCCAATAAATTGCTGTAGATATACGACTAATTGCCTATGAATTGTCGGGGGTGGCCCTAGCATATTAGATTCAGTCACCATCAAATTCCTGATTTTGGTCGCAATTTTTAGTATTTTGCTACACGCGCTATGGTGAAAAGAAAAGTCATATCAATGATCGTAACGCAGATATTATAATAAGAAGGATCGTCAGATACCGAGGGCAAAGCCCGAGGTTTGTACGATCCCTATGGGTCGTACGGGCACCCGAGGACGTTCCTTCTTTATTTTATCACCCACGAAATACTTAAAATATCTGAGAATTACTGAGATCCAGGAGTTCACAGTGAGTGGTGCATACGGCCTGGCAATACGCACCGCACACAATACGCACTGCTCGTCAGTAGAGCGGATGATAAAGCCACTGGCGATCTGGTACCTTTTCAGAACGACCCTGAAAGTGTCAAGTGTTACTTTCAATATCGTGGCAGCAGTCAAAATGTTTGTCTCATTCATTTAAGATTAAACTTTAGAAATTGAAATGTCCGAGTTAATGTTAACCTAGCATAAGTTCAGACGCTCTACCTGACAAGATCAACCTTGTTTAGATATAAATTTGCATATTATATAACAATAAATCTACATTTGGATGTCTGAAAAAGAAATCCGGTTAGTTTATGTAGCCTACATGTACGTGTTGCCTTTGTGTTAGCTCTCCCTCAAATGTATTTAGATCTAACGTTAGCATGACCTCGTAAAACATCAGGCCAACATTTTGCTGCTCTCCCTTGAATTACACCTTTATTGAACCAAATGCGGTAGGCCGACGGGTCGGTAGTTTTTCCTGCTACCCTGGAGGTTCTGTATAGGTCTAACGACCCCCATGAAAAACCAATATGTGCCAAGACAGCCCAAATGGACCGATAAATTAGATTTGCTGGAAAACGGGTCGCTTGATTACTATAGGAAGAACGCGGTATCCAATCTTCCTACGCCTTGCACCTAACAACAGAGCATGGCGTAAAAATGTCAAGGATGTTTACCAGTAAATCAATAATGGTCGAGGGCGTTTGAGCGTGGTAAAATCTTCTAAAGCAGAATTGAGAAGCATAGTATTTTGAGAACCCCATTGATTTTTGTGGCCTTGTAAAGATGGTGAATTATGTTTTGTCATTACTACAACACATATCTTCATACATGGCCTAGCTGATATAGATCGAATGGAGGACCCCTGTTAGGGAACTGGAGTATGGCTTCTGCTCCTGGGAAGAATATCCAGTCTGGAAAGAACCCATAAGGGTTGGCCGGATGTTAAACTACCCCAACAAACAAACAAACCTGGGAAGAATAGGCACCCAGTAGCCCCTGCTGGTCGTAGAAGGCAACGATAGAGGGGACCCAGCATTGAGCAAGTGGTTCATTGGGTTAGATTCCCTGTTGGTGTCTGGGTTCACTAAAGGATGAGGTACAGCAAAAATTATTGCTGTTGACCCCTGCTGTTTGCCTGCCCTGTCACCTTCATCTCATAGATACGATGATCAAAGATAGAAATTGTCCCAACCTGTTTTCGCCATGAAAATTACGCTGGCTGTCAGTACAGCGTAAAACATCTATCACTCACTCACTCACTTGAATGGAGGAAATACATATTCTTTCCCATCCACAAAGTCATTTGTGAAATCAGAGTACCATATCGATGAATATAACAAAATAAAGAGAATTTATAAGCAGAATTGTAATAGAGTAGAGACATTTACAGGTCTTGTAGGAGACACTGATCGTGCATTTTGTATTGAGCAATTACTGGAAAGCTGAGACCGTTTTTTTTTTTTTTTAAACTGACACATGAAACGCTAATTATTCGTACGTACTGGGTGTTCATTATGCCAGACGGCGTCCAATTAAACTGGTGTGATTGCTACTGAAACAAATTGCCATATTTTCTTTGAGACAAAACTTTCCATTATTTATATCTAAAACATATACCGTCTGTAATTATAACCAGACAAAATGAACAATTAGTTTGCATTTCAAGTGTCAGATTGTCTAGGGTACTTTTAATGTAAGACATCTACTTGATGTAAGGATATGGCCAATATAATTACTGCACTTTTTTATGTTTCTCTCTCCATTAGTGCTTTGACCATGATTGCTCATTATCATGTATGGCTTCCCTCTGTATGGTTGGTGCGTATTGTAGGCTTCTCTATTGTAGAGTACTTCTCTGATTAATTGTAGGACCTCCTGTTTGTACGCTTTGAGGTTGTTCTTTTTTCCACCTATTTGGCATGGAAGTACTGATAAAAAAAATCGGGGGGGGGGGATACACAGTCTGCAGTAAAGCACCCGGTCGGGCGGTCAACCGGGAACAAAGTAGTTTTAAGCCTGGCCTCACGGGTTGTTAGGTAAACGCTACAGACAACTTGGTCAGATGAAGAATGAGTTTACTTTAGGGCAACCCTTTCTTTGTCCTGTTACTTGATTATTTGAGATCACAGGAAACGCCGAAACAACAGTCTTTTTAATGTACCTTAGACGTCTTACGCAATAAAAAGACGACCTCCAGAAAGACATTGAAAAAAAATTAAAATAAAAAGTGGAGGACCACTTGAAGTAACAGGACCGATGTTAGTTGGCCTTTAGGCAATCGCTCCCAGACAGTATTAGTGTGACTCTTGACTCACGGCGACATTGGCCTTCGTGCACCTAGGGGAAGTAGGGGAATACAAAATATAGCCATTTCTGAAACTTAACATGGCGACATGGCCATTAATCCTAAATCTTATTGGGCGACATTGCCATTTCTTAAATTCTACAGGGCGACAATCATAAAAGTGCCCATATGAAGGTCCCCATTGATATCAGTGCGTGAGGCATTCATGTCAAACTACCGTTGACGGCCATACCAACACGGAATATGATGCAATGGAAATACAGTTTGCTATATAAATGAGGAATCAGTGTGAGCCTGCAGTAGCATTTTAGTGGTAAATCAGTGGAAATGAGTGGTCTATACATCGGTTGGGCAGTAGTAAATCATTATGTCCGACACTGATTAAGGGAGGATAGGGTAGGTGCTAGGGAAGATAGGGTAGTGTACGGTAGGGTAGAATAGGGTATAGGGCAGTGAGGTTATGGTAGGCTAGGCTAGGCTAGGCTTTAGGAACAGTTCAACCTCAGCTAACCCACTGATCTCATATGTCAGACAGAGCCGAATCAATACGCTTCCCCCATCCCTGCCCCTACCCTCTCCAACCACCCCTACTCCAGGTCCCGTCAGGCCGAGCACCTCGCAGCTATTTATAGCCTCTTTTCATTTATTAATGGCGCTCTGATCGCGCTACACCTGCTGGTCTGCTTTAGATTAACAGGTTCGAGGAAAGCTATAAAAGGGGAAGGGGAGGGGGTATTCCCGCAGCTGATCGCCCCACGCCTATGTAATATTCAACACGGTAACCTCCAGGGTCTCTATACTGCCATGGCGCCAACCACCTGCCTTCACCATACTGGAATCTCTATAACATAGGCCTATTGGCTGAATATGTCGGTCTAAAACAATTCAGAATCGGAATTTTCTGTGACGGCTTTATACAAATACTGCGTTTGATAAGTAATCAGGAAACACCGATACTCTTCTTGAGTTTTTTCTCATACTTTAGTATACTTTATTTTGTAATTTTTAGGGTCAACCTATCAGAAAGACCGGAACTTGTGTATTAATAACAGGAAGTTGTAGGTAAATTCATCAAATTGAAAAAGATTTTTTTTTAGTTAAGATAGACGTTTGTTCATTTCGATTCTAGGCGTTTGTTCATTTTGATTCTAGTCTTTGAACATCAAAATCATACCACACCTCTTACATATTACATAATAGATTACTCCCATAACAAGCTACATTTTTGGCGGAACCCGCCTCGGCCCTATACTTTTAGCAACCACAGCCCCAGATAATCTGAACCTGGTCAGACGGCTTATACATAGTACTTATACTATTGACGTCCGACTGGGCCTTAACCTAGGAGTACGAGAATCCAATAAGTGGAAGCAAGGTCCGGCCAAAGAGCTGGGCGTGTAGCTCATTCCGGGAGGCCGTAATGGGAGTGTGACTGGCGATAGACACGCTGATAGAATTTGCTGGCATCATTAGTTTTGGCCGAGACGCCGCGGTTCTCTACATGCCACCTCCCCGACTTTCATGTCAAGGGGTTCAGTGGGGAAGCAGCGGCCTTGCAGTAGGGGATCAGTCATCGATCTCGGTGGCCCTGCATGTTTTCTATAGGAAGGGATCCACTGTGCGATTTTTGTCCGATTTTGGGTCGATTTTAAAAATCGGTTTAGTAAAAAAAAAAAATTTTGATCAAATGTGTAAATTACCATATTAGGGCAATTCATATAAGGACAATTTTCATCACATAAAGGGAATATTAACTTGGAAATGCACTTAAAAGTTACACGCAAAATACTCGAGAAGATGATCGATTTGAGTTTTGTCGGATCATGGATTACTGGTGTGTTCTCACGTTTTGACCCTTTACTAAAGCAAATAATTATTTAGGTTAAAATGAAAGGTTCTCTACAAGGTTGTGCTCCTCCCTATATTGATTTCACAGTCTCTGGTCGTTGGGTTCGCCTAGCATGGTTCGTCTTGTAAACAGGAGAATTAGCCTTGGTTAGAATCGATGTAATGATTAGAGCCTATGGCCAGATGTTCAGGACAAGGCCTTTCTATTGAAGGACTCGGATTTGGCATACCCCTGAAGCAATACGGCGTACATAAACCGAGGTGAATAAGGACAGGTTATGAGCGATCTTCCCAGAAATAGGGCATGACAGCAAATCAATTAAATCCCAACGTATCTTGCCCTAGTAATGTCAATTGAGGCACTATTTTCTGCTTAGAATAGTATATTTGGATTTTGAGATAAACAATACACACTGAATACAGTGGTATCGAAGTACCACCAGATCTGCTTAGTTGTTCCATGCAAGAATGTTAGGTGCCACAGTGATTTCTAATAAATTGATGGTCAATCCTCGTTATTTCCCGCACGTGTGTTAAGCGCCTAATTTCCAGCGTAAATTATCAAATATTTTGGATAGTGGAGGGGTAATAACATAGAGTACCTTTGTGGATGTCCTCGTGTGGCCTTAAGACGCACAGCCATCCCCAGACTTTCTTGCTGTATTCATATTGAAAAATCTTATGGCATGAAGTGTATTGACACTCCGTGTAGACCGAAGGACAGCACGCGGCTTGAGGGTCTTTGGTCCCCCCCCCCTCCGGTCCCCGTCGGTCCCATCCTCGGTCCCTGCTCCGGTCCCCGTCGGTCCCCGCCCAGCCCAGTCCCACTATTAAACCACCCCTTATCTTGCCTTAGACCCGTGGGGTCGGCGAGGAGGGCTGTCCGTTAAATAGCCGGAGTGTGCCGTGTTGGCAGGTAGGGGAAGGGTGTCGAGAGGACCTGCCCGATAAGGTTTAGATGTGTAGTTTATGCCAATTCAGAAGGTTCTAAATTGTAAGAGGCGACTAAAAGGGGAACCCTGTGCCCACAACAGGGTCATCAAAGGCTGGGTGTGTGGTGTCCTGTCTATGGGACATTGCACATAAAAGACCCTTTGCCATTCCTCGAAAAGAGTAGGGTATAGCACCCAGTGGTGGGTTTCTCCTAAATCATATCATAGATTTTGGTCACTGCCCATGTGGCGGAAAACTAGCTGCAAAGCTTTACGTCATGGAGTCTGGTAAAAGAACCTTAAAGGCTTGGCCAGACGTTAAACTAACCCAACAAACAAAAGCACAATAATCGTTATTGATTTGGGTAAGAAAAAGATGCATAAACATGATGTGTTAGCTCTGTATATTAAAAGCAAAAACCTAAAATATTGTAGCCCTGATACAAATATGTGTCTAGGATACATTGCCGATTGAGTAGCGAGTAGTATATGAAAATCAACCTAAGTGTCAGGTACATGAATAGGCATTTCAGCTTACTCGCCTAAAAGCCGGCCAATGCTTTCACCTTACAGAATGTGAGACAGGCAGGAGCTCTCCTTGACAATTTAGAAAAGGTTGAACGTGCATATATTCGCGTTTCTATAATTTAGCGCATCTAGTGGTTAAAGCCATTTTAGCGCAATATAAATTACGCGTATTTAGTACACATTATTCTACTTGCCCCAAAATATCTCAAGTCATGTTTTCGTATATGAATGCCAGTGCGAAAATACGAACAGCACGAAAAAGTTTAAAGTTTAAAGTTTCATACATTCCACATAAAGTTCAGCAGGGGTATTTGTCCTGATACTGTTTGTTTGAATATACCAGACCCTGACTCCACATGAATAAGTGAGGACATGGCTATACCAGAAATGCCAAGAGGACAGAAGATTGAACAAAAGCGCTGCTGGAGACGTGGCTGTGAGTGACATGGTCTAGGACACTAATCACACATGGACAATTTGTATACAGTCAGTGTGGGATCGGCGTACCCCTGTTGTGACTATGTCACCAGGTATACGATCAGGCCTGTCACCAATGGTTTGTGTTAACCAAAACATAGGCCTACACTGTTCAGAACTCATTTCCTATTTGGTGTTCTAATGTATAACATTACCTAAGCCATGCATGTCCTTGGGCGGTAAGTTGCCTCTCATCAGGACTTTAACTGGCTTAAAAGTAACGCCCACGTTAACACATGTGTGCCTGTTATCTAAGCTATTTACATATATTAAATCCACGAATGTAGGTGTAAGATTTAAAAAAAATGATACAGATAGAAATCTTATGAAAGATATCCAATATAGATTGATTACATTATCTATAGCCAACACCATAGACAATATCATGAAAGTTTCAGAGATTAATCATAAACAGTCCTTATTATCCTAGACCGTGAGAATACCACTATCCCTCCATTCTAAGCCCCATTAATTATCATTATTTTGTAATCACAATTACTGCTGCGGATTCCCCTCAATTATGGTATTATTCTAGGGCAGCTGAATAAACAACTGGGCCACATTGTCCTAATCCCTCTGGGAGGACATTGCCCTAGCAGGGAGGTTGTGGAAGATAAAACCTGGGCTTTTTTTGCACACCACAAGTGGGTGGTCACGCGCCTGTGTGGAGAAACAAATAAAAGGCCCTTGATGGAGTAGCTCGTAACGTTTTATAACTGCTCACATTGAGCAGCTCACTAAGCAGGGTCCGGAATCTGCTCGCATCTGCAAACTGAGAATTAGGTCAGTTATTGTATTTGATAGTGTTGCGATGTTATCGCTTTAGGCTAATATATTCATTAATCATTACACATTCTCAGTATCTCTGGCAAGTATGAATAAGGTTTATTGGTTTTTTATGTTTATTCGTAGTACAATAAACACAGGCATCCAACGGAGGCTAGAGATCCCGGAAAATAAACTGGTTGCAAATAGTCATTGAACGACTTTTATAATGGTAAATCAATAGCCAAAATAAGAATTCATTGTAAAAAATTCACTTTGTTAGAGTCCATGGTTCATGACTATACTGCACGAGCTCTTACACAGATTATATATCCCAACCCTACAAGTGTGAGTCCAAGCCTTTTGCTACAGTATTCCTCAATGTTTTCTCTAAGGGAAACAAGTTGGCTCCCCACCCCTTGCCCTGATCCCGACATAGCCCATTCACCCAAGGCCTTGACGGAGATGTATAGCCCGTCGGTGTCGAAAAAGCCCGGCCAAGGTATGAGCTGCTCTCTGTTAAACCGTCTAAAGCCGGTATTCCACTAGGCGATTTCAACTACCGAGAATTTTCCCATTCTAATTTTGCACCAACAGTATTACAGGAACCTATCCATGCTACATATCATTCGAAAGAGAATTCAAAATCCGTTCGAATGATATGCTACAAGTCTATAATTGGCCTCTATTACCACTGACGATTTTTCTTTTTCGCAAAATCGCAAGGGAAATCGGATATCGTAAAACAGCCTTAGAGGGCCGAGCTGCTCGCCTGATGGACTGCTATGCGCTCACAGCTCGAGTGGTTGGCTCAGGTCGTAAAGCCTACCCTGGTCCCAGGGGGCGGCCATATTGAGTCGTCGCCTGATGGCTTTCGATTGGGGCTGACCTAGAGTTCACAGAACTGCGATAGATTACGCTAAGAAGATACGGTTAAGATATCACGGGAAATAAATAGTGTTTATATGTGTGGATGGTAACGGTGATATATTTGTAGCTAGGTAAGTGTGGTCCAACTTCATGTTAAATAAAGATAAAGTAGTTGAAGTAAATTTCCAGAATTACAGATATTTTTCTTGCGACATTCAATAGGTAACAAGTTTTTTGTGCACATCTAGATTCTTTTCGTTATATAAGGGAATAATCATATTCACATACGTAGAGCGCTAAATATTTGATATGAAGTAGATAGCAAGGTGTCAATGCCTATATTCACCCTATAAATATTACGTAAGTAAGTAGGCCCTAATACCTCCTTCAAATCATCAAAGTTTAATCAAATTAATTAGTAGATTATTTCATGTAAGCAGGTAAATTGATTCCCCGCACCGTTGTCTCGCTACTCAATACATAAGTCATAAAGTCCAGCTAATTTCTCCAGATTCGGAATCAATTATTGAACGTAGGTATGTAATATGTTAGATTCAGTCATAGTTAGGTTCATGAGTATTTCATTGTATGATGCGAACCTTTGCCGATTCATCATCTTTTATTAACGAAACATTATGGCCCTGCCTACACCAGTTGCCTTCCATGGCAACTTTGACGCGGTCACATAAAATGTACTATACTTTTTATATATAATTCAAAATGTCCACGTTAAAATTAGTTGTTACTAGTCACTATGGCGTTGAATAATTGCATTTGTATGGGAGAGAATCTACATTGGAAAAAAAAAGAGCAGGGTTGCAGATATGCCAGGTTTTCCCTCTATCCTCCCGAGTGATAATTAATCAATATATGTGCCCAAATCATGCATTTTAGACCAATTGGTCTAAGGAACGTATTTTATTTGTACAGGAAAGTATGGGCATATTCAGACTCCCCTCTCCCCTTTGATGTGTATATAATTAATGGAGTGCCCCTGTCTTACAGCAATGAAAGTAATGTCGTTTTCCACCTGAGAATTCCGTATAGATCAATTATTAGACAAATTCACCAAGCAAAGACTAATTATTGAGACAATTTGGTAGGTATTTGTGTTTGTCTATACCTTTAGAAGTCGTTGCCATTCCCAGTGCTGAATGCTGTCTGGATCAGGTCCTAACGAGCTGGCATTAGACCAGAAGGTGACCCTTATCACCCAAGGGACCCACCCAGGAGGAGAGGATTATCCTTCTGATATATTCCAACTTTCCTGAAGTACAGCACAAACCGCATTAAACTTGCAAATCACAATCTAACTCGTCAATATGTATCTACGAGATTGAATTAGCGCCACATTTGTATAATCGACTTACAATCTCCCCACTTTACTGCTTATGTAAGGCAGTATTTGGGAGACTGAATAATGGTTAGGCCATCCTCTAAAAAACGATGTTCTTACCCCAGCTGAAGAGATTTCTTATTCTTTCTCTCTCTCTCTTTTTTTTTTTTTCATATTTTGTTGGGTTTTTTATTGGGTTTTTTTTTATTTATTGTTTTTTTTTTGTGTTTTTTTTTTTTTTGGGGGGGGGGGGTCAAAATTGAACCTTTTTCTAACTAATTTTCCGACCAATTGGCTGGCCAACCACTAGACAGCAAACAAACATTGTTTTAGGGTGGCCTTAGTTGTCTGTTGTCGAAGTGTCCATTTTGGGATTCAGCTCAGGAGTAATTGGAGTGAACAGGGGCACTGACCCCCTACCGACCAGCCGAATGGAAGTCCCTAAAGTAGATTAGTATGTATGAGAGGGTAGCTGTCTTGGTGAATTATTCTGAGTGTACTCTAGGGTACCCACTGGTTTGGACAGGCGTGCCTTAATAAATAAAGGCAATGTCACATGCAGCGAGTAATCTGGAGATTGTTTTTTGCAAACCTCAATCATGAACTGATTGAGCAGTCACAAAATGTGTACTCGCGATTTCACGCCTGCAAACGTGGTACTTACAATTGCATTTTTATCTGGGTCCCAACAGCACAAGGAATACAGGGAAAATGGCAACAATGAATTTCCTAATAGGGAAAACACAGGGAATTTACAAATTTTACCAAAACACAGGGAATTTCATATACCAAACACAGGGGATTTCATTTGGCCAGGTTCTAAATTCCTGATTCTCAAAAAAGTAAGGATTTTACTTCTTATTGTTCGGTTGTCCAATTTTTTTCTGCATGCAAGGGCTTTGAAATTTGAACTACACGCTAGATATTACACAGATAAAATGGCTGCGATACAGGGAAATCTCAAGGAAAACACAGGGAATTTGAAAATAGAATTTGAGTTGGGAAACTGCACTATAGAACCTCTATCATAAAATAGCATGTAACTGCTAGTGGAAAGCATATTTTAGGCCAAAATGAATGATGAAATAGAGTTCGTGAAGTTATTGAATAATTGCAAGGAAATCATTTGTTTTTTTTCAAAATCCAATTGCAATGATTTAGAGCATCCAGTCACAACAGGATAAAGAGTGATAAACTTGCATGGTGTGGTGTGGCCTTATGGGAGGGGATGTGGGCCACACTCCAGCTTGTCCGGGCCAATATGGGCCCATTGCGTGTCAGGGTGGGTTTAGTCAGCTGCGGCCCACCTGATCGGATAGAACAAATGACCATGGGCAGGTTTACCAAGAAGCAATAGGGAGTTTCAGATCCCACAACGCATCTCGATACGTCAACGTATCTAAAATTACCTAACCATATCTAAGACTAAAAGTGCAAAATCTGAAAATAATGATTAAATGGTTATGTATGATTGGGGCCTAGAAATATACTTATGATTAGATATTTTTGAAATATATCATTAAAGGTGAGAAAAAAGATACGTTACGTTTACGTTACGTCACCCCTTGGAGGATCTGAAACTCCCTATTAACAAGCTTTCCACCAGGGCCTTCACTTGGAGTAGAAGTTCATGCAGTCTATATAAGGGCCTTTTGGGAGGTCGTCCAGGACTTGAAAGCTGAGACCATTTTTACCTAGTTTATTTTAACCGGTCACTATTATGTTATTTGGCAAAAGCCTAAACTATATCCACTGTGATTAAGATATGCAATATCTATTAATGTCAGAAATATACATTATCTATTAATGTCAGAAATACACACTATCTCAACTGTACAAAACAAGCTTAGTATATTGCTACAAACTATTTTGGGTAGGTATTGGAGTAAATTTGAAATATTTTTGCAATGAATAGTGACATTGTGGCAATATATAGTCCTATCAAAAACTGTACAAAAAAACAGCCATGCCAGGTTCTTCTATTTTATAGAAGGTCTAAAAATGGCCTGTCAGGTCAGTTAGAGACCTCTGAGGTTAATCATGGGCCTCTGAGGTCAGTAAGAGCCCTCTGAGATCCGATAAGGGCCCTGTCAGGTCCGGTAGGCCTGTCAGCGTCCCGACCCGCCTCAATCAATACAGCCCTCAACCGATGCTGATTGCAGCTTCTGAGACCGGCCGCTCCACTTGATTAGACCTGATTCACCACCCACTCACCTATTATCACCCAACTTTATAACCCTCCACAGTAGACCGATGGGCATCAATGTAGTCACTCTGGGCACCCAGACGCCTCTGTAGTCGCCCTCTGACACATTGGGCTATAACCGAACTGATACTACTGGCTCAATGTATATCTGTCAGGTAGTCATTGATGTGGCCCAGTCTTTTTTCTTTGTAAGACCCAAAATGACCTACAGTCCCCTGTCCCTGTGGCGATGGGTGTTTACAGTGCTATTCACTGCTGACAGGTGCAGTCAGGCCCCCTCTAGTCTTGACAAACTTTTCTCTTATTTTTTTTTCTATATTTACCATTTCTCATCACGAGTGCCAAAGCGCATATTTACATTGTAAGTCACTGTTATTCCAGCCCGTTCAGCATGCTATAGTATGAATAAATCATTGCATGCTACTCAGCCACCATGTTTTGTATGGGATTGAGATTGCCAGGAAAACTAGAAAGCAATAGAAATTATAAATGAAGCATAGTCTCTATTGTTGCCATATTGTCGCCGTGTTTGAAAAATAATCTCATTAGCACTCATTAATCATAGGATTTTTTTGGTGCACTTGTTGCACTATTCTGACATACTTCAAGGCTATAGTTAGCAACCTTTTCAATTCATAATCTGCAATGTCCTGACTATCCCAGCAGATATGAACCCCACAAGTTAAGAAAATGCACTTAATAGACTAACTGTGCAATCAGATCAGGTGCTCCGAGAGCTGTTAAATTCATTGTGTGCACCATCCTGACTTTCCATGTTAAAATGTATTATCAATTCAGAACACATATCACCCTATAATAGACTTAACTGTTTCATGGGACAGGTACCTCTTGAGTTGGTCATTTCACAATGTGCACCCTTAATAGACTTAACTGTTTCATAGGACAGGTACTCCTTGTGCTGGTCATTTCATAATGTGCAACTGACTAACTGTGTCATTAGACCAGGAGGGCCGACCAAAAAACATCCACGATTTCTCGCGGAGGTTATTTGACATCCATGAGAAGAAAATTCTTCCCAAAAATACATCCACGAGAACTTATAGACATGAAAGTTTCTTGAAGAATCGTACTAAAATCATTCCCAAAATATACTTAATCTCATGTATTACTTTTAAAGTGTGTTAGGAAGACATTTGAACGGTTTAATGGTGAAAAAAAATGAAAATAATGAAAACAAAACCCACGAGAGAAAAAATAACCCACAATTGCAAATTGTGCAATCGTTGGTTTTTAACTTATTGTAGGTACTTCAATGGCTCCATGGCTCTTCAAGTTACAATGTGCACCCTCCTGACTATATATATCAATATTAATCCTACCAGTGCAGAGGTTACAGCCTCAAGTTGATATGACTAACTGTGGCATCAGACCAGGTGCTTCCTGAGCTGCTCGTCCGGGGAAAATGGTCAGCTCGAGTGGCTCCAACCGGACGTGCCTAATGAGGTGCGAGTGGGAAAGGATTCCCCTGGTAGGGGCCTCAGGTAAAAAGTAGATCACAATTGGCACGGGAAGGCTTCTCAAGGTAATGTAAAAGGAAGGATCAAGATACCAGCTTAGGAAGTGGGGAAGATGGCTCTATTTATCAGCCAGCAAGGTACTGGGACCACCTTATCAAAAAGATGCTTTTGGGTGGCATGACAAAATGGCCACTCAAAGGATAAAAATCTTTTCTTTTTTTTCCTTTTTATTTCAGTAAGGGGATGACTTAAATGATATAGGAGATTAAATTGAAAAAAAATATGTTGACCAATAAAACCTTTTAGGCGATACTAAAATTCCTAGTTTAGCATATCACTGCAAGCAGTCTCATTATAGAGGATGATCTCATGATGCACAGCAAGACATATGGACGACCTCCCAGTAGAACCACTGCCTGATCGCTTAAACTTGATCACTTAAACCTACAAAGCCAGGGGCCCCAGTCCAACCTCATCCCTTAATTAAAAGCAGATACAAGAAGGTTTGACTGTGGAATGCAGTAGCCAGGTGCAGCAGTTATTTTAGATGGGTTCTTAATACACCTAGATGTATCTTATCAATCTAAAATATATTATTTATCCCATCTAATTTGAAAGATATTTCACAATCAACTTCAATTTTGAAGTAACCTGGGATGGGATTATTTTTACAATAATAAGACCAGCGACAGTGTAATAAGGTAAGGCAATTTGTAGAGGGAATAAGGTGAATAAGGTGAAGCCATTTGTTGAGGACATCGGGTAAGGCCATTGGCAGAGGGTAGAGGGTAAAGGCATTGGCAGAGTGCATAGGGTGAGGCCATGGCATTAGTAGAGCATACCATGGGTAAGGCCATTTGCAGAGTACCCAGGGTAAAGTTATTCATTGGTCTACAGTAGAGGGCATGGTAATCCATACGGCTGAGCAATAGGTGCTGGGTTGGGAGGGTGCCTGGTTGGGAGTCACATTTTATACAGACCCGTCCTCCAGCAAAGGCTATAATGGTTGAAGTCTTCCCGCCCTCATGGCCCCTGTGTGTGGAGATTTTTCCTGCCATTCTCCCACGCTTCTGTTCTGGGACCTGTCCTATGAAAAATTGTTGTTCAAGCCAGGTCACCTCCCATTGGAAAAGGCACTGTCCATTGTTAATGTGTCGGGGTGGAACCAGAGTCAGACATCTAAGGGGGGTCAAACCAACCCGACGCTACCCTATAAAATAAGTGAAAATGAAAAAAATATCGGATTTGTACGAATCAACGATGGAAGGTTA
This sequence comes from Lepidonotus clava, assembly GCA_936440205.1. NCBI lineage: Eukaryota > Metazoa > Annelida > Polychaeta > Phyllodocida > Polynoidae > Lepidonotus > Lepidonotus clava. The sequence goes on from OW387135.1 coordinate 22,621,266, forward strand.
ATCTCAAAAGTCATCCCTCGACCGGGGACCAGGTGTTCAGAGATTTTTTTGGGAAAGTCACCGTACAAATCCATTGGGATTGACAGACCCAGGGGTTGGTGATTCCTAAGGCTATACTCCACCGTTGGAAAGAGTCCTAGCAATTCTCTGTCAATACAATACTGCAATTGGTGATCCCCATTCGCGACAATAAAATTGATCAGCATGTTGGTCAACATTTCTAATATAAACTACATGTATATACATCAGCTTCACCAAAAGATTATGACAGAATCGCATAAAAACGTTGCATGATACATCTGTGAAAGTGAACTAGTAGAGAAAGGGACTCTCACCTTTTTCGCACTGCAACAACATCGGGATATGGACCTTGTGCAGACCTGGTCACGTGATCACATTTTGGTGATCACCACATAGTCACCATATCCACGTGGCTAGTAGATAAATCTTGAATTTATAATTTCTGAATAAAAGAAACAGTGTATTTAGACTTAACAGGATTATATCAAATCAATTCAGCAAAAACTTTTCTTATGAATATTCTAATATTTTGGAAAATGATACTTCCAAAATGATCACCAATATGGCGCCCAGAGCCTTTCTGGATTTTGTGACGTCATCTGCACAACGTCTATAGCCTTAAAATTCTGGAGACCTCTCTAATGGACAGACCCATACTTAATGGAAGTCAGGGACATCAGACAACACTACTAACACACCCGTTCATTGGGAAAAAAAATATGTATACATACGTGACAAGCTATCTTTGATGCAAGTAAGAAAAACAAACACCTAGAAATCAGCTATTAGTGAGCAGACAGTCCAGAAATCACAGTTAATGCTAAAACATATCAAAATGTATTGCTCCCAGCACGCCACAGGCTGCAGAAATCATCCTCGTGGCAACCAGTCAATTCCGACTGGACAGAGACATATGGGGAGAGGCGGGGTCCAGTTACCCACTTCTAAAGCCTGTATTCCACTAGGCGATTTTACTCCCGATTTCTTCAATCGCCATTAGTACCTGTAGACATGCCATAATCAAAAGAAATGATTTTAAATTGCCTTTCAAACAATAAGTAGCATGCAATGGATCCTTTCATATTCTGTGAGCCTGTATTCTACTACGCCATTTTTATTGCCGGGATATAGCTAAAACTCCAAGGTAATAATAGGAATATGAAGGGAACCCATGCATGCTACATACCATTTGAATGAGAATTAAAACCGCTTTCTAATGATATATAACATGTCTAGGAATAACTAATATTCCCACTGCCGATTTTTGATAAATCGGGAGTAAAATCTGCTAGTGTAACACAGGCCTCAGCCTTGTGTTTTCCATGTAGTTGGCGTGGCCGTTTGTCTGTATCAGAGAAGGCTCTCCGGGAGTCGATGGCGGCTGGGCTGGTATCAGAGTTTGGCCCAAAGTGAGTTGGTGTCCGACTATTGGCAGAGTGTTGGTTCAGCCGGCGATAGGTCAATACTTCTCCTGTACCCCCCGCAGAGCCCTATTCCTCCAGGGTCCTGGGCCGATATTGTCCAGCCGCTGGAGGAGTGGTTGTGTCTTGTTTATGGCATAGTAAATGGGGTTGGGGGGCGTCAGGCAATACATAGTGCGACCAACTTAGATAAAAGAATCAGATGGATGTATATGTTTGTGTATACATAGCAAGGCTATTATACATAGACTTTCATGATTATGACAAATCTCAAATTTATCGGTATTATGTTAAAACCGTATACTTTACACCACAATCTCCAATGCAAAAACAGATTATCACTTTATAGGCAAACCATAATTAATTGAGCATAAAGCTTATATAAGGGTTTCTCATACGGTGGTATCGTATAATTTGAATTAGGAGTGAACCTACTACAGCTTTATTCCGTTTCTTCTTTCAGTGACATATTTGACGCCATGTTCCCCGTCCACAGACATGGAGGAGAGACGATTATACAACAAGGTAAACATCTTTCTTACACGCATTTGATTTAAACAGCCCTCGCTTAAGCCTATTGCTTATCCTTTTAATTTCTCACGTGTATCCAATGTAAAGCGGTAAGGGTCAGCACACTACTGAAATACTTCTTCACATAAAGTTTAATGTAAAGTATCTAAGTTTTCTGACATTGTATTTTATTTTTACGGTTTGTCTTAAATTCATAAAATCGACATGGCATTGCCATTAGCAAATGTGATAAATTCTCATCCTATTTCAGAGTATTTATGAGAAAGTCTGTTGTTGTTTCCACGTTGGATGTTAGCTTCTCATAGCAGTAATTCATTCTGATTAGGAGGAAATTGTAGTATTTGTTTGGCGGAAATATCATCAGGAAAACCCATTTAGTCAAGCCTTCCAAGAACGTTGTTATTTGCAAATTGGGTCTTCTATAATTATTGCATGGTATTAATGTGATTGCGCGGGTGGCGTGTTGGCTATTCTTAGACACAGTGAGAATGTTTCTGCCAGGCCTCATTGCAGAGAGAAGCACTGGGCAAAGGAGGTCAACCAAAGGCTCTATTCCACTGACTGATTTTAATCCCGATTTTATCACCAGTAAAATGTTTACTTATAAACATGATATAATATATCATTATAAAGGATTTGGATTATAATATTTCCATTAGTGTATAGCATGCATAGGTCTTTGAAATTTTTAATGAAATTTTAGAAATTTCCTAATTCTCAGTAGTTAAAATCGCCTATAATGGCATACAGACTTTATTCCCCATACCGATTTTGATGGAGGCGATTTTGCAATGATATCATTTTTCCGAGACTATGTCATGAAAACGGACATCCCATATACTATTCGGAAGAGAAATGTAAAACCTTTCTTATGATATCTAACAGATCTCTTCTTAAATGTTGTTTCCACTGCCGCTATGAAAATCGGTAGCAAAATCGGCATGATTTTCAAAATCGGCATGTGGAAATACAGGGTTTACACAGAAACACGTGGGAAACACGTTCCTGCGCCGCTCCCTGAAGAAACCCCAGTTTGACACGTGGGGACGTTCCACTTTTAAGGACGACTTATAAAAACTATGTTGACATTAGGATAAAGAAACGAGCCAACCGTTTCAAAGGGTGGAAAAACACGAGGTCTTTTCCTGTCGGAGACAATCCATCACACCTTTAACAAGGAGTGTTTCTTTTCAAGTAATATTAAAAGAAAATAGAGATAAAAATGAACAATTAGTGTGCCGTGCTTGTGGGAGATTATGGCTCTTGGATTGGAAAGGGAAGAAACTTTAAGGTCTCCCGGACTGAAACTTAGTGGAAATACAGTGTGTAAGGAGTATAGAATCATTGTTAGCTTTCAATAGTTTTTCAGTGGTAAATCAGTGGGAATACAGAGGTTGAGCAGTGAGAAATCGGTATATCAATATTTAAATTAGCTGGCAGTAACAAGTCAGTGTAAAATCAGTAGCATTTCAGTAGCTCATTTAAATATTTCGGACATACTGATTCAGGAAGTATACACTGACTTTTGGTCTGGGAGCTGATATGGAATTTGTGTATATAACGGAGGATTTACATAAACTATGAATTTTTTGGGGAAAAACATGAATTTTATCAAAACGTTTCCAGTGAGCATATCTGAGACTTTGTTCCAGTGTGTGCACAGTTTTCGAATTCATGCTGATAAGCGAGCTTAAAAGGTGCAGTGGCCTCCTTCATTACTTGGCGTAATAGCATTAGTCACCAGGGTCTTCCATGACTTAAACCTGTATAAACCACCAGTACCTAACACCAACAACCTTTTAGAAGATCTTTGTGATCACTACACGGCTCAATGCTAAGTAGGTGTAACCCTTGGGGGAGCAGAGGGTTGACATTTCTTGTAAAAGTACTGACTCTTCTGATCTAAGATCGTTACGGATATTCAAGCTAATTTAAGATTCTTCTTTGATCAGCGTGGATTGGCGTATTAGTAGGGCCTATTGGATGTTTCGCCAAAGGTTTAGTCCTTAGATTACTTCGAAATAGTATGAAGGTGCTTGTATTTCAAAAAAAAAATCCAAGCTGTTTCAATCAAGGTTCAGGGTGTATGTAAAAACAAATGGACAAAAAAAACATGGAAGCCCAGCTGGCCTTTTTGCCTACTAACAAACTTAATTCAAACTAATCCAAGATTCTGCCTTCTTCGTAGCTGAAAAATAGGGGGTTTACACGACAACGTGTCCTTTATAATCCACGTTTTCCTTGTGATAACAAAGTTGTCTTTCTTTCTCCCTTCTGAAGACAAGTCCTCTCATGACAAAGCCATTTTACTAGCCAGCCATTTCCACAGCTGTCCCTTCTGTCGGATCCAACATCCCCATCTCCGCCAACAGCCACTATCACGTTGGAATTCAGCTGTTATTCAGCTGGCTTTCAGTTGGTATTCAGCTGGCATTCAGTGGGCATTCAGTGCTATCTTTATGCTGAGTGAGCACCTTTTAGCCTTCTCAGGCGGCCCCAAACCTGCATTGGATGTTAAGCTTTTATGTAGGTCATTATACGGGAGCTGCTCGCCCTCTAAGTGATGGATGACGACTGGGTTCTGGCCTTTCCCAAAATAGCCCCAACCTGCTCGACGAGCAGCCCGCTGAGTGCTCGGATTTCATGGTTAGCCGCGCAATCTCAAACCCTATAGCTCCGCAGGGGCCGCTCACACTTTGGTGATTTATATGTATAGCCCAGGCTGAGTGGTTCTTAGACCATTAACGGCTAGAAGGGTGCCTATATGGTCAATGAGTGTCCCGATCGACCAATCAGAGGAACCGGAACTACATTGCTTTTTTTTTCTGGAACCAGTTTTTGAATAGTTTCTTAATTATGAACAAACACTTATGTTTGAAGCTGCATGGCTGAAGGAAGGTGAAAGTTAAAAGTAGGCAACAATTAATTTTCAAGAATTACTTATACACAGGATCGTCTCTTTCTACACAAGAAACAGTGTGGATTGCAAAAAGAAAAGAGTTCTTGAAGTTGTGCTCCTCTTGTTGTTCAGGCCCACAAAGGAACGTCATTTAACATGTGTATATATAGCCACCAAACTTGGCTATAGATTAATGCATTTCGGAACTAGGTAAAAAACAACAAGCAATGTCTTCAAGGGAAATAATCAGTAGTAAGTAGTATATGGAAAGGGGGTAAAAGTAGTATAATGAATTGGGGTATAAGTAGTATAGGAAATGGGGCGTTAATGGTTAGTAGCATTTAGACGTTCTGCACATGACTTCACACCTCATAAAAATATTGGTGTTTAAATCTACTATTATTCACAGTTCTAAGCCTCTATATCATCTGTTCACCCCAAACTTACCTGGAGCAGACTCATGAATCATAAACAACAAGCATTATTCACAAATCGTGAATATGGTTGTGGGACCACATGGTGATCCCCAAGACCCCGTCTGCAGAAGCTAGGTCTATAGCTTGAACCATTAGTAGTTATAGGTCCTTGGGGCGGACTTTAATCCAACCTTTATTAATTAGGGAGGCACTAAGAGTAAGAATAGACGCTTCTCTTCAGCACATGATCAAGTCATAGTTTTAATGTTCTCTCACCAAGCGGCATCTAATACCTATAATAACACTTATACACAGAATGCGCATCCTTTGACTGTGAACTACAAACCCAGTGCGCATTCTAAGGTCTAGCTCTGTAATGGGTATTAGGCACAACGTTTCCGTAGATAAAACTCTGATTAGTATGTAACATTCCATTGGGTAGTTCCCAAACCAGCCCATATGCTCAGAAGACCTGAGTGGTAATCGATCATGTCGGGGTCGACCCCTGAGTATGTGCATCCCTCATACATCCGGCCATACCAGTGTCACCTTACAGACTCCACAAGATTGATTACAGGGCTCTTATGGGCCAAGTAGAAGAGCTGAGGTAACTTCAGCTTTACCGTTAGGTTGCATTTGCTGCTGGCTGGTTTCTGCAACTGGTCCCACTGCACCACCACCCCTTGTTTCCCTGCAGAAAGATATACGTTAGGATAAGGTGCAGGAACAGGATGGTTCTAAGGGAGTTGCCTAATGTTGATAAACTGGATTGTGGTTTGTACCTGCAGTCTTACTACGCCGAATTCCCCAAGCATACTGCCTGAGAGACCTCAAAGATAGCAGAGATTTATCCACAGGTATACAGGCAGATGAATGTAGCAATCTGATTGGCTGAGGCGCAGGAGTTATGTTCCAGTTGATCAAAATCTAATGGATTTCATGGGGATGGGGCCTGCACCTGCACCTGTCCTAACGTAGAGTTCAATGTGGCGAAATGTGTCTTGCTGCATTGATTCCGTTGAAATGGCTGCTTTGCTTGAGAAGAATTAACAGGCTATCTAATGTGGAGCCTGTCTTCAATTACGAACCCATCCTGCCCTGACTTTTGATACCAAACCGTCTTGGTGCGACACACATGTTCCTTGGATTCATACAAGAATGAACACTCTTCCCTGAATTTCTTACCCTTTATGCGTTTGTTACTAATGGCGGTCATTGTCCCATACACTTTTAAACATCCACCAGTATGTATCTCTTAACATAGTGGACCAAAACATTGAAGCTATAGGGGAAGGGGCCTTAATCTAGTTTGTGAAGGCCGGTAGACTTATTTAAGGGCCCCTGGAGGTAGACGTACTGTATAATGGTCAAACATTTAATTATTCATCGGGGTTCTTTGTCGGAATGCTCCTAAAGTGTTCTCTTAAAGGTCTCCGTGATATACGACCTGAACCAAGGCATGGGCTTTGTTATTTGATATGCAAGCCCCTCGACCAAGGCATGGAGTTAATGAGATATGGTTCATTTGTTCATTGGTATTTATGGTTTCTGTTTGGCTAATTATGACTCTGAGGAGGCATAAATTGCCCCTAGGAATGTCGGTCAATTGTAGAAATAGGATGGAGATTTCTTTTCTTCTCATCTAGTTCAGTGTTAACATTATGGACATTGAATATGGCCAAAAGAAAACACTGTTTCAGAGAAAACTTGAAATATTAGGGTTTACCTAAACAGAATACAATTTTCCCAGATTCTGGGTCTATGGAGTCAAGTAAAAACAGAACCATGCCTTTTTCATCGAGAATTTACACATTTATTCCCAGAAATTTCATGCATCACTTATAGAACGTGGAATTCCATGGTCATTGCACGCCAGTTAACGTTACAACCCAGTCTGATTAGAAAATATGTGTGTAACGAAGAAATTAGTATCACAGCTTCAGTACGATGAAAGAGATTAGTTCGAATGCTTTTGTTAATAAATAGGCCAATAGTTCCGACCATAGTACTGCTGCTGACAAATGCCCGTAATCCTGTGAATTTGGATTTGAGTGACAGGTAATTATAAAACGGTCCGTGGATTGTATTGGGAGTTAGTAGGGACAACAATTTAAGATGCCATCAAAGCAATTAATCTGCAAACGTCAAACGCCAACGCACGAGGCCATTTGACATCCACGAAAGAGCTCCGACTATGAGAAAATTAAAATTGTGAAAGTTTCCTATAAAACATCTTATGTAGAATCTTATATAAAATCTTATGTAAGATTCTCTGACCTGTCTGATTTTCTTTACATTTTAACTGTATTTTTTTCTCTTGTTCTGTCTTTTAGGAGACGAGGGTGACAACTTCTACGTCATCGACCAAGGGGAAGTCGACGTAAGTATAGTCTACTTTACATTAATGGATTCCAAGCACTGCAAACGTATAAATTGACGATGGTAAATTTGTGCAATTTCTTTTGCGCTATCTCAATTTCTCCCATTTCCTAGCCAAATCAGTTTGATCAGCTCTTGATCTACAAATATTTGGGTTTTTTTCTCCCTGTATTTTGATGCAGCCAAAAGCCGTTTTATTTTCATGTTTTTTCTTCTTTTTTTCGCCAAATGAAAAACAGTGCCCTGGAAAATGTGTCATGTAACAATGACATGAAACACTATCCCGCGAAGAAAGTTACCATGGCAACTCAATCAAATTACATTAACTATATTGCTCATGTAAAATTTCAATGATATTAACTCATTAGGTTTAGTATTCCATTGTAAAGTAAAGATGATTGTAAATATGGTTACTTTGATGAGAGCAGTATCTTGTTGCAATATATTTACCATCGATTGCTTATCCAAATACGAACCATTCGGCAACAAAATTCAAGTTCGTTTACTGTATTCAGGACATTCAACCTAAAAATACACATGTATTGTCATGAAGGAAAATTAATAATTAAAGACTCAGAAGGAGTAATATACATACATGTACACAATTGTTTGCCTTATCAGTTGTGCCTGTCGCAAAACATATCCGCGTCTAACCCATCTGAGGTTTTTTTCATAATTATTTAACTAATGTTCGTGACAAATGTAATGGTAAGTGTGAAACATAAAGCAGTGATTGATTCGACTTATTCTTTTCCAAAAGAATTGGACCCTGGGATGATTATGCGCTAAATATGCGTTGCTCTGTTAGACACATTGGCTTAAATTCCGCAATTAAGAAATGTATTAGAGATGCAATATAATTTCTACATGATAGAATCCCCATGGCCGCATTAGATGGAGCACCGAAAATAGTTTTTTTAATTAGGTTTATTTACCCTGGCCTAAGATTGGGTTGCCCCAGTATTCCTCTTCTGGCCAGCCAAATAGTTAAAAAACATTATTTTGAAATATTTTAAATTCAGCACTCTCAGTATATAACTGAGCGATTTAAAAATACAAGTCAACCTGACAGGTAGATTGGCTAACTGCTCGCGGACACATGCAGTATTGATAGAAAGAGAGAGTGAGCTGCTCATTATTTAGGTCATGTGTCCTGGAGCCATAAATCTATCCTGGTGTGTTTATACCTGTAACCTGAGGGCCGGGAACCCATACAAAATGAACCAAGTGCGCGCTTTTAAACCGCCACCAGCACGCCTGACGTCACCGGCGGCCACTAATAAAATCTCATTTAGGGAGGAATCTATCAGTGTTATTTTAGGCTTCCACTGATATTTCTTCTTTGTGACAAACGTCAGATGCGTTCTAGGCAGATGATTTATGTGTAATATGCTTGGTTGTGTAAAAAGAACGATGAACAATAGTTTGAATGTAGGTTAATGCTCTGTACTGGGTTTTCTTTTTAAACCGAGTAACGTTTTTGTTATGTCCTCTATGCTATTATGAGTTTGCTCAAGACTAATCATTGGATTCTTGATAATGTATGTAGAAACGTATTTTACACGTGTATAAAAAATGTCTCCCTGCGAAACAATAAATCTTTCTTACCAAATCAAATGGAACAGAGAACCTAATATATGGATCAAGCTTTAAATCATTTTTAAGTTTGATATTTCCATACGTCATAGTAAGTGTTACATACGAACTATGTGTAGAACGTACATATATAACATGTATATTTACGGCCTTTCTATCCTTTACAGATTTATGTCAACAACGAACTGGTGATCGTGATCGGTGACGGTGGCAGTTTCGGCGAGTTGGCCCTCATCTACGGCACGCCGCGAGCAGCTACAGTCAAGGTGAGTGACTCACACCTGCTCACAATTTGTGGGTTTTTGTTGTTGTTTTTTCCTCTTTTCTTTTTACTTTTAGGGTGTCGGGGTGGCCAGCGTCTTTGAGATATTGGTACCACTCGTTGGCATTGGCACTGCATGGGTTCAAGTCCCATGCAGTGCAGCATGGAAAAGAGACATTTGAATGACCCCTGCACGGAATTATGCTCAAATGATCCATAGGACTTGAATGGAAGAACATTTAATAAAGTGAACTCAGCCTGTATAAAAATCCAAAAAAGGTATTTCATTTCTTTTACCTGATCTTGAAATAATATTCAGGGGTAACCTCAGGGGTAAATGCTCTCTTTTTTTTAAACCGAGTCTTTATTTTTGAAATTGCGACTTTTTCAAGCTACTTTTTTTCTGTAATCCCTCTCTTGAGCCCTGAAATAATTCTTTGATCAAGCCCTGCAATGCATTATATAGTTAGTTTGAATGAAATATTCTAACCAAAACCAACCAAAACTCTCAGGATCGAGGACAGTTTTATTTTTGATTGACCTATTTGGTCGAATAACATTACGTCCCACTATATGCAGCTATTAACTGTATTATAGCCGGATATTTTATCCGGCTGAGTGATCCTGTCATGTTCATCAGCTGTAATCTAAGTAGGGAGGAAGGTAATGATGCCCTTAAGGTGCGGCTTAATTCCTCCAGGGCCGGACTTGGAGGAAATGGAGGACGCCCACACACGGTGTAATACTCCCTGATGAGTTTGTACCTGTTAGAGGGTCTGGGAACACTCATAACCGTAATGTAAAGTAGTAGGTGGAAAAATATTAACTGCACCCGTACCAGAAATGCAATAGTAGGAGGGAAAATACATTATCTGAACCCATGCCCGTAACGTGATAATAGGTGGTAAAATATGTCAACTGCAATCATATCTGTAATGTAATAGTTTGTGTGTTTCTTAGGGTGGTTTAACGTTCGGTCAAACACACAGGGACAAAGTAATAGTAAAATAAATTAAATGCACCCATACCCGAAATTTAAAAAAAAGTAAGAAGAAAATAGATTAACTGCACCCATACCCGAAATGTACAAAGAGTAAGGAGGAAATAGATTAACTCCACCCATAACCAAAATGTGAAAAAAGTAGGAAAGAAAATACATTTGCAATCTGAATCAACAAAACAGCCTTATTTACCCGTTTCCTTTACAAGGTTGCTAAGTATTTACCACAATCAATTCACCACACCTTTATACAAGAAGCATAGTGTCCGTCAAATATAGTGGTGACAAAGAGCCCCATGTAAGGCTGCCTGTCATCAAAGTAGGAGAGTTACTATGAGTTGTCTTATAAGACTCGCCCGCCGCCCTCACCAGCTGGGCCACTCCCACGGGTCGGGAGGGGATTAAATACAACCATCTGATGGCTACTGCCTCAAGGGCAGTGTTAGTGTTAGTGTCCTGAATAGGTCTATCCCGATTGTCACTCCACACTTTCCCTGCTGACACAATGGGGGTTCCAGGGAAGCATATAGGCCCCCAGTAGCCCCTGCTGATCGTACAAGGCAACGATAGGGGGGACCCAGCACTGACCAAGTGGTTCTTTTGGTTCAATTCCCGGTTGGTGCTGGGTTCACTAAGGGACAGCAAAAATGGTTTCCAGGTTTTGATCCCCTGCTGTTTGCCTGCCCTGTCACCGTCATCTCATAGATACAATCACCAAAGACAGAATTCGTCTCAACCTGTTTTCGTCTTGAAAATTACCCTGGCTGTTGGTGCTGTGTAAAACATCCATCACTCACTCACTTTCCCTGCTGAAATGTTTCTTTATAAAACCTGTACGGTTGCATTGCGTCTCTCTTCCCCTTACAATGAGTCATTCCTACATTGGGCTCACATTTTCATTTGGACAAACTTAATCTGTATGTCATCAAAAGGATTGGAGTAGTGAATAGTCACTTTATTCTGCCTATGTAATCAAAAAGATTGTAAAAAGCGAGTCATTTTATTCTGTTCAACGGTATGCTTCTTAGGTATACTGACTTTAATAATCAAATTAATTAAATGATTTCTCATATAAAAAAGGATAATACTTAACCTTTTTCACCCTGTCATGTCAGGCCATGTCTTTTGGGGCATATTACTACCAACTCAGAAGGGTTCCCCCCCATTCTCAGTTATCTCTTTACAATTTTTTACGAGAAGTAGACAAAAAGGACATTCTGGTCTGCTCCGCTTGCCCTTCTTAAACTCCTCAATGAACACATCCTTACGCGGACCCGGACGTCCATGAACAAAACCCCAATCTCCCCGATAACACTGTCATCCCTTCCGCTTGTTTGGGCAGAGCAGACAAGGGGAGACAATCGATCAGGGTGTTATGAATGTCCGTGAGCAGCTCAGCAACACTGGTAGTGGTTGTGGTGAGCAGATTGTGGCTATCAGAGTCCCCTGTTGGTTGGTATCTGAAAGCCATATTTACACCAAATCAACATGGCCCATTGCGGGTATCACGGTGATATGCGGCATAGTTTTTAGTTAAGGCTGTATTCCACATACCAAATCTCTATGATAACGTTCCATATTGAGACCATCTAATTTCGGCGCATTTTTGCCGAAAGTGTGTCGAAAATGCGTTCTGTCGATTTCCTCTTGTAAAAATTTACCAACATGTTGGTAAATTTTATGGGTAATGCCGCCGATTTTATATCAGCAATGCTGAAAGTGTAACAGCTGCAAATCAGCAACGCACTTTCGGTAATGTGGAATACAGCCTTAAGGCGGGTTTTTGCTTTTTGCTGTTTATCTCCCAGGGATGTCAGTTTTCAGACTTTAGTCTGATTTCAGATTTCTTTTGAATTAAGGAAACTGGCATAAAATTGATCAAAATTAATATGGTCAAAACATGGATAAAATCTAAATTAGTATCCAAAGTCATGTTTGACAGTGCAATGGGCTTGATAATCCACTTCTGAATACAGTTTCTAAACATTAAAACCAGTTCAGATTTTCTTCAGACTAAGTTCAGATTATCAGAATAGTCTGAAACCTTTCTGAGCAGTGAATAAATACTGGCTTCTGATTGGTTGATATTAATGCAATTCAAAGTATGCCTCCTAAAATTTCTTTGATAAAAAAAAATCCTTTAAGAGCAAGAGTTATAGGTTATAATTCTATCATTTAATATGTTGTTTGATTTAAGGTAAGGTTTCAGCCTTTTTCATCAAGCCTGACTTACATCCCTGAATTCTCCACATACATTGTGTGTATTTGTATCTGAAGGTTGGCCACTTCTTGCTGTGTCACTGCTCCCTGTCGTTGCCAGTGTGAATACAGCTTAAGCCTGCCTGATATGGCCGATTACCTGGGGATGATTCATTGACCCATTTACTGATAGCATTAGTAAAGGCAAATGGGCAGACAGTCAGGAAGAACAGTTCCCTAATGAGATCTAAGCATGTCCTCTGTGCACCCAGTGACACAGCAGGGAAGCTGGGGGAGGGAGACGATTTACGGAATCTCAATAGAGTTAAAAATTTAGTCCCCTAGATTGGTGTCAGAATGGAAAAGGAGACCAGCCATCGATCAATGGACTGATAGCATTGTTTGGGCCTCAGGCTGTGAATCCAATCTGGTCCTAACCCTTTGTAGTTTTGATGTTCAATAGTTTGGCATCACAATAGGTTTTCTCCCTATTCTTCCTACACTGGCTGCATTTAAAGCCGCGAATTCAATCTAGTCACAAACCTTTGATGATAGGATGTTTTCAATTGCAGTGAATTATGTTATATGTTTTCCTCCCATTCTCTCGATAGTGGCTGTATCTAAAGTAGTGAATCCATTCTGGTCTTAACCTTTAATAGAAAGGTCTCAATAAGTTTCCTCCCAATTCTCCTTATGCTAGCAGTATTAAAATCACAGATCCAATCTGGTCATAACCAGTTGTCAGTTGTAGTAGATGTTCAATAGCATTGTATCACGGAATAAGTACCCTCCCCATTCTCCCTATACTTGCCTGTATTTAAAGCCAAAAATCTAGTCTAGTCACAAATCCTTGTTAGCTTGATGTTCAATAGCATAAGTATCACACATTAAGTTTCCTCCCCATTACCCCCATAGAGGCTGTATCCCATCTAGCCATAACCCTTTGTAGTTCTGATGTTCAATAGCAGGGTATCACAAAAAGTTTCCCCATTCTCCCCAGACTGTCTCTATTTAAAGCCACCATTAAGGCCGTATTCCACATACCGATTTTGATGCTGCCGATTTTGCATTTGGTTGATTTTCTCTAGGAATATGGCATAAAACCATGCATCCTATACATCATTTGAAAGAGAATCATAAGGCCTTTCCAATTTTGTATACCATTTTTTGTATTTGAACTTTATTTCCACTGCCGATTTTTGAAATCGGTAGCAAAATCGGCACGTGAAATACAGGCTTAACTTTGTTCTCCCCCCTGTGTGACGGGCAGGCACAATTTGTCTGTCTCCTCTGTTATCAGCTCTTGTTGGTAGGGTGTGTGATGACTCAGCACTTTTGTATCTTTGCAGGCCAAGACGGACGTGAAGCTATGGGGAATAGACAGGGACAGCTACAGAAGAATTCTCATGGTGAGTACATCTGTTTTTCATTTGGAGAAATAAAATTTGTTATAGCAAAATTATGAGCTGACACAGCTATTTCACTTCTGGGTGAGAAAATAACAACTTTTTATGATTGAGTACACCATTGGAATGTGGAAATTGCCTGAGACGTCTTATAAACAATTTGAACATGTGGCAGATTAGCCTGTAGGGGACTTGCTATTTTTCTGAGATTATAACCAAATGAAATCCTACCTATAACTAATAAGGTAAGGTAAAACTGTATATTCTCCTTTGGAACAATGAATATGAGCTCCAAACAACAGGGTCACCAGATTTCCTTCCTTTTTGGATTTATACGTCCTGCTTTTTCAGTGATTTTGGATCGAAAGGAAGTTTTTTTTCCATCACAGATCCATTGGTATTAAAGTATTCTTGTCTTAGTTGTGGGATTTTAATTGCGAATTAGGCATCACGACTCTGTCCTAAGTTCTTCTGATATGAAAGTACGAAGGGAATTTTCTTGACTTACCTCCCCGACTTTTTTGTCATTCTGTAGTGCCTCTGAAACAACTCCAGTCTGGATATAATTAGAATACTTTCTCTGATACCGATGAAAAATGTAATTATCGTACGGACAGGTAGAGATATGCTTCACGTGTCAGCTCTAGTAATGAGTAACAGAAGGACATAATAGGATACCGTCACATGTTCATACTGCTGGTCTGATGAGCTTGACGACATGTCATCAGCCTTCAGCTTGTTTTCCACATACCAATTTTTATGCTGATGATTTTGTATTTGTTTGATTATGTCTGAGAATATGTCATGAAACCATACATCCTGAATACCATTCAATAGAATTGTAAAACCTTGCTATTTATAATATAAATAGCAAGGTTTTACAATTATATATATTATATCAAACCTTAATTCCCACTGCCGATTTTCAAAATTAGCAGCAAAATAGGCATGTAGAATATAGGCTTCACATTGTCCCATGTCCTTGATGCCTGCAAATAATAGGCTTTTGCTTGTCATGGTTGCCAGGAACTCCACCAGGGGACATGGTAGAGATATGCCCACAAATACAACTTGTCAGATTGCAGTGTCATTTTTCAAATTTATTCTTGGGGTAGGCTACACCTGCATCTCTTTTAAAGTCCACTGCAGGGAAGCAATAGGTCAGTTGTAGCTCAGCAATCCCAGAGTAGGGGTTTGCTCTCTGATGGGATGTATCATTTTCCACTTCCTTCTGCAGGGTATGATGAGCAAACATATTCAATTAGTGCCTCATTTCCCATAGTGGTGCACAGTGTACAAACCCATGATTTCTTATTTCTATCCACTGTCAGACGATGACGGCTACCTGTGTTCTCAAATAATTAATGACGGTTGTCATTTGGTCCATAGTCCCCTTGGTTCCCTATTCCTTTTAGCTCAACTTAGTCGAAATGATACAAGTTCAAAGAAATTGCCAAAGATTATGCGAAACCCTTGGCCCTCTAATGCTACGTATGCAGTTTGATTCCCTTCGTATTTCTGTTTGTACATTCATATTTTTTTTCAATCAAGGTTTCATAACAATAATACTGACCATCAAATCAAATGTAACTAATTCAAACTGATCAACATTAAGACTTAGTAAACCTTACCAAACTTTTGTTGACATGCCTTATATCCCCTCCCTACATTATCACTGGTCCAGCCTACATTAACCCCTATTTTTACTATGAGACCAAAGTGGCAAACCTGAATTAGTCCCCATTCACGTAAGCAGGTAGTACTCCGGTACACATTCCGAGCATGCCCCGTCGTATGTCTCAGTACGTCAGCCTCAGCTGTTGAGGAGACTTGAGTTAATTGAATTGCTCCAGAGCAGCAAGTTCACATGGGAGCACTAGCCCACTAATTGATCGATCCGACTTAGTGAATGCTTGGCATCCTCCTGGGAGACTCCTGGAAAGTTTCTACGGGTTTCAATACATCTTAGCCCCTGTGTCACTGACCAACTAAGACCAACTTGATTTTGATAACTAGGAAGGTTGACCAAGCTACTATTGACTGAATTATGTAAAGAAATGCTGCCTAGCTTAATTGTTTTGTTTTATATATCATTGCACTTTTTGGTTTAGATTCCCAGGACCTGTAGGGATAAATGTTTGTACTAAACCAATGCACTTAATCAACATGTTGTTCTTTAGTATCAGAAAGAAAATGGAACTAAGCAGTCTTACTGCTTTCTACTAGAATAATGAACTTAACTCAGCCAAAATGTCGGTCAAGTGCAATCCAGTCATGCAGAAGTGTGGGGGCTTTAGTCACTAACTGCCACCTGCAAGCCATTCAATTGATTAATTGCTACTGGCTTTATTACTTAAAAATTCATTAATTCCCTGTGAAACTGCCTACAGGGGCATTTTATGCTGGAGTGATATCAAAACATGTCATCTGGGAGACCCAAGGGGGATGGGTTCCACAGGCTTGCCTTGTCACACGGCTGATGCCTTGTCACTGCTTATCGGGTTACTATGGTAATCATACATGGAACCTACCTGCCAACCCTAACCCCCTGCCAGGCTCTGCTGCCATGGAGGATGTGGGCCATGGCTCGAGATTAAACTCGGATATGGGTGTTGGCATTGGAAAGTACTCTGGAGGGAGGAGGTGGGTAGCAGTGTCAATATTTAAGGGAATACATTAGGGAAGGTGGCAATCATTAGATGTGACAGGAGAGAGTGGTGCTATTTGGCTGGAGGAGCCAGCTGGAGGCACAGCATGATGGACAGTGAAAAGGGAGACACACAGTGGGGTTGAGCTGAGGGCACACAGTGGTGGGAAGTGGGGAGGAGAGAGTCAGCTAGAGGCACACAGTAGTCAGTTGTGGCAGAGGTCAGGAGTCAGCTGGGGCACACAGTGGTGAGCAGTGGGAGGGGACATGTATCAGCTAGGGGCACTGATACTGGTGAGCAGTGGCAGAGGACGGACGTTCAGCTGAAGGCACAAAGTAGTCTGCAGTGGGAGGAGATAGGCATTCAGCTGGAGGCACACAGTGGCGAGTAGTAAGGGGGGAGAGTCAGCTAGAGGCACACATTAGTCAGTAGTGGCAGAGGTCAGGAGTCAGCTGGGGCACATAGCGGAGGGCAGTGGGAGGGGACAGGCATCAGCTAGGGGCACTCATATTGGTGAGCAGTGGCAGAGGACGGGCGTTCAGCTGGAGGCACACAGTAGTGGGCAGTGGGAGGGGACAGGAGCCAGCTGGGGGCACACAATGGAGGGCATTGGAAACGAACACAAGTCAGATTCGGGCACACAGTGATGGGCAGTGGCAGGGAACACTAGTCAGATGGGGGCACACAGTGGACGGCAGTGGCAGGGAACAGGATTCATCTGGGACACACAGTGGAGGGTAGTGGCAGGGGTCAGGCATCAGCTGGGGGCACACAGTAGTGGGAAGTGGGAGGGATAGGCATCAGCTGGGGGCACACAGTAGTGGGAAGTTGGAGGGATAGGCATCAGCTGGGGGCACACAGTGGTGGGCAGTAGGGAGAAAAGAACAAGCAGCTTCAGGCACACGGGAGCAGTGGACGGGGATGAGTGTCAATTAGGGGCACACAGTAGTGGGCACAGGAAGGGAACAAGTTTCATCCAAGGCACACTGTGTGTGGCAGTGAGAGCTTGGTGACAAGGTATTGGTACTTTTGTGAGGTGGTCAGTGACCCTGGCTTTGGGTTGGACATGTGGTGGGCTTAAGGCAGGTTATGGCTGGTGGCAGGCAGTAGGGTGAGTAGGCGGGTGACCAGCCAGCAAATAAACAGGTTCTGACAGGCTGCTGAATAGAACATGAGCTGAGAAGGCAAAGCACTGACATGGATATTTCTTAAAGTCTAAGAACAACAACAGGATAATAATAGTGTAAGTGCTTGAAGAAACATGTGTTTTGTGTGTATGAAGCACTTGTAGCAATATAAAAAACGTAAGGAAGGTTATTGAATACTGCTATGGATGTGCTTTTCCCACAATAGGTATCCATTAGGCCATTTAATCATGGGAGTGTAAATAGAAGCCCAGAGGAGGTTTTGCTGTATCGGCATACAACACTGTTCGTTAATTACTGTTAGAAGTAATACAACAACGCCTTGTCATCACCATAATGCAAAAGATAAAACCACATACAGTGTGCTTCCATTATCTTATCTGTGTTAATGTAACTCCTCTATTATCTTGGCTGTGTTAATGCCACTAAAGTATCTCCATTATCTTCGCTCCGTTAATGTTAAAGTCTCAGTACGGGTTGCCTTCCTTGTCTATTACCCTGATTAATTCAAAAGAGCATATGTGATGCACTTCAGATGAGCCACCCTCAAACTACCCATTGCCATCTTTGTGTAACTAATAAGGAAAATCTGACATTTTATGGTTGGTGTCTTATGGTTTCTGATTTTGCTAATCACAAATAAAAGCATCTACACCTATCAGTCCCACGTTGGGGTTGTTTTTCAATGACACCAATACATCTTGTTACAGGCACAATCGTTAACTATTAGTAATCATGAAATGCCTGATAAACTTATATATCAGATTAGAAAATATGGCCCCTGGTTGAAATGGATCGGGGATGAATATTTTTGTAATACTTTCCCGAGCATTATTTTTTGAATGGTACTTTCAGATAAATTACTCAGATGTGAGTTCTCTTTTAACCAATATCCTAAAAGGTAAACGAGATGAATTAAGATAAACTACCCAGATGTGAGTTTTCTTTTACCCCAATATCCTAAAAGGTAATAGAGATATGTGTGGATAATTTAGGTGGTTCTTCTATGAGCAACGGATTCCTTTATTGATCACATGGATCTTTTGAACTGAAATTAATGTCCCTTTCTTTTCTGCTTGCAGGGAAGTACGATACGGAAGAGGAAAATGTATGAAGAATTCTTATCCAAAGTTTCTATCCTCGGTAAGTCAATTTTCTGTGTACCTTAAAATGTTGAACCAGTGTTTTTTAATCATTGATGTTAAACTGTACTACTACACTGATGGAATCTGTGTGAATAAGGCTTCATTCACAGCTGGTCTAGGGATTTAAATAAATACACTTCAATCATCGCCTATACTAACGATGTTCTCCCGAATTCATAATACGTGGACAAAACTGGAAATAACCCTACGAAGAATATTAGGCTTGAGGACAAGATGCAGTGTAAGATACAGAAATCTAAGATTTGTTCCAAAGATGTTCCATCACTTTGGACTAGAGATATACATGAAATATGAAATCATTATGTAAAGAATGTGTGAAGATATGTCCTATCTAAAAAATGTTTATGTTTTGACGTACACCAAAAGTTTGCTTCAATCAGCAACAACTCATGTTGATGAAAAAATAGCAATAACTTATTTCAGTGCAAAAACAGCAAAATGCCATGTTGATATAAAACCAACAACACTACTCATGACATGTAGATGTAAAATCAGCAATAACTCATGTTGATGTAAAAACAGCAATAACTCCTGTTGATGATAAAATCTTTGACAGGCAATGTGTTAATCAGATGTTGAGGGCAGCCTGACATGTCCAGCTGCTCCCCTATTCAGGGTCTCTAACTGGGCAGTCAGTGCTGCCTGATCTCCATT
This sequence comes from Lepidonotus clava, assembly GCA_936440205.1. Taxonomy (NCBI): domain Eukaryota; kingdom Metazoa; phylum Annelida; class Polychaeta; order Phyllodocida; family Polynoidae; genus Lepidonotus; species Lepidonotus clava. Next base: position 22,641,009 of record OW387135.1, read on the forward strand.
AAGGACAAACAAGCGATTTCAACATTCACCAAAGTTACCTGAGATGCTATTTGTCCTACTTTTGTAGGATTTCCTACTTTTTGGTGATTTTTGATCACACAACTGATATTTCTAACATTACTTAATTATCTGTTTTAGATCATTTTTGTGTTAGTTCCAAGCTATTCAAATACAAATTCAATGTCAGGTCTCTGTTCCTAAAGATTATTCTCTTCCTAGTTGCTTCTAAAAAAAACGTAGGAGTAGTGTTTTCTACTTTTCCTACTTTTTCATCAGTCTGAATTGGCATCTCTACATAAGCTACAACATATGTCAATGAAAAAACCGCAATAATTCCTGTTGATCAAAAAACAGCAATATCTCTTGTTGATGTAAAAACAGCAATATTTCCTGTTGCTGATAAATCTATGACAAGCGATGTGTTTATCAGATGTTGAGGGCAGTCTGACAAGTCCAGCTGCTCCCCTATTCAGGGGCTCTAACCGGCCGGTCAGTGTTGCCTGACCCCTAAGAGACCTGAGGTCAGGATCAATAGTTCTGTCTCGATCCACTAGGGGGTTGCCATGGTGATTTGGTAGTAACCGGGAAGTGACGACAGATCCCAAAGCTGGGCCTTTAAGTAGAGATGTTGTATTCATTGAGAGTGGCCACTCCCTCTTTGTGGTTTTGGGAGTAGTTTCTTGGGCGCTGGTGTGATCAAAAGAACTGGGCAGTGATGTAAGGCTGATCCTTCCTCGTGAAAGTCTTTTAGGTGTACTGAAAAAAGATCCATAGGAGGAGAGCCTTATAACCACTAGGCGATCTTGCAGAGTTTTGTACCTGGTTCATTAATTATGACCAGGTATGTTAGATGCATCTTACTCGTAGATCAGTGCAAAAGGGATCAAGGAACTGGTTGTGTAGGATTCCGTCTTATATGCACAAAACAAATCCCAGATTCTTATTTGGATTGATAAGAGTAGGGGCCAACCTCAGGAATTCTGGTCCCTTATCTCAGCAACAGCAACAGGGTCATTAAAGGCCGGAGGTGTGGTGCCCTTTCAATGGGACATTGAACATAAAGGACCCCTTGCCCCTCTTTGAAAAGAGTAGGGTATTGTACCCAGTGGTGGGTTTCTCCTAAATCATAATTATAGATATGATCACCCACAGCTGAAAAGCATTACCTTGTGTGGTCTGGAAAGAACCCATAAGGGTTGGCCGGACGTTGAACCCCAACAAACAAACTCAGCAAAAGATGGTAGTATCTGTATACTAACCAAGTACACTATATACGAAGAGCTAACTAGCATGGTAAAATATCTCAATAAGAAATAATGCATTGAACTCGGACCCTATGCATAATAATCAGCCTAAAGCGCCATACCCACGAGGCAAATTTGACCAAGTTGGCACTAAAATCTGCCATTTCTACCAGAATGAAAGACAGATTTACTTCCGATTGATACCAAACACATACATTTCAATATTACATACTAATTGGTGGAGGCCCTTGTTGGGGGGTCCTGATGCCGCATATCGATCACAATGTCGCCCTGTCAATTTTAAGAAATGACAATGTCCCCTGTCACTATATCTCAAAAATCCTATGTCGTACGTCATTAGGCCTCAAAAGTGCCCATGTCGCCCTATCGGTTTTAAGAGTCTAGGGCCATATTGGTGGTCCAAATCGCACAAAAATCGGCAGTCTTTTGTTAATTATCAGCTGATTTGTGAGCCGATTCAACTTATTGCTATAGGGCTTAATAGTCAGTCTAAGTGTTCTTTCTTCCTGATTTCTAAGGTCTTTGTTGATAGTCCCAGCCCTTTTCCGGGTTATTCCGAGCACGTGTCACGGCCCAGATTTGATTGTACCCGGCCGCCGACATGATTTGCTGTGCTGATCTGTGATTGGTTGCTTCCAGTCACGTGAGCGTCAAGTAGTGTCCTTATTGGTCAGTGGTCGGAGAGCCTTGTTAGACACTGGCTGGGAAAGGTCAGGGTTCCCCCTCTCACGGAAAACACGAGTTAGGTTTGGGAAAATGTAAGAGGTTTTCTTTTTTCTTTCTTTTCTTTTCTTTTTTTTTTTTTTTTTTTTTTGCTTCTTTTTTATTTTTTTTGGGGGGGTCGTTTTTTGTGTGTTTTTTTTACTATTGTTGGGATTTTTTTGAAAATGCTTGAATACATACACAGAGAAATGGCATTTCCAATAAATTTGGCAGGCAAGAAACCACTCAAAAATGTGTTTATTTCCGGGTTGTATTATATTTTCATTTAGAACCATACTTTTACTGCTATTCCCATTTGTTGTGTACATGACTAAAACCTAATTAATCTAACTCAATAATTATGAGGCGGCTATTACTGTACCACAGTAATACAGTGGAAGAACATTTAATAAAGTCATAGAGATACATACGATTATGCATGTCTATGATAAAGTGAACTCATCCTGTATAAAAATCCAATAAAAAATATATATATTAGGTAGTACTTATCAAAATGTAATTGTTTTCTCCGTACAGAGAACCTGGACAAGTGGGAGCGGCTCACCGTGTCCGATTCCCTGGAGCCCGTGCAGTTTGAGGACGGCCAGGAGATCGTCCGGCAAGGGGACCCCGGCGACGACTTCTTCATTATTGCCGAGGTAAGATTCCTAGCCGCTCAATCTCTAAATCTGAAAAAAAAAATCAAATTGTTTAAGACGCACATTTTTTATTTATTTATTTTTTTTATTTTTTTTTTTTGGGGGGGGGGGGGGGGGCGGGGGGGCTAGAGTGTGAGCTCGAAAAAGAAAGGGGGTAATCAACGTTACCTTTGGCTGCTTTTCTAGGATTTTCTTATCATGGTAATAGTGCATAGCTATGAGAATATATGGGTTAGGAGGAGCTTAAACTTTACATCAGTGCCATCAGGGAGAGTCGGACTCAGATATAAAAGATAATGAGTAGGCAATATCTACTTCGGCCTTAGACTCTTACAGCCAGTTCTGGTCAAGGCACACGTTATCAAAACTGTAGTGAATAGACAACATTTTAGTTCCGTCTCAGACTATGGTATTCAGTTCTGGTTTAATGTTCAATTATTATGAAGATTATGAATTATATTGATAATGAAGGTACTAAGTAGGCAATATCTTTGATTAATTGGCCTAGGTTCCCCATCACTTGTATTCACTACATGAAGTGAATTATTTTATTGCCAGGTAAATAGGTCCCTGCCGACAGATTTTTTTTTGTTCTACTCAAATTTTACGTTGGTTCAGTATTTTTTCTTTTTTTTCTAATTTTATATGTTTGATCCAAACATTAATAATCATTGTCTTTTTGCTCGTAGGGCACAGCTAGTGTACTACAGAGGAGATCAGAAAACGAGGAGCCCGTGGAGGTGGGCAAGCTGGGGCCGTCAGATTACTTCGGTAAGTTGAAGATATCAGAATACATTCAAGATATTAACAAACTGGTGATATCTTGTTTTTATAATGCTGTATGCGATTTCCAATCTTGCCGGAGTAGAAAGACATATTGCCGTATGGAGTGCCTTCTTTAATGTCAGCTCTTCTGATTTTTTTCATGTTCTGAATTTGAAATGACAGTAAAACATAAAGCCTTTTTCTACCAATTTCTTCGAATTAAGTATCTCAAGATATTTCCAAGTCGTCCCCTTTGTGCAACAAGTTGCAATCAACAGTTTGGCAAAATTATGATTGCCGCATTTTGAAGGTCCCACAGTACTTAGATATCTCACATACAGTTGCAGAGCCAAGGGGGGGGGGGGGCAAAAGGCATTCCCCACTCCCTAGACCCAAAGAAGACAATTTTGGAATATTAAACTTGGAAGATCTGTGTAAATCTTATGTTTTTATTTTTCATTTTTATAAGAGGGGTCAGAGTTTGCCACCCACCACCCTCAGAGGACTGGTTCTAGATCCACATATGTAAATGAACTGTAGCCCTACAACGTTTCCTTGGCACTTTTTTTATCAAAAATTATTTCATTTTATTTTCCAGGGGAGATCGCGCTCTTGTTGGACCGACCCCGCGCGGCTACAGTGGTGGCGCGCGGGCCCCTTAAGTGTGTGAAGCTGGAACGTGGTCGGTTTGAGCGCCTCCTGGGTCCCTGCAGCGAGATCCTTAAGAGGAACATCGCCCAGTACAACAGCTTCGTGTCGTTATCCGTGTAGGAGGGGCGGCAGGATCACACCAGCATCACTACTATTACTACTACTACTACCAGAGAGTTATTGCACCCTCATCAATCTCCGAGTTGGGTCCGGGGCAGCTTTTTATTGGACGGGGAAACTAAATGTTATCTGATTGGGGTGGGGGTGAGGGAGGTATAAGGAAATTTTGGAGTTTTTTTTCCTTATTTTTTTCGGTTGGGGGGAGGGGGCAGAACGATGACTTCTATGGCTAAAATGAAGAGAGAAAAAATCTTCTTTTTTTTAACTTTTTTTTTTTTTTTTTGGGGGGGGGGGGGGGGGGTCTCCGGGTGGGAGAGGGGGTAAGGAGTTTTTTTTGGGGGGATGGGAGATGGCCAGAGGTACCGCACCCTGGAAGGTATTTGTCTCTGGGTATTGAGACTCCTTAGAGGTGCTCAGTATTTGGGTACTTGAAGCAGCAGCCAGCAGCGGTCGAGTTTCTCCAGGTTCCACCCTGGAGTAGGGTTAGCGCCAGGGGGAAAAGGGGGGTGGGGTTAGAAGAAGCGATATGGTCCGAAATTTTGGGCCGCGCCACCTCAGAACTGGCCTCGCGAGAACTTTGAGAAAAATGATAAATTTAAAGGGGGAAAAAACGTAGAGTTCAGGTTGGTTCTCCAGAATGCCTGCAGATGGCGCTTCTGTGCTCCGCGGATACTCACCATCCAGTGGTGCCACCTGGCGCAGGACTGCCACACTAATGTTAATGGCGTCCGTTACAAAATAAAGAAGACCCACCAAGAACTGATTCTTTACCAGCAAGAGACAAAGAGAAAAGTGAGCAACTTTTTCTAAATAAAAAAGAAAAGTTTAAAGGAAAAAAAGAATAGAAAAAAAATAACCAAACTGCCGTGTTGTAATTAGCCAGATTTTAGTTAATAAGTTGACCATTTGAAAGACGTCTACATGCGGACTTCATTGTTAAAAGATAACATGTATATTTCTTCGCCTGAGGATAATGTATTTTCATATCAGTCCTATGAGCAGCCTTCAGGGCTTCGAGTGAAAGGCTAACTGTACAGTTGAGCGGTTGTTTTCACATACAGTGTGACGCCCATGGACAGCCCCTTTGTGTAGGTTTACTGTAGATAAAATTGTATGGAAGTTAGCTTATAAATGACTGGATGTTGACTACCTATTTTCTATGATAGGCCACGCTACGGTGACTCGTTGGTGTACTAGAGACCCTCAGTTAGGACGTTAAGCCCGTGCGGGTAGTGTGCATTACGTTAGTGTCTAATCTGCATAGTTTTATGGGAATCAAACTACACAAGTCCAAGGTATATATAACACCAAATTCATTCATAACTATCCACCAAGGATAGCTTGTATGTATGATAAATATGTATCAAAAGATATATATGTATCAAGCCTGTATGATATATCTGTATCAAAAGATTGATATGTATCAAGCCTGTATGATATATGTATCAAAAGATTGATATGTATCAAGCCTGTATGATATATGTATGTATCAAAAGATTGATATGTATAAAAAATAAGTATATCTTCCCTTTCTAATGATACTAAAAACAAATATGGAGCAGCTCTTTCCTAGCGCTGGCCACTCAGTATGTACAACAACCCGGCATTTATACGTGTCATAAAAAGATGATGCCACTCTCATTATACTTGAAGCGTCGTATGGGTGTGCAAGTCCTCACTGTTTTCCTTGTTTTTATCCTGTTTTGTTTGACTACCACATATCTCTATGTACAATGTTGGTTCTTCCGTGTAAACCGGAGAATGCTTATTACAGGGACAATAAAACTTATTCAAGAATATGAGCCATGAGTTCCATGTGTTGGTAGTCCTTTTTTATGGAATAAACCATCGTCTGTTGCTTACGACGAAAACGAATCTTTCGTGTTTTTGTTTCTGAAAATACTCATTCTGGCATGCTATGCGCCTGCTTACTTTGTCCCTTTATAATAGATATAAACAGTTATATCACAAAATATAGGATAAATATTGACTGGCAATTAGAGAAATTAATAAATATATATAGATAGTGCTTGTATAAGTAAAGCCTGTTTTCCACTAGGCGATGGTTTCAAAGTTTTCATTAGGAAGATAGCAGGAGCCAACCAATACTAAGTACCATTTGAAAGAGAATCTTACAACCTTCTCAATGACTAGAAAATGTTTTTAATAAGCTCTAATTCCTACTGGCGATTTCCACAATAGCAAGTAAAATGGGATAGTGGAATACAGCCTTGAGTCAAAGGACAGGAAAGGAAATTTTGTTGTTACACGGAGGAAGGACATCCCCCCCAATAATTTCATAATATGAAAGATAGTTATTTGAATTACTTAAAATAATACTCAAAACTTACCGAAGCCATCATTTTGTACTTTTTTACCGCAACAAAATAAGGGTACATGATGAATACACCATAAGGAAAGACGCCCACACCCTCCCCCCCCAAGACCTGAATTCTAGTCTTTTTTCATCTTTTCATACTTTTTTCAAACGTTTTTGTTTTGCGAATCTGAGGGAAGCACAGTGAAAAAGTAATACATGTTCTCATCCAAAGTAACACTATTTTCATTAGTCTGCCCAGCGATGCCTGTCTAATATATTACATACATGCATAGTTATCTTGGTCCATTCCATTTACCAAAAACCAGAACATTTCTAGTTCAGGCTTATAACACCAGATGTGCTGTTCTTACGAAAAGGGTCTATGGGTACTCAATGTTATATTACACCGGTGGCGCCGTACAGCAATAGACTCACTAAACCTTAAGCCCATACCCACTAAACAACTTTTACACAGTTGGGCAAAAGATCGGAGCTAAATCCGACTGATTCTGTCCCTAGAACTGACCGATTTCAGCACCGACTCAAATAAAACATTGAAAACGTAAAACAAAATCCAGAGATTCCAAATTCTATTACTTTATATAACCTTTTAGACCCCAATTCGGCCATGGCCGCCCGAGGGTGTACTCCCCAATCCGGCCGTGGCCGCCCGGAAAAATGGTCATTTTTCAATTATTTTTCCATATTTTTCCAATGAGAATATCTTTATGAGTTTTCAACATACAAAAAAGGCAAATATATCATTTTAAAGCTTATCAAATGTCTGATTCAGTACCTCAAACCTGGTGTTTATAATTCTTATTCCCATTGGTGTGTGAGTATTTGAAATTAATCAATTGAAGGGAATTTAAGGAATTCCTGAGGGAAATCCATGGAAATCCTGGGGAAATACAGCAATTCATAGTTGCAATCTGTGGGGTCTAAAGGGTTCGTTTCCATTTTCCCTACCTCCCATATTTCTAATGTGATCAGTTTAATGTTATGCCTAAATGCATTAAACAAAAGACTTACTGAGATAAAGACTACAAGGACGCTACCTTTCTTACTCTTTTCTGTTGAATTCAATGCTGTAATTAGAAAAACGAAACAGCTAAATAGTATAAAATTGCACAGAATAAATTCTGAAAAATCAAAGGTCACCAAATGAAAGAGGCAAAACCTTTCTTTTTTTTATACATGGCAAAGCTAACTAAAAACATTTTATCGGAAATCACACACGTACAAATATGGCCCATTAAAGTTTCGGTTATTATGACATTAGGCTATATTCATGTTTTTAACTGAAGTATGATGAAGTATCATGTTGCAATTCTAGCCGCTGGGGAGAAAACTCTCCTGTACCCCTGAGCAAGTCCTATGGCTTAAAGGTCTAATAGCATTTTTCCAATTTAATATCACAAAATGATATCATTATGAAGTCCAAATTGAATAAAGAACCAACCTATATTGTCCCTGTAATAGTCCTTGACCGAAATCATGAATGGAACATTAGATCTAGGTCTAGTGTGTTTTCCTATATCTTGTCAATATTCCTAACATCATGGATTGGGAGGATCACTATACGGCTCTTGGATTATCTCAGGGACCTTGGGTGGTGGATCTATGATGGACTCCAATCTCCACCGAGCACCCTGCATGACGCAGTTGGAAACAAATGCTTCATTTTCATATGATTATTTCAAGCAGTAAGGGTCCTCATTTTGATAAAGAATTTTGAATTTTGTCTTATTCGAATATAACCGACCATTGATAATTGTGTTAATAATCATTTGTGGTAGCCTCTCTTATTTCCAGCCTTATTGCTATGTACAATGAGAGCCCTGGAAGCGTTGTTCAGCAGAGAAATCATAAAAACGTCAAAAAATAAGCAAAGGAGATTATAATAATAAATTTATTATAAAAGAAGTTTTATTAATTTTCATTAACATGAGAATCTTTTTATATTTTCACCGGAATGTTAATGAAACATTAAACCTTCTCACTTTTCACATTCAAATTTCGGTTTCCATGGCAACTATGACACAATACTCTTATCAAAAGATCTATGTTCTGCAAAAAAAAAGAAAATCATCAAAAATATATATTTTTAAGAAATCAGAGGGGGCGTTTCTTTAACATTTTGAATGAGGGTATCTTTTTAAAAGATAAATGGGTCTCTTTATCTAAATTCAATATCAATATTTTGCAAATCAATACTATACCTAGGGTTTCGTAAATTTGTCAGTATTTAATAATAGAAAGATCTTATAGGATATGCCCGATAATACAACCGTTGGTACACTGTTTATTTGTATTTTTTTATCTCTACATCCCCTACCGTGTGTGGCAGTGCACTGATGTATGCGTATACTTGTCCATCAGTTTCTCAGTGTAGAAATAAAAAATGTTGGTACACTCTTTCCCTGTGTCGTGCCACTCTATTCTACTTTGTTTTCCCACAACCCGTTGTTGGTTTAAATAACAGCGAAACAAAAACCTTAAATTTTCAACAACAAAAACGCACAAAACTTTTGCCCTTTTTTCTAAATGCAATTTCATTTTGTAATAAATTATTCATTTGACAATAATATCAATTCTTTTTGCATGGTTTGTATGAAACTGTATGAAAGCTTCCTTGGTGTAAATGGAGCAATAAGTCCATCATTGCATTGGCGGATAATTTACATCCAGGCCCGCAATTTCAAACTGAGGCGCATAGCCAAAGTGGATTATGGTCTTATTTGCCGGGACGTTTCCACTCTGAACTAGCCACCTGTCAGACCAAGACGCTCAGACTTCCTTGTTACCAACCCTCCTTCCCCTCAGATTATAATTCTTCACAACTCCTTATTATAGCGCCAACCTAATCTTGCCTACATTTCTTGTACTTGTTTAACATGCCTCCATTACAGGATAAACTGTAGTAATATTCATTTCGGTAAGGCTTGATTATTGTTGACTTTCTTGTCCGTATAATGATAATCAGGTCTATAAGACATTAGACAGAACATTCAATTTATGGATATATAGTAGTGCATGATAATGATTAGATAAGTCTATTAGATATTAGATATCCCTATAAGAAGGTCCCGAGGGCATTTAACTTAAAGATGGACAGGTATAATAATTTTCAGGTCGTAAGAAATTAGATAGACCTGTAATCGTGTATGAGCATTTAAGACTAATATTATTCTGAAAGAATTAGAGTACAATAATTGTCAAAGCTAGAGTCACGAGACAACCTTGATTGAAGACCTTTATCCTTGAATTACAATAGCCACCAAGTAATTATTATAAAATTCTTATTAAATTTTGGTCCCATTAACAAGCTATGATGGCAAGTTGTTGTAGTTGTTGTTGTTGTAGTTGCTGTTGATGCTGTTGTTTTGTTGTTTCTGTTTCTTTGTTGTCACTTTACTGGAGACCTTGCCCTGGGTCCGGTCAGCGCCCTGCCTCATTCTACACGGGATGATCTCACCAGGTAATCCTAAGATTATCCATCGATATTGATCCCGCCCTGTCAGTGATCCGACAGGGCGGGGTCAGATCATACAGGGCGGGTCCCGAATATTACCCCCCACCTCCCCCCCCCCCCCCCCCCATAACCTACCACATTCCCCAACCTACTCTCTCGCACCCCTCTCACACTTCGTTCACAACAATAGGAATAACGGTGGTTTTACACTATGCGATATGAACTGCGATATGACAATGTCGCAGTGGAATCGCACATATTAGAGTTAAAATTCTTGGTTATATTGTATGTATGAAATACATAATACCCAATTTCTAATAGTTATATTGCCCCTGTGTTGAAATTTTCAAAGCTATCATCATTTCATACCAATATCGCAGCCCAAGTCGCATAAATGTAAAAGGGCTTTATGGCAGGAACCGTCCTCCCCCTCCCCCATCAACCTTATGCCCTCCCCTCCTGGCTTGGGCGCCGCCCGATCCCTGGCTTGCGCCCCCATCCCATCCCCATCCCATCCCCTCAAATCCACCATCCCCTCCAGGACTTGGGACTCCGCCCTTTTGCCGCCCCCCCCCCCCACGCCTCCTCAACCCTACCCCCCAAACCCCACTCTGGCTTGTAGCCTCCCCTCCAGCCCTTTCAACCCCCGAACCAATCCCATCCCGCCTTGGACCCCACCCTTCTTGCCCCCAACCCCCACCCACCTCTAGCTTGAACCCTATCACCCCCATCCATTTCCGATCCGCCCACCCCTCCCTTGCTTAGGACCCCACCCTCCCTATACCCTGACCACCCCACCCCCACCCCCACCCCACCTATACCCAATCAATCCACCCCTCCCTGGCTTAGGACCCCACCCTTAGCCCATCCTCCCTATACCCTGACCACCCCCTCCCTCCGCCCCACCCACACCCAATCAACCCACCCCCTCCCCAGCTTAAGAACCCCACCCTTCTGCATCCCCCACCGCCCCCCTCCCAGGCTTTAACTCCCTCCCCCTCCCCTCTCAGACCTGTATATAAGTGCCTGGTCATCCCCTGGTCAGGCTGTCGTGATCCTCAGACCACAAGGACTCCGACCATCCCCAGCTGACGAGCTCCGGCCGAGTTCCCTCCCGAGGTAGCGCCGTTGAGTTCCCGTCACGTCCCGACCAGGTAAGTTATCATTGTGTCTTTTCACAGTTATATTCATCAGAAAAATCTGCAGAGTTGGATATCGAACTCACTAATAAGGTAGCCATGCATGGTGCTGACCAAGGGGACGTAAAGCAATTGTTATTGCCGCAGTTTGTAGGGCTTCAGCCTTAGATATACATGTGTGAAAGTTAGGGCAATAACAATTACTCAGGGTGCCTGAGATCCGTATTTATTTGATATTAACTACGCTGAATGTTTGAAATTGTTAGTGGCAACACAAAATTAGCATAAGGATGCACAGACGGGCATTATTGCCCTCCAGGCAATACGGCTACGATCTTTCACTCGCTTTTGAGAGGGCAGGACAATAGTGAAGATACAGTGGTTAGAATTCTGATATAGAATAAAATTGTATTCCTAAAGGCTGCATCACTATCCCAAACTCTCTGATACAGGGCTATTTCTATGTTAAACTTTCCACAGTGTTGTAACCATGCAGCTTTTCCATATGCTATGTATAGGCCTACTGCTATCCACATGGTCGTGGCTATGAGGTCGTTCACTAGACTAGTGTATCACCACAACCTGAAGTGTTGAGCTTCGAAACACTTTTGCAATCAACTACCAACAGCGTTGAAGCTGTGCAACATTTCCATATACAACTACCCAATGGGTTTAGATGCGCACCATTTTCGTATACTACTACATAATGGGAAGGAGCAAAGCACCATTTTCATATACTACTATCCAATGGGTTTGAGTTGGCATTTCCAAACAGACTGACATTCATACCATATTTCAATATTCTACCTAGAATGGGTTAATTTGATGGATGATGGGACAACCGCTGCATGCTGTCTTTAACTTAATTAATAGCATTTTTCTCTCTTTTTGCTAGGACTTTGCATTGTATGCATACATTTGCATGGTTTCTGTGCAATGTATGCATACATTTGCATGGCAGAAACACAGTTTTCAAGTAGTTCATCATAGTCGTTTTTTACAATGGCATGCTAGATTGTAATGAGACTGATAGTCTTATGAGGGGTCCATGCCCTCTTGGCGGCTTGGTACCACCCATAAGTTATATCCGAACACATGCATCGGGGACTTCTTTTGTCATCGGTGATCGGCATGGTACAATAGTAAGCTATGGCTGGTATCCAACACCCAATAAATAGGGTTTCACTACAAATTAGAATAGATAATTTGCATTTATTGCAATACAGTGACAGCCCAGAAGGCAAAATCAGATTTACATTATTTGAAATATATACCTAATACAGCTTATTTGCACTATAATATGTATATATGTTATAAACATAAACTACTGCCACGTCTAACTCCCCCAGATGGCTTCAATAAGCACCGACCTATAGTCCTCGGGCTGAACACCGTACCCTTATATCTCACATATTAAGATACACACATTAACGATATAGATAAAGTTGTAGGATAACACCTAACTCGACGAGTTCATATGATGGGCGAAAGCATAAACATACATTAATATTATAATCTGATGAAGGCTGTAACAATCCGAAACATGTAAATTCGACCACCTTTGAATGTCTTAATAAATTTCAAAGTCTACAACAAGTCGTCGTTGAGTTAGATGTTCTACACTACAGTTTATTAACATTATAAATACACATCAACGTTCTAAACATTTATCATTGCAGCACCTAACCCCCCGAGATGGCTTCATACATTAACGTTATAAACACACATTAATGCTATAAACCTACATAAACGCTATAAACATACATATTGCAGCACCTAACCCCCCTAGATGGCTTCAGTAAGCACTGACCTGGTCCCCGGGCTGACCACTGTGTCCTCTACCTTAATGTTATAAACATACATAATTAACATTATAAACATACAATAACATTACAAAAATACATTAATCAATGTTATAAACGTTTCACTATTGCAGCACCTAACCCTCCGAGATGGCTTCAGTAAGCACCGACCTGGTCCCCGGGCTGACCACCGTGTCCTCTACCTTAATGTTATAAACATACATAATTAACAATATAAACATACAATAACGTTACAAAAATACATTAATCAATGTTATAAACGTTTCACTATTGCAGCACCTAACCCTCCGAGATGGCTTCAGTAAGCACCGACCTGGTCCCCGGGCTGACCACCGTATACATCCTCTATCTTAATGTTATAAACATATATAATTAACATCATAAACATATATTAACATTATAAAAAAACATAAATGTTATAAACATTTCACTATTGCAGCACCTAACCCCCCGAGATGGCTTCAGTAAGCACCAACCTGGTCCCCGGGCTAACCACCGTGCCCTTACATCTAAAAACATTAATTTCATAAACAAACATTAACATTATAAACATTTACCATTGCAGCACCTAACCCCCCGAGATGGCTTCAGTAAGCACTGACCTGCATGGTACCCGGGCTGACCATCATGCCCTTATATCTTATAACCTTAATTTTATAAATAAACATTAACGTTATAAATAAACATTAACGTTATAAACATACATATTGCAGCACCTAACCCCCCGAGATGGCTTCAGTAAGCACCGACCTGGTCCCCGGGCTGACCACCGTGCCCGGCCTGCTCAACATGGACCCAGACGCCAACGTCACAGTGATCGAGGACCTCGTCCACCCCTACTGGAAGCAGTGGGACCTGGAGCACATGATCCCCGACTCCTGGCACTACATGGTGGCCGCCTGGATGACCTTCTTCGGCATCCTCGGCACCCTGGGCAACCTCCTCATCATCTGGATCTTCATGAGGTTTGTGCCCGGGGGTTTGTGGGTGAATGGGGTAGGGGTGATTAGGTGGGGATGGTTGGGCGAAGTCGTATGTTGCATAGATGAAACCATTGCAGTGATAGATTAAAACAATCTTTGTTCAAAAGACCCAAAACAGTGATGGCATTACAGCTCTCGATATTATTCGCTTAAAATGATTTTAGATTTCAGATTTTAACATAATTATATAGGCCTATGCATATAATTATTAGGGTTTTTTTGCACTTAGAGAATTTAAATTACACTCATAGAAAAGGCTCTAGCGACATCGCTGTTGCCATTCTATTATCGAAACAGAGAAACCCTTTATGTGATGGGCCACTAGTTAAAATTGTAACGATAGCTACCATAACGAAGTTGGTTACAATAACAACGGCAGAAAATTTGGAATGGAACCTCAGAAAATAGTCTGTAAACCCTTCATAAGAAATTATACTGTTATGAATGTTGTCGGGACTATAATAAGGATGTCGGGACATGCACTTAGGAGCATGGTTGTGACTGTCACAAGAAGGCTGCCATAAAGGCTACAACGTTAATGTAAAAAAATTTCCTCTCTTAGCTCTGAAAGTTACTCATTTCAAGTATATGTTTCATAAGAAGCATACCTCTTCGTTTGTATCATCCACTTGGTTTTGCCATTTAAAAGTTAAAGTGTTAGTCCCTTAAACCACTTACCATTTTTCTGACCTGTCTGTGTTGCTGGTTTCAGGACCAAGTCTCTGCGAACCCCACCCAACTTCCTCTTGGTAAATCTGGCTATGAGCGACATGTCGTTCTCAGCCATCAACGGGTTCCCCCTCCTGACCATCTCGGCCATCAACAAGCGCTGGGCATGGGGAAAACTATGTAAGTAGTCTTAATGGGCATGGGGAAACTGTGTAAGTAGTGTTAGTGGGCATGGGGAAAACTATGTATGTATAGGCCTACTGGGCATGGGGAAAGTAGTGTAAGTAGTCTTACATGGTCTGGGGGAAGTAGTGTAAGTAGTCTTACTGGGCATGGGGAAAGTAGTGTAGGTAGTCTTACATGCCACGAGGGAAAGTATATAAGTAGTCTTACTGGGCATAGGAAAAGTATAGTGTAAGATTTTAATAGTCTTACTGAGCATGGGGAAAGTAGTTTAAGTAGTCTTACTAGGGGTGGAGAAAATCATGAAAGTTATATTAGTGGTCATGCATTTGGAAAACTATGAAAGTAATTTTACTAGGCTCAATCGACATGGGTAAAACTATGCAGGCATTATTACCGGGCATTGGTGTAAGTAGTCTTACTTGGCTTGGGAAAAACCATGTGAGAAATCGTACTGGGAATTGGGAAACCATGCAAGTCACCCCATCCGGCAAGGTATATACCCTGAAAGTTACTTCACTGGAGCAAGAGTAGACAATATAATATTTATTATCTAACCGGGTATGACGAACACAATAATATGAGAATGGCATCTGACTGGAATCGAAACATACAATGGAATTGAAATGGACGATCAGTAATATTGAACAACTTAAATATTGAGTGCACCTATTCAAAACAGAACACTTATTTTACAAACTCACAATAAACATACAAACTTCTGCACATCGCTTCTCAGTCTGTGAAATCTACGGTTTCGCCGGCGGTATCTTCGGACTCATGTCCATCAACACCCTGGCCTGGATCGCCTATGACCGCTACATGGTCATCAGCAACCCCCTCGGCGCGTCCCAGAAAATGACCAAGAAGAGGTAGGTCCAATACGCAGATCATTGGTTTGACTTTGAGAGATATTATTAACCTCATTCACTCGCAAAAGTCCCCTTCCCCGCAAAAAGGGAAAAAAAGAAAAGAACCACAGTTTGTTCTGCAACAAATGACTCAGCATTTTGCAATGTAAGCGTCCGGAATATGGACCTTCTATTAATTAGGGGTGCACATTTAGAAAAATTCAGACCTCCCAACCGACCACTTGGGCTGAAGAACGCATCGGATTTGTACATGAATGTATATACATACACATTTAAAACAATTTCCGATCCTTCATCCCCATTCGATGCGTAGGCTACGTACGCAGGGGAGGCCTCATAGTGGAAGCAATAAAAACTTACTTAGATACAAGGTAATATCCATTATGGAAATTCATAGCTGTATAACTATTTTATCAACGTTTCATGTCAATAACTCAAAACTGGCAAAGCGTATTCAGTTGATCGAATTTGTGGCTAGGTTTTTAATGTTTTTTTCATCTTTTCCTAGGTCCATGACCATCCTTCTGGTCATCTGGCTTTGGTCTGCCCTGTGGTCAGTCCCACCTTTCCTGGGATGGGGAGCCTACATCCCTGAGGGATTCCAGACCTCCTGTACCTTCGACTACCTGACACAAGTAAGACTTATACTCCACAAGACGATTTTGCTGCCAATTTTTAAAATCGGCTATCGATTTTAAAAATCAGCAGGAGAAATAATGGGCGAAATATACATAAATAAAGTTAATTTCATCATAATAATTATCATGAGATGATGAAATGAGATGAAATGAAGGAGATTCATTTCACCATCTTATTAGATGATGATTTATAGGCCCTATTTTTCTTTTCTTATTTATGTAAAAACAACTATAAAGGACAAAAATATGTCAAGATCATTATTATAAGCAAGTTTTTATAATTCTCTTTTAGATTGGTATATAGCATGTATGATTCTATACAATATTTTCAGATCCAACAAAATCAATCACATGCAAAATCAGTGGCATCCAAATCAGTCCATAGGAAACAGGCTTAAGACTGTGGTCTTCGATCTATTTCTTTATCGTGACTATTCTGAAGTCTAACATTCGAGTTCAATATTGTGCATCCGAGACATGTATACAAAATACCTCCTCTCTTCAAGCTTATAATTCCATTTTATGTTCAATAGCTAAGTTATGGGAGAATTCTATCGATGCATTTGGGTGGTTTGGTTGGAGCATTTTATCGGTGCATATGTTCAATGGCTAAGTGATGGTAACATTTTCTTGGTGCATTTGGTTGGTGCATTTTTTGGTGCATAATTATGTTCAATGGTTAAGTGATGGTAACCTTTTTCTGGTGTCTTTCAGAACATGAACAACTACTCGTTCGTCATCGGCATGTACTTCTTCGGCTTCATCATGCCCGTCTTCATCATTATGTTCTGCTACGCCGGCATCTACGCCTCCGTCAAGGCCCACCACGACGAGATGAAGAAGACTGCCGAGAGGATGGGCGCCAAGGCCATCGACAACGAAAAGGTTCATCAGAGTATTATTATTTTTTCCACATTTTTTCTTGTCAATTTATTCCAAAGCAAACCTTATTTGTGGGGGAAATCCTATGACGTCAAAATAGTTTGGTGGAAATTAGTGTCATGACGTCCAACAATTCTATAGGTTGACCCCATTAGATTATAGGGTTTTTGGTAGATTCATGCATAGTCTGTTTCAAATTGGCCCTGCTTTCGATATTCGATGTAGGATCAATGATATATACAAAACTTAGAGTGAACCTTGAAAAAAGGTATTGTTATATGATAGTTGATAGGGCCAATTTAGAATACAATTGGAATCTATATATGACTATGGTCGACATTCAATGAGAAAAAATTAGGGAATGAAAGGTTACTTCTAGGTTTGCACTGTGCTTTAGACAAAAAGCACCAATTTTTCACATTTTTTCATCCCCTATCACTATTGTCATTTTTCAATTTTACAATCCCCAATTCTTCTAATAAAGACAAATCAGCCGAAGAGATGCATCTAATTGGCAATGTGCGCCAAACAAAAGAAACTAACCTTTAAATAATTAGATCTAGTCCCCTTATCACTACCACTTCTTATAATCTAAACCCTGAATTCTCCCAATTAGGACAAGGCTGCTGAAATCCAAGTGGCCAAGGTTGGTTTCATTTCCATCTCCACCTTCATGCTGAGTTGGTGCCCGTACGCCGTGGTGGGTGCCCTGGGCATGCTCTACCCGTACGAGGCAATGATGATCCACCCTCTGCTGTCGGAGTGCACCGTCATGGCTGCCAAGGCCTCGGCCGCCTACAACCCCATCATCTACGCCCTCAACCACCCCAAGTTCAGGACCGAAGTGGACAAGCACTTCCCCTGGCTTCTGGCCTGCTGCAAGCCCAAAGCCAAGCCTGTGACCAGGTAGGCGTCGTTTTTTTTGGTGTTACTTTTATTCATTAATTAGAAACATCATGCATGATTGCTGTTACAGGTGCTGTTTAACTTACATTAAAGGGAGCCAAACACAAAGTAGGGTCAACATTTTGCAAATTCTGTTAGCTGTTGAAATATATTTTATTGCCATAACCTAGGCCCATGCTAACATATGGGCTGTGAATACAGTCTCAAACTACATTAGAATACATTGAAATGAATCCCCAGTCAATTTTGGTGACCTACCAAAATTGGTTTGTTAACAAACATTGCAGTCTTAAGGCATTAATTACATAAGTAATGATTATGGAAATCAAGTGGAGTTGCAGTTAGTTATTATTATTTATACTGTACCAATGGCAAAAGTTAGACACTTTGAGTGTATTTCATAGTTACACAATACACAGAATTTTGTCATATTTTGACACAACATTGCTTTTGACTCCCATTAATGAAAAGATATGTGGATATTGCCTTTTCAGACACATAGCGCTTGTAGTATCGTTTATTATTGCTTTTTCTCCCATTTCCCAATAATAAGTTGCAGATTGAATTAGTTGTTTTTTTTAACAATTATTCTACAAAATGGAAAATATTTTACAATAAAAGAATTTCATGATTGTGTCCCATGTATCCTTTTCATATCTGTATATAAATATATTCTATATAACCTTATATCCATACAAGAGTAAAAAGGCCATTATAGTTAAAAACTTAAATCATTCTTTCCCGTACATCAGTGAAACAAAATGAAGACCACAATTGAAAATTTGTTTTTACACAGCCCCAACAATTTCTAAATTATAAAATATTTGGAGTGGGGGGATCATTTATCCCGCTGCCCCAAATGCCGTGTGAAAATAATAAGATCACAATTACAAAAACTCATCATTAATTTTATCTTCCTTATTTTTGCCACAGCTCTCGGGCAAAGAGCGACCGTGAGCAGAGCTCGGCCAGCCAGGTGACAGAGACGGTTGAGATGAGCCAGGCCCAGCCCGACGCCGCCCCGGCCGTCAACCCATCGGCCACCGTGTAAACAACGGTAAACTACGGTGTAAACATCTGTAAACATACAGTCCCAGGTACATATATATCATATAGATATTTAGTCATTATGTTTGATATTGATTTTGTGAGTAAATAAAAGTCCTATATTTCCTATATCGATTTGCCTAGGCCTAATAGTCTCGATCTTTTCAAGTAGGACTTTCCTTCTAGAAATATTAGAAATGTGCTGAAAACTTACAAAACACTATAACATAATTATTATGTGCTTTTTCATTCCTCTATTTAAATAAGATTATAAAACAGATGTCATGTTTGGCAGCGCTCAACTTGCTTTAACTTTTTCTCATAAGATTGATTTTTAATGCAAAGCTAAACAAGAGAATGGTAGTAATCAAAAGCTGGAACTGCATGCAGGGCCTACATCAAAACTCTTTTCTACTGCTCTTTAGAAAGTATTATTTATCTAACGTTAGTAATATACAACTGATGGCTACTGGTGAATGGTCTGTAAAACCCCTTTTTTCCTTTTGTAAACCACAGTTTCAAAATCCGGACTCAAGACGAGTGTATTACATAAGGAACTTTTGCGACAATGGCGACACTATGGATAACCCAGCCTATCACCAAGCCTATGATCCGGCCTATGACCCAGCCTATGAAGTAGTGTTTGTCAGAGTCAGAAACATCTACAAAACAATCATTTTACAGGATCACATGCCATTTTCTACAAAGCCAGGACGCCCCCGCCCAAAACCGACAGGAAACAACTACAGCGTTTCCTAGATATAATTATACCAAGAAAATGTGGTTGCAAAATGACGTCACAAGAGGGGGCTATTATCTATAGATTCTACATTGCTAGGAAAACGTGGTAGTGCCTTTTTGAAATATTATAGAGACACAATAGAGGGTCATAAAATTAAAGCCTCCCTCCACCATCAATGACGTCGATTAAAATTGACCCTGATAGGCCTACACAAATTCATCAAAATGTCTCCGCAGAAGCTGTTAATCTAAAAGTAATTTGTGATTTTCCGTATTCCCCAGGTGATAATGTATAATTATTCTGAATGATATTTATGTGCCTTTGATTTTGATAATCCGAGAAGAATGCAAAAGTCTTGTGAAAGGATGCCTTTTATTTTGTGCACTTTCTATTTCTTTTTTTTCCCCGATCCAAGTCCCCAACTTTACCTTGTGGCTGCTCCTCTTAAAATGATAACAGTATTTTCGGGCTGGAACATTTTCCCGATTCTTTCGAAAGAGGTACAGCCATGACATCCTTCCACGTGAAGGGTGGTAATAACCTGATTTGATTTGATTTGATTGATTTGATTTGATTTGCTTTATTTGTCTTTGCTTTATTTATTTGGTTCATTTATTTTGATTTGTCACATTTGCTTATTTTGTTTCAGTTTTTCTTATTTTCATTATTTTTATTTCTGGTTTATTGACATCCCGATATACTTGGAATAATCCATTTTTTCTACTCTAATATTGATTGACTACGCAATTGTCAGCCAAATAAGTTTTGTACTGTGGTGATCCAATAAATAGATATAGACCCTGGTAAAAACTGTCCTTATCTTTATTCAAGCCAATACCATCGATACACTAAGGAAATCATATGAACATTACATAAAAAAGTTATCATAAGTTATAAATCCTGCAGGCTATATTACTGGTAATATAGTAGTGTATCAATAAGTTTTATTCCCTTAAAGGGAACCCAAACCAATATTGGGTCAAAATTTTGCGAAATGTAATAACTATTGAAATACATACTATGACCATACCTGAGACCCATAATAGAATATAGACTATGAAAACAGGCTTTAACTTCATCAAAATACAACAAAACATGTCACTGGCCAAATTTTGGTGGCCCATCAAAATTGGTTTGTTTACAAACATTGCTGTCTACAGACAGGAAAGACAGGAGTTTTATGGAATTTAATTTAAAGTTAAGTTAGTTTTCATGGTTTAAACTATACCACTAGTTAAGGTTAGACTCATAGGATGTATTTCCATAGCTATTTCAGAATGTTGTCACATTCCCTTTAAGTGATCCGTTCAATAAAAAATGACCGGTACAAAATATAAGCAGCTGTTACTTAGTTGGCAAATCCATTTATCTCCTCCTTATCTTCCTGACTACCCCTGAACTTTTGACATGATGAGAGGTCAAGATATTAATAACTAAATTATGATAATTATTCCTATTCCTTAAGGGCACTTGCAACAGACGTAAAATGCAAGGCAGGCAATGGTCTGATAATTATATAATTAGACGTTCTCGTGTTTATACACGTGAAAATGATACTAATTAGAGGCCCTCGTGTTTATGCACGTGGAAATGATACTGAATGTTTGGGTAACAACCACATGGCCGAGTGACTTGTATCACAGATAAGACGTAAATCAAGAGACACACGAGCCTTACATTAATATTTTACTCACAGTTTTAGGGTGAAATTTTCCTAAATGTGGCCATGGGGTTACAATAAAATAGTATCTAAGTCTAGGAATAGCATATGACGGTAAACACCATATAGTATGACAAAGTAATTATAACTAGCGGTTCATATTTCCGATTTCCGATAGTAAAATATATGAATAAAAGGCACTAATGTATTTTCCATTCACCACAACGTGCACAAATCTGCATGTACAGAGCGATGTAAAATAGTAAATAGAATACCTTATGCAATCTGGCTAATGTTCTAATTCAAATGGTAAGACGCGATAGAATCTAGAGTGTTTGTACATGAACATGAGTACATGATCTTCATATCTACGATTACATATTATTACTGTAGCAAAACAATCTGAGCTAAGACAAGACACAGTATCTATTGCGACGGTGCACACCACATGGGCATACAGATTATAGATAAGCCAACGCCCTATATATAATGGATTAACAGGAGAGGTTTGACCACACAATAGCCTTGACTTGATCTCGATCTTAGTCACTTGAAGAAAGTCAGTATGATATTGCCGGTAGTGTGTGTGTTGATGCTGGTGGGGTATGGGCAATGTGTGCCAATACTACCTGAATCAGGTTTGGATACTGAGCCAATCTTTGTCCCAAAGAACCTAGTCACTGTCAAAGAACTGGACGCTGCGAAATATGTTGGACGATGGTATCAAGTAAGTGATTGTTTTAAAATATACACTTTTCATTATATACATTTGGATTCTTTTATAGCATTGCGATTGCAATGCTCTTCAATAGTCTATTGCGACTCATGAGACGAATAATATAGTGACATTGCAAGTAACATTCTATGTTACTGATTGGGACATTAAAATGACATTGAATTATGGTCCTCTTGTCATTTATTTGTCATTTCATTGTCATACGTTGTTTGATATCAAAATGGCAAATCAAATGGCAGATATAGTTATCATTCGAATATGATGTTATAAGTGAATAACGAATTGATTTCAAGCAAAGACATTAAAAAAACTTAACATTTCTGCTCATATTTAGGCACAGGACATTGTAATATCAATGCCCAAAAAAATAATATTCTATCAAGATATAGGTTTTCTATAATTATTATCAACGTTTTTCAGATGTATGGAAATGAATTCGGCTTCTTCATCTACCCGAGGGATTCCGTCTGCATTACTGCTGATTGTAAGATTACAAATTCTTCTAATGTTCCTGTAATTAATCAACTTATTAAACAACAATAATTATGCCAAAATGTCTATGATGAGATCAACCTTTCGCTAATTGATTCCGCCAGTGTGTCGTGAATGTTATTCCGCAACACTCTCGTATATAGAACCTTGTTACAATTTACAATGATACTTATTTCCATATAAGAATTAGCACTTTATGAATCTGTATACTACCTTCCGTATACGTTATATGACTATCATAATTTGATTATGGATACTACAGCAACTTTTAAATAAAGGCATAGGAGGGGGAATATTAAGTTGAAAGAAAACCTTTCATTCTAAGACACACTATATCTAATAGAATTTTTCTACTATTGTACACAACCAGCTTAACTATAGTCTTACATTTCATTTTCATTGGGTAAATGGGTTAACGGGTATCATAACTGTTTCAGACGGAAAGATAAATGCTACAACTCTGACGGTATACAACGCTAACCGGAGAGGAGCCCCCAACGGACCTCTTAACGACATCAAGGCTATCGCCACCAGGACGTCCGAGCCGGGCAAACTCAAAGTCAGGTTTGCCTCCGTGTCATACGCTGCTGATTGTAAGTGAGGTTTAATTGTGTTCAATTTATAAAAAAAACAAATATTAATTAATTGGGAATATCATGGGGGTCTGCATGCATGTTGCCCAGTCAAATTAAAGGAAAGCTCATGTCACACTGTTGAATTTTTGAAATCCTCATGTCACCTTGTTGATTTTAAGAAATCATTATTGCTCTTCACTTTATCACCTAAAGTAGAGGGGGGGGGGGTAGATGAAGGGGGATCATGTCGTATATGAGCATGATATACTTTGGGATATAGCTAAACAATTTCAATATATATATGATATGTCCGCATCACGTCACTTACTATGGTATTTTTCATCCCCTGTCCTACTTACTAACGTTGGGGTCCCTTCGTGTACTGTAGTGGTCTATGCTAATAGATATAGCTGTGCATAGACGGAACACTTTTGGAAGCCATTGTCTATTGGCCATTAAAAATCTATCCTTAGTCATGCTATCCCTCTTACACTAACTCTGAAGCAAAGTTCTCCGTTAAAACAAAGGGAATAAACATTTGACATATCCCTTCAAATTTATGGACAAAATTTAATGATAAAAAAATTCCAAGAAGAATGCAAACAGCACTGGGACTGTATTTCACCATCCCTCAATCATGTTCGATTGGCTGACTATACATGTATAGTTGTTTTCCGAGAATATTGGCCATGAGAAATATATCCATCGTCATACTATCCCCCCTTCACCAATTCTGAAGAAATATGTAAATTTCCTGCATTCTTAATTTGCACACTTGATCCATGTTCCATCATAACTGCTTTTACATTTCTCTTTCAGACTGGGTCATCAAACTTGATCCCGTCAATGCAGAAGGAATGTATGACTACGCAATTGTATCCAACGACGGAGGTGTATCTCTGTTTGTTTTGGCCCGCGACCGTTCACGATTCAGGAGCCTTTATGAAGCAGATGTACTTGAGTATCTCAAACAGCAGAAATTCACCGATTTCCTCACAAAACCAATTGTCACTTACCAAGGAGAGGATTGTGTGTATGCTCCGAAACCCAAGAACTAAATTGGAATAAGAATTAAGAAGCCTTTGGGAGCAGTTGACAATACTAAGTATTTTGACTGAATTCTTATTTATTATGTTATTTATTCTGCCTAATTTAGTATATATAATCTATTTTTTGTATTATAAACCTGAACTTCAGAAAAGGATTGTGTATTTTATGCTGATGATGTCTTGAAATAGTAATGCCGCATACATATGGATGAATAAAGAATATTATTTTGCAAATATCAAAGCTTTCATGTTTACTTTCATGTCTATGAATTGAGGCAAGTCAAAAATTTATATCTAGAAAAGTAACTTCTTGGTTATAATGACAACAAAATAAAGATATCTCACAGCTATAATTATGCACTTCTTGCTTTACTGATCTTATAAATTTATATACTAATACAAAATCCAAAAGTTAGACATAATTTTATAGGCAGTGCAGGCCTTGGTTCAGTGGCACCACCTGTTGCCCACTTAAGGTTAATAAAAGCATTACAGTTTTAGCCAGCACTATCCACCTGCTGGTGTAAAAGGGGCAAGACCTTGGTGTGATCTCCAAATGTTTGTTTTTCCCACGGTTCATTCCGAGGTAGCTATGGCTACACACAACAGCCAGTGGCCCACTAGGAGCCTTTGATAACCCTGTTGAGACAGGCAGAGGGGAACAGCAGCCAGACCACCTCAGCCCAGACTTGAACCCGGGCCGCCCACGCAACAGACAGACACTCTAACCACTACACCACCCCGCATGCCTAGTGTGATTATGTGGTGTAAATTATTTTTGTCAGAATCGATAACAATGTAAGACAATGTAATGTGTCATATTAATGGCCAGTTAGCATAATCAGGTACAACAACATGGCCCAAAATTAATCATAGCTTAAATCAGTAAAAATATTGCTAACCCAGAATTCAAACATAACAACAAGTTTGGTAAAATGAGATTAGATTCAAGAATTCCCTTTGAACTGGTCAAATCAGAACAAAAGGGATAGCATTTTACAGCAATAGCTTTCCGCCGTGCTAATCTACTCAACATTACACATAAAGCATAGCTGAATCAGGGCATGCATTGTGACAACTCTATAACAATGAGAACAGAATAAAATGACAATCCTCTTACAAGTGAGCTACTATGTCTTTCTGAAAATCCAAACTACCTTATGGATGTAGTGTAGTGGATTACATCTGCTAGTTTCTTATACTAAAATTGGAATATTCAAAAGATTTTTCCATTGTTTTAAACACTTAAGACCATCATTTGATCTAGTATCATCACCTCTGGCAATGAGACACAACATTTTCAAAGCTGATCATGCCACTTGGTCACTAATGTCTGCTATTTGAAGATATTTTGCTAACTACAGCTTTTATGGTCACCTTCCATGGATTTTCTGTGTAGTACTGAATAGCAACGATGCTGAAGTAATTGCTTCATCCCCATTTCCAGATACTTGTCTGTTCAGGTCAATCACATAATGTACATAATACTTATTTCTATTCACTTTCTACCTACTTTCAATTTCGTATCAAAACAATGACCATGGTTTAGATGCCTAAAAACGCAAATCTGCAAATTAAGAAAGTGTACATTGCGGTTCTTTAGACTCTGAGGTCAATCCAGATAACTAACCTTTTCAAACAAAGGACCCTTATGCCGTATTTTCCAACCAAAAGAAAGAGTTGATAAAACTCAGTTACTGCACTCATATAACCACTTAGGGAGGCTATTAATATTTAATTGATATCAAAGATAAACCACACACACAACCAAAGTCAGCCATTGTATTTCTACTTCAGAAGTTGATATCAAAGATTATACTTATCATGATTTGCCAAACATCCAATCAATGGAAAGCACTAAAAGTTGTGCAGGAAGGTTTGTTTATGGTATGCGGGCAGCAGAAACTAACAAAGGGAGATCAAATACAATATCTGTATTATCTACAAAGTTATTATTATCATACTTTTATTGTAAACGTGGTGACGGTCCATCTTTGAAACTGTGTTGGCATACTGAAGGGACATGAATCTAATGTATGAAATTCTGTATTCTGAAGTTATTTATTTTGCAGAATAAAATATCCTCCCACGGCCAAACTGCTACTATTGGTCGATTTATCATGAACGGGCCAACCTACAGCAAATCATCTTATTGCCATGGGTCCATGAGGATCATTCAAGGATGGAAATTGTCTAAGGTTCAGCACAATGGAAAAATAGAAAGGCTTTAACATAAAGTTACTATTCACTAGCTCCTCCCTTGGGTATCCTTAGTATAATAGTTATAGTAGTAACTACATATTAAACAGAACTCACTAGACTCTAACCTACATATAAAAAGGAAAACAATTCATTATTGCCCCTTTCACTTTACATTTACCTCTAAACAGACCGATACATCTAGTTCAAAATACTTAGAAGTTAGTTGAGTCTAATAGTAAGATTAAAGTTATTTATGGTTGGAACTACCCGCAAGTTTAAGCCCCACCTATACCCTCTAAGTGGGTAATATTTCAATACATGAAACCTGTTAACTATGAAACCTGAAATGCATTCACTCTGTTTTTGGTGACTGACAGAATGATTACTCAGAGGCCAATAAGTGGGCCTATAATCCACTGATAAGGAACCTTATGTTGATAAGTTATAAAAATAGTTTTTGGTAATTGGCATGGTAATGGTCTAGCAATTTTAATATTTTGGTCAGATAAAGAAGTACCTTGTCAACAATCAGTAAAATTCTTGAGGTCTTTAATCAGTCTCTTGAGGTCTTTCGAATCTGGTTAGTTTTCAATCGAGGGCTGCAGAACTCATGAATAATTATATCATTTCACAACTAAACAGCTAAAAGAGGCTCCCTATTATGCTTACTGATTCTGAACCTAGAGAAATGACTCCCTTTCTGTCACCTCATCGGTTGCAGAAGTCAATTCTATGTCTTCTTTGTATTTCCAGTCTGCTGCAGGTTGACAAAGTGTCTTTATCCTCTGGAAAAACAACAATATAAGATATAAGGAAGTCTGCTATTCTCTTCAAGAATCTGAGCTCAATGCTTTCTACTACAATTACATTTAAGGCCGTATTCCATATACCGAAAGTGCAGGCTGCTGGTATTGACCCCTACCATGGCAACGTTCCATACCAGCAGCCTGTACTTTGCAATATCGGCAGCCAGTCCAAAATCGGCAGGAAAAATTACGTTGGTAAAATTTTATCAATAGTGCAGCCGATACATTGGCACTACCAAAAGTATAGTGGCTACAAATCGGCAGCGCACTTTCGATATGTGGAATACGACCCTTATATCATAGCCGACGATAGGACGGGCAAGATTTTTAACTCTGTTACAAAATATTTGGAATAAGCAAAACTCATGTTATAATGTTTCATCGAGAATCAAGTACTTAACCATTATTATTCACTTTAAAGAACAAAATTAATACACATAAATGCTATTAAAAGGGTGGCATAATCCATATTATGATTATACGTGCAAACCTAAGGATAAATACCAAATGTTATAATACAATTATTATAACATTTTGGATTTATCCTTAGGTTTGCACGTATAATGTCATGGTCATGGGACTAAGTGAGTGATGGAGCTTTAACACCATGTCGACAACAGGGGTCATATTCACGGCGAAAACAGGTTTTAGAAAGACTAAAATATTTTGGTGTCTTGCGAAAATACAGAGTGAGCGAGTGTTGGGTGTTTTATGCCATACTGACAGCTAGGGTAATTTTCATGGCAAAAACCAGTTGGGACGAATTCTGTCTTTGGTGATTGAATCTATGAGATGAAGGTGACAGGGTGGGCAAACAGCAGGGGATCAAAACCCAGCAATCATTTTTGCTGTACCTTATCCCTTAGTGAACCAAGCACTGACCGGGAATTAAATCCAAAGAACCACTTGGTCAGTGCAGGATCCCCCCTATCATCGCCTCGTATATTTGTTTGTTGGGGTAGTTTAACGTCCGGCCAACCCTTATGGGTTCTTTCCAGACTGCACACTGTAATACTTTTCAGCTTATATTACACCACAAGGTCGGTGACCGAATATATGATATGGTTAAGGAGAAACCCGCCACCGGGTGCAATACCCTACTCGTTGCGAAGAGTGGCAAGGGGTCTCGCCTCGTACGATCAGCAGGGGTTACTGAGTGCCTATTCTTACCCGTACCTCCACGGGCTTCATGGTCATGGTGACTACAAAACCCTTCAGAAGAGAGTGGGCATATTCTATAAGAATATCACACTTACCTTAATGATTGGAAGATTTCCAGGTAACTTGATCACCTTGTAGATTGCCATTCCAGGCACAACTATCAGAAAAGCAAATGTTAAAGTCCACCCAAGAGCTTCTGCCCAGAGTGGGAACACATAGTCCCCATAGGTAAGCCGTTTGATGGATGTAAAGTTGAAGATGATGACGAACTGAAAAGTGAAAAGCTTGTTATAAAGAATTGTAAAATTCTACAGGATGCAATACCAAATATTAGACATGTTTAGAGTAATTATCAGAATTGTTGCAATCTTTTGAGTATTTATCAATAGAACACGAAGGTGCTGGCATCTTATATGCATGTGCTACCATCTTATAAATGTGAACAG
Organism: Lepidonotus clava; assembly: GCA_936440205.1. NCBI lineage: Eukaryota > Metazoa > Annelida > Polychaeta > Phyllodocida > Polynoidae > Lepidonotus > Lepidonotus clava. Next base: position 22,669,977 of record OW387135.1, read on the forward strand.
AAAAGGAACTGCATTACTAGTTAATTAATATTAAATAACAGTTTAAAGGTACTTGTACCTATTCAGCAGGATTTTAACTTGTAGTGATATTTTTTCCATACCTCCTCAGAATCTTCTTTAATACATCAGGAATACATAGCCAGAGGGAAAAGTTTTACTGTTTGGTTTTTCAGTTAGAGGATTGTAAACATTTAGGGTATTTACTTTATGTTTCTATGGGAAATACCTGAGTTTTTAAATTTCAAAAATCCTAGAAAAAAATGTTGTCGTGTTTTTTTCTTGAAATTCCTACAGATTTTAAGTCTTGACCTTATTAATATCCTGTACAAAAATCAAAGAGTTTTACTGTTTTGATCATAAACTTCCCTATCATTCCTTTAGTACTAATTGTCATACTGTTTGTGAGTAGCAGCAGTATAATAATAGCACGTAGAGGGTTCCACAGGTATGTACCAGGTGGCACTGCTGGGATAGGTCGCAAGTACCTTTAACTCCGTATACCAACTGGAATAATTTGGCAAACGACAGAAAAACTCACCACAAGCAGAAGAGGAGTCACAAACTTGTGCGTCCAGGCTAACACTTGGCATGGCCTGCTCCCACTCATTGTCCTTATGTCATCATAAAGATTGTTGATACCTATGTTTTTAGAAATACAAACATGAAAAACACTGTAAACATAGTAAACAGAAATAACCAAAGCATGAGTTCATAACAACCTTAAGTCCGAAAGATAGACAATTGGCTTTCCATATTATAGAGAATGTCTGAATTATTATAGTCATGTTCTCAGTTTGTGAGTTGTAACATCAATAGGGCTATATAGGAATAGTCCTGCTTACCATATATCCAAGTTACCGTGATGGCTTTTGAGAGGCCGACAAGGAGCATCAGATAGGCAACATACGAGTCCATCATCTGGAGGACATACATTCCACCCTGGACAAATAAAAAGTGGGAATATACACCTTTCCCACGAACTTACGCAGTGAGCCCTCGCATAGACGCCTTGTACCCAACAGTTTGAGCCTGGTCCCATAGGAAACCATGCCCCAACCATTTGGTTCAGGTCTATCCTCTAGCAGGGCGCCACGTTATTGAAAAAGGTGTTTAGAATGTATATGGCAGAAGCAGGTCGAGGGAGGGGTGTTTGGGGGTCCCAGAGATCCTGACACTTCTTTTTGATTCAGTCTTAAACTAAAGAAAGATGCTCCGTAATATGTACACGTTTTAAAGATACTAGTAACTTGTAGTCCCAGCAATGCTACCTGCATGGTGCATTTTCAGGGGATCCCCCTATGTGCTACTTACATACTGCTGTGCAGGGGAGACAGTTTGTCAATTCTTACTATAGAAATGCTATGTGACGTCGTTGTATCAAATGGTATAATCATATTTTCCCCATGCATTGCCAATATCAAGATATACATTTTCTGAGGAAAAAACACTGAATGATTTTTATAGGAATTTTATTATTAAAAGACCTATAGCTATGGTCTGTATTGTTTCTATTCCTCCAAGTGAAAAACAACACAATGAATTTAAGATTACTTTTGGTTGTACATTCTTTGAAATTCTGAGAGTATGTAACAAAAATATCACTGCAACTCAATTCCTGCTTGGTAGGAAGTATTTTTGATATAGTCTGTGGGTGCCCCACAGGGGCGGATCCAGGGGGTCCTGACCCCCCCCACCCCCCACCCCCCCTTTTTTTTGGGGGGGGGGGGGGGGACACTTAAACATGATAAAGAGAAAAGAAATGTCGCTCGTGTATGCAAAAATGCACGACGTTTCAGTACTTATCCTTTATATGGATCCCCTCCTTTCCGAAATCCTATATCCGCCCCTGCCCCACCTCCCTTTTTTCAGAGTCCTTCATCCAGACCTGAAGGGAGGTTTCCATTTCCGGAGTTAAAACGATATTTGAAATTTTGAATACAAAAATACACTACATAATTCTCCTGTAACATTTAATCTAACCTGAACAAATGTGCATCAACCAAAAGCCTCAGTTATTGATTATTTTCTTCAAACGTTCTATATCAATATATAAACAGGTGGATTACAATAGTTTTCTTACCAAAATTATGTCGAAAAATTGTCCAATTCAGGCAGATGTTGTAAAACCAGAATACAATTCAAACAAACTATATTAGCCTAAATGTAATGTTCAATGCTATAATGTACTGGATATATACTGTTGGAAGATCTTGTACCTACAGGAAATAGTGAAAAAAAAGAACGTTGCTATCTTTTTTTAAAAAGAAGGGTACGAACATTTGTAGTGTAGATCAATCCTATGAGAAAGAAGACACCAAGTACAGCTAGCAGTAGTAAAGTGTGATATAGCTTCTTTTTTTGGAGGCGAGGTGGCAGTTCTTCGAGGAGGACCTTCTGGATTGTAGCTATGATTGAAACCTGAAAATATATGAACATGGTTTATTTTTACCTGTACATTAGAAGAAACGTAAATCGCACATGGGAGAGGAATTGATATGCTTTTAAACAATTTAATGTGGTCTTGGTGAACAAACAAGTAAAACCATGAAAGTACATGTATGTTTATTGCTAGCATACATATCTGGCTATAGACCTTTTTCGCGGCCTCCTAGCGGTATATAGTTTATGTCTGAACCTATGGGATATGGTTTCCTATGGAACAAGGCCTTACGTTTTTGTTGCAAGGCATCTATGGGAGGGTGAATTGCGCAGACTAATTAGAAAGCACTGTAGATATTTTCTTTAGTAACCATGCATGGATGCAATGACTTCATAGTCATAATATTACTTAAAATGCTTCTATTAACATAATTAGCAGACTCTCATTTAAACAACTATCAAATGTGAAAAAGTTAATTTCTGGTTTATTGCCTTGGGTCAGAACTTTAAGTACCACTTAGTTTCTGCAGGTAATTTTCCAAAGTTGGACAACATCATCATAAAGTATAATACCAAAACACTAGTTTCTTACCACTCCCAAATTGAACAACACCAACAGGAAATTTAATACAAAAGCACTAGTTAGGTTAGTTATCAAAGTGCCAACTCGCCAAGTTTAACAACATCAACATGAACAACATCAATATGAAATATAATACTAAAGCACTAGTTAGTTACCACATACCAACTCCCAGGTTGAACAACATTAACATGAAATATAAAACTATAGCCCTAGTAAGTTACCACAATGCCAACTCCCAAGTCATACAACAACAACACAAAGTATGATAGTAAAGCACTAGTTAGTTACCACATACCGACTCCCAGGTTGAACAACATTTACATGAAATATAAAACTAGAGCACTAGTTAGTTACCACAGTGCCAACTCCCAAGTCATACAACAACAACACAAAGTATGATACTAAAGCACTAGTTAGTTACCACATACCGACTCCCAGGTTGAACAACATTTACATGAAATACAAAACTAGAGCACTAGTAAGTTACCACAGTGCCAACTCCCAAGTCATACAACATCAACACAAACTTTTTGAAAGTATAATACTAATGCACTAGTTAGTTACCACAGTGCCGAGTCCCAAGTTGAACAACATCAACATAAAGATGACCGACCACACGGGTGCTCGGGGCAGGCGGGCCAGGGCTGAGGTGTAGGCGATGAACGTCATGCCAGCACCTTAAAAAATAAAAAATACAATGAATTCATCTTTTTACATGTGGCAAATTTGTACGATCATAATTAGCATTCTCATTCACCAATATCACCCAAACTCATCCACCTTAAACATGCAAACCAGCACATAACATGGTATGTTCTCTCCCTTGCTAGTTGTGTGTTTCATTGGTAACCCTTATCATGACACTTTTCTCAGGGATCCAAAGAAAGCTTTAGAGTCAAATACTAACCTGATTGCAAATTTTCACATTAGTAGATAACTAAAGCATTGAGAGTTGTTATAGGCATTACTTAGAAGATCAGCTGCATTCTTTTGGAAAAAATGTGCATTGCGAAAATCTTAATTACATAATAGTCAATAATTGCCCATCTTCAGATACTCATCATTTTAAGTGCGTATAGATAATTATATCTTAAGAAAGGGACAAAGTACTAGTACCATGTGAAACCAAAAGGAGATTTTCCAGATGTCACATGACACATTATAAAGTCTTTATAGAAATATCATGCACCACCTTAAAGGTTATGGATGGTATAGGTTGATTACATGAGCATTCATACAAAATTATCGCAAGAAATAAAGAGGCAAAGTGCCAAAATGTTATCGGTTCGACAAAAAACATTGTAAATGGTATAAAATTGTGTAACATCAAATTGCCCCTCTGATTCTGAAATGATTATGAGCAATAATCAGAGAGCCGAACTGACAGTGATAGACCTTAAAACAAATCTCTGGTCAACCTCACCTTCGTGAAATAATTATTTCTATCAAAAGGTGAGATAATAAGTGACGTAATAATTCATCTAGTACAATGATATAATTATGGTTTATGTTTCTTGTTCAGCTTTTTCATGTGTCTATCCCTTACTTTGAACTCCAACTTGTCAGATAAACATCAAGGGAAAAAAAGACAAGTAAAAACGTGACCATACACCTTTTCCATGAAAATGCACAGTGGACCCTCCCATAGAAGCCCTGTTCCCAACTATTCCCATTGAAACCCATATCCCAATTGATCGTTCAGACCTATTCCCCTAGCAGGGCGCCACTTATTTTAAATAGGTCTATAACGGCATAAAAGATAGACTGCGAAATGATAAACCATAAATTTATAAGGGAACCCACAATAACAGTAAGTAAATTTGAATCCACTGCAAAACTGAAATCAAGATATATCCTGGAGAGTAGACAATTATATCCAAGAATTCTGTTTCTTACCTTTTCCGACGACGTCATCGATGGAAACTTGCAAGTCATGGGCCATTAGGCCAAGTATGGAGAAGACAACGACACCACATAACAAACAGGTAAGAGTGTCTCCGAGGGTCACTATGACAGAATCTCTGCAATACATAATCATGATATTATGAATTATAGATTTACTTTTTTTAATAATGTGCATTTTGATTTTTGGTGTGACTCATGTCAACCATGCAAGTAACAATGCTTTCAACTTATTGACTTTGTATCTGAAAAGTTGTTTGTAATTAATTAGATAAATCAGGTAGATTTTGAATAATGTTTTATGACTTATGATTTTATGTGTAAGAGAGAAATATCTATTGATTCGTAATGATCTCTCTTTAAGGTTATTTTGCAATGACACCAGCTATTCGAATTTGGTGACTGATTGTAATGCTTATGATGAGACTAATTGTAGTTTGCCTGATTAGCCTAATCAGGAACGAAAATGAGAGTCCTATTCCATAATAATTAGATTAGGGTGATACGTTTGCATGTAAAACGTGTCTTAACATTGTAGATCTGATTACTACAATACCAAATGCTGAGGAGCTCTTTTAATGATCCAAAAGGATAGAGGGAATATGTCATGTGATCCACACAATGAATATTTCTGTGGACTAAAGACAATGTTCAATTTGACCTTAATTAGAATTGATAATTCATAAACTCACCGAAGACAGTTGTTGCGGAAGCGATTGTATGAGCCCAGAGTGATAAGGGACCCTCCTGTGCAGCCTAGGGAAAAGAAGACCTGCCCCACTGCATCCACCCACACCTATAGACAATAAACACTTGGATATCAAGATTTGTAAATAACATTTATTATCCATTGAGTGATTCAATTAAAATTCTGGTCAAATCTCTTCACTTGAGAGACCGGAAATTGTCACAAAAAAAAGAAGCCACAAATATTGTGTTCCCTTTGAGTGATGTGATCAGATATTTTCTGAAAAGAGGTATACTGTTTGGAGAATATTTGTCAATAATTGACATTGAATTTGTCATATTAAGTGATCTCTAATTCAATCCAAATTTCAGTTGCATCCCTTAATAGGTTCCCTCTTTATGCTGCGTTCCACTATTGGCAATAACGTTCAGTTACAAACATGTTACATATCATTAAAACCGTTTTTAGTCTTTGCTGCACAAAGTTATACATATAACAAATGAATCAGGTAAATTTTGACTAGCTTCATATTATCATTTATTGTGTCAAGGATCATAAAAGCTACATTTAATGATCCCTCATATGGCTTAGTTTTGAATGACATTAGAACGTTTTGGGATGAACAGAATCTCAAACGATAACAAATTTGCATTACGATATTAAACATTCAAAACATTCAGTTAGTGTAGTAATGTAATGTTTTTCACCTTCAGGCCCGCATACGCGGGGGGGGGGGGGGGGGGTGATAGGTGGCAGGGGTGGCGGGCCACCCCCCGTCCCCCCCACAAGGGAAATTTTTCAAGAAGTTCCACCTTTCTTCCAAAATTTCAATGTAAGAAATATTATCATTTGTATTCATAAATGATTCTAAAGGCAAAATGTTCCCCTATGTAAACCAGTTAGAGTAATTTGTATACATGCGGTAACCAATAAGATATAAGGGAAAATGGCACATGGCACAAAGAAATGCTATACAGCAACAATTATCGACACTTGTTGCAATACTAGCACACAACTAGCTCTACTTTCGATAATCTAAACATTTAGATGACTCATTATTAACTCTACATTTACTACTTCCTGGTTAACTATACCTAATTTGACTCCGAATACCTTGAACTATTGAGGTTTAATACCCTGTTAAAGTTAGGGGTGCTATTGGATATAATATTGTTTGTGCTCATGGATATTAGCTAGCTCCATTCGCAGTCTATCATCTACCAGACTGTGTGTCCAATACATAACATAATTCTGCATTATGAATGACATAACACTTTTGTGAAAGGTTGATGTTTATTAATCTCCAATAAGTGTTTGCTAGTGTCAAGATCTGCCATTGACAATGAACCACACAGGGGCTACTGGGGGCCTTTTCGTACCCGGACCCCCTCAGGGCAACTGCGCGGTATATATGAATGGTTCTGCCTACCTTACATCCCCTCCTACACTCTCCATTTAACATCGAGTGTCACACTCTTAGCCCTGATTCTTAGTTTTAACACTAGAACAGCTAAGTAAAAGTCTGGACTGACCATCTGCGTCAATACAATCTTTAGACTTAGGCCCCACTGACTCTTCATTGCTCTCCCTTTAAGGATATACACGAGGTCTTGGTATCTGATTCACTGTGCATGCACTGTTTGATAGTTAAAAAATTTAGTTTTAAATCAACACAAATAAAATGGACAGTATTCAGCTGAATAATTTTGTAAGTTTTCTGGCGTTATTAAGTTAACTCACTAACCACAAAAATAGAGGCCTAAAGCTTGGCAAAAAAACCCACAATAAACCGAATTCTTATTACTTTTCTTGGAACAAGTGTATCATAGTTACCATCAGACATGGATGGATATTGTTTTAATACCGTGATTATAGACCTGTGCACCAAGAAAGGGTGACTTTAAAAGTTATGGAAAAGGGCATTTTTTTCAAACAACCATAGCTTTCTAGGTAAATGAGCTACAGTATTACTTCATATACCATAGGATTCAGAATGAATTGGACAATCCATCCAGTCTTGTTTTGTAAAATATATCATAGAATGAAAACGTTCTATTTAGAACCAAAGTCGGAAAAACGAAAAAAACTGTTACTATTAAGTCATGCAATCTGATTTGAGGCTCTATAGAAAGAATGTAATGTTTGTGATATGTGAAAATAAAATTATTAGGCATATCTGTCTTTACTTGAAGATTACAATGATATACAATGTTAGTGGCTGTTATGTATATTCATAATTTTACAGCTAAATCTTTAAAAATTCAAAATGGTCAAAAAATGCAAAAATTGAAGATTTTAGATATTCTCTATGGGGATTTACTATAGGATTTGGTTGAAAATGCGAAAATTTGTGATATGAAAGGTTTTTTGCACATCAAATCACTAAAAATTGGACTATAATGTTGTATAACCACTTAAAGGAAAGACAATAATGCCTTCTACATCCTCAGGTATCCAATAAATGAATCTAAAGTCCTATGGTGTGATTAACATACCTCATAAATGGCTGTAAAAGGATGAAAAAGTCAACCTTTCTTAGAGCATGGGTCTATAGATTAGCGGTTGTTTTTTTTAGAAATCTAGAGAAAAACAGACCAACGGTTACCATTTTTATAAAAATAATAACTAAGGCCGTTATACAAATTTGAGACACGGTTCCCTCGACGGGAACGTTATGCACGCATATCTTAATTTTCAGCTCACTTGTATTATATTTATGTTCAAAAAGTAAAGTGAGTGAGTGTTGGGTGTTTTATGCCGTACCGACAGCCAGGGTCATCTTCACGGCGAAAACCAGTTGGGACGAATTCTGTCTTTGGTGATCGAATCTATGAGATGAAGGTGACAGGGCGGGCAAACAGCAGGGGATCAAAACCCAGCGATCATTTTTGCTGTACCTCATCCCTTAGTGAACCAAGCACTGACCGGGAATTGAACCCAAAAACCACTTGGTCAGCGCAGGGTCCCCCCTATCGTCGCCTCATACGATCAGCAGGGGCTACTGAGGGCCTATTCTTACCCGGACCCCCACGGGGCTGTTCAAAAAGTAAAAGCTGAATATTTGTTTCTGTTTACGAATGACTTAATTCTGCATAAACTTGATTAAAACATACTTATATCACTGAATGGAGAAAAATATTGTTTCTATTGAAACCTTATTTGTGAGTAAATAGGCTACATGTGCCTGAATGATGCTCTTCCATGGACCTTAGGCTTTTTCATTAGGGTGGCGCCCTGCTAGCAGATATGTCAGAATCAATGAGTTGAGGTATGGGATTCAAGCGGACTGGGACTGGGCTGAGTTGTTGGGGACAAGGCTTCTATAGGAGGGTGCACTGCGCAAACTCGTGAGAAAGGTGTATAGGTTTGACCTGAGAAGGCTTCAGTGCCCCTACCTGATTTTTGTTGTGAACTAACAAATGTACCTACCCTGGCATTGGCTAGCTCTCCCCAGCGTGGTGTTAGAAAGTACACGATGCCCTCCAATGACCCATCATAAAGGACGCACTGCACCAGAAGCGCTATAAGGATAATGTAGGGCAGCAGTGCAAAAACGTACGCTAACTGAAAAAATAAAATAAGCAACTATAACAAGCAACAAGGAGAGGTAGAACAAACAACGAATATTCTTTTTAGAAATGGGATAGTACACGTGGACGTCGGTGTGAATAGGCCTATTCCTCTTTCTGTTGCACCTTTCTGGCACCCTTTAAGAAATGGACATACCATCTCAAATTACCTATTATGATTGGAATGTTTTGTCATTTTCATAATCTCTGAACAATTCTACTAGGTGTGCACACATTTTGAGGAAAATAATATGTATCATTAGGCTGTTTGTCATCAATAACTCACAAAATTAAATGGATTTATAATAAATTGCAAAAAGTCCCTCTAAATTACTGTATCATGTGACTGGTCACATGTAATATCTATAATGTAAAAATAGGCAATGTCAAACCCACCATAACCTGCAGTTGTCAGTTCAACTGTGATTGATTGTAACAGGATAGAAAAAGTGTACACCCAGAAAAGCAGCACCTAGCGCTGAGGTGTGTCAACTGTATAAATTGTCAAAATAAAAAAAATATATACATATATAGATCAATGAGTTTACACAGACTATCTAGGATCTAAAGTTTGTGTACACTCCCACAATAATATGGGTACTTTTTGCATGATTTTCCCACAAGGTGGCAGGGTTGGGAAACCCCTCTATTACCTTGCCCCATGTCTTGATGCCCAGAGACAGAGTGAGAAACACGAGGAGGAGAGTGAAGAGGACGCAGAGGACGATTGGCCACCGGGGTACCCCTATATCAGTGATACCTGATGACAGCTGAAGCATGTAGTTACTGCAAAGAAATGAAATATCTCAGAATATTATATAGGAATTTACTAGTCAACTTCTTATGCGGCCACCCTCTGGGGTGATGGCAATAAGAGATCTAGATGTGAGCGATTATGAGTAGAAAATTGCACACACACATATATACAATATTTTTTTAAAGCAATCCGCGCCGTAGGCGCAACGGAGCGTAGCGACGTGATCGCTTTACCCCCTGTTCAAAATTCATGGAGGCCCCAAATCTTCAGGTGTCACATCATAAAATTGTAGTTTATGTATTTGAAAAAAGTAAATGCAGCATTCCTACATTACTAGATAGCATTCTTCAGCTGATTATATTTTTGGAATACATTTGTATCTCATAGTGTTTTTTTAAATGGTTGTGAGAATAAGTTATTATTAGATTTATGCCAACAGTTAGGTCTCACAAAGATGAGAGCCTCTTTTTGGTGTAGGCCTCTTTCTGTTGCAGTTTAAGTTTCAGCTATCAGCAGAGAACAACTTCCCAAAACCCAGCTGTTATCTGAACTCTGATTGGTTAAAAGTTATTGCAGCTATCAGCCGAGAACAAATTTCCCAAATCCTGTTCTTATCTGAACTCTGATTGGTTAAAAGTCGTCATAAACGTCGTTACGGCGACGGAAGTCGCCGCGGCGACGGACGTAGCCTGGGCCCACAGCCTCAATGTAACTCTTGCCAGTCTTGGTCAGGCCTGGTATACCAGGCTACGGCGTCGACGGGCGATGCGACGGACGTCGCCGTGGCGACGGACGTCGCCGCGGCGACGGATCGCTTTTTTTCCGCGGACACTACGCATTTCTTGTTATAGGCGATGTTTTTACCCTACTTCTTCTAAAATGATGTCCTTTCCCATATTGCTGCCTACATACTGAACTTTCTTCAGGTCTTACCAAGAACCAGTGAAATGGGCCATAACCAACCTGTCCATCTGGCTGCTGTTTGTTAAACTGCTATCAAAAAGACCTGTGGGAACCAGTGAATTGGGTCATGACCCCATTTCTTAGTTCCAGCCTCATCCTCCATGGTGTAGTGGTTAAGAGCCTCACCTCCAAACCCAAAGGTTGTGGATTCGAATCCTGGCAAAGCCACTTGTTCTTTATAAGTATGGTCACATAAGAGAGGTGTTTCTAATAGCTGGTAAAGACCCATGTATGGTGTATGTAACCTTTCTAGTGATATGGGATATATATGTCCATTTTAAACCATACATATCATTGGCATTGGCGTACAATCCTGTATACATCACTAAATGAATTTGATAATAAAGGTCAATAGGCTTGGAAGTATTTGATGAAACTATAATATTCCTACCAGTTAAGTTAAAGAGAATGTGTTGTTTGCATATATAGAAATGTGATATCTGGGAAAAAGCCCTGGAGGGGGTGTTAAGTCGATCCTTAAGTCTCAAAGGAGCTTTAACAGTTTAAGTCATCATTCAATGGGGACAATGAGAAGGTCAATCAGAAGTTAAAGGAGTTTGGGCGCCTACTTTCCTATCCCTAAACCTCATCAAATTCTTCTCTATAGGGCTTATGCAAGACTATCTTCTCTGTATCCGGCATATTTGATTATATGTGATTATCACGCGTCGAAATATCTATAATTATAATGTGCAATTATTAAGTTCAATTGCAGTTACACTCATATACAGAGTGTGACTGATCAAAGTGACCTACTTGAAGTATTCCTCGCTAGCATCCACTGGTTTTTCGGACATGGAGACATTTCCAGGAGAAATGCTTCCATTTTCAAACGCCGATATAAAGCTCCCATTGACATAACAAGCTTTGGCGAACCAGGTACCATTGTGGGAGGTGCAATTCTTCTCCAAACTTAGTGCGTGTGTGTCCCTGCAAGCTTTTGAATTAAGATTTTTTTTTATTTGAGAGAAATCGATTTAAAAAGAAAACGCTTTGTGCTTATATAACATGTAATCTTTTTAAATAGTGGCCTCATATAGATGGCGATTTTTTTTCTCAAAGTAGGAAGATTTCTCAAAACCCCATAAACCTTTCCATGGTAGGCCTATTTTAATCAATTCATGGGCTAAAATTATAATGACAATGATAATGTATTTATCCACTTGAACCTCTTAGAAAGCTAAAGAAGTTAATACATACATATAACCAACTGAGAAGGGAGTACGAGGGTGGTTATCACCCCAAGCCAGGACCCAGATATCAGCCTGAGGCCAGGGCCTGAAAGGCCAGCCAAGGGCTGATATTGGGGTCCCGGCGAGGATTTATTGTACCTTTTCTGTTAGATCTGAGCTCCCAAGGAAGGATGCACAACAATCAGTGATGGTGGGCCTGTGATGCTGAATATTTCTTTACGTTTTTTTCATATAACTCTTTTGATATCCATCAAATCCAAGAACAGTAGCAAGTGAAATATAGCTAGGAACATTGTGCAGATAATGCATATGTTAGATTCTTTATTTCTTAATAATTTCATTTTTTTTTTTTTAGAAAAATAAAAAGTTTCTGGGCTGGCTATCACCCCAGTTTATATCGCCCTGTACTAAACTTGTATCACCCTAAGGTATAATAAAGAATAATATAGCCATTCAGTCTGTTGTTGTAAGTATACACGATTGCTCCATAAAGAATTAAGATTTCACATGTCTGTGTGTCATCCCTCTCTTTACACTACTGTTAGCACCAATTATTTGCAAAACATACTATACACTTCAAAAAGTACTATACTATACGAAAAGACTATACACTACAATAGTGATATACTAGAGCTACACTATAACAGCACCATACACTAAAATAGACACCTACATAGTTATTCTTAGATATGCCGTGACTAATTGCTAATAAATGGTTTGCGTGGGTTGACGGAAGGTAGAGTTCTCTTGTTCCGAGCATAGCAGGGGACATGCCTCAGTAGTATCAAAATAGGAAGAAAGTATGGGTCAGTAGGCCTATAGGCGAAGTAGAGTTATACCAAACTCCTCATCTTAACTCCTCCAACCCTGAATTCCACTGAGCGATGTTTTCTGCCCGCATTTCGATATTTGCTCCTTTCACCCAATAATATGGCAAAATACCGTGCATCCTACATATATATATATATATATATATATATATATATATATATATATATTTGAAAAGGAATTACCCTGAAAAACATTTCGAAGTCGCCTTCCTTTAGGGGCCTTCCATTTAGTACATACGCACATTTTCAAAAATCTTAGACCCCCACCACCCCCTTGATGCGTACATATACTAAATGGAAGGCCCCTTAAGTGCGTATGCAAACTGGAGGGTGGGTTGGGGTCTGAAAGTAGGGAGTTATATAGTTAAACCAAGGCCTGGCGTAGCATAAACGTAATGTATCTTTTTTTCATGGCTATTAGGCCTGTACAGTATTTTAAAAAATATTTTCTTATGAGTATACCATTCGACAGCTGTTCTGCAAAACCCTATAATTATCATTACCAAACTGTACAATTATACGAGTACTCTTATATATGATTGGGTAGGTTAGAGGTACGTTGACGTATCGAGATGCGTTGTGGTATCTAAAATTCCCTATCGTTGAAAAAGTGCGCACATATCTCTAAGAATCAAATGCATGTTCTAGTCTTGGGTGTCGGGGGTCTGCATTTTTTTTTGTAATTTGGCTTTTATATTAATAAAAAGAATCCATCTAATGTGGTCACACACTTAATGGAATATTACTTATAATACATCATGATAATAGCATATTTATAATTAACCCCTATATCTATTATTTCTATTCATCAACAACAGCTGCAAAAAAAGTGAGTTAAATCTGCTATGTAAAATTCGGCCATATAAGGTTGTTGTCTCTATATAACATTCATACCTACCTTCTGTGTTCCACCAATTTCCACATGAATCCCAAGGCAGTTCTTTAGTGAAGGACGCAGCCATATAGAAAACGGTATAGGAAACTATGACAACATAGTACACGTCCACGTATAGGCTTATCAGGATGAGACACCAACCTACTCCTGTGGGAAAAAAAGTGAATAAATTTGTCAATTTATTAAGCAAAAACCATTTGCTGAATAGCAGACCTGTATATGGGGCCCTTCGTTGAGTCTTTGTATGGGATTGTGCTTAAAGCTATTCAATAGATATTGTAAAGGGATCGGGCTTAAGTTATTCAATGGAAATTGCATGGGACCGGGTCTAAAGTTATTCAACTGGAATTCAAAAAAAAAACTAATAGCATTTTGTATCCCGGAAAGTTGGATTAAAGTTACCTTAACGTTCGACTTTGAGTATGAAATACCATCTACTATAGGTATCTATCATATCCTAAACTATTGGCAATAATACAAAATTAATGTATGCTCAGACTACCGCAATTACCATATGTGCATGAGTGAATGTAATTATACCTACTTATCAGGCAATATCTAGAGCAATACGCATTGAATAAGAAATAGCTATTTACAACACGATGATACACTCCTTAGGCCTACTTCATAAAGATGAAAATTTATTTTTAATCTTTATTTTTCTTTTAAATTGGTGCAGAATCGGACTATAATCGCATCATTAACCCAAGACCCAGCTAATATACTCTTTATCTAAAACCCATATTCCACTAGGGGATTTTGACTATCCGGAATTTGGCAATTTCTAAATTGTCATTTTAATATGAAAGGAAACCTCGCATGCTGCATACCATTTGAAAGGAAATGTGAAATCCTTTCTTATGATATGTAACATGCCTATACTCAATTGGTATTGCCACTGGCGATTTCTGAAATTGTGAGTAAAATCGGGTAGTGGAATACAGCCTTAACCTTGAGTGATGGGAGCAGCTCTGTAGCTCCTGACTGCCCCACTCCGGCCGTACTGCCCCATGGCCAGGTCAGCCAACACCTGGGGGAAACCGGCCACCAGGATCATCAGCAGGAACGGCAGCAAGAAGGCACCTGGTAGGGGCAAAAAGTGAGTAATTGATGGAGGTTCTATGTCAACAGCTAATCAGGGTAATTTTCATGGTGAGAACAAGTTGGGATGAATTCCGTCTTTGGTGATCGTATCTGTGAGATGAAGGTGACAGGGCGGGCAAACAGCATGGGATCAAAACCTGGAAATCATTTTTGCTGTACCTCATCCCTTAGTTGTTAAAAAAGATACATTTTCAAGTGTTTGTAGCTTTTATGACATACGGACCTATGATCAATGATTTTGCCTATTACCAAAACTTTTAGTGTTATTGCAAAATAGTGTCAGAGAGGAATTATTAGGTGTAAAATTTATTCATGATAGACATAATTTCTGATCAAGAGACGCTGATCAAATTTTCCCTGATCAGCTAAATAAGTTACAGAGATATGGGCCCAGCCTGTCCACCCCCTTCTCCAGGGCTCGCTCGGCCCCGCTCCCGCCTAGCCAGTAGACTTCATGGCAACAGACAGGCACCGTAACTTTATGTGGAGGCTTTCCGCTTGACTGCAGAATACGCGATATGTTTACGTCCTAGTTCTATTGTTCTCGCTGCCAACCATGCATATTGTCTTATATAATTCATTGTGCCTGTGAGATGAAAGCCTGCTAAAATGTTTGCATTACAATGTCAATTTCCCATGCAAGACAAACTTGTTGGTCATTGTCAAAATGTATATATAATGTCACGTCTATCATATATTCTTTACTAAATTTATACCTTATTCATAACACACCTCTCAAAACATCTCTACCTTTCATATCTCTATTGGGAGAGCACTTATTGTAGTGAAATAGTTTAATTAAATGAAATAAAAAAAACTATTGTTGTTATTGTGACATAGAGTGGTGGGCTATATGAGCAATTTCAACTTGCCCTGTAATTTAAGCACCTGCAGGCTAATTTTGGTGTATTTTGTTGACAAAAACATGGGAAAATAAATAGAAATAATGCATCTTATGGCAATATAAAACTATCTAATAAAAATATTCAGAAACTAACTTCAGAAATATGAAGTACATAGGGAACAAAAAGAAAAAGTAACTAACTGTACCAGTTTATCATCTAAAAGAAAAGATAATGTCACAAAAGATTATTTATAATATGCTTAAGGCTTATAACATGAAATGGACATGTCGACATATTTCCCACAATGCATCGTGATTTAGCATGCAGGTAGGCCAAACTACAACAAACCAGAGAATTGCGTCTGGGAGAATTACTTTAGGATATTACAGTTATCATTGCACAAGCATTGTAATTGTCTGTTTAATACAATATGTACATTGTTTTTCATAGGTTGTGACTGCCCCACTCCAGCAATACTGCCCCATGCAGTATTAGGTCCGATATATATTCACCGCTGCCTTAATGAATCGGAATCGTGGCAAATGTGAATATAACGCAGGGACGGATCCAGAGATTTCCAAAAGGGGGTTTGGGGCACGCTTATATATAGGAATTTGAGGCGCCCATCCAGGGGCTAGAATTTTACATTAAGAAAACATTTGGCAAAAATTAGGGAAGGGGTAGGGGGGGTTCCCCCCCTTCTAAATCCGTTGATGTTTGCACGGACCGAATACGACACACAAGTGTCTCCAAACCTGTAAAATCATCAATTTATTGAAAAACGGCGACGTCCAAGTGACGACGGTGATGTCATGCTCACCTTGGTGATGTCATCTTGTTTGTTTACCTAATACTCAACAATCATTGGCCAATATTGCCCACGTGGTGCTATTTAGTTTTGTAACGTTTAGGGGTTAGTATTAAATCAGATAATCATATAGGGCCTATTTACCCTGGCTCCAACAGGGCGTATAATTCGTTCTAAATGCCCTTATAGGCCCCTTCATGGGGGGTCTCCAATGTCGCATGTCGAATACATAAGAAAAGACCATGTCACCTGTCACTTTTCTCTCCATGTTTCATGTAGCCTCTAGGAAATCCTCATGTCTCATTCAAGAAATAGACCATGTTTTTCATTGTGTCGCACGCATGTTGATTTAAAAAAATGATGCTGTCGCCGTGTCTAATTTAGGGGTCTAGGGCCATCTTATAGCCTATACATACCGCTGCACCCAACAGCCACTACATTATAATTGATGTGTTAATGTGTTACCCCTATTCGTACATACCCCACCAATAGGGCAAGGCTTTCATATACAACCTTCAGAGTCACTCATTTGTGAAAACCTCATGCATACATAGGCCCTATTACATTCCTGCCTGACTTTTCTACCCTCACTTAGCTTATCCATTGAAAGTCGGCATTGTAAATGGTGGCCCTTTATACGAAAATTAAATTGAAAAAGAGAAGAAATAGAAAGGGGCGGGAGCATAGTGATCAAGGGGAAATTACCAAAGGAAACACCGGAAATGTGACCTATATCAATGCACATTGAGAAGGCTTCGTCCATTTGGTACCCCCTCTCTATTCGAATGCCCTTCCTCCGGTTGGTCCGATTCCTTAGAAGCCCTCAGTTACTTACATTAAAGCCCTTTGAGGGTCCTCATGCACCAAATCAGAGACGTCCGAAATACATTGAGTATGTTAGGAACACATTACACAGGAAATACATTGAGCATGTTTGTGTAGCCACTCTGATGAATTTTGCTGTTTGAAGATATTCAACTTGGCTATGTTTTATATCGTTTCTAAACCAAGGTAGGTTAAAAGGAGTGAAATCATAACAATTATATCCACCTGCATCATGAAACTATGAAAACAAAAAAATGATAGAAGTGTCCTAATCCACACACCCCTCTGTTGCTGAGAGGTTCGTAATTGCTCAGTTACAAATTATGTGTAATTATTTCTTACCCCGTTGCTGTGTTCACCCTAGATGAACTGATGTGTATATAACACTCAATTCACAGGACAACAATTTCTATGACTTTGTCATGGATGATATGTTATACAAATGTATCCTGCAAGGTTTTTGTATCCGTGCATTGAATTGAAATACAATTAAATTAAATTAGCAGTCTATAAAGTAAAACATTCCACCTCCTTTTACATCAAGCCCTATATATTGTCTTTCATTACATGTTCATTCCCCAATTTCTCTCCCATGTGGCCAGTTTTCTGATCCCCGATGTTGACCAAACCCCCCCCCCCCCTCATCTGCATCGATATACAACCCCAAAAGCCCAATGCTTTTGTATTCAGATAAAGATAGCGCAGGGAGGTCGGATATTCTATCTAAAGATTATTGCTTAGGGTAGGTCTGGGAAGTTATATAGGTATGTGCTCTATATACACTAACTGCAGCGATTCCTAACATGTATAGAACAGAGGTAGTGGTAGTGGTAGTGGTAGTGGTAGTAGTAGTAGTAGTAGTAGTAGTAGTAGTAGTAGTAGTAGTAGTAGGCCCTAGTAGTAGTAGGCCCTAGTAGTAGTAAGAAGAAATGTTCTAAGATAACTAATAATAATAATGTTGTTTTGTAAATTTGATTAAAATCTATCAATTCTTTTCTTTTCAAAACGTTACGGCCAGCGTACATAAAATTAGAATATAGGTCGGAAAAACACAGACCTTATTTCTTTTGCCTGACTACTTTTTAATGTTTCTTTTAATCATTCAGAAATACATTCAGGCTTTCAGCATCACCTTCAAGTATATACAAAAGATCTAGGACAAAATGCATACATATATATAGGCCTAACTGATACGGTTCACATGGCAGTAAGGTCAAAACTATTATTAAACCAGATAATGGCCAAGTTTCAATCCACCTTAAAGCATGCAATGTAATCCGCGTTAGAAAGTCACCACATACCTCCACCATTACGGTAGCATTGATAGGGAAACCGCCATAGATTGCCGAGTCCTATTGCTGAACTGATTGCCGCCATCACAAAGTCAACTTTGTTGCTCCATGTCAAAGCATCTTGATTGTTTTCAGCTGCCTTTACGGTCCCCATTTTACGATGATTAACGTTATACCTAGATGCTTATGTCAACCCTTCAGGTAGAGTGCCATGCAAGTGCAAGATGTGCATGCATGTATGTTTTATATATGAGTGTTGAAAGTTGTAGGTGGAGCCATCTGTGGCGATTTCCACTGCCGTAAACCTACATGTTCTCGTGCATCTATTTTTGTTACGTTAGTTCTGAGTGAGTGAGTGTTGGGTGTTTTACGCCGTACCGACAGCCAGGGTCATTTTCACGGCGAAAACCAGTTTGGATGAATTCTGTCTTTGGTGATCAAATCTATGAGATGAAGGTGACAGGGCGGGCAAACAGCAGGGGATCAAAACCCAGCGATCATTTTTGCTGTACCTCATCCCTTAGTGAACCAAACACTGACCGGGAATTGAACCCAAAAACCACTTGGTCAGTGCAGGGTCCCCCCTATCGTCGCCTCTTACGATCAGCAGGGGCTACTGAGGGCCTATTCTTACCCGGACCCCCACGGGGCACGTTAGTTCTGTCTTGTTCGGGAGGGGGCACAATAGGTTAAACATAAATTACATCAGAAATCGGACCTGCACAAATATTTTTACTGTACAGTGATTTTCAAATTATCTATACGCCTATGTACATCCTTAATCAATAATAACACCAAAAAACATATTTTGATGGTATCAATTTACATATTTAAATGTGCTAAGGGATACCATAAATTCCACTTATTTGAGGTGCTGCATACTCCGCTAAAGTTCATGGATCCACTAATTAGAAATGCCTCTGCAAAGCAATGTAATCTTCATTAACATGATTGGCTATTATTAGCGGATTTCTGGTTCGTTGAGGACCAAAGTAGAAATGCGCCACTTGACCGATGCTGTGTCATCTAAATATATATATTTAACCTATATTAAGTAATATGCTAATCTTCACTTGTAAAATAAGAGCTAATGCAAATAAGAGATGTCGTCTCAGTCAGTTGGTAAGATGTATGTATCGTTATGTCAGTGCTAATAATTTTATAAATGCAGCCATCGCTATAGGAAGAGAGGGGGAAGTGCCCTTTAATTGGGGAGAGGGAGCATGGAAGTTAGTTTGACTAGACGGGCAAGCATCAGTAAGTACTTGGTGTGATTAAAACGGTTAACCTTGGGTAGGTTTAATGCTAGATTAAATATTGTATACAAAAGTGATTGTTGTACAAGGAGCCCATTATAAGTGGTATTGTGTGGAGTGACATCTCGTATTGATTGCTCAAATGACACTGCAAAAAATTAACCTTGGATCAAATATACATCAAAATTAATCCCCTAATAAGTGCGTGCTATCGTTTCTCTTAGTTGAACTATTGAAGAAGACGATTCACTGGATGAGAAAGGAATATGGATCAATCCCAATATCAACAGACGAAAGAATGAATAAGTAATGAATATGTAGAGTTAGGCATAAACCTCCATACAGTTCAATATTATCTACAAGAATGATATAGTTTGTGTTAGGTGAGCAATTATGCAGTGCCAGTGCAAAAATAATAATTAACTAATTACATGTATCTAACAAATTTTGTTCTGCTTCGATTATAGGATATGTACCAATCCATTGTCGAATTGGGCCAGGCCGATTGCCTTCAACTCCAAAGATCAGAAGATTAATACTGTATTTTGACGGAGTGCGACCACATGGTATTTCCCTGGAATTTTTCTGATAAAGCTTTTTAAAAAGCAAGTTGACACAGATTTAATTGATCAACGTAATCAGTTAGTAGCCAAGGCGGTTAAATAAATAGAGCTACGCAAAGAAATCTTGGACAAAACATGTTATTACTTAGTCTTAGAACGCCCGAGAACTTGAAAATTATTAGGTTAGGGACGTGACATTGTTTTTGCACTGATGCAGCATTATGCAACGATGCAAGATATGACAACGCCGATTATTTGCACAGTGACTTGTTTAATTACATTCATGTTTTTCTTAATGTATCAAACCCTTCAATCTCTTGAAAAAATTAACATACATTATATTTACCCAAAAATATTGCATAATAACTTTTACATAATTTAAGAATGCATCAAAAATGCTCAAAAATGAGTGATGAATCAGCAAAACAATGCGCCATCTTGCTTACGAATGTTGATATCACATGGTATGAATATTGTAACCCTATCGGTTAAAAATATTTAAACAATGATTTTAAAAAATCCGGTTTTGTAAAAATTTGCCTAGTAATCAGTGAGTGAGTGTTGAGTGTTTTACACTGTACCGACAGCCAGGGAAAGTTTCACGGCGGAAACAAGTTGGGACAAATTCTGTCTTTGGTGATCGTTTCTATGAGATGAAGGTGACAGGGCGGGCAAACAGCAAGGGATCAAAATCTGGAAATCGTTTTGTCTATACCTTATCCCTTAGTGAACCACAGCACTGACCGGGAATTGAACCCAAAGAACCACTTGGTCAGTGCAGGGTCCCCCCTATTGTCGCCTTGTACGATCAGTAGGGGCTACTGGGGCCTATTCTTACCTGGGTGGTGATGCATATAATCTATGACCGATTTGTACGAAAATAAGATCAACCTTACTCCCGTAGGAAAACATCTACAAAAACATGTGTAGGGTGTTGCATACAACCCCTCGTTGTGTTCTCGTAAAGTTTTCGCAAAAACTTCTTTTTGTAGCATTTTTCACGAGTCGTCTACTGTTTTCGTACAGTTTGCTAAGATTTGCTAAGATTCACTAAGTTTGACCCAGATTCTTGCGAGAAAACACAAAAACACGCGAGAAACCGCGCGAAGGTACGAGAGAGCCGCATTTTGACTTACATATGCATCATCTTTGATCACGTTGTTCGCCCTGAATCATTTCATAGTTTTTCAACTTTTTGCACATCAAACCACGATGAACAATCCCGGTAAATGTAAGGTATGTATGAATCCAACCTCCTAGAATATTGTTCTTACCTTAACTTAAAGGGAGGGGCCAGTGTCTGGAAATTAATATACTGCCGTGATCTACATCATCAATGAAATAACTATACCAAACTTTATACTTTTATCTTTGCTAGTTTTCATTTTATGAATGTTTTTCTGAATCAAACTGAATTTTCCTGCCTGCACCTTATGCACCCTGCACAGGGCATTTGTCTGTGTGTGACGTCACAAGCAGAACAGTTGAAAAATTATAAGGCTAAAATAAATGCAATAAGGAATTTGTTAATGTTCTGTTAAACTGTCATTTTGTGTGATGTCACACACAGATGTGTGTTTTCCTGATGGTCATAGGGATATGAGGTTTATTAAAAGTTGAAGCCCATTTTTAACACAAATAATTCAATTAATGACACTGAAACTTGGTATTCTACTAAATAATCATTAAAGCTAACATATAAAGTGTAAAATAACCAGAACTGAAATTTCACTGGCTCCTCTCTTTAGGTTATAGATTTGTATATTTTACATACGGCGATGTGAATTGACACTCCTTTCTATCTGCGCAATGATTTCCTCTATTACGGTATCGCTCACCACATGCGGCGTCTCAAATCAGTAAAGATTCGGTTCTAGGTTGTTATCGCAGTAGACAGAGATGCCACTCCCCGACCATCGAAATGTACAAAATGTGAAAATGTTAGAATTTGCAGTAGATAGTACTCTATAACATTATACATGCCTCTGGTGGTTGACAGTTCAGTTGGAAGCAAAATATCATCTAGACACATAAAATCTCAAGTTTCCTACTTTTGTGTAGGAACTCTAACTATGGCTCTGCTGCTGTTCTGCACTGATAATCTTCGGAATTGAAAAGTTAGTCAGGTGTGGCTAATTCAAGTTAGTCATTTTAGGGTTAGTCATTTAGGATGAGTGTTATGACTAACTTCTTAGTCGTGTCGACGGACTGATTAGTCAAATTGACCAAGTGAAGACAGAGAATCCTGGAAAAGGAAGACAGTGTCGCCACCTACTGTTAATCATCTCGTTTTCAAAAAGTCATGGTTTCATAGTGGGTAATCATGGATGATTTTGAGAACATTCAATTATAATTATTTTGTGAAATGCCCTAAAAAATGGTCGGGCTTCAGCTGTGGGCGATAATGGAGGCAGACCCTGTAATCTGGCATGGAAGGCATGCACTCCCCTTTTTGTTGTCCCAATTAGTTTCTCCTATAGACTAGATCCCTGTCTATTCATTGTGCAAAGTTGTTGGCACTTATGCCACCACAGCCCATCAGCTATTTGTCTCCCCCTTCTCGGCAATCTTGTAGGTAACACAATGAAACGGCTCATCTACGAGACAACCCGATCTGACCTCCCCCTGCCCTCCGCCCCGGGAGATCCACGAGTGTTCCATGTGGTGACCGTCGTGCATTCAGACCGCTGATCTGCCCAACACAACGCCCACAGCAACCCTCCCTGTGCAAATATTGGGCCTCCCGGTTGTTCTGTCCACTAGGCCTGGGTGGTGATGCATAATGTACGACTGATTTGTACGAAAATAAGAAGATCTACCTTACTCCCGTAAGAAAACATCTACGAAAACATGTGCAGGGTGTTGCATACAACCCATCGTTGTGTTTTCGTTAAGTTTTCGCCAAAACTTCTTCTCGTAGCATTTTTCGTGAGTCGTCTGCTCTTTTCGTATGCTTCGCTAAGATTCACTAAGATTTGACCCAGATTCTTGCGAGAACACACGGAAAAGCGCGAGATCACGCGGGAAACCGCGCGAAAGTACGAGAAAGCCTCTCTTTCGTTCGAAAGACGCCATCTTCTTCCCGCCACTCGCGCCATCTTGCCGTAGTATCGACGTAACCTTTCGCTAACCTTCATCGCATCAACCAGTGAACAAAATGGAGAAACAGCAGATCAAAGGGAAGCGTAAGGTATGTATCGTACGTCTGGTTTTCATATATACACTTGTTATTACGGATACTTTACTTCAGGCCATGTGAATCGGTCATTTCTATCGGCGCGTTACTTTCCTGTATTATCGCTCACTGCATGTTCGTTCGCAAAGCAGCACCGCTCCTTATACGGCCTTTTGTGTATGAAATTATCACCCATATGACTGTCAGCAATATTAATTCCTACCTATAGTGCACGCAATTCATATTTCTTTGTACCTAATGGTTATAGGTGTTTAGAATTTGCGATAGAGCTGTTGGACAACTGGAAAAAAATGTCGTTTTTATGGTGAGTCACTCATGCTAGCCTACAGTGTTATTGCATTTTTCTAATGGGGAATCCACTAAGTACGTACCTATGTTATTTCCGCGTGCCAAAAACGTCAATGTAAGGTAATACCTAGTCGCCTGCATAAACAAAGATTATCATTGTCTGTTTACATTCACTATCGGACGTCCCTCCCCCGTCGCCTCCTTCCAATTTTCAATTGCAATTTTAAAAATATTTCTTCAAGTGTTATTATCAAAACGAAAGGCCATATCATAAATCTAGACCCAAAAATTGAAGTGTGTTGTATCGATTAATGACCTGGCGCCTTCATAGAGCGACCCATGTGTTCTTCTACTAGTACGTACTTAATGGAAGTGCCCTAACATATAACCTGTTTTACGTGAAAAGGTTACCGCATTTGGTTATATTTTTTTTTATTGTTTTTTACACAGTCTCCAATCCAACTTCGCATTCTACATTCTACGTTCAATGCTTATATATTTTTAGGTATGTAGGTAAGGTACTTACGTGAAAATATTTAGCATTTCAGTATATAGGTATTGCCAAATAAAGTATCTATGCATTTCATTCGCCGTATGGTCTTCAGCAAATAACTTTATTACTGAGAAATACCGAAAACATAATTAAATTAATAAATCATGCCTAATGCTCTACGTACTTACGTACCTACCTTACTCACAAACCATCCTAGCTTTTCCAGTAAAAAAAGATAATTTTTCGTACTTAATTCAATGTAATTTTTTACAAACATTCAGCACAAAAGTCAAATCCGCACCCGGGCTACCGCTGACGATGACGGATCGGACAAAGGATCCGAGGTATCAGCACATGACGATTCCAAGAGGAGCAGGGGCCCCGCCTGGAACAAGGGAGATGTACGCAAACTTCTCAGGCTCGCCTTGCTCCACAAAGAAGGGCTCAAAGGTCTGTACGATAAAGACGCACAGGTGGATATTGAACAAGAAGTGGCATGGTCGGAAATCCACAGTACGTAATTAACTCCATATTATATTTCCCTCATTCTTGTACTTAGTAATGATAAAGCATTATAATAGAATCTATGGTTCCGTCCTTCACCATCCCGTCCATCTCGTACGTCGCCTGACTTAGCAAGTTAACATCGTATACAAGCTAAACAAAAGATAGAACCTAATGACAAATGTTAAATGAACTATTCCAACGAAATGTAATTACTTTCCGTTTTCTTTTAGCGGAGTTCAACCGCACCTCCAAGGTGAAGAGATTGCGGCACTCTTGCATCAGCAAACTTCAGCACTTCACTTCCGAGACGCACCTTAAGGCAAGTTCCATATTCATATTCCTACCTACTTAACGTTCGCCTTATTATTCCCTACTCTTTTACGTGCAATCTCATATAAATCATATAATATTGTAGAGAACATCTAACTCAACGACGACTTGTTGTAGACTTTGAAATATATTGTAGGCATTCAAAAGTGTTAGAATTTACATGTTTTGCATTGTTACATCCTTCATCACAATTGAATTGAACCGCGTAAGTTGGAGGTTATATCAATAAGCCACAGTGTGAAAATTAACGGGGTGAAAATTTTAACTATTTCAAACTGATTTCCATATTTTCTTAGCACGCGAAACTCTTCAAGAAGTACGATGGAAGGAACAAAAGTGTACCCTACCAAGACCTACTCTCCTACAATGAGGAGCTTGCGCTCCGTTTCCAGGACGAGAAGGTTCTTGTCGGTAAGAATAAACTATGTGATCCATAATATTACGAGGTATCTACATTTTCACCGTCACCTTTCAGTGTCTTCAATTTAGAAATACTTTACTCAGTAATTAAAAATATATCGTATCCTTACCATTTTCATTGTGATATTTAAGTATGGCATCTCTTTCCTACCCAGGTGCGGCGGAGAAAAGGTCTAGGGAATACGAAGCACAGGACATCGCTGTGAAGAGGGAGCTGGTAGGTGAGGTGCGGCTCCTAGGCGAGGCCACCACCGCGTTGGTCAAAGAAACGTCAAGTCACAACACTACTATGAAGGACGTCCTGCACCGTAACATCCTTCAGCATGATGCTCTCTTAGCGAGTAAGTGCATCCTGCTTATGGAATACATTACTATTATCCATAGATAGTATTTTTATTTACTTTATGCCTATACAGAACATCAGTCCTCGTTACCCCCTACTTAGGTACGCGTAAAAAAATAAATATAGTATATAATGTGATAAGTACAATCATCTTATTATGTAGGTAAGAGCCGTAATACACTATCTGACATAATTTGGAATAAATTATTCTTTTTTTAATGCTACAGTTCTTAACCTTGCGATTGGCAACCCTGCGCCATCATCTCATACCACTGACAGCAATGCAATGGATGTGGGTACGACCGGTGTATCTGACCCATCTAAGGAACACGGCCGTCGTTCCACAAGTACGCCCAATCCGGATGAACCTTCCACGTCGAAACAGAGCTGTGAAACCACTCCAGTCAAGAAAGAGTAAATCCTTTGTTCTTTACGTATGGATTCCTACCTCTTTTTCTAAGTATTAGTGGTGCGTCGCCTGATGTAGGAGTCTAACTTTAGTAGTCCTTAACTATTATCCTAGATTTTTTAGAGTCAGTTGGAAGAAGTTACCAGAGAAAATAGACGATTTTATTTGATCATATTAACAGCACAGGGAACTCTTTTGAAGGGTATTTTTCTCTGTATATTCGTAATTTTGGTCTAGTTTTACTGTACTATTTTTGATGAATATGCATGACGTGTTGTGACATGGTATGACATGTTATTTTACCGTATTTACGACAGGCCGTAAATATTTTGAAATATGTTTCAAAACTTTTACTATACGGCTTGTTTAACGATTTTCGCACACTTAAATGGGACGGATGTAAAATTTTATTAGTATATAGCGAAACTTTGTATAACATGTAAGAATTCAGTGAAACACCTTCCAGATAGGGTATTGCTGTTACTACCTACCTAATAAGATGATTGTAAGTTGGTATATATAACATAGTAGACATGGTACGAGATACACTTTTTTTTTTATTGTTAGCTTATCACTATATAGAGATTAACAGTTTCTTAAGAAGATGTTTTGTGTAGATGTTTTGTAACCGCCTTAGAGTAAGCACTATTTATATGGTGACTTTAACGTACTCAGCGTAGACAATATTACATAAATCTTCCCTTTAGTATTGAAGACACTTCCTGGTATTTTCTTGTAAGGCCAAGGAACAATAATATTTCCGTTCAGCGTAGCATACCCACCCTAACTGTAGACCTCTATCAATTTTACCAGTTAACCTTTAGAACTTCTAAATATATTAAGTAACTTAGCAAAATAAAAAACTACATGTGCATTACTCACTACCTACCTACCTACCAACCGACCGACCGACCTACCTACCTACCTACCCAACGATTTTTCTATTGTAAAGAGAACGAATTATTTCGTTCCTTGGCCTAGCCCCTGAAAATATATCCATGTATATTTAATCTCACTATTCGAATGTGTATGATTCTTTTTTAGAAAGACATCATTACGCTTACTGAGGCTGATGCATAACATTTTCAATTTTCAATTCCACATTCATTTTAAGTACTTATGACAATTTCTTCAGAATTATGGTGTTCGCTCTACCTCTGAGGTTTAGGTAATCTGACCTGATGTGACTCAGAAACCCCGATTCCTTACTTTGCTTGCTGCTTGTTAACCAAAGGTATGGGATTTTAATTACTCACTTTTGCCTGACTAACTGAGTGTGAGATTGAACTAAGTAGTGCTTGTAATCACTTCATAGCATGTTGGTCTTACTTGGTATTGTGTACATAGGTATATTATGCGTTTCATACTCTTCCGTGAACCATCACTCAGATCCCTTATTTATTGTTACTGTGCATTCAATTGTAGCGACATTTCACTTTATTAGTATCATTTTACTTTGCACTCCAGCGATAGCAGAAAATATTTCATTTCTTTAAGTATGTAAATATAAGTTTCTGGGTAGCTTTGCTTTTGTATTTGACAAGAATTGCTACTAATTGGATTGGAATAAGAAGTGGAATAAACGTGTCTTGCTACACGTTTTACGCACTCTACGCACTGTCTATTTTATTTTTAACCACGCATGCTAGCTCAATTTTCTTGTGAAGGCTATCATAATATTTTCTAGAGGAGATTCTTTAACTGAATTTCCTAAGTACGTACTAAATATATATACATGATCGCTAGTTACCAAAAAAAAACATTGCACACAATATAACGTAGTAAGATGTAATAACTGCACTAATACGTAAACGTCTGTACAAGATATAAATATGTCAGTCTGTGAACCCACCTTTGGATGCTATTTTGCCCGACCTATGTACGTATGCATGTCCACAGCATAAGAATAATTTCCTACCTAACTTTCAGGTATATACATTTACACATGTTCTTTCTATACTTTTAGAAGCAGATCCCAAAACAACAAGTGAAGCATCTTAAACCGGAGCCGAGTACAAGCAGTACACCTACACCTACACCGAAACCTAAAAGGAAGAAAGCTGCCCCAAAGAAAGAACCAGGGGAACCCAAAGCTCCAGTGTGGCTGCCGGACGAACTGAGAGCATTGCTCCATGCTTCTATGAAAAGGCGGAAAACAATAAAAGACGCCCTCAAAGGAATGAGGGGGGGGGGGGGGGAGTCCCTGCAGTGAAAGGAATGGATCGCCATAAGAGGTAAAATCACCACCTTTTTTCTTAATAGTTTACGTTTAAATATACAAGCCTAGAACGTACATTTGTGAAGGATCCGACATTCTTATGTTATTCAGATGAGGTGGCTTCCTGCGTTAACAACATGACATGGGAACAGTGCCAATACAAAATGTCTCACTTTCCCAGCAAGTCTAAGAAGAAGGTAATCATCTGAACTGGAAAATTTGCTTGTTTATCTCGTTATCTTAAATTGTTTAAGTAGGAAATGCTGAACATTATAAAATATTACCCGTAACATACATTCATCAATCGACTTAAACCTTAACTTAGGAAATGCAGAAAATTTTGAGAAATTTAAAATGAGAACGGGTATCTATATTTAATATACTACGTACGTGCCACTTATGTTAGGAGATGTTATTTTTTTCTAGCTAGGTAAACTCAGAATCGTGTACGGGAACACGGGGGGAGGCCAAATCCCGAAGAAAAGAAGCTCACGGAGCTAGAGTCACTCTCTCTTGCGTGGATCGGTGAGGGTAGTTTATGAAGGGAATTAAGCCAACCCGGATAGTTCCCAAGGACACCGAAACACTAAACACTGATGGAAGTGACAGTGAGGCCGATTCCACGTTGGGATGGGAGAGGCCCACCAAACAATCTACCAACTACACAGAGGATGAGGATCTATCCCAGAAGCACGAAGAGGAGGGTGCGGATGAGGGAGATGGTGAGGAAGAGGAGGACGACGACGAGACACAAGGTGAATACAGTCAAGTTCTGAGCGACCAGGATGCTGTGGACCCAGATAATCCCATTCTTGACGCCTTTGACGACACGTTGACCCAGAGTCAATTTGAGTCTGAGGAATCAACTGGTAAAGTATTCAGAGTTCTTAGTAACAATTTCATGTGTAAGAATTCTAAGACCTTTCTCTACTTAAGTTACATAGGTATTTTTCTGTAATAGTTAATTTCGTAAGCATCCTTCCCACCTTACTAGCTTATATAATTCGAATCCGATTCCTAAACCCCCCAAAAAACGTTCTTTTCAGAGGAGAAACCCCTCGATGCCCAATCTGTATTACTTCCCATGTCATGTGGCTTGCTTTTGTCGTCATGAATGCAAAGACTCTTAGATAAGATTCCTGAACCACCACCTAAGAAGACAAACGGTTATTACCACTTTAAATTTCTGTTGTTTTTTTTACCTAATAACCTCTAGTATAAATGAGAAGGGTTCAGCACTGTAATAGCGTAAAACGTAATGAAAACAAATATAAATACATAGTTAAAGATTGTGTATAAACAAAATCAATTTATTTGTTTACTTTTGAGGGGAAAACAATTTATTGTAGTTTTTTACCATGAATAAATAAACTTGTATTTTAAAGGAAAATCCTCCTCAACCAAAGAAAGGCAGAGGAAAAATACTACGAAGAATAAGAAAAAGAAGGCAGAACTTGATTTGAGTGACATTTCTAAGTTCACAAAATCTGCAGGTTAATATACCGTCATTACTATTTAATTTTTATTAAACGTGTATCTATTAACACTTTCAAGACGCCACCGAATGTGGAGATTGTACCAAATGGACACCAATTTACCAAGGAAATATCTCCAAAAGACTCCACAGAAACAACAAGTTTTTAAATGAGACCAATATTAAGGTAGAACATGAATAGAAATAATCATTTCCGAATGGCAATAGTTAGAGAGAGCATAATATGGACCATTTCAGGGTTTTGAAATAGAAAAAAGTGTATTTGATCTATTTTGAGCATCAAATTCACAATATTGGGATATTTGTTATGTATCTCTCAGGCATCTGGCGTCTAGGCCTGGTGATGCCTGAGAGATACAGGAGACTAGGCATGGTGATGCCTGAGGGATACTGGCGTCCTGAAAGGGTTAACTTCTGAGGTAAATATTTAAGTACAGTTCCAAACATCACATACTGAAAATAATATATTACAGTTGCATACCAACTGTCTAATTATACCTACGTACCTACGTACTTAAACCAACAGCATATACATATTAAAAAACAGTTTATCATGTGTGATATTAAACAGCCTTCCTAATATGGGAAATAACTTAATTTACAGCTACCACTTCTACATCTCCACAAGCAGTTCAACCGTCTGGAAGGAAGAGTGAGAAAAAGGTCACTAAACGTCCGATGTCCACTACCAAGGAGGCGGATACGGGTTATACAACTGGTCCGGTCCAGCTGTCTCAGGAAACGACTTTCGACTCGCAAGTGCAAGAACTGTCCAGCGAGTCAGATCTGGAAGAAGGTAACTTACTTATTGAGAAAGATTCTTGTCTACTACCTACCTACCGACTTAACTAGTCTTTTTACTTAGCGAGATACTTACCGAAATGAATGGTTTTTTTTTAAATACTTAAGTATAGTTCCACACATCAGATAGGGAACAGAGTCAGTGAGTGTTTCATACCAAATGTTCTCAGCTACCTACATACCTTCCTACATTACAAAGACGACGCGTAAATATATAAACAAAACAGTTATCATGTTAAATATTGGAAACCCTTACTGAGATGAAAAGAAACTTAATTTTTAGCCGCCACATCGAGATGTTCAGAAGCAGTTCAACCGTCTGGAAGGAAGAGTGAGAAGAAGCTGAGGAAACCATTGATGTTGACTTCGAAAGAGGGGGGTATGGGTTTTACTAGTGCACCGGTCGAGCAGTCTCAGGAAACGACTTTCGACTTGCAAGTGCAAGAACTCTCCAGCAAGTCAGATCTGGAAGAAGATAACTTACTTGTTGAGAAAGATTCTTGTCTACTACCTATGTAGCTTCATTGCGTTTCATTGTGCATAGCGAGAAACTTCCAGGAATGAATCGGGGGGGGGGGGGGGGGTAGGGGTGTAAATATCATATTAACACAATAGTGATATAAAAAATATCATTGATAATTGCGTAAGGTATGAAAATATTAGAAACAGTTCATTCACACCTACCTACATACGTACGTACGTAGTTTAGTAAGGACATAATTATCTGAATAGTAAAAAACCACCATTGAATTTTGCAGCAGTATACATCAAAAGGAAAAGCGTGACACCGAGTCGTACTGAGACTAGAGGGCAGACGAAAGAAACAGCAACCGATGGATTTTTACCGGATCTGTTGAGCACTCGACAGGGGTCATAGGCGGACGAGCTGCTCCTCTGCAGCCAGTCAACATTAATGAAGCAAAGGAGCCCCCTCAAGGTCACTAAGCCAGAGACTTTTCAAGGTAACGTCGGGGATCTTATTAACTTTGACTCACAACCACTGGTATCTATCGCCACAACTGCACCTACCCCTAGTCCAACTCTACCTCTGATGTTAGGGAGATTGAAAGGAATACAACCACAACAACACTACCCAACGGAATACAAGTTCCAAATAATATGCCTGAGATGGACGATTTCGACGTTATCTTTTCAAACCTGACTAGCAAGGACATTGAAAGCGAACGCAGACACCAAGTTCTCTCCAAAATACTAAATAGGATGGTCGATGCCCACGAAAACTGATTGTTTGTTTGTTGGGGTAGTTTAACGTCCGGCCAACCCCCATGGGTTCTTTCCAGACTGCACAAGGTAATACTTTTCAGCTTATTTTACGCCACAAGGGCGGTGACCGAATACATGATATGGTTTAGGAGAAACCCGCCACCGGGTGCGATACCCTACTCGTTGCGAAGAGTGGCAAGGGGTCTTTAGTGTGCAATGTCCCATAGAAAGGACACCACACACCCGGCCTTTGATGACCCTGTCGGGAGCACAGGGTGGCCCCTGGATCCCAGACTCTTGGATCCTTTCTTAGATTTTATCTATCAGTTGGCATTCTCGAAGGAATTGCAGGATCTTTTTACTTCCGTTGTTGTTAAACACGTCCTTCATCGATGTTCTGTTTTGGAGATGCCGCTTGCGACTATCATCCTTCTTCTTACACTTCAATATGATGTGCTCCACCGTTAGTTTGGTGTTACACTGTTGACAAATAGGAGCACCTTCACCTTTCAACAGGTGTTCATGTGTCAGCCTGGTGTGGCCCATCCGAAGCCGGGCCAGTTTCACCTGTTCTGACCTTGTAAGGCACTCTCTTTTGCATTTGTCACTTTTCTCTTCTAATTTGGGTTGGACAGAGTGTAGAAGATTGTTCTCCTGTTTGTTCCAGTCGCTTTGCCACTTAGACCGCAAATGTGTTTTGCTTAGTGGCAGTAAGTCTGTGTGTGGGATTCTAGCAAGTTTGTTTGTTTGTTGGGGTAGTTTAACGTCCGGCCAACCCTTATGGGTTCTTTCCAGACTGCACAAGGTAATACTTTTCAGCTTATTTTACGCCACAAGGGCGGTGACCAAATATATGATATGGTTTAGGAGAAACCCGCCACCGGGTGCAATACCCTACTCGTTGCGAAGAGTGGCAAGGGGTCTTTAGTGTGCAATGTCCCATAGAAAGGACACCACACACCCGGCCTTTGATGACCCTGTCGGGAGCACAGGGTGGCCCCTGGATCCCAGACTCTTGGATCCTTTCTTAGATCTTATCTATCAGTTGGCATTCTCGAAGGAATTGCAGGATCTTTTTACTTCCGTTGTTGTTAAACACGTCCTTCATCGATGTTCTGTTTTGGAGATGCCGCTTGCGACTGTCATCCGTCTTCTTACACTTCAATATGATGTGCTCCACCGTTAATTTGGTGTTACACTGTTGACAAATAGGAGCACCTTCACCTTTCAACAGGTGTTCATGTGTCAGCCTGGTGTGGCCTATCCGAAGACGGACCAGTTTCACCTGTTCTGACCTTGTCAGGCACTCTCTTTTGCTTTTGTCACTTTTTTCTTCTAATTTGGGTTGGACAGAGTGTAGAAGATTGTTCTCCTGTTTGTTCCAGTCGCTTTGCCACTTAGACCGCAAATGTGTTTTGCTTAGTGGCAGTAAGTCTGTGTGTGGGATTCTAGCAACCACAGGATCTAGGGCCAAGGCCCCCTTGGCTGCTTGGTCTGCCTTTTCATTACCAGAGATTCCAATGTGGCTAGGTAGCCAGCAGAAAATCACTTCTTTGCCAACCGATTTCAGGTTGGTGTGACTTTGCTGGATATCTCTGATTATGGGATTGTTAGGCTGATGTTGTAGGATAGTTTGTAAACAGGACTTTGAGTCTGAGAAGATGATAAACTTTCTGTGTCCTGATACTTTGATCCAGTCTAGTGCACGCGCCAGAGCACGTGCTTCAGCAGTAAAAATGCTGGCTTGGCCGTGAAGGGCACCGGTCAGGTCCCCATATTCTGTATGTACTGCATAACCCACTCTATTTCCTTCCTTGGAGCCATCAGTGAAGATGGGGAAATGATCACTGTATTGGTCTTTCAGGGCTCCATATTCGTTCCTGAAAGCAGAGGGGTTGGTTTCGTTCTTCTTGTTATTGCATAGTTCTAGGATGACCACAGGTTTACTCTGGGACCATGGTGGGTCCTTGGGTGGTCTTATTTCTCTGATGATGTTCAAAGGTATCTCTGCTTCTCTGATCACAGATTTAGCAGAGGTAGAGAATGGTTTGGCCACCCTTGGATTTACCCGGAACAACTCGCTGTTATGTGTGCGGAATATGGTATCATGTGTTGGGTTTCTCTTGTCAGCTTTGACCTTTATTGCATATTATAAGGACAATTTTTCCCTCCTTAAATGTAAAGGTGGAACATTGCCCTCCACGTGTAGGCTTTTGGCTGGTGATGTTCTGAAAGCGCCAAGACACATTCGTAGGCCCTGGTTTTGGATGGGGTTTAGTCTGTCCAAGTAGGATTTCCCTGCTGACTGGTATATCAAAGAACCATAATCCAGCCTTGACTGGATGTATGCTTTGTACAGGGTCAGCAGGATCTCTCGGTCAGCACCCCATTCTGTGTTGGACAGTACTTTCAGGAGATTCATGGCCTTTAGGCATTTTCTCCTCAAATATTCAATGTGAGGTTTGAAGGATAGGATCTTGTTATAGATCATTCCCAAGAACTTCACCTCCTCCCCTACAGGCAGTTCAGTGTCCTTGAGACGGAGTGCCGGATTTTCCACACACCCCCTTCTACGACAGAAGTGAACGCATGTAGTTTTGTTGGTGGAAAACTTGAAACCATTTTCAGTACTCCATCTGTCAAGGAGATTCACTGCCTGTTGTAGTTTCCTTTCTATAGTTGTCATTTGTCTCGATCGGTAGCATATGACAAAGTCATCCACATAGAGACAGCAGTTAAGGTCTTTCTGCAGGGACTTTGTAATGCTGTTAATTTGTACACCAAACAATGTCACAGAGAGGACACAGCCTTGGGGTACACCCATTTCCTGGTCGACTCTCCGCGACAGTTTGGTACCAAGACGTACGCTAAATGTTCGGTTGGCAAGGAAATTGGAAACGAATGTGGGCAGTCTGCCACGCAGTCCCATTTCCTGCAGATTCTGTAAGATGCCATATTTCCATGTCGTGTCGTATGCCTTTTCGAGGTCAAAAAAGACAGCCACCACATGTTCTTTGTTGGCGAATCCTTCTCTTATGTAGCTTTCAAGCCTAACAAGGTGGTCGGTTGTGCTCCGCCCTTGGCGGAAACCTGACTGGTAGGTGTTTAGGAGATCATTAGATTCCAGATACCAAGTCAGCCTGTTGTTGACCATTCTTTCCATGGTTTTGGAAAGGCAGCTAGTCATAGCAATAGGTCTGTAGCTCTGGGGATCACTCTTGGTTTTCCCATTTTTCAGGATAGGGACCACAGTAGCTTCAGCCCAAGAGCTTGGATAATCTCCGTTTACCCATATGTTGTTGTACAACTCTAGTAGTAGTTTGAGTTGTTCTTCTGGTAGTTTTTTCAGCATGTCATAATGAACAGTGTCAGGTCCAGGAGAAGAAGACTTTGACTGATGAAGGGCATGTTTCAGCTCCTCGAGGGAGAAGATGGTGTTGTATATCTCCCTGTTGGTGGATGTGAAGTCAAGTTCAGTGTCTTCCTTCTTCTTTTTGTGTCGGAGGAAAGTTTCGCTACAGTTCTCCTCAGAGGAGACTTTGGAGAAATATGTAGCTAAGGTGTTTGCTATTTCCTCCTTGGTTTCTTTTGTTTCGTTTCCGACCTTCAACTGGTGGACTGTTGAGGTAGAGTGACCATCTTCTTCACCACTTTCCATACTTTCCTCATTGGGGTAGATCTGGAAAGAGAGTTGATGAAGTTTCGGAAGGACTCTCGTTTAGCAGTCTTATATGTTAATTTTGTTTTAGCACGGGCTTGTAAATACGCATGCATATTTTCAGCGCTGATGTTACTATTAAACTTTCTCAGTGCTCTCTTTCTCTCCTTTCTAGCCTTTTGGCATTCATCATCATACCATGGCCGAGACTTTTTTGGAGGATGTTTTGATGTTTTTGGTATAGACAGCGCACTTACTTCTAGCAATGTATCTGTGAAGTATTGCACTGGATCTTCTTTCTCGCATGCCAGTTCCCAGGGTAGGAAGGACACTTTACAGAGTTTTGATAGCAATCCCAATCTGCTTAATGTGTCTTCCACACTGGGATCCTGTCTCTATTTTCATTTTTCTTGGATGTCTGCAGGAGGATGGGAAAGTGGTCGCTTCCACATAAGTCCTCATGTACTGTCCATTGAAACTCTGCAAAGATGGAATGGTGACAGAGTGTTAAATCAATGGACGAGTAAGTTCCACTTCCAGGATGGTGGTATGTTGGAACTTTGGTATTGAACAAGCAGAGGGATTTTCGATCTATGATTCTTTCAATTGCTCTGCCTCTCACGTCTATTTTGTGGGACCCCCATATCTGGTTATGGGCATTGAGGTCACCCATGATTAGAAACGGAGGAGGCAGCTGAGAGATCAGTGTTGCAAGATCATTATATGTGACTTTCTGTCGTGGTGGTATGTAGACAGAGCACAGTGTAAGTGGTTTGTTTATTGTTATTCGAACAGCCACTGCCTGGAGGGTTGTGTCCAAGGAAACCTCTTGTTGAGGGAAGTTTCTTTCGGCCATTATGGCTACTCCTCCGGCAGGGACATGTTCATCGGGAATTTTTGAGTAATGATGGTACTGTTTCATTTTTAAGTGGTCATGGTTTGTTGTTTTTATTTCTTGCAAGCATAGGGCTACAGGTCGGACTTCGGTGCAGAGGAGCTCCAAATCTTCCCTGTTGGCCCTGATGCCTCTGCAATTCCACTGTATGATTGTTTGAGTGTTACTCATTTTTTCTTTGTCTGTTTTTGTAGCACTGTCATCCCCTTAGGGTCTGCTAGTATACCAAATCGATTTTGTATACTTATCGGGGATAGGTGTTCCCTTCTGATGGTAACTGCTTTTGTTTTTGGAGGTGTTTGTTTTGGAGGTGATGCGGCCTTCACAGCATAGCTGGAAGCTCTCACGGGTTGGGTTGGATCCCCTTCCTGTGGGCCATCTACAGCACGGCTGGAATTGGTCACAGGTTGGGTTGGGTCCCCTTCCTGTGAGCTGTCTACATCACATTCAGACCCTAGGGATGAGTGAGTGAGTGAGTGTTGGGGGTTTTACGCCATGTCGGCAACAAAGGCCATATTCATGGCGAAAACATGTTTATACTGTAATTATAGTTGGTGACACAACATCAAATGAATGAATTTGGAAAGAGACAAGTATTGTAGGTTTGACTAAGTGGATATTAAAGAAAAGAGATTCATAGTAGTGTATATAATCCGGCTGATTTTAAAAAGTCAAGTATGATACTTGGAGGTATGTTTTGAAAAAGGTTTTGTAAGGTGGTTGCCTGAAAATGCCTTTGTCGCTGGAGATTAAAGTCAATACATTCTATCAACAAGTGCTTCATAGTGAGGGGTTTGTTACAAATAATGCAGTCTGGTGGTGGTTCACCTTTCAGAAGGTAGCTGTGTGTCAGTCTTGAGTGACCAATGCGACAACGTGAGTAAACAGTTTGGTCTTTTCTCTTCTGCAGTTGAGGAGGTTTTACATCAGTGATGTTAGGGAAAATTGAATGTAGTTTATTTTCTAGGTATGTGTCCCATTCTGCTTGCCAGAGGGAATTGACGTACTCCCTTACAAGTGGCTTAAGATCAGTGTGTGGCAT
This sequence comes from Lepidonotus clava, assembly GCA_936440205.1. NCBI lineage: Eukaryota > Metazoa > Annelida > Polychaeta > Phyllodocida > Polynoidae > Lepidonotus > Lepidonotus clava. Next base: position 22,707,748 of record OW387135.1, read on the forward strand.
TGGGCAACGTTGTACATTTTCTTTGAGTCCATTTTTAGCAGTTTGGTCTGCAGTCTCATTGCCAGGCAGGCCAACGTGGCCCGGTACCCAGCAAAATCTAACATCTATGCCAGATCTTTCTAAGGTATTCAACTTTCCCAGGATTTTTAACAGGACAGGATGGTCAGTCCCAAGATGTCTCAACGCTTCTAGACATGATTTAGAATCACTAAAGATGATACAGTTTTTACGGTCTAAAATTTCAATGATCTTTAGGGCAATCATAATTGCACATGCCTCTGCTGTGAAAATTGAACTGTGGTCTGGGAGACGCATTGGAACCTGTTTGCCACAGCCTACGGCAGCAGCAGCAGCAGTTTTACCTTCCTTTGAGCCATTAGTGTAAAGAGGAACATGAAGTGGAAACTTGTCCCGTACTGCCAAGAATTCCCTCTTGTAGATCAGAGAGTTTGTGTCCGATTTTCTAAATTTGGTTAAAGACATGTTGATGTAGGGTGTTTTCAATCGCCAGGGAGGGATAGATGAAAAGTGGGTATGAGTGAGCAAACTCAGGTCGATGTCAATGCCCTGTAGATGATTTTTGATCCTAAATCCAAAAGGTCTATTGAAATTAGGTCTCGTGTGATACATTTCTTCATACTGAGGGTCGAATACGTGGTGATGTGCTGGATTTCTGGTGTTGGGCTTTAATTTAAGTGCAAATTGCAGGTCTTGTTTCAGGCGTCTGTATTCTAATGATGGTTCTTTGCTCTCCACATAAAGGCTCTGGGCTGGTGATGTTCGAAATGCTCCCAATGCTAACCTCAGTCCTTGGTGGTGGACTGTGTCCAACAACCGTATGTATGACTTGCAGGCTGATCCGTAAACCTGGCTGCCATAGTCAAGTTTTGACCTAACGAGGGCTCTGTAAAGTCTCAAGAGTATGTATCTGTCTGCACCCCATTTGGTGTTTGATAGAACTTTGATGAGGTCTAAAGCTCTGAGGCATTTTGTCTTGAGCGTCTTAATGTGTGGCAAAAATGATAGTCTTTTGTCTAATATTAGTCTCAAAAACTTAGTTTCCTCAACGACTTTAATGGGATCTCCATTTAGTTTCAGGTCAGGATCATGGTGAGGGGTCCTCAGTTGGTAAAAGTGGACAGCGACTGTTTTTGTTTTGGAGAATTTAAAGCCATTCTCTAGAGACCATTTATATACTTTATTTAAACTAAGTTGTAGTTCTCTTTCGATGGTATGCATGTTTTTACCTCTATAGCACAAAAGGAAGTCATCTACATAAAGGCTACAAGCCACTTCCTTGTTGATAGACTTAACAATGCTATTTATCTTTATATTAAAAAGGGTGACAGACAGGATGCTCCCTTGTGGGACACCCATCTCCTGATGGTGGATATCTGAGAGGGTAGTATTCAACCTTACTCTAAAGTGTCGATTAGATAGAAACGTTGAAATAAATATAGGCAGCCTACCACGGAAGCCCATGTCATGCAGATCTTTCATTATACCATGTTTCCATGTGGTGTCGTAGGCCTTCTCAAGATCAAAAAGACACAGCTACAACATGCTCTTTTTTAATGAATGCATTTCTAATGTATGTTTCCAAACTAACCAAGTGGTCAAGAGTGCTCCTCCCTCTCCTGAAGCCACTCTGAAAGTCAGAAATTAAATTTCCAGACTCCAGGACCCAGACAAGGCGAGCATTAACCATTCTTTCCATTGTCTTGCAGACACAGCTGGTTAAGGCTATTGGCCGATAATTGGTGGAATACTTATGGTCTTTTCCCTGTTTTGGAATGGGAATGACAATAGCCTCCTTCCATGTTTCTGGGAGGTGACCATGTTTCCAAGCATAGTTGAAAAGCTCCAAAAGGATTTCAAGGACCGACTCTGGTAGATGTTTTAATAGTTCATAGTGAATTTTGTCAGGACCAACTGCTGTGTTGTGAGATTTATGTAAGGAAATTTTTAATTCTTCCAGTGTGAAAATACTATTGTATCTTTCTGAATTATTCGTCCGGAAATCAAGAGATTGTCTTTCTGTTTTTGTTTTGATTTGTTTAAATATAGGTAAACAATGAGTGGAGGAGGAGGTATGTTCAAATGTCTGTGCCAGTTTTTCAGCTATTTCAATGGGAGTGGTTAGTAGGTTGTTTCCGTCCTGTAGATGCTGGATCCTAGAGTCCTCACCCTTCCCTTTCATTTTGCGCACCATGGACCAAACTTTCCTCATTGGCGTTCTTGAGGATATCCCAGAGACATATTCTCTCCAACTAGTCCTCTTTGCTTCTTTGATAATTCGGCGTGCTTGGGCTCTTTTTACTCTAAATATATTAAGATTGTCTGTAGTTGGTCTTCTGTAAAATTGTCTTTCGGCCTTCTTTCTCTCATTTATAGCCTTCTTGCAGGTTGCATCAAACCATGGGTTTCTAGGATGTTTTGGAATTGTCGAGGTCTTAGGAATAGTCTCCTCTGCAATTGACAGCAGTGTAGTTGAGAATAAATCCAGACCATCCTGCCCATTGACAGTATCTGTTGTGATCCTCTTCTGGCACAGAGACTGGAAGGTTTCCCAGTCTGCCCTATTGAGTTTCCACTGGGGTTCTCTGTCACTGGTGGTACTTTCTTCAGTTTTCAGGATTATTGGGAAGTGATCACTTCCATGGAGATCTGGGATAGTTCTCCAAGTGAAATCCAAAAGGAGGTCAGGTTCAACTAATGATAAGTCAATTGCAGTATAAGTGCCATATCCTGGATGTAGGTAGGTCTTGGAGCCATTGTTTAAAATGCAAAGGGCCTGGTCTTCTATGAAATTTTCAATCCTCCTGCCTCTGGTATCTTGAATATGACTGCCCCATAGGGGGTTGTGACCGTTTAAGTCCCCCATCATGATGTAGGGGGAGGGGAGCTGGCGGGCCAAGTTAGTCAATTCTGTGGATGTGAAGTTAAACTGAGGTGGGATGTAAATTGAACACAAAGTGATGGTTTTATGTAAGGTTGTTCTAATAGCTATTGCTTGGAAATTAGTTTTTAATTGTATTTGGCTATGAAGTATATCCTGTCTAACTAGAATAGAGGAGCCACCAGAGGGTCTTTCTCCCTGTGGCCCATAGCTATTGTAAATGTGATAGTTTTTAAAGGTAAGGTTATCAATTTCTTTTAAATGTGTTTCTTGGAGACAGTAGGCAAGAGGATTATGTTTTTCAGTGAGTATTTTCAATTCATTAAAGTTGTTTTTAAGACCTCGACAATTCCATTGAATGAGGGATCTCCCTCTCATCACGGTGGATGGATAGGAGATTTACTTCTCGTGTTTGTTCGTAGGGAACGGCTTTGGCTTCGGCTGATAGCAGCCTCAGTCTCAGCCTCATCCAAATCCACATCACGGAGATCTCGAAATTTATTTTTCACGGGGACAATAGATTTCTCTGCCTTTGACAGGCGGTCACTTGGTGTGGTCTTTTTTGCGGTTTGAGAACTAGTCTTTTTTCTTTGAGGATTATTAGACGGTGGGACACTGGTTTGTGTCTCTGTCTGTGTAGGTTTTGCTGTTTGTGTAGGTTTTTCAGTCTGTGCAGTCTTTTCTGAGGTTCTGTCTATGTCGGGAGTACAGTTGACTGGCTGATCACGCCGGAGCCACGTACATTCGGTCTGACATTCAATTGTTCTTGTTTTTGGTTTTGTCACGTTAGCGTATGATTGTGATGCAGTGGATAGGGCTGGAGTCATAGACTCAACAGCTCTTCTTGCTGCCGGATAACTGATTTTTGGTCGGTCTTTACTTTCTGGATGGATTTTTCTTTTTGCCAGACTGGACATTCTTTTGATATGGCCATATGGGCACCCTGGCAATTGGCACATTTTGCCAGGTTTTTACAATCAACGTTGTCGTGCCCCTTCTGACCACATCTCAAACAAGTTAAATCGTTGGTACATGAATCTTTGCCATGACCATATTTCTGGCATCTAAAGCAGCGGAGTGGATTTGGGATGAACAAATCCACATCAACGCTGAGATAGCCAACCTTCAGTTTTTTGGGTGGATGTGGTCTGCTGAATGTCAGGATATATGTGTTTGTGGGAGTCACTTTCCCTTCTTTTCTAATCGTTATCCTTTTGACATGTGTCACGCCTTGTGTCGATAGTTCGTCTGCAATTTCCTCTTCATCAACATTTCTTAGTTCCCTTGTGCGGATAACTCCTTTACTAGAGTTCAGGGACTTGTGAGGTGAGGCTTTAATGCTGACATTTGCCAGTGTACTAGCACACAGCAGGTTGTCAGCATGGGCCTTTTTTGAACACTCTACAAGAATTTGTCCAGTCCTCAATTTCTTTATGTCTGTGACAGCACCAGCTATTCCGTTAATGCCTTTAAGGATGGCAAAAGGCGACAAGTCAGTTAGACGTTCAGAAGGGTCGGTTGAGTTCAGTACAATAAACTTAGGCCAGTGTGCGATAGGGGTATCAGGGTCAAAGTACGAGTCCAGCATCAGTTTCTTTTTGGGGGAAAGGGAGTGAAAAGCCATGGTGAAGTACAGTTTTTTCATCACCCTTGTTCCTCACCCACCATGGAGCCCAACGAGGGGATGTGCAGAGCCGCGGATATCCAGCAGGGTACACACCAAGGATACAAGGGAGGTATACTCAAGCAACGACAGGCATTACTCAATTAGCCCTAGCCACCGCCTTCTAGGAAGTTCCAATATCAGGTATTTATTAAACATGTAGATATTTTATCATACTGTCAGTTAGCTTTTCCAGCTCTCCATGTAGGTGGCAGGTGTTATAAGCCATTTTGTTTAAAGAACTATCCTAGGGCTTGGCATGACCAGCCGATTGATTGGATCGGGCTTCTCCAACCTCCTGTCTAGGTGAAGTAGGGGCCAAAGTGCAGTGTTGGACAGAAAGAAGAGTGCATCTCCAGTTGTCCTCATGACACCAGGATCACTTCCTCCACCGACACAGGTCGCGATTCACGGCAAACAAATCGCCCCATTTGTCACCTTATACGATCAGCAAAGGGGGTGCTAGGAACCTATTCTACCCAGGGAGTTCCCGGAGAAACCCCCACCCCGGGTCCCCACGGGGGGACCCTAGGGATGATGCGGGTCTTTCGCTTCCACCTGGTCTTTTTGGTGGGGATTTACTACTAGCGAGTACTGGTATCCTAGAGGATCCAGACTCAGCTGGAGGCCCAGATGGTTTTGGGCCTTTGGAGGGCTGGGTGGTCTTGCCCTCAGTATTTGTCCCTGAGACTTGGGACTGACCTCTTTTAGGGAGCGAGGTGGTGTTGCTCCCTCTGTCGGTCCCATGTGTGGGCCGAACTTTACTTTGTTTTTGCTGTGCATTCACAGCCTGATGGTGAGGAGCCTTTTGATATTGCTGTGGCTTAACAGCACGGTCAGGCCAGTCAGGTGTTTGGCAACCTGCATCTTTCTTTGACCTGACCACTGAAGCGAAGCTTCTTGTGAGCACTGGAGCACGGGATGCTCTCACGATCCCTCGGGCTTCAGAGAGAGAGATCTTCCTTTTGACACGGACAGATTGAACCTCTTTCTCTTCGATGAAATGCGGGCATTTCCTGGAGTATGCCGGGTGTTCCCCTTTGCAATTAATGCATTGGGGTTTACCCTTGCACTCTTGAGTTGAGTGGTCGACTTCTTTGTTTCCACATCGACCACACGCTGCTTGGCCATTACATTTGTTTGTAATGTGGCCATATTTTTGGCATTTATAGCAGCGCATGGGATTAGGCGTATATTCTTCCACTGGCAATCTGGTGTACGCACTTTGTATTTGGAAATGTACTGTGTCCCTAACCTGGGACAACAGGGTATCATGAGGGTCTTTAGTGTGCAATGACACAATTCATCTTGTGAGCCTGTGTAAAAGTTCTCACATCAAAACATAATTATGGTCTAAAGAAGACAAAAGAACATCTGGTTGAAGAACTAAAGATACTTTCCGAAAGAGGATTCACTGTCAAGCGAGAAGGAGAAAATTTTCATTTCAAGTGTGATCTTCTATTTTGTGTAGGAGATAATCTTGCAGCTCACCAAATTGGTGGGTTCAATTAAAGTTTTTCTGGCAAAAGGCCATGCAGGTTCTGTTTAGCTACAAGGGAGCAAATACTGGCTGGGGAAGTGGGTAATCCCAGGACACCAGAAAATTTGGATCAACAGGCAAACTTGGTTGAGAATAATGCACTGTTTTCCACTGTGTATGGAGTTAAACAGAGATCCATTTTTTTCTGATTTAGAACACTTCCATTGTGCACATGGTCTCCCAAGTGATATAGCCCATGACTTATTTGAAGGTGTGGTCAGGACAGTCAGGACTCAAGTCATCAAGCATTGTGTGAAAGAGAGATATGTTAGTCTTGAGGTAATAAATGAAAAGATTACCTCCTTTGGATATAGAGGTTCTGACAAGCTTGACAAACCAAACCCAATCCCAGATAGTCTGGAGGTTAAGCAAACCTTTTTGAAAATGTGGTGCCTCTTTCGGCTATTTCCATTTATGGTAGGCCACTTGATTCCCTTGGAAGATGAAGTATGGGGATTGTACCTCAGTCTGTCTACAGTGCTTGAATACATCTGTGCCCCAGAATTAAAAACACACCAAGTAGAAGTGATGCGCGAACTCATCATTGAGTTTGATGAGATGCGATCAAATGTTCTGCCAGGTTTAGGAAGAAAACCTAAAGATCACTTCATGCTTCACTATGCTGACCAGTTCTTGCTCTTTGGACCATTAATTCATGTATGGACTGTCCGGTTTGAGGCAAAACACCAGTACTTTTGCAAGGTTTCCAAGCTTAACACCTGTAGAAAAAATGTATGCAAACCTCTGGCGAACCGACATCAGTACAAGGATATCCTGTTTGTTTGTTTGTGGGATTAGTTTAACGTCCGGCCAACCCTTCAGGGTTCTTTTACCAGACTGCACAAGGTAAGGCCTTTCAGCTAGTTTTACGCCACAGGGGCGGTGACCGAATCTATGAAATGAGGTGCCTATTTGTAGCAGTGGGACCCAATGCCCTCTTTATAGTGCTGCCACACTGAGATATCATGTCATAGGCCCACACAATACCCCACCCAGTCACATTATACTGACACCAGGCCGACCAGTCATATTTCGTGGTTCTTACTTTATACCGAGTGCCAGGCAAGCAGTGACCACTACCATTGTTAAAGTCTTTGGTATGACTCGGCCAGGGATAAATCCCAAGACCTACCAGACTCAGAGCGGGCACTCTACTAATTGAGCTACCAAGTCTGGTCTCCCCATTTGTCGCCTTCTACGAACAGCAAGGGGCTGCTGGGGACCTATTCTTCCCAGGAGGCTCCCAAAGGAACCCCCACCCCGGATCCCCACGGGGGGTATCCTGTTCACAGGAGAGAAAAGACTGGTGGTGAAAACCACACCTGTGATTATCAAAAGTCAAACAGTGGTTGTAAAATATGTCCGGAGCAATTTGAGAAATCCACTGAAGGATTTAGTTTCAGATGATCAGGAGGTATGCGTTGGTGCAGAGGTCCGCATCGGGCACTACAGATATTGTAGAAACTCTGTGATTGTTACAGATGCAACTACAATGAATTTGCAGTTTGCAGAGGTTGTAAATGCTGTGGTTATCATGAACGAGATGTTCCTGGCTTGCCAAAAACTGAAAAGTACATATGATCCTCACCTTCATTGCTACATTGTTGAGAATGAACCCACTCTATTTCTGATAAAGCTATCGAAGCTTAAATTCCATCAACCACTGAGTCTGTATAGTTTACCTGGTAAGCAATCCCGTGGCATAAGACTTAAGCATAAACTTATAGAGTGATGGATAAATACCTAATCTATTTTCTTCTTCTTCAGGAACCTGAGGTTCCATGTCACTTCTGGAACATCTAAGAAGATTATAGAGTGCGACCCTACAAATCTTACAAATGAGATTGAATCTCGCTTTGGACTACAGGACTTTAAACTGGAGCACTACTTGCCGGATATCGGCGAGTATGTTGACTTTGAAAAAGATGTATTCAATCTGCTTAAAGATGAAGCCATCAACAAAATTTTGGAAAAAGCACCAGAAGCGAAATCTGACACTTCAAGCCTTGGGGAGTCTCTTTCACAAGTCACATCAGATAATGGATCATTGTCCCAGCATCAACCTAGTGCACATTGTATACCTGACTCCATCGCAAGTTGACACTCTACCAATTTAGCTACCAAGTCTGGTCTCCCCATTTGTCGCCTTCTACGAACAGCAAGGGGCTGCTGGGGACACATTCTTCCCAGGAGGCTCCCAAAGGAAACCCTGACCCGGATCCCCACGGGGGAGTGAAACAATGGTGAATCAGTCGGTTCAGACACAGGGATGGACCCCATCAGTTGTACAATCATCTCAACAACTACCCGGTGGCTTCATGGTTGGTGCGTATTCCCAACCTACAGTACTTCATGCATGATGAGTCGATGTCGTGGGTGCTGACCTACCATGTGAATACTATGATTATGTGTACTATAGTTTATGTTGAATAACTGAATCAAATAATTGATTAGTTGGTTTGACCTACTGTGTGAATACTATGATTATGTGTAGTTTAGTTTATGTTGAATAACTCAATCAAATAATTAACTACTTGGTTAAATGGTTTATTTATTTTTTGTGTTTGACAGAAACAGACAGTACGGATGGCGTTACCCGTCCAGTGAGGGTGCCCGCAGGAACGACCCTGAACCAGTCGATTGACAAACAGGCATCCACTTCAGCTCACTCACATTCTCAACAACTTCCCGGTGGCTTCATCCTTGGTAAGCATTCCTAAACTTGTTTGTTTGTGGGATTAGTTTAACGTCCGGCCAACCCTTTAGGGTTCTTTTACCAGACTGCACAAGGTAAAGCTTTTCAGCTAGTTTTATGCCACAGGGGCAGTGACCGAATCTATGAAATGAGGTGCCTATTTATATCAGTGGGACCCAATGCCCTCTTTATAGTGCTGCCACACTGAGATATCATGTCATAGGCCCACACAATACCCCATCCAGTCACATTATACTGACACCAGGCCGACCAGTCATGTTTCGTGGTTCTTACTTTATACCGAGTGCCAGGCAAGCAGTGACCACTACCATTGTTAAAGTCTTTGGTATGACTCGGCCAGGGATAAATCCCAAGACCTCCCAGACTCAGGGCGGACACTCTACCAAAGAGCTACTGAGTCTGGTCCCATTTGTCGCCTTCTACGAACAGCAAGGGGCTGCTAGGGACCTATTCTTCCCAGGAGGTTCCCGAAGGAACCCCCACCCCGGATCCCCACGGGGGGTTGGAGGTGATGAATGGCATTCCCTCCCGGATACCACTATATGGGAAGGCCAAAGCAGAATTCTTCGAGAAGGTTTTTTGCTAAGTTATCTAGGTTATCAGCTGGGCCACAGGAGGGCACTGGGAGGTCAGCATGTGACTGCCAACGCAGTGTCAGACTAAGTGAGTGTTGGGTGATTTATGCTGTACCTACATCCAGGGTCATTTTCACAGTGGAAACAAGTTGGGATGAATTCTGTCTTTGGTGATTGTATGTATGAGATGAAGGTGACAGGGCGGGCAAACGGCAGGAGTTCAAAACCTGGAAATAATTTTTTGCTGTACCTCATCCCTTAGTGAACCAAGCACTGACTGGGAATCTACCCAAAAGAACCACTTGGTCAGTGCTGGGTCCCCCCTTTCGTCGCCTTCTACGATCAGCAGGAGCTACTGGGGGCCTATTCTTACCCGGAACCCCCATGGGGTCAGTGTCAAGAGTGTGTGAGTAATGGATGTTTTACATCATACCGACAGGCAGTGTCATTTTCACAGCGAAAAGAAGTTAGGACGAATTCTGACTTTGCAGACACGTTTGTTTGTTGGGGTAGTTATGGGTTCTTTCCAGACTGCACAAGGTAATACTTTTCAGCTTATATTACGCCACAAGGGCAGTGACCGAATATATGATATGGTTTAGGAGAAACCCTCCTTCGAAACCCTCGTTGCGAAGAGTGGCAAGGGGTCTTTCGTGTGCAATGTCCCACAGAAAGGACACTACACACCCGGCCTTTGATGACCCTGTTGGGAGCACAGGGTGGCCCCTGGATCCCAGACTTTCAGACACGTGTTTTCACTTGGTCAGTCTTTGGTGATTGTTTGTTGTGTTAGTTTAATGTCCGGCCAACCCCTTGGGGTTCTTTTACCAGACTGCACAAGGTAAAGCTTTGCAGCTAGTTTTACGCCACAGGGGCAGAGACAGAATCTATGAAATGAGGTGCCTACTTGTAGCAGTGGGACCCAGTGCCCTGCCACACAGAGATCATGTCATAGGCCCACACAATACCCCACCCAGTCCTATTATACTGACACTGGGCCAACCAGTCTTTGTTTGTTGAGGTAGTTTAAAACCAGTCATGTTTCGTGGTTCTTACTTTATACCGAGTACCAGGAAAGCAGTGAACATTGCTATTATTTATTTCTTTGGTGTGACTCGACCAAGGATAAAGCCCAAGACCCCCCCAGACTCAAAGCAGGCACTCTACCAATTGAGCTACTGAGTCTGGTCTTCCCATTTGTCAGTTCTACAAACAGTAGGGGGCTACTGGGGATGCATTCTTCCCAGGAGGCTTCTGAAGGAGAGGCATTGTTGATTCCACATGATTTTTTTCTTACTATATTAATAACATACGGACTAAATTCCTCTCACTGTTTAATTATTTACAAACTTAAAAGCTTTATGGCAGAAAAAATGGACTTCAGGAAGACAAGACATGTAGCCTTTTTCAACAGTAGGGTCTTTCTAATTGATGAAGAGGTGCAAAAATCAACAAACCTGGAGTCATTTTTGAAGCTCTATTTTTCAGAGGTGCTAATCTTAATAGATTATTCATTGAAGCGGACTTTTACGCCTCATTAAATCCCTTTGACAAAATGTATATTGTGGGAGGGATCAATGAATTTATCAGAAAAGATAGACAAACAAAGAATTATTTCCCCTGCACAAACCAAGAGTAAGTGAGTGTTGGGTGTTTTATGCCGTACAGAGAGCCAGGGTCATTTTCATGGCAAAAACCAGTTGGGACGAATTCTGTCTTTGGTGATCGAATCTATGTGAGGAAGGTGACAGGGCAGGCAAACAGCAGGGGATCAAAACCTGGAAATTATTTTTACTGTACCTCATCCCTTGGTGAACCAAGCACTAACAGGGAATTGAACCCAAAGAACCACTTGGTCAGTGGGTTCTTTCCAGTGAGAGTGAGTGAGTGCTGGATGTTTTACACAGTACCATCAGCCAGGGTCATTTTCAAGGCAAAAACAAGTTTGGACATATTCTGTCTTTGGTGATCGTAGTGAGTGAGTGTTGGGTGTTTTACACCTTGTTTGTTTGTTTATTTGGAGGGGTAGTTTAACCAAGCACTAACCGGAAATTAAACCCAAAGAGCCACTTGGTCAGTGCAGGGTCCCCCCTAGTCGCCTCATATGGTCAGCAGGGGCTACTGGGGGGCTATTCTTAAAACGGGATGGTCTGTTTTAGGACGATTTAGTGCTTCTTAGTGAGTGATGGAGCTTTAACACTGTGTCGACAACAGGGGTCATGTTCACAGCGAAAAGAGGTTATAGAAAAAACTAAAATATTTTGGTGTCTTGCGAAATTATGGATTTCCTAAATGTAACTAAGTTAACAGAGTGACAAAACAATGAATAGAGAGATGTAAAACAGAAATGAGCTAGAATTTGTCATTAAGACCAGATGATTTTAGGAAGCCAAGAATTTTTTCTGGTAAAACCTTTGTGATGAGGTCCGACATGTCAGCAACCTGGTAGAACTGTTGCCTAATCACATGAAAATCAACACATTCTAATAATAAATGCTTAACAGAGTACAGGTACAGACAACACAATCTAGTTGGGGCTCGCCCTTGAGAAGGTAACTATGGGTTATCCTTGAGTGTCCGACACAGCATCTGGCAAACACAGATTGGTCATTCCTATTTTTAATATTATTTGGTTTCACATCTTTGATCAATGGGAATATTGCATGTAGATCGACTCTATGAGATGAAGGTGACAGGTCGAGCAAACAGCAAGGGGTCAAAACATGGAAATCATTTTTGCTGTACCTCATCCCTTAGTGAACCAAGCACTAACCCAGAATTCAACCCAAGAACTACTTGGTCAGTGCAGGGTCCCCCCTATAGTCGCCTCATATGATCAGCAGGGGATACTGGGGGCCTATTCTTATCCGGACCCCAGCGGAACACCAACTGTCAAAAGGGTACAATATCAAGAGTAGTTTTGTCTGTATACCACCCTCAAACAAATGGATTAGACGAGAGCACAAACCAAACAATGAAAGCAAGAATCGGGAAACTAGCTAATGAAAACGCAGACAACTGGGACGTGTTTTAGAGAATATAGCATTTTCCACTCGAACAGAAAAGCAAAGGTCCACCAAATACACACCTTTCTTCCTAATGTTCAAGGGGAGGCAAGGCTTCCAATGGAGGTAAGTGAGTGAGTGAGGGTTGTGTTGGGATGTTTTACGTCATACCAACAGCCACTGTCATTTTCACAGCGAAAACCAGTTGAGACTAATTCTGTCTTTGGTGATCGAATCTATGTTAGGAAGTTGACAGGGAAGGCAAACAGCAGGGGATCAAAACCTGGAAATTATTTTTGATTTACCTCATCCCTTAGTGAACAAAGCACTAACCAGGAATTGAACCCAAAGAACCACTTGGTCAGTGCAGGGTCCCCACTATTGTCCCCTCATATGATCAGCAATGGTTACTGGGGGCCTATTCTTACCTGGACCCCCACGGAATACCAACTGTTGAAAGGGTATGATATCAAAAGAGTAGTTTCGTCTGCATACCACCCTCAAACAAACAGATTAGACGAGAGGACAAACCAAACTAGCTAATGAAAATGCGGATGACTGGGACGAGTTTCTCAAGGATATAGCATTTTCCACTCGAACACAAAAGCAAAAGTCCACCAAATACACACCTTTCTAACTAATGTTTAATAGGGTGGCAAGGCTTCCAATGGAGGTGAGTGAGTGTCGGATGCTGTACCAACAGCCAGGGTCATTTTCATGGCAAAAACCAGTTGGGTCAAATTCTGTCTTTGTTGATTGAATCTATGTGAGGTGGGTGACAGGGCAGGCAAACAGCAGGGGATTAAAACCTGGAAATCATTTTTTCTGTTTGTTTGTTTGTTTGTTGGGGTAGTTTAACGTCCGGCCAACCCTAATGGGTTCTTTCCAGACTGCACAAGGTAATACTTTTCAGCTTATTTTACGCCACAAGGGCGGTGACTGAATATATGATATGACTGCCATAAACTTAATTTCAGTTCAATCAAGATGGCTTGGGTAAGAACCATCTGGAAGGAGAAAATTGATGGCCAGAAGAAGGAAGTAGAGGGAACAGTACCAAAGAACTGGTTGACGAAGAAATTCGTGTTTTGGCCACCACGAAACAAAAATGCGAAAACCAGTTGGGACGAATTCTGTCTTTGGTGATCGAATCTATGAGATGAAGGTGACAGGGCGGGCAAACAGCAGGGGATCAAAACCCGGAAATCATTTTTGCTGTACCTCATCCCTTAGTGAACCAAGCACTGACCAGGAATTGAACCAAAAGAACCACTTGGTCAGTGCAGGGTCCCCCCTATCGTCGCCTCATACGATCAGCAGGGGCTACTGAGGGCCTATTCTTACCCGGACCCCCACGGGGCACGCAGAAAAGATGAGACGTGGAAGGGAGGCCCCAGCAATAAACTCGCTCCAGCTCCCACTGGTTCGGATTAAAGTGATATTAGGACTACCACAATTTTTTCTCATAATTATGTTTTCCGGTATTAATCCAGTTAATATAGGTGAAAAAATACTAAATTTATGTATTTTTTCTTTACATATTCTATAATTATGCTTTTTCCTGTGCTTAAAGGAAAGCTTGCACATAACTAAAGCATAGATATTTTTCAATGAATTAAAGTCAGCATCTTCTTCACAACTTGCCCTCTCAATATGAGCAAAATCGCAGGAAGATTCCTAGTTTACACACAATTGCAGGACATTGAAAAACTTGTATTTTACCTAATTTTTAAGGGAATTCCCCTAGTTTATGACGTAGCAAGGGGAGTAATTGGGGAATCCCATCTTCCCTTAGAAGGGAATCCCCGTCCCTGTAGAATTTGGAACAAGGTTTATGCTCTCTAACCCAAATTTTTTTGATGTGGCCCACTGCAACTCATATTAAATTAAAATATATATCCTTCCACGATTATTAATTAATCAGGGAATCCCGAAGTAATTCTAGAAGGAATTCCCATAGCTGTGACGTAGCAAGGGGAGTACTGAGCAGCTCAACAGTCAGGGAATTCCCAAAATTAAATTCCTTTCCTGGATAATTCCCTAGGACCTCAACATTTTCATGGTTTTACTTTTGAAGTATATTTTTAGAATACTTAAGTCAAGTTGATTACACAAGAAATAGCACGTTGTAAATTCATGTGCAAGTTTTCCTTTAATGCGCGAAAGCTGGCTCCTCTTCTCTATATAGAATTTATTTTTTCAATTTTCCAAGTGAATAATTTTTTTAAACATTGATTTCTTCATATGCAATACTTTTATAAACATTCCCTACAAGATATATTTTCAGTGATATATCTTTAGTATGCAGGGATGTAAGTTGGGCTTGATGAAAAAGTCTGAAACCTTACAGTTAATGCCAAACTATATGATTAGGAGTGTGCAAATCTCTCCTTGGAGTGGTTGCCTGTGCTTGGAGAGTGGCGAGTGGAGCATGTTCACAGTTAAATGACCAGATGATATAAGAATTGTAAAATATATTCAGTCTCAATTCAAACAACATAATAAATGATAGAATTATAACCTATAACTCTTGCTCTTATAGGATTTTTTTTATCAAAGAAATTTTAGGAGTCATACTTGGAATTGCACAAATATCAGCCAATCAGAGGCCAGTATTTATTCACTGCTCAAATAGGTTTCAGACTATTCTGATAATCTGAACTTAGTCTGAAGAAAGTCTGAACTGATTTTATTGTTTAGAAACTGTATTCAGAAGTGGATTATCAAGCCCATTGTCACTGTCAAACATGTCTTTGGATACTATTGAGATTTTGTCCATGGTTTGACCATATTTGATCAATTTTATGCCAGTTTCCTTAAAGAGAGGGGCCAGTGAAATTTCGATTTTGATTATTTTACACATTATATGTTAGATGAAATGCTTATTTAGAAGTATGCCTAGTTTCAATGCAATTGATTGACTCTTTCATATGAAAATAATGGTCTATAATACAGAAATCTCTTATTCCTCTGATCCTAAGGAAAACACAAGTCTGTGTGTGACATCACACAAATGACAGTTATATTCAAATTTCAAATTTCTAAATTCCATAAAAAACTATTTTTCTCATTTTCTTTTATAAATCATTCAATTTCGTGGTTTTAATCTCTTTTAGACTTATAAAGAACATTTAAAAACATTCTTATTGCATTATTTTCACTTTTATAATTTTTCAACTGTTCTGCTTATGACATCACACACAGACAAATGCAATGTGCAGGCTGCACAAGGTGCAGGCAGGGCAATTTAATTTGATTCAGAAAAATGTAAATAAAATGAAAACTGGCAGAGATAGAAGTATAAAATTTGGTATAGTTATAACATTGATAATGTAGATCATGACAGTATACTGATTCAGACACTGGCCCCTCCCTTTAAAGGGACGGTCTCGTCCGTCGTTATTTGCTACGTTGTAACCCCCAGCCAGGCGCGCCAATTTCATGACGTGACCAATCACGTCGCGTTATTACGTTCTGAAACTGTGTGAAAGGGCAAAACATGACGGCGGCCGTCATGTTGCTAGGCTTACGTCGGCGGACTTATCTCCTTGAACTCACGGACGAGAACGTCCCTTTAAGTCTAAAATAATCTGAAATCAGACTAAAGTCTGAAAACTGACATCCCTGAGTATGTACCTAAAAAAAAAAATTGGTCGGCGTTTGGACCATATTTGGTCCAAATGACGTCATTTGGATGGGCAGCCAACATCATTTGGACCACTTTTTGGACATACTACAATGAGGACGTCATTTTGCTAACTGGATTCATTTCCATGTCGCATGTTGAATTTCAAAAACGGCCATGTTGCAATGTCGATTTTAAAGGGACATTCTCGTCCGTAGGTTGTCAGGCTTACATCCGCCGACGTTGGCCTAGCGACGTGCTTTTCGGAACGTAATCTGGTGACGTTTTTGGTCACGTCACGAATTTGGCGCCAATGTACTGGGGTTACAACCCAAGAACTTATGTATGTCTTACAGACGAGAACGTCCCTTTAAGGGTCTAGACCCCCACTTATGTTTGTTATCTAATCTCTACTATGGTGGGTTTTATGTCACACCCCCAGCTTTTACCTGCTTACCTTCGGCAGGGTTGCTAATTATTCTCATGCAACTGTTGGCATGTTTATGTGATGATAATATATAAATCAATGTAGATCTGTTATATTCTCATTAGCCCAAAGACAAACCCCCGCCCAAACCTAGCTGTCTCTTGTTACATTATAATTTGATTAGTGATAACGTTAAGCGAAGTTGTTATTTCTATGTATAGATCTACATCCATATCGCATGCCGCATGTCCGAGAGGCCCTGTCTGTACGTTCCCACTAACAAGAGTAGCGAGGTCAGAGCCTCTCGGACTAGCCGCATGCTGCATGGATTTTGAAATTCTCAGATTGAAGACCAGCCTCTAACCCGGAGGTTTCAGCTGAAAGAATTACAAAAGCGCCCTCTTTTGAAAATCTCTGAATCCACCTCTGGTAGGTCTACTGGAGATGGAATGGTCCAGATATATATTTACCGGATCCAAACCCGGAACACACTCCTCTTTCAACCTGCTTATCGAGAGCGCGGGAAATCTCCGGCCACGACGACATCGCTGGTTCCGCTGACGTCACACACTTTTTAACGAATGAGGCCGAGCACCAGCGGAAGGCGGAAGCGGCGCAAGGCATTCTGGGACACTCATTGGACTGTGACGCCCATTTCTACCGGTGTACATCAGGGAAGGTGAGTTGGAATTTGCTCCATAATTCCGCCTTTATTGGGCGTATTTTAGCATTTTGGCGTGATATTAAGGGAGTTAAGGTTATAAGCTTGTTCTCAGAAGCGTCTATCTGGGTTATTAAGTCGTCTTTGCGTGTCTACCGATTGCGGAAATGGCCCGCACGGGGCTAGACTGCCCGACGTATTTCATTAAACATGAGTCATGACAACCTGGTCAAACCGGGGACAGGGGCTAATCTTGTACCACCTCGTGCACCCTCGAAAGTACAATAAGCCCACCCCGCCAACTATGTGACCTTGTAGCCTGTCCACCGCCGGCCATTTGACAAGTTTGGTTGGACGGGAAGCCACCCTTGCTGTCAATCTCGGATCGTTCTTTGCGCCCCCTTCAACATAAAATCTTTTTATTCACCGGGGTAAGACTCGGAAGGCGGCGGCCTGTCTGTCATCACGATCATCGTTCAGAAATGTTAATCGGAACTGGTTTCATATCTTACGTAATATGTCTCGGGTCTTCAAAATTCACATCGCGGTAATGCCGGGGAGCGAAGCATAATCCATCGTCGTTAAATAACTGTGCAGCCTCCGATTAGCGAACGTACTTTCAGCTGACAGTCTAAAACGATTCAGTTAGTGACAGTGTCAGTAAGGGTATCAACTGGGGTCTGGAACAATCCTGGGAAAGATTAACTAGACTCGACCCTTCCGCATTGATGGGCGGAACGGAACTAGGTCCTTGTCGCTTTTGGGAAGAGGAGGCAGATGCCGGATACTTAGATTTAATGTAAGAATGGCAAAGGACGGGAAGGCGAATATCTAGATTTGGAATATGCTAGACTAGAAAGCAACACATGCAAGGTCCTCACAAAAGGCGGAAAGTGACAATAGTCTTGGTAATAACTATGATTCATGGTATGAATGAAAATTGGGAAAATAAGAATGAGGAATCGGAGTTTTACACACAAATCACAATGATGTGATTCTGCTATGTATTTAAACACTAGGAAAGGGAAACTTTACAATTGGTTAGAGAAGATATGTGAGGCTTACCTCCATCGGTCTATCACTCTATGCATTGCATTTCAATATCTTGACAGAAACAGGCCATTTCAATATTTCCTCATTTTTTCGTGCAGAATGCCCACACAGTTCTTAAAGGTCTTTTATTGGTGTCTCTTTTTATAAGGCTAACTTATTACTGTATTGGAAAGGGTTTATTTTGCAATCAGAAGTCTAATAATGGTCTTACCTAATTTAATGTTAAGGTCCAGATGAAGTCAAAATATGAAATTATTTTCCTGTCCAGAGAGATGATGGATCTGCTTTCCCTATACAGATAACTGATTTAAATAAATCTTACCACCAACTTCATCTTTTCATTTAGTAGAACTCGCCCAACGACAGAACTGAAAAAAAGTTTTGTTTTTATTTCTGAGTAGGTCGAATAAAGGTTCTAGGCCTAATTTCATTTCTGAAAAAGCATGGACATTCTGTCACGATTTTCTCCTATGTTATAATGTAAAAGCACACCTTTTTTGACCCTGTGAACAAAGAAATTGAAAAAAAATATATATCAAGATTCTCCCAAGCCTGGCGCACCCGGCACACACTGGGCTCTAAATTTTACGAATATATTTCAAAATTGACTTTTCTTTAGCCTAAATTACCATAAATCTGGTGCTATTTCATCTATGAAAATGTCCCAATACATTATTTGAAAGCTATTAGCTTATTGAAATTCCTGTCGATTGACATAGGGCAAGAGTGATAGTGGAGAGACCCTCTCGCATATGTTTGCTGTGAATGCGTATTCACGGGGCTAATTCACACATAACATGTCGAAATTCTATAAAATATTATTTTATGTACTTGTCTTGTACATTAAATTGGAGATATTGTTAACCCCCCCTCCCCTAAAAAAAAAAAAAATCAATAAATCAATTTTTTAAAAAACAACCATCCAAAAAGATTCATCTTCGGCGGGCTGTGATTTTTGTTTTTTTCTTGTGACAACCTCGAACATGTAACATAAGAACATAAGTCATCATTTGGACAAACTTGAATCTATTAGTTTCCGATGTGAGGCATTGTAAATGTTAATGCACTAAAGTGTACGCCAAAGGGCACCAGAACTCCACAGACTCCGTGCCTCGATTGGCTTAGGTCAAGAGTACAGGTATGAGTAAATCCCATCCTCAAACCTGGTATGAGTGGGGTTTGCAGATAAGATAGTAATAGATATCAGAGTTCCCGAAGCAAACATACCGGTACCTGTTAAGCTCTTAGGATACAGATAAGCTTCTCTCATTGGTTACCACTTAGGCTATCGTATGTTTCAAAGTTCTCCCAACTACATATCAAAAAATCCCTTTTACATACACAAATATCTGACAGACACTGATCGTTTGTACATTGTATCTTGTAAATACGTCTTAATCCGTTTATTACTTTTGTGATAATGCTTCACACAAAGTTTAAACAAATTACTATGTATAGAGATTTATTTCTTTTTGGTATGTACAAAGATGACAAGGACATATAATTCATATGTGATATACATAGACCCTCATTTCTGAAAGCAGAGTGTTCTGATCAAATTTACATCAGTAATCTAAAACCAGTCAGTACTGTACACAATATATGTTGCAAACTACACCAAGAACACTTCGCATAGAAGTTCATTTTCCCGGGTTTAAAATATCCTGATTCTAAAAAAGTTATACAGTGGATTTTAAAATAGATGAAACAATTTTCGTTATCTACATGGGATCCTGAATCTCTGTTACA
Organism: Lepidonotus clava; assembly: GCA_936440205.1. Lineage (NCBI taxonomy): Eukaryota > Metazoa > Annelida > Polychaeta > Phyllodocida > Polynoidae > Lepidonotus > Lepidonotus clava. The sequence continues at coordinate 22,727,661 of OW387135.1, forward strand.
ATATTTTTTGCTTAAATGTACTAATAAATCTATGAAAAATGTGATGGATAAGTTTATCATTGGACCAGGAAATTATACAAATTCAAATAAAAATGGAGGGGGGAAATGACTAAAAGTAGTTGATATTTTTTTAAAGCCTATTCAAAAACGAGTTGGTGCTTCTAGCCGTGGTATACTACACAGATTTACTCTTATTGTAAGGAGGATATTCAGCTCGAATAACTGACCCTGTTTTATGCTCATGTACGGATTAGGTTGCCATTTGTTGTAATCGATATAGGAGGATATACATGTACCACCCCTAGTTGTACTCGAGCTGAGTGTGTGCAGGCCTACCGGTAGTATGTAGCCGGAATTACAACTGGCCTACATAGGCGGACGTGGTACTTCTAACAACCCACTAGCCGGTCATCCTGGTCGCACTCACGCCACCAAAGTGTTATCTCTGAGTCAGAGTTTGCCAAACTAGAGACATATTACACTCACATGATTAGACATGTGTGTCGCTGTCGCCATACTGGTTCTGTATTGAACCCTCCGACTTGACTTGGTACCCAAATAGTCATACATCCCGCATATTTATTCAGGGTGGTGCCCATCCAAGTGTTGGAAGGTCTCAAGCGGTCATGGTCTTATTTGGGTTTTGCCATTTATTTGCGATTAGGAAGGTCTAGTTTTAGGTATTACTGAAGTTTTTATGATGTGAACTTTAAACGGTAATTTCATAGAATTCAAACGTGTTCGCCATAAAAAAAGAAAAGAGTTAAAAAATAGTATATTTTTCAATGATATTTGACATAGTCAAAAACAGGATGTCAAAGAATTCATGGGCATATATGGACGTGTGACCCAGATAATAAAAAAATACTCAACAAAAATTGCATATCCGACTTGTTCAACTTACTGTATCTAAACGTCGGACACTTTGATAGTTTGTCCGGACATATTTAATAATTTTCACTATTGGCCTTCACGTCACAAATGCATTTATCACAGTGAAAGTCGGATGCAGTTCCCAGTTTTGCCAAAAAGTTGTTGGGATACGTTTAATTTAGTATGTTCAGTCACTGTCTTAAAGCTACCCATTCTATCAGAGACACTATTTTCCTTATATTTGAAAATTTCATACTTTATGCAGCGGTGGAATATTCTATTTTAAAGAGATATATTGTGGTGGTGGCATATTCTACTTCAAGGAGGTAAAAAGCATAGCCACGAAAGCTTTAACATCCAGTCAGGGGTAAAATTGGGTGGCTATTTCTTGTTGTAAATAACATGTTTTCATTTGGATCCAATTAGTAACTATTGTCTTTAGTATTGGTGCCGTAAAGGTAGTACTTTGGACACGATACCTATGATATTTATTACTCCAAATACTTACATCAGAGGACTTTTTTGCAGGGGCCACTGCCGAAACCCGACTCACATGGTCAAAACAAATTTCTTGTTGTTGAGTCGCCTTTTGCTATATCTAAAATATATTATGGAAATAAGAAATTGAATCTGATTGACACGTTTTCAGGGATGTAAGCTTTCCGATTTTTGTATGATTTCCGATGTTTTTCCTCCAGCACGCCCAAAATCTGTTTCAAAACAAGATGTTCAGAATACGTTTTACAACATTTAAGGGTACATCCAGATTTTCTTAATGCAGTTTCCGATTTTTTCACTCTCCCAAACTTACATCCCTGTGTTTTCAGTTTGATTACTCCTCGCGCTAGCAGGGTTTGATCTTATCACTCGCCCGACACTTTCACCTGCAAATTTACCCCTGTGCCAACAACAAGGTAATCAAAGGTCCCAAGAGGATCACCGGCTGTTGTGTCTGGCCTTGTCTATTGGACCAGGCACATTAAAGAACGCCTACCTCGTAAAAGTGTAGGGGTATGGTCTCTACCTTGTCATAGATTCGATCGCTATCATAGCCCTTGATTTGACACTAGCAGTTAGGGCATAAAGCAACCAATAACCAACTATCGCCTGCAAATTTCACATGGGTAGTGCACTTTTTACAGCAAGCCGTTGGACTAGTGCAAATCACTCCCGGGGTCTAAAGAGGCCTAAAAAGAGCACATACACAATTCAGATGCACACATTTTAAAATCATGCACCCGGCAAAAGAACCCTGCACACCCAGGGCAGGGTGCGCCCTTAAAGGTACTTGTACCAATTCAGCAGGATTTTAACTTTTAGTGATATTTTTTCCATACCTCAGAATTTTCTTCAATAGACCTTTTTCATTAGGAGTGTTGCTCCCCCTGGTGAATTAAATGGAACCAATGGTTTAGGTCATTTCCCATAGTTAACATATATGAAGTGAAGCATAGAGGTTAACTATGGGAAATGACCTAAACCATTGGTTCCATTTACTTCACCAGGGGATGCCACACCCTAATGAAAAAGGTCTATACATCAGGAATATATAGCTAGAGGGAAAACAAGTTTTACCATTTGGTTTTTTAGTTAGGGGATTGTAAACATTTGAAGTATTTACTATAGGTTTCTATGGGAAATACCTGAGTTGTTAAATTTCAAAAATCCTAGAAAAAAATGTTGTAGTGTTTTTTTCTTGGAATTCCTACAGAATTTTAAGTCTCGATCTTACTGATATCATGTAAAAAAAAAAAAATCAAAGGGTTTTACCGTTTTGATAATAGACTTCCCTATCATCCCTATAGTAATAACTGACACTGTATGTAGCAGCAGCATAACAATAGCACATAGAGGGTTCCACAGTGACAGGTATGCACTAGGTGGCACTGCTGGGATAGGTTCCAAGTACCTTTAATTTCGGATAGTGCAGTATCAATGCTGTTATATTTTCTTTGGCATTATTTAGTAAATAGTTGCATGCCAAATTAGCTTGTAGTGGCATTCATGATTACATTGAATACTTGTGAGTCAAAGTCGAAAGATTGGAAGTAATATACAACTAACCCGATGTGTTAAATTCAAAGTGTTCGGGTCTGTCCCTGTCTAGATGATATTCTAGAACTTTGAATTGAAATGGTTTATAAGTTTTGTGCCTGGCAACCTTGTGTGCCAGGTTGGACAATATACATAGTCCAATCTATCTATACTTTTCTGTACTACTTTTCTCTATATTGAATAACACGTTAAAACGTTTACCTTTTCCCTCAATTTCAGATCAATCGTTCAAAGATGTCTTGGGACTCTTACATAGACAACCTCATTCAGACCAGTCAAAATAATGCAGACTTGGCTTGCATTATTGGAAAAGATGGTGGTGCCAAATGGACAAGCGACGCTCATGCTAAGGTTTGTGTGACTTATTCCGTTTTTGGGCCGGTGGCCTATCCTTTTGTAAGGAGATGGAGAGCCTGGCCACCGAAGTTAGAGTCGGATGCTCAGGTCAGCCTAAAAAAAATTCTGTCGGGTGGTTGGGAATATATTTTTTCTGGAGTTAAGGTCAGGGGCTCAACTCCCAAGCCTAGCAATGTAGTGGCAGGGTGCCAACCACACCGGGAAAACAGGGAAGATGGCAAAAAAAAAATTCCCTGACAGGGAAAACACAGGGAATTTGGAAATTTTGCCAAAATAAGGGAATTTTATTTGGCCAGGTTCTGAAATTCCTGTTTCTCAAGATATTAGGGATTCAACTTTTTGTTGTTGGGTTGTCCAAATTTTTTGGTCCAAATTTTTTCTGCCACAGGACAGGGAAAACACAGGGAATTTGAAAATGGCACTTCGGTTGGTACCCTGTAGTGGCCAGCAACATGTTTTGCAACTTCCGAACATAATCCAGCAACGCTATTGGTCACATCAAGACTGGCATCACGCATAGGGAGTTACACAGTATCAAATTATGTCGGTCTCATCGAGGATAGCCTGGCTTTAAAGCTGGTTTGTAACTGTAAGCCAACTATGAGGTTTTCAGGAAACACCGCATCTGCCCTTTTGCGTCTTAAATGCTACAAAAACTATGTACTTATTGTGAGTTTCTTTCTTCTGCAGAGCCTGAAGCTAACTGCGGATGAAGGAGCAGCAATTGCCCAATGTTTCAAATCCGGAGATTTCTCCCGTTTTCAAGCTGGTGGCATATATGCAGCTGGCACAAAATACCAGTTTTTAAGAAGTGAAGACAACAAAATCGTTCTGGCAAAGAAAAAGGATTGCGGTGCACTCACCTTGCAATGTAGCAAAACAGGTAAGTGACGTCCATTAGACAATATCTTTAGATAATGATCTATTTATTTTTTTTATCTATTTTTCAGTTCTAATTATTTTGTTGTAAACACAACTTATTTTACAACAAAAGTAGTGGAGCAAAATCCCTGCTTAGAATCAGAAATACCGTTTCCTTCGCTTTCTTTTTCATCAGTCTCCTACTTTTTTTATTGAGATTTTTGACGTATTTGTGTGATCTTTTTGCTGAGTTATTGCTTTGTTGCTAATACCAGCAACAATTATTTTTTTTAGGATGCTTTGACATTTCACACATACAGCAGATATTTCTCTATATTCTTTATTTTTTCTGGGTTTTATTTTCGTCTACCAAATTAGTCTGAAATTATTTGAAGGTGCTTAAGAAACTATATCGGTCATCCCTTGTAGGGAGCATTAATATAATAGGGTTTTATCTGATATATTGGCATTTTCTTTCAAACAGCGATTGTGATAGCGCATGTTTCGGAAGGATGTCAACAGGGAAATGTAAACCAAGCTGTGGGTTCTGTGGCTGAATACCTGGAAGGTTTGGGTATGTAAGGTAAGTACCACACCTTATGGTTACCCTTTAAAAAAAGATCTTTAAAGGGAGCCAAAACCAATAAATTCGATGATATTTTCCAAACTCAAATAATCATGGAAATCCATTCCTTGAGCCTTTTCCTGGCCCATGTTAAAATCTAAACCATGAAATTATTAAAAACATGTTTTTCTTGCTCAAATCAATTAATGTGGATCCGCAAAAATAGGGTTTATTTACAAACAAATGCAAATATTACCATCTCTTGTGGCATTCTACTTCAGTTTGAGCTAGTTTTCACAACTCGTACTTTACCACTGACCTTAACTGGACTCGTCCAACATATTTCTATAATTATCTGAGTTTTGAAAATTTTGTCAATATTCCTTTAAAGCCACATTCTCGTCAGTGAGGACGTTGTTTGCTATGTTGTAACTTCCATACCTAGGCGCCAAATTCATGACGTAACCAATGATTACTTTTTAAAAGTAGAAAACATGTGGCAGACCATCATGTCCTTAAGCTAACATCAGCGAACATAAACTTAACGAAATCTATTGTTGCCAATATGGGTATTAATGATGTTCACCTTAACTCATCTTATATCATCACATTAGCTATAAGATATTGATATTGTATCCAGGGTTCCCACGCAGGTCTTAAAATGTCTTAAAAGGTCTTAAATTGATTTTCTCAAATTTAAGGCCTTAAAAAGGTCTTAAATTTGACAGTTTTGAAGCTAGAGGTCTTAAAAAGGTCTTAAATTGACTTTTTCTAAGAAGATAAAATGAAGTAACATGACAATTTCAAATCCCACTTTCAAACAAGTACACTTCCGTGAAATATAAATCATATGATATATTGTGAAATCTTTCTTTTCACGCAGTCGATAGGTCTTAATTTTTCCGAATTTTGGTCTTAAATTGGTCTTTAAAAGGTCTTATATTGATTTTCAAATATGCGTGGGAACCCTGTGTATCGTGATCTGTATCATGGAAGAACTTCCTTTGTTGGAATTGGTAAATATAAAAAGGGCGGGAGCATGGCTTCAAGTTATGTAAAGATAGCCCTACTGGAATAAAGAAAAGTGTGGCGTAGCTTGGGTGTGACTCCAGTAAAACTGTAGTCAGGATAGAGAAGTGCTGCACAAGGAAATGGCAAAGGATTTTCTTTATTTTAGAAACACAACAAGAGAGTTTGCAAATTTTGCTAAAACACAGGCAATTTAATAGGACTGGATCTGTACTGAATTCCTGATTGGCTGTCTGCAGGTAGAGGTCAGTGGCACCTACCTCTTTACCTGTGGCCCATTGCAGCAGCAGTATGCTTGCAGAGAAGGGCTTTCAGAGGTTTTTCTTAACAATTTTGTTCACTGGTCCACCACCCCATGGGGGACGAGGGTGGGGCTCCTGTTGGAGCGCCCTGGGAAGAATGTTCCTCAATATCCCCTGCTTGTCATAGGAGGCAAGTAAAAGGGGAACCTTGTGCCCCCAACAGGGTCATCAAAGGCCGGGTGTGTAGTGTGCTTTCTATGGGACATTGCACATTAAAGACCCCTTGCCACTCTTTGAAAAGAGTAGGGTATTGAACACAGTGGCAGGTTTCTCCTAAATCATACAGGCTAGGAAAATTCGTCCAACATTCTGGTCGTCAGAGGACGACCATCAGCAAAATTCTGGTCGTCCACATATAGTTTTAGGTTGTCCATAATATAGACCGTAAGAGACTATTTCTTATATTTTAACAAGGGTATCAAAAAAAGACAGTAAACAATATTATACAGGTAAATATTTTAGTGCTTAATCCAGAATATATGGTCGTCATGAGGACGACCAGAAATCCTTTTCTGGTGGTCCACAGCCATTTTCTGGTCGTCGGGGACACGCAGATTTTCCTAGCCTGTCATATCATAGATTCAGTCACCGCCCTTGTGGCCTAAAACTAGCTGCAAAGCTTTACCTTGTGCAGTCTGGTCTGCAGTCAGCCACAGTAAAAAAATATTGATGGAATTTGAAACTTAACTCTTTACAGAGCCTAGGTTTTGGTTATATGGTATGCATTGTAATTTCTAAAGTAACGCAAGTTCCTCCTTGTTACTTTTCAGGTGAAAATGCGCTCGGTCGAGTCTGTCACATCCAGAGAACCACCTGTGGATTCCTCTTCGGGTGTCCACCAGGCTTCATCTAATAGCCAATGAAACACTGCAGATTTTGCCTTGCCATGGACCATGCGCATCACGCAACTGGGCAGGTTCACCTCGGGTCTGCTCGCTCCACTCTCCATCTGCCAGTACTGGGATATGACCACTGACACTGACCACTGAGGCCCACTTTGGTTGTCAATACTGACCACTGAGGCCCACTTTGGTTGTCAATAATGACCACTGAGGCCCACTTTGGTTGTCAATACTGACCACTGGAGGCCCACTTTGGTTGTCAGTACTGACCACTGAGGCCCACTTTGGTTGTCAATACTGACCACTGAGGCCCACTTTGGTTGTCAGTACTGACCACTGGAGGCCCACTTTGGTTGTCAGTACTGACCACTGAGGCCCACTTTGGTTGTCAATACTGACCACTGAGGCCCACTTTGGTTGTCAGTACTGACAACTGAGGCCCGCTTCAATGGTTGGAATTGACTGCCAAACCCTGTTTCAGTGGTCAGTAAATCTACATGTCACAACGTGATATTTTGCTGCACACGCAAAGGCTTGCATACCACATCTTTAAAGCCGTGAAATGTTCCAGTCACAAAACGAAAAACTAACTTTTATGGGAAAAACAAACATTTGCCCTGATGTAGTAGTACCTTTATGTTCCCATCTTTTGTGTAGCAAGAGGAAAAAAAGCGATAGGCATGTTGTGATAGAGTTCTTGACTTCCAGAAAATACCATATACAGATTGCGTGACTCAAATTATTAGTTATGTAGGGGAAATTGACGCCTAAACTATGTCAACAATAATTCAAGTAAGATGGTAGATGGTAAATGCTAAACGGAAAACAAATGTAAGTGCATCTATTTTCCCTGAGTGATTGAACCTCTACATACTTCCTGTACACAAGTTGTCTGGAAATGCACAATAAGTCGATAATTACGTGAATGACACATCCAATTAGTCATAAGTGCAGTATATAACATTAGTCCTATGGCATTAAGAAGGTATTTGTAAATTTTGCACTCAGATCTATGTATATTTGAGCCTGTTATCAACATTATCATTGAGAAAGGCTTGAGTGCTTTTGATAAATTTACCTTAGTTCCTTTAGCCCCTTTTTTTCATCGATCATTGCCAAATAATCGGAATTCTCCTTTCTCCTCTTCAAATTATATTTAGCGTATCCTTCAAATTGCACCGTTATGTAACCCATATATAGATATTAATGTAATATGTGCACCCTGGAATGTTGACCTTCTTACAGTAATGGAATCTGTTCGACATTTTTGATTTTAATAATTGTGAAAACGAGAAATAACTTAATCGAACAAATGACCATGACATCTGGTAAGAATCGGTGTTTAATGTGTTGGTTGTAGGACCTTTGTTTCCACCCCAGAAACAAAAAATCATGACTCGCTTTTTTCCGTGCCGATTAAAACAAAAACTTAAGTTTATATCTACTTTTTATAATACCTCAGTATTTCCCTCGTAAATTTCCAGAATTTTTCTCCCTACAAAGTACCTTGCTCCCGTACGCAGACGCAAATGTGTTCTCCCTTGTGGTTTTTAACGAAACTCCCCATGTGCTTAGAAGGAATTGTAGTCCTACGAACATGGGCTGCTCAGTATATTCAGCAAGTTCACTGTTATATGTTCCAAGTCCAACATCAGAATAGAGGTGTAAGCACTGCTAGTATGCTGTAAAACATCGGAGGACATGTGTAAAGTGGCGTTTAGAAAATTAAAAAAAACAGTGTAAACAGTGGGAAAAGGAGGAAACTGCCGACTTATGCTTAGGTACTCCCTTCTCCTTGTCATTGACCTTTTGTTTCGTTGTGTTTAGCTCCTGCAGTAAGCTTTAGTATCCCAAGCACTTTGTAACCATTCTACTGCTGTCACCACAGGGGTGCTTAAATTGGAGAACGTTCATCTTGTCGCCCAAGTTCTTTTCTATGTGTACACACGAGACAATGTACTTGTTTGACCTCTAGTTGAATCATACAACTGTCACGATCCCATAAAACAACTGACTTGAACTTTGTGTCTTGGATGTCATGTTCCCAAAGATTTGATTTACCAGTGGATTCCTAAAATCCAAAGAGCTCATTTGCCAGGTTCACTGTGTAGAAACTTTTCTGGTCATTAGCATTGAGGATCAATAAAAGTAAGAACATTTAATATTTTTCATGTTTTTCGATCTTTGTTATTCTGTCGAACATACGTTTCCACGTTTGGCTAAATGTAAATACAGGTTATCTTGTAAGAAAACTAAACAATTTTGGTTATTTTCGGGTTTTTTGTTAATTCTTTTTTTCTTCTCAAGTTAATTCATCATTCGCACACCACTTTCTTATTTGGAGAGTAGTAATTTTCCTTTTTGGTACAAATATTTTGAGATGATATCGTTATGTTGCTAGAAATGTTTTTTTAAACAATTTAACTTTCAATCCAACCTATAACACATGTACCACTATGATCGTCGGCCACAACGCCCAGCAATTATAACCAATTCAAAACCATTAAGTCCCAATATAATCTGCATTATCTTGAGATAAATTGTCAGAATTCCCGTTTGACACCATTAATATGAATACATTTTTATTTACATATTTTATTGTGTACAACTAAATGTTTGTGTTCTTTGTAAGAAGCTGAAGACTTCAAATTGTAACAAATATTAATGAATAGATTAAATAAATGAAGAAATTACTATATTTATATTTTTTCCAGCTTTCTCTAGCATAGAAAGAGATAAGGAAGAGAAACTATGAATGCATAGCCTAAACGCCATCATCCCCAGAGGTTTAAACTAATACGATCAAAACTCCCAACTTCTCTTTTTACCCAGTCCACTGACATTCGCAACAAATACAAGCGTGAATATCATTTTTGAATGAACATTTCAAGTATAAGTTATGAAGAATGGCTGTCGTTCTCAAGAGTGCAGCGAGTACGTCGAACCCAGGGCACTAAATTAACCATTAGGTCTATCACGCCCTATGGAAGTTTTGCGAGTAAATGAGGTAGTACTAATAAATAGTACCCAAAGTTAGCAGACTGGAGGACTGCTTATGCTCATGGGAAAGGTGCATAATAGGGACGTCATGATATGCTATATTTTTCTAAACAGATTATTAACGTCTTTGAAACATCAATTGAAAGTAAAATTATCGGATATTTTCAGATGATAAATTCTTAAAGTGGAAGTGAAAAGGAATCCTTGCCAAAATGAAATGTCATATTTTCACAAAAATAAAGAAATGGTACGATACCTGGTTTTTGCACTTGGATATTGTAAAACTCGCACAGAAAATTGTCGACTAAAAAGTAGGCGATCATTAAAAAAAGAGTAGCTTCACTCTAATTGGGGTTATTAGTCTTATTTCAGGCCAAGAGGTCTTAAAAAGGTCTTACTATTGTCAATCTAATTAAATTGTAAGATGTTATTTTTCATTGTCATTACGTCTGTACGTCTTTTTCGTAGAATTTATAGATTTTAAAAGGGTTGCAATAAAACCCCAAAGAATATTTTAAAAGGTCTTATTTTGGTACCCGATTAGGTATAATTAAGGTCTGATTTAGGTCCCATTTTGATACTCTTGAGGAAAGGTGTAGCTTTAATTTGTAAATAAGCCGTAAAATGAGACACAAGGTAATGGTCATATATATTTATTAGTAACAGTAAAAACACGAAGCATAATCACTGTACAGTATCCAAACAGTTAGAGTCGAAACTCACAACATACTACAAATAAATTAGTTGTATATGATTTACCTGAGAATTTGTCATGATCTCTACATAAGCAAATTAAGTTTTGAACCTTAAAATTATATATTACATCTATGCATGTGCTTGCAAGGAAAAATCTTCTGCAATATCACATATGTCCAAACCTGTTATATGACTATCTACAAATCCTTAATAAAAAATGTCTTTGCCATTTGGATCAGTTAAATCCTTTTAAATGTAAGTAGACGAGATACGAACGAAATAGACTACGTATTAATCCTTTAAAACCATTTCTCCGTTCGTTCTTTGAGTAATGGTAGTTTTAGTAAGTCATGACTTAGGTCATAAGCAACCTTAAGATCACAGTAAAATACTTTAAAATGGAAATACCCTAACGCCAGGGACGCAACTGAGATGCAAACAGAAAACTTCAGTTTAAAAACATCTTAGTCCTGATTATCTAAACAAATAAGAATTTCAAGTAGGCTTTTTTGAATGATCAATTCATTGCACACTTAAATACCTGGAAACCTGGAACACCCTGAAATTTCCTTGTACATGTATGTATGTGTTCAGAGCATAAACACTATTGACATATTATTAACTAACAATATAGGAACTATGAGACAGTTTCCGTCACAATATCTACATTTCCTCTGTTTTCCTCTCTTGCTGAGAGCTTACTAGGGTCTTGACCCTAGGTATCAGACCCTTAGTTCCTCCAGGGAAGCCAGTCATAAATGAGAAAAAGCTTTAACTCTCTACTTAGCTTAATATCAAATGGTCACTTTTAACATTTTAAAAGAAAAAAGCCTGAAACCTGATCATCCCTGAAAACTGGTGACCCTGTACACCTATCTTTGGACAGCGCAAAAACACAAAGCGCTCAAATTTCCTTGTGAACTTGTGAAAAGGTTCCCCTACTGAAAACCAAGTAAAAAGCGCATTGGTTACCAAGCCACAGTCAGTAACAGTAACAGTAAACCATTAACATGTACATATATATTATAGGCTCAAAAAGGGGGACTAGACTTTTAATATCCTGCCATATGGCTTACATATAGACGGCAGCAACCGAAATGAGAAGGATGTATGTCCTAAAACGGAAACCAGTCAGAGGAGTGGAAACTACAGTGGTTAGGGTTGAAAATAGTTTGTGAAGAATTAGTTGTGCTCTTAACAATTTTACCAATTTTTGATAATAACTCAAATAAAATTGCATAATGGTCCAATTCTGTCCCAGTCGGATGGTAGGTATGAAATAAATACCCATCCCTGTAAAACTGTGCTGCACCCCCTATGACCCCTACTTGTATAACACCTCAAAGGTGTTACATTACATACATCTTGGTGTTGTTGGGAACCAGTCCACACATAAGCTTGATCATGCTACATGATTTCTATTCTATGGGTACAAAGAATAAAGAGGGTACATACAATGCTTTTAAGTGCTTATACCGGGATATCTGTATAATACACATAAAATAGAAAGTATTATAGGTATTGATGTCAAACTTGGCATGAACGCTCCCTGGACAGTTAGGATTATGAAAATGTATTGTTTTATATTCACTAGCCCCTCCCCTTAATCTTGAACTTCTAAAACTTGTACATGTTAATAAAACTTTTCTTTTTGTACTAAGAACCATTGAATCACATTCATGTATAAACCCAATAAATCGCCTTTAGCCAACTGAGGGTGTATACAATCTCTTTGATGACACCTCACAATGACAGTCATAAATTAATGGCAATTTTGGCTCTGATCAATAAAAATCACATTTTCATGATGCACATACAATTATAGCAATCTGTAAGTTACATCTTTCAGGGTGAGGTATAGAGGCAATCTGTCCTTTAGAGATTTAATATCCAGAATTCTCTAATAAATAGCAAAATAAAAGACGTATATCTATAACACCCAGAAGTGATGAAAGATATGGTTTCACCAGAGAAATTTCTTTCTTGTGGCATTTAAAATAGTGAAAACGTGACGTAAAATGCTCGAGATTTTTAATGGAGAATGGAAACTTTCACAATAAATGATAATCATTTAGAGTGCACACTCACACACACATACAAACGACCACTTTTTGATTGATATTTTTCTTATGTTGTTCTACACCAGAAAAGTTGCATATAATATGTAATAAAATATAATGGATCATTTCAAATGATAAGAATAAAAGTTGTCGTGATTTGTTAGACAGAAACACCGGTCACTTAACTCGTAGTAAGTGAATTATGCACCATTTGCTAACCTATTCCTACTAGTAATCAATATACGACCTACGGATTATAAAAATCAGACAAATTTTCCTAAATCTGTCGATCTAAAGTCACATTTGACTCGCTTACAGTCTGGAAATTAAAGCAATATTTGTAAAAATTTCCGCTGCCCTTACACGTTACAACTTTACAAGTAAACTGCGCACCTTGAATAACATTGCGTCATGAACATAAATTGGGCATCATAAATGAACATAAAAGTATCAAAATGTTATGTGCAATGATTAAAAGAAAATGGTAACGGAGAGATAACCTCAATAATTCTGAGTAGTTCCACATAACTTGACAAATTTCCCAAATATTGTTAGGCAGTTATCGTTGTTTTGATCAGTAAATATATAATAACATCTATGATTAGTTTCAGTTTCCTACAAAAAACATGATATGTTGTGTTATTGTACATGTTTACGAGTATTTGTTGATACGTCTCAGTTGAATGTAAGTCAGGATCAGGAATCCAACACCCATTCCGAGAAGGGCCACAATATTGACCCACAAATCCCAATCGGTCTGGTACGGAATTGACATGATTTCCATCTGTTGTTCTCCGCTGATGCTACAAATGAAATAAAAGAAAGAGATTAACAAGAGTCTACACTGCATCTTCGACAGTTCACTACCTGGGGCCATAATTCGTGATAAATCAGGGTCATTAAGTGAATTTCTATTAGTGTTTAATCATTAGTGATTATGTCTAGGACAAAAAGTTTCTACATTCAATAATTCCCCTCACGGGTTATTTTCCAATGACATGGTTACATTTTGTGGAGTATAAAATTTCAAGGTTAGACACCCTAGTTAGTTACGAAAATATGTGGTTGGGAATGAAAGAAACTGACGGACTCGACTCAATGACACATCTTCTATTCTTTGTAAAACTATAAAGAAATAAAGGAAAAGAAGAAAAAAAAGAAAAAAAAGAAAAGAAAAAATTCATCTTCTACTGTTCATTATCAGGTGGCAGGGAAAGAAAAAAAAAGTTCACATTCTGTCAGGAGAGAATTCAATGTAAAAGTATATTCATCCAGGTGAGCCACCTCGTCACGTTCTCTTAGAAGAAACCTCTGAGTGTTTTCTTCTTGAAGAGCAACATCAGAGAATGGTGCACCTCTGTGGATGAGGTGCACCATCACAAGAATCGAGTCTTTTCTATTGTTGCACCCCATTAAGATTAGATAAATACCTAATGAGGAAACTGTTGAAATACAGAAGATGCTGGTTGAAATGATAGCATTTATTAGCTTAGATGACAGTTAACTGTTCGCGCGACAGGCGCCATGTTGAAAGTGGAACTCTCCTGTCTCTTCCGGTTCACGCTGAGAACCAGCGAAACTCAACTTACTGTATTATCGCTCAGAGCGACGAAGAGCAGGTAAGGAACACAACACATCTCCCTTCTTTAGAAAGTACATTTGTCACCGTACGGGAGAAACATGAAATACATATAAACCTTAAAGTGTACATCATGAACATATGAACTGGTAGGAATAGTTTTAGACAAAATACTGATGTTACAAGATACCAGTACTCAAAACTTTACCACGACTTTTTACTTTACATAGTCGTTTAACCTTTCTGGAGGCTGTCTATTTCTATTACTTCTTCTCACTGCCTCTTGAACTCTAGCAGGTTGCTGAAGGTTAGGAAACTCAGCCTGAACTACTTCTGGTTGGTCTAAAGTGTCCATATATGTAAGATCAGAATCTTCTAGATCAATTTCTTTTTGCTGTGAAAGAAGATACGAACTTGAAACTTTAGCTAGTTTTTCAACATTCCACTTTTTACCATTTTCAAGAAGAATACATGAACCTTTAACATCTTTCACCTTTTGAGGTGCACCATATCTCACCTCCCCTTTATCGACATGACGAGGGTTACGAATTTTTACAAAGTCACCCGGTTTGATATCTGGGATTTTTACACCTTGTTTCTTATCGTGATAAATCTTGTACTTTGCTTGTTTTTCACGAACAAGTTTCTGAACTTTTTTGAATTTGGAAGAGGATTTTGAACCCAAGTTATTCAATTTGGTTTTTGCTACTCGACCACGCATAAGTTCAAATGGGTTTTTTTCAGTCATAGAATGGGGGGTTGTATGATACACAAAAAGTCTTTCTCTTGTAGCTTCGACGGGGTCTTCTTGTTGAAGGGTCACGAGTTGTATACCCTCCTTGATGGTACGGTTCATCCGCTCTACAAGTCCATTGGCTTGCGGATGGTAGAGTGCGGAGTGGGTGTGAGTTATACCACACTCAGCGAAGAAGTCCTTGATTTGGTGTGACGTGAATTGCACACCGTTGTCCGTCACAATCTGGTCGGGGAATCCCTCACGCACAAACACTTTGCGGAGGAATTTGATGACACGGCACGTAGTGATGTCAGTTACGAACTCAACCTCGCACCACTTGGAGAAGTAGTCGACCAGAACGATGGCGTATTTACCGTTCATAGTCTTGAATGGACCCATGATGTCCATCGCAACTTTCTGCCACGGTCCTTCGGGTGGCGGAGTTGGAGTCAGTGGAGCTTGATAAGTCCTGTAGGGTTTGTCACTAGACACACAAACGTGGCACTCGCGGACTAGGTGTTCGACTTGCCTGTCGAGTCCGGGCCACCAGTAGTGCTGTCTCAGCCGTCGTTTAACCAGAGTCATGCCGAAATGTCCTTCATGGGCAATGTTCAGGATACTAGAACGAAGAGACTCGGGTACGACTAACTGATCACTACGGTAAAGAAGTCCGTTCTTGATGGATAGTTCGTTGTTAATGTCGTATAAACCTTGTAGGTCACCTTGTAAGGATTTACGTAATGGCCACTGAGTATTCATAAAAGTATGGGCCATCTGCAGGGTTTTGTCCTCTTGCATAGCTTTTTGAAATTGTTGCGTAGAAATGGCACCGTTTGTAAGTGCCGACACCTCGGCGATGCACTCGTCGTCCTCAGTGTACCCGTCCTCGGGCACACGTTGTAGGGGCAACCGCGACATGCAGTCGGCTGTGGTGTTGTTTACGCCGGGTATGTATTGTATGGCAAAATTATACTCTAATAAAAGAGTCGACCACTTACTAATCCTTTGGCTGGTACGATCACTTGCAAAGCCTTTTGTGGTCAAGATACTGGTAAGGGGCTTATGGTCGGTCCTGACCACGAATCGCCTGCCCCATAAGAAAGTACGTAAACGCTGGGTAGCCCAATGTACCGCGAGCATTTCTTTTTCGATAACGGAGTAGTTTTTCTCGGCGTCCGAGAGCGTACGAGATATAAAGATAATCGGTTGTTCGTTACCGTTAGAAACTTGTGAGAGCACAGCTCCCAAGCCGTATTGGCTCGCATCTGTCGTAAGAATAGTTTCTATGTCTATAGAAGAATTAAATGCGCTTAGGGTCGGACGTTTCGCGATATCAGATTTAATACTGTCAAACGCTTTTTGCTGACCGTCTTCCCACTGGAAGTTCTCTTTCTCTTTCATGAGAGCGCGCAAGGGTGCAGCTTTGCTCACAAAGTTCTTTACGAATTTCGACATGTACTCACACAGTCCGAGAAACGATCGGAGTTGATCTTTGTTCTGTGGTGCTGGTGCGTCAACCACAGCTGTAACTAGGCTCTCCTTGGGCTTTATCCCGTCAGGGGTTACTGTATGACCCAGGTAGTCGACTGATTGAATTTGCACTTGTCCCGCTGGACAGTCAGTCCGTTCTCCTTGAGCCTCTGGAGCACTGTATGGAGCAGTCTATCGTGCTTTTCCTGGTCTTTGGCGTGGATAAGTATATCGTCTTGAAAGTACGACACGCCTTTCACGTCCTTGAAAATCTTATGCATCATGCGTTGAAATACAGAGGATGCGGACGCAAGACCAAAAGGTATCCGTGTGTAACGGAATAGTCCTTCTGTAGTTATGAAAGCAGTTATATCCTTTGACTCCTCAGTCGTGGAATCTGGTGATAAGCCGAACTCAGGTCAATAGTAGTGAAGACCTTTGCATTCTCCAGTGTAGATAACATTTCGTGTATGTTCGGCATGGGGTAACGCTCAACGACAATTTTCGAATTAACGTCACGAAGATCGACACATATTCGTACGCGGCCATCTGCCTTATGAGCAACAACGATCGGTGATACCCACTCTGATGCCTCGATTGGCTCTATAAAGCCTTCGTCTTGTAGACGTCGCAATTCCTCGGCAACAGCAGGTCGCACTGCCAAAGGAACATTCCGTACTTTGTGATGTACGGGCTCGGCATCGGGTTTCCATCGGATTTTGTATTTGAAATGTGTAGCGACTTTCTTACTGTCATGTGTAAACACTTCGGGATACTGATCCGCGATGTTTGAGTCTGTCTGTAATACAGGGTCTCGGTATGTAGGGTCTAGAATGATACGTAGCTTAGACTGTGAAGACCATCCGAGAATAGTCGCGCCTTTCTTTGAGACGTAGACTTTGTCCGTATCGGTACGGTCTTTGTACTGTAGTGTAGCTTTGAAATAGCCCTGTATGGCTATGGGTGAACCACCGTAACCACCCGGAGAAATGTCACTTTTGTAAAGTTCACATCCTGAGAAAAGACTATCGTATAATGCTTGCGGAATAATAGTGTACGGGGATCCAGAATCGACTAACATCTTAATCGGCATACCTTGGATCGTAACATAGCAACGAGGACACTGACACGGTCTGTCATGTTTTGTAGTAGAATCTACGCTAAGCACATAGTCTTCGGAATCGGATTCAGTCTCTTCGAGCTGATGTACTTTCGCTTGGTCATTAGCGAAACAGACCTTTGCAAAATGGTCCTTTTTGTTACACTTGCGACAAGTTTGTCCGAGCGCAGGACACTTTTTGTAATTCGCCTTATGTTTCTGTGAACCGCATCGGTAGCAGAAATTATCATTGTTCGCATCGTGCTTACTTTTTGGAGAATCGCCTGTAGGCTTTTTGTACTGCGGTCTATATCCTTTCTTTCTCACGGCATTGACGGAACCGTGATCGGTGCTACCGTTCGCACTCGCCGAATCGCGCATCGATTTCGCATCTTTAATCGCGCTTTCTAACCTAATTGCTGTAGCAACGGCTTTAGTGAAGTTCAGATTTTCTTCGGCTAAGAGTCTTTCGCGAATCTTTGGATTGTACAGCTTTTCGATAAGCTGGTCGCACAGGGCATCATCTAAGAAGTTACCGAAATCACAGTTCGTAGCAAGTTCACGAAGAGCAGCTATGTACTCGCTTATGCTCTCGCCCTGTAGTTGTGCACGTTTTCGGAACACGTAACGCTCAGCCCTTTTGTTTTTAGCTGGCTTGAACTCTTTCTCTAGCTTGAGAAGTGCTTTGGTTTAATCTGTGGCACCCTGTGGATAGGTGACATCGGGCAATTTGAAATACCGCTTTTGACCTTCGGTGCCCAAACAGTTCAGAAGAATGCCCTTACGCTTCTTAACGGAGAAGCCGTCAAAGTCTATGGCGTCACAGAATGTCTCGAATAAAGGGTACCATTCGTTCCAGGGAATAGGTGGGGTACCTGGTTTTTGTAGAAATTTAGGTGGAGGCTCTATGCCATTCATAGCAGCAGCCATTTTGAAATGTAGTGTAAACCACCTTTAGTATGTAGAACAGATTTGTAGAAATATGTCACGCGATGCAGAATTTTGTAACACACTGTAGGGGACTTGTCACACACTGTAGGAGACTTGTCACTCAATGTAGGGGACTTGTAACTCTGTAGAGTTGACTGAGCAGCTGTACTTTCTACTCAGAAAAGTCACATGGCCAATGAGGCTGGGTGTAGGAGTCAGAATGTTCATCCAATTTCACTAAAATACTACCAGTGGTGCTCTGTAGAGCTCACCACACATCCACTCATCCCTGTTTGTAAAGATGAATCGTCGCCAGTGTTGAAATACAGAAGATGCTGGTTGAAATGATAGCATTTATTAGCTTAGATGACAGTTAACTGTTCGCGCGACAGGCGCCATGTTGAAAATGGAACTCTCCTGTCTCTTCCGGTTCACGCTGAGAACCAGCGAAACTCAACTTACTGTATTATCGCTCAGAGCGACGAAGAGCAGGTAAGGAACACAACAGAAACCCTGATTCCACAAGTGGAATTTCTATGCAAGGTGTATCAAATTTTAAAAGGGTGCAGTGCCCTTATTA
The DNA here is from genome assembly GCA_936440205.1 of Lepidonotus clava. NCBI lineage: Eukaryota > Metazoa > Annelida > Polychaeta > Phyllodocida > Polynoidae > Lepidonotus > Lepidonotus clava. The sequence continues at coordinate 22,746,695 of OW387135.1, forward strand.
GTTATATAGTTGTGTATATTAAACAAGAGTAGGTGACGTTTTAGTACTTAGCCCCTATCTGAACCTCGGGATTAAAATCCTGGATCTGCCCCTCATTTCAATAGACATCTATGTCGCCTACCAGTATATTGCACGTTTATGTTTTTTCATATACACACAATATACTCCCATCCATACTTTAACTTACCAGTTTGGTACGATAATGCCTGAGATGTTTCTGCTTCCGTCACAAAACTCAAGTCCCTTCAGTTCGTTTACTGCTAGCGCCTGAAATAAAATGTAACAAATTTCAAATGCCATTAATCGAATTTACACATAGATGAGGCTATTAGTGCAAAGTAGATAGATGGTGCCGCTGGATGAAATAAAAATATCAAACTTATACGAAGTAATGTTTTACCTAAAATAGAATGTCATTCCGTATAAACAAACGTCAATCATTTTGTTATTCTATAAAAAAAAAAGATATTTTGCACTATCAAATTTGCTTGGATATTGGATATGAATATCTAAGGCAAGTTATTTTCCTAAGTACATTAAATGATTGCCTTACGTTCATTCCATATCTGAAGATAGAGATCCATTTGATCCACTGCAACCATTCCAGTACTGAGTCGAGTTGTACAAGGAGACCGGAGAACACCTGGAAATATACAAGATTTTTTAAGATTAACAACTGGAAATATACACAATTTCTTATAATTAACACCTGTAAAAATACATGTATACATCTTGATCTAGGCTAGTCTGCAGGTACAATGCAGTAAACAAGCTACTCGTAGTGGGAACTAGACATCTAAAGATTTCTGCCGGAGACCGGCCGATGTTTTGGCAGGGACTCTTCAAACACCAACCCCATGAGGGAAAGATTTTCTAACAATAAAAACCCAGGATCCCAGTAAATTCAACATGCAACATAAGGACCCCCCTCCCCCACTACACCCCCTCCCCTCCCCACTGTGGGGGTGGTGTGTAGTAGTCACTGGTAGTAGTAGTTGTATATTGACACCCCCCTCCGCTCACCCGTGACTCCCCTGCCATGGCCACACTCACTGGTCACTGCCTCAACCCCACCCCCAACCCTCCACCTTGGCACCCCTCCCATTCAGTTCTGTGGTCCACTATAGGGTGGGGGGAGGTGGGGTGGGGGGAGGGGAAGGGGGAGGTGGAGGGTGAGAGGGGAGCCAGTCAAGGCCAAAGGATATTTCATTTTCTGTTTCTTAGTTTGCCCTACTAAAATTGGAATTAAAATCAATTTGAAATGAAAATATGTTACATAATTAAGTAATGATAAATCAAATGCTTATCAATAAAAATAGTTTGAAAATTTATACTTTAAGCATTTGTCAGATATAACTACATGAGTACATTTATTGGAAACAACAAATTAATATTGTTTTCATGGCAACCTGGGCTTTCCAGTCTCTCAAATTGGACATACCTCTATATATAGGACCCATGGGCAGTGGATGTCAATCACTGATATTTGTCCCTCCTACCCCTACCAACAGTGACCAATGAGAAGAGACTGAGTAGAGGCCCCACAGACCACCACCACTGGGGGTCAGAGAGGGCACACCAATTAAACAATTACATGGTCCGCTGCCCTACTACAATGGACCCAATTCAAAAACAGACCTATAGAGTCTACCTTTGTTTTGGCAGGTCTTTCAAAAGTACTATAGTCCACACTTGTATTACTCTGCCAAAACAAAAATTGTGTAAAACTGTTTGAAGGGAATGTTATACTCACCATCATGAAGACGTAGCAGAGCGCGATGCAGAGGTTGGCCAGGGCGAACACGCTGACGGTGGCCGAGAAGAAGAAACCCAAACTGGACGCTGCCAGCGAAGTCACACTCAGAGCCAGGACGAAGAAGAAGAATCGAGCAACTTCAAGCCTGAGACCTAAAAGAACATTCCGACAGCAATTATACTGCTCAATAACATACTGGGTGAAGGGATTACTATAAGCATTATTTGGATTAATTAGGAAAACCCTGTGTTCAGGGGCGGATCTAAGATTTTTCTTTTCCTTTTCCTTTTCCCTTTTCCCTTTTTTTTTTTTTTGGGGGGGGGGGGGGGGGGGGATCCTTCAATTTGTAGAGCCAATATTCCGCATGCCGATTTTGTTTCCGATTTAAAAATCGATTTTAAACACAGCAGGGGAATTTGCGGTGAAGTATAGGCATATCATATATCATTAGAAATGATTATAATTATGTTTTTAACATTACGTAGGATGGTTTTTTTTTGTTTTTTTTTAAACATTTTATTTACCCTGGGGTGAGTAGGATTGCTCCTGTCTTCCCTCACCGCCAGCCATAACTTAATCTAATACAAGCTGTTCATTATTTTTCAGATCTTTAACGTGATCAAAAGAAATTTTTGGGTTTTTAATGATATGAGATGAGATGACATATGATGATTTATAACTTATAATTCAAAACAAATGCTGAGTTTACAATTAACAATTTACAATTAAATAAAAATTCCTGCAGTCAGTTTTGCTATTTCATTTTGCCAATACTTTTCAGTAATTCTTTTGTATGTATGGTTCCACGAAATATTTTCGGGAAAAAATCATACAATACAAAATCGGCAGCAACAAAATCGGCCTGTCAAATACAGGCATTAAACCACAAACACATGAAAAAATGCCGCATGGACACGCAAATTCACGTTCCGTGTATCGAACTACTGGAAAGCCTAAACGATCTCTTCCCCCACACCCCCTCCCCCTTCTTTACAAAATGTTGGATCCAAGCCTGGTTGCATTTGGGTATCATACAGATTCAAAGTAATCGCATTCATTTTTAGTGGTACAAACATTCCTCTACTGTTCTAGAAAATCAATGCAACAGCTTTTCAAGACCTTTCATCGATTTTGCAACATGACTTAGCCATATATTCAGAGCTTTTCAAAACATATCTAAGACCAATATTTGGCCAATTTAACACTACATGGCCAATCAATGAGAATCCTTTTAAGATATATAGTTTAACACCCTTTCATGGTTTTAGTTTTGAAAACCCCAATTTAAAACATTTCAAGACTTGTGTTGCGCCCAATTTTCCCTTTGGAAAAGTTAATGCAGAGTTGCAGCTGTTGAAATGACCACTTACCAGCCATGAAGTACACGACAAGAGAAAATGCAAGGTTGGGGATGATTCTCATGGGTATGACATCACAAAACAGCTTGGCCAAAAAGTAGGCGGAGACTCGATAGAAGCCGTTGGAATTCTCATGTCTGAAGAAGGAAGAAACGTGAATTAGACTCAAATCTGTGTTTTTTTTTTCAAGCTTTTTCAATTTTGAAATTAACAATCAAACGCATTTATTTTACTAAGGGAACACACTATTAAATAGTTTTCAATATTTAATGATAAATTTTATTGTTAAATATCTAGTAAAAGGAATATCAGATTGTGTTGGGACGAGTAACGAATAACTTAATACAGCAAAAACAACAAATGTAACAAACACCATCGTGACCTTTTTTTAACGGTCAGACTCCATGTTTTTGGTCAATTATTGGGAGATTTAACTTACACGAAGATTTTCCTCTCCTTGATGAACAGCTCAACTGCAGAAAGATTGCCAAATATCTGGTTCATAATGATGAAGAAGAAGGCTCCAATTCTATAAAAAGAAAGGAAGAAAACTAATTTAAACATTTAAAATCAAGCGAGCAAGGGTGAATACAACTTTCAAATAAAGTTTACCGTTAGGTTTGGATGGATATGGGCCCTAAGAATGGACATTAATTTTATTATCCTTGAACTGATAGGCTGCTTAGCAAGATCAAACAACTAGACTACTACATCATAGACCCCGTGCCAGTTCGCCTTTGCTGCGGCCCGATTTCTGACATCCGGCCTATGCTACAGCATTGGAGCTGGTAGAAAACATTGGTTTTCTTAGCTATCTCTCATAAATTAATTTAGATTTTCTAGTATTTTATAGAGGAGGTCCATAGTCACCCAAAAATATCATTATTTTCTCTAGGAATCAATTATAAGATGTACAGGGAGTCATAAACCAATCCATAACCATTGCGTCAATGGGCCGGAACTTCGAAATAGCACGGGGTCTATTGTTCATTCTTGTATCCATGTGTATATTTTATTTCTCTGTCGTTGATTGACTATACAGTTAAAATATATCATGTACTGTAATTTTCTGTGGTACTGGTAGTCCTAATGTTTTTTGTTAGAAAATTGGTCACTATGCTATTAACCTGCAGATACAAATTCAGAATTCGTGTATTTAGAATTCTCATCACATTGCACCTATATCTCGTGAGATAAAAGTGTGAAATCTGTGAAGAGGGTTGGGTGGGAGGTCTGAATTTTTTGAAAAACCAATAAAGAGTTTAAAAAAAAATGTGCGTGTGTACTTAATGGAAGGCCCCTTTTGCCTTGTGCATATTAAATAGTATAAACTTTGTTTAGTGTATACATCGCAGTTCCACATACCTGTTTTGGAGCCCCGCTGATGTCAGATCCATTCTGAAGTAGATTATCCCCACCAAAACGGCGAAGATGACCATGACGAACACCTGGTAAGATAAACATTACACCGTTATCATTTAGTTTGGTTGTTCGAACAGGAAAATGTATGGATACACAGTATATCCATGGTATTTACTGGATCATCTAGCGGGCCACATCCAATATTCTGAATATCTTGGGTTATAATTCAGAGCTATTATTTCAAAGTTGAAGAAAATTGCTGTCTTCAGGTATCATTGGTCAAATAAAATAGAATAAGTTTTCTAATGCCATTTTCTGTTGAAATTTCAACTTTATTGAATTATAATAACACTGTGAAAAAACAATACAAACAAATAGGCTAAGGAATTAAACAATCTTTCAAGTTAATGAATTACTCACCTGCATGATTGATGTCTGTGGGTTCCTGACGATGTTCAGTATCGCCCGCTTAGACACGACACCGAACTAATGAATGGATAAAAGACGACAGTTTGAAATTAATAATGTTTACATGGAATAATCGTTTAGATACTTTATAATAAACATTACAATACGTCCCATAATTATTGGATTGGAACAGTTTTCTTGTGACATAAGGTATTTTATAGTCTGAAATTAGATGTAACCACATTTTCCTAATTACACCACTGGAATAACTAAAATTACCAAAGGTTCATATCCACAGGTCGATTTTTCAGGGTTAGGTGCTGGATAATTGGCCGATTTTTGCAGTGATTCAGATCAATGTACTTTTTGATATCTCATACCAAAGGGCAATAAATCAAAGTCATAACCAGCGTGGTCCAAATCGGCCTAGTGGGTATGGCCTTTAGAGTATCATTATTAGAGCAAGGGCGTAACAGGGACCATATATTCGTAATAGATTTCATTGATTAGGCTAATCAGTTGAAATTTGTGTCTCATTCGTATTTATTTTGTATGTAAATCAAAGTAACCACACCTAAGTTAACGATCCCTTTTCAAGGTTATTTTCAAGTGACATCACTTCTTTTGGCGACAAGACTGAAAAGGTATTATGAAACACTAACCATATTTCACCTGATTAGCCAAATCACTAAAATTTTTACGAAAATATGGACCCAGAGTGCATAGTACATATGGAAATTCGTGAATACTGGAATAATGGTTGAATACTACAATGGTGGTTAAACACTGTAACAATGGTTAAACACTATAATATAGGTTTAATCTACTATAAAAAAAAAGTTAAACACCGTAACAATGGATAAACACTGTAACAATGTTTAGACACTGTAATAAATGTTAAATACTGTAACTCATACTGGTTTTGTACCTGTGTGAAGAAGGAGGTCGGGTACTGGCCGGCAGGTAGCGCCACATCACCAATCCCCGCTCCACCTCCCGAATACAACTTCAGCTTCTCAGCAACTCTGAAAGTATTTAGAACGAGGAAATGTATAACACAATTCCCAAATTAACTTTCGTAATATTTTTTCTGAGTCATATTCCTCTTACCGGTACCTTAAACCATGGCGTCACTAACATTGAGGAGAACACGTTGCTGAATCAAATTATTGATGTTTATATGCTTTAATAAAGAAAAATTTCAAATAGAAATTGCCTGATCACAGGAGAAATCAAAATGCTGTTTCTGTAAAGTGCCAAACCCTGGATTCTACCCTGCGTCTCTTTTTAACATACAGGAATGTAAGACAGTATTATTGAAATAATCTGAACAACATAAATAAAATCTAGAATGACCATAATGCTATAAAACTTGATGTAAGCCTTATGTTTTTTTTAAATCCTTATCACAGGTGTTACAAGCAAAAATATCTCAAATCAGACAAAAATCTGAACTTACGCGGAGTGCCAAGTTGATGTGTTGTACTTTTCTCCAAGCTCCACGGCCAGTTTGTCCTCTGTCTCGGGATCGGGTTCATTGATCGGGGCGTCCATGAAGGCAGCATCCTCTCCTTAAAGTAAATTTCAACAGTTAAAAACTTTATAAAGTTTATTTAAAACGCCCCTTTCGTTTATTAGCATGTGGTTATTTCTCTTGCTTCCAATTACATCTTCTTAAATCTGTATTCTGTTAACAACAAATGAATACGCTGGCTTGTTTTTCTTATTGTGCATTATATTTCTTTCTTTTTTCATATATTAGCCAAACCGTCTAGAACACTGACATTACATTATGTTATTACAAAATCTAGCACTTTTTACAATAAATTGTACTCCAAAACCTAATTATTAATTACATGTTTTGTGGTCAGCATACTATTGAAGATCGTTTTCAATGAACTTTATTAATGTAATACAAGATCGTTTTAATTCAGCTAGGCGAGACTCTGAAAGGAACCCATGCAGGTATGTCCTGCACTCGAACTTTGTATTTCAACATTTACAGGGTTATATCCAATTTGATTGCCCTGCACTATCCGCAAGCACTTGGCACAACCTAAGATAACACGTTCGATAATATATTTTGAGATAACACATTAGGCATATGAGGTAACATAGCCGGTAAGAGATAGGACTTTGGCCGATTGGTTTACCAAGGACAGCTTTATCTTTTATTAGGCCCCCAAAAAGTTGTGTTCAGATAACATCGGTCAAAAAGAAATAGGTCAATTTAATTACTTTACTTTTTTTTTAACTGAGACACATAGACTCAAGTTATTCTTGAAACTTCAGAAATTACTCCAGACACCCTCTACGACAATTTCATTTCACAACAAAATACATTTCTTAATCAGATATCTGCCTTCTGCTCTCCTTTAAGTAATTTCTACTGAATTCTAATACTTTTTAGAACAATATTCATAGAAAAAAAGGGTAGGGGCAAAATATTAGTGTAGGTCGGGTTACATGAACAAATGTTTTTTTTATTTTCTTTTGGCCCTATATAAGTTATCTGGCACAGAGTACAGCCTCGTTCAAATAGGTCGCCAACACTTCATTGTGTATGTAGGTAGGCGTGAACAAGGCAACGGGCGGGGGGCGGGGATATGATCAGATGATGCGGTTGGCATTGGGCCAGTACTTTCCGATTTTAGATACCACGAGTTCTACCACGAGGTGGTCGTCATTGTGCAAACGCAGCTACCCATGCACTTCATGTTTTATGACAGCTTTTGTACCACACTTTAGACAGAAAAAGTACTGAACTTGGTGAAAATAATTTCAGTATTGTAAGAAGGAAGTAACTACTGGAGTCTACACTTTAGAATTCAAGGTCTGATAGTGAACAAACACAATAAAGATATAATATAAATGATTTGTTACATCAATCAAAAACAATGTTTTTCTACTGAAAATTTGGGACTTTTGAAATGTTATTGTTTGAGGCTGAAATACGGAAATACATACTGAGAAGAAATAAAATACAAAGCAAGTATGTTGTGGTTTAGATTCGTATAACATATATCAACATTAATCTGACAGCAATATTTCACATTCCATGCCCTTTATCAATCTAAACTAAAGTTTCTACGAACGTAGGGTATAATAAAAGAGTACCGGTAATGATTTAGTTCATATCTGTTTCAAATGAAATTCGGTGTTAATTAACGAAAAAAAGTAATTATGATTATGAATGATATAACTATGTAGAAATGTGAATGATATTCCCTCACCAAGTGTCTGGTTATAATATAACATATTACGTTCTCAGTGAACTCAGTATTTAGTCGAGAGATAGACGGTTGAGTTAGGATAGGGAGGGGGAGTGGGGGGTGAGTCTGGTGTCCTAGAATTTGACTCAGGATGCAAAGTATGAATCCATATAATTATGAGGTATGCTGTGCTCGATAACTGGTGCGGAACTTGTACATACTTGTATACATAATTCAACAAACCATCAGAGCAAAACAGGTACACCTTTCAAGCCTTATCACTTCTAACTTTGGTTATATTTCTAAGAGAAGTTTTTGTTAATATGATATATACAAGATTAATAATGAAACAAAAGGAAAGTTAACTATCAAGCCACTAGAAGTGGCGATATTATCTTTTTATCAGACGACGCAAAATGTGAAATCGTTGTGATATTAGTACTGTGAACTACCTAACTTATATGTAGGTCAGAAATATATCTATCATCGTATCCACTGATGTTTTTGTTAGTATCGTATATACTAAAAACACGTGAGTCATATCTATTTTGAAAATCCAATAAAAACTTATACCTTTGCCCGATACGTTTAATGTCACGGACTTTGGGGAAATACAACCTGTTGAATGATATATTTCAATATGATTATATGTCAATGATTGTGTGCAGTTTTGGATATGACTGAACTGTACAAATCTAATTATCATTTCTGTAAGCTGGTATTTATTTCAAATTTACTTTATGATACAAAGTTATTATATGTGATTGTTTATGAAATCTAAAGGACACAAATTAAAATAAAACAGAAGAACTACAGTATGCAAAACAGGGGCCATAACTAATTAGGCTAATCAGGGAAATGTTGTTAAGTGTCTCATGACTAGAAATTCCATCTATCAAGAATGAATTTTACACCTAGTAATCCCTCTTTGGGACTATATTGCAATAACACAACAATTTTTGTGAAATACTAAAATGCTCATCTTAAGACCTAATCAAAATATCCCTGATTAGCTACAAAACCATGTAAAATATGCAAAACCGATCTACGCAATCCTTCTAACAATACATTGTTCCTGCATAAAAGTACATGAACACAGCTATGAATATCTATAGGCCTATTTGCCTATAAATACTGATAAATGTATAGCCTACAGACCAAGATGCGTCTAATAAAACACCAAAATGAATACTACGAACATCTACTCTACTCACCGTCTGTGTCATATTCATCTGTTAGATTTACATTACAGAAACAATTCAAACTATTTGTTAATCTCAGTAAAATGTATCAACACTATAAAATAATCAATCACGTTTAACGATTTTCTTGTCTAGACAGACGGAATTGAAAAAAAAAGGAAACTTAAGTGTTTGTTCTCCTTTGAGTGATCATGCCTTATCTTATCAATTTAATAACCTTGAAAATATTGATCAACACCAATCGATAAACTTGTATATTGGTACTGGAGATGTCTAGATTCCTAACATACTGTGTTTTTTTGCCTTCAGCCTATATTCCACATGCTGATTTTGCTGTTGATTGCATAGGGTCCATATTTTCGAAACTGATTAGGCTAAACAGGGAAATATTTATCAGGTTCTCTAGATCAACAATTTTGTCTTTTTCAAAAATGTTGTTATTGAAAAAAGTCTCAAAGAGGGATCATATGCTGTAAAATCCATTGGTGGTAGATGCAATATCTAATCATGAGACACAAATAATGCGTATTTAAGTTAAACAGAGACTTATCATTTATCACAAAAAGGGCTTTACAATTCTTTTTCTGAATGATGTATAAGATGTATGGTTCTATTCCATATTTTCAGAGAATTTCAAGCAAATACAAAATCGCCAGCATCAAAATTGGTATGTGGAGCACAGACTTTCCGTATCTCTTCTTTAATAACAAAAAGTAGTGACAGAAATAATATTTCTCACCCTTAATGGCAGAGGAAATCTGCACGGCTGTAGAATCTCCATTGATTACATCGAGAAAGAAGTCTGCTGGGTTATTGTGTTCCTCGCACTGGTAACCTTGGACAAACCAGAATTTTTTAAAATTATCGTAACATACTGTGTTCTGTGATAAAATTGATACTTCCATCATACTTTGGAACCAGATAAGTCGATAATCAACATCAGTGGCACGTGGAATTCAGTTGTTCCACGAAAATGAAAAGGTTAGAAAGAGTGCAAATATGGATTAGCAAGATTATACCGTTATAGATAGGTTTTATCATGCATGATTTTCACAAAGAGAAGCTATTGTTATCAAAAAAAGCTGAGATATTCCAAGCTACCACTAAATTTATCACGTAAGTTCATTCAATTTTTTTTTGCGCTGAAAAATTTCGCACATCTAGCAAAAGCTATTTTTATGCAGTCATAACTTTGCGCATTTACTGGTTGATTTTATTAGTTCCATTTTTTCCAGTCACATGATATTTGCTCGAAAGAAAGTACAGTACAAAAATAAAAAACAAGGAGATAACATTGGTTAGGTTGGTTGTAATAGCATCGTATATGCCTACCTATAGAACTGAAGTAGTCCAAGGCGTCGTTTGAATGCCCCTGGTAAACCATATGACCTCGTGAAAGGAGGATCAAGTTCTTGAACAGTCTGTAGATACTATATCGTGGTTGATGGATGGAAAATATGATGGTTTTACCCTTCATGCCGAGTCTGCAACGAAGAAATTGAATGTTAATGAGTGAAATATACACATTTTTCTAAAGCGAAGCGTTCTCATGCGCAAATATTTTTCGCAAAAAAGTATACACTTTCATACATTATGGCTGAGGACAATATTAATCCACCCTAACATTTTCAACAATACTATAAAGTTTAGCAGTCCCAATATTTTTCTACTTTTACAAATTATGACTAAGGACATCAGCCCTAGAATCTCTGGCTACAGGCAATACATTTTTCAATTTACCAGCAGTAATATCTCTCAAAATACATTTTTGATAATTTTAATTTAGAAAAATTGATAAATAAAAAAATGAATTGATAGATAAAACCACCTGTATAGTAGGAGCATAACAGCATTGGCTGTGCTGGCATCCAAACCTGTGGTTGGCTCGTCTAAGAAGAGCACCTTGGGGGAGATGATGAGTTCCATTCCGATGTTGGTTCGTTTACGTTCTCCACCCGAGATCCCTCTTATGAACTCTGTTCCTACCTGTAATAATTACATGGATTTAACCCAGTGCTTGAAATTACTTTATTCACATGTCTATGTGCTGCCACGGATGTAAGTCAGTATTAGCAAAAAAGATCTGAAACTCAAGAAACAAAATCCGAAATTATCTTAAATTACTATAAAACGTGATGTAAGAAATTATTTTTGAAAATAATGTTTGATGTGATGATTTGAAAAAAAATCTGAAATCAGACAATTGTCTGAAAACTGACATCCCTGTGCTGCGGTGCACCGGAGCATTCCCACGTTTTAGTTTTTTCCAAGAAAACTAAAAATGTCCTTAATTATTTTGGTAAATTATACAAGAATTTAAATGCTCGTCACACAGCACAGAGCTGGTAGATTAGAGCTTCACTTAAGCGCTAATCCTGTTTAAGTTGGTTGGTTGGTTATTGGTATCAATATCTATGGTCATAATTACTGCAGCAAGAACAAGGTTGGACAATTTTGTCTTTGATGATCAAATCTATGAAATGATCGAATTGATGAGAAGAAAGAGAGCGTAACCCTACACATTTACCGAGGCAGGGTTCCATAGACAGGGCCCATAGGACTTTGACAACCCTATTCTTGGCACAGGGTGAACACAGATAAGTAGCAGGAAGCCCAAGCCCAGGGTCGAACCTGGGCCGCCCTGTGTGAGCCATTCACGCTGATCACTTCATTACCCCGTGCCCCTAATGCCATCAGAGTGCTTTATAAAATTACATGAATTAAAAAAGCATATTTCTAAAAGAAATTTATTATAACATACCTTGGAGTCGGCAACATGTGGAAGACCTAGCTCGTTGATAATATTGTCAACACGTTTGGCCTTTTCTGCAGCAGACACAGAAGACGGGAGCCGGAGGTTGGCAGAAAACAACAGGTTCTCTCGAACTGTGAGTGTTCCCATGACCACGTCGTCCTGGAAAAAACAGACACTTTTGATCAAAACATTGAAAATCGTTTCCATTTCTAGTCTATAGATATAGTATAAGTTCACCTGTTTGATTAGTTGGATTTTTTTTTTCTTTACACATGAGTGTCATAATTAACATGCCAAGCGTTTATTGAGGCGATGATATAAAGAATTGTGGAATTTAAAATGGCAATGCTTCCAGTTATCATAATCATAATTCTCCTTTTGGTATTTCACATATACGAATATATGCTATACAAAAATCAAAGACTTCATGAAAATAATGTGATGTGACTGTTTCGTCATCTTTTGGTAATATTACATAATGATTATCATCTAACGTATTTGTACTACTACTATACGTCTGATGAAAGAACTTGTACCTACAGGAATCATATTTGAAAATAAAAGAAAACAATAAAATAAAAAACCTCTTGTTGAAAGCTTACCTGTACAACATACCCCGTCATACATTTGAAGTTATCCGGCTGCTTCTCTCCATTGACCAGTATGGTGCCCTGTAACCCACTGGGGTTTTTTCTTGCTGCTATGATGTCTAGAAGTCTAGACAGAGGAAAAAGAGATAAGGAAAAATGAGAGTGTGGCTAGATGTGTGTGACAAGTAAACAATCGTAAATAATTTTAAAAAAAAGTTTTAAAAAGAATAAGATGCTTATTAAAAGGTAGAGCTAGACTTTGAACTTGAATGCTATCTCAGAAGTGGATGAATTCTGAACGTGCAGAGAAAAAGTACAGTGATTCAAAGATAATGAATTGAGTGTGTGAGCAATGGATGTTTTATGCCATACCAAGAGCCAGGGTCATTTTCACAATGCAAACAAGTTAGGACCAGTGTCCGAAATTAAGGTTTAAATCTGTGCACTCGCCGGGTGCATAGCTTTGAAAATGTGTGCACCCGGCGAGTCTTTCATTGCACCCTCAGAGATATAAGGCTATTTATTCCACCAAAAATGTGTGCATCTGCCGGGTGCACAGTACAAAAAATCATGCACCCTGCTGCAAAATCTTGCACCCCGGGTGCAGGGTGCACACTTATATAGTAATACTGGGGAAATAATTTCGGACACTGGTTAGGACGAATTCTGATTTTTTAAACACATGTTTTGACTTGGTCAGTCTTTGGTGATTGTATCTATGGGATGAAGATGACAGGGTGGACAAACAGCAGGGGATCAAAACCTGGAAATCATTTTTGCTGTACCTCATCCTTTAGTGAGGGTTAAACATATGCAAAATTGAAGTTAAAAGATCTAATTTTAAAGATTGCTTCGCACTCATTTGAGTACACCTTAATCGCCACATACGTTTGAAATCTTATCAAAATATGTTTAACAGACTCTTTGTCACTACCCGTGACGGTTCTGACAGTAATTGTGGGCAAACAACAGGCCCTGTGTCTCTGAAGGAGATCTTGTAAATCACAAGGTGCTATGATAGGATACTCTGACCTCCTTCAAAAGCCAGTAACCCCTAGATCTATAAGAGGTTGACAAATCATGATACCACTTTAAGGTTTGACAGCAGCCGTAAGTCTATTTCGGGCCAGCCTAAAACTAAAAGATCGTTGGTGGGCTGTCCAAATGGGTATTTAATTGCTGAGTGTTAAGTTCCCTATTTTACTTGATTTTTTTTTGTATTCAAATATTTCTGTTAAATTCATACAGGAGGATAAGGGAGTAACATTCTATAGAGGGTCCTTGATAATTCAGCATCCATCTTCATATGCATTGTAAGAACACATAAACATATTAATAAACACTACAATACAATACTAACCATTTACCTATTTTATCTTGAATTTTTGATTCCTCATTTGTGTACATTAAAGGCAAATCTTTTTGCCTAATTTCATGAGGTCAATTTCCCCTTATAATGGAGGCCTGTTACTGGGTCAGACAGCTATAAATAGGCCGGGTCTCATGATGGGGGTCAGCCACTGACCCTCCCTGACTGGGTCTGTGGCCGGCCACAGCTAGACTGGACCATCCATTCCCACTCGCTGCGGTCCCCTACTATCACTAACCTAACACTAAGGCCCCATCACTAAGGCTTCCATCCCTTTGCTAGGCCTCCTGACCAGCCCACCCCGTGGGGGTTCCGGGGAAGAATAGGCCCCAGTAGCCCCTGCTGATCATATAAGGCAACGATAGCGGGGACCCAGCACTGACCAAGTGGTTCTTTGGGTTCAATTCCAAGTTGGTGCTGGGTTCACTAAGGGATTAGGTACAGGAAAAATGATTTCCAGGTTTTGATCCTCTGCTGTTCACCCACACTTCCTGTCACCTTCGTCTCATAGATATGATCACCAAAGACAGATTTCGTCCCAACTCGTTTCCTCTGTGAAAATGACCCTGGCTGTCAATATGGCGTGAAACACCCATCACTCACTCCCTCACTCCTGTCCGGCCAGGAACCACAAACAACAGGGCACGGGGGGGGGGGGGTAATAGTTTTCAATTTTTCTTCACAGATATACTCAACTTTGGCAATGTTATATAGTTTTCAAGCGTATCATTGATAATGTTATATCAGCTCGTACGTACACAATGTTATGGATGTAAAATGCATTGTTTCGTTAAGAAATTGGAGGGTTTGATAGTTGGTCTCTAATAGGATATAGAGGAACCAGGTGGGTCTGTATGGAACCCAGTACCGCATGAACCAGAGGTTTCCCACCAAAATGACGCCAGGTCCATTAGGGACTCTAGGCCACACCCTTAGGGAAATTTTTGCTTATAATTTCAATAATATAAGACTTTAAAAGAGGGGTACTAGAGGTGGCCTGCCACCCCCACCACGCCTGTGGACAATAAGAGGGCCAATAAGTGATATAGAGACAATAACATTGCTCATAAGGCACTTGTTTCACTAAGAAAACTTAAAATTACAACACAACTATTCATAGTCACGACATCCTCCTATTGTAACAGATTGACCCCCATATTATCTGGTGCAGTGGGGATTGAATCACGTGTTTACTTACACAGAGAGTTCCATTTCTGTCATTACAAAACAGGTATATTCCTTTTCTTGTTTGTTTGTAGGGGTAGTTTAACGTCAACCATACAGGGTTCTTTCCAGACTGCACATGGTCATGCTTTTCAGCTTTTGGGTGATCATATCTATGATATGGTTGAGAAGAAACCAGTCACCGGTGTGATACCCTACTCTTCAAAGCATGGCAAGGGGTCTTTAATGTACAATGTCCCATAGAAAGGACACCACACACCTGGCCTTTGATGACCCTGTCGAGGGCACAGGGTGAAGTATACTTCCCTAGCTATATCTGAAACCTATACTTGACATGGCTGTTTCACCTTTAAAATACACTGCAATGGCCTTCTGTACCAACCGTTAACTCTCCTAACCACAGAGAGCTTATTTACAACATTGTACCTGCAGATTAGCCTAGATCAAGATGAATGCTGTAGAAAAATATACGTGTGTATTATGATATGCTATCTAGATTCCCCACCACCTTTTATCATTGTTATTTTACAACTAACATGTATAGATCTTTTAGAAATGTATAAGCTCTTGATCCCCCCCTCCCCTTTTGTGTTTATGTTATTAATAGACTGTCCCTTTCTATCTCAGTAAGCCCAGACATGTGACAGTGAGTCACACAATCTGACGTTGCATAATAAAACTAGTATAATCCTGTATTCTGATAGGATTGTGACCTGGGAGATTGGGCACACGTTTTCTGGAGCCTGACAGTTATGATACTCATAGGATGTTTGAACACCTGAATCAAAGAACAATCTGAAAACGTACAGTCCTGTTCTGCAAATTCCTCAATGAAACACATTCTGAATTTCAAAATAATAGGTAATATGTCAAAAATAAATTTCTGTGTTCAGGTAACCCGACCTACCCTAATTTTTTTTTACCTTACCCTAACCTTTTTTGTCATGAAAATCTTTGAAAGAATAATTAAAAACGACTTAAAAGCCAGGAAATGACATGTATTTGATCAAGAGATGTATTTGAGATACAAGAAATTGCTGTCGACGATGTCTGGAGGGACTTCTTTTTTTTCAAGTATGCCAGAGTCTATTTGTCCAAGTTTTCAGAAATAACCTACCTCCCCTATGTTTTTTTCCTGAAAAAAAGTTACCCGAACACAACTTCTTTTGCCTGATGGTTACTTCCAATTAGGACACTTATTGAAATCCTTAGAGTAATTCTGAAGTTTTTATTGTCTAAACGAGATCGCATTTCTCCCTTTGGCAACAGCTCCGAAACTTTTAATCTATTTCTTACCACAACTCTTCATACATCGAGTTGGGGATTAAAACCTTAATTCTAAACTTACGATGATTTTCCACTGCCAGTTGCACCCATGATGGCATTCAGTCCAGGCTCAAAGACACCACTGAAAAAAGAGAAAGAATGTAATGCAATTATCACATTTTTTTTATCATTTTTATTTAGCCACGTCCACTCTCTCAATTATCACATATTTGTATTCTTTTAACCCTGCTGGATTTTCTAGTGTTCTATGGTTTAACCGACCATAGCGTATATGTGTAAAATAATTTCGCACTATAATTGTGTCAGAGGGTAGTAAATATTTAAGCAAACGGTTATAGGGCACTTGATGGGTTCAACAACCTTGGTACGTCAGGATATCAATCTGAAGATCCAGTGGCGGATCCAGGGGGGGGGGGCAAAAGGGGCAATTGCCCCCCCCCCCCCCCCCCCCTAGACCAAAAATGGACTCTCGTACTTTTGACAAATCTGAGGAGAAATTTTTCAAGCTAAATCATGGGGGGGAGGGGGAGATATATTGCCCCCCCTAGAAGACTGACTCTGGATCCGCCCCTGAGATCCGTCCTTGGGCTGATATCCCTGACCTAACAGTATCTTGGGTTGGTAACCCAACTTGCACTACGTCCCACGTGCACCATTTCTGGTGATGTATAACTGTTTGGTTTGCTGATTATTGGGGTTTAATGCAGTAGGAACATCCATGGTCATATCATGGAGATAACAAGGTTTAACAATTGTCTTTGATGATAGAATCTTTGATATCATCAAATCTATCAGGAGAAAGAGACCATAATTATACGCTATACATTTACTGAGGCAGGTATTCTTTAATGCGCAAGGTCTTATAGACAGGGCCCTACACACCAATGTTGGTGGTACTGAGGTCTTTGATTACCCTGTTGTTAGCAGAGAGGGAAACGTAGAAAGGTGGAGTAACTAAGCCTAAGACCCTGGGATCGAACCTGGTCCGCCTGCATGCGAGATATTCACAATAATGGTCACCCCAGAATTAATCATACTGGCACACAGGGTACAATAAAAAAAAGATATATCAGCAGTATTTTTCAGTGCCCACTCTTTCTGATCTAAGTTCTTTGACATAGGCCTATTTAATGGACAAACAGGATCTTTGAGATCAATATCAAGGTCGCAAACTAGATGTAGGTTTACTAGGGTGTCCATTATCATATGACATATCACATAAACCCTTATCTGAAGTGAGACACTTTCACATTTATAATGCGTCGCAGTTTCCATTAACCAGGCCATAAGATTTATGAGACTTCAATCTTTGATAACTGTAACTTGTAAGGGTGTCCTGTATCCGTGCCACCATCAGTGGATAGGTATAAGCCTCTGAAGGCAATTCACTATAATACAGATGGAAATACAGAACTGCCAGGCCTGTATGAGACTGAGAGCTGAAATATTCAGGCTTTAAGTTTAAGAAGAAGTGTGCATTTATTGTCGATTATGCGATGTGATAATTATATATCTGGATTTTTCTACTAATGATTCACACCCGAAATAGTGGAAAGATTATATTCAAACATGGATTTTATCTCATTATCACTTGCCCAGAATATTCGAACTAATAGTCGAACTGTGGATTATGCTGTCTAAAGAAGGAGGTGTTATATGCCAAGACTGAATTTTAAAAGACTACTGAAAAGAATATGTATGCATAGGCTGCAGGTTATATGTACTCATCCACTCATCCCATACCTCGCTTAATGTCCAAGGAAGAACCTATGTATTCAAGATTAGATTTAATAGTTATAATGATAATGAAGCGGCATTTCCTATGGAATTCTCGGTATGAAAAGGCACATAAAGCAAAATTTATCAAAAAGCACAGTAATTTATAAAAAAAAAAAAAAGGGCGGACGGGGTAACCCTGCCTTTAACTACTTGTTTTGCTTAGCTAGGAATGGGGCTGATCTGCCTAATGATTTTTAATGTAAACCTATATTACTCGTTTCTGAAAATTTCATAAACTGTGCATTATACTGCGTAGGGCACTACAGGAAACTTTTCTGAAAATTACATAAGCCAAGCATGATATTGCGTAGGACATTATAAGAAACATTAAAAAGGTTAAACCAGCCATGCATGACTTTACATAGGGCTTAAATACCAAGGATGTGGTTTTATTGTAAAAACTTCCTGACCTCAAACTGTTCAGGAGTTTTCTTAAGGGGCCACACTAAGCATCCAACCCCGGCATCCAACCCCCGGGATCCAACCCCTTTTACGAAAATTCCAAGTTATGTTTAGCAAATACTTAAGGGTTTTTCGTATTTTATTTGTGTATGTGGAATGTCCCTCATGTGACCTCATCACTCACAGCGCCTCTCCTGGCCTGAGACTGATAACTGAACGGTTAACAATAAGTGGGTGGTCATCCTTGGGCTGATAACAAAGAGAGGGTGACCCCGGGGTGACCGGCCTAGAATGTAGATCCAACCCAGTCTGCTAGTCGCTCAAAGTGAAACTTATGAAACTATTATGCAAGATCTAACTCTGAGGTCAAGGTAGAACTATCAGTGGATGGTCAGCCTTGGGCTGATAACAAATAGTAGGTAACCGGCCTAGACTGTAGTTCAAACCCAGTCTGCTAGTTGCTTAAACTTACAGGGGCGTATCCATCCCTAAAATCTAAGGAGGTTACATGCAAAACTGAGGGGGTTCTGACCAGTTATTTTGACAAAATTCACAATAATTACTGTAGTTTAATCATATAAACTTTGAAAAATCTGAGGAGGTTCCGGACACCCTCGAAACCCCACTGGGTACACCACTGAATCTTATCAACTATTATGCAATATCCAACTGTAAAGGTAGGACTATGATCAGCCTTGGCCATATAACAATATGGGTCTCGACATGGCGCCACGGCCAATTTTCTGCTTATAATATTATAGTGACCAGCTGACATGCGACAGGAGCTATTCTTAAATTTGACATGGCAACAGGGCTTACTCTTAAAATCGACGGGCGACATAGGTTATCGTGACAATCGACAGAGCCTCTCGACACAGCGACATTGCCATTTATCAAATTCGACATCCGACATTTGGTTCCCCCCCCCCCCCCCCCCCCAATCTAGACCCCTAACAATCAGTGGGTGGTCAGCCTTGGACTGATAACAAGTAAAAGGCAGCCAAAAGCAGTATAGCTTAAAAAGTTCGTAGATTCTTTCAACCACTGAAGGAGACGTGAAAAGCTTTTAGGAATTGTGATCCGTTGTTTTCGTAGGCCTGTGGGAATCCTTTTTTCTGAGCCGCAAGGAGCAGATGTGTTTTACTGACGATTATTATGAAGATAAATGTAAAGACCCAAACCCATTAGACAATGCACTGATGGTTGAGCAGGGGTGTGCAGACCCCCATTTATTTTAGCAAAACTCACAGCAAAATTCGCACAATCTAGTCACAAATTTGCACATTTTTGTATAGCATTTTCACTTTCCATTATAAATTTGTGCTAAAAATTCGCACATTCTGTGACAAAATTCGCACATTGGTGCGAATGTGCGAGCACTTGCACACCCCTGTTGAGCGCCTAAGTGAAGAGTCGGTCACTCGGCCAACAGCAGTTGGTGATTTGCGTCAAATTATCAAACTTGGTTAAAATGGGTCAGTGCTCCTGTTGGCGCTCCCATCTGTGCTCCTTTCAGCCGACCCTTAATAAACGTTGAAGGCATATCCACATACAGATTCAGGGCTCACGGAATTTTAAAATGACTGGGTGTTCACAGGACATCTAAAACTGACACATGTGTCCGTGGGGGTCCTATTCCCTCAACCTTATCCAGGGTGCCCACGATTTATCAGAAATCAAAATAAGACCTTTATAATGCCTATAATACCTTGTCGGGTTCAAACATAAGACCTTCTTATCACTTTTACCTAAAATAAGACCTTTATGATACCCCAAGGCCTAAAATAAGAGTATTAAGACCTTTCTAATAGCCTTTCAAAACTAAAATAAGGCCTTTTAAGACCTTATAAGACCTGCGTGGGCACCCTGTTATCATTGGGTAATGAATTCTAGGGCGTCCACAGAGGTGTCCTGTGGACATAAGCAAGAAACCACTCAAAAGCTTGAAAGTCATCCTGCTATATCTTAACTGTATTTCTGTTCCAGTTTTATAACATTTTACCAATCTATAAATATCAGTGAAAATATTAATTCTACGAAATGATGTATTTTCTATTCATATATACAACCTTACTCTAAACATAATTACTATCAAACATCAAACAAGTTCAAACCAAAAGCACAAGAAAATGAGCTGTTTCTTGCTGCCCAGACCTTACTTACACTGATTTAATTAGTATTTATTTAAATTTGAGATATGTCAGATACGACCTTTTGTTATTCACTTAATTCCAACTTTTCTCCTTAAAAATGAGTGACAAAAAGGTCATATCTCGAAAAAAAAATAGTAACATCCTAATGATCTAGATAATATGATATTCATAATTGTGACTAAAGTATTTGTACTTGTAGCATATCATTCTTCCTAGTAATAAGATATTATGAGGATTGAACAGATATTTAGAATCATACAGAGCTGATGCATCATATTTCTTTGATGAACAATTACTCAAAATGAGCATTTTGTCAGACACAACCTTTTATTAGATCTACTCAGCAAACGTTGTGCAATAAAGATATATTTAAAATATAGGGGCCTAGTCAGTTACATCACATGGCATCCAAGCACAGGTACAAACATCACATGGCATCCCAGCACAGGTACAAACATCACATGGCATCCCAGCACAGGTACAATGGACAGGCTGAATACAGTAGATCAGTGGCTCTCCGCCGGCTCTGATACATTTGTTTACAAACATGATCCTTTCCTGACGGCTCCATAAGAAATCAATCATATAAGATCGACGGTTACTTAATGGGTAATATAGATCTACTGCCTATAATATTCATAGCCTACTGTTGATTTTTGGAATAATGGTATTATATGAGATAACAGTCTTACATGAGTCATTTTTAACAATTCAATACTCAATAATAAATCTGTGAGGCCTAAATACGGAGTACCTTCAGCAATTTCAGGACTGCATTGATAAGGGCCCCTTAATACGCCCTTAAAAAATCAAGAAATTTATAGGTTTAGGGGGCCTAATTAGCCATTTTCGAAATTCAAATTCATTTTTTGTCTCCTCAATAGGGGGCCTATATTTCAATGTGTACAACGTCATGATCTGTACATATACCTTGGCCCTTTTGAGTTATTTCTTATTTTGATTTATTTGGTTTAGACTCTATAGCCATATATCTTTTTAAAAATATAATGGAGACTGGGGAATATTTCTTTTAGAAAATAACCATTTTAAGCCATTTCCAAGATATGGCTGTCGATGAAAACTAATATTTAAGAGTTTTGATTATCTATTTTAAGTATTTCTTGAGCACTATTGCCCAAAGGTTCACAAATGTGACCGTTATGTTTTCTGTAATCATTTCTATGATTTTTTTAATGCTTTCTTCTTGGTTAAAACTTAAATTTTATTTTGACTAACATGATGTATTGATAAAAAAGAAATTTAAGTTTTAACCATAATTATGATAGCGTAGATCTATGTGATCATAAATAATTGTAAATCCGGGAAATTTCATGATTTTACTTTTCGGGCACTGACCCCAACTTGGCAAGATAATTTTATTTTTTTAGATTGGTTTTTATTGGGTAAATAAGGCTCAGCATGGCTAATCTTCCGCCTCATGGTCTAGACCCCCCCTCATGGCAAGTGTAAAAAAAATCTCCCATTCCATTTCATCAGCTGTTTGATAAAACCCCATTGAGTTCCATCAGCAAAGGTAGCAAAGGGATATGGGGAAGCTATAGCATATAGTATAATTTAAATAACTATATATTATACACTACTCCTAGGCCTACTATTATCCCCGCTATTGCCCAGTTATTGACTCGGGGTCATTATAGGGGTTACTCGGCCTACAGGCCTGGTAATGGCAATCAAATTCACCCACCTTATGTTCTTGATAATATCCTTCGGCAGCGTGCTGCAGCATTTGTTTTTAACTCGCACTGTGTAGACGATATCTTGAAATGTAATGACAGTCTCTTCACCATTTTTCGGCCGAATGCTGTTTGTTTTGCCATTGATTTTGCCCAGGCCGCCATTGGGCATATCTACAACTGCTTC
The DNA here is from genome assembly GCA_936440205.1 of Lepidonotus clava. Lineage (NCBI taxonomy): Eukaryota > Metazoa > Annelida > Polychaeta > Phyllodocida > Polynoidae > Lepidonotus > Lepidonotus clava. The sequence goes on from OW387135.1 coordinate 22,769,394, forward strand.
GTCCGTCATGGTGGCTACTACTGGCCACTGTGGTTAGAAAACCGACCAACAATTCCAACTTACATAAGCCCACACTATTCGTCTGTTCAGGGAGACTCACGTTAGTCAACTGTTACGGCGTCTCACGTTTCCCTACGTGCGTTTGGAGTCACTCTGCAACGAGATGTCCTTCCAGAACGGAGATAAGAGCCTGCGATAAGGAGTATGGGGAGGTTGCAGAGTGGTTTTGGCATTCTTGTTTTGTGACTGACAGCTGCGCGCATGAGCATCAGCTAGGAGTCAGACACAACTGGGACGCCGGTCAATAGTCCTTTCATGACCTATTTACCTCTTACATAATAGGCCTATAGGCCCTAGGCGGAGCCTGGCGGACTTGGATGTAACTACAGTCTACTGGTCTAGGACCAGACTCGACTGGGGGTAGACCACAGAAATACAGGTAATACACGTGTCGGGTAGTTCTGTGGGGTATTTTAGGAGGATTTCCTGACCATCAATGGTAAAATCGTAAGATATATTACGATGGTATTAAAGGGACGTTCTCGTCCTCGAGTTGAATGAGATACATCCGCCGACGTTAACCTAACGACGGGATGGCCGGCGACGTGTTTTGTGACGTTAGAACGTAATCCAGCGATGTGATTGGTCGCGTCACGAATTTGGCGCGGTATTACGGGAGTTACAACGTAGCAAATTAGAGCTCACTTACGGACGAGAACGTCCCTTTAATACCTTGCTGTGATCTTGAATAATTTGAAAAGTTTTTTTATATTTTTCAAAAATTAAAAAAGTTATTTGTTAGATAGGCCTATAAGGTAAGCGTCCAATTTAAGTGACTTTTTTCATTACTGCTCATTAGATATATATGGTATAAAGAAAACACTAATTAGTTGAGTAAAATATAGGCCTAGGCTAAAATTTACCCTAATACCTCATAAAATTATCCAATAATATTATAATTTTTTTATATAATTCTCACAAATCATCAATATTTGTATTGAATAGGATTTCCCTGTGCCATAAATACATTAATTGGGGGTCTAGACCCTTAAATTCGACACGGCGACATTGCCATTTCTTAAATTCGACAGGTGACATCACAACTAAGGGACAAATGACATCAGTCTTTTCTTAAATTCGACAGGGGACATGGCTAATTCTTAAATTTGACAGGCGACATGGCTAATTCTTAAATTCGACAGGGGACATTGGTCTAAACCAAGATATAAGGACAGGCGACAGGTTCGTTTTTTAAATTCGACAAGGGACACGGGACCCCCCCCCCCCCCCCCCCCCCATCTAGACCCCCTTAATTGTGCATGGACTAGAGACCAATGAACTGATGAATCCGTAATGCATTTTCATAAAGTGTTTTATACATTAAAATGATGCATTTGTACTATAAAAATTGCCATGAAATGGTCGGAAAACAGGGGAAGATGCAGGAAATTAGCAAATTAATAGCCATTAAATGGTTATACACTGTCACATGGATAGAGGTGTTTGCAATTTCAGCACAGAAATTCAACAAGACTGTTTGAAACGTATTTCATTATGTATAATAGTCTGCTAAGTACAATTTTTAACTACTTTTCTTTAAAGGAAAACTTGCACATAAATTCACTAAATGTATAGTGTTGATGAACATCCAACTCGACGACAATATAAATTGAAAAGTTGACTTTTATTTAATGGTTGATAGGCTGAATCGACATGTTTCGACAGGTTAGTGTCTTCATCATAAATTCACTAAGTGCTATTTTTTATGTAATTAACTTGAGTTAAGTATTCTAAATATATTTCAAAAGTTAAAACATGAAAAAGTCAAGGTCCTAGGGAATTATTCAAGAAAATCATTTTTACTTTGGGAATTCCCTGAATGCTGGGCTGTTTGGTACTCCCCTTGCTACGTCACAGCTATGGGAATTCCTTCTAAAGTTATTTTGGGAGTCCCTGTTCAAAGAAAGGTTGTAGATGGATATATATATTAATTTGTTAAGAGTTGCATTGGGCCACATGTATATAATTTGGGGTTAGAGAGGATAATCCTTATTTCAAATTCTACAGGGATGGGGATTCCCTTACAAGGGCAGGGAGAATTCCCCAATAGCTCCCCTTGCTACGTCATCAATTAGGGGAATTCCCTTTAAAAAATGAGATAAAATACAATTTTCTTAATGTCTCAAAACTGTCTATAAACTAGGAATTTTCCTGCGATTTTGCTTATATACTGATAGTGCAAGTTCTGAATAATATGCTAAACTGAATTCATTGAAAACTAAGTATCCCGCAGTTATGTGCAAGGTTTCCTTTAATAATTCTCCCTACCACGGATAGCTAAATTACAGTATTTTATGCACCTGCAGGCTAATTTGGACTCATTTTGTCGACAAAGTCTGTTGAAAAACTATAGAAAATTAACCCCTTCCACCCCATAAGGCCATATTTGGCCACCACATGGCTGTTACCCATACATTTGAACCTAATATTTTGGTTATTTTCTAATGGCAAAATAAGTATCAAACCTACAGTCAAAAGGTAAATATCAAAATATTCCTGATGCTCCAAGGAATCTTCAGCTTTTTATATTATCCCTCTCAATTGCAAGGATAAAGGAATTATTAAGAAAAAACATATTTCTTATGTAATTTTGTGTGAAAACTTGACTTGTATGAAAATTAGCAGAGAATTCAACGGCATTTACAAAAATAACCAAATTTTCATTAATGAGGCATTATGGGAAATTTGCAATGGAATGTTTTTTCTGGGAAATTCTACATTTAAGAAAGGTTGTTTAGTTACCATGGTTACGGGAAAAAGAATATTAAGGGTCAATGGAACATATGTCATGGATAATGTAGAGAATATCTTTGTTTGCCTAATACTTCAAACAGGTAGAGAAATGACCTTCTGAATCAAAAGTTATTACAATTCTATCATTTTCTATAATAAGAATGCATTCTTTTCCTTACTAAATATGGTAAAGTTCCAGTTGCCATAACATGGAAAGTAATATGATTATCGGGACTGAGGTGTTTCTACCATACAAGTGGTAGGGCACTTCATACAACCATATCTTAGCTTCTAAAAGGAATATCTTAAAAAGGTTTGTAGCATTTGAAAGCTTACTTTCTCATGTCTACAGATATTTTCTACCTAATATTCTCAGAAGGGGTTAATGAATAATTGTGATGAATCCATGTATAATCATAGAATTGTACGTAGCTTTTGTGTACAGTTCTATGGTATAATGAATTGATTTTCAAACAACTTGGAAAATATTTAATGTATATAGATACAAATTTAGATAATAAAGATCTTTAGTTTTCCTTCATGTCAAACTTGAAATAATGGCCTATGATTAATGAAAATTTCTATGCTAAAGCTGTATAAGTTATCGACATATTACCCAGCATGCATCCTAATGTAGACTAAACCTGCAGGGAAAAGTCAAGAAATTGGCTATCCGTGGTAGCGCAAATATTAAATGAATGAAAAATTAGATACTATTTTTTACCAGTTTGAGGCAAAAATCTTTAAAATGTCCAGATTTTCAGATGATGTATACCTCTCCTAACTGAAGACCATATTAATCCCTTTTAAATAAATAAGACAATATTGGTATAGAAATGTGCAGAAATACTTTTTTTAATATAAAGCTAATCCCCAAAAACAATATTTCTCACATTTTTATCTACTTTTGTGATTTTTAATGCCAAAATAGACAATACACGTCATGACCTAGACCCCTCCTTACTCCAAGACTTTTGACAAGGAGTTATAGCTAAGGCGTGTGCTGGTGTTAACACTGCACTAAGCTTACAGAGCATGGACTGACCATCCGCGTCAGTACACTTTGTGATTGCTCTTTGAAAATTACTTGAATGCATGAAAGTAAAAAATATGACTGAAACCCAAGAATCTCGGTAGACCTATAATATTTTTTTAATAATTATCTGGCAATTGTTGCAGATAAGGTTTTCAATTTGATGTAGTTGGCAGACCCCGCCCTTGACCCCCGCCCTCCTATAGACATACAGGGGCAGATCCAGAGCCAGTGCTCTGGGAGTCAAACCCTAACCCCCTTATAAAAAATGAATAATAATAAAAAAAAGATTTCCACAGATCTTTGAATTTTAAGATGCAAAATAATTTACCCTTGGGTCTATGGGGGGGGGGGGGCGGCCTGCCCCATTAGTAGTAAACCCCAAGGTCGAGTTCAACTCGTGGCGCGAAATGCGCAGGGTTTATCGGCTCTAGCTAGGGCTCATTTATGCGCGCATTTCGCGCCAACGAGTTGAACTCGACCTTGGGGTTTACTACTCACGGCTAAGGAAAAATTATTTTAATCTAGGGCATAGCCTTATTTACTAAATATCATATAAGTTTATTTCAATATCGAAAATAAATTGAAATATACTATATTAATTTATAAATCTTCTAAATCAATAAATTTGTTAACCCTGCTTGTATAGCCTCTCATGTTGACGAGAAAACGTCATCGCTTTTCGTGTATTTCGTGTAGTCTTAATCTCGTTAAGATTTGCTTGTATTTACTAAATCGTTAAAATTTGCTTGTATTTACTAAATATCTAATCGTTAAGATTTGCTTGTATTTACTAAATATCATATAAGTTTATTTCAATATCGAAATTAAATGTATATTAAAAATGGTGTTTCTATATAATAACAAAAAACATAAATCATAAATTGTGGTTATGTTCATATTTAATTCATTTTTGTACATTCACATCTCCTTGGTTTACATCTCCTTGGATTTTCACAAGTATTGATTGCATCTCCTTGGATTTCATAAGTACTTAATTTCATTTTTGTACATTCACATCTCGTTGGATTTTCACAAGTATTGCATCTCCTTGGATTTCATCACAAGTATCACATCTCCATGGATTTCATAAGTACAATACATGTTGTAAGTTCTTTTGTATTACAAACATAACCTTTTTGTTGTAATAACCTTTTTTATTAAAAAGCGCATCTACCTTTAAGTAAATTATAGAAACTTTACAGGTTTATTTATTCAATTTAATTATTTTATAAATGTTATAGGTTTATAAATGTTATAGGTAACTCGGCTTGAATCTACTTACATTCTAACAGTTTTAATATTTCAACAATTTTAATATTTCAACATCAATAACAAATCAACATCAGTAACGAACCACTCTTAACAGTTTTAATATTTTAACATCAGTAATCACTCTTAGCAGTTTTTATTTCATCATTTAATATTCCAACATCAGTAACCAAACTTAATGTGACCTTATTTATACTCAGTAGATTTAAATGTACTTAACCAAAGACTATAATGGCATTTGTTTCAAGGCTTCATCCTTCAAACAATTAAGTCCTTATTAGTTCAGTTTAAGTAACCATACATCTGTAGTCGCCAAAACTTGAGCTCAAGGCAATCGCGCTGGAAGGCACTTCTGCTAACCATCGTAATAACCTTTAAGCAAACTTCATTCACGGCGAGCCAAGGTCCAGTCACTTCTCGTAGCAACCCCAGGACCACCAGTCAAGGTTACTTCTTTCATCTACTGGTGAGCCAAGGTCCAGTCACTTCTCATAGCAACCCCAGGACCACCAGTCAAGGTACCACCAGTCAAGGTTACTTCTTTCATCTACTGATCAGTCCAGTTGTAAGCTTATGGTAACCGCGCTGGAAGACTTCTTTCCATCGTGATAACCTTTACATACAACTTCATTAGTCACACAGTTTAGGTTACACTTTAGTCAACTATCACAGGTTGACTACACAAATTTAAAATTATAATACATGTTAAAATTTTAAAAGGTTGAAGACAAACAATTTTTAAATAATATAAAAATTTAAAACTTAAATCAAATAATAATATTAAAAACATTTCTTAAATTCAAGCCGAGCATACTTATAACAAATTATTATTTTATTATAACAAAATAAATTACTAATACTAATATTAACCTGTAAACTTTCTTTTATTTACATTTGAATATATAAAGCTTGTCTTTAGCAAATTTATATAAATTCTTGTAACCTTAGCTAGTTTTCAAACATAAAAATATTTGCATACATGTTCAAACGGTAGAAATATTTGTATCTAATTTGTTTGACATATATTTCCTTGCAGTCGGTTTATCTAATAGAGGTTGAATAAGTTTTTTATTTTCACACCTTAAAAATAATTTTTCAATTATTTTACCCTTCATTTTTTGTGACAGCATCATACAATCCAAAAATACATATTCAGGTTGCAATATTGGTTTCTTTAACTCTAAACCTATAACAATCAAACTAACTACTAGTGTTAAAGTTAACCCTCCAAAACCAAGCTTTGTTGGAGTAGGTTTTAAATCCATTTTGGATAAAGCTTCCATTTCAATACATATATATATATAATGCAATAAATCATTAATCTTAATAAAATTTATAACCTTATGTATTGCCTCATAATGAGACTACTATTTTTTTCAACACTTTCTGCATATGTTTAGAACATAAATAACCAGCTTTACATTGATTTTTTCCTTCTTCTTTTTTTCTTTGCAGCCTTTTTACAAAACGCTTTACAAGTAAATCATTTTTTAATCTATTATCAGAAAAATTTTTAAGTATTTCTTTTAAAGTTTTTCCCTTACTTTTATGAAAAACATAATATACAGTATATTCACCACAGACCTTAGATAATATAGATTGCAAAGCCTGTGTATTATACCTATACGTTTTATTTATTTGCTTAATAAACATTCTAAAATATCTTTTTAAAGGTTTTAACCCATATGAATCAAAGTATTCTGGTAAGGCTTTGCGTGACTTTAAGAAAAATGCTACCCAATGTTCACCAGCTTTATAATCTTCATCAGTATTAACAATATATGCTGCAGGATATTTGATACCTTTTAAACATGGTAATCGATTTGATGAATACACACCTTTAAAAATACTGGAAGTTACACAATTACTTTTCAAAATATTTTCAATTTCATATCCGTACATTTTTACATTAAAGTAAACTTGAAATTACTTCAGGCTGATTTGCAGGACCTAAAGCAAGCATGCTATCATATTCATTATAAAATATCATAACTATTCCATGAGCAACAGGATTTTTTAATGTTGCAATTACATTAATTGTACCACTTTCAGTCAACTCAAAACTATTTGCATTTGGTGCGGTTTTAGATAAATCAAAACAAAACAAAGTATTACCATTCTTAAATTCATCTGGCGTTATACTCACAGGGTTATTTGAAAATAATCTCCCTGTTGCATACATCATTGCTGTGTATGCTTCATGGAAATTATCTTCATCGAAATCTAATTTTGACATTTCACAAAAAGGTGAAATATCTTTCCCCCTTTGCAAAACAATATCTGTAACCCCAAAATTTTGAAAATTAAATGGATTGTGAGTTAAACTCCCATCCCATGCACGTGAATCAACTAATCCCACAATTATTCTTTTAGGAAGTTCACCATTTGAAATCATTCTATTTTCTTGCAATATCGATCTATTTGGACCTTGAGTTGAATACTTTAACTCAACTCTTCTAAATGGAAATTTCATAAGTTTATTTTTTTCTCGTGCCATATCTAATTCATTTAAAAAAACATCATCTAAAGTAACTCTTTTAACAAATAAAACAGCATCTTCTATTTCTATTTTATATTGCCTTGTAGCGCTTTGTGCCATTAATGCAAAATTTTCCTCATTTCTAATCAATCTTATTTTCATATCTACATCACCTGGAAATTTTTTAGGTTGATTAAAAAGATCATTATGAATTTTGCAAATAAGTTGAAAACTTTTACCATATTGTGTTGTAAGAAATCTTTTCTTTGCACCAGTATTATGAGTATCATCAAAATCTTCAACTTCATTAAAATCTTTATCATCTAAAAAAAACCCAGAAAGTTCTCCAAAAGATTCAAGAACAGAACGTTTATAACCTAAAAGATATTCTATATAAGCCTTGTATGCATAATGAGTATCACTACTAGTTATTAACTTATTACTTATATAAATTTCCACATCTTTAAATAAGGCTCCAGACAAATAATTAACAGGAAATACTTTTGATGGATTTGGAATTTCACCTGCATGAGCTCCTTGTGCTGGAGGTCTTGCAGGTGCAGTTCCATCTGGTTTTAGTATTTTTAAAGTAAGATGTAAAAATGTTTGAGACAAGTCTATAAAATCAGCTTTATTTGATTTAAATGCAAACTCTAAAGGGCCACCTTGACTTACATTACTAATGGAATATAATTTTGAATAAAAACTTGTTCTAGATGTTGCATCTGTTGGTGGAATATTAAAATAATCATAACTTGAATCAACACACAGACAAGAATCTTTATGCATAGCCATTTTTTAAATTATACATTAAATTATCAAACTAGTTTTAGATCTTATCTTAAGAAGATTTAGATCTTATCTTAAGAAGATTTAGCTAAATATATCTTCTTCTTCAGAATCATAAGTTACTCTCCTCTTTTTTCTTTTATTTTCTTTAAAACTAGACTGATTTTTTCTTTTTTGTTTATTTGATATTTTTTCCTTTATTTTGTCAGAAATATAGTCCACAGAATCTTTTGTTAATTCTTCCAACTGTTTCTTTGCCTCTTTTTTCAAAACTTCTTTAGCACTTTGACCCTGAATAATTTTCTTAACAGCAGTCATTCCAGCTTTTTTCCCTCTCTTAATAATTTCACGCTTAGCTGTTTTGGCAACATTCTTTAAAGCTGGCTTTGCCATTCTTAAAGCTGGTTTAATTAATTTAGCTGCAGGTTTAGCTAAACGCAAAACTGACTTCGCTATTGCTGAAAAAATACTTCCTATACCATATCCTTTTTGATTCTGAACTCCAATAAATGGAGGAATAAAAGAATATCCTCCATATCCATAACCCTCTTGTAAAAATCGAGAATTATTTTCATCAAAAAAATGCTTATAGTCACAAGCATGATTTTCTCCACAATATTTTTGCATTTTAATTATTATATACTTTTAACTTTATAAACATTAAAAACGCTAACATTTGATTCATTTAAGATTTAAGATTAATCTTAAAGTAATTTACTTTTCAGCTGGTTTCCATGCATCCCATTTTGAAGTATGTTTAATTCTTCTTCCAAACCTTGATCTTTCCTCTGCACTATCTTTTGTTTTCTTACTGCCTGAAAAAATCCTGTCTTGATATTGTTTGTTCATAGATTTCTTTTTCTTTTTCTTTTTTAAAGAATCAAAAATGTCAACCTCTGGTTGATCAAATGTAGGCGAAGGTAACTTTTCTTCAAATGTAGGCGAAGGTAACTTTTCTTCTATTTCACCAATATCAATGTTAGCACGGTTTTTTGAAATAGGCGTATAAAAATCATCTTGATCTGGAAGACCAGCAAAATCTAATTTATCCTCTTCATCTTGACTTAAAGATTTATTAATAGTTTCCATAATTTTTTCTCTTTCAGTTTCTTCAAGAGGATATTTAGCAGGAGTAAGAAATTCATCATCTTTATTTTTTCGAAAACTTTCAGGTTTATTTTTAAACCAAGATTTTGGTACTTTTACTGTTTGTAAAAATTCCCAAAGTTGATCAACACCTCGAGGTTCCTTTTCGAATTGTTTTGTTTTTGAAAAAAATTTCATTATATTTAAAATATTTGAACCTTTAATAACTTTGCCCTGTAAATTTATTTCTCCCTCAGCATTCCATGTTCCATTATTTTCCAAAATTTTATCTAAAATACTTTGTGCATTTGGTCTTTGTGACACTGAAATTCCTTTTAATATTTTAAAAGTACTTGGCTTTAAATTATTTTTATCATCTTCAGTTCTTCTTCCCTCTAAATTTAAATCCTTAGTTAAAGCTGGTTTTACAGGAGGTGGTATATATGTTGTATGAACAGAATAAGGCTTTTTATTAAACATACGCTCCTGCATTAAATCTTTTTGTCTTTTTAAAGTATAAAGTTCATTATGACTAGGTACTTCTTCACTAAAGGTACAGCTTTTAAACATTGCATAAGGAATTATTATACTTTCTTTAAAAGTAGCCATTTTGGTAATTTTAATTTCAAGTTAATTCTTGTTAATCATACAAAAATTAATCAATATTATGCATTACTTATACCTGCTGCAACAGATGCAGCTATAATTGGAAGTAAAAGTGGTAAAAATCCTCCTTTCTGTTTTAAAACTTCTTTACGTTTCTTAAAAGGCATTTTTTGTTTTACCACTTCTCTTAAAACTTTTTTAAATTTCTTTAACTTATGATAATGTGACTTCTTTATAGGTATATTTCCTTTCAAAACATTATAGACACAATCACAAATTGCATAAATATCTTCAGCATCAGCTGAATCAAGAATTCTATTTCTCTTCTTTTTGCTATGTGCCTCACATACTAAAACAAGAAAATGTCTATGCTTATGAGCATAGCTTTCTTTCTTTGTCTTTTTTAACCTACCCATTTTACTTTAAATAATTTAAGTTTATTATGTACATAATCTTAAAGACATTTCTTTAGTGTGTAAAATCAATCGTGACTCAATGTAAACTAATAATAATAATACAAATAAATAAATATTTCAATTTTGTTTTATACCTTTGTCAAACAAACAATAAAATTGCTTTCTTTTTTTGTCTTCTTTCAAGTACATAATCTTAATGGTATTTGTTATTAAACTTCTATTCAACAAGTACATAATCTTAATGGTATTTGTTATTTAACTTCTATTCAAAGTAAAACAATGTTGAACATCTCCAAACATATTTGTACGAAACATAGCATTTTTAGGTGATTGTTGATGGCCATCTATAAATAAATAGCCGTGCGGTCTATCAACAGCATGTGTAAATATATTAACAAAGCAGCGTTGATTCTTAGGCATTAATTTTCTAGCAAGAGAATAAGCTATAGTTTGGTCTAATGGCGAATTGAAAATACATAAATAGGTAGCATTTTTAGTTAAATTTTTTCTTTCCTTACCATCATGAAATAAATTTTGCGAAATAAAAATAACACTTACATTTTCATGATGTGTTCGCTTGGTAAAAAATTCTGAAACTAACTTATTATTTCCACATTCAGCCATTAAATCATCAAAAATTGCTAGTCCTCTTTTATTAGAATCTATTAAACTATTAAAAGACTCCGGTAATCCGTTATAAAATTGAACATTTCTTAATTGTAAATATGGATCACGTGGAAAAGTTTCTCCATAAAACCATAGAATATAATCAAATTCATTATCAACTATCCTTGAATCATTTTTTAACAAATCAATAACAAAAGTAGTTTTTCCACAATTACTTGGTCCAGCTATTATTAATGAAAATGGTGTTTTTAATCTAGCATCAAAAATAGTAAATTGACCTTCAAACGCCATTGTACACGGATTAAATTTTGTAAATATTTCCTTAATCTTACACGAATTAATATTCAACCTTTTACTTCAGACATTTCTTCTTTATATACTCCTCTCCTCCTTGTAATCTTACACGAATTAATATTCAACCTTTTACTTTAGACATTTCTTCTTTATATACTCCTCCTTGTAATAATTCATTATTTCTATCCTGTAAAACATAAGTTACAGGTTTTGTATTTAATATAAAAGCTATTTTAAATATTTCTTTTCTCCAATTTGATAAAAATCCTCTATTAAAAGTCCTTCTATATTTACTTAATCTTACTTTATCTCCAATTTTTAAGTTTAAATCTATTCTTTTAGAATAAAGATGATCTTTATATTGTTTTAACCATAAGTCATGCTGATTATTTTTATTAACTTCAATAGGACTTATACCTAAAGTTCGATGTTTTGTACAATTGTAACTTGAAACAATAGGTTGTAAAGCCTTAAGATATCTTTTAGTTTTATTTGCTTTTAAAAATCTAAATAATTTATTTTTATAATTCTTATAAATCTTTCCACTATGGCACATTTAGGATCTTGAAAAGTAGAAAATTGATGTATTTTATTTTGCTTTAAAAAGCGACTAAAAATTCCCTTAAACTCAGAACCTAAATCTGTTTGAACTATTCTAGGTTTCGCTTTAGCTCTTTTTAATATTTTTTCAAATGCTAATTTAGTTGTGCTAGAAGTCTTAAATTTCATTGGTTCTACATAAGCAAATCTCGAAAAACAATCTATTGCAACTAATATATAAATGTTTCCATCATTGTATTGTTTCAACTTTGGAAGAACTATTAGATCTAATTGCCATTGATCATTTTTACCTCTTACTATTATTTTTCTTCTTAAAAAAATTTTTATAATTGGTTTAAAAGAAGTATAAGTTCTTGTATTTTGTAAAAAAGTTTTAACATCATTTAAAGTTATATTTTCATTAACACGTTTTGCAGCTTTATATAACTTATTAATAGAAGAAAATGAAGAAGGATGCCTAGAATTAAAATAAATAGATATAAGTACATTTAACTTATCTCTTTGATTCATTGCCATTTTAAATACACATCTACCTTTACATTCTAATCTTATCTTAAGCAAAATTATTTATAATATTACATTGTTTATTTTCAAGCTAAACTAATTTATACTATTCATTAAGCTTAACTAATTTATACTATTCAACTGTCATTTACCCTAAATTACAACGTCTATCTTCTAAGCTGTGCAAAGTCGGGACTCCAAACATATGCACAAGCAATACAATAAACGCCATAAAAAAAGATAAATATTGACATGTATTATACATATTTACACTTTGCTTCGGTTATCCAAGAAGCAAAACACCTCCACAAAAAAAAACGAACATGAAACATTTATTTCATGTGCATTCATTATAATATATAATATAATAATATAATATAACTACTTATTGAATTATATTAAAAAAATTCTTTCCTTTTTTGTCATTTCTTATAACCATTAATGGAATTAATCCATATACCATTGCATCCTTATTTTGTTGATTTTTAGCATTTAAATTTTTTTGCTTCACAAATGTAGTTTCTTCATTCTTCATATTAAAAGCATTTTCAATATTTTTTTTAGCTCTACCTCCTGTAACCTTCTTTTTCTTTGCTACAGTTTCTCCATTTTCATTATTCTTAGCTACAGTTTCCTCATCCTGATTTACCTCATTTTGATTTTGAATTTCCTTTTTCTTATACTTTCTCTTAGCTTTTTTTGAAATGTCTTCAACTTTCTTAGTTATATCTTCTTCACTTTCTTCATCAACCTCATTATTTTGAATTTCCTTCTTCTTAAACTTTCTCTTAGCCTTTTTTGGAATATCTTCATCAACTTTCTTAGTTATATCTTCTTCACTTTCATCAAACTTTGAAAACAGTTGCACTGTTGCATCACTTTCTTGATCACTTTCTTCATTTAAAGACTTCTTTTCACTCTGTTTTATTAAATTTTTTTCCTTTTCCTTTATATATTTCTTTTGGCACGAATTGCATCTATTTAAGTCTAATTGAAAATATCTAGGATGGTCATAAGGCTTATGACATCTTATGCACTCCTTAAAAAGACTATCTTCACAAGAAATACAGTACTTCTTACCCTGAACCAAAGATTCCTCACTACCACAATAAAAACACACCTCCATCTTAAAAATTTCTGTTTAAATATTTATAAAATGTAAACTTACATTAATGCTCACCTTTAGGCTTGCTTAAATCCCAAAAATTTAGCTAATCACAAGCTAGTTTTGCTGCAATACTATTCTATTAAGCTTAATATATATCTACCTAATCATTTAAAAACTTATACTTTGCATATCTTCTTCGCTAGAAACTCCAATTTTTTCCAACTCTGTATTCTGTTTTTTAGCTTGTTTCTTACTTTTCTTCTTTTCCTCTATTTCACTGTCCTCATCAGTAGAAAAATCATTTAATTTTTTCTGTTTCTTCTGCTTTCTTGCCTCATGATCTAATTTCTTTAGTCTTCTAGCTATTTTCCTCTTTAACCCAAACAACTCACCTAACTCGTCCTTAGTTACTGTAAAACTTTTATTATCTTTCAACAAATCACTAAAATGAACATATACTTCTGCTTTAAATATTGTTAAATCTAGTCTTTTCTTTCTTCCAAAAGACAAAACATAACGTGATATTGTTTCCTCCTTTGAAGCCATAATTAATTCTATATTTAATAAACAAACTAATAACTACTATAAAATTACTATTTACCTACTATAAAATCACTAATCACAGGAATATTTCCTATGCTTTCCTTTGAACTTTACATATTGTTTTATCTTCCTCTTCTTTTACTCTTTTTTTAGACCTTAACTTATAATTTCCATATGCTAAAGAGTGCACTCCATCTGAACAAAGCCAACGTTTATCTTCAAAAGGCGATAAAGCTAACTTTGTTTCTTTTAAAGTAAACACATCGTGCTTATAACTGCGTATACAGTGAAAGGTAGCAAAAGATTCAGATGCTTCTTTTAAAACTTGTTTAAATTCTGAATGTAAAAGCTTGTCTACACAACTCCTTCTAATTCCTTTAACTCTTTTTATATTCTTTCCTGAATTTAACAGAAAAGAATACATTTTAGGTCTTAAACCAACAAATTCCTTAATTTCTACTCCAGCTGTTTCATCTTTAAATTTACCTAACACTTTTCTATTTTTTAAAGAATATAATAAATTATTTGTTTCTAAATTTGAAAAATCAAAATAATCCCTAATATCATAAAGTAATCTATAAAAATGTTTATGATCTATATAATATATTAGTGAATCAGTATCAGTATAAAGAAGCTGAACAGATTTTAAACCAAATGTTTTTAAAATGACATTATAATGAAAATTGAACATATGCATTTTCGATAAATCTAATATTGTAAAACCAATATAAATAGGTTTATTCAATTCTACTATATTTTTCTTATACTGTATCCCAACAAAATTTGAATTAAAAATATGTAAAGAATGAAAAAGAGGCTTTTTAATCATAGAGGCACATGACTTTTGATTTGTTGTTAATACCATTTTAATTCTTCTTTTTACATTTTCCATACATTTGCCAAACGTAGAGTTATTCATAAGTTTAAAAAATTCCCTATCAAAATCTGAAGTAGCCTCTTTCCGCTTTTGGTTATTAAAATCAATATATGGTTTCATCCAACATGACTGAGAAAAGGATACTATCCTAAAAATTTTAGAAATTTTTAAACCTAAACTTAAATACAATTTTAAATTCCTATAATGTATAATGTACTTTTCCTTTTGACATAAAGTTGAAATTAATTTCATACAGCTTTTAGTATAGCGTTTACCTAAACCTTCCAAAATATTTTTAGCATATGGAGACAATTGAAAAAAATTCACTGCAAGCTTTTCAGGAGCCAAAGGAAGCATATTATGAAAATCATGTAAATAATCAGGATACTCTAAAGTTACCTCTAAAATATATCCTATAGGAGCATCATCAAGAACTTTAGTTACATCAAAACTATCATATTTACTCGGATCAACCCAAGCAAAATTTTTGTAAGGTAAAGGTTGTACCATAGCAAATCCATATAAATTATTACAATCATAATAAACTATATGCTCAGTTTCTTTTCTCACTTTTGCAAATCTTTGAACTACATTTGTCATACCTCCTCGAATACCATCTTCAAAAAAATTAAACATGTCAATATCATTAATTAAATCAAACTTAACCTTTGTAAACTTCATCATAGCATCATAACTCAAAGATGGAGCTGTTAAATATTTAGCTGGATCTAATCCATAAAAATCTAATGACTTTTCCCTAAATGATTCAAAAACATCAGCTAATAGTAATACATCTATTTTTAAATATTGTCTTAAATAATCTTTTATATTCTTACACTTTAAAATTTTAAACATTTTAATTGCATGATCATAATCTAAAGAAGAAATACTTTGATTAGTTAAACTATTAAAAAATGCCTCACGACAAGGTAATTCCTTCTCATCCAGCCTTTCCCACGAATCTATATAGTCATAGCACATAACTCCCTTTCTTATAACATATGGTAACATCTTTTCCTTAAAATGCTTTTTAGTTTCTTTTAAATCTAATGTATCTTTTTTAACTAATAATTCAGCAAGATTAGATAATGAATTTGGAAGAAACTGAAAAGAATCAATAAAAACAAAATTATCTAAAAACATAGCTAAAAACTTTTCTGATGAACGCGGAATAACTTGAACATTAAGTTGTTTTAAATACTTGTACATATTTTTAACAATAAAATGTAAATCATAGTTCATAGCATTATGCATAACAATAGGAATTTTAAAATTTGTAAATTTCAATGCACTACATACTAAATTACATCTATTACAAGCATAATTAACATCTCTACCTTTTCCTTCCCTACCTAAATGCTCATGATCTACAACTCTTTTAATTCCTAAATTAGCAAAAGAAACTCCGCAAAGATAACAAGCTTTTTGCTTAGCGAGATGTAAAATATCCTGTGAATTTAAAGTTAAAGGTTTTCTATCATTTTCAAAAATACAAGATATCTCTGCACGCACTTGATAAATATATCCAAAAAAGTTTTTAAGAACATTAGGACCAATATAAAGAAAAGGTGGTTTAGAATACTTACTATACTTTGATAAAAATAAAATACCTACTGCATTTAATTCATGTCTTGTTTTCATAATAGACTTACCTTTTAACTTATTTACATTTTTATTTAATGTTTCAAAATCAGCATAAATAATAAAATGATTTTTTATTTGTCGTGAAAGATTTCGAAACATTTCTTTTTCACCTATTAAAGGAAGCTTATAAGTTTGTCCAGTATAAACTTTATTTGTACAATTTGCTTTACTATGAAGTTGTAAACCAACTTTATCTCTAAATGAAATTAAACATTTATTACAAAAATACCTTGTTTTTTTCCAATAAAATGGTGTTATGAATGAATTAATATTTCGAATTAACATATAATGATTTTTGTACAAAAGTAAATTAATATGTTTGCGATGTTTATCATCAAAGCTTGTTGAAATATACATTGGATACGGTAAATATTTAGTATTATTTACAAATCCCATTTCATTTTGACTAAATAACCCAAAAACATTTATCGTTAAATTATTATTTTTCTCAAAATTTGGAATCTCACTTATTTTAGTTGGAAAAGAAAGACCCTTTAAATTTAAAGAACTTACTAAACCTAAATAAGATGTAAATCTATTAGGATTTACACACTTTTTAAAAGCAGCTAACACAGAATACAAAAAGCACTTGTCATCAGAACATCGTATATTAAGAATAGAATGTTTATTAGGAATTGGTAATGAAACAGATGCACACCCTCCAAAAGGATTACATTTATAAACTGATAAACGTAAAACATTAATTTGTTTTAAAAACCAACCTGAACCCATCTGAATAAACCCATCAAAAAATGCTAAAAGTATTCTTATAGCTTGTATCATTTTTTCTTTTACAGATAAAAATGTTAAAACTTGAGTCATATTGCTTTGAAACCAAGGTTTAATTTCATAATACCTTGATGTATCCAATTTATATTTACCTAATACAACATTAAGACTAATTTGAAATTTTATGCCACCATGCCTCAATAAACCTTTCTTAATTTTTTCTAGTAAAACTTTAAACTTGCGTTGAAAAAATAATTCTATATCTATAGCACGCTGAAAAGGAACTATATCATAACTTCTTAACAGTTTACCAAAAGCTTTTCTTTTCTTTATTTCATTCATTTTATTTTTTTATCTATTTAATCTTCTAAAACGCAAAATTAACTCAACAATTCCATATTCAAATTTAACAAGCTGTCCATCATCAGTTTTAATTTGTATTTCTATATCCTGCAACCTATCATAAGCTAATTTCTTATACAATGGATGGGAATAAGTGTGCTTAATATGTTCACCAAATACTCCACTAGCCCTAACAGTTCTAAGTAATTTTGTTTGAATGTTACCTACATACTCATAATCAACAATATTAGAATAAATGTATATATTTGAAGTGTCTGTTGGAAAAACTGGAACTCCATTTCCTACATAATCTTTTCCATATTGTGGTTGAAAAAGCTCATTATATGGTCCCTTCCTATTAAGAGATATTACATCATTAAAACCTTTTATTAAAATTTCTTCATCCCTTATTGGATTTCCTTCAGAATCTAATTCATTTTCAGTAGAAGGTGGCTTTTTCAATAAAGGTGGTCCTCTAAACTCAATAAAATTTGTAAATGTTTTCTCACCATTAACAGTAACTCTTGAAGTATACTTTTTAATTCCTTCACAATTATTTAAGCGTAAAACCGTAGCAATATATTCAGACAAAATAACTACATCTCCTGTACCTACATATAAAGTACAAATTAAATTTTGATTATCAATATAAAGTTTAGTATATCTTTTATAATTTTTATAAGTAGGTTGAGCTTCATTTACTTCCATTTTTAATTTAGCAAATTTTTCATTCATTTCACTTATCATATCCTTAATTTCATAATTTCCAAACTTTAAAGCAAATACCTTATTTACTTTTTTTATAGAATTAGGAACAACTTCATCTAATGAATTAATTTGTTCTACTGTTTGGTCTTTTAAATCAAAAATATCTCGCACAATTACATAAGTTCTAGATTGCTCTGGATGCTCTGGTACATTATACCACGATTTCAAAAAATCAATCTCCAATAAGGCTACTTCCCAGTAACCTTTACATTCACGTGTAGCTGGTATTTCAGTATAAAAATGACTTGTCTTATTTTCTCTTACTGAATGTGGTACATTTGAAACTACTGTATAATTGAATGATTCTAGTTCTTCGTTCTGCAACATTTTAAATATTTATTAAAACAAATCTATAAAATCTAATATCAATCCTAATCACATCACAATTTAATCACTTTGCCTCATCAGTCTTCCTTTTGAACTTTCACATTTCGCATTAATTTTGAAGAAGAATATGTTCTTATGTGTTTAGGATAATCTCTCATATGCATAAGAAAATCTTCTAAACACCTTTTCCTCGAAGCTGTTTCTATTTGGGGTAATGCATTTCGCCAAGGAGTTCTACAGCAGGGACAATAAACCTGCAAATCAAAACTAGAAGAAATAAAATGTTCATAACATCTTGAAATATGAATAGGTCTTTTACAACACTTTAAAAAAACTGTATTATCTGAACCTTTATAATTAAAAATAATTCGTGAATGGCATTGAGCACAAGGTAATGTAAAAAAAGAAAAAAGTAACCTACGACACCGCCTAGTATCTCTTAACTTTTTAGCTAACAACCTCATTGAACAATTAGGACTACTATTATTATTAATTTCCCATAAATGTCCTAAATCAATCACATCATCTACTGACATATACAAATACGATGCTACTGAATCCAAAACTACCTTTGTGAAACAATCTTTTAAACCATAAAAATAAATTGACTTTCTTAAAACTTCAATTATTTTTTTATCATTTTCCCACATGGATAAATAAATAAAATCTAAAACAATATCACATTGAAAATACGATGAAAAAAATAAAAGACTCGCGCAAGAAAAATATTTCAACTTTAAAAAACATGCATCATCTGTAAGTTCTTCACTTAATATTTCTATTAATTGTAAACACTCATCTTCAGATAAAAATTCTTGGCTAGGAATTTCAATTAACAAAGGTAAATTTAACTTACCAAAATAAAATGACACTAAAGCACAAAAATACAAGCTCCTTTTCATCAAGCGAGCAAAACTTTTTGAACAAGCAGTATCCATTTCAAATACTTACTTTTATCAACTTGAAATTCCTAAATAAATATATAATAAATTTAATCAGGATGATACTTTTTTAATATTACTAAAGAAGATCTCAAAGGAACTGGTGTAAATATATGATTCTTAGGATCATAATTAGAATGCTTAACCAAAATATGTAAACGCAATAAACTTAAAGATATAAACTCTTTCTTACAATATGAACATTCTAATTTTTTTTTTTTGGTCCTCGCTTATCTTTTGTAGCCTTAACTAAAGCTTGAGCACAATGAACAGGACAACACAAGCAATTCTCAATATTTCCTGGCAGTAAGTTATTTTGAAGAACTAAGGCGTGTTTTTTCAACCTTTCAGTTATTTCTACAAACTTATCTATATTACATTCTATCTTATTAAAATTATCAGAATACAAATCAGAATATGGTGAAAAATCCTGTAAATGTTTTCCTGTTTCTGAAACATTTACCATAACATCTTTTTTCTGAGATTTCTTATGAAATTTCATATCATTATTAGATTGCTGTAATTTGTTTAGTTCGCCCATAAAATCATCTCTTTTTTCAAGCTCTAATTCTGATTCCAATTTCTTAGCTTTATCATCATAATCATCATTTTCACTTTCTGATAGTGACAAATCTCGAGCCAAAGATGAATCACTATCATTAACCTTTTCTTTAGTTACAGCTTTCTCAAAATTTTCAACTCTTGCTTTTTTCTTAGTATGAAAACCTAAAGATTTCGTACAAGTACTTTTTTGACCATGTATTTGTTTTTTACAATCTGAATCTGAATCTGAAGTAGAAGATAAAAACTCAGCACTTTTATATTCATGCTTACGCTTTTTGCTTTTCACTTTATGTTTTGGAAACTCAATTAATGAATTATATTTTGACATATGATAATCTAAAGCTACTTCTATAAAAGCATTTTCTACTTTACTCCATTGAATAACAAAAGGTGAACCTATACGAAACAATTCTGTACAACATGTAAAATTAAATGATCGAGAATCACTTCGATAAACAGTTATATTTATTCTAAGAATATCAACAAGACACTGAATAATTGAACTTTGTGAAGAACGCAAGTCCAGCTTAATAGTTTCATCTTCACTAGATAAAATTCTAAAGGCTAAATTTCTCGTTATATCTTGATTTCTTAAAGCAGACAAAAGTTCAACCTTTAATTCTTCTTTAAGAATATTTATTTTTTTCCTTTCATTCTCACATTCTGTTAAAAGTTGAAAACAAAAACTAAAAAAATGTGAATTATCTGTCCGAACTTTATTCCAAAATAATTTATTTTCTTCATTATGTCTTAAAAGAAATTCTATAATTAACAAAAGTAACCTATCTAACACTCCGGCGGCCATAAATGTAAATTATTTAAATAACACAATCTCAAACTATCACAAACTCTTTTAAAATCTAAAACATTATCAGTTAAACAACTTCCTTTATAAGAATATAAAAACGTGAAAATACATTTACTTTTACCTTTAATTTTGATACGTAAACTTGAAAAATATGAACTATTATTTACATAAGGCAACCATATAGATTCACTAGAATTAGATTCTTTAATTTCAAATTCATATTCTTTTTCAAAACAATCTGCAATTTTTATACAAAAAACCTTAAAATCCGGTGTTGTTTTAAATACAAGTTGAAAGGTAATTTGAATGTTCTTTGGAGTTATATTTACACTAACTATTTCCTGTTCACAAAAGTCCCTAATATACTCATAAACTTCTAAAGCTATTATCTTAATATTTGGTAATAAACTTGAAAAATTTCTTCTTAAATAAATTGAACAAAATCCATTACGTGTAATCTTCAAAGTATACAATTTATTTTTACAAGTTAATGATCCTCTATATAAAAAACTATTCTTTATACTTTTATAAATATACGGAATATCAAAATGAATATTTGGAGTAAAATTTAAACCAAAAATAACCAAGTTTACACTATAATCTACTTGCATTAATATATACTATCGATACTTGTAACCCAATCTAAAGGAGGCGTGTTTCATTACAATAAGATAAATCTGAGCTATATTTATTAAAAATTCTGAATAACCCAATAAAAAATCAGAAGACATTGTTAAATAAAAATCTGGTTTAGCTTTGCAATACTCGCAAATTTTAGCACTTAAATTATGAATTTCATGTCTTGTAATAATTTGATTTAAATTAAAAAACAGTTTATATGCTTTCTTGTATCGAAAATTAACCAATATTAACTGACAATCTATACATGAACAAACTAATTTACAAAATTTCTTATTAATTGTATCGTACCTATATCTATAAAAATAAAACACACGTCTCATACCTACCAATGTATATAAGTTCAAAAATCAAAAATTTCTAATACTTGTTCTATTTTAACACGAAAACCAACATGATGCCGAATCAACAAAACAAACGTTGTTGTATTTGCAACTTCATCAAATTGCCTAGATTCCTCTTCCTCAAAATTAGTAATATCTTTTTTCAAAATACCAGGAATCTCTAACTGATCTACATCTTCTGGTGTTAATTTAGGAAATTTATTCAAAATAAATGTCAAAACTAATCTTTTTAAACTTAATTTAAAAAGAAATCTATTCAATTCCTGTACTAATTCTGTGATTTGTTCTATTTTAGAAAAATCTATTAATGTACCATTAGGACATGCAGCAATAAGCTTACCTATATTTTCACCTTCCTTTAATACTTTATTTATAACTAAACAAAAGTAACAAGAACAATAAGGCTCATAAACACTTTTCTCAAAATGTATAACAATCATTTGTAAACTAACCTTAAGCCTTAAAAACAATCTTTAATCCTCTGTACACCTACCTCCTAAGCAAAAGCAAACACCAAATATAACAATCATAAGCTTATTTAAGCACAAAGCTTCATGCATATTCAAATAAACTTACCTTAAACGCCTTATATATCTTAAAAATAAACATTAACACAAATATATAAATTTAACCCATATCATAACTTAACCACAATATACTACTTGAACATATCTATGACACATTTTGCCAAGGCTGTTTCTCTAAAGTACCAGAATTATCACAGTGCAATTGATGCACAATGCTCCATCACCACAACACTGTAGCTATGCTGAGATAAGGTAATTTTGCGCAACTTGCCCTTTTTAGAAGCATTGCTTGACTAAGCGGCAAAATCTCTTCTTTCCGATCCTGTCATTAAAATCCACCGATAAACAGCGCCGCTGCGCCACCTAACGTATTGCCTATAAAAACGTAGGTGGCGACGCCTGCGGTCACATATATGAAGTGCGTAAGCGGTCAGAAAACAAATAACGCGATACGACAATACCTAAGTTATCTAAGCGTCTAAACATCAATCCACCAGAGGGCATTAGCTACCTATTGTAATAAGACATGAACAGTGTTGTCATTCACTGGGGAACCCTCACTACATTACCCAAACTAAGCCTAAAGGCCTAACGTCACACTGTTCATCTCTACTACAGGTGTTAACAGCGTCTTTAGACATCTGTCTAAACTTAGGCAAAAAACCAATATAATCTAAATTGGTTAACACCAAACACAGGCGAGAAGGTACTTAATGAAAAATCTATAAATTCAAGCATAAAAAAGACCCCACCCTAGTATGTCTCAAATCTAGTCAAAACATTAATCAAATAACGCCCAGCGTAAAAGCTAATCAGCGTAAAAGCTAAGTCTCTATTCTGTCTACAGTTAATGCTTAGCCACCAGAGGGAACCTTCCAGCACATGTCTATAGTTGATGCCTAGCCACCAGAGGGAACCTCTCAACACAAATTATTTAGTACCAAGTGAACCTCAGACAAGTTTATCTACTCCAAGCCAAGCCTACATAAAAATACTTGATAAGTGTGGACTAAGTTACAGCCCGTAATCAATGGAAACTATTTCTTACATTAATGCCCTTAAACTTATTGATAAATCTAAATCTAGAACACGCCGACCAACACTCACTTCATCTCTAAAGTAAATCAAATGCGCAGAACCATCATGTCGACCAAACTAGTATTCCTGCTTCTCTTCCTAACCATTTTGACGAAAACTCTAGGTTGTTCTGTCAGAAACGACTGCTCCTTAACCGACAACTTGGACACGCTTATCTGCTACTGTTTACCGACAACTTTCACACACATAACGCTAAGAACTACGCAAATCTTTCTAATTTCCCCCGCCGCATCACAGCAACAATTCATCAAATACGACATAGATGTCTTCCCATTCCTTGCAGTTATCAAAACAAGTGGAATTACATTTCAATGCGAAGCAGGAAAATGCATGTAAGTATAGGCTTAACTCACTTAATATTAACAGTATAAAATTATTCAAATATAATACCTTCTAAGTTTCTTAAATTTTAGCTTAACAAGTTTCTTAAATTCTGAACATTATATAAATACCTTTCATATCCAAAGTTTTCTAATCTTTTGAATTTAAGAATAAATTCTAAACATTAATTTTTATTCAGATTAAAAGCAACAGAAAAACCAACTTCTATGAAACCAACATCTTCATTTCCAAATACCATGTAAGTTATTAGTCTTAAGTGCACTCTAAACCTAAAAATAAAACAGCATGCTTCCTCCTAACATTCCTATATGACAAACTAAGTTAAACATCATAGTTACGTAAAAGTCACTCATGCTAACTGTAAAAGCAGTAACGTCGTCTAACTTCTACCTTAAACAATATTCACTTTACACCAACCTAACCATATTAACCTAACTAATCGTAATTTTTATTTAGCTCAGCAATTGAACCAACTGATGCCTTGAAGACAACTATTGCCCTATTTGATTTAACTACAACTGACGCATTGACGACTCAAACTAATGATTTAAGTTCAACCACTACATCTATGAAACCAGCATCTTCATTTCCAAATACCATGTAAGTTATTAGTCTTAAATGCACTCTAAACCTAAAAAAATATAAACTGCATGCTTCCTCCTAACATTCCTATATGACAAACGTAAGTTAAACCTCCTTTTAATATTAAACATCATAGTCTTCGTGAAAGTCACATGCTAACTGCAAAAGCAGTGGCGACATCTAACTTCTACCTTAAACAATATTCACTTTGCACCGTCCTAACTATATTAACCAAACTAATCGTAATTTTTTTATTTAGCTCAGCAATTGAAACAACTGATGCCTTGAAGACAACTAATGCCCTATTTGATTTAACTGAAACAAAAACAACTCACGATTTCACTGACGCATTAAAGACTCAAACTAATGATTTAAGTACAACCACTACATCTATGAAACCAGCATCTTCATTTCCAAATACCATGTAAGTTATTGGTCTTAAAATGCACTCTAAACCTAAAAATAAAACAGCATGCTTCCTCCTAACATTCCTATATGGTAAACTAAGTTGAACCTTTTAATATTAAACAAAGCAACAAACATCATAGTTACGTAAAAGTCACTCATGCTAACTGCTTAAGTTTCATTTAAAACTACTAATATCTTTAACAACAAATCTAGCATTATATCCATCCTAACTTCTAACAAAAATATTAATCTATATGTAATTTATTATTTATAAAATACTTTATACTTTCAGCTCACCCAAAACTTCAACAAGTCTGTCACAAGCCTCTACACCTATTACTTCAAGCCAGCCACGTACTTCAAGTTGGTCCATGTAAATATATAATTTATAATCCCTATTCAGCCTATCATAATTTAAAACTACTAATATCTTTAACAACAAATCTAGCAACATATGTTTTAATAGCTTTATCTAAACTAATATTTATAATCCCTATTCAGCCTATCACAATTTAATACCAGTCACCAATCTATTAGTCTGGTAATCTCAATACAATATCTACAAACTGAGAAATTTTCTAAGTCCAAATCTCACAATTGCTCTGAAACTATTCAACTATCAAACTTATTCATCTAAAGAACATTTCTACAACACAAGTAACTAAAACAAACTCTAAGTCCACTAATCTTAAGAGATTTAATTCCACCCTGGATGGATAAACCTTTTCATATTTTCTGTAGTAAAATTCTAGAGCCCTTCTCACAAGAAAATAAGTCAAAGATACTAGAAAGGAATTCTGTGAAAAGTCACCCAACTCAGAAACTTTACCAGTCACCAATCTATAAGTCTGGTAATCTCAATGCAATATCTATAAACTAAGAAATTTTCTAAGTCCTCTAAGTCTCATGAATGCTCTGAAACTAGTCAACTATTAGACTTATTCATCTGAAGAACATTTCTACAACACAAGTAACTCAAACAAACTCTAAGTCCACTAATTTCAAGAGATTTATAAAACTACTAATATCTTTAACAACAAATCTAGCATCATATCCAACCTAACTTCTAACAAAAGTTTTATAAAATATTAATCTGTATGTAATTTATTATTTGCAAAATACTTTATACTTTCAGCTCACCCAAAACTTCAAGTCTATCGCAAGCCTCCACACCTATTACTTCAAATCGGCTACAAACTTCTACTACCTCCACACCTATCAGTACTTCAAGTCTACCGCAAACCTCTACTACCTCCACACCTATCAGTACTTTAAGTCTGTCGCAAACCTCTATCAGTACTTCAAGCCAACCGCATCCTACAAGTCTAGCGCAAACCTCTACATTTATCAGTTCAAGCCAACCACAAGTCACTATACCTATAAATACAACATTTTCAAATGAACCAAAAACACCTAACGCATCTTTCGCATCTACACCTAAACCTATTGACAAATCAACTCCAAAAAATATCGTACCAGTAGCTGATATTATAGCAGGAATCTTATCTTTCTTAGTTCTTTTTGGTATTATATTAACATCTTTTATTCTTTATAAACTTTTCAGAAAAACTTGGCAAAACAAATTTGAACAATATAGAATTCGATCTATTCAGCGAACCACACTTCATATGAGATCTCGATTTAATATTAATGTTAATGTTAATGAAGCACAAGCACCTTCTGAATACACTAGCAGTTTCAATTCTCTAAACTCTGAAAGCTTTGAATCTATTAGCGTAGTACAAGAAGAAATTGAAATGACTACTTTTAAAACTTTTTCTTCTCCCTCACCTTCTCCTCCCTCACCTTCTCCTACTCCCTCACCTCCTATTAACTTGTAAAATAAAACCCTTAGCACTTTAACAATATCCACTAGAACCAAACCCCTTACAACCACGATCAGTTTTGCTTAACTCTTGTACTTCATAAACACTGGCATTTGAATAACGCTCTAAAATAATTTGAGCAATCCTATCACCAGCCTTAATAAGAAAATCTAAATTTCCAAAGTTATACAAAATAATACTAACATTTCCTCTATAATCTTCATCAATAACTCCTGCTCCAACTTCAATAGAATAATATTTAGAAAGACTAGATCTAGATGCTATTCTTCCATAACATTTTTCAGGAAACTCAAACTGTAAATCTGTTTTAATTTCAAGTTTTTTTCCTGCTGGTAAAATATAATCATAAGCACTATACAAATCTAATCCTGCTGAAAATAATGAACTTCTCTTTGGAAGATTAGCCTTTTCAGAAAGCCTAACAACATAAACCTTATCATGCGACATCTTAATTATGCTCCTTTAACACCACAGACTTATTCAAACTATTCTGAAAAATACATATACAAACTCGAATAGGTTTCAAATTATTATCCCTTTCTATACTTTGCACCTGAAAATACTTAGACCTGACAAAAAAATCATAATAAGCTAAATATTGAGAATTAACTGAAACATTTTTAAAATTTGAACTTTCAGAAACATTTTTAAAATTTGAACTTTCAGAACATATTATATCACAATACACGTATTGTTTCATATTTCTAAAAATACACTTACCTGTTCGGTACCACACTAAATACAATACAATACAATATTTCTCACAAATAAATAAATAAGTACACTTACCTGTTTATAATGTGCCTGTGATGAATGACGCCAAGCTTGATCTTGAAGCTTTAAGTCGCAAAACTATAAAGCTGAAATTTCAACAAAAGCAAAAGCAACAACCAACAATCACCTAACTAAAATTATCTTAAGTAAAACAGACCAAAAATAATTTCAACTAGCGCTTAACGCTAGCTAAAATCAAAACGTCAATCTCCACAAACCAAGAAAGCAATTTCCAGCCACCTCTAAAAACGTCAATCTCCAAACCAAGAAAGCAATTTCCAACCACCTCTAGAAACGTCAATCTCCACAACCACCTCCGAAAATATCAATCTCCACAAACTTGCACTTACGCCTAACAAAGCACGCACTTGCGCCCAACGCGGGCCCAACGGCGCTCTTTACCACACTACAATTAACCACACCAAAGAAATGCGCGCAAAAGATCAACACAAAGCTTTTATACCCTCTTTATTAGTCTCAGCCAATCACAAGACAATAACATTATGTTATGATTGTGAAAGTATTTAAGGTGCTTATAGGTTTTCATTTTTAATAATAAACCAAAATAGTATACGTTTATATTATAAAACGCGCGCATTAACTTAAACTATCTTTTCTCACTACATTTATATAAACAAAACGAAAATATATAAAATTGAATATCTAATAATTTGCTAATTTATAAAGTCGTTTCAAACTTTTATCCCTTCAGTACCTCCTCGTACAAAGCAAAAATACCCACATGGAAACGAGACACAACATCCAGAACCTTCCATGTAAGGTACTGAAAGGGAATACATAAACTTTCTCTCACTCTTAATTTAATATAATCATTTAAACTTTAAACATTGAAGCATATTTATTATAAAACAAACTTTCATTTTAAAATATTTCAAAAATGTCTTAGCAAACTCTTAAAAATCAATAAACATACATACATATATATCTCAAAACCCCTCCTCGTACCTCTACCAAGAAGGTATGTTACCACACAAGAAGAAATAATTAACTATCATATTTAGACTTACCATTAGACCTCAACAGCTTATCAGCTACCCAAATTTATATATATATCCAAGCTACAATTTTAGTATGTTCACAGCTTATCAGCTACCCAAATTTATATATCCAAGCTACAATTTTAGTATATTCGCATCACTTTGTTTAGTTCAATGTATTTACAATATTCAGCTAACCAATTTATATAAAAGCTACAATTTTAATGTGTTCACAACACTTTATTGTTTGAGCAAAATGTATTTACATTTATTCAAGTTTGCTGTTTATTTACCTTTAAAAATGAACCTTAATGTACATGTACTAACCATTCTTAATATGTTTATACAATTCTTAGCCAAATGCTTTCAATTATTAATGCATTATAAAGTGGTTGTTTTCACTAAAGTCAAATATAATAACTGACAAGTGCTATAGCCCAAATTAAACCTTGTCAATTATTACACTTGCGCTTTAATATGCTACAAAACTGTATATATATATCTTAACGCTTTCTTATCTTCTCTGCAAATAAACCATTATAATCAAGCAAGTCGATTATGTTTATTCTTCCAAGCTATACGTACGCCCCAACTGCGTCACCAATATTATATAAATTACTCTAACCAATACACATACTGACACAAAAAAGATTACCTGGATCTGTGCCCAAACCATAAATATCAATTTCCTAGACCAACATACTGATTTCATAAGACTTGTGAAAGAACACTATTACTAGATTTATTACTAGATTTACAGCTTGATTTCATAAAACTTGTGAAAGAACACTATTACTAGATTTACAGCTATATCACACTAATCAAAAGTAAAATAAGCTAAAGCTATAATAAACACTGAAACAAATACTTTAATGTAACTTAAAAAAAAAAAAAAAAAAAAATTATTTCATATTCATAAACGCACAAAGCTACATTAACACTAGAATCACCTAGGTTAATGTACGTCTCAACCCTCGCGTCACTCCGCACAAAACTACATTAACACTAGCCTGGTAGCCAGCCCACTCGCGGGAGAGCGAGTATTGTTAGACCAGGCACGGAGGTCTAGATTCCTCGCAGACAGCGCGGCGTTATCTACCGGAGCGCCCTGCGTCGCTGTAAATCAAGTAAGCCGGTACAAAGTGTGTCCGCTCGGCGTTCTCTACCAGAGCGTCCTACGTACATAGACAAAATGTCCAAATTAGTGTGCTGTTGCATACGCACACACCGTTATAACGCGAAAAGGGTCTGCTCTGAAGTGCGCGTTTACTCCATACCGAGGCTTTAACCGGGGTACATTAACACTAGAATCACCTAAAACCACGTCATGACCGCTAAGCTAATCTCAAAAACTATGTTCATTCTCCAAAAGTCGAAAAATTTCAAGATTAGCTCAACGACCACTCTGCAACACAACACTCTTACAACAAACTTGCAAAAAGGCAGCATTCTGCATGTAGATACGCACAACCGGTTTTCATACCACTATATCGTACCAAATTAAATAATTGTAAAATGCAAAATTCTTAACCTGTGTTTATTTCATAATTAGGCGTCAAGCAATAGCCTCGTAAAGTATCTAAGAAATAGGAGTTGTAAATATCAAGACTGAGAATGTAAACAAACTTTCAAAAGTTACGACAATCCAATATGGAGGTCATGTACCATGTCTGCAAACACTATAAATCATCAAGGTTCAATTCGTTCCCACTAGAGAGAGACACAATATACAATAACTTCCCACCAGAGGGAAACCAAATGTAACAAATAAGTTAATGCCTAATATGTCTAGTAATAAATTCAATCACATCTAATCTCCTCATTTGCCTCAAAACTTTAAATAATTTATCTAAATTTAAATAACCATATTGTAATTGAAAAACCTTTAAAACTTCATAAGCACGATGAACTTTTGGTTCATATAAACCATAAAAAATATTATCTATTTCAGTTAAAGAAATAGACAAATAAATTCCTAAATTTCTCCAATCCATCACTAAACGCTCAGCCAACTGTAAAAATAAAACTTGAATAATATTATCAGATATATTTTTATCATTTTTGGGTATAAAACTTAAAACAATTTCAATCAAATCATAACGATACAAACTTGATAAAGCTGTAATTAACTCGTTCAAATAATCATTTTTATCCACTCGATCCCACCATAAATTTAACATTTGTAATATATTAGACTGTAACACAGTACTTTTATCTTTACCTCGAATTCTATGCAAATCTTTGCTCTCTAATTCTAAATATATTGCCAAACTTTCCCAATCACAATAAAGCAAATCTGCAATAGACTGCAATACTTCATCAGCAATAACCAATTTTTCAGCTGACATTTTCTTAAGCTTATTATCAATAATAACATATAAAAATATTTTCAACATTAATCACAAGAATATTTCTATTTCCAGTTCTAAAATTTGCAATTTGCAATTGTTTGACGTGAACTACCCCCCTAAAAATTATCGATGACGTGAACTCCCTCACTAAAAATGGTCGATGACGTGAACTCCCTCAAAACCTATACTACTCCCATTTGCCCCCCCCCCCCCCCCTGGATCCACCACTGAAAAGGTCAAAGCTTTTCTTAGAAGTCAGTCACAACAAAGTACTTATAGATAAGTAATCATGCATACACATATCGTGCATACAAGCGCATTACATATTGGTCAGATTCAGAAACAATGACCTACCCCTGCCCCCACCGGGATCCACCCCTGTGACCAGTGGTGGATTTAGAGGTGGCCTTTTCTGAGTAAATTTATACTTTTTTATTTGTAAGATTCTGGACATAAGTCCCCCAACCTCACCCCTTTATATTAGCGCATCCCCACCTGTTTTAAAAGACAGATCCACCATTGGTAACCTCCTGATCTGCCACTGCTTGAGAGTAACATGTTTGTTGGACACCTTTGTATAAACGTGTACTGCATTAATCTTATCTTAAAGTGGAGCAAGGTCGAGTGCTGTGTGCACATCAGGTGCTGTGGGCACTCCAACATTGCGTTGTTCTGTAAAATAGGCATATAGGTGCTGCCACCTCTTGCTACAAAGTGTAGAACCTCTAAACAGGGGCAGATACAGGATTTTCGAAAGAGGCGGGGGTCAGTATAAAGGCTAAGTACTAAAACCACATGCAATCACGTGTATGTGCATGGCATTTCCCCCTCTTTCTGTAGTTTAGGGGTCCACCAAAAGGACCCCCAGGACCGCCCCCCTGGCTCCGCCCCTGAAATATAGGGGTATTACTTTTTGAGGTTCATTGAACTTAGTGCATATATCATATCCTAATCATACATAAAATCTGATTGAATCAGAATGTCTTATCCCTTCAAGTCCAATCTCATGGTGCAACTATGGTATAAGTTGAATTTGACTCAGTTACTATTGACATAGTTGTAAGAGTTAGGGTAAGGTCGGGTAATATGGGCATAGCAGGTAATATGGGCACCCCCAATATTTCATATTTCTGTCAGATATAAGTCCTGTAACCTCTTATCACAATGTGGGGAATCAAAAAACATTGGATTAGACCATTTCTTTTCATCAAATTACTATATATTTATCAAGATATGCTACAAAACCTCTAAGAGGGTAGCTGAACTTGCTTGCATGCTGTCACATAACCATACATAAAATATGAGTAAGTAGGAATATCTTAGAAATTCAAATACCACATTGTAGTGCAACCTCTTAAGAACAAGTAGAAACCACAATCAAAGATATAGGAGAAATAGCCTTTATTCTATAGAGGATCTATGAAAGACTGTTTTTTAGGGTAATATGGGCACCCCCCAAAATCCCATAGTAACCTATGGGAAGTCTAATATGGGCAGGGTTCTTGTCCTGCCCATATTAGCCTCCTCCATTTGTCACTGTAATTCTACAGGGCTAATATGGGCAGGTGTGCCCATATTACCCTAAAATAGGGGGTGCCCATATTTCCCTGCGGTGGGTAATATGGGTTTTGAAAATGTAAAAACTTATTTTCTCTATATATTAATTAGTTCTTGACCTAGATGGTCAAAAACCCACTTATTTCTTCAATTACTGATAACAATTCCATAAAAGAAAACAGAAGTAAGCTATGATAATTTCTCTTGATTTCACAGACATGGGTCCTTAAGGTGCCCATATTACCCGACTTTACCCTATATACCTAAAGGACATTGATGATTCAAAAGATAGCTGTGTCCCTGGCATTATTAGTTAACAATGTAAATTTTCTAAGATATTGAAGGATCATGTGATGTTACACGTGCATGTTAATATGCACTTAATATGTCTTTGTGAGTGAATCCTCTTGTCTTATATACAAGTGAGTTGCCATCGTTGCAATCATTGCGACATCCTCATATCGCAGCTCGAGTCGTGTAGTCTAATACTGCTTTAATGTTGTGAACGAGGCTAGTTCTCTATGCTATAGTGCTACCGCAATATGAGTGAGCCCTGAATGCAAGGCTTGCTCTGATTGGTCAATCTACCACTGTCTCCAAGGAGAATGGTAACAACAATAGGTTGTCAAGGAAACTGTTGTTATCCTAGACACCACTTCACCAGGGGCTTCTCATTGTTTGAGAAGGTTGGTGTTGGCCCTTTCAAAAAGGGGCCTACCATTAAGTAGGCCTACATACGCACCAAGGGGGGGTGGGGGGTCTGAGATTTTAAGAATTTTGCGTACGTTCCTATACAAATCCAATGCGTATTTTAGCCTAAGGGGGGTGGGGGGGTCTAGAATTTGTGAATTTTTGCATACGTACTAAATGGAAGGCCCCTAATAGGAAGGGATTTATGTTCAGGGCTAAGTTTTGTTCCAGAGGACGAGACCTCTATGTAAATAATCTGATGATGGTATAATTAACAATTATTATAGAAAGTGACTCAAGATAATCGAATGATGATGATGATTGTTGGGGCTTATCGTCCATTCAGCAATTTTTAAGCTATATGAGGACCAACTCATGGTTTTTGGGTTGTACAATGTACCATGAATCTATGGGGGTAGAAACGACAGCAAGGTGGGGTGGTGTAACAGGCACAGTCCAGTCCTGAACCCTGATCCCCCGTGTGCAAGTGGAGCACGTTGACCACTACACCACCCTACCCCCCTACTCGAATGATGTAAATATTCAATAATGAAATAATTCCCTTTGATGACAATATTAACCGCCAATGTTATCACTCGAGCGCTATGAATTTGATATTGAATAAACAACTTTCTTACTTGAGAATTGTTTATTTTTAGTCAATGCAAAATAATAAGTCATACATTTGGCGATCACTGTATCCTTCAGACGTTCATTGATCATTGATTTGAGCTCATTGAATGAGGAGGCATATACTTTCAATGTTTCTTTGATTAACGATTTCACATATATTGACCATCGCATATGAAAGTATAAAAATATTGGTGGATGCACGCAGGTAACAGATAATCGCAGATATGCATTTGTAGAACACATGAACAACATGCTTATTTTGATAGAATATTATGTGTGTTGGACTGATCTAATTTTTCTTCCATGATTTAAGGGTCTTATTAATATGTATGCCATATATATGTGAACAATATACAAGTATACTTTTTGTTCTCAAGGCCATCTGAATCTAGGTCGTCCACTGGAAATGCGTAGTTCTATTTCCACTACTGTTCCTGTCTTATATTGGCATATATATATAACATAAAGGCAGCATGCTTGAACTCCTTTCAACTGATAATTAGATATGTATAAGGTGCCTGCATCCTAAGTATTTTGGCGACCTTAAGCATGATGGTAAATACACTAATGCAATACACACATGGCTAGCTTGTGTTTTGAATTACATACTTGCTATGGCTGATCATGATTCTTTTATCATAACCTTTGGAGTTACAAAATGACAACCAATCAAAGGATAATATAACTTACATTCGATGATACAATATCGTCAAATAAAACAACCGTGTGAATGGGGTCTTGTCAGTTAGTTAACGTAACGTGAGACTTTTTACAATATGTAATTGATAGACATTTACAAATAATCAATGCATTTATTCATTATCATATACATAGATTCATCATTATAGAACAAGTGAAAGACATCAGCATTTCGCTCAGTGAGAACCACCTCCATCCAATATACATGAAAGCTGAAGTTAGTTTTCTAAAAAGCAGCAGTTAGACTCATAGTATGATTTAGCATTCTTACAGATGCGTTCGTGTGTGGTGAATTCATTTGAATTTAATACATCTATAAATAAATATGAAATTTGCCGACATAGCGTAGCCAGGTGATTGGTTAAAATTGGTGAATAAAATTGATATCCAATATCTAAAATTGATATCCAATATTTTATGTAATAATTATTCCCATTATTGTATTCTACATTGTATCGAAATACATGCTTTAATGATAAATGACATGGGACAATCATCTCGCACAATTCTAAAAAAATAAAATAAAAAACAGTCCATGATAGTTGGTTGCATACATGAAGGTAATAGTGTTCTCTTCAATGCATGATATCCAGTTCCATTTCATAATTCAATACCATACACTACATGAGCAAACTTTCGCCCCATAGTCATAAAAAGAAGGCTAACTACTTCAAGATACCGCTCTATACACGTAGAATAAGAACCTTATAGTATTGCGATTCTGCAGATGAGAGATCATCTCTAAGATTATAAAATAATGGCGAACTGCACTGAAGCAATGAGATAGCACCTGAAGTTAAACTTAAGTTACACATATATGTAAATAACAAATTACAATTATCATGAACCTCTACCATAGCGTGAGTTTCTGCAAGCTGGTTATTTCTATTTCATTAACATGTCATGATTAACCACTTGATATATTTTTCTGTTACCGCACTCACATTATATAAAAATGCAATAAATAGCCTACATCAATTACTTCCATGTCGTTTTTTCTTAACATATTTTTTACAGACAGTTGAAAAAAACACTTGCCACGTATAGACAAACACATTTCCAACATAATCAGGTATTTTTGCGAATGCAATTTTTACATCGCAATGGCGTAGAGGGCAACATTATGATGATTATGTTCATGACCTTTCTCTCAGTGTTGAAATGTTGGTTGTAATATATTGCACACACTGTCTTAGAAAACGATAGGATGTTGAAAACAATTTATCCAATAAAATTAAAAAGGAAAAAAACAAATAGCCCTTTCTTGATTCACCGAGAGCGAGTGTGTATATATGCTCAGATGATTCAGAAAAATTAATGATGTTGACATCTTGTGATACAAGGTGCTTAATAAGGGGAAACAATTGTATCAAACTCTCGCGTGATGAGATGCTAGTCCAACATATATATAAAACAGCAAATGAGCCACAGGTACATTTCAGTGAA
Source organism: Lepidonotus clava (assembly GCA_936440205.1). NCBI lineage: Eukaryota > Metazoa > Annelida > Polychaeta > Phyllodocida > Polynoidae > Lepidonotus > Lepidonotus clava. The sequence continues at coordinate 22,805,440 of OW387135.1, forward strand.
AAAGCTGATATCTTTGTTCCAAGGTAAGTTTACCTTCTTCATGCTTTATTTGAGGCACCAATAAATAAAATGGATAGAAAGTTCCAAGTGTATCAATAAATGTTGTCACTTTATGTCTAGTTATTCAGCAGTTTGAGAAATAAACGATCGCGAATCCCTGCCTCGGTAAATGTATCACAAAGATCCCTAAAACTATCATAGCCAAATGACCCTCCTTGTTAAAATGGTGTAAAGCGACTTAAACCACCAATCAGCCTCTTAGAACAATGATACCATCTAGTTCAAATGCTATCTACCTCCATGACCATGGCCCATATTTTTCTAACTGATCAGGTTCATCAGTGTATTATGATCAGTGCTCATGATAAACAATTTTACCTAGGAACAACAATAATTGACAACCTTGTGACAAAACCACATACAAGGATCATTTGGTGTAAACATGCTTTGCATTCTGACGAAATTGCTGATCATGAGTCGCTAATCAGAACTCACTGATTAGTGATGAAGTCGTCAAATACGTTAGGCAAAAAAAAAAGTTCTCTTCAGGTAACATAGGTAAAAAAAAAATAGGGTAGGTAGCTTGAAATCTTTTTTCATTTTTTTTTACTTACCAAAGAGACCCAGCCAGTGTTGGAAAATAAACAAATATTCTAAATATCCCCTTAAAAACATTTTTAGCATCTACATGCTTTTCCATGCATTTTTAGATCAATTCTTCTGGCTTTTGAATAAAAATAATTACAAATTTCCTTTTAAAAAAAGTTCGGGTAGGGCCAAAAAATTAGGGAAGGTAGGGTTACCTGAACACAACAATTTTTTGTTTTTGGCCTTATACGAAAATATTGACCCATAGGCCTATCCCAAGCCAAGAATGTGACGTCCCAGAACGTTCTAATACTTTCTTGGGATAACCAGATAACAACTACAGCAACATGACTTTATAGCAATTAATTGCAATAAGAAATTTATATAGAAAATTTGAGGGGAAAATCGGGAAATCACAAACTTAAAATCGGGAAAACCCCCATCCTAATTTGGGGTTCGGGACAAGAGGCTAAAATCGGGACTGTCCTGACCAAACCGGAACATTATGGCAGGTATGAAAACGCCAGTGGTACGCCACTCCTTGGCTGGGTCATCCCAATCAGATCACTCCAAACACTCTAGCTGTAGGCTCTCTAATGGTAGTTGTCCTCATACATGTACTGCTGCGCCTCCTGGCGGTAGCGAGTCTCCTGGCGTTGGTGGTTGGGGAACTCGGGCAGGTGGTAGGAACCCAGGAGGATCTCTCCTTGGTACAGTCCATCAGGTGAGTCAGCCAGGTGGAAACTGCGGTTAGAATCCTCCACGTGGATGTCATGCACGATGTTGCCGTTCATCGTTCCAGTATGCACTTGCGGGCCGGGCCAGGAAGAAATGTACTCCTCCTCTCGCATGCGGTTGACGCTCGTGTTGCTGATGTTGTAGAAGTCGTTGGAGTGGACCTCCTGGGTGCCTCCAAGGGAGTAGCTGTGGAGACGCGCGCCGATGGCTGACGGCCCTGCAATTTAAGTAGGTGTATTACATAGAATTCTCCCAACCACAGATAGCAAGTTTTCTTTAGTTTTACCGGCAGGTTAGCCTGAAACAGGATGCATGATGGGTAATATGTCGACAAAACCCAATGCTTTAGTATAGAAATTTTCATGAATTTTATCATTTCAAGATTGATATTTGGAAAATCTAGCAGCCATTAGTATCCATATACATCTATTATTCCTGAGTTGTTTGAAAATTCATTCATTGTAGTAGGATATATTATAACAATTATTTGATAATTTTCTATAGTTTTACTAAGGGTTTTGTCGACAGAATGAGTCATAATTAGCCTGCAGATCCTTGAAATACTTCAAATCAGCTATCCGTGGTAGGTAGAATTTGAAAAATGCTAAAAGAATATTGAGGACCGTATTATCAGCCAGATTTGGTGTCTAATTTAATATGCTTTTTGAATTTTATCGCTACTACATTGGTTCAAGAGTTACAGCCAGTCATACATGGTACATTCTATGATTGGTTTTGCCCTGTCAAAATGACACGTGTATTCAGAAGGTTAAATATCGAGGGCAAATTACAAACCAATGCTATATGTCATTTTCAAGGGAACACAATGTAGATAGGGGCTTACATATTCTAGCAGGTTCATCAAATATTTTCTTGATCTTATATTTTCATTTCACAATTAAAAAACTTGGTCACAGCTTTTACCTCAAAAACAGGGGACACTGTTTTAGGGATAAATTGTTGGAATGTATTATACTTACCAGCAGAGCCTTCGTCGCGTAGGGACGCGCGCGACGCCATAAGTTCGACCTGCGTCGCGCTGTCGGCCATCAGACTTCCGCCGCCGCCGAACGCCGACCCGCCCCCGTTGAGCATGACGGCCGCAGCGTGGCGCTGACCTCCGCCCTCCAGGGGCGCCTCAATACGCAGTCCGCCGTGGTCGACAGCATCAAGACCCTGGAGTTAGATGAGTCAGGAAATTGTTAGTGCTATAAGAATTGCACTTGTCACGCCCGTATACAGAACTGTCTTGGGGGGGGGGGGCATTTTCAAAAAGTGGACCTTTTTATCAATGGTGTGGATCTTCTACATGAGTCACTCTCCTCATATGGCAAAATGCAACAATTTAACAGGGGTATATATAGGGACACCAGAGGGCCAGAGGGTATAGGAAAAAGTGGACCTAGTCCAGCTTGGGAGGGTGACGCATACCTCACGTCACCCCCCCCCCCCTCCCCCGGCTACGAGCAGTGGCGGATCCAAGGGGGGGGGGGGGCAAAAGGGGCAATTGCCCCCCTAGACCAAAAATGGACTCTCGTAGTTTTGACAAATTTGAGGAGAAATTTTGCAGGCTAAATTATGGGGGGGGGGGGGGGATGGGCAGATATATTGCCCCCCTAAAAAGACTGACTCTGGATCCGCCCCTGACGAGCTTGACTTGTCGCTGTCATGGAATATGTGTTGGATTGGAAAAATAAATATTCTTCTCATTGGTCATTGCTCTAGGTTTATACATGGGAGACATGTAATATTAGTTTGTGTTGACTGTTTCATAACTTCCGGAAAATATAGGCATACGGCAGCGTCTTACCTCATTAAAGATGGTTATGTCTGTGATGTTTTAACTTTAGGATACTATATAACCTCAATAAGTTTCTTTCCATACGAAAACATATAGATAGGTACCACCGTTATCAATATATCGTATGTATTTTGACCTGTTTAATACCCCCAACCATCATTAGGTGGACAAACCCACTCCCTTATGAAATGCAAACTTGTGGGCTAATGCAATGGGAAATTCTACTCCCGACGGCATCAAGACCCTGGAATGAGATGAATCAGCAAATTGTACGTGCAAAAAGAATTGCACTTGTAGCTGTTGTGGAATATGTGTTGGACTGGTATACGAAGTATTCTTCTCATTGGTCATTGCTCTAGGTTTATACATGGGAGACATGTAATATCAGTTTTTGTTTGTGGTTTCATAACTTCCGGAAAATATAACCCCAATAAGTTTCATTCCATACAAAAACATATAGATAGGTACCACCGTTATCAATATATTGTATATATGTGTTGTAACCTTTTGATACCGCCAACCATCCATTAGGTGGACAAACCTATTCCCTTATGAAATACAAACTTGTGGGCTAATGCAATGGGACATTCTCCTCAGTGATAACCACCAGCTGATTAAATAAGATTAATGAAACTTCCTACATGAAAGAACACTTGTAAGTGATCGTGGTAAATAACAAAAAGTTAAATATATGGGCCCTCTGCGCAGACTCATGAAAAAGACATATAGGGTCAAAGTGTTTAAGTATATAAACAGGAAGGTAGGACAAACATGGGTCAGTCAGTGGAAGGCTATGAAAACAATTTCATAGCCTAAATGCAGAAAGGCTACTTTTGATAAATATTGGAATTAGTAATTAAACAGTAAAAACTTGGAATATCAAGCTTTGCTTGAAAGTCTTTATGGAAAATAAAGAAGTTAGAAAAAATATATTGTAACTACCTGGGTGGTGGTGCGCTCGTAGTTCATGGCGTACTCGTGGGAGGTCTCAGTCCGGGTGGTCTGGGTCACCTGCTGTCCTCCTCCAGCACCTCCCAGGGCCAGGCGGGCCGTGGCGTCCTCCCCGAGCACGAACCCGGCGTTCTCGTTACCCCCCACCACCGTGTCCAGCTTCATGTTGAGCTCCTGGTCCTCGTACAGCTTGTCCTTCCACAGGGGGTTAATCCTATAGGGATAGAAGAACGCAATTTATTCTATACCAGGATTTTTTTTTCTTTATTGAAACATCTATTCAATTACAAGAAGTTCTTCCAAGGTTGTGAACATGTATGAAGATAATAATTTACAATGTAGATACCAGAGATTACCATATACATTAAATGTCACAATCTATTCCAATATTCTTTATATTCCAGCCCCTAAAGTTAGGCCTATTTCAAGCCCGTATCCAGGGGGGGGTGACGTGGGGTATGCGTCACCCCCCCCCCCAAGCTGGGCCAGGTCCACATTTTGAAAAGATACCCTCTCAATCATGCAGTCTTAGGCAACAGAACGGGGAACTAAAGGGATAACATAACGGGGCCGTACACCCAACCTCGGACGGCCTCCCTGGGCCTTCTAATTATGATACACTATAGTGTGATATCTGGAGACATACCATCAAAACATTAAATCTAAAAGCCTTGACCGGGTGCCTGTCTATTCGGGGGGGGGGGGGGGGGCTTAGCCTTCTAAATGCCGGGATGGCCTGCTTGTTTTAATTTGCAATATCCATTTTTCAGAGATTTAAGGTAGGCCTATGTGGGGATAACCTTCGAGAACATTTTGAAAAGATAACCTCTCAATCATGCTATATGAGGCAATGTGAGGTTCTATGGTGTCCTGAAGGGAAAACAATTTCTTTTACTTTTAATTTCAATATTCATTTTCCAAGTGAATTCAAGTATACATGGGGATAACCCTCACAGGTCGCCCCCCCCCCCCCTCCCTCTCACACACATCTAAGGTCTACCAGCCCTCCCAGTCCAGCCCCCCCCCCCCCCTAACCCATCTAAGGTCTACCAGCCCTCACAGTCCAGCCCCCTCCCTCTTTCTTTCTTCTTTCTCCTTCTTTCTTTCTTTTCTTTTCTTTTTTTTTTTTTTTTTTTGGGGGGGGGGCCCCTCGTATGGATTCGCACATGTGGGGTATGGAATCCCTTCAGATTTTAGGGCTGGGTATGCCCCTGCCTCTGCTGGCCCAATGTTATCAGCAGATCAGGGGTTAGGCCAGAAAATTTGGGAATGGGGGGGCACCTATGTTAAAAAGGGTCCCTGGGGCGCGAGTTTTGCATAAGAAAATAAAATTTGGGCCCCAAAAAGGGGACCGTGTGCCCCCCTAAATCCATCCCTGGCTATCACTGTAAAAACTTTCTCTTATCCTTTATGGGTCTCTGATGATCATGCCAGATTCCCAACGTGACCAATGTTTCTTTGGATTATGTTTTAACATTGCAAAATACGTCGCCAGCTATGACGTTGCCCCTAACCTTTGCAACTCATGGAGGATACCCTGGCTTTAAGGATAGACACCAGTGGTTGACGGTCTTTTCAGAAAACCACCCATGAATTCCTTAATATTGCTCTGATCTTAACATACTATACATCATTTAAAAGGCCATATTTTCCCCTATCTAATGGTATTAATAGACTTTAAAAAGGATTCAGAATGGAGACTTTGTAAATTTTTATTTGATTTTTTCACTTTTATTTTTTGAACATAGATCTCCCTTAATATTCAAGTGACACGGGAGATCTTTCACACACGCCTTCATAACAACCATATGCAGGGAAGCGTGTCTCAGAATTTTGATTAAGGGCCTAGATTTTATTTTATGGTCAAAAACGGCAAAAAACAGGGAATTTTTTAAGAATTTTTTACAATACCATTTTCTACATTTCATAAAAAGTGAACTAGAGCCTTAATCAAAATTTTGAGACACGCTTCCCTCCATTTACATATCAAGAAGTTCTGCCAAAAATTTCATAGGTCTAGGTCAAATATTAAGTGAGATATGGATGTTCAAAAAATATATTTGAATTTTACAATTTACAGGTTTGGGACTCACCTACGCATAACTTTGTTCATTATTTTTACAAATAACTTATATCCATAGATATGGTTATTTATTGGCTATTCAAAGATGTTTTCAGTGTAGCAATGCTATAAGAAACAAATTTTGTACTAGAAATTGAAAGGAGCCGTACCATTCACGCCCTAACCACTGGTGTCTATCCTTAAGCTATTTTACTTCTTGAAAGTCCATTTTTTTGAAATGGTCACCCCCCCATGGAAAGTTCTGGATACGGGCCTGTATTTTCACCATTGTCCTGCCCTCTTTGAAACTGGTGAATACATGATTTGCTATTGCAATAATGTCTGTCTGTGAATGCTAATGCCAAATTTTGAGTTGTCATTAAAGATTTTCAACATATTCTGTGCAATTGATACAGGACACTCAGCAATTGTTGTTGCCCCAATTTGCACAAACCTGATCCTATAGGGACAGGAGAACGCAATTAACATGTATTTGACCCTTCCCTGATGCCCGAATCACGTCACCACGCTGTTAAAAAAAAACTCTGATACATTGGGGTATCCATTCTTACCTGAATTGTTTCTCAAAATTTCAATATTACTTGTCGATATGGTAATTATATTGAAATATGTTTACTTTTTCTTGTTGGTAATTTCATCATGAATAGGTAAGATAGCAACTTATTCAAATGATGATCATGTTGTATGATGTAATAATAGGCGTATTGCTAGAAATACATTTGGCAATTGCCTATAATAAATAGAGGGTATAACAGAAGGTGAATGCGGGAGCTCTTTACGGTGCGAAAAAAGGGATATAGAATAATGGTTTAATGTTATTTTTTTCACTCTATTATGTTAGATAATTTGTCGATCTTGGTTCAGTTATAAGTGCGTATACTTACTGTCCGGAAGGCTGGATCACTGAAAAATGGGTAAATCTCAAGTTAGTTTTGACAAAACAGATCAAGGTAATGTGAATTTGCATGATGCAGTAATAAAGATGGTGGAAATTGCTTTGTTTGTGACATAAATTTACTGATAAAGAGAGATGCGAAAATATTAGTGCGGCCGACACAAAGAAGTAGTTGACCTCCATACTTTATCCTAAAGAGATGGATTCGAAATGAGATTTCTAAAACAGGGATATGTCTTATACTTTCAATGAAGATTAATTACTACCTTATTACGACGATCATGGTTATTATAGAAGGGTTTTGTTGTATACATACTCAGACCCGACTTGGCCGTGCGTCGCTTTGCCTTGAAACAGCAGCAGAGGCAGCAGAGGAGGAGGAGGAGTAGGAGCAGTAACAGCAGGGTGAGGAGGACGGCGGCCAGTAAAGGGTCAATGATGAACCCGCCCCAGAAGGCAGTCGCCGGCTGCACCAATCACATAGATCGCAATCACAAAATTGATGAAAATCACAAAGAAATCTCAATATTTGCAAATCAAAATGAAATAGAATTTATATGTATATTATATAAATATAGGCCAATGGGCCTTTTCATGAACAAAATGTGTGTAAGGTTTATAGGTCCTGTAGCCTAATTGGTTATAATTCAAAGTTCAAAGTCCATACGGCTTCAGGATATAAATTCAGCATACGTTTTTCATATTGTGCATATTTAAACTATAGGGACACATTGGGAACAGAGAAATAATAGTGAATTGAATCCGACCCGAGGAATTTCGTAAGTAGTTTAGGCAATTGAATATTTGTACCAGGCGATTTATTAATGGGCCATGAATCCTCACAATTTCGAAGCAGCTTGTTCTTTTAAAGATGGTCGGACAATGATATCGGGGATTTATTGAATATTAAGAGAGATAATAGGAGTCCGAAGTCACATATCCATCATTCCCTGGCAAAATATCAAAACTGCATACATTTACCGAACTATCTTAAAAATACTGAAAAAGACTACTTTCCTTATCGCTTTCAAGGTCAACAACACTTTCATAATTGGGCACCCAGCATTTTAAGTGTTGCAATAAGCACATAACGACTTCACTCATATCCCCACAGGATAAAATAAGGGGCCTTCCATTTAGTATGTACGCACATTTTCAAAAATGTCAGATCCCCCACCCCCCCGGCAAAATACGCACTGAATATGCACTAGAATATATTCAAATTTTCTTAAATCTCGGAACACCCCTCCCATCCCTAGATGCGTATGTACTAAATGGAAGGCCCCTAAATAGAAAAAAACACATTCCTACCTCTATCTTGGTGATGAGGAGGGATTGGGCCAGTGCCCCACCCGCCGCCCCTGGAGCTGGCCACAGGAGTTCGGTGAGTCGGCCCGACTCCCACACGATCAGGTCCTCCCCGTGCACCACGTGCAGGAGGATGTCAGTCCTGGGGGAAACAATCAAGGCTGTGACAAAACTCCATGGTCATTATGACATTGTATGTGCCTTAGGGCTGTATTCCACATACCGATTTTGCTGCCGATTTTGAAAATCGGCAATGGGAATATAAGTCATAATATAGAGATGTCATATATCAATGGAGAGACCTTATAATTTCCTTTTGGATGATATATTAGATGTCATTTCTTAGAGAAAATCAAACAGAGACAAAATCGGCAGCATCAAGATCGGTATGTGGAACACAGCCTTTAGTAAATAAAGTAAGTAATGAGTAATGCTGTTGCCTGGAAGTAGTTTAAAGCCCCATACCCACTAGGCAACTTTTACACGATTGGGCAACACATTGGTGCTAAAATTGGCCGATTCTTATGATCTGTTAGTAAAGTATATTGAAATGTACATGTTTGATCTGAATCGGTGCTAAAATAGGCCGATTCTAGGGGCAAAGTCGGCCAATTTTAGCACCGTTTTGTTGCCCAATTGTGTAATAGTTGCTTAGTGGGTATGGGGCTTTAGTTTTGGCTTTTTGGCTGTATATTGATCGTAAGAATTACTCCTAGTTTTTAGATGTTTTACAGTTACATATGGTCTATATGTTAGAACACAAAAAAATGAAGAATTTATCACTTTATATACGTATATTTATATATACATGTCTATATATCCATGTATTTCATATAGCATGATATAAGCGATAAAATGCTATGGAATTATTGCAAATGGGATACAGACATGGGAAAGAGATGAAAAGATATAATCGTACACTTCATTTTTGCAATTCAAATTAAAGTCGTGGGATGCTAATAATGACGCGAGTCTTTTCCTCGTGTTCAGAACATTTGCTCAAAAAAGGAATACAACTTACCAATCTACTATGACATTGCCTCCTCCATCCACATGGAACCGCACATCATTAACACAGACGATACCACCGCCCGTCACCTCAGACACCCACCTGGCGATACAGAAACAGTAAGTAAATCTAATGAAATATAAAAACAGATTTTTGCAGATTTGTAAATAATAGTCAGATAACTATAGACCTTGTGCAGACAGGGTTCCGTGACCAGATTTTGGTGATCACCACATGGTCACCACACGCACATGGCTATTAGATATCGTTGCTCTAGAGTTAAAAGGTACTAAGTCAGTTTTGGTGTTATAAGGTGCTAAATGAGATTTTTATCAAAATCAAATCTAAGGGTGATGGTTAACATTCTGTAAAAAAATAATTCCCATATGATGTGTTTAAGCACTTCTAATTGAAGCATAAAAATGTATATTTATTAGGTTTTGATTGAGTCCTTATATCACTAAAACAGTTGCCCTTTTAGGCTATTTTCATCGGTGTAATAAGGGTCTAAGCTCATTTGGTACCATTTAAACAGAATCTTTCCCCCATAAAGAACATCATGTGTTCAGTGTAATAAGGATCTAAGTTCATTTAGTACCAAATAAACAGACTCCTTTCCCCATAAATGACCACAAGTACCACACTTGTTCAGTGTAAGAAGGATCTAAGTTCATTTGGTACCATATAAACAGACTCTTTTCCCCATAAAGAACTTCAAGTGTTCAGTGTTATAAGGAGCTAAGTTCATTTAGTACCAAATAAACAGACTCCTTTCTCCATAAAGCACCAAAAGTACCACAAGTGTTCAGTGTAATAAGGATCTAAGTTCATTTGGTACCAAATGAACAGACTCCTCTCCCCCTAGAGAACCATAATTGTTTGGCGTTATAAGGTACTAACATCAGTTAGAGCATTACAACGCAAGATCATAGTTACATTTGTATCTTTAGCCTTAAGTGTTTTTAATGTTATAAGGTCCCAAACGAGTTTAGTACCTTCTTACATGTGCATTCCGTTCATTTGTCCCAAAATGCTCAATCCTTATAAGGCCCTAAGGCATATTAGGGCTTTGTTACACTTAAAATGTAGACAGTCAATAGGTGCTAAGTCAATTTTCTTTAAATGCATTAGATTTTTTGATTTGAAACTACATCTACTATGTTTCTATTACTAATATATGAACATATACCATATATAAAGACATAGTCTTGGATATCATTAGAGAGACCAACAGAAACATGTAGTTTTCATTCTAAGGGCTTTTTCTCAAAACATGGTCTCACTGGGGAAAGTGGATTTAGTACCTTTTAATTCTAGAGCAACGATATGTCCACAATTTCAAGAAAATAATTATTTGTTATTATTCAATGAGCCTTATTTTGATGGAATAGACAAAAATCTGCTTAATTGATGCTTTAGAATTGCAAATGATAGTGGATTTAAAGTGATCACCAATATGGCTAGTTATTAATTATTATCCTTACTGTATAACTATTAGCTTTATTACGTTACAGAATCACTATACGTTCTTTGAATGGATTTATCAGCTCAGCAAATTACTGATGCACTGAGCATAGAAAGTTGACAGGAATAGTGAAATTAAGATCTTTTACTTTAGATTGTTAATTGGTTTTATGGCCTTACTGGATGATGTCCTCAAGTCTGCCCTGTTTGACTTGCTCAGGTGTCTCCTTGACAGTAATCAGAACCTCCTGGGCCGGATCAGTCACAAATATCTGTAGACAAATAGCAAAATAAGACTTAGATGTGTGGCTTTACTATTTCCGACTACTTATCCCACAGTGTAAATAAAGGAATATTTACAATTACGCGAAAAAAGATTTCTTTACCCAGCTTTCAGGAAAACCAAAAGGTAGTGACAATGGTAGAGACCATTTAAGAATCTAACAAATTTCATACCAATGCAAGAAGTGCAGATCATTTCCTTGGTTGTTCTTGAAAATTGAAAATTCGTGTTGAGTGAATAGATATAAGAAACTGTTCTCAGTTACTTACCCTGAGAGTAGCATTGGATGTGAATCCTCCGAGATCTCTTGCCAAGACCTTCATAGAGAAGTAGGACTCGTCATACATCGTCATCAGCATGTTGCTATGAACCGACCCATTGGTATGACCTGATGAAATTAATAGCAAGAGACATCAGTATACCCAGTATGTTGCTATGAACCGACCCATTGGTATGACCTAAGACAATGAATAGTATAAAACATCAGCATGTTGCTATGAACCGACCCATTGGTATATGACCTGAGAAAATGAGTAGTAAAACACTCCAGTATGTTTTTATGAACTAGCCTATTGTTTTGGCCTTAGAGAATGAATATTGGTGTGATCTGGGAAAATGAATGATAAAACACAGCAGTGTGTTACTGTGAACTCATAATTTTGTATTGCCTGAAAAAATTAATAGTAAGAAAACATCAGCATGTTGCTAAGAAGCAACCCATTGATATGACAATTGAATAGTACAAAATGCATCAGAATGTTGCTAAGGACTGACCAATTGGTAATTGCCTGAGAAAATTAGTAATAATAAAAGATCAGCGACTGCGGACAGACCCATTTGCATGGCCTGAGAAAATGAGACCTACAACATTTCTTTTTACTTTTAAGTTAAGTTATTGCGCGAAATGTTTATGTATGACGTCTTCAAAGTAATGGCTCAGGCGATTATTTGTATTTTAGGGAAAAGTACACCATCTTTGATGCACTCACCTATGAAGAAGAGCCCAGGTGTTGCGCCAAGGTACTCCATGTTGTTCTTTGGTTTATAACCCACAATGTTGCTCAGATTGTAGCGTACTGAATCGGGGGTGGGGGAGTCTGGATCAAGAGCTCGGATCGTTGTGATGCTTTTTCCAATCTGAGCGTCGACGGACACACCTGTATATAAAACACAATAACACTGTTTAGTCATGATATTACATGAATACACAGTAAAAGGCTTATTCCATCAGCCAATTGCGTAAACCGGCAATGCATGGTCTTGGGAGTATTCATAGACAATTCATATGCAAACTACTCTGCAATTTTAGGGCTTATTGACAGCGTTAATGAACGTAAAACAAGTCTCAGACTTTCTAAAAATGTGAAAAGCTCTTTGATATTCCCGGTGGAAGCTGAGCTGTGAGCTTCTAAACATGATGGGGCATGTTAAAATGTATGTTGATGCGCCCCTAATCCGCAATGATGTTCACACATGTCATTAGAGGGGATTTCTAATTCTCTTCCAAATGAACCAAAGTGTTGTTTTCATATAATAGGCCTACTCAGGCTACAATAGGCACGTGTCCCTTGTATCATGATATTATGTACGAGGCAACTTAAGCACAGAATATCCATTTATACATACTACTCATGTGACGATAACTTGTCGCATACACAGCGAATACACATACTCATCGCGGTATATTGTTTGACACATAGTGAACGAATCAAATTCCCATTTCTTTATGCTACTTACAAAATTAGAAACTGCCGCGGATGCTATAGCTTCGCGCGATATTGTTGCATACAAATGATAATGGAAGCTATTGGCGCGACGTCGCGTTTATAGGCAGGGCAGGCCTAGCACGTGCGAAATGCAGTTAAAAGAGATATTGTAATTAAAATGGACATGGGACATGATTATAATCAAACTAACAATGTCAAATACCCTACGTTCACTGACCCCCTGCAATAGCTACCATTCCCCTAATCTGTTTGCCCCAGAGTAAATAGTTGTTGAATATCATGATTCTTATGCGCCATGGCAGAGTTAATGGATTTATTAAACATTAGTAAAATATTCTCCTTTAAGTAATACTTACAAGCATTGAAGAGGGAGCTGCTGAATACGGGAGGGAAGTCGTTACGGTTTGTGACGTCAACAGTCACGAGAATGACTGACTGCTCCGCGCAGGCGCACAGAGGGTTGGGGTAGACTCGGTTTGGATTGACGATGTTCCTCGCCCGGATGGCCAGAGTATACACAGCTCGTACCTCATGGTCCAGAGATCTGTTTAGCGTGATAAGAAATAATAATTATGGTTAATGATGTTATAGCCTTTTTGTTATTGACGGTATGGCGATAATGAAGGCTTGTTCTTTAAAATTGCAGCTGCATAAGAGGGGTGACCATTATGGCCCTGTAGACCCTTAAATTCGTCATGGACACTTGGGCCAGAAATTCGACATGGGATTTGAAAGAGATAGTGAGAGGGTACATTGCAATTTCTTAAATTCGACAGGGTGACATCACCATTTCTTAAGATTGACATGCGACATCAGGACCCCCACCCAAGGGTCCCATTGTTGGTGAGGGTACTTATATCATAGAAATAGGCCTACAGATCTTATGTATCTCTAATAAGGTTATTTAAAAGAGGAACCACTTTCAGTTATAACTATATATAGCTTTCTAATAATACTTTGGGATTTTATCATAGGTTTACAAACTAATGTCGAATTTTAAACTATTTTAACAATGTATACTCATTTTTGTGAACCTTTTTTGTACAATTTAATAGTACTCTTGTACTATTTCAGGCGTGAAATGTAAACAAGTGAAAACTTATTTTATGTCTGAAGAAATAAAAGAATTTAAAAAAAAAATTATATCCTGAGACATATTCACACGAGTACGTTTATTAGCCAGCATGTTTAAGCTCTTTCTCCCTCTTGGTATTCTTATGATAGGTTATTTATCAGCTTACTTTATACAGTGTATTGCCCACTTAAACATTGCATGTCTCCCATTGGCCTTCATCTATAATGTCGCATACTCTCTTGGAATAACAAAACAAATTATGATAGGCAGACGACATTTACCTGTTAGTGTAGATCTGGCCGGTGGTGGCGTTGACGTAGAAGGCATTGCCCACATTCCCGCTAATAAACGAGTAGCGCGTCTCTGCGTTCTGACCAATGTCCAGATCGGTAGCGTTCACTTGACCTACATACTGCATCCGGGGCATATTCTCCATGGCGCTGAATCTTACCGGAATGACACAGCAGTTCTATAAGAAAAAAAGATGCAAAAGTGGTCAGTATTTTGAAAACATTTGATTGAACTTGGATGTTTGTGGGAATGCCAACATAAATCATGAACTTTCAAGATGTGCAGGAGAGTGATACTTGATTGAACAACACTTATGTCCAATTTTTCTGTATAGATTTTTTTTTTCGATTTAGGTCTGGATTATTGAGAAATTGGGCTCACCTGGTAGGTTGGGAACACTGGGTTGTGGTCGTCTACGTCCAAGATCTTAAAGATCACATAACGGGTAGATTCAAAGGGCGGGTTTCCACCGTCACGGGCCACCAACTTCACCTGGAATTTAAAAGAAAGGTTATAATAAGTCAAGTAGAATGTCAAATTTATATTGTGTATGTGCAAAATGAAACTTATGTTTCATTACGTTTTACATGCAGGATTTACTGCTATGTTATGTGACTTTGACGAATCGTATACCCGCACAGTGTTTCCCTTATATAAAGCCACCCTCAACAGTGTCCGTAGTGACCAATTATAAGCCTCAATATACCCCACATGAGCGACCTTAGTAACACGGCTATATTTCTGAATCCCAGAGAGTCGCTGCAATGGAGGCCCGGACTATTTAATAAAAGGATAAAACTGCTTTAATTGACTACCTTCAACGATTTGCGGTCAAGCAGTTTTATCCTTTTATTATTGTACCCTTTTCAATGACGAAGACTAATTCACCCTTGAATAATTGCTTGAATTCCCTTATTTTCTATCAATTCAGGAAGTTCAAAGGCCGACCCATCCCGAACGATTAATATAAGAAACTTTGTAGCACATCATCAGTAAGGATTCTAAATGGTGCATTGCAATTGGTTATCTTTGTATGTTGAATACTCATTGAACTGTTCTCATTGGAAACATTTGGGAAAATTATGGGAAAATTGCCGTTTTCCAGGCGGCTACGACTGGAATGGGAAAACTACCCACGGTTGGCTACAGCCAGATTCTCAGATTTGGGAAACCCTCGTTGCTAGGTTCAATGCCTTATCTCCGCTATTTTCTTTGGTGACAACAATCCCATGGATACCACTGATAAAACAAGGGGTAGGGAAGGTGGACAACACTTACTATTCATGGAATTGTAAACAATTCACAATACATCCTTTGTAATGAAATATAAAAAAAACTCTAAGAAGGAGGCGCTGTCCTTCTTAGATCATTCGGAATGTTGAAAAAAGGGTTTCTTGAGCATTGAGTCTATGGGGTTGTATTCACCAACGTTCACACCTTGGCCAAGGTGGAGCGCCTCCTTGGACAAGGGTTAACAATATAACGGGTTCGTTGGCCAAGGGTTAACAATATAACGGGTTAAAGGGAGCCAAAACCAATGTCATGTCAAAATATCACAAAATTTTACATACTCAAATAACTATGAAAATATCTATAGTCTATAATTAGCCATGGGTACAGTAAAAATCATGATAACTAACTATAACTTTACTAGAATTCCATAACACTCATGCTATTTATGCCTGGAGACAGGCAATGTTTGTAAACAAACCAATTTCGGTGGGTCACCAAAATTGACCAGGGACAAGTTTTAGTGTATTTTGATATAGCTTGAGTCAGTATTTACAGTCTATATTTTCCCACAGGCCTAGGTTATGGCCATAGAATATATTTCAATAATTAACAGAATTTGCAAAATTTTCACCCAACATTGCTTTTGGCTTCCTTTAACAGCTGTTTTACTCACCACGTACTCATCCCTCGTCTCCCTGTCGTAGATCGGGCGGGCTGTTATGATACCCGTTATTGGGTTGATGCGGAAGTTGGGCGTCTCGGCCACAAACTGGTTGTTATGGTAGAAGCCATAGGTTATAACCCCATTCTCCCCCTCCCCGTCGTCCTTAGCCTTGACCAGCGTAGTGATGACCATTCCCGGGTACTGGTTCTGAAAAAGAAGTTTTATTGTTTTGACTGTTTCTTGGTATAGGCCTTTATGCGGTACTATCGCCGCGGTCATCCTGTGTGTGTGTGTGTGTGTGTGTGTGTGTGTGTGTGTGTGTGTGTGTGTGTGTGTGTGTGTGTGTGTGTGTGTGTGTGTGTGTGTGTGTGTGTGTGTGTGTGTGTGTGTGTGTGTGTGTGCGTGCGTGTGTGTGTGTGTGTGCGTGCGTGTGTGTGTGTGTGTGTGCGTGCGTGCGTGCGTGCGTGTGTGCGTGCACGTGCATGCGTGCGTGCGTGCGTGTGTGTGCGTGCGTGCGTGTGTGTGTGCGTGTGTGTGTGTGTGTGTGTGCGTGCGTGTGTGTGTGCGTGTGCGTGTGTGTGTGTGTGCGTGCGTGTGTGTGTGTGTGTGTGTGCGTGCGTGCGTGCGTGCGTGTGTGCGTGCACGTGCATGCGTGCGTGCGTGCGTGTGTGTGCGTGCGTGCGTGTGTGTGTGCGTGTGTGTGTGTGTGTGTGTGCGTGCGTGCGTGTGTGTGTGCGTGTGTGTGTGTGTGCGTGCATGCGTGCGTGCGTGCGTGTGTGCGTGTGTGTCGTGTGGTGTGGGGTGGTCCCAGGTAGATTAGAAGGGGTTCAATTCAAAACTGAGGATGTTACAACTAGTGCATGACGCAAGCAGATGGAATAAGTGTTATATCTATTGGGTGATGATGGGTTGGATTCATTGATACTCAAAATTGATTATATATATGTGATGTGCGGAGAGTGTGCAATAAAACCCCAGTTTGTCCACCGCAATATATGTATATTGTCATCAAGCATTGCTTGTTTACAGATATCACTTTTGTGAGACAACCAAAAAGTATATAATTAAACTTAAAGCTCACATTAGTGCATCACTATACAGGACTGCTCAATTATAATCATAATAAAGATGTGGAAGATACACCCAACTTGACAAAAGTGTTGATGGACAGTGTTGATTATTTATTCAATAAAGCATTTGAATAAAATTGTGGCAGATCGACATGTTTCGACTTTTGACAGTCTTCATCAGGATCATAATTATATGCATGTTTGCTTCCTTTATACAATTAAAACACGCGCATTCTCGCACAGAACTAAGCTGCTAAGTAATCAACCTACCTCAAGCACACCAATAGTCTGGTTATCAAACACAGGCCAGATCCAGGTGGGGGGCTCATTATTAGCCTCTATGACGTTGACGATGACGAGGGCCCGTCCGACGAGACGCGGCGTCCCGTTGTCTCGGACGCCCACCGTCAGGTTGTACTGACCAGCGCGTCCCTCCAGGGACTGACCGGTGGTGATCAGGCCGGTCGTGGGGCTGATGGTGAACATACCTGAGAAAGAGGGTAAAATGGTTTATATACATTTTGAATAATTCCTGTTTACCATATTGCTTTGCTGGTGTATTAGGGCCCTTTTTCTTTGTGTTAAGGTTCAATGTACATGAATGTTTATACCTTCATTCCAGGTTAGTGTTCTTCCAGCTGAATTTGTAGTAATGATGATTGAGATGAACAAGTATGAGACATAGTTATGGACCAGAATTAAGCAACATCTGAGACAATGATATGTATGATTATCGGAATGTTACGAGATAGAGTTTAAGACATAATTATAGTTTATTCTCTTCAATCTAAGTAGAGATCGATTCCAAGATCAACAGGAATCCCTAAGCGAAAATAGACAATTAGGAACCTTATTTTTTGTCAATGGGGCCATTAACAATGATTAAAACAACCATAAATCACCTTTAAACCACTTTAATCATGAATTGTACATAGAAAAAGGAAAAAGAAAAAGTCCTCTAAAGGTTACCTTCCATTATTTTTAATCAATCTGAATTTACCTAAAGGTCTAGACTTAAAGGTAATATTTCGCCTATTTGATACGCCCCAATCTGCTTCTCCGTATTATGCTTCTTTTTATGCGACCAGGCAACCTGTAATTTTAACTTACGTAGTGGGTTGCCGTTGATGAAGAAATACTCGAGCTGGGCGTTGGGGCCCGAGTCGCCGTCCGTGGCCGACACCTGGACCACGGAGAACTGAACGGGCACCTTCTCCGAGATGTCCGTCTCGTACACCGTCTGCTCGAACGTCGGCGTGTGGTCGTTGGTGTCGATCAGCGTGATGTAGATCTGGGTATTGAAAAGGGTGATGTTATCTTCAAACTTCTTATTAATAACATTATTGTGTAGTATTTGAAAAAAAAAAGATATGGATTAGAATGCGATGTAGGCTCACAAAAAGCGTCAATTGCCTTTTTTAATTTATGAAACTATTGGGACTATTGATTGAGTATACCCTTAGTTTCAGATGTGGATCTGGGTATTGAGAAGGGTGATGTTATTTTCAAACTTTTGTTTGATAACATAGTAATATTTTTAAAAGATGATATTTCTACCAATTATGTGAACACATTTTCACAAATTCCAGACGCCCTACAACCATTTGGCGCGAACGTATTTAATGGTAGGTCCCCAACACATACATGTGCTATTTTGAAAGATAAGATATGGATTAGAATTATAATGTTTGAGTGTCGTCAATAGCCTTTTTTTTCTCATTCTAAAGGGTTTCGGGATGGTTGAGTTTTCCCTCAGATTTATCCACAAGAGGCAACCAGAAATGAACACTAGAATGTGAAACACTTTTTGTGCTTCAAATGATTTTTACCTTGGCTGTTTTTCCAATGCAGCGTAAGTGAAAGATTATAAAGCATGCATCGATTATAAAAACTAATCAAAGTATTTTGTTTTAGAGACATTATGATCGTTTTATTATTGAATAGTTTTATCTGTATCATAACATACATGTAGAGCTTGAAGATTCTATGAATTTTGGTCATGTTAATAGATCTATGCTCAAGGTCTGTATACGGGGGAATCTGGTCATTTTTAAGTTAGCATTAGCAATATGACAAAAAAGCCCTGAATAAAACATACTCTTGTAAAGAATATTTCAAATACTTTCCAATAACAAATGACATATTTATATAATGAGCCCTGATTGGATTTCCGAGAGTGCTAATAAAGTTGGAAATTGGAAATAGCAGCCCTCATAGTTGTATTTTGCAAATAATAAAACTATGGTGCTAAAACCACGTACCGGTATGTTGGAGGTCTTCCTGTCGTTGGGGTTGTTTGGGCTGTCGTAGGCCTCGGCCGTCAACGTGATGACGGTGGTCGTCTCCCGGTCCAGCACCGCACCGTCACGGACTGTGATCACACCCTGAAAACGGAACAGAGTTCGCATGATTGATAATGAAAATATTGATAATAGTTATTTACATTAATAATTGTTAACACACATGATCAAAATTTAGTTAGTCTCGATCTCCTTATCATATGTGAAGTACTTTTTATTATTATATTGAAATTTTATAAACAGGGAATTTATGTGTTAATTGTTAGTTTTTTGTTCATTGCCGGCAGCTTCTGTTGCCATGATTGAATGCCAATTTCTTTTAAAGTCGGTAACCCGAGATTAAGTTAACAGTAGCCTAAGATACTTAATTCTTTGATAAGAAACGTTATTCATGCTTGGCCAAAAGTTAATAACATCTAATGGTGTACATTCAAGTTTCCAATAACTACACATGAAAATGCTTAGTATTAAAAAAAGAGATTGTCCAATCATTCAGGCTTGACCAAAGGAAAATGATATCCAACGGCATATATGCTTTTAAATGTTGAAATTACCAGATACAAATATAGTATAGAACTTATATTTCCAAACATATGTTATGTAAAGAAGGGTAAATTTGCCATCAAAAGAGTTTACAATTAAGTTGCATTCTGAGCTTATTCAATTTGAAAAATATTGTTTTCCAATTTTAGTAGGATTGAATACATTTCAGCCAGTGAGACATATATCAAACTTGATGTAAGCATCAATCAATTCTGAATTAGGTAATAATTGTGTTTAAAGATGCCAAAACGAGTTTTTGTCTCCAGACAAAACTCCTTCAGCATTTCAAACTTTCAAACTGAGCCTTCAGATTTTACCTTTCCTGGGGAAGACTAAACCACAAAAGGGTAATCTTCTGGTGGCCTTACCTGTCTGTTGTTGACAGCAATTGTCAAATTTATTTTAGTTTAATCTAACATGTGATGAATTTGAGATCATCACCTAGAATAGTCTTCAGCTGAAGAATTTTCCAGGCCAATGAAAAAATAAACAATATTGTAAAAACCAAAACTTATCACAAAAAATAAGTCTAGTTTGGTCTTCAGACTATTCAGTGACTTTGAGCTACAATAATGAAATGTAAAAGAGGTTTTGTTAAATTAGCTCAGAATGACCTGCTGACTCACCGTGATGGGGTCCACGACGAACCGGTTGAGTGGGTCTTTGAGGCGGTATCGGACAATACCAAAATCTCCCAGATCCAGGTCAGTGGCGGTCAGTATGGCCACAACAGAACCTGGCCGGGAGTTCTCGTTAAGGTCAATGTTATACTCGATCTGAAAGTGAAGGACAATCTTATAAGATGATACATGATTGATTTGGATCAGCAATGGTTCTCTAAATGTTTGTGACAGTTTTTGCTGGTTATCACTTTCTATGTGTTATTTTTTTCAATGTAGCTTTATAGGCCTATTATCTTTGAGATGTAATTCTATCAAAGTTTAGCAAAATTACATAGGTCTATACATACGTGAGATATCTTTGAAAAACTTGTTTCCGATCAACTCTTCCTCAGTTCAAGAACTTACTCTAAATATCAAACTCATTCAAGACACTGTGTCTGTAGTTGGTCTTCAAATTGTTTCCAGTCTCAAAAATATTCTATTCTGATTGTGTCTTTTGAATGAGAATGAAATCTAAAACCTAGTAATAATGAGGATGTCCAATACAAAACATCTCCTTATAGATATGAAAAATACAGTGTTTAATCTGACAAAGTAACAAACCGTAACTAAATAAGAACTAGTAAGGCAAATCACTGTTTTGGAGTAAAATTGGAAGAAGAATGCGAACGGAATTAGAGAATGTGAAAATGAAGTTTATTTTCTGTTTTAGTTATTTAAAAGAACAAAAAGTTATGAAGATTATAACATTGATCATGTGGGACCCACCTCTGTGAAAGTGGGAGTGTTGTCGTTGATGTTGATGACGTTGACGTTGACGGTGGCCGTAGACGTAAGCGGTGGACGTCCATTGTCGGCGGCCGTCACTACGAAGTAAGTCCTCTGGGTCTTCTCGTAGTCTATGGTTCGTTTAATTGTTACCACACCTGATAAACGAGAGAGGGAAAATGTATTGATCAGACTGTAGTCTGATAATGTATTCCTTATGTGTAACCATATGTTGTTATGATTATACATAGGTAATTAATCATGGAGAAAGTAATGATTATCATCATAGATTTCCTTGACATCAACATTCAATTGCTTTATGATCATTCCTCCTGATTTCATGAAAAAACTACATATTGAATAATAACATATTCTTATGTCACACATTAAATCTAGAGTAACGGAATGGTATTAAATCCACAGAGTAGCTCAAATAGATAAAAGATTAAAGGAACTACGCCCCTATACCTCCTCAATTGGCTAAAATTCTTGCATACGATTATGTGGACTGTAAAAAGAGCAAAATCTAAATACCAGTATCATAATTTGAATTATCATTAAAATTAATGATACACGAATGCTACCTAATGTATCCATACAGAAGCCCTTGCCTAACCTGTGATTGGGTTGATGTTGAAGAAGTCCTCGGGATTATCGATAATCCGGTAGTCGACGACGGCGTCGTGGGGGTCGGTGGCCACGATGGTGGTGACGGTGAAGCTGGGGGGTAACTCCTCCCGGACAGAGATGTTCAAGAACCGGTTAGTGGGCGTCCAGGGGGGAGGGAACTGAGGAGGACGATCGTTGATCTCCAGAATGTTGATGATCAGCGTTGCTGATTTTTAGAATTAAAAGAAATGTGTAATTAGTTGCATAAGGATATGTGGTCATGAGTCAAATGGGTATCATAGGGCCTACCTGGCAGTGGTACAAGTGGAGCATAATTGGATTCTGTGGTATCTGTGGTTCTGTGGATCACCCTATGGCAGCATTGTTACCTACCTTAGGTACCGTAAAACCTAGTCACTTTGCATTTTCAAAGAAAGGTTACCTTTTGCTTTCATTTGATCTAGGCTATTGTCATCGTCATAAGATTATATCACTTTACTAGGAAAATTCATTTTATCATCGAGTTGCCAACAATCATTATGTTCACACAATTTCTAAATCAGGTATTCCTTAAAGTAGGACATGACATCATGACTTGGACGCGCAGATCTTGACATGAAAGTTTTGCGGACGTAGAGAACTTAAAACAAAATCCGCTCCATTTCTTTCTTTTTTTTCTGTCTCTGGACTTACCAAGGGCAGTTTGGTCAGGACTTCCGGTTGTATCACGCACGCGCACTGTAGTGGAGACTTGTGCCGCCTTGTCTCTGTCCAACAGCCTCTTGGTCCTCACGATGCCCGTGTTGGGGTCGATGGTAAAGAGGTCCTAAATGTAAATAGATAAACACGGTATGCAGTGGCGGATTTAGAGGGGGGGGGGCGCGGGGGCGCGCGCCCCCTCCTTTTTTGGCGAAATTTAGATTTTTTTAATGTACAATTCGGCCAAAAAGTAATTTTTCAAAAAAAATTCCAATAACGCGCCCCCCCCTTTTCAAAATCCTGGATCCGCCACTGGACTATGTGGTTATCTGCACTGCAGGGGGAAAAGACCTTTTAAGACCTTAAATTTCTGTAAATGGAGAAATTGAGTTGTGTTAAAGGAAATGGAAAGGTCACCTTTATAAGACCTCCCCAAAACTTTTTCAGATGACCTTCAAGATCTTGCAAAGATATTGTAAAAGTGTTAATCCTATGCCTTTAATGAACCTTAATGGCTCCATTTACAAAATTGAAGGTCATTCAGATATCTCATTCTGTCGGACTCAATCAATTGCAATCGATCACAACTTCTTACCACTTTGAAGGGTTGTCAATCGTGTAAGTTGTGGAATGATTTAATTTGTGAAATGATTTAACATTTAATTTGATATAATGTCTGAGTCATAAACATAATCATACAATAAGTAAACCTCCTGAAAAATATCCATGGATCAACTAAAATTACGGTTATTGTATCTGCATATAATCATTGCTTTCTCACCTTTATTTTGGACCATAATAATTATGGCAAATAGTATTGCCGTCATATATCAATTTCTCAAATTATAAGATCCGTCCTAAAGGCAAATTTATTATATAATCAGAAACTCCAAAGGGGAGGCGCAACATCGTGGAATAGGCCTAACATAATTGCCCAGTAAAAATATCACAATAATCTAATTTATATGATTTCACTCACGGTGAAGTCGTAGGTGCCTCGGTTGACGGGCCGACCGTTGGTGTCCCAGGCCATGTAAGGCTGGACGAAGGAGTAGATGAGGACGGCGTTAGAGTCGGGGTCTTTAGCCTGCATCTGGGTGACGCGAGTATTTACGGTAGCATCTGGAACGAGTAGAAGATACACGTGGAAGGAAAATAGCTATGGGTTTTGCATTGAGTAGAGAAATCTATGGTCATATTTTCGTGCTAATAAATTCGAATATAGATATTCGTGAGAAGGGTTTATATGTATAATAGTTAACTAGATCATCTACATTTCATCTTTTGCCCATGCATGATTGTCTTTAATGGGTAAGAGGAGACACATGAAAGGAATTGGATGTGGGTAATGCACTGAATGCAGAAATATATAATATGATCAGATTCCGATATGCTTATATTCGTACATAGATTATGATGACAAGGCTCTATATATATGGGCACGGTTGACTGGACAATCTACAATTTCATTTTCTGCCCATGAATGCCTTATTTGTTGGGCACAGTAAGTACTAAAGAACGTTTCATTCATAATCTAAAAGGAATGCCATGCAAAAGTATGATTGAATAGGGGATATATTCCACAAGTTACCTGATTATATCAATCATCTGTTGAGAAATGGGTTGGTTATAGATATGCAATATACTGTATACGATAGGAAAAGTATTTTTAATTCTTATTCAAATGACATGTAGCCTACAATGCATGGTCTTTCGCCAAATTGTTTAAGAAAAGTCACTTTGACGAAATTGTGGACAGTTGGCATCACCAAAATAATGTAATACAGGTTCAATTGAATACTTCTATAGGCCTACTTACTCTCGTAGATGGATACCCGCACACTGGACGGTTCGAAGTAGGGGTTCTTGTTGTTGGCATCTCGAATGAGGACCACCGCGGTGGCCGTGGCGCTACGACTTGGTGTGCCCTGATCTTCAGCAACCACCTACACAACAGTAAGGTTTAAGTTCATTAGACATGATAAAACGTCCTTTGTTGAAAAAAGAAGTTCATGAATTGGTGCAATAACAATTTTGTTCAACAATAGGCCAACAACATCCACTCTGCAGATTTTTAAACGATTTTCAAAAACTGCCTAAATTATCACATAGACAGAAGCCCTGCCTTTAACGGTTTGCTAATCTCTTCGTTAATTAGAATATGCCTATGTGATTAACCTGCAAAATGTTTTTCCCCCTAAAGTTACAGCTCGGCAACAATCGCCTTCAAAGTAGGTTCATTTTCACATACTACTTACAAATAGAGAAACCATGGTTTAACTGCGATCTTCGCTTAGTGGAATCACGTCAACTTTCAAACACTAATCCATTGAGAAACTATATAGAGAGCGTATCAATAATTAGGTTAAAAAGGGTGTTTGTAAGATTTTTTACCCCCACCCTCTTTGCTCCTCCCTGGACCCGCACAGGACTGTATTTAGGCTGATTTTCACCCTACCACAGTTAGCTGATTTTCAGTATTTTAAGCACCTGCAGGCTAATCTGGGCTAATTTTGTTGACAAAACCCATTGCAAAATTATAGAAAATAAACAAATAATTGTCATATATCCATCCACAATTAATCAATTTTCAAATAACTCAGGAATATCAAACATACATGGATACTGCTTCAAAAAATAATGATGGCTAGTTTTTCACAATGTTGATTTAGAAATAATGGTAAGATTAATGAAAATGTATGCTAAAGCCTTGAATTTTGTCGACATATAACCCAGCATGCATCCTGTTTTAGGCTAATCAGCAGGTATAACTCAAGAAAGTGGTTATCCGTGGTTGGGAGAAATTATGTATTTATGTATTTATTATGTATTTTCTTACCCTCATCTCGTATCTCTTCTGCTGGTCGAAGTCGAAGGTGGCTCCCCTGTTGACGGTGATCACTCCTGATTGGGGGTTGATGATGAACTTGTCCTGTGACCCGGATGTTATTCGGTACCTGACTTGTCCGTTGGGACTGTTGGAGGCGTCGTTGTCGTACGCCTGTACCGTCATCACCGACATACCTGTAGGGTGGAGAAATGTCTTATCAATCTGGCCCCATAGCTTCGTAACTAATTTTGATTAGGGTCTCAAGATCAGCAAGTTTGTCTTTTACCAAAATTGATAGTGGTGTTGCAAAATAATCTCAAAGAGGGATCAATATGTCTAGAATTTGTTTATGATAGACAGAATTTCTATTCACGAGACACTGATCAAAATTTCCCTGATTAGCAAAATTAGTTACGAAGATATGGCCCCTGTTGACTTTACATTATTAACCTATTTTTTTATATGGCCATATTTTCGTAACTGAATTCAGTGATTAGGCTAATCAGGTGGATTTTGTTAAGTAATTCAATCAAATTGATTTTATCTGTTGATCAAAGTAACTACATCGTAAACACCTGAGATTCCATTTCAGCCACAAACCCAAAGAAATAGAGTAGTATCTTCAATCTTATTTTACCTAAAATTTGGTATCTGGTGCATTGGGACTTGGCGCGTCATCCCGTTGTCACGCTATGACAAAACAATTACCTTGCACAGTAAAAAGGTATAATTCTACACAAATAGGATGGTATTTTATTGAAGATCCAAATTGGAAGTCAAGGATTGGCTGATCTTTGGTCAAATTAAGTTATACACTATCTGTGCAGTAGTTATGTTACAAAGATGCTTTGTTCAGAGTTGTGTTTAGGTTTGGTAAATTGAAATACCTTCAGGAGAGTTTTCCAGTATGGATTCTTCGTAGTATGCGGCGGGCACAAACCTCGGAGTGAAATTGTTCTTGTCCTGAGAGAGAATATAGGTATCACTGTATATCATGCAGGTGGCTGATGTTATTATCATTATTAGGTATTAGAAGTATATAAAACTACACGTCAGTTAAGGTCAATAAAATCCCCACATCCGTGGTGGGATGATCCCCAGATAATGAAAGAGGAGACAATTCATTTGAACAGTTTACGTATTCTGATCGTCCACCTAATAATAGGGCTTCTAGATCATAGAAAACAATGTCATAGTATTTCTTTTTTAAACATAAAAATGTAAATTTGATGAAAAACAATTCAATTCTATATATGCAATAATATACTAGGCCTATTAAGAAAAGGCCCAATATACAAACATCCTCTCATCATATTGTCATTACCTAACTACTATTGGAACAGCACATGTGAGTGAAATAGTTACGATTCACTAAACAAAATTCTTTTACCTACCCTGACGTGGATGCGTACTGTCCCTGTTGTTTTGAATTTGGGATCCGCGGCCTGTACCGTCAGGGTATACCTAGATATAAGAGCATAAATTTCAGAGGTACTAATTTACTCAATCTCTAAAGGGGAGTGAGATGCGCTAATGCATTGCAGAGAGATATAAGTTGAAAATATGACAATTATATACAAGGGCAAGAGATAACAATGCTTAAAGAGCTGACCATATCATATGGGTTGAGGGACTATTTGAATCATAATCGTGATGATAAGGCTTATAGCCTATGCACTTAGCGGTTTGAGAATGTCACAGGATTGTGTAAACTGCAATCTTTAATATTTGGTGACCTGTAGACCTACTACAACTACATAGAAGATCATATAGAATAACCAAAATCTGTCACCTTTGAAAGGACCCAAACCCAATATAATTGACAACATTTTCACAACTCAGATAAGTATAGAAATATGTTAGATGAGTCTAGCTAATAGTACTGCGGCCAAGGAGGCAATTTGGGAGTTGACCCCAACCGGAGGTATAACAAGCTGAAACCAATTTTTTCCATTTGTTCACCATGTCCCGCAGCCTGCCTGATAGTTTGTACTAAAAAAAGTGCGTCCCAGCATATCGTAAATCACTGGTTTCCATGGCAACCACCCAAAAATCAGGTAATTCTGAAATCAACACTATTTCTTATATATCTTCCTTAATTATCAAGGTAGAAGCACAAATGAGATATCAAAATTAAGCATTCCTAGAGTTCTATGGGATAGAAGGCTGAAATGGGTTGTCTTGGTTACTGGGTTGCCATGGTTACCAGAAATAACTCCAAAATTGACCATAATTTCAGTTTCTCTTCTCTTCTTGTTACCATGGCAACCGTAAATATGGGTTTAGTAAGGAACAACATATCTCATCTCAACAGTACATATCCCCTCTATATGGAAACGAGTGTTTTTTGTCAAAACAATGATATGGAATGCAGTAAATGACTGGTTTCCATGGAAACAACTCAAAATTCATGTTATTTCAAATTTAACAGTATTTGGACAGTATCTCCCTTAATATACAAGATAGAAACACAAATGATATGTCAAATTGATGCACTCTGAGAGTTACATTGGATAAGAAACTGAAATTGGTTGTTTCTGTCACTCGGTTGCCATGGTAACCCAAAATAACCTCAAAAATGACCATTTTTTTCACTTTTTCTCTCATTCCCGTTACCATAGCAACCAAGAACATAGATTTTAAGGTATAACAGAGTACAGTCTATCTTATCTGAAGTGTATTAGTCTCTCGTGTGTATATTTAGGGTTTGTACTGAAATATCTTGAGCATAGAATATAATAAATGACTAGTTTCCATGGTAACCACCTCAAAAAAATAAGGGTTTCTTAAAATAAAGACTAAAATGGCCATATCTTCCTTGATATTCAAGATGGAAGCACAAGTGAAACATCAAACTAAAGCACTCTGGGAGTTCTATTGAATGGTATATTGAAATTGGTTGTCTTGGATACTCAGTTGCCATGGTAACCACAAATAACCTCAAAATTTACCATAATTTCAGGTTTCCTTCCTGTTTCTGTTACCATAGCAACCATGAATTTAAGGTATAACCAACCAACAACTATCTCATCATAGGGGTAAATGCTCTTCCTTAAAGATTTGAATGAAATCATTTCAAAACCATGCTAGGAAATATAGTAAATGACTGGTTTCCATGGAAACCACCCAAAAATCAGGTTAGCTAAAATTCATCAATATTTGGGCCATATCTTCCTTAATATTCAAGATAGAAGCACAAGTGAAACATCAAATTAAAGCACTCTGGGAGTTCTATTGAATGGTATATTGAAATTGGTTGTCTTGGATACTCAGTTGCCATGGTAACCACAAATAACCTCAAAATTTACCATAATTTCAGGTTTCCTTCCTGTTTCTGTTACCATAGCAACCATGATTTAAGGTATAACCAACCAACAACTATGTCATCATAGGGGTAAATGCTCTTCCTTAAAGATTTGGATGAAATCATTTCAAAACCAAGCTAGGAAATATAGTAAATGACTGGTTTCCATGGAAACCACCCAAAAATCAGGTTAGCTAAAATTCATCAATACTTGGGCTGTATCTTTCTTAATATACAAGATAGAAATACAAATGTCTTGTCAAATAGATGCACTCAAAACATTCTATGGCATAGCGGACTGAAATGGGTTGTCTTGGTTATCCAGTTGGTATAGAAACCAAAGATGACCTCAAAATTTATCATAATTTTGTTTTCCTTTTATTTCTTTCAACATAGCAACCAGTAGTACAAGCTTTTCAAGTCCAAGAAATACAACATATGACATCTATAAGGTGTACAGATTTCATCTATAGTCTCAAGAAACAGGCCTGAAGGATAGTCATCACAAGGTTCCAGGTAGATCTTATAGATTCACATATGGTTATAAAACCGAAAAACTCCGGTCTATTCATTTTTATTTTGAGCATGTAATATCAAATAGATTAAATATGTAGACTAGGAAAGGAGTTATTGACGAAACAAGAAACAAAAAGATTTATGACCGTGATGCTGATGCGGTCCTCCTGCCATCATCCATGTTGACATGCGGAGAGTACTAACCTTGCTGTCGATGCTGATCATGAATATTGACATAATTCTTCATTTCATATTGACCTGGACCAACTCTAAATATTAATAATCCATAATATATCCTCTATAATGCCTGTCAATACTGATTTAAAGGTGTACAAAGGGCTGAAATGTGAAGGATTGAGACCACCGTACCAACCAGGACCACACCATGTTGACATCAGCTGATGCTGTTTTGACAATACCAGTGAGCAGTCTGTGATCTGCCTAAGATGCCATTAACTTACCCATAAGTTGCAATTAAGGTGCATATAAGATTTGCCTATGACACACCAAAGATCACCGTATGATCCCAGAAAGATTCACCTGAGATGCATCTAAGATTTTTCTGGGATCCAGAAGATGTGCTTTAGATCAGAGATATCATTTTCCCTTTATTTTTTCAGAGATTTCCAGATTTTTGCCAGTTCAATATGAACATGAGTTTTTTCTCAACCCAAGTCACCAGTTCTGCTTTTCAATGTATATATCTGTTGTTTCTAATCCATTTAAACCATAGATGTACATTTCCTGGTGAATATGTCCACTTTTTTAGTTTCTGAACTAAAAATCTGGAAATATCCTCCCTAATTTCTGGATATTTCATACCTCCTGAATGGCAACAAGATTCAATAATAATTCCCTAAGATGCACCTAAGATGTTTCAATAATGCACCTAAGGTCACATAAAGATTCCAATACCATTTGCCCAATTTGCACTTGAGATTCCACAAAGATGCACCCTTAGATCAAAGATCTCCCAGAGATGCCCTAAAGATCATAAAACAGATCCTGCAAAATGCCCTAAAGATATACGTAAAATGTAGCCAAGATGTACCTGTATTACCCAAGATGCACCTAAAATTCCACAAAGATCCAACCTAAGAACCAACAAAGATCTCCATAAAAGATGCACCTAAGATCCCAAAATTGATCCCCTTAAGATACACCAAACATGCAACTAAAATGTTATATGATGGTCCTAAGATCCCCTTAGATATGCCTAAGATGCACTTGAGATACCATTAGGATGCCCCTTAGATCCCATAAAGATCCCCCTTAAGATGCATTTAAAATCTCTTTGAGATGTGCCAAGATGTGCCTAAGATTCCACCTAGATGCCCCAAAGGACCACCTAAGATGCCAATAAGATGCCCCTAAGGTGTGCCTCAAAATTCATAGACCCTGTAGCCTATGTTCTATATAAAACCACTAAGATCCCACAAGGATTCCCCTGGTAAATGCCTAAGATGTACCACAGGTGTGCCTAATAGATCCACTCAATAGCCTCCCAGATGTGCCTATTATGTACTGAAGTTGCCTATGATGCATCCAACCTCCCACAATTATGCCTCAAAGTCCCCCTAAGATGTCTAAGGTACGCTCTATCCTTTTACCCCTTTATCCCTTCATTCCCTTCCTCCCCTAAATGCCCTACCGATGCTGACAGCTGACCCCAGCAGCAGCCAAATTTTGAAATATGGATTCACATGGCCATCAGCAGCAGTGTCAGTGGTTGGCACCGATGGCTGTGCTAATACGCGTCTTTCGACCTACGGGTTTCCCACGGTTTTAAGGGACTGGAGCTTATTCCCAGCCTGTCCAGACACCAGAAGGGCGGACACCTATCCCCTCCCCACTATAGAAATGCATGGGAAACATATTTCATTTCCAGTTTAGACAAGGAATATAATGTTTTTAGGGGTGGAAAATTATATATTTGGAAAAAGCAACCTCATCTGTCCATTGAATCTGATCAAAACACTGGAAATACTTCCATAAATGTGTAAAGTAATAATATACAAAACAAGTTGGGTAAATATAGGGAGAAATGCTCCATGGTTCCCTGAAAATAACCATCCCCACCCTATGGTGAGATCAGAGGGGTAGTTAGTGGTGGCATTAATTAGCACCCTCCTGTAGTCAGAGACCCCTACTGACTGATGACCATTTTGTACATAAACCTCTTGACCATGGGGACAAAATGACCCATTAACTGTGTTGTCATGGCCTAAGATTACACCATTACCTAATTCTAAACTGCTCCCATCCCCACAGGAGGTACCAGAACCGAGCTGTTCAGACTGGGGTCAATTCCCCCCTTATGTCTGACCAAGAAACTGTCCTCCCTTCCGGCCCTGAGACCCCCTGGGGGCACCGATATTACATCATCTTCCTGTATCTAAAAAGCCAAGCTAATTGTGCGTTGGTATGCCTTGTTCAGTCAGTGTCTGTCAACAGCCGCTCCAATGGGTGGGCTGGTGGGAATGCTGATTCACCCTTCCACTGTCCCAAATCAGTTAATGGGCATGGGGCTTAATGAAAAATCCCCAGCACAAACCTGTCAGGCACTGAGTAAAAGCTATGTCGAAGCATTACCCTCTTCAGTCCCACATACCTGTGCAAAGGTATGTTTATGATAATTCTAATCCTTTATGGATTCCTCAAAATAAGATGTTTATGTGTGGGCACCCCGTAGGTGCATCTAATGGTAAGTACTCATGGGATTCTTGGGGATACTCGATTTCTTTTGGTATAACTGTTGGTATTAAGAGGGAAACTAGTTATGACAGGTACATTTTGACTCATGAACTTCGGTCATAATCTTCATTAGACATTCATTTTTTTATTGTAAGAGAGATTGATTAGTTTTAGATGGTTGTCAATTCAAGCATCTATGCTGGTCATCAGTCATATCCTTTTTCTCCAGAAACGCAATGCTGTTGTCCTCTGGTCAAGCCTGAGAGATGAGTTGGTCATTTATGCAAAAGTCACCATTGAAATATATAGGAAATTGCTGGCAAATTCAGAAATTGGAATTTGGCAATCAAAAAACAGAAATACAGAGAAGATTGTAGGTTTAACATAGAGTTCCTATGAAATCTGGGTCCCCAATTCATCCTCTTAGAGATTGAAGGACTTCTATATATGGTCATATTTGGAGGTACACATACTCCACAAACTAGAAAACCTATACGTTCTAAGCTGCCATGCAGTGTGAAATAAATTATGAAAAGTAGGGTGAAGACTGTGAGTATGGCAGGTGCTAGTGGTCTGACCCGAGACTAGTTCAGGGATGCACACATATTTTCCAGGGCGGATCACAGATTGCTCACTGGTATTGTCAAAACAGCATCAGCTGATGTCAACATGGTATGGTCCTGGTTGGTACGGTGGTCTCAATCCTCCACATTTCAGCCCTTTGTACACCTTTAAATCAGTATTGACAGGCATTATAGAGAATATATTATGGATTATTAATATTTAGAGTTGGTCCAGGTCAATATGAAATGAAGAATTATGTCAATATTCATGATCAGCATCGACAGCAAGGTAAGTACTCTCCGCATGTCAACATGGATGATGGCAGGAGGACCGCATCAGCATCACGGTCATAAATCTTTTTGTTTCTTGTTTCGTCAATAACTCCTTTCCTAGTCTACATATTTAATCTATTTGATATTACATGCTCAAAATAAAAATGAATAGACCGGAGTTTTTCGGTTTTATAACCATATGTGAATCTATAAGATCTACCTGGAATCTTGTGATGACTATGTTGAAAGAAATAAAAGGAAAACAAAATTATGATAAATTTTGAGGTCATCTTTGGTTTCTATACCAACTGGATAACCAAGACAACCCATTTCAGTCCGCTATGCCATAGAATGTTTTGAGTGCATCTATTTGACAAGACATTTGTATTTCTATCTTGTATATTAAGAAAGATACAGCCCAAGTATTGATGAATTTTAGCTAACCTGATTTTTGGGTGGTTTCCATGGAAACCAGTCATTTACTATATTTCCTAGCTTGGTTTTGAAATGATTTCATCCAAATCTTTAAGGAAGAGCATTTACCCCTATGATGACATAGTTGTTGGTTGGTTATACCTTAAATCATGGTTGCTATGGTAACAGAAACAGGAAGGAAACCTGAAATTATGGTAAATTTTGAGGTTATTTGTGGTTACCATGGCAACTGAGTATCCAAGACAACCAATTTCAATATACCATTCAATAGAACTCCCAGAGTGCTTTAATTTGATGTTTCACTTGTGCTTCTATCTTGAATATTAAGGAAGATATGGCCCAAATATTGATGAATTTTAGCTAACCTGATTTTTGGGTGGTTTCCATGGAAACCAGTCATTTACTATATTTCCTAGCATGGTTTTGAAATGATTTCATTCAAATCTTTAAGGAAGAGCATTTACCCCTATGATGAGATAGTTGTTGGTTGGTTATACCTTAAATTCATGGTTGCTATGGTAACAGAAACAGGAAGGAAACCTGAAATTATGGTAAATTTTGAGGTTATTTGTGGTTACCATGGCAACTGAGTATCCAAGACAACCAATTTCAATATACCATTCAATAGAACTCCCAGAGTGCTTTAGTTTGATGTTTCACTTGTGCTTCTATCTTGAATATTAAGGAAGATATGGCCATTTTAGTCTTTATTTTAAGAAACCCTTATTTTTTTGAGGTGGTTACCATGGAAACTAGTCATTTATTATATTCTATGCTCAAGATATTTCAGTACAAACCCTAAATATACACACGAGAGACTAATACACTTCAGATAAGATAGACTGTACTCTGTTATACCTTAAAATCTATGTTCTTGGTTGCTATGGTAACGGGAATGAGAGAAAAAGTGAAAAAAATGGTCATTTTTGAGGTTATTTTGGGTTACCATGGCAACCGAGTGACAGAAACAACCAATTTCAGTTTCTTATCCAATGTAACTCTCAGAGTGCATCAATTTGACATATCATTTGTGTTTCTATCTTGTATATTAAGGGAGATACTGTCCAAATACTGTTAAATTTGAAATAACATGAATTTTGAGTTGTTTCCATGGAAACCAGTCATTTACTGCATTCCATATCATTGTTTTGACAAAAAACACTCATTTCCATATAGAAGGGATATGTACTGTTGAGATGAGATATGTTGTTCCTTACTAAACCCATATTTACGGTTGCCATGGTAACAAGAAGAGAAGAGAAACTGAAATTATGGTCAATTTTGGGAGTTATTTCTGTAACCATGGCAACCCAGTAACCAAGACAACCCATTTCAGCCTTCTATCAAATAGAACTTTAGGAATGCTTAATTTTGATATCTCATTTGTGCTTCTACCTTGATAATTAAGGAAGATATATAAGAAATAGTGTTGATTTCAGAATTACCTGATTTTTGGGTGGTTGCCATGGAAACCAGTGATTTACGATATGCTGGGACGCACTTTTTTTAGTACAAACTATCAGGCAGGCTGCGGGACATGGTGAACAAATGGAAAAAATTGGTTTCAGCTTGTTATACCTCCGGTTGGGGTCAACTCCCAAATTGCCTCCTTGGCCGCAGTACTATAAGGTCAGTAGTAAAATTCAAGCTGTGAAAACTAGCTTGAAACAAAGTAGAATTCCACACAAGATTGAAATATTTCCATTTGTTTGTAAACAAACCACATTTTTGTGGATACACATTATCGTTAAATTCATTGGTTTTGGCTCC
The DNA here is from genome assembly GCA_936440205.1 of Lepidonotus clava. NCBI lineage: Eukaryota > Metazoa > Annelida > Polychaeta > Phyllodocida > Polynoidae > Lepidonotus > Lepidonotus clava. The sequence goes on from OW387135.1 coordinate 22,840,547, forward strand.
CTTCAAACCACAAATAATACTACTGGTTTTCATAACATTTTAGTATGGCATAACAAACTAGTTCCGGCCATAAACAATGTAGTTCCGGTGTCTCTGATCGGGTCCCTCAAAGGCGGTATAATATGAGGAGGTTTTACACTATGCGATATTGGTGCGATATGAAAATGTCTCAGAGAAATCACACATATAAGAAATACAATTATTTCTTACACATTTGAAAAATACTCTAAATTGGCAATTTTAAACTGTTTTATTGCCAATGTATGTGAATTGTTTGTGATATCCTCATATTGCATCAATATCGCAGCTCAAGTCGCATAGGTGTAAAAGGGCCTATATATACTCACGTTCCCGAGCCGCCCGGGGTGCTGGCGAAGTCGACGGGTCTGGTGGCGGTGACGACCCCCGAGGTGAGCCCGATCTGCCATACCCTCTGAGGGTTACCCCCGACTATACTGTACGTGATGGCGTTATTACCGTTACGGCTAGAGTCGTCGTCAGTCGCCTTAAAGGGAGATATTAATTGTATTTAAAGGGTTCCTTTCACATAAATTTCCAACGCCTATCTTTTATTTAATTAACTTTTCCTTGGTATGCTAAAAATAGTTCAAAAGGAAAATATGGAAAATATTGAAGAATTAGTGAGTTGCAAAGGAAAGAAAATGAAATTTGGCAATACCCTAATGTGTGAGCTTATAATTCTCTCCTTGCCACGTCATAATAAAGGGAATTCCCTCTCAAAAATAATTTGGGAATTTCGGGTGATTGAACCATTTTATACAGTCAATTGCCATACCACACACTATTACAAAGAATTATTAGAAGCATGTCCACATATTATGACCAACTTTGGTCCTGCGTGCTTCAAGTAAAGCCCCACACCCACAATTCGGCTGATTACTACCAAGAGAAATGTATGAGCTTTGCCTATGTCGGCCCACCAAACGATATTGAAATGTTCATTTTTGATATGAATCGGTGCTGAAATCCGCAATCATTCTGGCCGATTTTAGCATCAATGGATTGACCGACTTGGCCAAATTCGCTTAGTGGGTATAGCGCTTAAAGGCTACATTCCACATACCGATTTTGCTTCCGATTTTGAAAATCGGCAGTGGGAATAAAGGTCAAATATAGAAATATTGTACATAAATTGTCTCATAATTCTCTTTTAAATGGTATATAAGATGTACGGACTTATTGTATAGTCTCACAGAAAATCAAGAAACACCAAATCGACAGGATCAAAATCGGTATGTGGAATAGAGGCTTAAGAATTCTGTCTTATGTTTTAATGCGTTTTAAATCTCCTTACCAGGACGGTGACTGGGGGGTTCGGTCGCACCTCTCCTTCGTCGATGAAACTCTCATAGTCGCCCAATGTGAACACGGGACTGTTGTCATTCTCGTCCAGAACCCGGATTCTCAGCGGCACCTGGAGGGGAAAATTTGTAATTTGATAATTTTGTGACAATGTCCTTAAAGCTTTCAAACAGAAAATTATGAAGATAATCTGCTATAACTTTTGTATGAATATAACTCAGTGGGCACAAAATGTTGAATTAAAGCTGAAACAATGTTGACTTTCGGTTTTTGGTTGCATTGTGTTGCAAAATAAATATAACATTGATATTGTATTGAGACATTGTTGAGTATAATGTATCAGTATAAAATCAGTATAAAATAAAGTCGTTCAAAAAAAAACAAAAAAAAAAACATTGATATTGTATTGAGACATTGTTGAGGATAATGTATCAATATTGTATCAATGTTGTTTCACCATGTCGACTTCATTCAATTTGTAAATTCAGTGTTGAATGGCTATCGGTCCAACGTCGATTCAATTTACAATGCGAAAACTCAATTTCAATCCACCGTGATTCGGCCATAGTACCAGTATTCTCACTGGTAAAGAATAAGGATATGACCCATATCACATTATGGAAATGGTATCTATTCAATGATAGCAGACCTATAATGGTAAATAACATTCAAACTTTATAACTCTTCATTTGCATACAAGTGTTCAAATTCGGCAAAAAAACCTAACAAAACACATTACACATTTTATGACAGGAAGTAATCTAGTGCTTAACCCATAGTATTTAGATTTACAACATGGTCATGCACGCGCCGCAAGATTTGGTAACGGTGCAGATTATGACAACGTTTTCAGTTTCAGACTTGTCCCAGAGGTGCCAAATCTCCTTTATTTTCAGAAAATCTCCTTTTCTCCTTTTCCCACTTTCATTTCTCATTTTTTGAGCTCACCTTTCCAAATTTTTTCGTCTATTTATATTACTTCAAATGTTAGAAATATATTGCCTTAGAATGCCTCAGATTGCATGAGAGATTACCTTTTCAAAAAATTTCTGGAGGTAAACCCTCATATCTCCCCCACCCCCCACCCCCTCCCATACCTTCCCCATCTGCGGCTCCACCACACATAAAATGGTCTTAGCAATACTATATGTGTTTTTTCAAATATTGGGCCCCCCACCTAAACATTTCTTGGATCCGCCCTCCAAAAATATATGAAAAATATTCTGATTTGAACCATCCCATAAAAGGAGATCTCCTTTTTTCAACGGCAATTCATTTGGCACCTCAATGTCCCCAACCTGTTAACTGACCTGAGCTGTGAAGCCTTCGGCAAAGTTGTCCCTGGCGTAGAAGATGAGGTTGTAGACAGGGGTGGTCTCGGCGTCCAGGCAGTTTCCGGACCCTGGAGTAGCGCACCGTCGGACTGTTATCTCCCCTGTTAGTCGGTTCACGATGAACCTACGGGAGGAACATTATGGGAAACGCGTCAATAAGCACCATCGCTAACTGCTTTAACCCTTTAGACCCCACCACAAACGTCCATAAATTGCTGTATTTCCCCAGGATTTTCCAGAATTTTCCAAGAAATTTCCATTTTTTCAATGCGGGTCAGCTATTTCTGGATTCTGCCCAACGTTACCAAAGTATGATGGAAGCATATAGTTTTTAATAAGGGATGGAAAATCTGATAAGCTTTCATTTGATATATTGGACGTGTTTGTATTGTTAGTACTCTTGAAGTTATTCTATTTTACAAAAAACGTCAGAAAAACGTCAGAAAACGTCAGAATTACGGGCGGCTACGGCCGGATTGGGGTCTAAAGTGTTAATTAAGACCTTTATATAGAGCCCAATCCGGCCGTAGCCGCCCGTGGGTAGTTTCCCCAATCAGGCCGTAGCCTCCCGGCAAAACAGAAAATTTTCCACCCATTTTACACATTATTCCAAAGAGAATAGTTTCGTGAATATTCAACATACAAAAGTGGGTAATGTATCGTTTGAAAGTTGAACGTTAATTGAAAGGGATGGGTCATCCTTTGAATATCATCAATTAAAAGACATTTAGGGAATTCCGGAGGGAAATTCTGGGGAAATCAAGCAGTTCATGAATGCAAAATGTGGGGTCTAAAGGGGTAGCTATATGAAGAGTAGCTACTGGGAAAGGGCAGTTTAGTATAGACATTGTGCAGATGTTGTCCCGTAATCACTTTTTTGGTAATCACCATGTGTTCACCATAACCATGTGGTGATTTAATAAATCTGAAATACATCTATTCTAGATTCTGAAAATATCTATTGTGATTTGAAAGACTGTTTTATACAACATCGGCAAAAATAAATTATCTAACTGTACATGTATCAAAATTTATGTTGATGATAATGGTAGTGAGATGATCGCCAATGTAGCACCCGGTCTCTGTTTATGTTGTGACGTCATCTGCACAACGTCTATAAACATCATAAGATTTCATCGTTATATTGGCGATGTCTAGAATAGTCCTTCAAAAACCTTCAATACTTATTTTATAAGAATAATATCTTTATAAAGTCATAAATATTTTTATAAGTAGTAATATCAATTTAATATTAGCCAAACACGGTGCTATAACGTTAAATTATATGGTGTATTACATTGTGAAAGGCCTTGGTGCACGTGTACACTCACAATACTTGTTATATCTGGAAAATGTGCATGAGTTCATAATTCTTTCCTCTAAAATTTAGACATCTAATGCGTAAATCATTTAATGTTTAAATCCATTAATTAACACAAACCTGTCTGCGCCGTTGCCGATAAGTTTATATCGGATACCTTGGACTCCAAAAAGTCCAGAATCAGCATCAGTTGCCTGAAATATTAAATGAAAACATTCTTATATCTAAAGAACAGAAGCTTAAACCTATAGTCCATAAGCCGATTTTTCTGACCTCCCCCCCCCCTTCCCGTCCTTTGAAAGACAATATTTTTAAGGACAAAGGGCGAAATCAATAAGACTGAACCTTTACTTTACCTAAACATTTTTATGGATGTTTGACTAAGATTGGCAGACGACAAGACAACTGTATGTTTGAAACGGTTCCAGTATGATAAAATTGTTTATGAGAAAAATATTGAAAAACAATAAAATGAAAAAATAAAGAAGAAAAAATGAAAAAACTAACGTACCGTAATACGGGTGACGACGGTGCCAGCAGTTGCCAGCTCACTGACGGAGGCCTCGTACGAAGTTTGGCCGAACTGAGGAGGGTTGTCATTTACATCATCCACCTTCACTGTGATAATGGCCACGGAAGAGCGGCGCTCAGTCGTCAGACCCTCCCGGGCCTCCACCTGGAAGGTAAGGGGCGAATTTAAAAAATTCATAATCAAAATCACACGAAATCATCAAAATCACACGAAATCATTAAAATCACACAAAATCATCAAAATCATACGAAATCATCAAAATCATTTGAAATCATCAATTTAATCACATTACTAATCAAAATCACATTAATCATCAAAATCACAACAACAAAGTCACCATGATGAATTAAGATCAGCGAGCATATCTTAAACACAGAACTATACCATGCACTGGACTACAATGGTCACTTATAATAATCACTACAAAATGTCTATAGGTATAGACGTAAATGAGAGTAGGCCTAAGTGTAAATCGTCCTGGCTGAAAGAAACAAAACAATCTGGTCGCTCCAGATACATCAGACCCACATCTGATACTATTCCTTTTTTTTGGTTCAAAATACATATTTACTTACCCTGAGTATGAAAGTTTTGGGTCCTCTCTCGTAATCAATTTTGGTAGTGTCCTTAACCCGAATGTTGGCTGTGAGTGAACGGGATCCCACAGCCGGGAACACCTCGAACGTGTCGTTATATGTGAGTAGCCGCAGCTGGAACTGAGCATTGATCCCCTATGGAAACAAAAACACAGAAGAAAATGTATCATTGGAGTTACTTGTTGGTTAAAACTTAGCATTAAGTACTTTGTCTGTTTTTTTCTGTATGTTTTTTTTTTTTTTTTTTTTTTTTTACATTTTTTGAATTGGTTTGAATATTTAGTTTTCAAAATATTGATGTAGATGCAGTATTCTCCATGGTAGGACACGAAACATAGGATCCATCAGTAGATTACATAAAGGTCCTAATAAATGGTATCTAAGAATACATAAGCAGATAAGCCAATCCATCTGTTTATTTGTTTAACACTGGAAACACTATACTAAGGTACTTGAAGGAAGTGAAAAGAAGATGTAGATGATAGGATCCATACCTTCAAGAAGACCAAAGATGAAGATACATTGGCTATTATAATACACATAACTATATGCACATGATAATAGCAAAGGCTTCCCCAAACTCAGTTATGTCATAAGACAATCCTCATAGAAGTATGAGAGTTACCTCAGTAGAAGGGCACTAATCCACTGATTCAAAGGTCCTAGGTTCAATTCCCTGCTTGATGTCAAACCAGGGTCATGGATTATGAGAGGCATGTAAAATACATCTTACTCATTGAGTCATTCGCAACTTTTCAATTGCCAAAGTTGTGTAGGATTCTGTCCCCTATGCTCAAAAAGATCCCAGATTCCGATTAATAAGAGCAGGGGTTGATCCTGGGAATACAAGTCTCTTGTCTTAGCAGTAGATGGTAGTAAACTATCTCAGGACAATGTGCAAGAACGGCTGATTAGTTAAACATTAAGTGCCTAAAAATATGGCTAAAATTTAATGATAATAAAAATATAACCCACAGTAGTTCACCATCCTTGAATTCTCCCAACCACGGATAGCCAAACTCATGAAATCTACCTGCATGTTAGCCTAGAACAGGATGCATGCTGGGTAAAGGCGGGTTTACACAGTCCGTCAACGGGTCCTTACGAAAATTTGCTTAGGTTAACCTTAGGTTAATGAGTTATCCCAAGCCAAAAACTAATTATATAGGTCATTATCGTAAGTTGTCGGTAATAGTTATCCTAACATATGTGATCCTGAAGGGTTCACACAGCCCGACAATATCCTTAAGATAATAAATCCAAAACAATTGTCTTAACGCTTACGACAATGGAAATATCTAATAGATTTCTATAAGAATGTATACTTTGACATAAGGTGAGGGGGTTTACACAGGCCGACAGTGCTTCTTAAGATAAGAAATATCACTATCCTTAGCCTAATTTCACTGTCGTAAGTCCTTTGACCTAAGGATTTTCACAAAATTTTCAAACACGTCTGAAATTTTCATTATCGTAATGCCCTGTTTCCACCAAAAGATTTTTCTTCAAACGATTCCAAATAAACCATAAAAATCGTCCAGATTTTTAAATTCTGGCAAATCTTTCAACAAATCTGTTGGTGGAAACAAAAAAATCGTTCCAAAGGACAGATTTAACAGACGATTTCTTGCCTCATCAACTGACAATATTGCCAGACAGACATCAGACAAATTATTTGACATGTTAAATAATTTCAGACGATTTTGGCTTGTTGGACGATTTATCTGAACAAATCTTGTGTTCATCTTTTGGTGGAAACAGGATTTCCTTGGACGATTCAGTAAAACACAAAATATAATCAACTAAAATACATATCAGGCACAAAATGAAAATCGTAGATGCTCTCATGATAAATTAAAACATTTTTGTTAAAATAAAAATAATATTTAATTAAATCTTTGGGAAAATCATTGGTAAAATCGTTGGTAAAATCGTCTGTCAAATCGTTTTATGGTCTTTTGGTGGAAACAGAAAATCGTCCAAAAAATCGTTGCTGATGAACGATTTTTTCTGACAAAAAAGATGTCTGTATTTGTCTGTTGAAGAAATCGTTCAAGTTTGATCCAGTCTTTTTGGTGGAAACAGGGCATAAGGAAGTACTCCCGATAGGTTATCCTAAGCCTTGAGACAACCTTAAGACAATGAAATCCTTAGGATAAAATGGGTTTACACAGGCCGATAACGTCGTCGGGATTATCGTAAGGCTATCGGGATTATCGTAAGGCTATCGGGATTATCGTAAGGCTTACCTAAGGGACCTATCGTAAGGATTTTGACGGCCTGTGTAAACCCCCCTTAATATGTCGACAAAACTTTAGTTTTTATCATAGACATTTTATATTTCCTGATTTGTTGGAAAATCCATTCATTATTGAAGTATAAATGTGACCCCACACCACTAAATGAGTCAGCATAAGTCGCTGTTTAAGGTTCTGAGAAAATGGCATAATAAGAGACAAATGTCAAAATTTTTAAAAATGAGTTTTCTCCAAAAATCACTTGAAAAACATCCCAGGAATTCAGTTAACGATGAAATGTATTGAAATAATTGATTTTACATGCATACTTCATAGGGTCTCCTGATTGTCATAAATATAATCTATAGAGATTTGTATTGCCATGCAGTCGAGTCCAATCTTTAAGGCAATTTTTCTCTCATTAGCTGTTTGTGACGCCTTATACTTCAAACACTTGTAACTTGAGTTCTATATATGATAGAAAGATCATTCTTTCACCATTATGAAGGTAATGTCATTATCTCCAAGGATCTACCAAAAGATCAAAAACTCATGTCTGCGACTTATGCCTCATTATGCGGTGGGGGGGGGGTCACAAATAGCAATTATTTGTTTATTTTCTATGGTTTTTCTAAGGATTTTGTCGACAAAATATCCCCAAATAAGCCTGCAGGTCCTTAGAATACTGCAAATCAGCTATCCGTGGTCGGGAGAATTCAAGTTTATTCATGGATGTCAAAACCAAAAGGGCCCACTGACCTCATCCTTGTCTGTCACTATGAGCTTGGTGGGCAGGGGGGTGCGATCAGCCACATCTTCCTTGATGTTCACTACGGCATCGATGACCTGTAACTGGGGGGCGTTGTCGTTGACGTCCGACACCGTGATGGTGCCCTGAGTGACTGTCCGAGTACCGAACTCGCCACCTTTACCCGTCTCCTGGGCCTAAAACAGCAGATATTAATGTGTTTTTGTTCCTTCAGAAAACTAGTTCTTACAAGGAAGGTATTCTAGCAGTTAATGGCTGTAAGATAAAATTTAAAAGAAAATTCATGCGGTTTTCAGACAGTCGACCGCATTGTAAAAAGTCATTATTGATTAATTTGATGATAAGGATGTTATTGATATTCATCGAAATAATAAGCATATATGAGGATACACGTATACATAGTTATTTAGATGAATTTATGGCAATTGTTACTGGTTAGTTACTTGATTAACCCTCTTTGAAATTGTAATGGTATTATTACATCAGAGTTTGATATTGCGACTTTTATGATATTATGTTAATGCATCATCGTAATGGCACTCTCAATACTGTGGTCATCAAATTGAATCAGCATTAAAATGCTGTATTAGGTGTATGCAAATATGACTCACAGCAACTTGTATAGTAATCAGTCCACCGATGAGAGCTTCTCGGTCCAGTTCTCTGATTGTAGTGAGTTCACCTGTGCGTCTGTCCAGGGCAAAGTACCTCCCGGGGTCTGGAAACAGAAATGTTCATCTTATAAATGCTATTTTATTTATGTATTGTGATAGATCAATAGTGTGCACAAACATTTCAGAGAGGAAGGAATCTAGATTCTCCATGCCTTTGGTTGGGCCTATTCCCTTCCATAGATATAGTTCTTTGAAATGATGCACATAATAACCTTAAGGATTATCATTTCTAATTAGATTAAGCGCATGTCGTTACTTGTTTAAATGTGTGCATTGTCTAAACAAAGCGTCACATAGCCAATGAACCTAATAAAATATGATTATAGACCCTTGTATATAAGAAGGGTCTATAAATTGCAAAGATGTGCACCATGCAGGTACAGAAACACAGAGGAGCATCGAGAAAGGGGATCCTGACCCCTTCAACATAATATATAGGTGGCAAATAATATCGTTTAAAAACTTATCTAACTACCTCACCAATGCATCAAGCAGCATTTCAATACCTGAAATCGATAGGCATATATCAACCTTTGAATTATATCAACTAACAACCTTTGAATTTCACTCAATTACACTCAATTTAAGGAATTCCTGATGGAATTCCATGGAAAACCTGGGGAAATCCAGGAATTCATTATCTCAATCTGTGAGGTCATGATGTCTTGATAACAGCCACTACTCACTGGAGATGAGCTCGTACTCGATGCCCAGCTCGTTCGTCTGGTCGCCGTCGATGGCGCTGAAGGTCATGATCCGGGTGCCCACGGCGATGCCCTCCCGCACGGTGGCGCTGTTGGCGCCGGTGAATATGGGCGGTTTGTCCTGTACGTCGACCACCGTCACCTGGGCCGACACGGGCCGCCGGTTACGGCCGTCCTATGGGGAGATGATGGTATATTGATTATTTTATTGAGTGTTGATAAAGCCCTGTTTCCACCAGCCGATTTTACTACCGATTTGTTGGTATTTTATTACTTTTAACTAGCAATTATAACAAAATACCATATATCCTACATATATCTTACATATCATTTGAGAATTACAAACCCTTTCAAGTGGTATATAAAATGTTCATAATCAACTAATATTTCCACTGCCGATTTTTGAAATCGGTTGTAAAATCGGTTGGTGGAAACAGGGCTTAAGTCAATAATTATTATTGCAATTAGGAGGAAAACTACATTTCTGGGGCTTTGGGTACCAGAAATAAGTTATCAGTGTATACCACGTCAGGAACTTTCTTTGCCACTGCTTACCGCTGAGGTACACAAATGGCCCATGGCTGATACCCAGTGGCCCAGAAAAGTTGGTTTCCTCCTATACTTTTTTCTTTTGTGTGATGCCCTGCTAATGACGTGAACCAATGGGTTGGCATGTGTATTCCTATGAAGGAATTGGGGCCCAAGTATCTATGGGAGTGTTTATGGTCAATCCAGCAATTTGTCAATGTTGTTTACTTTGGTTTTGTACAAAGTTCTGATGAGCGAATACGTTAGGGTTAGAATGATTGCAAGGAAAGGTGGTCCAACAGTTTCATCAAACGTTGATGCTAGAATGTATGCAGCAGTTCACAATTATAATTTCCAAATTCCCCCATGCAATAGAGCAACCCCTGGAAAAATTAATTAATGTAATTTTGGTGGGAAAATCATTATTAGCTAACCACATTTGTAGATGTTCGAGAGATGTCAGGAAAAAAACTTACCGATGCCTGCAGCGGCACCCGGAAGGAGGGGGTTTGCTCATAGTCGAGCGTCCTGTCGAGAACAAGATGGCCGCGCCAGGAGTTCCGGGAGAAGGACACAGTCTGCACCCGGAAGTAGTCACAGGGGTCGATTTCCTGTAACATCAAGGGTGGGTTTGGTATTATTATAAGATTTAGGTAATGATTCCAAAGCTGTTTCTAAGGGTTTCCAATGAGCCGCACCTGAGATAAAGCCAGATGAGTAGGCCTACTTGAAGTAACTTGAAATAAGGCGTTACAGATAACCAACACTTTTGGTCATCCACATTGAAGCTAATCTCGATGACCTTTTGGTTACAAGACCTTAACATTGGAAAAATTAAGAACACATATAATGTATACTTATTTTTGAATCTGCAATATACAATTAATGCAATCGTAATGGTACTCAATATATCAAACAGCATTAGGATTATTACACAAGCAGCAGAGTAAAACATCTACAACATCATGAATTGAAATAAAGTTAAATCTGACAAAATGGAGGTCTGGGGCCGAAAACTGATGGATGCCAGGTAAATGAGTGAATTAAAAAAACTGAAGGAAACAATAATCATTATTGGTAGACTAATGGGTTACAGAATCAACCGAAAAAGACTAATGAACTACAGAAACAAACGTTGATGACCTACAGAATCCAGCATCAGTAGACTAATGACCTACAGAATCCAACGTAAGTATAAACTATTATGATTATACTTACACCAACTTGGGCCTGTCGCCGACAGATGACTGTGATGTCACTGTTAACAGTGTCTGGATCAGTAACTGTTATGTTGCTGACTACTCGGGTACCGATTTGCGCGTTCTGAACAAATAAACGGTGATATAAGTAAATGTGTTATGCTTTTTTTGAGCACAGATGCACAAAAGAACACGGTCTCAAAAGAAGGTTTCTTTGACTTTCTGAATGACTAGGAAAAATAAAAGCGTGCATGCACTTATCAAAAAATTATAAGGAATATCAATATCGGGTAATGTTGTGAGACGTCGACATATTAGAAAGTGACAAAAATCTGTTGTTGACCATTTCTTCTGGAATATTTGTGTTTAGATTCTTTAGAGTCATTTGAATGCATGCATGTTAATCATTCAAAAATCGATACTTTACGTTGCAAGTCTTCAAAGAAGGATTTTTGTTTTGATATTTATCTAACTAACATCATTATAATACTTACCTCTGGGATTCGAGCTAGATAGACTTCCTGACCGAATTCAGGTATTTCGTCGTTGGAGTCGATGATTCTAATCCGAACTCGTCGATACCCCTTAAATTCCAGGTAAAACCAATAGATTAGCTTCTTTAGAGGTAACAAGCCATGTACATGTACAATCAATCATAATATAAATTATATTTGAAGAACAATCAATGTTCACACACAATACTAAATCTTAATTTATACTGAATCTCAAAATTCTTTGAGGGTTCTATACAGTGCAAAGAGATTGAACATGGTTTTATTTTGAAGGAAATTATTTGTTACTATTGCAGATTGCCAATTTCAAACAATAATGTCACTCTTATGTGCGATTTTCTCTGTAATATCATCATATCGCGCTGATGTCGCATCAGGAGTCGTGTAGTTTTAATACCGTCTTACAATACTCCAAGTTTCCAATTTCAAACAATCATATCACTCATGCATGCAAATTATGGGTAATAATTATCATCATAATCGCACCGATATCGCAGCTGAAGTTGCGTATTGTAATAGAGCCCCTTTCATGACGCCAGATGCGTTAATGCATCACCACACTCTTGACGCCAGATGCATCAATGCATCACCACAGTAAAGACGCCAGATGAATTTATGCATCAACTCTGAGATTCTTCAAAATCGCCATAATATCTAAATGATTTGCAAAATTCACAGATATCTTGTTTGTGCATGTGTAAAATGTATGCCTATTATGCTTATGATCTTTGCTAATTATGGCTATGATTTCTTTGTATCATGTAATATAGCATTGTGTTAATATATACTGGATTTATGCACCTGGCGTCATATATACTACTATTTGGGCACAAACCTGGCACCAAATAGTACAATTAGTCAATATACATGGCGTCAGAAAAGGGTTCAAAGGGCCTAAATAGGGCCTTAAAAGGGCCTTAAAAGGGTCTTAAAGGGGCATTAGAAGGGCCTTTACCTCCATGACGCCATCGCTGCCGGTGATGTTGACGTCGACGAAGCGGTACTGCTCGTAGTCTAACGGCCGGTTCACCGTGATCCGACCCGACTCTCGCCCAATGGCAAAGAGGTTACCCGTCATGGTGAAAGTGACCCGCTCATTCTCGGGATCAAATCCCAAAACTGTATAGATCACGGTTCCTGAAAGGAGCAAATATAGTAGTGAGCGTATTTGACATAATAATGAAGATTGTGAACAGTTTTACCTCTATATTACAGAGGATCCAGAGATTTTCAAAAGAGGACTCCTTAATTTCCCGGCGGATCCTCCAGGGCAGAGAATTTTACATTTAAAAGATCAACATGTGGCCAAATATAGGGGGGGGGGCTTATTCGTCTGAAGAGCAATATCTTCCTTAATTCTCTAGAGCCACCGACGGAATTTTACGGAGATGTCATCTACATAATTCTATTTCTAAACTTGTGTTATTTTCTCAAAAATTCACCATAGTAACAACGGACCAGGAACTCTTTTGGAATAACAATTGGGTTGATGTGAGATCCGTAACATACCACGGGTTACAAGAAACGGAAATGTACATATTCGAGTTTAAACCTAAAAGAAAGTTCGCTCTTGTTTTCTCACTAAATGTATCTATAGTTCAGCATACAATCATGGCTTACTAGATGCGTATGGAACCTAGGGAATAAGTGCTGAATTAAAGCAAATTACATCATGTCATCTTAACCCTTTCAGGACGCCTGTATCCCTCAGGCATCACCAGGTCTAGCCTCCTGTATCTCTCAGGCATCACCAGGCCTAGACGCCAGTTGCCTGAGAGATACATAGAAAATATTTCAGAATTGGAAATTTGAAGCTTAAAATATATCAAATACATTTTTTTCTATTTCAAACGGATGAAATGGTCTATATTATACAGTATCTAATATTATCATTTGGAAATAATTATTTCTATTCATGTTTTAGCTTTAGATTGGTCTAATTTAAAACTTTATGGTATCAGTGGCGTCTTTTGGGGATATTCATTGAGTAAATTGGTGTCCATTTGGTACTATATTGAAATTTTGTGGCGTCTTGAAAGGGTTAAAATAACTGGAGACAATTTAGAAATGTACATAGCAAATGGCACATCATAACGTAAATGTATGCATACATACGTCATTGTGTGCCACTCGTTATTATGTCTCCCCTTGTATACCTTGAACTATTATGCTAGAATCATTATTATACTCTATGTTCATTTCATCAATTGGATCTTTAAACCTCTAATTGGGACCCTCAGGAAGAAGGGCAGACAACGTAATGTTGCGCCCAAATTTAGGATTATTATATTAAGTACCGAGACGATAGCCTAATCTAGAATAATCACTCCAATGACGTGTCTTGTGAATTCATACGTGTACATGTTGTAGATCACACAAAATGAATTTTGATCTAAATCCCAAAGGTGTGCCACCCCCTGAAATTATCATCTAGGTTCTTGGACAAGTATATTCTAATCTGATATTTATATTAGATTTAATCGAAATGGAAATTGATGTACCAAACCCAGTCCCTGATAAATAAATGATAATTTACTTTATTTTTTTTTAATTCTTTTTTAATTTTATTTATCTGATTGAATCGTAGCGGGTTTCCAAGCCTCAAAGTATGTTCATCGTAATCAAGTTATTCTTCTAAATTTAACACAGCGTAATTAAACAAATCAGAGACAAAATAGCGATGGCCAATAATGTAAGTATTGCATGCCATGGCGTTCTCTTTGGTGGGTTATCATATACAACAGAAGGACATGCTAATTATTGTGGTTGCCCCACTTATTAAATGACACGTGAAATCTGATATTAGGTCGCATGGCAGCTTCCTGTCGCAGCGATCAACATTCCAATTAAATGACGGTAATAGGGCATAAAAAGAGAATATAACCAACGGTAATTCACCTAGAGTAATGATGGGAATGTTTTAAACCTAGCTCCCGAAATGTTTGGTCTATCACAATATCATGCTATGAATCATCGATGTAAACACAATGTTTTCATTATGAAAACAAAAAGCGAAACAGATATAATTTTCCTATTCGTGAGTCAAATGCAATCTGAAGTGGATGGTGTCTTGAGTAGTTTTCGAGAATATATGCACCATCAATGAATAGATAAATCCATATGAACACGTTAGGTAACGTTCACTTATTCTTCAACAAGCCAAGGAAAAGAGGTCATTCTAGATAATTCTAGATTATCTATTCAGTTCCAAGAATCAAATCACATTAATTTTGGCAATTAGCTTTGCAATATGCTAGACCTGGAAGGCAATGAGTTATAGTTCGTTCCCCCCATCCAAAATGGGGTTAACACATTTAGATATTGAACTCATCCTTTAGTCGTAAACCAAGACAAGATGGAAGAAGGAACCAACTGAGCACTTTCACTGTAAAGTGCCAAATTCGTGGACATCACAATCTTTTGTTACAGCAAGATAAAGAACCTTTTGTCACAGCCATATGACTCGGAGAGGTCATAATTAATCATTATGTATCTATTTTGTATAGTGATACCTATATCAAAATTATTCTAACTGGGGAAAGTTCATTGTCATTGTCATTGGTAACCTTACTAATCTATATCTATCTGAGATGTGTGTGTTCTTAAGAATATTGATATTGATTTCAACCTCTCTGGGTTGAACATATTTTCTTTTCCCTCAATGTTTATCTGCCAACTTACCAACTGTCGTATTTTCTGCCACATCGATGAAGTTGAGTCCCTCGGCAATGATCGGCGGCCTGTTTCGGCCCTCCTGCCCATGTGCTACCCCTAAACGAGGAAAAATACATTAATAAGTATTCAAATTTGGCACATATAGACCTAAATCTTATATGATCTTCTGTTGAGAGACAGATTGTAATTTTGGAATTCTTGCAAGATTTCGTGTGTCATGTCGGAATCTGAGATGTTATCTGAGTATCTACAATGCAGTATGATATTGAATTTTGGAGATTGTATATATTGGTATCATACAGAAAGATGAATCATCAATTTTCGCTGGAACGAATGTTTTTTTATTATATTTTTGTACCCATTTTTTGGGTTAATATTTTCATCTTTAACTTACGTTGATGCAAATGGGTATTTTTTTAAACAATAGCCTTAATTGATTCCCAACTATTCAAAATACCAACGAGGCAAAAAAGATAATACAGGTATACCTAAATGATACTTACCAACTAGGCAGCACAGGAGTATTCCAAAAGTAGTTAAACCCATCATCTTCACATCGGTTCTGAAGTGAAAAAAGGTCACATATAGAATACAAACTCTATATTAGACGATTTACAGCGTTATAAATGGTCACTTTCCTTATATTTGAGCTAAACTAAAGAGGATTGTTGACTGGCTGGGTGGTGGGTGGGTGATGTGTTCCTAAGGCATCTAAGATGCGTACAGGTCACAGTGGGGCAGCAAGTTTAAACTGGGCTTTGTCAATACAAACATTACTCCCGAGCTGTGTTTGTTCTGAACAAGCGTCAATGCACCTCTCCACAGTGATCTAATGTGCTGAATATAGTTTGGCTTTGTTAGGCCTATCCTACCTAGGAAGCATATACATAGTCATATACTTTGATGGTATGGTAGTTTTATGTGTTGTTTCTAATTGGATCAACAAGGAAAGTGGTGCCATGAGGTTTGTATTATTAACTATCTAAAATTGCATCAGCAAATAGGAAGTTAATGTAAATTGTGTAACGTCATTTTCTGCCATATCTTTGATAATTTCCTTCTGAAAAATATCCTTTGTAACGACCTATGATTTCCATAGTTAGCAGGACATTTGACGTAAAGCTTGTATCAGAAATTTAAAACAAAGCACTAGGTGTGGTAGTTTGAATACACATTTTGTGATGTAAGATAACTCAGAAATTATCTTAGCAACAACATCTCTACGTTTTCAATGTTTGGGAATATCAGAGCAAACAATATCTGGAAACATCAACAAGAATCCCAATGCAGTTAATTGCTATTCCAGGCAGCAGCCGTGTAGCAATATGACTGGAAGGGCCACATTTTCGTCAACAACAGATGCGGCGTTTTTCCAGACCATAGGGGGCCTTTTGTATGCTGTATCTGAAGGTAACGGGTCAGAAACACAAGCGGCCTTGTTCTGTTTGAACTATAATGTCTTGGCACGTGAGACGACTGCAAACTTTATCCTCCTTGTGGAGCCTTGCTGGTGTAGAACTGCCACCCCCGGGATATTCAGACGCCAAAATAAGAAAATAAAAAAGTATATCAGTTTGTCTTCTTTACTGAAATCTGAGAGGTTTTCTAAAGAAAGCCATTGCTTCTAGAATCAATGCAGGTCACATTTTAAAGCCCTGAATATTGTTGTCTGGATATTCTCTTGTTTTTGGTTGAACTTCCTCTTAAAATCTGTGGCTGTATTCTAACCAAATTTATATTTAGATGAAAATAGTATTCTTAGTGGTATACCAGCACTATCCAGTTTCCATTTACTCGACTAGAATAGCTAATGTTCTATGCTAATGCTGATATGTTATTCGTCTTTGCTTTCGATCACACTGTCTGATCTTTGTCTTTCTATTCTACAGATAACTTACTAAAAGGACGGTCTTAAACCTATTGACCCATATAATACACCTTCAGAAAATTCCCATTGACATTATGTTAGGTGGCAAGTACATTATTCAAATTCATTTGGCGTGACGGAATATAGACTTTCAGGCAATCATCTCTTCTTCTGATGACACTGGTGTAAACAGCAGGAAAAACCCCCAGATCTTTTTGACCCATGAAGGGGCGGGAGTTGGTAAAGAGTAATTACACAAACTACGAGGTTGGAGACTAAGGAGGACACAGCACAAAACCCCCTCACAACTACCAAACTGAGCTTCTATAGACCTTTTTCTTTTCATACTTAGTCTATAGGCGCCCAGAAATCCACCATCTTATTTCTAAAAATACCTTCCCATGTAGACTTATGCTAATTAACCGCTCTTCCATATTGTCATCGGGTAGTATACCATCTGTTGCTAAGACGAGAGACTAAGTCTTGTTTTCCAAGAGCTATCCCTTGCTCTTATCAACCTAAAGAGGATTCTATCTTTAAGTTCATCAGGGACAGACCCCTTCGAGTGACGTTCTGACGTTGCACAATGTTCTATTTTGAACAAACTTATAAATGTCGCATCTCGGCTGCTGACTGCATGAAAATAGACCTTTACTCGTATTTTCCTTTTACAAATAGGGCCATTGAGGTACATGAATGGAAAGGTCACCTTTAAGGTGAACCTTTATGGCCCAATTTACCAAAGTCAAAGGTCAGCAAGGGTCATTTTCTCGCAGTGCTGGGTACCTCCATATCCTATCAATGACTAAGATACCTGGTAATAAACCATGACCCTGGTATGAAATTGGGCCAGAAATTTAAACCAGGACATTTGGATTAGTGTACCAGTGCTCTATAACTGGGCTACCTCTCACCTCTCATAACATCAGAGTTTACTCTAGTTTTCAGATATTGCTCCATTCGAATGCATGACCCATGAAATTGGTTCAGACCTATAAAATTAAAGGGACAACTGTCCTACTAAAAAAAGGTCTATAGAGACTGCTTGCTGTCAGCGCCCCCTCCCTACGTGACCAAAATCTTAACTTCCCCCTTTTTTCTAAGGCTGAGGAAGATTCTTAGACAACGACATGCAATCCACGCACCTCTGAGCTTTTCATGACTACTCAAATATTTGAACGGGGCTTTTCTCCTGACTAAACCTCTCCCCTTGGCCAGCTTTAAGGTGTGCCAAGAGATGCCAGTGGCGTTCAGGGCATTTAGGGCAAAGGGCCAGAGGTCCTGGAGCGGTCCGACTAGTGGTTATGGCTTTGACTTTGGAGAAAACTTGTTTATTGTTAATTTTATAGCTGCTTGTAAACTATGTAAGGGAACATTCACACTCCATTGTGACATGTCTCTTTTTTTAAATAATCATTGGTGACATTTTCATTAGTATTGTGTTTTAATCGGAAGCGTGTGAATTTAGGTTTAATAAGAAATGTTTCAGTTTATATATGAAAAGAAAAAGTTCAAATTTGCAACTGGTGTAACAGCAACTCAATCTGATAGGAAGTTGAAATTTTGATAGCAATTGGCGACGGCCCCACAAATGGGAACTGTACTAAACGAATAATACACCTTGCCAAAGGAGAGAACGTTCTGTTCTGCTATGATAATCATATAAGTGATATAATATGCCCACAGGGTGCTGTTTGCAGAAAAGGTACCTCAATGCATTATACCTCTGTGGCATTATGCCTATAGGGCCCAGGCGGCTGGGTTCAGCTACATGGTGTTGTGGTTTCTTCATAATGTTGTCCTTTGTAATTTCGAAGTGGTAGAGTGAGTGAGTGAGTGAGTGAGTGAGTGAGTGAGTGATGGATGGATGTTTTATGTCATACCGACAGCCAGGGTCATTTTCATGGCAAAACCTAATTATGACAAATTCTGACTTTTCATAGATGTGTTTTGGCTTGATCAGTCTTTGGTGATTGTATCTGTGAGATGAGGGTGACAGGACAGGCAAACAGCAGAGGATCAAAACCTGGAAATCATTTTTGCTGTACCTCATTCCCTAGTGAACCCACACACCAACCGAGAACCGAACCCAATAAACCACTTGGTCAGTACTGGGCCCCCCCTATCTCACCTTTTACAATCAGCAGGGGCTACTGGGGGCCTATATTCTTCCCAGGAGCAGAAGCCCCACCCCAGTACCCCCACTGGACGAAGTACGTGGTAGATAGAATTCTGATATATAAATACAGTTATACTATGCATATAAGGCATATATTTAGACTGATTACATATTCTTTTGCTAATATCAAAGTAACACCCAACAACTTCCGGTAAAAATCATAAAAATCATAAAAATCTTTCTAATTGGCTGAATCTAGGCCCTCATATGACATGATTATAAGCTCACCATGGCCAACATTTTAAACATAAATTGGCGTAAGGCCTAGTCTTCTCAGTACAGGTACGAGGTTGGAAATACGACCAGACATAATTCTAACTGCTGCCTGCAAACGTCATGGGACACTCACCCACTCCTGAAAAGGGAATTCTTGAAAAGAATAGTGTCTATAGAGCCTTTCTGCATGGTGTCCACCTTAAAGACATATTCCACTATGCGTCATTTCACTTGCGTTGGGCAAGAAACGGAAGGCAATGCAAGCTATTATAAAGATAGTATAGTGGAATATGGAATTTGCTTGCATTCATACTTGCATTCAGAGAACAAAAGTATGTCCTTTGGCAATTTCTATGGAGTGCTTGCGTCCAGATACAAACATGTTGGTATCTGAACACAAATAAACTTGCGTTCTCTAATTCAAGGGATCACAAGTGCCACTGAACGCATATATACAGGCTGATATAGGCTTTAGGGTACCGTGGTCAAGTGCGATTGTACATCACTTTGTTATCCAAGTGTTACCTGCATATCCTACGCATGCATTAAGCTTTTTCACTTTTTACTTTTCAACTGCAAACAAAAGCTCTAAGGAAATAGATGTGAAATGGATCAAATCTCATGTAACCTTGGTGATTGTCCAAGGCAATGGTTTTATAGTCCTATTTGAGTAACCTTCTTTATATTGTTTCCATAGCAACACACGTGAAGAGTATTGCCATTGATTTGTTACATTAGAAATGGATCAAACAATTTTAAAGGGAAGAGAGACAAGCACAATGTTCTGTTAAAATTTGACAAAATGTTGCAAACTGTTGTATGAGTCAAATCTTAGTTATTGGTATAGTATGATCCATGAAAATGAACTTTAACTTCACTTCAATTCAAGAAAACCCATGGTATTTCTGCTTTTAGACAGCAATGTTTGCAAACAAACCTATTGGGTGGCCACCAAAATTGAACAGGTAAAAGTTTGAAGGTATTTCATGAAGTTTCAGCCATTTTTCATGGTCCACATTATACAATGGACCTAAGTTATGGCCATAGATTGAATATGCGTGTACTAAAAGAAAATATTGTGAAGGCAAGCAGGTCGGTAACCACAAACTGCTGCCAACTTATGACAAACAAATTCGGTTTTTGTGCTTGACACCAGAGCAGTAACCATAAAAGCGTAATTCGAATCCAATTTTACACTCAAGGCCACTCTAGCTACTATTACTAGCTTAAAATTGTTGCTATTTTTTCTTATAATTATAGTGATTTCAGAATGCTATTTATATTCATTTGTAAGCTAGGGAACGTTTATGTTTCCTAATGCTTTAGTAGGTAAAGTGTGCCTGAAGCCAGTTGCAGATCTAGGATTTTGAAAAGGGGGTTGGCGCTGTTGGAATAAATCTTCCTTAATATTGTGACCTTTTGGCAGAATTTTACATTAAAAAATTCTAAAAATGGCCAGAATAGGAAGGGGGTGCAGGGGCACGCGCCCCCTCTAATTCCACCACTGGAAGCTCCGGTAAATCAGCATTTAACTGGTCTTGGGTATTCTTAATGGCATTTATAAAAACTAATTCAAGTTTATTGATGGGATTAGCTTGAATTAAATTGTTTATATCGGCCGCTGTGGCAACAAAATTCCAGCTAGCAAACCTTGGAATATCTATAAACAGATAAATGGCTTGGATTTAAAAAAGAACTCAGCTCAAATCGTAGAAATGAAAGTTCATGGTCTATATGTAACCTCTACCCAAACCTGCTGTAAGTGCACCCAAACCCCCATATTTACAACAAAGGTAAAATGTCATCCTAAGTTATGAAACACAAAAACACATATCTTTTCATCAAACCGTTGGATATGTTTTAACGACATTTTTATGATGGAACATAAAACAAACTTTGAGTTCGCGGATGGTTTCTACCTGATCATTCTGGCTTGATTATATTTTAACTGCCACATAACACTCAAAACTAAATTGCTCATTGTCTCTTAACAAATTTAAAGTGGTTCCCGCTCCACGTCTATTTTTATAATATAATAATTTTCCAGGATCACTGTAGTCCATACTTTCTGTTCCTGTCTCCATTAAAACATTTTGTAAGTAAATTTTAGAAGAAGGCTATTTAAGCCGTATCCTCCGGGAGAAAATGTAGAATTAATTCCATTGAAATATGCGGTGGATCGTGGAATTCTTTTGCAATTATGAACTCTTTAATCTGTAATTACTTACACTGGAGATTATTGGTTTGCAAGAAAAAGCGATATAATAGGGGGTTAGAGGATTGTTTATACATTTAACACTCGCTGTGGTCAGCGGAGTGTATCGGACCATAGGACTGAAGCCGTAACTGTTGGCTTGACACCCGGGAGGCTATTCAGAGGGGTTAAACTGTGTCAAGAACTTAATCAATCTTTCCTTGTCTTCCTGCAATAATATGCACCTGCTTATAAGTGTTACAGAAATAACACTGTTTACGTGTGTCTGATAATGAAGGGTAGGGACAATGGGTCGTTAGAGCCTGAACTTTTAATTTTTTATCTATAGCTGTATTTAAAGTTTAATAATCATAGTTATATAGGGACATTCAGGGTCAGTATAGTATTGACTACAAAGGTTTTATAGATTAGGCAACGTTTATCTGAGCATAAATTATCTATAGATACCTTATATGTCCTTGAATTGGATCGTTTATATAAGACAAAATCATTACATCAGATCACATGTTACATTACATAAATGCAGTAGACGTCACAGATACAATCACGACGGTTTAAAAAAAACACTCTACCATCTTCATCGTTTTTCTTTGACATAGTTGCCATGACACATTCCTCTGCCAAGAGAACAGGATGCAGTGGAGTAAAGCCAACAACAAACTACTTTACATGTTTGTAACACATCAACTGCCTAGCCAAAATTAACGTATTTATCAGAGTGTGAACGAACGAAAAGAAAATGGCGAGGGTATACAATCTGTGCTACATTCGTCCTACTTACAATCATAGACAAGGGTCTGAGCTAGATGAATTGCGCCATTAGCTGTAGATTACATTCTTCTTGTCCTTGAAATGGGTTGAGATGTTCCCATTTCTACTGTTGAAGGTCCTTGATAAATTGGGAATAAAGAAACTCAACCTGACTGGGTAAAATGATCTGGTGTGATGAGTTCTAGAAGCATGTATGGGTGGTTGGGAACTGTTGGATATCAGTAATCAGTAATTATCTTTCTAGAGCCACCCAATTAAAATAAAGGGGTTTGGTAGTAATAACGTAGGGGGCATCATTAGGCCTATAGTAAAGATGTTAATCTTGATTTTAATGCAGTTGGTTGACACTGATTGCATTCAAAATGATGCAGACCGAATATTTTGCAATGTTTTATATAGTAAAGCAGCAAAATAACTTTTTTAATGCGACCAGTATGTCTACATGTACAAATCTTTTTCTCTCCAAAAACGATAACAATCTACGATTCAAATTCGCCTACATAAAATGTCCTATCAATTTACTTATTTTCTCTTTTTTTTGCATATTGGTGTCTTTTCATGTTCATACAACAAAATACTTGTGAACCAGTGACCTGGCTAATGCCTATAGGGTATACATATGCTGTCACTGTGGTTAAATATATTGCCTCTCCAGTGCTGCTACCCCTAGGCATTGTATGAATTATAAGGCCCGAGGGTGGGTCTGAGACCGTCCGGGAGTGACCCATTTAACACCTGGGAACGTGAACGTAACTTAAACACCTTCAGGTAACGTAAAGGCTGACGTAGGAGCCAAACTATGCATTGCAATTTACACTGTATAGGCATGCAAAAAGTTGCTACTGCTATCAGACGCGAGAGGAAGCAGTGAAATAATTATTCAGATATTCTTTTTTCTCCTGAAATAGTTTTTTTTAAATGATAACGATGAGAATCTGTTGTGTCCCAGTTTCTCCATATTTTTAAAATTCTATTGAATAAAACATAATGTTGGGCTTATAGCTGAATAGCCACTTTTGGCTTTTGAGTGGGTACTTAGCTATAGCCTTTGCGCCCACCCAGATGTCCTTAGGCCTATACTTACTATTAATAACATTATTATCGGCAGCAGGGTAAAGATCAGTGAGCTCTTACAGACTAAACATAAACTCTTTCACGTCCATGCAGGCTTAATTTAACCATCAGTTTAAGCTTCAGCAGTCCATGTTTGCAGTCTTCCTCCCCCTTTCTAACGCCCTCTGAGGATTGCCGTGCCGTTACACCCAGACACCCATATATTAAATATAGTGATGTTTTCCCGAACCTTATTTCTAAATTAGGCGTCTTTAAGATCATTTGTCATTAATAGCAAAATCATAGGGTAATCATGTTAAGTCTATACATACTCTGTACTGGCACACAAAAAATAACTTTCAAGACTTATAATTTTGAATAATATTGCTTAACATCCCTAAAAGTAGCCAAAAGTAATGTAGTTTCTTGATGCTAAAAGAAAAATCGAACTCGAAAAAATAAATTAATATGTCAACCAAGCATTACCATATTTATGATAACATAGTTGAGAATGATGTAACACCAATTTATTTGCAAATAAAGTAGACCTTTGATGGGTCAACTTTCATGAAAATGGACAATGACATAGGTATTTTAATTTAATTAAAGTTAATTTACATGCTTCATATTTTTCTACGTTACAGGCTCACCAAGTATATATATATCTATAACTATCTTAGTTAACAAAATGTTGCCCTTTTAAAAACCACCTTGCTGGCTCCCTTTAAACTTTCCCATGCATATATGTGGATCACGTACAGTCCTTATTTTGTACATAGTAGACTGTATTGAGCAAGAACCGTTCAGATTTCCAGAATGACCTCAGAAAAGACGCCAGCCGACCTCACCACAAAACCTTTCTATTGAAAGCGGTGTTTTTCATGGCCAAAGGCGATACGCAGGACTGCACTCTGAGAGACCACTGTGCCGCCCTTAACACCTAACCGTTCCTCGACACACATACAAGCGAATGTGTTTATGCATATATACTTAGCCAGTAGCATTTGTTGGGTATAAAAATTAGGTTAGATAAATAGATACAGTGGGCTTGGTCCTAATTTAATATTGTGTGATATATTTGCAAGGGGGGGGGGGCAAAATAGGAACTATTTGCATTTTGCTTGTTCAATTAGGCGTATCAGTACTTTTTGCAGTAGTTTGTTGCAATAGTACAGTAATCAAGTACTTTTTAGTATTCGCCATTATGCTCTTATTTTTAGATCTTATCGCCCTCTTGGGTAATTTAAGTGCACATCAGTAGGCCAAAAGATGTCTTTTTAGAATGATTACCGACCTGAATCATACTATGATATTATTCAGGACACTGAATATGAACATCGGTATGAATGATGACTCAGTATTAAGTTAAAAGAGTCGACCAAGTGCAAAGGTAATTTTCATAAGCGTTGGATTCTTTTTCAAACCACAAAGGGAAAGTGGTGTGCCCGGAGGTCTGACCGCCTTGGCTCTTGTCTCATTACTTATACCTTTTGACTCTGTGTTTTCCCTACCATAGAAATATCCGCAGTTTGCTTCAATTTCACAAACAGGTGTCAGACCTACTGACCTGTTCTACCTTCCTCTGCCTTCAGGATGATAGAACTAATTTTGCTCCTATGCCAATTCCAGATGTAAAAATTGTTATGAAAAGTCTGTTCTTTTGTATGTCAAGCCCTGTTTTTGTCTCCGTATTATTCATTATCTATCATTGCTTGGAGCTTGATTTGCTTCAAGTCACAATAGATGTAATTCTTAGTGAAAATATATGCATGTATTTGTGTTTATGTTAACATAATAATGAGCAATCTCAATGTAAGAGTAGCAGGCTTTTACATAACTATTACAATGGTTTGGGCAAAAGCTGCCCTGGGGTCTCCTTTTATATATTTACCTTGTGTAAATCACCCTACATAAACATACGTACATTATTGGATCACTTACAGGCCTACAACCATTAGAAGGCCTATTGACTTTATGTAAGTATCAAAGTGGCCTCTTTTCTACATAAACATGATTCACTTCTTTTCCCGGCGCATGCCGAGCAAACGCCGAATCTTGCTGGATATAGCGCCCATGAAACACTTTTAAAGGGTTGGTTGCAATAGATATCACACTTGAAGTTTCTGGGAAGCACTATGCATAGCACATTGTATCTGATTAACTATCAAAGAATGATTTTAGTTTCTACCGATAGCTAATCATACTGATCCACAAATATCTATGTTCTCGTCACTAAATCTCAAGGAACACGGTCAGATAAATCCATCGTTTCTTAAAATTTTCAGATCACACTGATAATATTATAGCTACAATTCCCAAAGTTATCCAACACAAATGACCCCTCTGTGAACTTACAAGTTAAGTCGTTGAGCTTTTCACAGGTCCGTAAGATATGTATCTAAATAGATTCCTTCAAAGGCCGTCCCACTTCTATCCTCACCCCTGTAATCGAGCTCAATAAGGCCAAGAATGTGACAGTGAATAGTGGATAGCAGCCTGTTTAGTGTGAAGACCTCCTGCTGATGTAGGCTGACTGGGATTCTGAGGTGGGTGGAGTGACAGTGATCTTCTAAACTGGCCCAGTTAGCTGGGTGCCCCTGGGGTACAGGAGACAGATCCCACTGTGCAGCCTGCGTAAATATCAAGGGCGGAGCAATGGGGGAGTGTACCCTGTGTCGCCATTCAAGGGTGAAGAAATTGTGGTATAGAGTAAATGTACCTGCAGCACATAATTCAAGGATGCATCAATGGTGGTAGTATACTTGCAGGATATCAATCAAGGGTGTAGTAATGGGAAGTGTATGTGCAGCACACCATTCAAGGGTGAAGAAAATGTGGTGGCGGTAATGTACCTGCAGCACATGATTCAAGGATGTAGTAATGGGATTAGCAAACTTGTAGCGATACCCATCAAGGGTGTAGTAATTGGGGAGTGTATGTGCAGCACACCATTCAATGGTGCAAGCAATTAGGTAGTGTCCTTGCAGCACACCAGGATGAACTAATCATGATAGCTTATCTGCAGCACATCCTTCAAGAGTGTGGTTATGGCAGAAGTGTACATCTTGTAAATCCTATAAGGGTGCAGCAATGGGGGAGTGTACTTTCAGCAGGCTAATCAAGGCAGCAATGGTAGCACACTTGCATCACATCAATCAAGGATATAGTAATAGATTAGGTAGTGAACCTGCAGCACAGCATTAAAGGGTGCAGAATGGGGTTTGGCAGGAGTGTATGTACAGTACATCATTCAAGGGTGCAAGCAATGAGAGTAGTGTACTTGCAACACACCATTCAAAGGGTGGAGCAATGGGGATAATAGCAGTAGTGTACATGCACCACATCATTAAAATTTAATGAAAGGCAATGGGGGAGCGTACCTAAAGTACACCTTTACAGGCATGGGCATGGTGGGAGTGAACTTGCAGCAATCTGTTCTTGCAGCACACCACTCAAAGGGTACAGCAATGGGGGTTGCATATCTGCATCATATTACTCAAGGGTGCAGCAATGGGGGCAGAGTACTTGCATCACACCATTACAGGGGTTAAAGTACCTCTGTAGTTTACCTACAACACATCAAGAGAGGCAATGGTGGTAGCATACCTGCAGCACACCATTCAAAGATACAATAATGGCAGTGGCATACTTCGATCATTTGCACCCAGATTGCAGCAATTGGGGAGTGTACATGTACGCAGTTTAAGGGCATGGCAATGGGGCCAACAAAATTTAAGGTTGCAGCAATTAGGGTGGACACATTCAAATTTAAGTGCGGTGCAATTGAGGGAGTATTACCGCAGTGCCATAATCGGGGTCGCAGCGATGGGGGAACGTACCTGCAGCACACCATGTTTGTGTGTCAGTTTTTGGGGGCCACATACCTGCATGCAATGCGTGTAGTGCACTGCATTGCTTATACCTAGCTTCTCATTGAAGGCCAACGGAAACATGCACTCAGGACATTATGCAACCATATCTAACGAAGAACGCTTTGGAAAAAAATGAACTAAAAGTAAAGCTTTAATAATTATTTGTCATTTTATCGCATTTGTCATAGCAATTGCCTTCTTTGTTTCTGAGCCCATTATACAACACAGCTGTACATTATTTCTATCAGTATCATCGGTTGTTATCTAATCTCTGTGCATTATTTGTTGTCCGCATCCTCATGGAAGTTGCTATTAACCAGAGTGTAAGACCTTTGCTTGACGATGAATACTTTAAACGGAGCCAACACCCACAGTGTGTCAAAATATGACCAAATTTTGCAAACTCAAATAATTATGAAAATATATTCCATAAGTCTAACTTTAGCCATTGTTACAGGATAAATCATGATAGCTAACTATAACTTCATGTGAATTCCATTATACTCATGTCATTTATGCCTGAAGACAGCAATGTTTGTAAACAAGCCAATTTTGGTGGGTCACAAAAATTGACCAGGGACAGGTTTTAATGTATTTTGATGACAGTGTTGTTTAAGTCTTTATTGGCAGTCTATATTTTACCACAGGCCTAAGTTAAGGATAGACAACACCTCTTGGGGCACTTTTTGCGGTATTGGAAGCTGTGTTCTATCTAATAGGAGTACATCAACATGGTTCACACCAAATGATGGGCCATATTTTTCTCTATCTTTTGATATAAACTACATTTTTATCATTTAAAGACTCAAAATGTCATAAATAAAAAACTGATTTTTTCACTTTTATTTTTTTAACATGGATATCTTGCTTACAAATAAAAGTAAAGACCTGAAATTTTCACTCCATGTATATAACATTTAGGCAGAGGGAAGTGTGTCTCAGATTTTCGATTTAGGTCCTAGTTTTTGTTTTATGTCAAAAAACGGGTAACTTTTTGTGATTTTTTTCAACATTATTTTCTACATTTTATAAAATTAAAACTGGGACCTAAATCAAAAATCTGAGACACGCTTCCCTCGACACAAATGTTATGTATGTGCTGTGAAAATTTTAGGCCCTTACATGCAATAGTAAGTGAGATATCATTGTTCAAAAAATATTCTGGACAGTCCCACGGGCATGCATATACACATTATAACAATTTTTATATGGCCATATAGCTTTGTCAAATGTCTATTTTATCATATAAGACACATAGTTATGCCATGGGCTTCAGCAAATTTATGCATCGTTAAAGGGAGTCCCGCAAATTAGCCTCCAAGAGGTGTTGTCCATCCTTAAGGCCATTGAACATATTATTTCAATAGTTGATAGAATTTGCAGAATTTTGACCCAACAAAGCTTTTGGCTCCCTTTAAGGTAGCTCTAACATGGCCGACTGTTGACCAATGGGGACATTGAACTACACTTAATGATGATTACATATTGATAATAGAAGATGGTAATTATACACTGTACACACCTATTGCTAAAAACTATAATCATTTGTGATAACTGCTAGATCCCGCCAATTTTATAAGAATTATACTTGGTGATATACACTATAGGGTAACGTCAAGTAACTAATTTGAACCTCTGCAGTCAAAGCACCTGTCCTTAAGCACATGGGTAGAAATAATGTCTCAATTCACCTACAGAGAGTAGACCTACATTGCCGAATAACATAAGACTAACTGTTGCCAGTTGGCACATTGAATAACTTGCCAAATAAAATATTTAAAGGCCCGAGGGATCACCGTCCTCATCTAATTCAATTTTTGTAATAAGGAAAACGTCAGATAATCTTACCCTAATCTTAAATGTGGAAAGATTATACTTATTAATCTCTATGAATGACTAGGCTTACACAACTGAAGCGGGAAACGCTAGGCCGCATAATAGGGGTAGGGCTTAGGCTGTGGCTAGCCTACTCACATTTTCTGAATATTTGCCAGTACTGTGAGGGACAGGGATGTGGGGTAGTATTGTCCTGTGTTGGCAGTTGGAGGATCTAGGGGTGTATGTATAGATACAGAGGGGGGTCTGTATAGTGTGACTGCTACACCTAGACTCACCCACGTGCAAACATGTGTGTCACAGGATCACAAGACTCACTGTATTATTAGACTGTACTTTAAATGTGGGTACCAACCTAATGATTTAACAAGAGGTAAAACTATTAAAACACTGTTTATACTTCGTTATAGTAACCTTATGAAAAAGTATCATTATAAAAAGAATACGCCTTATGTCTCTCATAAATATAATTATGGTACTTACAGCCACCTTTTTAATGAGAGAATAAAGATTGGTGTGAAACCCAATTGTGATATCATGGGCAGCTACAGAGAAAATTAAACAAATCTCTCCCAAAAGAAATGACAGAAATCATGTACTGATAAAGATATCATAAACTACAACCAGTAGACCTCATGACCTTAAGCTCAAAGTGTAGAATGTGATGTGTGGTGTTTAAAGGAATTTAAGTGGGAGGTTCTCACCTGATGGCAAAAACCAACACAAAAGAGAAACATTTAAAAAATTGCTCTATCCTTTAACCTCAGCTACCGAGCTTGAATCATTTTGCCCTCAGAGGTAGCGATCACCTTTCACCTACAGATATGGGTGGGTGGATTTATGCTCTAATACTTGAGTTAAGTCATCAACGATAGGAGCAGGATATTACAATTGAAGGGGTTCTCCCTTAAAAAGAAGTGTCAATAGAAGGTAAGTGATATACATCCACAATGTCGGCCAACCTATTCCTTCCGGTTGCTGAAAAAGGTCTCCCGTTTCGGACAAAATTGAGTCAGGATGACGTAGGCGTGTGGGGAAAGTTCTTCAATCAAAATTCTTGGTACGGTTCACCAAATACCAGAAATGTCAGGTGATGACAAAATCAATCATAATGATTATCATTCTTAGTACAGTTCACCATATAATAGAAATTCCACGGGATGACAAGATAAATCATGGAATTCTTTTTATATGATTTACTCATATACATCTAAAAAAAAAAAGATGACGTGATCTATAGAAGAAATGAAAATGGTTTGACGTTTGTAATTGATTTTGGATGGAAAGTAGAATATCCTCCCCAAGATTAGGGGATTTGTTTGGGGGTGAATGAGAGGTACATGCCTCTAGCTAAATGATGCCTACAACAACATTATGCTCTGAAGGGAACAAAATATGATATAGAGTCAAAATGAACCCCAATTACTATAGAAATATATTACCAGGGTGTAACCCATGAAGGTGGTCAATAAAGACCTCATGATAAAGATTATTGGTTACAATATTTTTAATGCAGCTACAATTAATTTCACGAAATTCTAATAAGCTCATGCCACTTTTGATGGTTTAAACTTTAGCCTTGACTATGTTGGGACACTTGAAATAAGGCTATCCATAGTTATCTGATCACTTATGAAAACATTTGCGTTTGCCCCGTTAACCTAACATAGAGCTGTTCTTAGCCGTGATCTTATCAGCTTATGTGAGAGAATAAGTAGCCTTCTATGAGACAAAGTGCAACCCCCTTTAACCCAATAAGCCCAGGTGGCCCTGAACGAAAATAGTAGGTTGCAGTCTGGGTTACATAAGTACAAACTAAAGGATAATGGGTGATGATCTGAGCTTTAGTGTTACTAAAGCCGTTATACAATAGGCTTGGGAGGCGTCACACTTACTCTAAACGTCACAACACAGAAGATCAACCAGACTGTGACGTTTAATCAACCATTAGTTGGCGCCCCACACCTCAACATAATAGATCACAGTTGGACACTCCCCCACCATCACCACCCATACAACACTTAACTGCCCCCCCCCCCCACCACCACCTAGCCTTGATTCCCCCGATGATATACTATGACGTCAGATGACGTCACTTGACCTCTGGTCATTAGGTCACGGTGGGATTCACTGGAGCGTGACGACCTCTATACTTTCCGAACAACCCCCCCCCCCCAAATCACCACTCTCCCCCCCCCCCCATGACCTGTCTGGATCCCTGGCTGTCAGGCCATGCCTCCAGTGGTTCATGTTAACAACAACCCCCTGGAGGAACCTTTTAGTGAGAACAAATAGGGGAAAGAACCTACCTTAACCCACTCCTGTATGATAAGTCCACGGACGGCAGCAGCCCCCGGCCGGGTCCGGGACACCTTCCTTAATAGTTCAGGGGCCGAAAATAGGACGACCAAGTGAAGAGTATAAGCAATTCCTTATTAATAATAATAACAAAGTGTTGCTCTCTGGTAGGTACCACAGGGCACCTGTTGCTGTTCCCCCTGAACTCCTCCTGGGCCTCCTCCTGTGCCTCCCGCCTCCACTGCTGTCCTCCCGGTGAGTGCTGGGTACAGTCTCAACGTCCTCAGGCCGCCATGGCAGCTCCAGGTCGGCGCTGGCGTCTTCAGAAGCAAACAGTCATTCAGATTCTAAGGACATGAAGTTGAGTCAGAGTTGTCAGCCAATGGCACGGTGCGGCGGCCATGTAGGTTATAGGCTATACTCCTCCTCCACCGCCTCCTCCTCCTCCTCCCCCGACCCGAGGGAAGTTCAGGCATTTGCCGAAACAGGTCACAGCATTGGGGCCCCCCACAGGGAGAAGTCGTTATATGTTCCGTGACCGCTCACCTGTGGAATCATATGTATCATGGGCGTTTGGCATTGCTCTCAAACAAATGTATATGGTTTCATTGGCCTTGTTGAGAAAGAGATAATAATTATTGATCGGATCTTTGTGAATATTTACTATTCTGTGACCCCTCACCTGTGGAATCATATGTATAATGAGCCTTTGCTATTGCTCTCAAATAAAGTGTAATTCGTTATTATTGGCCTTGTTGAGAAAGGAATAATAGGTCGGATCTGTGTGACTATTATGTGATTACAAAGAGCACATTATCCATAGGTGTCAAGAGATGAATTATGAATTTGTGTACAAGTGGGGTAAAAGTAGGGATTGAGAGGGGGTGCATGGTGCGCCTAACCTCCATTTTTGGACCCATATTGTTTTTTAATGTCAAAGTCAAACCCCAGAGGGTGCCCCCCGCATTTGAAAATTGCCCCTGGTATATATATATATATATATATATATATATATATATATATATATATATATTGAATGTAATGACAAAGGAACATAAGCCGATGCTCAACTGTCGTGAATGAAAGAAACATAGAAATATGATTACCGTTCTTATAGAAATTATGATTATATAGATGGCACTATTTAAAAAGCAGTATACACAAATCATCCATTGCCCTCAATTCCTCTTGTTTTCCCCTGGATATAATTCCATTATTCTTTTTTCCCACTCTGAAGGAGTATACAGAATCAGTTTCTATGTTACCACAAGACGATTATACCAGTGATGAAATACGTGGTTTGAATCGTATTAAGGTCTTAGCTATTTAATGAATTCAAATGTGTAACTATCCTATATTGATTGACGGAAATTAGAGTTTTGCATTAGCGCTGTACCTTCAATTTGTCGTGCACTTAATCAATATGGCCAGTTTTTTTGTTTGTTTTTTTTACTTAAATTTGAGTTTACCCATGCTCGATTGATTGGATCTTAGAAAAGACAATTAAAGGAGCAATTTAGTTCTAATATGTCACATTTAAAGCTGAACATATCTCTTCAGATTGGACTGTACTCGTTTTAATGAGGTTCAAAGAAATCTTATTGCAAGTGTAGGCCTACTGTTGCATCACTAAAATGAATGTTTATAAGATCCTATAAGTTTTCTATATTGATTTAATGACTAGTAGTCCCATATTCTACTGGAATGACATATCCAATAATGATTCAGCCATACCTCATACTAATTGCAATCTTTGTACGTCGCAAAACTATATAACACTTTTAAAATAATCCATTACATTTTGCAACCAACTTAAGAACCTTCTGCTCATCTGCAGCTTTGCAAAACAGTCCATAATGTCCCAAATTTCAAGAGTTCACATTAATTTCCCCTTCCATACAACAACCGCTCCCCTGCTCAGCCGACCGTGACGCCCGGCGTAGGAGTTCGTCTGCTCTCTGTGTGTGCGGGACGCAGCGGACGGGACGCTCGCCGGATGCTATTTTTACCAAAATTTGCATGTGAACCGGTTTGCTGGGCGCTCAGGTGTTGTGAGCAGAGAGGCACAGGAGAGGGGGAAGGCCCTGAGTACCTGAGATTGCCTATCGTTGGTTCGTTCGTTTGTTCCTGAGGGGGGAGGAGAGGCTTCGGGGAGAACTGTGTCACCGCGCGCCGCTGCTGTTTCACCCGAACGCGGCCCTTGCAGACTTCTCAGGGCTACCGCCGGAGTGAGGTAGGTCCTCCTTCTCCTATATATATTATACTCCCAGAACTTAGTTATAATCTATATCACACAAGTAACTATCACAAAAGAGTCAAATTGGGTTATAATAGTTGTGGTTTAAAGTGGGGAAATTGGATTGGAAGGGGGATTCGGGAAGGGTTTGGGGGATTGTTTCTGGAGTGCTTGGATCCTGCAATTGGGATCCAGAGGCCTTAAAGTTAAAGCTGAGGCCTACATATATGTATACATACATGTGGCTGTAGGAGACTGCCCCTTTAAGACGGAGCTGGGAATGAACAGGAGGTGTGCTTGTGTGTGCTGGGGGTGGTGGGTGTGTATGTATGTATGGTAGTGTGTGGTGGTATGCGGACCCTTGGCCCTGCGTGGTCCAACCAATCGACAACAAACATCTTTCTAATTCCTCACACGTCCTGGAGGGGAGATTTTTCTGTAGAACTGCCTTAAAAGGATGAGTCAAAGGTGCAGACATTTGAGGATTGGCAGTGGTGCCACCATGCACTGAACACTTCATAGAGGATGGTATTCAATGTCTCATTTCTCCCCCATATATAAGAGTGGGCGGAGGATTCTGAAAACGATTTAATTTATCCCATCAAATTGCCTAACCAGGTATGATAAAATGTCCTTTTAATAACTTTGATAATCAAATTACAATACCGCCTATCACTGCGCGAAATTAGACCTTTGATGCCCTTTGATTTTGTAAATGGAGCGATTGAGGTTCATCAAAGGCATAGGATATGTCATGTCCAGTATACCTTTGAAAGATCTTTAGCACACCTCAATGGCTCCATTTCAGAATCTTAAAGGTCTTAAAACGTCTTTTTTCGTGTAGTTTATGTAGCCTAACTGGTATTAGATTATAAACCTGCTAATGTACATTTAGATTGTGTATCTCTTGTTACTTATCAGCGTGAGTAACGCTAATCAACAGAGGTGACACTATCCACAATAGGCCTACAATCGTGTTAAGCAGGCCAATTACCGATGAATAGAGAAGGCTCCATTCACGCATTTACACTTCAATAGACAGTTTTCTCAAAGGGTGTTCAGTAATACCCTTAATTGAAAGCAACCTTAGCACGAACTAAACCCATTATTGAATTGCACTGGTAGGGTGACTCTATTCGATGAAACCAGGGACCCAATTTTGTGTAACTGATCAAAGCAATAACTATTATTATTGGTCACTAATCAGTTTGTGAGGACATAGACATACATAATAATTATTACGAATCTCGTTGGTTATGATTAGTATCTCATTCCAAGCAATTCCAACCCTTTAAGGACGCCAGTATCTCTCAGGCATCACCATCTATTGACACCTGTATCTCTCAGGCATCACCAGGCCTAGACGCCAGATGCCTGAGAGATACATAGCACATAATATTATATCAGAATTATGAATTTGATGTTCAATATACATCAGACACATATTTTTTCTGTTTCAAATACTGATTTGGTCCATATCATCCTCTATTTAACTATTGCCATTTTGGTGTCTATTTGGTGTCTATAAATTGGTGTCTATTTCATACAATATGAAAATTTTGTGGCGTCTTGAAAGGGTTAATCCATCTTTGTGTCTAGCCATGTATCTTTGACGTTATTCCATGGGAACATAATAACGTTTTGGGTCAATCCAAATGGCTTATCACAATGAAGGCACTAATCAATCCATATATATCTACAACTATAGGTGCGAGTAATGAAAATATTGACTCAGGATTGTTCACATTCGAAAAGCATTAACGTTGTATGTCAAATCAAGATTTGTTCTGATCAATGTCTCATACTATACCCTACTTCAATATACAATACTTATATCTGAGTCAAAAATCTTTTTCTTCAGGTCACAAGATGGCGCAAGGAGGGGGATACCTCCTTTACACTTTCCTTTTTGTGGTCCTATACATTAACATAGGTAAGGTTAATTCGCGTTATTCTTTCTGCCCTTACAATTACTATGTTCTTACCTGGTTCAATATCTTAAAGGGAGCCAAAACCAATATAATTGACACAATTTTCAAAACTCAGATAAGTAGAGAAATATGTTGGATGAGTCCAGTTAAGGTCAGTGGTAAAGTATTAGCTGTGAAAACTAGCTCAAACTAAAGTAGAATGCCACAAGAAATATTTGCATTTGTTTGGAAACAAACCCTATTTTTGCGGATCCACATTAATTGATTTGAGCAAGAAAAACATGTTTTTGATTATTTTTTACCATATTTCATGGTTTAGATTTTAACATGGGCCAGGAATAGGCTCAAGGAATGGATTTCCCTGATTATTTGAGTTTGGAAAATTTCATCGAATTTATTGGTTTTGGCTCCCTTTAACTTCACAATACCGTTTTAAACCTGTATCTGAATGTTTAGAACTTTCCCATAAGATTTTGAATGTTTATCCATGTCTCAATGTTTTTTATTGCTAAGGATTAAAAGAAGTTTGTTCATGGATAAAAAGAAGTTTGTTTATGCTCAATTGTCAGTTTATGATAGGGAAATACCGTAATCATGTAAATTACAATTATACACTAAGAAAACATATATATTGTTACATCTAGAAATAATGAAATAGGATAAATATGCAGCTTAATTTATATTCTTTTATTTAAGTCGTTGCACAAACGAATGAGCCG
Source organism: Lepidonotus clava (assembly GCA_936440205.1). Taxonomy (NCBI): domain Eukaryota; kingdom Metazoa; phylum Annelida; class Polychaeta; order Phyllodocida; family Polynoidae; genus Lepidonotus; species Lepidonotus clava. The sequence continues at coordinate 22,877,144 of OW387135.1, forward strand.
CCAGTATGGGAAGAAGACTTAGTGGATCGGTTGGTAACGAAAGGCTTAGACGAGGACCTCTTTATTCGTAAGTGATCTGAAATTGAGACTTTCAAAATATCTCTGCTGTGCACTTTGACCACTCTATAGCTCAAAAAATGACGACCTCAGTAGTTGAGGTAGGAAGTATCCACAACCTAAAGGGGTTGATATCCTATACAACCAATGTTGAATAAAATCAGGAAGAAGTCATAATTATGTGGAAAGAAGAAAGTATATTAGAGCTTAGAATGAGTTACAAAACCCATGTAACGTAACATTCATTGAGAGAAGAGCCGTAAACTGTAAAGATCTATTCGCTGGGGGCCTATGCGATTTTTCGATGAAATTGTATAGTGATCTTTGACATGATTTGGATGGTTTTGTATTGAAAATCATAATTTGGGAAAAATATTTCATTGCCTTACCATTTGAGTCTCGATACTTTTATGTTAACTTTCAAGATGAAAATTGTAATTTCCTTTGCATGGGATTCGGCAATAAATCTTAAGAAAACATCCCAAACAACAATTGAGCTTTTAGTTTTTATCCTTAATTAAGGGATAACGTTAATTTTCATGATGAGGCATTCCGGCTCAAACAAATTAACATTATATTGAATAATAACGTTTTACATATTTAATTTTCCTCATAGGAAGTGTGGTTGGCACACTCAAAGCTCGTGACCCCGAGGGTGGTAGGGTTACGTACAACCTGACCAGTGAGGACAACATCTTTTCGGTGAACCCCACCACAGGGGCCGTCTCCCTGATGGGACCTCTGAACAGGGAGGTAGGTTTCAGTTTACCTGCCTTTTTAGAGGGGGGGGGGGAGGGGGGGATCCCCAAGGCAACGCAACGCCATCAACAGGTACATAACACCTCCACAACAGGTGCGAGGTGGTGTACATAGTGGTTAGAGTTGGAGTTAGAGTGGTTCAAGTGTGTATGTAAAATATATAACTGTCATTGTTTTGTTGTATTGATGTCTAAAATTATGTGACAGCAGATTTAAATTGTGGAGTGATCATTATTGAATGTACACCACTATCGGAAGAGCTCTGATAGATCTAAAAGAGCTCTGATAGATCTAAGAGAGATAGAATAAAGAATTTAAAAGTATATAAAAAAAATCCCCGGCTGGGATACCACTTTGCGTTTCCCCCAGTAGCAATGACTGGGTTACCAAAGGTCGCTAGTGAACTATTAGCTGTTGTGTGTATGGCCCTGTCTATTGGAACATTCACATTAAAGAACACCTGCCTTGATAAAGGTGTAAGGGTATGGTCTCTATCTTATGGGGGAGATGTGGCAAGGTAGCTATACCTTCCAATAGATTTGATCACCGTCACCACCCTTGATATGACCTGACAGTTAATTAGGGTGTAAAGCAACCAATAACCAACCAACCTCCACAACACCTCAGCTCAAGGTTAAGGTGGTCAACAGGTACCAGACTTTGTTACCAAGCAATGTGTAGCTCGGCAGCAAATGTACTAATTTCTTCCATTCAGTAACACATTTTCCGGTAACACCCCCATCAACACTTCACACTTGTGGCCCCAGGCAGCCTGTTCTTTGAGAGCTGGATGTCTATGAAGTGAAGTAACAGAATACTGATGATCAAACGTGTCGGATATTTTATGCCTGTTCTGTGCCAACACTCAGACAAGAATTTGCTGGTCCTTCATTGGGTGGAGCTAAGAAAAAATGTGTCTAGATTTTGTGGTGTTGAGAAACTCCCCATCACCAGGGAACATTTAATAAGTGTTGCCAAGTGTTGCCATGTGATTATTTACCTTTATATTGCCTGGTGGGACCCTTACTCATATGCCTAAAATATCTTCCATAAGATTAGAGTGCTGTACTTGTATTGCTGTTGCTCTGGCTGCATGCCTTTTTCACAATTTTTCTTTATAAAGTACATTGCAGTTTTAGAGAAAGTGCTGCAGCGAAACATCCTATATACAACGAAATTAATGTACATTTGGTATTCTATTCCGGAAAAAACAGGTTCAATTTTGATATTCATTATGAGAAGTCAAAACTTTATTTCCAAATCCAAATTTTTGTTTGCAATTTCTAGAGAAAAGCTAGGTATGACATGACAGTCTACGCCATAGACGACTTTGGTAACACGGTGAGTGACTCCAATATTTCTAACCTTATATTTCTTAATTCATTTTAAAAATACAGAATCGCAAAGTAAGATTCAATTGATATATGTATATACGATTACATGCTGTGTTTCTTATTATTGAGATTGTTAAGAGCCACATGAGGCCATGAACAGGGTTGAATTTTTATTCTATATAAGTGTTTTATTTTGTGTTTCCTATCTCTCAGATCGCTAAGAGGTACGAGGCCCGGGTCAGGGATGTTAACGACAATAACCCAGCGTTTCAACCACCGGCCGGCGGGTACAAAGCGGAGATTGCTGAGGTTTGTTGTAATTTAAATTTTCTCTTTGTAAATTTAGATAATGATAAAATAGGGCTCACAATTTTCTTTTTTTTAAATAAAGAGCAGTGTTCATTTTATTTCAAAATAAAACACACAAGTCTTCCTTCTGCTCCGACTCACAAAATATTAAATTGGCAAGCTGTCCTCTGGACACCCGGACTGTGACTCGAAGGTGTTCAGCACATAAAACCAGTTGCATGTCCAATTGTTTCATACTTGATATTGAGGTGTCATTTCTAGGGTGTCCTGTGGACACCCAGAAAGTCATGCCAGGGTGTCCTGGACCATAAGGGGGTAGACACGACACCCAGAACGCTGGATTTGTAGGCCAAGGGCTTCCTCAATCGTCAAGGATAATACAACTTCTCTAATATAATCATGATTATAAATTGAAAAGTTTCTATTTTTCATTTCCCCACTCTTTTAAGGATAATAGGTCAATTATCAATGCATTTCCCTCCTACGTCGTCGACATGTCTTGAGTTCATGGATTTGTTTATTCTAGATGGTATTTTGTTGATTTTAAATGGATTTGTTGATTGTTCTTACAGGATACAAGTGTGAATACCGTCGTTATATCTGACATTCGAGTGATAGACCGTGACATCGGGAACAATTCTGCAATCACCGTCACATGTTATGTTCCTGAGAGTGATGAGGGGGTAAGAACCATGCATATGTGTACCCTTTAAAACCCATAATTACATTAAACATTTTATCATCTGAATTTAAAGTATTATATAATACTATAAGTGTGAAACTATGGATAAAACCATGATGGGTTGGAGCGTTATGGTCAAAGAACTATTAATTCATTGAAAATGTACCAGCTGTAAATTTCTGTATGTTCTTTTTTGTAGCACAGCATTCTACCAAAACATTAAAGAAATAAAATCTTCTTTTACACTAATAATCGTATTGTGATGTTTCAGAGGTTGACTGTGGCACAGGTTTGACTTTTTTCACTCCTAGTTTTTAGTACCATAAGATAGGTGCTCGGCAAAATGCCTATATTGCCCTCTATTAGTTCATAGGATCTCTATCTTTGTGCATTGCAATCGTATCCCTGCCTATGCAATGAAAGGTAAAAAGATGCGCCCTTTCTCTGTTTCAACTGTCTGTGCCATTTTGGTCATAGATTGTTCGTTTTTGCTACATACCCAGCCTACAAATACATGGCGCTTTTTGTTTTACCCATGCAGCTATAGCGCATCCTTCTGTGGCCTTGTCTCAAATATCTGCCTCTGTTGTGTCTTCCTAGCTTTTAGAAACAATGTCTGTGTGATAACGATAGATAAAGCTTTCCGCTTCATGAGCAAAACTTTCATTGATACTGCCTGTAGGGCCACTTTATGCCATAAGAACCCGAATATCGCCGGCTAAAAAATGTAAAAGAAGAAAAAATATGCACTTTTTTGCTTTGAATCTTGCAAAATTACTCAAGATGAAACTTGTATTCATCTTTTTTCGGAATATGCAATTTTGAGAAAAATATCTTGGTTGGATAGGTATATGTCATTTTGCACATAAAATAAAAATATTTAGATATAACATTATAGAACAGTTAAAATGCACAAGATAGCTAGATATAGTTGTCTCTAGTTATAAATGTCATAACATAGCTTCTGCCTCGTGGGGTCTTGTTAAGTACCACTGTATTCTGTTATCCCGTTATACCTCTGGTTACAGGTCCCTTCCCAAACTTGTAGGTCTGTCTCTAGTATTCCTATGCTTTGTAATGTTTCATTTGTTCCATATGATCTGAATTGTGTAAGTGTAACTTCAAATGCCAAACATTCTGATAGAAAATTATGTTATCATGATTACAATATGTATGTTAATCAAAAACGTTGATTTCATTGTCATATTTCATTTACTTTGACCTTTTCTACATCTATTGACACTATACTCTCTTCTATACATCTATACATTATTATTTGAGTGATGCCTTATCATTATTTGTGATGCAATAATCATTCTAAATGTATCCAGTCTTTACGAAAAATCTCCTCAGCTTCCTGTTTAGCTGTTAAACATGCTGGACCCATATAATTACGTGTAACTCATTAGGTGCATGGGTCACTAATCATTATGTTATGATTAGGGTCCAATCAGGGAGGTGTTTCATAATCAAGTGAGAAAGAAAAGCTATGTGAGTTTGCATTCCATAACTTACAATCAAATTTTGCCCTCATCGTAGCTACATCAGATGTTATGATTATGTGCCTATTCTGCCTGTCACTAAAACGTACTGATACAAAATAACCTAACAGAGGAAATGTTAGTTGTGAATAACATTTGGAGGCAATTTTTTTTCTGACATACAGAATCATCATGGAGGAACTACTCAAAACACAACATTAAGTGACTTATTAGCCTAATCAGTTACATATAATATGGTCCCAAGTAACTTATAGGTAATTGTATAATCTCAACACGAGTGTTGTCACTAATCTCTCTCTGACCCCTGGCAGGCTCGTCGGGCATGTGACACCTTCAGGATCACCACAGTGCCCGTCAGTGAGGGCATTTACAGAGTGTCCATCAGCCTCAACAAACGTCTGGACTTTGAGACGGACCGAGCCTACAGCCTCACACTGGTGGCAACAGTAAGTGTGCCAGAGAGGCTTCATGTCAACAAGGGTGGATCCAGGGGGGTCAAGGGGCTCATGACCCCCTTCCCCCCTTTTGTGGACCCTTAAACTACAAAAAGGGAGGGAAATGCCGCGTGCATGTATGCAAATGCATATGGTTTTAGTACTTAACCTTTATGCTGACCCCCCTCCCCCTTTTTCGAAAATCCTCTATCTGCCCCTGGTCAATATTCTGTCTATATGATAGGGGGGACATTTTTATATTATGTATTTTGACCTGTATTCTAGACCCCCCCACTGCAAGTAATATGACCGTTTCTGAATCCAAACGTTGTAAATCGGGCAATTAAGGTCCATTAAAGGTGGTGCAAAGGTCACCGTTGCAAGATCTCTGCATGACCTTTAAAGGGAGCCAAAACCAATATTGGCTCAAAATTTGGCAAAATGTATTAACTATTGAAATACATTCTAAGACCATAACTGAGGCATATAAAAGAATATAGACTGTGAAAACAGACTTTAACTTCGAAATTCATCAAAATAAAATAAAGCATGTCCCTGGCCAATTTTGGGGACCCACCAAAATTGGTTTGTTTACAAACATTGCTGTCTACAGACAAGAAAGTCAGGAGTTTTATAGAATTCAATTTAAAATCAAGCTAGTTTTCATGGTTCATACTGTACCACTAGCTAAGGTTTGACTCGTAGAATGTATTTCTATAGTTATTTAAGTTTGCAAAATTTTGTCACATTTTACCACAACATTGCTTTTGGCTCCCTTTAATGTACCTTAATGGTTCCATTTACAAAACTTAAAGGTCATTGAAGTGCCCCCTTTCCCCACTCCCTTTAGCATGTTATATTTTTAAGCATTAGAAATATTGGCCCACCAAAGCCTTTAACCCCTTTGTCACCTTTGTGCATATGTAATTAAAAGCCGGCAACAATAATAATTATTTTTGATTTTTAAAGTTGTTACTCCTAAACGAATCTTTCAGGAAAAAGTTCCTAATCTATCAAGATGTCCTATCAAGTGACAAACGTGACAATTCTAATCTTATCATAGATTTACTATTTGCCTCATGCTGCAAACTTACAGTAATCTTTCTAATATAATTCACATGCCCCTCCATCCCCGGCCATTATTATCAGATTATAGTGGTTCCTGGTTGTTAATGATTGGTTGGCCAAAATACTGATAACTGTTTTCCCTGTTGTTATTCCCTGTAGGATGGCGGTTCACCTCAACGCAATGGTTTTACAACAGTCAGCATCAATGTGGGCAATTTGAAGGACTCACTGCCCCGCTTCCTCAATGGGCCACTTAACATCAACATATTTGAAGGAATAAGCAAGGTAGGGATCTCTTTATTTAGGCCATTGAATTGCTTTTTTTCTAAAGTTGCTTTAACCCACTCTCCAGCCTATTGTTAGATTTGAATGATAAAACATAGAACGAATGTCATTATCAAATAATGCTACTCTAATTCCATCCTCTTTTTTTTCTCGATAGATCATATTCTGTAACATATATGTTAATTAAGGAATCATTCGCTCTATGAATAGGCTTGTGTAGTATATGAAGTCAAGCAAATCTGTGCACATGCACACTGAATATATTTGATATACTTTGCATATTATAAGAAGTTCAATACAAATATTTTGTGTAGAAAACTATCACTATGTTAAGCTGGCATTAAGTGGTCAAATAATTTTAAGACAAATCAAGATGCAATTCTGTTGCTGCAGGACACTGAAGTTGGAGAACTGAGAGTCCAGGATGGAGACTTTGGGGCCTCCCTACCTCTGAGAATTAAAATAGCCACAGGTGAAGGTCAGTGCAAACATCCATTTTCCTCTCTAACCTTTTGTTTGACTACTATACTTAAGTGTTATCAACTTTTTTCTCCCATTCCTTGTGTTATCGAATTTCTGTTTATGAATACTCACACATGTACAGTCTGCTAATGTTGAGAATAGTCCCTACGTTCACAGAATCACTATGTGTAACCAGTTGCTATATACGTGTAGAATACCCAATACCATAGATGGTTATAGATTATTCTTTTCACTACCTCAATCAAGTATGCACTTCAATATTTAGCTCATCACCCTAGAACACAATTGCATCAACACTACATAGATATATATAGATATAAAGTTCACTCCCAATAAAACTGACACATTTACCATTTTACATTCCTTTACAGTATTTTGTCTGGGAATTTGGCTGGAGTCACATATCTATGGTTGAGATAGTATAGTATCTGCCCTTTAGTTCCACTCAACGGCGCCAGGTTTCAGCAAGATTGCAATTTACTTGGGTGTGGTGACAAAGTGAATGAATGATGATTTTGTTTCCCAATTAACACAAACTTAAATCTGCACTTACACTCCTGGATTTATAGGTAGCACTCAATGAGTATATATATATCCTTGATCTTGTTTATAGAAGTCAGCAATCAACATTTCTGCCTTTCTTCTGTGGATAGACAATGTTCTCCTTGTTATGATCTTGTAGAGTATTTCTCCTCACATATGCATGCTGTCTATGTGGCATGCATTGAAGCATTAACACATAAGTTTCTAACTGTAAACTTAAAGAGCTTCGATAGGCCATCCACTATTTTGTCATATATGCAAACTGAAAGAAAAAAAAATCAAAATTTCCGTTTTTGTGAACCACAAATTGTTACCAGACCTGTATGGTTTTAAATGGGATTCAGGGGGTACAAACCCTTACCTACCCGCCTCCCACCATAGTTGGGACTTGAACTATATGGACATTACGTGCAACCTCATAGTGCTGAACCAATATTTGGATCCAACCCTTCCAAAAGCCTGGATCTGCCCCTGGATATCATATGATTACTGAAAGCAAATAATGTTCTATCTATCTCAATTGTAGTTTGAAGTATGACACAAAATATTGGTTGGCCTCACTTGTATCAGGTCAGATGGCTGTTCCATAATTTTCAAGCTTAGTTTAAGTTTTCAGAGCAAAGTCCAGGGCATGTATATTTAGTGTAAAGTGTACAAACCCTTTTATATTATTCAAATAGAAATACTAGTATACCTTTCAACATACTGTATAGAAATACCATTATACCTTCCAACATACTGGATAGGCACATGACTTATATTTAGAAAATAGAATCATATGATACATTTGAAGTACACCTTTGAAAGGTTAAAGGATGTTAACAGTTACCAAGCACTTTACATATGAGTAATAATTGCCTGTCTCGTTCTTCCATTTTTAGACTCCAATAGTAATGAATAATGCTACAATGGAAACTTAAGAGAGATGAATTGCTCAGTTCTAGTCTTTTTAATGTATAAATGTGCTGTTTGTAGATGGTTTGGGCTGGTTTCGACTCGGAGAACCCAGGGTGGAGACCGCACCAAGGGCTGTGTATGTTGTACCCATCTACTCCAACGGGAACATCGACAGGGAGTCATTCGACGGCGTGTACGACTTTGATGTTGAGGTAAGAACGTGGTTTGAGTATGATCTGTATAAGAGATGGATGTTGAGTTGAGAACGTGGCTTGATTACGTTTTAAACCTTTCTGTATGCTAAGTTTGATGTTGAGGTGAGAATCTGGCTTGAATGTATTTCACTTCTGATCTATAAGAGTTTGATATTGATATTGAGGCAAGAACATGGCTTACATATACTTTTCTTTTTTCTGTTCAGTTTCATATTTCCTTCATTGTTAACACAGTCATGTATATTCTATCACTATATACTGGACCATGACGAAACAGGGTCTGTTTTTTTCTTTACATTTTGTGCCAAGCAGTTTCATGCAAAATAGGGATAGAAAGAGAAAGGAGATGAAGAAAAGAAAACTTGCAAGGGGGAGGCTCTTTGGTTATCTATATAAATGTGCCTGACCATTCCGTAAAAAAAGTACCCTCTTATTATACCCTTTTGTATGTACTACTCACATTTAGAACTCGCATTGCCGCCCTTCCCTTATCCAACTATCGTTCATAGAAATCTTAACACACTTGATGTATTTGTATACCCTGGCTGATTGCCATGGTATAACCATATTATAACTATCACCAAATGGTCCTCACAATAAAATATAAATGAGAAAGATACATGTACCACATGTTGAATATAATTGAATACTAAATTGATACATAACTATTTTGAAACTTTTGTAGGCCCTAACAAATCATAGATTATGTGGTGAACAACTAATCGTTTGAAACAATATAGCTTCCAGTACATTAGATTTACGCCGGGTGAACAGGTGAATAGCATAAGGTCGTATCTGACAGGTTAACCTATGTCAGATACGACCTTATGCTATTCACCATTTTATTTCTGAAGGTAGGGTTCCGTGATTTGCATAACATCTTTTAGCCTAGTCCTGAATATCAGACTATCCATCCTGATACAAAATGCTGCGATATAATTTCAAAATTAAGACCAATGTTCACTCTTTCCACAGGCCATCGAGCTGGTGGGTGGGCGGGAGACTTCGTCCCGTGCACGGACCACGGTGCGGGTTACCATCAGGGACCTTAACGATAACGGCCCCACGTTTAACTCCAGGTCCTACGACATCAGGGTCCCTGAGGGCCTCAACAGGGGCGATCAGCTGCCCGGGCTGGACATGATCGTCAAGGACGGAGATCTGGTGAGTTGGTTTAGCTGATTGTTTTGTTCTGTGATATAAGGTTATCAATATCATAATCATGGGAAGGAAATAAATTGTGTTTCGGTAACATCAGTAAAAAACAATTAGGATAGGTAGGTCAGGACCTTTTAGGGATAGTTTTTTGGATTTCTGTTAGTGACAATAGACCTGTCCACTTTGCCAGCTAGCCCACCCCTTATTTCTATGATATCAACATTTTTAGAAAATGTTCATCATACTTGATTCACAGTAATTCTCCTAGTACTATTACCCAAAACTAAACTTTATAAGTTGTTACTTTCAATAATTATGATGTTAAATATGTAGCTGTAGGACTGGAAAGCAAAAATGGCATTTTCCCATAGGGAACAGTGTTAAAGCCCTTCAGCTTTGCTCAAAATGTCCAACACTAAAATCACAAAAACATACCTTATTTTGGTTCACCTAAAATGGAGGTAATTACCTAATTGAGAGAAAATGATAATTCATCATCATTTAACAACACCTTATTGACTTAGAAAACAGAAGTACTAACTCATTCACTCAGATTTGTGTCAGTGCCTGACTTTGCAAAAACTGCAATTATGTCCGACTGCAAAAACTGCAATTATGTCCGACCTCTGTATCATGCCAGCCATACATCCCAAAGTGGACAGGTCTATATGTCCCCCTTCTGTGCTGTTTTACAAAAAATATCATATTTCTTCTAAAAAAAGTCTTAAAATGTTAGAGTCGCCGCAAAACAATTAGATATGTAGTGTTTCAGGAATGCACCTATTTTATTCCTTTGACTTGAATGATTCTATATATTACTATAAAAAGAAAAATGATGCAGAAAGGGAATGAGTGTGGGAAAAACTTTTCGTGGACAATTGGTACCAGGTACATGTTATCTGGTTTGTTATCTAGTTCCTGCCACTGGTTCCTTGAATGGACATAGGCCCTACCCATAAACTATGGCCAGTACCAGATGGCCCAAAAAGTATTTTCCTCTTCTCATTATGTTCAGAACAAAATGATATTATACATGCTACTTATAAATTTGCAATATCCCAAAACTAATAATGGGTGTGTGGGGTGGTAAAGTGCTTAGCATGTCCGCCTGTTGTGCAGGCGGCCCGGGTTGAATCCTGGGCTGGGGTGGGCTGGCTGCTACTTCCCTCTACATGTCTCCCAGTGGCTACTGCTGCTACTCCCCTCTACATGTCTCCCAGTGGCAACAACTGGGTTATCAAAGGCTCCTAGGGGGCCACCGGCTGTTGTGTGTAGGGCCCTGCCTATGGGACCCTGCACATTAAATAACACCTACCTCAGTAAAAGTGTAGGGGTACGGTCTCTACCTTCTCATAGATATGATCATTTCATAGATGCGATCATCAAACATACATAATTGTCAAAACCTTGTTCTCACCGTGATATGACCATAGTTGTCGATACAGTGTAAAACCCCAATAATCAACCAAACAAAACTAATACAATGACATTAGTATCTATACTGTAGAACACCCACCCTATTATAATGTTCTTTCCACCCCACAGGAGGTCAATGCTGAGTTCAGTCTAACCCTGGAGGAGAATGTCTGAAACACCTTCTCACTTAAACTCCCTATTATAATGTTCTTTCCACCCCACAGGGGGTCAACGCTGAGTTCAGTCTTACCTGGAGGATGATGTCTGGCACACCTTTTCCCTTTAACCCCCTATTATAATGTTCTTTCCATCCCACAGGGGGTCAATGCTGAGTTTGGAATGACCCTTGTGGACGATGTATGGAGCACCTTCTCCCTTAAATTCCCTATTATAATTTTCTTTCCACCCTTCAAGGGGTCAATGCTGAGTTCAGTCTAACCCTGGAGGACGATGTATGGAACACCTTTTCCCTTAAACTCCCTATTATAATGTTCTTTCCACCACACAGGGGGTCAACGCTGAGTTTGGTCTAACCCTGGAGGACGATGTATGGAACACCTTCTCCCTCAGCCAACGACAATGTACCGGAGAGTGTGCCGTGTCGCTGGTCGTCGACAACTCCAGGGCTATGGATTATGAGGACGGCAGGTACCGGCGACAGATCGTTAGGGTAGGTATTAGTAATTTGATTTTAGACCCTTCTAGGTAATATTCTATAAGCCCTTTGATAAGTAGGGCACTATATATGTTTTATGAAATCAAAGCAATCTGGAGAAAAACATAAGAGCTGATCAATTTTCTCAATTCTAAGTAATCCTCTTCTATTAGACAGTCAATTATTCTTTATAAAGAAAATGTGTCAAAAGGCCAATTTATCTGAACATCCGACATTGTGTTTTATGAACTGATGTTTCCAATCTATGTTATTATAGCTAGCATTTCCTTCTTCCTATAGAAGTTACCACCCAGGTCCCCCATTCCACCATTCACCCTTCCGATTTTCCATGTCAGTAATATAAGAATCCAGAAAAAAATTGCAACTGTCAAAGCTCGCCACATCCATTCATACTCCCGGGGGGCCCGAATTGAATAACCTTTCCATTAAAATCTTAGTTAAAACTTTTCTATTACTAAACCATAATGAACGGATTGTTACACTAAATAGCGTATTTGTTCAACGTTATATTCTGTATGTCCTATAGGTTTTATATGATCAGCGGAAAATCCACTAAAATCTACCTTTTTGTGCCATACATATTTTACAACAGAAATGTATCCGTTCATCATTTCGCAATACAGCAGTCTCCGTTATAAATCCATCAAGCATCCGATACACATAACCAAATATTATACACCCCCCTCCAGGTGGTGGCTCGGGAGACGGGTACGGCCGAGCAGAAGTCGGCTACGGCTACGGTCACGGTACGGCTGCAGGACGGTAACGACAACTCGCCCGTCTTCCCCCAGATCCGTTACACCCTGTCCATACGGGAGGACCGACCCGTCGGATTCCTCGTGGCTACTATCAAGGTATTGTTCTTTTTTCAAATCTTTTTGATTTTTAGGCACTTTACCTTACTGGCATTTTGTGTTCAGCTAATTATCTGGGGGGCCGACCAAAAAACTTTCACGAACCTACTAACTTACGAATATACAGGTCACTTTTATCACGAACCTCTGAAAAAAGTTTGTCCAAAAAGAGGTTCGTGATAAGTCAGGTTCGTGACAACATAGATTCGTGAAGTACCTCACGAACCTGCACAGAACCGTACTCACGAATCTATTCGTCACAGATACGTCGTCAAAACAAGAGGTCACGAATCTAGGTCATGTATTTTCTGCGGGACTGTCACTTCCGGTTTAGCTGGTTTTCGGCGTGTATCATTCAATAAACCTATATAGATCTGTCGATAACCAGCGGATGGGCCGATGGATGATGACAACAGTGACGGGTAACTGCTAACTCTTCGTCTTCACAGCTGTCTTTGGACCCCATTTTCCCGTAAATAACTTCCACATCATATTCTCCAGGTTTGTACTTTAATTCCCAGTTACTGTGATCAAATTAGAAGCATATTATTATGAATTATCGTGTATTGATCGGCGTGATGACCGAGCAAAAGTTGTTTTTAATGTTCGCCAAAAAAGCTATAGTCATGTCCGATGTCATCACTGTCACTGTCACTGTCACTGTTATCGTAAGCCTAACCCTCCATGCAATTCTAATTCAAATTCCACTACAAGGCGTAAAATAGTAATCTTGTGTGTACAACTCTTTTCAGATGGCGTCATTCTTCCCTGAAAATGACGTGATGTCAGTCGACTACCGGATTTGTAGTATGGAGCAGGTTCTACAGCAACAGGATCTCTCCACATACGACAGAAATGTGGTTCAAATGATGTTGGATGAGGCCAGAGCAGAAAAAAAGGCGCAGCAAAGGGAACAGTTTGACCAAATAATGCAGAAATTTCAACAGAAGCCTCCACCGACAAAAGGGACTGCCGTCAAACCTCAGAAAACCTCCAAAGTGTCTACCGGTACCAAACAAGTCCCTATTAAGCAGGAGCCAGCTGACGAAGATTCCTCTCTGGATGTCATTAATGTAATTGATCCGACCCCTGAAAAATTTAAGTTCGTCAAACAGGCTGAGGCGAATGCGAAGAAGCATAAACAAAAGAAATCTACTACAGAGGTACCTGTGGAGAAAGCCCCTTTGCAAGATGAAGACGTCCCCACGAAACCTCCGTCCAAGAAGAAAAAAACCCAAGCTTCTTCAGTCTCTGCCTCAGTATCAACGCAGCAGCAGTCAGCAACGCCTGCACCCCAAGAGCCTTCCACTTCTACCGGTCGTGGACGTGGTAGGGGGAAAGGGTCAGCTAAGCCTAAAACAAGCACCCCTTCTACATCAACATCTAAACGTGGTCGTGGTCGTGGAAAAAAAACAGCCTCCACTGCAGTAGCAGATAGTCCGGCAGTAGCTGCAGCACCCCCAGCAGGAGGTGCCCAACCTAACATAGATTCAGATTCAGATTCAGATGACCAAGCACCACCGGCGGCACCTCAACGTGCCGAATCCCGTGGAAAAAGGAAAGACTTTGCTTTCTGCTCCTCTGACACAGAGAACGACGGGCCGGGTTCTAAGGCGTGGTTCTCACCAGAGGAAATGAAGATAATATACGATGCCATGGATTCTGATCCGTAAGCATAGCACTTTATATTTAAATTCTAATTCATAACTAGCAGTAGAAGCAAAGTATTACCAAACATCTACAAGGGCTTAATGTTCCAAATTTTATGAAATTAATTTAAAGAGTTGAACAAAAAACAGACAAGAAAGTTGAACAAGCCACAGACAAAAAAAATCATCGATGAATAAAATAAAAATGTTTTCACTAAATCCTTTGGAAGAAACTCTAACCTTTGCTGAAAGTAATGCTATTTGTAACGAAACATACAGTGAAATATTGTATATTTCTATCACTTAGGGATTCCATAATTGGTAAGTGGACCGATGGAACGTCTGGGGAGGCTAGGTTGAAACGTCGTAATGCTATTCTCAAAAAGATTCAGCGCAACGCCAATGCTCACACGGGTCTTAAGAGAAGAAAGAAGTATATCTACATTAAGATCCGTGATCAGAAGAGCATAGTTCTCAATAAGGTAAATAATGCATAACTAATTTCAAATCGCTCGTTTTAATGGAGGTAAAATAATATCTATATACATAAATATAGACTCTCTAACAAGTAGCAAATTTGATTATCACAATTGTGTACAATAAGTATGGATTATCTTCAAAATAAAAAAAAATGTCAGCCATAGAAAACGCACTTTTCTTCATTTTACATACAATGAACTTATGTCATATTTTGCTTTTCTTGGATAGAAACGCAAGTTGGAGGAACAGTATGGGGGCACTGGCGCACCACCCATGCCACCTGAGGAAGGGCTAACTGAGCTGGAGGTCCGATGTCTTAAATTCTGGGGTCACGAGGCTGGTGGATGTAAGTAAAGTAACAGTATTTTCCATTGAGCCTTGAAACAAACCCGATATAGAAAAAAAACCTAAAAAGATACGTCCTCACGTACATATATGATAATTATGAAAGTTAGAATGTTGTTGGGACGAAACTTCAGCGCAAATGTTTATTTCAGAGAATGTGCTACTACAATGTTAAAGTATTGAAATGTATGGGTTTGTCCTTTTGATTGTCCCTTTTCTTATTAAGTTCCACTTGCATTTTAGTCGTTGCTGGGGCAGTAAAAACCAAACTAGATGAATCCGACTCGGAAGTGGACTCATCTGCTGAAGCCGCCCACATACAAGCCTGTGAGGAGGAGCAGAAGAAACTGCATAAGGAGTACAAGGAAAGTCGGGCGGCCACTGTCAGAGCTGTAAAAAAACAGTACAGTGAGTATGTTCATTAAAATTTTTTTTTTTTTTCACTCTATCATCACCATCCATTGTTTCCTACAATTGAGACCATGGGGGCCGACCAAAAAACTTTCACGAACCTACTAACTTACGTATATACAGGTCACTTTTATCACGAACCCATATTTTTGTTATATTTTGTTTCTTTGTTAACCTGACTAACTTGTGAATAAAAATTAATTCCTCTGTAATAAACATTAAATCAACAATTTTCATTCCAGAGCGGGAGACTGCTGCCTGTAAACCAGATCCTTCAGAAGTCATCACCGTACCGTCACCCTCACCAACAAACACTGAACCTGCGGTGGATGAGAGCAGCCGAAAGTCCCGTTTCCGTCTAAAGCGTTCGAAACGTTCCCGTGCAGCCTTACATAACAGTGGTGACGAAAGTGACCACGACAGCCCATCTCGAGGTAATGTATTATTCATAAATCAAAAGATTATTCTCTAAATTAGATACTCACTACAGAAAATCTAGGTTCGTGGCAAAAGTGACCAATATTCGTATTTCTTCGGTTTGTGATTTTTTTTTGTTCAGCCGCCTAGAAGACAAACTGTCAATAATTTCCGATTTAAAAAAAAAAATAGAAAAAAGTGAAAAACCATCTTCAGTGTACAAAAGTTCACATTGACATACAGCCCCCCAAAAAATTATACAATCTTAAAGTATCGTATCTAATGTCATATGTCCAATCTATATATTTGTTAATTGAAAATAGATCATTGAAAATTTTGAAAATTTTACAGATGTGACGCCTCCTACTAAGGCTAAGCCCGTAGCATGCAGTACTGGAATAAGGACTTCAGAGCGTCTGGCCAAAAAAAAGACTCCACAGCAATCAATAGAAGAGTCTCTTTCTCAGCTGGACTGGACGGACCGATCTTTGGCAAAGCGGTCGCTCACCTATCAAACAGGGGACAACACTTTGGATAGTAGTAAGTACTCATAAAATTGTTAAAATTACAAACAACTGTTACAATTTAAATCATAGTCATATGGCATAATTTTGATAATATTTATTAAATTCAAAAATATAATGTGAGACATGTTGTTTAATTTTCTTGTAGTGTTAATAATATTTATCCCATGTTAATAAAATAAAAAAATTCTAACTTGTAATCGTCCTGACGAATACCGTGTATCAACATTTGTCCAATGATAAGAAGTTCACGAGCCTTATTTTAACCTCACTTTTTCAGGCATTAGTCCGAGTCAACATAACCTCCCCGACCTAAGTACGTCTCCCCTCCGTGCAGTCGATGATGCAGAAGATAGTGAACTGCCGAATTACAGCGTAAAAGTAACCACAGAGGTTGTGCCAACGAAATCTACTGCCAAAGACGTCCCAGCGAGATCTATTTCCAAAGACGTACGTACTGTCGCGACCACATCTACTTCCAAAGACGTACGTACTGTCTCGACCACATCCACTGGAAAAACCAATGTGAACCCTGCAAGGACAGAAATCGGAGAGAAAGTCGAGTATATCCAGACATTAACCGAAGATAAAGAGGGCATGATTACTCGTGTGGGACAATTTCTTGATATGCGTCTTGAGGACTATGTTCAAACCGAGATGGAGGTCTACCAAAAAGTCTTTCAAGCACAGTCAGAAAAAATGGATGTAGTTAAACAGAAGGTGACAGAAGTGTGTCATGATGTACAGCGGATACAGAAGACCCCAGTTGATCTCTCAGGAGTGCAGAACCGCTTGGATACCATCGTCACAGATACAAACAACCTCAGTTCTCAGGTGAACGAAGTCTGTGCTAACGTATCTAACACCCAAGAGAAGATGGGGTCAGTCACCACGGACCTTCAGAGTGTTAAAAGCACAGTTGGGACGTATAAAATGGAGTTCAAGAACATCAAAACAGAAGCCCATTCACAGAAACTAAGGCACAACACTCTCATGCAAAGCGTACAGACTGTACAGCAGGATATCAGTTCGACTAGGTATGAGATGCAGGAAATCTCAGGGGACTTAGACCTCATAAAGAACGACTTTCAAACCACAAATACTGGCCTTGAAAGTGTCAAGAGTCAAATGGAATTGATGAAGAAGGAAATGTTCATGCTGAAGGGTGAGGTAAGCTCTTTAAAGACAGAGGTGAAAGGGAGTACCAAGAAAATCGAGGGCTGGATGGATGCTATAAACAGCACCATAGTTCAAGCCTGCTCACTACCGGGTCCACTGTTTTCCATACAAAATCCTGTTCCGCCTTTACGTATCAAGTCAGACTCCGAGGAAGACGAACCTTCTGATGGGACTAACGCTGCCCATGGTGCTAATCCACCTACTAGTACACCGATGGACAAGGATGATGGTGCTGAGGGGGGAACTAAGTCAAGTGGGAATACCTCAGAAGTGACTTTCAAACATAAAGATACAGGAGCAACTTATGCGAAAGAGCCAAAAACACCCAAGAAACAGATTCTGTTTAATACCTCTGCCGACACAGTTCCCTCTATGTCCCCATGTAACGATTTAGACCCTGCCGAAACCCAAGATCCCAACGTTAACATGAACGTTGAAATTTTGGTTCAAGATACAGAATATGACTCTTCTCAATGGCCAGAAACTCAGTCCCAGGACATGATGGATGTACAGAACCCTGAAGCGGTAATAGAAGTGCCTATTACTAGTGCCGGGGGTACTGGCTTCATCCCTGTTGTGTCCATGGCGGCGGGTGAAGTTCCTACAACGGTTGGCTATGTACCCCAGTCTGTGGTGAATGTTATGAGAAAGCGTTTACATGATACTGCTGAGTAAGGAACATGGACTATCAACCCTTTCTATTATTTCTGTTGGTTGGATATATTATTTTAAAGTGAGGATGTATACTCGTATTTAGTACTTTCAAAGATTTTTACAACATCTATTACTGCAAATCGGTAAGAAAAGAGTGACAATCAAGCGGACGTTCAACTATTATCCAAGAATTACTTGAAAACTGTATTGATACAACTAGCACTGTTGAAGATATACGTACATGGTTAGAATCATGTGAGACATTCCTATAAAGTGCATGTGATGACATAAAACAGACAAGTCTAGTATATAACACGACCACCTTTTATTTTAAGTTTACTCAGGTGTTGTATAGGTTTTAAGTATAATTTCAGAAATGTGAAAAAAAAGGGTCTTACACGACCGTTCAGTAACCAAAGAACCTCAAAAACTTTAGAGGCTAAATCCTCTTTACATATTTCGTATATTAAAAAAAAAATTGTTCGCCAGGAACTTTTCCAAATTTGTTTAGACCTCACAGAGTCTGCAACATACTAAGAACAAATGTTATTTTGTCGTCTGACCTATTTAAGTGACATATTATATCTTTGTGGTGGGACATTCATTCGGCCTCGTTTCGGCATCAAAAGTTAAAAAAAAGAAAGATCGTCGGTAAGAACATGTACAATAATCAGTAGAGAGTTTCGTCACAACGATTCTGTAATTTTTACCCATCTGTGCTTACTGCAACTGAATAGCATGTGGTTCCGTTGTGGCTGTTTTGTAAGAGCATTCTTAGACATAGAAATTTTACAAAGAAACGGTGCTTAACAGAGGATGTTATACAATGTTATGTACGTCATTTTAAGAAAAAAAATTACTAGGATACGTATCATTATAGATGTTAAACTAGTTGAAACACTTTCAAAAGTCTTTCTTTCTAACGAGGACGTCCAGCTTGTCCTTGTCCACGTCCGCGCCCACGAGCACCACCACGACCACGGCCGCGACCCCTTGCACCTGTGCCTCTTTGCCGGCGGGTTCCTCTGCCGATATCCACAGGGGCGGGTCCGCCATACTGGTTGTAGATGTATCGTTGCCGATACCTAACCCCTGCGTGTCCTGGGCCATAGTTGTCTGGGTGAAGACCGTCACCAGCGGGGACGTCTTCCGGCTGAAGGTGTCGGTTGGCCCGCAGAAAGCGCGCGCGTGCCTCCACTCGGATGCGCATCTCCATCTCTGGGTCTCTGTTGTCCCCCGGCCGCAACTTACGTAGCCCCCAGTCAACACAGAAGTTGTGTAGTACACAACACGCTTTGACGACCCACGAAGCCTGAAGTGGTTGCATGTGCAGGGCACCTACACCAGACTTGGACAGGACACTGGAATAGAAAATAATTTTTTAAGATTGACAAGAAAGTGATGATAAGTTCAGTTAGTGGTATCAGTATAGAAGAAAATACTAATTGATGCATTATCTACGCTGCTAAGGAGATTCGCAAATATTAAGTCATAATAGGTGACCACAGTAAGGTTCTTGGTCTATGTTGACACTAACTGAATGTGTCCGTTTCTTAGTTTTTAGACTTTAATGTGACAGGTAGCTGAATATTACCGCCAGCGACTTTTAAGTTGCCCAATGCACCTCTCCACTGAGGATCTAGCAGTCACGTGGGCCACTTGATATCTCTGCTGGTGGGGCTCCAACTCAGACAGCATTTTGCACCGAAACGGCGTCAGTACTTGGGGTGTGAGTTTGTACCTGCGTGGAGATGAGTTCTAGCCTTTAGAAGCGAAAACATGTTATGTACATGTTGTGTTTCATGTTTGTACCATGGAAAAATCTAAATACTTAGTAAGGATGACTGTCTGTTAAAGCATTAGACTTGGAAGAACAACTTGCTGTTTTTTTAATATGACTTATTTATACGTACCCTCCGTCTCCAAGCAGAAAGTATCCCCCGAACCTCTCCGGGCGGTAGGCCATATGATGACCTAAGTCAGAGTAGGCCAGTACGGACTGGTCGTGGTGGCACCCCGACATACCACTTTCAACGTAGAGGATCTTCTCTTCGTAGTCGGACACGACCTAGCCGAAAATATTAAATGAATAATTGTCTTTTCAATGCAGAAAATACATTTTATTTATTTTGGTGTGGTGGAAAGAACTTTCTTGTAAGGCTGCAGCTGAGATGTATACATTGTTACTAAACAAGTTTGAAAGACTGAGTTTGGAACATAATATTTCTCTTACTGACCACTACTGTTCAAGGTAAATTATGATGTTCAATGTTCTGTAAGGCACTGATGTAAAAACTTGTCTACTTTGGGTTAAAAATAAAAAAGAGTTGATGTTTACTGACATTCATTTATGAGGTTATTTTATTGAAGATTCGTTAGTACGATACAGTAAGAATTATTACACATATCTTACCATCACGTTAAGGGCATGATAACCCTTCCTACACACGTACACGTGCTCGTTTCGTGTAGGCCTCATCAAAGGCACGTAGGTACCATCAATGCAGCCGATGCATTTGTTCACCTTGTGCCTCTGGGCGAAGTTCACGGCTGCGAGGTGGAGTGCCTCTTCCTGTGAGAAATAGTAGGGTCAACTATTTTATTTCTTTATAAAGATCTTGGGGGCCGACCAAAATGTTTTCTAACATTACTTAGGTTTGGAGTAGTAATTACTGTAGGGTTTAATCATTATTTTCTATTTCTATGTATTGAAAAGTATTTTTATGTTACTTTTCCCTAATTAATGTTCTTTTTTTTCCTTTTTTTTCTTACCTTGGGGAAAGACACATGTCTTTTGTAGCGGGAAACGAGAAATTTCACAAAGGCAGTGACAGCCCTCCCAACACTAGAGCGTGATACACCACCCTGAGTGTCCCGAATGACAGTGTAGTATGATCCTGTTGCGAGGAACCTAAGAGCATAGCACACCTACAAAATGAAATTGGTTTGGATTAATATAAAAGAGTTGTTTTAATTATTATTTTAGGGTGGCTTTATTGGTTAATATAGGATCATATTTAACTTAAATAAAATGTGTGGGGTATTTTTCATGGTTTGGTGAACTAGTACTTTAAGACATAAAGTTTGTCTTTTTTTTATTAGGGGGAGGGGCCAACTATATTAATGTAATAATTTTTTGGGGGTATAAGATTGTTTGTACCTTGTGAAACAGGGGTATGGGTGAACCTCTTGTCTCATGTTTGCCTTTCCCGGGCCGAAAGGCACTTTCCTCAAACTCGTCGGTCAGCTCCTCCACGCAAGAGGGAGGTAATCTGTAGCGTGCCTCAAAATCTTTGATTCGTGGGTAGGAAACCCTAGGATCAATCCTTGCCTTGACGGTCCTAGTAGACTTACACCTCTTAAGTCCCCATTGTCTCCTGTAGCTTTTGGAACGTAGATAAGTTTGAAGAGCAAAGTGTTGAAATGGTAGACAGCGGGCCGAAGGTTTGTCTTTTGTAGCGGGACGAACTGTAGGAAAAAGGACATAAATTTATTAGTATTTCTACTAGTTTCCTCTATTATCGCCCATGTAAAGATTAAAAGTATTATTTCTATTTTTATATAGCATCTAAATGAGATTATTATACATAAGGGCCGGTACTGACGCTTGTTGAAGTATTGTACAAGCTCACGAACCTATACGATATTGATAAATCAGAAAAAATCTTAAAAATCAAGTTTTAAGAATGTCTGAAAACTCACCCATCTTGGCGGTAAACCATGAAGACTAGAATCGTAAACAGGAATGCTTAACATTGACGATAAATAGGTTTTACGAACCATTTTATGTATCACGAATCCAAATTTTGGGTTCGTGAAATATAGCGTTTACGAACCTCCGCGAAGTTCGTAAACGCGTCGCGAAGATTCGTATATTTTTTCTGGACGGCGATTCTCAGGTTCTGAGATTCGTATATTTTTTTTGGACAACTTTTGGGTTCGTGACGACTGGGGCACTCATATTTAGATTCGTGAAAGTTTTTTGGTCGCCATACCTGTTCTTTACATTGTGCTGGAATACTGTAGACATAGTACAGACCAAGGGGCACGAAGCCATTGTTATTGCCCTGGTCTGCCCATTTTGTCGAGGGCTTAGCTTTAGTGAGACAATCAATGTCCCGGGATGTGTGGAAACTGGGACAATAAGTATATTTCTGAGTGCATGTGCAATCTGTACCTAATTTATTCTAGTACACTGAGAAGGTTGATTATTTTAAGAGACAACACAAAAATTGTAATAAACATGCACAGATGCGTATTTTTGCCCTCCAAGGCAATACAGCTTTGATCATCCACCTTCTTTTGAAAGGGCAGGACAATATTGACGGTATTGGGGTTGGAATCCTGATATAGAATAATACCATCTATTGCTGAGACGAGAAACCATTGTTCCCAAGGTTGACTTCTCCTCTTATTAATCTGAATAGGGATCTGGGATCGTTTTTTGTGCAAAGGGGACAGAATCCTATACACACATAGAGAGATTGCGCAACGTCGTTTGCTGCGGAGCAGTGGAGGACCTCCTGCCTATCTTTCAGCGTTGGGAGCAGCAAACAACTCACATTTTCTAATTTCCCTCCGATAGATTAATGTTCATTTTGTGATATTTTGTAGAAAAAGGCCTAAGCTACCCATAACCATTCATACTTTCTTTAGGAATTGAGTCTAAGGGACACAGGGGACCAAAGTATGACCCCCCTCCTCTTTGACCTATAGTCGAAAAAGGACCGGAGGTTCTCCACTCGCCGGTGTCGCACAGCATAATACGTCCCGAAAACGACGTTGTGCAAGGTGCCTATTGCCTTTGGAAAGTTGTTGACCACTCTAGGTGTGAGATGCATGAAACATGCCTAATCGTAATCCATGATTACAACGATTGCTTACAATGTCAAAGGGCTAAGGTGTGAAGAATGAGGATCAAATTATGGGTATATCATAATATAGTGTGGTGATGAGTATCTATAGAATAGACTTGTACCAGTCCATGCTGCTAGGCGCTCAAAATACAATCAAGCAATCGTTGATGAGCCACGGTACTGACTATTTCTACAACATTTCAGACGGTCTATTATTATACAAACAATCCATACACATCTCTGTAAACAATTAACACTGAGATAACATGCAATACATGTACTATTAACATAATCCTAACACTATTTCTTCATGTTATTTCGTACAGGCATCAGACGCCGATAGCGGAGATTTTGGACAGCTACGTTATCGACTTGTTGGCCAGGGTGGAGAGATGTGAGTTACAAAATACTAATTACTCATTTTTTAACTTTTAAGAAACCCTCACCTAAGTCCTTGTCATACGCGCACCAAGAAAAATATTCACCAATACTTATGTTTTGTGACTTTTGTATGTTTAACCCACTTTTGTATACTCCTTTTCAAATTAGTTGTTTTCTTTCGTGTGAATACTCATAATTTCCCTCTTCATTCTATATGTGTATATATGTTCTTTATTGTCAGTTTCATCTTGTTTTGTGGTAACAACTAGGTCGTGTGGTTTGTCTCAGTGTTTCCTAATCTTATTATACGTTATTCAGGTTTAATAAGAAACTATCAATACATCATGTTGCAGGTCCAATCAAGACTGGTAATAGGCATTATCCCAAACAAAAACTTTATTGCTATCTGCAATTGCCTTTATTAGTTTGTTGTATATACATACTTCAGAGCGAATCGACGCGCAAATTATGTAGATCCTTTTAGTTGGCTTCAGATTATTGGATTGTGAAAAAAAAAGAAAAACTTTTCCTAGCAAGCAAACTGCGTATATATCCCTTTACAATCATCCAATAATCTCAGTCGACTAAAATGCAGCCTAAGCCTATATAAAAAAAAATCATAGAAAACGTAGGTACTTATACAGCGCGTCTTTGCCATACGACATGACCTGAAGTCTCAGAATATTTACATCTTGAGATGTTGAAGGTGTGAATCTTGCTTGTCCGTCCTGCTTTGTCAATCATGAAGGTCGTGTTGTTTTGTACTAAATGTTTGCCCGCCTGGCCCTATATCATATGAATCTATTTATGTTCTGCAACCTTATATTCTGCTTCCTTGACTGCCAACTTATAAAGCTTATACTCCCCAATGTAACTTTGCCTACTTATAATTTTGTGTTACAAGTTTGTTAATACATTTACGAATTTTGAAAGTTTTCACTTTGAAAATCGGAATGCCAGATGGTCAGTACGTTGACCCGCATTTAATAACACAAGAGTGAACACTTATAACTTTAACTCAGCCTTAATTCATGCTTAAATAGATACGTTTGACGTTCATTTTGCCCGCCATATGTTTACTGATTTTACAGTCATCATGTTTTACATTTTGTTTTTCTTTTGTAAACTCTTTTCAAAGACAGTGTGTAAGGGCGAAATATGCCATTGGCATATCCTATTAATATGTTAGTTTGTACATACGTGAAT
Organism: Lepidonotus clava; assembly: GCA_936440205.1. Taxonomy (NCBI): domain Eukaryota; kingdom Metazoa; phylum Annelida; class Polychaeta; order Phyllodocida; family Polynoidae; genus Lepidonotus; species Lepidonotus clava. The sequence goes on from OW387135.1 coordinate 22,901,918, forward strand.
GTGTCCCATAAATGAACGTATTTATATCATTATTTTGTGTGCGTGTAGATAACATGCCTTTGCTCTTTACAACACATTAATTACAAAACTGTATAAAACTACCCATACCCATTATCAAACCACCCTTCCATCACATAGCCTATTCTCGATCTAATGCTACTTTATTTCTACTTACAACTCCTCAAATTCCTATCAGACATCAAACCAATTTTTAATCGATAAATTATTAATTCATTCCACATTTTTGTCTAGGTTCGACGTCAACGAAAGAACCGGAGAAATCCGTCTGGCCAAACGCCTGGACTTCGAGAGCCAGTCATCGATTAGTTTGCTCTACGAGGCACGTGACCTAGGTAATCGGGTAACGCGCGTCCCTTTTGACGTCACAGTTCTCAACTTTAACGACCAGGGGCCAGTATTCGAGAGGGACAACTTTGACGTTGTTATTAATGACGGAACTATCAGACTCACAATTAACATCACCGTAAGTATCTGAATTTTTGAGATTTTTCTTTGGTATTCTCCATCTTTTCTCATTTGTCAGATGTGAATTATGAGAAGGGAATGCTCAATCGCGACTTTCCTCAGAAAAATGTCCTATCTCATATGTATGAGGCCTAGAGCACAGTGACCCGTCTTCTCTTATATGCTTTTTAACTGTTGGCACTTATAAGTTTCAGGCCTAAAATATGTCTAAAGGCTTGGTCATTCCTTTTTGAACTGTAGCAGAAAAATGTGGAATATGTACATGTGTTTGGATCTACAAATAGTAATACATGATATTAACAATAATTGTTAAAGGTGAAGCGCAAAGGAAAAAACGAAAATGCCAAATATGGTACTAACCTCTTAATTGATGCACATTATTAGCAGTATTAGACTAAAATTAACATACATTGATAATATGATAAGCTAAATAAGCTTTTGTTGGGAGTGTGAATACACTCTCACAGCTTATCTGCCAGGGCTGTGATGTCATCTAGGCTCTCAGTCACAGGGTTCAGTGTGTGCAGTCACCCATAGCATGGGCCTTATCAGCTGGGTCTACAGGTGTGAAAGAGCCTAGATGACGTCACCTACCCTCAGTAGAAGCCACTATGGATCTTATTTTGTAAATATCAACATCTCCTATATTTTTGATATGTCAAAAGTGTTTTTTGCAGATATGTTTAAACAAATTCATATTCATTGTAATATACAATTTTAAATTGCCTTTGCGGTTCTCCTTTAAGGGCCTACATAGCCTTATCCACTTAGTTGAGAAAATCTCAAGATTGATTGAAATTATACAGTAGGGAAAACGGCTAATCCTAGACATGTTACATATCATTAGAACGGATTTCGAATTAGCTTTCAAATGATATGTAGCATGCATGGGTTTCTTGAACATATCTAATGAAAAATCAGTAATCAAAATCGCAAAATCGTCCTTATTGTGTTACAGGCAGTAGACCGTGAGCAGGCGGGCGCGGTGACGTACCGTATCGTTAGCGGTAACACTAACGACAACGCCTTTGACATAAACCGCTTCACTGGCGTCATCACCCTGCGCCGACCAATCACCTACCAGGACACAGGCGGCACTGGCTTGTAAGTGTTATAATTAATTTGATTGGTTAACCCTTTAGACCCTATGGATTGCATCCATGAATTTCTGGATTTCTTCAGGATTTCCAAGTGTTTCCATTGGTATTGGAAATTCCAGTCCCATTGGTATTGGGAATTCCAGGATAATTTGAATACCTACCAATCGTTATGGAATGCATAGTATGGGGATTTCATGAGCTTTCATTTGGTATACAGTGCGTCCTATTGGGCTACTTTATGTTCTCCTTTCTATATGGCTCGGATGTGTTATGTTTACGTCATGTTGTGTATTGAAGGATACCTTTGCGTTAGTACTTACGTGAGGACATTGTATTGAAGTCTCTGAAACTCCTCAACATTTAGGCATCATTAGGAAACCCTGTACTGTGCAACGGTATGGTATGGCGATACGTCAAATTCTATAATATTAAACATTGTCATAACTTGCTTTCATATTGAGCGTGTCTCAGAAATATATAATTTTATTTCCAGCATTAGGTTGGTGGTTGAGGCCTCGGACACCGGGAACCCACCCCAGAGAACAACCCTCCCCATCACCATCACCGTCAGGGTAGGTGGCTGATTGTGTTGTATTCTCGATTTTGGAACACCCTCAAGTACTTAGCCTTATCTCTGCCATTTTGTGTGATGACAACAACTCCAGAGATACCAATGATAAGGCTATCTGCATAGAAGGAAGAAACAATTAAGCATTGAAAAAGTACACCACAATTTACTAATGGAACTCAAGAACAAAATAAGTATATTCATGAATATAGTAATGCACCACACATGAACATATGCATGTACATGTAAAAGGATTAACTGTCATAGGTTGCCAAAAGAAATTGAGGAAAGTATGGCCTTAACCAATGTGCTTATGGGGTTGTATTCACCTCACTAAGCACCTACTCCAGCGCCATACACCTCTCTCAAAATACCTGGATTACCAAATCCGAGAATAGAATTATCTATAACCAAAGAGTCCCCCATTGATACATACATAGATATGTGTTATCATGTTCCTTATTGCTTTTCAATGTTTTCAGGGCGTAAGCAACCGGCGCCCTACGTTCGACCAGTCCTTCTATTCCGGGAGAACCTCAGAGTTGGCCCCTTCAGGTTAGTTGAGTAAATGTCTGTATTCTGACTTTTACATCCCATCATGCTATCATCAAGAGAGTGAAACGGTCTATGGCACAATTTACGCCGACCTTTTCCTGTAAATAGAGTCGTACCTTGCTATTTTGCATGGACACAAAATAGATTTTTTTTGTAATACAAAACCGGCGCCCCTCCGAGGGCATTGGTAAAATGCATCATTCACTATAGTATCTAACAACTGTCCATTATATGATTTGGAATGGCATCATTATTACTCCCGTTGGCTAAGTCGGGATCCTATAACCACCTGTAATATGTAAACAAAGGCCCCATCACAATAGAATACACAACTTTGAGCTGGGGTATTTGCAAGATATGGTGATATTACAGAAAATTTGCATGCATGAGAGATGAAATTGGCAATTTGAAGAATTTTTCGCACGTGCAACAACGGATTGGTCTATAGAGCTGTAGGCGACGACGGCTGCGTCATTTCCGCGTGATCCGCGAGAGGGCGCTACGGGCGGCGCCACTCGCCAGACTGAATCCCGACCTGAGCGAGCGTACACGTGCGACCCTCAGTTCATCAGGCAAGTCTCCCAAACACCCCCAGGATCCTACAGTAAGTGTCAGATATACCTCTATTTTGACTACATTGGTGCCAGGAGTGAAGGTGTGCTTACCCAAGTGGATTTTGACCAGTTTGGATCAAGAAAGAGACAGTTTTGTGGAGATCAAACTTTCAGTGTGTGCAGTTTGTTTACTTCTGAGCTGCTCTCAAAACCTTAGAAAAGGACAACTCACAGGACTCAAACTCACAGGATTTATTCACACAGGACAATTTTATAAGTATATATGACATTGAGTGTGATTTGGTGTACTTTGATCAACTTTTGGGGTAAAATTGACAACTTCCTGGAGGAGCCACATTTCAACCCCTGACCAAATTAATTATTTCAATCCGGTGCCATCCTACATTTAATAAGACTGGAATTAATTAATTTGTCATCTACAAGGACTATATTGTACCTAAACTTCAGTTCTGGGCCATTATTTCTACTTTTTGACAACTTTTGAAAACTTTAATTTTGGGTCTTAATTTTCATTAGGCCCTGAGCACATGGCCTGGGGTCAGCCATTTTGAACCCAAATCAATTAAACCAAATAAGGGCTCCTCAGTGAACAATCTTTCTATCTCACCATTCTATTGAGGCATATATTTACCAAAGGATATTTTGCCCTAAATTATTGAATTATTTTTACCAACTTTATTAAGCCTTTTTGGTCTTAGAAAATTTTGGCCCTTTGCCCTATACTAAAGGCCCAGAACCAGGTGGCGTCTCAGTTCTTTAAAATCGGTGAATATTTTTTACTGGGTATACACCCCGGTAAAAACTGATTATTTTGTGGATTTTTTATCGGTGAATTTCACTGGTAACGGCGCCATTCATTGACATTGGGTTAATTGTGTCTAACATACTAAGCCGGGCATACACCCTGGTTTTACCTGCATTTACCACCTTAATCAACCAGCCTCTACGACCCACTAACAACTAATTCGGCAAGTTTACGCTAATTTTTCGGCAAGTTTACGCTGATTTTTTCGGCAAGTTTACGCTGATTATTTCGGGAAGGTTACACAGATTTTTCGGCAGGTTTACGCTGATTTTTCCATCACACACCGGCCTGGGTAACATCCGTGGCTAGTCCTATATGCTAGGCATTTTAAACCGGGAATATTACCCTGGTAATAACTTTAATGAACTAAATACCTCTTGCCAACTAACCGCCTCCTTCTACCGGGATCTACTGGCGGCCCTCATCATCAGTCGAGTATCCAAGGTGGTTCTGAAAACTACTTCCGTCAACCCTAGTCATCAGCTAAATATTCAAGGTGGTCCCCGATCAACTTCCGTCAACCCTCGTCATCGGCTGAATATTCCAAGTGGTTCCAAGATCTATTTCTGACGACCCGCGTCATCGGCTAGATATTCAAGCTACTTCTGGACCTTAAATCTAATGACCATTGAGCGATGGGTCACATGGCTGAATTACGTCGCGTTGAAGAAAGGCATCTGTACGACATAAAAATTCTAAAAGAGGAGTTCCATTTCATAGAAAAATGGTGCTTAGAGGTGGATGACAACCAACGGGCTGAGCTGCGATACTCACAGGAAAGGCTCCTAGAAGAATGGGGAAACAAGATAACGGAGCTAGAGTATGTACGAGGGAGGATCTACAAAGAATATGACAGGGTCAACCATGCCCAGCTATTACTGAAGAAATTCAACCAAGAATTGATTCAGCACTTGTGGAAGTGGGTACCCAAACGTGGCCCATTTACCTACCGGGACCTGACGGACATCCTGTTGTCTGCATTTGATGAAGGCGGAATTGATGTCATACAGGACAAAAATGTAGACTCTGCATAGGAGAAAACAACTGTTAGCCAAAATGAGTTTGATATCTTCACAGCAAAGCTCTTCGCTGAACAGGTACACATTCTTAGAAGTATAGAGGAGCAACAAAATTCCTCCAGTTCAACACACAAACAAGTCCAGGAAGTCTCTCATCTCTCTGATGAAACAGAAGAGGAGGTACCTGCTGTAGAAGAAGTCAGTTTGAAGAAGCTAGTAAAAGAGGAGGAGGAAGAGAAGTGGACCTCTCTGGCTCCATACTGGGCATCAACATCCGCGAGGCAGGAGACACTGGACAAGGACGGCCTATTTACCCATGGTCTGGAACAAATAGCTCCAGCTGCAGAAGGAAGAGGCTACACAAAAGGGGAACCAAAGAGTCGTGGTCTATCTGGTGAGGAGCAAAAGGTCCAGAAGGAAGAACAGGAGTGGATCTTGACAGCTCCATACTGGGCACCGAAATCCTTGAGGCAGAGGGAGCCATGGGACAGGGACTGCCCACCTGCCGATGCTCCTTGTCAAGAGGCCCTAGCTACAGAAGAAAGAGGCAACATAAAGGGGGAACAACAGAGTTGTGGTCCATCTGGTGAGGAGCAAAAGGTCCAGAAGGAAGAACAGGAGTGGATCTTGACAGCTCCATACTGGGCACCGAAATCCTTGAGGCAGAGGGAGCCATGGGACAGGGACTGCCCACCTGCCGATGCTCCTTGTCAAGAGGCCCTAGCTACAGAAGAAAGAGGCAACATAAAGGGGGAACCAAAGAGTTGTGGTCGATCTGGTGAGGAGCAAAAGGTCCAGAAGGAAGAACAGAAGTGGACCTTGCCATTCCCATACTGGGCATCAAAATCCTTGAGGCAGAGGAAGACATGGGACAGGGACTGCCCACCTGCCGATGCTCCTGGTCAAGCGGCCCTAGCTGCAGAAGAAAGAGGCAACATAAAGGGGGAACAGAAGAGGAGTGGTCAATCTGGTGAGAAGCAAAAGGTCAAGAAACAAGAACAGAAGTAGACCTCACCAGCTACATACCAGCTGTTGAAATCCCTGACACAGGAGACACTGGGCAAGGTCATCATCCTGGTCTTCATCCCGTCACACAGGCCAGTAGTCAACCGCTACACTTCCAAGAATTTTAAAGGACCAGGTTTCAAGCATCAGAAACTGACATTCATTGCCCCAGGCCATCTTAGCTTAAACAAGGTGGCGCCGCATCAGTTGAAGAGGTCGGAAAACTAGAAGGGGATGGTCAGCGCAGCCAATCACCACCCCTCCTAGACCGAGGTTGCCCCCCGGACCAGTCATCACCCTTGGCCCGGAGTTCTCAACCAGTGTCACCACCCCTTCTCAGCCTAGGTCGCCCTCCGGACCAGTCGTCCCCCTCGGCCCAGGGATCCAAACAAGTGTCACCGCCCCTTCTCAGCCTAGGTCGCCCTCCGGACCAGTCGTCCCCCTCGGCCCAGGGATCCCAACAAGTGTCACCGCCCCTTCTCAACCGAGGTCGCCCCCCAGACCAGTCTTTACCCTTAGACCTGGAGGCTCCACAGGCTCCATCCACTGGCCAGGAATCCCAACAGCTGGTAGCCCCCTGGGAGAAGAAGACAGAAGAATTCTCAGCCCATAGAAAAGTGGACGCTGTGAGAGCTGCTGGACACAAAGAAGACTGGGAAGTTAAGCTCATGGCTGCAGCCTGTGCAGACCGCCATGCTGGTGTCACTTGTTCCCCAGGAGTCGCAATGCCGTCCAGTGTGGGGGAGAGTGGTATCAACTGTCCACCCATCAATATCCCAGGGTCATACGTTTTCAATGCAATAGAACTCAAGCCAACTCGGGTCCCGGGAAGGGACAACAAGATCAACCAGATGCATGCATTGCCAAAGCCAACCATAGGAAGAGACACCGTGGCAGTCAAGAAGATTGGTATCAACATCTACCTTCGGGTTTCCGAGGAGACCCTCTGGCAGCAGGCAATGGTGGCCCACCTATTGGCTGTTACTTCCCAAAACGAACAGCCCATTTCCATCCATTCATGGGACTGGAGGCACAGCCAAGAGACCAGCGCAGGATGCCAAGAGATGTTGCAGAGGTCAGCACATAGTTCACAAATGGTCCACCAGCAGAGCTTCAACAGTGGACCAGATGTGAAGAGCAAGTCAAAGGCTTCCCCTGGGTTGAAGTCCAGCATCTCGGTAAACAGCATCTCGGTAAAATTACTGAGTGTTGACGGCTACCCTGAAGTGGATCAGGTTGTGCAGGACTGGAGTTGGATGAACTCCTTAAGAAGAAGGGCAGCCCGTACCTTTGCCCATACAGAGCCTAGACCTACTATTCGTGATTTCAGCAACATTGTCGTATCACAGCTCATGTCGTGTAGTATAAAACCAACCACAAACTTAAGCTTGTACACTCCTACTCCCTTCAGGTCAGAGTGTGGTCACTGTGCGGGCGTCGGACGCCGACTCCGGGCAGAACGGTCGCATCCGCTACCAGATCGCCACCGGAAGTTTCGGCAACTTCAACATCGACCCTACTTCCGGTGTCATCCGGGTTTCCCAGAATGCTAGGTTTGACATCGACACAAGTGGCTCCACCTATAGGATGGTCGTAAGTATCTCTTTAAAAATGTTTTATTTTAAGGTACAATTAAATTGTACATTAGAATTTTCCATTCATTAAGAAATCGTGTCTGTGGCCAAGATTAAAAATTCTTGTGGCCAAGATTAGAATTAATTATAGGGAATAAAAGCATCTTTTCCAGCATTAAACATTCAGCAATTTATCATAGCCTCAAAGGTAGACTTATAGGTAACTTTGCTGGTCAAGGGAACTGACATACATGTAGCATTTCTGTATGGCCCCCCTTATTGTATTGCATTCTTCTCGAACATATCTATTGCACATCAGAGAAAGAAAGCGTTAGTCTAGTGCTTTGCTTTAGTTCCAGGTGCAGGCCCTAGATGGTAGGTCACGGCCCAGACCCAGGTGACGGTGACTTGATGAAAGCATAACCTTTTACTAACCATCCCATACCTTGATGTTGTTTCCAGGTGCAGGCCCTCGACGGTGGGTCACCCCCTCTGACTGCCCAGACACAGGTGACGGTGACGTTGACAGATGCCAACAACAAACTGCCTGTGTTTGTACAGAACGTCTACCTCGACTCAATACTCGAGAGTAAGTGGTACATATTTACACACCAGAAATACATATGCTGATCATGTAGCAGCAATTCTTCCTACCACAGATAACTGATTTGTAGTAATCTATACACCTGCAGGTTAATTTAGACTATCTTTGTAGACAAAACCACAGGAGCACCCATTGGAAATAATCAAATATCAATCTCTAATAGTCAAATTTTCAAACCAACTTGGCAAACTCTAGATGAACTTTGACACAAAGGGGAGAATACTGAATGCTTTAATTATCTTAAACTGCAAATGATGTTATGGTTTATGGAAATGTGTATGATTAAGCTTTGCGAATTGCGGGCACATTTCCCAGCATATATATTGACGTAGACTAACCTACAGGTACAATATAGGATATTGGTCATCTTTGGTAGGGTTAATTTTGTTCAATGTACAAACTACATGTAAAATCATGACACTTGGCAGATACAAATTAGAACCAATGAATCTCGGTGGTAATTTATGATGAATAACGACTGAATATGTTTTCAGTTCAAAACCTTAATGTTTCTTCAATCTTGGCATATACCTATTTAAGTTCAGTAGGCCCTAGTATATAGCACTTACATAATTAAGGTACTGATCAAATTCCCAAGGATATTGTTTTATAAAAACTAAGAAATCACAGTTCATGTGTTTAGACACATATGATAACCAACACAAACATAGGTACATAAGACACTTGTCTTTGAGTTTCCTTTAATAACAATAACTATTTCATGGAGTAGCATCCTAACAATTTCCGGTCAAAACCATCTACTTCCGCTTTCTGTCGACCCAATGAACCAAAACCCTTATACGACCTATACTTATAACTTTAACCTTCATACCAAACAGCTGCTCCAATAGGCACATCTATCCTCCAGCTGGTGGCCAACGACCCCGACTCTAACCGTCTCCTCCAGTACACCATCCGCCAAAACTCAGTGGCGGCTAAGGATGAGAACGGCCAGAACCTGAGTCCGTCCATGACGGCACTCTACCGGGTAGGTATACGGCTTAGGCGAGTTCCGCCATAAAAATTAATGCTTTTTCAGGTGGTGACGTCTGTGTTTATTGTGCAATTTCTGTGTGATGAAATATCACAATGGTATTCAAATAGTTTTTACAAAATCAGAATATCTGATAAACGACATAGAATTGTATTTACTACTGATGAGTATTAATTTATATGATGTATATAATTATGTAAATAATCATACAAAAGTAGGCTTTCTTATGTGAATTGAACTGTAATTTAATGGTGATAAAGTAGGTTCATCAGCAATATTGGACGAAATTGATTACAAGTATTTGACCTCTATACACTTTTTTGTTTAAATCGGCAGTGAGAATATTTACATAATCATACATTTACTGATCGTTTTGATTCTGATTCAAATGATGTGAAGGATGCATAATTTTTAGTCATATTTCTGTTAAATATCATAAATGAATCAGGACTCAGGCTTGACACATGCTCATAAACATGTCCATTTCCTTCAGAATGCCTTCACCGTAAACCGAATGTCCGGCATCGTCCAGTCGGCGCAGTCACTTAGCCGTGACCAGGTGGGGGAGGTCAGCTTCGTGGCCGTGGTGACCGACGTGAACGCCCAGTCTCCGGCCGTCCAGACCGCCACAGGTGAGTTACCTTGTTTACCCTCAGGGGTGGGGACCAAAAGGTGTAGATGGGGACCTGCAGGGGATTTGTTCCTTCAGTTGCAGATGAAGACCTGCAGGAACATTATGGGAACCTCGAGTGCAGATTGGGACCTTCAGATGCAGATTGGGACCTTCAGGTGCAGATTGGGACCTTCAGGTGCAGATTGGGACCTTCAGGTGCAGATTTGGACTTTCAGGTGCAGATTAGGACTTTCAGGTGCAGATTTGGACTTTCAGGTACAAATGGGGACCTCCAAACGCAGACAGGGACCTTAAAAGTGCATTGGGACCTCCAAGTGCATTTTGGACCTGAATGTGTTGATAGGAACTTCCAAGTGCAGATGGGAACCTCCAGGTGTAGGTGGAGGCATATGGGAATATATAGGAACCTCAGGTGCATTTGGGGACCTCCAGACGCAGATTGGGACTTTCAGATACAGATGGGGGCATTCAGATGCAGATGGGAACCCCGGGTGCAGATTGACACTTCTAGGTGCAGATGAGGACCTCCATATGCTGATGGGATCCAAGGTGCAGATGGAGACTTTCAGGTACAGATGGGGACCTCCATGTGTAGATAGGGACCTTACAGGTGCAGATGGAGACCTCCTAGTATCGATTGGGACCTCCAGGTGCAGATAGGGACCTTAAAGGTGCATTTGGATCTCCAAGAGTAATTTGGACCTTGATGTGTAGATGGGCGACTTCAAGTGCAGATTGGGACCTTAAAGGTGCATTGGGACCTCCAATTGCATTTTGGACCTTGATGTGTAGATAGGGACCTCCAGGTGCATAAGAAAACCTGCAGGTGCATTTGGGGACTTCTTGATGCAGATGGGAACCCTTGGGTGCAGAATTAACCTGCGGGTGCATATATTGTCTTAGAGGTGCAGATTTATGGGCTCTTTCCAGACAGGGATTCAGAAACGTTGAACAAGAGGGAGGGGTGTTGGCCTGCCATGATGATAATAATTCAAATGAAAAGGAATGAAAAACACTTAGGTTTGGGCTAAGAACCTTGATTTCAGGAGAGTCCGTTTCACACTATTGCTCTTTGTGTTGTTGAACTTGTATTCTACCATTGTACCTTCTTTTCACAATGCGGCATAACGTTCATCCTGCTGCGAATTCCCGTTTTGATATACTACTCGCAGGGTATGATGTGACACATGTGGAAAGGCACCTATGTCAGATCGGCATCTCTATAGTCACAATGAAATAACCTATCATAGTCGGTAGAATATGGTCGAATTGGGTTAAGAATAATTATGTATTCGATTCACATATCCCTTAGCCTATACTCATTTGATGTCTACTAGTTCTCACCTCCTCTCCTCCTACCTACGTTTACCTCTATCTTATTGTCCTACGTCCCTTACCAGCGTCAGTGATAGTGACCATCGAGTCGGCCAAACAGGAGCAGCTCCAGTTCTCACCCCCTCTGACCCTACCTATGTTTACCTCTATCTTATCACCCTACATCCTTATCTCCTTACCAGCATCAGTGATAGTGACCATCGAGTCGGCTAAACAGGAGCAGCTGCAGTTCTCACCCCCACTGACCCTACCTATGTTTACCTCTATCTTATCACCATACATCTGTATCTCCTTACCAGCATCATTGATAGTGACCATCGAGTCAGCCAAACTAAAGCAGCTGCAGTTCTCACCCCCTCTGACCCTACCTACGTTTACCTCTATCTTATTGTCCTACATCCTTATCTCCTTACCAGCATCAGTGATAGTTACCATCGAGTCGGCCAAACAGGAACAGCTCCAGTTCTCACCCCCTCTGACCATACCTATGTTTACCTCTATCTTATTGCCCTACATCCTTATCTCCTTACCAGCGTCGGTGATAGTGACCATCGAGTCGGCCAAACAGGAGCAGCTGCAGTTCTCACCCCCTCTGACCCCGGCCGACCCGGACATCCGGGTCACCGTACCAGAAGAGGAAGCCGTCGGTTACATCGTCTACCGCCTGGTGGCACTTGACCCCAGCACGAGCCGGCCGGTCAAAAACTATGAAAAGGTATGGTATTTATTCTTTATCAGGATTCCAGCCCCTATACCTTCACCATTGCCCTGCCCTCTCAGAAACTGTGAATGAAAGATAAAGTATTGCTTGTCTGCGAATGATGATTCCCATTTTTGGGTTGTCAGTAAAAACTTTCAACATTTTCTGTGTAATTAATACAGAATAAATCAAGTACAGACCATTGGTGCACTCAGCAATTGTTATTGCCCTAGTTTGCACACACATGCCTCTTGGAGCAATAACAATTGCTTTGTGCCCCCCTTGTTCTGAACTATGTCTATACATCTTATTCATGAGTCTGTGCAGTGAACCTGCTCCCCCCCTCCCCAGGATGTATCATGCATGTACCCATAGGAACCCATACCCAATCACTTGTTATTCCGCTAGCAGGGCGCCACGCTATTGAAAAAAATGGTCTAAATGTGAGGTATTTGAGTAATGGGTTCTATTTTTAATATATTTATGCATGCCATGCTTGATTATCTCATCTCGCAATGGCAAGATATTGCCGGAGAATATCTGAGGGATAATTTGAGACATACTATTCTGGAGGTTATCATAGAGTGTCTTTTTTATAAACTACTCTGCATGAACCATTTCACATAGGTTTAACCACATTATCTGATTATAACAATATAATTATAGTTAAACATATCAAACACATCTACCAGGCTATAACCTTTCAATTACATATATTTTTTGAACACCCCATTGCCTTCTTTCGTCTTTTTTAATTATTTCATTTAACCTTTTATTTTCCTTCATCCTAGGTCCCTGGCACAGATGTCATGAACTACTTCTTCGTGAACCGCATTAATGGAGAGATAAAATTAAACCGGCGACTGGACTATGAGAGCATGTCTAACCGGGACCTCAGCTTCCAGGTTAAAGCAACAACTACGGGGGACGGGATACTCTCAGCTGTGGCTAGGATAATAGTTACACTGACCGATGTCAACGACAACAGCCCAGTCTTCAGCCAAAGCGTAAGATGATAGCTTTAGTTTACTCCATATATCTGCAGCTGATTGTCTTGTATCATTTAAAAATGTTATTAGGAAATGTAATCAGACCTATAAAGATTTGTTATAGGTTCTGTATAGTATCATATATTTGTATTTCATCCATTTGTGTGTAGGCCTAATGAACACAGAGACTGGCGGATTTTGACTGTTGCAAAATACCTAATTTTCAAAATTATATATTCACCATTTTATGTAGTTATCTAAAAAAAACTGGAGGCAACCCCGGAGATCATTGCAATAAAACACTTTAACGAAATATATAAGAGTATTCGTAGTCTTGAGAATGATTATTCAGATTTATAAATCATTTTACACAAATATGACATGGATGCAGATCACTGGGGTACTGTATTTTTTCATTGTTGTATTTTCTATCATCATATTCATCCCTGCCTCCTAGTCGGTTCATGACAAAACTTCTTTTAGTACAATTATGGAATCAAAATGTATCCACAAAAACTCATAAAAAGACCAAATACATGTATGAAACATGAATATATTGATATGTCCATGATTCATCCTCTTAATACTGAATTCCTTCTCCATGTTAACTTAGAATATGCCTATTGCATGTAATAATTTTCCCTAAGATTTGCAATAATACCTATAAAATTTATGAACATATCCAATACTAAAAAAATTAAGATTGTATTCAAAACAGGCCACCTCCTATGAAACACATAAATTTATGATTTATCACAGGACAAAAATGTCACATACCAACACTTCCCTTGTTTTTATCTTCCAGTCCTATTCATTCAGCGTCCTAGAAGGGCAGCGGTTCCCGGTTCAGATGTCGGTAACTGCCACCGATGCAGACTCGGGAGAGTTCGGTCAGATCCGCTATACATTATCGGGCAAGGGGCGTCAAATGTTTTATATCGACCCCGTACGGGTAGGTAACCATGATAAAGACCTTGTGCAGATAATTATATGATCTTTTATGAACAGATTCATATGATCACTCTTACCACATTAAACCATCTAGATATTAATTGTTCTACCCAATAATTTAATTAACAAAAAAGAAGGATATATCTTCCCTATATTTCACGGTACAATCTCAGTGTCTTATTATTGTATAACATCTTTACCCTATCCTAGGGTATTATCTCAGTGTCTTATTACTGAATGCCAATTTCACCCTATTTAAGGGTAATACCTTGGTTTCATATCGTTGCATGCTATCTCTTCCTCATTTCAGGGTACAACCTCAGCTTTTTATCATTGCATGCAATCGTTTCCCTATTTCAGTGTACTATCTCACTTTCTTTTTGTTGCATGTTAGCTCTTCCCTATTTCAGGGTACTATCTCAGTTCCTTATCATTTCATGTTATCTCCACCTTATTTCAGGGTACTATCTCGGTGGCCAACAATGCCACCTTGGACCGTGAGTCTATAGAAGGGGGCCTTTTCAACTTGGTTGTGAAGGCCACTGATAACCCTAACGGTAAACCCAGCGACCAGAGGCAGACGGACGTCCCTGTAAGTATTGATAATTTATCAAATAGATTACGAAATAAAACTAAATAAAACTAAAAATTCGCACCGTTAGGTTGAATTTCACAGAATCTATTCTCAATCCAATTGAAACTCAGTATCTGTCTGTACATGAGTGTATGCACATGTCCATACATAACCATTATATCAAAATAATAGACACGCTGTCTAAAATTGATTAGACTGTGCACATGTCTACACAAGGACTAATGAATTCCAAACCTGAAATCAATGAACAAGTAAATTACTTAAACCTTTTTTTAACCTCTGTATGTCTTTTTGTTTTATGTCTAATGTCTTCATTCGTTAATCAATACATGCCATTTTTCTTTTTTTGTTGTTGAAAATGTATTTATTTGGCAACTTCATGTAATTACATGTTCTTCCAGTAGCACATCTTTATATCTATATATAAGTACAGTGGATAAAAAAAGGGATGAGAGAATGAGCAGATGATATTCTAGTGATTGGAATTTGCGAACTCAAAGTCGAGGTTTCAGAACATAGTCAGCTAACGTGCCATTTTCACACATATTGCCATCACCCACTCTACACCTGGAAAAATCACTCTTGAAGATGTCAATAAATCAAATTAAAAAAAAACTTTCTCCTCAGCTGACCATCGTGGTGGGGGACGTGAACGACAACGCTCCCGTCTTCCAGCAGAGTCAGTACAACATGTACACCCGTAACACGGCGCGGGCGGGCACGGCCCTGGGACGGGTGACGGCCACGGACGCCGACGTCATGACGAGCGGCACAATCACCTACAGCCTCAACTCGGGCAATACTGAAGGTACGGAGACCTAGCTAGTTATTGTAATGTCTTATACTACATGTATAACTGGGCACATGTAGTATAAGACATTACAGTTATAATTATGATTGTAGTGTGTCTATAACCATTTGGGTCAAAGCGGGTGCGTAGAGGATGGCATTATTAATATTTTTCAGATCTCTGATAAATGTTAATTACTCTTTTGACCTAGTGAAATAACCATTTGTTTTACCCCCTTCTCCCCATTATGAGTAAACAGAATACCATATTATTTACTCATAATGGGGAGAATGGGGTAAAACAAATGATTAATGTTATTATTTTTAGCTCAGTTCAACCACAGACCTGTCCCACATAGAGTGTAACGATTGATTGCAATGACAATAGTTGAGCTTATCTTAATTGCCAAGAGACCTGTTTCGGACAGACTGAACTATTAAGGTTTTAACATATCTTATCATAATCACATACGTTTTCTTGATTGGCAATGTTAGCCCATCTCCAACAGCCACCTATTCATGACTGACCACAGCATTAATTAACGTTTTAAACCATTTCCCTCAAAGACATGCTCCTTAAGGCCATATTCCACTATGCGGCATTTGTTTGCGGTACAACGAAAAGCAGCTTGTGGTAGGGTAACGCAAGGTGGAAAATAGGTTCCTGTGGTACTTGCTTGTAGTACTTGGTATTTAGTATTAGTTTTATATGGATTTCTTGCAGTTGGGGAAACCAACAGGTTGGTATCAAATCCGCAAACCCCTTGCGGTGGCCAAAAAGAAGTACCGAAAATGCTAGCAACTGCATAGTGGAATATGGCTTTTATTCACCACAACAATAATGTTCTTAACCCATCTCCCTCACAGACCTGTTTCTGATTGACCGCACCACTGGGACAATCCGTAACCAACGTGACCTCACGGAGTACGCTAAGGTGGCTCCCTACGAGCTCCAGGTGGTGGCCACAGACAACGGCCTCCCACCCCTCTCCACGGGGGTACAGGTGAACATCTTCGTCAGCGACCTCCAGGGCAACGACGACGTACCGCGCATCATCTCCCCGGCCAAGGACGACCAGACCTTCAGCGTACCCGAGGTAAGGTCACCGAATACATAATAGTCCAGGAGTCAAATTTTAAAAATGACTTTTTTTCACCCAAAAAGACGGAGGATCTAAAAGTGGTTTTAAATTGTAGCCTGTAACCTGAAGTTTACATTTTGGCGTGTTGGCATTTTCGCAACACGCACATTTGGCTGGTATCCAATGCATAATAATCCAATGCATAATAAGTAATAAAGGAGATCTAGACCACATCACCTAGTGTGGAAATCAGCCTTCAGACCTGCAGGTTGGACAAGCTTGGGTTATTTTCTCTTTGAGCATATGTGAATTGCTCATTACTAGACTGCCTGTAGCTTTTGATAAATGCATATATGCGGTTCACGCTTTAGCAATAGAAAAAATCTTGAATCTCTTTCTGCTTTACATTTCAAAATCTGATTCCAGTTCTGATTATGGACTTAACTATTACCAAAAACAAAACGACCCATCTTTCTGATTGATTCTGATGTACGATAGTACCACTATTTCGATTCTTTAGTGCAACCAGGGAGTCCAAAATGCTATAGGATTAGATTATGAACCATTATGTTGGTCTTCACTAGTTCTTCATGAAGGGTAGATTGACTATGACTGTTTTAACGTAAGTAGTATATCAAAATGCGAATAACTTGCAGGCAGAGATGTCTATGGGAATTCATGAATCTAGTATGGGATATATTACACTCCTTTCTCACCAGCCTGTGCAGTTGACCCTCCCATGGATGCCCTGTACCCAAAAAAACTAAGCATGGTTCCATTGAGACCAATTACCCACATCATTGGTTCAAATATATCCGCTAGCAGAGCGCCACACAATTGAAAAAGGTCTAGATACATCAACAGAAAACCCATGATGTGTAGGTTGCATTATCCGCTATTAGATATTCAAATGACATGAAACAAGTATATGAAACAGGTCAAGAGAAGTGTTCTTTGTAATGTTTATTAATAGTCATTGACAACATTACACATCACTGCATTGATCCTCTACTGAGGCCAGCAATGGACCTTCATTATATTGATTTATTAAATTCGAGGTAATGAATGCATGCTTCTCTGCATTACTCTAGGACGCTGGACCCGGTACGAACATCACGCGCATAAACGCGGCGGCGCGGGGCTCTACGCCCGGCACGGTGTCCTTTAGGTTCCTGGACAACCCCTCACTCAGGGAGATGCAGAGTTACTTCAGAATTGACCCTCTCACAGGGGTCATCACACTGATCAAGCCGCTGGACAGGGAGGCCCGCCAACGATACCAGGTTAGAAGCTCTTTTTTCTTTATCTAATCGTTTATTTGTCACCTACAGATATGTCTGTTATTCCAGAGGTTACAAGTTAATAATTGTCGTATATATATATATACTTTTTTTGCAATTATTATTTGGTTAAACAACAATAGCATCACAATATCTAAATCTGATTATTTATAGCGTGAGGTAAACCAATATTAGCAATATTATACCTCAGTAACGATCATTCCGTAAGGAACTGTTGTTGGAATTTTGTCTTTAATGTTAATATCTGTAATTCTTTTGGTAATTGCTGCCCTATAGACGTTCCATTCGACATAATGGCTCGTCAGGTTTCCTTTTATTGAAATTCCATTATAGGCCTATGCTCGTCTTGAGCAGGGATCGGGTAGGGCCAATACATTAGAAAGTATGCGTTGGCCTCGTGTGCATGTATGCGTTATATACTTGCAGTGAGGGATTGCGGTCTGAAAGAAAAGGTGCAAATATAATTAGAAATGAGTCTATAATTTGTTCCAGATCATTTTCCCCCCAATTGTTGTTGGGGAGAATTCTGTCTCAAATAGGCCTATACTATATCCAAAGGTTATCCCGCTTCCCC
The DNA here is from genome assembly GCA_936440205.1 of Lepidonotus clava. Classification (NCBI taxonomy): domain Eukaryota; kingdom Metazoa; phylum Annelida; class Polychaeta; order Phyllodocida; family Polynoidae; genus Lepidonotus; species Lepidonotus clava. Next base: position 22,920,153 of record OW387135.1, read on the forward strand.
AAAAGGAAAGGTTATTTGCTCTTTGCAATGAACTTATATGTAATTGGTTTATTTTACGCAGTTGATTGTCGTCGTTGAGAATAAGCTTGCTGCCACTGAGATTAAGAGAAGCATGTTCGTCAACGTGTCTGACGTGGACGATAATAAGCCATCCTTCCTCGTTTGCAAGGTGAGTTACCTATTGATTCAAAGAATTGAAAAATGCATAAACACATAGTACAGACCAATAGGGAACAAAGCAATTGTTATTGTCCTGGTATAGATATATCGCCGAGGGCTTTATCCTGAGACATATAGGTGTGTGAAAATACGTTTTGAATAGTCTATATAATTATATAGGGCCCAAGTCTTTCCCATAACCTATGTTTGAATATCTTGAAATAGTGGTCACGGACAATTCTAAAACCATGCATAATTAAAAGGCACAGAAATAAATGGGGGGGTTTCTTCGCAAAACAATCCTATCATGACTGAAGAAGCCTCTTGATCTTTTCAAAGCTGCACGTCAACCCTGTCGTGGCACGGATAGACGAGGAGAACCCGACGGTGACAGACGTGGTACAGGTAAAGGCCTGCGACCTGGACGGCCCACCCAACGACAAGCTCTACTACTACATCGTCAGTAAGTGGGACATGACATTGATTGATGTGATCTATTTTATTATGGGTATGAATATCTTCCGTATTTTATATATATATATATATATATATTTGTAAACTTTATAAATTGCTCAAACCATTCATCATTATCGAATTTAAGGAGGATAGGAAAGGACCTCAAATGCTTTGTTGTTGTTGTTGTTATTGTTGTTGTTGTTGTTGTTGTTGTTGCTGTTTTGGGTTTTTTTGCCAATGAGTTTGATATAAAATTTTGTGAATAGTCTAACACTTTTTAAACAGCTCATAGATTTGATTGTTTCAGAATTAGCCTATATTTGATATAGGCCTGTGCCGTATATATTATGTAGCTATATTTAAAATAGACCTCGTCTCATGTGGATATGGTCAGAATACATGGGTAGTACAGTTAGATTTAGACATGTTATATATCACTAGGAAGGTTTTACAATTCTCTTTCAAATGGTATATAGGATGTATGGTATAAAGATGCATGGTTTTATACCATATTCCCGGAAGAAAATCAAACAAAAACGAAATCAACAGCATCAAAATCGGTATATGGTATAAAGGCTTTATAATGATATAACGAATGACCACTGATAACTCCTCCTGTATTTCCTCCAGAGGGTAACGACCCCATGCCCGGGAGCACCACCCCACCCTTCAGCATAGACCGCACCTCCGGGCTGATCCGTACCGCCGTCACCCTGGACCGGGAGAAGAAGACGTCCTACACCCTCTACGTCAAAGTCAGCGACGACCCCAACCTCAACGTCACCAACTACGTCGTCAACGCGTCCTTAGGCTCCATCCAGACCGTCGTTATTCATCTGACTGATGTGGACGATAATCCACCAAGCTTTGGGGATAAAACTACCTTCAGCACAGGTAAGGAAAACTAATTATTCTAATATAATTGATGATAGATATCGTATTGCATGGTCATATTATGCTACATATCATATTGGTTGGTTGGTTATTGGAGTTTAACGTCGTATGGATATCTATATTCCATTATGGTCATATCAAGGCGAGAACAAGGTTTGACAATTCTGTCTTTGTTGACTGAATCTACGAAATGAACAAGTTTTTGAGAAGATAGAGGCCATACCCCTACACATTTACTGAGGCAGGTGTTCTTTAATGTGCAGGGTTCTATAGACATAGCCCTATACACAACAACCAGCAGCCCTTAGACCTTTGATAACCCTATCTTTTATTTTGGTATGGATTAGTATGACCATATTGCATAGTCATGTAATATTGTGCATCAGAACACACCATCTGAAATGATATATTGGAGGTCAGAATTTTAAAATTAACCTAAATGTCATAATAAAAAGTCATTGTTATGGAGTAAGAGGTCATTTATTTTCACTGCTGATGAGATTTGCATGAGGCCGATGAATGCGACAGCAATGATGAATAATCATCCATTGAAACCCCAATATAAAAGAAAACTTTTAACAACAAAAAACGTATCTCACCATGCCCATTATACCAAATATAATAAACTCATAACTTCTTATACCACTTCCCCCATGGGATACGTGGTGGGGCTTCTGCTCCTGGGAAGAATATAGGCCCACAGTAGCACATACTGATTGTAAAAGGTAACAATGGGGGGGGGGGGGGGCAGCACTGACCAAGTGGTTCATAGGTTTGATTCCTGGTTGGTGTCTGGGTTCACTTAGGGATGAGGTACAACAAAAATGATTTCTGGGTTTTGATCCCCTGCTGTTTACCTGCCCTGTCATCCTCATCTCATAGATACAATCACCAAAGACTGACCAATTAAAACACGTGTCTGAAGTCAGAATTGGTCCTAACTTGTTTTCACCATGAAAATGACCCTGGCTGTTGGTATGACGTAAAACATTCATCTATAATAGTGAAGGTTTAATGATGAAGAATAGTGAGATAGTAGTTGTGTAGGATGTGATGTAGGTTTTATTCTGAAGTTGACACAAGTTTAGCTGTATCCTGCAGGTATGCACATAGAACACATATTCAATAATTGTCCAAATGTATAATGTTAGTCCTGGAGGTTATTGTCCTTTAAGTTCACATTGTCCTGAATGTTTCTGTGGCTTTGGGAGCATGTAGGTAGGCTCATAGAGCAAAGGCCCTATAGCCTAGTGTCCTTACGGCTACATGGTGATGGCGTTTCGGCAAGACCTGCTGGGTGGTTGCTTCTTCTCTGTCTCAACGTTCTGCCATTCACTAACTCCTTATATCACCACAACAGGCGTGCTGGCCACAACCCGCTACCACACCAACCTTCTTAAAGTGTCAGCGCGGGACGAGGACACGCAGACGACATTTACCTCTCCGTCCTACGTCCTCGAGAGTCAGAAGTTCCACCGGGAAGGGGACAAAGTCAAAGATACGCCTGATGCCTTTGAGATTGACTCTAAAACGGGGGTAGTACGAACAAACCTGCCCCAATATCTTGATTACCAGAACGGGTACTTCAGTATGGCGGTGAAGGCAACGGACGGGAAGGGCCGCTCCACCACTGCCCCTCTGTTTGTGAGTGATTATAGGCCAACATTTATGTTTTTAGATATATTATGCTCATTGGATATCTTCAGATAAGTTTGATCTTTAATGTTTAAATTTCTTGACAGTTAATTATTGGTTTTGGTTAATACAGTTTGTATTGGTTATGGTTAAAACAAATATGCTATCTTCATCGTAGCTCTACCAATATTTACGTTTGGGCTAAAAAAAAAAGACTTAGCATAACTATTCTTTTATTCAAATGCCACACCTTTCTAGATTTACGTTATTCGGGATGGCCAACGTCTTAAGTTCACCTTCTCACTCCCTCCAGACGAGGTTATGAAAACAAGGAACGACTTCATCAGGTGAGCCATTGCCTAACATAATCACTACGACATAGACAACATAAATAATATTTCGTAAGAGCCAACATTTATGTGGGTGATTATGATAGGTGTTGATAATCCGTGTGATAATATTATAGTTTCATTGCGATTAGGGATTGGGTTTTTATAATTACAAGAATAAGTTCAAGTAGGAATAGTTTGTTTTGACTTTGACTCGCAGACGCTATTGTTAGGCATTCCTAGTTAATCAGCAAAGACTGAATTGGTGACCATTTACCTTGATTAGCTCAAAAGATAAGCCGTTCACCCAAAGTAGCTCAGCTGCTTAATTGTCAATAGCTAAAGTTTGCATAAACAAGGTATGAGAGTTAGATGAATTGAATGTCAGATGAACACAATGAATATCTGTTACCAGATATTCATTGTGTTTATTTGTATGCTGATTTTTTCATCATAGAGAGAGCTGGAAGTATTGTAATGGCTGGATAAAAGTTTGGAATGATAACAAGGCTGCTACTAGAAACAAACAACTCAAATGCAATTAGTCAAAAGTGATTGCAATTGATATTCCAGTCTTTCTAAAAAAAATTATTTCTTTTGCATCTTACGTGTTAAGATTGTAATTTGTAATTTTAAAACTTTAGGATTTCTTCGAATAAATTAAACTCATCAAATCTCGACACTCATGGTGTGAGATGATAAAAAGAGATAGGTATCCCTGATATCAGTAGTACCTTTTGACTTTGGTATTTTGACCGTTTATCAATAAATCAACGGCCAACATTTGAATTATGTGATGATGGTAGGTATAACTAGATAAAATAATAAAGATAAAGATAAAATACCACTTTTGATATTTAAAACAATGCCATGTCAAATATCTGGGACATAAAGGTGAAGACCTAACTTAGGCAAAATATGAATTTAATACTGTATTATACATGTTGTACTTCCGTTATCTATGACCTTTTCTTCCGTTACAGAGAAGTCAATCAAACATTGGGAGATGACATCCGGATCAATGATGACAGTATCCATTACCACAATGATGAAAACGGTGATCCAGAGAACTCAAGGTTAGAGACAACTTGGCTATTTCAATTTATAGCACAAGTAAAGTTGTTTGTTATTTCGGACAATGACCTTGTGCCGATTGCCCTGAAACACATAATTTCCATTTCATTTACCACATTTGTGAAGTAGGTATATAATATATATATATATATTGTGTCTGTGTGTCTGTGTGTCTGTGTCTGTGTGTGTCTGTGTCTGTGTCTGTGTCTGTGTCTATGTCTATGTGTGCATGTGCCTGCGTGTGTGCGTGTGTGAGTAGTGTGTATATGTGTGTGGTGTGTGAAAAAATGTTTTGGTAGTACTTGACAAACAAGTAAACAATATTTACCTGTTCTAATCACTAATTTTGCCAAGATTAATAGCCAAGTTCTCTTATAGTTATAATATGTAATTGTTAATGCGCACTAAAGTACTCATAGATGAAAAACACATTTCTGGTTTTCCCAATCAGTATTGTGTACATGATACATAACTTCCTTTCAGAACTGACCTGTGTTACCACATGGTGAAAAATAACCGCGTCGTCCAGCCTGCGGATGCAAATGAAATACTGGACACATACAGAATTGAGCTGAATCCTATTTATGTGAAGTACAGTGCCGCGCCTGATGGGGTAAGAAACAATTACTTAATCCTCACCGTACAAAGAGCAACTATAACATAACATTATGGTATTTTCTAATGTTAATAGGCCTAATGGGGGAAAACACACGGAATAATTATTCACGTTTTAATTTCATATTATCCTAACCTACTAACATGTATTTGTCTTGGTGACAATAACTCATCCTCAAACTATCTAGTAAAGGAAATATAGTTATTATCCCTTGAAAACAACTAATCAACCTCTCAAACTGCCACTGGATCTGCAGTATTTGCTGAATGTACACATGATGTATACATGCTCTGTGATACAAGGATGACTCACTCCTGTGTGTGTTATAGCTATGTTCACTGAATGCGGTGACATTCATCTGGACCATAGTATAGTGATGATGACTGATTCATGTGTTTGCTGTAGCTATGTTTGGTGAAGGTGATGATGTACCCCTAGTTCCTAGTATATAGTTATGACTGATGCACCACATTCACTGAAGGCAGTGACATACACCTCGTCCATGCTATAGTGATGACGTATTCATGTGTTTGTTGTAGCTGTGTTCACTGAAGGCAATGACTGATTCATGTGTTTGTTGTAGCTGTGCTCACTAAAAGCAGTGACTGATTCATGTGTTTGTTGTAGCTGTGTTCGCTGAAGGAAGTAACTGATTCATGTGTTTGTTGTAGCTGTGTTCGCTGAAGGCGGTGACGTACACCTGGTCCGATCACTTCTGGTTATGGTGGATCCTGATTGCCCTCACCCTTCTCATCATGCTGATAGCCCTCATCCTTATCTGCTGCCTATGTTGCTGCTGGAAAAGGTAAGTTCTGATTAGAATACCTACATGAAGTATTATCCAAAGGAACTGTAGTAAGACGATGGAAGTTAATAGTATTAATTAGTACCATTGTTTTTAGGATGGCATAAAATTTAAATATAGATAATTTTATATAGTACTATTCCATATATGGATAAATAAAAGACAAATTCCAAAGGAAAACAGACATGTCTATGCAATAAAAGTAATTAGTAATTAAAATATGATAGATTAAGGCGGAATGCCAAGTTACATGTTTTATAGTATTTTTTTCTATGTCATTATTGCCTGCTCATCACATTATTGTCCGAGGCCAATTTTGTTCACAGAACTAACACAATATTCTTTTCTTTATTTTCATACAAAAGACCAATTCTTGAACCATGTAAGTATACTTAGATTCTTTTAATGTGCACGTTATCGTAGTTTATTAGTGTTTTCATAATCCCTAATAATAATAATAAGTATGTCTCAATAAAGTTTCTGTCTTTTGTCTGTTGTCTAGAGTAGGATAACAGTGATATTATCCTGAGACAGCATTGGGTTTGTGTAGTTAAATCTAATATTGTTTAATCAGTGACACATGTACCGAACTAAAAGGTGTCAGTGCATACCCTGCAATGTGCTTTTCCAAGTCGTGCACTGAATGTTAATAAGAAGTATATGAATAATGAAGACTACATGCATGACATAATCTAAAAGATTGTTGTCCAAGTATTTATGATATTGCTAATTAATGCCCAAAACAATGAATAACATGTTAATGTTGCATCCAAATAGTGATAATGATAATTGCATAACCTTTATAAATGAGAAGTGTACCATCTTAATGTTTCCTGCAAAAAGTGATAACTTTCCAACTGTACAAATAACCATATCAATGTGTGTAACGTATGTTGCTGCCATTTGCTTTTTCACCAGATGTGGACTTGGATCCCCAAGGCGACTACATGTAAGAATGATCGCCATTTAATTGAAATAACTATCGCTGAATAACTCCCTGTAACTTTCCCCGACCTACTTTAATCTGATAAAATAAATAGTATCATGTAGACCGTTGAATGAATTTCCAATTTCATGAACAGGATGGTATGAGAAAAAAATGAACTGCATAGACGATATTATAGTGCCTGTCTAATTTCAATCAAAACAGATATTAATCTAGCCACCTATATTTCTCTACCACAATCAAGTGCCTCATTTACAATTACATCACCCCTATAATAGATTTTTATACCAAACATGAAGAAGTACGACCGAATTTTCGGCTCATAATAAAACAATCTTCCTTCTTTTTCAGGCCAAATAGAGAGTACGAGTGGCAACAGAGGACGGTCAAGATGGACTAGAACCTAGAGAACATGAGAAATAGAAATGAGAATGAGAACATCGGAAATGATGCCAATGGTATACCTAGTGGAGAGGAGTGGAAAAGCCCTTTGAACGCCCTTGGGGAGTGGTATATCATAATGCACTTTTCTCCCGACTGCCAGCAACAGAGACAGCGGCTGCATTGTTCCAATGGCTTGAAAACTAAATGTCATCATCATGTTATTTTACCATTTTTGTTCATTTTCCCAGTAATTATTGATGATAGACCTATCAAAGTATAATATTGATAAGTCGCAGAGTTGGTCATTACAGACTGCTTCTATTTTGAGATTGTTAAATGTTGCAATGTTATTTATATCGGTATATAATGATCAAGTGTGTTTATGGTCACTCCATATATTAAAAACAGTGGTATTTCTGAAAAGGTGTAAATAACTAAATAACTCGTCCAAAGTTCTGTCAATAGGCAGGTACTGAATAATATTACTATTTCTTTCTATAGGTGATAAGGTTTTGTTTCGTTCTATCAAGGATCTCTCTTCTTGAGTTTTATGTATGGCGTCATTCGATAACATGCATGTGACTGAGAAAAACATATCCCCATCAACATTTCTTTAGTATTCATAGTAGCAAACGCTTATAAATATTCATGCTGATCACTTTCCCATGTCTTCCAATGATCACTGTCCCATGTCTTCCAATGCAGAAGAGATATTTATTTATCAAACTGAGAATGGAAACTATGTATGTGAAAATGCATCACAATTTAATCCACATTGCAAAATAATGTATCATACAGTGGTCTAATATTAATATTTTTGTAAAAAATAACTTGCTTCATTTTCTGGGAGAGTGTTTAAAATTGATAATGGTGCTATACATTGGTTAAAAGTAGATAGCAGCTTTGCTGATATTGTTCAAGCTGGACTTATCTAACTAGATTATAGAATGTACATATAGTTATGGCTTTTGTGGATCATAATGAATAAATGAAATAAAGTATAAATTTGTATGGAATTGAAAACAGAGAGCAATGGCAATTTTTTTTTCAGAAATAACGAATGGTGCGTGATTTTTCGATAAATTAAGCTCTAAACTGAGTTTCGTTATAATTCAGGGACGGATTTAGAGGGGGCGCCTGAAGCGCGCGCCTCACCTAATTTGTGTCAAATTAAAAAAATTGTAATGTAAAATTATAGCCCAGAGATGCGGCGCCTCACACGTTTATATAAGGGCACCCCCCTTTTTGAGATCTCTGGATCCGTCCCTGTAATTTCATGTACATGTATTTAGATTGACGATATGCCGTATGACAACTCTTATCGAACGGATAATGAGAGCAACGATATCATGGATTAATAATTTATCAATTTGAGTTTTGTAGGGTACGCACGTATCTGCAGAATAATATTCTGCCGATATATTATATCTGCCAATGGTGTTATGTGTAAATAGGAATTCATGTCTACTCGACTCCCTGTTTGTACATGATGATGTAACAAAATGAATAAAGGTTTTCATCCAAAAGCATATCAAATAACAAACAAACTTGTCTCATCCCACAACATGCAGTTTAGGGAAATATTCTTGAACGGGTTATCCTAGGCTACAGTAGATTTCATATGTCAAGAGACTTATTCATCACAATAGGATGTGATAGGACGCTCCCGGTACATTGCAATCGCTTATAAACAGCTCTCAATAACATGTTAGGGACTATTGATAAGACTTTCCGTTTAATTTTGCATTCATGTATATTTTTTATTCCTAGTAACAGCTTGATGTACAAACGGTTCCTACCAACATTTCAGATGACATTGTCATTGCCATATACCATCATACTATCCCGCAGTGGTTGGTTGGTTGGTTATTGGGGTTTAACGCCGTAGCAACATCTAAGGTCATATCACAGCGAGAACAGGATTTGACAATTCTGTCTTTAATGATCGTATCTATGGAATGAATGAATCTATGAGAAGATAGAGACCATACCCCTACACATTTACCGAGGTAGGTGTTCTTTAATGTGCATGGTCTCATAGACAGGGCCACACACACAACAGCCGGTGACTCTCTAGGAGTCTTTGATAACCCAGTTGTTGCCACTGGGAGACATGTAGAGGGGAGTAGCAGCCAGACCACCCCAGCCCAGGATTGAACCCGGGCCGCCCGCACAACAGACGGACACTCTGACCACTACACCACCCCACATGCCTATCCCGCAGTGGCGGATGCAGTTTTTTTTAAACGTGGAGGTGCGCTAATAGAAAGGGGGGCGCCCCACCCTCACTTTTTCCAGAATTTTCCATGAAAAGAAACTAATTTGTCCCCCAAAGAAAAAAAAAAAAAGGGGGGGGGGGGGAACCTCCCTCTGTAAATCCGCCAATGATCCCTATTAGCACTATTATTCTTGAACGCCTGCATGCCAGAGCTAGTTCAGAGAGACGCTAATGCTCAACATAAGTAACAAAATTATTGGGACCCAAAATGTGCCATACTTTTAGATAATGTTAGGATTCCTTTTCCAACGCTATCGGAACCATTGCAATAAAATTCCGATAGTTTCATCGCTTAGGGTACCACGGACATTCCAATAACAGTAAATGCATGTAGATTACGCTATCGTTCTTATGACAGGTTTAATCTATCCTTCATGAGACAGGAAGATAGTGAAATTGGGGTTTCAAGTTATAGTTATTTTGTATAAATGAATTTGTTTTGAAGAGATATTGTTTACATATGAAACAAGTAAATTACCTCAAACGCAAGTTGAATACCTGTTTTATCTTGGGAAATTCAAATGGTCAGCATGGATTTTGAAAGGGTGAACCCCCAAATGATCAAGAATCTTTTAATGTACTTTTATGAGGTGCCTAGCTGACAATATTACTATACTTAATTTTAAACCATATCAAGACCTGATAGGTGAGCATTTGAATTTCTTAGTAATGTTGCCTTTTATCTAATGTACAATTTGGTATATTAATATTCTTAAAGTTAAGGAACTCTTGACAAACCGCTTACACAAAGATGTACCAGTAACCTATATAAAACATCTCAAGCTATGAAAAACATCGTTGTTGTTCTGCTAATAAAAAATGTTTTATGATAATCAATTGTACTTCTTTTCATTGCACAAAAAAAGAAAATGCGGGATGCCAACTATATGTAAGAAACATTTTTATTTGTGGTCCAAATACATTCGCAACTCTGTAGTGATTTGAGAATGGATTGATGTTCGCACCTTCCACCAATGTTGTAATGGAATGGCTTCGTGAAACATGATTTTCTCTGCGAATACAAACCCTACTTGCAGTGTAGTAGTTTATTGAATTAGGAGCAATATGGGTATATAAGAAAGCCTTACGTTTTTTAGTTGGATTAATCATAACGTGATCTCTGACAGTAACCATTAAATATACGTGCTTATCTAAATTTGAGATTATTTCATAGATCTCCAAGAGGTATGGTCCCATCAGATAACTTACAGGGTAAAAGCACATACCTTTCCAAGTTCATACAGTTCTATTCTACTGCATATAAAGGAAATACTCGATTTTGTATGTGCAGTATTGTCTTAATCAAGATTAGCAGTTAAATTTAGAGAAAAACCTCAATCACAAAAGTTTAACCTTGGATCGTTCCATTTTTTTAAATGAAACCTGCTGTTCGATCGTGTAGAAAGTAGGCTGTCTCGGCGAGAATGGGATGATATGTCAGATGATACGATGATAATTGTCATGAAACTTTTTCTATGAACTGGATGAGTATGCCGTGTACATTATGAGGCGGCGTACATTTCTGAAGCGGCGTACACATTTTAAGGCGGCTTACGTTATGAGGCGGACTGGGTGGACATCGGCTCAGCGGCCTCCCCACTGCCATTAGCTGCAGGGTTTTTGATGTCGGTCCTGACTTCATAAATCTGAAACACAAAAATATATCATCAGGGACGAGCACATCAAGACCTTCTTTTCCTACTTTTAGATTTTGTGTCCCGCCGAAAGAGAGTTTCATGTAACTACCGTAAAACCCCTAATTTAGGCCGCACCCTAATTTAAGCCGCACCCCAACTTTGGGGTTTATCTTTGGACATGTTTTTTCATAATTTTTTATTGTGTGCCATTGAATTCAAGGTTATGTAAACCCCTAATTTAAGCCGCACCCTTAAAGTGGAGGCCTAATAAGATTTCATTTCACAAACTAACCCTTATTTAAGCCGCGGCTTAAATTAGGGGTTTTACGGTAGTGCTGAAAGCAGTTCAAACAGGTCAGGTGCAGTTATATAAACGAACACAAAATGTGCAGATCAGAGATGCCACTCCCAACTAATGAAAAAGTAGGAAATGTTTTTCCTACTTTTATTAGAAAAGCAAGTAGGAGGGAAATAACCTTTTGAAATAGAGACCTAACACTGAATTCATATTTGACTTGCTTGAAATTCACACAAAAATACACTAAAACAGATATTAAAGAGATATAGGAAAATCTGTTGTGCAATCCAAAATCATCAAAAGGTAGGAAATCCTACAAAAGTAGGAAGAATGGCATCTCCAGTAGATATGGCACACATCGTTTCCTTACAGTAATACTCATTCTTTCCGCCAAGCTAAAGCTACCATTAAAACAATATTTCTTCGCCTACTAAGAAGGGAGTAAAGCTGAGTGGCCTACCTGGACATAGGACTCGGAGAGTGTGATCATCTGGGGCAGGATGTCGACCACGTGCAGATCCTGCAGCTCGTACCACTTACCACTGCCCTGTTCGATAGTAAAAGGAGGTATTCTTCAATATATAGTTTAAAATAAGCCTGGGGTATTTGGATTACATTCATATCTACTGTCAGACATAATGGTCAATCCTAATACTAAACCTCACTTCTCATATTACAGGTTTCATTTTCGACACATGCGCATGAAGATACATTGAGACCGAATAGTTCAATTCAAAATCTTAAAATTTAGTTTCAATCAGGACCACATTCTCAACTAAACACAGATTATATATCATATGAATTTTGACTTAAAATATAGTTAGAAAAAAATTAAAGCAAGACAAGGTAAAAAATCTTGCTAGTAGGCAATACAACAGCCAGTTTGGCGGCCCATACGAAAATGTTTTTTAGGGTGAACTAAAGGCCTGATCCACGTTGCCATTTTGGGCCGACCGATTTTTTTCTCATGCATTTTTCACCTATTTGGACTTAATTTTCCTGATGAAAATACAATTTTTCCGATATGTATTATTCTAAACTCTTTGGAAAAGTGTATGTTGTATAAGAAAAATGATTTTTTAACAAACCGATTTTCAAAATCGGCTCAAAATCGGCCAAAAATCGCTACGTGGATCATGGCCTTAAGTGGGAGGACTGGTTCCTTTACCTTGTGTAAGATCTGCACTTTGTATTGTCCTTTCTCCGTGCCTGGCTCACCGTCGTGCACGATGTTGGCGACCAGATCGTACGTCGTATGTTTGTGTTTGGCGCGGACTTCAGGGGCCAGCAATTCACCAAAGTCTATCCCTCTGGAAGAGGAAACAAAGATAATAAATGAAAGCTTACTGATGGTGAAAAATGGTTCGATGGGATGATAAAATTTCTCATCGTTCTTACCATTATATACTAGAAACATAATAAAGACAGATGAGCCTCTTCCTGCTCAGCAGTAGAAATAATTTCTAACAAAATAATTTGTTCTTTAATAAGTAATGTTTTAATATAGAAGAATATGAACAAAGTGATTTAGAAATCTACATTATTGCAATAAGCTTGGAGAAAAACTTGCGGGAAAACTAAAAGTTGTTTCAAATGCGTTGTAGTACTTGTACTTACTTGACTGGAAAGTTGACGATTGTGTTATTCTTTTCAACGATGAACGTGTTCTTCGTAAATCTCTGAAAACAGAAACCAATGTTTACCATTTAGTGATAGCCGCTTCATAAGAGATACAAACATTGCTTTCCAATACGACAAGGAGCTCTTGGTCAGAATCTATACATCTAACATGCGAACGGTTAGGTCTTATATTTTCCTGATACCTTTTAGTTGTAAAAACATGTGAGCCTATTATTTTTTGTTAAGTTCTTTTGCGTCAAAATACATGTAAGCGCTTCGCACTTGATACTTTAACCATCACTGTTTAAATGGGACATTGTTATGCAGTAAGTTTCTCACAGAAACACAAGACAATTGTAACATATATGATTTTCAAACACTGGTCAAACCTATGTTTTAAACAAATCAGGATTTGCAATTGACTATGTAAATCATACGAATGTTACCTATAGTTTCGTGAGTTTAATAACTATATTCCTATAGTAATACTATCCTAATAGTATATATATACATGTATGTAAAATATACTTTTGCACCACATTATCATTTATTATATCTAATTTTCATGTATTATATATCTGAAAACCAGAATATTTGAAAAACGTGGCGAAGAGTTTGTTTTCACAGCAATCGTATGAATGGCCAGCTCACTTTGAAATGACACTTTTATACTCAAACCAGGGGTCATCTTTGTTATATATCACAAGTGGACATGTCAAGGGGACATGTTATGTTTCCAAACAGTTGAAAAAAGAAAAAAATATATATCTGAAAACCAGGGCTACTCTGATGTTTATTATGTAATAAAATATTTTAATAAACAAGTGGCTTCGCCAGGCTGAAAAATGCTGGCAATGATGAACATTTTCATGATTCAAATTCACAACCTTTGGGTTTGGAGGTGAGGGTTCTAACCACTACACCATGAAGCCACATGGAGGAGGATGCTGGATCTGAGAAATGGGATCATGACCCAATTTGCTGGTTCCCAAAGGTCCTTTTAAAAGCAGTTTAACAAAACAGCAACCAGATGGACAGGTTGGTTATGACCTATTTTGCTGGTTCTTGGTAAAACCTGAAGAAAGTTCAGTATGTAGGCAGCAACATGTGAAAGGACATCATTTTAGAAGAAGTAGGGTAAATACCTTGATGAAGAGAATGATGTAGGGAGGGAGCCGGGTGATTCTGAACCGCTTCATGGTGGAGTCCTTGTATGTTTTGTACTCTTTTTCTTGGATGCCGTTGAACTTGTTCAGGATCTGGTAGATGGGGACCTGGGGGATAATGTCCTCCCGAAGCTCATCTGGGTACAGCGGGGGTGCGGGAAGGTCACAGGTCAAGAAGAAGAACGACGCCTCCTCCTCCGTCTCTGGTTTTGGGGGGAAAACAATAAAATGAAGATGATTTACTCTGAATAGATTCTTATAGAACGTGATCCTTCACTGGGTGGGACCTCCTTTTGTATCATACAACTTTACGTTTGTAAAACAAGAACGATATTGGTATAGACCTTTTTCATTAGGGTGTGGCGCCCCCTGGTGAAGTAAATGGAACCAATGGTTTAGGTCATTGCCCATAGTTAACCCATATGAAGTGAAGCATAAAGGTTAACTATGGGAAATGACCTAAACCACTGGTTCCATTTAATTCACCAGGGGGCGCAACACTCTTAATGAAAAAGGTCTATACTACGACAGCACAGGCGCTGTGTGGGAGCCCGGAGGGAAAAGGCCATATAATTATATATATTGACAAATCCCCTTCAACCCCCTTACCCCCCCCCCTCTACTTTATATGTGGTTGGCCTACCCAGTAGCTACTTTATGTGCGGTTGGCCTACCCAGTAGCTACTTTATGTGCGGTTGGCTTACCCAGTCGCTACTTTATGTGTGATTGGCCTACCCAGTCTTACTTTATCGCTTTACTTTATGGTTGGCTGACCCTCCATTCTTTCCAGTTATATCTATTGCATAGGCAACATAAGACGGTAGTTTATCAGTTTTTCTCTCGTGAATGAATCACATATAGCAAAATTCAAATTTTTTAAAATCTTTGAGACTGCCATTACCTCGGTACTCTTCACTCGCCATCAGTTTTTCTTTTTCCTCTTCTTTCTGAAAGTGATATAAAAACACATCATTCATGTTATCATTGGCCAATGTGTATAATAGATGAGGAATGTTTAGATCCTAAAAGAGAGAGAACAACTATCACTTTTTCTCTTTCAAGTTGAAGTATGAATCAAGTAAAAGATAAACTATTCTATATGGATCTAGACATTGGAATTTACATGAAAAAGACTCAAATGAAACATAACTCACAATATCTATGGCTGGAACTTTTCTTGTGTTAACAATCATTCTTCCTCGGAAAGTTTTGCTCACGATACTTGAGGTAATCTTTTTGGTACCACCGAGGGCGAGATGGAGAGCGTTCATGAACCACGACATGAACTCGACACAATCACCTGGAAAAATAATATACATGTATGTAAAGATTTAGCACTTTTAATCTTTTTTTAATTTTTTTACTTGAGGTTTAGAACTTTTAAGAGTGACAATATATTTCAGATGGTTTCCAGATCTTTTTCAATATTTTTCTTTTAGATAAATGTTATATACTTCTTATGGATGCCGATCTGGCACCAATCTTGTCTTTTTCACTTTTAATTCTTAATGTTATGGTGGACATGTGGACGTATAGACTTATCGAATATCGGTAATAATAATCTGTATAAAATACTTCAACACTGTATTTCATATTTTCTTCAAAGTTCTATCTTCAAACACAATTGTGTATCGTCTGGAAGATCAGAGATAACCAGCAGGACGAGTTCTGAATAAATAACGAAATTGTTATACAAAATATTTTAAACATACCCTGTTCTGTGATCTGGTACTTCTTTTTGGAGCAGAGCACCACGGACTGTAGCATCTCGTGTGGGCTGACGTGGGCTTTGAAATTTCGCGGATTCCACATTTTCCGCAGGAGTTCCCCAAAGCGTTGAACGAGCAGAATGCTCAGGTCTCCCGGAGGACGTTTGATCTTCTTGTAGTTCTCCTCACGTAGGAAGTAATTGCGAAGAGGAGAGACGTGACTCAGAGCCTATAAGGTTTAAAAGGAAGATAGTGATATGGTGAACACAAAAAGAATGAGGTAGAAATAACTCTATTTGATATGTTAATTTATGTTATACAGGGATTTTCTTGCCAGTAAGTAGATTTATACTTTACAGTAGCAAAGAAATTATCGTAATATAAGGGGTTTCAGACTTCTTACATATACATAATTCATAACTGTAAAAAAAAAATCAATCAAATCTTTTTTTCTTGATATTGAAAATTAAAACTTAAACACTCCCTATATTGAAAACATTTAATAAGTTTTAATTTATACAACGTCTTTATCTATGTTTGTCAAAAGAGAAAGTATTATCATTAACAATACATTTATGAAATGTGTAATTTTTGTCATCCGTCTTGTATATGCTTACTTGAAGGATGACGTTGCAGTAGTCGTTAGCCTTGATGTTGTTCAGTCCTACAATACCCATAAGGTATGTGGTACCATCATAAGCTCGGGACATCTTAGCGTTCTTGTCTAAGTGTCGGATGCCTTGTTGGGTAAAGGTAGGGTTCAGAACGTACTGGAATAAAAGTGATTCAATGTTGTCAAGAGATTTCAATGGAAGTAACATATGTACCTACTTTTTCGAGGACCACCAAACAAATACTATTTGCTATATTCTATTTTATATTTCTTTATTTTTTTTTTGGCTGTGCACACCACCACTTAGCCACGTCTTCCAGATATTAGCTATATTTTACCTGTCAGGAAAAACCGAAACACTAGCTGAAACAATCTTCACTGATAACTCTTAATCAAAATCTACATTTGATAGCGCAGAAATGTGCTCTGCAATCTGTGTGTGATTCAATAGGGAAGGTACATGTCATTCTTATCTCGCAAAAATCCTTGGATGGTGGTGGAGAACATTGTCAACTAGGTCAATGAATATTTTGTTTACTGCTGATCTACGTTTGAAATACTATATCAAATCATATATGTGAATGAAGGTACTTGTATTTAAAAAATGTCTTTCAAACTGTTTTGTTTGTACTGAGTTATTTGATTGTGACAAAATTATAGTGTCCTTTTTTCCGACGTTTTTTCATTATTTGATTGTTACATAAAATTATAGTACGATACGTACCACGATGTCCTCTAGAGACGTATCTATGATTTGGTAGTTGTCCGGGAGGCAGTAGAACTTGCATGTTTCCAAGTTTAGAAACACGTGATGGCCCTCTTGAACACTGTGAATGTACGCATGTGACTTCAATCCGCGACCTGTAAGTCAAATGAACCTATAAGTTCTGGTTTCCCCTGACTATGGTAAAACTGGTTGCTTTTCATGAATGATAAGGCAGTTTATGAATTGCGCATATATTTCACATGCTGACAATAGTTTGGTTATCTCTATCAAGATTGTATATTTTAGATAAGGAAAATGGTTTTAACATCCCAGGCCATATACCGTTCTGGACACTTCGAGATTAGCATAGATGACTGATGAGAGAGATAATTCCACAAACATTGGCTTGAAAAATAAGTTGTAATCAGAAAGTGTCTTTAGCATGGTAGTATAAAGCCATTTTTACACAACAGATATACGGACTACTAATTCCAGCTACTATACCAAACAAATGATTTCTAGATAAGGAGCGAGAGGGGCTCCTTACAGAGAAAATGAGAAAATCCTCACTGACCTTGGTAATATTTGCCGCAAACGAGACACGCGTAGACGTTGAGATGTGAAAGGGAGACTGAACACAGCTTCTCGAAGTCAAAGTCAAGGACAGACCTACAAACGAAAAATACAAGACAATGAATTTTGAGTGCATCATAAATAATTGACAATCACTCTTCACTGGCTGCAAATACCTTGACCAAAGTTGGAGACACACCTTTTAGTTACTTGCTTCAAATAATAAATGACACAACGGAAACATAAAGGGTTGTAACTGACACCATCGTCTATATTAATTTATTACGGCTTTTTGAAAGGTGCAACATTATGGGGCCTTCCATTTAGTACGTACCCACATTTTCAAAAATCTCATACCCCCCTTGGGCAAAAATACGCATAGGATATGTACTAAAATGTACGCACATTTTCAAAAGTCTCAGACCCCCCTCCCCGCCCCCCTAGATGCGTACATACTTAATGGAAGGCCCCTATATGTATTATGTAAAAGTTTGGATCAATAAACAAAGTAAAATAAGATAGAAGAGCCTTTACCTGTGGATCGTATCCAGGTAGGGACAACTCCTACTCCGCTTGTCCTCTTTGTGAGATTGCACTGGGGAAAAAAAAGATACAGGTGTGACTTTATGTCGGGGGGGTGAATATCAATCCAAAATATGTCATACTTTATGAGCAGCCTTATTTACAAAGTAAAGTAAACAGAGGAAACCCCTGGCCTGTACACAACTTCAGTAGGAAAAACTTATTCAATTATCTATTGATATTTTAAGTATTAAGTCTCTGAATTTACATATTTTTCTATGTTTATTTTAACTGAACTGCCTTCCTTTGAATCATTTATCAATGTGCTGCACTATGTCAACTGTCATTGATGCGTCGATCAATGCATCAGCTCATTTCAATCAATGTCGTTACATGTATACTTGACATGTCAACTCACATAGAATTGGGAACAGATGTGGTACTGCACATTGGGCACTGTAGGGGGAAGTTTTTACTAATACTAGAGTTGCTTACCAACACTGAGAGGGACCGTTTTGACCTCATTTGATTGGTCAGTCCTTGTCTGTCCCCCTCTGGCATTAGTAACAGTCATGCATAAGTGACCATGCAAGACTATTACAAAGAACCTCCCTGACCCTGATAGGGCTATGACGCACCCCTGTCCTCAAGAATAAGGAGCTGTTCATCAGCCACTGCCTGTCATTTGGCCTTATAAACTTATAGTCAATATCTAAGGGCACTTGTGTCTTTTTCTTCAGTAGACATTTGACCCTGACAAAATAGCAGCCCATGGATATAAACTTACCTATAGGTAGATCTATACTCCTAAAAAGAATTGTTGTGTTCAGGTTACCCGACCTACCCTAATTTTGTTTTAGGATAAGTTTTCCTAATATTTTTTGAAAATCCATAAGAATTGACCAGAAAACCATGGAAAGGCATAAAGATGATGAGGGCATGTATTTTAGAAGCTGAAAATTGTGTTAGAGGAAATTTAGGATTTTTTATTCTAATTTTCAACACTCCAGGGGTTTATTTGGTAAGTAAAAAAAAAATCGACCTACCTACCCTTTAGGCTTATTGTGTCGACCTATGTTACCTGAACACAATATCTCTTTTTATTTGCCTCTGACTTCTAAGGTGCAGTTGGTCTCCTTTATTCATACAAATGTTCTTGGTCGCACGATCTATAGATCTATATACTTATTTTGTCCATGTCGTGTGTCCCACTAGCTTCCTAGAAGTACTAAATTCCTGTTAGAATACTAGTCTAACTGTATATTCGTGTCTGCCTCATTAAACTGTTTTACTATACTTTAACCTTACAGAAATTCCTATAAACACCATAATAAAATTATATTGTTCTGCCCCCCCCCCCCACCCCCCCAAAAAAAAAGGTGCTATATACTTTATACATTATGTTTTGAAACCTTTGGCTTTAATTTAAACATTTCAATGACAATGTTAGAGCTATTTTGATTCATAACGTTAACTAAACTTAGTTTAAAGATTTTATTTAGATCTGAATTCTTATTCATAAATAGAAAAATATGACCGAAACCTCTGAATTCAGTCATACAATTTACTAAAATATGTCACGTTGGTGTCGCGATGAAGCCACGGCTTAGCAATACAAGTCATAACAGTTCCCGTCCCAAATCTGTAAAATGCTCAACGTTGGTGCAGCCCACACCAACGTTCTGACGGCAGAATCGTGAAAAATGTCAAGCAAGCGGCACTGTTCCGCCAAGCCTACAGCGCCCTCGACGCGTTCCGGGGGTTATGCACTGAACATGACAGTCCGATTTTCAGTTCTCTAACCTAACTTTTACAGTCTGACATATAAATACCATAATATCATTACCTTTAACTGGAGGAGCTTCATCATCTTCATCCAAGAGGTGCCGCTTTCTTGCCTCGGAGGTCGCCATTTTGAAGCGTGTCTGTGTACTACGTCATCGAACTTGGGAAGGTCGTGAAAATAATATAAATTCTTGTCGTATTTACCAATATTGAAGACATACACGAATGGAATAAAAAAGGCTATGATTTATCACATATTCATTTTTGTAATACAGACGTAATTTCATATGATAATATTGATTTTAATTTCTTTTAATTGTTTTAAGGGGTCTTTCTGTTGGTTAACTGATTCCCTCGAGTACACCGTTATTTTTTTTAAAGGTAGCTAGTAACCAGCGAAATAACTGACGTCATCGACCCAAATACACAAAAGGAAACAAACTGGCATGATGTGAAAATGTCAGGAGCCAGGCTGAATATGAAACATGGCTTTATTCAATATATCAAGAGGAATCAGTTGAATCGGTTAGTTCAGTTACTTGTTTACATGTTACTTGGTGTAGTTTATCTGGTAAAATATGTCTTGGCTAAGGAAATAATGCATGGCAGTGGCTTCAATTTCGTTCGTTCGCCGCTGTCTCACTGTCAGTCTCAGAGAGTCAGACTCCGAAAGCGTCAGTCTGCCACAGGTTAGATCTATGCTACTACTAGTACTAACGTCAGTACTAAACAGCTTTGCTCTGGCAGCCTTCATTCATAAAAAGTGGTGCACGACGTTTTAGGTAGAGGGCAAAACTTTTGGCCAGCAACGACTACTCAGTACTGTAGACCTGTAGCCCTATCCCTGGAACCCAGACAAATTACACATGTAGAGTCTATTAGATATTTTGACTTGAAAACACGGTTATAAGATATAAAAATCAAAAGAGATCTACCCCCCCCCCCCCTAAAAAAAACAGGAACGTATCAACAGCCAATCTTGGTGTATAAAATAACATGCTTTTAAAATTTTTATCTGTGTCTACATTGGTTCAAATGTTACACAACTTACAGACAGTTATACGGAATATGCGGGTCATAAAAAGGACCAATGCGCGCCGAAATTTCGAGGAAATCGCGAACGGAGGTTGGGGGTGCTTTTAACACTGGCTCCTATGGGAGAAAACATGTTATTTCGCGATAACTTTAAACTACCCCAACAAACAAACAATCGCGATAACTTTATAAATATCGCTCCAATCTTCATACGGTAAATGAGAAAAAGTTTGGAATTGGTCCCACCCATGTCATACAATCCATCAAATTTTCCGTATCTCCCCAGTTTTCCCAGGATCGGGAAAATCCCGTTTTTCCCCATAGGCACCAATGCTAAACAGGGTCACTTCTGGAGCCCAGTATTTCCCCGCGCGATGCGCAAAATCGCGGGGATACCGCTGACCCGTTTAATCCGTATACAGGGTGCTTTAATTTTGCCCTTTCAAAATGGCAAGTGAATTTAGAAGGCTCGCTACTCAGCTAGATCTAATAGAGGGCAATTTACAAACCAGAACTATATTGCATTTTGAAGGGAAAATGATACACATTTAGGTTCATTAAATACTCTCTTGATCTATTCCAGGCATCATACCGTTCCTTTATTTTAAAGGAATTTCCTTTAAATTCCTTTATTTTTGTGAAAATAGGCAAAATTCCTTTATTTTCCTTTATTTTCGTGAAAAATTCCTCTAAATTCCTTTTTTTTTTTTCTAAAGTAAGAAAATATCACATTTTCTCATAAAATGCATAGAATTCCATATTATTAGCGATAAAATTGCAAAATTTTCTAGCCGTCGATCAATCCACGTCGACATGTTGATCGGCATGATTCGACGCATTGATCGACGTGAGTTGACGTGGGTCAACGCAGTGCTGCACAGAAAAAATCAACAGGAAGGCAGTCCTGTTGCAATATTATTTGCCTTATTTCAAGTTTAAACTCTCTACAAGTTCTCTAAATATTCCTTTAAAATTCCTTTATTTTTCCTAGAAATCCCTACAAATTCCTTTAAATTCCTTTATTTTTACGAAAAAACTTCCTTTAAATTCCTTTATTTTTTTGGGTGGGCGGTATGATGCCTGCTATTCTAATTTTACAAGTGAAATGTTGGGTCACAACTTTTATGCAAAAATGGGGGACTCTTGACAAAACAAATGGCATGTAAGTTGTAACATACCAAAGTAATGCATAGATGATAGGATCAAACGACTAACGTCAATTATCATTTTATTGTAACGTAAATGTGTTAGTCTTTTAGACAATATTGTATGAATACAACAATTTTCGACAAGTATCTAACCTAGTTTTAGTGATTCTGAATTTACTCCAATTGTTTCTTTTAGAGACAACTATGACAAACAGGTTAAAGAAAAAGCAGCCCAGGCTAAACAAAGTCGGCATTCTGCCCCTCAACCCCTGGGAGCTTGTCGTGTAAAGAAGCCGGACCAGCAGACTTATGTCCCTCCTACCCGTCTCAGGCACGCAACTAATGGCGAGGCCAAGATGCCAGAGGGTAAAGTCACTATCATTTGAGCGCTTGAATGAAACCTAATCACTTTGGATGGTTAAGTCTAGCTTATGAACATTTTGAGGATCGTGTATTGTTTTTAAAAAAAGAAACTGAAATATATCTCATAGTCTATAAACTCATTTTTTTCCGGTTTATCCTAGGCCGGCTATGAATCGTGGTTATGCCATATATTTAATCCCCATTACAATAACTCATTAGGGATGTAAGTTTTCAGATTTTAGTCTGATTTCAGATTTTTTCAAATCATCACCTCAAAAAATAATTTTCAAACTGAATTCCTTACATGACGTTTTATAGCATTTTATGATTATTCTAAATTTTCTCTCTGGGGTTTCAGATTTTTTCATCAATCCTGACTTACATCCCCGACTCATAAAGAGAGATATTTACAACTTTCTTATTTTCCTTATGTGTTTTTGCACTATAGTTTCTACATGTAGGCCTATTGTAATTATAGTTCATCATGTTTTGTCTTGAACAGAGGAAGTGTCTGGGGACACGCTATTCCGATTGGAATACGAAGATCAGAATGGTGAAATACACAACTTGTACATCCATCCTGTAAGTTCAGTTTATTTTTGAAAGGTACCATAGATAATTACCATAATTACAAGGAAACATCAAACCAATGTTCTTCTTTGTTAAGTATATATCTGGTTTAAAATGGAGCAAATTTTACTTTAAAGGCATTTTATTTACTTTTTTTTTACTTTATATATTTACCTTTTTTCGGTTTCTCGATACCTGCTGTCCTAGAAAAAGTAAAGAATTTTTTTTTATTCTTGCCGTTCTCAAAAAAGTATATAAGATTTGCAACTTTTTGTTTCCAACAGCACGACGATCCTACATTGTTGTCCCGCCGCTTCGGTTACGAGCAGGGATTCTCTCACCCAATGGTTCGAGCCTTTGGCGACTTCATCCGCGAGGAAATGAAAAAGTGCGAAAGTAAATGAAAGCGACATGAAAGAAAGATGCAAGCTTCCATAAGTAAATGACAGCGACATGGAAAAAAGATGCAGCCTTCCATAATCAAGGACAATGCTACCACTTAGCAACAACTTGCCATAAAATGGCACCTTTTTCCTCTTTTTTTTTTGCATTGGAAACCTACTCGCTGCATCTGAGTATGAGTGTTTCGTGTACAAGTATGAACCCACTGAGTGCGATTCCCTGTGATCGAGAGCGCCAAGTACAACTTCCAGCTATCACTTGACTGAATCTCAGTTAGGACGAGGCCTTATTGGTCCGTATTTATTGGGCATAAAGACTGAACCTGTTGATGATGTTATTTCATCGCCACAGGGCGAGGTTGTACTTTGATAGGAAGACTTCATGCAGCCTACCACTAGTTATTTATTTGAAACCATAGGTCATAATACTGCTACTTGTTGCTAATATATTCTATTCTATTCCGTGTGACGGAACTCATCCAAAGATGTTTACAAGGTGGCTTCACGTTTTTACACCGCTTTGTTTTACGTTTTATGGTTGTGCACTGTAATTCCCATATACTCTTCTGTTATTTTTCGATTCTTATAAGAAGGAAGATGATGGCCATATGCTTTCTTCTGGATTTCTGGTCGATGTTATTAGGTGCTGATGTGGTTATATGCGTACAGCCTTTCGTTTAGTTTTATCAGGTAGTCAGGTTAAGTAATATTTTGAAGCGCTGGCGCGAGTCTATGAAGAAAACAGACGTTACAATACTAATAAGAAATAATTAATTTGATAATATCCATACTTAGGGAGTCATTAAAAAGAATAGTTTAAAAAGGTAGAAATTCAATTTGATTTTTATAAGCCTTTCTCTTAAATTTTTCTATTATTATCTATCAGCGAAGAAGTGTATCCAAAATAGATGCTATCTTGCAAAATATACAACGCCGACGCACAAAGATAGCAGGCATTGTTACACATCTACCTTCAGTGATCGAAAGTCATCTAGAAACGCGTGCGAACAATTAATATCGAGACAATCACTGGCCACTAGATTAAAATTGTAGTTGAACACGATATACATTTATGACTTGTCTAGCAGGGTTTCTTTTTTCGAGTTATGCCAAACTATATTTACATGTCGTTATCGAATCATATGTACTGTGAAATGTTTTTATAATACCTAGAATGTTTATGAGTAACAAATGCAGTCTTCAAGATGATATTGGAACCAAATGTTATTTGGTTGTAGATGCAGGATTTTACCCCTGTTTGTTCGATATATACGTATTAATATAATGAGTCATCAGTGTCAATATACTCTCAAGCAGGTCGTATTGATTTCCTATGAAATTCTTCCAAATGTATTAATTGTATAAACACACGTGAATGATTATTGACGTTGATGTCAAATGAAATCAGCATTGATTTCTCAAGCACATGTAGAGTAACTACGGTATTTTATCGTGTTTTATACGAAACATTTTAGTTTAGGGAATAAAATGTGCACCCAAACTGTCCTTTGACTTTTTGTGAACTCGAATTACACTTGTTAGAAATACTTTCTTTTTTTCGAGAAGATAGCACTGCTCAGCAGGTTACTATTATCTTCAAAAATTTGCTAGTTAATGTAAAGTCCTTTCTACTTTAATACATTCAAAATTAATAAGCAAGTACTCACTGGCTATTCGGAGACCCTAGATTAGCTTCTATTGATACTTATAAAATGAATCCAAAATTTATAAACAAAGTTATTTTCAGGTGAACCTTTACCTTAATATAATATTTGGCATACTCTTCCTTACTGTTTTTAACAAAAACAGCAACATGTACCATGTCTTTTTTTTATTCCGGTAATAGCATGGTGATGGATATCAGAAGAATCTTGGTTCGAAAGTAAAGTGAATGGTGTAAGGAATAAAACTAAAAGGCTTTTTTGGGGGGTTTGTTTATATAAATATATTCAAGGAATTGCTTCATTTGAAATACAAATCAGCTTATTATGTTTTCCTTGCGATTTGATTTCTTTTTCCAGCTTTCTGTTTTTCTACTTGAACAAAGAAGTATACTTTCACTTCAAGTAGAGGGCCAATTGATTTGTACATGATTTTCTGTAACTCCCATTTCATAATATATATATAATACTGTGCAGTATTGTTAAGAATTCAGATTTATTACCTCAGGTCAAGTTTATTTGGCAGAGACAACACATTAAAAACATGTATCACAAGGTATGTCATACCATCAAATCAGTGTCAGTTCAATGGAGCCAACTCTTGTTTCCGTTCGTCTTCACCCTTGATTACCGTGAGTCCTGTTTCGGGTGTTTTTAATCTAAATACAACGGGGATTTGGGCTAGTTTGGGGTTCGTTTCCTGCAACCATTTGATCCAGGAGGCCAGAGAGTTCTTACTGCCAGTTCCCGTGATACACATGGCTAGAATCGTCCCGTCGTCCTGCTCATGGATTGTTGGTACTGTCATAACTGATGTGGGCTTGTCGGTATTGAAGAAAGGGATGTCCTGGAGGAAATCTGAAAGATGGAGTTTTTAGGAGCCCATGTGATTGTGCGTTGTACTTGTAGTGCATAGGTTCAAATAAGAGAATATTTATTATATCTTATGTAATAAAGTATCGATTTAGAATGAGGATACAATTAAGTTAAAACGTGGTTGATTTTTGGAGAAGCTATGGTATGTTTTAATGAGCATCAGCAAGCAAAAACGAAGTTAATTGGTCAATAAATGACCTTTCCCTTTCTAAGTAAAATGTCTTTAATTAAGGAAAACAACTTATATAAGGATGTTACTAATATAAATGTATTATAAAAGAAATAATACTGTCAATATTTTAAGTAAAACAATTCATATTTGAGCATGTAAATACAGTAATAAACATTCATGTATTATAAAAGAAATATGTCATTACCTTTGTAAGTTTGAAATTCATCCTTTTCAACGCCTTGTTCTGAACTATACGTTGTGTATCGGTCGGTCGTGTCTGCTTTAAGAATAAAGTAAGTGAGCGACTTTCTTCGTAGCCACACGTTGAAGCCTCCTTCCACGAATACGGCCATCTCCGGATTGTGTTGGTCGAGAAGATCCTGTTGGTCTGGACTTTGGGCACTCACAACAAACGTTTCGTCCAGGATATCTTCCCCTTTCAACTCCGAAGTCTAAAGGTGTGATGGAAATGAAGAAGATAGATGCAAATCGAATATTTTACGTGTGTATGAAAGTGGCAATTGTGGAGCGATATCTGCATCAATTTAACTTGCAGAAACAAGTTTTTGTGGTGATAGTTTCTATCAGTTATATCTGGGGCGCAAACCTGGCCGAGTTTTTTTTCTTTTTTCTTTTTAGAATTTACTTAACAATATTATTATAGGTTGTTGCTGATCAATCTTAGTTCAAATTAACAGGAAGTTTATTTGAAAAAACGAAATAAATTCATTTTGATTGACATGATTGACATGATAAAACCCTGTCATTTCTGTTAACACAAAGTAATTACCTCGAGTCTAGTGAAGTGACTTACAGGCTAGCTAAAAACCCTTTAGGGCCTATGGCCTGTAAAGAAATTTGTATTAAAACAAAGTAGTAACCTCACCTCAAAATTAAGTATTTTATTTTGTGGATCCATAGCCATCCTTTCCAGAGCTAATCTGGCCAATTCGACTGGGTCTTCGGGGAGATCGTACGGTACTGGGTATGGGTTGGCGTGCTTGAACTTCGGCATCCAGTACATCATCCTCTGATACTTTCGGAAAGCATGGACCTTGTCACCAAACCGGTCTCTCAACATATAACCAACCTCATCATCGGGTACAACACCTATTGAAGGAGAAATGGTTTTATCCGTCAGTATATTGGAATAGTTGTAGAGCATGGCTCAATTGGGTTTTTGCTAGGGGCGTTGAGTAGTATAGTCATGGAAATAGTAGAACGTTCAAAATTTACAATGTCGCTTGCATTTTTTTATATCGTTTTTTTTATCTTTGGAGGAGTAAGTAGTTAGTCCTTGTCTGTGCCCTTTCAAGCCAAATTATTCATATGGGAACCTCTGCACTTCTATTTAACATAGTAATGAACTATTGTTAATGTTTGATTTAAGACTGCGTAAGATTCGTGTATATCCAAGCCTTCGTAAGTTGCTTTCCAGAATGTCTGAGTAATTCAGACCGCGTTTAAAGTTTGTCCATTCACTTCCCAATAGTTCAAAAGAAATGAACGATGAGGGAGCTTCTTAATATGAAAGGGTTTTTATTCAATAAACATCTCATCCCGAGTCAAAGCCACCGTGTATAAGTCTTCATCAGTCCACCTCCCATCTCCTATCAGCAATCAACCACATTTAGAACACGAGTTGCTCCAACGCCTTCTAGACCATTCTAGCATTCAGCTCTAACACAATCCTATGTCCGAGGTAGTGGGTATTGGTAAACTCCAGTCTGTTACACGGAGTCGATGTACTTACTCCAGGTATAACTCCTTGGCTAAACATGTTTAGCTGATGTTCTCACTAAACTGAGTGATTACTAACTTCTAACCAACTCGCTCACTAACTCACTAACTGCTCGCTCCCTACCTTGCAGCGCCTTTTATACTGGTTAACAGGTGGCGCTAGGAGCGTAAGATATTTCTCCTAGAAGTAGACTAGAAGTAGACTTGCTAAGCCTGATCCTTGTTGGATTATATATTATGACAATGTATTAAAAGTACTAAGCCATTAGTACATTCGACGGCGGTCAGGTGTTTGAGTTTTAAGGAGGTGGACGACATAGCTCAAACCAAATGAATATAATGAACTCCCAATTTTGATGATTGGATATATTTGTTAAACCATGGTGGGGTGGCCTTGACTCTCGTGGTACATTCAACACAGTATCAATAGATTTGTAGATTCGGTTTCAACACAAATTCACAGTGAAGGCATTCATTGAGTTGATTTCCACATTTTGAAGCTCAAGGTTAGCAGAACTCGTTCATAAAATGACAAGGTAAGTGTTAAAAATTGATAACATGATTATTTGGATAACAACGTAGATGATGACATAATCATGGTTACAAAATGACAAAGTCAACTTTAGAGGATGAAGTATTCGTCATCTTTAGGTATTCACTTAGTACGTGCCTTGTACATTAAAGTCAGTTCTCAGCATCGTTAGCTGATTTTAAGATTCAAAGATTGCGACACCCGTGCATAAGGTGACAAAGTGAGTTCACAGAATTGTTAGCCCATATTAAGGCCTAGGGATAACGACACCCGTGCATAAGGTGACCAATTCAGTTTTGACTTAGTACATGCATGTACAGTTTCTGATATTTATGATTTGTAACACAAGTCAACAGAACTCAACATATATACAGTGTAGGGTTGTCTTAAACTTCTAAGAGTAACAAGTGTACATCAAATCCAATTTCAGAACAAATTAACACAACATAAGTCAATTCAGAGAATTCGGACATTTTGAACGAACGACTTTCATGATACAATGCGTGTCGAATTTCAATCAAATTTCAACCAGAACAACATTATTTACAATAAATACAAGGTCTCTGTATCAGGTTTAGTAATACCGAGCAGTTGGAACCAGAAAATACCACCATTCCCGTCACGCGTCCGCCAGCTATACTTAGTACACGTGTACTTAGCGGGACGCTTGACTGGAGTTCCCCCCCAAGGTTTGACCTCGATTTGGATCCTTCGGGCGCAAAGCGCCCGGATGGCAAATTTCTGCTTCGATCAAACTTTCAAGTTTGATTGTTCGACCTGATATTTTGGGCCGATATGAATTAATTTTGTCGCTTGATTACGTTGGTTGGGGACCTAAGCTTTAGTTTAGCACGAAGTTTTAGAAAAATTAAATGATAATTTGATCATGTTAGCCGATATCAAAATTTGGATCTTTTGGATCAAAAAGGGGTTTCCCAAATTAGCCTCGTTTTGACGTCATTTTAATCAGTGCCGACGGTTGTTTTATCGCGTGTGGACGTACTTTTACAAGCTTAGCCCTTTTTATTATTTCGCCGACTTCCACCATGGTTCGCATAGCAATCTTTTGCTCAGACCGAGAGGGTGGAATACAAGAGTACCCCGATCTTCTTCTTTCGGGTGGTGAGCACACCTGTGTGGTGTTTTCCTGCCGAGACGCCTCGACGGCTGAACTATCTGGATATGCGTTTGCGCATCACGTTATGTGGCCAGACGATATTCTGGTAGTCATGTGTAATTTGCTGGACGTTCTTACATGGGACGAGGAGTTAGACCTGTATATTCCACTCTATACTAGCTCCGATGCCGCAGCAAAGTTCTACGCTGAGACCATCAACCGTGCCTTCTTGAATGTTAAGTCGCACCCGGCCCCGTCGACCTTCGTGATCACGACCCCCTCTGGATTTGATGTTCAGCGCTGGGCTTTTACTGACAGTGACGGTTCACTCCAGAAATGGGTGAACCGTCTCATACCCAAAGTTAGCCGGGAGGTGCGCCGGGCCAACGATTGGTTTGGCGTGCCTACCGCGGACACGGGGCGGGTGCTCCACGCCATACGGACAGTCGTCGACGGCAACATTACAGTGAATGATTTCCGTGAGCTGGAGGACGGCTACCGACCTTCAGACAGGATCATCAGACGCTGGGCGCGGGTGTTGGGGCGGTTGATCGCCCGTCTGCCCGTCGTGGCGCGCTAAACCGTCGGCACTCGGTTTCTTGTATATAATAATTCTTATTGATTTTAAACAAGTGATTTTATGATCCAATTCCCGGCCTGTGATTGGAACACTTAATTCTGGATCGTTTTCACCGAGTGATTCTGGTGATTTAATTCCCGATCAGTACCTAGTCCACTTAAGTTCATATATCCAAGAGGCTTCGGCCAGATCGTTCTTACGGGAGCTCCGGACTGTTAACATGGGAGGACTCAGATGTTTCACCGCTCTTGCTCGTCGTTGGACACCGCCCTCCTCGTAGAGACGGCCCCTCGCCCAGCCCGCTCCGAGACTTGGTGAGTACAGCCTTCTTCCTATTGTTCTTTGCATGTTAGGCTGGCTACTAATCGTAGATTTTAAGGAGATTGTTGGCCAAATTCTTCTTGGTGGTTCTCGGCTCGCCCTCACGTGGTTGTATTCCGGAAGCTGATGTCACTCCCGGAACCAGAAACTGTGTTTCGCTGGTAATTTTAGTAACGGGTAGCGTGGGCGGCCACCTAGTGTTTACTTTTGGTTCCAAGATGGTGGGCGCGAGCCGAGAGTCAGGATCTTTCGTACTAAACTTATTATCTTTTCCAGGTCCTGTGGTATGTTAGGGCGATGTAAATGAAATGAGGTGACACGGCTGGACACTGAATGACGTTCGGCTTACTATTTTAGTGGGAGGGATTGCTTAGGCGAACATGATCAAACATTTTACTTCGCGCGTGGTTGGGCGATAATAGGAGGTTTTCCTAACTAGTGGTTTGTTGACATTACCGATTTAAATAGGCGTTTTGGAGTGTGGGTGATTTGTACCGTATTGGTATTATGGTATTATTTGATACTATTAACTGTTGGTGACCAAGTATTTTGGTCCAGATTGCCCAGCATTAGATTGGCTGTGACAGAATTCTTTGATGAGTTGTCCCCCTTACAGAGTACTGGAAAGATTGACGTGTCGGCCACGTAAGGCGACACCACAGGTGGAGCCGTCCAACGAGCTGTTGGCGACTCCAAGGTAAGTTTGAGATGTAGTGGCGAAGGCCACAGATACCCATCCCATGTTTTAGTCTAACAGCAAGACTTCGTCAGTGTCATTGTGTTAGAATAAGTGTTAGAGTGAGTATTATTGTCCAGAGTCGTCTCGAAGAGGAAAAAATACTACTGTGAGGAGACCGAGATGAAGTCTCTAAGACACTGAATGAACTTCCAGATGAAGATTCTGTATGAATATAATGAAAGAAGGAATGGTATCCTTATTAAGAGCTAGAAAGGCACCAACACCACAAAGATTATCAAGCGTCCCAAGCAGAGATACATGTGTGTACACCGTGGGAGTTCGTACATTCATAGATCAGGCCTTAGTAGGCGCCGTTCCATTGAACGCAGAAGCCACGCTTATCAGTGCCCGAGATTGCCAAACATCTCAGACAGTGATATCCTTGTGATGAATGAGTGGGAGCCTATGCTCACAGGTCGGGACTGAGCCGTCACAAGAACATCCACCTACAAAGGTTTCATGAGTGCCCGAGAGGTGATGCAAAACTGTCCCGCTCAGATTCCCTAACCGACCTCATGGGGAGATAAGAATAATGATAGGAATTGGATCCCTGGTGATTTACCTTAAGGGGTCACAAGGGTCAATACTCTTGATAACACTCTTTCTGTACAGTGTGTTAGAATAATTACCCAATACACTCCAAAGATTTATACGCAAACAAGTTAACACCCCCTTCAAGGGTGACAACTGTTCTAACATATTTGACTCCATTTTATGAAGCATTCGCTTTAAAACCCCAGTTTTGTTCTTATTGAATGATTTTGTTACGACAAAATCCCTTCTTTCCCTGCTAGTTACAGGTGGTAGCTCGGCGTTCACCCCCTACATTCAGCCTGGGGTTTGAAGACCGAGTTCCACTTTATATTGGGTAGTGGCGCCCTTCTGAATGCAAACGGGTGCGCCACTAACTCCAAACGGCTCACTGAATAGATATTATACCTATGTTAACAGTGACATTTCACTGTCTACCCTATACTCTACATCACATGGGAAAAACCAACATGGCAAGCGGTTGGGGTAGCGTTTTCATTCCGTGAGGTATAAATGTCATTAAAGGACATTAAGTAGTAACTGTACAAAGGAGGCTGAGATTATTCGTTCCTTATTTGTTATCACTAGAGGATCGGGTCTCAGATTCAGGTTCACTTCTGATCGGATTCCCGGTCCTCATTAGTTACATGTGGTTTGTCGGTACTCTCCCATTCATAGGACCAGAATGGGCAGCACCGAGTTTCCATTGTTATAATTGGGAGCAGACTGCATATACATTTTTTTTTTTTTTTTTAATATGCAGCCTACACCCCCTTTAAATTATAGAGATGTGTAAATGCATCTCCTTAGATCACTTACTTCCAGACAGCACCTAGTAAGTCGGGCCTTTACCGAAGTACAGTACAAGGTTAAACCCGTTTTCTTGTTCAGGTCTATGCCCGTTTCTCTTGTGGAGAGTCAAGACTACTCCTGAAAAGACTCCGCCCCCAGCTTATCCTAACTATGCGCATGCCGGGCAGGGATAGGTAGTGCTAAAGACAGAGTTAGAATTTTTTTTTTATCTCCTTTCTAATAGATCGGGTAAACTTATCAGCTCTGGGTGTCAACCAAGTTTATTGTAGCTTGTTCATCAGGGAATCAGTAGTCCATGTCCCCCCTCTTCAGCTCAACTGTTGAGCGGAGACCTGGATACTTTTAGCGCCACGACGGCGGTCAAGACTAATTTTCATTCATTTATTTTATTTTATTTTCCTCGACGGCGGTCAGCTTTGAAGCCGCTCATTTCCTTTATTAATTTTAATTATTTCTAATTTTTTACCCGGGTCGAAACTTGACTTCTTGCCGTTTTGTCTCTGTCCCGATTAAAACTGGTCTAAAAGTGGTCTAAATAATTTAGTCTTGAATTATGGGCAGTTGTTCATATACTAGTTGTCGTTGGATCCTGACTTTTTATGTTAAAGTCAGGATCCTTTGACCTAAGACATACGGTGATCCAGTGGTCATTTACACATAACCAAGACGACGGGGCTATTAATAAGGACAGCACCTCGCTCCACCGCCTTGTGAGTTTTCGCTACAGCTTCTCCCCCCCCAGGGATGGCTTGTCCCGTCTGAGGGAGTCGCGATATAGTGAGAGAGAGCCGAGCACCCTGTGAATGTCACCAATTCGCCATTGTCCCGTAACTACATTTCCTTGTGACCTCCGTTATAGCTCCCAAATATAGCACGCCTTGTCAGGATTTGCACATATCCTTGCCGCTGCAGCGTGTCTATGCCAGGAGCAAACGAGCCACGTATAAGGTACTCTCGTGTGCTGTCACGGAGCGTCCCCCCCGAGAATGTTACTAATTATACTGCGTTCTTATTATATTTTGCCCAAAATTCCCTGAGGAAGAGCTCTTAGTTACACAAATATTGGTTTGCTTTATATATTAGTTTTTAGGTAAATTTCTTTCTACTCGTCGATTTTTTTTTGTGATGAAGGGACCGCTTGTCAGGAGCCAATCCACCCGGGGCATAGTGACTGCCATGGTCGGGCGTCCACCCCAGTGCCCTTCGCAGCGTCAGTGACGCGTAACCCCAACGTCCTGCCTCCTGTCAGGCACCACTGACACCAGGCCTGTGGGCAGGCTCCTGCTGCTTGTGCAACCCCCTCATCTTTGAGAAGAGTATATATGTAAGCATGCTAAAGAATAGACAGTGGCGTTCCCCAAGTGACTCCTGTACTGCAGCCCGATCCTAGCGGTAACAACAGCACAGGGGTCAGGTGTAGATGGTACTTGCTTGGGGAAGTTCACTTCGCTCGTTGGGAGCATTGGTCCCGTTGAGCGCTCTTAGGTTTTATACAGAATTTTGAGTTTTTCTTTTAAAATGCTAAAATTTTGCGACACTAGGATCGGTTCCAAATGGTTCCCTACTTTAAAAGCGTTGCCAAATCGTTAACAATGAGAGTGTTGAGCTAGGCTACCGGGCATGGGGCACTCGACTTGAGAGAAATTTAGATAACCCATGGGTCCATAGAGAGACGGTTGGACCAGCCTACCCGACCCAAGTTTCCCTGACTGGTGAATCCTTATTGATCAGGCTAGTCAACAGAACCCTACCTACCCAAACAGGTATTGCCCAGCGAACTTCCTGTAACATTTTAGTTTTAGTATTCGTACCTCTGTGTCATTAATTCACCAATTTTACCTGTACAGTACTAGGTCAGGTTTTACCACTCGTTACATTGTCATATGATAACTTCATAAACCGTTCCTGGATTTATTTCGGATGTCCCTGGCCTTATTGTCTTTCGTGCAGATCCTGTTCCGGTCGCTGTTGAGGTGGGCGTGGTCGATCTAGGAGGAGCGTTAGGCATTGTTCCTTGTCCCAACACCGGTTGAGGCCAGTCCGCTCCGACATCGGACCACCCTGCGTCGATGAGGCGAGGTACTCCCATGGGTACAGGAGTGGCTAGCCCCGAGGAATATCTCAGTAGTCTGGCCCTGGTATTGTATTTTAAGTTACTCATCATCAGACGGGCTAGTTTTTTAGATACCCTCAGGGTGTCGGGTAGTGGTACCTTAGATGGGTGCTGTCCAGGTCTAGTCGCTGCTCCCATCAGCTGCGCCCCCCAGGTTACCGTCAGGGTATACTTCAGACACAGCTGGGTCACCAGTAGATCCCTAATGAGCACATAGCCTTCCGTATAAGTGTGGTCTGAAGGCATAGCCAGTTCGCCTAGGAAGATTGTTTCTATCATATGTGGATTGGCAAACTGTACGTACAATCCATCCACAGTCTTTCTTCTAATATTTCTCCACTTTCGCCACACGAGGACCACTATGGCGATGACTAGTACTGCCAGTAATATAGCAAGTACTGCCACCGCAGTGGGGTTGGCGGTCGTGTCCGGGCATCCAGTTAGTTCCTTTTCACTGCGCAGCAGCTCCTCCGGGTCCGCCGCTTCCAAGGCCATGGCCCGAGGTAAAGTCATGGTTAGTCCGGCCAGGGCAGCCTTGCCTTGGTGGTTCCGCCAGCACTTCCAGAGAACACATCCAATAATTGTTACAGCTACCACTATGCAAAAGATGGTGAGGAGACCAAAACCGCCTCCGAAGTTGCCTATAGAGAACCACGGGGCGTGTTTCTCTACCTCATAACGGTCAGTCGCTTTCTTGATACCCTTGGCCAAGTCTTTACGGTGTTTTTGTATTCGTTTAGCCAGGGAGGTTACAGGTATTTTGGCCTTCAGGCTTTCCTCGATTTCCAGCAGGTCTTTCCTAATTGTTTCAGGGATAGGGTCTGATTCTAACATAGTGGGTTCGTTTTTGGACGTCGTGAAATTCATGTCCCACCCCTTCACACGACTTGCTGCTTCCAACAGGTCATTATGTGGGTACACAACCGTGGTGATCCTGGTGTGCCTGTCACAATTTCGCAAGCTATACGGTATCCATGCTCCTTGTGTTTGGAATGCACAGTCGCATTCCACCTGAACCCTTGCATAATTTTCTATGTTCACTCCGACCGCAGGCTGGTTTCTGCAAATCATTTGGCCTCGGGTGTCGGCGCTGACCACTAGCATATCTCCGTCGTCTAGATACACTGCCATCTCTCCGAAGTCTGCTTCCAGTAGATAGTCCAGCTCACATTTTTCTTGGATCGCTAGGTCGTCGCGCCTCAGTAGCGCAGCAGTGCAGGTGTTGTCTGTAATCTTTTTCATATAAGGTAGGTCCTTACAGAGCGTGATGGTCTGTCCATAACAACCTGACCAACTGCCACTAGCCAATGGTACGTAATACTGGCGGGACATGGACATGGCGACACTTTTGGGTAGATTAACAATTTGGAGAGCGTCCTTCTTAAGTCGCCCCCTAACCGTCACTGGCACAGGAAAAGTTAGTACTTCGTAGACCCGGAACAAATGTTCATCAGCCACCACAGGCACCCTTACATACACTATAAATTCCTGAGTGGTCTCATTGAATTTGAACGAAGGTTGACTGTTCTCGTAATAAAAGGAAGGATCTGTGAACGCGACATGGAACCTGGGGTGGATCCCCTTCAGATATCTGTTCACTTCCTGGACCGCTCCGACCATATATTGGCGGGGTACCAAGTCCATAGTCAGCTGGCCCCGCGTCAGGCGCTGTACACCTTTCCTGAACACGCGAGTTTGCTCTACCATTAGTTGAAGATACACCATCTCTCCTAACTTGTCTTCTAGAGCGACCGGTATCATATTCAGGTACAGTTCCATCCAATCCACCTTATGTTGCACGAGTTTCAACCTTCGGCGAGTCGTGTTGTGTGCCTTATTTAGTGATCTTAGATTGTCCAGTAGGCCTATCACGACATGGTTAACCTTTTCGACAGCCTCGTCATGTTTTTCATTCATCAGAGCCAAGTCTTCGATCATTTGGTTCGAAGACTCCTGCAATACTCTAATCAATTCTCTGTTAAATTTGACATCAGCCGCCAGCCCTTGATTCCAAGAGGTCGGAAGAGGAAAGGTCGGCCACCCTGGATCGTCTAGCATTGTGGGCAACTTCTTCATTCTCTTAACCCTTCCACCTGGATTTAATTCCGACTCTTGATTTTGAAGGTCTTGTTGAGTGTTCTTTATTAGGGAACTTAAGGTTTCATTAAGAACTTCTCGGTACCGACCCTTAAGCGCCTGTGACGTCTGATCCATCCAACTGACCAGCGACCTGATATGGTAGCAGGCCCGATCAAGGGCGTCTCCTCCTTGTAGATATCGATGACAGACCTGGCCAAAGGTAGCCTTGTTGAAGGAGCGCCTCCTTGGGATAGTGATTAGGAAGCCTTGTCGGACGTGTGTTATATCCGCGGTGGACATTAACTTTCCTGGTTTTAACACTACTCCATATTGTTCTAAAGCTATCACTTCAGCGTTAGGGGCTAGCCCTTCAGGTGGGCTGGAGTCGTTATGCACTCCCCTAATGCCCCCTATTATAGCTAATACGAACAGCACTAGCCACTTCATTGTCTTTGTTTTGGCCTTAGCGATAGTTTGAGAAAGTTAATTTTGCAGCTTATCTAAAACATGTTCACAGCAAAGTTACCTTATTTTTCTGCGCACTACTATCATCCATGCGCCGAAAAATGCTCTCCTCTCGGGCTTCCTGGTCTGTTTAGTTTGGGACATGCTCGTAGAGGTTTTGCCCGTTGTCATTTACCACTCGCCTGATGATCCCGCTCTCGTCCTTGGTGACCGTGATCCTCAAGCCTCTCATACGTTCGCAGGACGAGGGGCGCATTGCTCTGAGGGGTCTTGGCCTAGTAGGTTCCAGTCCGAAACGGCCCCCGTTGGATCGTACGACGGTTGGCTCGAGGGGTATGGGTTCGGTACCTGTGGTTGGTTTGTCGCTGGGAGTGGACTCGGCCACAGTGGGCCCCCCGGCTGGCTGGTTGGCGTCCACTGCTGCTGGTTCCATAGCAGTGGTGAGGGATTGGCGTTGCAGCTCGTTGTCAAGCTGCTCAAGTCTAAACAAGCGGGGTCCGCAGGCTGCAAGTGGTGGAGGAGGGGAGCTCCCGCTGGCCCGTTCCCCACCGGTGGGGTTGGCGCGTGTTGAACGGGTGCTACCTCCACTTTTAGTCCTGGAGCGGCGACGGTTAGCTGTTCCCCTCCCGATCGCCTTTCCAGAGTGGGCAGAGGTCGGCCGCCTCGTGTTGTTTGTAGGCTGGTACTTTCCTTGACGCATTTAGAGTTTTGTGTGGTCCTTTGAATGAAAGGAGCTATCTGAGTTTTAATCTCAGCTAACTGTTTGTTTGATTTTGGCACATCCAGTCCTACTGTTCTCCTAATTTCGTCAACAGTCTCGAATAGTTGGAACAGTGGTTGCGTAAGGTCCCAGAACCAGCCGGCCTGTATCTGCACTGGTTGGTTGACCGCTTCCTCCTTCTGAACCGGCTTGGCCAACGCCGTTAGCCTTGGCTCGGGCTCCGAGTCACTCACCTCAGATAAATTGTAGAAGTCTTTATCTGCTGTCTTCTTTTTGGCTGGAGCCGATTTAGCGGACCTCTTGGCTCCGCCTGTGGTTGTTCTGGTGGGCCGCCGGGCTGGTGTCCTTGGCTTCTTCCGGGCAATCCCGGCGTCGGTCGAGTCCGGACGGACACCGCCCCGGCCCGGCCAACTCCACCGCCTAAGGGTCTGAGCCGGTTGTTTCTTAGCACTCTCCTTCTCGACTGCCTTTTCTTTCATTTGGTAAAATCCTAAAAGAATGGCCCAACGAACCTTCCCTTGGTAGGCAGTGCCCTCTGGTGGGGCCGGCTAATCCGTTTCCTTCTCAGGGGGACGATAATCCTTCCCTCT
Source organism: Lepidonotus clava (assembly GCA_936440205.1). Lineage (NCBI taxonomy): Eukaryota > Metazoa > Annelida > Polychaeta > Phyllodocida > Polynoidae > Lepidonotus > Lepidonotus clava. The sequence goes on from OW387135.1 coordinate 22,958,926, forward strand.
GTGTCCGCAGGGAAAGTAGTGGTTCCCTTTGGATTGCTATGTGGCCGGAGGGCTAGACAGTTCCCCATGAGTCGGTGGATCAGTGTCCCAGCTAAGTTCTCTTTCTGCTCCTTCCAGGAGAAGTCGGAGGTTGAACAATTTCTATCTCCAACTTCTGTTCAGAGATAGAATCAATATCTATCTCCGTTTCGTCCCGGGCTGGGTTGCGCGCACAATCACCTGCAGCAGAGGTGACCGTCTAGGAGCAGAGTTGCGGACCGACTGGTGAATCGGCGCGGATCCCACGAAATTATAACCGATCCGCTTGTTCATGCCGTCTCCATATTTGGAGCTGTATCTTGTTTCAGGTGGGGGGGAACGCTTGCATCCGGTCCCAAGAGATGACGTCCAACCACTGGCATCTCTCTTGGCGTGCGCACCCTCCCTTTCTGCCACGCCCCTGGGCGCGGCAAGGTGGCCGTGAGGCAGACCACCTGTTCCATTAGCGCTGATGCTAACGGTGCCGCTCCGCCGAACCTTTATTTTCACAGGGCGGCTAAATTTCCTGCATTAATCATCCATGTCGTCGCTCTCCCCGCCGTTGGACAGAGCGACGTAGTTAGGGCGGCGGTTCCGACGTAGGTTATAGCCACCTTTCGTCGGGACATGGTCCTTTACTGTTTTTCCTGGGCTCTGTTCCGACGTATCCAAGATCGGCACATCACCGCAGGGTAGTTTTATGGGCTTGTTGTTGCCTGGAGGGGATCTCCCCTCCAACGGCTGGCTTTTGCCCCTTCGTTTAGCTCGTTTGCGTTTCCTCTGTCCATTAGCGCCAGCTGTTCCCCGTTCACAGGCGGCTTTATTAGGAACAAAGGATAAGTTTGTAGACAGCGCGGTGTCCGCACTGGTGCCCTGACCATCAGTGATTTGCCCATCCGTTTCTGCTAAATCAGTGGGACTTGGACCAGGTTTTTGTGTAGGTACCTTCCTGGTCATAGGAACTGCATCATGCTCACGGGGACCGGTCGTTCCCGTTGAGTTTTCAGTCTCAGCACCCCTTATTTCGCCATCTTCCTCAGCGATTTCACCCGTCGGAGTGTGATGCAATTCAGGGTTTCGGTCAGGATCTGCCCCTTTTGAGTTAGTGATTTTCGCTTCTCTCACCAGTTTGGGAATGTTATGAGGGACGGCGGGAGACCAAGGCCCATGTGCAGGTTTGAGTTTTGAAATGTTCACTAGATGTGGGACCTGTTTTCCAGTTTTTAAAGACACTAGTCTAACAAGGTGGTCTCCTTTTGTTTCAATTACCCTGAATGGCCCAGTATACCTGTTTGAGAACTTAGACGCTTTATTTTCACTAGCTAGAGGGTCGTACATGTATACCATATCACCTTCGTACATCTGAGTGGGCCGCGCCCGCTCATCAATTCGCAGCCTCAGATCTTTTTCGTAGTTTTGAACTACCCTTTCAGCCATATTCCTAAACATAGCAATATTATCCTTGGTTTGCATGAAAAACTCGCAGTCGTTCAGCGTTTCAGGAATTGTTCCCTGCTCAGGCATTCCCATACTGATTGGATCTCTGCCAAACAGCAGGGTGTGCGGGCTGTATCCCGACCGTACACTGATTGTGGATCTAACTGTCCATAATGCAATGGGAAGTAGATCGATCCAGTTACAGTGATCGTCAGGGATATAATAAGCAATCAGGTTTTCAATGGTTTTATGTAGTCTTTCCACTCGAGCGTTGCCAGTCGGCATACGCCCGGTAGTGAACGTTTGTTTGCACGCTAGTCGTGTGGTGATTTCCCTGAATAGCCCTGAGAGGAAGGCCGCTCCCCGGTCTGTGTGCAGGCGGTTTACCCGTCCATACCGACACACTATCCCGGTTAGGAAACAGTTGGCCGCGGTTTGCGCAGTGGAGTCTTTCGTGGTGAAAGCCTCCGGCCAACCTGTTAGTAGGTCTATGAAGGTCATGATATATTTTGACCCATCCCTAGCCCTCTTTAGTGGCCCGATGAAATCACACTGTACTACCTCAAAGGGTCGGGTTGGTCTCTCCCAAGACTTAGCTAAGGCCTTGAAATGCGGAGCCCGTCTCCTCAGAGAGCAGGTCTCACAAGCTTTCACATAGTCTACTATGTCGGCGTTCATGTTCCGCCAGTAGAATTTATCAGAGATTTTGGTAGTGAGGTTACTGATCCCTACATGTCCCCCAGCCAAGATGTCATTATGTAATAGTCTCAGGACTTTGGGAATTAACTTTCCTGGAACTATCATACGAGGTTTTAGTCTGACCAGTTGGTCTTGGTGTTTGTTATACCTTTTGACGTTGAACCTACATAGTACTCCTGGTGCTACCATTCCTACAAAATCAGCTTGGTCCATTATTCGCCTAGCTTCAAGGGGATCTGTTGGTAGGTCTCCGTCCTGCAGGTAGTCTATCAATTGCGCGCACTCTGCATCTTGGAGTTGCGCGTTTAATACCGTAGCCACAGAAAGCTCTTCATCCTGAACTTCGGCCTCAAATAACTCACATCCCACAGCGGGCTCATATTCCTCACCTGGGACATGCTCATGATAGACCCTAGACAAATAGTCCGGTAGAAAATGAGTCGCTCCTGGCTCATATATGATTTCAAAATCAAAATCTGATAACGCTAAAGCCCACCGTCTCAGCCGGGCTGACGGGGCTTTGTAGGCACTCTGTAGCAGGGGAATCAACGGTTTGTGATCAGTCACTATTGTGATTTTAGCTCCCTGCAACATGTCCTCATAGTTCTTAATGCCTTTAATTACTGCCAGAGCCTCCTTTTCTGTTACCGAATAATTTAATTCGGCGTCCCGAAGAGTACATCCCCAGAAAGCAACCGGACGGTAGATTTCATCTAGTTTGTGACAAACCGCTGCACCGCACGCGGCGTCTGATGCGTCAGTTAGTAGATAGAAATGCCCTCCTATATCTGGATGAATTAGTAAGGGTGGCGAGGTCAGCAATTTCTTTAACTGTTGAAACGCTTCCTCGCAGGCCTCTGTCCACTCAAAATAGACTTCTTTCTTTAGCAGCCGGTTTAAAGGCTTTGCTAGATCAGCGAAATTAGGGACAAACGATCGGTAGTAATTACACAGTCCCAGAAATGATTTAATGGTTTTCACATTATGCGGACGGTTAAAGGCTGTAATCTTTTCTGTGGTTACCCTTTGTGTAGCCCGCTTAATCCCTTCGGTTTTCCCGTATGTCATTAGACATAGTGGATTGCAACCTGAGCTGGGATCCTTTCCAGCCATAAGGCTCTCTCTGCTTCCCAGAATGTTCTTTTCAAACCTGATGTTTTCTGATCACAGAGAGCATGGCTCAACCATAACCTACGCTAATCCAAGAAATGAGGTCTTGAATAGGCATGTTTAGCTTTACCATGGCCTGACTGTACATTGAGCCCTCTCCGACGCGATAGGTTGCAACAACTCTACCAGTCCGACAGAGACGACCGGCCAGTGACCCAGTCGATAGCGATTACCGGTCCCAAGTCACCCTGGGTGGTCACCGACGGTCTGATCCAGGTGAATCGTGCAAACCCACACTGAACTTTGACCGTTTTCACTGGCCTTGCCTGTTCACTCCTGAGTGATGGAACTACTGTCAGGAGCTAGGTGAGGTCTGTCGACCCCGTACCACGCACGTACCACTTACAGGTGGCCGAAAACGAAACCACCGGCAGCCCGATATGTGCGCCGACTAGACGGTACCACAGTAGGATGTTGATTCATCCTTCGCTAGACACGGGGGCCTTCAGTAGTTCTCTCCCCTGCACTATAACGCGAGTTTTAACGTGTCCCCGGACTCTCGCGAGCCCACTGCCGCCTGTTAGGAGCTACCGTTGAGGAGCTCATCCCTCTTAGTAACTCCTTCCGCGTTTACTACGTGGCCGAGGAAATTGATTTCACTGCGGCACCACTCACACTTTGACGGTTTCAGTTTAAGATTAGCTCTCGCCAAAGCTTGGAGAACCACCTCAACGCTCGCCAGGTGTTCTTCAAATGTAGTGTCGTAGACAATTACGTCGTCTAAATATGCTAAGCATGTTCTAGGAATCAATCCCTTTAGCGCTATGGCCATTACCTTGGTAAACTGCCAAGGTGCGCCAACTAAGCCAAATGGTACACGCTTATACTGATACACACCCATCGGGGTTTCAAAAGCGGTATATTTTCTACTGTCTTCTTCAATTACACACTGATGATAGCCGCTCAACAGATCTAAAGCTGTCCACATAGTGGGTTTCTTGTAAGCCATATATAGGAAAAGCGAGCGAGCCGTGGGCATGGGGAATTTATCTTTAAAAGTGACTTGATTAAGCATGCGAAAGTCTGTACAGAGCCTAGGTTTGCCATCTTTCTTCTGCACTACCACCAGCGGGCTTCGCCAAGCCGATTCGCTGGGTTCTATGACACCTATATCTATGAGTTGCCTAACCTGTTCATCGATGATATCCATTTTCTGTGGAGAGTATCGGTATGGTCTAGAGCTTATTACTCCCTGCGACTCATCCACAATTATTCTCATCGGCGCTATTTCACAGTGACCTAACTCTTCCATTGAAAACGCTAGTGCATTTCTATTGTTATTAAGCATTTTCCTAAACCTTACCTGTTGTTCTTCGTTTAAGCACGACTCGGTCAGATCTATTTTACTTACATTTTCATCCATTTTACCTCGGGATTTCTCCTCAGAGGTTTGGCTTTCCATTTGCACTGCGTCTTTCATTACTTCTACAGAAATCCTACAGATGGACATTGGGGTCTCCGTTTTAGTTAGATAACACAAGTCTAGGAACTCCTCTATCTGATTTTGGTTTACCTCAGGCACTGCGCATTCTTCCGCAAAAGCTAATACTTCCTGGGGAGTGATTTCTTGCATTACATCTAGCGGATTCATGACTTTGATCCACCACTGGCTTCCCACCGTATTCACGCACCCCTCCACTAGGACTGGTGCGGTTACCGCCGGTGCGCAGTAAGCTACCGGTGAGTCTAATCCCAGCGGCTCTCGAGTGGTTACCGGTATGATGCATTCATTTCCCGGCGGAATTTTCACTGTTTCTTTGCTAACTATAGGGTTTCCACAAAACACTTCTATCTTTGCGCCTGGTAGAGATAAATCTGATCGAAGCACTGTTAATAAGTTTCTCCCGATTACTATTAGGTGGCATAGATCGTCCACTATGTTGAAATCATAGCAGACCACCGATCCCTGGATTGAAAACTTACATCTAATTTGTTCTAGTATTACTTGAGACGAGTTGTCTGCCAAACTGATGTTTCCCTTCGATACCTTCCATTCATCTAAAATGCATTGTTTAGGGATCTGTCGTTTACAATGGGTGGACATGAAGCAATCGCTCGCTCCGGTGTCTACTAAAGATCTAACCTCCTTCTGATCATCAAATCTTAACGTTAAGAAAAATGCTTCGTCTCCTATCTCTCTCCTAGCCGGTCCGTCCACGGCGCCTAATTCTATCGTGGAATGAACGGACCCTTCCTCTAGTTTCCCTGATTCTTTTGTTCGGTACCACTGGCTTTGCTATCTTTGTAGATCCGCGGGGGTTTTTCCCTCAACCTATTCTTTAACCACAAGCACGCTTCTGTAGAGTGACCATGTTGTTGATGAATGATACAAAACTTACTTTCATCAAAAGGCAACCTGGGTCTCTCTACTTTCTGTTGAGTTGGCAGATTCTTTCCCTTATCTGCCTCTCTGTTCGGGGCGATATTGGATTTAGGCTTCTGATCTGAATTTCTTTCTCCTTTCTGGTTTTCGTACCTATCTTTTCTCTCATAACCTTGCTGTTTAAAGTTACCACCACTCTGGGGAGTCCCGCTTTGCCCTGGCTTTGGTTTCTGAAACCATGGAGCGGCCTCCAGTCGGGCCAGCACCACTCCAAACCGTTCGGAGATGGAGTTTAGGGCCGCGGTCTCCTCTGATTCTTGGCTTCCAGCCAGTTCGCTCACTGCATTAGATATTTTAGTTCCCCCTTTGCCTTTGTCCAACGATTCTAACCTCGTTGCACAATCCACCGCTTCGGTGAAAGACTTAGGGTCCAGTATAGCTACTTGCCTGGCTACGCCCTGTTTTAATCCTTCTAAAAACACAGCTAACATCATGCTTTCACTCGCCTCTGCTTTAACTTGCTTTTGTTTCAGAACACCTGCAAATTCGATCACGCTCTGGTCTTTTCCTTGTTTAAGGCCACAGAACTCTGCGTGTTTCTGCCACTTAGCTCTTCGATCACCGAAGATCTTGGTCATTTGGGCTTCTAGCTTCTCAAATGAGTCTTTCTCACTTTCAGCTAACGCTCCTGCCCAGTCGTCGGCCCTTCCCTTTAGGCCTAACAGCGCCATATTCAGGAGGTGGGCGTCCGACCAGTCATAGATAGCTGTCAGTCGTTTTAATTCCCTGAAATACTTTTCTATTTGCTCGTCTTCTTTTCCACTAAACCACGGTAACCTAATGTTTGGTCCCCTTTGGTGACCACTGTGAGTCGTTTCACGCACTGGCGCTGGTGTTTGCCCCAGTGCCTGGCTCAACTGTGGTAGAATTTCCCAAATATTTGGTTGATTCGGTGGGTTTGGAGGGTTGTTCTGACCTGGTGGGCCCGGCGGACCTGGTGGTCCGGGCGGTGGAGGATTCGGTGGGTTTGGGGGGTTGTTGAGTTGGTTAAGGAAAGGATTGTTGTTCTGGTTCGGGGGAGGGTTATTGGGTCCTGGTGGATTTGCTTGATTATTCTGGCCTGCTGGGGCTTGCTGACCCTGCTGATTATCCGCTCTTCCTCGGCCTGCGTTAAGATTGGCAGCGAGTGCCATCGCCTGCAATAGGTGAGGGAGCAGGTTTTGATCGACCCCACCCCCTGCTGGCACGGCCCGGCCAGGCTGTTGGCCCGGTTGGCCTCCCCCATCATTTTGTTGCAGTCCCCCAAGGTTTACCCCAGGATTAGGCTGCTGTATTCCCGGATTCGCACCACCATTTCCCCCTGCACCGGGTTGCTGCAGTCCCCCAGGGTTTATCCCCAGATTGGGCTGATTCGGAGGGGGATTATTAATAAGGTTTTGGGGAGGGTTGTTGAGAAGGTTTTGAGGAGGATTGTTGAGAAGGTTTTGAGGAGGGTTGTTGAGAAGGTTTTGAGGAGGGTTAGGCCCTTGTGGGTTGGCCTGATTATCTTGGCCTCCCTGGACCTGCTGATTAAGAGGAGGAATAAGTCCTTGAGGGTTGGCCTGATCGTTCTGGCCCCCTTGAACTTGTTGATTAAGGGGAGGATTGGCCTGATTACCTTGGCCTCCTTGGGCCTGTTGATTAAGAGGAAGAATAAGTCCTGCCTGCACGCCTTGGTCCGGCTGCTGGATTAGGATCTGGCCGTTCCCATTGTTTTGTTGAGGTCCCCCAGGGTCCATCCCACGGTTAGGATGCCATGCCCCCAGATCTACACCCCCAGCTCCCCCTTCATCGGGTTGCTGGCGTTGATCTCTATCCTCTCTTTCTTCTACTAGATCCATCAAAGGAACGCCCCCTTCCGCCATATTATTTTCGTGGAGGTTTTGTATATCGTGATCGTCCCACTGCTCTTTCACAGGTATTTCCTCCACACTAATTTCGTCCTCACTCTCTAGTTTAGCTTTCTTACCTGTGTCTAGAACATCCTCGGTAATAATTTCGTATGAAGACGAGGTTGATTTATCTTCTCTAGCTAATTTTCTATCAGGACTACCCCCTCTGACATCTGCGGCTGCTTGTTCTGTCTCGCTATTTTCTTCCTCGTACTCGTCCTCGTATTCTCCATACAATTCATGAGTTAGAGTGTTAAAATCTTGTGCTTTAAGCGTTACATTTTCTTCACTATCCTGATCGCTTAGCCTCTCTAAATCTATGTGCTTTTCGGGGCTTGAGTCTGCCCACTGCTTTAATATTTCGGCTGGATCAAAGGCCTGAGCTTCCGCTCCCCTACCAGCCTGGTCTAAGTTCGTTTCTACACCGTAAGTTAATCGATAGGGTTGTAAATTGCCTACTTTCTCGCTGTTTCCCTCTGCTTCCCTTCCCACTCCCCTATCCCTTCCCACTGTTTTTCCTTTAGCTACAGTGGAATAAGGAATGGACGCCCCCGGGTTGGGGTGAGTTGGTGTTACCAGTGGGTGACTGATAAACTCAAGTCGTTGGGGTAATGGATAGGTGAGAGAGCTCCCATCAGGTAGGATTACCGGATTTTCGGGGCGTTTTCCCCCTGATGGGCTGGAGTTATCCGCGGTGTTTTGTCGTTGTTTTAGGTTTCCTGAAGAAAATAGGTTATCTCCATCGGAAACTTCCTGTTCGCCTTCACCTCCCGCTGCGGGCAGTAAACGATAAGGAACACTTTGGTTACACCACGGATTGTTCACATCAGATTCACAGGTGGAGCGAGAGCTAGTACCAGTTTCGTGGTCCGTAGGTGGTACGTACCCTGGGTTCCAATATTGCTGATATTCCGTGAGACGGTTCTTCCCTTCAACTCGTCCCGAGTGTGTTAGTGTTTCAAGTCCTTCGTCAAGAACCGGCCTATCTTTGGACCCTAGGTGCCAGGGAAATGGTTTACCTTTGCCACGGGTTTGGTAATTTTGTGCACCTTCGGGGCAGAGCTGCTTGGGTCTGGCTGCGACCTCCTGTCTCTGTGCCTCCCCGTCTAAGGGATTACCTACCAGGTGGCGGTTTTCCACATTCCCTGTATATGATGTTGACACATCGTGTCCTGCGGGCCGCAAAGATTGAGGCTTGGGGTCAGAGGAAGCCTCAAAATCACCGGTGGCTGACATCAAGGATGAGCAAAACGGCACAAGTCATGTTTCGGGTATCTCCACCAAATGAACTATTGTTAATGTTTGATTTAAGACTGCGTAAGATTCGTGTATATCCAAGCCTTCGTAAGTTGCTTTCCAGAATGTCTGAGTAATTCAGACCGCGTTTAAAGTTTGTCCATTCACTTCCCAATAGTTCAAAAGAAATGAACGCTGAGGGAGCTTCTTAATATGAAAGGGTTTTTATTCAATAAACATCTCATCCCGAGTCAAAGCCACCGTGTATAAGTCTTCATCAGTCCACCTCCCATCTCCTATCAGCAATCAACCACATTTAGAACACGAGTTGCTCCAACGCCTTCTAGACCATTCTAGCATTCAGCTCTAACACAATCCTATGTCCGAGGTAGTGGGTATTGGTAAACTCCAGTCTGTTACACGGAGTCGATGTACTTACTCCAGGTATAACTCCTTGGCTAAACATGTTTAGCTGATGTTCTCACTAAACTGAGTGATTACTAACTTCTAACCAACTCGCTCACTAACTCACTAACTGCTCGCTCCCTACCTTGCAGCGCCTTTTATACTGGTTAACAGGTGGCGCTAGGAGCGTAAGATATTTCTCCTAGAAGTAGACTAGAAGTAGACTTGCTAAGCCTGATCCTTGTTGGATTATATATTATGACAATGTATTAAAAGTACTAAGCCATTAGTACAGTAAAAGACTATAAGGATCATATGCTTTTTTTTTTTTTTTTTTTTTTTTAGAAAATCAGAAAAATAAAATGTCCTGGTATGTTTTCCTTTATATGAGAACGATATATGGAGTAACCCACCGTTCAACTCCATCTGGTCGAGCAGGTCGACGACACACTGCTGTTGTTTAGGGTAGTGCATCATTTCCACCTGCCACATAGTGCGTGCCACCATTTTGTCTTTGGGTAGGAGCTCCAGGATTTGTTTGTAAATCGACAAGTCTCGGTGGACATTAAACTCCTGGAAGAAAGTATTGATAAATGTGGAACTTTTTATATAAAGATTTTATTAAATCTGCTAAGAAAATGCTAGAGTAAGCATCTTAATTTGTACGTTATACATCATTCAATGTGTTTACAAGTAATACTCTATGCTAACTTCAAGGACTGAAAATAAAGAAAACTTTATTCCTTGATGTAATTACGATTACAAACTTGGACAAATATTTCGTTAGGGTTTCCTTATAATCAAGACCAAATTAAGCTACTTGACATTGTGGGAATACATCCCTGTACATTCTTTAGTTTTAAATGAACCTAAAAAAACATAGCTGATATACTTTCCTTTTTTAGTTATTACCACAATGTATAAAATGATTAGATATCAGTAAGATAAGCAATCTACTTAATACACACCTTCATTTTTTCCATGGCTGCGTACATAAACTCTACGTTTCCACGGCGATACTTGTCATGCCGTGTGGTGAACTTGTGAACAGCTCTTTGAAAAGTCTCTTTGTTTCTTTCATTTTTTGCAATCTCGTCGAAAACCTTTGCTTTGCGAATGGCCACTTGTTGCTCTTTCCTGATCGTTTCCTTGTCTCTTGCATCCAATATATTGCAGGAGATGCTGGAGGTTTTGAGCTGTCGATTTTGAACTGCATTCCGACTGATGTGTTGCCCAAAAAGAAGTCTTCCAGTGACGTGTGAACATCTTAACAAGTTCCTTGTTCCAAGCATACTAATGTTAATTCTGAAACGAGACAACGATCTGTTTAAGAGCGAACTTTTACGCTTTAATTCCAAAATAGTCAAAACGCAACAAGTGACATATCATATATAACATTCCTGACCTGTAGAGACTTTTGATCTATAGATAGAAAGGTATCTACAAACATGTAGTTAGCACCGCCTAATATTCTTGTGAAATAGCCCTGAGCACCTTAGAGTTGTCTTTACATCTTCTATTCTGTATCCTCTTAAAGGAGAACCGCAAAGGCAATTCTAATTTTCATATTATGTTGAATATGTGTTTCTTAAAAAGTATCTACAGAAAAAACTGATAATATATCATAGATATAAGAGAAATTAATATTTAAAAATTATGTTGTATAGTGGCTTCTACTAAATGCATGCGACGTCATCTAGGCTCTTTCAAGCTGATAAGGCTATTGCTATGGTTGACTGCACACACAGTCAACCATAGCTGTGACTGAGAGCCTAGATGACATTGTGAGATAAGCTGTTAGAGTGTATTCACAATCCTAGCAAAAGCTTACTTATTTGATGATATCATGCATGTATGGTAATTTGAGTCTAATTCTGCATAAAATATACATTAATTAAGACTTTTGTACAATATTTTGGATTTTTATTTTCTCCTTTGCGTTTCACCTTTAAATATTACCTATTTATCATAGTTATGACAGCACATGAGAATGAAACTGGGTAGATCAAGCAATATAAGTTTATTTCAATAATGGCTAGACAACTAGCCACTCTTCTGGGAAAATTCATTTATCATAAATGAATGACTGTGAAACTTGTTTGGCAAAGTTTGGTGAATTCCTGTGTAACTACTGTTATGTGAAGAGTTGTAATGTATATTTGTTTTGTTCTATATTAACATATACATAACTGTACTGCATCTCGAAGATCAGGGTAACATGAAGATGTCGTTAATAAAAAAACGAAAAAATGACTGATAATACACCTTGAAAATACATGTCATGGTGTGTATCTGAAACGGTTTCTTCTAAAACACATTATTATTAGGGCCTATATGAGATTACACATGTATATAGTCTATCCTAGCCAATTTTGTATGTGACAACTTGATAGAGAAGTTCTTCAACTTTCATCCTGCCATCCAATTTAATGAGGAGGAGACCAAGGTGTAATATCTACCGCTACTGCTGATGATGAAAAAAGCACAGTTACACTTTGCTTTGGCTCGACTCAGACTGCCAGTTTTTATAGGGGTGGGCGATAATAGGATATCCACGTATGAAACTATGATTTTTAGCGAAATATAGCAAAGGATAATGAAATAAAGTACTTAGATCAATCGACAAAATATCTAATATTCGGACTATACACAAGATATGTTACTTTACCTCAAGATGGATATGAAAACTCTGCTATAAGTTATTGCACGATTTGTTGTCCTTCACCGAGTAGGACTCTCCTGTCACGGAGATTTTTGCGCTGGTTTGCAGCTTACCAACATAACGCAAAAGAGGTGCTCGCGGGGAACAAGTTAGCTTTTCCTAAAAATAAATCGACTTCCGCTCCAGTATTTTGAGGGCTTGCAGACCTGTCAAAATGGAAAAAGACGCCGATTTCCTCGGAAAGTATCGAGCAATATCCAACAAATTGAAAAAGTAAGTGAATTCTCCTTTATTTGCGGCATGATACAGTCAAGGAATCCTCAGACGAAACGAGTTTTCGTCACATAACTTGGGAAAGGGGAGGGGCAAACTTAGCTGCCAGCTGGGTAGGCTGGGCCCACTGCTTTACCAATTTATAACTGAGGCCTACATCAAAGTACATTGCTAGGCCCATCTGGGACAATTTGAGGAGTGGGCCTAATTTAATATTTACATAAGTTGTAGGTAGATCTAACGGCATATCTACACAGATGAATGAATACACAGTTGGATCTAGACCTAAGCCTTGGCTGGGAAGATTCCAGTTAAGGGGCCCCCTCCTCTCCTCCACTGACTAGGAGTAGGGACGAGTTAGCCTTTTAGGTACGAATCCTAGAGATTGTTTAGAAGAGAGGGATGCTTATCTAGTTGTCTTCAATTCTAGATGTAGTAGTGCATAGCTAACATTGTACCGTTCATAAGGGGGCCCCTATTCTGAAAGTGTCCCGCCTTGGCTAAGCATTGAATAAAAAGGGACACAGATAAACAAAAGTTGAACAACAAAAAGAGAGTGGTCTATAGTATAGTAGATCTACATGTATAGCTTAGGATAGGTTAGGTCTAAATATCTGTAAAGTGTTAGATATCTAATTCTGTTAGCACTGAATAGAATAGCAGCAAATAACCCCCCCCCCCCCCCCCCCTCCTCCAATTGGGATCCGGGATGGGGGTTCCTTTGGGAGCCTCATAAAAAGAATGTGTCTCCAGCAGCCCCATACTATTTGTAGAAGGCGATAAATGGAGAGATCAGACTCGCCCATTTCATGTCTGGGAGGCCTTGGGGTCTAACACAGGCCAGGTCACAGTCTAAGACTTTAACAATGTCAGTCGTCACTGCTTGCCTGGAACTCAATATGAAGTTAGAACCATAAAACATCACTGGTCGGCCTGGTGTCAGTATCATGTTACTGGGTGGGGTATCATGTGGGCCTTTGACATTATATCTCAGTGAGGCAGCACTTTAAAGAGGGCATTGGGTTCCACTGCTGCAAATGGGCACCTCATCTCATAGATTCAGTCACTGCCCACTTGGTGTAGATCTAAAACTAGCTGAAAAGCATTATCTTGTGCAGTCAGTGGTTGGCTGGACTTTAAACGACCCAAACAATCAAAGCAGCAAATACATAAAGATCTAGATCTAGATCTAGATCTACATTATTAAGTCAGTTGACTATAATTGCTCATTTAAGTGAAGGTAGATCTACAGGAGCTATAATGGCAGATTTGTTTGTAAAATGTATATAATCCTGCTGAACATCTTGTCTAATTGACAATTGCTTCTGACATTTAAATGTGATCTTGAAATCATAAAAATCTTGAATCATAATTACCATGTCAATAGACGTTTACAACTGGAATCAAGATAACGAGAATCTGAATATTTAGTTCTATTCTCTATGTACATTTAATTGTTACTGGTTACTTATGATCAGATTGTTTCTTTCTGTGTGGATTTATTTATCTCAATCTAGATCTAGAACTGATTTAAATTTGAAATTTCTGTTTCAGGAGATTCTTGAAGAAACCTAATGTAGCAGAGGGAAGTGAACAATTCGGTAGGTTCCCACTTATCCTGCTCAGGTTTTATTTGCAGAAAAAGAAACACGGAATTATACTTTTAAAAATATAGCGTGTTCCATACACTTTTCACGCCCACGGGTTTTTTCAGCATATGATTGCCATTAATTTCTTATTACGTCTAACAATGAATTGTTTAGACTCCAATAGTCATACACGACACTGATGATATCAGAAAATCATATCTAATTACGACATAAAAGTTAACTTGAAGGAATCTTGTAAGTATGGCCTCACGCAGTCAGCTAGAAAATTCCCTCTATATTTCCACTGACTATGGAATTTCTTATTATAGCTTCATTAGCCAAGACTTTGAGACAACAGGAATGTCCGCAGTATGCCGGCTTCTGCTGCCTGGCCCAGGCCCGATGTGAACACACACTGGCCAACGCTCCGGGGGAGGCCCAGGCCTTAACCGATGCGGCCAGATCGTTCCTCGAAGCTGAAGTGGCCAATACAGATCTGAGATGCCCCAGCTTCCTGGAACATCTGAACGCTGCCATTAATTGTTACAGTCACGCAATACGAGTAAGTGTTCAAATTTCCATGCTTGCAGAACCATACAAGCGTCAATTCTAAAATAAAATAAAAATTCGATAGCTGTCTTTGTATCTAAAGATTACTCAACTAATATTTGAATTCACATTAACTTCGCAGATGAATTTTTTTTTTTTTTTAAATTACTCAACTGATAAGGAAGCTACGGATCTAATGTCTATATTTTGTTGATGTGAGAAAGCTAACATGAAAAGGTGAGATTTTCTTCTTGCAGATTATCTTTATGATGCAGAGTATTGAATTCTCGTGAATTAGCTGTATTTATTGTCGTGTTCATTTGTCGCAAGAGATTTCTTTCTCAAGAGTTGTAGGTTCTAGGCCTATAACCCTTGACTTATAAACATATTTCTCTTCTTTTCAGGTTCATATAGAAAATAAACATCCTGCCCTAGCAGCATCGTTGTGTTTGGAAATGGCGAACGCACTTAAGGTAAACGGTAGATTCATAAGATTAATTATAGTTTACTTTTATAGATGTATCTCAAGCAAATGAATATCACCTTACGAGTTATTGATTTAACTTTCTTGTAAGTCATGTGAAAGTACAACTATTTACTGTTTTCTACTATTGAAACGTTATCTTTTTTCGCCAATATTTGTCGAGTAAAGAATCTTCTAATTGTGTGTAACATATTGCTAAGTGTTTTTTTTTTTTTTTTTTTAATTTCAGTGCCTCAATCGACCCGGTGAAGCCATAGCACATTATCAACGGGGAGCACAACTTCAAATACAGGTACAACTATCAGTATTATCATATTTAATATAATTAAATCTTGGAATGTTATGGAAGATGAATTGTTAACTGTACATCGTATTTGATATTTCCAATTAATAATTCCAGTAAACGCGATTACAAAAAAAGGAAAAATGGCCTATTTTTCCCATGAATTATCCAATAAAGTTAATAGATAAGAAGCGTTTTTAACGCACCAGAAAGCAAAATTACCCTCTAGCACGAAGAGGGATGCATATTGATTTTGTACGATATATTTGGAAATTGGGAACTGATTAATTTTCCTCATTTGTTTTGCAGAATCCTCTAGACTGTTTGACATCATTGGGTCACGTTGCGACATGTAAAATAGAAACAAGTAAGTGAATTTTAGAGTCAGTCTGACTTTCTTTTTTACGTTTTTACAAGGTGTGGTGGGCTAACAATTTAAAGACAAATTCCGATATATATAAATCTAATGGGGTGTCATGGTCAAGAGGGCGGGTGGGGGGGGGGGGGGGGGGGGGGTAGGAAAATCAAGTAAATGTGGGTACACAGTGCCCGCGTATCCGGAGCAGGTAAACTTTGAGGTAGGGTAGGTAAATTTTGATATGCACCTGTCCAAGGGGCATGCACAATTTCTGTAGTGCAACACAACACACTAAATGTATTAATCTTTGCATAAATAATTTACACTTAATACTATTTTCCCTGTCCAATATTTTAGGAGACTACGAAGGTGCGCTGGGAGTTCTCACTGAAATGGCCTACCTGGCTCAAGAAAGAGGTAAGCACGAATAATCAAACACGATTACTTTGCACTTTGTGTGTATAGGTCTGTAGTTATAAAATTAAATAATATGAAGCGGTGATGCTGGCTCAAAATGTGTTCTATCGTTTTCGCTATATATGTATCGAAGCCACATAGATTTGATGATGATTTCAAATATGTGATTGTCGTTTGGGTGTATCGGCAGGGATAATCTAGAAATAACTTTATACTTTCTACCTTAGGTATGATGCCCAGTGGCAAACCAATAGGAGCATTTTGCGACATACTAGCCCGCTGTGAAATTACTAGAGTGCTTCTCTTGATGCTGCTACAGGTTAGTAAAAGTGTTTTAAATGTTCAGGAGCTTTGTTATTCTTTATTCGAAATATATAAATATAAATGCATGCCATACTCAAAGACTGAAAAATCTTGAACTAGGTGTGGTATCAACGTACATGTATATCTAATGTCCTAGTCCATCGGTTTGGGTAATCTAAGGGGAAAATGTTATGATTTGTTTCTATAATCTGTTAGCTTGCATTAGAAAAACAAACCACCAAGGTAATTTTCAAGAATGTTTTTGCTAGATTATTTTACTTTTTTTCAGCCCACTCCACAAAGAATTCGCCCAGAACACGCACAAACGTTAGAAAAATACGCATGGGAAACCACAGATGAAACCATTCCAGTCAACTGTATAGATGAAGAATTATTCCTGCTGCTGCAATCCGTAGTGGTAAGAGCTCTGGAATATCATTATTCAACTGAATGTTTATCTCAGATAACAAATAACCTTAAATTAACCCTAAATTTCTAAAACGTTGTCTTGCAAAACAGAATATCCTATTCATTTCCATTTGAATTAACTCATTAGATATAACTTGCGGACCAATAACAATACTTGATGAAAAATAATCCCCCTAACTTGTTGGTAATTGAGTCTTATCTTGTAAACATGATTTAAGACTGAAAATCAACAGAAGAATAAGGAAATTATTAAAGTTTCGCGCTGCACATAATTTCCTGCATTTAACATATTGCCGTCAATGCTCGAAAATAATGATGCGAATGACAAAATGAAATGTTATTGATCAAAGATAAATAAGTACAAAAGGCTCGAAAATATGATATTGCAATGATTTCCCTCAGATCTATATGCGTGAAAGCTTACCAGCGTAAAGATACGTACATTTATAGTATGACAGTCAGAGTGCTTCGGGAAAAAAATCATCAAAACAGGTCATCTAATCAGTCCAATATCTTTTCTCTTCTAGATGGCGTGCCAGTCGCACGACCTGGAATCGTTGCGGTCCCTTCAGACTGAGCTGTGGCCTCAGCTGTCGGCCGAACAGAACCACCTCCTGCACCTGGTCCTCCAGGAGCTGGCCCACCCCTCCGGGGACGGCTACTAGACCTGCCCAACCCTGGAGTAAGGGGGCCAATCAGAAAGACTGAAACTTCTATAATTTTAACTGGACATCGTGGGGAAGCCACTCTATATGGTATTATAATTTTGAAAATAAATTGTTTGAATAGATCTTTTTGATGCCATACTATCTTTATTTTTAAATTATTACATAAAAACATTAACATGCAATAAGTTGCAATATGTTAGTAAAATACGAGGGTAAGGGTACCCATTGGCTGTAACTTGTGTAAGTGAGGTTCCAGATTCAGCCAGTGAAGAGAAAGGGAAATTACTAATTAAGCGAGTCTACATGGTGAATTGGAAAAGCTTTTTGAAGCCACTCTGAAATATCTTCATTTTTTGATGTATATTAAATAATGTTTCAGTTGATGTTTTCGGCTCAGATAAATAACAGATGAGAAATTAATACCCCTCTACCAAAAATGTAGGGGAAAATGCCACAACTAAATGGTGGAACTCGTCTGGCTGATATATCTCTGCAAAGGATTTGAAAGGCCTTATGACAGGCTCAGATAGTTAAAAGCATATCTGGACGGTTCAAACTTTTTTTTCTTTTTTTCCCCCCTAAGATCTGCTAGAATTTAGATCACGTAACTCAAAACTTTTTAAACCTGGCTACGGCACTGAAGCCGTTCATGAAAATAGTTTTTACAGCTGCTATCTGTTCTCATGTGAAAATCAATGGTAATCACAATGTATGATTGCAGAATACAGGATCGTGTATTTCTCATGCTGTATCAGTTATCCGTGTATACAAAGGAGTTTTGTGGTAAATTATTGAGATTTCCGTAATGATTAAGATTTAGATATGGCGCGACGTATATAGTTCCATAGGCTGCCCTATCTTCATGATAACAAAACTCATATAGATAATTGCTTTTCGTGAAAATGATAAAAATGACAACCCTAGCTTATTGTCTTCAAATGAATACACAGAAGATTAAAATGCCAAGGATTATGTATGCGATTGAATATTATTCTGATGAATGATGTGCATTTTGTTTACTTGTTAAAAGTGTTACATTACAACATTCCAAAGTAACCCCGCGTGAGGGAAACATTTAATGTAGTGCAATAAATATGTGTAAAATAATATGTGTTGTTTAAGTTCTTTAAAATGCTTTAGTGCTCAAGTAAAATAATAACATTAGATATTTGTTGACAATTAAACGATATCCTAGATGTTGTGTATTCTAAAGAATTCCAAAATAACTCGTTGAATTTCATATTTATTTCACACACACTTGAGGTGAAAACATCAAGCACACTGCTCATATCCGTTTGCAGTCTGAGAATAAACTGAATAATTTATTTCTGGATTAGGCTAATTTGGTTAAAAAATGCATTTACTTCTGTAATCTAACAAAGTCATCCAAACATATTAGGCTTTATCAAATGTTCTACAATTTATTCTTAACCGTTTTGCCATCAGTACCGTTTTTAAGCATTCAGAGTAAAACTGTAAAGAATACACGTTCACTCAAGTAACATGATTATTAGAGAAAACGTAGACGCTCTGAGATCACAAACTTAATACGAATTCACATTACATCAATAAACAATTACATATACCACTTTGCTGACGAATTTATAAATAAGGCTGCACCTAGCTAAGTTAATAACTTAGACGTTGATTCAGTATGAATAGTATTCCAATTAAATGCATGAAATGTATTACAAACTGACAATCATAACATTTATTTCTCTTCTAGTTCGAAGAGGAAAAGCATCGGCACACATTCTCTACGCATATCATACGATTTCAAAAATACAACAATAGGGTTTACAAAAATAGGGAGTACACTATGTTTGCAGGATAGGGATGGAGGATAGGAACGGGCGGATAGGAGAATGCTGGGATAGAAGCACCTGGTGGACAGGAGAGAATAGGAAGGACAGTTAATAGCTCTACAACCTACCACACGAGTCTGCGGGGTTACAAAAAGACGAATACTGGCTTAACAACACCGACATCTCTTTCATTCCGTCTATCATGTTTTGAGAATCACATGAAGAAGTGAAAATATATGAACCAGCTGTAAGCATCTAAGTCTAGTGGATCTCGTCGGTAGTGTTAAAACCATACAGCTACCAGTAGTGGGAATCAAATAATGAATCCCTAAAGATGGTTCTTATATTATGATAATTTCTTCAAGATTATATAGCTATCACACAATAAGCAATACCTCTTGCATACTCACAGTACAATGTAAATGCATGTACCACTTTAAAAAGTACTAAAACTTTACGGACCAGACCGTGTGTATAGGAAATTGATCTAAGACTCACAACCTTTCTATGAACGCTACACTATTTGCATGTAATTTTTCAATAGAGTAATATACATTTTCATTTCATGATGCTGGGATGTGTACTACAATATTCTGTAGAGACAGCCGAAATTATAATTCTGATATTGCAAGATTTTAGTTGAATGATAAAACTGTAAGCGTAGAAAACTATACATACAAGTATTCATACATGTATATTGAATTAAACCCAGATAACTAGCTTTATAGTTTTCAACATTGAACCTTTGGGTAATCTGTCGTAATATAACTACGACATAAAACAATGACCTAATATTATCCAAACGACCGGTGGTTTTGTTTTAGATAGTTAAACAAACTTAGAGAAATACATCTGTTGAATTTATTCCCCCTGAAAATATATATTTCAAATTTCCCTTTTGGAAGCAAATTCAGCTAGCTTTCTAACGCTACAAATTTCATTTGAAACATGATTTTATAGCACTGCCCATTAGTACGACGCAATTTATTCTAAAGATCGTCCTCAATTAAAAGACTGCATCTTAATAAATAATAAATACAATGTGTTATTTCAATCAAATATCGGTTAAAACACGTCAAGCTGACACAAACTTAGCAAAAAACCTTTGACTGCAGTTTATGTCCATTTTTTTCACATTTTGACCCAATCTTACTACTGGCTAACTTTACTAATGAATTTAAAAATGATGATTGTCTCTGATGACTGTCGTTCACCAAGACTGTCTTTCCACTTATCTGAAAAGACTACACCTCACAAAGATACAGATACAGATACAGTGGCGTTTTGATACTAGGAATGGTATCATTAAATACAAATGTACATCTAAAATTGCTGAAATAGGATATCTATATTTCCTAAATTCTCACATCCTTGTCACATCACATTTGATTTCATCTTAAATTTCAAGGAAAATACATTCCTTCAATGCTGCTTCACAAAGTCAAATATACATCCAGAATTCATAGAATATGAAATTTATATTTCCTAAATCCAAACATCCTTTTCACATCACATTTGTTTAAATCACTTTATCAATCACTCAACCTTCTCGGCTCTCTTAATAACATTTTGGTTGGGCTCGGTAGGCGTAACCTCTGCTTTCTCCCTGCGTGGTTGGCGGGCCGGCCGACAAATGTATCCGACTAACATAAAGAATGCCACCCACAAATGACCTAAGAAATAAACACTGCCCCAGTAATGCAATGTCTCCCTGAGACCTAGCAGTAGAAAAGCCATGGCCATGTAGTCCAGGGATCTTTGCTTCCAGAACCAGCAGACCCAGTCGAAAGCCCGCTGACGCGTACCGGGCTCGGGGTCGCGGAAGGCAGCCGCCATCCAGTCCTCGGCTAACTGGTTGGGAGGTACGAGGATGAAGCTGAGGTAGTAACCAGGGTGGATACCATGCCAGAAGGAGCTCACCATCATTGTGATTGTCATTCTGAAATGTTAAGGAAAACAATCTGTAAATCATATGTTAAAAGATTATGTCTATCAGCTGTGAGAAATTGAATTTCGTTTCCTTAACTTTTGGCTTTAGCAGATCTCAAAAGTATATCATTTTGAAAAAGAATATTCTATTTTGTGTGAGACAACAAATGGTATTACCCTTACAGGGTCTTCCATTAAGTAAATGCACATTAAGGGGGGGGGGGGGGGGGGGCAGAGATCTAGAATTGAAAACTTTTCTATACAACTCCAATGCATATTTTAGCCCCAATGTGATGGGTTTTTTTGTTTGGGGGTGGGCTCGGGAGGGAGGTTACAAAGTTTTGGTTCATCATTATTACGGGAAAGGAATCAAATCCAAATATTATCTATGGCTGCATAAGAACAAATTTTATTTTCTTGATAAGAAGTTAATGCCTTTAACACCTATTTTACTCCTTACCTGTGTGTCTTCAGAGACGGGGGTACCCGGCGGTACACGTTGTTGGCCAACCAGAACTGTACCGACATGTTCCAGGACCGCATCCCCTCCCGGAGAGTCGGGGCCAGCTCACACCCGTACACGCTGATGTTATGGATCGTCTCAAAGTCGTATTTGTCCTCCGTGTCTTTATTGGTTTCACTGCAGAAAAGATTTTGAATAGTCAAATCCGATTTTACAATGACTTAGGGATTTTCTTACTTAAATTTTTTAAGTGGGAATTTTATTATGATATTATGTTTATTCATAAAGATATGCATTTTCTTAATTTCTGATGAGTTTCAGATTCAAAATAAACTTGTTATATACAGTTGTTTCCATAAGTTAAACTGAGTATAAGGGTGATCAGTATTTTATGGCGAACACGGCAAGCGTTTAGGATGTGCATTTGAAAAAAGTACAAGATATTCTTCAAAGCTTTAAAAAACAGAGAAGGGGGTAATATCAAAATAAACAAGTAAATCCAGGACGTCACGAAACATGAAAAAATACCTTACTGATCCCTTAACATACTAAACTTTGCTTGCAGTCTTTGATACAGAACCAATGGTACTAATAGATTGAAAATACTTCATAAAAAATCTGTTAAAGAAGTTTTTATATGATGTTGTTCTAAAAAATGTTTGTCTATAGAGCCCAAACATTGGCGCAGAATAAGAAACCATTGTATGTTTTATTTTGCAATAAAATGAGCACAGCTCTTTAAAAAAAAGTCAACAATTATATAAATCAGGGATGTAAGTCTGGGTTAATGAAAAATTCTGAAACCCCAGAGAGAAAGTTAAGAATACTCTTAAAATCCCATAAAACGTCATGTAAGGAATTCAGTTTGAAAATTATTATTCGAGGTGATGATGTGAAAAAATCTGAAATCAGATTGCCGTGGCCGTTTTCACCCAGCCTTGGCCGTTTTCCTCACCTGTCCTCCAGGGCCTGCAGGTCGGTGGGTCCCTGGCCACACCTGGGCTTACTTCGGGCGGGGTAGGCCCCGAGCAGGGCCGTCATACACACACACTCAGCCATCATCCAGGCGAAGTAGAGCCGCATACGGAAGATGGTGAACATGGGAAACATGAATAAGAAACGGTACCAGAAGGGCTGGGCCAGCAGGTCGTCGGAGGTGGCGTACTGTTAGAGAAAGTGAGGAATTTTATGAACAAAATATAGTTTAAATTTTTGGGTCAAAAATTAAA
Source organism: Lepidonotus clava (assembly GCA_936440205.1). NCBI lineage: Eukaryota > Metazoa > Annelida > Polychaeta > Phyllodocida > Polynoidae > Lepidonotus > Lepidonotus clava. Next base: position 22,981,586 of record OW387135.1, read on the forward strand.
AAAAAAAAAAAAAAAAGAAGTTTTATATTTAAGCCTATGTCCCACAGGCGGTTCTTACTGCCATTTTTGAAGATCGGCAGTGTAAATAAGGGTTTTAATGGTATATATAGTAAGAAAAGTGTTATCCTTTTTCGATTCATGTCATAGAAAAATAAAGAAAGAAAACACACGAACATAACCGCCAGGATCAAAATCGGCTTGTGGAGTCCTGGCTCAAGTTGCAGAAATGGCACAATTTGTAACGTGAGTGAGAATTTCATCTGATAGTAACGTGCATGTTACTCTTTCTTTTCAGAATATGTAAATATCTATCTTTTTAGAAAAAATATACATATTTTTTCATTCTTTTCTGATACTGCACGATTAATATATACTATAAATTCAAGTTAACAATTAACATAATCATCTTACCTCTAGGCTGAAGAAGTGTGAGAGGATGAGGAATGTCACTGCCACTAAAGGAACCCACTTCATTCTTTTGAAGAAAGGCGTCTTGTAATCTATGTTCTCTACCCTTCTCTGATGAATCATATCGTGGTATGTACGGTACTTGTAATATGGTCCTGAAACACATGTAAGCAGTGTAAGCACATGTAAGCAGTTTAAAAAGTTTAAAACATAATCTTTTAAATAAATCCGGATCGTCGTCCAAGGTAACATATTCTTTAAAATAGTGAATGCTTTTAGAAATCTCATGGATTCCTCGACATCTCTCTGTAAGCATTTTGTGGTAGGTAATCTGATGTAATGCATATCTATAAAGATCTACATCACGGTTTATGAAAAAATCTAATATATATAAAACAAAACCTGTATTTGGCCAAAGTTTTGTCCAACAGTGGACGCTGCATATTCATTCTTAGGAGTGGAAAAAAAAGTGTCATCCATGAATATACTTCACAAATGTGAAAGACAATACTGAAAGAAATATATATCATAACAAGTGTAAAACAATTCAAAAATCACAAAAGAACAAGAAGCAAATGACTATCAAAGTTCCGATCGTTGGAACGATCGATGTTCGCCCTTAACTAGAAATCAGAAATCTCATCATAGAGGTGGGGGTCCCAGTAGTGTCCATTGGGCAGTGCAGCTGTCCCGGGCAGCTGTACACTCATTGGTCAACCTGATTGACCAATAGGACTCCCTCTTATATCACTGTCCATGCGCCCAAGCAACCATGACCCCCCCCCCCCCTCTCCTCCTCCCCCTACCAGGCCTTGCATACACTGACTGCCTAGACCCTGACTGCCTCACCCCCCCCCCCCCCCCCCCCACTATGTTGAGTGGACTGTCAATGCCCCGGTCCCCTGCACCCACCCACATGCAGGTGACTGTGGCTCAAGTACTGGTTATGTAACCCACTTCTGGCTTCTCAAACTGCACCCTGCCCCACCCCCACTCCTTGAACTGAGTTCAAGGAGTGGGGGTGGGGGAGGGTGCAAGGGAGAGGCCTGCCCACTAAATTACACTTGATGCACACTAATTGTCCTGCTTACAAATGCATGCCGGTGGACAAAGGCCTGTAGCTACTTGTATGTAAGATTGTGTAACCGGGCAATCAGATCAAAGCCCAAATACCTACAAAAGACATGACTGATTGAGTGAGCCCTTCCCATAAGCTACAATACTAAAAACTATAATTAAGGGCTCACAAAAATCATTATCGTCAATTATTTACCTGTTAGAAGTCCCACGTAACAGTAGCTATAGAACAGCATGTCAAGGAACGAGGGGTCGACATTCTGATATCGACACCTCAGCTTGGCTTTTTCTTGGCCTTCATCGTCCTTTGCTGCTGCCTTCTTATTGTTGTATGAATCGTGAATCTCGAATGCTAAACCGACGAGCTGAATAGCGCAAAGTAAAAAGGAATGCATTAATTAATAATTTGTTCAATGTTGTAATTCTTGGTACATGGCGGTTTCTTCATCGTCTACTTATTTAAAAAAATATATCAAAATTTAATTAAGGTATATGAGTGAATACCACTAAATCTATCCCACGATTGACATTGTGTATATATACTTTTGTGCACAAACAGTTTGATATCCAGTATTTTCTCACAAAAAGTTGAGCCTATTTAACACGTATTGATCTATATAGGAGGTAGACTTTCCAAGACTGAAGATTTTTTGTATGCGTTCCTACCTTTAGTGTCAGTAATAGTTGTACAGCGTTGGCGTGAGCTGGGACCATAGGTAGACCGAGGTAATGCGTGGTGCGGAAAAATACGATGTACCCAAAGCACCAAATGAAACTTGCAATGTGGCATTTTCTGGAAAGGAAAAAAAGGGTTAGAAAAATTAGTCTGTTTCATCTAGATCTACATTCTTGATGAAACTTTAAAGAGTCTAAGAGTGCTGCACCTTTAACCCCTTCCTGACGGCTCCATAGAAAATCGATCATATATGATCGATGGGTACTAATTAGACCATAATTCCTATAATTCTCATAGCCCATTGCTGATTTTTGAAATAATAATATTAGATGAGATAATGCTCCTATATGATAATCATTTTTATCAATTGATTACTCCATATTAATTTTGTGAGGCCTTATAGAGGAGTAACTTCATCAATTTTGGTATTTAATTGACAAGAGCTCTTTAATTTACCCATGAAAAATCATGAGATTTGTGTTTAAATGGCCCTTTTTGAAATTATTATTTAAAATCTTTTTCCTCAAAATGTTTTAATATATGTAAGACAATCATATCTACATACATTGGCACTTTTGTGTTAATTTCGTATTTATTTTGTTTAGTTACAGCCATATCTATTTCATATCATGGTCAAGAAAATGGCTAGAAATTAACCATTTTTAGCCAATTCCAAGATGGCCGCCCATGAAAACTAATATTTTAGAGTTTTAATGATTTATCTAAATTAATTCTTGAGCAATTTTGTCCAAAACTTGTGAAATAGGACCTTGATGATTTGTGCTACCATTTTTATTACTCATTTGATTATTGCCCTCAGTAAATTGTATTTTTTCATCAATATAATGACATATATCATCATAAATATCTGTAAATCAAGGAAATTTAATGGTTTTTGAGTCATAATGTCCCCATCAATCTAATCAAGGCAAATGCACAAAAAATGCTAATATTCCAAGAAATGTAGCATCAATAAAAAGAGAATTTCATTAGGAACAACTTTTGTATTCAAAGTGTTTCTCTAAAATTAATATTTATTCCATTATTGGCCATTCTTGTGAAAATAGGCTTTAAAATAGTGATTTTTTCAGAAAAGGGACTGCTCATGAAAATGTTCTATGGTTACCATGGCAACCGAAATAAAAAATAGACATATTTTCTAAAACCTGGGACAATGTGTTTCCCTGTGATATATGATTTTATTACCTTATACTTATATAAAATCTCACAATTTCAAAGTGAAAAATCTATCACTCATTTAATTTGTTTAAACTCACTTTGGTGCCGTCAGCAAAGGGTTAAAATACTTTTTTCGGGCTAGAGTGAGGCCTCAGATGAGAGCTCCTTAAATCCATAAGCAAGGGGCTCACCTGGCCCCTAAATTTTGAGTGTCCACCACTGAATCATACTAACTTATAACATCTACCATACTATTTATCTAAAGAACTAGATCTATATGTAAGAGGCAGATCAGTGGATTTCATGTGTAATACATTATAGTAATGTTAGATCTAGATCTATATAGATCTATAGTTACACTTCTGGATTTGGAATAAAAGCCAAGGTCAGTGACAGATAGACTATATCTACGGTCCAAATCAATGAAAGATCAATAACTACACTGCCATTCAGGCATGATCTAGAGGTCTAGATTCTAAATAACAAGTTAGAACTGTTACTGTTAGGTCACTTAGGACCCTATATATTACTTTATAGGCTAAACTCATAAATATGGATATTGGCAGCCCTACCAATAGTTACAAAGTCAGTGATATGAGACCGACAGAGGATTAAAATTTGATAAGGTATGCTGATAAAAGACAATAGAATGTCCACTTCAACACCAAATGCTGAACTTCAACACTGTAAACATAGCTCTTTAACCCTATTATCGCTCACGTCTTATCACTGTTTTTATCTACCTGGCAGGTAATAACATATCAAAATGTACATTACTCATCAAATCCATCCATGTTTTATGCAAAATCAAACAATTACTCACTTTGGTCCGAGGGTGAAGATGATGAGAGAGTTGACAAGTGTTGTGATCAAAGAATGGAGGCAGTGTTTTCCACAAACACAACAAACCATCGCCCACCCGATAACGCTGCATATCAACTGCCGCTGCCTCGGACTCTCAGCTTTCTGGACGAGAAAACCGAGAGGAACAGATATCGCCAGCAGACAGGCGTAAATAATATCATCTTGCATTGTCATCTTGGCGTTTTGCCTGTGAAATGCACGACGCCTTTCCCCTCTGCTGTTCCTTGTCCACGCATCGATTTGTGAATGGGATGGGCGGCGACAGGGGCGCCCCCTAGTGGGGAGGGGGTAGTGCGCGGATTCGACACTAGGGGGCGACAGTGTTTTTATTTTTCCCGCCTGGACCAAATCTAAGCTGACATATTGCCATTAGCTGTCTGATAAAGATATCATTAACAAATTCGAGATAATAAGCCAGGAAACATTAATTAAAAGACAGAAATATTCAGACTTGTCCAAGTTTTTCACGTGTAGATCTAGGTCTAGAATGTAGTCTACTTCCTAATTTTCTGACATTTGGATCCTATAGATCTAGATCTTTCAGTTGTCAATAAAAGTGTAGTCTACTACTACTACTACCTAATTTTGTTAGGCCTAGCTCAGGGCCTAGCTAGGCCTATATAGCTAGGTCTAGATCTAGATATTTGACTGGGACTAGGCCCTTAGCTATTGACAATTTGTGAAAGCTGGTAACAGTTGAAAGTTTATAATTGTTCAATTTGGGGTTTTTCAACTTCATTGGCTCTGAGACGGTTACCAGTTGTACTACTTGTTAGTTTTCTGATTTCAGTGCATTTAAGGTACCGGTATAATATTTAATAAATACCTCAAATGAGAGATCTAAGGGTTAGAATCAATATACATGTAGGCATAATAGAAATTTGAGGGTCTTATTTTCTATAATAGGTAAATGTAATTTCATGTACGGAAATAGCTGGGATTTCCCCCCCCCCCCCCCCCCCCCTAAATATTCATACAATTCTCTTGAACATTAATAATTGATATACCTCAATTACAGAAATAGTAGGGGCCTATCTAATCTCACTTATGATTTTCAATGGTCCTATGCTCAGAACACTTGATTTCAAATAACACAAAATCAATGACGAGGACATTTTATTAAACGGAATTATTATCTAAATAGCTATATATCTATTTCAGATTTCTTTTCCAAATTGAAATTTGCACAGATTTCGAGATTTCATGTGAGCGACCGTCTTTTTACATAGAGAGGCTTAAACAATAGACCTACAATTTGGGGAAAAAAATGAAATTGCCTTTGGTGAAGCCTAAGGTTATTTTTGAGGGAAAATAATATATTAGGTATTATTAGAATCCAGTAGAAATTATTTTCTTTCACTTTTATGTACTATGAAAATACAATATCCATTTACCCAAATCTGGCCATAGCCACCCAAGGGTAGTTTCCCCAATCCGGCAGTAGCCGCCCGAACATTGATGTTTTCATATTATGTTTATATAATTATTATGTTACAAATTTGAAAATCAAAAAGCGGCCAAATATTGCTCAAAATTTGATTGGCCGCTCTATACCCCCACCCACCATGTAGCTGCCTCATCGGAGAAATACATTCTACATATCAAATGAGAGCTAATCAAATTCCATATTAATTAACCACGGGAAAGCAGGTTTCTTTATTGTCATCGTAGACTTGTTGACCACCTTTGATAACGATTTTTTTAATAACATGCAATTTTCTGGAAAATCCTGAGGAAAGAGCGATTCGCTTGGGAATTCCGTAGGGTCTAAAGGGTTAAAATACTCTCCACCTAAAATACAAGTTTCATCATATTGCCAGCTATTATTCATAAAAAGAAAACATAACTCATCGATTCTTAGATATTGTGTTTATTACATTATTGGGCTTAAACAAATAACCGATATATAGACGGTTTTTTCATCATCAAGAATTTGTATCATTTCCCTAGCAGTTCTGAACATATCTCGTAGGTAAAATGCAATCACCTCGGTCGTGGAGTAACTGGCTTATTTTTCACAGCATAACCCGACTCATTTTTTAATTGTAAGCAGCGTTTCCTATCCCACCCATCTTACGTAATTCCTCCCAATCAGAATAAAATCTACCTAGTACACCTATGTTGGCAAAATAAGCAGTCACTAGTTATAATGCACCAGTTAATTTAGTTTAATGTACCTTTTGTTTATTCTCATCATTAATAATCTACAATTACAAACACACGCTTAGTAAAATTACATGTGTTTTTAGGGGCAGTCTCTGCTCCCAAGTGAAACGGGCACAAAACATAGTATGTACCTGTTCATTTGCCATTTTTATCACCGTTGGCAATTATCAATCAATGCTGAACCTAGCTTTATTATTGCATACGGTGCGAAAAAAAGGGAAAAATACAAAAAGATAACCAACAAAAATATTCTCTTCATTCTTTTCTTCTTTTTAGACAAGTGCACGTTATTACATTCTTAGCGTGTCTGCATTGAGATGTATGCATACTAATGCAGTTTACAGATTAATACAAATACTCTACTTGTCAAGTATTCGTTCCTAGCCAATGGCCAAAACACTTTTTTTCCTTATTATTAATTCATACTAGCATAAAGTTGCTACAGCATGGCGGCAGATACAAAGAGAACTGTTATTATTAATAATGAGGAATACCTGTATAATATAGCTCAAGTTGTCGCCAGTCGTAATACTGGGACTCATCATGCGAGGGTTATCATAGAAGAAGCAGTACACAAAAATAATCTACCCTAAGCGGCTGGTAGTAGTAGTAGTTACCCCTCACCTCTTGGTGGTCCGTATAAAGGCTGTATTCCACTGCCCGATTTCACTCCCGATTTTGAAAATCGCCAGTGCGATTTATGGTAACTTATATACATGTTACATATCATTAGAAAAGATTTTAAATTCTCTTTCCAATGGTATATAGCATGCATGGGTGTCGGTAATATTTCTAAAGACAATTTTAGAAATTATCAAATTCTCAGTAGTTAAAAATCGCCCAGTGGAATACAGGCGTTACACTGACCGACCACACCGTAATTGATGGTGGACATGCGTTGTGGGTGGCAGGGTGGACCCGCCCCGCGTTTGCTTACAGCTACATTAATAATACACCGTGGTCTTGATCACCACTGCTACTGGACATTACGTTCAGTCTTTTACATCACTCGCCCGGCCCCTACGCCGGGCCGACGTCCTACGCGGAACCTCTCATCATCATCGACATAAATCACAATCCATACTGCTCAGTCAGCCTAACAATCACCCAGAAACTTATCCTCTTCTCATCAATCAGTGATCAATTGCTCATCATCAATTTGACGTTAATAACACGTATATATAGATATAAAAAGTCTCCTTCAGTATCGTATCAAAACATGTCATTGCATAAAAATTGCAAACAAGAAGGAACAAAAAAAATTGTCAGATGTACAACGCAACGTTCTAGTTATTTTTTTGACACCCTCCAGTGAATGCAATCGCACCCTCCTTTTTGAATAGGGGGTTTTGTGGGATCTGGGGTGTGAAAAAAATGAAACAGGTGCCGTAGGGCACAGAACCCAAACAAAGGGTTAGTAATCATACGACAAGTCTTGGGAATGATATCTCATTGCTTGGGAGTTTTGGTTTTTAAGCACAGGTGGGTTGGTGGAAGGGGCACGGTTCAGAAGATGGATTTATGAGTGGGTAGACTGGGTTGGTTGGTTGGTTGGCTGGTTGATTGATAGATTGGCGAGGTCAAAATGACATTATTTTGGGGGGTGTCAGACCTTTATGGTTAAAGATCCCCGAGGTATTCTACTGCCAGCAATGTACCCACCCAACGGCCCACCTCCTGCTCGAACCGCCACCTTCCCACCACTGGCAGCCGGCCGCTGGGGCTCTCTACTCGCATCTCACTGGTCCTTCCCCGGCAACTTTCAATCTTTTTTTTATTAATATAATGTTTACAGTCAGAAACCAGACCTCATCCCGTTCTCAGTCACTTAAGGAATCACCAATACTCAGCATTCGTAGTATAAATGTTTACACAAGTTTTTTTGTTATCCTTCTCCCCAGCTCCTGCCGTCTACATGGTATTCAGCATAATGTATACACAAAGTGTAAGAATAATTATTATATATTCATATATATAAGATGCATTGGAATATCTTCATTCTTAAATTCTCTCCCATCACAAATGACACGAAAAAAGACATTTTTTTCCTTTGTTTAAGCAGTAAAATGTCCTGGATATGCAACTGGCATGGAATCAACCGAGAAATCAATCATTCCTTTTTTGATATTTTCCATCAAGGTGAAATCAATTAACACTCGGGTACAAAGTCTGAGAATGGATCACAAGCCATTTTTTGTTTTTATGTTTTTTGATGTATTGTGTGCAATTTTTGTTTTCTGTCAGTTGTACTGTATCTCTAATTACATTGTTATTAATTCATAAAAACTGCTGTGTTGGATACACTACAGCGGCGACACTCTGCGGTGGTGACGGTGACGACTACTGCTCGTCGTTCTCATTGGGCGTCTCTTCGTTCGATCCATCGTCGCTTCCGGGAGACGCGGGTACCATGGAGGCACGCAGACCAGCCATGTAACTTGTGCGGCCCAGCCTAGAGGTCCTGTAACGAGATAATAACATACGGTCACACACGTTACACGGTTATTATTCAGTCACACACAATACAACATGCCCAACAACAAACCTGGTCAGACATAGGGAGTGGTCTCACGTCAAAGGAAAGATGCATGCACGCCACCTCAGAGAGTTTGGCACCGTTTACAATAGGTCACAGGTGATTTATTTATATGGCAACAAGTGAGGTGGGGAAAGTAGATGAAAAATATTTATTATTATATTTTCCGTAGAGAAAGGTGGAGAGAACCCATTTTGAAAAGATACATTATTTATACAAAGTAGACAAAAGCTATTGGACTGCTACCTTAGAAGTTATCTTATTTTTCATTACTAGATTATTTATGAAATTAGCATTATCTTCATCATCCATATTGTCAAATCATGCATTCAAAATTCACAACACACAGGTCATAGTCTACGAAAAAAAATATACGGAAAAACAATAATGGAATCGAAAACTCAATTTAAAGAAATTATGATCGAAAATCATTTGACTGATATTCAAATACCATACCCTTTTAATCAAAAAGATTTGGTAGTCTACCATGCAATGGATGCCTTGTATAAATTTAGTTTGTATACTGCTTAAAACTGCGTTAATACTAGTTTGATTTTTGTGTTGTTACCACTTAATATACCACTTTAAAATCAAACAAGGGAAACCTTGTTTCGCATCCTATTTTCAAGAGACTGAAGAGGATCGCACTCTACTGATCCAAAATAGCAGGTGCATCAGAGATTCGAATCTAAGCTACGTCCAGGAGACTAAAACAAAGGACCTTTAAATAAAATAGTGAACGATAACTAAACAAAATAATCTGTTTTAAAGAGGTCATTCATTCGCAGATTTACCTTGAAAGCGTTATCCTAACAGTCAGAATGAAAAAAGATTAAAAATCCATGTTTGAAGAATGAAAACGGGAAAAATAGTCAAAATTGAAAGAAATAATGCAAAATCATAGGGGAAAAGTTTGTAACAATCATATGAAATCAGGTAATCTAACTGGAGGTCGTCTTAAAAATCATTAACCTGGGTGTCTTGGATCTATTAGTGTAACTTCAAGTATTGGTTGTCTATTGGTTTGCGAACAGAACACCTACGTGGCCGTCAGTCAACCTGCCGGGCCGAAGTCAGTCACCATCATCTCAAACACACCAATCTCGCGCTGTGTGCTAAGGTTAGACGTTAGCAAGCAGAGCCCTGAGGGTGGGGGGTGCAAGGGGTCGAGTGAGGGTGGAGGGCTGATATGATCGGTGTCGTATCGAGAACAAATATGCAGTAGTGAGGCAGCGCGGAGAGAAGGAGACTGAGTCTTGAAGTAGGCCAATTGGGTTAGGTATCTGGTTATATACTTGCTTTGGTAAGCCTCTACTGTCTACTAGAGCGGCCCCGGCTGGAGGCTCACGATGACCTATAAAACACAGGAGGAGGAAACAGGTGCTCTCATCATTCCTGCACTGTTGACCTCAGCAATGCGCGGCGCGGGCATCGCCAGCGCATCGTGTTCAACGTTGGCACACACACAGAGAGCGCCAGCCTGCTCGGTCTTGACGACCAAGGACTTCGGTACAGACTAGCCAACATGTAACCTGCATTCACTGATACTAATCCAACTAGATCTCGTTTGTCTACATCCGATGGACAATGCTCCTAGGTTAATGTTTCATTAGTACTTGAGAATAGACGAGAAGAGATGTTAAAAAGATTCTCTGATAGGCTTAGATATTTTTAAAAAATAATTTGTCATGAAATGTTATAATATGATTTTTCTTTGTAGATTCAATTATATCGAACTGATCGTGCAAAGTAAGTAAAGAGTTGACGTTAGTTTTGTTAAACTCGATAGAATGATTTTTGAAATGCGAAAGAGTAGAAAGATAGAACTTTGAATACACAAACTGACAAGTTTATGGATTAGAGTTCTGAAGTGACGAAGGTTGTGCTGGATCGGTTCATGTGGATAAGAAAGTGAAAGCCAACTTTGCACGATCACAATTACTTTACTCTTCTTGTAAAATAGTATATGATTTATAATAATATTCTTCAAAATCATAATAAACAAAGTTTATATCAAACAATAAAATATAGATTTAATACAAAGGAAGCATGCAAGTATTCGAAATAGTGCAAGTTATCTTTTAAACAGTTTAGATCAAATTTCCTAGGTTGTTAAATTAAACACAAAGTGTAGTTTTAGTATAGGAATATCAGTGCTGGGGTGGTTACCAGTAAGGACGAGCACACGGAGCATAACAGGTACAATTAAAAAAAAAACAAAAAAAAAAAAACAAAAAACTGGGGTATTTCAAGTGTGCCTCGATGAAAAGACACACAGTGAGAGGGTCAAAAGAGACACAAAGTGAAAGGGTCAGGGGTCACTCCATGCTGCTAAAGCCGATCAGCCTCTCGGCACTATCAACACCCGCCATTCGCTCTTACCATCTACGCACAGTGCAACTACGACTGGGCCGTATGCACATGTATACAACTCGAGGGGCATACAAACGGGACAAAACTTCACAAATGCCTTTTTTTTTTTTTTTTTTAGATTTTGTCTACCGACAGGTCGCCGTTTGGAAATGATACTACTGGTCATCTAGTATATATGTGAATACATGGGTATTTCTTTTAATTTTTAATTTTTTTTTTTTTTATCTATTTTCTTTTTTTTATCTATCTTTATTTCTAATTTTTGTGAATATTTTCGAGTGACCTGTCTTTTAGACAAAATGTTGAAGTTAAGAACAGAACGGACCAAGGAACTTGAATGGGTGGTGCTTACAAGTGTTTTTTCCCTTTAAATTCCTTACTCATTTGTCATTAAAACGTAACAATAGAAGACTAAATCCCTAATTGTAAGTTAACATTTTGGAACAAATGAATGAACATTAAGGTTATCTTAAGGAACACTACTTCACGGACTTCCCATAAACTTAAGAGTAATTTTCCAGGAACATCCACCCTAGACCGTCTTGAGTGTAGGTAATGTATTAAAGAGTAAATGGTTTATTCACAACAACGGGGGTAAGTGCCACCAACCCAACCTTCTGTTCTTACTTCGTGTTGGTCTAAGACTAGCGACAACAGGGAACGTTTTAAAAATAACGAAAAAACGGAATTGTTGCCGTGGTACAACAAACTTTGGTGGATTTAAAAAAAACAAAAAACAGAACCAGTGTTCGAGCCACAACTGTGGTGGGAGGGATCGAAACATGTCAACTCTAAAGCCTGTTCTCCATGCTACTAGAGAAAGGGTACCCACCTGTCCTTTTGTTTCCTGAAAAAAGGCCAGCCAAGAACCAGGGTTAGACCAGACACATTAAGAGGCGTACATACAGCCTACGGAAACACATAATGTTTTTTCCTGCCCTATATAATATTATGATATAGTACCATTATAACACAAAGACACCAAGGACAATACAAGACGTTGTACCCCTTGCAAGTTCATTTATAACATGTACAAGAAACAGTATGACCACATGAGTTCTGCTGGACCTGTAAACAGTACATTAAAACATAGGGAAACCCGATTTGGGTTGGCTTTCACAGAAGTTAGTGGGCGGCGAACGTTCCATGACCTGAAAATGAATTCGATGGATGACGGGGTTGAAAGGGTTCAGGCACTGAGGGCCCGACGTTATTTTTTAAGCAATCAAGCAGTGGATTACTGTTGAAATATTTAAATGTCAACTGGGGATGGTATTACAAATTTAATTTTGTCGGTTCACTTATCGAAAAGAGAAAACTTTTTGGGTAAGTTTACTATGGTGGCAATTTAATATTTTGATAGCTATGTTGCATCTGAAAATACATTAATGTACCGGTATTACTTGATGGAAAACCGACAGAAATGTTTGCCCCTTTGAAAAATATCTAAAAGTTTGAAGTTACAAGCTGGTTGTTACTGATTTAAAGAAAACGATGACGCATTAGTAAAACCACATTACTTTTCCTTATGCACATTAATTGAGCACTTTTGAGTAAAAAGGGAAAAAAACACAAAACGTTATTCACCTTATTTGGTACAAGTATAAGTATGCAGTACCGATTTAGTACAAGTCTCACTGGAACGACCAGAATATCAGAAAACAGTCGAGGGTCAGAACTTACAGCTTCCTTGCGCTATATGAAAGTTATTAAACATGCTTTCCTGGCAAAGCCATGCACTAATAGGTGTATGCTTAACGACAGGCTATCAGGGGCAACAATAATGCTGGGCAACATGTAACTCTAGTTTCCCTTAGAGTAGGTCAATAGGCAACACAATGGGACGTTCTGTAGGGTTATCACTGTAGAACTTGACCCAATCAGCAGGGCTGGTCAGTTGGGTCATAATTACTGATTGGGTCATAATTATTATGACCCTTTGACCAGTGACCCACCGACTACCGTACCGACACACACAATGCCTGCTCACTGAATGCACACTAAACACATCTGCAACGGAACTGACCAGTTAATGATTATACGTTTATGCGGTTCGGGGATTGCCTTAAAGGGGGAAATGCACGATGGAGAAAAGCAGGACGTACGCATGGGGCGGCAGGCGGGGATCCACCAGAGACCTTTTACCTTTCTTTAAAAAAAAAAAAAAATCTGAAATGAATTTTTTTTAAATTAAAATTTACAATTTTTTTTTTTTTTTTCAAATCTAAATTAAAAAAAACCCCAAAAACATCAAGATCTCTGGGGACACAGCAGGGCAGGCATGCGTCGGGCAGGCTCGCTCTACTTGTAGCTGCTAGACTGGAGCCCGCATCGGACTGAACTCATCTTAAACATCTTAATAATGTTGTTTTATATGGACGTGACAGGCAAGAAAGTGTGCTCTTATACAGTGATGACTGTGAACGATTACGGCTACAAGTGGCGAACCTCCTCTAAGGTCATTTGAAAGTGATGCATCGTGAATCAGTTTGGCTGGGATTGGTGAAAAAGGGTATAGACGTGGACTGAGTTTTCCACTCACGTCCCCTCCAATGTGGCGACTTTATAATTTTTTAAAAAAAATTAATTAATTTAATTTAATTTTTTTTTTGTGCAAATTTTTAGAAAATATTTGTTTTGAAAAATCATCTTTTGACTTCCTAATTTGAAAAAAAAACCTTGGGATTTTTAATTTTTGAATGTGCGTGAACTTCAGTTTAGATATCTAAGAAGAAGGATATGGTCAAAAACTAGATAATTTTCGTCAGACCACAGTGGAGGTATTGGCATAATTAACAGGACATACATCAACGGGATACTCACTTGGCAGAGCTAGAAAGAGTCAAATACAAAACCGAGAAATGTGCATCAGACTCCACTGGTTCACAAAGTGATGGAAATGGTCGGCAGCTTTTGTTGTAAGCTTAAGTGATGACAGGATATAGCAAAGGGAAACCTTTGGACCGTACACAAACTTGTAAATATCTTTGCGATTTTTTTTTTAAATCAAAAGATATTAGGCTATGCTATCAGCTAGAGAATGCATCATACACGTAAATATGTTCAAGAGATGTTAAAACTAATTTTGTTCGTTCGCTGATATTTTTCGAAAATTTCAAAATCACCCAAAATTGACACCTGGTATTTTGACATATAGGTGAATTGAGAATCAACACGATATTGGAATTCGCCTACGCCCCCTCCCAATAATCTCGTATAATAGTGATACTTTCAGTTGAAAACTACTATATACACGAAATTTCTACTTCAAGATCGGCAAGAGAATTTTTGCAAAATCGGAAGTAAACTTATGAAGCACTGCAGTACTCTGGTTAATTTTACCTAAACATGTTAGTTATGAATTGAGATTTAGCAAAATGATACGGGAGCGAATTGCTAAATCTTTGGGTGATCGCAACTACTTGAGATTTACTCGTGTTTGGAAGGCAATATGTAAGCACATACATAGCAGAGTGAAATAGGCGATCTTTTTCGTCCGACATGCGTTGTGTTCAAGGAACTTTTTGTGTGCTTACTTCTCCAAATAAGCTGAGAAGCTCCTAACTATAGGTCACTAGCATGTGCTCAAACGGGAAGTGTTCCTGGTATTCAAACAAGCAAATATCTGGCACCATAATAACAGAGGAAATAATCATAGCACTTGAGTAAACTGCACCTGAAAATCAAAATAACCTGTGGGATGGTTATAAAATACCAGTTCCCCCTTGATCTAAATAAACTGAAAACTGTCAGAAATAAAATACTCGTTTTAGAGTGAAAAGTCTGGGGTGTCGCGACTTACCTGAGTTTGTCGCCACCTGCTCGCAATCTGCTCTTGAGCTGGTCGAGCTCGCGCTGTTGGACCTCGCTCTGTTCGGTCTGCTCGTCCAGGTCCCGCTGCACCTTACGTCTTTGCGCGTTCAGCCGCGAGATCTCCTCCTCGGCCTCCTCTAGTTGGCGTTTGAGGGTCTTTACGCGAGCGTTCACCTTGTCCATCTACAAGCAGGAAATCAGTACGTACAGAACACAAATCAGGGGGTGTAATTGAGGATCACTTATCAAAATCGTTTAATTTTCAAAACATCTACTGGTACAAAATACTGTCAATTCTTTGATGAGTAGCTTCAATCTCAAATTGAACTTATGATTTTAAAGTGATAAATCTGAAACTTCCATGGGATATGAGGTGTTTTTTGTTGTTTTGTTTTTTAAATACACAGAAAATATAGACACTCACCTGTTCTTTGTATTGGTCAGCATGTCTACGCTCGTCTTCTGCTTGCAGCACAAGTTCTTTCAATTTCTTCTCTAGTTTGCGGTTGGCCTTTCCTAGAGCCTGCCTCTCCCTAATAGCCAGAAACAAAATTTATGTTAAAAACATCCTATGACTTTTTGATGGCGTAAGATAAAAATTTGTCAATTATTTTTATTCACCTAAGATTTCTCAATTAAAAACCCACATTGCTAACCATTTGTTATGCTTAGCATAATAAAAGAACATAAAGTACAAGGTTGCAAGGATGGAGGTTTAAGTGCATACAAACAAATAATTGGGGATCGACTATTTTCATTAAGATTTCTCAATCATTTTATCTTTTCCCCTTAATTACAGTAAATTAAAGTAGAGAGTTTCTAGTTTTTTTACTATAATTTTACATGGAGTAAAGGCGATCTTGCTCACCTGGCCTCCACGTCGAGTTGCTCTTCCAAGTTGACAATCTTGCTCTCCAGCGAGGCGATGGTGGCCTTCGACCGGGTCTTCATCTGGGCCTCCATCTCGCCCAGCTTGGCACGCAGTTCCTTGTTCTGTCGCTCTAACAACATACGTGCCGACTCAAGTTTCTGGGAGTTGGACCGCTCGCTTGCCAGCTCAGTCGTGAGTTGCTCAACCTACCAAGGAAAATTTTAGTGTCAAGATGATGTTTGACGGCAATTACTTTTAGAAACGTCTAGTTCAATGTCTTCAACTTGTTATATTTGTCAATGTTGTTCAACAATTTCACACTGATTTGGGTAATTCCCCACCCCATTTTTTATTTCGAAGGTGCTTCTCAACGTAACATCAAGATCTTCCAGTACAAAAAGATTATGTGGTAATTTAACCGGTAGGTTATTTTCCCTGGATACAATAGGCATTCTAAACACATCATAGCATGCACTTAAAAATTATTTTTTACTGTTCAAAAGTTTACTTACTTATAGTATTACAGAGAAAAAAAGAATTGCCGGAAACGTTCATAAGCGTTCGGGCCTTAATAGAGAACTGTTAACTTGAACTTGTACTGACCTGGAGTCCGTTCTTGCGGGCTTTGTCGGCGAATATTTCGAGGTTGGATTGTTCCTCTTCAAGTTCTTCTTCTAGTTGTGAAATGCGTGACTCGAGGCGCCTCTTGTCCTCTATGAGCGAGTTCCTACAAAGTGGGAAGATAATTTTCAGTTGAGGTAAAAATTGAAATAACATTTTATACCAAACCTCAAGATGATGGGTGATTGCAGATTTAAGTCGAGCATAAACGGTTCTAACAAACGTTACCTCTTGATAGTCCAAGTTAAACGAAATTCATTTTTTTGATGTTGCTGTTACCCTTTTATCAATATCTACCGGTACATCTATATTAGAAGCAGTCGAATCATTGAAAATAATATTTTTTCGGGGGAGCACACACACTATGACCATGCTCTGGGAGTAAATGGGGGTAGAAAATAACACGGAACTTCAATCTGCGGAAGTCCTCTACAAGCATGAATTTTCTTTTTTTTCTGTTGAGGACTTCGAAAACTTTTAAAATACTCATACAACCATGAGCTCTTGTTTATGGGAAATAGAGCTTAAGAAAACAGAACACAATGTCCGTGCAATTAATTACAAGCTATTTGGGGTAAAAACCAAAGTTTTTTTTTTGAGGTACAAAAACAAAATTTGAGTTAGTATAGTTTGCGGGTACGGTTATCGAAGTGAATTTATATCGCTTGGGTATTTCATCACAAATTAAGAACCCTTTGGGCCTGGTGGGGGACAGTGCCCACCAGTAAAGCTCACCACAAGGTAAGCAACTCACTCTTGGGGAAGAGAATGGGATTTTTTTATTCATGAATATCCATCACTTAAACTTTCAAGAACGCCCATGCAGACTTTACCCCGAAATTGAAAGTCTCCGACCACCCGGTTGGCCGGAGATTGACATTCGTCGCGTGGGTATCGCACAGTACCTACAGTGACCAGTGGTAGACGGTCATGACCGAGGGTCGAAATCAATAATTTTTAATCATTTGAAAAACACTGTAAAAACCTAATCAAATATCTCAAATAATTCAAACTATTTCTTTTAATCATTTCTAATTTTCACAGTAACTAAAAGTATAACAAAATTTGGCTTTAACTTGTCAAACACTGTGAATCATTTAATACTTCTGTTACTCTGACCTGTACATTTCATGGCCCATACTCACTTGCTGGTGGACGAGTTGTTGATCTCTTCTTGGAGCTCATCACGCTCGTTCTCCACGTTTTTGCGGGCCCTCTCAGAGGCAGCGAGGTCTTCTTGTAGCTGAATCAGCTCTGCTTCCAAGTTCTTGACCTGCAGAAGAATCATCATGATGATTAACGGATAGTAAATATCACTGATACCTCTCTCCTATAAATTAAATCCTCCCTTTATAATTGAGTAGTTTATATCACAAACCCATGATAGTATTTTAATTACGTTAAGTAGTACTTAGTTTAGGTTGGCCTAATGGTTCATTGTGATACTGTCTCAATTTAATCTATTTCGCAAATCAAAAGAATAGGAAGCAGATTGGTTTGCATATACCAGGTTGGAAAACACACTTTGAATATCAAGATAAATATTTGATGCATAGCAATTGAGATTCTGCGGAGGAACCCAACCAGAAATCTTTCAATATATATACAATACTATTCCTTCAAAATAAGACCTTAATGAAAAGCGCCAAAAACAATATTTCAGAAACCACATGTTACGACACTCACCTTCTTGTCGCTCTCCTTCATGTGCGCGGCCATCTCGTCGCGGGACAGCAGGGCGTCCTCGGCCTCCCGCTGCATGTCCTTGTAGCCGTTCTGCAGTTTGCGCAGCTGGCGCACGCTGTCCTCCTTCACCTTGTTGGCCATCTCCACCTGCGACTCCATCTCCTTCAGGTCGCCTTCCAGCTTCTTACGCCCGTTGACCGCAGCGCTGCGCTGTTTCCGCTCCTCTTCCAGCTCAGCCTCCATCTCGCGTAGCTAAGTAAAGGAATTTTTTGAGTATGCTTATTTATCTGCAACGTTTTATTACAGTAACAAGATGTTAAATTAAAATCAATCCAAAAGGGCTTACATATTATCAATGGCACTGACATATCAATAAATTTTGAAAAATTTTAAACTTTAAAATACTTGTACTCGTGGCATTAGTTAAGACTTCTCATACTTTATCTAATAGGTGTAGTAGTCTGTGCAAACTTTCTTGTCAAATAAAAAGTACCTGAAAACTCATCAAATTGTGACAGGTCTCACAGATTCGACGTGCTTAGTCTGCGATACTAAATAAATATATTTACTTTTTTCCTTTTCTTTTTTTTATATCATCAACAAATACAAGTTTATCAACATCAACAACAACGACAACAAACTTTCGGTACTCACTTGTCTGATGAGACCCCGCCTCTTCTCCTCGCTCTGCTCGTCCTTGGCCTGGAGCTCGCGCTCGAACTGTGCCTTCTGGGCCTGCATGTTCACCTCCAACCGCAGCTTGGCGTCTTCTGTCGCCTGCAGCTCGTCCTCCAGCTCCTCGATCTGTGTACGCTGCTCCTCCACCTGGCTCTCCAGCGCGCGCCGCGCCTTCTCCAGGTCGTGCACCTAGATGATTAATATGGAAGTTTTTAAAGTAAGCATGGGGTTTCTTTTTATGTTGGGATAGATGTAAACACTGCCATGTCCCTGACGTGTTTTTTTTTAGTATCTATAAAGCGTGGTTAAAGAAATTGAATTTTTACTATATATTCTATATTTTTCACATTGCATGGAGCCAGCAATAAGAATGATCATATGCAGAAAAATTTTCCTTACTATTGATACAAATATTTGCATCGCGCACAATAATGTTGATCTTACAAAAGAAGCACAATTTATACCAAAAAACCCTTTATTAACTCATGAATAATTTTATCAGAATGTCTTACGTTCTTGCCCACATCATCCTTGGATGACATGAGGTCCTCGAGCTCTCGGCTTTGCTGACTCCGCAGCCGCTCCACCTCATCCAGGCGGTCTCTCAACTCCTCCAGTTCGCGGGCCTGGTTTAAGATCCGCGTCTCCTTTTCTCGCGACTCGCGCTCAGCATTGTCCCGCTCCATGGCAAGGCGCTCTGAGATGGCTTTTTCTTCGGCCAGGTTCTGGTCAAACTTCCGCTGCCTCTTCTCGAGCGCAGTGAAGTTGGAGCGCGTGTTCTCAAGCTCTACTGTATAGTCCTCTAGCTCTGCTTGTAATTTCTTCTTCGACTTGACGTTCTTGTCACACTCGGCTTCAAGTGAGTCGATGCGTTGCTGCATTACCTCCATATCACGTAGTGTCTTCTTCTTGGCCTCCTCCATGGTATCCATGAGTCCAGTGTCCTCCTCACAACGTTTCTTGAACTCGAGCATCTAAAAGTAAAGAGTTGAGCGTTATGTAAATACAAATTTTTACTTAACTTCTCTTCATACAGACAACAAAATATGAAAACTATACATGTACATGTCATGTTCAAGCTTCATATTGAAAGTGTTGATGTTGACAAAGGTATATATCAACGTAGCATTCACTTGATCAGTTTGACTGGAGTAGTTTAACTTCCTGCTAACACTTCAGGGCTGTTTCTCAGCTGCACAAGGTAATGGTTTTGAGCTATGGATGATCAAAATCTATGAGCTGATTTATAAGATACCCTCCAGCGGGATCACTTGAGTGGCACAGGGTCTTTTATATGATCAGACTATCATATTATACAACTACTTGTGTTATCTAACTATCATAACTATCACAACTTCTCCTCACCTGTTGCGTGCTGTTGTTCAGCTTAATCTCCAGGCTCTTCCTGGCCTCTTCCTCCTCCTCCAGCTGGTCCTGCAGACTCTCCATCTTCTCTTCGGCCTGGCGCATCTTGGCCTGCACCGAGAGCTTGGAGCGCGTCTCCTCGGTGAGCAGCTCCTGGGCGTCGCTGAGCTGCGCCTCCAGGCCGGACACCTGTTTGGTCAAGATGCTCGCCTTCTGGTCAGCCTCCTCCCACTGTGCCGCGACATTCTCCAGCTCGTTCTGCAGTTTGGAGGACTTTTCGCCCAGGTCGCTCTTTCCACGCTCGGTCTCGGCGAAGCGGATGGTCAATTCTTGGACCTGTTGACACGGATGTATAGTTAAGTTGAGTTGGTGTGCAAATTAGGATTCTTGGATTAAGTAAGTAATGTTTTGGTGAGAAAATTAGGATTCTTGGATTAAGTAAGTAAGTGGGTTTGCCAGGGGGAGTAAGAATGAAATTTACTATATGCTTTGGAAAAAGTTCTAGATCTATTCAAAAGCCTATCATTGGATTCTTCTCTCCCCCCCCCCCCCCCCCCCCCCCGATATGAATGTCCTTTCTATTTGCTTCAATTATCTCTTTTGGGTAAAACTTCTTCCTATGTGATTACATCAAATGAATATTTGCTATATAGTGCATTACCTGTTGTTCAAGTTGTTTGCGCCGACGTTCAGATTCCTGTCTAGCAGTTGAGATCTGTTTAATTTCGTTAGCCATATCCACATTCTCTGCCTCTAAAGTTTGCTTTGCCTTTTCTAGGGCGGCTCGAGACTGAAAGAAAGGAAAGCATACAACGTTAAGATGATACAATTACATCATACCAGCATGTATAAGATTCACAAAAGTCAAAACTTAGATTTATCTGATGAAATATATACGCTGAATAAATGAAATGGTTGATACAGCCTCAAATTATACACCAGTATATATTACATTTTTTTCTTAGTGTCTTGACTTTAAGAAATGCAACTAAGAATGCAACTTGTTTACAGTCTTGAATCAGAATAACTTGTATAGAAAACACAAAAATATACATACACGTTTGGTTTGGTCTAATTGCTCGTTGAGGGTTTCAATGTGTTGCGAGTGCCTCTGTTTGACTTCCTGAACGTGCACCTCGTGGGTTTTGGCCTCCTCCTCTAGGTTCTTCTTGAGGTGGTGCAGTTCGGTTTCACGCTTGGTTCGCAGCTCCTGTACGGCAGCGGTTGTGTCGAGCGAGTCCTCCAGCTCAGTCTTCAGGGCCTCGAGCTCTTCGCTCAAGTCACGCTTCTGTTTCTCGGCTTTGTTGCGCGCCTCGCGCTCTGCCTCAATGTCCTCCTGCAGTTCTTGTAGCTGGCTTTCTACTTCCCGAACGTTCTTCTGTACTGTGACTTTGGATGAGACCTCGACCTCAACCCTGGAAGTAAGCAGAAGATTGAGTTGAAATTTCAGGATTCAAGATTGTTGAGACCCTGTTAATTGCTACATGTCCGGAAATAAATATTTCTAATCGAGAGAATAATCCACTATTCTTCTTTCAGTCTACGTCTAACCAAAGCCTACATTTACATCAAAGAAAGTTTAATTGATATCTTAACCTTTATTCTTTCCGAAATATGAAAGACTGACCCTATTATTCTCAGGTGATGAAACTGTAAACTCTAAAAATATATTTTCTCAAATATATTCTTTGGGGGTATATTTTCTTTTTCTTTTCTTTTTTCTTTCCTTTCATTCTCTCTTTTATTTTTTTTAAAAAAAATAGTTAAGTCTAAACTCACTTGTTGAGGGCGGATTGGAGTTCCTCCTCTCTCTTGTGTAGTTGGGTCTGCAGCTCCTCCAGCTGCATGCACTTCTCGGCCAGCTGATCCTTAACGTCGGCCAGCTCCGTCTCCAGCCTACGCTTAATCTTCTCCAGCTCCTGTCGCAGCTGCTGCTCGCGCTTCAGGCGCTCCTCCAGGTCGGCGATGATGGCTTCGTACTTATTTTTCAGCTTACTCAGCTGTTTCACCTTCTCCTCCTCCTCGCCCACGTTGTGCATTACGTCATTCAAGCGCTCTTCTAACGTCTTGCGCTCTTTTGATAACTGTTGTAAATAGAAGACAATGGTTTTATATGTTGTTACACTGTGTGTATAGTTTCAGGTAAAGGTTATTATTATCACGAACTATTTTCGATTTCAAAGAATTTGTTGCGTCAGATTAATAATTGACAACTTTAAAATATTTCTTAAGCATAGAAGTATTTGCAGTCAACAATACACGTTTAGAAATCGTCCGGTCAAGTACACTTATTTACCTAGAATAACATCAGAGAATATAAAAATAACTCCGATGCATTACCCTAAGTAAACGTAATTCTACTTTTATCTTAACTTTCGAAATTTCAAAAATATTTCTTGGATGGTTATGTCTACATCGTGAACGTCTTTTACACAGGTTTCCTAAAATTCAGTCTCAAAAACGACTGAAAACTAGACAAGCGTCTAGATCCATATCTAACCCACGACTCTGTATTCTGTGTCATAAAATGGGCCAAAGCGGAAGATCAGCCATGCTGAGCCTTATTTACCCAATAAAAATCAATTAAAAAGAAACTCTTCCCTAAATCTTACTACTCAAAGCAAAACCCACCTTGAGGTTGGTGTCATCGAGGACGGCCAGCTCCTCCTCTAACTTCTTCACCTTGGACTCGACGGTCACCTTCTCGAGCTGCACCTTCTGGCGGCCCTGCTCCTCCTCCTCGAGCTGCTCGGTCAGGTCCTGGATGGTGATCTGCAGCTTCTTCTTCTCGTTCTGCATGGTCTGACCACGCTCCTCCTCCTCCTCGATACGCGACTCCATCTCCTGCAGGATCTCCTCCAGCTCCTGTTTGCGTACGGCCAGGCGGGCTCGCGACTGTCGCGGGGTGAAGGAGGAGAGGTTAGTTTGGACTGATCGTATGTACAGGATGCTTTTTAGAATTATGTTGATGTTCACTTTATCACGTTTATTTTATGTACAATGCCGTTGAAGTGTTGAAGGATGTAGCTTAATTCAATGTTCAATTCACGGGGTGAAAATTGGAAATAGCCAAGCAGCTATCACCTTTTTTTTTTACACTGAACATCCTAGAACCATTTCAGGTGTTTAGAATCATCTGGACTAATTGGATCAATTATTATACATTTCCTCGCGGTTTAGTACAGTACTACACGGATTTGGAAGTCTGACCCAAAGGTGAAAAATATCCCTTCATACACTTCATGTTACTGGGTTACAAAGAGTTGACCTTCATAAGGCTAGTGACTTGAATATTTCTTTTAGTAACCATGGAGTCATATTACATTTTTGCTTACTACCAGTGTACCAATGAGATATCCGCGCTTACCTCTTCGGCCTCAGCGCAGAGCTCGGTCTCGGCCTGCAGCTGCTCCGAGAGAATGTTCTTCTCCTCGATGATCTGCAGCTGTTTCTTCTCCAGGTCGACGTAGTCCTGCTGCTGCTTATCGAACCTGTCAGCCACCTTACGGAGCTCCTCCTCCTTGGCGTTGAGCTTGTCTTCATTGTTGGTTACTTGTAGAAGCGGTTTGACCTACAAACAACAATGGAGGTGTTATAGTCGTTTACGAACAAGCAAACTGACCTACGCTTTAACTTGAGTCATACTTTAACATACATATTATTTGGTATATTTTCTATTTTGAGAATTTTCAAAATGTTTGTACCCAACTTTTTTTAACATTATCTTTGTAATGTTTTTCATTAATTCCTTTTAAATTCGTTACTTTTACTGTAGGCAAGGTATATGAATATCCGAAGTAACATTCACCTTCGTGAACAGTCGCCACCATTGCCAGTTCCTCAGCTTCAGGTAGGCAGCACAGTTTCGCTGAATGATGCGGATGGCGTTCAGTTGCTGCAGACGCTTTTGGTAGTTCCTACAAAACGAAACGTGTGTCAAGGTTTGAGTATTGAGATTGCTTCCTCCACGCCTCCATGCTAGCTCTACCGATTTATCGACCAATAACTTGTAGAGAATATCGCTACTGATTCTAAATAGTTTCTACGCTTTTGTGGTGTCGTATAATTTTGTGTTGCTCTCTCGTCTTATTTCACACAATTTTGGTTGTGTGTGGAACTCGGGAAAATATATGCAACGCGAAAATTATTCCTTATTAATAATTTTACTCCAATGCAAGAATTGTAAATTTTACAGAATCAGATTAATTTAAGAAAGAAAAAAAATACAATTAAAATAAATATATTTAGTGATTAAATGACTACTGACTTGCGAGCAAGGCATCCACGCGCGTAAGCCTGGAACTGGATGATGATGTCTGTAAGCTTCAGATCCCGCTCCTCCTCTAGGTGCGCCAACACACCGGCGCGGAAGAAGATCTTGCTCTGTCCGACCCGGTATAAGTTGGGGTCAAGCTCCAGGGCCTGGATCTGTGGGCAGGCAATAAAAGTAATATGTAATACAATGATAAAACCAATTAAATGGTGCATTTAGACTATCATAAAGCTGACTCAAAGGGGGTAGATCGGTTAACAGCACGAAGTCACTATTTTGGTAGTACCGACTTGTTTCGGATTTTAAGATCACATGACAACTGGTGAGAAATGGTAAACCCTGTATGTTTTTTTTTTCACCTGCAGCATCGTAATTGTTATGAATATTTTGAAAATTCCTAATAAATTTTTAAAGACAATGAACTTAAAGACACATTCGAATCATCCGAGGGCCGCATGTGAAAAATTCAGCAAAAATGTTTGGTTTGTACCAAAAGATCTCACCGTTCAAAAAAAAGGAAACAAGAATTATAACCAGCCCTAACCTAATGGATCAGAAATTTAAGAACTGTAACTCATTCGAGTCTGCCTACCATCTTCTCGCAAGCCTTTTTGCCGTCCATGAAGCCACGAGGGATGACATTGGGTGTGAGGAGCTCGTAGCGCTGACGGAACTCCTGGAAGAGGATGCGGTTGGGGAAGCCCTGCCGACAGATGCGGATGCCTTCCAGCACTCCGTTGCACCGGAGCTGGTCCAGCACCAAGGGTGCATCTATCTTACCCGCCTGGAAGTCAAACATACAAGCATATTTTATTTTTTGTCTTAATTCATGACTGTCATTTTGGTTATTTATGGTTATACATTGTTTTTGTACATGTGTTATGATTTCGGATATTCAACTTCATACATTGAGGATTTGTGAGACGAGGCAATGTGTTTTTAGCACCACAAAAATTGCATAATTATATCAACATCAATAGGTTCTACTGGACAGTGAAAAAGAACGGAATTTTATTGATTGGAGTTCTATCCAGTAAAAATAAAACTAATTATTGGATTTCTTTTTGGTTATATTCTAAATTGCATATCTTTATTGATTAAATTTACAAATTCCTTCATACCTTTAGTTCTAAACCCTGGAAAGCCTTATCAACTTACCTTCTTTTCGTGGTTGGGGATGATGCAACGTACGAAGTTGGGGCTGGTGTTGTTCAGGGTTTGCATGAGGCGCTGCAGTTGCTCCTTGTACAGCTGGCCCACCGTGCGGAACATGCCCTTTCGGGTGCGCGCTCCGAACGATGTCTCATTGGCCTGGGCCGCGCCCATGCCCACAATCTCAGCAGCTAGAATTAATAAATGCATGGGAAACGTCAGTGCTGAACTACATTTTCAGAGAAATTGTCATTTTTTTTCACGATTTTACTGGAAAATTTGTAGTATTGTTGTGTTTAGATACATAGAAATGGTGAATTCATCTGGTAATTTGCCTATTTTTTCTCATATCAATACGAATGTTGAGAACATATACAATCCTGAGGGGTTATAATGGGGAAAGGGTCGGAATTGCACAACCAACGTCAACCTGTGGATGCATACACATCAACTGCAAACCATGGATAAATCTGTATCCTCATATTTCAAATTTAAGCGGCACTCAAGTACTGAGACCTCAAGTAGCATGCAGTTTTAGAGTAACTGAAATCCAACAGATTAAACATTATATATGTTGCCGACAACTCTGTATAATTTTGGACCTTCCAATTTAAAGGTTGTGAATTGGGAAAAACAATCCTTGGAGTCTTTTAAGTTACACAATCTAAGCATGGTTGATAAGGAATTGGGAATGGGGGAAAACAACTTCAAGTTCAATGAAACAGGAGCAATACAGATGATTGTAAGCTGCATGCGTGGTTATCTCAGGGGCTGCAACAGGGCGTTCTCCTTTTGTGGCAAAGGGAACGGGCACGCGCGTACATACTTTTGTTGGACTTGTTGTTCAAAGCCTTGTTTTTCGTAGTCAATACTGGTACTAGGACTAAAAGCAAGATAATTGCAATTGTCGGGATGTCCTCGTCCACGTTCTCACATTGTCCAGATTTCTGAACTTTTTTTTGGTAAAGTGTACGACGTTTACTACTTTAAACATCGGCGAACTGGGCCGGCTTTGTAAACATTTATTTTTTTCCATCTAAACTGTGGGGGTCATCCGAGCTGATTTTAACCTCCCCCCCCCGAAAATGTCCAGTCCTAACTAAAATATATCAGCCATTGGCTAAAGGATCACCGTCAGTTCGATTTTACTACACCACTATACTTAATAAACCATGTGTTTCCTTGAACATTTACTCATTTGGAAGCAGCTTAAATTGAGTTCCTTTTAGAAGTGTATTATACAAAAGAAAAGAAACTTACCGTCCTTCCAGATGGTGCGCACAAAGTCCTCGGAGGAGTTCTGGAACAGACTCACCACGTTCTCGTTCAGCGGGTCCATGTTCTTGAGCAGCCACTGGTCGCACGAGTAGTCGACCTAACGAAGAAAATGTACCACATAAATTTAAGCATCCCATTTACAGACAAAAAAGTTTCTCAATACACTATGGCGATAATAATCAAACCATAACAAAGTTTTTTTATTTTACCTGTAAAATGAGTGAATCTCAAATATTTCTCTGATACTACAAGTACCATGCATGAACTGTAAGTATACATATTTTTTTCTGTGCACAACTTTTTTTTCTATTTTTTTCTTCAAAACAAAAAATGTGTTTGCATATACATGTAATACATGTGTTTAGATAGTGATTTTATATCTTAACGGTATCAAAAAAGCACGAAAAAAATGCAATTCCTTAAAGTAAAACACCAGGGATGCAAGCCAAGGTCAACGAAAGTCTGAAAATGCATGGAGAAAATCTGTAGGTATCCTAGAGTGTTTATAAAACCTCATGTAAGTACTCATTTCTGGAAGTTATTATCAAAGGTCTTGAAGTCAAACAAACCTGAAATCAGACTAAAATCTGAAAATTTACATCCCTGAAACACTAATGCTGTCAACCTTGTATTATCTCCGAAATAACTAAATACAATTTTCTGACTGTACTCACCTTTCCTGCGTAGTGGATGAGGCTGAAGCTGGCCTTCTCTCTGAAGTCAGGCTTCTGGAACTTGGGATGTGCTG
Source organism: Lepidonotus clava (assembly GCA_936440205.1). Taxonomy (NCBI): domain Eukaryota; kingdom Metazoa; phylum Annelida; class Polychaeta; order Phyllodocida; family Polynoidae; genus Lepidonotus; species Lepidonotus clava. Next base: position 23,009,350 of record OW387135.1, read on the forward strand.
AGTGTTGGGCCGTCAGTTTGTCGACCAGGGTCTTGTCGGTGGCCTTGGGGAACCAGCACTCCTCGTCAACCAGGGCGAAGATTCCCAGCGGCTGTGGATGAAATATTTTTGTTAATTAATTTATTTTTTTATGTTGTTATTTGCCAAAATTTTCAGGTCCTTATTTGCATGAACCGTCAAGGTTACCCATGGTTCTCAGACGTATTATTTACAGTAACGTATTTCACTTTTATTTTAATTTATTTTTTTTATTTTTCTTTAGGTGTTTATTTGCAATAATCGACAAGATTTTCCTGGGTTTTCAGAGTTTTTGTTATCCTCTTTTTAAAACAGTTTTTTTTAATAGTACTGTTATGTCCTGTCTTTTTTAAAACCGCTTTTACTGATATAACTATGAAGTTTAAATTTGAAATATCATATTCCATTGACCATTTAAACGTGAAATCATATGTGTAATTCTAAGATATTTAACAGGCAAGACCGATTTATTTCTATAGGATCAGAGATTGTAATCTTTTAAAAGAAATATAAATGAAAAACCTGTGGGGGGGGAGAAGAAAAACGACAAACGAACTGACCTTCTCGAGGAGGTCGATGGTGGGCTGGAGGTCGAGCCCGAAGTCGATGAAGGTCCACTCGATGCCCTCCCGCTGGTACTCCTCCTGCTCCAGGATGAACATGGTGTGGTTGAAGAGCTGCTGCAGCTTCTCGTTGGTGTAGTTGATGCACAGCTGCTCGAACGAGTTCATCTGCCGAGAACAAGGACGCACATTATGTTAATGCCTTAACGATTTAAGGACCAAAAAAAAAAAATTAAAAAAATTAAAAAATTGTTTAAAAAAAAAAAATTAAAAAAAAAATTGCGGATTTTTTCTTTAAATGGTGGGAGGGGTGGGCGGTTCCTAGTCAAGATACATGGAAGGAAGCACACATTAAACGTTTGCCGCTGGCCTTGGCAAAGAAGGGTAAAAGTTCAGGGTTGACAGCCTATGCTTCTTGGTTCGTAGTTGACTGTTACGAAAGGTCAATAGGGAATGTATGAGGGTCTGCGTGAATTAGGAGGCACATATAAAGGGAACATTCTGAGAGATTAAATAGAAAATATTCCATTTAAACTACCGGAATGAAGCTTTAATAAAAATACAACATTTGGTGTTACTTAAAGTAATTAACTGTGTAAATAACTAATCAACGGATGTAATACAAATTTAACGTAAACCAAAGGTATGTGTATCTGCTACATAAATCGATTATTGGATGAGACCAAAATCAAAATCAAAAGCCTACACGTAAATTAAATGTACTTTTTGAAATAAAATCTAGTAAAAACAATGTAAAAGGGCACAAGCTAAGAAATGAAAACGTTAAGTAAAAGAACACCCAAAATCAATATTTAAGAAGCATTTTGAAAAGCGAGGAAAAACGCTGCACACTCTACTAGTGAACACACGCGCCCAATTTCATGAGTGGATATGGCTATGACTTTACTAATGACAAACTCTAACTAATCATTGGGAGGGTGGTAGTTGCAGATTATTCATGCTTTTTAATCTACTTAAAAAAGAAATAACCTTTTTTTTTTTTTTTTAATAAATAAATTTTGGAACATTTTTTTCGATAGCATTGTAGGTCTGCCTACATCCATATAACGTTTGTACAAACAGGCAACTTTCACCAGGCAGCAAGCATGGAGTTCCTATTTTCTATTTCATCAAACAATAATTTTTTATTAAACAAATTTGCGCATTTCTCCCCCAAAACAAAGGTGAGTGAGTGAAGAGAAGCAAGTCCTCGTCACACTTAAGAGTTCGTGAATACGTGTGTAGCAGATAGTCAAATACTGAAAACACGCCACAGGCCGAACACTTGTGAACATACACTTTGAAGTCCACCTTCTCCCACTTCTCGTGCCTAGTATATCATGGGATACACCAAAACATTAATACGGTGCTATAAGTTTTAGACCCCTTCTTCCCTATCCTGGCTATACATTTTCTGGCTCTCTCAATTTTAGCAACGGATGCTAATACCAGGCAGAATTTGGGACCAAAAATCAACAAAAACTATTTTTTTTACATGTATCAAGACTGCTCCTTTCCCCCCTACGTCGATATTAACATTTTTCTACGAGCTATTGACGAGCAGCAGTCTCAACAACCGATACATGGCCGGCCGCTCTCCCATGGGTCCCTGCGAAGAGTCTGAATACTCAAGTTGTAGCATTCGGAGAGTATGGTGCCCGCCCACCTTTGGCGAATCGTGGATGCATGTATTCCGGGCGCACACCAGTTTACCAAAGCCAAGCCAATGGATGTTGATGTATACAGAGTATGAGTAGCAATAGCCATGGATCTATTGAAAGACTGCCTCATGCATAGATGAGTGGTAAAAAATGTATGTATGGAAAAAATAAACATGTCTGCCACAGTTACATGTACAATGATGAAAAAAGCCACCGAAGTGGGCACGCCGGTTAATAAGTGGCCAAGGCAGCGGTCGGCATTTTTAACGGTCTGTACTCACCGCGTGCTCAAGTGTCTGCCCGAGCAGCGTTAACATGTAACCAGACGTTGTTAGAGTGTGCAAGAACAAGTCACATCATCCAACCTTCATCAAGTCCCCAAATGGTTTTTATCTCTTTTTCTTTATTCCTTTTCTTTTTTAAAATAAAGTTGTCTTTGTTTAATCAAGGTAATTTTGCATTCAGGTAATCCATACCGATATTCATTTTCACCGGTTAGTTTTGAATATACCTAGTAAAACATGATATACTTTAGTATACAGACTGCGCATAATATGAAATCATGAAATTGAAACATAAAACTTAAGTGTGTTTCTACTATTTAATTCTAAAAAGCTCATTTAATAACCCGATCAAAAGTGACATCTGACAGCCAAATGTATTTCACCATCAACCTGATCATCATAAAACAATCATGACATAAAAGACTTATAAAGAAATCTTTTTGCTTAGTTTCCAAAGTTTCCCCATTCCCTAGAATTCTGTTTAACTCACCTGGAAGATCTCGAACCCGGCGATATCGAGGATACCGATGAATGACGCACCCTGACGCTTTGTCCTGTCAAGCGATTTGTTGATGCGTGCCACGAGCCACTTGAACATGCGCTCGTAGACGGCTTTGCTGATGGCCTGAACAGCGTACTCAACCTATGGCAAAGAAAAATATGAATATTAAATACTGGTGAAACTATAGTTTCAACACTGCAAATGCCTTCCTATAGAAATACTACTCTAGACTGACAAAATTTAGATTAGATATATTTCACCTTTAAAAAAAATATTTTTTAGGCAAATGAGTTGACAAAAAATATTCAGAAAAAGAGTCTCGATCGCAAATAAACTCTTCCATAACAAATTGATACCACTTGAAATAAGGAAATTCTAGAAAGCAGGTGGCCCCGCTGATACTAATTCTCATTTTTGTGGTGTCTCTACAAGAAAGCCTTGCATATTCAAAAACCTCATCTCACCTAGGTATATCATATGCTACTTCAGGGTATATCTTGAGTGTGAACTCATTAATCTTAGGCCAGCTTCATTGCACTATTTTTCCCCAAGGATGGGAGGCGTGTTTGTAATAAGCGTTTGGGACAAGCTTGTCAGATTAGATCAGGGGCGGGGTGGCTAGTGGCGGGTCGTTCGACAACCCGCCCCACTCCGACCGCCAGGTTTATCGGCCACCTTGGCCCTCGGCTCGGAGGCTGGCTACGCTCTGACAGGTTGATGTATAAGCGTATGCATCCATCAGTGTCTGTTACAGCACCTGTCCCTGCTAAAAGCCAGCCCCCTCACTCTCTGTTCTGTCCCTCTCCAATTAATCATCACTGTAACTCTACCCATTTCATTTCTTATCTAACAGCATTTCACCTACTTTTCACACTCGCCAACCCACATTTTACCTTCCCTGTAACACTTCTGTGATGGCCACTCTAATCTTTTTATACTTAACATTACATTTTTTCTTACGTAATTGATACAAAGTTACCATTTTTATTGTTGCCAATTTTCATTTTTATGACGTTACCAATCACGTCAGACATCCAGACATGTCTGACGTATATACGACGTGGCCTGTTTAAGATAGCTACGCTATTGTATTGGCCATCTGAAAAAATATCCAACGCGACTATTTGCTTCAAAACACAGCTTTTACATGCAAATGATCGATTTTTAAATATTCTTGGAAGATCAGGCCCAGGCCTTAAGTTTTTTCTGGGGGATATTACAGGTGCTTACCTGTTCCTTGGTTTGGGCCTTGGTCACGTAGTCGCGACCAACCTTGATCCTTGGTTTGAGGAAGGCGCGGGTCAGCTCGGTGACCGGTATGCCGAGCAGGTGACACGCTTTTTGAGCAACTGAAATGACACAGAATTCCACGGTTAACAAGAGAAAGCGATACTGAGGCAGTCAATTATGATACCTCATTTCATATTCGGTCAACGCCCCTGTGGCGTAAAACGAGCTGAAAGGCTTTACCTTGTGCAGTCTGGTAAAAGAACCCTGAAGGGTTGGCCGGACGTTAAACTAATCCCACAAACAAACAAACAGGGATACCAGCAGGCAGTAAAACAATCCCTACGAGTGACGCTCCTGTCATAATCACATAGTTACATTTCTCATCCATATTATGGAAATATCCATACTACAAAAATATGGCACATTTTGAATTACCCGAACCCTTTAGTCAATTTAAATTCCCTTCATCATTAGAATGTAAATAGTAAGGAAATCTTCGATATAATTGTAAAATATGTTTCAGATTTGAAAAGTCAATGCAATACTTACTTGTGTTGTCAGGCAGAGTGGCCTGGTCAGAGTTTCGCTCTTGCTTGAACTGCATGTTACCGAAGAGTAGTACAGCGGACAGCGTCTTGAAAATGCCTGCAACAACGCGTCAAACAGGAATCAGGATAGGAGTTTTAATATTTCTGTTTACGTTTCAAATCTGGTGGTTGGATGGTATTACTTCCAAACAGAATTCGTAGAATCTTTGTATGTTACGTAAACGAGCATTTTTATATTTCTGGGAACAGTGGGTGATTCATAAACAGAAGTATTAAACTTCTTTTTTTCCCCCAATTAAATCTACATCGATTTTATCTATATATCAACCCAATAATGAGTCTCCGTTATATTTGTACAGTAGCTTACTTATATGTATGGTTCAAACATCAAGAGTAGACTCTTTACACTACAATTAACACATGTATGACAAAAACTCCTAACAGGCGTTTGCTACACCGCTGCTGGCCTTCATTTAACTGATAAACCATTGGTGCAAGTCCTGTCCGACTACTCACAGGCCTGTTCCTCGGACGAGATGCCCATGATGTCCATGGCCTCGACCAGTTGGCGGTACTGCTCCATGTCGTCGATTCCCGGAACAGGTACATTGCCGTGCGTCAGATAACTGTAATTCCTTATATCGTCGAATAGGAAATCCTCTGCAAACAGAAGAAAATACAAGAAATGTTATTGTAAGCTCCCCTCAACGGAATGATATTTAACAACAACAAAACACACACGCACACAAAAATGCATTCATTTCCTAACAACATAACGTTGGTAAAACATTGCAATGTGAATTGGGTACACATATTATGGCATCTTGTTATTGTTACAAACAATAAAATTTGTCTGTTTTGGCAACAGCGATCACATCAAGTTTTTAATACTTATTGAGCCTATCATTTATTGATACCCCAAGCATAATATACGCAAGCATGTACTTTGTCAAACACATCACATACCTAGGTAACTATTAAGTCATGACTTTTGTTTTAGTACAGGAATTTCCTATATAATTATAGTATAAGAATTTTTTGTATGGCTATCGTTTGGAAATTCCTATAAAGTCTTCTTTGGTTAAGCTGATTCTGTTATCTGACTCTCATCACAAAGTATCTACACCCTTCCACAAGCTGGTATCTCCAGCTCCCTGTCATCCTGTATCAGTAAACGTCAACGAGTGACAAGCCAGCTCTACCCGACAGCCATAGGACAGGTTGTTTACATTACGACTGTTATTTACTTGACTACTTTCTTTTCATGTGGTATGTCTGGCTAGAGTATGTTTTCTTTTAAACTTTACTTTGAGGGCCTTCCGTAAATATATAAACATTTTAATGCCAATGGGTTTAAATAGAGTTTGAACAGTACGCATACTGCACATCTTTTTCACCCCCCCCCCTTTTTCTTTTTTTTAATTCAGAATATACTTTTTTTTTTCAAAATTTTGTTTAACCCGTTCATCTTGACGGCTATCGTGAGGAACGATAAAAAATGGCAAGACTGATAAAATCATCCATTATTTTGCATGTCATCATATTTCGATGCAAAGAAAACTTATTGCTGGTGTTTCATATTAAAATTGTCCATATTTAATCTCACAGAATCTCGTAAACACGTGAAGTGTACGAGGTAAAACTATACTTTGCCTATTTTTCAGATAACATTTTATGGTTTGAAATTTCCAAATCTACTGCATAGTTTCTTTTAAAAGGAGAGTAAAGTTAGAGCTAACTTCTCCCTAAACACTTTACGCTAAATTAAAATTTTTCAGTTGTACTTACTTCTATTTATTTTGTCAGAGTTGCCGAGCACTTGGTAGAAGATGTGGAAGCTGCGCTCGTTGGGTGCTTGGCGGACTGAGCGCGATTTCTCAAGAAGGTCTGAGAGCACGGGTTAAGGGTCCATCCAAAGACAAAATTCCAATCTATTTTGTATACAGTATAATTACTATATTCACTTTATATAACAGTTTACGCTGCTAATATCGTAGTGATATTATGAATTTCTAAATTTTAACAAAAAAATTAAGTTGCATCTACATGTATTCATCTACCCACTTCGTAAATAACTTAGCAATATCATACTTTGTTTGGGATAAAGTACATTGATTCACTATAGCTAAATACATACTTTACTAAAACAAAACTGTCATTGGTAAAAAACACTTTAATAAGTTGTCGTATTTCCAAAAGGATACAGGTTTCTATATTGGCACCCGAAATGTAGCCTGAGGAGTCGAAGTTGATCCGGATGAATTTACCCTGAAAGCAAAAAGTATATATGATGTCACAGACAAGAAATTTCCTCCTTTTTTCTTTTTAAATAAGCACCAAACATGTGGTATATTGTCGAGTACAAAATCTAAGTTTTGGAGAGGTGACGGCTGCAGTGGCGTGAAGTATCCACTATCGCTGTGTAAATGGGTGTTGGGAGGTTAGAGCCGTAGGGAGGGTAGGTCCGTAGGGCGGGTAGGCTGTAGGGCCGTAGGGAGTAACTCCCGACGGACTGGCGCAGATCAATCCGTGCCCAGGCCTACCCCACCACATCCTAGTGTACACGGCCTAAGAACCAACACGTTGAAATTGCACTGCGCACTATAGCTACAGAATGGTATACTTGTGTTACTTTAATTTGGATGGTAAACTTTTACCCGTTTTTTCCAGCTATATCTCCGCCATCTATATATATTTTCTTCTTCTTTTTTTTTAGAAAATAATTTTATCTTTTTTTTTTTTTTATAATTTTTTTTCCCAGTTGCCACCGGACATAAATCAGTTTTTCTCGATATGCTTTGAATCTTTTTTTAAGATATCATTCCTACTTCATAATATCCTGAAGCTGTTTTATTGGTAACCACCATTCATCATAACCCAATGACTGAGGCGCAGTCTTGATTTCCCAATTTTTGTTTATACTCAAAGCCGACCCCCCACCTAAACGTGTCCGGCCATTTTCTATTCCAAACTACGAGGGGGATGATTTGTTCCGCAACACGACCTTTTCTAAGGGCGCCAAAACGCGGTGGGAGTCCAAATTACCGTGTCCTACATTTCTCTTCACAAAACAGCCTACTTTATGGAACATCAGGATCTTGATGCAAATTTCTACACTGACATTTGAAATCTATACCATCACTACCGGTAGTCTTTTTTACTTCAAGGGACACCCTTTTTTATTAGTGATGTGATGGGAAACAATGGTATAATTCAGAAGAAGTGGTAGAGGTTGAAGGTCGTGTATTTGCAATAAAACATATATTTGCTGGAATGTCCCCTAGCATTCCGCACTGGTAGCGACTGTCCCACAATACAAGTTGGCCGATTGAGGGGATTGAAGAGATTGATCATTTGATGAAATGAGAATTTCGCCCGATTGGAATTAACGTAGGATGCTAAGAATATATATTAATGAATGAAATATTTTGATGGTAGGTCTGAAAAAATGACACTATAGTGACAATTTCACAATCATTTAATCTTTGAATCTGGGTCCGACATTGACACTGACAGCACAAGAGAACTTGACAGTGTGACGCCTATGTTTTAACATTGAACAGGAATGATTCAGACACTGACAGTGACTTAGGCCTAAACATATCAGAACTCAGATTAAATATTTTGATGGTAGGTCTGAAAAAATGACACTATAGTGACAATTTCTCAAATCTTTTAATCTTTAGATCATAAATAATTGCTTTCGGAGCCTCCATAATACATTGACAGTGTCGGAGGGGGCTTAGGCCTATCTGAGTCCAGTCATTTTTTCATACCATCTGTAAAATATTCTTGCAAGCGTTTCTAGGGCAAAAAAGATCAAACTATATGATAAATAGGACCCTGAGATATAGGAGAACATAGATATATACATGAATTTCATTTTGATAGGCCTGATAAGGTCTAAATAATTATTTTTCAGATTGCCAGTGTCCGACCCAACGCCCGAGTTCAATGGCATTCTAGGCCTAAGATTTTACCATCTGTAAAATATTCTTGCAAGCGCTTCCAGGCCTAAAACGATCAAACTATATGATATGTAGGACCCCCCACATATATGAGAACATAGATATATACATGAATTTTATTTTGATAAGCCTAATAAGGGCTAAATAATTATTTTTCAGATTGCAAGTGTCCGACCATTGCGCGTTAGGCCTCTAGCCGAGTTTAGGCCTAGATTTCAACGGTATCATTTCAAATGCTGGAAAAAAGATATAAACTAACCGTGAAGGCCTCTGCTGGAGTCCTCAATGCGTTTCAATGCGTATATCCTCCACAATTGATGCGTTTAATGTCATCCTGGCTTCCTGATTTCAAAGTATCGATGCAGGCGTGTGGGGAGAGAACCCGGCGAAGGGTTGACGGTCTGACAGTGACAGTGAGTGAGGCCTCCTCGTGTCCGATCGATCCAATGTTTTCCCTTCGATACGAACGCATGATTCACGCATGAATTGTCAATGCGTTGTATGCGTTTAAGGGAGTCTAGACGTCCAAAATATATATATGGAAAGCATCATATAGCGCTGTAATCCAGGTATCGAGGCGGCGAAAGAGGAGCCTCCCGCCAAAACGTCCGACCGGAGCACTTGCACCCGGCCGAGTGACAGTGTGAAGCGGTGGGGCGGAGGCCGAAGGATTACCAAAAAAAAATAGCGCGATGCATTTACGCGTTTAGACGCGTTATTTCGCAATCGTTTCATTTCTGGATCTTGACTTGATCATCTATGGATCCAAATCTACCTCTCTATATATATTTGACCCGTAAGAATGACCGATTTCATGGTGAAATAGGCATGCAAATTTGATGAATATTCAGACTTTGACCCAGATCCCTTCCTGCCCGATCGAAAGCGAGGCTGGTGGGCGTGACTTGACCCGGTTAACACGGAGTCGTGTGACGAGCGGATTTCTGGTCTTATTTGCTCAAATATCGGTATAAATGATTAATTGATGGTGTTACAGGACCCCAAACATCATGTACGATCCATATCAGATAGGAAATCAATCAATTCTATCGGATTATGTATGTTTTGTGATATGAGTACGGCCATCAGCTGTCACGTGACGAGCGGGTCCGCAGGTTTTCGGCGGTTTTGCGAGGTTATGCAGTCGCATTTTGCCAATGGCGGGTCGCGCCACGACCGCTTTACCGGATGTATCGGTAAATAAGACATGGGTAGCTGGTCCCTGCAATCATAGAAGCATAGAAGAAATCATATGTAAGCTAAGCAGGCACCAGTTTTATGGTAATTTTCTGAATGTTCCCGGCGAGTCTGTAAAATCACACCCATTCCAGTTTATTGCTTGTCGTCGTACGCGCAAGTCCGAGCGCTGTCCTTTAGAGAATTTCGCCTGATCTGCTTTGGTTTGCTTTCATACTCCTTTGATCGCTTTGGTTCCCAATGGCGAAAAATAAGGAGAAGTGATCACCACACGTTTATCCCTCGGGCACATTGCACTTCCTCTTTTCTTTATATGATAGTAGGTATTACCCACACAAAAACAAAGCAATGCGTCAGACTTAGTATGACTCAGCTCTACCCAAAGGGGTAAACTAAAGCCCTCGGCAGGCTGCAGGTCTCACGGAACTAAATGTGGCGCCATCTGTAGTGTCATATACCTTTCTGTCCCGAGGTGAAGGGGATGCCAGTCTCTGAGTGGCTGATAATGAGATAAGATAAAATGATAATGCAGAATTAGAATTCACATGATACCCCCTACTATTTCTGAGTTATTTAATAAAAAAAGATCCATGATATGGGGTGTTTGGTAAATGTCAGTGGGGTTTTAAAATGGGCTCTGTGCTCCATGAATTTGGTCGCTGCAAAACTGCTAAAATGAGGGTAGGTCAACATCTGGGACTCTTGCGAAAAATTTTCATGGTCAACCTACCCTCAAATTTTGATATTTTGTGTCCCAAAGAGGTCCCAATAGGTTACTGAGTCCCATTAAGGTGTTGCAATGTTTGGGATATTTTTTTTTTCAATATGCGCTATATTAAACTATACATGAAAACATTTAGTTCCGTGAGACCTCAAGCGGCTTCTTACTATGCTTTTCTCTGCGGTCATTCACCTTTGGGAGCGCCTGACGTTTTTGTTGCACGTTAAACTTTTCAGCTATTTCTCAGTGCAAACAAGAATCATAATGAATCTTTCCGATTGGGTTTCACCTGCATATTTTGTGAAACAGGTTTTTATGTGTAGCTGATGACCACGTCCTAATTAACACTAAAGAGGTGGCCCACCGCGGTCACCACACTACGGCCAATTTGACTCTGACAATCAAGCCAATCAGCCTCTCCAAACACCTTAATTAACCGGACGTATTTTTAGAAAAACATTATAAGTCACCGAAAACATTGACTTCAATATTCAGTTCCCTGTTCCAATACTAAATTTATAAAATTTAAAGAAACGGCCTTTACAAAATGAATTTCGTTTCCAAATTGAAAAAAAAGAAGGTTATGTGCTGTGGTATACTATATGGTAGTCTGTAAGATAACCTCATGGACATAATATGTAAAATTAATGTACTTACAAATCTGGAAGAGTTGTCGTTCTTGACTGTTTTGGCGTTACCGAAAGCTTCAAGAATTGGGTTGGCCTGTAGCAGTTGTTGTTCAAGTTCTCCCTAAAAGGTAATTCTTGGTTAAATCTAAGGGTCCAAAGTACATAGACAATGCAAAATTTAATAACTATGGAAATCCATCTATGGTAATCAAACGACTAACTATAGAATAACTCAAGTGGCTTTAGCAGATATATCAATACAGGTGCCAGTAAAAATCTACTGTGGCACGATCAATCCCAAATTCACTTACGTATATTTACATATAGCAATACTCAGGGGTTCTTTTTACTAAACCTGTGCCTATTTTTATTACTTAACAGAGCGGTGCAAACGTTATCATTAAACATTAGCAAAGAAAAGATACAGCAATACTTCTAATCCTAGGTCAATAATTAACGATCAGTCTCAATTGATTAACAATTATTCTATTCACAAAACACTGGAATCAATTAATTCCCTAAATTTACGTTACTATGCTAACAAGTCGATGATTATGACAAGGCTTCAAGACAGAACGTGGCCAACACAACATATACACTTAGGAACAACACTTAGCACGAAACCACTTCCCAAATCACCAAAAGGCCAAAACCGGGAAATTTTAAAAGTGTTAACAGATTTTTGTATAAGTTGAAATGATTATTCAGGTTGCGAAATCGGCATATTTCCTTACTGGTAAAGGCGACTGGATTTTTTTTCCTAATTATTATTTTTTGTTCCAAAAAAGCAATGTTTCTATTATCAGTTTTCAATTTTCTTTTTCACTGGCCTAACCATCGGCCAAAATCGCAACCTCAGAATAATGAATGTTGATAATAAAACTCTCTAATCGAATCACCCCTTTCAATGTAATACTGCAATTTTCTTCAATTTCTTACTGAACTTCCAACAGCCAGATTAAAATTTTCCCCTAAATACATCCCACTTTCCAAAGTCATGTTTTTGCAGCTACATAAAAGGGTCTATAGTGTTGAAATGAAGTAGAAGGGTGGTTGGTGACACGGGGAGTTTCTCGGCAGTACACGTAGACACAAGACAGACACACATTCCCGATAGAGGACTGTCACCGGGGTGACAGGAGCTACCTTACCCCTAGGAAATAGTCCCTTGTACCTCCCTGAGAACGTAAAAATCACACCTTCAACATTACGGGAATACACCTTATCATTTTATCAGTATCCAGGGTCATGTATGGAATGCATAATAATATATATATGGGAACAAGGGTACATGGATGGAGAATGAATCGCTGGATCGCGGTGGTGTGACTGGAAATAATATATGTAGACGACAGGTTTGTTTGCAATGATTGGCCCTTGAGGTATGGACTTTAATATGAAACAATGAGGTGGGCTGCGGTATGTGTGCTGACACTGATTTGATACTGACCATGTGTTGTACTTTTAACGGGGGATACTGCTTTAATACTGACCATGTATTGTGCAGTAAACAGTGGATATGTAACTAATGTGTTAGGGGGCCACATAAGAATATCTCTAGTGAATATGACGTCAATCTGGAACAACTAGCCCATCCCTGTATTTTGACCCATCTTCAACACTCCCCTTAATAAATACTTTTTTTTCTTCTTTTTTCCCCCCAAAAATGATTTATATTTTAAGAAAAATTTAAATGATTAATCGACAAACACACTTTAGCAAGACTGTATTGATCAACAAGTAAACACGCCCAGACTACTTTACAAAAACAGTGTGTAAGTTTACTTTTTTGTAGTCTATTTTACACATAATTATATTGTGTAAGTCTTCCTTTTGTGTGTATGACTGCTTTCTATTCAAAGTAATACAATCTAAGAGGTCACTCCACAAAAGGTGCAGATTTAATGCACATCGAAGAAAGAGTGGTCCCACCAGGACGTCTCTATTATGGACCTGTCATGTTGTTTTTTTTGTCCAATAAAAAGTAGCAAAGTTGCCTGGAATATAGTGTAGTAAACAATAAGTGGGATCTCAAAGTCGTGACTCAGGGAACTTGTCTATATTTCCCCGACAAATGATATATCCATGTTTTTTTTCCTCCCACTGACGACTCTCAGCGCTGGTGGAGACTCGGTATAAAAGGACACTCTCATATGACACACACTCTTGGGGTCTCAAACTTCACGGGCATAAAAGGGGGAAGCTTTGGAAAGAACAAAAAAAAAATACACGAGGTTAGTCATCAAGCACTCGTCAGGGATTAGACAAATACAGAAGGCTACAAATACTTACAAGATTAATCTCCTTGTACTGTAGGTAGCACGGTTATTTTAAAAGGAAGGGGAGGAAAAAAAGAAACATATCCTTCAATAGGGTGAAACTTCATGCAGTCACTCGGGCTAAAAGGCTGAACCACCTTGAAATGTCATTCAATCGTCCATTTTAGACTTGGATATCTCAGATTATTGATACACTTAAAGGTGTTTCAGCCACGAATACAAACTGATTCCTGACTAGAGTAGATCACTTTTCTCTCTTTTTCTGAATTTGTGTTTTTGGATTTGCGCCCTATTTCGGTCTGAGGCATTGGCCACTAGCTAGGCGGCCAAGAGTGTAGCTGTGAGAAGGGGAACCATTCAAAGGAAAGCGGTCGGAGGGGAAGAAATGACTTTGGGCAATCATTAGTCTCAAGGGGCAGGGGAGAAAATTGAGCAGACTAGGCTATAGACCTATAGTAAGCAACATGCGACTGCCTAGATAAACTACTTTCAAATATAAAAAAAAACTTTTAAAAAAAACTATAAAAAAACCCAACTTTTTTTTAAAAAAGGGGAAAATGTTTTTTAACATGTAGAAAATGTATATGGGGGGAAAAATTCAAAAATCTATATAAAAAGGGTAAATATAAGCAGGGTTAAAGAGCACAGACGTTATCATGGTCAGCGCGAGGCAGAACAAGCCGCTTGTATAACGTATGAGCTGATGAGTGTGTGTGTCAATATGCAGCGTCAGTTTGGCACAAAACCTGGTAGAGTCGATCATCCCTGGGAGATAAGTAACCGTTATCACAACAGCGTCGGCTGACAACGGTCAAGGGGCTTCATGCCAGAGGGGGGATGGTGTGGGGGAGTCAGCAAAGGTCAAGCCAGGGTCCTTGAGACGCCAGCAATGTTACTATGACTGGAAATTCAGGGTAACCTGAAATTATTTATATAAAAAAAAATATTTAAAAATATTTATATAAAAAAAAAAAAAAAAAAAAAAATTGGGACCCTCCTTCCCCAACCCGAGCAGGTTAGGTGTTGGAATACAGCATCAGGGCCGCTAAAGCACCGCAGCGCCACCTGGATTCTATTGGATGAAGCAAATCTACGTTGCAGGCAATCAACGTCAATGCCAAAAAAAAAGCCAAGTTTTATGCCAGTAACGGGTTGTATGCACTCCGAGGTAAATGCGAACCGTTTTTGTATTGGCTTCAAAACAGAGCAAAATGGCGTCAAAATTTTGCTTAGGAAGCATGGCAAAATTATCAAGAGGCTACGATTCTATATTGTGCGTTAAAAAATATGAGAAACAAAATGTTGGACAGGTATTTCATTTTTTTCTCAGGGATAAGAAACTTGGAAGGTTATGAAACAGGGACCAGCTCCTTAATGTTAATTTCTATAATCTGGAAATGTTAAAACGCAGATTTAGGAGCTGGTCTCTGGTTTCCTTCGGACAAAAAGACAGGACGAGTTCGTAGACTTGTCTGAACACTTTACACGGGGGCCATCCCTTGTATGATTGTTACGTCTTCATAAAAGTGGCACAACCCAACAAAAACAAAAAAACATACCCACAAGGGCTCTGGATTAATAAGATATAAAAATATTATTTAGGTTAATCTCGCCGAAGTTGTTTAAGGCACAGGAGGAAAGATACAGGATATTAGGGTTGGAAAAGGCTTAATGGAGCAGTTAGGGAGAGGGAGGGTTCTAACCTCCCTCTTCAACCAGGACTAGTTTAATGACGCGAAGCTCTTATATATATATTTTCTACTTAATTCAAACACCATGCAGTTTAATGTACGAGTAGCAAGCAGCAAGCATACTAACATCTAGCGCTATCAACATGCTGACTTAATTCTATGGAAATATCCAAAGTCATTCGCTATTTTGCCTGCGGCCCAACTGGACACAAGGCAGAGTGTCACGAGACAAAGCTTTTTCATTTTTGCTGATTTTTTTTTTTTTTTTTTTTTTTTTTTTTTTTTTTTTGTCGTTCCTCGATCAAAATGCAAAAGCAGCCCGGGCACTTAGCTATCAGACCTTAAGGAATGGGTTTTCAATGTGGATCTTATCTAGGAAGGTTGTCACTAAATACGAGAAGAGAGGTTGAACATGAGAAGAGATGTGTTTTAGGTTTCTCTTGTCATGGATCTGCACTTCACTTTCATGTATTTTATTTTTCATGTGTGTATCTATATAGCTACCTGTAAAACTTTGTAAGACTCTTGTATCTGGAAAGCACAATGGTTACGTTAAAGTTTCATTCTCGTTAATTTTAGGTTATAATTTGTTTGTCTACTAGTTTTATAATATAATTCTAGAATAGAAACTGAATACATTATACTACACGTTCTATATCTAAACACAATATGTATACGGTAACAAACCTACATTGTGATAAATAAATCGGCGATTGTAACAGTGTACTTGTAAATAGGAAATGCACAGTAAATTGACTTATCTACTTTTCATCACATATTCAATCATAAACAGTGCAAACAAGAACAACGTAATAGAGCATATCATAATGAAGTTGGCATAACATGCCACATAACTAATTACCGACTAACTAGCAGCTCAAAAGAACGCAACATGAGGTTTTTATGTTTGTATGTCTGTGTGTATACAAACAACGGGAAAGGATATCAAACTTCATGCGATGGGTGTGAATTCACACTGAACTGCACACTTTAAATTTTAAAACCATAAACGGTAAGACTTCAAACCAACCACTTAAATGAGGATAGGTTCAACAGTGCATGCCAGTTTTATCCAGCAGCAGGACCATTCAGTTTCTAATTTATTTCTAATTCTACCATCTAATAGAATCTACTTACAGGACAACTTTAAGAAGGTAATGAAATTAATTTCAACAAAACTACAGAATAAAGTTCATACTATAAACGGAAAATTTACTAGAATTTAACTACTAACAGGTTAAATACGAACAAGTGCATTACATCGATACAAAAGTGTACTACTTTGCTTTCTGCTAGACGAGCATTCCAAACCATAGAGATCTAGACGGAATCATAAAGCAACCAGTCTACAATAATGCTCCTTGCCAATCCTCCCTTTATCACTTAATTTTGATATTTTTTTTCATATCATATTTATATTTCCCAAAAAATATTCCCTTCTTAACCTTGAAAACCTGGGGACCCCCCTCCCCCTTCTCCTAACCTTCAAAAGGTCCTGGCCGGATGAGGTGGGTGCCGTGCTAATAATACCCTTTACAGACAAGCCTCAGAATGTACATTATACTGCTTCTGAACTGTCAACTTAAGGCTTTATACGCTTTACAGACTAGCCTCAGAATGCGCATTATACTGATTTTAAACTGTCAAATGACACATTCTGAGGCAAGTCTGTAAATGGTGTAATGCCCTTTACAGACTTGCCCAAAAATGCGCACAAACTGACAGCTAAAAATAACCGGCACAACGCGCATTCTCAGCCTAGCCAGTAAAGGTCATCATACGCCTGTAAAGGGCATACGCGGCACAGTAGGCGGTAGGTATGAAAATGGAACCAAACCACGCGGCGGCAGGCGTACACTGTGAAATGCACGGTTACCGTGGACACCTCCTTAACATTAGTTGTAGGACTAGGGGGTTCGGCCGGCTTGGGCGGGGCCCTCAACGCCTCGTACCGGCCCCGCCTACCCTTACGGGGCTGGTGCATGCCCGCCCAGGAGCCGACCCCCATGGCCCGATCGAAAAGGCGGTCGGCAAAGGCGGGCAGCGGCGAGGAGGTCTTCTCTATGAGCTGGGAGGGGATCTTCTGTAGTACCTGGAGAGTGGAGAGTGCGTTGCCGGCCGCTTGTTTCTGCGAGCGCAGGGACGCCGCCACGTAGGCCAGGTACTGGATGACCTTCTTGGTGTTTTCTGTCTTGCCGGCTCCTGATTCGCCCCTGGAGGAGAAAAATAGGATATATATGAAGCAAGCTGTAACACCTATTTGTTTATTTTTCTTCAAAATTAAAATCTCCATGTAAGATTTCATTTGAGGAGGAAAAACATGATACATGAAGCAAGCTATGACATTTTTATTTAGATTGAATATTCCATTTATGAATTCCTTGGAGGGGGGAGGGGAGATAAGATACGTGTGGCAATATCAAATATTTGTTTTCTAAGTGAATTCTCCCTTTAGAAATCACAATTGTGGAAGTAAAGGACCAGTTTAAGGCTGGAAGAGACCTGCAAAGAAAATAGTTTCGAATTGTTGAGACTGAAATGAGACTGCATGGGGCTCCTCACGTAGAGATTACATTTTATATTCCCATTTTTTAATGTACATATCATATTTAATCTCAATCTCATTCTGCAGTGAAGGGTTCAGATCTTACACTGTGCTTGGGACATAAACTTGAGGGAGGGATATAAACTTCTTAGGCGAAGTCGTTGGGGCACAATAATCTCTTCCAGATGTTACTCTGAGACAGAAAAAGTTTCCATGAAAAGTGACTTCAAGTGGCGTAGTTCTAAACATCCTGATATCCCCCATCTTGATAGTTTTAAGACATATCCCCATCTTGATAGTTTCAAGTAGAGTGAGGACATCTTGACCCTCCAGCAATACCGGTTATTGACTGTAATTCCACCCAAATACAATAGTTGTTAAAACTAATATATAAGAGACTACTAGATCACGGAAGGACTAGATACCAGCTATTGGTAGATGCAACGACCTTGACCCTAATCACCAGCTGCTGACCCGGGTTGACCTCTTGACCTCACCAGGTCATCGGCTGACCCGTCCTATCAGCGAGTGCACTGAACCGTGACAGGCGTCACATTGCCGAGACCGTCCGGATTTATCGACATTTTATTGAGAGCAAAGTTCGCAATGCTTGTAGAAGATTTTTTTTTGGTACTTCTACATGTTGACAGGTTAAAAGAAATGTGCAACCGCAGTGTTTTCCATTGTAGCAAAGTGCTGTTTTCCAAGAAAAATATTCTGGAATACTTGCTCATTTATTTATTAAGTATAATGCCCAATCTACTGAGAGTCGGGAAAAACAATCATTTAATTCTTCTTTCAAAGTAAATTTCAAAAAAACATCAATATATTTTGTAAAGTAAATTTTAATTTTTTTTGTTCAAAGTAAATATTATTTCCGTTGCAAAAGGTAAAAAAAGGTGCGTGTATCAGATATTTACTCTTCCTCAGGACGACGTTTTGCCGCGCCCAGCACAACGAAGCCAAACCGCCTGTAATTGCCGTCCGAAAAACTTTCACCTTTTTGACGGCGGGACTGTTTACTATGAGCTGCTCTCAGACCTCACCAACCACAGTCAGCTTTTTACTCGCACAGTCAGGCCAAAATTGCCAGGCTCGAGAAATACAAATAATTACATTTTTTCTTATCAGGCAACGTTTTTCTCACATCAGGCAACGTTTCCATGTTTCTTGGACACTTGGCTGACAAGAGTGACTTCCTGGCGATGAAATACAAATAATTATGTTTTTTCTTATCAGGCCATATTTTCATGTTTCTTGGTCGGAGTCAGCCTTCTTTGCCATGTGGGTTATAGGTAGGCCAGTACGTGCGACCTTGGTCCTGAGATGTTTAGTCGATAGGGTAGACGACGACGGAGTCCTCGCGTCATTATTAACCCTCTACTCAGTCCCTCTCCAAGAAGCCTGGAGTTTCTCCCCATACTTTTAGCGTTGGGGTCTCTGGTACACTAAGGGTGAGCACACAGCTGGGACCGTGTCACTAGGTGGGCCAGGCTAAGTTTAGCCGGTTATCACGCCGACGTGCGGGAATTTACCAACCCGATAAGAACGACATTTCCAGCTGGTACATTATAAAATTCAAAGCCGGGAGGCATTTTGATGAAATTGCACTATCACAGCTAGAACAAGAAAAAATCCTATCATGTCACAAACACATGCATGCCTGTCAGTCAACAGTATATTTTTTAGCCAAAGGGCCTCGAAGTACAACCTTATTTTTTGGGTTCTGGAATTTTTTTAAATTTTTTTTTTGTTTTTGCACTTTTTTTTTTCATTTTCAGATTTCTTTATATTTTCTTAATTCAACCCCCCCCCTAACTCTCGCACTTTTTCAAATATTGCGTAAGGCTTCTGACTACTGAAGGCCACGTGTCTGTGCGTGACTAGGGCAGCAGTACCATCATCACTCCAGCTCCAGTAGGTGACCCCGGCGCCCGTCCCCACCAGGTGAATCAGCGCCTCCAGACGCCACAGCCTCCGGGCAGGCCCAGGAGGAGTACGCACTTCCACCTGGGTTAGGGCGAGGCAGGACTTTTCTTTTTTTTCCTTTTATTCTTTATTTACTAACTTCACTGGGCTGTCTGCGGGCCGCTGTCTAATATTTTAACCTATAGCTAGGCCAGTATATCTTTAGCGCTGTTTACCACTTGACAGCACCGATTTGTCCCCTTGAGCTGCTCCTCCCGTGTGTCGACCTGCTCGCCGAGCTGCTCACTCTCCACCCTTTTCATGGGGGAATTCTGACTACTGGCAATTTATTAAGTTTCTCCAACAATATTGCAACAAACCACATACATCCTACATATCTTTGGAAAGAGAATTTAAAAACCTTTCTAATGATATATAGCATGCATAATATTTTTAACCCCGATTTCCACTGACGATTTCTGAATTCGGTAGTAAAATCAGCTAATGTAATACACCCCCTACATTCAGCAGTAACGTTTCAAGCAGTCTGTGATTACATGAATGCCAGACAGGACTGAGAAAAAATCTGGATTATTTTCAAATACCGAAGGCAACTTTATATATGTAATACTTAGGTTAATATCAAATCACGACTTTATATATTTATTAAGCAGAAAAAAAAGTACCATGAAAACCTGAAATTCCCTGAAAAATGGCAACCTCTGTCAGTAGAATCTATTGGGGCCGTCTGACGCGGCCTGGTCCAGGGTAACACGTCAGCGGAGGCTGAGTCACCGGCCGGCAGGACTACGACCAGCAAGTCATCAGCAAACAATCCCCGTCATCACGGCCACAGACGTGCTGGGGAGCCCCCAGCCAACCCACCTCCACCTCCTCCTGCTCCTCACCGCCCCCCCCCCCCCTCAGTAGCTGGTAGTAGTACACGGCGTCACTTATTCATCATCATGTCGTGCAGCTACTACTGACTGCATCTTGGTGGTTCCTATGGTTGGTATTGACGTCCAGGTGCTATGAGTAACTCTCAGCTTGCTCTTGGAGGGTAGCATATTTCAGCTCTTTTAGAAATACATGTATACTTTATACCTATCAAAGACCAAGGTTTGGAGTATGTATAAAAAAAATCTCGGCCACTCAATGACAAAGTCTGCTGTAGGCGGCAGTTTGTATGTCAAGATCATGATTAATTCTTATCTTAAAGAGATTCAACTCCTTTTGCAAGGAACCTCCTTAAAATTGAGACTTTTTAGTTACTTGAATTTGACCTAATTAAATTAAGGTATTCATGGACTAGCATAGGCACTCTGATATGGTTTTACTTTTAGCTTGGGTCCAACATAGAAATTCTGTCTGTACAAATTCTAATACTGACAGAAGAGACCCAAGACAACAGTTGGGGACAACTTTGACAACATAACCCATTTTTCTTCAAACATCCCTAAAGGTCATTACAGCAAAGCATTGACCCTTGCCTCATATTTTACCAGTGTGAAATCCAGGTAATTAGGCCACCATGTTGTCCGGTTATTACCTTCCTATCAGTGCAACATTCCTAGAAATCCTAGAAGCCCCTCCGACACAGGCCTGCTAACCCTAAACTCCCTGTACCACTGAGGAGTTATTTGTACGTCTGGGGATGTCGGAGGGCAGTGCAGGCGGTGGCTGATGTTTCACTTGGTTAAGCACCTGGCGGGGGGCCAGCAGGAAGAGCAGCTCAGGTGTTGGGCCCAGTATATGAGCAGCTCAGGGCAAGGTGAGCAGGTGATTCAATGGGTAAAAGTAACATTAGCTCAGGCGTGGTGTAGCTGCCGCCGCCAACCAGTCAAGTAGGTCAGGTAGGATACATATATCGACCAGGCGGGTTCCACCTGACTTCCTGTTTATGCTCTTTTGTTCCCATAATTTTGAACAGGAAAAGGTTAATATTTTAACTTCTGGCGTGTATCTTATGGCAAAACACAAATTTGACTGTGTTCTCTTTTTATCTATTTTTCTTTTTGCAATATTTATCAAATTATGATATTTTTAGGGTGGCTTCACAAACTACTTCCGATCATAAACATCCTACTTCCGGTTCCTTGGATTGGTAGAAACGGAACCCTCAAGGGACGTATACATCCGTCATGCATATCTACACAGTTGAAGGGTATAGGTAGGTAGGAATGTCAGGGAAGAACCTAGGTATACCTGGGTCACCTGCAGGGCACAAGCAGGGGGTGTGAATTCCCCAGGGAGGGGTGTGAATTCTGGAGGTCAGCGGGAGGTGAGAATTGGAGGTGAGAAACGGGTCCGGATAAGGGTGTGTGAGGGAGACCCTGGAGGAGCAGGTGAGGAGGTGGGTGGTGGTGGAGTTCAGGTGTGCACGTGAGGGCTGACGGCTAGCGGCAGTGAGTGAATGACTGAGAGTGAGTGAGTGATGGATGTTTTACTTTTACGCCGTACCGACAGCCAGGGTCATTTTCACGGTGAAAACAGGTTGGAATGAATTCTGTCCTTGGTTTGTTTGTTTGTGCGATTAGTTTAACGTCTGGCCAACCCTTCAGGGTTCTTTTACCAGACTGCTTCGGTGATCGTATCTATGAGATGAAGGTGACAGGACGGGCAAACAGCAGGGGATCAAAACCTGGAAATCATTTTTGCTGTACCTCATCCCTTTGTGAACCCAGCACCAACCAAGAATTGAACCCAAAGAACCACTTGGTCAGGGCTAGGTCTCCCCACCCCATCGTCGCCTTATATGATCAGCAGAGACTACTGGGTGCCTATTCTTCCCAGGAGCAGAAGCCCCACCCCGGTACCCCCACAGGGTGTGAGTGAGTGAGTCAGGCAGGCGGTCTTCCTCCTGTGTAGAACCAGGAGGGGGAATCCCGGGCCACAGGCCATGCCTTGGGTGTGTCAAACACCCCCAGGGTATGATTAAAATAGCATGATAGAGGCCTAAAAACTCTTGAAGGTTTGTTTTGTCATACAACCAGTACATGATAGTTGAACTTATTTTCATACCGCGGAACACTGATGTCAACTTTGATTTAATATCTATGATACATAATGTATTTAAAAATTAAATAAAGAGAAGGAAAAAACGGGAAAATAATCTAATAAATACATAATACAATTTTTTTTTATAAAATTCAAAATAGTTTTATACATAGACCCAGGTATACCTAGGTTCTTCCCAGACATTCCTATATATTTTACCATAACTTTCAGTAGCCTAATATCCCATGCTAGTTCGGCTCTAGTCTCTGTCTAATCTGTATACCTGTTCCCGGCGTGTCAATACTCTGCTCTAAACTAATCAGGGTAAGCCTATACGTCTCCACACCAGCGAAATGTATGCAGAATTACAGTCAACATTTTGTTACATTGGTAGTTTTTTTTCTAATGTGTACCGACCACCGGCTTTGATCACTTATCGGCCCCTAGACGTTGTTGACCGTTGGACAAGCTGACTCGGCTTTGAGGTCCCAGAGATAACCAGAGAAAGAATGTGATACTCAGGTCTTTCCATATTGACCAGTGCGTGCTATCTACATAACTTGTTTACTTATCAGTCGCTATCTGATTCAGAATACGGTCTGAAGTGGTTGGAAAAATCAATATTGATCACCAAAGCAGTACTGGGTGGTTGTTTTGTAACACTTCATTTTTTATACATCATTTTCTTTTATTACAGACACTCCAAATAACATTTTCTTAAATACAAATCGGTGCAATCTTGAATGCTTAGTCACAGCGCTTTTTTTTTTCGTAGTATATTAAAAAAGATTTCCTCTCTTTTCTCGTTATTACCAACATTATTTAATAGCATAGGAATTTAACACTTGTTTTTTTCTTACGTCGACTCGAGACGGAACCTGGCCTAAGTAGCCCCAACATTAAGCACAGACCCTGGTAAATCTACAACCAGGATACTGGAGGCAAACTCACTGGAGGACCAACTCATTACATATATATCCTCCTGTATATTTGACTGGGAAATGACCCCCACACTCACTGTTAGCAGTACATTTACCGGCAAACAGGATGGATGCTGTAATAATCGTTATTACCGGCATGGCGAGGAATAATAGGACAAGGACACAATCTAAAGTATGTAGCCTTTATCATGTGGCTGGGTTGATAAGGGGGGCGGTTATCGACGGTTATGTCAGCAGCTAGTGGATCAAACAGGACCCGGTTGTTCACATCTCACCAGGCACGCCATGATATTGTTGAAGGGTCATTTTCAACATGTTCTCTTCTGTTTCTATACCAATACCATAGGAATTCCCGTGCAAATATGATATATGCTTTAACGTTTCTTTACACTGGTGTAAATATCCCAACTGTTACAAATTAAAAAAAAGAAAAGTTCTGCACCAGAGGCAACCCCATTCCTTCTGATTACAATTTTAATTTTTTAAAATTATTTTCATCGTCTACGTCCTGTTTACCTGGGGGCGGCCACACTACGGAGGGGGACCAAGACTCCGAGTGTGCCTTCATTCATCATTTTATGTCCTGTTTACCTGGGAAAGACCACACTACGGAGGGGGACCAAGACTCCGAGTGTGCCTTCATTCATCATTTTACGTCCTGTTTACCTGGGGACGACCACACTACGGAGGGGGACCAAGACCCCGAGTGTGCCTTCATTCATTTTACGTCCTGTTTACCTGGGGACGACCACACTACGGAGGGGGACCAAGACCCTGAGTGTGCCTTCATTCATCATTTTACGTCCTGTTTACCTGGGAAAGACCACACTACGGAGGGGGACCAAGACTCCGAGTGTGCCTTCATTCATCATTTTACGTCCTGTTTACCTGGGGACGACCACACTACGGAGGGGGACCAAGACCCCGAGTGTGCCTTCATTCATCATTTTACGTCCTGTTTACCTGGGGACGACCACACTACGGAGGGGGACCAAGACCCTGAGCGTGCCTCCATTCATCATTTTACGTCCTGTTTACCTGGGGACGACCACACTACGGAGGGGGACCAAGACCCTAAGTGTGCCTTCATTCATCATTTTACGTGCTGTTTACCTGGGGACGACCACACTACGGAGGGGGACCACGACCCATAACCCTGGAGCCCCTCACCTAGGGCAACACGTGTAAAACGCTCGCCCAGATCGGTTTCTATATCGCCTGTATTCTCTTTATCAGCGTAGCTTAACACCTAAACAAACCTGCTTTGTCCGCATTTCTGCCCCCTCCGGTGATACATCCCACAGGTATTGGACTAAGTCTTCTTCCATTTCACGCCCTTTTTCCTCCACCCCTTTGAACTGCGATAAATATTCTTGGAAGGCGACATAAATACATAAATAAAACAACAACCTTATTGCTCTTGCGCTGGCGATAAATATACAGAGGACGGGAAGAACCCGCCTATTCACTCGCTAGGAGTGTGTGTGGGGACAGGAGGGGGCGGATTAGTAGCTAAATACCTGGTATCGGCAAAAACAGAATCCAACTGCTTTTCATACAAGGTTTCTGTGCTTCAACAGTGTTAATTTCTTTGAAAGCAAAATATTCAACATGGCTACCTTTATTTATAATGCATTAAATTTCTTTCCGTTTATTCATGTTTACTAATCGGCCTTAATTTTCTATGAATCGACCATTAGTCATATGTGACTGATTCGACCTATCGCGCCTCTAGAGCAATGGCCACCAACAAACCCTTGTTATGTCGCTAAACATATTGGTTACACACTAAACGCCAAATCAGGGGCAAGTTAAAGTACGGCGGTCATTGGAACCACCTCTACACAGTGTGTCAGCTATCGCAAGTCTGCACAGTTAGACAGTGAGTATGCACGGTAAGGTGATGAAATTGTATGGTAA
This sequence comes from Lepidonotus clava, assembly GCA_936440205.1. Classification (NCBI taxonomy): domain Eukaryota; kingdom Metazoa; phylum Annelida; class Polychaeta; order Phyllodocida; family Polynoidae; genus Lepidonotus; species Lepidonotus clava. The sequence continues at coordinate 23,034,952 of OW387135.1, forward strand.
GAGTAGACTGGTAAGGCGGTGAGTCTGTATGGTAAGGCGGTGAGTCTGCACGGTAAGGCAGTGGGTCTGTCCGGTGTGGCAGTGAATCTGCACGGTAAGGCAGCGAGTCTGCACGGTAAGGCAGTGTGTCTGCACAGTAAGGCATTTAGTCTGTACGGTAGGGCGGTGAGTCTGTGCGGTAAGGCAGCGAGTCTGCACAGTAAGGCAGTTAGTCTGCACGGTAAGGCGGTGAGTCTGTGCGGTAAGGCGGTGAGTCTGTACGGTAAGGCAGCGAGTCTGCACAGTAAGCCAGTTAGTCTGCACGGTAAGGCGGTGAGTCTGTGCGGTAAGGCAGCGAGTCTGTACAGTAAGGCAGCGAGTCTGTACGGTAAGGCAGTGAGTCTGCACGGTAAGGCAGTGAAATCTACACAGTAAGGTGCTGACCCCCGCCTCACTTACTGGACATACTTCAGGCAGTAGAACCAGGGAGTAGCTCTAGCCTGTCGAGCTGCTCAGACACAAGTGACGACCTGCCAGCTGGCCTGGGGCCCCTCCCCGACTTGGCACCCTCCCCGAGCTGCTCGCCGTGTCTCTATATTTACCCCCAAGTGGGTCTCTCCCCGTCCAACCCTTAGACGACTCCTGTACACACCTGTTGGCTACAGTAGGCTCCAGGTGGGAACCCTGCATGGGCGCCGTATGAACAGAGTGGTTGGACGAGCTGCTCGGGAACAGTGTTTTGACATTAGTCAAATGCATACGGCAGACGTGCTATTAGTCTTGTTGTCTGTCATGTCTTGCCATTACAGAGGGATCCTGGTTGGGGGTAAGGGGGTTACCATGAAGAGATTTCAGTAATTAAGAATTTGTTTACTATTTATCTTATCAAAGGATGTATCACAAAAAGCGTTTCTAAGAGCATGTTAGGATCTTGAGACTTGAGGGTTGCAGTTATGAAATTATTATTGTTTGATTTTTTTCTTCCAGATAAAATATTCGTTTAATACATTTCTAAATGGAAATCCGTATCACAGTTAAGATCTCAAGTTTCTCCCTCCAACCTACATAGCCTTTTTTTTCTGCCAAACCATTTAGTCTAAAAATATGTCTATTGCGCACCATCAAGACCTATTCACCGAGAGGGGGTTACCTGTAAATGACCCATCACCCCTAAATCCCCTCAACCTACCCACAGGACCCTTAGGCCAACCTTTAAAAAAAGTTGTTTCCTGTTGAGCGGGTTACCAGAAAAATACCCAGTCGGGAGGTCGGAAAATATTTCTTTTTTTTCCCAAAATTTTTTCGTAAGATTATAACTGAAAATTTTGATTAAAAAAATGTCAAAAAATGTCAAAATGTTTCCAGTCGGCCCTAAAATAATCACTCGGGCGGTAAACAGGAAACAAACTTTTTTTAAAGGCTGGCCTTAGGGGAGGCCTTAAGCCTCTACCTCAACACTCCAGGTACACATACCACCAACCTCCAGGTACTGGAGGAGGCTGGAGGAGCCGCAGCAGCAGCTCCAGGGGAAACGCCTTGACTCTGGAGGGCCACCATCGTCTAATAATAATCCGTCCAGATGACGCAGATCGACCGACTACTCGTTATCAATCGGGCCGCGGCGGGCGTAGTCTGTCAGTCCCTGATGAATGGCGTTATCTGTATCAACGCTATTTTACCCCCTCGCCGCACTTGGCCATAAACCACAGCGGTACGCTGCAGCCCTGGGACCCTCCGAGTTAAACTTCTCATTGTACTTCTCCTGTGGACCGACACAGGCAGATCTATACAATAAATACTTGCCCTCTTTCGAATTTCTGGTACATCAAAACTGAACTAAGCTGTATCCCAGATCTTTCTTTTTTCTTTTTTTTTTCATGTTGGTTGGTGGTTTGAGGATGAGGCGACGTGGCAATTTCTTCGGTAGTATCATGGCGAGAGCGAGATTTTGACCTTTATTCTTTCGCGACTGTATGGCGTATAAACGAATATATGGGAATGTTGATGAGCTTCCCATACATACTGCATACTGACACAATTTTTTGTCATGCAAAATAATTAAAACCTTTGGAACAAACCCTCTTTCATGTGCGTTGCTTATGTTTTTTTCACTCCCGGTCAATAAGAAGGGTTTTACGGTGCAATGCATTTCTAAAGTTAGTGACCCTCTGCCTGCGGCCGATTCCCGCCGGTAAACAGGTTAAATGTGCCCGAGACAAGAGAAGGTATAGGCCTGGCCGACTGGAGTGTTTACTTCACATACCTGGGGCTAACCAGAGCGGAACTACCCGCATCGACAATACCGGTAAGACAGAGACGTCCTCGGGAACGTTTTCAGGGTTCCTGCCCGCCGGACAACATGTGCTGCAACGCCATGAATGTGTGCTGCAACGCCATTAATGTGCTGCAACGCCATGAACGTGCACTGCCAGTGTCCAAAATTAAGTTGTGCTCTGCGCACACAATTTCACCAACGGGTGCACTTTTTTTTGTAGATGTGCACCTGGAACGTGCACAATTTTTAGGCCTAGTAACATTCCTATATACTAGGAGGGTGCACTGACCAAATTCCGGCCGCACAGCTTGAGGAATTGTGCACCAGGCGGTTGCACAAAATATATCCGTAATTTTGGACACTGACTGCAATGCCATCAGTTCGGCTACAACACTACCAATGTGCACCGGGCAACGCCGTCAATCTGCACTGCAATGCCTTGAACATGCACTGCAACGCCATGAACACGCCATTAATTTGCACTGCAACGCCATTAATGAGCACTGCAACGCCATTAACACTGCTTATCCTCGTCCTTAGCAGGACCCCTAATGACATGTTATTCACCACCAACTTCACGCTGTGGTGAACGTCGTGACAAGGGGAGCCCGCCCCCCTCAGCGGGGTTACTCAGTTGCTATGACAACTACGTCGCTATAGAAATCATGTCAAGTGGTGTACTGTACGCCCCCAGAACATTAATCATACGGTGCGTGCCTCCTCTGACTGCTTGGTATCTAAGGTATAGTCAAATCTAAGTATGATTGACCTGCTTGTAGTGTACACTCCTAACCTGAGCTGCTCCTTGTGGAGCCTGAGGCCACCCTTAAAAAGAAGTTGTTTCTGTCCAGCGGCAGACCCCCCAAACTAAAACTAGAATATAATAAAAAGTCGAATTTTTTTTTATCCTATGGTAAGAGTTTCACATCAGGATTTCAGCTTAAAAAGTTCGCTTTCTGTCTAGCGGCTGACCCCCAAAACTAAAACTAGAAAATAAAAGTCGAAATTTGTGACCCTATGGCAAAGCTTCACATCAGGATTTTCTTCAAGGAAAAAAATGTGGAAAATCCTCTGATTGTCATTCTCCAATGAAATACCAAGGCGGGCGGCCCAGAGGAAACAAACTTTTTTTTAAAGGCTGGACCGAGCTTCTCACTCGAGCTCATTGTAATCTTGCGGACAAACTTCCAGGCATGCAGGTACCAACCGACCAACTCGCCGAGCAGCGGGGACCATCGCCAGAGGCCAGTTCTCATTTTCCCCACATTGTTGTCGGGAATGTATCGGGGTGCCGACATTCCGCCGGCATTCCCGACGTCTTTTTACAGAAAACACGGCCCGCTATTTTGTTGATTCAATAAAGCCCGGCCCGACCCCGACGAGCGCGCCCTCTCAGCGGTGGTCCCGATAACCACGTGCCGCGCCCCCACGCGGGACGCCGCCCAACTAAGGGTACCGTCGGCGAGGGGGCACTGACTTTTTGAAGGTTAATATCCACTCCTGAATTTTTAGTTGACCGCCGCTATATATATATATATATATTTTTTTTTTTTTTTTTGGGGGGGGGGGGGGGGGGGGGGGATTAATATAAGGAAATGTACCCAAAATTACGAAAATTGCTCAGGAGAACTTATGGTAGAATTTCATTATTTCTATGTATGGAATAAAGTAAAATAAGGCGAAGTTTCAAGTTGTTGCCCCTATATTGTTCTATGGATATAGTTCACTGAACCTCTTTTTTTTTTTTTTTTATCTGAAAAGTGGTTGACGGCCCTTCATTTCAACACTTCCCCCCCCCCCCCCCCCCACCACCACAAATCGGTTTGGCAGTGGCTAACCTTTCAAGCCTAAGTGCCCCCCACCCCCAAACCGTCCCAAATGCCCCATCGGCCGCTGCCGTTCGTTCCCACAGGAGAGGTCGACTTCCGCCCGCGTCTCTCCCCACCTGCCCACCTGTCGGCTCAGGTAACCCCCCCTGATGGAGTCCCCGTTTTGATGGCAATATGAAGTATTACTCAGGTGAGGATGGGCCGGCCGCGCCCATACGGGACCCCTCCCTGAGACCTTCCCTGAATAATAAATTGTTTCCTGTCCAGCAGATGGGAAAAACATGCTAACTGGGCGGTCGGGATTTCCCCTTTCCTCCAAAAAAATGATTCAATATATGTGCAACAAACTCTGGAAGAAAGGTTTTGTGTGGCAAAAATTAAAGGGAAAAAAGAATTCTCAGTTGGTGGTAAAGCCCTAGTCGGGCGCTGGCCAGGAAGCAACTTTTAACTTGAGGCTAGCCTAATGGTGCATCCTTACCGATTCCCCTTTCCCTAAAAATTGATTCGATATATGTGCAACAAACTCTGGGAGAAAAACTTGTTTGTAGCAAAAATTTAAGGAAAAAAAATCTCAGTTGGTGGTAAAGGCCTAGTCGGGTGCTGGCCAGGAAACAACTTTTTACTTGAGGCTAGCCTAATGGTCCATCCTTACCGAACGACATGTGTACATCTGCCCATATCATAAGCCCCTGTATATCATATTATTACACCCGCCAACTGGTATCTCCACAAAGCATGGAGCCTGTCAGGGTTTGTTGTAGCTCAGCCAGATAAGAGCGTCACATCCTTAATCAATTAGCAAGAGTATCGGTTGTTTGTCTCCTCGAAAATTGCTCCCACTTTGAGATGAAACACCTAGTTAGATTTACACATGCCAGAAAATATCACCAATGGTCCAACCGTTTCATCATGTGTGGACCTTTCTTTAGTAGCTACTAGAAACGGATTTCTCTACCCTAAAAAATCAGAAATGGTTTTGCATTAATTAAACTTAAAGCTGTCTCAAGTAAAGCGTAATACATAACATTTAGACTTTTTTCGCTTTTAATTAAAACGTACTTCGCCACGTAAACAATTTATATTTTGACGCATCAAATTGAAGGACATAAGAATAAGAAGTTAATATCAAGTCAGTGCGTAGACCTTTTTCACATCTGGCATTAGGTTAACATTTTGCCATTCACAAACACGGTGTATGGGTTTCACTCGTTATTGCCAACACGTGGCCACGACAGGCTACGTCAGTGTTACCAGTCAGGTGTAAAAGCCCACCTACACTGCCCAGGTGTGTCAAACATTGACCACCGTATTTCTTTTTATCTACCCATAAGATAAGATAAATTGCCGTACTGGCTTAGGTTTAATAGGCTTAGGCTTAGGGTTAGGGTATAGGGGCTCAACAGGTGTAGTGAAGGGCTACAGGAGGAGCACCCAGGAGGAGCAGGTACCAACCAAGTCTGGGTATGTGTGTGTATATAAACAACAGGGGAGGATGTCACACACCCTCTCCACATTGCAATACACATGTCGAACACACACAAAACCACCATCCCCTACAAACCCTAGTTTTTTCCCAGGAAAAAAATTTCCGGGCATTTTTTTCAAACCTTGATACAAACTACAACAACAAACCCTGGCTCAGGGTGGGTTTTTGGAGCAGTGCGGCCCACCCACCTATACCCGGGGGGTAATAATACAGGCCCGGGGGTGGGGGTGGGCCCCTCAGTAGGCGAAAGGAGGGGTCGGGTGGCCAGCCGAGGAGGCGGCAGGTATCGGCCGGGAGCCGGGTGTAGGGTTGGGCCGGCCGAGCTGCTCTTCCCGGGTCCAGTGGCGCAGTGAGCAGCTCATGTTGTGTGTGCCTGAACGGTCCGTTACACGCTTTACGTACTTCAGGGGTGTAGGCCTACGTATTGGCAGGTGTCATATACAGGTGGGTGTGTGGGCGGGTGGGGCAAGCTTATAGCCAGGGTAATCTTCTGTGGTTATCTAATCGAAAAAGTGTGTTATCACTTTCCTTGCCTGAGGCTTGCTTTGTCAGAGGCCTGCCTGAGAATCTTTGGGTAAATTAACGCCCAAAATAGTGGGTGTACCACTATTTATGAAAAAAAAATCATTTCATTTCCCTGAGAATCTTGACCATCTGATCCAACCTCGTCAAAACAGCCCAAACTGAATCAAAAGTACCGACCGGCCGGCTTTATGAAGTAATTGTATTACACTAAGTTTCATATCTCTGTCTTTCGACATTTTTTTTATACCGAAATTATTTAAAACGAGGATTTTTTTTAAAACCAAAACTATAAGGAAAAACACCATTAAAACCTATATAATCTACCCAGTATTATACTTCACATTTGTATCAGACAGGATGGTTTAGTATCAGACACCCCTAGGCTCACTCTCCCCAGCCTGGCCTTCAAGTGGGTTACTTCAAAGCTAATCGGTTCAAACGGAAAACCGGTTAGAAATACACCTTCCAACGTCCTCTATACCAGTAAGCTTCTGAAGACCCTAGGCGTATGTTTTCGCGTGGCAAGGAGATTGAATGACCTCTCCTTCCCGTGAAAAAAATAGCCCCATCCTCTCAAGTTGTTTTGCATCAGGAAACATGTTTTGGCAGTTCGTAACGTAAATCGCATAAAGACAAAGACCGGTGTGAATATCCAGAGCGACGTCTATCCCAACATGTGAGCATCGGGATAAAACATCTATCTAAACATATAGGCACTAAGATGGAAGACTTAAATTCGCCGGTCCATTTGGGCCGGCGGAATAATGGCTGCATAGATTCCGTGGCTTCCCTGGCTTCGCTTTGTTTGTTGGTTCTACCGTTTTTTATCTGATTTTTTCCCTTCTTTTTTGGGGGATCCGGACCGACCCCGACCAGTCTATGTTGTTTGTGTCAGTGAGGGGGACAAACGGGAATAGGGCGATTACTAACATACTGGATTACTTTTCATTCCGGAGAAGACCTTTTTAAGTACGTCTCATTCCAACTGTTTTGTCCCCATTTTAGACTACACATTGTCTTCACATATTCAAACACTGCCTGTAATTTCACTCTTGCTGCCACAGCACTCATAGCCACTGCACCCCTAAAGTGTTTTGACTGGTCTACTTACTGTGCAAAACCTGATCAATTACACTGAAGTACTTTTACATGTGGGATGCTCTTGTTTTTGTATCTCAAAAAAAAAAAGAAAAAAAAAGTTGTTTTTGTATCTCAAGGACCTAGGTCCATGTTATTTTTTTTTTAAAGTTTAATCTTTTAATTATTTTTTTTCCATTTTTTTCTCCCATTTATGCTGAGGACTGTTATTTGTTACTGTCCTGATTTCAGTCAGTTTTTCCCATAAAAGTCCCAGATCTCCGTGCAGTATCCTCCTCACCTATCCTTGACGACTCGTCCCACCAGGACGCTGTGGCCTGACCCCTGACCTCTGACCGACTCTTTGATCCTGCTCCAGACCCTGGAGGGATGCTGCCTCCTCCAGTGGACGGTCATTAATCACCCACCATACCATCCCCCTCTCCTCTCTCCTCCAGTCACACCACCCTGCAACCTCCCTCCTCTCCTGCCACTTACTGGGCTAAGGAGTTGTACCCACTCCTCTTAAGCCCCATACCCACTAAGCGATTTTACCGGCGACTGGCAATGGGCAACTGGCAGAATCACTGGTAAAATTGTTACCAATTTAGATCGCCTTCAAGTATGTTATATTGAAATGTTACATACTAACAAGTGATTTGAATTGGTGACGATTTACCAGCGATTCTGCCAGTTGCCCATAGCCAGTCGCCGGTAAAATCGCCTAGTGGGTATGGGGCTTTAGACTGTATCTTGGATTGGGCACACATTGGATGACAAATATATTTGTTACATTTTCTCCCAATGGCTGAACTAAAGAGTTGTCTGAATTGATACATCGATTTATTTACATCTCCTTCTGGGTTTTAGATCAGGGGCTGTGATATTTGAAAAGAGTGGTGTCGATTTCCTTCTGGTTTTTGTTTCAAATTAAGTCAGCCTCTCCAGAAGCATGATCAGTTTCTATAATGTGTCATTCTACCACTATTAGTGTATTCACTTATTAATATATAATTGATTTGTTTGTTTTTTGGTTCAGTTTAACGTCTGGCCAACCCTTCAGGGTTCTTTTCAGACTGTACAAAGTAATGGTTTTCAGCCAGTTTTATACCACATGGACGGTGATATAGAGATGAGGTGCCTATTTCATTTTGTAGCAGTGGGACCCAATGTCCTCTTTATAGTGCTGCCTCACTAAGATATAGAATTGAAGACGGTATCTCAGACTCAGATAGTAATGAGATATGACACTCAAGAGTCAAGGGACTTACTGTAACTATGTCTAACTCTGCCTGTCAACCCTATATCATGCAATTCCGTGCAAAAACCCCAGCCATCCTCTGAGTCTCAAATAAGTTAGAGCAGCTCGCGCCCAGCTGGGGCTGGGGACCCGCCCTTCCTTCCTCGACGACTCGAGCAACCCGCATAGCGCAGGAGGTCAGCTAACCGGGTCACACATGTCAACTGGTTTCCGTCTAACACAGACCACCAACACACGTCTCCGTTTGGGGGCTGAGAAGGCCGTGATGGAAAGGGAACTCTGAGAGGATTCTGAGAGGATTCTGTTTCAAGGTGTGATGGTACATTAACGTTTCTCCTTAAAAAAAGGATTTAAAGAACAAAATTGAATTTCAAGAAATTAAATTAAATTGAAAGAAATTAAATTAAATTCTAAAAATTTAAATAAATGAAAGATAATATTTTCACAAATTAAAATATAACATTTATTTTCCTTCTTTACAGTTTCAGGTAATTGGGAATGGCGAAAATGAGAGCATCACACAAAAAAAAACAGGTAAAAACAGGCATTATTTTCTGGGTTCATACCATGCCAGCCAGTTTTCGGCAAGTCTCCGTGTCGCACATACCGGCACCCTGACGTCGCCAGAGGGCGCGCGGGGCCTCCTCCAGGTGAGAAGTGAGCGCGTCCCGGGCCCTGCCAGTCGGCCCTGGGCCCGCGATAAGGATCACAGGTGGCGCGACGACCACCCCCTCCAGGCGCGCCCTGGAGACTAGTCCTTTCATGACCTAGATACCTCTTGTATGATAGGTCCTTACACCCACAAGAGTGCATGGCTACTACTACTAGTAGCTACTTAAAATTTGCAAGGAATTATTCTTTTGGCCCTCTATAAATGGCAAGGGGAGCCCCTTTGATGGTTGTCTGGGTGCTGGCTAGTTTATGGCCCTCCCTGCCATAAACCAGCAGCTGCAAAGCATGCTGGGATTTGGGTGGGAATTCCCACCTAAAATGGTTGCTGCTGGTTAACAGTCCTAGTTTGAGCACATAGTGGACTTGGACGTAACTACAGTCTACCTGGAGACCCGCCCGGAGTCAGGTGCGGAATATCCGGCCTCCTGGGCCTCTCCAGGCGTTAACCTTTAGTCTCCGAACTTGTTACTTACACAACTATTCTCCACTTTTGATTTAGTGGTTCCCAAAGCAAAGTCAATTTCCTGGAAAATTGAGAAGGACCTGACGTAAGGAGAAGTTATGGGAGGCTAGCCAGCGGTGCGGTCCGGGGACATCGTATTCGTAAAGCATAGGTGTTAAAAATAAATGGCAAGCCATAAATAAAAGAAGGGATGTGGTATGCATTTCTGTTGATCTTGTCCACAAAACAAATCAGTAGCAATGCAATGCATCCTGGGCCCATTTTTCTCTAATGTGATGATACACAAGAAAGCTCTGATTGTATAAACCGCAGGTTTCGATGATCTTAGGAAAATAAATCAAGCGCTTAAAAAACTGGCCGTAGGCTCTCTCACATTGGTCCGGTAGGGATCCCTAGCGTGGATGATATGCGGAATGACGAAAAACATGGCTAGAAATGTGTATATGGGACACGGATAAGAAAAACAAACTCGCCGGGTCCCCACCCCTCCCCATTACTTGGCTATACGGGCCATGAGGGTTCCTACCCAGCCAATCAGAATGACCGGAAGTTGTATGGATTTTCACCAGAAGTTGTGGCTCCACTCTTATAAAAGTTTGGTAGGTATCTCTAAAACATTAAATAGACCAGTTTAAGTAGATTTTTTTTTTCCACTTCGAAATTAGAAAGAAGAATATGGAAGGAAACCAGATTATAAACATTATGGTGGAACTCGCCTTGGCCGGATAGCATCCAACAGCTAGGTGGTTGTGGATAATAAATTACCTCCCCCTAGGTTTTCAGGTGATAAAGCCTTCCCTCTACGTTGGCGATGATAAAGAGTGAGACAGGGAATGAGCTACGTTTATTTATTATCAGCGGCGTATTCAAGGATGACAGTTTCTCGATGAATCACCTGCGACTTATCTGATCCAAAGGCACCAAGGTGAGATACGAGTGCTAACATCGTGCGCTCATTCCTTTCCTTTTTAACCCCCCATACTTCAGATTATAAAAACATTCTTAATAGCCATCCTGACACTCTCCTCATTTCCCCCCTGCCGCTATGGAAAGAGACAACGTCAGCCAATCAGAGTGTCACATAATAGTGTTGTATTTTTTCCAGCAAAGAGTTGCTAAGTGAAATGCTCGTGTTTTTGCGTTGGAATCGTGGTGTGTGGTTTGGGCTGTTCGAAAAGAACAATAGGCGGATATCATACCCCAGTGGAGTTACTCCGAAATGGTTTGAGTACCGACTGTTGGCGTGATCTTTAGAAGAGGTGGCGATGCACTGACAACGAAGAGGAGAAAACCCCACCTCCGATAGCTAAAATGGAGGAGCCATCATGATATATTCAGCGAAACTGAGTACCAAGAGTGCTAATTGGGCAGGCAGTAAGAATGATGCCTTGTAATATTCTCCTCCATTTTTTTCTTAGAAAAAAAAAAAATTGTTCATTACTTTTATCATTTTTTAAAAACATATTTTTCTAAAACCAATTTCTTTTGGGGGAGGGGATGGATTGGCGGCAACTCCTCGAAAACCCCAAATCGGGGAGAGTCGTTACCAACGACCAAAGAGTTTCCTCCCCTTCCTCCTCGGCAACAGACACCAGGGCTGGCGACAACTCGGACACGGAGACGACAATGCGCCATCCCACTTCCGCCACATGCTGGTTACATGCAGGCTGATGACACACACCGTACCCAGCGACGATCACGATCCCAAATCTAGGTCAAAGGTCACAGGTCAGCCCCATCTCCGCACACAAGGATATCCTCTTTAGTTGTGATAGTCTACACTGACCTTCAATAGAGTGGCGCAGTTTTTTTTAAAGCTTATATTCTATTTTTATATATATATATATATATATATATATATACATAAAAAATTGTTTTTCAATATTTTATTTCAGAAATAAAAAATTGAAAAAAAAAATCTACTTTTTATTGAGAACACTTGTCCCCCTGTCCTGGACCAAAACCTGTTCTCCATGGCCAAGCATCCCGTCACGAGGACATTAAATCAACATTGCGACAAACTTAAATGAATAGTGGTACCCATAAAATATAGTTGACAGATCACGATCTAGGGCAGCAAAACAGTTCCTGGAACCAAGCCAGCCTGTTGTAGTGCACTGCTCAATGATCCGTATCATTAAATATCCTCTGACCCTGATCATGAGCTGTTATAACGTTTATTTGCCCTTCTATGAACACTTTTATAATACATACATCCCCATCCTTTATCAGTTTTTAATCTTAACAAAGATAAATGTGCATTCTTGGTAAAACCTCACACAAGCATCCAACTGAATCCTATTATATACCACTATTATTTGTCATATAAAACTTAAGTGTCCGGTAAACATCTTTACATGGCCTACCGAGTGGAAAGCATTCATAGGATTGTTTGTATTTTTCGAATACAACTTCTCTTACTCACTTGTCGCTTTTCCAGGTAGGCTTTAGTACGCTCCTTCACTGCAAGCACCCCCCTACGGCTCATTTTCACCCGGACGTAGTTTTTTTAGGGCATGGTATAATGCAAACATGAGTAGGAAAAACCAGGTCAAAGCTCCGGTTTATGTACCTATTCTTCTACGGCGTTTCCGTAAGTTCTAACTACAGGATTTTTTGTTCATTAAAAACATCCTTTTCTGAGTGTTCCAGTGTCCCCCGGCTTCGCTGATATCGTTGATATATGGATAAGTCTATCTCATTATTATGGGAAATATCAAAAAGACACAGGTATCTCTCATTATTGCAAGAAAAAATATCGTTGGAAATTACTCTCTTACTGTCGCTAAGAATGAGAAGTTGCTGTCAGAATAACGTCAAGACTACGCAATTCAGCAGACTAAAAATTAGGAAAAATAAAATCCAGACAATATCATAGCGCTGTATAAAGAGCAAAAGCTGAAAAAAAAAATCCCTGAACTCTTTTCAGATGCTGGTCCAACATGTTTGCAGAAGTGTTTTCTCAGAACTACGTCTATCAAAGTACGAATGAAGTCGTCTAATTTCTCCAATGTGTCTCCGTCCCCTATCCAGGGGACAAGGGCATCTTTGTATTTTTTCTAAGTATAGGCTGTTCGCTCTCCATAAATGCACACATTTCTCTGGGTCTGACATGCAACACCCGAATCTGGCACCACAGTTGTCCATAGTGAGTGAGGGATAAAATATATCACAGACAACAATGGTTCTAGATAATATTGAATCTAAAACTGCATAGACATACATATATGATACATATCTCTTACCATTACATTGATCAGATTTCATAAATGCAGTATTTGTTCAGGAACAGTGGAATTAATTCTTTATAGTAAAAGAGAAAGAATATGAACTTACGTGCAGAGAATGGATTGATCTTCCCGATCTGCAAGGTGAAAATAAAGACGGTCAGTATGAGGCAGGAGAAAATACATCTTATTACTGTCTTCAATTATCTTTACCAGTTTTTATACTACTACTGCTCAATGGAAGTCTAGTATTTAGTATTTATTATAAGATATACCAAATTGTTATACCACAAAATGTGTAACACTTTATTAACTGAATTGCAATAGTTCGATTGTACATGTAACCTGTAATGTCATGGACTGAAACCCTGCCGCCGTCCTATATCAAATCTACTCTGAATGTTACTGACAGAAACAGCCGCAAATCAGTAAACCAAGACGATGCTCAGTAACCATAAGGTTGTAAACCAAGACATCACAAGTTGTTACTCCAAAACTTTTATTTCAAATCAAGTAGCAATCGTTCGCAGCATAGCCTGAGAACCAATAACTCTTTCCCCCACAGTGCTGCACTTCTGGTTCAGGTGTGGAACACCTGTATACTATACCACATTCCCACTAACCGGCCAAACCTTACGGTTAGAGCCCCCAGTGCCCACATAATGGAATCGCCAATGTGTCGGCGAGCTGAACCACATGGGGCCCAGCCTGCACATGCTTTGGTGACGTTTCCCACAAAAACAGTCCCGGGTACCCGGAGAAAAGTGAATGTGTTATGCCCCCAGACCCCAAGATTCGACATGGGCGTTTTTTTGTGTTTTTTTTTTAAATTTCGACATGGCGACATGAGTGCTCATAACAACGACATGGGCCTGTAAAATTATTGACATGGGACATGAGCATTTTAAAAATTCGACAAACGACATAAGAAATATCAGGCGACAACGACATGTGACATTAACATTTCTTAAATTCGACATGCAACATCAGGAATCCCCTATCAAAGGCCCTTGTGTTGGGTGAGTGAAAGCAGGCTGAGGGGACCGACCAGCTGCTGGGCCGAGCCCGTCTTTTTTACCCCGAGACACTTAGGCCCTGTGTAAATTTAGTCCCCGAGCACTGCTGCGACTGGCTGCTTTTTGCGTGTACCGGGGTAGCCCTTAATCAGGACCCACTAGGGACTCGCACCGGCCGCCAATTTGACAATAAGCAATACATGTGGCTTGATGGGGTGTGTGCATTAAAGCAAAGCACTTAGACCAGGATTGATGGACGCTGAGGGATCTGTCTGTTATTGTTTACTATTGGACCACTTGGGGGCTGGGGTGACCAATTGTGGGTTGAGTATTAAGTGTCAGATCATAGTTCACTGCATAAAAGGCATGGTTGCAAAACTCAGCAAAAATGCATATGAAATGACATGTTTGTGGTCATAATTTAATGGGTTTTGCTTTATCATCTACCAGCAGAAGGTTCTCTCTCTCTGGTCTATCCAACTAGCAGAGTGGTTACGGCGATAGGAATCTTAACTTGTGAAGATGGGTCAAACTTGCCCCTGGGGAACTGTTTAAAAGCCACAAAAGGGGAGTGTCTCTATAAATATAGTGATAAGGTCTCTGATTTAGGAACAACCTGGGCCGCCCTGTCACAATGCACAGCTGGAGGGTTATGGTTCTCATGATGAATGGGTGAACACTAGGACCTATGCACTGCAATGTGAGGGTCTAGGTAGTGCGTCACCTTACGGGACCTAGATGACCACTCCTGGTGGAGTCGCATTATACTTTGCATCATGCAGGATCCCAACCCAAATTTAATTTTCGAATTTCCTACGTTTTCTTGAGATTCCCCTGTTCCATGGACTTTTTTCCTGCGTCATTTCCTTGAAGTTGTTCAAATCTTAAAGCCTTTCCATGTGGAAAAAATGTGGCCAACCCAAACAATCGCTAATATTTTGAGAATCAGGCATTGCAGAACATGGCCAAATGAAATTCCCTGTGTTCTCCCAGTGTTTTGGCAAAGTTTGAAAATTCCCTGTGTTTTCCTGGACAGGGATTTTTTTTTTTTTTTTTTTTTTTTTTTTTTTTTTTTTGCCATCTTGCCTGTTTTCCTTGTGCAGTGGGGACCCTGCTCCTGAGACCTGCTAGGAGTTTGGGAGACCGGAGTCATCAGAGCATGGAGAAATAGCCCATACTACACACACGACAACCCCTACAAACTCCTCGACTTGTGATCATTAGGGCCAATTAGACATGCACAAGGTGCCAGCTGACATGATACAAAACAAGTCATAGTAGCTTACATGTCACAAAACATCCGCAGTTTACAAAACTGTTTGGTACTTAGGAGAACATTTGGGTTCAAGTTCTTTCAATGCTCATGCGAAAGTAATCCCCATTTTCTATGAATCTTCCTGTTATGTCCATCACTTTTGACTGGAGTGCTTTCCCCTGCTCGCTGAACTTGTAATCAATCACCCCCTTTTTACCTGGGATAACCCTGATCTTTTGTGTATTCAATTTGACTGCCTCAGGGGGTTGAGGTTTGGGGTGGAGCAGGTTGTATCTATTTACCGACACATAACTAATACCTGCTGAGAACATCCTGCTCTCTCCATCTTTCACGCCTCAATTAAGGGTTAACTAATATAAACCTGTACCACAGTGAATGAGATCTGATAAACTTCTTCAGAGATGCCACTCCTCATACATGAAAAATACGGAACATGGTGAACCCACATGTCCGTATTTTAATACGGAAACAACCAAGGTAGCCTTTTCTTCAATATTAAAGCTCTGATACTATAATCATATTTACATGAAAAATAGAACATATAGACTTTGTCGTAAATGACATTAAATACAAAAATAATTTCCTTCGCAAATTTAGGTGCTTTTTAAGAATTGTTGGTAAAGTAAGAAATACGGAAATCCGTATTTAGACGGAAAAGTGGCATCTCTGTTCTTTTAGGTAAGTGCCATGGACAAAGTATACAAATTACTGACCTATTTCTTTCGTTTGTTGGTAAAATCAAACCATTAAAAATTCAAATTTTTTATTTGTGTTATCAAGACACGTCTCATATGTCAAGGCCTGTTCAGAACCAGACCACATTTAGTAGGTTTCTAGCACAGAACCTTCCTTTCCAGATTAGAACTAGAAGTTCCCTAATAGTAATGCTAAGGGGCGGAGAAATCTTGGTCCATGGGGCTTGATGGGTTAACAAGGAGGAGCCTCCCTAGGAATCTAATACTGCCCAATAGTGATTGAAGGCATCCTAGTACAGAACCCAACGTCCCGTAGGGGCCTAGGTGGAGGTGGTGCCGGTAGCAGTGGTGGCGGCGGTGGCGGTGGTGCTGGGATGGTGGTGGTGTATGTGCTCGGTGGTGGTGGGGGGACAGTATCTGTATCATCACAGATCAATGGTCACTGGCTGAGGGCCCTAGCCATCAGGCACCACCCCCACCACCTTCAGCACCACCCCCACCACCTCCAGCACCACCGGTGGTGGGGGCTGACTCATCCCGGCGCCGTAAATCAAGTGGTCGTCGTCACCGCCGCCTCCCACCACCACATACATGTCGGGATTTCACAGACCAGTCACGACCCTTTTCAAATATTTTCGCGCCGCAAAATTTTCGCGCATCTAGGAATAAAATGCATTTTTAACCTACTATCATTTCTCGCAATAAATAGTTTATTCTTCTTGTTTCATGATGTTTGATATTTTCACGCACATTGTCTTTTTGCATGTTGAAGGCATTGCGCGGATTGCACGAAAATACGTAAAGCGCGAAGGTAAATACGTTTTGAACTTCACAGTACCTATGACCCTCCCCTCAGTTGCCATAAACTACCTACAGCCCTCCCCACAAACCCAATCCCCTGCCTGTCAGATGCCATCACAGGGATCTCTCAATCATAATCAGTTCCAATGTTCTCGACATGTTACGTATGTTTTACAATACTGCTTTTGCTTTGGATTAAACCCCGAGCAATCATATTTGTTACATACATGGAATAAATCTTTTATGAAAGGAGACAAGGTTAAACTGGGTTCACATGTTTATTATGTGGTTGGAAAGTACATATTTGTGTCAGCTGACTGCTTCAAAACAAACACATCTCAATGTAGGCTTGTGAAATGGATAGCGATATGCCATACTGGAAATAGGACGGGATATAGGACTTTAAGGCAAAAATACTAAGGGGGTCTTAGTGCACAAGGTATTGTGTATTCATTGCCATTTGGATGTATACCAAAGCCATAAGCTTAGAAAAACCACCACTTCCTATGTGATCCAAATCTAGGGAGTTGTAATTGAAAACTTTGCCTACGTTTGACTATAATGTATTAAACGTATTCAAACTCAATTATCTCTGCCGAGTTCTGCTAAAACATACTTGACAAAAGTTTCAACAAACTTTGCATCTAAGCACACATTTATCCAACACCTCAAAAAGATTTCATTTTATTTGAGCTACACCATTTCTTTTCATATTCTCTCAAATTCTTTTACAAGTTAACCATATCCCCAGTCATATCCCAGTTTGAAAGACAGGAGAAAAAGACTGATTTATCTGTTGTCATTCGTTGAAAAATGACCCTTTTGAAGGCAGGGATCAAAGTACCAGATAAGACCCTGAGTGCAAGGGCCCATCACGGTGTAGGGCCAACCCACCAAGGCTGTTTGGCGAGGGGCCCGAGCCCTTACCTTCACCCCTATACAAGGTGAGGTATTGCACTGCTCATTCAAATGACAGTAATTGTGGGGGACGGCCTACCTAAAGGGATCTGTTGTCAGTCGACCGCCGACAAACAACCATCAAAGGGCCTTGTGGAAGTATCAAATAAGAAAGTAATTGCCGTGTAAGTGTATGTCACCTTTTGAAAATAGGTCAACTAAGGAATATGGGGCCTTCCATTAAATACGTATACATGAAGATTTTCAAAAATGTCAGACCCCCCCCCCCCCCCACCTCCTGTGGCTAAAGTATGCACTAGATTTATACGGAAACGTACGCAGATTTTCTAAAACTTCAGAGCCCCCAATCCCCCTTGATACGTAAGTGTACTTAATAGGCCCTTTTACATTACTTTATATGATTTAAAGCCTTTAGGGACACGAAGTTGAGCAAGTAATTTGTTTCCCTTGGGGCCTTAACTGTTTCCTGTTCCACTTTGGAAAAGGAATTCCCCCGGCAAAACTTGAGCAAAACAAGTTCCTACTTTAGGCAATGCAACAAATTGCTAGAGCAGCAAAAATAAACGCTTTCCAAGAAACCACTAATGATTTTCTGAAGAATAACGACTCTTGTCGATTGAATGTAATCAGAGACGTGGGGGTTGTCGAGTTCATAAGCCTTTAACACTGGCATGTACTACTTAAAAGTTAAGTGAGGTTCAGGGGGGAACTCTAAGGTTACCAAACCGACCGGTCAGTTAAGGACAGGCCTTTAAAGGTTGCCTCTCTCGACGACAGATACGGTGGCCCCGAAGTGGCATGTTCAACGTCCAAATTCTCTACTGACCAGAACGTACCGAACATTATCCCCAGATGTAAATGAATACCACGGATTTACAAAAATATATGTATATTTCATCCGCTGCCGTCATCCAATTGCAGCAACCGATACTGCCCTATCTGTTGTGGATTTCATCAACAACAATAACAAAACCAAAAATAGCCATTCCACAACATTGCGTCGCGGCACCATGAAGTAAGCCCTGTTATAAATACGCATAGAAACATGTACTCGGAACCATAGCGTCATGGCCCAAATATTTCCCATTAGTTGAACAAGTACGTTTTATGCTGCGAGTCGACAACATTCCGACTAACGCCACACAGATACGTTTTCAAATGAATGTTCCGGGACATGGCTGCGGTTGTCGAGGGGTCAGGCATTCACTGCCTCATTCCCGGTGCACACAAACAAGTCTTTGAAAACCAGCGGCTTGTGACTTTGGATATTTCTGAAGTCTGACTGTGTGGCTGACCCGTATATACCTGGGGCCAGGGAGGTCGGAAACACGAGTAGGGATGGGAACCTGGCGAGTGAAGCCTGTATTCCACTTGGGGATTTTGACTGCTAGGAATTTGCTTTAAAAAAATATTTAAAAAAAAAAAGTTTCTGATAGGAACATTACAAGAGCCCCTACATAACATATCATTTGAAAAATAATTCGAAATCTTTTCTTATGATATATGACACGTCTATTTATTCCTTCTCGTGATTTTCGAAATTGTGAGTAAAATCGGACAGTGGAGTATGGCCTTAATGCTAGACTTCACTACTAGGTGGCGCGTGACGTGGACATACCGATGGGTTGGGATCCACCAAATGGGCCTCGTACTAATGGAGGTGGGGGGTGCATTCAGTGGTGGTGGTACACTATAGGAGGGGGCCCAATGGGGTCCAGGTGATGAGTGAGACCCAGCTGAATACAGGTAGGGGGGCTACCATCTCCCCCCACCCCCTCCTCTTCTCCCTCTATCCAAGGCCCAAGTCAGCTGTGTGAGGAGCAGACACGCCCCCTTCAGCCTTAGTCAGGGCTGTAAGTGAGGGCAAATGAAAAATCTGAAGAGGTTTTATAACAATTAAATCAGCTCTAGAATAGTACTATAATTTGATTTTGGAACACATCTTTTTTACGTATGACTAGAATTTTGTAGTTAAAAAATGTGAAATTAGGCAGAAATCTGAAAACTTACATCCCTGTTTTAAAATGGTTTCTTGTCCCGCGGACGACCAAAAGAAAAGGACGATGGGAAGACCCGACAGTTTTTCTTTCATATTTTTGGTTTTTGATTATGATGAAAACTTAAAACTGGTTAGGAAAATCAATGTATAAGGAAAAATGTGTAAAAAGATTTGGCATAAAATACTAGATGGTCTGGCCCAATGGAAACAAACATTATTTTAAGGTGGCCTAACGTTTAGGCTACTCCATCTGAAATATATCACTCAGCTTTCAATTCTAGTCATAATATTTCCCAACCAGATCTGGTTTTGTTTTCATTCTACTCTGTGTATACAGACTGTAATGAGCTTTTGTTTTGACAGTCATCAACATATTCTCACGCAATGAGAAAGCCAAACATTTTAAATCTAGATTTATTTTTCCTAAGCAAATGCCCCTCCCCCCCATCCCAAACAAAACACATACAGACACAGCAATGGATTTGCACCAGGAGAAGGATTCAAAAGCCAAAGCTATCTGATCCTCATACACGTTATCCAACACCCCACATTGGTGACAGATCCACCCAATACGATATATACAATTGTCATGTATGTAGCAACAGGTCATTGTACGAGCTATCAGGGAACCCTACTGGGAGCCCGACTACACGGGAGACGTGGGTACAGTGGCTTCATCAATAAGGCTAGACCCGGGGGTCCGACATGGCGGCTTGGTGCGGACAATCTATTACGGCATGTTAATGCAGCTCACCCCCTGAGGATGATCAATTTTTACTTTATATAATTTTTCCTATAAAAGTGCCCTCACTCCCCACACACACACATATGCCAATGACTACACTCGTTGTGCTTGTACTACAAATTAAATGCTGCAAAGGTATCTAATCCCCATACACGTTATCCAACACCCCACCTTGATGACAGATCCACCCAATACGATATATATAGTTGTCATGTATGTAGCAACAGGTCATTGTACGAGCTATCTGGGAACCCTACTGGGAGCCCGACAACGCGGGAGACTTGTGTAGAGTGGCTTCATCAATAAGGCTCGACCCGGGGTCCGACATGGCGGCTTGGTGCGGACAATCTATTATAGCATGTTAATGCAGCTCACCACCTGGGGATGATCAATTTTTACTTTATATAATTTTTCCTATGAGAGTGCCCTCCCTGCCTCCCCCCCCACACACACACGCCAATGACTACTCGTTGTGCATGTACTACAAGGTAAACGCTGCAAAGGTATCTAATCCCCATACATGCTATCCAACACCCCACCTAGATGACAGATCCACCCAATACGATATATACAGTTGTCATGTATGTAGCAACAGGTCATTGTACGAGCTATCTGGGAACCCTACTGGGAGCCCGACTTCATGGGAGACGTGGGTAGGGTAGCTTCATCAATAAGGCTAGACCCGGGGGTCCGACATGGCGGCTTGGTGCGGACAATCTATTACGGCATGTTAATGCAGCTCACTGCCTGGGGATGATCAATTTTTACTTTATATAATTTTTCTTATGAGAGTGCCCTCCCTCCCCGCACAAACACATACACCAATGGCTGTACTCGCTGTGCATGTACTTCAAGGTAAACGCTGCAAAGGTATCTAATCCCCATACACGTTATCCAACACCCCACCTAGATGACAGATCCACCCAATACAATATATACAGTTGTCATGTACAGGGTTCTCCCTAGGGGTGCGGGATGCGGGATTCCCGCATTGATAGTTTAATTCCCGCATTGTAGCACATTTGGGGGGGCCATTCCCGCATCAATAATGATACATAAATGAAAGAAAATAGAGAAAAAGCCCCTCCGATTATGGGGAATGGCCCCCCTTAATCCTAGGCTCCTGGGGCTTTTGATACTCGAAATGTTTTTCTAGGAATATCCCTGCATGTATGTAGCAACAGGTCATTGTACAAGTTATCTGGGAACCCTACTGGGATCCCGACTACACGGGAGACGTGGGTAGAGTGGCTTCATCAATAAGGCTAGACCCGGGGGTCCGACATGGCGGCTTGGTGCAGACAATCTATTACGGCATGTTAATGTGGATCATCCAGCTCACCGCCTGGCAATGATCGGGCCCCATCACATGCCTTGCCTTCATGGCCAAGGCTAACTCACCCTCTTCTTTCCCGTAACTAGACCTGTTGTCAGGGTGGTTTGTCAAAACATTGTTCGGGTACCCCCGGTCAGCTGCCAGGGACACTTGGTCAACTTTTTTGGGGTAGTTTTTGTTGTTGTTGCTTTGATTTTTGTTTTATTTTCTAATTTATTGTTGTTTTTTTTAATAATCTATTTGTTCTATCATATGTCAGTCAGACTAAGTATCCATCCTCTTATCTTTGAGAAGAAAATCAACATGCACTAATACCGAATTACAGTAGGGCTAATAGACATTCTATTACTTGGTTTTACTTTCTCCTGCCCTTACAGTGAACCACCTAATGGAATTCTCAGAAACTCTTCCTCTGATGTTGCACTTCTCCCCCTCCCCCTTTTTGTTTAAACTCAAACGAGGTTGCAGTGACCATTTCATGAGTTCGTCCTTTAATAAAACGGGGTCAAAAGACCGAAGATGGCACCAATACTAGAAAAAGAAGCTGTGAGAGGTCTCTCTCTGTGTGACCACATATCACGAGGACACCACATGTCTTCTTTTTTTTTAATTTCTTTTTTTTATTATTTTTTCTAAGCTCACGAAATAAAACAGAAATTCGGAGAAAAACGTCCAGGATATACAACATGACCCAACTGTCAGAAGCGTCCAGCTTGCCGGACGGATATGGTGGTTACCTAACTTATCACGTTACCCCTATTTGCTCTGTCGCCACTGCTGGTCCCATGGGCCACACACATTAGGGCCTTATGCAACTTTTGCATACCATATCTGAACGGTATGAGATCGACTGTGAAATTGGCTGTGGAGATGACCTACCCAATATGAGTGTTATTAATATCCCAACAACGATCACCCCATTTTTCCCCATTCTCTGATAAAATCCAGATGTTTTGAAAGGTCCTCGAAGGGTTGGATGCGGGCATGTTTTTTTTTTCCTTACTGGGTTCGTTTGGAATCTCACCCAACTTTTTCTTTTGCTACTATGAAATTGGTCACAATGATTACAATTTTCTCCCCAATCTCTGATAAAATGCAGATGTTTAGAACAGGCACTAGAAGTGTCGGATGCGGGCCTTTTTTACAACTGGGTTTTTAAGGAATTTCCCACACTTTTTCTTAATCATATTTTTTCAAAACAAGTTTAGCCATGGGCTACCCCTATCATATTAAACTGCCCATGTTTATGAGCACCCGTTTTCCCACAGCCCCGCCCCCTGCCCCGCCCCCCTTACCCGCCTGGCACCAGGAGCACCTCCAGCAGGGGGGTGACATGATTGCCCACCCTGTGAACATGGAGTCAACATCTTCTCCTTGTCCCCTGCCAAAACAAACGGCCCGGCCCCTGCCGTATCTCGCCGACTACAGCGGGGCCCGGGTATGTTATTATGCGGGGCCGGAGATCGACTTCAGATCCGGATCCGGGTTTACAGCTTGGGATCCCTTACAGATGGCCTGGAGAGAACTGGAGAGTAGCGAGAGGCCTAATGGTAAACTGCTGGGTGGACACACGGTGATATGAAGTAGTTACAAAGTTTGTGCAATAGGGAACAGCTATAGAATGCAGTTTTTGTTAATGGAGTTATGGAATTCCTAATTATGGGCTTTATTTTCATAAATTCTGAAAATCTCTTGACCCCCCCCCCCCCCCCTTAAAAAAAAATCATTCATGGCCTCTTTTGATAACGTCCCCCTCTATCCCACACCCTACTTCAAAAAACACCTGGTTGATCGTATATGCGGCCACTTTAGTGTACCAGATGTTTACGTGAGTACAGAAATCCCATCAGTTTGTAAAACCCCACTTTCCCTAATGGAATCAGGGCCTATTCTAAATTGGAGAAAATTTGGAAAAGACTTCGAGTACACTCCATATCTGAACGCTAGTTTTATGGAACCACAACTCTGTGAATGTAATTATAACAAATTCCCGTTTCAGCGAGTACGGCCCACGTAATTAGAATGCACTAGGCCTGCTATAACCGTACTTCAAAAGGAAAAAAAAATCCCGTACTTCCAGGTCAGGCGGATCTTGGCTTGTGGTTGACTATATACCGGAAATAAAATCGTCGGCATAATTATCTTTCTGAAAATTCAGGATGACCAACGCCGGGTGACATCAGGAATAATAACATTGCCGTGGCTCACATCAGGATAAAGTATGTTATCATTTGTTTCCAGTGCAGAATAATTTGTCTACTGGAGCCACCACACACCCATAGAATCCATCCACTACAGTAAAGTGTGTTTTAGTTTTTATAAACCCACTTGTATTGTCATAAATAAACAGAACAACTTGTTTTTGGTGAAATTTCTTACGTGTTTGCCATTCTTGTACTTGTCATACATTCTATGTATCACATTAATGCAATTTGCGACGGAAGTGACATGCCAGCGTTCCTCACCATATTTGGGCATAAAACGGGCATGACGTCATTTCGTTCACGCTCCACTTCCATGCCCCTGTTGACTTCTACAGAGCTATGTGTCGCACTTTTCTGAGCACCGTGACGATTCTATGTGCGGGCAAAAGATGGTGATAGAAGATGAGGGCACTTAGAGTGCTTTTCTGACACTCTATTATTTATACCTCTCTAACTTCGTTGTTTTCAAAACAGTTTGATAGAAAACCTACTTTGACAACTTTGTTATTTTCAAAACAGTTTAATAGAAATCCTACTTTGAGATGAAATGAGATTTAATACATTGTTTCATACAAGGATTTAAGCCAGGGTAATATAAAAGCTATGCTATAAATCGAAATACAGAAAATGTGAATTCATGATAGAAATGCTGCAAACTGTTTCTCAAAAATTACATTTGAAACACTTTATTATTCATGTTAAAATTTGAATCTGTCAAAAAATCAGAAAACTTGCCTCCCTGTTTATATGCGAGGAGAAGATCACTTCATTTGTATTTTCGCACAAAACAAGCTAACAAATATAACTGCCAGGTTAATGTTTAACTCTGCACACCTTATCAGTCTTCTGGTTTGATCCCACCCTACGCCAGTTGCTTTGAGTGGCCTCTATCAATGTTGTACTTTATGGATGTCATAAAGCTGTTGACATTTCTGAGCAAACATATTTATCTGGGCGGCTGTGGCTCGGCAGATCAGCCGCGGTATAAAGTCTCCGACCAACACGCTCGGACATCGCCGTGTGATAGGCTAATCCCTTTAGGCCTTCTAATCTAGGCGCTTCCACTACTAGGGGCATGTCAAGACAAAACAAGGTGGAAAGATCATTGTTACTTTTTCATGGGCTATATCGTTGGTTGGGGCTGTGTCATTGATCTTGTGTATGGTGGTATATTGAATGTATGCAGGGTGCATAGTACTGGAGGAGGGACGGGTTTGTGCTTGCTCCAGGGCGTCAGGGGATTTTCCCGCCACCCAGCCCCGGGCATTTCTCACAGGTACCACAGACAGGTAGATTCTATTACACGGGTATTTTTGTATGGGAGCATACTTGTAAGATAATGTGTATTTGTGTACAAAGTTTGAAAAGTTTGATTTATGTAAATATAATATTCGAAAGGTTTCATAAAGCCTGTGACCATGACCTATATTTCCACATAGCACTGGCTTCATCCTATACATAAACTCAATATATAATACAATCACTGAACGGCAACACACGCATCAACTGCAGAACTCACTGTGACCCCAATTTCACATCATCTAATGTAGTGAACCCACAACCAGTCCATGATCTACACGTTAATAGCAGCACCCAAACCCGTATACTGCACGCCACCTGCACACAACCAAGGCCCTGTTTGGTAAAACAAAGTCACGCTCTTGGCCGATCACAGCAGTACGTGTCTCCATACAAGGTTCACTTTATTGATCCCATAATATATACAGGGATCTGCCAGATCGCCACTCAGGACCTGGCTACAGCCCACCGCTTATAACCTGGATACATGAAGTAAAACCCAATCAGGACAATCAGTGCATTTTTTATGGGTATACTTGTAGTCAACTGAAGCTTATTGAAAGCGATGCATACCTAGTGTTGTGATGGTCAGTTCAGGAAACTAGTTGTATTTTATCAATCATACGTACAATCATTCATACGTGAATGCTCTTAAATTTTTGATTCCATAATTAAATTTGCTATGAGGCTATGAGGAGGTAATATTCCCATTGAGGGCCCGCGCAATATCCACTCATACATATATTATACAAATCTAAGTACCTATATAAATATATATCTAAATAATATTTGTAAAGTAGAAAATTTCCGCCTTGCTGCATTTATCATTATTTCATCCTGTAGATGTTTTTTTATATAGTGTAGATTAATTTGACCACGCCCCCTCTGGCTCTGACCACGCCCCCTCTGTCTCTGACCACGCCCCTTCCCCACCCGACACCTTGGATGCCCTGTGCCCCGGTCAGGTCCTTCAGGGGGAAGCTGCTAACAGGGCCTTCCACCTGATTAGGCCCGTTATAACGACATGGCCCGGCGCCAGCCACATACCCACAGCCACGGGCGGTAAGATTCAGGCAATCTTATGCTAAGATTCAGTCACAGGCGGTAAGATTCAGGCAATCTTATGCTAAGATTCTGTCACAGGCAGTAAGATTCAGGCAATCTTTTGCGAAGATTCAGTCACAGGCGGTAAGATTTACGTAATCTTACGCTAAGATTTTGTCAATCTTATCTCACTGGGATAAACATCTACACCAATTGGAAAAGTAACTAAAATAGGTCCGGATGATTCAAAGTGATGTTACGATAAAGAATTGGCACCCAATGTCATCATACAGCCGCTCCAAATTTTGTTGGTTAAATTTCTAACTTCAGATTTCTCACGTCAGCAATACTGGTATTAATTGCGACTTTACAAAACCTCTACTTCCTATGTTACTTTTTGAGTGAACTTGTATCATTATGAAATGTGCATAATATACAGAAAAAAAAACTAACCAGTATTGAAATATTACCAGTCAAAAATAAATATGTTCAAAAAAATTAGTCATAATACTTTCGGATGCAAAAGTTTACATGCCTCCTAGTTCTTCAGGTTCTGTTCAAGTTAAAGAACCAACCATATAAGCTAGATTCTAAATTGTGTAGGACGTGGGGAGGAAAAAATGTATAAGCTAGATTCAAAACCAGTCCTAATACTATTCAGCCCATATCGAGACTACTTCCCGGTTAGTACTGGAGGACGCGGGTCCAGACGCCGGCCGGCCGTCTGGCGGTGGGGTGTGGAGTGAGGGGTCTGACCCTAATGTAATGAGGACCGAGCAGCTCCGACCCAGACACAAAGCGGCCCGCTGAGTCACTCACCTGGTGGGGGCCCAGGTGGGCAGGGGTTAACGCTGGGGGTCGTCTAGAGGGGTGCACGCCAACCCCCTTATGCATGTGTATTGATATTGAGCTATTTAGACAACTTTGTGCTGATACGTGGAGCCATAGACATTATCATGTATTGCTCACACTGGTGACACTTTTTTTTAAAATTTGTATTTGTTGTCAAATATATTGTTACATGTTGTTGTTGCTAAATGTTGTTGCTAAATGTTGTTGCTAAATGTTGGTAAACAATGTTGTAACGATATGCCAACATTTTTTCCACAAATTAATATACAATATTTCACTTATTATCATAACATTATAGTTTTATCATCACATAGTGATCGAGTAGTTTTATGACTTCAGACTTGATGAAAGGTAACATGTGTAGGATGAAGCCCTGACAAAGCACCCCCCTTGTCACCGTGGAGGAGGCTGGCGGTACGTGTGCTGGTGGGTAGTGGTGGTGGTGAGACTGTTTACTGGGGACATACCTTCACAGTACCCGCAGTCCCACGTGGAGGAGGCTGCAACCCACCAAACTTTTCTTAACCCTTTCCGCCATTTCATCCAGTTTTTCTCAAAGGAGTTATCCAAAGAAACACTATTTTTCTTGTTCACAAGTATGTACAGTAATGTAACACATTGAGGTGAGCCTTGAATAAATTTATTTCTTCCACTGGGAAAATTTGCCATCAAATTTTAATAAATCAAATTTTTAGCTGAAATTTGTCAGCTTTCGTAGTCAAATACATTGAAAAGCTACCGCCCTCACTTACTCCTTCCTGCCACCAGTACAGCTGCACTTGGGGGGTTATCTTAAAACGTCCATGTATATTTACTGGTGCAACAGTTTATGTTGGGACATCGCTCTTTTCTAAAAACATCATAACCCTGGAAAGCATAGGGCTGCTACTTCAGAGAGCGATTTCTTTTTATTCCTTTCATCCAAATTACTTAGCACTAGTCTTGATAAAAACGACTCTTTGCATTCATGCGTTTCAATTCTTTTCTGCTTTGAATCAGTTACTGTCACTGACAATACTAAATTGGTAGATTAATCGGCAGGTTAACATTGATTGATTGAATACGTTCAACAAATTATTGACATTATTTTCCACTGGCCCGACAGCACATATGAATTTTCCTGATTTTTCCTAAACCAAAAAAAAAACTATTTAAATCCAAAAAAACACTATTAACGATACACTTCATTCAGACCATTTATTCTCGATATCATGAATCATAGACGTTTAGTTTACTTCAAGGGAAAAAAAACACTGTTTTTTTGCACTCATGTCTTGGCAGAAAGTTTGGGGTTCTTCAAACCAGGTCGCCCCTGCTGCCGGCCTGGTACCGACTGAGACTGGAGACGACCGGCGTCTTGACCCAGGCGTCACCTTGGAAACAAGCCTGTCTCGGATATCGCCCACGGAGGTGAATGTGACCTAGTCCCCGCCGGCTTCTCTCTCAGGTCTACAGTCGGACGCGGAAAACACGACAAGGGCGAAGGACAACCGTTCTTGTTTTTGTTTTCCCTCTTAGTTGGTCAAGGGAATTTTTTAAGTTTTATTATTGTAGCTATGTATACAGGAATGAAGTCAGGGTCAATGAAAAACAATTCTGAAAATGCATGAAACATATCTGTAAGTACCTTAAAATGTTATAAAACCTCATTCTAAGCGTTCGATTTTGAAAGTTATCATCAGAGGTATTGAAGTAAAATCTGACATCCCCGTCTATGTGATTGCATTTTTTAATTTTTTTTTTTTTCCTAATCTTGACAAAACAACTAGTAAAGTAACTATACTATTCAGTATAAGCTGGCCAAGTTGCTGTCCTGAGACCAGTTCACAATCTGTTCGTCATGCCTTCATTATCCAACAACCGGCCGGGAGTTTGTTGTAGGTGCTTCTGTAGCCGTGGGTGGCGGGGACTGGGGTTCCTCCCGGGTCTTGACCCACCTCACGCCTCCTCCGGGCACGCCCTGGAGGCCCGTCCGTAAATCAGTGTACGTTTAGTTCACTCAACGGAGAACCGCTCCGGGCCATCAACCCCCTAAAGAAAAGAAGGGCGCGTTTCTTATCGCCCCCGCCCCAAACCCCCTAACCAAACCCCCTGCCGACCCAAACCCCCTTCCCACAGACAGTAACCGGGCTGCTGTTAGTCGGTTGACCTGTTTCTTGCCTCCAACTCAAGTTTCTCCGACCCTGCCCTTCTGACACTAGGGCCACTCCCGCCCACACCTTGAGTTCCATTCGATGAGCAACAAGTGTCTGAGGGGCCTGAAAAAAGGCATGGTTTACATGGGGCGGACTTAGGGGAGGCGCCAAAAAGGAAGGGGGGGGGATGTAAAACCTGCGGTCAGATTTTGAAACCTGCTCTCCCCTCCGGCCGTTCCGGAAGAATAAAAAGAATGGCGGGAGTGCACTAAGTCTTACCCTGCTTATTTTCTAATTGAAATTTTGGATTTCTTTTATTGTGAAAACTTCGCCCAAACTGTTTTAATACTAATAGGTGCCTCGCCCTTCCTGAACATATTTGGTGAACGCCTATTTTACCCCTTTGTCTCGAGCAGCTCACGACACAGGAAGACGGGAAGAGCTGCTCAAACCGCGTGTGGTCCCACTTTCTGTGAGCAACTCATATTGTTTAGTCACCCACCCCAGGCAACAATGGAAATTGTGTTGACACAGGCCGGGTCTGGGCCGTCAATTACCAGTGTCATCGGCGATTATTAACTGGCTCGATCCTAATAACTTCCCAATGTCTACTTGACCCCTGGCCCGCAGTCACGAACACAAAACCATTCAGTACTACTCTTTGTATCAATTACACTCTGAAAGTGCGGCTCTGAATGAAAATGCCAATAACAGAATCAGTTTTATATCATAATGACAGCTTTTATTGTTTTTTTCTTCCTTTTCTTCATTTTTTTTTTTAAATACAGCCCATTAAACATTCAGATTTTTCCCCCTTTTTCCCCCCTAAGACTGATATTGATACTGGATCGTGCGACATGCAAAGTGTTAATATTTGTTATTGAACAACAGTGCCTATCCCATTCCCTCCAGCCTCCCCCTGGAGGACCCCCCAACCCCACTCCCCCGTCCTATCGCTACAGCCAACATGGGGGTTGGCAGCCCATATTATGGTCATTAGGCAACTTACATCAGCCGGCAATAGTGGCCAAGGTAAACCCCTATGGGCAAACTCCCACTTTATCATTAAATGCACCTAGACCCAACCTACTTTATCCTAAATGCATCCCAGCCCACTTTATCAGAAATGCATCCGCCTCTCTAACAGTAATACATACTTATAGGCAAACAATGTCATATCGACATTATATCATGTACAAATTGTCTCACATGTTTACTGTCCGCTTAAGGACATTACTTATACAGGATACATTACATGATCGGCCCCGGTGCAATGTAAAAGGTTAATTAATACATGAGCGCCAACACACGCTTTATCATAATGAAATGATAACGCGGCCATATTTGCTCAAATTTACATTATCAGATTAGTTCATCAGTTAGTGTTGGCTTCGGTAGCCTGGGAAGTCACTTAATCCTTCGATCAACAAATTTAGGGTCATGAATAAAACTCGCCGATATAAATCATTTATTTTATGGCAGTTTTATGACGACAATATGGAAAGTAGTGACCCAAGGCAAGGGGGAGGGGACAGCCCTTCACTTTCCATTCCCATTTCAAACCCCAAAGCAAAGAAAAAGAAAAGAAAAAAACGGGGGGAAAATTCGTCCAATTCTGTTGAAGTCACACCTAATCGTTGAGTCCCACTTTCAGGGCGCGCCGCCATAACACGAGTACTCCGAAACATTCCTCAACTCAGAAACATTCCTGAAATGTTTCCTCCGATTCTCTCTTTCACACATTGCATGCTGCACCTTTTTGGGCGTCTGACGGGAACTTCTGACACCCCGGGGTGTCCTCCAGGCTACTCATCCGTGAATGTATTCAGCAGGGAGCACACCTGAGAAACGGTAGGCTTTACTGAGCGCCCTGCATGAGATGTACATTATTCAGATCTGGTGCATAAGTCCACTTATATATAGACCACTTTTGGGCATATACAAAATCAGTTATTTTAACTATAGACCAAAATGATTGTAAATTTTAGTTTCACACTATTTGAAGTGCATGTTTTTTATATATTCATAAAATGTGATTAATATTGATTGCACCTATGTTGATAAACTATATAGCGTCCAGCATGTGGCTTCATCTGAAAAACGTCTATGGTTGAATCTGACCAAAGGGACAAAATCTTAATGACCTGACCTAGAATCTGTACGAATCTTTCAAAATCGTCGATAACTATCAGTCTCTGAGTTTATTGTTCCCAAAAAGGGGATCTTTCGGCAAGACGGCTGCATTGAAAACTGAAGTTGCCTGCTGTGTCATACATATGTACACAGGTATAAAACTTATGAAACCGGGACAGCCAACAAATAGGGGAGTGTATGTATCAGCCGTCTCCTGTATGAATCTGCCCCACATTGGTCGATATTTGTTTCCCCATGCAACGCATATGACTCAAAAGCCGGAAATAACTTTTAGGCCTGCACATCTGTTACATTTAGGAATAGTACAGGATGACTATTCTAAACGCTCTGATAGTCATGCGATTTGGAACAGATATGTATTCTGAGACTCAGGTATTCAAAAGGATTTCATACAGACGAATCAAGAAATGTATTGTAAGTGGTCTGAAATTCATAATCGAGCTCATTTATTTCTACTATTCGTACATAAACTCCTTTCAATTGACTACTCTTCTCAGATTTTGCTAACGTGTGTAGTATAGTAGTCCCTTGTTTCTTTGGAACAGGCTACGTTCACGGCCAGATATCATATATGATATAGTACACATACCAAACTGGTGCATAATGTCACTGTCTGTATGATAAACGAGAGATCATGAGATGTATGCCAGGAAACAGTCTTAAACTTGGCGCCACTTGACAGCTTTTTCTTGCCCAACCAAAAGGCCAATCCTTCTTTTTAAAAAAACAACAACAAAACAAAACAAAAACCTAATTTCTTGACGTATAACATTGCGGACAAGTGAGTTACATTGAAGACTCTTAGTAAGCAGAAATTGCATGAATAATCCAACTATAATTTACGTTCCTTAGTACCATTAAGTATCTTTCTGAAGAGTACAGAAGTTTGGCAAAGAAGAAAACACAAGAAATGAGAGCGAGTTACCCTGGGCTATAGATGACAGGTAATCAGGGGCAGATCGCCGGGAGGGGTCAGACGTGGGGGGCAGTAAACAACAAGCCCTGACCGGACCGACCCAGGGGACTTAGAGGTAAGGGGCCAGGTAGGGCAGGGGGCGGTGACACTGACCGCATTCCGCAGGTAAGGGCTGGGTGATGGGGGACGGTGAGGTCTGGGTACGGCCAACACCTTCAGGTAGGCCCCTGGGATGGACCTGGGGACAGATACAGCTGACGGACTTGTTTGTTGGGGTAGTTTAACGTCTGGTCAACCACACAAGGTTCTTGCCAGACTACACAAGGTAATGCTTTTCAGCTTACGGGTGATCGTATCTATGATGTGAATTAGAAGAAACCTGCCACCGGGTTCAATACCCTACTCGTTTCGAAGAGTGGCAAGGACTCTTTCATGTGCAATGTCCCAAAGAAAGACACCGGACAGGGGATGGGGAAAAGTGACATCTGGGTATGGCTTCCATCTGCAGGTAGGCCCCTCGGACGGACCTGGGGAAGGGCACAGCTGACTGACAGCCTTTACTTTTAACATTCCCAGAATACATACAGCAATAATGGCCAATCAACGGCCATGCCTCACTCGTTTGATCATATCTGACTGATCCATTGAAAGTGTTCACACATGGGCAAAGAAGGGGTGAATACTTTCTTTATCAATACAACTTATTACAAGTCTCTGTCTTAGGTAATCATAACATGTTGATATGCAAAGAGGGCGCCATCAGTCTCTTCATGGTAGACATGTAACACTCAACGAGCGAGTAACCAGGTCTCTGATTTCAGCAACTGCTTAACTCCTCAGCTGATCCCATCCCACACATCAGGCACCACCACCAGTCTACCTGGCAGCAGTGAGTGGGAGTCGGTCGACCTAGTGCCGGGAAGCAGGAGTCAGGTGTTGACACAGCGGTAGGACTGGCCTCATAGTAGTCCTTTCATGACCTAAACACCCCTTACATAATAGTTTGAGCACCTAGTGGACTTGGAAGTAAGTACAGTCTAGCCTCACAGGTGAGGGGCCGGGGGTCTCGTGCAGGGGCCCGGCCCTGCTGACCTCCGGCTAGGAATGTGTACACATCCGTACAACACTCCCCTGCGCCGCCACTACCACGTAAACCCTGCCTGGTCTCCTCCCAACCACTCTGCCGTTTTATAACCCGGACCGGGCCCCATTGGTTGGGGCTTGTCGCATGTGGTGTATGTCTATGGACGTGTTGCAGGGAGGGGTATTAGAAGTGAAGAGGTTGATAGCAGAGGTTTAGGGTTTTTACAACTGTTGGAGTATCTTCAGTTTGATTTGGCTGGATATAAATAATGTTCTGTATGAACATACTTACAAGCCTGATAAGAAACTTTCTCATCTACTAAATGTTATTTACGCAACCAATATTTATTGTCAAAGTATAATGGCATGACCGTAAGGTGTCTATCATAAATATGCATTGTAAGCCATGATTTTCAGATGGGACATTCACAAATCCTCATGTACCCTCATGAAAAGTTGCCTGATCAAAGCAACCTCAGAAATTGAGCGGTTCAATTCTTGTTACCTGATGTATGTCTGTATGTATGACCCAGGTGTGGAGAGTTACGTGCCCCTACTACCTGTGTCTACCTGGCTGAGCAGGGCTGACTGGTGGGACCCCACTCGCCGCCCTCCGCGACACTCAGACACATTGCTCACATACCTGGCATGCTCGACCACCAGATCCGCCTCGCTGACTACTTACTACCAGTAGTCTCAAAGTCCATGACTTGCCATAATGTCTGATGTCTTTCAATTGCTTTAGATTTTGTAACGATTTTTTAGTTGGGAAAATAAATACATAGGCAATATGGATATTGGTAGGGAAATTGTGTACTGAATTCAAATATATGCATTTTTTTCCATATCACCCAGAAAATAAGAGTGTTAAATTAAAATATTTTTTTTAAAGTTTTGAAAATTTCTCTACATCTTAAATAGGTAGATCAAAGAGTGGGTGCCTGATGTACTCTCCTCCTGAATAATTATCTCTTTGCATTATATGGCAAATGCTTTGGCATGGCCCTTTGTCATTGTCTTAACGTGGTAATGAGTGTATGACTAATCGATGAGCAATTTATGGGTTAGGCTACCGTGTCACATAGACGTAAATAGTTGCCAGGGTGTTTAGTACAGGGAAATATCAAACTACCGGCATATACTAATATGCCAAAAAGTATCCATTGGCAATTTGCGGTTTGGACTAGACGTCACTTACATGTAATGTATTCTGTTGATGTTACATGTGAGGAAAGGTATACGTAAACAGAGTAAAAGTCCACAAACAAACCACAATGTTGAAATTGAATAAATCTCAAAGCACACCACGGTAAACGGGACCCTTTAAAAGCATGCTATTTCAATACAACATACCTTTCCTTCACCTGTACCACAAAACCACAAGCACAGCCTACGAGTACTTTTAAACCTAAATAGCCTATTAGTGTGTATCCAACCACGGCGTGCTAACCAGACCGTGACGGGACTGACCTGACCCTGCCAACTGACCACCACCTCCCCCAACGTGGTCGGCTGGACACTCAAAGATCAAATATTTGTCTCAGTGCCCCTTGTTAAGGGATACAAAGGCGGGTCTCTGTCTGCCTGGGCGGCTCTTTTCAGGTGCTAAGAGCAGGATTAGGCAACCACCCTCAGCGTGCACGCTCCATGCGTGCTGGTGCTTAATGTCACCACCCAGGCCTATTCCAGTTAAAGGAAAGCTTGCACATAATTGCAGGATGGTTATTTCTTAATAAATTCAATCTAACATGTTGTTCACAACTTGCAGAATAAATTTAAGAAAAATCGTAGGAAAATTCCCAGTTTACACACACTTATGGAACATTAAAAACATTTGTATTTTACTTAATTTTTAAGGGAAATCCTCTTATTTATGACGTAGCAAGGGGAGTTATTGGGGAATCCCATGTCCCCATAGAAGGGAATCCCCATTCCTGTAGAATTTGTAATAAAGGTTATGCACTCAAACCCAAATTAAATATATTTGGCCCAATTAAA
Source organism: Lepidonotus clava (assembly GCA_936440205.1). Lineage (NCBI taxonomy): Eukaryota > Metazoa > Annelida > Polychaeta > Phyllodocida > Polynoidae > Lepidonotus > Lepidonotus clava. Next base: position 23,070,217 of record OW387135.1, read on the forward strand.
CTCATAAAAAATTAAAATATATATCCTTCTACAATTGTTTGTTAATCAGGGAATCCAAAAGTAAGTTTATAAGGAATTCCCATAGCTGTGACGTAGCAAGGGGAGTACTGAGCAGCCAAGCAGCCAGGGAATTCCCAAAATTATATTCCTTTCCTGAATAACTCCCTCAGACCATACCATTTTCATATTTTTACTTTTGAAATATTTTAAGGATACCTAAGTCAAGTTAAATACACAAAAGATAGCACTTCGTGAATTTATGTGCAAGGTTTCCTTTAAAGCCTGTATTGCACTACGCGATTTTAACAACTAAGAATTTGGTAATTTCTAAATTGTCACTAGAAATCTTTATAGAAACCCGAGCATGATATATACAAATGGAGAGGGAATTCAAAATCCTTTTTTGTCGTATATAACATATCTGTAGTTAGCACCTATTCATACTGGCGATTCTCAAAATCGGGAGTAAAATCGGGCAGAGGCAAATAGCCTGAACTTTAAAGACATACACGATGGGTAAAGCACACTCGGATAGATGGTATATTAAAGGCCTGTGGAGAACGGGAATCGTGACTGTTTGGGTATTCCTCGGGACTATCAAAATCACTGGGGTAATTTGTTGACAGTGATTTATACCGATATGTGTCAGGAATTTGGGAATTGTTTTAAACACCATCGAGTGAAGGGGGCATCGTTCAGGCTTCTAACGTCACCCATAACGTCAGTATGATCATCCCGCGTTATAATTCCTAAACGCTATCATGTACGACATGAATGTGCAACATATAGCATAAATCTGTGTGTGTACACTGACATCAATTTATGGTAGTTTACTCCAGAAGTCATCGTTAGCTTACATACACTACATTCCAAGGAATAATTATTCCCGGTATGTCTGATGGTCGACCATTACCCCTTCCCTACGGTTTCCCTATAAATCCTCATACCAACTGGATGATTATTTTTGCCGATGACCTTGTTTTTTTAAATAGCGGATTGCCCATGAGTATGAAACATGGAATTACATGGGGCCAGTTTTAGTTGTAAATACTTGTATAATTATTTGTTGTTAAACTTTTTTGTTTTATCTAAATTGTCATCAAGTAAAATTTCCGGACTATTCTCTCTATATATAAAGTATATTTGTTATATCGCTGAAAACCAATGGAAACCCTGATGTATCTTACTTTATAAAATCCTAAAGAAAAATATTAGAATCAACGCATGACGATTGCACATGACAATGCACCAATCGTTTGGCGATTTTTACAGCGATAATTTTAATAATTTCCTAGAATCGCCAGTATTTCCACTGCATGAGGCTACTACTTCTTGTTTCCCCTGGCCGTCGTCTCGCCCCCCATTGGCCCTGTGCCACCACCCTAGTAGCTGTAGCCACAAGCGCCCGTCACTTCTCTATAAATACACGACCTACACACAGCTACGACTTTCTTGTGGATAATCTCCGTATTCTCCGCACCCAGTGTAGCTTAATGATCTCACCGCCACACCTCAGCCTCAGATGACCTTGGCTGGTGAGGACACCCACCTTTTGGCCTCTCAAAATAATATCTATGTTTATAAGATTTATTTTATTTTTACCCACGTTTGGGCTTCGCGAAATAATATCCATATTTATCAGATTTATTCTATTCACCCATGTTTTGAGAGCAAGCTAAAGGCAAAAGATCCTACATAATAACCTGATAATTTCTTTAAACAAACTACCCAGTCATTAACCATTTCTTTGGCATATCAGATCCTGAGAAGGCTAAATCCACCTTAAACCAAACTGAGCTGACATGTGTCAATACTGAATAGAAGTCTAGCCTCGGGGTGATAGTATTAGTATTGGGAGCAACTGGACCATTCAAATAGTCAATCCTTTATGGTTCTCCCAAGTCATGAACTCAAGTGAGGTCCCTTCTATCCAAACCCATGAGAATTTATCTTGGTAAGGATTGCCCCTTAGGCCATGCCATTAAACTCTCGCCCCTCTATCAAGGCGCATATCACCATATGCTATAGTTTCAACATTGGACAAACATATACAATGTACGAGACTGGTGAAATCATGTTTTAAAGACTATAGATGTAAATGGTAACCTGTAGCAGTCAATTACTAAAGTTATATTCATTAAAAGCATGATTTACAGCTGCAAGATCAAAACATCTTCTTATACTTGAGAAATGTGAGTGTGACTTGTCCCAGAACTGTACCAGGACAGGTGCAGCCTAGACGGGGTAAATAAAGAATTTAGTCCCTTCTCTACTTCCAACTGGCTGTGTGCCGGATAACGGCTAGAACCTGCTTAGACCTCAAGAACATTGTCTCATAAAAAGTTACCCTCAGTGACACTACTCGCGTATTCTCATTTTCATCTTTTTCTTTTCTTTTTATTATTATAAAAGTTTTTGTTTTTTTTGTTGTTCAAAAGTCACAACCTGATATTAAGCTGCCAAGCCAGAATATTCCTGTTAAATTCCATGTTCTCCTTTTATGCAAAACGAGTAATACTAAAAGGCATGTAAGATGTTCATTTTATGACCCACTAATATTTTGACAAATCCCACCTCGTCAGACAGGCAATAACGTCACGGACAGTCAACCCCTCAATATTCAAGAATGTAAATGATTAATTATGGAGATGAGGGGCAGTGGGCTCGGGGACGGGGCGGGGGTGCCCTGAGGACACAATAGCACGGTGGCACTTGTAGGGTACTCGTGCCCGAACAACGTGACCAAGCACTCTCACTCCCCTCACTCGGTGACACTGGGCCGACAACAAAGCCTGACGAGTCAATGCGAGCAGTTCCAGTTAATCTGCTCAGAGAATGCGAGCAGCTCCAGTTTTATTTTATACACAAAATCCGAGTAGTTCTAGTTATTCCAGACAAAAATGTCAGCAGTTCCAGTAATTCTATACAAGAATGCGAGCAGTTCTAGATGACCTTTTTTTCTCAATACTAATGTGAGCAGTTTCAAATATCTCTGCATAACATGAGCTATTCCAGTTATGTCTAGTAGATAAATGTCAGCAGTTCTATTTACGTTCACCACACACCCCTGCATGCGCACATTCATAAATGCTTATTTTCAGTTTTTATCCAATGTTTGAGTTCTCAAACTAACAATGCTATAACTAGTAGGGCGTCGTGACCTGATTTGGCACCGAGCGCTCGGTGCCTCTACTACTACTAGCTTAGGCGACTGATTGATTGGGCCGTGAACTCGCGGGCTGCACCGACTTGACCCAGTTTAATAGCGCCGATCACGTACGGTAGAGACCCCTACCACCTTGACGGCGGTACGGCACACTGACCACGCATCAGATTATTCCTACCAAAAGCAGGCGTCAGAGGAAAGCGTCGCTGTTGTTACAGAATGGGCGGCACTGTTCACACGGAGCAGTGGGAGACAATAGAATAGGGCCCAGACCCCTTAATTCGACATAACGACATGAGCGTTTTAAAAATTTCGACATGGCGATATGGGCCCTTGTAACAAAGACATGACCTTAAAAAAATCAAGTGTCATGAGATTTTCTTAAATTTCACAAAGTGACACTTAAAATGATACAGGACATCTATATCATTTTTAAATATTGACCTGCGACATCAGGACCCCCCATCAAGGGCCCCAATTGACATCGGGAGTGGTATTATTAAAGTATCGGCCGTTGGACAGATGGCGACGGGAGCCCCAGCTGGCGGTCCGCCCCCACCACTCCCTCCTGTAGCTCATCACAACCCATACCAGTATTACCACCCATACTCGGTGAAAAGTCCAGCCTCAATAGGGTTGTTAGTGTTACTCAATATTTCCCAATAGTAACAGCAGAAGGGTCACTCTGGAAGTCTAGACGAGTTCGGGAATCACTGTTTGAGTTGTTTTGTTTGGTTAGTCTGTCTGAGACATAACACCCGTTGAATTATGTATGAGATTTGAGCTCATTATTTTCAGTTTTGTTTGCTTGTATTAAATGGTCTACAGTCTGAGTCAAATATCAACCTCCCGGCAGTCATATATTAGACACCTACAGGTTGCAAAACAGGAAACAGCTATTAATATTTCTCTCAACGCATAAATGTAACACAGTTATTATTGCATAAATATAACAACTCTGTTACATTTGAGGGAACAGAAAAGGCCACATGTGTGTCCGTCACTTTGACTTCCTTGGGAGAAAATCCTGTATCTAGGTCAATCAATAAGAAATGGGTCATCGGGGTGAGTCAAGGCCACTTTCTGTCCAAGTTTCCTGGTCATCTCCGGGATGTTTCCTTGACCGCAAACTTAATTATTTTCTGATAATATAGCCTCTATGCTTAAATGAAGCAAAGCAAGTTTAAACCAATGTGAGATTACATTTTAAATGCACTCAGGTAGCTGTACCACTAGCATATAAAAGTATCAATTAAATAACGCCACATTTGCAATGAAATTACAAGGCCTTTCCATTGACTTATCACACATTGGGTGGCGGTGAGATTGACAGCACAACAACAGTATCTGTCCATTACACCCGTTATTATCCCTCCCTATTCCCAACCCGTCTCATTCACCCCCACCCTAGTATCGGCCCCAGCTCAAACTAATAGCCCTGAGTGGTCAGTGAGTGGTCCGAGCAGCTCACCCTGATCCGTACGACAGGTCAAGCCTCCCGCCCCTTCAGGCTTAACACTACACTCACCCCTAGTACCACACCCATGATTCATCCTGGATCAGCTGGGGGGACAGCCCCCCCCCCCCCCCGACCCCCCCAATCACTGACTGAAACCATACACAGTGACAGAGGCCACTGGTCCCCAGGGCCGTCCCTTAAAGTCACATTTATCTCGAATTTTCCACGAACGGGCATTATATCGAGGCCCATCTATTAAACATTTAATGGCCTGTTTCCGCTGCAGTAAACACGAAAGCGACTCAACCCATCCCCCCGATGATATATTATCATTATATACGTCTGGCCGCTGATCGCGCTTTTCCATTAACACTTCAGTGGGTGGGGTTAAATATAGCATTTAAAAAAATAAATAATTGCATTGCAGAGATTGCGTGCTATAAAAACCAACATTAAATCATGGAGTTCAGCCTGTTAATTCGTGGCACTGCTAATTAAAGTGTGAGCTTTTTATAATTACAATAAATCTACTTGATTCTGTAAAAAGCCGGGACTCCGGAGGTTGCATTCACTCAGCGCCTAGTCATATAAACCTACAATTAAGATTCATTGGAATGTCTGTGAATTGGTTCGCAGCACTAATCATTATAATTCTACCCTAATGTTTACACGAGGACTATCATAGCCAGCTTCACATTAATTGTTGAACCTCTATGTATTAATTTATCTCAAATGCCTCAAAACGCCCCTCCTTTTCCCCAATGGTAAAGTAGAACAGTTGGGTTTAGGCGTGATAAATGGGCGCGTATGTAACAGTTGTTTCAGCCGTGATCAAGTGGCACCTTACTCACCTATAATAAATCACAGCGGGGAATGACCACTGGTCAAGTTGGTCTGACCACTAACTGGCCACCTACCTGCCAACTGGTCAGCAACCCAATAAATATAACCAAACTTCAGGGGTGTATCTGGAGGACATATTCAAAGTTATTAGTCGACTCACATTTTTCAGTATTTTTCTCACGTTTTTCATTGAAAGGCTAAATGAAGATGGGTGGCTAATAATTAACCCGATTAACGCTTAGGTTACATACAGGTAAGTAGGCTTACCCAACCCGTGGCAGTGTTTATGTGTGGGAGCACCCTGCTGTGTGTTTAGTCTAGGCTGTAAGCGTCGGGCCGCCAGAGAACGGCACGTTTGGAGGGGATCTTTACACAATTAAGTAATTAGGTAGGATCAGGTTACTAAGTAGGGGCCGGGCAGAGGCAAATTGCAATCCTTGTGGCCTTAGGATAGGTATGATCATTGCCATCTGTCCTATGAAACTTAGGCAATCTGCCCTATAAAAATTGGGTAATCTGTTCGGTAAACATAGGGTAATTTGTCCTATATTATAAATAGAATACAGATAGTGCACTACTTAGGATTCTCAGAAATAGTTTAGGAAAGGAGCCAAAACAAAAGTTTCAGTAAGCAAAGGCAACTCTGATACCGATCTGAGCATTTGATCATTTGGTCAGTAAATACGTGACTGACCTCATTGGTCAATACTCTGCCTGACCAACTGGTCAGGGCCAGCTCAAATAACACGAAGTAATTACTCCAGGGGAAAGTAGGTGGCTTTACTTAGATTGAGGTAGCTAAATTAAGAACCCCTCCACGGTCCACGGTCCTCCTTCTAAGGCCAAGATCAATAGTTTGTATAGTTTGGTGGGAGGAAGCCATAGATTTCGAGAAAGTTCGCCTATAGCATTTGTAGATTTTTTAACGATCAAAGACACTGGTTTTGACATTTGATAATAACTTCTTTTTTTTTTTGCATTTCAATCTTGCAAAAGTGGGAGGCAATTGACAGTTCAATGATTGTTTCAATTACAAATTATCATTTTCACATTGTTGTTTCCTTCCTATGCATACTTTCCAGCCACATTCACTTCCCCGAGCTACTATTGCTTTTGACAGTAGGGCTAAGGCCTATTACCTGCCTAAACATCGCTCCCCACACAGTCTATGTACCAAGTTGTCTATTTGGACGGCGAAAAGAAGTGGGGATGACGGGGCCGGCGGGGGTCTATCAAAACGCTATCACACCTCGGGTCGTCCACTGGTTCTCCGTGTACCAGTTTCCCCTAAGATCGGGCCGACCCTCCCCATGCTGGACACCAGCAGCAGAAACAAGCACCGTCTTAGGAAAATAAACCCGGGTGCGCTTACAAACGCGCCGCAGGTGGGAGGGTCAGGGCAGGACAGGTGAGTGCAGGTCGGGGGAGGGGGGGATTTAGGGTGTGTAACAGGGCCTAGTTTACCTGGCTGCTTGGGCTACTTTTACCTCGCCCCTGAGGCCCATTCTTCAGTAAAAGATAAGTGTATAAGAAGATTTTGTATATATGAAAGATGTTTTCTGATATATTATCTGCTTCCGACCGCTGTGGTTTACCCCAAACTGATTTTCCCCATATTTTTAAGGAAAAAAAAGAAAGCTGTTTAAGAAAACCAAAATTCTCTATCTTTTTTCCCCAAAGGAGGTAGCAATGACGTCGACCCGATTACATGTAGTATAATTTCCTATCCAGTGGACAAGAAACAATCTACACTTTCAGAGTGGCCTAAAGATTAGCACAATACCTGAGGCAGGGACTTTATTGGTCAGACTCTCGGGGATGACAGACTGACCCGAGGCCCACCCAACAGGCCTCGGGTAGAGACATAACAAGTGGTAAATCTCCGTCTGGGACCCGGGCCGTCTCTGAAGTCAATTACGTCAACAACCCAAGTGTTCCAACACCAGAAAAACTAAACAAGCAATCTAACTTGGCCTCCCGTGCCACCATCGACCCCAACAACACTTTTACTTTGTTGTTGTTTTTTGTCATTCGCAAAGTTTTGTAACTGTGTTCTGGTTAATTGATTCAATACAGTGCAATGGTGCAAAATGGTTCTTCGTTCCCAACCCCTAAGGTTACTGCATGCCATCAATGGTGCTTCATTTCCAACCCCTAAGCTTACTGCATGCCATCAATGGTGCTTCATTTCCAACCCCTAAGGTTACTGCATGCCATCAATGGAGCTTCATTTCCAACCCCTAAGCTTCCTGCATGCCATCCATACCATCATTCGTTGACCAAAGATTAAGTCAAAGGGTGGTCACATACCAAGTAAAAAGGCAAGTTTCTTCTCACCTCTGCCAAATAACCTCAAAAGTATCACTTTGTGGAATTCCCTCTCAAAAAATCCCACGTTTTATCCTCCCACCGAATGTTAAACAATGGTAATATAAGCCTTAGAACATCTTCAAAAAAGTCATATTTGCATAGGTATTCACCTGGCATACATAGGCTGTGCTTCTACACTGGAGTGGCATACATACATGTACACTAGTCAGGGGAGAGCACATACTAAGGGCCTTGAGGGTTGGGGGTCGGTGGAGGCAGCCCAACGCGGAAATTTTCGTCAGTAGGAGAGGGGAGGGGCGCCGACGGACACACGTCACACACTCACCCTTATCAACCAGCAGCAGCCCAAGCCGTCCTTTTTATAAGTACACATCGTTTATATTTCGTCGCAAACCGGCCATGGTATATCCCCTTATCTTAAGAGAACCTTTCACAAAGGAGACGAAAAACACTAAAAGATTTAGGCAGTTTCTATTCTGTGCGAAATTTTAGTAGATATATACCCGGACGCTCCAGAAAAGCAGCGAGATAACATTTTTGTTCTTTTTTCCCCCTACAAAAGACGACGTAATAAATGCGAGCAGCACTTAATGTGTTATCGGCCAATATAAGCAGCATGTAGAATGGGAGTAGACATGATGTTGCTGTTAGTAAACATGCCAATCGGTAAATGTATTCTATGAGGTATTTCCCCACACTTACAAAGCGTGTAGGCCTTAGGCTTACCTACGACCTATAAATCTTGTCATCAAGGAAGCTCATAAACTTTGCCGTTTCCACTTCTTTGGACTATGGAATACACTTTAGATAGCAGTTGGATTGTTGGTTTGATATATATATTTATATTGCACTTACATCAAGCGTTAAACATCATAACATCACATTGTCAGTTGACCTGAAATGTGCCTTTGGCTTCAGTAATTAATTTCCAAAATAAATTTCCAAAAATACATGGAAACATTTCAAGAGGTACACATTTTTCAGTGTAATATTTTGCCCGCCAGATCATTTATCAAATCTAGTCGATAAAACTCAAAAAGAGGTCTGTTATACAAGAAAGCCTGGACACAACCGGTCAGTCAGTGAACGCATTTCCGAGAATACATGCACCAAGTCTGTACCTGTATATATATTCTCCCTGAGGGCAGGAGGTGGTTAGGGCTTTAGGGGTGGCCTTAATCCACCCTGTGTGTAAGCTTGGCCTACTGCCCACTGGTCAGAACAAAGCTCCTCCAGATACACCCCTGAATACTGACCAAAAGGTGGTCCAGGGCACAGCTAGGGGCTCCTGGGTGTATACAGGCCGAAACTCAAGTCACGGGCTGGGAATCAGAACGTCAAACAAACTCACACAATGTGCACATAGTCCTACGAATTGTGAATTAGAATGACTATTCAAGCGTATGGGTACAGACCTTATGTTGCTTCCCTACTATTTAAGATGCAATTTACATTCGTAGATTTTGGTGGGTAGTTGTATAGATGATGCAGGCATTTACGTATCCCACTTTTTTTCTACTCTGTCCTACAATGACGTGGCTGGGCCATGGGGCTATAAAAACTAAAAGGGGTTCAGGTTCAGCCTTACGACTTCAATTTCTTTCAGTTTCACAGCTAGTATTACTAGTAATGTAACTGATACGCATTGCTCTCTTTTATTACACTCCCTACACTCCTCGGTCTGCTCTCATTGGTCCCTAAGGATTCAGGTGCGTACCCACTACTTCTGACAGCCCAACAGCTACCGCCCACACCTGCAGTGCTAGTAGCCGAATATTTCCCCTCTGGATGAGTAGCCATCATCTTTGAATCAGCCCTGCTGTCATACATAGAAATGAGAGTCTCTTCTGCCCTCAACATAGCAAGCCCTACTGCTCAACTGGGAAAGGGAACAAAACTGCCATACAGTAGAACATTATGGCCATATCGTCTGTCCTCTGATTAGCACACTGCCATACAGGGATGATACTATCCCTACAATACTATCCCCTGTCCTCTGAATAGCACACTGCCGTACAGGGATGACACTATCCCTACAATACTATCCCCTGTTCTCTGAATAGCACACTGCCGTACAGGTATGATACTATCCCTACAATACCATCCCCTCTCCTCTGAATAGCACACTGCTATACAAGGATGACACTATCCCTACAATACCGTCCCCTGTCCTCTGAATAGCGAGTCAAGCCCCTACTGCCGTCACATGATAAACTAGGTCACCGGCTCCCCATGCCGAGAGGAGAATCACGCCCACAGGTGACCGAAGCCAGCCATTATACAGAAGGTCCTAAAATGGCTCATACAAAAGGCTTTCTTTTGGTAGCTCAAAAACTAAATTCTGAGGTTATTTTTCCTCGGGTGCTTATCTATAGATCGGGGGTGTCAGGGGTTAAAAGATGGGCGCGGTTATTGTACTTCAAGGAAACTCTAAACTGGGTATAAGCATAACCTTGAAGCAGAACTGGGATATGGCCTGTCACCTTAGGCTTAGATATCGCTGCCCCAGTAAATTGACAGTGGTAGAAAACTGATCTTTGATAGCTGTTTAACTGATAAGCCGAAGGTGAATGTTCAAAGTGAACCCATGGTAACCCGATAACTCGAGTGACAGATAGGAGATAAGGTATTTAATCACATCAAGTCTTCCTGAAAGGAACAGGTTTGTTTCTATTAGTTATAGTCTCGGCATTAATTGCCCTCTGCATGTACATCCTATTCTATAAATGTACCATGAGAAAAACATCCCAATTACACCTCCTCTGCGGTTGATGATCAGACACTCACTATAATTATTATTTTCTTTTATTTGGTTTGATATACAACTAAAAACGAGAGCACGTCTCCATTTTTTTCCTCCGGAAAATGTGACATATTATTCCGGTTTTTTCTTATCTAATTAATCTTTTTCCACACTTTTTTGTGGGGGATCTCGTAAGAGTAAGGCAAAGCCACATCACCGAGTATGATGTGACCTTTTTCCCGTGTAGTACTAAAACGGTCTGCGTGGGTCCTTCTTATTTTATGGCTCAGATAATGGGCTGATCGGGGGGCGACTGTCTGCCCATTAACCCTGATCTACCAACCATAACTGTCGGCGACCCCATCCCTGTCCCTCGGCCGGGGTCCCCCCTACGGGAGTGGTTTACAAAGAGACGGTCACCATTTCCATCTGAGAGATAAACGGAGCGGTGATTTTATCATATTTGGTGCAGAGATAGGGGCAGTCCAGGAGATCGTGACCAGTAATTTGCACTCCCATCTCAGGATTGGGATGTGCATATTTATAGACAAGTTGATCCTTTAGTTCAGAAGGGAATACAGAAGGGGTGGTTCTATAAGAAGGAGAAAATATGCCCCCATCTGCCCATTTTTCTACCTTCCTCTTGTATTTTATACAGGTGCTAGCCTTAACTCAGTCTGTCTTGACCTCTGTGTATTCCTTACATGATCCATAGATGATGAAGTTAAACATGGGATTTATGAAGACATTTTCAGATAAAATGTTCCTTTTACAAAACGAACAAGATTTGGCAGTGAATCAATATTGTTGAATCCGGAACTGGTATTGATAGAAATATCTTGTGAGAATTACACTTCCTTGTTATTTCGAAAGAAAGAAGATAACGTTATATTTGTTTGAGTTATCAGATTTCGGAGAAGGATATCACGCTTTTGTCTGGTCATAGTGTCACACACTGATAGTGGGCGCCTAAAAACATCATTGCACTTCGTCAACCGCCGTCCACCTGCCATATCACGCCATGCAATCTGTATTCGGTCCACATACTTAGATTGTCAGTGCCATGTACCTCGGCGGGATTATTGCAAGCTTAAGTTGATAAATCCAAAGCAAATATACAAATTAATATTTTGTACACTATTCCGTTGCCTCTTCTTATGATATTTTAGCACTGATATGTACATAAATGCAGGGGTTCCCCCATGACAATTTTTAAACCTTTTTCTAGATTGAAAATCTTTAATTTTGATTAAAAAGCAAATTTTCACTAATAAGATATAATTTGAAAGTTGAATTTACTTATTCTTTTCCCTAACTCTTCTGTCATCTGTCCCCACCATTTTCTAAACATACTACAGCGGTAGCCCCTATATATAAATATAATTATGACCACTCAGTTTTCTATATAGCTGGCCGCAGTGCGGCTGACCTGGTGTGGGCTGTGATTTTGATATAATATATACCACGACAACTGGTAGTAGTAGTAGCAGCCTCTCGACGACGACGCAGCGGTGACACCAGCAGTGGCATGTCAGCTATGCGGCGGCCCCGGTCGTCGTCCCTGGCACACACACATACCCACCACCTGACCGCGCCGAATAATCGCACACCTATATCAGGTGCACAGACGTAAGGGGCCCGATGAAAATATCCACACCTGGGTCACCTGGCCACCCCCTGCCGGATCTGAACACCTGAGAGATCAACGCACCTGTACAGGAGCTACTTCTATAGTGTATGGGCTGGGACAGTTGTAATTCTTTGCTTGGATTCACAGGTTGATCCAAGGGGTTGGGATGATTTAAATAACCCATCATGTCACATCAAAGTGGGAAATATCCATGTTAATTGTTTACAAGCGAGGCTTTAAAGTTCAATAAGTCTGACTTAATTTCAAACTTGTGTTGGTAGTCTGACAGGCTTGGAATTTCCCCACGTAAAGGTAATGTTATTATTGATGAGCCTTTTCCTTTCTTTCATTTTTTAACTGAACTATTTCCAAAGGACTCAGACTGAAGTATTGATCTGAAACTTTTAAACCATAACAACTGACCAAAAGTTTATTTTTCTTTGTGGGAATCTAAGGTGTATCTTAGGAGGGTATATGAGGCAGGAAACCTATTTCAGTATGACCCATCATGTTCTAGTAAGCCCCTGACCGCTGGACATCTGCACTGAAACCATAGTGGGCGTGGCAACTCTTATATACATGGATTGCATGTCAACCCCTGGAGTAAAGTAGCATGTGAAATGGGAACATGTTGTTCCATGCTGGGAAAGGCCTCTGCTCTTCCAGACCTCCACGGGCTGGCAGGAGGCCAAAAACGACATGTTTGATCGCTCTGCTGACTAAACATAGGACGGCAACCCATTCAAGTCCATCACCTCCAAACAAGCAGGTTTATATATTTTTATGGCAGGTTGGCGTTTTAGGCGTGTTAAAAGGTCCTTACCTTGCAGCATACTCCGGTAGGCCGTGTCTGTGATGGCGAAGACGTGAGGTGGCATCTCGTGGCGTTTCTTTCCCTTGTAGAGCTCGATGACTTTCTCTGTGTAGATTGGCAGCTTCTTGTAGGGGTTCACCACAACACAGAACAGCCCAGAGTATGTCTAGAAACGGAGACAATTCTTTTTAACATTTTGGTTTCTGTCTGTACATATATAACATGATTTCTGTCTACATACATCATGACAAATAATTTCATCTGATCATGGTCAGTAAAACATTGAGATAACTACATTTAAACATAAATTACATGTCTTCAACTAAGGGTACAATACACAGAAAAATCCAAGAAGGAAACTAGTGTAAGATACCTCGTACAAGTATTATATGATTGTCAACAACCTCTTTTGATTATTCTCAAGAAAATATTAAGGTCCACCAATGCTTAATGGTACTTTATAACCAAGCACAGTAGCTCCAATGAAATCTGGTCAATCAGATGAATTTGGAAGAATTTAGTATGTATGAAATGTTTATAGTGAGACAGAGCGATTGACGGTTTTTTGACAGCTTTGTTTACCCCCAACCCAGGGCTTTCAAGCCTGATAGTCCACTGGGTAACCAAGATCCTTCTGCTGGCTGTAGAGCTTCAAAACATAGATGCGCCAGTGTTTAATATTACAAGTTAATACATGTAGATGTCGGTGGTTGCCCAGTGGGCAACAGACCTATTGTAGTAGATCTACCCTCATTCCAGATCTCCACAAGAAATTACTCGTTGTCCCAGGCTACTCGACACCCGTCGTTCGAAATTATCAAACCTTGCCTACCCACTTGACTAAGAGATACTGGTAGCTCATCCACATTCAACATAACCTATGCCATCGATAATAACCCCTCTATTCTTAGATGAAAAATCTTGTTCTGGGTCGACAAAGGCATGGGGTTGCTCTATGCAATAAAATAGTTTTTAAAATTTTGAATAAGATTTTTATGACTATGAACATGGAATTAGGCAGTTACCCTCTTCCCCCTTTTTGAATGACTCATCATATCAAGCCTTGTAACCTCAGCAGGTGTTCCAATGACAGTCACCTTATTATAACGTAAGTTCGGAGTCAGCAAGATTATTTTGTAAACAAGGTTAAGAATGGGACTGAAAATTGATAATTGCTGACAGAAGAATTCTGGTGATGCTTAGCCTGTGACTGTGAGCTTCTGCAATGCTTGTGCATTGCAGTTTATCTCAAGCAATTTGCCATTTATATTTACAGAATTGGGTTATGATTTAATATTAATTTTTGTAACTGTATTAGATAATCAGTTAATCTATCAAGTGCTAGTCATCAATAATACAACTGGTAATCTTACTGCAAAGGGGGTAAGTCTGAGGTGATTTATGTCCATTTATTAGATCTAGATCTATGAGTCATATTCTACTGCTCAGCAGACAGTCTACCCCTATGATACTAGTATCCTAGTAAACAGATCATCTCTCTTACAAAAAAAAACCACAAAAAAAACATACGGGTGTGCCCAGGGCAATCAGTGCAGCCATGGAATAACATAATAATGAATCAACACCCCACCAAGGAGGGGGTAGACACTTGTCACTCCGTATCCTTGAACCTGCAACTTGGGACAAGGGCTACTTCCGCCTGTGCCGGCGAGGCCTGAAAAGGGGGTTGGAGCAACCACTTGCAGTTGAGGCTAAGTAAATAACGTCCAGAAACAGTTAAAATCGGGCGGTATTATGCCATTTGAAGCTCTGATTTTTAGGGAGAGGCTAGCTGAGGTTATTGGGGATATATTGGGGGTATATGAAGTTATGGGAGTGTGTATTTTCTTGGCAAAGACATTCGGAAGGTTTGAGACTGTCAGTGGTTGTTCCGGGTGGAGGTAATTATGGTACCGGGCATGACAAGTACGAGGTTCCGCCAAAAAGCCGGCGTTTGAAATCGGCTCACAACTAGGGGCTACTTACGTAAATGAGACCTGAATAGTATCTATCCTTCAGATTGTATAGAACTGAGGCTTCGTTAAGGCACGTCAACTCGGCCATGTCCTCGACTTTGTTAAATTTGGGAGGGTTCATTTTCTGTATGTCATCCTTGTTGACCACCACATGCTTGCCGGTCTCCTGGATTTCGACCAGCACTTCGTCTCCTCTTTCCTCCCTGATGCTGGCTGCCACGAAGCCCATGCCTTCGTGGGGCACCCAGACAAGTCTTTTGGCTGCCCATGCTGCTTGTGCTGTCGGGTCATTGACAATCCCCCTGTCCACTGTCAGATATTTCAGCTCGGCGCCGCTCATACCGTAATCCACGTCCGCCATGTTGAATCTTGAATGACCTTTTTCCAACTTGCCGAAACTCTCGCGTTTCGCGGTCTATCAAGCCAGGAAGAAGGCACTTGCTTGTGAATCGAATTACGAAACTCTGTGCTATGTCATGGAAAGGCTTGTAGATGTAGACACTCCCCTGAAAACTCTCCGTTGAACTGCCTGCTTGGCGCTCACCAAGTTCAGATGTAACTGCGACTCCCACTTTGCGCCACACTCGGGCCGCCGCCTCGTCGGCTTTTGATTGACAGGTCACATGACGCGCTAAGCCCCGCCCACTTTCCACTTAGACCCCTAGTCCGTCCGTGACCTAGATACCCCTTGCGTAATAGTTTTCACGCCTAGCGGACTTGGACGTAACTACAGTCTGAGACCAGGGTTACCCGCCGCCGCGCGCTGCCCGACCCACAAAACAGGTGCACGGAAAACAATAAAAGAAAGCTGGCAATTATCTCAGACCCGACTAGACGGTTTGATACTGTCCGTTTTTAACGAATATGTTCATTAGGTATGTTATTGTTAAGTGTGACGTCATTCATTGATTTAGGCCACTGTAGGTGCCCGTTTTCTGTTGGCGGGCAATGCTACCGGTAGGGCCCGGGAGGTTGACCCGGGAGGCCGGCAGGCGGGCCGTTGGTCCAATAAGACCCTACTTCCAGTAGGGTTTCCAACCCTACTTCAAGTAGGGTCTTACACTCAGCTAGCAAATGAAAATCTAAACCATTTAGAATATATTGTAACTACTTTCTGCATAGTATAAGATGTTGTATATTTGTCTGGAAGGCTAATAGAAGTAATGTGGTGCATTCAGACACTACTTTCTATTAGGTGTTCTGAAGTAATTTCTGCTTAGAAGTTCATAATTAGATCTATACATAGGATATCTAATATGGACTTTCAAGTTCCATGACCATAACTCCAAGTTCTCACCCTACTACAAGTAGGCTTCGGGTACCGAACCCTACTACAAGTAGGGTTTTTAAACCCTACTAGAAATAGGCTTCGGGTCCCAAAGCCTACTAGAAGTAGGCTTTGAGTCCATTACCCTACTACCAGTAGGCTTGCTTCAAGCCCCTAGGGGTTAGAAGTAGGCTTTGGGTCTACTACCCTACTACAAGTAGGCTTCAGGTCCCCAACCTTACTAGAAGTAGTCTTTCTCTTACCCTACTTCCAGTAGGCTTCTGGAACCAAAGCCTACTTGAAGTAGGGTTTAGGTCCTTAACCCTACTATAGGTAGGGTTTAGTCCTGAACCCTACTACAAGTAGGCTTTAGGTCCTGAACCCTACTTCCAGTAGGCTTTAGGTCTCAAACCCTACTACAAGTAGGCTTTCCTTTACCCTACTACCAGTAGGCTTCTGGACCCAAAGCCTATACTAGAAGTAGGCTTTCAGTCCCATACCCTACTACAAGTAGCCTTCTAATGCCACACCACAGATAGCCTTTGAGTTCCACACTCTAAGTCCAAAACCCTACTACAAGTAGGCTTCCTGCATTCTGATTGGCCGTCATACAGACCCTACTTGAAGTAGGCTTTGCAGACCCTACTTGCAGTAGGGTCTTATTGGACCAACGGCCCTTCTGCGGGAGGCCGCGGGCCATGGAGCAGTGGCGCGCGATGATTCACCGGCCTTGACATGAATGAATGCACGGCCGCGGTTTACTTTTTTTTATACTTCTTTCTTTTGTTTTCCTAATTTGGCTTGAGAGTGGCTTGAAAAAGAATATGAATTGTAACAGTTTACAAATTATTTTGGTCAAAGATAGCTACCCTTATTGATGGTTCTAATCCCTAATTAAATGACCAACTAATTTAATGAGGGATGCATTCTCTTTATTTTTGATAAAAGTTTTTTTTAATTATTATTACATATAGTTTTGGCATATAGGCCTACGGTCGCGGATCGAGGATTTGATATGCATTGAGAGAGCGCTTCCGGGGAATGGATTAATTCTGTGCCGAATTTCACATGTAGACTTGATATTTAGTCTATATATATAGGCGCATATTTTTTCCTGTTTTTTTTTTTTTACGTAAATCCTACGCATGTCCCTTACATTTGGAGTGCCTATTAAAAATTTTACTTATTTTGGGGGAAGTGGGGGTGTCAGACATAATGAAAAGGGACCATAAAATGAAACGTTAAAAGAAAATCTCAAAGATGTCCAAAAGTTTGAGGTAATTGGTGGTCCTGGGGAGTTTGAGGTAATTGGTGGTCCTGGGGAGGGGAGTGGTACCCCAATGTGTCATACAGAAATGGACCAAGGGTTTTGTGAAATATATAGATTCTAATAGTAATCCAGAAAAAATATTGGACAATTTGCTCTAAATCCATTATTAACTGAGTTACTGATAAAAACAACTTGAAAATGTGTACGTATAGGTAGAGTTTTTCCAGAGCGTTTGATTATGATCATAAAAACATTATACTGTATCTGCTCATAGCAATTGCATTATGGGTAATTTCGCATGAAATGTCCTTTTCTTAGAGGGTGCCAGAATAAGCAATAATACAAGATTATCATGGCAACAATAAAAGGCAGAGACAGATGCATGCATGGATTTGCACACATCACTACAACATTTTCCCCTCTTTCCCTAGTTTAGGGGTCCACCAAAAGGAGGGGGTCAGGACCCCCTGGACCCCCCCCCCCCCCTGGATCCGCCCCTGAAAGGAATGTTCAAATTGTATTGACTTTTTTTTTCTAAATATTCTAACAACCGTGCTTTTCTTCACTGCACTGAAAACTACAATGGTAAAAAAGGGGTAGGCCTATATCGCATACTTTTCATTTGGATTTATCACTTTTTGCAGAAGGAATTTAATACCCGGTTTGGTTTTGTATTATTGACCCATATGAGGAGTATCTGAGGATATTACATTTTTGTTTGTAGACATAACCCTTATTTACAAGGGGCACATAATGAAAAGTACTAATTCTAGGTTTTATATTGCGCATGTCAGGCTAATATCGCACATTTATGGTCCACATTTTGTCTCTTATTTATTAATTTCTTTTTTATTTTATCATAATCATAGCTCCATATTAGTTCTATCTGCTGAGGATATTTAACATTTTTTACTTTAAACTTTTAGTGGATGAGGAGAGAAAATGTAAAAATCTACGTTTTTGGATCAATATCAGATGTATCAGGCTTATATCGTGGATGAGATATGTTTTATATTGCGCATTTTTTTAAAAAATTGGCCAGAAAAAAAAGATATTGCAATGAAAAGTGGGTTGAATTTTAAATATAGATATTAGATATTTCCAGACATAGATTGATATTAGATATTTCCAGATACAGGAAATACGAAATATCATAAAATTTTACCCAAAATTTGATTGTTTTTTTTTTTTTTTTAGAAATATTAAAACAGGGTTATATCTCGCATATCTGATATGAGAAAAAAGAATTTTGTTCATTGTTGATTATTCATAGAGGATATAAAGTGATATCATGGTTTAGCGAACCTGTTATGGCGATTTCTATCAATTTTTCTAAATTTTACGTTTGTCTTTATCTAAGAGCTATTAACTAAAAATGCGCGATATACCACTGTGCGCGATACAACCCTGTTTTACCCTATATCATTTTGTTCAAATAGGTGTAATACAGAAACAAAGCATATGTACTTTTATAGTTATATAAAATTCAACTGAGATCCAGAGGTTTGGGACATTATACGTCCTCAATGTAAAAACTATTTACCCTTTGTCCCCCCCCCCCCCCCGCCACCTTTTCCTCTTCACTGCAATCTAGATCCTTAAATCTAAGAACGTATGGAACGTGTGACGAGTTATACATTATATCCTGTATAACCCTGCTACACAACTCCACTTCTTATGCTCTTCCATTAGAACGGAAACATAGTCTACAAATCCTGAAACTTGATGTACGGACTTTTTGAGCAAACGGACAGCATCTGTAAATATTATATATGGCTGTTATATATGCCAAATATCTATAATTCCCCAAACCAAAGATTAAGGAACTTAGGAAATTCTCCCTCGTCACTTATACCATGGAAGAATCCCTCTCCCGTTACACTGGACGCCCGTGGTATGCTCACATAAACCATAGCTAGCCAGCGGGGTCAGAGGGACCAGACTACTCTCCCGTTGGCTCACATGCGCCCTCTGGTGAAGAAACTGGGTCAACTTACACACCTAACGGCGAACCTCTAGTAAAATCACCAATTGGGAGTCACCCAAAAGTGCATTAAATCCAAGTTTGTTGATGCTCCGATAACTACGTAATCAGATTTAAGCTGCTACCGTGGACATTGGTTTTAAAATTAAATTTAAAATCCCCGCTCATTCAATTCATTCATCGAGACAAATAATCGGCAGATTAAAGACCTCTCAGCCGCTCAACGAGAGAAATATTCAGAAATATATGACATACATATACTCAGCCACAAAGGTTTTTTTTGGTTCTGAAGACATTTACGAGGCCTTGACTTTTATAAAATGAATTTAAGAACTGTTAAGACCTTTTCCTGCGTGGGAACCCTGTCTATTAGTCTCAGCTTCAGATTTGAGATGTAGACAAAGCTGAAGCGCAAAAACAAGAACAATAAATCATATCAAACAACATCCGGAGAATTAGAGCATTCTTGTTAATTTTATTCCATATTTCATGAACAGAACTGGACTAATACAAATTTGTTAAATGGCTAGGGCATGTACAAAACCTGTGTTGTTGTTGTCAGACCCTGAATAGGCGAGGCTCTGAGTAAAACGATAGGCATACGCCACGGTACCACGGCTATAGCGTACTGACAGCACCCTGATGTACATGAGAGCACAATGTTTCGGTCCACAGAACATCAGTTAAGCCTTGTAATTTATTACATGATCATCCACTTGCTTCCAAGTCAATAACATACGCGGACGTTCCGCTCACTTATTTTTTTGTCTTTTTGTACAAACTCACAATAAGTATTTACACATATTGTTCTCTAGGGGTCTTGGGGGGGGGGGGCAATAATCACACATGCTAGTGGTACTAAATGTTATGCGTTAGGTTGTCACCTTACATTCTTGTCATTACGAATAGAGTATTACATCATTATCAGGTCAGGGGGGGTGGCAGTTCTGAACACCTTCTTGGTACAGGGGTAGGGGGGTGCTGCCACCTAGTGGGCTAATTCTCCCACTAGGGAGCGCCACTGGCTCTTCCATTTATATGAATTATTTAGGGGGATGTTTGACATCAATGTTTGTTTCAAGCAACAAACCCAACTATTTGTTCAATGGAGTTCTCTTTGTACAGTTTCATACAAACTTGATTATTCATATTAAGTGGGGGAAAAACAGGTTCACGCACTGAAAACGTGGCAGCTCTGGCTGCGTTGGTCACATAGGTAGATTAAAATGTTTATTACTTACTCTCGACCAATAAAAAATGGGTCAACCAATTGGTTTGCGTGTATATGAAGTTGGATATCGTATAAATTGTGTATAATAAGATACTTTTACTTTTTTCCAGACATAACCAACTATATTTTACGAAAGACTGACATGATTCAAGACATTGACTTCACCCAACTCTTACTAACATTCATACAATTATAAACTGGTACAACAAAGATTGATTTTTGGAATTCTCCCTAATTGCTATAGCAGCAGATAAAAATATATATAATATTACTAGAATTTCCGACCATGACTCTTGACAGCATCACAAATTAGTCGCCCTGGCGCAAGTTCGAACGCAGCTTCAAAGGCCATACGTAAGTGAAAAAGTCATCCATGTACACACGATCCAAAGTCATTGCCTAGTTGTGAAGGCCAGCCTATAACCGTTAACGATTACAAAATATCGTCCTTCCATACTGAACTCAGATTTCTATAAGTTGAGAATGAAAAATAGAACCTATCAATAAATGTATTCAGAGAGTATTACAACAAGAGTATTTTCCATCAAAATAAGAGAAAATTCCATACCCATTTGGCCAATTCTGGCAGTCATGTGAAAAAGTATCATTTCCATTTTGATTGATCCTAACTGATTTCTTCTGGCGAAGAAGTGTCTAAAATGTAAGTAAATGCTGCAGGTTCTTAGGTGCTGGCCGTGAGGCCTTCTCCGCTCCTCCTCCTGGGTCGTGGACGCCCCGCTCCAGTTGCCCGCGTCTCACGAACAACACCCACCGCACGTTCCGACAGTCACACACTCACGGTCACACACAAGCACACGGTCACACACATGGGATGCACACACTGTCTCTCTGCTGTAGAAATCACTCCTGCAAATTAAAGAGAACATCATTGAAAATGAGCATCAATTTAAAGTGGCATTTCTGAAACAAAGCCGCCCAAGTTACTGAAACCTAACCACATCTTATTTGCTTCTAAAAATTGTACCTTCTTCTTAGAATGCTTTAGAGGCCAAAAGTTGCATTTCTGAACAAGGACCGCCAACGATACTGCAACCTAACTATAGACGTTGTGCAGATGACGTCACAATACCCAGAAAATGTATGGACGCCATATTGGTGATCATCTTGAAAATGTGATTTTGCACAAATTAAAAACATCTAGAACAAATATTTCTGCTAAATTTAACTTACATAATCACAATAAGTCAAAATAAGCAATCAGAAGATTTATCTAATACCCACGTGGATGTGATGAGCACATGGTGATCACCAAAATATGGTCACGTGACCACGTCTGCACAAGGTCTATATACCTATCTATATATATTCAGAAAATTGTACAGAAAGTTCATCGTCGGAAATAATGGATTTAGTTGCAAGATCAAAATTCAACTTGTGACGACTTACTTTGTCTACGTGTCATGATAAAGTGCTCGTACTGCTCATCATTTTGACCTTTTTCTCCTGCAAGTGGAAGAAAATTTGTCAACTATATACATTGTAAAATGAAGGAAATTAGTAAATCACATGGAACACTGGCTCAGTATATTTTGTTCTGGGTTCTTCTTTACCAGTTACGGATTGTGAAGCAAATTTTTATAAATATTTTCTGTTTAGACACGGGTTAACATTTTCAAGTAAAAGTTAAACAAGATGTCGAATTCTTATCTTACTTAGTAGCTCATAGTAATACTGTTGTAGAGAAATCTATATCGACAGACATTATACTCTTCAACTTTATCTGCATGGCAAAAATACCAACCTTATGTTTCGGACACATTAACGTGAAGTTTTCTTCATCTAACAAACAATCTAGAAAGAAGAAGAAGGAAGTGATAATGTAAATTGTTTTTACATCTCTCAAAAAGTACACAGTTTTTCCATCATAATTTACATACGACAGAAACACTTAACTCACATCAGTTCAAACATATTCGATGGATGTGGGGCATAATCTTAGAATTTATTAAACAAAGTGCCATTAACAATGTTTCTCTACAGGAAATATATAGGCATTTAAACAGTTAGTTGATTTTGTTAAATTTTTTTTTTTTTATTCTGATCTCACTTACCTCGCTCTGTCGCACATAAGAAGTGGAACTTGAGGTTACAGCCCTTGCTGTAACACCCAAGGTTGGCCCCGACTTGCCGGCACTGGCTGCACACCTGTAAATAAATTGCATCAACATGTTATCAGAGACAGTAGATTAGGTCATCAATAGTAAATCTTACTTCTTAAATTTAACTAAAAAAACAAAAACAAACAAAAACAAACAAACAAAAAACACCAAACATACACACACGCAATATACACAACAAAATCATCTTGGAAGGTCGATATGTATTGATTTAAGCGTTCAGCTACGAGATCGAAACAGGACGATTCAAACGGATGTTCTAATACGACTTTACGAAAGTACCAATTTACAAATTTCAGTCACTGAAAACTAGGAAATCCTAAAAAAAAAAAAAAAAAAAATGAAGAAGAATGAAACAAGGAAAATAGCATTTCTGATCAATGCCACCTCGCTAAGAACGTCTGTCTAAAGGACCAGTCGGCCTTGGAGCTGAGATTCTAACGGGAGTCTTGGCTCATTAGACGAGTCGCTGGCGGCCCCGGGACACTCGGTAATGGGCGGACGTGGAGTAAGCCGGGCACAAATCAACTTAAATGAGCTGCTCCGAGCTGCTCGGGGTAGGGGGGAGGGCCCCGAATGGCTGGAGCCAGTGGCTAACGAGTCCCCAGCTGACGTGGGGCGGATCAGCCTACAGCCATCTGAGCCTACACAAATTGTATTTCGGAAATGATGAAAAACGCCTGTTTTTTAAGCCTATCAATGGAACAAAGAAGACCTTGTGCAGATTACGTCACAACGTCCAGAAAGGGGCTGGGCGCCATATTGGTGATCATTGAAAACCGGTTTTTATTCACAATTCAAGAGTATACAGAACATTTATTTTTTAAGGTCTATAGTAAGCATGTGTAATGATACGCCGTGAATTTTGACAGTTCTTTTGGTATCCTTTCCCTATAGTGGATATTACAATTCAATGAATTATGCACCCTTTTGAGTCTGCGCAGTGAACCTTCCCTTGAAAAACTTTAAGCCTGGCTGCATTGGAGCCAATGACTAAACTCACTGGTTCAGACATATACCGCTAGCAGGGCGCCACACTAATGAAAGAGGTCTATGGAATCGGATTTACATCCAGACTGGCCCTTAGGCTAATTAACCAAGGACAGGGGGTTGCACCAATGCGAGGCTGACCAATGAATTTTTACTGTGTAACTGAAAACCCTGAATGTGTTGAATGTGCATGATGTTTTAATGGAAGCTTAAGACTATAGCTTAGCATGGTAATATGTAACTTGTGTTGGAAGCTATACGACGCAATTAAGGTTAAGTTTTTCTAAA
Organism: Lepidonotus clava; assembly: GCA_936440205.1. Classification (NCBI taxonomy): domain Eukaryota; kingdom Metazoa; phylum Annelida; class Polychaeta; order Phyllodocida; family Polynoidae; genus Lepidonotus; species Lepidonotus clava. The sequence goes on from OW387135.1 coordinate 23,094,347, forward strand.
TTTCTTGCAACTTCATATTTTTTTCCAATATATACTTAACAAACTTGCTATAAATATTTGCTCAGTACGTTCTGAACTCATTTCTATAGAATAATGTTCAGGCGGCACACTAAAAGCAGTTTTGCGAGCCCACTTGCATGAGATATTACCTAGTCTATTAAGAGAATGTAGAATCTTTGACCAAAAATTGAACAGCACAACAGTTCTTGCCCCAACTCATAGAGGTTTCAGATACTCTAACTTCTCAAGCGTGACGTAACATGTCTTTTTTTCTCAGCTTTTATAATGTATTTCTATGGACGAAAATATAAAAAAATCATGCATTTCAAAAATATTTCTTTATACACAAACTATTGTAATGCTATCCTGCAAAACCCTTGAATTAGTACCACCAAATTATACCGTTAGGCCCTCATATATGATTCGGTAGACTAGAGATACATTGAAGCGTCAAGATGTGGTGTGGTTTCTTAAACTCTCTAAGGCCTATATTCCACATGCCGATTTTGAAATTCGGCAGCGGGGATATATGTGAAATACAGAAATATTGTACATTATCAGAAAGGTCTTACAATTTCTTTCAAATGATATATAGGATGTAAGGTTTCACGCCATATTCTTAGAGAAAATCAACCAAATGCAAAAACGGCAGTATCAAAATTGGTATATGGAATACAACCTTAAAGGAAGTCAAAGGCAATGTAGGGTAAAAATTTAGCAAATTTAGTTTACTGTTGAAATATGTTCTATGGCCATAATTTTGGTCTGTGGTAAAACATAGACTGTGAATACAGAATTAAACTATATCAAAATACAGAAAAACGCATCCACATTCAATTTTGGTGACCCACCAAAATTGGTTTGTTTACAAACATTATTGCTATCTTTGGGGATAAATGATAAGAGTATCATGGAATCCAAGTAAAGTTATACTTAGTTATCATGATTTATACTTTACCAATGGTTAAAGTTAGACTCTTAGAATGTATTTCCTTAGTTTTCTGAGTTTGCAAAATTTTCTCGTATTTTGACAAACCATTGCTTTTGCCTCCCTTTAATACTAAACAAAGGTATTGGTGCTCACCTGCTGCTTGGCGTGGCCGATGGCGTCCTCCAGCCCGTGCACCTTGCCGCCGGCGATGTATACACCGTGCGACCAGACGGCGCAGTCCTCGTGCACCCACATCTCGGGCGGCAGGTCCTCACTCAGCGAGTCGCGGCGGGGCGACCCCAGCACACTACCCACACCCGACTCGCGCGACGCCCGACGTCGACGACCCCCGCCACTTCCGGTTGCGCCGACGGCACTTCCGGATCCGCCAACGGCACTTCCGGATCCGCCGGGGATGGGGTCGGGGCCTGGGGGGGACGTGCTGAACTTCCGCCGCCGTCGCCGCTTACTGGAGAGCGGGGTGGTGGTGGTGTCTGTGGTGGTGGTGGGAGTGGTGGTGGTAGTGGTGGTGGACCCTGGAGGAGGCGGTGGTGCTGCTGAGGAGAGTGGCACAGGGGTGGACGTTGTCGCGGGGGATTTGACCGAGGCCACCGGTGTGGGTTTGGTGGCTGCGGCACTCGGGGTGTAGTTCTCCGGGTAGTAGGGACCGAAGAGGTCGCCCAGAGTCTCATGGTTGCTGCCCTTACCACAGAAGGCACACAGCCAGGGCACAGAGTCTGACAACACAAAGGTGGGCTGGGCCGCCCCGACCGACGACTTCTCCTTGTGGCCCTTCTTGTCTTTACTCGTCTTTTCGCTCTCGTACCAGTCCGTGGAATTGACCACCTCACAGGAGACGGGGCTGTCCCGGGGCCCTTCGACCCTGACAAAAGGCCCTTTGGTGACCTCCGCCTTCTTCTTCTTGACGCCTACATTTGCGCCTTCTCCTGTTCGCTTGAGGATGGCCTTCAGGTTCTGCTCCTCCTGGGAGTAATCAATCAGTCCGTCCCCTCCGCCTCCACCACCAGCGCCACCTTTCCGCCGCTTGCGCTTCATCGGCACCTTGTTTTTACTACCAAAGGGCCTGCCCCGCTTCTTCTTACCGGACGAGTCGGACAGGTTACCGGGAGGGGCTTGGTTCCCAGAAGGACTGGATTGGTCCCTCAATGGAGTAGACGGGTCCCCAGCGCTGCTTGTAGAAGGCACTTGGCTCGGACCTGGCTCTTCAGCTCGACTGGCTTCAGACTTGACTTGTTTGGTGGGCGTGGACCCCCCACCAGAGGGCATGGCAGTGAGCGGGGTCCCACTTGGAGCGGCCGTGCTGGTGGTGGGGGTGGATGGGGCCGACTGGTTCGGAGTTGTCGGTGGCTCCGCTTTGAGCTTGGTGGGAGTCGTAGAATCAGCAGCAGTTCTCTTGGCTGGAGAGGGGCCAGTACCTCGTCCAGCCGGAGTGGCAGCCGGGGAGTCGGCTCCACCCCGCGGAGTCGCCCCACGCCCTCGGTTACCACGACCCCGCCCTGACGAGCGCAGGGGAGGCCGGACCAGGGGCTGCGGGGATTCCTTCTTCACCTGAGCTGTCATGACTACCGTCTCCACCTCCTTCTTGATTTTCTTATTGTTCTTTACCGGCAGTACGTAATCATCATCATTGCTCTCTGCAGAGTCAATCTCAATCGGCATATCTACAAAGTTAGGCAGGTGCGGTTGTCTGCGTCTCCGAACACCCTTACGTACATTGGGTCCAGCGGGCTCCGGGTCGTCATCAGCCCTACGGATTTCTGGCTTCTCAACCTCATCAAGGGACTTACATACATTCCCCTCGAGTAACAATTTCGGGCACTCGGGCTTGGCCAAAGTGTGTGGAGGCTTCGAGTCTATTGAGCAAATTTTGGGTAAGCTGAGATCAGCTATGTCTGATTTCGAGTCCAAGTCTTTTGCATTCAGGTCAGTGCTGTAACCCTTGTCTGTGCTGGGGGAACTATCGCATGACGCCGACAGCGAATCCCCCTTCTCCCCCTGCAGGGCCTCGCTATTGCAAGGCTCCTTCGACTTGCCATCTCCAATTTTGAGAGTGTTATTCAGGTTTAATTGGGCAGGGGCAGCAGGTTCAGGTCTTGACGCAGGCTGCTTGGCGTTGGAGTGATTTGGGATTTGTGGGGAGCATTTCTTCGGAGAAATGGCGCCATTATCCGCAGGGGGAACAGAGAGATTGGTTTCAGGGACATTAATTTTCGGCACGTCAGAATTAGTCTTTGCGTGTCCAGGTGGTTGTTTATTTTGTTGTTGTTGTTGTTGTTGTTGTTGTTTACTTTGTTGTTGTTGCTGTTGTTGTTGATCGCTTGTTGCACTTACGTTAGGGGCAGGGGGCAGCACTGACTTGGGAGACTTGAGGTCGGCACACTTCACACCCGACTTTAAGCTCAAGGCGATCATTTCCAATTTCGAGCCTTTCCCCTTGGATTTGATCCTGGGGCTCAGGCCCAACGACGCTACAAGATTCCCCGGCCTGGTAGTCAGGTCCTTTCCTTGGGCCGACTGGGCGAGCGCCGCGTCAAGCTTAGCTTTACACTCCAGTTTTGAGTTGCTGCCAGTTGTACTAAGGTCCATGGGCATTGGCTTCGATTCGGGCTGACAGGGTCTCGCATCCGCCAACTCTGTCTTGGCCTTTAGCTCCTCGATTTTCTGTACTGATTTTGGGTCATCTAAGAGGCTGGGCGAAGAGTTAATTTTAACCTTCCTATCGATGGGGTCAAGTTTGATGGAGCATGCAGAGCCCAAAACGTCCTTCTCAAGTGATACTTTAGTCGTAAGGTTACCGTTATCTTCTTGGTTGGGGTTATTCTTAGGGGGTGGTTTTAACAATGCCGGGTCGGTTACAGGTTTCAAATCTAACTTGGGGGGTTCATCGACTGGATTGGATGGATTCATTGCTTTTGTCTCAGCACCTTTCTTGAGCAGTTTATTCTTGATGTCATTCTCCTTGTCCGGGTTCGACCCTGGAGAATGCTTAATAATGTCTTTTTGTGGCTTTTCAGGCTTTACCTCCTCAGTGCAGTCCCTTTTGGGCTTTGCTTCTCTCTTATCTAAAGTGTCTTTTACTAGCGCTTTAGCCGCTTGTTTTGAGGAAACTGTACCTGTTTCTGGTTTCGCCTTACTTTCACTTTCGGTTTTCAATTTACTAGGCCCTGGAGGAAGCGGACCGTTTGAATGGCCCTGCTTGGTCTCAGCACCACTAATTGACGCTTTCGTAGCCTCTGCTTTTTCCGGTGAAGTTTTAGATAGTTTACTCTGTTCCTTCGTGCTATTGTCACGTGATTTTGTTTCTTTCTCTTTTGTTGATTTCTCAGTTGGATTTGCCTTTGTCTCAGCAGAGGCATTGTGGGGTACTTTAGTTTCATTTAATTTAATTTCCTTCTCTTTTGATAATTGGTCAGTTGGATTGGTCTTAACCTCACTAGTGGCCTTTTGGGATAGCGCAGTTGGATTGGCCTTAGCCTCACTATTGGCCTTTCGTGATTGCTCAGTTGGATTAGGCTTAGCCTCACTAGTGGCCTTTCGTGATTGCTCAGTTGGATTAGGCTTAGCCTCACTAGTGGCCTTTCGTGATTGCTCAGTTGGATTAGGCTTAGCCTCACTAGTGGCCTTTTGTGATTGCTCAGTTGGATTGGCTTTAGCCTCACTACTGGCCTTGTGGGATTGCTCAGTTGGATTAGCCTTAGCCTCACTAGTGGCCTTGTGGGATTGCTCAGTTGCAAGTGCTTTAGCCTCACTAGTAGCCTTGCGGGTAGTGGGAGGAGACTCCACGACTGGCGAGGGTGCAGCATGGTCATTCGGTATGGCCCCCCTCTTCCGTTTCCCTATTGTAACAGGGGGCTCCACCTTTGTGCTTAGCATCTCTTCATCCTTCTTGACTTCACCATTTTTATTGGTAGCCTTTGGCTTCTGATCAATGGTTTTGATTCTTTTAACCGGTGGCTCAGAGTCTTTCTTCTTGATCTCACTTTTAGTGTCCATATTAGGCTCCTCGCAACTGTTTACAACTGCTTTCTTTTCAGGAGATTTTTTCCCAGCTTTCCCAGGACTTTGTGATTGTTTTTTATCGGCCTTTTTGTCAGTTTCTAGAGAAGAGCAATGCACTTGATTTTTGTCAGGTTTTGTATCAGCTTCTGAAACAGTTGGGCCTTGCGGCTGCTTTTTCTCAGTCGTTTTCTCAACATCTGAAGCAGTCTGCTTCTTGTTAGTCTTCGTCTGAACCTCTACAGTTGAACATTGCAATTGCTTGCCATCAGCTTCTTTATCCAACTCTGCAGGTGTTGAGCACTGCGGCTGCTTATTATCTAACTTCTGTCCCACCTCTGAAACAGCTGAACATTGCGACTCTTTCTTGTTGTTTGTTTGCTCAACTTCTGAAACAGCTGAACATTGGGCCTGTTTCTTTTCAGGCACATTCTCCACATCTGAAGCAACTGCACTCTCTTTAATTTTCTGGGTATCCTTCTTATCTTTCCTAACCGATTCTTTCTGTATTGCATTTGCACCGACTCCCGTTTTATTAACAGTTTGATTTGTGCTCTCTTTAGAGTCTGTTTTAGCACTGTCTGCATTTGTCTTATCAACGGCCGCCACATCCTTTGTTTTACTAACGTCTGAATTTTGAACAGGAATTTCTCTTACTTTGTCAGGCTGCTTATTTTCACACACAGGTTCGTTTTTATTATTTGACTCTGTCTGTGATTTCAGCAAATGCTCTTTGGACTTTACCTCACCATGTAGCTTTTCACTTTTACTAGGTAACGTTTTAGTCCGTTCTTCTGACGAATCTTTTACAGGGGAGTTAATACTTTGCTTTGTTTTCTCGGGCTTAACAGGTTTAGAAAGTTCAGATGTAGGTTCACAACTGGCTTGGGCCTCCGCTTTCTTTTCATTGGAGACGGGAGGTGTTTTGGCTGTTGTTGGATCTTTCTTTTCACCACTCAATTCAGATGCACTACTTTCTATGCTCCCAACACTGGAAACTGTTTCGTTTTGAGATTCAACTATTTCTGTCCTTTTTTGGGTGGCATTTCGCTTGGTGGGCGACTTTCGCTTTTTAGTCTTTTTCTCAGTAGTCACCTCTTTGCTTGGGGAAATGTGATCATCCGACGTTGTAACTCCATTAATCATGGGGCTCTTTTCCATTTTCAGCAAATCGTCTGACTTTGCCTCGGCATTGTCAGCTTTATCTGTGGATGCTGCCAGATTCTCATCGTTTTTTAGGGGTTCCACCTGAACGACTGGCCCGTTAGCCAACTTCACATCCTTCTTGTTCTCAACAACCTGTGCTTGGGCACTGTTGGTAGACCCAGTTTTAGCCTTCCCTTCTCCCTTTGCCCCTCTCCTTCCAGGGGACTTTTTCTCCTCTCCTTTGATGGGACTGCGTGCTGGGCTTTTCCCTGGGCTGCTGCCCCGTCGACGTCTCTTCGGCTCAGGCTCATCGTCGGCAGTGGCTGAAGCTGCTGCTGCTGCGGCAGCGGCAGTTGCTTCTTGTTCCTGTTGCCTCCTGGCGGCTGCCTCGGCCTCAGCCGACGCAGCCTTGGCCTCTTGTAGCTTGGCTCGTGCTGAGGCCTTGGTCCGGGCCGGGCCCCTGGGCTTTACCGGAGGCTGCTGCAGTGGTGGCGGTTGCTCCTTCTTCTTGTTGTCAATGGCTTGTTCCATGTTTACCGCCCCCTTATGTGTGTCCACCGCAGCACCGGCAGGTGGTGCTGGCTTGGCAGAAGTGACGGCAGCCTCAGAAGCCTTCTTCTGCGCGTCGACCTTGAACGGCTCAGACTCACTTCCGCAGTGCTGACCGTCATTACAAGGCTGCTGCGAGCCCTGGCCAGGCTCGCTGCACACTTCAGGGGGCGCCTCACCGTTTTTTGACGGTTCATCGTGTTTTGACTCACCGGCGTTCGGTAGGCAGGCGTCGTTGACCACACTCTTTGGGTCCACGACCTGACTCTCCGGGAGCATCACCAGCTTCTGGAGGGATTGCAAAGGGTCAAAAGTAGACTCCTTTTCGTTGTTGGGCTGCGACTGTTGTTGTTGATGTTGGTGTTGTTGAAGTTGTTGTTGTTGCTGTTGTTGATGCTGGTGTTGTTGCTGTGCTTGTTGTTGCTGTTGGTGATGGCCTGCCATACTGTTGATAGCACCAGACTGGGTGCCACCTTCCATATACATAGAGGAGCTAGGCACAGCAGCCTGGGTCGCTGAAGCTTGTGAGCAATTAGGGTATGAAGGACTCGAATGGCTCGAGGAGGAGTTCATGTAACTGTTACTGGGGGAAAAGTGTCCTTGTGGTCCTTGATTATTAGGTGAGCGCATGTTTGCCATGCTTGCGGGTGAGGGCTGTCCCCCAGGTCCCATCTGTGGCAGGGGCGATGGAGTGGGATGCGGCATGCTATGCATGGGTGACCGCATCGGCTGGTTACAGTTCATCGGAGAGGCCATGGGTTGCATCCCCGGCGACCTCATGTTGGCTAGTCCTGGGGATGAAACTGAGTGGGTGGCTGGGGAGCGCTCGGGGCCAGGGGCCGGGCTCCTCATTGGCCCGGGGCTGGTGCTCGGCAAACTGTGGTTGCTATGTACTGATGCCGGACTGCGCACCTGGTGAGGGCTCATCGGGGAAGGTTGACTAGCCGCAGCATGACTGGTGTTGGGATACATGAACTGCTGCCCTGGGCCCATCTGGCCCTGGCCCATCTGGCCCTGGCCGGGGCCCATCTGGGCCTGACCCATCTGGGCCGGGTTCATCGGGTTGGCCTGGTGGCCCATCTGGCCCTGCTGGTACTGGTTGGAGAACTGGTTGGGGCTGTTCTGCATCAGGTGGGGGGAATGTTGAGGTTGCATCTGGCCCATCTGAGCCTGCATCTGCTGCGATGGATACTTCCCAATGGGTGGCTGGGGGCCTCCCATTGGCATAGGGCCATTCCCGGGGAATGAGCTGGATGCCATCTGAAGGATGCTATCAGCCACCTGTTGAGGACTCTGCTGCTGCATGTGCTGCCTCATGTGGTGGTGCATGGGGGGCCCGTTACCTGGCTGACCAGGCGGGTGCTGCTGCTGCTGCTGCTGCTGGGGCGGCATACCACCGGGGTACATACCACCTGATGGTGGACCCCCCGGGCCACCACCTCCCATGCCAGACATACTGTTGGCATTGTTGTACGCAGGATTATGCTGACCGCCGTAACCACCGGGACCAGGACCAGGACCTGGGCCAGGGCCATACTGTGGGTGATTATAGCCCTGGTGTGGTGGCATCCCTGCATGCTGTTGCTGTTGTTGTTGCTGTTGTTGTTGTTGCTGCTGCTGCTGTTGTTGTTGTTGCATGGGTCCTCCCGGTCCCATGTAGGCAGGGTTGCCGTACTGTCCCATTTGTTGCTGTGGCGGCGGTTGACCTTGTTGGGGCCACATCGAGCCGGGACCTTGACCCTGACCCTGACCGTAGTAGCCTTGACCTTGATACGGACCCATGGAAGGCGGCATACCCCCACCCTGAAAAGACAAAACAAAACGTTCTCATTAGCATCAAGTCTGATCAACAAAATTAATATCGTTTTAATCTTAAAGTCAGTGATGTAAGTGATGATTTGAAATTAATCTAAAACAACATGTAGAAACTCTTAAATGACCTCAAAATGTTATAAACCCTGTTGTAAGCAAATATTTTTGGTGGTTTTATAAGAGGTGTTGAAGTGAACAAATCTGAAATCAGAAAAAAATCTGAACACTTACGCCCCTGTGAATTTTCTCTCAAGAAAAAAATCGATACCTTTGTTAATTCATCTTTTATTCATATAATCGGGATTTCTTTTTTATAACATGTTATATTTAGCAAATATTGTGGTAACCACATGAGCTGGAGCTAGGTTCTGAGGGACCAGTTTATAGCAAGCGAAGACTAATGGCTGAGTCCACTAACAGGTCGGGTGGTCCGCTCACTGCCCCATTACACCTAGCCCCCCTAATCACGAACCCATTCCGACCAGGCCCAACGCACTGCCAGCCTGGCAGCAAAATAGATTAAAAGCAAAGCAAGTGAGGCCCCTCATAATGGAAATGGGCAGGCCATAATCAGGTCGGAGTCGGAGCAGAAAGCTAAGGATGGTCAGGTGCATGTACGTGTGGTAAAGAGTTAAAGCAAACCACAACGCAAATCAGTTATATATTGTCAAATAAAATTTTCAGTGAACTTTGTTTGTTTACAAACCATGTATGATCATGTGTCATCTGATAACAGAATGGTATGCAAAATTCTATTCAAAAACAGATTTAGACTGTCATGAATACTCATTTTCTGACTTGTTTTGGTCTGTTGTGTGGTCCACACAAATACCTAGATTGTTTACCCAAAAACTGATGACATCATCAAAATGTCATTTCCGGAATCCCCCCTGCATTTTCACTCTGCTAGCAGAGTCTCTAATGAGTATTATTTTGGGTGGAGAATGATGTGGGAATTGAGAGGAGGCAAACATGGATGAGCCTGGCTCAGTACAAAAAGGAAAGGGGAGGAATTGACCTATTGACCCTGAAGATGACATCACTGATTATGGGGCAGTTGGGTCACGTGGGGGGATTCCCCAACAAGTTGATTGCAGACCAGAAAACAAAAACAAACAGATCCTCTTTCCAAGGATCATAATTATCGACTTCTAGCCACCAATATCTGATTTTAACTGGCAATATGATTTATATGAGTGTAGTTGAAGATGTCAGGATCGATTTTGAAAATTTAAAAAATTTACTAAATTTTGATAATTTTGCATTGTGGTTTGCTTTAAGGCCAGAAATGCCCGGGGCTGCATAATTCTGCATAATTATATATTTCTTTGGGTAGTTTTAGAGTAAACATTTTTTTCTGGGGGGAAAAAGTCCCAAGGTACTGGATCTTAGAAATTAAGAATTCCGAAGCTAGAAGATCGACATTTCCTTGCATTTTGTTATTTTATTAATACATTCCCTCTGTTTTCCTCCATGACAGTGCAATTTGTGAATGGAAGTTCATCTGGGTATATTCAAAGTAGTTTAAACCAACCAATCGAAAATCATTTCAATTGTGAATTTTTTTTCTTCTAATACACTATTGTTTGACCTTGGAAATTTAAAGCCGGTAGTTCACAGTTACAATTTACAGGCAGAACTGGCTATTTCAAGGGACTGAGGAGAACACGCCTTATTGCAATAAAACCCTTTCACCCTACCCTAAAGATCAATCTATGCACTCCAGTACAAAAGGACAGGATCACACGGCACTGAGGTAAATTCGGCACCAAGATCATGCCATAACATACGTCTGTGACAAATATAGTTTGTTTACCATCAATTTTTACATCTTTTCTGTAATATATCTGAAAATCGGTGGAAATACTGAAGGTTATTACATAATAAACTAAAGGAAAAAATACACATTAAGACTGGAGGCAAATCTATTCATCTTTTCCCCTTTCTCCACTGATCAACTAGTGTGTCTGTGACTATACTCACTATCTATCTAGCCACCCTGTGACACAGCCCACAACCCCCTTCCTTCCCAATCCCCCCCCCCCCCCCCCACCTACTCCTTCCTGAATCCCCTCACTCCCCTAATCCCCAGTTTTTCCCTTTTTTCCCCCTTCCCCGCCCACGCCCCCTGCAGCCTCGGCTCCATCACGGGCGTGTGCCAAGTCAGTTCCGACCCACTTATTTTTACATAACGGGTCCGTACACCCCAACAGTGTCCATGCCTCTCCTTGGGCAGTTATCTGTTAGGATTTTCTTTATTGGACTACTATATTTAGCCTGGGTTATCGTTGATGGTTCTCGGATTACTGGCTTTTTTAATGGCCAACATCCCATGAACCAGCAATCGTAAAGTATGCTGGGATATGGGCAGGAAAATCACTCCCAAATTGGTTGCCCTTGTACAGACCTACTTCGTAAACCAGCAGGTTGGCTCGACAGACTGCGGCGCGGCGGGCTGGGCCAAGAAAGTGCCGCCCAACAGGCCGTAAATACTGGAATCAATACTGTTTACTACGGTTACACACTAGGGTAGTCCGGGCCCAATATCCGCGCCCTGCATTTACATATAAATGGCCTGCGAGACAAATTATGCTCACGGAGAGACAAGCTTCGTTGCGAGTTTCACATTATGAGGGAGGCGTGGTGCTGACTGGAGAGAGTGCTGGGCTGGGTGGGGGTTCATTGTAATGGGAAGGGGCACCTGCTGTAATGCTGCTCTTGAAGGGTTAAAAAAACCCAAAACAAAACACTGAAGTCGCCTTTAGTAAAGGCCAAGGCGGTTGGGGGTAGTAGTAGTGGTGGTTGGGGGTAAATAAGAATGGAAATTTTGCATGCAATGATATTGTTGTAAATATATTGAAAATTATCAAAATTTCCCCAAAATAGGGGTTGCACCGTCCCCTAAATCCGTCCCTAAAAGCATACCTAGTAAGTTTGGCTAAGCCTAACAGAACTGCCCCCAGTCTTTGTGTATGTGTGTGTCCCCCCTCCCCTCTTTTTTTAGTTTATCATGTAATAACCTTCAGTATTTGGGGATACTACAGTAGCCATTTTAATATTATTTTTCTCAACGGAATCAAAAGACTTTTTTTTGGACACACCCTCGCCACGTCATTCATATGGAATCAAAAGATTATGCAAGCATGATTAGGTTTATATATTTGGTTTTATCATACTCAATAGCTTATTGAGTGTTTTTCCATCATCTACGACATGCACATGCTTGATAAAGTTTATCAGCCAACACGCCTGACTATAAAGTGGGTACAAGCAGGGCGCCAGTAGTCCTGTTTGGGGACTGAGTGGTGGGATTGGGGGGGTTGTGGGTGAGGGGTTGGGACCAGGGCTTATCGAGAAAATATTGATCTGCTGGTAGTTCCACTTTAAAACCGACTACTGGACCAGCATCACGGATCGTGCTTACTTCAGTATTTCTGATTCCAGATTTTATTCTCCTTTTGTAAAAATGTGATTGACATTGTTCAGGACTGCCATTGACCATTAGAACCATCATATAGCGTACTGATTACCAAGATCGTTTCTGTTGAGACCGAACAGAGCAGGTTAAAACTCTTTTCTGAATAACTTTCCCCAGCTTAAGTCCCTTCCTCCATAAATTCGTATTTAGACCTCAATACGAACGAAGCTTCCTTAAAATTTCTTTCAGGAAAAACTCGATGTGCTTGAGTTTCTTCACTATTTTAGCTTCTTTTAAAAAAGAGAATTCAAAACTCGTTGGACTAGAGTTGTCCCCATACACATATACTCTGTAATCGTTCTTGCTCTTAGCACACGATAGTCCTACAATATCCTTCACCGGGTATATGGAAATTAGATTAGACATACAGGACTTTTATATGGACTTTTTATGTTTACTGCAGGGCTCACCAAATCCAGCGTCCTGGGTGTCCTGTCCATCCCCCTAAAGGCACAGGACACCCAAACATGACCCTCAGGGTGTCCTGTAGACACCCTGAAAATCATACCTTTATAACAAGGTTGAGGTAATGGGACCCCCTGTTTTATGGTGCAGAACACCCATGACGCACGGTCAGGATGTCCACAGGACACCTAGCCATTTTAAATTTTCCGTGAGCCCTGATTACTTATACATAGACTTTTTATATGCATTATACATTTACGTGATAGACTTTTTATATCGACTCCTCCTGTCCCCTCTGTACTGAGGGAGTTGGGTGCTGACCGACGGCGTTACCCGTACATAAGGCCACTCGCACTACACTACTCACGCCATGGACCCTGCCACTGACTCACCACCAGACTGTAGGACCCATACAGTGAGCTCAGCGTGTGGGAACTGGGGTCCTGCTTTACACTGCACACTTACAACGACAATCGATGAGAATAACTGTTACGTGCTGCCAGTAACACATGGCTATGATATTAGTTATCTTATTCCTGCCTTACATTGTTCAGAGTTAATATTCAACCGTACCTTGTTCCCTAAGACTGCAAAGCTGGGTCGCCAGTCATTTTTATTTATCTATTTATTTTTGTAAGCTATTCTATATAATTTGGATTGGAGTGCATACGATTGCTGTTATGCGCATAGGTTTAAAAACACGTCTTATAAGTCAAAACATATTTTTGAACTAAGTACATGTACTCTCTAAGTTCATGTGTTGGATTTAATGGATATAATACAAATTCTTATTAATCATTCACCCTTTATATCTATTGGACACGTAAGATCTATTTAATCTAAGCATGGCTGTGTATGGTTTTCATTTTCGGGATTCATGCCAAACAGTTAATCTCCGGGGATCTAACGAATTTAAGATACCCAGCGGACCAATATTGATCAAACTTTAAATCATGCATATTGAACACCACGTTTCGATCACATGCACTTATCTAATCAATAGACATTTGCCTTTTTTAAAAGTAAGAATACACTGTATAACATTTGCCATGCGGGCGTACTAACCGGCTTTATACAAGTCACTTGATTCATTAACAAGGCAAGCATACGTGAATGGGTATTATATATCAGGAAGACAATGCAGTCATAATAGATTGGCACTTTAACTGCGTGAATCGGTTTGCTTTATGCTATCAGTAAGCAACTTCTGGGTGTTATTCTTTTTCCGAATGTTGGAACGATGGTGGTACTGATGTGCACTGACAGTTTAAAAAAAACAACAAAAAACAAGATGCTCTATTTGATTACGGGGGTGTACACTATTTGAAAAGGACGTGAGCTTGCTTTCTCAATTCAAAAAATACCTTACATAGTGTTGTGCCAGGGTTCCCACGCATTTAAAAAAACTCAATTTAAGACCTTTTCAAGACCATTTTAAGACTAAGATTTGGAAAAATTAAGACACCACAACCTTGCGCAAACAAAAATTTCAGAACAAATTGTTCGATTTAAATTTGAAGTAAGTGTACTTGTTTGAAAGTGGGATTCCATATTTGTCATGTTACTTGATTTTAACTTCTCAAAAAACTCAATTTAAGACCTTTTTTATGACCTCAAACTACAAAACTGTCAAATTTAAGACCTTTTTAAGGTCTTAAATTTGAGAAAATCAATTTAAGACCTTTTAAGACCTGCGTTGGAACCCTGTGTGCGCATGGTAAAACTCAAGGTGTGTCCTTTTGGCTGAGTGGACTCAATGAATGTGAAATATGCTTATAAACTTCTACATAGATCTCATAACCGGCAAACCACCCTGAAGCCCTGAAATTACCTGAATACTGGTGATAACGTAGACGTTGGAAATATAGCATAACTGCCTCAGTTTAAATCCATCTTAAACTAGTCTTCATAATTCCTACAGCAGTGAACAGCAGTTTCCGCAACCTTTACGTCCGGTTCTGCTGACCTACTGCTATTCTGTACGACCGGCTGTATAGCCCCAAAGCTGGTCACAATGATAAAAAATAATACCATTGCTATTTAAATTCTGTTCTGGGGAAACCCCCGAATTAGAAATTAAACCTCGTAAAATGAAGCAATGCTGAGCCCAGTTCATGTTCACACGCGGCATGCTGAATGAATGATCTGAGTAGGTCATCGTGCCGAGTCTGAATCAACCCCGCCATGCTATGGTTCTGACAGTAGGTCTGTACATCGTCTACCATTTTAGGTGCAATTTCACATTTCCTCCGAGCATGCCTTGGGTCCCCCAGTTTATGGCATGTAGGAATACTAACCAGTTGAGACTGTTAGTGTTACAATCATCAATTGCATAAGCCATGAGAAACATAGAGGGCAAATGAATTATTTTTGAACAGATTTAGACTGTCCAATTAGAGCCATGCGTACTATTGGGTTGTACGGACCCATTACACAAACTAAAGCCCAATAACCACTGGGCGATTTTCCCGGCAACTGGCGATGGGCAACTGGCAGAATCGCTAGTAAAATTGTCACCAATTCAGATCACTGTCAGTATGTCATATTGAAATATACATGTTTGATATGATTCGACACTAAAATCGGCTGACTCTTCAAGTAGAGTCGGCCGTTTTAGCACCAGTGCATCGGCCGACTCTGGTCAAAATCGCCAAGTGGGTATGGGGCTTAACCCAGCCATTCTCCCCCGTTGGCAGTCTACCCCGCATCACCCACCCTGAGTTAAGCCCCATACCGACTAAGTGATTTTACCGACGATGGGCGACGGGCAACTAGGAAAATCGGCCGACTCTTATAATCCCCTGTTAGTATGATATATTTAAATGTACATGTTTGATCTGGATGGGCGGTAAAATCGGCCAACTCTTAGAGTAGAGTTGGCTGATTTTAGCACCCATAATCGACCGACTCTGGAAAAAAATCGCCTAGTTGGTATGGGGCTTAACTCTCGGCTTCAGATCAATACTACCCAGTCAAATACACTCTCGCCGTTCATGACACAACACTGACACGACCTGTTTTTAGTTGAATACTTTTTCACTGGTAGGCAGGGAATACAATGTGTATCTGTTCACGGTGATTCATGCTGCCTGAGTGAAATGGCGACTCTGGCCCAGCTTGTATAGTCACTATACCGCCCATGATGGTCCCAATTCAGCCAATCAGAGATACCGGAACTACATTGTCTGTGACCGGAAACAGTTTGTGACGCTACTCTAGAAAATGATGGATTTGATGAATACTGAAACAAAATTTATTTAAGAATTTTCAAATGGATATATTTTAGGCATAATCAGTAAGATAGAGATGAAAAAAATCCGTCACTGAATCCATAAACGGAGTCTGAGCAGGTATGAATAAACAAGATGGTGGAACCCGCATACCCGGTACATGATATTTAGCTCACCCCAAGGTACTACAAAGTGAACTTCATTATAAAATTGTTTCCAAATATACGTGATACGAGGCTAGCCTGCTCCTTTATGATGTAAAGAATATTGTTTTTAATCAAATCCACAAACTGAGTTTCCTAAACAAAGTGAATCAAGATCACTGTTTAATTTGGCAGAGCTCGACAAAATTGACCCACTTGTCAATTATCCATAGGGAACACTGCTAAAACCTGTCGGCTAAAGTCCTAAAATTACCCTAAAATACAGCATTTCGACAGACTGGCATGTCTGTAAATCATGTGATGGATCAATTTATATGCTGATCAATATTTCTAGGCGAAGTATATTACATGAATCAACACGGGTATTGCCAATCCCAATAATTCCAGCCATAAAGTCAAAGGTTAAACCATTTTCATTCCGATATACACAGGCTTTAAAGCATTTCACAAAAGAACCCTGTGTTCAGTTTAATTGGTGAATTCTAAGTTCAGTGGGTCCATTAATTACCTCTCAAATCTCTCACAAAAGAGACGTAATGTTAAAAGGTTTCCTAGAACCGCCCTCTCCCATCCACGCTAAAGGGTCCAATTTGGCTACTTTTAATCCTTAACCGTTCTAGGCCTAATTAGGCAGCGGGGCGCTCTAATTAACGTTGTTGTCCTGTCAACTTTTTGTCGCCTCTAAAATAACCCCAATGATTGTCACGTCAAAGTTTCTCTCTTTCATTCTCGTTGGCAAACTAGGCGTTTAATTGTTAGAACAACGCTTTCCAATTTGACTGATTAACAAATCAGATTTTGTCAATGTTTATTTTATATTTACTGTCTTGGAAGTTATGATATAAATATGTCATAATTCCATAGCAATTTCTGAATTTCTTTAGTATATAACTGCATTGGTCAAATTGAAGCTTACACGATATAGAAATATCAAATACCTAAATACTAAATACATATACGGATGGGTTCTAAGAATATATAGAAGTATAGGTTGTTAGTTTAGTGTTCTTTTCATTGAACATACGGATGCCAAGTTAGTCGTAAAATAATTTTCATGATTTCTCATCTCTAATTGGAACTTGCATAAATCACTGGTATAGCACATTTTTTCATTATCGCTTAAAGCCAATAACATTAACAAAACCCAAGATACTTCCTTCCTGTAGTCAATTTTTTCTTATTTATTTAAAGTTTTTTCAATATGGCATTCTGAATTTGTGCGATACATCATTTGTAATCGGGAAGGACCACATGTTTCGTTCAATGGGGTCATCAGATTGGTTGGGCACCCATTTTTAACCATTTGAGATACTAGGTGGCGCTTAAGTGGCGATGGACTGGTGCTATTCTGCCAGTACCAAAAACACTAAATATCTTATTTTAAGATTTGATATGATAAGCTGGTTGACACTAATTTTAATGATGGTTTAATGGGCGTTCAAGGTAGGTATATCACATTTAATCAGGGCTCAACATTAAGCATTGCCCGCCTGCCCGGGGCAGGTAAAACTTGAGGTGGGGCAGGCATATTTTGACTCTCACCTGCCCAAAGGGCAGGTCAAATTTTCAGTATATAAAATAACACAGTAAAGGAGGGCAGGTAAATTTAAGGATTGGGGCAGGTAAACCTTGACCAGCACCTGCCCGAGGGGCAGGTACGTCAAAACCCTTAATGTTGAGCCCTGTCAGTTATTATGTTAACGTGTACGGTAATACGAAGCTGGGAGGGTAATTTTCTTTTTCTTTTTTTTTATCTTTTTAATTGTTGACCTGAAGTTGTAACTCAGACATAGGTCTCCTAAAAGATCCATGAAAACAAAAATTATTGAAAAATACAGAAAAATAAACCCCCTCCCAAAAAACAGAAAAAGTGGAAAAGACAAATCTGACAAATATCAATACAGATAAACTTACCATCTGTGGACTGTTCTGCGCGGGGTAGTTCATCCCTGCCATCTGGTTATTCATAAATCCACCGCCTCCACCGCCGTCTCCGAACCCGCCCATGCCACCTGCAAGCACAACAGTCAGGGTCAGAGGTGGAAGACAAGTTTTAAGGACTACGCCTTGCCCTGATTTAGAGCATATCATGGAACACATGTAATGATAGGCTTTTAGGATAATAAGGTTATCTTGGTTGGGCGTCCGATCTTGGAAGTGGCTGGAGGCAGTAATACTTTTTCACATACACAGAAAATATTGTAGTCAAAATATACTTGGCATTTTTTCCCCGATATCCCATGATAGATTCTGTATGATTTTCTTATCACATTAGCCAAACCCTGGTACACGGCTAAGAATATACATTTTTCAAAAAAATACGTCTTTCAGGTTAAACATCTTCAGTTGAACATACGCCGACAGACTACACAATATTTTCATTACCAGAGCCAAAAGCATAACAGTGACCATCAAAGCTTGCAGATCCAGTCAAAGTATAGATCATGTAAAGACGTATACATATACTACAACATACATATACTCATTTAATGTTGGCATGAATAGGCCATATATTACAATCAAGTCTCGCCGACCTGGTGAGGCTGACCGAGGTCTGGCCTGGTTCCAGGTGTGAAGTGACCAACTGACCTCACACCTAGGGTTAATGAGGCTGAGTGCTGTTTAACGTATTGTAGGCTTAGCAAAATTAAGTTTCAGATGGAAGATTAGACTTGCTATTTTCGTGCTGAACCAGTCACAGTTTTTTTGCTCCCCACCCCTCCCCACCCCTCCCCCCACTTCTTATAATTCCCCTCACACTTTTCTTTTACTTGAAAAAAAATATAAAAAATAAATCGACCCTACTGTAGGCTGATAGATGTCTGGCCTGGTTCCAGATGTGAAGTGACTAGTTAACCTCACGCCTAAGGTTAATGAGGCCGAGTGAGGCTTGACGTAAGGCCAGCCTAAGAAAAAATTGTTTCTTCATGAAGGAATATTTTTGTTTTGTTTTATAAAATACATTTTTAAATGTGAAACAAATAAAAAAAAGACTCCTGAGACTTGCTATTTTCGTGCTGAACCAGTCGCAGTTTTTTTGCTCCCCACCCCTCCCCCCACTTCTTATAATTCCCCTCACACTTTTCTTTTACTTGAAAAAAAATATAAAAAATAAATCGACCCTACTGTAGGCTGATAGATGTCTGGCCTGGTTCCAGATGTGAAGTGACTAGTTAACCTCACGCCTAAGGTTAATGAGGCCGAGTGAGGCTTGACGTAAGGCCAGCCTAAGAAAAAATTGTTTCTTCATGAAGGAATATTTTTGTTTTGTTTTATAAAATACATTTTTAAATGTGAAACAAATAAAAAAAAGACTCCTGATTAAAAGGAAAAAAAGGTACACTGGAAACCATTTTTGAACAAGGCTGGCCTAAGGGCTAGTCCGCACATGCAGGAAAATCGACCCCTATCGACCTGAACTGAGGCGGGGTGAACTATATGTGTGGACATGGAGTTAAAACTAGTGTAGGGTGCCATACTGGTACATGCAGGAATATTATCTCTATATGTATAGTCTTAGGTCTCAAATATTAGCGTGATTGTAAGTGGGCTGAAGGTTTGTAATATGTAAATGCATGTATAACGAATGGATGGATGCAATTCCATCCCCCCTCCCTTTTTTTCTATACAAATGTAACCATCATATTTCAGGACTTGAATGAGACTTGAACTTTGAAGACAGCAGGTCTCTATCTGTTAAGAAACGTAAAATCTGTCCAGAATGTGTTGCATTTTCAGCCTTTATTTCTTCGTGTACAACGACCCCATATAAAAATGTTCAAAGACTACCGCTCAAAATCGGCTTGTCTCAAAGAAATTAAATATTTTACGCGTTTATATTTTCGTTTGATTGCCATGTGACAATAAGTGTGTATATCCTTGGAATACTCGTTAAACTGCATCGAAAAGGTGATCTGTATCGGCTAGAGTTAAAGTGCAACTTCACAACGTTAACGGTATAACAGTTTGATAAGAATAGAACCTTAAACGTCAAAATTAATTAAAATTTAGTGTAATAACGTTGTAAAACTATCAACAGGTCTCTTACTCCTAAAATATACCAATTATCCGGTCAAAGCTGTGATCAGCCACAAGCTGTTGGATGATATAATCGATTACGGTATCATCAATTCCTGAAAATAGCACGATGGGTCAATTAGTTGCATAATTACTGCAGCAAATAAATGGAAGTAATGGAGATATATTGGCCAGAGTGATTAGCGTCTGACGCTAAAAACTATGTAGGGGACGTTCTACTTCTAGGATTGGAAAAGGTTGCCTGACTTGGTGTATATTTCTGTAATGTTTATGAGATAAAAATCACATTTATCAGACTATATTGTATACCTTTGCCACAAGTAAGAATATTACCAGAAAAACACATAAATGTAAAATTATCGGCTGGCCTTAACCGGGATTGAACCTAAACTATACTTTAAATTTAATCACCAGTTTGTTGAGACCTTTGATTCGCAAAAGTTGGCTGTGAAGATGGGTCCTTTGATTGTTCTTTGGGGGGGGGGGGGGGGGGATATTACGATCACTTTATAATCTGAGAGATTACCTACTGTATTTTGTACAACGTGCACACTTCTCTAGTATGACTTGAGATTCTGATATCCAAATAGAATATGGTTTGTATTGCTTCTTTGGACAATAATCCAATGCGCGCTATTCTAAGATAATGCATCTTATTAAGAATGTTAAAGAAATAGCAAAATATGTAGTCTGTCAGACGCAATTCCATGAGTTTTTGGTTTAATTTACAAAACGAAGCTTTTGGTATTCTCCCCCTACAACCTGTAAGGCTATTCATATATTGTGTGTATAAAATCATGAAATAAGTATTCCAAGTTGGGCTAGGCCAAGCACTAATATTTTGATTAATGGATGCTCTGCAATATGACAACCGTTGAACTAAAGATGTGGAAAAAAGAAGACATAAATGTCAGAAACCGAATGCATACATTGTGAGGTAAAATGGAAAAATAGATGAAAAACTGCAAACATTCCATTCATGCAGTCCATGCAAACTATTGGCAACCAATAAATGTTAGGTATGGTAGAATGCAAATACATTACTAGTGAAGGCAAAAGTAGATGAAACTGGACATTGACGTCATATTTCATTATGAAAAGGTTGAACTGTCAAGGAAAAGGGAGAACTGTCAAAATGTCATCTGAGAGAAAATTGTGCGATGAGTTGTAATCTATTTTCCATGCACTGTTTCTCACGAATCGCTTGCTGCCTTTTTCCTGGGTAAACACAGTATGATTTTACGTCCTTCAATAAAATGAGGACCATAAATAGATATGTTCAATCTTTTATCTTTTTTTTTCTTTGTAGACTTGATTCTTTTTATACCGAATAAAAAAATTGGCAAATTGGAAACTAAGACTAATTGCATTTTAAATGTTTGATCAGAATACTGAGCAACGTTTCTGAATGAAGCTGCCTACAAAGGCATTATGTCATTCATTTTTGTTAACGCCATATTCAAGGTTTTTTTTTCTTTCAGAAAAAAAACAATAACCTATTCGTAGCCAAGTTCTCAATACGTATCCAAGTTCTCAATACAGACGACTTGAATATTTATTGTCTTTGGCAGTCTGGTTGCAAATTTATTTAGTTTTTAAAATAGAGTACCTTTATTTTCCTACGATGATAACTTATTTAATTAATCAAACAAATTAAGGCATTCACAACTAATCGGGCTTTTAAAGTTAATGGCTTTATTTAAGCGTTAGTGAGCACAATTAGGCAAACGCACGCGCTCAAAATAACAACGTGGTCAGGTAAAACTACATGATAGAAAAAAAGAAAGAAAAAGAAAACTACAATGATTCTGAAACACATTGTGCAACGGAAAAGAGAGCTCCATTCCCAGTTTTATGTCCACTCAAAAATAAAGCAGGAACGGATTGAACCGGCTCAGGCAAAAATTATTCTTTTTCTAAATTCTGTTTTGTCGTATCTCCAAATTCAGGAAAGCACTGTTTCTATTTCCTTTAGAAAAAAACCCAACAAAACAAAATGATATAGGTATGGAGATAAATACATCTTTTTTGTTTTTCCTTTCCTTTCTTTTCTTTTTTTTGGGGGGATATGTACGGGGTTTTTACTACAATATTTCACTGTTGGATTGAATTAATCAAACTGGCTGTTCTATCATTCTCTATTTACTCATAAAGTTTTACCCCAATAATGTTTTTATACCTCAGCAGTTGTGCTATTTCAATATCTACATTTGCGTTGTAGAATTTTTTGAGAAGTTAAGATTCGTTTTAATAAAGGACGATATAGCTTTTTAAATAATTAACATGGTCAATGTATCATAATTGGCCTTAGGAGCAGGTTAGGTTGTTTGGGATGTGGGATCACTTAAAAAAAAGCGACCCCCCCCCTACCCTAAATACAGGGGGTAACTTTTAAAAGCGTTATTTGGTGTAAGTGCGATTAGTTTCTTTCCTGTTTTAAGTGAGCGCAAATTGCAGGGCGGTGCAGGCTGTACCCTCTTATGCCCTGGCATTTCCAGACCCATATTGTTGTAACTAATTAGGCTAACCGGTCACTAATCAGCATGTTATGATTAGTGCCTTGTGATAAGCAATTCCATCAATCACACAAATTTGTTTCCACATAACACCCCTCTCTGAGCTTATTTTCCACTGGCGGATCTAGAGGGCGCGCGCAGGGGCACAAAATATTTTGAATTTTTTTAATGTAAAATTCGGTAGAAAACTCATTAAGGATTTTTTTTTCCAATAGCACATCCCCCTTTTCAAAACACTGGATCCGCCAGTGTTTTCCAATATAAAATTACTTTTCTTGTGACTGACGGAATCACGTACCGTAAAACGCTTATCATTACACACTGATTAGTGACTGATTAGCCTGATCAGTTACAACAATATGGGCCTTTGGGTTTAGCAGATACAGGACCGAGTGGTCTTACCTCTGGTCGCACTCCTGGCCACAGTGGCTAGCGCCGTACTGGCTGGGTTTACTATGGGATCTACGGGCATCAGGTAGCCGCGCGGACCGGGGCCCATGGCGGACCTCTTGGCTGGAAGGAACAAAAAACAAAAAATTCTCATGCACTAAAAGCCAGACTCAAAATGAAAAGGAGTAACTCGACAGGCCATCTTCGAGGATGGTGGACTTGCGAAAATAGCTTTCTGTGCATTGTGTATACCAAAAAAATAAAGGCTTATTTTCACACATCATCATACCAAGGACGCTATTCATACCTTATATTTTTGAGCTTCGGCGATAATAAACTCCAATGGCGTAAATCTTTCTAAAAAATATAGAAATATTTACCCGCAATATTACTTCCGTGCACGTGCACTTTTGGTATGTGTCTGAAATGCCTCTCTGTGACTACCGTAAAAACCTATAACTTTAGCAGCGTCCTACATTTATTTACGATACACTACAAAAAAAATTCAAATACCAAACTTATATTTTTGAGCTTCGGTGATAATAAACTCCAATGGCGTAAATCTTTCTAAAAATCTAGAAATATTTACCCACATTATCACTTCCATGCACATGCACTTTTGGTATGTGTCTGAAACGTCTCTCTGTGACTACCGTAAAAACCTATGACTTTAGCAGCGGCCTACATTTATTTATGATACACTACATACAATTTCAAATACCAAACTAATATTTTTGAGCTTTTGCGATAATAAACTCAAATGGCGTAAATCTTTCTAAAAATATAGTAATATTTACTCCACACTATTACTTCCGTGCACGCGCACTTTTGGTATGTGTCTGAAACGTCTCTCTGTGACTACCGTAAAAACCTTCAACTTTAGCAGCGTCCTACCTTTATTTACGATACACTACAAAAAGCGTCCCGGGGTAGTATTTATGTGTAGAGGTAGGACGTGCAGGTTATCCCTTTGGCACAGAGTCCAACATTGCACGGCTGATGACTAATCTAACCACAGGTACTCACCTTCCACAAAAAACCTACACACGCTAAAAACGGATTCTGACTACCGTAAAATGCCCAATATACACCGCAGCTTATATGAGAGAGTAGGGTCTTGTTTGCATCCCAAAATGGGAGTGGGGGTTATCATTTTATCTTATATTTAGACTTTAAATCCTTGATGCAACATATTTGATATTCCATCCACAACATGTGATAACACACTATTATTGGTTGCCAAATTTAGGGTGCAGATTTCGAATGAAAAAAAAAGGCTAATCGGGTGCGGCTTTAAGCTGAGAGTTTACGGTAGAATATATATATTCTGGGATAAATCTGTTAGCCTGCACACACTTGAGAAGGGACTCTAAGTTACTGAGTCTAACAACATGTCCTATTCTTACCTTTGTACTAAACACACCCAGACATCGTTTTCATTGGTAGGAACATCACAAGATATACAACATAATTTATTCTGACCTATAACTCTGATATATGTAGTATTGACTCACTCGTTAAGACCACTAGGGTGACTCAAACCTTGCCGATTCTGACGGGGCCAGTCAACAGACTGATCACCTGCGAGCCACTTTAGGTAGAATTAGCGTTAAAATATCAAATTTAATTGCTTAATATTTCTGGTTTGAAACTAATTTGAATATTCTATATGTGCGAGGTCCTTTAAACTTAAAATTGGTTTTGGTTAGGTCTTGATTTTCAGCCGACTTCTTTTTCTGTCTTCTCGTTCTGTTGACCTGATTAAACCTGTGAAGTCCTAACTCGGATTCAAAGACAGATGGAGATCAAGCACACACACACACATCACAAGTAATCAGTAACTAACTAATCAGGTCAATGAATCACTAGTGACATCTATACTTTAGGAGTTAGCCACACTGAGGTGTGCCAGATAATCTCCTTCTAATATTTGTTTGTGTAAATAATGTGTTTCCCTCCAATCAGGTTTTTAAAACATTATTATCTTTACATAAATAGAAAAATATTTGTATACAAAACTAAAATACACGAGTGAAAAATAATCCAGCGAAAGGCACTGTCACTCATTGATGTAAGGCAAAATAAATCATGTATCATCTGGAAGACTAGGGGATTACCCTGAGGATGACTTTTTGAATAATAAAAAATAATTAAAAAATGTATATATATTCACACTCGACTTTCCGATCAAATTAAATCTAAATTCAAATCGAAGGCAAGAGGGTCCTATTCGTAGTCTAGAACCATCAATATGGATTGCTTATCAACATGGAAAGAAATAATGCATTTCCCATGAAATATATTTGTTGTCTAAATTACAGTACTGCAAGTTCACGCTTAAAATCTGTGGGGCCTTTGAACCTAAGATTCAACATGCATGACCTTTTTACACTATTACAATATATTTATTTTTAATAACGAGATTTATCAAATTTGACATGCGATGTTAAGGACCCCCATCAAGGGTCCCAATATGCGAGTCCAACTTTTTTTTTAAACTTCCCCTATGCACCCCTCCTCTTGACCCACTTTCCTGACCTGCCTCAAATATATATATCTGCCCACCCTCCCCTCTCAGTCGGGGAAGTAAGTAGACCCCCCTGTTCACCACTTTAAATCACAGCCCTTGGCTGATAAAAACGCCAATAACGCTACAACGGAAACTTTGCACCAACTATCTGACACAGCGGCAAGGAATGCTGGAGCGTAAAATATCTTCGTATGGAGGAAGTGTTTTTGTCCTCTTTTTTATTTATTTTTTTACGTCGAGGGGGATTTTTCAGGAAGAAGGGATTGGCGCATATTTGTCAGCACGAGAAACGGTGGTTTATGGGCAACACGAGTGGTGGGTAAGAACGATAAACCTCGTGTTTGTTCTTCATATCCATTACGAAATTTATACTCGTCGTTCATGGTTACTTCTGAGCAATCATACAAAAACGAACAGAATTCATTTATCAAGTTTTGGTTAAATCCAGTTCATCATTTGGATATAAATAAAGATATGTAAAGATGTCAGAGATGTACACTCTTAACTCATTAAATTCAGTTCATAGTTTGGATTTAACAATCTGAACAGCTTAACTTTTTTGAATTATTGTCAGTGAAACACACCCATTTGATATCTACCACCAAAAGTCCCCCCTCCCCCTCCCCCGCCTCTTTTTTCTCCCCCCCCCCCCCCCTTCATTTTGAGAAATGGCTTAAGACATAAGACTCATGTTGTATAAAACAATGTTTTGTTGACATCCCAAGGTGTAGAAATATTTATGTGATATGTTGCGATGTGATAATGTTTCATGTGATATTTGAAGGCCTGTAACATGTTGACACAGCTTATTTATCTACACCTTTTTACGTGGTGGATTGATACTGTTTGAATTGTATTCAACATTAATTCAATGACAGGTCCACTCAAGTCCAATATAACGTGGCAGTATAAGCATGCAGAATATCAGGGTCCACATGTGGGCCCATAGCCATCTTTTAGGAACGGACGCAACCAGCTCTAGCTCAATGTGCTTTGCATTTTATTTGAAAAAAATGCATTTTAAGACAATTGCCCATTGAGTCGACTAAAGTTTTGCATTATGGAGTCAAGCTGGCGTTATGAGGCTGATCATCAAGTAGTCGATTCTGTGAGTGCTTGCTGATCGACTTGAGTCCAGATCAATATTTTTTATGCCCTGCTACCTTCCAACGAGTCTTGCAAAGCTCAGAAACGTCGGTAACTGCCTCGGTGAAATAGCCTTTTGGTGTTACTAAATATTCTTAAAGGAATCTGCTTTACCATAATAACTTCTGAATTGGTAGTTTATGTCTATGTTGATTGAAGCATAATATTGAATGACATTTCGTCGGCTCTGACTAAAGACAAATATGAGCATTTTTTGTTGTTGAAAATATGGGCTTTTTTTAAAAAAAATTTTTTAAAGAAAAACGAAGAAATTGTTGCATGTAAAAAAACATTGCGAGCATTTTCGTATTTGGTCAGACCTGCTGAAGTAGCTTTACTGTAATGAACATTCACCATAGGAATATGTGCACTCTTTAGCTATATCTTTCTACCTAAACAGTGATTCATATAATGTGAATCAGGTCTACTGGCTCATGGCATGCAGTGACAAATCCCAAACATCACTAAGTCGGTATAAAACAGCTACAGGATGCGACTTTGATCAAATTAATACGGTATTTGAATAAATAATTAATCAGTTTTCCAGAGAGGATTAATTCTCCAGCACAGTGACTCCCCTTGATGCACGCAAGGCGACTGAGCGCTGAAACTCTTCCCCCAAAGATTCTTTTCAAAATTATGCAATATTCATTCAGTTTTCTGAGGGCCGCGAGCAAGTCTCTGGAGGGTAAGGAGAGAAGGCGCCTTAGCCGTGGGGCGGAGGGGGGAGTGGGGGGAGCAGCTCACACCGACCCACTTTCTCCACCCGCCTGCCTTTTAACAATTTCTTCTATCTTTTTGCCTCTATTTCTTCTATCTTTTTACATTATTTCTTCTATCCTTTTACATTATTTCTTCTATCTTTTCACATTATTTCTTCTATCCTTTTGCTTTTATTTCTTCTATCTTTTTGCCTTTTATTTCTTCTATCTTTTTGCCTCTCTTTGCAGCCGCAGCCTCCCCCGGATTGAGGCCACACTGGATTAGGTTGGGTAATTAGCTCGCGTTTTCTGCTTGAATAATGCTCCTCTGAATTGTCAGTGGTAGGTGTTATTAAAGTCCCAGTCGGCCGGCCATATCAGACAGACTGAAGTCTCCATAGCAACTCTTTTAGGGGCCGTTGGATTTAAAAGGATGAAGGGACATTCATTATTCAGCTTCGGTCAGAAAGGAGAATGTAAAGACTAAAAGTAGCCATTACTGCAACAAAAGAGATGGGGGGAAACTCTGGCAACTGGCCTACTAAAAATTCTATGCAACATGAAAACTCACTCTCACTGTAGGAAAAAGTGTACTACTGTGACAATTGTTAAATAATACCTGAATAACTACTAAATAAGGCTACTTAAAACGCAAAGACAAAGAATGTTGTACTCTCAAGGACTTGGCCTGCATGAAATTAGTCCATATAATTTATCTGCTGCTAGCTAAATACATCTAATTTTATTCTCCACTCCCATACGACACTGTTTCTTTTGGTTGTTATTTCCTCAATTATTGTAATTGATATGCTTTTATACGCCGCTTCTAAAAAATATGAAGCCGGTTTACCGTGACGTGTGGTGAGGATAATATGAGGATATTATGGGGCATTAGGTCCTATATAACCACCGAGTGCTACTACCAACTTGACACCCCTACCTCGATCCGGTTGGTTTGTCCTGGCTTGCCGCAAAGAGCCTCAGCCTCAGTATAAAACAAGCTTCAGTTTTATTTTATTTTCTTTCTTTTAGCTGAAGCAGAGACAATCAGACACTTTTTTCCTGCACACCCACATTGTTCTCTGTTGGAAAATTCCATTTCAATAATTTCAAGATGACCACACAAAGCTCAAGTTTCTTGGGTTTCACTTGCTCTGTCCCATGTTTACATTTTCAGTATTATTTTATAACAGTGATAAATAATTGTTGTGTGGGGATAAATGACAAAAATCGATGTACACAGTAATCAGTACTCTGTGGAGTCACCATGTTATAACTGGTGACCATGGCACAGATAATACTTCAGATTGTTAGATACGTGGGGTTAGGTTGGTTTTGGCGGCTGGGCCTTACGTTAATCGATCGTAAGCCGCAGATTTATTATGCATTGATTATGAACCCCGAGAGGGGACTTTAGGACTTGATCAGGCAGACTAGTTCTTGGTACCGTTGGCTGAATGGAATCTACATCAAACATAGAGAGTGATGTGAAATCGTGAACAGAAGACATTTCGATCTATTGCAGCGTGATAGCCCCTTTCATTTAAGAAAGGAATATATTCTCCCTATCATGGATAGCGGATTTAGTGTATTTGAAATCAAGTTCCATTCTGGAAAATCTTTCGGTATGTACATTTTCTTTACAAGCCTTACGCAAAGGCATATTTTTACCCTTTACGTTATGTGCTGCTTGAAACAATGGAAATCTATCTTTTAGGATTTTTCGTATCTGCATAAATGTGACAATTCTAACATTGAACACTTAGTTACAAAATATTAATACACAGGCAGTCTTTGCAAAATTCTTATTGTTTTTCTTGTGTTTCTAAATATGCGAAATATGCAAACATTAACCTTCGGGTACATAAGGCAATCAGTCTGTGGTGGGCAAATTCGCCTATGGTTATGATGATGGAGGAAGTCACTAAAAAGCTTGGGGGAAATCAATCTTCGTCCCACCCGCCTCACTCAAAATATGAAATAAATTAAAGGCATTCCTTTTCCCAAATTTCCCACCTCCTCCCTAGACATCAACCCCTCTGCAAATATGCCCACTGTGTTGTTTCCATGGCAACCATTCCCCACCAACTTTTTTTGCCCAATTTAATTTCATTTTCTAAACAGAAACTTGAATACAATTTCCATGGATAACGAAAACTGTGGGATGACATTCCCATAGGAGCTGCAATCCAAGCTTTAAGAACGCACTCTCAGTCTGACTTTGTAATTACAAACGAGCTGTTCATGTGCTGAGTCGCAGTTGAAAGGGTCCCCTGACAGACCAGAAAGGACCCTGCTCGCCACTAAAGGGTTAAACACTAAGGCTGGATTCCACTATGCGATTTTAATTGCGATTCAGAAAATCGCCAGTCGATTTTACAATTTTTGCAAAAAAAAAAAATTACAGACATGTTATATGTCATTTGAAAGGATTTTAAGTTCCTTTAAACTTTATGTTTCATGGATGGGTTCCTGTAATATTACTGGTGAAAGTTTAGAAATTTTAAAATTTGCAGTCTGATGGAAACGGGTGGATGGGAGGATGGGAGAGTGGGGGTTATTGAGCCGTTCTAGACCCCTCCTGGCGTGTCAAAACTCGGAAAAACATCCACATGCCATTGCGTGAATGCATGATCTTTCAGCACCTAGAATATACCTGGGCCTCTTCCTCTTTCCCCTAAAAACCTAGATGCGTGACTTGTGAAATATCATACGGGGCAACCTACATTTTAATGCAGGTGAATTACTAGGCCGACAATTCTCCAGTCCCTCTCCTGCCACCAGGTATATAATGTGTTCACCAAACCCAGACCTCACCCCCCTAGTGCTGGTCTGGGTACAGGTAAGGATATAGACAGGTAAAAATACCTTGGCACATTTCTTACAGAATGTATTTGTTATCTGAAGACTTCTGGATTTGGAAGGCCACACCCTCAGTTCGGTAATCTATTATCTCGGAAGTTCTTTAATACTATTAATTGACATCCATTTTATACTTGGTACGTTTATATATTCCCATCTGTTCAAGTCCTAGAAGCAGGCTGTAGAAACTCAAGCGAATCTTCTTTTAAATCTTGAAATTCGGTGGGAAAACATCGGTCATTTTATCAATAGTTTTCTACAGTTTAGTGCCCTTTAAACTTAAGTTTCTATTCCTCCAGACCAACAAGTCACAAGCTGTTTCTTGCCTTTTTTTAAAATTAACATTTTGGCCTCACAAAAAAATATTTTGTTAACATTAACTGATATTTGGAATATCTGAAAACTTGAGTCACTGAGATAAATAATTCATGAAAACTACATGTTGTTGTTTCTGTTGTTTGTCCTTCATTGCGTTAGGGAGAACCCTGCCACTAAGAGGGCCCGCCCGGGAGCCCGGCCCAGGAAAGCCCTGCTCAGGGCACTAAGGATCAGAGTGGTGCCCACACCCAGTGGTGGTGGCGGTGGTGGTGGTGGTGGTGGTGCTCAGAGTGGTGCCTCCGACGGTCACATGACCGGTGCAGTTTGAGTGACGGTTCACACGTCTAGTGACGTTGTGCATTTAATGGGGCCCAAAATAGACTTGACTGGACCCACTGTACGCTTTTGAAAATATTACTGTATACATTTATCTCTTACTTAGTATGATATAGGTGAAACGAGGGAAGGCCACTGACAGAATTACAAGTATTCTTTATCTATATGTTACATGGAAATGTTTTTTAATCAACATATAATTCGAATACTTCTTATTATGATTCATCATTTCATCCAAGTTATAGGATAACTTATCTCATAATTCTGCATAGGTTATTACCATGTCACTATCCTAGAAAATAATGCCATTGGTCATGATCTGGTTGATTCGATAGTTAAATTAAACTGGCTGGCACCTCTGTCAATAAACAAAACGCTCAACAGTGGCAGCTGTTCATTTACATGGCTCCCTCTTTTTGAAAAATAAAATGCCAGTGTAGAAACCATAAGCCTTAATACTCTGATATTGAGTTTTACACTCGGTGCTTCATAAGCCCCTAAGACGGAGACAAGTATTATCATCACGACCTCAGGAACTGCTTACTATCTGCCTGGCCTGGTTTCAGTACCCCTGCCACTAGTGCCAGGGCTTGGCCTAGGACTCCTCCAGTGGTCACGGCCAAGTATCATGGATACTAACGTGCGCATGTTTATTTTATTTATTCAATCTGCAGAAAATTAAGAAATGTAGGGAGGACATTTTCTAGTTTTATTTTAGAAAAACCTAGCGTGAAAATAACTTTATGGTATAGAATCATTGCCTTCGATTAGAACATGAACGGCGTGCAAGTGATTTACAAGACAGGCTTATGAAAATTGCCTTTGCAAATAACCAAACTTTCAGTGTAAATAAGCTCAGCTGACTACAAAAATGATTAAAATATCCACCAAAATGATAAGAATATATCCTTCAAATGTAGACGATATGATTTCGCTGAAGATGAAGATTTTACCTACGGCAACATGCCTTTTCTGCAATTTAAAATATGTATGAACAATGTATATATACTAACATGGGGGAGGGTCCATGGATAGCGGTTGAGGAAAATGTCTGGAGTGGGTCACAGTTTCGTTGGTTTAAGGTCGACATGTGATAACTATCGGCATCATAACACACCGTCTCTGTACCTGCCTCACCTGTCCCAAGTCATCAGCATCGTATCGTTTTAACACTAGACCCACTGCCATGCTAGAGCCCATAATGCCACTTGTTCTGTGAGTGAAAACCTCTATGGCAAAGGCATTAAAAACAATTGCTTGCTAAAAAGCCATTGTGACGTTTACTTTTTGTCCAGCGCACATTAACTAGGAGTAAAAATATCTAGTTATTGCATTACCTTTGAGAACTACTTAAAATCTAATAACAATTTGACATTAACTTCTAAACAAGATTAAGTTTTGCCTTTGCTAAAGTGGAATGTTCATTTGAATGTAGATGCAACAGATAATCAAATCCAAGGACGGTAGACGTCCATTAAAAAAGATTGGTAAACAAATTTAAGGACAGGAAACATAATTTCCGCAACCAATGTTCTTTTTTAAAATTTGGACCTGGAGCAAATTGTTTTTCATTGTCTTTCCGCACTAAATCAGTAAATGTAGTTGGTTGGCCTAAGTTGGGACTCCTAATGCCGCAGGGTTCTCATTACCATGACAACCACAATCTGAGCAGTTCAGAAGCAGCTCAACGCATAGAAACCTGCTGATGCTCCATACAGGGGTATTTAAAAAAGAGGCTAGACCCTGTAAGTGTTTTGAGCCTTCTTCACAATTTACTCATGGTTTACAGACTAAAAAATGCTATGATAAGCAAGTCTCCCGGGCACTTTTGTTTGGTTCTGCAAAAATCAAGTTTACCCCAGTTTACATGAAATTAAAATTGACTGCGTTATTCTAGCATTTCTTTTTTCCGTAGAAATTCTGTGGTATGATCCAGGGTGGCCCACTCGCTAACAATCGCACATATATACAGAAAACGAAGCTAGAGCAACCCAGCCACCAGCTCGCCACTTTACACATCTATTGATTTTGGGATTTTCCCTGGCAACAATATATTTTCTAGAGATAAAGAATGTGCATTTCACATTGCTTTCTTATGTGCAACCTGATACTGCAATTAGAAATTTAAAAATAAATCCCTTATTGGCTATCACAATTTTTGTGCAAAAGGTTCACCTATGAATAATAATTAAGGCACCCTGCAGACAGTGTAGCTGGAGCCCCAGTAGGTTTCTCAGCCAACAACATTCTCTGCTCCACCCTCAATTTCTACAGTTCTTTTTTTGTTTCTTCCTTATCTCGCCTCCAGGAATCCTCCCCACCACCCCAGTCCCACTCGCAATATCCAAACCCCTGGCGGCCCAGGAGGTGGTGCTGCGGTGTACAAGCGGAAAATGGGAGTTGATTTAGGAAAGGAGAGAAAGACACGCAAGGGTGCAGTGGTATGGTGGACACTGTGCTTTGGGTGCAGTGGCCACTGTGCTTTGGGTGTAGTGGCAGGGTGGCCCACTGTGCTGAGAATGCAGTTGTTGCGTTGCACAATGTGCTAGGGGTGCAGTGGTAGGGTGGCCACTGTGCTAGGGGTAGAAAAGTAGGGTGGCCCACTGTGTTAGGAATGCAGTGGCAGGGTGGCCCACTGTGCTGAGAGTGCAGCTGTCGCGTTGCACAATGTGCTAGGGGTGCAGTAGTAGGGTGGCCACTGTGCTACCCGGAACTAAAGGCAGTGTATACTTCCTGAATCAGTATGTCCGAAATATGTAAATGAGCTACTGAAATGCTACTGAATTTTCACTGATTTCTACTGCCAGCTCATTTAAATATTTCGGACATACTGATTGACCCCTGCTCAGCCACTGTATTTCCACTGATTTCCACTTATTTTCCACTGAAACGCTACTGCAAGCTCACACTGATTTTCCACTCAGTATACACTGTTTTCCCACTGCTTTTTGTTCCAGGTAGGGGTAGAAAAGTAGGGTGGCCTACTGTGCTGGGGGTGCAGTGGTAGGGTGGCCCACTGTGCTAGGAATGCAGTGGCAGGGCGGCTTACTGTGCTTTGAGTATGGGAGTTGGGTAGTCCACTGTGCTGTATGTGCAGTTGAAGGGTGGCCCACTGTGCTGGGGTGCAGCAGTTGGATGGCCTATTGTGTTTTGGGTGCAGCAGTAGTGCAGCAGTATGCTGGTCTACTGTGCTGGCAGTGCAGTTGAGAGAACAGCGGTACGGTGGCCCACTGCTAGGGTTGCAATGGTAGGGCAGCCACTGTACTGTGCTAGGAGTTCAGCTGTTGGGTAGTCACTGTGCTGGAGATGCAGCAGTCAGAGTTAACATTTATTGTAGACTCCCCAGTCCAAAAGCACCCTTCGTCATTAGATTAGACTAGAGGGCCATCAATCAAATGTGTACACATTTCCTTGTGAGTTCTTGACGCACCCCATATTTTTGTATGGCATATAAATCGAAAATGTAAACATACTTGCCACATTCTAACTTACTTGGGGTGAAGTTAATCAACAGCAGATGTCTAGTGAAAATATTTAACTCAATATAACTCAAAAGTCTACCCTGTAATTTTTGGGTATCCTAGGGGGTTGTCAATCTTCCTCACTGTCTGCATTAAAAAAGGGCCGGCTTGTGAAATCTGTCAGAAAAGAGCGGCTTTTTCATTTTTCTGTACGACTGAAATACTCGTCTGTAAAGAAAACAGTTGGATGTTTACCCGTGGGGGTCCTTTTTTTGACCCCTTCATCATGTCTTCCTTTTCTTTTCCTTCACACAAAACGAGGAGTATTTTTCTGTGAAGCCGAGGGGGCTGTTTGTTTGTGAGAGGGGAAGGGGCGGGGCAGATAATGGGAAATTCTCCTGTGAGCGCTGGTGGGTGAGGGTTGGCAGAGATTAGGTGTGCAGAGAGCACCAAGGCAATCAGTGTGGGCTGGGCAACGTGCGGCGAATGACACTGTAATCTGGTTGGGTTTAGGCCGGGCAAGGTGAGGTAGTTCTGTTATCAACCCTGCAAATAAAACCCTAATGATCTCAAATTTTAATTTCATGTTTATTACAATGTTCTTATTGAGTCATTCAGAAAAGATAAATGGAAAGGAGAGATAGTTCTAAAGTTGAAGAAAATAATTGTTTTTTTTAAAAATTTATTTGAAAAAAAAAAAAAAACCCTAAAAAAAAAGAAATAAAAAAAATATTAAAAAAATGCAAGCTCCTTGTGTGCCAAAGTTTAATAAACAGCCATGATGTCATATGTATCCCAGTTGCAAAGAGCCTATACTCCTGAATTCAGCGATATAATATATTCCATCTCAAAATTATGAGAAAAAAAGATATAAGCAGCACTACAGAGTTCACCCAGTAGGATGGAATTCCCGACGAGGCTACAACTGAAGTGTTTGGGGGTGAGCCTGTCTTCTAGTAGACATCAGCTGACGGGTCCCCTGGGCATGTTGTTGCTCTGAGTGTGGGTGGTAGTGGTGGTGGTGCTGTGATGGCGGCGGGTGGGGTGGCGCATGGGTAGTACCGTAAAGCCTCTAATACGAGCAACCACTTGAGTTAATATTGCAAAATTGCAAGCGGGCAACTAAAATACGCCTAGCATTTCTATGACAATAACTATTATTCAAAATCGTATTTTATTAATTTTGATATCTCAAATTTTGATACTATTTCTTTAAAAAAATGTCAGGGTGCAATTCAATTTCAGGGTAGCAACCAAAGTCAAATTTTCGAATTTCCTGTGTTTTTCCTGAGATTTCCCTGTCCCACGGAAATTTTTACCTGTCATATCAGCAAGTTGCTCATTTTTAAAAGCTTCTGCGTGTAGAAAAAATTTGGACAACACAACAACAAAAAGTCAAATCCCTAAATTCCCTGTGTTTTCCCTACCAGGGAATTTTTTGTTTGCCATTTTCCCTGTGTGGTTGCTACCCTGTAATTTGGAATGCGGCTTATATCAGATGTTTTACGGTACATGGGGAGAGGCAGCAGTGACTGGGTGACTGGCGGAGCAGCACTGCTGCAGGCAGAGGGTCAATAAACCTGCTCCTCCTGCTCCCACTGCCTGCCTACCCCCCATACCCCCTCCCTGCCGCCCCCCTACCGACACCCACCACTGCCCCCCCCCCCCCCCCCCCACAAACCTGCTCCACGTGCCGGTCTAATTTGGCGGCCCAGGAGCAGCTCGTGATAACTGCTCACCGCCCGCCCCCGCCCCTCCCAGGGCACCTGTATTCGCAGTGTCCATGGCCGCACTGTATCGCATGTATATGTGTTTGTGTACAGATAGGTGGGTACACTATGGGGTTATATGACTGCTTATATACACAGGGACATATCAGACGACTGGACTACTTCAAGAAATGTGTATACGAAGCATGGGGGATATATATTGTTTGAAGCAGTGGTTATATGTGTACCTTGTAATGCAATGCTTTGAGTAACAGGGTGCCCACGGTTTTTCAGAAATCAAAATAAGACCTAAATAAGACCTTTATAATACCTTGTCGGGTCCCAAAATAAGACCTTTTCAAGATATTTTTAAGAACATTTTTTGAATTATTTAAACATTTATACATTCTACCAAAATTAAGTAAACACTGAAATGACAGGAGGAAAAATGACATCTTGTAATAAATTGAAATTGACCAAAAATAAGACCTTTCTAAGACCTCTGGACCTAAAATAAGACCTTTCTAATAGCCTTATAAATGGTAAAACCAAAATAAGACCTTTTAAGACCTTATAATACCTGCGTGGGCACCCTGAGTAACTGATAACTAGCTTTTAGATTTGTTTGGCATTCAATGTGCTAGGTCAAGTTGAAAAGGATATCTGTACCACAGTAAGACTGTGACGGTTCTTATCTATTTACTGGATAGGTTCAATGCCCAATTCGAAACCAAAACCTAGATTTCAAATAGTTTGTACATCAGAGATGCCACTCTAAAGATTGCCAGAAAAGTAGGAAGTATCTCGTTTTATTTACATTTCATAACCTGAGGAAGTACACTTATTCTTTTATTTAGACTTAAAATTTGGACTCCATTCCTTTGGATTTTAACATTCAAAAGCTCTGACGTCGAAGATGTGTGGGAAGAATATTGTGTACTTGCCATTCAAAGAAATTAAAAAAAAAAAAAATCGTTAACTGTTTAGAAAGGGAAAGTGGATACATCTCATAAACTTATTAAAGTATCTAAACATGAGGAAACATCCTCCTACGTGTTTTTGTAATACATTCGGCTTACTACCTAATCCCTGTTTGAAGAATACAACGAAGAAAACAGAGAGCACTGACACTCTCAGGCCGTCCCAACGTAAGTCATTCTAGATACACGGAGTTAAAATACGTCCTCGGCCACTGCTACACCACTGAGTAAAATGAAGCCTGGGAAAACACAAAAAAAAAGAAAAAAGAAATAATAAAAAAAAAGATGATGGTAAAAAACTGGCTTTTCTCTTAATGCGGGATTACTGCGTTGCCATGACAATGGCGGGCTAGTTAATCTGCCCAGTGCCGACTGATTATCAGTGACAGCGACTCGGGCGACCCACGACTTCTCCTGGATTTTACGTGCGTTTTTTTTTGGGTACTCGCCCTTCTCAAAAATCAATTTGCCCTACCAGCAAACTCCGGTAGGGACTGGGACGCCTGGCGCCAAATGAAGGGATCGATAACCGAGCCCCACCGCCCCATACCTCACCCAGATAACGGCCCGAGGCGGCCGAGGGGCCCGCCTGCCCTTTTTATATTAATAATCCTACATAGACTGGAACCAAGGGTTAGGTATTTATTCCTATATCTAGGAGTTATATACTTTTTCTGAGGTTTATGATGGACTGAAAATTGTAAATATTGTACTAGGAAAATTATTTGATATTGTAAAATTGTTGCAGCATTTTCCATACTATCAGAGTTGATTTTAAAAATTCTGACGTAAATACTACATTTTATTCGGCTAATGTTACATGAATACAAGTTTATTTTTGTTGGCTTTATCAAAGTTGAAAAGACGTGTGTATACGTCCCATGACACTGTCCTGATTAAAGCAATTAACCAAGCCAAGATTACATAAATGAATAATTCAAAAGAACCTAAATAGTTAATTAAGTTACCCTAACAATAATATTCTCAAATCTAATTAAATCTATTGCATTCAAATGAAGGATTCTAGTCCCAAGCTATAGGCAAGGAGTCAAAATATATTGTAAAGCTCTTTTGTATGTAGAAACATTGCAACAAAAATATGCAAACAAACGGACACATAGTCCTGGGGACGTTATTTCAGTGTCCACCAGTAGCCAACCGTAAGCAGCAGCATTCAGAGCATTACAGGCAGGGCCCAGCCTCTTTACAATTTCAGTAAAATGCGCCAAATGAGATCATAGTTTTGTTTTTTAATGCGCTTTCAAAACCACCAAAGTGATGAGGCACTTGGGTTTCGGGACGTAATAAAATTTCCATTTTAATCTGGGAAAAGAAAGGCTTTCATTTTCGGTGCCCTTTCCATTCCCATAGCACCCAGTCTTCATCTGGATTGCAAATGCTATTCGCTGGGATAAAACTAACTTAATGTGGGAAGCACTTAATCAGCGCCTAATGCTCCACATTGGCATTTTAACTCGCATTCTCAAGTTGCAAAAATGTTAATTATTTCGACATTGAGAGGTTTCTAAGCTGCATTTGCAATATTTGTTTTTTGCTGCCGTGTGCAACTGTTTTCTGTTGTGAAATATTGCTGTTCCACATGGTTTTCATGTAATTCGAGCTTCTTATTATTGTCTCGATATCTACACTAGAAACTAATAAGGAAAGTTATATACTCGGTATACCGGCCATTGAGTTTTACTGCTTGTACACAAAAACATGCTGGCAATATAACCTGGTTTTTGTAGGAAATTATACGAATTGTTCGTTCTGACCTTAGGCTTACTGGGCAGTCTTTGCAAAAGCAAGCGCCAGCATTTTGAGTGATAAATTAAGAATCTGATATGGTAGTGCAATTTATAGCAGTGAAATCATAGCTATCGTAATATCATATTTGAATAGAATTAACACACTTATTTAGATGATCTTCGTGTACATACAAAATATGTATGCGGTCATCCATTGATAATGTACGCATTTTGACATCAGTTCTACCCCCGTTCTATTCATGTATATAATACGCATTAGAAATGTCCTAAAGCCCTTGATCTCCTCTTTGTGTATACGTAATTGATGGACGGCCCCTAATCGTTATATAGTTATACAATACAAAAGCTAGACATACCGGTAGTAAAACCAACGATAATAAATTACCTTTTTGGCAAGGCCTTTTGGTTATACTATGTTTACAAAGACTATTTTAGTTGCATCCATTTACCAGTGTGCCAGTTGTCTTTTCGACCATAACCATAAACAACAACCACTCTACTTCAGATTTAAAAAAAAGTGAGGCACAAAAGTATGTTCATTATACAGCAAAGGAAGGGTGCTATTTTGACCGATACTATTTTTATGTCTTTCGGATTGCAACCAGACACATAGCTGCTCGGAATTCAGTTTTATGAAGACCACCTCCTCCCTTGGCCAACTCTGGCCTAAAAATAGGGGTATTTTTGATCTACACCACCTGGTATATGAGTGGGGGGTGGGAGTGGGAGCTGCAGTGCGACGATAGGTTGGCTGCTCCAGGTGTAGGCCGACCCACCTGTTCGCCACTACCGTGTGTCAGACCCACCTGCTTCACTTAAACCTATATCACACTAGGCGATTCTGATTGTCGATTATTTGTTCATTTACCACTTTTGTACAATAACATGTAGAAGACCATGCATGCTTCATTAATTTGAAAGAGACTTAAAATCCCTTTCTAATGACGTGCAGCACGTCTTGATTAATCGCCATTACCACTGCCGATTTATAAGATCGGGAGTAAAGTCGGCTAGTGAAATTATACTCTAGATCGTCTCCTATTCTATTTTATTGTAGACTCCTACGTCTTGTTAGTCAATATGGAAATAACAGCGTGGTCCAGATGGAAGCACTTAAAACGTGAAACAAAGAGAATCAGTATTCTTTGGAATACCGTCAGTTCAGAGTAAATATTTAGTATATACAGTATGTGAAAATAAATATTATTTCCTCTGTGTGGTCACTGTTCATCAAATATTGGTTGAGTGAAAATATCAAATACGTGATTGTAGGAGAAAACCACGGAAACATTTGTCTAAACACAATGATAGTTATTTTCTTCATGACCATATTTTATTATCCTATGACGAGTATGATGTTGAACAGCCGTTTAAGAAAAGTATTCTCAGCTAGGTTTCACAATGGATCTGAAACTACTGCCGCTTCATTTTATATTATCAGTTCTGTCAGTGGGGTCTCGTAAAATATGGGGCTTGATATACTAATAGACTATTAGTATATCAAGCCCCATATTTATTCCCGGGTGCATACTTTTAGCATATATGCACCCGGCAGGCGCATGAATTATAAAGTTAATTTCGAACACTGTAATAGGGCTATCAGCTACACTTTGAAAAATAAAGGGCAAATATATATTAGTTCCTTAAATTATGTTGTTGAATTAGGCTTAGAATGATAGGACAAATATGTGAAAATATAAGGAGATTAAAACACATAGGGAAATATAAGGAATCTAGGACCTGTGTCAACCTTGTATTATGTTATCACTTCCAGTAATTCTATACAAATGTAGATGACTTGCACATTACTATCTTTAAGATCTGACTCAAAATAAACTGGCTACAAATATCCACATTCACCACTAACGTGCAGTAGGCGGACCTGCAGGGTGCCCTTTCAGTGCCGTCCACATACGATACATAAATCCCTGACCTGACCTCCTACCCCTTCCCCTGAGAGATTGATAGGGGAAACACATTCAGTGATCCATGGCTTTCATACATTGAGTTTATGAGTGTGGAGGTGGGCCATAACAGACCTCGGGCTCTGGAGCATGGAGGGGACTCCATACTTGGGTAGTGTGTGATGGTACGGCATGGATCAGTTGGATGTACCGAGTGGATAACTTGTGGTTTAAGATCGTATACAATTTATTTTCTTGTAAAATTAGAAAGAATGTCACACATTTCAATACATCCTGCCCTATATTCTACCTAACCTGCTGATTATTGCTGGCAATACCACAGGTTGCGGTTAATAATCGAAAGCAATATTCCTGATAAACCCGTTTTTACATGCCAATTTCTAGCGACTGCAAAAGGCAAGGATATCATATTGCATCGCAATTTATGATGCATATTCATAAGCAATTCGTACATGGAAAGTAACAGTGGAATACAGCCTTTTATCAGTCTCGGACTCCCACCCAACGCTTTGAGGACCGCCTTGGATTGATATCTGCAATGGCTTCTCATATGCGATATAATATTTTTCAAATTTGTGTGCATATATGATACGAGTTTTGCTTTATAAATAAATAGAAAAAAAATGAAATAAATATTTGGTACTATTTCTCTCTTTCATCACGGTAAGGAATAGCCAAAACGGACTGTAACCCATAGAGGTTCCCAATACTGGATCAACCTATATAGGCTAGGAAAATCTGCGTATCCGCATGTCCTCTACGACTATAAAATGGGCAAGGACGCCTAGAAATTGATATCTGGTAGTCCTCCTGACGACCAAATATTTTGTAAAGGTTACTGAAAAAGTCCCTTCAGAAACATCCAATTTGAGCATATTTTGATAGTTGTTTGAAAACTTTGAAAGTGTCCCAATAATGTGGACAACCTGTGGATGTATGTGGACAACCAGATTTTCAACATTAGTTGTCCTCTGACGACCAGAAAATTGGATGAATTTTCCTAGCCTGCTATATATATATATACACTAAAACAGGAGCAGAGGAGGTAGGGGTGTATTGAGGTGTGGGTTGTTCAGCGGCCACCAGGGGGCAGGTCGTTAATCCTTCCGAGCTGCTCCCCCCGGGCCCCCGTTAACAATACCCACTCCCCCGACGACCGGCTCCCGGGCCTCAGTACACTACGCCGGGTGTACTACCCCTGATCAGAGAGGTTATATACTAACTGTAGAGACTGTGCACTGTATGTGATGATGATGATGTGTTGGAGTTTAAGATCTGCTCAGCAATTTTTCAGCTATAGCGAGACCAACTCCGGTTTTTGACTGTACCTATTGGCTGACCGAATCTATGGGGGTGAGAACGACGGCAAGGCAAGGTAATGTAGCAGGCACTGCCCAGACTCGAACCAGGGCCAGCCAAGTCAGAGGCGAGGATGCTACCCACTACACTATCCCGCCCCCCTATTGCACCGTATGTGGCTAGGTGATGAGTTCCATGTCATCAAAACCACTCAATAGTTCTTGTCAGAGACACTAAATCTTTTTATAGAATTTGGTGGGGGCATTGGTACAGGGAGCTGTAGAAGAGAAGGGAGGAGGAGTAATTGTTACAGATGAGGGCATTCACAGCATTTCACACCCCATTGATTTTATACAATGAAAAACATCTGGCAAAGCTTTGTGGGCACCCTTACCAGCAACCACTTCAGGATGCCCCCAAAGCAAACATTATTATCAAACCATGGAGGTTGTCTGTCTTACAAATTTTCTGCATGTGTATAGAGAATTTAGCATCCATCAGCCAGGATGGCTGCAGAGGAAAACATGAATTTCCAACTATGGTAAACATGGATTCTATTTGCAACCACATCCCAAAGCTCTGGTTGGTTAGATGACTCAAAGGGAGGCCAGCGCAAACATTTGCGCTGGTTGCAAGCCGTACACAAAGATCCAAGAGGACAAGGACAGGATCGCCGACACCAGCGTCTGACCGCTGACACGTGATTGGCTCATTAGACGTCACGTGACAGGGTTAGCTTCTCTGTAAGTGTAACCCCCTTACTGGTGATCAGATCCTAATGTGAGGCAAATGGTCAGTCTTACCATAGAGATACATAAGATATATGTCTATGGTCTTACCACTACGCCCTTTTACGTCATCAAAATTTGTTCAACTTTACTATACCAAATTCTTATTTTATTAACCACAAGAGGACAAAGACGGTGACCTTATACTACGGATCACTGGGAACAATGAGGGTGTAGATGGGGATCCCCTTGTCCCATTTAAATACTGACAACGTCGCATGGCTTTGTTGCTAGTGAAGGCCCATATACATAAAGAATTGGCCATGTTCTATGTTTAGTTACTATCTTTTCAACCTGATATCACATATTACTAAGCCCATGTCGCCCTGTCGATTTTGGGGGTATACACTTATAATACTCATCATGCTTGAACTTCTTTATTTTTCTGTCCAGAAGTACAACTACAATCTCCGTTAAAACTATGTGGTTCTGTCATATAACATTTTTCATATCTGATAAAAGTATTGAATTTTACAATCTTTGGCAAGTAAACATTTTGTTTGGGAAGGTGAAAACATGCCAACTTTCCAAGGATTTACCTGAAGTAATCTTCAATTTCTTAAGACAGTCTTATGGAGCTTGCAGACGATTATTTATCTATCAACAGTTCAATCCAGGGCATTTAGATATTCTACTTTCGATGAGCTGAACATCTTCTAATATCCTCTTATTTCAAAACCTTAAGGACGGGACCACATATTCTAACTAACCGAACCGTTCTCAGAAATAGTAACCTCATATGACCTAAAAGGACCCCTGTGAAGCCAATTTAACTCTCAAGATCCGCGTCTACCAAATGACTACACTTACCAGTATTCTACTCCCAAATCCCATCCTCTTGATAAAATGAGGAGGGAAATAGTGGTAGTACCAAAATAAATTGGCTACATTTGCGGGCCGGCGGAGTATTTTGGCCGGCTGCCTGGCCTGGATACCAACCGACCCAGAACGGGCTGACCCGATGGCGGTCGGTCCAGAGACAGGGGAGGGGGGTAGATGTAGTAAAATGCCCCTTAAAAAGTAGCCTTCCCCAACTGAGTCAATAACACGTCGGGAAGGTGGTGAGGAAGGGAGTAGTCAAGTCAAATATTCCCACAAGTCTGTCTGGCCAGATCCGCATCGCATTATATCTTGGATTTGAATAATGATTATAGTAATAGTTTCAAGGTGTTTTTTTTTTTTCAAAATATGACGCATATGTATTGTGTGTATAGGGTGGAGGGGGGGGGGGTGTCTTCAGGTGTAAGAGTATGTGTACAGCCGTTGTCAAACTTGGAATTAGGCACAATGCCCTTGCACTAATTACCGTCACCCCCCTCCCGCTACGACATTCTTGTACAAATAGAGTAAATTTAGATTGGGAAATCACAATCCTCTATTCTGCATTATCTTTTTCAAGCTATCACGTCGGACATTGTTCACAAAATACGCTGGACAAGTACTGCATATTATTCATTTAACATTATTTCTATTTTTTTTAATTTCTATTTTTTTATTTTTTTGGGGAGGGGGAGCGGTGGCCATACTTCTAGGAATGGTCGGCCATTATATTATTTCTAGGAGCACGGTGGGCCATACTTGGAGGAACAGTCTGCCGTAATTCTAGGAACAGTCTCATTTCCTCCAGATCAGTCCCCAGAGCTCATCAGTACCAGTCGTCATGGTGACGGGCTGTGGCACGCCCTAAGCCCTCCTTCCACGCTCTCCGAC
The DNA here is from genome assembly GCA_936440205.1 of Lepidonotus clava. NCBI lineage: Eukaryota > Metazoa > Annelida > Polychaeta > Phyllodocida > Polynoidae > Lepidonotus > Lepidonotus clava. Next base: position 23,138,557 of record OW387135.1, read on the forward strand.
TGCTGCCTGTGTGCGGGCCACATATTACGCCACCCGTAATTAAACCTGGCCCAGCCACGTACGCTTTTACATGTCTTGGTTTCGGCCAGGGAACTTTATAGAAATCGTACGAAAGGCCTTCTTCTTTACATCTACACTTAAGTTACTTTTAGGTAATTTTAAGTAGAATGACCACTCAGATTTCATATTAAATTTCCATCACTTCTCCTTTTCCCACGCCAATTTTTCATCTCTCTTTTTAAAAGTTTCTTAGTCTGAAATCGTTCAAGAATTACTAAATTATTTCTACGAAATAAGGTCCTACATCGTACCTTTTTGAAATCAGTGCAATCCGTGATTTGGGGTGAAAAACCGTCATTTGGAAAACAACGGAATTATCTGTGTTTGCCCCGATAAGACATTACCTTTGACATATACCCATAGTTGGCATACTAAAAAGCAAATACTGATTTTTCCCTAGATTGTGGATGTGCTCATGATTTACTCAATACAATCACTGACTAAAAAAACTTTTCTTACGCACAGGATAAAACAGCCAAAATAATGACATGAAAAGCTTATACGATTGAACACCAGAACGTTAACACAAGTTTCTCTGAAAATCTTAAAACTTTCGTATGGGCCGAAAATTAATGAGAAGAAAAATCTGAATCTTCATAAAATCAACTGTATAATGCGTATGGGCTGAGACAAGAGGTATATTCTGACAGTGCTGGAGCTTGAGACTGGTGGCACGTCTACCTAGGCCTGCCTGACTAGACTTGGGGCCTTCAGATTCTCGACACGTCTACGCCGAATCCAATAATGATCTACAGCCGGAATAATCTTCTTTTACTGCTCTTTTATTTCGGCTCAACTAGCGGCCTAAGAAACCAGATCAACAACAGAAATTTATTCTCCCGAGAACTTAAGCCTTTCTCCAAGATGTGAAGAAACGTAATTATCGAAAGTTGAATGGACAGGGTCTTTTATTCTTTATACCACCAGATGGACTGTGTTTTCTTCGAGTTGGTGTTCGTGATTTGGTTAAAGAAGCCAACATTTTTATGAGACAGAAATAAGACTACCCTGGTAGTAGTGAGTATCTTTTTTGGAGGAGGGGCTTGGCCGAACGGACCTTCCTGACAGAGATAGATGAGCACCCCCCCCCCCCCCCCCCAGCCACCACCCACACCTTATTCTGATACAACGAACTCTGGTGGGGAACACCACTTACCCGATAGGCTAAGAATACAATCAGGGTCGTACATTTTCCTGGGCCAAACCAATAGGATCTCTGCTACCATTTGCAGCCTACGATGGAATAAGGGTGTTTCATGGTATCCGATAGGATAGTTGAACTCATTCTAATTTTATGTAAGAATCGGGATCTACGTTACTTTATGGGATATTACCCCTAATGAATGAATACATATCATTATTATATTTATTTGGGGATATAAGCCCGAAGCATGTCAAAACGTGTGAGATGCAGGACGTCAAAAAGGTAACTTATATCAAGAAGGATCTCTTATAACCTTCTTGGTTATGTCTTTATAATTCTTTTTTTCTCCCTTCTCTACAATTAGCCTAAATCCACATATTGATACATATTCATTGGGCATTGGCACACTGCAAGACTTGAATGAAGTAATAAGACTGCATTAAAAGAAAAACAACTGTGTTTAGGTTCCCCGACCGACACAATTTTTTTGCCCTAATCCTAACTGAGAAATTATTTTAGAAAATCATTAACATTCAACTATAATGGACAAATTGATTTAAATTAAATGTACTACACTTTATCACAAAATGTTTTTACAAATATTAGAAATCGTTTCAGAGGGTGTATCGAGTACAACTTATATTTTCAACACTATCTGAGTCCATCGTCGGTACTTAAAATAATAATGTTTTAAAGAAATTAAAGGAATAACAACCTATCAACCTTTTTTTAATACTTGAAACCTGAACTATACAACACTTTTTCTGCCTAACCCGTCGGCCTCAAGTCGTGACGCTATCCTAAACTGTTTTTATATCTATTTTGACGACTCACATACGGGCACTTAATGATTTTTTACCTGTCAGGAGAAACGATTTATGTGAACCTTTTTTTAGCAGTATTATAATAATAAACAGCTAAAACTGATCAAACTACAGATAAGGGGTCATCTATGTAATTAGTTCACGTTGAAATCTTGTGTATTTTTCATATAAACACGCTTCCTCGTGTAAGAAATCTTGACAAAGAAACTTCTAAGGTTTTTACTCAAGGTAGCATTCAAAAATACTATAATAGGCTATATAAATCCTATCTATTTGACAGTGTCGATTCATCGTAGACAAAAAAAAACAATGGCCAATGCTCACGATGTTATACTGAACAAAATCCTTGTTTATTTGCAAATTTTCGATAATTTTCAAATTAACAAGGATTTTTTTCTCACTAAAATAGGATGGGGAGCATCTAAAGCGTACGTCTATAGCTATTTCCGCATACATTTGAAAATATAATTGAAAAAGCATGTAAACATATTTTAACTCTGTTCAGTGGAAATGGGCATAGAATGTAATAATCAAAACACACAGGACCACTATGAAAATCTATTGCACTAACAATCTGCGTCGTGGATATGGTTGAGGGAATCATGAGAACGCTGTCACTTTATCTCGTTGCCATGGCAACAGAGTGACACGGCGACTGGGATGAAGCTGCCGTGGCTACTCGGGCCAGCAGCAGTGCTGACCGATACATCCTGTCTACAGGACCTAATGGGGAGACGGCTTTAAACGCTTTTGGCGAATATCTTTAATGTGGGTAGTTCGCAAAGACTTCTAAAACGTCTTCTAAAACGCCTTTTAATGAATTTTACTTCACTTGGACTGTCTCTGGCTTTTTTTTTTTTTTTTTTTTTTTTTTTTCAACGTCAAGAGGCATTGTTGGGATTCTGTATTGAAACAAACGATGCTTATTTTCTTACATTTCGAGACAATATGCGAAAAGTTGCCAATATGGTGAGCGAAAACGAAAACAGTTCCCTTGGGATTTACAAAATTCAATTGATTTTCAAGGACCACTACAAAAGATTCACCCCTTTCTTTTTGTATAAACAGGCCTCATCATACACTTTGTCAATTATACCGTTGCGAACCTTAAAATTATCATGTCTCCATTTTGTTTATAAGCTACGCACAAGCGTAGTTTTTGTTTAGTTCTGTTACATTTTCCCTCCAAAATTGTAGTAAATTGTGCTACTTACACGGAAACAAATAACACATATATCATTTCATGAGGAATCCAATAAGATATTTTTGCCTATCGAATACTTGGCACTGTGCCATTCGTACAGCTGTTGGTTTGTACTGGCCCTTCCGTAATGACGCCAAGTTGAAAGAAAATGTTTTATTTAAGAATCAAAATTCCAGAATGCTATGCCTAGAAATTATTTCATTGGCTTTCTTATTCAACCAAACAGTGCAATAAGATCGAAATTCTCAAATCACGAAAATAGCCATACCCATGAAGTTTAAATTATATTCGAGTAATTATACCCATTTCCTTATAGCATTTATGGATAATTACCCAAAATCCCAATTTGACTGTCAACTGCCCTGGTTTTGTATTATATTATAAGGTTATGAAACAGAGAGCTATCTGGTTATTATTTACAAGCTACTAAATCTGTATCTAGGTCAGTTTACACTGTGAGCATGCTTTCCTTGACAGTTGTCATGCCCTACTTATTTCCCATATTTCTGCTTGCCACCCTTGCTTTTGAAACCGGACCCTGGGGCCCTCAGGAAAATAACTGAGTAAAAGAGCATACCAAGTATGCTGCTGGGCATGTTTCCGTTACTTCACCCCTCCCAGCCTGAAGTCAGTGTGTCAGAAGTCCACCAAAAGATGTGGTTAGTCTTTTAGAATGAGGTGTTACGTAGTGTTCCGCTGTATAAGTTTCTGTTAAATATTTTACATATATTGTTTTTTCCAATCAAGCCAGTGGGTGTATATTGGTTTGTTTGTTTGTTGGGGTAGTTTAACGTCCGGCCAACCTTTATGGGTTCTTTCCAGACTGCACAAGGTAATGCTTTTTAGCTTACGGGTGACTGCATCTATGATATGATTTAGAAGAAACCCGCCACTGGGTGTATATTGGTGGTAATAATTCCAGATATGTAGAGTTATTATGTAGTGTTCCGCTACAAACAATTTTTGTTATTATTACTTTTTTTTCTCCAGGCCAGTAGGTGTATATTGGCGGTGATCAGCCCTGGGTCGAGTTTTATTGGGTGTAGGCAGGGTGCACAGGTGTGACGCGATCAGACGGCAGGCAGGTGTTCCCACTACAAGCATCACTTCTCGCCGTCACGGACCACATTTCAAAGTCTGTGCCACCCACTGCCACTTTCTTTTTCTTATCGCTATCTCATCTCTGTAGAGGCTACATGGAGTGGAGGCCTTCTTATGTGGCCTTTTTATACAATTATTTTGATGTTCATCTTGTCATTTACTGTAGAGCCCCCCCCCCCCCCCCCCAAAAAAAAAAAAAAAAAAAAAGGAAAAAAAAGGTAAAAAAAGAAAAAAAGGGAAAAAAAAGAAACGAAAAGAAAAAGAGAAGAAAAAGTAAAAACATGATACAGAATTGCGAATTAACCTTTTGAATTATCAGCCATCTGCAATTTCATACATTGCGTTGATTACACGTGAGCTGCCCGGACAATCTTCGCTAGGAATTTTGCAATATTGGCTGAAAGTTTAGTATTGACACTCATAGTCACAAAATAGAATTTAGTTTCAGACTTTTAGGAACGACGATTGAAATGTGAGCCATTCGAGCTGAGTACTTGTTTTTCCTTTGCAAAAAAAAACACAGCTCCCCTGATAAACAATATGGTAATGGCTGACGGAATGGCATTAACTCAAGGATGATGAACTACACTACAGCCAATAATTGCTGACCAATTTTCAATGAAATAGTACCTAAAAATTCTTTTCTGAAAAAAAGCAATTTGCTGCTGTACTGCTTAAAATTTCTCACTACAAACGTTTTGTAGCTCTGATCACAACATCCCCCTTCCTCCCAAAAACTTGCTTTATCTTATCTTGGCTACATGTTATTCTATTATGGTATGCATGTCTTCATCACCCGCAAGACAGCAAACTACGATTATCTTTAGTGGTGGTCCTTAAAATAGTTTCTAAAGAACAAGAAGTCCTTTCACAAAATTTATTTTGAATAGGTCATCATCCATAAACACAGCTAAGTGAACCTTTTTATTTATGTTTCTAGGGGAACACAATATGTCCTTTATAGCTGGTGTCAGTTGAAGGGTGGGTGAATGCTGGGACCAAAGGATGACTAGCTGTTTGTTTGCAGCTAAAACACAAGTAGTCAAGTCAAGCTGTCAATCTGGACCCTCTCACTCAGAGGTAAACAAACACGGGCAGAGATCTAACATGAACCCTGTCGCTTTCTCTGGTTTGGATTACCCCACTCTAGAGCCACACCCTCAGTGTATTTATAACAACTTGATTTCATTCAACCTATATGAAAATACTGAAATGTTTTGTTTTGGTTAATTTGTGAATTTATCGTTTTTGCAAATATCTTGATGCCTTTTCCACAAAGAAAAAATGTACTAACTATGTGTTACATTCAATAAAAGAGCCATGGAAGACCCTATCTGGGACGTTTTTCGAGCAATGTTTGGGGTTTCCCTCAACAAGTGAACTTATTTTTCCCCACTAGCTTACTGGGTAGTGTTTGAAATTTGCCACTGGCCAAAGTCAAGTGAAAATAACTTTTAGTTTTACAATGATGTAATATATGTTGAATTTCCTAGCCATGGATTTGCAATTTTACAGAAAAGGCTGCTCATCAGTCTATTTGGTTTAATAGGTGTTCAAAATTTCCACTAGGCTGACTGTTCTTTTGTGTTTTTTCAAGAGGACTCGGTACTAGTAGTTCTGTTAAGGTCAAACTCTGAATGTTAAATTTGCCATAAAACATTACTGGACCATTTCTTTGGTTGGTGGGCTACCTATCTCGGACTGTGACAGCAAAGAAACGATAAAACTCATGATTCCATCACTTAACCACTAGCTTACTGATGCGTTCACTCCCTATTCTTATCTAAAAGTCAATCAAATGTATATAATTCACAGAAACTGGCTAATCTAGGCCTATTCTATATTTTTCGAAAAAAAATAAAAAATTTTGAGCACAAATGATTAGCAAATAGTGTACATGCATTGTTATATTTCGAAGTAACGGTCTCCGGCACGACACAACTTAGTTATTGGTTTTGTAAGTCTTTTTATGTAACAATTCAGGGTGCAACCCCCCTCCCCTCCTTTTTCTTTTCAGAAATCAAAATAAGACCTTTAAAATACCTCGTCAGGTACCAAAATAAGACCTTTTCATGACATTTCCAACAACATTATTTGTCATTTCTAATCAGTTTATACATTCTACCAAAAAGAGGTAAGCGTACAAACGACAGGAAGTAAAATTACATCTTGTAATGAATTCAGATTAACTAAAAATGAGACCTTTTTAAGACCTCTGGACTAAACAATAAAAAAAACTTTCTCATAGCCTTATAAATGGCAAAACAAAAATAAAACCTATTAAGACCTTATAATACCTACTTAGGCACCTGCTGTTTACATGGAATGAAATTAAGGGTATTATTTTCCTAAATCTATTTCCTGACAAAGGTTGATTGTATCTAAACCGACATACCCACGCTGCATGTTATACATTGTCAATGATCACATACATTTAAATTTACCAGAATTTTGATGGTCAAGGATTATACAGATATTTCAGGAAGTACAAACTACCCTTTTTAATTTATCTTAACTATGCCTAAATCTAGGCCTAGGCCTGATATTTACTAGAAAGCTAGTAAATTTACTTCATGTAAGCCTAGATCCAGAAAAGAAAACAGCACCTATGCGCGTTCATATGGTGTCAAAAGCATGTCTTTATAACTTCAACGCTGGAATCGGTGAAACGAAAACCCTGTATTCGCTTGGGATCTAGACTAGCCTCCACCTAAACTCTCTAGGCCTAGACTATAACAGTTACTACAGATAGGTCTAGGCTACATACTATTTTTACTACACAAGTCTGTCTTCTCTCAATATTCATGGACCTTGTCTTTGTAACGCTAGCGTTATGAATGGTCAAGATATCTACTGTTGGTCCTATTCAAATTCTATAAAGAGGCTTTCCCTAGAAGTTCAGTAACTGAGTAGGCCTAGAATGAGGCTAGATTCTAAGCTGGAACTTGGAAGCTGTGTGTAGATATTGAATTTGAACCATGTTGACATCTGTTGCACAAGATAGGTCAGTGAGGTAACTTGAACTGAAATATACATTGGTTTCCTTATTCTAAATGCTTACTTGACGTACAAACACTGTAAGAATGCATACAGTGTTCCGAGAAATGGTGTTTATCCACATAATTTAGCGCTACTGGGCACAATTATCCTCCACTGAATGAAACAAAACAGCTGAAACAGACCGGGACCCTCCAAGCCGAGGAGGCTGAATGCTTACCCATGTAGGACTGTCTTAGCACGGAAACATTCTCCATTATCTTCTCACAGTGATCTGGCAAAACGCCCATAGTCTGCAGTCGATGTGGAGTAAGTTGACACACCTAAAAAGAAGCGCACAGCAGAAGAAAATCAGCCCGGGTTGTGATTGACAGGTCCAGATTTCAATGTAAAATGGGAGCAGCCATGTTGAAATTCGCCGAGTCGAAGTGCTTACCAATTGGAGGGTTTTGTAGCCATACAACTCGAATGTTTCTGCGTACTGCCCACACATAAACGTCTCCAGCCATCGCTCCACCGGTCTGGCCATATTAAAAGCGATGGAGGCTAAAAGTTCACGTTATAAGACTAAGATGCGCCATAAACACATTCCGTCCGCTCGTTATCATAATGGCCGCTTATCACGTGACTGGGTAAATCTGGGGGGTCGCGGGGGGTCGCGGGGCCCCTTGCGACAAAGAAAATCGACTGAGGCCGGCGCAGAGAGAGGGAAGCAGCCGGCCGGAGTAGTGGCTTCTCACACACTCAGACAAGGACGACGTTTATTCTTTTATTTGGCAGTTGCACCACATAGGCCCACCGGATTTTATGGTATGTTTGTTTTATTCTTGTATTAGCAACTTTCATTTATTTCAGTAGATCTACTGAAATGCACACACAATACAACAAATACAAGTGAATTCCAGCCCTGGGAATGATATGATCAAGTTCAAGGAATACCTTTTCAGGCTAACAGACTGCTCTCCAGATTGGCATGGATCTATAATTTTTGCTGGCCTTATAATGTAAGTCTAGTGTCTACACAGTCTAAGCTAGACCATACCAGGTCATGGTTGCATTTCTGGGTCAATCTCATTAGGTGGAAATTCAGTGGTGCCGCCTGGTGTGAAATAAAGACATCCCATCTTGGGCCAAGGGGGAAGGATATCCTCATATTTGGTCTTCCTCTTAAATCTTAGTCAGCCTGAACTGCTCTGAGCCAACGGGATTTCAACATCATGAAAGGACATTCAAAAGGAAGCAGTTTTTTTTGGACTGGGATTTTTTATTGTTTCACAGTTTCCTACAAATTCACAGGGTCTTTCAGTGGATGCGATTTCAAATATTAATTTTATTATATCAAAATTCTGTATGTAGAATCTTCACTAGCCATTAGATGGTAGCATAGGCGGCTCATAGAAATACTCTATTCGTCTATGATGGTACCCATCATAATTTGAGACTTTTCAATAACATTTTAGGCCCAACACTGCAGGAAGGTGAAAATGCAAGTTGAAAGATGTCACAAAAAGAAATATTTCAAAGCGTAAATAGACTCTAACCATTCATATTACATGTAATTAGATTTTTTAGTAGATCTACATTAGTTTGACATACCGGTACCATAATCCACATTTTAGCCTGTGACAAGTAGTTGACAAACTAGCCTAATGTTAGACGCGTGAACACAATCTCACACCTTTTGTTAAAGCAAAGAGGCAAGCCCGTACACAACAATAGGATCCATTGGCTCAACACAATTACATATAGACACAATGAAAATGCTTGGCATTAAACAAACATTTCTATCAACGCTTGGTAACTCCCCAAACGTTACATTCAGTTGGTGGCAAGGAGGCCGCTGCTCTCCAGCCTAATCACACTGTCACATTTAGATTTATTGCAGTTTCATAATGATCTTCAAGACAACCATCTTTTTTGATCACAATTTTTTTTATATTTTTTACAAAGCTAAACACAAGAAAGAGAAAAGATAATTTTAATTCCCCTTTCGGATCTTCTTTAAGGGTCTGTAGATCTACACATCATTATGCCATTTTACGTATGCAAGTACATAAAATGTAGTAAAAACAAACATAGGTCAAATACCATATCTTTGTTGTGTTAACAGGGTCGCAACAAAATAAACAACTGTACAATAATAGTTTTTTATTTCTCATGGAATCAGATGACAGTATCTTTGACAAAACAACATTCATATATTTTTTGTAGACAAAAATCGATATGAAAAATCAGGAGATCTCTAAATCTTATAGATTGAAAAGTTGATTACTGGCAAACGATCTGAAGTTACACAATTATATACAGTAAACATTAATGTAGTCTTATTTTTTGTGTGATATAACACGTTACTTCTTAACTTTGTAGAATCCACCTGTGGATGAAAAGTACTTTTGACTAGCTTCTTGAACACGAGTTTCGGCGGCTTGAGGGTTGACAATTTCCAATCCCTGAAAGACAATGAAGGGCAATTTATGTCAGCTGCTAAACAAATATATTATATGTACATGGTGTAGCTGTGTAATACACGAATGTAAAATGAAACGATATTTAAAATCCTAACAATTTTTTTAATTATTTTTTTAAGAACCTACTTGCAAATAACTAAATGCATATAACGATAACAGTCCCACAATCTAATATAATTTATAAATATTATGAATGCATTTTGAAATGATATACCCATTGTATTGGAAGATCGGAAATAGTCTTACCTGTAGTGGAGTGAAAGCAACACTTGAGGCTGTTCCAGATATTTGCTTTTTGACGGTGGTACTTCCACCCCAGGTGCTGTTTTGTTTGGATAACTTTTGCTGAAAAAATAACCGTGACAAGACATGATTAGAGCATTTTTCTTCAGATGATAGGTCGTTAACAAACAACGTTTTGTTATGATAATTCTGAGTATTCTTCCAAAATATCTTTCTAGATAATTTATGTTGTTTATGTAATATCAGGAAAACAAAACGGGCCTTTTGACTCACCTGTAACGATTTTGAAATTCTGGCCTTTGTTTTGGAATCGACTGGCGGTCCTCGTATTCTTCCGGAGCTTTTCTTTCCTAGGTTACCGACGGAGAAACCAAGGTCGTCTTGGTATGCGTCCTCCTCAATCTGTAAAGTTTATAGGTTGTTAATTAATTTCCATGTTAATTGACGTTTACGTGAATAAACGTTAATGTGAATTAACAATACATTTACATGCATTCGATCTAAAGATTTGTAAATATCTTAAACCGGTTTTAATTTGTTTATAATGACCTCTCAATTTTATTTGCAGTGGGATGACCTAGCAGTCACACATGTTCCAGGAAAACTCAGAGTTTATAAATGCAAGGAGCAAAGAAAGGTAAAATGGAATGCAACACTGAACCAGCTGAGTATCTGAAGGCAGATGTAATTGAAAAAAACATAAAAGAAGAACCGAATGAAGACTTAGCTGCAGGTCAAGGAACTAATGTGGATCAAGGAAGCAAAGAGAGCTTGACTCATAAACAAGCAATGTCTAAGTTTGCAGATGGCCTGATGGATATTATATGTAATGATCCTTTGCTGCATGATCTGCCACCAGCTGTCACCCTTGAAGAAGTTAATTCACAGATTGCCTTGGAATATGGACAGGCTATGACTGTGAATGTAGAACGAGAAGATGGGGTAGTTCTCCCTGTTGTAGTAATATCGTCAGCCAGTGTTCTGGATCTCAAGAAGGCTATCAAACGACATATGACTCTAAAACTAGAGCGAATGGGACATACTCCCATTGTCAGCTGGCGATATATTTGGAAGAGATACTGTCTTATGTTTGAAGGACAGAAATTGTTGGAGGACCAGAAACCATTGAAAGAGTATGGTATCAGGAACCGGGATAAAGTGACTTTCATGAAGGTGTTGAAACAAAAGTGACTGGTATGAAGTTGTTAAAAGATTGATGTATGAGTGTTGTAAAAAGTTTGATGGATCACCTGGACCGAAGCTGTACTTGGAAGATTGTGAATCTGTTTTGGTACACCTAAGCACATGTTATGTCCTTATAGTATTGATCACTATGTTATGTGACTGTCTACTATCATAGTTTATTAAAGGTTATGCATCTAAATCATTCACTTTCATATATTAACCTCATTGTAAATAACATACAACCAAATCGTCGACTAGAAGATCATGTATGTGCGTGATGTTTATCAGACTCAATAAAAAAAAACACGATTTATTATGTGTATCTCTGACTACTTTTTCTTACTAAAATATGTTCAGATTGTTCGCAATTTTGTATGCAGTATAATACATGAGACTTGCAAGGCTTGGCTAGCTCACACCTGTTAACTGCATGCTTTTTTCTAGGTCAGTCCTTATGTAGTCCTCTAAGAAATCGCTGGGAAATTCTTCCATCAAAGTGGAGACATTGATGTAGGACAACATATGACCCACTGGGTTATTAATAAATTGTTAGACAAGACGATATATTTTGTTGAACTACTGCAGCTTGAAGAGTGGGGCATCGGAATGCAACCCCCATTTCTTTTTTTTAGATAACCAGCAGTAGTACTCTTGGAAACATGACAGCCATAGGAGAGTGCCAATGGTGACATTTATTAATACTTAAGTTACGGAATAAAATTATGAAAAAGTACAGTATATTTGTATTTTTTAAATTGAGACTTAAAGCCCCAAGGACTTTTCCGCTCACCAGTGACTGATCAGTGATGATAAATCACCCCAGATGTCACTTTTAAGTTTTACAAAATTAATATTTTCACTATTTGATTAACTTAAATTTGTATGCAGTATAATACATGAGTCTTGCAAGGCTTGACAAGCTCACACCTGCTAACTGCACTATTTAGCAACAGCTGGTTTACTCTAGGTCGACCCAATGTTGTCCTCAAAGAAATCGCTGGGAGAATCTTCCATCAAAATGAAGACACTGATGTAGGACAACATATGACCAAATAACTTTAAAACTTCAGTTATAGACCAGAAATAATGAAATGAAATTAATTTGGTATAACGAACTTTGCACATGAAAAATGCATCTATTTGTAAGCGTGATCATATGAGGCACTGCCCCCCCCCCCCCCCCAAGACAGTTCGTGTTCATTATTTACATTTTCTGAGAAGGAATTCCTGAGGTAATTTCAAATGTTTTTTGATGTCTGATACGGTTGTTATCACTGTATCTACAGCGATCATTGTATTCTACATGGAAGGTTCTTTACCTTTTAATTTACAATAAAAAAGTGTCATCATTGATATGCTCCTAAAAAGCTTCATTTGTCGAGGGAATTTTGTATGCAGTATAATACATGAGTCTTGCATAGCTTGGCAAGCTCACACCTGTTAACTGCACTATTTAGCAACAGCTGTTTTATTCTTAGTCAGTCCCAATGTTGTCCCCAAAGAGATCGCTGGGAGAATCTTCCATCAAATGAAGACATTGATGTAGGGCAACAAATGACCAAATAATTTCATATAACATTATACACCACTTACAACTGAATTTAAAGAGTTAATTTAGTAATAAAAACTTTGATCCCTCCAGAATATTTTTGATGTCTGTGAATAATTATGTTACCTGACATTTAATTCAGAGATGCCACTCCCGACTGTTTGAGAATTAGGACAATTATGATACTGTTATATTACTTTTTTTCAGAAGCAAATAAGAGCCACTATTACATTTAGGAATCGATTCCTAACATAGAATTTGTATTTGAATAGCTTGAAACTATCCAAAAATGCTCTAAAACAGATATGAAAGTGCTGTAGGAAAAATCGGTTGTGAAATCCAAAATCACCAACAAGTAGAAATCCTACAAAAGTAGGAGAAATGCCAACTCTGTTAATCAGCCTTATTCCATGGATATTCGAAATTTAGTTGATTGTAACAATTCATTTTTAAAGAGTAGTTCATTCTGATAGTCATATACACAATTACCACTAATTACACTGCATATTGCTGTCAACCATAGTGTCCTACTTGGAAGCTCCGCATCTCATCAGTAATCATTCAGGAACGGATTTACTTTGGGTATGATACACAGTACTATGACCTATCTACATGAATAGAAACCACAGGGCTTTGAATTCCGCGATTCCTGGGCAAGCCTCGACTCGTCCCACTTGACAACTAGACGAGCCCATTGACACTTCACTACACTCCCCAAAAAGACTCACTATTCTAAAGCTATTTAAACGAATATTAAAATATTTTACGCTGAATCGTTGAATAACTTTCAGAATACATTTGATGGACATGTTACAAACCTCTGCAAAGTTCATCCTATTCGCCATTTTCCGCATATCCGTAATACCAAGTCGCTCCTTCATCTTACGGTATCTGCAGAAACAAGTTCGTGGTGACGTTAAGTTAATAATTATTATCAGGGACGCACGATTATTCAGAGGGAATAATCTTAAGCCTCTATTCCACATACCAATTTTGATGCTGCAGATTTTGCATTTGGTTTATTTTCTCTCAGAATATGGCATGGAACATTACATGCTGTATACCATTTGAAAGAGAATGGCAAGACCTTTCTAATGATGTAGAATACGTGTATATTTGACCTATATTCCCATGGCCGATTTCTAAAATCGGCAGCAAAATCGGTATGTGGAATACGGCCTTTAGGTAATAGTTTTCGTTTCATTTTAAATAAACAAAGAAATATTTTTATTCGCAAAATCTTTTAAGATTCTCTACAGTCCGAGCAGTGCGCCCGTATTTACCAAGGGAAAACGGTCGATTCTATGTTTCTCAGAATGCATAGACTGCACCACCATTTGCATTCTTTCACTTAACCCTCGCAAAATATTGTAGGGGGCGCTGTATTCTCACGAGAGCCGCCACCTTCGGCCGGGTAGTCTCCCTCCAAACTTTAAGGTGTATTTATACTTAATCTAGACAAAATAAGATTCTAAATCTTGTTTTATTCCATATTTATATCCTAAGCATTTACCTCATACAAGAAATAAACTGTAGAATTCTTCTGAATATATGATACCCCAATGTAAACCAACCCTTAAAATTACAAAGAATTACCGGTTCAAGATGGCGACGGGACGTAAAAACCTTACGTCCCGTCGTTTTTCGGTCACATGCCCGGATATTAGTGAAAGAACAAGATAGACCTACCTCCTGCCTCCTCGTTTTTTGCGTGGTGCGTCGATGGGTGCTGGGAGGGCCTTAATCTGTTTGACTGGTGGAGGCTCTTGGAGTTTCTCCAACTTGGCCTCAATGTCAGCTTTGAGCGACTCTCCGGCCCGACTGCTCTGGTCTTCGTTGAAACTGTCCACGCGGGCAGCTAGCGTGACCTTGGCAGCGACTAAACGAGCCGCCTTTTTTCTCAGATCCTGTGTGGAAGTAAATAAAAGAATGTTTTGAAAAGTGTCATCACAGAGCTTATTGTATGTGCTGATGCAAAAGGCTCGACTTATTTCATTATGGAAATTCAATAGGCAGATATAAGTTTATAAGTAACATGTAAAGAGTTCATTTTGTTAATAGTTAGCGACACATCATACAGGTTAATATTAGTTTTGTTTTTCACTTAAAACTATATTCAACGCATATGCTCTGCGATCAATAACGAAATCACGATCAAAAGACCAGTGGCATTTGTGCGTGAGAACTCAAATTTCTATAATTTCTATTGAAAGGGGTTGGTCAACCTTTGAACTTCCTCGGTTACAAGAAATTGAAGGAATTCCCGAGGAAAATCCATTAAATAAACTTCATAATACATAACATTTAATCGCTGCTTAATCATATGTAACAGCACAAATATAGTGAACTATTGTTAGTGTTGATTTAAGACTGCGTGATGTGTATAATTAATTTATCCATGAGTCGTTCATCGAAGTTATTGAGCCAATCAGACTGCGCTCAAAGTTAATTCATCCATCCCCCAATAGTTCAAAAGAAATGGACGATGAGGAAGCTCTTAAAATGAAAGGGTTTTTATTGAAGTAAACATCTCATCCCGAGTCAAAGCCACAGTGAATAAGTCTCCATCAGTCCACCTTCCCATCTCCTACTCAGTGATCAACCACATTTAGAATACAAGTTGTTCCAGCACATCCTAGACCACCCTAGCGCTTAGCTCTATCACAATCCTTTGTCCGAGGTAGTTGGTATTGGTAAACTCCAGTATACTGCGCAGGAGCTGGTAGGCATAGCTCCGAGCAGCTCAGCTAATGCTGCTGACTTTCTTACTAAAACTCTACTAACTGCTAACTCCTAACTGACTCGCTCCCTACCTTGCAACGCCTTTTATACTGGTTAACAGGTGGCGCTAGGAGCGTAAAATGTCTCTTCTCAGAAGTAGTATTGCTAGGTCTGATCCTAACTAAATTATAAATTATGATGATATATTAAAAGTACTAAGCTATTAGTACAATAGCTTCACTCGCCTACAGAATCGTTGATAACGGCATGCTCGCGTTCTAGAAATTCATGATCGCAATCTGTAGGATACAAATGGTTAACTATACATGTATACACCTACCGGGGGCGTTTTCTGCACTATGTCGCTGTAGTAGACGTAGCCTGTGTGGGGTAAGATGCTGGTGCTCGAGTACCCAGACAAGGTGCTCTTCTGTGCTCCTAATACCAGGACGTTACAGGCTGGCATCTTAGACAAATTCGTGAGACCCCCGGCCTGACCTAGAAACACAAAATTGTGTTTTGGTTTTACTCATTTTATTCAGTGATTCTTGAGATCAGGGGAAAGGATATATATTAATTAAGTGGCATTGAAAGAGTGGCAATGCACGTCGTGAACAAATGGAGACATGAAATGTGTTTGGATAAAAAAACAACCTCGTTACATGGTACATTTTTTTTTGTTTTTTGTTTTTTGTTTTTCTGAATTCCTGTGTTTACAAGTTCTTCCATCAGAAAAATAGTATATTGACTTGAAATGTATATAACACAAAATAACGGTTTTTATAAAATGACACACATAATCCTTTACACACATTCTTAATATCACCCATTCAGATGATTATCCTCAGGTACTATATAATAAAGTTACACGAAAGTACTCCATTCAAATCATAGATTTGGAAAAGAAATATAAACGGTCACTTCAACTTGGTAAAAGGAATGAAGCTTTTGTAATTACACATTTGAACAGAAATGATAAAAGCGAGATGGCGAATGTATTAACCAGACGGATTTTTTTATTTTTTTTAGATAATTCACTCACCCATGAGTTTGGCTGCAGTCGAAGCCCCAACAATGGTAGAAATATTTGGAGCTATGAATCCCATTTGAGATTCCACATAGTCAAAGATCAATTTCTTGTACTCTGTAAGTTCGATTGCCTGTAAATAAAATCATGAAAGTAATGAGTGGAAGAACTTGATTTCAAACCTTTCTTTTTTAAACTCATGACTTATTTCTTTAAAATTGCCTTTATCTGTAATCCAATACATATACATAGTTGTATATTAGCGGTACATTTCTCCGAAACTAAAACCATGTTTGTTTGTTTGTGGGATTAGTTTAACGTCCGGCCAACCCTTTAGGGTTCTTTTACCAGACTGCACAAGATAAAGCTTTTCAGCTAGTTTTACGCCACAAGGGCGGTGACCGAATTTATGAAATGAGGTGCCTATTTGTAGCAGTGGGACCCAATGCCCTCTTTATAGTGCTGCCACACTGAGATATCATGTCATAGGCCCACACAATACCAGGCATCATACCACCCTCCCAAAAAAATAAAGGAATTTAAAGGAATTTGCAGGGATTTCTAGGAAAAATAAAGGAATTTTAAAGGGATATTGAGAGAACTTTCAGAGTTTGAACACGAAATAAGGCAAGTAATACTGTAACAGGACTGCCTTCCTGTTGATTATTTCTGTGCAGCACTGCATTGACCCACGTCAACTCACGTCGATCAATGTGTCGACGCATGCTGATCGACCTGGATCAATCAACGGCTAGAAAATTTTGCAATTTTATCGCTAATGATATGGAATTCTATGCATTCTATGAGATAATGTGATATTTTCTTACTTTAGAAAAAAATAAGGAATTTAAAGGAATTTTTCACGAAAATAAAGGAAAATAAAGGAATTTTGCCTATTTTCACAAAAATAAAGGAATTTAAAGGAAATTGTTTAAAATAAAGGAACGGTATGATGCCTGCAATACCCCACCCAGTCACATTATACTGACACCGGGCTGACCAGTCATGTTTCATGGTTCTTACTTTATACCGAGTGCCAAGCAAGGAGTGACCACTACCATTGTTAAAATCTTTGGTGTGACTCGGCCAGGGATAAATCCCAAGACCTCCCAGACTCAAAGCGGGCACTCTACTAACTGGGCTATTGAGTCTGGTCTCCCCATTTGTCGCCTCCTACGAACAGCAAGGGGCTGCTGAGGACACATTCTTCCCAGGAGGCTCCCTAAGGAACCCCCACCCCGGATCCCCATGGGGGACTAAAACCATGAATTTACAGATGCAGACGAGTGACAAATCTGGATACAACCACTAATGATTTAGGATTAAGTGCCACTTCAATGTGTAAAGGATAATGTGAATGGTGTTTAAAGTCTTTTGACCACTTACCATATCGCAGGCCTCACATAAGGTTTCCAGTTCTTGTGTTGATAGTTCTGTCCTGAATAACCAAAAAGATAACCTTCATGAACATCACGATATGCACTTCTAGGTCTTGTAATTTTTCAGAATTAATCAGAACTAGCACGATTTTGAGCCGAAACTGTTCAGTCAATTTTTAAAACAAACGATTTATGACACAGTTATAGACCGCATTTTGTGTCCAATCAGTATAAGACATACAAAGTAAACATTCTATTAGATTAAAGTCTTTAGAATAAACGTACCCTTGGGTTGTTGAGGCAGTGACGGAAACAACCATTATAGTAGCTGGTGTCAGGATTTCTTGAAGTAGTTCACTTTGTTTTGATTTCTCTATGTTGTTCCCGAGCTCCTGCATAGGGAAAACAAAAGTACGACGATCAATGATAAACGAATAACGGATAGACATTTACCGTCGGGTATATATTTCGCTATAACTGTTTATAGTCATGCGATTTCAATTTGCAGGAAAATTTAACGTGATTAAAAATTTGACATAGATTTTCCCATCAGGGTAAATAACTTGGTGCCAAATAAGTTTCCTAGGGAATCTTACCTTCACAGTTTTAACATATTCTAAGGGAAGCTGGACGAGGGACTCCAATTCCGGAAAGCGTTTGTAGTATAAATCACGTACAAACTTGTGAATTACATCTGAAATATAAGATAATACATATACGTTATTAATTATGAAAAAGGTCTCACGTTCCCATATAGCTAATATGACGATGAAATGGAGAAAAGCAAATATGGCGAAACTTTAATACGAAAACGAGCAGCGATTCATGTGTACGTGATTAAACTGTGAAGATTTTATGTAGTGTTTTTTTCTAATTTTTTTTTTTTACAAAACAAAAAGGAAAAATTATCTATGTAGAGAGTTAATTGATACAGTCTTTCATATTTACGTTGGGTGAATAACATAAGGTCGATAATTAATTAGACCGTTTGGAGTCGTTTCATTCTGGCAACACCCTTTACATTGGACAGACATTATATTCGACGACTTACTGATTTCGTTGTCAATTTCTACTGTGATATTGTTGGCTTCAACAATCAGCTGGTACTCTGGGTCGGCTTCTACGGGGCCGCTTATCCCTAGAAAACAAAAACAGAACCTTTTAACTGCAATAAATTGTGGGTATCAAAACACCAACCTACAGGAAATTCGAGCCATTATCTACATTTTATTTTGAACCAAACACATATGAGGCTTGTGAGTTTAACTCATATAACTGATGGGGAGTCTGGAGAGTTTCATCGAATTAGATTTTGTGGTCACAATGTCTTTAGTGGTGTATTAATTTAAAGATAGAGCAAGAGCTTTGTGCAGCCCAGAAATTGACATCATGGAGAAGTAAACTTTAAAGGAAAAGGCTTATAGTTTTTTCCATCTACTGCAATAATATAAACCTACCTTTTCTTTGTCCCTTCTTCGAATAGTAGTCAATTTGAGCAAGGATTTCTTTCAACTGGAAAAAGAAATAGCTGAAACATGAGTGCATCTTTTCTCTACGATGGTAACTTAATGCTAATGAAAACCTATTCTTCTATCAGATTAGGTAGAGCAGATGCACCGAACCCTAAACACCAGGCTAGATCTACAGACCAGGTCGTAAACAACCTTCCACAGGAAAGGTTTATCAGAAACAAACTATGAGCATTCCTGCTATCAAAATTATATAAAAAGAACTTCATTTTAATCAGTCCAAATATCTTTCATTCTCAGAATCTATTGGTATATTTTTAAATTATGCGAGACTTACCTTGGTAAAAGTTGAAGTAGAATTTTAATTTTACCGAGGACAACACGTTGTGTTGTGATGATCATGCGAGAAGTGGGGCGGCCGAGAACCAGTCAGTATTAGTAGCTAAATAAGGAATAATTACAATTATTATAATAAAATTTTTAAGAAATTCATAAATTCCTTACCCCAAACATCAAAGAAAGGGTAGGGCGCGGAGGGCGCATGATCATCACAACACAACGTGTTGTCCTCGGTAAAATTAAAATTCTACTTCAACTTTTACCAAGGTAAGTCTCGCATAATTTAAAAATTTTACCTCAGCCAATCACGTTCAGTGTTGGTGAGATCCCGCGAGAATTTTATAGCTTGTAAATATTCCTAATTAAAAATTATAACAAAAAAGGAATGAATAAATACCATTTAAACAAACCTTTATTAACATCAATCTCAATTTCGCATTACAGCATCATCTAACAGTCTGTTTTGAATAACAGCTGTTTCGTCCTCCAGTTTTTTGTCATAAAACTTTGCAAAGGACTGAACACTTTTCCAAGAAGCTTGCTTCAAAATCACATTGATTGGCACTCCCAATCTCTTTTGAGCTGAAGTAGTAGCACCTCTAGTGCTATGAGACTTATATTTTGAAATATCAAGTCCCGCTTGTCTCATAATACATAAAGTCCAACGTGCCAGAGTGTCACGTGAAATAGGCCTATGTGGCCGCACAAAACTTAGTAATAACATACTATAAGAACGCAAAAATTGAGTTCTCTTCAAGTACATTTTCAAAGTACGAACTACACACAATTCCTTACAAGCTGAGTAAGGCCTAAGGACTAAACAATCCAAAGGATCTCCAACACGATTGTGCTTAAGTAAAGTCTTCATTTTGAAAACTACAACATCAGTTATTTTCAAATCATCTATACACAAATTAATAATAGTCTGTCCTCTCTGTGAAGTAACAAGAAGCAGAAGAACAGCCAATTTCATAGACAAATTCTTAAGAGAAAGAGTAGAATTCTTTCCCCAAGAAATAAATAAAGCAAACACTTTATTTACATCCCAACACTCTTGGTAACGAGGCATAGGTGGATTACGCTCATAAATACCTTTCAACAATCTACAAACTACAGTATTGTTTCCAAACGTTTGTGCACCAAACGAAGGCAGAATGATTGATAAGGCACATCTTGCAGTATTTACTGCCGCATAACCTAAACCATCTTCAGCAAGTAATCTCAAGAAAAGACACGCTTGTGGTAATGTGGGACTCAACACTGAAATTTTATTTTGAACACAAAACAACGCCCACTTGTTTAGGTACGTAGTATACAACTTCTTTGTAGTGATACGCCAAGAATCCATGATCAAAGAAACAGTCTTTTGATCAAAACCTTGCTTCATTAACACCTTCCCATAAAAAGGAAGGCCCCCAATGGGCATTTGTTTAGAAACTGAACATTGTTTGGATTCCCTATTGGAATTAAATTCCCTGTTCTTGGACGGAATCTTAAATGACGCAGTTGAAGGTTGATTAAGCGAGCCCACCAAGGTTGGCTGGGCCACCACGGTACTACGAGTATCCCCTTTGCATTGTCCTTGAGTATCTTCGTTATGACTTTTGGAACACAACTGAAAGGTGGAAACGCATAAAAGAAATAAGCTTTCCACGACATATTAAATGCATCTATTTGAAAAGCAAACGGATCAGGATGAAAAGAAACATAGCAATCCACCTTGTTGTTGAGCCTAGAAGCAAACAAATCAATATTAGGCTCACCAAAAATAGAACAAATCTTTTGATAATGCTTATCATTCAAAGACCATTCAACGTTGTCTGAGAACTTTCGTGACTTATAATCAGCCACAACATTCTGTACACCTGGTATGTGCGCAATAGTTAACCAAATATTGTGTAATTCAGCCCAAGACCAAATCTGCTGCGCTAAATCATTACATTCCTGAGATCTTACACCTCCCATATGTTTCACATACGCTAAAGCCGTTGTGTTATCGGTCATAATCTTGATATGTTTGTTATCTTCTTTACAGAAAGATAACAATGCATAAAGAATAGCTCTTAATTCTAAGACATTTATGTGACTTTCAGATTCTAATTCAGTCCAACGACCTCCTGTTGTTTGATCTGACGTGGCAGCACCCCATCCTTCTTCTGAAGCGTCTGTGTAAATAACAAAGTCAGGATCACAAATATCAATGTGTTTCTTTGAAAATTCAATATTTTCAATCCACCAATTCACATCTAAAATGGCTTGACTAGATAAAGACATTTTTGCATTAAAGTTTCCCTTACTCTGTTTTAATGCATCAATCTTATCCTTCTCTAAGTTCTTCACATGCGCTGAAGCATAATCAAATGCTGGTGAATAGGAAATCATTAAACCTACCAACCCTGCTACCTCCCTAATGGAAGGACTAGTTTTTTCTAACAATTCAAACGCAGCTCTTTTGAATTTCAGAATTTTCTCTTCAGTAATGGACACAACCATATCGTTAGAGTCTAGTTGAAAACCTAAAAACGTCAAATTTTTAGTTGGTTTCAAAACAGATTTGTCTGGATGTACAACAAACCCTAGACTTTCAAGAGTTTGGCAAAGTAACTCCAAAGATTCTAGACACTTCTCTTGTGAATCAGCAATAACGAAAGAATCATCAAGGTATTGAAAAACTTCATGTCCTTGTGATCTTAGTTCTGCAAAAACTGGATTGAGAATTTTTGTAAAAAATCTCGGAGCACAAGCCAACCCATTTGGCATTGCCTTGTACTGATACAAAGTATCATTCCATCTAAACCGCATAAACTTTCTAAAAGTTTCATCAATTGCTACCGAATAATAAGCATGCTTTAGGTCAACCGACCCCATCCAAGCACCTTCCCTTAACATATTGATAGCTGTGTGCAAACTATGCATTTTAAAATGCTCATATTCAATAAACTTATTGACCCAAGTCAAATCAAGAATCATACGATGAGAACCATCTTTTTTATCTCTAAGAAAGATGTTTGAAATAACTTGATCTTCTAAGTCTGATGCGACCTCTAGAACATCTAATTTCAGAAGTTTTTCAATTTCTTCATCTGCAAATTTACACTCAGCAACCGACAATTTGTAAGGTCTAGGTTCTTTCAACTGACAGGGAATCTGAACAAAAGGTACTTTTAAACCTTTGACTACATCAATGACCCATGGATCATTAGTTATAGTTTTCCACGCATAAACATTATTCGCAATTTGACCACCTTTGAAAACAGTAGAATGCGTATTCTCACTCACCTCTTCACTCATTTTGCAGGAGGATTCTGCTTCCTCGGAAACCCCTGTTGAGCATTCTGTTGAAACTGCTGTCGCGGTCTGTATGGACGCAGGTAACCCATACCCATGCCAAACCCCTGAGCATTTTGAGGCTGGTACGTGGGTTGGAACATGTGTGGCGAAGGCATACGAATATTTGGATTGAACATCTGCACTGGAGTGAACGCTCTGAACATCCCTGGCCCTCTAGGCCCCTTGAACCTTTTACCCCCTTCAGGTTTAGACTGAGTAGAAGACACTTGCTTACGTTTGAGAATCTTTTCCCCAATTTTTTGAGAAACCTCACACTTCCTGGTTGTATTCACAAGATCTCCCCCAAATAGCCATTCTGGGGAGGTTTCATGCCCTTTTGTAAGGGTCTTTGCATACACTGGAGCTAAACTAGGCTTTATTAGCTCTCTTCGTTTTGCTGACAACGCGTTTGAAGCATGGCCTAACAATTTGACACTCTCACCTAACTGCCTACCTAACCCATTCAACTCCGCGTCGGTTTCCTCACGCGAATAAGTGAGAGCAATCACAGGCGCTATCGCACTAACTGCCGACATAATAGCCTTCTGAATATTTTGAAGATTTTGATCCATCGTTTTCACCTTCTGATCTAACACATCAAAGATCTCCGGATCCAACCTAGGAACCCTCATATGTTCCACATTTTCAATCCTGGGATAATCCTTAGAAAGTTTATCCATGTCCGACACATACACTGATTCCTTCAGAATTTTGTTGAGAACTACTGCTATTTCCGTATCCAACTTTGGAGCTACTTTATCAGCATCTTTGACTTGAACCAATTGTTCCTTCAAAAACTCTGCCAATTTGCCTGAACTCTTTACTTCTACAGGTGTTTCTTGTAGAGCGTCAGCTAAATCCAAGACTTGATCAGAAGTAGTAGTCGTCTCCGACTCCTCGTCACTCACCGAATGTACAGCCCTTGAATGTTCAGTCATGCGTGGCACTGACCAATCAGCCGACCACGTAGGCATTGTCGGCATACCAAACGTATAATTGGGCACAAAATTCCCAAAATTCTGGTATTGTAAAGCTTGAGCTTGTAACTGCGACTGAAAGTCCCAATTATAATCATTCTGATCCTCCGTATCGGAATCTTCCAACTCCTCCGACAACAAACTCCTAGCACCGGTGGTAGTTGTAACCGGCACCAATGGCGGTTGGGAACCCTTCTTCTTCCCACCTTTGTCCGGCGATTTCGAATCAGAAGAACCATCCTTCTTTTTCTTGGAAATCTTGATCTTTTTATCCTTAGATTTTAAGTTTTCCAGCTCATTTCGTGCAAGTACTTCATCCAGAATTTGATTCTGTTCATCTAGCGTAGCCGCCGAATTATTAGTCGTACGACGCGACGACATATTGGTTGTTTTATTGCGTCTCCGTTGCCTCAGCAAACCTGCAATAAAAAACCCAAGAAATTAAAATCCACATAAAATATTCACTTCCTCGGAAGTAGAATCATGGATTTCGATTAATAAGAAGTAAAAACAAAGTTTTCCTAACGAAAAACCTTGTAGAACACAAAACTTTTACTCACCTGGTAACACACGTCTCCTCTCGGTAAACAACCCACATGTACTGACTGGTTCTCGGCCGCCCCACTTCTCGCGGGATCTCACCAACACTGAACGTGATTGGCTGAGGTAAAATTCTTATATTACTCCATATTATTGCACATAGAATCTATCATATAATCCTAGGACCTAAGCACATATAATCAAACTAAACATACTTTTCGGAATCATAACCTATCAAAGAAAAACAAAAACTGACAAGTTTATAAATGTGATCACCTCAATGCTGTCGCGCAACTTGGCGATATTTCTGACGGACTTCTGCAGGTTTTCTACTTCCATGGAGATTTCTGTGGTGACCTCGGGCACCTCCTCCGGGGCCTCCTGGTCGGGCTGCTCAGCCTCCTCACCCACATCCTCCAGGTCGGCGAGCAGCTCGTCAGCCAGCGACATCTTGAAGAGCTACTGAGGAACCTTCAGGAATAATGTCAGAATGAATTAGAATTAGACAGTGGTGCACTCATTATCTTATTGCAATGAGACAAGCTGGGACATTAGGGAAGGTATGTTTGCAGGGACAGGGACAAATATGTTTCAGATCGTTTTTGGGGTGATTGAAAAAGTCGCTTATGGAGAATAACCATATTCTCAAACACTTTTGCCCTACCTGATTGGTCAGTCCTTATCTCTTTACCTGATCTGTCCCCCTACCCCTACATTCTACAGCCTGGTAGTCCTGTGCCTCTGAGCCCTTGAGTACACAGCCAACACCTACTATACCCTGGGTCTTCAGCTTCTCTACCCTGAGTCTACAGTCTTTACCTACTATACCCTGGGTAATCACATTCTATACCCTGGGCCTACTACCGGCCCTTATGTCCAGCAGCTGGACACCGGGTTTCTGAGCCACCGAATCTACCACCTAGCCTAGAATACCCTAGGTCTTCACCTTCTGTACCCTGGGTCTACTTATACTTAACTATATACCCTGGGTCTACTTACAGCACTATACCCTGGGTTGGTTGGTTAGTTATTGGGGTTTAACGCTGTAGCAACATCTAAGGTCATATCACGGCGAGAACAAGGTTTTGCCAATTCTGTCGTCTGGTGATCGAATCTATGGAATGAACGAATCTATAGGAAGATAGAGACCATACCCCTACACATTTACCGAGGCAGGTGTTTTTTAATATGCATGGTCCCATAAACAGGGCCACACACACAACAGCCGGTGACTCTCTAGGAGTCTTTGATAACCCAGTTGTTGCCACTGGGAGACATGCAGAGGGGAGTAGCAGCCAGCCAAGGCCTGGAATTGAACCCCGGCTGCCTGCGCAGCAGACGGACGCTCTAACCACTTCACCACCCGCACGCCTCTATACCCTGGGTCTACTAAAGTAGACCCTGGGTATATTAGCTCTACTCATTTACTCTACTCTGGGTCTACTAACTCCATTATGTCCTGGGACTACTAGCTCTACTATACCCTGGGTCTTCATTTTCTCTACCCTGAGTCTACTAATTTTACTATATACCCTGGGTCTACTAGTTCTACATCACCCGGGGTCTTCATTTTCTCTACCGTGGGTCTACTAATTTTACTATACCCTGGGTCTACACCTTCCATACTCTGAGGGCACTAACCCCTATAATGCATATCCCTGCCCTGCTGATTGATTGAGGTCTTGAGTGCTACCAACTTTACCTACTATAACCTGGGTCTTCACCTTTAGTACCCTGCGTCTACTAACTTTAACTTTAATACCCAGGGTCCACACCTTCTGTACCCTGAGCCTACTGAATTCTTTATTGGGTTCTGTCCTGCTCTATTGGTTACTGGCCTGCTGAGCCCCTCAGATCACTTTCTTTACCTAATATAATCTAAGTCTTCATTTTCTGTACCCTGGGTACTACTGCAGTCTACTACACAGATGCCCAAACCTCCTGTGTTTCGCCTCTTGAAGTCGTCTGATTGGCTGACTTGCGGTGTCAATGGTTCAGCTAACTAACTTACTAAGACTAAATGCTGACCTGTCTGACTCTGTCTCTGACGGTCACACTCGGTTCTCACACTCACAGACACAGACCAGATCCTTGCACACATCGACCTTGCCAAAGTCGTGCAAATATAACTGTAAGAACATTACAGTTGGTACTCCATGGCGTCACAAATCAAAGTAATAGCTATAAATTTGGGGAAAAAAAGCTTTGTTTACAGTGTGACTGTGACTGTGAGGCTACACTAGTACCTTGTGGTTCGCTTGGCAGACTATACCACTAGAACAGAATAGGTCCGCCATATTGGATTTTTCGTAACTTTTGAAAGTTTGTTTACATTCTGAGTTGTCATACTTCTAACGCCTCAATTTCTTAGATATTTTACGAGGCCAATGCTTGATATCTAAATATGGAATCTAATGAAATTTAGAATTTTGCATGTTAGAATTATTCTGTAATTTAGCACGAAACTTGTGAATGGGAACCGGAAGTGCAAACCTCTGGTCAAGGTCGTGTTGGTTTCTACAGTTACTGCGTTCTGCGGTGAGTTGAGCCTCACGAGCGGTCTATAGAGAGAGTGTCGCGTTGCAGAGTGGTACGCGCGGAAGAGGCTACAAATATTCTTCCAAGTTTTCTTTGATTTATCTATCTGTACTGCCTGTCTAACGTCATAAGTCCACCAAAACATTTAGTAAATAATATGCTATTATTCTAACAGCCATGAGATATATTTCATTCTTTGTGTATGCAAGGAGATCTCGACAAATTGTTCGAGGGCCGCACGGTCCGCCATTACGGGATTACGCTGTTCTAGTGCTTATGTAGCCAGGCGGAATAGCGCGAGGTACTAGTGTACTGTGAGGCCCGCAATGCGGCACGCACCCTGCCGAAGCTGTAAAACGCCAAATTATCGCCCACGCTGCCCTCGCCGCACTGTCTTTCCTGAGTAACTGTTTCTGTTTGGAATAAAAACTACCATACTGTTGATCATTTTTGTTCAGGGTAATGAAATGTCTTGTTCAGTATACTCACCTAAGTTGTGTTTGAATACTTTGTGCAGGAGAGTTAACTCTCTTAGCAAGAAATGCGTTGCAAACTCGTTTTGCTATTGTAGTGTCTCACCGAAAAGTAATCGACAGTAAGTTTCGCACAGAATGAAGACCATATCCGCCAGAGGGCGACACTGACGGGTGCAGCAAACCATTTCCCGCCTTCATCAATTCAAAAGTGGACACTGAAATGGACATTGCATGGGGTTTTCAATAATTAAGACCGTATTCCACATAGATCTACCGATTTGATGATGCTGATTTTACATTTGGTTGATTTTGGCGTGGAACTTTACATCCTCCGGATCTAGGAAGATAAGATCATAGACTCATACATAATTATAATTAATTTCATAAGATAAAGAGGAAACACTGCCTGGGCTGGCGGAAGGCTATAGACTAAGAGTAGCGGCGTGTAATATCGGAAGGGGTCTATTATCGGCACCCCTTACATATCTTATGATATCACAAAATAATATAGGCCTATAGGAGCTTATCAGATAGTAAGCAGTAAGATTCAAATATATTAACTATTATTTTCTTATCCATCATTGACCAGAATAGCCTACTTGTGCAATTCTGGCCAATTGAATATACCTATACTGTTAAAAGAAATATTATTTTGGCTCATTATTATAAGCCATCAATACATGACCATTTATTTCAACCGTTAACAGGTTAACATACGTAGGTGTATTGTTTAACATTTCTAGTCCTCAAAAATAAGAAATACTGCATGTGATGATCTCTATTGACAGAAAAGTCAAAATCAAAGGATATTAAGGTTCAATGATATTAGGCATCAAACTATTCCTAATAAAGTTATCTGATAAATACTTAGCTTAGGCCAAATTTGAATGCAATCACCATCTCAAGTTCTAGTTGAAATACAGATGCGTTTGAACCATTTTAGATTGTTGAAACGATATTCAATCACGAACCTTAATTTAGGACACATAGTTTGATAGGATGATAAAAAGGTATAGGCCTACTAGAGCAGTTTTTCATGTGGAAAGTATGATGTCATTTAATTCCCTGTAACTATGTTTTGATGAATTAGGAGGAATGTAGGTTGTAGTGCGCGATACAACACCACCAGATAAAGCTGGATGTATTAATGAACTTCAGCATCTATGGTTTGTGTGAAAAAAGTATAAAAAAAAAAGCAACAAAAAAGGTATTTGATATCTTGAATGCACTGTAACCATAATTATTAACCTGCCTTGATAGCTATTCAGGAATCAACTGGTTCATGATCATCAATATGCAAGCTTGAATATGGTAATTTCTAAAGCTGAAATGTTATTTAGACTAGGTATATGCATAAGAAAATAAAGGTCGTATCTGTACAATTTCACTTTTCAGTGAATAACATAAGGTCGTATATGAAATAAGCCAATCTTATGATTATTCTTAATAGATTTGATAGTTCATGCTAAATAAAATAATCTTGTGACTTAATTTTCTAGATAACTATCATGTTAGTCTTATTGTGCAATATTATGGTCAAATTTATATAATCAGAAACAGAATTAATTACCCTACTTCTTCTAAAACAATGGTGGATACGACCTTTGTTTACTGAAAAAATGGCCTGGATGTTGAATAACATGAGGTCGTATCTGGGCTGCATTTATATGCGATAGTATAAACATCATATATAAACGTTTACTATTTTGGAATAATCATAGGTAATACATTTTAGCATATTAGTTTTATATCAGAAATACTATTTTGTGGAATTTGTTTTAGTTAAATGGATTTAATTTGTATTTATCTCACATTTATACTTGCCAGATACGACCTTATGTTATTCACTGATTTCCGGTTTTTCTTCCTAAAGTTGAATAACATTATATTAGGTCGTATCTGTGAAAGATTTTGTATGTGTTACCATAGCGGGTACCATAGTAACATAGTGATAATCTAGATATCTTCGTAATCTTGATTTAAGATTTTTTTTGCATATCATTATTCCTGTGAGTTAGATATTATAATGATTTAGCAAATATTTATATCTGGAGAGCCCTTAACAAAAGGTCACATTTCTTTAATTAGCAATTACTCAAAATGAGCATTTGTGACCAGTCACGGGATTTGGTAACCTAGGGGGATGCCGAGCAATTTGCTCTAAATCCATTATTAACTGAGTTATTGGTAAAAACATGTTAATATTACATATTTTCCTGAAAATGTGCACCTAGGTTCAATTTTCAAGAGAATCTGATTATAATTACAAAATCGTTCTAACTATTCATGGCAATTGCATTATGGGGCATTAAACATTGATTTCTTAAACAGCTGTTAAAGGGTGCATGAATGAGCAATAATACCAGGTTACCATGGCAACAGCAAAAGGAATGTTCAAATTGCATTAACTATCTTATTAAAATATTCTAGCAAAAGTGTTTATTCTCACAACACGGAAAACTGCTAGTTGATTGAAGATCTCTATGAGAATTATCATATTTTGAATAATTGTGAAAATATGAAAACCAAATATTTTTGGCTAAATGTTATTTTGTTTATCTAGGTATAATAAAGAAATAAAGCACATAAGCCAAATCAGGGGAGTTTTTCATGGTCCATAGCAGGGAAATTCAAATGAGCATATCTTGGCCCCTAATAGGAATATTTCAAAATGGTTTGCACCATTGGAATGAGGAGATTGTAAATCCAAATTAATGATTTTCACTACCTAGGACACCATTTCCCACGTTTGGTCACACATTTTCTCAGATACGACCTTATGTTATATTCAGCCAAGGTAACGAAAATTCCTATGCTAAAACCTTGTGATTTGTTGACATAGTAATACACAGCATGCATCCTGATCAAGGCTAACCTGCAGGTAAAACTCAAAAAATGGCTATCCGTGGTTGGGCGAATTAAGTGAAACAAACGATTCTATCAAAATATGTAACTTTTTTGTATTTGTTATACCTTAAAACTTACTTTTCTTGTATGGATGAGGTTCAACTCTAGGTGAAATCTGCATACCTCATAATCTAGGACAAATCTGCATACATTATTGTGGCATATTCATTGTGTTAGAAAAGCCAGAGAGTTTATATAGGCCTAGTTATAACTATATAAACTCTCTGGAAAAGCCTAGATCCTCTTCCTATATACCTACTTTGAATTCCATTATTGAAAAAGGTACACTTTTTGGATATGGTCACCCGCCCCAGAAATTCCTGGATACAGGCATGATAACTTTAGGCTATGCGAAGTTGATTGTATTCTACACAGTAACACAGTTGACCACTTCGGGAACATGATGCATAGTCCACAAATCAATGAAACGAGTCCCCCTTTGAAGAGCTGATCAGTGCTCTACAACTGAACTTTCTTCCCTAAAATAGATCGCTTCCCACACCCGGAATCGAACCCGGCCCGCCTGCGTGAAAGGCAGGAATCCTAACCACTAGACCATATGGGAAGATGCATTCAATTATATGGGGTTATCTTCAAACTAGCAAAATATGAAGTCACTTCTAACGCAGAAAGAATAGCTATCATCGTGGCACCACCACCATAATATATGTATGTATAATTATAGTTCAGAAGACTAATTCAATTCTTTTATATCGCTTTCACTGCCAGATATATCACAATATAATTGATATTTACTGAAATATTGCCCAAGTACAAAAAATAGTGCATAAATTCCCTAAAACTCAAATTTAGTCTAGATTCTTCAGATGAAAAGCTTTTTTCAATAAATTTGATAAAAACGTTCCAAATGTTGGCACCATGCCAATAAGGTAAATTTCTCACGAGGAGAAATTGTTCATACTATCATACTTTGCAGGTTACCATGGTAACCGATAATTCATAGAATAGCTATCACACTCTTTATAAAAGTAACATGAAAACATTATCTTCTTTGTGCAAAAAACAGATTGTGATTATCATAAATGAAAGAAAAGTTAGAGCAAATTGAAAATCATGTCATTTATATAAATTTACCCATTTTTCATGATTTTTTAACTAGTATGGCAAATTCAAATGTAAATACATTGTTTATGGTTTCTTGAATCACAATTCTAACATTTTTGGGTGACTTGACAGTCCGATGTTCAAATACCTGTATCTCTGGTTCTAAATGGAATATCTGAAAAATTCTTTCAGATTCTGAAAGTATAATTTGCATTCTGTCAATGGTGTTCCTATGGGATTTTACTATAGGGCCCCATATGAGGCCTCTGGCAGTGAAAGGGATATTATTGTTACGTTGCTCATCAGTATTATAAGTAAGCCTCTAATCCAAGGGGAAATCCTTAACCTAGATCTTTACGAAATGAAATCGAAACATTCAAATAACTAGAAACATTTTGCATCATTTTCCATTGAGATACGTAGCCTTAGGCCTACATATGTTGGCAAAGATCCAGGTGGAAAACTCTAGGCACGACACTCTTGAAAAACAGGATTTCTGACTCTCTGTCACTATACCTCCGCCCTGGAGGCTCCGCCTGGGGAATTACAAATTAAAAAACTTACGCATTCGTTTAGACTTGTTTTAAATGTCTCCCCTAAACTTACCTGACGTTTTCGAATGGTCTCTGCTAGAAGCCTGGAGCCAGGAGTGATTTGTGGGACTAATTAAGGGAGGGGCATGTTCGACGTGGGTGGTGGGCACTGGAGGCCGGCCCCAAATGAGCTCTGTTTGTTCAGATACAGAGGAGGGTCTCACCCATACTAATGGCACTGTATAGAAAATGGAAAGAATAGCTCGAGGAGCGGAAGAATATTGAATGCTTGGGGGGGGGGATTTCTGTTTCATTATGTATAGGCCTATGAATCCCTCCCCAGCAAAAAACGGAAAAACAGGAAGGTGGGATTTTTTTATGGAGGGGTTGGGAGGGGGTGGGGGTGGGGGGGGGGGTGGGGGTGGCTGAGGGGCAAATTCTTAAAATCTGAAATGGAACACGATGGGTTTGATTTATTGTTAGTGTATCAAACCAAGTTTAAATTAAAAGTTACTAGCTTTCGATGTTTCACTGCGACTTGCTATCCTTATCTAGTCAGTTCAAGTCCAAATAAAGACGCTTGCTTGCAGAGAAACAATAACGTTTATTATATCATGACATCCAAGTATCAGCTGAAGAGTACATGTATCCTTTCACCAAAATGATTAAACTGGCCCAGGGGCCGAACTGCTGACTGGTAATGTTAGCATATCATGTTTATAATATAGTCATCCGTCTAATGCCGCGGCTACACTGCCCAACGACGGTCGAATTCAGTTGAGTTGGCCTCAGTCCTTCAGTGGCATGCTTCTATGACTCCAGTCTCAAGGTTTTCCACGACAGTTGAGTTGAGTCACACATCTTGAGAAAAAGATGTACGACTGGACTGTCGAGTCTTAGGGGTGTGTGCAGTAGTTATGCCTACATTATTATATAACCTTCAGAGTACGACAGTCGAGTCATGCCCTATGCCATGGTAACATCCCTAAGACTAGACAATCGTGGGTGATGGCGTCATCAGGAGCTGCGACAGTCAAGTTGAGTTGAGTTGGGCAGTGTAGCCGGGCCTTTAATGTCTTTCATCACCCCTTGCTATAAGACTGTGATTGGTATAACCCTGTTCAGTCAGTCGTTACTACTCATAACATTTGGTAGATGTCCCGACATATTGCCTAGCCATAATGCCACCAACGTAAGGTTTATCCACTAAGCTCCTGATGTATACCTCTGTATAGTTTTAAGGTTGATCTTTCCCTCTGCCCCATCCTCTCCAAATAGTTTCTTATAAATGCCATTCCCACTGTATCATCTTACCACTCTTTTCCCTTACCTAAGCATTTCAAGAGCAGATCCTGCTGACGGTGTTTAGAAATCAGATGTCACCATCATACAAATTCCCGATTGGAGCCCCATTAGACCTCAGATAGAAATAAATTACTTAAAAATTATTCATGGCTCTTACCGTGATCATCTGTTCAATCATTGTTTTGGTGATTGACTTGGTCATCATTCCTTTTGTCTGTTTCCCTGGATCTAAAACATATCCTCCACTTTCATTTCCTTTTCTGATTATTCACAATCCTTACTTGCCATACAATAGCTAAAGCTAATTATAAGATAAATAACCATTCTCACCTGTCATCTGCCTTGAAGTGACCTAACTACATCGTAACATTGAGTACATTCCGTTTCATGCATGAGGTTAATTTTGAAATCTGTGGATCCAGTCACTGAGATTCGTTGTATGGGGTTACTTGGAATGGAGTAATTTTCCTCATAGAATTTAAGAAATGCTATATATCGTTGTCATTTACAAACGCTCCTGTCCCATGGAAATAAATAAATGCCTTTGTGCATTGTTCTTTTTAGTTTTGATTTAACCCCTTAGACAGCGGACCACCTGATATCCTTTACATACTAGTGCCTGAATGCGCATTATCCCTTTATTGAATTGTCATTATAAGCGCATTCTGAGCCTAGTCTGTAGGCTAGATGGTACATGCATATTTTAATTCGAAAAAAAAATCACAACCTGTTGCCCAACAGCTTTAATTACTCTCAAAAGACCATATAATGTATCGTCCAGGTAATTTGTATATGAACAAGAATAAATGGCGGTGCTCGCAGTTTTCCTCTGATAATTCATTGGGTTGCCAATTTCTTATGGTAACTTGAGCATTTAGATTTATTAGAATATGTCACAGGGCATCCAGAAACTGCACAAACAGTATGCAGGTAATAGTTATGCTGCTTTTCAGCAGGGGGCAGTGCAATACTCTTTAGTTGAAGATTAGTCTGCTTTTCAGATAGGCGGATAGGAATTAGGATGGTTTACTTAAACCCTAATCATCTCTGGTAGAATTGAAATGAAAGGAGCAGAGCTAGAAAGAAATCAGCTATCACCATGATGTTATCAGCATGATAATAATCAATAAAAAAAATAATAGTAAAGTTAAAACAATGTGTCAAGAATACAGCAGCAGCTAGGGGTGATGGACCTGTCATCACGAGTGTGAACAATGGTACCACCTGCCTGCATTATGATAACTGAGGATTAGCTTTGAAA
Source organism: Lepidonotus clava (assembly GCA_936440205.1). Classification (NCBI taxonomy): domain Eukaryota; kingdom Metazoa; phylum Annelida; class Polychaeta; order Phyllodocida; family Polynoidae; genus Lepidonotus; species Lepidonotus clava. The sequence goes on from OW387135.1 coordinate 23,173,199, forward strand.
TCAATAAAGGAATGATATATTAGTAATTGTTCAAATGGAATCAGTCAGAGAGTATAAATATATTTATAAGATCGAACCTATAAAGGAGCTGGTGGGATTGTATGTTGGTGCTGGGGGCATTCCATGGTGACCATACTTGGAGTACCTGTAGGATTTACCTGTGCTAGGTAGTTGTTGACTTACCTTTAGGTCTGAACCATAGCTATAAGAAGGATTTAAAAAACAGATATTATACACAGTCCTGATGGAGAATGGGTTAGGCTTGAGCGAGGTAGAACTTGTATGAAGTATATCAACAGATGTTTACTGGTTGGTTGGTTGTGCACTACAATATAAGTGAAGGATGCTGTACTCTCCAACCTTAAAGGATCTCTTTCAATAAGCATTTATACCTCTGCAAACAAGTGTCTTATAGTCATTTGGACTGAGTGAAGAATACCTCTACCCTAAATTTAATAGGAGCTAGCATTACCTAACTTCTTGCTCAGTAACTCGTCAATAAGAACATAATCCAGGCGAAATGATATAATAACAAATAACTTTTATTTATTCCCCACATATCACAGTAAACTTAACCCTAACACTAACACAACATTTGTTCAATACTGTTAAAAACGATCTTGAACACACCTCCATACGGAGATGTGTCAGAGAAAAATAATAATGATCTGAAACCCAACGTTTCTCAATTACACCGCAGTTTCTCAGTATCTTTTCTAACAGAGAGTGGAAAACAGAGCACGCGCCTTCGAAGAACGTGGTCATTAGCTGTGGCAAACAGGAAACCCCGGCAAAGAAACTGAAGTGCTGACTTTCCGTTTCAACCGGAGGTGACGGGAAAAAAGATTAGCTTTGTAGGAGACAATGTGGGAGCTAGTCCGTCCCTGACCTACTTAGCTCTTACATAATAGGTCCGTACATCCACAACATCCCATGGCTTTTATTGGTCACTTCAAATCTGTTAAGAATTCCTTTATTGGCCCTCTATATATATATATAAATAGTATGGGCAACCCCTTTGATGGTTCTTACGATGCTGGCTGGTTTATGGTCCTACCTGCCATAAACCAGCGGCTGCAAAGCATGCTGGGATGCAGGGTGGAATTCCCACCTAAAATGGTTGCTGGTGTACAGACTCACTTTGGGTAACAGTGGGTCTGACTGTGACAGACTATGTGGGAGCAGGGGTAGAATAGGGTATGTACGACCAAATAGCGGTGCAAAAGGGCCTGCTTGGTACCAGCCAGTTATATACAGGTAACATACCTTGACCAGCGGCCTCTGGCACCTGTGGTATGTTCAGTGAAGCATGGCACCAGTGACCATAGCTTGTACCTGTAATCAACACTACAGGCAGTCTGGTGGCCGGCTGGACTCACTTCCAGCCGCTATCGGCGAACACTCCCTATTCTGAGTGCGCGCGCGTTAATGATTTAGTTGTCCGTTAATCTACAAGTCCTGTTTGATTAATTGAGGCAAAAGCAGGTGGGTGGGAGGATAGTATGGCATGGCAAGTTGTGGAATCGGTACCTTTGTGTTATATACAGATATTATGTGTATATGCATTGTATGTGCATGTATGTATGTATGTATGTATGTATGTATGTATGTATGTATGTATGTATGTATGTATGTATGTATGTATGTATACATGTAGGCCTATGTATGTACGTGCATGTATGTATGTATGTGTCAGTTTGTATGTACGTTTGTATATACATTAATTCTATAAACATTTTCCAATGAAAGAATAATATTTACATATAATTGTATGTTGAAAGTAATGAAGTCATATAGGGCCCAGATCGAGATCTACCCCTAGATACTGATTGTTTTAACACGTTTTTCATAATTTGAGTTTCTACAATTATTCTAGTTTAGAACCATTCTTATCAAGATATGTCATTTATAAGATGATATCATATCATATGAATTTCACTGGACACAAGTTAAGTAATAAGAAGGGCGCGCATGCCAGCATTTTCTGCTTTTTTTCGTACTTTTCATCCCCCTGAATCGGTCATTGACCTAGCAATCCGGAACATACGGAGAGTCCACCTCTTCTTTCCAGTGCACTTTCCCTGCTGCCGACGGCCATTCAGATAACTTCCACTGACCTGCTGGGACTGATAGCTGTGTTCCATTCTCACTGCGAATGGTGTCAGTAAGTTCCCGCACAGCTGCTTTGTACTGAGTTCATGCCCTGCCATGCGCCATGACCGTCTCTTCGCCAACAGCAGGTGGCCGGGGCCCTGGGCTTGACATCCTTGGAGCAGCTCACTGTGTATAGAAGTGGTGGTCAGAACTGCTCACAGGTGCTCAGCATGAGTTGGGACTGCTTCTGGCATCACTCAATCCCACCACTTAAGCTGCAGAAGTTGTACTTAATTAAGGTGGGGGCTGGTTCAGGGGTAGAGCACTTGTAGGCTCGTCTGAAGGTCTTGGGGTTTATTTCTGGTGCAGTTTCTTCACATGGTGGGTCATATGGTCTTGAAGTATGAACAGGCATGTCATATGCTCCTAACTTCTTGAGTGGTCCATAAACATACCAAAGATATGGATGTGTATGGTTCTGGCCCCTATGCATCCGAAGACCCTAGGTTCCTATTTGGATTAATAAAATCAGGGGACAACTTAAGTTATACTTGTCCCTCATCTCAATAATAGATGGTAGTATAATACTCCATTAAGATAATCAATAAAGGACTGAAGTGTAATGTAGCAATAAAATAATGAGTAAGATTTAGATCTCTATTAAGGAATAAATACATATAATTAATTCTTGTAGCCATAGTCCTGTGTAGAAACAGGATCTTTTTCATGTTACACTTCCAGAAAACCATTTGAGCGTGTTGAGAACTTACTCATCCACGAAAGCATTACTTTTGTGATCTAAAGGGTTTGTTTGAAACATTTTCTTGTGAACAAAACGCGGAGGATAGAGACAAAAATCAAATCGATCAAATCTTATAAGGAAAAACAGAGTTGACCTGCAATCCAAAAGCCACGACGCAAAATCCAGATCCGGAAGGAAGATTGGCTTAATTATTGTTTTAGTGATTTAGTCTGATTGCTTTCAGCTTCGATTAGTTCAATCTATTATTTCCATTATGCTTTTAATTAGACCAATAGAATGTTTTAACTTGCTTTACTGTTTGCACATTTTTTATATAGATTAATTTGATCTAAAATAACACGATGATCCATGGTTATAAACATATTTATTTTCAGCTTTAGGGTATTCAGACAGCCTGTTCATATATATGCATTCATTTGGCATACATAAAAGCAACGTTCAAACGCGAAATAAAAGAATTCCTAATCCATTACATTTCTAACCATGAAGACTAACCCCATCACTTTTAATGGCAGCACACAAACATGATGCTCCAAACGAATGGAAAGTACTCTTTTATGTCCACATGCCCCACCATATTCTAATCATTCATGTCATAGTCTGCGTCATATATGTAAATAAATCCATCCAGGTTAGGGAAGAGACGTGATTCAGCATTTAAAACAGAAATATGAAATGTCAACACTATTTTCTTTCAGACTGGCCTGGCCACCATAATTATCTACAAGCCTGCCTCTAAATTGATTAAGATTTGTAATATCATCTGTTTTAATGCTAGCCTTTACAACATACTCAGAGAATCAATAGCCTAATGGTCCAAATTATCACAATCATGAATGTTTTTCAAAATACATATGTATTGTCATCAGTATTCCCTCTAGTTGGCTGAGAATAACTTAACATTATTTTATCTTTAAAGTCAGATATTATTGAGTTTCTCTTAAAGACCTTGTGCAGACGTGGTCACGCGACCACTTTTTGGTGATCACCATGTGCTCTTCATAACCATGTGGTTATTACATACATCTAGAAATCAAGATTTTTAGATAATAAAAGTTGTTAATTACAACATCATAATGAAAGATTTAGATACATTTAAGAAAAATATCTTCTGCATAACGTCTATAGCAATGAAATAAAAAGAAAAAGGCGAAATGATAATTATATTAACGCTGTTTCAGTCTCGTCTCAATCTAGTTGCAGAGACAAACCAGTCATGATATGATTACTACAAAACATTACTTGGTACTCTTGTTTAATTTGATTTCATTTTAAATGACTATTAATATCAACGTTGCTTTCATCCACTCATATAGTGTCAGGGAAAATAAAAATTATTTAGCCTAGCTCATATTTTCGCGCACTTCTGTATACATAATACTAATACATCACAATCACAGTTAGCTAGGGATGCATATGTATTAAATATACCATATCTATCTTTATAACACTAAAATATCTTATATAGGAGCACTAAAGCATTTTCACAAACATCAAAACAGAATGTATACCACCCCAAATCAATTGGAAAAGAAACTTGGACTTCATGATCTAAAACCTTCAAAACTGAAATATTCATACAGCAGGGTATACAGGCCTATATCGTTTTAAAATATAACTGCTTTAATTGACCAAATCTATTTAAATAAACATATCGATAATCAAACACAAATATCATTGGGGGACATATTCCTAAATTCCTGTTAAATACTGCAATGTAAGAAGCACATGAAAAGTTCTGCTATGATAACCAATTTCACACACTATAGGAATACCCTACAAGAAGCTGAACGAGACGATAGGCACTTTGACGTATTGGCACTGTCCATTCAATACAAACACTAATTTCATATCATGTTGGGTGAATCCGTAAGTTTAAATTTAGTCCAGCAGCAAAGTAGTCAGAATACACCGTAACAGTTAAACCGTGAAACAATAATGGTAAACGTATACATATTTTCGCGCCGTCAACTTTTTGGACATCTGGCAGTCTGAGGCATTTTCGCAGATTCATAATTTTGCGCAATTACGCATTGTTTCTACGTATTTTTCCGATACAATACATAATTTGCATTCACATATTTTTGGACATATAGGCCTATTGAATAATGCACAGAATGCACAAAAATAATATGCCGCACGAAAAATAATACGTTATTAGAGTAGTACACATATATATATAGAGAGTGTTAGTGTTGGTTGTATACGTACAACATAAACGTGACATAGGAGACTTTCAGCAACATTTAAGAACAACACAAAGAATACAATAGTTTCCTCAGCTTGTACAAAACAACAAAGAGCTACCATATATCTAATATAGGCTACTGGTGTATCAGTGTATAGGCTATAATCATCACAAGGTGTTGTCACATATATCATGACATTACCACGGCGACACAAGTATATATAACGAATATTTCACCAGTCCAGACTTTCACACTAAACAAACTATACCGAAAATAAACTTCCTTTCTTATTTTATAATTACAAATAACAGTTCTGCCACCTAAATATTTATAACTCCTTTCCAATTATCTAGCTTAAACTGCATGGCTGCTGTTGTGTATCCTGTGGAACCCCTGTTCCCCTCCCCTTCTATATTATAGTCGGTTCCGGCGTTGTTGGTCCATTACTCCCCACCGGAAGAAGGCACCCCTCGCTTCCGGCCCAGTGGGTTTCATATGCAATACCCGATCCCGCAGGGGAGGAAGTGGGGCGACTTGTTTTTCTTCCGCTTCAGATAGATACGGATTAGCAGAGAGGAAATACCAGGGTTAGCTTGCTTTACATGATCAGGCACAATAGATTCCTCCATTTTCCGCATCCGAGGTAAAGCAGTTTTTTGTTGGCTTGTAATTATAAGGTCGCTGGGTCTCGCTGCATGAAGCATTGTCTAGCCTATTCATCTGAAATTGTAAGCAGGCTTTTGGTCTCAATGGAATTGTTCAATTATCCATTTCACTTTGATATAGCCTAGGCACATGCGCAGTACAATTAGTTCAGCTTGTCTGCATTGCAAAGCAATTTCTATAGATCCCTTTAATTGCAAACCTCCCACCAATTGAACTATAGGCTTATCTGTCAATGGTACAAAGACCCTGATATGGTACAAGTCAGTGAGTGTGTCCTATTAAAACACAAATACCAGTGACGTCACTGTAAAACGCACCTGACGCTCTCGGCAACCCGGCGCGGTTCGTTTTCCGGCGTCGACGTACCCCGCGCCGTCTGCAGAATCAACAAGTCCGTTCGGATGCTAGGCCGGCGAGCGTTTGGCGCAATAGCCCCACAGGCGTCACTCAAACGCCTCCGAATAGTGACCCCTCGCCGGAAACTGCCCCCACTAGTGCCAACCCCGCCCACATACGACGGCTGCACCTTACGATGTAAGGAAGGACTCATTTCTGTCGGGAGCTGCGCCAACATGAACAGCTTTAAGAAGACTTCCTCAATGTTGATATTCTTCTTGGCCGACGTTTCCACGGCGCCGCAGCCGGGAACGCCGTCCACCAACGCTTTCAGTTCGTCCGTGGGGATGACTCGGCTTGATTCCTTGTCACACTTGTTGCCTACTAACATCATGGGTACGGTGGGCCGACGCCGCGGTCTGGAGGTCGGGGAGCAGCCCTTGGACTCCCACACCTGAGCCTGTAATCGCTTCACCTCCTCGAAACTCTCCCGGTTGTCTATAGAGTAGACCAGTATGAAGATGTCCCCTGTTGGAAAAAAGAGGAAATTGCAAGATTAGCTGTTAGCATTTTTGTGTGTGTGTTCACATTTTATTTCTGAAGAAAGGATCGCACAAACAAGGCACGGTTTTCACCTTGGTCCAGCACGAAATATGATGATATATATACAAATTCACTGTGTTATCGCCAGACATTCAGTGCACATCAAACACATATACATTGACTTATATTAATTCATAATAATGTACATGGTTTTCCATTAAAGACCGTCATTTACGGTTTAGGACTTGTAATATGTTATTTGTATACCAACATAGGTGTTTCGATTTACCCAATTAAAGGGACCGGAAGTTGATTGTATTTGACTGGAAATAGATGGAAAGCCGGTTCAATTAGATGTATGACATAGGCCTAATTGAATGGAGCTTTAATTCATCCTTTTTCGAACGAGGACGAAGACTCAAATGAAAATTAAATTTCAATTCTGTGAAAACTCTATGAAAATAAAGTAGGGCCTATATGTCAACGGGTTCTCTTATCCTAAAATTGGAAGTCCAAACCGGAAGTAACCTAATATCATTTTCTAACATTTCTGCACTTATTATAAATATTGTTCTATGTCTATCATTCTGTAACAAATCTCCTATATCATATATAAAACTATTCATATCATGCATAAGCAAATTTAGTACATTCAATACATTATCTATCAGAAACACCGTATTGAGGTATTGAGTGATGAAACATAACTACATATCGACTCCATTGTACATAGAATTATCATAACCTTTGCAGTCGGAAGTATCGACCAATATGACAAACTATGCATTTTTATCATCATAAGATGTCAGAATTTGACAATACAGGCCAACATGTTAGAATGTCTCGAAACCAATAACCTTAGCATCCGCAAACAGGCAACGGTACGAACAGGTCATCCAGTATCTTAGAAATGGGATGCGATTATGTAGGTTTATGTATCATAATCATTATAGCGGTCTATAGGCGGACCCTGGTACAAATGTATTACAAAATGCAACTGCAAGAGGGGACCATTATTCAAATCAAATAAACTACGTTCAATTATAACAGTTGATATTAGAATTTCAATCCATATGAAGGTCTTATATAATAATAGGTTCCGCTGAAAATTAAAGTCATGCAATTAAATCAACTTTATGTAACGCCCAAACAGAATCAGAGCCTAGATGAGTCTTCCTATGCATGCAGTCTGATTTAGGAGTTTGAAAAGGAAGCAAGAAGGACTGTGCTGGAGAATAGGCGCGGCACGACTATCGACATGGGCGTAATGAACTGGGATAAGCTTACGGGGAGAACACTGCTCCACAAGTATGTACCCAGCAAGTCGGCAGATAGACCGATCGATAAGAGCGCCGTCCCCCTACCTTACGTTTTTCTCAGACCCAATTACAGGGAAATGGCGACTCTGATTGGATGTGACGTGATCAGCCGTCCTTGTTCGTCTTACGCACTGAAAGGCTGGCAGCCCACGGGGGAGTATTGCCTATTGCAAACATCCAATGCTTCAACATAATCCCGGCCGCTGCCTCATGACAAGCTGCCGAAGGTCGTTTTGTCAGCTTATCCGCCCGCCTACTTTGCATGCTGCGATAATATAACCCTTGCAAATCATACATGAGAAACCCATGAATGTTTCTGTTCCATTTGTGGTTCGATTGGGTATTGATACTATCCAAAATGGGTGGCCCATCTCCCAGGGCAGTGCTGATAATAGCGATAAGAGGGTGGACGCTGCCGGCAAAGGTCACTACCCAACAAAATGGCTCTTTAATCATTATTTCCTTGGCTGGGCGTGGAAGTGGTTTCCATAGCAACAGGAAGTCAGGTAAGCCTCTCTCTGGGCCCCAGGTGACTAATGTCAGAAAGATGGGGAGTGCGCATGCGTGCAGGAGACATCCTGACGGTGGGGTGAGGTGGGTGGGGGGTAGATAGGGGGGTGAGTTGTGGTGGGTGAGGGTGAGGTGGGAAGAATGGGGGTGGGTTGGGGGCGGAGGGAGTAAGCACACATGTGCCAGCCAGCCAGGTCTCTAGGTACAGAAAGAACAACAATCAATTCTTAATTAATGTATTTCTCTCCGTCCTGGTTAGATATCCAGGATTACTAGACCTGGCGAATCGATCACGACAGTGCCATGAGTCGTTTTACCTTCAGCCCTACCTTTGATGTGAGTGCAAGGCAAGAAGATTACATAAACTTGGTGATCTGGCTCTAGCTGGAGGACTTAGGACCAGATTGCTTTATTGATATAGTGGTCTTCAGCCGTAAAACATGCCCTCTTTTCTAGCTGCACCATTATCATTTACAGCGTTTTCCATCGATCCCCCCTCCCCATGCGACTCTATTGCGAATGATAAAGGACGAATATTAGTTCAGGGGAAATGTTGACAGACAACCTTTGAGTTAAGATAGGGTGGTTGCTGCGTTGGCAGGTAGAATAGCAATATGTTGAATTCATGGATTCATACTTCATTTGGGCATGCTTCCGGGTACAGTAGAATTTGAGAATGTGTTTGTTTTCTCTACCAATTGGAAGAATATGATTGTAATAATTATTTATTTAGAAGCAGATTTATATGCCTACATATCTGGAGAAACGAGGTCACTAAATGCAATACTCTAAGTTTAATATGTAGCGTATTGATACCATGCGAGCCATTTATATATAATATATATATATATATATATATATATACACACCTGCATTTCTGTGAACCCACGAGAAAGAATTCTTTTCACTTGGTCGTTTTTCATGAGGCTTTGTACTTGTATAGGCCTTGTGCATACTATTTGCGGTGATCACCATGCTCATCATGACCACATGGATCTTAAGTAAATCTTTAAATATAGATAATAGATTCTAGTATTTGCTTATTGCGACTTAATTTGTTTGTTAATAGTAATAATTTTCAAATGATTACCAAAGTGCACGTGGCGCCCAATCTCTTTTGCAGATCGTCCATGTATAGGCTTATACATATTTGTGTATGTGTGTTATTGAGCCCAATGAAATGCAAATCTTTGAGACATCGATAGATCTATACAAAAAAAGAAATAAAAAACCCACAAAGATTATGGAAATCTCAAATTCATGCTAAATGTAAAGAGCATCATTCAGAAAATGAGGCAATTTCTCTTAAAGTCCTCTCTCATCGGACATCGTAAATACCATAGACTATTACAGATCCTGGCGGGTACTGATTTTCCTTCTTTTTCTTCTGTGAATTATAAAATGCTTCACCTTAGGCTCGAGCTCAGTATATTATGTGGCCTACAAAGTGGCTGCTGGTCAGTAGGCCTGCTACTTTTCTAGGCCGGCTGGCCTATGGGAGCGGTAATTTAGACACGTTCTTGCCATTTGTCGCCGTGTCAGAAGGCCATATCTATTGATGATGATAGAGGGGATGGGAATTCATTTAAGTGTTCACAGGAGACACATTTATCCCCCGAGTCGGCCTTCCTTGGCGAGCTGCTCCTAGGAGACTTCTCTAAACGAAATGAACAAACCATTTCCGTGTGTATCGGGCTGAATAGGCATTGCGGGGAATTGTTCTGGTTGATGTTGGAGCGGCAATGAAAACAGGCCAACGGCAACAGTCGGTGCTTAGAGGAAAATCTAATAACCTTAGATTAACACGACAGGGAACAATGCCTGAAGGCTGGTGGGATCTAGAAGCATTGGAGCAGCGCACCTAACGTCCGCTCTTAGTACCGTCTATAGGTGGAAGGCATTGTTGGTAAAATGTTTTGATAGCCTCTTTGTTTCTGTAACTTCCTGCCATTTTGTTTCATTCATTCCCTCAGTTGTATAATATAACGGTTCTGGACCATTATGTAGAATACAAATGGCAGTATTATAGAAACGATGCCTAGGTTGAGATTATAATGGTTAAAAAGTAAGTGACAATGTGCAAAGGCAGGTTCTATAATGAAAATAATTACGCCTTGTTAATTACTGTGCCACTACAGTAATCCAATATTCAATGCATTTCTATACCTATGCATGAGAACTATTTAGCTCTGAAATGAGAACTAGACATTCTATCACTCCCTATGTGCTGATGAGGTGAATTTAGCGAGAGCTGTATTAAGTACAGACATTTTAAACTAAGCTTATCTTAAATGAATATTCCTACAAATAACAGTAGCATTCTCTTTGCTTCCCCGTCAGATATCTTTAGAAATTACTGTGCACCTTTGAAGCGTCATTACAAGTGAGACGCTGTTACATTATGCGCGATATTAATTGCAGAAATAGTAATAAAGACAACGCCTTATTGCATGGTTTTAAGTCATCCAGACAGTTCCTTCATATCTCGATGCGTTTGACAAAACGCCAACTATCATCGTAAGTTGCAGATAAAAATACCACTTGTTAAAAGTCAATTTGCAATAGCTAGCCTTATTTACTGCCGGATCTGTCGCGATTTCTTTTTTAGACACATTATCTAAAGTTCACCAATTCGTCTCTCCACTGGTCCTCTGCAGTATTACTCCGTCATCCAAGACCTGTCCAGTAACTGGGCCTGGTTTTGAATAAAAACACCGTTTCATTTCATTCAAAATTCCCATTGGAGAATCCTTCATTATGTTTTCGGAATCTCGAAAAACAGATCAAAGAAGTTTGTTCATATAGAATTTCAAGGCATCGAAATCAAGCTCTCCGAAATGACAAAAAATGAATCAAGTTGACCTTTAGGAGGTGGAGAGTTACTCATTCCGTCTCGATGGAAAACAAACCAAAAAGCAAGCCCAAAAAAAGTAACGCCAGACTACCGCTCCTTGTCTTTTTCCCTCTGACTGGAATGTCCAATGGACAAATCAATGGGTTCACCACGGGAGGGAAATAATGACGAGGCCGAGAGGTGCACCAGGGGACTGTGGGGACCTATAGCGTTAATTGTTTGTCGCGAGTGCCGACCTCGGGCGTCGCTGCTGCTAAAGGCTGAATTCAACTTCTCGATTTTATCATTCCGATTTTGGACATCATTTAATTAAAACCATAACAAGTTGCATATCATTCGAAAGGATTTCAAATCCTCTTTAAAATGATATGTAACATGCGTAGTTCCCCTCCATATTCCTGGTGAAAACTTAGAAATTACCTAGTTCCAGTTGGACAAAATCGCCCAGTGGAAAACTAGCTTATGGATGGGGACAGACTGCGTCGACCTTGAGCGCTGACGGCCTCCAGCAGTAGGCACAGTTCCAGGGCTATAGGTGCCTGGGAGTAACCCTTAACGGGATAAAGCTTATCACAGGTGGTGCTTGATATCTCACCTGTCCTCACCCTTAAGGATTCCTTTGTTGCTATAGGCCTACATGTAAATATGAATGTATAACAATAACTGTATTTAATAAAGGAATACAAGCAAATACGTTCAATTCACGAATAAATATACTTTCATTTTCACCTGCATGATTATGGGCACATTGAGCGTGTGAGGTGAAACGTTCCTGCTACATCACAACATAATTAGCATAACTGGGGAAAACATAGAGATGTGCTCATGGCTAAATAATTCAAGACTCGGTTTTACATATATTTTAAAAGGTCCACATAAGCAGCTCATCGCCAGTTGTATTTGATACCTTCTTCACCTTCTTTGATGTATTTGCACCTTCTTCACCTTTAATAAAGCTTGTCTTGCTATTCATTTATATCTGCTCTCACTTCTTCAGAAATTACCTAGCTGTATCTTTGCTCATCTATGCAGAGGGTCTTCATTTTCTACAATCTACAATTATCATTTCTACATATTCATACCCTAGCTACCTAGTAGAAAATAGGCTTATCATTGACTCAAGTAATAGCAGTTGAAAGCAGCAGAAATAAAAAGGACCCCATCGAGGGTAATGGGGTTTACCACGACTCCTTGTATGCTTTATATCAGGCCGGGTTGGCATTTGGGGACGAATATGACATTAAGGGGATATCATGTAACAGGTGGAATCATAAAAAGCAAAGGTGTTAGTACTTATAAGACTCTAAAAGCGACCTGAGACCACTTTACATTGTTTGGATCTTATTACAAGGACTACACATTATTGGATGAGATTGAAATTCAGGTCAATATCATGGACATAAGATAATGCGTCCTTATACCATTTCAACCTATGATTTCTGAAAAATGCTTGTTATGAAGATGTTTCCATTGAGTGACAAAAACGTATTTCTGAATAAATGAGTGGTGTAAAATCATATCAGACCCACGGCTGGTTTCTGGTGGGCAGGCTGTAGGGCCTTTAGCGTCTATAGGCCAGTTATTCTATTACTTAGATATTTAAGATTCAAATAAACACTGTTTCGGCTGACGAACATGCTTCGGTCTAAATAAATGGTATCACAAGAAATCATGATTATTTAAATAAGTCAAAAATTAATTTTCTAATCAAAAACAGGTGTTCTCATTGAAAGCAACTGATTGGAAAATATCTGACAGCGCTACATACTGATCACGCGCAATCCTTTGGCTTTAGACAGGCCTATCAAAAGAATCGCTTAGTGTGAACTCCGCTGCAAGGTCACAAGGTCTCATTTCCGGCACTGGTTCTCCGACACACCTGCCTTGTTTACCGAGTCGCGCCGACTACCAGCGGACCGGGCGATAATTAGGTGTCACTGCAAGAAGTGCCGTCAAAGATTTTAGACTGGAAAGAAAGTTCACCCAAGACGGCAGTGTTATTATTTAGGCCTACTGGTGTAACACATGCAGGGGCGGATCCAGGGGAGGGAGGGGAGGGAGGGGAGGGAGGGAGGGAGGGGAGGGGAGGGGAGGGGAGGGAGGGGAGGGAGGAAGGGGAGGGAGGGGAGGGAGGGAGGGGAGGGAGGGGAGGAAGGGGAGGAAGGGGAGGAAGGGGAGGAAGGGGAGGAAGGGGGATCCAGCGGGGTTCCAGGGGGTCCTGATTTCCCCTTTTGGTGGACACCTAAACAGCACAAATAGGGGGAAATGCCACACATGTTCATGTAAATGTGTAAGTTTTAGTACTTAGCCGATATGATGACCACCCCCTTTTTGGAAATTCGGTATGGGTGCTGGTATTATCAAATCTTGGTTCACTATTTGCCGGGGTATCACAGCTTATTACAAGAGAGGCCTATTAACAGTTCCCCTAGAAACGCATACATAAGTATTAGTCATGCTGTGGCCATACACCCTATGTAGACCCTCTATTAATTTCAATCATAAGTTAATAGCCCCCAGGGAAGATTATGCTACGTTGCATGACGTCATTTAGACCATTCAGATCACCTACTTGATCGGGCGATACCGGCAGCTTATCGTATTTATAGTCAAAGAGATAGACATAAGTGAGGAAAGACAGGAGTGGTGGAGGAGTTGGACCACCATAATTTATATGACTGTGATCCCAAAAACCACAAAGAGGGAGTGAACTGTCTCTATGAATACAAGATCTCTAATGCCAAGACAAACATCATAATTCAGATTGCGAATGAAGTATGAGAGCTTTCGGCAGTTTTAGCAGCTACACAATTGGCCACGCACTTATTTACTGCCATACTGTGAGCCCTCATCTCACAATTCAGATACATAGCCTGATGAAACATTTCAAAACTGACACCTCCAGGCTTCATTTCGAGACGGTAATCAAACATGATGCCATGAAAAGCATTTGTATTTCTAAAACTTTCCTGTTTATAGAAGTATATTCTTTGGTCAAAATATCCTTGTGGCATAAGAATAAATTGCTTTTAACATTAATGATGTCATGAGCTTAAAGATAATCATTTATTTGAGTGAAATATCTGAAACCACATCAAAATTGCATTGTTGTCGCATAACTCATATACGCATGCATACAATATTTGCAGTTAAATCTTACTCCTGCATACATTTATGCAAATTCTCACCAGAGACATAATTGTATACATAGGCTTATATGTCTAATTGTATATCATGGTTGCTGCAAACAATTAATATCAATTTACCAACGGGTGTCAATTGCAGTTCTACAATTGTTTACATTTAAACCCTTTGCTTTGCGGGCATTATATGCGCACGATGTGCTACATTGACCTCATATACATGCCCCACATTTCCTGATAGAACAAAGAGTGAAAATCGAATGTAGGCCTATATAGAACTTTGGCTATGAATTGTGTTATTGACAATGATTGTCACTTTTTCACTACAGGCGTTAGTTGACGTTAAATCTATTTTGTAGGCCTACCGTAAACTCGAAGTAAGTAGTATATAGAAATGTCCCCACTATGTAGGGTAGCTGGCAAAATCAAATGGTTAGCCGGCAATGATAAAGGTAATCCTGTCCTAATACAAAATACAAAGAATACTAAATATGGTGGTAGTTGGACTCCAGAGGAGATGTGAGAAACCCAAACAATTAGTAAACATAAACGGGGCAAAGGTGACAGATTTTAATCCAATGATGAAATTGTAGGAGATGCTCACGAAAATACACGCGTTGAACTGTTGAGATGTAAAAAGCAACACTTTGTTTTCCTCAGAGCTGGCTCAGGGAAACTTATTTTAAATGAACCATTATTATGAATAGCAGTATTTAGCAAATCAATAATGATGAGTAACAACAACAAAAATAACAATTCATATATTAATCAATAATAATTGACAAAATAATAAATCAAATTAATAATGAAATTAGTAAATAATCATCAATAATAACAGAGTGACTATATCACAAACAGACCTAGATTTCAATCCATGTCGGTCAACATCTACCCTTTATAGAATCAATTTTTATAAATCAGCATTTCATCGATCGGAATTTGTCATCTTTGAATGGGTTATTCTTATACGTATGATTTTTTCATAAAAAAACATCTACCCTTTAAACCTATTAACTTGATGCATACCCCATCAAGTCCAACTGGTCAGGGAGCATGCCCAGACCTTTTAGTTGCAGCCATTTGTCCCTGACGAGTCCCTCGGAGGGTAAGTGCGGCCCACACAGAGTGTGTCAGTCTGTAATCAGCCGCCACTGGTCGTCGAGTTAAGCCGGGCGTCGACGGCCAAGTCGGCCGTCCATCACGGCCTAATCTCCGACACCTGAGACGTGGGCACCACGCCCGCTGATCACCCAATTATCGCTCATGATCTATGGGGAACCCTGGGTAGCTGGGGTCCAGGATGTAGGTGATGTGTTTTTGGGGGAGGGTGGGGGTGTAGCTGGCCCTTGGGATTTTTGATAGTGAGTGGTTGTGTTTTTTGTTTGACCAATCGTTACCATTTTGATATGTTGATGTTGACATACTTGACTTGCCTGCAAGCCCATATGTTTTACTAGTTACACATTTGTCACGATGGCAAGCATATATTGCTTTAGGCCAATGCAGGTGTTACAACATGGGTTATTGGCAAGATTTGAAACCTGCACCTCGCTGAAAGCCTTGGTATATACCGACTTTATAACTCGTACATACTTATGTAGGCATTATAAGAGCTTCATCATAATTATTCAAGCTTTGTAATGCATGGCAAGCGATGATTTGAGTGAAAAAAAGAGAAGAAAGAATCGGCTCATGGTTTTGACTGGGTCGCACATCGTGCATGTATGTGAATAGATCTATCCCTTATTTATATGGGATAAACCCATTATCGGATTTGTGGATTGGTGGTCGGTTAAATTATACTTTGGTATAAACCTTGCCTAGATAAGGTTTCTTGAGCAGATTTTGGTGATCACCTTATAGCTATCGTGACCTAAGAGTCTTTGACCAAAAGTGACTATAAGCCAGAATTCATACCCCCTATTTTATATATCATTTCATTCAAATGCATATACTTTCCCATATTATCATCAAATCATGAGAATACAACTAACATGCCTGTAATTAAAATGGAATATAATTGTGATGAATGTCCATTCATCAGTGTCAGAACCAGGTATCGAGAATAATTGAATGCTAAAGATTAAAGTATATTTTGTAATGGCCTGAAAGCCCGAAAACCCGAAAGCCGAAAACATTGTAAACCGGAGGGACGTCAGTATGATCACGTGACCTCTGATGGCCAATCAGAGCCAAGTATTAGGGTATAAAAATTAGGGGAGCATTGGCCTGACACCCTAAGGAAGATTAGAAGTACACCCCCATCCTTCGGACAAGTGAAGAGTCCATCCGATCCTCACAGGCCCATCCCCACCATTTTCCATTATCCTCTGCGTAGTAGCTGGAACCCCCCGGTCCACCGTGCCTGATGTCCAGAACACCCCAGGCCTGACTGACTGGCACCCATCCTCCCCCTCGACGAATACCGATTTCCTGATCGACCCACCCATTCCCCCTCGTGCGCGAGGCACGGCTCTTGATCTTACACCTCGGCTTCTTGCTTGGGCTTTTCACCCAGCTTGAAACCAAAATAACTCCCACATCCCTCCGCTGTAGAAATCGGAAACCCCAAACTACCGAGGAACGTCACATAATCAAAGAATCACCAATATAACTCTCATCTGCAAAACGTCTATAGATAGATAACCTACAAGGCATGTATGTGCGCAGCCTACTGGCCGAGCTCTACAGCCAAGACCAAGAAGTGGTCAGCGGGTGTGGGGCCAAGCTATTATGGCCCCCTACCTCCCGGTGCATATTGCCGGACGTGTCATACTGTGGTCATTACCACCCGGCCCGGGCCTTGATGGGTTTCCTGCCGACTGGTGGCGCTCTGCAGGCCCAGAAAACAATGTCTCAGACACCGGGCTGTTGGGCGAGTGTTAACGATGAGCCTTGGTCACGCATTTGGCCGCTCGGCTCCCTGCATGCGTGAATCCACTCCTTCATAGGATTAAACGCAAAACACACTGATCGATTTTTTTTCTTGCGATTTCAAAATCGGAAGCTTTAAAAAGTCATTACTCGGATTTGGAAATGTTGAATGATATTTATTGACAGCCCCATTAGAGTAAGGGGTAGAAGTTTGTTATAGCAATCATCACGAATATAAAACTATCGCGATAATTGTCCCAATCACAAGCAATCACAAAATAATCTCATTGGGTGAATAGGGCTTCAAGCTCCCGGCGCAACTGCTAGGAAAAACATTCATATCTCTAAACACGTGAAAAAGTGGTCAATTCAGCTAACGTATAAAGAGGAAAAATTGGAAGCTTCAGATTCACAAGGGAGATATTGCTATTCTCATGCCATGCAGTGTAACTATAAAACAGAGTTCGATATTGCTGTCCATTTCCTACATTTTAGCCTAGGTGGGACGGCTGCATCAAACACAGCTTTAGGCTCTAGCTCTCTACAGTCATTGCTGAGCCCTGTCACACAGAGAAATCAGAGAAGCAAATCCTGATGAAGATGCTTTTTATAGGCCAAAATAAAGGACACACTCATCCCATACTAAAATGGCTACAATGACTAGAATAATGCTTCTACAAAAGAAACAATTTGTGAATGCCTTTCAACATTAATATTAATCCCTAGATGCGATGGAAAAAAGTGGAACTAATTTTAAGGGTGCATCTCTATTAGTAATTTTATGCTTTATCAGCTGACTCGAATCACGTTATAAGTGGGGCTTGTGAAGGCCATTCATTTTAGGAAAAGGTTTCTGGGTGGATAAAAGTATCAAATTTGATATAAGACACATCAAATTTGGTTAACAGACCCCACTAGGCCTACTCTAGATTAATATAATCATACTTTTGGCTTAAAGCATACCAGTCTTATGGAAATGCGAACTAAGTGTTTGTTCCCTTTCAGACATTTAGGTTAATTGTTTAATTTCCAATATCCTACATGTCATACACAAAGGAAATTAATAGTGCCAGTACTAGTACTGCAAGCATAGTTTGCATTTCCTAGCCAAGGGGCGACGAAAAGGTCACATTCCGTGATGTTTTAATAAGGTTCTGGGGCGTTTGACAGCAACATTCTTACAATGTTCTGGGACCTCACATTTTTGGCATGATCTGTATGATATAAGCAGGATTGTACCTATTAACACATTAATTTAAGGTGTTATCCCTATCACTGTTATCAGAAATTCCAAGCATCGTACAATAATATTGACCTCATTCTGACAAGGCCAATTACTGGCAATGCATCGAATGCATAAGGAAATTGGAAATGAACGAGATAGTTTTATGTAAAGCCCTGTTTCCACCGAACGACATTCTTCTCAAGACAGCCTAAGACTGGAAAAGATTAGGGAATCGTTGATGGTCGTCCAGAAAATCGTTCAGTGGAAACACAAAATCGTTGGTAAAGACATGTGTGAACAACTGCAAACGACATATACCCAAGACAGGCGTTGATACTTTGTGACAGACTCTTTGATAGTGAGTAATTATTCATAACAAACTGACCAGGGGTGCGTTCCAAAGTATTCAGTGTTTCAGGCCGTAAGTCGCTGCGACCAGGGGGTCCATTTACACACAGACATTGCAAGGTGGCTATTTACGGAGGGGGTCCACGTCGTATCTAGCCCTATGCTGACTACTTGTGAATGGCTAAAATTTCGTGAAGGGCATGCTGACCACCTAGCACATAGACAATATGGAAATGTATATAAAATATCCAATGAATAAATAGATATATAGAAAACAGGAATGAAATCAATGTCGAAAATAAGGAAACTAAAATAGTGATAAGATGAACAAAAAATTATTTCAAAATGTTAGATAATAAACAAATGGTAGCATAAAACAAAATTGAATCGAGGTCACTCAAGCGTGGCCAAACAACTAGGCCAATTGTATTATGTAACTTTTAAGGGCCACTCCAAGGTTCTATAATTGCTGGCGCCAGCATTGGCGCCAATGCAGTGTCTAAGTGTCGTATTTGGACCTTGCAATGCCTTTGCTATTTTTTTTTAATATATATGTTTTTTTATCGTAAATGTGCATTATGACTCAATATATATCGAGTTAATTGAGTACTTTGTATTTTTGTCAACTATGACAATCTTAGAAACACATTGGAATCTTTTTTTTTCTTTTCAAGTTTTCTTTTCTACTTTTATTACAAATTTAAATTCAGCTACGACCACTAAAAAGGTCGTCGTAGAATTTCAATTACTTTTACATGTCTACGACTGCTTTATGACTGAGACAAGTAGACCTTGCAACGATTTATTTTTGAATTATACTGAAGGGGGTCCAGCAGATTACATAATACGACCCCTTTGATATGTAGTTTGGAATTAAACCATCGTAAATCTGTCATATATCACTTACGACCCACGATACGACCAATTTCAGCATGCATATGTCACTTTGGAACGCACCCCAGGGCCTTCGAATGCACTTTCATAAGTTATGCTGAAGCATAACTCCCATACCAGTCAACGAGCAATATAACGGTGACATTATGCAACTTTCTAATACTGTTCTGTGACGTTCTGCGACCATTATTGATACGTTCTGTAACGTCACATCCTTGACTTAGATGGTTCTGACTCACGGTCGGGATACAGGGAATAAAGCCAATGCAATATATTATCATTTGTCCAAAGATTACCATTGAATCAAAATTTATGTGTGTATTAATAGGCGAAAATCTATTCATAGTTGCTTTTGCCTATAACAAGTGGGTGTAAACCAATAGGATGAAAGCTGGTAAACCAAGAGGAACTAATCTCTGAAAGTCCTGTTAATTCCCTTCACCCTGTGATCTGCTTGGCACTTCAGACCATAGAGAACACCTGTGATTAGGAGTGAACAATTAAATGCCATTATCAAAATCTTTCTTCATTCTGTTCACAGAATCCCAACCATTCACAACTCATTCAGTTCTTTCCCTTCTTAATCAGCCTTGCCCTCATCAATTGCGTTTTCCGAAATGTAATTAATTTTTTGGACGGCGATGAACGGACCAAGCCAGGTCTATTATGCCCTATTTGGCCTCATTTACCTCTCTTGTATTTTGCTTGGTCTTTAGTTTCCAAGATCATTGGTGTAGACCATTAAAACCAGCAGGATGACATGGTTATTTCTTAAATTCAACATGCGACATAGACCTTAGTGACAGGAGTTGGGGGACTCCTCAATTTCGACATGTGACATGGGTAGTTTTTAAGATCAACGTGAAAAGTTAAAATAATAGAATGATATCCGACACTCTCATTTCTCAAATTTGACATGCGACAGAGCGACCCCCCATCTACACCCCTTAGATCCTCCGTTCGATAGGGGCGGCATTCCTCTACTCCCGTCCTTGCCCATCTTGATAATGGGAACTTCCCCCACCTGCGACACTCTGGGTTCAAGTAAATAACGACACATGTGGTGGAGGGTTCAATAGTGAATGTGCGCAGAAATCACGTTTCTTCAATAACGTGTAGTCACGTACCTTTTCAGGTGAAATGAAAGATATTGTAACCATTGTCAGTATACTTGAGAATGCATGACGTGAGGAATTATCACTCAGCGTTAGGTCAACATTTAGAATAGAAAAAGAAATATAAAGTTGTTATTCGTGATCTTATAACAACATTTAAATCATATTGATTATACTGTTATTTGTGATACTTATTGCTACAACTTTTTATCTGTAATAATATTTGAAATTGTTTGTGTTGTTATTGTTATTGTGTTGTTCTTGTTATACTTGTTATATTAATCATTCCCTGTTATTTTTCTGTAGTCCTCATATCATTCATCCATAGGCCAACTGTAATGCAAACTTGCTTTGTAAGTTGTAGATCTATATTTATATATATATATATATATATATATAAATTACATAATAATATTAAAAAGATCCCAGGAATGGGGTTTGGCACGTATTCATAGCCAGGATCATGTGGCAGCAAGAACATGATGATTCTGCCTTCCTTGCATAAATAAATCTCTGGGCCGAGAAGCAAGGAGGATTGAACCTCCCTTAACAGGTTTCCTGGTGCTAAGGCCAAAGCCTCTTAGGCCCAGCCCAAGGATCCGCGTTGGCGGGATATTTGTGCCAAGAACAACGGTACCATTTACCTAAGACAAGTGAAATGCATGCATGTAATTTTCCATTTAAAGGCTAGTATATATAATAGTATATAGGAACTTATCATGATCTAAGATTTAATTTCTTTATCAAGGGGGAGGGCTGGGTACCAATAATCTCTGAGTCATGCATAGTATTTTCTTCATGGCAACCCATAAGCAAATGATTAAGCATGTGACAAAATTCAAAGCTAATGCTGTTTATAAGTGGTCACGATGTCATTTCTTTTTATAATTATATTTGTAAAAAAACATCTTTATCAAATCATTATTGTCTTTTATTTCCGAAAAACAAAGTTCTCCCATACATTCTGTCTATTCAACGTATCAACAACTTACACGTAGTATCAAAGAAACAAATTTGTTTGTGTGACATTATCCGCACAAGGTCTATTGGGAACTATCTCCCACGTTTGACTAATCTGCCATGAATTTGGACCAGGTAAAAGGTTTGTTTTCTTTCTGCCTCTTGTTTGGCTTGGTTAAATGCCCATTCTTATTGATTAAGGAGTCGGAACTTTCAAAGTGGCTGTTGCGTTGCTGACGTGCTCCCAGCAATAAAGATTGAGAAAAACACATTCCTTCCAGATTTATTGGAGTATTAGAGAAGAAGCTGACCGCCAGAGACACAAGCAGTTCTTCTACCAGCACTATTCCATGATGCACTATGACTATAATCATGTTTATGGCGGACAGCATCCCCCCATTATTCCAAGTTAAGAGAACAAAAGTGAAAAGATTAATGTATTTTCCGAAAGTGTTCTAATCTGAAGCCTCTATTCCACTAAGCGGTTTTGACCAAGGGATTCGATAATTTCTAGCTTTGCGTGTAAAATATGACAGAAACCCATGCAAGCTACATACCATTTGATTGAATATTCAAAATCCTTTATGACGATATATAGGCCTACATTAGCTTTTGTTCCTAATGGCGGTTTTTTAAATCGGGAACTGAAATCGGGCAGCAGAGTCGTTTTACCCTACTTCAAACACGCGGTCAGTTTCTCCGATTCTATTCCAAACTTAGCTCTAATTTAACTAATCGGATTTATTTACTTAAAAATTGGCCTTACATATTAAAGACAATCTAGAGAGTTGTAGGAGTGTTACATTAATCTGTTGGTATTCCTATCCATAACCATTTCCTTGTTTGTATGGATGGCTCTGTGGCCTTTTAGGTTAATAATCAATACCAAAAACTAGCATCGATATCATTCAAGTCTACGGATCCATATCAACCATGTACATCCTCTCACTAGATGATATATAAAAGTGATCATTAATCGATTGACAGATAGTTTTATGGAAACTAGAGGGTTGTATGAAAAACGTCAGACCAAAAGGAAAAAGAGGGCGTGGCTGTAAATAGAATATTGTCATATGTTTTATTACAGGAAAATAGCAATAGTCGCCTATGTCAGCAGATTCTGACTTCTAAGCATAGTTGGATCTACGAATGTTTTACCAAAGCATATTTTATGGGCAAAAGTAATACACAAAGAACATGTTTAAACAGAATACACATCTAAACAAGGTATAAAGGAAAGGTACTGTTGCTTTTGTTTTCTTCCAAGTATCAGATTATTAATTAATGAGAAAATAACAGGCTTTGAAGAATACTTATATAAGCCTGCACCCTGATAATGAATGCAATAATAACTTTGTATTCACTAATTACTTAAGGTTTTCGCTGTTTATTGATGCCGTAATATTCGGAGAATCTGGGCGTGAATCTATCCTACTTTTCTGTGATCAGCTGGTAATAGGTTTTATGTCACATTACATAAATTCTTGCGTATGAAGATAATGATGGAAGGCTAGGACAAGTCCATGGAATTTTGAAACTATTTACACCTCATCTTCTTTGTGATAAATCAGAAGTAGCGATTTCAAGTAATTTTCAAGAATCGGTGGATAGTGTGCTATAGAGTAATGGGCAGTCAGTGCAATGCGTGGTATTTAGAGTATCGACTGTTAAGACTGTATTACACTAGTCGAATTTACTCGAAACTTCAAAAATTGCCATTAGGACTAAGGTCTCATTATAGACATATCACATACATGTACCACTAGCATGGAATTAAATTCTCGTCCAAATCGTGTGTGACATGCATGGGTTCCTGTCGAATACCTAATAAAACCTAGATAATACCAACACCATGCTACTCAGAATCTCCAAGTGGAATACATGCATTATGGAGAAACCATGATCCGTTAAGCCTTGACAGGTCCTTTCTTAATACCAGCGGGAACCCGGCACCTGCTCTCCGCCACAGAGTGCTATAAAAGATGGCGATTGGCAATTAGCCTTAATGTTTTGTGCCCTGCACTTCCAAGGTCCGAGAAGAATTGTCGAAAAAAACAGTAACCCTTGGAGGATCCATGTCTCCAATTACGTTTTATCGATGCTTGTAAACTCAAAAAGTGCAAATTGGAGAAGGTTTTGTAATACATTGTCATAAGTGGAGCAAGGTATTATTTCTTAAAATGTATTATTGTGCATGTAGATTTACCTGAAGATCCACCGTCCTTAATTGCTAGCTAAAATTTTATTAAATTCACGTCAACGACTCAAGAGAATTGTTAGCTTTGCCCGGGATCAGAACACGTCACATAATTATCATTGGAAAGGTTATTAAATTATTACTCTCTATTCAACATTACATATTATGTATGGTTTCATTCCTTATTTTCAACACAAATAAAACAATTAAAAATCACCAGGATTCATATTAGTATGTGGAATACAAGCTTAAGCCTTAATGAGATCTCAGGTACCTCTGATTTTCCCTCTGCGATATGCAATATTACACATTAATTAATGATCAATGTTATGTTTATGCACATAACAGAGATCACAACCTTAGTACATAACAACCCACATGTCCAATGACCTTTCCATAACCTCATATTACAACCCTGAAGCTATAACTCCCGTGGAGGAAGTATCTACCTGTTTCTCAAAGAAAGTGACATTTTCAATTCCAAACTGATTAATGCCTTACAATTCGTTTCCAAGCTCATTCTATTGGATTTTTTCAAGACCTCACCAATACTGAAAGTATAGGTCCTACTGTGTTAGGAATACAAAAAGAGACCCCAGAATCCTGAATGAATAAGATTTTGTGATGAGCCCTATCTTTGCAATTTCACACTGATTACCACCATAGAATTTCCCCCATATTCATTCTAAAGGACTATACAACATGCTGTCAAATGCTGTAAGAAACATACCCCAGACTCCTGAATGAAAGCAACAGAGTATGATTTACTCTAGCCCCTTAAGAACTAAAAACATTTGGGTTATATTGTTCTACTGGCCATATTTTGTACAATCAAAGTACTTGATTCTAAAGTTTTAATGAGATCTCGGTTAACCCCTCACTTTCCCTTCTGTAATGTGCCACAGTTCACGTCATAAACATTAATTAATGACCAAAGTTATGTTTATAGTCATAACACATTTCACAATCATAGTACATAATAGACCACATCTCTGACGACCGTTTGATAAGGCCTTTAATTATCAAAACCCTTACGATTGTTGTTAAAACGGTAGAGGAAGTATAAATCTGTTTCCCAAAAGACGTTGACCTTTCACAATCCCAAACTGATTTCCGGCATAGAATTCCCCCTCGCTCATTCTAAAGGACGTTACAACATGCCGCCAAATGTTGTAAATACCCTGTGTTGGGAATACAAAAACATACCCCAGACTCCTGAATGAGAGCAACATAGTGTGATTTACTCTAGCCCCTTCAGAACTACAACACCAGTTCTACTGAGCATATTTTGTACAATGAGCTTATATATTCTATTCTAATGTTTTATTGAGATCTCGGCTAACCTCTCATTTTCCCTATTGTGATGTGCCACAGTTCTCATTCTAAACATTCATTTATGACTGATGTTATATTTATACACATATCGCAATCACATTCTATTTGCAAACAAGCCACATCTCCAACGACCTTAGCATAGACATAAATTACTTATATTATATAAGTATCAAAACCCAAATGCTGTAACAATGATAGAGGAAGTATCAATCTGTTTCCCAAAAGACGTTGACCTTTCACAATCCCAAACTGATTACCTGCATAGAATTTCTCCCTCGCTCAATCTAAAGGACGTTACAACATGCCGCCAAATGCTGTAAATACCCTGTGTTGGGAATACAAAAACATACCCAGACTCCTGAATGATAGCAACAGAGTAGGATTTGCCCAAGCTCCGAGAAGAACCTTTCCCCTTCACCCAGCAGGATACACAATTAGTGGAGAAGGCCGTCTCCATTGGCAAACGCCAGTGGAAACATAAAGAAGGGCTCATGACTGCGGAGCGCCAGACCACAGCCTGGTCACGTTACGCAGCGCCGACGTTACGCAGAGCCGAACGAGCTTTCAATTACAATATATTCAAGCCAACACGTGTTTTTCCCCTCGTAAACATCATTATAGGCACCAACAGAACATTGTATTCTGTGTCATGTTTTGTTAGTCTGCTGATTGAAGGATCGACTTGCTTTGGACCCGCTAAAAGACTTAATATGCCAAGCATTGAAGGACTGCTAAATAATCTAGGGACTGGTAAGTTTGCGACCTTGTAATGTTAATGTAGCATTGCATTTATAATACAACTTAATAATTCGACCATGATTCTAATGTCTTAAAGGGAGTCAAAACCAATAAATTCTTTGAAATTTTCCAAACTCAAATAATCATGGAAATCCATTCCTTGAGCCTATTCATGGCCCATGTTAAAATTTAAACCATGAAATATGTTGAAAAGCTATTAAAAACATGTTTTCCTTACTCAGATCAATTAATGTGGATCCGCAAAAATAGGGTTTGTTTACAAACAAATGCCAATATTACCATCTTTTGTGGTATTCTACTTCAGTTTGAGCTAGTTTTCACAGCTAATACTTTACCACTGACCTTAATTGGATTCATGTAACATATTTCTTTACTTATCTGAGTTTTGAAAATTTTGTCAATTATATTGGTTTTGGCTCCCTTTAAATAAACATCAAGTCTACACCAAGCCGTCGTCACGATGAATGTATTTTGCACAACTTTATTATTCATAATACAAGTAAAACACTGTTAAATTTCAGAAGAGCTTCGAGGGTAAGTTTGATTAGTGGTAAAATCTATCAAACAAACGTATCTGTAAGATTTCAGATACCTGTCTGATTGAAAAACTTGCAAACTACAGGAGTAAGATTGAATAAAGAATGTGTATAGTATATCGCCAACTATGAATATATACTGAGATTGTTCAATATCACATAATTATGTCATACGTGTCTTTTCCATACATTTACAAGCACAATAATTAGATAAATACCCCCATTTGGTAGACACATAAAAGGGGTTGTTAAACCCGCCATATAAACGTCCCTCCTCTTGGCCATCTGACTTACAATTCTGCTCAGGTCATCAGCACTTTGTCCCCTTACTCCCCATCTCCTCCAATTGCCTTGAGTAGGGTTTATTACTCCATTGGCTTGGCATTCAAATAGTGTAGGTGTGGTGGTCGCCGTCAGATTACACATGTTCCCCGTTACGACCCTGGCCCTGGAGGCCTCCCCCCACCCTTAACCCCTGCCGTGATCATCAGCCGGGCCCTGGAGGAACATGCCCTAATCCTCCGCCCTGGAGGGCCTTAGCTCCAGTGGCGGGCTGATCGATAGGACTTGTTAACTAAACTAGCACGGATTACCTGTATATGTATGACCGCGGTCCGGCCGGGATCGTTATATTGACGTTGGAGGTGGGTGGCCATGCCCTCTCTTTACCATGCACGAGGTACACGCCCTTCCATGATGATGACTAAACGCCCGTCTGACTACTTATTTGTGGCCGGTACTTTAGGACATAAACCGCGACCGCGTATCCCCACTGCACAACCAGCACAGGCAGTACACAGGTTCGGCTGTGGTGGGTGGGGGCGGGGGATGGCGAGGTTCTTTAAGTGGAAGTTTTGTTCATAATTTCAATAATTTCAACCTAAAAAAGGGGGTGGTGGGGTTCACCAAGTGGAACTTTTCAGCATTTTCTTTGATTTTTTAAGGGTCTTTAGATTGAGTTTTTGAAGGAAAGGTGGAACATTTTGAAAGGTTTTCTTTGGAGGGGAGGTGGGCTGGGGGTTGCTGCGCCGCCTGCGCCACCCCCACTGCGTATGAATCTGCACCACCACCACTGCCAGTACCACCCCAGGCCTACCACTAGCACCACCCACCACATTGTCTCTACTACAAATCCTTACACCTGCTTTTGACACTCAATTACATTCGTATGAAATTTGGTTTAGTGGAACACCTCGGGGCCATCAATCCAAAGTTCCTGCAGGGTTTGTTTCCACCCGAGCCATGAAAAAATCAAAGATTCTTATGTAGATTATCAAAGGCTGGTCTCAACTACCTCACAAAGAGTCTGCTACATAATATTATGCCTACATCTCCTAAAAAGGTCGTTCCTGTGTACGTTCCTAAAGGGCCATTGCAACTCCACTGAAGTAAGAAATATCTCATCTTCGTTTTCTGAATTCAGATTTGTATATACTGACTTAACTATTGTCTTAATTTTTGCATTTACAGAATTTAAATCAGATAAATAGAAAAGCTGCAACTCTTACAACAATACCTATCACAACGGGGATGTGCCTGTTGCCATAACTTGGGTTGCAAATTATTCCAATAGCAATGCCCTTTATACAACGGGCCACAGGTGGGACTGTGATAGAGTGACCACAGGTAGCCCTTGTACTGGTGCAACCTCTTCTGGGCCCCACCTGGTTTGGCCGGAGATGACCGATGGTTCTGACAGCATGTAAACACAATTAATCAGCCTTCTGTTGATTGTTTACCACGAACACACTGGTGGACTACTGGTTTTGTCATATGTAGGACACAATGGAAATTGAATGTCCCCAGGCAACATAGAATATGTAAGGAAATTTATAAAGGCATATGATTTGACCTTGGTACGTGTGAGGCCTATGTCATTTTGTAATGTAATTTACTTATGGCCGTTGTATAAAGGCATTGCTCTGGCAATTACTTGTATTGATAGTTATTGCAACTGAAACATCATCACTGTGATAGGTATTACTGTGTAATTTCCATCTTTTCTGGTGGGTAAATCTAGATTCTATGAATGCAAAAGATAAGACCACATCGGTTAAAAGGTCTAGATTTGATGTCGTGAACTCACTGCCGTTTATCATGCCTGTTAACAATAATTGGTTAATTTATAGCTGTTTCAAAAGTTTGCTTGTACAACAGGCCTTAGAAGTGGTCATGCTTAGATGTATTAAACAATGCAGATGAAATGTCATCGACATTGAACATGCATATAAAAGGAACATTCACCTTAAATGTAACTGAGTGCAGAATTATATATAATATTACGATATTGTGATGAACGGCTATTCATCCAAAATATGTAGAGGTCAAAATAAGAGAAAATACGATAATACTATAAAAAGGTATATATGTAAAGAACGTAAGTGTAAAAGAACGAAATATATGAAATATATGTAAAAAAACGAATATGTAAATAATGAACGAAAGCGTAAAAAGCCCGAAAAAAGAGGCACGAATATGTAAGGAACGAATATGTGAGGAACGAAAATGTAAAGGAACGAAACCCGGAAAGATATAAACCGGAAGTGAAATGTAAACCGGAAACGAAAGATATAAACCGGAAGTGACGTCAGTTATAGATCACGTGACCGAAAGCAGCCAATCAGGGCTGACTTCTATAGTATATAAAGGGGCGGTGAGGCCCGAATAAACAGAGTTCTTTAATAGTTCTCCTTGTGTCCAGACGTGTCTTCTTTCCTGAAACAACCGCTAAAGATGAGCTGATTCGAGTAATTAACCAGAAGTTAGGACAAAACAGTCGAAGTTCGAGATAAATAGTAAGAACTTAGGGTAGGGGCCCGACGGCCCGAAGAACGAGGAACGAAGGACCGAAGTAAGGCGCGAAGGCCCAAAACAGTCCCGGAGACCGAGGTGTAGCATGGCACGAAGGCATGACAGGCAGGACGAGGGAACGAAGTCCGCGGGGACGAGGGCGCGGCAGGCTCGGCCCCACGCTACCAAACAATAGGCGACCGTCGGCCCGTCGCCCCCGCGGACCGGAACCGTGGGGTGGACCGCCCGGTGGGGGTGAATGCTGGTCTGGGAGATAGAGCGAGACGAACCCCCGGCCGACCCGTACCCCTACCATAATTTCCCTTCCCCGCAGTCCTCCGTTTGACATCGAGTGCCGATCCCCGACCGATTCGCTCAGCCCCCCCCTCGTGCGCGAGGCACAACTCTAGAAACACATCTCGGTTCTTGGCCCGGATTCCCCGTCCGCCCCGAGACCCGAACAACCCCCCCACGTTCCTCTGTTGTAAGAATCGGCAACCCCGACTTACCAGAGAACGTCACACTGGTGGCAGCGGTGGTGCTGAAATAAGCACATACGGACTTGTGGATCTTGGGTGTTTCGTCGGTATTGGATACTCATGGCGACCGCGGCAGTCTTCGAGCAGATGGATTCTGACATCGCTTTCAAGGAAGGTGGGGAGGAGAAAGGAGGTGCGAAACCCGAGACCAAAGGGGAGGACACGACCATCATGGGTAGGCAGTTTAATTTCATGGGAACGTCCACCCCGACGGATGAGCAGAATGCGCGGGCTCAACAACAACAGACCGGCCAGGTAGGAGCGAGTTTGAAGAAGTTTAGTTTACGACCGGAGAAGTATGACGGTAAACCGGACTTCGAGGGATGGATCAACCAGTTCGAGGAGTACGCAGCCTTGGGACATTGGACGACCGAGGAAAAAGCGGCGATGCTCTTTCTCTCGCT
Organism: Lepidonotus clava; assembly: GCA_936440205.1. Lineage (NCBI taxonomy): Eukaryota > Metazoa > Annelida > Polychaeta > Phyllodocida > Polynoidae > Lepidonotus > Lepidonotus clava. The sequence continues at coordinate 23,203,592 of OW387135.1, forward strand.
GACGGGAACGGCACGAATGTACTTTGTCGGACTCCCGAACAGGGAACGACTCCGTTACTCGGCGAGGGTAGATGCGTTGCGCCGGAGGTTCGGTCAGGAGAAGGACACGTGCAATGCTCTGCAAGAATTGGCAGGATTGAAACGTGTAAAGAACCAGACAGCGAAGGAATTGGCTGATAATGCCCGCTGACTGGCATCGAGAGCCTACTTCTCCAACGACTACGCCAGCCAGGAAAAAGCAGCATTACATGCGTTCCAGGCTGCAGTTGGGGAAGACCTTCAGCTGAAGTGTGCAGAGAAAGGATGCAAGACACTAGAGGAGGCGGTGGAGGTGGTAGAAATACAGGAACGATACTCACGCCGCCTCCTGCGGGCAGTGAAGCCCGAGGAGGACGCCAATACACAGATCATGGCCTTAAACGGTAAGTTGGAGGAGATGATGAAAGAATTGGCAGAAGAACGGGAAGCTAGGAAACAAGCAACGGCCCGGAGGGAGGCGTTTAAGAAGCGAAAGGAAGATTTAGAATGTCATCAATGTCACCAGAAGGGCCATTTCGCGAGAGAGTGTTCTCAGCGTCAGGGAAACGGACAGTCGCCATCGCAGTAAGCGCGGGGCCCCCCTCGGGCGCGGCGAGAGAAGTAGTAGGCATGGGAGAATGTGGACTTTATGTGGCCGGAACGGTGGGAAAGAGTGTCGTCCGTTTTTTGGTTGATACCGGATCTATGATCAGTCTGCTGTCGGAACGTCTTTGGAGAGAGTGGGGACGAAAATGGGAAGACCTGGATGGATATGAAGGACGTCTCTGCTCGGTGGATGGTAGCCCGTTGCGGTGCTATGGATGCACGAACTTGCCAGTAAGGTTGGGAACGCGCGTGTTGCAGTGGACATTCATGGTGGCAGACATCGGTAGAGATGAAGGGATCCTGGGAAACGACTTCGCGGTGAAATACCGGCTAACAGTTAAGCCCCACGCGAGTGCTGTCTTCCTGCCCGCCGAAGGGGAGGGAGAGGGGGAACGAATCCCGGGAGTAGAACAAAGAACGGATGGGATTCGGGCAGTCACCGTCGGAGGACAGGTCGTGAGAATCGAGGGAACGACGGAAATACCCCCGCTCCAGGTGACCCGAGTAGCAGTAGTGACGAGAGTGGACATAGGACAGAGTGGACAGCTGGCTGTCATCACCGGCGCTGGATTACCCATGGGACTGGAAGTGATCCCAGGAACGGTGACGTTGGGAGAAGAAAATAAAGTTTGGGTGGCCAACCGAGGGACCGAGAGCGCGAAATTGGAAACCGGCGGGGTACTCGGAGAAGCCACCTTCGTACAGGAAGTACGAGGTATAGGAAGTGATGTAAAAGAACCCCCTGGAACGCTCGTCAAAATGATAGAGGAGGCTAAGAAAGGCCTAACCACGGAGGAAGGCGGAGAGTTGGAGAAAGCCATCATGGCTCGGGAACAAATGTTTGCAACCTCGAAACATGAGTTAGGACGGACAGATTTAGTACAACATCGAATTAAAACGGGGGATTAGATGCCAATCAAACAGAGGGTCAGACAGTATCCAGCCACCAGGAGAGAAGAGGAACGAGCACTGGTGGAGGATATGTTAAATCTAGGAATCATCCAGGAGAGTGGAAGTGCGTGGAGCAGCCCGACCGTCCTAGTGAAAAAGAAGGACGGAGGAACGAGGTTCTGTATCGACTACCGAAAACTGAACCAGGCTACAAAAGTGGACGCCTATCCGCTTCCACGGATAGAGGACAGCCTCAACACCTGGGCGGGAGCCTATTCTTCTGCAGCCTGGATCTCGCAAGCGGATATTGGCAGGTGGAGATGGCACCGGAGGACCGAGAAAAGACAGCCTTCGTGACTCAAGGAGGTTTGTATGAGTTCAAAGTGATGCCATTCGGGCTAGTGAACGCCCCGGCCACCTTCGAGAGGCTGATGGAAAGAATCCTCAGAGGAATCGTGTGGGAGGAATGTCTGGTATACCTGGATGACATATTGGTCTTCGGGCCAACGTTTGAAGTGACTCTGGAAAGATTGGTACGGGTTCTGGACCGATTGAACGCCGCAGGACTGAAGTTGAAGGCGCGAAAATGCAGGTTGTTCCAGAAGAAGATTCCGTTCTTGGGACACGTTGTTTCATTCAATGGGATCGAACCCGACCCCGAAAAGTGTCGGCAAGTAACCGAGTGGCCGGTCCCTCGGGATCTCCATGAGGTACGAGCCTTCGTGGGATTATGTTCGTATTATAGAAGGCATATAAACGGCTTCACGGAATTGGCTGCCCCCTTGTATGAATTGGCAACGAAGGAGGAACCGTTCGTGTGGAGCGCGAGACGACAAGAGGCGTTTGATGCAATGAAGAGGGCGTTAACAGAGGCCCCGGTGTTGGGATTCCCAGAGGAAGACGGACAATGGTGGCTTGACACGGACGCCAGTGACGTGGGGACGGGAGCCGTGCTATCACAGGAGCAGAGAGGGGAGGAACGGGTAATAGCTTACACAAGCAAAACCCTGGAGTCAAACGAACGAAAGTATTGCACCACGCGGAAAGAACTGTTGGCGGTGGTGCGAGCTTTGAAACATTTTCGGTGCTACATCTATGGTCAACGCGTAATAGTCCGGACGGATAATAGCGCGGTTAGTTGGCTGCAGAGAAGTAAGGAACCGATGGGGCAGGCTGCCCGGTGGATTGAGATTATCGACTCGCATGACGTGTCGTTCCAACACCGACCGGGCAGGAAGCATGGGAACGCTGATGCGTTGTCCCGGTATCCGTGCAAACAGTGTGGGGAAGAGCACGAGGATACCGAGAAAGTGAGAGTAGTGACGCGGGCCCGGGGGTATGAGCCCGGATGGTCCCCGCAGGAGATGAGAGCAGCGCAGAGAAGGGATCGAGATATAGGGCCGATTGTCGCACGGATGGAAGAAGATGCGAACCGGCCAGGTTGGGAGGTCATATCTCCGGAATCCCGGGAAACAAAGATCCTATGGAGGCAATGGGAACGATTAAGCCTCAAGGATAGCGTGCTGCATAGGAAGTACTGGGAACTAGAAGGACATGGTTGGAGGAACCAGTTGGTCGTTCCCCGAGAGGAACGGGCCAAGTTGGTGAGGGAATACCACGGCAGGAGCGCACTTGGGAGTCGCCAGAACGACGGCCCTGTTGGAGCAAGGGTTCTACTGGCCGGGACTCCGGGAAGACGTGCGAAAGGAATGTCGAGAATGTGATTGCGCGTTGCTGAAAAAAGGACGAGGGAGACGGGAGCCGCTACACCAATACATAGTGGGGGAGCCAATGGAACGGCTGGCCATGGATGTTTCGGGCCCGTACCCAGTCACCAAACGAGGAAACAAGTACTGCCTGATGGTGGGATGCTATTTCACCAAGTGGCTGGAGTGTTTTCCGATCCTGGATCAAAAGGCAACGACAGTGGCGGACAAACTGGTTGAAGAAGTAGTGGCACGGTACGGCGCGTTTCGAGAACTACACTCGGATCAGGGCACGAATTTTGAATCCGAGGTGGTGGCTCAGGTCTGTGCACTATTCGGAATACACAAAACGAGAACGACGCCGTACCACCCCAGGAGTGACGGATACATAGAACGAAGTTTCCGCACTTTGGGGTGCTGTTTAAAAGCTAGCTGTCGAGCAACAGGTCGGGAATGGGATGAGATGGTCCCGCTCGTGATGATGAGTTATAGAGCAACGCCGCAAGCCAGCACGGGAGTGACACCAAACATGATGATGCTGGGCTGACAGACCATGATGCCACGACAAGCGATTTATGGGAGACCTCTAGGACCGGAGGAGGAACCCCGACGGGTAGGCGACTACGTGGAAAGCCTGGAGAAGGGGCTAGTCGCGGCCTATCGGGAGGCCCGGGCGGGGCTGAAACGAGCCGCCATTCATCAGAAACACGAGTACGATGGAAAGGTGACTCAACGGGAATACCACGCCGGAGAACTGGTCTGGGTGCACGATACGGTGGTGGATAGGGACAAGGGAACGAAGTTGCGATTTCCATGGATAGGCCCTGCACTGATCGTCAAGGTGCTTGACCGAGGACGGGTGGTAGTACGGAAGAAACGAGGAAGACCGGGGGGGGTGGTCCATGTGGACCGCCTGGAACCCTACCGAGGACACGCTGCGCCAGCCTGGATGGTAGCTGACCAGCAAGGATACGAGGCTGCACAGTAAATGCTTGGGGTGGGGCGCGCTAGGGCACGTACGGAAACGGGGCACCCCTTTTTGTGATGAAGTCGTTCTCGTGTCTCGATTCCGCAGGTGGAAGAGGACCAAGGGAACGACCAAATCGGCGCTACACAGAAAGGCTTTGGCTAAAAAGGACTGATCAACCTGGGGCCATTGAGTCGGGGCGGTGCGTTGACCACTACGGTAGGAGTGCAGGTCGTTAGGCTGTAGAGATTTGCTACCTAGCTGAAGATTGGTTCTCTTGCGGATGTAATATAGGTGGGAAATGCGGGGTTGGAACGAAAAACGGCGTTCGGGAGCCACGACGGCCCGAATGTCTAAAGTAGTCCCACGGAGCCGCTTTCCGGTCAGTTCGGAGGAACCACAGCGTGGAAAAGATGGTCGGATTACAACGGAAGACAGACCCGGTGGCAAGCTGGTGAAGACTTTTGAAGTGATGCCGACTTGGTAATACCGCTTTACAGCGTCCAGGAGACCGGAGGAGAGTAGATGCGGCACTCTCGGGAACGCCGGAGGAACGAACGGACGGTTGTAAAAGGCGAGGCCTGAAACGAGGACGGGCTTTAAAGTAGGTCGTAAAAGGAGTAAAAGATGACAAAGAGAACGGGGCGGCGGCGAGAGGATGATAACGTCGAGCCCCTGTGTTCTCAGGGAAGTGTACGGAAACACTGCGAGGGCCGAGATGAAAAAGGCAAGATGAGGCGACGAAGGATGAAAGGACTGAGGACGTCCGGTGGGGCAATAAAAGGCCTAGGAAGAAAACGCGTAGACGGGCGAGGAGCCGCGAGGTAAACAACAGGCGAGGCGGTGACCAGCGGCGGGCCCCGGGGACCGGAAATAGTAGGGGGCGCCACCGTTGAAGTGGATGGTGAGCTTGACGCTAGGGGTCGCTAGTGCAGGCCACGCCCACTTCCGCCTGCGGCGGCTATAAAAGGCAGAGCGCTCGCCGGAGCAGGTCATTCTGGTCAGCCGATCAGGATTCATCAAATCGCAGACGAGCAGACTAAGCTGGGAGAAGAAAAAAAGAAAAGCAGAGAAGTGAGACGAGCAGCATCACCACGAGGCAAAAACGGAAACGGCTGACGGGACGAGCTTCAGGTTTGGAACGAGCCCCGAAAGCCCGGAAAACGGACACAATGAGCGGACAGTGTTGGGAAGGACATTGTCGCGGAAAGGAATTTAAGCATCTGGTCAAGCATATTCGAGGCCAGCACGATGGAGTACGGAACCAGTATTACATGTGCCCGGTGTGTTCGAACCGAGCCTATTCGACGCACCAGGACTGGCGAAAGCACATGTCGGACTCACACGAGGGAAGCCTGCTGAGGGGGATGCCGAAACAAGACCCCCTTCTGAGGCCGGAGTATGCTGCGGCGTTCGCCTTGGATCCAAAAGGACGGCCGCCGTACACCAGTTTCGCTCCTGGGGATGAAACGGCGGCCCGGGTGGACGACTTGGAACGGGACTACGCTGTGCGCCATCCGGAGGGGTTCCAACCCCCTGAGAAGGCGGTGGATAAGGAGGCACCGGAGAGGCCGCGACGGAGGATCCGCGTCCCTTACTACCCGAGGGCGTCGAGAGGGTCCGATGACAGCGACGCCGAGCAGCTGGAGCAGGAAGCAACCGAGGAAGGACCAGAGGCCGACGAGGCCGGCGAGGGAGCCCAAGCAGCCAAAGCAGCAGGGAAGGGACCCCTGGCCGAGGTAGCGGAACGGTCGACGCCCACGCGCCGTTCCCCTCGGAGGGCCGCGAAAGGAGTGCGGAAGGAAGCCACCGAGTCGCCACGAAGTGCGAGCCGAGCCGTGGTCAACCCGAAACCACTCCTGACAGCAGACCAAGTACAAGGGTTGGTACAGAGCCGAATTAAGAAGTTAAATGCCCAGGGAGAACCACGAGAACCGAGAGGATGAGGACTCCCGGGCAGAGGAAGAGGAGGGAGATCCACACCCGCCCCGAAGCCGGGTTGCTCAGGGATACCACCGGGGGCTGAGGTGGTGGAATTGGTGAGCTCGTCCGACGACCAACGTCCGAAAGTAAAAGAGGAAGAGGAGCCGCTCGCTTTCAAGAGGCCCCCGACGCAGGGATGCCCGGCGGAGGAGCCGTCGCGAAAAAAGAAGTGGAAAAAGGTCAAGAAAGTCCCGAGAGAATTGGAGGAGGGAACGAGTTCGGACCAGTCGGAGTCAGGCTGGAGCATGTCGGCCCGAAGTGATCGGTCCCTGATTATCGCCGAGTCCAGTAGCGCGGGAGAGTTGGGACCATCACAGCCTGAGACCTCGACAGGAATCAAACGGACCACGGGACTAGAACCACCTTGTAGCGACGCACAATTTACTATGATGACAGTTCACAGAAAATCGGTTATTTACGAATCACGACACCCGAGGTACCCCGGATATTTAAAAGGAACAATGAACCGGGAGGGAGCGTTCAGGGGTTACCGCGAGGCAAGATCCGACCGGGAGCTGGAGGACAGCATTCGGGAAGCGCAGGGAGGCCGACTGGTGGAAAGAGAAGCACTGTACCTGGGGAGGTTCCTTCACGAGATGGCGGAAAGGCAAGGACTCAAACCGTCGGGGCGGGTGGAAAAAGTAAAGTATGTTCGGCACGCGGCCAGGACCGAGGACACGGCGTCGAAGGCTTCAACACAGCCGTTGTTCTCTACCCCTACCCCGACGAGAGCGGATTCACCCCTAGAGAAGATGGTATGTAAACAGCCGGTGGTACCGCCCCCGGGACTGAAACGAATAAGAGACATTTTGGTAGCACCGGATACACCGGAGACACGGGCAGCGGTGGACAACTTGACTCGAGCCAGTCTAGGGAGCTCGTTCTTCGGGTCGCAGGGATCGGAGGAGACCCCGGGACCACCGTCGCCCGAACGGATAGGATCGCCGCCAGGACCGGATACCCCACTCAGGGACGAAGATAAAGACGGGCGAGCGCTACAACCACGGGTTGTGATACACAGACTACAAATACCGGCTGCTCAATCCATGGACGCAGAAGTGGAGGACTCAGAGGACATGGAGTTGGGGCAGGCCGAGACCAGAGGATACGAGCCGGAGAAGCAAGAATTGGACGAGTCGGGAGCGGATTCAGTGTTCGGGTCCATAGGAACGGAGGCACCGACAGCAGGACCATCTAGAGAAACGCCGCGACTCAAGTTATTACGGACACAGGCCATTCACCAGGTATTACAGGGACACTTTCCGGTGACGGCGCGGGCAGTACGAGACTGGGACACGGAGAGGGCCATTCAGGTGCAACTGGCGTGGCCCCCGAAGGAGGTGCGAGGGATGACAGCTAAGACAAGAGCAATGGCTTCACATCTATGGCGTTCCTGATGGCACTGGAAACGGGCCGCAAGCCAGAGACATTTGAGGAAGCGATGGCGCAGTTCCCAACGGCAGCGCTGGGGCCGTTGACCAGAGAGTTCCCGGGGGTTGACCGGCTAGTTAACGAACACAACCGGACCGTCCAATTGGCTCAGACCCTGGTAATGTACAAAAACGAAGATCAGTTGGACGACTTGTTGAAGGCGACAAGAGAGGCGGAAAAACAGAGCGGACTGGTGGATCAGCTTCTCGAGCTCCCCGCCAGGGAAGAGAAACGGTAAGGGAGAGAACGGTGGATGCTGCTTAGGGTCCTGTACGGAAGAAAAAGCGCGACGGAACCAGAGGCGGAGAATGGCGCGTCGCGAGTCGGGTGGGGAGGGATTACGGGGCGTTGGCTCCTCACCCATAGTGTCAAACCCCCAGGGAGAGAACCGGGCCAAGGCGGAGGTACCTGAGCCGCACAGGAGGCCGAAGCCTGGATAAAAACTCTCCTGGAGACCGCTGGACGGGCCCGAAACTTTACTTAAATCATCGGGAACGGGCTGGCGGGCTCGAACATTCTCATCTTAAGTATTCTTATTAGTTTCTTTATGGGAATCTTCTTGCGGAAGTGAACGAAACCACATGTGTTAGGAGGTGTTGAGTGTAATCAGCGAGCTGGAGGGTCCATGACTGGAACGAACTTACCAAGCCTGCGGGGCGAATACGGAACGGGAGGAGGCGCTAGGAGGAGAAACAAGTTTGTAGCTGTTCCTCTTCTTCCCTGGAGCCCGCTGCGTTGGTTGGGACCGAGCTGGTTGAACGGGATCATCCGGTCGCGGAAATTGAATAGATAGCGGACCGGGCGGCCCAGGAGCGAGAGTAAAAGTAAGGAGGCAGAATCGAGGAAAGGAAATCGGAATGGACAGATAGTGTTGTAATCTTTGAGTCAACGGTCGTGCCGGGGTAAAATAAGGTACCGGTGGGCCGGCGACTCGCCGCTGGAGGAAAGGCTGGCGCGGGCCAAGACTGAAACCCGTCTCCCGTGCTGCCTTGAGGGATCTGGAGGCAAGTGAGAAACGACCTCTGTCCTCTAGCGGCACCTGAACTTTCCGTGACTTGATCTTCTTGATCTTGGATGAACCGCTCAGAATGTGGGACAGGATGGGCCCGGATTTATTGTACCATCATCTTCTGAGTTTCCTTGTCTTCAGCCTCTTGCCGCATACGAAGAGCGGTAAAGTGGAATTTTTCGACCTGAATGCTGGTTTTGTCGTGCCAGGATTAATGCAGCGAGTCGTGAAAGGACCGCGGTGAATTATAGATGTCTCCCGGAGGACAGGGGGGCGAGCAGGAATAGTAGCTGAAAGACCCCTCGCTCGTGCCCCACCGAAACGATATATAATAGGACGAAATTAATAGACTTACTAAATCATATGTTAATATCTTACCTGCGGTAACGACAGTGACTGCTTCCATGTCGTACTTTCTGATATCTTCTTCCCGAAGGAACGGAACAAAATAGTCTTTGAAACATATAGGGAGGTGGTGCTTGGAACGTCGGCCTCGGATGCCTCGATAGACGCCTCAAGAGGTCTGCAAAGAGCGACGAGGAGCGATCCTTCTTGGAGTTCGACATCGGATGAGTTCTTCTTTATATATGCTATTTTTGAGATGGGCCCGTTCCGGATCTCAGAGGTTGACGTCGGGTGCAGATCCCAGTTGATGTCGTCCATCTTCACTTTCTACAACTTCTTCCTCTCCTTCTCACCAATATCTTCAACTTACCAACTTCGAACCGCCGTACCTAGGAGCAGCCCGGAACGGCTCGGAGCTGTTGTCTCGGCGTTCGTCATAGGCATAGTGGCTTCATGCAAAGTGACATGGCACCGATGAAGACTGTGGCCTTACTCCAGAATCAAACCAGACTAGATCTTAAACTTACCTCTATTAACGAACTATTTGTTGGTATTACAGTCTCACGAAAATCGTCTAAAAGCATGGTCCTCCGGGAGGACGAAGAGAAAGACTTAGTAAGCAGAGCGAGGCCCGAGAGCCTAGGAGACGAACGAGGGCCCGAGTGCCCGGAGCAGGAATCCTCTTCTTAGGAAAATCATCTCATCAGTGGAACGAAGGAGCCTCCCTCTCGCCCCAAAGAGGATTGTCTTCCTGCCGTTGCTTACGGAGGGGGGGAGGGATGAGAGGCGCCGGCTCCTGTCATCAAAAGAAACCTCATCAAAAGAAAATTATCTTCTTAGTCGGGTCTCCGTTCCGGTTGTTGTCATGCCACTTGGGCCCGGAACGGTGACGGAAATACCTTATCTAATTATGTTGGACTCTCTCTCTCCGACATCTCCTTCTGAAATCTTTGAGTGTGTCGACGTGGTCGAAGACTGAACGTCTTGGTGCTGGGTTAACCACGAGGACATGTGCCATAAAAGTCAAACTTCAGTTCCTGTACGGGAAACGGACACCTCATCGACAATTAATGATTCTAGTCTTCTCAGACTTACCTTCACTCCAACTCCATCCAAAGTTTCACTGTGACCAATAGCACGAAACCCGCGACGTCGTCTGCTGAAGCTTCCACTCGAGACTTTAACGGATGAACTAAGTTCCTTTCCACATCCATTGCCATTTTCTTCTTTGGAACGGTGGGTACCTCGGCCTCTGGCTCGAACATGTTGTCCTTGCCAAACGTGAAAAAGTCACTGGGGGGCTCTGAATGCCGAGGCGACCGAGGGCACGAAGTCTAAAAAGAACATTCTGTCTACAAAAACTTCAGTCTTTCTTCAAAAACTCATCCTTAAATCATCATCATCACCTAAGAGAACGCAGAGAAGAGTAATAATTACGGGAGAACGAGGGGTCACGACCGACCGGGTGGGAGAATCACGACCGATTCTCTGCCAGAAAGAAAAACAACGAAGAACGTCTGGACGACGGAAAAACGGATAAAAAGGTCGAGAGGACTAAGGGTCACGACCGACCCTGGTCTCTGGGTGGGAGAATCACGACCGATTCTCCGCCCGAACTAGGGGAGAGCGTCTGGACGACGAAAAAACAAAGGGAACGGGGGCATTGCGGGTCACGACCGACCCATGGCCCCGGGCAGGAGGACCACGACCGGTCCCTCTGTCCTAATGAGGGTAAAGGCGAGGAAAATGCGCCGAGGGGATAAGTAAATAGAGCCCAGAGGAGAGGAGCGGGGGCGACGGGGTCACGACCGATCCCCAGTCCCGGGTGGGAGAGCCACGACCGGCTCGCTCATCCTAAAGAAAAGAAAAAAAGTGCAGTACAGGTCCTAAATAGACCCAGGATAAGAACTATGACGAAGATAAAAAGAGACTAGGATATATGAAACAAATTATATGAACTTTCACTAAGAAGAGAGAAAAACGAAGAACGAAAAAACGAAGAAAGAAGAGAAATAATAATTAGCCGGATAGGCCCCGGGGGCCCTCCGAAGTAGACCGGAGAGGACAGAGGGTGACACCTCCTCCTCTACCGATAAGGAGCGTAGGATTGAAATGTTTCTGGTTCTAGAGTATGTTCTGTTGTCGTTGCTGTATGAACTGTTTTGAAATTTTGTAAAGACGTGTTTTCCCACCTTTCAAGAAGGTGCGGGAGGGTGTGATGAACGGCTATTCATCCAAAATATGTAGAGGTCAAAATAAGAGAAAATACGATAATACTATAAAAAGGTATATATGTAAAGAACGTAAGTGTAAAAGAACGAAATATATGAAATATATGTAAAAGAACGAATATGTAAATAATGAACGAAAGTGTAAAAAGCCCGAAAAAAGAGGCACGAATATGTAAGGAACGAATATGTGAGGAACGAAAATGTAAAGGAACGAAACCCGGAAAGATATAAACCGGAAGTGAAATGTAAACCGGAAACGAAAGATATAAACCGGAAGTGACGTCAGTTATAGATCACGTGACCGAAAGCAGCCAATCAGGGCTGACTTCTATAGTATATAAAGGGGCGGTGAGGCCCGAATAAACAGAGTTCTTTAATAGTTCTCCTTGTGTCCAGACGTGTCTTCTTTCCTGAAACAACCGCTAAAGATGAGCTGATTCGAGTAATTAACCAGAAGTTAGGACAAAACAGTCGAAGTTTGAGATAAATAGTAAGAACTTAGGGTAGGGGCCCGACGGCCCGAAGAACGAGGAACGAAGGACCGAAGTAAGGCGCGAAGGCCCGAAACAGTCCCGGAGACCGAGGTGTAGCATGGCACGAAGGCATGACAGGCAGGACGAGGGAACGAAGTCCGCGGGGACGAGGGCGCGGCAGGCTCGGCCCCACGCTACCAAACAATAGGCGACCGTCGGCCCGTCGCCCCCGCGGACCGGAACCGTGGGGTGGACCGCCCGGTGGGGGTGAATGCTGGTCTGGGAGATAGAGCGAGACGAACCCCCGGCCGACCCGTACCCCTACCATAATTTCCCTTCCCCGCAGTCCTCCGTTTGACATCGAGTGCCGATCCCCGACCGATTCGCTCAGCCCCCCCCCTCGAGCGCGAGGCACGACTCTAGAAACACATCTCGGTTCTTGGCCCGGATTCCCCGTCCGCCCCGAGACCCGAACAACCCCCCCACGTTCCTCTGTTGTAAGAATCGGCAACCCCGACTTACCAGAGAACGTCACAATATCATTCACCAGGCGGAATACACTGGTCATATTTTATTACAAAGTAAAGATGAACCGATGAAATATCAACGACATAAAATATATGTAAAAGATAGAAAAATACACATATCAAATGCGGTATATATACATCACTTGTGCATCACTTGTGTGCCACCGCAGTATCCTGTACTAAACAGATCTAAATTCAATAAAGAACTTGAGATCTAAAAATCTTAAACTAGTTTTTCCTTTAATTGGCACAAATAAGGCCCTCGGATAACAACTTCCGCTGCCAGGAGGCAGTGAGGAAACGAAGGGCCAGTTTTATCCTGTTAATTCTCAATCCCTCTGAAAAGCAGACTTACCACATTTTACTAACAAGCCTTTGCATGTAATAAAGAAACGGATAGGCCTTCAAAAGGCTGAATAGATACATGTATCGTCTATATAATTATATACCTTCAAAGGGACGAGAAAGAGTAATGTACTTTACAATCATTATGTTCAAATCTCTCTCTATGTCTTTTACGTGAATGTGTATGGAGAAATTGCTGCAACTAGACACTACAGCCCCTACAATATTCAATGAAGCTGGAGTTATAAAAATCGCATAATAACTCTTTTTTGTCTAAGTTCAATGACTGAAAAGTGAGAGGAGAATTGTTTTTAATATGCCTTTATGAAGACTTACCTTTGGTAACATTAAAGGTCAATTTAAATATCACAATTTACAGCCTGTTTCCTAATTGCCTCAGTAGTTTCGGAGACTTCACGTTTCGCAGACGGAATGTCCCCCCCCCTCCCTGATAATACTGAACATAAAACTTCTAAATATCTCCCAGATCGTCATTAGTGCCCTTTTGACGCCACAGATTACAAATACGAATTGCTGTATTTCCCCAGGATTTCCTGGGATTTCCCTTGGGATTTCCTTGATCCTTCATTAATTGAGGAATTTCAAATGCTCACACACCAATAGTAATCATTATCTTAGACATCTTGTTTGAAGTATTGAATAGAGATTTAAATAAGCTTTTAAACAATATATTTGCTAATTTTGTAAGTTGAAGACTTATTAAAGTATTCTAATTGGAAAAATATGGAAATGTTATGGAAAAATGATCCTTTTCCCGGGAGGCTACGGCCGGATTGGGGAATACACCCTCGGACGGCAAAGGCCTTCGAGCTCAAAGTATAAAACCTCCATGTTATAAATCTTATAACTGTTGGGAATCATGTAGGTTTTGAAGATGATAGCAGTAAAAACGTCTTATATGAAACAAGACCAGAAATGTTTAAATTTGTCCTTGGAACTTGTATTACCCTATTGGATATCTAAAAATGTTATGAATATTCAAATTAAATGCTTACCACAATTCCTTTTAGACTGTTGGTAAAAGCGGTAGTATTGATAGATATCTCGAGGTTTTTATGAACACTAAAGATAATATGAATTTCCGTATTTTTTATAACCTTTTACTATAATAACGACCCACCCCTTCGCAAACTTACGAAGGTTTAGAAAAGCTTTATGAAGTTATGAAACAGGACTCTGCATAAAAAAATACTGCTAGACCTACAAGGATGGCACCCGGCAGAAAATAAGTGGCAGGGTGACGGATGTGAACAACTTTTTCTGTTGAATAAATGTCAACTAAGGGGATATTAAGCTCAATCGTGCCATTCGCCCACACGCATCATGTCTGCGCAGCCTGCCCTCATTGTACCAAGAACAGAGGTCTGTCTACCTTGTAGCCTTGGGAGGGGGATGTGGAGGTCCATTTTTGCCCATTACTTTATTTGATAATGATCCAATTTTCATGCGGTAAGTGAGTAAAATGTTCCTTCTCATCTGAGAAAAAGACTACAGGTTCCATTTTAGGATAATGCCTATGAATCTTAACAAATCGGTTAGAATTGTAACAATTACATATCTTAAACGAGTCCCCCACCTCCAGGTAGACAATCAGATTTCCTGGCCAAATTCACATAATATAAGGGCAAAACAATTTCTCTACAGACATTGATAGGTTAGAGATCGGGAATACTTTTTAATGAACAAATGACATGAGCAAAAATATACATCACTAGAAAACAACTTCACAAAAAAGACATAAGAAATATGAGAGGGGACACATGCTCATGGTCTTGGGAGAGTCATGAGAAATGTTCACCCGCTGTCTTGGGATGCTCAGGAGAAGGAGAAACACATTCTCACGGGGATAGACTTTTTTTTAACCGAACACAGGTACTGTTCTCGCGACAGCTGAAAGCCTATTGTTCAAATTGTCATGTAGTGTGATATCATTTAGACGAAAATAATTTGGCCATAGCTGAACTATTGTGCATAGAGGAAAGGATCATTTGAATTCAAAATATTTTCCTCTTAATTTGGATAATTCTAAGAGAAAAGCAACCTTGTTTGCACATAAATATCCTAGACTTCATCAAGCGACCCCCTGAAATAGGCCTGGACATAAGTAGGTGAGTGCACTCCTAGTATGGTTGGCCTAATATATTCATAACACATTGCCTTTCTGTTGCACTTACTTTATCCACCAGTAACATTAGGAGGTAGTATTTCAGTAAACCCTGAGACATAATGCTGCCCGAAATGTAATCAGAGTAATGTATATCTGACGGAGTGAATATATGTAATCCTCAGTAGAACTATTTGCCAATAGAATTGAGTTCATAAAGGATAAGAGTTAGTTTTAACTAAGTTGATTAGATATAACGTGACGTAGAATTATTGACTATGGATCAACAGTAAATTACAATATACGAACCAAATTAGTAATATCTTCAACATCACAGAGTACCTTTACTAAGCAAGATGAGCAGATATTAATAGAAACATAGCATTAAGTATCATACAAACTTCTCTTTGACTAACGATATTATGTAAACTATGCAACTTCAAAACAAGCTGACTAAAATGAAATTGCAACTTATTGAAAATGATACTCTTACAATGTGTGCACAATAATTATGATTGGGGGATACTGAAGCACTACATATGATATTACAGGCACAGACGTTAGAAGATAGAATAATGATGGTAATTAGGAATTATAATTATTCATTCCTAGAAGCAATACCCAGAATTGTTAGATAATTATGTAGTTCACACCAGGGCTAGGGATGTGGCTATTTTTAAAGTCAAAAAAACAAATTATGAAAGTTTAAAATGTTTAGTTGCATATAACGGTTCACTAATTTGGAATACGTTAGACTCAAGATTGATAAATCTATCTACTTTGGCCTCCTTCAAACCCTATTATAAAAACTAGTTAAAGGCAATTATTTGATGATCATCCATTTTGCATCTATTTTGATACTTTAATATTGAGTGGGGGCGGGGGATATAACAGACCAGTTCTCTCATTCCAAGCACTGTGATAACCAACAAAGGGTTCATACAAGTACTCTTCTGGTGGTCCGTTTGATATAATGCTCTGTAGCTATGGATTTAAGGAAACCTAATAAAGGTTTCAACAAAAAGGTTATCATAAGAAAAACCTCATTTAATGCCCCCAAAAATCCAAAAACTCCACAAGGGGACTAATATTCAAAATGCTAGCAAAACAAGCCCAAGTTTCCCACAGAATTAAAATTACTGAAAAGAAATCTTTTTACAGGACCAGAGTCCAGTTACAGAAGATTAAATGAACGATGTTTCTTTCAATAACAACAGAAAAGCTTGCAAAAAATAACCAAACGTGTAATTTCTTTTCCAATGGGAAACAATGCTAATCCAGCCAAGAACGTGACATGCACCTCAGAACATTATTATAGCGTCGCACAACGTCACAGTAACGTCGCTTGTTGTCTGGGTAAGCTTGTCCGTTTGGCCCAAACTGTCCAAGATTTTATTAATGTATTTGTCTCACTTGAAAAGTGATCCTAATGTGGGATGGGCTTATCTATAGCAACCATGTTGGTACCTCTGAAGCTTTGTATATCAAAGTGAACGTTTAATCTATTTCCAATACGACGGAGCAACGAACCGATTCAAGTTCCTTAGCTTTCTATTCTAAGTATACTATAATCTACCTGTATCTCTTTCAACATTCAGACACACGACGTATTCTCAAATCCCCAACTACTATTTTTGACATGAAAGCTCTGTTATTTATCCCCCAAACGAACAGACAGGTATTCGCGGAATGGGAGAGAATTGTGGCAGGCAGAATTGGAGTTGTACGAAGTGATGTCGTTCAATATGGGAAAAGTAGGTTCCCAAAGGCAATGGTACCAGCGTTAGGGAGGACAGTCCCCACTACCGCCCGTCCACCTTCTGTCAATTTGGCTTCCCTTACAAATTGAACGCCAAGGAGGAAGAGACTGATATTTCTCCAGTGTCGTTGCATAGTGCCCCTTATTATTTCTCATGATGACAGAGAAGCATTTTTCATGATCGGTCGATGCTTGTGGAAATGGCCTCGATTTGTTTTTACGACTGGCAATGTGCATCGGACGCAATAGAACAGGAGCAACTCCTAATAATATAAGAGAAAACGTGGATGATTCTGAGAGTAGCCGTACGACCCAGAGGGGATTGTCTCAGACGGAATGCAAAGTCAGAAGTCCCTACGATCCCCAGCATGTTGCACGATCACTCGATGACAGTACCAAAGGTTTTGTTTGTTTCGTAACCAAAATGATATTCTTTATAATTATTATGTTGAACTGTTGAAAACCATGCAAATGTGGAGCAGCATATGAAGCCTTTCAATACGCACCTCCCCCAATATTCACCGCTAGTCATGCCATGCGGGTGATAAGAGAGTGTTGGTTGAATCCAGACCCCCTCCCTTTTAACTACACATTTATAAAGGGGAAAATAACACACGCGGACATACCAAAGTGCGAGTTATAGTTCTTAATGTGGTATATATAATTTTTGAAATCCATGATTCCTTAAACCTGTTAAAGCCAAGTATGAAAAATGAATGTATAGCACTACATGTTGATTGTCTATAGATAATTACTAAGGGAATAACGCACGGAGGGGTGGGGTCGAGGCCTTCTGGTCCCTGGCTAGACGTAGCAATACCAAAGCCGCTGTAAAATCTAGGTACAAACCATAAAATGCTATATTTTACCAATTTGGAACCAGGAATTTGACTATAACTTTAACAATTTTGATGGCAGAGCAAAGCCAATACTAGCATAAGAAAGCGGGGATTCTTAAGCATGGAAACCAAAAGTTTCATTAAGCTTAGAATTTATTTAATGATTTTTTTTGGTCAATGATCTTAAGAAATGGCTGAATATTTTTGTTCACAGTGGTTAACCAAACATGGGCCACTTTTTTCAGAATTTAAATCTAATGTCTGAAATCACTGATTTAAGTTTTTTACCACTAATTTAGATTTGAGTAAATAGGGCAAAATAAGGTGAGATCCGCGCATATTTTGTACTTTTTAATGATATATGGGATATAAATACACAATAAGGCTAAGATCCGCGGATTTTAGCCTGAACTGGTCTCTCTGATGGAAAAATCATGAAAAAATGGGCACATTAGGGGGTCCATGGCTCGACCATAGTTTTAATATAAAATGCAGACCAAAATCTATAAGATAAATGATCATATTTTTTGCAATATCTTTGGATTGCTATGCCCGATTTTTAATCTGTTTAGAATGATAAAAAGCACTTCACCAGGCGGACCTGACAGGTATAAACAAATCATTACAAATTCAAATTATATTTTTTAGAGTTAGGGAAGCTACTAGACGCACTGGGGACTGAGGGCCTCCCGCAGCAGGCCGCAGGCCTGTGGCGGGAGGCCCGAAGCCCCCAGTGCGTCTAGCCAGGGGTCTAGCCAGGGACCAGGAGGTCGAGACCCCACCCCGAGTGCGTTATTCACGTTATAACACGGAGAATTGTATCAAAATATCATCTAAATGTTTCAAAATAGTATCTAAATGTATCAAAATCCTCTTCTCCTAGCAACATAGCAACGCAACGTAGCAACGCATAGCAACGTGACCTACTTATCTTGATGCTGTGCTTTGATTGGATGTTACTTATGTGACCATGGAGAGGTGTTTTCTAGCTCAGGATAGATGCATGGCGAGGTGGCAACCAGAATATTCTTTGAAAATGCTTTTATCCAGGAAAGATAATCGTTTTGATATATATTTCATTATTACTATATCATTACAAATCCATTTACAAAGTTTGGTGATTATTGAAGCTTTTACACTGCTTTTACAACGTTTGTTACAATGTGCGGACGTCTAGATCGGCACGTTGCTACACCCGGTAACCACAGCGCCGTGTTATAATATCTTATAAAGGTAAGTTAATTAGGTAATCAACAGGTAAGTCGATGTCTTGTACCTTCCTGAGGAGGTAGGCGTTGGGTAATTACTGAATCACAATTGGCTCATTAACTTGCTGTAGTGACAATGTTCTCTTATTGTCTGTCCATTGAACCGCGGAATTGCATTAGACTCTAGACATGCTGAATACATTATCATAGACCTTGTAGCTGAAATCTGAGTCTGTCTTATCAAGTCCTGAGACTCTGCAGTCTAACCCCATACATGAGTAAATTGATTTTCCGTTTCATATGGCGACATTACTTGAATATAATTACTAGACAATATCGCTTCCACGGATTGATTTTAATATATACTCAGTAGGATAAAATCATATGCATGAGTATCATACGGAATTCGGGATTTCATTCCCGTTACTCATATTATTATAAGCTGTTTAGAGTTCATGGTTCCTAAATTTGTTTTCTCCTGCGAAATCTAAGTAGTATGTGGAAATTGAAATTCGTTTCAGGTAAACAAAGTTTAATATTTACATGCATCACCTATAATTGATCTATATGGCCTATACCATTGCATCCCAAAAACCTTCTGAAACGTAGGACATAATTTATTGTCCGACATATGAGGGGAATACATCGACATACCGGACATATGTAACTATAACATTTAGACGAATTATTCAAAATAATAGAATCAAAAGTATATATCGACAATGTAGGGAAGGTTCTTTGGAGAAAATACATTTGAGGAGTAAAACGTCGTATATTAATGATAAAATATCCGAACGTCCGGTGGATTTTGGCATAGAAACTGCAGTATGCATCGATGAGAAGTATATGGAAAGAGTTCTTTGACTCTTACCACAAACAACGTTGCATACATGACGTCCTGTGCATAGCCAGTTCGACTAGAGGAAACCTTGCAGGTCAATCTTTGATTGAATACTTTCAATAGACTTTTCTCCAAAAGGCAAAGCTGTGCATATAGTTGTGAATTAGTAACATTATAAAAATCCAAATTGAATACCTTTTTGTGCGCAAAATTCCATGATTATCCGCCATTCCATCTACATTCAATCACATCCCTTTGTTCTGATCGGCTTAGTTGTGAGCTTACATCAAAATACTTTAAAGCTGAAACACTGTCAAGGTATTTAATAGACATTGTCGAAGCTATTACTTCTATAATGTCGAGCTATTGTCACAACAACATCTCGTGCTTTAGATCTTATTGTGATCAAACACTAATGAGTCGAGCTCGGTTGAGTAGACAACGTAAACGGTAGGGTGTTAGAACCAGTAAGCCTAAATTCCTCTGGGCGATTTTGACCGGTAATTTGATAATTCCTAAGTTGCCATTCCGGAAAATCACAGGAACCCATCCATGCTACATACCATTTGAAAGAGAATTAAAAATCCTTTCAAATCATGTATAACATGGTAATAATCGGCACTGATACTCAGTGACGATTTTGAAAATCGCGAGTAAAATCGCAGAGTGTGCTGCAGCCCAGAGTTGATGGTGTGTCGTACATTGCAGGCTGAGCAGCTCATTAAAGAGACGGGCGGATGGCGTGGACTGACAGATCACACGGTGCCCACAGCCGACTATCCCCTCTACATCTCCATACACAGACACGTCCATATAAACAGCCGATAGTAATTACGTCCCAGCAGGATTTTATACCCTGTCAGACTGTTTTTTCCCTCTCCCAGAAGTGCATTTAATGAAACATTCTCAATATTCCAATCTCCGTAATACTTTTCTCGTTTTTGCTGAGTGTCGAACTGCTTTATACTATTGGAATGGCGACTAAAACATATATTCTACATACCGATTTTGATGCTGGGGACATATTACTTGTTTGACCTTCTCCAAGAATTTGGCATGCAACCATACATCCTATATAGGTTTTAAGAGAATTGTAAAGCTTTTTAGTGATATATAACATGTCTATATTTATCCTTAATTACATGTTCTAAACATTTAAATTTTTTCCGATTTTTTTCCCATTAGAAAATTCCCATTGCCGATTTCTAAAATTGACAAAAAGAATCGGCAGTGGGAATTTTTGAAAACCGCAAAAAGATCGGCACGTAGAATATCCATGGGCTCTAGAGTACAGTGATTAAACCTGGGTAAGGGGATTGTCTCTGTGGGTATTTTTTCGTCTAAGTATAGAATCCTCTTATGAGCACATAATGGCATTAGCACGCAAGAATGGACGCTGGTATCGGACTATAGCATGCGATCATAAGAAACGTGACACGTCCTTGTTCTTTTTGCGGTTTCCTTTCCTTTGTTCTTTTTTTCACTAAATGATTTTGCTTCATATCAACAGTATCATGTGTAAGAAACATCTCGCAAAACGTGAAAGAAAACAAAAAAAATCTCGAGCTAACTTCAACAATGTTATATTTGTAGGCGGGACTACTCACTTATTTTCACTGTATATGTAAAATAATAAGGGTGGCCTTGTTTTTCTTCTAATTTACATCTGCTCCTGAAAATTATAACTGAAGGATTTCGGTCATGATTGTGTTGTTCTGAATACCATACACATTAATCTAACAGTTACTAGCTGGTCGTTTGGACAGAACTATTTTACAACGGGAAATCCTGGAAAATTGTTCAGTCATAAAAAGAATCCCCGCATTCTCTCATACACGCAAGCTTGTAATTAAAATCAGAGAGCTATTGATAATGAGGTGTTTTCAGAAAAATTCGGAAAGACATACTTGATATCAGGATGTACCACAGCTAGAATACGTTTTGAAACGTCTATACAGATTTATGAAATATGAAATTTCGATGAACCTTAGATTAATCAGGGAATCCAGCTGTCTCTTAGAGAAAAGAATAATAACCTACGTGAAGCCACATTATCTCCAGGAAGCCATATTTGTATATAATCCTCTCTCAAATATGTTATGAGCCAAATTTGAGCATAATAAATAATTATTATATTACTGTCTTTTAACTACTTTGATTATACCTTATGTGCTATCTGCCAAGTAGGTTCTTTTAACAAGTAATTATATAAAACGCAGCTTTTGCCTGGAGATATGTCTTGATATTTATATCATTTTGTGTAATGCCGCTATTCATGATGTTATCTGAATGACTATTCCTCTTAATAAGTGTTTTATGTTCACAGCTTTATAATTATCATATAATACTACGGTAGTGCGGGACAAAAGGAGGCATATTTTTTGTTAAGTACTAATTAGGCTAATCAGACATTAATTTGTATGATAAGTGTCTCTTGCTTAGTGACTTTGACCATCAATCTACAAGTGCACATCCATTAAAACAGCTGATGGGTATACTTTGAGATGGCATCACAACTTTTTGTTACAGATAAAACCTTCATGATCAGAAGCTAATCATACAGCCTAATCAGTTACCAAAATATGTCCTATAGTGTTATTATAGTGTTTGATACCATGTTTCATTTGGTATCATTACAACCTTGGTTACTGTCAAAGAGTAGATCGTAGACATCTGTTGTGGACGCCCTAGACAGGTTCCCTGGAGGCATTGCCTACACCGAAAGCAGGAGACAAGCTCTCAGAAAAAAGAAACAGTCAAAGGGGTCGTCATCTTTGTGGTTAGTCAGGACATGATTGGGGTGAAAGGAGATATTTGGCCTCTAGGTTTTAGCTGACATCTATTTATTCTTGTCTAAATTACGTGGCTTCAGTAGAAAATTGGCTTCGTGAGAATCAACCAGAAGCCAAGCCTTCCTTCCCCTCAGACAGAATACTGAAAGCTTGCTTAATATCTAATCCTATTGCACTGTATAGGATTTGTAGTCTTTGCCATTGAAGTTAAACACTTCGTTTCTTAATAAAAGTGAAACGTCCCTGTAAAGGAATTATGTTTTAACACCAGAATAATCTGATTTTAAATTTCGGTCTTTTAGTTGTCCGGCAATTAATTTCAAAGTGAATGAGGGAATTTGTTTTTTTTGCTGCTAAGCAATATGATGTCTAGTTTGAATTATCACAACACCTTTTAAAGGGGTTAACAGTTCTTTCTTCAGAAAGCACCTAGAGTGTAGGTATCGCTATAATTGAGATTAACGTCATTATTCAACATTCATAAGCAATTTGACGGATATCGTCATTTGTGGACTGGTTCCTGTCCAATTATAATACCACAATTATTGATTATGGGAGGAAGGAATTCGGTTGAAGAAAACATTCTTAAACTGTGTCGACTAAACACTGAGCACCCATTCAAACTCACATAATAACAGCACAAATACATAGCTATAAAATATTACTATGCAAGCATTAGTGCTCCCTCTTCTTTATTATATGTGCGTGTTACTTTTGCCTAAGTATGTGGTCACAAAAGCTGTGTCCCTGCTATAAAACATTACCTACTCTCACGCTTCAGGTGAATGAGGACCCTGAATGTCTGCATGTGGTGCTACTAGGAGACGCCATTCTAACACCATGAACGCACCTGTACAGACTGCCATACATAATGATAGCATGTTTACTGGTCCCAAAGTCACTGCCTCGACCTGGGCCGGTATATATGACAGGAACTTGTTATATACCACTGGGACAATGACACTTATGGTTACATATTTGGGCAAGTATTTTTACTTCTGCACTTGGTTGGAGCATTTATGACTACAGCTATAATGAAACATAGGCCTACCCTTCTTTTATGTTATGATATGTGCCACTCTAGATCTGTTGTAAAAGCTGTGTCCTCAATATAAAACATTCTGCACCATTGTAAGTTTACGCAGACTACCATTCATAATTTTAGAATACTGACTGGGCTGATATGATCATATGACAGGAACTTGCTACTATTTGCATGGCGACAATCATAAATATCATTACAAATTTGAGCATGTATGATTGCTTCTTCAATGGGTTGGGTCATATATATGATTGAAGCTGATGACATCAATGTATCATTCTTTGTAGCCATTCCGTGTCACTCTTAAGTGGTCACTCCCAAAATCTGTGCTCCTGCCATCAAACATTCCCTCCTCACACACTTCAGGTGAATGAGGACCCTGAATGTCTGCATTTGGTGCTACTAGGAGACGCCATTCTAACACCATGAACGCACCTGTACAGACTGCAATACATAATGATAGCATGCTGACTTGTCCCAAAGTCAACGCCTTGACCTGGGCTGGTATAATGACAGAAACTTGTTACTTATACCACTGGGACAATGACACATATGGTTACATATTTGGGCAAGTATTTTTACTTCTGCACTTGGTTGGAGCATGAAACAAAGGGCCTACCCTTCTTTTATATTATGATTATGTGCCGCTCTAGATCTGTTGTAAAAGCTGTGATCTCAATATAAAACATTTTGCACCTTGTGCGCACTTATGCAGACTGCCATTCATAATTTTAGAGTACCGACTGGGCTGATATAATTATATGGCAAAAACTTAAGCTTGCTACTACTTGCATTGGGACAACCATAGATATCATTACAAATTTGAGCATGTATGATTGCTTCTTCAACGGGTTGGGCCATTCATGACATGATGGGTTGGGCCATAGATGATATCAATGTATCATTCTTTGTAGCCATTACATGTCGCTCTAGGTGGTCACTCACAAAAGCTGTGTCCTTGCCATAAAACATTCCCTCCTCACACGCTTCAGGTGAATGAGGACCCTGAATGTCTGCATTTGGTGCTACTAGGAGATGCCATTCTAACACCATGAAAGCACCTGTGCAGACTGCCATACATAATGATAGCATGCTGACTTGTCCCCAGTCCCAGCTTCGACCTGGGCTGATATATATGACTGGAACTTGTTTCTTATACCACTGGGACAATGACACATATGGTTACATATTTGGGCAAGTATTTTTACATCTGCACTGGGTTTGAGCATTTAGGCCTATCACTCTAGCTATAATTAATCATACCCTTCTTTGTATGTTGTGATATGTGCCACTCTCTTTAAAGCTGTGTCCCCAATATAGGCCTAGTACATTCTACACCATATGGGCACCAATGCAGACTACCATTCATAATCTTAGAATACTGACTGGGCTGATATGATTATGACAGGACAACTGGCTACTACTTGCAAGGGCATGACCACAAGTATGCCTATCATTACAAATTTCGATTACTTCTTCATTGGGTTGGGGCATATATATGATTAAAGCTGAAATCAATGTATCATTCTTTGTAACCATTATGTGTCGCTCTCTATGTGGTCACTCACAGAATCTGTCATCCTGCCATAAGACATTACTTCCTCATGCACTCTAGGTGAATAAGGCACCCTGAATCTCTGCAGTTGGTGATACTAGGAGACGCCATTCTAACACCATGAACACACCTGTGCAGACTGCCATACATAATGATAGCATGCTTACTGGTCCCAAAGTCACTGCCCCGATCTGGGCTGGTATATATTAAAGAAACTTGTTACTTATATTACTGGAGCAACGACACATATGGTTACATATTTGAGCAAATATTTTTATTTCTGCACTTGGTTGGAGCATTTATGACTAGAGCTATAATCAAACATAGCCTTCTTTGTATTTCACTTATCATAACATAATATTGGGACTGGGAGCTCCAATCGTTGCTCATGCTGGCCCTCAGAATGGCTCAAACTCAGCTATTTGGTGTGTGCGTGTGTGTGTGTGTGTGTGTGTGTGTGTGTGTGTGTGAGTGCATGTGTGTGTGTCGGGGGGGGGGTGGTTGTGGTCAAGGTTGGGTCCTGGCCAACTGTTCATATACAAAACTTTAGATATAATGGTATCCTGGCTATGTACCTGCTCCAATGACAAACTGCAATTGTACTATTTGAATGTAACTTGTAAATACAATATTTAGAAAGTTATATCCCATCCAATTCTAAGTTGAGAGGACTTATTCCCAATGCTTTGCCCCCTGTGGGATCCCTGATGAGGTTTAATGCTTGGATAAACAGGTATGAGTGTTGTTTAAGTGTTTACACAATTGTAGAGCAAAACCCAATGAAGGTGTGAAAAGCCCTGAAACCACCCATCACAGTCCCCCTCTTCCCTCATCATGGACTGGACCCACATAAGGCTTTCCCTTGTTTACACAACCAACTGATAAGACTTACATATCGGGAACAGGTATGGTTCTCTACATTCTTTTTATTCATACATGGCATGAGAACCGAGTGAACATTGAAACACCATGAAATCCTATAAAACTTGCACACATGTCAGCCCCTGGACGCCTTATCAGCATTACAGAACCATTGATAAAGGCAAGCTTCTCCTCGACCAGGATCATGTGGGTTTATTTGTCTCCAGTTCCACTGGACCATGCAGGGCGATGTGCAAAAGGCCCTATTATAATTATGAGCAGAATAAGATACTTCCACTCGGACACACACACACGCACACGTACACGCACACGCACACGCACACGCACACGCACATGCACACGCACACGCACACTCACGCACGCACGCACGCATGCATGCACACACACACGCACGCATGCATGCATGCACACACGCACGCACACACACACATTTCATGGAAATCTGTAGTATATATATATTTTTCAATCATATAATTATGCCATTTTACCCATGTATGACATTTTTCCATGGGAACCCAGTAACACTCCACTTCTATCCCAACACGAACATCTTCCTCATCATACATAACCAAGGCACCTCAGAGCACCACTCCCCTAGCCACCCTGGAGCCACCCTGGAGCCTCACGCCTGAGGATTTATCTGAGTGCAGATCCAGGGAAGCCGTGGAGGTGACACTGATGACTTAGCAGTGATGACTGGCGACACAGACCAGAGGTGTGGACGGCCATTGATAGCCGGCTGACCACCCTCATTACGTCCGGCCGGGCCTCAGCCCCGGGGGTGGGCACTTGGTTCGGAAATGGGTACCAACTGCGGTCGGAACCTCCGGGAACTGTAGCTGTGAATCGCCAATTTGGCTAAAAAAGGGGGGCTGTCAAATAATCAAGGGGAGCTGTCAATGATATATTATCCATTAAACTATATTAATTATATGCCATTCAATTACTTTATATTGCTTCTTAAACAAATTATTAAATTGTCAACAAATGCTTTTTTGGTGGGGCTGTCCCTGACATAGCCTGAAAAGGGGGGGGGGGGGGACTGTCAGAGTATCCCCATCCTAAAAAAGTGGGGCTGTACCTGACATAGCCTGAAAAAAAAGGGGGGGGGTGCTGTCAGACTATTCCCATCCCCCCCCCCCCCCCCCCCAAAAAAAAGAAGGTGGGGGGCTGTAGTTTCGCAGTTGGTACCTACCTTCAAAGACTGAGTGCCCCCCCCCCGGGGGGCCTCAGCCCCCAACACCTCCAACCTCCTGAAGCCGGTGATTCATGATACGACGAAACACCACGAGATTTCCTACACAAACATTTTTCGTATATCTAGAATTTTTTTCAAGTTAGAATTTCTTTCCTGTAATGAAAGTGGGTTGAAACTCCACGATTGAATGTATTTAGGGTGGAATAACAATGTTCTGTTTTTTAAATCCATTTTTCGTCTATCTAGAATTATTTTTTCAGGATAGATTTTCTTTCCTGTAATGGAAGCGGATTGAAACTCTACGATGAAGTGTATTTAAGGTGGAATAACAATTATCTGTTTTTTAAAACCAATTTTTAAAAATCGATGCAGAATCGGCTCCAAATCGCTTTGTGGATAACTGCCTTGATGCCTCTATACCACATACCGACTTTGTTGCTGGCAATTCTATATTTATTTGGTTTTCTCTAAGAATACTTCATTAAGCCGTTCAGCCATCTACCACTCAAAAGAGACTTGTAAAAGCTTTCTAGTGATATATATATATAACCTGTCTATATTTAACATTTTATTCCCATTAGCGATTTTTAAAACCTGTAGTAAAATCGGAATGTGGAATATGGCCTTTTTGTTGGTGTGTTTAGGGGCAGGGAAGCACACCGTGGCTGGGTGTCAGCGATAGTGAAGCGAGAGGTGACGTATGGAAATTGGATTAAAAACACGCTAATAGAACTAATAGGGAGTTTCAGCAACCTTGACGTATCTGGGAACGTTTGGGAATGTCCCAATCGTCATTATTTATAACTGGAGAGTCACAGAACATAAATGAAGCCAATCAAAATAATATTTTGATATCGATACATCGATTATCGATATATCGATTATGTGAAATAGCAAATATTATTTGCTATTTCACATAATCGATAACATCATTGTGCAACCTGGACGTATCTCGATTTGTTAACGTATATTCAATACCAGGGTATATCTTAGCACAACCTCGACAAAGACTAAGTGCATTTTATACAAACAGCATGGACCAATGAATAGAATCTCAATGTAGCGTATTTATCTGAGATAGTAGCTGAACCTTTTTAACAGCTGAGATAGGTAACGTTGCGTTCATGATAATTTACAATGATAAACGTAGGGGTAGCTTGATTTATACTGCTTTATTATGGAAAATGCCAACGAATGGGTTCATTTTAGTTGTTTTGCAAACACCTCTCGAAAATTGCTTCTGCTCAAATCACATTGGCTGCGCACAGAGAAGCAAAATGATTCAAACAAATGACAAAGAATGCAACAATATTTATCAATACCCATCCAAAGAATCAAGGATCATCGATCGACCAAGGCAATAGAATGTGGATTTTTTTTGTTAGTGTGGAGCCTTCTCCACCGTCTCTTAATGTTATTCTTTTCAATGTAAAGCCAAAAAGAGAACTGTGGAAAGGGAGGGCAAAAAACTCAATTGTTATTCAATGTGGTGGCTTTTCATCAAAGAAGCCCCATCTTCTCCGAGTGATGGCTCCACATACATTAAGCCAAATTAGTAAAAAGCCTTGAACAGTTCCACCTGGTCCCAAAGATGAATTGTATCGAATTGCTTTAGAAAGAAGACTGCAGTGTATTTCCTAATGATCGATTGTGAAACCACGTAATGTCTAGACATAATGATAAGATTGTGATGTATAGCATTGCAGGTATATGTATGATGAGAAGGAGGAGTCTAGGTTATATCATCTATGATGGGATCTATTAAAAGATTAGTTGATCGATCTCTAGTGTATGCAGATATATAATACAAAATTAAAGATAGTAGCTCAGAATGATCAAAAGTCCAGAAATGAATAAAAAATAACTTCTCGATTACCCTTTACAAATTCCCTTACCCGCAACAAGCCTTTGGCTTTGGGTAAATTTAAAGGGAAGGTCGTACCAATAAGCAATAATTTTGCTGTAATAGTATCGTCCATTGCAATCCTCAAATAGCTACAAATCTATATCTATATCATCTTTGAAGTCTAGTTGTTTGGTTATGTATCATTATCTTATTCCTTCTAACGGTGTTACCATCACGTATGTTGCTCACTTTAAACGCCTTTTGTTCATTATTCATTAAAATCTTAAAATAAGAAATACCTCTAAGATACCGCTGGAAAAACAAAGGTCAAATACATTTGTCGAAACAAACATCTCACGAAGGCTCACTTCCGACAGAAAAAATTGTAGCCATTAGCTTAGCTTTTGAGACGGCGACTAAAGTCTGTCACTATCCTGCTGACTGATAAGGGACATGAAATGTCATGGTCGACCAATAGTCCCCTGTTAAATAATGGCCTGGTGAGAGAGGTTTTGTGATATAACAGTATCGAGCGAGGCCTTTGAGAAAAGGTTGTTAATCACACAAAATACTATGCATAGGCTTTTCTTTACATTTTTTTTACTTTGAATGTATTTTTTCTTTTCCCTTTATGATGTAAGGACTTCAGGTAAGCTCTGAAAGCTGAGTTTACGCTCTGGGGAATCCTGAGTGTTGATTACAGTATGCATTTGCCTTACAATTCTTTTTGCCATGTCATACAATAAAACGTTTGCATTATTGTAGCTACACCAATGCAGTCATTAACTGCTATGACTATTATGTCGACTACATGTACCTCTAAATTCCCAATAACAGAAATACAAACATTTCTTGGTTTTACCCTAATACATTCATCATTCCATACAAAACCTCTTGCTGCTTATAGATAAATCAGAATCCCGTGTCATTCATACTCATCTCAGTTAACAAACATGTGAGTGAGAAATTTGGAGGACAGGTGCAATCGAGCCAATGTGGAGATATAACTATGTTCTCCTGAATTCGGCATCCAGCCCGGTTTCAAACAATCACCTTCCAACCACTGGTATTAGAATGATTGAGAGACATTCCAAAAACATCAATTAAAGGACATGACATGAGTCATAACCTATTAGGTCGATAAATTTGAGTAATTTGAGGAATGAGTAAACGTTTGTTTGGCCTCCCGAACATGCATCATCTTTTTTTTAATTAAAATTGATTTTGGTGCAAATTTGGTGTTGTTAGAATACTTAGCTTATAATTTGCCAGCATCAAACTTTGGTACCTGCATTAGTAATAGGCTAGTCTTATTGGCCATTCCTAGGCACCTCTTTTTCTAAGTCTGCTTATGTTCATATCTTTTTAAGTTAGAAAGTATGACTTTGCTTCATTAACTATGCATTCAAACTTGCGTCCCAATCTTATAGAATAAGACATATAAACGTTATGGAGATGTGTGGAAAACACCTAAATCAAATTAATTGGGTTTCTTTTTAAATCAATAGCTCACCTTAATCCCCTTAAATTAAGTACTGCACCTCAGCAACCAAGCACTGCACGGCTGTTCAAAGGCAAGTTCACCTGTACAATCTCCGATAGACCACTACCTTTTTTTAGCCTGTAATTTCCATGGGACATTTACCTCCACATCTGTAATTCTAGATAACCCGTGTCCTTGAATGTGTAATCACTTAAAGCAGCTGTAATCAGAGAGTCACCCAGTTTTATCAACCTATAATTTCAGTTAACCTTGACTTAAGTCTCAGCTTCTCTCCCTTACTTCTGTGTGATTATTCCGCCCACCTGCAACAGTGCAAGTAAGCAATGCATTCCAGTCCTGCCTCCAGCAATCTATACACATAGCTGCTCTTTAAATTGTACCACATTTAATCCACCTACTTCTGGTACTTAATCGAGTTAATAGTAACAGTTTCTGAACCTTTTATAGTCAATTACAACAGTTTCTGAACCTTTCACAGACCACAACCACGACCAGACGTCCACCAACTGACATCTGTCAGTTAACCTTCCTGAACTGACGACTCGTGTAGTCTGACCTTTACCAATTGCCTTCAGGTGTCCAACATTGACCTTTACCGGCCTTTACCGGCTAACCTCACTGGGCGGATCTATTCTGACAACCTTCTATTGGCTGACCCCCCTCACAGACTGACCTCTATGCAGGGTGACATCGCTGAGCTGGAGCTTGTCACTGTTAGAGGTACTATGCAGCTAGGTATCTCATTTACATCTATATGCTTCTCTACGGTCAGGGTTCACTCTACTGTTAAAGGGTGTTCACACTTTGAGATTGTTTCCCCCAATTTGTTTCCAATAATTATGTATTCCCGACGCCATAGCATTTTCTGACACTTGGTGGGATGTTAACAGAAATTAGACAAAAATATAAAACATGTTAAATCTTTAGTCTCCCATATCATTGGTAAATAAGATAACTGGGGGAAAATCACTTGGCGATTGGGACGGAATGCTGTTTCACAATATTGTAAATCTTTCCCAAAATTGTCTTAAATCAATGTTAGGTCTTTAGTTAAAAGTGTGAACTCGTCTTAAGGGGCGGCGGTCGAAAGGTCATATCACCCCCACTGGACAGTGTTAACGTTAACGTTGGTACTAGGTGCTTTAACGTTAGCTTTGATACCAACGTTGATTAGTGTCTCAATCATTGTTATACTGTTTGTAAATCAAAGTAACTACACCTAACAATTTCTTTTCAATGTTATTTTTAAGGGACATCACTTTTTTGGGTGACAAGACAGAATCAGGTATCATGAGACTCTAATCAAATTTCATCTGATTAGCCTAATCACTAAAATCAGTTACGAAGATATGGCCAGTACCAGTTCATTGACTTATTAGTCTCTGAACCCATCCGAATGCAACACTTTCTATAATGTCCTAATTTATCAATGATGAAAAAATGTAGAATTATTATCTTCGAATTATCTCTTCGGTCTCTGTACACCTTTTCAGTGGTGAAATGTTCATTTTTGACTTTGTAGTGGTGAAATGTTAATTTTTGAAGCCTTTAATATTAAGTACAACAGTTTTTGCGATACGTAGTTGCAGGATTTATCCCGATTTACAGACGCCACACGAATTCAGACAGATCATATATTTTCCTTTATTTTTTTTCTTTCCTTGCTGTTGGCTTTGTGATGGGTTGGCCCTTTGCTGGCCGGTCAGAAAAAAACAAATATCCAGCTATAGCTTACCTTTAACCATGAGGTTAGAACGAAGCAGCTATAAGCACTTGATAAGCCGCCCATGTTCGCAGAGCTATTCATCACATTAAACATTTAAGGAACTCACCAATCAGTACTATAAACGTAAAGACCCATAAAAGGTAAAACGAGATCTTACAGTTACCTAAGGATTGATCTACTTAAGCTGGTGATACACTATGCGATACAATCCAAACCGATTCTATTCTCACCAATATTCGAGTATTTTTCGCATTCATTTCTAGGTTCAAATTTCCTTTTTGTGAAACACATCCCAGGGACGGATCCAGATATCAAAATAAAAGATAAAAAAAAAAGCGGGGGAGGGGGGGGGGGGGGGCATACGTGAACATTTGAGGCGCCCTATCCATGGGCATGGAATTTTACCTTTAAAATGATCTGAATTTGGCAAACATTAACCCCTTCAACCCTGCTTTCCTGAGAAAATCAGATGAAAAGATCTCTTGAAGTACAAGTTTTCAGCTTTCATTAGCTGCAAACTGTTAGAAACTGAGATATCGCTGTTTGAAGCTACAAACTTCATATTATGCTAGGAAACCCTTTAATCTATATATCTTCAATATCTCAATGTATTTGCAGCTTGAACTGAGCCATACTAAAACATGAGATTAAGTCTTTTAATCATTAAAAAAAAGGGGGGGCGGCGTCCGTTATGTGAACATTTGAGGCGCCCTATCCATTAACATTAAAGGGGGGGGGGGGGACTCCCCAGGTACTCCCCTCATATTTCGTCCCTGAAATTATACAAAGTTCCATGGTTGATTACATTTTACCAACCTGAATTCCAGAAATGTGAAGTCGTAAAAGAACTCATTAGGGATAGTGCGACCAACATACATAAATCTAAAATTTCAGAAAATATTAAGTGTCGGCAAAAAATAGTAGGGGCCTACCCTGAATTCTGTTACGATTAGGTCACGATGTTATTGTAAATCTTGTCTTGTCTTGTTTCAGTTACGACTAGGGTTAGGACAGCATCGTGAAAGAATCTGGAAATAATTTTGGTTACGATTTTTGTTCTGACACTTAAGATAGTTTTCTGACCTTCTAAATCTATACAATAATGTTCACACACATTTCCAGGATTACTGTACCGATTTTATCACATTTCATTACCGATTTTGTCGTAACCCTTGTCGTAACAGGAAAAATCGCAAGGTGTTAACCAGCCTTCGAGGGGCGGGCAGCTGCAAGCACAAGTCACCTGCCGTCTTTAAGAGATGCCCTAGGCGGACGGCGATGGCCGTACTTTACCTATGGCGCGGATACGGCTAGGTCTGGAGGAGGGGATATTGTATGGTAGGTTTAGTGAGAAAAGTGTCTGGAAGCCCGGAGGAGGGTCAGCAAGTATAGAGGTCGTAGTTTTTTCCTGTGATTTTTTTTTATATGATTTATACAGTGATTTTTTTTCAGTGATTTATTTTAGCCTGAATCTCATACATCTACATAGCGCTCGGCTGAGTAAAGAAAACATCATGTGGGGCTCTGTGTGAGAGCCTGAGTTTTTTCCAGTGATTCTTTTCACCGTTTTGTATTGGTGACTTTTTCAAGTGATTCTATTAGCATGACTCCCATACGTTTAGATATTGAGGAAGGCTACTTGTCAGGCTTTGGGAAGGAGTGTTTTCCCAAAGTTTTCCCCTCGGCATATCTTGTACATGTCTCCGGAACTTTAAGCAAATTTCATTTCTCAGACATTGGACACTTCATTTACAGCACCTAGACGGGGTAAAGGTAGCAACTTGAAGGCCTACGTGGCAAATGTATAACTATATATTTTTGCTATTTTCATCAAGGCATAATGGTGAGAGATTATTGTTCCTTTATTAGTTCTCTGCAGTGGTAGCAATCTTTATAGCTTTGGATACATATTTATCTTTGGTATTCATAAAAATAGGGATCGATTCTGGTTCATTCCAGTATAGAAATATATAAAACTAAGGTGTTTACTTGTTTTAATCCAACTAATAAGACATGTCAAAACCATTACCATTCCAAGTACGCACCTAGGAACTTCCAATAAGTATCGCTATCTTTAATCAAAATGTTGGCAATATATTTGGTACAAAAACATCTGCGACTTACTCGACCGCAATGTTGTTATTTTGACCCGTTTTTTCAGATTGTCCAAACATTAATATCCTTCTCGTAGCAAATTCATACAAATTCGAACTTCCGTTAATTCCTTGATATAGGCCCACATCTAATTATAACGCATTGCCTGTGTTTTGGTTCCCAGTGGTTCTAAGCGTGTCTGGAATCCCCTCAAATTTGAGGTTTTGTGGTTCTCAATACCACATGGCAATAAAAAAAAAGAAGGAATTTTTCAAATCTAAATGTTCAGAATTGTTCATCATGATTTATTGTGAAAGTAAATATTTCTCCTAAATGTTTTAGAAGAGTAAATAATCAGGATTTTAAATTGATCACCAACATGGTGGCCAGCCTATTCAGACAAATATGACGTCACCTGCACAACGTCTGCTATTGTTATACTGCTTTTGCTGAGTAACCAGCCATATCCACGCAGTGATAACATAATTATTTATTTGGGGTTAACACAATAACAATTTCTCAAAGTGAGAGCCAAAAGTGACAGGGATTGAAGCTGAGCATATAATTTTCAAAAATCCAGGTTCATTTCTATTAGCCTTTGAGGAGCTAAACCAGTTGCCAATGCTTAAGCATAGGCCAAAACTGTTTAGCCTCTGTGGGGACTCATTCGATAGGTGACTAATACGGCGAATATACTGTCTAGGCATTTGGGTTAAATAAATATAAAGCGATATAGGATATAAAGCATATCAACTAATAAACCAACTTCTTTACAATTTCAGGTTAAAAAACAAAACAAAAAACAAGCTGTAACAGTGCCTTAAAGTAAAGCAAGTGCAGTAAAACATACCATGGTATCTCGTATGAATCTGACCTCTAAGAGCTACACATGGACCATTATGAAAAGTATGACATATAGGTTTGCAACGTTGCACCAATAAATAATTCATCAGAATTCTCGACGGGGCATTAAGGGGCTAACACCACCCTAATGAATCAGGGAGCAAAAAGTAGTATTTTCCATATACTTCGGAGTTTCCGTATTTGTGTCATAGGTTCATTATTATTGATGATAATGCAGATGCATGTGGCACGATCAGTTCATAACTGATGATAATGCAGATGCATGTGACGCGATCAGTTCATAATTGATGATAATGCAGATGCATGTGGCGCAGTAAGCAGGGCAGGAAATTAGCAGTGCATATCTCACCAGGCCTCCACGGTGGGGCTGACGGAAGCTAATGGTGTTGTTGTGATATGAACAGATGGAGGGGGCAGGAGGAAACCAGGAGGAAGCCTGGAGGTAGACGGAAGTTATGTCCAAGTCCGCTAGGTGCTCAACCCAGCCAAGGTGCAACATAACAGAAACATTCTGCAACCATACTTTTTAGTCAGTCTGTTACTTACTAAGATGACACGTATTAATTACGTTATTGATGGTGAGGTTGAAACCTCACCAAATGAGTTATTGTAACATTATGTTTTGGTGAGGTTAGGATGAAACCAAAACAGAACATTATAAGAACATTCTGTTTAGGTTGAAGAACATAACCAGAACGTTATAATAATGTTTCAGTGCAATGTCGCAGCAGTACGTTGCAGCAACGTTACTGGGAGCCATCAAAATAACGTAATAAGAATGAATACATAACCAAACAGAATATTGCTGCAACGTTATAATAACGTCACATGCTTGCCTGGGCAAACTAGAACTGTTAACCAGCAACCATTTTTGGTGGGAATTCCACCCTGTGTCCCAGCATGCTTTGCAGCCGCTGGTTTATGGCAGGTAGGACCATAAACCAGCCAGCACACAGGCCACCATCAAAGGGGTTCCCCATGCCATTTATAGACGGCCAATAAACGAATTTTTTACAAATTTTAAGCGGCCAGTAGTAAATCAGACCATAGATATACATGTACATACTACGTTGATGTGTAGTCAGTGGCCGACGTTTTTGGGCTGATGTCAGCAGTGGCTATAGCAATGAGGGCTGAAACAGGGTTAACGATGCTACTTGAATATTTTGCCCTGTTTTTTTTTTTATAAGTATATGCCCCAGGCCACGGCCAAAGGCTAGTGTTATATATAATATACATTCACAATTTACAAGTTTTATTTTGTTGCTATCTTAAGGCCATATTACACTATGCGTCGCGTCATGTTCGTGTTAGGTTGCGTTGCCCAACGCGTCTGATTCGCGTTATTTTACTAACATGT
Source organism: Lepidonotus clava (assembly GCA_936440205.1). Taxonomy (NCBI): domain Eukaryota; kingdom Metazoa; phylum Annelida; class Polychaeta; order Phyllodocida; family Polynoidae; genus Lepidonotus; species Lepidonotus clava. The sequence goes on from OW387135.1 coordinate 23,239,759, forward strand.
TTGTAAATCCCGACATGAGCTTCTTGCCCAACACGACCCAACGCGTCCTCAACACGACCCAATGTGTGCCCAATGTGACCCAACGTGTGCCCAATGCAACCCAAAATGTGTAGTGTAATACACTTTGCATTGGGTCGCGTTGGGTTCCAACGCGACCTTATGCGTAGTGTGATATGGTCTCAATACAGCCTCAACGCAAATACGGCACGTTGGGTGTTGGACCCGACACAAACATGGGCCCAACACGCAGTATAATAAGGGCTTTACTGTGAAATGTATACAAGACCAATACATTGGGCATCTACCTCTAGCTATTTTTGCAGGTCATAAACTAAGCTCCGATTAATTATAGATACACATTATTGCTTGACTTACTAAACGTCATGTGAGTGTTTTATGGCAACCAATCAGAAAGACCGGAAATACATTCCTTTTGGTAGGAACTAGTTCCGGACTCATAAAGGTTACCGTTTTGATCATGAATAACTATGTCGGATTAGATGGAAACATTTGAATTTTTGAATAACATTCTCAGCTAGGAGAGCGTGAGGAAATATTTGACGCCTCTCCCTATAAAATATATCATAACAAAGAATATTATAAAAGCAGCACGACCATGTCAAGCCCAGTAGGCTTTTACGGAACAACGGGCCATACATACAGTCAATCTATTATTCTGTAAATGTTCAAGAGACTAGCTTGGACTGGTATGTAAACTGCTATTATTCTCGCATTCAGCAATCCGTGGACTCTCTGTGGGTAACGCTGCAGTTAAGTGCACAAATTTTAAGAATATTGTTATTCGACACCTTGAATTATATAAAATAGCCAGCACCCCAATCTTAACAGTGTACTCTGTATTTAGAATTAAAGAATATCTTATGAATATTTGGGATTTTAATCAATTATATTTTCAAAATATTTTTATTCCCACCGTCTCTGCCCTACACCTTATCAGTAGTAACTATGGAATTGTTGTCACCAAACAATATGATAGAGATAAGCTGATAAGGCCTATGCATAGCAAGAGGCCCTGAATCCAAAAATTATTAAACAAATTTTCTGACATATGGACAATTTAGCCTTATCATACTCCAAGCCTTCAGGATAAAGAAAGAAGTCTTTCCAATTCACCTGCAGGAATTGGAATTATTTCCGGCTGAAGGAGTCCTATAGTAGCAGGAGAGAGTTAATAAACAAGTAAAAAACAAATTGAGGACTGTTATTCAGTTAAGAAGTATCTATTAGGAACTGGAAGTACGCTGTAAAAGTCTGACTGTGTGTCACTTCCGACAAAGGATGCCCACTTAAGTAGGCTGTTTGAAAGTTGTAACTAGGGGTCCCAGACACTGTGAAAACATCAATGCTTTGTAGCTGTGTAGACAAATGACCCCTGGGTCTCGTTTGTTGTCTCTTTGTTGTTCTGTAGACAGGTTTCAGTCAAGGTACAACCTGGCTAAAATCTAAAGAACCGATATGTGTTTTTTCTTTTATTTTGAATCGTGAAAGAGCTATTTAATGAGGTCATACTGAAAGGTCTTAGCTTTCCTTAAAAGTTATTAAAGATGGTCTAAGATCATTATTTTGTGAATGGTCAAAATGTAACGGGCTACATTTTACTACAGTGAATTGAAAACATTTATGTTGTAGGCCTAAACGGTTAAAAGCTGAGTAGTCTGCTTATATTAATCTGTGATACAATGCGCCTATACCGCAGCATATCAGATGAAGATATAGATGTAATACTTTACCTAATAGTATTCTCTTCCCGAGATGTAGTTTCATAACTTTAGAAGCCCATAGCTTTGTGAGCTCATAAAAACAATATAGTGTTTCTTCCATTCTCTGTTTCTATCACATGACTGTGAGTTATTAAAAGCAGAAACAACAGAATATAATAAAGAACTTAATAATATGGTGACCCATGACATGTAAGTGATCGCCTGGCTACTTCTGATTTCATAATTCTGGTTATTAGAGGCTGGAAAAGCTTTTTATGGCTTGTTCAGAACTCACGTTTCTATTAACCAAATACATGCTGTATGGCCTTATTGTATCCGACCTCGACCCTGCAGGGCAGTATGTACAACTGCCACTAGTCGAATATCAGCTATAATATCAGTCAGATATCAGTTACAGATTCAATACAATTCATTTTTGCTTCTCCGTACGCGTGCTACTCAACTCCTATCTCGAAATTCTATGCTAAACTTTTTTTTAACAAAAATACATGTACGGGGAAAACTCTTTGCACACTATGTGAATCTGGATTAAATGAAGTCCCACATGTTTATTTGTCAAATACTAAATCAAATACTAAAAGTCCTACCTCCGGAAGGGAACCTATAAAAAAAAGACAAATTAAACACATTTCTGTTTTGAACCAAGAATAGGCGGACAATGCACATTTGGAGCGGGGTGATCCCAGTATTTCCTCAACCCAAATGCCATGAAAAAAATGATAAAATTATGTAAGACAATGCATATCCTTTTCCAGATGCGGAAATTTAAATCATACAGCGTGAAATGTTTTCCCTCCGGCTCAGTCATTGTGCAATAATATATATGCAACCAAGTTGGTGACCCACTATATCATCTTACATAATCATCACAACAGGTGCCCACACATATATATAACAACTCTTTTAATGAGCTTCAAGAGTTATCTGTTCTCAAACTCACCTTCCATAATGAGAGGCCTAGCTAGGGTGTCTCCAGTGGGGTAGTGGGTCCTGTTACTATCCCTTAAACATATTTCATGGGGACATAACTCAATAAAGGGTGAAAATGCTTGCTCGTTTTAGTATTAACCACACTAGCCTTTCGATGTGCTAAACCTGCTGGCGTATGGTCAGCACCACGCAAGTGCAAATGTACCATTCAACTGCAAATACGTGGAGGGAATAATCTAGATGTCAAAGCCATGCCTCATGCTTCTATGCTAACAGTTGGAGGAATGTGAAACATATTCGAAGATTGAGTAGAGTGCAATGACTGAGTAGAGTGCAGTAGGTCTGTTGGACTCACGGCACTCATTCGCAACACACTGCACTCTGGAAAGTGCACGGTAAGAAAGTGGGAAAATAATCAACCTCTTTTGGTGGAAGCTATATCTGCCAATTCAATTTTGATCACACATCTTAATATGAGGTTAAGTATGACCAAAGAACTGTATGTATCTTAGAGGCCAATGGCATAATTAAGTCCTCTGTTCTACCCCACTCACTGGCACTGGTGTCATAAGGTCAATGATTGAGAAGGATGCAGTACCGTGAACTCTGGGAAGTGCACTGTCAGAAGTGTGAGAAAATAATTAGTCTATTTTGTAAAGTAGTAAAGAGGAACTGTGAAAGTGTGAATCAGACTCACGCATTCGACTCCTATACATGAGTATGAAACACATACATGCCACAAAAGAAATTAATTTAATTCGATTTTTTTTTGGTGATTCCTTTTTAGATCTACATTCACTCGACTACCATACATGAGTCCGATGCAGATGTTTAAACACCACAAAAGAAATCATGTTAATTAGATTGTTTTGGGGGGTATTTTTTTGATCTAAATTTGCTTCAGGTCATTCTCATTCTCTGCTCATCAGTTATAAGTGTACATGGTTTATCATATGGCTATATCTGTATCTGTATATGGCTATATCTGTATCTGTTTACCCTACCTGTGCTATTGCTACCCACCATTCACTCCTTACCAGCTTACTTACCTGGATACCCCTGGATCCACCACTGCCACTCCCCTCACCCCCCCCCCCCCCCCCACCACCACCCCTCCTGTGTAGACCCTGGTAGAAGGTCGGATGTAGGATCACGTGACCCGGGCCAGCCCTGATCACGTGGGCTGATGGCGTTTCTGTGTCGGTGACCGACACCAAGTAGCGGTCAGAGGCGACCTGTCAAACCTGCACCGCCGACACAGCTTATTTCATTGCAGTTCACAAGGCACTAATGGGCCTGCCACTCGCCGACACTTCATACGGGAAGCAGAAATGACAGCTGGGCACGCGCACTCTTTGCGCTAGCGTATGGATAGATCTATGGGAAAATTGGCCTCCATTCATCCTGCAGGCTCACAGCTATGTGGCTTCTTAGAGTGGGCTGTTTTGTAATGAATTACAAAGATGTTTATATGCGTTTGCATGTCATAAGCTAGTGGGGTCTTCTTTTAGTGCCGTTATTGATGCTCTAGAGTTTGCTGCCCTTAAGACCTTTTTCAAACCTGCACTGGCTTATTTCATTACAATTCACAAAGCACTAATGGGCCTGCCACTCGCCGACACTTCATACGGGAAGCAGAAATGACAGCTGGGCACGCACACTCTTTGCGCTAGCGTATGGATAGATCAATGGGAAAATTGGCCTCCATTCATCCTGAAGGCTCACAGCTATGTGGCTTCTTATAGAAGGCTGTTTTGTAATGAATTACAAAGATGTTTATATGTGTTTGCATGTCACAAGCTGACAGGGTCATTTTTAATCACCGTAATATATGCTCTAGAGTTTGTTGCCCTTAATAGAGGTTGTCTTAAGAACCACCTTTTTCAAACCTACCCTAGCTTATTTTATCACAGTTCAGAAGACACTAACGGGTCTGCCACTTGCCGGCACTTTACATAAGAACCAGCAATGACAGCTGCGCATGTGCACTCTTTGCACTAGCATATAGGTAGCTGATCTATGGGGAAATTGGCCTCCATTCATCCTGTGAACTCACAGCTTTATCGCTTCCTATATAGTAGGCTGTTTCCTAATTAGTTATTGAGAAATTACATAGGTCTGCATGTTATAAGCTAAAAGAGATGTTTTTCATCATTGTTAGCTATAGAAGTTTGCTTCACAAACAGATCTTTTGGATTGACTGAAACATTTAGCATGAAATTTCCATGTTTGCAAACTATTTAAGTGGTTAGATTTCTGTATAGGTCTTTAAACACTTCAAGTAATGTGCAATAGTTTAGTAGGCAAACTGTATGTTGCATCAATCTTTGTAAAAAGATAAGTGCATGAATTTACTCTTAGAAAAATATTCTTGTTAAATAGAGCATACAACCACAAAATAATTGAATCAAGATACTTCAACTGATGTGTTGAAAACGTTTATACAGTCATGAAGTAGATATTAGATTTAAAAAATAAACATGAAATTTCGTATGGATGAGACTTTTTAGTGTAAAGGCTAGGGTAATTTTCTACTTATGAAACCTTAAGGTCATTCTCATTTTCTGTTCAGTTATTAGTGTCCGTAGATCAAGTAACCAATATAATCTGATAATGTCAACTGACATGCTCGTACCTGAGAATTTAGATTTATTAGATTAGTTTTACAAGCGCATCAGATAACATTGGATAATTTCTTATAATGTGTGACATCCCAATTAATAAGCTGCACGTTTTTTTTGAGTAAAATATAGTTATCATCTCCATTTTTAATTTTTCTGTTTTTAAGGATAATACTACTTGAATTTGATCTAATGAGGTAGAAACAATGAGTAAAAACCATTTCCTAAGCTAAATTTTACGTCCCATTATAAATTCGTATTAGTCGCAAAAGCTAATGCTTAATTTAGGTGCTTGATTGAATGTCTCACTTCTGCATGATACTCATTTTGTTCACCCCAAATGCGCATTAATGAAGAAAGCGACAAATTGATATAAGGCGTTTAAAGTAGGGCACAAAGAGTAACACAACCGGAAGTAGAACAGGAAGTCTCCCGGCAACCCGTTGAATGACATACCTGAGGGTAGGCACTGGAGTCAGGGAGGTCAGGTGAGGATAGCCACCTCCAGGGTTGGGCCTTGGGGAGCCTTGGGGAGCTAGTTTAGAGCGCCATCCATAGTCATACAGGGAAGTCTAAAGGTCATATGTTTTTTTTGTATATGAGAGCGTCAGGAGGCAACTTAACAAGAATAGTTTTTAAAATCATTTTCAGCAATCATAAACCCTTAGGTATAGTTGAAACTGCTAGGTCTTCTAAAATATGTTAGTGTGTTCTGGGCATTTTATGATAAAACTCCTTTTAAAATTTTAAATTGACAGACCACTTAAGGAGCAATTAAAGAAACATTTGTTGGCATAACTTCAATGGGCAGTAAAAACATTGTTCTAAAAACCTTATGAAGTTTGTCTGAAAGAAATTTATATTGGGATGGTTGATACGGGCATGTCTTTAGTGTTTTTATAGCAATTGATAAGACCCCAGCAAGCAGGGCTCGTGTTTCCTTCCACTTCAACGCATGTTTTATTCATTGTAAGCTTTTTCAATAAGTAAACTCGAAGAAAACCATGAATTTATAACGTGAGGTTTAATTTTGTGTCCCGATAAAATTTTGCAAAGGTTTTACAGAATCTTTTAAGCTAAGTAAACTCCCAGAAAACATGAGATTCATTCAGAAGAACATGCAAAAGAACGCAACAAGAAATGGTTTCCAAAAAAATCTCATGAATGCCATCCCATTTTGCCCTCTGAAAAAAGAGCACGTGTCTCCTTGTGACTTTGTTTCTAGGGGACCAATATTCTAAAATATCTATAGGGTACCTCTTACTGTTATCGCATAGAAACAACCTGCCTAATTGTCTAATGTATACCTATAAATCTACATAAAAAGATGGTCCATGGAGTCCATTCGAACAGCTGTGGACATAACCTATGCCACTTTTTAAAAGTAGGCCTATTTCACTGCACGGCGGCAGGGGTATAGCCTACACACGATAGGAGCTTAAATACCTAAAGGTAGAGGAAGTTAATGCCAAACGGGTATCCCTACTCCTTAAAGGAGCGCCTCTATTTTCACTTGTTATGGGAGAAAAAAGCTTCATCTATATCGGTCCCTACACAGAGGCAATGCGTGATGGTGACAAAGCTGGGTTCCTGGCTGTGCCACTCACTGAAAGGCTGTATTCCATTAGCTGATTTCACTCCCCATTTTCAAAAAATCGGTTATTGAAATCTTGGTTAAGGGCCATACCCACTAGGCGATTTTAACCAAGCCGGCGACTGGTTGATGCTAAAATCGGCCGATTATACCCCGATAATCGGGCGATTTTAGCAGCGATTCAGATCAAACACGCACATTTCAATGTACTGCACTAGCAAGCGATCATAAGAATTCTAGTCAATTGCCAGATGCCAGTCGCCGGTAAAATCGCTTAGTGGGGATGGGGCTTAAATCATCAACATGTTAAATATCGTTAGACTGGGGTTGTAATTCTCTTTCAAATGATATGTAGGATGCATGGTCCATTGCCATATAACTGGTGGAAAATAACTTATTGCCAAAATTCCGACATTCAGAATCGGCTGGTGGAACACAGGCTTAAGCTGATTGAAAGCCTCATAAAGGGGATTCCAGGTGCCACCCTGGGACTTTATGGAACATGTTCAACATGGAACGAGCCCCCTTTTTATGGCCTTGAGGCTAAGAAGAATAGTGGGCCTACTGCATAGGTAAGAAAGTCGAAGGTGGTTTGAGGATCGACAGAAAGGTGTCTTGCTCCCTGGATAAAAATACGTACTTCTAATTATGACTTGTTGTTATTATTTTTATAGGGATGCATCCATATTGGTGGTTTATATTTTAGAAGTCTTAAAAGAAAGGGTTGCAATGTCTGTCCTAATTACTTTTCTTAGACGGGATAAGAGGTATTTACATGCTTCCCGACTATGTTATATTCAGCACTATCCAAAATAGCAATTCTCATATGGCGGCTACCAATCTATTTCCGGTCAAACTCAACGTAGTTCCTGTCCTTCTGATTGGCTAAATTGGAACCCTCACGGGCCGTATAGGCTACCTGAGTAATAAGATATCGTGTTAACATTGTTGGCATAGGAGTGTAAAGCAAATGCTTCCTGTTGACCATAGTTGACATAAAATGAATCAGCATTCTAAGCATACATCCAAAATTCACCAAATATTTTATATTTGGATTCTCACCAAAATAACAATTCTCATATGGTGGCTTCCAGTAAAAACCAGTTCCGGTCAAAACCAATGTACCTCCTCTCCTTCTGATCGGCTGAATTGCAACCCTCACGGGAGGTATACCTGAGCGATAAGATATCTTAGGCACACATACGAACATTCTAAAAAAAATCCAAAGACTGGAGGTTTAATCAACATGTCCGTCGTGTTAACATTGTTCACATGGGAGTGTAAAGCAAATAGTTGCTGTTGACTGTAGATGACGTAAAATGAGTCAGCTTTCTGAGCATATCCAATTAGACTCGAGCTAATTCGGAGCTGCTCGCAGAAGTGGCAATAACCAGGTCATAAATCTGCTTGTTCCTGGTTGGCGTCTACCGAGACGTATTGCACTGGTGCGAGTCAAGCCGGCGGCACAGATAATGAGTCACTCTAACAGGTGTCCAGCGAGCAGTTGTGAGCAGCTCGTGACCGCCTCCAGGGCTGGTTGGTTCTTATCTTATCTGCACACCGTTCACTTGGTATGATGCCTGTATTCCATATAGCTTTTTTGATGCAGGCGGTTTTGTATCTTGTTTTGATTTCTCTGAGAATATGGCAGAAACCATACATCCTACAATCATTCAAAGGAGAATTGTACAAACTTTCTAGTTATGTGTCACAGTATTACATGTTTATCTCGGATGTTAGTATCAAATCTTAATTCTCACTACCGATTTTAAAATCGATCTGGAAAATATTAGATTAAGGGATTAGTGTTAACAAAGCAATCTGACGTCCCCTTAAAAAGATGGCGGCGACAACCTGTATTAATGTTTCTACCCCACTTAATGCCCTTAGACATAAGTAGGTTGGAAACTGGGGTACACTGGAACAGTAAGATTTTATCCAGAGACGCAAAGAGCTGTGCTGAGAAATTGCACATCAAAAGGATTGCTTTTTTGATTAAGGGATTTCACCCCAGGGCATGCCCTAGTTTTCTGCGACAGCTTTTGAAATATTGGTTTTAAGTGCAAGTCAATAAGGCTGGAGTCGGCCTCTTTTATCTATTGAATCTCAGTTGGAAAGCAAATGAAACAGGCATTTATATAGGTCAATACATGCACAGCAAAGCGTTCGACGTTATTATGATCTTGCAGTGATGTTCTATTGCAGTATTATTTTGGTTCCTTGTAATATTGCTATCACCTTCCATTACACTCTGATGCATACATGACGTTACCATAACGTTCTGTTTGACAATATTTCTAGCATTTGCGGCATTAATTAGAAAGTCATAATAACGTAATTGCGATGATGCAACTGTGATGTCATTTTAGAAGGCTGCAGATTAACCAAAAGAAATATGGTCATAGAATGATGCTGTTAAGTTGAATTTTGCCTGGGAATGTTAGAGGTCTACTGTAATAGGCACATTCAACAGATTGAGATTTGCTGTTTTCTCATGTACCATCCCTAGCTGACCACGCCACAGTTAAGCAGGCCCCCTCGGCCATGGCTACTACCATCTATTTCTTAACGTTTTATGACCGATTAAAGTATACAAAAACGCAATTATTCATCGGTTTGAAAAACTGAGAAACAGCAGACTAATCCTGGCTGTCTCAATCCCAGTACAAGAACAATCCTATGAGTAATTGCTGATGAACAAAGTTGCCGACAAGGACAAAAAACAAGCCTATGGCGTGCTGGGAACAAACCACACCTCCTTCAGTGGGTGTTCCCACCGCCAGGTTCCCTGTCCGCCTTGATGGGGGGTCCCAACCTTTGGGGTCGGCCTCTCACTGATGATGAAAAAGATGTCTTTTCGACTCAATGAACACACGGAGCGGGCGGGGAGGCACAAAGAGGCGGGGTCCACTGTGATGTGAGCGACCTGAGGCGAGCGGCTCGGAGCGACTCTGGGCGACCCCGAGCGACTCTGAGCGACTCTGGGCAATTCTGTGCGATCCCGAGCAACTCTGAGCGACTCTGAGCAACTCTGTGTGATCCGAGCGACTCTGAGCAACTCTGTGAGATCCCGAGCGACTCTGAGCAACTCTGTGCGATCTCGAGCGACTCTGAGCAACTCTGTGAGATCCCGAGCGACTCTGAGCAACTCTGAGCAACTCAGAGCAATTCTGAGCAACCTTGGGCGACTCAGACTTGCTCAGAACTACTCCGAGTTACTCAGACCTGTCACAAGTTGCTCCCAGCTACTCCAAGCTGCTCTGAGTCGCCCCAAGCGACTCCGAGTCGCCCCAAGCGATTCCAAGTCATCCCGAGCAATTCCGAGTCGCCCCGAGCAGCTCCGAGCTGCTCACAGACGATGTGTGAGTGACAAGGGGAGCACCTCGCCTGGTGTCGTGTTTTGACTGAAGGCAAAGCCGTGTTAATGAACACCTCTTCGGTTTCAAGAGAGAAGATTCACGCGCGTGTATGAATATTGATGCATTCCCGGACGCTCCGACTTGTGTCAAGGAACGCTGACAAAAGTTTTTTTTGTGTATTCAATTTTTTTCTTTTCCAGTTTCAAAGTTTCAAAGGGCACAGAGAATCAACTGCATTGCATAAAAAGGTTGCCACTGAGAAAGTTAAAAGTTAAAGTCGTGTCATCTGGTTGTAATTGATAAGGATAGGACAACAGGATTATATATGCAAGATTTTATGATACTTTTGATACACTTGCCCTTTTGTATTAGATTATCTATCAGTTTCTTGGTCATTTCTCCTTGCCTTATTTTCTTAATGGATTCTAATCGCTTTATTATGCAGAATATATCTTGTGTTTCCTGATACTCGTTAAGACTATTCTCTCTCGGCGGCGATACTGTTTTCCCTGACGGAAGAAGTCTTTTCAGCTTGATTTCTCTCGTGCCGGACGTTACTGGCTTGTCCCTGGAGAGGTATACTAATGAACCCACAATCAAACCTCAAACGGGTAGTTATAACACGCTCATGAAGCAACTAGTTATATGGAGAAGTTCCCTCGAGCAGCTCAGATACACCCCAATAGAGCACTTCACAGTTCGGAGCAATATGTTTGGGCGCTGTTCACCCCCGCAGAGGGTTTGGATACCACGGATAGCTGATTTATAGTATTTTCTGCACCTGCAGGCTAATTTTCACAAAGTTTAAATGCCGAGAAACTCACTGAAAAAACTAAAGGAAATATAGAAATAATTGCCCGTGTCTGTCTGGAGTGACTTCCAAACCAACATAGAAATCATAAGAATTTTTTTCAATTCAAACTAAAAAATAGTAAATGTTAATTCTTCATCTTGTTCTACTACAAAATAATTTATAATGCCATTATTAATGCAAACTATACTTAAGCCTTGAGATTTGAAGACAAATTACCCGCCATGCAACTTCATCTAGGTTAACCTGTAGGTAAAATATAGGAAATCCGCTATCCGTGGTAGGAATTTGTGTATATCTCTGGCTTTTGTATGTATGTGTTCAGCCAATGATCCATGATGCGATAAACACGAATCTGTTATCTTCTTTTACATTTTCTGTCTATTTGCAGATAATAATTTTCGAAAGAAACATCCCATTATAACAAATACTGCTGTGAAACTACCTACATTAATTCCATCTTTCGTAAGAATTTGCATTGATTGATTCTACGAAACCTAATTCTGATATTGCTTTAGAATTTGTCACCACCCTTTATTAGTGAAGTATGCGTTTGACTTGGCAGTTCTACCACACAGTACTCAACCTAGAATATACTATCATCTTCTCAACCACAATCAGTGGCATATTTGTTTGAAAAGCTATAACTATGATATCCAAATTCCACTTTAAAATTCCATATGTACTATTGATAAAGCTCTCTGTTTTTATGTTCCATTCAAGCTGTATTCCTCGCAAAGTCCAATCCACTTAGTACATAAGCCGTAATGCCTGGATAGACACTATAGAATGGCGAGTATCAATATTTAGTCAGGACTCTACAAGGATTGATATAGGATTGGAGATATTGGACCAGTCTTGGGTTTGCCTCCTGCCTTCATTTATTTCAATGGGCATCTGGAATCGTCTCCAGTTGTGTGTGGTATATTGTGAACATCTGCACGATTATGAATCACGGAAATTGGGAATAGGAACCATAGAACAATCCATGACCCTGGTGTGAAACTCGGCCTGGAATCAAATTGTGGAACGGGAGTCAGAGCTTGCAAGTTTTTTTTTTTTTTTTTTTTTTTTTTACAGAAACACTGGTTTCTTACTAATAGAAATATATCCACTTCCTATATGTAGTTACTGGAAAGCTCCTTAAATTGAAAGGTTTCACTTTCCATATGCCTTATTGATTGAACGCCAGAATGAATACAGCTAGATCTTGAATGATAGATTCTTAATCAGATTCAAGGCTTGACACCCCTTCGCCCCCTCCCTCATCATCTTGACTCAAATGAGTTGCTTTTCTTGTTTCGGGTTGAAACCAATACTACGTGAAGAGATTGTGTTATCTTGATTTTCTTCATTTTTTTAAATCGTTTCCTACATAGACCCCAACCCGGTGTACTCCCCAATCCGGCCGTAGCTGTCCGGAAAAACAGTGATTTTTCATAAAACATTTTTACAATGAGAACAAAATCGCACATATTCAACATACAAAAGCAGCCAAAAATGTTGTTTAGAAACTGGTTTGATCCCCTAATCAATGCTACGAACCAGATTTCTATAGCTTGAAATGATAGCCATGGGTCAGCTGTTGGACTCACCCAATTATAAGGAAATTAAGGATAACAAACCGGAGGGAAATCCATGGAAATTCTAGAGAAATCCAACAATATATTATCGCATTATAGTCTAAGGGGTGTTTAATTCACATAGAATTTACTTTTCGGTCCGTTATTGGACGTGGGTCAATCGGGACCCAGTACTGACCACCAAAGACAGGATTCTGCATGGGGCCGTGAGGGCAATTTGAACCACTCCCCACGTGGCCGGCGGCCAGTGGTGCAGCACTTTGGGCCAGGCTATTCCCGCCTCCCTGCCCGATTCTTGGTCCCAGCATCTTTAGTCAGAAAGTGGACACCAATGAAGGCACCTGCAGTAATTCGATCTCCCCACTGCCCCAAACACTACCTGCGGGGCCTCGAAACTAATGAGACCTTATTTCACTGGGCTTTATGGGCCTTTCGGTTTGTTAAGGTGCCTTTCCACCTGGCGACTAAATACCACCGACTATAGGTCTGCCGACCAAGAAAGGACCTAAAACGTAAAATCTTTCATGAGTCATAGGAAGAAATAAGGAGTAAATGGAATTTCTTTGAATATCGACTCAATTTTGAGAAACGACAAATATCTTTTCTTACTAATAATTTTACCTTATTGTTTAAAAATAATCACTCATAGTGGGACAATCAAATTACTTTGATTCTATGTAAAATTAGGCCAAATTCACGAAAATGGTTCTTTCTTAACCAGTGCTTGTTGTCGGCTGACAAGTATTTTAACCCTGTCGGCCGCATACAACCAGATATCCCTTATGGTACTGAAGAAGTGGCCGTTTTGAAAGGGTTAAGTAACACTTGATGACTGCCAGTGCCTGGGATTTAGTCTGTATGTGTAAACCCACCTTAAGTCTTCCCACCCATTGCCCGGGGGACAGACACACAACTTCTGCACGGCCTACTTTATTTATTTCCATCAAGTTTAGTTTTCTGTCTCTTGAGAGCAAAGTTCTTGGAAAGGAAGTTAAGACAGCGAAAGTTCTACGAAAGAGAGTTAAGAGTTCCAGGACAATTATAAATCCATTAAATCAAATTTCAATCACCGGTAAATAATTCAACTCCATGTCAGAACAAAACGTAGCGTATGGGGAGGGGAGGGACCTTTACTTTAAGTGCAATTACACGTCCAATTTCTTCTTTAAATGCTCCCTTTCAGTCCTTTCGTAATACCATCATTTATACATTAATTGACCTATGACAATGAAAAAAGATGTGCAATCCAAAATCCGCCTTAAAGGTCGTGCAAATAAAGCAGTGACTATAATAATAAGAACTATAGCGCGTGTACGTATACACGAGCTGTTTTGTAACAAAGATATAGATTACGAAAGCCCAGACGTTGGCCAAATGTCAAAACTGATACACGTTTTTTGTCTTATAACAAAGCATACTACTTGTATCCATGCAGGCCTATACGAAGTGCCTCCAGGGTAGCAATTATTATAGTCTTCCTGGCAGTCGAAGTAGGTACCTTACCGGTGATAATCATCTCTTCTCCGATTGGCCTCGCTAAAGCCTCTATTCTACTATGCGATTTTCACTACTAGAAATTAGCATATTCCAAATTTTGTTGCTGAAATATTACAGGAACCTCTACATGTTACATACCATTTGAAAGGTACTTCAAAAGCTTTCTAATGGTATATAGCATTGCGTGGTTAGGGCTTATTGCTCTTCTCGATTTTCGAAATGAGGACTAAGGGCGAGTTTCACACTAGGGGAATTGGAAATGCGTTTCTCACATCCCACAACATTTAAGATAAGATGTTCCTAATAATCAATAATCTTAACTCTAATAACATAATAGATAACAATAGGAACATGAGATCATAAAGTGTGAAACTCAACCATGAAAAAGTCAAAATACCTTAACTAAAATATGATCTTAAAATTATGACCAATGTGAAACTCCCCCTAAATTCGGATAGTAGAATATAGTCTCAAGGTTCACTAAACGGAAAGTAATGTTTTAGAGTAATACCATGTGCTTATGCTGCACACACCTGAACCATCACATTATCCTAACCAATAAACAGGAAATACAGGCGTAGGAAGTAAGCTAAGGGACAGGCGATAAGTCCCTCTTACGGTAGTCAACATGGAACTGTGTTATAGGTAAAAGTACCACTGTTAGTCTATATGTTCTCAATTGTCCCCACCATGATTTGTTTTGGTGTATTTTACCTGCAGCCAATAGCCTATGGATGATGTATACTTGGAAATGGGCTGACAGGGATTTCACTGATAATGGCATTATTGAATTTTGTGGTTCAGCAAAATGGAAAACTTATATTGAGTATTTTGTCAGGTCGTATAGATTTGTAAACAATTGACATGTTCTAGGTTGGTTTGAAAAACTGTAAATTACCGACAAACATAATATTATAGTGTGTTTTTGTCTAGAAAATAAATCTAAATTATATGGCATGTACTTTGAATGTTGCAAATATGCTTTCTATGGTAGGGGGAATTAGGAAGGCACACAGGCTTTTGCAAAGAGCTTTACCAGTTGAATAGGACGAGCTCCTAGGTTGATAGAGATTTGTCTGAAGATGTAACCAGATCTTAGTTTCATTAAGATATATACTTTGTACACAGGCGAGTCTATTCTGTCAAAGAAGCAAAACCAAGCAGGCTTGAATTACTTGCATGGAAGCAATTTCATTGAAAGTCTAGGCCGTAAAAGAAGAATAAATGTACACGCGTACATTTGAAGATCAAATTTATCTGTCGTTTAGACTAAGCTACTTTCGAAAACAAAGATTGGGAAGCCGCTATGCGACAAGACACCAACCGTTTTTCTTTAACATTTATCAATAGTTTAAAAACATATTTGAGTGCCAAATTATTGCTTTATTCGTTAACACTGTTTTATAGCCTCCAATCAATTAAAAGTTTTTTTTGTAGAACAATCAGTGTTCTTCACGACGATTTCCGGAATCGCTTCATAATCGCATCATGGGTGCCCGGTTTGCAATTTTTCAGTGTCTTGAGTGTGCAAATGAAAACAACTGTACAGCAATGTGTACACGTTCTCAGCCAATTTATACAAAACAAGTTGACGCAAACCAACTCTGACCTATTAGATAATGTCCAGCAAAGAGACAAAGAATGATCTCATCAAAGTAACCGCTTGCTATTCCTGCTACTGCGGCACTGACACTGACATTGACTTGGCAGACTACAAACTAGACTGTGCCAACGAGTCCCCGCTATGTATGCTTTCAAGCACACCCAAGGGTAGTAGTATGGGGAAAAGGTGGATTGGATCAGGGTCGACGCTGTAATTGTAGCCATTACCGTGCTACGCGCCATGCCATTGATGCACTTTGCGACAAAACGAGCAAACGATTTTCTTTACTTGCATTTTTCACATGCATTAAAACTTAGTTCCGAAGGAAAATTCCATCTAGGTTAGAAGAACTCATTAATAGTTTGTAATGAAATACATGATTTTATAGAAACAATGTTTATTTGTGAAAAGAAATTTCCCAATTGGTTACAAATGGGGCAATAGTCGCGTCGTGGATTACTGCTTAAAACCTCATAACACAGATAGGATGTGAGAACAAGCGAACAACCTTTTAAAACAGAACACACATCTCAGGCTCTGAAAGGCTTCTCGTAATTGATAAATGCACTCCGTACCTTGAAATTATGTTTTTTCGGTATCATATTCATCGTCAAATACTATGTTTTTCCCCACTTTAAAATCATGAACCATCCAACGTAATCTTTTAATATGGAAAATATTCCAACTCAGGCAGAAGAAAAGTCAACAATCCTGGATTGCGTTCATTTTCCAGAGTTAAGCGGGAAATGACGGGCATTTTCTGTCTAATGAAAAATAATCGACTTTAAATCAAGCAATTCTCGCGGCTTTGATCCCTGTTCTTAAGCAGGATTATTGGAAAGGTTTCATTGGCAGGGGGCGGGGGGTGATGGGGGCAGTGGGGTGGGGGTTGAGGATTGACTCAGCCTTGTGCGACCTGTGCGCCCTCCCGCGGCAGGGGAAGGAGATGGCGGCGGTTCCTCCAGGCACCAACGGTCATCCCTGATTAACACTCCTCCTGTGACCGACCTCAAGGACACCTGGAGGACGGACGCCATGACAGCAGTCTGTCGAGGTCAGACCCACTGTTTCCTAAAGGAGTCTGTACACCAGCAACCATTTTAGGTGGGAATTCCCACCCAAATCCCAGCATGCTTTGCAACCGCTGGCTTATGGCAGGTAGGACCATAAACCAGCCAGCACCCAAACAACCATCAAAGGGATTCCCCATGCTATATATAATATAGGGCCAATAAAGAAATTACTTACAAATTTTTATTGACCACTAGTAGCCATGGACTCTTGTGGATGTAAGGACCTATTATGGAAGGACTAACGCCATGACAGCAGCCCGTCGCCAAGGTTACCGCTGGCCCAGCCATCGCTCACAGTCACAGGCGGCCGCTGCCGACGTCTTCATAAAATAGGGTTATTTAGAACAACGGGAAAGCGTGGGGCATGCGGGAAGGAGAGACGCAAAGATCGAGGAGGGGTTTAAGCCTGTGGTGTACATGCCGATTTTGATGCTGGCGATTTTGTATTTTGTTTGATTTTTTTCCCGGGAAGAGAACTGTAAAACCGTCCTAGTGATATATAATGTCTACTTTTAATTGTAATTCCCATTGCCGATCTCTAAAATTGGCTGCAAAGTTCTTTTATTTGTTTGATCTTCTCCGAGAATATTGTGCGAACATATAGATCCTAGATACCATTCTCATAGTGATGATGCATAACAATGTCATGTTTATATTTAACTGTAATACCCAATGCCCATTTTAAAAATCGACAGCAAAATCGGCATGTGGAATATGGGCTTTAAGGTGCACAAACGAGCAATGGAAATGGAACATAAAGATGGGAAGTAGAAGATAGGGCAGGGGGGATAAATTAGAAGAGAGCCTGCCTGGCAGGAAAGAAGAGGAGATAATAGTCGGATAATAGGGCATTTGTACTCAGGGGGTGCATTTCATGGCACTTTTATTAAATACTCCCGTTTAATCAAATTGCACTTGTCTCTTTGTCCTATAAATTGCTGTCTCATTGTTCAACATTGTTGGCATAGATCTCTATAGGAGTTGTCAGCGGCATCCAATTATATTATGTTATTAAGCCATGGCTTGTATGAATGCAGATTTTATGTTTCCGCCTGTCGGAGTGATTTTGCCGGTGCTCGTGCACATCCTCAAGTTCTTAGGGCACTAAAAGCGTTACCATGCGAGATATTGGTTCGCTAAAGCTGTATGGTGAGTGTAAATACGTTACACACACATGCGCACTTGTTTGTGGACTTGCATAATTGCACACCCCTAAAAGACTACGTTTAGGTATACGTGCAAGCAATTATACATATCTACCTAGCGTTCTTCCCTAGATAATTATCCACTTATATTTCCATGGTTGGGAATAGAAGTGCAGCTTAGCACACATAGACATAAACTCATTCAAATCTAGCCATAGATACGTTGCTTACACATACACATATATATAGGCTCTGCACATTTATGTATGAATGTATCGTGCTTGCATGTATTCCTAAATTAATCTATGTATGCGTGTATCTATTCAATTAGATGTATATCTATTTGGTACTTATACATATCTAGACACGTGGCTACATGCATCAGATCCTTCCTTTATCAACTCAGGTAACTTCCAAGATGGCCAGCCACGTTATATAATTAACAATATTGACTAATAATAACCAACCCTGGCCATCTTACCTGGTTTGTTACGTAACAACAAGAGACTTGACGGTCCCACTGTGCAGCACACACGAAATAATTCTAAGAATCGGATTACTATTGAATAGATATAGTATAGGTATTTGCAAATCCACAGTAATATTTAAAAACCTAACTATTAGCGACTGTATATGTGTAATCAATAGCAAAATATAAATACACTATCATAATAGGTTTCTGGATTTTGATATCTTATTTCAGTTGTCTTACATAGGCCTATATATCATTTGATTATAGGGCAGCATTTTTGCAAGTAATAATAAAGAATAATAACAGAACTCATGCAACACTCTCCCCTAAAATGTGTTTACAGTCTGAAACATTCCGCACCTGTGAACCATTCAATGCAATCGTCATTTCGTCACAGGGGATTTGTACTATCCGTCAAAGCAAGCTTTGATTTTATGGCATTCAAGACGCTTTGAAATGATCGATTGGTCGGGAAGCCTTAAAGCCTCTTCGCCCCTGAACACTCCCACTACGCTCATTATTGGCAGCTCTGGAGGAAACGTCGCAACGCCTGGAGGAGGGAGGGGATTAGGAACGTACCCCAGGACACGGTTTACCCTCGGGCAACCGTTACGGCTTTAGCTGCTTAGATGATCCCTGTTCATAAGAGTCGGCTTTATGGGAGTAGTAGTAGTATAGTAGTTTTAGTAATATAGTTGGTGTGGAGGTGGGCAATATGACTGTTTATTAGATACCCATGCATGCTACATAATCTCTGAAAGATAATTCAAAATCCATTCAAATAATATATAAAATACTTAAAGTATCAGCCTTCATCCCCAACGACGATTTCATATTTGAAATCGCAGGATTTAAAATCGGTTACTCCAAAAAAACTTAATATCGGCATTAACAGTATAACAACACCCCCTGCATGCTACATACCATTTGAAAGAGAATTCAAAATCCTCTCTCTTGATATACAAAATAATGTATATTCGCACTGCTGGGTTCATCTTAAAAACAAAAATCACGAATAAAAAATCGGCTAGTGCAATCCAGCCTTAAAGGCTGTATTCCACTATCCGATTTTACTCCCGGTCTACTCCTGGCAGTCTAAATCTTGGTTAAACATAGACATGTTATAATTTATATGATTAGAACGGTCTTAAAATTCTCTTTCAAATGATGTGTGACATGTACGGGTTCCTTTCACATTTCTATAATAACAATTAAGAAATTGCGAAATTCCAGGTATTCAAAATCGCCTAGTGCAATCCTACCTAAAGGGTGGCGTTATACAACGTTCTTTGATCTCACCTGTGAGCAGCGACAGTCGCCGCATGGCCGGGAAGGGGTCGTTGCCGGACGTGTCGAGGATGTCCAGCCGGTGCGCCTCGCCCCGGATGCGGTAGACCTTGCGGTGGAAGTCCTCGATGGTGGGCGTGTAGTTGTCGTCGAACTTGTTGGTCAGGAAGCGCGTCACGATGGCCGTTTTGCCGACGCGAGCCGACCCTAGAAGTACCAGGCGGTGGCAGTTTTTGGGCGGCGCGCTCTCCCCCTCGGAGAGGATGGGCACCGTGCCGGGCCGCGGGGCGCGCTCCATACTGGGGGAGGAAGCCCTGGAGGAATGGGGGGGGGGGGGTTATGTGGGGGCTCAGGCTGGAGGAGTTGAGTTTGTGGGATTGCTGCTGAAACCCTGGAGGAAGGGTTGTTATTGGGGGTGTTATTATTGGGTGTGTGTACGGGGGCTCACACTGGAGGACGCCCTGAAGGAAGAGTTATTATTGAGGTTTGTAGCTGAATGTTGAGGCTTACACTGAAGGAGCTCCGCCCTGGAGGAAGGGTCGTTACTGAGGGTGTGTGCGGGGGCTCACACTGAAGGACACCCTGGAGGAGGGGGTTATTATCAAGGTGAAGGTAAGGGCTTACACTGGAGGAGCACCTGAAAGAAGGGTTATTATTGAGGTTGTGTGCGGGGGATCACACTGAAGGACACCCTGGAGGAGGGGGTTATTGTCAAGGTGAATATAAGGGCTTACACCAGTGGAGCTAGCTTTGTGTTGTATGATTGCTGCCCAAACCCTGGGACTGTGGGGAACACTTATGGGAGGGTTAGTTGGGTGTCAGCCGTAATAGCCCCTTATCCGTGTTAATCCAGCAGCGCCAGCACCACACATCCGCCGGCGCAGGCGTCAGCACAAATAGATGGATGAGTGACGGGGGTAGGCCCTGACAGCGGACAAATTAACCCCCAGCCGCAGAGGTCAATGGGGGCGCAGGCTTAAATTTCCATGCTGAAGCAGGAGCAGGGAACATGTAACTGGAGAGCCGGAGGCCTGAGCGTCAGTCATATCGCGCTGACGGTAGGACAGGTCTGAGACGGCCGTGGTTACGTCAGTAACGGCTGTTGTAACGTCAGTGACGGCCGTGGTTACGTCAGTGACTGCTGTTGTTACGTCATTGACGGCCTGGTAATGTCAGTTGATGCTGTCCAGAATTGAGTGCATGTGGTACATCTTAAGCAGCTGTTGATACATCAGTTAAGGCATAGTTACGTCAGTGACGGTTGTTGTTACGTCAGTGAAAGCCGTGGTTACGTCAGTGACGGCTGCGTTAAAGTCAGTGATAGTTGTGTTTAAGCCAATGACGGCCTGGTAACATCAGTTGATGCCATCTAGAATTGAGAGTAGTGCATCTAATACAGCCGCTGATAGGTCTGTCACGTCATGGTTACGTCAGTGAAGACTATTGTTACATCAGTGACGGCCGTGGTTACGTCAGTTTAAGCCACCTACACCTGACCCAGGTGGGCCGAGCAGTATACAAGATCAAGCCCCTCCAGGGCTGTATACTCATTACCTCCTCCAGGGGTGCAATCCTAGTACTACCACCATCACTGGGCGCCACCCACATGCAACGTTAACCCCTGACACTAAGGCTTGGTCCCGTCAATAGTTAAACATAAGGTGTCAAATCCTGTATCCTGTATCTCTGATATCTTGATAAATCGTCATATATCCCAATCGTCTTTTCCACCAATAATTCCGCATATATTTCCAATGAGTTTTCTCAATTCCGTGCCTCCAATGTCCAACTCATCAGGGCTCACAGTGCATGGCCAAAGGGTTTCCCGCGCTGCCGAGCAGCTCAAAGCTCGCAGGTCCTACTACTTTTACTACTACAACAACCAGCCGGCTCGCACGTGAGTTGCTCTCACTGCATGCCTACATAGCCACATTCCGAGCAGCTCACTTTTACTCACTTCCCCATACAAACACACATAACGAGTCCATGCGCTCTGACCCATCCTCTGCTAGTAATGCCACGATCAGCTTTTCAGGTAGATATGCTCCAGCTGCATCTAGAACGCCGCGCGGACGCTGGCGTCGCGCCGCTAGCCATGCCGCGTCATAAACTCACACACACACGACGCGCGCGGTGCCAGACGGCCGTCTGAGGACTCCCAGGCTCTATCACAGCAGCCACTGCCACCGCACCTGCCAGCCTCTCCCTGCCTGGATGGCCGGCTGGCGCGCGTCTCTCCAGCAGCTGTAGATCCATTAGCCGACGGTGATTTGCAGTGAAGATACACACCTATCCAACGGACGCTCTGTGTTGCAGAGACCTTGGAGTGGTGGTTAGAGATGGAGCACTGCTTATGTACCTTATCTGTGGTTCTGCTTGGGATAAGTCGAATTTTCTCGCGGCTTGTATAATGTAGATTACTGTGCTGAGCTATATGTGAGAGAGTGGAGTTTATTTTTTCATTTCTCAAAACCTGGAAATTCAGGGAAAGATTCGCACGTACTTACTGGAAGGCTCCTAGGCCACGTCTGTTTTTGGTTAAGACCAGAACCCCTTTCTTTGATGGAAATATTTGAGTTTTTCCATGTGTATATATACGACAATATACGACAACAAGTGTAAGTAGTATATGAATGGGAATTTGAAGCACGTTACAGTCATTTCTATCCTGTATACACTACTATATTATTGTACGAATCGTGTATGATAGCCAAAGACCTATCATAAATAGGCCCCTAGCTAGGCCACGTCGGTTAATGGTTAAGACCAGAACCTCTTATTTTGCTGAAATATTTGAGTTTTTCCATGTGTATACACGATAATTTCTAAAAGTGTAAGTAGTATATGGGAATTTGAAGCACGTCGCAGTCATTTCTATCCTGTATACAGATCTTTTATTGTATGAACCATATATACATGTATATTACATAATACCGAAAGACATATCAAAGCACATCTCGGTCATTTCTATCTTGTATGCATACACATCTTTTATTTTATGAATCATATATAATATCAAAAGACCTATCATACATAAAACACCATCATTATACGCAACGTCACCCGGATCAGTTTCACAGTGTATGTGACATTTCACGTGGAGGTATCCTACATTGTACATATGACATGTTAATAGTATATGGACACACTTTATCGGGTGACATCACGTATAGTTATGCGTACTCTAAAATATCGACGTTGCATTCACGACGTTGCGTAGGCAGTTGAGTTTTGGTTCTCGAAAATAAAATGTATTGGTTACTCAACATTTATCAAATAACATTTAATGTTATTTGATAAATATTGAGTGAATACAACACTCCTTTACAAGTCTCAAATGGTCGACCCCACACCTGCATTCATCTATGATGAATATGCTGAAATAAATAGATAATAATTAAAACAAACTATTCACAATTTGCACGGGGCTGGGGCGCCACTGTCGTTCGCACCTCAGAACAAGGCGAACTTCTCTGAGCTAAGCCTGGCAGGCGTGAAAATGCCATGGTAAAAATAGACAATAACACATGCATGTGTTAAAAATTCGCAAATGACGCAGAGTTGATGTTGCTATACTGAACCACTGGACCATTACTGAGGAAAACAGAATGTAATTGTTGCAGTTATAGAGAGAACAGGAGGAGATAGCACTCTTAATAGTGGCTTCAAACTTTGCATGTTGGTTTTGCTCTATAATCTTATGTAACAGAATCAAACATATTTTCTTGAGTAATCAAGAATTTTGTCTGAATGCTTGAAATATATGTTCACTAACAAATAGCCTTTAGATTTCAGAATAAAAAGAAGCTATTTATGGGTTTTAAATCCATTTAAAGGTAATTCCTGCCCCATTATCGTACATAGACATAACATTGATCAGGACAGTGGGGTGCAGTTTGCCTCATTTTGGGGTACGGACTTCCCTGGGATACCCCAGTATGGCGAATGCGTGCAAGTAGTGAATCACACAATCTCCAGTTTCCTCACCTTAGATTGACAACAGGTTGTCCCACTAATGACCCTTCTTTTTAATCTAAATTCTTTGAGACTGAAGCAGAGCCCATACAGCCTTTAGTATAGCCACCTGGCGCCCTCTGGTGTAAGCACTCAGTACCACTATCACATGACGTTGTCTTAGGAAATAGTATCAGGTTTCACCGAGAACCTAATTGGGTGTCCTCCAATGCACGACCTTCTTGGTTTACTGTGAGTGTCTCCGGTCATTTTCAGGGACCTTAGGTACGAACGAATCGAGTTTCTGTGAGGAACATCCATATATTTTCCCTAGAAACCCAAGGGACCGTTTTTATATTGAAGACAAGGCCTCTGATGCTGTACAGAGGGTTTACATGCCTATACTAATTTTTTTTTGGTTACGAAATACTCGTCCAATACTCAAAGTATTGGTCACAATAATATTATAATATTATCATGATTTACATTTTAGGTCTGGCATCCTTCTAATTCTCTATTTTTTGTACACGTATAAGAAGTCTTTTTCGATTGCACGTTTTACATTACTTTATACAGACTAGGCAGGTTAATTCGGTGTTACCAATTTTCTTTTTCAAATTCTCATTAAATAAGCAATTAAAGTAAGGTCAGCCTGAATCGATATTATGTCTTCGACTTGGTGATATCTAAGAGTTGTATTTGGGGGTCCCCATGTCACATGGTGAATTTAAGAGATGGCTACGGTGCGTGTCTCTAATTTTCTAATATTCATGTAGATTTTACAACCCCCTAATGTCGTATGACAAATTCAAGGAATGTCCTACTGAACTGTAGTGGGTTTATATGTTGTATATATAGGGGCTAGTTATACAAGGACAGTTAGCCCAACGTTATTGTAAGATAGTGTCAGTTTTAAAATATCCTATATGAGCACTAGGTTGATCAAGTCCAGGGGGGCATTTTAAAGAACTTTTACAAATGTGTGGTAAAAGGGAATTATCAATAAAACATTTACACTGAATTTGTAAAACCAGAGCATATTACATGGTCCCTACCATTTGTATATGTAAATTTGAAAAACAAATTGTAAAATATACAAAAACGTTTGTAAATTTACAATAGTCCTTTAAATCGCCATGTTGCCATGTCTAATTTAGGGGTCTTAGGCAATATTTATACTCCAGATAGCTCTCTAATATTTGTGACTGTATTTTCCCAAATTTACAAACCTAATAATATACACATAGTTCGCTTGAAATATTGAATTATTTAGTAATAAACTTAATTCCCCTATTTCAAATAGTTGCCACCACTTTCAAAATAACACAAATAGTTTGTAAAAGAAATAGTTGTATATGCAAAACCATCTGAAAATTTGTAAAGGTTCTGGAGCCACTTTAGAGAACTTTCACTGTTATTTTATTTTCAATTTTTAGATGGATGAACAACTGCAAGGTGATTCTTCAGTCTTCAGAAAAAGTGCTTTACGTCATTTTCTTGATCTTTTGCAATTGAAAGAACCTTCTTGAGAGTGACAGCACAGGGGTTGTAAGTCTTTTGCAGCCTAGCTAGTCATTCTAAACACAAGGAAATAAAAAGAAAAAAAGTAAAAACTCCCTATAAGACTCCATCTAAGACACCATCCAAAAAGAACGTCACCCTCCCATCATGGATGAAAGACGCGGGGCAAGTGATGCCGAAGGGAGTGGAGATGTTAAGATAGAGTCAGTGTACAGGGTTGCTAACCACTTAATTTTCAAGCTATAGGTAGATAATCGTTTCGGTAATGCGTTTACCACTCCTCAGCAACAAAAGCATTCTGAAACAATAATCTATATTTTTGATTTAAATTTTGGTCCATTTTCAATATCGTGATACATTTCACTTTGCAATATATCATTAATTTTCATGTTTGTTCCTATACCACTTTTTTGTAAGTAGGTCCGACATGATCTGTGAGCCTATGGCTATGACTTTCTAAATAATACTGTTTACAAGAAAACGACATTAATAACAAAGAACAACTATTTCTAGATCATATTCAATAAAAAATGTTTGATATGCTCAATGTTAGACTCATCTAGAGTGATAAGAAGGCAGAGGTCATTCAAGACTTTTATTTGTTTACATAACAACATTACATTGATGGTCGAAACTACATCATTGATA
This sequence comes from Lepidonotus clava, assembly GCA_936440205.1. Classification (NCBI taxonomy): domain Eukaryota; kingdom Metazoa; phylum Annelida; class Polychaeta; order Phyllodocida; family Polynoidae; genus Lepidonotus; species Lepidonotus clava. Next base: position 23,265,599 of record OW387135.1, read on the forward strand.
GCTCATCCCATTGAATATACATTTTATTCCTCAATTTAGATTAACTCTATTCTACTCACAACAAACTTCTGATATAGAGTACTAATCTACTTTAATAGACAATGAACACTTATACAAAGGATAATTACAGTGAAAGTGCAGATAAATAGTACAGATGGTATTACAGTTACAAAAAAATACTATCTATCCAGGGAAGGATATGAGATTTCAAATGGCAAGGTGCCCTGATACAGGATTTGAGGCGCCCCATCCGAAAGCTAGAATTTTACATAAAAGAAATCCAAGTTTTGCAAAAAATAGGGGTGGGTGGGTATGCCTCAGGCACCCCCCTAAATCCATCCCTGCTCCAATGATAAATACAACTTAACAACATGGGCCATTTTTATTACTTACTCTACTGGATCATTTCACAAACATCTATCTCGTTAACATACATGTAGAATTTGCCTGGATAATTATATCTATCCATATAATTATGTATTACTGTAGGAATCTATAGGCCTACTGCACATTACATTTTCCATTGAACAATTTTAAAGAATAATACAAACTGACAGCTACTTCAAACACACATAGAATTATCTTCTGTTTGGAAAAAGGAAAAGAAATATCCTCTATTTCAACATTGGGTAAATTATTATTATAATTATGAACAACAGTGGACCCAGCATATTCACCTTCAAAAGAGATATTATTTACAATTGTATGTGTGTCCTACTTTAGGGCAACTTTTGAACTTTAGATAATATATACATTACTGCTTTCTCAGTGAAATAGTGTGATTATAGACTGAAAAGCCATGCAAAGATAAATGCAGTAATTTATGAAAGTTGGACCATTATGTATGACCTAATTGATACCTTATTTACTTATTCATAAACATCACATATAAACCTATAGCACAATCAATTTTCTTAAAGATAATTGCAAAGTTTCTCAAAAACCCTTACTAGGTAACAGAATCATTTTGATCCAATACCAAGTTTCTGTTACCTGAATTTTACATCATTGGTGTAATTGTATATTGTCAAGATTTAAACTTTTTATATATATGGCCTAATTCAAATACACATGTACATACACTTCTTCATAAGTATTATTCATGCTTAGATTATATGGCAACAAATTTCTATGAATTGTGTTATTATGAAATAAAAATGTTGAAATCGCTGGGTATCTCTATATCCTAATCATATTCCTGATCCTGTACCGGTTTGTATCCTTTATTGACAATAATAATACAATAAAAATACTATATACAAAGGACGTTGGAACAACGTGGAAATTACGTCATGTACCAGCTGAATTTTGCCTGGATGATTACAAGCTAACATTAAATGTCTGTTATACTGAGTAATACTACAGTTTGGACAAATATCATCACAAGATTCCTTCCCTGTTTTTCTCAGCAATAGATTAAGAGGGGGGGACATGGGGTTGCGCATACCCTCCTTTTTAGGCCAAAATTAGAATTTGTTTAAAATTCTGGAAAATAGGAGATGCACCCCCCTTGTTAGCATGCTCTCACCTTTTCAAAAAGCTGGAAGTTTGCACTTTGAACTTATAGAAGCCACATAACTTGGTGAATACACACAAAGTGATCAATTGAATAGTTTTCCATTTTTTTCTTAGGGTCAATATCAGAATCTATTTCTTTCTTCCTGTACGTGTGGGGATCCATTTTTGTGTAGCTTTTTTGTGTTTTCCCTCTTGCAATGAAACATGGCCAGTAACTCTTTTCGAAAGGCCGATCCACAGATCACATATAGAATAAAGTTAATGGCATGATTCATAGTGCTTAGTTCATAAGTGACATCCAGTATTGAATATGCTTGTCGAGTTGCTTGAGTTGCTTGAGTTAATAATGTATAAACCAAAATCAGTATATTGTGAGGAACTGTTAAAAGAAGAAAGACAATACAATTTGTGATTAACATACGAGTTAAAGTTTTACCTTTACGTGTACTTGGCAGTGATTTTTTCTTATTCATCCTTCTTGCCCTTACCAAGGCTACCACAATACATATATTACTAATAACAATGATGATCAAGGGAAGGAAAGAATACACTATATTGGCCAGATAAGCCAATGAGGTAAAATATATCATATTCAGAGGGTGACATTCTTCTTTAATAATGTCAACCCCAAAAAATGCATGTGTATTGCCAACTAAGAAAAATGAAAAGATTAAAATAGTGACAAGCTTCGCTTTGGAATAGCTGCACAAACTTTTTGCTTTATGTGGCATACAAACAGCAATAACTCTTTCTATGCTGATGGACACAATAAGCCAAGAACTGATCCATGGAAAACTTAGGTGTAGCCATATCCAAATCTTACATGCCCAATTTACTGAATTACCTATGTGGTAATTTGTTAACTTTTTAATAACAAAATGAAATCTGTCTGAAATCAATAAACAAAATATATCAGCTATGGCCAATCCCCTCAAATAGATGGATACACTTAATTGTGAGAAATGCATTCTGTTCAGCACACACAAAGAAAGGATATTTCCAAGTGTTCCAGCAAAAGCAGTTATTAGTGTAATAGTATCAAATGCCTTGAAAGGTAATGTGATTATATTTTGTGTTGAATTTGTGTACATTGTTGAATTCTCCATCCTGTTTCACACAAGTTGCCTGAAATCGAAAGAAGTTATAATTGAAATGTGAATCAAAAGGTTATAGAAATCATTCTTTGGTAAGATCCCCATATCCTATTCATGAAAATAAGGCTGTACATAATTAAAGATACACAATGCTGTTCAGGGCGCCACCTGTATGAAAAATTGTAAACTAAGGAAAAAATATTCTCCTACAATATTTTAAGATTAATCAAAATTACCAGGGCTATACAAAAAGACTATCAATCATATTTTCCCATAATTTGAATGACCCTTCTTCAAGTAATTAAGTGTTATGTAAGCAAAATCACCCTCTTTTTTGGTTATCTTGTGATAACTTTTTTTTCAGAAATGGTGAATATTACTTTTTAAGTGTTTAATATTTGTGTTCATAGCATTTCTCCTTTTGAAACTAATGGTTAAGCATCAATTTTTTAAAGGGCAATATCTTTTATCACAAACGGTGAATGTTGATTTTTCTTTTTTTATGAGATCCTTTAGGTATAAGATAGGCATAGTAAAGATATCTAAGATATTCTATTGTTCATTCTAAATCATGTTGAACAGCATCATGTACCTTTAATGGCTCAGCAGCTAGGTTGAACAAAAAAGCATATAGGTTCATAATCTCATTTGATTCTGTGACGTTCTCTGGTAAGTCGGGGTTGCCGATTCTTACGACAGAGGAACGTGGGGGTTGTTCGGGTCTCGGGGCGGACGGGGAATCCGGGCCAAGAACCGAGGTGTGTTTCTAGAGTCGTGCCTCGCGCACGAGGGGGGGCTGAGCGAATCGATCGGCACTCGATGTCGACGGAGGACTGCGGGGGAGGGAAATTATGGTAGGGGTACGGGTCGGCCGGGGAACGGTCCACCCCTGAGTTCCGGTCCGCGGGGGCGACGGGCCGACGGTCGCCTATTGTTTGGTAGCGTGGGGCCGAGCACGCCGCGCCCTCGTCCCCGCGGACTTCGCTCTCTCGTTCCGCTCCCCATGTCTTCGTACCATACTACGTCTCGGTTTCCGGTACTACTTCGGGCCTTCGTGCCCTACTTCGTTCCCTCGTTCCTCGTTCTTCGGGCCTTCGGGCCCCTTACCCTATGTTTCGACTACCTATCTCGGACTTCGACTGTTTTGTCCTAACTTCGACTTAATTACTCTATTCGGCTCATCTTTAGTGGTTATTTCAGGAAAGAGGACACGTCTGGACACCAGGAGAACTGTTGAAGAACTCTGTTTATTCGGGCCTCACCGCCCCTTTATATACTAGAGAGGTCAGCCCTGATTGGCTGCCTTCGGTCACGTGACCTACAATTGACGTCACTTCCGGTTTATATATTCCGTTTCCGGTTTACATTTCACTTCCGGTTTACATATTTCCGGGTTTCGTTCCATTACGTTTTCGTTATTCGTTCTTTACATATTCGTTATTCGTTCTTTACATATTCGTTCTTTACATCTATTTCGTTCTTCGTTCTTTACATATTCGTTATTCGTTCTTTACATATTCGTTCTTTACATCTATTTCGTTCTTCGTTCTTTACATATTTCCATTATTATCTTATTTCTATTATTTTGACCTCTATGTATTTTGGCTGAATAGCCGTTCATCACACCCTCCCGCACCTTCTTGAAAGGTGGGAAAACACGTTATACAAAATTTCAACACAGTTCATACAGCAACGACAACAGAACATACTCTAGAACCAGAAACATTTCAATCCTACGCTCCTTATCGGCAGAGGAGGAGGTGTCACCCTCTGTCCTCCCCGGTCAACTTCGGAGGGCCCCCGGGGCCTATCCGGCTAATTATTATTTCTCTTCTTTCTTCGTTTTTCTTTCTTCGTTTTTCTCTCTTCGTTTTTCTAAAAGTTCATATAATTCGTTTTTATATATCTTAGTCTCTTTTATCTTCGTCAGAGTTCTCTTATCCTTGATCTATTTAGGACCTCCTGTTTTTCTCGTTTTTTTTAGGATGAGCGAGCCGGTCGTGGCTCTCCCACCCGGGACTGGGGATCGGTCGTGACCCCGTCGCCCCCGCTCCTCTCCTCTGGGCTCTGTTTACTTAGCCCCTCGGCGCGTTTTTCCTCGCCTTTTCTTTACCCTCATTAGGACAGAGGGACCGGTCGTGGTCCTCCTGCCCGGGGCCATGGGTCGATCGTGACCCGCAGTGCCCCCGTTCCCTTCGTTTTTCGTCGTCCAGACGTTCTCCCCTAGTTCGGGTGGAGAATCGGTCGCGACTCTCCCACCCAGAGGCCAGGGTCGGTCGTGACCCTTAGTCCTCTCGACCCTCGGTCCGTTCTGCCGTCGTCCAGACGTTCTCCCCTAGTTCGGGTGGAGAATCGGTCGCGACTCTCCCACCCAGAGGCCAGGGTCGGTCGTGACCCTTAGTCCTCTCGACCCTCGGTCCGTTCTGCCGTCGTCCAGACGTTCTCCCCTAGTTCTTGGGTAGAGAATCGGTCGTGACTCTCCTACCCGGTCGGTCGTGACCCCTCGTTCTTCCGTAACTGTTACTCTTCTCTGCGTTCTCTTAGGTGATGATGATGATTTTAAGGATGAGTTGAAGAAGAAAGACTGATGCTTTTGTAGATAGAATGTTCTTTTTGGACTTCGCACCCTCGGTCGCCTCGGCATTCAGAGCCCCCCAGTGACTTTTTCACGGTTGGCAAGGACAACATGTTCGAGCCAGAGGCCAAGGTACCCAAAGAAGAAGATGGCGTTGTATGTGGAAAGGAACTTAACTTCATTCATTAAAGCTTAGAGTGGAAGCTTCAGCAGACGACGTCGCGGGTTTCGTGCTACTTGTGAAGCTTTGAGATGGAGTTCGGGTGAAGGTGAGACTGAGAAGATTAGAATCATTAATTATTGATGAAGTGTCCGTTTTCCGTACAGGAACTGAAGTTTGACTTTTACGACACATGTCCTCGTGGTTAACCCAGCATCAAGATGTTCCGTCCTCGACCACGTCGACACATTTGAAGATTTCAGGATTTCAGACAGAGATGTCGGAGAGAGTCCACCATAATAAAGTATTTCCGTCACCGTTCCGGGCCCAAGTGGCATGACAACAACCGGAACGGAGACCTGATAGTTTTGATGAAGTTTCTTTTTGATGACAGGAGCCGGTGCCTCTCATCCCTCCCCCCCCCCGTAAACAACGGCAGGAAGACAGTCCTCTTTAGGGTGAGAGGGAGGCTCCTTCGTTCTACTGATGAGATGATTTTCCTAAGAAGAGGATTCCTGTTTCGGGCACTCGGGCCCTCGTTTGTTTCCTAGGCTCTCGGGCCTCGCTCCGCCTACTAAGTTTTTCTCTTCGTCCTCCCGGAGGACCGTGCTTATTGACGATTTTCTTAAGACTGTAATACCAACAAATAGTTCGTTAATAGAGGTAAGTTTAAGATCCGGTCTGGTTTGATTTTGGAGTAAGGCCACAGTCGTCCACGGTGCCATGTCACATTGCATGGAGACACTATGCCTATGACGAACGCCGAGACAACAGCTCCGAGCCGTTCCGGGCTGCTCCTAGGTACGACGGTTCGAAGTTGGTAAGTTGAAGATATTAGTGAGAAGGAGAAGAAGAAGCCGTAGAAAGTGAAGATGGACGACATCAACTGAGACCTGCACCCAACGTCAACGTTTGAGATCCGGAACGGGCCCATTCACAATAAAATAGCATGTATAGAGAACTCATCCGATGAACTCCAAGAAGGATCGCTCCTCGTTGCTCTTTGCAGACCTCTTGATTTGTCTATCAGGGCATCCGCAGCCGACGTTCCAAGCACCACCTCCCTGTATATTGCAAAGATTACTTCCCTATATGTTTCAAAGACTATTTTGTTTCGTTCCTCGGGAAGAAGACATTAGGAAATACGACATGGAAGGAGTCTCTGTCGTTACAGCAGGTGAGAGATTAATATAAGTTTTAGTAAGTCTATTAAATTTTTTTTTCCGTTTCTCGTTCATGTATTGTTTTTACTATATATCACGGTCGGTCACGAGCCAGGGCCCCTAAGTTATCGTCCCTGCTCGTGCCTTGGTCCTCCGGGAGACATCTACGACTCGCCGCAATCCTTTCACGACTCGCTGCATCAACTCTGGCACGATAAAACCAGCATTCAGGTCGAAAAATTCCATTTTGCCGCTCTTCGTATGCGGTAAGAGGCTGAAGACAAGGAAACTCAGAAGATGATGGTACATGAATCCGGGTTCATCCACATTCTGATCGATCCATCCAAGATCAAGAAGACAAGGTTGCAGGAAGTAGAAGTGCCGCTAGAGGACAGAGGTCGTCTCTTCCTCGCCTCCAGATCGCTCAAGGCAGCGCGGGAGAAGGGTTTTCAGTCTTGGCCCGCGCCAGCCTTTCCTCCAGCGGCGAGTCGCCGGCCCACCGGTACCTTATTTACCCCGGCACGACCGTCGACTCAAAGACCACAATGACAACACTATCCGTCCTTTCTGATTTCCTTTCCTCGATTCCGCCTCCCAACTTTCACTCTCGCTCCCGGGTCGCCCGGCCCGTTATCCATTTCCGCGACCGGACGATCCCGTTCCATCTGCTCGGTCCCAACCAACGCAGCGGGCTCCAGGGAAGAAGAGGAACAGCTACAAACTTGTTTTTCCTCCTAGCGCCTCCTTCCGTCCCGTATTCGCCCCGCAGGCTTGGTAAGTTCATTCCAGTCATGGACCCTCCAGCTCGCTGATTACGCTCAACACCTCCTAACACATGTGGTTTCGTTCACTTCCGCAAGAAGGTTTCCATAAAGAAACTAATAAGAATAAATTAAGATAAGAATGTTCGAGCCCGCCAGTCCGTTCCCGATGAGTTTAAGTAAAGTTTTCGGGCCCGTCCAGCGGTCTCCAGGAGAGTCTTTTATCCAGGCTTCGGCCTCCTGTGCGGCTCAGGTACCTCCGCCTCGGCCCGGTTCTCTCCCTGGGGGTTTGACACTATGGGTGAGGAGCCAACGCCCCGTAATCCCTCCCCACCCGACTCGCGACGCGCCATCTTCCGCCTCTGGTTCCGTCGCGCTGTTTTTCTTCCGTGCAAGACCTCGAGCAGCATCTACTTCACCCTTCTTCTTGGCGTCGGATCGGCAGCAACAGCCTCTCCTCCCTAGCGGGGAGCTCGAGAAGCTGATCCACCATTCCGCTCTGTTTTTCCGCCTCTCTTGTCGCCTTCAACAAGTCATCCAGTTGATCCTCGTTTTTGTGCATCACTAGGGTCTGAGCCAATTGGACGGTCCGGTTGTGTTCGTTAACTAGCTGGTCGACCCCCGGGAACTCCCTGGTCAACGGCCCCAGTGCCGCCGTCGGGAACTGCGCCATCGCTTCTTCAAATGTCTCTGGCTTGCGGCCCGTTTCTAGTGCCATCAGGAACGCCATAGACGCCGAAGCCATTGCTCTTGTCTTGGCCGTCATTCCTCGCACCTCCCTCGGGGGCCACGTCAGTTGCACCCGAATGGCCTTTTCCGCGTCCCAGTCCCGTACCGCTCGCGCCGTCACCGGAAAGTGTCCCTGTAAGACCTGGTGAACGGCCTGTGTCCGTAATAACTTGAGTCTCGGTGTTTCTCTAGATGGTCCTGCCGTCGGCATCTCCGCTCCGATAGACCCGAACACTGAATCCGCTCCCGACTCGTCCAATTCTTGTTTCTCCAGCTCGTATCCTCTGGTCTCGGCCTGCCCCAACTCCATGTCCTCTGAGTCTTCCACCTCCTCGTCCATGGACTGGGCAGCCGGCATTTGTAATCTGTGTATCACAACCCGCGGTTGTAGCGCCCGCCCGTGTTTGTCCTCGTCCTTGAGTGGGGTATCCGGTCCTGGCGGCGATCCCATACGTTCGGGCGACGGTGGTCCCGGGGTCTCCTCCGATCCTTGCGACCCGAAAAACGAGCTCCCCAAACTGGCCCGAGTCAGGTTGTCAACCGCCGCCCGTGTCTCTGGCGTGTCTGGTGCTACCGTAATGTCTCTCATTCGTTTCAATCCTGGGGGCGGCACTATCGGCTGCTTACATACCATCTTCTCCAGGGGTGAATCTGCTTTCGTCGGGGTAGGGGTAGAGAACAGCGGCTGTGTCGAGGCCGTCGACGCCGTGTCCTCCGGCCTGGCTGCATGCCGAACATACTTTACTTTCTCCACTCGCCCCGACGGTTTGAGTCCCTGCCTTTCTGCCATCTCGCGTAGAAACCTCCCTAGGTACAATGCTTCTCTTTCCACCAGCCGGCCTCCCTGTGCTTCCCGAATGCTGTCTTCCAGCTCCCGGTCGGATCTCGCCTCGTGGTAACCCCTGAACGATCCCTCCCGGTTCATTGTTCCTTTTAAATACCCGGGGTACCTCGGGTGTCGTGATTCGTATATCACCGATTTCTTATGAACTGTCATCATAGTAAATTGTGCGTCGCTACAAGGTGGTTCTAGTCCCGTGGTCCGTTTGACTCCTGTCGAGGTCTCAGGCTGTGATGGTCCCAGCTCTCCCGTGCTGCTAGACTCAGCGATAACCAAAGACCGATCGCTTCGGGCCGACATACTCCTGCCTGACTCCGACTGGTCCGAACTCGTTCCCTCCTCCAATTCTCTCGGGACTTTCTTGACCTTTTTCCACTTCTTCTTTCGCGACGGCTCCTCCGTCGGGCATCCCTGCGTCGGGGGCCTCTTGAAAGCGAGCGGCTCCTCTTCTTCTTTGACTTTTGGTCGTTGGTCGTCGGACGAGCTCACCAGTTCCACCACCTCAGCCCCCGGTGGTATTCCTGAGCAACCCGGCTTCGGGGTGGGTGTGGATGTCCGTCCTTTTCCTCTGCCTGGGAGTCCTCGTCCTCTCGGTTCCCGTGGTTCTCCCTGGGCGTTTAACTTCTTAATTCGGCTCTGTACTAACCCTGATATTTGGTCTGGTGTCAGGAGTGGTTTCGGGTTGACCACGGCCCGGCTTGCGCTTCGCGGCGACTCGGTGTCTTCCTTCCGTACTCCTTTCGCGGCCCTCCGAGGGGAACGACGCGTGGGTGTTGATCGTTCCGCCACCTCGGCCAGGGGTCCCTTCCCTGCTGCTTTGGCTGCTTGGGCTCCCTCGCCGGCCTCGTCGGCCTCTGATCCTTCTTCGGTTGCTACCTGCTCCAGCTGCTCGGCGTCGCTGTCCTCAGATCCTCTTGACGCCCTCGGGTAGTAAGGGATGCGGATCTGCCGTCGCGGCCTCTCCGGTGCCTCCTTATCCACCGCCCTCTCAGGGGGTTGAAACCCTTCTGGATGGCGCACCGCGTAGTCCCGTTCCATGTTGGCTACCCGGGCCGCCGTTTCATCCCCAGTAGCGAAACTGGTGTACGGCGGTCGTCCTTTCGGGTCCAAGGCGAACGCCGCAGCATACTCCAGCCTCAGAAGGGGGTCTTGCTTCGGCATCCCCCTCTGCAGGTTCCCTTCGTGTGATTCCGTCATGTGCTTTCTCCAGTCCTGGTGCGTCGAATAGGCTCGACTCGAACACACCGGGCACATGTAGTACTGCTTCCGGAATCCATCGTGCTGGCCTTTAATATGCTTGACCAAGTGCTTAAACTCCTTTCCGTGACAATGTCCTTCCCAGCACTGTCCGCTCATCGTGTCTGTTTTCCGGGCGGCTGACCAGAATGACCTGCTCCGGCGAGCGCTCTGCCTTTTATAGCCGCCGCAGGCGGAAGTGGGCGTGGCCTGCACTAGCGACCCCTAGCGTCAGACTCACCATCCACTTCTACGGTGGCGCCCCCTACTATTTTCCGGTCCCCGGGGCCCGCCGCTGGTCACCGCCTCGCCTGCTTTCTTTACCTCGCGGCCCTTCGCCCGTCCTCGCGTTTTTCCTAGGCCTTTTTTATTGCCCCACCGGACGCCCTCGGTCCTTTCATCCCTCGTCGCCTTTTCTTGCCTTTTTTCATCTTGGCCCTCACAGTGCTTCCGCACACTTCCCGGAGAACACAGGGGCTCGGCGTTATCATCTCCTCGCCGCCGCCCCGTTCTCTTTGTCCTCTTTTATTCCTTTTATGACCTACTTTAAAGCCCGTCCTCGTTTCAGGCCTCGCCTTTTACAGCCGTCCGTTCGTTCCTCCGGCGTTCCCGAGAGTGCCGCATCTACTCTCCTCCGGTCTCCTGGACGCTGTAAAGCGGTATTACCAAGTCGGCATTACTTCAGAAGTCTTCACCAGCTTGCCACCGGGTCTGTCTTCCGTTGTAATCCAACCATCTTTTCCACGCTGTGGTTCCTCCGAACTGACCGGAAAGCGGCTCCGTGGGACTACTTTAGACATTCGGGCCGTCGTGGCTCCCGAACGCCGTTTTTCGTTCCAACCCCGCATTTCCCACCTATATTACATCCGCAAGAGAACCAATCTTCAGCTAGGTAGCAAATCTCTACAGCCTAACGACCTGCACTCCTACTGTAGTGGTCAACGCACCGCCCCGACTCAATGGCCCCAGGTTGATCAGTCCTTTTTGGCCAAAGCCTTTCTGTGTAGCGCCGATTTGGTCGTTCCCTTGGTCCTCTTCCACCTGCGGAATCGAGACACGAAAACGACTTCATCACAAAAAGGGGGTACCCCGTTTCCTTACGTGCCCTAGCGCGCCCCACCCCAAGCATTTACTGTGCAGCCTCGTATCCTTGCTGGTCAGCTACCATCCAAGCTGGCGCAGCGTGTCCTCGGTAGGGTTCCAGGCGGTCCACATGGACCACCCCCCCCGGTTTCCCTCGTTTCTTCCGTACTACCACCCGTCCTCGGTCAAGCACCTTGACGATCAGTGCAGGGCCTATCCATGGAAATCGCAACTTCGTTCCCTTGTCCCTATCCACTACCGTATCGTGCACCCAGACCAGTTCTCCGGCGTGGTATTCCCGCCGAGTCACCTTCCCATCATACTCGTGTTTCTGATGGATGGCGGCTCGTTTCAGCCCCGTCCGGGCCTCCCGATAGGCCGCGACTAGCCCTTCCTCTAGGCTTTCCACATAGTCGCTTACCCGTCGGGGTTCCTCCTCTGGTCCTAGAGGTCTCCCATAAATCGCCTGTCGCGGCATCATGGTCTGTCGGCCCAGCATCATCATGTTCGGTGTCACTCCCGTGCTGGCTTGCGGCGTTGCTCTATAACTCATCATCACGAGCGGGACCATCTCGTCCCATTCCCGACCTGTCGCTCGGCAGCTGGCTTTCAAACAACACCCCAAAGTACGGAAACTTCGTTCTATGTACCCGTCACTCCTGGGGTGGTACGGCGTCGTTCTTGTTTTGTGAATCCCGAATAGTGCACAGACCTGAGCCACCACCTCGGATTCGAAATTCGTTCCTTGATCCGAGTGTAGTTCCCGAAACGCGCCGTACCGTGCTACTACTTCTTCAACCAGTTTGTTCGCCACTGTCGTTGCCTTTTGATCCGGGATCGGGAAACACTCCAACCATTTGGTGAAATAGCATCCCACCATCAGGCAATACTTATTTCCTCGTTTGGTGACTGGGTACGGGCCCGAAACATCCATGGCCAGCCGTTCCATCGGCTCCCCCACTATGTACTGATGTAGCGGCTCCCGTCTTCCTCTCCCCTTTTTCAGCAACGCGCAATCACATTCTCGACATTCCTTCCGCACGTCTTCCCGGAGTCCCGGCCAGTAAAACCCTTGTTCCAACAGGGCCGTCGTCCTGGCGACTCCTAAATGCGCTCCTGCCGCGCCTCCATGGTATTCCCTTACCAGCTTGGCCCGTTCCCCTCGGGGAACGACCAACTGGTTCCTCCAACCATGTCCTTCCAGTTCCCAGTACTTCCGATGCAGCACGCCATCCCTGAGGCTTAATCGTTCCCATTGCCTCCATAGGATCTTTGTTTCTCGGGATTCCGGAGATATGGCCTCCCAACCTGGCCGGTCCGCATCTTTTTCCATCCGTGCGACAATCGGCCCTATATCTCGATCCCTCCTCTGCGCTGCTCTCATCTCCTGCGGGGACCATCCGGGCTCGTACCCCCGGGCCCGCGTCACTACTCTCACTTGTTCGGTATTCTCGTGCTCCTCTCCACATTGTTTGCACGGATACCGGGACAACGCGTCAGCGTTCCCATGCTTCCTGCCCGGTCGGTGTTGGAACGACACATCATGCGAGTCGATAATCTCAATCCACCGAGCAGCCTGCCCCATCGGTTCCTTACTTCTCTGTAGCCAACTAACCGCGCTGTTATCCGTCCGGACTATCACGCGTTGACCATAGATGTAGCACCGAAAATGCTTCAAAGCTCGCACCACCGCCAACAGTTCTTTCCGCGTGGTGCAATACTTTCGTTCGTTTGACTCCAGGGTTTTGCTCGTGTAAGCTATCACCCGTTCCTCCCCTCTCTGCTCTTGTGATAGCACGGCTCCCGTTCCCACGTCACTGGCGTCTGTATCAAGCCACCATTGTCCTTCTTCCTCCGGGAATCCCAACACCGGGGCCTCCGTTAGCGCCTTCTTCATCGCATCAAATGCCTCTTGTCGTCTCGCGCTCCACACGAATGGTTCCTCCTTCGTTGCCAATTCATACAAGGGGGCAGCCAACTCCGTGAAGCCGTTTATATGCCTTCTATAGTACGAACATAATCCCACGAAGGCTCGTACCTCGTGGAGATCCCGCGGGACCGGCCACTCGGTTACTTGCCGACACTTTTCGGGGTCGGGTTCGATCCCGTTGAACGAGACAACGTGCCCCAAGAACGGAATCTTCTTCTGGAACAGCTTACATTTTCGCGCCTTTAACTTCAGTCCTGCAGCGTTCAGCCGGTCCAGAACCCGTACCAATCTTTCCAGAGTCACTTTGAACGTTGGTCCAAAGACCAGTATATCATCTAAGTATACCAGACACTCCTCCCACACGATTCCTCTGAGGATTCTTTCCATCAGTCTCTCGAAGGTGGCTGGGGCGTTCACTAGCCCGAATGGCATCACTTTGAACTCATATAATCCTCCTTGAGTCACGAAGGCCGTCTTTTCTTGGTCCTCCGGTGCCATCTCCACCTGCCAATATCCGCTCGCGAGATCCAGACTGCAGAAGAATAGGCTTCCTCCCAAAGTGTTGAGGCTGTCCTCTATCCGCGGGAGCGGATAGGCGTCCACTTTCGTAGCCTGGTTCAGTTTTCGGTAGTCAATACAGAACCTCGTTCCTCCGTCCTTCTTTTTGACTAGAACGGTCGGGCTACTCCACGCACTCCCGCTCTCTTGGATAATCCCTAAATTTAACATATCCTCCACCAGTGCTCGTTCTTCCTCTCTCCTGGTGGCCGGATACCGTCTGACCCTCTGCTTGATCGGCATCTGATCTCCCGTTTTAATTCGATGTTGTACTAAATCTGTCCGTCCTAACTCATGTTTCGAGGTCGCAAACATTTGTTCCCGGGCCATGATGGCTTTCTCCAGCTCTTCGCCCTCCTTCGTGGTCAGGTCTTTCTTAGCCTCCCCTATCATTTCAGCGAGCGCTCCTGGGGGTTCTTTTGCTTCACTTCCTACTCCTCGTACCTCTTGTACGAAGGTGGCTTCTCCGAGTACCCCGCCGGTTTCCAATTTCGCGCTCTCGGTCCCTCGGTTGGCCACCCAAACTTCATTTTCTTCTCCCAATGTCACCGTTCCTGGGATCACCTCCAGTCCCATAGGTAATCCAGCGCCGGTGATGACAGCCAGCTGTCCACCCTGTCTTATGTCCATTCTCGCTACTACTGTTACTCGGGTCACTTGGAGTGGGGGTATTTCCGTCGTTTTCTCGATTCGCACGACCTGTCCTCCGACGGTAACTGCCCGAATCCCATCCGTTCTCTGTTCTACTCCCGGGATTCGTTCCCCCTCTCCCTCCCCCTCGGCGGGCAGGAAGATGGCACTCGCGTGGGGCTTAACTGTCAGCCGGTATTTCACCGCGAAGTCGTTTCCCAGGATCCCTTCATCTCTACCGATGTCTGCCACCATGAACGTCCACTTCAACACGCGTGTTCCCAATTTCACTGGCAAGTTCGTGCATCCATAGCACCGCAACGGACTACCATCTACCGAGCAGAGACGTCCTTCATATCCATCCAGTTCTTCTCTTTTTCGTCCCCACTCTCTCCAGAGTCGTTCCGACAGCAGACTAATCATAGATCCGGTATCAACCAAAAAACGGACGACACTCTCTCCCACCGTCCCGGCCACATAAAGTCCACATTCTCCCATGCCTACTACTTCTCTCGCCGCGCCCGAAGGGGGCCCCGCGCTTACTGCGACGGCGACTGTCCGTTTCCCTGACGCTGAGAACACTCTCTTGCGAAATGGCCCTTCTGGTGACAGTGATGACACTCTAAATCTTCTTTTCGCTTCTTAAACGCCTCCCTCCGGGCCGTTGCTTGTCTTCTAGCTTCCCGTTCCTCTGCCAATTCTTTCATCATCTCCTCCAACTTACCGTTCAAGGCCATGATCTGTGTATTGGCGTCCTCCTCGGGCTTCACTGCCCGCAGGAGGCGGCGTGAGTATCGTTCCTGTATTTCTACTACCTCTACCGCCTCCTCTAGTGTCTTGCATCCTTTCTCTGCACACTTCAGCTGAAGGTCTTCCCCAACTGCAGCCTGGAACGCATGTAATGCTGCTTTTTCCTGGCTAGCGTAGTCGTTGGAGAAGTAGGCTCTCGATGCCAGTCGCCGGGCATTATCAGCCAACTCCTTCGCTGTCTGGTTCTTTACACGTTTCAAGCCCGCCAACTCTTGCAGAGCATTACACGTGTCCTTCTCCTGACCGAACCTCCGGCGCAACGCATCCACCCTCGCCGAGTAACGGAGTCGTTCCCTGTCCGGGAGTCCGACAAAGTACATTCGTGCCGTTCCCGTCAGCGAGAGGAAAAGCATCGCCGCTTTTTCCTCGGCCGTCCAGCGTCCCAATGTTGCGTACTCCTCAAACTGGTTGATCCATCCCTCGAAATCCGGTTTACCGTCATACTTCTCTGGTCGTAAACTGAACTTCTTCAAACTCGCTCCTTCCTGGCCGGTCTGTTGTTGTTGTGCCCGCACATTCTGCTCATCCGTCGGGGTGGACGTTCCCATAAAATTAAACTGCCTACCCATTATGGTCGTGTCCTCCCCTTTTGTCTCGGTTTTCGCACCTCCTTTCTCCTCCCCACCTTCCTTGAAGGCGACGTCAGAATCCATCTGCTCGAAGACTGCCGCAGTCGCCATGAGTATCCAATACCGATGAAACACCCAAGATCCACAAGTCCGTATGTGCCTATTTCAGCACCACCGCTGCCACCAGTGTGACGTTCTCTGGTAAGTCGGGGTTGCCGATTCTTACGACAGAGGAACGTGGGGGTTGTTCGGGTCTCGGGGCGGACGGGGAATCCGGGCCAAGAACCGAGGTGTGTTTCTAGAGTCGTGCCTCGCGCACGAGGGGGGGCTGAGCGAATCGATCGGCACTCGATGTCGACGGAGGACTGCGGGGGAGGGAAATTATGGTAGGGGTACGGGTCGGCCGGGGAACGGTCCACCCCTGAGTTCCGGTCCGCGGGGGCGACGGGCCGACGGTCGCCTATTGTTTGGTAGCGTGGGGCCGAGCACGCCACGCCCTCGTCCCCGCGGACTTCGCTCTCTCGTTCCGCTCCCCATGTCTTCGTACCATACTACGTCTCGGTTTCCGGTACTACTTCGGGCCTTCGTGCCCTACTTCGTTCCCTCGTTCCTCGTTCTTCGGGCCTTCGGGCCCCTTACCCTATGTTTCGACTACCTATCTCGGACTTCGACTGTTTTGTCCTAACTTCGACTTAATTACTCTATTCGGCTCATCTTTAGTGGTTATTTCAGGAAAGAGGACACGTCTGGACACCAGGAGAACTGTTGAAGAACTCTGTTTATTCGGGCCTCACCGCCCCTTTATATACTAGAGAGGTCAGCCCTGATTGGCTGCCTTCGGTCACGTGACCTACAATTGACGTCACTTCCGGTTTATATATTCCGTTTCCGGTTTACATTTCACTTCCGGTTTACATATTTCCGGGTTTCGTTCCATTACGTTTTCGTTATTCGTTCTTTACATATTCGTTATTCGTTCTTTACATATTCGTTCTTTACATCTATTTCGTTCTTCGTTCTTTACATATTCGTTATTCGTTCTTTACATATTCGTTCTTTACATCTATTTCGTTCTTCGTTCTTTACATATTTCCATTATTATCTTATTTCTATTATTTTGACCTCTATGTATTTTGGCTGAATAGCCGTTCATCACAATTCTAACCTAAGCCCTTGACTATGATAACAAGCATAATAACTGCTCTACTTTTACAATTTTTCAATGTTCTTTTATCAACTCAGGCAATCAAAATTTTGATTTTTGAAAACCGAAAGATAAGAAAATTTAAAAAGATTAACATGAATTTGCTTCTGCATGGTTACTTTCTTGTAATAAGGAGCAAGTACAAGTAAGAGAGATTGCAGCTTGCCTACTGTTCCTCCAAGTATGTTTATATCAAAGCTGTGATTTCACTTCTGGCAGCCCACGAAAGACAGTTGCAATGAATCAGGTACAGTCAAATGGGTTATTCTTATATGAGACAATCCATTTTTCTCTAGAGACAGTGCCAGCAGAGGGAGATTCTGAAATAAAGCAGTCTGATATTGTTTACTAAATCTAGGCAAACAAGAACATAACGGGCACGTTCTGCAACCATACCTTTTTGGTTATTCTGCTACTTGCTAATTTTCATGTAACATTTTCACTATCGTATGTAAGGTTGAGACTTGCCAAAAAAGAATGTCATAATAATAATACATTTTTAGATAGTGAAGTTTGCAATTAACCAATACAGAAAGGTGTAACAAATTCATCTTATATAACCAGGACCAATGTTTTTGTACCCAATTAGGCTAATCAGGGAAATTTTGATCAGGGCCTCGAGATCAGCAATTTTGTCATTTGCAAAAATTGATGGTATTATTGCAAAACGGTATCAAAGAGGGATACTGAGATGTGAAATTTATTCATGATATACAGAATCTCTAATTATTAGACACTGATCAAGATTTCCCTGATCAGCCAAATTAGTTACGAAGATATGGGCCCAGAATGTTACAACAATACTTCTAGAGATGCTGTTGGGTTCAATCACAGTCACATAAAAGGAATCAAAACAGAAATAAACAGGCTGTTACTGAAACATTATAACAATGTCTGATGCTTGCCTGGGTAGGTACTCTGTTGAGTTTTACCTGATCTGTGGTAGGCTGTGGATAATATTTTGTTGACATCAGAGGTTCTTATAAATTAACTAACTGGCCTCCGAACACACTTTTCTGTCTTTTTCTGCTGATGGTCTTGTCTGCTTCATGATATTGGACTACGGTTGATCATAACATATTAAAAAAACTTAACATCTTAACTGGCGCATTAATAAACTATTCCATGCATTATATTTGCAGCACCGAAAAAAAATCAATGTTTGCTACCATTTGTGTCTCCCCACACAGAAAAGATGCTCCAGGCGGGAATTAGGCATTAAAGAGGATGTTTTAAGCTTTCAAATGATACCAAGCACATCAAAATTAAATAATTTTCAAGGAATTTACGGGCTGTTGAACACAGGACGGTCAGTGTTCCTGAAAATGGCAAAAAGCCCGGATATTAACAAAAAGTCATAAAAGCTATTAAGCTTATAATCTTTGTTCTACAAAAGATAATCTCTTTTAGTTTGGACTGGTAGTACAATCAAGACATGCTTTTCCAAATGGGTTACAATTTTTGACAAAATTTGCAGCATTCCGTTGTTTCCATGGTAACCAAACATCTGATGTTTGGTAATATTTGGAGGAAAAACATTCTATTAACATTCCAAATAGAATGTTTTTCAAATGAAATGGAATATTCAGAGTAGGATAACTGAATTCTACACAAAAAGTTGGTTTAAGACATTTTCATTCCTATTTTTCACAAATCTACCCATATCTCCCTTAATATTACTTGTAGAGCTTAAGATATATCCCCCTCAGAGCATCCTTTCTGTGTGGGGAGACTATGGGTTAAAGAGAACCTACTGCGAAGTTGTATTTTCTTCACACTTATTACATATCTTATGCTTAAAATATACTTACATTGTATTCCTGCTGTGACAAAGAGTCCCCCACTGTGTGAGAGCCAGATGTATCACCAGAGAAAGCGGTGCTCATTTGCTCCCTGAAAAATTAACAATGGTGAATGTGTCACACATGGAAGACATTATCATATGAGAATTTTTCAAATGTCAATTTTAAAAACAACAACTTTACTCTTATATTTTACTTAAAAAAGAGCCTGACAGATAAGAAAGCACGGATTGAATTATCTCCTCTTTTTCTAAATTAATTGCACAAGCTGCATCTGTGTTACACTGAAAATATTAGTAATGATTTTACAAAATTACCGGAGTTGTAAGACTTGTTGTATCTTATCATTAATATAACCTATACCAACTAGTGCCGGAATGCACACATTTTGCCTATTCAAAACAAGCAAATACATTTTCTAGAGCTGGTCTGTAAAAAGATTCTAGTCCCTGTCCCCTGGTTTAAATACCCTTGAGAAACTAACCCAAGAATGAGCATTTTGTCTGTTTTGTCTTGTCAACATAATATATACACTCATTCTGAAGCTAGTTTGTAAAGGGTGCTAGTCTGCCTGTCTTACCAAGAACCAACAGAGATGCTTGGTCGCAGTCTGCTCACACCACAATGTGTCTTCTCATCTGTTGCTCTTTTGTGTCTTAATATCTTTCAGTTTTTAGGTTCCTTTGTCAAGGATAATGTAGGGTGTGCAACATGTAAGTGATAACGGTCTTTTCATTTTTGATCCAAAGATTAGGGGCCTTCCATTCAGAATGTACACACATTTAAAAGAAATCACAGATCCCCCTTTCCCCTTTGGGCAAAAATACGCATTGGATTGATACTAGAAAGTATGCACATTTTAAAACCCCCTCCCCAACCTGATGCAAACATATTTAATGGAAGGCCCCTTATCACTATTTGCAATGTCTAACTTCATCTGGGATTAACTCAAATAGGCAGTTTCATGTGGCATTCTACTGAATATAATATATATATATATATATATTCACATATAATTATATATATTCCACTATTCCACATGAATTTAGTATAATCTTCACAAGTCAATCTATCATAGTTGATGTACATTTTCTTTTTAACAGAAATACTTTTTATTATGAAATCTCCAACTTTCATTATGACCTCCTAAGGCCATCAAAAACTGTCAAACTGACAATTTATGAACGTGGTTCATATCTAGATTATCATGAAATTCGATGGGTAACGGTGGGCTGGTATAAGCCTGTTGATATTAGCAATCTAAGCTCACAATAAGGTGTGCAGCAGTTAGGACGCCTTCAGGTTTCCTAGCAATCAGATCGTTCCACCTTTTTATAGCTTTACTTTTACAACTTTCCAGGTATTTTTTTTATCTAGCTATAGGTTCCATCTTGTTTCTTTGCCCAACATCACACCTGTCTACAAGAGCTTTTCCCTGAACCTGACAAATATGGAGCCTTCCATTTAGTGCGTGTGCACATTTTCTAAAATCCCAGACCTCCCCATCCCCTCTCAGGCAAAATTACTGGTTTTTTTTTTTTAGAATGTACACACATTTTTCAAAATCTTGAGACCCCCTCTCAATGGGGGGTGGTTATACGCGCGGACTCCGCTCCGTGGACCTCGCGTATATAGAATTTCTTATATACGAGGACATAAAGTCCGCACATACTGATCTCCTTACATATGCGGACGCAACATCCGCCTGTACAGGTCTCTTTGTGCAGGCAGATATTCATTTCTCTAAGTCTTATGTCCTTATTTTAGAAAGATATTAAACAAAACTAGAAAGAAAAAGGGGGTTCGGGGGCTTAGCCCCCTATGTATACATAATAAGTCCACATTTATAATTTTATTCTATATACGCGGGTATCCCACCCACATAAAGTCTCAAGTATGCGCGGACGTTACCCCCGCGTACACAAGAAAGACTGCATGCATGGGGTTCTGTTGTTGTGTCCACGCACATAACCTCAGCCCTCTCAATGCATATATATGTACTAAATGGAAGGCCCCTATACATTCATATTTCTTAAGAATTATTTCTTGGATGTCATCCAACCCAGGCAACAATATGACGTTATTATAACGTTATTATAATGTTCTGTTTAGTTTTGCTTTGGTTCTTGTTATGTTATTTTGATTGCACCCAAAAAACGTCTTTAGAACCTAACATTGCGATGTTGTACTGTGATGTTATTATTACATTCTTGTAACGTTCTTTCATGTCATAATAACATTATTATAATGTTCTTTAATAGTAAGGGCTCAAATTCACTAAAATATAATGTTATTATAATATTCTTTTTTAGTAAGACTCAACTTTACCTAAAATAACAAAACTGTCAGCTGAAAATTGGGCTGGGTACAGACTAAACAAAAATGTACAGTCACAGAACGTGCTTGTTACGTCGCTGCTTGCCTGGGCAAATTGTTGATTTTAAGAGAGTAGCTTCTGAACTGGTACCAGGGAAAAATGTTAAAATTCACATCTTTGGATTGGCTGAATCATAGCCCTCAGTAAGTTATAAAGTCGCTGTATATAAAAAGCTTACAACAGGGATCATGGGTAAATCCATGAATTCTAGAAAGGGGGTCACCCATATAAAAAAGACCCTCTTGCCCACTAGAGGGGCTCCAGATTTACCTTAAGAAAATTGATATTTGGCACACAAAAAAGAGGGGGGCAGGGTGCAGGCCCAATGCGCCTCACTCTGAATCTGTCACTGGGGACAAAATTGGCCTTGATTTAGTGTAGGACTATATTTATTCTTGGTGTCATAACTACAACATCTGGGAGGGTTATTAGCAGAAACAATGGTCTTATTAGCAAATATTTAATGGTTCCAAATGACAATTCCAGGGTTTCCAAGTAAATCAAAATGTAAAGCAAATTTCCTATATCTAAACGTTAAGGATATACTACAAGTTCAGAACCCACTACTTTGTTTCTATAGACGTTGCGAAGATGACGTCACATCCCCCCAAATAGGTTGTCCGCCATCTTGGTGATCAGTTTGTTTTTGATATTATTCATAAATCTTGAATATTTAGAACAAATTTTTAAGCCCCTCTGAATCATAGGAATCACAGGCAACAACCTCGACCATTTAGAATTATGAATTCTTCATTAATTTCATATCCATGTGATCATGATCACCATGTGGTGATCACCAAAAAATGATCACGTGACCACATCTGCACAAGGTCTATAGGACCAAACCTTTGCATGAACAAGCTTTTTGTTTTTACTGAAATCTCTGAAAACTAAACTCACAAAAACAATGGTCATGTTAACAGTGGAGAGAGTAAAAACAGATGTAAATGAGATAGCTATATTGTTGAAATAAAGATAAAATTCATGACAAATCCTGAAACTCAAAACCTTGGCACAGGTAAATAGCATCCCTGCTTATGCCCTGGACAAAGTTCTCATTAAGTTGCAATTTTTTCCACCTTTGGACAAACTTTGTGGATGTCATAATCATGATAAAAACGTGCAGGGCACAGTCAATTTGTCCGACAATAAGATTGATGGACTAGAGAACTGATGAGGTGTTAGTAGTAGAGTAGAGGAGCCAGTTTCCGTGCATTAAGGGCAAGAAGTTAAGCTTTTATAAAATATTTTAAGAAAAAAATTATAAATTTGATATTTTTTCCTCTTTATTAAAGGGGATGACATCTACGAACATAATCATAAAAAAATATGAAAGTCTGAGAATATTTTTGTTTCCGCACATTTTTCATATTTTAGGTGTTAAATGAGTAAAATATTTTAGGATAGACAACACCTCAAAGTGGCTTCATTTGCGAGAATGAAGATTTTGCAGCTATCAGGAAGGATAGAACAGCATAATATTATTAGTTATCAAATGAAAGATCACATCTTTCTCTATCTTTTGGAACACATTTTGATATCAACACTTTAAAATTTGAGACATTTTCTGCAGAAAACTAATTTTTTCACTTTTATTTTTTGAACATAGATATCTCGGTAACCACTCAATGGATTCTAATGAAATGTCTTGGACATCCCCATGATGATCCATCGGAGGGAAGCGTGTCTCAGATTTTTGATTGAGAGCCTAGTTTTCATTTTATGACAAAAAACGGGAAGATTTTGGTCATTTTTGTCAACATTATTTTCTACATTTTATAAAACAAAAAATAAAACCTCAATCAAAATTCTGAGACACGCTTCCCTCCAAATGAATGTTATCTACATGTTCAAAAAATAAAAGTCAAAAATGCATGTTTTCACCTCCTGACATTCCTTCAAAGGTGCTTAACGGTATAATATAACTTATACTGTTAGACAGAGTTCTGTATTTGCCTTTAAAATATACATGATAAATAATGATGCCTTGAACAATTCACAATTAATTATGAAACAAATGGAGTGCTGTATATTGGCTGCTGAGAGGTGTTGTCTATCCTTAATAGAAAAAAAAATGTACATGGAGCATCAGAAAAACATTTATCTATCAATATCTGTTATACAAATCAATTATTGACTTCTTACTAATTCGTAATAATGCATACTAGTATGCTATGTTGTCTGGGAAAATCAAAACAAAATATATAATAAAATTGAAGAAATACGCATATTTGTGCATTTTCAATCACGACGAAAGCATTAATTCGCCTATGTAAAAGACACAAAAACAGTTTGCACTGACTATTTCGTTAACATTATTTTAGGAAAGTGTTGTAAAATAGTATAGAATCTTCCCTTGATAAGTTTTCCAAGTTTTTCTATGAACAAAATGTTGGAAAATTTGGAAAATTTGGAAAAATGTGTGAAAAATGTTCGGAAACTGGCAACTGCCTCATTTTCTGTCATTAGTTTTCACGCAGGGGTCTAGTTTCTAAAATATATATAAAAAATGGCATTTCTCATAATAATATGAGAGAACATTACTTTAAACTACTATCCACAACATTTTGAGGCTTTAATTATTATTTTTTTATTTAAGAAAACATATTTTATCTAATTTTTTGAGAAAATATGATATTATAAGGATCCCGCCAGTCCTGTGATAAAAAGAGACATCCCTTATTGTTTTTGCTTCTAGAATACTTAAATTTTTGCAAATCATCATAAAAAAAAATCAAATTTAGGGCTCAGAGCCCAAAAATGGATTTTGGAGGACTACAGAAAAAATGCGTTCATAAAATGCGTAAAATGCACGGAAACTAGTGCCGTGCCGAAATTGGCTCCTCTACTTTATATAAGAGGGGGGCTCACCCGAAAAGAAATGTTTCAATATTCAGATAGCAGACTAAAATACTTAATTAATGCCTATTTAAATGTACCCCACAGGGCAAATGGCTCTGTGTCTTCAAACAATAGTTTATTATCTGTTGCTGTAAGTGCGAAGCCAGTCTCACATTTAAAGTGCGAATCTGTAGGAGGCAAGCCTAGGCAGAGCTGGTGACTTCACATGAGGCTTTACTACAGCCTATGGGCAAAATTATATTGGATGTAATTAACGAAATATAAGTCGAAAGTACATGTCAGTTTCAGAGTTCATAGATAAATATGAGTGCTACAGGGATATGTTTTTACCTTAATTTTTGAAAGATCACACACTTGTAAGGCCTAATGAGTCCCCTTATGTCATAGCCAATTGTTTAGTGCTGGGCAATGCTCAGGTAAGTGCAAAGAGCCCCAAGTACTCTCCCAATCTCGCCCTTTTATAACATACTTTTCCTTGCACACATATTCATTTTCATTTTGAAACGTGGGTGTGGACTCACTTGCCATAGTAAATTATCAAAACCGTGGTATCATTTTGATTTTTGATGTCGGTATAGTGTCCCTGAAATCGTGTGATCAGTCAATTTTTAGTTTGACCTACATATTGAATTTTGCGATTCTGGTATGTAATTAAATAAATTAAATTACTGCTTTGGCAATTAATGTTGACCAATGTAATATGTTTTTTTACCAGTGACATGACCCACCATTACACTGCCTGTGCAGTTGAGCTTGGGACAGTAGCGGCAAGTGGATGGACTGCACTCGTTTAATTCGCATCTATGTGATTTATCTTCCCCAACGGTGCGGGTTAAGGCCCTGACTAGTTGATCAGATAGATTTTTGTTTCTCTGTTTACCAAAAATTTGTTTGGCGTTCTGTAAGTGTCTGGTAGTCTTAGTTTTTTGTAGTAAATCCCAGTTTGAAACAATTGTTTCTTTAATTGGTGGGTTTAGGGGATTATGTGTGGTTATACAATAAAATGTATTTACCGTTTCTGAGTTGGTGTTTTGTGTCGGGGTACTGGTTGAGTTCAGTAAATTGTTATTTATTAATTTGAGAGATTCCCTGTTTAGTAATTCATCCTGGGTTATTGCCAGGCAACGTTCGAAGGCTGTGTTAATTAATTTTTTCGGATAGCCTTGGCGTATGAAATGGGCCGATAGCATTATAGCAATTTTCTTAAATTCTGACGTAGTCGTGCATAAGCGCCGAACTCGTAAGAGTTGGGAGTATGGTATGCCATTCAGAATGTGGCAAGGGTGTTCGGACGAGTATAATAAATAGTTGTGACTGTCTGTCGGTTTACAAAATAAAGTTGTCTCTAGGGTGTTGTTTTTGCATAACTTGACTGTGATGTCAAGAAAGTCTACTGACTTAGTGGAAGACTCTGAAGTGAATCTATGGTTTCATGGCAAGAGTTTAAATGTGCAATAAAATTATAAGTCTTCTTGACCATGAGTCCAGATGATCAAAATGTCATCAATAAATCTTTTCCATAAAAATGGTTGTTTGTTGTATGTGTATACATATTTGTCTTCGAAATAGCCCATAAAAAGATTTGCGAATGACGGTGCTAATTTGGTACCCATAGTTGTGCCGCCAACCTGTAAGAAATCTTTGTTGTCAAATTCAAAGTTATTCGTGGTTAATACTAATTCTAGTGGGCGACAGATTGAGTTGTTAGTCGGATTCTCAAAAGGATCCCTATGTTGGAAGAGATACTGTGCCACTGCATGAATCCCTTCTTGATGTTTGTATATATACTGGTAACATCTAAGGTGGCTAAAATAGATAAATACAACTCCTAAATAGGATCTGTAACTCATGTACTGCCAACTAACTCCTACAAACTCTAAACTCAACAAAACAACAAGTCACAACCAGTTAACAGGTTGCCACCCCGGTCACCAGGCAACTTTCCATGGTCACCGTGCCCTGAGTCCAGTTGTCAAGTTGATGACATCACACATCACATGTCACTATGACTACAGTGATGTCATAAAGCATGTAGCCGTAGCAACTGACAGTGTTTTGATCACTGTGTGGTAGTGTTTTGAGAAGGCGAGTTCGTCATGCAGTGGGGTGGGGGGGGGGGGGGGGGGTCAGCAGCTCAGGTTGAGCCGGTATCAGGGTGACATTCTCGTGCAATGTGCCTAACAGATATCTCGGATGGTAGTTCTAGCGTCTACGGCACGGACCATGCCCAAATAATTAAAAAGGTGGTAGTGTGTAGGCCAAGGTCCCCCTATCTGGTTGTCGTACCCATTAATTTACTCAGTTCGTACATCAGAAGAAGTCGCTCCCATTCTAGTGCAGACGAGTTCATTCATGCACCCCCTTTTGCCCTATTTTCTTCTAAGTCCTGATCCCCTGATTTATTGGAACTTGGATCTAATTCTCACTCTCAAGCCGCTATTCTTGTCTATAAGGTTCTTCTAAGTCGTTTCGTGCCCATTCCCATGAAGAAGAGAGGTGTGAACAAAGTGAGTTCCAAGAGAACTGTTTATTCTTGTGTAATCACTTCTATTTATAGCTATAACCTTGCTCCTGATTGGTTACATAACATCACGTGGTCACTTTGACCCTTACTGAGGTCACTTCCGGTCAAGAATACATGATACATTACAATTCCGTACTTGCTTACTTTTTCGTGCGATCTCGTGTACTTCGTGATCGTGTCCCAAAACACAGCTTTACTTGTATCTTTAACATAGAACATTATTTGTCTTTTAACCTTATAATTACTACATGAACTCGTGTCACACCATTGAATTGATTACTATAATTCATCACAAATATATGGATCATTTGTTCCTGTTAAAATTGGCTTTTTTCGTCTCCTTTAAGTAGGTTAGACGTTTTGAGCTAGTTAGGGCCAAAAGTATAGGTTCAGAGCTTAACTCAACAAGACAGAAGAGAGAGTCAACCAGGACCAGGGGAATGGCAGGAGGATGGCTAGGAACTTCCCACCTCTGTATTTGGTCCTTTGGTGGTCAGGGTTGGCCTGGACATCTGGAGTCATGCAATTTAACCCTTTAGACCCCAATCCGGTCAAGGCCACCCGAGGGTGTCCTCCCCGATCCGGCCGTGGCCGCCCGGAAAATGGTCATTTCCCCCTAATTTCCCCCCAATTTTCCGAAGGGAACACTCCAAAGAGTTTTCAACATACAAAAATGGCAAATATAGCGTTTAAAAGCTGATTTAATTCCCTAATCAATTCTTCAAATCATATTTCTATAATTTTAGTTGATAGGGTTGGGTCAAGATTTGAAATGCCCCAGTAACAAAACATTTAAGGGATTTCTCGGGGGAATCCATGTCTGAGGAGAAAGGACCACTACGTACCACACTTGGGGGAATCCATGGAAACCCTTGGGAAATCCAGCAACTCATGATCGTAATCTTTGGGGTCTAAAGGGTTAAGACAGGGCAAGAGAAATTTTCCCATGCTTAGCTATACGATCATCCAATACCCAGGTAAAGAGTTATGCCGGGTCCCGACTTGGGTGACTAATGACAGTGATTATGATAGTTGCCAGGCAACTAACTAGTCCCTGATCAACTACAAAATTAAGGATAGATAAGGGGGCTGAATATTTATACTTTCCGGGGATATTTAGCAAATGTGAATGAGATGAAAATTCACTGAAATACAGTTTGGTTAAATAAAAAATCTTGTTTTTCATAACGAATTTTTGAACATTGATATCTCAGTCACTATGTAATATAAAACCTTGAAATTTTCAATGTGTATTCTTAATACCCTTATTTTATTTTTCATTTTATGAAATGAAGAAAATAATATATGAAAAATTAACAAAACGTTACCTGTTTTTTATCATAAAATAAAAACCAAGACCTACATTAAAAAACTGAGACACGCTTCCCTAGAACAGAACAGTAAGAACATATATCTTAAATTTTAGTTCAAAATCTTGTATAGGAAAGAAGATATCAATGTTCAAAAAAATAAAGTATAAAAATTGATTAAAAATTCATAATTTCTATAATACCTGGCTAATTATTTTGATACATACATCATCATAAAGGAGAAAATCATACCTTTCTAATTATGTATAATATGTTATCATAAGCACGTGTGCTACAAAATGTTTGAGCCTAAATCCAGCTAATCACTCTGAGACCCCTTATCTATCCTTAATCTTCACATTGGGATGCTCTTGTAGTTAATTGCCAGGCGACGAGAGGACACTTTAGTATGGTGCCAGGTGATTAACTAGTCACCCATGGGTATAGAAAAATATCAAACATGTCAAATATTTTGCCTGCAAACCAAAGCAACTAGTTGGTTAGTCGCCAGACTTCACAGCGGCAGTGTGGAGTTGATCGCCAGGCTACTAACTACCTTAGTTGCCCGGCGACCAAGGAAATCTAATTGTCCAAGTGAGGACCCAGCTTTATACTGCAAAAATGTATCATTTTCTACAGATGTGAACCGTCCTGTTCCCTTCTATATGATATATACCATGAGGTAGAGAATATAATTTTCTATCTATTGATCTAGGTAGTATCTGTCAACCATGGATGGAAGATTCATTCTGCTTTTCTCAGAAATAAAACTTCATGGCAATTTTTACTATTCCTGCAATAATATCCTTCAAAATGTGTAGATACAAGAGGGTCATATATGTACTGAAACTCAATAGTATGGGACATATCCCAATGGGACTGTCATGAGGTATTTTGCAAAAATCATAGAGTTTTTTTGTTTGTATAATATTCAAATTATCTCATCTCTCTTAAGAAAACTCTTTCACTTTATGAACTTAACCAAAATTTACTCATGACTCCCCTTTGGCCCTAGACACTATTGTGTTGGCCATCCAGCAGCCCCATGGGGGTAATGTCATTAGCAGGGTGGTCCTGGTAGGGGTCACTGAGATCAGTAACCATTGGTGATGCTATTTAGTCCCGGGGGGGGGGGCACTCAGTCTTTGAAGGTAGATACCAACTGCGAAACTACAGCCCCCCTTTTTTTGGGATGGCAAAACTCTGACAGCCCCCCCTTTTCAGGGTATATCAAAGATGTTCAAAGGTTAATCAATGGTTAACTATTTGAATTATTGAAATGCAGTTTCAAGCATTGAATAGGGTATTAAATCAGCTTTAAAACGATATATTGGTCATTTTTGTATGTTGTATACTTTTCAAAGTGTTCTCCCTGGAAAAATATGGAAAAATAATGGAAAAATGGCGGTTTTTCCCAGCGGCCATGGCCAAATTGGGGAGTACACCCTCGGGCCGCCATGGCCGGATTGGGGTCTAAAGGGTTAACCTAAGGAAACAAAAACTAGGTCATGTCGACCTACTTTCACCTTGTCTAATGTGAATCTAGGGAGTTGTCACGTGACCTCTAGGGAGTGATCATGTGATGTCTTGGAAATTATCACGTGATCTTGTGCAATACCTCCTATAGGTAATGAAATAATACACAGAGGTAGTTAATCAAACACTTGAATGTGTTATTATAAAGTACATACACTTTCTCCATGTTTAATGGACACATGTCAAATTGCTTATATCCTTAGCACAAGTAAAATGTTCTGAAACGTAGAGGACAAATTGCCACATTCAGTGTGAGAAATGTGATTAAAACAAACATAAGCAATGTTTATGTTGTTTTTTCTTTACATTGTAATTGTAAAACACACCTAAGTTAAGGATAGACAACTGTTGATAGAGCGTGCTTTACACAAACTCGCTGTTCTCTGTGACAATACAAGGTACATTGACACTATGTGTACCAAATGAAAGGTAATATTTTTCTTTACATAATGATGTATGTTATGTTTATTTCAAACATAGATTAAAGAAACTGTGAAATAAAAACCTATTATTTCACTTTTATTTTTTGAACAAGGGTTTCACAGTAAATAATGAAGTTAGTGCAATGACATTTGGTACAGTTGTCAAAGACATTCAATTGAAGGGAACCCTGTCTCAGATTTTTAATTTATGCCTTAGTTTTTATTTTCTGTCAAAAAACGGGTAACTTTTTATACTTTTTTTGCAACTTAATTTTCTACATTTCATAGGATTAAAACTAAGACCTAAATCAAAATCTTGAGACACGGTTCTCTCCAAATGACTATTTTCTACCTGCATTTCAAATTTCAGGGCTTAATGTGCATTATTGCCTGAGATATGCTTGTTCAAAAAATTGTCATAAAAATTTACTTTTTTTTATTTTTTCGACACAACTACACAGGTGCATATCTTAACATATTTAAATGGTTTATATCAAAAGATTGGGCATTACATGAAACTCTTATCGAATACCAGCTGTTTGAGTAATCCAACCATCAATAATAATAGTAGCTCTACATGTTTGCTAGTGGCCCTACATGCTAAATGACTGCATGCATGCAGCACTTTGCTGTACATATTCATTTATAACCTGAGGCCGGGGGAAGGGTCTACCGACGGTGGGACATTCTTATAATCATCCCTTAATGTACATTAGTACATTATGTCATGTAGTTTATTTGTTTCTTCATGTCACTGAGCTCCATATTGCATTTTGAAGAAATAGCCATGTCGCCCTGTCTAACCCCATACTCTATGTAAGTAATCTCTATTCAATTCTCAAAACATGATAGACACACCACTTAATAAACGTAATGTTGGTCTGGAGACGAAGGACGCCAGTGTATAATGAATACCTATAATTCACAGATATTAATGACTATATACATGTAGGTAATTCATTGCCTTTGCATTGGGAACATAGACAAAACTATGAGTAATTCCCCCTTGTATTAATGATGCATCTAGCTGAATACATTCATGTTGTGGACTCCATTAGGATGTTTTATGTCTGGCCGTCCAGTCTCACGTTGGCAGGGCAACATGAAGCCAGTCCCCACCTTCCCCTCGCTACATATGAGCAGTATGACCTGCTCGGCCAGAAGCCAGAGAGAAGCTCCATGTCTGCCTGCCAGCCCAGATGGTTTTTGACCTTTTACTACTGACGTGTCACAGCTTCTGGTCACTCCATATCCGTCAAAAAAGTCACTGCAGTATAGATGAGTTTCCGAATTCCCATGAAGCCGCCAATGTTCTGTGAAAAAGCTGTATATGTTTTCAGTAAAACGTCACGACAGGTGGTATGAAACTTTGATCATTGCGAAAAAAAACATTTGAAAAATAATATGTATCACTGTATTTGAAAAAAAAGAAGACGAAGGGTGTAGGTGAAACATATCTCATCGAAAATGGAAATGTCTGTCTGCGATGAATCTCTCCTAAATGATCCCAAAATAATCATAACGGTTAATTAACAGCAGAACAGCCTAAAAACGGCGATATTTACTGGGTGTATAATAACTAGACACATTTAATGAATTTACATGTTTCCCTTTCAAAACTTCAAGATGATACACAGACTGATACAAACCGATTTCAACAGTTTTCTTAGTAAAAACAATAGCCTCGAGGAATGGAAATGTAGATGAACCAAACTTTAATGTCTTGATTCTTATCTTGGAAAAAATGCTTGTCTTCATGGTGCAAAGCCCTAAACGACTTCCCACTGCCCTCCAAACACCCTCCTAACGTCCTCCCAACCGTCTCCCAATATTCTTCCAATACTCTCCCAAAGCCCTCCCAACGCTCTCTGTCTCAATGATCTCCCAACGCCCTCCCAATGCCCTAGGCCTCCCAACACTCTCTCAATGTCTTCTCAACGCCCTCCAACGCCCTCCCACGCCCTCCCACGCCCTCCCACGCCCTCCCACGCCCTCCCACGCCCTCCCACGCCCTCCCACGCCCTCCCACGCCCTCCTACGAGCAGACAGGTTTCACAGGTTGCTGGGCTATGGGAAAAGAAAGCAATCGATCAATCTTAATGGTCATCAAACATGCTCCCCCGGATAGCCATGTGTTGCCACAACCCATGTCCAGTCTAAATGACCATTTTTGAGAATTCACTATATAACACGATGACCCTCATAAAGAGCCCCAGTGAGCTGCTCAAGGTACACTCTCAGCCACCCCCGAGCTGCTCCTCTGTATACTGTCAAACAGGTTTTCTGCTTCTGCGAACTTAAAACCCTTTTTGCAAGCATCATCAGCCAGCCTCTACCTTTCAGGGCGACATTTACTGAGAGACTAATGCCATTGTGGTGGAGAGGTTCTTAGCAGTCCCCAGGGGAATCTGTGTAACTGATATTCCTCAGCTGCTCTGGGTAGTCCATTGTTGTGAGTCAAGTTTCAAAATGTCAGTTCAATAATGCAAAATAGAAAGGCGCGTGTGGGTGTAGAGTAATTGTTGCTGATTCATCAACTTAATCAAACAATATCAGACATAAAGCAATAATAATTATTGATGATGGTCTTGGATTAGTGCTTGTGAAAATGAAAGGTCTTCAACGGTGTTATCAATTATGCTTTTTACAGACTAAGCTTAGGTAGTCTAGTTCGTTATGCCTGGTTGGAACTTTGAACATAATAAGGTATGGAAAACCGTTTTAGCACGAAAGATGGTATGGAAGCCCGAAATTGTATGCAGTCAGCCCGGAACCAAGGGAACGAAGGTGCGACCTGCTCGGCACAGCGCTACCACCCTCTAACCGCGAGTGACGGCCCAAATTCCCTGATGTCTGGATTGAGCCTGAGACTGTGGGCATGGCAAACTCCCCCTCTTATAAAGACACGATCCTCCTGCTGCTGTGACGAAGCACCTCCGGGCACCTTCGGCCATACGGAATGAACCACAGCCCAAAGAAGTCCATTGAACACCTTGTCCCAGTTCACCCTCATGCACGAGGCACGACTCTCGGTCGTATAAGCCGCTCTCCTGCCAGAAATTCCAGTCGGCCCGAGACCGAGAAACCTGAAACTTCCCTTCGATGCGGAGAAAGGAAATCCCGACTCCCTGAAGAATATCACATGTATCAACTTAGGGGAGGCTTTATTATATCCTTTTGCGCCACCACCAAAGATGCACATCAAAGTGCTTCAAAGCGCATCAGTTCACTCCCACAGGTTTGTCTGAAACAGATTTAACATGTATATTAGCATATGTATAGACTGTTAGAATAGCAGTTAATAGCCTACGAATGGATCCGGTTTGTCTAAGAATCCTTGGCGACCTGGTGAAAGGCAGCATTACCAATGTAGTTTGCTATGGTTTGTAATGTATTAATTTTTGATTAGGGTCCCATGATAAGAAATTCTGTCTATCATGAATAAATTATACACATAATAATTCCTCTTTGACACTATTTTGCAATAACACTATAGATTTTGGCAAAAGGCAAAATCACTGGTCATGGGACCCTAATAAAAATTTCCCTGATCAGCTAAATCAGTTACGAAGATATGGGCCCAAGTCTGAAAGCGGTATGAGTTACTGATAAAAATATACGCTGACAAAAATCTAATTGCCGTGACCTAGATTTTGAAAAATCTTTTAAACACTTAGACTACTCGATAATCTGAATAGCATATTCTTTGGAAGGTTCTTTTCAAGACAATTATGTGGTACGAGCTAATCGGTGCTACATGAATTTCTTACTCCTGTGCATAATCCTTATCTGATATAAGTTTCTGTCATTTAAAAAACATTCTGGATCCAATAATGAATGGAAACGGCAGTTGACCTATAACATATAATATTTTTTATCCAACAATAGATCTCTGTATCCTAATTCAAATCAATTAAGTATAAATACTAGAAGTCTGAACTACGCAACTAATAAAGTCCTTAATAATACTGGATATTGGTTTGTGAAATTATTAAATGCGGTCTAAAGGTCAGTAAGTAAATTACCATGATTATTCTAAAATGTCAACGTCTTTTTAAAAATTCTTAATTCGTCATGTAGGCCTATACATGGTGCATATCTGTTGTTCTCTCTGGGAAAATACTATATTTGGGGTGTTCAAAATAATTCCCCGGTCAAAATAATTCCCCGGTCTCACGTGTGATTTCACCTGAGGTACACCTACTTGTTTATTATCCACACCTGTCGATACACTTCCACATTATTGATCAGTGTGTTCGCTTCATTACCCAGTGATTAGCTGATGATGATATTTTCCCACGTTTTGTAGCCAACTTAAATATATAAAGCTACTGTACTAGTCCTCCAGAGCCGGAAAGCCATATGCCTACACATCTGTGTAATGCGCCCCTTAAGGCCGTGTTCCATTACACGATTTTATTCCTGGAACCCATATCTTCATA
The DNA here is from genome assembly GCA_936440205.1 of Lepidonotus clava. Taxonomy (NCBI): domain Eukaryota; kingdom Metazoa; phylum Annelida; class Polychaeta; order Phyllodocida; family Polynoidae; genus Lepidonotus; species Lepidonotus clava. The sequence continues at coordinate 23,299,735 of OW387135.1, forward strand.
ACTAATTTGGCTAATCAGGGAAATTTTGATTAAGGTCTCAAGATCCGCAATTTTGCCTTCTACCAAAATTCATAGTGTTATTGCAAAAAAATCCCAAAGAGAGATAATTAGGTGTAAAATTTATTCATGATAGACAGAATTTCTAATCATGAGGCGCTAATCAAAATTGTTCCATGTAGCCAAATTAGTTACGAAGCAACTTCTTTGAAACTTGACTGTCTCCTTAAGGAGTCTTAATTATCAAGCGTAAAAGAATTCAATGTAAAAATGCAGAACTTTATTTTAAGTTCTTTTTCTAGTAAACATACAGATCGACTATTTCTTTGAAATGTGCATGCTAATCTTAATTTTTGAACAATCTTCAATAAGAAGCAAACAACTTAAGATTTCCCATTTGTTTTCAGATAATCACGAGCAGTCCTCAATTTTATAACTCTGTCTATAGGAAACTTATACATACCCTTTCATATTGCCTATTACAATTTAGAATCTAGTAAATGAAATCCGACGTATTATTTCCCTTCAATATGCTGATGTGTATGCGTGTAAGTATGGGGTATTTCCTAAACCTGAAACGGCGAACTTCAGTCAATCAAAGTGTGATGTGATCCCCAGACACGGCAAACTCTGACACTGCTATATGGAATGGCTAAGTGGAATCTGAACCCAGTACGCTATATTAGAGAAGATAATGAATCTTGTTCTCTAGATCATAAAAAATCTAATGAGCCCCAAGAGAATCTGGTCATATTCTCTGTGCAATGGGGAGGACAACTGATATTTTCGCGTATAGAATGTCCCACTAAACGTTGATTTGTTAGTTGATGTGCCATTCAAGACATTGGGACACACACACACACACACACACACACACACACACACACACACACACACAAACACAAACACACAAACACACACACACACACACATATATATACATATATATATATTATATTATATATATATATATACATGAATACCTGACATCCTTAACCAAACACAGATTAATGATAGCTTTTTAAGTTTGTTGTTAGAATCTGACAAAGCTTTGGCTTGGAGCAGAAACTCTAATTTGTAAATAGGAAATGCTAAATGTTATAGATCATAATCTTTGATAGATTTGGCTCTGGCAGGACCTTATTAACCCTTATGAACCTGATTGAACTTTACCAAAAAAGTAGGCTAGAGGTTTAAGAATACAAATTGCTTTAGCCTATGCTTTCTGTATGATTTCTACAATTACAACTTGTTTGTCCCCAAGGGGATAAGAAGCTGACATAGTGTAAGGATTCAGAATTCCCTGCAGATTTTGTACAGTCTGTTGCAAATCTGTTGATTGCCAGCGTTAACAGAGGTACAACATATCTAGCTGTGCTATTGATTTGGATGCTTTCCTTACTGGGTTTTATCATATTTCAGGTCCAAGAGAAGCTACAGCTACGGCTGTCATTCTGTATGCAGGATTTCTTATGCTTAACCCAGGATTGACTGTTGCATGGTGTGTCTGTAAGAATTGCTGAGAATAAAATGCCTAAATAGTCCAGTTCGAATCAGGTGCTTATGAATATTGAGGTGTTTTAGTTTCAGAAATTAAATCATGTGCTTGTTGAATATTTGTGAGACTGTCTGATTTGATGTTGCCCGTTTGATGTTCAATTAACAGTGATGTTCAGATACTAGTTTTGAACTGTTAAAGATGTAGTTGCATATTTCACAGAAATTAAAAAGACACATTTTATCTTGTCCCATTCATGATAATACCATTAAGTGATATCATCCTAGTTGTCTAAACAACATCAAGCATAAGACTTAAACATAATGAAAAATTTCATTAGAAATGATTATGCGCGTCACAGGGCAAGAAATACATAAATAGTTATGCTGCACATGACTGTTGTTCTGATATGAAAATCAGGCAATTAAAGAAAGGTTATAAATATTTGCGCTACACAGGGGTGAGTTTAGATTATGTCTTGAATACAGCATATTGCCTCAAAGTTGGCAAAATTTATACAAAAGTCCAATATCAATAATAAAGATATAAGATACATTGCACCACATGGAGACATCCTTATCAACTAGGCTAAGGACTATGGCACCCCATACACCTAGACTCTTTCTCTTTAAGAAGAGGAGGAAGGTTTCCCCTCATCCTCTTGAAGCAGACCTTTCACTCCCTATTATACTTATGCTTGGTTCATTTGGTGAGGTATTTTGCTTCAAGAAGAAGAGGACATACATGCACCCCCTGGTGGTTTACATCAATACTAAACCTCTATGCTTCAAGAAGAAAACCTCACCTTATAAGCCTCATGTGAGATATAACAGGGAGAATCTTTGCTCTTAAAGAGGAAGAGGCTATACCTTCCTCTTCCTCTTAAAGAGAAAGAGTCTAGGTGTATGGGGTGCACCATGAGGCTTAGCCCCAAAGTAACAGCGTAAACTACTAGGTGGCACCACCTACTGACAGGGATAGTTTATAACAGGAGAGCATTCGCAACTCTGCTCTTTGCATCATGGAGACCATAGTCTACTGGGAATTGCTAGGGACATTAATTGCATAAAGTCAATTGTTTCTAAGACAATAATTATATAATTTAGATATTATGCCTGAATTTGTAGATGCAGTGAATAGGGGTATATATGTCTGATGTAGTGTTCCTCGTCTGATATTGTCGTGTTTAATACCCAGAAATATTAAAAGTCTTTTACAATAGTTACTTCTTACTTGTATCTGGATATATGTGCAAACAAAGCCTATCATAATATATAATATTACATGTCCTACAAGGAGTGATATCTTACTACCCTATGTCAACAAGAACGCCTTTTCTCATTCAACCAGTTACCCGGGCAAAACTCCCAGTTGTCTATACTACTAACACGTTTGTCCACTCTAAACTCCCATCTGTTTATACCACTTATATGTAACCGACGTTAAATTCACCCAAGCACGTTTATTAACAACATAAGAAAGCCAATGTTCATAATTATCAATTCGCATATTCAATCTGTTCGATTCTTTTCACTGCAATATAAAATCCCGTTTTGAAGTAATACGAATTTATAATAAGTTACACAATTCATGATTTTACACTAGGGGGCTCTATAAATCACGTCTTTCTGTCATATTCCTTGAAACAGTTAGGCCCCTAGGTGGCACCACCTACCATGCCTGAAGATTCAGGCACAATGGAGCAAGTAAAAGTTAGTGACGATGCAGAGATCAGACGGGCCCACACCAAACTAAGTTTCTTCAATATAAAAGCAAATATATAAGAAAGACGGGGGCTTCCATTCAGTAAGTATGCACGATCTCAAAAGTCCCCCCACTTCCTCCTTAATGTGCTTGTAATGGGAGGCGCCCTTAAATATTAAATGTACTTTCTATGGACAAGAACAGAAACGATAAACACAGAGTAGAAATTCGTAAAATACTTGCTGTTTAAAAACAGTTACTCATAATTGCCCTTAGAATACCTTACAAAAACATTTATAATGTAATTCCTCCACCGTGGGGGAAGAACATAGGCCCCCGGTAGCCCTTGTTGATCATAAAAGGTGATGATAGGGGGGACCCTTCACTGACCAAGTGGTTCATTTAGTTCAATTCCCGGTTAGTGCCTGGGTTCACAAAGGGATATCAATGAGGTACAGCAAAAATGATTTTAAGGTTTTGATCCCCTAGGCCTGCTGTTTGCCTGCCCTGTCACCCTCATCTCATTAATATGATCACCAAAGCCGTGTGCAGAAATTCATTGTTATTTTACAAAATACCAAATACATGAAGTACAACTTGCTCACGGGATATTCGTGGGTATAGGCCTTACAATATTGGAAGATGTTTGGTGCTTACATGCGAAAAGTGTGGGACAAAATATTTGCAGGGGAAAAGGCAGGGTCTGAAAAAATATTCTCACTTTCCTAATGGTTACGGAATAATGCAATCTATTCATAACTGAAAATAATTGTTGGGACAGATTGTCAGTACAAGTCTTCGTCGAATTTAGCAGAAACCTATCAATAGCTTACGCAGACAAAGCTTAATAAACTGTATTTTACACATTGCATTATATTCAGATCCATTCATGTACCTTAAACACAATTCCATCATGTTATAAACCATAGAACATCACAGTCACACTGACCAAACAACCCTTAATATTATCTCCTGTCATATGAGCTTAAGAACGCTGAACGTGAGATTGAGGCAACTTGTAGACAACTCAATTATTTCTGGCCTTTTATCCTCGGCAGCAGTGTGTGACCAAGGCGCTGCAAGGTGAGACAAAGCCCGCTGATTAGCGGCCTAGACCAATCAGCAGGTTCTGTGTTGATGAGGCTCTATGCAAAGAACTTTGATCTGAAGCCTGCTTCATAGGAAATAACGGAGAAATTAACAGAAGCTTGTGTTTCATAAGGGCTTTGGATTTTGATCACATAATAGAGATTTTAGGGTAAATAATAGAGGTGTGTATGAGATGCTGATTACCTGGCAGATGTTTTAGGGTAAACAAATAAAGGTGTCTGGGCCCCTAACAAACGTTTTCTATAATTATGAAAACTCTTTTAGAAGATCTACTTCATTTCCGTTAAGGATGCATAAATATGTGATTAATTGCCTATTTCAACCTTATTGTACGAAGAATATAAAGCTAGAAGTCGGGTATAATTATCGTGCAGAATCAATTTTAATGTGAAATGACTGAATAATGTCGTGATTACCGGCTAATAATAAAATCATGTGATAGAACGAAATGGGAACGAAAAGTAGACTGAAAACTGTAATTGAGCCTGAAAAGATGTCTGGACCAACCGGTAGCCGAACAGAACGTCTGAGACCGGCCTGAGAGTGAGACCATAGGCCTGGCAAGCTTCCCCTAGTATAAGGACACGATCCTCCTACTGCCACAACGACGCCCCTCCGGGCACCTCCGACCGTGCAGAATGAACCACAGCCCAAGAGCTCCATTGAACACCCAGTCCCAATTCACCCTTGTGCGCAAGGCACGACTCTCGATCCTATAAGCTGGTCTCCTGCCGAAACTCCAGTCAGCCTGAGACCGAGAACCCAAAATTTCCTTTTGACGGGGAGCATGGAAATCCCGACTCCCCAAAGAATATCACAAATATACATATTAAGGTTAGACTACGGTGATGAGCGGCAGATTTACAAAAACTGACATATCTCTGGGGTCATTAATGATATTAGAACATGTTATACATAATTTAAAAGCTCTAATTTTTCTCTATCTTATGATATACCTAACTGAATTTATAGATTTAGATTTGAGAAAATAATGATTAAACTCGTATTTTTTCACTTTTATTTTTTGAACCAATATTTCTGACTTAATATTATTTTCATAGTTTTGAAACTTTGTAATATTGTCAATAACAATAGTCTTGAGGGAACCGTGTCTCAGATTCGTTATTTAGGCTCTAGTTTTGATTTTGTGACAAAAAACGGGAAACTTTTTGTATGTTTTTGTCATTTTTTATAACTTAATTTTCTAGATTTCATAAAATCAAAACCAGGTCTTAATTATAAAATCTGAGACACGGTCCCCTCTATATGATTGTTACCTACATGCATACGAAAAATTATAAAGTTCCTTCCATTATTGACTGAGATATTCCAATTCAAAAAAATTCTGTATAAAACTTCATTTTCATATTTTCGATTATTTTCTATTTCTATTCTTTGACCCAAAGTTATATGATTTATATCATTAATTGGTCATTTTAAACTAATATCTAATGATATATCATAAGTATCAAAATGGATAATAGCAAAATAATTATTCTACATTTTTCCGAGACCAGTGAAATGGTCCGTCATCACAGTAGTCTAACCTTAAGGGATGTCCTTATGAAATAGACCGAAGTAAAACCAGTTTACCTGTTACTATTTTATGTTGTATCATATTGCTGCTGGAACAATCAAGTTCTTTTTTACCATTAGACCTTTGGTCACATGCCATCATTGCACAAGAGGTTTACTTCCAATACTCCTAAAATACCTAAACAAGAAAATTTAATGACCAGGTTATGGTTACACTTCACTTATTTCGATACCACTTTTCTGTCCACTGGTTGCATAGCCAAGAAGAGCGAGTGAAAAGTCTCTTTGACTAGAATGTCTCTGTTATGTAGTCCCCCTCTTGTTTCTACACCCGTCCCCTCACAGGCTGTGGGTAATGGTTGCTGGCAAAACAGTGCTCATCAGATTTTAATTTAAATGATTGATGTAGAACTCCTTTTAGTCTGATACTTCAAGGCAAACAGGTCTCCTTTAATTTGGCATGTAAATTAGTATGAACTTAAGGTGTTTTATCTAATTATGGGAACAGTGAAGACAGTTATAATGTCTTTCAACACGACGGCGGATAGGTAAGAATTTCTCTATGGTTATTTGAATGTCCCGCAAATAGTCCGCTTATGATATTTCTAACAAAGGAACGCCTCATAGCGCTCCGAGAATGCTGTGTGCACTGAAAAATATCTTTACGCAGCTTCACCAAACAACTGCACATAATAAGCAGCAAATTCCCATACGCAATGTCTAGAAAATGTTATAATATACATCAATCTACATGTAATGTTCACCAAACATATATCCATAAATCTGCACGTAATTCGCTGCTCAATTACAAAACAATTCTTCAATGTACATGTATCTTCCGCTTATGGTTAGTCAATGCCTTGTCCTATAGCCTATGTCAGAAAACATTTGGTATAATTGACAATAAGTATTATATTCCCCATTTCTAATTTGAAGGGCATCTTGTCTCTTAAAGGAACTCAAATTGACGATTGAAGAGGCCCAAGTCCAGGGGGTCGCATGACACTTGCCTGCTGGCCTCGACCAAAAAGACAGGAAGCAGGAAATGACAGAGGGAAACGCATTAAGATTGGAGCCTAATTCAATTACTTTTGACGTTGGCATCAACGTTTAATTGAGAATCGCCCCCTGCAGAAATGTCATATTTAGTTTAAATGAAAGCAGCTAGAGAGGTTCCTCCGGGAAGTGGCAGTTTCAATTTTTGCTCTCAAGGACACTTATTGTTGCTGCCCGAAGATGAAGTCACCAGCAATTTGTCCAGTCTTCTTTCTAGAAATTGTACGATTTTTCAGGTAAACGACGGTGATCAGCTGTACGTAACGTTTTATCGAAATGTCGATAGGTGTTGTTCATTTTGCTAAAACGGGAATAAGGATGGACTCATCGGTATATTATATGCAATATTGAAAGACGTAACGCTTATTCAGCTCATCCTACTATACACCAACATTCACGTTTACCATGAAATATTTTAAAAAATTACCTCTGTACTTATTATCTGAAGACAGTTGGATAATACAAAATTAACCAAAACAACTTGGTTGACAGAATTTGTAAAATGCAACTTTATTTTGGCATTTTCCCATAGGAACCAATGTTAAAGCCTGTAAGCCCAGCTCATAGCATCCAACCCTATTTTGCCCTGAAATACAGCCTTATGATTGGCCAGCAAACCTGCAAAGCTGTCCATTGATACAATTTAGGAAATCACAATTTTAGGCAGTACTTGGGGATATAAAGCAAACCATAATTCTTGCTCATTTCAGTAACCCCTACTCTTTAGATCAAGGATGGCTCGAATAGTATTTTGTCCTATAACATGCTCATCAATGGAAAAGTATAATGAATGTTCAAAAACGCATCCATTTTGCCTAAAATTAGCCCTAGGGGCATGGCAGTTAAGATACGTTTAGAAACACTAGTGTAGAGCGTTGAACTATCATAACCATTTAGACCCCATGCATGGCCAATCCTTCCATAGCCGCCCGTGGATGTAGTCCACAATCCAGCTGAAGCCGCATGGAAAAATGACGGTTTTTCTGTACATTTTTCTTATCTTCCCAAATAGGACACTTTTGTGAATATTCAACATATAAAATTGGCCAATATATCGTTTAAGAGCTGACTGAATTTCCTATCCGATGCTTCAAACCCCATCTTTATAATGTTCATTGTTAGGGGTTGGATAGCCTTTGAACTAACCATCCCCTAAAATCCATGGAAATATTGGGGAAATCAAGCAATTCATGAATGCAAACTTTGGGGTCTTATGGGATAATTTGTCACCAAATTGTTATTCAAAAATGCCTCATGGGTGTACCCAGGATTCTAGGAGGGGGTCAACGTATTGGCTTCATGCATTAAAGGGAGCCAAAACAAATAAATTCAACAAAATGTTCCAAACTCTAATAATCATGGAAATCCATTCCTTGAGCCTATTAATTTTCTGGTCCATGTTAAAATCTAAACCATGAAATATGGTAGAAAATCATTAAAAACACGTTTTCCATGCTGAACTCAATTAATGTGGATCTGCAAAAATGGGGTTTGTTTACAAACAAATAGAGATATTGCCATCTCTCATGGAATTCTACTTTGGTTTGAGCTAGTTTTCACAGCAAATTCTTTACCACTGACCTTAACTAGACTCATCTAACATATTCCTATACTTATCTGAGTTTTGAAAATTTGATAATTTTGTCAATTATATTGGTTTTGACTCCCTTTAAGGGTGTGTGTGTAGGAGGGGGTAGGTGAAGAGGAGGACAATAACCCCGGTAACAGAGATGACAGAGTTAGAAAAACAACAGTAATTACAGTTAAAATAGAAATTTAATTAAAAGACTATCCTCGTAAGTTTGTTTTGCTTCCTCATGCTTCCCATTGAACAGAAATGCCCTACTCTGCACAATTTGTCTCATAATACCATTTAAAGTCAGCAATAGTTATTTCTAATGGCTAAAACGTACAACATGTACGTGTATCTAGTTAAAACTCTGTTTGACCATGTAGGTTTTCCTAATGTTAATTATCATTATTTGCAGGCTGGAACTTTGTATTACGTTGTCCTACCTCATTTCTACATTTTAAGGCTTCCTTTCCACCCACGCAGTAGATAATAACCACAATTAAAAAACAAAAAAACACCCGAGTTAAGTATTGTTTTAGGAGTTCACCATTCGTTGAGTGGAATCAGCCTCCTTAGTAAGTTAATGCGATTCTCCTTTTAGAACTACTTTACCAAATTGTAATGATTTCATGAAGTCATAATGAAAGGCAAACTTACCCAGGCAAGGAGCGACATAACGATGGCGTTTCGTAAAGTTCTAATAACATTCTGTGATGTTCAGCGATGACCAATACAAAAACGTTCTTGGACGTCAGATTAATGGTCAGTTAGCTATAACAATCATGAACCATTACTAAGCCATATAATTTTCTATATTCAAAGTCATCTTTGTTAATTACGTTATTTTCCATACAATCTGGAATCCTCTTTATGAAAAATGTATACAAAAATAATGTTAAGAACTACTCTCTATAGCCCACAAAAAGAAATGTACGTGGGCTACCATTATGTAAAGTGGCACTATCATGGAAATTGTGTTTACTCAACATAGATTATTAAGAATGGTTTTTGATCTGAGCTATTTCCGAGCTGAGCCGATCAGAGAAACCGGAACTATGTTGTTTTATGACCGGAAGCCACTACAACATATTATAATTTGAATAAATGCCAAACAATAGGAATGTTCAAATACCTGTTTTAGGCCCAAGTCCGATTTTAAATTGCAATAGCACGTCTGTGATTTTATCAACTATATACGGGGGGGGGGGGGGGGGGGGGGGGGATAAACATTGTTTAACTCGGCATTGTATAAAAAGCAGATCTCTGCGTTAAGTATATAAAGTATGATAAATATAATGTGTGAGATGGAGAAAAGCAGAGAGAGTTGAAGACGCGCTCTTTCACACTAAATCATAATTCATGGTTAACCATACAGTTAGAACTATAATTATCCCTACAATTAGACACAGATATAGAAATAGGCTGATACAGTAGCGGTACAAGAAAATAAGCATAATTGCAATCAGTTTAGGTAAACAAATTAAACCTGAACTGATTGCATAAGATTAAACGCAAGGGGACGGGAAAAAATATAACCTGGGACTGTTGCTACAAGAGGGGTATTGATATAATAACAATATGCAATAGAAAGTTTATATTTAGATTGTTGAAATGGAAAGTCTCTGTTTGTATGGTACAAACATCGGGAGATAACATTAAGAACACTTTTATTGGGAGAGTAAAGACAACTTAATAGGGGAGTTATGATAAGATTAATCAAAGTAACGAATCTAATGATCTGAAGGCCCGATGATTTGTTCGTGATTTTAAAATGAAACTCCTGATCTTTTCTCCTTTTTTATTTCATTTGAATTGACATACAGTCTTCGGCAACTGTAGCCGATCATCATCCTTTTATAATTAAAACACCCGCCAAGGGTATAATAAAGATGTGATATTGTACGTGAATCCAAAGTAAGGCCTTAACTGAAGGCCAACGGCTTCCTTGGGCTTCCTTGGGCCTCTGTGACTGGAGCTTATGGGGCTTCAGATGTGTTTATGAAAAGGTGTTCTTTATTCCCCTAAATGATAGGCTATAAGCAACAAATAATACGTTATTGATATATTATTTTTTATGAATAAAATCAATAATTAAAGGCAATTACAAGATTTTCCACTTTGAACCCATAGTGGAATATACCTTTGATAATACTGCCCGCTCCTGCTGCAGGTAAACCGTATTACCCGGACGGATGTCGGTAAACTTTGTCTAAATTTCCTTGGTACATATAGGTTGTATAGATAGAGTGTGGAAGTGTGAGTCAGTCGGAAGGCGTGGGTGGAATAATGGTGATGTTGTTGTGACCACTGGTGATGTGAGTTCGTTTGGCCTCCCGATGACCAAACCGGACCAATTACCAGACCCCACGCTCCGTTACCCCTGCCGCCCGCCGGCGTATGCCCCGGGGACTCAACGAATGAATCTGAACATAAAGGGGAATGCTAACACTAATGAAATTGACGGAGGAAGTGTTACTGAGCTTTTGTGTATATAGAATAGGATTAATTGCAGTAAAAACTATGAGCTTGCCTGCTGGTCTTCACATAAGTTATAGTTATGTTGTATGGTACAAAAACAGATATCCTCAGAATTATTAACGATTGCTTCTCCTGTCTGTTTTATATTGGTATGGCAATAACGTTGAGGAAGGGTCCATTAATTTCGGGTTTTAATACGTTGCTAATGCGTCTTATTATGCTCAAGGGGGTCGGGGTCTAGGAAACATAATTATAAAATGAGAAGGGCTACGTAATTAATGACGGTCCCTAGGATAGCTGGTTGTCCTGCAAAAGTGGGGAAATGAAATAAAGAATGCGAACACAATAGTATTAAAAAAAATGCACCAACACAATTTTATTTTAGATTTTTTTTATAAAAAAAGCAACAACAAGGAATCATTCCCAAGTGACAGATCAATTGACCGTGGGCCCCATAATGCCCTTGGCATGATGGCATCGGCTGGCGTGTGTTCCTTTTAATATAATTATTGTACTTATTAACCACTGTAATGCATTACGCGACCGCCATACGCTTGACAAGACACAGCCCTTAAAGGCATCATAAAAAGAGTCATACATTGTAATTTGATAATTGATGTATATCCTATAACCTACGGCCTGTTTCAAGATTTAGTTTCATAAGCTAGCGGAGCCAATTTTGTCATTGTTATCTACGAGCGTTTGGTTCTCTAACAAAGCTTTTTACGCTGAATTAACAGATATTTTGGGGCCACAACAGAAGGTTTCTTTATGAAACACCTTCTTCGAGCATCCACTGTACATGCTCAATAAGCAGGCATGAATTCTTCATATCACTGGACGTTTTTATCGAACAGACCATTGGCGGTAATATTGTAAGACTAATTGATAATGTCAGACCATATCAAAGATATCTTATTTCTCATTAGTTCCCCTTGCCCTAAAGTGATAAATTCTTGTTTTGTCCATTGAAGCAGAGTAGTCAGTAACATTTTATGTAAATCCTATACCCTTTACTAGATGAATCGGATTATTCAATGAGATAGACAGCATTCAGAGAGGTTTCCAGAAATAATAGACATGTCAGGAAATATCTAACAGATTTAGTGAAAATATTATCACATTTTTCAGGGTATATCTCATGAACTCTTCAGTAAATTTGGGGGAACTATTTTCTATATGTGCCTTTTACACGTAGAAAGCAATCTAAATGGGGACACCTGGCATTCATTTTCTCTAAAAGAAAAAAAAAGAAAATATATAAAACACTGATTAGGTATTTGACAATGCCTTATGTGGAGCCCAGACACTGTCACCCCATCATTCCCTCCTGTATAATTCATCCCATAGGTGTGTAGGCTGGCAGACATAGTATTATAACATACATGTATCAATGTCAACCAGGTGATTTATACCTTGATAAGTATGCCCGGGGACCAGAGCACCCTCTGGTCTGGTGTTATTTTACTTCAGATTTCCTGGTTTCTAGGAAATCGGATGAAATTGTATGAACTATATTAGGACAAATATCTTCTTTGCCATATGTACAGCCATTTAAATTTACAGTTTACGTTGGTACACGATACTTATGAAAATAATACTTAAATACTTTCACACTTTCTTTACACTTGGGAATCGTAAGTACATTTTTTTAAATAATTGGGTGATATTTTTCTCCAGCCGCTTATACATCTGTTATAATTATGTCCTTTCTGAACCGAGGCCTAGGCGTCGTTTTTCTAGCCGTACATATGTAATGTAATATATATATTTTGTCCAAGTCATATGACATTTTATGGAGTGTAACCCAGTATCATGCTTGTGTCATCCTCGTGCGATCGTCTTCCATTTAATCAGGGTAACAGCGTCGCCCGACCTACGTATGGTACGTATGGCAATCCATTGGCCCCTTCTGACCGTCCGTATACACCTATAGACCCAATAAAGCTATTGAGAGGTCATCATGTGGTTTTTATTTCACCCCCGATATGTAGTCTCCTATCTTTTAACACTGAGGAACACCTGCAAGCCGGCCAGGGCAATACAGGGTCTGTATAGCCCTGGCGTGACGTCACGAATTCCGTATCGGCCCTGCTATGACGTCATACGTAAACAAACGTAAATTTGTGTCAACAACTACGCATAAAAAAACGCATAATAAACGCATAATTGCTATCCAAAACGCATTATTAGTAAACAAATATGTAAGAAGAGATGAAATACCAATAGATTGACATGTTTTTTTAGTTTATTTTCTATGTTTTCACTTTTCGCATTGATGCGAAGTTTGTTTACTATACACTAGATGGCGCTGTAAGCAGGTTGGGGCTACGACGGGAAAAACGGGACGTCCCGTTTTTTCAGGGCGCAACCCTTTAAATCCTTTAAAAATATTCTATTATTATTTTTTCAATTTTGAAATATGACCCTTTATGACAAATGATTATTTGGTTAAATTAAAGTCGAATTCCATCTTTAGAATAATGGTTTTAAGGGTTTTTTAAAGACTGCCTGAAAAAACGGGACGTCCTGTAAAAAATGGATCACTAAAGCGTCCCGTTTTTTCAGGACGGGCCGTTTTCTTGGTATGATTTTTGTAACTTTTAAAAATTAAAAATCAATAGAAAAAAAATGCAACGATAGAATTTGAAAATGAAACGATCATTTTGCTTGAACGGATGTGTATTTTCATTATAAATATTCTTTTAATTTAGCAACCTCCTCATTTTCTGAGCATTTTTATTTATGTAAAAATATTGATTGTGAAATTATTATTTACATATTTGTCAAAATGGAAAGTGTTATCAAATTCATGATAAATGCAGAATTTCATAATTTTTGCAGTTTGCATATGTAGAAGTATTAAATCATGTTTGCCCTGTGTAATATTCACATATAATTTCTTTTAAAATAATTAGATAATATACTTTTTCATAACTGCCTGTTATTACAGGACGTCCTGTTTTTACAGGACGTCCCGTTTTTCAGTAGAATCCCCAACCTGGTAAGTACGCCAAGGTGTGCCGTAAGTACGCTAGATGGCGCCCTATGTACGCAATGCGATTTTATAAACAAAATCGATCAAAATTCGCATAATAAAAGCACAATAATGTTTAAGGAGGTAAAATAAATCCGATACTAACCTTGTCTGAGATCCTGTGCCTTGTATTTCGTCTCGGGGAACAGTTCCGCAAGGTTCCGCCCTTGGGCCTGACGGCCCTCTGGCGGAACCTTGCGGAACTGTTCCCCTCGCCTTAATACGGTGGCCAGGATCTCGCAGTTGACAAAATATATTTCCAGGCATTAGACTAATTAGTTTATATCAATTATTGACAACAGAGCATAGAACATCAGAAAATGCCTATTTCTGTTAAAAATTAAAAAAAATCACAGTTCAATGAGCCCATCCCAGGGTTAAATGATATCCCGGGGTTGGACAAAGTTTGGACAAAATAGGCATATGTGCCATCCTTGTTTCCTAGAGTAGGATTTACTGAAATGGGCAAGAATGATATTTTTCGATATCTCCAAGGCCAATGCTTTGGGCAGGTACTGAGGTAGGCATCAAAATCTACCTGCTCAAATTTGGCCTGCTACGCCCACCAGCCCACGGGGCAGTAGTAGTAGTAGTAGATCTTTTAGTCGGGCGAAAGCAGTAGGACACCACCACATCCACGGTCAGTGAGGGAGGCCCTGAGGGGGGGGGGGGGTGGGCTGAAAGCAGTAGGACACCACCACATCAATGTTTATCACGATAAAAAGTAGAAAATACAGCAGTGTCTCATATATCTTTTAAGCATTTTTCAATAGACAATAACAACTGACTCTGGGACAAACATCATGGTCTAGAAGGCTAAATCAAAGCAACTGAAAGTCACTTAGTCTTCCTTTTTATCATAATGAATTCTTAGAAGTCTATTCAATAGAGCTTCCAAATGAAAATATGTTTCGTCAGTTGACATTTACTAAAGACAAAACATTCCCTCGCTACATTTGATGTAATGGGGCTTACTGCTCGGAACATCATCTCTCTGGATCTTTGAAACAACAGAATGCTATAATGTAGTGGCTCTTGATGGGACAGAGGTGGGGGTCCGCGTATCGAGATTTTAAAATGGCAGTGTCACATGTATTTAATGCTTAACTATAGAGAGTTGATTATCCGTTTATATTAGGTGTACTTAATTAGTCGCATTAGTTTATGGATAATAGCTAGCTCCTATCGCAGTCTCCGCCTTGTTCGACTGCTGTTGTCGAATACATAATCATAGTTCCACATCATGTAAGATGTAACACTCGCGTGAAAGAATGTTCCTTATTTATTTATCTCCTATGTATTGTTGTTCCATGACAAGATCTCAATGACAATGAACAGCTCCAAGGATGGAATCCCCTTAAACACACTCAGTCAATGCTCCAGCCTTTCTATACAGTCTATCAGCTTCTATTCCAAATCCAGGACTCAGCTTCTAAGACTCAACCTTTCCAGGATGGGTACTCACAACAACATTCAGCTAAACTCTGACTGAGCTTGAGCACTGCATGCCCCTTGAGTATGATACGTCACACATAGACTCCTCCTCTAACTCCTCACATTGACAAGGAGTTACGACTAAAGCTTGCGCCAATGTAAACACAACGCTGCTAAGCCTAAAGAGCATGGACTGGCCATCTGTGTCAATACACTATCATCAATGTCGCATTTCAAAATTTAAAAAAGCTAATTTTGTAATTCGTTATATTTCTATGTCCCCTGTTGCATGTTACTATGACTCATGTCAGTTGTCAAATTTAAGAAATGGCAATGTCGCGGTGTCGCATTTACGAGTCAAGGGCCCCAATGTAGGGTGCCTGGCTGAGGCCTTTTAAGATACAACCCTACAATTTACCAAAGCTAATACAGCTGTCTGAGGGCGTGCACGAAATGGGGAACAGACGTTCGAGCCAGAAATTGTGCTTGTTGTCAGATTCACATCTATAGGGGACGGAAGCTACATTGACACATGGACATCTGTATCGACAATTACGGGAGTTTTCTGCTTGTTAAGGCCTACGCTTCTACTGGATGTTTTTTTGTAGCAAACCTGTACACGTTTTGTGATACAAGATGTTTTAAGAATAAACTAGAATATGATAACAGAGTTGTATATCATAAGTGTTCGGAGCAAATTGCAAAAATTCACTGCTGAAATGTATATTTTAAACGCTAAGTGCATAAAGTGGAGTTGTAAATTGACACGTCTAGACGTTTAAGAGGCATTGGTTTTGTGCACAGTTCATTCTATATTCGCCTCAGGCAATGATCATACTCTATAGAACATACATGTACTGCAAGACGTAGCCTACAGTTTTTAAATAATTCTGCTATCTGTTATTTAAGGCAAGTTTGGAGTGTTTATTTTGTGTGATACTGACCAAACTCAGAGAAAGGATTGGGCTGTTTAATCATAAGATGTGATTTTTGAACTCAACTATGGACATGCATCTTCCTACTGGCATCCAATTGGCATTGAAACTCTTTAGCCAAGCAAGAATGCAACCTCAGTAAAACGTTGCAGAAATATTATGTTTAGTTGTGGTTTATGTTCTTGTTCCGTTTTTTTAATACACCAAAACCGAAAAATGGCGTTAAAACTTAACAGTGTGATGTTGGACTGTGACATTATCGTTCTTTCACTGTCTTACACATAAAGATAACATTACCATATTGATAACATTCTATATGAGTAAGGTCTCAACATCACTGAAGTATAATACATTATTGTAACATTCTTTTTGATGAGTTTCAACCAAACCTAAAATAACGTAACTGTTATGTAACAATTAAGTGACAGACTTACCAGAAGAGTATGGTCGCAGAATGTACTCATTATGTCAATGCTTGTCTGGGTAATTTGTACTCACGTTGTACATTTATTATGTTTGACATCAGAAAGAATGATGTTCGGAATATATCATTATCAAAAAATATTTGATCTTTGACATCAATAAGGAGGTGTCAGTTTTTTTAGTATCGTTGGTTTGATGTCAGATGTCCTAACGTTTTCAGTATCGTTGATTTGATACATAAAACAGATCTCCTAGCTTTGTGTACCTCTGTCTGCCATTAACTCCCCCACCACCTCCCAGCCATGCACCTCTCTTTCCACGTCCGGTTCCGCCTTCCGTCCTCCCACGCACAGAACGTGAAGAATGAGGGCGACCAGGGTCCAGAATTAGTGCCCAGGGTCCTAAAACCTCATGCCAATTTGTCAATAATGAGCTGTCCCTGGTCTTAAAACCCTGTGCCAATATCACATACACTTGTCAAGAGCGATAGGTGACATTGTCTGGCAGTGTAGTTACCTATGTTGGATGGTATGTATAGTAGATGGTCCCTACTAATATATCCCTTGGAGGATGTATCACATTTTATCAGCTGTTTATAGATGTCTATTTATATATAAGTGTAGTGCTTATTAGATTCTATGTCGGTATGCTCAGACTAGCATTGACCTATATGTCTGACATCTGAACCTATTAGTAATAACTTTACAAATCCAATCCAAATAGACTGCCGACAATCATATATATGGATGTTTTTGGTATATTTACATGTCTGAGAAATTTACAAATTAAATCGTAGCTTCACCATTTAAAAGATACTGTTAATGCTGACTTAGAACATATACCAAGAAGGATATAATATTATGAGACTTATAATGCTTATTGACCTAGGATATTCTTGAGTGGTGGTGATGGAAAAGGTGAACATTCAATATGGACTAAACTTGAAAGGGTCAATGCAATGAGATGCTTCATAAACAAACAAAACCTCATTACTATAGAGCGTTTGCCACTTCTCGCGCATGGCCAGAAAATTGACTTCCCCCTATTAGTACTGTCAGAAAATCGGATTTTCTGTTTTTTCTTCAACAATCATGAGTTTTTTTCTGTAATATATTGTCGCTTTTGGTTCTGGTTATCTGTAAATATGCAGCTTTTTATACTGGTTCTTTAGTCTGGGAGATAAAGGAAACGAAAATCCGATTATTTTACATTGCGCCTAGGGGCCGGAAGTCTGCAATTCGCTATCTACTTTGTGCGAAGGATAGCGGTGACTGTGCGTCTGGCAATAGGTCTATTGCTCGAGATCTTTACCTAGATTTGAAAAATTTAATGATGGTATTTTGGTTGTTTTTTTCTTGGTGTGACTGATATCACCTTTTCGGTTAATTGCGCAAACTCACTGTTAATGAATTCCATTCTTGTCAGGAAGATTTTACTTTTTATATTTTCTACGCATACTGCAGAAAGCATATATAGATAGTAATTATAATTACACAAATAAGGAATCAAGAGTTACACTGAAAAATAATTAAAACAATGTTGTTCAAAACTTCATTCCATTTTTTTTTTCTCATTTGACCTTTTGGTTCTCGTAAAGGTTAAAACACCCATCCCTTTTCTTTTGCCTCGGCAGTACCTTAAGTACATTAAGAGCTCGTGTTTCTATGCTTTCAAAGTAGAAATGACAAAATATCTCGAAGGAAGTTAATAACACTGAGTTGCCGCACAAATTGGCTAGGGCATAAAATAAGCTGCCTTTCCTGAGAGGTCTTTTTAATTTACTCTGAATTTCTCTTGAAATAAAAAAGAATAAAACAAAGGCAGTCGATGGTAGTTGTGCATTACGAATCTTCTTTTGATTGGTGCCTTATTACTTGAAGGATCATTTTATCATAATCCTTCCAAGAATCTTTATACATCTTTTTCATTAAGATGGCGCCCCCTGGTGTATCAAATTGGTAACACACTTTTAGGCCTTTCCCATAGTTAAGGTATATGAAGTGAAGTGACCTAGTTACCAAAAGCCCCAAAAGTGGGCAGACTGGTGGAGTGCGCAGGGTCATGGGAAAGGTGTATAGGATTGGATGATTCACCCAACACACAAGAGTGATATCCGAACTACGCTGTAAATTGAAAAATGATTTAGTGCCATTATTTTTCGAGTTTACCTTCTGCTTCTATGAAGCATAACTGCATCGGGAGTACTTAAATTGATGTTTAATCAAGGTTTGAAAAGAAGTGATTTAAAGTAAATTAATTTGCCGGGGACTTTAAGAAGAACATTTCGGAAATTCCATTTAGATTTTGATTAATTTTGTGTTTTTAGGGGAGCAGACTTTTACATGTGGCCATTGCTCACGTGATGTTAACAGGTTAAGACTGCTGATGAGTTTGAATCCTAAAGCAAAAGGCAATATGCCTGTCCAACATTGATTTTATCTCAGGGTTTTATAATGGTTGGACGAAATAACTGTATGTACCATCCTTGTCTCTTACAGTTAGGGCTTCTGATATAAGCAAGAATGAGCTTTTTCCATATTTCCAAGTACTGCTAAAACGTTAAGATTTCTCAAATGTTATCAATTGACAGATTTGGAAGTTTGCCAGCCAATTAAAGTGTTGTTTTTAGGGCCAAATAGGACTGGACATTATAGGTGTGGCTGACAGGTTTTTACATTGGTTCATATGGTTAAAAGGCCAATATATAAAGCTGCATTTCACAAAATTTAGAAGCAATCTGTCAACCAAATTGCTTTGGTCAATTTTGTATTATTCATCTGTCTTCAGGGAATAAGTGCAGAGGCAAATTTAAAATTATTTCATGGTAAGCTTTAACTTTGGTTTTAGCTGGGATAGACTTATATATACTTATATATGCATAATCAATTATAAGGATAAAGAAGGTTAAATGCACTGATTGAGATAAGTGAAAAATATATAAAACATTGGATCGCAAACATAGACGTCTTCATGTTATTGATCTCAAAAATATCTCATTTTAAAAGATTTGATTTATGAGTAAAGGTACGTTTGAAACTTACCAATTAAATCTTTTCTTTTTCCCTTTGTAGCGCTAATGAGAAATCCTCCTTTGTGGATGCAATGCAGCCAAATAATAATTAAGAGGCATACAGCAATATGGAAGTCTTTGTCTTTTCTTGCAAGTTAAAATACAGAATGTGTGTGTGTAGAATTTCCCTCCTCATGCCTTTGGTACAAAGCTATACAGGTGTAGGGCAACGATCTTGCTAGCGTTTTTAGTAACTGTATACATACAGGTAAAACATAACAATTTATGGGCATAGCGTTGTTCCCTGCTTTCTGATATATTTAGCTTGTGAACTACTTTTTTTTTTCAAGTGTACTCTTTTGATATCAGAGGTAATATTCCCTTGAGACTGTAGCAACCCGCTTCTGTTGGGGACCTTCCATTAAGTGCGTACCCAACAAAAGGGGTGGGGGGGGGGGGGTCTGACATTTAAAAAGAAAAGATGTGCCCAAGTTCTTATACAAATTCATTACATATTTTAACCCAAGGGGGGAGTGGTCGGGGTAGGAAGTTTTTAAAGGGTGCCTTCGTACTAAGTGGTAGGCCCCATGAAAGGTGTCTCAGCGCTCATGTATCATCTCAAAATCTCGTGTACACTAAAGTATAGAAATGTTATATCAGATATTCCTTAAAACCTTTAGACAGGCATATCCAGCAAGAGCGTTGGATAAATTTCACATTAGCAATACCAATTAATGTGAATTTCTCACAACTTAAACCTCAAGATGAGATTATTTTTCTAGTTTCCATGGGTGACCTGATTTAGTTTACAATAGAAACATGGGGTCGCAAGTCTAGAACAACGGCAAACTAATACTCTCCATAAGGTTTTGTTCTAAGAATCATTTGAGACAGAAAAACACGAAACCTATTTTTGAAATGTCTAAAGCATGTCATGAGCGTTCTTTTAGTGTGTCTCCTTTACTACTCATGGCAATGTTTAAAGATAATCCATCATATACCACGGTTCAAAACCCTTGTAAATCTTAGTTTGATTGCTATTTGGTGCAAACATTTTTATAGGACAGGTGTGATACACCACGTGAAAGGGGGAGGGGGCCATTAAATGATGTGACTGGAATTATTGTAAAATTAGAGATTGTTAATAACCACTATCTCACATTATCAGATATTTCCAAGTATAATAGACCCTTTTTGGGTATCTCTCTAATCGCATCGCTGAATGGGACAGCAATTTCTGGTCGCTATTTCAATACCAGATTTTTTGTCGAATCACTCATGGGGTGTCTCCCATTAGATGCGTGCACATGTCATGTAGAGGTGCTCAGGATCCCATTAGTACTGCAGCGGGTCTGACATGCCCATGTGGCCCAGAGACATAGTTCTACTTAGTAAATTAATGCTGCATCTGAGTATCTGAGTACACATACTTAATCCTTCATTAGTGTCCACCTGATTCTGTTCATCAATACACACAAGCCCCAGGTACGGAGAGCAATGAATATAATTTATGTTTCAATGGCTGCATAGATTAAACCATTTTCGTAAAATATGGGTTAAGCAGGGTGAGACGAACAATACGAGAAAACAGTTACTATTGCTCATTACACTCAAAGGCATTGCCAAACTCTGCTGTGTCAATTTCAATTTCACCTCCCAAACATCATCCCGTCAAGGAGGGTAGTTGATCATGAATACTATCGAAGACTGCTTTGAGACTATTGACCTGGTCATCAACTCCTTTCTCAATAGATTGAATTACTTCTAATAATCACCTATCCTCTACACTCTATAATATTGTAGACAGTTTCTATCACCCTGCCGTCACCATACATGCATAGTTGTTATTGTGCATATTAGCAATCATGAACCATTGATCCGTATTCTAAATGACTTTTAACAAACTGAAATGTCTATCTTTAATAATGATTGATTGTAAGTCAATGTTTTCACCGATTATTAGGATCAGGATTGCTATGATAAACTGAACCTTCCAGTTCATTATAATTATTATATGTACAATCTAGTGTCATTGTTTTAAACACTTTTACTATCTAAGCATGAAATTCAGCCATATACATAATTATGTCAGATGTCAGATTTCCCACCAATGTTTATTTTATAATTAATAAGCAATGTAACAGTCCCTAAGAAATACTCTTGGCGTCATTGTTGTGTTTGTGTTGAATTTGAGTACTTCATGTTGAATTTGTGGTTTGCCTCGGCAGTCTCCGAACGCTCCTCACTATAGCTCATCATTTTGAGCTATTCTTATCCCCGCAAATTGCGGCTAATGCCACTTTTTGTTTCGTTAATTTGACCTCAATGTAGAGAGAGTTAATGGGAAAGTGCTGATGCGAGGTTTTAAGGTTTTTGCATTCTAGTTAACAGTGATGGGGGGTTGTAATGCTCCTAGGGGTGTAGGGATGGGGTTCAAGAGGCTCTGTTTATGCTCTGTGCGTGCATGTTACACACATAAACTGTTACTTTCGAATGTTGCATGTATAGTATATATACGTTTTATAAGACGTTGGAGCGGCAGGTTTCAAAAAGTTTACTACAGACATGAAAAGTTACAGGATTCAGTCAAACCCCTTAAGAAAATCACACATAAATCATTTTTCAGTAGAAAATCTGTTGTGATTCTTATTAAACATGTACATTTCAGTACTAAACACATTTCCCTTAAAGACAATGGCAGGACGATACTGTACTTTAAATAATCCTAGCTAGAGAGTAAGCAGGTAAGGAGCTTTAATATCACAGATTGTAGGCCTGGATAATTCGGGTGGGAATTCCACCGTACGAAGCCTTTCCTAAATCATTACTTCTGACAGAATGATAAAACTCTTTATGTTGTAATTCGGGTGGGAATTCCGTCAATTGAACCTTACCTAAACCTTTACTTCTCACAGAATTAAAAACATCTTTATGTTGCAATTATATTGAATCATTCATGTAGGTGATATCTTTCTCTGAGGCTTTAGGAAGAGGCTTCCTTGTAAGTTGATATACATTCGTTATTCAATTGAAAAGGAAACGGAAAGACTTTCACTGTTTCTCTATTAGTTTTCCCCACAGAATGAGCTGACAATAAAGTACAGACTCGAAGCGGTGAGTTTACAAATGTCATCTACAAAGGAAGAACAATATCAATGTCAAACAATCATAAGTCTTTCATAAATGGCATTATGATTCATTAATTATTGTCTTCCACTTTGAAGTATAATTCTTGAAAAGTAATGCAAGTCAAGGAACACAAATTAAAATGTCGTTCTCTCTGTCTTTTGAATAACCAAAACGGCCATTTACATGATAAACATCTTACTGCAACATGCAGGCCATTTCTTACTGAAAATAGAAACTTCTGTTTTATACTGCGGTATTTCTATACTAAACAAGGATAAGAAGGACTGAACGTTGACCAGTATAATAAAATTGTTAATAAAAAAAACCCCAAAAAACCCAAGGTACATGAGAACACACAGTATTAATTCAATTAAACGCATCTTAAACACATGAAATTTAGTCAACTACCTTTCCGAATTGATGCATGTCACATGCATTATAATAGTCATTTTGGTCTAACAGTAAACTAAAATTGGAGTAAAGATCCTTGTTTAACTAGCAAAATTGCAATAATTTGATATCACTGCATGGTTACCGAGGAGAGGATCAAATTAAAAGAAAAGTCATCCATAACAATTCTTACATTTGAGACCAAGTGCCAGTTTTAGGGGGAGGTGGAGGGGCGGAGTTTTGAATGAATAATGATAATAACATACATTTTGGCAGACCAAGATAATGGAACCACCTCATAATTATATAGCCCCACCCCCACACACTTTGGCTGGTTATAATTATCACTAGGTAGATATTGACATGAATAATCAGCTGCTCCTTGCGACCATTTAGTCCACTAAGTCTTGGGCTTGAACCCTCCCACTGCTGAATGTGTCATCCTATAGTTCACAATTACTAAGAATTAGATATTGCCCCAGATGCGAAAATAGTTTGTTTTTTTTTAATTCTTTATTTCCAAAAAAAAAAGACTTTCAAGCAAGCTTGATCTTCCAAGTTTTTTACTGTACATTTCCTAAGTTCAGGTCACAGTAAAGTTTCAAGAAAAGAATAAAAAATTGATGATAAAATTATAATAATGATAAGGATGAGTGTAGGAATGAGGACACAAGTAACTTTCTATAATAAATTTTCAATATTCAATTCTACTACTCGTATCAAAACCGCCTAAGTTCAGGCAGTTTCATCTAAGTAAAGTACATAATGAATATAAAATCTATTCAACATAATGTTTAACCTTCTTCTTCACTATATTTTTAAACTCATTACCAGTAACAGCAGTTTGCTCAAACTGACTTAATTTATTCCATAATATACTCCCTCTATTTATTGGACTATTGATATATTTAGATGTTTTCAAAGTAAGTAACTCAAAATGAATTTTTAATTGTTGATGTGTAAATCGTCCCTGACGAAGGACATTTCATGCATCATCATTAGCCCACCAATACATCAGTGTCAACAATTGTATATCCCATCTTTGTCTAAGACTAAGTAATTTTAATTCAAAATGCATATCTTTTCGGGACATATCCATATTCTGCCGTATTAATAAAATAATACGCAAAGCCCTATTCTGAAGTAACTGTAAGTCTTCAATATCACGTAGTCTTCCTGATACAGACAGGAAACCGCAATAATCAAATATAGGCAGTATGGTTTGTTTATATATCAAACTTGCAGTACCCCTACTGATATACTTACGTAATTTACTCATATTAAAAATTTTATAATTCGCTTTTTTATGCACATTACTCAGGTGCTTATTCAAGTCCATTTCCTCATCCAGGATAACACCGAGATAATTATAATTATTCACCACAGATAATTCCACTCTACCCAAGAATAAAGGCTTTGGTTGATATCTTCGGATCTTATATTTACCTCCAATATATAACACTTTAGTTTTACTACAATTAATTTGTAGACGGTTCAAATTGTACCACTCGTAAATTTTATTTAATTTTGATTGAATAATAGTAGTTAATACAGCTTCCTTCGATGCAGCCGAATATACAACACAATCATCTGCATACATAATAATATTCCTAGAGTCCAAAGTACCAAATAGCCCGTTAACATATATGATAAACAACACAGGTCCTAAGATGGAACCTTGGGGGACCCCACAGGTCACTTGTTTAACTGATGACTTATGACCATTAAATAAAACCTGTTGTGTTCTATATAAATAACTCTTGAACCAATTCAGCCAAACAGCATCTAATCCTAAATAATATAATTTCTCTAATAAAGATATGTGGAACAGAATCAAAGGTTTTTTTTTTTTTTTTTTTTTTTTTTATTCAGTTTTTACTCATCATACAGCTCTTCGGCAACATTGCCGGTCTTCCAGACGCTGCCAGGGCTAAAGATTACACAGTTATGGCAGGTCTTAACAAACAATTCAGAAAAGTCTATTTCATTCTGTTATTTTTTAGATCTACTGTTCTTTGATAAGAAGTTGTCTGTTGTACAGTTGTATTTGTACAATTTTCATTCAACTAGATGTGAAGGGTCGTTTATGACCAATGTCAGTTCATTTGAGTATGCAAATATCAAATATTAATCAGACATTATCAAAGTCCGTCCTACATAACACAGTGGATATGATAATTGATAAGAAGAACAAGAACATGATTAACATGAAATGAAACAACTAGTGAAATTACAAACATGCTGAAAACACATGGATCCATGATCATTTCCCTACTCAGAGAATTCTACCTCGAGTTCAGTATTTGAGAGATCTCAATCAACACCATATTTTACAAAGAAAGAACAATTTTAACAATAACCATCGAGTGGAGAGCTCTAAATTCAAAATCTTATTCTATAAGGGTAGTGAAAACAGATGATGAGTAGGCTCACAGATGGACAGTGATGGATGAGGGATGAGGTGACAGCATTCATGACTCAGACTCCTAGTTCTCAATACTTATTTCATGACATTGGGCCGCAAACCTACCAATGTGTCTATCAGTGCGTGCTGACTAATATAAATCAGACTTACCAAGTGATAGTCAGTAGTTTTGATAGGTTGATGTTAGTTAGTTATTGGGGTGTCTACCCATGCCTCGACAAGATGTCTTGTTTTAGCTTTAAACTCTCCATAACTTTCTAACCTTTGGATATCAGTGGGCAAGGCATTCCACAGCTTAGGGCCATTGTAAGCAACGCTGCGCTTAAACTTTTCAGAATTAGGCTTTGTTATTTTAATAAGTTTTTTCCTACTTGAGCGTGTTCGAATAGACCCTGTCTTAACTTTCCAACCCCTAAAACCTAAGAACCTAGAGGTTTGGAACATGTGCAACAGGAGATGATGTCTCCTTCTTCCCCTCAGTCTCATAATTTTTGCCTGTTTGTGTGTGTCAGTGGTGCTAGCGAGGGGAGAAAGCCCAAGGGCACACTTCAGTGCTTTATTTTGTAACCTTTGTAATTTTTTCCTATTCTCTAGGGTAGTATTTGAAAGAAAAATGTCCCCATATTCCACAATAGGCAGAATCATGTTTTTGTAAATTAGTGTGGCTGCCTTTACGTTCAGGATGTAACGTAGTTTCTTAAGTTGATATACTTTCTGTGAGACTTTGTTGATGACATTGTTGGCATGCTGGTTGAAGTTTAATTGTTCATCCAACTTAATTCCTAAATAGTTGAAAGATGAGACCCTCTCTATTACTGAATTATCAACCTTTAGCTCTTGGATCAATGCATTTGATAATTTCTGCGGGCTCCCAAAATACATGATTTTTGTTTTGTTCAAATTTAAGGAGATGCCATTCTTTTCACACCATTGCACTAACCTCGTTAAGTCATTCTGAAGACTTTCTATAACCTTTGATATAGATTTACCAGAAGAGTAGATTACGGTGTCATCTGCATAACAGATGACTTTGTTATTCTTAATGACTTGAGGGATGTCATTAGCATACAAAATATAAAATAGTGGACCTAAAATAGAGCCCTGAGGTACGCCTTGTTTTATCTGCAGATTAGAGGAAACTATACTATTAGCTAAGGTTTTCTGCTCTCTACCTGCAAGGTAATTTTGAATCCAGGCCATAGTATTATTATCTAGGTTTAGCTCACTCAGTTTTTCCAACAGGACGTCATGCTGAACACAATCAAATGCCTTCCTAAAGTCTATGAATAGTGCTGCTGTGATCAGGGAACTATTCATATTATAGTGTATGTAGTTTGTCAGCTGGGATATTGCATGTATCGTAGAGTGTGATTTCCTGAAACCAAACTGGACTTCTGAGAGCAGATTTCTGTCCTCAAGTTCATTAGACAGCTGTGAGTGTATTAACTTCTCTAATATCTTTCCGGGGAGAGGAAGCAGTGAAATGGGTCTGTAATTCGAAACATTGGCAGAGTCCCCCCCTTTAGGAATAGGTATTACCAGTGCCTTCTTCCACTCATCAGGAAACTCAGACGTTATGATTGACAAGTTCAATAGATAGGTCAACTGTTTGTTAAGCGTTTTAAAAGCATCCTTTAACAGCCTTGAACTGAGCTCATTTATTCCTGAAGATTTAGATACATTTATTGATTCAACTACCTTCAAGACTTGTTCCTCTGTTACTTGTTCCAGACCCAGGCTTTCCATTAGGTCTATGTATTGGTCGTCATTTTCAGTACCCTGCTGACCAGATGCTCGAATTTGATGACCTGGCAGGGGTGCTGAAGTTAATGGGGAGTTTTGGGACGTTGTGTTTGTCTGACAACTACCAACATTGACAAAGTACTCATTGATATAATCAGCTGTTTGGTCAGGGTCAACAACCTTGCCATCCTTTTTTAATCTTATTTTGGAGTGACTCGTTGGTTTATTCCCAGGAACAATCTGTTTTATGGTTCTCCAAAATTTTGAATTGTCATTTTTGTTGAGCTCTAATTTGCTCTTTATGAAGTCTGACTTAGCTCTCCTAATGTTTGAATTAGTTTTATTCCTCAAATGTCTGGCTATGTTCCAGTCATCCTCCATTTTGGTCTTTTTTGCTTTCTTATAATAATAATCCCTATCTTTAATCTGCTCAATTAGCTCAGGTGTCATCCAATTTGGCCTATAATTACTAATTTGGAATTTGCGAATTGGGCACATGTCATCAGCTTCTGTTTTGATGTTGGATAACATTGTCTCCCACCCCACATTCACGTCAGCTGTAGTGTAAAGCTAAGTGTAGCCCAATTCATTTTAGTTAAGTTCTCTTGGAATACCTTGGCGTCATAGTTTCTATAGGAACGACCTTCAAATTGAACTTTTTCTTTTATGGCTTTAAATTTTTTCTTTACAACAAAAATTGGCTGGTGATCACTGATGAAAGAGTTTATGACACCAGTTTGGTTGATATATATTGAGTCAGTAAGGATTAGGTCTAGTAGAGTTGAACTAGTTCTAGTTTTTCTGGTGCTATTTTTGATTATCTGAGTTACGCTGTTTTGCTTCTCAAAAAAGGCAATTTTCCTGAAGGAAGGAGATTTCTTATTTTTATAGTTCACATTGAAGTCCCCAAGTAGAAATATTTCAGCATTTTTTGGTTTAATATTCGTAATTGTTTTATTTAGTTTAAGTAGCGCCCTGTTTAGCTTCCCTGTTGGGGGCCTATATATGTTAGCCAGAAGTATATTCTTTGCATTCTCTCTATAAATAGAGAACCATTGTACCTCCAGATTCCTATTTGATTGACTAGCATTCGGATGCTGTTCAATCTGGAAGCTGTCACTGTCACGAAAATAGGTGACAATTCCCCCTCCAGATTTTTTGTTAGTGTTTACATAATTACGGTCCAGCCTATATGCAGTGTAACCCGGGATATCAATAAGTTTAGAGTCAATATTGTGATTCAGCCAGGTTTCAGAGATGGTGATAATATTGATCTTGCTAGCTGTAAAAATTAGCCGCAGTTGGTCTATCTTTTTCAGTATACTTCTAATATTCAAATGAACTATTTTTAGCCCCTTTACGTTTTCAAGGTCTGCAAAGGTGTGAATTTTACTACACATTGTCAGTTGATATGTTACTCTGCCCATTTAGAACTCCTTTGATACGGGGTGATGAAATGGGGATGAGGTAGATGTGGGAGGGGAAATCAATGATTAGGCATAGGAAAACCGTGATCAGGTTACTTATCATTGTCAAGAAAACATGAGCTTGGGAACAATAAGTAAACCTAAAATAATAACAGGAACGTTCTGTTAAGTACATGTACATGGCTGGATCTCCTAATGAGATTTGAGTTTTGAGTTAATTGATTTGTTTATTACTTTAGTATATTATCCCTCGTGAGATTGTTACAATTTCTCTAACAACTTTCCGGGTAAAGGAATTAAACTTATTGGACGCCAATTTGTTACCTGCTTCAGACAACCAGATTTCGGTATTGGAACAACCAGCCCAGTGGACCATTTTCTCGGGAATTTACCATCAGTGACACATCTATTAAATATATACACAAACAACTCAGATAGGGTTGCATATATACCTTGAAAAACCTTACTAATTATATTTTCAAGTCCGCTAGATTTAGTAATATCAATCTCCTTGACAAGGTCCAGGACCTCATCATGTTCAATAATATCAAACTTATGACCATCATGGTCATAGGGCAGGTCACTAATGATTTCAGTCACGCCATCATTCATAGTAGATGCAATTTCTTTACCAATATTAACAAAATAAGTATTAATATATTCTGCCTCCGTTCCTGCGGGCACTTCAACAGAATCAGAGTCAACTATCCGATAAATCGTCTCAGTACTAACATTTTCTTTTAACAGTTTATTCAAACTACGCCAAAAATTTTTCGGGTTAGCTTTATTATCACCCAATGCTTTAAGGATAAAGTCACGCTTGGCATTCTTAACTTTACCATTAATTTGGTTTCGTAATACCTTAATTCTATTAAGTGTGGTGGGTGACTTTGTCTTTGCAAACAATTTCACCAACCGCGAGCGTTCTCCAATCAGTTGTATTATTTCCTGTGTAAACCAGCCAGGTTTATCTATAGGAACCATAAAAGTTTTAATTGGACACATAATACTCAAAATTTCATTAATTTTAACCATTAAATCATCATAAATGACATCTACGTCTGAACTCGGATTCATAAAAGTGTCCAAAGTAATATCATTCAACAGGTTCACGAAATGATTTTTATTATAATTATTTTTATTATTATAATTAGTGTAACTACAATTACGAATACATCATAACAAATGTTTTGGTCCAAATCACTATTACTGTGTAAAGCTGATCCTTGTACCATGTTTATAGGCCACCAATTTGAACTATTGAACCAAGTCCCTTTGCCGAATCAGCCCCTGAAATTGATGGTCCGTCTTTGGTGAAGGAGACGCCTGAGAGTAGGGCGTGATCAAAGGCGATCTAATTTGTATTGATCTCTCCACTACTGGACTCTGGCCCAAGGGCATAGGCCACAGGTGACACAGGGGAAAGGTTAAAGATCATTCAGTTGAAGGCCTATACTATAGACGATGGTGCAGTCGTTTCTGTTACAGAGGAAAGCTATAGGAGCCATGACTCCATATGGCAATGGATAACAGAGGTCTAAACACTAATATAGCAATACAAGGTCTTGATCTGATATAGGCCTTGATGTATATCTTACATATATGTACTTTATCCAACTACGGAGAAGCTATGAAGGGTTATCAACCCAAGTTGTGCCAGGGATATTAGCCTGAGAGCAGGGCCTGCAATGCTGCCTGAAGGCTAATATCCCTGATACACCAAGGGTTGATACTCCACCAAGGACCTTCTCCCTGGTTGGTCATGCATATTTCATACCCTGGCAATATTTTAAAGTAGATTTTAAAACTTAGACTACCTTAACAAGTGGAACTATTCTCTACTACTAGAAATACTTTCTTGTATCGCCCTGCAGAGATGATCACACTTTGGTAATCACCCTGCATGTATAAGGCAGTGGCGGATCCAGAGGGGGGCACGGGGGTGTGCGCCCCTCCCTTTTTTCAGAAGATTTTGTGTTTTTTAATGTAAAACTCGGCTAAAATGTAATTAAGGAATTTTTTCCCCAATAACCCTCACTTTTTAAAAGCCTGGATCCGCCACTGTAAGTGATGCATTAATTAAACTCTTAACTACTGAACCTGTATTACCCTAGGGTATGATAAATATATAATCACTTAGCTATATTCATACACATGCACATATATACAAAGACACTGATACAAAGTCCTAGGGAGACAGACAGACACATCCACACATAGTTTGTTTGTAAACTTCACATACACATTCAAGTGTGTGTATTGGCTTTGATATTAAGTGTTTAATCATGAGGGCTTATTTTTGAATGTAAGAAATATATGCACAAGTGATAGGTTGCTATTCTTACAACTATACATTTGTTCCTATCATTTCATGCTTGATAACGTTTAAAGATACCTAAAGAAAACTTTGGCTACCAGTCAGTTGCTATGACGAGTAGGTTCCTATTAGTTTCCAAGTGTCCAATTCACTTTTTCATGGGACTCCATCTCAATACCCTTTATCTTCACGAAATGGCCCTTTTAAAGGACACTCCAATTCAATAAAAAAGAAGAGGCAATTTATATATAACATTCATTTTATGTCTGTAATAATCCCGTACATAATTAGTTTCCTGACGATGCCATTAACGTACAAGACACCCAGCGCCTTTGAAGGTGATGAGGCAACCTAGCCATGAGCTATGGACGACTCATTAAATCCCCACCACTCTTACAACCACCCTCTTCATAGAAGAGACACTTGTAGCCTGATTTAATATACCCCGGAACTCCCCTGCCACTGCGCACGCCCGCGCGCATGTTAAGATGTCACCGGAAGTAGGGGCGGAGGAAAAACGCGGAACGATGCACTGTAAAAGCCGGAACGACGAAGGAGCGGACGGAACTAAGTGGGCGGAAAAGCCGGCGGACCTGGGAGTAGAGAGCCACTGGCTGATTGTCCTATAATCATTTGTCAGCCGAGCCCTTATGATGGGGGCTTTATAAAGACGGTCTTCCGTGTGGTGGCCATAAATGGGCAGCAGGGGCATATTTCACTGGTATTAATGGGCAGATTACAAGATGGCCAAAACACCCTGCCGATGCTAAGATATTGGCTCGGGCGATAGGCCTACATGCAATGGTCATTGTGGGCCCTTGAACCTTAACTTCGACAAGCTTAAGGTGTATTATGGCAATTTCTTAATTGTACAATCTTATTTAGTAATAATCATCAAGGTTGTCCTTGGTTTTCAGATGTGTTACATAGGTGGTGATCTAGATATAACAGAAAAAACTTAGGAAGTTCAAAGTTAATGGGGTATTTGGTATAATATATTAAAGGAGAAACAAGGAAAGTGCCGAATCAGGATAACAATAATGATTAGTCGGCCCTTTTATTCAACATAATAATTGAACAATTACATAAATATAAAGAATTAAATAAACAAAATTAATAAAGAAAAGATTACAAAGATGAGGGGATGCACAGGTCTGGATACAATGTATTGCCGCCAAAACTAACATGTTGGAAGCATGTGATCTCATGAATATTAATGATGCAGGTGTCCCCTCAAATATATACCAATATAATTATATAATTATCTTCACCAGACACATCAAATTATAGTCTACAAGACGAGTGGCGGATTTGTTAGTCTCACTGCCCTGCACTACCACACCGAGTGTCAGTTACACTTAGAGGTTGCCATCAGTAATGATTTTAGTGCCCCAGGTAACATATAGATAAATGGAGTTAGCAATTCATGTGAGATTTGTTAATTGGATATTGTGGTTTCACCTTAGCTGGCTCATCAGGTGCGAATCTTTTGAGAATTATAATGAAAACGATTCCAGTGATAATTAACGATAAGTTATTAATTGTAATGTTATTAATTTTTAGAGTTTGATAAGGTTGACCCATTTCAATGTTTTGATAATATTGGTAAGTCTCTCATTGTGTGAGCCCAATCAAAATCTAAGGCGAAACACTGAGAGAATGGATGTTGGTCAGAAAAGAAATTCACCACATTCAAAATGACTTGCATGGACTCAACCTTAATGCCAGCATCACTGACAGCACTGACTGGCTAGACATTTTAACAACTGTCCAGACAAATATCCGGGTTTAACTCAGGGCTTCAGTATTTCGGTTTTATCCTTCATCAGAGTCCCTCCAAAATCTAGCACAGCACAAACAGAACGGGATAGATAAGAGTAACGCTGGATGCAAACATTGTCATCCCAAGTTCTTCTGGGTCTTTATCTAATGGATCAATTTCAGGTTACGCCATATGGTTATAATCCGTCAAACAAATTAGTCTACAAGTTGACATAATAATTTAAAGTCTACAGATTGCAAATGTTATTACCTAAACGTCAATAAATCCTCTTATTAAGAAAACACTGGTTTAACCCTAGATTTATACGCATATATTTTGGATTATGTTTATTTCTTAACTTAGATTATTCCATAGCAGTGTGCCTTTACAGAAAGGGCTTTTGAAATATTTTGTACATGACATAAAGACATTGATTTTGGTGACAGCAACATTGGCTTTAAAAATGTAATAACATGCGAAATCAACAGTTGGTAAATTCAACATATAGGTCAATGAAGATGATAAACGCCAAGAACACACGACACTTGATGGGGGAGGGGGGGGGGGGGGTCCCTTTATCAGTGTTTAAGAAATATCCTATGTCATGTCGTTTATTTTTTCACTCATGTCACTAAGCCTCATGTCACATGTCAAATTTCAGAAATGGTCATGTCGCCATATCGATCTTAGACGTCAAGGACCCCATTAAATACAATCTACACGGGGCATCAGGACACCATTATTAAGGGCCCCATGGTTATTGAAGGGCAAGCTTTTTCACTTCATTTGCTGGGCAGCATGGGTGAAACGAGATATAGGTATTGGCGGAGTGGATTTATGGGCTTCACAAGTATACTCCTCCAATGTGTATATTGGTAAATTGTCAGGGCCACTGACCGGCCCATACATATATGAGAAAAATTCCACAGCTATGAATGAACTGAATTGGAAAGCTAGATGTTGGTGCTGCAGCCTGGCGTGGACATAACATCAGATGGGAACTTTGATGCTACGGTATTGAAAATGTTGTATCTAATTTTGATTTTGAACTTTTTGATAAAGACCGCCTTCCCTAAGTTTTCACAATCTAGAATTTTGTTGCGTAATATTTTTACACCTTTTCAAAAGACATGGCAGCAGCGTTAATACCTGTTATGCAGAGGTATATTATGTTTATACTGTAATTCATATGTTGATTCAGTATTGCAACAACTATGCATAAATTGGCAGAATTCAACACATGGTAAAGCACATTGTATGAAAAATTGTAGGCTTAGGCCTAGGGCGCGTCTTCAGGAAGGATCATACTTACGCGTCTGAAGAGGGAGGATCATACGTACTCAAAAGGTAATGAAACTTATGAAACCTCTCAAAACTTGTCAATATTATTCGCCTAGAAATCAATATATTTTGTGTTTTCCACCTCCAAAAGCTTTGCAATCAAACATTGTACAGATAGTAAATTTGACATTCCAGGCTGTTATAGGCTCTTTGTCCACATAGATGACTACGTCGCATCTGTAATTAACACATAGCGTCCATATGATTAATTAAAGCATACAATTGTATATGATATATTTATAGGCACAACTCTATATATGATATTTTAGTAAGAGCCCAAAATAGATTCCATATTCCTCTATCTAGCATAATGCGGTTCTATATTCAGTTTCCATGTAAATAAACCACTGAAACCATGTTACTTTCACTACAGTGGAGGATATAATTACGCACTTCATATCATTTTGTCATATTGCGTAAACACCTCGGAACTATGTAGGCATGGCCGCATATGGATATTCCACACGCCTGCTTTGAACTGTTTAATGGTGTTGCACTTGAAGTGCCATACTTTTCAGTATTTTACAGGATACCACGTAATCGATTTCCGGCCTCTGCCAAAGTGCATTTGCAATATAATGACAATGTAATACGCTATTGAAGCGGTGGTTGAGATGGGGATTATCGATCATGCTTAAGTATGTGTTTCTACTGCAAACATTAAGCTGCCTTGTGAACTTGCATTTGGTGGATTAGTTTTATAACATGAGAAAGGGAGGGGGAACGCAATCAGCATTCTCAAGTTTAGCTTTTTAGGTTAAATCATAGCTCTGGTTCTCTATCTATCATCAAATATATAGGATATAAAGACACGATGAAACAATAAAATTATGGTTGCATATTTCGCCTGTATAGTACTCATAACGAGGGCCATATTGATACCAGTGCATAATAATTACAATCCGCGATATAAATCAAAACAATTGTGATATACTTTTATGAGTGGACCTATATTATCGTTGGCATGCACACAGCTATAATAGTAAGAGGCAAAAATTGAAACGTGAAAAACGAAGATAAAAGCCTACCTCATCTTAAAGGCGAAACGTCTAAAGCTCGATCAAATCTTAATGTTGATATATAAAAGTATCATCTTTAAGGAAAGACACCAACGTGAAAAATATGATTATAGAACACCCAGTTTTCAGATAAAAATATCACCTTTAAAAGTAGAAACATAACAAAGAAGATGGCAAAAGAACACCTCATTCTAAAGGGGAAACGTCCACAGTTCGATGTGAAACCTAACAAAAAGATGATAACAGAACACCCCATTCTTAAAGAGGCAACCTACACTAGTGGATCAAACCAAACCTTCATCCCAGTCTAGATAAGGCCGTGGGCACGCACCATGCGGAGTCCAAGACGCATAATGCTCTCTTTCAAGGATTCTACTCAGACCGACCTTTCCCTGTAGCCGGCCATTCTCCGTGTTTTAGACCCCTCGTGATGGTCGGCCGCCTTCTACTTCAATAGTGGCCGGCCACTGTGGCCCGTTAGTGGCCGGCCACTGTGGCCCTTTGAAGCGGCCCGCGGACACTGGGCAGTAAAGTGACGGATAGGCTGCCCACACGACCAAGGGGGATTTCTAGGACACATTCGCTTTTCTCGGAATAGAAGCAGGTATGGTTGGTTACTACTAGAGTGGGGCGCTGCTGGATTTGAGTAGACCCCCTCCCCTCTCCAAGGAATAGGTAGTAGTTAATGGAAAGTAAGTGTAAAAGAGAAAAGATATATCCTTCGAAGAAAGACAATAGAAAACACATCAGCAGCGCCATCACCATCATCAACAACACCAACAACTACAACAACAACAACAACAACAACAATGACAGAATAAACAAAATAAAGAGAGAGAACATAATTATAATTGTTTCATTTCTTCAAAACGTAAAACAATGCCAAACACGTCAACAGCAGCACCATCACTACCATCATCAACAACGACGACGACGACGACAACAACAGAAGATAAAAACAAAACGAAAAGATGGACAAATGTATTGTCTCACTTTTTCAGGCAAGGTAGTAGTACATGAAAAGTGTCGTTTCTGTCAGCTAGACCCTAGCTCGGTTTCATTGAATGACTTATAATACATAACTATTTCCACCGACTAGTACTAGGCCTATAGTGGTGAAAGCCACGGCCAACAATGAGCATAATTACATTTCAATTAAAGAGGAGCTATAGTTGTCAAAAGAAATTAAACCCTAGGATTTTCTTTATCAATCATAAATGGTTGGAATACTACAGTCGTTTTCTGTTGATTTTTTGCAAAGATTTGAAATCGTTTACAGTAGAACCCACAAACATTACTGAATCGTCGACCGCCGTTCATGGTATTCCATTATTATTAGGTAAAAGTCTTTCGGTGGAAACCAACAGCCCTTATCTACTTACATGATTGGCAATGTGGTAACAAGAATGGCATTGGAACTAAATAGGCCTAATATCATGAGTTGACAGTTTGCCGTAACTGTCCATTCACGTTGATTAGGTATATAAAGCAACGTAACATTATCCAAATCAGGAAATGCCCTACGTCCCTGGGACACATTTACCACCAATCAAATTATGCCCACAATAACCGGAAAGGTAGAGGATTGCTAATTAGGACGGTTGTAACCCGATACCAATTGTCACCTACTGTCATCTCTTGTCACCACTTTCGGTCATTGTCACGCACTGTCACCCACTGTCACCCACTGTCACCAATAACCCATCCCAGTTTACATTAACAATGAATTTTACCATGAAATAATTTCTAAATTGCCTCTGTGCTTATTTCCTGAAGAGAGATGCATGATAAAAAATCAACCAAAGCAAAAATAGAGCTTTGTATATTGGCATTTTTCCCATAGGAACCAGTGTTAAAGTCTGTCAGCCCACCCAATAATGTCCAACCCTATTTTGCCCCTAAACACAGCATTTTGATTGGCTGGCCAACCTGCAAATATATCAATTGATAACATTTAAGAAATCATAGCAGTAACTATGGATATAGAAAAATGTAATTCTGTCTTATTCAAGTAACCCCAACTCTAGGAGACAAGGATTGACTTACATGGTAATTTTGTCCGACCCTTGTCCAACCCTATGATATACTTGATGTGGGATGAGCTTATTGTGACCCATAGTCATCAATAAAAATTATCGTCGCCCACTGTCACCCACTGTCACCTATTGTCACCCATTATTGCCCACTGTCACCCACTGACACCACTGTCACCCACTGTCACCTAGCCGTCTTCGTGGGCCTAAACAAAGTGGGCGAACAAACCTTGCCATTACATTATTGAATTTATACCCATACTATCCAATATCCTCACGCAAATTGACTTAGAGCGTGGTTTGAGGTGGTCCCTGCAGTGGGATGTCTGGGGGTTCTTATATTCATTACTTTGTACAATCGATTTCTATCAAACTGGGTTTGGAGAAGGCAAACAAAAAGAGAAAGACGTTTGTGACCACTCAGCAATGGTAGGAATAAGGGTAACCGTCAGATAATTCCCATAAAAGTAATTAGAAAAGATTTGTTTCCATGCTAACATACTTTGTGCCATAGAATAATATTTCAATAGTCTTTTATCTCATTTAACAAAATTGTTCGATTGCCACATCCAATATAATCTGGGTATAGGTTACCTAGTTTTACTAAAGTTTTAATATAAAAAAAGCGAAATCGCAAGTAATATATCTATCATTTACGTCAATTTTTACAATTCGTTTCATGAATTTTAAGAATTTATTATCAAGAGGTATTATACAGCTGTATATTAGCCCTTTGCCCCTGTTTTATTAGCCATATAAGCCATGTTATTAACCATATTAGCAATATGTAGTTCTTGAGGTAGATAGATATACCAAAAGTAGCTTTCCTCGTCATTGCTGTATCAACGCATCATCACGAAAAACTAACTCTTTAAATCCATGTTTCTGCTGCGATAAGACCTAAACTTGCTGTTGACCAGACTTAAACTCTCAAGATGCATCCATCCCCACCATGGTGACCTTTCAGCTAATCCCTCCTATATGTCAGTCTTTCTCGACCCTCAACCCTCAACCTCAACCTTTGCCATCCCCTTTTTTTAAGGGCTAACAAGAGCACCAACCCAGTGATACACAAGGCGATGCAGCACCAACAGATTCAGTTCTTTTTGTATATTTACATATTATACTCAGAAATATAATTAAGGAAATAAGATGTTATAGTTATATTGATAATCCTATACATATATGCGCTACATTGTCAACAATCAATTATGGTATTTATAACTTTCCTTAAAATAAACATCCCAGAAGCGTCCGGTATAGCCCTTGCCATCAATGAATTGCACATTTTTAAGAATGATTTTTATACAGATTTTAAAACCATCTTAGAAATTATTCAGTCAATTATTTACTAAAATATCGATTTCTAAAATCGCCTGAGAATCGAGCTATTTATATTTATGTCAATCCAATCTATATTATATCAAGATGTGAATGATTTGTTAAGAAATTACAACAAGTCTCCAAAACCT
This sequence comes from Lepidonotus clava, assembly GCA_936440205.1. Lineage (NCBI taxonomy): Eukaryota > Metazoa > Annelida > Polychaeta > Phyllodocida > Polynoidae > Lepidonotus > Lepidonotus clava. The sequence goes on from OW387135.1 coordinate 23,338,584, forward strand.
TGACTGAAAGGGTTGAAGTGACCTTCTAGACACTAAAATAATGTTAGTCTCAAAATAGAAAAGACAAATGGCCCCGCTGGTGCAAACTGCTAAAATAGTAAAGTAAAGCCCTCAGAACGTCTAGCCAACAGGGGGTGAGGAGAACGGTGCAACCAGACACGTTATTCTGCAGGGAAGGGCCTTTTACCTTACCAGATGTGTCCACCTAACATTAGAAGTGTTCGGCTGAAACTGCTCACTTCATACAGGATACACATGTCAAGCCTTTCCCAGTTCTCTTCAAGGAACACAAGACTATTGCTTCAGTCACTTTCAAGTATGACATCAAGTATATTAGTTTAGAAATGTGTAACAGAATTTTGGTCAAAACATCACATGTAAAGTTTACAAAATCCAGTTTAATGTAATTGCATTTTCCCCATAGGAAACAGTGCTAAAGTCTGTCAGCCCAACTCATAATGTCAAACCCTTTAAGGCCATAAAATTCTGTATTTTGGCTGGCTACCAAACCTTTTAATCATTTGATTTGTTAAATAAACTGGCTATGTTTGAGCAGTTCTTGAAGAATCATGATATTTATCGTGATTGTTGTTTATTCTAGTGAATAATGTTGTGAAGACTGTTTTTTTATTCAGACAAATGGCTTCACATGATAATATGTTCTTCCACCCAACAGGAGATGGAATGTGATGATGTGATTGGGCCATGTGAGATATCCCTGGTCCTGCCCCAAAGCGAAAGCTAGGCTACCCATTCTGGTTTGGGCTTATTCTTTTCAAGTGGGATCAGGTATAGTTTAAGTAAGATGTGGTATATTCTAAGTGGAATATAAAGGGGTGTCATAATCTGACAGCCCACTTATCTATATGACATTATATAGGCCTAAATATCATTATCATGCCAATAAAGACCACCTACCCATAGTCAGTCAGGGGGAGCTGGTCACGTCAAAGGGCAATACCCAACAACCTCTCTGGCCTATGACCCCTGACCGATGAGATAGCTGGATGGAGTTCAAAGTTCCATGAGGCAGATGGGAAGTGAGGGGATAAGGGTTGAATATTCCAGGTGGCAGGCCAACCCCTAACTATAGACGATCCTTTGGAAGGGGAGTGACAGGCTAACCCCTTTCTGGACGACCCTTGGGAGTGGGAGTGGCAGGCAAACCCCTTCATTGACAACGAATAGTATAGTGGCAGGCCCAACCCTTCCTGGGCGACCCTTAATTTACAGTGTTACAATTTGACAAGGAATAGTATACTAGTAGTGGCAGGCCCAACTCTTCCTGGAAGACCCTTAATTTACAGTGTTACAATTTGACAAGGAATAGTATACTAGAAGTGGCAGGCCCAACTCTTCCTGGACGACCCTTAATAAACAATGTTACAATTTGACAAGGAATAGTATACTAGTAGTGGCAGGCCCAACTCTTCCTGGACGGCCCTTGATTTACAGTGTTACAATTTGACAAGGAATAGTATACTAGTAGTGGCAGGCCCAACTCTTCCTGGACGACCCTTAATTTACAGTGGGAGTGGCATGCCAACCCCTTCCTAGATGCCGAGGAATGGGAGTACTGGTGGCAGGCAAAACTCATCCTGGACGACCCCAGAAACATACACACCTGCCGCTCTCCCATGGGTTTTGCCGTCAGACCTAAGCGCATTTACATAAAGAATCATATATGCTAAACCCACTGCCTCCATTCATTCCGAGCTGCATTGAGGTTTGTAAATTCAGGCTCAATGGTTCTGGAGCATTAGGTTATTTCATCCTTGCCCCTTGATGATCGAATCTATGAGGAGGTAGAGACCATACCCCTACACCTTTACTGAGGCAGGTGTTCTTTAATGTGCATAGTCCCATAGAGAGGGCCATACACACATCTGCCTGTGGTCCTCTAGGGACATTTGATAACCCTGCCAATGTCACAGGGAGAATGCCTGGTACCACAGCAGCAGGGCAGAGACCTGAACTGCCAACCTTCGGATGACGAAGCCAACACCCAACAACAAACCACTGTGCCACCAGAACACCCTGCATCGAGAATCCCGCATCTCACTTTTATACCAGCAACTCCCCCCATAAACAAAATTAGACTCACTGCTCAATTGGGCCTTGCAGGTTCCTAATTTAGGCCTAACCGGACTTGCTCCACCTGGCTGAGCTGCTCGCCCGATGCTATAAATAACCTATATGCTCAATGCCCTTTTACCTGTGTACCTGTCGACGGAGCTACATCAGTGAGCGGGTCAGGCGGGGGACCAGGAGCCCCCTAAAGAGGAGATCACCAGTTTCCATTAACATCCACGACCGCGGATGATTTATCGCCGACGAACCGTCCGCGCGCCGCATAGCAAGCGGAGGGCCGAGCCCGGCGCGGCCACTGACATAATCGACAATATGAGCGCATTTCTACCCCCAGTCTGCGAGCTGCTCTTCCACCTCCCCCGTCCCCTGTGGGCTGGCAGAGCAAATCATCAATGTAGCCCGGAGTGATTGCAGGCTGGGATAGCACTCAGCTCGACCTAGCACCATCCCTAGGCTACTGATGCCAATCATTATTTTTTTTGTGATTTTTTTTCCTGGCCAGCCGCGAGGTAAATATTAATCTTGACTTGAGCTAGCCAATGATAGCCTCGGAGCAACAGTAGTGTGACAATCTGGCACTAAGAGGTAAAGCAATGGTTTCAGATGTATAAATAAGTGATGTGGATGGATTGTAATTTGTTGCTTGTGTCGTTTGCAAATTGAACTTGAATGCAGATAGAGCGACCATACGATTTGTCTTTTACTCCGAATATCGGCAAATGGAGATATATAGCGGGAGCATTAAGATGACAACATATGAAGTTTTTTTCTTTTAAATTTCTTTTAATACTAGGCCAATTTTTAATACTAAAAGGTCTTTCCTTTCTTTCCTTTTCCTTTTTTATTATTTTTTTTCATACAAAAAACACTGCCTGATCCTATCACTACACAGCAGCAGATATTTAAAGTCCAATTATCCGCTTAAGCTTCTTATGCTATACCAAAGATAAAACCAACACACAGATACCATTGTATTCCCCAAACGCCCGCCCGTGATATACGATTGCTGCAGAGGTGTCGGGCTATGTTTGCCCTTCCCGAGCTGCTCTGAGCAGTTGATTGGCAGGGCGAGCAACTGATGTGTATCTAGGGCACTTCTGTGACGCCCGCCCCACCGCCAGACCGTCCTCCAGGGTGGGCGGGGCGACACTAGACGTCCTCAGGGCGGCGCAGGCTAGCTATTACATAATGGGTCCGTACACCCACAACAGTCCATGGCTTTTATTGGCCACTTAAAATTTGTAAAGAATTCTTAAATTGACCCTCTATAAATGGCATGGAGAACCCCTTTGATGGTTGTTTGTGTGCTGGCTGGTTTATGGTCCTATCTGCTACAAACCAGTGGCTGTGAAGCATGCTGGGATTTGGGTGGGAATTGCCACCTAAAATGGTTGCTGGTGTACAGACTCACTTTGGGAAACAGTGGGTCTGACGGCGACAGACTAGACGTCCTCCGGGCGGTGCGGGCCAATGACAGCAGGAGGACTAATCAGTCAGGATATGTGTCGCTAATCCATGTGATGTAGCACTCCATATATCCCTCAGCCCACCCATGTGGTCACCGGGGAAATGGATGAGGGGATTAGGAGAATTGGCGGTTTCCTTAATCCTTACAATCAGAGATTGGGATTTTCCATTGTTCTTCATTGTAAGTCTCTCATGGGAGTCATTTTTAAAGGACAGGAAAGTTATTCACGTATAGTTCATTGCATCCTGTTACTGCTGCAGTAAAGATAATATATGAATGATGAATGGATGGAAGGCAACTACACAGAATTAGATGGCAAATCACAATGGACAACAAATATACACAGTTTGATGCATTGGGTAGAAGATAAACATACAGAGAAAGTGGGCGAACCAAGGTAGAAGAAAAATATACATAGAGTTGGATGGCTGATCCTGTAAAGGCCAAATATACAACATTAGATGGCCTATCAATTTAAAGATTAATGTACAGAGTGAGATAGCCAATCAGGGTAGAAGATAAAAGTAATGTACAAAGTTAGATGGCCAATCACAGTAGAAACCCACTGTTCAGAGTAAAGGCTGTATTCCACGATGCGTTGCGGTCACTTGCGTCATCAGCTTGCGTTCAGGCACCCTTGCATGGAACGCAAGTATAAACGCAAGTACAACACAAGTGTAAGGCCATATTCCACGATGCGTTCAGTGGCACTTGCGTTTTAATGCAAGTTTTACTTGCATTGCAATGCAAGTAGTTTGCATTTCAGATACCAACATGTCGGTATCTGGAACACAAACTACTTGCGTTTCCTATTCAGAGAGGACGCAAGTACTCCCGAACGCACCGTGGAATATAGCCTGGAGACGGCCAATTACAGAAGTTAATGTATATAAAGAGGTAAATAGTGGAGGACAAATGTACAGAGTTCAATGACCAATCAAAGTAGAGCACAGTTGTTCATGGTTAAATGGCAATTCCAAGAGTATGCTTGGTAGAGGGTGTAACTACACTTTGCTGAATTGACAAATCCTAAGCATAATGGAAAGCTTATACAAATCGAAGCTTGTTCATTTGATATTGTCCCCCAAATACAATCAGTGTCCACATTACATCGATGTTTAGATTTCTTAAAAAATCGAACTCATTGTGGCGTCGGCTTTCAGGAAACAAAGAAGGAATTTGCATATATTATTGATCTAAATGAGAATAATTGTGTGTGGCGCATGTACATGGTATCATATGAATCAATGAGCAAACCTTGCTGGCGGCGAGAACCTATTGTAAGGCAGACACGCTATAGATACGGATAGGCAATATGTGGATCTATCGCACAATATTTGAAATATGACCACAGCCTGAATCAGGTCAACGTAACCATGCAGCAGAACTCAAAGGCCTCCAGTTAGGTCCTCCAGGGTCTAATTAAACCCTGGAGGGGCACTGCTTGCGGCCAATTCAATGAAAACCCAAGCACCCATCACCTCCCATTCCTGATGGCTCTCCCCAACTCTAGTGTCGGTTACAGGAGGAAGCGACGACGGTGAGAATAGCGAGGACATGCGCTGCTGACCGGGAGAGTGGGCGGAGGGGGAGGCGAGCAGGAGGAGGAGGAGAGCAGGAGGAGGAGGTACAGGAGGAGTAGGAACAGGAGGCACTGGTCTGAGGCAATTGAGAAGCAGAAGACCGAAGCAGCAGCAACAGTAGCAGCAGTAGAAACTGCCGCAGCAACAGGAGGAGGCAGTGAGCAACTGGAGCAGATCTAGGAGCAGCAGGAGGAGACTCAGTCAACTCAACAGGTTGGAGGCGCGCGTCACAGGGGGAGTAGCTCGCGAGTCGCTCACTATAACCACCAGTCATCCAACCCAACCGACTCCCACCGGCCGAGTCTCGGCCTTGGCGAGTGTCCGAGTGGGGAATAATAACACAGGAGACACGTGGAGGAGTGGGATAGAACACAACTGGAGGAGGACCGTGAAGGAGTGCAGGGACCCAGGAGGAGGTGGACACCACCATGATGAAGCCCCACGCGGGGTACCACTTCCGACACGGTGTACTGGTGCCGCCGGAGACCACTGAACCAGGGCCCGATGAGGAAGACAAGGCCAAGAACAGGCGCCCAGGGGTCCACGCCATAGACAAAGGTAAGCTGGGGGAATCTTGTGTTCATTCATAAAGTCTGCTAGTACTTTCTGAGGCACCGTCCGAGACCATTGATTCAGAGGCACCATGCATCCAAGGCAAAATGTTCATTGACGCAATAGCGGTTTTCGCATAAATACAGAGGCGGATCAAGGAGCCCCCCTCGAAAAAAAACAAAGGGGAAAAAATAAATTAAAAATTAAAAACAAACTAAAACAATCTACAAAACAACAACAACAACAACAACAACAAAACGTCTATAAAAGTAACCGGAAAATACCCCACAGAAACGGGGTCTGCAAGGCACTTTTTAGTTCTGCATCATTCTTAGTTTTAACACGTGCGTGCACCAAAGCCACCCCCCCCCCCCACACACACACACACAATCGCACACTTATTTTTTTCAATCCTCCCAAAAAAGAAGAGGTGACGGTGTAGGAGTCAGGATCCCCTTCATCTCCCTGGATCCGCACCTGATTGTCATATCTGTGTTGTAGGTGACGGCCTTGATCCAGTTGTACAGATCCTAGGTCCCTCTGGGGACATTCCATATTGTCATAGCTTGGCTGAATTATTCATCGTTGTCGGTCTGCGGTCAGAGGATTAGCATCTGAAATAACACGTCCCACTATACAACTGTTTAATATAAACCTGCAGCTCTACAGTGCCACGAATGAATAGACACAGATAGCTCTCTAATGGTGATGAATGCATATGTGTGGGAATATTCTGTACTTTTTTGATCCTGTACAGAATTGAATAGGCAATTGAATAGTGCAGATGATTCTTAGAGGATGATAATGATTATTCATATCGGAATTTACCACGTTTCTTAGTTTTGTATGAAGGTATATTTTGTGCAGTTAATACTAATTAAAAGAAACTATGAGGGGGTCAATGGGCCTTTCAACGTTATCTTAATGTCCTTTTTTTTTATTCCTTAAGGTAAAGTGCTTAAGGTAATATCCTGCATTACGTAACTAACAAAAGTCCTCATAACATCTTATTCATTGTTGCTTCAACAGACATGAAAATAGCATTTTTTCTATAGATTACATTTACGCACTCCATAAATTAGGTAGCACAGTTCCACTCAACTGCTAAAGACATGGCGCGAGTTTCTACTTCATTCCATTTTGGAGAATATGCAAACGTAATCAAGGTTCATTATGTTTAAGAATGTCGGCAATTTCACGTTTCTTAATTGGTTTTGATATTGTGGTCATTTGTGAATCTATCTAAAAGATGAACCTTTCCTATCGGTTTTCTGATTTTCTTGCCTGTAAAATAATCATATCCCTCGACATACGATTCTTCTAATCCGAGGAGTTTCGTGCGTACAGATCATTATGAACATGTACACACACCGTGTGCACATGTTCATAATGATCTGTTTTTATTACCTACATTATACAAACTCAGCTCTCAATCTGTACACAATCTGACGGTTATTAGAATACAAGAAGCAACAGGAGATAATGACCCTCACTCTATGGATAAGGAGATAGCGGCGGTTGCAAAAAAGCTTTCAATGGGCAAAAGAAAAAAGTTAAAAACCAGACATAACACAACTATTACATATATATTTACAGAACAGAAAAACACGGGCAATATATCCCGATCCCATTAGGTTTAAAATCAGTACAGCGACAGATCTAGGACGGAAAAAAAGATAGAAAACCGTCGTCCATTCGCCAATTTTCTCACGCATCCGTCTGTGGCCGTCCCCTCTCTGCCATCCCTGATTCCCAGCGGGGACATGTGGGGCTGCGGTTCACGTGTACAATTAAATCAATGGTTCCGTCTCCGCTGGCCGGCCGTCTGTAATCCCCTACCCGGATACGTGGGTGGAGGGGTGTTAGCACTGGGATAAATTCACGTATGCTAACACTGTTTTTGCATGTATGCTGACATCCGCGCTGGGAGGAAGCATATGAATATTGTGTTTACTGTAGGGTATCATCGAGGGTATTTGCCTTTTTGTATTCCCTGCCTAGGTATGTTGGTAGAGGGGATAGTAGCACTTGGTTAAATACATGTATGCTTACACTTTCTTTTTGCATTTATTCTCAGGTGTGCTCTGGGATGAGAGATGTACGTTTACAGCTATCTATTTGATCTTACCATTTGGTATTTGTTTATCTGTAATCTCTACCCAGATACGTGGGTGGAGGGATATTCCCAGTCAAGGTGTGACATAACAAACATGTAAATTGTAATGCAACCATAATTTTTTGGTTAGTCTGTTACTTACTAAAATGTCACATTATTTTTCCGAGATATTGAGACATAACCAAAACAGAATGTTGTCATAAGGATCTGGTGAGGTTATATAAAGACCAAATACAAACAGAATGTCCTTGTGGCGTTCTGATGAGGTGAGGTCCAGACACTGTTTGTAACAGGGCCCTCGATCAATCACGAATGCATTTTGACATACTTTATAGACTCCCCCTAACCCCTTTTAGCATGTAAAAGGCAAGCAAACATAAGCTACTGAAGCCTTTGATCCCCAACCCCATCCCATCTCTTCGTAGGTAATTAACGGACCCCTAGTAGAGTCTAATAGTCCTTGGTCAAAGATCAATTTGGACTAGAAAGATCTACTTCATGACATAACGTTGTTATAAACGCACCGGTTCATAGCAAAATAAACTGTTGGTATCAATCGTAAGCATCCTTTAGATTCATTGTTAGTCATCATACATGGCGTCTTTGTAACCATACCAATTTTATATGTGTACTTACCATCAGAACCCCGTGCCATCCCAGAGCGAATACTTTTGTATTAATTGTATGCTTTTGTATCAATTCATATTTAACCATACATTGTGTTTTTGTAACCATACATGCAGGTTCTATAAGTGAACTCACCATCAAAACCCATTGAAATCCCAGTGCGAACATTTCCTCCAGGGTACAGTGCTAAAGGGGCGGCGGGCAGGATCCGGGATTTAAGCAGGGCAACAGAGCCTGGAAACAAGCGGCTGTCAGCGGCCATTAAAGGCTGGCCTTGGGGGGGCCCTCCACGGTCGGGCCTACTTTTAATCAAGGGTCGGGGTAATCGTCCCCATGTTAATTATTCATCCCAGTTAAGTCGCCCTAGACCTATGGCCAGAAGGGTCCGGGTTTGGTTGGGGAGTGCTGATGTGTACAATAAAGCCCCTTTTACCGTAAGCGATTTTTGGCTAATTTTTCTGTATCATTTTAGACCTATTGTTAAGCCTTTATTCCAAATTTCAATTATGATCCTGGCGATTTGATTTTGCTTGATTTTCTCTGAAAATCTAGCATGGAATGATTCATCCTGTAAGCCATTCGAAAGAGATTTGGAAACATGATTAGTGACATACAACAGCCAGTTTTAGCGATAGGCTTATCAACACATTAATTTCCAATGCCGATTTTATAAATTGGATACAAAATCAGCGTAAAGAATATAGGCTTTAGTTCGGAGTCATTTTTTACAATCTGTGAAACAATCATGATATTTTTGTTATTCAATTGTTCTTATTTCATTTGGAAAATACTTCTGTGATTTACCACGGAATTATCAATATTGAAGGCTAAGTGATTGTTTAGTAAAAACATCGGATTTTATACTTGCAATTTTACGATCGAAGTGAGAAATCGCCTGTAGCGAATAGGGCTGTTCAAAGTACCTAAACGGTCAGAAGTTGATTATGCCCAGGATTATGCCCTGCCCGATTAGGTCTTTATGGAGTCTGGCACAGGGCAGCGAAGGGCAACAGGGGTAAGAGGGGCAGTGATTATCCAGGAAATAAGGGGCGCAGGAAGTAGGAAAACATAAGTGGACAGCCGAGGGGAAAGGGTACTCCGTGCGGGATTTGATATTAAATTGATGTTGTAGAGCATGTACTTAGCTTTCAAATGATATCAAGCATGTCCAAATCCAACCATTATTAAGGAAGTTATGGGCCCTTAAGCCTGACACTGTCAGGAAAGTGGAAAATGAGGAAAAGCTTAATTTCTTTGTATTTAGTGAGATTTTGCATAAATTATCATAAATTATGATAATTATGCATAAATAATAAAAAAAACACTATTTTATTCATTATTTTTCAACCAGAAATGATAAATGTATTCTGTTTTCAATGTAGAGTCCAGAAAATGATACTGTCTCATAGTTAATACAGTTTTATCAAAATCTCATGAATTTTAGTTTCCATGGCAACCAAATAGAATGAATTCAGTGTATAACCTGTATTAAAACATTCCATTGACATTCCAAATAAGAGAAGATTCCATAGTGATGGAATGTTTTAGATATCCTCTTACCGCCTGAAGTCCAACCGAGAGGTCTCATGAAAGCTTGAAACAACGGTTCGCATAATGAATAGAACTGCCGTAAGATTACGTGAAATTAGACATTTATTAAACGACCTTTTCCTCTGTAAAGCGGCTAGGTTGAAGGATATTCCACCATTTCAGTACTGTCCAATACCTATTTCGAACCTTCAGGGAGATCTCTAAAGCTTTGGGTAGGTCTTAGAATGGTGACATAGTCAGAGCCTTAGATAAACCCTAATTGTTCCCTCAACACAATTCTTATTTTATCAGAGGTTAAATTTCATGCAATGCGTGTGCAATCATTTTTCTATCGATTTTTGAGAAATCTTTGGACTGAGACATTGAGAATAGACTTCATAATTATAAAGTATAGACCCATGAAGAAAGGTTGAATTTTTCATCCTTTTACAGCCATTTATGAAGCATGTTAATCACACCATTGGAACTTTATATTCATTTATTGGATACCTGAGGATGTGGAAGGCATTATTGTCGTTCCTTTAAGTGGTTATACAACATTATAGTCCAATTTTTAATGATTTGATGGGCAAAGAACCTTTCATATCACAAATTTTCACATTTTCAACCAAATCCTATAGTAAATCCCCATAGAGAATCTCTGAAATCATCAATTTTTGCACTTTTTGAATTTTTAAAGATTAAGCTGTAGAATTATGAATATACATAACAGCCACTAACATTATACATCATTGTAATCTTCAAGTAAAGACAGATAAGCCTAATGAATTTATTTTCACATATCACAAACATTACATTCTTTCTATAGAGCCTCAAATCAGATTGCATGACTTAATAGTAAAAGTTTTTTTCGTTTTTCAGACTTTGGTTCTAAATAGAACGTTTTCATTCTATTATATTTTACAAAACAAGACTGGATGGATTGTCCAATTCATTCTGAATCCTTTGGTATATAAAGTAATACTGTAGCTCATTCACCTAGAAAGTTATGGTTGTTTGAAAAAAATGCCTTTTTCCATAACTTTTTAAGTCACCCTTTCTTGGTGCATAGGTCTATATATTTCATTGAAGAAATGTGATCGTTTATTGAGTTATCGTATGCCCCTAAGACTTACGCCTTTCTGCGATATGACGTTGCCATAACTACTCAACAATAACAAGAAATGCACCACCCAATGTGAAATGATAAAACATGCATGTAACCTTGAGATAAGAAGCATTTTTGTTGATTAATGGTAATTGCACCTGGGAGGTAATGAAAGTTACTGAGACCTACACATAAATCAACCACGATGAAGAGTCCTTGGCTTTGTAGTGAGGAGGACTTCATACGATTTATTGCAATCTCGAGGGGCGTCCGTTCATCGCTTAGTTGTCGTGCCATATTTTGCCGGAGGCTTGCAGAAATTGCGTTTCCTCTCAGAAAAATTGCTCATTTTGTTCGTTTGTGATTCGTTCTCCTTACAAGTAATAATGAAAAATTGGTAGTCTTAATCCTTTGAATAATGAATGTTATTAAAGTGTCAAAATCCGAATTAGAATTGAAATCAATGAAATACAAACAGTGAAAAAATTACGAACCGGTTATTCAGATTGGACGCGGAATAAATGGAATTGCCTGATCAAAAGTTATTCTTTTATTGTGAAAAAAATAGTTGTGATTGGCCTATTCAAAGTTGAGAAGAAAAAATCCAAAATTTTCAAAGGTCGGTCATGAGAGTTAAATTATATAGAGGCTAAAAGAAGAAAATCTGAAACAAAGTTTCAGGGATGTAAAACAATAATGTACGTGGTAGTGTTTGAACCTGAAATAGTGTGAAAAGAAACACGTCTCGAGGACAGACACGTAACAAGATATTTTAGCCGTGAAATCATTACAAAATATAAAATATTTATTCGGATGATTTGCCACCTAGGTATCAAAACACTACATACATAATAGCATAAACTATAATTCCTATGTTAACATATCCTGATAGCCATGTTTTCAAATAAGATAGTACAAAGGATAGTTTTAGTTGGTGTATGATGGTAGTATCATCTCGTTTATCGTATTGAGGTAGGGTGTAAGGATATATCCTGAATATTTTCTCGAAAGAAAAAGAAATCTCAGGCATAGACATGCAATAATATCTTCAGCTGTCAAATCAATAAAAGTGTAGAAGCAAGTATTGATTCTTAACATTTGCCACCTAGGTATAATGACACTAAATAAAAATCATTTGGGACCATGATTAATAGGTTTGTCCTGGTGGCTAAGGTTTCAAATAAGAGAGAACAGAAGATACTTTTAGTTGAGGGAAGATGATGGTGTAATCCCATTTGTCACATTGGTGTATGGCTTTTCGTACATTTATTGCATGACTGTAAGGTTGATCATGTATTCACCACGTTGCTGTAGAGTTTATTATCCATTTACCATTATAGCTGTAGGGTTTTCATTATCATCCGTTTTCCACATTGCTCCAGGATTAATCATCCAACTGCATAAGTCAGATCATGCGAGGGCAATACCTTTCACTCTTGACATGATGCACCCATTAATAGACAAGACCCCACATTTCACCCAGCAACAAATTGATTGCTTAGTTATCATTTCATTATGATGATCTGTCCCTCTTATAAGCCATATTAAAACGATCATCAATTGTAAAATTGAGGCAGATTTTACCACCTCCTGGGTGGCATGAAAGCAGAACTCATAGAGACAAACGACCTTCCCTAATGTGCAGAACGGCTTTAAGTCCAGGGGAAAACATGGGTTTCCCCATTTCTGACGCGTGCTTTGAAGTAGAGGAAGAGGGGAAAGGACCGAGAAATGACATTTATCTGATTTCTAATTAGCCTAATTAGCAAGTGGTTCAACTGCACTTGGTAAATACTAGGCGCTGATTATCACAAGACTGCATCCAAAGCCATTTCCCATAACGACCCAGTTTACAGACGCAGCACCTAGGACACTATTTCCACAATAGAAATTTACTGTTTCCATGACTAAGCGTCACAATTGATGACAGAAAAGGATCCAATGACTATTATGATTCTTTGTGTCTCATTCTAAACGTCATGATGTGATACAACTGAATATGGGAATAAATTACAGGATCAGTTACCAGGGGAAGGATTTGATAATATATTGAGATAGAATAAGCCCATCCCACATTGTATATTTGCTAGGGTTGGACAAGGGTTGGGCAAAATATCTGTATAGGTCATTTTTGTTTCCAGGAGTAGGGGTTACTCAGATAATCAAGAATTATGTTTTTCTATATTATCTTCAAGCACTGCTTAAACATTATGGTTTCTTAAATTACATCAGCTGACAGATTTGTAGGTTTACCAGCCAATCAAAATGCTGTATTTTAGGGCAAAACAGGGTTGGACATTATAGGCTAGTATGACAGGCTTTAACATTGGTTCCTATGGGAAAAATGCCAAAATATAAAGCTCCATTTTACCAAATTTAGGAGCAATCTATCACCCAAATTGCTTTAGTTAATTTTGTATCATACAACTGTCTTCATGGAATAAGCATGGAGGCAATTTTGAAAATATTGTATAGTCAAGCTTAGTGTTGGTGTAAAACTGGGATGGGCCTATTGCTTTATTCAGGTATAATTGCCAAAAAAATACGTATAGGTTGGAGGGATAGAATGGTCTTTTTAAAATGACCCATGTTCCATACTTTCTGATTCAGAGCTTATAGTTATAATATTATATACCTGACAAACAGACAATGCAATGTTGGATTGTGCAGCACGGGGCATTTATCACAAGCTTTTTATTTGACATTATATAACTTCTACGAATACTATAAAGGTTTTTTAAGAAGGTAACACAATATGGGAGCATATCAAAGGAAGTCCGTTTCTAATATAAAAGTAAAACTAAACCAAAAATACGAGCCTTTTCTCGTTAAGTGCATCTATTGCTGAATGTTTTTATGTTCAGATTCAGAAATTGTGTAATAGATCATTCACGGAATTCCATAATTTGCTTTGTACCTGTGTATTAATGCACCATTATAAAGAATATATAATCTAATGAACTTGAATTCATGGAGATATTTTTTAATACAAACTATACATTTCAATACGAACAGTATCATTCCACAAATGCCACTCATATTTGTTTTATATCCTCTCAGAATTTTGGTCAACATGACGAAAATACATAGCCAAGAGGAATTTGAAATTTACTGTTTGACTTTTATCTAGATGAATGGAAACAATACAAACCGTTACTATAGGGTTTATGTGAAATATATAAACTGTCTAATTACAATTTTACTTAAAAAAAAGATTCAGTGTTTTCTTTCCACAAAATTGATGCAGTTCGTTAACGTTGACAATGCACAGAATGTTTTTTTTATTGAAGAATTTCATGATTTTAAACATGGAATTCCCATAGCATCTATATAGTTAAAATTGATAAACAGAGTCCTCTTCGAAGCAATATGTAAGGAGTATATATACGAGCTTATAAACATAGTTAGAACGATCCACTGAAAAGCACCAGGTGTCAGTGCTAGGTCTAGTTACAAGTATCTTCCATATTAAAATGTTGTAGGTTTCCACTCCTTCAAGGGCTTCTTGCCCATGTAGGCTGTCCTTGGATGGGAGAATGGAGATATTAATTGTGTGGTCAGGTGCAACCTCTGCCACTCTCAGACTTGTAGCTTCACCTGGAGCAGCAAATGGCCAGAGCTCTGGTCACTGCTGCCCACTGGTCAATTACCTGACCAAACCCAAATTGATGTAGGAGCCGAGAGGGGAGTGCTAGCTGTGTTGGAGAGTGAGCGGTTCACCATAGCCCCATCCCAACAATCAACCTACACACTCACTCTCCACCACCTGTCAACCAATCAGAAAAAAAGGACAAGTTGTGGAAAGTATTTTGGGCCAGACTTTGTTATGATGTGTTCATGTCCATTAGAAACTTTGGGAATTTAATTAAATCACTCGTGGCAATATAAATGACAAGCTCACGTTTTGTTGACTGTGGTAACGATTTGCACGTGTTCCTTAATTTATGATGACTTGTGTTGTTTTTTCCTCTTTAATATGTAGGCCTCTTGAGTTTGTTGGATTAGCTGTAGAGAGAATATCAGCGACTCAGGGAGATGTTGGAATAGATATACAATTGGAAATAGTAATCGTTTAAGATCAGATATAGAGACTCACCAGTTGAGTTTGGTCCTTATAGTCTTGATATGTGACATGGGGTTATAAATGTTTGGTCTCTAATCTTAAGTGGATGAAGATTTAAGACTTGATAGTCTTGAGTCTTTAGCAGTCTGAACATCCAGTCTCAATAATTATGTGACTGGCTTTAAGACTGAATAGTCCTCAGTCTCAAGCAGATTTGAGGTCCAGGTTTGAATCCCAGTCTCTATATGTGACAAAGCTGAAGACTCAATTCAACTGTTATGAGTCCATTACCCAATCAAGTAAAGGCAAATAGACACACCTCTCCTGCCTATATATAATTTTGTTTATAGGCAGGGGCAAGAAGATATCTGGCTCTCTAGTCTACTATGTTTCACCACTGGTCAATTTTTCATTAAGACTGGCTAGTTTACAACTATCCAGTCTTGAATCCTTGAGACGGTTGAGGTGAAAACCCACTTTGCCATGCAAATTGAATTCTGGTCAAATTCTCTAAGGTTGTGTTAGCAAATGCAATTATTTGGTTAAAAAAATGGAGGAATCTCAGCCAACAGGAACCCTAAATGTTTAGTGTAATATGGTCTCTGTAATTGCGTTTAAGGCTAGACCTACCCACTCAAATTCTAATCAAAACTGTCCAAATCCAAATACATAGATATCTGTAATACTTGTCTTAACACCAGCTCTATGAAAGATGCAATGCTACAATTAGTTATAGGTAACATTTTGGGTCTCTTGATCTCCTGCCTCATGTACTAATTTGGATAGGACAATGACTGAAAGACAATCTGTTCTGCACATATCCTATATCAATAGGATAGCTTCTGCTCTGATCCAAAATTCGTACAATAAACTAGCTGCAATATTTTAGTAATTTAATTCAATCCTTCTATTATTCTAGACATGAGTTTAGGAAATGAAAATTGAAAAATATCAGGAATGCCAGTATTAAATTAATCTGATTATAGGGAAATGTGATTGACCTTTGAATTGAAGGTTAGGCCTATCCTAAAATAGACCATCTCTGAGATTTGAACTAAAATCTGGATTTTCAATTAGAAGAACGCCTTATTTTTATGTCAATGTAGTTTCCAAAGGTCCGTGATCTCATTTAACATATTCCCAGTATGCAAATGTCCTATATTGATGAAAACAACGTTTGGTAAAATACATGATTGATCTTAACCTAAAAGCTGTAGGACCTAGTGTACAAATTATTTCAAAGTACAGAAACTTCAAACAGGATTAATCAAATTATCATTATGCGCGGTGTTTTCCAATAATCCAACAAATATAATAGCTTTTTCTCTCAGGAGAGAAATGTTATTTAGCTTCTTCAGTTTTTCTCATAATGTCATCTTCCAGTCCTATAGACTCGTAAGATAAGTCAAGTCAATTTGTTTTAGCAGTGTTTGATCAGTTGATGAACTAAATGAAAAAAGCTGGCCTGTGGCAATCATCTCAATTAGGGGAAGTGGGTTCTACAATAGATTATGGTGTATGCTGCACAACTTAAGTGCTGGACTTCATAGAGTAAGGGATCTAAGGGCTTATTAATGGAGGGTTCTTGTCCTCAATTTGGATATGACACCATAAACTTGTAGTAAAAGGACGGCCGCCCAAAATCACCTTTAAGTAACCCATGTCATCCCTGTCCTGTCCCAAATTTCCCGATTCATTTTCAGTAATTTGAAAGTGTTCAAACGTGGAAGAAATTTCGAAATTCCTTCCGCAAAAAGGCAAATGGCTCACATTTTGAGAATCAAGAAATCAATAACCTGGTGATACAGAATCCCCTGTGTTTTCTTTGTGTTTTGGTAAAAGCTTTGAACTCCATGTTTTCCATGACAGGGAATATCCTTCGCCATTACCCCTTTTTTCCCTGTTTTTCCAGAGGCCACCCTGTAACAGGCACCCTTATTTTGAAGTGTCTGACATTATCTTTCTTATTTTACAATAATTATTATTGTCACATAATATTGAAACACTACCGTATTGATTAAAACCTCAGAATCAGGGAATTTCCCCAATGCAGTCCAAAAAGACGATTAATAAAATATAAGCATTTGCCTTTCTTTTTCAGTGTCTGACCTGTCTTTCTTATCGTACAATCATTTTCAAAGAATATTGAAACAGTATCGCATTGATTAAAACCTCAGAATCTTGGAATTTCCCCAGTGCAGTCCACAACTCCCCCAATAAAACACCATCAATTAAACATGAGCATTTGAGTTCTCCACAATAGGACAACCAAACCTGTTGATAACATTCAGGGAAATAAGAGTGGAAAAAAGGAGCGGCTTGTCGAATGTCCCGGATTACGCTTCCATTTGCTTATGTCATGCTGACAACCTGATGCTGAGGAAATTTGTAATGCTAATGGCGGAAGTGGGAGGTGCGCGCGGTCCTCAGCTGACTTCCGGTGAAAAAGTGGCTCTTAAAAGATTAGACTGTTTTCACTGTTAAGCCCCAATACCCACCAGGCGAATTTTACACTATCAGCCAACAACAGGACAAATCGGCGCTAACGTCGTCCGATTCTTTTCAACGGCTAGGGTATTTACTGTATTGAAATGTGCATGCTTAATCTGAATAGGTGCTAAAATCGGCCTATTATTAAAATATGTTCAGCTGATTTTATCACCCATCATTGGACCAACTTGATGAAAATTGCCCATTTGGTTTGGGGCTTAACCGCTGGAGGGCACTGGACGTGCTGGTGCTCTTGCTACACTGATTAAAGTGAATTCACACTACAGCTAAAAGGCGTATTTCGGATGACAGCAGCCAAATTGGACTTAGACTTGCCAATGAGAAAACGCCCATGATTTATATTTATGATTAGTAAGGTTAGGGTTTAAGGAATACTTTCCAGCTGACCCATTTGAATTGATTTTCTTATTGATTTGACAAAATCGCAGAAATTAAATTTGCTCAGTGTGAATTGCAGCTTATACTCTTCGCCTAGCACGTCGACCACAGCGCGGCCAGAAATAAGGCATGTGCCAGTGACGATTGAATTAATAGCCGAATGGCCTTTTTAAATGTCCGTTTTTAGCAACTCCTATTTAGATTTCTGATCAATTGGAAATGTCACCTAATGCGTAAATCATTTAGAGTGATTAATTCTTAGCATGCATGAGCGCTCGGAAGTTCCTTTAACTAAGGCTGGTTTTGTTTAAGTGTGATAAAGAGGTTGTCTTTCCGCAATGATGTAAGAAAGTGCTGAAATAATAACCAATTGAATGAATAAAAACAGTCGCCAGTCGCTCAAAAAAGCTGTTTCAGGGCAACTATGGGTGGGACACAGAGTGGGGCTATTCACAAATGGATTGGGCATCGATTGTAGGCACATTCCTTAAAGCCTTCATTTAGACTGGTTTTCATAGAGTTTGTCATTGGGCAATGGTGTAAGAAAGTGATGAAATAATATGCAATTCAATGAGTAAAAAAAGGCACCAGTCCATAATGCTGTGTTTCAGGGCAAATCAGTGGGGGATACCCAGAAGGCTACTTGGATCTGGTAAATCGACTGTGGGCCTGCATTCCATGGACCGATTTTGACTCTGCCGTTCTGAATTTGTTGTATTTTCTCCAAAATATGGCATTTGAACCATCCAGAAAGGAAATGATAAACCAATGATATGTAACCTAGCATTTGCTTTTTTAAAACTTATTTATATCTAACTTTTATTCCCACGGCCAATTGCTTACAGTAAATACAATTGGTTATTAACTTAAATTGGGATGGGATTATTGTATACGATAAATTGCCAATGACATATTCGGCAGTAACTTGAATTTCTTAACGTCGATTAGCTTTTATTCAAAAGCGGTTAACCTTAAACATATTTACAACAACGCCTTTGCCAAGTCAAAAAAAAAATCACAAAAAACAATCGTGGGGCGGTTCATGTTCTCTCAAGCTTTATCGCTGACTTGGGAAATCTGGAGGCCAAGAATAGGCTTTTCTACGCCACTTGGTAAAACAGTGATCTATTTAGTTTGATTAATGATGCCTCTGAAGTGGCGCCGTTTTACTCAGAACAATCCATTATTCTACCCAGCGAAAAGAGTGCAAACCTTGGATCACGTACCTTGGCTACTATTCACGAATGGCCTTTGGGAAGGGACAAGTTAAAAGGGATCAATCGTGGGTCAGCGTGGGCACTGACCATTTGTTTTACTGGGGTCAAATCAATGCCAACCTAATGGTCATTTAATACAATGTTGTTACTCTGAGGTTTTGTGTAGCATCGCTGGATTGTTTGGTTGCTGCGCTGGGTTTGTTTTGCCTGATTTCAAAATGGTTTGCATTATTTTGTTGACATAATTCGCTCATTTGCAATTCTATCTTTAAGAAGATTTAATGGAATAGGAATTCAATTATCTTATGGAAACGAAATCATACTGCCTACTAAGTATATTTACAACGTTACAGATTACTTGTATTTATACTTTTGCAAAATTAACCGTGACCATGTAATAGCATAACATAGAAACAATCATATTTATTTAGGTTTTCTGGCGATATAAAATGCTTTGAATAGCAAAATAAAAGGAAACCTCGATTATTCGTCTTTTCCATCTATCAATGTGGCTGTTTTTCACTCACAAGAGTTATTTCTAATTTGAACTCAGTATGGAAACAAAAATATTGCATGGCATTATGCCATCTCTGGACGATACCACCTTAAGACTATAGCTCGTAAATCAACTGTTCAAACAGAAGAAAAAGGTGTCCTGATTGGAAAATTCCATCTGAAAATACATTTTTCAACGGCTCGTTGGGTAACCAGTTTCAGCTATATTAGAATCACGACTATTCCTAACGGTACCATGCTAATATTATGTAAATAATAGTATGTTTCCATCTAGAGTCCGTAAGTGTAGCGAGTAGACTGGTGCCGAGTCTGTTCCTTGCTCACATTGTTTGAAACTTAATGGAGATATCTCAATAGATTTGCTGAAATAGTCCAGGTGAACCGGCAATAGGAAAGTTCCCTAACAATGACACCTAACGAGGAATTTATAATTAGTTAACCAATGTCCAATATAAGGAAATGCTTTGTGTTTGTCCACATCTTGGGCACTCTGGGGGTGCAGCGGTCAGATGGAACCTCTGACAGGGTCATCAAAGAACTGGAGCCTGTAGCCGTTCTATGTGCTGCCCTGCCTATGAGAAACTGCTCATAAAAGAACACCTGTGTTGGTAAAGGTACAGGGTTATAGTCTCTATCTTCTCATTGATTTGACTATACATGCACAAGGTCAAACATCCTGTGATCCAGAACTACTCAGACTGGTAGCTCAAACCAACAACAACAAAATTCACAGTTCACTGATAAGCGAAGGCTACACCGGGTAGGGGCATTTCTCAGAAGGACAAACACAATCAAGCCTAAGCTGTAAGAAACAATCTTTGGTAAAAGTAACTATTTTTTGTACTTGCCATACACTTTCTTTTCCTTATCACATAATCCCGATTTCTTTTTAATGGGCCATGTGCAAGGGCGGATACAGGATTTTGGAAAGGAGGAAGGGTGTGTGTGTGTCAGATTGTAGGCTAAATACTAAAACGATTTGCATTTGCGCCCACAACGTTTTTTCTCATTGGTAAATTTAAGTCTCCACAAAAAGCCCGGGAGGCAAGGGGTCAGGACCCTCTGGACTCCCCCCCCCCCTACCACCACCACCACTTGGATCCGCCCTTGCATGTGGTGAGAACCCATTGCCATACCATGCCGTCTCAACCCCATACCAAACAACTCCTTCCTCCAGGGGTTGAGATGGGGTCTCTGATACCACCACAAATAAGAGCCGGCGCCACCTGACCGCTACCATTAGGAGGGGTCGGCCTAGATGTGGCTGGGAGGAGCAGCTCAGGGGATAGTCCGTCCCTGACCTACTTAGCTCTAACATAATAGGTCTGTACACCCACAACAGTCCATGGCTTTTACTGGTCAATTAAAATCTACAAGGAATTCTTTTATTGGCCCTCTATAAATGGCATGGGGAACCCCTTTGATAGTTCTTGGCCTGCTGACTAGTTTTAAGGTCCTCCCTGCCGTAAACCAGTGGCTGCAAAGCATGCTGGGATTTAGGTGGGAATTCCCACCTAAAATGGTTGACGGTGTACAGACTCACTTTGGGAAACAGTGGGTCTGACTGGAACAGACTACTCAGGGGGCATCCTACACGGCCTGAGCTGCTCACCAAGGGTCGGCCGAGCACCCTAGGGAAATGTGGAACTGCTCTCAGATGTTCAGGTGTAATCAAAGAGGAAAGAGAGCAAATGTAGAGATAGGGAACCCGGGTAGGGGCCAGTGTGGCTATAGAGGACGAGGGCAGGTAAATGGATTATATATTATAGGGTCTCCCGATTGGATGGAGTCTACTGGTCTGTTAAATTCGTATAATACTGACATATATGTGCACTTAACCGATGGTGGAGATTGTGGAATGGTCAATGACGCTCCAAGGGAAATCTAGACTTAGTGTAGGTATTAATATATGGATTTCCCTTAGAGCGCCTTAAATTTCTTTGATCTTATTATGATTGTATCGCTGTTAGAATCGTATAGGATTAATGAGTTCTATATGCTACTTCGAAAAATGCATAGTTAGTATGTTTCTAATATGTAGGTTTTCGCGCAAATAAAATTAATATAGTATATTGTATATTGCATACTGACCTGCAATCTCATCTTTTTCTAGCAATAGTATAAACCTTGTGTTCGTATCGGCTCGAATAATCAGAAGAACACCGTGTTGGGCAATTCCCAGTTGGGATTAGTTTATTACAAACCTGGGAAACATCTGCATGAGAAAAAATTTTACCATGTGTCCAAGGCCGGTGCTGAGGTGAGAGTGATCAGTCTACCTGGCCTGCAGTGGCAATGTCCTATTTGCCCTGGTGAGAGAAGGGGAACTAACTCCAACAGGTCCAGGTGGCAGCACCGGCTACTCATAGGTTTATATTTCAATACACATCTCATGTCTATTCGAACCATAAACCTTGTGTTCGTATCGGCTCGAATAATCAGAAGAACACCGTGTTGGGCAATTCCCAGTTGGGATTAGTTTATTACAAACCTGGGAAACATCTGCCAACGCCCAACACAGAGAGATGATATTATGAGAACAGTACCTTCGTGATACGATGGTCCAAATCTAAGCGAGATTGAGCAGTTTTTGAAATATATCCCAGAACTGCAGAACTTTTCCAGTCACCCACCTCTCGGATGTCCAACAGTCCGAACCCAGCGTCCGATAAGGCTGTTGCCCCTCCCCTACGCAAGGAGTGGGTCGTGAATGCATCAAGTCCAAGATCTCTAGAAAGACGTGTAAGCCTAGAAGACAACCAGTTATAAGTAGCACGTTTAGGCTTACCATTATAAAGGTAGGCCACCAATTGATACTCAGCTGAATGCCCCACAAGTGTCAATAGACGCAATACATGAGTGAAGACACAGAAGGGGGAATTATGAATGTAAGTAAAAGGTATTTCTAATACTCTTTCCTTAAAACTAATAGTTTTAGTACGAACTACACTGAGCATAAGGCCCCAATGATGACAAGTAACATCTCTAACCCTAACAGCGAAACCTTCCTCAACAACATTAGATTTTCGCAAAAGGCCTCTGAAACAAATTAAAATGGCGCACCATAAGGCAAGATCCTCAGTGTCAGATAGATCTAAAGACGAGTATATAAGTTCTAACTCTTTGACAGTTATTGGACGAGCCTTCGACTGGGAGTCACCAATTGTACGTTTAATACCCCGTAATGTCATCCTGATAGGAAAGCTACTAGGATCTAAATGTGGAAATCCATTAATTTTATGGAGGACCCAAACTGCCGAGAGATAATTAACTATAGAAACTACTTAAACTTCCCCGACATGAATGTAAGGTACAACAAAATAGTATCCAACGAAGCAGGCAAGGGAACTAAATCGTGGGATGAACAAAATTCTAAATAATGTTTCCACTGAGAAGACCTAGTGGTCGCAGTTGAGTCTGCCATCCAGTTCCTTTGAAGCACTGATAACCGGGTCCGTAACTCGTCCTTCCCTGAAACAACAGAGATCCCGGGTTAATTGATAGGGAATCTCAGATGATCTACGAATGTCAAAGAATCGGGACAAAAAATCAGGAATAATGTTATCAGCAGAGGGAATGTGGGTAGCAACTAGTTGAAAATTAAACACAAAACTCAACCAAAATAACTCTCTTAGCCACTGCATGCTATAGATATTCCTGCTTCTACCCGTACGAATCATGGTCAACACCTGAGTATTATCTGTTAGAACACGAACCTTTCTCCCATACCAGTATTGCCCCCAGCGCGCACAAGACGCTACTACTGGCCATAACTCTCGAGTATTTATGTCAAAAATATCCAAATAATCGGAAGGACAAGGGGACCAGTGATGAGAGGGAATACCATCATGAGAAGGAATGCCTAACCACGAACCTAAACCAGTCTGAACCCCATAACGCCCCAAACCCAGTTAGGGAAGAGTCCGTTTCAATAGGGATTTCCATTTCTACAGAATCAGATATGATGCAAGCGGAACCATTAAATAATTCGCAAAAATGGATCCACCAACTAATATCCGTCTGTAACCAATCTGGAAGCGAAGTAGCTTTACAGTGGGGGCCTAAAAATTTGATGTAATTAATCAAACGCCTGGAAAAAGTGCGCCCACCTCTTACTACAGTACTCGCATGGGCAAGGTGGCCCGCTAGAACCTGGAGGTCACGTAGGGAGCTCTTAGATTTACCCTGAAAGGAACAAACTAGATCCTTTAATTTTTGAACCTTCTGTTTAGGAAGACGAAGCTCCATGGCCAAGCTATCAATCTCAATACCAAGATATTTGACAGAAGTGGACGGCAAAGTTACTTTGTCCCAAGCTATTAAGAACCCCAGGGACTGGAGAAGATCTATCAATAGTGACATGTCTCTCTTACAATCCATCTCCGACGGCGATACTACGATGAAATCATCAAGATACCCAAAGACCTGAGAAATACCTCTACGGTTCATGCACCTAATAACAAACTCGGTAATTTGAGTGTATATGAACGGGGCACAGGACAGACCAAAACAGAGACAATTGTCGACAAACCATGAATCATCACCAGTATTACCAACGTCCCAGAGGAAACCCTGATAGTAACGATGGGAGGGGAACACATTAACTGACCTGTAGGCGGACTGAATGTCCAGAACAGAAAAATAACAGCCCTCCGTAACCACGGCAGTGACATCATCTAGGGAAATATAAGAGAAGGGCTCACTAACCTCCGACATGTAGTTGTTTATGCTCCTGTTTAGGGGACGACGGCAATCCGTAATAGGACGGATTTTCCCCTTGCCCTTGTCAATTGCACCCAGGGAATGAACGCAAGTAGGTTGAAACTGAACCCGAGTAACTTTATCCGATCTAAGTTCATTTTCGATGATACCATCCATTTTAAGACGAGAATCAGGCTTCAAAATAGAATCATAATTTGAGCAGAAGTAGCTACCAGAAAAATCCTGATCGACAATCTTAAACCCTTGAGAAACACCCCGGAAAATATAAGGGCCGTTTACATCCATAAATCCCGATGCAAAACATTCGTCAAAAAATACACAAGGGTTCAATTGTAAACGACAACCCTCCAGGGTATGATCACCAGAACAAGCATCCACACAGGGCCTGCAAAAAGTCTCACCTGTCTCTGACCTGAACGTAGAAATGGAAGGTGGAGGGGTAACCACATGATCAAAATCATGATATCTCCTAGTAGTAGAACAGAAAACAGGTGCCGTTTCAAAATAGTAATCAGAAGAGTCTATAGGGGTATCGAGATTCTTTCCATCGACAAAAATCGGGAGAATACCATCTGCCTTAGAACCCTGATCAGGCTGAAGCAAAGGATCAGAACAACCACTGCAGTCCGAATTAGGATCAAAAACAAGGGATTCCTGAGTGCCCAGCGGGTGCTCTGGCAACTCCGGATCAACCAATAAAGAAAAGCAAAAAGACTCATCATGAGCCACCCCCTCTGCGCCGGAATTCTGCAGGCCACCAGGCTGACTACAGCCCCCCGCGAAAGAATCAAAACTAACACACCCGTAGCAAGAATCTAATTCCGGATCACCAGGAATAACAACCACTAAATCTGATTCCAAAACTTCTTCAACATCACCGACCGTATCTGAGATACCCGAACTGACCGACTTATCATCAAGACTTAGAACAGATCCCGTACATCTAGGCTGACTTATATCCCTCACTGTAGAAGCAAGGGAGGCCGTATCCTATTTTTTGATTTTGCAATCCAACGCCCCATGGGAAGCTGAACTACACTCACGACATTCATGCTTGAAGGCACAAGAATCTTTTTTGCAACCCCTGCTGTCATTGAAGGCCCAACACAGGCCGTATGGACGTCTAGCCCTATTGCCCCTGGTCGAACCCTGACCTGAAGGAGTAGCTTGGTTAGATTTCTGAGCGCTAGTTTTGGGCTTCAAGTTCTCAACCCCTAGATGAGCGTGTACAAGCTCATGATCACCGTAGACAAAGGCGTATGAACCAAGCAACTCTGCTTTCTCACGGACAAATTGATCATAACGGACTAGAGCACTACTAGTGTAGATTTTGGTTTTGTCACTAAGAAAACGGATATGCTTAGCAAAAGAATGGACCGGTAAACCTAGTGATAAAAGACTTTCAAGTAGGGACATGTCAGCTGATATCACGTCTTCAATGGTAGCGTGCTTTATATTGTCAATATAGAGATGTGGCTCGATATCAAACACAACGCACTTACGTTTTTTTGAAGCTGCACGTATTCCTGATGCGTCTACCATAACGGTAACAGGAGGACCACCCTGATAATCTTTGAAGTGCACCGAAGGCGACGGAGACGAGGTGGGTGGACCGCGGGATATCCCAATGAGGGATGCTGCATGATCTTGGGACGGACGTTCGACATGGAGACCGCCATGGACATGAGACTGCATTTTGGAAAACCATTCCCCATGACCAGGCTGGGGAAGGCCAAATGCAGAAGTACGGGCCGATCCAGAAATTGTAGCAGCCGGCATAGCAGATCCTTGATATACAGGATTCCCTGACAATGTAGATCCATGATATAAAGGTGGCCCTGAACCAACAGGAACGCTGTACACTGGGGTGTTCTGGATCCCAGACAATGTCGAGCCTAGCGATGTCATGGTCGGTATAGAAGAAACCGCGGTAGTACCCAGAGACCAAATAGACTGTGTGGACGCTGTACCCGACACACCATAGGCACCCGCCTGTGTCGTCACCGAGGTGGTCGAAGTAGTAGTAGGGGCGCTCACTGTAGGCGGCCCTTGAGTAGGTAATTTACCTGTGGCGGGAATGGCATGGGGCTGGGGCAGGCCGTGGGTAGCCTGTACTAACAGCGTAAGACGGCTAACTTGAGAAACTAATGAGTCTAGTTGAGCCTGGGTATTGGTTAAACGTTCCTTACATTCAGCATTATCCTGGAGAATAGCCATGCAGTCCTGAGGACTGAGTGATAAGTTAGCCTGGGGGTGCAAAATCTCCTTGTGGATAGGTGATTTCAATGGCGTCGCATGCGCCGGTTCACCACGTGAATGACTCACCTCAAGGTCCGGCAAATACAGCTTATAATCCCGTTCACTAATGCCAAGGTCTGCACATTTTCGGACAGCAGCTTTGTAATAAGTACAACGTGAATTCAAGGGACGCTCATGGTAACGAAAGCAATGCGTACAGTCTGCAGAAGACATGATGAAAATTTTACCATGTGTCCAAGGCCGGTGCTGAGGTGAGAGTGATCAGTCTACCTGGCCTGCAGTGGCAATGTCCTATTTGCCCTGGTGAGAGAAGGGGAACTAACTCCAACAGGTCCAGGTGGCAGCACCGGCTACTCATAGGTTTATATTTCAATACACATCTCATGTCTATTCGAACCATTAAAATATTAATGGATAATCTCACCCATACCAGCAACTTATGCTCTATACAGATTTCCCTGATGGATCCGGTCTATCCACGCATGTCTTCAATCACACATATACAATCAAACTGAAGTTATTTATACCCGCACATAAAAACACGTATGCTTAAAAGAGTGGTGGACCAATATAGTTTGATGAGATTCTGTTGCAATACATCACAGATTGCAAAGTTCTAATCTCACAATAACGTTCTTGGAAATCAATGTATCAAGCACAGGTGTGCTTTAAGTATTGGAAAATGATTAAGATAAAGGAGGCGAGGTCATCGTATACGCGTTGAAAGCAGAGAAAAGGGTCCATATCGATATAGCTATCTTTGAAAAAAAGATGATTGATGTGTTACTATATATCAATATGAGAAAGAAGTAGTTCTCATCCGCTGAGAAAACTAAAAAAAGACATTTCGTAAAAGAATGATTCTAGGTCATGCGCAGTGTATATCTTTAATACTTGTTCTCACAGGCATCTCCAGCATTTCATGTGGGAAATGTTCTGTGTCTTCCTATTATATGTATGGTACCCAAACGCCCAAACATATTATTATTTTATCATATCGAATGGACTAATAGTATTAATAATACGCATGAGGCACACCATATCAACATGTTCATTAACTAGGAGCAGTAACAAAATTGTAGGCTTTCCTTTTTCAATTTCCTAATTATCTCAGGCAAAAGCTAGGTATCCAGTGATAATATTTTCGTCTAACATATATCCTTGTATATGACAATTTTCACCTCATATTGATAATGAAAATATACGCTGAGAGTCATATAATCAATGTAACTAGTTCATAATGCCTCCTTTAAAGGCTAAATTCATTCTGCACAAAGCTGTTTCCACTATTTAATTATCTACCTTAAATATAAGGATCTAAGCTTATCTAAGCCTGGCCAACCTGTGTCTTAAAACTCCTGATAACAGACTTGAGCCTGCGCTTAGCTCGGCAGATTTATTATCTGGAACTAACAGAATATACCATATGCTTAAGCCTTTGATACCCTGATTTCCATAGATGAGATAACACAATAAGGCGCAACACTGCAGGTTACGCAGCCTGATAATGAAGCTCCGGACTCAGGCCTACCAGGCATGCCAGGCCTGGTCGATATGACACCATATTGTGCCGTTGGTTAACACTAGAGGGCAGTCCTAGACATAGACACTGTTTTTCTAGCACCATATGCCACTACTTTTGTAACACGTATGGAACATATTAGCAGACTTGCAAATGACGGTACCGTCTCTATAGAGCCATTAATCTGCCAAGTCTACAGATGATTGTGTTCGACTGGTATTTATTACAGATAAAAAGAGTATCATCTACAGCTTAATGGCTTAGTAAACTCCAGAATCGAATTTACTCCCTAAAAGACCTGAGGCGATGAATACAATATATATAGAGAAAATGAACTATATATGCACGTGTACTTTCTGCCATGTTATGATCATTTTTGATTTTTGTAATATTGTAATGATTGAGTGTATGCACTGGCATACACTCATTGGCATTTACATATATCTAAAACAAATAGGTCTACTTCTAAAGATTGCAAGCTATGCATCTTTTTTGATTACAATGGTGTTTCCCTGCCGGAAGAAACTTGAAACCGTGTTTTGGGATCTGCCTAAAATAAACCTATGTGAAGTGAGGTGACCTATATTGTGTATACCCTATCATCAATAGGCTGTGTGGGGGACTGTGCAGGTTCGTGGAAGAGGTGTGTGGGTTTTATACAGGTAAGGTGTTTTTTGTACAGGTGATATACCTGGAACCTGATGTGTGATGGCCAACAATCCCAGCATGTGTTTGACTGGAAACAGTGGATCTTATAGATGGAAAAAGAACTATAACTTACATTGAGATATTTAAACCACATATTCCTCTGCATTCTGATGGCTAGATTTCTATGACTCTTTATAAATATATATGGGCATATGGGCTATATATAATGGCCAACAATCCATGGGCCAGGGTAGGCAATGGCTCTTTTTTGAAGAGCTGACACATTGCATTGTGAACCATTGATGACTGCCTCAAGGGCTCTCAAGCAGAGAGTGGCCCAAAGCCCACAGTCATAGCAAACCCATCACCACACTATCAAACATTGATGGGCTCCACCAAAAAGGCCAGACTGGGCCGTTTGAAAAGACCGGAGCCTCCAGCTGAGAATGGCCTGAATTTACTGAGTGCAAGGTTGGGTCATTTGATGTCTGGAGTCCTTTAGGAGCTCTGGGTAGTAGGTACAGCCTATATTCCACATACCGATTTTGCTGACGATTTTAGAAATCGACAATATCAATCAAGGTTAAATATAGACATGTTATTATATTTTCAGGAAGGTTTTACAATTCTTTATCAAATGGTATACGCGATGTATGGCTTCATCCCATATTCTTGGAGAAAACCAAGCAAATGCAAAATCGCCAGTATGGAAATCGTTGTGTGGAATATAGGCATAAGAGTGTGGCCATCCCCCCAGGGACTTCTAGGGAGTGGGTGGTTCCTTTACTACTGGGAGCAGGAAAGTTGTAAGTGTTCAGTGCTATGCTGCTGTGGCCACCATCATTCAGCTGGCTGGGGGTCTTGACCCTCAAATATGAAATGGGATTTAAAGAAAAAATGACATGGCGACGTCGATATTGGCCTTAATGCCACCGACATGAGCTTAAAAATTAGGCCCTATATTGACATACAACATGAGCTTTTCTTAATCCAACATGCAACGTTTTAGATTAACACAGAACAAGGACATGCAACATTGCCATTTTTTGGGAAAAAATCATGCCACATCTCCCCTCCCACAATCAAGAGCCCCACCTCACTGCTTCAAAGTTGCCCACTCAGTGTAGATTCTATTCACACAGGGCCATTCACACCTGTGTGACGGCCCAATGGAGCAGCTCGAGAGTTACTCATACAGCTATGGACCCGGCCTAGAATCAGATCCCGCTTCCCGAGTGAGCAGCTCACACCCCCGGGGGGAGAGTGGATGGCGCCCTGAATTTATCACATTTTCTATATGCATGGAGTCCCTCTCCAAGCAGATTCGGTGTCGTTTGGTTGGATGGTAGGGGTGACTGAGTGAGTCATTATATGTGCCCGGAGAGTGCCATGACTTTCATTCTCACCTATGGTCGTCCTGCAGTGACATCTGGTGGAGACAGGTCACAGTGGGCAGCCTCAGCTATACACCTTCTTCCCGGTCACATGGCTCATTTTGTGACGTCACCTCCAGTTTACATGTTATCTTGTGCCGTGACTCAATTTCCCAAACTCTCTTGTCGAGACGACGACACAACGACATGTGCAAATCATGCTATTGGACAATGTGAGAGGCCAGGACATTGGTGAAAATATAGGGGCTGGAATTTCAATATGGAATAAAACGTATTATTATTTGCTTTTAAAATCAAATAGTCAATAGATCGCCAGTATGGCTGTCATCCCCTTTCTGACTGCTGGGCCCTATATCGTCATCTGCACTATGACTACAGAGTCAACGAGGCGAACGCCAGAGGCTGTAGGTTCTAAAGTATTCCATTTCTGTCAGAGTATTTTGTTTTGTCATAGGAACAGTCGACTCAACACATACATCATAGTTTCTCGATTCTTTACGAGTGGTGCTGGTACTATAATCTCCAGTGCAATAGATTACCTCTGGGGCTTTATATACATGTATTTTGTACTTTATACATCAAACTCATTATTTTATAGTAGGGATCTTATTATCAAATTCTCCACCTAAGCAAAATTAATCTGGTCTCTTCAGATTTTGCATTATGTTTGCTATGATAAGCGATCAATAGAATTGACAGATTACTGGTTTGAATGAGATTCATTTTCTCTTATGTACACAACCATAATGACTTTCGGTTCAGAAACAAAATAACTCATCTAAAATCAGACACTATCAAGACTACCTTCTATTTGTTTTTCTGGTACCTACAGCAATAAGAACATAAAGGGCTCCAGGGGGTCGGATTTCTTCTATAGGAAGGAGCGACCCATGCTGTTAAGTGTATTCGGGGAATGACTATTTCTCGGAACAACAACTCTCCAGTGGGTGTTAAAGAATATACAGCCACCTAGAGACAAATCCGGGATTTAAAAAGAATAAATTGTTGGAGAGGTCTGCATAAACCTATAGACTATAGCGTTTAAACGTCCCGCAATAATTTGCAGGGCACAACGTTTTTCCTCTTTCTGTGGTTTAAGGCCCCAACAAAACCTCTTTTTTTCGTAACATATATCCTTTTGGTGGAATCTTCAGTCATATTCACTGATATATCTTTGTAAATGATAACGTAATATTATTTTGCAAAAGTTCAGTTTACTCTGCTCACGAGAATTGTAGTTGGATATCTATACTGGGACAGGGTAAATGTATGGCGTGGAGCCAACTTTCAATATACTACTCACTCTATGTAAATCACGCTCCTTTCATTCGCTGATGCCACTGGTAGCTCGACCTGTGTCATACCGCTGGTAAAATAGTCCTATAGCTAAAGCCGTATCCCCTACTGGGGCGTCAACCCTTTCAATCAACGGCGGGAAGTGCTTATTTACAGCTTTTTGTCGCAGTGTTTGAAAAGGGTTAATGCAGTTGGTCGGCCGTCTAAGTGCATCAATTCCACTTGGTCGTGCTGTGGGGACCCGGCATAACCTAGGGCAATGAGAATTGTTCATGAAGTGGTAGTTCATTGGTTGGTAGTGTCTATACGCTATATAGTAATGCTTGTTTGATCAAAAACATGCATTTGTTTTTTATCATTCAATTATCTTGATTATCCATGATTAAATATTGGTGCAAGCAAGTGGAAAGTTATTTCTTTAGTGTCAATTTATACCAGGGACTCAATTGAAATGTGAAGGTCGAGTTGGGCTGATCGGAGCTCCCTGTCATGTAAACATAGCCTGTGACGTTAGAGGAGCCATGGAGTGTCATACGGGTTCATTCAATATGTTTCAAATATCGTAACTCTAAAACGACTTCTTGAAAAATTGAGCAATACGCTCTGACCACATAATACATAGATGACAATTGATTCCAAAATGTATATAAGTCTCCCAGTGTTATTTTTCAAATTCCATGCGTTTTGTTTTTGACCATAGGCTCTCAGTGGTGGGCTAATGCCTCCCATGACGTCACCAATTGCAACCATGCCCAGGCTTGCCTCTTACACATCCGCACTTGAGGTGATAGGCTGGCTTCACAGTTTCAAAAATAGATATTAAACCTGTTGTTCGAGTCTTCCCGTCAGTTTGCACTAGGTGTTTTATTGAAAAGACATAAATGAAGAAGGATGGTAGGTTATCTTACATTTGAAATATTCTTTTTCGCGTGAGCTTTAAGTATTTCTGTCTGGTCACCGTGGAGTTGGCGATACCTCGTTAACACACTTAAGGGTTTCAGCTTTCTGTAGGATGAGATCCTGGTCACACCACGAATGGCCCCATAATGTTTTCACCCAAAAACAACTGACCTGTCCTTGAGATCATGAGTGATAATTCAGTGACAAAAAAATAATTTGATCGCAATATGCGAGAGGTATAGGCCTAATAATTTTTAAAACTATATTACCGATCGCGATTTGGATATATTGAATCTCTAAGCCAAAACTAAGCCCAAACAGGGATATCACATAATATAAATTGTTTTTTATTGTTATATAAATGCACACAATTCTCTCTACCACGAATAGCTGATTTACAGTATTTCAAGGGCCTGCAGGCTAATTTGGGCACATTTTGTCGACAAATTACATAGAAGAACTATAGAAAATAAACAAATAATGGCTATTTATCCATCTATAACCAATGCATTTTCCAACAAATCAGGATAATAAATGTATGGTGGTACTAATTTAGAAAATAATGATGGCTAGTTTTATTCAATGCTAATCTCAGAATAATGGCACAATTCATGACATTTTTTATGGTAAACCACATATTACCCAGCATCCTTCCTGTTCTAAGCTAACCTGCAGGTAGAGTTCAAGAAACTGGCTATCCGTGGTTGGGAGAATTTATACGTGTGTGTGTGTGTGTGTGTGTCTGTGTCTGTGCGTGTGTGTATGTGTATGTGTCTGTAATAGGCCTACCAAATAGATATTGCCCTACAATGGAAACTTAGATAGAGGGCAACCACAATGGAAAGGCCGTACAAACAACTGAACATGATACCCTCCCGTTGACGCCATTCTCTTGTATTTCGAGAGGCCTAATATACCTGGCCTCGCATGTTTGTGGACGGATTCACCTAGTGTCAACTGACAGGATGTTTACTGTTCTGTAAATAGGAGTACAATAGGTTATCATTGTTCCAAGCATTAGCTTTTTCTTATAATAGTTTTTTCATTTCATTCTTGAGTTAATGAAATTGAGATGGTTACTGTTAGAAGAAGACCTAGCAGGTAAGAGTAGGCGTACCAGAAAATTCATGAATGAGGTTTAGGGCCATTCTCCAGAAAATTCCTTAGTCTTTCTGTGAAAGTAGCTAAAAAGTCCAAATCCATAAAACCTGTTTTTTTTTGTTATTAAGGACATATTGGTCTGTAATCAATATTCAAATGGGGGCAACTTTATAATAATTTTTCTTTGATCTATTTTAATTAGAAAATAATTCCTGAAAACTCCTATTGATGGACAGAACCAAGCTTGTAACATACAGAACCTATATTTCAATAATGGAATTACACAATAATTTTGTACTTAATGGGGCTGATTTAAAGTTTGCTTCTGTACGTAACATAATTGCATTAGATAAAATTTAGAGAAATTTTCATTTTTTTTCTACGTGGGAAGATAAACTTACTATGCCTCAAATTGATAACAAAGAAAACTCGGGCACACAGACACACACATACAAACCACGCTGTTCATTATTAGTACTGTGGCGGCGAGTGACATCTTTGTCATACCACTTTAATATAAATCTGGTTTTCTGGTTGCTGGCTGCCACTTGCTGGTCAACTTACCACAACACATAGGGATTGGGGTTAGGTGACAGTGCCCAGTCAAAGTTTGTGCAAGAATCAAGCGTTTACTTTTCAGGCATGAATATTTATATTATCATTTGATTTTGTTGAATATTTGTTGTAAATATTTGTTAGTTAGAAATTGGAGGCTGTGCTCCCGCTCCCTCGTTTTCCATCTCTTTTTCCTATTGTTTAATTTTCTTAAAAATTGTTCTGTAAACAATGACCGACCTAAAACAAACAATAGGAGATTATCCTCCACCAAAACGTTGACTACTGAGGTGGTACCTGCTGACACCCTATAAATTTGACCTAATATTTCTATCCATGTGCCATAGCAGTAAACTACATTATCACAGTGGATAATTATTATTATTGAATAATTACGAATAACAAGTAACAAGGTAATTCTATTCGGACATTAACAAAGGTTGCCTATCTAACAACCTCCTAATGATAATACAGAGACCCGCGACAAGGGTGCAACTGGTTCCAAACCAGTTTGGGCCCAATATTCATAGCGACGTGTTAACAACTGCCTGTAACCATAGTTCTAAGAACCAGGTAACATCACCACATCTGCCAGAAAATAACCCAAGCAAGAATATAACGTTATTATAACGTTGCAGCAACATTCTATTTAATTCTGCTTTGGTTTGAGTTACATTATTTTGATGGTACCCAAAAACGTCTTTAGAACCTAACACTGTGATGTTGAGCTGTAACGTTTTTGTGACATTCTTGTAACATTCTTTCAGGTTATAATAATGTTATTATAACATTCTTTATTAATAAGGTCTCAACTTCACTAAAATATAATGTTATTATAACATTCTTTTTTAGTAAGTCTCAACTTTACCTAAAATAATGTAACTGTTACGTGAAAATTGGGCAGTTACAGACTGACCAAAAGAAGTATGGTCACAGAATGTGCTTGTTACATCACTGCTTGCCTGGGTACATTTTGTAGGTATCACTACACAAATTCCATATAATACCAAATGACCGTACATACCAGTGACAGTGGGGGTCTATATAGCTATGGGTAACTCATTATGCAATCGGGTAATGCAATACTTGGCACAGCAGGTTGGCCTATTCACAGAAGGGTCAGTTGATTAATTGATAACCAGGCTGCTGCTCCAGTCAGCTCCACTGTGCTCACCGTTCCCCTAATTGAATATGTTCCGGGAAACTAAGAGCAAAGGTGAAAACACCACAGAGCCAGACTTGTGTGGAATACCGAATCAACCCAGGAATTCTACATTGATTTATCAAATGGGTCCCTTTTAGATATTTAACATTAGTTTTTTCGTTTAGTATTATTGGATCTTCACTTGAACATGATTGAGATTATTCAATGTACGTTTTTATACTGTTCAACATTTAGCCCATTTTCGCACTTCTACTTCCTAACCGTGTAATCAACACTTTTTGACTGAAAGGTAGGGTTCTAGGACACTTACCCCCCGGACACCTACCCCCTAGGACACTTACCCCCTAGGACACTTATCCCCTGGACACTTACCTCCCTAGGACACTTACCCCCTAGGACACTTACCTCCACTTGGCTTATAATGTAGAGGAATTATGTGGTAAGAACTTAGTCTGTCCAATGGAAAGCAAACTAAATAAATATCCCTCTCTTCTAATAGATGTCTAGGATCCATACCTAAAAGGCTAACTCATCCCTACTCAACAGTCAGTGGATGGGTAAGTGTCAATACATCATTGGACTGAGTTCTCCAAGTTGTGGGGTAAGTGTCCTAGGGGATATGTGTCCTAGGGGGTAAGTGTCTAGGGGATATGTGTCCTAGGGGGTAAGTGGCCTAGGGAGTAAGTGTCCTAGGGGTAAGTGTCGGGGGGGGGGTAATTGTCTGGGGGTAAGTGTCTGGGGGGTAAGTGTCTTGGGGGTAAGTGTCCTGTCACCTTATTGATTGTATAACGGTAAAGCATTTAGTTAAAATATCTTTTTTTGGACAGGGTTGTACTTAATCAAGATAAGTTCAAATATCATTTTTTTTGGCATGGTTGTGCTCAATTAATAATTTCAGTATTACAATGAACAACAAAAAATAACGACCTAATTGTTTAACTCTAAAGTATTTCTGTGTTTTATTACATCTGAGCGCACACAATACGTATATGCTATGATTATATGAATTCCGTGAATAATCTTGGTGTGAAAATCACTCAATCAGTAAGATTAATGAGTAAGGCAGCAGGACAATAAGAAGAATTCCTGTATGAATAATAATAAGTCAACCACATGCCCTGAATAATCCAATAAGCCTAGCCAGTAAGCTATTAATTACACCT
This sequence comes from Lepidonotus clava, assembly GCA_936440205.1. Lineage (NCBI taxonomy): Eukaryota > Metazoa > Annelida > Polychaeta > Phyllodocida > Polynoidae > Lepidonotus > Lepidonotus clava. Next base: position 23,375,069 of record OW387135.1, read on the forward strand.
AAGTGAGTGATACCAATGAATAGGGATAAGCCAGTAATGTAGTTTGGAGAGTCTATCCAGGGTGTAGGTGTATCATTTGGGTATTCAACAGTTGCCGCGCCAACACGGTTATATATTCTATGTATCATCCCACTCACCGAGTCATACTGAGTTCCACAAACGCTCCCCACCCTTCAACACCTCCTCCAACCGGTCGTTGAAACCAACCCCCTCTATGAACCCATCTCCCCCCAGCACTGCTCAGATGTTAAAACTACTCAGGATATGTTATAATATTTACCCCAGATATTTGTAATTGTATTATGCAGAATATCTTTAATTTGTTGCTATTCGGATTTGTTACGGTTGACAATTTCATTCCTAGCATTTGAATATTATTAACCTGTAAGCTTATTCAAGTGAAAACAAAGAACAACTTAACATTTGCATTCATTGAAAAAAACCCGATATCGAAACATAAGTTCTACTCACTCGATTTTTAACATGGTCAAAACACGTAGCTTTAAAAACAAATGTAGTTTTAATAAACAATATATCCATGAAAAATGAAAGTTGAGTTTGATACAGTTTTACCAATTTCAATTTCTTTGTTTTGCATAATATTATGTATAGAACTGTTTGACTACACTATAGCTATACAAAGCGAACTATATGATTACACTTCAGCTTTCATTATGCTGAGAGGCCTGCACAATGTGTAATACTTCTTGAAATATTGATGTCTTTACAATAACGTGAGCTGGCTCATCATTACGACTCTTGTCAGATTACGTATTCCCAATGTCGATGTTAAACCTATCTCTACTCCTGAACTGGCCCCGGGGGAGGGGAGGCGTTACGCAGCCCCCACTAGGCCCGTTCCAATATGACAGATTGAAATGAGTAAACTTATTGAGAAGATTTCACTCAGAATGGGTGTGTAAAATGACAAGATGGTGGATTATGATGAGTGAATTTAGTGAGAAGATTTCACTCAGAACAGGTGTGTATAATGACAAAATGGCAAATGAGTGAAAAGATGGGAAGATTTCACTCATAACGGGTTTATGTCATGAAAAGATGACAGATTGGAATGAGTGAAATGAGTGAGGTTCTTACCCAGAATAGGTGTAAATGTTCCCGCTTCACTACACTGTAAAAGCAAGTGTTTAGAATCTAAACACTTTCCTAAGCACTTTGTTGTAACCAGTTTGACAACATGTTTAGATTCTAAGCACGTTTAAATTCTAAACACCCTCTTAACAGTGTATATCATAATTATTGCTTAGGAACTAACGAGGGATACATAACGATATAAAAATCTGCCGAAACTAATGGACCAATAGGCCTACTATGGTAATTAAAGAGGCCAAATAGATGGACATTTAAGGCATCAAGAAAGGTTAAATTAGATAGCAATATATATGATTACTACAATGCATTTAATATTGGTATGATTTGAATAGCGATTCCCTCTGTTATGTTTTACAGCAATATTTATTAGTTGCCCTTCAAATGAGTCTATTTTCCAACCCTGGTACCTATGTCTGAGCATTGTAAATGCAAGTGCCTCCCCCACCAACCCAGCCTCCAGTGTTTTATTCAGTGACATTACACACTAACACATCACCCAAAATAAACATGGATTTCTCTTTATTCAATGAAGCACTTTATGCTATCAATTTTGCAGGAGAGAATATTTTAATCGAGGTCAGTATACAATTTCAGAGGTGCAACCTGAGGGCAAACATGCATTTCTATTTTTTAGTTCAAGCACTTGTGCTATTAATTTTGCAGGGGAGTCTCTTTTAATTGGGGTCATGGATTCTCTATCTGCGCGACTCCTTTTCACTGCTGCTGTTGAATTTTTTACTGTTGACATAAACAACGCTGTAAAACATATTTTAGAAAGCTCACATCAATGTGCCACTAATTTGTTTTAAATATTTTATTGCCATTAACCAAACAAATGAATTCTTTCAATTGGCTGTCGCAATTTTTATACAGAAACCGAGTTGATTATTCAATGAATTCTATTACTACTTAAATGTAATGTATTGGAGAACTGAAAGAAGAATAAGATTAAATTCTTCTCTCAAAAGACAACACTACAGTCTGATACAAATATGTACTCAGAGCCTGAATAGAGCCACATGCACTCGAATGGGAATAAATTAGTTACAAATTTATAACAGGTATCAGCTTTGTGTTCTCCTAAAAAAAATGAATGTGTCAGCTCTCGTCATAGAGATGACAAGTCTCCTGTGGCCCGTTGCACAATGGGTTTCGTAACAACGAAAATATGATAAACAACGAAAGAGTTCGTTGTTGCTTAATAAATTATTTGCAGTTATTTTCGTAACAACGAAACTTTTTTTAACAATTTTTTTTCTATATTTAGAATGTCCTCAAACAGTTGTTACTTTTACTGTTTTTTCTCTAATGTCTCGCCTTATTATATCAATTTACAGAATTCAATTCCATTCGTTAGAACCAGAGATTTTTACTATTTAAGTAACAGTGGATTATTTTCGTAACAACGAAACTTTTCGTTACTAAGCAAAAGTTCGTTGTGCTTTCGTTGTTTTATCTTAGTAACGAAATTCTATTGTGCAACGGGCCACTGGGCAAGCAGCAATATATCGGGCACATTTTGGGACCAATTTCGTTTGGTTCAGTTTGTTACTAGCTAAATTTATATGTAACAGTTATGTTATTTTACATAAGATTTAGACTGACCAGTGGCCCGTTGCACAATGGGTTCGTGACAACGAAAATAATTTTTTTGAAAAAAATTAATATTTTCGTAACAAGGATGGTTTATACACATTTTTTTTCTATATTTAGAATGCAGCCAGAGAGCTGTAACTTTTGCTGACTTTTCCTTAATTTTTTTCCTTTTTACATCAATTTACAGAATTCAATTTCATTTATTAGAACCAGAGATATTACTATGTTTGTAAAATCGTAACAACAATATCTTTAACAAAGATATCTTTGTTTGATCCTAACAACGAAATTCTATTGTGCAACAGGCCACAGAACAGAGTATTATGATAACATGATAATTCTGTGAAGGTGAGACCTTACCAATGTGTAATATAACAACAGTGTTATCTTTATATGAAAGACATAACCAGAATGTTGCAATAACATCACAGAACAACATTACACTGTTAGGTTCTAGAGACATTATAGGGTGCCATTAAAGTAACATAACAAGTATCCTACTAAAGGAGAACTAAACAGATCACTACTATTATCATTATAATAACGTTGCCTACATGCCTGGGCTGTCTTGTCAGCCCTTCCAGCATACCCAAGCAAGAATACATTATTATAACGTTGCAGCAACGTTTTGTTTTATTCTGCTGTGGTTCTTGTTATGTTATTTTCATAGCACCTGGAAACTTCTTTGGAGCTTAACATTGAGACAATACACCGTGATGTTATTGTGACATTCTTGGTTTGTTCTTTCACATAAACATTATTATCATAACATTCTGTATTAGTAAGGTCTCAACTTTACTGAGATGTAATAATATCATAACACTCTTTTTTAGTGTTCCCAACCTAACCTAAAAACCATAACTGTTATGTACATGTAATAATTAAGCAAGTAAGAGACTAACCAAAAATGTATAGTCACAGAACATGCCCGTTATGTTGCTGCTTGCCAGGGCAGTGTCCTCCGCTGGGATTCAGAGCCTTGCTCTGAAGGACATTAATGTAAGATGTCTATCTGAGCTAGCCTACAGATAGGGTATTATTATTTCCTTTGGCGTCATCTTACAAGGCCCTCTAGAGATAGGATTAATATCCGTCGCTTTATCCTTTAAGATAGCTCGAAATGGATGGGACGCACGTTATTGTACCGGTACATAGTATATAATAATTTGTTTCCATTGATATCGTTTTTATACACAAATTGGGCCTACTAGCCTATGAAATAGTGTAAGTGCAGGGGAGTATCGAGCTTGAGTGGTAATTAAAGTATAATGCACGGGTTTAGCTAAAATAGTATAAATAGTCTAGGCTTAGAATGCGCACCATCCTTGTATTTAGCTGTCGTTATATTGTGCTAATTCTCAGGCTAGACTGTTTTATAAACCACTTTCATTGTGATGAAACATCCATCGTTTTCCAGATTTTAACACATATAGTAACATTAAGATCTGACCGTTTTGTTCACTCTTCCATTTAGAATGTAATTAGATAGGATATACGTAGGATGTGCGTTGTTCAACTGGTTGTCTGGATCCTACATATGTCAGCTGCAGGGCTAACTTTTATAGAAGTAAAAATAGCAAATGATGCCCTGTGTCCACAGCACGGCGAGGGTGCGCACTGCTCTGTTGTCTACAGTGCAGTCAGGGTTGGATCGGCACCGACTTGAGGTGATTTAATTTCTTACTGTTATGTTCTATCACACCTATCACACCTTTCGTTGATAGGTGTGTTTTGTTAAATGAACGTTGTGGCCCAGTTCAATTGAACATGTGCCAGTGTATATGATGTGCAGTTTGAGGCCGTCTATAACGCACAAAGGGGTTTGGGCGGAGGAGATCAAGGGCTTCAGTACATAGTAATGTATATTTCATGCTAAAGGGAGATGGAAGGGTGTCTCGAAAGCATTTAAAAAGATGTATGCCATTTGGATCGACGACGCCTATACAAACAGTTGGTTCTTTCCAAGGTATCTCACATCCTAAATTCCTCTAACTCACCCATATAATTTCTAAGCAGATCTTACTACACTCAAATCCTGTCATAAAAGTGGAAGTATTAAACTAATAAAATAATCTTAGATTGTGACCCAGACTTTACATCAAGTCAAAGTAGACTGCGGACACCCTATACATACAACACCACAAGCTGGGTTGGTGCGAAATTCTAGGTTCCACAACAGAAGCCTGAACACTATAGCAGGTGGCTGTGTAGTAGGTAAACACGTCTATGTAAGGTATACCGCTGGGGTCTAATACCTGACAACCAGGTGACAACCAGGTGCCAATCAACCTCATTGTGGTCACTTTACTGCACTAGGTATACGACAGCCGTATCAGCTGCTGATACTGAGAAAGATATATGCATACGGAGTGTTTTTCCAGCTATACACATGTGATAAAACATGTCGGAGGTTTAAGGTGATTATTACGACTAGAATGAACAATTTTGAAAAATTTGATTGTGGAGCTTCGAATGTTGCAAATTGGCAAACATAAACAATGGCTTTATATGAACTTATGAAATGTATTATAAAGTTATAAAGAAAAATAGTCTACAGCGATTAAGCCTTCAGGGTAACATCACTGTAACTAGTGTAAGTCTATTAAGGACTTTTTTTCATAGGCCAACGAGTTTCGGTTTTTGGTTCACAGAGATTCAAATGGTTTGAATTTAAATCTATAGTTCGTGAAAATTAATGTGCATGTCAGCTAAAGACCTACATCAATATATATTCCAAGATCTACTCTGATAGCTCCATGTGTAACAATAATTTATTATGACAAGTAAACCGTTTTTTCTAGATTGCCGATGCTAACATGGAACATTAAGGTAACTGTACATCAAAGCACATAATGCACATGATGTCAAATTTAATTATCATCAAGTCATATTTGGCACATTAAGCCACATATGGAACTTTGATATATGGCACCTTAAAGTGTATCTAAAACATTGAAAATTAGTAAGGCACAATAAGGCACATATGAAACGCTCATAAATCTAGGGTACATTATGTCACACGTAGAACACTAAAACACAAAATTATGGAACATAAAGAGACATATATACATCAAAAAGACACATGTGGAACATTACGTTTCACATCCACCTGTGTGGCGTGGATTGATCCACTTCCAAAATAGCATCAAGAGTCGGGAAGCTATATCTATCTTCCTCAGTGAAAAAAGAAAACGTATCCATTGCCAGTGCCCCCCTCCCTCCCCTCAGGCCCTACCTCGATCATCTAAAGGCTGTATTCCACTGGGCGATTTCACTCCCGATTTTGAAAATCGCCAGTAAAAATATGGGCTTAATACACACATGTTATATATCATTAGAAAGGTTTTTAAATTCTCTTTCAAACGGTATGTTACATGCATGGGTTTCTATAATATTTTTAATGGAATTTTAGAAATTATTAAATTTTCAGTAGTTAAAATCGCCTATTGGAATACAGGCTTTAGGTCGGACTGGCTGCAGTGCCAACTAATCCCATCGACCTTTGGTATTTCATTGGCTGTACCAAATGCATCAGGTGGTGCCCGACAACTGCCTATGAAAAAGACAACTTCAAAGAGGAGAAGCGGCCTCCGTACGTTTGAACGTTACAACGTTCTGCAAAACGTTTGTTGACAATGGGCAGGATGGGTTTCAGCCTGAGTCTCTTTGCAAATGTCAGAACAGAGTTGATGTGCCACTCTTAAAAACAGTCAGTATGTCGGATTCACTGTCACTGTGATGGCGTCCCTGTATTTCCGTAAAGTTACCAAGGCGGCGGGTGAGTTTTGCACATGTTTATGATGAATTACACTATTTAAATATGTATTCCACAGACCTATTTTTATTCTGGTGATTTTATAATTGTTTGATTTTCTCTGAGAATGCAGCATGAAGCTACACATCCTATACACTGTTCGGAAGTAAATAGTTTCGAGCAGGCGTTTTAGAAGAGAGAGTTGATTACTCATACAAACAGGGTTCTATATACCGACAGAACCAATGCAGTTTAAAGCAGTTTTACAGGTGCCTTCAGCATCTCAGCATTCAATGAATGAATGAAATACGATATTTGAATACAGATGCCTATAGTGGTTGCATTAATTGTCATCTGCAGACCTGAGAATATGTCTGCATTGTGCTGAAATGTGCAGATGTAAAAGTATGCCTGCATGATGGAGCACCATGCCCACCGCAGAACATGTCTGCGCAGTAGGCATGCCTACATGATGGAGCACCATGCCCACCGCAGAACATGTCTGCACAGTAGGCATGCTCTGTGTGCAGGGCCCTGCAAAACTGTTGGTATAGGCCTGCAGGGAGATATACCATGGGGGCAGCCATTGTCCCCCATTTCAGGCCTGCTGGGGGACAACCTAGCCCCCTCCACTACTGATAAGCTATCAAAGATTCACTACCTTTATTTCACTGCTGTAAGGTACCAATGGCTAAACAGCCAACTTTATCATTTTATCCCTTTAGCTTCACTAATTGTCACTATGTTCTTTTTGGAATTTTGTGATAAGATTGAATAATACAAAAGTTATAGACAGGTAAAATTTAAGCCTTCCCCTCCAACCTGAGGGACCCCTAAATAGGTTGTGTGCACAGTGTCTTATCTGTAATCAGGTGTGGCTGTTGTTCTAGGGGTAGTAAGACAATAGGTGAATGGGTTATGTAACACATCAGAGAGGTGAGAACCCTAGTCTGCCACCCTTATCATCCCTCTGTCTACCCAGGCCTTATCTGGTGAGAGGTGTGAGGTAAACACTGAAAAATGAAGCCAGTTTGGGGGGATTTGAAAAGGTGTACCAGCTTACAACTCCCGACAGCCCTAAAGTGATATATGGGGTCCCGGAATCATAGTAATTATTTATGACTATAGACGTACTGGTTCCTTATAATTTCATGCCAAAACTGGCAGGTAGATTGAATCTGTGTCAATTCGTGGAAGCTACTTCCCGATGGTAAAGCCTTGATGAAAAAAGGCCCACTTTGATAAGTGTTGTGTTTTGTTTCTCCCGTCGGAAACCAACCAAGGGCAATTGCAGGTTTCATTTGATCTATCTGCGTCAAGGGCAGCCCCATTCTGCAATGCTTTGACGAAGACATTGACGGTACCGTGACAAAGAACTATTTATAACATAGAAAGCAGGTCTTTTCTCTCATCAATAACCTGGATAAACTATGTCTTAGTGCAATTAAATGCCCCATGTTACCGTAGGGACACTGGTTCAAGCAGAATTAATGTGCTAGGTATCATGCACTTAAGCGCTTAAACTCGAGAGTAAAGAGAGAACCCTGTTCAAGTGATTCCAACCCATTGGGGAAAATGAGATATTGTTAGAACATAAAACAGCTTTAATAATTCACTGTTGTTGAACGTAAAACATAGTACAACTAAAACTTTTTCTTCATCTAATTAATTCTCTTTTGATTATTGTATTTATTCTGGAGTTAAAATCTGGTATTGGGCCATTTTTCGTTGTATTCCACCATTCTCTAGTATTGGGCCATTTCTCGTTGTATTCCACCAGTCTTACAAATGCATGTGACATAATTTATTATGTTTTGTAGCTGGGTCGTAGTATTAGTTCTACCATCTTTCGGACCATAAAACCAAATGATTTCTATTTAGACCATGAAACCAAATTGATTTCAATTCAAATTCCCAATACATAAACTAATGCCTTGGTCATCCATATATCACATTAAAACCATTCGGACACAAATGAATGCAGTTTGAGACCTTCTGGAGCAAAGATCAGGAGGTCGTAGCAGGAGGTAACCTAAGTGATTGATTAAGACACACCGGACCTGACGTTAATACTGACCAGTTTCAAGAACCAGGTAAATCCTCACATTTTCCAGTGTGTACCCAACGCCCTGTATTGCTAAGCAGTATCTTGGCAGTGGTGGATTATGTGAAATCTTTAATGAAAATTTACATTTTGGGGTGTAAAACTCGATCATAAAGGTATCAAAGATATAATTATGGTGGACTCCCTCCTCTTTCCAAAAGATTTTGATTTTTCACTTTGGGCCAGCTCAAATCTTGTCCCAAGGTGTGGTCATTTTTTTCCTTCCTTTGTTTGTTTCAACCAGAAATTCACATAATAAGCTTCATTTTTGTTTATTAGCAATCTTTGATTTCGGTCAACGGATTCAATTTATTTTCGGAAGACGGCCTACTATGCACACGTGTGCTTCTACTGTTTTTTTTTGTTCGAATTCGTCCTTGTTAAATTGTCGTTAAAGATGACCATTTTGTTACCACTGATTTAGAACTAGGATATCTTTATCAAAACTACCTAAATAAAAGGCCTAATATTAATACTTGTTTATTACCCTGATTAATAAAGGACATCGTAAGTTGGTGGTTCATTTTTTCCATTGTTTCCAAATGCTCATCCTGCCTATGTAAATTCATTAGATATCTTGATGATTACTGCCTATGTAAAGCATCATCATAATTAAATTCCTAATATCTGATTATGATCATGTACTATATAGGCCTATATGCCTATATGTACTATATAGGCCTATATACGATAGCATACACGTTGTTATCCTCCAAAATTCAAAACCCTAGATCGCCTATTTATGCTTAATTTACCTAAAACAAAGCCCCTTGAATAAACACATGGTGCCAACCAAAAGGTGACCACATAATTATACAAGGTCTATAGGACCTATTGAGACACATATCACATTCAATCAACAGCGATTCGTGCTAAAAATCCAAGGGAGGTCTCCATGGTAGATAGAGTGGCTTCATACTGTACCTGCAGCGCTCCTTTCGAAGAAAGTAATGATTAAACTTAGTACATCAGAAGCGACGGTGGAGTATGGAGTGGCTTTATTATTTTAGAATTGGATTATAGATTCTTTGTTGAAAACGTCCAGGCTATCACCCACTCTGTCACTTTGCTGATCTCCCAGAGAATCTTCTCTGCACTGTAGTTGCCCCTTGGTCTGGCCCCAGTGGCCCAGGCCGCACTAAAGAAAACTGCTGGACTACTTTTTTTTGCTGCAGCGCGTATTAAACTTATCCTGCTGGTGGTGAATTTTCTAACGAACCAGTAGAGTCTTCTCTCCCAGACTTCTTTTTAGGTGAGGAGGTAGATCGCTTTGTGGAATGCCTATTACCATGGGTCAGTGAAATGACCATCAGGAAATTAGACGCTTGGATGAGTGTACACTTACGAATCATCCCTAAAGTCCGTATTCCACAGGCTTATTTCGACTATGGGGATTTTGAATTTGTCATTTTTTCTCTCAGAATATCCTGTATACCAACATGACAGGCACAAGGAATGAGACATTGGGCATTAGGCCAACACGATACTACTTTGTTCTTTTTTTGCATGACCCTGAGGTGCAGCCTCCCAGCCTTCTGTTGACCATCTGAGTAGAAGTCTGACCTTGATTTCACCTTCTCTTCCCTCCTGTTCCTACCGCCTTATTGTGAAATGAACCCTCATATGTGAGGCACGACCTCCCTTCCCCAAAGCTCCCTTACCTTGTCTCTTGTGCATTGCCACACCCAGGTAAAAGCTCAAAGCTCCTTCCCCCCATTCGCAGATCACAAGAACAACAGTTGGTGAATCTAACCCACACTTGATTGATATTTTTAAGATGGGAAAGCTCAACTTCTTTGTTATAAAATAACAAAGAAGTTGTTATCAAAAGGCATCATAATTCTAGGTTTTAAAATATCAATTGTGATTCTTTAAATGCATATGCATATGGATATAAATGTGCTCTTGTTTCTTTGCATTTATCGAATTTAAATCGAACAAATATAATTAAAAAGCTGCAATTCATTGAACAATAACTATCTAAACCGTGACGTCGCTGTTGCAATAACTGACGATGCACTTTATCAGAACAGCGAGTTTTATCCTAGATAGCTGATAAACATAACATGATGTAGCTACAGCTAGTTCTCACCTTGGACAGATAAAATAAGGTCCCTTTATGGAGAAAGTATAGGGGAGTCCTAATGTAGGATATCCATTGAAATAACAACGTCGCATGTCAGTCATTTGTAATAAATGCCACAATATTATTCCTATGGCGAGTTCGAAGCTGTCGTTGACGCTTGACCCCATATCGATCCTAATACCATATTTTAAAGAAAAACTTTTTTCATGAATCTAGGGGGCCATTGTGGATACTATGTATGTGGTACAAATCTCCATTAGCGCCAAGCATGGCGACACTCTCTCAACATGGCCTGGCAAAGTGTCTCCCTAAACGTAGTTTGCCGCCTCCCCTCCATCCCACTTTACATAACCCCGACTAATAGGGACCAGAGCACGGCAGGTCGCGTTGGTCGCATCCTGGAGGAGGTGTCGCCCACGTCGCACCCCCTGCGTCGTCCGTCACCGCGCGGCGACGCCCTCCTTCCCTGATGACGTCATAAGTCACGCACGGGCGTCCCGCGTGGGGGCGCTAGAGTTAGCTGAGACGCCGGGATCACGCGCGGATGGCGCCAGGCAGAAAAAAGCTGCGTACACACAGTGCGATTTTTTTTTTATAATTATAGTTATGACAAAGGTAACACTCCATACCAACTAGGCTGAATAGTCATACAAATAAGCAGAATCGGCCGATTTTTGCACGGATTCAGATCCTTTAAAGGTATTCAAAATTGAAATCTACATGTTTGGTATGAATCGGTGCTATATGGGTCCGTTATTCCTCGAGAGCAAGCCGATTTTAGCGCCGATTAGTCAGCCGACTTGGTCAAATCCGCTCAGTAGATATATGTGAATTGAGGACAGAATCGGCACATAATTTTCACTACGATTATGTGCATGTTTCGAAATGTCAGCCGACTTGGTCAAATTCGCCTTGCGGGTATAGGACTTGAGGACTGTACAGAATTGGCACATAAATTTCGTTACGATTATGTGCATGTTACGAAATGTCGATAGTATTTCTGACATGCACATGTCAAAATCCGGTATAGCCCTATAGTTTAAAATCCTAAATTCCCCTCATTTCTTGAAGAAATGAGAAAATGAGAAATGAGAAAATCGTGAGGTGTGAACCAGGCCTCATGTCGTCTTCTCCAGTGTAGGGCGGGTGTTGTGAGGGCGTCGGGGGAGGGGGTTGGAGCAGAGTCAGAAGAAGCAGCACCGTTGTGCGTGTTGGGGTGTCATTTGGATGCATTGCTTGAATCCACCCCAGTGCGCTCAGAGTGCATCATCTATATAGAGGGGTGTGACTCTTATAGCTGGAGGGCCGGCTACACTATAAGACTGGAATTTACCTATACGTAGATGATACGATTCTTTTGCATACCATCCACGACGAACAGTGACATGTTTCATAAAAATATCCATTGCTAGATTCCATGCATTTACAGGGGCGGATCCAGGATTTTGAAAAAGGGTGGGTGGGGGGGGGGGGGGCGTGCTATTGCAAAATGACACCCCCCCCCTAAATCCGCGCCTGATTTATAATGGAAACTTAGCTGAGGTAGAAAAGCGTTTGTTAAAGAAAAGAGGGCTAAAACATCTGTTATGAGACCCAACAAGTATTTAGGGTAACCTTAAAGATCCTTAAAGAGAAACAAAGTATGGTAGCTAACGGCAGTGGGAAAAGGGTTCAGTTAGATTATGACATGCAAACTTCCGTTTATGTACCTGTGATTCCTTATGAAACATGCATCTTATAGGCCTTGGTGAATGACACGACTTATACAGATTGAGAGATACGGCTGAGGCTGCAGTCTTAGGCAGGCGCAGATTAAGTGTGTGTGTTGGGGGGGGGGGGCTTGCCAGGCGTGCGCCCCCCCCCTATTTTGGGGTTTAAAGTTTTTAATGTAAAGTTCCTGTTCCTGGAGGGCCCCCCTTTTTTTTCAAAATCCTGGATCCGCTCCTGTTAGGCCTAGTGGTAAGTAAAAAAAACCCACCTATGGTATATCACATCTCAACTTGAATCGAGCTGAGGCTCAGAGTTTACATCCGGCATCATCATTCAACCTTCCTGATCTCCCACCACCAAAAGGCGCAGCATGAGGGGGGATGGACGGTTCCTCCAGGGTTGGCGCTCCTCCAGGGTGGCGCTAGTGGTAGTGCTGGAGCTGTGGTAGGCGGGAGGAGGAGGAGCGGGCTGGAGAGAGTGGCGGGGGCTACGCCTCACATACACACCACCACCACACACCGTCCTACCACCACCACCACCACACCGCCCACCGCACCTACTGGAGGAGGCGGGCGTCCTATAGGAGGAAGGCGCTCGTGGCTACTACTTCATCCAGACCACTGCATGTTCAACCTACTCCAGGGAGTATACCCAGGGAAAATTAAAACGCCGCTGGGGCATAAAGCATAACGGATCCGGACCCACTCACACTACAACAGGTAAAACTGAAGTGAGCAGCTCAGTTGCACCTCCGTGGGGGATGTGGCGTTAATACACAGGAGCAGCTCGGACATGACGTACGCGCCCCGTCACTCCTCCTCCAGGGCGGGAAGGCATCCGGCGGCGGGAGGCAGCCGGGGGTGGCGGGCTAGAACCCACTGACCGAGTGCTCCCATTCCCACTTACATGTACTGCTCGCCTACTGCTCACTTACTGCTCAAAGTCCACCCTTCACGGAGACAACAAGGCCAAGCGAGCAGCTCCTTTTGTCTAGATCTGCTCCTCCTGTGACTAATTCTACTTCTTCATTGTTTAATCTTACCCTGTTACTCGGATTATCCTAACTGGAGCCATGCGAAGGATGCTAGCAGGTAGGCCTAATTGAATATGACTGCTTTTTCAGATTTGTATCAGGCCTATACTAGGCCTAGGAGTAATACTGTATCGTCCATTTGTACCTCAATGTGCTGTGTTATTACAAATACAAGTTAGTGTTAGTTATCCATAACGCTACCTATTTGTAGAAGCCTACAAGAATTTCATTTCCCTTGAGAAATCACAAAATCAATACTCCCAAGTTTTGTATTAGGAATTTACATTCCAAGCAGTCGACAAAACCATTCTGGTAGCCCCACAGAACGTTAAATTCTGCTCACGGGACAAGCTAGCTATCCAATACAGTTACCCAGTCAGTTGGTAGTGTGGCTATATCTCTGAAGTTATCCCAAGTATCTGCTTACAGCCTCCTTTAAGATATAAGGTCATGTTTGCAAATACCTCCTACGTGAGTGACCGTATAACGCGGCGGTCGGCAAGCATCAAACTCAGCGGATGTAGTTTTCTTCAATGGCCCTTCTGTAAAAGACGACTTACATTGATATAGGTCGGACACCAAAGCCTATATTCCACATGCCGATTTTGCTGCCGGTTTCCTAAAACTGGCAAGTGAAATAAAGGTAAAGTATTAACATGTTATATATCGTTGGAAAGGTTTACTTTTAGAATTCTTTTTCGAATGATAAATAGGATGCATGGTTTCATGCCATTTTTCCAAAGTACGTGGTGGAATACAGGCTAAAAGCTGTATTCCACATACCGAATTTGATGCTGCTGATTTTGCAATTGGTTGATTTTCAGAGAATATGGCATGAAACCTTACATCCTATATACCATTTGAAAGAGTATCGTAAGACCGTTCTAATGATATATAACATTTTCTTTTTTACCTTTATTCCCAGTGCCGACTTTTAGAATCAGCTGCAAAATCGGCATGTGGAATATAGCCTTTAAGGTATAGGAGGCTTATCCCTTCATCCCATAGGCCAAAGTTACATGTCGTGAGGAGGACTGACCTAAGATTGTGTCCCTACCGTGATAGGGATGGTGGTTTGGGATCCGCCCTAAAACAGACTATAAAGCACATTGCGGGGGGTCATTCCGATCTCACCCTCACCCTACACGCCCCCGCCTCCCGACACACCCCAGAACATTAAGATTCGCGCCCGACACACCCCAGAACATTAAGACTGCTCGAGAAATCAATACAAGCACACTGTTAACTCTTACCCAACAAAACACCCAGAGCATATAGTTATATAGACCTTCGCATCTTTCTTTGTTTAGGTTAGAATTATTGTTCCTTTTGGATGCATTTGGCTCATAAAGTATATGATTGGATTTATAATGGCTTAGTTTGATTATGATTAATTTCATCATGTTAATTATCATAAAGAATTCACATCTATTACGAGGCGGCTTATATATACTTATGATAACTGGGAGGAATTAATGTAAGCCGTTTGCTATGCGTACACACTCCTGAAACCCCTGATAATATACTCAAAAGATATAGGGTACCATAGACCAAAAGGGATGTAGTAACCTGAATACGATAATTTATTATTCATTGAGTACATAGCTTTACCCATTATTGTATAAGTGTTACGAGGGCTTGTAAACTCGACCGACGTATGCATATATATATACAGATCGAGTTTTGATACACAATGTTATGTAGCTAGTGCACTACAATCGATAGTACCAGTGTTCACGATCAAGAAAAGTCTTTTAGCTTTCGCTTACAATCAAAAGTATTTGAAACACAGGGCTAATGGCCAAATAATTCTGTGATAAAAGAATTTGCTTTCTCAGAATCATCGATACCTTGAAAGAAAGTGGCCATAGATATAATAATATATATATCTTTCATTACTAAAGCTCACCCAAATGAATTGTATGCAATTCACATTTTTATGAAGAACACACAGGCACATTTCTGGGGTTATAAAAATGACTCACCATTTAGAATGATGATAATAAGCAGATACTTATTATAATATTACATATTGTTATGGAGAAATGATGTGGTATACAAATTCCGAACGTATTATTCCAATTGTTTTAAGGTGTCCTATACATTCTGTGCTCAATCTGAGATCCCCTTATCTGGCATTGGGCATGAGCTGTCCAACTATATATATGTGTGTAATTTGTTGCAATCTTAGACGTAAGACTTAATGGACCTGTATCTGAGAGATAGATGTGATAGTGATTGAATAATAGATGAGACAGTTTGTCTATCTATAAGCCCTTCCATTACCGATCTTCCTCTAAGGAAAAGATAAAAGCATCGCTTTCTTTTTTACTGTTATACGTCTTACCAATGACATCATCTTTAGCATAGGTATGAGAGTACGTTACAGACCATTGTTCTTTATTTGCGATATAAGAATGATTTGCTATCGCTATTGTTTCACTTTCACAATCCGTCGCAATACTGTAGAAATGTCAGAAATATCAGGATGCTGCCAATTTAATTTGGTAATATTGGCTGTTTAAAAAAATAAATCGAAAGGAGATTGTTATCAACATGTTGGTAAATTACGTCAGCATTACCCGTAATTAGGTTAACGCTATAAACGATAAACAATAAATCACAAGAAGACGTTTGTACAGTGGAATATTAACCTTGTTCTGCCACATAGAATCTTAATCGTAAGAGCTATAAAATGTTATACTTATAGAGGGAAGTGTAATAAGGACAGAATCACGCTTTTCTAGATTGACACTTGAGACTATGGCTAGAGGAAGCCCTTTTAATTTGAAATTGAGATTGGAAAGAATATTCTCAGCCAGAGGGTTTCAAATGATTGAGGAAATTCTAGATTAAATCATCAAGCCTGGATTACAAATTGAGTTCTTGTTAAACCTGATTTTGAGCCATCGGGCCGTAGAACAAGAGCGGTTTTCCTCTGCTACCATATTGAGTACCTCCAGGGGGAATCAGTATTATAGCAATCACTTCTCCCTCGAGCTCTTCCACGTCAACCCCTTAAAACATGCCTAGCACTTTTTCTTCATCATCGAATTTCATTACTGGAATGTGTCCCTGGCAGTGCCTGTATTCAATGTAATTTTGACATTGTGTACCTTGAATTATTTCTCCCCAGTCCACTCGGCTAGTTGCTGTTAGTTTGCACTAACTCGGAAAACTGAGCATTCATACTGAATTTTGATTTTCTAAAATGAAAAAGAAAACTACATTAGTTAGTTCAAAGGCATTTGGTGAAACTCAAAAAGGGGAACTTTCCATTATGGTTTTTCAATTTGGGAGCCCTGAGACTTTTTTTGATTGTTTTATCACTCCTCAGGGTAAACTTCAAATCTTTGTGCGTTGACAAAGATAAGAGTAACATTTCTGATGTGTTTTTATTAGCTATAGTTGATGAAAAACACGCCCCTGCCTGTCAGGACTTACCATAGCAAAGGAGAAAAGGGTGTATATAATATTATATAGACATGTTCCTCGGACACTGTCCATTCAGTAAGGGAAGTAACATAATCCATGCCTTGGTAAATCTATAAGGGCAAGGTCTGTATCACCCCATAGATTTCATCACTGTCAACGCCCTTGATATGACCCTGCTTGCTAAAAAGGTCATAAAGCAGCCAAACAAACCATGTTCTGTGCCCTTCTAAAGCCTAGCCCTCTGGAAAATAACAACGTCAGAGTCATATTTCACAGGATATATATGTCCCTGGGCAAATCCACTCCATTCGACTGTAGATGTTTGAAAGCTCTCATGTCCAACTGAGCATGCATGAATATCGTTTTTACCTTGTAAGTCTTCGGTGCTGAGAGGCCCCTAAGGATGAACCAAACACACTTCCTCTTATCTTCAGAAGTACGTTATAGAACAAGCAAACCATCTAAAAGCAAAGTTTTGATTTAGAAAACCCACATGACGTGCAGTATTGGCATATCCTCTTGCATCTCAAAGATTTAGTACCTGTAATAGAATTAGTCTATAAATCTGCATGCAATTGCTTTTCTTATAAGGTGCTTTGATCTCAAAGATAAAAGTACCCAAAATTTCATGTCATGGGATATTGAGCAGCCTTTCAGGCATAAAGAAACATATCAACATGTATATGGATCTGATTATTATAAATTAAGCCTATAATTCCCCACACCGAAAGTGCGAAAACTTGCCATTTGCTGTTGATCTACTTTCGATAGTTGCAATAAACAATACACAATTGCGGGTGTAGGCAGCTGTCAATAAAATTTGTCAACCTTTTAATAAACATTTCCTGTCGATTGTCTATTGGCAGGTGATATTGACAATACACACCAAAGGCTGCCACTTTAACGAAACTTAAACAACAGTACTAGTTTCATGGCAATTTTGATTGAAAATGTGTCATAAACATGACATAATAGTGATACTGATTCTTTCCAATATTGCAGTACTAAGTGAGCAAAATCGGTATGCGTAATACAGCCTTAGGCCCTACATTTATCACATGCATATCATGCCTCTATTACACCTGTGGACAAATGTCAGTGAGGACCTGATATGGTCAGAAAAACAGCAGGTGGGGTCCCTTTGATTAGGCTATACCTGTGATTAAGGCTATGCACCTGTATCAGACCTATCAAGTTCTCAGATGGTATTGACAAGCCCTGACCTATTAAACGATAGTGTTTAAATGGTAAATGTCTTGGTGGGATTATTTGTCGCGATTGATATCATGTCTAGTATAGAGACACAAAGGTATCAGCAAAAGCTTTGGGAAGTGAACACATGGATATTATATGTGTATACATGTACATAGATATGGATATAGGCCTATTGTACATCTGTGAAATAAACAAACAGAACCTAATGGTGTTTAAACCATATAGATATATACATTAAGATATTGGTACATACATATACATAATATGTATGAACGACATATAGCTAAGCATGATTAGTAAATAAATGTAGTGGTCAAATGAATATAAGTATAATACCAATATCGGGACCCTTATTAAATACCGCACTTTAATGGTCGGCCTTAAAAGCTTAGAGGGATATGTCAATTATGAATTGTACATTTTCCCAATGAGATACCTGACGCATGCCTCAAGAAAATGGTTTTCATACATTACTTAATGATAATACATTCTAATATTAAACGTAGCTTATGAATTAAATACCTTTATGACTTGCAATAGGTCGTATATAATTGTAGGTATTCCGTAGACAATAACCATATGCCCGCACCTGTTAGAATTGCATGATATCAGAAAGAATAAATCTATACATCCCACCTGCCAGTCACACTGTAACATGCATTCTTTCTTAGCATGTATAGAATATTTCTTCAGAGAAATAGCATACATGCTACACGCATGCGTGCTTCTCTAACACGAAAACTCTAACACGACAAACAAAAGAACAAAGAGGTCAGAATAAGTTAGTATTACAAAATGTCCTCTGAAAGAGACTTATGTCTGAAAGGTAAGATACATTTTACAAAACTTGCCTGAATAGACTTTTACCAATACTAGTTCTACTGTCAGCACCCTCCAATGTGCACTAGCTATGCCTATTTCGTATAGCCTCAAATTTAAGCAATGGATGGAGTAATCCTATTTTGTTAAAAACAATTCAGATTGAGAATAAGTATAAAGAAGACCTGACCTTCATGCATTATAGTGAGAAGGCATGGATATTCACCTACCGCCATTCTTGTAAGAAGCTATGTCTATCCCGGGGCTGAAACGGATATCCCACCGCCTGGGATACATTGCATTCACTGTTTCTATGACAATTAAACCATGGGTTATGTGAAACTATTGTTAGGGAAGTGTGCTTTGTATGGCGCATGTGTGCTGCAACGTGCATCTTTAGTTAATCAATATGTCCGCTGTATCACAGTAGCGGATCCAGGATTTTGAAGGGGGGGGGGGCTATTAGAAAAAATCTTTCTTAGGGACTTTTTGGCATAATTTCACAGTAAAAAATCTTTCTTAGGGACTTTTTGGCATAATTTCACAGTAAAAAATCTGCAGTTGGTCAAATAAGGAGAGGGCACGCGCCTCGTGCCCCCCTCTAAATCCGCCACTAGTTTCCCATGCTGCTCTGCACCGGTTGCATTCTCAATTTGGGGGTGTCTCTAATATCAAAGATCATGCTACTTTATGACAATGCCTGGGGGACCATTTCTTGTCACATTTCTAGGAGGGTTTATCGTATTTCCTCTCCTGGACTTGAACACGCAAGAGTGAAACAGAACCTCCCTTCACTCAGCCTGGATCTGACAATACTGATCATAACTGATGGAGGATATTAGGAAATATAAACGAGTATTTCCGTGACGTGCTCCTTGTGATTTTCGTCTCCTTTTCCAAATGGCCTTCATTCCTTTCAGCCTATGACATTGGTCTAAAGCTCTATAATCATTTAACCTCTGTGGTGTCTTGAGAAACCAGCTATTGACCTCCTGATGACTTAATAGAGAGGCTGGACCAGTCAGGATGCGCAGTGATTACTTCCTTAATCAGCGCACGATGAAATGCTGCTGAATACACTGCCAAGTTCATTAAGATATGACGGGCATACTAAATCCATTAATTCAGCATATATAGTCCTATATTTCCACATATTCACCTCTGAAATCCTTCTGCAAGTCCCATATCAGCATACACTGAAATGCTTCTAATAACACTGCCTGGCTGATTCAAATATTGTTTATCACATATGCACACATCGGACACACATTCAACATGCAGGGAAACGTCGTCTATAGAAATGGGCGGTCTGAGAAACGTCTCAACTTTAGTACAAAGATGCTATCTCTTACATTTGGGTTAGATCTGTCTTGTTATTACATGATATAATAATATGAATGAACTCCTAACTTGTCCACACTATATGGACAGAGTTTGCTTATTCTTTTTTTACCAGATTTTCTCGCAAACCTCTCTATATTACAGTTACTTGTTTTAGAGATATGCACTCCAATCTGAAAAAAAAATGCACGTTTGAATCTTGAAATTGAATCCACTGTGAAGTAGATGTATTATGTCTTTTGGTTAGGTGAAGCCTGTTTGAAACTAGATAAACTGCTCAAAACAGTTATCGCACAGAAAAATCTTATCCACCTTAAACTTAGACCACATCGATTTTTCAATTAACCTCAACTGCAATGTCCGATAAGCAAACCTCTTGCTTGGTGAGTGACTGTAATGTCAATGACCTTGTTAATACTACCGATACCATCATACAGCAGGGGGAAAATGTGTCAATACGTTTAAATGCGGTCAACCAGCATAATTCCTGACTTGTTTTCTAATTTCTATTTTGAAAAGGTCTGGAATACTTGTTTCTTATCTGGAGCAGTTTGAGCGGGGAATGATGGCAGGTCATTCCTTAGAATTAAAGCTGTAGGTTAGGTTCACCTTTTTCACCCTTTTTTTGGAAACACTGTACACCCTGTAATTAATTGATGGAAAGCCAACATAGGGCATTACCCCGTCTTATCAACTCTATACAATTCTCCCAGTGGACCCATTACCTGAGATTGGACTTACCAAAGCACACTGTGACGATCCCATCAATTTCCACTTTACAATCGCCATTAAAAGCATCGCTGAAACTCTGGTCTTTTCGCTCCAACCCTTAACTGAATTTGAATGTTTACAGTGTTCTTGGAAAAAGAAATGACAATTCTTGGGACTGCATATCATACTGCATGAGAAGACTATCATAGCACTCGTAAAAACAACAAGAATCTATTAGATCACATCAGCTAGCTATTTTGCATAGGTAGACAGTAGAGCCTGTTGAGTTTGGTCATTGCTGAATTTTAAAATAAAATCTGTCTATGGTACATGACCTGAATGCAGAGATATTCTCTCTCTAAAGTGGGCGTCAAATATTTGTAAACATCCAAGGCATATAAGGCAAGTTGAACTTATCTTAAATTTACTTAATCTAATTGTCCATTGAGATCTAGTGAAAGCTGTCCAGATGTATAGTTCACTTGACGATTAAGTATGCCCTTTTTTTACTGATTATATATGACCTTTCAATATAGGTATCAAAATGTAAGCTTTTTCAAACCATGCTAGATACTATAGAGGGTCTGTTAAGGTCTTTTTTTTGAGAAATCGTTGCAGAGCATAAAAGCATCAAATTTGGTATGAGACACCTCTGAGGCATAACTATCAAATCTAGAATGGAAGCCACCTTGGAATATCAATAGGATGGATGTGGGGGCCAAAAAACCAATATGGCCGACTTTTGCTGTAAACAATCTTATATCTCAGCTTCTAAAATGACTAAAGAGACATGCTTGGTGTCAAAATTGGGAGATTATAGGGCAGGGAATTCAATTATTTACATGTGAAGTCAATGTGGAAATCCAAAATCCCCACTATAGATAGGGACAGGAACCTTTAAGACCATGGTCTCCCCCACACACTATATACTCCAGGTCCACCGAATATTGGGACCTGCCTAATAGGGCTGGCGTGGATCCTTATCCGGGGGAAAACAGATCACCAAATTAGAAGGTGTTGGGAGGCGGATGCTGCCATGCGCATATATCGTTTAAGGCTTATATATGATGGTGAGATTTTATTAGAGTAGACCCTGCATTCATTATTCACATATGACAGGCTATAGCTAATCTATAGTAGAGTCCAAGGGAATATTGGACACAGAATTATAACTACAGATTTAT
Organism: Lepidonotus clava; assembly: GCA_936440205.1. Classification (NCBI taxonomy): domain Eukaryota; kingdom Metazoa; phylum Annelida; class Polychaeta; order Phyllodocida; family Polynoidae; genus Lepidonotus; species Lepidonotus clava. The sequence continues at coordinate 23,397,170 of OW387135.1, forward strand.
ATAAGTTTTTGATGTCCAATTAATCATCCAATTTTTTTTCAAAGGGAACATTTTTCAACGATGGCTATTGAAAAGATATACACAGTGAACTTTCTATTAATTGAGGTTTGCAATACCCTTAGGCTAAGGGTAGGAAGGTGTGAAGGTTCAGCATTGCAATGCTTTCCGGATCCCATCTTGCTAACTCGATCAACTAACTCTATCACTTTCAACTCGACGTTTACACAACCTTTTATTGTAATAAAACGTCTTGCTACTCCAGATAATGGAACGGAATTACATTAAGTGGCATCAATTATCATCTTTGTAGTATTAAAATCATCAATAAAATTGCCACATAATACAGTTGGTATCTATTATCCTGAATGATTCTAGCCTGTTATTGCACAATCCCTTATCTTATATCAAAGAATATAATATCTACAACTTCATAAGGCGTGGGCACACAAACTATGTCTTTTTGGGTAAAAAAAACGTATTGGTCTTGTGTTAACTTTAGCTAAAAATGCGTGTAAACAGGGAAAGTCCACCTATGGCGATTTCCATTTCTTTTCTTCTTAATTCTAGTAGGGCCGGAAAAAAAGACTGATGACTCTGCAAACCACAGGCAATTAGCCATTTGGAGAGGCTGTTTTGTACTTTAGATTAATTATGACCACAAGGAGAGTAAAACGTGAGAGTTCCTGTTTCCTATGACTTGGGCCAAGCTCTCATTAGGGATTAGAGGTGTAATTAACCTTTATAACATTAGGTAATACTGGCGGAAATGAGCAAATGAACCAAGGTAGTGTACATCTGTAGGGGGTTGTGTTTGATCAGGAGTATGATTAATTAGGACATAACTGATTCCAACTGCCTCTGCAGGTATGTCTTTCCACGGAAATAATTCAGCTGTGCGTGCTTATTTCTCATAATAAGCAAGGTGTTTATTTCTCATAATAAGCAGGTGTTTATGAGGTCAAAGGAAACAGAGGTGGCCGGTGGCTGCTTCAATAGAAATATCAACTTACAAACATTGTTTTTATTGAATGGTAATTGAACTTCCGTATGACCGGATGTTGCTATAGGATATGGTAGAAAATAAGGATCATATTTCATGGGGTTGCCTCGGAATGCCTTTATAAGGTATGAGAGATGGTCAACCTTAATAAGCCTCTTATCCACCACGAAGATCCATACCTTGATGACTGTCGGCCTGTCAACCACACACTGATTTTCCCACTGATATACACCTGTACCACTGAATTACATACCCAAATGCCTATTCTGCATCTCAACAATAGTTGGCCAATTAACTATTCGCAAATTCAGGTAGAACCAGTGTTGAAATTCTGAGCATGTCACTGTTATTCATGTTTGTTGACAGGAAATTGCCTTTATTTCATTAAAAAAAACACGTGTATATAAGGTAATATACCAGCATTTATCTCAACACATCCAGTGATACCTTCTAATTTCGGTATACATTCACATGCTTCTTGGATGTAGTTGAAATGTATTGCCGTACCATTAAGGATTGACACCAGTGGTTGGGCAGAGATTTCTGGTACTCAGGACTATTACATTTTTCTTGCTCTATTTCTCTGTCTTCAAGGATATAACATTATAGTTAAATGCTACGTTTATGCTTCATCTAATGATACAATCTATATATAAAAGTGTTTTCATGTTTCCAAGTTATTGTTACAAAAAGAGAAAAGTTGATTTTTTCACTTTTATTTTTTGAACAATGATTTCTCGCATACCATCAGGGTTAGATCTTTGAGATTTCGTATGCTTATTCTAAACATTCTAATGGAGGGAAGGGTGTCTCAGAATTTCAATATCTATCTTCAAACTTTAAAAAAATATATATATATATAAATTAAAATTAATTTACCCTAAAGTTACCCGTTTTGGAGCATAAAATAAAAACTAAGGCCTAAATAAAAATTCTGAGACACCCTTCCCTGCATTGTGAAGTTATTGACATGTATGAAAAGTATCAGCTATGTAACACTATCGGTTAATCGGTAATCCTTGTTCAAAAATAAAAAGCTGAAAAATAGGTTTTTGAACAACAAATTTCCTAATTCTTATCTGTTCTCCTGATAACTTATATCACTAAATAGGGGAAAATTAGACCTTTTGAATGATGTATATTGTATAGTTATGACTAACATAGGGGCGAAAATACACACAGAAACGTGAATCATGGCCCAACCACCGGTGTCAATCCTTAAGCATAATGTATACCCAGGCAAAAGAAGTGCATGTATTGGTGGTTCTGGGGTTGGCTCCTCTAGCTTAGCACTACCATCAAACTGGGAAGGCGGATCTAAGCATGAATACCTGTTGGCGCAGGTGGGATCAAATGGGCATTGGACATTGAATCTTCCTGGGTTCAGTACCTAAGATGTAAGGTAAGCCTACCCCTTGAACTGCTGACCCACAAGTGTAGCTTACTGTAGAAATGAGTTGACTGCTCCGAAAAATTACAGTGCATAAAACGGTGATTTTCGTGTTTTTAAACGTATTCTGACAATACAGAAACTTCTTTTCATCATATCACCAGCGCATGGCAGTGAGTCGGAGTGGTAGGTTAATTTACAAGGTCAATAATCAACAAAATGAGAATCCTTGATACTTATAAGCCTATGTTACAATGATACTTATTGAACCTACGCAAATGCTAAATGATTTTATTCTAACGACCTTCATATTATATCTATAGAAAGATAAAGATCTTCCGTTCTAACTATATCTTTCAGCTGACTGGATCCAATAGGAAATCGCTTTTGGAGGATTATAGGGTCAAGTGTCCAATAAGATGGCCCTAGACCCTTAAATTCGACACCGCGACATGGCCCTTTTTTGGGTTAGTGATATATGACATGGCTATTTCTTAAATTCGACAGGATGACATGGACGTTTCTTAGATTCGATAGGGTGACATGGCTATTTCTTAAATTCAACAGGGTGACATGGATGTTTCTTAAGCCCCATACCCACTAAGCGATTTTGCTGGCAACTGGCGATTGACTAGAATCGACCGATTCTTATGAGTACAGCACATTGAAATGTGCATGTTTGATCTGAATTGGGATTTGGTGCTAAAATCGGCCAATTATTGGAGTATAATCGACCGATCTTAGCATAAACCAGTCGGCCGACTTGGTCAAAATCGCCTAGTGCGTACGGCCCTTTGAATTCGACATGCGACATTAGCAGAGTAGGACCCCCCAATAATCAAGGGCCCAAATGAGCAATTGAAGATGGGGCTAGTTAACGTTGTTCCAGGGTATACATCTAACGAAAGTGGAAAATGGAGCTATGGAGGTCAGCTGATAAAACTTTTTATATTGCCATCATCTGCCACACTACCAATAGCTTCTGATTGCTACGAAATCGCGGTAGTCAGATGGCACGGAAAGGGTGTTTGTAGTATAATTTGTTCTTCTGATCATAATATTATAGGTTTGCGGATGGAAATACTTGTTTTATGATGAAGTTACCCTTTGTGTAGTTTACCCAATGGCTTGTCGCATAGGCAACTTATCACCTGTGATACGTCTTTTTAGAAACGAATATAACATGGAGTAGTCTACTGCTGTAATTTGAACCGTGTAAGATGTCACACTCTGGTGGTTAACATAGATTTATGTGGCATTATTTCTAGCTCAAACTTGCAAATATTCTAAGGGGGTTACTCTATAATTATGTCAAAGATAACCGAACAGTAAATTTTGACCACAAGGATAACTATTGCGGTTGTTGCCAACAAACTATAACAACAGCGATGGGCCATAGGGCTAATTGTCCTATTCTCACTTTTTTTTATTTTTTTATTTGTTTCAAGGCTTCACATTGATACATGTTCTTCCAGCCAAAGTGGATTATGATCGCAGTCGAGATGTAATGCTATGATATGAGATGAGCAAGTGAGGGTAAAGGGGAAATTGTTCCAGACATACGTCATACATAGAATAAATGACCTTGTGTATTGATACAATTAGTATAAACGACATTGCCGTAGACAAAATTGATAGTTACTTGTCCTAAGAATTTGTTATATGGCACTCTCTGGCATTAAGAAATATCCATTCCCTTTCTCTTTGAACAAAATCTGATAGCCCTGTCAAATGGACATTGTTAATCTTTTGAAACAAACCGGCAACATCTCCCTACGGATATTATGTCCCTGCAGAGACAGGTGCTTTTTAAAATATCGTTATCCATTTTTTTATGCAGAACACTCGGCTGGATAATCAACCCAGAAGGAAACTTCAAATCAAATCAAATCTTATTGTTAAGTGGCTGCTGAATTAAGCGTTGAATTGAGAAAGGAAGAACTATAATTTTTCCAGGTGACTTTTTTGTTCTGCAAACATTCCTGAACATTCTGGGGGAAATCAAGCATTTATTGCAAGCATCATACAGAGTCTAAAGGGCTATAATGTAAAACTTCGGATAAGTTAATAATGCAGAAATTCAACGTACCCCAGGATGATAAAATGTATATAAAAAAAATCATACCTGGCTTTAAAACATTGAATTTTACATTATTTCATTCTAGCAGAGCCTCACCTGTTTCATATCAAGGAAAAAAGAAAAGAAAAGTGAAAAAAAATATAGAGAGAAGCAGGTGCAGGTGTAGTAGGTAGTGAAGTGAGACCATTGTGGAGGGTCGATTGAGGCGCCGATATCAGCTGAAACATTAACAAGGCTGGGCAGTAAGGGGACACCAACTATGTGCCCAGCCTGGTAATAGGTGCAATGTGCTCACCACCTAGATCTATCGCTGTTTCCATCGACAAATGGCGCGTTCAAAATGCTCATATAGTGCTCATGCAATCTAAACATAAGGCTTTTCATAGTTAGTGAGTGGGGTGGGTACAGTCAGTGCGGGCGCCCCTCTCCACTTCTGTGGCCAAGCTAGGGAGGATTGATGTGAGGATCCAATGGGCCTTGAGCCCATTCTCTTTTGGTGGAACCCTAAATTACACAGAAAGAGGAAAATGCTGCTTATGTGCATGCAGATATGTGGCGTTTTATGATAAAGCCTACAGCTTTCCCCCCACTTTCCAAAATTCTGGACCCGATCCTGCTAAATATTGATTTTGTAAGTGTAAGATCTCTTCAACGTGTAGTGCATTTTTATGTACCTCCGAAGTATTCAGGACACTGATACATTTCTCTATATGATAGAACTCATATCGACGCTTATATCACTATATATATGTAGTGCATTCGGTACATAGAAGACTGGCAGAGCTGCGCTAGGATTTATATTCCCAACTACAGCTTTTTGGGGTCAAAAGTTTCGTGTGCGAGTACGAAGCCATGTTTAATTGCAGGATTTGCCCCATTGGCAATATTATAGCTGGGGGATCTTTTTGGATAACACAACTTAAATTTCAATTAAAAGTGTACTCACCTGACCCCTGATGACGTCCGGCTGTTAATACCGATACTCTCTAGAAGAGTGTACATTCCAAAATGTAGCCATTGTATGATTAAGGGTTCAGATTAACAGTGGTCTTAAATACATGCAATTATTTTGAAAATAGATAAGAAAGTTAATGTGGATTTACAGTGTGCACAACATATATTACGCCACTTGTTTAATACCATGATACTGCCATACTTTATATTCCGATATTGTTAACGGTGGGTAACAGATCTGCAGATGGATGGATCGAATTAATTTGATTTAGGGAGGTCGCCCCTGAAATGATTGGGGATGGTTCACCCCAGGCCCCTAAATCCCAACAATCTACAGGCCTCATACTAATATACTCATCAGCTCATTACTCATTTAGTGTGAGAGAAATATCCAATTATGTGGTAATTATCTGAACCTGCACACTGTTTACAATACCTATCCATCCCACGTCGGTGGACAGCTGCCGCTGAGCCGGTGGCGGAAGCCTCAAGGGTCCACCGGTCCACCGTCATGTCGGCCATTTTAATTTCCGTTTCAATATGGGAGTCGTCGGGATGGCAACGGGCGTCACAGGTGACGAGGGCAGCTGCTGGGGGCATCCGGCTGGAGTCAGGAGGGTCGTACAGGGTCGTAAAGGATCGTACAAGGTCGTACAGTGTCTTCCTGTTCCTGCCGGGGTCCTGTGGGTTTCTCCTTAAAAGTGCTATCATGCCAAACTTTCAAAAAATGATTCCGGTGTAGCCAGTGGCAAAACACAACCTCTCGGGCGGTCGGGGCATTAATTTTGTCCTCATTTTTTTTTCTGTACTTTGGTAAGGGTCTTCAAAATTATTTAGAGACAAAAACTTGAGGAAAAAACTTGCCAGACGGTAATAAAATACCCACTCGGGCGGTCCGTCGGAAACAACCTTTTTTGATTGGCTTGCTGCTCACGTTTGATGGGTTTTCCCTAGAACTTTAAGCATCAAACTAGGACCAGGGAGAGACAGGGGATGAAATTACTGAAAAATAATTATATCAGTGTTTCATCAATCGTATTCGGGTTATGGAATAAAAACGGGCGATGTTTTAACATTTCGAGATGTGTCAAGGTTACAAAAAATCCGAAGATACACCCAGAAATTAACCGGTTCACAAGCATGTATTCACAGAATGATTTACATGTAGTTGCAAAACATGAAATTATATATTGTTTTACATTGTGTTCTGTCGGGCATAAACTAAGGAGGAATCCCCCACATACAAGAACAGCTTGTTAGGAACTTTACAAAAATCAAAATGTTAACATGGTTATTCACTCCCGAATACTATGCCTCTCATATCAACATCTTGCAGAAAACAAGACGAGGAAAAACAGACCACATAGACGCATACTGCAAAATATCTTGATTAAAAAGGCACATATCATATTTTTCTATACTATACACTGTCTCTTATATCAACGTATAGCAGGTGTACAACAAGGAGGAAAAAAAGACCATACATAAACTTTCTGCAAAAACTTTGAATATAAGAAAATTAACATATTATTGATCTTTATACCCTTTATACTATGTCGCTCATAATAAGGCATCTCATAGCAGACAGGAAGACACAGAAGAATAAGCCAAGGAGGTTCCATTGTGATACCCACTGCTACCTGAATTCCCGGTAGTGATGTAAACTGCACCCACTGATGAGCTATTAGGAGCTGTTTTACAGCAGATACCCACTTGGCACAACACCTCAGGTGCAATAATACCACCTTCAAAAGGGTGTAAAATGTCCTCTTATACAATGCCCATCACCTGCTCTATGGCGACCATCTTACTATAAAGTGCAAAGTCCTTTGCTTTTCATGGCGCATGCATATAATATATGAGAGTTAGCCTGTGAAACCTGAGGTTTTTTTTAGGTATTGTTATATTCCACAAACTGCTTTCATAAAGCCACTCAATGGAATGTTTTATGCTATAACAGCACTAATTCCAATATTCTAGAAGTTTTTAAACATCCCTTTTCTGCATTCAAGAATTAGCAATGTGTATAATCATGGATTAATCATAGACCTGTTATAAATATATCATTGGGAAGGGTAATTCTGTTTCATTCAAACAAATGTCTGGTAAAATGTCATAAATTGTTAAATACCCAGCGGTCACAATCATCTTATAGAAAACGGGCTCATCTCATCCAAATATAACATCCTACTATACAAAGACGTACAGGCACACTTCCAAGGCTTTCCCTATCTTACTTGGTACAATTATATTAATGGTACTACAGTCAGGTAGTCTACTAATGTTATGGTCTTTGGTTTATTATCACCCGCTCGGCCGAGGAGCGGTGCATATAGTGGGCTGTGCATATTGATAGGCTGTATGTACCGCTCCTTGTATTCGTGATTTTCAACATTCTTTTGTATTTTGCTTGGGTGATAGTATAAAGAAGACCCTTGGGGGTCATCCTCGGGCCTTTGGACGACCCTCTGGGCAGCATATTGCCCGTGGGCTTCGCCCTTGGGCAGTACACTGCCCGGTGGGTCATCCTTCAACCCTCGGACGCCCCCCGCGGGTCTTCTTATATTAATGCCTGTGCTTTGAAAACAATTAAGCTGTCCACGGGATTAAGAGCAAATGTAATCCATGTCGCGACAAAATACCTCAGAAAGTCTGGCATTCACTGGTCAACCTACCACAACAAAGAGAGATTAGATTTGGATGCCAATGCCGGTCAAAGTTTACACAAGGATCACAAGAATATTTTTAAGACAGAAATATTGGTTTGATTATCAGGTTTTGTTAAATACCTTTTGTAAATATTGGTTACAAATCGGTGGCTGTGCCCCACAACCCCACCATTTTCTTTTCTTTTTTCTATTTTTCTATTTTCTTATAAATTGCTCCATAAACAATGACCAAGAAGGCTGGTTGACTGGCCGACCTAATATAAACAATAGGGTTTTATCCTCCAGCAACAAGTTAACCATGAGGTGATGCCCCTCGGGACTTGTTCCATGTTTATACGCATACCCTTCACAACTTACTTCGCACAATAACAGTTGTTCACAAATTTACCACCCTACACTCTCCTTTTATAAGAAGGAGAGACAAAGGAGGTCTCTACTTCTTGAAGGAGACTAATTACTTACCCCAACCTAACATGAGGCTCAAATGCTGAGACCTGCTTCTTCATGGAGAGACGGGTGAACTGGTCTCACACAACGAAGAATCAGGTCTCCATAGTGTGCCTCATGTTAGGCTGGGATAAGAAATTAGACCTCCTTTGCCTCTTCTTATAGAAGGAGAGTGCAGGTGTATGGGGTGAATTTAGGATACATTAGATACATGAATATCATTTTATTTGTAAACTAATAACGCAAATCGCAGATGAAAACAGAATCCAATATGACTGATTGAATGCTACTGAGAGGATGTAGCAATATATACATAGAATGGACATAGGCATAGAGTGTAATTGCATCCTTATCTACCCTAACCAAAAAAGGCTATCATCGTTTTTACTAGCGGACGTGTGGTTTCCTAGAAAATACACTGTACACGTTCCAGTCATTGATGCTTCAGTTCACCCCACCAACTCCACCACCAGTGTCTGCATATTGAACAGTTGAGAGGATTACCCAAATGGTCGTGTTTTGTTAAACTACTGCTCCTCCCCTTTTCGTGTTTTGTAAAACTACTGCTGTCCCCTTTTTAACGTTGTTTGTTCCACGCCAAAACACCAGACAGCAGAGTTACTACTGCAGCTTTTTGTTTCCGGCTGAACAGTCGGTTTTTACTCCTGCTACTGGGGCCGATAATAGAACTAGAATAGATCAACTCTGTCCGCCGGGTCGCCCATCACCCCGGCCGGGGCTTCAACCCTTTTGTCCAGGCTCTCGCACGCGTGCGCGTGGTTTGTCAATGATAAAAGAAGATGCATTGGGACGTTCTACATCGAGGTCGACTGCGATCAATGGAGGACACTGGTCCTGAGTGTACGTGGGGCTGTAGGGTTTGGGAGGGGTGCTGTGGCTAGGGACCAAGGGTTAGGGGCCAGAGGACAGGGGCCAAAGGCTAGGGGATAGGGGTTGGGGGACAGGGGCCATGGGCCAAGGGATAGGGGATAGGGGCTAGAGGATAGGGGCCATGGGTCAGAGAGACATTCGACCCTGTGTTCCATATGAGCAGACAAGGGTCATCTGGCCTCTAACATCATAGGATTTTATTTTTTTGGATTGTTTTCCTTCGCGGCGATCGCAATAATGGGTTTCCTCACCCTATGCAATATATAAATATATCACCTAATAGATGATTGGTCAATTGCACTGAGCTCAATCAGCGGTATACAGGATTCAAGACACCCCTCCTGGGGTCAACCGGCCTCTACCATTTAAGGGTTTTATTTTGGGATTATTTTCTATGCGGCGATCGCAATATGGGTTTCCCCACTATTCTATATATATCCTTTATAAATATCCTATATAGATATCCTATATAAATATCATATATATATATATCATATATATCACCTAATGGATGCTTGGTTAATTGCATTGAGCTAAATTACCGCTATACATGCATACATAACCGAAATTGTAATGTCGATATCGATCTCGACTCCTTTGATCATGAAGCCATGGTGCGAACTATCGTGTGAAGGTTGAAATGTTTAATCTACACCGAGAGAAGAGACGGGGATCAATAGTTGCTCAGTGGCCTCTAAATAACCCTGACACTCCACTGTCAGTAGAGTCCCCGAGAGCCGGCGCCCTCGGCACATACACACCTCAAAGGGCGCGGCCTAAGCCCGTATACAACTAGGCGATTCTAACAACCGCATATTTGGTAATTCCACCGTTTTCACAATGAATATCTTCCAAACCCATGCATGTTACATATCATTTGAAAGGAAATCCGAAATCCTGTCTAATGATGTGTAACATGCCTATCATCAGATTTAGTCGATTTTTGAAATCGAAAGCAAAAATCGACTAGTGGAATTCAGCCTTGAGTGAGCTGCTCACCGACCTGCTCACCGGGCGGCGCGAGCAGCTCGCGGTCAATCAGCCCCACTCGGGTGTCCCCGTGGAGAAACACAATAGCCCAGAGGAGGTGTTTGGTTTGCAAAGCCCACCTCCCACTGCGGGCCCTTCACTCTCTTAAAGGTGTTTATTCTCTAGGTTTGAGACCCACTGCTGCGGGATTTAGAAAGTGGACGCGTTCCTGAACTTCTAAGACATATATAGTTGTTTCATGAAAAAGGGTCTGATTGGGGTGTGTAGTGGTTTGTGTAAATGCCTTTTATTGAACTTGAAATCTATCAGGGAAAGAGGAAACTGGCAGAAAGGGCTGGCTAAGCTATAGACAAAAATCATTCAAATTTGATATTCCTTTAACTTAAAACCTTCTAAACGATCCATCTATAATCCTAGCAACATGAATACACTCTTGCTGAACATAACAGTTGGAATTGTCGATGTCATGTATCTACATTGACACAGAATATATATTGGCCGAAAACTCATCAATGATGATGATTATACCCTTCTTCCACCATTGGTATGACATATTTGCAATTGCATATTATGTCTGTCATAAATCCTGATGACCTATATTCCCACGGGCCGATGGGTAATCTCAATACCAAGATACCAGTCGGGATGACACCGATATAATATCATACAAAGCTGCGCCGATCCTATTTGGGTTCACACACACCCTAGCCTTTCAATAAAAGGTGCTTAAGGTCACATAAAACATTACCACAAGGTCTTTGAGAATGTCCATCCACATAGAATTAGTGCGTTATCACATACATTGCTGCCAATATTATATTATGTTGTTCATCATTAATTTTGCCACATATCTTGTGTTACTGCAAGGCTCTTTGCTTTCTAAAGACACCTGACCTCTTACTGAAAGTTTTTCGGTAGGAGACCCAGACAAACATTTAACAACATAACTACTTATAATTATTTATTCGGAAGAGATGTACATTTATTCAGATATTGCGTTGACCACACACACTGCAGGTGATGGAGAAGAATCGCAATAGAAGGGCCTAAGTAGGGCTGAAAATGATAGAATCAGACTATTGAAGCTCAATATATTATTGGCCCTTTTGAATCCGGTGCCCATTTTTGTGGAGAACAGGGCCACTCTGGAAATATCATATATGGTGAAATTAGTATAACGATCATAACTTTGTCTCTGCTGGGCGTATTTATTCACCTACACATGGTTATTTAAAGAGATCTGATGTTCTGCAAACTAATACAAATGGTTCTGGGCATACAACAAAGGTTGATGCGGCCATTTATCTTATCCTAGCCAATACTTTTGGTCATGTAAATTACATGCTTGGCTGAATGCATGTATGCTTCAAAGCCGAATGCAATTGACACGATTATAATGTCACTGTCCTCTTCTGGACGTTGAATCTTGACAAATTTGCCTTAGATATCCACACGACAGAATTTTCTATTTTCATTTGGTTTTCAGAGTTAATATAAAGTAGTTATTATAGAGGAGTCGGGTTATGGGATAGCCTGTCTGCTAATGAACAACTATTGGGGGACAAGCTATCTTTTATGCGCGAAATTGAGAGAAAACTATATTCTTGATATATTATAGTCATTGGATGTATTCCGTGACTGGGACTGCATTTATTATCATCTCATTATTTCATGTAACATAACATCCAAGGAAGAACTTATATGTATAAGATTGGATTTAAATTTTAAAAAATTAAGAAAATTCAGGGGAATGTATAAATCACAAAACTTATCTTCCTTTTTAAGGCGGGTCGGACAGCCACACAGCCTCAACTTTACTTGGAAAGACTGATAACAATCTTAATGTGCCTTCGGTTGTATATGCTTTAGGAGTGAGTGATAGTATCTTAGCTGAAAAGAATTATTCACTCTTTTTTTTCTTAGAATTCCATTGTGATTATCTGCCAGCAGCCCATATCAGCAATACGAATCAAGCCCGTCCACTTTCACGACACGCCGCAATTGAGTCACAACTTGCAATTGATGACTGTGACGGGGTTGTCACAAAAATGTCGCACTAGTTTTCTGAAATGACAGAAGTAGGAAATCGTTACAATTTATCGCAAATGAGCGATTTTTGGTATGAGAAATACAGCTTTAATGTTTGGCATTCTCCGCAAAAGCACTTCCCAAGAGAGGCTAGTCCCCCTGTGACTTAAGGCGGGTTTCCAGAGAACGATAAACCATTATAGTCGTCAAACTGGTAGTCCAATATTAGCCATTCAGGACATATTAATAACAACCCTTTCTAACCACATTGACTATCAGCACAAACAAGCATTACTTATCAAATATGGAAAGAGTTAATACTGGATGGACGCCGACAAGGATGGATTGCTGTTCTGTGCAAACTTGCGCCATTTGTCTTTCCCATCTTTGACCAACAAAACTTATCATGTTAATGCTTTGGTCGCCATGGTTGGAAAGGGTCTATATATATATATAATTTATTTGGTCGGCCAAGTAAACTCATTGGCCGCACTTAGTCCTTCTGTGGAGACTCGGCTTAAAAGGGGCCTCACGTTTCTGTGATACACTATGCAGCACCGTGACGCCTGTATTGTCTCTGGCGGAGACAGCCAGCAAGAACCACTACTGAGGGTCACACACACAGGCAGGTCGAAGATAAAAGCAGAAAAAGCGGAGAAACCCCCAATGGAAAAGACGGGAAAATAGAACAGGGAGTGCCAGTAAAATAGAATAGGGAGTGTCTGAGAGGACCTTGTCTGTACTGGGAAGCGCTGTTGCTTTTTAGTTTGCACCGGCATGCCCTCCCAAAGTGCCCTGTATGTTTCTCCAAATAAGCATTTTGATTGGGTAGTCCGTGTGGCGCCATCTACGGTTTCTATGTGCATTCATAGTTTTTAATGACTCTCCACTATGTTCAGTGTCAAACACACAGTTTTGTATATGAATGAGAGTCAGTAGCACTTGAGAGTTGCCATGGTAACACACTTGGTGACCGTAAACAGAGATGGTACCACAATGCATGTTTTGTTTGGCTTCTAGTATGATATTTCTATTGGGTTAGGATGTGATGGACCCTGTACATAAATTAAATGGATACAAATTTCAGAACTGTTACCAAAAGAATTTGATATTTCTGAGATGCATTCCTTTTACAACTGATTTACACCGTGGGTGTTGTTATATGGTTGAGGTAAGTATGTGGCAGTGCTTCAAAGCATTGTGTTTGGCAGTGATTTTACGGACTCAGATTTGACCATGTACAGAGAAACCATGTACATGTACTGTGTAATTCTAACTCTCACCTTTATTTGCTTAACAATGAATCAAGTTTTGCTACATATAATTATGCTACCCACAATATACTTCACCTTCGCCCTCTGAAAGAAATCGAGATACACTAAGAAAAGCTTTTTCTTCCATCCCTTTTTGTGGTGATACATCTTCCGCAAACAAACAGCACAGCATATGATGTTGAGATGAGCCAAATGACTGTGCCATATGAGCCATATGACTGTGTTAAGAAATCTCAATATTTACAAGTTTGTTTTCAGCTGCCATAGCATGATAGACAACTGCCCCTCACCAGCTCACAAATTCACTACCAAAGGGAAATACAAAGGGGCAAACTGGCTGAAAAGTGCCACCAGTTCAGCTGAATTGGAGCCATGACTTAATAACAATAGGTTGTTTGTTTTCCATTATTCCTCATTATTTTCCACCAAATTGTCAAACATTGCAGTCTAACCATTCCATTCTATTCGCCGAATCAATGTGTGACGCAAGGTACCTCTTCCAGAAGGAAAACAATAAAACTTCTTAAATTTCCTGTCACCAATCAGAAAATGAAATGGACTCTGAGACATTGCTGGAAGGAAATCGGTGTTAATTGCACTCAAAATTTGATTCGGTTTTGTTCAGATTTTTATTAGAATCGACCGTTTAATGGGCACGGTTGACAGTTAGACCAGTTGAGACAAATTGATATGAAGCAAATATGACTTGTATTGTTCTGATTCTGTCTAACCTGTTTTGAATTATTTAACTGGGACTTTTCCATGGAGTTCCTCTTACTGCCGATGCTGAAAGAACAGTAAAGCCCCATACCCACTAGGCGATTGTACCGGCGACTGGCGCCGGGCAACACCAGAATCACTGGTAAAATCACCACCAAATCAAATCACCTGTTAGCATGTAGCATTTCAATATTACATCTAACAGGTGATTTGATTTGGTGATGATTTTCCCAGTGATTCTGCTGTTGCCCGTTGCCAGTCGCCGGTAAAATCGCCTAGTGGGTATGGGGCTTAAATGTTGTGTCAGCATTAATAGATTATTAGAGTGCATAGTCAGAAGTGATAGAACAGCATAAAGCAAACTTCTCTATCACTTGTATACATCCCTGTTTACTTGTCCTTTATACCAATGGAAGGGCCTACGATCTCACAGTTATGACATAGCTACAAATTTGGGCAAGAAAAGTGTCAGCCCGTCAATACCAAACATACATTTTTCTTGTAAAAGAAAAAATGTTTGAGAAAACCAAAAGCAATCGACTGAGTTATAGCCTCAGCTTGGCAGCTGTTCAATATTCTCCGGCCACTTTTCCCGAGAGCAGCTGATATTGTATTTTCAGCCCTTCAGCAAGTCATACTTGCAAATACAACTTGCAACGCCACAACGCCACAACGCCACAACGTTGCAACGTTGCAATTGCCAAGAACGGTTCTGATCTAATCCCTCAGTTTGGCCAGCCGGCGTTACCGCTGGGCCTTGTTGACTGTCTGCTTGTAACTTACACAGCTATTTGTCTTCATAGAAAGGGATGACATCAATATTGTCGCATTTAGGCAACAGGCATTTACATGGTCCACGGGTTCCACAAGGCTTTCAGGGGAAGTGGGTTGGCTCCTGGCTTTGGATAAAGGCTGGTTCCTTATGCAGTGTTGACATTTCGTAAAATTCACTGAATATTTCCTATGCTGTATCAAGGGGAAATGCGTCTTCCTTATCCATGCTGACCTTTTTGAAAATTCACTGAATATTTCCTATTTTGTATCAAAAATGATTATAGATGTAATATAAAATTGAGTTATATTCAGAGTTTAACAAATGTATCTGATATTGTTAAGCTAGGGACTTGCTATCGAGGTTTATAGATGAAGCACAAAAATCATGTGTTCAACAAGCGTTTCACATTAAAAGCGTTCAACGGTGGATAGCTTTATAAAGGTCCAGTGCGTTTGTGATAAAAATGATAATAGGGTTTTGCTGAGGCAATTCCAATAGCACAAGTGATTCGTGATTATATTTTCAGTGCCAATGATCGATGAATAATCAATTAATGATTTAGTGTAATCTCCCTCCTCTCACGACTGTCACTATCCTAAAAAAAAGCTAGAAACGTAAGCTCAAGTTGCCATGTGCTTTTACTGATATAATTATCTTTGTATATTAGGTCTATTTATCCAAAACTTGATGACTGACTCAAAGAAGGTAGCTTCTCTAGCTGTCTTCTTTGACTACAACTATTTCACTATCGATTGCATCCTGCTCAAATTAGCAAGCCAGAGACAACATTGGTAAACCTATAATTAGATCTGGTATTTCTCCATTCCAATTCAAGCAGCCGCTGCTTAGAGAGTTGTTGAATCATCCTTTTGAATGGAGACTCGCGCAAGGACAAGGAAGAGGCGACGCAAATGCCACATGAAAGGCACAGACAAGTCCTAATTCCTGGCTCCAAAGAATTCCATTTCAGATTAAGGCTGTGCAAGCTTTCTGTAAACACACTACGCCCAATGATTGCATTTCTGCGATG
Organism: Lepidonotus clava; assembly: GCA_936440205.1. Taxonomy (NCBI): domain Eukaryota; kingdom Metazoa; phylum Annelida; class Polychaeta; order Phyllodocida; family Polynoidae; genus Lepidonotus; species Lepidonotus clava. The sequence continues at coordinate 23,413,418 of OW387135.1, forward strand.
AGATGAAAATACGGTGAGGGATTAGAAACCAGCAGATTCATACTTTGGGGAACCCCTTTAGTTTTACTGGTAATTATGACTGTAGGTTAGGATATAAGCAATCCAGCAAAATAGGCTCTACTCCGTGCTCTCTATCGTGGAAAAAAACTAATTGTCATTTAGAATTGAATTTCCTTATAAATGATAAAAAGGCTTATGAACTAAATATTGAAACAGCCATCCATAACCAGATATATACATTACACTTTTAGAACCGTATATACGAGGTTGAAAATAAGTTTCCACCAGGACTTCACATTTGATATAACCAGATGAAGAAGAAACTCTTGCAACCAGCACGTACCGTACTACTATACAATATATTGGAAAAACAGCCTAACATTTTGTCTGACTTCCAGCATGGTGGCATCCAATAGCCTACTGTATTGTCAATTATACAGTTTTTGTAGTCTGGCAGGATCTGACTGAACCAATAGTACTCAATCTTCCCAACAAGAGGTGAAATGGTGGAAATGTTACCAGGAACTAGTGTTAAATTGCACCGCCTCCATACACCGTATCATATATATGTGGCTTCAGCTAGTTTCCACCAGCGAGACACATAGCCTTTTCCTGTCTGATTCATTTAGCCCCTACTAAATAGCATCACGGTAAAATTCCACTGTAAATCACAATGGCAAAAGAGAAAGGGGCGGTCCAGCGGGTGGTGGGACATCAGTGTGACGGTCTTTAGTTCGATTCGTTGGTCTGTTTCTCGGACCACCTTTCCCTGCTGTTGGTCGTACCAACGAATACAGACAGAAGTCTATACTTTTTGGTCTCATCCTCATACAGTCGGTCGTAGTACTTTGAACAAGTCAACTGTAGACTGATATAGCTGAAATACTGGTGAGAGAATTTAAAACCCCAACAACAATCATCATAATCATACAGAAATGTAAACTTTCATTGTAACCACTACTATAAACTACCATTGAACACCCCTGCCATCGATGTAGGACTCCACTATAAACTGCCAAAGTAAGCAGGTAAATGGGATTACCATGTCATGGTAAACACTACAACTGCAAAGCGCACCACTGTAAACCTACACTATCAACCACCGTTGTAAACTGCCACAAAAAAACCTACTTTAAACCCCCTCTTTGAATCAGCACTGTGCATGCATACATTCATCTTTTTCGTAAGTTTACCGCCCTTCTAAAAGTTCTAGTGGAATAGATCTGAACCAAGCAATTGGTATATGGGTTCCTATATAGGCCAATTTTGAAAAGATTTGGAACAAACCATCTATGTTAGGGCTTTCAGCTGCGCATGCTCGTGAAAACGGTATATATACTACTACTAGCTACGCCTACGACAACCAGAGACGGCCGAGTCATGTGACATGGCCACTTTCTCAGGTGAGTCACGTGACACAAGACGCAGCCTCTCTTTGACTAATGGCCTCTTTAGGAGGAGGAGGCAGCAGGTCTTTAAAGCCCTGTTTCCACCAGCCGATTTTACTAACGATTGGTTGGTAATTTATTACTTTTAACTGGTAACATGGCAAAGGATTATATATATCTTACATGTGAATTGAAAGAGAATTAAAAGCCATTTCTAATGGTATGTAACATGTTCATGATTAACCAATATCCCCACTGCCGATTTCTGAAATCGGTAGTAAAACCGGCTGGTGGAAACAGGGCTTTAGGGGGAGGAGGCAGCAGGTCTTTTACCCCTCACCTTCACCTCCCTATACCAGCCCTACCAGTCCATTCGGTCCGGTGGCAGCCCACCGGCACTTTGCTGCATACTGGGTATGTAAAAAGCTAGACCTGTATGGAGATTTACTTGGTCCATGCTTCATGCTTTTAACTCTGTTGTTTAGGGAGACATGCAACATTCAGGGTCTTTTCCTGCCCATAGTTTCAGTTTGAGAATCTTTTGTCTTGTAACTTGCTATGGTTGAGCTCCTCTTAAAGAAAAAGAACAACAACTCTAGCTAAGCAATCACCTAGGTTCTTGCTTGAGTATGAGCAGTATGATGTGAAATGCACATTATTTGAATTATTGGGTTTTGTGAGTAAATAAAATCAGCAGGGATGAATAATAAATTGTCAGCGGATAGAATGGCAAAAACGTACTTTCACTGAAGGTGATATTTCATTTTTACTGTACAATTAGTTCACAATTCGGAATCTAAACAGCGACGAATGATCCATTTTCTATGAGACAAAGGCATTTTCATGGCACTAAGACTGTTTGGTTTATAAGATATTTAGATATAATGAAGAAGATTGTAAAAACGTCGCATCATGTCGATCAAGCCAACTACTTCTACAACTTTTTACGTCTAATTAATCAACACAGTCGTCCAGTAGCACTGTGGTTGATTTGGACATTTCCAACATCTTTACAGAATATTTGAATGAATTATTTCCTCACTTCTGGACGAACAGTTCGAAATAACTTCAAAATGAACTTGGCAATTTCATATAAAGAGCACCAGCTATTCACGATGCAGTTTTCAAAGCCAGATCTTCACGTTGAGAAAGTGAAAAGGAGTAATTCAGTGAATATTAAAGCTGAAGGATAGTTCCTGACATATCAAACCTACTAGTCTAACTACTTAGTCAACACTATACAGAGCAGACATCTGCTTGGAAGAACTCCACCTTAAAACTAAGATATGAGATAGAGTTTGCTAATAGAATGTGCTTTACAGTAAAATAAAGATGGAGATCTATTCATCTTTAATGCAAATACTAAGAGAACGTTTATTCACACTATACACAGACAATCCTTCTAGAGTTGAGCCGAAGGCATCGTAATAACACACTTCATGTTTATATACAATCTTCAGTATAATCAATATTCTGTGCCATAGGCAGTTACTACCCAATAAAGTAAGAACAAGATAGGAAGGCTAGTTTAAGAACGAAGATATATTTTTTCTCTCTGACTGTAGGAGGTGGTAAATCCTCATTCTAGCTTTGCCATGGGTGGCAATATGTTCTAACCAGCATGGCAAGGGTGGCAGTAGATAGAGAGTAGGTCGGAGTAAGGGGGAGGGGTCCCATATCACCCTGTTAAATTTAAGAATTGTTTCCCTGCCGAGTTTAAGAATTGCTAATGTTGCCCTCTCGTTTTTTAAGAAACCTAATGTTCCGTGACATTATCTTCTAAAATACCACGCCTTATGTCTTTAACGCCGATGTCGCCATGTGGATTTCAAGGGTTTATATAATACCCATATAAAATTCCGACCAGCATGGCCATAATTTTATGGGTAGTGGCAGTTTCCAACTAGCACGGCCATGGAGGGCAGTAGATTCTAACTAGCTCGGCCCATATGGCGCAAACTGACATTTCTAATCCAGAGTCTCACTGCCCAAGTGGTCCCCCGATGGAAGGTGTCAGGCCTACGTCGCCCTGGATCAATGTCATAATGACAAATGTCTCTGCTCCTCCTGGGAAGATCCACCTTCCCTGCAGGTCCAGAAATTCAATTTGGCCTCCTCCTGCAAGGTCATAAAGAAATATTGATCCTGGCCCGGAACAGGAGGCGGGCGTCCCTAAACCCTGGAGGGAGGTCTCACTTGGCCGTCCTTAATGCTCGGATTATATGACATTCCTCCATTAACATTGTGATCTTTCCTTGTTGTTCATAAGGGGTGGTTCCCTAAAGGGTCGGGCTGGAGTGCTCCCCCTGGTGTTTTTTTTTTAACTAATGCAATGACTTGGCTGTTTTCTTCTTTTTTATCCTCTATTTTCGCCCACGTGCACGGCATGTTGCCACCTACTCAAGGTGCACCTATAGGGTTAGAATTAAAAGCCCAGTTCGAACGTTTCTAGAATAGGGGGTCAAGATGGGTGTCCCCATGTTACATGATGATTCAAACCTTTCCTGACACCAAATACATGGGCCCATATTTGTGCCAATGTTGTCCTATAATTATGACACCAGTTGCATTGATGCACACGTATTAACCCTTTCAAGACGCCACTTAAAAGCCATGTGGGAAATTATATATGTGAAGAAGCAGGGAGTATTGGACTTCAAATAGCTGAAAAAAATTCTTAAATAGAATAATTACAGCCAGAGTTATGGCCATTTGAAATAGTGTACCATGCTTGCAGTTGAATAAGGTAGTTTGTGATAGGACCCTAGATAATAGAGCTAAAGCTCATTAAAGCTATTCATGTAGATTTATGCTAAAAATGCTAAATATTATACAAAATGCTATAACTTTGTTTGATTCTAAGATATCCCAATTCTGTTTTCTATACAACATAGCTAATGAAATTCTAAATATATTTTTGGACAGATATTGAATTTTCTTCATTAATTGGTTTCCATGGAAACACCTTTCCTTGACTACCTTGGTTACCCACCTGAAAACATTCCAAAAACATTCCATTTGGAACATTTTCCATATTGGAAATATTTGGAAAATTTGTGTAAAATCTTGCATTTTTAAATATCCATATCATCTTTTAATGATTGTATAGAAAAGGAGGACTGTTTTACTATGTGGTAGCCAATGTGTTGTCCTATAAGGATAATAACAAAGAAAATACATGGAACCAAGCTTTAATTATCCACAGGGGACCTTTTTGGGTATATAAAAATCCCCTTAAATGATGCCTCAAGGCATCTGGCGTCTTGAAAGGGTTAATGTATTATATTACCTGATACAAAAGGAAACACGTACCAAATCAACAAATTAAAGGTCATAAAGAAAAACGAAATATGCATATTTCTACAAAATTTCTACAAGATATCTGAAATTTGCAAAATATCAATGTTTTTTATGATATTTACTGACTTTGAAATACAATTAATGCATTCATATGCCTATGCATGCATCTGGCGTCATTACTTTGGTGCTGCATTTATGCATCTTGCGTCCAGAGTGTGGTGATGCATTTATACATCGGGCATCAAGAAAAAACGTCAAGCCACCAATGTAAGTCATGACTCATGTCGAATCTAAGAAATGCGCATGGGGCATTAAACCCTGGAAGAGGGTCTCACATGTCTGTTCTTAACGCTGGGATTATATGACATTCTTCCATCAACATTGTGATCTTAGGCTCCGGGTGGAGTGCTCCCCCTGGTGTTTTTTTCTTCTTTCTTTTTTGACTTAAAGCAATGGTGTGGCGGTTTCTTCTTCTTTATTCTCTACTTTCGCCCATGGCATGTTGCTAACTCAGGCGCAACCTATTCCCCATGTCTCTAGAATTAGGGGGTGTACAAGGGGGTCCTTATAATACATTTCGATTTTAGAAAAATGTCTATCTCTGTTGTTAATTATTTTTGACAATGTAAGGCCATGACTCATGTCTAATTTAAGAAATGCGTTTGGGGTCTTGTCGATTTAAAGAAATGCCCATATCCTCTGTCTTTGGCACTAGTGAAAGGCTATCTTCCATATTGAACTTAATTAAAGAAATCTCCGCCTCGCCTTGTCGAGTTTAACCTACACCCATAGAATAGGAAACGAGCTGCATCTTTTATAATTCATAACTAAAAGAAGATCTTGGATGGGACTAAAATGTTCTCTTGTATTTAAGCCTCCAGTGAAGGCCTTTAATTAGACATGCTAGAGATAGCATAATGGATGCGTAGCTTTTAGTGCACCTAAATAAACACTCGCCTAATCAGTTGGCACACACTCGGATGATGGAGGAATATTCTATTTTAGGAAGGGAATTGCACTTATTAATTAACAACATTCAGCTTGTCAAGCCTATTTTCCGAACACGTTAACTACTACAAACTTGATATAAAACACAGCCAAAGGATTTTCCTGAAAAAGGTGTTGTGTCGACCTGAATTTACATTTGAATCTTAATGTTGTCGTGCTGGTTAGGTGTCATTATTGTGTATGGTCGATTCCACCCGCCAGATGCATTGAGGCATCACCAGCAAAAAGACGTACATGTATATGATGCCTGAGGGCATCGCCAGCATAAAAATGCCAGATGCATTGAGGCATCTTTTCCATATATGTCATAATGGTGGATTTGAAGCAAGTTATTACTAATTAAATAATAATGACCGTTTTAAGACTATGAACAATCCATACTATGGGATATATCTAACAGAAACAGATTGAAAATAATTTGCAATACTTCATTTAAAGTTTGACGTACGTCTAAACAGGGTCACTCTTATAGTTGTGGCGTCTTTTGAGGCTCAATACTGTAGTTAACTAACATAATTATTCTAAACCTGACTGAAATATTGGTGGCGTAGGGCAAGGGCATGTAGAGCCTTTGATCATTATTTCAAATCATTTAATTTTCTACACAATGTCAATGACATTGTGTAGGAAATTATAACCAAATACATGTTATATTTTTGAATGGATTATACTGCATAAATAAGATGATAACATATGGCAAATGGGACAGTGTAAGCAGACAATCATCATCTATTACACCATTGACCATTAATTGGCCATCGTACAGGTTGATATTAGTAGATTAGGATATGAAAGTAAAATTTACTTTCGTACTCTAATATCAACCTATACGAACAAAACGTAGGCTTATTCAAAGAGAAAGACATAAATCCGCGAATTACCACGAGGGAAACCTTATTTAAATGACTACAGAGGCAATTACGAGACGATGAATCCGTTTTAATGCAGTGTTATCTGGGGAAATCAGGATAGTAATACAAGGTAGCCTGTAGATTTGCTATACTCATCCATCACTCGTCTATCATCATAGGGCTTCGTAAGCCGGTGAGATTGGCGCAGAGCCCAGTGGAGATAAGCTATACAACTCACAGTTGACATATCACACCGCCAGGCTTCGCCCCGTCCCGAGTTGGTTTGGAGGAGGGGGGGGGGGGGAGAGCCAATGCCAGGGGTGTATATGGGTGGTCCCCATGTTACTTGTCCAATCTAAAATTTGGTATGTCACATGTCCCTATTTTTTCAATATTCATGTCAATTTTCATGTCGCATGTCGAATTTAAGGAATGCCCTATGTCAGTTTTTTTCCCTTCATGTCACTAACAGCTGACTAAGCTCCATGTCACATGTTGAAAATAAGAAATACCCATGTCGCCATGTCGATTTTAAGGGTTCACACCCGAAATGCTGGCAGAATCAATAAATCCGTGTAGTGGGCATTGGGAAGAAAACTGTGAGCGGTGTGCAGCTACTGTATGTAAGTAAAGAAACACCGGAAATTGAGTGTTTGTGACCGGAAGTTGCAGACAATCCACTGTGTAAGAGTAATATTCTAATAAACTTCAAATATATATTCGCAAAATAAAGATTTTGGACTCATATGCTGTCTGTGTGCACTCAGAAACATAGGCAGAGAAAAATCATAAACAAAGCAGTTGGCGGAACCCACTTGAGTGGTATACTCTGCAGTGAGCAGTGGACCGAAGGACTAAATGTGGCCTTGGCGCCTGCAGCATTTGGCAGTTGGTTGGTAGATGGAAACCAGTGCATAACCAGTGATCCATCAACGGGTGCCCAGTTATTGTAGGCTTTTTTTGAACAGCTAAAGCCTATATTACACTATTCGATTTGGACTATCTTGAATTTGACAATTTTTAAATTGTTATTAGAAACATAAAATTAACCCTTGTTTAAATTTGTTACTAACCATCTGTGAAAGGGAATATTAATTGCATTATAATGGTTGTAGCTGGTGTAGGCCTATATCTAATAATTATTGCCACTGGTGATTTTCGAAATTGGGAGTAAAATTGGACAGCTAGTAGAACGTTGCCTTAACATATTGTTTCCCTCAGTGACAATTTTGAGCCATTTGAAAAGGAATATTTTTTTTGAGAAATAAGTATTACCAAACTTGTAATTGTCATACAATCCACTGTCCATATGTTTAGGACTTGTGCAAAATCTATAGCTCAAAGGCTGTAATAAGCTATTATTCTTCATCTGTCCATAAGACCACCTGCTGTTGGTTGTAGGGCCCTGTCTATGGGACCATGCACATTAAAGAAAACCTGCCTCAGTAAAAGTGTAGGGGTCTGGTGTGCATGGTCTCTACCTCCTCATAGAAATAATAATTCGATCACCATCACCACCCTTGATCTTACCCTGGCAGTTAATTAGGGTGTAAGGCATCAAATAACCAACCAACCAATCTGTTCAGAAGGTGTAACATTGTTTTTAGCTTTTATCAAGAGTATAATCATATTATAATTGTTTTAGGTTGGAAGCGACAGAAACCTTTTTTTACACTCATAGTAAAAATAGATCTGCGCTTTTCAAATTGTATTGAAGAGGTCAGGATAAACGACGCTAATGCAAAAGCAATATTAATTCAATTTTCTAATAGGGCAATGATTATCTGGTTATTGTGAAAACTGATCGTTAGCAACTTCACAATGTACCCTTTTTCATTATTGCATGGACACATGGACAGGTAGTGATAGCATACCAGAAACGCTTGTATTGAACAACGGGACATAGTTTTTAAAGGGCAACACTAGTTCTGGCAGTGAATGAAGGGACGGGGGTGTAAAAGTTTTCATTGGATCGCTCACATTGGACCATATTTCATTGACCATGGGTGGAATGATGTCAGGTGTGGTGAAAGTCACTTTCATGGCACGGAGTGGGTGGGTATTAAAGGCAAAAAGCACCAGTGGAATGGTCAGCGGTATATGAGTTGGCCCTGCAGGTCTATATATAGCCCTAGCCACAAAAGATGGACGGTCAACACTGCACTATGTGCATGGCTGTCTCCCCCGCACCTTGCTAATCTGTGGAGCACACAGTGGGCCCCAACCAATCTGCCTTCTGCTGCATGACTGGGAGGGGGGGGGGGGGTCACTGCTACAACCTGCAGGGGCGGATCTATGGGATGGGCCATGGGGTCCTAACCATGTGCAACCCATTTCCATTTGGTGGACCTCTAAACTAATGCTGAGTGAGTGTCCGTGATTAATACCTACTGCCAAACTAACATCCACTTTTTGCCTGACTGCTTTTGAATTTTAGTTGAACTCCCCTGCATTTTGGGGATACATGTACAGATTATTCCTCCCCCTTGAAAAGAAGACTTTGAACTATTTTTTGGTGTTAGAGAATAAGAAGTAGATGCTAAGGGAGTAGGATGTTCCAGTTACCTCTCCACTGAGCTTATAATGAGTTTCATTCATTAAAGTGACTGTATAAGAGTTCCTCTTCAGTAGCTCAGTTCACTCCAATATCAACCCTTTATTGGGGCCTAGTTGTCTAGGTCCGAATAAATGGTTCCACTCCATGAAGCTCTTTCAGAAAGGTGTTTATATTATCCACCCAAGTAGGAAATAAATACTGCTCCACTCGTACTTGATTCTGTTCAGTCCTTAGTGAATCTACCCAAGTGTCAGTTGAAGTGAGAAGCCTCTCTTGATCTCATTCCAAACCCACCTAATTCAGGTTTAGATGGTAAACATACCAAATGTCCATCCATTGTCATTGACAACCTTTACTATTACATAACTCCTGCACCTCTCCTATTGTACTACGTACCATCTTAACCTAAGTGAGGTCTTCGCGCAGGGTATTCACATACGTTTAAATGCCTAAAGGAAGCTCCCTGGGCCTTTACTTACCCACCTGGTCATGATAATTGTACAGATTTTTCAATTGCGTGGCAGGATAAGCCTGAACCAAGTGATTGGGGAATGGATTCCTGTGAGGCAAGACTTAGATGGTTGGGAGCAAGGCATCTATTGAAAGGTTCACTGTGCAGGGTCATGAAAAGGGTCTATAGCTCAGACACTAATACTTCTCATGAACTCTGTAACTGATAAAACATTGTTTTCCTTCTGACTAGCAGTTGTGTTTTCTATATTATGCCTAAGCTATTCCCTCTTTTACTTACTTTATTCGATCAAATAGTGAGCTGTACCCAAATCAGTTCAAGCGTATCAGTATCGAATAAAGACAGAACTCACCTGAATTCTCCCTACCACGGATAGCTAAATAACACTATTTTATGCACCTGCAGGCTAATTTGCACTAATTTTGTCGACAAACTCCTTTGAAAAACTATAGAAAATTAATGAATAATTGTGATAAATCCATGTATAATGAATTAATTTTCAAACAACTTGGAAAATATTTAATGTATATGGATACAAATTTAGAGAATAAAGATCTTTAGTTTTCCTTCATGTCAAACTTGAAATAATGGCATGATTAATGAAAAGTCCTATGCTAAAGCTGTGTAAGTTGGCGACATATTACCCAGCATGCATCCTAATTAAGGCTAACCTGCAGGTAAGCGTCAAGAAATTGGCTATCCGTGGTAGCGAGAATTGTTCATGAAAACGACTTCTATAACTTTCTAAGTGGTTGACAGCTCCTCTCTTCTCACCTAAAATGTGACTTACTTCCCCTAAATTTTAAGTTAACTGTTTAAGTTGTATTGGATTGTTTAGCAGTAGGTACCCTTTCAAGACACAAGTGCCCCCCTTTCCCTCCAGTGAGTCCGACGCCTCCAGTGCGTGTTGGGCAGTGGGCGTCTCGCCATTTGGCTCAGCCAGCTGCAGACACAAATCCCATCTCCTCCTGGGTCCTAAGCTGGCCTCATCATGTACTGGAGGCATGGGCTACGTGAATAAGGACATCAACTGACTGGGCCCATTGGCTGAACAATCATTGCCCTACCAGTAAAAAACTGCAGTCATCAAGCATGTACATCCATCCCCCTGATGCCCTCTTGCAATCAATGTTTTTTTTTGGGTGTTTTTAGGGGGGAATACCCACCTGGTAGTCAGGCCCATAATTCCCATGCTGGGTCATGCATGACTGAACAGATCCTTTCATCCCCTCATTGCAGGCAGACATGGGATGCGCTCCAAGTTTTTAATTTTCATTTCAGTGCAACCAAAGCTTGATGAGAATAACCTGAACCCTATTTGCAAAATCCATGGAAGGTAATCCAAACAGCAAGAAGTGACTACTTGATGAAGCAATGACATAAAAAGCATGATTCCTGATTAATGTTTTTGTGTCATTAAGTTTGGCATAGAAAGATGGATTTATCTTTAATTTTCATATTTATTTCTAAACGTGTTCTTATTGCAAGTAAGGTTAAGTTGATCAGTTAGGGGTTTGTAGTTTTAAGAATATTGCATTTAAACATACTGTAGCTTGGATGCACGATGAACAATTATAGAGTGGAAACTATCTTATAGATAAACCCATGGGATAATACACTTTAATGTAAAGGTTCTACATACAAAATGTGTTTCAAACTACCATGGACCTTTGTATTTAGCAAGGAATGATAAGGCATCATATGGATATGTTAAAGGTACTAGTGCATTGCAGCCCACTGGCCGTGCTGTTTTGCCATTTTGGAGAGTTATCATATTTCATCATTGGTCGCGTCACGAATGCGGCTCATTTTAATGATAGTTACACCATAGCAAACGGTGACGTCATAATGGACGATACCATCGCTTTAAGAATAAGAATAATTAGAGCTATGCAGCCTATATCAAAATACATATCTCCCAAATAGTAACGATTGTAAACGTTCCATATGAGGTCAAAGACTTTAAAATGAAAACGATACAAGATTACCACAGCTAACACTATTGGTGTTCATAACTTACAAAGCCTAGATTTGAAAATAGTTGGGTTCCAATGCGTTGTTTGATAATATATTTACATCTTCAAAGTTAATGGCTGTAACTTTTGTTTTGATTGGTTTATTTACATAATTCTTTGAGAACTGAAATCCCAAAAAAACATTTTCTTTATTCAGTATTCCAGGCCATAAGACTACCTTTCGCAGAGGACGTCACACTTATAGATATTTTGTGTAAAGGTGTAAAACTTTCTTAGTCTCTAGATCTATATCATGATTATCCCTCACGATGTTGTAATCTCCTGAATCCCCAATTGGGCAGACCCTACGTATGATTAGGAGTAATGAAGTACCTTATTAGATAGTCCAACTGTTGCCCAAGGGACTTCACATTATTACTAATAACCAAAATGACTGTTAACTAATCACCCTTTCCTTGATGACATGTGTAACGGAAACGTTGCGTGCCTGACAAGAACTAGTAGATCAGCAAAGGAGTTAGATATAAAGAGAAACATTACTCTTATAGTCTTTCAAAGAGTACAGCTGAATTGGACCCCCCTCAATCTAACCTTTCTCAATATTGCATGACATTTCGATTAAGAGTCATTACAAGTAAGCACACTGAAATATATGCTTGCAAATATTACAAGGGCAAATAAAAAATTTCTGAAAGGAATAGCCTATGCTAGGTACTAAAACAGCATGCTTTCGCGTCCAGGTTCACAGCATTTCCCCTTCTTTTTAAAGTGTAGGGATCCAGCAAAAAGGGGTATGGTGGTCAGGACCCCTTGACCCCCCCCCCCCCCCATCAGAGCTGATTTATTATGTGTTAGTTCTTGGCGGATTAGTTCATCAATTATGCCATGCAGCAGGTGGCCTCAGTTGACCCTCGTACTCCAACCCCCTTGAGTGTCATCTCTCATAATACCACAGCCATATGTATTTTCGCGCAAATATTTTTTGCTTATTTCATTGTTCGCATATTCGCTCTATCGTAGAGTATTTTCAAAATGTTCGAAATTCAATGCACATGGCATATAAAACCATTTCTTCCATAATATTTTAACATTTCACCCACATAATTATATATATTTTAGCTGATAGCAGTAGTTTGCGAAAAGGGTTAAAATAATGTGCCTAGTGAAAATTAATACCTGCAAATGCATAGATATATCTTAGTTCCCGTGACATGCCACTCCTGTGGGGCACTTCTCTCTGATCGACCGTTGGATTCATTGTTTAATATACACTTTCAGTTCTTTGATTAATGATCTACCATTGTTAGGAGGAAGTAAGGGGCTTTGGTAATCACTAAATGCCGTGATGGACTGCACAGTCAATGTGAATTTGATGTTCTTCATTGTTATTTATGATCAAACAGAGAATACCAACCTTGGTGTGGATAATATTTTCACCCTGCCACTTTAAGCCCGTATTCCACATACCGAAGTTCATTGCTATAAGTGTTGAGTGTTGACTGTTTCTATCCTTTTGAAATACTGAAAAAAATGGTAGCGCCGAATGTGCATCAAAAGTGCACCAATTTTGACTGCTGCAGATTCTGAGTGTCAAAATTTGGCTGCTGATACATACTTGGCAGGAAATATTTACAAACATGTTGGTAAATATTGTCGGCAGTGCCGCCGATTATGAAAGTATCTGGTGAAAGTATAGCAGCTGCAAATCAACGGCACACTTTCGGTATGTGGAATACAGGTAAAGGCCTGTATTCCACATACCGAAAGGATGCACCGCTGATATAAGGCGTTTCCATAGTGATGCTCTTGAAACACTTTTGCATTTTTGGCTCGCTTACAGAGTACTTTCGGCACCGAAAGTACAGGCTGCCAATTATCATTTGTAAAACTGGCTGCCGATACTTGATAGGCAGGAATATTTACCAAATATAGTTATAGGATACGGGCTTTACTTGCCATTTTCGAATTATAATACGTTATTAGAACTAGAGGATGTTAATCGTCTCGATGCATTATTGATGATGTATCATAAGGATACTATCCAATGAACAGTGCCAATGTATTTTTATGTTCATATTACTGGGAATCTTGATGCCACAGCTCGATCAATATCTCTACTCTATAAATAAGATTCATTTAAGTGCTCCTTATGACTGTGTACCCTGCTATATGAGGTATTGGTTTTGATCTCTGTACATCAAGTGCATCTATGCTTTTTCTTGTATGGGATCTTTGATCCAAACCACTTTGGAACAATCAATATATCACAGGTACAACACTTCTTCAGAAATCAGAATGACAAACTGTAAGACTTCTGAGTACTAGTCTCATGATACAACTCTACTGAGATGATTACCATTGAAATAACAATAATGCACATTAAATCTCCAATCGACCAAAACAACCCTACAACAAGCGATCCTTTCATGTTCTTTCCAAATTCCAAAGGTTCAAAACCATCGCTGTTGTGAGGGTTGGCACATTGAAAAACCTTAAGGATATTGCTGTTGCGAGACCCATATATAAACCCTCGCTGTGGTCCCGCTGTTGCGAGGGTTGGCTTATGCGACGGAGCACTGTGGCCCATTGCTCAATGATTATCAACTATCATCATCATCACAGCGATACCCATTCTTGTCATTTTTTTTATCGTTGTTAGATTGTTTTCACCCTCAAAATAAACCTATTAGAATGCTGTAAACGAATTGTAACTTTTACAAGACAATTTATAGTCCTACACTCCCTCCATATATCAATTTACAGAATTCAATTGGATCCAGTAGACAATAGATTATAGGAGTTTTGTAAAAAAAAATATCGTAACGACATTGTCGTTGCTACAATATCGATCTTAAAGTGATCTGTAAAGTTGTCGTTGTTATGATCAGTCAATGTGCATTGGGCTACTGTGGCCCGTCGCATAACCAAACTCTCGCAAGAGGGAACGATTAAGGATGGATTTGTTTTTTTCTCGCTGTTTTTTTCTCTCCTTGTTTTTGGAATGTGCCAATTGTCCCTGTTGCGATGGTTTTGCACACACTTTGAAGTTAATTTAATTGATTGATAAATACATTTCCGCCACTTACCTCCTATATATTTTATAAGATGAGGGACACTGCTATTATTTGCTGAAAACAGAATATTAAAATTAACACCCCAAAATGTCCCCCCGGGACATGAAAGAAAAGGGGTGGTCAAACCATCCCTGTAAGGATGAAAGGTGGATTCGCTCCCTGTTGAACAGGGAGAGGTCTTTTGAAATGTGCCAATGTTCGCTACAGCGAGACCCGTTATGCGACGGGGCACTGGGCAAGACATGAATTATAGCAAGTTAATGGTATTGGACATGTCTAACTAGGTTAGTCCGTGTATAATCTTCTACGAATGAGAAGAGCTAGCCCACTTTCGGAGAGTGGAGAAAAGAACTTAGACCAGGAAGAATAGACACTTAGGTATACTTGTAACTGGGTGCTGGTACTACAAGGTTTTGATTCATTACTAGATTGGGTCAAAGTTCACTGAACAAAACCATTATATAGTTGAATACTCGCGATCTACCACCCCATCTAAATGGTTGGAATCATACAGGCATTGAAGGAACCTTGGTATTTTGATTAAAATGGCTGCAAATACAGATATTTCATGTTTCCCCATTTTGTAAGGTAGAATTGGTTTAAAACATCCCCTTAGATGAGATTTTGTTTCAGAAAGCGTCTAAGTCACAGTGGAACATTGAACTTGAAGGAACCATGCCTCAGATGTTAATAGGCCAAATGGGAAAGGTTCATCTTTCTCGACACATAAGCTTTTACAATTTACAACTTTACAACCAGTTGATTTCCATTCTTAATATAGTCTTGTGTTTAGATAAAAGAATGGAGGGGTTGACGCTCTATTTAAAGATACATTTTAAAATTGATAGATTATAAACATGGATTAACAACTATCAACATTGCTGAAATGACCCTTCAATCTATTAATAATCAGATACAAGAAACGATTTCACTGGTACTTAAAATGTCCTACAGGTGGCGTCATTGTGCAGGAGGCGAGTGGCATGTAGTATTAGATTTGCCCACTAGGTGTCTAGTATTGAAATGTTACATTCTTCTGACACTAGGGGGCGACTCATACCAATGACTTGCCT
The DNA here is from genome assembly GCA_936440205.1 of Lepidonotus clava. Lineage (NCBI taxonomy): Eukaryota > Metazoa > Annelida > Polychaeta > Phyllodocida > Polynoidae > Lepidonotus > Lepidonotus clava. The sequence goes on from OW387135.1 coordinate 23,429,117, forward strand.
GTTCCACCTCAACCTATCCTCTACCTAACTACCTACCTCCAGACCAAACTCAATGTAGGTATGGACAAAAGACTAACCCATGCACATCACTTAAAATGTAACACGGCCAGAAAATATAAATGAATTTCAATCAGCAGTCAGTTCTTTATTTTCTTTTATTTCTTTTATTTATTTGAACCATACTCAATCATACATGATCGATATTCCGTATAGGTAATTTTAGGATAACAATGCAGGTAGCATATGCTTGTAAGGACATTAATCTTCCTTAATGTACAGATTATCCTCCGTGTTAAGGTTCTCTGTCACATGGTTCTTTTGGTCTTGTTTTTCATTACCCATGGTGATCCCTAGACGATCAGGAAGTAATTTCAGAACAATTCTTTTTTCATGGAATCTTTGTTGCTACTCCTTACTCCAATTTCTTTGCGGTATGATTCTCTTTGAGAAGAACTTTGGAAATTCTTCATTTAAGCCTTTCATAAAGTATCATTGTTACTATCCTGTGAGTGATTTATAGGTAGTTGAAGGTCTAAGATGACCTAAAATCTGATCTCAGACACTGTAATTTCAATGGTGTATGGGTTACCAAGAAATGATTTTGACCTGGGTATTTCATAAGGACCATGTGCCAAAAATGTGGTACAAAGATAGTAATTTCTGTTTCATAATGATACATTAGAATTTTTGAATTCTATCTTTAAGAATTCATTGTAAAACCCTTTCATAAGCAAATCATTGTTAGACTTCTCAACTTAGTCACATTTGGTTTTAGGTCCCCCTAGTTTATATTTTGTTTGATCTAAGTTGTTATTTGGTATTCATTTACTGACATAGAGGGAGGGTTGCTGAGATTCCATAATAAAAAGGAAGGAAAATCTAAGGTAAAAAATACCACAAGAAAGTAAAACAAAGAATGTATTATGTTGGCAGTGAAAGTTCTACAATAATGTTTTTAAGAAAATAGCTAAGAAAATTCTTAAATATTTCTTTAGGTTTTAAGAAAATTGAACAACAACGATTTTTTCAAAGATTTCTTTTTATGAAATACCCTCCAGAATTCTTAGGCGAATAATAATATTTGTTATGCTTTTTCTTTTCAACATGGTGCGGTGCAACTCCTTGTTTTGCCCAAAGCTGGGTTCCACTAGGCCTATATAAAGCACCGTTATAGCATTCATGTAACCTGTGTGAATTTGGAGTAGTACTGCTTAATTTGTTTCTGATATAGTGCCATTCGGTGAGGTTAATGAGTGAAACATGCCAAAACCAACATCCCCCCTGCATAGATTGTGACAAGGACAACAGGTACATTTACATATCACACATTAGATAACCCACAGGTAAGGGAGGTTAGGACACTACTAAGCGCATCCAGGGGCAAGGGTTGTTAGGTGGTTAAGGTCCAAGTATGTACTGTTTGAATATAAGAGGTGTTTGTTTACACTGGTCGGAACTCAGAGATCTTCTTTTTCAAATGAGGCGTTTTATTTTTTTTATTTTTTTCTGCGACATGCAAATCACATGTTTCCGCTTTTAATTAGATAGTAACTATATTTGTTTTTTATTGTGAGACACAATCATATCTATGATTACTAAAAGGCGAAAACTGTTATTAAAAGCACCCTACTTGCATGCGTGAGATGTGCTATAATATATAATCACCCCTTCCGATGAAAAGTATTAACATCAACCTTGAGGCTATATTGAACTAGCCAATTTTCACCAACGATTTCGGAAATCGCCAATTGGGATCGATGATAATAGGCTAAGTATTAAAACAGTGTGGATTCACGTGCACACGCACAGCATTTCCCCCCCTCTTTTTGTAGTTTTGTTTCCACCCCCCTCCCCCCTCCCCCCCCCCCCCCCCCCCCAAAAAAAAAAAGGGGGGGGGGAGACCCTCTGGACCCCCCTCGAGGATCCGTCCCTGGAATACCAGTTATACATAAAACTTTTTTTTTTCATTCAAAAAACAAAACAAAAATTAAAACAAAAATTAAAAAAAATAAAATAAAAAGCTCAGTAACTTCCTTAACCTGTTTTCATATACAATAATATAACTCTGTCTCCTGCAGGTGAGATCGTGGGCATCGCGCTGGGCGCCGCCTGCGCCTTCTTCCTGCTGCTGGCTCTCGTCTACCTGGCCTTCCGCCTGGTCCGCAAACGGAGGAAGCAGCAGTCGGAGTATGAGAAGATCCTCCCCACCTCCCAGGGCATGTCGCCCGCCCTCTCCGAGCCCAAGGCGGTCCACATCCCCAATCTCAGGTAAAACTACAAGTCTTAAGGCTTAAGGCCGCATTCCACATACTGATTTTGATGCGGCTGATTTTGCATTTGGTTGGTTTTCTTTGAGAATATGACATTGATCTGTACATGCTATATGTAATTTGAAAGAGAATCGTAAGACCTTCCTAATAATGTATAACATTTCTATTTTTGACCTTTATTTCCACTGTCTCCCAGACCTGACATGGGGGAACGGTCTCGAAGTTATGCCTCGTGCATGAGGGTGGACGGGACTCAGGATAGTGAGGGGTGAGGGATCCTGTCTGGTGAGGTCAGGCGTCTGGGGTCCTTAAATTTAATTGGGGCCTATAGACCTATTTCAATTGAGTGGCGCCCTGCTAGCGGAATAGGCCTGAACAGTTGATTTGGGTATGGGCAAAAATATTATAGCTACACGAAGATGGTCAAGTCGGACACTCGCCTACAGCATTTTCGTGAGGTTGTTTATAGGGGCGCCCCCTACGAGACTCCGTGCAACCCGTTACGACGCGGCCGTCATTGTGGCCGTTTTCGGGACATCATTTGTAAACAAAGAGTATGTGACGTCCCAAAAACAGCAACAATGACGGCTGCGTCATAACGGGTTGCACGGAGTCTTGTAGGGGGCGCCCCTACCCACACGTTCACAGAAAAACGTAACGAATTGTATCTCTTATTTTGGAGGCTTGTTGGTATGGGTTTCAATGGAAATAGTTCGGGAGAGGCCTTCTATGGGAGGGTTCACTGCACGTTCACAAGGTTCATGGGAAAGGTGTATTGCATTTATATAATTGCACGTTATTAGCTCTGAACTAGGTAGTAGCCTTTATTAGACTGCAACGTGCTGTTGGATAATTGCATGTGGAAAGTTTCACGTTGCTGTGTGCGAGTCTGTATTGCATAACAATAATATATTCTTCATTGTTATGTTCAAAATCCAGGTTATAGACATATGTTGCCTCCTGGGTACAACATTAAAAATGCCTATGTTGTTGTAGAAGTGATTTATTTACCTTTGATCTAACTTTTGTTTTGCTTCACACAACATACATCTACATTTTACAACAGTACATTTGTCCACAGAAGGGTAATTTCCATATCACTCCTTGTTTATGTTTTGCTTGTTTTTATGGACAGACTAATAGGCTAAATTGGCATTATTAATTTTTCTACTGGCCCGGCAGTACATGAGCCTTCAAAATATATTAACCTTTACCCAATTTTACTCAATTTTCCACTGCCTTGGCTATAATTTTACTGGCCTCGGGGCTCGGGCCAGTGGCCAATAGGGCAGACTGGCACTGATACATTATGAAATACTTAGATTAAACCCACATTATATCTAAGTGCATTTAGTCTCATTCGGTGTTAAGGTAACCTTAAGTTTCCTTGTTTCATATTATACCTGGTTTACATCAGTATCAACAATTGCCATAATGGAAAGGTTTTTTTAAAGTTGTGAACCTTACCATACATTGCCAGTCTAGTGTTTATACATTTCAGTAGCACCATCTAATATTAAATGTAGGCATGCTATAGTTTGCATTGGGACTGCTAAAGCCATAAAATTGCAACAATTCACGTAACATTTAATCAATTTTCTATTGAAATATTACAAGGCACTGTTATCAGCACTTAAAGAAAGCAGGACGATCATAGGTGTAACAGTGCTGGGTGATGCCTTGCCGAATACTTTTATATTATATCTAATGGTATAATAATGATTCCCGGATATTATCCAGGATTTAATTAAATTGGTGGGGTCAGCATGTAGGCCAAATACTAAATTGTTCACGTGAACATGTGCTGCATTTTCTCCTCTTTGTCTAGTTTAGGTGTTCACCAAAAGGGTGGGGATGGGGTCTGGATATTATTGTCATGTGGGAAACTAAATCATTATGGTAAATCTTTTGCCTTTGCAAAAGTTGAGAGACATACGTCTGTTAAGTACTTTAGATACAAGTGCGTGATAATTTCTTAAAATGTATGAAGGCTAAAATGATATGCTAATATGTTATTAGCATGACAAAATGCAATTTAGCAATATCACCATTTAAGATTGGGAAACCATCCTGTAATTCTTCAATGCTATGCCCTGAAGCAACGAACGTATCTCCCAAATAATGCAAAGCCAAAAACCTGACCCATGAGTTATCCGAGGAGTATTATAGTATAGTGTCTGAGAGATGAGCATAATAGCCATGAGGATGGGTAGGTCCAGTCGATGCGTCATCTTCGGCTGATCAAATACTGACTCACCAATAAGAAAACAACTGCCACACCACAGACTATAGCCCCGTCCCCACGGGGGGAAAAATTACCAACGATAAAGGTTCATCGTCAACGACAAATGCGTTGTCGGCCGACATATAGTATGTCGGCCGACAACGCATTTGTCTGCCGACAAAAAATAGTTTATTAATGCGTTGGGACGCGATGGATGATTAATTTTGGATGATGAACATGTCTTTATCGTCCAGAAAAAGGCGCCAGGCTGGCGGACGATAAATACCCTTTATCGGCGAACTTTTCCACCGAAATATTAGGCTTGTTTAATATGTATATCGTCGACGATGAAAAGTTATTCTTTGTCGTCCCTGTATATCGTCGGAAAACAGTGTGTCTTCCTTAATTACCTGGTGCCAGCCTGTCTACGGCACACTGGCTTCAGATGTGCCTTCGTCGGCCGACAGATTTCTCAAGGTTCTGTTGCCCGTGGGGACGGGGCTTAAAGCTGTATTTTTACGGACCAATCAGTCTGGGGGTCACATTTTACAGTCTAACAGAGCACCAGCTGACCGCTGAGTATAAATCATATTGGATTGACCCTTGATTAGGGCTATGGTAATTTCAGTCTTTCTATAAGAAGACTGCTTTCTTGCAATCCTCCTAAAAACCCAGACAAGTAATGACCATTCAATAGATATACTGTTTTCCTACATGTCAACTAGAGAAATAATCCTGTTTTCCTATATGCTTACTAGAGAGATAATCATCATGTAATCACAAAAAAACAATGTCTATTCTGTTGATATGAATCTGTAGCCTGTAGTCATGATTAGCCCTGGGTACATTGACCCCTACCCAAGGAGCAGTCTGCAGACAGAGTCTAGCCTTTCTGAGTAGATCTCCATTGCCAATTTGGGAAAGTTGCTGAAGTGGATGGTTCTTGGCCTAATGGCGGATAGTCGGCCTGCTACGACGTTGCCTCGGGTATCATCGGACAGTATTTGCCGTCTTGGACAATGCTGTTTACCCCAAAATCCTTATGTCTAAGGAATCTGTATGGAATTAGCCTCTGGTGGTACTTATATATTTATACATAGGCATATATGTATAAGCATTATAAGCACAAATTTAAGGACTTAGACTTATAAGTATGTACATCTAGAGAGATTATATTATTGTAAAATATATTTACTGATTTGATTTGGCAACTGAGGTCCATCAAAGAACAACCCATAGCCATTGCTCCTCGAATTTGATGACAAAATTAAACTTTAAGAATAATTATTTTTTCGAGCTAACATTTTTATGATAATTATAATTATAGATGTAAACTCCCTAAATTAATCCAGAAGCATGGCAAACATTTAGTAGAAAGGCAATATATCAGTTCTGAAAACATCACCACTAATAAATGCTTTTGCGTCTCACTACAAGTGTTGGGGGTAGTGTCAATATTAAGGGAGGATCAAATACAACTGCAAAAGAAACTATGAATCACTGTGTATGCAGTGTTACTCATTGCATAAGTTTTCTGACAAAATAAAAAAAGGGGCATTCCCAATTTACATTTAAGATAGTGAGTTCTTACTTGAGATTGGCCATTTCGTTGTTATCATATTTCAATAGTTAATTACAAAGAATTGCGTCTTAACCAGGGAAAATGATACAGGGTATGATGCAGTAGGTTGCCTTATAGTCCAGGAGCCAAATCTGAAAATCCTGATTTACCCTCCGCGGTGAGCCCCCTGGATTTTCTTGATTTTTTTCATCTTATAGCATCCTAGGGACCATGAATCAAGACGGTTCCGAAGAATTTAGGTATGCGAACACTGTCTAATTACGCGATTTGTGCTTAATTAGCAAAAAATGAAAAACACGTTATTTCTAAATTTCTCTGGAACTATGTAAGATATGATAACATGCTATATGTCATATGAAAGGTAAATTTTTTCCTGATTTTTTGATATATTGTTTGCTATTGTCATTAATCATGGCAATGAGTTATTAAAGAAAAACTGTTGTTTCAGTCAAAATCATTAGAACTGAAGGATCCAAGGCCAAACTCTGGAATTGATAAATCAAGTCCTAGGTATACTTAAAGGGGATCTTTAGGCAGTTTTTAAAGAAGGTTGCATCTGATTTCATTGGAAATATAATGTAGAAGTCATTTTTTGCTGATTAAATTCTAACCGACTATAGGCTCATTTTGCACTTATATTTCAAAAGGAGAGATGATATCATGAAAATAACATAATATATCCTAAAGAGATGGGGAAATGATAATCACTATCTCCCTAGGCTGGTATTTCAGTACTTTCACAGCCATTTGGGCATATGTATATAATATGGTAGCTGTTTGGAGAGCATTTTGGATTACAGTGAAAGATGTGTCACAATAAAACTATGGTTTGAGTAAGATTTCTTTCCTCAGCATAATACCATGGTAATGTTTCAGTTTGATTACAAACCATCTTATTAGGGCCCTTGCATTAAGTTTGTATGCATCAAGAGGGGGAGGAAGGTATGAAATCTTTAAAAATGTGTGTACTTTCTAGTACAAATCCAATGCATATTTATGACCAAAGGGGGTGGGGATCTGAGATTTTTGTAATTGTGTGTACTTATTAAATGGAAGGCCCCTTATAGTTCCCTCTTCTTCTTGTTACATAAAGAAAAGAATAGCTTGTAGCAGACTCATCCATTACCTGACCCCAATCCAGATTTCTGAGGGTATACTATTTTAAAGAAGAGATGAATCCCAAAAAGTATGCTGTCATATATCAAAGGTTCTGAATTTAGAAAAGAGTCCTTGTATCAATATGCCAACTGCAAAAAGACCAAGTATGCTATTTCTTAAACTTGTAAACATGATAGGTGTGCTACCTCTGCCAAATTGTTGGTTTTAATGAATTACTAGATTGCACTCTTGGATTCTAGACCCATGTGCTTATATAAATGAGTAACTTAGCTTGACCATACACAACATGGATATCTTATATTTTGTTCTATATATTGGTTACTGGTATTAGTAATTTGATATTAAATTATGATCATGGTCACAGTTCATTTCTAAGAGCCAAACTTCCAATCCTCCCAAATTACCAATACAAGTTATGACCAGCCTTTGGTCATGCTTCACTGAGATTCATCCTATCAACTAACAGGATTTTGCCATATATCCAATTTTATTAGGAAGTGTACCAGAGGAGCTGAGACCTCTGTGTGTGTACATACATATCAATATCATTGGCAAGACCTCAAACAAAATTTATAACAAAACAAAATAGAAAGATATATCAGGAACTTCTGTATTGTTTCAGGTTTTGATATATCAAAACCTGAAACAATACAGAAGTTCCTGATATATCTTTCTATTTCAAAATTACGAATTTTTGGTATAGCCATTATGGGTTTCCCAATACTATCTAGTAGGATTACCACATTGAGCAGCATCTGCACAGTACCCTTGCTGCGAGACCATAACCAAGGCAGTATAGTATTAGGAGAATGTACAACTACAAGAGCAACAAATTGCTGTGATTCTGGTTGTAACCTCAAACTTTCGTTTATATAAACCTCAGAAACAACATTATTCCCTTATCAAAATATAACTGACCATTTTCATTTCTCAACTGCTATGAACAAGGATCCAATTTCCCTAACCAACAGCAAGAGACAGCTTATAGTTAGATACTAAGGGAAAGGTCAATATGGTAAATACTCAGAGACCCAAAACTAAGGGACTGATTATTCAAATATACGAATAATCCTCTAGTCTATGATCAGTTCTTATAATACAACACTGAATACTTAGTCTATAATACAAAAGGGTATAAAGCTAAGTGAGCAATGAACCCATACAGCCTGGAACTGTAAACCCTCTAGTAGCAAAAGGGTAACAAAGTTTAATTTGGCAGATTGGTGGTAGGATGTTAACAAAAGTACAGCAGGTGGTCAGCAATCCCACAATTTATGGCACACTATATATAGGCCTGCAGTGTGTTGCACCTTATCCCCCAGTTCAGGTCCCTCAGGGGAAAAGCTAGACCTCCCCGCCACTGATAAGGTTCTGAAGATCTAATACCTTCATTTTACTGCTGGAAGGCAACATTCTATAAACAGTCAACTTTATCATTTTATCTAACCAGCTGCAGTGATGAACCCCATGCTCCTTGTGGAATTAAGTGATAAAATTGAATAATAAGACAGTCATAAGTAGCCAAAATTAAAGCCTGCCCCTCTCTCTGAGGGAACCTTTATTAGGTTGTAAGGACAGTGTCTTACCAATGGGTTTACTCACACAACAGGGAGATAAGAACCCTAGTCTGCCATCTTTATCATTCCTCTGTCTCTTCAGGCCTCAGGCCTGTTGCCAGGGTGAGGTAAACATTAGATATTGGGGCCAGCAATGGGGGGATTTAAAAGAGTATTACAGCCTACAACTCCCACTCTCCCTATAGGAACATGCTTTTTAAAGATCAGTGGGTACAGGGGTATGTAAATAGAAGTTTGCTGCATATTGTTTCCTGCATATTGTCAATGTATGAATCTTTGACAATATAAGGAGCCATCCATACCATATTGAGTAAATAAATCAATGACTATACTAGTTTGATCAGACAACAAAGATGAGCTTGTCTGCAAAGTACATGGACACATATTTCTTGCTAATGTTTACTTATTTTACAGCTCCAACGTTGTATACAATGGACTAAATAGCTCAGAAAGCATTGAAATACCAGCTTAGGGAGACAGTGATAATCATTTTCCCATCTCTCTAGGATATATTGTGTTATTTTCATGATATCATCTCTCCTTTTGAAATATAAGTGCAAAATGAGCCTATAGTCGGTTAGAATTTAATCAGCAAAAAATGACTTCTACATTATATTTCCAATGAAATCAGATGCAACCTTCTTTAAAAACTGCCTAAAGATCCCCTTTAAGTATACCTAGGACTTGATTTATCAATTCCAGAGTTTGGCCTTGGATCCTTCAGTTCTAATGATTTTGACTGAAACAACAGTTTTTCTTTAATAACTCTTTACCATGATTAATGAAAATAGCAAACAATATATCAAAAAATCAGGAAAGAAATTACCTTTCATATGACATATAGCATGTTATCATATCTTACATAGTTCCAGAGAGATTTAGAAATAACGCGTTTTTCATTTTTTGCTAATTAAGCACAAATCGCGTAATTAGACAGTGTTCGCATACCTAAATTCTTCGGAACCGTCTTGATTCATGGTCCCTAGAATGCTATAAGATGAAAAAAATCAAGAAAATCCAGGGGGCTCACCGCGGAGGGTAAATCCTTATTTTGACTGATTTCAGGATTTGGCTCCTGGACTATTAGGACACTGTGAAGAAATACAATGACACTTTCAGCACTATATTCTAAGTGTGGTAACTTCATCCAGTGTTCTGGGAAAATGGTTAACGTACATTGCTCTGTAGCACAGGAATTAATTCTAAAATTATGTTTATGACATGATGTAAATCATATAAATGTCATGAAGGTGCTCCTTTTATGGCAGTTTTAAAAGTTCGCCATTAAAAGACATCATACATCTTTTAAAACTGTCATAAAAAGTATCCACTTCATGACATTTATACGATTCACCTAACTTTGTGAGAGGAAAAAAACAGCTGCTTATAAAGTAATTGAATTCATAAATAGGAGCTCTGCATCAAAATGAAATTCAGGCGTGTGTGTAAAAGCAGTTGTCTCAAACAAAATCCAATATTTCAGAGTCAACCTCTGACAAAAGAGATTCAAGAGAAAAAGTAACTCTCCTATGTCAAATAAATCTCTTGTTTCTTAGTTGGTTTGCTTTCACTTATCAAACCACTTCAATTTATATGACACATGTTGTTACTTTATTGAAGTGCCATTGACATAAATGATAAAGATTGATTCAGACTTCAATAGGTTATTAAATATTAACAGGAAAGATTAGTCTAAGAAAGTATATTGGTGTAATTACTTATACAGAAATGACATTAACAACCAGGGTATATTATATTTATATCATATGTTACAGGCACCTTTCATGTATGCTAAAAGGCTTTAAAAGAACATAGTAGTGTAGGAATTCAATTTTGTTTGACAAGAATACACTGTAATCAGAATAATTAACATCTATCTAATTAGTTAAGACTAAAAAGAATGCATCTAGGCACTTCTTTCAGGAAACTTCTCCGCAATATTGTATTTTCCATCCTTTGTAATGCTCGCCGTTACACGTCAGAACTGTCTTTCACAGATGTCCAGCTATAACTCAATAAAATCAGAATAATTGATATCAATCTAATTAGTCAAGATTAACAAGACATGCTTTCAGCGACTGCTTCTATGTAATTACTCCTTTCCAATGTATTTTTCATTAATTGAGATGTGTTTCAATGCATGTCAGAACCATGGTTTACACGTGTAAAAACAGAACAGAATTTTATTAATTTCTGTGAATTATTTTTTCATTGTGGAATGCGTTACCTGTATGATAGTCATAATGTGAACTCTGTTGCTTATAGTTAATTCTAGTATACACTACCTTTTGAAAATTATTATTGATATGCCCTCAGACATATCCATATGTTTTGGAGTCATGTGTAAAGATTAAATTAATGTGTGGGGATTTCAGCGTCCTTATATCTTATATACCTCATATACACACACGTGTTTAGACCTACTTTAAGATTACTCCGTTTTTAGACTTCGTAAATTTGTACCCATTCAAGATAGACCAAACGATAACGACATTAATTTGCCTTATCATACAACCAATGCCTACGTGGAAAACCTGAGATTCAGCCCAATTTTCGAGGTGACTCCACAATCTCCTGTGGTGGTATGTTTTGTTTGGACCTTAAAGGATAATTCTATGACTTTCTAGCATTTATTCAAATTACCCTGTTGTAATTATTCTCTAGATGAAGGAGGGTAAATTACATATATTAGATAATCAAGGTTCTCTTTCTTTCTTTTTTCTTTTAAGGATTTCTGTCATGCCAGTAGAAGATAAAACCTGATTAGGCCTACTTAAAGTAAGAAATGCACTGAACTTTAATTCGATTGTTCTTCAATATCAGGGATTGGCACGGCCTTCTTGCAAACAAAGTAACGTGACAAGACGTTGGTGATTGCCATTATGGTCAACATGGCCAAGTTAACCTATGGTAGACCAGGAATTAATACAATTAAATGTTCAATATATTCATATGTCAATGTTAGACCACTTCATTTAAACAAATCACAAAAAAAACTATAACAACATGATAGTTTTGTAAAACAAGTATTGTATCATAGATAATAACATTGAATCAATTTTCTTTCAAATGATCATAAATATTTCTTTCAAATTTAGATATGAAAATAATTATCTGATGTACCCAAGAGCTAGTGGGATATTCATATATCCCCAGCAATCTGTTTAAGGCTACTCTGTTGCGTAAACAGTGGATTTATCAGATACTGGAGTTATCCTTACCTGCCCCTTAACTGCCCCTTACCTGCCCCCTTAACCTCCCCTTACCTTCCCTTAGTTGGGATGGGTATAGGGTAACTAGGGATTTACCAGGGAGTAATTAGAGGAAGGATAATTGTTTACAACCAAGAGATGTACTGTACTATTCGAAATTAACAAAGACTGCTCCTTTTTCACACTTGTTTTGCATCATCATGATTTAGTTTTTCCTTCCTTAATATACCACACCTAAATATTATGTGCCGTTAAGTTCAAGATTTAGAAAAATACTAATGACTTCAATCTAACAGCCAATAGACCCCATGAACTCAACTCAAACCTTACACAACAATCCATGGATGCAAACTCTTGATTGTGATTACATATTACTGGTGTGAGCCCTATCCTTATTTAACGCAACCATTGGGCCCCAATAAGCTATAATTAGTCCAGTACTGTTGGCCATTCATCTGTCCATGAGAGCTATAAAGGTCGTATCTGACATAGGCTAGGCCTATGTCAAATACGACCCTATGCTTTTCACCCGACGCATTGTACTTCATTTATTTATTCAAGATGAAAATATTAATGGTAATAATTATATAAATCTTGAGAGTGAGATAATCTGACTACATTTAAGAACAATGGCAGAACCCTCAGGTTAGTTATTTAGATTCCAGTGGTTGCATATTCCCAATCCTCCCATGCTATTTTCCATCTCAAGCCCAACATAGACTTCCTGTAAAATAGCAGAATTTCTATTCTAGTCTTTTTATTGCTAACTGGAGATGTTAAAAATAACCTGGATAACAGAAATGGACGAGCTCTTTGTTGACTGTGTGTCAAAATAGCTGAGACATTTCAACTCAGCAGCTAGCTTTGGATGAAAAGAGGAAAGATCAGTCTTTGCATGTTGAGGTAGAGGTTGATACTAATTTAGTTATCTTTGTAGAGTTGATAAGCCACAGTCTGGTTTAAAAGTAGTACACACTCAAAAGTAAATAAACGTACGGGTTTAGCTGCACGTAGGAGTAAAACTACTGAAATGGACTGTTATTGAAACTCCACCTCCAAAATCGTGTACATGAAAAGATCAGTTAGGCAGCAAATACCTCTCAGATCATACAAGTCAATGTCAGCGTGGGACAAAGTGAAACCACTGAATGAATAGGATAGCATGCAATGCCTCTATTCAACTTCAAGTGTACTTAATATGGAGATCACAAATATTATACACCCATAGAATAATTCTGAGATTAATTGTACCAAAAAGTGGATACTTCTGTTCGATCCTATAAAACCCTGTTTCCACCCGCCAATTTCACTACCGATTTCAGAAATCAGCAGTGGGGATATTGGTTAATCATGAAGATGTTATATACCATTAAAAGGTTTTTAATTCTCTTTCAAATGGTATGTAAGATATATAATCCTTTGCCATATTACCAGTTTAAAGTAATAAATTACCAACAAATCAATAGTAAAATCGGCTCGTGGAAACAGCTAGGGTTTAACTCCTCTTTCACTACAGTAATATTTCGGTTAATCCAAGGCAGCCCCTGGAGTAGAGTGTAATATTGATGTTCATACACCTGGTGCGTGAGGTTACATATCCTGGTATCTGAAGGGACGCTCTAACCCTGGAGTAATTATCATCTCTTGGGAAATCTGGATGAGCATTGACCATAATCATTAGTCTCATTAATTGGACCTGGGAATATGTAATTCTACATGTCGTATCTGAATAACTGTCTTAACCCTTGGAGGGTCTAGATATGTCCACTGTATGATATACAGCTTTGTGCCTGATCTACTGAAGCTGAATAGAATGATTTTAAATCAATAGATTTATCTTATTTTTGTTAAATGTGGTATCTCTATGCTCATAAGTTTGCTGGTGTTCCTTGTTTGTATTCGCGTTTGTCGTAATACTCAGCATACATTTTTAAAGATAATATTATGATATCAATAAATGTTTATCGATGTATTGTATCACAAATATTACATTTTATGATAGCACAACAAATCATTAAAGATAAGTTAGAAATTCTGCCATCATGTATATACTATAAACAGTGATATACATATGAAGACCAAATACTGTACTCTCAACATAAATTCACAATATCTAAAGGTTTTTACTGAGTGTGCAATTGAGTTTAACCGGAGGTCAAATGAGATTGATTACTCGAAAGATAAACGAGTAATTACTCCTTTAATTTTCTATAATGTATAAACCACGCTGTGAAGACTACCACTACGTAGGTAACTATTGAACATAGCTAATGGGAATGAGACTGGGAGACTTGGAAGCTGTTTCAACATGCGTTCACTCAGTATGTAAATTCCTATCAAATGGGCAATTACATCTTACAAACAAGCCCAGATCTCGAGGCATCCAATATCATCGGAATTCCCCTTCCTTTCTTCAGTTGGATTAAATTGACCTCATAACCTATTTATTATAGATGTACCCTTGCTCTGTGAAACTGTGGGAATCCATGCATGTGGGCCGTGTGCAAATCTAAAACAAATCTGATCAAATTTGCCTCCATTGAGCATATGCTAGAATGAGAGTATTTTGGTGCATACTTCCCTTTCTACCTATATAATTATCTGCATGAGAGGAGCACAAACAGGTGTTGATAGATAGTGCAATGCAACATTAACCTTCCCGGGCCCCTTATTTCTGTTTAGATTATACTTTCTTATTCAGTAAGTAGAGGCCAAATCTTTTGCTTAATTTCAAGAGGTCAGCATCCACTAGATACATCTATCTATATATATAAATATATATATATATATATATATATATATATATATATATGCAGGTTGCCCTTTGTTACACTGCAGCAATCTGATTGACTGAGGTGCACTCTACTCCATGTTACTCCACTCAGATCTGATGTGCCACTTCCCTAGAGTTACTCATTGCTAATCTGTAAAAGCCAGCATCAAAACCATTAATGTTAGTGTAACGAATCAGGGGAAATGTTGGGAACCAGCAAAACCTGGCTGCACAGTAGCCACCATCACGTTTTAATCATACTATATGGAGAGTTACAATCGAATGAAAAGAAACATGAACGAGAACAATGAAATGACGCTACAAACCCTGATGAAGTATACTGGATTTTCTTTATATATCCAGTATTGGTTTACTCTGGTAATATTAATGCACCTATTGACCTGGGCAATGATTAGACAAAGGGTATGACAATATGGACGTCTGGCTTGTACGTCAGCATTCATTACCTTCTTTAAGGCCAATATTGTTGGTTCCAGGTGCATTTCCCAGGTTAGGATTCACACCCACGAATTGCAATGTTTCAGTTCCAGAAATACAACCCAGGCATCTGCCTATGAATTAGTTGGGGCACTTCTATCTAATATTGTAATAAAAATAATATGGTGGACCGGACTAACGACTATTTCTGCTTAAGGTAATAATGTTGCAAAAAACAAGTTAAAACAAATGGAGAAGCTGGATTGACGTAGTCAAATTCTGTACTAATAATATTAATGCCCAGGCACGATCAATCATGACAATCATAGAAACGGTGCGGATTCGGCCATTTTGTTTGTTCATAAAGTGTTCAAACTAAGCCTTAGAATTCAGAATATTCAGGCCATTTTATTTTGTATCATACTTCCTCGGCCTTAGAATATCCATATGAACATTTCAAGATAACTTTAATGTTAATAGAATTAATAAAAGTATTTATTGGTTCCACTAACTAGTTCTTGCCATAGACAATGTAGTTCCGGTTTCTCATGTTGTTTGAATCGGGACCCTCATGGTCTGTATCTGTTGCTGTCACCCTCTGGAATACTGGTCTGTCACCTTTGGTAAATAACACTTCCAAAATGCAACCCACGCATGCGTCAATCCAATGAGAACCGATTGGATTTAATCAGAGAGATTGGGATAGTTGTGAAAGATGGCCAGAGCCGTTGCTAGGCAACAGTAATATGGTAGGATGGAAACCGCTTAGATAGGTGTGATCCAATGAGTCATCCTATAGAGGGAACTGACCTGTTTGTCTAAAGTGAAGGTGGGCCCTTTTGGTAAAACAAGTTTTGTAATTCATTCACATAGGTTGGATAAAAGGAGAGTATAGTTTAAGTTTATATTAATAACCAGCAATATAGGCCTACAAAGTCAATGGTATTTCAAATTTTGTTTCCAACAATTCAAATGATAAGATGAAATGAAAAATACACTAAGGAACAACAGCCATTGTGAGACTATCGCTTCTCTGAGTAGGCCCTAACACGATTCCAACCATAAGAATCATGTTACTTTTCAATCATTTTCATCATGTTTTCAGGTCTATCACATTGTTTGTAGGCCTTGATATTTGTAACTTTCTCTTAATAACCAAATGAGATCTGTTTCTTTGGCCTTACTTGATGGCAGGATGCGTTGTGTAAGAACCTGAACCTGCCATGGTGTTTCTGGTTGAATGACAGAATTCAACCAGAATGTAACATGACAGCACAATTAATTTAAGCGTAATGTACACTCCCACATGATAGCACAATTTGATTAGAATTATCGTACACAATGTGCATAACCTTCCCTTCATCTCTCCCCAAAAAGACCTATGATGAATGCTAAAATAAATGCATCTAGATTGTGGTCTTGGGGCTATGGCACTTCGACCTTTCTGGCTCGAACAGGGACGCATAATGGTCTTGTCTGGTCGCATTGCCTTTACACAGCTGGTTAAATTGGACAGAATGGGAAGTCAGGCTGATGGGGAGTTGTGGCCTAACCTTTTCTGCTGACATGAGCTAAACTTAGCATTCCACCTTTTTGGACAAACTCTAACCGTCTTTACCATAGGGAGCATCATAGAAGCCCACGCTAGGCAATCGGGATATTTATATTGGCAAAGAACTACACGAAATTTGATCCCAATAATGAATCCTTCTAATAGGTGACCTTTATGATACAAGAGAGGTTTTGTAAACTATTATGAAATCTGCTATATTCAAAACGTTTCGTTTGCATTACTTGCTCCGGCCCTTTCTAAAGCTCATGGTTTAGGTCAAATCATTAGTTGCATACTAGCTTACAAAAGTAGATCGTGTTTCCAACGTTAACGGAAATGTACAATGAAGGCAGTATGAGACTATGTATTAGCAAACTACTTGTAGAATGAAAGGGAAATTGGACACATTGCTAGAAAAAGAATCCTAAATCAGATCAAAACATTCCTAAAGTGTTATATTACACTTTACAACAGAGAAGGGCAATTTCAGACTAATCTTGCACAGCCTTAAATTGGCTTTTTGATGCTGGCCACATTTTCTGAATTGTATGTCACCCGTGGATCTAGGAATTCTAGGAAGGGAAGTTCACATATCAAAATTGTTCTCGGCCATTTCTCCAGGAGTTTGAGTTTTATATTGAAAATGTCTATATTTAGTATGGAAACATTCGTCCCTGGCATTATATTAAGATATCTAGATTGATTCCTTAATGCTTGGACCACTGGGACGCCAGACGAATGTAAAATCTCATTGTCGAGCGATTAAAGTGTACCATGACACCAACTAAACACCGTCTTAATCTTCGTGTCAGCCGACTAACATAAAAAATATCATACGTGTTTGATTAACTTAAGCTTGTAGTTGCTTGCTCCATTCGGAACAGACTTATCCTAATTGATATGGCTCGGAAACAGAGAACTAGGATAAAAGTGTTCCTTCAGGTTCTCAGCCTTCCTTTCAGATACCAGCCTTCCTTCAAGTTGGAAACCTTCCCTAAAACTGTCAGCCATTCTTCAGCATGCCTAGAAATCTAGAAAAATTATATTTAGGGATCTACAACATGATGTATGTACTATTTTCCTCCAATCCTGGGGTGGGCCGGAACAACATCGATCAGTTAAACTGGATGTATGGCCAATTCCTTTCACTCTATGCATCAAATGATTAGCAAGAATTTTGTTCTTGAAGGAAAGACTTAGTTATAGAAATGTTTTCAACTAGATTTTTGAGATACTATTTTGAATTTTGAATTTTGAACTTGTCAAAATGATTGCAATACAAAAGGGGCCAACAAGATCTAGTAGCTGGTTTTATTGATCGAGATCTTGGCGCAAATTATGAAATGTGATACTCAACAAACGTTTTCAAATGTTAAGGCATATGATAATAAACAAAAGCAACTTGAATAAAGGTCATGTTCAGAGCAATTCAGTTGCTAAGACACCACGCAAAAGCAGATACTGAACTGACTAATGATATCATAACTTCTAATTATTATTAAATGACATCTGCAAAAGACAAGATGGTGGACTAAGAAAAGTAATCTACAGAAAAACAAGTGTGACCTTCTCCACTGTATTGCTTTGTATTAATCAACAAATTATATGATATTTACATAACCTTAAGTATGTGAGAAAAACCTATGGGCATTTCTTTTGTTCTCAGAGGCTTAAGGCCATATTCCACTACGCGGTGATTTGCTTGCGGTGGGTAATTAACAAGCGGTGGTTTGACCCCACCGCTAGTAAAACTACCCACCGCATGGTGGAATATAGGAATTACTTGCGGTGGGTACTTGCGGTGGTACCAACCGCAAGTACCCACCGCAAGTGATTTATATAGGTTTTCTGTGAAATACTTGCGGTGGCAGAAACGAACATGTTCGTTTCTGAAACAAAAATCGCTTGCGGTGGGTAATTAAGACCACCGCTAGCGGCACCCCACCGTAAGGTGGAATATGGCCTTTAGTCTTTTGGGGGAAATGTGTCCTTAGTACACATAATTATATCAATTTCGCATATTAGATGTTCAAATGTAAAAAAAATGACAATAACTTATATATATATATGGATGTACCTGCACTTGCATGTAACATATAATTACCAATTATTAGTTGTGTGGCGAACAAATCATTATTTCATTTTTTTCAGTGCAAAAATAATTGAGTGTTATATTTTGTGTATAGTTAACCTTGAATTTAAATGAAGGTTCAGGTAAATCGTGTGGAGTTGGAAGCCTATAGGTCTCAGCTCTGAAGGGGGTTATCAACCATTAAATTTTGATTAGGGGCCGCTTATCGATTGCCATTTCCAAAATAAATTTGTTAAGAATATGTTGTTCTTAATATAAAGTTAATATGCAATTTATCAAATACAATAAATAATCTTTATCACAGAAGGAATTTTAGATCGGATAATATATTCCAAATTTACATTAGCTTAAAGGTAAATAGGGGTGACCACTGCAGTGCCACCTGGTTTGATTTTATTTAGTATACTTGCTTAAGCAGTTAAGCAGGCTTTTTTTCACTTTTTCCTTTTTTCAGAAATTGAATAAGATTTTCCATGTGACCTAAGGTTTTCTTTGGCCTAAAATACTCATTATCATCATATCCACACATTTCCAGCACTCAAAGTAAAAGTCATGGACGTTTATTTTTAAATAAAATTAATGGTCTATAATTTATAATTGGTCTTAGTTAAGACATTGTTGTTGCTACTGGGTCCAATTGAATTCTGTGAATTGATCTGGGAAGGGACACTTTAGGTCTAAATACTGTCAGACTTACAGCTCATTTTCAGCATTCTTCATAACTTTATTCGTTATATAAAAGGTAATCTACCAAAGTGGAACCCGTGTATGTTCTGTTTACCTACTGTTCGTTGTAATGATCGCTATTCTGTAATTGGCCACTGTGGTCAATTGCACAATGACCTAT
The DNA here is from genome assembly GCA_936440205.1 of Lepidonotus clava. Lineage (NCBI taxonomy): Eukaryota > Metazoa > Annelida > Polychaeta > Phyllodocida > Polynoidae > Lepidonotus > Lepidonotus clava. Next base: position 23,448,803 of record OW387135.1, read on the forward strand.
CTAAACATTGTAAACATTGACAACTTTAAGAACACTTTAAGCGCATAACAATGACAATGCTGATCCAACATCGTTGCCGTGAAAACTTTAAACCCGTTTCTACTGGATCAAATTGAATTATATAAGTTAAGATTATGATTAGACAATTCATATTAGTATACTTTAGAATTTGCAGCTCATAAAAAACATTCTAAATAGTTTTCTTTGGGTATGAAAAAGAGCCCAACAGCGACCATTTTGGAAAACCATCGCGTTCGTTGCTGACCCCCCAATCATTGTTACGATTGGTATTGTGCGACGGGCCACAGTATTCCGTGAGTTGTCCCCTGTTCAAATTAATCAGTCTTAATGGGAATCTGGGACCTGGGAATCTGGGATCTTCTAATGCATAGGAAACAGAATGCTACACGTCCATAGCCGCTGGGGCTATATCTTCTTAACTGATTAGGGTAATTGATTAGAGTCTCATATAGTAATTGTTGGCAACTCCAGGAGTATAATGAACTGGGTATCAACCATAGGCTATTGGTGTACCTCACCGGGAACCAGTGGCAAAGAAAGTTCCTGGCGTGTACAATGATAACCTATTGCTGGTACCCAAAGGTCCAGAAAAGTAGATCTCCTCCTCATTGCCTGGTCATAACCAATGACAACCTGTTCTATGATGGGATTGGCTCTCGAGGCTGACCTATCACTTTTTGAGCTGCACAATGGATCCAATATTTGTTAATTTATAAGTTGTTATGGAACATCCATGTAGCTAGCTATTGAAGCTCCCCAACCCCGTCAACTACACTGACGCGTCTCATTCACTTATAACAAAGGGTATTAATAAAGTGCTGCTTTGGATTACAAAAACAGATGCGTTTCATACTGTCAAACGCACAAAAATCTTTTGTCAGCACGTCCTGAGTCTTTGTTCCTACAATTGCAATTCAAGCAAGCCAATTGCATGGTGCGCGTTTTCGAGTTGCGTAGTTTGGTAGTAATTATAAGTTGTTGTCATGGCTAATAACGCACAGGTCGTACAACAAAGCGCACAGTACAGCAAAGGCTACATTCTTTTTCTGTCTACTTTCCGATTACTTTTGGCAAAATGATTCTGCTTTCGAAGAGGCATATATAGCTGTTTGTTGACTAGCTCAGTTTGACCAAAACAAATTTTGACCAAAACAAATGCACGGAATGGTTGGGCCAAATCATGTCTTACGTTTTCTAACTTAAAAACCATCAAATGTATGGACATTCAAAAGCTTATAGATAGGCTAGTCAAAAATGGTTAGTGAATTAACATACCTTTTATAGCAACAAATTCGACAAACATTCACGTTTTCATACACCGATTAGACTTAAATAATTTGCACTGGTCATAACAAGTATTATAGTTATCTACTCTGCTAAATCTAATCTGGATATAAGGAATCTGCATCCTTATAAGTATAGAGTGTTACAAAATCAGATACATTCGACGTTAATGAATCCCCATTGTTAAGGTAAATAGAAAAAACGGACAATCAAGTCCGGAACTACTTGTAATTGAAAGTTCAGGGACAGACAAAGCTAAGTCAATGAGACTTGAAGCCCTGTTTCCACCAGCTGATTTTACTACTGATTTCAGAAATCTGCAGTGGGAATATTGGTTAGTCATGAACATGATATATACCATTAGAAAATGTTTTTAATTCCCTTCCAAATGGTATGTAAGATATATAATCCTTTGCCATATTACCAGTTAAAAGTAATAATTTACCAACAAATCAGTAGTAAAATTGGCTGGTGGAAACAGGGCTTAAGTATACAGTATTATCCTATGCCCCCTCATCCCCAATGGGATACTCCTAGTTTCTAATAACCTGAATGGATGAATAAAAATGACGCGTCTCCTCTACTTTTGGTTACGACCGACACAAGCACTTTTATGAAATGAAATGTACTATTATACAATTGATGTGCAAATGAACATCTGGTCATTTTCTTAGAGTTTCATGAGCCCGTTTTGCATCTGAGTAACAATAACCAGGTGCAATTCTTTTTCAATAATGTATGTGCATCATACGAAATGCGTAAATGCACAATGCTATTTAAGACCCGTACCATAATCTGAATACTCTTGAAGCCCACACATGAGAGATTATTAACCAGATCTAAGTTTTGAAGTTCAAATAGTCCATTTTAAATCTATTATTTTAACATAATGACAACGCCCACTGAATGATAATTCAAAAGAGAATTGATTCATCCTACGCGTGACGTCATTTGCAATTATCTTACAGGAAGTTACATGCAGTTAAAGTAAATGAATATATTCATGGTTCCATACGTGGATCACGCATCTTAGCTGTATATTATGTTATATTAAAATAAGAAGACATGATTATGGAGTATGAGGTCAGATATATTTACCGTTGGGTCAAATTGGCATCTCAATTCTATGTAATGGCTTAAAACCTGAGAAAGTGTCATTATTATAGCCTTTCATGATTCCGCCCACTATGTTACACACACACACGTTGTACACACACACACACACACACACACACACACACACACACACACACACACACACACACACACACACACACACAGAGGCCTTTGAATGAAGCGTAGACATACATCTGCAAAATAAATGTATTTATGTCAATATCCAAGAGTTCAATGCAATTAAAACACATGAGCAGATAACTTGTTTTGTTGTAAAACAAACATTTTAGATGGTTTTGAATATGAGTTATGACCTACTGTGCATGAACCAATACTAATTCAAAATACTTATTAGGCTTAAAGGGAGCCAAAAGCAACGGTACAAAATTTTGCAAATTCAAAAAACTATGAAAATACATTCAAAGAGTCTAACTTTAGCCATTGGTGAAGTATAAATCATAACAACTACCTAAAACTTTATGTGGATTCTATAACACTTATGTCATTTATGCCTGAAGACAGGGATATTTGTAAACAAATCAATTTTCTTGGATCACCAAAATTGACCAGGGACAAGTTTTAATGGATTTTTATGTAGTTAATGTCTTTATTGAGAGTCTGTATTTTACTGCAGGCCTAGGTTATGGCCATAGAATGTATTTCAATGGTTAAAAGAATTTGCAAAATTTTGACCCAACATTGCTTTAATTATATGTGTATTGTAAAAAGTTTGGGCTGTTTAATATCAAAATATACGGGCCTATCAGTACTCTGGTTATAAGCTTAAGGTAGACAGCACAACAGGTCTTTGTCATTTGCTCAGAATTGTGATATATATATACCTATACGTTACGCGGAAGCAACATTATAGTGCTGACATATGACAAAATGTTTCTCTGATCGTAGGCCTATGCCTATCCAAAAGCTAGTTCTCAATCAGTTGCACAATTACCACTATCGGATCATTTCTGAATGGCCGATTTTATCGAAAGAAAATCTGTTTGTGTGTGTATTTCATATATTGCCTAAGAAATTGCGAATACTGTTTTCACACAAAGTAAACGGCAAGAAAAGAACCAATATTTCTTGGGAAGAACGTTATACTTAAGAGCCTCAAACCTGATTACATTGCCGCTGGCCATACTAAAGTCTCGGCACTGCTCCTCTTACTTTTCCTGTAACCGGGGCATTGGACACTGCTGCCATTGCTGCCGTAGTCCTTCCATGACCTAGTGTCCTCTTGTATATTAGTTTGGGTGACCAGCGGACTTGGGTGGAACTACAGTCTACTGCTGTCGATGGTGTGCGCGTGCGCAGTGCAGTGGCCGGACGGTTTGGGCGGAGTAAAAGTTGTCGGAGGCTGGCCTCGGACGTCAGACTTAAGCAAAGAGTGCTCAGTGATATACAACCGAGCAGGTTCCCAGGCCCAAGTCTATCCCGCGAGCTGCTCGCATGTTGGTTCCGAGCTGCTCGCATGTTTAGTGGGAGCTGCTCATATTGGGAGATCAGTGGTGAAAGAGACAGTTCTCAGTGCTCAGGCGACACATAGTTATTAGTGACTGTGGGTAAGGGGTTTAGTGTAACTTATCAGCTGGACTTTCTCCAAAGTGTTGTGACTAGTTACTAATCTTCTCCTGGAGGAGGTGGCCACGCTGTGGGTAGGCGGCCATCCGGTCAGCAGTGGTATTGACATTCAACCCAGGAGCAGGCGCGCTTTAAGGCGGCGCCCCCCGGCCACCAAGACGACGTCCGCCGTGGAGAGGCTGTGCGCCCTGCTCTACACCCTGGAGGCAGGCAACTTTCCCCACTTCCCCTCCCCCTTGGAAGGAGGCACTGGCACCACCAGCACCACCAAGGCCACCACCACCGCCGCCAGCACCACCACTAAGAAAACAATGCCGGTGAAAATGCCCAGCTTCCACTCATCGCTCGTTATCTTGCCTTCCAGTATGCGCACCATCCCGTTCACCGTGCCCACCGCCCTGCCCGGAGCCCTCCCTGGAGGACGGGCCCGCTCCAGCGACCCGCGCCTCCTCGCCGACCAGGACACCGCCTCCACCGGAAGTGGATCCGAGCCGACCACGCCGTCGAACCCGACGTCGCGGGGGTCCATGGACAGCATCCTCTCAGCTGGAACAGAATTACGAGGTAGGCAGCATTTTTTTTGTATATTATGTATTATATAATATGATATTCCCTGGCTCCCTCTTGAGCCCCATACCCACTATATAGGCGACTTTAACACAGTTGGTCAACGAGTTGACGTTAAAATCGGCCAACTCCTATCATCCCCTGTAAGTAGGCCTAAGGCATATTGAAATATGTATGTTTGATCGGAATCGTTTCTGAAATCGGCCGATTATTGAGGTAGAATCAGTCAGCTTTATATGGCCAATGATCCGGCCGACTTGATCAAAATGGCCTAGTGGGTATGGGGCTTTAAGATATGATTCTTCCCTTCTTGCCCAGAATTCCTACCCCAAATTGATTCACTAATTTTAAGAATCCTTGCCCAATAAGTAATTAACATTGTTTTCCAAATTTCTTCTCAAATATGGTTTATTTATTTCAATTCCACCTCCCCAAAATGATTCATTTTACTTTCTCCCAATCCTTCCCCAAAAGTCATTCATATTTTTCTGTATCCCTATCCAAAATGATTCACCTCTTTTCCTGGAACCTTTCCTGATATATTCAATATTATTTCATAAGATAGAAAGTTGCACGTGCTTGCGCAGTTATTGTCAAGATATTTCAATTTTGTAAAAATACCCATGGAATTGACCCATGCATGAATCCTGTTTAACTCTTTTCATATCTAGACGTCAATCGTCGACGAAGATCATCGGATCTGTTTATCAAAGGTACCCATTCATGATGCATATTGTGTTTTACACCAATTGCACAAACACAATTATAATATTGTCCAATATATATAGTGGTTTTTGCACTCAGTTAACGTGGTGAATATGTTCAGTCATTGCATGAGAGATCACGAGCATATTAATCTAGTGTCTAGTTCATACAAAACGTTTTGTTCAGGCTAGATCACGAGTTACGATTCTTTCAGTTACGACGATGATTCCAATTAACAGAACCATGAGAATCGGAAGATAACTTACGTGAACATTGTTTCTGACATTCTAAATTCTAAATTCCTATCTACTGTTTTACAAATCACACCAGTCTTCCTAGACCGATTTCCGTATAAATCTGTTCCGATTCTATGGTAACTCTTCCCGTAACTGCAAAAGAATCGTAATGTGAGAATCACTATAGATCTTACATAACAATGGTCATGTGAATTACACAGATGGAACAAGGTTGACGGGCTGAAGCATTTTGAGGTACACGTGTATATAGTTAGGTCAAGCTACCAGCATTGGGTCACCTTTTCTGTCACATGCCACCCATTTATATTAATGTGAGCCGCACAGTTTAATGCACCGGGCATCACCAATTGCATAACAACTCATCCTCATGAGACTCTGGGTCACTAATTAGATTTCAAATTTAATTCAAATTCAGTGAACATGCATAAAATATTTTCTTTTATCTCTCAAAAATTGAATATACTTCGTAATAACAATTGATAAAAAAAGGAATATTTCGAAGGTGCCATTTATCATATTGATTAATTTTGAACTGTAAGGACTTTGATATCGACAGCTATCCCTGCTATGGTTCCAAAGTTTCTCTTGTTTTTCGAATAGCTTATGCGGCCGACCACAGTATACACGTCATGTTCCATATTGACAGACTGAAAATTCACATGCACTACAATAACATGTTATTTTACCACTACAATAACATGTTATTTTACCTAGCGTAAGATATTTTTGCAAATGACGTTGTCTTACAAAACATAGGTGTGTGTAGCCTTTTTTCTGGTCAAAGCTGTAGGTAGCTGTATGCTAGTTTTCTTGATAATGCTGTAGGTATAACTGTAGACTGTTTTTTTCTTAATAAAGCAGAAGATAGCTGTAGATTTTGATTCTGAATAAATCCGTAGGCAGCCATATATATTGTATAAAACTTTAAAGCTGTAGAGCCGCTGGATATGTTTACTGACTGAAGCTGTAGTTAGGTAGCTGTAGCCAGGCAAATGTAGCTTTAACTGCGTTGCTAAGGCTTAAATAATCAATATTTTACTTATAGTTTATTAGTGGCTCCCATAAACTTGTACGTTCCTCGTGTTTCCCGTGTCCGAACAGATACAATTTTAGATTAGACGAAGCATCTGAGTTTGATTTAATCTCGGTTGACAGTGTAATTATAGACTTGTTGTCCAAGCTATACATCGAGAAAGTTGAAAGTCCAGCATAAATATTGAAGATGACCCAAGGTACTTACTTTCCAAGGGAGAATGGACGCTCAAAAGCCTGTCCGTTATTCTTTATTTTTGCACTGCTTTGGTGTTGGTGTGTCAAATTCTGGGCTGACCGTGAAACATTGGACCGCCTGCCAGTCATTGGAATAGGAGACCTACTTCCTATAATTAAGAAATACCTGGACTAGAAAAAGACCCAGCTTAAACATGCACTTCGCTGGTTTAATCATACCAGCACCTAAAGACGATTTTACATTACACGATTTGCAATAATTATTTGCACAATAATTATGATGATACCATAGACAATCGGTCTGGCATAAAGGAGTGATATGATATCTAAAATTTGGCAATTGGAGTATCTCACATGGTAATCTTTTATCTTTAATTTTATCCCTAAAATTAGTGACTTCTCTTTGACATGGTCATATGGCAGCTCAAGTCGTGTAGTGTAATACTGCCTTAAGGAACTAATCACATATTCCTTATAAGGCAGTGGACAACTCAGTACCTCTCTCAATACAAAGTCTCTGCATGGTTGTAAACGACAAAATTTACTGACCGGTATCTATCAACCACACTGCTCTGCCTCCAGTGGGTTAGCTTGCCTTGATATTGGCTCACCTGACATTAATCACGAAACTGCCATTAATGCTCAGCCCAGTGAGTCCTCCTAAAAGGATTTCCATCGTAAAAACGACCGGTCGTGGGTGTCTCTGGCATTTACCTAAACACCTTGAAGGCCGGGGTTTGTTTTTAGGCCGGAAATTGAAATGCAATTTCCGCCGTTTATGAAGGCTTGTTTCGTTAATACTAGCATGTGTTTGGCGTCTAGATTCGGCAACCATTCAGAAAAAGGGTAGACCTCCTTGGTTAAGGTTTTCGGTTCATTAATTGGACCAATTTAAGTGATCTTGATAAAGCATATTGTTTAATATTGTCATTAATAGGCCCTACCTGTTGTTATTATGTATCTCCATAACTAAATTTATACATACATGCATATATGTACATAATGTATAATATTATATGTAAATATTCGTGCATATACAGTCGTGTAGAAAGCACAACAGAGTTTTGGGTAAAAAGAAAGACACCCTAACAACTTTATGTAGAAAATTAATCCATATTGCAAGCAGGTTTAATTATCGATTGTGTATTTAGAGCCAAATAACAGTTAAAGCAGAATAGGTTGTTACTTCCAATTAAAGCGCCGCTCTGTCTTTTTAATTCTCCCAATCAAAGATAGCCAATTTCCTCAGTTTTATCTGGAGCTTAGCCAAGATCAGGATGCAGGCTGGATATTATCATTAAAATCACAAGGTTTTAGTATAAATTGTAATAAATCATATCATTGTTTATAATTTCACATGATGAAACGAGCAATGAATATCTTATATCCATATATAATAAATTATTTTCTAAGTTGTCTGAAAATGTATTCATTTTAGATGGATAAACAACAGTTATTCGTTTATTTTTATAGTTTTTTTTTCAGGGGTTCTGTTGACGTAATTAGTCCAAATTAGCCTGCGGGCACTTCAAATACTGTACATCAGCAATCCGTGGTGGGGACACCACGTACAGCTCATCCACCTGATATCATAGTATGCTTCAATCCTGTCAATCTCCTGGCATCATACAGATGCTGAAGACCTTTGCTCATGTTCCAATTGTCACAGAATCTTTTTTGTATGAAGCATCACGGAAGTGTCTAGTGAAACTTTATCACAAGGAGCTCATCTTCGGCTACTTTGCGGAAGGGTGTAGCCCTTCTTGCGTGTACCTGTAGAGAAATATGAGAAATTAAAAGCAGTTCCCTTGTGTAGAGGGAGGATTTCGTTAAAGGTTATGTGTATACATGCTCCTCCTCATGTCTACCTACACCTGTCATTTCAAAAGAGCAATGTACAAAGTTCCAAAGTTCCCTCTCTGTGTGCCAATACATTCAGAGTAAAACAAAAAGTGAACACTTGTGATTAAAAACATATGGGCCATGATCAAATATCACCAGCTTTCAGATTTATCGCTAAAAGAGAGCCAAAAGCAATGTTGGGTCAAAATTTTGGAAATTCTCTCAACTACTGAAATATACTCCATGGGCATAACCCAGGCCTGTGGTAAAATATAGACTGGCAATAAAGACTTAAACTACATCAAAATACATTAAAAGTTGTCCCTGGTCAATTTCGGTGACCCACCAAAATTGGTTTGTTTACAAACATTGCTGTCTTCAGGCATAAATGACATGAGTATTATGGAATTCACATAAAGTTTTAGGTAGTTGTCATGATTTATATTTCACCAATGACTAAATTTAGACTGTTTGAATGTATTTTCATAGTTATTTGAGTTTTCAAAATTTTGTCTTATTTTGACACACTGTTGCTTTTGGCTCCCTTTAACATAAGATAACTCCTCATCTGGACTCAGATTCTTAAAAGGAAACAAGAGAACATCCACATCTCATATGACTTATATGAAAATAGAAAAGTAACACATTTACTGCCAGACAATATTAAGAAATGCAGGTCTGCAGGTCTGGCAATCCTGAGGTACTTTCTGTTCAACCTGATATGACCACATAAGCTATAACATTGCTGATATCAGATAGTTGCTCCTAAACTGATACTTGCATTCACAGCATATTCATATGGAAGCATGTCTTATACCTCTTATACCCTTTACAGACTAGGCTCAGAATGCGCATTCTGCCTGTACTGAACTGTCATTATAAGCGCATTTTGAGGCTAGTCTGTAAAGGGTATAGTCTATATACTTACGCCCCCCCCCCGCCCTTTTGGAAATCCTGTATCCATCCCTGGTGTTCATGTGCGATTATTTAACACATGTTTTGGAACTGTTGGCTTTGCAGAAAGAGATTTTAATTTACCTGGCTCATTAGTAGTAATATTCACTCAGTGCACATGAGAACACAGCCCCGTCACTCTTACACTCCATAATCTGTTTTCTGTTTTACCAAGTTCTTGGAAACTCTAGTTATGCTTCCAATCCTGATGCTAATATAAAAACTGGTGAATCATCAACATTATCTCCACTTATTTACCACACCCACAATATAGCCTAGAGCTATCTTTAAGCGATACAAAGGTAAATGAAACCAGTTGGATAAAGGGCAATATGACAGCAGCAGAGACAAATGCAGCCAAACAGTGGAATCCTATTCCCGCCGAATGTCGTCATCTTGTGACGATTGGCCGATGGCGGCGAGACCGGATATAGGCTTCTGACATTGTGGGCCAATATGATACTTCGTCAATTGACGTGATAGCCCAGAATTAATAGGAACCGTGCGTTTTGGAATCCTACTTGTCCAGACTGATTCTGTACAGGAAAAGACGTCATTGGTTTATGATAGAAGCAGGGATTTTGTTTTTTCTGTACTTGTAGAGATTGTTTATTCCCTATTTGTGACGGTCTGGCTAGTTCTGTGTGGGGGGTAAGATGTTGTGAAATATGATAAAGGTTGGACCACTTTTGTAATGAAGAGTGAGACATATGGCCTATCGGTCAACACCTGTATCCAGGAGGCATAACAGTAAACAACAAAAGACAGACCATTCAGTCTCTATACTCTTCATGATTCAAGTTCTTTACTTGTGGCTGATTGCCCTCAAGGGTTCTCAATCAAGACACTCAATCTTTTTCTCTTTTGCCAAACGTTATCTGAGTCTTCAATTTAATTGAATAAATGAAATATAATTAAATAAACACCCATCCCAATATAGGCCTACATATGTATAACATAAATATATTATCATGTAATCGTATGGGCCTACAATTAATGATAGTTAGCTAATCAGAGTGGCAATAATGATCAAAAGACTTACGATGTAATTTTTCAGATAGGTCAAAATAATCCCAAAAGGAGTAAATCCCTATTCAAACCATGGACATGTATCGCCCCTATTTGATACCAAATATGAAGTCAAGCTATAAATACATATGATTATGGTTATAAATGTATGAATGTATATAATGCACATATATTTGTGTGTCTATCTATACATGTGATTATTATGTGATTATATTAATAAATCATGTAGGCCTATATAAATGTTTGTGTATAAATCTATTCATGTGATTACATACATAATCATGATATATGATCATTATAATATAATGATAATAATATATCATTATTATACTATATTATAATCAATATATAAAAATATATATAAGCCCTATTCACAGGCCCTATACTGCTATATATAGGCCTATATGACGAGTAGTAGACCTGCGAGCAGTGACTCAGCATATATACATACGGTGGTCAGTGGACGCCGAGGCCTTACATACATACATATGTGGCCGATTCCGGGAATAGCCCATCAGCAGGATCAGATGTCCTGGCCAAGGTAATTGAAAGGGATCGCCATCCGCCCCGATTGCCGCCAGCCCCATGCATTATGCAGCAGAGAGAGCCCTATAGTGACGATACTATCAGACGGTATGGATCTGGCCGACACACGTCGCTCCAGCCGAGGTTTATCAGTGGTAGGAGAGTGGGATCGGTCGGTTGGAGAGTGGTTCTGTAGGAGAGTTGTTCTGTAGGAGAGCAGCTCAATGGGTTGGAGAGCAGACTTACTCCTGTGTGGGGCTGTGGATATTTTATTTCGACATTTTTAAATGCTTCTGAAATGTTATGCGACATGGGCGTTATTGGGAAATATTGTAATTTATTTAAGAGAGATTACTGCCCACAGATTCTTAATTCTGACACGTTGACCTAATCATGGCATTGAGCTTTTTGATGTATACATAAAATACATAGATACTTCTTAAAATCAACTTGGAAACATATAATTCATCTTTTTAAAATCCAGTTTACAACATGGGCCTATCAGTGACATGCAACAAGGCCATTTCTTAAAAATCGCATGGGGACATGTTTTCCTAAAATCATTAAATCACTAGGAATTGACTGGCAAAAACGATATCAATTGTAAGCTCTAAGGTAGGCAGTTTTAAGACTTTGACGGTCAACACTTGGACCTGCCAACCACCCAATCCTGTGCCCAGTCGGTTGTCACGACTACCCCAATATGTCTATATTGGCTGGTCTGGCGGGAGAGCTTCCAAGAGCAACGTCACCCAGAAGTGGAAATGACGTAACACCCTGTCTCTGTCGGGACCTAGAAGCTTGGCCTGAAATGGCCGGCAGATATAAGGATCTGTTCTGGCGCTCATATGATATAGAGTAAACAGACATAATTACGGAGAACTATGTCTGCCTAGATTAAAGAAACTGTTGCAACAAGGTTGTGAGATTCTTGTAATATGTAGGCCTATGTTTGGCTAACAGAATTTCAGATACTGTATCAGCCTCAAGTTTCTCTACCATTGATGTTGATGAAAATGACTGGTTTCTTTGAGCTCTGATCAAAGTGAGGAAATAATACCGACGAGTTGAGCAATTAAAGGCAGCATGATAATATTGTGAAGTGTAGATATTATTTTCTGTTACTTACTGAAACTGATTTATACTGTGCCATTGCTTGTTACTCAGGAACGCTAAATGTTAAGTTGAGGGTTAATGTTGAGTTGATGAATGATTTTGAGAAAGAAAGAGGGAAAATACCCTTACATGAACTCTCTACCTTTCTTCAGTACATTTGCTCACCCTTGATACTGTACCATTTATGATCCTTCAGACCTGGGTCCAGAAATAGTCACATCATTGGGAAATAAGCCGTATCATTGGCAGACAAGTCTTTATTTCTTAATGGATTAAATGCACATGAACACATGTATATATATTAGCATACAGAGACATTCTACAGGAACAGATTTCACAGAAACTAGCACACAAATATATGCATATACATTTATATGTATATATGGTCCTATATATGTACATCTCTATTTATAACTGCTATAATATGTGTTTTTGTGTGTTTGTAGACTTCAATATATAAGTCCTGTGCTACGAATTTGATGTGAATAATTTGGTATGGGTTAGTAATAATTATATAATCACATACCAATCCAACTAGGCCAAACTCATAAATAACTGTTGCTCAGGTATAATCTGCACATCAAATACACAAATACAATCATCCTAGAAAATCATGTTTACTAAGGCTGAACCTTACCTATTAGAACGGCCTCCTACTGAGACTGCTGTCATCATTAGAGTGTTGGGTCCACACTGACTTCTCAACTGAAGCTCAACAAATGAGTTCATGATTCCTTCATGGCCTCTGTTATGCAAAGACCCTGCCAGCAGGAATGCCTAAGTTGGGCCTGCGGCCGACACAGTCAACAATGTTATCACGAGGTAGATGCCCCATGCTGAGAGAATTGCCTTTATATTTGGGTATTGTTTTACGGACCAAAATAGCTGAGTCGTGAAGCACATGCATGTCACATATAAATATGTTTGTGTGCCAAATTGAGCAATTACTTGATAATAAAAAAATATTCAAAACAACAATAATTATATTGACAAATACATTCATAGGTTTATCTACGATCTGATTATATATCTGAATAAGGGACACATTTCCCTACTTTTGAGTACAATAACCTTTCCCAATGTGACCACTGATACATGATATTTAGATAACATTTATCTAAATGTTATTTTTACCCAGATATAGTATTTAATACGATATCTGAATAAAAAATGTAACTTTCCTCTTGCACTAAGAATTTCCGATTATACATAAATACATGTATTCCCCCCTTTTTTTAGGAAGGTGGGGGCGGCATAGTCAGGAATTGTTACCATTGGCAAAATTATATTTACCAACTAGAATTAATTGATGTCCTTTGTTGTTGTAGTACTTAATGCAGTCAATCAAGCAGGTTTACTTGTGAATTAATAATTAATGCACAAGTATCAATTATTGATACTACTTTAGTAACCTTTGGCTCATTTATCCGCAGTTGAATTGTCAAGATGCACTTATGACAATGAAAAAAGGTTGCAATGTAACTATTTGGTTATATTTATACATACATATTATCAGCAACAGCAATAAGAGTCATTTTAGAGCTCGAGGTTGGCCAAACCATTAATATCAATGGCTTAGGGCATTCCCTAAATGCAGTGGACGGTTGGTATGTTTGATGAGATGGGAGGGGAGGGGGGAATCCATGGTTTGATTAGGTGTACTTTAGCCCAGACCTTGTTGGTTTCTAATTAATTGTTTTGTTATTTACTGTGATTTTAAGTAATAAGATGTAAGAAACTTATTAATCAGAAATCAGAGCGGCAAACTGGGAACTTTGGGCTAGCCACTTTTGAGGCCACCTTTAATGACATTAATGTATGTTTTTTTAAGCAAATAGTTTTCAAAAGTAAAGTATAGGATCTGATTCCATATAAGAAAAGTCTAAACAAAAAATGTTGGTCCTTTTCCATGCAATGATTTGATAAAGTCTTATCAATCTTTCTGGAACATCTCATCAACTCCAGAACTTTTTATTGGTAATCAGTGGGGCTTGTAATAAAAGCAAGTCTTGATATGAGGAACAGTTTTAGTAAAAGGTTTGAATTGATAGATGAGTAAAAGTCAGATTTAAGTTATGTTTTCAGCCATTTTTACCCTTCCTTTTTACACCCTCAGGAAATGATGAATCTAGTAACACTATCCGACTTCATATGAAAGAAGCGTTGAGTCATTTTCCTACACAATTAAACTAATCAGAGAGAATCATAATCTTTTAGGGACTATTATACAGATAACCCCGTGCTTAGGAAATATATCTCACATGAGATGTTTATGAATTCTCTGTTTAAAATATATGGGCACTAGAGATTTTTTTCCCAGGTATGAACCATTGCTAGTAGAACCCGTTGAAAATTACTCATTAATTCACATGTCTACAGGGACAAGATCGTACCCCGGTCCTAGTTGACCGGACCCCTGGTGGTGGCCGGTCCCCTGAGGGGGGGGGGGGGGGTGCCCAAGAAAAGGTTTCGAAATATGACGTCCCACAAACAGTTTTAATACCGTGGGATTTGAAACACCAACAATCTTCGTGGATTTTTGTTTTCAATTTTCTTCAAAATTTTACCATCTCAAATGTCCCAATGTACAATGTCCCACATGAGAAACTATTTTTAGGTGAATATATATATATAAATATATATATAATGTGAATTACTTTAGTATGATTTATAACAGGATTTTCTATCGTGGCCACGACCCCCCCCCCCCCCCCCCCCAAGTGTTGACCGGTCCCTTGGTGTTGACTAGTACCCTAGCTGGTCCTGACCGGTCCCCTTGTCCTGACCGGTCCCCTGGTGTTGACCAGTCCCCTGGTGTTGACCCATCCCCCTAGTACTGACCAGTACCCTGGTGTTGACCCATCCCCTGGTGCTGACCAGTCCCCTGGTCCTGACCGGTCCCCTGGTCCTGACTACTACCCTGGTGTTGACCGGTACCCTGGTGCTGACTCATCCCCTGGTGCTGACCGGTCCCCTGGTCCTGACCGGTCCCCTGGTACTGACCAGTACCCTGGTCCTGACCAATCCACTGGTGCTGACCAATCCCCTGGTCCTGACCAGTCCCCTAGTACTGACCAGTACCCTGGTGTTGTCCGGACCCCTGGTGTGAGGCGGTCCCCTGAGTAAACAGGTGGTCAGTAATAGACCGTGGCCGGCCGGCGGTGGACAGGTGATTACCAGGCTGGAGGTGTGTCTCTGACAGCCACTCCACCTCCCTCCCGGGTTACTCAGCAGCCTACCTGCCCCCTCCACGCCGACCAAAGTCTGAGCTGCTCGCACGAGCTGCTCTCTGGAGCTGTTTACCACCTCCAGTGGGCCACCTCCTGGGCCGAGTGTTGAGTCAATATTAGCCCTCACCAGACCATCTACGGACAGGAGGGGGGGGGGGGGGGTCATCAGGCAATAGACAGTGCTGGGCACTATTGGCCCTCCAAACAGCCCCACCCAGCCCCTCTCAACCCCTCCCAGCCCCTCTCAACCCTGCCCAGCCCCCTCTCAAAGCCACCCATTCCTCATCCTCCACTTAGCAATTTTCGCGCCATCTAGAAATAATAGCACCTGATTCAGTTAGCCTGCGGCCGGCGGTTAGCTTTTTAACACTCTGGCTTATGGCTTCCTAATTGCGGCTTGCTGTCATTGGGTTCACCCTGGAGGAGAAGCTGATGTGAGTGGGTGTATGGATGGGGGTGGGTGGTCGTCATTGTGGGGGGTAATCCTAACTGACCAGTCCGATTTACAGCCCAGGCTGACTGCCCCCCGTCGACAGGTAATAACTCAGAGGCGGATTGACAATGAACATCCAATCGGCCGTCTAGCATTTACATGGGTATCTCCGCACCTATTGAGAGCAGTTAATTAAATGGCGGCCGCAGTCCATATAAAACGTCGAGTGCTCACAAAATAACTTGGTACAGACCTCACGCGCAGGGAAATTCTAGAAATTACTTAGGCCAATTAGGCCTCGGGTTGTTATTTATTCACCTGGGATATGTTGTCTAATGACCAATGGGAATTCGTTCGACAAACAACAAATAATAAACACATGTATGTATAGACAGTTACCTTGAGAAGAATTTGTCTCGTGACCTCTTTTTGGTTCTCTTTGGCATCACGCGGCTATTTACCTATGAATTAATTTTTTAAAAACATTAATCCGATGCAGTGGAATGACTTTATATAGACATTAAAATTAATGATACATCTAGCACTATAAATGTGTGCCCTAGATGTTTTTGACAATGCTATGGATAGGCTTTTAAGCTATCACTCTCTTTGAAATAATGTTTTTCAACATTGGTCCCTTCCACGAGCCCATATCATTTTTTGTGATGTTGCCTCTACTTTTATGAATCACGTATTATTGCCAACAAACCTAGATCAGAAGGAATTTGCCCTCGGGGCTCATCTGAGATCACTTTACTTCTCTGCCACTTGGATGAGGCATTGCCACTTTTTGGTTAACCATGAGGCCTAAAGTTACTGTCCATTGCATCAGAGGCTTCAGCAAAAATATTACAAAAATAACTACCCTACTATTATGTATGTAATACATAACTAGTCTGGAAAGTCATACCTTACTGGTTTTGATCATACTAAAAACAAATGTTATCACATAATTCAAAGAGGGATGGATCAGTGTCTAGATCTATATGAATACTCAGCTGAGAGTGTGGCAATATAATAACGTTGCAGTGATGGTTTGCTTTGGTTCTTGTAAAATCATTTTGATGGCTCCTAGTAATGTTGCTGCAACATACTACTGTAGTATAGCACTGCAACATTTTTGTAATGTTCTGGTTACATTCTTCAATGAAAACTGAATATTACTATGACGTGTTTTGTGTGTGGTTAGGCTTAACATCACCATGCAAATTAACAATTATGATGATGTTCTGATTTGGTGAGGTCTCACATTCACCGAAAATTGTATATGCCATTCAGC
The DNA here is from genome assembly GCA_936440205.1 of Lepidonotus clava. Classification (NCBI taxonomy): domain Eukaryota; kingdom Metazoa; phylum Annelida; class Polychaeta; order Phyllodocida; family Polynoidae; genus Lepidonotus; species Lepidonotus clava. Next base: position 23,465,975 of record OW387135.1, read on the forward strand.
AAGTAACAGACTGACCAAAATAGTAAGGTTTCAGAACAGCACTGTTCCATCTACTTAGATGGGAAGAATGTCCATGCTGAGACCCAGTTGGATACATGCCCACTGTATTCCTTTCAGGACTCTCTATACCTCCTCATTATATTTTTTTCCCTTCTTTTCCAAACATTGATTATAAATTTGCTAGCCTTGAAATTCAAAACGTGGACCAAGGAATCCTTTCCGATGCAAGGCACATAATTATTACCTCAAATATGTTTTGTTTCTATATCCTTTTTTTTAGATACAATCGTTGTGTTGCTATAATTGTTATATATTATATATTACAATTATAGCAACAACTTTGATATAATTGTTATACATTTTGATATATAACAATTGTTATATATTTTATATAACAATTATAGCAACAACTTTGCTATAATTGTTATACATTTTATATATAACAATTGTTATATATTTTATATATAACAATTATAGCAACAAAACGATTTGTTTCTTTTTGACAACTTTTACGACGTTACCTTTGTTTGTTTCATTATATATACACCAATAACCATAATACATTTATTGAAACAAGTTTAATATCTAAATATTTTCCTTGGTTTTAGGAGCCTACAGCCTTGGTAGCATCGACCCAAGTCTGTACAGAACGGGAGAGGACGACGACGAGTACGACTTCGGCGAGGGGCACATCGGTCGGGTTTGGTTCGCAGTGGAGTACGAACGGGAGTCGGAGAAGCTTAAGGTGGACGTGATTAAAGCCAAGAACCTGCCCTCCAGGGTGGTGGGCAGCATTAACGCGTGTGACCCCTTCTGCAGGTAAGGGCTTATATTAAGAGTCTTCCCACACAGAAAGAATGCTCCTAGGGGGATATATCTTAAGCTCTACAGGTAATATTAAGGGAGATATGGGTAGATTTGTGAAAAATAGGGATGAAAATGTCTTAAACCAACTTTTTGTGTAGAATTCAGTTATCCTACTCTAAACATTCCATTTTGTTTGAAAAACATTCTATTTGGAATGTCAATAGAATGTTTCCGCCCCCCCCCCCCCCAAATATTACCAAACATTAGATTTTTGGTTACCATGGAAACAATAAAATGTTGCCATTTTTGTCAAAAATTGTATAACCAAATTAGAAAAAAGATGATTTGATTGTAATACCAGTCCAAACTGAAAGAGATTATCTTTTGTAGAACAAAAGTTATATGCTTAATAGCTTTTATGACTTTTTGTTAATTTATGGAGAACATTTTATTTCATTACTAAATATTTCGATAAATATTCAATAGCTGGGCTTTTTGCCATTTTCAGGAATACTGACCCTCCTGTGTTCAACAGCCCATAAATTCCTTGAAAATTATTTAATTTTGATGTGCTTGGTATCATTTGAAAGCTTAAATCACCCTTTTTAATGCCTAATTCCCGCCTGGAGCATCCTTTCTGTGTGGGGAGACACATTAGTGCCTGAAGTTGTCAAATCACAGCAAACTGAGTGCCCTGAAAGGTTTTTGTAGACAAAATGAGCCAATTGCAGTTTGTATAAAAACTGTTTTTATGATTAGATATTTACTTACGGTTCTTTCCAGGTTTCATCTTTAGAATTAATATATTTATCTTAGAATGAAATGTGATCTTTCTTTTGGGAACTGCAGCTTTAATTTCAAAGCTTTGACAGGTGTCAAAGTCTATTTCCAATTGGAAATGATGTGAAAAGTAACATAAGCTGGCACGGAAGCGACAATTCACAAAGAAGTAATTGGTAATCAGCCTTTTTAAAAGCATGCAAGCTCCGAACAAGCGTCATTGTATGATACATGTGGATCAAACTTAGCTCAACCAGCTAAACGCCTACCTTTTCTTTCGCAGAATTTACTTGATACCTGATGAAAGACGATACCTTCAGACAAAGTTTAAAAAGAAGACATGCAATCCCAAGTTCGAGGAAAGCTTCGTTTTCCAAGTACGTACTTTTTTCAACCTATCGCCATTATCAGATCTAGAGTTCTGAAGAAATTAACTAGATGACAGTCCATGTAAATGTTGCATAGAAGTAGACAATTAAATTTTCAGTAACCTATAATGGTTTCCCTTTTGATCAAATCACTTAAGAACAACGATTCTATCTGAAAGTCATTATTCTCACTGATATTCATTATCAAATATCGCTCTTACATTTAGGGCAGCAGCAAGGTCTTATAAATAATTCTGTAAAATGTGGAACCAATGAAAAACGAAAGAAAAGACTTTGCATGCATTTACTGTATATTTCTTGGGCATAAAAAGTTTCTTTATAATTGCAGGTGTCAAACAAGACAGTCGAGGAGCGAGTGTTGAAGTTAACAGTGTTCGACCTGGACAGACACAAACGTCATAACGTTATCGGCCACGCCCTGTTCCCACTGCGAGACCACGACTTTGAGAATAACGAACGGGTGGTCATCTGGAGAGATATCGAGAGGGAAGTTTCAGAGGTAATTATAGTAGTGATGTGAAATCTGATAGGTAATCTGGTTGGGTGCGGTGGCCAAGAAGTACAATGTTACTGGCAAATAATATGGAACTATAAAAATCACCAATATTCAAATAGGATCATCATAAAGAGGTTGATACAGTCATCTCTTCTTATTTTTAAAAGAAATATGTCATTATTCAGGAACACTTACCAGTGCATTTGGCTTCCTTTGATGTCTGTAGTATCGGGATAAAAGATACATGAAAAAAGTTGAACATAATACAATCATCTATGATCTTGGAAGCAATTGAAAATCTTTATACTTATGTTTTAAAATTCTGGTTTCCAGAGCACCTCGGACCGGGGGGAGATTCACATATCTTTGGCCTATAATAATCACCTGGAACGACTAACGGTCTGCGTGTTCGAAGGAAAGGAGTTCAAAAAGCCCGACATGTCAGGAACAGGTAAGGGTTTTGAAATAAATTGAAAATTTTAATGTGGACTATTGGAGATGGCTTTTCACACTTTTTTTCTCAAAATAAACTGATAAGCTCTGCCAATATTGGGAAAGCCATTGAGGTAGGGCAAAGTACAACATGACCAAGTCTCTGGAAATGAATTTATTGAAATAGACCTGAGTGATTCTTATCATTCTCCATGCAACATGTAGTGTTCAACTTTTATTGTACATGAAAACTGACTATATTATATCAATCAATCAATCAAGTGATCCACATAATAGCATTTGCAACAGTTCAAATTGCCGTATTTCAAAGAAGCATATACATGTAGTATGACAACTTGGGTGGAACCTTTCGACTTTGATGTTTTTTCCAATGCAAATTGATCTCTATGCTAACGACGTTGAGATTATTTGAGAATTTCTTGTGAGAGGTCTCTTTGTTTTTTTAATGTCTTTAGGTTTAAACGATATGCATAAACCAGACTCGGTAGCTCAGCTGGTAGGTTGCCCGCTTCGAGTGTGGGAGGTCACAGACTCAAATTCCAGCCGAGCCACACCAAAGACCTTTTTAAAAGTGGTAGTGGTTGCTGCTTGCCTGACACTAAGAGACATGACGCATAATTGTTGGCCTCATGTCAGCATAATGTGACTGGGTGGGGTATCATGTGGGCCTTTGTCATCATATTTTAGTGAGGCAGCACTATAAAGAGGGCATTGTGTCCCACTGCTACAAATAGGCACTGCCCTTGATATGACCCTGACAATTAATTAGGATGTAAAGCAACCAACCAACTAACCAGAAACCAAAATCTTCATCAGAACCATAAGCCGTCAGTAAAATGTAATTACACTACTCCTGAACCTGGCCTTGACCTCAGAAATTAAAACTATAATCTGATAATCCCATCTGCATCCAAGTGTCCCGTGGGGACTAGGTATGTCAAATGGCCTAAACGAGTATGACGTATTTTGCCAATTACCAACAGGTGCCTCATTAGGTCTCCAGTTCAGCTTAAGACGTGCGAGGCTAATGATGGCTATTCAATAGTTTAAGCACGACTAGAGTCTGTATGTAATTTGGCGATATTGACAACCAGGAATTTGGTTATTTCGAAATTTTTATTAGGAATATGACGGGAGCCCATGCATGTTACATACCGTTTCAAAGATAATTAAAATTCCGTTCTAATGCTATTATATGATATGACTATTGACTATTATGACTAATGTCACTATAGCCCTTATTGATACTTGCGATTTCAGAAACTGTACTTAAAATCAGATGGTAGAATTCAGCATTTGTTCAACCATTAAACTTGTTGCTTTATAAGATTTAAAAGACTAATGTTTTTCCAAACTTCTTCATAGAGACGACGATTCAGTCTGTATCTGTTAAGTCACGGACTCTAGGGAAGTGCAAAAAGTTATTGTGTTAGAGAAAGGCGGACGTTTACCTGTTGCACTTCAAGGGCTTAACGCCTTGCTGCTATAGAGAAACCATATCCTTTGGATATTCAGTGTACATCTAGATAAAATCCAATATGCTCGTTCCGATTTTTTCAATGTTTAGGTGCTATGTATTCTCTCTCACTGATTGTTATCGCATATTAACTGTAATATGACACCCATGTGTCTCGTATGAAAGCAACAGGGCGATTAATCTAAATTCTCATTCTTTTTTGTCGTTTTACAGAGGAGTTCTACATGAAGGTGTGCCTGCAACAACAAAACAAGGTGATCAAAAACAAGCGGACAGATGCAGTGAAGAGGACGACTAATCCTGTCTTTAACGAGTCATTTACTTTCAAAATCGCCCCGTCAGCACTCGACACAGCGTCCATAAGTATCAACGCCTTCCAACACCACAGCGGTCAGAAAGGTATGTAGTATAAAGTTAAGCATCGTTCGCTTAATGCAACTTTAATGCAAAATTAGACCTTTTCAGACCTTTAATTTTGTAAATGGGGCCATTGGGGTTCATTAAAAGATTACGATATGTCCAATACCTTTGCAAGATCTTTGATGAATTTTTAAAGGTCACCTGAAAAGGTTTTGGAAAGGTCTTACAAATGTGTCCTTTCCATTACCTTTAGCACACCTCAATGGCCCCATTTACCGAAACTTAAAGGTCTTAAAGGTCTTTTTCTGGGATATTCTTTGATCAATTAAGCCTACATTTCACATGCCGATTTTATTGCCGATTTCAAAAATCGGCAGTGGGAATAAAAGAAAAGTAATGATGCATAATCATTATACATCATTAAAACGGTTTCATGTTTCTATTTCAAATACTTCATTCGATCTTTTGTATCAGGCCCTATTATCAGGGGAATGACAAACAAATGCATAATCGCCATAGTCAAAATCGGCAAGTGGAATACAGCCTTTACACTTGAATTCAAAATTTGGGGAAAATAATAGCTTACCATGGACTCGTCAATGTCGATGATGATACATCTAAATGAAAATAATGAATTGCTATGCTTGCGATTCTGAGATCGCACTGAATCTCAAGAAAAATATCGACTACGTCGAATTGAGCTTTAAGAGAATATTACATGCTTTTATTATCTGCTTTTTAAGAAGCTTTAGAGCGATATCTACGTTATTGTTCCCCGGTATAATAGTAATAATGGGCTTCTGTATACAACTATTTTATATTATACAATGTAATTTGTCACTTACTTTTGTCATCAGAAACTTTTTGTTTTATGTGTTTATTCCAAAGCAAAAGTTTTAGGGATTAATCTCTGATCAAACATATTGTCCCAAAGTTTCTTTGCTGTACTTTTTTAAGTGGTAAGAATCTGCTATGCACTGTATCAACGTCCCCACTCACTTCATGAGAGTCCGGAAATTGATGGGAAACTGGTTCACGTAGAACGTTGTTTTGATAGAATCTGATATAGTTATCATCAGACAAAACAAAAAGATGTGAACAAACAACATAGTGAAAGGAGTTGACTGGTAACATAAACAGTAAACAACATAGTTGAACCTATCTTCCGGTTACATACCCAAATGCAGTAAACAACATTGCCGAGTGCATAAACAATTTCAGTCTATAGACTGTACCCCCAAAGGCATTATGCAATCCAAAATTAAGCAAATCGCGATGACATCACAACTATGTGCTTCTTATTTCAGATAAATTGATCGGGCGGGTGGTCTTCGGATCCTTCATGTTTGCTCGCGGAAAGGAGCTTGACCATTGGAATGAGATGATCGCAAACCAGCGAGAGCAGGTCAGCCATTGGCATACGCTCACCTAGATGACGTCATAGGCCTGTGAGCTGCTCCTGAGCTGCTCAATCTCCTCTCTGCTGACTGATGTCGCTGTCGCTGTCGCTCCTGCAGCGTTGGGACGCTGGACAACGTCTTTAGGTGGAGAGTGTGCTATGATGGGATTGACCAGTGGGGGGGGGGGGGGGGGGTGGAGTGGGAGTATGTATGGGTAAGTGAAGGAAATAGGACTTTGGGTCAGGCATGTGTCCCGCTGTGGTTGTTGTGACAACAATGAAGAGGAGGAGTGAAGATGGCAATTTTAATAAAAGGACGGCCTTCCACCTGCCTGCCACAGGAATTTAGGACAAAGCGTGGGTAGCTAACCCATTAATGATTGGATACAAGAGAAAACAATGCGTACTTATCTCCACTAGAAAATGTGTATGTAAACATTCACGCGCAAGCACTTGTATAATTTATCAACCGACGTCAGATGGCAAAATAAAAATTATACGTGGGCCCGGCCTAGTGCTTATTAATATAATTTTATCATTATTATTATCATGACCTTAACCCATCAATGTTCACTGGAGTTTATCTATACAGTACATACGTGTATTGATTAACAGTACATAAATGCATTGATTAACATTGGCCTGCAGACTTAGAGTGAGCTGGGAGTGATAACTCAGTGTAGATGCCGAAAAGCCCTGCATTTAATAAACCGTCATAGAAAGCAAATGTGACATAATTAAGGCGCTTTGAAGTGAACCCTGTGTAAATATTGTGATTTTTTGTCTTTCGTGACACCCTGATAATAATTTTGAGTCAGACCGATGAAAGTTCCCTTGTTCCCAGACCCGCAAACAGGCTTTGCAAGGTTGTCCATGTTAATCTATAGACATGTTGTCTATGTCCATGTCCAAGGTTGCCCATGTTAAAGTGATGATTAAACATGAAAGGATGATGTAACGACAACTTTTCATGGTCTTATTTTTGTGCTGTGTTGAATGAAACACGATATGGATATATTATTATATGTATGAGTTATGAGTATATGTGGGGCTTTGGCCATATGTTAATATGTTATACGGTTGGTTAACATTCCAGTAGATATATAGGTACAATGTACTTATGATAAATAGATGATTGTCATTATAGACTGTCAATAATGGAAGCACTCAGTGTAAGTATATACATTTATATGTAATAAAAATATATAATCACACTCTGTCGTTTGATCAAGGTTTATTCTTTCTCTGCCAGTTTTCATTTTACAGGTTAAAAGCGACAAGCCCACATATCCATTCCGTCCCAGTTGAATGTGACATCATAGACTGCAGCCTAAATCAGTTAACATGTGGAATACTAGTTAATCATAAGTTTCATCAGCAGTTGTACAAATTGAAAGTTTTAGGCATAATGCGGTGAGTTATTTAAATGTAAAATAGGATTATATTGGTTTATGCTAATCATTTTGAAGATCGTGTTTTCAATAAACACAAGTGCCAAATAACTATAATGAATTAAACATAGGCCTACTGATTGACTTATTTAAGGTTGAATACAATTTAGGGTGCTGTGATAATAACTAACATTACCCAACTGAAATTACCCACAATTTAATCCTTGTGAAAACATTATGGACAGTCAAAAATGAAGTGTAATTGATATGTTCTTTAACAATGATTTTATAAGTACATTATTGAAAAAACTCATTTAGAAAGATTAAAGAAAGACAATAATGAGATGCTTATAGAACACATTACATAAATCTTTATTCAAATATGATTATTTAAATCCACATTTTCAGGCTTGTCCCAAACCTGAAAGGTCTCACTCAATAGTCAAAAAAGAAAGTCAGAATACAAGGTTTTCGTCAAATCATTATGTAACAACTTGTGATGAAAACTGTGTTCATATATGATAACTCACATTACATCATAATCTAAATAATTACAGCATTACATCATAAAACAAGCATATGCATCAGTCACATGACATCGGTGTTAGTGTCCCCATGACTCAAGGATAAACTCGAGTTTATCCTTGATTGAAGGCAATACATGTCAGCAATGAACAAAGTGGTCACCAAAACAACCTTGTATTGAGGGTATTATGAAATGGATACACTCAAACATGTGGATACACTCGATTGCAAATAAACTAGAGTCTACTAGACAGTACCTAATAAGAAAATGGTGATTCCTCCAAATCAATAAGAAAGGTCACGAACCAAATGCATCATCCCAAACAAGAGCCAATAAAGAAACGGTGTGGAGTCCATCTATATGATAATAGGAGATAGGATGGAATGGCACCATAAGGAGAGCCCTGAACTGGGGAAACGTCACCATGTCGAAGGATTCCAGCACCAAACAGTGTTTTAGGGGCTAAGGGTTGTAAAAGCAATGGTCCATGTTGAATAGGCTCCATCTAGAACTCTGAATCACCCCAGGGGTGTAGATTAAAGAACTATTATGAATAATGTGTCTCTCCCATTCAAGTAGGATAGAACATGATCCGGCAAATATTGAGGAGTAGCTGAAATAGACTTAAGCCTGTATTCCCAATGCTGGCGATTTTGCGTTTATTTGATTTTCTTAGAGAATGTGGCAGACAACCATACATCCTATATACCATTAGAAAGAGGACTGTAAAAACGGTTTAGTGATACTAAACAATAATTCCCTAGACATCTTAAAAATATAGAGGAAGCATTTTCTTCTTGATTTGTAGCTGACCAGTATAGATTGCTGGCATCAAATCAGATGAAAAGAACCCTACCACCAATACAATTATCTTCTCGATAATTATTGTTTATGTCTCAAGACTATTCACATTATTATAGTCTCGAGAAGAGCATATAGTCCAGGAGCCAAATCTGAGAATCTTGATTTACCCCCCGTGGTGAACCCCCTGGATTTTCTTGATATTTTTCAACTTATAGCATCCTAGGGACCATGAATCAAGAAGGTTCCAAAGAATTTAGGTATGCGAACACTGTGTAATTAAGCGATTTGTGGTTAATTAGCAAAAATTGAAAAACACGTTATTTCTTAATTTCTCAAGAACTATGTAAGATATGATAACATGCTATATGTCATCTGAAAGGTAATTTTTTTCCTGATTTTTTTGTATATTATTTGCTATTGTCATCAATCATGGCAATGAGTAATTAAAGAAAAACTGTTGTTTTAGTCAAAATCATTAGAACTTAAGGATCCAAAGTTCAACTTTGGAATTGATAAACCAAGTCCTAGGTATACTTAGAGGGGATCTTTAGGCAGATTTTAAAGAAGGTTGCATCTGATTTCATTAGAAATATAATGTAGAAATCATTTTTTGCTGATTAGATTCTAACTGACTACTGGTGCATTTTGCACTTATATTCTAAAACGAGAGATGATATTATGAAAACAGCACAATATATCCTAAAGAGAGGTGGAAATGATAATCACTATCTCCTTAAGCTGGTATTTCAGTGCTTTCTGAGCCATTTGGGCACATGCATGTAATATAGTGGCTGTTTGGAGAGCATTTTGGATCACAGTAAGAGATGTGTCACAATAAAACTATGGTTTGAGTAAGATTTCTTTCCTCAGTAAAATACCATGATTATGTCTCAGTTTTATTACAAACCATCTTATTAGGGGCCTTGCATTAGGTATGTATGCACCAAGAGGGGGGGGGGAGGAGGTATGAAACTTTGGAAAATGTGCATACTATATAGTACAAATCTAATGCATTCTTTTGCCCAAAGGGGGTTGGGGTCTGAGATTTTTAAAATGTGTGTACTTACTAAATGGAAGTCCTAATATAGTTCTCTCTAATTCATGCTGAACAAAAAGAAAAGAATAGCTCATAGTAGACTCACCCATTACCTGACCCCAATCCATGTTTCTCAGGGTATACATGGGGAGCCTCCAAGTATTATTTTAAAGAAGAGATGAGTCCCAAAAAGTATGTTGTCATATAATTATCAAGGGTTCTGAATTTAAAAAACAGTCCTTGTATCAATATGCCAATTGCAAAAAGACCGGGAATGCTATTTGTTAAATGTGATAGGTGTGCTACCTCTGTCAAATTGTTGGTTTTAACAAATTACTAGATTGTACTTTAAACTCTAGGATTCTAGGCCCATGTGCTTATATAAATGAGTACCTTGGCTTGACCCTACACAAAATGGATATCTTATATTTTATGGGTTACTGGTATTAGTAATTTGATTTCAAATTATGATCATGGTCACAGTTTATTTCATAAGAGCCAAACTTCCAATCCTCCCAAATTACCAATACAAGTTATGACCAGCCTATGATCATGCTTCACTCAGATTCATCCTACCAACTAATAGGATTCTGCCATATATCCAATTTTATCAGGAGGTGTACCAGGGGGACTGAGACATCTGTGTGTATATATACATATCAATATCACTGGCAAGACCACAATCAAATATCAAGACCTGAAACAATACAGAAGTATATCTGATATAGGTTTTTTATTTCAAAATTACAAGTTCTTGGTATGGCCATTACTGGTTTCCCAATATTATCTAGTAGAATTACTATATTGAGCAGCACGTGCACAGCACCCTTGATGTGAGACCATAACCACAGCATTATGGTATTAGGAGATTATACAAGAGCAACAAATTGCTGTGATTCTGGTTGTAGCCTCAAACTTTCAGTTCTTTAGGCCACAGAAACAACATTATTCCTTTATTAAAATATAACTGACCATTTTCATTTCTAAACTGCTATGAACAAGGTTCCAATTTCCTCAACCTACAGCTAGACACAGTTTATAGGTACTAAGGGAAAGGTCAATTATGGTAAATACTCAGAGACCAAAAACTAAGGGAGTCATTACTCAAATACATAAATAATCTTCTAATCTATGTTCTAATAATCCAACACTGGATACTTAGTCTATGACACAAAAGGGTATAAAGCTAACTGAGCACTGAACCCATACAGCCTGGATCTGTGAACACTCAAGTAGAAGCAAAAGGATGACAAAGTTTAATAAGGTAGATTGGTGGGAGGATGTTAGCAAAAGTACAGCAGGTGGTCAGCAATCCCACAGTTTACAGCATACTATATAGGTCTGAAGTGTGTTGTACTATGAGGGCTGCCCTTATACCCCAGTTCAGGTCACTCTTGGGAAAGGCTAGACCTCTACACAACTGATAAGTTTCTAAAGATCCACTACCTTTATTTCACTGCTGTAAGGCAGCATTGTCTAAACAGTTAAAGTCATCATTTTATCTCACCAGTTGCAGTGATGAATACCATGCTCCTTTTGGAATTATGTGATAAAATGAAATAATAAGACAGTTATAAGTAGCCAAAATTTAAGCCTGCCCCACCCTCTGAGGGATCCTTTATTAGGTTGTGCACACAGTGTCTTATTGATGGGTTAACTCACACAACAGGGAGATAAGAACCATAGACTGTCATCTTTATCATTCCTCTGTATTTCCAGGCCTTATCTGTTCCCAGGTGTGAGGTAAACATTTGACACTTGGACCAGCAATGGGGGTATTTAAAAGAGTATTATGGCCTACAACTCCCACTCTCCCTATATAGGAACAGGGTTTAATGATGAGTGGTACAGGGGTATGTAAATAGAAGTTGGCAGCACATTGTTATGTCAATGTGTGAATCTTTGGCAATATAAGGAGCCATCCATACCCTTTTGAGTAAATAAATCAATGACTATCCTAGTTTGATCAGGCAACAAAAATGAGCTTGGCTGCAAATTACATGGGCTGTAAAACTTATTTTACAGCTCCAATGTTGTCTACAGTGGACTAAATGGCTCAGAAAGCACTGAAATACCAGCTTAGGGAGACAATGATTATCCTTTTCCCATCTCTTTAGGATATATTGTGCTGTTTTCATGATATCATATCTCGTTTTAGAATATAAGTGCAAAATGCACCAGTAGTCGGTTAGAAATTAAACAGCAAAAAATGATTTCTACATTATATTTCTAATGAAATCAGATGCAACCTTCTTTAAAATCTGCCTAAAGATCCCCTCTAAGTATACCTAGGACTTGGTTTATCAATTCCAAAGTTGAACCTTGGATCCTTAAGTTCTAATGATTTTGACTAACAGTTTTTCTTTAATTACTCATTGCCATGATTAATGATAATATTAATAGCAAACAATATACCAAAATATCAGGAAAAAAATTACCTTTCAGATGACATATAGCATGTTATCATATCTTACATAGTTCCTGAGAAATTAAGAAATAACGCGTTTTTCAATTTTTGCTAATTAACCACAAATCGCATAATTACACAGTGTTCACATACCTAAATTCTTTGGAACCATCTTGATTCATGGTCCCTAGGATGCTATAAGTTGAAAAAAATCAAGAAAATCCAGGGGGCTCACCACAGAGGGTAAATCCTTATTTTGACAGATTTCAGGATTTGGCTCCTGGATTATAGGTGAATTCTATCAAACTTGAATGAATCCTGATCATTCATTGAAATTATAAGCTGTTTCTGGGTAAAATCTATAATCACAAAAGCATGACCAAGTTTTAAAGACATGCCTAATATTAATGAGAAACTATATAACTGTGTATTCATTTCCTGTGCAAAACGTTTTCGTGATGAATAAAGCCCTCCATTTTAATTACCAATAGACAACTTGATGATTAGCAATTTATTAAGTAAAGATGCCTTATTCCAGTAAAATTGATGGGATTTAAACAAATAAAAGTCCAAAGTTCACTGATAATAATGTATTATTGGTTTTATTGCTATCTGAAGATTTAAACCACGTGCATATTCAATTGTTTTATTACAAGTTTCACGTGTTTTAACCTACCACAGTATGCTAGTCAGTGGTGAACAGGTGAAAGAAAATTGAAGTCTGTGAGGGTTTTGATTATATTAAGTTGCAAACACAGGTAGCCCTGTCTGAATAGTATTTAGATTCGAGTGGCATTAGGTTTTTTACATAAGTAACTAAGTTTTTCCTCGAATACAACTGGAGCACACAAACAAGTCCAATACATGTGTGTTTAATTCCAGCCAATAAATATGGAATGAGGTGTGTACTTTTTCCAATTTCCCATTCCATCTCATTTTATTTTCCGTTTTTATTCATTAGACCAGGTAAAACACTCAGTAGAGGAAATTAAAACATGGAGTTTTTTGTGGAAACGTTTGAGTCTGAACATTTGCTTATGTGCAAAGATTGAAACACGTGACAAACATACCTATTACTAATTAGAAATTGCCACGTGTTTCGCCCCGAAAAAATAAACTAATTAGGATAATGAGTAGTGATTATATTAAACACTGTCCTAATAGGACAAACAATCGTAGTTTTCTTGCATTTTGTATCAAGGACAGTAGTAGATTGTAATTATTTCACATGACATCTGTATCCCTTTCATTGAAAGAAAGCATTTTAATGCCTATCTTTATCATAATGAAATGTTTCGCTCAAAATTCGATTAGGTTTACTCACATTCAGAATAGAAATATGCCAAGTGTTTCTGATCAACGGAATGAATGTGACTTCAAGTAAGGGTGATCAGGCTGAGATAGGGGCACCTGGGGTTGCGACCACAAAATTTGCACGAATCTTCATTAGCCCAAAATCATCAGTCTTCACAAACCAAGAGTACGCCCAGGGCCCATATCTTCGTAACTGATTTTCGTGATTAGGCTAATCAGGTAAAATGTGATTAGTGTTTCATAATACCGGATTCTGTCTTGTCACCAAATAAATGGATGTCATTTGAAAATAACCCTTTAAAGGAGATTGCTAAGTGTAGTTACTTATTTTTACAAACAGAATAGTCCTACATATGAATAATACACTAATCAAATTTCACCTGATTATCATAATCACTAAAATCAGTTACGAAGATATGGCCTCAGAGAAAAGATACAAATGTTTGGGAGCAGCAAAGTTTACATTATTCCACGTTCCGTCAGCATCCTGGGCAATGTCCCTTGTAAGTCTTGATATCTTATGAATAGAGGGTCTCTCCCAGCTATTAATGCATCATTAGCGCAAACTATGCAGTATTTTCTAAAATAAGCAGACTATTTGTTTTAATGTTAATACAATGATTATGAAGCCAACTGACCAATCTGTTCTTGTAATTAAATGAATCCAACCACAAAAAAAATGCAGAATACACGGCCATAGTGCGTTTTATACAAATTTATCGACCCTATTCCTCTATGTGAACCTCCCTTTCCAAGTGCTTTCTTCTCCTCACCTAAAACAAAACATCCATGTGTAAAAGGGTATTTTAAATATATATACAACCATATATATTATATTATGTTGAGTTGTTACCTGTGAAAAAAGAAGATGTCCCATCACCATTGAATATGAATATAAACAAAAACCATATAAACAATAAGAATTAACGAAACAAGACGTATCAAACAACAAAATTAATAGAATGCGTTTTTAGAATATGTCCGCATTTGACCTTACCTCCAGCCCCCTCCCATCCTTCTTTATAAACGTGTTCGGGCACGTAATTATAGAAGGCTCCAAACATTGTACTTGATGGCCCTGTTATGCTTATAACAAGGCTCGAGTGCGGATAAGCTGATGAGGTACACTAATGAGTACTAGATCTAGTGCATCACGTGGCACACCAACGAGTCCTAAGTACACATTTCTTGGTGCTACTGCAAAATAACTGCAAAATATTTTGTCGTAGCACATATCACACTGTGTCGATGCTCTTGACGTCACCCTCCAATTTTAAAGAGCAACCAATATTCTGATAGCAGGGTGAGCCCAATGTCCTTTGTATGACATGCTGCACTACGTTCGTTTGCGCTACTTTACTTTGTCATACTGATGCCTTGTTAAGACACTAAGTCACATAGGGCACTAAGTCACAAAGTTTTGTGACTTAGGGTCAGTATGTGACTTAGGGCCACCTCAAGTCCCTAAGTCACAAATAAAACCCTAAGTGTTAAAGACACTAAGTCACAAACTGTCTTTGTGACTTAGGGTCACTTTGTGACTTAGGGCCACTAAACTATTTTGTCACATTTTGTATTTTGTATCTATATTCATTTATATTTTATCAATAAAATATTTTTCAAGTAATACATTTTCAATTTTTTCTTATCATCTAATTATGTCGGTTAATCGGTTAATTATTTATAGATTAATTGATAATCTATTCATTATAAAAGTTATTATATACTTAATTATTACTATCATTGATTATTCTCATGTATGTTATTTTTCATCTTTTCAATTCATTATTTTTCTAAGTAATAAATCATCAATTATTTGTCAGTAATTAATTATGTGATATTTATTAACCCTTTCAAGACTCCACCTCGTGGAGGAATATATTATTTTATTTATTTGCATTTATTTTATTAAGTATCTATCAATTATTGATTCATTTATTAATGATTTTTTTATTGATCATTTGTATTTGTTAATGGTTAATTTTACTTTCATCATTTCCCCTATTAGGTAATTATTCACTTCATTTTTATTACTTTTTATTCATTAACATTAATAACTATTCATTTATTTACTATTTATTCTTTTTTCATAGTTATCTAAACAATAATTATCACAAAATCTAGTGCTATGTGACTCAGGGTCACTTTGTGACTTAGTGTCTTAGTGTTAGGACACTAAGTCACATAGGGCACTAAGTCACATAACTTTGTGACTTGAGGGTGACCCTAAGTCACAAAGGCTGGTGCTATGTGACTTTAGGGTCACTTTGTGTTTGACTTAGCGTCTTAACACCCTAAGTCACAAAATCTTGGGCTATGTGACTTAGGGTCACTATGTGACTTAGTGTCTTAGTGTTAGGACACTTAGTCACATAGGGCACTAAGTCACATAACTTTGTGACTTAGGGTCACTTTGAGCCTTTGTGGGATAGGGTCTTGAGGGTGACCCTAAGTCACAAAGACTGGTGCTATGTGACTTAGGGTCACTATGTGACTTAGTGTCTTAACATGCCTTACCAATTAAACCTGGTGCAGTAGAATGAGTGTAATGTTCTCTGCATGACGTCGGTCATTGGCAGAATCTAAGGCATTGAAAAATCTATTGTTATTTTAACTTTCTTATGGGGGTTTTATGACAGGCATTTCCAGTATGAATGTGCGATATGACACTGCAATCTTTTTCAATATAGGAACTATCACATCTAAGGGACATGATTTACAGAAAAATTATATATATATTGCCCGGATGGGCAGGACAGTGGGATACAACTTTAGAAAATATAAAATCCAACTTTTCCATAAGAATGGGTATTCATAGCAAATTGAATTATGTGAGTCATATGGGTGTTCCCCAACTTCATCATTCAATTCACCTCCAGAAAATGTGAACTAAAAGGAGTTAACTTGCACCACCCAATTGTCTTTTTTTTCTAGATCTGAAACCAAACACTGCCCACCTTTATACATACAAAGGCTACTGTTCACCTGATAGCTATGCCCTATCATGTACTGTGAAGCGTCCCCCTATTCTTTAACCCAGAATACAGCTATCAGAGCACTCTAAGGGTGTTGTATTTCCAATTATGCTTGCATCTCAGCGGTGATTCTGCTACTGATGTATAATCCTTTGCTTCATCTAACAAAAGCCAAGAGATGTTTCCATTCTGTGTCTACTTCTGGCTAAGTGAAGTCTCCATTACAACCATGACTGTTCTAGTTGTTCTCATCTTCTCAGGTAAATTCAGATTTAAATCATTCTTAGTTTGATTTCATTTGATTTCCATTCAAAATAATCTTGGTTATATATTTTCGATTTTACTTATATATTTTTTACTATTTTGATTAAGTAATTTGAATAGCCTCAAACATGTACAGCTTTAAGTATAAGCTCAAAGTATATATCTTTTTCATCCTGCAGTTCTGGTTTTTGACTGTTACGGACAAATCCTAGGTAGGTAGATTCATTTGACAGCTTTACCGTTTTGTATTTTAAAGTTTGTCAATGATTGATGGAAATCCTAACTTTCTCAGAGACATCAAATGACCCACACGCTAATAAAATAATATAGACTAATCCATGTCCTATGTAAGTCTTTACAATATACCTTATACGTGTATATTCATTGTTTTACATGGTGGACAAGTAGCATTGCGATTTTCTATCCAAGTATATATGTTTTTTTGTTATAGTTTGAAAATATTTATAGCAATGGCGACACGTTTCTTTCTAGGTTTTCAATTTTCAAAAGACATTACAAACCTGTAAAAACCGAGCGAATTTTTTTCCCCTTTATCATCCTGGCCTACAAGGGCGCCAGGGGGTTCTCCTGGGACAAGTGTTACTTTAGATAATCTTCTACATACGGTCCCTTTGTTCTTTCTAGAAATAAAGTTCAAGAATAGTACGCAGAATTATTGTTACAACGTGCGTTTGACAAAAAATAACCTTATGAACTTGATATTTATGTACAAAGATACAGTGTAGTTAATTAAGTATTTAAGTAGAATAATATATTTCTTTTTGTTATGTTAACAAAAACAACTACATGAAAAACTTACTGAGAAGTGTAGTTGAATACCCCCCACACGGGCGATATAGACACCACCGATTCTGCCTTTGAGTAATTGCCCATCAGTATGGAGTATTGTGTATGCTGTTTAAAGCCGCATCCCCACATAGTGACTAAACGCCGGCGATCAGTAAAGTATGTCGCTCAGGCCCGGGGCCCATGACAGCCCCGGCGACTTATCTCCCATAGCAGCATAGAGCACGAGTTGCCAGGGATAGGATGGACTTGGTACTTCAGGCCACCATATAGGCCACGTCCCCACCTGGGTGACTAAAGGGTCGTCCCAACTAAATCCTGGTAACTAACTTTAATCCCCTGGCGATTAGTGAATTAGTGCGTCACCTGGTGACCAGTTAGTTACCAGTAAAAAATGGTTCATTCCCAAGTTGGGATGCTCTTGCAATTAATCCATTAGTGATTAGAGGACACATCGGTCCCCTAGCCCAGTGATTAACTTCACTAATCTTTGGTAACTTTAAGAAAATATTAAATATGCCCAATATTTCGTCACAAAACCACAGCGACTAGTTGTTTATAGTCACCAGACGTCATGGGGCCACTGTATAATTGAACTATAGACATTTAATATCCATTTAATAATAGGGTGCTATTTATGCTTTGTTTATGATCTTGTTGATATAGATATTAACAAGCTCCAATAGCAGTCTAACTCTGCTCAGACTGCAGGTCCAATCCATAAGTAGTTCCTCATTATGAAGGACATAACACTCATGTGAAAGGAATAAGTTTATTAAGTCCAATGTGCAATACCAGTCGCAAGAACTCCCATTAATATTGACAATGAACAATCCAAGGGGTAGTGTCCAGTCAACCACACCCAGCTATTGCTCCTGCCTGCCTACCAGTCTATCCACTTCAATTCCACGACAGAACCTAGCTTCCAGCACCAATCTTTACAGTTAATTGACAGTGAGTATAGTGCTCTGCCAAGTGCTGCAGCTTACAAATCCTTACATGCATGCCCTGATGCCGGCCCCTTACCCTCTTCACCTGTAGTTCAATAAGAGTTACACTCTTAGCCCCTATGTTTGGTTCTACACAAGAATGGCTAAGCTAACTATGGTCTGACCATCCGCGTCAGTACATAATTATATTTAATTAATTGCTGGGCTACAAACTAACCTTAATCGCAGACAACTAAGAAAATCTATTGCCCAAGTTGGGACCAGGAATTAAGTCAATGGGCGACTAGTGCTACCCCTTTCCACCAATAGTGACTAGAACCACAAATACTAGTCGTCATTGATCCAAATGGTTAACACTAATCACCTAGCGACTTAAATCTTTGTTGCCCAAAATTGGGACGTGCTTTAAATTTGTGTAGCTAAATTGGGAACGAAATATATTTGTCATCAATGTTTGATATATGCAATATCTGAGAATAAAATTCACATTATACCTTTCTTAATCAGAATGCATGATCACACATGGTGGCCATGAGTACCAGGGTACCCTGAACCAGACCAGAGGTGGCTACCCTTGTCAACGTTGGGACTCCCAGACCCCTCATCAACACGGGTACACCAACCCTATCTCATATCCTGATGCTACTGTCAGTCATGCAGAGAACCACTGCCGCAACCCTGACCAGGGATGGGGAGCTGGAACCTGGTGTTACATAGACTCTCCACAGCATAGATGGCAGAGCTGTGATGTACCATTCTGTGGTGAGTATTCATAGTTGTTAGCTTTTCTATGTTGTAAATGTAAAAAGAATATTGTGTGTGCTTTATCATTTACAGAAAAAAAAACTAGAAAAACCAATACCAGACATTTTTCACTTTAGTTCTAAGCTTAATTCATTGTATCCCACTGGATATTGCCAGAGTATGGAATTGACAGTGTCAATAATGTAAAATTGCTGTGCATGATTACGTTTTAGAGGATACCCCTATCACTAGAGATCTAGAATAAGAATTAAAGGAGGAACATATATTTTTCTGAGAGGGCTGGTGTAAAATGTTGAATGTAGTGGAGATATGTGTATCCGTTACATAATCTAGCTACAGTTTAGAGCCAAGGTTCTACACAATGTTTTTTTTAGCAATTTATGTGACAGACATGGCATGGAATTACTTAAAATAGAATGACTTTTCACACAGATCTCCATTCAAATAACAGTTTTTACCACTGCAAAGTGAAAGACTTTTGTCATTAAACTTGACAAAAATATTCTATGCAATCTGAATATTCTTTTTTCTGTTGCCATGGTAACATGAGAACATTCCTTATTGTTACACCCTTTTTGAAAAGGACATTCCTTGCAAAATTACCCATAATGCAACTTTCATAAATAAAAAGAATGGTTTCTTGCTCATAATCTTAATCTCTGGAAAATTCTGCATAGGTCACATTTCAAAGGAAAATATGCATTATTATTTTTTTTTTTTTTTTTATTGAATCATAACTATTTCACATTACATGTGCTCTTCCAATAGTAGTAGAAGGTGATGATGAAGATGAAATGATATGGTATTACAACCATACTAATATACCACGGCAAGGAGTTATCCTCCCCTTGGCAATAACGGTGTATCATAACCTTACGCATTGCTAATGATTTAATTAACAAATCAAACATATCAGAAATATACTTCTATTACTATATACAGAAATGGCAAGGAATTATCCTCCCCGTTTCCATATCATGTTAGTTACACTGTCTCTAGGTTAAGATGTTAAAATCCAGTTTTACAAAAATTATGAGCTTGTTTTCATCGATAACTCACTTAATAATGGACTTAGAGCAAAATAACTAGTATCCCTCTAGGTTACCATATCCCGTGACTGGTCATTTTATATAAATGCATATTAGTGTATTGTGAACATTCCTCTTCCAATAACCCTTATAAGAACAGCTAAACCTGTATTTTCAGAATGCAAAGTGGATACCAGGGGCTTCCAGTACATGGGGACCTTGTCGGTCACATCCTCTGGGCTGACCTGCCAGAGCTGGGACAGCCCCACTCCTCACCCCCACAACTTTACAAGGGATCACCACTTCCCTGATCTGAATCTGCTGGATGCTGGTAACCACTGCAGGAATCCCTCCAGCTTCAGGCCTGATGGTCCCTGGTGTTACACCACCTCTGAAACTGTGGAATGGGAGTACTGCAATGTAGTGTTATGTGGTGAGTGTGGACAGTCATCATTAAATGACACAATTTTAGGTTTAATTGATTGTCATTATTTAACATAGTTACAATTATTGTGTAATATTATTACACATCAATAAGTTTGATTAATTACATGATATTGTATAAAGTATCAATATAACTCTCTATGATAGGTCCAAGAGTGACATCATCCATTTCACTTTTTTAAACACCTCATCCTCAATGGCTTGTCCCATAATGCAAACCATCACAACAACAATAGATTAAAACAGTTTTTTTTCGTGATATATGCTTTTCATGAACACCTGCATTGAGTTATTTTTTGCATTTTCAGGATATAATTGATCAGATAGAAATGCTGTAGGCCTAATTCATTCAACAATACTTATTGCAACAGTGATGTTTTTATAACTAGGGTTTCAAGTTATGCCATGAAAGTTTTAATTAATCTTGATGTATCTGATTTTGATTCAGATGGCTTCCCTGTGACCACTGCCTTACCTATAACTACAGCCCCTACAAGCAGGACACCCTCCACCGAGGCGCAAGTAAGTACAGAGTAACACATACAATTCCATAGATTAAACTGTGTACTGTCACATAACAGCCTATCGTAACAAGGAGAGTTTTAGTCAAACTGCAAATCATGTTTTATTCCTACAAGGGTGTCCTTACAATAGTACCTTCTTTTAGGGATGGAGCGAAACTGTTCTATTGCTTTTATTTAATCATGCAACTGACTATGGACAAATGGAGATAAACCATATACGTGACAAATATTTGATCCGTATGAAAGTACTCAAAATAGGCCATTTATACTGTAAGATTATGCACGTTTGTGTCAGTTCTGTACAAGTATACCTACCCATGTTAATCTATATGACTGTCTCCTTGTTACGATGACCTTATAATTATGTGACAGGCCACAACTGAGAGTCACACCTCCAGTTCCACACATTCAACTGGGAGTCACAGCTCCAGTTCCACACATTCAACTGGGAGTCACAGCTCCAGTTCCATACATTCAACTGAGACAGGAGAACAAAGATCTACCTCACCTGATCATTACCCTACTTCCACCACAAGTCACCCTGCCACAACCACTACTGCCACTCCAACTGACTCTCAGCCTACTTCTCATTACCAGACCACAAAGGGCTGGACTACCACAGGAAGGTCACCCAGGCCGTCAGGTCCACGTCCACAGGGCACACCTCAGGCTAAAGGTCAGTGGGTAATTAGACAGAAAAGCCCATAAGGCCGAATTCAACTAGCCGATTTTACTCGCAATTTCGAAAATCAGCATCGGTTAAGTCCCATACCCACTAGGCAACTTTTACACAGTCGGCCGACGGATCGAGGCACACACATTTTCAGTATACTTACCGCTTACAGGTGATCATAGGAATCTGCCGATTCTCCCAGTTGCCGGTTAGGCCTACCCATTGCTGGCAAAATCGCCTAGTGGGTATGGGGCTTTATTCATTTTGGTTAATCATATACATTGTATACATGTTACACACCATTAGGACGGTCTTCAAATTGTCTTTTGAATGATATGTATAATCCTTTGCAATACTAATTGTGAAAAATAATTTATAACCAAAATTCTGACAGTCAGAATTGGCTACTGGAATACAGGCTATATTCCACAATGCGTTGTTTGAAATGCGTTGGGCATTTAACTTATGCAGATTGATGCTGATGCGTGCAATTTCAACCAACGCATGATGGAGTGCAGAAGATTATTATCATGTATTGATATTTGCATCAGTGTTATGCAAGTAACAATGCAAGCACATTTCTGTTCATTTTCTCAAGGCCCTATTACACTAAACGACATGAGCTGCGATATGACGATGTCAAGAAACTGCACATGTTAAGGACAAAGTCCTTTGTTAATGTTACACATGTGCGAAATACTCGAAATTGCCAACAGTCATATTAATCCTGCATACAGATCTTCAGTAATATAGTCATGCAAAGCCGAGATTTGACCAGAATTATATTTGAATCTTTCAACGGATACATCCATAAGTTTGTATTAGCCCCATAAACACGAGGATGATTCATTCCTTGTTTATTGATTCCTACCTTGCTGAGTGTAATACCTATATCCCATCACCATTCTATTGGTGATTGGACTGGTTATTCACATACCTGCAGGCCGATTCTGCACCTTATATTTTATCTACTACTCAGGTAGAATCTGTGTTGAAATATAGTTATGATCCAGGGACTGATCCAGGGGAGGGCGCATCGGGCGTGTGCCCCCCACCCTGGAGCCCCCAATGGAGGAGCTGAGACATTTTTTAATATAGGCGCCCCCCTTTCTAGAATTCCTGGATGCACCGTTGTGACCTGCTTAATATTTCTTTGGGCCAACCAATCGACCTTTTTTTAAAGCACCAATTAGTCAGCTGACTTTTTATATGGAATAAAGGACCTGTACGTAGCATAATGGGACTCTGGGAAAAACTAAGACCCTGGGAATAACTGAGAACGTTCTTGGAAATTCTTGTTTTGTAAGATATATATATATATATATATATATATATATATATATATATATAGTTCCCGCTATTTGATACACGTGTCAGAGTGTGTGTTTTAGACAGTTGCATTCAAAACTGAACAGAAATATGATTTAAAGTTGAAAATAGTTGAGTATTTGACTTTTTTTCTTCCAAACGAGGAGCAACGTACTTTACTGGTTGGCTGGGTACCAGTGTACCCAGGCCTATAACTAGGGGGGTGGCGTCCCCCAAAGAGAAATTTTTTCAAAAAGGTCCACCTTTCCCTCGTAAACTAAATGTAAAATCCCTAAAATATTTAAAGAAAATGTTAAAAGTTCCACTTGGTGAACCTCGCTTGCCCCCCCCCCCTTTTAATCAGTTTATGCTTAAAGTATGGTAATTATGGTAAAGTATGGTAGTATGGTAATTCTATTATACACCTACATGGAAGATCATTTGTACAAGTGAATGTGGTTAAATAAATAAAAAAAAAAAAAAAAAAAAAAAAAAATAAGCAAATGTTCCACTCAATGAACCTCACCCCGCCCCCACGGCAGAACCTGTGTACGAACCTACATGGTACACTGAGTTAAAACGGAAACAAGCCGCCATAAAAAGTACTTCTTTACCTCATTAGCATAATCAGCCACATGTATTAGTCAAACCTGATTCCTAGGGATTTGGATTGGCTTCAGTTCTCCCTACCACAGATGGCTGATTTACAGTATTTCAAGCACCAGGCTAATTTGGACTAATTTTGTCGACAAAAAACAAGCAAAAAGTATAGCAAATAAACAAATAATTGTTACATATCTATCTAAAATGAATGAATTTTCAAACAACTCAGAACATATTTAAAACCTGCCTATACAAATCTGAAAATAAAAGCTCAGAAATGTGGCCATCCGTGGTTTGGAGAATTTAGGGTGGGTATTGGAAAGAAAGGAACATGGATCATTTTCATCTTCAGGCGAGGGAAATCAGGAGGAAAAGATTTCAAAATTAATCTGAAGCCTTAAATATTAGGTAGATTGTTTACATGAGTAATCATCTGAGAGACGCCCTTATAAAATCAGTTATACTGTACTGTAACTGGTTTCATAAGAGTGCATATTGCTAACCACAATATGATTATATCATGATGTGTCATTCACAGAGTATCTCTTCACATGGTCAAGAAGTGCTATAATATGCGTTGCCTGTTGCCAACAAACAACCCTCAGTCCCAAACACCTGGGCGCTGTTCCACAAAAACTGTTCGTAAGTCTGGGGGTTATCTTTGAATTTGTGCATAAATAGTGTAAGTAAGGAAAAGTGTTCGTAACGTCACTTACGTACACTTATGTACACTTACGTACACTTACGTACACAAATGTGCACATAATGATTAAAAACTGGATTTTAATTCATTTTCTCTCTTTTCTTTGATAGTTACGTGAGTTCTCATCCGATTTTAATTTAGTTTTCATTAATAAATTCCTTGTAAAACAAGCTTTTTAATGATATCCTATATATTATTGTGGCCCTAAGATTTCATGGTGAAAATAATATTTGAATATTAAAAATGGGTTACGAACACTGAATGACATGTCGCAGCTATTTGAGAGATACGTACACATTTTTGGTGTTATGTACAGTGCGCAGAAGTATAATTTTGTGCGTATCTTTTTTCTGGAACGTATATTTAAATTCTAAGTGTTCGTAACTTTTTATGGAATGGCCCCCAGATACATACAAAGTATGGCAGGAGCCGATAGATATAATCATGCAAGCAAAGTACAACATAATACATTTTTTGTACTATAGTAT
Source organism: Lepidonotus clava (assembly GCA_936440205.1). Lineage (NCBI taxonomy): Eukaryota > Metazoa > Annelida > Polychaeta > Phyllodocida > Polynoidae > Lepidonotus > Lepidonotus clava. The sequence goes on from OW387135.1 coordinate 23,491,146, forward strand.
AAATCCAACAATCTTGTTTTTTTTGTGAAGAAAAGCTCTTCCCATAGGTTCGGGTGACAATGGTTAAATATATATTTTTCTATTTGAATCCACATCTTACATGCAAAGGATCTTCCTGTATAGTTTCAAATTACATGGGTTTTTTTCTGATAGACTTCAAAACATAAAAAATATTGATCTTTACAATAATGTTGATAACCTACTCATACATAGTGCAAGGGAAGCGAAAATGGAATTGAGGAAATAAAAGCTGATTTTCATCACCCTCTCTTTACTTGTAAATGTACTGTAAATGATATATACTTTCTTCAATACTCCTATAACTGGAAGTTCAATTCGAATTGCAGATTCACCCTTACTTCAATCTCAACTTTATCATCTCCCATATAATATAATAGTTTTGACTTCTCTATTTCGTACATCTTGCAGTCTTTTTATATACGCTGATGGCTATAATCAGCAGCCAATGCAATGATGCATTCTGAAAAAAACGGCAGTACATGTTGAGGTATTGCTATATTTTCTTTGTCGTTATTTGATCAATTCTGTCTCACAAGACTTAAGCACATTATACTAGTTCCCGTTGTCCATGCATTTACTTCCCTGCCTATGTCATACCCTAAAGGTGGATGAAGGGGGTGGCATTCCAATGGAACGCGTTCCCTAGCATTTCCTTCGATCAACCCTAAATGCACCTGGAACACCTCAGATTTACCTGGAACCTCCTCGAACGTTCTCATTACTCCTCAGACTTAATTAGGGCAGAGTACTGCTCTGCCTTTACTTTCCTTTTGTGGTAAACTCATCACGTGCAAGCCTACAAACTCTGTGACATCCAGCTGCTCATAGGCTTATCGTATATCATTTAATTTTCTTAATTAATCAAATCATAATTCATAAAATGTCATGTGAATATGTTTCCTATTATATATATTTCAACTACATACTGCGCCTTGGCCCATGATGCTAATAATTAGAACAATTAGGGGCCTTCCATTAAGCACGTACGCACAAAGGGGAGGTTGGAGTGTCTGACATTTTTGAAAATTTGTGAAAGTTCTTGTACAAATCTAATGCGTAATTTAATCCAAGGGGCAGGGGGGAGGGTCTAAAGATTTAGAAATTTTGCGTACGTACTTATAAATAGAAGGCCCCTTATACTTATTGTGATTGCTGGAAAGCTTAAGTCAAATTCATTGAACCCCAGAAGAAATGGTATAGGGCATACGAGTAACCTGTGGAAGATGATCAATTGGGACCAGAGAGAGTATGCCCATTTGTTAGGCCAATTTGGAGAGATCAGGTATAGTATTAGGCCTAATATAGGAGCCGAATGGTAATGAACAAGGCTCATTGCCTATAGATGGCTGGGGTGCTAAAACATGCTGGGGAGAGAACATGATGACCATCCAGATTAGGCATTAGAAAATATCTGAAGATGTTCAATAAACTCATTCACATAAAAAGAAAACGAGTCTTACTCACGTGTGGGAATCACTAATGAAAGTCTGACGTTTGACGTCAGCTTCTACCATTTTGTTGTATAAAATTTACCTAGATTTACTCTAAACGTCACGTTCAGGTTGACACGAGTTAATATCTAAACCTCATCAATTTAATTTGATTTGAAGAGCAAATTCTATGTAGGACAATTTAGAAATTGGTGACGTCACACGCCACGTGCACGTCCACGTACATGCCGGACAAAAACTGAACCTGTTTCATTACTTTGAATTAAATCTAAGACTAGCCAATGGTTAACAACTCACTCTATCCATCCATCCTTCTTTCCTTCCTTCTTTCCTTCCTTCATTCCTTCCCTCTGTGGCCCGTCTCATAATAACACATAATATTATAGAAGCGAATGACGTCCTTGACAAAACAGCAACTTTTATGTGAAGATCAGGGGCGGATCTAGGAAGCAGGGGCGGATCCAGAATTTTGAAAAAAAAAAAAGGGGGGGGGGGCGTGCTATAGTAAATTGAAAAAAAATTTGGACCCAAATGGAGGGGGGGGGGGGGCGCAGACCTGGCACGCCCCCCTAAATCTGTAAAAGTTCCCCCACTTAGGATGATCCTCCTGGGCTGAAAATCTCAAGAATTTTTTTGGGAAATATATATTTTTTAGAACTGTATACGCATCGGCTTAGATAACAGACACAATTTAACGTTTTATTTTGTTTCATTGTTGCATTATGTGACAGCCCATTGTCCCTTAAAGCACCGTCATTTGTGAGAATTAGAGAAAAGAAAGTTGATTAACGCTGTCACCTTTACAGTTCTGAAAATACAATTTAATCTCTCTTTCAGCTACCACTTCTGGGGGTGGCAGTAGTGCCAGTGTTGCCGGGATAGTGGTGGGCGTCTTACTCCTCCTGCTCCTGGTAGGTGGCGCCATCGGCGTGGGGGTGTGGTGGCGCTACTATCGCTCCCCTTCTCCTGCTGAGGACAGGGCCGCCCTGGAGACATTTGACAACCCACTCTATGATAAACTGAAGAACCCAGCAAGACCAGTGTCTGGAAAAAGCAACCCTGCTGTCGTCACCGTTGAGGCTCAGACATGAGAGCCTACTATAACTGTAGGCCTATATAATAAATTACAGTGGACGCTTTTTCTGTACATGTAGGCATATATACAGTTAATCGATTACAGGAAGATCTTGGGTTAACATAGGGTCAATTTTACATGAAGCTTAAAAGTAACAAAAGAATTTGATGGTAGCAAATTATTGACTTCTCATTCTTATTTTATTGGTTTTAGAACAGCTGAGAAAGGAACGCTAGTACCACTGCTTGACTGAATTATTCTCCAAATAGTTTGGCCATAAATAGAACAATCGAGGGCAGTGTAATTATAAATATCAAAATATGTAAATGTATGCTTATCCATCCCAAACTAGAAAGAACTTATATTGAACAGTCCTTCAGGTCAGCTTATAATGTTTTACCTTTGAATGCCCTGATCCATGGCTGTTTGATAGACCTGAAGACCTACAAATCTTTTGATTAATATAGTGATAAAATATGGATATTTAATATCTTTAGGCAATATCGGGTCAATCAGAATAACATGTGTTTTGTTTATTTCAATAAAGAAAAGTATCGACCTGTACAAGTATAAAATTATGGGATGTGCTGCATTATGTACACGTACGGTATTTTCCCCAAAACTAAAATTAAGTTTAGGGTTATGCTAGTTATTAGCACTGCATGCCAATCTAAAGGAGGGCATGTTGAAGGATACATTCATACAATTGCTTCTGCTAATGTACACATCCATGTTGCGCTGGTTTGCCATTTCATTATTCATTACCTAACTAATATATGACATTTAACTGTTTGGTACTAAATCTATTTTTGCCTTTCCCACTCTCATTTTACATATTAAAGATATAGGCGAACTACATCAATCTGACCGATTACTGCAGAATGGGAAAACTGTGGACTTGTCCTTTTGTATATGATTACATCTATAAATGTTGAAGTGTCTAGTATTTCGGCAGGCCTCATGTGTCATTCCTTTGGTTTTGTTTAATTGATATTCATGATAATCATTGTTTTTTTGTTTTCCATACTTCACTAAAAATTGCTAACAGAAATACTTAAGTATAAGAAGGAGTGAGAAAGTGAAAATGTTATCAAATATCTTCCCTTGGCAGCCAACTATTGAAACTACTTTACACAATGTATAATTCTGTTTAGCTTCAAAGAACCAATATTATATCATGTTATTCCTTAATTGCTGGCATCAATATTGAAAACTATGAACCAAATATAAAACATTTTCTTAACATGTTTTTCTTGAGTTGTTACTTGATCGTAAGTATGCATATTAGTCTATTGGCCAGAGAAGTATATCCTGACTTGGCATCTAATGCATTTTTGTTGTAGAGTTTACAAACACTGTGTCATGTAGCATGGTAGTCCATACAATATAATAGAAAGCATATCATCTAACCTTTTTGTTATATTATTGACCTATTTTTGATCTAGATCACATTTATAAGTCACAAGTACGAAATATTGTCAATCATCAGTTTCTTTCCATGTGTGGAGCCAGAAATAATTGTAAATCACTATCTTCACACAAGAAAGGTTCTTTAGATTGATAATAACTAATGCATAGTTATCAATAATAGACTTGCTCTTTCCCACTCATACATATCCTATGCTAGCAAACCTACAAACATGTATACTAAGAACCTTCCCATTAATATTTATCTTACTAAATATAGGTCCTGACAATGTAGGATTTTTTTTAGTTTTATAATCATCCAGATCGTTAGACTTGTTAAGAGCCTCATATTATTCAGGCTTTTTTTACTATGCGTTTTAACCCTTTCACTGAAATATTTGAAAATTTGCCATGGTAACCAAAAACCCCCCCCCCCCCCAATTATTTGCTCTTTTCCCTATTTTCTCCCATTTTCTCCACCTTTATTTGTATCTTTTCTATAACTGACTTCAAATTGATGATAATGCATGCCATTAGATCTACATGCAGTAGATAAATGAATATAAAAATTGGAATGTCCAAATTATTAAAAAGAACTTTTGGACAAGAATTGTAGCCATAGATCCCATTGAACACACTATTGTTGACTCAATATTGAATCAATGCTTGCCATCAATATGAATCTACATTTAAATTAAAATATTGATTGATATTGGAAGTTTTTTCAACTATGAAAAGCTAATGTATAATATCAACTTTCAATGTTGATACATGATTGAAATCTGACATTGAATCAACGTTGTTGATTAAAATGTGTTTTAAATATCAAGAGTAAATGCTAGATCATCATTAGTATTTGCAAAACAATTTATTTGCTCTTCTTGAAAATTCCCTTTTTAAAATAAAGGGAAAAGTGAGATGGAAAAAATCAATTGAAGAAATATGGCTCACAATATTTGTAAATATATCTCTATCCCTCAACTGATTTATTTTCTAAATCATAATATCAAACCTTTCTTGATCATATACCAAGATTAGGGCTATCTATAAGTATCTCTTTAACCAAGTCCGACTTTGTATAGATAGGAAGCATCAATGTCAAGTGGTCTGACAATGCATGGGGAGAGATACACATATATACAGGAACTCCAGTAGTTTGAACATGTATATTACTGCTTGTTGACAAAAAAGAAGTTTTTACTTACCATGGTTCAAAATTACAATATAACAAAAAGTGTGTAAATACTTTTCATGTAATGGAATTTGTAATGATAAACATAGTCTAAGATTCCCACAGTTGTTTCTGAATTATTTAGACAATTATGACTTTGGTTCCTTTTTATATTGAATACACAACATTTTGACAAAGTTGGCAGACAGTGCCCCCTGGTGGTGGATGTGCAATTGAAAATCCAATATATTATATTGCTTCAATATTGATGCAAATCATTGTAAAAAAAAGATTGATTTAGGATTGAATTATCAAGTATATAGCTAGGCAATTTGAGCATAAAGGCATTCCATCAACATTAAAACCTTCAATATTAATAACTCTATATTGAATCAACTTCAGTTGCCAGTATTGAATCAATATTGGGAAATCAACTTTTTTAAAGCAGCATTTAGATAACAATTGATTGCTGGTTCAATCTACTTTCAATATTGAATCAACACTGAGTGTTTACTTGAATCCTTTATTAATTAATACTTGTTGGTCAATCCTATGCATTACAAGTGTCAATTACCTCAAAGATCCCAAGCGTAATGATTTTGAATAAATGCAACACGTGATCTGGGATAAGATACATTAAATTACAGAATAACTAATATCAAAGTAGAAATAGTAGTTCTTTGACAGCAAAGTTTGTTGGGCAGAGATTGATTGATTGCAGGTTCAATCTACTTTCAATATTGAATCAACACTGAGTGTTTACTGGAATCCATTAATACTTGTTGGTCAATCCTATGCATTACAAGTGTCAATTACCTCAAAGATCCCAAGCGGAATGATTTTGAATAAATGCAACAGGCGATCTGGGATAAGATACATTAAAGGGTTCCTTGCACATAATTTACAAATTTATGGATTTTGTGGAATTAACTTCATTTAAGTATTGCCAACAGATTTCAAAAGGAAAAAAAGAAAAATATTGAAGAATTATTGAATTTTTAATAAAAGAAAATTGGATTTGGGGATTCCCTAATTTCTGGGCTTTTAATTACTCCCCTTGCTACGTCATTATGATGGGAATTCCCCCAAGAGATAAAGTGGAATTTCCTTGTAAACTAATTATTGCGGACAAATAAATATTGCAATTAATCTGAACCTGTATGTGGTTGAATAAATAATATTATTTAGTATCAAGGAACATACCTATTTCTATCAGTATTTTAGAATTGGGAATTCCCTTTTATGGATGAATGGGGTTTCCCTTTAACTCCCCGTGTGACATCACATGTGCTAGGATCCCTTTAAATTACAGAATAACTAATATCAAAGTAGAAATAGTAGTTCTTTGACAACAAAGTTTATTGAGCAGAGAGGTATACTTTGATTTGGCGTCTATACAATGTTTTTTTAATGATTCTATATCTCCTGAATCTCCTGAATTCGAATCTGATGGGTGCCAAGCTGAAATCTCTGGGCAACTCAAGTGATTCACATTAAAAAAAGTTGAAAAATACAATTTGAATCATCAAAAATGCAGTTTTGATGTAGAATGCACAATTACAGTGCTGTGGAGCATGTTAGTCCATAAAACATAATAGAAAATATATCATCTAACCTTTTTGTTATAATGTAATTGACCTATGAACTATCTAGGCCACTTCTGTAGGTCACCAGTATGAGATATTGTCAACCATTTTAATGAATCAGAATAACAGTGTCTCGTGAGGATCTAGAAATAATAAATTGTAAATCACTTTTGATCTTCACACAGGAAAACTTCTTTAGGTAAATAATTATTAATGCACAGTTATCCACTATAGACTTGCTCTATTGATCTTCACACAGGAAAACTTCTTTAGGTAAATAATTATTAATGCACAGTTATCCACTATAGACTTGCTCTATTGATCTTCACACAGGAAAACTTCTTTAGGTAAATAATTATTAATGCACAGTTATCCACACTATACTTGCTCTTTTCCACTCATACATATCATATGCTTGAAAACGTACAAACATGATGTAGACTTAGTATCTTCCCTATGGGTCCCCTCCTGGCCCCTGTGTGCCCCCTCCCCTCCCTTTCTTTCCCCTCCCGTCCCTTTCCTTCCCATCCTGGCCTTGTGGGTCCTCTCCCAGGTCTGTGGGTCCCCTCCCGGCTCTGTGGATGCCCTGCCGACCCTCTGCTTCCACTCCTGGACCTGCACTGATCCCCGTGGGAACAGTCACCTACATGTGCCGTTGTATCCCCAAACCATAACTACCGTAAAACCCCTAATTTAAGCCGCGGCTTAAATAAGGGTTACTTTCTGATTTAAGGGACTGTATGGCCTCCACTTTAAGGGTGCGGCTTAAATTAGGGGTTTATACAACCTTGAATCCAATGGGATTCTTGATATATATTGTGAAAATATTACCCAAACATAAATCCAAAAGTTAGGGTGCGGCTTAAATTAGGGTGCGGCTTAAATTAGGGGTTTTACGGTAGTGTTCATCACTGCAACGTGTGCAGTCTTGATCAACAACAATAAAAATATTTAATGCTGGGCAACAGAGGCTACTGGTCATCTTAGGTCTCATGGAACTAATTGTGGCACCATCTGTAGTGTCAAAAACCTTTCTGTCCTGAGGTGAAGAGAATGACTGGCTTTGAGTGGCTAATATTCAAATAAGGAAAACTGACAGAATTCAATAAAAAATCACAGGGTACCCCCTATCATTTATGAGTTATTTGGTAAAAATGAATCCTGGATTTCTGCTTGTTTGTAAATGTCAGTGGGATTTCTAAATGGGTTCTCTACCCTGTGACTTTGACCACTGCAGAACTGGCAAAATGAGGGTGTAGCAATATTTTGGACCTGTGCTTTAGATTTTGATGGGGAACCTATCCTGAAACTTTGATATTTTGTGTGCCAAAGAGGCAGCAATAGGTTGGTGGTGCAAAGTTCTGATTTTTTCCTCCTCAAGATCCGCTATATTAAACTATAAAGGAAAACAATTAGTCCCATGAGACCCTTACAAACAATTTAATTCCCTCGAGTAACACCAGGGGGCCCTAGTCCTCATACATGCTACCTCTATGGGTTTCACAAAAATGCTACTTCCTGGGTTCAGAAGGCCCTTAGCCAATCAGCATCAAGCTAACAAAAGGAGGCAACTAGGTCAGAGTGTAACTTTGAGACATAGTTCTCATTGTCACAGGAGCTGACAGACGGTGAAGACCACCCCAACGTATCAACAACTCATGGACCTGTGGTTCCCCTCCTAGCAGTCCTAGGGCCTGTTTCCATAAACACAAACGTGAAAATAAAAAGCACCTTCAACAATGGGCGTGGTTTTTCTGTTTCCATTAGAACCAGTAAAATTAACGTCCAGGCATGAACTCCAATCAACATCCATGTGTGGATTTTCTGTTTCCATAAAAAGAATTAATCTACACAGCTACATGGATTTTTCTACATGAACATAGATTTTTAGTGTTTTTGTAGGCAGACCTCTGAGCGTCCTCCTACAGCCCAAATCATGCTTTCCATTTAGATAAAGTTATCGTAATTTTTTTTACTTTTTTGAACAATTATTGTGGATGATAAACTATATAGGCCATAGCAAAATTTTGAGATGAGAGATACATGGACATGGGTTGTGGGCGTGGATTTGTCTTGTGTGCTTTTTTTCAGTAAGATGGATCTGGGACCTGTTTCCAAAAGAACGTGGATTATTAGCGTGGATTTGGGCTTGTGTGGGTTAGCCTAAGGTAGATCAGGACGTGGAATTTTCAAACCTGTTTCCAAATGACCTATGCTGAAAAATGCACATCCAGCTACGGTGTACCACAAGTGTTCAGATTTGATTGAAGGATAGTTAATCTATTGTAGGATGTTTCTGTGATTTAGTTTTTAAATCATTTACTGGCAATCATCATTATTGAAATCTCACCTCTTTCTGTTGTTTGTGTTATCTTTTCGGTTGTTTAGACTGAACCTGTAGTTATGGCCATCCACGTCCAGAATCCATCCACAAAGGTGGATTTTGTACGTGGAATTCTAGCTCAGGATGATGAAAACTAAAAATGTGTGATATGGTTGAATTGAAATGTAAAACCCATTATCAAATCGTAAGGGATAGTTTTCTAGACTTAGGATAGCCTTTTTGTAAATAAAAACATATAGACAAACTTGTTCTAACAAATAAGGATTTAACCTAATCTGGAGCTTCCACTGTTATTTTCATAGCTTAGCACCCATGAATGTTGCAAAAACGCTCAGCCTTGTAGGTGCTCTTTAGAATTTCTGTTTCCAAAAGAAATTCCACCTACAGAGTTACGCGGACTTTTCTGTATGAACCTGGCTTTTCTTTGTTTTTGTAGGTAGACCTCTGAGGGTCCTCTTACAGCATAAATGATGCTTTTCCAACGAATTTAACAAACTATTGTAATTATCTTTACCTTGTCAAACATCAGTGGATGTTAGAATATGTGTATAAGTGTAAGAAAGTAGGATTGATGAAGATTTTTATTTCTTGAAGATTTTCAACTTCATGTTTTTTTTTAAAGTATAAAAACATTTCCTATGGTCTCAGGATTTATGTCTCGGGATTACCAAAGGTGGTTCAATATGACAAACAAATGCATATCAATTTTCACCTAAGTGAAACATTCTGCTAATTAATTTTGATTGAATTCGCCACTTTTCTATTGTGTATTTCAGAATGCCTCAGATTGCATGATTGAGAGGTTATCTTTTCCAAAAAATTCTGGGAATAGGCCCCCCAATGGAAGGGGAAACCCTCCTTTACACTCCCACTCCCATTACTTGGAAGGATTGATTTGTGCAAATTGACAATATTATTAGAATTTAAAAAAAAAACTGTTGTCCCTTGAGGTCACTGAGGTACCTCAGAATGTGCGCAGACCACACACGCAAACACCCCCCCAGCAAACACACAACGTTCAGGCAACGTTGTACAACATTACTTTTCTACAACATTGGAGGGAAGACATTGTAACAACGTTGCTACAACCAATTAGATAACGTTTCGTTGCAACATTGTTGCAACTTTGGGAAATAACGTTGTAAAAACGTTGTGATCACAACGTTTTCTCACAACATTGCAGCAACGTTGTGAAATAAGGTTGTGAAAACGTTGTGATCACAACGTTTCTTTCCCAACATTGTGGCAATGTTGTGAAATAACCTAAAAAGCACATATATAGGTGGCACCACTGTTCAAAAGGTTACATGTTTCAAAAACGTTTTTGGAAATAAGTAATTTAGGATGAAAGTGAAGGAATAATATTCAACTGATATGAATTAGTATATTGTTGTGAAGAAGGTAATTAGATTCATTTTAAAGATATAATAAAACCGCATTACTAGGAGTGAAATTTCATCAATTATTTAGGTTACACACCTTTTTCATAGGTCCTTAATATGATAGACCCTTTGTAGCATTGAGGGACTTATTGTAAAATGCAACAGGTCACTAAATTGACTTGAATGAACCTTGATAGAAATTAAGGTTTAATTTTCTGGGTGTAAATGCACTCTGGAATGAAGATTAGATGATGAATAAAGCTGCTTTTATATATATCATATATAATTTTTCTATGTACACAAATAATGTCATGATAAAAAAAATATAATCATTTCCAGTGAGTCAAGGATGGGGTTGGTAGCTCTTCAGTAAACTTGATAAAATTCCCAAGAGTCAAACATATCATAATTTTCTATCAAAATGTGTACCTTTAAATATATCAAAGTTGTGAAAAGGTTGTAAACTGGTAACAATACAACGTTGTTAACAACGTTGCTGCAACCTTTCTGGGAGTCCACAAATTATGTTGTGAAAACGTAATTTTGTAACATTGTTACAACCAAAGTGCAACGTTGTAGCATCGTTATAACAACGTGAAATTGTTAGCTGGGTAACATTCAATGTCAAGAGCCTAATTATGGATCTTAGGTCATAGAATAGCCTTTTCATATTCCTATCTACACATAATAGTGAATCATTTTATTATGTGTAGACCCTCACCTATGATGTTTTGCTGGGAATTCTTGGGAACTATCGCATGTAAAGACATGATTTTTATTTACATCATGAAGGTAACACTACATCAGACATGTCAAACATGTCAGATATTTGGGATGAGGCTTTAATATGTGCTGATTTTTCACTTTTTTGATATGGAAACCAGCTTTTAGTCCCTGAAGGCAGGTTTCCACAGAAAGACAAACCATGTTTGTCAGTGGCCAGATAGTGTTGACTTTTTCCATCCTCAACAACCTGAACTATAGAGAGTTAATTATCTGTTGTATATTGTGTTTGTAATTAGTCATAATTAGTTGTAGATAATAGCTAACTCCAAATGCAGTCTCCTCCTCATTCGACTGCTGTCGTCCAATACATGATTATAGTTCCAACATCATGTAAGACGTAACACTCGCATGAAAGGTTGTTCTTTATTAATATTCTCTTATGTATTGCTGTTCTGTGACAAGATCTCAATTGATAATGATCAGCTCCAAGGAAGGAATCCCCTCAAACACATTCAGTCGCCGCTCCCGCCTTCTAACACAGTCTAACTGCCTCTATTCCAAGGAACATGACTCAGCTTCTAAGACAGTACCTTTCCAGGATGGTTATAAACTCAACGTTCAGCTGACTCTGACCGGCTAGAGCGGCATACATGCTTTTAGTATGATATGTCAAACATTGACTCCTCCTATAATTCCCTACTTTGACAGAGAATTATTACTAGCATGTGCGCTAGTCTAAGGCTCATGCTGTAGTGCCCACACAAGCATGGACTGGCCACCCGCATCAATACAAACCAATGATTCATGTTTACATCTGTATTAAAAGTTTACCATTAAACATTGTTAAAATTGCCTCCTTGTTTTTGCATAAAGGCTATACTCCACTTTGTGGTAGCTAGGTAGCATTGGCCGTCGTTCTTTAAGGTACCACAAACAATTTGTGGTTTTGATACCAACATCTTGGTATCCCTGACCGCAAGCAATCCATAGAAACCTTCTATAAAATAGCAAGTAGCGCAAGCAAGTAGCACAAGTACATAGCTATATTTGACCTTGTTGTACCCTACCACAAGCAATGGGGCAGTTTGCTTGAGTCTTTTCATCGTACTGCAAGCAAATACCGTAAAGAAGAATATAGCCTTAAGACAGTTGCATGTAGAAATTTAGGCACAACAATTTATTGACAGATTACGTATAATTTTTGTAAAATGCAGCCTTATGCCTGTCAGCCCACCTTCAAATGTTTGACCCTATGTATCCCTAAAATATAGCAATTTTGATTGGCTTACGAAGTGATCATTAAGTTTTATAAGTACTTGGACACTTGCGGAGACTGTGGTATCTTATGTGACGTATGTTGTCCAACCCCTGTCCAACCCTGAGACATACACAACATGGGATGGGCTTGTTGTCGCTGTGTTTGAGTTGGGTAAAGGCTACTTCTTCATTTGTTTTGTTCTGTGAAAATCCAACATAATACTTTGAATCAGCTACTGACATAATTATAGGGGCCACTGATATGTGCATGTTGGCAGCTGTTGTTTGTTGGCAAAGTAGACACCAACCTTTAGAGTAACGGGGACAGAGTGTGCCCCCTGTGTCAGCTATTTGTACTACTCTATAGAATGGGTGACAGAAAGCCCCCTGTGGTCATTACTGATACCATAACAGTACAGTACACGTTATAGGAAATTGTTTCCATAAATCGTTAAGATTATGGGTTTTATGTTGAAGTGATTATCAGAATGGACATGGTGAGTGTTTTCTATAGAGGAATAAAGAGTTAAGAGTACATCACAAACAGATTATGTACTCCCGTCAGTGATAGATTCAGGGGAGGTGCGGGGGGGGGCTATTTTTAGTCAAATATTAATCATTTTGATGTAAACTAGTGACGTCGGAGGATGCATTGAACTACTTTAGAATACGATGCTCCCTTTTTGAAAATCTCTGGATCCATCCTTGCCCAATATTGTACTATGTTATAGAGCCGATCTCCAGTATAGTTATAGTCTTTGGAGATCTAATAAACACTCTCTATGCTAAAGCAAAATGGTTTGACTTGTTCTACAAAAGTTGTCTATGGACAAACCATCTCTATAAATATGGGTCATAGCTGAAGGAGAGCTAATTACTGGACTGGCTTATAAAAGCTTTGAAGTAATGCTTTAAGGGATAAGTCCGAATATCTTTTGAAAACAAACCAAACATAACATATTTATTATATACATTGTACTGATGCAGATGGTCAGTCTGTACTCAAGTTTAGCCATTCTAGTGTATACACTGAGAGTCAGGGCTAAAGTAATCTTTCTTTGTCAAAGGCGAAGAGCAAAAGGGAGGAGTCTGGTGATGTATGTTATTACATACATATAATATAAGGCTCTGTACACGCAGCACTGGAGCAGAGGGCTGTAGTTGTTGGTTTACCATCCTGGAAAGGTTGGTACTAGAAGCTTCATCCCAGAGTTGGAATTGAAGTTGATAGACTGAACAGTTGGATGCAGCATTGGCTGAGTGTGGTTAAGTGGATCCTACCCTTTGGATTGTTCATTATCATCGAGAGATCTTGTCATAACTACACACACACACTGGATATAATAAAGAACATCCTTTCAAGCATTATTATGTTTTGGATGAACGCAGTCTGAGGGACTGCAAATAGGAGCTAGCTAATATCCTGGGACAAATGTATGACTTAAACGAGACCCTAACTATATTGGATATTTAACCTAGCATAGTTCAATATATCACTACATAATTCATTCATTTTTAGATTGTAGTCCAGATTACATTCATGAGAAGGATTGTAATGAAATTCTAATTCAACTCTCATAATTCTTTTTATCTTGAGAAAATGTTGACAGATGAATAAAAGCTCAACAACAAATATTCATTTGCATCTTTATTGCAACTATCCTATCTACAACATCAAATCTGTGTTTTAAGTATGAGGTATACATATGATATTTTTGAGATTAGAATCAATCTGCAACTGACAATAGCATAACAGGGATCTTATTTGTTACTCTGTAACCACTAATTGATTTTAGCAGCAGCTGGCATTTGTTGTTGCCCATGAACCAGGTGCTTCCACTGACAATTTGTATACCTACCAGGTGATTCTGCTTTGTGCAGACGAAAGCCCATGGAATCATGCAAGGTGGTGAAAGATTTCCAGATTTTACCACCAATTCTTTTACCGATCAACAGTCACCAATTGCCAGTTGCCAGTAAAATAACCTATTACAAAAATTATGGTCGATGTGGTTCTCAATAGACATTTAAAGTTGGTGTTTATTATATGTCCATGCAGGTGCTTTTTTTACCAAAATTAATACAAATATTCTCTGTCAGAATTGAGGGAGATGTCATAATGTTCATGTGCAATACAAACTGTGTGACGCTAACAATATTAATTTCCAGCCAAGCAAAGAGCATATCTAGGCCTTCATAGGTTTTATAATTATTGATGTGAGAACCGTTACTTTAATGTGCCACAAAGAGAATCATTTCATGTGCTGACTAATGAGCTCTACTCCATCCAGCCATAACTTTGACAAACTTGGCTTTCATGAATATGCCATATTATGTGTTTTTAATAATCAATGACAACATGGAAATAAGTAAAAAGAGAGTTTCCAGCCATTGAGTATGCCTTTAATGTTTACTCTGTTGGCTATCATTTTGAGAAAATCGAAATAATAGTTTCAGTATTTTTCAGTATTCTGTGTTTTTACTCCACCAGCTGACATTGCTGAGTTATCAAAATTGGTGACCTTTATTTGGTCATCCTTTATGTAGTAAATGGCATAGATTTTTGGAGCAAAGAGGCAAATGGCAGTAACCGCAGCATTCAGAATGAGAGCCAGGGCCAAGAGAGCAGACTTGTGGTAAGCATAGAATGCTGTGAAGTAAGTCGGCAAGAAGGCAATCCAAACAAAGAGAGTGGTGGTCACTGAGATAAAGATATACCATGATTCATTGAAATTATCAGGCAGCTTTCTGGTCAGGAACCCAAAGATAGAACAGAGGAGGAGGAGGAGGAGGTTGTAGCTCAGTGGGATGAGAAGTACCTCAAGTGAAATGTAGCAAACCAGTTCAACAAACTTCTCAGTGAGAACAGGCATCTGGAGTCTGTCTCCCATTTCAAACACCATATTGGAAGCAACCAACAGAGCAATCTAGAATTTAAGAGGTTACCATTTAGCAATATGAGCTCAGGCTCACATTAAATGTGAATCAGCAAAAAACTTGAAGAACTTGTGCCAGACCTTTAAGAAACTGTTTTACAATACTAATCCATTTATTTTTCATCAACGTTTAAACCATGTGCAATCAGCAAACTAGCAAACAGTAAGGTCTGCATTAAGCACGAAGACGGCCTGAAGGAAAGTTTTCTCATGATTTCAGGATCACTGTTTCATAAAAGATTGAAAGGGTATATATCATTTACATTTTAAGGACATATTTTTGCACTCTTTCACTCTGGTTGTATCAATCATTGTAACAAAAGAATCTATTGTCAAAACAGTTTATGTAAGCAATGTAAATTTGATGAGAAGTTGTCATGAAGTTGTCATAACTTAATATTTCAATACTCACCACACATACTATAAGTATCATGCTGAAGACTCCCAATGCTGAACTGCTCACAAACCTGATCTCCTGCTGACATTTCTCTGCAGCTGCAAAGATTCTGTAGAGACGTGTTGTTTTCAGAAGGAGGGGGACAAAGGTGAGTGTGCAGCTCAAATGATAAGAGTAGTACTGTACTTGACAAAGACTTGAAGATGGTTTTGCAATTAGCAAAATGGCAGTTGCATATGATGTAAACAATGCAACAATAATGGTCACCATTTGTTCCAAGCTAGACCCTTTAACAACTTTTTTCTTGCGGTACTTTATGAAAATGTAGGTTATTGCCAGTGTTGTCAACAGTCCTACTCCAGAAAGCCCGATTAACCCTAAGGCTATGGGATCCAGCCAGTCCATGTAGGTTGGGGGTATCCGTATGCAAGTTGTGAAGTTCCTTTGATTTGGCCAAGTAAGATATGGGCAGATGATGCAGCCTTCATTATCATCACGAACCTTTTCATTGTCTCTGCAACGTCTACATTCCCAGCAGCACTTGAGCTCCCCTTGTATATAAAACTCACCCAGCTGGCAAGGCTTGGCACAAACTGATTCAGGTAACTGGATTTCGCTTGGATACAGAGTCTCGTTCAACGAGAACCACTTTACTTTTTCCTCTTGCAACGCCAATGCCTCTTCATCCCGAACCCACTGTCCAACTGTTACCATATCAAACCCGCCTTCTCCATTTGGCTGAAGTTGCCTTATGTCATAATCTTTCATTCCCTCACCTTGGTCATCAAATCTGATTTTTCCACTATGACCTTTAAATGTTATGTTCTTAATGGTTTTCAAAAGTTCAGGACCTCTTATGCAATCTTTAAGAAATGATTTATCAGAAAATGCAGAAGGACAGTTATCTCTTATCAATTTATCTAAAGCCAATGCCATAAGATTGATTCCATCAAGTATTAATCTGTAGTAAGTACGCAATCTGAAATTCGGTATTTCATCCATTCTTTTGTACCTGATACAGGAACCATTTGTGCCAGTTTCAAGAGAAAGATTACATTTTAACAACTGATGAGTTTTTTCATAAAAGCCAGGTAATTCAAGATATTTCCATGGATCTAGTGCCTTGTAATGATTTTCATATGGTTCATAGGGGGTTTCCCCTTGTGAAGAAAAATCTATTTCAATGCTATTTATTGCCTCTTCTTCATATCTGGACATAGCTACACCATCACTAGCAAGGAAGATGAATTCCCCCTGTGCATTCTGCCTTTTCACTGCGTCAGATATTGGATTCATGTTTTCTATATATGCAATCACTACCTTGGCTTTGTAGTGGATCCTTAACCTTCGTATAATATCATCATAGTCCTCTTCAGTAAAATCGTCTCTTATTTCAACTGAGTAGGCAATACAAATTCCCCTTGCCTTTGCTTTTACCCTTATTGATGTAAGTCCATTCCTGCTATAGTCTGTCGTTGTTCCTATCATGGAGATGTATGTCCAGTTGTATTGCATAAGAATGTCAACGATAGCGCTAGTCTGCAACCGGTCAGGAGGTATAGTGCGTAAGAAATATTCGAATTGACTTCTGTCACTCAGGGTGTCCGATGATGCCCCGTTGCTTATATGTGGAATTTTGTAACTGGAGCGAGGCGACTGATCGGAATGCACATACTGCTACTATATGGAATCATTGCAGCAGCAACATCATAACATCCTCTCACTGTAGGGTTTGTTGCATTTTCCACTTGATTCATGCAGCAGTCTTCCATACAGCTTTCCACAGGTATAAGCTTAGTTGCTCTAAACAAACCTACTTGAACGTCCCAACAGTCACTCATCATGACAATTCCAAGGGTGATATTTGGCAGAATAGAATTGTCTTTGTTGATTTCTCTTAGTCTGAAGTTGACAGCTTCAGAAGATTGCATAACGCTTGGGTCCCAGAAATCACAAAGTTTGTTTTTAGTCCAGTAAAAAGCTTCCATGTATGCAATATTGATGTCTCCAGGATTGTAAAAATCATTGTCTGTCACACCAATGTTCTTAAAAGTTGCCATTGTTGTGGGGAAAATGAAAGAAAGACACAGGCACAGTGTGATGCATCCCATAATTGATGTTTTAACTAATTCTTGAAATGTTAGTCGGAATAATGTTGTAATAAATCTGGTGTATGGCTGGAAGATGTGTAAGCTGTAAAGAATACTATATATTTTAGTAACAATATAAGGAAATAAAGGAACACATTTCAAAATGTTTTGACCAGGTTTCAGATCTAAAAAAATAACCAAAGAATTTGCCAGTTGACACTTGATTTTAGACAAGGCAGTTATATTATTTTATGTAAGGTTGAGACTCAGCAAAACAGAATGCTATGATAACATTATATTTTAGTGAAGTTCAGCCTTCACCAATGAAGTCCATTGTTTATATAATCATCTTTTCGATTTTCTGTTTTTTTCACATAAATTTTTCTATGAAAAACATGAAATGTAATTTAAAAAAACAGCAACATTTTAACAACAACATCACTTTCAATTTCCTGCATTTTTTCATTTTCATACTTTAAGTTTAACAGAAATGATGTGAAATTAAAAAAATAGATAACAGAAAAACATAATTGAACCAAGACTTAAGATGCAAATAACATGCTGCCCACCTAATTTATTTTCTTTTTATTTTAGTATTCATTTAACTGTCTTCATCATAAGAGATGATCTTCCATGTCAGTACATTTGTAAATTTACATTCGAAGTGATATTAGATAACAGTAATATTGTAGTATACACACATGTCTAAATAACCAGCTACCACATGAGTTGATGGGATAGCATAATAACTTGCTTCTTTTAAATGAATGTTTGATGTAGATCTTGACACAAGTAAAATTTTCAGTAAAACAGACATTTGTTACCAGATTGAACAGTAAACAATTTATGTATAATCAATAGATGCAGTACACAATAACACATAAGATTAATCGAGACTTAGTTAATGTTCATAAATTTGAAACCTTTTTTAACAGTGTTCCTAAATGATACAAGACAATAATTTTGTTCAGTCTCAGTCAAGGTATCCCATATAGCTTTACCATTGTAGTATGGTCATTTGTAGAATTTGTGACACATTTTACTCAGAAACTTAAATACCTTTTTTGAACTCAGGCGGGTTATCTGTACAGGGGTAGACAAGTTTTCCAAAATCAGCCTTTATTTATACATCAGTGATAGCAAACTAGTAAAAGTTTCTGTGTTGTTCTAAACTAATAAGCTTAGCTTTCTCATGCAGGTCTGGAATACTTATATATTCTATCACACAGGGAAACATTACAACAAATTCTGCTTTGTTTTGCAGTACCTGTAGCTCATACTCATTGGAAAGAGGAATAATAGGTAACAAAAACAAATAAACTTTGTCAAAAAAGAAGAAAAGATGTGGCACAATAGTTAGTTTATATTTGGATGGCCGTCTGATTATCTATATTTACGTATTTTAGATAATTAATAATTGTAAAAGCAACTTTGTCAGTGCTAACACATGAGTTTATGGGTCAGTGTTGACCAAATACCATTTGTGTCAACCTTCACAAAAACAATTCATAATTCATATTCAATATAGAATATCACATAGAATATCATATAAGGCCTTTCTCAAATAAGTTTACTTAAATTCCTATGCATGAGTTTATGCATAAGGTGGTTATTAAACATTTCTCAACCATGATAGTGTGGTTTTTGGTTTGTTCTTTATATCTATATAGGAATTTAACTGACTTGCAGGGAACTTTCACCCTCCAAACACAATGAAATCATTTTCACTTGGTCTGGCATGTAGGTTTGTTTCCTATATAGTAATTAAACATCAATCCAAGAAAAACCAGCGAAACAAATACTTTCAGCAGAAAGTAATGCTAGAGAGCTGCCACCTGGTTGGAATATATAGAACCAATAAAAGATAGGGGCACCACTTTAGATGGTTGAAGATGCCTATCAATTACATAGGCTCATTTGCATTTTAAGTCAGAGTTCAATTTTCTGCTTTTCTTATTTTCTATGCCTTTTCTATTTCATGACATATGTGTTAAAAGTATATGATCTTGTTTTTATGTGATAGAATGTAACCAAAATTCTGCCCTCTCCTGGTAAAACCTATCAAAATTCTTACTGGTCTGAAACAGATTATAAGCACTACCATTTTTTTGGATTACCATAAAGACTCTACTATTGATTTAATTTAAACCAATTCAAAATTTATCAGTAATCAACGAACTCTTAATCTTAATGTTGATCACGATTTTGATCATGAACCAATTTTTGTGTCACGCAAAAAACACAAGAGCCATGTAGGGAAGGTGGAAACAACTGCAGATCTTTTGTCCATAAAGACATTAAGAAAAATGATTAAGACAGATGCTTATTGGAGTTACAAAGAAAATACAACAACCCAATATATTAACCAAATGTGCCCCTTGAAAAGGTTCAAAGCTTGTATAACCAATTAACCATGGATTACTCAAGAACTCTTCGAAATGATCCATGACAAAGAAAATTTCCGAAAGACACAGGCTCAGGCTGCTAAAAAATTGTCCATGTTTATTCAAGAAAATCTGAATTAAAAAGATTCAAAGAGGTTCAACAAATTTAACCCAAAGCAATGTTCTGATAACATTATAAATCTTTTTAATCAGAATTTAAAAGAAAATATCCCCCTTGTGGAAACTGCAAACTATATTAACAAATGTTTTGCCAACATTGGTCCCAAACTTGCTAGTAAATGTACCAATGTTCATAGCACCATATGGAAATAACCCAATTATGAAATTGGAAATATAGCATTTATAGGAGAGGAGGTGTAAAAAGGTCTTGAATGACCTAAAAATCAGTAAATCTCTTGCTTTCCTTGCTATTCTCCCTATTTTTAGTAACTAGTACATTCTAAATGAGTCATTTTTATAGATAATCATGAAGCTCAATAAACAAGATGACTTCAGAAAGCTTTCCTGATGAAATCTTTCTTAATACCAATAATCCAAAATCTACTCTCATACTAAAACTACAATGACCTAGAAAAAAGTGTGTGATACTCTTGACCACTCTAGATTGCAAAAAAACTATATCAAATGGTATATCCTCAATGCTGAATCGATTACATATGAAGTACCCCAGGGGTCAATCTTTGGCCTGCTGTTATTCATCATATGCATAAATGATATTAGCACCATTTTATATTTACCTGCAGTAAGTTTTTATGCATATGACCATGTCCTTTACACAAGTGGTGATACGAAATATGAGGCTTATTCTGCCCTACAACCTCGCTTAGAAGTATTGAATAGGTGGTGTTATATCAACCAACTGATAATGAATAAAACAAAGACAATCCTTTTTAGCTCGCAAGTATAGACTGAGCTTAACTCTGGCAGAGCCCCAAAATATAGAACATAATAAATATCTGGAAGTAATCCTAGACCACAATTTGAACCTCAAAATGCATATCCATGCTATTTGTAGATTAGCTAGACACAAAATAGATATTCTGAGTAAAATAAGGCAATATATAACTACCAGTGCTGCTATTCAAATATACAAATTGTAAATCCTGTCATATACTGATTATGGTGATATACTTTATGATGCAACTACTCAAGAGCAAAAGGTGAAATTTGAAAAACTACAATATCTTGCTCTAAGAATCTGTTTAAAAGTTGATTGTATTAGATTCCTCGGTGAGTTGGGTTTTCCAATGTTTAGGATGAAGGGACGTGGGGGTTGTTTCGGTCCCGAGCTAAACGAAGAGTTCAAGCAAGAAACCAAGGTGTTAGATTAAGAGTCGTGCCTCACGCATGAGGGGGAACAAGCGGGACAGTTGGGGAATCGGGATTCGCGGAGATCGAGGGAGGAGGGGTTGTCAGATCTGGCATGTTCCAGACATTGGCAGAAGTAAAGAGGGGGGTGTGCTACATTGGCGGAAGTAAAGAGGGGGGTGTGCTGCCTGCTCCGGTCTTCCATGCGAGTCAGGGTCGTTGCGTGCCTAGAGAGTGGTAGCATGTGGCCAAGCGATAACTTATGTCATTTACTTGAGTTCGGCTGCCTTATTTACTTCTAATAAGGCATATCTTTGATTTAAGGCCAATTCGAGGACTAGGTTACTTGAAGGAGAGACATGTGAACAAAAGGAGTACCAAGAAGGGACTGTTTATTTCAGGCCTTCACACCCCCTTTTATACTCTATTACTCAATTCTGATTGGTCACTTCAGTCACATGACTATTCTGATGTCATATCCGGTTCCAATGTAGTTTCGTACTTTCGTGCTTTCGTGCACTACTTGACATACTTTCGTACCTCATTCATACCTTACATCTTTACTATTATTTTGACATTTGTTACACTGTTCTAGTTCATACCTCAAAGACAGATGAATGGACAATTCATCACAATATCGTACTATTCCCTGGCTTGATCTGTTATGCCAAGCAAATGTCCCCCAACTGGGTTTCAAAGATCTTAGGAACTTTATGTATACAAGAAAGGAAGACGATTTTTATAGTGATGTGAGCCCAGGCAAGCATGTGACGTTATTATAACGTTGCAGCAACATTCTAATTAGTTCTGTATTGGTTCTTGTTACAGTAACTTATTTTGATGGCTCCTAATAACGTTACTGCAACGTACTGCTGCGACATTGCACTGCGACGTTATTATAATATTCTGGTTATGTTATTCAACCTAAACAGTACATTTTTAAAAGGTTCTGTTTGGTTTTATCCTAACCTCATCCAAAAATAATGTCCTAATAACATTCTGATTTGGTTAGGTTTCGTTATTGTGACGTGCCATCTTAGAAAGTACTTGACTGATTAAAAAAGTATAGTTGCAGAAAGTTTCTGTTATGTCGCAGCTTGGCTGGGAGGGGTGGTGGAGCAAGATTACTTGATGCTCCTGATATGAAAGCAATTAAAGCAGATAACACATTTATCAGTAAGAGTGTTAGTGCTAGAGGTTCTCAAGAATGGAACAGGAGGTCTCCCTGTACAGGATAGGAACATTGAAACCATCAGTTATTTAAGTATAGCCAAAAAAAGGTGGCTAAAGTCAAAAGTTTATTCCACAGTTACATCAAATTCGCTTGTGATTGGAATGCAGCTGACATTCATTATCAATTCTCATGCTGGGTATCGATGGCTGATGAATTTTATGTTTTTGCATTTGGCCTACATGTATTTCCTCTTTTTTACTTCTATGCTTCCGATACCACGAATGTGCAACTTCTGAAATCATTCTACATCCTCACCTCATTGTCTATAAAGAAAAGTGTATCGATGTACTTAATTCAATTGGCATATACTTTTTAAAATTCTTCTGTGTATATTCTTTGTAGACTGGAATTCAGTGCAAAATGATCTTGCACCGAACTATATTTCCAGTATTAATAAAGGTTTTCAAAGAAAAAAAAACATTGAAGTGCAATATCGCATTGTTAGGTTCTGGAGACATTATGGGTGCTGTCAATTCAATGTAGCAAGAACCAAAACAGAACATAACAGAAGATTACTGCAACATTATAATAATGTTGCATGCTTGCCTGGGAAACCACCAGACCTGTCCCACGTCCATAATATTACGTAAGAATTCCCCAAGACAATGGTTCTCTATAAATTTAATCAATTAAGCCAATATTTGTATTTGAATAACTGCTGAGATGTTACTCTGGCATGATGAAAGACTACTTTAAGTCAAGCTAAGATTGTAGGTTTTGTTCTGCCTCATGCTTTGGATATTGAACTATTGGCGTTTCCTCAACGACAGTCATCATAATGCTTGCATACTGCATGAATATGATGCAAAATATAGTGTTCTCGTTACAAAAAAAGCTATACAAATGTACATGTTTTTGAAGGATTTATACGTACATAATTTACATGTACATAATCCCCATGCATACTTTTGGTAAAGGGGATGGGTCTAAATTATATGGAAAAAGTGCATTTACTGAGTGATTTATGATAAGCCAATGATTCTTACCTCATAGAACATTTACATATTTTGGACATGAAAGTGCAACCCTTGATCTCTTTTTAATCCTCAATTTTCAATGTTCTTACAGTTTATTACAACAGGTCTTCAACAATCTAAACCAGGAAAGTGCACGTGTGCAAAAACACATGCACTTTCCTGGCTTAGATTGCAAATCAGAAACTTTTCAAGGTTGTGTTTTGTTCCCAATACGTAGCCTAGTGATCGTTTATGCAACAAACATCCACCCATTTTTCATATCCTCAGAATTATATTTTTGGGTTATGCTCTCCTAAAGATTATAACAATTGATTAAAATCTGTTATAAATTGCAAAATCTTTTGAAATTATCATAATTAATTTTGTCAAACTGACTTCTCATTATGAGCCATAATCACATTATGGGTCACCATGCAGCTTTAAAGCAACCCAAAACCAACCGAACTGCACAAATGGCCCAATTTTATTAAACCTTCCATGCACTCATAAACAATCCTTTGTTACTTTATCCATCTTTTAACACATAATTATAAGTGTATTCAAAGTTTTGTGGCTGTTTTGAATTGAACAATACCTCCCATGTGAACAATCTATATTCCCAAAGGTGTCATTCATATAGGTTATGTAGAACATACCAAATTGATCGAAGGGGGTGGTTCTAGTTGTATTTTCTAAATCTTGAGTACATCAAAACAACAATTTAGTTTCATCTGTGGCACTACTTTAATATACGATTTTCTAGCAAATAAATATCAAAGTGAATGAAGCCTTTTAATAATGCACTACTAGAGAAAGGATGACACTCAATTGGATTGATACATGTATACGTAACTACCCTTCCCATTATTAGACTAGCCCTGGGTTGAGTGCAATGTACACTGTGCTGAAACTCGGTTGAATGAAATGTGCATAACTGAATTTGGAATCATACGTACCTTTCGCTGATGGAGTCTGATTTTATGGATACATGCATACTAGTGGAATTGCTCATCCATTTCACCTAGATCTCATGCTAAAACTGCTTTATAATCTAAACTTCTTCCAATAACCTCTCTTGAAATTAAACCCAAATGTATTTATTTTCTGAAAACTCATGGTAACTCAATTATTTCAAAAGTCTGAAAATGTACATATTGTGAAATGGGTATATTTGTTTGGTAGGGAAAATCAAATATTATTAATCATAGTTATCTCATCACATCTTGTTGTAAACAAGTAAAGGGTTGTATGGGTCAACATTAATAGAGTAAATATAAGAAAATGGCTATTTTAATTAGATTTAAGTTAGATTTCACAACCTATATTTTGCCACATACTGTTTTTTACTCAGCAAATGTATTTCAAAAGTTTTTGAAGCTTACATAATTTCGTCACACAACATTGGTTTTAGGATCATTTAATGGTTTGATGTTACCGTCATGTACAGTCATATGTGATATTTGGAAGCATGAAAGTTCTCAATGATTTACAAAGGTCTGTTGACAATTCACGTGCTGCATTCAAACCTTACATCACAAATGTGCAGATAAATGATACCATCTATGCTATGCACCATTGGAAAGATTAAATGTTCCTCTACACAACTATACTACTAAGTTTCAACATGGAGTAACAGATCATGGCAAACATAATCTCAGACTACTTAAGAATACTTGTGAATCAAATAATCATTTACCTCCTCCTTATCCCAGACAGATTTTCGGCTTTTATCTGACCACAGGCAGCATTCCCTTGGACAGCAGAAGCCCAGTACCCACACTAAGGAGCCCCTTATAAGGGACCATTCATCAATGACGTCACATTATTTTTAAACCAACCCCGCCCAGTAGGTGAAGGCCCCATCAATGGTAGGTGTGGTCCTTAAAAAAACATCTTGTTCTTACTCCATCAGGCTTGTATGGCTTGGGTGTAACCCTGGATGGCTGCGTGCAGATTACCTTTTTTTTAGTTTTCA
Organism: Lepidonotus clava; assembly: GCA_936440205.1. NCBI lineage: Eukaryota > Metazoa > Annelida > Polychaeta > Phyllodocida > Polynoidae > Lepidonotus > Lepidonotus clava. Next base: position 23,516,867 of record OW387135.1, read on the forward strand.
AAGTCCATGGGTTTACATAATCATATGGTACCTTTTGATAAGGCGTCCCATGGCACCAGCTCCTTTGCACCCTCTGTTGGCAGGAAAAGAAAAGAACCGGATAAGACCCACCCTCCAGTGAACACACTGATGTTGATTCAATGTTGAATCAAAGCTTGCCATCAATATTGAATCCACTTTTTAATATTGGTTGATATTGGAAGTTCTTTTCAAATATGAAAAACTAATGTTAATATTAATCCTACGTTGAAATCTGACATTTAATCAACATTGTTGATAGAATGTGTTTTAGATATTCAGAGTAAATTGCTAAATCATCATTAGTATTTGCAAAAATATTCTCTTTGTTCTTCTTGAAACTTCCCTTTTGTAAATAAATGAAAAAAAAAAATAGCTCACAATATTTATGAAATCAACTACTGTCCCTCAACTACTTTATTTTTTGGTCATGATATTAAACCTTGGTCATATACCATATACTAAGATTAAGGCTATCAATAAGTTTATTCCAAACCAAATCTGCCTTTGTATAGATAGGTAGCATGAAAGGGAACCTTGCACCTAACTTCACTATGATTAATTTTAGATGAAATCCATACAGCATGTTATATACACTAATACCATTAGAAATTTTTTAAATAAATTCACAGTACATCCAGAATTATTGGATCATGCCAGATCTGCCTGTTTTTAATCCTTTTTAAAGGAAATTCCCAAATCTGTGACTTCACACGGGGAGTTAAAGGGAAACCACATTTATCCATAAAAGAGAATCCCCAATTCTAAAATATATATTAAAATGGAAATGTGCTTTAGAGCCAATGATATATATTTGGCTACATAGAGGTTGAAATTTATTGTAATATTTATTCATCTGCAGTCACTCATTATCATGGAATTCCCAAGTTGTTTTTCATGGGAATTCCCATCATAATGACGTAGTAAGGCGAGTAAAGGAGAGCATAAAAATTAAGGAATCCCCAAAAATTGTGTCGGGGGGAAGCTGACCACGCATTGGGTCGTGATACTGCACATTCTTTTAATACTTTTGCATGTAATGTTTTAAGTATTGAAAAAAAATCTAAACAGTTTGCAAGTGTAATGCCTAGGGGCCTTCCATTTAGTACGTACCCACATTTTAAAAAATCTTAGACCCCCCCCCACCTCCCACGGGTGAAATTACACATTGAATATGCACTAGAATGTACGCATATTATCAAAAGTCTCGGACCCCCCCCCCTCCTCCTCCTCCTCCCCACTTGATGCATACGTACTAAATGGAAAGCCCCATATGTCAAATAAGAAATTTCTTGAAGATTTTATTTTTTTTATATGATTTAATGAAGAATAAAAGATGATGCTGGTACCTTCGGTTCCCTCATCACAGTCTTTAAGAAAACGTAGGTTTGATTTCCATTCCTTCTGCTGCTGGCTGCTAGTAGGTACACAGTGTAGAACAACAGGTTTGCACCTGCAGTCAAAGCAACACAATTTTAGAAGTAGTACTTAATAACCGTGCATATTGTTTCCTGAATTTCACAGAACATATGTCAAATAATGTAACTGAAATTGTATACATAACAGTCATACATACTGATAAGTATTTGAGTCTTTTTCGTTTACAGGATATACTACTTTGATAAAGGGAAAGAGGAAGCTTTGAAAGGTAATTAAGTCGCCATATTATATATTATTCCTTATACTACTGTTACTTTTGTTAGTATTGTTAACTTGGCTTGAGAGCTGTAGGTTCGATGCTTTTTCCACTTATCGTGTGTAAGGATTTTAATGTTTGTAGATATTCAAGTGACAACACATTATACAAAGAAAGAAGTCAAGAAGACTGCAGAAATCCTGGGATCAACCTGATGCATTTGACAAAATAAATAGTATAGTAAATAAAAATAAATACCAATGCTACACTTATTACCCCATGCAAATGTATAGCTCTTATTAACCAATGCAAATGCAGCGTTTAATACCCATTGCAAATGCAGCACTTATTCTGCACTCCAAGTGAAGCACTTATCAACCACTGTAATTGCAACAATGTGGCACTGCTTCAATTATTGTATACGCCTGGTCAAAAAAATATTCATGCAGCAGTTCAGTGAAGCACTGAATTGATAAACGTTTATGAAGTGATTCTCTGCATGCTGGGTTAAGGTATTTCAATTGCATGCTTCCCCCTCTAAATAACTACTTCGGTGGTGTATCGCTCATTTTTGTTGTTGATACCCTTTAGATATAGAAAAAAGAATGTCAAATGACAAAGAAAGGTTATTAGAATTGTTAGAATTCACCAAAATGCATTCACTTTATAACTGTATGAACACTTCCTTATGACAAAATATAGTTTTTTCTTATATGCAAGGTGCGCGATAGAACCATGTATCAATATTAACATGAAATTAAAATCATATTTTGGGGCATTTTATGAGATATCACATTTATGGTTTCCTACCCTATCAAACAAAGCATAAAGTGTCTTAATCAAATATAGTAATGTAAAAGTAACTTGACTCCACATTAAACAATTTCTTTGTGAGATTTTCATTCTAACCTTTATTTCATTTTTATTTTATATACAATCTGCAATATCATGCATGATAAGTGAGCGGTATTAAAAAATTACAAATTTCCATTCACCCACAGGTTTAGACTCCCTTCAATGACAAATAAGGTCTTATCTCTCCACAGACTGTCACCGCTCGGCTGTGTGATGAGGTTTCCAATTAAATCCTGGTTTGAGATGATAGGGAGACGTTTGGCATAGGCCTGTTTCCATTCTGTGTCCAGTTCTCCTTAAGTGAAGTCTCCATCGCAACCATGACCGTTATAGTTGTTCTCATCTTCTCAGGTAAATTCAGATTTATGTTATTTTTTAGTTTTTTAGTTTTAATTCATTTCATTTCAATTCAAAATGATCTTGATTTTATCTTCATTATTTAACCTCTACTATTTAGGTTGAGTAATTGGAGTAACATCAAACATAATTGTACAACTTGATGTATCTAGAATTCTTCTTCATCTTGCAGTTCTGGTTGTTAGCTGTTCTGGACACATCCTAGGTAGGTAGATTGATTTGAAAGCTTTAACGTCTTTTTTTCATTTTAAAGTTTGACCTACTCAGACAGTGGCGTCTACACTTTAAGTAAATATGCATTTTTTTCTAAACTAAATATATGTTTTTGAGGGAAAACTGAGATTTTTGGAAAAACTCAAACCTTTTCACATCAGCATCCCCCTGAGTTTTTTGTGTGGGTGTCCTAATCCCACCACACTGAAGTTCCTCGTTCTGGAGTAGAAACTGAGCTCATAACAAAGCTACACGAGTGTGTTTGAAGGAAACCCTAACTTTATAATACGTGTTCCTTAGCCCTTTGAGCGCTGGAAGCCACAAAAGTAGCTCTATAGTAAATTCCCATAGGAACCCCCTTTACAAAGGAAGAATTTTCCTTTCAGGAACTGAAAGAATTTTCCAGAAATTCTGATTAGAACCAGAGATATGGTCCTTTGACTACCTTAACATCAGTTTACTAGAAAATAATAGAATTCCAACTAAACAAACATGTAGCTATATAAACAAATATGAATTTGCTGTTATTATTTAAAATCATACAAATATGCTTCTAAGCAGAAAATTATATTTATCTTAGAAAGCTCATAACTTTGGTTTCAGTTATGATAACCACAATCTGCTTTTAGTGGAAACAAGATAATTCCTTTACCTTCTTTTTAAAACAAATAAATATATATTTCAATATATTTCAATTAATGCTAGTTGCCATGGAAACTGGTAAAATAAATATAGTGCTGCTATTAACCAAGGAAGTCCAGTTTGTACCGCTGGCACAGTGCAAACATTTGGAATGTTTTCATCCAAATTACATAAAAATGAATCCTACTAGTGGAATCTAGAGAAAATTTGAGTTTTAGGCAATCTTAAGCCTAATTTTCATATTTTGGCCAATATCTCAGTAATTATTAACTGTATACTGACATATTCAGCGATAAAAAGGTTAGGGTGATTCATGTTAAGTAGTAACCAGGTTAGGGACGGCACATTGTTCTTGCACTGATGCAGCATCGTGCAACGATGCAAGACATGACAACGACGTGCATTTGCCCTCAGCCTTGTTTAAATACCTTTTTAATGCTGTTATTAACATTCAGTTTTTTTGAAAAAGATATCATACATCATATTTACCCACGCAATTTCATAATATGACTTTAACATGAAAAAATGTGTCAAAAATGCTCAAAAATGAGTAATGAATCAGCAAAAACATGCGCCATCTTGCTTACATTTGTTTATATCACGTGGTAAAAATACTGTTACCCTATTGGTCAAAAATGCTTAAACAATGATTGCAGAAAATCTGTATGGCAAAAACTTGTCTAATAATCAAATGATATTTCAATCTTATCATTCTTTATTTGCATACATTTTTTATAATTCGGCAACAAAGATTAAGTGATTTTTTAAAGTATTTTTACATTTATTTATATCACGTGGTATGAATACTCCAACCCTATTGGTCAAAAATGATTAAAGAAAGATTTTAGAAAATCTGTTCGGTAAAAATATGTCTAATTATCAAATATCATCTAAATGATATTATTCTTTATTTGTATACATCTTTTAGAATTCGGCAACAAAAATTATATGAATTATTTCAATTAGAACCTAAAATGCCTACAGTGATGCAAGATTACAATACACCTGCGATGCAAGATTTAGCAACGATGCAAGATAACCCAATGTTGCTTGTTTCAGTCTTGTCCCGAACCTGGTAACCAGCCTTGTATCGCCCTGCAGGGCAATACAGAAACATTTATTTTCCAATAATTCATTAAAAAAAAAGAAATCATTAAGACACAAAAAAATCTAACATATGCATTATCTGCACAACATTCCTAGCTACATCATACTTGCTTACTGTTTGTGGATTTGATGGATATCAAAAGAGTTATATGAGAAAATGTAAATAAATGTGCAGCATCACTGATTGCCCCACCATCACTGTGCATCCTTCCTTGGGAACTCAGATCTAACGGAAAAGGTATAATAAATCTATAACCAACCTCGAAGTGAGTACCCGGGCAGTCATCACCCCTTGCCTGGACCCTGATATCAGCCTTTGGCCAGGGCCCAAAGGGCCCCACCCTCAGGCTGATAACCACCCTCATAATCCCTTCTTGGTTGGTTATATGTATATATTACACTGAAGTTTACTGTATCAGAGTGGTGACCCAGCTGATAGACCCTCTTTGATTTAAACAGGTTTCCCAGCCTAACACAAGGTGCTCCCACCTATCCGGCTCAGATAGGTGAAAGAAATAAGAGGTTCCTCTCCATGTCTGTATTGCATCAGATTTAGATAGGATATTATGTCTGCGTCTCTGTCTTGTATTGCATCAGATTTGGTTGAGGGCAAGTTTCTAATCTAGAAGTGGCTTTTGAAACGTTCTCTTAGAGCATTTTTTCGTTTGGCCCATGTATTCTTTTCCACATTTCTTGCAAGAGATGCAATAAACTTAAGGCTGTATTCCACATACCATAAGTGCACTGCCGATGCACCACCGATATACCTCGGAAGTGCCGATGTATTATCGGTAGCACTGCCGAATTTTTCTACCAGCGTGTTGGTGATTATTTTCTGCCGAATTTGTGCTGTTTGCCGATTTCACAACTTCGGCCACCAAAAGTGTGAAATTGGCAGCCGAAAGTGTGAAATCGGCCGCTGAAAGTGTGGAATCGGCCGCCGAAAGTGCAGCCTGTAGATATAGAATGTTGCTATGGAGAGGTTCAATATTGGCTTCGAGCACTTTCAGTATGTGGAATACGGCCTTAAGTTATTGCAGTTGCAAGTGACATTGGTTTGTGTCTGATGTTCATTGTGCTTCACCTTAAGTTATTGCTGTTACAAGTGACGTTGGTTTTTGTTCGATGTTTTCTCCGGATGGTGTTTGAACGTATTGTCCCAGTGGTGTTTATCCTGGGGCAATACCAACAATGTTTGCTTTTGTATTTCTTATCAGTGGTGGTTCTCCAAGGACGATTTTCTTCAGTCAGTTCTGGAAGATTGGCTCTGACCAATGTGTTGTGTAGACTTTTCGATTTCCAATAGCCTACTCTGAAGCCCCCCCAGCAAACAAAGTCCCGTGTTGTGGAGGTGTTGTGGAGGTGTGGAGGAGTTAAATACGTGTATGAAACTCCTCCAGGACTCGGGATTTCGTTAACAGCATTTCTGGTGTTCTGAGTTTTCAGGTCGATGTTTTCTGTGAGTAAACTGGTGTTATACTATGGGGAAAACATTCTTTTTCTAAGTAAAATGTAGATATATATAACCATTTTCATACAGCATTATCATTATACTCATTGTACTTCCAAATGAATTGTTGGGCATGTATTATATTCAAATAAATTGTCAATCCATAAAAGTGCAATTGACAAACTGGTCAGAGGCACAGTTAGACGCCAGTTAAACACCAGTTTGACACCAGTGAAGCAGCAGTGAGATACCAGTCTGACACCAGTTTGACACCAGTTTGACACCAGTGAAGCACAAGTGAGACACCAGTTAAACATGATTTAAACATCAGTTAGACACCTGACAAAGGAATGCTGGCAACAACATTCAGAGAACTGGCGACTTCCACTCTTAGGCTACAAAAAAGATGTCTATAACTGTCTCCATTGAAACTGTTATTATAAAGGGTTGAATATTAAATCTTGTACCCATTTACTCAATGAGCATTTGCAAAAATAGTAATGTTGTTTTACAAGAAAAGGGAAATATGATAATTCGGTTTGTTAATGGGTTTCACTTTCTATTTAGTAAATATAGCTTGCCCACCTTTTTTGTAGTTAGGGGTGTGTAAGCAGACCTGGACTACTGTATAGGTAGTCTAAAGTTTTCCATCAAACATTGGGAATAGACTGTCTTAAACTGGGGGAATTACATTTGAAACCCATATTTTGAACTGAGGGAATATCCTGTAAATATAGTGTCTTTAACTGGGGAAATAACATGTAAAAACCCATACTTTGTACTGAGGGAATAGCCTGTGAATATAGTGTATTAAACTGGAGGAATGATGTGTGAAAACCCATACTTTGAATTGAGGGAATAGTATGAGAAAATAAGGCTCAAACTGAGGGAATAACAAGTGAAAACTTGTGTTTGAAACTAAGGTAATAACCTGTGAAAACTTGTGTTTTAAAACCACACTTATAAGTTATATCAAACCTAGATTCATATGTTAAATACATAGTTTATGCTGAGAAGAAACTTAGCCCAAGTTGGTGTCAGAGAGGTATAGTTTTCCTATAGAAGATACAGGATTTGAATTACACCAGTTTCACACCAGTTAGTAGATAAAAACACGTGACTAAACTGGGTCAATTCATGGGAATTACATGGGGAATACACAGGATTTTTCACTACACAAGTTTGCAACTATTCTGACACCAGCATGAAATAATGTTACAAAAAATGAGTTTGTTAATTGAACTTATATATATAAATATATTATGATGCATCCAATCATGTAAATAGATTTGCAATTTTAGGCATTAAAAATCATAAAAATAAATTTCTTGGAGTAAACCAATGTCTCAAACAGGTGAATATACTGGCAATACACAGGGATTGTAATTAAACCAGTATTAGACAACTTTGACATGAGTTAAACTGGTGTTAAACATGTGTGCTGTTTGCTGGGCCAGTTGCAAACATTCCTGGTGCTGCTTGTGCGGTCCAGGAAGTCACAAATCTTGTCAACCTGCTTTCACAGTCGTCTTGGTGAGGGTGGTAGTTAGTGGTGAGAAAGACCCAACTCTCAGTCACCATTTTTGGGGTCATTTTGGTGTGGGGTAATATCTCGGCTCTGTCGTTGGCTGTAGCCCAGAGGAAGGCCTCTGATAGCACATGCATAGGGTAACCCTTGTGGATCAAAAGGGCAGCTTTCCTAATGCAGTGTTTCAGGAAGTCTTCATTGATACTGCAAATCTGCCTGATGTTGAGCCCTGCCCATATGGGAGACCTTTTTTTGCAGTGGTATGGCTGTGCTGAGTTGTAAAGCAGATAATTATTCCTATCTGTTGGTTTGCAAATATAGACTGGTATTCAATTTGCCAAACTGGTCAGAGGCACAGTTAAGACGCCAGTTAAGCACCAGTTTGACACCAGTGAAACACCAGTTTGACACAAGTTTGACACCAGTTTGACACCAGTTTGACACCAGTGAAGCACATGTGAGACACCAGTTAAACATGATTTAAACATCAGTTAGACGCCTGACCAAGGAATGCTGGCAACAACATTCAGAGAACTGGTGACTTCCACTCTTAGGCTCCAAAAAAGGTGACTATAACTGTCTCTATTGAAACTGTTATTATAAAGGGTTACATATTAAATTTTGTACCCATTTACTCAATGAGCATTTGCAAAATTAGTAATGTTGTTTTACAAGGAAAGGGAAATATGATAATTCGATTTGTTCATGGATTGCACTTTCTATTTCATAAATATAGCTTGCACACCCTTTTTGTAGTTAGGGGTGTGTAAGCAGACCTGGACTGCTGTATAGGTAGTATAAAATTATCCTAGAGAAAAACAAGTGGAATATTGCCATCAATTTGCCACCAGAATAGACTGTAAATATAGTGTCTTAAACTGGGGGAATTACATCTGAAAACCCATAGTTTGCACTGAGGAAGTAGCCTGTAAATATAGCGTCTTTAACTGGGGAAATAACATGTAAAAACCCATACTTTGTACTGAGGGAATAGCCTGTGAACATAGTGTCTTAAACTGGAGGAATGACGTGTGAAAACCCAGACTTTGAATTGAAGGAATAGTATGAGAAAATAGGGCTCAAACTGAGGGAATAACATGTGAAAACTTGTGTTTGAAACTAAGGGAATAACCTGTGAAAACTTGTGTTTTAAAACCACACTTATAAGTTATATCAAACCTAGATTCATATGTAAAATACATACTTTATGCTGAGAATAGACTTAGCCCATGTTGGTGTCAGAGAGTTACAGTTTTCCCATAGAAAACACAGAATTTGAATTACACCAGTTTCACACCAGTCAGTAGATAAAAACAAGTGACCAACCTTGGTCAATGCATGGGAATTACATTGGGAATACACAGGGTCTGTCACTACACCAGTTTGCAACCATTCTGACACCAGCATGAAATAATGTTACAAAAATTAATTATTTTTATTCATCAAACTTATATATATAAATATATTATGATGCATCCAATCATGTAAAATAGATTTGCACATTTAGGCATTAAAAATCATAAAAAATAAATTTCTTGGAGTAAACCAATGTCTCAAACAGGTGAATATACTGGCAATACACAGGGATTGCAATTAAACCAGTATTAGACAACTTTGCAATGAGTTAAACTAGTACATGTATAAAACCCTATTCATTCTTTTCTTCTACACATCCTTCTTTGACAACATTTAGGCTATGTGCAGGTCAAGTAATACCCATCGTATCCCTATTGATTGTTCCATTAAGTAGCTGTGAACCTGTTGTCCCACTCCGGCATTCATTAAGCAGTACATTAATAAGCCAATCCCACATCGGGTATATCCTTAGGTTGGAAAAAGGTTGTACAAAATAACTGTATAAGCCATCCTGGTTTCCAAGAGGTGGGATTACTGAAATAAGCAAGAGTCATGTTTTTCTTTATCCTCAAATATTGCTTGAACATTATGATTTACAAGATGCTGTATTTCAGGGCGAAATGAGGTTGGACATTATAGTCTGGACTGACAGGCTTTAACATTGGTTCCTATGAGAAAAAGGCCTGAATATAAAGCTGCATCTTACACATTTTAGGAGCGATTTTTCATTATACAACTCTCTTCAGGGAATGAGCTAGGAATCAATTTTGAGTATATTTCATAGTAAACCTTAATGTTGGTGTAAACTGGGATGGGCTTATTGTTGCGGCCTGTAATGAATCTTGGTTAACCTGTTAATGAATGAAACATAGGCTGAATGTTGTCACAGAAGGCCTCATAGAAGAAAAGAATGAAGACCTTAAATCGAAGGTACTTTAATTAGTTGACCATATTGGCTTAGTCCTCAGGTCCTAAATCCATCAGAAATTACATTAGTTGTAAGAATTCGTAGATGGAAACCAATGGAATGGAAACCAAATCATGTAAGGTTACATTTAAAAACTATGAGCTAGGCTAAAGAAAAGGTAATAAGAAAAATAGCTATGCTCAAATATTGTAGCGAGACCAATTAAATCTTGATCAATCACGACGAGCCCACTGCAATTAGAAGGGCAAAGGGCAGGGCGAGATTGATCGCATCTTACTCTAGAAAGAAAGGGTCAACAGTTTTCCTCAGTGGCTCATAACCATAGATGCATGGGGCTCATTATAAATATGATAGACTGCAGGATTTTTTTAGTATATACATCCCCCCTCTTATATGTCATAATGACTAACACGAACATCAACAAGTAGCAGGGCAAAAAAGAAAAATTGTTGTGTTAACCCTTCCTTGTGGTAACCCTTCCTACCCTAAGTTTTTGGCCCTACCCTAACTTTTTGTTAGGGTAGGGCAAAAGAGTTGACCTAAAATAGCATGGAAAACTATCAAAACAGGCCATAGATGCTCAGGAGATGTATTTTAGATGCTAAAACATTTTTAGAGGATAATTGGAATTTTTGCTTTACTCTCAACACTGCCCAGCTCTCTTTGGTTAGTAAAAAAAAAAAAGGCAAAAGAAGCAAAAAGATACTTTGATCTACCTACCCTATTTTTTCGACATATGTTACCTGAACACAACTATTTCCTTTTTTGGCCTAGTCATAGCACTACTTTAATAGAAACTAACCATTGGGAAAACAACCAGGTTGGGGCTTAAAATGCATTACGAGCACAGGGTTGTGATGGTGTGAAACCCAATTCAATAAACGTCACTGTGTTAATTTCTCTACCACCCACTCAAACAATATCCCAGGTAACACACAATGTTCTAAAAACGTTTTATTTGGTTCCCATCTGGTTATAACGTTATATACAAGTTGAGAACGTCTTTATAACGTTCCTCATGTAACGTTTTCTACCTGACTCAATAATTATGTTTTCAAGACGTCTTAGTGAAACGTTTTTATAACATCTTAACTACAACGTTTTAAAAACGTCATATACATGGTTTTATTCAAACGTTTTATCACAACCACTTGCAAACGTTTTAAGAACCTCCATCTCAGTATGTCTTTTTGGCACTGACCATTTTGATGACAAGTTTTTTCGACAACCAATGAAAAACGTTTTCATAACGTCTAAATTATAACGTTTTTAAAACATTTAACTGTACTTTGTTACACTAGAGGGCAGCAGGGTAAAGCACTAGGTGGCCCCACTCTACTAAATCAGAGAATTTAAGAAAACAATTACTTGAATTACCCATTATTAACTATGATATGTAGTTTTAAATGGTCCAATATATTTTTAGAGTCTGAGGAAAAGTAGGTAGAATACATTTAACAAGGGTAAACATCGCTGATGTATTTCTTTTAATGAAAGATGTGATATTGTCATGAGTAGACACCTTTCTTGTATATGACAAGGAATAGGGACTTCAAGACCAAAGCAGAGTCTTGCCAAAGCTCACCTGCTATACACTATACACATGGTGAATGGAACAAGTATGACTTGGCTATAACATCATGTGCTGTTGGTGGGGAAAATATGTAACTTTATTCCTTTAGGAATAAATTGATCATATTTGAGCTATACAACAAAGCAATACTGGTTTCAAACTGGTTGCAAGCTGGTTCAAAACTGGTTGTAATCTGGTTAAAAAACTGATTGCAAACTGGTTGCAAACTGGATTACCAAATTGACATTAAAACTGGTTATGTGATAAGGATAATAATTTCATTTAACAACAAATTCAAATGTTTTCACTGAGCAAAGAAAAAAACGTTTTTCAAACTAGTTATATGTTGAGTATAAAACTTTCATTTGAGATGTGTATAAAATGTTTTCCATTATTCAAAATATAACGTTTTACAGATGACGTTTCATAAAAACATTTGAAAGACGTTCCGCAATAACGTTCTAAAAACCTACAAAAAAACTGGTTCTATACTGAGTAGGAAACTTTCATTTTGGAAGTTTTAAAAACATTAAGGCTAACGTGTTTTAGATGTTCTAAAAACGTTACTGTGTTACCTGGGATCACCTTTGCAACTGAATTAGAGTACCATGACAAAATGTAAACCAGTCAGGAAACAAAAAAAAATGAGGGAGACAAAAAAAACCGTTTATGAATGTTTTAGTTACTAAAACAATGGATTCACAATGTTTAATAGAATTAAGACGACTGCTCCCTGGTACCAAATTATTCTTCTGCCCATTATAATATGGGAAGGACATTAATAGATATAAGAGGCAGGAAGGGGAGCGTAGGTGTCAAGATACAATTAATACGGCAATTCCAATTGTGAACATTCTCAATGGTCGAGTGGATGAGAAGAACAATGTCTATGCTCCTAGAGTCTCGAGTTACGTTCATCGATAAAGGAGTACATTACACTGTATTGAAGACTACAAGATGGACTTCATCCTGGTGATGATGTACAACGTCTCATAGTCTCTTTCATTTGTCTCATTCTGAACTCCCTCAGCAGGATTATATCAATATCCTTATACTGATATCAATTATAGGATACGGATGATTTATTGGACTGGAGCCCCCATGACCATGATCGCACTGACTTGATCATAAAGAATATTAACAAATTAGTTTATACTGGTTTTGACTTGTTTGGTCAGAACTTACATGATGTTTGTTTTTTGTTTTTCTCTTCTTTTTTTTCTCTGACACGTAAGCTTCACCTACGCCCCAATTACAATTGCAGCAGTAGGATTGTTTTTCCTGTATTTCATGAACCTGTATCACATTTCATCTTAGTTAAAAGAATTTTCTCAATTTCGCTTTAGACACAAATTATCGTTGTCTGATATTGATAGTGTCAAAGGTTTGAAAAATGTGAAAGGTTTCAAAATTGTGCATTTAAACTGTTTAAAGTGTATATAATAAGTTATCATCATTCAATTTGGATATACTAAGGATATTGATATCATAATTATGTTGTTCAGAATCATGGTTACATGTACAGTGATTCTATGATCTCTCTACCAGGATAAATAGCTTACAGGTGGGATTGTTTAAATCAGTATAGAAATAGAGTTGTAAAATGCAAAGGAGGAGGCATTGTCTGTTATATTAGAGAAGACCTAACGTCTACTATAGATTTAAATTACTAATTAAGTATCACAACCCCAGATATTGAGTTATTGACATTAGAAATAAGGTTACTTATTGAAAATGTATTTAAGTCCTAACGGTTTACAGACCTTTAATAGGTATAATTAAAAACTATTTAATTTCCTTGAAAATGTTTTGACCAACTGAATACTGTCAACCATGAAAATATGGTTGCTAGATATTGATTTTCTTTAAAGATCAGGGCCCGTGTTACTAGACAACCAGGAAGGACCATGTTCAACACTGTGTATTCATCTAGAGTGTTCAGAACTTGTAAAATATGACATTCATAATAGGTCACCCTTCTATAATGATGCTTTAATACAGATCGACTTACCTGAATTTATAAAAAAAAAAATCTTTGACTCAAAATATGACTTTAAATTGGCAATTAAAAGGTTATAACGTTGATCTAATAATGTATTATCAAGAATTTTTACTGAGTCTAACATTAGATCAATCTGTACGGAAGATCAATTTGTGTAATTGAGCATGGAATGAAAATGATAAAAAAAGGTGTGTAGACGCATTCTAAGTGTAAATATGTGATACGAAGAGGGTCCTCTCTCCTCAGACGGCAACCGTGTAGTGGAGGGCTCCCCACTGTTTTTTTTTATCTTATTTTATTTATCAAACCATACTCATTCTTAAAGAATGCTCTTGCGTATAGGTACATAATACAATTATAGTGAGAATATAAACAGGTAATATGAATTATAATGAACACAGGGACGTTCAAAATGCAGACCAGTTAGACAACTCATATATCTGTGATCAGAATCTATGAGAAGCAAATAGTCATGCTGAAGTAAATAGTCAGTTCTCAATATACATGCAGTTTTGACAACTTGGTAACATACGGTCAACAGATTCATGACAGAATTGTAATACCAATATAGGCATGCAACATAAATTATGATAAACATAGTGAAGGTCACAAAGCAGACCAATTAAACAACTCATATATCTGTGATCAGAATCTATGATATGCTAATGGTCATGCTGAAATAAATAGTCATTATCAATTATCAATATTCAGCTTTGTCAACTTGGTAAAGGTCAATGGATTCATGACAGAATTACAATTTCTAATGTGCCTTAAGGCGATTTGTTAAGAGAACTTTAGTATCAGAACTCTGAATTCCAATAGGCAATTCATTCCATAGCCTAGCTCCAATATAGCTAGTTCAACACTGCACTCTGCCTAGTGGCTCACCTGATTGGTCAGTCATGGTCATGTGTTATCAATTTTCATGTCTGCTCTAACCAACTTCTGGGGTTGGTAAGGGGTATTGGGTTCTGGGAAGGTGGGGTTGGAGAGGGGGAATGTAGGTGGCAGGGGCCATGCTTAGCATTCAGTAAGTATTGTAGCTGCAGTAGGGGCCACTCTGCTACTTGGACGTCTTATGTGGGAAACTTAGATTAGTTCCCAATATCTCCAAAATAATATCCCCTTGTCCCAGTTCGATGAAATGATCTATATTGATAGAATTGGGGGACCACCCGTCCTACACGGTCCGGGTGGTTGCCTAAGATATCAATTGTATTATTAGGCTAGCCTCACAGTGTCCTACACAGTCCACTATGAGAGGGTCTCAGAGGGAGGCTACTAGCCGATATCTTATCAAAAAATGACCGGCAGAATTAGATCTGCATCCCCAAGCTCATCTTCCACAGTCCGGGCTTACAAATGAAGGTGGGGTCATCAGGTTGTGTGCACAGTTTCGGTAAACACCTCATCAGGCTGTATGTAAGGTTGAATAACACGGTGTCCACACAGGATCTTTGGTTGAAGGCGTGGCATGCACACATTCCTCAGGCATATGGTTGAACATTGCGAGCTGATTGACCAAGAGTTCAGATGTGAAAGTGTAAGTTAATGTTGCTAGGCAGTGTGACTTTGTTCCATCCTTGATTAGCAAGTTGTCAACACCGGAACGCAATGTTAGGTGACTGGATGAGTCATGTGTATAGACGTGAAGGGAGCGATCTGGTGTCAGACAATGGGGCATTTAGTAGCTGTTATCGATGGCATTTAGGCCTATAGGGATCTGGCTACATAGCCTGTGAATCCACTGTAATTCTGCATTTAATTTGTGACTCAAAGACAGGTTACTGTCCGGTGACACATTACAGAATTGGAGGACGTAGATCTCTGTGTCCCCTAGGCTGTCATGTCCTGGTGAGTTAAAGTGACGGGAGACCTCCGTCTTCTGGGGGTCACCAGTGATGCAGTAGAAGTGGGCTTTGAACCTAGTCTTTAGGTTATTTTTGGTTTGGCCCACATACTGTTTACTACATTTCTTGCATTGAATGGTGCAGATCAGGTTGTTGCTGTTGCAATCAACATTCTGTCGTGTGTAGTAACCCTTTTTGGTGATGTGCAATTCGATATTGCCACTCTTGTTGAGTTTCGGGCAGTAGCAACAATTCCTATTGTTGCATGTCACTTTTTTTTGTCTTGATGTGGTGGGTCTTGTAGTCTCAGTGTTTGGTAGCTTGGCATGGACCAGGATGTCCTTTAGGCTTTTTGGTTTAAGGTAGCCTACCAGTACCATATATTTCTTCTCGAACAGGTAGCGTGTGGAAGAAGAGTGGTCCAATAGATCCCATGTTTTACCAACCTGGTCGCGTAGGATGGAAGTTGCGGGATTGAAGTTGGTAGTTAGGAAGAAGGGGGCCTCCATTTCTTCCTGACTCTATCAAACGCCTCAGTCAAGAGCTTCTTGAGGTATCTTTTTGGATGCGTAGGGCTGCTTTTTAAGCACAATTCCAGATGAAGTCTGTTTGTCTGCTGTATATCCGCTTGATGCGAAGGAACTGGCCGTAGGGCAAGCCGGTTTTTGCAGTGATAAGGATGTGCTGAGTGGAATGGTAAGTAGTTGTTGCGGTCTGTGGGATTGCAGAAGAGGGTGGTAGTCACACTGCCTTCGTTGAGAGTGACTGTGGTGTCAAGGAAATTAGCGCTAATTTTTGACTTTTCAACACTGAATTTGATCATGTCATGGGCATCATTCAGGTGATTGATGAATTTCTCAAGCTCATGTTCTCCGTGTTGCCAGATGTCGTCTATATATTGTAACCAAACTTTCGGTTGGAGATGGTATGAATAGATGTGTTTTCTTCTAAATTGGTCACATAGGAGGGTGCAACCTTCATTCCCATTGCAGTGCCTCCTATTTGTATATAGTTGCGGTCGTAAATCTGAAAGTTGTTAAGCGACAAGACTTGCATTAGTAACTCCAATAAGGATAGGTTACTGGGTTGTTCCCCTGTGTTTCTCTTCTTGCAAAGTGCCCGGTAGGCCAAAAAGGTGTGTAGACACATTCTAAGTGTAGATACCAACAGTCTGTATTTAGAATGTATGGGAGAAGGACACTGCAGAGGATACTTTGTTGTACGACAAAGAAGTGACAACTATATACCAGAAAGAGCCCAACAGATCGGTTGTTTAGCACCAGAGTGGTTAAGATATCGAGCCATAGTATACAGAGAGAAAATTCTTCAACACTATTACCACGGTGAAGTCAGCCTAGTGAACTATGGTGGTTTACTTTACTGTTATAGACATAATTATTAATTATTTAACTGTTATCTGATATTCCATGTTCATACGGGGATAAAGTCTATCATCCCTTGAATTTATCGTAATTTAACACTCATATTTTATTCTAGAAGAGTTTTAAACTATAAAATTGGACTTTGAGATTCAATGCTGTAGAAATAATTTTCCAACCTGTTGTTTTTCAACAGGTTAAAATCAACCCTGTGATTTCACACTGTTAATTACTGATATACCCCCCCAAATTATGGTTAGAATCAATTCTGATGAAGGATGTGAAAATCTGAAACATGTAAATTCACCAATAATTCCACGTCTTAATAAATAGTAAGTCTACAACAAGCCGTCGTTGAGTTGGATGTACTCTTCACCATTTTATTATTTACTGTTATTTGTAGGGGAGTATTTCAGCATTATGTATCCATTAGCTATGCCTCTATGTTAGCTAGTCCGAATTGCAGTCTTCTTTCTATCCAGCCTACAGGCCATCTTCAGACGTAGTTCTCCATCAAGAGATGACGGAACACTCACGTGAAGGATGTTGTTTATTAGACTCCAGAACAATGTTATACGTTGCTGAGCTCCCATTGAAAATTATCAGTCCAAGAGGCTTATTCCACTCAACCCCCACAGCCAATGCTCCTAGCCACTCTGCCAACCTGTCTATAGAAACTCCTTTACAGAATCCCAGTTTCCCCGGCCTGCTCCTATCTGAGGTGTTACTCAACTGCTAGCTTGTTACACTCTTAGTGCTGCCCGTCGCTGGCTGCGCTTTGACAATGGTCCCTTGACTTTGCCTACTCTTCAAGCATCTTCAAGAAGAGTTACACTCTTAGCCCTAACTTTTCTTTAAGATATGTGGCTATATTAACTTTGGATTGACACCGCATCATTACAGTAGGTGAAAAACAAATCAGAGTAGACAGTATAGTTCCTGAGAACAAAAACGACAAAATTTCACAAACACTCAATACATGTCTCCTCATAAAGCAGGTAGAATACCTTTGCCTCGACAGTTCAAGATGTACAAGACATCGCTCCTAACAAGTTTGAGGTGACAGCTTTTCCAACAAACTTAACTTGAGATGTACCTATGCAAATAGTATATATGGTTTATCACTATGCTAAACTGAAAATGTCCTTTTACTCTGCCTTCTTAGCAAGTACATAGACAAACGGGACATTGAAATATGTGACATGGAAACTGATAGTCTATACTTTGCTCTTTGTGGTTACCATTAGAATCCTGTCATATCAAACATCACAGAGAACAATATGTGATGGCAATGACTCCCAGACTACCGTGATTCCCACCACCGTGTTGTCAAGAATTAAGGACAATGGCACCATTTTCCAGATATCCAAAAATTTAAAGTTCCTCTATCTAACTTATTTTTGCAGAAAGACTCAACATAATCTAGAATTCATAAATGATATAGCAAATTGGCTAAAGGAAATAGAGGTAGAAATGGGGATACATGACTAATTTTAAGAAAACTTTGCAAATGCTGAAAAATGAAATTTGCCACAACAATTACATTTACTTCTGTCACTCTTTTAATATAGGGTGTATAAAGGCATATTATGCATCCAAATTATTGTAAGGGTCTCAGAAACAACATAGATTTTTCAAAATACCTGTAAAATAAATATTTTAGTGAATTTATAGAAAAACAAATAGCCATCTTAAGCAATCTTTAGTTTTTAAATGGATATTCATCTTTGCTGGCCAACTTAGTACAATGACCCTTTGGTTATTTTGGCTGGATATGATAGCCTACATCATTATGCATGTGATATTAACTTTTACAACAATTTTCAAATTCATATATATTTGTGGTGAACTTTATTTTTGAATTTTTGTACTTTTGAAATAATTCATTTTGCATATTTGAAAGCTATATATATATATATATATATATATATATATATATATAATATCATTATATTTTACAAACGTCTTTCAAAAGCATTAGACTGGTCATATTATTTCAAATAAAATAATTGGCAAATAAAGCCAAATATCAAAATCTATTTTGCAAGATATGAGTTTTGAACGATCAGCATATATTTAGGCTACTCTAGCTGAAAAGTTTGCAAGGTGACCCCCAATTATTTTTGCATTTTTTGTGTCTATATTATTGTAGGTATAACTCCCACCTGTAAGGGGGCGGGGCTTAGCTAGCCTGGACGGCGTCCGATTTTATCATGGATACTTTAGCCATTTAAATGTTACAACATTGGCCAGTTCAGATCAGATGGTCTAATTGACCCAGACAAAGGTCACTTCTTGTTATATGTTTCTTGATTACTCGTGCTGAAAAGATGATCAGCTGTCATGCTAATGATGTCACTTCTCTGCAAGCTCCACTCTTAAAGCTAAACAACAAATATATCTCGATAATTAATGTCTAGGCACTTACTTTACATCTTTTATTAATAATTAATACTGAAGTTCATACTTTAAAACCCGTGCCGTTGCATTATAATTAAGAAGTGATATCACATTCATCACATACCCACATAAACAATAGGACGTGGACTGTATCGAACTCAAACTCTAGGTTGGGTGGACATTGGTTATTTTATTAACTGATTTAAACGTGTGTGGGTCACTCTCCTGAAAAGTGCGCAGTTTCCTAAAATTTTAGGTCAAAAATAAGATACTGCTGACAGGATTTATTTTTTCATTTTCCTTTTATAGAGTATCTCAGCATTCTTATTCTAGAAAAAGGGTATTCCCATCGTTTTTCAATTTCTCATATTTTCAATTTTTAGTTATGGACTTTAAAATTTTTACAATGATGTACGTTCAGAACCAAGGTTGTCAATCTTATCATTAAAGTGCTAGGATATTCACAAAGTATGAGTAATTCCTTTTTTAAAACCTATTTATGCATTTTCATATGTTTTCCAATCATATGAAATAATAATCTTAATCAAAAGAATTATTCTTATACTTCAAATTGTACTTTGATTTTTCAATCATTTCGAAAACTTATCATTTTTCAAAGTTTTGTGTCAAATTTTGGCTTAACATAGCTTTAAAATAATCAACTGTATAGATATTTGCAGTATGACCACATATTTTGATTCTTTTACATGATGTGCAAATGATTTAAAGGAAAGTTTACTGATTGAATGCATATTCTAAGTGTTATGGAATTAAGTATAAAAAAACGTACACACCTTGGTTCTGAACGTACATAGCTTGGTTCTGAACGTACATATGCTGGCCACACTCCAGATGAGTTCATGTGACCTTCAATTGATTTTACTTAAATACTTCAATATTTAGTTAGTAAAGCATTCATGAGCCAAACCAGTACCTCATTTGTATTTATCTTCACCTTAAAAAAATCAGAACCAAGCTTTGTACGTTCAGAACCAAGCTTTGTACGTTCAGAACCAAGGTTTCTACCAATGAAAGTGCCATATAAAGACTGAAAATGAATATAATATGGAAACATCTGAAAAAGCTTATCATTTCTGGATGGGTTGAGAAGGAAAACATTTAGAGTAGCATCTTATATCATCTCTGAGAATAGAAAGAAAAAAAAGCTTGGTTCTGAACGTACATATATGTACGTTCAGAACCAAGCTTTGTACATTCAGAACCAAGCTTTTTCCTTTGTTTTCCACTATTTATACAGGAATAATTTGGTGTAAGATGACATAATACCCTCTGGTAGGGTTTTTCTTATGTCTCTTAACAAGCATGAGCAAATATATGTATATTTTGCATGAAAAAACCTTTAAAATGATAAAACCTTGGTTCTGAACGTACAATTTAACTTTTTGGGTATGCCCATAAAAATAAACTTAATTTTCATTTCTAGTATCCTTTTTTTTCCCTATGATTTTCACTTAGGGCTGAATAATACATTATTATGGTATTTTTCAGAGTAGTAACTCAAAGTTTTTATGTTCATATTTTATATGCACTTTTTTGTCCTTCAAAGCTTGGTTCTGAACGTACATTTGTGAAATTAAAAAAACTAAGAACTTCAATAAAAATCAGTAAATCAATAAATTTGGGGAAAATATTGTTTTATACAGTTTGCCCCCACTCAAATTACCTCTCAAACAAATATGATAGCTGAAAAGCTAAAATTCTAGTGTTTATTGAATAAAATGAGTTGAAAAAAAACTCTTACCTCTCAATTTTTGTCTATTTCCTTCAATTTAGGCCTAAATTTCTTAAAACCCGAAAAAAATTATTAACTTTGATATTGATTTTCTCAAATGTATAGGTCTTGGCAGCAAGTTGAGGCTAAAATATATGCAAATTTAACTTAAGTTTAGGCTCCAGAGTCATCTGAAGAAAAAAAACACTGATTTTGCCAATTGAGGAAATTTCTGGAGAGTGACCCGTGTAGTAATCAACATGTTTCGGTTTTTCAACCTTCATCAGGATTAAACAATGTAATAAGTAACTGGCCACAATAAACCGTACCCAGAAATAAGATGCCTGACATCCGTAGTCACATCCACAGGAGCAACACCAGGAATTCTGTGTATAATGTGACATTATATTGAAGGTGACCACAATAAAACAATGCATAAAAAATAAATTATAGCAGGTGGTTTGGTTTTAACATTTTAGACCTCATCGATTATGAGGATGAATTGCTGGATTTCCCTAGTATTTCTCAGGATTTCCCTCATAAATCCCTTAAGAAATTGTAATTGGGTAAGTTCAAAGGTTTACCCACCCTTAAATATTGCAACTGAAATTATAGAAGTCTGGTTTGAAGCATGGAATAGGGAATTAAATCAGCTTTCTAACGATATATTTGTCACTTCTGTATGCTGAAAACTATTAGGAGTGTTCTCTTTTGGAAAAATATGAAAAAATTGTGGAAAAATAGCCATTTTTCTGGGCGGCTATGGCCTGATCGAGAAGTACACCCTTGGGCTGCCATGGCCAGATTGGGGTCTAAAGGGTTAATATCCTTTTTTTTGTAGAGCCTGTGATTGACGTAATGTACCCGTAAGTGTCGCAGAATCTTTCTTAACACCTGGCTTGAGTGTCACTAGCCTTCATTATTGTAGTCCTGAGCTGACGCATTGTTCAACAAGTCTCTCTCTCGCCTGCGAAGGGTCCTCCTCGACAGGCCTGTTGGTGAGAACTTCATGGCAACACAAGTTTAACTGCATATTGAAATTTACAACTAGCTCCTTCAACACCCGGCTATTTTTGCATGATAAGGCCTCTGAGACTGTGAAAACACTCTCCTCAGCATTTATATAAACTGCTACCACCTCAATGTTAAAAATGTAACAACCCCAATAAATCTCCCGGATCCATGACATACACTATTTGTTGGCGCTTCTACCTGTATTGAACATAGATTTGTCCTGGTTATTATTAGTAACCGACCGTACTAGCTAATTTCCCAAAGCAGGACCCCACCTCCTGAGGCCCACAAAGAGAGCGTAGAGTTTGTAGACATTGATATTAGGTTGGAAAATATCGCTCACAGATGATGGGTCGACATAGTCGTGATGGCAGTCTGAAGCCCCATTCGCCGTGGTGAACATGGTTCGTCGTAGGGGTCTGCGATCTGCGAACGTTGGAAACGTTGGAAAATCGTAGAGCTCTGCGACGTGGTACCTTGCGATATTATTCAACATGTTTAATATTTTCATAGAGATCCTCTGCGATTCAGGAGGAGATTGCTTGCGAAAATGATCGCAAAGGGTGCAATTTTCCAGTGTGAATGCTCTACGATTAATTTCTCTATCTTGCGATCATTTTGTCATACCTGAAGTTGTTTGCGATTCCTTAAGATACATTTTTCGTGGGTCTCTGCGACAGAAAAATCGACCAGGGCGAATGGGGCTTAAGTGGCCTTCCCTTACACCAGACCAGGACAAGGAACCAGTTCCCCTCTGTCCAGCCGCCGAACCCATAATTCGAGTCATCGGTGGTTAGACTGGTTGAAAACTCCCTACTGATTATCCTAGCTGAACCATTCAAAACCCCACAAAAACTCCTCGACCAAGAGAGGTCTAGCATAAACTCTTCGCTGTGTTTCCAGGCTGCCAGGTTGTATCCTGCGACAGAAAGTCCCACCTCCCCTTTTAAAAAACCGAAGTGTGCTGCTAAGCCCCCTAGTCTTTCACGTTGCTTCTTAAACATAACCATGATATGTAAGTATATCTATGGTGCCTATATAGTAACCTACTAATTTTCTCCATGGGAAACGATAGTCATCTTGTCTGAGTCTATGCAAATCCCTAGGAAAGTAGTGGTGGTTGAGGGGGACAACACTTTCTTCCATGAGATAGAGAAGCCAACTTGGTGGATCACAGAAAGCAAGATTGCCTGATCCCCAGCACATACGTCCAAATACACTGTACAATTAAGTCGTCTAGATAATTTAGTAGAGACCTTTGCTCTAGCCATGTCTAGCCATGTCGACCACTAAGTCTGATATACAACTGAATATAAAGGCGGTGCATCTCAGATCAAAGCACAGAACATTATCCCTGAGATAAGTCATCTCTCGACCATCATTGAAATCCCATTATAAACCTAGAAAGTTTCGATGCAATGGGAAAATTGGGACGGAATGGTAAGCACTTGAATATCAGCAACACACATGTAAACTCCCTCGCACAATGAATCAGTCACATCACTCACAGAATTAGATTTGAATTAAAGACAGGTAAAAACTGTAAACACTAAAAAGCTTAGGGTGGCTACATTCGGTGATTGGCCTATGATCAGACTGTCACTTCTCTCCACTGCACCTAAAGAGTGGGTACAACAAGGCTTCTCATCTGACACTGATACCTTGCCCTCTGAAATTTTCAAAAGGAGTTTAGACATTAAATTTTGGTGAAATGATGGTCGAGGGAAGACATGGCTAGAGCAAAGGGGGTCAACTTTTGTCACTTGGCCACCCACTTCCTGTAGAGATGTGGGTGTCTCACAGAACTTAATGCGGCACCATCTGCCAGTGTCCTACAACTTTCTGTCCCGAGTTAAAGGGGATGGGAGTGGCTGATAATGAGATAAGATAAAATGAGAATGCAGAATTACACATGCTCAGAACAGAAGTTCACATGACACCCCCAACTATTTCTGAACAATTTCATAAAAAAGAATCCATGATCTGGAATATTTGGTAAATGTCAGTGGGGTTTTTAAATGGGCTCTGTGCTCCATGAATTTGGCTGCTGTGAAACTGCTAAAATGAGGGTAGGTCAACATCTGAGAAACATTTTCCTGGTCAACCTACCCCCAAATCTTGTGTTCCAAAGAGGTCCCAATAGGTTACCGAGTCATTTTTAGGCATTGCAATGATTGGATTTTTTTTCAAGATGTGCCATATCAAACTATACAGAAAAACATTTAGTTCCATGACACCTGGGACACAGACTTCCAGACATGAATAAACATCTTCCAAGAATCACCGGAAATAACATGAGTGCACGTGGAGTGAAATAGAGTGATTGACACAATAGAGGACTATATACATAATAATTATGTGGGTGAGAGGGATTCACTATAGGATTTATAAGATGATTTTGCACATGGCCGACATGGATAAAATCACTTTCTTGTACTTTAACCTGAAAACATATCTAGAGGTAGATTGATAAACAACCCCATAAATCTGGAGTTAAAAAAAAAACTTGAAAACTATCACACTTATGTAGAAAATGTCAGGTAAGCCACTTAAATTGTCGGAAAGTCAATGCAAGCACTAGTTACCGAGATATTCGTGATTTTCCAGCTGATAAGAGTTGCAGTGATTTGAGACAATAACTTATCTCAAAGTAAGTTCACAAAGACCCCCATAATAGTCCAGGAGCCAAATCCTGAAATCAGTCAAAATAAGGATTTACCCTCCGCGGTGAGCCCCCTGGATTTTCTTGATTTTTTTCATCTTATAGCATCCTAGGGACCATGAATCAAGACGGTTCCGAAGAATTTAGGTATGCGAACACTGTCTAATTACGCGATTTGTGCTTAATTAGCAAAAAATGAAAAATGCGTTATTTCTAAATTTCTCTGGAACTATGTAAGATATAATAACATGCTATATGTCATCTGAAAGGTAATTTTTTTCCAGATTTTTTGATATATTGTTTGCTATTGTCATTAATCATGGCAATGAGTAATTAAAGAAAAACTGTTGTTTCAGTCAAAATCATTAGAACTTAAGGATCCAAGGTTAAACTCTGGAATTGGTAAATCAAGTCCTAGGTATACTTAAAGGGGATCTTTAGGCAGTTTTTAAAGAAGGTTGCATCTGATTTCATTGGTAATATAATGTAGAAATCATTTTTTGCTGATTAAATTCTAACCGACTATAGGCTCATTTTGCACTTATATTTCAAAAGGAGAGATGATATCATGAAAATAACACAATACATCCTAAAGAGATGCGGAAATGATAATCACTATCTCCCTAGGCTGGTATTTCAATGCTTTCACAGCCATTTGGGCACATGTATATAATATGATAGCTGTTTGGAGAGCATTTTGGATCACAGTGAAAGATGTGTCACAATAAAACTATGGTTTGAGTAAGATTTCTTTCCTCAGCATAAAACCATGATAATGTTTCAGTTTTATTACAAACCATCTTATTAGGGCCCTTGCATTAAGTTTGTATGCATCAAGGGGGGGAGGGAGGTATGAAATCTTTGAAAATGTGTTTACTTTCTAGTACAAATCCAATGCATATTTATGACCAAAGGGGGGGTGGGGATCTGAGATCTTTGAAAATGTGTGTACTTATTAAATGGAAGGCCCCTTATAGTTCCCTCTACTTCTTGTTTACATAAAGAAAAGAATAGCTTGTAGTAGACTCACCCATTACCTAATCCTAATCCAGATTTCTGAGGGTATACTACTTTAAAGAAGAGATGAATCCCAAAAAGTATGCTGTCATATATCAAAGGTTCTGAATTTAGAAAAGAGTCCTTGTATCAATATGCCAACTGCAAAAAGATCAAGTGTGCTATTTGTTAAACTTGTAAACTTGATAGGTGTGCTACCTCTGCCAAATTGTTGGTTTTAATATATTACTAGATTTCACTCTTGGATTCTAGACCCATGTGCTTATATAAATGAGTAACTTAGCTTGACCATACACAAAATGGATATCTTATATTTTATTCTATATGTGGGTTATTGGTATTAGTAATTTGATATTAAATTATGATCATGGTCACAGTTCATTTCTAAGAGCCAAACTTCCAATCCTCCCTAATTATCAATACAAGTTATGACCAGCCTTTGGTCATGCTTCACTGAGATTCATACTATCAACTAACAGGATTTTGCCATATATCCAATTTAATTAGGAAGTGTACCAGAGGAACTGAGACCTCTGTGTGTGTACAAACATATCCATATCATTTGCAAGACCTCAAACAAATATCAAAACCTGAAACAATACAGAAGTTCCTGATATATCTTTCTATTTCAAAATTACAAATTTTTGGTATAGCCATTACTGGTTTCCCAATACTATCTAGTAGCATTACCACATTGAGCAGCATGTGCACAGCACCCTTGCTGTGGGACCATAACAAAGACAGTACAGTATTAGGAGAATGTACAAGAGCAACAAATTGCTGTGATTCTGGTTGTAACCTCAAACTTTCTGTTATATAAACCTCAGAAACAATATTATTCCCTTAACAAAATATAACTGACCATTTTCATTTCTCAACTGCTATGAACAAGGATCCAATTTCCCTAACCAAAAGCAAGAGACAGCTTATAGTTAGATACTAAGGGAAAGGTCAATATGGTAAATACTCAGAGACCCAAAACTAAGGGAGACATTATTCAAATATATGAATAATCCTCTAGTCTATGATCAGTTCTTATAATACAACACTGAATACTTAGTCTATAATACAAAAGGGTATAAAGCTAAGTGAGCAATGAACCCATACAGCCTGGAACTGTAAACCCTCTAATAGCAAAAGGGTAACAAAGTTTAATTTGGCAGATTGGTGGTAGGATGTTAACAAAAGTACAGTAGGTGGTCAGCAATCCCACAGTTTATGGCACACTATATATAGGCCTACAGTGTGTTGCACCATGGGAGGCTGCCCTTATCCCCCAGATCAGGTCGCTTGGGGAAAGGCTAGACCTCTCCACCACTGATAAGGTTCTGAAGATCCACTACCTTCATTTTACTGCTGGAAGGCAACATTGTCTAAACAGTTAACTTTATCATTTTATCTAACCAGTTGCAGTGATGAATCCCATGCTCCTTGTGGAATTATGTGATAGAATTGAATAATTAGACAGTCATAAGTAGCCAAAATTTAAGCCTGCCCCTCTCTCTGAGGGAACCTTAATTAGGTTGTAAGCACAGTGTCTTACCAATGGGTTAACTCACACAACAGGGAGATAAGAACCCTAGTGTGCCATCTTTATCATTCCTCTGTCTCTCCAGGCCTCAGGCCTGTTGCCAGGGTGAGGTAAACATTAGATATTGGGGCCGGCAATGGGGGGGGATTTAAAAGAGTATTACAGCCTACAACTCACACTCTCCCTATAGGAACATGCTTTTTAAAGATCAGTGGGTACAGGGGTATGTAAATAGAAGTTTGCTGCATATTGTCTGCTGCATATTGTCAATGTGTGAATCTTTGGCAATGTAAGGAGCCATCCATTCCATTTTGAGTAAATCAATGACTATACTAGTTTGATCAGGCAACAAAGATCAGCTTGTCTGCAAATTACATGGACAAATATTTCTTGCTAATGTTTACTTATTTTACAGATCCAATGTTATATACAATAGACTAAATGGCTCAGAAAGCATTGAAATACCAGCCTAGGGAGACAGTGATAATCATTTTCCAATCTCTTTAGGATATATTGTGTTATTTTCAGGATATCATCTCTCCTTTTGAAATATAAGTGCAAATGAGCCTGTAGTCGGTTAGAATTTAATCAGCAAAAAATGATTTCTACATTATATTTCCAATGAAATCAGATGCAACCTTCTTTAAAAACTGCCTAAAGATCCCCTTTAAGTATACCTAGGACTTGGTTGATCAATTCCAGAGTTTAACCTTGGATCCTTAAGTTCTAATGATTTTGACTGAGACAACAGTTTTTCTTTAATTACTCATTGCCATGATTAATGACAATAGCAAACAATATATCAAAAAATCAGGAAAAAATTACCTTTCAGATGACATATAGCATGTTATCATATCTTACATAGTTTCAGAGAAATTTAGAAATAACGCATTTTTCAATTTTTGCTAATTAAGCACAAATCGCGTAATTAGACATTGTTCGCATACCTAAATTCTTCGGAACCGTCTTGATTCATGGTCCCTAGGATGCTATAAGATGAAAAAAATCAAGAAAATCCAGGGGGCTCACCGCGGAGGGTAAATCAGGATTTTCAGATTTGGCTCCTGGACTATAAATCAGCTGTAAATCTGGTGTTTTCCAAAGAAAAACAAATTGCAAACTTTTTTGCTTACGTAGAAAATCAGGGAAGCCACTGAAAGTATCATGAAGCGAATACAAGCAGTAGTTATAGAGATATTAGCTATTTTCTGGCCGATAAAGGTTGCCATGATTTGAAACAAAGAGGGGGGAATGTTTAGGGGAAAAGTCATATGATCCCATCCAAACAACCTGTAAATACAACAAATTGGACACACCACATATTGTACAGCATATGGGGGGGGGGGGGTTAGGGTAGCACAAAATGCCAAAATTATACTTTACAGATACTGCAGTTTGACAGTGGAGATGTGTTAGCCAATGGTGACCATGTGATGAAAATGGTGTGGTCCTAAATCCTATTTCTCCTATCCTATCTCTCATAATCCTCCTCCAGGTGCAGGGAAAATTGTCACCAATTGTACTGTAGTGAATCTCCAGAGGTGGTTATTATTTAAAGATTTCCTTAACTTTAGGTATAATTTTAGCCAGATAATGAGCATGAATAATCCCTGGCCTGCTCAATGTGGGTGAAGAGATGGAGTGAAGCCCTCTTCCTGTTCCCATGGGGCATCATTAAATCTTACCTAATTAGAATTCAAGATAAATACTGTGTTTACAAACAGTATTAGTGTCCCTGCATATAGAAAGCCAAACAATTACTTGCTTGCCTTTCCATATTATAAACAGAGATAAAGAGCTCTGATGAAAATACAATTACCCCAATACAAAATTAATGATATTTATTTTACATATTTACAGTGATAATGGAACAACAGTATATCAAGTAGAATACTATAACTCATTGTGTTTTGTTGTTAAAAACAACTACATGAAAAACCTAATTACTCTATGAGTAGTAGCACTGAATACCAACAAGGGCAATTAGAACACCCCAATCATGTCTTTGATTAATTGCTCGTCAGTAAGGAGTACTGATATTTACCCTATGGATCTGAAAGCGGCTGATAAATTGAGTCGAATCAGGCAATTTTAGTATCAATCATTTTCCCCACTTGGCCCAGTGGTTATGCTGCTTTAAGCCGTGTCCCAACATGGGCAATGAAGAGTACCACAGACAAATACTAGTTGCCATTGATCCAAAGAATTAATACTAATCCCCTGTGCTCCGTCGCATAACCAAACCCTCGCAACAGCGAGACCACAGCGAGGGTTTAGATTTAAGTCTCGCAACAGCGATATCCTTAAGGTTTGCACTGTTACAATCCTCGCAACAGCGATGGTTTTGTACATTTTTTGGATTCATTTATTTGACTGATAAATACATTACCGCCACTTGCCTCCTATACATTTCATAAGCCAATAGACACATCTAACATACAGTGAAAGCAGAATGTAAAAATTCTAACCCTAAAATGCCCCCCCAATACATTGAAAATTGGGGTGTGCCAACCCTCGCAACAGCGAGGAAAGTTGGATACACTCACTGTTGAACAGGGGGAGGTCTCGCTGTAGTGGACAACCCTCGCAACAGCAAGGGGGGTTATGCGACGGACCACTGTGGTCCATCGGATAATGGGTCTTGCTGTTGCAAGGGTTTGTGCTGACAGAGACCCATTGCTGTTCAATAGAGAAGGTATCCACTTTCCCTATAACAGCGATGGTTTGCACACCAGTTTTTATGATGGGTGAGGGGATTATTTTAATATTCTTTTTTTCAACAGATGTAAGCTGTGTACATTAGCTTATAAAATATAAAAAAGGTAAATTGCAGAAATGTATTCATTATCCAAATAAATTTGTTAGTTATGCAACAGCAAGTCCTTGCTGTTGAGATGATTAGCATTTTGGAAACCTTAAGGATGTCGCTGTTAAGGGAACCAAATCTATGTCCTCCATAACCTCTCACTGTTACTAGTGTGTGATTATGCAATGGGCCACAGGCAACCAAAATCTTTGTCACCCAATAAGCCCATCCCAGTTATACCAACATTAAAGTTTACCATGAATTATATTTTAAACAGTACCTCTGTGCTTATTCCATGAAGACAGCTGCATAGCACAAAATTAACCAAAACAATTTGGTTTACAAATTTCTCCTAAAATATGTCAAATGCAACTCTATACATTGAGCCAATATTAAAGCCTGTCAGCCTAACCTATAATGTCCAACCCTATTGTGCACTGAAATACGGTAATTTGATTAGCTGGCAAACCTGTAAATCTGTCAATTGATCAAATTGAAGAAATCACCATGCTTGATCAGTACATGGAGAAGTAGAAAAATACAATTCTTGCTTATTTCAATAAACGCAACTCTAGGAGACAAGGATGGCTTATTCAGTAATTTGTCCCACCCTCGGATATACCCAATGTGGTATGGGCTCATTGGGCATGTGCCATAAAAAATCTATTTGTAACCAAGATACAATATATTCCATATTTAAGAACAAAATTCCCATATATACATTTCTTTATCAGAATGCATGATCACACATAATGGCCATGAGTATCAGGGTACCTTGAACCAGACCAGAGGTGGCTACCCATGTCAACGTTGGGACTCCCAGACCCCCCATCAACACGGGTGGAACAACCCCATCTCCTTCCCTGATGCTACTGTCAGTCATGCCAAGAACCACTGCCGCAACCCTGACCGGGGATGGGGAGCTGGAACCTGGTGTTACATCGATTTCCCACAGCATAGGTGGCAGAGCTGTGATGTACCATTCTGTGGTAAGTAATTCATAGTTGTTAACTTTTCTATGTTGTAAATGTAAAAAAAATATTGTGGGTGTTTTATTATGTACAGAAAAAAACACACAAGAAAAAACAAATACCAGATATTTTTCACTTTAGTTCTCATCTTAATTCCTTGTATCCCACTGGATATTGCCAGAGTATGGGATTGACAGTGATTACATTTTAGAGGATACCCATGTCACTAGAGATCTAAAATAGGAATTATAGGAGGAACATATATTCTTCTGAGAGGTCTGGTGTAAAATGTTGAATGTAGTGGGGACAGGTGTATCAGTTACATAATCTAGCTACAGTTTACAGCCAAAGTTCTATACAATGTTGTTTTTTTTAGCAATTTATATGAGAAACATGGCATGGAGAATTAACCAGTGCATAGATACAAAGAACGTCCATGTGAAAATTTGAGTTATGTATTATCTAAAGTCGAACCACTGCCGCAACCCTGACCAGGGACGGGGAGCTTTACCTTGGTGTTTCATAGACTCTCCACAGAATAGGTGGCAGAGCTGTGATGTACCATTCTGTGGTGAGTAATTAATAATTGTTTACTTTGTTGACTTGAATTGTTGACTCCTTGTGTCCCACTGGATATGTGTAACAGTTTAGAGCCAAAGCTCTTCACAATGATTTTAGCAATTTATATGACAAACACAGCATGGAGTTATTAACCAGTGCATAGATACAAAGAATGTCCATGTGAAAAGTTAAGTTGAGGGGCACACAGTCTATAGCCAATGGCAACAGCAAAGAGATAGAATAAAGTGCTAGAGTCCTGTTCCTTGAAGTTCATACCTCAGGCATGGGAAGAATTCCTAAAGACTTTGTGTTACGTTGGATGTTTTATTTGTTTTCCAAGAAAACCTTTCTTCAAATGCATATTAGTGTATTATGAACATTCCTATTCCAATACCCCTTATAAAAACCACTAAATCTTTATTTTCAGAATGCAAAGTGGATACCAGGGGCTTCCAGTACATCGGGACCTTGTCGGTTACATCTTCTAATCTGACCTGCCAGAGCTGGGACAGCCCCACTCCTCACCCCCACAACTTTACAGGAGATCACCTTTTCCCTGATCTGAATCTACTGGATGCAAGTAACCACTGCAGGAATCCCTCCAACTTCAGGCCTGATGGTCCCTGGTGTTATACTACCTCTGAAACTGTGGAGTGGGAGTACTGCAATGTAGTGTTTGGTGAGTCTGTAAAGTCATCATTAAACATAAAACACAATGATAGGTATAACTGATTAACAGATATTATATTATGTATCAATAAAATACTCTATGGTAAGTCTTATAGTGACATCACAGATCCTCAATGGCTGTTGCATAATTCAAACCATCACAACAGTAATAGATTGAAAAAATTGTTTTACATGATATATATTTTTCATGAACAACACTAAAGTCAGACATTTTTAAAACTGTTGTTTGAATTCTTACTTCTACCATGTAGGTTCTGATTAGGATATTATTTTTTGCATTTTCAGAATATAGTTATTGATCAAAGGGAAAAGCTGTAGGCCTAATTTGTTCAACAATACCTATTGTAACAGTGATGTTGTGATAACTAAGGATGCAAGTTATCCCATGAAAATTTGAATTAATCATGATGTAACTGATCTCAATTCAGATGACTACCCTGTGATCACTTCCTCTCCTATAACTACAACCCCTACAAGCTGGATATCCCCCTCAGAGGCATAAGTAAGTCGATCACAACTACAATTCCATAGATTAAACTGTGGACTGTCACATATCGGCCTATCGTAACAAAGAGAGTTTTAGTCAAGTTGCAAATAATGTTTTATTCTTACAAGTATGTCCTCACAACAGTATCCTTTGTTATCATGAATAAATTGCAAAGTTCTATTGCTTTGATTTTAATTTTGTAAAAGACAAATGAAGATAATCCCTATACCTGATCAAACTTTCGTTGTTATGAGTGCACGCAAAATGGACTATTTGTGATCTTTTTTTAAGGATACATATACTTGTTATTCCAAATGACTGTCTCCTTGCTATGATGACCTTATAATTATGTGCCAGGCCACAACTGGGAGTGACAGCTCCATAACTACAACTAAGAGCCATGCCTCCAGTTCCACACATTCAACTGGGAGTCACAACTCGAGTTCCACACATTCAACTGAGAGTCACACCTCCAGATCCATAAATCCAACTGAGACAGGAGAACAAAGCTCTTCACCACCTGATCATTACTCTACCTCCATCACAACTCAGCCTGCCACAAAGGGCTTGAATACCACAAGAAGGTCCACTAGGCCATCAGGTCCATGTCCACGGAGCACATCTCAGCCTAAAGGTCAGTGGGTAATTAGAAAGAGAAGCCCATATTCCACTCTACGTTGTTTGACTTGCATTGGGCATTTTACTTTCATAGATTGATGCTGACACGAGCAATTTCAACTGATGCGTGGTTGAATAAAGAAAAGTACTTCTGTTGATACTTTGGTAAGTGTAATAGAATTAATAATGCTTGCAAGCACATTTCTGTTCATTTTCTATGGGTTGCTTGCATTGTCAAACTCAACATAGCAACCAAAGCCAACACAAAAGTTGCCCCATGCAAAGTGGAATATGGACTAAAGCTCAGCCCTCTGCTCATAGCAATATTTTTGCCTTGGATGATACTTATTGGAGAAATGATGTGACTGAAATTTGGGTAAAATAAGAGATTACTGGCAACCAATATCTAATATTGTCACATATTTTGGAAAACAATATTTGGTCCTTTTCAACATTTTCTGGTCGTTTTCTCTTGAACAACAAGATTTGACCAGAATTATATTTGAATCATTCAACAGATATATCCTTACGTCTTTTTTAGCCCCATACACACGAGAATGATTCATTCCTTGTTGATTGATTTATATACCTTGGTGTATATAGATCCAGTCACCACTCTACTGGTGATTGGACTATAGCTATAGGTGTTCACAATATCCACAGACCAAATCTGCACTTTATGCCATTGAGACATGTAGGTCCTGTTTGGAAATATATTATGACCTGCTTGATATTTCTAATAGGCCAACCAATCAACTTTTTTAAAGCAGCTTTTTTTAGAATACACTTGGCAAATGATAATCTTGGAAGACCCTGGAAATAACTGAGAACTTTCTTTGAACTTCTTGTTTTGTAACATAGATAATAATTGTGACCTGTCACGGGATATGGTAACCTAGTGGAATATAAGTAATTTCGCTTTTAGTCCATGATTAAGTGAGTTATTGATGAAAACAAGCGAATAATGCATATTTCCCCCCAGAAATATGACACAGGCAGAAATTTCCATAGATTAAGATAATGAGCAAAAAATCATTCTATTTATTTATGAAAGGTGCATTGTGGGTAATTTACAATAATGTGTTACAATAAGGAATGATGTCATGTTACCATGGCAACAGGAAAAGGAATGTTCAGATTGCAAGGAATATTTTTGTCAGTTTGATATTAAAAGTTTTTCACTTTTCAGTTATAGTTGACTGAAGATCTATGTGAAAAGTTATTGCATTTTGAATAACTCTGATAATTAAGAAAAGTTGAATTTTTAACTAAAATATCAATTAGTTCATAGAGATATAATTTGGAAATGGAGCACAAATGGCAAAAGAGGGGTGTGCCAGTGTGTACCACATACCGGATTTCAAACTTCAAAATCTCACCCTATAATGAGAATATTTGAAAACGGTTTGCATTGTCTGAAAGGTAGGATTGCTAATTCAAATTCACACCTTCCCCCTCTAGGACACCAATTTTCATAATGGGTCATATAAACAAAACTGTAAGAGTATGTGGATACTTGACAGAATAATATCAGTCCTCGTCCTCTGGACTCGCCTCACCGAACCTGTCAGTCTGTATCCACCTACGAGTATGTTTTTTTTATTTATCATACTTTAACGGAATTGTTAAGATTAATATGATGTATATTTCCTTAGATTTACTACTTTTTACATGATAATTAGTTTTATTGAGGTGATTCTTATTATGTTTTATTGAGTGGCACGGCAGACTACATGTCGTTGGCTGAGTAATAAAAGGTCGTATCTCACAAATGCTCATTTTGAGTAATTGCCCATTAAACAAATTTGATATATCTTAAACCTCTGTATGATTCTAAATATCTGCTCAAACATCATAATATCTTATTAATAGGAAGAATGATATACAACAAATACTTTAGACACAATTATGAATATATATGGGTTATTGGGATGTTACTATGGTAACATATACATTTTTTTTTCAGATACGACCTTTTATTACTCATTTTTAAAGAGATATCTAAATTTTAGATAAATACTAATTAAATTGGTTTAACAAATACAAATTACACAAAATGATATTTCTGAACTTGAACCAATATGCTAGTATTGAATTTATTTAATTACTCTACAAAAGTAAAGATTTATGTGATATTTAAACTATCAGATTCAATTGCAGCCCAGATACGCCCTTTTATTACTCAACACACACACCAGAATTTCAGTAAACAAAGGTCGTATCCAACATTTTGCAATTATATTACTTTGTCTGCTGTTAGTTTTCTAAAATTTATCCATAGTATTTTACAATAATGTGCGTGTGATAGTTATAAAAAAAATCAAAATCATAAAATGTGTACATTTCGCCTTAATTATCATTTTTTTCTAAGAAAGTCAATGACCATTTTCAGATACGACCTTTTATTACTCACTCAAAAGAGAGATTCTATAGATACGACCTTTGTTTACTGGGTTATAACATTCCAAAGATTTGGAAAATTTCCAAATTTCCAAATTTTCTAGATACCTTAGGGGGAAGGGAAACATATTCAAAAATAAAAATAAAATTGATTTTTTTGAGATACAACCTTTTATTACTCAGCCAACGATGTGTTAGCAGCGCTGCAGTTTGTTTTGCATTCTCTTGTGCCCATTGTTGTGAGCTTTTGAAGCTGCGTTCTCATCCTAGCTTCCATAAGATCGCTCACCAGATGGTCACTCATTGTGATGACAGAATTTATCCTGGTGTCCTGGCCTGCCTGTTTGTATTAGATATAGAGGATCACAATACCATAGGGAAACAGTGTATGACAGAATCTACCCTGGTTGCCGAGGTTAAACACTTTCTGATATAAGACTGATGATACGTAGTGGCCCCGGTACTCCTCTGTTACGCACGAAGTGCACATGCACGTGGCGCCCCAGTTTTGCACACCACCCTTCTCCACTCCTTCCTGACTTTTGCCAGCTCTGTGGCTCCATCTAGAGTTAAGTCCAGGCTCGCTAGGTCTTTTGTGAGTATGTTTAGCCATGTTGTCGTCTGAATATCCTGAATATCTGAATATACATGAGCCGAGCATTTGACACAGTATGAAGAAACACACTGATAGAGGATTTAACAACTATCCTAGACCAGACAGAAGTACACCTTATAAAACTCCTGGTAGAAGATGTCACACTCACAGTCAGAGAAGGTAAAGAACATCGGAACCTTTCGAGACGGAAATGGGCGTACCACAAGGAGTCTGTCTGAGCCCAATACTCTTCACATTATATGTGGTGAAAGCCCTGCTGGAACATCCGCAAATAGAAGATCACAGCTACGCAAAGGCCCCACAAGAAAAGATAGGAGAGAAGAGTCAACGTCCCGAAATAAGAGACCACATGTACTGCACACCACCCGACTATGGCACCATGATCAGGCCAAAATATGCAGACGACATGAGATGGGCCTCCAGCAACAACAAACACAAGATCAAAATGGAGAAAAACGCAGTAGTACTGAAACTGAAAGCGCGAGGCTTAAAGATCATCGAGGCAAAAACAGAAGAGTACACCTTAACCAAAAATGGACCAGAAGACTGAAAAAAATGCAAGATCTTGGGAAGCCTACTTGACACTACCGAAGACATAAAATGCTGGAAACAACTCACCAACAACGCAATGAAGAAACTAGAACACATCCTCACCAACAACAACAAACTGAATATTGAAATGAAGATCACAATATTCAGAGTGCGTGCAGAGAGCATCTTCCTATACAACTCAGAACTGTGGACACTGACCAAAACAACAATATCGACGCCTACCATCAAAGGCCCCGGTATGGACTAACGCGATTCTAACCTTGACTCCCATTGCATCGGTGTCTGCGCATGCAAGAGTACCCCATTTCTGGGTTGCATCGGTGTCTGTGCACGCAATCGCACACTCTTTCTGTGTTGCGACGGTGTCTGCATGTGCAATCGCACACCATTTTCATGACATGTGACTCATCAGAAAGGATGCTCCAAGGGGGATATGTCTTAAGCTCTAAGGCTAATATTAAGGGAGATATGGGTAGATTTCTGAAAAGTAGTGTTGAAAATGTCTTAAATCAACTTTTTGTGTAGAATTCAGTTAATCCACTGTAAGCATTCTATATAGTTTGAAAAACATTCTATTTGGAATGTTAATGGAATGTTTTTCCCCATATATAAACTAAATATTAGATGTTTGGTTACCATGGAAACAACATTTTGCGGATTTTGTCAAAAATTGTAATCCATTTGGAAAAACATAACTTAATTATATTATCAGTCCAAACTAAAGTAGATTATCTTTTCTAGATGAAAAAGTTATGTGCATAATAGCGCTGAGGAACTTTTGTTAATTTATGCAGAAAATCTTAATTTATTACTAAATAGATTAATATTCAATATCCGGGCCTTTTTGCCATTTTCAGGAGACCTGACAGTCCTGTGTTCAATAGCCTGTACCTTCCTTGTGAACTAAAAACATCCTCTAAAATGCTTAATTCCCACAGGGAGCATCCTTTCTGTATGGGGATGATATATCTGGGGTTTAAATAAACTTTAAGTACCTTGATAGGTGGGACAGTCTGTATGATTCTCATGGCTCGTGAGGTGCTGTCTGTACAACATGATGGCGTTCATGAAATCACGCTGGTAGCACAGAGATGTGCCGTTTGCGAGTCTGCGCGTTCCCGCGCTGTAACATCTCCTCCTTTTAATAGAGAGTCCCAATATGAGTCAGTCTTGAAAAGTTTAAATAGTCTAACTAATAGAACACGACAGGTATGCATAGCATAACATAGATTAGTCACACCACTCAAAGATTCATTTTCGGTGGTGGAATGCCCTTGTTCACACAATGGGACAATCTGACCAATGGTGGTGGAGGAGCCGTTGCTGTGGCTCGGACCAGCGACTCTGGGGCCGCAGGTGGCTGCTCACGTGGCTGCTGGTGTGCCACGGGAGCTGGTGGTGGTGACGCCGACTGAACTACCAAATCCTCAGTAGGTAGGTCCAGAGGTGGTGGCCCCTGGGTGCCACTGAAGATGTGGTCCGGGTGACGTCAAACCACTTTGTTGTCGCGGGTGTCCCTGATGATGTAACCCTTACCACCAAGGTTCTCGGTAATAACCCCTGGCAGGTTTTTGTCTCCGCAACCGGTGAAGTTCTTGTAGTACACCATGTCCCCTGCGTTGAAAACGCGCTCCTTGGTCATATTTATCATGCCTGTCCGTGTGACTCCTCTGCTTGTCACAGATTTTGTATTTTAGATCCGGCCTCACCAGATCCAACGGGCATTTAATTCTATGATTAAAAAGCAACTGTGCAGGTGAATGCCCTGTCGTCGATTGTGGTGTGACTCTGTACCTGAACAGGAATCCACCACTGAGCTTCTTCATACCACTCTTAAAAGTCTGAACAGGACTTTCCGCCAGGCCATTTGATGAAGGGTGGTATGGCACGGAAGTGAGGTGTTGGATACCATTTGCTGTCATGAAGAGATGGAAAGTCTCACTTTTAAATGTAGGACCATTGTCCATGACCAGGACATCCTGAATTCCATGGGTCACGAAACTACTTCATAGATTTTCAATTTTAGATTCCGGCGTTATGGTGGTCATCATAAACACCTCCATGTATTTTGAGTGGGCATCGAACATAATCAAAAACATGTGTCCTAAGAAAGGTCTGACAAAGTCTGCATGTATGTGCAACCAAGGCTTCTCAGGCCATTCCCATGGGTGCATCTCAGTGCTTGGTGGGAGGTTTCGGTGCTCTTGACACACTGTACAGCCCAAGACCAACTTCTCAACATCATTATCAATTCCAGGCCAGTACACATAACTACGAGCCAATGCCTTCATGCAGCTCATGCCCGGATGTGTCTCGTGTAATTCCTCCAGGATTTTCGCTTGGTCTGGAGTGGGTATCACAACCCTGGAACCGAGTGGTACATACCTATCTTGCAGACTCAGCTCTGCCCGTCGATGGTAATATGATGAAAGTTCCTCCGAATGCACAGTATCTGGCCAGCCCTCCTGCAGAAGTCATACAAACTGCACCAGAACCAGGTCCTTCTGGGTCCACTCCCGGATCATCACGGAAGTAACGGGTGTCGCGTCCAGCTGTTCAAGTGACAGGATCACGTCTGCAGGAACCGGTGACTCGACCTGCATCCCTGGTGCAGGAAGTCACGACATACAGTCCGCGTTCCCGTGCTCGACTTCCCATCGATACACGAGCGTATAGCTGTACCCCGCCAAGGTCACAGCCCAGCGCTGCACTCTCCATGACGACATGAGGGTATCGGGTGGTCAGCTCCTAATAGCCCGAGCAGCGGCTTGTAGTCTGTCTGGATCTTAAAGCTCCTCCCTTCCAGGTACTTCTGGAATTTTTTCACTCTGAACGCTACCGAAAGTCCCTCCTTATCTAGTTGAGAGTAGCGCCTCTCTGTCGCTTTGAGCTTAAGCGACGCGAAAGCCACAGGTGTTTACACACCATTTTCCACATGTGACAGGACCGCTCCCATGCCATAAGGGGAAGCGTCACATGACAATACTATCAACTTACTCAGGTTGTAATGTGTCAGCACGGGAGCAGTTTTCAACATTTCCTTTGACAACCTGAATGCTTTCTCACGCTCCGGAGACCACTTATACTCCATGCCCGCCCGCAGCAGTTCGTGAAGTGGCTCCAAAACGGTACTCACATTAGGTAGGATGATTTTTTCTATAAAATTTAATCTTTAGTACAGTTTACTAATTATCAAGGGAACACATGGTTACACTGAACTATAGTAGGTTAATTATCCCACAATGTTAAGGTTATTTTAAGTGGTTGATTTGCCTTTGGATCATAGCTAGCTTCTTTCGCAGTCTCTTCCCCATTCGACTGCTGTAGTCCAATACATAATAATAGTTCCTGTATTATGTAAGACATAACACTCGTGTGAAAGGACGTTCTTTATCTATTCCTGTGTTATTGTACTTCCATGACAAGATCTCAGTTGACAATGAACAGGTCCAAGGACAGAATCCGTTCAATCACACTCAGTCAACACTCCTGCCATCTAAACAGTCTATCAGCTTCAATATCAACTCCAGGATTAAGCTTCTAGAACTCAACCTTTCCAGGATGGTTAACTCACAACAACATTCAGCTTACTCTGATTGAATGCCGGCTATGACAGCCCTCATGTATGATGATACGATACACGTCATGACCTAGACTCCTCCTTACTCCTCGACTTTTGACAAGGAGCTATAGCTAAGGCGTGTGCTAATGTAAACACTACGCTAAGCTTACTGAGCATGCACTGACCACCCGCATCAGTACAATACCCAGTAAAATGATTCATTGATACTGTCACCTGTAATTTTGGGTAATGTTACTGTAATTTTAACCTTTATCAAACCACTTTCCCATAGGTCTCCAAAGGGTTAAACGGCACTTGTAAAGGGTGACATGATATGAGAAAATGTCCAGTAATTCAGTGATAATCATTCCCCTATATGGTTAGCATTTGGCACACCAATTTAACATATTTCTTATTGCCCCCCCCCCCTCCACTGTTAAATCATGTTTGTGGGCCCCTGTCCCTGCCCCTCCCCAATACATTCATATTTGTTGCCCCCCCACCCTTTTCAATTTCTGGATACACCCCTGGATGCGATGGAAATATGGTCATATAATTTCTTGTCACAGTAGCTAAGATAAGTGTGACAAAAAGGGGGTCTTCAACTGATATTAAATATTGTAGCTTCTTTCATTTTAATCTGTTCTCTTGTTGCGTCTGGTCGTTCCTCCCTTCCTTCCTTCATTCCTTTCTTCCTCCCCTCTATGGCCCATCGCATAGTGAAACATGTAACAGCAAATGATAATTATCCTTGTCAAAATACCTACTGTTGTGCAAAGCTCCAGCATCGAAATTCTCCAACTTAGTATGCTCGTCCTGGGCTGAAAATTGGAGGAATTTTAGATGAAAATATCTATCTTTTAGAACTGTATACAAAATTAAAATCAGGTTACGAGAACAGACACAATACAACAGCAGGAACTGTCACAACAGGGACATCCCTGTTGCAATGCTTTGATTTGTTTCATTGTTGCATTATGCAACTGTGCTCCGTCACATAAGCCAACCCTCGCAACAGCGAGAGCACAGAGAGGACTTAATTAAGGGTCTCGCAACAATGCAAACCACAGCGAGGGTTTTGGTCAACGTCTTGCTGTTGAACACGAAATTCAGCATCAATCTTCACCCATTTCTAATAATCATTCCAGGCTGACAGTTTCAGGGATTTTAGATCAAAACGTCTAGTTTTCAGAACTGTTTACAGAATTAAAATTGGTTCAGTAGAACAGCCACAAATCAACAGCGGGATAGCGACATCCTTGTTGCGAGAGGATGTATTGTTTCAATTTTTGAACAGGGAGGGGTCTTGCTATGGTGGACAACCCTCGTCACAGCAAGGAGATTATGCGACAGACCACAGGCCATTGTCCCTATAACCTAAGCACCATCTTATGTACTAAATAAAAGGAAAAAAGTTGATTAACACTGCTGGCCTCATATTTCTAACAAAACAAAAAAATCTCTCTTTCAGCCAACACATCAGAGGGTTGCAACTGTGCCAGTGTGGCCGGGATAGTGGTCGGCGCCTTACTTCTCCTGTTGCTGGTAGGTGGTGCCATTGGTATGGGGGTGTGGTGGCGCTACTATCGATCCCCTTCTGCTGCTGAGGATGAGGCTGCCATGGAGACATTTGCAAACCCACTCTATAATAAACCGAACAACCCGGCAAGACCAGTGTCTGGAAATAGCAACCCTGCTGCACTCACTGTTGAGGCACAGACATGTATATAATAAAATACAGCAAACACTTTTTCTGTTGGCCTATATATATGTAGGTAACAGATTACAATAAGATCTAGGGTAGCAAATTGTTGAATGTTCTTATTTTATTGGCTTTAGAACAGCTAAGAAAGAAACACTAGAACTACTGCTTTTCAGAAGTATTCCCAAAATAGATTGGCCATAAACAAAACAATCAAGGGCACTGAAATTAAAGATATCAAAATATGTATATTTGTCCACCCCGAACTATAAAAAAACTCATCTAAATCCAGCTAGAGATAGGGGTCCGAGAAGTAGGAATAGATCAAAGTTAGACCAAAAAGGGGAAGCTGGACTTAAAAGAAATAGGGGTAGACACGTAGGATGAACTCGGCTGGCTGAGAATGAGTACGAGAAGACTGAAGACACAAGTTAAGCCAAGAACTAATGTTCTTGGCTTAACTTTAGAACATGGGATGAGAAAATGGGCGATTGGCCTACATGCTACCACCTTTTTCATTTTTTGGGCAGTACACCG
Organism: Lepidonotus clava; assembly: GCA_936440205.1. NCBI lineage: Eukaryota > Metazoa > Annelida > Polychaeta > Phyllodocida > Polynoidae > Lepidonotus > Lepidonotus clava. The sequence continues at coordinate 23,559,619 of OW387135.1, forward strand.
TCTTGTGTCTAGAATGGTCGGTTACACAAGACTTTTAGAAGCCCAGTACGAGGGACCACATGGTTCTGCATGGAACCAAAAGAACCAGCTGTCTAACTTAATTTAGAAATGGAGCCACACACACACTAGGGATAACACATATATAAACATAATGCTTAAGAAATTGAGAAAATATTATGAACATAGAGCAAATTCAGGGGCGGATCCAGGAATATTAAAAAAGAAGGGAGTGTGCAATTATGAAAATTTTATATTCAAAAAAATTAAATTTTGGCCCAAAGGGGGGGGGGGGGAATGTCCCCCAACGCCCCCCTAAATCTGCGTTAATTAGTGTAATGTATTGACTGTTTACATCCCTCATGTCTGTTCTCAGGGGTCAAGGCCTGGCCTTTGGGGTAGGGGGGGCGGGGTTAGTGGCCCGTTCTAGTAATGAGGGCGGGCCCTTGCATATTGATCCACCCGCCACCATCGGTGTCTGTGTGATGTCAGCCTGCCAGAGTCTATACCATCACCGAGTGGCCCGATGGGTCTGAGGGTAGTTACAGCAAAGTGAACTCTCTCAAGGAGCTAGCACGAGCGGTAAGGATAGGCCAGTCCTACTAATCTGAGGTTGGACTGAAGTAAAACTTTCCTATGTCACTAAGCTCCATGTCGAATGTCGAATTTAAGAAAAGGGTCATGTTACATGTCACTAACGTGGCCATATCACATGTTGAATTTAAGAAATAGGCATGTCACCGTGTTGAATTTAGGGGGTCTAGGGTCATATGGGTCCGAGCTGCACATATTGGAGGGGGTGGCCTGATGCGGCGCCATTGGTGAGAATATCACCGCTCCTCTCCTCCAGGGTTTATTATACCTTCAAAGGGCACCCCAGGAGGGGCTGATCGGGCACAGGACAGGTGGGAATTGGGGTGGGGGAGGTTGAGGGGGAGGGGGAGGGGGGATGGCCTGACCAAGGAGGAGCCGCTTGGCATGGGGCTGGAGAACGGGTGACAGAGGAGGCAGGGGGTGTGAGGGGGAGAAGAGGGGAGGGGAGGGGGAGAGCAACGAGGGTTGGCTGGAGCCGGCCCCACGTGACTTGAGGGTCGAGGGACAGGGCCCTGGACGAGGGAAAGGGGTGTAGACATGCTGTTGGGGCCGAGAGGTGGATGGGAAAAGCCCAAAGTAGTTTTCGTAGGTCAGCCATGATATTTTTTCAAGATATTTTAGCTGCACAAATACTGCTTAAAGTGTGTTCTCTGGGTTCATAAAAAAAATTACTTATTTTATTTTCACTTTTTAATCATTTACACTTAGAGTTTTAATATTAATTCTTAAGTTTTAAGTTTCAATGTGAGAATGTAGAGGACATGTTGCTAGGGCCTGACCATGCACATATGGTTGAATCATGGAGGGTAAAACTTTACTCTCCATGGTTGAATCTTCCAATAAAAGGGGATGACGTGCTTTATTCTCATAAGCTATTTGCTATTTCAGTTGAAGACACTTGTTACCAAATAAAATATGCCATTTAATTGTTTGGTACTAAATCTCTCTGTCTTTCCCACTCTCATTTTACATTTCAAAAATATGTGCAACTTACATAAATCTCACTGATTTCTGAAGAATGGGAAAATTGTGGACTTGTCCCGTTGGATATAGCTACATCATGTTTTTCATGAACTATCACTTGATTGTCATTATGAATATCAAAAGCTGAAAACCTAAATGTAAAGCATTTTTCTAAAATAATATCTTTTTCACAAGTGATAATTCTTACGTGAATATATATGCACCACTCGGCCATGCAAATATAAAATAAAACAAAGTGATCATGGAGAGCCATATTATGAGAACAATTTCAGTACTTGCCAGAGATGATCATGAGAATTTAATGATTGGCTAAAACGACAGATGGCAGTGATGTAGTAACTAATAGGGAGGTTAAACAACACCAGCACGTCTCAATTTGTTAACGGATCTGTTCTTACAAACTGTAAAATTTTTCAACAATAGCATTGCTAAAATACGTGCAATGCCTTTACTGAATTTCAAAAAATGTCGAAATTGGACCGATTATTAAACATTGTATCAAGAGAAAAATAGTAGAGATGATCTTTTGAGTTTGTTATAATAATTATCATGCATATATATGGTTTCACATTTTGAATCAAAAGAGCGCACGGAAGATAATGCTGAATCATGCGTATCTTGGTTATAATAATTAAAAGTACCAATAATCTAATAAACAACAAATAGTTATGACTGAGTACGTGTCACTGCAAAAAATAAATCACTAAACTAAGTGACAAATTATCTAATAGGTGAATAACGAAGTCTGTAAATCTGATGAATAAAATGTTCTTAATATAACAATCCACAATGTTACATTAATTGTGTATGCTTATGGTAACTAAAGCTGTTTGTATCAAAATAATCTCGCGACTTAATTTGTGGGAAACCACCTCATTAGTCCGGCTTTTATTTTGATCAGGTTTATTTATTTGACTATCAGATCTACAGTCATTCCCTTAAGTGGTAGTAACGTGTAAGCCTACTGTTCTACCTTTACCCTTTTGTTCACTAAACGCACTACTTCATGCATTTTCTGTGGACATTTGATTCAACTCCCACGCCACTGGTACTGGTCCGAATTAATGAGCTGACCAAAAAGCCCTTGTGTCAATACGACGCCATTTTGGCACTTAATAAAACAGTGCACGTGTTGCCGGCACCCAGCGTGTCCACCCTGTCATGCACCTAACCTCCTTAATGTTAACAATGCATTGATTAATCAAACATGAGTACTTTTTTTACGACTGTCACATCAGAGTAGTGCATTTCGAATCCAAAAATGTTTGTCCAACTTTTACTGAATTTGCTACGACAATTGACCCTTATCATCGGTAAGAAATTACAATTTTCTAATTCATCAAAGATGTAAGTGGACCAGAGGCATTAGATTAGCCCATATCCAACCCAAAAATATCTGTACAACTTTCACTGAATTTGAGGAAATAACTGACCATAATATTATCATTAAAGATACGATGCACTAATTTATCATATCTTTGTACGTTTTTATAATTGTCGAATCAACGTACGCCATTTCCAACCCAAATATGATATGGGGCCAACTTTCACTGAGTGTGCAGTAACAGTTGTACCTATATCATCAGTAACTAAACACACCAATAAGTCAAAAATGTCCAACTGTCCATGTATTTGCAGAGTCAATTGACCCTATAATATCACCAGTAAAAACAACGCATCGATCATAAAGCCTAAGTACTTTTTTGAATACTGACCCATCAAAGTACCTCCTCCCCAGACTAAAAATATCCGCCCAACTTTCACTGAAATTTGCTGGATTAATTGGCCCTATATCATGGGTGAACTCGGCCCCTAATTATTGTGATTGCCTACAGGTCATCAGGCCCCCATTGTAGGCCTGTGCCGAGGCCCGTGTGATTACCTAGGCGTGGAGGTGTGATTGTTCTGAGGCTTTGTACGGCCGCTTTGTAGTGGGCGGGGATTTGAGGGTTCTGACCGGGGCTGCTGTAGCTATAGTCTGTTCCTGGTAAGTTGACCATGCATTTGATGGGGTTGTATTCAGAGTGTACAAGTTATTCGATGATGGGTGTTACGTATTTCAAGAACATTCAGTGTTCTTATTGTTTGCTTTTGCAGGTGAAACTATAATTATCGGATTGATCTGAAGGACTGGCGTTTTTATAAATAGGTTGCAGTTTTGACTGTGCCACTATAGGACTTTTGTGGAAATGTAATCTCACAAATGATTGCGTATTTCAAGAACTGAAGGAATTTCATGCCAGTGCAAATAGAAAAGAACACTGAATAACGAGGATACTTTTTTGTGACTTATGACTTTCTTATTGATGATATTTTTCGCTTAACTAAACCCATTTTTCTTTCGCAACTTATATAATTACATCCAAAGTTGGATATCAATTTCCCACTTATTGTAAGGAAATATACTTTTTACCAAAATTGACTTAAAACAGTGTATAACTTTTTATCCAGTATAACTTTCTTATAAGAAAGTTCATCGGTGTAACGACTTGTTTTAGTAAGATTGCTAGCCAATAGCAAAATAGGAAGAATACAAGACCAGAAAGCCCATCTGGTCGTAAGGCAGTGCCATTAAAACATTATTTATTCTGAGGCCGGCCTGCCACAAAAACAACATTATTTTGAAAAAAAAATCTGAGATTAGCCAATGTCCATATTGTTACAACTTGGAGAATTAATAACCCAAACTAAATGAAGAACATTACATCAACTTACAAGGAACAGACTATAGCGTCGTGTGGCGCGTTTCGGACCGCATTGCGCGGGGCGGTGGTAGGAGTAAGGTAGGGTCAGAGGTGTGCGCGTCAAGGTATAGGGAGACTCACCGCCAAAACAAGGTGGACGGCTTGGGTTGTTGGCCACCCCGAACCCAGTCAGTCGATGAGCCTCAGACCAGAGAGTATCAACGCATCGAACGGTGGAGCTACCAGTAACCACAGGAGGGCCTGGATTTTACCCTTTACTGCAAGTTGGATTTTACGTAGCATCACTTCTGACGGATCTGTATAAATAAATGAAGGTAGGTTATAATTAGGGAGGGATGTAGGTTTTGGGGTTTCTGTTTTAATTGTATATAATATATGTCTTCTTTAAGGTATAATGATGATAATATCTTTGTATGCGAGTGCTATGAAGGCATTGTGTATTTTCAATGTAAACAGTCATGGAAAGGCCAACTGCAAGGGGTTTATCTGTTTATCAGTTCAGGTGGCTAAAAGTAACTGAAAGTAATGTGCATGTGAAATAAGTTGGGTAGCATCAGTTTGTGCTAATTATGCTGATCCTTTGGAGTGTCGTGCAGGTGCTAATTAAGTAAACCAATAATCAATCAGATCAAAGCAATGTCTCACAACTTCAGCAATCGAGATGCCATCATATTGTTATTAGTATTAGGAAGAGAATGAGCATTATAAGCTCCAATCGACAATTTTCTTCCTAATGTATTACATCAGATCACTGATTGCATGTTTTAGTGGTTATACTTTGTATTCAGCCTATAGGGTGTTTTTGTCGCAGTACATTTGTAGTGTATTTCCACATTTTGCACATTATGAAAGTATTCCTAGAAATGCCCTCTGCTATCTTAGATCAGTCTGAAATTAAAGTGTGTTTCTTGTCTTTGTATATGAAAGGAAAAATAATAATGTGCGCTCAATGCACTGGTTGACCACTCTAGCAGGAAAAGTGGTCATGAAAAAACATTTTGGTTATCATCCAAGATACATGAGTGAAATATTGAAGCTAACTATCAGTGGTACTACAAAGAACCGATTCGTCTATAGATAAAATGAAATAACGGAGAGATTCAATAATGAAATGATCCAACGTGACAAAATAACATGGTACAACTTGTTTTCTGATTGTACACGATTGAGATTTTGATCATATATATAGGCGTAAGCCTAACCCCAAAATCATGCTGGTTTAAATCCGTCATGAAAAATGTCAAAAATGTCAATGCAGTAGCTTCAAAGCTTTTTGGTGACCTAAAGAAGATCAAGTATTTTTTACAAGATGCTCCACCCATACAGGGTCACACATGGGTTTTGCAATGCATTCATCAAACTTTACCTCCAGTGTATTTGATATTCAGTGGGGCAGGTTCAGTGTCAATACGGTTCTTCCATTACAAGCTTACATGGGTTGATATTTACCCGAGACAGTGGGCACACACAAAAACTAGTCACGGGTGGAGATTGAATGGGTTTAGCCAATGTGTGGAGAGTGAGCCGTGATGGGTGGAACAACATTAACACGATAAGGGTACATTTAACGTGCTGGCGTGTTAGGACAAGAACCTTAGGTAAGCAGGTCCGGGTATTAACAAGGGTCTTTTTGTTAAAGAGGTCCTATAGGTAAGACCCAATAGCCCATGTGTTCTCATAGCTCAAGGGGTAGTGATTCAAGGGTAGGTCCCAATAACCCATGGGTTCTCATAGCTCAAGGGGTTGAGGTTCAAGGGCCTTGTGCAATGTATTCACAATGGGAAATCTCTAAATGGACAAGTTATGTTTCATTTACCCGTGCAGTGTTGCACTGAACCGTCATCTAATTATGATTTGCTTAGAACTGTGAAAGCCACTGGAGTTTCTTACAAAAAGAAAAGAGAAAAGGCATTTATATTTTATTGCTCATAGATTTTGTAGCAAGTAATATGAATTCTAGGTTAAACGCATTTAAAAACTGTAATCACTGAATATATTCCACAGGATGAAGGAATAATGTTCCAATATGATATTATATAAAAGAACAGGCGTGTTTTATTCAGAACTTGGTAAAGTATATAAATTCACCAGTAAATGTATAGTTATATGGAATTGACAAAAATTAACGTTTTCCAATCAACTCTAAATTCTAATAATAACAGTTTTTAATTACAAATCTGCCAATCAGGCTAAAGTGACCACTCTATTCTTGCCGTGTATGTACAAACGCACAATAACCACGGGCTGGAAACGAGCTCATTTTGACGGGGGCAGGTCGCGATCGACAAAAGATGAAGGTGCGACCCGCAGGGAGGGAGAAGGCGGGCTTCACTGGACCCTGGGCGGCGATGAGGGCGGGAAGCCCCCGGGAAGCCCCGGCCTGGGAGGGCGGGAAGCCCGGGGCGTGAGGTGGGAGGCCCGGGGGTAGGTGTGATTGGTATTGCCCAGGTGTGAGTGGTTTTGGCCAGGTGTGAGTGGTTAAGGTGTGACAATCAGTGGACACCGAGCCACCACCAATTGACCGACCCCCTTGAGGACTCTCACTGCTGGGCTCCTTACAGGTAGGACAATGTGCTGGAGCTATTGGTTAGTGCTCCCCTCTTGTCGTGAGAGTCTACCCCGGGCCCCGTCCCCCGGGGAGGTAGGGTGAGAGGAGGGTACTGATTCCTTAAAATAATGTTACCACTTACTTATAAACAGATAAACTCCTATTATAGTTATACCCAAATCCCAGACCACTGCATCTTAATTTGCCCAGAAGATTAAGATTTGCAATTCCATTTGCTCTAATGTAGTTCTCCTTTAATCTTGCAGTCAATCACCTATTTAGTTACAAAATTGTGTGTATTTTTATGGGAGAGAAGTCTACGCCTTTATAAACTCTCAACACCTTTCCCGTGAGTGATCCCAGTGGACCCTCACAGAAACGCCTTAACTCCAACACTTTTAGCCTGGGACCATAGAAACCCATATACAAACTCTTTGGTTCAGGCTCTTAAGGAAGCAGGGCGCCACACAAATGAAATAAGTTTATTTTGCATCATCCTCAAACAATAAAGCTGACCGCCCCAATATTTTTATCAACTTGTCCTCAATTTTTCCTTTCGTGTACTCCTTTGGCGGCTGTTTTACACATGGTGCCCTGGACTCCGTTTTCAACTCAAGTGCCCCCCCCCCCCCCCTCCTCCTCCTCCTCCTCCTCTCGGCCCCCCCCCCCAGGTGCTCCCCGTGCCCCTCCAGTAAGGGTTGCCATGCACTTAAGGTGGGGTACTCAGAAGATCGGTCCCCTCTGAGGGCCACCTCCCCCTTAATGGGCCCCTCGTCCCGACACCTGATAGCTCCAAGACAGGTGCTCGACAACAAACGACGACTTTCTTTCAAAGGTGGCCGACTTGATTAAATCTGTGAGGTTGGACGCGGTACTGCTTCAGGAGAATACAATATTGTACTTTTTATTCTATTTTGGGTAGCAGTATATGGTAACTGATTGTGTTCTGTGTCTGTTTCAATTATTGATTATACACAATGGAATAGTGCCTTTTGAATGAAGCTTCTCGGTATGTGTGCACCACGGAAATCAGTAGCATTGATACATTAAGGTGATATGTAGAATTTAAACTATGATTAAGTGCAGTAGGCCTATTAATATAAGGCGTTGAACATCGCTGGTGAACAGAAATGTTACAAATCATAACCCCCAATGATCGGAATATTAACCTTATTAGTCCACAAGTTGTCAAAGGTCGACCATACTCGTCATGATGATAATTATGTAAATCAGACACAAAAGAAACTTACACAATGAGTAACTTTTGAAGTTATAATTATACCGTCTGCAGATTTCCCATCAGCATGCATAAGACCATAATGCGTTCAACCTTGCACTACTCTCACTTTCCTCTAAACGTCCCATATCAAATTCAAGCAAACCTATGCACCCGCAGTGATCAAGTGTTAGTTATGTTAACCCCCTCAGTAAATAACAATCACCTTTACAGACACCATGACACACCTAACAGTACGTGTCCAAACAGGACCCAGACAAACGTCCGACTAATTATATAACCTAACCACCACCTCTGTCTTGTCCCCCTGTCAAGCCCCTGAACTACTGGCAGGTCCTTTCTCTTGACCTGTCGGATGGTGGGGTGGGGAGTTCGCCCTGCTGACCAGTGGTCAAGGGATGGTCAGGGTAACCTTAGGTAACCCATGCCAAGGTGCGCCTCCGAAGCATTAGGTATGAAATTGGAAAGAATCCCTCTGCAAGCGTGGCCTTTGTGAGTGAAGATCGTTAGTGAAATGATGCGGAAAACGTTCCTTACCACTCTGTTAGGCTTCTCAGTGGGGAGTATGGGTTGGGTTATCTCACGAAAGGACAACATTGAATCAGTAAACCAAACCGTCCATAACTCTCTATAATGTGGCTTGATGTGTGTCTAATTTTAACATGATTTACAACATCTGGATGTCTATTGGAACAATATGATTTATTACTGCAATGGTGCTCCTATAGTGTTAGAGAGGAGAGGGAGGTGGGAGGGGTGGCACCTGAATAGGTTTATGGATAATAAGGTCTACGTCCCTAGATGCAAGCGGGAACATAATTTCTCGGTGTTAGGGTTGAATATGCAGTTAAAGTGAAAATGTACGGTCATCTCTTCATTTTGATGCACCTGGTCGATTCAGATGCCCCCCACCCATTCGCACCCCTATAAAAGCAGGAAATTTAGGGTAAGGCATGGAGCATCCAAAGATCAATAGACTCTCCCTGGCTGCCTGACACTTTCTACAGGTTGACAACTTCTTCTGAGAGGTACTATGTTAATGGATTTTCCCTCAATTATACCATGCTGCCACCTCAGACTTAACCCACACTGCCTGCATACTTAATGGTGAATATAACATGTCATGTAGCACAATATGTGCCCTCATAAATAAAGTAAGATGTAAGGAGGAAAAGGGAGAGGGGTGATCTATGCAGTGAATTGCATGTGGAATTCTGCAGCGGTTTGCGTTCAAGGCCCTGAAGTGTCTGGTGGACTACCTGCCCCTGCCATCGTTCTCACCCTTATAGATTTAGTCATCAGTATTTTGTGAGTTGGTCTCCATACAACTGACAAAGAGCCGAGTGGAACTTAACATCAACACATTATAATGATGCAAAGAAGAATGAAAAAATCCCTTTTTAATTTGATAAAACACTCCATGGGGATATCAATCCGATAAACTTAATTGCGCCAATTGAATGGCAGCATTACCAGGCAATTATAATGATGCATTGAATTGTTGAATACATTTAACATAAATATTGCTAAAACAATATCGCTTCCTGTTGGACATTACATTTTATAAAATGGATGACAACATTATTCTGACGCAACGGCACTTTTTACTCGAGATTTTTTCTCTCGCCAAAAAACGGGTAAATTTTCCTTTATCAAATATATCTCAGCTTTACCCGCTTATATGTCTTTAAAAGTATGATTAGTCCTTATCAGTGTTCATTATGTGATTTTAATGACCACTAGAACTATTGTCCAGTTCCTTTATGGACAAATGAGTACTCTTCAGAGGCCATATCTCAACTTAATCAATTGATAATATCGAATGTATTTCGGCCAGCCTGTCTATGTCTATTTTAATCATTAGTTAAACAGCCGTTCACAACTTTGCATTAACGAACCCCTACTAAAATGCATTTTATCTGTAATTCTAGACCACCAAAGGCCACTGAATGAGCTCATTAATGCCATTTAGGGGTCATATTTCAAGGAACGTATACCATTGAGGTTGGCTGTGATGGTAGACATTTGGTCCAATCAGTAGAAGTAACGAGTTTGGAAGTCTATACTCGTTGGTTAAACGAAATAATGGGGGCCCTCAGGCCAGTGTAGTTATTTCTAAAAGTGTGTATGGATAATGAGCACAATAAGTCATTATTTCTTTACCGTAAAACCCTTATTATTTTAGCATCTTGAGGTTAGTCTGTATACATTTCTAGATTTATAAAGTCCATCAGCTTATCACTTACCCTACTTGAGCATTGCATAGTATTCTACTTTTTCTGATGCTGTAATCATGTTCGACTATGCCATGAGGCAGATTCAAAGTAAGCAAGTTTCTCGAATTACCAATGTTAAGTTGATAATTGCATGATAGTCAATGACCTTATTACTTACCCTTCACTGCATCGAATTCTATGTTTTCTCTGCTGTAATCATAGTTGACTATGCTATGAGATAGATTTAGTCCAAGTAGGTATGTTTCTCAAATTATAAATGCTCCTTCAGAACTTGCAATATCCCCCCTAAAAAACAACAACAAAAACAAACAACCAAATATCAGGATGGAACTTAGATTATAGGGTGCAGCTTAAGATCAGGAGTTTACGGTAGTTTGGTTATTGAGTAGGGCTCATATTTTGCACAGAAAGCTTCTCCCTGAGGCCATATACTGTATTGTACATTACCCAAGGTTGCCAATTGCAAGCTTGAAGGAAACCCGGAAGGGAACCCACTTGGCTAAGGTTTGTTCGTCCGTGGTGACAAGTGGGAAACGCTATATTTACGTAAAGGGTTAATGGTGCCTATCGATTTACACGGAGTGCACCGCCAAATAATGAGAACTGGAGGTTACGTCATGCTCTTTTGTAAGACTTTGTGCTGAAACTCGATAAGGGACCGTGTATTAATTGCATGCGCATTTTCTCTGAGTTTTACTTATACCCAGTCCCTTTAAGCCCATACATGTATATTCCTCCAGCTGCAGGTGTTTTGACTACAGAGAATTTGGTAATTTTTCAATTGTAACAGGAAAAGTATAGGAATACATTTGAAAGGGAGCTCAAAATCCTTCGCTATGATCATGGAAAGTAAAATAGAATAGAATTCTATTTTAGAATAGAATTCTATTTTACTCTCCATGTTATGATATAATAACCATGTCTATATTTGGCCGTTATTCTCACTGGCGATTATCAAAACCATAAGTAAATATGATAATGCAATACACCCATTTAATGGAGACTTCTGAGATAGGAAACATGATCTGAGTTTACATTGTCATGAATCATAAGATTTCAAGTGGATATAATTGAGACCTTATAGTCAAAGAAATCCATTTTACTAAGTTCTGCAATCATACAACCCGCGGGATACCAAAACCACAACAAAAATGGCAAAACGGGCTTCAACCTTTATAGGTATACTCCAGCAGTGGTCACTCTTTACCTTGTCCCTTTAATCCCACAAGGTATGCCAATACTACAATCCCAACCAAAACCCCTATGTCGACATCCAATACGATAAAGGGGCACCAGTATGGCCAAGCTGGTCAGCAATAGCCCTAATACCTGACTCGGACTACTTTGGCAATAACCAACGTCAGCCACGATCCAATTTATTCCCACATTCTAAGCCGACTCTTTATAGATCTGCTTTAGCTGACCATATTAAAGGTGGTATTACACTACACGACTTTGGCTGCGATTTCAGCATGATCTGATCATAATACAGACAATTCATATATATGAGTGATATGATTATCAAAAACTGGCAATTTGGAGCATCTCACATATGTAAAGCAAAGAATTGTATTTCTAATATGTGCAATTTCGCTGCGACATTGCGACTTTTCTGCAACATCGACATATTGCAGCTCAAGTCGTGCAGTGTAACACCACCTTAAAGGCTGAATGTCAAAGTCAGAACTCATTCATCTGGCCAGTTAGGGCAAAGCTCCTGTACTCTATATCGGTACTTAGCCCTTTATATTTCAACTTGAGACACGTCAAAAGAATGATATAGCTTTGCCTTAAGTATAGTGCTACTTTTCAGAATGGTTCGGTATGGACGGGGAATTTCAATAGACCCTTTGCATGGTATGAATAGATGATTCACAAATGAAACTAAGAGAGAGACTTCATATTTAAAGTTTCAAATATATCACAAACATAGTTCATTTTATATATTTTGACGCCATTACAAACAATCTAAGCCTTTGCATAAAACTGTCTTCATTGATTGATTTTCTTAGTCACCAACTTGGCATACCATGCGGGCTATAACGACTATACGTCATTTCAAAGTTGACACGAGTGAGACCCTTGAATTAATCCCTTAGTCAACGAATGACACAGGAAGTGGGGGACCCAGGTGTGTCATTTTCTCACTCCTGTGTTGTTCTGGGATCAATGTATTAGCACTCCCACACAGGACAACGGCCGTGACTCATCACAATACAACATATACTTAATCCCGTACACTTACCCGTGACTCATCACAATACAACATATCCCCCGTGCACTTAATCCCGTACACTAACAGTTTGGGCACTGCCCAACAATACACAGGTTTAAAATACTCTTAAAGGGCCCCGTCCGCCTGCAAGCTGTTCTATCCGTACGCTTGTGAGCGTTACGTGCATGCCACCGTGCGGATTATTGCACCAATATTTGACTTTCATAGATGCCATCTGTCAAAGATGAAGTCAGTCCGCAAGTCTGTTTGCCTTCAGGTAGGCCAAAAGAGAGATTTTTTTGGTTATGTATCGGTTTATAGAGGAATGGAATTGGTGTAATTTGAAAGTGATGGTTATTGTCCCGTGGTTTATTTCTCAACATCATCAATATACTGATAGGAATTTCATATAGAACTTAATTTGTATACCAGAATTTTATCATTTGCACAATATAAACACACACTATTTGTAACACAAAACATTGCGGTATGATAGGACCCATGACAATCGCAAGGATATCCTCTTCTTCTATATATTATATTCCACTGAGAACAAGCAATGCTTTATGCAATTATTTTAATGTCTGTAAGGTCCCGTATGTTCCCTGCATACCTGATCGAGGGCTCTCCCAGGTTTGTTTCCACTATCATACTAAAAGAAATATACGAGTTGTTAGTCTGATTACTATCTGATCCTAAAAATACAACCCATACATGTAGCCTGCCCTTGCACATGGGGTTGGAAATTGGGATACTTGAAACAAGACCCAGGAGATACTACTGTTTCTTGGCCGTCCTCTGACCAATGGCCCGTGGCGCTAACGATATATTAATTTATCACTCTTTTTGTGTGATTTGGCAGCCACTAATAAACCACACCATAACTAGGGATGAAATATGCTTCTGTGCACCGACACTTTAAAGGAACCAAACGAATAACCTTTAAGCATGAATACTCGTCGGACCAACCTGCAGATACAGAACTATAATTTGCCCAGTCAAGTCAGAAATGTGTGACTTTTGCGCCCTTGTTGTAGACCATTGATCAAACCACTCAACTGCTTAGTCCATTAGGACCTGCTTGCAAAATTTAACCTTAATGCCAGAGCTTCTATCTGTCAGCCTAAAATATCAATCAGGTGAAAACATGTTGGTTCAGGGCCCTCAGGTAAGTTGTTACACCTGCGTGTGAACTGCCTCACCAGGAGGACCCATACCAGGGGGGGGGGGGGGGCACTGACTCTTTGAGGGTAGGTACCCAAACCAAAACTACAGGGCCTGGTTTTCCAATAAGACAGCTCTCTGCTTTGATTTAACAGCCCCCTATTTCCTTGGATGTCAATGGATAGCCCATTGTTTTTACTGCAGCTATAATATATGGTTTGACTACAGACCAAGCTCAGAAATTAGCTCTTTTCTCAAAATTGTAACACAAACATTCATACTAGGTAATCCTAATGCTTATTCCCTGATTAGACTACCTAAACACAACAGCTCCTATAGTATGGTGCCCTTGACTGACTTCCTTTAGGGACATCCTGAGACAGTTACAGCCCCCCCTTTTTTTAGCCTAGACCCGCGTCACAGCCATAGCTTCTGCCGCTCGTTTTGCAGTGGGTACCCAAACCTGGGAGGAGTGCCCCCCCCCAGGACCCATACACCAGGAGCTATTGACCAGGAGTTGACCCTCCATACCAACAGGTAAAGTGACCAACCTGTGCCCTTTGATTCCTTGCCTTTGGGGCTCTTGACCATTGGGATCTGTGGCTGTAATCACTGACCTGGAGGGGTTAATCTCTTAACAGTTTGATCCTCAGAGTAAAGTCTCCTATCAGTATATTATTGACCTGATGCAATGTCTTTACAAGGGATTAATTTCACTATATATGGTCCCCAAAATAGAAAAGTATATTTGAAATCCGTGTGATATTAGTATAGAGGTAACAGCTACAACACTTGGCCTGCTGAGGTAATGCAACCAAACTCATCGTACGATCGATTTATAGATCATTAATCTGCATTTCTCAACATATTTTTACATCACAATGACATTAATTGAGCTATCGTTTCTCTCTAGTTTAAGTTAACTGCAAATTGGTGAATGAATGATGTGTATGCTTAAGCCTGATAATTCCCAACTTTGTCAAAAGCTTCAGTACTTTTTGGGACTTAAGGAATTCAGTTTCTGGGATTTCCAGCCTTATGGAAATGCCTATTCATGGTTCTAGGCCTTTATTCTGGTTATCTTAGCGTAATTACTTTCTTTGCATCGGCATGATTTTCTCCCTTTTCATTACATACATTTCAGTGAGCTATACACATTGGCGAGGTGAGGTTTGTGCACATATGAATGTCATTATGTGTAATTATCTATACAGCTGACCACAAAAGACTATTACTTATATAATTATAAGTAGTTATTCATCACAGTACCTTCTTTGTTTAGAGTATAGGGAAGACCAACCAATTGTAAGATCGGGTGGTACAAACGCAATATTTGCATTGCATTTAGAGATAAAGATCACATAAATAGGGGGACAAAACCCACAAGTGAATCATTGTAAGAACTGAATAGCCCTGACAGTTATGATAATTTGATAGCAATTTTATGCTGTACCTCGATCTGCGCTGTAGGCCTATAGTTCTTAAAGGTTGACCACCTGGCGCCATTTGGCAGGTTGTGTGATACTGTTAGGCCTGGTTGATCCATCAATCAACTTTATACATTCTTTATATTGCCAAACGACCAGAAGGCTAAACTGGGGCCCCAAACAATGTTTCACCCAGACTGCTTTTCAGCCACATTGTTATTGGTGTTATTGTTCACAATATGCACTATGTTTATCCCGAGCAACACACTCATAATAATATATTATGAACAATACATAGCTAAACATCAGCTTGGGTAAGTTTCAATTTCCCATTGGTAAAGTTCTGTTAAATTGATGCTTAGTTTGAAGTATGATCAACAGTACTAGTTCTGCATTTCAGAAGTATCTCAAAAAAAGAAACTTCATGTAAATAATAAGATGTGATTACTAATTGCTAATTAGAAAGTTCAACAAAATTGCTAATTATGACTTATCAATAATTACATATTTTATCAGCCAATTTTCTCATAGATTGAAAGTGAAATTCTGACCTCATTACCCCAAGAAGAACAAAAAAGTTGCTAAATAAATGAACACATTACATAACAAAAAAAGGGCTATGATCACCACAAGTGTGAAGGTTATTATAAGCCAGCCGGTATGTGGTACATCCATTGACCCGGTGATACAGGTAGGGGGCAACTGAATGGCCGGGTGGTCGCCTGACTACATCGACCCCTTGACCCCTGCTTCGTTTTATCATTCAGCGCTGTGAGACCTGCCAAACCAACGGAGCGTGACGGCCAGGTGCAAACACAGACTCGGTGGGTGGGGGATTTACACCAAACTGGCAGAGTTATTGTTTTTCCCATTAATTAACATTTTTTGTGCTTGTCCCCTCGGACCATGCTGCTATGAATTATAACAGATTTGTGTGTCTGAGGTGTTGACACATAGTTAGTCATGACATCAGTTTTTTATGCTTATAGCCAGTATTTGATTACCATGGAAACGGTTTTACGGACACCTTAAGAATAGTAAATTTCTCGTAAAATAGCAACGAACGTTAGGCCATACTTGCACATTTCAAAAATTGGTTAATCATTCAAGGAGCAAAGTTCGCGTTGCTGGTACAGCTTAAATATTAATCAATAGTGTAGGCCTAACTGTCACACGTTTGTGATTGGTCACACACTCGTAGATGCAATGGCGACAACTAGTATAACGACAGATCATCCTCAAATTGTTTTTAAAAATAAACCTGGATGTTATCAGTCCACAATGGTCACATAATTATCACGAGTTGAAAAGAGATAATATTATGATAGTCAGATAATCAAATATTCACTTACATGTTCAAATCAGACATAGCTATATGACCCCCCCTCCCCCCCCCCCCCACTCTACCTTAAATGATAGAAATATTTTTCCTTCTCTTTGCCTTATAAAAACTAGTAATTACACGTGGCTGGTTCTGATTCTTCTACAGTCCTCATATAATCTAAACCCTTTAGGCTTTACAGACTAGCATTAATTTCAAAAGTTCAATACGTGCATAGGCCTAATGCACATTATGGGGCTCGTCTCACCACTGTAAGGATTATGATACCCTTTACATTGAACTCTCTTTATGAGTGCATTTGCAGGCTAGTCTGGCACGACTCTGGAACCAAAAGCAACTAGCTGGCCTGCTGTTCTTTCTGTGGAGGTGTGACGTGCTTATTCAGGTGAATGAAAGTGATTGTTATCATGTGACCGACTCCGTGCTGAATCTCACCTCTGTGTTTAATTTAGCTCAGCTATTTGCCCCAGGCCTTCCCTTGACAGTTCACCCAATCAGACCCTACAATCAACTCAAAATCAAGCCTTCTCTTTGAATTTATAAACATCGTCATCTCCTTTTTACGCTCTACTCATTTGACTCATTCATTAAACCGTGAAATTCTCAAGTCACATGTCTCCCAAAAATATAAGAGGCCAAAGCCCAACAAGTTTGTTTAAGATTAAAAGAGTTGATTGAACTTGTCGGCGCCGCAGGTTTTTGGCGGGAAATGGCAGACGACACGAGACTTTCGCTGGTTGTTCGATGAGGCGTGACGTCTTGTGCGGCACGCTTCGTTGGTCCCATCGGCGGGTTAGGGGGAGGGGGCGGGCCAGGTCGTCATGTAAAATTCATCCTCAATGGCGGCATCCACCCCCTCAGTCAGGCATGCAAGGAGGCTCTCAAGGCACTATTACACTGCACGATTTGAGCTGCGATGCGACTTTGATACTGCAGCGATATGACTGGTAGGGGCTGGTAGGCTATGCGATGTGTCGCTTTCGTGTCATGGAGTAAGCCGCAGTGTGTTGCAACATTCAAGTAGAACGATATGATTTATTGCATTGTCTCAGTAAAGTCGTAGAAATACATGTCGGGGGCCATAACTGAGGCCACAATATTTTATTAAACACGCTTGATATTGTTGTGGAGGTAAGGTGTAAAATTTAATGACATGAATTGCAGTCCCTGTTGAATGTCTCATGTCATAGAGAATATATCACTCACAAATTTAAAAGCTTTTAAAACATCATTGTGTGGTGTAATACCCGAAATAGTGCGATTAGGCCATGATAATACTGCGATATACAGATACAAGATTAGACCATGCATTAGACGGATTGCTGGCACCTCCCACTGAGATACCAAGTAATGTCATCGCGCGACAATGGTCCTAAAATCGTAGGCACTTTTTCTCGTGCAGTGTAAAAACTGCTTCACATAGAAGTATCCCCCGTCGCCAGGTGGTGTAGCCATCATAGTCCATACTTGTAATAGCCTGTCTGTGTACGAAGTGATCGGCTAGTCATAACTCATGGAGACGGTCCCCAGAACGCAAGCAGGTGGGTAGGGCTTTAACAATAATTTCTGTAGGGCAGTTAGGAACACCACATATTTTAAAATAACTTTTGCCCTATTGATAGAAATCTTGAGGGATTTCAGTTGTAGTTTTCTTTTAAGAGTGCTTTCTGGCTATGGGCGACAAAACTGGTTGGTTGGTTGGTTATTGGGGTTCAACGCCATATCAATATCTATGGTCACATCAAAACTTCTTTTCCATTTCATTATTGTAGCTCATAGACACTGAATAGACTGGAGACCAAACCAGACTCATTTAATTTTGTGTAGTAAATTTTGGTTCTTGCACTAAATACTGATTTTTTTTTCATTTTGATAGAGAAACATCTGTCTAAAGAGCATTCTAGGTGATGATCTCAAATTTGTCACATGTAAATAAATTTGACAATTGCTGACAACAACAGACAGGTTAAACTGCCAAAAGATTACCCTTTTGTAGTCTGGTCTTGCCAAGAAAAGGTCATATCTAAAGATCAGTCTGAATGTTTGAAAGGTGGAAGGAGTTAAAGAAGTAAAAAGAGTACTTGCATTATTTACAAGCCTAAATCTCAACCAAGGCCATACATGGTACCGATTGCAGAGGTTGCACTTTCTATGTCCCAAGACAGGGGTTAAACTAGAGGGTGGAGTAAAAGGATGAATTCCACTAGCCGATTTTACTCCCGAATTCACAAATGGAAAGTGCGAATAGGAGCGTTTCATAGACGTGCTATATGTATCAATAGAAAGGGGGTTTAATTAGGCCTACCTTTCAAATGATATCCAGGATGCATGGTCGTTTACCAATACTATTGGATTGATAGTAATGAAAACAAAATTCCGGCAGTTAAAATCATATAGTTTAATACAGGCGTAAGAACCGCAGGCCGACCAAAAAGGTGGGAGTGGAGTGAAAAGCACAAAGTGGCCATACTAAACGAAGATCGGGGAACAGATGACCAGGGGACCATGTAAAAGGACCCGACGGTGTTGTCGTGGATCTCCTGTCAACCATTTGACAGGTGGGGAAAAGACGAACAGATTGGTCAGAAATTGTAGAATGTGAGCGTTTTGAAGATGAAAGGGGGCGTGGGGCGCAGGGGGCAGGCGTGGTCAAGCGTGACCGGCCGCTGCTGCTACTCAGTAAAGTCTGGATGTAAGTGTACAGGGAGGTTGGAGTAAGAAGATATTCAGACTGGGATGACACTAAGTCCTTATAGCATGTGAGTTCAAACATTGTCGTGTACGGTTACAGAAAATTCCTATGCTTGTACAAAAGTGTAACAGATTGTATTAGTAATGGCATTTTCGTGTGCAGACGTTTCATGTACAGTTACAGAAATTATATGTACAGTTACAGAAATTCCTTGTACAGTTACAGAAATTCCACGTATGATTACAAAGTCGCATTCGAGAAAGTGTAAACGTACTCGCGCTCATCCCAGTGTGAACAGGTAGTTGTGAGATGGGAAGGCGTAACGGATGGTGGTCAGTGATGGGTGTAACGGGCCGATGGGAACACACATAGGACTGTTTAGGCCTCTAAATGCACGCACGTGGTGGCTATGGTAGCGCTGAATCATACCTGGATACCTGCTGGATACACGGACAGGACAGTGCACACCTGGTCGTCATGCTCACCTTAATACAGGACGACCATCCGCATACACTGCACACCTCATAAGTGATTGTACCGAAATCTCCATCTCCAGATAGGTGCGGAAAGCGTCTCGTGTAATACAGGTTGGCCGTTCACATGCACATACCTTTAGGTCTGACTACTGACAGGATCTAATATTATATATATTGCAAAATGACGACATTCTCAAATCCCCCACTGATGAACACAAAATTGGATCCCTTTCAATTTGCAAGTGGAAACGCCTTGATACAAAAGTCACTGACTGATAGTGCATATTGACTGACTAAAGCGGACAGTCAACTGTGTATAGAAATTGCTCTTAGGCCTAAGGATAAAAAATTGTTAAGGAGCTGCAGTTATACTCCCATACCACATATGAGTATACCCAAGCCACATGTTTATGTTATGACCTCCAGCAATTTGAGTAGAATGAGGTAGGTAACAAATCTAGCCTATCACGTCAACTTGTGCAATGCAATATTACCATTGAGACAACTCATGATCAGAACCAATAAGCCATGCCATCGTTAAAAGGGGAGGAAACATGAAATAGGCATGGTAATTATTGAGCAATTGCTAATGAATCCTTAACAAGTTTCCTGTATTTAAATAATCGTAAGGTTGGTGTTTGCGGGTGTTGTTTTGGCTGTTAGTTCATTTACATGCTGTTTAACCAAAGGGTGAGCATGACTCCAGTTTAATTGTCAGCTTGCCAATCTGAGGCAAAGGTCTGAAGTCATGGTCTGTAGGGTGTCTATAGCTACCAGCCTCTTCTTATAATATCATATCTTCTCCCAGGTAGGCCTACAATATCCTATGTTTTTAATCTCTAAATGATTTTCTTTTGATATATTCACACTATGTCTTCCAATCATAGCATATACCTATCTTATGTACTTAGAACAAAAATTATACGAAATATGAACAATAGGTAATTTTCAATATAATAGTACATCTAAGGGGGCCTACTTGTAAAGTGCTTAAGAATCAATACACGAAATTAACCTCTTTAATTTCGTAAAGGGCAAAATAAAAGTTCGAAAACGGTACAGGATATAACGCCATTGCATTGTAATCCCTTTGTAAAACAATACGTTTCCAAGACATTAAAAGGTCACTTGACAAAAGGTCATCTATATTTTACGTTAAGGTTTTGCAGTGAGCAAAACAGTTTGCGCTTGGTGAATCTTATACATCTTGTGTCATCTGATACACACAGATGATAATAAAATGACATTTATGTCATATAGATTGTGATTAATTGATGCAAACTGTGCAGGCTGGTGTCACAAGCTGTTGCACTGACCTGTCCTGGTCAGAAACCAAGTACCAAGTGTACCAAGTGTTTACCTGTATCATTCCCACCGACTTGGCTTGGTCAGAAACTGTGACATCAGTACCAGTTTTTCTTTTAACTCACTCCCTGCCAAAGCCTAACCAAAAGCTCCACATGTACATTCACTTCATCATTTTTTAGATGCATTTGAATTTATCACCCTTATTTTACTCACAGAAGGAAGTATTTTTGGCACGTTATAAACCAACTCAGGTAATTGCATTTAATAGTAGGTCAAACATCTACTGAGGTAAGATATATACTATGGCTCGCATGCATGGTCTTCTGGGGTACCTAGATGAGAGAAATGATACTGCATTATAGATTATGCACACTGCCAACTTATCTAGATTAGTTCAGTTATATTGCTGTGGAAGTGCGGTCTATTTGGCAAGAAGTTTGATGATGCAGTTTGAAGGCTATTATACAAAAGGTCTACATTTTCTTCGCTTAGATTTGCCAAGTTCTAGCATAAACTATGGTTCTAATAATCTGCAATTCTTGGAAAACCATGGTTTATTTGATTCAATTTTTATTGAAAAATGATAGATTTATGTATTCCTTATGAGTTATGGTGATCACACTTGGACACTACAGTATTGCGTACTTGTCCAACTGTTTCTTTTAATGATCATGGTGTATTTCTTATTTGAAATTTTCAACTTCAAATGCGCGATCCTTCTGTTGATATCCTACAAATATAAATGAGGTCTTTGTCGTGATTTCGGAAGTTTAGAAGTTCGTTTTACTTTGTGCTTACCTGCACTAAAGTATAGTCTACCATGATGTCCTTAGAGAGTTACATAAGCTTATGTAACAGGAGCAGTAAGCAGATAGACATCTCAATTATACGGTGTACTGTGTCCAGTGAAAGGATAGTGGTGTTTTTAAGGCTCATACCCTTGTGATCAGTAGCCATCCGCGCCCTCTGATCTCTGTGTAATTCGAACTGTCTGATTTTACCGAAATGCAAAAATTCAGCTTTTCGCTTTAATAGCTGAGGTTTGGATATATCCTATTACAATATTCGGTAACACCTACCGTGTTATAACAGTGGGGAAGGGAAAGAATACCCTAGTGCTCATTGTATTCTTTTGATGTTAATGCCTGTATTTATGCCATTTATGTTGGATAAGTGATATTCAGATGAGAGTATAATGGATACTCAGAAGGTCATTTAGATGGAGAAACTGTAGATAATGTTCCATATGCTAAAATCAGATACTTTTTAATGGAATCAGGAATTGGCAACAATTTGTCCAGAAGAACTTCCATTTAGTTTGTTTCTGACGAAGTTACGATTTTTAAACTATTTCAATTGCATGATCGATTTCAAGTTACATGAATATCTCAAAATCATTTAATTAAAATTAATAGTCTTAAAATCATGAGGACAGCTTTGCTTTCAAAGAAAGTTTGCGGCTCTTGCGATACTGGTCAATCGGTCTCAGGGCGCAGTGACCGCGGTGACCCCTACCCATCACCTACACCTCCAGCCCGTTTACACTTAGCCTGCAATTTTTTCCGCTTCCTTCCAACCCCTACTCTGTAATTGTAACCCATTGTTGTGGCCCGTATCTTGGGATCTGGAGACAGCCCCAGTTAACCCCCTAACGCCCTCTGGCCACTGGTTCCCTCACTTAGCTGTCAGCGGTCTATCTGATAGTATTGGGGCACCAGACCCTTGAATTCGACAGGGCGACATGGCCATTTCTAAGATTCGACATGTGACATGGGGCTTGATAACATGAGTGACATGAGTAAAATCAAGGACATGAAAGATCTTTTTTCTTTAATTTGATATATCACTTGACAATTTCTTAGGGGACATGGGGACTTAAATGACAGACGATTTTAACATTTCTTGAGTTAGATATGTGGCATAGGACCCCCCCCCCCCCCCCCGATCAAGGGCCCCAGCATTGGGGCAGAGCCCCCAGCACGGGAGGTACCGGTGAAAGAAAACAATGGCCACTAGGGGGTAGGGCATCAAAGATAGGCCGGTCTCTGATTGGTCCTAGAGGAGATTGTATGTAGTTAACCCCTAGGTCTAAAGGGTAAACTGTAAAACATCAGACTGTGTGTTGGGAATTTTAGTGGCCTGTTTGTTTCATAAGAGAAATTCAAAAACGGTACAATTAACTATTGATAGTTTCCCAAACAAATCTGGAGCGTTTAAGTTCCTAAAATGGCCCTTCTGGGCGGTTATAAGTGGACGTTTGGGGCGTTGTTTGTTGTCTTTAAACCACGGCCGGGAATCCATTGGGGAAGCATGAAATCTGTTTTGAAACAGGCCACAGATCGATGAAGATAGGGTTTTAAATTTATCCCGGATAGAATCAATTTGAAGTAACATTTAACGTAGTGTACTGGCAGTTATATATGGCGTTGTGCATTACTTTCTCCCATTATAAATCCTAAATAGATGTAGAAACATGAGAAAGTCAATCTAGCATCAAATCAACAGCTTAAATAGCATCCCAACTTGCATTATGCAGTGCGATCACTTAACCACATTTCTTAATTTGTTGCATTTCTGTTGCAATGGCAATTGACCACAGTCATCAATGAAATATTCAAGATTCAATTTTGGTCTGGGAGTACTCTGCGTGTCCGGACCTCCCTATGCCCTGCTCGTTATAGTTGAGACAGGGGTAAGGGACTGGTCGGACCGTTCTAATGAGCCCATCCCCAGCCCACCCCTCTCATGCTGCTGGGCCATTTACCCTTGGGACAAAATGGGGTCCGTCACGCATGGCTGAATTGCCTGCCTCCTATTGCCGGACGTGTGCTTAAGATTTTATAGGGATGGGAATAGGGGTTTTGTCTAGAAAGTGTTAGCCGGATATTCCTCCTCAACTTCCACTTCTCCCTCCAGTTTCTTTATAGTTTGTTAACATTATCATAGTTTCCTGTTCTGCTATAATATTATTTTGCTGTTTTTATTTTCTGATTTCTTGCATTTATAACAAAGAGACCAGACTTTATGAAGAAATGTCTTAACTACTATATGGAAATTATGTTGAAATACATCTGAATGTATTGCTAGTCTGCTATTGCGTTTGATGATGGTTATGGCAATGTTGATTTGATGGTAGATTGTCTGTTGAGTCATTAAACAATTTTTCATATCAAATGTAAAATTGCCATCCAGTTCGCCTAATGAAAAGTGACAAAAAATTAAATCATGAAGATATTTGGTGTACAGTACACCTACATTTCAAACATCGATTGATATCATAAAGGTCTTTTGTATTATAATGAGAACAAAACAACTAATTGTTGTCAAAAATGTATGATTCCAGATCAAACCAGCCGCAAAGACCGACGGAGCACTAGAATGTGATGCGTGTCGGGGGTTTGAAGGATGAGTGAGAAGGATAGCGGGTACCGGCACCTCCTGGACCCGCCCGCGTTGTCCTCCTCCCCGTCCCCGAGTATGGGCCGTCACCAGCGGTTCCTGCCTCCCGAGCTGCTCACAGACCTGCACCTGGCCAACTTGCTCCCAGGTATGCTCACCACTGACCATGTGAGTGGGCTGGATGACCTCAGACGTGTGGCAGTGCATAATCATTTTTTACGCAACGAGCTGGCATTGCTGCATCAATTGCCTGTGTCAGGTGTTAGTCAACAGCAGTTGCCTGGAGCAGGTCATAGTCAACACCAATTGCCTGTGTCTTCAGGTTATAGTCAACACCAGTTGCCTGTGTCTTCAGGACAAAGTCAACACCAATTGCCTGTGTCTTCAGGTTATAGTCAACACCAATTGCCTGTGTCAGAGCAAAGTCAATTAGGAGAGTGGAAAGATCATAGGCAGCGCAAGAATAATACCAAAGGGAGGTTTTCAGCGAGGTTTAAACATTTGAGGTCTTATTCTAGTCCGGATTTCCCCAAAATGTCCTCCAGTGATTATGTGAATCTTACCGATTGCTATGAGTGTCCACAGAGTGATTTCCAGGATAAGGGCAATAGGAGTATGCCCTATATTCCCAGCGGGCACGATAAGGGCAATAGGAGTTTGCCCTATATTCCCAGTGGACATGACGCATTTCCTGGATATAGCGTCACACATGACGTCAGGTATGACATCTCTGATGACGAGGATTACAATGACGCTACGCCTGAGGAGCTGGATATAGATGAGCTGCTCAGTGAGGGGCTCAGTGAGGGGCATGCCAGTGAGGGGCATGCCAGTGAGGGGCACGGGGAGGCGCCCAGTGAGGGGCATATCAGTGATAATCCTAGCCTTTCTCCGGCCCCTGAGACCTTAGGACGTAAGGATAAATACGTTACACCAACGTCACGACGAAGGCACGTCAACGCAACGCGACAGCGGAAACACAGGTAGGTCACAACGCATGTTTTTGTTTATTCACTTAACTCTAAATCTTCCTTAGCAGCTTACTACCAGTTCAATTGTTGGATCGTTACTATACAATGCTCAGATTTTTTATTAGAAAAAGAAGTCGAGTTAAATGTGTTTAAATGAGTTCGCAACATATCCTATTTTAGAAACTGTGAGGGACCGTCAATTTATTAAGTATGGACAAATTGATGGGTTTGGGATATTTGACCATTAGTACTTTTATTGATATTTAAGATTTCATTGATGGGCAGGATGATGGATGCGGAGAATTCCAAGGGCCTTTTCCTCAGTCGATGTTCAATAACAGTAAACTATAAAAACATAAATCCTTCACGAATAATCAAGGGTTCCAAGAACCTATAGCACGCCAATAAATCCCAGTAATCGTAAGAAAACATTTCGAAGATTAGGCCCTATAAATGAAACCTTCGCAAACCATGGGCAAACTCATAAACCATAGCCCTCCTTAAATCGACTTATTACCAAATAATACAATTCAGCAACATCAAAGGTCTAGTGATAGGATCACATCAACTGTCACAAAACAACAAGTATTGGCAATTGTTACAAATCATACCAACACAAAACGCCTGGATCGTATATTACCCGTAATCCTGTGGTGGACTTGGCTCTGACTTTTCAATCCCCATTGCGTCAGTTTGGCTGTTTGCCTTTCCCAGTTTGGCTAACACTTTGATGGCTCGGGCCTGGATAAGTACTTCAGTACCTGGCCCCAAGTACTGAGGCGAGTTCAATAAAAGATGGATCAGTTATGAATCAATATAAAGGGCCAACATTTCGTGACCGATAAGGCTCCTTATTTTACGACCCACTTGGCTCGGTCTCATTAAGTCAGCCTGATCACATGGATCCAGTTAGATAGCAAACGGAGCGGAAGGTAGCGAAGAACGCCTGAACGCTTGTCTACTTTGGTGAACTGACGTCATTTAGACATAAGGGGTCGGTCTGGGTGTAAGTATAGCCACACATTACTTTTGTCCTTGGATTATGCATTGTGTTATCAAATCCGACTCAAATAACAATATGACATGCTTTCTATGGTTATTTTTAATTAAGAAAATTGATACTTTTTATGATTATTTCATTTTCATATTTCAGAAAGCAAATTAAACTCCCTGAGCATTTCACTGTTTATTTAATACTACATAATTTTGTGGAATGTTTGTTTTGTTTCTGGACAGAACTGATTGGTATAATTTCACCTGCTACAACCGACAGAAATCACTATTCACATCGACCATTATTTTAGCTATCATTTCCAGGGGGCGGATCAAGTTATTCTAGAAAGGAGGGGGGGGGGGGGGGCACCCATATCAAAAGGTATAACTCTCTGGGGGGGGGGGGCAGTTTTACATTAAATTCTTCTTCTTCTTTTTTAAACAGTTTTATTGCCAACATCACATAATTACATGGTCTTCCTGCTGGACAAATGATCAATGAGATGAGATGAGTGATTTAATGACAGGAAATTTCAATTACAATATCAGTTCCACACCTCCTGACCTTATTGCCGGTATTGTGATCTACGCCGGATCAAAACATCTATTATTGGGGTAATTTCCCTTTTGAACTTGACCTTAGTGGTCGACCGCTGTATTTTGAGTGGTATTCGGTCCTATAGGGATACCCATCGTGCCATTGGACTTTTCAAGTATTTTTCAAACTTCATTTTAATTGTTTTGAATTTCACATTGCATCTACTACGAGTTTCTATTTTAGGTCTTATAGAGATTTTCTTCACGCCCCAAACGCCCCCCTAAATCCGTCTTTGATTGTACAAATAGGTAATTGAGTAGCTATTTACAATTTAGCATTAGTCTTGAACCTGGTCACAGAAAAGCGCTTTATATCATATGAGGTGGCGCTCCCGGTGGCCATCTCCGTCAGCAATTTCCCGAAGATGGGCGCCATCTTGTAGGCGTGTCCGTTTCCGGCGGCGCCGATGAGGATGTTGTGGTGCCGGGGGTGGCGGTCGATGATGAAGTCGCCGTCGGCCGTGCGGGTGTACATACAGCCCTCGACAACAGAGGGCGCGTCCTGAACGCCGGGCAGACGCTGCCGGATGTAGGCCGACAGCTGATCGACGATGGACTTCCGGTCCTGTTTATCGCGGTCCTCAGGGCCGGCTGGGGCGAGGGCGGGCTCCCCGCGCGTTCCTACTTTGATCATGCCGGGGTATTCGAGACTGGGGAAGCCGTATATGAACTGGTAGCCATCCTTGACGGGGAGGTCATGTACAAAGATGGGCATACCGGCGGCTTCTGTGTAAGTGCCCTCCTGCTTTTCTCTCCAGTAGCAGGGAAGCCCTGGTAAGGTCACAAGGGGTACATCTAGCCCAAGCCCTTTTAACAGGTCACGTGCCCACGGCCCGGGCGCCAGCACCACCTGGCGGGCCCTGTGACGCCCCCGTGAGGTCACAACGGTAACCAAATCCCCGGGAATGACCTCAATGACCTTTTCGCCGTCCCGGAAGTGTCCGCCGCGTCGCCGGAACTGGTCAAGCAGGACGCGGTTGCAGCGGACGGCGAGCAGACACCCTGCTTGGGGGTCAATGAGTCCGACGTCCTCCTGGGCGAACCGGAACATCGGGTAGCGGCGTCTCAGTTCGTCGACGTCCAGCGTCTCGTGGGGCAGTTGCGCGCGCCGCATGACCTCCGAAAGGGCCTTTACTCGCTTGTTCCCAGCCTGCCCAGACATGATGGTTAAAGCCCCAGGGTTGGTCATGAGCTGCTCGCCGGAGACCTTCTGGAGGTCGGTCCAGCCGTCGTAGGCCTCGGCCATCATGGCCACGTAGTACTCCTGCTCGTAGAAGAAGCGGATGATCCTGGAAGGGTCGCCCGAACTGCCGCGCTTGTGGGGGTAGTGGAACTGGAAACAGAAATAGACATATTTTTGGGGAATGGAACTGCTTATGGACAATTAGCGGCGACAGCTCTCTCTGTAAACTGAGACACGTATAGCTATGAAATTACAATTATAGATTTGTTTTTTTTGTTTAAGCCAAACTCACAGATATACCATTTTTTTCCTCAGGGGGGTTTCTTAATGGATATCTCCCCAAGGCTACTCTTGAGTATCGCATAAGAGGGTCTCTACTTTATATCGAATTAGGATGAATATTTTGGGGTCCCTTATGGGTGCCTATAATG
Source organism: Lepidonotus clava (assembly GCA_936440205.1). NCBI lineage: Eukaryota > Metazoa > Annelida > Polychaeta > Phyllodocida > Polynoidae > Lepidonotus > Lepidonotus clava. Next base: position 23,588,119 of record OW387135.1, read on the forward strand.
TTGCATGTTGGATTTAAGAAATAGTAATATCCCCATGTCAAATCTAAGAGAAAATCTATATATATCCATGTCAACAATATCCATTTCAAATTTAAGGAACAGTCATGATACATTCCAGTTATTTTCAAATCCCCTGTCGCATATCATCAGGGCTTTATAAGGGCTTTGTCATTGTCGAATTTTGCTTTTCAAGACGGGGCACATCCATGACCAAGTGCTTGTTTCGCTTTGCTCTTATAAATTGTGTCCATAAGTGGTGGATTTAGAGAAGGGGCATCGGCAGGATCTTTTTTTTTAAACGTTGTTTTAATTTGTTTTCAAAAGTCTGAATCGGCGGTGCTGTCCGTGAGGTGGTCAGGGAAGACATGACATGCGCTTACCTCTATTGTACCAGCCCTCAGAAGTCTGCCCCCTCCCCCTTTCTCTTCTTTTCCTTTCTCTTCCCTCTCCCTCTTTCTTTCTCTTTCTCTTTTTTTTTGGCAAGGCCCGTCTGCCCCCCACCCTGGATCCACCAATGTTGTAATTCTGACTACCACCCTTAGGCTTATAGTTATCCTTTACAGAGTCGGCTCAGAATGCGCGTTCTACCTGTAGTGACCTGTCATTATGCGTAAATGCTCAGCCAATACTTTGGATATCATACATAGCGCAAGGTGGCGGCACTGACAAGTTTGGTGGTTACACGAAAAATACTCAACCCTCTCATGATCATAAGACATGTAGCTTCCCTCAGAGGAAAATGAAATATGCCTCCTTCAAGTGAGCGTAGTAAGTCTCCATCTTTTAGTAATGATCATTAATAAGAAGTCACTTAATACCTGCTCCAATAGTAGTACACGTAAACCTCTCCGTGCCATGGTATAGGCCGTGAACAGGCCCAGTACACCGGCCCCCACCACGATCACATCGTACGTCGGGTCAGCAGTGGCCATGGTTACCTAAGCGAGGAATAGAAAATATACATTACAATATATATTTTCACTAAAAAGCAATAATATTGAACATAATATGCAAAATGCATTATACCTGTATGATATAAAACACATCGCATGTTGAGATTGTTGCTCGGAAAATGTTGGTAGCATTCGGATTGTCCTGTTCTACTTACGATCAGACTCGCTACCAGTGCTATACTGGGTGCAGAATTGATTTCTATTATAGGCATTTTGGTATGCAATGTGTGCTTATATTTTCCATTCTCGTACCGCCGCCGATTTGACTTTTGCACTATAGGCTTATCATAATGTATTCAGATAACGAAAAATGCCAAAATCTTAACACAAAAACACACACAAAACTGCATCAATCTGCATAATTGATTAGAAGTGGTAATAAACAGTGGGGACCTGTCTTTTAAGTCCCCAGACCAAGAATGGGGTCAGGGCACTGAGATAGATGGCCCTAGACCCATAAATTCGACACGGCGACAGCATCATTAATTTTCTTAAAATTGACATGGGACATGGGCCTTTGTGACATGAAGAAAAAAATAAATGACATGACATGGCATATTTCTTAAATTCGACATGGAAAATGAGGGTCTCTTAGTGGTGACATGGGACATGGAGAGTTAAGTGACAGATGACATGGCTTTTTCTTATATTCGACATGCGACATTTGAGACCCCCATCAAGGGCCCCAGATGGGTATTTGTTGCAAAAACTCTCCAGTATGTCCTAGCTATTTTACCATTGGTACACTTGTTTATTTTAAAATCTCCTAATAGTATGGTGGTGTTATTGTAAATATCTGGGGCAAGAGCCGACAGATGGTTGGCATTTTTTTTAGAAATTCTTTATGAGGGCTGCCTGTATTTACTGTAAAGATGATGAACGCTTTGGGCATATATATGTACTCCGTTTTAAGCAACAGAGTTTATGTATACAGTAAATGCGTTTGGTATGCTGGTAATCAAATCTTGGTTGTTTACAGTAGACATGTGAATAACATAAGGTCATATCTGGCATAGGTTAACCTATGTCAGATACGACCTTATGTTATTCACCCAGGTGTAAAGTCGACAACTATACCACAAGTCGTGTTTCTACATAATTATATACAGATTGTATCATAGACGTATGGGAACCTAAAGAAACAAAGTATATGCTATAGCTACTCATTTAAGAATGTACAAACAATAAAGAGATAAAGATTGTTTCATCGACTTATGGGATTGTTTCATTGACTTATGGGAACCTAATGAAACAGATTATATGCTACTCGTATACGAGTGTGCAAACAATACAGATCTAGAACATGTAGAATTGTATCGTTGAACCTGACGAAATAAATTATGTAACTGATTTAAAAGTGTGCATGCTGAGTTGCATTACGGATCTGTTTTAGTTATCATTGAAATTTTCGACTAGCCCTTTTATCCACATGTTTGAAAATTATGTTGTAATCAAGAATGAATCCAGTCTGTAGTCTATGTATTCAAGCTACGATGAGCATGTCAGATAACTGTACTGATGTACCATCCATTAGTCATAAGTAATGAGGGCTTTGCTATATTAGTAGCACATTATGGTAATACCGACGTTTTATGTACGTTACCATTATATCTAAGCAGGGTGGGCATGCTCAACTCTTATAGGTGTATTTCAATTAGCGCAGTGTCTATCAGGGCACTTTGTAATACAGTCACAGTGCGAGTTCAATTAGTATTTTATAAATAAAAAATGTCTTGGGACATGTAATAAAACCCATTATTTCGTTGGTAAATATGATACACATCTACACAATCAATATAAAGGTTTATCTTTTCTGCATAACCATAACTATTGATACAGGTGCAACTGTTAAATAGCTAAACGTTTCTAGAGTTTACACTATACGTGTTATAGGGCTAGTGCTGCCAGTTGGGGAAAACCCAGTCCTGTTGTCAAACCATAAAAGATCAGTTGCAAGTGACATTGACTTAGGCGTTTCTAGCGAAATCGAAGTAGGTCCATCAAAGAATGTTGAGAACTTACTTATAATTTGCTCATGTTTTGGATTCAAATGGGGTTGCAGAGACCAAGGAACACCCTGGCTACGCCACTGCTGCTGCTGCTGTTTTTTACATTGAGTAAATTTGACCCTCCAACAGCAGCTGGAAGATGTGAGGGGTACTGGGGTGTACCCACATGAACCCCACAAAATAACATGAGTCTAGGCAAGCCCACTCTGCCTGCTTGTTATAAATACTGCCTATACCTACCTCCTTGAACCTAGATGAAGGTCGAATCACAACGTATTACTGTAGGCCAATTCCTCCTTCTAGTATATATATTAGGCCTATCCCAATATGAGCATAAATAGTTGAATAACTATGTGATAACTATTGGTCCATAGGCTGTCGTCGAGTGTAAGTGTCGGAGCTAGGATCCGTGTGGTTGCAATAGTGTTCAGTTGAAGGGTTCTATATGGGTCAGTATTTATGAGGCGCCAATGGTTATCAAGATTTTCATTTTAAATGGAAGTTTCCAGCAAAGATGGATTGTATCAGACGCAAACAAGCTCTGTAAGCTGATCATGCACCATGTTTTTAAAGGCTTTATTATTGCTATACAACATATGAATTGGTATTGTATTATCGATTATAATTTGAACTGTGAACAAACAGTCACCAACCAACCTTCTAACAGTCATAATGGCTGCTTTGATAAGTATCAAATAAAAATAGATTGAAAAGGCTGGCTACGCTATTGACTTTCGTCCTGTAGGCCATACCACGTACCCAATAAACAGAAATTGATGGCTTTATTTTTACTGAACAACAATCAATATCGTAATAATATTTGTGACCAGACGAGGGGAAAGGATGCTCCGTGCGGGATTTATCCCATTCCAGAGCAGGTTATTAGCTTTCAAATGATAGTGAACATGTCCAAATATGATGATTATTAAGTAAATTATGTTCCCTCAAACATGTGATGGTCATAATACAGGAAAATGGTGAAAACCCCTAATATCCCCTACTAAGTGATAAGTTGTGAAGTACCTAGGAATAGTTTCTAATATTATGTGGCCCTATTTTATTTAAATTTTCTTAGATCTAGTTTCCATGGAACCCAAATCCAAGGAATAATATGAATTTTCAAATTCAAAACGTTCTATTGACATTCCAAATGAGGCAATATTGCATTAAAATGGAATGTTTTGTGTAGGATAGCTGAATTCTACACAAAAAGTTGGCCTAATGAAATATTTTCACTATTTTTCACAAATCTACTCATATCTCCTTAAATAATAGTCTTATGATAAGAAATATAATAAACTCGGAGCATCCTTTCCCCTTGTTGGGTCACATTTGTCAATTTTGCACATGTGAATAATTGACCCAGCCGTATCCAGTTGACATGAATATATGGCAGTTACACTGTACAATTGTGATACTATCGTGTTTCTTATCCTATTGCACTCAAAGCACTGATTGTTACATGGATATCTAGATCGAGAGCTCTCCGAGTATGTTGCTTTATATAGAGATAAACGTAGTTTTCAGTATGAGGATTTGCTAATATAATCTACCTGATATACACCTGAAGTCTCCAAAACAGCTCGTCCTTTCATGACCTAGATACCTCTTGCATAATAGTTTGAGCACCTAGCGGACTTAGACGTAACTACAGTCTACAAAATAGCTTAATAAAAATCACTGGGATGTTAATGCTAAGTCTATTGGCAAAATGTCAAACTTTGATTGCATGTCTTTTTTAATTGCTCTCAATTTAGGTCAGTCGCATTAATGTTACTAAAGGTCTAGGCAGCAAGACCCTACCTTAGAAAAGTCTCGTTTTCATCATTAATTTATTTTTACAAATTTTATACATTTTCAAGTTCTGACATAGAAAAGAGACAAAAGACTCACCAAAAGAAAGAGGAAACATAGGGCTCTACTAATGTTTCTGTTCGAAGGATAAGATGCGAATAATTTTAGAGATGTTGACATCAAGTCACAGCAATAATATGCAAAATCTTCAAAAACATTTTTTTCTGGTGCCTGGGATACATCATTACCACCTATAGTTTTGCCAGAGACTTCTGTAAATGGTCCCATATTTCCAACAAGTTATGATAAGCTGCTGATGAAGAAAATTTGGGATCATGTAAAAGTGTCTGATAATTAATGTGCTGGCACTTTCTTAACAACAATCTATTCCAAAAGGATACAAGTACAGTGTCTATCGTTACTATATATGTGGTTGTTGTCAAATCATTAAGAGAATTGGAAAATTTGCTTTGAAATCGTAGCATGTGGTAACTATGGCAACCAACATCCAGCTATTTATGGCATGATTTTTCAAGGGGTATGAAGATGAATGATGTTTTATGTTTATCCCATTTACTGAAAAATACTTTTTTAAAGGGGGGGGGCTGCCGTGATCAACTTTTGAGAATGAGTACAATAATATAAATTATGTCATTGGCATCTATAGGCCTGTTTAGGCCCTACACTTAGTTAAATTTGACAGGGGCGGATCGAGGAATTTGAAAAAAAATGGGGTGCGTGCTGTAGCAAAAGTTTCGCCCGCACCCTCCGGGGGCAGGAATTTTACATTAAAAAAAATTGATTTGGCCCCCCCAACAAGGGGGGGCACACCTGGCTTGCCCCCCCCCCCCAAATCAGCGCCTGATAGAATTGTGGGACCATAGCAGGATCAAATTTATCAACATTGCGTCTTGCTGAGAAAACAATGAAAATTGATTGCGTGGTGTTACCTTCAAAATTCCCCATGTAGGCCCAATTTCTACCATCAGGCTATGTGAGGGAATAAAGTAAAATTCAAAAAAGCCACCATACACCATCAAAATACATCATAAGAATCCACTAGCTATTCCATTTCTTCCATTATGATTGTTGAAATTCACAGATTTAACTTGATTGATAATGAATCGAATATTAATATGGAAATCGTATCAGAATCAGCTTAAAACTGTCTAGAAAAATGCATCTTGATGAATAATTTGTAAAAAAAAAAATCGGTTTAAAAATCGGTTCATTACCACCTAGAGATATTACCACCGATGTGCATACGTAATCTGTTGTCCTGTCTACCTTAGTGAATTCGAACCGATTGCAACCAAGTTTTTAGAGAAAAAGGATAAATACTTAAAACTTATTGTGAAACAATATTGCAGAGAGAAGGGATAAATATATAAAACTTATTGTGAACCAATTTTGTAATCACATTGTGGATGACCGCCTTCAGATGGTGTTTTTCACCAGAGACTGTTCAAAGACCGTTGGACCCATCGATTTTGGGAGGTAATAATTGACCTCATAGCATTCGTAGTATAATTGCCCTGCAACTGTGTGGTTCATTAATGTAATCATGAGTAAAGCTTCTCCGAGTTGGTTCTTTGTTTTCCTATTTTTTTATAAGAATATTTACATTTTCAAGTTGCACCTTGCAGTTGGCATACTACATTAATCTTGAATTGTTCCTATGTTTGATTGTAATGCCAATCACTGCCTAATGTCTGTTTCTGATAAGCAAATAAGAGTCAGATAAGGCATCATACAAGTAGTACACGAAACAAGGCATTTTTGCAGGCTATTGAGCACTACTGGTGGTGTCATCTAGTGGTTTAGGTACTAACCAAAGGAAATAATTTCTTCACATGGCACTTGCTTGAAATATTGGTTTCAATAGTCTGTTCAGACCCATGCATTCATCAAATCAAATCAAATGCATCCTTCAATTTCGCCATATCTAGGTAAATGTTCTTGAGAGTCTTTTTTTATTGATCCATGACTAATTTTCACAATACATTGTGCTTGCTTTTTAAATAGCTGTCGGTAATGTAATGATGGATCGAATATGATAGATGATATATGCTTCATTTTCAAATTAATGTCATTTATGTATACCTTATCCCAATATGTTATAATCAGGTTGGGGCTACGACGGGAAAAACGGGACGTCCCGTTTTTTCAGGACGCAACCCTGTAAATCATTTCAAAACATTCCATTTTTATTTTTTCAAATTCAAAATAGGACCCTACATGACAAACAATTATTTGGTCAAATTAGAACTGAATCCCATCATTACAAAAACTGTTTTAATGGTTTTTAAAAGTCTGCCTGAAAAAACGGGACGTCCTGTAATAACGGATCACGAAACCGTCCTGTTATTTCAGGACGGACTGTTTTCTTGGTATGATTTTTGTAACTTTTATAAAATTAAAATCAATATAAAAAAAATGCAACGATAGAATATGAAAATGCAACGATCATTTTGATGGAAAAGATGTGTACTTTCATTATATATAATTCTTGAATTTAGCAAACTCCTCATTTTCTGAGCATTTTTATGTATGTTAAATTATTAATTATGAAATTATTATTTGTGTATTTGTCAAAATGGAAAGTGTTATTAAATTCATGTTAAATGCAGAATTTCAAAATTTTTGCAGTTTGCATATGTAGAAGTATTATTTCATGTCTGTCTTGTGTATTATTTATGTATCATTTCATCTAGGATAATTATATATTACACTTTTTCATAATTGCCTGTTATTTCAGGACGTCCCGTTTTTTCAGGACGTCCCGTTTTTCAGTAGTATCCCCAACCTGATAATGTTTATACCAGACTCATGAATGTAAAAGCTTATAATTAAGGACCAATTCATTAATGCTTTCCCTATTGATAGTTTCACTTATCTGGTTATAACATGTGCAAAAGTATTGTAGCGATGGAAATAGCTTACAGCTTTCTTTTATGCAGCCAAATATTAATGATAACAGTATAGCCCAATCATCAACATTAATACGATATGGCATTCCTCTTCTTAAGCCTGAACCGGCACATCCCAGTGGCTGAAAGACCATACATGTAGATGCATGTAGTATCCATTGTAAATACTTTATAATTATTGCAATTAAGTTAATATTATACTTTTGCATTGTGTGTGTTGCCCTATCTATGAAACATTGCACACACACAAATACATGATTCACCATTCTTCGAAAAGAGTAGGTTAGTGATCCCGTTGGTAGGTTTCTCAATTTTGTTATCTCAAAGATTCAATTTTAAAAGAAATCCTTGTCAAAGAATAGTCAGACAGCCATGATTTTTGTAGGCATTTGCTTGTCTAGTCATTGTATATATTTCCATATTATCATCACCAATATGTTGCGCCCAGGTCCTTGATAGGAAGTCATCTGCACGTCATCTACGACTCTAGCTTAATGTGCCCCACCTTACTTATGACATTAATCTGCACTCAGTACGGATAATCTCTGGATCATCGCCCCAGACCTATAACCTATAGATACATATACCACTATCCCTATAGAATATCATTGCAATGGCCTTATCGCAGGAGCCACATTCAACTTGTGATGCTGGTAGCTCAATGGCCTTTGGTATTCGTTTATCTGCCATGTACCTTTTCATGAGTCTGCGCAGCGAGCCTGTACAGAAGTCTCGATTCCAACTCCTTTAGCCTGGGCCTTTGGGAATCTTTATCCCAATACATTACATATTTTCTGGCATAATTATCAAGATCTATTATCACACAGGTAGGGTGTCTGTTCCGTTTGGGTAGAGCCAAGCCCTTGCATCGGCAAACATAATTATATGGGCCTAGAGTGTTTATCCTATCACAGAAATGCATAATTAATTGTTGAATGCCTAAAAGTATTGTGAGAAATAATTTTAGATGTTCCAATGGTGTTTAACCTTAACTATCAGCCAAAACGTATTCATATTCGTGTTGTACATGTTATCGCTTAATTTGCGTTTATGAAATGTCCACTAAAACACCTACAGCATAAAAATATCCCTAATAGAGGCCCAAATCGTGAGCATGCGACATTAAACTCTACCCAAATTTGTCTTTAAAAAATGGTAATACCCGCAGAATGTATTGTAAAACATTAAGTTTGATTATTTAAGTTTCCATTTCTCTTTTCTGGCATTTTACGCAGGTACGCAGCGTTTTGAACGGTTTGACATGTGTGACCTCTGTGTCATGTTATAACACTTTACCTGTGACCCCTTCCACACGTTTACTGGTCGACATGACCCCCTCATACCCCTGTCTGTTCCTGGCACCTGGCCACCCAGGCTCAACCACCCCCCACCAAAACAAAATAGGTCATACATACACAATACATACCCCACATCACTTCAGGTATGAGTGTATAGGTTTACACAATTTGTTACAAAAGAAAACGCAATTATAAGTTTTAGCTAAAATATGGGGAAAGCAACGATGACGCCCATTCACAATTAAAGGCACAGAACGCTTGAATAATCGAAGGATAATCTTTGACTTGAAAGGGGACTTTTTACCAATTAAATTGGGAAAATAGCTATTTATCACATTATCCAAAGTGTAGATGACTATCATCATAAATCATTAAGTCAACGGGTTTTCTCTATAATCGAGACGTCATGGATGGATTATTGTCGTAAATTGAGTGTGTGAGAAAAACAGTCACATAGACTTTTCGTGTAATAGTCCATTACAAATTGTCACTCAAACATAGTTTTGTTTATTACTTTTATACATTTTGAACGGAGTCGGATGCAAACAAAACAGTGCGTTGACTGTGCTTTTTTTTAGTGTTTAAACAGATGCGTCCCCCGTGGGAAAAGGAAGGGAGGTGAACGTCACTTTCCTTATTATCACAGGGAAATAAAGCTGATTGGCATTTACTTTTCAAAAGTTAACTTAAATCGTTTAAGTTAGTCTTAACTCTTGTTCATATTCATGTATAATGTCTCTGCACCATCGGAAGATCTTAGGATTATCCTGTAGACAGCTGGTAGATTAACCGAGAATAAACCACTCTGACTCGGATTTCCTTTGTTCTAGCAGTGCATTCTCAGGTGATAATGCACTGCTACTGTGATAATGCACTGGTGGCCTCAGATAATGCACTGGTTCTCTGAAATAATGCACAGTTGCTGACTTGTTGTTCAAATATACTGCCAAGATCACCCAATTTTGAATTTATGAAAAGTTTGACTATTGATGTGCAGAGCCCAGGATTGAACCATAGACCTTTGGATTCATAGTGCCACAGCCTAACCACTACCCTACCGGGGCAGCTGTTACAGGTCTGGTCAGTCTTACCTTTTATCCATTGTTGGATCATTTAGTCTGTTCTGACCCAGATTTACCCTTTCATTGAGTTTGGGTGACTAGTGGAGTGGGATGTAATTACAGTCTATGACTGTACACTCAGTAGGCAATCAACACCCCTTCTACCCCTCTCCTCTCCCCCTCCACCCTTCCCCTCCCCCTCTGCTGGCAAGGAGCTTCACTCTGCCACATTGACACCTCAGGTACTAGAGTGATCACAGGCTATTACTTCTAGTGGGGAGGGTGATTCGCTGCAGAGTGGAGGAGCGCCGGTCAGAGCACAGGTGGAGGCTCTCTATGGGGGGATCCCAATGTTACATGTCAAATTTAGGAAATGCTAATGTCATTTGTCATTGTCACTTACCTTTGTCTTATGTTGCATTGGAATTTAAAAAAATACTTATGCCCCTTTTCACTTTATTTATAAAGCCTATGTCATTATTACTAGGGCCTGTGTAACTCTGTTGAATTTAAGAAAATGTCCATTTCGTATTTAGTGGTCTAGGGCCATCCACTAGGATCATACACAGGCAAAGTGAACTTTTATATCAATGATCGTGAATTAAGTATTGAATTCAGAAGTTCAAAAGGTACCAAGGGGCATAAGATACTTTCTCTCGTGGTTTATGTCAGATAATGGACTCGTAGTAGTGCATGGGGTGGAATAATGCACGAGCCCGTAGGGCGAGTGCATTATTCCACCCCATGCACTACTACTCGTCCATTATCCTACACAAAGAGACAGAAACTGGCACCTCTGGGATGAGAGTCATGTGTTAGTGTATGTTACTTTAGCGTTGTCTAAACGTTTGTATTCTATCATACTCTAAGTGGTCCTACCAGGAGCCTTCTTCATTCCCAAGATAGGTGAGTTTCATTGAGTATAGCATAGTGATAGGTATCCTTTATTTCATAAAGTTTTAACAAATCATTTAGTACATGACTATAGATTACCATAATAACCATATGACTACAGCTTGCAAACTTTATGGTAAATATGCACACTACCAGCTACTACAGAATCAGAGGTCTTATCAAAGCTTCAGACTACTCTGCAATATTGGGCTATTTTAATTTATACAAAGTTGCTTGCTTGCCTATCACCACCCAACTCACTGCTCAGAGAGTAGCTTATAACATCATACCTTTAAGGGTGGCTTTGTCAGACACTCAATTCAAGGCTCCACAATAGACTAGTTAATTAACAAAGATGGAGTATATATTCCCTTTAACAACACAATCAACCTTATGTACTACTAATACAGGGGCATGCATGCAGGGAACATGTATAACAACGCCACACCATCCACCGCCAGAACGCAATAAAAGCCAATACACAACAAAGGTGTAGGAGAGTAACTGCCAAGGAGATACTTCTTTAAATCTTTTTGCAAACTGTCTCCCATTATAAGGGCCTCCTCCATTCAGGGCATTTCTTTGCATAAGGCCCACAATGCCAGCTGCCTGGGCCTAGGGAGGACAGCGGAAGTTGGGTCTGTCAACACAGGAGAGGTGTGTGGTGTGTGGGTATAGTGGGGAGGTTAGGGCAGGCCAGGGAGGGCCCAGGACTCTGCCAATGGTCGTGGTGGTTTGTGGGGAGGGAGTGGGGTGGGGTGCACTTTATCTAGGTTTGGGGACCCAATAGACTTTTTCCATTAAGGATATGGCACCCCCTGGTGAATAAAATTGAAACAGGGTTTTAAGTTTTTTTCCTATATTAACCTATATGCTTCAGTTCATATAAGTGAACTATAGGAAAAGACCCAAACACTTTTCAATTTAACTCACCAGGGGATGCCACACTTTAATGAGAAAGGTGTATAGAAAATGGGTTGTGGGAGTTATGGTTGAAAATCAGGACGGGACTGCAGGGGCGGATAGAGGGTTTCCAAAAGGAGAGGGTCAGCATAAAGGCTTTAGAAGTACTAAAACGGCGAGCATTCAGGGAAGTAGTTTACGAGAATCCTTTTCAATAGGCCTATATTTTAGCCATTAAACCCATGCTTATGCAAAACAAACTCAAATAAATAATGGATTTAACCTTTGCACGATTTAACTAGTTTGGGCAGGAAGTAAGCAGATAGTAGTTGGCTTTAGGGTGATGTGTGCTACAATTTTAAATATAATACTATTAATAGTAACAAATATCTGTACGTGGTATACTTCTGTTTAAGTTGATAGATGCAGTATACATGATGCGTTATCAAATAACATCATTCATATGAAATTGGGTGGCTGTCACCCCCAGTATCAAAACAAGAACATGCTCACAAGTTACACCAACAAATTCTGTAGTTTGTTATAAGGTGCATACATTCAAAGTTTGAGTGACCCCCCCCCCCCCCATGCTCATCCTCCCCAGGCAGAATAGTAGTGGTAGTGTGCAGAGGACATGCACTCTGCTGAGCCTCCCAAAACCGAGGACTCTCCCAATGATAGTACTATAGTACAGGAATCCCATACATACATGCAGAGAGTATGCCCGGAGGAACTGCAACCTGTGGAGTTTACAATCTATGAGTATTAATGCTGAAAACCGACACACGGATTGTACTGGAGGGCATGCAATGAAAAGACACACTGCAAGACATGGATTAAGGGTTATGTGGATGGTTTGGCCACTGCAGCTGGAGGAATGAGCTGGGAAGTTTACCACCAGTACACCCCTGGAGGAGGATCCACGGTCCGTGCAGCACCTGTTGGATCCACGCCTTAAGGCCACAGGTGTACAGGGTGGCACTTAAGGGGTTGTGACACTTGGATCCCTACACCTGGACCACCTGTCACCTTAACCTCTTAAAGGGGGTATAGCCCAGTGTCATGCCATGCGTGGACAAAGTATTGGTAGACCCCACACACATACATGTACACTTACTTACCCTTATTGTAAAGGGACAGGCTTAACCCTATTAAGCAGCCACATTAACCCCACTTTATAACCAATACAGCTACTATATAAATCAAGGTATACACCCCAAAGGATCAGGGGTTCATCCGCGGTTGAATGGATTAGGCTATGGCTATAGGGATTATACCACAGATGACTATCTATATCTGGAGGGAAGACATGTATGCGTCAGTGTATTTATGAGTGAGTTGGTGCCCCGCCCTGTATTGACTTGGCCTTGTTATACCTAGTCAGATTAACAGGAGCAGCGTGGTAGGCGGGGAGTATGACACCAACGGTTCATATTGTGCTATGTATGCACCGCTGACGGGGAGACGCCTTCAGTTAAGGATTAGAAGAAAAACTGAACTTTATTATGAACCCCAGCCGTTGAGTTTACTCTGGAGACAGCAACAGGTAGCTAGAGAGAGCACTGTATGTAATGAACGCATGAGGATTATTGCAAGTGATTATCGTATAATAAGGATTTAGTTACAGTTTGCGGAGTTTGTTTGAAGTTGGGGAAAAAAAGCAATCGTACGTCCATGCGTATCATGTTTTATTCATCGTACTTACGGGAAGGAGACCCCAGGCATGACGGAACGAACACCATCGCGTGACACTCAGCTATTACTGAGCCGGATAAAAAGAGGATCGAGCTTAAATGAAGAGGATGTGCTTTTTCTTTTTCTTTTTAATCTACGTATTCATGTGAATCGCCAACGGTGACAATGGACAGAATACGATGCCCGATCCTAGCAGGTATCTGCGATTATAGGGCTACATGATATATGCAGGACGTTCTTATATCGGTGACAATACATAGGCACTGTATAATATATCATAGGGAATAGCATATAAATGCATATAGTTATGCCCTTGGTTTTAAAAAAGGGCCATTGCCTGAAGCATACGTCCGATTGTCCTTATGGCCTGGGGTCACTGACACGCCTAGATCAGTACATTATTCTAGCGTTGACCCACCTGACCAAGGCTACAGTATAGTAGTGGTGGTGGTCTTATAGTGGTGGCCTTAGTGGTGGCCATACTGGTGGCCTCATGATCAGTGGTGGTAGCCCGAGGGGTATCCTCTCCCGGCACGTTTGCATGGCCCACATTTACACCAGGAACTCCGTCCTCCATAGTGAACTTCATAAACGTGTAAACCAACATTTTATATCACATTTCAACCCTGAGTTCCGCCACCTCAGCCTATCCAGGGGTTCCACATAGGCCTATAGGCGCTACACCGAAAACCCTCCTTGAAATGGATGAGTTGCAAATTGCTCCAAATAGGAAAAATCTGTGCAGACTGAGCAATAATTACGGGTATTTCATCCTCGTGGCTCTGTTGGTTTCCCCAATTTCCCCAATTATGTGTAGGCATCCATTCCTCCCCAGTTCACAAGGTAGGCAATTTTATTCACGGCCCAAGTGGGATTGCATCCGAACAAACAGATACCTGGGTGATTATTTCTATGGCCTGGCCTAGAATGAGCCCAGTGAAGCATTGGCGGGTGTATAACAGCTGAGTGGGCAGCCTTGTGAACCAACTAATTGGCCTGGCCTCGGGATGTGCAGCTGGCCATGTGAGTGACCTCACCCTGGGCGGAATCTGGCCACCAGTGGCCCATACAAGTGTGTGCCATCCCAGCAAACCCAGCTTAAGCCAGAATTGCACATGGCGATTTTGACTACAGGGAATTAGAAGTTTTCACTGGGAATATGATTAGAACATAATTATACATATTGCATACCATTTGAAAGAGAGCGAGAAATCCTTTCGAATGATATATTGCATGCCTATGATTGGCCAATTTTCCAACCGGCGATTTCCCAAATCGCCGAGTAAAATCGGACAGTGAACACACAATCTATACCCATCTTAACCAAGCTGCAGCCATCTGTGAAAACTTCATGCACCCATCCTTGCTCATCTTGGGTGCCCCATCCTTGCCCCCTCCAGTACCTTACACCATGTGATGCCCGCGCTCCCACGGTCAGTGGGCCGCCTCCAGGGTCCCTGTCAACTAGGTGTCCGACCCACCTGTAAATGGATCCTACAGGTGAGTAGTCAGTGATGGGACACCTGCTGGGGGAGAGTATGGATCTACAGCCAGGACGTTACGGTGTGAGGTTTAGGGTATCTATCTACCCTGCTACCCGAGAACGATAAACAACACTATTTTCAGTGTGCAGTTAAAAGGGAGAGGCCGGAAGGAAGTTTTGGAGAAGCCATGGCCACGCTTATTGAAACACCATGGTCAAAGATATAAATGTCATATATTTAAATGGTCCAGATGTGAAGGACAAAAGTTTAAAGGATTGATAGTGGAATTTTTATGAACAATCTGGATATTTTATGGACTGTCAGTTCTCCCAAATAAGTACAAGGAAACGTGTGTTTCTTTTCTATTTTTTCCAACAGGGAGTTTATTAAACTCAATATTTTCCATGGAGATGTACTTGAAGTATAGGAAGGATCATGCTTTTCTTTTGGATTTTCATAATTGGATATACTTGTCACCTAATCACCATTAACAATCGCACCTCTTGAATATACACACACAAGCCGGACAATGTCATATGGATATATTGCGGTCACTTCAATTATAGAAGTGCTTCTAATCACCAGGATCTGATCAACTAGGTACCATGCATAACGATCTGACAGGGACATAACGGAAGTGAGAGTAACACAGCGTATTATGAGTTATGTCCTACTTAGATCTTTAAGTGTAAGAAGGTCAAACATATTCGTGTAAAAACACAATGCCTCAAGGCAGTATACAACATCAGCAAACCTGGACTAAAGCTTGCCAAGTAGGCATCCCTGAGGGTTCTTCCAAAAGCCGACTTGGCACCTGCCTGTCACAAGTACTGGAGTACATGTAGGTGTGAGGTGGAAAGGCCTCAGTGAATTAAGTGTTGTACCCGTGGGTATGGCTGCGACACCTTTAGGGACAAGCCTGGTAGTTACAAGAGGATCAGAATGCTTTCTTCCTGCATAAGCATAATATTTCTGTGAACATCTTCGGAAGTATGTAGTAACTGATGTGCATTAGTTTCCCTGCTTATCAACGGGCAATGTCTTCTTCTGATGTTATTCAATGAAGATTTCAGGTTTTATACTGATGCAGATGTTTTGAATAGTGTAACGCCGCGGAAGCGTTACACTTACAGGTTGAACCAAGGCTTATGGTTTCCAATAAAGCTATGCTGAAAATGCTGGGTTCAAGGCGTTCACTGCTGTTTCATGGAAAACCGGAAAACGTGGATTTCATCCTTCAAAACATTACTTGAAACATAAGGGTCCCTCTCTATATAGGTCCTTATATGAAGTGAAAACTGAATACGTAACTCAGAATGCGAGAGGAGGATGGTATGCGTCGGTAGAGATGAGAGGGAAAGTTCAAAAGGGAGAACACTGATTGTTGTCTTTAGTATGATAGGAACTGGGTCTATCCTAAAAAGCAGTGATCCCTGACCCCTTGCATGGTGGATCCCGGGTCAAAGATCAACAGAGTCGCTCATAACAGCACCTGCTAACTGGGCGAGCAAATAGCGAGTGACTCAAGCAGTACGGAACGTCAATAATGTGAAACGGATTTGATCAAGTGCGTAAAGGGTGCAATGAGTGACAACACTGTGTTTTTTTTTCACTCATCATCAGAGAACTATGCGAGGAATTAACTACTTGGAATCGATATAGGATTTGATTTATGTGGGTTGGCTTCTTATGAAGCATGTGGTACACCTATGAAATGTACACGTTTTCTTGGATACTGATAACAGTAACAGAGGAGTGACAGAAAACGATGTGACACAGGAACAGAACAAGATGAGGCGACGAAGGAAATGGACAAAACTTAACCTTTCCATAAGGATTCTTTTCTCAATTCTCTGACAAAGGAACTTAAAATAATCACTGAGTGATCCACTGGATGATAACAGACAGAATCCCTGGCGTGCTGACTTAATTTCATGCTGTCCTGAAGGCGACATAATGCTCAAAAAGATGTTTGGCTTCCGCCGGAAATTAAAAATTCAGGAGTCGCCGACTGCGGGGCATCTGGTGAGACCGCAGGCGGCGGCCTCTTCCGGTCTGCTCAAGGCGTCCCGGAAGTTGTCCAGATCCATGGTGGAACTGCGGATCGTGTAAGTAATGGGGCCCTGGATGCCACACGTCGAATTTTAAAGAAAATTTAACGTTTAAGTCATACGTAATTGTTGCATAATCTTTCCGATGTCGCATGTAGAACTTAGAAAAAGTGTGTACATGTCCCATGCATGCGCGGATTATCTTCTCTTTCTTTCTTTCTTTCTTTCTTTCTTTCTTTCTTTCTTTCTTTCTTTCTTTTTTTCTTTCTTTTCTTTCTTTTTTTTTTTTTTTTTGGGGGGGGGGGGGGGAGGGGGATCGTGCCAGGCGTACACACACGCACATCCATCCCACTTTGGCCCAAATATTAATTTTTTTAATGTAAAATTCCTGCGCCTAGAGGGTGGGGCCCAAAGTTAAGCTAAAGCACGCCCCCCCTTTTTCAAATTCCTGGATCCGCCCCTGCCATACCATTATGATATTTTAAGGCCCAGGTGGTTGTTCCTAAAACTCAAGTCGCCATATCGAATTTTTAAAACGCCCATGTCGACATGTCGAATTTACCGGTCTTGGACCATAGTGCTGACACTGTACTGGATTGGGGACACTTTACTTGAAATGTTTTTTACGGATTTTATTTTGTATCAAATGTCAAGGTCACCTTGGTTTTCAGTATGATAACAAAAGCTTTTAAAGTTGGAAGGAATGCAATTGTTATATGAAGATAAATTCAAATGGCATTTGATAGAGATCAGAATGCAAGTATTTCAAATGTATCACACTTCAATGATTATTACTATTAGAAAGAGGTCTATTCAGGTTTTTGCATCAGGAGTCATATATTTATGCTTATCAGCCTTTTTATGAGAAGTATGTCATCATAAATGGTTCTGATTGTCACAAAAATTGACGACATCATTGAATAATAACCCACATGTGGGATTTTCAGGTATTGATACTTTTTGTGACAGCCGGTTTAACTAACCCTGAGATATTATTCGTACTTTGCTCGATTAGCCTAATCAGTTTTAACAATATGGCCCATGGTTTCGAGAGAACCACCTTTTTTAAGGGAGCCTAATCTGCAAAATTAGTTCCACACTCCACATACACCACAAGTGTATGACCTTTTCCCTTTCGTCCTGGATCAACTCTCCAGGATTGCAAGAAACATAAATCATGTGATAAACTAGTGCCGTAGATTTTGTAATCCTGAAAGAAAATTGTATGATTGGATTTGAATAACTGAAATGATTGAGCTTGTTTATAAAATACCAAATACGTTTTTGGCCGCATCAAATTCATGCACTACATGACCTTTGACTACTGCACTTCTTCGTAACAATATCAGCATTGATTTTTTTGAAATACGTCCATTTTTTTAAATACGTCCCGGCAAAGTGTTTCCATGAATAACCCTATTTTACCCCCCCCCCCTTCTCTGGAATCAGACGTTTGAACACGTCCTTTGAAGACACAATTATCTTTAATGCTGTCATTATACGACCATTATCATCTACAAGGAAAAAAAGGGATGTAGAATCTTCATGCAAAAGGTGATTCAGGCAATCGCCTAGTGCGATCACCTTTGAATACACATGACAGTATAGAGTCTACCTTGTCCTGTATCCATGACCGAGTAGGTATAATAACCTGCTTGACGATGGTGATCGTAATTGTATAGGCATGCACCAGTGACAAAACAAATAATACAATACACAAACCGAGAACCCAAACCAAAAATATGATATCAGTCTAGCGCTAGGTAAATATTCTCAATTGTTTGACTGTAATAA
The DNA here is from genome assembly GCA_936440205.1 of Lepidonotus clava. Lineage (NCBI taxonomy): Eukaryota > Metazoa > Annelida > Polychaeta > Phyllodocida > Polynoidae > Lepidonotus > Lepidonotus clava. Next base: position 23,606,985 of record OW387135.1, read on the forward strand.
GGAGGTGATTCCTTGACTCTTTCAGATCGGGTACACGAATCTTGTTGAACAATTACCTTGCCCAGATATTATTTGATTCGTTAAAATTATACCAGACATAAATTTTATTTCCTAGTATTTTGTGTGTTTTTTGTTGCAACTTGTGCATAAAACGGAAAGAAAAATGTTTTTCGGGGATTTTTTAAAATCATGTATCAGTAGTTCTACCTAATGCTTTTGTATATGGTTTGAAAATAATTTCATTATAGTTATATAGCCAATGAGTATTGGTATTCCTGTGCTCATGTGTACAAAAATGTCAAAATAAGCCTGCGGGTGTATAGAATACAGGAAAACAGTCCTAGAAAACTCCGTCTGCCTGAATCAAAGATGATAGAATCTGGTATATTTTTACTCATGAGTTTATGTCGCCCCTTAGGTCATGTAATCTCGGCCTCTATATTATCTTCTTCGCCACTTGGATGGTCACGTAAATTTTGTTCTTGATAGATAGAATCACAGATATCAAAGCCATGTACTATACTTTATTTTAGAATATATATAGCTAAAACATTCAATGGTCAATATCGCAGTTTGCTGTATCTCAGAAATGCCAATGTCTCATATCAATTTTAACAATTTAGATCCAATGTTCCATGTTCCTATAACGTTGGACCCAATGTCGTTGTCATTAAGGCTCGTGTCGCAGTGTCCAATTAAAGAAATTCCTCTGTCTCAATATTGATTTTAGTGGTCTAGAGCATGCAAATGGGTCTGGTGTTACTGTTATAGGTGAATTATAGGGGAGACAAGGTTGTTGCAATCCAAAATATATTACTGAAGATTATGGAACATTTCTAAAGATTCACTGATAAAATAGGTGAGTGTAGTGTTATTGATTTTTTTGTATTTTATTGAAACAATCATCGTCACATTTTCACGATGTTTTGATAATACGAATAATAACTTATATACAAATCAATATATATAATATATATATATATATATTCAATAACACTTCGCACTTATAAGAAAGCTTTCACTATAACTCTGTATAAATATTCATAGTATATACATTTCAATATATACCATATAATACTATGTTACCCCAATGCCTTCTTTTCGATATAATACTCTCTACATACTACATCTATTTCAGAAAGTTTAACTAATTATGTAGTTCTATTATGCATAGTTATGTCAGAAAGAGTAATACAGACAGTAGTACAGTGAAAAGTATCTAGGGGAGATGCAGATTTCAGTCAATGAATCAGCCTTACCGTATAGGAGCACAGCCTCATTGCACTGAATTGTAGTTGTACTACAGATGTCAATGGGCAGAGCAGATGCTAGTGCTTGATGATGGTGATGCTTGGTGATACCCAACTTTGGCTAGCTAGTTTGTAGGTTCTTCTGTTAGTCTGCTGCCCTCTAATGTCCTAGGACTGTCTGCGTTGGCCCTCAGATGTGGCCCTTAAGGCCTTTAAGCTGCTCTTACAAATATACCAAATAAAATGTTTACCATGACGTGCCGAGGAACATTAAGTTATTTTGATGAATCTGAGTTACAGAGATGGCTCTCGATGTCACAGGTGGGGCAGGACTAGGTCCCAGGTCATAAGAGTATTGAGAGTTTTATAACTTTGTTATGTCCCTCTATGGTCTGCCTCTAGATGGAGTTTTATAACTTTGTTATGTCCCTCTATGGTCTGCCTCTAGATGGAGTTTTGTAACTTTGTTATGTCCCTCTATGGTCTGCCTCTGAATGGAGTTTTATAACTTTGTTATGTCCCTCTATGGTCTGCCTCTGGATGGAGCTTTTTAAACTGAGCATTTCCAAGAATGGCTCAGTCGATTGGGTGACCAGGCTGTACCATCACCCTTTGCTGGTATTTGTTTTAACATTTTAGTTTAATGGAGAAAATGTGCTTCAATTTGAGGGCTTATTCAGACAGGTGGCTAGGGAGGCGGTTTTAGTAACTACGCATTGTCCTTCTGAGAATTTTTGTGTTAAGAAGAACTCAGGATTATGGTATTTCTATTGGAGGAAGCAATTATTTCAAAGTAAATCTTAAGCTCTCCTAAGCCAGAGTACCACATAGAAGAGATAGGGTTATGGAAGAAGTAAAGTGAACCCCCTCTGTGTTTATCCTTAGCAAAGCCCAGTGTTCAAGGGAGCATTCCAAGTATGTGTCCAACAACCCAGGTATACATAGCGTCGAGTTTCAGGATTCTTGCCTGGCACTTGACAAGACCTGTATCATGTAGGAATTCTGTTTGTTTTCCCTTTCATTTTAAGTATGACAGTAATACCATGACTGTACTCAATGGGTTATATAACCTTGTTTTTGCAAAAGGTCTTTAGAATTCTCCGTGCAATATGTTCTTGTTGATTCAGACAAATTGGAGAGTTAGGGAAATTGGAGAGTTATCAGTGGAATGTGCTTTAAGTGGTCATAGATCTAGAAGTACATGCGTTCATGCTAATTTTGCAATTTATTTTTGACCTATGACCTAAAATCGTTCACATAATTACTCATTTCTAGGACGTCATGTTGAAATTTATGAATTGGAATATGTTAGTGTGCAGCTTGTGCTTGTGTAATTATGGTATAGGTCTTTCCATACCACAATTAGTGCTGAAATACACAGTCCAAACCAAAGGCATTGAGGCTACCTATGAATTCAAAATCCAAACTTTTGATGAGCTTGTATTCCACCAAAAAGGGTTAGAAAATTCAGACAAAATAGGCACCCTCAAATTTGTTAAGGTTTTTGCAAAAGCTTCAATCTTTTGAGAAAGTTTTTCACCCATATTTTTTTCTGTGAACGGGAGAGGCTTACACTTTGCAATGTTTCCTATTACTTTTCTGCCTATGCATAATAATAGCTTACAATAGTAAATCGGCAACAACTTCCTTGGAACGCATCGCATAGTGGAATATTATGTTTTATATGGATGTGCACCTGAATGTGCCTATTTCAGTTGACAGGCTGTGGTAAACCAAAGTGATTATGTGAGTAGATAAGGAAATATATATATACTCGTTCCTTTTGTTATTTGGTGGTTATTGACTGTGTGCCCACAGGAGAGAGTGCAAAACGAGAAATGACAATACAAATGTCTGGAGAGCTGTATGGAAATAGAATGGTAAGACGTATGGTATAGTATTGTCCGAGGTGTGAACAATCTCCATTTTATCCCCCTATTCTTATAACGATGAAAAGGAAAGTTGCGCACAATAGTCATCCTGATCATATCTGAATCTGACAAGTCATATGAATGTACCAGGATTTATTGATAGTATACTGAGGCCCCTCAAATAGAAAGGATGATGATTGTATGTCAGGACAAATCACGTCTTTAACTCTACACAGTTCAATGACCAAATATATGGCGTCAGAAACAACTTAGAATTGGCCCAGATCAGGATCGAACCTGTTCCTGTCTTGCCCCTCCCAAATAGAAAGGATGTTTCTTTATAGATATCTATATAATTAATGTCTAGTTATTTTATATTTAGCAAATAGTAATCAACAGATGAACTATGCAAGCTAGATTTTGATATCTTTACATGAATTATTATTCAGAATCATTAAATATTATGAAGGAGAAGAACACCTTTAGAAACTTTGTCCTGAGTTGTAGAAAGATCTTTAGGTGTTTTGTGTTTCTTCATAGTTAACTGAATTCTATTCCATTAAGTTTACAAGAAGCACTAGCCAAACGGTACCCTTAACAAAGTAGTGTATAACCTCTTGCTTTAACCGAGCTAAGTGCTCTGTAAGGTCAACCCTTAAATGATGTGGTAAGGTAAATTATCTGTTACCCGCTTACAGTGACAAGGTCAAGTAAAGGTCATGGACACCTAGGGCATAGTGTTATTGGACACCGCCAGAGGGCAAAACCATCAACAGATCCTTAGATGAAACCCATAAATCGGGGATTCGAACCCTCTAGGGTTTAATGAATTCGAAAGTATTACAATTTTAAAAAGATACAGATTTTCCCCGAGACATCATACCTTTATGTAAAATTTGATGTTCCTGCGCTTGGAAGGCGTTGACGAAAAAGAAATCACATTTTCTAAGAATCCTAAATCTGCTAATGAATCTATATACCATTCAAGATAAGATTGTTATCTCCCAAATATCAAGGGAAAGAAGTCTTTGTGTGGTTATGAATTAAATTAATGGAGGATTTTTACACATGATTCTATAAGCCCGAAAGCCTGAGTGAACCCCCTCCTTTAACCTTGAGCTACCCTGCCTTTCCTACAAAAAAGGAGGGAAACTAGAACTGTGTTATGTTGAATATACGTATGATTGAGTGACACGGATCAATATATTGAACCATCACATCCTTGGACGGAAAATAATTGATATATTGGTACATTATTCAAGCAAATTCCCAACTGACTCAAAACTGGGAAACCTCGAGGAATATTCCCGTCGAGCACCTATAGTACTACCACACATAGTGTTTGTCACTGTACATCTTTAGATCAATAGGCCACACCCATTGACACAAAGGGAGGGCTAGGTATTCTGAGCTTCTGAGCTTGTTGTACAGCAATCTGGTAAAAGATCTTATAGCAGATGTTCATATTGGTTATGAAAATATTCCATCAAGCTATATCTTACTTTGGAAAAGACAAAAGGGTATAACGCTAAATAATAAACATAAATTTTAAAATAAAAGAGTCCATACAGGGATCATATATATAACCCTATACTAAGAAAAATATCAATGTTGGATAATAAGTCTTATCGTGCTGTTTTGCCAAAGAAAAGTAGATAACTAAAAGTATGAGAAAAATTAAAAGATTGTATCATGCATGATAGAGATATTTTTCTCAACAAGTTATTGTCCCTTTCAATCCCATCATTTCCCATATAGATGGTAAAAGAAAAATGACTATTTTCATACGTAAAATTCAAATATTATTTCAGCTAAATATTCGAATGGTCAGATTGGCACGACCATTTAAAAGTTTCATGTTGACAGGTTTTCTTTTTTGTACATGTATCATGACTGATTGTAGGGATATTGTAAAGATTCAGGAATACTCGACTGCTACTTTACAGGTGCTGCCATCTAATGTCATACCTACCAACTACGTAGTATGTTATGACTATACCTACATTAATCTTACCATTCATCAAAGATACTGGCCTGAAGCGTCCATAAGGAGGTAGGGTTAACACCCTCCCCTTGTTCTAGAAAATATGCTTTTTTAATGTAAGGATTGGCCCAAAAGGAAAGATTCTGTCAATATTGCATCCCAACCACCGCCTTCATAGTTATCATTGCCTTTTCAAAATCCGAGAGCTCCAAATGCCGGTAACAAAAAGTCTTATGTAGGGGGTGTCTGGATTCAAAATGATGTTTGAATCTATGGATTTAGCGATATTATTTTGTTATGATGTAAAGATACTTTAGTGTACATTCAAAGCAGCAGAACTAATAAGCCTTGCAGATGAAATCTTCATGTGCAAAAATACTTTTTAATACAAGGTTAACGCATTCGTCGTTTCTAAATATAGACCAGGAAAGTAAGGGGGTCTTAAACGTATGAGAAAAGTATTGCAGTACATGTAGTGGAATAGATGCATCATCAATGACACTTTCTTTCTTTACGTAAAACATGTCTTTGATGCGTATAAAAGTTTAAAGCAGTGTGGGTGGATTTTGGTAAGAGGGGTCAGCATATAAGCTAAGTACTAGAGCGTTTTGTATTCGCCCTCATGCATTAGAAATTCTCCTCTCTTTGTGCACGTGTGTGGTGCAGGTGTCCACCAAAAGGGTACGGGGCGTCGGAACCCCCTAGACCCCCTACCCCCTTCACCAACTTAATTTTTTAAGATTAGCTGCTGAAAGTATCAAATACAATTTATGTCAAAGTGGCAGAGATCCATCGCATCTTGAAACTTCTTCTCATACAACTTGTACTTATTCTTGAACTTTAAATTTGAACTGAAACCCCTTGTCATCCCTTTATTACCGGTACCTGAAATTGATAATTTCAGAACCAAATGCTGACGACAGCTACAATATTTCTATTCATGTACTTATACATACTACATAACAAGGGTTGAAAATGTATCAAACTCAACGCTCAAAATGGTGGACTGGTAGTTTTATTTGGATGAATTAAAAGTTTACACGTACAATCAACATGGTTCGGGTTTTCAACCTTCATCAGGATAATACATAAAAAATGTAAACCACTTATACGGATATCCTGTGAAGTGATTATAGTTAATCTAAAAAATTCTTAATCCCTGCATACCTTCTTTTCCCTGCAGTAATGAGTGTGGCACGGTGGAGATGTACGACTTTGAGGACTTCTCTCCGTCCGTGGTGCGGGAGGACCCGGGCCCCCAGCCCTACGGCCTGCTCCAGGGTCGGGAGACCGGGCGGCACGGCATGTACGGCAGCTACACCGCCCTCAACGAAAGGTAGGCCAGACCTCTGATTCTTACTGAGATGTAAATAATAATATTATGTGTAGTATAATAATTTTGGTACAAACAGTGTATACATGCATGTAGGGATGTACATAGAGGATCGTGCAGGTCAAAGGGAAGTAGTGGATCCTGCAGTAGATTTCCTTCCTTTTTGACGATAAAAAAGTTGCTGCCCCCAATTGCGCTTCTTGATCGATTTAAATTCTAAGAATAAGGATATATATATTGATGAGTGATATACAGCTGAACCGAGGATTCCAGTTTTTAAGCGTAAATTACATACTTGCTGGAAAAAAACACGAATGGTGTGACACTTGTGATACTTCATGTTTTAACAAGAGCAAGATTTCTGTCTTCATTAACTATAATATTAATTGCGGTTCCGGATCGCATAGCACAATTAAAAACATATAGGAGTAGAAGTTTGATCCATTGCGCCAAAATAAATGTCAATAACAAAATCGATTTGTCAACAATACAACAGTGTAACAACGAGGCAGCTTGTTTTATAATCCAGTAACACCAAACCTAAGACCCAAGACATTCATGTATTGTGTGGCTCGCTTAAGACCGATGTTCCACCTTTAGTAATGCATTAAAGCAAAGGCCCTTCCATAAACACATCTACATAAATCCCCACTTGATTTCTACCGGCTTTTAGGGAGGTGCAAAACCCGTGTACCTAAAACGAAGCAGTGGCCACACCATAACCTTGTTTTGGCTCAACGTACGCCAGAAAAGGCGGCCAGTTTTTGTTTCTTATGGGACTTCGACCCCCCTCAATACGGGAAATCCCAGTATTGGGGCCCAAGGCGGCCGGATTGGGGACTATTTGTTGCACCTAACCGCAAACCATTGACGGCTGCTCGAGGACCGCTTTGTTTGGTTCAGGTCTTAAAGGGCGAGTGTTGACCAATGTTGACGTTACTTTGTGGGAGCTTAGAGAAGGAGGCATGTTGCCGTCAGAATGGCACTCGTCCCACGCGTGTTATGGCTTATGTATGCCTGCTTAGATTTGGTTGGCTTGGTTCGGAAATTGTCGAATCATTAGATTGGTGTCAGGGGTTTTGTGAGGTATATGCAGTTGGAGAATAGCGGTCACAGTGTGAGGTATCAATGATCCGAGACGTCGACATATCTTATTAGGATTATCAGCTGGATACTAAGGATTATTCCCTTAAATGCAACGATCAATAATTAGGACTTAAAAGGTATCAGCAGGATACCAATGATGATTCCCTTAAATGCGAGGATTAATAATTAGGACTTAAAAGGTATCCTGAAAGGACCTAAGGTGACTGAATAACTTGGTATGTGACACTATTCAGCGGGATACCAAGTGTTATCTTTTCATGCAGCTGCCAATCTATAATTAGGATTTACAAATGTATCATGAAAGGACCAACAGTGACTGAATAATATATGTTCCATGTTGCACAATTCAGCCAGATACCGCAGTTTATATTTTCATGCATGAATCAATAATTAGGACTTACAACTGTATCCAGCAATGGGGAATGAACAACGTGTTATATACACAACGCACGGTACGCCTACTACTTGATCAGTCATTATGGGATTCAAGTCAAGTCACAGCTTATTTCACAGTTGGGTGCCAATGGATCACGCCGCTAAGCGCATTGTGGAATTGCGGTGCATAGCTCCCGCATAGGCCACAGTAAAAGACGTCGGATAAGTTCGGCACTGTTCAAGAGCTCCCGCATAGGCCACAGTAAAAGACGTCGGATAAGTTAGGCACTGTTCAAGAGGATTACTTGTTATTATATCTGTGTTCTATGTCCACCAGCCAAAAGTCATTGCTAAATATAGTAAATAGCAGTTAAATCGTAAGTTGCTTGACCACAAGGGAAATTGGCTTCTCGACGTTTGAAGGGGATCCTATTCAGTTTGACCAAAATTGGCTGTGGCCATCGCTCAGAGTGCATTCCAAAATGTGAGTGTAGGCCTACATCTGTATTCAGAAGTATATATAACCATCTGACATAGTGATATAACGAGTGATAAGGAAAACAAGTTTATTAGAATGATTGTCGATTTATATGATAATCACAGACATTATGAAAGAAGTTAAAGTCTCAAGGTTTCAATGATAAAAGGACATACTTGTGTGAATATCTCAATGCTGTAACCATGCACGCACTTTGGAGTGGATATCCGCAAGCAGAAGCATGCAACCATCTTACATTGACATAGCGATTGATAAGGAGCGAAGTTTATCATAATGAATAGCCATTCATCTTAAACTCACAGACATTATGAATATCGTTATAGCCTCAAAGCTGCACTCATAAAAGGGCATACTTGTGTGACTTCTATCGCCATGCTATAACCACATACATACGTCTGGCCACGTCACTCAAACACCCAAGACCCTGGAACTAACAAGCACGTCACCCACCCTTACCATAGATTGATGACCCCTTCAATCTCAAAGAGTTACTTGTTCCCAACATACAGAACTAACCCCGTATCAGCTACTGGGCGGTAGGGCAAATATAGTCCTTCCATGACCTGGTTGCCTCTCCCATAACAGTTTGAGTGACTTGCGAACTTGGATGGAACTACAGTCTAGGCCGGACAGATAATGTCGTGCCCCGCCGATAGGCCTCGCTGCCTGTTCCGGTTCCTGCTGCCCGCCCATAAGTACCGCGTCGACCCCCAGGGGGCGGCAGGAGAAGGGGACGCCGACCGAGAGGTGCTCGTGGCCTGGGAGGACAGGTAAGAGCAGCTCACTGCAGGGAGCTCCCGGTACCCCCACTTTCTGGACTATGGGATACACATTAGCGTTCTAAAAATCGCGGAGAAAGGGGTCATTTCCAACAAAGTTCGCATGTCCGCGAAAATTAAAAATAGCGGTATTTTTCACCACATATTTCGCGAAAATTAGAAAAAAATCGGTGTTTTTTCACACTCAAATAGAGAATTATAATCTATCTAGGCCTATCTATACACCTTAGAAATATGGCAGTCTTCAGCATACATCACTTCAACCTATAAGAGTAAATTTTAGTGGGTTATTCTATGTATGTAAAGTGACTTATAGGTCGCATCTTGAGGTGTATTTGAGGCCCCAAAAATTCGAGATTTACTGGAAAAAAGGAGTGTTTTGAGCCCAAAAATTCGTGAAAATGGGGTATTCTTTAGACACTTAACACTGATGGGTTCCCACCTATTCAGGGGTACCGGGAGAGCTCAGTCTAGGTTGGACCCCTTGGGGGGCCTCTATGTCGTATGTCGAATTTAAGAAATGAGCATGTCACCGTGTCGAATTTAAGAAATTGTCTTGTCCCCCTGTCGAATATAAGAAATGGGCATGTCCCATGTCACTTTCCTTCAAAAATCCCCTGTCACAAGTTACTAAGTCCAAGAAACGGTCATGTCGCCGTGTTGAATTTATGGATCTAGGGTCATCAGTTTAGGTTGGCCCTTCATGGGGGGCCTCTATGTTGCATGTCGAACTTAAGAAACGGTAATGCCGCCTGTCAATTACTACCCCATGCCACATGTCTTCTCTAAGATGGTGATGTCACATGTCAAATCTAAAAAATGTCACTGGAAGTCTCATATGTCAAATGTTGATATTAAGAAATGGCCATGTCGCCATGTCGGATTTAAAGGTCTAGGGTCCCTAGGTTCTGGTTCTTATATTTGATATCTGAGTCATTCGCATATATCTTAAATATATATCGACATCAAGGAACATTGCATGAATTGAGTGTGGTTAAATGAATATAAAAAAAACTTGCTGTCATGGTTATTTTAGGATCCACCATCGTCAGGGGTGTTTCAATTGAGCCACACAGTTTGGAGATAATATTATGGTACTTTGCTGCATGCCTCTGGCTGTTTCTTCATAATATTATAACCAGGTTACACTAATACTGAACATCAGGAGTAGTCAATTTGCAGTTCTATTATTGTCAGAATAAATACTGTTGCTCAATGATTTACAAAAGCTCCACCAATAGGATAATTAGGCCTATATTTATTATGTGTAAATCAAAAATATAACTAAACACTACTTAAGGTTTAGTAGAACAACTTTTCTGAAGACCGATACATATCAGAGGAAATTAAAGTTAGATATCTGAACGAATGGTATCAGAATGCTTATGTAAGGGGCTGTCCATAAATGATGTCACACTTTTTTGGGGTATTTTTAGGACCCACCCATACCCTTGTCATACTAAATTCTCTAATCTACACATTAAAATAAGGCCTGTTTTCAGGCAGTGTCACACTATTCAATCCACCTACCAACCCCCTTGTGCGTGACATCATTTATGGATGGCCCCTAATCATTGCCAACTAAATTTTGAAACGATTGGCAAGGTCACTGCAAATGCATTATTTTAATTGCTATTTCATCTACCAAAGGTTAAAGTTAAAAACCTAATGGTTAAAGTTCAAAACCTAAATTTATTTCCCTGTAACATACCATCTGACCATTGCCAATGGCAATTCCGAAACTTCTGGCAATCTCCAACCAATCAGCAATTACATTAAATTTTGAGAAAACTAATTCACCAGTGAATTTCCAATTAATTTCTCGTGAAATCCCCGTAGATGACTCCCACAAATAACATCAGCTTTCCAATGTGTCTGAGAAAATCACAGCCAGCCCTTGATAGCCTGAGCTCATGATTGAGTTTGACGTGAAGGGTGGCGCATCTGTCGACGAGAGCGGGGATATTAGGGTCGGCCTTTCAGTCATCGTATACCGGCCTTGAGGGTTCCACCAATGTGTTTATTTATTCGTTCTTCAAACTAATTTCATGGATTCTGAAATGTGTTATTTTCATGTTTTCATACAACCTATTCCTCAAGATATCCATGAGAACATTCTCAAATGAGTTCATATTAATATGATAGAAGTTCATGGGATTTTAGAGTGGATTCACAAACTAGTTCCGGTCATAAAGAATGTACTTCCTGTTTCTCTGATTGGCTGATTGGCAACTCTCAGGGGTGTATTCAGGCCATATGTTGCCCTGCCTTGTCCTGTTCCAGACCCACCCCCTCGCGTCTGCCTAAACAAGATAGAGGGCAGGCAATCGATTGATGGTTAGGGCAAACAAGGTAAAGGAGGTTCCCAGAATGCAATAAAGGGTTAAATTGAAAAAACTAGGCAGAGGTAGTTTGCAATGCAAGTAGGTAATTTGTAGCTTGATACCCTTTTGTGATAATATGTGGTGAATAAAATTATTTTTGTGCGGTCACTAATGGATATGAAGAGCCAAATGGTGAAAGCTTTGACCCCAAAAATTAAATCACTTTTTAAACTGAAAAAAACCTAAACAGACAAATTGATCAAAATAGCTATTCGTGTTATTCCATTGCAGAGGGAATTTGGCAAAGGATATTTACTGTGAAAAGTGTTAAGGCCCAAGGAATAACTGTGCATCCTTCAATGTCAATATTTCCTTCTCAACCGGCAATCCACCAGTTGAGAAGGAAATATTGCTATTGAAGGACGTACACTCATTTCCATGGCAACATAAAAGCCTGCAATCTCATCCCACACCCTTACAAAGCCTGAGGGTCTCTGCTTGGTGAGTGAGTGCTGCTCTGATCAGTGATTGTGCTTGGTTCTATAGTTAACACAATTCCCGCTGGCGACGCTGGCAAGAAAGGCAAAGGGCGGGGTGTGGCAATGTAATCTGAACCAGGAATGAGCAGCTCCAACTTTACGGCCCTAGACCCTTGAATTCGACATGGCGACATGGCCATTTTGGGGGCTTAATGACATGCGACATGGAATTCCAAAGGGATAGTGACACAAGACATGGATGTTTCTTAAATTTGATATGGCGACATGAAACTTTCTTAAAATCGTCATGGTGACATTGCATTTTCTCAAATTCAACATGTGACATTGGGGACCCCCCATCGAGGGCCCCAACTTTGTAACGGTGAAAAAAAGCATCCAATACCAGCCGTCTTGGTGTGAAGTCCTAGTCAGACATCACGCATGACATGCTCCCAGCAAGGCGTTGGTCGGGTAAAACAGCTGCGAAAGGATGAGAAAGGTTGGAGGAGAGCAAAAAAATAACTGCTAGGCTCCCAGCTGAGGTGCTCTTGTGGTGTCTAACAGTTAACCCTGAATTACACTAAGCGATTCTGATGGTTGATCAGCAATTTGATAACTCATTACTGTTCCCAAATGTTATGACAGGGAACCGTGCATGTTACATATCATTTGAAAGAGAATTAAAAATCCGTTCTAATGATATGTATCACTTGCATAATAAACCCTTATCCAAATCGCCGATTTAATTTCTGAAATCGCTGTTAAAATCGGGTAGTGGAATACTGCCTTAAAAGTCACCAATTGGATTGGCTGGCAGGAGCGGGGGAAATGGCCGGCCTTTCACGGTTTACCACCTCGATGTAGTAGTGTTAGGGGCGGTGGGAGAGGCCCTGATCCCAACATATGGCTTTAATTGCGTGGCTGGCAGCGAGTTGGCAGTGAACACAGCCTAGACACAGTTCTTTGTAATCCGAAACTGTTAACCATCACGTGTAGCTCGTTCGGGCATGTTGTTGAAAAGAAATTACTAGGTTTCCAAACTTTTAAGATGGACGGGAGAAATGTTGTATGGCCTGAGATGCATTGAACTTGATTGCCTTATTAGAACTTGACAAAGAATTATTATTAAATGTACTATGATTCATTAGGGTTATCTGAGTGACATCCCACATGCATTTTGCAATGATCTTTACATCATTTGAGTCCAATCTATACATTTTCATAGAGTTGCACTATAATAAATAATATCAATTGCACTATACACGACTGATTTCCCATAGAGAAAACACAATACGCTTATATAGCTAGCCTGCATTCCACATACCGAATTTGAGATGCCGATTTTGTATTATTTTTTCATTGTTATCTTTTTCTGAGAATATGGCATGTAAGCTCATACATCTTATAAATGTACCATTCGAAAAAGCATTGTAAATTGTTCTAGTAACAGGCCTATATAAATTGTGCATATCTAACCATTTCCACTGCCAATTATGAAAATCGGCAACACGATCGGTACGTGTGATATAGGCTATAACCAATGATATATGACTAATGTGCTCTAGGATCAAGGTTTGTAGGTAGGTGTTGGTCGGTGACTCGAGGTCTGTCTGAGGTCTATGTATAGACCGAGTGACTGTTCACCGATAAGATTAGGATAGGGTTCCTAGAAAATCTAGGTCTCCTACCACGATCCGCCCTCCAAAGGCTATAGTGTTCCTAGAAATCTAAGTCTTACTTCCATCTATACTAGGTGGCCCCTGATCTAGATACTCCTGAACTGGATTGAGTGTAATACAATACAAACCATTGCCATTCATTGTATACTTAGACGTCTCGATAAGTTGTTTTCAGGCCAATTGCAATGCTAGACTGACAAGCCCTGGGGTGTTCTGTCGTTAACCCTATTTAGATACAATGCCTGTTATATACTGCCTGGCACTTACATATAAAATATCCCCTAGGGTTATTGCCAAATATAATAATTATTATATCATTTGTGTAGTTCAAGCCTGCCTTATTTCCATTGATATCAAAATAAGTAGTTTTTGATTTGTTTATATAGGATGGTCACTCTATCCATATCGAAGACATCATTATATTATAATGAAAGATACCCCCCCCCCCCGTATTTAGAATCCTTACCCCGCTTTTATTAAACATGCGATATGCGGATACTGATTGTTTCAGATTTTTAAACGGATTTTCTTTCTCCAATAATGTGCCAAAAGACCATGCATAGTACGTATCATTTGAAAGATAAATAAAACCGCGTTCTAATGATGCATAGGACGTGCATAATTGACCCCTATTCCCACTTTCTATCATTCTGGGCCCGAAGAGGCCCCAGTGTTGAGGTTTGCCAAAGTTTTTTTCCTAAAAACAAATATTAATGCATCGAGATTTCGCTGGTGAAGGGCCTAATGTTGCCTAATGTAATACACTTCCTGTCCCTGCTTTAAAACAACAGAATCTGGAATTATGGGTGATTGAATGTATTTTGGGGTATTCACGTGTCACTCAACCTTTTTATTTTATTTTGGGGCAGGGGGTAGGGGACAGGAGCATGGCAGTGTCGTGGCAGGGGCGTTTCTTTTCATTTTGATTCTAGAATTTTAAATTTGCTGAAGTTGTTTTCTCTTTGCAAACTGAAATTAGATTTGTTTACTTCGTCAGGGCTTAGGCTTTAATTATGATAATGATTAGCCTATTTACCATGATTGTATTTACAGCTATTTTAACTTGTATATAAAATAGGCACTAAGATATGCTAATGGAGTACCATACCAAGCTTTAGATTCGCAACAGCAACCCCGTGACGAAGTCCCACCCTTTCTCATTCCCTATAGAGGGTGTGAGTGTTGTTGTCTGCTGATTGTATTGTCTACCTCCTGAAGCAGTATCAGTCCTGGGAGGGGGAGGGGGTGGTACTTGGTTCAGAAACAGGTACCAACTGTGGGCAACCCTCAAGGAGGTGCAGCTGTGAATCTGCAATTTGCCTTAAACATTGGCTGGCATAATTATAATCAAACTACATTTTAGGAGAATAGTAGATATCTCGTATACTTGCCTAAACAGTTAAAGTCAGCTTCATGTATTACATTCCTTTAATATCCATGGAAAACCAGTTATTAAGTCAAGTTATTGAGAAACGGGCCTTCCTGAAAACAGCTAGGGACTGTCAAAAATTATGAGCGTTGAAAAATAGGGCTAGCAGTAGTTTTGCAGATGGCAACTACATACAAAGACTAAGTGCCCCCCCCCCCCTCCCGAAGTCTCAGTACAAGGGTATCATATATCTGACCCTGGGGGATGGGAGTGGCTCCATCTGGTGGGGGATTCCCCTCAGATTCTCTAGTAGGTGAATCTCCAAACACATTATATAAGGGAGGGTAGCCTATGGCAGTGCAGCCTCTATGATATCTATATATACAGGCAGTATTGCTATGTCTATGCGATATTCAAAAATATGAAAAAAGCCAACGAGGATTTTAAATAGCATTATCGTATATAATGTTATGTGGCTGTAAGTGTGTGTGTAAAGGAAACGTTTTTCCTTCAAAGTCAGTAAAGCTCTATCTTATTTTTCAAGAACCGTCTTGCAAGAGCAATCGTTTTAATTGATTTTGTCATGGATGCTTTGGTTGAACATAACTTCCTGACGCTAATTTGACAATTACAGTAATGGATTGTGAATTGATTATTTACATTAATCAGGAGAGAACAGAACAGATTTCGATTTGGACGATTAGGTTCAATAAAGATAAAACATTTGTTTAAGAGCGTGATAATACAATGATGAAAATGAGATAAAGAGCGGCCTGGATGGGTTTTTTGTTTTTGGGTGTGATGGGTTGCGTCAAGAGTCGGAATAGCCTATAAACCTTTTAAGTTTATCTGTATGGTTTATTACATGATGAATATTCTTATTCTAAACATTTTTTATTTTAATCTTCAAATATTGTAAATTGGAACCAAACAGGTAATATTTCAGAGCCACTATGGCAGTATTTCAAATGGACTTCATATTATATATATATATATATATATATATATATATATATATATATAATATTATAAACGATTAGAAAGAAAACAGAAAAAAAAGAATATCGATTTTAATTCTTTTTAATACACTAAAAGTAATAATTGAAATTTCACGGACACAGAGCTACATATCTTTACATGCACCCAATTAACAATTAAAATGTGATAACCCTGAGAGATACGAGTGGGGGAAATGGCAAACCTCATTAAGTGTTAATTAATATGCCGTCAGCCACTGCTGTTCATAACTCATTCTCCCTCTAAAGGCCTCTATAATTATTACCATAGACATTAGATGAAGGTGTGACCCGCCCAATTACCACATAGTAATTTTTCAATAATAGAAATTGGTATTTTTTACAATAATTATCATATGGTAATTTTTTCAATAATTACCAAATGGTAATTTATACAATAATGAATCTCGAACAGTGCAATCAACATTTTAATCATCTTTAGGTATTCATGCGTGCAAGGTTATATTTGCCTGCCCTACCTTATAAGGTAGGATTGCTCGGACAAGTGCATACTGGAGGAGGGGGAGACATTGTCGTGGTCAGCATTGTGCCTCAGGCTGGCGTGGGCGAACCGTAATTGCAATTTGAACCAACCTCAATACTTGCCTTGTGAAGCAGCACTATCGGTGTTGCATGTTCAAACATTGCCAATTGAAATATCAACCATATCGGTGTGGTGGATTCTCGTAAAACATTGAAGTGACGTTTACGTGATCACTAAATCGTGTATTCCTCAAATGCTCTATGTAGAATGGAGCGAAATGAACATAAATTGGTTTTTTAGCCGAATACCAGATGTCCAACTGAAACTTGGAATTTCATCTAATTAAATTTTACTATCCCCTCCCCCACATATTAAACTAGGCCTATACAAGTTAGTTATCATGGAAAGTGGATCTAATTACATTTGAAATTCCCTACAGATTCATTTCTTAATCAGAATTCCCTTTTTAGACCGTTCTAGAGTCTGCATTACCTACGAAGATTGATACCTACGTCTTATATGTTAGGGATATTGAAAATCCATGTGGCAGAATGGTTAAAAAGCCCTATCGCGTTAGGCTCCCCTAAGGACCTAACTACTTCTTCCGACCATCACACCCACACGTTCGGGACATAAAGCCCTTCCCATTCCGGCCCTAGTACCTTGGGATCTTTTACTTGGCGCAGGAAAACAGCTTTGAAAGAAGAACTGCTGAAAGGAATTGCCACTTTCAGGGAACTCGTAGAGAGTTTGGACCTGGTAGACGTATACTTATTAAAATGGAAAATCTAGCCTGAGCTAGCGATAGGTATGATATAGGTGTAATTTGCAAAGTACCTATGTCAGGACAAAAATAGCTCTTGACTTATATGCATATATTGAAATGTGCCTTGAGTACTTTGAAATTAGTTGATTGATTCTTACTATTTCATTTTCTCTCTTTGCAGGTGAGTTTTCATTTTGACCTTCTTTAGAATAACGCAGGAATACATTGGTATGCGGGACTGGATTCAGGTAAGTACTGACGCATAGCTCATTTATTTACATAATATGTGTGGCATTTTCCTCTCAAATGGAAAGTGAGCAATTACCTCCCTACCGACCAGGGTAGGGGTGCGAGGCTGTCCTCAGGCTTAGGTCAATGAATATAAAACTTAGCAATCTTGGTAAACTTCTCATGTGTAGCCAAAACCTGAAACCCCTTCAGAACCCCTTCAGAACCTCTCAGATTTATATGGAACCCTTCAGATCTTCCAGCAACCCCCTCAGATTTTAGGGTTAGGTACTGCCCTGCTTGCGAGTGTCATATAAGAGTTCAAATTGAGTCTTGATTTTACTTTCTATATAATAATTATGATTGAACCACGTATACACACATCCGTGGCGGATCCAGGGGGGGGGGGGGCATTCTGGGGGTCCTTACCCCCTCCCCCTCTTTTGGTGGACCCCTAAATTACAAAAAGAGGGGAAAATGCCACACACATATATATGCTGCAGTTTGAGGTCTTAGCCTTTATGCTGACCTCACCTTTTCGAAAATCCTGTATCCATCCCTGCACATGCGCACGCACGCACATGAGCCATATATGTTATATGATTCGAATGTTTTTCTATTTACTCCAGTTACTATAGTTTTACTTCAGTATCCAATGTATTGACACACATTGAAGTAATGCCAGGGGGGAGTGGTAAAGATCGATTCCATCACTTGAGGACAGACCTCCTCTCCTGCAGACTCGTCAATACAAACTTTATTACACACACAGGGCAACCGCTCACCTCCGGCGCAGATCAGCTGATCGCATGCAGACAACCCCACAAACTAAGTTCAGCTGACATTTAAATCTTCACCTGCCGGAAGCAGGGCCTGCCTTAATCGACCCAAAGGTCACACAGGCCAGCGGCAAGGTTAGATCAACAAACTATTCAGAGACATAACTCATGTTTATGAAACCCTCAGTGTGAGTAAATCTAAAAATACTATCTCAGTTTGTACTGGATAAAGATGCTGTTATTGCCAAAAATGGAATATGGGGTCTTTAATCGCCCTTTCCCAAAGGGTTCTGGCCACGTTAGATTTGCCTTGGTCGGGCTTCTGAACAATGGCTGTAAAAAGCTCTCCATGAAGCCAGATATAGTCAGCTACAGGCCATTGGCAATTACTTGGATACCTTTTGCACCTATGGGACTGTTGGGATGACAGAACAATTGTCTTTTATAGACATACTCGTCAGCTTACATTACAAACCCTACATGCCTACACCTGGGTCCATTCTACTTGAGCAGGTGGAAGGTTTCATCAGCAAATTATTCAGAGACAACTCTCATGTTTACTGATAGTGAGAATGAGCAAATCTATAGACATCCCAATCGCTTTATACTGCTGAGAATGGAAAATAAGCAGCCATGTTCCCACTTCACAGGAAATTTTTTAAAATAGTTTCCATCAGTGGTGACAAGTGTTTTTTTGTTATACTACTCGCTATTGATGGAAATGGTTAATACTGGTCACCCTACGGCTAAAATCTTTGTCACCGAGTCGAGGACGCACGTTCATTGTCCTCTCCCTGAGGGATATGAGTATTTTTGGTTACATCAGGTTACTTTTCAATGATGGTCTTCCCCAGAAGCCATACATATTCACTTACATGCCATTTGCCAATTACTCGTACATATTCTATCCTCTTAAAAAAGACGAAAAATTATTGTTTCTTACTTACACACACTTTGAATGGCAATTGAAACTTAATGCTGAAAGTAGGAGGCCCAAGTAAATCAAGCAAAATGTCAACTGGGCCAGTGGCAGGTAACATCAGAAACCTATTCAAATGCATAACTGTTACCCATGTATATGGACCTTTAATATTAGAAAATATTAGAAAATATTAGAAAATATAGAAATATCTGAATTTACGCTGAATAAAGATGTTTTTATTGCTGAAAATTGAACAACCATAGGCGCACTTTTTGTCCTCTCCCTGTAGAATATTCAAATCAGGAACCACGTGAGTTTTACATTGGTCAGCCTTCTTGATAGTGGTCATGAAAATCCATCCCAGAAGCCAGACATATTCACTTACTGACCTATCGGCAATTACTTGTGCACTCTATAATTATACACCTTTGGGATTGTTCAGTAGAAGGGTAATTGTTTCTCCTATAGACAAACAATTTAGCTGACAATTAAAACGTCAAATGCTGAGGGCAGAGATCCACTTTAAATAAGAGAGGCCAGGATCGCGTTACATCAGCAAACTATTCAGAGGCATAACTCATGTTTACTGACCTTCAGCATTGGCAAATCCGAAAATAATCCCAATTCATGCTGGAAAAGGGAGCCTTTCTTGCTGAAAATGGAGAAAAAACACATTTATTTTCCCCTCCCCGCAGGATAAGAGTATCACTGCTGATGGCCACCTGAGGTTTGCCGTGGCTGGGCTTCTGACCTGTGGTCATGAAAACTAACCCGAAGCCAGACATATTCACTTACTGGCCTATTGCCAATTGCCTTTGCACTCTATATGCACCTGTGGGACAGTGCAGCAGACAGGGCAATCGTTTCTCATAAACAAACATTTTTTAGCTGATATTATCTCATTATGCTAAAAGAGCCTTTTATCAAAACAGAGGTCACCCAGGCCATTGGTAAGGTTTAAGCAGCACACTATTCAGAGATAAAACTCAGATTTACAGACCCATTAAGTTTGCAAATCTAGAAATACCTCTTTTATGCTGAAAGAAGATGCCATTATAATTGTGGGAAATTGGACATGCCCTTATCGTTTTCTCGCTGGATTTCCAAATCACAGACCATGTGAGGTTTGTCATCGGAAGGCCTCTAATAAACTATTGTAAAATGCTATACTGCAAGCCAGACTTCTCACCTAGAGGCCTACTGTCTATTTCTTTTGCATTCTAGCAGTCTATGGTATTGCTTGGTAGAGAGAACAAGTGTTGCTCATAAACACACACTTTACCTGACAATTAAAACTACAATGCTGAAAGCATGGGGCACTTTAATTAAGCCAGAGTTCAACTGGGCCTGCGGCAAAATGTATCATCAAACTATTCAGAATTACAAAGCCACAGCAATAGGAATTGTAGAACGTCATTATTGTACCCTTTACCGCGTTTGTATTGCTGTGGATCAATTCCAGTTTATACCAATAAGCCCCAGTGCGCGTATAACTGTATAAGGTTCATAGGTAATATGAACAGTCTTAGATGTAACTAGCCAAATTTATTTGCAAATATTTTCCGACAAATCCTACCATTAGATATACTTTGTCTTCTTAATCTAATCCTATAATTACATCAAAAACTTCGATGTAGTTAAAAAGAGAGAGGAAGGTCAGAACTGCCATCCGAACTATCTCAACCAACTATAAATGATGTGCCTATGATGCATTTGCTAATCCCTGGTTTACCATCAACCAAGGGATGCAGCCAACATGTTCTAGAAGGGTATTATTCGACAGGCAGATGTCTCTTAACCAATCTTGCCACTTATTATTTAATGTAGCTAAAGAAATAGGATGTGTTATTGTAGGCCTGTTTGGAGCAGTGTGTTCAGACGTAAACCTACATGAGTACGAAGCATTGATCGAACATTTTTATTTTTATTTTAAAATAGAATTATGTTTTTAACGCCTACACTACTCGTGATAAGACTTTCCATTCCCAATGTGTAACATACCCTCTTATTTACTCAATAAAGATTGTCCCTCTGGATCAATAAATTATTCATCAATTTCACATCAATCACAGCGATCCCAATGCAATTGCAAGCACAGGCCAATATGAATGACGGATCTGGCTTCACTGCTCAAAGGTCATCACTCAGAGTGTCAGAGCAGTTGTTTTTCACATTCAGAGCAGTTTTGTCAGAGCACTAAGTAAGCGCTCCCTTGCCTGTCTGGGGCCTGCCTCTCTGTTGTTAGATGTCCCAGACTCTGATGGGAACGCATGGCATGAACGGCAGTGAATAATTGAATATTTCCTATATCGTATATGGCCGCTGGGTCGACGTACGGGGGCCATGTAAACCTACAATGTGTGGCAAACAGGCTGGAGCGTGCTGGGGTGTGCTAATGCGGTCACACATTACCGGCAGTCGGGGAAAATGCCGCAGTGGGGAGTTCATGAGGTGGAGTAGGGGGCAGTGTCTGGACAGATCTATGTATACAACAGCAGTGATGTTTCTCCAAAGCTACCTGTGGTCAGGTGCTACAGCCCACGGTTTTGTCAAGTGCATGTGCCAGACAATATTAATTGAATGGCATAAAGCAATTGAACATTGGGAAAGGTTGGCAAAGAAAACCTGACGCACTTACTGTATAGGCCCCTATTTTCGCAGGGACTAATATTCAAAATGTAGTGGTTTTATGAAATTAAGTCATGACTTGTGTTGATTTATTCACTGTCATAATGCCCATCTGTGGTTTATAGTGCAAGCTATATCATCATGACACGTTGGTGGTTGAGTGAAGAAAGAATCCTATTTTGTTCCCATGATGTCAAAATAGTATATATTTTTCTGTAATAATAGAGGACCGAATTTAGCAAGCATTCTTGCATTAACATGGAAATGTAATATTGAAGTCTTTCATTTCTTTTGTCAAATCAAACTTGATGTTTACTTTTTGCCCATTATAACTTAAACTTGGAATATTAATAATATTGCAGTATATTCTGGACTTTTTATGAAATAAATTTCAAAAGATGCCTATCTGTCATTTACTATTTGTTTAATTACTTTTGCCTGAATCGTGAATTGAACATTTCAATAGATTCTGGATTTGTTAGGAAATGTTATTAAAAATGTGTGTCAAAACAATAAAGGATTCTAGCTATGACAAATAAGAACACACTTAAGACTTTACTTTTCTAAGTATTGTTTTATTCTTTGTTTGTATCATTCATTTACCCATTAAGTTTTATTAGTTCAGTTGTACATCCATTCGTAAATGTTCTCAGTAACGAAGATCCCAAGCCGTTAGGCAAAGAGCCAAGTACTTCAGCCTTATTTGTGTACAAATCATCATCTGACTCTGTCTTGGTGCATGTAGTTATGACAACCTCATACAGGTTGTTGTCAACGACAGCCGGTAACATCTTTCCCTGACCTCACTAAAACACATGGACCTTGTTTTGCTGCCAGTTAAATTGTGAACTAAGTATTTTTTAGTGAACTAGAGGAAGGTTTAGTGAGAAGCCATGATCAGGTTTGGGGGGAAGGGGAGTAGGTGTAGTTAGTCCTCTCAGTGTCATTGTAACATGAAAACATTATTTCTGAATTTACAATAACCTTTTTTCATATTAATTTTTACTTCATTTGTTAATTTATTCAATTCTCTATCCGTATCTTCATTTTGTTTACAAATGTTCTGTACAGCAAAGAGCCCGAGTCCTTTGAAAATCAACCACTTGTGTAAGCATTATCTTTGTTTGAATCGTCACCCAACTGTGTGTGGGCGGCAAAAACTGCACCATCCACGGCATCAAATGCCCTCAGCTGGTCACATCTTGCCCTGACCCCAGGAAAAATGAGAACTTTGTTTTGTAAGCTGGACAAAATGTGAAATGAGGATCTTTCGGGGGAACTGAGTAGGGTTTACTGAGAGGCCATAGTTTGCTTGGTTCGAGGGGCAGGGGGCGGATAGTGGGTGGAATTAGTCTGTTCATCTGAAACTGCAAAGACATCTTTTTCATATTTTTGTTAATTCTGTCATTTATCCGTTGATTTTCTTAATTTGTTTTTGTGAGCCCTTAATTATAGTTTTTAGTATTGTAGCTTATGGGAACGGCTCACTCAATCAGTCATGTCTTTTGTAGGTATTTGGGCTTTGATCTGATTGCCTGGTTACACAATCTTACATACAAGTAGCTACAGGCCTTTGTCCACCGGCATGCATTTGTAAGCAAGGACAATTAGTGTGCATCAAGTGTAATTGAGTGGGCAGGCCTCTCCCCTGCACCCTCCCCCACCCCCACTCCTTGAACTGAGTTCAAGGAGTGGGGGTGGGGCAGGGTGCAGTTTGAGAAGCCAGAAGTGGGTTACATAACCAGTACTCCACATTAGGACCTCAACTGTCACCTGCAGGTGGGCAGGTCTAAGTGGATGGGTGCAGGTGCCCCTTTCCTAAGCCCCTCCCTGAGTTGTGTGTGACAGCAGGAATGGTGGTGGTGATCACTACTCATAGCCCATATGTCCATTGTTATGTTAAGGGCGAACATCGATCGTTCCAACGATTGGAACTTTGATAGTCATTTGCTTCTTGTTTAATAAATGTTCTGTACAGCAAGCAGACAAGTCCCTTTAAAATCAACCACTTATTTAATCCTTATTTGTGTTTAAATCATCACCTGACTGTGTGGGTGCAATTACTGCTCCTACCATAGCTGTAGGCCCCTATTGCCCTTCTTTGACCACATCTTGCTCTTACCTCAGGAAAACAAGAGAACTTTATTTTGAGAACTCAGCTAAGGGAGAAGGGGTGAAGTTCTTTTTCACAATGCCATTAAAACATGAAAACATTGTTTCTGAAACCGCAAGGACTTTTTTCAAGTGTTTGATCATTCTTTTATTTTTCTGCTGATAAAACTTGTTTGTTTATTTGTTTATAATGGTTCGCTCAGTTGTAAAATCTGCCACTTGTGTAAGCATTATTTGTCTTGAAATCATTACCTGACTGCGTGTGGGCGATACATTGCACCATACAGAAAGGACTCCATAAACCTCAGGGTTATCCCCTTAGCTGGTCACATCTTGCCCTGACCTCGGGAAAACACTTGCAAAGCCGCCCACGCCTGTCCACTTATGAATTAAGGATTATTTAGGGGAACAGAAGTAGGTTTAGTAAGAAGCCATGATCAGGTTTGGGGGGTGGGAGGAGTATAGTTAGTCCTTCCAATAAACAGAAAGTTTGATATGGAGGTACTAATATGCATGCATGTAAAGGGTAGAATGCATATCAATGTCAGACCTTATGGTGGACACAGAAACAGGTAATGGGAGATGATGGACATAATCCACCCATTCACCATCCATCAATCCCCCGTCCATCAATCTGCATCCATCAATCCACCACATCCCTGTGATCAGTGCCCCAATAACCAGCCCCCCTTTGCCACTTCATAAACCTCCCAGGCCACCCAACCACAACTCTTATTAGCAATAACTGGCCAAAGTTACCCACACAGCCCCACCTCTCCCCCTCACCTTGCATTTCTGATGGGCTCTTATTGTGGTGGGTTATGAGAAGGTTGCCTCAGGACATGGCCCTGGACCCCTGCATGTGCAACTCTTTGTAGGCCTTCCTGATTGTTTTCCCTCCCCCCTTGTGGTGTGCACACAATATGCTGCACACACAACACACGTTCTTCCAAATAACACTTTCCTCTTAACATGCTTGCCACATCCGATTTCGCCCTACCAGAAGGGAGGCGCTCATATTTCCCCCGATGAATTATGCACTTTGTTGCATGCATCACAAGAGTACTCATTGTCACGCCATTTGGGATATTTCAGGCAAAGCCATGGCTGTAAATATGCTCAGAAGATCTTTGTGTTGGAAGCGTCCGCCATTGAGTATGATTATCTTACATGGCTAAAAATAGATGTTGATTAATTCATTTGGTCCGGAGCAAACAACCACTGAATAAATGCAGTGAATAAGGACATTGACTCTTGTAGCGTTTTGTTTATCTGAAGAAGTTTATCTGCAAATTATTAGTTAGTGGACGGTTCCACTTGCAGGAAGATGGTTTGTTACATTTAAATATCTACAAAAACTGTACTTGCGGGCGTAACTTATATTAGATTGGAATTTATTTTCTAAACCTTAGTCTTGATTAAGCACACATTTCTTTGTGCAACTGTGGTAATATAGAAATTAAAGGTATACATTTAGCAAACAACTTAACCAATTATTTAGATGTTGAAATATAACAGCAGCATCAATCGAATCAATTCGTCTTTCAAACATTGGATGAGATATTTGTTTTGTTTAATATCCAGATATAAGATTGCACATCCTATTGTGGCTGTTTTACCATTCTAAAACGGACTATTCGTGAACATTCTATAAATATGATTAACCCAATACTGTTATGTGTCACCTGACAGGCTTTGGGCCGGACAATGTCCATTGTGTTACTTTTTTTTTCAATTACCAGTCTCTCAAACAGCATCGTCAGCATTCATGCTCTCGAGGAATAACTCCTACTTTTATGTAAAATGATGCATATGTGAGATTTCATAATGCAGGCCCAAAGTTCCAAGGACATTTTGTTTGCTTCCACAATAGGAAATGCTGAGTGAGCACACGTCTGCACTATTACAATAGGACCGCCATTTTCTTGTCATAAATTTTAGAAACATGTCTTTTTCCATCATTTTCCCTTATAAGAAGGGTATAGAATTTTTCTTCTATTGCCTATCTATGATATGTATATTTTCAGATCAGGTTACGTGTATCATAAATATTCAATCACAACTCATGCCCTCGCCCATCTCAATTTAAAAGTAAAGTGTATCGCGAAACAGTATTACCACAATTTCCAATTTTTTTCAAATGGTGTAACCAAAAAGAATGGGTATCAAGGTTTCTCTGTTGAAAGAAAATTCGAATTAATGTTTGTGGAATTTCAATAATAGATATAGACCTTGTCTGCTTCCATAGAAAACTCAAAATGTCCTACCCTTCATTTCTCTAAAAGGCAGCATTTTAATTGCTTCACTACCCTACAAATTATTCGATACATTTATTTCAAATGTCAACATTTTAAAACAATATTAAATACAAACCAAATAAGCCTGACTTTTCCTTTTCTGATAATCATGTTATTTGCAGAGACTAGATTAAGCTGCACGGTGCCTTCATGTCCAACATCTGGTGTACCTACTCTGGGAAAGTCTTATTAAAAAAGAAGCCCTACATTTACAATTGTTTGGCCGACACTTTTGTACAAGGAGTGACCTTTACTACACCTGTTGTGACCAAATTCTCAACAAAAGAGCTGTAGGTGTGTAAGGGATCCGAGACTTTGCAGAGCACGTTCTCAATTAGCTCTTACTAACAGCTTCGCTAAGGCAGGTTTCCAGATACTGATAAAAAAAAAACTGGCGACTAGTGCTTGTCAGTGGCCAAACACTGGTGTTATCCTTTTCCAGATTATCACTCCTTCACTGCCATAAGGGATATCTGGCTATAGGTAATTCTCACCACCTTTCCAGTACCACAGGGGATATCTGGTCATGGGCAACTGACACCACCCATTCAGTGCAATAAGAGATGTCTGGTTATGGGCATCGGACACCATTAAATCCTTCAGTGCCATAAGGGATATCTAGTTTTAGGCGACTAACATTGTTAGCACCTGTCAGCGGTAGCCAATCTCTAGTCGCTGAGGTTAAATCTGAAAGTGGCAACCTGTTTCAATGTACAATACCATCAACTGGTCAGATGGAAATGCCCTGAATACCAGCTGCCTACCGGAGAAGAGGACAGCAGGGGTGTGAGGTTGGCTAAAATGCACTTACCTCCTGCTCCAGTCCATTGGCTACCTGAGTACATAATATAAATGATAGAAATTTGATGCAATTTAGATGACATTTTGCATTAAAAATCATGTGTAGAAATACAGGGTGAAGTGACTTATCATTACTATTTGAACATAACTATGACGACATCGTCCGTGGCTAACATAAGATAATCAAAAATTAAGGGATACCGAGTAGATTAATGCAGTCTCATAACATCAAAACTCTTCATCAAAATTCTTCCCAAATGGGAACTCTCTATAAAAACATTCTATATGCACATCACCTACATAGTCGTCCATAATCATATCTATTAAGTTTCCCAGGTATTAGTCACTTTTTTAATGTTACATTTGAAATTCTTCAATATAATGATAGTCCTCATCAACTAAAAACACAGCTGAAGGTTTATGCCTGGCAATATATTATTTGCTACAAAGGTTTTCCAATAGCACAATATTTTCCACAGAGATTTGACATCCATAATACAAAGTAAAGGTAATACAAGCTTCCTCCTGACGTCAGTCACTCATTAGCGTGAATTGTTTACCGCAAAGAAAAAACAGTTCTATGCCTTAATACTGAGACCCCAGCGCCAGACAGTTTGTTTTGGTAAGCCCTGCAGCTTTTGAGTAGTCTGTCGAGTTCAGACCCACTGTTTCCCAAAGTGAGTCTGTAAACCGGCAACCATTTTAGGTGGGAATTCCCACCCAAATCCCAGCATGCTTTGCAGCCGCTGGATTATGGTAGGTAGGACCATAAGCCAGCAAGCAGCCCAAGAACCATCAAAGGGGTTCCCCATGCCATTTATAGAGGGCCAATAAAAGAATTCCTTATACATTCTTATTGACCACTAGTAGCCATGGACTTTTGTGGGTGTAAGGACCTATTATGTAAGAGGTATCTAGGTCATGGAAGGACTAGGTTTTGAGCTGCTCTCACCTGCTCAGGTAGTGGCAAATAAAGGTGGGGCTGGTACCTGTCTATCAAAGCCCCACCTGGTTCAGATTAACCCTCACCTGAGTGAGCCCCTCCAGCTGTTGGAACCTGTTTGTTGACGCTGACTGACCTATAAGAGGGGGAAATAAATAAGTGAGTTAACTCTCAGATTCTGATCTCATAGTCAGACCTTAAAGTGGATCCCCAAAGGAAGAACTCGTGCAAGATAACTCTCAGGATTTATAAGCGCTCAAATTGGGGTCTCAACTTCAAGGTGAGCCCTCCGAAAAAAAAAACACTACCTTATTCCTCAGACAGAAACCTCAGGGTGAGCCATCAAAATTAGACCTTAAACTCTCAGACAACGCCCTCGAGACCCCAAGATGAATCCCTAGATTCATATATCAAGGTGAGATTAAGACATCAGAAACGTCATCTTAATCCTCAGACTGAGCCTTCGGACATCACCTATTAAATAAACCTTCAAAATGAAACCTATGTTGAAAACGAAAGGCTTCTACATCCTCCAAACGGCAACCGTGAAGCGGCCCTCCAAACGGCAACCGTGAAGTGGCTCAAAATGAAACCTAAAGGCAAGCACTCAAGGCAAGCCCTCCCAAGCCATCAAATTGAAAACCAAAGGTGAGCTCTGAAAATGAGGTAGGCCTGACCCAACTAAACTCTACCTGGAAAGAGTTAGGCCCTTCCCCTCATCTCTTCACCCCTTTCAATCTTCTCAGAGAATTACAAGTACGGGTGGGAAGTTACTGAGATTTTGGGGTAAAGGTAATCAGTACTGATTCCTTGTTTTTTTCAGGTCAGCTCAGGATACTTGAAGAGAATAGGAAAAAATTGTTTTTAGGAAGGTAGCGCGTGAACAGGGTAACAAACAGCAACCTAAGAGTTCAAATACTCGGAATCCACATTTATTTCATGTCCACTCTCAAGCAACCAATTACCAGAAAAAGATTTGCACCATGTTTGAGTAAGATAATCCTTCAAAGGGAAATATTGACGCACTATTCAATAAGGGTTTTCTTTACCAACGGTTCGGGGATATCAATCAAAAGAACAGTAGGGTGTCCGAGCCAACGGTAACAAGGTGACCAAGACCATTTTGACCTTTCCTGGGGACCTTTTTTAGAAGATCCATCACTTGAGGTATGATCTCGGCGTCCGGTTATCTGTCATCCGTCATCTTCCATCCGTCATTTTTCATCCGTCACCCTACACAAACAAACAGTCTGCCACCCACCGCCTATTTCCCCCACTTCATTCAGAGACCCCCGTCAACTTCTGATGATTCGTCTCCCACGCCCATCCCTCAAGGGCATTATTGCATGCCCACTTGCCTTTTAGCAAAAGGCCAGTTAGTAAGATGGCAGGTTGGGAAAACCAGGCGACAGGCGTCAGTGGATGTATTTCACTAACCGACTGTACTCCTGATTTCTGAAATCGCCAGCTGCAATAAGCTCTCATTATTGACACGTTACATATCATTAGAAATGGATTTGAATTATCTTTCTAAAATGTATGTAGCATGCAGGAGTTTGGCTCGTATTCTCATTGAAACATTTTTTAAAATGAAGTCAGACTTACAGATTTTGAGGCTGGCAAATGTGCATTTGTGTCTCTGAGATTATGTCAAAAATGAATACATCCTAATGAGTACATACTATTTGAAAGAAAATTGTAAAACATTTCTATTAATATAAATGTCTATATTTAACCTTAGTTCCCTCTACCCATTTTGAAAATTAGCAGCAAAATCTGCAGGTGGAATATAAGCTTTAGGATGAGGGCGGATGGCAGGGATGGCCACAAATGTCCGAAGGGCAGCCATAATGGAATATAATAGGCGGGGGCGTCCGGCTGTCAAAAGCGTCCAAACGCTGGCTCTGTCCACAGGGACCTGAGCCTTCGGTTTATCAGCCAGCCACATGGCATTGGGAGCCAGCAGGCATAAAACCATTTCCCCTGGAGATAGAGATTAGTTGTACTTGTGTAGTCGCAAATAGTAGTTCCATTGGCAGATTACATGGGGGCACAGATGATCACTTCCCTTTCCTTATTAGGCATCAAAAAAACGATTAATTTGTTTCTCAGAAATGCCCCAACTCTTAAGTACACTACATTTTTTCTCTTTTGGTTGTTTTATTTTTTGCACAGCTCTTCCTGTTCTCGTTCTGCTACTATTCAATTGCAAGGTTGGACTAATTGAAAAAGCAATCCCCAGTGGTTCAGCCCCAAACCCCTAGTGATAGAGCCAGCAATTTCCTTCCCCTAAGTACGAGGGCTCACCCAGGCAGGGAAACCTTGGTAGCAGGAGATCATGCCAATTGCAGACCTCCCTCCTGGACAGGCAGATCTGACCATTGGTCAGCAGGTGGTCAGTTGGACAGATGGGAGAGAGTGGGCGGGCTTTCCACCAGACTGTGGAGTGGACTTGAGAAGCCCTGCTGGGTCTTTTTTCCGAGGTAGGGGACAGAATTGATCGCCCTAGAACTGTTGGCCCACAGCTGGTGCCGTCCCCTGAAAGATAAGATTGTCATCAGAATTTACAAATTCAGTATTGTAAATGTTTTTTAGTTGGTTTTATTGATTCAGGATAAATTTCAAACAAAATGACCATGCGCTCTTCCGCTCCACCAAGCTATGGTGGTTCACCAAAAAAATGGTACATGTAGTCGTTTCCTTGGTCGTAAATGTGCAAGTATCAGACACATATCAAGCAGTCTGAGAATAAGACAAACAATATTATTGTTATTGTAACAGGATGAATTACTATCATGATAAACAGCAAAGTTATAGCGAAGTAAACACATCTTTGGATAAAAGCCTGCAATCACTGGGGAGACACAACCTTTCGCAAGGAAAGACTAAACCTCATAACAACAGAAATGGCCACACCCAGTGTGGTCATTACAGAGCTAAGCAGGTCCAAGGAGAATGGCAGCACTTCAGAGAGTGGCAAAGGACTGAGCCGAACTATCCAATCTGCGCAGATGATTACCCTCTTTAGGGGCTCTTTTTGTAGAGTTTTGGTACATATTATACGGCTGATCTTCATTTGTTTTAGATCTCCAGCTAAGAGTACAATTCGAACATCATTATAGATTAGTTTTTCTATAGGATATCATACAATATGTGTATAATAAAATCCCAACACTGTGAAAAGAAACATTTGATTTACATTAGTTTAAATAATAACTGGTACCTTTCCTTTTGAATTTACTGTAAATTCAATATAATATTTAAGACTTCTATTGTGATTGCACAATAAGTATACCGTAAACCTATAGTGAATTTTGCTGGCAACAACATGCAACGCTTTCTACAGTGAAAGCAAAATAGTACCAGTTTAAAATTGCAACACCA
This sequence comes from Lepidonotus clava, assembly GCA_936440205.1. Taxonomy (NCBI): domain Eukaryota; kingdom Metazoa; phylum Annelida; class Polychaeta; order Phyllodocida; family Polynoidae; genus Lepidonotus; species Lepidonotus clava. The sequence continues at coordinate 23,638,394 of OW387135.1, forward strand.
AAACCATTCCACACACAATCATATTAGACTTCAACCTCTCCAACGACCACTACTCATGTCAGTAAATCAGTTGGCTGAAAGCTTTGGCTATATAGAGTCAGCAGACCCAGTCTAGTCTGTGTGTTAGTGAGAGGTCATGCGATGGGGGTACAGACAGCAGCCACCGCCTCCATCCCCACCATCACCCACCCCCATGGCCTCTTCAATTCCTGCAGCTCCTTCCATCTGGTTACTCAGCTGGTGTGATCAGCATCCTGACGGCTGGTCATCAGGGAGCCTGAGGGTCAGTTGGCAGTCAGTAGGTGGTCAGTGGATGGCCAATAGGTTGTTATACTGCCCACCTTGCTTTACTGTGTAAAATGTTTTTCTCCTTATTTTGGTGAATTCTGAAAGGATTTGCATGATTATTTTTGTAATGTCAGGTAAAATAATGCAGTCTGATTAAATGGAGGTAGTGATAGAGTCCTAATTTAAGAGAAAATAATGAATATTAGGGAAAACTGCTTGACACCAGTCAAAGTAAGTGCATAATCAATACATTGAGATACTGCCCACTTTGCTCCACTGGTAATTTCCTTTTTATTTTCTGTATAACACATAAAAATTAATATGGTATATAATATAAGGAAAACTTACCTCGGTTGACAGTACAACCCTGTATACTCGGGTGGGATGTCAGAAAATTACTCAGGGTTGTACTGTCAACCTCTGTATGTTTTCCTATAGAGCCACACCCAGAGGGCCGCTGTCGGCCACAATATCATTGGGTTAAGCCACACCCATATGCCTGCCGCCGACCATAATATCATTGGGTTATCCTTCCATTGTGACTGCAAAGTAAGCTGATGGGATATAGTTATAATGGTGTGCGACATAATAGTCTTATGTGAAACTGTGGTTCTCGAGAGGCGATGCATGATATTAAACGTCTCTTGTTGAATGATTGTCGTGTATATGTGTTCATCATAGAAAGTTAAATCTCCGTTTTATGAAGTTTGAAATGTTTTGTGGAGATTGAGAAATCGCGTGGTCGCGTACTTCTATGATATAGAACTAACATGGTATATTGTACTGAGTGCAGGCTTGGGTATTTATAGAAACACATTTCATGTCTACCCTTCTAACAAAGCTTGAAGATTCCCCCAACGTTCATTCACCTTTCAATACGTCACGATATGATATAGGCATGTCTAAAAGAAAGCTTTAGCCTTTGCGATCTAACATGGAACATGGAGAGAATCAAAAGGTATAATAATAGAAAATAGTCGTATACCCTATATGGTTGGCAAAATAAGCAGCCTTCGGGTTAAAAGCTTTGCAGTATTTAACAAACGCTAGGGTCTCTTTAATTTTACAACAACTTCACATAGATGAATATGTTCTTCCAGTTGTCCCATTACAATATAATATATCGTTATGAGATTTAATTAGTCTAATACACCTCTCTGATTAATAATCAAGTATAGACCTTTCACATTCAGTTTTGAATAAAGCTCATCCTAATCTAATCTTATCGGTTTTTTTATCCAGCTTAAGCCGTCTACTAATGCACTTTGCTCATTAATTTAGTATGTAAGTGATATTGTGGTGTTAATTCAGATCAAATATCTGCTATCTGAGATTCTGATTCCCTGCTTGCACTGACAACACTATACTCCATACCCCTAATAATTTGCGACAGACTATATTATTAGGCATACCCCGAGGGAACCACGGCTGTTGGAACCAGACAATAAGCAGATTTATATCACCACATATCGCCGACTGCTCTTTGCTAATGGGAATGGTGTATATGTCTTTTTTTTTCTTTTTTTTTAACAACATTCATCTTGGACAATGATCTTCCATGTAGGTGTTTGAACATCATAGAATAAAAGATTATGTACAAAATAATAAGTTGAAATAATGAGTTTGAACAATAAGATTTCCATGAACATAGACATAGTCATAGACCAGACCTGTATATTACATTATTTAGGAGTCTTCTCATAAGTACGTGTGATTTTACTGCTATCATATAAGAATGGTATCTTGTAAAGGTCTAGTAAAGGTGACCTATCCATTACCTAAATGCCCCATTTACAAAACGCAAAGGTCAAGAAAGGTATATTTTTTCCGCAGTTCAAAAAAGGTTGAAATTACTAATACCCTTAAGAGATCAACGATCATCAACCGACGTTATGTCAGCGTAAGACGAAATATTACAAAACATATAAATAGCCTTTGACTTAGGAAATAATTCGAGTCGAGATATATAGTTATGTGAAAACATGTTATCTTTATCACAAATGTGAAAGGACTAGAGAACGTATGTTTTATTTCGCTGTGTTGTTCTGTTGAATTCTGAATACTTGTACAGTATGCTTAATGAATTAATGACTATATTCAACAATGTAGTACCGTCGGCTTACATTTTCATTTATAAAAGTACGTACATTGAATTGTAAACTTACAATAAAGTAGATTCCATAGCTGATGGTGATAACATATTCATAAATTATAAACACGGTCCCAGCATACGAACATACTCCATGTAAATCCAGTTGATGTAAAACTTAAAAATAACATTATATACAAATAGTGATGTAAATTGATATTAATCCAATAACCTCCTTGCCTTTACCATTATTTATCATCCCGTATCGACTTTTTTCCGATATTGTATTTTAGCCTCTGCAGTCTATCATAAAACTGAATAATTTTTAACCATTGCCGTTCCGTGTAAACGATGTCTGGCTTCCCGTCAGGGTAGAAGCCGAAGGGTTGGGTGTGTGGGGTACAGGAGGAGTGCTGGAGGGACACGGCTCACTGCATAGCCACCTCTAGGCTAGACGGGCTGATTATAAAGGCTGGATTCAACATACCGATTTTTAGGCGCGATTTCAGAAATCGCAAGTCAGAAAAAGGGCTGATAATTTGTATGATGTATTACTTTGAAATCTCTTTCGAATGGTATGCAGCTTGCATGGTCCCTGTTATATTGCTTCTGACAATTTACAAATTTTCCGGACTCCACGTAGTCAAAATCGCTTTGTGGAATATAGGCTTGATTCTGCTACAGCCGGATTGATGTAGTTATTAAGAGCAATTACTATTACGTTTGATTTATCCGTCTATTAATCTTGGAAGATTAATTTTTGTGCCTTATTCCACACCCCCTGCTTTTGGTATGAAGTTGTGGACTACTCTAGGAGCCAAATGCACGAGACAGAGCTTAGTTTATGCCCGGGATGCGAGACCGAGCTGGAAATTATTCCAGGAATCTTGGAATTATTCGTCCAGTTCCCTACCACTGTTTTAACCCTGCTCCTATAGCCTATATTCCCCATCCTGATTGTACTGCCGATTTTATATATCGGCAGGGGGAATAAAGGTTAGTCTAGACATGCTATATATCATTAGAACGGCTTTATCGTTCTCTTTTGAATGGTATGTAGTTTGTGTGGTTTCATGCAATATTTCTTCAAAAAGAAACTAATAAATAATTAGTAGCATCAAAATCGGCCTGTGGAAAAAGGCTTAACATTGGAGTTATAAAGGAGAAAAGAGTGGTTGTTTCTCAATGAATAGCCCATTTGTTCAGTGCTGAAGCCGGGAAGTTCCGTCACCCACCCCGCCCACTTTGACTGAATGGCTAAGGGCTCAGCGGCCGGGCTCAGCAGTGGCAGCAGACTCTAGACAGTGTTAGTCCTTTCATGACCTAGGTACCTCTTGCATTTATAAAGTTTGGGCACCTAGCGGACTTGGACGTAACTACAGTCTAGACAGCGCCCGGAGGAGGACCCCACACACCCTCTCCTCCACGGCCACTCACCAACCAGTCACAAGGGCATCAGCCACCTCTCCAGGCGGTCGGTCCTCCAGCAATGCCCCAACCAGCCCCCCACCATTCAGCCACGCGTCTCTCCAGCACGTGGATTTGTCGTCGGAAGTACAAGTGTCCTCAAACACCATGGAGGCCTCCACTTTCTCCTCCAGTAATCTGTTTTACTGAATCCCCCCACGCTCTGTGACCAGGAGGAATGTTGTAATAGAGGCTGGGGCGGCTGCCTCGTGTCTCAATGTAATTAAGCCGACAAAAGGCTCACTTTCAATCAGCAGCGCTTATTGATTTGTATCTGAAATAGGACATGGATTGCCCGCCGGCTGACGAAGGACGATAACCTGGAGGAGCCTGGAGGAAACGTTCAAAGCATTGTTTGGAGAGGATCACCATTCAGCCTCCGACGGACGTCACTGCCGACCTCTCAGCTGTAAGCCATTGCAGCAGCGCCGATCTTTACCCAAAACCCATGCAGTTAGGTTTCCTGTTACATCGGATACGTCGTCCATACTGTTTCCCAACTCTTTATACCCACTGGAGGACACCACACGGTCCTGGTCAGCTACGTTGACCTACCTGGAAGGGGCCTCCTTATAATAGGTTATTCGTAAGCATTCCAAAAGTCCCGCATATGGTGAGGGTTAGCCAGCAGTAACAAGGATTTGTCGCCAAGTTCAGACTGTGCTGAAAGTGGGGGTACTGGAAAAAGTTGGCGCACGTACCCAAGGGATCATAATTATTATAAACAGGAGTTATACCCATGGTCTGACACCTGCAAGTATGGACAGTACGCCCAAGTTAACATGAATATTACCTACATTCCAGGACATCGGCAACTTTGAGCACATCTCTCATCACTAACGTGAGAGTTTCAGATTGCCTTTTTTGTAACATAGTCATTTTGCCAGCAGGGGTCATCTAATCATAAGTGCCCTTACCCTTCAGAACAACCTGTGCAGGTCCCTGCCAGCAGGAAAGAGACCCTGGAGGAGTGGACCTTTTCGTAACGGTGCCTGGAGGATCTGGGCGGCTTCTCTAGGAGTGGGCGGGCGCTGAGCGGACGCCGTCGTCGACGCCGGCCGCCACGTGGCGCTGACGGCGGCACAGCGGTCTGGTCTGGAGGAGCGGCTGGGAGACCGTGGAGGAGGCGCAGGAGGAGGTGCAGGAGTGGCGGCGGACAGCCCTCACCCATTGACCGTCCCCATTAAACCCCCGGCCGCCGACAAGGACCTCACCTGGTGGAACAACTAGCCCAGGAGCTGCTCATAATGGAGAGCTGCCCAAGGTTGGAAACTGCTCAAAGCTGGGAACTGCTCATAGCGGTGATCTACCCATAGTTGGGACCTGCTCGTATAGCGACTATCTACCCATAGCGATTAGCTGGACATAGTTGTTGACTACTAATAGCGGTGATCTGCCCATTGTTGAAATTGGGAACGTCTTATAGAGGCGAGCTGCTCATAGTTGTGAATTGCTCGTAGTGACAAGCGGCTCAACGCAGCGATTTACCCATGGTTTTGAACTACCCATAAATGTGAACTGTCCATAGCGGCCAGCTGCCTATGGTTCTGAACTGCTTATAGTTGTGAACTGCCCATAACACCGACCTTTTCATTCTACAGATAACCTCAGCTGCTCAATCGATACGGATTTAATCCCCCCCCCCCCCCCACACGGATCCAACAACGACCTGACGCTAGACATTTTTGGTCTGTTAATTTTCCCGACCTCAGTTGAGAGTCATGGTTCAACTCCAAAAACTTCAATGGGTGGAACTTATACTTAACTAGACAATTATAATAAACTATATACAGTGAATAATTATGTTGAAGCCAGGATACTTAGGAACATAATGCACTCTATCCTAATTCAAATGGATTGGTCACATCACCAACAATTCAATCACGAAACATATTTATTAACGATTAATACTGACCGTGAGATATTGATCGATTTCTTTTTAATTTGACTGAATTTATTATTATCGATGACGAACCCGTAACCAAGTGCAACTTCTTTCCGTTTTGATCAAAGCTGAAAAATAGAGTCAACAGAGGTTAGTCTACAAACGGTGGAGTTTTCCGGGCGGCCGTGGGAATTGGGCCAGCCCCTGGAGTCAGGTTGTGTTTACATAGTTCACATACAGGATCCAGGTAGAGGAAGTACAGCTTTGCACCTGACCAAGGAAGCAGGGTAGCCAATACTAGATTCATGAATATGAAATGCACAAAGAGTACGTTTTCAAAATGAACATTTCCATGACCTTTTAGCTTGCATGAGCAAAATTTAATCATGAGAGAAGCACTTCAGAAACACTTCCGAATGTACCTGTGGAAGCCACATGGGGGTAAAGTAATCCCAAGTGAGTGAGTTTTCTTTTATGGGAGCGGAAGGGCTCCCAAGGAGTTGGTTTCACTGGGGGTCCTAGGGGGCTAAGGCCCAGAGGTATATTTACAAAGCCTGGAGGAGAGTGTCCACTTAGTCACCGCAGTCAGGGGAGGTGTGTCGGGAGTGTGTGGAGGTGGTGGACTTCCTGTCGCGGAAATAGCGTGATCAGAATCCAGGTCCGCCGGAAGAGGGACTCTCTGGCACAGGTAGGAGGTACCTACTCCGCTACGAGAGCGCTACCACTCCCTCCTTGCCCACCAACGAGTGCAGGGAGCTGAGTCTTGCTGTGATTAGTGCACCATATTGCTGTTATAAGTGCACCATATTGATGTTATTAGTGCACCATATTGCTGGGGGTTAGTGCACCATATTGCTGGGATTAGTGCACCATATTGCTGTGATCAGTGCATAGCATTGCTGTGACTAGTGAACAGCATTGCTGTGATTAGTGCATAACATTGCTGTGATCAGTGCACAACATTGATTAGTGAGCTTCATTGCTGTGAAGAGCGCCACGATGCGCTGTCTGCAATCAAACCGCCAGGACGGTAGACAATGAGAACTGCCTGCTCCAACTGAAATATACACCGTTCTCTGATCAGCTTGATAGGAGGGATGTGACCATAATATTGCATTGACTACAAATCCGTCCTGCGAGAGACAAGGGGAATATATTGAATCAATGCCAAGAAAAATCCGTCGTGCAAAGCAACTTTCATTGGACCTTAACACTACTTAACCCAGGAGTCACCCTGCATCTCTGCATCAGTCTGGAATGATTGCTTTTGGTTAGAAACGCTGCATATTGATCCACAAGTTCTGGACATCATTGAGGGAAAAACGCCAAAGAGCATCAAAGACCACGGCTCATCAGGCAGAGTGACGTCAGAGCGTCCGGAGTATTGACCGCCTCCAGGGGCTGTGAACCCTCCGCAGGTGACTACATAGACCCTCTCCGGGCTAACCCTCCTCCAGCCCCTTCTCCTGTGTACTCCAGCCAACCACAGGCCTCCCCACCCTGGAGCAAGTCAAAAAACAGGGTGGAGAAAAGTCAGAGACCGGGCTAACATTGATTGTCGATCGGCTCCAAACTAACCCTCCTAACCCCCATCTCAACCCCCCTAACCCCCCTAACCCCCTAACCCCCCTAACCCCCTAACCCCCTAACCCCCTAACCCTCCTAACCCCCTAACCTCCCTAACCCCCTAACCTCCCTAACCCCCTAGCCCCTAACCCAACCCCCTACCCCCCTACCTCCCTAACGCCAACCTCCTCCAGGGCGCGCTGATCAGTGAGCAGCTCATCGCGAGGTCAGGTGTGATCAGGTCGGCGAGCGAGCTGCTCCCCGGCGAGTGGCTGATCAGTACCAGCGGCCGCCGAGCAGCTCAGACCTACTCAGACGGCCGCTAGTGGTGGGAGCGGGCACCCTCCGAGCGCCGACAGAGCCAGACTTACACGTAGAGGGAGTACTTGAGATTTAATGAATTTCTGGATTGTACATGTGAACGTCTTGAGACATTAAGTTACAGCGATGGACATCTGCTATATACGTGATTCCAGGATTGGTTATCAGTCAAGAAACCAGGCAGTATACCCTTATCCGTTTGATATATGAAGGGGTGTGTCATTACTGACATTAGGCCGTGTATTGTTACACTACACTTATTGTGTTCTGTTATGTAATTATTCAAGGGTGGGGTGGTTGTCAAGTGAACAATGAGATTTGTTCCCCGCCCTATTATACAACGGACCACGTTTTATGCGAATACACGCCTTTACCTCGACGTAAGTTGAGATAAGCAAAGGACATAATTGATTTATCTCATGTCACTACTCAACAACCAACCTTGTTTTACCAGGATGCCCTGGAGGAGTGAGGAAGAGGGGCAAACAGTGGCAAGTGTACGCAGCCAGGCAAAGTTTCCACATCCTGCCTGAGCAGACGGAACCATTCAATATTTGATGAGCAGCTCCGAGCTGCTCCGAGCTGCTCGCCTCTTGTTGCTGTCGACGCAAACAGTGAGTGGGGCTTGTGTTAAGTCTTCATTAAGACTGGAGGACATTAGCTCGGGCTCTGGGCCACCTGGCAAAGCCAACTGACCAATTACCCCACTGCTCTGTGGGTGGGATAACGAGCAACTCAGCTCAAAGGACGTGAGCAGCTCACGTGAGGGGAAACGAGCAGGAGACGGGAGGGAGTCCTGGCATGGTGTATGCTCACCGCAATTAGCCCAGCAGTGAACTTATGCCATGCCCTCAACACTCAAATACAGGAAAAACTTTGACATGTAAATAGTTTTCGCGTGGAGATGACAGAATTGCATGTAAAGCTTAATGTTATTGACCTGTAATTATCATGTCTTGGTCGTATCCAGGAGAGATCTAGGCAAGACCTTGCGTGTTCGATTAACATGGATAAAGACGGTAAATGTTATGGAAAACCAGGCACGCACCATCAACAAATGAACGGAAATCAATGCAAGGATCTCTAGTTTGCTAGAGATTGCAAGGATGTTTATCGGTTCTTGGTAAAATGCCTCTATGCTTTTCCTGTGATTAGGAATAGGATGCTTTATAAATACAGATGAGGAGAATTGAAATAATCTTCCTGTGACTATAAAGGAATAGAAAGTTACCACTTTCACTGGATCTACTCAAAGGGCATACACTGGGCTGAGAAAGAAGCATCACTGGAACGGACAGGCCTTAAGCTACCTTTATGTGACAGTCAGGCCTGAATTTTAAACTAGGGAAACTACTTTAGTGTGACAGTTAGGCCTGGATTCACATTGAATTGAGTGCTCTTCACTCTGCATACAGGATCAAGTGGTGGTCAGTGGGGAGTTGGGCCCTTGACCACCTTCCTCCAGAAGGCTGCAGGTAGCCATCCGAGATGCCCATCCTCCAGCACCCAACACCCACCTTACGGTAACTTAACACTGAACCAAACCTCGCCCTGGAGATAGATACAGGATTATCTCTCTACATAAAATTACCTATACCCCAGCTGTGTGAGTAATTACTATAAGCTCTGTGAGCACTCATAAGCTCTGTGAGCACTCATAAGCTCTGTGGGCACTCATAAGCTCTGTGGGCACTCATAAGCTCTGTGAGCACTCATAAGCTCTGTGGGTAATTATAAGCTCTGTGAGCAATTACTATAAGCTCTGTGAGTAATTACTATAAGCTCTGTGAGTAATTGTTACAAGCTTTGTGAGTTATTATCAGCCGTTACAATGAGTGAGAAGAAGAAGGTAACGGACGTCTCGTCCTTATGGCGGATGCTTTTCGAGAAGTGGAAAGCCTCTCGGTACCAGGCCAAGACTAAGGAGGCCACCGCCAAAATCCTCTGCGGCAAAACCGATCAGATCAAGCGCAAGTTCCGGAGATTGTAAGTTATTACTGTCTTCTTACTGTCCTTCGTCATTTATATAATGTTACTATGTGCGTGGGTGTTGTACTACATATTGTTTACCATGGTTGCGTTTGTTACGGTCGTACTTGTAAATATCAAGTAATAGCATTAGGTAGTTTTTTTGCAATCAGCTAATCAGCGATCAGGCTTTTAGCAATCTGGATATTGTTACCTCAGGTAAAGGTATCATATCTTTTTATTTCAGATATCAAGACTCGCTAAGTTAATTTTTAAAAACTAATGGTTGATAATGTAGATGAACTTGATACTTATCCAGTCAATGTGCATCTAGTATTTACAGACAAGTCCATAAAGTCAACAAAATAGAAAACAAAAATAAAATAGGATTAAGCCTTACATTCAGGTTCACAAATTGAGATTCACTTCAATTCACTTTGAATTGCTAAAACTACCTTGTGCAACCGCTTGCTCAGAGGAAAATGTAGAAATGAAATCGCCCTATAGACACGCTAGCTGTTGGACACATTTCCTTAAGATTGATTCGGTTTTCCATTGATAAATACAATTTTCCCATCTACATCTGAGTAGGTAGGATCATTTACTTCCGAGAGCCAGGCCAAATGACAAATATGTTTATCCTGCGATAATAACATTATGCTACTTATACGTTGTCAGCAGACTAAAGGCTCCCCTTGGAAAAGAGGGACCTAAAAAGTGAGCATATAAGAAAGGTACATAAGATGGGTTAATTGAATCTTTTCCCGCTTATTACGTATGCACAAACATGTTTAGGTAAAACCTTTCATGTGTTTTCTTTTCACAAGAGTTTTCTTAACCTAGCAATTATCTATAACGCCGTAGCAATGCCGTGGCACTAGTAGCCCTGTACGTCAGTATGTTTTCACCCTATTATCGGAGCACGCAGGGGGGCTTCATTTTTTATCAGCTGGGGGTTTCATTCTTATCAGCTACCCCACTGTCTTTCCACTACATGCCCTCAGCCTCCAAGGGCACAGATAGGGTCCGGTTCTTGGTGTTTTGGAGTTTCGTCCGCCGTCTCTCAGTAAACATATCACCCGCTAAAGCCCCATACCCACTAGACGATTTTGAGGGCAACAGGCGACGGCACGAGGGTCAAATCGCCCGGTAACTCTGATAGATGGGCGATTCCCAGTGGGTATGGTATATTGAAATCTGCATGTATGATATGAATCTCTGGTAAAATCGGCCAATTCTACCCCTAGAACCCGTCGATTTTAGTGCCGATCTGTTGCCCAACTGTGCAAAAGTTGCTTAGTGGGTATGGGGCTTTACTGAGTTAGGGACGCCCCCAACACCCAGCAACACGGACACATGCCCTAATGCTCCAAACAGCTTGTTGTTGGCTTAAGGCTGTATGCCACTAGTCTATTTGCTTGTTGTTTTTTGTTGTTTTTTTTTATTATTAGCAAAGACTACTTCACAGAGAATCGTGATCTTCCAGTAGTTAGAACAACGGTGATATAATTCAAAATGTAACAACACACATCAAACAAGCAGCAATGACATAGCAAAAATATGATACATGAATTCATAAACAACAGCCATTGTCTTTACAATATTATGTACAACAACAACAACAACAACAACAACAACAACAACAAAACACATCCTGATTTGGTCCAATCTTGATTACTCACGATTCCATAAATCACTGGTGGAAATAACGGCTAGATATAGCTATGGTATATATCGTTAGAAAGGATATTTAATTCCCTTTCGAATGCTATGCAACATGAGTGGGTTTCTATTCATATTTGTAGTGCAAACTTAGAAATTCCTGGTTTTAAAATCACCTGGTGTAAAGCAGACTTAAAAGGGGTCGCGTGCTGTTTCCCCATCTCTCTACGAGTAGTCCTAGTCAGTGACGCAATACCCTGTTCGTTCACAGTTTCCCATCTCCTTTCTTCGTGATTACATTGGCTTTTTTTGTTAGGTAATGTTTGTGTTCGGCTCTTTTTGGCCAACTCCACCCAACCCTTCTCGTGTCTATTATTCTACTTATCTACTTTACTGTTCACACAACAGCCAGTACCGATGGCTTTTTTTATTCATTAGATAAATAGAAAAAACTAAAGTAAGTAAAAATGATATTTTTGCCAAACGTTTTTAAGAGTGTTTTATTTAATACATTTTTGGTTTTACCTGTGCCTCGAGGAAGGAATCATCATAATTATGTAAACATCGTTGAAGCCCCACTTCAGTATCACAATTTTTTCCAAAGCCTTACTCGTCCTTCAACTTGAAGCACAACCTTATAATACTGTTGGATCTAACTTAACCTTGTCGGGATATGTGAAGCTAAAAGTCATAGGGATATATAGTACCAGACTAAGATTTCAAAGGTTGGTATCATAGGGTGGTATCTAGCATGCCCAACTTTAACTAGACTAGAATTCTTGAAAATATTTTTTCCGTGATTTGAAAAAGAATCCCGCTTAAATATGTGATCTAGGTCTTTTGAATTTTGAATGATGAAAATTGTAAATTGATAACCAATATGACGTCCAGCTATTTTGGGGAGGTGTGACATAATCTAAACATCATCTATACAGACCCATACTGACTGCTGCTACCACATCTGTCTAAAATATATTAGTAGCCATAGCTCATACATAAGGTCAGGATTACGCCATTTGATAATACCGGAAATAGATTGGTATTGACCGGAAATAGATCGGAAAGGGCAATTTTGATAAGTGGTGACCTGATGTCCAAATATTAACATACACATCAAACTGTATACTTGTTGGTGTTAGCAAGGGAAATTCCATTACCAAGATATCAGAAAAGATGAGGAAGAAAATATACGCTTATATATCTAAATGAACATATATGGCGGATTCTGCGTAGGCGGTATAGTTCTAGACGGCCGTGCCTCACTATAATATAGCAGGAGTCAGTTATAACGTGTCTGAGTGCTGCAGTCTAATGAGCTGCTCACCCCGATAGCCATAAGCCTTGTATCTAAGTGAGTTACTCAGTTCCCAGGGAGAAGTTACTCAGTTCCTAAGTGGCGGTCGCCGTTGCAGACCATTATAGGGATTCCCCAGGCTGGAGTTGGCCTGTACACTGAGCCAGAGTCTGGGAATAACTATCCCAAACTCTCTCTGAGTGGGCATCAACGTTAGTTGCCTGCCAATATTGCCAAAGTCCTGGGTGTAATGAGAAGAGTCCTGTATGTAATTAATGCTGCCATATATCCATATGGTAACCAATTAATAGTAATATTTATGGTATCTATAATAATTTATTATCTTATATATATATATATATATATATATCTGGGAAACGTATATCATTCGGACACAAAGCAAACTTTTATGTGGCAGTTGAAATAATATTGGTTAATTTTATAGTAAATAAACAACTTTCTTACGATGCCTTAGGTCTCTAGGTAATGGTGGTAATAACTTAATGTCTCAAAGCAGTATATAGCCAAGTTGACAACACCTTTCTTGATAATGTATATGGGATTATCTTTCTCTCTTAAGGTTGAGCTCGACCTTCTAGGTAAGGATATTGATTTCCCAAGGGAAACAGGATTATATGGTTCTTCTTAGAACTGCGAAGATGCGAGGATAAAATTTAAGTACTTCTGAATGAGCTTACGTATTCAATTAACGTGAGGTATAGTTGTCATGTGTGTGCATTTATTACATGGATGCATTATGACACGATAGCTGAGTAGTAAGTGCAATCAATAATGTAATTCATCCAAAACATTGTATTGAGAAACAATGAAAACAGGCCTCAGATGAAATAAAGTATTTAGAAACTATTTTTAAGTCATTTACCCAGGCATGTAATTTTTAAAGTTATTCTTAATCTGTTTTCTCTTACCTTGCTATTAGTCATCGTATTCCGATTAACTTGGGTGGAGTTGATTGATTTAGTTCTCAAGAAATAATAACTCACTGAACCAAGGCAAACTCAATTAATCAATCCACCTTACGCAGTGTAGTTTCAGTTTTTATCTCTTCACAATACTCGACCAAGCATGGGATAATTTTGCAGCTTGGGAAATTATGCCAGAAGGCAATAATTGTTCCTAGCAAATAAAAGCAATAGATCATGTCTAACTTCCTAGAAATACCACATGATGCTGTCATGGACAATGATGTAGGGTATTGGGGAGGATTTTGACCTTGTGTATCAGTGTACTTAATGGTGCCTTGCAGACAGGGCATTAATTTGACGTGGACTCTGGCCAGGTTAAGAGCCCCTTGAGCCGTCTGGTAGGGGGGTAAGTGAAACAAGATTAGATTGGCAAGCCCCTATTCCTGGCAGAGTCTAACTACCTGCGTGACGGGAACTTTCGTCTTCACCTTCAGACAAAGAGACCAATTATTCGGAAAGCCCCCCCCCCCCCCCTTGAGTTCTCCACTGGGCTACTTTAGTCTGTCTGCGTCCTGTTTTTAAAAGAAGACCCATAAAGTAAGGGACCTTCCATTAATCATTTTTTCCTGCCGCACTCCCCCCCCCCCCCCCCCCACACTTCCCCATCTTCGGGTGGATGAACACCGGGCCATGAGCCTATTTTTAGGAATTTCTGAGAGTATAGATACTTACCCATTGGGAGGGTCCTTGATTACTACGGAAAACTTCCGGGTTGGAGAATATTTATGCTACAAATGTATAAACATACAAGGAGATGCTATAAACATACAAGGGGATTTGTTAATATAATATTTTCTGGATAGAACACCACTGAATGACATTATTACAGATATAACAAAATATTGAATGAAACCAAGCAGGAAAATGTGTCTTTCTGATGGACTGAACGTGCAGCAATGAAACCAACAAATGAAAACATAATGAGCTGTAAAGGAAGTCAATTCTTTGAGCATTGCTCATTGAATGGAAATATCTAAAGCAATGCTGCTGCACAATTAGACAATCAAATCGAACCGAAATAAGGAAAATACGAACCAGCCAAGTGGAATAGTCAGTGGCTGATATTCTTCACAAACAAGAAAGGTGGACATGTCTCACAAACGCCGCTTCTAAGATTGGTGCTAGCCAGAGCGGTAGGGGCAAAAAGAGATCCAAAAGGAATTACTGCTCAAACGAGAATAACTTCAATCTCTTCTGGCGGACAGGCCGTTTTGTAGTTGTCCTTGCTAGGCTTTCTCTGACTCTGTGATTGCCACTTTCATCTCTGCAGGGTAAAGGTAATGGCAATGACTGCCTGAGTTTTCCTGTTTGATCAATCGTTTGCAATGTAGATGGCGATAACCTAGCCTTCAATGAGCTAGACGGTGGACGCCCAGACAGGAGATAAGAGTGCCCAGCCATCTGGGTAGTGTTGTCAAGCAGTGCACTAATGACTTTTTGAGTCATGTCAAGTAGTGCAATGGTGACTTTTTGAGTGAAGGCTGTATTGCTTTTGACGACTGGGATGAAGCTTGGTAAAACTACGGGATTGAGCTTGTTAAAACTGCATGATTGAACTTCATATAACATTACCGCTACATCATTCATTCTGAATTCTAGATCTCTGTTTGACAGCACCAGGAGGAAATGTTTTGCAGACGTTAACAGATGGTAAATCCCCGAACAATGTCCAATTATCATAATCTACCGTGTCATCCTTCGATCCCGTGGGAAGCAGTGCTTCGCGGAACAGCTGTACTTCACCCAAGATTACCAATTAGAATCAGTGACTTGCTTTTATTTATCATTGGCTTTACAGATTCCTATGAGAATGGTTATTTTACTGGAAAATAGCGTAGCGTCGCGTGGCGCCGTAGTGTGGCATCGTAGCGTGGCGCTTAGCATGGCGTTGTGGCGTGGCGTTGTAGCATAGCTAGGGTGGCCATGACCGAAAGATTAGCAGCTAATCAGGAGTTTTGCTGTGATAAAGAAAGTAAAGAGTAACTCTCCAATCCTCAACAGTTTATACTAATTAGAAGCAACACTTTTCATCGATTCTCAGAATGAAGTCAGACTCAAGGAAAGAAATAACATTGATGACATTTTAATTCTTTGGCGTAGATCATGAACAAGCATGGTCCGTGCCAGACGCATGCAGTCTATATTTACACTTCCTACTCAATACGTTACTGAGCCAATATCGAAAAATGAATAGACGTGGGTACTTTCTCTAATCCATCTATCAAATTAGTTTTACTCTAGGCCATTGAAAATCAATACTTTGCAGAGCATTCCGCAAGCCATATTTGATTGCTTAGAATTGCTTATAACTTAGTCATTCAAACTAATGTGGGAAATTCCGGGGTACAAACCAGAAACTGATTTAACAGTTTTACCTGATGTCTCAGGCCCCGCTTCTGTGAGGGCATCGTTAATATCATATTTCCCTTTAAGAATGCTAAATTGCGTGTTTACGACCCAATACATTTTCTTCTTCCTATAATGTACATATTTATGATAAGAGACTCTTCCTTATATAGGCCTGTGCGTATAGTTAGTTGCATTGGGATGCACCAATATGCCAATTCATTATTGCCACTCTAAAGAAAGCAACTATAAGTTTTTTTAATGGACACTTCTGACAGTAGCAGTATGGGGCATGGTTGAACCTAAGAGCTCTTCGGGCTGTTTGTCAGTTGAAGAGGCTGAAAGAAATAACAAGCAATACCTTATTTCGACTCTGGAGCTTTTTACAACTTGGCTTCGTTGTTGGACTACCTTCAGAGTAAGCTGGACCTCATTAGGGGTTGTCCTCACTTAAAATGAAGTGGAACCCAGGATTGGTGTCTGGTACACCAAAATTGCAGTTCAATTTCCCCTCCGTGAAGAGTATTAACTGGTAAAGCAAAGTCGACCAGAACTGACGAATGATTAACTGAATACAGCGCCCAGCGGTGGTGCAGCCAAATTGAGCCTATTTGTCATGGACCTTAAAAAAACACTACGCCTGGTGACTTTGCTGGTCAAGGGAATTTGTGAGAAAATCAGGTTTTTCCATTTAGAAATCAGCGCCAGTGGGTCTAGTAGGTCTAGCCCGTTTCCCTTAAAGAAAACACATGCTGGCTGTGTATAAATTCCTGCACTTGCTCTATAGCACTATAAGTTGAAGGAAGTGAGTAATGCCGCTATTAAAGTAAAGGTGATCCCAGTCTCGCGCCTTCTTTTGGTCAAGGAGCAGCCGTGTGGAAAATGGGCGAAAATGGAGGTAATGAGCACACTGCGCACGCGCGGACCACACGTGACGGGCCGGAAGTGGGGTGACCGGACGCTGAAAGGAGGCCATTGGAGCGTGACGGCCGTCACTCGCCAAGCGCAGCTTTAATGAGCACTGACCAGCACTCTCCTGCACCCTCTGGCGTGTAATGGAATATTTTAGCCCTTTGCTTTACACTGACATGTAAACTAGCTGCCTATAAAGAGTACGTGGTAACTCTCGTTTCATGTCTTGAAACGAGTACATCAAGCCGAAGAGGGCTGCAACTTGTGCGGAAGGTCCTTTGAAAATGTCGTCTGGTTTTGGTTTGATGAACATCATGGACGTACTCAGTTTGCAACCTGGGGAGAAGTAGGACACCAGCGTCCTAACAACGTCACGTGCTTGCTCCAAATACAACGAAATACTCATAGCGACCTACAGGTCAGTGACACCACTCACAACATTAGCTTAGAAGTGATGGCTGCTGACTCCTGAAAATCACTGAAATTCATCCTTGGTCGGGATGATACCCCACATACCTACCTAAATAAGCTTAGAAAATGACGGATGCTGGTTCATGAAATCCTGAGAATATAATATGTCTATGATAATATGAATGTATTGAAAATAGATCCGAAGTTCCGGAAAAAATAAAGTCAAAATTTACCTATCGGAAGCCTCCATATGCACGGATATCACCTAAATGAGGATGGAGGCCGCAGGAGGTTGGGGACTTATCGCCATTGTCGACCGGCAAATGGCAGGTATTACCTGCAGGTATTACCTCCAGTAACAGGCAATCTGGCCAGCCTCCCCCAAGCACCACTTCCTCCAGGGCGGCCGTACCCGTGTCATATTACAGCCTGGCCGTAATCGTAATATAGGTTTTCATTGGGGAGCCGGCAGGCAGCAACCACAGGACTATCACTTACCGCCATCAAGCACTGACAAGGTCTACTATGTGCCAATTTGCCACCACGCTTTCTGTATCAGTGCCTATCACTTGAAAATTGCATCCCCGGAAATATGAATTAATAGGAAGGTTATTTTTAGCTAGTGGGAAAACTTGTAAAAAGATTATGTAGTTTGTTATAATTCTGTGAGATAAAGTTACGAAACCTGTATTAATAAAATAAGGGGACTCAACTTGCAATTTTTTGATATGGTTCAAACGATTTGTTAGTTGAAGCACGTTCGCATATAATAGTCTATGCAGATAATACAAAATAGAAATCTATAATATCATAAATCTCTCATTAAATGGTCAATTAGTTCCCCTATATAAGATGTTTAATTTGGCAAAAGCGCACGTTTTAAATGCATGGTATTTTCCGCTGATTCAAGAATAAGTTTAAATTGTCATCTGGTAACATATATTAAAATTGATCTATTAAATCGGACGTCATAGGGCTAGTCCCATATTCGAGTCTGAAGATAATGAACAGACTTTGGTCACCTTACTGGAACATGGAGGATAGGATTACTAATTGATGACCAGGGGACTTGTGTCATGAAGTCTAATATCATTTTAGACAAGACCCCTGATCATCAATTAGTATACATAAACCCATAACGTTTGGGCGTGTATGGCATGTTTCTATAGGTGTAATCATAATTATGGTATGGTTATGGTTTATTGTTACAGAAATTAATCCTCTGTGGGTTTGTTATTATGTACTCCGTGTATCACTCACCAATTATACAAACAAACAAACAACCATGTAAGCCACTCATGTACATTCACAAAACATCTTGACGGGTGGTCTGTAATAGTATAATAGTAAAAAACATCAGTGAGAGAAAAAAAATGAAGTAAGTTTGCATGCAGCAGTCCATCAGGCTCCCATCTAGCTGATTATTATGCCCTAGGGCCATCCTGATTACCATTTAGCACTAGACCACACAGGAGGCGCCAGGGGAGGTAGGGGAGGCAGTCCCTCATGATACCTGGTCAGAAATTAGTATTCTCAATGGATAATAGAAGATGATGATTGGATATATATTGTATCTAGTAGCAACACATAGGTGATTGGGGTTCGATTCCCTGCTTCTACTAGGCCTACCAATTAAAGGTATAAAACAGCTGGAACTGAGGGTTCGATTGCCTGTTACTGAGGAACCTGTATGGTGACAGGACACTTACCCCCTGGACACTTATCCCCGGACATTCACCCTCCCCCCGGTCACTTACCCACCCCCCCCCCCCCGGATACTTACCCCCCGGACACTTACCCCCTAGGACACTTACCCCCTGGGATACTTACCCCCTGGACACTGTCTTTGTCTATTCAATATGGAAGGTAAAAAAAGAACTTGTCTCTGTAAAAGTGTAGGATCAGGGTGTCTACCATTTCATAAATGTAATGACCGTCACCACCCTTGATATGAGCTTGGTAGTTAAAAAGGCATACTGCAGCAAATAATCAACCAACGTGCCCTCCCTCCCTCCCTACCTCCCTCCCTCCCTCCTTTCCTCACTCCCTCACTCACTCACTCACTCACTGCCTCCCTCACTTTCGCACAAAACAATCCCCATCCTGCTCAGCGCAGAAGAACCACCACCAATTTGGGCTTCAATAAGACACCAATCTGACTGCGGCAAAAAGGCCATTAGCGAACCCCATCTGACAAAATACATTTACCATAAAGCTCTATCTCCCTGGTTTGATATATTATCATTATTACTGTTTTACGGTAATACTCGATGCCCACAATGTCATGAGGTGAGGCTGTGTCATAATAAAGATGTCCAAAAGTACCCCAGCTTCCCCCAGTGTGAACTCTTTGTGAAAAACCTGTTTGGTTACATTAAGGTTTCAAATTGCCAATGATTATCCCTTGTTTTCAATTTCCATCCATTGAGGATTAATTCATTTAAATTTCCCGTAATTTTGCAGCTGCATGTTCTTAGCGCCCTTTCCTTTTCCCTTGCTGTCTCTCCACTGTTTGTTGTGTGTTTTCTTCTTTTCTTCGTCATACTGTAATGTATTGTTCACTTTCATACTCCTTGTTTTCTCTCGTTTCTCACTTTTTTTGTCCTAAACTTTGTGTATCCTGTTTTGCGTCTCCCGTGACACTTTCCTTGTGCTATCTTTTTACTTCTGCACAGGTTCTATTAACCGATACTTAAAGTGTCAATTGTCGCATCTTTTTGATCTGACTGTAGTACTTCAGATAGAACCGAGACGGAAATGTTACTTTTGTTGTCTTGTAAGCTATCTTGTACAGCAAAAACCATCGGCTGTATCTCTGTCTGTCTGGCTGATATTTCCTATCATGCAGATCTCGTTTCTTTTACTTTGGCTACATCCAACGTATAGACCGAGGGTTGGTGTGTGATACAAAGAAGCAACATTATCTCCAGTGATCGGATAATTCAATCAGTGTAACTGCTTCATATTAGAGATTCAGATGGATTTCATTTTACACATTTGACGAGCATTTGTTTTATATTTTATAAGCAGATTGCAAATAGCTGTAGCCAGATGTGTTGATACAGCTGACACTTGAGGTGTGTACAGCTGTTCATTTAATCAGTACTGTTATCAAACAAAGATCCACCCCTTTCCGATCACCAAACACTTAGTAGGATATCCACACAGCCGTATTCCCATTTGACAACCGTTAGTCCATACAGCTCCTATCCTCTCCATCAAACTTCACCATTATTATTGTTTGAATGATAAATCCTCAATTATTTATGGTTTGAGTAAACCATTGAAAAACAGAGGAATAAAAAAGTACCATCACAATTTTCTAAACAAAACAACTAGTTTGCCCTACCCCAATCCCAATCCCAATTCCTGCCCCCCCCCCCCCCCCATGGATTAAGAATTACAGGCAATCATTGTTCAGCTGTGTCTTACCGATAACCTTCATGTTTTTGGAGATCACTTTGCACTTTAAACCTTTGGTAAAGACATATCTGATGACCCACAATTTGCACCCTGGATCATCGCAAAATAGTTCTGACGACTCGTGAGGAAAGGGTCCATAACGTGAGGTATGTGTATGATCCGCTTCATTTTCTGTATATCCAGAGGAAGCCCTAAATGTTTGATGTATGAAACTGGCAATGGCAGAGTCGTGTATGCCACTCTCAGGGGTGTAGATAGAGGGTGGGGGTCCATTGTCACTGGTCGACTTTAAGATATTGTCATGTTGCTTATCATTATGTTTTGAGTTATAACATCTATTAAAAGAATTCTCAATGTCACGTGTCGATTGGAAGATATGCCCCATGTCCTGTCACTTTTTTGTTTTACTCCTGTCACTATGTCGAAAGTCGAATTTGAAAAATAGCCATGTCGCCCTGACGATTTTAAGGACTCAACACCCGTACTCTCTAAAAAGAGTTCTTTTTTCTGTTGCCACACATTGCCTTTGAAAGCCGGAACCATTTCTGTCAGGCTTCTCCAATTTATCGGCAGTTAGAGTGGAATAGCGTGACGGGCCGCCGGAGATTTGGTCCGTCGTATAACTGTTGAGTACAAGCTAATTTACCTCACAACTGTCTTTTAAAAAGCGTTTAGGCTGTCTTTTTAAAGTATTTATATCATGTGGAGGAGCCCCACTAATTGCTCAGCAATCAGTACATCGAACAGCAGCCATGGTTCCTTCCAAGGCAGGCTCTTTGATATATGGTTATTTTTAGGGTATACAAAACCTATTCCTTTGTCACTATGATCAGTGTAGATGAAAAAACCTCAGGGTATTAGGAGACTTTTATCATTGTCTAGCTGGCACAGGAACGGCATCATTGGCAAGGGCAAATCACAGCGAAGAGAGGGGGCTATAAAAGTACTGAGACTGATGTTTTGACAGGCATCAGGCATTGTGTTATTATTGTTATTGATCTCGTCTTGCTTGTCGACCTTGGGGGCCCTTGATGGTGGGGTCCCTATATTGCATGTCAAATTTAAGAAATTGCAAGTACCAATGTCACATGTCACCTTTAAGAATCCGTCATGTCACATGTCGATTTTTAATAAATAGTCTATGTCACATCTTTTATTTTTTTAACCATGACACTGAGCCTCATGTCACATGTTGAATATAAAAAATGGCCATGTCGACATGTCGAATTGAAGGGTCTAGGACCCCACCTTTGCTGGTTTCCAACTCCATTTGACGTCAGACTCCGTTGGTGCCCGTCAGATGGCATTTACGTCGGTCGATAGTGCCCGGCGTGAGTTCTGATATTGGTTAGTAACCGGTCGGCTACCAGTTCCTCCGCCATTGTGGTGTTGCTCACTTACTCTGTCGCAGTTTTGATTATAGAATTGGAAGGGCGCCCAGGGAGAGAGTGCACCTTCTATTTTCTGCGCTTGCATCACAGGGTGCCCTAAGCCTCGTCTTTGGTGAATTATTATTCTCCACCCAGGGAAAAACTTCAGTGGTTGCCCAGCCGATCTGGTCTTTAGATTTCGGCCCTAGTAACCCTGGTGGGAACTCTGCAGAAAGGCTGCCAAAGAAGCCATTAGGTGGTTGGTACTAAATATAACGTAAGGCCCCTATGTTGACCAGGGGTAGCAGTGACTCACGATAGGATGAAGAAATGGAGAAAGTTAGGCTTTTACCTACAATAGTTGGCAGTCAGGGCCAACTTATTAAAACTGAGTTAGATTTCTGTAGGAAAATACTTACTATTTCAACTGTTCAAAGAACAAGCATTAGGTTTATTGTCATTAGGTAAATTTGACAGTCTACTCATTATCTCATTGTAAATATCATATTATACAACTAAAGGATAATACTGGATAATGTATATTGTATTAAAGGAACTTTATTGTAACATCTGGAAGAGCAGATATGATCTGAAGATGACAAATAAAAATATTATCAAAAAAAGAAAAAAAGGTAGGTCTATACTTAGAAATGAATAATTAACATGGGCGCATTCCTTAGTTGACAGTGAAACGAGTTTTATGTTCAAACCCATAGAACTGTTGAAACATATTATTTTTCACATGCAATCTTAGATTACAGATAAAACTCATAATATAGTTTTCTTTTTTATTGTTATTGCGCTTGGAATTTAATTATCTAATTTCTTATATTAGTTTGATACAAATACTCCTAACATTGAAATTCTCTTCGTTTCAAGGGCGAGGGAGACTTATTCCAAATACACCGATTGCACCCAAAAAAAACACAAAAGAACCATGGCTTCTTCTACAAATTACTTTCTATTTATAACCCATATTTCGCTGACCTGACAATTAATTTAAAAAACACTACCCCGACAGATACATTATTCTTAATTGTCTAAAAGAAAGTTGTGCTCTCTCCGCAATGAGTAGTTATGCGCTTCAAAGAAAACTAGTGTAACAGCGGGTGGTTGCAAAGGCTTTTAATTCAATGGGTCTCTTCTTGCGTTAATTATGACGGATTCAAGGAATTAAGATATTTTGTGTCCTTCCCCATTTCGTGTGGTCGCTACCTTTTCCGCGTTCATTCCAATGCTTAGTGGTTAGAACGAGGCTGCATGAGCAATACAATGTGATATAGTCAATTAGATACCATTTTTATCCCTCCTTTACAATAAAGCTGCAAATAAAAGTCTAGACAATTAAACTCTATAATTTATTATGGCGAACGACATTATTAGGCCTACATTTTTGTTCATTGTTCCTGATATCACAGATAGTTTAGAGAAAGATATAATCTGATAGTGGAGACCATCACGCTATTGGCAGGTTGATATTTACCATCCAGAACGTCTATTTGATTCATGATAATCATAGAATACTGCGTCAAACTAATTTTCTTGAAAGGGTTGTCCCACAGTATTTTGGTATTCAATATGAACACCATTTAGGTCAACAAAAGGCGCACGTGCAGTAACCGCCATCTCCACATCCCCATTTTTACATACTACTTACTCGCTCGGTTGACACACTGTGACGCTGCCACATGTAATATGTATGGCAATTGTCTGGATGCACCTACCATTAGATGATGAATCAAGACATCGATTTATAATTCATATAGTGGACTGTGTATTTGTTGACAAGCAAGTTTTACACGTCATACTGATACATTTCTTGGGAAATGTATTTGTCAGTTTAATACATACCGTGCATCATTCTGTGGGGAATAGTGGTAATATTTTGTATTGATTGAGTGTTAAGATCCATGTACATGTGTTCCCTTCTCACAAATGCAGATATAAGTCTCTTGCCCTGGATCCTCTTTATATTGGTTTATGTATGATTGATTAATGTTGGTCGATAAAAAGACTTTTAAATAGAAATCAAACACAATCGAGGGACGTTAGAACAGTAGTATAACTATACGGATGGCTTATTTCCACATTCTGACTAAATTCTAGTGACTAGTGCTCAGCAGCAGCTGACAAATATTAACTAAACCTTTCCAAATGACCACTCCTTCATTAAAATAATGGGATATCTGTTTGTCAGCAGACAGCCACTAGTCGCTGCTGTTTAGTCAGGATATGGAAACCCGCCTTTACCTGTTGCTATTCAAGTAATTTTCTGCCCCTCTTTCCTTCCCTATGAATAGAATAACCTCACCCCCTTGTTTACGATAGTTCTTCTGCATCTATATTATAGAAGTTCTTCACAGCGTTTGCCCTCGGCGCCCGACCCTCGGGTCTTGCCCCGGTCGACTCGTTAACCGTCGGGCGGATTGATCTTGGCAGTACCTCTCAGTGATCAGGCAGGCTCCGGCCTTAGTACTTGCGTGACCCTCGGCCCTCCGCAAAACAAAGTTCCTCGTCTGCCTCGATTGATTCCCTGGTCGATTTGAGTCTTAATGTACCATAGAATTTGTATTTCCTTATCATACAATGTATTGTAATTTGATGTATGAAGCGAAACATGTCAAGATATATAGGAAAGTCACAGGTAAATATAATTTGTATTCCATGGACTTTCACTGATGAATATCAATTGAGTTGGTGGGACTAGAAAATAATCCTAGTGTACAGATCTATCCTATATTGGTAGAGTTTGAAAAGGTTAACCTAGACTGCCTGGATCTATTGAATTAGCGGTGAAAGATCCGACTACCCTTGGCTATAGATTAGATTATCCAGCGAGATATTGTCCCTTCTTTTGCTTAGTTTTGCACGGAAATTACCTGGGAGATTTATTCTAACGGAGATATGAATATGTAGCCGTATTGATCCTGTCTAACTACAGCAATCCGTTTCGTATTTCCTGTCAGGTGAATTAATACTTTGAATCCTTGAGTTTGAATAGGACATAGGGAAAACATGTTTACTCCCGTGATAGAGAATTTAATGTAAGTACTCTAGGCTATATTGCGGAGGGATTAAACTGGTTAAAACTGGTACTTATGTTTATTATTACAACCAGCTATTTACCACGTAGTAATGTTTGTATAGACTATCTATTTTGAATAGGAAATGAGAAAAGTGATCGTTCATTACCTATTTATGCACTTTCAATGTTTAGAGTTGGATCAGATACTATTGTGTATTTGACTGTCTGCATTGACTGATCAATGGAACCACTCAACTTAACTAAACCTGTTTTATTACTGAGCATTAAGTTATGCTTGACTGACCACCCCCATTCACACATCTACACCTCTGTGCTTGAAGTCCTTTAACTATATATAAGCACTTGGCAGTATAAGGATCATGGCTTCTTAAACAGCTAAGTGCTGTATTTCTGCCCTTATTACCCTTGCAAACAATCCCTCTTTGTTTGTGTTTCATGAAGTTTCTTTTCTCCTTATCTTGGTGAAAATACCATAGTTATTATGTATATCTAGGCAAATTTTGCATATATGATCTTTGAAATTCTAGGTTCTCACAAACTTGAACCACTATGCTCCCACTAGTTTCTAGCAACTGGGTTAGTAGCTTTCAAAATGCACTAGCCAAGCGTGTTTTACACTAACGCAATGCCCAATACTAAACCCTGCTCGTTCAGCGTACATACTATACATTTCATAACTATATTTAACCCTCATGGAAGCAAGATTAATTAATTTGCAAGAGGCTGGTCTGGGGTAAATAAAAGTCGTGTTTTGTACGCCAGATCAATAATGTTTTCTCCCCACTCTCTCTACTGAGCTTCTGGTAACATTTCAGTTTCTAATATAGCAATGGTGGGAACGCCCACAAAAGTAATTAATACTTGATCAATCAAGTGCGACCTCTTCAGCCTTTTCTGTTGCAGGACCAGGCTTCGCCATCTTTAAAGCTTCTCCGGTTCTGACGTCATGCTAGCTCTTTCATTCTAATCTCAATCCCTATTCCCACTCGGCAATTTTTTTTTTTTTTTTTTTTTATTTATTTATTAACCACATTCATCATATAATAATAATGTTCTTCCATGTAGGTGATATAGAACAGATATATGCATATACAAAGACATTCAAAGTACAGTATATATATATAATTACTACTACATACAATGGAGTTCCTTACGCGTACTGGCACCACATTTTGACCAAGTCGGCAAACTGACCAGCCCTAACATTGGCCGATTATGCCAGAATAAATAGCTGATAGTTATTAGTACTAGATCATGTCAACCTTGTAGACACTACATTTCAATATTGCATACAAATTAGTTATTTGAATTGGGGCGGAAATGAGCCTATTCTCTTGATATTAATCAGTCAATTTGTGAGCCGATTCACCCCCGTGGATATGAGACTTAAGATTTAGATTCTTATGACGTCATCATCTCTCTTACATTAAGCTTATAATTAGGGTAATTGAGTCTAGTAGATAATTAAATTAAATGGAGCTGTCCCCATTTAACTGATTATGCCAGACTTACTTTTTAAAAAGTGTAACTTTAAGTTTTAAATTTGTTTCCTTAATTGATTGGTTGTATCTCCCCGCTTATTTTAAAAGAGATACGGACGGTATAATGTTGTAGAATGAAGCGCTTGCTCGTCATGATCATTCTACATGGTGGTTGGATGAGTGGTCGGTACCTGATTTGTTGATCACGTGTCAGTTTGAATTCCCAGTAGGAAATGGGTTGGCTCTGATCAATATTGGCGAATCTTACTCAAGTCTACTTGGACACGCTTCACTTCACATCGTCAGTAGTGAAGGATTTGGGTAATAGGCCTATTGATCACCATTTTATGGATCGGTTAATCCATCAGATTATGGTTAACATTTCATTTTTCTAGGAAAAGGAGCCATGTTTTTACGATGGGTTAGGAGTAGAATGAAAACACTCATGTTAATCTTATAGATATTTAACTAGTCCAAAATCTAAATAATAAGATGGTGGTGTGGCTACAATTCTCTCAACCACAGAGAGCTAAGTTCATGCATTTGATGAACCTTCCACCTGACAGAATTCTAAGTCGGCAATTTAAACCAAGAGAAATTATACTGTATGTAAAGTAATGGCAGAATATTCATATCATTCAATCTACAGGTCAATTAGAATATAGGGAATAAGATATCCATGGTAGAGTTTTCTGTAAATGAATCGTCCCCCGCTCAAAGATTAAAACAATATTCAATTTAGAAAGCGCACATACTTGTATGTATATCATATGGCGACCAAGGGAGTGATTAGTCAAGCCTAGCCGGGTGTCATTATATATCCGCAAACACTAGGACTATAGGCAGGTGGTATCCACCCACTGGAGCAGCGTCCTCCAGTGTCCTACCTCCAGGGTAACAGAGCCAGTGGCTGGCTTGGTAAATGTGACAGTGGCCCTAGCAGGCCGAGTGGCCCAGGGTCCATAAATCTCCGTTGGCGGCATAATGCCCTGTCAGGGTAGGTTAGTGGATCACCATAGCCTGCCACACCGTGGAGGAGGCCAGGAGGCGCCTCCAGCCCCTGCTCCTGTCGGACAGTGGCAGGTCAGGCTCACCGGGGTGTTCCTACTCCTCCAGTGTGGATAGAGACTTATAGTGGGGGTGGAGGCCCACATGCCAACCCAACTGCAATCATTTACCCCACGCCTCTGGAGTTTATATTCCGCCTTAATTAAGATTTTGATCTACAGCCCAGAGCAACTTTTTTCGAATTAGTTTTTCGCCCATTTCCTATTACAAGTATACGATTTGCCTTTTGACTCCTTGTGATTTATTTCGGTCTCTGATTCGCTGAAGTAATTATTATTAGATGACCTCTCTATATGTCTGTTCTTATTACCCCAATGTCTATTATGAATTCGTCTTTCCTCAGATAATAATACATTATTCTTAATACAGCAGTTGAAAGCAAAGAACACTCATCCAAGGAAATGCATATCAGGAACGATTCCTATTGAAAAAAAATGCTGAGAGCCAAAATGGTTGTCACGGCTGAGGCAATTAAAATAAGTTATCGATTCATAAAAAGCAATCATTACAAATAGTTACAATTAGCCCAGCACCGCCAGTGAACATAAAGTTATACCGTGAGACCCCCGTATCATCATAGTCCGTGATGATATAACCAGTCTAATCGGTGGACTGACACTACTGCTCCAACCACCAATCGATATGTAGACATGTTCCCAAGCCCCACGAGCGGGGGATATTCCACAGTCCATGGCTTGACGTCACCGTGACGTCGCTCCCACGTAGTATTAACCCTCGATTCACTGGTTGTTTGTTTTTTATGCCGCCGTTGCTTAGAATGAATAGATGTCTGGTCGTAGGTCTTATTCAGAGGTTTTTATAGGCTTCAGAGGATGTCGGTATCCTATACAATGCAAGGATCTTTATGACTTCATATGAGAAAAGTCGCTGGGGTGATTTGATTATAAGCTATTATCTTATAGTGAGAAAGCGTGTTGGAAGGGGGATTATGTGGGGAGAAAGAGAGGGAATATCTTTAACATGGCGCTGATAGTCTTGATCATTTAGAACTACAAGACTGAAGCAATACAAAAAATAATGACTGAGATGAGGCCAAAAGTCAGAGTCCATGAATATAATGTGATTGTGGTTAGGATATATGTATATCCAAAATGACCATCCCATGTTTTGTATATTATAGTAAAGAGCAATTTGGGATTGTCAGCGCTAATACATTTACATCGATATTTTGAAGTGAGATTTGCTGTTTGCTGAATAGATTAAGATGTATGTACTTACAGACTAGCCGACTTTGCTATGATTATTGTATACATCTTTTTCATTAAGATGGCGCCCCCTGGTGTATCAAATTGGTAACACACTTTTAGGTCTTTCCCATAGTTAAGGTATATGAAGTGAAGTGACCTAGTTACCAAAAGCCCCAAAAGTGGGCAGACTGGGGCACTGCGCAGGGTCATGGGAAAGGTGTATAGACACTGATAAACGTCGGATAGTGTAACGATACAATACCTCCACAAAGAGATCATACTTGAAAAAAGGGGTGGGGGTATTTTGTATGTCTTTTTTTGGTTTCTTTTTATGGAGGGGGGGGGGCTAAAAAGGATTTGTTTTGTTCAACAATGGAGAAGAATATAATGAAAGGATTCATCAGCGCCAAAGGCGATGCTATAAGATAATAGTCACGGGCGATTTCAGCATTTCCCAAATCTTACATGTCACATGATCGTTTCTAAATGTGGCACCGCCCCCCCCCCCCTCAATTCCTCGTTTCCTCCTAGCCCCCCTCCTCCTCCTCCTCCTCCATCCCCACCCATCAAGGGTCCCTCATTTGTTTGCTAAAGCAGTCCTGAACCAAATTAAATCTACTAATGTCTTATACCATTTTCTAAACCAAGCCTCTGGAGAAACGAATACCTATTTACATAAAGAGTCTGAAAAACGCCCATGTATATTAATATATTCCTGGCAATAACAAGAAACAAAAGAGACAGAGGAGTAGTGTTTTTAAATGGTCGTGGCTCCAAGGGCAGCCGGCGCAGTGTGTTCTTATCGAATCAGTCCCTGCTTATCGTCGGCCCCTAGCCGCTCCTCCAGGTGTTGTCGATACATTGGCCCCACTGGAGGAGCCGCACCCACTGACCCCAGGATGTGCCAAAGTAATCTCGGCCCTGGAGAGGGGCCTTAACGATGAACAATAGCCCCTTAAGATGTTCTTTCTTTGTTTGCTCAATGGCATTTCCTACATGAGTTGGGCTCTTTCTTATAATACAATGGCTATTTGTGTGTACTGTATCTGATTGTGATTAGGTTTGATGCTAATGTTATAGGACATTATGACCATGGATAATTCTGGATTTTTATTTGTTATTCGTTTACTGTCAATTTAGTTATTTTTCACTTAGCATAATTATACATCCGTTGACGTGTTTTAGTTTTATCCCATTCAAAATAATACAAAGGGACTTTCTGCATTTGGTGGCATCAAACTCAAGATAGCAATGATGAAAATGCCTTACAATGCAGTATTCAACTAGAGATGTATTCAGGAAAAGTTTCACAAGTGACTTTAGATTGCTAGATATGCTACAACTTCATTAAAGACTTGTAGCTTTTAGTGTAAAAGCACACTAAGTACTGAACGTTTACAATGGTATTTGCTGGCAATACCTTGCGACGCTTTTACAGTGATACAGCTTATACGAAAAGTGCGTGCAGATGGAGACATCTGCATTTATATATTATGTGATATATACCTTTTGTCCCCCAAGAGAAGAAGCAAGGGAACTTTGTACATCAAGGTAAACAAACCTTCAGTGAAAGGCAATTCTACTTATGCTTCTGGGGCAATGTGTCTCATATAGATAGTTGCTCTGACATGCTACCATGGGACCACATATCCTCCTCCCCGAGATGTAGGTGGAGAGGGTCAAGTAGCTCTTCGCGAGCTACTCTTTTATCTATGTGTCATCATGGCCGCTTCTATTCTGGGAGAACTGCTTAACTGTATCTCAGTTTGTGTCATGACTGATTCTATTCTGGGAGAGCTCCTAAACTGTATCTGAGTGACACTAACCAGTAGGGCAAACCTGGAGTGCAATCATTAGTTTATGGGTTATCCCAGTGTTCCATGAAATCATATTTATAATCTTTTTCACAGAGCCTGGTTGAAAATATAGCAGTCAGTTTTAGCCTAAGCTTCTTTAGTTTGACTATTCGAAAGTAAGCAGGTTAGTAGCGAATCGGTGGCTCTTATTAAGATAGGCTCACTCATTGCTACAAGTCTCAACATTAATCTGCATCTCACTATGGCAGAGATCCACGTCACTCCCTCGCTTTTCACCAGGTGGCAGCACATAACACATGGATTCTCACCACAATGGGAGGCTCCTACTAAAATGTCAGATAGCATGAGCTAGCTGACAATTAGACGATACACTTGAATGAATTTTAATTGACATTATATTTTTGACATAAATACATACAAGAAATTCGAGGGACATGACATGGTAACTGAGATATTGGGATTGTCTTTGGTGTTTATTATTATGCAATAGAACTTGTTTTTCGATCTTAAACAATGTCAAGAGTGCCCTGGTAAAAGTTAGCTATATGATTAAGAAGGTTATGAAGAGTTGCACAGGTTGTTCATACACAAATGACAAATATATCCACTGTGTTGAGACGAATAAGCAGTGATACATAGATATTATAATGCATAGTACGTGTATATAATATATAGATATTCGTATGCTGATTTTAATTCCATATTTCACCAGTCACGCCTAATCTAAGATAAGAATAAAACAGTATTTTTCTGAATTTATTCATTTTGTGACATTAATGGGTCGATGGAGTTCACTTAACAAACAATGCCTTGGATTAAGTGTTAACCTAGCAGGGGGTCATTATAATTAACATCTAATTAACAAACCGTTAATTGGGTTGTCCTTGACAATTCCAACCCCTCTCTAGCTAATAAACCCAGTTTTGTTTGAGAATTTGGTTGGTAAACCTAAGAAGGAGGTATAGCTCCTTTACTAAATTGCAAAGCCTTTGAAGCAACATTGGGTTCGTGCCATCATCAAAAACAAAATGATTGGGTCTCGTGTGTTATGCATTATTCCTTTGTAAAGGCCCATTATACTTACAGCATTGATCAGGAGGTGTGTTATAATAGCCTCTTACTTCACCCTTAAAAGTTCTATGTCTCTGGGCCATGTTTTGCTGTATTGTAGCAATAAACACCATAAACATTATAAAGACCACTTCGACTGTTTTGAATATGATGTAATTATGCAATATTATATATAATTACTTCATGATAGGGACAGATAATAGGGAGATTCGTACACAGTAAAATTAATGTTCATTATCTCTTATCTCATCTCATAACTATAATGGATTTCAAAAAAATATATATCATCAAAGCAATGCTGTTGAACCAACATCCTGAATTGATATTAATTATTACAAGCCTACTGTTGTAGTCTTTAATAATGTATACGGATGATATGCTGATTATTTTGATAGATATATCATTGTACAGAACAAAAAACGGTACATCTTGTAATGTGAAATATCTCATCATTTGGACCTATGCCATAGAAATGGTCTGAGTGCAGTGCATTGCCTCTAAACAGATCATCTAGATCCTAATGTCATTGATGAGTGGTTGTGAGAGTACTAGATTAGATTAGGTTAGATAAACATTGCATGTCCCCCTCCTACTAAATCTTTCCCACAAGCAACTACATCGATGCCAATTCGATCAACATTATCTGGGTGTTGCTTCACAATTGTCATACTCCTTGAGAAAATATGTTGCTTTTTTACTGCCAAATAATGTATATAGATTTTATGTATACATAAAGGGAGGGGGGTACGTCATGCTTCACTTCCTTTGGTACTATAACATTTTACATATAATCCATTAATTTTGTTTTTCCCAATAACACTTCCCCGAAACCATAGAAGAGTTCCACTCTGTGAAACTCACCACCACCGCGCAGCCGAACCTGGGTACAGCCTCGAGAGAAGTAGTATTAAAAAGAAAACATTTTCTGCACGTTTCTCGGTGAGTTTTTATCGGATTTGGACCCACTTCTTCCTTCCAGAAGTGTACTGACACATTGTTTCCTGCAATGGGAAATATGTGCAGCTAAAAAGAAAAGAATACATTTTGAAATGACCATAAACCTTGACTCACCAGTTGTCTTGAATTCTTGGCTCTGTGGTACCGTGAAGCTCTCAGCTGGTGCACCCAACAAAACTGATTTAATGGTCTTTACATAATCAGTTTATGTTGTATAACTAAAGTAGCAATTAGAATCTGTAATGGATATTTATATCTACAATGTATATACAATTATAGTCTGTGTATCCATGCATTGTCGTTCATGTGCAAAAAGATGGTGTGCGTGGGGGAAAAACTATCATGGGCAAAAGAGAATTAACTACTATATAATATATCTTTATTCAGTTATTCAATTACATGCACGATGACATTGTCATGGTTGCATGAAAATACATTTGATTGCAAGATTGGTGAAAGTTTAGCATCAATACAATATGTACAACCACAGTATATCTACCTTAATGCCGCGTCCCCACTTGGGCGACCAACGACGGCGAATAACGTTAGTCGCCCGTCGATTAAGAAATAAGTACGTCGTCGGGCGACTAACTTAGTCGCTGGGCTTTTAAAAAACTAATCGCCACGTTGGGACGCGCTTGCAGTTAGTCGCCGGGCGACGAGAGGGAACTTTAGTACGTCGCCCGACGATTAACTAATCGCCCTTGGCCATTGAACAATATTAAACATGTCAAATATTTCTCCCCAAAACCACGGCGACTAGCGTTTTGGTCGCCAGACATCAAGGCGCCAGTATAGAGTTGGTTGCCGGGCTACTTACCATCTTAGTCGCCGGCGAAAAAAAAAAGTTAATCGCCCAAGTGGGGACCAGGCATTAGACTCACATGTTTTCGTCTTTTGATATTTTATCATTTGTCATCCCCTTCTGAAATCGTCACTTTTTTCTCGCGCATGGCTCGCCATAGTTGGTAGTCGCCAGGTGTGAGCTCCTGCAGCTGACATGCACCTCCTCCAGGCGGTGACAGGTGCCCCTTACCTGCCCACCTCCTCCAGGGTCCACCACTCCTGGCGCGACCACAGGAACATAATAATATAGCACCGCACCTGGAACTAGTAACGTATTATTATAACACAACACCTGGACATAAGAACACCATGCACAATCAATGGACTTAAAAGAGTGTAAAACAAAACAGGGCTACAATGGAATTGCATGGAGTTTAACCACTGGAGTTAAATGTAGGAAGTTTGTAATGATCAGTGCACGACTAGTTAACTTCATTTTTCCTGCTGTTATTGAGTATAGCAAGACGCCACCAAAGGATGTTACACGTATATATGAATCATACAGTGGGGATGAAGGCAGGAAACATTGATATTGTGGTAGCAAAATTGATCCGCCTAAAACCTTTATTTTACTAGGCGATTCTAACTGCCGATAATTCAATAAATTATGTATTTTCTCGAATAATATTGCAAAAGAGCTTTGGCGAGGTATATCATTTGAAAGAGAATTAAAACACTATCTAATGATATATAGAACGTCTATTACTTACTATTATTAGCGATGGAAATTTGTGAAATCTGAAGTAAAATCGGAGAGTAAGATACTAGCCTATAGCTTTACTCCGTCTCAAGAACAACCTTTGATCAGGCAGCGTTACCTTCTGGCCGAGTGCGTTTCACTTAATATACATGGTCATTGATCATGTCTGACCTCCTTAACTCAACCACTAAGGAGCCTGGCAAGCTTGACACCCGCATAGTTGACTTCACTCAATCCATCAAGGTTTAAACCTATCCGAGCCTGGAACACCTTTATTTCCGCAATTTAATAGGGAAAGCATGAACTTTTGTCTTTTCTTATCCTTTAATTGATTGCAAAAGGAAATAGGTTATACTATTTTCAATGCTTGCGTCAATGCGTTACCATACCACGAATAAGAAAAAGGAGTGCCATGGTGTTCATGAATTGCAACCATGCATGCTTCCTTGTTTATCGTGGACAGAATGCCGAACATACTAAACCAAAGAACCCAATCTTTGGTGGCATGCCAGGGGTAGGCAAACCGTTGATTGCGGACAGCATGCATGCTCAAGTGCCAACAATTTTCCAATTACACATGAGGCATTGATACGATCTTTTCAGAAGATAAGGACTTTCCTTTGATGAAATGCATAGAGATATAGATACGATTGTAATTTAAAAATATAAACGCTTTATATCACTGGCCTATTTTCGTGCCAAGTTGGTTATTTTTTTGTTTACAAATATTTCGATCGATGTCGATTCTTTTAGGCTTCATATAGTTCAGCAGATTGCTGCAAAATTATTCAGATGTTTATCAGATTTATAATTTATGGATTTAAAACAGGAACACGTGTCCTTTACGAAATAATATGAAAGTGACACTTTTTATATACACAGGCAAATCTGTATGGAATAAATTTAAGAAACATTATTGTATCAGAATTTCTCAAATTAAACGATATCAGAATTTCTTGAGTTCAAGTGATACACTGTACAACAATGTTCCCATATGCAAGTAAAAGTGGTTCGATGGCATACTTGTGTATACCGCCGACGGCGGGGTCGGACCGATTGGACACAGTGCGTGAACAAACAGAGAGCGACCGGGGGGTCGGATGTCATAGCTCGTCTTTATGTGGAACAGGATAGGCGCGGAGCTCGGAGACGACAGGGACAGCTCACCTATAGCTATACGCATTTTTAAAGGGGAGATCCACGTTGCGATTCTGTGTCGATTTTGAGCCGATTTTGGGAGATATTTTGGTAAAAGTATTTTAACGTGTTTTTTTTTAATCAATTTTTTGATTTCCTAACGGGTTCTCTTATGAAGCGGGCAGTTTGGAATTTTGAAAGAGATGTAATTGTTTTAATATGGACGACAAAATGTATGAGAACAGCATCGGTCGGGTTAAATCGTAGAGTGGAGTATAAGCCTAATGATGGCCCATCTTTAACATCATACACAGTAACCAAGACCGACCTGGAGTCGCCTGGAGGACGTACGGGAGGAGCATGCAGTGAACATTATCATGTGTATGTAGTACAACATGTGTGTGTTTACAGTGGTCGCCCCACCCAGGAGACAGTGGTGACAGCCGGCCATCCAGGCTCTACACTGGAGGAGGAGAAGGATACAAGTTCAAGAGGAAGAGGAAAAGCAACCCACCGACGAGGCCCTATACACTCCATAGACTGTATTTACGTCCAAGTCCGCTAGGCGCTCAAACAATTATGTAGGAGGTATATAGGTCATGAAAGGACTAATACCCTCCAGGGCGTCTTACGTCGGGCTTTGACAGACTAGCAGATCACTCTCAGGGAAAGACTTTACTTACGTCCAAGTCCGCTAGGTGCTCAAACCAATATGCAAGAGGTATCTAGGTCATGAAAGGACTATTTCAGGAGGTAATCAGGGGCGCCGCGTATACTAGACTGTAGTTACGTCCAAGTCCACTAGGTGCTCAAACTATTATGCAAGAGGTATACAGGTCATGAAAGGACTGACCATATATACTTGTATTAAACGCGTGGCGCGGATACCAGTCCTCCAGTAGGTGCGTTGCCAAGGTGACCGAACGCCGTGAGCTTGATGTGATTGGGGGCCACCTGCTGGAGGAGTGAAGAGTCAGGCAGACGCCAGCAGGTCGACCCGTCCGGCCAGGTCCCACCACTCCTCCACGGTCCTGACCCCTTAACGCTCCCTTCACTCAGCTAATTGCTCACTTCTGTATACCGCCCGCCCTGGAGGCTGGAGCTGCTCCTCCTCCAGTATCTCAGCCGTCACTTACTGGAGGCCCTGTGAGCTTAAGCTTAAGAAGCCGCTCGTCTGGATTAAGGATGTTGCAACGTTACTTGGGGATTGTTTACTCAGAAGTTGGATTTTTTTCAAATGTGTTGTTTTGTGGCTAAATAACGCTCCACTGGATCAAGGATATTGCAACGTTTCTTGGGGATTGTTTACTCAGACGTTGGATTTTTAAAAAATCGTGTTTTGTTTTATGGCTAAATAACGCTCCACTGGATCAAGGATATTG
This sequence comes from Lepidonotus clava, assembly GCA_936440205.1. Lineage (NCBI taxonomy): Eukaryota > Metazoa > Annelida > Polychaeta > Phyllodocida > Polynoidae > Lepidonotus > Lepidonotus clava. The sequence goes on from OW387135.1 coordinate 23,675,095, forward strand.
CAACGTTAACGTTACTTGGGGATTCATCCATCAGAGGTTGGATTTAGACAAATGTATGTTGGTCTTATGGCAAATAACAATTAAGGCTACCTCGATTTGCACCCATTCGTGGATTCCATGTTAGCCAATGAAGAAGTATGAATAACGTGTATACATACTGTGAGGACAGTAATTTCCATTTGTTTATTTATATAGCCTTTTCCGAAACATGCGTGTAGCTACGTGCTTTCTGGACGAGAAAGAATGGGTGCGTTTGTGACATATATCCAAGGTATTTCACTTCAGCCAGGATTCTAAGAACGACCTATCTATCTATATTCCTCCTGGGTTAGCCGCTTACTTCATGCATCCGAGCACCCAAGTCCGGTCGGCCTCTTGACACGTTTTTAAAAATTTTGCTACATGTGCGTAGGCCCCCACATACACACAGATCCGGATTTGTCCCAGAAAAATCACCGACACCAACACACACACAGATACAGCTAGGGATGTACCGTACAGACTCTCTGATTCTCCTCTCCTCTCCAACCAGAGAGAGTAAAGTTCCAACCTACCCCCCAATTGGAGCGGACACTCAATCCGCCAGTTAATTAGGAGTTAAGCCACTTTGCACAACTCCACGGCATGGATTTCCCCGCCTTGCCCGCCTTTGGCCGTCGGCGCCGCAGCGACCCGCGTGGCACCGCCCGGAGTACTGGTAGTGGTACCATCCCAGCGATGGGGCGTCAGCGTCGGGCGACCACGTGCGGCCCCCACCCGGCCCTCCTGGCGCCCCCCACCCCCGACCAGAGGAGGCGTCGGAGTGAGCCCTCCGGGCTGGGCGCCTTCCACCTGCCCGCCTTCTCCGCCCTCCTCCAGCACGTGCGGCAGTCGGCGCGACGTCTCAGGTAGGGGTAAATCTATAGGGGGATTCCTCCAGGGTTTGGAGAATGTGTGGGGCTTACTTGAAGCCCTTAGGTTGGTGTATCGACTGCATCGTTGGAGAGATTGCATCACGTAGCATAGGCATGGTTCAGGTTGTGCATGTGGTGAATTAAAGTGAATGAAATTGGCGAAAACTGTGTCAACCAAATGATTTACAGGGTTATCGACAGATCTTAATGTTGTATATCGTGGCAACAAGGGCTATACAAGTGGTGGAAATCAACTAACACATTGATTTGAACGTCGCAAACTAAAAGGTGGAAACTGCTACACAATTTTACTTTTATTCCTTTTGTTTAAGGGTAGCACTTATTTTGAGGATTGAATTTGGAAACCATTGAAAGGATATCTTATAAGATGTATTTATTGCATTTTATAAGCTTATTTATCTATTGCATTTAAAATGTTCAAAAACGTGCTAACTATAGCCAGTACATGGGTTAAGTACACCCTCTACATAATGATAATAACCTTAAGCTTAATGGGTAAGTAATGAGAATTCCGGAGGGTACAATAGGTAGCTCGGCACCTTCCATAACCCTTTAGGGATAAAGCACACATTCTCTAACCCTTTATGGATAAAGTATCCCTTCTGTAACTCTTTATGGGTAAAGTGCATATTCCATAACCATTTACCCTTTATGGGTAAAGTGCGCCTTCTATCACCCTTTTAAGGTAAAATGCACCTTATATATAACCATCTGAGGGTAAACATTGAGCATTCCCCCCCTTTGTGCCACCACCTGGTGCTGTCTGCCCTCCCACTGAGTAGGACCCGACCAGAAAATAGAATTTTCTCATTTCCCAAGGACCCCCAGAGTGGCATTAGAGTGAGTGCAGCAACTAGGGTCCAAATACCTCATAGATATCTAACTCCGCCTGCTATTCAGGTTGTCAAGGTGACACTTTGTACAACGTCTGAAAGTATGTTGTGTATTAAGAGGAAGTATATATATAAGGTGTCTTCTTAATAAATGAGTTTATGTATGTGGTGCCACGGTGGGAGAGGATGTTTTTATCAGGGCCTGATCTAATATCTGTTGTTAAATAAAGTATACATTTATATAACTAAAAGAATTCCAGATAAACCAATTGTCACACAAACTGAAAGTTACAAAAACTGTTACACCCTCAATTTCCTTTGAAGTGTTGATATTGTTTTTTTATTTTGTTCGTTCGGAACAACCACACTGACACTGTCTTGTCAGCTTTGAGATTGTATGGCCGAAAGTGCATTCAGTTTTTGAACTCTGACTAGTTATACAGCTTGAGAATCAACATTGTGAAACTGCATTAAGATTTCATCCCAATTAGCCGCCCCTGTCATAAACTTTGATGGCATCGCAGGCCAAAAAGTTGGAAACATAAATATGTTGCCTTGTCCAAATCTACATGCTACCTGTTTCTAAGAGTTAGAATTAGTTCAAAGTTAGTTAGTACATCAAGTTTGTATATCGCATTCGGGAGTCCTGTTCTGCGCATGCGTACACCTTTGGCGCCACTTCCTGTGGGTGGACAAGCACGACCTCTCGGCCAATTAGGAGTCGCAATTTTTCAATATGGCGGCGCCCATTGGGCCTCTCCCGAACCCGGTATACAACATACATATACATGGAACATAAAATATATAGTGATAATAATGAATGTATACATTGCTCTTCAAACTAATCAAATCATCCAACGTAGCATGTACGTGTATATATAGTGATTTCAAGTCTTTTTCCGGAAGTAAGTTACCACTTACTGAATACATCTAGCTTCACTGGCAAAATTCCCTAGAGAAAGTATTTCCAACCAAGGATTTCGGATCCGTGCTACCAAAGAATAAGGAACTGAACCGCCACATGTTTTTGTTGATCATCACATTGTCCCTTACATTAGTATGTGTATAAAGTATGTTTCCCTCTTATCTCAAACGAGTCTGTTCCGCTAAGAACCAGAATCCGCTTAGATATTTGAGAATTCAAAGAAACAATGAAGATGGCTACACAGTACACTTACTCTGCAAACATGTGGTTATAAACAAAATGCTGACCATGCAGAAAACATGAGAATAACTTCTGAAATAGGCCAACATAACACATATGGAAAATTGATGCATATGTCCCTATGATATCCAAACTCTGCAAATTTGAGAGTTTATATCTAAACTATTAATGCAGAATGGATTTGTTAAATATGATGTATGGTTGGACACATTTCATTGTTACTCGATGTAAGCTGAACACGCTTGTCATTGTTTTTTACTGGTTTATCTTCGCAAGAAAAGCCATCATAACAATTCTAGGTATAGGTATATAGGGTATGTGCAGTGTCAGCGTTAAAAGTATGATTTGAACCACTTTGTGACTTTTCCCAGTAAGCTGATAGTTTAAGAGGTTAGACGTCAATCGTGTCTAGGCAATTTATGAAAGGCAGTGTTGGTTTGACCAGAATTTGTCTTATACCGGAAAGCTGATAATGATATAGATATTTTCGAAACAGGGAAGGTGATAATAATGTGAATATTTTGATACAGGAAAGCTGATAATGATTGAATAGCTGGTAATTGTGAATTAACACTTCCTGAGTCTGACTTCAATCTTCACCCTTGGAGCTGGGTCTTTATTTCCAATAGTTTTTCATGGAAGGATAAGGCTAAACTATCTCGAAATATGATGTCATATAGCACTGTTTTTGAAGTTTATAGTGTATTTTTCTTTTTGAGTTTGATCATTCAAATGAATAGCGGCACAATATCCAGTAAAAAGGAGTTGGCAGTAAGCTGAAGAAATGTGATCAAAAGAGCTAGAGGCGGATTCAATGTTAGGGGTATTTTCTTTCTTTTTTTGAATAATTCATAAAATATCTTATCAACATAGGATAATGACAAGTCTTTCCAATAGTAGTTAAGCCATACCATTCCCGTGTACGTCACGATAAGTACTGTATCAAATTGTTATCACCTCATACTGCATCGTGCATATAGGCCCCTATATATTATATTATGATGCCTCTATGATGAAGGTCAACGAGCAAGAAACTTGAAGATTTCAAAAAATATAAAATGCTTTTTCTTCGATTGATAACAAATATATTATTCCTGAACTGCAAAGTGATGCAGGTTTGCTAGAAATGATGATTAAATGTCCTAATATCATACATGTATAGCTGTTCCAAATGTTTATGAAAACGTTCATCAACCTCAATATACATTTATAAATCTGACAACTGTTGAACGTATTGGCACTGTTTTGTGAGAATCAATAATCTGTAAATTTTATTCAAGTAATTTTTTTTACCTGTCCCAATACTTTCACTACCCCTGGAAAGGGTGGGAAATAAGGTAGAAAAATAACTTATATAGTTTTATGATTAAGTTTCCTAATATCGTACATGTATAGCTGTTCCAAATGTTCATGAAAACGTTTACCAATCTCAATATACATTTATAAATCTGACAACTGTTGAACGTATTGGCACCGTTTCTCTGAGAATCAGTAATCTGTTAGTTTTATTCAAGTACCTTTTTTTTTATTCTACCCACAGTGCCAATGGCAAGGAGTTCGTGCGGTCCAAGACGCTGTCTATGATCCCCGTCAACCAGATCCTGGTACCTCATGATACCCTGGAGGAGCGGGACTCGTCTGGAGGGGAGCGGGACACGCCCCCACCATCCAGGGCGTCCTCCGGCTCCAAACTCCTATCGCCAGGTAATTAAGTCTATACCAACTCTCCCTACCACGGGTAGATGATTTTCGGTATTTTGAGTACCTGCAGGTTAGTTTCAAATGGCTACTTCCGCAGACAAAAACACCAGGAAATTTATAGAATATATACTTAGATTTGTTATAATTATTTTGGTCGGTATTGGATGAATTTTCAAACCAACCTAAAACAAATTATATGAAGTTTATGTTGATACAAATTGAAAAATATTCGTAGATAGCTATAGTTTTCTACTACGTTAAACCATTAGCTCAAGGACAGGGTAAGGGGAATCCCTCGCTAGGGTTGCTTAGCAACCCCAAGGGGGACAGTTTTGTCTGGCTCTGATTGGTCAGTCCTTATCTCTAACCTGATCTGTGATCCTCTGGCCTTAGTAACGGTCACCCATACATGACCATAACTAAGGACTTTCCTAACCTAGATAAGGATATGAGACACATCTGTCTTAGGGAATACATTACGTTATGTAGACATGTCTATGGTTAAACCACAATGACTGCCAAACTGAATGAAAAAGTTTAAGCCATATTACTTGTATATTGATTAAGGTTAGTCTCCAGGTACAATGCAGTAAATAGGCTACCCATGTTGGGGAGAATTGAATCCACTGCTGCTCTGGCAATGTGGGTCCCGCCATCTTGTTTGTTTATATCTTGTTCCATCTGAATCTATGGATCAAAGAGGGCTTATTTTCATATTTATCATATCTATTCCCTTCAAACCCAATGTATTTCTGGTATCTCTCATTGACTAAATCCATTCTTTTTTTTCTGCATGAAATCGGAAGAGCATTGTGAAAATCAAAAGGAAAAAATAGATAGCATGAAATAAACAATCAAAACCTTCTCAATTTAACCAAAGTTTATACTTCAAATACTTCTTGATTGAAGTGAAGAAAGTCCCAAAGTACGGTTTTGGAATTAGGGAAGTCCTGGGTTCCTGTCATTTGTAAAGTACAAATTAAGAAAACTTATTTCTGGGGCCATATATATGCATACATTGTAGGTTTTCAATTGAAGCCAATGATAAACAGTCATTATTTTTATACTGATAATCTTGTAAACGGATGCCGTGACATTTTTTTTTCCTTTGAGTTCATAACAGTCCCTACACATCCCTCTAATATAACAGCTCTGTGAGTTTAGGAATTATCAAAATAGAACCCTCAAAATGCATCGATTTGACATCTCATTTGTATTTCTATCATGAATATTAAGGAAGATAATTTATGGCCAAAATATGGTTGATATTTGTGATTTTTGACCTTTGACATTGAAATGACCTTGAACCTGAAAAGAGAAATTCTGACCAAAACTTTTCAGAATCCTTGAGTCATAAGATTAACAAAAAGTATAGGTGTTATAAATTAACATGCATTCCAAAAAAAGTATACTAGGGACCCTACTAGTATTATGTTATCTGAGAATTATACCAAACACCCCTAGGTTTATCTTCAAAAGTGCAACAAAATAAGTACATCTATAGTTACTTTCTTTAACTTGTGTGAGCCTTCAAGTCCCAAATTGACCGTCCGTACAAGGCCAGTGTGGTCATCTTACCCTTTGAAGTGATCCTCTCTCTGTATTAAGCCATCGACAAGGTGTGGAGGCCGCTGACCCTGGGCTTTACCTGGAGATTGGATTACTGTCCAGGTGTTGCTGTGGCCGTCAGACAGGTGCCTCAGGGTCACAGAGAGGTGTCTTCATCTCATACTGTCTGTTACTGACCTGTGGCTTAAGCTAGCTACTGACAGCCGTCTGGTGGTTTAGATGGGAACTAGACACTTACCATCACCATATTGGAAATCATGTGGCTGATTCATAAATTTGAATGAACGTAGTCAGTTATTTGTATGATAGTGTATACTTCTCTGCAAGTTGTATTTCTTTTTGCATCATTTCCTTCAAACATGTTTTTTACAATCAAATCAGCAAATTTCAGTTTCATCATGCATACTGACTTTAGAAAGGATAACAGAAACCGTATATGAGGGCATTGAATACTGTTACAGCACAAGCTTACGGGCTCTAAACTGACAAGTCAAGAAATTGATGAAGTATTTTTTCTACATCACAAGGTCAATGACGCAGCAGGAATATGATATAACGCGGATGTTTTTTTAAAAATATTTTGGTACCTTTTAATATAAAAACATCATAGGATTAATACAATGTAATGTCATATTTTCATCCCGCAAATTCAAAATACATCAGCATAGTCAGACAAGTAAATGTAATCGTTAGCGAATTTGGTTATCAGTAAATGTGACTCTAACAAGTGACATTGGCCTATAATATACATAAAACATGATTATGTAGGTGATATCCATACACCAGAGTGCAAACTGGTTACATGTATAATCATGAACCCTGAAAGCAAGTTTTTCTAAATGGGGTACACTGAATCTGTTCTCATGAAATTTCATTGATACTCCTTTATACGAAAATCTAGATTATAATTATCAGGGCATACGGATCAGTATGATTTTTTTCTATCTGTTGTATGAAATAAATTAAGAAAGCCTGAGGAGGCTACAGACATCCTGGAATACCCGATTGATTCTTCTTTACTGACTTTTCAACAATCTCCCTCTAAACCAATACTGTCATGATTCATACAATGAATTAAGTTAATGAATTAAGTTATTTTAGAGTATCTCTCTAATTGAGACAGACTAATGATATTTACGTCAGCAATGGGCCTTTCCAAATTATATTACTCGCACCCTCGATCCTGGAGAACAAGAATTGCTTTCCTCTCTTCACTAAGTCTTTATCAAATGGCTTCGTGCTGTATTTGTCGTATGTTGAATAAAATGTATTGGGTAAATCCATGAGAGCTGCTTTATTTGGTTGCAACGATTAACAACAGAGGGCGGTCCTGAGTCTGGGGCTCATGAACTGATGACTAGGTAGGATGGGGAAGTAAACTACTGAGGTAGATGCTACCTATGGTTCTCTGTGATTTGGCAGACAATACAGTTGATCATTTAGATACATACATACATGTTCATACATATATACAGACAGACAGACAGGCAGACAGGCAGACATACATACATACATACATACATACATACATACATACATACATACATTTACATACAGCACAATTATATGAGTCAGGAGCTGACCCATGATATCTGAAAGGGAGGAATTAACGTCCACATAATATTTACCTTTTTCATAACTGTTGCCACATGCAAGGGGAATAGACTGAACCAATGATTTAGGGTACGGGTTCCAATTAGCCCAGGCTAAAAAGGCGGAGTCAAAGCGTCCATTGGAGGGTCCACAGCATTTATGGGTACACGAGCACACGACAACTATTTTTGCGTAGTCTGGGTATCCGCCAAAAGGACAAAGTGAGGGATCAGGACCCCCTGGACCCTCATTGAATCCAAAACTATTAACCAGAAAGAATCATTCTTCATCTGAATATTTGCATTCAGACTGTACTCCATAAAAAAAAATTGCACAAGACAATCGGTTGGCATTTTGTTGCATCGAGGATCATTGGCTTTAGCTGTGCAAATCATAATATGAGCGCTGGATGCCGATTTACAGCAATTCAGAAGGTCAGAAGATAACCACTTGAGAAGTTGATGGACGTTGCCCTTTCGAATCTCCATGTAAAACAATCCGTTTTCATTTTGAGTGGTTTTTTTGTGACATCAAATCATGCCCCCTATCTTAAATGACACGGGCTGCTTTGTTATATGATTTGTTTCTACTTTCAAATGTAAGCCGGCGATCCACGATGCGACGATCCAACTATAATAGGGCCTATCTCTTTTACATGAAAATCTCTTCTGAAAGAATTACTTAATACAAAATCCAAATAATTTACAGAACAAATATACATAATTAATCGTGACTGATTTCAATGTAAATAAATGCTGACTAATCAATTGGCGGAGCACCTTATAGATTGCAGAATCTCAAATTGACCTATATAATGACCAAAGACTGGGTGATAATAGCAGGAACAACGCTAATTGAGGGGTGTGCGTGCCGACAGAAGAGATCTTCTTGTCATGGCCACCCGATCATTAAAACCGTCCTTACTTAAGGATTTTGGCCAAAGTTGGCATGAGCTGCGCTCGTTGGGTAAACTGCCCTCGCTCTTCTGTAAACTATATCCAGACCCTACGAAATGCTTATGGAAAGTGTCTATACTGAAGTGTCTATAGGGATATTCTGACAGTACTTATGCACTAGCCTTATATATGATACATATAATGCTAGTACATGAGTACATAAGTACATAATCTTATGAAATACCCCTGCTGAAAGCATTTCTTTCAACACAAATCTTCTGGGTTGCTGTAAATCGGCACAAGTATGATACACTCATAAACTATAAACATGTTCATTGAGGATAAAAAAGACCTGATTTGTGTTGAAAGAAATGCTTTCTGCAGGGGTATTTCATAAGATTCATCCAATAATGTTCTGATGGATCAATAATGACACTATAAAATGTATGTATTGTCAATATTCATCTAGGCCTATTATGACAAACGAAAGGTGCGTCCAATGTATAAAAATGTTAAATGCCAATTATGTTAAATCCTAAAGTATTTAATTTCTTTAACATTTAAGACACTATATATATGGGAATATCCTATGGTTCAGCCCTAAAAGGCACTCAAGGGCGATGTTGGGTTTCACCTTATTTAAAAAAGGTTTGTAGGCCTATCTGAATAATGACCCTGCAGATTGTTCAAACCTAGGCCTGCTCCTCCATCTTAAGAGTCTGATTGATCTCTTTTTCAACTTTACTTTCATGGATTTTCCTTTTGTTTTAGCAGACACTCTCCCCGGACAGGGTCGTTATCGGAGCAAGAGTGCAGAGAGGGGTCGGTTAATCAAGACACCCTCACCCTTCCGCCGCAAGAAAAGTAAGTCAAGTGCTTTTATTTAAGGCCCACAAAAACCTAACACTGAGTCACTCTGAAAGTGATCCTCGTGAACTCAGGTTTGCCAGTGCTTTTTTTTCAGAAGATGGACAGCGATCTTCAAGCAGAAAGCTTAAAGCCTGTGTTCAGCATAACGACCTTGATGCTTAGGATTTTATTCGTTATTTTCTCCGAAAAATGGCATGATACCATACATTCTATATATGTTTGGAAAGAACATTGTAAGACCTTTGTAATGACATTATCATTGTCTTTATTTAACCTACACCCCCACTACCAATTTCTTAAATCTACAGCAAAATTGGCCTGTAGAATTAAGAGTGAACACGTCATTCATCTTAAGTCAATACTTCTAAGGAATAGTTTTACATTTTCTATAGCTATATCTAAAGGCAGACTGTGGGGAAAAGATAAAGATATTCTTAGTCGTCTATCTGGGAAAATGGTATATTAATGAGAAAACTATGAATATTTTGATGAAACGTGTTTGGCTATATATAGGCCCTATAGTTGTTACCCCCACATTCTGCAGATTGCAGAAGTTCCAAGAAAAATCAGGAGAATGCACCAGAAATACATTGCCCGAACCGGTTATTTGCACTTAGACAATCGTTTACTGACCAGTTTCTGCACGTATTGCTACATGTACACTGAATTACACATGAAGGGCTTATTCATACTCATGAATAAAAGGGCGATGAAGGGGTCAGTGACTACAGATTATCCATCTTTTCTGTAACTGGTTAAGCCATCTCTGTAATCTCGGTGGCGAATCCACGTGGGTAGGGGGGGGGGGGAGGTCCAGAGGGTCCTGCCCCCTCCCCCTTTTGGTGTGGACTTAAACTTGACCAAGAGAAAAAAGACGTGTGTGTGTGTGTGTGTGTGTGTGTGTGTGTGTGTGTGTGTGTGTGCGTGTGTGTGCGTGTGTGTGCGTGTGCGTATGAGCAACATTTTAGTACTTAGCCTAAATATGCAAATTCCATCTCTCCAAAATCCTGTAGGCCTATCTGCCCCTGTATCTTTTTAAATCGCTCCTGTCTGTAATGTTATTGAACACGTACACGCCACAGAAAGGGGCACTATAATATAATATATAGGCCTAGCTAGTGCAAAAATCTTCCTCCTATTCATTCCACATTCCACCAAGTCTGTGGTCTAGACTAGACCACTCCCCTCGTTTGTGGAGGTGTTTCCTCTTGACCTCCGGGTAATAATACAACTGTCTGGCACTAATGCCAAGGGGGAAGTTGTTCAGTCCCCCATCCCCCAGACCATGTTTTTGATACCCTGGATGCAGGGCAATATGTGTGCCGGGATCAGGAGGCACAATGAAAAGCGGATCCAGTTTTCCGCCAACCGACAGTTTAGTAATCGCCGTCGCCAACAGATGGCGCGCCGGACGCCGCTACCCGTGAGCCTTTGCGGGTCCCAGGGTCGCAGTCTCGTTTAAATCTCGGACAGCCGAGATTGGTCACATGACCCGACTTAGATAAACGACCGACACGTTTCTTCTCGCTTTAATTGTCGACCGTACCGTCGGCGTGAGCTACAAATTCCCTCTTTCCCGGCCATTTATATTACACTGCACGGGGGGAATGTTTCAAGGCAATCTGGTTTATAAGCAATTAGACTGTTAGATGGAGATCAATGTAAAGCATATTACTAGATCTGGGATTTGTGTGGGGGACACCAATTGATGGTTGATACATACATATATATATGTATGCTCCAGAAAATATTAAATGTTAAAACATTGTTGTTTGTTTAATGTCAACTTTATAATTAATAGGTGGTGAATGATCTAATGCAACGACGTCTTTGAAGATTTGATGTATTGTAAACATTATGATTTAGCAAATAGGGTATGTTTCTAATATTTACAGCTTTCATCAGAATTGCTAAGTTAATGCTAAGTTGTGTCTTCAGTTGTCAATAATTATAGGGACTAACTGTATGTTTTCGGCCTACAAAAACTGAATTATGCTTTATCCCTTGAACGAGCCCTCAGCAACTGGCATTAAAGCATCGTCAGAATAGAATTATAGGATTTTCAGTACTCATCCAAATCATGCAGGGATAAAGTCAATCATTGGCCTGATCCACTGGATTGAATGAGCTGATAAGCTAAGATAATAAGAATCAGCGAACTGGGCAGATCGATGCTGTATTCGTGCATGGCAGAGATAACAGTTCGGATTCCTGAGTAAACAAGATTTAGGCTGATGAAATATTGATTTTCATCGATCAAGAAACAGTTTCAATCATTTGATTCTGTCCATATTGTAGTTAAAGAATTCCCTCCATCTTTTTCAATACGGAATTTATCCCTTGAGACTTCCCCGTATTCACAACAGTTCAACCAAACTGTTGAGTCGCCGGTAATATTAAAACAGTCTTATTTGATAGCCCACAAAGCTTTTGACAGCCGCAAATACTCATCAAGCAAACCAATAAACAAAGCCCCCCAAGGGAATATGAACTGTCTCTAATAAATGACACGCGGTAGTCATTCTGTGCGAGCTTCCATGAATCAAATGACCATTTTTATTGAAAAGATGATGCATTTTTGTCTCTGGTTTCCTGCCCGTTTGCAATATTCATGTAATGACTGAAGATTGCAGCTGGTACGACCAATGGCCCTCACCTGAGGCTCTCCTCCAACCCTGTTACATAAAAGGACATTCCCAGGCACCTTGGTTTGTATTCATTCCTTGAAAAGGATTGCGTAAGGGAAGCTATAGCATGCAATATAATTATGAAAGGTAATTGTACTGGCTATACATGTAACAGATATGTAAGGAATACATTATGAGCACATGATTAGGATTTTTGCTGAAAGCTGAAAAATGTATTCATGTACTGTCCATTCTGTCTGTTCTGTAATTCTGCAGTTATTAAAGATGTGCTAGTATAGATGCAATATTTCGCATATATGATTATATGATGTTTGCAACTAGTATACATGGTGTATTACCATTTAATATCCAAGACTGCAGGAAAGGTTTGCCAAGACATTTCGTGTGCGAGTGTCTCTGCATGCGAGATAGTGGTTCTTCCGACATATTATTTCTAAGGAGCTATTTCAAGAAGCACACAGTCTGCATGCAGGAACTTTCTAATAATAACTAGCGGAAAGACGATAGATGCCCAGAGTCACGTAGATATAGAATGCCAAGCATTGTCATGCAAGCTGTATTACGCACTTAAATATCGTATATGTCATAACATTGAATTCAAGGCCCACATCCTAGCAACATAATTACATAGCCAGGGAACGACAGGCCATGGTTTCCCTCATCAGAGCATCAGCATTAAAAATCAGGGGACTGCATGGATAATTATCAGAGTTGATGCCTCGTTATATCCTAGTAATTCCGTGTGGCTATGAGCAAATCCGAGCAGATGTGAGTAGCTCTGTGGGGAGAGTCTCCTGACCGTATGTAGAGCCAGTGCTGGGGTGCCTGGATGAAGGATGACTCTGCCACTAGGCGGCGCTACGGTCTCCTCCAGGGCGCCTCCAGGGCCGCCCACTGGGGCCTGCTGATAAATGCGCATATTGTATGTGTGTTGTAATTTCCCTCGTTAACGGCCAACCAGCCTGGTTGGATACCTGGCTCTAGTTAGATTCTGGACGGGATGAAAAGAAGGGCAAAGGGGATGGGAGGCCCCAAGGGTCTTTGTCCACTTCTGTCTGCCTCATACATAGTCAAACCAGACCCAGTGCTGATTTCCTCTGAGCCTACAGCCTCTGTTGACACTCTGATTGACACTGGCAAAGTACATATGTTATAGGAACGATATATTTGTGATATCATAGATTATTATAACAATAGAAACCTGCCATCCTTCGGTCAGAGGGGAATGAGAAAAGTCTACGTTCATTTCCTAGTCTCAGAGAATCAGATAGATGCCTTTTGATTGGCAAGGCCAAATCCAAGCAGGAGGAGGCAGTAGTGTCTGTGTCTGTTTCTATGTGTCTGTGTCTGCCTGTGTTTTGGTTGATTGCAGTTTCAGCGAACCTGCTGTCTGTCTGTATCTGTGTGAGCGATCCTTTACCTTTCAGCACTGATTCAGTCCACCCCTTTCAAACTCTTGGCTGTCCTCCACGAGGGACTTGTTGATGTTGTTTATCTGGGGCAATAGATGCGACCCCGATGACCCATTCGGAAGGTCCATTTCAAAGGGCATCCTCCGGTCAAAGGCGCCTTCAAACAGCCAATATAAAACCTCTAGCATGCACTCTGACTACTGCAGTTCCCCTTCCATCTTTATATCAATTACACAGGTCCTCTTACCTCTATGTTCTGATGCTACAGCCTCCCTTGATCCTACGACCTAAAACCATAGCCCTCTGGTTTATATCCCAATAAAATTGTCCCCCTTGCACATGATATTCCCGCTATAGTGCAATATCCCCTCAACTACCATAGCCCCCTCATTCTTCCCAGAATAAAAGTCCTATTCACTGGGCAAGTATTTGTGCAATTCTGAGAGCGAACTAGCTTAACACTGCAATGTTCCGTCAGAAGCTATAGTCTTATAATGGACCAAATCAGCTGTAGAGCTAGACGTGAACTCATTATGCTCTGTCTCCATCATACTGAGATAGATCCACATCACAGTTTACGAGAACTGGAGGTCATGCAGAAGAGCACCGTCCTTATGCCAAGTGGGAGCCCCGGCCAATGGAGATAGCAGAATGCTGGTTACATGATTGCGATACTGGGGCCAACATTGTTGTTTTTATTGGCCCAGAGACGGGCAGGTCCTAATGGTAATGTGCTTATCTACATAATGATATCGGGAGAGGCAATTCCCACTGACTAGACACAGGCAACTGAATATAGAGATGGTTTCCCTATGAAGTTGGCCTTCATCTGACGAATTTCTATCGTTTGATGCAATTACAAATCTGCCTGAAAAAAAAACATATAATTTAAGGAATCATTATATTTATCAATTCATCCTAGTGTGACATTTTTTTGCGTCAGTTCTCATGGTAAATATATAGTGTTTAACAATAAACACTAGAATCATTTGCAATTCATAACAGAGTTGGTAGAGATTTAGAAAAAAGGTGTATTTTTGTGGTACCGTTCAACATTTTTACTGGCCTTTCATCTATTGAGTGGCATGTTTTCAATGAAATTGCTTAGTCATAACCCCTTTATTACTTTATTAACATCTGCGCCTTGTATATCACTTAGGTCCCATATGATAACACAATCAGTACTATGAGGACTTGGCCTATAAATACATTCATAAAGAATCCTCATAGGAAACCACATTTGTATCATTAATACGCGAATTATCCTTATCAAATTGCACAGTTTCCTTTTCCGGCAACAACCTAATGTCATTTGCCTTTCAAGATGATTATTGCAATACCGACCCATGCTAATGGAGGACCCAACCTTACTACATTAAGACATTAAGCCACTATTACTGGTACTGGAGGAGCCAGCATTCCAGGCTCACCACAGGCCAGTTATCAGATAAAGCCAGCCAGCATGATTGGATTCCATCCCATTTAGACTCAGGAGACCCCAGCTAACCTTGGTGACTGCCTATCTCAATGGCTTTCTCCCAAAAAGAGAATAGCACTTTTATTCTGACCCCTATCTCAGTCCCGGGATCTCAGTATTATTCCCCCAGAAGAGAATGGCACTTTTATTCTGATCCCTATCTCAGTGGCATTCTCCCAGAAGAGAATGGCACTTTTATTCTGACCCCTATCTCAGTGGCTTTCTCCCAAAAGAGAATGGTGTTTTTATTCTTAACCTTATCTCAGTGGCCTTCTCCCAACAAGAGAATCGTGCTTTTATTCTGACCTCTATCTCAGTGGCATTCACTCAGAAGAGAATAGCACTTTTATTGTTACCCCCATCTCAGTTTTGTTCTCCCAAAGAAGGATGGCACTTTTCTTCTAACCCCTGGCTAGTGCTACTCTCTGACATAGAGGTCACGTTTCTTATTATGAAGTTGTTTTGCATAACTCCATTTATAAAGAGGAAATGAAGGCATTATGATGTATTGTGTGAAACAATTTATATCCGCGTTTTTGGAATTGCTTCAAGCTTAACAATGTTATTCAACATGTTGTGTACACTTATTATGCTTCAATGCATTATTCCACATCTGGAACATGAGCGTTTAATAAAACTCCCAGGGGGGCGACTCGATTCCTTTTTGCCCTGATGTGTGTACCAGATTTCAGAAAGAGACCCATTTTGAATGTCCTCGATATTTGTAAAATAAACCCATATTGAATGTATCAAAAACCTTAAACACCCATAGTGAATGGATTGTTTATCAAACACACGCATATTGAATGGGCCATGATTAGAAAATCTACCCATATTATTTCTAAAACTCACTACCAAGTGGAATTGCTGTTCTTCTGCAGGTGCTCCCTATAGTGAACAGTGGAGGAGAGGAGCAATTACACCCATATTGAATGGGTTATGATTTGAATATCTACCCATATTGAATGGCCTCCCTAATCCAACACCCATTTTGAATGAGAATTTTTCCATTCATTCCATTCACTTCATCCGGAAAAAGGACCCATTTCCTTCAAATTTGGTTACACACTTCCGGGCGTAAATGAATGCAAGTTGCCACCCTGGGATAAAACTATCAAGAATTAGGTTCTGACTCAATAATTGTAGTATTTATCTGTGTTCGTTCAACCATGAAGCATGTATCACATTTAAGGTGGAATGATGTCTTAAAAATCAACACTCGAAACATTAAAAATCACATCATTTCAACCAAAACACATACATGTTTCTAAGTAATTTGCTGGATACATTCAATCCAACTATATGACATCCCACGCCTTTGAAATATCTTGGATTTTGGATGAAGTGATTTGAGTGCAGTTTTACTGTTCTCAAAAGCAACGATATGCGGTAGGAAAAAGAAGTGTTGGATTTTTCCTAATAACACCTCTCCCAAAGAGACCTTAAATGTACTTGCACCCGATAGTGTTTTCTACAATATGGTCAGGTGTATATATATAGAAGAGGGGGGGAAATGGGGTTAATCAGTTCCAAAGTAGATCTTGGAAAACAGATAGCTCCCATCGTTAATCCTTAGCTATATAGGTACAGCTATCTTGGTGGGTTAGGTAACGCTACATGCGATGAATATTGCTTTGAATATCCCCCTTAGGGAGTGCGACTTTCTGTTGCTCAGTATCAGCAGTAAGATTTTCTATGAGGATCTAGCCTACAAAATGATAGAAGTCATGGGGTGCTATATGGGACTGCCCTAAAAAGCGAATTTATGATTCAAGCGTCCATGTTTATAACCCGGTGTCCAGTAACTGTGACAAGTGCAACAAGAGATCATTCGTATTATGTTTAGATCGCGTGCCTCAGACAGGGTTGTAGACCAAAGAACGGTAGGCGTGCAATCCATCATACAGAACTCACGTAGATCTATATGGAGCAAAGTCGTAAAATTATTCCAGAATTGCGTGGCATTCTACCAAAAGGTATGGGCTTGATGGCATTCCTATTTCTTCTTCACCCATGCGTCTCATACAAAATGACATGACATGGTCCTTTTTATGAAAAAAAGAAAGTTTCAAAATATGTGTAGGCATAAAGGCAGTTGAGGGAGACCAAAGATCTTGAGATGATCTCCTTACGGCAAATCTGTACGATATCGGATATCCTGTGAGCAATGTGAGCAATAATCCCTACATTTCTCACAAAGGATCAATAGCCAACAATTGTTTATCAATGACTGCCAAATCTTTTTTAATCACCTTTATCATAACCTCATAGAGTTTTTGTAATAATCAGTCAACAATAATCTGATTTAAAAGCTGACAATACACATTTTTCAATAGTGTGATGCCCTTGTGAGTGGAATGGGCCTGAAACAAGTGATAGGGATATGGCCATGGCTTCCTATTCGCCCAGGCTAAAATGGCTGGGAACAATTCATCTATGGACAATATAATGTTGCAATATTGCACGTGTTCATGAAAAAGATGTATAGGTTTACACTTTTTTTTACCTGTCTACTACAAACTATACGGTGAAAATGCAAGCGTCTAAGTCCGTTCTGGTCTGACCTTATACGCCCTTACTCTCCCAACCTTACCACTCCACCTCCCCACCACCACCCTTACCATTCCCCTCCCCCCCTCACCACTCCCCTCCCCCACCCTTACCACTCCCCCGCATGTCAGCGTTAACAGGGCGCGCCGCCGGGAGGCGGTGGGACAAGGAACTGCTCTTTGTGGCCCTTGTACAGACAACCATTAACCTCGGTCACCCGTTAAACGCCCGGACAGACCACCCACCCCACCCACCCCCACCAACACAAATGTCATCCATAGAAAGAAAGTAACAAGGCACGTTTGGTCCGGCCTTAAGGCTGACTCAGCGTGATTTTTAGATGTGTGTTACTTACCTTTTTTTTTACTCAGTTTTTTTTTCGTTAGACGCATTTTTTCTCTTTTTTTTCATTTATGCAGAATTCGTATATGTCTATGTTTATTCCTCTGTGGTGCAGTTTTTTCATTTTAAAAAAGGTTAGATATTCGAGTTGTAGTTTTGACTTCTTCGGTGCAGCAGTAGACTGGTAGAGACAGAGAGAACTGTCGATAGTGCAGATCTGCGTTGTGAACATTTCAAAACCTCCCTAAGTAGTATATGGAAAGTTGACAATTTTGCAGGCTCATCACCAATGCAGATCTATATTAGTTTCTTTTTATACGACTTTTCAACAACTTTAATAACCGATTAACCATGGGCTATACATATGTTAGACGATAATCCAAATGTAGAACCATGCAAATTTGGTATGACCCATGCAAACTTGTCATGATATTCATGTCTTTCATCCATCCGATTTAGCCTGAAGGCCTATGATTACGGCAACAATACATGCTCCTTTTCCAAAGCTCCTTTTCCAAACCCATGCACAAAGACCAAGTATTAGTCATACAAAGGAGATCTGTCGTGCCATGATGATATTAAAGAGGGCAGAACTTTGGCAGGCAAAACACAGACCCATGCTATGTGTATCGTTACCTTCCAACATACTATCAGTTTGTTTTGGAGATAATTACATTTCTGCCGATCAACAAGCCCACCTGTAGTCAGAAGTTGCAGGAAATGAGTCTTTTATGTAAACTAATTTAATCAGAGGGTTGACAAATGTAAGTAACTTAATCATCCTGATTATATCAGGTCAAGGCTATGCAAGTCACATGCAGTGGTACTGCATCTTTGATTAAAATCTTCATGTGCATGAAGCCGATGGTTTTACACGTTTGTGGATGATTTGTGTGTAAAATACACTGGAAATATTGCGTTGAGTGTAAAAAGCAATGCTCTAAAGTGATGCTCCTCGTCCGTCAATGCCCACAGTCTTTTTGCTCTATGAGTTTGTATGTCTGTACATATAACACTGGAAAATGCTGCTTTGTGTGTAAAAAACAATGCTCTAAAGTGAAGCTTCTCGTCCGTCAATACCAATAGTCTTTTTGCTCTGTGAGTCTGTACATTTCGCTGGTTTCCCAGCAGTCCGACGTATACATCACCACTTTGTTGATAAATGCTCTATGTCCGACAGTCAGTGACACCGAATACCAGCGACGGGCAACGGTCAATTGTCGTCTGGCTGTGTTTTTTCCCGCGGTATTGTTTACGACAGCATCTGTTGGCCTAGATAGGTCGGACCAACCGTCCGGTTGCATAGATCTATATCTGACCGACATACTCTTCAGGAGTGGCCAGAATCCCGGTGTATTGTATCGATTAGTGCCTTTCTGTTTTATTCCTTGGATGCTGTTTTTGTTATGGATGTGTACGCAAGGCGAGGTCACCTAAGTATTAACATATAAATAGCCTCTTCCTCTCCCTCAGAAGAAGTCGTGTGCAAAGAGTGCTGGAAGAGATTGGAACCGGGGCAATAAAGGAAGGGCGCCTATGCCTTATTCTTCAGCGAAAGTATGAGATCTATCTACATAGTCCAATGATATAGGGAGATTGGAAATGTTAGCAATGTTAGAAAAAAATCAAGTTAATTTGTCTATGTCTAATTAAACTATGTTTTCAAGAACCTGAATCAATATATTTATTGCTCAAGAATCATGACGTAAATCATGATTGTAACTTCATCTCGTTCTTATTATTACCATACCCTATTGCATTATCCATCGAACCCCTTGATGATCACCTGTGACAAGTGGAGAAGTTAATAAGATTAATCTTTAAAGAATTCAGAGACACATAAGTATAGTCCAGGAGAAGATATCTAAGATTATTAAAAAAACACATATATGATACCATGCACAGTAATATTATTTGCAATTATATATGCAATTACAGTATTAAACTATGTGTTACTTGTACAGGTCGTAGGCCTATGCAACCATGCAAGTGGAATGAGTAATGAAATGTATATGCAAGTATTCTTTTCACCCAGTACATAGGCCTATAGTTAATATAACATTCAGTGCTCCGTCTTTCAAGCACCCAACCTTGCCTTAAGCCAACAGCGTCACTCTAACCCTGATCTTATACACTACAACATACCCAAAGCTATTAGACGTAACCTTGTTATGTCACACGTTAACAAGGGACACTGCCCCGACCGACTGATCTGCACAAGGTGAGAGGTGTGGCTAGGGTCTGTAAGTCCATCTAATGAACTCGCCTGATCGATCAACTGTAGGGGTAAGAGGGCCACTGGACCCTGGATATGGGACAATGTACTGAGGACCCTGGATGCTGAATAGACCTGCTTAGGTCCTGGTTAATTTACCTATATGTGTTCATGTTAATGGATTTAGTGGCATTTCAATTGGCTGAAAATGGATTCATATAATGATGAAACATACGAACTTTGACAGGGGGTCATTTTCAGGTTAGGTTGCAAGTAATGTCATCAGGGCAATTGGCATGAGAAGGTGGCAAAATCTGCCTCACTATATCGGCCTACATCTAATAGCGTTCTTTTTCAACAACAATAATATCATGATAATATGAAGATTGATACTTTAGTTCATACCTAACATCTCATTTCCACATGCTAATTTGCATTGTTATACCTGTCAAGTACCTATCAAAATGCCTTTCGTTTCCAATAAGACAAGCACTAAAGGACCTTGGCAACTTACCTCAATCAGAGATAAACTCAGTGGGTAGGTGAGATGGTGGTCAGTAGATGGCAGGCACTGGTCAGTAGACGCTACCAGGATGGGTTGTCTTGGTGATAACGGTCAGTGACCACCACCGGTAGGGGAAGGACGACAGCCTAAATTGGCGATCATGAGCTGAATGCGCCAACCAGAGAAAGGATGTAGGGACTGGAGGATGGATTGCCTACCTCTTTTGTGGTCCCTGGTAGGAATGAACTCCAGGGTTTGACAAGGACATTCACCCTTTTCTACCTACTTCCCGTCAGTTATTCATGAGACAGTGAAACTTCGCACTGGGGGAATTCAGCCCACATTCATGCCATTCAAACAGTTCAGAATACATTAAAGTTTAAGAATGTGTACGGACAAAGGTGATGGCATATACGGGGACACCAGATAAAACCTAAGTAGGGACTCCATGAATGTCGCAGGGGCGGATCCAGAGGGGGAGGGTCCTAGGGGTGCTGAACCCCCCCCCCCCCCTTGTTTTTCTTTGGTGTGGCGGACCCCTAATACTACAAAAAGAGCGGGGAATGCCACTCTTGTAAACGCGATTGCACACCAGTGGTGGATTTTTTTTTTGGGGGGGGGGGGGGCGGAGGGGCCTTGCCCCCCCCCTCCAAAAAAAAAAAAGGGCAGAAAGAGAAGGGAAGAGAAAGGAACAGAAAAGAAGAGGAAAGGGGGAAGTGGCCAACCTCTGAGGGCTGGTGGGCCTTTTATAGGTGTCATGGGAGTGCGGGGGGGTGACCTCTGAGGCTCTTATGTAGGCCTAAAATGAGCGTTATCAGGCATGATAAATGTGCGATATTAGCCTGATATGCATGATATAGGTCCAAAAATTATCATATTACATTAATGGTCCCTCATAAATAAGGGTTAAGGCTAGAAACAAAAAAAATACTATCAATAGATTAGCCTCATATGTCTCTAAAACATAAAACCCTACATTATGTCGGCATCTGGAAACTAGTGTACGCAAGGATAGAAATCAACCTTGTGTTAAAGTCAGGTGCCAGATTTGCACGAGGTCGATTTCACCTCGTGTTTATAGACGGTAGCCTCTGAGGACTGGTGGACCTTGAGTAGGTGTCAAAGGGGACTGGGGCAACCTCTAGGTCCGCTGGTTAAGAAAGGGCAGATTTTGTTCATGTGACTTTATTTTATAAATAATCAGAGGGATCAGGTCATAAAACTATGAGCGCCTCTCCCTCATAAAACTATGAACACCAGGACAAAATGTCACGAGGAAGACATGTTTGAAAATTCTCATATATAGATGAGACATTTTCAGAAACATATCATGACATTACAATCAGCTTTTATTATAGGGCATACAACATTCTAAGTTTTAAGTTTTAAGTCAGCAGACCTATAGTATCAGAGCTTTAATACTGAAAAATAGACTGCCTTAGTTGTTTCCATTAAATACAGAGATGCAGTTCCATATTTTTCATGTTTTTTAAGAATTGCATCTCTGCTTACCCTACTCCTTTTACCTGAGGCCCCCCTGGCCTATCAGGTCGACCCTCACCCTCCTCCTTTAACCTGTGGCCCCCCTGGCCTCTCTGATCGACCCTCACCCTCCTCCTTTACCCTGAGGCCCCCCTGGCCTCTCTGGTCGACCCTCACCCTCCTCCTTTACCCTGAGGCCCCCTGGCCCCTCAGGTCGACCCTCACCCTCCTCCTTTACCCTGAGGCCCCCCTGGCCTATCAGGTCGACCCTCACCCTCCTCCTTTATCCTGTGGCCCCCCTGGCCTCTGGTCGATTGTAACCCTCCTAAGGTCTCCAATTCTCAGAATGCCTCAGATTGAATGAATGTAAGGTTATCTTTTCAAAATTTCCCATATATATTGGGGAAAAAATATCATCTTATAAAATCACCAAGGTATCTCAGATTGCATGAATGAGAGGTCATCTTTTCAAAATTTCCATGGGGGTGGACCCCCATACACCCCCCCCCCCCCCCCCAATGGGAGGGGCAATTCCCTGGAAGAATGCATATATATTGGGGAAAAAACATCTTCTAAGGTCTCCGAGGCACCTCAGAATGCCTCAGATTGAATGAATGTGAGGTTATCTTTTCAACATTTTCCATACATATTGTGGGGAAAATATCCTCTAAGGTCATCAAGGTATCTCAGATTGTATGAATGAGAGGTCATCTTTTCAAAATTCCATGGGGGTGGACCCCATACCCCCCCAATGGGAGGGGCCATTCACTTGAAGAATGCATATATATTAGGGTGGAGAAATATCATCTTCTAAGGTCACCAAGGTACCTCAGAATGCCTAAGATTGAATGAATGAGAGGTCACCTTTTCAAAAATTTCCTGGGGGTGGACCCCCATAGGAGGGGCTATTCCCAGGAAGATTACATATTTATTGGGGAAAAAAATATCATGTTTTAAGGTCACTACGGCACCTCAGAATGCTTCAGATTGCATGAAAGAGAGGCTACCTTTTCAAAATTTTCCTAGAGGTGGCCCCCCACACCCCCCAATGGGAGGGGGCACCCCTCCCATACCCTCCCCATGGACCCCCATACCCCCCTAATGGGAGGGGCTATTCCTTGGAAGATAACATATAAATTGGGGGGATATCATGTTTTAAGGTCACTACCACACCTCAGAATGCCTCAGATTGCATGAAAGAGAGGTTACCTTTTTAAAATTTTCCTGGGGGCACCCCTCCCATACCCTCCCCATGGACGGCTACGCCGTCCAGAAATTACATAATTATATACTACTTACAACTTTTTTAAATCTTGCCCCCCCCCCTTTAGAAATCCTGGATCCGCCCCTGGCACACGGTTTATGCTGACTACCCCCCCCCTTTCGAAAATCCTGTATCCGCCCCTGAATGTCTTGTTAATATCTTGAATAGTTCAATATTCAGATGCTAGCACTTTTTTTGTACAATTAGCGAGATACCAATCCGTTCTTTTTAAGGGTATTCAACTGCAGGTAGACCGATGAATCACCACTAAAGTACACCCATTACTTTGTTATTAAGAATTGCATAACTGAAAGGATGTTTCGGTTCCTCAGATCCGCCCTTATTTGAGGCGTGTTTAAGCAGGGTAACAGAACTATTATCCGACGCCGCGCATTTATACAAGTAGACAGTAATCACTATTCTCAAGAGGCAGACAACTGCTAATTGGTTCACGTTTTTGTCACTATATCACTCTTCTCACAGGTGAAGACATTTCAATTTTTTCACTACATTCCTGTGTCTCACTGTGTATAGATTATAACAGAAAGATTTTTGGAATTGCTCAGAAATTGGGGTTTTCCAAACGTTGGCCTAGCTCCTGACGCATTCAAAGCCATTTACACGTCTTTGAGCTTGGCAAATATACAGTTCATTGTACTGAACGTTTCTCTGGCTTTGCTCAGTTGCATTTATGCTTTCATCCCTCCATTGCTATGCCAGTCTCAAGTGATAAAATATGGTGGGAACATATTTCACGCTTTAAAGGGAATTGCCCTTTAGAAGTGAGATAAAGACTCACATCTTTATCTGTAACACTAATTGACATTCTATGTGCACCCACTTGATGGTGTAGATTAAGAGAATCAAAGAGAAATACATGCAATACTATCATCAACTGGATGGTACCTCTTAAATAAACAATTGTTAATGAGTGCTCATCGTTTGATAACTCGTCTTTTTAGGGTAAACATAACAATAAAACTTGTGAATTCACAAAAATAAGTATTGCGTTGTGTGGCCACTTTAGGCGATTCTGACTGTCAGAAATTCGATAATTCATTACCTTTACCAGTAATCTGGCAAAAGGCCATGCATCCTGCATATCATCTGAAAGAAAATCAAAAACTCGTTCTTATGATATACAACATGGGTATTATTCCCATCTTGGCCGATTTATGAAATCAGGAGTGAAATCGGCTTGTGGAATACAACCTTAAATTGGGTGTTAGGTTTGGAGTAGTTGGGAGGTCTCTGTCCCCTAGTGGTCCAGTGCTGTGCTGACAGGTAAGGTCGTCTAATTTGGCTTCCAATGACTGTCAATGGTAAACCTTATGGGGTGCCAAGTACAAAATGAAAGCTTAGGTTGATATAGGCCTATCAGATGAGCAATTATTGTTTCCATAATACCATAAGAGTGTAGCAATTGTTTGGTTTTATGATATAGCTATCTAGCAATTGATTGTTCTATCTATGTATAAGACATAATTTGAAATTATTTATTTACAGTTAAGTTGATATCTTATGATATTTGTCTATGGCATTGTACTTTGAACTAGTGCTGCTTTTAGGTCAGTGATTGATTATAATCTTGATTAGATGGGATTGTGATAACCGTGAAGGCCCCTAACGTCTACATCACAAAGTAGGCCTGATTATGCAAAGTTTACCAAAATCAAACAGTGGAAGATCATCATGATAACAATTTTTTCGACTCTTATTATTGATAATTCATACATTTTAGATTTAACTAAGTATGAAAGAAAATCAAAACAACAGTCATAATAATCCCTCAGCTGACACAGGGCATCCCTTTCACCCTCCTCCAACAAAAAAAAGAAAAAAAAGGAGGGGAAAAAGAAGAAGAAGAAAAAACCTATGCACACTCCATCCTCTCTTCGGAAGTTTGTTTCCTGATTGGGGCTCGGTCTTGAGTGAGTAAAAGCGTTCAGCCACCACCCCCAACACCATCCCTACCCACCTACCCATCCCCCCACCAATCCTCTCACCCTGGAGGTCCGCCCTCCAGTGCTGAATCCCATTCACTTCCTCCAGAGATTCTTCAAGGTTCGTCTCTGTGCAGTAGTGCTTTTTATCCTGGTATAATGCCAGCCTGACAGATCTCTAAGGAGTCTTGTTTTGCCTCTTCCTCAGACCGAATCTCTCAATCTCTTTCCTTTTGAGTATAATATCTGCTATGTCATGAAGGCATCTTTTACTCGTACATGTTGTTTGTAGTTATCTGTGTTCTGTATGTGTTCTTGTAAGATCTGTAGCTCTCTCAGCTTCAAACCCAAACAGGTAACGCTGATTTCTATGGCATTCTCCACTTTACTCTACCCTGCTTTCCCCTGCCTTAGGCTACTTATTCTCAATAGCCATTATATTTCCTTGCAAAAGTATGCAATCTTTCAATTGATACCCAATGCGAAAGATCAGATATTTGCAAAATTTTCCATTTCAAATATCCAAGTATCCTGCAATTTGGAGGAAGTAGGAAAAAACCTGCGCTCCACGTTTTTATATACTAAAGGCTGTGTTTAAAAAACTGCTATCATCGCTTTCGAATCGGCGCTCTGTGCAAGCTGTGGTCTGTAGTGTAGGCTCACTATGCACCTGTTAATCTACCTGACAGCCAACTCTGTATCCTCTTGACATATCATGAATATCATTGTCTCAACCGACACCTATACGTAATGGCAATGTACCGTATTATAGCACCATGTCTGCCTGTCTGGCATGTCACTTTATGTAACTAGGATCGGAGTATGGAAAATAAGAGATACCAGGGAGTTTAAGAAACGACAGTATAATTATCTTGATATTTTGATGTATCTGTAATCTTTCCAGGCATAAACTAGAATACAAGTTTTGGAAATATATTGAAGCGCTAGTTCATTCATAGTGATAATACGATATTTCTGGAATGTTTTAGCAAAGCTGAGTTAAACTATAACTATTATTATGTTTATGTTACGAGATGCTTTTGGGTTTCTGAATCCTCTTGATAACCTCAGTTCGCCTATTTAGCTTTTAGACCTATCCTCTGGGCATATTACAACTGTCGCTTCACAAGGCTTTACAAGACGTTTGGAAGGCTTCACGTTATCACTGTCATTAAAAACCGCTAAAGAGGATTCAATATGCAATGGTTCGCGTTGTCGTATTGTGTAAAAACACGACGTTTGTAGTACTTCGCGCTATCATTCCCACGTGAAAAGACGCCTGCAATTGTACTTGATTATCAAGTTATCAAAATACCATGAAAATACAAACGAGTGGCAATATCTGAAAATTACCACCATATTTGTGTACAAATATATGCATACTTATACTATTTTCATTGCTTTCCTAACAATTACCATTTTATTATTAAAGAAATACAGCTTCTTGACGGTTACATATTTTTGCTTTAATTATATTATAAAAGACCCTCCTTGAGAACAACTTCCACTCCAAAGTTTCGGAGTGTTTGAAAGTATCATGGATGAAATGGCCCATACTTATTTTGGCTAATATTAATGATACAGTCCTAGGCCTATATGTATATAGTTTATTTTGTTTTGTTTTGTTTAAATTCCTGTAAGTGTAGGCTCTATTCATACATATGCCCTAGGCTCCACTTGGATTCTAGAATGATCATGTACAAATAATTTATTTCACCTGGAAATAAAGCCCAAATATTAATTTTCTAACCTTAGAAAATTATTGCACTTTGTAGGGCTTCCTTGGCCTAAAATAAAATATTCATTAATTTTACCCTGACAATCTACGTCATAACAATTATGAATAATTTATTCTATACTCCATTTGTATAGGAGCTGCCTCAGTTGAGTGCCTTTTTATGTCAACATTGCAATAAATTACCCTCCTGTACCAGTAAATCAGCTTGAAAATTACCATGTATGTAACCGCAATTGGCAATACCCCCCGCCCCCCCTCCCCAGGGAGCATTGCCCAATAACATGACCCCCCTACACCATCTGCTTGATGATGTCACTGGTCACCCTGGAGATGTGACATGTAAACATGTTATGTCATCACACGTCACCATGGGCACACATGATCTTATCATAGAAGGCTGTGACATCATAACTGTAACTTTACTAAGCGGTTGCTGAACTGAACACACTTTTGCTACGTCCTCCACATATATAATTATATATATATATATATATATATTCTGTTTGTTTTTATCTTATACCTGTACCTGTGGCATGTGTAGTGTGCCACCTGTAATCAAGTCTAACAGACAGGTGCACCGCCGCCTGTTGCCATAACAGGTTCTTTGAACAGCACCGTTTGATGTGATTCTGTGTGGTATGGTGATATGGATGGTGCCTGCTCATCGGCAGTTAGAACGGCTACAGGCGGAGACTATTTGGAGTTGTAAAGCATATTTTTACATAATCATTTATATATATTTTTTATTAGAATTCATCAGCATTTCTCATAGTACATTATATATTTTGTATGTCATATATCAGATATCAAAGTATATATGTTTATGTGTTTGTGTGTGTTTGTGTATCAATACACACATAAACGCATTAAATACACAAATTCGTATGAAAACCGCAGACGTGTTTGCCTATTTTATAGAAGAGACAGAATCATAATGTACTGACGCCATATTGATATACCAATTAACACAGAAAAAGTAATAGGAAATTTAAAATCACAGTTAATAGATTCATCCTGACAGATTTCAGTATTAATTTTGACTTCCCATTTTGTATTCCAATTTGTGCAAATGGATGACTTTGCGCTCATTAACAGTCATTTTTATTCATTATCTTTCTTCGGATGGAGCCAAAAAATAGATTAAGGTGTGTCATTTTCCAGAGAGAAGCAATTTTGCTGTCACTGTGTTTTAATTTCATTGTTTTTGCGATTGGAAGTGGATTTCTTACTTGCAATGGGCGATAAAACAGTGTACCAGAAAACAATTAAATCTTTATGTTTTGATCAACATTACATGAGGCTTGGCCGTTTCTCACTAGGAAGACTTGTATATATACCAATGACATCTTAAAGGTTTCTGCTAGTCCTGCTCCTTCTGTGCAATTGTGAGATACTCGGAAAAGACATTGTCATTGCATCACAATCATCCAAGGCCACCCTGTCAAAGGACCATTTATGCCTAGATGACACTTGGGAATGTCATTAGATGGGCTGACAGCCATGTCACCTGCCCATGCTGTTTGTTGACGTCCGTGTTTGCAATTACATGGCTGTCGTTGGTTTTATGTAATGTCATTAATTTGGCTGTCATTAGTATTACCAAAGCTGTATCCCATTTTTGTTATAATTGTTAATAGGCAAACAGTGCACAGCTAGTTCCCCAGAAAAGGAAGATGGTTACACATTGTCACCCCCAGCTCTGAGGTTTTTGGCAGATAGATATTTAGCAGTTTAGTCTTCATGTTGACACAAAGTTTTCCAGACAGGTTTTCTGTAACATTTATTATGACGTATTAAGATAATTATTCCTAAATGTAGTACTTTTTTAACAATAGAATAACCAAAATCGTTAAATGACATTGATAATGTTCGTTTTAACGAAGATTGTATCACTGAATAGATGAATATAAGCTTTAAGCACTTGGTCTTTTTGAGTCCTTCTCTCTAATTGTATCAACCTCGTTAGGTATTCAAACCACTTATCATGGAACTTGCAAATCTAGTAAGCCTTTCATGATGACACACACGTTAATTCTAAACACGAAAGGAACCAATTATCCCCAGCGATAGAATAAAGCATGCCTTAGGTATGAGTAACATTGAACCGCTATGATCAAAAGAAAACCGTACAAGAGCCAGAAAACAAGAGGCTTTCCTAGTACATCTCCTAATGGAAGCCGCTTAAAAAGCTGAGCGATAAAAGGGGGAAAGCGAAACCATCCGCTGACTTCCTTAGGGTCTGTTGGGGCCCTAGACCCTTAAATTTGACATGACGACATGTTCATTAAATTTTCTTAAATCCAACATAATATAATATGACATGAGTCTTAGTGACATGAGTTAAAAAATCAGTGCTTTTAGAAAACTTGCTATTTTTTTTAAACATTTTATTCATCCTGGGAAAAATACAATTTGGCGAGACGCCATTTTTCATTGTAACCCAGCACTATAATATGGGTAAATATACAAATGGTTAATTGGAAATTGGAGTTCCTCAGTCCTTTGCGAGCAAACTTATAGGTTCCTACACAATTCTAGTAGTTGAATACATATAAAAATAATTGCCATACAAATATAAGTAATGAATTGTACAAAAGAAACACAAAACATGTACAGAAGTAAAACAAACCAAAGCTTCTTAAATTCAACATGTGACTTGACCAATTCTTCGAGGCAACATGATTGTGATAATTATGGGCACATAATGTAGATTGGGGACATTGCCATTTCGTAAGTTCTACATATGACATAGGGATCCCCCATCAAGGGCCCTGCTGGGTAATGAACCAGCTTCTGATGGCTGCACGTCCTTCACAATAGGTACTTACTCTTTTTAAACCAGTCCCAAAGACTTGGCCACTGAGTAGATTAGTGTGCCAAGATGCCACCAGGGGTATACTGATTTTAATGATGACGGGGCCTGTCGGCAGCTGCCTCAAACCGAGGTTTTTGTGTAAAAGGAACTTAGATAAAGAGGAATGGGCACTCATTGGTCTGTGTTTTCTTGCTTACTGGTGTTTTAGGGGCGGATACAGGATTTCAGAGAGGGAGGTCCCCATACAGGCTAAATACTAAAGCGATGCGCATTCGCACTTGTGTGCAACGCATTTTTTCCCTTTGACAAGTGCGAGTTCCCACCAAAAAAGGGGAGGGGCAGGACCCTCTGGACTTCTCCCTCCCCCAGATCCTCCCTGGTGCTGCTATGACTTACTATGAGTTGACCACATTGTATATTACAATTGGGGCCTGCTTCCAATACTCCCAAAATGCCTACCAAAGAAATTACCAATATCCAGTCACGGTGCACTAGTTTTGATCCTACCCCTGCCTCTGGAGACCAATCTCCCATAGCCACAGTGATACAGTGAACATGCTGTATCAATACAGTGTCTCTGGTTGAGTCCAACCTACTGAGGTGTGAGCTGCTCAGAGCTGCTCAAAGCTGCTCAAAGCCCAGGGGATGCTCAGTCAGCCGTGAGCCCCACCTATTGTCGGCCTATTAGCACCTCCTCTGGTGGTGGTGGTGGTGGCACTGGCGGTGGTGCTGGTGGTGCTGGTGATGGGGGCACCAAGCAGGTGGTTCTTCCTCTTTTCCTTATACAAATTTGCCTGGGAAGCCAGTCAGGTGTTTGGGGCGAAACACAGTCAATAGTGAAGCCACATCTGGTCTTGGAAGTACATGTACCAAGAATGGTGTGGGCCAGTCCTTTAAAGGGAGCCAAAAGCAATGTTTTGCAAAAATGTGACGAAATTTTGAAAACTGAAATAGCTGTGGAAATACATTCTAAGAGTCTAACCTTAGCTAGTGGTACAGTTGAAACCATGAAAACTAACTTGAATTTAAATTAAATTATTCCATAAAACCAAAATTGGCCAGCAACATGTTTTATTGTATTTTGATGAAGTTAAAACCTGTTTTCATAGTCTATATTTTACCATGGACCTCAGTTATGGTCATAGAATGTATTTCAATAGTTATTACATTTTGCAAACTTTTGACCCAATATTGGTTTTGGCTCCCTTTAAGAATATGCAAAATAATCCTGGTGTTCAAAAAGTGAATGAGTTGTTTACTATGCACAATTGATTCATGGGGTAATCTTGATTTACAGTTATACCATCCTCATGATATACAAATCCCTGTAGGTCTAAAGTTTGATTTTCTATATCTGCAGGAATATAATGAAACAAGTAGAAATCTTTGTAGGCCTATAATCATACATTTAGAAAAATTGTTATGCTTAGGCCTATGATTATACATGAAGAAACCTTTGTATGCATAATAATCATACAATAACAAATATCTTTATGAGTTAGATTATACATGCAGAAACTTTTGCGGGCCTATAGTTATACACAAAAGAACATCTGAAGGCCTATAACTGTAACTACTCAGATATAATGATGACTAAAAGATTACCTCCATCCCCAGTATCATTAATCTGTTACATCAAGCTGCGTCCCATACACTCATTATCTCTCCTGGTCTTCCTTTCGTATCCAAAGCCGTCTTATTCATCCTCAATAACGAAGGCGCTGCACACACTCCAGGCCGAGACACTGAACCCCCATCTGTGGGGTACAGTTTCTAATTGGCTGTCACCACTCTGCTAAAGGCTGTATAGCACTGTCCGATTTTACTCACGATTTTACAAAATCGGCAACACAAACTGGCGCTGACTATAAACATGTTGCACATCATTCGAAAGGATTTTAGATTCCCTTTCAATTGGTATGTAACATGCATGGGTTCCTGTTATATTCCTAATGGAAACTTAGAAATTACCAAATTCCGTGTAGTTAGAATCGCCTTGTGGAATATAGCCTTTACATGCTACACTCCGTTATATTGGCCTGTCTGCAGGTGACAAGTAGTCCCGGGGCTGGGTTTCAATTTGCATGGAATGGGGCATGTTTCTGCGCCAACCTCACTCTTATTTCACCTTACACCTATTGCCTTTAAGTACCAGAACAACGCCTATTCATTCCCAGAATCGGACGACCTGTCAGAAAAGACAATTATCCCACTAAATGGTGTAGGCCTAATATCCCAAGAACTATTATAATTTACAGTACTGAGGTGTTTTGTCGGTGTAGAAAGTGGGGTTAAGGCATCTTATGATTATTGAAAATAACATAAGCATCCATGACATGCTCTTTTTTTCAATAAAACCGCAATCTCTTTTATCAGTAAACCTGGTGCCCGTGTTCCTTCCATTCCCAAAACAACCTTCATCAAAAATTAAGAGTAGATTTTTTTAAGGCCTAAAATACCGGGTCGGAGTAAGAAAACAACAAGCAGGTGTTCACGTTTGGCTTGGATGTTAATCAACGTCTGTTTATGTTTAGGCCAACATAGTAGGTCGTCAGCAGGTGTGGCACTCCTGTAAACTTAAGCCTGTATTCCCCTAGGTGATTCTGACTGCATGCAATTTATTGATTTACTCTTTTTCAGGAAAAATATAGGAAAGAACACACATGCTACATTTTAAAGAGAAAAAAAGGGCCCTGTCTAATGATATGTTACATATACAAAGCCTATTGCTACTCTCACAGTCATGGCATAGGGGCATCAAAATCATAGCAAAAGATCACGCATGCTACATTTCATTTGAAAGAGAATCAAAAATCCTGTCTAATGATATATAACCAACATGTATATCACGATTCTCTCAGGCGATTTTTGAAATCGCGAGTAAAATCGCATAGTTGAATACAGCCTTTAGCCCTACATCCAGGCACACTGCACCAACCGGTAAACCCCTCCCTGGTACATTTCCTTTTTTAAGACGGGTATTCCGTTCACGGCTAACTCCGGAGCATTACGTATTAATGACGGACCCTACCCCGAGTAGCTCTGAGCAGCTCTGAGCAGCTCTGAGCAGCTCTGAGCAGGTCCGAGCAGCTCGGGAGCAGCTGCCGCACGCTTTGAGAGTGAGAATGCGCTCCCCAGAGAGGCAGTCTGTTCACGGCTTCTGGCTGTCCCCTTTCAGGCTGACTTCTGAGATGATGGATACTTCTATACAGTCAATGCAGATAGCAGCTGTGAGTCTGATGTCTCGGCTCCTATCCATAAGTTTGGCCAGAACCATAGAAATGATATTATTGTGTATGTAGGCCTGTACATGGCGTCGAAGTGTCTTATATGTCATAGCTTTCTTGGAAGACATACATCATTTCGTATGGACCGTTTCATAAGCTGGCTTTCCTGGAAGTAGTGTTTTTCAATAAGGGAAAGTGGCATGTGGTGTTATGTGATCGAATTACAGTATTAGTATAGTGTTTACATAGATCGTACGTGGTTTTTCTACAGGTTTGTGTTTGTGTTTTTCGCGACGTTGAAGAAGACCCACCTGGTAGCAAAGCTCATAGTTAATTGGTTTTGCTTACCTGTTGGTCTTGGGAGAATGTCAAGTAAACAGCAATATGAATTACAGAGGAGGCTATGTTGAAATTAAACATAAGGGTGAAAGAATCATTAAAAGCTAGGGTAGCTGTGATAGAAATCCATTAATTTTGTCAGAGACACTGACATTACAGGTTGGTTGCGTGGTTGCTCTTAGCCCTTGAAAAACAGCCATAGTCATATCAAGGATACTAAATTCAACCTCTTAGTGCAAAAAGTGTGTAACCAACACTCACAAGGTGATAGAACCTTTTTGTACTGAAGGGAAATAATGGTGATCAGATCTATGATAAGAAAGAGACTTTTCCCATAACTACCAAAGCAGAGTTCCCATACAGCATAGACAACTAACGAGAAACACATGCCTTTGTTGGAGCAGAATGCCCACGCTGCTTTGAGAAAATTAATGAACATGAGCTGCCAGCACCAGGATTTGAACCCACACTACTCCAATATTAATTCTCTATCCCAGCAGCTAAGACTGATTTGCCATTCCCTCCTCCCCATTCCAGGTCCTCTGTTGGATATAACTTCATACCTGATCACTTCGAGATGGAGTGATATCTATCCTTTATTGCCTCGGCTGATTGCAATTTTCGGTTGCCATCCATATACAGGCACTAATTCACCCACCCAGGAAGTCTTGGCAAAGAGGTGTGTGGCGTGGTTTGCTATATCATCATAGAACTATATTGGTCGTTGGTTGGACATAATGTGTAAATGGCCATGGTACCAGGAGGATACTATCCACAGACGATGTTATATGGAAATAAATAATTCGGTTTTTGCTATGGGAACACCCATCCCTTAAGGAGTCATATATGTATGGAGGGGCAAGTGTTTTGGTTGGTAGAGTTAGACGTAGATCTATTGACAACAATATGGGAAAAGAAAGTTGGAGTTTGTAAACAAAAGTTGATGGAAAAAAGGTAAATTACTAAGAGATCATGGCGTAGATATTAGGAGAGATAGAGACTATCAGTTCTGTTTTCATGGCATTATTTTAACACTTACTTGAACTATTCTAACGATGTTATTAAATTCAACAGTTACGATATCATCTAAAGCCAATATGATTGGTGCTTCGCCGAGACTTTTTAAGGAAAAATGGATTGGTTTGTAAGTTGTATCTGTTTTGGCCAATTGTTGTTTTTTTTTGTGGTTTTTTTTCGTGTTTTTTTTTCGTGTTTTTTTTTTGTAATTTGCCCAATACAGTCGGAGAGAGCACATAAGTTTTATGTTGACTGTTCTCATACTAGTCCAAATTTTACCTGTGTCATCTAAACTTGCCAACAATTCTCTGTTTCTTTGTTTGTCTGTTCATTTTGGATGACCAAGGTCACACCCTCTTACGTATGCATCACTTCCAGCTCAACCTCATCAGCACCTTTCCTAACTGGATCAGCCTTCCCCAAATGTCCATGTGGCTCTTATGTGGCCTTCACGTTGGTAAGTGCAGGAGACATACTGGAGGAGGCATCCAGGGTTTGATCTGGGCCCCATCCAGGGTTTGACGCTATCTGCTACCCCCAGACCAGCTTGACAGGCCAGAATCTCTCTGATCTGCTCGGGTTATCCGGGTTCACTGGAGGCGAGCAGCTCATGCTGAAGTGGTCGAGCTGCTCGACCCTCCTCAGAGCTTATGTCAGAGCATATAATATGTCAGAGCATAATTATAATATGTCAGAGCATGTATGTCAGAGCATAGAACTGCATGTAAAGTGAGATGTTTTAACAACCGAATTTGAGTTATTATCAAACATCACATACGTGATGTGAGGTTTTCTAAGGATCTAATGATAAGCCAGCACATGATAGAATACACTACCATCCCCTATTTACGCACCCTACAAGCTAGCCCCAAAATGCTCGTTATGGCTGTTTAGAACTGTGACAATATCTTTTGGTCTAGTCTATAAGGGGAGTACAGGTCCTTTTGCTCACACTAGTACTGATGTCTATCAATGCACACAAAGTGGAAGATCTATATTCATTATTGCTGCACCCGTTGCACCCGATGTTCATTGTATACGTTTACGCTTCCACGCATAGAATGGCACAAAGAGAGCTATAACCGAAGCTTTTCCATCAACTTTACATCTGTTGTTAGACTTTTCAGGTACATCACATTAATTTTGGATCAGATTGAATCAGTGGGGGTCTTGTAAATGCTCGTGAGTGCTGCTCCGGCTATGACCTTTTCTTCTATATGACTTTAGATGTGTTGTTAGCATACAGCTGTACCTGACGTTAAAGGGAATTGGTAAATGTTCCATTTGGTGCAAAGTCATAGAGATGCCGGTGG
Organism: Lepidonotus clava; assembly: GCA_936440205.1. Lineage (NCBI taxonomy): Eukaryota > Metazoa > Annelida > Polychaeta > Phyllodocida > Polynoidae > Lepidonotus > Lepidonotus clava. The sequence continues at coordinate 23,710,923 of OW387135.1, forward strand.
ACTAGGCATCAATGATTAATCATGAATGAGGCAAGCTGGTGATGGGTTTGTCCTGGGGTGTCACAACATACTGACTGGATTGCCAGCATTGAATCAATTCTTAGAATACCTCAATGGGTATATTACAAACACCTCAACGAGTATATTACAAACACATCAATGGGTATATTACAAATACCTCGGTCGTATATTAGAAATACTTCAATGGGTAGATTACAAATACCTCAAAGGACATATCACCATCTGACATTCGGAAGTAATTCTCTTTGAATTTCAAACTATCATTGCCCCTCTATATCACTGTTGCTGAAGCGCGCTGCTGTACAATTTAAGATAGATGAACAGACCTGGATAAATAACATATGACTTTTGTGTGGCTTAAGATATAAATGTACAAGGCTTTGGTTCGTGTATGACTTTTGCCAAAGGTCACTATGTTTATGGCATTTCCTATTTTCCACTTATATACAAAAACGCAAGGAAGTATCCCTCTTTGGAGAATGCAAGAATAGCAAGTCTCTTTGAACTTTTAGCGAAACGAAACATTACGGTAATTCGAGATTGAATAGGCTGTGGATGTATGTGGATGTATTCAGGGCGTATGTAAAAATAAATCCAGGCAGTCACCACAGGTCGCTGACTGACGTACCTATATACCAAGGTCCTCTATGGGCAATCTCCACCCTAATCGCTCCTTCTGCCACCCACAGGACTATAAAGGGACCCATATATCTACATTGTTGTCGGGACTGCATGACCTTAGTGCCGCTGATGGCAGGGTCATTAAGGAGAGCAATGCCTTCTCACAGCAGGCACTAGTGTCCAATTCCTCCCCACAGTTGGCTCTGGTGTCCAACGCGTCCTCACAGCATGCACTGGTGTCCATTCCCTCCTCACAGCACGCTCTGGTGTCCAATATCTCCTCACAGCACGCTCCGGAGTCTATTGCCTCCTCACAGCAGGCTTTGGTGTCCGATGCATCCTCACAGCACACTCTTGTCCAACACGTCCTCACAGCACACTCTGCTGTCCAGTGCCTCCTCACAGTAGGCTCTGCTGTCCAGTGCCTTCTCATAGCATACTCTTTTGTGTAGAGCCTCCTCACAGCAAGGTCTGATATCCACCCCCATGTACTGATGCGGGTGGTCAGTCCATGCTCGAGTTTAGCCATCTTTGTGTTAACTCTAAAGCAGGGCTAGAGTAATTAATCTTTGTCAAAAACGAAGGGCAGGGGGAGGAGTCTAGTGACGACTATTATTCCATCTATATATAAAGTGCTGTATGGGCAGCACTCAGGTTAGAGAGCTGATAGCTGTTGTGCGTTTAACATCCTGGAAAGGTTGGTTCTAGAAGCTTGTTCCTGGAGTTGGAATTGAAGCTGATAGACTGTTTAGCTTGGCCGGAGTGTTGGCTGAGCGTGGTTGAGTGGATCCTACCCTTTGGAACTGTTCATTGTCATTGAGATCTTGTCAGCAGTACATATACAGGATATAATAAAAGAACACCCTTTCACGGGGGTGTTATATCTTACATAATACGGAATTATTATTATGTATTGGATGACTGCAGTAAGAAGAGGAAGACTGCAATAGGAGCTAGCTAATATCCAAGGCAATCATGCGACTTAAAATAAGACCTTAACTTTATTGAATATTTAACCTACTAGAGTTCACCCAGATAAAGAGCAGCACCCAGACCGACTAAGCAGGTTCCACCGTCTTTGTCTTTTCTGATGACAAGTTTTAATTTTAAGTAGAGAATATAGGCAATTTGACTCTCTCCATGTTATCTATACAAATTTTGATAATATCACACAACATTTTAGAATTAAATGTCATCAAATTAGGATATTTTGAGAATGGCTTAACAATCTTGTTCCGTTTATGAGCAATGTAGTTCCGGTCCTTCTGTTAGGCGGACTTGAGACCCTCATAGCCCCTATAGACCAAGGCCCTCTGCCCTTTTCTCCCCATTGTCTGGAGTCCATCAGAGTAAGGGGAAACCTGGCCATTAGGTTCGGTCAGTTTGACAGGAAGGAAACACCTCCAAGCATCCCGAATTTGTGAAAGGCTCGGTTTTCCATATTGTTTTTTCTTATTTCAATTTAGTAAGAGGGGAAGTTCTTTGAAAGGCATAATTCAATGCCTTTACAATTAAGTTATGGACCTAAATAACTTGGAATTAAATTTGATGTGCAAGGGTGTATTTCTAAAATTCCAAAGTTCCATAATTCAGGCAATCAAACAAATTTCAACTATATTTGGACTGTGAAAGAAGAATCCTCAGGAAGTCCCAGACATTTTGTTATTTAGCCAGCTTTCATTTACCACAATGTTTCAGAGCTCAGAGCTGTGGGGGGGTAATTTTACTTTGGGAGTATGATCAGATAATAACTGCCAGTGTATGCTAGACCTGTCCACAATTTATCATTACCCTATATATGGCTCCAACCCGAGTATCTAGGACAACCAGTCTGAGGCTTAGAGCAGCTCAGAGCAGCTCACAGTGAGGAAGATCCCCCCACGACAAGCTAGTAGGCCTACCCTGGATCCGGAGGCTACCATCCCTCCTTCTGCCATTAACCCTTCCTGCCATTGCCTATCTCCATGAGACACCAATAGCATCCTCAACTAACCCGTCAAAGTCAGACTCCTGGGGAGGCCCCAGTTACCTTCTAAGGATTCCCCATGGCTAGGTACCTTCTGAGAACTCCCCATGGCTAGTTACCTTCTGGAGAGTCCCCACTAAAAGAGGGCCTTTTCACTCGAAGAAGGGCCTTTATTTTGGCCCTTTGGGAACGCCTAGAAATGAGAGATGAGGGGGTAGACTGGGTCCCTGGAGGCAGCACTGCTCATCGGCGGCTATAGTCAATAGGCTGGGGCCACTAGACGGCGCCATAATAGGTTACATGCCATCTACTTCCGGGTCATTTCCTGTCTGCCGCCCCCCATGGCTGCTTGCAGGAAATGTATCGTAGCTAACTGACAACACTTCACTGCGACAACATATCATACACCGGTGCTAGTCTATGTGGCATGATTAACCTCTATCATACATACACTTGCTTGTTGTTGCTTTTTGGACTGCTAATTAGCATTAAGAGATCCAGTAGGCAGCATTTAGTTGGTTTTAGAAACCACATAAAAAACGATTATTGAGAAATTGTGCATACTGTCTAGATTTTGTATAAAAGGTGCCCACAATATCAGAATAATGTGAGTATTTTTGTTGTCATCATTTCAAAATCACAACTGTCACGTCTGCCTCGACTTCCAGTAAAAACAGATACTCATTTCTACGCCCCTCGAGCAGAGATCGACGCAGGCTACATTGGTTCATTTCTGGGCCAAGTCGTGTCTTGATTAGGCTTCCAAAAGACGCTCCTGTCGACAACTGCCTCATCCTCCACCCCACCGACCTCCCCAAACCTCCTCCAGCCCCTCAGCCCTTCCCACTCCCCTTGGAGCTAGTCTGTAGTGGATTCTGGACAGGACTCTCGTGTCCTGCTGTGATCTGGCAATCAGTGCGCATGCCCAGGGCCATGACGTGACCAAGGTTCTTCTAACAGTAACACTCCCTCCCTCCCTCAGACCCTCCCTCCCTCCCTCCCTCCCTCAAACACTCCCTCCCTTCCTTTTTCATACCCTCTGACTCTGCCTTCTTCCTTCTTCCTTCTTCTTTCCTCTATTATTGCCTTCCTTCTATGTCTCTTCCTCCCACCCTTCACCCTTGTCTCCTCCCCTTCCTCCTTCCTTCCTTCCTTATCTCCTTATTTCCCTCCTGCCCTATTATACCTCAGGGGCGGACCAAGAAATTTCTAGGGGGGGGGCAAAAACATGAATGTACAGGGGAGGGGGGCCCCCACAAACATTATTTTACAGGGGAGGGGGGGCCACGGCCCGCCCCCCCCCCCCCCCCACTGGATCCGCCCCTGTGCCCCTTTCTCCCAATCTCATCCCCCCTTCGCTCTTTCTCCCTTCTTCTGTTCATCATTCCCTCCACGGGTTTCTCCTTTCTTCCCTCCTTATTTCTCCCCTTCCCTCCATATGCCCCTCCCTACCTATCTCCCTCCCTCCCTTCCTCACTCCCTCCCTCCTCCCCCACTTCCCTCCTTCCTGCCCCCTCCCTCCTTCTCCCTCCTCCTCCCTCCTCCCCTCCACTCACCTGGAGGAGCCTACAACCCCCACTGGAGGAAGCTTGGCTGGTAGCCGGCAATCAGTGCGACAACTCTGGCCATATCGTGACCGATGAGACCACCTCCAGGGTCGTTTAGGACCTTTTTTACTACACGTGCATCCCTATATCACGCAGGATCAATTATGATATAGACGATGAGGTATGATTGCCATGCAATAACGAAGGGGGGTTGTATTGTCAGCTTGATAATCATACATGTACATATAATAGAGACATTGGGGTGCTTAAGATTGTATCACTTTTATATACTACTCACATAATACTAATACATGAGATTACAAAGAAATCAGCATCAAAGCCCATTCAAGTTAACATTAAAATTGATGTTGACTATGAAATATCATGACGTTTGCTTTTTCTTTTGTTCCCCAAGGACAGTAAAACAGTAAGTTGGTGAAACATAGTCCCTTTTTACCTACAGGAACTGATACTAAAGCCTGCCAGATCAAATCATGATGTCTAAAGCCCCATACCCACTAGGCGATTTTACCGGCGACGGGCGATGGGTGACTGGGAGAATCGGCCAATTCTTAGGCTTGTTTGATATGAAACAATGTCAGAATCAGCCGATTCTAGGGGTAAAATCGGCCGATTTTAGCGCCAATCCATCGGCCGACTGTCAAAAAATGTCCTAGTGGGTATGGGGCTTCACGCTTTATAATGTTGCCTTGAAACGTTACATTTTGTATGGTTGGCAAACTTGTAAATCTAACAATTGACCAAATTTTATTAGTCAGTGTGTTTAATCTGTACTTGGTGAGTCAGAAGACATGTCTCATCATTTCAGTGACTTAACGTTTGGAGACTGATATGGCTTATAGCCTAATTATCATAACGATGTTTTTGTCCAACCCATGCCCAACCCAGGACATACATAAAGTGGGAAGGAATTACTGTAGATGTCAAAATACAAAATACGTAAACATGTTGACACAGACGGCATTGCAATATCTTTTTCATTATCCCTATAGACTCCATTTCCTCCAATGTACTCCATTGTCGGTGCCATAAAGGCTCAGGCTAGGCGAAAAGGACCTATATAAGTAATATGTTGATGCAGCAGACTTGATGTACGTGGTGTTAGTGTTAAGCCCATGCCCACTAGGCGATTTTGACAAGAATCGGCCGACTCATCAGTGCTAAAATCGGCCAAATCTACCAGCAGAACCTGCCGATTCTAGGGCCCACTCATATCAAACATGTATATTTCAATATACTATACTGACTAGTAATCTGAATCAGTGCAAAAATCGGCCGATTCTATGAGAATAATCGGCCGATTCTAGTTGGCCAACTCAGGCAAAATCGCCTAGTGGGTATGGGGCTTTAGTGTCTGAGGCTGGGAAGTGTTGCCAGACAGCGTGGGAGGACAAGAACCACATCCGTCACACCTCCTCTCCGAAAGGTCCTGCGGTCGAGAGTGATAAATTGTGATGCTTCTAACCGTCCTCTGGGCAAGATCCCTACCATTCTCTTTGTTCGCACATTTTTGTCCCATCGATCTGGATAGATAGAGAGGTGCTGTCTTTTTTTAATGTAGCTTATTATTGGTGACTTAATGAGGTTATGATTAATTGTATTTGATTTTATCATGGGTTAAATGATAATAATTAAGTATTATCAAACTGGTTCCGGTTATAAACACTGTAGTTCCGGTTTCCCTCTGATTGGATGAATGATCTTAATGGGGTCCTGCCAGGTGTTAGCCTATACATATTTCCTCCCAGTTCTATAGATCGAAAATCTGTTTTTCTCGAAATGTGTAATCATGTGATACTTAGAATGTCATATAAAAATTCATTGCCTTTATCAAATCAGCTTTCCTTGATATCCACTTTTCCAACTAGTTCTGGTTATAATCAATATAGCTTTGCTTGATCTGATTGGTTGAATGGATAACTACATAGGTATTGCGGTATATTATTGCTCACAAACAGAGTCTAGTCCATATCTTTCCTCCGTGTATTATCTGCACTTCAGTCAGTTTCACAGCAGGCAAGCTAAGGCAGAAGTGGCTATTGCTGGCAGCCTTCTTTAGAGTCCTTGATAACGAATTTGAAGGACTTCCTGCCTCCAGCCTTTAGAGATACTAGCAGGAATTCTCGATCATATTACAGGTGTTGGCGGCACACTTTAAATTGGATTATTTTGGACCTGAGGTCTAGATTATAGGGTTTAGGGGTGTTATCTAGGGACCCCTGGACCCCTTTTGTACCCCTCCCCAGAGATATCTGTCCGTCCTTGTGATTCAGGCTTAGAGAAAAGGAATGAAGGGGAATATTTAGAGCCCCTTGGACCCCTTTTGTACCCCTCCCTAGCAACAGATGTGTGTGATAATTATTATGACTCAGGCAGTATAGAGGTTCTGATCTCACTCCGTTATACCAACTAGGATGAAGGGAGAGGGAGGCGTGGAAGTAAGGAGTGAGGGAGCGAGATAAGGAAGGAGGGAGGGAGAGATTTGAGAAGGGAATAAGGGGACAAGAAAGGAAAAAAGGAGGGAGAGAAGGAAGGAAACGTATATTTCCCCAAAAGACATCTAAGTATACTGAGAAAATCAACATCGGTTCTCTCGCAGCAGCATAAAATGAGATTATCGCTTTCAAACCGATATAGATAAGAAATATCATGATCTTTGTTATCATGTAACATCCTTTAAAAACGGTTAACGTGTATCATTTCTTGTAGTATGCTCATTTAGACGAGGGACATACTGTATATAAATGTGATATGTACAATGTCATATTCTACCAGGGACAGTTGAAAACATTTAAAAGAATGTGGTTGCACATAATGACTGAAGATAAACGCATCATGTTCCATTTAGGTAGAGCCTGAGGTTTTGTGGTTAGTTGTTTTATCTTAGCATTGCAGAAGCAATTTTTATATTCTATTCGCCAAAGTTATTTGTATAGGCCAAGAGGAAATCGTTTCGTCTCATGAGAAAAAAAATAGTGACACGGATTTGTATTTATCTCTGACACTTGTACTTATTGGAAACATGTAATCTTTGCAGCTGTTTGATAAAACAGTGAACCATCCTATCAAACGTTATTTCTACGAAAAACGTTGAAATTTATTAAGCTTTTCGGCCTTTCTAGATTACGCCAATTACAAAAATGTGTGTGAATGCGCTTTGGCAAAGTTTGCACCGATGTTCATTATGGAACCAGCTAGGTTTTATTTGGATGAAATCCAAGTAGTGTTCAATAATTAAATAATTAATTGAATTCCTACTCCAGTTACTGATTCCATTCCCTACTTGTTCACCGAATGCAGTTAGGCTTGGCACTTTACAGAGATAAATATCGAATAGGCCTATGTGGGTTTCATTGTTCGCTGGTTGTCATAAGAAAAGATGAGAGACGTGATTTATTGTTATACCCACATAATATTATAAATGTGTCCTTCCGTGCCCTAAAACGACTTTTATAGGCCTATAGGTTATTGACAAAATACAGAAACCTATCTACAGCTTAACTAAACCATGACCATTCTATTTCAGTAGAATCATAGATTCTCTTTATCTGTATAATTCGGATGAAAACATACCAAATTGATAACCAACAAGTGAAGTATCTACATTCAGGATTTCAACATTGAGCATAAAGAAATTGCCTTTTGGCACAAAACCCAAGTATGCTTTTACAGCGATGGAAACTAAAATTATCAGGAACAAAAAATGTGAGGTCATGTTGTTTTCCGCTTCGTGGAAATGGGCACCATAATGCGAACACGTGCAGTATTTATCCTTCATGGAAATAGGAGCTTCTTTATTCGAACACATGTCATATGTATCCGAAAGCCTTGCACCTCCATGACTAGCCCTATATAGGCCTGTATTCCACGAGCCGATTCTGATGGTCGGAATTTTGTTAATCAATTATTTTCTACAAGTAATATGGCAAAGGACCTTGCATCCTACATATTATTTGAAAGAGAATTAAAACCCCGTTCTGATTATTTATAACATGTCTATGATAAACCAAAATGTCAGCTGCTGATTTTTGAAATCAAAAGTTATATCAGCTGGAAACGAAGCGGAAAACAACATAACCTCACATTTTTTTATTCTTGATCATTTATGTTTCCATCGCGGTAAAAGCTTACTCGGGTTTTGTGAGCAAAGGCAATTTCTTTGTGTTTAATGTTAAAATCCTGAATGCTGATACTTCACTTGTTACCCTTGTTGGTTATTAATTTGGCATGTTTTCATCCGAATTATACAGATAAAGGAGAGCCTTCACTATACTCCATGTCGGAGGTTATCTATATACCCAGGGCCGTTACAAGTCGCAGGCTGTACGCGGACCCTGGAGGCCGTTCGTGTCGGAGGTGGGGCGGGGTGGGGCGTGTAAGGGCGGCGGGCCCCGTGAGTCCCTCCAGGGCGGGATCTATTAGCCTGTGTAAACGTCCTCAGCACTACCTTGTTCGGGATCAAGGTCTGAGTGGGTCGAGATGGGCGTGGAGGGGCGGGGCGGGGAGGGGCGGGGCTCGCCCATCCCGTGCTACACTCTAATATTATGGCCCGGCTCCCAGGGCATACTCCTGTATGTGTATACTGTGTGGCTGAGTCTGTTTTGAGTATGGAGAATTAGTGTATCAGTTGAGCATTAAAAAGAAAACTGCATCCGTATAAATCATTATAATTATGCCTGGGGGGTATGTATAGGAAACTTTATCAAATTTCAATAACCACCCATGATCTTATATTAGATTGCCCACCAGCATCCAATGGATTGTATATGTTTACAAAAAAAACACTGTAATAAGTTAGACACACAATTATAATAGTAAAAGTTTCGTCAAAATAGAATAATGAAATGGTCTTAGTATCACTGGAAGTCCAATAATCGGGTCAAAAATATACGTATAAAAACAGAAGCATGCCTAATACCATAGTCTACGATATAGGCACTAACATCAAGTTTTACCTCAGACAAGGCCAGGGCCTTTGATTCGCCGTAGTCTAATTTACCTGGCGTTAAGACCACGGGAGAGGGCCGCCTCCTGTGGTACTCCAGGGCTGAGTGGGGGGGGGGGGGCGTTATGGGAGGAGGGCTGAGTGGGGGGGGGGGCGTTAAGGGAGGGACTAACAAGGCCTTGTTGTGATGGGATCTGGGGTGGTTAAGTGAACCATAAGGAGAGAACCGTGACTACAGACAGAACCATCGACTCCCAACCCCCAGCCACACGCACCCAGCCCAGCCCCTGAAGAGCACCCACTACCTGGGTAATTACTCCATCACAGGTGATTTCTGACAAAGTTTTCAAAAGGATTTCACAAGGGTGGGCGTTTTTGTGTGTGTTTTTGTAGCGCATGGCTCTGTCTCGTCTATGAATAATTTATGAACTTGTCCCTCTTTGTGTTGAGGCGTATGAATATGACACGTGCCTTCAGGCGTGAAGAGTAATTGAATTATTCCACCAGAATACCCGAAAGTCGACCTAGACCTTAAGGGGGCAGGATATGGGCTCTTTATGCGCATGTTTAATAGGGAGTGTCACTATGGCCTGTAGCTACATGCATTTATAGCAGTAAAAGGCGGTCGTAGGAGAGTTTAGTTAGGCTTGTAAATTGCATTTCTTTTGTGGTGCTCATTCACTCTGCTGCCAGTAGTGTGTGGTAATTAAGGGATATGTGAAATCAACTGAAAAAATGATTTCCCTTTCTTGCAAGCATTTGGTCCCCTGTTTGTTTCTAATCTTTAGATATGTATATATATTTGTTTTGGTTATGTTGTTTTGTTTTGTTGTTGTTGTGCGTTTTGTGGATCTTTTTCTTCTTCTTTTTGAGGGGGAGGGGTTCATAGGCCCTATTAATCGCAAAGGATACATCTCAGGACTCTCATTATTGATCTGCTATTATCCCTTCAAAACTATAAAGTCGTACAGACGTAGGCCTATTTCTGAAAAGGTAACATCAGGGGGGTCAAATAAATCGCCAAAAAAATACAGTGCAAACAAACGTTGAAAAAAAGACACAATTTGTCACAGCGCTGTCCTTAGTTAAGCCACCGTGCGATAAACAATAATCTTTTTTTAAGGGAAAGTAGTCCACTCCCGGGACCAGGCAATAACCCTACTCTCCCGGCTGTCATGTCAAACGCCCGCCCAAACTGCCGACACGACTGATTCAGGTCGGATTTTATCGTCAATATTTGCACTCATTGATCAACCCAGCTCGCCACATAAGCATTGCTCCTTTATCCACAGCCGGCAGTTGATCGCCGAATGGCCGAAAACAAGCTGACATCATTTGTTTTCCTGCTGTTTTGTGTTTTTGCTTTTTGCTTTCTCAGGCAAACGCTCGGCCGGGTGCACACAAAGGTTTTAATCAACCCAAAATTCGCCCTCCATTCACTCAACCACGCGGCACAATATTAGGCCTACCCTTTCAGGGTAAAGATTTCTGGCGAAATTAGGGTTAATTATTTGATCGGAAGCAGTAAAATCTTAACATAGTTTTAATCTTTTAAATCTATTTCCTGCTCTGTAGGACTCTCATAATATAGGTCCATTAGTATTATTATGAAAGCACCTGTGTCGACTATCCAGGTGATTATTACAAGACCATGCAGGCTAACATAGAGCCAGGGCCTTGGAAGTTTAAACCAGTGGTTTAGACGACAAAGGTCTTGATTTGGCCAATCAGAAAGGCCGGAACTGGTCTCCTTTTGACCAGAACAACGTTATAATCAATACAGTCTACTCTTAGATTTCCTGAGACTTGTTAAGACACACTGTTAGATATCGATCTCTCGAAGACAACACTGTTTGAATAAAGTTTAGGTTGTGTGGAGTTTAATTGTATGTACAGTTACCTCAAGAAGCATACAGAAAGAAATGGCATGTGGGAATATATCCGCATTATATAGTTAGAACCTGAAATGACAAAGCTGCACATGTATGTATAGAAACTTACCAAAGAAAGTAACCATACTTGAAAGTATGAAGAAAATACCCTTTTAGATTAAAGATTATTGTTTTCTTACATACACTGTATATATATGGTGTCTACGTGCCTGGACAGAAATTACATGAGGCTATGTAGAGCATAATGTCGTGGTCAATATAATGATATTGGCGAGTACCTTTGATCAATATTACAGGATCACGTAACAGTGTCCAAGTATTATGAACGCGTACATAGGGTCCCACAGTGGTAACATCAAACGGCAACAGGCATTATCTACCAACTCTCTCCCTATATTCAAACCGAGAACGAGCCTTTTCGGAGTTGGTTTGAAATTCTTTTAAGCCCGGTCGTAAAATCATGGAGCTCAATAAGGTTGGTTTTATGGGAATTGAAAACATCCTATATCAGACCAGGGCGTCGGCTTTAAAGGGTTGTTGGTCTGGTCTCCGTGATAATAAACCTTTTATTACGTACGCCATGACTTCCTATAGCTGGCCGCGTGAGTGGCTCGGGATACTCAGGACTACTGTAAAACCCCTAAATTAAGCCTAAATAAGGGTAAATTTATTAAATAAGAGCATATTAGACCTCCATGCACTTTAAAAGTGCGGCTTAAACTGAAGGGGTTTATACAACATTTAATACAATGGAACGCATTCATGGGGGGGGGGGGGGTGCCCAGAGATAAACCCATAAATTGAAGTGCGGTTTAAATTAAGGAGCGGCTGAAATAATGAGTTTTACAGTACTCGCCGTGAGCACTTGTGAGTTGATCCTTGAGGAGTCTGTATGGCTGAGCAGCTCGGAGCAGCTCGGGGTCGTCGTCGGAGGAGGAGCAGTTGTAGGCTGCAACAATCGGCCACTGCTGCACTGCTCAGCCAGCCCCTGCGACCGACCAACTCCTGGGCGGTCTTAGTCCTTTCACGACCTAGATACCTCTTGCATAATAATTTGAGCAGCTAGCGGACTTGGACGTAACTACAGTCTAGGGCGGGCGTTGAGAACGGAGCAGCTGGAGGAGCAGCAGCAGCAGCGGTGGCGGGCGGTGGAGGCAGTGGTGGTAGTTGTAGCAGTGCTGGAGGAGCCTGGGGGAACCTCATGCCGTTTTAGCCGCTGCCACCAAACAGACCAATGGAGGCAGGCGTGGAGTGAATGTCCAGCCAGACGCCGGACCCTGCTGCATGTACACAGGCTCACGGATAGAAGGACTGATGGACGGACGCTTTTTTCAGTCCTTGGTCTGCTAACTTACAGAGTGGTTACATTCAAGTTGGCGCTGTTTTATAGAAGGGACAGGTTAGATAGAGTGACCCCTGGAGTTGTCAGTTTCACCTGAGTGTGTTTTCAACGTGGATTAAGCGGCAACCTTTAACCGTGGAGGGGAGGAGTAACCGCCTATATAGACCAGTCTGTATAGACGCACTCCAATACACAGGAGTTAATTAGTATAGTACTCACGGCGTTCACGGCTACCTAAGTGGACCTATTGTGTACTCACAGTGCTCACATCTACCTAAGTGGACCTATTGTGTGTGACCGGGTCAGGCTGACCAGGGCCTGTCCAGGCGTGCGGGCAGCAGTCAGCGCACAGCCTATAGTTCTCAGCGCACAGCCTATTGCTCTCAGCGCACGGCCTATTGCTTTAAGCGCACCTATTGCCGCAAGCACACAGTCTATTGCTTGAGAGCGCACGGCCTATTACCGTCGGCGCACGGCCTATTGCCTATCGCCGTACCTGCTCCAGTCAGTCCCGACCATGTGCTCGTCGTGCCTCGTCATTGATAGATGACCCATCCCACAGGAGTGACTTACAAGTGATATAGGGTGGCACACACACATATATCTTTTTTATATACAGGCCATAAAGCCCTCTTCCTATAACTCCAGGTGCTTCCTTAACCCCGCCTTCCTCCACGGTCCGCCCGGCGCGGCGGGCCCGCGGCCGGGCTTGTTGACGGAGGCTGGGCGCCCAGGAGGCAGGCAACACCAGCTGGAGGAGTCAGTCCTCCTCCAGTAGGAGGTACACGCCCATACATCCCTATAGCTCCTCCATTCACCCACCCACCCACCAACCTCCTCCAGGGCGGGATGACGCCTGATCCGCGGGATGTTGTTATTGTTACCATGTTACAGGCGTCGGTTGACGCGTGTGGAAGAGCGGAGATTACCTGTGGATTATCTACCGTGGAGGGCTGGGATGATCTCTCCTCCTGCCAATAGCGTCAATAGGCATTACGCAGATTGGCACAGCCTTGGCATCGATTCTGGGGGTGCTCCAAAGATGGTCGCGTCTGAGCGGCGTGTCTATTTGTCTGCCAACTTTCAGCGACAGTTCTAATGAATAGATTAATAATCAAACGTGTCGACACAAATCGAACGTGGTTGAGCTGCGCTCATGAATTCATCACAGCGATCAACAGTCTTCTGATGATATAAATCGCAATATTAAATCCTTCAACACCATGTTCGAATGAGGTAAACAGACGTTACATAATTATATCTGCAACGGATTACATTTTCAAACATTGGACAACTGTTCGAATTTTACTTCCTCTGAACAAGGAAAAAATCACACTAAGTCCGCAGCTTTACGTGGATTTAATCCATCCCCTTCCATTCACCCCCGCCTTCACACTTGCTCGTGAAATTATCGCCTTCACAGAACAATCCCTGGATGAGGCATTGTTCTTCTAATTGCGACTATTCACCAGCCTTTGGAGCGACTATTCACCAGCCTTTGGTGCGACTATTCACCAGGCTTTGGTGCGACCATACACTGGGCTACGTGTCGCGGTTGACATGACGACGACTTGGTGCGACTCCTACAGAAATAATAACCTGGGTCCCCCGTCAACGTTACCCCGACACCCTGATCCACATCCCCCCGCCTAAGGATAAACCAGAATATCCCCCTTTTACTAACCCCGCGGAGCCTCCAGGGCTTCCGACGTTACACCCATGATGGAGACGTTACGTCGTGCGGCGTCGTGGACCCACAAACGTCGCATGTCGCGACGTGGGGCGCGACGTCGCGCTAAGAGTACGAGTGAGGACGTGGAGGAAGGGAAGCGGAAGGAAGGGCCGCCTACGCCACGTGAGTTTTGGCACCAAAAATGTTATTGTGGGGTCTTCAATATTGTTTTCTCGAATATTTATAGAACAGACCAAGGGAGTGAAAAGAATTTGTTATTGTTCTGCACATACCATCAAGTTATCCTAAGACAAAGGTGTCTGCAAACTGGGGTAATAACGATTGCTGAGTGTGTGGGTGGTCTGTTCTTGATTTATTCTATATCAATTACACACAAAAATGTTGAAAATTCTGACTGGCATTCAGAGACAGACATTATATTACACTCTCGGGCATTGACAGCTTTTTTATTAGCCTGTTATTGAGAGGTTAGGACAATACTGAAGGCATAGGGGTTGGAATTCTGATATAGAGTAAGGTATAAGTATAAAGCTGCTCCTTTATAAATCATTAATGGCCAATTAAGTATATTTATCATATTTTGCAATCATATAGACTCAAGTATGACCAGGAAGATACGAGATACGTCCACATAATTATCAAGCTACGTTGTGGATTCTAAGGGCTCTATCACCAAACCCAGTCCCCTGTCATTTAATTAAATCCTCAATTCCCATGTGGCATTATGTCTTAATATGTGACCAGGTGACATGTCGAATTTAAGAAATGCCTCATGACATGTGGATTATTTATACCCATGTATCGTAGCCCCATGTCACATGTCGATTCTAAGATATAGCCATGTCGCCATGTCGAACTTAAAAAAGGTCAAGGGTCAAGAGATTTCTGCGGGCGTGGGAGTTAATTCAGGCTAAGGGGTCATCAGGTTACAATGATCAATGTGTGGGTTGGACGGATTCTGAGATCGTATACACTGTGTGGGAGTCATTGTGTAATTGCCTCAATCATTAGGATGGTGTCCAGACTTCTTCTGTAACACTTAATGGGGCCCGGAGCATCACGTACATGTAGGCGTATTATTTGCGATAACATTTCTAGTGCATCACACGATCATGTGAATTTGGAGATAATTATTGCATTGCATGGGAATATGGCGGTCATGTGTTATAAGCATCAGAGATGGTAAAACTCGTGCCTTACTGATAACTTTTATTTAATTCTATCATTCTAAGTGAAATCGAGTTCCATGAGGTTTTCTGAAAAAAAGAGAATATCACTTGATCTTATCCATAACATTTGGCCTTCCCTTGAATGTAATTAAGCGAGGAAAATGCAGGCACGTGCAGTATCCTCATTATGATATAATGATGATACTGCATGTACCTGCATTTTCCTTAATGAGAGGAGCTTACTAATACTATCGTTCAATCCATTTTAGGTGGTGGCAATCTCTGCCACTTGATATGACAAAAGTGCTGGCAAAGCAAAATCGTCAATGGAAGTACATGTATTAGTAATTGAAGCATCACGCCAGTCATCCATGATGCTACAAAAACGCCAACCGATTCACTTATCATACACTTTTTATGCATTTTGAAAGATATTTTCATCCAAAGATTTCCTTTGTACAATTACCTCATTGGGCGACCATTAGAACTATGTTTTGCAATCGAGCTAAAGTGACATAACTGGCCTGATGTCTGTTGAGAGGTGGGGGTCTGCCCAATGGAGTCATAAGTAGGGCTACTTTTTCTCTGCCTGTGTCAAATCAAAATGTTTGTATTTATAGCAACAAGGTCGTAGTGAGAATATACAAATCCCACTCTAAATAATAGATACTTTTTCTCCCCCAAAAAAACACATGTGTTATTAAGTCATATATACCTTGCTGTTTCCATGCGGGCAGTCTATTTTTTGGTGGGAGATGTGCATACCACCTCTGTGTGAAAAGAACACATGTCATCAATTTTTGTCCTGGATTGTTTTGTTTGCAGACGTTTTATCGCCAAGCAACTCCAGCCTAGATTCTATTCTCATTTCCCACTACCTTATAAATATGAACTCTGTTTCCTCTAACGGAGATGGTTTGTCCTAGATTGAGTCTATCAAAAATGATTTTGCTCATTGTGGTCAAGAAGCGTTCGTTATTTTTGTATCCAAGATTAGAACTGTCTGGAGTTCCTTTATTCCAATTCCCAGGGACTTCAGAAACTGCTTAGGAACTTCAATCAATTGCAGACTGATTCAACTTCAGTCACTTGTATTTCCTCTATTAATGATTTCAAGTTTATTGACCGTTAAGCAAGTTGTTTTCTATAAAACATTTGTTAAGAATTGCAATATTGGAATAAATGAGGAAACGTTTTAAAAGGGAGCCATAGAAAAAATCAGTCACCAGTGTCAGTAATGGGAATGAAAGTCACGTTCCAGACCATCCAGACCCAACGATTGAGCTATCTGCTAAGATCCAGGCCCCAGCAATCAATTATTGCAAATCAAGCCTCTAGACATTGGTCAGGCAGTAGCACCCCCTCCATTCCCCTACTGAGTTCTTTGACCATTGGTCTGCAGCGGTCAGTCACGATGACCAGCCCCTGGGTTGATCTAATGGAGGGGGTGGATGTGGGGATGTCAAGAAGGGCCCCCATTCTCCAGGGCTTTAAGCTGGGCCCGGAAGATTAAGGGCCCTGTGCCCCAGCGGCTTACTGGAGGCATAAGTCCTACCTTAAAGCCCCCTGCCGAGGCCCTGCCCTGGAGGTGCCCTCGTTGGGAGTTAATTGGACGAGTGGATCCCTGCTGCCTACCAGCTGGCAGTTGATCAGGATGCCATGCCTGGGTGCCCTTAATGGGGGCCCTGGGGTGAAAGGGCTCTTATTATAATTTGCTCCGTGAAAGTTGACCTGGGGACTTCTGGAGGGGATGCTCCTCACTCCCCGTGAAGCAGGTTATTATAGATACTGTAAATGTATCTATTTTCTAGCTGTACATATTTTCGCCTATACTGCACACTTTCGTCCTTGTGCGAAAAAATTATGCGAGTGGAAAACTAAGATTTCATGGACCTTATAAAATTGACAACTATATAAATGCGCGATATTATGGTTGTGTGAAAATGTCTTTAAAAAGGGTGCCAGAATAAAGAAGGTACACGGAAGGAACTCTCCTTTTCATGGAAAACGGATTTGCTCCATACTTTTATGGCATTGAAGCAAACTGTCCAGCATAAGATATGCCAACTTAATTGCTTAATTTCTCCCATTTACCTTGTACTGAATACCTACTGATTTCTATGTTGCAGCGTGTGGTGCTTGGTGCAAGCGAATTACATCCAATTCTAAACCAATGCTTTTGAGGGTGTTTGGTGCATGAAATCTATGCCCTCATTACAAACCCTTGCAAACAAAGGTGTTTAGTGATTGGAATCCATGCATGTCCTAATTACAAACCCTTGCTACCTAGCATATTTGGTACATGGAATCTCTGTCCTGATTACAAACCCTTTCTAACAAAGGTGTTTGGTGATTGGAATCCATGTCCTAATTACAAACCTTTGCTACCTAACATATCTAGCATATTTGGTGCATGGAATCTCTGCCCTCATTACAAACCCTTGCTAACAAAGGTGTTTGGTAATTGGAAGCCATGTCCTAGTTACAAACCCTTGATACCTATAGGGTGTTTGGTGAACCGAATCCCTGCCCTAATTACAAACCCTTGCTAACAAAGGTGTTTGGTAATTGGAATCCAAGTCCTAATTACAAATCCTTGCCATCCAGCATATTTGGTGCTTAGAAACTCTGCCCTAATTACAAACCATTGCTACCTAAAGTGTTTGGTAATTGGAATTCATGTTCTAGTTAGAAAAAAAAAAAAAAAACTTTGCTACCTAGCATATTTGGTGCATGGAAACTCTGCCCTAATTACAAACCCTTGCTAACAAAGGTGTTTGGTAATTGGAATCCATGTCCTAATTACAAACCCTTGCTACCTAGCATATTTGGTGCGTGGGATCTCTGCCCTAAGTACAAACCCTTGCTACCTAGGGTGTTTGGTGAATTGCAGCCATGTCCTAATTACAAACCCACCAGGATTGGACCGCGGCCGGCCGTCTCCCAATCTGCAGTGAGATCTGGATCCAAGATCAAAGGAAAGAGAAGTCCCTTGAGCTTTACGGATAAGGGTAGGCAGAGAACGCAGCCAAATAATCTATAGTCTCCCTGTCTGAGTATCAACTTGCAGTGCTCGCAAGTCAAAGGCAACACTATCGACTACCCATTCCCTATCAGCCGTCAAATGTCATATAGTTTGAGTCGAAATGCAAACTGATTTCTAGTCGTTATTCCAGAAACTATGGATGGTTGTCCTTCTTGAACCATACTGCAAAGGCTGTATTGACAACCATAAAAAAGATCTAGGTTTTCATTAATGATGAAATGAGTGCACAGCAAAATATCATTATAGCCATGTAGTGTCTAAAAGTGACCATATTTTGCTGCAAACAACTCCAAACATCATCCTTATGATTATGTCCATAGATACATAGGCATTAAAGTACGGTTGTTGCCTCCTTCATAGCCATAAACCTTTCTCATATATATTGGATGAGCACTTTGTTATCATTAGTATTAGACTATTTGATTGATGGCACAATAGTGCGGCCAGTCATGCGAGTATCGGTACTATTAGACAATGATTTATGTATTTGAACTAGAATTAATCAAAAGCAACTATAATTCGTTACCATCCATGTGATACAAATATGACAGACTCGCTGAAAACTGTCAGAGGTATACAATAGACAGTGCCATGTAGCCGTGAATGATTATGTTTTCTCACATTGTCTGTTGACAATGTTGGATGTGTACCTGGGATTGCTGCACTTTTTTGTTGGTTTATTCATACTACATCAAAAAATAAATCAGAAAGATGTGGCGCAGTAATATAATATTTACTGCCTTTTGTGTAGTATAACAATACTTTGACATGCGTCCAGCTCTGATTGCGCAGGACAAGAGCTGAGTAGACAGTAGTCCGCGGACCGATTCTGTCCTCATGCGATAATGGAATGAAAGGTATTGCCATTCCATCGGTATTACATTGTTATCGCAGTGAGAGACATTCCACCTACGGATATTATCTTCAGATATTACTTATTGCAGGTAGCAATGCATTTCTGATTGAATGTAGCCATTCAAACCAATATCACATACTGATTTCATGGGATTGGAAAACATATCGCCGTCATTATGTATTGCAAGCTGCAGATGTGATGCAAGCAAATTACAAAGGAAACGTTGAATATTGGAATATGGTTACTTTTGAATTAATGAAGCTAGCCAAATAGACGTGAATAATATTACGAAAGACGTCTAATATTCATAACATTCCCCACGATCTGGGTGCCTGTGGCACTAAAATGCATCCCTTTAACTGCACCTGCATACACGATCGTGGGAACGGGAACATTATGCAATATATTTCCCACCAATAGCCTATGGTTGTGACAAAAGCTAAGCTTGTTTTCCACTTTCTATATTTTATTGATTTGTCTCAATGAAAAGACATGGCATCATCGTGCAATTCCATTTATGGCATCGAATACAAGAAAAGAATAGTTTTAATTATTTCATTCTGTAATATTGACAAATCATGGTTTTGGAACATGCCATTAACAACCGAAGAAGCCAAAACTAGCAGGCATATTACTATTGTATTTTGGGTCACAATTTCAAAGATTGATATTCCCAACACTGACCGTCGTCCAGGGGCTAGACACTAGTGGGGCTAAAAGTCGATAACTCATCATGGATCGGACAGGAGTACTCTCATGATCAGCCCTGCCCCATCAGCCTCTCCTATTGTTTTAGACCCTCCACGTGTAACCACTGACAACCTCTCATTTGCCCACCTGGCCACAATCACCTATTGTTCCCCCCAGGGGTTTTCCGGACACACCTCCATTGACTCTACAGGCCGTGTTCCACATACCGATTTTACTGCCGATTTTAAAAATCGGCAGTGGGAATAAAGGTTAAATATACATGTGTTATACATAAATAGAAAGGTCTTACAATTTTCTTTTAAATCCTATATAGGATATAACATATCATGTCATATTCTCAGAGAAAACCAAACAAATACAAAATCGGCAGCATCAAAATCGTTATGTGGAATACAGGCTTACCTTGTTTGACCCTACCTGACCCGGTCATATCAATGGGGATTTCTAAGTAGCCAGTGCATTGAACTCAGCCACTATCTGATTATGTATTCTGCTGGGATTGTTAGTGGTTTGAAAGCATTGAATTAAGAATGGACAGAATTTGAATTTTCAATCCATAGAATTCTCCGCACGTAGTTTAGGTGTTTTGTTATTGATACAATGCATTTGAATGGCTTGGCTGAGATGCATGCTGAGTAGTTTGCAAGCATACTTGATTTGGGGCTAGCTAGGTTCCGTGAAGGTTTGACCTAACCAACTAAAACACTATTATTTCATTTTGTGTAAATACACTCATATTTCACTTATTTCGCGCCCTGAACATATAATATCATATTTCACTTGTCTCGCGCCATGAACGTATAATATATCATATTTCACTTATCTCGCGCCATGAACATATAATATATCTTATTTCACTAATTTTGCGCCATGAACAATATAATATATCTCAAGCAAACTTTAATGGCACCTGATATTTTCATTAAATATATCTCATGCAACTGCCCTCTCCTCTAGTAGGTTGTACTTATCTAGTTAACATCCATCTCCCTCCAGGTGTAGGTGCAGCTTTGGACATTATACCAGGAGACCCCTTGACCTTCTCCATGTCCAGCCTGGAGTGACTTAATCAATGGTATTCAACCTGCATTCTCTCCCCTATCTGCCCCCGTCTCCCTGAGCCCGACCTGAGCATCTAACGACGGTTGCCATGGTAAGAGCTGCTCACGAGTTGATTGATGAGCAGCTCGGACGTGGGTAAGGTGGTTGAACCGACAGGAGAATACTGCAGGAGGAGCGAGAATAGAGACCCACAGCCTCATAGAATGTACAACAATCGCTGATTTTCACTCGTCTGTTTTGTGTGTGTATGACTGTTTTTCAAATCGAATTGGTGTGCCCTAGATGCAAGGAAGGGGGCTTATGTCCATGTCGAATTTAGAAATAGTCATGTCACCTTATAGTATTTAAGAAACATCCATGTTGCCATGTCGAATTTAGGAAAAAGCCATGTCAAATGTCACTATTTTTTTGTAACCCCTTGGCTGATGGATATCACTAGGGCCTCAATATGATCAAGGATTCTACAGGAGACGTGATATGATCATGTCGCTGTACCAAATTGCAGGGTCTAAGGCCCCAGTGCTATCACTATCAGTATTAAAGCTTCTGGTGACGTAATCAAACTTCCACCTACGGTTCCCTAATTTTTGTTAGGCCTACACGGCCAATTAAGGTCATGCTGGTAACGTTCAATCCGAATAACAATGGCCAGAGCTGAAGGGATAGACCCTGATTAAGGCTTATTAAGTTATTCCTATCCTTATTGTCTCAGGGATTATCTAATTTTCTAAATAAAGAAGCATCAATAGACTAATCTGGGAGACGTAATGTGTCAGTTCCTGTGTCAGGGCAACAATCATAAAAACACTTATGTTTCTAATTTCGTGGAAATTAAGTTAAGGACTATAATGCACTACTCGATTTATAAATCGCTATTGGAAATAGGGATAAAGATAGGTATGTTGTATATCATTAAAAAGGTTTTATCATTCCATTTTGAATTCTATAATAGGATGTATGGCCTCTTGACATACTATTGAAGAAAAATCGTACATTATCAAATCACCCGCAGTCACAATCGCCCTATAGGCATACCTAACTATAGTATAGTACCTTCACGAGGACCTACGTTACTATCGATGAAGAAGTATGCTATAAGGAAACTTCCTATGACCTTGGATTTATAATGTCACCATCTCATAATCCAAGCAATCATTGTATTCTTTGATTCATTACTCTTGATTGATCTCATCATTTTCTCTGATAGGTGGACCAAACGCCAATAAATCCACCCGTTAACACCAGTGTGGACGCCATAACCTCTGCCAAATTGGTGGCCCAGACCCTTTTATGTTGTCTCCTTGTTGCTATGATCAAGGATGACAAGAGTGTCTCCAGTTCTAAGCAGCCACTGCCTGCACTGCGTTACTCTGAGTGCAAACATTGGCAGTTGGCCGGTAATGGGCGAGTAGAGGGCTAGATTGGAGGACAAATTGTCCCCCCTCGTTCCCATTCAGCCTAGCACGAACGAGCCTTAAAGCCTAGCCACAACGACTCTGCTGGGATTACATTTAAAGCCCTGGTACGTTTAGGTGGAAAGGGGTGGTGTAGACTCTTCGTTCTATTCCCAGGGGAAAAGCTTTGGTTATTCCGGTTCTATTGGGTGTCATTAGTTTGTAATTGTAGTTAAACTAGAGGTAGTCTTCATTTGAGTCACGTTCATGGACGTAAACGTGACGTAAATACAAAATAACACTCCTATTCAGGCATAAATACAAAATGACACCCCTATTCAGCTTTCTCATGGTGTATTTGTAACGAGATGTGGCTGCGCGCTGGTTCATAATGACTAGTCTGATACAAAGAAGATATGTTTAACTGTAAATTATTTGTCTAAATCTGACATGAATACAAAATAACCCCCAATTCATCTGCCTCATTTTGTGTGTGTAGTGAAATGCAGCTTTAAACTAATTCCCTATGATTTGGCTAAGGAATCAGATGTAACGTCAATACAAAAAACTCTCCATCTAGCCCTCTCAAATCACCAGTGAAGTGAATTCGGCTTCAAGCTTGTTCATAATGATCCGTCTAACAAATAGATATTTGTTTAATTGTAAACTGCAAGTTTAATTGTAACATAAATACAAAAACAAACATCTAGCATTTAGTTGGACTGATACCCAATGACTTGTCTAATGAATAGAAGATGTTTCACCCTGAACTCCCTATTCAGACGTAAAGTCAATAGGGATTTAAAAACATCTTGCTGTCTCACATCATCCAAGTAGTGAAATGTGGCTTCGAGCTGATTCACAATGATGTGTCTAAGAATAGCAGAATTGTTAAACTGTGAACTGTGTATCCAGATGTAACATAAATACAACAAACGCCATCTGACTCTCTCATATTATCGGTGTAGCAAAATGTGGCTTCGAGATGATTCCGAATGATGTTTCTTAGGAATAGCAGGTTTATTCAACTGTAAGTTAACACAAAACAACACCCCATCTAGCTGTCTCATGTCATACTTGTAAGGAGATGTTGCTTCGAGCTTATTCTCAACAATACATCTAAGGAATAGCAGATTTATTCAACTATATGTTAATAAAAAAAACACCTATCTAGCTGTCTGATATCGTACATGTAACGAGATGTGGCTTCAAGCTGATTCCAAATGATTTGTCTACTGAATAGAAGATTTGTTTGACTGTGACCCGCGTATTTATTTCAATTTAGAATGGAGCTGACGTCCGAGTAAGCCTGCCTTTATGGTGCCTTTACAGTTAATCACACAATGTGGCATAGACATGCGAAGCCACAATCCATCCCAATAGGGGAAACCGTCTCGGTATTTAGCCGTGTGATCGGCGGAACCTCCTACCAATTAAAGTATAATGATACTCTTCACCAGGCTTAGAAACCTGTCATATTTCTTGTTGATCGGATGTTGTAATAACCCACGACTTCCGCTGGCGTCTCTCTATCTTATATAACTGCAGGAATGATAAATAATACACTATTAATTAAATATTGCCGACAGCTGGCTGGGACTCGTTGAAGGACCTTGTCGGCTCAAATATTATTCAAAGCTTTAACATACAGTGTAAAAACACTATTACTAGATGTAAAGTCGTTATAATTGTACTTCAGGATTTGATGTCTGAAGGCTATAGGGGAAGTCCTAGTAGTGTTATGTTGATAACAGAAGACGGGTTGATTGCGTATTCTTATTTTGCCCATGGTGAGAAGCTGTAAAAGTGAACCCGATGCGATCCTGCCTCCATTGGATGCCGTGTCGGCGCGGTTTTTTCCACCTGGGATCCAATTAGCCTGATTAGTCTATTGCATGTCTTGATCGGTTTGATAAAGTGTCAAACAGCCTTGGTGGTGGGCTCCACGAGCCAGCTACAACTCACGGCAGGTAGACATTTCACCACTCTGCATGCCATGAGAAGGCCTGAGTAAGATACCCAAGAAGGCCACTCCTCCTGGTGGGCTCTAGAAGTGTCCCAATTTCCCATGTCTATTTTTTTTAAAACTCTCAACGATGTTGTATGTTTTTAATTGCTACTAAAACTTCCCATGTCACATGTCAATTTAAAGACGGGTCCAATTTCAAAGTCCTTATATTAATTTTAGAAAAACACACCTGTTGCCTGCAAGAAACTATGTCCTATGCCATATCAATTTTAAGAAATGGGTTTGTCTCAGTGTCGGTCTTTTGGGTCTACACCCATTTCATACAAATAGCGCCTCTTTTTGCCACCCCTGGGGGGCTCTTCCACCACCTCGGGAAAACGCCCCGTGACACTTGTAGGCCATTCAGGTAGGATAAACCACTTGATTCCCCGGGGACCAAATAACAGCCCGAGGACACCTGACATGGCCGCACTGCCAGTCTTCATTATAAATGCATTATTTCCAGGTGACTTGAGGCAGCAGGCGAGCTGCTCTTTCTGACAAATTGCTCCCGGTTGAGTCATTGAGTGAGCTGCTCGTGACATTCGGCTTGTGATGGCTGACCTTTCGGCAAATAGGAGCAGGGCGCGCCAACCAAGCAGACCAGAATTAAAGCCAGCAGAGTTTATGGCGTTGGCCTACATCATCGTCTTACGGATGTATGGGTGTTCTTGAATGACACCCAACTTAATGGCACTTAAGAGGCAGACATGGAGTACGGTGTGAATATCAAGGTGTTATTATCAAACATTATAATGGTGCCTCCGTAATTATGATGTTAGGCCTATATCTAGGTTGTTTATTCTACATTGCTGTTTGCAACACCTATGCTTAGCATTATCCTATCAGTTTGAAAGAGAGGGAATCACAATAAACGATATTGCAATGGACAATCTGGATGCATACTGCCCTTTAATGTCACGTGCCTCGTATTTTTCCTAGTTTAGATTGTTCAGTTTTCACAGGATTTTAATATATAACCAAGGTAGAACTACAGTACATTACCCCAGAGCTTTGAAATTATTTCATTTACCCCTTTTCTGAAATGTTTGGTCTAGGGCAAACCCTCGACCATAGTTCTGATGAAAAGCAATTCAGATATAAACTATTTCTTTTGCCTTAGCCTCTACTATCTATGCATCTTATCAACGCTCAGCTGCATAATTATAACAACCAACATTTAATTTCGGAGTGTTCCCTAAACATTTCCATATCTCCAGACAAAAAGTGAACACAATAGCTATTTTCTTTAGACGGAAATGGCGTGCAGTATAGCTCTCCAGAATATAAGGTCTACATTTCTGATACATGTATGCTGAAAAAGTAGTTATTAACGATTGAGATCACTGTTTCCCATCGCTTCTACACATTGTATGTCTATGTATAAGTATTCGGCAGCGTGATATTATCCTCCAGAAAGCCTCCTGTATTTTTAGAGTTAGAGATATGGAGGGATAATTGACAGACTGGACTTCTGTTTAAACTTGTTAAATTTCTTCAAAAAGGCACGAGATTTATTGGTCTGAATAAACTAAGGGGTGATTATAAAGCTTTTAACGAATAATTTTCGAATGGTCGATCCCCGTCAGACACAATTAAGATATCATAGGCCTATACCTAGCCCACACATTTCTTTTTGTCCTTTTCATGAATTGACTTGCATATGGACCCATTCCTAAAGCAAGTTTTAATTACTGAATTGTTCTTATGCATTCTTTCTTACCGTTACTAATTCCATCAAAAATCACTTCATAACAGTCACCACAATGGTCATATTTTGAGATGATATTTCTAAAACGGTTTACTATGGCTTTATATCAGGGATTAAACGAGGTTAAACTTTCTTTAAGACCATTGAGTCTCATCCAATTGCAATCCTATGGAAGCTGCAGCAGTCCTTAATGGCTGTTACCATTGACAAGCAAAAAGACACTAGCATTGCAGCCCGGTCTCCAGGGCACCAAAGTGGCTTACCAATCTACTTTTTCCTCCCCGCTTCAAATTAACCTTGTTACTGGCGCGGAGTGGAATCACTATTTAAAATACAGGGAAGGGAATCACGTAATTTTGAAAGGCTAACACGGCCGTCAGTGATTGAGTGAAATGTTATAGCTTATCAGGCAGACCGGCGGGGTAATTGGAAGGTTAAAGCCTGCTTTGATAGCTCAGGTCCTTATCATTGAAGGGTTTCGTCAGGCAGAACAAGGGCGTGAGATGATTTATGAGTTACAACCTTTGATGGTTCATTCAACGAATGAATATTTTAACATCCTTTGGGAGGTGAAACTCTCATGCAGGCAGAGGGGATGGTTCATCTCTTGAGGGCCCAGGATCCTAATAAATGTGAACTATGATAACAGACAATTTCTCTTTTTGAAATATAAGTTGATAATATAGGGCCTAAACTTATATTTCAAAAAAAGGAAATTGCATACATTATGTGAAAATAAACTCTTTGCTATATACGTGCCTATTCCTGAACTAACTCTTATAGATGAAATAAGCACGTATTCATATGGAAAAAATGGTTAAAACTCTCGACATGAACCAGACAGCCTAGGGGCAAGCTCTTCTTTGCTGTTTTTATTTAGTAGAAAGCGCTCTGAAATTGGAGCTGCCTGTCCTTGAACACGGTCGACCGAAATCTCCATGTTTTCCGGCCAAGCAAATGCCACATTTCTTTCATCCAGGAGTAGACTCACTTTGACCCCTGTGACGTTGTAGCTGAGCTTAGAAGATGGTGATATGAGGAATTAGTTTCCACTCTTGCCTTCTTAGATTTGGTCTCGTTTGGTGGTGCCTTTCGTGTGTGGGTTGGTTATGGAGAGGTGCCGTGCAACATTACCAGCTACATAATTAATGGGACTGGTGGTTTATGATCCTGACTGCTGGTTGTGATGATTTTGTTGGGACATCACGCTGGGTCTATCATGTCGCGTCAGATTGGGTCTTTTATCTAGAATTATGCCGAGTCTGTCACTAGGAGTCGTGGTGGATCTGTCATATTAGGTCTTTTATTTATAATTATGCCGAGTCTGTCACTGGGGTGGTGGTGTATCTGTCATGGGGAATCATGGTGGGTCTGTCATGGGAACAACGCTGGGTCCATCACAGGACATCACACTGGGTCTACCATGGGACGTCACACTGGGTCTGCCACTTAGAGTCATGACGGGTCTATCATTGGGTATTGTGCCAGGTCTATCGATGGGAATCATGCCAGGTCTATCAAGGGACTTCGCACTGGGTCTATCACAGTTTATCACAGTTTATCACACTGGGACCATTATTGAGCATCTTGGTTTGTCTGTTTCTTAGAGTCATTATGGGTCTATCGTCAGGTTTTGTGCCAGGCCTATCAATGGGAATCATGCTAGGTCCACTATGGGACTTCACACTGGGTCTATCACAATATATCATGTTGGGTCTATAGCATGGGGCTCAATGTGGGGTGTATCATGTTGGCCCTTGGGTCTTTATCATGATATCATGCATGTCTGGTACTCGATCTCTATAGATCTGTGGCCTGCCTCGACTCTTCATGTTGTAAAGGATGCGCGATTAGAACTGGCAAAGATTAAAATCATGATAACTTTACACAAATACTTTTTTAACCAATCGTTGCTGGGATCACTTCTTATGGTAAATTTGGTTTCCCTTCACGTTATAATATTATAACATGCATATGATTTTCAAACTTACTGTTTACTTGTTATTATACAGTTAGTTTCTCTGTGATTTGTACATTATAAAGCCTTCTGAAATGTCCTATATTGTTGAAAAACTAGGATGATAATAGTATCTTGTTATCGAATTATACTTATGTCTATTATCAATTGATTATTGTTTCCTTCTCTTTGCAGGTGAGTTCCTTTTCTATCATAAACCTAGTCGCGGCAACCGTAAGTCCTTCATTAATTCAGCCGACTACTTTCAATAATGATTTTGTGCCTTAGCATTCAGCTGTTCTTCAACGTACAGCTGTCACATTACTTAACATACATTCACTAACATTTAGTGTAGGTTTCTCTGATTATATCTATTGCACATAATGGGTGGGTATAGTATAGAACACATCCAATCGACTTGCAGCGCATACATGTTCATACAAAAGGTGCTTTGATTGAGAATGTACAATTTTATACCTGCCCCACACGCCCCCTTCCACCACCAACCAATCTTATTCCTATAGCACTCAGTCCGCCATGATGATAAGATCCATCTCGTATGTTATGAAGGCTCTCTCTATTCAGGAAAATACTTTTTAACTACACTTCCTTCATTGGGAGCAGGTAAAACACTAAAACAGTATTTTACCGGTAATTACTGTAGCAGTAAAGTACCAGTAATTAAATAGTAACAGTACTGTACCAGTAATCATACTGTACCAGTAATGTACTAGTAATTATGATAAAGTAGACACGTGTGCTCATTTCTGGGATTATAATTTTTTGCCTATTCCGTGAAATGATTATTTCTATATATACACGCAAGAGAGTGGATTGAACAGGTTTGAATTTCACGACAGCATGTAGATGGCATGCTATCCCTTGGTTAAGCTTTAGATTATATGAAATAATTTGTTTTCCCTAGGGGCCATTTTCACGATGGATTTTCGCGATCACTTTCAAGATTCTGTGAGACAAACATTTTATAATCCCTTGATTCTGTAAAATATATAAAAACGAGCCACAATCAAAGGAACACGTGAATGCACTGACAGATTTCAGAAAATATATGAACGAGAGCTGTTGGTAATGATATTACAGTTTCATAGAAAGGTGCCGTCACACTAGACATCGACATCTGGTTATGCAAAATAATAATTCTTTATCCTTTAACGTCATCAACACAGTAGCTTCTATGATTTGCCGTTTGCATTCGACATTACATGAGACCTACTTTCGAAACCGTAGTAAGTGCGTTCCTAGAAGAGGCCGTAGTTTTTCCTAGAAAATGCCGACTGTTCCAAGAATTGCGGCCTTGATTGGGGTCTACCTTCAGGTCAAGACTCCCAGGCCATATTCAACATGGCAGCGACAAGAAGGCGCCAAGGCCTGGGCCGACCAATGGAATACAAATTGAAGTTTAGTCAATACTGAACCAAATTACCTTAAGACTGGATTCAATCCTGTTTATGTCAACTTGGGCGCAATTCGCAATAATCATTTCTTTCTTGTAATGATTTTTGTAAATTGGATTTCAAATTTCATCGCAGCTTTCATAGTACCAAAACATTCCATGTTTTGATGATTACGCGTGCTACACTTTAAACCAGCTTTTTCTTCTCATTTTAAACGATTTCAATAATTCCTCAAGGTTCCCCCTTGGTTTTCAAAAGTATTACAGCAAGCTTTTGCGGGAGATCTACTTATCAATATCTAATCCAGAAGAGAGGGCGTTTGATGAGCGCTGTGAAAATTCCTTTAGAAAAGTTGCTCCTCCTCCTGACGTGGTGGATCTAAAATCAATACGGTTGTGAAAATTGAAGGTCGGGTGTGGCTGGAGGCAACCTAATCATCTTTTCTTGGCCGCTGACGTCACGGAGATGCTGACAGAAGCCATTAGATACTAGTTATCTCTGCGTAGATAAGCGTGGGACCAGATGGTTATGACTGCCAAAGGCAGGAGGGGATTCAATAGCGTCGCCTTGGAGAGACCTCTGCCCATTGGCGAGTCAATAATTAGACCCTTTATAGAGACGCGACTAAGAGTGTCAAACCTTTCTTGTGGAAGGATTCTATCAGGAACACAGCGACTTCTCTTTTGGTGTGCTGAACCATCAAATAATGGACCATTTTCGTATGAAGAATGAGTAGTGTATATATGTAATGCCTGTATTCCACTAAGCTGTTTTGAGTACTGGAAAGTTGGTAATTTGTAAGATTTCATGCGGAATATAGCAGGAAATCGTGCAAGCTACATTCCATTTGGAGAAGAATTCAACATGTCTTTTTAATGATAATATTATATTACATGTCTATATCAGCCTTCACTCCCACTGACGATTTCTAAAATCGCGACTAAAAAAATCGGCTAGTAGAAAACAGCCTTTAGAAATTAAAGGAGGCGTTTCATGTCTCCCTCGTGTCCCCTTGGGGTAAAACCAGGCTATTTCTGTCCTCTGTATGATGGAAATAACTGCTCGAGAGTCTATTTTTAGCACCACGCGTGTCCAGAATTGACTCAAGGAGATTGCATATATACTAAGAAAATACGCTGTAGGGCGACGCTTATTGATTAATGCTTAAAAAGAGCACTCGGCACCTAGATGCTCGTTTCCTTCAACTCAGCTCGGCTCGGCTCTGCCTGCCTTGGCTCAGTTCCTCGGCTCAGTTCGGAGCCCTCAGCTCGGCTCCGGGGGCTCTTTCCATAAGACGCCAAGGGAATGCGTGGGGAAGTAGAGGAGATTAATTCTGACAATGCTAACCCCATCAATGCAAGAACTATTACCATATTCATAACCGAGACGTATTCGTGCCCCACTTCTTAGCGGTGAGCTATTTTTAGCAGCCCCATTGTGTACATGGGAGTTAGGAGATGATTGCCAACGTCGTGTCTACTTAAGACTATGTAATTATGATGAGAGGGACCAACGACGCAATAACAAAACGCCCAGTGATCATTTTCAAATAAAGTATACAATGTAGGCCAAATATTTTGTATATATTTTTGTTCAAAATAAGGGAGGTCTATGGTCGAAACAGTAAAAGTTAATACTTTTTTCAAAACATTGTCAAGATCCAAAATAGAGATCTGTATCAATATTATGAGAAAAAACAGAGGGAATATTGATATAAAAAGAGATATCACTGGAATTTCAAATCCTGTTAATAGAAATAATTGCCCTCAACAAATTACAGATTTTTGTGCAAACCGAGTTCTGGAAGCGCCTCAGAATCGTTCGTAGATCATGTCCTTCCTTCTAAGGGCTGTGCTCTTTTCCGATCCCAAATTTATATAGTAAAGAGCTCACCACTCTCGAAGTAATAAGCATTGCCACGGCCATTTTGTAGCCGGTTAGAACAGTTTCTTGTATAGGATAATTGCTGTGTCCCACAGCAACTTTATTATTTTTGTAAGTGAGTTTAAATTAAGGAAAGGGGGCTGAATTAGGTTAGTTAGATTGATGCAAGTAGAAGCATACCACAACAACAAAATAATTATGGATATTCTGTAGCCGGTTATCAATATAGGAGACACATTGGTATTTTTGTTAGTGTAGTTATTTTTAGAAGACTGGCATGGATGGATTAGACTAAGTGATAGGACGGCTGTTTATCTTCTCACCACAGCCGATAGCGGCGCATCACAGTGCATCTCTGTGCCTAGCGCACATTGATCTAGGTCCTAAGCCACCCCCTCTATACTATAGCCCGCTCCTCCAGGCGACTCCCTGGAGTTCTGAGCTGTGGCCAACCCTTGTCAAGTGGACCCACTCAGACAGAGGGAGGAAATTCCATTAGATTGGATTGCCACTGGTGGTTGTGGATTTCCCCCGAAACTCTGGCTATAGGCTAGCTGGCGAGCAGCTCAGTGCTCAGTCAATGTCTGCTGTGAGCTGCTCGCTCATGACTGGCTCTCCACTCCAGAAGGTGGTGGGGCTCCTCTATTTGACGATGAGCAATTCATTGCCGGTCAGGGATGTGCAACGTGAGCTCGAGTAACTGGCGCGGGTGAGCTGCTCCCCACGGCACGAGCTGCTCGGGCTTCCCCCCGTATCGACTGGCCCGCCGGGACGCCTGGGCTAAATATAGACTGGGTGTGCTATAAATAGCCCGTCCCGCGCCACAGGAGAAGGAGGGGGTTACAGGAGGTCAGGGCGTGCTGACTCAGCATAACAGGGACCTTGCTGGGACGGCTGGAGGGGAAGGGGAGGGTTCTCAGGGCATCAAGTGGAAAAAGGCAGTATTATATAATCCGATTTTGCAATTCGCCAGTGGGAGTAAAACCCATATAATTCAATTGTGGATATGTTCTATATCGTAAGAAAGGATTTTGAATTCTTTTCGGATGGTAAGGAACATGGATTAATTCCGGTAATATTGCTGATGGAAATTTAAATAAAAGAAAATCATCCTCGGGTGTCAAAATCGCCGTGTGTAATATGTAAAGGCTTTAGAAGTGGAAGGCTTGCCGGCAAGGTCGCTGGGCTAAAACCCCAATCATTGGACACGCCCTCTACACCCGCCTCCTAAAGCCTGTATTCTACTAAACGATTTCTGACTGCCGGCAATTTCGGATATTTTTTTCAATGATATGACCATGGACCCTGAATCCTATATCATCGATTGAGAAAGAATTAAAAACCATTTCTGATATGTAACATGTCTCTATCTAACCCCTATTCCGAGTGACGATTTATGAAATCGGAAGAAAAATCGGCCAGTGGAATACACTTTTAACGCTCCAAAAATCGACATGTGCCGCGCGCGGGTCTTTGCTGGCTTCCAATCAAAACACTTCCTTAGGCCTGTAACGATTTTGGGCCGGCTTGGCAGGGAACAGAACGATCAAAACAAGTTGTCGACGGGCTGAAGCATGTAATATGCTTTACGCCTAGACTCCCCGCATCAAGCAAAAAGACCCGGGTGGGCCTACGTAACATGATTCCTTTTCTCGAATCTCAAGGACAAATTTTAAGTGGTTACGCAGTCAGCTGCAATAAGATGATTTAAAGTCTAGACGAATTTTTTGTAGGTCTACTTTGGAAAGAAGCGTTGGGCCCATAAAACAGCAATCCATCAAACCACAGGCTCACCTAAGGTGGTCATATAAAGTATGATATTTCCCATGCAGGGTGAGGGATAAGGAACCATTTGGACTCTGGTATGCCTCAGTTCTGAGATTTATGAGCGTCTATATTCGTTGTGCCATACCTATATTTGGCTGGATATTTACCACAAGGCGCCATTTACCACTCCAGTCGGCTGCACCGGCTCCCAGCAGTAAATCTTATATAGAGTTATACGCGAATAATACCTCCAAGACATGCCACGTGAAAATGACAATTTTCGTATACTACTTACTTCTTATCATGAGGTTAGTTTGGGCCGAGTACTAGTAAGGTCTACAACTTATGTTTGCAATCCAAAATGTGATTACAAAAGAAGTTTTTGTGGTTGAAAACAAGTAAAATTTCTTCTCTTATGGTGTGTATCCATTATCATCAACCATGACAATATTTTTTGTAGAACTACCAAAACATGCAAAAAGGATTCTAAATAGAGATGTGAGAGATCTCATTTGCGTGTGGTTTGGGTGAATACATCTCGGATTACAGGCTTCAATATTTCATTCAATATTTCATTCAAATTATGGAGGTCAATGATCACATCGTCCTGTCTAAATATTGCTGAGCATAATGCACATGTATACATACATGTGTAAATAATCTATAAACCACGATAAATACGGATGAAATGCGTGTCAATGGGACATTGCATAAAGTCAGTCAATCATTACAAAGGCAATTTTATTTATGGGGCAGTATAATGATCTCCCTTTGATGCAGTAACTCTGGGTCTTACATCACGCCCTGGAGGACATTGAATGATCAATGGGCGGTAGGGATGGACTGGTGGTGGTCAGAAACGGGTCTAGACTGTAGTTACGTCCAAGTCCGCTAGGTGATCAAACTAATATGTAAGAGGTAAGTAGGTCATGAAAGGACTAAAACGGGTCCGCCTCCAGGGTTACTCCTGGGTTACTATGGTAATGTGGCGCCGGACACCTTCATCTATATTGTATGAGGAGAAGGTCGAGCCTACAGGAGGACGCCTTGTCCGTCTTACATTACCATTTATGTGTCCCTACAACTGGTACAATATTTATTCATTGATTCGGTCCCAACGTATGGTGTTTGAATGCAGAGGGATTGCAAAAAAAAGTATGCATTATTGAAAATAGCCATTGTTGCTCTTTAAAAGAGGTATGTGTTCCCATCAGATGTTTGTAGAATCCATCTGTTCAATAATCAAAGTAGATTGCGTTCACCCACACAAAAGGGCTCTAAATAGTGTTATTTCTGGTGGTATGCATGCATAAAACACGATCATGACCACACAAAACGAAAACGCGTTATTAAAAAGCAGACAAAAGCAATACTGAAACGAACAACAATATGACAAAAAATTATTATCCACATAAAACGAAGAACTCGAGCAGTGTGTACTATTTACGACTTGGGATTTAGTATCTTATGCACCACCCACCCACTATATGTAAGCTGCTTTTATCAAATTACTTCCAAAAAGAGATCCCTTTACAAATGGGATTGTGATAATCTATTCATGAATGGTAATCCTTGCCTATTATCTCCTAAAATAATCGTTATCCCATTGTCCCCGTTGCCCTCATACTTGGTACACTCTCCATACATCTCAGGGGCTTATTTTCCGGCCATTTAGAAAATGACAAAAAAGGTTCTTGACTATGTCCACAAATGATGTGTTTTCCTCTTTCTTTTCGCCGTAGGTGCACCTAAAGGAGGCGGTGGCTGTAAGTCTCCTATTCTCGGTGTGCCCTCTGTGTGGGTGTTGATAATGGTTTGTGAGTCATAATTATATGGTTTATGAGTCAAAAAGGTGTTTGTGAGTCAAATGTTGTTTGTGAGTCAAATGTTGTTTTAAGAGTCAAAAGTTGTCTAAGAGTCAAACATGGTTTAATTTGTGAGGCAAATATGGTTTGTCAGCCAAAATGGTCTGTCAATAAAAATGGCCATGGTTTATGAGTCAAACATACGATTTGTGAGTCAAACGTGGTTTGTGAGTCAAATTAACGTGGTTTGTTTGTCAAAGCTATTGTGCTTACCCTCATACCCGGCCTTGCAATTGTGACTGACCGTTCGTTGACCCTGTGTACATATGACTATCCTGAATACAAAGTAGAATGTATCTCTGTTTGGTATTGTCATACATATTCTGCTTTACAGCCAAGAGGTAAAAGTAATAGTATCAATGAGTAGTCTTGTTTCTACAAAGTACACAGCCTAACGGCAATTATAGGTAAACAGATTTGCAATGGTTCAGCACCATTATTTTGTAACGTTGTAGAAATGTTATATCACAACGTTTTCATAACCAAGACGATAACAACGCTAATGTGAAGTTGCCTAAGGTTATCTTATGGCGTTGCAAGCAACGTTGTGGCAACATTTCTGAGAGTCCACATGTTTATGTTGTGGCCATGTTATTCTACAACGTTGTCACAACGTCAAAACGTACAATTGTTGCTTAGGAAGTATGCTAAAGCTATTGGTTGTTGTCTTCTTAAATGCAAACACTCGTGTTTACGTATATTCCAAGTAGGTTAAGCTATATGTAAGAGGATCATCGGAATTGCTAATAATTATCTCTCTTGAGAGCCATTAATAATTTAAGGTCCCCTATGTCCCATTAAATCATTCTAAATGCTCCTGTTGTCCTAAGATGACATTCACTGAATTTGATTTTCCTCCGTTGAATATTGCTGAGTATTCAACAATACTTTCAGTTTAGGTCTTAGCATAACCCTCATGCTGTTGATATAAATTTACCTGGCTATGACATGATTTCAATGCACGTGTGTATCAATGATTGAGTATTGGCTGAAAAGGTAAGTAACAAGGCATACATATCGGTCAAGTCGCGAAGACACGCTATATCATAGTAACTATATGACTTAAAGAACCAGTGAGGATATAATTGCTGAGATGTGAAGAGATTTATGAAGTTATGAAGAGGAGATGGTATACGACAACTTTACAACGATTCAGGATATTTTTCACAAAAATAACAATTCCTGTGTGTAGAACTTTTCGTTCTATGTATGTTTATTTCTCAGAATAAGCAAATTTCAATAAGTCAAATCAGTTGTAAGCAGTCCAAATCAAACAAAAAATGGCATAATGGGTGAAAAGATGAACCAGCAAACTGAGATGATGTAAGATTGGTGTGACCTGCTGCTGTTGTCATGGTGTTGTGTCCTGGTATTGTACATTACTATATTTGTTATTAACCTATTGTGACATATTATTGTACATTACTGTACTAGGTGTGCGGCGTGGTGAAGTGGTTAAAGCAGCCGTCTGCAGTGCGGGCGGCCAGTGCTCAATTCTGGGCCTTGGCTTGGCTGCTACACCCCTCTGCATGTTTCCCTGTGCCAATTACAGGGTTATCAAAGGTCCCTAGAGGACCACCGGCTGTTATTTGTAGGGCCCTGCCTATGGGACCCTGCACATTAAAGAACACCTGCCTCAGTAAAAGTGTAGAGATATGGTCTCTACCTTCTCATAGATACGATCATTTCATAGATGCGATCATCAAACAGACAGAATTGTCAAGACCCTGTTCTCACCATGATACGACCATAGATGTCGATATGGTGTAAAACCCCAATAACCAACTATTACTGTATTGGTTAGTTGATAATCATTATGGATGGGCCTGTTATAATGAAGTACATCTTAAGTGCATCAGAGACTTTCTAATCATGTAGAGACGGATCACTCACTCTCAGAACATGTGGTCGCTACACTGACTGCTGATTTATGATCAGTTACCTAATGAGGTGTGCATGTGATAGTAGGCTATTAATTACTTATAGTATTATAGGTCTATGCATCTTCTGACTATTACAAATAAGCCTCTTGTGTAACGATCTGTGACTTTTATTGGTTCATCGACCATACTAGCAATAAGTAGACGCAGCATTAAACAATAACAAGCAGTACTTTGACCATATCATGGTTTCAAGTTGAATCATCAAACTATTTCTATAATTATGGTTTATTGTTGGTGTTTTACAATAGTCAAATTGATACAATCAGGCCCGTACCCAGGGGGGGAGGTGGGGGTGGTGGGCCACCCCCCTACAGAGCATGACTCAAAATTTGTTTCACCCAGGTAGAAATATTCCATTTCTTCCAAATTCCTTAGAGTCAAAAATTAAAGGAAAAGTTCAATTGAACCAGCTAATTTACTGTTCTTTTCCTTTTCAAAAACCTTTGGAATTTACTTTTCAGGTTGTAGACCTTGTAGCAGGATGCAGCTCAATTTTGGATAGTGAATATCCTACTTGAGACCTTGCCCTGTTTCATGGGTTTTCTTCAGGTCAACTGGAGAAAAATAGTCCCTGAAATTTGATAGAGAAGTCCTAATTTTAGTTTATGAAAAATGGAAAGTGATGTTTGTAAATATACAAACCTGCACCATTGGGTTTGCCCCACCATTTTCATATCCAAATAGAAATATTGTTTAATACAGGGGACATGCTCTGCCCCATTTTGTACTGTAAGATTTTACATGGAACCTTTAAAGTATTTTCCAAATATTGATTAGCCAAAAATATAGACGAGTTCCACTTTATGGAACTCACCACCGCCCCACGGCCAACCCTGGGTACGGGCCTTTACAATGATGGGCCTTTGGGTATTAGGAGTCGATATTAAAAGAGGGTTTAAGGATGAAGCTATGGAGGGTTTGAGAGGACGAGTTAAAAACTAAGGGGTCTTAAAGAAAGCTTTAAAGCTCATAACCAAACAATAACTTCCTCTGTCCAGATTGTCAACTCATGCAGTGGCATTGCACTTGCCTCACAATGATTTCATTGGCTGACGTCGCAGGCGTCTAGCTGGTCTGCATTGTGCCATTTAGTTGTAGTATTTTGAGAACAGCAATCCAGCAGCTAAATGTTACAACCCGGACCTCTCGCCCACTACATGGCATGCCTGTGACGCCTACAATACGCCACATGACCCACCCACTACGTCACATGACCCACCCAAAGACCTTTATACCTAAGGTCCATGACCCACCTTTGCCGTTGTGGCGCGCCCCGGCGGATAGTGATAGAATCAGATCCGCCGCCTCCATTGGCGGAGGCCGGGATAACGACAGGAAGGTGGGCGGCCGGCTTCCCGCGCTTTTCTATGGATATTGCGTGTGTCGTCTGCTGGGCGTTGGGGAGGAAAATGAGCACATTGCCGCGTCGGGCCGCTCGTGATGCAGAGCATAGAATTGGCGGGAATCGGATATCGCCTGCTCGGACCTCTCGCCATGTAGCCAAATGAGAGCTTTCAATATACGTGTATACACTGACTACAGTAAGAATCGCTGACTATAGCTGCAACTTGCAAAAAGCGTCCAGCAAGTCCTACAGCTTGACATATTCCATTTAGGTCTATATATAGGCCCTATATTTATCTAGAATGCGTCACCTGTCACATGTTGCTCAATCATGTTATATTTAATCTTGAACAAAATGTTTCTGATGGTTCAGCATCCGTAGACTTGGAGTAGTTGATGGAGCAAAACAACCTTTCACCAACAGCTTTGCAGATTTCAATAATTTGATTCGCATTATCCACTGCCCCATCGAGGTTCCAGGACAGAAGAACGGACTAATGATTCATTGTATCTGCATCCTTCAGACTAATAGCTTCTTTTCCATTCAATTAATCCCTATGAAATAAGTGCACGGTGTTATGATGCCGACAGCGCCTGTCGCTATTGTTGTGTGACAAGCTTCAATGTCGTCTGCCGTTTTTTGCGACTCTGCCTTTCTTGGATACCGGCAAACGAACCACACTACTAGTACTTTTATATCTCATGCAAAACAAGGCGTCGGTTTAAGCATCTTTTTGACGGTGTCTCTGTTCTTTTATAACGGTGGATAACACTAATCGGTGCGTTTCCATATTACATTTCAATACATGAAATTTATAGTCTACTCGTGTATTCTTCTATACCATCGACAAGGAGGAAAGAGATCTAGATTTACTTGGTCTTTGCTATCGATACTGTCACATATAACCAGTATACACTTTAAGTACTCTCCATATCTAATAGGCCTAATATTTCCCGATTTGATGCCATTGTCACATTTTTGAAAGATCAGTTCTTTCCTTATTCGGTTGATTACTTCTCATGGATTTAGGTCTTGGTATATTGTGATTCTTACCATTGGTCCTCACCCACAAGATTTGCGGTCAATGCGTTTCTCGCGCTTTTGTAGTCTGTTGCAATTTTAGTTGAAAGAAAATCCAAATAATGCCGCCTTCTCTTTGAATGCCACCTCCGTACCCCACACTCAAATCCTAACGATGAGGGAGCATCAATATGCCCTTTGTATACGTAACACAAGCCTTGCACCTTCATCGTAATAGCGAGTACGTGATGCTTTTTTGAATTTCTATCCTCCATCCTCATCCTGTCAGCAAAAAGATAATCAATATAGGGCCAGGAAAAGGCGGATGGTGATAATTGTGAATTGTGAAAATACCAAACCAATTAGAATAAAACCTCATCTCTCGGGCCTAGTGTTCTATGTATCTTTTCTTTAATAAGACCTCAAGAGAAAACACAGTTGACAGTTGGGAATTCCGTGATGTCAGAGAGCGTGTTTTTCTCAAAGCCGGAGAGCATCGTTTACTTGACCTTTTGTCTGCGGATATTAATAGGTTATTCCGATCTTTTCCTGGACGGAGACCTGGAATAGACGAGGTTCAAAGTAATCTGAGTCACTTACTGCTAATCTCAGAGAACCTTTATCGTTCACTGGTTTGTTTTCATTGGTTCAGGAAAAAAAATAGAAAGGATGACTCTTTAACCTGTTAACATTCTACATCCATACAACTAGTTAAGGACCAATCGTGAGAGGAGATATTTTGATGTAGGCCTATCAATATTTCATATATATATGATATAATTATATATAGGGACTATATATAAAATTAATAGTACATGACAACCTTGATTTGATTGTTTTATTTTAAAAGTGGAAAATGGGGGGAGGGTAATTCAAATGAAATTTGATGTATCAAAATGTATATTTCATCTGGAAATCCCCCCCCCCCTTCCTCACCTCATTTCAGCCTTTAAAAGAAAACAATAAGATCAAGGTTGTCAAATCCGCTTTTAACTAAATTCGCCAGAGGTGTAGGCCTATATTGAGTGAATAGTATATAGACAGCTAGCTTGCACCGCGAGAACCTTTTCCAGTCTTTTATGATTAATTAGCTATACACACTATCATTGATCTGATGCATAACGCCTACGTGCTTGCAAAGTATGTGTTCAAGTATGCATTGCATAAACTGGAGTCTGCGTTTATGTTAAATTGACTCCACCAGGATTGACCATAAATATTATTTGTACTGGTCGAAAAAGAGAAACCTTTTAAATTCAATTTGGTGTTTTTAAATTCGGAATCGCGTGCATAATTAATTTCCCGGTAGGCCATTTTATTCAATCCCCTAAGAGATCATTATTCACAAGAAAGTCTCGCCTGGCTGGGGGGATTTCTGACACTTTGCCCATGCTGACTCTTAACAGCTTAAGTAGAGGCACTTGTGCTTCCATCTGGTGTCAAATCTCAGAGTCAGGTCCAATGTACTGTATGAACCAAACCCTGGAGAAGGAGGCAGGTGGTCTAGGCTTGTTTAATTATTCCAAGCTTACAGTGTTATGATTATTCATTGACTTTAGAATTAGCTCTCATATTATAATCATCAAGAAAAACCCATCAAGAGACACAGTATTTTTATATCCCGACCCTAAAGAAATTATGGTTATCTTATCTTCAAGTATCTCCTTGGAATTAAACAAGTAGCATTTATGCAGCACCCGATGGCAATTGATTATTAAGGTACTATCTCAAAAAACTATTCAGAATTCTTGGTGTAGAATTAATACAACAAAGATCGATGAACGAATTGTTACTGATTACTGTCATTGTCACTGTATAAAATGCCCCCAATTTATGCCCATAGTTGTCCTCTCAAAATTCAACCTAAAACTAACCTAAAAAAGAGTTATGTTTCTCAAACCTCGCTGGCTTATTGTGACACTCATTTACTGGTCGTTGCTCTTTTCAATGAAGGAATATGAGCGACCTTTTTATGATGGGGCGAGCTCGGATGATGTTTCATTTTCCGTCGGCCAGGGGGCGGTATGGCGATGCTCGCTCCCTCCTGCCATCTGGCGACGTCGGCTATTTAATCAGGGTAAAGTCTGTTTTCAACCAGCAGATTCTTACAACTAATAATTTGGTCATTAAAAACATTCATATAAAAATATGGCAAAAGACCATACATCCTACATATCATTCGAAAGAGAATTACAAACCATTTCCAATGGTATATAACATATATTGGATAAACCAATATTCGCACTCGCGATTTTGGAAATCGGGAGTAAAATCGGCCAGTGGAATACGGCCTTAACGGCGTGCGGCCAGGGGTGTGTGGAGCGATCGGCGGATCATTAACCGGATCCTCAGGGCCCGTTTAGCCCCTCCACGTCGGCCATGAACGATGTAGTCCTATCCTCATCAATTGGCGAGCCTCCTGACTGCACCGCCAGGGCCTTTGATGGCGCTGCGTGCGTGGAGGACGACCGGTACCACCCTAAAGCCTATATTCCACTAGGCGATTTTGACTATCTGGAATTTGGCAATTTTTAAATATGAATATAAATTTTAATATAAATATGAAACGAAACCGTGAACAGTGCATACCGTTCGGAAGGGAATATGATAACCTGTCTAATGATATATTACATGTGTGTATTTAAAAGTCCTTTCTTTAAAGGGACAAAGTTATGGGATGAGTTACGTGCTGATGATCAAATGTGTCCAACTATGTCAGAATTTAAAAGAATAATTAGATCCTGAAATAGAATGTATCTAAAGCTTATTTAGATTTGTTTGCATAACCATTGGATTTTTTTCTCCCAATTTTTGTAACGAAATGTTCGGATGTCCGACATGTCCTAACCTAGCCTATCATTATTATCTTCTTTGTACAAAATATTACACAACTGTATTTCCTATTGTATAACGTCTGAAAGACCAGGGGGTTACCCTGATGATGTTTTTTTTAAATAAAAAAAAAACCTTACTGCGACCGACGATTTGTGAAATTGTGAGTTATATCGGATCGTGGAATACAGCCTTAA
Organism: Lepidonotus clava; assembly: GCA_936440205.1. Taxonomy (NCBI): domain Eukaryota; kingdom Metazoa; phylum Annelida; class Polychaeta; order Phyllodocida; family Polynoidae; genus Lepidonotus; species Lepidonotus clava. The sequence continues at coordinate 23,753,153 of OW387135.1, forward strand.
GACAGCCATCCTTGGCGTTTCCGCGGTCAGCCGCCCATCAGAACATGCACTAATGAGGCCTGATGAGAAGCCAGAAAGGCGAGAGGAAACCTTAAACATGGTATCTATGACACAAAGAAACCCATAGGAATTTGCCCCGAGAACGCTGACGTTAGTCTAGCGCGATTGGCAGCGCTATCAAATGTTGCCCGCGCGAAAAAGGGCTTTATTGATGTGACGAGTGCGGACAATTATTCTTCATTAGGCTCTCTTGACGAGTAGAGGATTGCTTAGCAACCCTGGAAACATGTTGTCTGAGAAGTTCAGATTCTCACACCCCCCCCCCCCCCCCAAAAAAAAAAAAAATTTAAAAAAAATTTAAAAAACAAATTAAAAAAAAATATATTATTTTTTTTTAAATTAAAAAAAAACAAGGGGGGAGGAAAAGGGAAGTAAAAACGGAAATAATTACCAAAATTGAAAATTAACTGCGCCGATTCATTTGAGCATGATGGCTTAGGCCAGACTTCAGTTTCCCTTTGGGGGGACCCAAGTGCCCTATTGACGTCCCCATCTTCCATCATTCCCATCATTGAGCCCTGGCCGCGCCCACATTAGGCTGAGCCTCGCGGCTAATAGCTGCACTTAGGGCGCCGGCTGCTCCTCCAGGGTCGGCGGCAGGTGTGGCGGCGGGGTGGGCAGGTGTGCCTCCCTAATGGCCCGCCGCCCCCCTCCGGCCCAGGAGGCGTGAGAGGTCCTGGAGTGACCGTGGAGGAGCAGGGACAGGGCCCAGTGTCCTGGCCCATGCAGGAGGAGGAGGAGGAGGCCTCTCCGGGCGCCCCCTGGAGCAGGCCCCAGGAGGCAATCCACTCTCCAAACACATGCCTTCATCACCAGCTGGGGTGCTCCTTTTGGATATAAATGTACAAATCATATGTATAGGAAAGTGGAATTTGGATAGGTCCTAATGATTCAAATTCATCTCTCTATATACCCCTCCCATCGGCCCCGCCCCCACCTTAAGCTTTGTATAATTAATAGGAATATATAGTAAAGTACAGTTGGATATAGATGTATGTGAACCAAAAGGTTACATGAACAAACCTTATAAATGTACATCAGAGTGTAAGCTGGACGGATCCGGATGAATCAAATGCATCTCTCTACCCCGCCCCCATGCACCTTTGTAATTAATGGGAATATAAAGTAAAGTAAAAAGCAGCATTTTATCAAAATAGTGCTTTAAGAATATCATTTCCTTTAGGGATATAATAATAATAATATGTACATTCCTTGAATGTTTTGGTCGTCCGTATTTCCAATTTTGCTTTAAAGAACCATCAATTCTTTGCTACACTCTATTATATGATGTATTCTATATAATGGTATATTCGCCATTCATGGTATCATTGAGAGAAAAGATCTTTCTAGCCATGTCAGATATGTATGACATAAAGACTGATCAGCTATACTGCGAACGTTAATATTGCGTTTGATTGATCATCTATACAATACTTATTGATTGATGATTCTGCTGACAGCGCCGGCTGGCCGGAGTATGATCTGTTTAGATGTATAGGTGTCATCATTCAAGTGTTGCGTGGCAGCAGATATCAAACAATGCCATGTTCTTGAACGTACCAGAACTCAAAACTCAAAAGAAGAATAAACAGAAATAAAATATACGGACCGACGCAGCTGTTTGAGATAATTATAACTATGCTTAATTGCACTCTTTTTTTCAGGACGTTAATCGTTTTGGTGCGAGTTGTTGAGCTCTACTTGTTGACTATGCAGTGAGCATTAGTTCACCACTTCCCGGCCTTTTCGGTGCACCATGAAAATAACTCTAAAGTTTCTGTATACTGAAGAGTAGATACCGTTCGGTACACCACAAGATTACGTTTAGGCAACATTGAGCAGTGACACTTTTTGGTACATCATAAATATTACGTTTTTTTACGTTTACGGGAAACACAATTTCTAGTCCACAAAAATGGTGGACCTAGAATCATTGGAGATTTTTTTTTCAATTGCTAGGTAAAGGATCTTGACAAAATGCTACCTGTTTCAACTATGTTTATGTCATGGGTTTTTATACTACCACTCGCGATAGGACTGCCCATACATCCAGTTCCCTTTATTCTCTCCCATATTGTAACTGTTTACTGTGGGCACAGCATGATTTTTTTTATATCATCGTCCTTAATTCTTGGCATGATGGAAACGTGCCGCCAATATTTGCCCCAATCTGCCATGCATCTACGCATGGACTCACGGGAGCAGCTTATTTTCCCTGCACCAAGAAAGAGTGTTGACGCATGCGCACGGCATTTGCATCTCAGACTCTTTGGGTGCATTCAAAATGGGGTCCAGGACGTCTGTAAACCTTCAAAACGCCCTGATCAGTAACAGTCCAATGGAATTTTAAATCAAAGAGAGATTTTTCACAGGGCGTATTTCTTGCAATATTCATAATGAATAGTTAGATATCAAAACATAGGCCCCTTTGTGGAAATGCTGCAACTCCTGCCACAAACTGCAATGAACTTGAACAAGAACACAAATTTGCTGAAAAAGCACCAAACGTGATAGCAGGACTTACATATAGGCCTAGTGTACATAGAGTTCTTCCTTCCAAATCAGAACAAAATACTTTTTATCAAATGTATACATCTGCTAAACATTTGCAGAAAAGACTCATCACAAGATAGCACATATTTATATCGCAGAAAAGACGCATCACAAGATAGCACATTTTCACATTTACAGAAATGGCACACCACGACCTACACATAGTGCTTAAGTATTCTTTCTGAAACAATTGTCGAGAAAGCATCCAACGTAAATGGAGAACCGATCTTCATAGGGCACTTAGTTCTCCTCCCTAAAAATGAATAGTCTTAAATTTGCAAACGAAAATTGCTGAAAAAGCACCTCGCAGCATGCACGACATAGTGCCAATGGCGGGTCCAGGAATTTTAGAAAAGGGGAGGCGCAGGTCCCATGCCCCCCTCTAAATCCGTCCCTGAGTGCACTTACCACTTCTCCCTACAAATGAGGACATGCACATTTTGCTTAAGAAAATTCTGAAAAGGCAGCTCACGTTCTGGCAGAAGCTATTCATAGTATACTTAGCTCTCCTCCCTACAAATGACCAGAGTAGAAATGACCTACAGGGGGTTGAGGTCTGTAGGCCGGTGCCCTTGACCCGTTGATAGATGGCTACATGCCCCTCTTATAAAGACGACAAGGACACAGAGAGGGCCTGACCCACGCACCTTTAAGATGGGGGCTGCCTGACTGGCAATACTGAGCGTGGTTTGTCAGCAGTGTCCTTCGGTAAGGTCGGGTCCACATTTTAGGATATTTTTAGTTACCAGGTTACACCCAGAGTAATGTACAACACTTGAACAGAATTATACCAAAATTGGTATAAAATATAAAGCTGAATAGGGGTAAACTATATGGCAATTGGGAATAATCATCAGAGAAGTTGTCTGAAATGAGCAGGAAAAAAACGATTTCATGCATAATTCAAATGTTCCTCGTGTATGACAAAAAAAACGTGTAGGAGGGGAAAAAATCAAAGCAATGAAGATGAGTATGAGAGTAAATAAAATCAGAATATTTGAGCTGGGAAAGCCACTTCTTTGAAGCCAGCTGACGTAAGCAACATAGCCTCTGACGTCAGGGAAGCCATGGGGAGTAATTGGTGCATAAGTATGAGTCATGATAAATAGGATTCATAGATAATTTCGTAACAAATATTTCCCCTGTCACTTTTGTTTTTATAAGCCTGTGGTTGACATGGCTTCACCTGTTGTTTGCAGGCTGGCTTCCATGATTTGCCCGTGTAACTTATTGTACAATTGACACTTATAGAATTGACTTCTTAGTGGCTATATACCTGGACTTTGAGCTTGTCATTTTTGGGTGTCTTTTGAGTGTCCAAATAAGATTGAAACATGAATTCTGTCACGATTCTGTTCCAATGCTGCCATTACTCGTGTAACTAAAAGTTCCGAACAAGGCTCAAAGGCTCACGGGGCTTCTTATAATTGTGGATAATTGTTAGTACAGTTCGATCAGGTAGATATTAAAAAATAGCCTGATACTTTCCTTGCTTGTCCCGCAGAAGAAAAATGTTCTGACCCCCCCCCCCCCCCTGTTTACCTTGTTCTTTCAATGTCTCAATTATATGTTCAACTTTAATATAAAACTATTGTTCTAATAATTTTCGTATAATCTATCCATTAAGTTATTGCTCATTTGCAAACCAAACATGCCTATTCTGGGCTTCATTTTACACAATAACAAAGCTAAGTTGTAATTTGAAGCCATGAGTCTTCGTTACTTGACCCTGGAGGCAGTGCTGGAGGAGTGGTTGGTCAGTTCCGACGGTCTGTGACCACCCATTAGGGGCATTGGGAGGCCGGGCCCTGGTTTCCGGGGCGGCCTAGGAGCTCCATCTTCCATTTGGTCCTGGATTGTCAGGCTTCGGCCACCAAGACCGATATATCGGTGTCCTGACCACTCCCCGTCGGCTGGACGTCAACTGCTTTTTGTCCAGCCAGGCGATAAAGGACCCTGGAGTCAGAGTTGGGTGGTCAATGCAACCATGGAGCGATGGGCATTAGTAGGTTGCTGCCATATGTAGATATGTGAAATTAAAGGCTGTATAGGTATGTAAAATGATAATTATGTGAAATCAAAGGCTGTATAGGTATGTGGAATTAAAGGCGGCATGGGCATTTGAAATTGCAGGCTGTTTAGGTATGTGAAATTAAAGGCTGCATAGAAATTTGAAATTAAAGGCTGTATAGTTATACGTGAAATTAAAGGCCATAATTATATAGGCATGTGAAATTAAAGGCCGGTTTGTGAAAGTTAAAGGTTATAATTATATATAATGTAAAATTAAAGGCTGGCCTCGCCATTGGCGCATGGTAGTTCTGAGTCTTTAACACTTTATGGTAGTACGTTAAATGTTAAGGCCGTGCTTGCACCATGGCGACCACCCTTGCTGGCTCCTGCCAGAAAAATCTGGTCCTCCCTGCAATCCTATATACTCTAGTTTATATTTATATTTTTGTAAGAGGAAAACAAAACGGGCCTCTACTATTTTATATGATTTTAAACACACATTTACTCCATAAGCACATTTACAAAATTAGCCTTGCACTTTCTGTTAATATCAAACAGGTAGGTTGCTGATGTCGAATATTAATAGTATCGGTTGAATATAAAAGAAAATACGGAGAGGGAACTGGCAGTTTAACGGGGAAAAGATAATGGAATTTTGATTGTAAACACTAAAATAACCTCCCCTTGTGAGATAATGGCCGGAAGTTGAACCGATCAAACACCTGGTTTGGAAACGAGGCTGGCCTGATGAGGAAGCCATGACGGAAGCCATGGTGGAAGCCATGGTGGAAGCCATGGTGGAAGCCATGACGGAAGCCAAGGTGGAAGCCATGGTGGAAGCCATGGTGGAAGCCATGGTGGAAGCCATGGTGGAAGCCATGACGGAAGCCATGGCGGAAGCCATGGTGGAAGCCATGGTGGAAGCCATGGTGGAAGCCATGGTGGAAGCCATGACGGAAGCCATGACGGAAGCCATGGTGGAAGCCATGACGGAAGCCATGTCTTACTTGGGCTCCAACAGCACCGTCTGACCTTTAAAATCGTTGTAGGAGGGGGACACGGTGGGAAGAGGACGTTACACGTATTTGTCCCTCAGACCTGTTTATCTCCACAATCTTTGAGAGTCAGGATCCCGTGTGATCTACGATTTAACGACAAAGGCATCCATTCAGTGGTCACTGTCGAATTACACATTTGTATCATTATTTATTTTACTTGCTTATTGATATAAAGCTTGAAAAAGCCATGATGGAAGCCATAATGCATATATGTTTTTCTGCTGAATTCAGTGTTCATTTTAAGTTGAAATAGGAAAAAGTTATTTAGCAATTAAGCAAATTTTTTATCACATTGCATGGACGGTTTTACACCACACTGAATTTGGATTTTGAGACAGATGTAGGTACTTACACTGAGGTCGTTCTTTCACATATATATGTTAGTTATGGGGGACAGGGTCACAATTCACGTTATTGTGATCGTTTATTTTACAATCGACTCAGATGAACGCCCTTTCGGATAATATGTAGTTACTTCATCGCACAGGACAGACAATGTATTCTCCCATATGAAAGTGTGTGTTCCCTGACCTATGAGAAAGAGAAAAAGTTGGGCAGTCAGCAAAGTGGTCGCGTGTGCCCAGAGATCAGGCATGACAGAGTGAAGTTCAGGTGATGGGGCCGAACGCCACCTAGCCCCCTTCCTCAGGAGGGCATTACAAGGCTTTTTACTTATCATAGACGACGATGGCAAAGGTGGCGGGCTGACAGGACGGACGCCGTCGGCTAAACGTCTCTGACGTGTTGGGTCGGGAGATTGAGTTAGCATTCACGTCAGAGGCGGAGAGAGAAGGTACTATAAGGGATGGGTGGGAGGGGTAAGAGAGTAGGAGGGGCAGGAGGAGGGAGAAGGGAGAAGGGAGTAGCAGGCAGGTGGGCGGATACATGGCTGGGGTGTGGCCGGGCCCACTGCTACCTTCTACTACTACCTCTACAGCACGTCGTCGATTGCTCGCTGCGTCAGGGCCCCGGCGACAGAAAGCGATGCGTCAGCATTTTGCCAGTCGCGTGGCTGCCTGTGTGGCAGGATGGCCGCGCGCTGCTCCGCCACCGCCGCCGCCGCCGCCGGGAGGAACACAGGAGGAGGAGGGGGAGCGGGCAGCAGGCCCTTACTAGTAGTACTACCGGAGGTGCGGCGGCTAGCGCAACAGGCAGTGCCCCTGCCTTAGCACCCACCCACCTACCTGTCTTTAACCTCACCTGTGAACTGGTTTACGGACCCCTTACATACCCTCCAGGCCGCTGGCAGTGTACTTACCGACGACGCGGACAACTTTCTTGATTAACAGATGGCTCGGCCGAAGCTCACCCTCCAACGAGGTACGTATCCCCCCTCTCAGTCTGCGCCTACATTCCTCCATCCCCACCCTCCACTCTGCTGTCCCCACATCCCAGCATATCCCCTATCCATCCTTTATCGGCCTTGTGCTCAGCAACACAATGCATATTGATCATTATGGAAGCTATCACCTTATCAGTAGCTTATCTGAAAAGGGGTTGCAAGCATCCGTGGATGACCTTGATCTTAATGTCCTCTGTGCATGTCTGATGAAACCCCAACCCACAGCCGGTTAGAATGCCAGACCTATAGACCCAGTCGTCCGTCATGGGGATTACTCGTAATTCTATATCCCCACCGTAGCCATCTGCGTTTGTTCAGATGCGCCAATCCTTGGGGCGGACGGCGGCAGCAATGGCCCCGAAAAGGTCATAGGAAGGGAGCGTGCTGATGCCCTTTTGGTTACATTACCAAGGCCCATCGCTCTTCCTATAGCGGCGGCGGCGGGCGGCGGCGGCCACCGAAGGGCCTTTGGGCTGGAGGCGGTAAAGCCCTGCTGCTGTTGCCCACGGCCGCTGCTGATCCTCCTGTTGCCGCCCATACCCTCCTCCTGTAAGCCGCCGCGCCCTTCGTCCTCCAGGCCCTCCGTCTGCTGCCTGGAGGAGTTTGAGGTGCGCCAACACGATCTGCGGCGAGCCTCTAACCATCATTCCGAGACGCCAGCCTGAAACGCCCTTTTCCTTTGGTACTATAGGCATGCAAAGGTATAGGCTTAATACAACTATGAGACGCCCTTTCCTGTGGTACTATAGGCATGCAAAGGTATAGGCTTAATATAACTATGTAAGCCTTTACACATTTCTATGCAGATCAAATAAGAAGTCTTTTTAAGTGGACGTGGGGAGGAGGGTATGCATATATACATTAAATACTAAAATCTCGGGCGTTTGCATTCTTCATATCTATACACTGAGTACTAAAATGTCAAGCGTTTGCATGCACTTGGCTGGCATTTCCCCCAGCTTTCCATAGTTTGCATTCCCAACAAAAGGAGGAGATGTGGTCAGATCCCCGTGAACCCGTCCCCCCACTTCTGTCGGATCGCAGACCAAAGGCACGCTGACGCAATTAGGCGTTGGTGGTATACCGCATAGGTGGGGTCCACTATAATTATTGGCTTATTCTTACGTTTTTGCTCCCAAATTTCGGGTTAGAGATTATGGTATTGTGAGCTGCTCAAATTTCTATAATGAGTTGCTCAAACTTGCTCACATTTGGTCCCCAAATTACAGGTTAGAGATGTGGTATTTTTGTGAGTTGCTTAAATTTCTATTATGAGTTACTCAAATTTCTATTATGAGTTACTCAAATTTCTATTATGAGTTGCTCAACCTTGCTTAAATTTTGTTCAAAATTTGGGATAGGAATGAAGGTATTATGAGCTGCTAAGACAAAAAACACAAAAAATCGGGGATCACAAAGTTTGTTTTCTTTTAATATTCATCAAGTTATGATAATTTGAGAGTGGCGTCCCAATCTGGTTCCGGTCATATTCAATGTAGTTCCGGTGCTTCTGATTGGTCGCATTGAGACCCTCATAGTCCACATAGAGTCAGCTACAGCACCGTTTCTGTGGGTCTGCTGAGGTAATGACAGGTCGTTAGATAAGAGTGCCTAATCATCGGGCTTTGCCTACATGGCAGGACGTCGCAGCTATAGAGGACAATTCCTATCGTATTTGTATAGATCTTTTGCAGACTTTTTTTAGTGATCACCATAACTGTGTTGCTATGAATCAATACAAAATTAGTCAATTGTATGGTATGATGATTGCTGGTTTTCATGTATTTCGAATGAATCTGACATAAATATGTCATCTAGGTGTTTTTGAACTTTGAATTATTATTATTTCAAATTGATCTCTAATGTGGCGCCCAGCCCAGTTTTGGGAGGTGTGATGTCATCTACACAATGTTTTATGGTTAAGGGACCATAAATTTAGGTGTCCGTCATCTTGTTTTTGATGCCTTTTTATCAATATTTCGCGATTGAGAGGGTTTAAATTCAATCTATATACAAGGTCACTTGAATATTTTGAATGTCAATTTGGCTCAATGAAGTATTTCCGGCTGTGAACAATGTAGTACCAGTTTCACTGAATGGCTAAGATATGACCCTCATGAGACATATACTATGATATCGAATAGTCAAGGCTCCTCAATAAATGGTAGACCTATACACAAAAACGAAAAACACTTTTCTAAAATGAATAATGTAAGGGGTAGTTTGGTAATTGTTGTCACGCCTAGATTTTTATTTCCAAAAACTACTTTCAATAATGGAAAACGCCCACGGCTAACATAGCATTTATATTGTACCTATGTTCCATTGAATAAGCGGCCAGGGGTGTATGTTGCTAATGCAAAATGCCCGTGGTTAAGACTGCATTTTATATCGCACATATCCCATGGGATCGCCGTATGAGCTGGATTGTTACCAACGGAAAACGCCAATAGCTATTGGTGAGCTTGAAATAATTCATAGCCCTTGGATTTGTCGTCTGGGCTTGGATTTAACTTGATTGTGAAGTCTGCGTGTCATAATTTTCATAGAGCCTAACCACATTATGTTGTAAGTGGAACACTGATGGATATTAAGTGTGTAGTCACTTTGAATTTCGTAAAACAGCTATTATGGTAACAATATGACACTTTAAGGCAATTGTCATTTTGATGTCTTAATTGCTTTCTCACCACACGATAGGCCTATTTTGGATGGTGGGCCAGATTTCAGATTTTCAGATCTAAGTTATGCATTTTATCAAAACTGTCTGACACATCACTCATAAAAACATGTTCATTGTATCCGAAAGGGTCTATTTTAATCGAATTTTCGTGAAAGGCTTCAGCCTTGGCAGATGAGCAAACAACTCTTAATTGACTTGTCAGTGAACCTGTCAACGGATGTCGCAAGTATAACGAATGACTGTCAAGAAAATAGTTGGAGATTTAAAAAACTTCACAACCAGACGCCTGATCTATTAGTTAACTTGTACAGACGTTCATATTGCCCATCTACTTGGTTATCTGGTTATAGCTGTACGAAACTGTAGTTCCATCCAAGTCCGCGAGTCGCTCAAACAACGATTGTTAACCAGCAGTCATTTTAGGTGAGAATTCCATCCTGTGGCATCCCAGCATGCTTTGTTTTTGCTGGTTTGTGGCAAGAGGGAGTTGTAAAGAGCCAGCAGTTACATAACCAGTGAAAGGTAGTCCAGGATATGATATATAGACTATCCAATGGAAATAACCCTGCCACAACATGCATATTTTTAACTGACATTGGCGCTATGTAGGTGTAAGGAACTATTATACAAGAGACAACTAGGTCATGGAAGGACTATAACTGTACCTGGGTAAAAACGCCACACACAGATTTCGCTGATTATCAGCCTTCTTGTCTTTGACATAACGTGACTGCGCTGCTGGTTCCCGTCGTTGACGCTGCTGGTTTCCGGCGAAGACGCCGCTGATTGCCGTGATTGGAACCAGCGCAATGCGCCATCAGCCTACTTGGGGAGGGGGGGGGGCATGAACAAGGTGGTGTGTGTAATTATAAAGTAGTTCATCCTACATTAATCCTAATGAACAAAGGTAAATGTCGAGACATCTTGATTCCCCACTGATCTAATCTTTGAATGGAACGGCAGGGTAATTCAACACGTTCATTGTTGACATTGGTGTTTACATGATTCAATCCCTCAAGGTATTGGCACAAAATGAAACGTCAAATTTATATGGATAATTATGAAGCTTGTTAGGCCTAGTAACATTCATTTATGCAGTGATAAATCTCTTAGTGAACAGCAAGGATATCTCTTTTTCAAAACAACCTAGCCAAATTGCGAATAAGCGATGATTTGTTTGCAATCATACAATTTGATTAGTCTGTTCCTCCCGATTCCTCCCAAATGTCCTTTAACAAATTTATGATTTATTGGATATAAGTAAGAACATTGCTTCTTATACGTTGAGTCACCGAGCCATTTAAAAGTAATAAGATGATATCACATAATCAGATCACAAGAACGTAAATGCATGGTGATGCACTGTTTGGTTGCAGTGACATTATTGGGAGCCATCAAAAACATCTTGCTGCAACTTCAAAATGTCTCAAAAACAAGAACCAATAAGTGACGTTGGTGGGATATTATAATTACATCGCATGCTTGGCTGGGAAAGCAACAGCAAAATTGGTTATAAGCCCCCTTTGATAATGTCTTCACAAAAAAGTGTTGAAAGATTCCAAGAACAGCTAGAAATTCTTCTTTCTTGCCTAGTAATTTAAGAGCAACACTTGAATAAAAAGCAAAAAGCTTAATCTGCTGAACAACATGATGTGAAACATTCCCTGCACATTGCACAGAGATAAAGCCTATGGCTGCCTGCGTCCTTGATTTCGTGGCCAGTTCACAAAAGTGGTTGATTACAAATCAAATTAAACTGGTGCTGCACTGTTTATTTACGGCAGCCATGAGTGTGCATACATAATCAAATGAATCTAAAAGCACTTATAAACATGTTTTCCTTCACCAGTGCCAGCTGAGTCACCTCTCTACCTAACCTTTCTGACCAGAGGTTGGCCAATATACACTGCCGATAAACAAACACCCACTCGATCAGGGGAATGCCTGGAAGTGTGGGGATACTCCCCCTTTAGAGCATAGTAGGGGGATCCAGGGGGTAGGTCCAGGGGGCTCTGAACCTCCTGCACTTTAAATGGGGACACAAAAAGGATAAAATGTACAAGAATGTGCAATGTCCTTGAACAACAGGCTGATATACATTCGTCCTTTTTTTCAAAATCTTGGATCCTCCCCAGTAAGGAACTAATTCAATAAATACATGGTTGATAAAATGGAATGGAGTAAAATGCATATAATAATTATATCCTTTTTTTATATAAGTAACTAACATAAGTCTATTTAATGGTGATTAAAGCGATAGTATTGGAATATAAAATATTGTTGATTCGTAATCAATGATAATTATATTATCATTCCCCACTGCAAACATGAAAATTCCTTGTTTTGTAACAGATGGTTTTTGGTTTTATCAACTTAGACTTGACAGCTGTGCCTGGAGTAAGATTACCCCAAAGCAACATAACTGAATGATTATTTTTCGTTGCCACTACTTTTCTCCAATTACAATAATTGTGTGTTCTTGCTGCAGACATTTTGGGAGAGGCTTGTTTTTAGGAGATGGATAACACACAAATCATTGTAGCAAGTGTCTTTTAATGTGCTGTTTTAACAGTTTAAGAAGGTAATAACAGTTGACAATCCCTTCCCGGGACATTTAAGCCCATCCCAGTTTATATCCAAATGAATTTGAATTATGAAAAAACATTGAAATTCTTTCCAGGTTAAGTCCCCACACAGTCACCTCAAATGAGATCAACTAAGGTGATCTTGTTTCCAATAGGTACCAATGTTACAGTGTATCAGTTTGATGGAGACTACCAAATAATTCTATGTCCCACAAATGTGTACAGGGCGAGAATTAGTATCTCGACTGATAAGAGGAGCATGGCTTCTTTGAGGATTGAGGTAGGACTGTAAATTATTATCATGTTTTTTGTCCAACCTCACTGGTGAACAAACATGGAATAGGATTAATTAGCCTTTGTAGTTCCTTTTACGGTGAATTACGATATCGGTTGAACCAAGTACACCCCCCCCCCTCCTTCCAGGTATACCAACCCTTCACCTGATTGGCTCGGTTCCTTCAGTGTGTTTGATTGGTGGAGGTAGGGGGAGGCCTTTAACTGCCTAGCTTAAGTGTAATTCAAAAGGGATCCAACTGCGCCTGTGGTTTTCTCTGACTAAGCCATAAAGGATCGAAAAAGCATGACCCGGCTGAACTCATGTTAACCACACAGTCGGGGATCTCATATGTGACCATTATTAGCTTCCTTACTGGTCTGGCTTATAACATTATAGGACAAGGTGATTTACCTTCCTAGCGCCAGGTCGATCATGAGTCGATCTGGTCATATACAAGTGATTATTGGCGGTTGGTGGGCGAATCGGTGGACTACCGGGCCCCAAGGTATAGGAAATGGGAAATCAATTAGTCTGTGAGTATTACTGGATCTGTCCCTGAAAGTACTGTGTATAAGGGTGCAGTGTAATCCGGAAAACTGATTCAATCTATGCCGTTATGTACAGGCATTACATGCATGTAATAGTATTTGTATGCATATAACATGTACACCTATACAATCATAGTTTGGAAAATTAACACCATTTGTTTCATAACTAATTCTAGCCTCACCAATTTCTTTCCGCGTTTGTGTGAAGGCGTCTTTACCTTTTGCAAATAGTATTTAAAGGACGTTAGGCACACAACATAAAGATAAACATTCACAACCAAAGACACGCTATGTGAGTTATATATGAATAGATCTAGATAGAGTTGCTGCTCTTGAATACCTAATCCAGCATAATATGCAATGACCAAATGATACCTTAGCCAGCATTGCCCAGATACTATATCAAATATGCCCTATTTCCGACATTAATATGTTCATTTTGATACTCTATGTTCGTCTGAAGGGCGAATTAATCGTCTACATTCCCATTCACTTATCTTGCTACTAACACATTATTCAATTTTCACTCCATACAGCAAAAAAAAGATAACAATGTATTATAATTTACGACGGGCAACCAAATTACATTTCGGTACTGCAATTAGATTTTATACTTCAGGACCCTTGAAATGAAGCAGGTGATGTCTGAACTGATGGGAAAGTCGCTGAGGGTTAAGTTTTGATGAGTCAGCTGATTTTTAAAGGCTGCTGGCTGTTGTCAGTTATGGTATACCTCAGCAAATGATCCGCCCCCGTACCCTACCTCCAACCCCCCAGGTCTAGTCGTCTTCAGGTGGGTTCTTACGGTCCGTTCACATTGTGAGACCCAACCCGACGATTGTCAATTCTTGAAACTTGATTGTTGCAAACTAAGTCAGTCTGGATGAAAAACTGAGCTATGGTCACATATTAAGAGACTGGATAGTCTTAACCTGTTGTGATAGACTGTACGTCGAACGGTATGTGTGCTATTCTGGCTGGCTTAGATTTTCAATTAAGAAATACAGTCTTAAGCCCATATTCCACTATGCAATGTTTCATTTGTACTTGCGCGTTCCTCTTCAAATTTGCGTTGTTTGAAGCACGACAAGGTGGAATATAGTAAATCCCTAGTATTGGTACTTGCATTGGTACTTGCGCTGGAGCATTATATCATGCATTGTAAATATCATGGGTAAAAAATAAAACTTGATATAGTATGTGAACCTGCAAGTATGAAAAGTACTTTATGCTTGTAACGTCTGGAAGATCAGACAATTCTGAAGACGACAACATAAAACAAAATTACAGAAAAAAAACATTATACTTGCCTTAAACTGCTTAAGATTAGCAAGTCCCTATCTTCGCAAGATTAGAGACCAAACTGCAAGGCAGTCAGGAAGACCAAAACTCCAATTTGTGACCCCTAGTCACAACTAAAAACTAACAAAATCCCAGCTAGAAGTCCTACACCTTTGACTTCAGTCGCTTAGTGTGATCGAGCCTTCAGGGAGTGAGTCGTCTCACCTGCCGACCCTAGCCTTTGTAGAACTTTGATCCGAGAACATGGTTACCCAGGAACTGCCCGCGGGCCGCTGGTATCGACCGCTTCATCCACACAACCCTCAACCACCGCGGGGTATCAGCGAAACCCGCTGATGACGTCACTGTCACCCGGCCAGCCCAGAGGCAGGGATAGTGGTGGTGGTGGTGGTGGTGGTGCATGGTGGTGGGGTGGTGGCTGCATGGTCAACCAAAGGCAAGCTTTGGGAGCTCGACCTAATCGGATAAGGGAAGGGATTCCGGGAAATATAGCTCAAAAGATGGCCGTATTCCAAGACGAACATCTTGGCGTTCAATATTGAAGCTTTCAATTTTCAGGCAGGTTTGGGAATATTATAGAAATCGCGACGGTCTTAGACCCTTAAATTCCACAGGGGGATATGGGGACTTTTAGGGCTTAATGTAACATGGGATTTTAGGAGAATATTGACAGGGGACGATGCAATTACTTAATTCAACAGGGCTACTTGCCAAGTTCTTAAATTCGACAGGGCGACATACAACTTTTCTTAAGATTGATATTCGACCTCAGGACCCCCTCTCCCCAACCATCAAAAGCCCCATATATTTCTCAGGACCCCTATGATCTTAACGGTATATGATCTGGCCCCTTTATGATTCCTAAATCAGGCTCGCTCACGTGTATTGCCGTTGCCTCAGGCAGTCTAGGCATTCCTGAGCAAGCTGGTATTTTACCGGAGTGTCCAATGCATACCCAGGCAAGAATGTAACGTTATTAAAACGTTAACATAATATTCTATTGGGTCCTGGTTTGGTTCTTGTTACGTTATTTTGATGGCACCCAATGAGATCTTTAGAACTTCACCTTGCGACGTTGCATTGTGACGTTATTAGGGAGTTTTAGCACTGCCGACGCATCCCATAAACGTAAACGTAACGTATCATCTATCTCAGTGACATGATTTCCTTTTAGAAATATTTCTTTAAAATATTACAATATGGTCCATGCCTTAAATATCAATGTAAATAGGTGTTATATTTTTTGAGTTGTTTCTCTAGTAGACACTTTTGAAGTTCTGAGATGCGTTAACGTATCGAGATGCGTCGAGGGTGCTAAAACTCCCTATTATAACATTCTGGTTACGTTATTTCATGTAAAAATGACGTTATTATAACATTCTGTTTTGGTAATGTCTCAACATCACCAGAATAATATTATAACGTTATTATAACAGTCTATTTTAGTAAGTCACAACTTCACCTAAAATGACCTTACTGTTATGTGACAATAAAGCAGGTTATGGACTGACCAAAAAAGTATGGTTGCAGAACGTACTTGTTACGTTGCTGCTTGCCTGGGTACCCACTACCAAGTTTTGTAAAACAATCAAGTCTCATGTTACCTAGCTAGCTGTCCATGTCCTCGCTCATGTTTCATGTAAAATTTCTTAAATATCCTGGTGGGGTTCTTTCCCTCATCATGCCAATAAGATTCAGGTCATTAGTCTATTTAAGTAGAACCAATGTCAAATTGATAGATTTACAGCGGGATTTGAAAAAATAGATTAAGGGAGGAGTTGCATAATTTGTCGTGGAAAATTTTGCAATTGCCTCCAGAGTGATGAGGGTGTGTGTGAGGACGGAATAATTACACGTTTTGTCATTGATATAGTATACATCATGTGAGGGTCAAGATTCAGTTTAACAATAAGAAAAAGACCGGAACTTGGTTGTTTATAACCGGAAGAAGACGGACAATTATGTGAGCTATCAATTGACGAGTTTTAAGGAGCAATCTAATGGAAGTTATCCAATTTTAATTGATGAAACCAAAGAGGCATAGTAATTTATTTCACCTGTTAAAAGGGCGATAGTTGATGCATATGATCAAGATGGCGGAGTCCGCCTGAACGGTATAGCAACAGAATTAGAAGCGCGCAACCCTCGTGCACAAGAATGGGAACTTCTTTATTCCGGGCCCCTTACGAAGGGTGACGGTAGTGCAACCTGCCGTCGGCAATTAAGCCAATGACACACGAGATCGATGCGACAGAACGCCAACCGATCGTCCGATCATATTCTTTTTTCGTCTATTTGAAACCCCTTTCCCTTATTCATACTCCCTTTCTATAACAACAAACCTTCAAAATAATCTATAAAATCAAAAAAATATTTTACACTCGATTCTTTTCTAAGAAAACAGATTCCCGAAATCGGTTCAGAATCGGCCCATAATCGCTGCGTGAATCGCCCGCTTTTTGCTTATGCAAGTGTCTCTGTCTGCTGCCACCTGTGACGACCTGAGCACGCCCTGAGCACGCCCCGAGCTGCTCACTCACCAAAGGTGAGCTGCTCGGAGTAGTACCCATACACCATGGAGAAGGCGGACGGGGAGCGCAGGGATTCCGTACTCAGCATGTTGGTGCTCAGGCCCTCTCCCAGTTCATTGTTTCCAGGTAGGAATATAGTATTGTGTTTAAACAGAAAACATCACTTTTATCTTTTGTCGATGCGCTGGGATGTATGCACGTAGTACGCATATTTGGGCGTGGCTTTTTCGGTCGGAGATGTATAAGGTGGGAGACAGTACTAGTGAGAGGTGTCACCTTGAACTAATTTAAGGATCCATACACGTGAGAGTAGTTGAGAAAAATTGAGGCCTTATCAAATACTTATATTCCATAGTATTTTCTACCGATGAAGGGGTCATTGGACGGTAAATTTCAAATTAGATTTGCTGATCAACAGTGCTATTGGTATTTTACACGCCTGTACCTTAAGGTTTTGGTAATCGTAGGTATACTGATAACTTTTTTTGTTTTAGATTGAGCAGTGCTCACTTTATTACACCATAAAACATACAAGGTATTTCTTCATCTGTTCCAATTTTTTGACTCTGCACACAAACATTTTCTGTAACAACATCGTATAGAAACCTTTTCAACAGAGCTTTTTACACTGATAACCTTTAATCTGTTTTGGGCAACCCTGAATATTGTTTGACCTGCCCATTACATTTGGCATGGAGTTCATATTATCGTCCTATTCTCGAAGTTCTACGTGTCCAAAAGCCCTATTCAACCCCTATGCTTGTATTATTGACGTTAACCAATTGCGACTGCCTGCACCTATAATAACATTAAAGGTAGCTGTTATATCTATATTATAGTGACCTTTTGGAGTCCATGACTTATTTAGTGATTTTACTCATCCGCCTATTTTCGATCCTTGAATGGATTTATTTCCATGCTTTTCGATTTAAAACATTCTGTATTGTTCCCTAATGGTTTGATGCGACTTTTTGATGAGATACACAATGCAAATTATCCACATTTCATTGAACTGGGTCAGGTGGTCAATGGAGACACTTTACCTCATTTTACCTGTAAGGTATCATTTTGCACCTGCTGCCGGAAAATTGACCTGCAGTCCCGGCCCATTGCTGACAACAGAATGCCTAGTATAAGCTCCTAATCATCTGTTTATACCGTTTAACCCCAATGTATCTGAGGGTTATTATCGTTTGCCTGAAGGCTAATGATAAGCCTACAATGAATTGCAAATTGCCACCTGTGAAATGCCTATGGATGGAGACTATTTCCGAGGACTTTGTTTGAACTAATGCAGAACAATGAGAACTGAAAAGGGAAAATCTACCGTATAGATACGGATCATAATGATGAGCACACTTCTGTCTTTTAACAATTTTAGATGTTTAACTGAAAGGTTCGACTAAAATATAATGGATCAATTTTCATAGCGCCACCCCGAATTCCTCGACCTCACTCCCACCCCAACTCTCGCGTTTTTAATACCTGTAAGTAGACAAAATATAGTATGCAACGTATCTATATGCAAGTAGACATAACCCCTCTCATACAGTTGGTATCGCATAGTGCCTTGTTTAATGGTCAAAATGATATACCTTAAGTCTATTTCAGACCCCATCTTTAAATCTATATATAGTAACATTCATTTAAATGGCTTTTCAGGCACTAATGTGACATGCTTCACGTGTGCACGTGGACATCGAATGTTTGATGTTAATTACTGTAAGTGGCCATATTACAGCTGACAAAGGATTCTATTTATGTATGATTATTCAATACTAAACTAATTATTGGATTTCTCCTATTAAAATTAATGATAAATGTAGGCGGTATGTACCAGGCCCATTTTGCTGTTAATTAAAGGGGTCTAAGTACAATATGTATCATGTTGATGTATTCAACCAAGCAAGCATGTATCAAATTCATAATGATCATGATGATGATGTGTTGGAGTTTAAGGTCCACTCAGCAATTTTTCACATTTTTGCTTTGTACAAAAAACTGATGACTTACTTTATGGGAGTGAGAATGATGGCCGCAGAATGTTATCGATTTTTAGTGACAACGCCAAAAAGGCATTATTGTCCTCATGGGCAATACAGCTATGATTATTCACCCACTTTTGAGAGGGCAGGACAATAGTGAAGGTATAGCTATTGGGGTCCTGATCAGGGGCGGATCAAGAGTCGATCATCTAGGGGGGGGGGGTGCAAAACACCCCCTGTTAGAAAGTGAACATAAATAATGTCAGATTTGTACGAATCAACAAACATAGATTATTCGAGAAAAGAATCCACTCAGTCTAGGGGAGGGCAATTGCCCCTTTTGCCCCCCCCCCCCCCCCCCCCCCCCCGCCCTCCCTGGATCCGCCACTGCTGATATAGAATAAAGGTTCCAGTGGCGGATCCAGGATTTTCATAGGGGGGGGGAATTCTTTAATGACTTTTGGGCCGAATTTTACATTAACAAAATGTAAAATTTACCAAAAAAAAGGGGGGGACGCTTCCCCCGCACCCCCCCCCCCCCTCTAAATCCGCCACTGGGTTCCCTGCTGTCAGCTGTCCTTAACGGTGTGTTCTTTTGTGGTTCCAGGCACGGCGTGGGCGGCCGACGATGAGGACGAGACGTTGTACGACCCGCTCACCCCAGCGTCCTCCGACGACAGCTGTATGCCTCTCTACTACACTACGCCCCCAAAACAGGTAAGACCCGCTTTACTATACCGCATATGAAAGTCCCGCCTCAGCACCGGAAATTGATGGTTTCTATTTTCACCGGAACTAGGTTTGAAGCTTTAAAATGTGATTAATATTAATTTTCATAGATGTATGTCTGTCTACTACATCCCCCATCTCACCCCAATAAGAGTTAAGGCCGGCTGGACTGTGTATACCGCATGTGAGGGTCCCGCTTCTGCACTGAAAATAGATGGGTTTTTTTACTGGAACTAGGTTTGAGGTGCTCCAAGTTAATTGATTTTGCATTATATTTCACTATACCGCATATAAGGGACCCGATTAAGCGCCGGAAAACGATTTGTTGTGTTTTTAACCGGAAATAAGTTGTTCTTTTACCGGAACAAGGTTTGAAGGTAGTCTAGTTTAATTGATTTTTCATAATACTTACCGCATGTGAGGAACCCTTTTCAGCAAATCAGAAGGACCAGAACTAGGTTGATTATTACCGGAACTAGATTGATAATTACCCAAAGTAGAAGGCTTGAAGGGGCTTAGCCAATCAAATTTAATTGATATTTCATTAATCTATCTGTCATACGGGTACGGTTTATATAAGCACCTGGATGTCATTGAGTGTTCCCGACAGTGCACCTAGGCCTATATCTCAGTGCAGATGCAAGCCCTTCTGCAAGGGTCATGTTATATGACTGAAAGAGCTACATTTTAATGAAAGTGCTGCGACAGAATCGGAAAAGAAATCTCCGCGTGGGTGACACACTTGTCTTTAAGTTCTGTTTGTTTTAAAGAATATATCTTTCCAACTTCTTGTAGTATATGTTTTATGTTCTTGGCTTTATTCTGAAATACCTTCGTGCTAAATCAGATCATTTTGTTTGAAAAATCCTACCTTCATTTTTGTATCCCAAAGGAATAAGTAAAAGCCATTTCCATCACAGTGCTCCAAGGAGATTCAGAACCAACATTTTATCTTTAAAATGGCGCAGGCAAGGTAGACTTGATGACTATAGAGATCGTTCTCTTCGAAGAACCGTTAACTTCCCAGGGACGTAACTGGCATATCTGTGAACCATTCTAGGATATTTATGGGAGATATAACTGGCTCAGGACCCAAATAAAGATTGGTGATAAATCATTTTAATTGCATGGCGCCCTTTTTTAAAGGTGTATCTAATATAAAACCTTATCGGGACAAGGAACGGTTTCTGAATGTCATAACGTGAATGGGAACAGCGGATGTGCTACTAATTCCAATATTAGGATCTCAGTTTTTATGTGCCCACTGTTCTTTTTACTAGATGTCTTGTAGTCCATCTAGCGAGCTGGGGTTACATTAATTTCTTGGAGGCGCTGACATAGACGTCGCGCATTTAGGTGCTGCCTGTAGACGTGGAAAATTTGTGGAGCATTCATTTCAAGAAAGACTTATATTCCTTACTGATGCCATAGTATCATGGCTAGTCCATATCTGTAGTTATGAGAAAAGTCTAGGGCTATACAGCTAAAGCATTGTTTTTGCAATGGTTCGCGTATACATAAGGGCTCACAAGGTATATATATAATGTGTGGACATGGATGTTCGCGCTCAGTCGGCCTCAACTTCTTGTGTCCCAATCCATTACCAAGTCCTTAATGATTAGCTCATTCAACAGGTCTTCCAAGGTGCACTATAGGTCTGCAGGGCAAGAAAGGGCTGGTTTTGTTTTTCAGTTCTATTTTGAGTTCTACTTTCCAAAGATTTGCAGTACGTTTTTTTACTGGTGGGGGAGTACATGATTGATGACTTTTTGAATTTTCTAAACACATTTTGCGTTTCATTTGTGGACATTTATCATCTGAACGTATTTTATATTTTTTCCCCTTTGTTCCCATTAATTATTATATTCAATAGCAATGTCATATGGGAGGATGCTCATATTTTGAAAACTTGTGCCATCTTTTTCAGATCCTACTCCCATTTCTATATCAAAATACTTGTGCCTGACAAACAATTTGGTGTTCAATGATAGAAAAAAAATATACTGAATCTAAATATACCACTTTTATTTTTATCATAACATTATTAACAGTGCTACATTTTAAAGACAGGTAGAAGGACCAGATATCTCAAGTTTTTCAGTCCTTTCTTGCCCTGCAGACCTATAGTGTAGTGTGCTATCACCTAAGGCAGAGACTAGAGACCAGATACCCCGTGGTTGCCCCCTGCTGCTTTCGATCTGAACAGGAATCTGGGATCGTTTTGTATACAAAATAAAATCCTACAAACCAACAGCTGTAAGTTGTAGACCACTCCAGGGGCAAGATTGGGTGCTAAGCGCAAGCTTAAATAGAGCTAAACAACCATTTGAAATCCAGAAGTAATGATGAAAACTCAATGGATTTGACATGGTGTCCGAAAGCTTATACATGTAAGAACACCCAAGTGAAATATTAGGCTGATTATCAATCAAAGCATTGCAGTGAATGCAATGTTTTGATTGATAATCAGCGGCCGATTTCACCGATTGCAATCGGTGAAATCGGCCGTATTAAGCAACACAGTGATGACTCCAGGATGTTTTTCTGAGGGGGCCCAAGTCATCAACTTTGCTGACTGGACGAAAAGAAAGGTAATAACATATAGGCCTATGTCAAAAACACGTTCTTTTGAGAAATGCTGTGTCAAGTGCGCACTGTGGCCTTAATCCTTAAAATCCAATAACAAGGTAGGAAATTACGAGTTCTCGGCATATGTAAGTGACAGTATTCAGGTGAATGCCAGGCGCGGATTTAGTACCTTTTTTTGCCCAAATATTAGTTTTTTTAATGTAAAATTCCTTGACCCGGAGGGCCCCGGGAAACTTTTTGCTATAGCACGCACCCCCCCCCCCTCCTTGACCCGGAGGGCCCCGGGAAACTTTTTGCTATAGCACGCACCCCCCCCCCCCCACGCCCCCCCCCCCCCCCTTTTGAAAATTCCTGGATCAGCCTCCTGAATGCTATAGTATTTATCATACATGTAGGCGAGCACTGAACTGTAAGTGTGTTTACAACTAGAGACCTTTTGACACATATACCTGTATAACCTCAACTCGGGTCATTTGGCCGTGGGTGGTAAATAGTACCTGTGACAGAAAATACGCCTTTTTTTATTTCTTTGAAGATTATGTCATAATTTTCTTAAATTTCATAAACAATACATAATTTGTCGGTTCTTTCATTGTACTGAAAAAATGTTTTGTTGGACAAGAACATATATACAGAGTAGTGACGGAAACGATTACAAGCAATAATTGTATGAGTTGTATCGCAGAAAAGTAAAACATAAATTTATATTTTAATGCATAGCATCTGGGCATAGTTCTCTAACGTGGATCAGGTATCTTAACACTGACGGCTTTGAAGATTCAGAAAATACAGGACATAGAATTTCGAAACTTTAAAGGCAATATCGGACAAATATTTTCAAAACAATGGAGATAGGGAAAATGTACATACCGTTCGATCAGACACCGAATCTCGAAGTTTTGCGCTGCCTTAGTGTCCTAGACATAATTATGCCCACCTTACGCTTACATCACGCATACGTCAAACGCTCATAAGGAAATTAACGTTCAGGTTAAATCCGACATTGAATCACATTTTTGTAATATGTGTATTCCGGCAGTCAACAATAGTGGGAGGCATCGACCTCATTCAGAATCTTTGTTTACAAAAAAAAAATCTTCTTTGTCTACTTTTTTTTTTTTTTGAAAAAATGAAAACTGAATTAGATAAAGGCCTACAGTTTTATATCATGACTTATGGCACGGCTATTCCGACCTCTTTAAACCCACATATTGTTTTGTCATTTCATTGAATCTGCCACTTTCATACATACGACAACCCGTGGCGCCGCTATCACGTGCATGCTCCGCAACTCTAATCATTATCATATTACGTTCAAAACATCCATGACAAAACCATATGATACGCCGTGGTCATAGCTAGAAGAACCCGGCTGAAACCATTCCACTCAAACATTTTCCAGCTGACTGGAGGAGAGTTAGGAAGGACCACTCTGCGTTGCTACAAGCCTACTAGGCTTCAGAACGATAAAACCTATTTTGTTATCTCAGAATAACAATCCGCATTTTAAGGGTACGTACATACATTGACCCACACATACAAAAGTTTCCGGAGGAAAGAAAACTATCAAAGTTACCAAGTTACACACCGCCGGTTGGACTCTAACTTTCTGTGCATGGTGCCGGTAGACAGGCCTTTACCATGAGGCGGTTTGCGGACAGTGTTGAGCGTCTGCGAGGCTTGGGATCTGGAGGGAGGAGGTTATCCAACTCGTTCAGTATGCCGTGTATCCCAGAGAATGGCGACTGGGTCGTCCACTTCTACACCCCACCGTGCCCCCGCCGAACGATCGCCTCGATGCTCGTAAGTCAATTTTGTAAAGCCATCAAATATACCTATAATTTTTTTGTGTTTCCCAGAAAATTTTGCGTTTCTTTACCGTAAAATTCGTCCAAAAAGCAATTAAGGAAAGCCTGGATCCGCCAGTGGGTACGGAGGTTTATTTGTACTTACAGAGACGGTACGGGAGTTTGAGAATATTGTTGCATAACGAAACTCCCGTAAATCACACTAAAACTCCCGTAAGTGTATCCCAATTCCTCATTGTAGCTATACGACGAGAGTATTATGAAATACAGACACATACCTTGTTCCCATTTCATTATGGAACATGCTGCAGTCTATGTTTTTTTAATTGAATGTTGGATAATTTTGTTCAATAAACATACAGAGCTTGTGTCAAATATACAAAAATATTATGTCCTGTTTCTCGAATTTGCGAAATATTAATACTAAGTACTTTAAGTATTATCCTTGTCGAGGAAAACTTGCACTTTATTCTAGAATGAGGTTTACGTCAGGGAAACTTAGAAATCTGGATCCTTAGCTTGATTACATATGTAATTTTACTCTCTTACGTATTCAGACGCAGTCCCCTAACGATACATTGTTTGCGTACCTTCCCGATTGTTTTACTTGAACCATTTTCCTTGATGGTGATGTAATTAATGGAAACCCCCCTTCATTTTAGCAGACTAAATGTCTAAACAGCTGGGGTTTTAGTAGGGACTGAGGGAGAATAATTATTGTCCCTTTAATGAGTAGAGATGGTCTTTAAAAGAGTGATAATTGAAACTGCTTCCATTGTTCATTTTATTACGGCTTCATATTGGTAGGGCCACGGTGTTCCATTAATATTGGTAGGACCATAATAGTTCCATTAATGTGCCCGAGAAAAAAACCTCACTTTAATTATTAGGACTAACGCCATTTTAGCCGCATGCACATCGCGGCCATATTATTTCTAAACTGTGTTCATCAAATCTATTCATTGTATTCACCAACTAATTTTTTGGTGTCTGATTTCTCGCCGATGTAGCATATAAGCGTGTACTTGGTCTACCACTCTTTATCAATTATTTGTGTATCATAGCGATATCTCTATGTTAGACATTTTTGGCCAAGTTTAGATTAAGCTCTATGCTGGTGATCTATACTTGAAATGATATCAACAAGGTTATTGATGATATTTACGGCATTCATTGAGCAGACTTCTTGGTGGGTTAAACTTTAATCATTTGACTCTAAATGGTGATAAAACCAAGCTTTGTATACATATGCTACGAATGTACAAAACCTGCCATTTTCTTATGGTGATAAACAACAACAATTCAGTAAAGGCTACATAGCGTTTTCTGATTTTGTTGGTCATTGTTAATAGCGCAATAAAGGCCTATAGTGGACTTAAATAGTTGAAAAAGAAATGGGGGCGTTTAGGGAACCATCCACCGATTTCTAAGTAATATTTACAACAAAATATTCACAAAACCTGATGATCAAACCAATACCATTCTTGTCTGAAAGCTATTCTTGTAATTCCTGTATACACTTTAACCGGCAATACCACCCAATCACAATCCCTCCTTGTTGTGGTTGGTCGACTCGCGAATGGTCGCCGGTTAGTCTATTGTCTAAAAACAGTTTGAGTACTTTGTATAGAACACTATAACTTCCTACTAGGATGTGGTAACCTGAATTGAAAGCGAGTTGCAAAAGACTCAAAACAATGCATAAAGGGAGTGTTCTAAGATGAGGCGTGCAATTGGTATTGAAACATGCAGATGTAGTAATTCACTATGAGTGCAAAGTCAGTTATATGACAAATTAAAGGGAGGAGAATTGATGCTGTTTCAATTTTTGCAGAAGAGACGTCGGAATCCTTTATCAATATCCCCTCAAGACCCCAAAATTGTATTCAAATCAAAGATCCCTTGAAAGGAATCTTACAAACACACTCATTATTTACTATATATGATAAATTATCTGTACATGTGCAGGAACCTGAACACATTTCAATATTTCGGAGGTAAATCCATGAAATATTTTTCTTGTGAAAAAGTCTACATGAAATAGACCAGCTGAGATATTGACTTACCTTGAAGAAGCTCTGATATTTTTTTCATACTGTACTGGATTTCTTATATCAACCGTTATTGAAATATTTAGAAGTTGAGATATTAATAATTCATGTCGTAATCATCACATACGCATTTATGTGAAAGTGGTTGATTATAAAAAAAATAATTGGCTGTTTGGAATAATGTTCTACGTCCTATCCTGACGACCTTGATAAATCATTACATGTAGTTGTTTCCGTCCAACCCAAGCAGTAATGAGCTGTTTATCTAACAACCATGAATTTAACCCGTACACACTGGCAGGTGCTTTGTCATTCTTTGCGTGAACGTCTCCGCTGGCCCTTCAAACAAACTTGGCAATTCTCCATTTTTAATACTAAAGTATATGATTTCTATGTATTGAAATAGTTTTTTATTATCATATTATGTCGATATCTAGATAAGATGTAAATCAGGGGCAATTGTAATGATTGCGTACAGGTTAACACTGTCAGAAGTTTTAAAATTGATATGATGGAAACTCTAAGTAGGTCATGTTGATAAGTTGATATTTTGTTGTGTTCGATATCTACATCCGTAGCACTTGATGCAAAATAAGGTCGTGTAGTACACATCTAGGGGCCTATAGAAATAATCGTACATTATGGCCTTAACATCGGCGTTGTCGGTAGTAACTGATTAATTATATTGAATATAATAAATTTACTGTTGTTGTTTTTTTTGCAATAAAAAGAATGAACACAAGTAATACTCCTAGTAGAAAAGAAAAGAGAAGAAAGGAACAAGAAAATAATACTGCTCATATTGAAATTGTATGCATTAAAGTTGCCAAACCAGTTAAACTGAACCAGCAAAAGAATTACTGACCCCACTGTTTACAAAATGATAAACGATTAATGTACAGAAGTATGAAATAACAGCTCAAATTAGAATAATATGCTCACTGCATTAAGTGTAGCTTTTATAGATGTGTTGCTATCATTAAGTACAGGCAAAAAAAACATTTATAACTAATTTGGTTGGTATTGCATTGAATAAGAAATGTAATCATAACCTGATATCATAAATGCATCATAATTATCTTGTGAGTAATTATCCCGCCTACAAGCTCGGTCAAAAAGCCTGGGGTGCTGACAACCCGATTAGTCTGGTGTGTGTCACTTTAAACCGACCAGACTAAACAAGTAGCGGGGCCCTTGATGGGGATCCCCATGTCGCATGTCGAATTTAAGAAATTGTTATGTCCCTTGTCACTTAACTTCTCATGTCCCATGTCGCCTCTAAGAACTTCTGATGTCTCATGTCAAATCTAAGATATGATCCCTGTCATGTCGTTAATTTTTTCTTCCTGTCACTAAGCCTCATGTCGCATGTCGATTTTAAGAAATGGCTATGTCGCCATGTCAAATTTAAGGGTCTAGGCCCATAGTAGCTGGTTACAAAGTGGAAAGGAGGGCGGCGAACTAACACCATGGTGACCTCTAGTGGAGAATACAGACACTGTTGACTTTAGGTTCAGACGCCAGAGGGTGCTGTGGTGAGCAATTTACGACTATGTTTCTCTGTATCCATGTCTACCTGTGATATATTATAGGTTTAGGCCTACCTTATAACCTATATGGCATCGTTGGCTCATGGGGGTATTGGATGGGGTGCTCTGGTTTTATTGCAACAGACAGCTTTAATTAGTGCATTTAAAAGCCAATTGTGTGATACTTTTTTCACAACTTTTTCCTTAATTCCCATAAACATTTCTTTGAAAGCTAATTGCTCGGAACTTCTTTTGAGTATCAAAACCCACATTGTGTGCAAAAACAGCCATCCACATTACTACCTGGTTTTACCATAGAGAGCTGAAATAGTTTGTGCTGTGTTTTTTACAAAAATATTAAACTAATTTTGTCTGTTTACTATTTACACTTGGTTTGTGTCCCTACCCTTTGGTTTCCCATAGGTTGGCAATGCATAGAATCTACTGTTAATCAAGTCGGCCACTGGCCAACGACCTCCAGATTAATCAAGACTTGGGTGGACATTAATTATTCAGTATTTTGTACCTATTTTTGAACAGGAGCACCCAAACAACGTGTCATTTAAAAGGGGGAGGGGAGTTCAATGCATCTCGACTGTTGTTTGTGGCTACACGCTTCAAATAGACTTTAAAGGCATTGGATAAAATATCCTTACTCCACGGGAAAAAGGTCGTCTTCGTGACAATGTGAGATTGCACTATAGACTTCCTTAAGCAGACAGATTAGTATTGGATTAGTACCTGGAAAGGAAATGACAGAACATTGAAATAGCATGGTGCCTCTCTTAAAAGTCAAAATGCCGTCTCCTTGAGAACAACTCAATAAAAACGAAGTAACCTAGGTGGGTGGAGAGCAATCGATCCACCTGGCAATAAACAGCAGTAACTAATGCAAAACAATTATGACATGCTAAAGTGTTTGAGGTCCTGCGCGTTGGATTTACAACCAAATCCAGATATATACGTAGGCTATGCACATGTAATTTATTATGTGGTACATTAGTATATGATCAGACTGTCATAAATAGGAATTGTTGTTTCATGACGAAGTAGATAGATCTTTTATTCAGAAAGTTACTAAGGGGGCGTCACATGTTTTCCGATTTTCGAAATCATAATCCTAAATTTAGTTTACACTGAATCTGATGCAATAAAACTTATAGCCTACATATATTGTAGGTTTAGGCCTACCTATATGGTTACACAGGTTTTTAAGAGTATGTTCATCAATATCTATCCATTGACCAACAGGTTTTTGTTGTTGCAACTTTAGGACTATCAGTCAAATAAGGAAGTCTTATGAGGTCATTTTCCTACCAATTCACCCTACCACGGATAGATAATTTCTTGACTTTTACCCGCAGGTTAGCCTTTATCAGGGTCCATGCTGGGTAATATGTCGACAAGTCACAAGGCTTTTGCATAGGAATTTTCAATAATCATGTCATTATTTCTAGTCTGACATGAAGAAAACCTAGAGACCATTATTTTTTTAAAGTGTGTCTATATACAATACATATTTTCCAAGTTTTTAAAAAATCATTCATTATAGGTGGAAATTTCACAATTGTTTACTAATTTTCTATAGTTTTCCCAGGGGATTTGTCGACAAAATTGGTCAAAATTAGCCTGCAGGTGCTTAAAATACTATAAATGAGCTATCCGTGGTAGGGAGAATTGTGTACATATTACATGTATTCTGTAAAGTCAGCGTTAATTTGGACTTATCAGAATGCTGGAGGTGGATAGATTAATGCTAACGAGCTGTATAATGGATGATGACAAGCCTTGTACTGGACCCTGTCACATCTGAACCTGACACCTCCCCCGTCACATCTCACTGAACTTACTCCAGTGTAACGAATACTGATACATAGGGTAGGGAGGGGGCGCGGATTACAATTCAAACACCCAGCCATCCCTTCTCCCCGACATGCATGTGTCGATTTTCACATAGTACATGATTTAGCGCATTCTATGCACTTCTATAACCAAAGGCGGGTCCAGAGCTAGTGCTCTGGGGGGAGGGCAAATACCGACCCCCCTTATATAACAATGAAAAATATAAAACACTAGATTTACACAGGTCTTACAATGTTAGGATGCCTAAATTTTGTCTCCTGGGTCTAGGGAGGGCATTCCCCATTTGCCCCCCCCCCCCCTGGATCCGCTACTGATAACTGCATGGGCGACGAAATAACTGTTCAAAGTGAAAACCAACCTGTATTTATAGGCAATATGACCACTTCTCTCCCGTAGACGCTCATAGTAAAGGAACCCGCCATTGCCTTTTGCCATTTCCATGAAAGTGAAAACGGATGCACTATTACTATACCATCATATTATTCAGTATACATGCATGCTGAATGCCAAAAATTACCAAAAATATATACATTCTTAGCAATAATTATACAACCCTTACCAAGGGACCCTTCCTATACGGTCAGTATTCTCGGTATCAGGTAACAGCATCGAGAGTAAAATAGAAGTCCATATTCGTTGGTAAGAGTAATAACCCTGTGGTAACTTACCTCCCTAGTATCCCTGTCCATAAACCACCGCCCCCTGGTGGTGAAGGGGGCGAGGGCCCCGTTTTTTACGACACTCATAAGCCTGACGTAGGACCTTATTACCAGTCGGCCCGCGTGGGGCATAAAGACAAAGCGCCGCTTTGGGGGTTAGGGCATTGCCCTGCGCAGGGCCCCAGAGTTATGGCCTGGTCGCAGGGGTACTTTCTCATAGACTCTATTCTTGGACATTTTTTATTTATTTTTTTATCTTGGGGGTGGGTGGATGGTTATTGCTCTGGTTTTCGTTTCTTGCATTTCTTTCCCATGCATTTTCCGTTTCTTTTTTTCTTTTCTTTTTCAATACAGTCAAACAATGTTGGACAAATGGCCTACATCCAATATGTTTTTATTAACATTTTAAAGTGGAGCACGTCGGACACTGACCTACGTCGGATATGTCACGTAAGCCGGCCTTAGTTGGCCGTATGTTTCTGGAATGACTGATCATATACATGTATAAAGCCAGTGGTGTAAAATTCTCACACCCAGAGGGTCCGCCGGAAAAGTTTACATTACGGCGTCCCCGCTATTGAAAATTTCTGGATCCGCACCTAATAGCCTAATCATATACCAAGCACCGCCGCCCCGCGCCCCTACGCACCCCCTTTAAAACCCAAGATCATTCCTCTCATATTAGAGGGAAACGTACCCAGTTAATTTTGTTTCAATTTTCAGATACCCCTATAGTATACACATGTACATGTAACATACACCAGTTACCAGGCGTGTCAGTAGCACAGGAGGGAACGGGCGTGATTTATTACATGCCATCCTCCAGGGTGTGACAGGGTCGTCCATTTTGAAGGTTTTCCAACTGGTTGACCGTTCTCCCAAGCCTGTGAAATACGATATGGTGGCGACAAGCGGTGACATACTGTACCATTACTTACATGGCTTTTATAGGTTTCACATGTTTAGCACATACTTAACAGCGAATCAGCGGACATATACACACTTTGACATCTGCATTGTCCCACTTTCACAGTTGTCATTTGGGAGTGGCGGTGAAAGTTATTAACTGTGAGCGCATCGCACTATAGTGTCATCGGGGTCGTACGAGGTAGTGTATGTATACTACCCTGTTGGGAGATGCTAATGTAAATGTGTGAGAGTTTGTGGGGTGTGTGAGCCAGCAGGGGGCTGGTCAAAGGTGAGAACTTTGGGTGACAGCAGCCGCGCCTGTGCTCCTAGATAGACACCACACCCCTAACCCTTTTCCCACGGCCAGACACCCTGCTAAGATGGGTGGCGTTCGCACGCGCCTAGCCGCCGACCTCCAGTGCTAAAGGGTAGGCAGTGAGGGACGGTCTGGAGGAAGGACTAGTAAAGCGTACCCTGGAGTAATACCCTGATAGCAAACCCCGCCTCCAGTGGCACCCGCTCGCACCCATCACTCAGACCCTGGAACAGCAGGTCGGCAGCGTCCCCCCCCCCCCCCTATAGACCACAGCACCCAGGAGGACGGACGCAGGTCGCGGCGTCTGGAGCCATCAGACCCGCGTCACCGCGAGTAACAAAACGACCTCCAGGGTTGTATCTATAGATGCCCTCAGCAAGGGCTTTGTCCGGATCGATCGGATCATCCCTCCACCTCCAGGGTTTAAGGGGAGTTTTACAACCAGGAGGAGGACCTATAACTGACATATAAAGCCTGGAGTGGGGTCCTTTAATAGTCCTACATATACTGCTTCACTGAGGACCCTCCAGGGCTTGCCCTTGAGCAGGATATTCCCAGCTCCATCCCCACCATCACGGATGACCTCCCTCCCAGCATTAGCGCTGCCTCTCCGGGGTCAGAGGAGCGGAATAACCTGGAGGTTTCCGCCTGGTAAGGCCCTGCCGGTGAAAGATTAAAGATGCGAACCCATCCCAAGGGGGTAGCAAGCATAGCCTAAACAGCGACCTGTGACGACCTAGTGGAGATCACATTACGTCACGGGGATCTGCGGTGGAGCTTGGCCCCCACTCTGGCATCCCGCCAATGACTCGTTAATTAACTATTTATCAGGAGGAAAAACAGTGAGACAAGAGGAGTAGAATGTACTCGTCAAACCTAGACCTTAGCCATGTCATGCCTGATACCAACCTTAAACGTCGCTTTCTGCAGCTTCAGGTGGGTTACCTTTTTTGTTAAATTGTAAAAAGAATTATTATAAATATACACTTGTATAATAGAAAACAAAGGGGATATACAAAGCATAGTTATATCACCATAGACATGTAAGTAGGTCCCACTTAGTAAGGTATGCCTATGTATCATCCCACTTTGATATTGGTAATGACTGACTGTGGTGAACCATTGGGAGTGTCCTCATCATAACATTCAATGGGTTGTCTCGTACCATGTAGAGCATAAACATACGTACGCTGGGTACTATATACTTGGTGAAAATTGAGTGTGGGGGGGATCTTGTGTAATCTGTTTATTACCAGAGAAAGTCTCTGATAATCACTTGGTGGATTATCCCTAGTATTGGTGGATTATTAGGAATGAAGGTAAGAGATCCACTCAGGAAAGATAAGTACGTTCTATAATACCACTAAACATAATATTGGAAGTACCATTTATCAGATCCCATATACAAATTAATGCAGATTAATGAGTAAAATATTGTACTCAACAAGTCACCATTATCTACAGTGATTTTCTTTCTTATTGGGGCTTTTTTACTATTGAGGTCATACTGGTCCTACAGATTTCTGTATAGAGGGAGATACAGGAAATAATAGTGGCCCAATTGATTTCTGTATAGAAAGATACAGGAAAGAATAGTGGCTCTATTGACTTCTGCATCAACTTCAAGAGATAGGCCTACAGGGAATAATAGTGGACCTATTGACTACTATATGGGGAAATACAGGAAATAATAGTTGCCCTATTGATTTGGCGCTGGATACAGAAAATAATAGTAAATAGTGCACCTGTTGATTTCTCTCTGGAACAATTTAGGAAATAAACATCACAACAATGCATATTATGTCTCCAACCACTGACTTCAAGTACAACACGTATTTCGTCAAAATAAAAAAAATCCTTTTGTTCAATCCAACTATTTTTTCAAGACTAAATGAGTGCATTTCCTGAAGGAGAAAAATTATCAGAACAACACTTATTTCGTCACCTCATTGGAATTCTGGAAGCATTGCAGCCAGCTGACATGGTAACTCTAAAGCACAGGAGACTGGAGGAAAGCTACCTCTATACCGCCTTGGACTGAAACCAGATCTGTTTAGATTTGGTCCATGTTGCCCCTCGGAGCCTGAGGTCTCTGACTAGGTCGGCTGGGGCCCACTTAATTGACAGATATGTGGATTGCATGTCTCCTCCCCATTAGCACTGACCATTCGGCACTAACCGACGATCCGGTATGGCCCTCGTGTCGACCCTAAATGCGGTATCACACTACACGACTTTAAGTGCGATATCATTGCGATTTTTTTTATTGTCCACTTCCTACGAGTTACGTAAGATCTTCCAGCGGAACAAAAAACGGAATATGATTATTCTAGGGACGATTCGCACACTGGAATGATACAATTGTTTAAAACTGGCAATTTAGAGTTTTTATTACACATGTGCACCAAATGATTTTGTCTCTAGTGATATCTGTGATTTCTCTGTGACTTCGTAACATTACATCTCATGACGTGTAGTCTAATATCACATTAAGCCTATGTATGACTAGGTGATTCTGAGTGTCAAGAATTCCGTAATTTATATTTGATTTATGACCGTTTATTTGGCAAAAGACCATGCATGCTATATATCATTCAAAAGAGAATTGAAAACGTGTTCCAACGATATCTGACATGGTTATGTTTAAATCGTATTCACATTGGCAGTGTATGGAATCGCAAGTAAAAATCGGCTAGTGGAATACAGCCTTTACAGCCTCAAGGCAACACACATACCAATTTTTCCTCTGTCTGACGCACAATACCTGAACATACCCGAACACATGCAACATGGAACAAGAGGCTCTTGTGTTACCTAAGTACTACATCGGGTAGAAGGCAGAGGTCTCTTTAAAGTATCCCTTACCTAGATAGAATGATGATATTGCTCATGGTGTGATCGGAACAGACTTGTTTAAAATGTCTGTTACATCTATGACTGTGAATTGGGAAAAGAAGCTCATTTAGAAATGTCAATATTGCATGGCCCCTCAAGATGTGTGTGATAACCAGTTGGGTATTTTGATGCTTTATTTTCTTATATTATGATAAAATATTATGGTGATATATATATATATATATATATATATATATATTGACTGTTGTAGCCATTTATATAATAAATACACATGTTTATATCGTTTTCTAATATATATGTATATTCAAATGTACCCGCACATACATGTACAATGTACATGCAAAAGATATCCACATAATTATGCATTCGAAGTTGAGTTTATTCTACCAATGAAGCAGTGGGAATATATAGATATTACTATCTGAAGCAGTCTACAACTTTGATACATGTCTACCGTTGACAGGTAGACTTGTATTCAGTAGCTCTTGGGCTGAAAGGCGAACCGCATTTTAACGAGTCGGGCTCAGTCTGATATATGTGCAAGTCGTCGGGGGCCCCTTGCCAGCTGCCTCCAATGTTTGTGATAAACTGGCCAGTACACAATGTCATTACTACTCCCTGACAGACTGTTATTGTTATGACTGATCTATTACTCGGCTTGGATTGGTCTCTGACAACAGCCTCCGAATTCATGTCAGATCATGATGTTAGAGATCCCCCTAGGTTAGGTCTAATGTAACGAAGCTGTATACCACTGAACGGTTTTAAATCAAGTCCAAGAAAGATGCCTGTTACTTCATGTATTTATTGTGTATGGCTGATGAGCCTCATAAGTGTATCTGCCGTGTTAGAGTCATGATTTAACCAATCAGAAAAGCCGGAACTAGATTGTTTTTGACAGTGACCCGATTAATCTGGACTGCCATTTAAAAAGTATAAGGATACAATTAATTAAGAATCTAGAATAATAGATGTTTAGCTGCTTTTTTAAATAGGTTAAAAGGGTTAAAAATCGGCTTCATTATTTTGAGTTGTATAGAATAGGCAAGGTGGTGGGACCTACCTCAGCCCTATAGCTGTATACAGTACAATTGAGTTAAAGTCAATCCCCAACATCCCATTGATATACACATAGCTTGGAGGAGGAATAAAACATGTCCCAGTGAGGCCAGCGACCCTCAGACTGATGTCACCCACCCGCCCCACTGATGTCACCCACCCTGCCCCCTGATGTCACCCACCTGACAGCACCCGCCCATTCTACACACCAACCGCTCCACACAGGGGTCGTAATTTTGCCTGTTCTGACTGGAATTTGTATACGGAGAGATAAGCCGGCGAATAAATGAGCAGCTTTTAGCATTTGGCGCGTGGGGACCAGGCACACTGGAGTGCTTCCTCCAGGGCACAATCCACCATAAAGTCGTCGCCACGCTATGGCTTGGGCCTGTAATGCTGTAGGCTTGGGGCGGCCATAGCACGAACCGTGCCTTGTTAGACATAGTGCTGCAGTCCTATGGGCCAGTCCCTGGCACATGGGTGGATTTTTTTTCTCCTCCAGTGGATTTTCTTTCTCCTCCAGTGCGTGGTGTTAAAATGTATACACCTGGAGAGGATCATCTTGGTTAGGGCTAATTAACACGCCTTGGTAACCTGGAGCAGGGAGAGTATTGGATCAGGTGGTTGGAGGAGTTTCAATCTTAAGCCACCTCTCACCATTGGCGGGCCCAGGAGAACCCATAACCTTACCAATGTCAACAGGGACATTCTACTTATAACCGAGCCATAGGCCTATATACCTTCAGAAATGTAAACAGAGGAGGAGTGTGTACCAAGTGGACCATCAATATTATTTTTATGAAAAGTTGCTGACATTCCTTAAAAAATGGATAACATATCCCAGGATCCAGTAGGGATTGCACAAACAGTTGTGTCCGAAAATAATGTAAGTCCGGAAGAAAAACTTGGTATTGATGATTTAGTTGTGGAAGTTACTCGTGATGCATTAGTCTCTGTCATAATTCTTGAACCTGGAGAATCTCAGTGCAAGGTTTTAGAAACTAAAGGACCGGAGCTGACCTATTCCCAGTCACTAGAGTCGTCCGCCTTTTGCAGTGAATGTACTGAAATGGAGCCTAAAACCACAATGGAAGGGAGTTATGATTCTAAGATTCTGGAAGGAAAAAGCACTCTAGAGGGAACAGAAATGGCTGAGAAAACACCGATCCCTTCTATTCTTGTCACACCGGAATCAGTGATTTTACCATCTACAGTATCGGAGCAAATTGGTGTACCCTCTAAATCTGCGCCGGAATCCATGCTTCTACCTTCCAAGCCCTCTTTAGGTATCCTCAAAAATACACCTGTAATACAACTCTGCCCACCTTCTCCAGCCGGGAATTGTTCTGGGTTAAACTGGAAGGAAGATCCTAGTCTCAATCAAGCGGATTTACAAACAGAAGAATGCAGCAGAATGACTCAAGACAAACAGACGACATTTGACAGAAATCGTGTCTTTCCCGCCAATTTACTTCAGGTTCCCGGAACGCACCAAAAGTTGAGGAGATCCAACAGTGACCTCCAGTGCCTACCCAGCCGCTGGAGGATTTCGGATTCACCTATGGCACCTACAACTACAGGTGGCCATTTCAACTACCATGAAACTGGCAAACAAAACCTTCTAGGTGATAGAATACAGAGTAAAGGTGTGGAAATAACTGATAATCCATCTGCAATGCAGGAACTTACCAACAAAAATATTGGCTCTATTTCACATTACAGTGATACAGAAGCTAATAAGACAGAATCGGATTCCAGTGGGAATGGTCAGTTTGAGTCAAATAATTCTACTAATTTGACCCTGCCGGTCATCAAGGTGTCCTGCCAGGAGGAGGAGGATATTAATGCAGGGTGCAGGAGGAGGGTTCTGACCGAGGGCTCCTCCAGTATCAAGGCTAAGATCTTCAGGTCCCACTCTGCTCGAGGGGTCAAAGACCTGCCGCTCGCCGCCTTCTTCAAAGGCAAGGTAAATGTAAATTGATTATAGAATTTCTGCCAGATTCTGATATTACATGAATTTGCTCCTAGCCTATGTAAATCTTTAGACATATTTTAGGGTCGTTTTTTTTCATTGAACAAAGCATCATCACTTTACAGTGCTTTTCATGATTGGTAACAGTCAATATATCTACATGTGGATATATTATTATACATTTATAGCGAAAGCAGGCAAAATATCATTATAGTGACAACTCCTGAATCCCGAGGGATTATTTTGAATGGGCCTATAGTTTTATATCTTTATGTGTTGATTAAAAATTCCTCATACTCGACGCAGCATGATTCGGCATTTCTAATTATTCTCCATGTTTTCTAAGTATTTCTCTAGTTTTGCCACGCCGCGCCGTTGATACATTTATGTGGGACTTTTGCAACATGTAAAATGTGCCACTCCGAATTGCGTGTAGTGTCAAGAGGCTTTTTTGAGGGACATTAGATAACTCCACAGTGGCAGAAGAGTCAATCATGTAGACCAATATGTACCTTTAAATTCTTTTTGCAGTGGTCATCACAACCAATCATGTGCCAACAATTTTCTATCATTTACATATAAAAATATATAACAGAAATTCCCGCTCGGTACATCGATAAAACTTTCTCACGGTAGACGTCCTAATGGATCACCCCCATGTCAGAGGCACTGACTAACGCTCACTCTGATTCACGAGCTTTGAGTCTGGTCAGTGAGAGAGGGGTCTACTATGTGTCTGCTATCTCCTGCTGATAGCGAATCTCCAGAGCAGTGGGAGATAAAGCATTATTCATTCCGTTATTTTTTTTGGGGGTTAGGCATGGAGATTTCTTTGAGGATTAATTGTATCTACATGGGAAACATGGAAAAATAGGAATGATTGTTGAAAACAAAGTATCGTTTTCTTATGGCTTACTCCATAGGCTACATTTCTTTGTCGGGTCTGTTTCCTGCGATGTATTTAG
Source organism: Lepidonotus clava (assembly GCA_936440205.1). Taxonomy (NCBI): domain Eukaryota; kingdom Metazoa; phylum Annelida; class Polychaeta; order Phyllodocida; family Polynoidae; genus Lepidonotus; species Lepidonotus clava. Next base: position 23,791,395 of record OW387135.1, read on the forward strand.
TATATTGCAAATCCCAGCTTTTGGAGGTCGTTTTATTAGAGAATAAATGTATGTTAAACCCTACAGGTTTCGGCTGGTTAAAGCCTTCATCAAGATCTAAGTATAGTGTTCATGTTAATCGGAAAGAGATCAGTTTAGGTGTATTGCGTGAATGGTCTGATTGGCTGATTATGACTCAGTAAGGGAATAGGTAAGTAAGTTAATAAGTATCTGAAATGACTGATTATGACTCAGTAAGTAAGTTAGTAAGTAAGTAAGTAAGTAAGTAAGTATGTATGTAAGAAAGTATCTGAAATGACTGATAATATCTCAGTAACTGAGTCAGTTAGTATCGGGTTCAGAGAGAGGCAGAGTGCTAAGGGTAAGGGTAGTGTTTCGGGTTCACTGGGAGAATCGTAATCTCGGGTGCTGATCAGTGACGTCACTGGTGCCACGTGTACTTATTAGTTGCCATGGTTACCAGACTCTGACGTACATGGCTACAGAACATGGCTACGTCATCGGTGGGTATATGTTCCACTTTGTACTGACGTGTTGCTAATTGAAATCCGTGAATGTTAAACGAGACTTATCTATTATGCAATGATAGCAGAATCGTAATATTGCTATTCAATTTGAAATACAATAAGGGACTTTTGTTTACTGATTATTTGGCTGCTCATTTGAATCCATTACGATTGATCTACCAGTAATTTTAAATAATTGTATATAGGTTAATAATAACCAGACCATTTAAAGTTTGTATTTTGCTTAGTTCTCAGAATGGCTGAATGGTGAAATATTATTAATTTCATTTGGTGTGAAATATACCTACAGAACGTCAATATAATGTAGGCCCCCTATAGGCCTACAATCATTTGCCATTAGACCTAAAAAGAGCGGTCGGTGTTGTTAATACCGCAATATATGCACGTACAACTAGCTAGATATCATTATTATTACTATTAGCCCTGCACAAATCTCCTCTCTGATAACCTATAATCCTGCCTGGAAACCTACCCTCCGGCTACGTACTTAACAACATATGGATCAATCAGCCCGAGCCCGTGCACCGCGGTGCAGGACGTCGGGAGGTGGAGGGTTGGGGGGGGGGGGGGGGGGGGGCAGACGACCCAGAGGTCAGGGGTAATGATTTATTTTGATTTAGACCGGCTTTCCCACCAGGTGGTACGCTTATCGCCAGACGGATCCCAAGTTGGCGAAAGTGTTACTAAAAATAGCCCCAGACTCATGTCTCATCCGGGACTTGACAGGGCGGGTTACTATTTTTACACCTGCACCTGGCTGTGGTTCACCTGGCCGTCAGTCCGCACCCCCCCCCCCCCCCCCCCCCCCCAGACTCCTCCAGTACCCTCCTCCAGTAGGTACAACACCTCAGACAACCTCAGACTGACCCCGGACCCGAGCTGCTCATCAGTGACTCACAGGGGAGCAGCTCCTGGTTCAGGAGCAACTCACCAATTGCTCATCCCATGGTGTGAGCTTATCTCTGCTGCTGGCTACCTTGCATGCTGAGTACATCACCAGTAATGATAGACAGGTTACATGTATATATACTCCCCAGAACCGGATCCTGAATGAACACAACTGAAGGAGAAAAGGGGCAAAAAAACATTTTTGTTTTCTGCTCAAATGATGGGGTCAGATAAATAAGGAAAGTTGATAGACACCACAATAGCACAATCCGCTTTGGATTCCGAGAATAGTCTCTTTTGGCTATGACTGAGAGTAGGCGTAGCTCTTGCGAAGCAGCTCATTATAGAGCATTATAGAGCTAAATAAGAGATCATTTTGTATAGGCCATGCAATTGGGGAATTGGGATGAGTAGATTGGTAGTCGAATAGACTTGATACTTGGCACCTTGGGAAATGTGAAGGAAGAGTAAATAAGTAAGAAGGAAGTTGGTCCTGCCCACGAAACGGAAATACGTGTAGGAGGATTAAAGTCACAGGGGAGGGGAGATTTGTGAAGGTTTATTGCACGTAGGCCTGTTGACTACCTCCATGTTTCAGAAAATATGCATGGGCGATAATGGACTGACCCCTACGCACAGGAAGCACTTTGAACCAACTAGCCCCAAGTTCATTGCTGCTTCCAAAAGCCACAGGGTCGTATGAAAAGATGATTTATCCGACAGGGGGACATTGGGTTCGCCAGGTCTACTTCATTATCGTGGCTATGTTGTGGTCAGAAAGCCTTATTATGAAGGAACTTGACTCCTATGGGAGCATTTAGGCCTATAGCGGGTAGTGGTTTGTTCTCAATCATAAGGCTTTTTTTTTTTTTTTTTTTTTTTTTATTGAACCAACTTCACGTACATTAGTGCATGTTCTTCCAGTTGTATTGATATGAGATGTGGATGATGTTTAGTATAATGAGTAAGATGAGGACAAGTAATATCAGGAATATGTAATAGTGTTATGAGACAAATCAGTAAAAGTAGAAATAAAGATAGTCAATCGTTGGCACAGGTCATTCGTCAAGTCTGTCCGTAATGGTTAAGCATGCTTTTGAACTTTACCTTTGTGGTTGCATGTTGTACATCTTCAGTCAACATATCCCAGAGCTTTACTCCGCGATAAAAAGGACTATTCTGCACTTTGGTTAATCTAGTGTATGGGATTTTGAATTTAACTTTCTTACAATTACAAAGAGTGATACCTGGCCGATAATGGTCTATTAGTTCAGCGTTACTGCTTTGTCTGTACATAACTGACAGTAGATGTTTCTTACGCCTCTTAGTTAGTTTCTCTAGGCCATACAGCTCTAAAATATCATCATAACTTAATCCAGGATGTTTTTTTGCTTAGAGGGATAGGCCTAATGAGAGCCCCCTCACAGCTTTCAAGAGTAAACAGGATTTGGTACCCAGAAATATATTGTATGATTCGCTGGCATGTAACTGTACATGTAACAGCACATGTAACCATACTTGTAACCACACAGGTCTAGGCACTGCGCCAACAGGATTTGATACCCACAAATACATGATGAGTTGACATGTACCCGTGTTTGTAATCCTACATGTAACCCAAGGTGTAACCGTACATGTATTAGTAACGTGTACCTGTCACTGACCATAGCCCCAGGTACAGGGACTGCGCCAACAGGATTTAATACCCGCAAATACAATAATGATGACTTTGCAAGTAACCGTGTATGTAACCGTACGTGGAACCTACATGTAACCATACATGCACCTGTCCCTGACCATGGCCCCAACTACAGGGACTCCGCCAACAGGATTTAATCCCGCAAATAAAACAATGATGATTTTGCATGTAACCGTGTATGTAACCGTACGTGGAGCCCTACATGTTGTCACCATACAGTCCACCTGTCCCTGACCATAGCCCCAGGTACGGGCACGGCGCCAGCCAGGTACAAGCGCCGCCGGAAACGTACCGCCGTGACTTCCGGTCATTCTAGTGGTAGGTTACCTGCCAAAATAGGCCGACAATTAGGACTGGTGTGTGGGTGTCCAGGGTGTGGTCAGTTTTGGTCATCTGTTGTCAAGGAGGGTAGGCCCCGGGCTATAACAGGTGTACATGTATACAGGTATCTCTAGTTAGATTCGAATTAAGGAGTGGTTTCAGGTGTCATTCGTGTCAATATGCATGCGTCGTGTCGTGGATTTAAAAGTGATGTAGGATGGGTTCATTTATCATTGCTATAAGGCATCACAACAGTGTTAGTATACAATGATTGAAACACACCTTGATTCAAATGGGGTTGTCCCTAATTAAAATGAGTAAATCGATATAAATACATATCAAAGAACAGGGTCTTCCTATTCCTATGCCAACTTTATTTTGTGATCTTCAATATGTCTTATAGTAGACACATATCTATGCATGTATGCATATCTGTGTGTGAATAAAAAGAGGCAGAGAAGCATTAATGCAGAGGAACCTGCTATCTATCAGCTTATCTATACGTGAATGTATTTAGTTTAAACTGACCTTATAGTTATAGGCAGAATGACTTAATTACAAAGGAACGTGTTTTATACAGGGACTCGATATAGATCACCACATTGTAAAAACTCATGATATTATTTCCATAAGAGAAAGTAGATTCCCATACACCCCCTTAACTTGGACAGGGTCCTTATTTGGTGTGTTGTGATCTCTATCAAGTAGCATGCAAGCTTTAAATAAAGCCTACTAGATGGCATTCTCCTTCCCTAGGCCTAGTCTTCACGTTTTTATACGTCTCTGGGTTTGACCTATGAACAAATGCCTCCAATTTCGCTCCGATTCTGACATTTTAAGTGCAAGCAAGGAATGCAAGCCACGGCCGATTCTGCCGCTTATTTCATTCATACAAGGCGTGCTCAGAACATCAAAATGTACTCGGTGACTTTCAAGTTAAGGCTTTTGCAGCATTGGCGCAATACGGCGGTGAGGTGGTCATTTTCTCTTTAAAAAGGTTATACTACTGCGACTGTCTGCCCTGTCTGGCGATATAACCATTAAGTAGGAGTTTGATTGCCAAATGAGTTCAGTCAGCACAAAAACAAACTGGTTAGAAACTGCTCTTGACAACGCCTATTTATGCAAGCCTCTGTTTGTGTGATCCGGCGTAGTTCCTTTGGCTGTAGTACCCTGCCTCGTCATAGTAATGTATTCCTTACTGAATGCTCATTTTTAATTGTTTTACAAAGATTATCTTTACTAAGTGAGTTTAGACTACGTGTACATAATAATATATTATGGTCACATCTGCCCCTGGTTGAAAAAAATGGCCCAATACATGATGGGTTTCTTGCTGAATGAATTTGGATGAAGCTGTGGATCTAGATAATGAAAGTCATTTTCCCCGCTAGCTCAATCATCACAGAGTAATACATCGCTGATCGAATGCTCATTTCTGATAGTTTTACAAAGATTATCTTTACTAAGTAGGTTTAGACTACATGTACATAATCTGGTCACATCTGCCCCTGCTTGAAAAGAATGGCCCAATATATGTTGGGTTTCTCGCTGAATGAATTTGGATGAAGCTGTGGATATAGATGATGAAAGTCACTTTCCCTGCTAGCTCAATCATCACAGAGTAATACATCGCTGATCGAATGCTCATTTCTGATAGTTTTACAAAGATTATCTTTACTAAGTAGGTTTAGACTACATGTACATAATCTGGTCACATCTGCCCCTGGTTGAAAAGAATGGCACATTAGGCATATATATGATGGGTTTCTTGCTGAATGAGTTTCAATGAAGCTGTGGGTCTAGATAATCAAAGCCCCAAATCCCCCACGTAGTTCGGGCTACGGCATAAGTGATTGTGAGCCATGCAATAGGGGGAGGCTGCAAGTGACCCGTAAATGATTACAGCAGTGACATGTATCTCATTGGGGCGATGGATGATCTACAATCCATCAGTGAAGTGACATGAATATCCTGGCCTAGGGCGGGAGGTGAAGGGTGACCTGAAAAGAGAGTAGTGAAATTTATAATAGTAGTGACATGTATCTCTAGGGGGAAGGTGTAAATATAGCCGCAGTAGCAACATACATGATTGTGTAGACTTTCTGTCTTATCTTGGCCCTGGGTGACATGTTAACAGATTATCGGCGACATGAATTTCCTGGGAGGGCATGGGACCAGGGTGACCTGTAAAATGTCATAGGAGGGATACACTTTAGGCTGTAAATGACTTCCAAACGGTCACAGAAGTGATAATTTGGTATGGGTCATCTTTATAAAAACCACATTAGTCGCTATGCCAGTGAAATTACTGTAGACATGGGACCATAAATTGCCTTTAAACTGTCACAGTAGGGACAGAATGTAAACTGTAAGTGACCTTTTAATGGTCATGCTGACATGTATGGGCCATGTATTTTTTGGAGTGACATGGGTGACCTAAACAAGTTGGGGTCACAGTAGGGACTTAATCTAAGGTTTAAATGATTTTCAAATGATCAAGGCAGTGCCATAAGTAACCTTCAAATAGTTAGAGTAGTGACATGATACGTCACTAGTCTAACTATATCTCCATGGGGCCATGAGTGACCCTCAAAAATTATGTGGATATGTAGGGACTACTCTTGTGACATGTATCCAACCAAAACATTGATGCCGTATTGATAGGGGCCTAACATGGGCTAGAAAAATGACACAGTAGTAAGAGTTATGTCCTTGGGAGCTATGAATGACCTTCAAACGGTCAAAGTAGTGATATGTACCTACTGGGGGACCCTGGAGGGCGTTGGGGGGTGAGGTCTGTATGGAGAAGGGATGAGCTGGGAATGTTGGTGTTTGTCACACATAGGGGAGGTGGACGCTGTCACTCAGGCAGCAGGGGATGCTATGTACTACTACTGACCTGATCTGAATAGAACCAACATGGGCCTGGCTGTTCGTCACACCACCCAGCCTGATAGTCTAGTCTTTGCCACATACTAATTAGATTGCAAGATCAATAGATAGTCCAGAAACAAAGTGAGACCACACGGGAAATGAATGACTTTTTGCTATCTATCTTTTATATCATATTTCAAATGTCCACAGGTTCGTTGGAGCTTCAGAAGGAACACTCTTGGTTGTATGATTCTTATAATTAAGTTATTTCAGGGGCGGATTCAGGGAGGTGGTCCAGAGGGACCTAGACCCCCTCCGGACCCCCTACCACCACCACTCCCTTTAATTGGACACCTAGACTAGGAAAGGTGGGAAAATAGCGAAAATGCTGACCCCGCCACTTTCGGAAAATCCTGGATCTGCCGTTGTGTTCAGTTCCATTGAAGTACCCAAATGTCCTTCCAATAATTTAGGATGGGAATTCCACATAGATAATGTTCGCTACTTAGCAAATTGGACTGCCGACTGTGCTCCAGACTGTGCTCTCTTCTACCATTCAGTGCCCTAAACCATATGACATTGTGACGCTGACTCGCCCTTGACAGGGACGCTCCCTCCCCACAGAGCAGGGGTGGGGTCTGGCATGCAGCAGTAACTTGACCTCTGTGTGCAATGACCTACTCAGCAGGTCACTTCAAGGTCGACTAGCAGTGACCGGAAGTGCAAAATTGTTTCAGTGTATTTCCACATCTTTAAGATATGGAAACATATTGGAAACATCTATGTTTCCACTTCTTGAAGATGTTGAAATTATGTATTTCACATTACAATATTTCTGTGGGTAATATTTCAGGCAAGAAGGTGGTTGTTCTTGATTAGATTTAAAGATGATTGTAGGAAGCAGAAATATTTTGGTGCAGCCATTAATAGAGCTATTTTTATAAAGGGATGCCTTAAAAAAAGTATACAGCATTTTCTATTATTGGTATATCGTGCCCAGGTCGTACTTATAGGCCTGTTAATCAATACTTCGCATCCGATGAATATACATGTACCGTTTTCCCAATGCAATTGTGGCTGGAACTATGAATAATGTTCCTTTATGGTGGGTAAGGTAAGGAGTACATATACTGAAGTACCTGGGTACTTAATTCCTCTTAAAATTGTGTACCCCGGGAGTAAAATGTAAACGATGAACCAGGTTTGACAAGGAAGGGTCACTATGTGTCATCTTACTGAATAAATAGAATCGTACTGGCTTCCTATAGTTCTATAGTGTAAAGAGGACTTGGTTTGTTGGGTCCGGCCAACCCTTCACTGCCCTTTCCACGTATAGGAACCTACAAATGAATGGTCATAGGAGTGATGAACCTGTGCCTTTAAATTCATTCTTTCAATCAGTGACTTATCTTTGCAGAATTCATATCTGGGTACAAAGAGAGATTTTTTGAATTGATGTACAGAAGAAAGCATCAAATGTCATATACCCTCTATTACTTCTGGGGATATGAGCTTGCTTTCTGTTATGGAAATGCAATCTAGATGTTGATTAATACTTGTCATCAGATCAGATAGCATTGATATTCTACCTTTTAAAACATGTGGGTAGGCATGCACATCAAATCAACTGATAAGATTAAATGCGTATTACGCAAAAACATCAATTGTATCATTGGGCTCTTTTGCAAATCGACTTATATGCAATGTTAGTAACTTGTAGGTACACTGGGTAACTAGTAAAGTATGTGAGCAGCTGTATTTAATGATAGGTGGCGCTTCGTGTCCCACAACAATACGGTGTGTATCGGTGTGTCCCTGCTTTCAGGTGACATCAAGTGCATGTGTAGTTATTCCAGTAAGCTCCAGGTGGCGACAGGACTGCTGGCCTGGGCCCAGTGTGGTCTGTCCTTCCTGATCCGATCACCGTCTACGTCGTATAAGGAATTACAAAACAGTGACACTTCTCATTTAGAATTTTATGAGTTTTTCTTTCAAGTTGCTGACATTGAGTCGCTGTTTAGATAGAAGCAAAGAAACCTCTTTGCATTATGTTACAAGATCTTATTTTTCTCAAGTTTGTATTCACTTTAGCTGTGAAGTATTTTTGTTACATAACTCAGTCAGCAATAGCTTTATATCATTGGCCTGAAAATATTTATCTTTAACCATAGTCCTACCTTTTGGATACAACAAGTTAGCCCAGTTTAATGCATGAAATTATATACTTATCAACAATTTAGGCAACGCTTAAACGGGTCCGAAAAAAACTTACAAAAAATTGTAATTGCATTACTTTATTCGAGTAAAACTGAATGTTGAAATAACCATCAACCAACACGACGAATTGAGTAAATGAAGGATGCTTTAAAAAAAACTTGTATCAACCGAAATATTTCACCCTTTGAAAGGCTTTTTCGGGGTTATCATTAAATGGATTAAGCAGCCTCGCTGCACAGGACTATACATGGGTACACCTTAAAGGTAACCTTAAGGGTTGGGGGCATTCATGCTGACTCGCCGCTACCACCCTGAGCAAATTGAATTTCACAAGTGACATCTTCATCCCACCACTGACATGTCACAGTTTGCGTTAGGCCTGTCTGTATGATCCAGGTACACAGAGTGGGGATCAAAAAACCGCCCCCCTGTGCCCAGAGACCACATTCCTGGGTCCACAGCAGCTGTAGACCTGCCAACTATATATACCCTGTATGAGGGTCCTGCTTTTCAGCCAATCAGGGAAACCGGAACTACAATGTTTGCAACTGGAAAGAGCTTGTGAAGCTACTTTGAAATTTTATCATTTTGATGGACATTAAGAGGAAATCACTTTCAGAGTCTTCAGATGGATGGTCTTTTAGGCTATTTAGATGTAATGCAAAGCAGATTTTGTCAACTTAAAGTATATAAAATATATATACAAATGAAAATATAATACGCAACCATTCATACATAATCACATATATGTACATAGATGAAAAGATGTTATACAAATAAAAGACGCAATAAAAAGAACATTGGTAATAATCATATATGATATAATATGTAATGCATTATTGGATGTATATATGATGCATATTATATATGTCCATATATATATTCATACATACCCATACACTACATCCATACACACTTATACATAGACAGGCACAAACACCTACATTAATAGGTTAAGGAGGGGCTCGTGTCTTAAAGGCCTATTACAATGCCTAACCTTGCCAAAGGTGGGGCTTTCTGGAAGCACAAAAGGATCCCCCGACCCTGGGACACCCCCAGTGATCTGCTGCCAACGGTGCGATGTACAGGAGGATGGGGGGCCAAGACCTCCAGACCATCCCACTGGGGATCCAAACAAAACCACTCAACCGTGACACCCTACCCCCCTCTCCTCCAGAGCGTATCGCCTCTGCCCATCTCCAACAGCCACACAATACCAAGTGAAACATTTCATTAAAGGTGGTACAGATTTGATCCCCATTGTGTAGTGAATCAAATTGAGTGTGTCCTTCTGGGTAGTTACTTGTGCTGGGGTCTTATGTATTGTAGAGGGGTTCTGGATAGGGTAAAGAGGTGAGGTATGGTATTAAAGTTCTGGCGTTTTACAGGACTGTAACTGTGTTGTGTTTTGTTTTATGCCTTTTTCCCTTGTTGTGGCATGACAAGACCTGTCCTAATACGTATGGAATAGTAAACACGTCTTTTTTTAGCTGTGTCTAGATAGATAATATATGGGCACTTAAGGTGTTATCTGAAAATGCCCCCTATGAACTGATTGCCTAAAATTGGATGGTAAATCACGCTGCCTTTCGAAATTCGTTTTTTGTTTGTTTGTTTGTCTTTTGCTTTTTGAAAGATGGAGTTAAATCAATTGGCAGTCTACCTGGCTAGTTTTCAATTCACACTACCCATACGTAAACTATATAATGATTAAGATCCAAGTAACATCGTATAAAAAGTAAAATCTAATTTCATGTGGCCAAGTTCTCACGGTAACATGTAATTACTTTCCCAGACCAAAACAGCTCATTTTCCTGTCTGAAAACATACATCCATTCCAGGTGACAACTGCAATATCAGTCATTGTACACTTTATTGTTACGATCAGACATTTAGTTGGGGGAGGACGTAAGATTCGGGTCAGCAGTAGACAACAATTGGGAATCTTTGGTAATGTTCCAATTTGACGGGTACCTCGTGCATGAACAGGTGGATGGACCACCTATACCCCTTAGTCAGTTGTCGTGTGGAACTGGTGGCCAAACCATCAACTTCCTCCTGCTTACAGACCTATACTAACATGCAGAAGTATAGTACAGATAATAGGCAGGATAGAGTTTCTTTAATGGAGGAGGACCTTTCACATTGTCAAAAAGAAACACTTAAGGAGTGCAAAATCCAAGAGGAGTAAGTCAAATATTTGAGAGAGAAGGACCTTTTACAATGTGAAGGCAAAAACTGAAGGAGTACAAATTCCATGAGGAGCAAGGATAATGCTCTTTAAGAGAGAAGGACCTTTTGCATTGCAAAGGTAAAGTTCTTAAAGAGTACGAATTCCAAGAGCAGCAAGGATAATACTCTTTAGGAGAGAAGGACATTTTACAGTGTAAAGGGAAACATACTCAAAGAGTACACATTTCAAGGAGCTAACACAATGTACTTTTAGAGAGGAGAACCTTTTTCACTCGAAATGAAAAAAAGTGTCAAGGAGTGCAGATTCCAAGAGGAGCCATTAAGACAGAGGAAATCACTTGTAGGATATTACATATTGGACCAGAGTATTGGCCATTGCAAAGGAAGTAGTTGAAAACCACATGCCAAGGAAAGCAACACCCAACTTCAATTAGGAAAATGCCATTCGTTCTTATTCCCCGATCTTCCGGTACACCTCCATGAGTATGCCATGGAAGAGTGATAGAAAAGTTGGACATATTATATTCCGTTAAAGTAATTGGCCAGGTTGAAGCTAATGAGGCGGTGACGCCCAGTAATGTCCTGCCCCCTACATGGGTCCAAATATGCAGACAACAAATCACCTGGACACTGGAGCAAATAACCCCAGGAGGCCAGTGTAATAAGTGACAGGAGCGATTGGGTCCTGGATTGGATATTTGCTGACACAGCAGCCACCCCCGCTGGGTGGACAGCGCTGACAATGATTTGGGGAAAACAATCAAATATTGGGCTTACGTCTTGAGATGATGGTAAGCAATAAGAGTATCCGTGGCCACCCTGGATGAGTGTTTGTTTCATATGAATGCATTTATAAACGGTATAGAATAATGATAATAATATTGCCATAAACAGATTGAATACGTTCGATGACGTAAAGGGTGAAATGAAGATGGCCACTCAGGATGTTTTTCTCGTATGAATGCATAAACAGTATATAATAACAATCACATTACAATAAACAGATTGAATAGGTTCGGTGACGTCAAGGTTGCATTCACTGAAGGAGAATTGAATTACTTCATTAATATGTGACGCTATTGTTCACAGGATCATATTCCAAGACCTATTAAGAAGTGATTTAATGATGCTTTATATATCCGGGAAGCCAACATGATAATTATATCAGTGCCATATCAGTTGAGAATAAGTATTCCCTTATAGTACTCATAGTCAAACTAATTATCGTGCCCTATACCTCTAGACCCACATACAGGCCACTTGACTGTCAAACAAAAATGCTGTACTTCAACTGATAAATTCCGCTGGTCTAAGATAGATCCCTTATATATACCAGGTCACTGTTGAAATAGCGCCTGGATACAGCAGTATTCACAAGAGGATTATGGTTCCCCCAAACCCTTCTTTGTATAAGTATGCTGGGATCTAGACGTGCTATGTTACAATATACACTGAGAACTACAGACCAACAAATACTTGTTGCAGGAGGACAAACGAAGTTGGATCCAAGCCAGTGATACGAGGGAAAAACTTAATCATATTTTTTGTATGTTTTACGTTATAACTCGGCAGGTGCGTCTATTCACAAACCAAATTTGAAACTTTTTCGCTTTACAAGTTTTGGGTCAGTGTATACTGTCCCCGAATCGTTACCAGTTACCACCACCCTGATATTATGTATACAATGTACACTGAGCGTACACTGGAGAATGGATCTTTGCCAAGAACAATAAGGGATTGACAGGTAGTGATTAGACCCAATGGAATGTAAAGGCTACACTCTGGCGCCTCTGTCCACTCTAATTGCCAGGAGCCCTTAACCCTGTCCAAATCTGAATCAAATTAAAGTTCAGATGGAGTCAACTGGATGGACCGGCTAGAAAATACAACCCACATTGTTCGTGAAACTCCTCAGCCATTTCGACTTTCCAAAATGAGGACTGGTTCCGTTTCGAGTCACTGCTGGTGTTCCATATTGATCAGAACACGGAGGAAAAGTCACTGAACTCTCCACCTATAGGCCACAGAACGTATATATACGAAGGCCTGTAGATTATAGTGGAGATACAATCTCTACTATAGGCCTATATATATGGCCTGGATGGATAATGTGCACTGCATAAGGAACTGGCGGGGATTATACATAGTGCAGTAAAATAGCATACCTATGGCTGGCACGTCGTATAGGTACCTGCCCTTACAGGAGGCAACCCTGGAGGACCGAGATCAGGAGCACCCCGGTGGGGCCATGTTAATGCCCGTGCACCTGCGTGGTGCACCCCAGGTGCCCCTGCACCTGCCAGGCCGGCCTCGGGTGGTGCCCCGACTGCACCTGGGCACCGTGCTGTGGCGAGCGGTGCACAACGTCTTTCTTCTCAGGGACGTACCCTGGTACCACGGCATCTTCAGACATGTCTACGCCCTGGATGGGCCCCGGAGTAGCTCAGTGAGTAGAATACTTTAGAAACAGCCTTATTCTTATTTTTCTAATTTATTTTTTTAATGAAAAAAAAATGAATAAATTTGAAATTAGAAAATTATGTTTGAAATTAAAAAAATATATTTGAAATTCGAAAATATTTATTTAAAAAAATCAAAAAAGTCAACATAATTATTATGATTATCAAGACCTTCAATGAGACAACCGTGCAGCCGGACCCCCATTCTTAGGAAGATTCTTAGGAATCACGGGGAATTTATGGTAAACGGTACATTTTATGATTGAGGTATACGGGCACACATTATTAATGGCAAGGGTTTAAGACAATATTTCAGACCTTTTCAACATTATCATTGATTTAATTAATTGTCATCAGCAGTATGACAGAAATCATGGCAGAGAAGTTATATTTTGTGGCTTTAAGTTATTATTCCATGTATTCTAGCTATACAATGATGGTTCCCTAGAAGTACAGTGATTTCAAGTCCATAATGATTATAAAATGCACCCGGTACAATGGGTACAATCTGGTAATGAACACAATTGAAGCTCTGCAATTAAACACCAGTTGCTGTTCAGCTAATTAGTTCATATGAACTGTTCAGTTACACAATGTTATTCAGCCTATACTTGTATAACTTTATAATCAGGGTGAGCTGGATTCAGCATTTGGAGGTCAAATGTTTTCACGTGCGTCCTTATAGCCACGCACATTAATTAAGTGCTAGTCGTCATAAAAGCTAGCTCTCAAGGGACACTTCCGTATTGAGTCGGTTTAATTGCACAGATTTTTTTGACCTGATAATGATGAGGTATGGGGGAAAAGCACATGCTCAGTGTGCAAATTACACAACACGTACGTGCAGAAAAATGTGAGCTGTTTTCATTTTGTGAATAAAAAGCTGTTCCCCTGAGGCTCATTTCACGTGTTTTGACACCAAATGTTATTGTCCTGGTATGTGATTGCGTCCAATCGTGATCTCTGGGTCCACATTTTTATGAAAGCCGAGTAAATGCTCCTGGAGGATAATTGCTTCCTATCCCCTCGGGTCCCTCCAATGATATTTCCCTCCAATGATATTTCCCATCCAAATAATATTATGCTGCGTAAACAGTGTCATTTAAAATATTGTCTACCATGGCAATTGCCCGGGGGGCAACTTCCCTTCTCAATGCCCGGATGTGGGTGTTGAGGTTTTGAAAACAGACCCATTTTGAAGGACACCACAAGTTGTAAAAACTACCCATAATTAAGGGATGTTGTAAATAATATTTCATACCCATATTTGTTAATTTAATGGAAATCTATATAATTACTCATAAAAACACATTTAATGCCTATCAATCTTTATTTATTTCCCTTAATTTATATAGAAATTGTTTTCTATATAACCACGTATAACTCCTAACCCATATTGAGAGAGGAGGCAAATTTCACACCCATTTTCAGTGACATTTTCTCACTCATTTCACTCACTTGAGTCTGAAAAATTACCCAGAAGGATTGTTAATCTACTTTGTTCCGGGTCTATCCCAAATCTATCCCAGTCATTCGGGTTTGTTGTTTTTCCGTCGATGTCCTTTGTTTTTATCTGATACTCATATGATCAATTGATGAACGTTAATCTGATAAAAAGGACACTGACAAAGGCATCAGCATTTAGAAATGGTTTCATTGTTCTCTTAGAACCTATCACTGTCAATAACGCATTGAAAACGTGTAGCACAGCGTGAGAACCAGAAATATGATTAATAAATTGTTTTTATAACGAGAGATAATGCTTTTGACATGTACAAGTCGTTATTCCAATCTGAATATGCTTGAATATACCTTAATAACAATATCACGCACTCTGAAGTTCATTAGCTGCAAGGCTTGATTAATAATTTTCCTGTCATTTAATATAAAGTGCGTCAGACTGTCTAATTAGCCTTGATACTTTGATTAAAAACTAATCCCTTGGTGGATGGGTCTCAGAATACATTTTTCTCATTTTGCCCTCTAATTTTCTCGTGATTGATTTCTTGGTAATTATTCGGGAGCACTGGACATTTACTTGTGTCATTTGTTGATGCAGAACAACGTTAATTTTCTATTTCTGGACAGAGATTTTGGCTGACTTGATTCAAAGAATAGATAAAAGATTAGACTTTGTCTGTCGATCAAGTTAAACTGGGGCCCAGTATTAGTCCCTGAGTCACCTATTAGTCATTGACATTTACTTGAGTAATTAGTCATTGACCAAGCAAGAACGAAAACATTTAGTTTCTTCGTTTCTGAAGGAAATTGGATGGAGCAATGAAAGGTCAGGTCGGATTACGAGAACACTTGGTGATTAAAAACTAGCATGATTATCGTTTCACTAATTGGGAATCTGCTTATTGATACCTGTGGTTGTTTGGCTCATGACTGGATAATGGCCTGTTATTAACCAAATGCTATGACACCAGAACAAAGAATATTTTATATCTGGATATAGTCAGAAAAACCTGTTGGTGTTAAAAACGATTTGGCTCATAAAAAGAGCAGTTTGACATTCTGTATTAAAGGTACCTCGTTCAAAGTGCAGATCTGCTCAGACTGTACATGCTTTGTTGTAAAATCTAAAGGTGAGACAATATCAAGGTAAATGTCTCTGCCATACTCTGAAAATGTGTTAAAAGCTATCATGCAGCAAATGAGCGCCTTGACCATTTTCTTAAGTTACTGTTGTTTTTTGTGGGTTTTTTTTCTTTTTAAACGCCAGCCGATCATTATTGCCCTCGCCCATCTGCCAAATGACCTTCCTATGGTTACTCAACTTTTTTCGGTGGTGCCATGTGTGAAAATAGACACATGTATGTCACTCTTCACGCTAATACCAATAAAGGTTCGACTTGCCCCAAACTGACACAAACACCATAGCTAACGAAATTGTCCGTGATTATACAAAATAATCAGCGTGATTATGTCCAGGTGTGGACCAACAGGTGTGATTATCATAAATCCAATTACCTCCTTAATTAACCAGAGTCATACAATACCTATGCCACCTAGATTGTTCCTTGTAAATTAAAGTATTTTAATATTTATTGTATGGATATCTTTTTCTCCTGACATCATGTAATATGGCATAGCATTTGACAATGAAGTGTGAAATATGTATCTAGACCCATAGCATCACATTGTTTAGTAATCTGGCCTTGGATGCATGATGGGGCTGGAAAACCTTGTCCAACGTTTTTAGATTCTCACTCCATAGATATTCTTTTACCGTTAAGGCATAGCATTCGGCAATTAAGAAAAACAGTGTGAAAATGTCTGTAGGCCTATACCATAACACTGTATAGTAATCTGACCTTAGATACATGATTTGGCTGGAAAGCCTTGTCCAGTTGGTCTGGGAATCTCAACGAGCGGCATGTACACAGTGGCAGCTGTCCGGAGGGGCCAGCTGGTACCTGACCACCTCCTGTCGCCATGGCTACACGACCCTGGAGGAGCCACTAGGTGGGTAGTACGCCTCCTCCAGGTGACGCGCGGACCTGGAGGACGACACGTCATGGACGAGGGGATCTAGGGATCTCTATGTCCCATGCGTCTTTATTACTTACTCAGTACATATTGGATTTACTTTAATTAGTTTCTAATTAAACCGACGGAATATATCTGTTAAAGAATCCATGAGCTGCTCGTACATTTTGATGAGCCCCTCAGGAAGAAAAAAATTAATCACCCATGTGTGAGCTTTTGGCTGCGAACGTGCAGGGTTGTCACGTGTGGATAAACAGTTTACATGGTTTATGTTAAACAATTGTTGGTGACGTCTGAAATTGACCTTGCACTTACGCGTTCCAAGAAATATGCAAAATTGCGCAAATATAAAACTTTGCTGTTCTTGCGCCGGACGTTGGAGCATTGCTTATCCGGGGACTTCTTATTATGGCTGTTGCGACATCAGCCAAAGTGGCGTCGGTGTTTTTCATTAAACCGTCGCGAAGTGTCTAGGGGATCACACTGGCAAGGCGCAGCCAGATTTGCTATCATACTTCAAGAAACAGTCTTCTCAGCATCTTTGTCAACACCGTGGCACTTAACCGTATCGAATGAAATTGCCTGTTGATACTTAAGTTCGTCATCGAGAAGCCATATCATGACACCAGGAGATGATATCCTATCAACAGGAGATGATATTATATCAACAGGAGAGACAATAGATATATACTAATAAATCATACAAAGAGACCTCCAATCTACAAGCGGAAAAATTATTTGTCTCTAAAATCTTGAAGCAATCCCGTGTTTCTTTATTCAAAGATGAAAGGGGAAAATATTACATTTTGACTGTGCCTCAGTCAGATAAATCTTAATGTAGGCCTATTGATAATAAAACTCAGCAACTCATCAACATTCCTCATGCAGTTCTGATTAGGCCAACCAACAACTATCCTTTTTTTTTAACCAAAACCATTTTCATGACACTGAACTTTCGTCCAGACAGGCAATTTTTCTTAAGACCGTCCGCGTTCAGTCTTGCAACAAAAATAAGTACTACTTATTTATTTGTCCTACGTAACGTTGGCCACTCCTGGAGCTCTTCACTTCCTTCTGTGACCACCTTTTTCCTCATAATCTCCTCGGCTGTGAGTAGACCCAGTTGTTTGTTGATGCATGAGCAGCTCACACCAACTCACCTGTTTTAGAACTGGTGGGCG
The DNA here is from genome assembly GCA_936440205.1 of Lepidonotus clava. NCBI lineage: Eukaryota > Metazoa > Annelida > Polychaeta > Phyllodocida > Polynoidae > Lepidonotus > Lepidonotus clava. Next base: position 23,809,252 of record OW387135.1, read on the forward strand.
GAGGTGCTCGCGAGCTGCTCACCAAATGCCAGGTCACCAGAGGATCCAATACGTGCTACTTGGGAGCCACCAACATAAATCATTCTGCATCGGTCAGCAGTTTGGTGCCGAGCAAAAAGATTTCCACGGAAAATAAACACTGACTGACTCATGGATGTTTGTGGTTGTGCAGGTGTATAGACAAGACAAGACTCTTTCATGCAGCTCCCATCTCCTTGGCACTGGGGAAAAAAGAAATTGACCGAGTTTGATAAAAGGGGTAACGGCTGTGTATAAACCATTCATACTATTGGCTCCTACCAGCAGCTGATATACCAAGCCTTGATCGTTTTTTACTGGCCAACGACCAAAACACTCTTTACTAGCCGAAGACTGAAACTGTAAAAACAGAGGCACCGTGTACCTACCTTAACACCTGCTATGTAAATGCGAATGACTAAAAACCATCATATACAAACTGTTCAGAATAGTTTTATTCAATCATGAAGTCAAGGCCGCAATAAGTTTCATCCTAATTGAACTAGCCTTACCCCCATGAACCAGGATTACATGAGGAAAATTAAAACAATGAACAAAGACAGTGGAAAGGTAATCAAAGACTAATATGATAAGCACAAATTATCGCGAGGAAGAGAGGAATCTTTATTTTGCGAGCGATTTCTAGATAGGAGAAATTCTACGCAATAGGACAAAGGCCTAGGGGCCTCCCATTGACGTTGGTCACTACAAAGTTGTGGGCGTCCAGTCGGCCGTCATGTTTTGCTCCGCTCCCTCGGAGACGTTCATCTTAGTGCTACTGGAGGAGGAGTGGGACTGTGGCCTCTCTAATAACGCTAACCTTGAGGGTACTGGAGGAACCAGGCCCACGCCCCTGCTGGCCGGGAGGGGCCCAGGGGGCGGACAGAGGGCGTGGTCACTGTCCGGAGCGCTGACCGGTCTGACCAGTCTGACCAGTCCGAGGGGAGTTCACCAGGTAAACCGTGGTCAACAAACTGGTCAACTATCAGTGGTCAATCCAGGCATCTATCTATCTAATACTCCCTTGGCTCCTTTTTTTTAAGTGATTGGCCTAATTGCATAGTGTTTCTTCTTGTTTATTCGTACTGGAAATCAAATCGGTGAACCGGTTGGGTTGCATTTCAGTGTCATGACAACAAGATTTTATAACAATATTCGTTGTTAGAATGATATCATTGTTACAATACAAACGGCACTTAACTTTTAAAAAAAGAACACATTTTAAAGGGGGTAACATGCTCCTCTATTTCAATATAAAAGATATACACTTATTTATTTTGAAAAGAACGCTCGAGCTTCCTTAGGTAGAAGTGGGTGTATCAATTAAGATAACTCGAACACTTTTCTAATGAATAGGAAGGTACTATTATGACGTCTTTCCTTTTTTTATGCGTGTTAAGCCTAAAGCTCTGGCCGTTATAACTAGCTTCTGAGCGTTTTGGTCGTCAAAAATATCACTAATCATCCTTTTTTTTTTCTCACTCATATCATTATGGCTGGAACGATACTGTAGCTAAATATGACTCAATAGGGGTCACTTTTTATCGATGGTATGTATGTACGCTTCGACTCATTTCCTGTTCCCCTATAAATCTAAGACTAGGTCAACGTTCCACAATTATGGCTGTCCTGAATAGGCCTATTTATGAACGTGTATATATATATATATATATATATATATATATATATATATATATATAACATGCAAATAGTATAAACATGTATATAAATACATGTACCCTCATATAGCATTATGTGTTTTATCATTCATATTTATATATAGAGAAAATTACAAGTTATATTTTTTTCCATACTTACAATATATACCATGCCTGGAAAAACAGGGAAAGAATTGGAAATGTTATTGGGAAAAAAATAATAGAAAACATTATATATACACACAGAGTCCTCACTTCTCTTTGAAGCGAGTTATTTAGTTAATTACAGTTGATGAGGCTCAGATCTGCCGACGGGGCCTGGCAGGAGGCCCTGCTGGATCAGGGTCAGCGGAGATTCTCTCATTTAGAGCTCGATCAGTTTAGGTCAATCCTTATACACATACTCCTCCCGACCACTCCCGGCCGCGCCACGCGGTGAAGGTATATCAGGATCATGGCCCAACGTTTACTGGCCAAGATACCCATGGCCATGGATATGATCCTAGAGGTGGGCCATTGCCATAATATCTTTGGTGAAAAATGTTTGTTTAATGATACTGGTAAGGTTTTTGACGATTTTGATTCAGTATTTAATGATATTTCTTTTGTTTTGCAGCAGATGGCAACGACGCCAAACTCTGATGATGGGCGAAGGTAAGACCAGTTTTTAATTAGTTTGGTTACTTAGATATTCAACGCATAATAATATTATGAGTACAACCATTATTGCACGCAGGCGCATTTTGACAGGAATATCATTGTATATGTCAGTGGTATATAGGAAGGTTGACACTGATCATGCGTCAAAAAGGATTGACTTGAAATACTGGTATTCAATTTGATTTTTACCCATATGGGACAATTATTTCTATGGAACAAACTCTAAATGAAAATAGGTCTGCAAGCGCATGTATAGCTTTTTTTTGCAAACCAAAAAAACACAAACATACCAGTTATTTCACTATAATTCATAGCAGGTGACTTTTATTCACCATTAGCGGTGCATATAATTTGTATGACCGAAAAAGAGAAGACACAGCCTGTCCAGGAGTGTTAAGATGAAACAGTTAATTTACTTTGAGTGGCACATGCGCCTTATGCTACACCTCAAATATGCAATTTTCTGCATACCCATAATCAAATCTATGAATGCAAATGTTATCATCAGATACCTCCGGGGAGTACCCTTGGTAAAAAGACCAATTCTTAAAGGCCTGCCTTTACACTGCAAGCCAAATGCCATCATTAAGCCCTAAAATATTTTTGAACAAAAGTATTTCAAAGTAAACCTCGATTTTCGAAAAAGAAATGAACACCAGGCAACTGTCAATCTTCAATTAAAAAGACGGGTAGTCTGGGTGATCACAATACACTTCGAAGCTTCTTTTCGTAATTAAGGGATTAATTATTTTAATTGGTGACGTAAAACCCTTATTAGCCGATATTCACATAGGCCTAGTCTACAGGTAACACCAAGCTGATGGCCAAAAACGAAAAAAAACGGAATTACATTGTCTGTGACCGGAACGAGTTCGTAAATTCACTTTAAAATAATTATTGTAAAACAATGTTAATGAATTTTGAAAAATAAAATCAATTTTAGAATATTTATCGATGGTGGAACTCGCCTGGTCGGTATAGGACTATCCCGTTGTTCCAATAATTACGTGCTTTGGTATATGCAGGATGATGGTGCTATAGTATAATGAAGCTAAAGTATTCATCCTGCTATCGGAAACTATTTTAAAGGCCATGTTATAGGCCTAACCACAGAGCGCTCCTGTATACTTACACACATGCCTTTATCCCAATATAGTTCAGACAATAATACATGCAGTAAGTCTACATGCGGGTGCATTGTAAATGTAATAGATATGATATAAATACCATAATTAACGACAATTCAAAGAGCCTGCCATCAGGGCTGTAGTGTTTGGTGATTTGATGAATTTCTATATCCAGAATGCTCATCTGAGACGTACTGCGCTGCACTTAAAACCAAAATGTGTTATTCTTAAGAAAGTATAAGTGTTGTGCTCAAGTGCAATCAATACCCATGTATTGTTAACGTTGGCAACGGCCTATTCTTATATCCGCCGTTTAAGTTACCGATAATGCAATGTAATAGCATCCAATTGGGAAGATATCCACTGGTGTAACACTCACTGATGTAAGATGCTTCACATATACCTAGGCAGTGAGGCGTGTGTTTTGTCGCCATTTGTGACGTGATGTCGCGCGAACTGTCGTCGCCCCGTTTGGCGACAAACCCCCATGGGTGGTCGCCCTCATGGCATCCGCCCCCGAGCCGTTTGCCTTTTGACCGCCACCGAACTCATTAAGACGGTGTATTTTCTGTCATTACATGCTGCATTTGAACGCTTCAAAAGTATGCTTCCTCGTCTTCAAAAATAACAACCTTGCGTGATTTTGCTCTTTAGAAACGCAGCCTTTTCTTTGAAACCATCTTCAAAATATGCGAGGAATTGTTGGTGTGGCTGATTTGGGGAGAAATTGGGCAGGTTCGCCAAGATGAGGCTATAGTTTAATGGGCGATAATATGAGAGGAATGTCAATAGGTATAGACTGTGGCCCAACTTTTCAAAAGGCGACATGGGAGGTTGTGGTGTCAACCATTCTACACAATAGGAGATAATTTGAGGCGGCCTAACACCCACCCACCCCCCTGCCCCCACGTCAACCTATTAGTCTCTCTTATACCTGCATTCCTTTAGTCATGGGGGCAGCAAAGGGGCATGTTCAGTTTGGATTTGGAGGTCACAGATGATGCACCCTTAGGATTTACCCTATAAGGCTATAGGACCATGAGATATCTATACTATATGGACGACAGGCTATGGATGTTTAGCATTTTGTTGTAGGTTATATCCCTAAGGAGAAGCAACGGAGTATGCGTGACATTATGATTATAAAAGTTAATGTCTAATGTATTGACATTTGACATTTGACCGTATTTTGTGTTTCCAAAATCACAGAATATTGTCACATTGGTTGTCACTCTTGCCGGTGACAATCTGGACAATCTTGACACTCTTGGATCTGCAAGAAATATCGATTGTTGGACCAAAAGAACCTGATTCATTGAATCGAAAAATACACCATTTTTATAATCAGGAGCACAAAGATTACAACGAGAAAAGGACAATACACTATGGATAGACTGAGAGGTAGGATCTTAACCGGTTGAGATTTGATATGAAAATGGGTCGGATGCAGGAATTCCGTTTAACCATGATAATGGGATATAGGCCTATGGATGCCCCCATCAGGTCACGGAAGGAAGCCTTTTAATCCGCTATCTACACTCCTATAGGCTGGACCCACTAGACCTTACATGATCCCAAGTTAAAAACTCTTAATGTGGAGTTAAAAGTCGCTTCTTAGAAAGCGTGAGAAAATGTCACTTTTGTCAAAGATTGACAATATACCCGTAGGGTGGCGATGCAGGTCAGTAAAGACATGACTTTACACCCTGCCCTTATACAATAACTTGGTAGAAGGAATTTACACTGGAGTTTCACTGACCGTGATTCCCACGGCATGTATGATTACAAAGTTTTATATAATATTGCAGAAAAGTCTTTATCACATGTACGGTTACAGAAACAGCAAGTACGGTAACATAAACGACATGTGAGGTTACAAAAATGATACAATGAAAATAAGGCTACAGAAGTTACTTTTATTATAGTTTTCTGCCATCATACATGTGCGGTTACAAAAGTGGCTCAATGAAAATAAGGCTACTGAAGTTACTTTTATTATAGTTTTCTGCAATCATACATTCCTTAACCTAACGCAGTTAATATATCCGCAGCTGTGATAAAAAGAAAACAATTGTAATCGCACATATGTTCAGTTCATTCATCCCAGCCCAAACAGTGTAGCCAACCAATAACCTTATCCTGTCAACAAGGACAGGAGTTCTGATCAATTGACCGGCTGCCGGATCTCGGTGACTGAGAAAATGGGCCGGTACAAAAAGAAGGATCCAGGCGTGACGACGACGACGACGACGTCCTGTGTCTCGGCCAGGTGTGTGTGTCGTCGGCTACGACATAGTGAAGTAACACAACCCGGGAGGAGGCCACAGGAGCAACATGACTCCTGGAAACTGACTTCACAGTCCTCACCACTCTCACCAAAAAGGGACTCACGGACCCTATCCTTACAACCCTATGTGCCCAGCTGCTGCAGGATCATGGCCGCTAAGCCTAAAAACAGAGATAAGGGGAAACCTCAGGTGAAGACTAAGAGGCTGTCTCGGGGGTTCTCCTCCTCCAGTGCAGGCCCTGGAGGTACTACTAATCAGGCGGCTCCAGGGCGTGGGGCGTCCCTTACCAGGCTGGCTCTGGGGTCGAAGTTATGGAGGTCCGTGGTGGGGAGTTCTGGGCAGCTCGTTGTCGCCGTCATTGATCATGTCAGGTTAGGATATGGATTTTGTTCCTTATTTTCTGACTATTACGTCTTAAATGTTTATTGCCAATATTCTCTTATATTAGTTTTATGGTACAATCTCAATACTCCGATTCATTCATATATTTTATCATATTAAAATGGTTGAATTGTATCAAACTCAACTCCAAGCTTTTGATGTACCGATCAAAGAATTAACTGGTGTTAAATTCTCTACGTTTTGGCTAGTCAAGGTCTTCATTAGGATTATAATTATGTATCCATATATGTTTTTAATGATTCAAATAAATACGCCCTACAGTGTGTGTCAACCATACCTTGATTTGAGATACAATAGCAAGGAAGACCTTACTTATACCCCAAATCCTGATTCACACATCATATCAAACGTGTATGCCAGGATGGTGATCCTATCCTAGTGCCAAACCTTTCACCGCATCCGCAACCTCAATCTGGGTCTGGAACTTCTCGTAATCCCTGAGGAAGGGCAATGCACACAATATATCCGACAGAAACAAAGACGGATATTTTTTTTAATTGGAAATAATTGATATTTTTGAATGCAGTTTATGCATAGGTATATGTATACTTAAATCTATAATTTCATTTCATTTTTTGACAAATATTGTCTCAACGCGTCAGAGTCAGAGGTATTAGAAGCTGTACGTTTTCTATAAAAGGATAATTGGTTATGGGGGCTAAGAAACAGTCCTGTAGGACTATCCGTGAATGGACAGTCCTTGAAAAGGCTGTTTATTCGCCCCCATAGCCATATCATCCATTCTTTGGTCCTTTTCCCGTCTTTTCCAAAGGTCCCTTTGTTTAATTATGCTTATACGCACTGACTTGCTATACTGACCGGAAATTGGGCAGGATCACAATATAATTATCAATGCAAGACTTTGTATACATTTAATGTGTTTTCTTATGAGGCTTTAATCATTACATGTACGATCGGACTCATCATTGTGATGTGCCAGGGACAGGGACATGTAATTATTGTCTCTGTGATGTGTTATTCCAATTAAATCTATGTTCCGTTTCACGAGTCTGCGCAGTAAACCGTCTTTTGTTTCCAATACTTGTAGCCCGGAGCCATTGAAATCAATCCCACAATAACCTTGGTTCACTAGCAGGGCGCCACACTAATGAACAAGGTCTATAGCCTTTGTCTTACTAAGCAATCAAGTGCTTGTCTTCTTTGGGCTCTTTTCCTGTGTTATTCAACAACAGAAATTCGAACCAAAGATCTACCATTGATATGTCTCACGAGACTTACATCTGCACTATAGGTCATGCATTATCATATTTCAGTTTGAGTATCCTTTTTCACTCATGTATACAACCCATGAGGGTTCCGGTTCATTGGAACCAATCCTCGAACCAATCAAAGAACGTATATGCACAATTATATTCACTTTAAAGGCCGGAACTAGATTGTCAAGTCCTCTAACACGTTGTTGTCTAATAAAATAATCAAAACTAATTGAATCTTATGTAATCAAATGTTTGTTTTTCATCTTAATATCATACTAGACGTCAGTTTCTTGGAAATTTTGAAACAAAAAATATGTAAACAAACATGCATTATGTAACCAAACTGGTCCATATATCCCATGATTATGCTGATAAGCCTATCATATACAATGTCATTATAAATCCATATATCTTATCCATTCCTCTGTCTGGTGTGTATAAAAGCATCACAAACGTTGGATTTAACAAATCCATATATGTAGCTATATTTACGATACCATAGAAATGGGACTGGACACAACCCGTCACATATAATCAACCTCAATCAGCTAATACCATTTCTGAATCAATTCACCCTAGAAGTGGGTGACACGTTAACAAAGTTTATCTGACATCCCCGATTGATAATCAACCAAGCTTAATCGAGTGGCAGGATTTAGGGCCTCCGTTCAACCAACCCTATTTCCGTAAGCTGTTTTCTCCCACGTTAATCCTAATACGGACTTTAAGACACCCCCAATCTGTGTACCTTACCGGTCAGGGTATGGTCCGGCCAACCCCTTATATCCCCTGTTTCTTTTTCCAAAATACCAATAATGGTCCACTATCACCCATTTGCAATTCCTTATTCCACAAATTTTTAGATTTCGTACTTTTATGAGACTACTGGGTAAGGTTCATTTTCTGCCCCCTTAAGCCTAGTCCTGATTATACCATTTCAATTTTTTTTTTTTACAAAATTGGGAAAACGGAAAACGGTTTGGAAAATGGAAAGCCGGACCTACGTTTTCCCTTCTCCATTTTCCCTTTTCCTATCCTACTCACAAAATAGGTCCCTCCCATCTCATTAGTATGCAATGTTTGACTACTACCTCCCCCTGGCAGCCACTATCACAACCACATATAGCTTGTTAATTAACTTATTAAGCACCCAGGTGATTAGGGGGCGGGCCTATGATAATTAGGGGGCGTGGCTAAATGGTGGGAGGAAACATGTGAACAAAGAAAATTGAAAAAACGGAATAAGTCAAAATTTGAAAAAATACAAAAAAAGGAAAAGGGAAAACGAACCAATTGGTATAACACTAAAAAGGGAAAATGGAATAGGGTGGTAAATTGGGCAACATTCCTATGACATGATAAGGGAAAATGGTTTAGGGTATGACACTGTAAGGATGAAATAGTGTAATAAGGAACAGGGTGGTTAGAAAAGATATAACAAAAAAGGGAAAAGGGAGAAGGGAGAAGGTAAAATATGTATACAAAAAAGGGGTGGACACTCTATACCCTCACCCTTACCGCTCAGAGATAAGTCCCAGCTTGCTTGTATACCGTTAATACAGTTGATTGGGCTTGTATTGTACTCCCCTGGTCCTATACAAAAGGTCCCACCGGCCCCTTTTTAAATTGGGGTATGTGCAGGGTACCCCAGTCTGAATTAGCTAATCTCACACTCCTTTCACTATTGTCAGTTTGAGCTCCATGGCTCTACTGGATCTAAAACGGTCAGGTTACCGAGGTCCTGAATATAAAAAACACAATTGACATGGAAAACGCATTAGTTGAGCTTTGAGAAGGATTTTTTGCTTGACCTGATGTGTTTTTGATGCGATTTATAGCAATCAGACATAGTTATCTGATTGAGGTTTTTATAACGTTGAAAATTTGTAAAGTTGGTGTACAGGCTGTATTATACAATTAAGCCTATTGCACTTGAATCCAGAGTCATGTACGTGCCTTACCATTTTTACTCAACACTTTAGACTTGTAGGCCTATAGTACAAATATTTACAGTTATGTCATAGCACTTTAAGAAAAATTAGCATAGCATTACGTGACCTATGTGTTGGACATGAAATCAATTAAAGAAAACTAAGTGCAATATCTTAGAAACTTTTTGTTTCTACATACATTTCAAAATGTCTCAAAATCAATCCTCGTTATAACATGATATACAATCACGTATACAGTAGGCCTACTTCATATTTCATACGACCTTTTTCTGTATAACACTACACTATGTAGAGAAAAATACTTCCTTTTCAACACAAAATGTACGTATTGGATACTTCAGTGTATACACATTGTTGTCAACACTAGATCCCAGGATAGTTAACGTCCTCTATATAGTCCTAGCCTGGGGGATGTCTTCTTTGTACCAACCAATCGGAGCGTAGCTTGGGGATCCAACCGTGAACGGACACCTCTCTCCTGGTGGTAGAGGACTGGAGGAGGGAGTGTACAGAGGGGTAGAGGAGTAAGGGACTAGGGGAGGGGGTGCAAGGAAAACAAGTTATAAGGAAAGAGCCGGCAGACACCTTTGCCCAGTCACATGTGAACATATTTGCCCGGTGCTGGCGAGTCCTGGGCCCACCACTGACCCATATCCCGTTAGCAGGCTGAGGTGCGCAGGCACACTTAAATAATACTTCCCCCACAGAGGTTCGGGCTCCTGGCCACCTCTGACAGGAACTCTACCGGTAGGCTCTGTCGACACTTTCTTTATTAAGGTACGTCCACGAGTTGTTATTAGTAGTAGCACAGGTGTGTTGTTCGGATGGAGTAACTGCATGGGTCACCTGGTGTAATTTAGGGTACTTGGAATAGTGTATCATAATATTTAGAGTGGGTTATTAGCATTGACAGTACAACCTTGTATAGGCCTTTTATATATATACCTATGCAACTCTAGCCACGACACATCTTTTCCATCTTACTTTTATACTTTTAGAGCAATGAGAGTTTTCCCTAGTCACTCAGTGTACGCATAATCTAATCGTGGAGAGAATAAATGTATAATACGGAGATGTATATATAGAGAGAATACCGAGAAAGATCTAATTCTATTTAGCTCCTCAGTCTACATTCAGATTATCATGAGACCCCTCCTGTGGGCTTACAAGAGAAGTACTTCTTAAAAGTTAAACTATTTTGAAGTGTATTTAAAAACTTCTGATGTTTTTGTGTTATATCTACATTACCATTTATGCAATACATCTGAAAACCTTGGTAATTATTAATACATAAAATTCTCTTAAAAAAATCTCTTTATATTTCCACTATATAAAATACGTTTTTCAATGAGGAGGACATCGTGACTGTGGTTGCACAATTTGAATAAATTAGGCCTAAGGTTTGTTTACATAGCACATAGGCAATATTCCCAGAGTGGTTTAGCTGCATACGCCCTGCCTGAGCGTCATTTTCAATATTATATAGGACAGCAAAATATTTGAACAATTTTCTTTCACTTTTACCGGAAATATAAGATAATAATAACATGTTACCCTGGCATATTGTCCTTGAGGCTTCAGTATGCAAATAACATCACGTTTAGTTATACAAACAATCTTGTTCTTGACTTTGTATATTATAAGTCGTCTGACTACAATGCTAATCGCGCCTCCCTGAAACGGGGACCGTTATTTAAATGGGCAATTTTCTTGACTTTTTATTTATAGTTTTTCCTGTCCTTCTCTTCCTGTAAAACATATTGTGTGCACAGCCTTCGCGCACGAGAAAAGCACTCGTAAAAAGTCGAACCGCCATCCCGCCCAGCCATGACCCGACTTGGGTCAACGTGCAGAATGATTTGAATCATACTCTGCTAGTTCAAGCAGGAACTGGGCGCCAGCAATTTTAAAGCTCGTCTAATCCTTCAGAACCGCTCCAGTGGCAATCACTTAATCGTTATTTCACTACGATTCTTATATACAGAGAAATCTCGAAATGACTTTGCATCAAGCAATCATTAAAATAATGTCTATCAGTGTTTAGAATTTAATGAATGGATTTAAACGTCTGTATCAAATAGAGAATGACTTTCATTTAAAGAAACATTTTTGTGTGTTGATAATTTTTCGGTATATTTAACCTGCTTGGAAAATTGTAGAAAGTCGGACGTTTCCGAGAGGAACCGGTCAGTTTGGGGAGCCTACCCAACTGCATACTCCTTTCTCGCTTCAGATTCCCGTGTAATCATGATTACTGTGGAATCTGGAGCGACTAAGGAGTATGACCCAACTGGAGTATACGACTTCTGAGGATTCCGATTCAGCCAATCAGAAAGACTGGAACTTGTATGACTTTGACCGGAACCGGCTGGGAACATGTAGGGTTGCGCCACCATAAATTATAAAGCTTTAACTATGACAAAAACAAGGAAAAGATATATAGTATCATTTAATCAGATGCTTTAAGTTCAAACTTAGAATATGAATATCAGAATCTTGGTTCAGAAATTTGAGATAACACATAAAGAAGCTTGACTATGCAACAACTATAGTTATGGAATCCGCCTGCATGGGCCGCACATAACTAGAGTGGGATCTATGGGAATCTATTAGGATTATATATATAAAAAAAAAGTCAAATTGTTGTTGTTCACTGATACTAATAGCAGTCAACGTACTGCCTCATTAGCCTAATTAAATGGAGATCTAATGACGCGGGATAATGCCCACGAAAATAGTCCCATGGGTGCAGTCTACTTTGGATTAATGTGTGTAGGCGTATATTGTTTAATCATTCACTCACTGGAGGATTCAGAGGGTGTGCACGTTTCTGAAGATGGGGGAGTACAATTATGTTTAAAACTCGGCTCAAGAAGAATTAGTGCAAAGAATTCTGTAAAAAGCGGATACAACTTATTGTTTAAGTGTCTAAAAAAAACGACTATGCCATTAGTTTGATAAATTAATGACTTCCTTCCATACAAAAATTGTAATGGAGATTAGTGGTTATTTATGAAACCATGCATGGGATATCCAATAGCCTATTAATTAGATGGTACTATTGAATTTTCAGTCCCTATATGTAATGTTTGATAATTCAAAGAGATGAAGTGCTGTGCTATTTCATGTCCTGTTGCATGATAAAGGGAAATTATGTTGTGTGGTGTTTTTTTTAATGATATTCAGTCCATCGTTCTGTGCATAACCCTTTGCATTTAGATGTTCATTTCATACTTGAGTACAAAATATCACTCCAGATTTCAGGACCAGGGTGGTGTTTTTAGTGTTTAGGGCCGTTACAAAGTGGGACTAACCGTCAGGTCTAGGCCTATTCATCCTATAATACATCTACTACCAGACATGCTACGGGCATAATAATTTAGCGCATGGCAACCTAACGGTTTATAGTTCCCTAGAGTAGGGAAGGATTCCCACACACAATAATGGTTGTTGACTCTAGCACTCTCCAATCACTTCACTCATTTTCCTCCCATTATGTATTATGACTAATGGAGATTGGATGCTTGGAGAGTGACAGCCTTTTCCCTGAAGGTGTACGGCGGTGTATTAGTTCCCCCAGGATACGCTGAGGGCGCTGCCAATGTTGACCCAAGTTGACCCCCCGCGAAGACAAGGTGGGGGGGGGGGGGGAGACGCAGGGGGTTTACCTTGATCCGCGCGTCCCCTAGTGCCCCCAGCAGGTGTTCCTAAGGCCCTTCTAATGCCCTTCTCAAACACCGCCGCTCCGTAGTTTACACAGCAGGAGCGGGTCAAAATAACAAACAAAAATCAGGTGGAGGGATTGGCTAAGAAATATACCATTTTCATGGGTACTTCTCAGTTCTGTAAGATTTAAGTATACGGAAAAGTATAATAGTAAGTGCCTCATGTAACCGTGGCATCTTTTCAATTTAGGTACAAAAAGAGACGTTTTCTTAGCAAAATAATGATGGACAATTCTCTGTGCTAATGGAAAATTGAATATGCCGAAATATCAGCAATACCCTAAATTAGGGTCGACATAGAGACATAAAAAATTCCTAAATTCGTTGATTCTTTGCCATGATAAAATACTCTTCACATCTCGCGCCCAGACCAAAGCTTGATTAAGGGTTACTCAGCTTTTGGCTAGACAGCACTTGAAAGTTAAGTGTAGGTCCCAAATACACGTCCGTCCTTGTCAAGGCCCCCCTGGAGAGTGTTTTTTTAAGTAGGAGTCTCCGACGCGCACTTTTTTCCACCACCACCAGTGCCGTCATCTCAAAGACCCTGCATAGAGACGGAATTATTTGTCCGCCCGGTCGAAAGGCGTTTTTGTAGGCGCCTTCCTGTCCTTTCTCCCGTGTTTACCCCCACCTTTCCCCGTCCCCCGCGCCCCACTTCTCATTGACGTGGGCCTCAATGATGTGGCCCAGGTACAATGGGTCCGTTCTCATAGGTCGGTCGGCGGACAGGGTGGGGAATAGAGGGGTTTCCCAACCCTGCCACCTGACGGGGAAAGTATGCAAAGTGCGGCCACATAAGGAAGTTTAGAAAAGGTTGGGGCATTATTAAGGAAGTTTAGAAAAAGTAGGGCCATCCGCGCATAAGCTTATGGTATTAAGTTAGGTACAACTTTTGGATTATATTAAAGTTAAAGGTAAAAGATTACACCTACATGTAGGCTATTTCTCATGGTAAGGAAATGCAGGTGAATTGGATATTATGATATCATATCACCATAAATGCGAAGTATATTAAATCAATTCCATACATTAATTTTTGACGTCCATTGGGCAGCCACAAGGCCAAGTTTTTCAATACACACGCAGCGCACAGCCCACGTGCATGGTTTTCATTTACCTACAGTTCACTGACCCCAAGGCGGTTTGCGGAAAAGAGTCTATAGAAATAGGGTGGTTGGTGGTTTAGGGTGGGCGGGGGGCCGCAGGTGGGAGGTGCCGTCATGCTCCATTGCCCCTGACCCCGTGCGCGCTCGCTCCATGTATGTGTGTGTGTACACTAAACGCGGCCGCGGCCAGGTAGACGACCTAAACGTGGAGTAGGCGGTCAGATAGGTGCACGGCACGTGGAGGACTCTTACTACTACTACTACTACAACCACCATCATCAAAACCGTGGAGGACGCCCTCCTCACACATTCCTTATGTCCCTGGATCCACGCTCCTATGTATCGGAGTTATCGCTTCGCAGCGTCTCTTTGAAAGGGGGTGAGATTTAAGCTTTGAAGAGGAGTTGGCCGGCGACTGTGTGTGTTTGTGTATGTATGTATGTATGTAGGGGAACTCGCTGCAACCCTCGTCGGCAGCAGACAGGGTATATGAGGAGACTCGGCCAAGCGTGTATGTACACTCTGACTGAAATAGCTGCTGGTAGTAGTGGTTGTGGAGGAGAGGGGCGTTTTCTTTAACAGTCCGAGTTGACAGGAGGGCACTGCCCACCTGGCCCAGGTGTGCTCCATCACCCCCCTTATCATCATCATTCATAAGCTCACCTGCATACATGCATGCATGCCGTGCTGTGGCCGTCACTACGCGAGGCCCTCCGATTCAAAGGACAAAGAGAGCCTGAGTTTTAACGGTCAACCCTCGACATCCTCCTGATGACGACATGCTAGTGTTAATGCAGGTCGCCAGTACTATGAGTGGCGTGAGTCAGCCTACGTACAGAGACGTCCGGGTTAACGCACGCAGGACATAGTGAGAGTGAGCGTTTCTAGGCCCTTAGGCCTTACTTTCGTCACACCTCCAGCCCGGATTTACCTGTGTAATACCTCCAGGGAGCCGTTAGTGGATCAGGATAGGCGTATGGTGTAACAGATTGGCGTTCACAGCCTATCTAAATGTATTTAAAGTGGGTCCGCTTTTGGCAAAGCCGTGGTTCAGGACATAAAAGGAGGATTTCATCGTCGACGGCTTGTGACCTGTGACTTTATGACTGTGTCAGTTGGGCCCGATCCACGTTATTATTCACCTAGCTTTGTTCACCGCCCCCCTTATTTAGTCAGCCATTCTTCAATGTCTCCTGACCAACCATGGATTGGAGTTTAAGCCAAAGACAAAGGCGACAACGGAGTCGCGTTAAGTAATCCAACCTGCCATGGAGGTGCCTTAATAATCAACCTAATTTCTTTTATTTTAAAACAATATACATACATACACATATATACACGGATTTGGATTATAGTATAATCCTCCCAGCGAGGGGGATTCCGTGTGGTTTCCATGGTAAATGAAGCCCAAACGTCATGTGTCCTTTAACACGCCTCCAAGTTCACCCACCATGGAGCCTACCATTACCCACCCCATGTACCTGCCCAAGTCGGTGGACCATCCCCGCTCCAGGACCTTGGGCCACATCAACCAGCTGAGGTCCTTCACCTCCAGGCCCATCACGCGCCCTCCTCCAGCATACCGCCCCTCCTCCAGTGCAACCCCTGGAGGAGGAGGACCTCCAGGAGGGCACCTGGAGCCCCTGGTCGACCCGTGGATGCGGCGGGAGCAGCGGGGGGAGGCGTTTGTACGGACGGATCCCTCCAGGCGCCTCTACCGCCCTGTTAAGGACTCCACCTACTGGAGGCTACGCGTGGAGGGCACTAAGCCGCGCGCAGGGTCCTGGAGTGGCCCTTCTGATTGGGGCAGTGCCCTCAGCCTCAACTCCCAGGTGGTCCACCTGCCCGGAGGAGCCGGCCAGGTGTTCCAGCTGAGCCCTATGTGCAGGTGGAGGGGGGCGAGTTTTGACAGCGCCAGTCTGCACCTCCTGGAGGACGGGGTTGGACTGGAGGAGGATAAGGAGGTGCTGGGGTCACAGGAATCTGAGGATGAGCGGCCGAATGGAGTGTAAGTGGTTTATTGATGTTGTTGATAATATCAGATTGTTATAATCTGACATCTACCGCATTGTCGTTATCAACAAGCTACTCAGATAGCAATTTATACGATACACGTATCTTTACTGTAGACCGAAAGCTTTTGTTACAAAGGGCGTTATGTCTTTGTAACGAACGCATGTATGAGGTATTTTTGCCCATATCAGTGGAAACATAGCGCCTATAATTATATGGGTTGGAAGCAACGTAAATATGAAAAAGTAGTAGTCTTCATGGTCAGGTGTCTATATGTATAATATAGGGATGGATTTAGAGGGGGATGCCTGAGGCGCGCCTCCCCTAATTTCTGCCAAATTGAGTGTTTTTTAGATGTAAAATTCCAGCCCCTTGATGGGCGCCCCAAATTCTTTTAGAAAACTCTGGATCCGTCCCTGCCAGGCTGAAATCTATTTACACACTCCTCCCATTCCACAAAGTTTGTCTTCTAAATGTAATATAAGCCAAACATGTATGGTCACATAATGGTGGGAATTTTTACCTAGGTGGTCATTCTTTTGTGTCGCTAAAAGTACTCATTATCATGAGGTCAACCATAATGTTACCGATAATATTAGTCCTCATAGATATACTTCTAAAAGTGCAATCTCTATGCATAGGTCGAAATTCCTCTCGTGCCTACGAGTGCAACTATGACGTTCATAAGTGGACGCGAATGTCAAAAGTCTATACTCAGCATGGGTATCTATTTCTGTAGTCAAATGCAATCATATCCTGAGAGGGAGGAAATTAATTTTAGTACAGAATGTAGGAATAAATAAGGGGATTTATTTTAATACAGAATGCAGTAATGAAAGAAGGGGACTTGGCTATTTTAGTACAGAATGCAGGAATGAAGCCCTGGATGTCACTTAAACCCAAGAGTTAGTCACATTATCTGTCTGTGATTGCATCTTCTAGTAATAGACTGTAGGAGCAGCTCCGAGCTAATACCTTCAGGTATGACAACTGTTCTAAATACCTACAGGGGAGTAAGTGACACTCATTTAGGTCAGATGAGTCAAGTACTTTCAGCAAATACCATTCTTCTGACTGTTCTGTCCTACTCAGACTTATTTCTCGTACGTTTAATAAAGCACGTATGCGTCTACACTAAAACACGTACACGTCCATGAGTCGAGCATGGAATTGGTGGGGTTTTGAGGGGTGGACTCAATCTTTTATCTTTGTTTTTATCTAACATACATATTGCTTCTTTATTATGGATTTGCTTATGAAAGTAGCCTGTCCCCGTTTAATTTACATTTACTGATTTGACAATAATTTGGGATGGCAGAAGAAATCAACCAGCAAGTTGTTTTACATAGCAAAGAAGAGAGCCTTTATTGCCATTTTGGAAAATCTTGCTCAATTCAGGAAACAGAAATAATTATCCAGACATTGTTCAACTGTACTAAGATTTTCCGGTTTTAAGCACA
The DNA here is from genome assembly GCA_936440205.1 of Lepidonotus clava. Lineage (NCBI taxonomy): Eukaryota > Metazoa > Annelida > Polychaeta > Phyllodocida > Polynoidae > Lepidonotus > Lepidonotus clava. The sequence goes on from OW387135.1 coordinate 23,826,878, forward strand.
TTCAAACAATCTGAACAATGCCCGGAACAACGAAAAAGCAGTTCTAATGCCGTCAAGGGGAAAACGCAGAATCTCAAAAACTGCGAAATTCTGAGAACCGGGCGTAGGATGAAGTAATATTACTTCAACAATGGAAAGCACTTATTTAACCATTAAAAAACTCAAGTGTCTCGTCATGGCGAGAGTTTACAGGTACAATTTGTGACAGTCAGCAGAATATCAGTTGTTTTGTCGGCACCAGAATTGTCTGGTAGCAAGAGAGAAAGTTGGCATTTGAAGTAGGCGAGTGGAGGATGAGAATAGAAGGCTAACTGTTAATTAATCGTTAAGTCCCAGGCTCACCTAATCGCGTTAAAGCTGGAAGGAGGATGTGTGGATCCATGCATCTTTTTCGGGTTTGGGCACTCTAAATACTTAGTTTGCCCACTTGTCTAGAAAAGAAATCTATGAAGCGGCGAATTACGATGTAAAAATACATCCAGGTAATGTATTCTTGTTGGCAGAAGGAAAAATACATAAAGGTCAACTTTTAATTAAGCATTACGTAGTTCTAAAACGGGAGTCACGTCCAAGTACGATGACCTTTTTCAGAGTTTTCGTGACGACTTGACAAGGAAGGGAGAATCGAAAGTTACTTTTAGTCTTTATTCACCTGGGGATTATTTTTAGTCGTCCCAGGTCATAAACTATAAAGATGCCGTTAAGGTCCACATGTAGAGCGATCAACCCTTTTGTGCACCATTTCGAGCTCTATTACTCATGTAATAGCTGCAGTGTGAATGATTAAACTTTAGCGTAATAATCTAATGTGAACAATTGACAATTGACAATTGAAATCCATAAAGAATATTAGTGTATTAGATAGGATCTACATGGAACTAAGCAGAGGTCGCCATAATTCAATGTCAAAGGCATTGCTCAAATGGCATTTCCTTAAGAAGTCCATTCAAATCCTAATGCCATGATCTTAGCGTCAAAACTCTAGCCGAAGAATGAAAGAGTCACTTACTGACATTATCATTCGACTTTATTAATAATGCGATTGTCAGGTGAACCTTATTGATGAATACAATGTAGTATATAGCGTGCAATAAACACCCTTTCCAATGATTCGCAAATATATTAGAACAGGTGGGCTTGGCACATTGGCAAGTTATATCTTTGTGCTCAGCCACAATTAATTCAACGATAGTACAAAGGTGTGTAGCTATAATATTTTTGATTAATTCTAACAGACTTGTTGATTAACACAAAAACTGGGTAGTTCTTTATGATATTTTTTGTGTCAATTAAAGAAACTCATGTAATTTACAGGTGTGATAATTGCTTGTATCTTATTTACATGCCTCCAGGATATACGCTTAGAAAAGGCTGCATGTGTCACGACGTGACGTCAAAACCGTAATCAAACCTTAGAGCCTGGCGTCCTTGATTCTGCTTACGTACCAGTCACCTGTTTTGGGCAGCGCTTGCTAATACTGCCCCGTTTGTTTGGGGCAGCGAGCCTGTCCGGATGTTGTCTGTGGGATGAGGCTAAGGTAATCATGTGCTTGGACGGTGAGAGGCTGGTCAATATCTGACCAGCGTCACCGGCACACCCCACAAAGAGTTGGAGGGGGGGGGGGGGGGGTACTCCCCATTGCAAAAAGAGGTTGCGAAGGCTGTGGCTGGAACTCTGGTGTAGGCTGAAAAGAGGAGGGGGGCTGTCAATGGCCCAAGAAGTCCCAAAAGGGGGTGCTGGCTGTCAGGGGCACCATACCGTGGAGGCTGTTCTGTTTAGGTCGTTTGATCAAAGAATAAGCATCAAAGACTAGCCATTATATGGCTGTTTGTGTCATGATACACTTCAATGTATCTAAATGCTAATGTCTTAGCATTGCCTCTAGGCAAATGGTATACCTGTTGGAAAATAGGCTAAGTATTGTAAGGAAAAAGAGTGCTGCTATATCACAGAACTAGGGGCTGTACTTTTGTTTCGGCCATCAACCGTCAAAGAGTCAGTGACCCCCCCCCCCCAGTCATGTGACCGGTACATTATACAATAATTTGACCTTTGATAAAAAAATATATGTAGGTTTTAAGTAAAGTAAGGTAAAAGGCTGGTCATATCACCTAACCAGGGACTGCAGTTTCCTTTAGCAGGTTACCTATACCCTCAAAGTTTCAGTGACCTCCCCCCCACGCGGTCATCGGGCTGGTACATTACCTGTGGGTCATCAGTGTTGCTAAGGGACACACACACACACCTACGGGCTTTATGGGTTCACGAATGGACGTAGGAAGTCGTGGGTGTTTATAGGTACACCCTCTATCTCCTGTGACACCGGGGGAAATACTATTGGCTTCACTTGAAGGTCCGTAATCAAACGAAATGAGTCAGTATGTTAGAAATGTGTTGTTGTGGACATTGGTGTCGCACTGATGTTTACCTAATGAATCAACAATGTAGGGTTCCAGTGGTTACCAGAGAAACATTTCAAAGGTCAATTGGGACTCTAAAACACCGCATTGTTATGAAAGTTAGTTTAACATTGTTATAAAAGAAGGTTTCCCAATATCTAGGCCTAAAGCCCGTGATTGGGATCTCATACTTTCTCAAAGGTTTTCTAAGTACTTAGAAGTAATTAATTCTCTATTTGAGATAGACCTAGTTATGTTTTTTGCAGTCGAGAATGTATATTAAATATTTCCTAAGAATTACCGTTTTTCTAAAGTATAATTTCTGTTAAAATCGCACGTCACAGTTCTTGCATTGTGGCTCACTATCTTTAATCCGAAAAAAGACCCACAAAAATCACATATTATTTGAGATACTATAAATAGTATCCTAACTTGAACCTTATTTCTTCACCGAAGCCCCTAAAGCATGAACCCAAAATAAAACCTCCTATATTATTGGTCCCTGACGTCTTCCCGCCCCAAGGCCGCACCCAGTTATTACTCTAGTTTAAATGTCGTCTGCTTCTTCCATTTCAGTCGGCTGGACAGGTCATCAAGTACAAAGGGCGGTCTCTCGCGGCTGGCGCGTCGCCTCAGTCAGAAGGAGCGTCGCAACACGGCCGTCGACCGCAAAAAGGCCCTGCGCCAGCGCTCGGTCAGCCTGGACTGGTAAGTTGAACCTATTTGCCGAATAGAAAAGGGCAATTCTACGGCGCGTGCGGCGCTCAAATGTGTTTTCAATGCATAGAGATGCGATTTTGGATTGAGTACGTGTGTTGAATTGCCCCTACTAAATCTGGACTGGACCCTGTAGGTTTAACTGTGTGAGAAATGCAGATGATGATGAATATTGTTTTTATGCGTAGGCCTATTTAGGTTTGATGTTAGGTCCCCCTTTTTGACTGGATCCCCTTGTTTTATCCGTGCGAGACATGACTATAGTTAAAAAACAATCAAGGAATGTAGTAAATGTTTATGAATTGTTCCATTAGTTTTTCTCCGCATAAATTAGATAACTTGATTTAGACGATATTAATATGAGTAATCGAAATGTCTCAGTCAATCTTCTCATGTCAATTATTCTTTGAATAGTTTTAATCCCAAATTTGAGTATTCAATTTACATATCAAAAAAGTGATTCTATTGATCGGTAGATTACAAATAAGCATAACCCAAAAGGTTTCGATTTTTTAAAATAATTCTTGAAGACTTGTGCAAAAGAAAATTCAAATACTTTAGCAACTTTACCTGATATTAGACGTCACAGCTTTTATATGAGCAGGTTTTTATGGCAACTGCACTAATATAAACGCACAATAACAGCTGGTCCATAGTTCCATCTATAAAAAAGGAAGGCCCCTGGGACATCCAGGGATGTGACGTAGGTCGACAGCTTCCTGGAATTCCCGAACTTTCCACGATACCTGAGACGAGTAGATCCCTAATCCATGGTTCCTATTAGCCGTATCATTTTATCTTCTAAGTACTGCAGTCTCATCGGGCTTGAAGAATAGAATGGTGCGCTCCAGCTTTTACCATAGCATTGTTGGAGTTCAATAAAGTCACAGACAGCGTTGAGGTTAAATTGAAGCAACATTGGCGCTCTTAGATTACTGCCCCTTTTTATTATCGAACGTTTCCATAGATAGGTTATTGCTAAAGGCATACATAACAAGCTCATATATCATATTCCTATATATTACTTAAAAACTGTGAAAATAAGCACAACGGCAAACTATTATTAGCCGACGCATAAACTTAATAAATTATTAAGGCATCAGACACCTAATTAGGTTCCGTAGCATTTTCAATTATATGTATACATACAGAAAAAGTTTTTCGGAATCTTCTAACTTTCTTTAGAAGTGAGGCTGTCTTGAATTCTCAGTACGAAATATCAAGATTGGGACTTCCCCTTGAAAGGAGCTTTGATTCGAGAGTTATTAGTCTAGTCGAGTGAAGAAAGATGGTGTAAGCTATTATTGAGTACCATGTTTTTGGCATAATGATCTGTAAATTGATAGAGATCAAATTATTTCGATCCATCAAAGAATTAATTTGAACGATAAAACTAGAATGGTTATTACAGCTAGTAAACGATACCGCACTTTAACTCAACAAATATGCTGATTTATGTTTAACCAATTATCAGATTATGTGAATACATTAGACGGTTAAAGTATCATGCTGACCTTAAATTGTATCAACTTTAACACTCTTGTTGAATATTTTAGTTTTCCCAGTCCCATACTAACCTGGACCATGTCATGCTATGTGACTCACAATGCTTCAATCTTAAACTACGTGTGAATTTTACAATCTTAAACCACAGGTTAAGATTTTGATCTTAAACTACATGTTAAGATTGCAATCTTAAACCACCGATTAAGATTACAATCTTAAACCACGGGTTAAGATTACAATCTTAAACCACAAATTAAGATTACAATCTTAAACCACAAGTTAAGATTACAATCTTAAACTATGGGTTACGATTGCCAATCTTAGACTATGAGATAAGTTTATCAATCTTAAACTCCGGGTTAAGATTGTCCAAGCAGAGTGCATTGCTACTATAGAAATGAATGCTGTTCCCCTTACGATGAATGCCCCGGTTTGACGAATGTGATTTTGCCACTTGTTTCCAGCTTACAAGACGATGGAGGAGGGTAAGTTTATCACGTGACCATTCCAGTCCGTTCGCGCATGCTCCAACCCAACTAACCAACATTGGTCGGGACCTTTATGCCACCTTGCAATGCCATCTAATGGGAAATATTTGAATGTGAAATGCTTCCACTGTGCACAGGTTTGCTCCACTACACATGATAGATAACTGGTATGAACATTACAAGACCAACATAAACTGAAAGCGTGCATGGGTTCAAAAACAAAATGATACAGGGTAACTGAACTGGGTAAGGTTCCATGAAAATGTAATGGGATACACAGGTTTATGTGTGCTACTTCTATAGAAAACACCTGAGGGAAAATGAGCTTGACCTTTCTTGAAATTCCAGGGTTTTCTGATCCTGGAAATTCTTGAAAATTGAACCAATTTCAGCGTTTCCCCTTGGATTAGCTTGCAAAGATTGCTGGTGATTAACGTTTTGGTGATTATTCTGAATCATAATAAATTCCATGTATGTGATAATCAGTAACAATACTAAAAATATACTAAATATTGGAATATATAGAACTTCCTGACACCTTTAGTAGAAGCTTGCATTTGAAGACAATTCTACCGGTTAAGTGGTCAGTATACCAGCAAGTTCGTTCAATGTAATCCAAGGGGATCTTGAGTTCGCCTATATATGATAAGATATAAATCCCAATATACAATCTCTTGTCTGAATTAAGGTTACATAGCCGCTTGCTGGAACACAACACATGAAATACCATAGATCTGTAGATAGTAGTTGCTGCACACCCTCTTATTACACTCCGGCCGGTGGTGGCGCTTTTCCCGCCTCGCGCCTGCGTAGTCTGTTAACTTTTCGCACTCTGCGGAAATGTCTTCAGGTGTCGTCTGCCACCGCGAAAAATGGCGCGAAATACCCTCGGGTTCACGCCTATACCTACAACATCACCTCTAACTCATCATATAGACGTGTCATGTGTCACCGAAATGCACTATCACTCTTCTCACCTGTTTGAGCAGTAACAGTCAAAACTATGATAGATATAGCAACGTAACAATCCCGCACTTTGTCCCAAACCGAGGAGACATTCAAACCATGCACATCTGAGAACCACTCCAAAAATACCATGCCAGATTTTCTGAGTCCTCTCAAGCAGTTAGATAAAGAGTTACTCAAGACATTCTGTTCAGTCTTGCTCAGACTTAAACGACAGAAGGCCTTAGCTGGAGTCAGTCGACTAACAAGGTATTTTCTCAAGCTATCTCTTTCTAACAAGGTACTTATTGAACAGGTCTCTTCCTAACAAGGTACATCTACTGTGTCCTCTTGATTCTCAACATTCATTGGCAATTTTCCATTTGTTGACGTCATTGCAAGGTTTGTGACAATTTTTTTAAAGAATTAAATTCATGGCTTCATCAAATTCATGTAGTTAAATTTGCATAAGCAGTCGTCATTTGTGCCATTGTCGGTCAAACAGAGAGAGTTTCTCAGTCGTCTGAAACAATTTGAAATTAGTGTATTTTTTTAATATATTAGCTCGTACGATAATAGGCCTATATAGGGTGCCGTTCATTAATTACAAGCGCATTAAACAGATAGTGGTCAAAATTAAGGAATTAAGGAAAAATGCGCACATATATCATTATGTGTAATTAATTGACGGCTACCAAGAATAAAATTGTTGCTGATGAGCAAGGTCTTAATGGGGGGAATCATGCAATGTTAGTATCCCATCCGCGGCAACTTGCCACTCACATTGGGATGGACGCACGTATGGTTACACTTTTCTGCACGTACGGTATACGGCTACGTTTGGATAAGGCAGTCACCGTAACAGAAATATATTCATACGAATACATGAGCACTGGAACAGAGACATGTGTAGTCACATGTTTCCTCCGCTGGTCATTTTCGTTATCAAAAGAGCTGGACTGTTGCCATACGTGTATTTTTGTAGCTGTACGTGCCGTTAATGTTATCGTACGTGCCATGGACACTTAGTGCCATCCCAGTGCGAAAAAATCTTAGCCTACCCATCGATATCATTGTCCGCCCCGCCCCCCCTCCCTGCAAGCCTCAGGCATGTTACTCTACCATCAACCATCCTTTCCCCCCTAAGAACAAACATGAGGCATGGAATGTAATATTTGGATAAATCTGAAGTAACTATTTTAAAAAGAACATCAAACGTTTACCTGTGTGTAAGTAAGTGAACACGACTGGTTATTAAAAAGTAAATTAAAACTTGTAAAAATAAATCCTTGTTTAATGTCATGGATCCCGAATCCCACAACGGCACCTACTGTCACGCCAAATCGAAGTCGGATGGATAAGAGGTATTACACTATGCAATATCGATACGAAAGACAATATCGCAGACAATTTGTACACATGCGAAATAAAATCATGTTTTACTTAATGCCCCAAACTCTTCCAATTGCCAAGTCCAAACAATTAGGCCTATATCGACCATCGCTCCTTTGTAAATTGTCTGTGATATCATCATATATATCGCGCTGATATCGCAACTCAAGTCTCATATTGTATGATACGGCCTTAAATGTGGTATTACACTACACGACATGAGATGCGGTATGACGATGTCGGAGAGAAATTATATTACATGTTGGAGACAACCTTCTCTGTTACACAATAAAAATACTAAAAATTGCCAAATTCGAACAATAGGCCTAATATCAATACAAATTGTTTGTAACTGATATAACTGAATACAATTTATGCATAGAAAAAAATCATATCGCGCTAATATATCGCATAGTGTAATACAGCCTTAAGTCGTCTAATGATATAGTTATCACTTCCCACTAGTAATGTGGGGATGCACGGTGCGTGCCATGTGCGACTTTCCTTTTCGTTTTGGCGTGGCAGCAGGGGCGTCAGTTCCCCGACATCTGGAGTACTAAATGTTGGCCGCATGCGGGCATGTGTTCCACTCCCAGGACCTGACGTCATTAATGAAACAGTTAGCATGGTCGCCTTAATTCTCCCCCTGTCCTTTTTGATAGTGAACTAGTCTGATATGAAAGCATGCTGAGTAAGTGAATCCAGGAGCAGTGGTGAGCGCCAATACTGGCACATATATACATCAGTGGCTCTTTCGTGTGTTGATTATGAAAAATGGTATCAGTATCTATATATATATATATTCCATATGGCGTCCAGGTTTCTTATCGTGATTTTAGGTGTACAATTTGAATTGTCAACGCCTACAGATGCGGGTATCCTCCTACGATGTATTACTTTCTGTCGTTTAAAGATTAGTCCCATATAACTGACAATTTTTGAATAATGATCGTTTGCAGCAGCTGTTAATGTTTCTGAGGGGAAGAGAAATGATCATGGGATTTCACTATCTCCGCATGCTTATTTAGAGAACTGTCCCATATAGACTGGCTATTACTGTTCCCTTCTGATAAAGAATAGGCTGAGGCCATATCATCCTAATTTTAAAGATGTCATAATGGTGGTTTCCTGTGGCATAAAAGACTATAATAATGACATTAGAATAGATCAAATTACTTGAAAATGTTATTGAAGACAGAAATTATATGATGCCGGATATCACAAGTCTGTGTAATTTGTTCAGGCTAATCTTAATTTAAGCTGTGGCTTAGAATGGAATTAGTCTGAAAGTTGAAAGTTACCCATTAGAGCATAGTAAAAAGACCTGCATTCTACTATAGGTATTTCTGACTGCCGGAAATTGGAAAATGTAAAAAATACCTTTCTCCAATGATACAGCAGGAGACCTTGCATCCTGTGGATGTCATTTGAAAGAGAATTAAAATATCTATATATACCCCCTACTTCCACATGTGAGCCTATACTATAACAAAAGTTGTATGCGCGCTGTAGGCCTTAGACCCAGCAGTGGTCACTGAGTAGTACTAACCGTAGGTCGTTGTCGTCTACTTGTAGCGGGGATGGACGCCGGTCCTTGATGAGTTTACCTGCCGACCCTCACACACCTGGAGAGCGGTGTCGCTCCATCCCGACCTCCCCCAGTCTGCCCACCAAGCTGAGCAAAACCAGTGGCGCCTCCTCACCGAACCTACCCGGCCGACTCTCCCGCCGCGCGTCAGGTGAGTTTCCCCTTTTTTTCTTGTTGTTGTTGTTGTTGTTGTTGTTGTTGTTGTTGTTTTTATTGTTGTTGTTTTTTTTTATTTCGAAAAAATTATAAATTTGTAAATTTGAATAAGAAACTAAATTAAAAATATTTATGCAAAATAAAATATGAAAAAAGAAAATAAGTGAGAATAAAATAAATGAAAAAACATTTACATGGTATGGCATGGCTGTTGCATCGGCATTCATGATATGCACTATGTATTGGAAATACTGAAAAATCATTGTAAGACAATCTGAAAGCCAAGGGAAACTTTAAATATTGTTATTGGATTCTCAATTCTAACTAAGATATAGCTCGTAATGCATTAGTTTATAGCCATTGCAGACTTTAGAGAACAAATCCGCCTTTGATTTTTTGCCATTATCTTATTGCGAGTTTCTATTACCTTTCAGCAAGTAAAGTTCGGAAGGAGGGGAAAAAGTTAACAAGTGAAGTTCTAGGTGAGCAAACAAATTGCATTTATTCGTTATTAAACATAATTGTATTAATTCTCTAGTACGTACCTATGTGTTTTACTAAAAGCAGGATTCACCTCTGCAGTTGTATTCCCCTATTACATGGTGGTAGAATACACAGAATAAAGCCATAAAACCCAGATCTATATAGTTATAGTAACAATATCAATGTACTAAACTGAGTGAAAAGAATGTTAAGGAATGTGAAAATTTTGCAGTATATATTTACAACAATTATATGCATGCTAGAATTTCTCTTCTTTCTCAGCTTTCTTCGATGCTGTGGAGCATCAAGACCTGGACGCCGCTAAAGGTCTCCTGGAAATGAATGGACTCGATCTGAACTGGTGAGTTTTCAATAGCAATCTGAGCTAGAGAGTGTTCAATGGTGATCTGAACTGGCGAGTTTAGTTTTCAATGGTAATCTGAACTGGTGAGTTTTCAATGGTAATCTGATCTGCCGAGTTTACAATGGTATTCTGAACTGGTTCAATGGTCGTTCTATCTATAGCGAGGTTCCCTCACCCTATGCAAAACGAAGAAATGTCTTTGACGCCCAATTTCAGATTAAGGTAATTCATATCAATATTGACTTAACGTAAGTTGGGAAAGATATTTATAACATTATAAGTAGAATTTCCGCAATGAAGGGCCACCCAAATCCTTGTGATCAGTATTGTTATATTAAAGAAGGTGTTCAATATCATGAGGTATCAATAATTATTTAATATAATAAGGTATCAGTAAGTATTTACTATGATGAAATACCATACAGTGTCATCACTGATCACTGCTTACTATCTGTGTTTAACAGTTATAATAGATCAATGTATGGTGTTTGTTATATAGAACTTTCAAAAAGAATTTGTCCCCTCAATCTGTTAGTCATCAGCAAATAATGGTGCGACCTGATTGATATCATACTGATTATATGACTCCACCCATTGCTTCTAGTAAATGCCACTCAGTTGCGTAATCTCACATTACAGATTCCGACTGAATAGCCCCGTGATTTCAGGGCATATTCATGTAGTATGACGGAACACTGATTCACCCTTTTTCTGGCCATGTTATCACAAAGAGACCTGGTGACTTTATGATTGAATATATATGTAGGGAACTGTGTGTGGGTGGAAATTGTAGTATTAATGGGTGATGTGGAATAGCATGAAATACTTTATTTATTACTGGGATATCATTAGCATCAAAAGACTTTCATAAGCCATTAGCATTAAAAGACTTTCATAAGCTCACAGTCATCATCCCTGGGGGAATTTACTCTCCATGCACACACTAAGAGTGTGGGAGTAAAAAGCCGACACTGCTCAGTGGGGTGCATGAGCTGCTCAACTACAACTCACAGAAGGTGCCAGAGGTCAGCGGTGTGGGCCAAACCAATGAGCAGCTCACAGAGAGATAGTGAACTGGTGAGCTGCTCACAGACCCACCTGGGTGACTCATCACAGCGAGCAGCTCACTCACCCAGCTCACCGAGGTGCCGTCCACGGACAATGTGCTCTGAGTGCACCCAGCCTCAAGAGATACCACCGGAGCTATTTTTAAATGCACTGACAGGTCTATTTCTATATAGGCAGCGGCGGGGACATTGAAGGCTTCTTTGTCTGTTTTAGGCACAATAGTTGTAGGTGTTTGGCCTGAGCTCGTTTCGTGGGATGGTTACTATAAATAGTTGTCACAATCTGTTTTGTGAGAAAGGTTCAATGTCAGAGATGACCAGAGAGAATACTCATAAAAGTTTTGGTGACGGGTCCGACGCATCCTTTTTGCTAGCGTGTTAAATATCACGTAGGCGAAATGATATCTACTGGTATGAATAAATCAAAACAATAGATAATATTTTATTGGCATTCAGGTCATCACAGTTTGTATTAGTCCAAGGTTATTTTTGTTTGTCAGAATGATTGTTGTTGGAAATTATGATTCCCCCAAATGCATGTTCATCAGTCAAAAGGGATGCGGGTCCAAAAGATCTATTTCGGGATGAAATGCAAAAATAATTGCTTTCTTTTGTCATTGTGCGTGTGTCTGCGTGTCTGTGTGAATGTGTGTGTGAATGTGTCTGTGTCTGTGTCTGTGTGTGTCTGTGTGTAAAATATAGCAAATGATCTATACAAGGAGGTTAATTGATATGGCCGATGCATGCGTGCGGATATCTAGATATAGGTTTATAGGTTTATAGCAACGTCTGAAAGGTCATTTACCCGCTAGTTTTGATTTATACAACCAGCCAAGGAAACCAATGATTGCTTTACCTTTGGGTCGATAATCACTTATCACGTCATATGTGTAAGTGGGTGGCAGAGTTATGCGGCTAATAACTATGGCAATATCTCGAAGGGAAGTAATACGATGGTGTATAGGAAATGACAATCTTGATGTACAATTCATATAATACAACTTCTATTATTAGCTTGGCATATTTACGGAATTGGGCATTGATTAGAATTACTATATATTGAATAACATTATGTGGTTATATCTAGATTAACGAATAACCCATTCGTCCTAAAGGCACTAAAGATCCTTTCTACAATAAATTGACATAAGCTCGTTAATTATACGATTACATTCTATTATAAGCATTTTGTTGCCACGTCTTATGTGCAGGAGTGTAGAGTTTTAGTGACAAAGGTGAGGGAGTAAATTGGAAGCAATGTGCCTGACTCTGGAAAAAATGATAAAATCAGTGAGGATGAAACGGTGAAGTGACAGTTTACAGTATATCTGTTGACAGTTTACAATGTAAGCGTTGGTAGTTTGCAATGAAAATGGACAGTTTACACAAGGATGGGTAGTTTACAATAAGAGTGGACAGTTTCCAGTATTAGTGTGGGCAGTTTACAATAAGGATGGGTAGTTTACAATGAATGTGGGCAGTTCACAGTATATAGGTGTGGGCAGTTTAAAGTAAGGATGGGTAGTTTACAATGAATGTGGGCAGTTTACAGTTTAAGTGTGGGCAGTTTACAAGAAGAGTGGACAGTTCACAGTATTAGTTTGGACAGTTTACAATAAGGTTAGGAAGTTTACAGTGTCAGTATAATTTTGGGCAGTTGAATTAAGTGTAGGCAGTTTACAGTAAGGATGGGCAGTTTATAATAAGTGTGGGCAGTTTACAATAAGGGCGGGCAGTCAAGTAGTTATTGTGATAGTTAGAACCTATGAGGCTAGTTATCAGTAGACAGTAAAGCGCAGCAGCAGCAGCAGCCAGCAACAAGTATAGTGGGGGTCCGAGGGGTGGGGGAAGGGCGGCAGGGTGGGAGGGGCGTGGCTAGTTGCATGAGTGACGGCGCACGCCCTGCTTCACGCTTTAAACCTGCCAGTTGCCGCCAGTCCCAGCCAGATAGCAACAGCAGGTAGCAACTACCACACCTCCACCCCGCCGTGCTCCGAGTATATAAACTCCAGGCTATACCGTCCTATCACCTACAGTGCCTCCATGGATTGCAATAACGGAGTTTGAACTGAACATACAGGCCTTACAGTGGATATCTGTTATACTTGACATTAATGGGAATTTACCTTTGTGCCATGTGGATTACCATTGCTCAGGAACATTGCTAATACTTACCTACACATTATACACACCGACTTATCATCATGCCACGAATGCCCCATAGGGTCCGCGAGTGGCACTCTTTTCCCTCCCCACATACTCCCCATTACATGTAAGTTGAATTATTATATTTAAGACAATTTCATTGTTTGTCTTTTCTTCAGCAGAATGTGGAGAATTTTCGGTTGATGATTTTCCTAAAAACATCGCCAATAGATATGGCAATGTTTGACATAGTACGCCTATTGCGGAAGATCCCGGGCGCAATGGCGTGTCATCTGATTTTGTTATTCATTTGCAAAAGTTGATGACACTGCCTTCTGCATTAATTTGACTTATGACACTTTCAAATAGCCTGTGTTTATGACACGCGCAATTGACAATGGAACTATCCGGCGTCCGTGATTTATTGTTGCTGACTACAGGAGATTTTCACGGCAATAATTCCAAGAACTTTTTCATTTGTTTTTTTTCAGTGTGAACAGTGACGACCTGACTCCACTTGACGTGGCTATCATGACCAACCACGTCCCCATGGCTCGTATGATTCTTGCTCACGGAGGAAAAGAAAATCCTAAATGTAAGTTTTCCATGAAGTATTTTCAATATTTCTTATTTTCTCCAAAAGAGGCATATCTTATGGTATATGTTCTGTGTTATTGGAAAAAAATACTTTCAATGTCGCATTCTATATCCCCCAATTATTGCATTTCCTTTAGAAGGAGGAGTATGCAATTTGTTAAATATTCAACCATGAACTGTCATGTAAGTAGATAAGTATCAGTTGTTATTTTGTTGGCTTTGGATTTATTTTAATGATATAAAATGTAGGCGTAATTCATAAGTTTTTTTTTTGATTTTTCGGAGCCTCTCAATAAAACAAGTATTGACGCGAAACCAAAAAGAATAGATAAAAGTCTAAACGAACTAATCTGGCCCGCTGATTACAATAATTAACCCCAGGGATTAAATCCGTATTTGTCCCAACAAGCGGAGATAAGCTGTATGATCTCCATTCCCTGATCCCTCCAGACCAACACTTATCGTTCAAAGGAACCTTATCACCTTATCTCTGCGGCGTCCAGCAGCTGTAACGGACACTGGCGACCGAAAACAGAAAACAGAAAGTCCAGCCAGTCTGTCTATCACCTTTCATCTAAACAATACGCATTGAATTAATATGCATTTTTCCCATTCAACAGTCCACAGATCGAACGAGTCGCGAGCTTTGCGCCTTATCAGCTTGGTGAAGGAGGCTGGGAAGAAGGTAGACGAACTGTCGGCCCTCGTGAAAAACGGCAACGCCGGCAACGCCAATGTGTCTAGTAGTCAGCAGAAGGAGAACGAGCGGGCACTGAGCCGGCAAGAGTTCAGACACAAACTGCTGAAGCGAATGAAGTCCGGCTACGAGCATTCCCGTGAGTATTGAGAACTTAAATCAAAATATTATTCTTATTAGATGAAAAATAGATTAAATGTTGTATTAGTTGGCACCATGTGCTGGCTATTCTATGAACTGATTACTAATTTGTTTTTCACTTATGCCTTAAATGTGTGCATTAAAGTGTGAAATGCGCTTAATACGTGGAAAAATGCGTAAAACGCAAATGATAATGCACATTAGAACCAACTGATTTACATTAAGTGATCTTTCCCATAGGTAAAACGAAATTGCATTTACATTATTACATTTCGAGTCGTTGCCTATTGGTAGGTTTTATTTCTCCATATAGCTGTATTGATCAAGAACGAATGCGGGTAGTTAAGTTGTTTGAACAAATGCAAACGCCCCCGCTATACTTTATAATGAGAACAGATGTGACAGTAGATTTATATCTTTTTGTCAGTTGATATATTATTGACATCAGTCACCAATAGTGAGAATATTTCGGATGTGGGTCTATTTATCGGTTATTAATCATTATAGTTAGGGAATGATTAATATATTTTGGCATCCATTAAATTCCTGCGGGTACCGTTGTTCAGATAAGGTACATAGCTTGCTGACAACAAAAGAAAATATTTTTACCTCCAAGGTGGATTGCCACAGGAAATTGCTTCCATGCTGGCTCATGATGCAGAATGTTAATGAAAAATGGGAAAGACTCTGGATGGTCTATAGTATTGGCCTTTCTAAACATAGAAAAAATTAATATTAGGCAGCATTCATTGAACACCGGAGATTACTGCTTATATTCAATCGGAACACGTGGTTAAAACTGACCTTTAAAGTGTTCTCTGAGATAGGAATTCCTTGGAGTGGAGATGAGAGTTCTTATAGATCTCAATAGATGTAGGAATGTGAATATCAGTTCTTGGATATTGCACAATTAGCAAATAGCTTAAAACATGCAACCGCGTGGGCTGTTTAATAGATGAAATAAGGGTGCAGGCAGTTAGGTTCGTCAGTGTTAATCCAAGGTACCTGGGGGCAGGAGGTGGCTAATCCAACAGTTATAGAAATCCCTCACGGATGTTACTCAGATTAGAAGCCAGCCCCTACCAAACTAGCACACCTTAATTGCTACCACCGCCACCAACGATCGACACTTGAGTTTTTCTACTCAAAAGGCTTTGTAATAACGAATCTCCACTACATGTCTTTCACTTCTAAAAAAACTAAAGCGTGGTAGTTAGTGTCCGGTTTTAATCCCACTTTTAGACCCCAGGGTCGCTGCGACCGTTTGATATTGCTCATTTTTTCCGCTCTTTGATCGCCTTTTACCACAAAAGTTAATCAATGTCCGTGTGTGTGTGACTATTGCAGGTGAGCCCTCGGAGCCCACCAACGTGACCCTGAGTGTGGCCAGCAGCACCACCTTATTAGTGGGCTTCGACGAGCCCGAGTTCCACAACGACGCCGTGGTCACCCGCTACAAAGGTAAGCAGCACTAAATGTTAACTAGCACTCCACTAAATGTTAAGCAACATGTTCGTGACTTTTGGGCCAAAATTTCAGCTGGTCTGCTAGTGATACTGTTTGGAAATTAAGCGCGGGTTGGTGTTGGGAATTAAGGTGGGTGGGTGGGTGGTTGTGTGGGGAGGGGGGCGGCGCGGCGCGACTCAAGTTTGGTTTCCACTGATCGTCCTCCTTAAAAAGGAGGCGGGATGATGACTCAGAGTCAGAGGAAGCGGCGGCCGGCTGCCGCAGTATAAAAGCCGCTGAGTCTGACCTGAGCAGCTCAAAGTACGCGCGTGAGTCGCTCTAAACACTACTACTGCTCCTGTCTGTCATCGAGCAAAATGGGATCGGTGACTGCCATCGAGGTTTCCACTCCGAGTACGTAGGCTTTCGCAAGTGGATTATATTCATTAGGGATTATTTGGAAGGGATATACTGTCAATTTTGTAGGCCCTTTGGATTATGCTGATATAATGGGTTATTTGGATTTTAACGTGTGTATATATAGGCCCTGTGTATAAGAAGTTTTCTTCAGAGGGAGTAGTTCTACATGGAAACGGTTCTACGTGGAAACTCTTCTACGTGGAATATCTTCTGCGTGGGAATGGTTCTACATGGAAACTGTTCTACATGGAAACTACTATGATTGTAGACTTTGAACCGTATACATTGAACCATCGGGGTTTCCCTACACACATAAGTTTCAACTCATTCTAACCAAAATATTTTCCTTTCCTTTTTCCAGTGCAGTGGAGCTGCTTCGAAGACTTCAGCGTCATCGCCGGGGAGAAGATCCTGGACGATGTACGCAACATGAACTATGAGATTCCCCACCTGGTACAGGGTAACATGTACTACGTGCGGATACAGGCGTGTAACATGAAGGGCTTCGGCCCTGCCGCCCTCACCAACCCGCCCTACGCCGTGCCCTCCAGTGAGTATACATACTATTTTTCCTCCCTGAGTTTAAGGATTAGGGTTAATTGTTTTATATACAAGGGGTATTTACATCAGACGCGGAGTTTTCCCTGTCCCATGATAAATTTTCCCTGAGATGGTTGCATTTATTTTGTTTTGGTTTTGGAATACAACGTCTTTCATTTCAAAATATTACTAAATGCGGATGATGCTTTTGGGGGAAAAACTGAAATTTTATTTTTGGAAAAGAGCGATCTCCTGAATCGTAAGAATTAGAAAATCAAGGAACTTGACAAACAGAATTCCCTGTGTTTTGGTGTTTAGATCTTACTTCTTTTGCCGCGTTGCGCAAGTATAATTCGATATGGACTTTGATAGCAATAACAGGAAACTTGCCGCACCGCGGGGGTGTAGAGGCCTTTATGACTGGAGTAGCGTCTATTAACAGTACTATTACATGGAGCGCCAATAGTATTACTCATGTAGCTACCTATACAACATGATATTACTCTGTTTTCTTAAGTTATGGTTGCTGGTACAGATGTACTGTCGCGGCAAGTAATTGAACCTAGAAATTATAATTTACAAATTAATTTGGGGATCATTTACATAATCAGACAATTTTGAAGCCTTATTGTGATAAGATCATATTTTCATTATAAAACAGGATAATTTTTAACATCTTACACTATTGCTGTTTTGCAGGTTGGAGAGAAGTCGACAGTCTCAAACCACGGCCAGAGGGCCGGCTCAAGTTAATGGACACATTATTCGCCAACATCAAAAACTCCCGGCCGGCCGACGCGTCTGCCATCAAAGACGGACTCACCCCCGCCGGCTCCCCTATCCACCCGCGCCGCTCAAACATGAGAAAAAGCCTCAAAAACCTATTCGCGTCAGCGCCTAAATTCCAGAAAACTGTAAAACGTGGAGTCTACTTGGCGGCGTTGTTATACAGTGAGGATAGAGTCGTGGTTACAAACGACGAGGTACTTCCCCTACTGGAGGTGGACGAAAACTTCGCACTCAGCAATCTCCACGTGGATTTCCACTGGCTCATGAAGATTGCCTGCACCTGGGAAGACGTCAAATCGCTGCGTCAGGACATGGATAAACTCTCCAACTCCTCCTCCGTGCTCTTCCGCAGCCGGCTCCTAAACACGGTGGCCCAGCTTCAGTCGGCGTTGGGCACGCAGGATTTAGGACAGTTCTTCTATAAGCCCGTGCGGGATAGCAATGGGAGTATTATTCTGGTGACTGTGAACTATATCCGCGACCCTAAGGTCATTAATACGACCCACGTCAAGTGGATGCCCTTCTCTAAGGTACAGAAGCGGGTCACTGGATGCCCCGAGGACATGGCCACGCCCGAGTTGATGTTCTCGCTCATATCGGTGAGTTAAGTTTTTCTGATCAAATAGGGCTTTTTTTTTTTTTTTACAAAGTGTTGTAGTTAAGGCCAATGTTTTTTGAATATCTACAAATGAGGTATATCTACATGTAAGGTGTTTTTATTTCATTCCAATTTATATGACAGATATGTAAGGATTTTGCAAGTTATGTATCAAATGTCCTTCATGTTTTGAAATTATTATAGGAAAGATGAGAATTTCCTAAACAAATTCAGTGATATGGCCCAAATTATTTAAATGGAAAAACTTTGCTATTCTGTTTTTCACTACATATGATTGAAACTTTGCTTAACAAAAAAAAAATGATGATTAGTTTTCAGACGCGTAATTCGTAACTCAAGTGGCCTTTGCTCATAATTACTGAGTCCTCGCATTTTTCGCTTTTTGAGCAAATGCTAAACAGTTGGAAACAAACTAAACCTATGTAATATAATTTTGCAGGAGATGATGTTATATAACCAAGTCAACACGTTACCGGTACAGAAAGGGCTCTACCTCGGTTACCTGAAGCTCAAGAGTTCGGTAGATCTCATACGGATTATGGTTCCCGAACGGACCCCCAACGTCCTCCCCAACGTCCGCATCAGGGAGTGCAGTAATGTCTCAAAGTAAGTTTAATGATAAGCTCATTGAAATTAATGCTCAGTCTCAAACATAGGAGTTACTTACATTTACGAAAAACTCCGAACAAAAATTAACAAAAAAAGTATTAGGCTATTAGAGATGGTACCTCCTCACACACCTGTAGTACAATAGCACACATGGGAGAATAATCTTATTTTCTATGAATTACCATGTGATTGTACTGTGAATTCAATCTTTTTATAATATTATTAATGATTATCAAAAATCAATATCATTAATTAATTGATAGTTATTTTCTGATAATTAACAACAAATGTTTTTATGGAATTTGAATATCACAAATTAAACAAATATATCTAGTGATAAACAGCATCAGCTTCAAATAATGACAAAAACCTAACCACCCACTTCTAACCCCGTGTTTCAGAGAGGAGTGGGAGTGGATCCGTAACCTGGACAATAACGACGTGACGGGCCCGCCGTCGGCCGCCCAGGCCAACTTCCACAAGCAGCTCATGGCCGCCTCCGAGCACCTGCTCGAGAGTATCGGCATCAACGAGGACGAGGCTATCAGTCACAGGCTGTACGACCTGGAGGTGATAGAGCTCAGTGAGGACGTGTCGTTTATACTGCTCCTGCCGGCCATAGAGGGGGTGTGTAGTATACCGGGACATAGCGAGGAGATTATGGAGCAGCCGGGGTTCATCACCCTGCCCGTGCAGGTCTTCGAGATGAGTAAGTGTTGCTTTTTTTATTATTTATTTATTTAAAAAAAATATTTCTAGGGCTTTTAAAAGTTTTTTTTTAAATTCATTTATTTATTTATTTAAAAGAATTATTTCTAGGGCTTTTAGGCCCAGAAAAAAGTTGTTGCTTTTTTTAAATATTTTTTTATTTTATTTTTGGGGTACTAAATTTAATGGGTTTAGTTTAGAAATGAGGGAGTTTGAGGTAGGCCTAATTTGATGTATGCTGCCGATAAGATATTTGATTAACGAAAATATTTTCCGAAATTGTCGGTTACCAAAATGGGATGCAGACACAAAGAAAATATCTGCCCTGGTAGACTACAGGACGAGTGTCACCTTGTTTTAGTTCAAAAATATCCTGGTTATCATAGACAAAATATATAGGCCTACAAAGAATGTGGTAGTTTAGCACAAGTATGAGTCTCTTTTTAACTTGCAAGTTTACCTAACTACAGGGATACTATAGTTTACTATCTAATTGTTTCATGATTGCTCAAGTACATGTTTCTAAATGTTCCAACTTTTCTCTTTTTACAGTTCACATGTGCACTTACCAATACGACCTGATAAGCAGATATTCTCGGTTATCGTCTATATTGGAAATGGATACATACTTAGCTCAACAGGCTCAAAGAGAGGTAGGTACACCTTACACCTGACTCCATCTTAACATAGCAAATAGTAAGATGATATAATTGGCTAACATTTTTAAAGTTTGTCAGATGACTTCCTCATTTATTTGTTGTTTTCATTTTTACAATCAAACTATTTCTGTTCCAAAAACCCCTGTAAAATTATATCAGAAATATGAGGCCTTTTCAGAATAGAATCTAACAAATTCGTTATTTTTGTTTTCCAGGCGTTTTCCTCTGAAGAGATTGCAGAGACGAAGGAGCGCGTGGAACAGTTGAGTCGCTTCCAGCAGAGATTAGACGAGGTGTGGAAGGGTTTACGCTGGACCATGGACATCATCCAATACGCGCGGGACAAATCAGTGCGCGGGGGGCTACCCCTAGGGGTCCTCTTCGCGCCGCCCCCATCCCCAAACGACTCCCCAAACCTGGACCGGCGCGACGTCTCATCGGAAAACACAACGTCGTCGTCATGCAGCGACATGGGCTACCACAGCGACCGGAGCTCAGTGGACCAGAACATGGACTTGAGCGACGTCGCGGCGCAGCGGGGCGACTCGTGCGACATGGGGAGCGACGTGGGGCCGGGGGAGAGCGTGTGGGCGCGGCATCCCGCTCTACGTGGAGTACTTCGCGTATACGCGGCGTATGATACAGGGTTAGCGCGCGGCACGAGCGTGAAGCTCCACGTCACGCCGCGCACCACCTCGCGCGAGGTGATCCACTTGGTCGTACAGCAGCTCAACAAGGCCCTGCTCACCAAGGGCCGCGCCGAGCCGCTCTATACGGACGAGCAGCTCGAGGACTTCTGCCTGGTGGCCGTGATAGGCGCGCGGGAACGCGTGCTGCGCGACGACTACCAACCCTTACAGCTGCAGAACCCGTGGACCAAGGGCCGCCTGTTTGTTCGCTTAAAGACCAACCTACTCGCTGCACTTGAACAAGGCCACGTCACCTCTGTATAATAGTAATGATTGTTACTAATATGGACCCGCCTGATCTATGTAATATATATCCCCGCACCTGCACTGAAAACACACAGCTGTCTGTAAAACCCACCTGAGAAATCTGTCTGTATGTGTATCATCACGTATTGATATATGTGTGTATCATAGTCGGACCATGTGCCAAAGAATACTGCCAAGCATGTTTATTTAATAATAATGATCATGTTATTGATAAAAATAATCATTACCAGCAGTGTCAGGTTTAGCCGAAAGATTGTACTGTACAGAACAAAAGTGAGATTACTACTACTACCATAGGAAGGACAGAAGAAAAAGTGTCAAGATTCCATGTTAGTTTTGGCTCGTGTAAATGTAACATATCTGCAATTGTAAATAGTGGGGGAAACATGCCCGGGTTGTTCCGGACGGAGCTTGATTTTAGTTGTGATGTACATTGCTTTAGTTAACTTATGAATGAGTGAATCTGAAAGATGAAATCGCTAGGCGCATGCATGTCAAATCAAAACAGAAGTCAGTTAGATGTTTCGCTCTATGCGGAAGAAAATATCAGGATGTAGGTTATACTGAGTATACGTTTGGATAGTATCGTTCTTGATGGTAATATAACATTAAATACAAAGCTGGAGGAAATTACGTTGAGGCATAAGTGTTCTGACTAAATTATTTTTTCAGCAAGAAATGCTAGTTCCTATGGAATCTGGATCATTCTAACGTGTGTACATGTACACCATTAGTGGGTTGTCCGTACTATTGATAGTTTCAAAAATATCTCAAGTAACTGTAAATGTGTGCATTGCATTTCAAAACAAGATATAGCACATACAAATTACATAAGTTCAGTGTTTCTGTGCAATCCTTCTCAGATTCTTGCTTAATACAATGTGTATGTAATCTCTGGACTACAGTATGATAATACCCCAATGGGTTGTTATATGTCTGTAATTAGAGTCATCTACTACTGGTATATTCAGTTGTTTGGTGTATTCTCTCTATAAAGATAGGAGCTCACTATTTCCCTAGCTATTCCCTCTACACAGTCAGAACTTATCCTGCCAATACCTCGGTCAACCCTGACTCTACAATCAATGAAAACTATTTGAATTTTCCCTGGGTGTTAATAATTATAATGATATTAATGAATATTGTGAAATGTTCTTAGAATTCAAAGTCCTGCAAACTGTGCAAACAAACACCTCTTGTTATTCTAGACTCTCAAGCATCCTGCTATTACTATTAATTCACCTAGGTCTGTGAAGCTATGTTTAGGATTGAATCTCTGGTTCTCATTAAGGCCCTATAATATTATATGTGCGGACGCCTCACACTTTTCATACCCACATGCACTTTCACCACCCACCACCACCACCACCCACCACCACCACCCTGCCCACAATGCAGACTACCTACACGCGTGTGCAGCCTTACCATTGTTTTCTGTATAGGGAAAAAAAGAAAGAGGTGAAAAAAACTCGCCCCAAATCTGTGATTATACCCATAGTGCTCTACGCCAAGACGTACTCGGGCAAACAACACAACACTGGTCATTCCATTTACTCATCAATTCATAAACCGTGTGATAATTTCAGACATATTATTATCATAATAACAATGTTCCTGGTAGGCAATATTATCATATTATATGATTTTCGTACACAATCCTATTACGATGAGAGACAGATATCTGTAGGTTGGGAACTAGGAAATGTTATTGTTATTATTATTCAAAGTCTTGTCCATGGTTGCAATGTTGCGCTGCCCGATGCCTCAATAGCTGTTTGATGGACATAGTTAATGAATGTGTCATAGGAACACGGTGATATTGTCAATCAGATTCGTGTATATAGTTTGTTATCCCATACCATCACGGTGCAATATTTATATATGATGGTCGGTCGTCTTAGGAGGCGGCGACCATGGTAATAAGCCATGAGAAGTGTTCATCAGGATCAATGTTATTATTATTATTATCATTATGAGAAGTGCCACTCTGCCTCCCAAATGAAGTCGATGTTATTGAACAATCCATGTTGAATGAATGAACCCTGGTTTGTACAATAAAAGTGTTCTGTTGCAAATCTATTTTGTCTTTATGACATTTCTTCCAATCGCTTTGTAGATGAAAGATTTTCCCAGTAGCATTCGAATAATTATTTATCTTGACAGTCCTAAAATACGATACCATTTCCCTCACATAAAAGCTTTAACTGCTTAAGACATTTCTAATGCATCCCTCCCCAGCCAAACATGTTAAAGAGAACGATAAGCAAATTTTTAAGTCACCAAATATTTTCAACTCGAATATATATATTTATAGACGTACTCCATAATCGTTGCCAACCAATCTTAGAGAACCTGTAATATTTGATGGAGAAAAGGATGCCTCTGTTATCTAAACCCCCTCTCTTGCTCCAAAAATTAAATTGTTTATAACTAAAGACCAATATTACTGCATGTTAGAATTGGTCGTGGGTGGGATTTGGACAAAGGAAGAGTTGGAAAAGGTGTGGGCCTAAGCCTGTGGGCACAATATTAACTATGAAATTAAATAAAGCATTATAAGAATACCATCGTTATAGTCCATTCGGATTAATGTTGTCCCCTCGAAAATTCTATTTTGGTGGCAGACAAGTAGGAATAACATCACTCTCATGGAATTCTATTTTTTTAATTAATTATACAATTTTCCATGGCTACTACTTTACATGTTGCTTGATTTAGACAATTAGTATGTTTTTTTCTTTATTTTTTATATTTGCAAAATGTCACTAGATTACATCGCTTCTGACATCCATTAACAATTCTTCCCGGGGATTTGAGCCTACTATATTCTAATCTAATTTTTTATTTTATAACAAATACTGAGCAACAATTTCGTAACATAATGTGGCACTAACACACCTCTTCTAAATTTCCACTAGATGCCGCCTCTGAGGCCTACTTGGCTTTGAGGATATACAATAGGTGTCCCCACAGCATGGGGTGAGTATAGAATATTTCTATGAAAGAAGTGTTCCTCCCTTAGCAGCCGCTTTGTTTAAAGAACACGGATGCAATCTTATAAAAATGATTGCAAAAATAAGATTTATTAAATGTAATATAACGTGAAAATGGAGTTAAAAAAAAAGAAAAAGAAAGATGCGACAGGTGTTTCCAGTCAGGGATAAATAAGTTTGTTATAACTCTCTGGGAAAAGAATATCTGGGACGGTGTTGGAACGAGCAATGCTCTTTCGAAATGGTTATACAAGTATTATTATTGTATGTATTTAGCATATTTATGATTAGCTACCTGTCTGGCAAACAAAGTGGATGAGAGATTGACCAGAACTGTCCCACATAACAAAAAGGATCCCTTTATCTCTTAAAGCCTATTGCTAGACCCCAACGATTTCAGCTATCTGAAAATCGTTATCACCTGAACTAAAGACTTTGTGCAGACGTGGTCATTTGAACATGTTTTGATCATTATTAAATTAATCTAGAATTTATCATGTCAAAAGAATACAAATGGTTAATTATGAATTCATAAAATTATATAAGATACGTCTAACCTAAATATGTGTGTTAGCTAATTTTTTCTAGTGAACAGTCAGGTTTTTGAATTGAACATCAATATGGCGACCAATCCCTTTTTGAGAGCTGTGACGTTGTCTGCACAAGGTCTATAGACAAAAAGTGTATAAATATAGTTATGTAAAGAAAACTATCCAACGATGATGAACAATCAAAAATTTTATTGAAAAAAAATATAAACAGTAATTCAATACTGAGCTACATACGTTCTGTTCACTATAATTGGCGGTCTTGAATATGTACATCGGAGGTTTAGCGTCACGTATTTACTTATTTTCTCATTCATCCACATTCTGGTTGGTTCATAATTTCTCTTTTTCAAGCTTTCTGAAAGTAAACAAATATTCTGAAGGTTAGTTAGGGTAACGCTATAAGACTGGGTATACGGGAAATGTATACCTTTCTTATATCTACCTTTGTCCATAGATAACAACGAGAGGACAAGAAAAATATTTCTACTGTATGGGAAACTACTGTTGGTAATGCTTCATCATATTTCTCTGAAGTTTAGTGGTTACACTCGTATTAGAAAATATATTAATCTCAGTCTATTGGATAGATACTTTACGTCTAGAAACATGTACGTAGAAACTTAAGAACATTTCTAATATGACTCCACAAAGACCCAAAATAAATTGGCAGGCCACAGAAATTCAGGTAGATGGTTTGTTTGCTTAAGATGATAATACAAAAAAAACTTATTTGTATCTAGGTATCTTATTTTTCAAACGTCGTACATTAATATATATTCCGAAGAAATATTTTCAAGCGAATAAAAAAAAGGTATATTACTTACCATAATAAAATTGTTCTACTTCTTTTTGTAACTGTAGAAGCCCTCGCCTGACTTCATTCCGAGCTTGCCTTCGCTGACCATTTTTGTCAGGAGCGCACTTGGCTCGAACATCTGCACTTCGGGGTACTTCTCGTGCCAACCTGAGAGAGATAAGAAATGATAAGAACGCCGAACGTGATAAACAGAGATAGTGCTTTGCATAAGTGAAAGGTAGGAAATGTAAGAGAGTGAGCTAAACGTGAGCTAAACGTTTACAACAAAACAGTAAGAAATGATTTGTTTCAATTTGTGTACTATTTCTGATATTTCCATCTTATAGGAACCCCTTTTACATTTCAGATTTGAGAAGACATTTTTTAAAATAAATATCTACATCTGTTTCTGATGCTTATGGTATACTCAGACACATGTATATGGATTGGAAAATCAGATTCTAATATTATGTTTACTTCGATTACTACATACTAGAAAATACGGTACACATCTGCATGAAAGTATACCGAACACGAAAATATCAATTACTGACTTGTGAAGCTATTCATAATGTATCATTACACAGAAGAAACATGTACATACACACTTCACTGAACTTACTCCTTTACTTATAAAAGTCAGAGTGTAAAAAAATGAGCGCTGTTCATATCTGTTACTATTAAAAAAGAAATAATTTTATCGAAATAGTCAACATTTAAATGAACAAACTTAATATATCACTTAATAACCAATAGAGGCGCTTAATCTTAAGGCAGTTTGCAAGCAGGTGAGGAGGTGGGGGTCTTAGGCCTACCGTCTAGGATAAATTTGCAGGTATCCAGGCCGACATAGTCGCTTAGTTCTAAAGGTCCCATTGGAACTCCGGAGCCCAGCTTCATGGCTGTATCTACATCTTGTGCGGAGGCGTCACCTAGGGGAAGACACTTACAACTGAGGCAGGAAGGTAGGGTTAAAACCAGGGGTCAAAACCAGGGGTCAAAACCAGGGGTCAAAACCAGGGGTCGAACCAGGGTGAAGGGTGAGGGAAATCGGGATGGAGGTTCACCTTACAAAACTTTCACTTATACGTCCTAAGTAGTGTAGAATTCTACGGATTCGAAATAGTTTTGCTTTGGAGTGCAAAAATGGAACCACTCGTTTCATTAATCTACATACATTTACTGAAATGTTATCAATGAACACAAGGGTAAATAACATCCTAACACAAACGTATATGTGATGAAAATACAATGTAACCAAAATCTAGAAATATATGATAAAAATTATATGTAAAAAAAAAAGAAGTCCTCGAATCGAACACTCCCTCAACTTGTCCTAACGATATCGATAAGGGGATGGCTTATATTTCTTAGCCTATAAGGGTTCTCTGCCTGCGTCTTAGCGAACATCTAGTGTGCGGCGGGGTAAGTCTGATACCATTATAGATCATGAGCATGGTGTCAAGTCCGATGTAATCATTAAGGCGGAGCGGGCCCATGGGTACACCTGTACCCAGCTGCATGCCCTCGTCTATATCCTCCTTGGTCGCGTCTCCTATTCACAGTATTGGGGGTTAATTTCAAAAGAAAATTTGATTAAAAAAGAAAGAAAAAATAACTTGTTGCTTGCAATTGGGTTAAAAACATTTGATATGTCAAAAGAAAGAAATGAGAAAATCCGATGAACTCTGGGTTATTTCGGAGTACTGGTAGTGTGTTGCATATACACGTTGTTCTTTGATAAGGGCTCTTGGTTGTCAATATTTGGTATATCTACCAACATCTCTATATTTTCCCCAGTGATGAGGTGTATTTCCATGTGTTGACATGAATTTCATCGTGACCTATGATAACTAATCTATTCACATAACAGTCCATTAATTGCTAAAGGACATTTGTTGATAGCCAAAATAGTCTCCTTGACATCCTAAGCTCTCCCATTCAATTTTTTGTGTATTTTGACGGAATAACCAACTGTAATGTATTTGGATGATGCTCGCCAAAATGTCATCGGACTTAGGACCTCTCAGTTTAAGTACTAACCTATTAACCGTCATTTGTCTGTAAGTTTGGAAGAATTTTTTTAACATTTCTAAGTAAAGTTTATAGTTTTCCAAGCTCTGGGTAAGTGTTAGGGGTGGATCCGGGATTTTCCAAAGAAGGTGGGGCAGCATAAAGACTAAATACAAAAACGTCGCACATTAAAGTGCATGTGTGTGTGGCGTTTTCTCAGCTTCTCTAGTTAAATCCCAAACAAAGGGGAAAAATTGTAGTACCGGCACCAACAAACGAAAAAGTGTCACAGCCAGCGAAGTCAATCAGTTCCAGTGGACCCATAGGCACTGAGGTGCCCAGTTTCATCCCTATGTCTATATCCTCTTTGGTTGCATCCCCTTTATAAAATGAATAAATGTATTTTATTCGAGTTAAGTGAAAAACCCAGGGATTTTCCTAGACATATGAGTTACTTGCGTACCGGGTACTAGTAAAAATCCTGCAGGGCTGCTGCAAGCTGTTAGTAACTAGCCTGGTGGGCCAGTGAAATTCTTCAAAAAATGTTAATAATAAGTTAATATGGGCAAGTAAAAGTTTGATCCGGGCTAGTTTGAAAACAGGATCACTAGCCCAGTGGACTAGTGGACAAAATAGTTAAGGAAAACCCCTGAAACCCCAATCAAGTAATATCCTTCTTTTTGTATATCAGATTCCATATTGTTTGTTACTGATTAGGCAAATGGGTCACTAGTCAATGTGTTATGACTAGTTTCCTGTGATAAGCCTTTCCATCTTTCAAAACAATTATTGGAACCATAAAATCTGTTTTTCAGGTTATCTTGCCTGATTATCATTTGACAATATGGGCTTAGAATATTTCATGATCTTGAGCACTGAACGGAACTGAAAAGCTATGATACAAGCAAAAAAAAGCTAGGCCTTTGTGTAAGCTTCTAAGGATCTTTTCACGTCAGGTTTTAAACTTAACAGGAAATAATTCTAATAAATGGTTTATTCAATGCTCGCCAAAATGCCATCAGACTTAGAATTTCTCAGTTTCAGCACGAACCATACCTTTTATTCACCTATGGGTCAGGCGGATTATAAACAATCCTAGGTAAAGTTACCAGTCTTTTCCCAAGTTTTCAAGCACTGGGCAAGTGTCAGGGGTGGGTCCAGGATTTCCAAAAGGGCAGGACAGCATAAAGGCTATGCACAAAAACACTGCATGTTAAAGTGCACACACGCAATGTTCTTTCTGCTTTATGTAGTTTAAGTTCCCACCAAAAGGGGAAAAATTGTAGTACCAGCACCAACAAATGACAAAGTGTCACAGCCAGTGAAGTCAATCAGTTCGAGCGGACCCATAGGCACAGCAGTGCCTAGTTTCATCCCTATGTCTATATCCTCTTTGGTTGCATCCCCTTTGTAAAATGAATAAATGTATTTTGTTGGAGTTAAGTGAAAATCCCAATCAAGTAATTTTCTTCTTTTTGTGCATCAGATTCCTTACTGCTTATAACTGATTAGGCAAATGGGTCACTAGTTAATGGGTTTATAATTAGTTCCCTGTGATTAGCCTTTCACTGCATTTACGGCAAATGATCAAATTTATCTAAAGGCACTGATCATAACACTTCATTTTATGACCAACTTGCCTGATTATCATTTTGACAATATGGGCTAAGAATACTTCACAATCTTGAGCACTGAATCGAACTGAAAAGCTATAATACAAGCAATAAAAAGCTGAGCCTTCTCATAAGCTTCTAAGGAACTTTTCACAAGAGGTTTTTGATTTCTATTACATTAAATTAGATACCCTCGGAAACTCTAGAGAGTGTATCGATACCACCGAGGTCTACCAGTTCTAGAGGACCCATAGGCGTCCCGGTGCCTAGCTTCATCCCTTTGTCTATATCCTCTTTTGTTGCGTCCCCTTTTCAAAACATGCAATATATGTATACAAAAAATACTGCGATTTCATTAAGTTTTGAGAGCTATAAATACCGAAGTTTAGCGTTAGTTGTTTTTTTTTCTTAAGAACTTATTTTCTTCCTTTTAACATCGATTCAGATCCTAACCGTTAGTGTAGTATTCACTATCCTTCAGAACTTGATGTAAATTTACTCAAATAAATTCGATACTAAATGTGGCTTTTATATGCTCATTAAAAATACTATAATTCACCATGTGCATAATTGAAATCGTAAAATGTTGAACCTTAGCATCATTAACCAAAACTGCGATACTAATATTACAGAGTTATTCTACATCATGATGATTGTTTTATAAATGATATAAAATCGTCAAAAATAGTACAATTACTCATCCCTTTGCTGACTCACCTCGTTCAACCATTTTGACGGCTTCCATCAGGTAAGGCACCAGCAACCTGTTGACGACAAAGCCGGGGGTGTCCTGAAGAAAACACAACCAGTAATTTTCTATCAAG
The DNA here is from genome assembly GCA_936440205.1 of Lepidonotus clava. Lineage (NCBI taxonomy): Eukaryota > Metazoa > Annelida > Polychaeta > Phyllodocida > Polynoidae > Lepidonotus > Lepidonotus clava. Next base: position 23,857,100 of record OW387135.1, read on the forward strand.
AGCATAGAGTAGTGCTGCACATAGGTATTATTACAAAAATGATCGTCTCGTCCCTGCTAAAAAGACAATCAATTGTAAGATACTAATCGTTTTTCTATATTATATTGAACTTTTGATATTTCTAATCTTATATCACCCGTTCTTTCCACAATAAAAGTCCAGAAACTTATTATAAAAGATTTCACGATGTGTTTGCATGGAACATCGATAACAATGACCATGGATATGTGCTATACACTGATTGTTGATGAAAACTAAACCGGCAAGCTTTTAGCGCTAAAAAAGTTTTTTTAAATTGAGTCAATGTTTATGATCCCTTACCTTGGCTTGGATGGCCACCTTGCCCATGTTTTTACTGAACTCCATCAGTGCCGAGTTGGTCGCATCGCTTGTGTTTTCCGTGCGCACCACCTATGGAGATATTAAAGGGGTTTAAAGGTACTTGTACCTATTCAGTAGGATTTTAACTTGTAGTGATATTTTCTCCATACCTCCTCAGAATTTTCATTAGTACATCAGGAATACATAGCCAGAGGGAAAACAAGTTTTACCATTTGGTTTTTCAGTTAGGGGATTGTAAACATTTGAGGTATTTACTATAGGTTTCTATGGGAAATACCTGAGTTTCTAAATTTCAAAAATCTCAGAAAAAAATGTTGTAGAGTTTTTTTCTTGAAATTCCTACAGATTTTAAGTCTTGATCTTATTGATATCCTGTACAAAAATCAAAGGGTTTTACCGTTTTGATCATAGACTTCTCTATCATCCCTATAGTAATAACTGACACACTGTTTGTGTGTAGCAGCAGTATTACAATAGCACATAGAGGGTTCAACAGGTATGCACCAGGTGGCAGTGCTGGGATAGATTGGAAGTATCTTTAAAGGTGAAAACAAATATCCCAAATATAGAAAAAAAAACACTCTTCATTGAGGTATATTGTAAAAAGTATTAGACTTAGATTAGCACACATAGCTACTACAAAAGGGTGAATAAGCTTTTGTTAGGAGTGTGAATACAATCTCACAGCTTATCTCACAGGGCTGTGATGTTATCTAGGCTATCAGTCACAGGGGTCTGAGTGTGCAGTCACCCATAGCAAGAACCTTATCACCTTGCCTTACATATCTAAAAGAGCCTAGATGACGTCACCTGCACTCAGTAGAAGACACTATTAAAACTCGATTTTTGAATATCAATTTCTCCTGTATTAATGATATATTAGCAGTAATTTTTGTAAATATATTTAAAGAAATACATACTCAATATAGTATACAAAATAAAATTGCCTTTGCGGATCTCCTTTAAGCAATGATTTATCTGATATAACCCACGATGCTTTAATTTTCCATGGAAGATAACAATCGTCAAGAACATTCAGCATAGATGATATTCAGTAATTTGAGTATAATACATATCTTCATATATATTATGTTGTCCCTTTATTGTCTTTTTCTTATACAAGAAGTGTATTGTTAATGGCACAGAATCGAGATTATAAATTAGCATGTCCTGGTGCATATGTTTTAGACGTTATTAGGCCACCCATAAGTTTTTTTTCCGGTAGACTCATGGACTGGTTATACAGGGTTCCCACGAATTTTTGAAAATCAATTTAAGACCTTTTACAGACCAATTTAAGACCATCATTCAGAAAAGTTACAACTTATGGACAACATGCAAAGAAAAATTTCAGAACACATCATATGATTTAAATTTGGAATAATTGTACTTCTTTTAAAATTTGGGATTTGAATTAGTCATGCTTTCTTCATTTAAACTTCTGAACAAATTTTATTTAAGACCTTTTTAAGACCTCAAGATTCAAAACAGTCCAATTTGATACATTTTTAAGCCCTTAAATTTGAGAAAATCATTTATGACCCTTTAAGACTTTTTAAGACCTGCTGGGAACCCTGTTATTGTACATTTTTTGTGGGTGGCTATATCTTTATTCATTTTCTTTCTTATAAGTGAATTAGAACATTACCTCGACCAGCTTCATCATTGGGACGGGGTTGAAGAAGTGAAGACCTCCAAAGCGATCCAACCTCTTGGTTGATTCTGCGATCTCGCCAATGCCCAAAGAAGATGTGTTACTTGTGAAAATGGTTTTCCTGCAAAGATTGATTGAGTATAAAAACAATGCACCGCCTGGTCAAGCCTTGTTTCTACATAAATATTATAATCATAATACTGAGGCAATACAGAAAAGATCACCATTAAAATGTAATAACTATGTTTTAATTGTGTTCTTACATATTTGACTTATATGTGTCATCATAATATGATGAAACATACAAGTCAAACATAACTCTTTATCCTGTAGCTTGACCTAGATTTCAGTTACATGGTGATCCCAGCACATGCAGGTGCATTCATACTACATTAGTGTATGTGCACGTATGGCAACGGCAGTGAACTGGAAACAAACTTTTTTAAATAGTGGCCTTTCTGTAATAAAATTAGTTTCTTTACTCAGTATGAAGTAAAAAATATATTTACTCAGGTGCGGCGGCATCCAAGCTAGAGAAGACCTTCCTCTTGATGTCGATGTTTTCTACAATGGCCTCGACGACCAGATCGGCATCGCTGACACCGGCCTCCGCGTTGGTCATTAACTTGATCTGTCCCATCGTGTCGGAGATAAATTTCTCTCCACCCTGAAAGAACACTTTTTTGTTACTGATTTTTCAAAACTTTTTTTATTTTTTACACCATACTCGTTTCACATAATCGTTCGTATTTTAAAAGCCGACGCTCGTGATTATGATGCATTGTATTTCTATTTGAATGCAGTATTTATCATACCGATATCATGCCCCACTTGCGTTATTATAAGAAAATATCATTGCATCACCTTGCAATCATAATGGCGTTGCAATGTTAAAATTCATGTTCCACCTATCGATTTTTTTATGTGAGAGACCATTGCTAATTGCGATGAATAATCGCAGCAGGATCGCACTCAAAATTCACCAGCATGTTGCGATTATATATCACTACTTACAATGGCTTATCTGCAGCTTATCGTGAGGAAACCTTCGTACGATGGATTATTAGATTGAATATATGATCAAATGTTTTGTATTATTTTCCCCGCCCAGTGAGTACCAATATTATCAGAAGAGCTCACTGCTACATACATGTACGTGTACATGTATACAGAATTCTATCAAAGGTTCATGTTCTCAAGTAATTTCAAGGAAACTTGTTTGAGCACTTACTTCTGGGTTCTCCGCGAACTTCTTTTTGGCAATACGCCCGAGGGACTTTATTATGATTTTTTCTGTGTTTTTCAGCAAATCTTCATTCACTTCGACCATGTTTACGTTGTGCCCGGTTTGTGCCGCTACCTGCAATCAAAATTATGGTGAAATTAGGGAAAACAGCACTCTTCATTAGATGGCGTACTTGGATTGTACAAAATCTCAGTCAAAAATGTCAGATGCCTGATTTTGTAACATATTCGGTCATCAACGTATTTTCCATAGAAAATGAAATATGAGAGTTGGCATGCAAATAATGCAGTTTTTTGTTTCATGATCCTTTTCTTTTTTAATCAAAATAATTGCTGTATCGTATCAATAAGTGGATGCAATGTCCAAGGTATTGGTCATTGAATAAAATTGGGAGTGGTAAACATTATGTCTTAATATCAAGGAACCAGTCGGGCCTTTAAGTTTCGAAATCTAAGAGCCCTCACCTAAATCGTGTGGCCCTCACTCAGAATCTTTAAATCAGATGAAGTGGATTTCTTCATTTTTATCTTACTGACTACAAAAACTGAAGAAAAAAGTATGAATGCACAACATGTTATCAAAGAGTTGACTGACTTGTCATTCTAGAATTTGGATGATTACTAAGCGGGGCAGTGGGGCCCTAAGGTCAGGAAATCTAGGGGCCCGACCTCCTTTTTAAGGGCCTCGGGCCCCCGGGCCCCTGGATATGTCCACTCCTGATTGGTCAAAGTACTTGTTTTACTAAGTCCATCAACCCTGATAAAGGACCTTGTTACATTAAGTTTATCATCACTGATGACATTATCTCTTTGTTTTTTAAGTCTATCAACCCTGATAACGTTATCTCGGTGACCGGTTACTTGTAAGGACATCAATAACCATGATATGGTATGTCCTTGACCACACGGCTGGGATTCTGTTGTTTTTTTTTTACTTACTGATAACTCAAAAATTGCAACGCGCTTATCTACAGTCCCGACTATGCAAAAGTTATCTATCACTTATTAGGTACGGTTCCTTTTATCACAGCGACTCCTGGTTAAATGATTATGGACTTTGCACTGCACTCATCTGACGATCACAGAGCTTGTCAGTCAAAGTCCGATTTTCCTGAGCTAGGCCTAGTCTAAGTGGATAAATTGTAGAGCGTAAGCGGTGCTGTAGTTTGCACCATACATTCTAATGTGATAAGTGGATACCTTTCATCTATATAACACTCGTTTTGTTTTACTGGAATTATTTCCTTTGGACTCCAGACTATTTTTCATTAATCATTTTCCATCCTGCTGGTATATAGAACCAAGATCCAGAGGTTGATTCAAAAGAATATTTTCTCTTTTGTTTCTGGCTTAGCTATACTTTCTGTGCCCAAGAAATTGCATCCAAAAACTTTTATTAGATGATATTTTATAATGAAATCAATATTTTATTTGGTAGACAGAACTTCTATGTATGAGACACTAGTCAAAAAATATCCGATTAGTCTAATCAGTTACGAACATGCGGGCCTTGCACTGATCACATGTCCCAGTTCCACTGATCAAGGTGTGCCACCTGTATACACCTGGCTGGTAGCAGCCACGCCCTTTTGCACAGCTGTTTAGCCACACATGCCCTATTTTTCAAGAATGACATACTTTACTGTTAAATCATCAAACATTGTTCAACGGAGCATTAGTGGAGACACTAGGCTCATAAGTAGTAAAGCACTTGCTTTTCAAAATCTGTGGTTTATGAAAAGTTAAAATGGTTATGATTGGGCGTTCTTTTTACCTTATCAATCTATATGACTCATTTCTAGAAATTGTGCTGTTGGCATATTCATATGCACATTGTTAAACCTATTTTAATATGGTAAAAATCAACAGCCATCTGTGCAGGTGCTACAAGTATGTTTCTACTGGTATGAGCTGATACGAGCAAATGTCTTTGTATTACTGTTAGGTTTTATCTCATGTATCAGAGCTGAGACTCAGGTTTCAGCAATTAATTAATAAACTCTTGACTATTTCCATATTTGTAAAAGTTTGTTATTGTGAGGTTTAGAAAGATAAAATGTGTTGTGATCTATCGTCTCAACAATATTGTTTAATAAAACTATTTATACCATAAAACCTCTAATCTATGCCGCAGCTTAAATAAGGGTTAGGTTCAGAAATTAGAACCAATAAGGCCTAAACTTTAAAGGGTGCAGCTTAAACTAGGGTTTCAGACAATCTTGTGTAACAGAACTCCCTTCTGTTGCCTTAATGTGCCCCAGCATGCCCTAATGTGCTCTGTGCTCCAGCGTGGCCTGGCGTGCCCAAATGTGCCCTGGCATGCCCAAATGTGCCCTGGCATGCCCAAATGTGCCTCAGCATGCTCTAGTGTACACCGTGCTCCAGCGTGCTCTAATGTGCCCGAGCGTGCCCAAATGTGCCTCAGTGTGCTCCAGCATGCACCGTGCTCCAGTGTGCCCGAGCATGCCCTAATGTACTCTGGTGTGCCCAAATGTGCCTCAGCGTGCTCCAGCATGCACCGCGCTCCAGCATACTCTGTGCCCAAGCGTGCCCTAATGTGCCTGAGCATTCCCTGGTGTGCCAAAATGTGCCTCAGTGTGCTCTGGCGTGCACTGTGCTCCAGCGTGCTCTAATGTGCCCGAGCATGCCCTAATGTGCCTCAGTGTGCCCTGATGTGCTCTGGGGTGCACCATGTTACAGCGTGCTCTAATGTGCCCGAGTGTGCCCTAATGTGCCCGAGCTTGCCTTGATGTGCCCCAGTGTACTCTGATGTGCCCCAGCCTGCCCTGATGTGCTCCAGTGTGTCCTGATGTGCCCCAGCTTGCCTTGATGTGCCCTAGCTCTGTGGATTCTTCTATCACGGCAAGCTGTGTACGAGGTTAGGAGTAGAGAGTCAATCATTTGGCTAGATGTGCCCCAGCATGTCCTGATGTGCCCCAGTGTGCCCTTGTGTGCAACACCGTGCTTCCCCATATAAGTAGCTGTGTTGCAGCACATGTTTGTCATTTGGACAAATAAACTCATAGAGTCAACATCTAAGAGGTCTCTCTCTTTCTTGAGTAGCTATTTGACACTGCCCTTCAGGCAGCCACAGCCACTACCCCCACCTAGTGGGCTCACTAGTGGTCTTGTGTTTTATCAGTAAGACTAAGAGTAGCCTACTACCCTGCTTCCCCCCTGCCCTCACCAGCAGCCTACGGGAAGCGGATCACTAGTAGGTGGTCTCATATATTTACAATGATTGACATCATGCTACCTATTTACTTTATTGGCTCAGAGTTGTAACACTAAAAGGTGCCTTACCACCGTTCTTATATTAAATCCCTATTACACTTGAATACATTGGCACCTCTGAAGAAATATGCATGATGATGAAAACATGTCCAAAGCATTAGCAAAACTCAAATGTCAGGATTTGGCTTAAAATAAATTAGGGGTTTAACAGGTTTGTTTGTTTTTTCAATGTTTTTCATCCGTATGTATTACAGACTCCCTTTTTGTAACAGCCCCCAGGTTGCTGGTCATGGCATTGTAGATCTATACAAAATCCCCTCAAACTAGGCAGCTAGCTTTTGGCTTGTTGACAAAAAACATTATAACTAAACACACCAACTAAAATTTTCTAATTTTTAATGTAAGTTTGCGTTTTTATGCAACTAATACCTCACTTGATCATTAGTGACATTACATAACAGCACCAACGTGGCGCAAGAGAAAACTATCTTGTTGTCTGCAGAGGCCCAGGGCAGGGACCTCTGTCAGTATCACTCACTGACTCAGTCTGTGCCTTAGCTCTGTCAGCCTTCCCTCTACGGACGGGAAGGCTCTGTTGCCTTCCATTCGCCCGATTGATGTTGCGAATCTCGGGATTTCACGGAGAGCTATGAGAATCTGTGAGATTCACAAAATGCTAGTTTTTATAAATATGAAAAAATATTAAAATTATTTCAACAATTTTTCACGATACAAAAATAGTTCATCTTCAATCCTATAAAAGACTTTAAACTCTAACTGTAGTATTCTTTAATTAGAATTATTTTGACAGTTTTAATGAGTTTGGCTTCACCCCTGACACCTCCTCATTGATTCAATGTATTATTGTATTACAAACTACCAAAACTTTCTTAAAATTCACCCCTTTTCTTAGCTCTTTCACAAATAGTACAAACAATACATGTATTTGAGGATTAGATGAGAAAATGTCAACTAAATTGTAATTTGAAACATAATTTACAGGTACAGATTAAACAGTAATGCTAGGGCGATATTGGGAGGAAATTCGCGTTGCTCTCCACCTTGCAAAGGATTCTGGGATACGCCAATCGGGCGAATAGTGATTTCGAGAAAGAGAGGCGAAAGAGACATATATACAACCCATTGCAACGGGGTTGTTGCAACGGGTTCTCATAAGCTTATTGCAGTGGGGTTGCAGCGGGAGACATATTTCACCCTTTTCCCCTCTACCGCCATTTTCGAAAATCGGAAATCACTTACAAAATCTGCTTTTTTGAATATATTTGGAATGTCCACACAGTCTTAAACTAGTTCCACACGATTGAGAAGACATATATCTATATGTGCATTTCAGTAATTTGAGTAAAATCCGTGCACTTCATATCCTATTTCTGTTTTCCCAAATTTGCTCTTCGACGGTATTGTAAACAGTACCGTCGATCGTTCGGCTATCTGTGCCTGTGACTGTGGTCGTTCTGCAAACAAATTACAAACCTGTGCGATTCCGGAGCCCATTAAACCGCCTCCAATGATGGTGACATTCTTGATGGCATTGCGCGACACAGTTGTAGAAAGTGTCCGAGACACTAAATGAGTTACAAAAGCCATATTGCACAGTTGTTCGTTGTTTTCTGAGAAGTTGCAGACGAAAGTCAACCGAGTTTGACGACGTGACGGCCACTTCTAGTGACCTTGACCTTCGGTCGGCCAAAGGTCAATATTACCTCGTAAAACATATGCTGTTTTAATAGCAGCATGATCAAATACCAACATTTTATTCTTATTATTAGGAATATTTAATAACTTAAATTTTCATAATGAAATTCTATTTTGAAAACGACTAATCATTTTGTTTACTAGAAAACGGGGAGCATCTGCTCACAGGAGGTTAGCTTAAATTCTGATTGGTTGATTTGTATTGCGGCTGCGCGCTGCCCAACGAAAGGAACAGCACTTCCTCTGTTCAAGATGTGATTATTTCTTCGTTTTCCCCAAATATACTTTGTGATTCTGCAATTCGGCTCAGTCACCGTGTCTCCTGTGAGGTACTGCTTGATCCTGAACAAAGATTGAGTTAGAAAACGGGAAATTGGAGTCGTCCTGAACCGCATGGGAGACCTGTCAAACACCGGTCTTCGTTGGGTGTGTGGCATCCTTGCCCTTGAGACAGGAGTAAAATTCATCCAATATTTGGTAGTGGGTCGAGAAAAAACATAAAGAACTAAACATGAGGAAGGATGTAAGGATTCTTCTGGTAGGAGAAGGTAAGATCATTTATCGCATTTCAAGTATATCTTAGTAGGAAAGCTTTTGAATGGAGGGATCAACAACGTCGAGCCTTGACGTAACACCATCACAGAGTGGCATCAACTGTCACACTCACTGACTCACTCAGTCACAGCACCCGGATCTCATCCTCATCTTGTTTTGAAACAGTGTTGGCACCATGCATGGCCTTAGTTAGGAAGTAACTTTCAATGTGGCTAAAGTAAAGACAGCAAAGTACCCAATAGTTCATATACCTGTAAATAAACAGGCCTAAGGAAAGGGTCCAATATTGGCAATAAAGCCAGACTTGAGGCCTTTAGTTGTGCTGTAGAGTGTAGACTGTAGTGCTGTTGTAAAGACTAAAATTCAAAATTGAGAGAAACTTCACAGAACTGCAGCCTACGTCCCCTTCTATAGATGACCACTTTGAGTCTGGGAGGCCATGGGGTCTAACCCTGGCCAAGTCACACCAAACTCCAAAGACGTCAACAGTGGTAATCATTACTGCTTGTCTGGCACTTGATGTAAAGTAAGAACCATAAAACATAACTAGTTGACCTGGTGTCAGTATATTGTGACTGGGTAAGGTATCATGTTGGCCTATGACATGGTATCTCAGTGAGGCTGCACTATAAAGAGGGCATTGGGTCCCACTGCTACAAATAAGCACCTCATCTCATAGATTTGGTCACCGCCCATGTGGTGTAAAGCTAGCTGAAAGGCATTACCTTGTGCAGTCTGGTAAAAGAACCCTGAAGTGTTGGTCAGACATTAAACTTAAACTAATCCAACAAAGAAACTCATTGACAGTCAGTGATCTGGCCAATTATCATCTTTATTTTAGTGTTACAGATTATGATAAACGCAGTGTCAGATATTAAGCTGCGCCCGCCGAGCATGTTTTCACGGCCAAGTGCACAATTTTTCAAGGCATGCAACCATAATGTGCACACTTTTATTTGCCTTAATCATTGCTATATATATTCATATGGGTGCACAGGCCAAATTTTGGTTGCATAATTTCAAGAATTGTGCACCCGAAATTTCTGTGGGGCGTAGAAGTTTTGAGCTTAACTTCTGACACTGCATTCTGAATGTATGATCTTGGGGCTATTTACCAACATTTTCTGATGATCAGTGCCTTGATAAGCATTTATAAGGTATCTTATGATCTCAGTGTCCGAAATTAAGGATTTCTGCTGTGCACCCGCCGGGTGCAGGGGCCAAAAATCTTTGCACCCGGCCAATATCTCTTGCATTTTCCATTGAATAAGATGTTTAATGTCCAGAAAAAGGTATGCACATCCGGGTGCACAGTTCTAAAATCTATGCACCCGACCTCAAAATCATGCACCTCGGGTGCAGGGTGCACCCTTAATTTCGGACACTGGATCTGATTAACATAGTGCATGATGGTTGACAAAATGTTTGCCCCATCTAACGTTATCTTAATTTCTCAATCTGGCACCTTATTTACTGTTTAACACAGACTTTAAGAACGTATTCCTCCATCAACAATAAATGAGTTTTGATACCTGCAGCTGCTAATATTTTTTAATTCATTTGTTTGTACATACACAAGTTAGACGTTTATGCTCGTATTCTTCCCCAATCTGAGTTGCAGTGCAGACAACCATAACACAGGAAAAAGAAAGTGTTGGCTTAAAACAATAAAGACTTACCCTTTCCAGTATTTATTGATGTATTGAGGGACTCTGCATAGACCACAATATGGTATTACAATACATGATTAAACATATCTGCACATAGGCCTATATGTCTAGTGAGGCCAAGGTGGGTAGGGTGGGGGGGGTAGTGTGTCGGCATTGCACACGGCCGGCCAGGGTTCGGTTCCCTGTGCTGTCTGTTAGACCACCTTGCCTTGCCGTTGTTTGCATCCCCATAGATTAGGTCAGGCAATTGGTACAGTCAAAGATCAGAGTTGGTCTCGATATAGCTAAAAAAATTCTGAGTAGACCTTAAACTCCAACACATCATCATCTAGTGAGGCAATCCTTAAAAAGAATTATGCTTCCAGTGGACCGGCCAGGTGACTATTCTGGGGCCGGGTGGCAAGATTTTTACGTTTTATTCTTACCAACAGCACAAAAAAATTATATATATAAAAATTCCCAGCCGCTCAGGTCACCTTTATTTACCCCCACCCACTGGACCGGAAACAGATATTTTTATTCAGGGTGGCCTGATTTCACAGAGCCTCATAGGTGATACTTCCTTAACCTTGAAACAGCATCTATTGTTTTACACGTTCTTTTATATTTTGAAATTTGCTAATATTTACATGATAATATTAACATTAACGCTATTGCATGCAATTTCTTTGTCTGACACCAGAAATATTTATCTAATGTATCCCCCTTTTCACACTCCTCTGTTTAAGTAATAATTTTTTGACACTGAACGTAACAATGGTACCTGACGAAATAGACAATAACTTGTCCCTTTCCTTTTCAGCCGGTGTGGGGAAAACGTCTCTTATTCTATCACTCGTCAGTGAAGAATTCCCCGAAGAGGTCAGTTCTTTATTTTCTTCAAAATGTTTCTATTCAGAGAGTAACTTGAGCAATGTTTAGATAGCTAATTTTGTTTAAAGCCCCGAAGTCAATAAAGTCAGTGTTCGAAATTAAGGATTTATTTTATGCATCCGTCGGGTGCATAGGGGGTTAAAATCATGCCTTCTGAAAAGTATGCACCCTGCAGCCAAATTGTGCACACCGGTTGCAGGGTGCGCCCTTAATTTCGAACACTGAAAGTATATGTAGAAACCCTGTTAGTACGGTTGCAATACATGTATCTTGATACATTTATAGTACCAGCTTGGGTCATTTCTGAATTAACATTCTAATGTTTCTTTGATTTCAGGTTCCTGCCAAAGCCGAGGAGATCACGATTCCTGCAGATGTAACACCTGAAAAAGTTCCTACACACATTGTAGATTATTCAGGTGAAAACAAGCATAATGCATAGCATTGACGATCACATACAATAAAGAGTTTTTCCAAAGGCAGTAACGTAGATAATCTAGAGATATATTGTAAAGGCTAAATATCAATCTCTAGTGAATAACTGTCATTTTAGAATAGTAAAGGTTTCAAACAAGCCAAGACTTGACAGTTCGATTATAGACCAAGGTTCCAATAGTAGCCATAAGAGACTTAATTTCTTTTATACATGAATGAATGGTGGTCCACTGGGTAACTACAGTCATCAATTCAGTTTCTAAGAGGGCTTTTCTAGTTGTGGTCCGGCCGATATGTCAAGCCTTCACTGATCTTCTCTACTTTTTCAACAGATTACATAGCCTTTACAATAATCATATTTATAAATTGTCTTACACAGCTCAAGAACAAGATGAGAACGCCCTCATTGATGAGATCGTTAAAGCACATGTTATCTGTATCGTGTATTCCGTCGACGATGACAACACCATCGAACGGGTGAGTCACACAGCATGTTGCTATGCTTTTCTCAAAGAAAGATTGCATCTTAAAAATACCAAGAAAACTGCGTAAGCACACTGGTTGCTCATACCGATGAGGGGAAAGGGGGACTCTTTTCTCCCCCAGCGATGCCTGCAAGCAAAGTGCCTACCCAAGATCGCTGGTTTCAGTATTATATTTTTCGCCCATCTGCAAGAATAAATCCCATGCCTGTACTATGGCATTTGTATTATGTACAATTATTTAAAAAAAACGATATAAACATTGCCTTTCCATAACTATAAGTCAGCATATGATTTCATGTATCTATTGTCCACAGGTCATGCTTGTTACATAAATAAATGAAAGCAACACATGCAGAAACTCTGTGCGTCGTTTCAGATCCGGACCTACTGGATGCCTTTGTTACGGCGAGTCCTGCCCGAGGAGCACCGCCGACCGGTCATTCTGGTCGGGAACCGCTCCGACATGCTGGAAGTCAGCAGCATGGAAGTAAGACATTTACCCAAACTATACTGATAAAAACATACATCGTTTAAATAAGAACTATGTATTAAAAATTTGAAACTCAATATACATTTTCCCATTGCACGTTTTTTAAAGAATTATTGTTAAGTATAATATACGTCTACATAATGGAAAATATGTCAACATTCTTTGCCGAGCTTTCCTTGACAATGAAAATGGACAAGCTTGACTATTTTGATGCGTGCATTTGATCTTTGATATCTAATGTTCTCTATGCACTGTGTACATTTACAAACGTTGAAATAACTGTCGAGCCAACATGAAGAGTTGAATTTTGGATATTGGTTAGAAGAGTTTATTAACCGACATGTTTCGCCTTTTTACAGGGTCCTTCAGAGTTGAATTTACACTTGAAGGTGGGGTATTAAGTACATGTTTCAAAAGCTGAAAATTTTGTGTTTGTTACACATCTTTTAAAAACAAAGCGAGGCTGTAAAAAATGTTGGTGCAGCCAAAGATTCAATATTTTGTGTTTACTTCAAAAGTTGAAGAACAGCATCAGGATTTATCGTTTAACCACTATTGAACTTGTTATAATTTAAAACGTAGTTGGATTGTTTATATTGATAAGTTTCTTGTTAATATTCTAGGTTCGGTGTTGAATTGTCTATGGTTCTGCATAAATATTCTTAACAGTGTAAGTCATATAAAGATATATTCGAAATTTCACATTGCAGTAAATAGAATCTCCCCGATTTCACAACACATTAACAAACATTGCGCTATCAGTGATTCAAAATGATTATCACAGGTGAAATTGAAAAAAAAAGTTCTCTGAAAGTGCAGGTTACATTCAACAATCTAGATTAAAAATAAATTGATTCATCGTTCTTCTAGTTTGAGAGGCATAAGGGGTTGGGGGAAACATCATATTGAGAATGTCCCTCATCAAATTGGTTTTTGAAGGGTCCAGATGGTCAACAAGATCAAGAATCTGAGAGACAGTTAGAGTTAAGTTCATATCAGGTATTATCTGATCGCTGCCGATCATTCAGCGTTGATTCCATAGTCTACTCTCCATCATGAAGGTAGCTGGTGTCGATGACAGGTGTTGAACTGTGGCGCTGCTTCCTTTTGGCAGTCCAAGACCTTTTGTAATAGGCAGCTGCAGTTGAGAGGAGGTTCATCATCAAGTTTAGTTTTCCGAGACCCCCCACAGGATCTCATATATTGAAGTAGAGGAGAGTCAGGTGTTGAAAACGATGAAGTTGACAAGTTTGATAAATTTACATGTTTCTGTTGCAGTCAATCCTCCCCATAATGAATGAATTTGCGGAAGTGGAGACATGCGTTGAGGTAACTTTATTTCTTAAGAAGACTTGCATATCTTGTTGATCAAGAAACCCTTATAATAATTCTGTGTTAAAAAGAACCACGTGATGAATGACTGTCTCAGCCATTAAGACGTTGAAGTTGATGTTAATGTACACATCTGAATTATACAAAATGTATATAATAAAAAAATAATTTTTCAATACTCTAATAAGAAAAGGAGTTAACATCAGACATCCCAAAACAAGAGTGAAAAAATTAAATACAACATAATATCGTTGAATTTGCTCTCTTTTGGAAGGTTTCATAGTGTATGTGTTGCTAGATTTTTCACTTAAATTTTATGTTTTTCATACCTGACAGTGCTCTGCCAAAACCCTAAAGAACATCAGCGAAGTGTTTTACTATGCACAGAAAGCAGTTCTCCACCCCACAGCACCACTTTACTTGGCTGAAGAGAAAGAGGTTGGTTCAATTTTCATTCACTTCTTCAAGAATAGAAGCAAAGTAAATGTCTCTGGTAAAGGTGTGCGATTGTGTATTTGTCAGATATCTCACTTTCCGCGGCTGATAAATTTTTATTCAAATCTCTTCTACTTCCATCTGTAAGCATTTAGGAAATAGAAAATAATGTTTTTTCACATTGTCATTTTTCAGCTCACACCAAAGTGCAAACAAGCATTAACTAGGATATTTAAGGTAAGATTTTTGAATAATCATTCAGATCCGAAATAACATGATCAATGAACAAAATAAGAAGGTTAGGACCATTTATTGGGAGTACCAATGTGCAGAAATTTAATTGTAATAGACTATTATGTAGTTCTACTCTCAACTTGAGAAAGAAAAAGAATATTTGTCTGCCAAGACTTGAGATAATTGATATTCAGATGTTTTCCAGAAGGACATCAGTTTTCAAAGAAGCTGTTAAACGTTGTCAAGTTGGGACACAATCAACCTTGTTCTTTCTACTTTTTCAGATCTGTGATATGGATAATGATGGAATCTTGAACGATAGAGAAATATACCAGTTCCAGGTAAGTAGTTATAAATACTAGAAGGTACTCGAACCCAATTTTGGATTCGATAAGGATTGTGTCGTGCGTTTTTTTTTTAAATCTTTTTCTTTTCTTATATCGCGGACCCGCAACGCAGTATTGAGAACAACAGACATATCCCAAATCCTGTAAATTGAAAAAAAAAAAAAAGAAAAAAAGGTTCTAAACATGACATGTTTGAAGTCGGACCCTTTCCTATAAATCTTACAAAACAAACTTAAACAAGTAATTCCGATTTAAATTATATTAAGCAGGTTGAAAATTATCATCGGTGCGATTTGGAACCATTTCTAATATCTTATACGTCGTTTCATTTTCAGCGACGATGTTTTAATGTTCCTCTTCAACCACAAGCTCTAGAAGACGTCAAAGCTGTTGTCCGGAAAAACATCTCAGACGGAGTGATGAAGGACGGTATCACACATAGAGGTATAAACGTCTTTGGAATTTGGCTTGCACGATTTTGATTTTGATTTTTTCATTTTTTCATTTTTTTTTCAATTAAAAATGACTACCAAATTAATTGAATCTGAAGTAAGCAAATGTGTTTAATATGAAATAAATCAAAGTTGTAACTCTAATGACTTCGCCAATATATAAACGAATTCTAGATTTTCACCTGCTCCTAACCTTAGTATCATTGATTCAGTGTCAGTGGCCTAGGACGTTTGCACGTATTTTAAATCACATGGGTTCTAAAAAGCATTTTAGATCAAATTGTCTAAGCTGGATTTGTATAATTACTTAGATAAAGTTATCTACATGTTTCTAGCAAATCAGAGCATTTCATATCTAATATCTTTGATTGGTTTTCAATTCTTCCCATTCCAGGTTTCCTGTTCCTACATACGTTATTCATTCAAAGAGGGCGGCATGAAACGACGTGGACCGTGCTTCGCAAGTTTGGTTACGACGATAACCTCTCACTCAATAAAGACTACCTCTGGCCACAGTACGTTCAGTACAAGAATCTCTTTTCAGGGCGAAATGGCAAATCAATATATTTAGCAAGAAAAACTGCATCCAAAGATCTACCGAATTTAATAATTTTCTGAACACGTTGTGTATGATAGTCAACCAAACATAGAATATGCAGTGCACCCACTGGACAGGGAAAATGGCAAAATTAGGGGGAAAAACGTAAAACACAGGAAATTTGCAAATTTTGCAAAAACAGAGCATTCTGCTTGATCAGGTTCTGGAATTAATTACTCGAAATTTAAGGCATTTTATGCATGCAAGACTAAGTCACGGAGAATTCTCTCTTATAAACGAGGTGAAATACTATCTTCTCTTTCTTCTTACAGTCTGAAGGTACCAGTAGGATCCACAGCTGAACTCACTCATCAAGGCTACACCTTCTTTAGTTCACTCTTTGACAAATACGACGAGGTAAGTAAATTTACCCAAAAACAAGCTCTGAAAGGGTGACATTGTTGTAGAGATCTTTTTATTTCCCCCCAGTAATATTGGCAAAATAATAGAGAGGAACC
This sequence comes from Lepidonotus clava, assembly GCA_936440205.1. Classification (NCBI taxonomy): domain Eukaryota; kingdom Metazoa; phylum Annelida; class Polychaeta; order Phyllodocida; family Polynoidae; genus Lepidonotus; species Lepidonotus clava. Next base: position 23,873,655 of record OW387135.1, read on the forward strand.
TGTGTATTTAAATATCCGACCCTGAGGGCTATTTTAGCCTTAGCTCACTAGTTTGCTTATCCAAAATGTCCAAAAGTTTGACTTCAACGTATTGGGTTTATAGTTATTTGTTGCATGCGCGTGCGCTCAAAAGGGAAAAAAAATTTATAGAAAAAAAAATCACTTTTCTATTTCTGTTGAATGAGCTGTCATTAAGTGCCTAGTAGAATACATGCACATGTGAAATATAGAATAAATATTGAGAGTCACTTTTAATTATTAACTTGTTCTCAGGACGGAGATGGATGCCTATCGCCGACCGAACTGCAGAACCTGTTCAGTACCTGTCCCATCATGCCGTGGGGGCCCGACGTGAACAACACGGTACAGACCAATGCTCAAGGCTGGATCACCTACTACGGCTACCTGACTCAATGGACGTGAGTACCACCCTATAGCAGAGTGGTTCTGATATAATTAAGACCCAGATGTTAAAACAGGATGCCCTCGCAAGTCTTTTAAGGGACTTTTTATTTTCTCAAATTTAGGGTGTTAAAAACAGGTATTGAATTTGATGGAATTCGGCCAAAAAGTGTTGTTTTGTTTGTTTGTTTTTATGTTTTTTGTTTCTTTTTTTTGTGGAAATTTTTAATTCAGTGATAGTAAGGCTTGAGATGCCACTAATATTAATCTTGATTACTCCATATACATGTGTATGTCATATTAAACAGCCAGGTTTTAGATTACCAAACCTTGGTTTTGAAAGGATTGAATTGTATTCTTTTAAAGTATGGCAGGCATCATACCGTTCCTTTATTTTAAAGGAATTTCCTTTAAATTCCTTTATTTTTGTGAAACTAGGCAAAATTCCTTTATTTTCCTTTATTTTCGTGAAAAATTCCTTTAAATTCCTTTAATTTTTTTCTAAAGTAAGAAAATATCACATTATCTCATAGAATGCATAGAATTCCATATTATTAGCGATAAAATTGCAAAATTTTCTAGACGTCGATCAATCCAGGTGATCGGCACGAGTCGACGCATTGATCGACATGAGTCGACGTGGGTCAACGCAGTGCTGCACAGAAATAATCAACAGGAAGGCAGTCCTGTTACAGTATTATTTGCCTTATTTCATGTTTAAACTCTCTGAAAGTTTTCTAAATATTCCTTTAAAATTCCTTTATTTTTCCTAAGAATCCCTGCAAATTCCTTTAAATTCCTTTATTTTTATGAAAAAAACTTCCTTTAAATTCCTTAATTTTTGGGAAGGCGGTATGATGCCTGGTATGGGCACCCGTTAGTGAAACCTAAGTGGTCACCCTGTCAGTAGATCTATGGATATTTCACGGCACAGGTTTGAACAACGAAAAAACTGTATTCAAAATTTGTCTTCTCTATCTGTACACTTGGCTCTCTGTACTTCTTTCAGATTGACGACGTTGCTTGATGTGCCAAGAACCCTTGAATATCTCGCCTACTTGGGCTATATGTACGAACATGATACCCAGGTATCTGCCATTCACAGTGAGTACAATCCGGGAACAAACTCATTAGCTACCTTTAAAGTGCAGTGTTAACCTTAAAAACACGTTAGATATGGATTCGGTATTAAGAAATATCGAAATTCCTCCCATCGTTTGCAATATAATTGATTTACACCTAAACGTAAGACCAGTAATGATTTGCAATCATTCATATGTTTTCATTTGATTTGATCTGTAAGAAGCTTATAAAGTTTAATTGATTTGGTCATTCTTTTTCTTGCATTCAGTAACGAGAGACAAAAAGCTGGACCTACAGAAAAGACAGACTAACCGAAACGTCTTCACATGCCATGTGCTAGGTCCAAAGGGAGTTGGGAAGGTATGGTTCTCCACTTAATGATATATTAAATATAAATTAAATGACCTTTTAAAGGACAACACTAGACATGAAATATTGTTTTGTTTAACTAATTAACTTGAAACTCTTGTCTGTGAACCTCGCCATGTTTTTATCTTCTTCTATTTTTTTTTTCCCTTAAAGGAAAATGAAAAGTCCATTTCTTTCATCGAAGTTGGTTGCATATGTGGAAATTTTCACCGTCAACAATATAGATTTTTAGGACACACTTGTAGTAAGTGGATGAACAACTTGATAATTGTGACCGTTCTCATCTTTTTCAGTCGTCCTTCTTACAAGGCTTCCTGGGCCGTAACCTGAAGTATGTAGCGACACTCAGTAAGGACCACTTCTCCCGGTATGCAATCAATACAGTCAGTGTATACGGACAAGAAAAGTATTTATTGGTAAGTCTGTGATTGTCAATCGTCTATGTTTACTGTTTGTCTGAATATCCAGAAAATATCTCTCCCTTTGCAAGAGGATTGCTCATATCTATATTAGAGTAAGTCTGTTTTAGTTCTAATCCATTAAAGTGAAATCTCTCTTTTAAGGGTTATTTCACCCCTCGTTATGATAAAATATGGATAAGTAATACTTTTCCAAGCTCTGTCTTCAACTCTTAAGTGGCATCCCTGTCCTTCTTATGATAAGTTGCCGAAATTATTGAAAGTGTATTCTATTTTTGTATTGTTTTATTCAACATTTTCCCTTCAGTTGCAAGAGATCGACATGGGTTTAGTCTTACAAGGTGAACCCATGAGCCCGACAGAGATGACGTGCGACGTGGCCTGCCTGCTTTACGATGTCACGAATCCCCGGTCGTTTAACTCTGTAGTCAGAATATACCATGTAAGTTTGAACACTGTTCAATATCTGCGTAGTAAGGTCTAAAATATTACTGATTTACCTGGTCAATTTTGCTTGTTTGATTCATATGTGTATATCTGAACTTGTACAGAAGATATCAAGAGTTGATAATGAAGACTCACCGACTTTCCAAATAAGTCGGTAAGATGATCTTACTATCATATTTGGAAAGTCATAAAATCGATGTTCAATCAGTTGTATCCAAAAATTGTTCATAGTATTCCAACCCATCCAGTCCCCTACCTATCAGTTTAATATCATAATCTATTTAGATGATCTAAACGACTACCAGTGTTTCTCAAAATTAAAAAAAAAAAAATCCATTTCGTATCAAACTACACAAAATTTCATAGTTAAATTCTCTGTAACGAGGACTGACCTTTCTGGGCTACTTTGTACCATCCATAGGCAGTTGGTGTACCTTGCCTGTAACTAGTGGCAATGAAAGTGACAATAACCTAGTGCTGGTACCTAAATGTCCAGTAAATATTTCTACTCTGCATTATTGATGATAGACCTATCAAAGTGTATGTTAGTAAGCCCCAAATTTGTCGAGTTCATCAAATATTCTTTACTATCTCTCCTAGAACCACTTCCTAGAGTCGCGCGTACCCGTGCTGATCGTGGGCTGTAAGGCTGAACACCCCCCGGTGCCGCAGGACAGCGAGCTCCAACCGGAGGACTTCTGTAAGAAGTTCCACCTGCCGCCGCCCCAGATGTTCACCTGCGTAGACCGCATCTCTAAGGACGTCTACGAGAAAGCCGCCGCCCTAGCCTCCTACCCGTGAGTGCTGATTTTTTTTATCTTTGTTTTTTTTATCATGTATCTTATGGTTTTCATGGTGTAGGGAGTGTTTTGATTTGGGACAAGTTGAGACGTCTCTTTGGTTTGTGGTATACGGATTATTGTGGTTGTGTACCCCTCGCTGCTACCTGTCAAAGATTATAGGAATTTTTACTTTTTTTTTTTTTTTTTTAACATATAGGCTGTTTTTCTTGCTATTTTTCATATACCCCCTCTCAATATGAGTGCAAGCTGATTTTTTGTTTTTCTCAAAGATACAGTAATCACACTGAAAGAGCACAGAAACTGCTTTATAAGCTTACTCTATATAAGCCACGATGACGGATCTTAATGTTGATGCCTGAAGAGCTTAGTCTGATGAAGCCACAAATGATTATTTTGTTGATGTACCTCACCCGAAGCACAGAACTGCCGCTGTTGTCTCTTCTCCACTTCTCTTGTATATTTCACTCTGAGAAAAAAATCCCTTTAGCATTCTATAGAATTTGTCTTGGTATTGGATGTTTGATGTCATTTTGAATAACTCAAAAGTACAAGTAGCTATGAATAACCCCCATTTTCACAAAATTATCGTCTGATTAAGTAATCAATGATGGTTAAGAAAAGATAATTTCGAATTCTGAAGTTTCAAATTGATACAACTTGCAACCAATAACAAATAAGAAAATCCAATATAGCCCACAAAAATTCTAATGAAATCTGATCAATATGCATAAGATCCTCGAGACATAGATAAAGTTCCTAAATTTCTATTAAATATAGAGATTTTTTCCATGGACAAATAATAAATTTCTTTAAATTTTTAGGATCAGTTTTCAGATTATTTTGAAACGCATTATTTTTTGTAGCGCATTTTCCCTGAAATGCAGGTTTTTTCTTAGGCGGAGTGTTGTTGTCTGTTTCAGCAACCTGCGGCGTGTTGTGCACATGCTGATGTTGAAGCAGCCGCCCGGCGTGTGGCTACAGGACCGAATCAGGTGCCGCCACCTACTCCTTCTCTCTGTGCCCCCTGTATGACACCTCTTCTGTTCAAGCTTGTACGCTAAATATTCCCCCCGAAAAATATAATTTACTTAACAGCATCCGAGGCAGTCAGTTCAAGGCATTTTTTCAGTCAATGGAAAGAGTTCTTGAGAGAGCATGTTGCATCGTCCACCTGCACCTTCTTCCTTGCATTTTGGCTTCTCTGTTTGTGGTGTGAATGTTTTAGGGATCCTGTTGGCTACATTTCCAGTTATGCTTTTTTTTTTTACTAATGAAAATTATTTTATGATTTTATTAGGAGGAGACCCGAGCCTATTCTTGAATAAATCATAAGCTTAGCTTAGGTTTACAATAGGATTGAAAGTGGAATCTTTAAGTAGAGGTGGGAAAGTAGTTTGTATTAAACTACAAGATTTATTTCACGTCCTGCGGCTTATCATTTTGCACGTGCTTCATCCCGCTACCTGATGTTGTGATTAAAGTTTGTTTTCTAGCTTCACAAGACCAGACACATTTACTTTGTAAGACCGATACACTCTTGTGAGGCACATTGAAGGATACACAGACCAACACCCTGCTCTTTTTAAATTTGCTTAAGTTTCGATTTTCTTGCACAGGGTTTTCCCCAGGCCCTTACAGCCGGCTGTAATGACCAGCTGTAATTCTGATCGACCGGCTGTGAACTGCTAAAGGTGGTCAAAATTATATTGAAATATACAGAAAAAGTAGCTATGAATTAAATTACTGACCAGCTATCATATCATTGGGACAGAAAGAGCCGGCTATAATTATGCGCTGGGGAGAACCCTGTTGCAGTTGCAGCAATTTTGAATTTTGTCATGATTTGTATAATAATGATCCTCTGCTTACATATAAACATTTTAATAGATGAATATGATGAAAACTTTTGGGGCAGGTGTAAAACTATTCCGCATTTTCGAATTCTAGATATGTATATATCTTTTTCATGAATAATTTTCTTTTTTGTTTCGTGTTTGAATTTTTTCAGACTAGAACAATTTATGAAAACGGAACAAAGAAAATTGACTGTAGTACAGGGAAAACACCGGGAATAAATACGTGAAATCTGAGTGGTAAACCTGATCATAATTATGTGTCGCGTCATTGTTTAGGGCGTTTTTTGTTCATTCGATATTTGTACCCGTCTACATCCTGCATGGCCTCAACCCAACAGTTACTGTACAGTTTGATATGCTGGGCGCCAGGACAGATTGTGTAGACCTTGTTTTAAACGTACGTCATACTGACTATGAAAAGATCTTCTTAAATCCTGGTCGTCAAAGGACGACAGACATTAAACATCTGGTCAGACCACAGTAGCAAGAGGCCCCTCCCATCACAAAGGGGAAAAGATCAAAAGAAAGTCGTATGAATATGCAAATTTCCCTTTTCATGATTGGGACAGGACTACCTTTGCTGGGTTCCTGGTGTCTGGCGTGCAAGGCCTCCTGAAGTATATTGTTATCGGACGACCAGTTCCACCCATCTTTGAGAATATTCCTCTGTTGACACAATCTAGATTTCAAATGCTCTATGTCTTTTTTTCTATCTCAATTTGTTTTTTGTTTTCAGGGACCTTAAGGGTGTCTGTGAAGCCGAGCACAACGTCTGGGTCAAGGTGGGCGTGGGCATGGCGCTGATGACCGGCGTGACGCTCCTAATATACAAGTACTTCTTCAGTCGGAGATAACAAGGGAGAGAGGCCCCTGCTGGCACCAGCGAAAAAACACAAGCGCTCCACTGAGAACAGATCGCCGAGAACCAGCAGAGCCGCCCTCTGGTGGGCGATTGGATAGTTAATTGATGTCACGTGGTTTGACGTATTATTATGACGTAGTACCTAAGCCACAGAGGAACAGATACATAATGACTTATACGGCCTGTTATCAAGTAGAGACGCCAGGTAGAAATGCATAGTGGAGAAAACTGCAATATTGATGAGAGTACATGAGATTTGAGCCGAGGAATGATTGTTACATGGGGACTTAAACTGCTATGTCATTAAGTTATTTTGTTAGCAGCGTACATCGAAAAACCATAAAATAACAAGACTAAACAATGATTTGAAAATATATCAAGTGAAAAATAAGGAGGCACACGTATTCAGACTTTTTTTGCCACTGTATAAGGCGATTTTCTTTTTTTATGGCAAAGGTAATGGTTTAGCTAAAAGCAACCTTATTTTTCCCTGTTTTGACTTAATCCATCTATATAAATTGATAATTTTGAAATCGATCTTGAAATAAATACGTGCTTATTTTACCATGTGTTCAATTGATTTAAAACGCAGGGTTTTACTTCAATTCAAACCTGCAGACCGAGAATTCTCCAAATAACAAGTTGAATTTGAGATCAGTTTTACCGGTCTCTGTGCCTGTGCGATATTGAGACACATAAAAGAAATTCAAAGAATCCAGAAGAATGATTCCTTTCAGGTCCATTGTTGTGGTGCAGTGTTTAAAATTCCGTATTCTGTGAGTGAAGCATGGTTGTATATTTTGCAAGATCCTGGTGTTACCAACTAGCAGAAATGGACCTAAGATTCTGGTAGTTATGTCCGTTTGTCCTAAAGAAATCACTTGGAATACTACTTGGTTTAGCGAATGTTTTGGACCTAGACAAAGTTAAATCATTCTTTAGAGTGACAAAGACATATGACAATTAAAAGCCGTTAATATTTACATTATGTGTAAAGATATCTTTCTGAGCATGTTATACTGATCATTAACATGTTGAATAGTACTGGGGAAAATGTATAACATTCTCAAGTCTTTCCTACCTTGTATGTAAACCATCTCATTCTATGTGTAGTCTACCCCTAGACATTCATATAGAAAAGATTCTGTTCATATATTTCTCCAGCCTGCCAATTCCTTGCGTTACTTCTGGGCCAATGTTTTGGTAACTGATTATGCTAATCGGTCACTAAGCAGTGTGTTAAATCAGTGTCCAGTGATTAGCATTACAAAAACATTGGCCCTGGTCATTCAAACCAAAATAGGGAGAACGATTGTTATTCTGAGATTTTCATGTGATACGGCAATATACATGCACTGAAAGCTAACATCTCATCAACTGTACAGATAATTTCCCAATTTATATTATTTCAATGCCTTCATTTGTCTCCGTTCATTTGTAAATATAAAGACCAGTGGTCAATATTTTCCCTGTGTCTTCTTGGCAGCTGTGATTACAGGAAATGTTCATCCTTGTACCAACCAAACAGCTTCGAGATGGTAGGAGAAAATGTACTGATATGTATATGTATTAGAAGGACTACCTATCATCTATAATAACAATTTCCAAATTTATTTTCAAATGGGGTACATCACTTTTATATCACCAAGTTCATGTCCGTTATTTGTTTGACGTATTACTGTATCGGTAAGAGTCTCCTTGATTGAATGGGAAATCACTTTAAAAATGAGAGCTGTGTATTTCAAGTGACATGTTTCTTTGTACATGATTTGTTACTTACGACTTTAATTTATTCGTGTACACACTTATTGCCAAGAAGCAGAGCATTGTTGTAAAGGCAAAGTTCCCACTAGCAACGTCTCCCATAGATTAGAACCATTCCGTATCCCAGCCCAAGTAACGTTCTGTAAATAAGCAAAACTTTATAAATAAACAGTTTTTACATTGAAGACGTGTTTAGTAGTATATGGACTAGAGTCTGAGAGATTACTAACTGTTCCGCCAAAATACAAAGTCTATGGGAATATGAAAATTCGTGGAATTTAAATATTTCTGGAAGACCTAAATCCATAACAGGCACCACAGACCTCATAGCAATGTTCCCGAGATGTATATTGAAATTTAAAACGAAAAAAAAAGTACAGGTCACTGATGTTATAAATCTGCCAAAGCAGATTGAATGGAACCTTGACCACTGAAGGTTTCAGTACATTCCTGTTAGTATTTTCTTCATCAGATTCTTTTGCCTAGATTGCTACGACTCTTTAGTTTCTCATTAGTAATACGTTTACTTACGAATAGAGAAAACTATTTAGACGAATTTTATTGTTCTCACCAGATGGTGCTAGTATGCTTCTTCATATCTTAATTTTTTCTGATGTTAAAGATTGGATTTTCTTAAGTTTACCTGATTTTCAATTAAGAATAGACAACACCTCTCGGCGCCCCAATTTACAGGACTCTCTTTCAATAGGCATATATTTTTCAATATCTGTAGCATTAATATGAGTTTTAGATCATTCAATACCCTTTTAACTGCCCTATCTATACATATAATTCATATTTTGATGTGTAGATATGTGCCTGTATGTACATATCAGGAATACAAAAAACGTATTTTTCACTTTTATTTTTTGAACATGAATATCTCACTTAATATTCCATGAAAAAGCTTGAAATTTTCACAGCCTTTAGACAACATCCTTTTGCAGGATGCCCACGCTTTTTCAAAAATCAATTTAAGACCAAAGTTTGACAAATTTAAGACCTGATTGCCACATGTAAGGTAGAATTCCTTTGGATAAGGTTCAATGTACTAACGCTTGACAAAAAAGTGTAATTTTGCTAAACAGGCCATTTGATATTCAGTTTCAAATCAGACCCAATTTAAGACCTTTTTAAGACCTCTTTGAAAAATATGAAATTTAAGAAAATCTAGAAATTAATGTTGAAAAAATTGACAAAAAGTTTCCCGTTTTTTGACAACCAGGAACTAAATAAAAAAAATCTGAGACACGCTTCCCTGCATACAAATGATATTAACAAGCTCCCAAAATTTTGTGGCAATCCATTGAGCGGTACCAGAGATATCAATGTCCAAAAAATAAAAATGAAAAGATCTGTTTTTCACTTCTTATTTTCTTAGTTTCAACATTTCAGCCTTAAACTTTATATCAAAAGATAGAGAAAAATATATTCTACCATTTGTTGTACACTACACAAATGTAGCTTTGTTAGAGACAGCGCAATATCAATTACTGTAAATGGGGCGCCGAGAGGTGTTGTCTTACAGTCTATCCTTAATAAAATTTTATCCATGCCTAAGACGGAAAAAGTTGATTTTGATAACATTAGATTTTACTAGCGAGGTGACGCTAGTGTGAAGTCAGTTATCCCTTTAAAGTAACTTTATAACTATTCATTGAGGGGTAATTTATGACAAAAATTTATCAGGGATCGATTATCACCTGAATGTGTCCCGAAAAAATGTGAAACGTGTTCTAAATGTCAAATATTGAAAGACTTTTTGCGGTTCCCCAGAGAAAAAGTCGGAAATCCGACAAAAATCGGAAAAATTACATCCGGGTCTACAAAATTTGGATCTACAAAATCTGAAACTTGTAGAAGGCAGAGAATAAATACTGCCTTTTGATAGGTTGATATTGCTATGAAATTTAACTTCACCACCTGCCTAAGCCTCTCACTCTCCAAGCATTAACTTAAGTATTCGGATATTTTTTTCCAACCCTGAAGACTGTATTCCTATTAGTAACATATCTCGAGTTTTTGGGTAACTAAAACCGTCAGAACGCCTGGGATTGCCCGTCCTACTAATTTATACATTCTGAGGACCTGCGAGATGCTTCATTCTGTTACATTGCTTACTAATTCAGGGCTGACTGCTACCTGTAGTTTAAATACATTTTAGCTTTATTTCACCTTTTCAAAAAATCAGACATCGGACAATATCTGAACTTGCAGCCCTATGGCAAGGAGGAAGGAATAATTATAGATCTTTGCCTATGGTTTGTTTGGCTCTTAGAGGGGTATACAGTGATGCAGGGGTGCTCACATAATGGTATTGATCGTAAGGATTCTTTGTATTTACTTTTAAAAGACAGATTGCTCGATATGTATATTACGATTTTCTCGACTTTGATCGTTTCCTTTATCACAGCGTTAGAGTAAGTATTTGCTTTCCCCTTTTCTCGCAACTATTCCAATTTACCGAAACCAGCTGTTGAATCACCGTATTCATATTTAATTATTATAGTAAAACTTTTAACATTTCGAAAACTACTAGGTTTAGGGGCCTTCCATTAAGTACTTACGCAAATGCAGGAAAGGAAGAGGGGTCGGAATTCTTGAAAATGTACGTCCCTGTACAAATCTAATGCGTAGGTGGGGGGTCTGAATTTTTTTGAAAAAGTGTGTACGTACTTAATGGAAGGCCCCTTTAAGTAGATTTGATCGGGGGAAAATCCAATGATTCCCCACATTCATAACAAAAACAAGCTTCTTTTCACTTTTTTTTTATTTGTACATTACTGCCAACTGTTACTTAGAAGAAGAATCCCAGAATTTTCCCGCCAAGGTGTTTTCGCCTTGCTTCTTCATGGTCCATAATTCCGCCTGATGTTGTCAGAACGATGTACCTGGAAAGAAACAAGATCAGGTCAGAAAAAAACGTTTTTCTAACAGTTGATAAATTGTGAAGGACGGGCCTTGGAGGGGGAAACTCACTGTGGACTAAACTATTTAGGTCGGGCACATCGATTCAGGGGGTGCTAGAGCGCCAAATGGTCCGTAAATTCTGAATTGGTTTGATAGCAGGCCCCGAAATATGAGATCAGATCGTTGAGGCTCTAAGATCTGAACATCCAAGTAATTCAATCAATTATCCCTGCTTTTAGCATATTATACGCGTAAACAGAGATGCCATTCAGGAGCGATGAAAAATTCTGACATTTCCGGATTTTTTGTTTTAGATATAAAAGGGTCGAAATATTCACGAGAAACACAGATTTTATGGCTTAAATAGTTTGAAGCAAAAAAAGGAACAATTTGAAAAGCAAAATTGGTGACTTAAATAAAGAAGAAATACAAATTTCATTTTTATACGTAACTTGCAAAAATCCGGAAAAAGGAAAATATGGCATCTCTGGTAAAATCATATTGGAGTTGACATTTCAATATTATCACTCTTCCTGAGTAGTAAAATGAGATAAAAGTAATCCCACCATTCATCTATTTGTCATTTACATCTCTACCCTAGGTATGTTATGTTTTGATAAATTTTCACAAAGTACGTTTTGTTATGAAAATTTTTCAAATCCCATGCGTTTTCCAAAACAGAATTCTCTTTGGCCGGTCTCGGTTGTTTTAAATAAAAACACGTCTAATGATAACATTGGGATAATAGATAACATTGAAAGATATAATAGTCTATTATGCTGCCTCTGATGGCATGTTTGTGTCATACGTCCAACTTGCAGCTTTTTAACAAGATTTTCAACGTTCCCATCACACACTTTAAAAGTTTTTTTTCTCCCAACTCACCCGAACTGACGGGACGGCAGGAGGTTGTTCGTCCACTTTTCCATATCACGGAGGGCAATGTCAAACCTGGGGCTGATGACACCACACTGAAACGTTCAAAATACAAGAGGTCAAAACTGGCCAGACGAAAAGAGCAGGAATTAGGCTACAAGATGAATACCAAATACCAATTTTAACAAATTTGTCTTCAAGTTCGGCGTAAGAAAGTAAGTCATTCCTAAATCTAAGGAGAAAACTGTCAAATTCTAGTATGGATTACAAAATTTTATGTTACAGGAAGGTACTGGTACAGTATATTTAGGCTTGTTTGACAGACAGGCAGCGTTTGAAGAAATGAATGTTTTTCCTGCGGACACAAAAACTTACAATATATAGAACAATTCGGACATTCAATGCTTACCTTGTTTAGTCTGCCTGTAAGGTTAACGACGATTTTGCCGGCACGATGGTCATCAATGATTTCGAACTCGCCAATGTAACCTGTAAACAAGATAATTATTGTTGTATTAGTTTCGAGCTCAACCCTTTATGATTATACTAATGATTACGTTCTAATACCAATTTCAATGTTCTGAGTGTAGTACTAATTATACACTTTATATTTTAGGGCCCATATTGTAGTAGTTTAAAACTGCTACATAAATTGATTTTAATGGTGTCTGAAATAACCGAGATCTAGTGAAACAGTAGGTCAGGTTAACAACAAATGTCACTTAAAACAAGAAAAGTTTAGCTGTTCTCAAGATAAGGCCTCAACAAGGTTACATGGTGCCCATGGAAGGACGTATTTTGTCCCTTGACTTGAGAGTAAGTTAGACATGACTTTCTTTGTGTCTCCAGGAATACTTTACAAGTCTTTTTAATGTTTATCTCAGAGCTAATTTAAATTGTCAACTAATACTGACCTATCTGAGGATGAGAAGGAATAAAATTCAATGACTTTCCCATGGCCACTTTTATTTCCCACCATTTCCATTCTCTAGGGAAACCCTAATGACAATAATTGCAAAGAAAAAGTTGACCTGGCCTGTATTTTCCTGGGCAACCAAGGTGGTAAACAATGAAATCGAACTAGAACAAGGCTTAATCAGGATATCCAATATCCAGGCCTGATCATCAAAAATGTCACATTTCATTTTGAGTCATAAAACTCCAAATGTGACAGCCAGGACCAATGCATATGAATTTATCCATGTGCAAGTTCCTAAACCAATAGAATTTTAGCAAGCCCTGCTAATCGATCGATATCAATACCTTTGAGGTGAGGCAGGTAGATTTTGACATCCAGGTAACATTTCTACCATTTTATATGATCCAATAATGTTGGGAAGGTAAATTTTATGGTCAGGCAAGTAAGCCTTTTAGGTACATTCACCCGCCCGACGGGCAGCAAAATCAAAAACCTTAATGTTGAGCCCTGTGCTAAGGAACACCGTCCGTCATTTAGTGTAGAAAGTCCAGGGCTTGACAAATCGGGTGTCCAGAACCAACAGAAAATACAAGGACACAGGTTGAGGTATGAAAGAAAAATATCGGTTACAAAACCGAAGAAACCCGGGTTATCGTCTTCTTTTTCTATATATGAAAGGAATTGTTGATGAAATATGGGGATTAGGATACGAATTATCGAGCGAATTATCGATTGATTTTAAACAAAAAGATGCACATGCCAGCGCGACTCGGGTGAAGCCGCCCGCCATTTTCCTCTATTATCGTTCACTGACACGGAGAGAGTACCCACCTTTTGGCCGATGCCGATCGTATATATCGACATAATTCTTCACGATATATCGACCCAGACCAGCTCCTGATATTAGTAATCCATAATGTATACTCCATGAGGCTTGACGATGCCGATTTAAGGCGTAAAAGGCGGTTATCGGCGGAGAACACCTACACGTGTCCCGACCGGAGCGCGCCATCTTGGCCTTTGCTGTAAGGCGCTGTGGTTTGACAAGTCTGATTGCGCATGAAATCTAGTCCGGACAGAAATGCGATTTTCTGGGTTTATATCGATATCTAGCTTCCCAACACATCGGCATCATCAATAAAAGATCGACATGAACCTCTATAGCGACTTAAGTCGACTGAAACGCGCGCGAAATAGGCGAGCATTCCCGGCTGGCTTTGCGATCGGAAACCGGGGGCGGCCATCTTCGCCGTCATCACCCTAATTAACATAACCACACTACACTGCAATCCGGGACCCTAGGCTCTTCAATGCTGAAGCGTCGATCGATGTTATACAGTTTGACTGTGTCAATCTCCTACCCGATCTGGGCTAATGCTTTGTCAATGGTCAATTTCTGGTATAGACTTCTCATAGGGATAGCATTACGACCGGAAGCAGGTCCAAATTTGCGATCTTGTTTCCGCTGGTGCTGGTATCGTTCAATGGAGTTTCCCGCCTTTTTGACCAAGTCAGTATACCCGGGCGAGATTCGATTTGATCGATCATATTTCGAAGATGACTTGATAATACAGCGAGCCCGGGTAATAACAGGGCAACTAAATCGAGGGCCTTGGTTGCCCAGGGGTAAACTCCACAATATTATTAGGACTCTGAAGGATGTTCAGGAATGAACCTCAGATCTAGAGTAATTTGTCAAGCCCTGTGTGTCCTTGCAAACTGTCACTAAAGAGTGAAGAACTTATTGCAGCCTAAGACTCAGTCAAAGAGACATTCACTTCCGTTGCCACTGGTCAGCATAATTCCTCTGCAGTGCTATGAGTTCTTCACGACTATTAATATGCTTATAGTTTTAGCAAGGTTGCCACAGACCAGAAACGTCAAAATTCCCTGACATTTCCCTAACAAATTCAATTTTTCCCTGACTAATTAGATAAGAAAATTCTTGAACAATCCCTAGAAGTCTAGAACAGTCTTGTCCTTCAATTTAAGCTCAGACATACGAAACACAGTACTTTAATTTTTTCTTGGCAACTGCTGTAGCCAAGGCAATGTTGCTAGGGTTCCGTAGCTTTTTCAGAAGGCATAGCATAACTGAGTATTAAAAAATATGTATGGAATATACACTACACAGGCCGTACTACAAATTCCATGCTAGGCCTAAGGTCAAACCCTATGTTGCCAGTGTTGTTCCTTTACAATTTCTAACATTCAGACCAACACCATTGGCATTGGACCTACTTCATTGGGCATTTGTTTTTAATGCTGGAGACCCAATGTCACAAGAATCTGGCCATAATAAATTGTGCGTACCCTCCACAGAAGTCAGTACATCATATCCTCTTGGGGAAACATTGCAACAAGAATCAGTTAGGATAACACTCAAGTATCCTAGATGGCAAAAGTTATTAAAACTGAAATGGATTAAAATTGACTTACCGTGCTTCATCATCACTGTGAGGAATCTGACGATCACCTTGGAGCATGGTCTGATCAGGACCTGGCGTTTGCCACGCTTCTCAGCATTGCAGATCGACTTCAGAGCATCGGCCAATACGTTCATGCGCACCATCTTGGCGGCTTAGGCTAAAATGAAAAGTTAACAACTTGTCAGGAAAATGTGTCCGAGGCAGAGCCAACATGTCAACATGAAAACAAGCAATGTCCAAACTTTAATGGTTCACTCGCGATTAACGCACTTATAATCTTAAAATCTGCAAGTATTTTGAGAACTTCTTATCGTGCATTATTGTTTAACGAAATTGTTTTAGATCCTGTCAAGTTTTCTTCGAAAGGGTCGAAGTGTGAGGCTGATGTCAGCCTTGTCTTTACGAAGTGTCAAACCAAAACACTGGTTTCGAACGACTGTCAAAAGGCGTATATTTTGTTTACATTTACACATTTCATTATCATATTGGTACATATATATGGCGTCACGTTATACGATGGATAAGAATCCTCAAAATAGAAAAACTTTTAAGAAAAGACAGTGAAGAACGATTCCACTGAGCGATTATAGACCGGCTTCGGTCCATGTTGGTCCGTTCGTTGACAGTCTTCGCATGGGGGTTACTGATATTTGACAGGGCGAAAACTTAATATTAGGAACAAATATTTACCAAATTCGTTATAAACTAGACAGATAACAATATTGATAACACATTCTATGAGCATGGAGATTCTCTGATGGATGAAAAAGGAGATGTTTGGCGATATTTAAAAGCATGTCAATATCTCATACCTGACCAATATGGCAGCTGTAGGGAAAGAGGAAGACGGGAGGATTGTGGGATTGAATACTCCACTTCCGGTTGGGAAAATGGCGACCAACAGGTGCTCTGTCGGCCGAGAGTACCTCTGCATTTCTTCCAGTTTATAGACTCCTGGATCGTTTCATAGTAAAGACAAGTATGTACAACTTTCATTCAAACTATACAGCTTATGAACAAGAAGAAATTTTGTAAAAATGTTAACTGTATTGGCATAATTCCATCATAGCAACTCCAACTTGGTTGATTGTTTACATTCGCAACGAAGGATTTCTGTGCCTTCTCCAAGTCTTTGCGATGAAATTTATACCTTGATGAAATGATAATTAGTGATTATATGGTAACTGCAAATACATCTACCGTTCGATGAACACAATTCATCATCTGGCATGTAATTATTGCGGCGCAATATCAATCGAAAGGGGAGTAAATCTTTTCGGCCCGTCCCCAATTGGTCCCGGTACGTACGTCCCGCTATTTTGACGGGACCAACTGCGACAGGTCCCGTGAACTCTTTGACCGCCCTGCGGCCCATGTCGCGATGCATTCCGTGCACGTCTTGTAATTCATGTGTATGTGTAAAATGGCATTAAACTTATGCATTTTCAGGAAGTATTATAGATCTTGATCTACCTAAAAAAAAAAAAAAAAGAAGAAGAAGGTAGACTAAGCCCCCCCCCCCCCCCAAAAAAAAAAAAAAAAAAAAAAAAAATCGGCGTTGCGTTCATGCAAGTTCTAGATCTAGACTAGAGCTAACAATATGGGTCAAGACTACCTCAACAAAAATTGTTAGAAAAATCGATCTCTTGATCAAATAGATTGGAAACTTATAGTTAGACCATCTCTCCTGTCTTTTGAGTCTTGTATTTCTACTTTTTAGAAAAAGAAATCACCAAAGAGAAGTTAGGAGAGGGTCAAAATATTAGGGTAGATCTAGGTGGGTTTAGATCTACATGAATGCAACAATTTATTTTTTAGGCCTCCAGGCACGGCTCCAGAGTTTTCAAAAAGGGGTGCGCCCTTATGTAAAATTTGAGGCGCCCCACTTGGCGGCCAGACTTTTACATTTTAAAGTTCTAAATTTGGCCAAAATTAGGGGGCAGGCGTTGATGTGTCCAGTGCAGCAACAACAACAATTTATTTAGACATATACTAGACATTAAAGTTATTTAGAGACATCTAGATTTAATAACAGTTGGATCAAAGCCCTAGGTCTAAGGGTCTATTTCTTGTGACAAATATATATATATATATATATATTTATAATAAGTCATACATAATCAGAGATCTTCTTAGAAATAAATTTTGAGAATCTAAATCCTTCTTGCAAAAATGTCTATAGGGTAATTTTCTTGAAATCTGAGGGCATTTATAACATATTGTCTTGTGTTATAGACAAATGTTAATGCGGAAATGGGCACTTCAAAATTAACCCAGTGCGTCAAATAAATTCCTGATGCGGGAATGGTCCATCCCGCAGGCCTAGGAAGATCCCTAAAATGATGATATGATAATTTTGTGACATTTTTATGATAATTTTGTACTAATGGCTTAGTACTTTTAATACATTGTCATAATATATAATCCAACAAAGATCAGACTTAGCAAGTCTACTTCTAGTCTACCTCTAGGAGAAATATCTTACGCTCCTAGCGCCACCTGTTAACCAGTATAAAAGGCGCTGCAAGGTAGGGAGCGAGCAGTTAGTGAGTTAGTTGGTTAGAAGAAACATGTTTAACCAAGGAGTTATACCTGGAGTAAGTACATCGACTCCGTGTAACAGACTGGAGTTTACCAATATCCACTACCTCGGACATAGGATTGTGTTAGAGCTGAATACTAGAATGGTCTAGAGGGCGTTGGAGCAACTCGTGTTCTAAATGTGGTTGATTGCTGATAGGAGATGGGAGGTGGACTGATGAAGACTTATACATGGTGGCTTTGACTCGGGATGAGATGTTTATTGAATAAAAACCCTTTCATATTAAGAAGCTCCCTCATCGTTCATTTCTTTTGAACTATTGGGAAGTGAATGGACAAACTTTAAACGCGGTCTGAATTACTCAGGCATTCTGGAAAGCAACTCATGAAGACTTGGATATACACGAATCTTACGCAGTCTTAAATCAAACATTAACAATAGTTCAATTTTATGATATTTGTATGATATATGATGACGTGGAAGACCTTATCGTTTTTGCATAACAATCATATACGTAGTGATAAATACTAAGTACAAACTTAGAAATTTAACCTGGAAAAAGAGAGAAGGTCCATGAAAAGTATTCATGATTATACAGGAAAGGTCGCGTCAAGATGGTTTTTGAATACAAATTTATAGACAGTTTTATTATCTAGGCCGAGAGGACGGGCAAAGGAATTATCAGGGTAGCTATATCCTCTGGAATTAAAAACCATTTTATTGAAAACAAGTAATATGCTTTAGCGCGCAGGTCTGCTATCCAGAGAAATCTAACTAATAAATTCACAGGATTGTGTGATAATTGGCAAATCATTTTGCACGACGTCTATGTTAGATATATATTTGTTCTGGTATTGCATTGAAATCGGCTCGGTTTTTGTAAGAATGTATTTCTCTACAAAAGACGTTCTATCAATATCATTTACAGGAACCATGAAGACTGCCGCGAGCTACCGTGAGGGGGGTCTTTTCAACCGACCTGCCCCCATCGGTAGTGGCGCACCCCTGGACTACAAAGTCAAGGTCCAACACCGATCTGATATTCTTATGGAAGAACAGGTACGTATACGTACACAGTGGCGGATCAAAAAGGGTATGGCGCACTACCGGGCATTCGGCAATGCGTGATCGCGCGCAATCGGCTATATTACTTTAGTACTTATTTTGACCATGTTAATGATAATTTACAAATAATGAGGTAACGTTTTGTTTAAAATGCCATTTTAATTTGTTAAGATAAACAAATCTTAAAGGGTTCCTTGCACATAAATTTTCAGGTAATTTTATTCTGGCATGTTGATTTACCTCTTTCTCGGAAACTCCCCAGCCCGCCCATATTTTCCCAGCGGTCTCCATCAAACATTGTTTTTCATTTAAATTTCATGTTAGTATTTTTTTCCAAAATGTAAAAAACCCACCACCACAAACCCCTTCAAAAGTCTGAGCTCGCCTATTCTACTAGTGCATAAACTTGACTTTTCCTTCCATCAATAACATTTATGATTAGAGGCAGAGTAAGATTTTGTACTAATGGCTTAGTACTTTTAATATATTGGCATGATAAATAATCCAACAAGGATCCGGCTTAGCAAGTCTACTTCTAGTCTACCTCTAGGAGAAATATCTTACGCTCCTAGCGCCACCTGTTAACCAGTATAAAAGGCGCTGCAAGGTAGGGAGCGAGGAGTTAGTTGGTTAGAAGTTAGTAGTCACTTAGTTTAGTGAGAACATCAGCTAAATATGTTTAACCAAGGAGTTATACCTGGAGTAAGTACATCGACTCCGTGTAACAGACTGGAGTTTACCAATATCCACTACCTCGGACATAGGATTGTGTTAGAGCTGAATACTAGAATGGTCTAGAAGGCGTTGGAGCAACTCGTGTTCTAAATGTGGTTGATTGCTGATAGGAGATGGGAGGTGGACTGATGAAGACTTATACATGGTGGCTTTGACTCGGGATGAGATGTTTATTGAATAAAACCCTTTCATATTAAGAAGCTCCCTCATCGTTCATTTCTTTTGAACTATTGGGAAGTGAATGGACAAACTTTAAACGCGGTCTGAATTACTCAGGCATTCTGGAAAGCAACTCACGAAGACTTGGATATACACGAATCTTACGCAGTCTTAAATCAAACATTAACAATAGTTCATTTGGTGGAGAACCCGGGTAAAAAATTAGAAATAATTAAAATTAATAAAGGAAATGAGCGGCTTCAGAGCTGACCGCCGTCGAGAAAATAAAATAAAATAAATGAATGAAAATTAGTCTTGACCGCCGTCGTGGCGCTAAAAGTATCCAGGTCTCCGCTCAACAGTTGAGCTGAAGAGGGGGGACATGGACTACTGATTCCCTGATGAACAAGCTACAATAAACTTGGTTGACACCCAGAGCTAATAAGTTTACCCGATCTATTAGAAAGGAGATAAAAAAATTCTAACTCTGTCTTTAGCACTACCTATCCCTGCCCGGCATGCGCATAGTTAGGATAAGCTGGGGGCGGAGTCTTTTCAGGAGTAGTCTTGACTCTCCACAAGAGAAACGGGCATAGACCTGAACAAGAAAACGGGTTTAACCCTGTACTGTACTTCGGTAAAGGCCCGACTTACTAGGTGCTGTCTGGAAGTAAGTGATCTAAGGAGATGCATTTACACATCTCTATAATTTAAAGGGGGTGTAGGCTGCATATTAAAAAAAAAATATATATGCAGTCTGCTCCCAATTATAACAATGGAAACTCGGTGCTGCCCATTCTGGTCCTATGAATGGGAGAGTACCGACAAACCACGTGTAACTAATGAGGACCGGGAATCAGATCAGAAATGAACCTGAATCTGAGACCCGATCCTCTGGTGATAACTAACGAGGAACGAATAATCTCAGCCTCCTTTGTACAGTTACTACTTAATGTCCTTTAATGACATTTATACCTCACGGAATGAAAACGCTACCCCCACCGCTTGTCATGTTGGTTTTTCCCATGTGATGTAGAGTATGGGGTAGACAGTGAGATGTTACTGTTAACATAGGTATAATATCTATTCAGTGAACCGTTTGGAGTTAGTGGCGCACCTGTTTGCATTGTCAGAAGGGCGCCGCTACCCAAGATAAAGTGGAACTCGGTCTTCAAACCCCAGGCTGAATGTAGGGGGTGAACGCCGAGCTACCACCTGTAACTAGCAGAAAGAGAAGGAATTTTGTCGTGGCATAATCATTCAATAAGAACAAACTGTGGTTTTAAAGCGGAGGCTTCACAAAATGGAGTCAAATATGTTAGAACAGTTGTCACCCTTGAAGGGGGTGTTAACTTGTTTGCGTATAAATCTTTGGAGTGTATTGGGTAATTATTCTACCACACTGTACAGAAAGAGTGTTATCAAGAGTATTGACCCTTGTGACCCCTTAAGGTAAATCACCAGGGATCCAATTCCTATCATTATTCTTATCTCCCCATGAGGTCGGTTAGGGAATCTGAGCGGGACAGTTTTGCATCACCTCTCGGGCACTCATGAAACCTTTGTAGGTGGATGTTCTTGTGATGGCTCAACTCCAACCTGTGGGTACAGGCTTTCACGCATTCATCGCAAAGATATCACTATCTGAGGTGTTTGAAAATCTCAGGTGCTGATAGGCGTGGTTCTGTGTTCAGTGGAACGGTGCCCACTTGGGCCCGATCTATGAACGCACGAGCTGCCGCAGTGTTCACATGTGTATCTCTGCTTGAGACGCTTGGTAGTCTTTGTGGTTTTGGTGCCTTTCTAGCTCTTAATAAGGATACTATTCTTTTTTTCACAATGACACATACAGAATCTTCATCTGGGAGTTCATTCAGTGTCTTAGAGACTTCATCTCGGTCTCCTCACAGTAGTATTTTTTCCTCTTCGAGACGACTTTGACAATAATACTCCTATAAAACTTATTCTAACACGATGACACTGACGCAGTCTTGCTGTTAGACTAAGACATGGAATGGGGATCTGTGGCCTTCGCCACTACATCTCAAACTTACCATGGGAGTCGCCAACAACTCGTTGGACGGCCCCACCTATGGTGTCGCCTCACGTGGCCGACACGTCAATATTTCCTGTAACCTGTAAGGGGAAACTACTCATCAAAGAATTCTGTCACAGCCAATCTAATGCTGGGAAGTCTGGACCAAAATACTTGGTCACCTACTGTCACTTAAACTTACCAGGGTGAACACCCTGGGAAGCGCTTGTTACCTAGGGCACCCCATGTGAATTGTTTCCAATGAAGACATTTACACTAATGCCCTGTACGTATAACGACTAAACAAAGAATCCTGTTACAGCAAATCTTGTGTTGTACAACTCAGACCGGAATCTCTGGCCACCCATACCTGATTATCATGTGCAGTGTCAGTCCCCAACAGTTAATAGTATCAAAAAAATAACAATACGATACGAATTACCCACACTCCAGAAAACATACTTAGATCGGTAATGTCAACAAACCGCTAGTCAGAAAACCCCCTAATATCGCCCAACCACGCGCGAGGTAAAATGCTTGATCATGTTAGCCTAAACAATCCGCCCACTAAAATAATATAGCCTGACGCTTTTCAGTGCCAACCGTGTCACATTGCTTCATTTACATCACCCTAACATACCGCAGGACCTGGAAAAGATAATAAGTTTAGTACGAAAGATCCTGACTCTCGGCCCGCGCCCACCATCTTGGAACCAAAAGTAAACACTAGGTGGCCGCCCACGCTACCCGTTACTAAAATTACCAGCGAAACACAGTTTCTGGTTCCGGGAGTGACATCAGCTTCCGGAATACAACCACGTGAAGGCGAGCCGAGAACCACCAAGAAGAATTTGGCCAACAATCTCCTTAAATCCTACGGGTTAGTAGCCTGCCTAACATGCAAAGAACAATAGAAAGAAGGCTGTACTCACCAAGTCTCGGAGCGGGCTGGGCGAGGGGCCGTCTCTACGAGGAGGGCGGTGTCCGACGACAAGCCAGCAGGGCGGTGAAAGTGTCCGTTGCATCCCATAGGAACAGTCCGGCAAACAGCCACAAAGAAAAACATCTAGTCATTGGTGGTCCGATCACTGGCCGGGAATTGGATCCGATGAACTCTTGTTGATTGTCAAGTAATGTTTATGACTCAATCACTAGCCGGGAATTAAAGCCCACTAATCACCGCAGGCAATCAGGATGTACAGGGGGGAAGGGGTTGGACTAGAAGGGAGCTATTGGGAGCTGGCGAAGGAGCCGGCCCAGGGCGCGAGCCCACCGTCGAAGCTGTCGATGGGTCGGCATGAAACCGTCCACGAACTCTCGGTAGTCGTGGACGGTGAAGGCCCCGTCTGCAGTCTGACGCGTGATGTGGAGGCGGTGACCCAGGTCGGCTGTTGGAACGCCAAACCAGCGGTTCGCATGGCGAACCTCCCGGTTGACCCGGGGCACCAGGTGGTTCATCCATCGTTGAAAATACGCGTCCTCGCACGTCAACTCCCAAGACTCCGTGTTGATGCCCGTCACAGTGGTGAACATCACGGTGGCGGGGGCTGGGTGACTGCGTAGGTTAAGAAAAGCCCTGTTGAGCGTTTCCCCGTAAAAGGTCACCGCGGCCGTAGTGGAAGAGAAGAGGGGAATGTATAACTCCAGCTCCGCGTCCCATCGTAAAATGTCCAGAAGGTTGACCACGATCACTAACAGGTCGTCGGGCCACACGCAATGGTGCGCGAAAGCCGCCCCGGCTAAATCGGCAGTCCCGGCGTCTGCACACTCCACCACGGTCAAACTGTGGGCTGTATCCCCGACGATCAGGTCGTTGTACCCCTCGATCCCGCTCTCCCTTTGACTACAGAAAACTGCGACGCGGGCCATTGTTAAAAGAGAGTGAAAACAAATACGTCCTCTCCGACCAAAAAGATGAGCGACACTGATTAAAATGACGTCAAAACGAGGCTAATTTGGAAAACCCCTTTTTGATCCAAAGGATCCAAATTCTGAAATCGGCTAGCATGATCAAAGCATCGTATAGTTTCTTATAAAATCTGTGCTAAACTAAAGTTTAGGTCCCCAACCAACATAATCAAGCGCCAGAATTAATTCATATCGGCCCAAAATATCAGGTCGAACAATCAAACTTGAAAGTTTGATCGAAGCAGAAATTTGCCATCCGGGCGCTTCGCGCCTGAAGGATCCAAATCGAGGTCAAACCTTGGGGGGGAACTCCAGTCAAGCGTCCCGCTAAGTACACGTGTACTAAGTATAGCTGGCGGACGCGTGACAGGAATGGTGGTATTTTCTGGTTCCAACTGCTCGGTATTACTAAACCTGATACAGAGACCTTGTATTTATTGTAAATAATGTTGTTATGATTGAAGTTTGATTGAAATTTGACACGCATTGTACAATGAAATTTGTTCGTTCAAAATGTCCGAATTCTCCGCATTGATTTCTGTTGTGTTAAACTTGTTCTGAAATTAGATTTGATGTGTACTTGTTACTCTTAAAAGGTTAAGACAACTTTACACTGTATATATGTTGAGTTCTGTTGACTTGTGTTACAAATTACAAATGTCAGAATCTGTACATGTATGTACTAAGGAAAAACCCAACTCTATCATTTTTAAGCACGAGTGTCATAAATCTTCATCCTCTAAAACTGATCTTACTGTTTGTCAACATGACTATGTCATCATTTACTTATCATACAATGATCATGGTTCATTAACACTTACCTTGTCACCTTATGCACGGTGTCACTATCCTTGGGCCTTAATCTGGGCTGATCATCATTACTTTATCTGGTCACCTTATGCACGGGTGACACAACTCTTAAGCCTTAATATGAGCAGACAATGATAGGAACTCTTCCTAAAAACCTTCATGTTCATGAACATTTTCACTGATCTCAAGTCTTAACATAGACTACTGGAAATGTACTTATGTATTAAGTAAAACTGAATGTATCTTTGTTTACAATCTTCAAATGAACAAAAGAACTTGATTGTCACCACCTTGTGCTGAATGTACCACGAGAGTCAAGGCCACCCCACCATGGTTTAACAAATATATCCAATCATCAAAATTGGGAGTTCATTATATTCATTTGGTTTGAGCTATGTCGTCCACCTCCTTAAACTCAAACACCTGACCGCCGTCGAATGTACTAATGGCTTAGTACTTTTAATATATTGGCATGATAAATAATCCAACAAGGATCCGGCTTAGCAAGTCTACTTCTAGTCTACCTCTAGGAGAAATATCTTACGCTCCTAGCGCCACCTGTTAACCAGTATAAAAGGCGCTGCAAGGTAGGGAGCGAGGAGTTAGTTGGTTAGAAGTTAGTAGTCACTTAGTTTAGTGAGAACATCAGCTAAATATGTTTAACCAAGGAGTTATACCTGGAGTAAGTACATCGACTCCGTGTAACAGACTGGAGTTTACCAATATCCACTACCTCGGACATAGGATTGTGTTAGAGCTGAATACTAGAATGGTCTAGAAGGCGTTGGAGCAACTCGTGTTCTAAATGTGGTTGATTGCTGATAGGAGATGGGAGGTGGACTGATGAAGACTTATACATGGTGGCTTTGACTCGGGATGAGATGTTTATTGAATAAAACCCTTTCATATTAAGAAGCTCCCTCATCGTTCATTTCTTTTGAACTATTGGGAAGTGAATGGACAAACTTTAAACGCGGTCTGAATTACTCAGGCATTCTGGAAAGCAACTCACGAAGACTTGGATATACACGAATCTTACGCAGTCTTAAATCAAACATTAACAATAGTTCAATTTAACCAGAACAGAGTTCTCATTTTGGAACATCTATACTAGCAAAAACGGGACAGGCTAGTAAAATAGTCTGATTGTCCGAAAAGGATTTCTCAGTCTCTACATGGTATATAGAATATCAGTCGGTGATAACAAATAAATAGTCTTTTTTCTTGGTACAGAAAAAAATACTTTAAATCAAAATATTTGCTTTTGTTAATGCACAGATGGCATGAATATTCTGTATATTCAGTTTAGCGTTTTAATTAAATTAAATATTCTGTATATGTTTCATCATGTTGATGTTTTAATTCATATAGATTCAGACGGTTAAGAATGTCCAGGATGCGCTTCGGAGAAGTTTAAGCCAACTAGAACAAGCACGAACTGAAGATGAATCCAAGTTTCATTCACGCCAAGTGAATGATCTCAAATCTAAAAATGACGAAATGATGCTGATACTCAAGGTAACTTCCCGAGACCATATATTAGCAATATTTGATTCCATCTAAGATCTGTCTACAAAAACGCCATTCTATATAATATTAGTAGAAGTAGTAGTAGTTGTTTTATTGACAGCTAAGAGTCATACATATTGATCTCATGTGTCATTTATTAAAGAGGGTATTCCATGTTCTTTGAAAATATCTGAAAGAATGTACATTTCTTGAAAGGACAACAAAATTAATTGTGTAGAAAAAAGATGAATAAATACTGCATTAATCACAGAGAAAACAAAGGAATGCTTTTATGTGTATTGTATATTGTAGGTTGTTCACAAGATTAACACAGAACTGTCTTTCGCTCGAGTTGAACTCCAAAAGGCATTAAAAACTCAAGGAGATGTCAATCTGGCTAGGAAAAGAGTTGGTTGGTTGGAGGATCGCATGGAAAACCTGCTTGGTCGAAAACGTCAGCGCGTAAGTTTTTGCTCTCCGATTTGAATGATTTACCTGTGAAATTTGCTTCATGCATTATCATCTTTATTTTTAGCATTCATCAACTTAGTTTTTTTATTTGCTTCATTTTGATTACACAATTATCGCTTTCTGCACTTTAATCTACGCTTTGATAATGTGGCATTTCGCTGGGATTATGCTTTTATTCATTTGATTTCGTTTAATTTTGTGTGTGAAACCTATATATGTTAGATTCGAAGTGTCTGGAGGTAGTCGTGGTGAAAATGTACAGTTATAGCGTGCTTATTATTATTGTTTCAAAGCATGGAGATTTATTTCTTTTCATAACACAATGTCTACAGAATGTGGAATCAGTAATCGAAGAGGTAAGTTTAACGTGATTCTGCTTCTGTTAATCATCTTAATTGCGTTACTAGTAACTATGTATGGAATACCCTCTTCAATTAATTTTTTTCTTTATTTCTTTTTTTGAAAATTGTTGTTTGTGGATGAAACAATAGTTGTAACTTAATCTACCTGTACAGAACGTCATTTCTATATTGAAATAGTTAATTCAATAAAGATGTATAGTAAGAAAATGTAACTTAAAATGTTTGTTGTTTGAAGAAAGGAAGTGTATTTGTGATTCTTCATTGCAATGAGTGCTCTACAATGAGATATATGAGTAAACTAATTCAAATTGAACACTTCTAGTAAACTACTACATGAAACGTGATCTATTGTAGAGTAACATATATCCCCATAGAGCTATTTAATGAAGTATTCAGCTATGAGTTTATTATGTAAACTGAATTGACAGCTATGAATTATCTGCTCTATTGATCTTGGCCTTACATTTGATTCATTAAATACATTTATGCATACAATGAAAAAGTGCAGGTCATTATTAAATATTAATATTATCACACACAATTCATAATATTTATTTCCTGTTGCAAACAGAGTCCTGCCCGAGCACAGATCCGGTCAGCCATGATGTTGGACGACCCGCGTCTTCTCATGTATAGTCAAGACTCGCGCAGTGATGCACCGCTTGGCATGCGTGCTGGCGAAGACTTTCTCACTGACACTAGTCTAGAGGAAACCCCACGTCTACCACATTACAAGTAAGATCTCACAACATACCAAAGATAAAAGACATTGCAAAGCACGGCTTGTTGTATGTCTTTTTTTTCAAATTCTTTTACTGGAGGTTAGACTATATCCTCATGACTAAGGCGTACTTTTAGCATTGATTCTATGATATTGGTGAGATCATCAGGTGTTTCCTGCTGATCAATCGCTGAATCAGTTAGTATGGTAGAGGAGCTTTTTTTATTGATATCAACAAGGGTTTTAAAAGTATAAGATTTTCAATCTATCTGACATTATGTGACCGATATTCGTCAAAACGAATAGTGATAATATGTTCGAGGTTAATTAATTTAAGTGAAGTCATCCCCCTCATTACATATGATTTATAACTTATAACAACAACTATGCATATTACCTACCAGGTAGTGCTAAATATGCCTGTAGGTTACATATTACTCTCTCTGTTTATAACCAGTCGTACTGACGAGGGCTCAGAGACTCCTGCCCAGACTGATCACCAGACGGAGATCATGGGACACTACTACCAAGCTCTACCAGGTATGTAAAATTTATATTCAATTAATCCTGCTCTGAAAAAGGTGGGAGTAGGGTATGCTAATAGAAAGACTGCACTCCCTTTTTATCCATAATTTAACATTACAACAATCGAAATCTGACCAAAATAAGGAGCGGTTCATGCCCCTGTCCCACCCCTCTAAATCCGCTACTGAACTAAAGCGAGATGGGGGAAAAAGGTAAGTTCAATGATAGTTTTGTCATAATACTGATAATTTTCTGATGCCTGAAGAGATACAATTCGAAACCGCAGTAATTGAACCAAACTACAAGGTTGGTTCCTACTTTGTTTCCCCTTTTTACACTGAGGAAACTTCTTTTGCACACCACCTTATTCTATTTCCACCCTTCACAGGGTTTTTCTAAAACTGACTAAACTGGTTACTACTTCATTTTAGTCATTTTAAGTACATACTAGTCACAAACAAACTATTTGGGTGTTCTAAGACTGGTTGTTCTTAATTACACTAGGGGAGCCACTTGAGACAGGGCCTCTCCTTCACTGGTGGTAGTGATCCCTCAAATGGACTAGTCTAGAGAAACTGGGGACCAATCAGATGGCCCCCTCCAGTTTCCATGGGGATGTTGACAAGCCACTATTTAAAGCCAGCCCACCCACTGGGCAAGCCCTTTCACGCGGTAGCATCTGTTTTACAGGCTCTTAAGCCACGTTTCATTCATAGTTTTGTCATAATAATTAAGTGAGCTGTAAGTTAAATCGCTCATTTTGTTTCTAATAGCAAAACCATGTATACTTGAAAAAGATTATTAAAACAGTATTTGTGTTTTATGATTATTTTATCCCCGTATTTGATGCAGTAGCCTGTTTTCCATGATTTTCTTTTTATTCTCTAGGTACGGAGGAGACTGAAGACGAAGATGAAGATGACGAGACTGAGTCGACGTCTGAGGAGACGAAACAAGAGGATGAAGAAGAATCCGCCGCTGAGAAGGTAAGTTTGGCTTTAACATGTAATGGGACAGATTAGTCACAGTAAATTTACGATTTAGCCCTTTTTTCTATGGGGAAACAACTTGTATTGAAAAGGTAACCTTTAGATATCTCCACCAAGTCTTTGATATATATTTGTGAATGAACAATAGCTTAAGGCGTGTAAAGATCTTTTCTTTTCACTCATTGGATACGTACAACTCTATGATACACCTTAAGACCGCTATACTGCCAATCTGGAGGACCGGGATTTTTTTTTTTTTTTTACCAAACTTATTTGAGACCCTTCTTATGAAAATATATAATATCATTTAAGTTAAAATAACGTTAAGTAGAAAGCATTTAGGTGATACATTTACAAAATATTTAATATTAGTAAAATCTCATTTTTACCACAAGTTGCAATTGAATAAACACTTTCACTCAACTACTTTTTTAGTTTATAAGTTTTTGGTAGTCTCTACACCTACTTTGACATCTACCATATATAACACACATCTGAAATTCACACTGTAAATACTCCACCCTAACATACTATAGAAACTATAGACATTAACCATTTAAAAAAAAGACGCACAGGCATACGAGTAGGGTGACACTTGCATGGTTACAGCTTACACACACACCATCAGCCGACCCTGAGTGCCCGCCCGATGTTAAGGCTGAGCCCAGTTTTCCCAGCTTTGATGTACATTTTGCCTTGACGACCCATGTGCCCTCCCAGGAGGTGGACGCTGATGACCAAGAGACGCCCGCCCCCCAGGTGACCTACGACGAGGTGGACGCCGACAAGTCCTCCAGGGCCAGCTCGGCAAGGTGAGTTTCTTATTTTATTTTTTTTTAATTGTTGTTGTTGTTCATTCAAGGTATAGAATCATCGCGGATGGCAGTTCTTTAACGCCTCGCCTCAATAATAAAATAATTGTTTCAGGTCATTAGCAAATTGAAATTACAAAAAAATATCATTGCAAAATTGTTGTTGGAACAAAAAACATTGTAGTGCTCAAAAGTGATAACATTTTGGAAACTCAGATATCTTAAGAATTTCCAGGAGTCGAACTTAGGCCCATAGAAAAATCACTTAATGGTGTACATAGGTACCGAAGTGGAAATCCTGTAATGATTTCAAGTTGGAAGCTTCAGAAAACTGGCACATGGCAGAGGAGCTAAGATGATATAGAACATATGGTAGCACTGCAAATGGCTGAATAAACAGTTAAAATATAGACGATATATGAATTTATTTTGATCCTGGTGTACTGTTACTTTCTTTTTTTTAACCTAGGATGAAATTGCTAAGGAGGTTTCACTCCCCCCCCCCCCCCCCCCCAGAAAAAAAAAAAAAAATCTACAAATTTTGCTACAAATTAAGGAGTGTGTATCTGTCTTTTAAAATTATTTTCTTTTGACGCCAGCTCGGAGTCCGTGACAAGTAGCAGTAACGAAGACGGTGATTGTAAACCTGTCTTTATCACCGACGCCCCCTCTGTGGCCACACGGAGAAGTAAGGGGTCCCGGGTCACCATCAAGTCACCCACCGCTGAGTGTAAGTACTTTTTTTTCCTTTCATTATTTCTGTTTCCTGTACATACACGATCTTCCAACAGATCCTGTTATTTGTTGTAAAAGATTTCAGTTATATCAAATGAAACAAAATACATTTTAAACCTTTTTCATTAGTACGGCGCCCTACTAGCAGCATAATAAGGCCGAACTTGTATTTTGGGCTATGGATTCCTATGGGCCCAGGCAAAAAAGATGCAATCAAGGCGTCTATGGAAGGCTTTAGTGCGCAGGCTCGTGAATAATGTGTATATAGTCATATACTTGTATCCGAGAATTTCCGAAAATATTTTTCTGTAGTTCTAATTTGAGTATTGTTTCATGGTAATACATTTCAAATTTATTTTGGTTCAATATATAATCTAGAGTAGTTCGATTTCATCACTATCATTATGTATCTAATCAAAGTTTTGAAATAGTCCTTCTTGTCATTGCTAGAATATAGGACTATAAATGCGACGCAATGACGAATGACAAAGTGTTAAGCTGTAAAATATTAAATACCGTCCACTAACTTGTGATAGCAACAGATGAATAGGTAGAGCGTTCACACCTTATATAAGTAGAATGACTGAGCTTCACTATGGGTGCGGGGAGTGAGTATGATAGAGGTGTCATGGACCCTTGGCAGTTCAAGAATAAAAAGTACTTAATCTACGTTGAAGAAACAGGCGTTAAATGTGACGTCAACATTTCTTTTCAACTTGTGCGGTCTTGACATGCTCATCAATAAAAGCATCCTAAAAAAAATCATTTACACGAAGTTCCGAGTATGTCCTCAGAGCAAGTAATTTCCGAGACATTTCTGCCAGGAAATATACACCAATGTGAATGTGAGTTTTCAGAGAGCCTGCCTTGATTTCTTTTCCAAAATATTTTTTTGCTCTTAATAACATCTTTTACCAAACATTATATTATGACAATAAACATAGAGATAATACTTTTCAACTGCCATTACTTGACCCATTCACATAATTATACAGTATCTGCATGCTGTCACATGGTATTTTGTGTTGTGATGCAACTCGAACTTTGTAATATCTTAATATTATTAATTTTATTTTTTTGTAGTGGAGGACGTTCTGGACGCGGAAGACGACCGCGGGTCTTCAGCCGTAGACTACTGGGACTCGGAGCACCACCGGTTTGAGCACTCGGAGTACGCCACCATGTTGTGTCAGCTCAACCCACTCTCCTACCACCAGATGGGACTAGCCGTGCCGGGGTCATTCGTCAAAGAAGGTGAGATATTTAGCTAATTTCAAAAAATTACTTCTCTATTCCAGGCACAGGGCTCAACATTAAGGCTTCATCACAGGTGTAGGGCAGATTTCACCTGCCCAACCCTAAAATGCACATGCCACTCTTTTATGGATTCTTTATTTATGAGAAAGATTTTGCCTGTTCCACCTCAATTTTTACAAAATGCTTATTGTCGAGTCCTGCAGGCATCGTATGTTTGTGAAGGATGCTGGAAATGATTTGAAATATTGAAGAGGAGTAGGTATGGTCATCTGTACATTATAACCTTGAAACCATAAATTTGGCCATTCTTTTTTGACTACATATATCTATAAGGTAATGTTCTTTAGTCTAGATGTAATTGAAAAATACAAGTATATATCTACAAGACGAAATCTAGGTATAATTATAAGCTTTTCCACAGCTACGATGATCATATGATCAGTTCAATAACATTTAATGGATCATTGTACTTTAAAAGAATGTCTACGAATATTATCAAATTCAAGTTTTTTCACCATATGACAAACACTCTGTTCCACCTACTTGAAAAATATTTTACGTATTCCTTTGGTTATAGGCCTATAAATTTGTATATCATTTCAGTTGACGGAGATCCGTTTCTGCCCTGGCGGCCTAAGCGTAAAGGTAGCGACGTCACTGATATACATGTAAGTATTTTTTGATAGTTTGAATATAAATGGTGTGGCAATTTCTTATTTTGAAATGGACAGGGTTCTAACAGAGACTGGAAAATTTAATAATATGAAAGTGAACAGGGTGAGAAACGTTTTTTTTTTATTTCTTAAAGGGATAACGGACTGTTTAACCAGAATTCTAAATCCATTACAGGTTCCCCAAAACATAAATTCATGTTGACCCAATGCAAGAAGATCCCATTAAAATAAAAAGATATACATGTCACCATGCTAATTTCTGAGTGAGATGATAAAAAAGATCATGTTCTTATCTATATAAGTCTGTGTGGAGAATATACTTAGTGATATTCAACTGAATGTAGAATATACAAAATCTGTAACTGCCTCACCAAATCTTAGGAATATGTATCTTAGGTCTATGGCAAATTTTTAAAGCCAAAAAAGGTAGGGGTCACCGATGTAATTTAATCACTGGAGGCTGATAAAACCTTAATAAGTGATTATTTCAGTATAATCCTTTTTAAATCTATCTTATCTATTCCGCTAAATTTGCTGACATTGAAAAAGCTAACATTTATTAATTTTATTTCAAAACCAACTCCTTCTCATGTCTAAAGACAGATTTATAATTTTTGAGGCATTTCATTTTTGCCACTAGGGGGCGCATGTGTGCCTGATTTATTTACCCATAATTACCCTTTCAATTATCATCAAATATTTTTGATTTTCTTAATTTTGCATTTCAAGTTAACTGCTATCAATTTTTGATTTGAAATTTTAAGATTTGAGGATTTTGAAATTTTGCCACCAGGGGGCACAACTGTGAACAGTTCGTCATCCCTTTGTACGGGGGTTTATAGCTGGTTTTGCTTTCAATGTTAAAACAATTTATTTATTAGTTTTTTTAATGTAATGTTTTAATCGGTTTTAATACTAAAAAGAAATTGGAGTTGGACCGTTTGGAGCGCCGCGTCCATCGGATGTATGAGAAGGTGCACGACGCGGCCATGTTGTCGGTGAGACCCCAGCCGCCCGACCTGCTGGGAGCATCACTCATGAACCAGTTCGACCGTGAGTCCTATTTACCTATCATTATGTGTGAAAATTTATGATCAAAAGGATTTGTTGTACTTGAATCGTTCTTTAATTTTGTTGAAAATTGTTATTGTGTGTTACAATTTATCATTAAAAAAGCGACTTTTTTTTAAAGATATTATACTTGAGTTTTTCTTTAATTCTTTTGAATTTGTAAGATATTTTATCTTCATTATCTTCGTGACAGGTTAGTCTAGTTGTCTCACTAGAATATGATTACCTTTTAAGAGAGACTATCAGATGTAAATTTTGTTTTATTTCTAATTTAATTTGTTAAGCTATGTAGAACGGCATTATCTCGCTGGGCGAGTTTGATTTAATGTTAAATTCGTCGTATGTAACCCAATTTGAATCAAATGATATATTTCCTTGAATTTCATTTCGCTTATTTGCACGATTGTATGATTTTGATGAATTTTGATACATGTAGTAGTAAATATTTAAAGTTTTATTTTGTGGTTTTCCGTAGAAAATATTTGGAAAACTGTGAGTAAGTACGAATGTAGAGGTCTGTAGGGGGTAGATAGTCCCTGCTGAGGACTCATGACCTCAGCTACGTCACTGATCAGAAATTTTGGGAGAAGTATTTCTTTCCACATTAATGATGTTCGAATTGAAAGTATTCAGGTTTTGAATATCCTGATACTTAAATTGTAAAAAGATACTGTTCATTTTTATTTTCATTTTCATTTCTTATTTTGGAATTTATATCATTTGGACTGTTTTGACGTAACAGTACGGTCATTACTAACTATTTTATATTAGGCCGGTAGACTAATGGTTGAGGAGTCGTAAATCATTCTCAGTTAGAGGTAATGGATAGATTTGTGTGTAGTTGAGGGGCTTCATATGGATCTTAGGAAATACATGGTTAGTGTAAAAAAAAATTACATGCATATATATAGACCGTGACGTCGCAGAAATAGTCTTACTTTACAGTATAAATCTGCATGCAACATTTCAGCGACAAATTATCAAATATTCGGCTCAAATTTAAGGAGAAAGGTTCTTGCTTTCAAAATCTACACACAACTTTTCCTAATATTTTAGAGTTTTTGAAATGACACATGCGTTTTTAGTAGCGTCTCGTATAATAAATCAGTTTGATTAATGGCAAAATCAGTGACTTTCTTAGAGGCGTTAAAACTTGAAAATTGTATCTTAAGAACGGTAGCCAATAATTTTTGGCATCTCCCGTGTTTTTTGTTGGTTTTCACCGGTCCTTTATCTTAGTAGTAAGGTATAACTTCAGTACTCACTTTGCGTATGCTCAGAAATTCATTGCTTTTCAGGAAGTGGTTTGAGCAGTACGGGTAAATTTACTTTGAGGTTTTACAATCAAACCCACATTATTTGTAGTTAAGGTACCAATTCCCCTCAAGTTCCCCTACTTTTACCCTGCTTTTGTCCCAAGATAACTAAGTAATATTTTAATTCCCACAAAGGTCTTAATCGCACCCCGTCAACAGCAGAACGCAAAACCAAACCCGCAGGTATAATAACGTATCGATGTAAATAACACAGATAAGCCGAAATCCAAGATAGGAGCTTTTGTATACATGTATTTTCCTCCCATTCTTCGTTTTTGTTTCAACTCTACTTTTGTATATAAGAATACGTAGATCATGATAATATTTCGAATACGGGGGGAAGGATCCTCACAAAATACCTTTGATGCAACCGCACAGATTTTTTTAACGACCGGAACGTTATGTTAATAGATCAGCCTAAGGAAACATTATTTCGTTTTGGATTTGCAGAAGTGAAAAAAACTGCAGTCAATGGAATATTTGCTAGAGTTAAAACATAATGAAATAAATGCTGGTTCTGATGGAAACGTCATATCCACCATTACTCACTTGGTCCGTAGTTTAAATTCTCACACATTCTTCTTTATTTGATGGTCAAACATTGTATTTACAATGGCGAAAATACAACATTCTGAAATGCTAGATGATATATAATTATCCGTTATTTAATGATAAAAGAGTAAAATGCAAAAGGGACATTGAGTGAGGACGAGAAGTGATTTTCAAGGCAGCTGGGAACTAGCCATGGGTTATCAGTAAACCACCCCGGTAAGTTTCTCTGCCACTGGTTCCCAGTGTGTTACACTGATAAACTGCAAAACAAACCAACAATGTATTATGGTACATCTACAGAAACAAAGAATGAACTAGATAGTTGCCTTCCCGTGGAAGCTTTTAGATCCAATACTGCGTTATCCCTTTTTCACCTTCAATATTATGTGCATTGGTCCGGGAGAAAAATAACCACGTTTAGATTACTGGTGAGAGTGTGTTTCTGATTAACATACCGTCCTTTCGGTTTTCTCAAAGGCAGTGTGCCCTACCTTTCTGTTCTAGGTAACGTTTCCAAGAGGTGGAGGTTTGTATAGTAAAGAAAGCTACCACATTAGCATGCAACCATCCCTTTTCCCTATTCTGCATGTTTAACGTGCACCTATGGGTGCACCCTAGTACTGTGCACCCCTTCCATAGTTTGCTCATTTCACATTTTCAATTATCCGTTATCTTCCATGTTGGTTAACTGAAAATGCCACCGCTTCAACACACCAGATTTCAAAACCGTTTTTCCCCTTTGCTTAGCAATATAAAACTTGTATGGAAAGCATCAGCACAAACAATCTTTATTCAAGTCCATCCCTTTTATCTGCACCAGTATTACCCTACAAAAAAGTCTTCACTTAGTTCTACTTAAAACTTGTAAGAGGTGGTATAAACCCTTGTTCTTGCGTTCTCAGATTTTAAACAAATTATAATCCTGGGATGATTTTTCTCAACTTGCCTGGTGGATTATATGCGGCTAGAACATCTATTGAGTATTATTTTTGTGTATCTAGAGTATTTTAAGTATAATGTAGAACAAAATGAACGTATGCATGTCAGAAAAAGTGCTATTTTAGAATGTTTCTCAATGCAGTGGATCTTACGCTGAAAGACAAGATCAAGAAAAAGGCGGCTAAGGTAAGAAAATAAACTACTTGTAAGTCATATTTATATCGTACTTACCTCTAGAATGCTACCTTACCTCTAGAATGCAAACATGCAAATTAGCTTCAACGTTGCACGTTGTACTTCAAGTAAGAAATTTTCAGAGATAGCCTCAAGCGTAGGATAGGTTTTATGTTGACCTCGCTGTCATTCAGTATGATAGAACTAATTAAAATACTCGGTAAAAGTGCAAACTAATCTCTTTTCTTTGCAAAACATGATATATATTTTTCAAATGAGTAATGCTCATCTCGTTTCAAAATAAAAAATATTCATATATTCCTTCACCTGCCGCTCCATTTTTTCAGGCTCCTTGTAAAAAAAAATACTGATAGGAATTTTTTTTCTTTACTCTGCACATAGCCAACCATGGCCAAGTTTGTTAGTATGGACAAACTGGGTACCCAGGAGTCAGTGGCCTTCCCACCCCTGGACAAGGACCGGCTGGGGTCTTCCATGTCGGGCCGGCTCATCTACTACCCGAACCCGCTACCCTACCCCGCAAAACTCCCCATCACCCGAACCGTGAGTACTCTTTTTTCAAATATTGTTTATTGCATTTTCATATTCTTACATGTTCTTCCTTTGCAGATCCAGGAATTTGGAAAAGAGGGGGCGTGCTAGGAAAAACGTTTTCCCAGGGCCCTCCGGCAATTTTACATTGATTTTACATGAATTTTACAATAAAAATAAAATCAATATTAGAGGCAAAATAGGGGGGACATGCGCCTGGCACGCCCCCCCCCCCTCCAATCCGCGCCTGCTTTGTACGTAAATGAAATAATAAAAATGTAAATTATGCAACTTGCTGTATTAGACGTTTTCGTCAGACCCTCAGCAGTAGACTCTCAGCTCTTGACCGACGGCTTTTAATTCAAGGTTGACCGTAATATATATAAAGGGTTGATAAATGACCCCATAAAAAAGTGGCCATTACATCAAAATCTGGATAGAAAAAGGTTTCAAGCGGCCGCTCTATAATTGCGGTTCAAGAACTTATTTCTCATCACGACCTGAACTAGAATTCAGCCTGTTTTCCACAGCATTTATACCTGCATCATCTTCATTCTAACTTTCACAGAACCGAGAGAAAGAATACCCGCGTAAGTCGGACAACTTCATAGAGGAGGAGCCTGGACAGGAGGGTCCAGCCGAGCGCTTTGTCGACCAGAGGAACCTGTTGAAGGAAACCAAGTTTACGTCCAGCCTCTACCGCTCCAAGCCGTCCCGCCGCTCGCCCACCTCCAGCGAGAGGCGCTTCCGCCGAATGCTCCTGGGTGGCACGCCCTCTTCAGAGGCAACTATTCAGTAAGTACAAAGAGGATGTTTCTGATTAGTCAAAGCATTAAGCATCATAGTAATTAAATGTTCAATTCATCATGTTCGACAATCGTCTAGGGGTAATAGAAAAGACCATTTTTCTCTACAAAATCGATATTGTTTTTTAAAATTTTATCTCTTCAATATAATGGTTAAGAAAAAGCCGTGGTTATGAAACTTTGTACTTTCTTCGTACACGTGCGTTTCAACAGTTTAGATTTGTTGACTTTTTTCCTCGGATCATTTCAGTGATGATCTTGATTCATCTAGAATCTCAAGGGCAAGCAGGAAGAGCCGCAGCTCGAGCACGATTCGATCTGGGTTGGTTATGTCAACAAATAGCACATACCTTTACTGCTGTACAATGTTCTGCAGTCCTGATTTAGCTTTATATACTTTATATTAGCTTTTTGTGTATTCATTGTGTTTTTTCTGTAAATTTGCTTTATTTGTGTACGTATCTTTTGTCAGTTATTGCACAGTTCTATGTGCGCTCACGTACATATATTTGGTTAATCAATGACTGTTTCTTAATAAAGATATCATTTATTTGATGTACATTTGCTTTTCAGTCATGCTACTTTTGCACCTTCATTTTTTCATTTTCTACATTAGTCGTGCCTTCTATAGCTAATCAAGCCTGATCCGGAATGCCTTATTCTGTTTTCTCTTCAACTTATAAGTTATATTTAAGGGGGGCAAAACTTGATATTCGTGGTTTATATAAGTTGTTGTATACGTGGTCGGAAAGTTAAGTGAAAACGATTGTCTGACGCAGTGACTAGACCAAAGCATGTTCGAGATATAATACCAGGATAATCATTTTAACGGAGCCATGGACAAACTTGACTGTGCTTTCGCTTATAATGTAGATTCATTCAAGTCATTCAATTTTGGTTGGTTTTCCTGCAGCTAATAGGCTCTATATCAAAGTTATATCATGTGATTAAAATCATTAGAGTTAGTATTTCATTCAAAGAGATTATATCATTGATTACTGTGCTGAAAATCAAATTACAACTGAGCCACTGCAAACTGAAAGTAATAAGACCGAAATATCACAATAGCCTTTCAAGAGGAGAAAGACTGCTGAGCAGTAGACTGAACCCATTTATCGAAGTTTAAGACTAGTTTTTCTGTACCAAAATTCCCATTATAGATTGGAACTAGAACTAATACATACTGGGTTTATTGGGGAAGAGACCATTTTACCATTACAATGTTATGAAATATATTTCTACTATTTACGTTTTGGATTTGTAAAACAAATTTTCACTTTGGGCTGAAGAAAACAAACGTTGCTACTTGTTTAGAAATATGTTAAAACGCAACTTTTTGTTGATCTTCTGTTGTATAGGAAGAAGCCTTTTCAAAAACTGAAAGCGACTTTCCAGACCGCCAAGACGCTAGTTAAGCTAAAGGGTAAGTCTCTCTTGCATTGTGAACAAATCAAAATTAGCTTTAAGGTGGGAGTTTTATTCGTTTCCATTAAGTTCAACCGAATCCAGAAAAACACATGCAGTAAAATATGCTCTTTTTTGTAGTACTGGTATTATAGAAGTGCGAGGATATATTACATTGTAAGACATTATACTGATTTTGTATTTTTCTGGATTTGAAGACATTAATTCCGCATGCGATCAATGGTAAATCGATTTTTTTTTTACGAAAAAGACTTCCAAAGTACAATCCAATATGATTCATATTGGAGATTTTTATTGGAGATAAATCTAATCTGTGCAAAATTAATTATCCTTTTTGTTCCCAAAGATTTTTTTTTTTTTACACTTAACTTCTTTTTACCACAAATCGCAGACGAAGGAGAAATCTTGCCTTTGTGTTTGGTCCAACCAATAGCTTTGATATTAAAACTAAGGTATGATTATTCTCACACTATTTACCCCAAAAATGTCGATACATTTTCATCGATTTTTGTTTACAATTTACTTTGAATAAGTTTTATTTTGCATTTACAATATATTTTGTTTTCTAGTTTCATTTGTAAAGGTATCTTGATTTTACACTGCACTGTATTGTAAATATCTTTCTCGGAATAATAATAATTGTATTCTCCAAAACATTAAGACGTTGTATATAAAATCCTACCTATTTCTTCATATTCGTTCAGCTCTCTCTTAAGTTGGCTTTGGTGTATCATGCATTGTAATTTCAAATATTGGATAACTTACATAGGAACTGAGGCATTTGGTGAGTAAACAGTAGAAATATAGCAGAGCTTTAATTCAAGCTTTTCAAGCTTTCTTCATGGACTCTTATCCATTTTAGTCGCAGCGCGCATAGCCTACGTAGCCCATAAAATAAGCCACCTAAACATTTTACATAGATGCGTACCTAATATAGCTATATTAATTTGACTACATTCCCATACATAGCGTCTCCTCACTTAAGGCCACATTCCTACTTGGGTTCGCTGGCATTTGCATTGCCTTTTTGCTAATGCAAGGAGTTTGTATTTCAGATACAAACACCGCAAGGTGGAATATGGCATTTAAGCCTCTTTTCACCCAACAAGCTGTAACACGGCCTTTATAAAACTGGCTGAGGTCCCCTTTTAATGGGTGGTTAGGGTTCAATGAAAATATTGTAAAAATTAAGAATCTATAGCCTTAAAAAAACTTGTTTCATACATTGAGTTGACCTATTCTCGATCTCACAAACAATATTCTAGTTCTTCAGTAGGGCTTGAAGGTTTTCGGGGGGGGGGGGGGAATGTGGAAAAAATAACTATTTCAATATGGAAGATTATAAATAAATTTTCCATTTCACATCAAAAGTATAATTCATTGTTTGAAAAAAGCAGGGTAGATTCTGAGGAGTGTTTGCATAGACCTACATTATTAAATTCACTCGCTACTAAATATATTGTAGATCATTTTCCTAAATTCTTCATAGATAGGGAGTACCTTAATATTGTAGGTGTCACGTTAGTACTACATAACCAATAGTTTACTCTGATTAGACTTGGTAGTATCACACATTCCCCTTTTCTCCGTTCCCAACTGAACACTAAACTCTACTGAAAGGCAAACAATTGTCATTTTTAAACAACCCACCCTCAATCATCTTTGGCCCAGAGCTTCGCTGTTTACACTTCACATAGCTGTACATACACTACATGCACGTGCACTATTTACTGTAATAATAGTCTGCTGACGGATCTGTGTAACCACCTGTGTTCGCGGTGTTTTACCAGCGTCTATGTCATATGTGATAACCTGCAGGTTGAGTCTCCATTGTAACTGTAGAACCAATATTTGGCTACCAAAAATTGAATAATTGAAAACAAAAGAAACACACAAAAAATGGACTTGTCGTTGTCTACCTTATCATATAATGGTTACTTGATTTCTACGTTCTTGTGTAAGCTAATGAAGAAGTGACAGGCAAACTGAATAGCTGTTAAACACAATGCATTGAGGTCATTTTAAAAAAAATAGCTTAGCCAGAAAATTTGCTTAAAGTTCAGCCAAATTTAGATTTTTTTTAAAAATCATCCACTTAAAAATTGATCCACAGGCATACCCGAACACAGTTGGTAACCAAGTCGACCAAATGTAAAAAAATGAATAGTGTCCGCTACCAGCTATTCGCACTGGAACAAACACAAGTTTGCTCACACATCTTTCCATGTATGGCAACATTTACATTGGAAAAACGATCCCTTTCTGTAATTATAAATGTAAGATTACAAAAATCATTGTAATCATACATGCCTTTTCTGTAATTACACATGTATGATTACAAATACCATTGTAATCACACTTGCCACCATTGTAATCATACATGCCATGAGAGCCCAGTGCCACAATAGTGCGAATATCTTCATCCCCAAATTATCCACGCGCCATTCCCGGGGCGGATCCAGGAGGGGGGTCCTGGAGGTCTTTTGGTAGGGACTTAAACTTGCCAAAGAGGAAAAAACGTCATCGTTTTAGTACTTAGCCTATATGTGGATCCCCTACTTTTTGAAATCCTGAATCCGCCCCAACATTCCCCACGACGTTAACGTACCTTACCCGGCTAATGTGAGTGACCCCAATGTGTGTCTTTTTTTAATTATGCGCGTTTCAGACGAGGATGAGGACGACACAGACCAACAACCAGGCACAAAGCACCCCGCTTTGAGTTTTTCTAAACCGTCTGTACCTGGGGCCAGTCTCTGGTCAACGAGAGGTAGTGCATTGTCCATGATTTTTGTCCATCTGTGTTTGTGTGTGCTGGACAGGCTTGGGATATTATAGGAAGGTGACGGCCCGATTGAAAATACATCTTTTCTTTTTTCATTTTTTTCGTTTTTGCTTTTTTCGTTTTTGACTGTGTGACTAGATGTGTAAGATGCTGATGCTAACCGCTGTTTGAATTGCATGTACATGTATATGGTTGGCACATACTTTTTTCTTCTTTATTAATTGATATATCAAGGAGTTACATCAGTGGATTTTAACTATTTATTCATATTCATCCGCTGAGTTGCTTAATACAGTTGAATGTATACTGGGTCCTGTCAGGCCGAATTGTCATGTACCAAATGGACTGGACAAGTTTGAATAAGCTGAATTACAAAAGAAATTACCAAAAAGTTCTGCTAACTACCAATCATTTGAAGTAGAATGAATGGAAAATATTATTTTCTAAGATTTAAGTAGATTTTGTTCATGATTTTTTTTACCTGAAAACGTCATGGAAAGGTGACACCATTTCTGCCAAGAAATTGTGTTTGTGATTTGGGCAATGATAATAGGGATATTAAGAGATAAGTTGCGTGTCCATAGGTTAATGATATATCTTTGACACCTTTGTATTCTCAATATGTAGGGACTGTGGTGAAAACCAAAGGAAGAGTGGGAGCTATGGCTCGGTTAGCCGCAGGTGTGAAACTTATCATTCAGCACATTCTTCAAAAGAAAGGCAACATCTAAATTATTATATTTCCCACCATATTTTTTCTGAAATATGAGAATAATTTTACTAATGATAACATGATGACTATGTATTCCCAAATTCAAATCGTAGGTGGAATAAACAATATTTGACAGCTATCTACGCTTTGTGTAAAATTTGGTCCCTAAAATGGTATATTAAGAAAATGTCCTTTCTTCTGATAGAAACTATTGGCACAAAATTATTAAGATTTAGGCTTAGCGTTGGTCGGATAACAAGTTCAGCACATTTAACCCTTTGCCTCTGGTGACAACAGTTAGGTGCTTTCCAGTGCCAAACTGCTACGTTAGAGATTATGATACAATAATTTATGTGTCACTGAGGAGCAGTTTCCAATATACGCATTGGACTTTTCTTTTAAAATTGATTAAACTGTTTTTTAATTTATCAACACTTTTGATAGATAAAGCACTTCAGCGATGGGGCGGTCTTGTCATTAGCATTTGTCACGAGCAACTAAATAAGAAAACAGTATTTTGGGGCTTTGAGGAGAGAGGTATTCACCTCCAAGTGAACTAGTAAATGGGCTACTAGCCTTGCAGTAGGATTTTGCACCACAGTATCTAAGCTTAGAGAGTTTTAATGGGGTTTTTAACATATTTTAGTCAGTTTTTTTTAAAAATTGTTTGTAGAGACGGTTATTTAATTTACTATTTAAGTAATTACCTACAAGCACACACTTGGTTTTTTTCATAGCATGTGCACCGTACGTGAAATCTGATAGTTGTTTGCACATGCAAGTAGTTTCGATAAGGTCTCTGGTGATGGTCTAATCTTATCTCTACTGAATGAAGTTAAGATATTGTGTATGTATATACAAGAGATGATTTGATAAGATAGATATTTGTTTTGAAAGCTGTATTTATGATCAGTCTTATTGTATTGATTATGATATCCA
The DNA here is from genome assembly GCA_936440205.1 of Lepidonotus clava. Taxonomy (NCBI): domain Eukaryota; kingdom Metazoa; phylum Annelida; class Polychaeta; order Phyllodocida; family Polynoidae; genus Lepidonotus; species Lepidonotus clava. The sequence continues at coordinate 23,917,374 of OW387135.1, forward strand.
TACAACTAGGTAAAAAAAAGAATGTGAAATTAATAGTTGATTGCTATACTTCAACAATCTTTTTTATGGTTTTAAGGCGGCCTTAATAAGTGGAATATGATGAAGCCAAAATCAGGAGCTCTCCAGCACTCGGGGCTTAAGTGGGAGCGTGTGAAGGTATGAAGTATTCACTGTCATATCCATACATAGTTTGGTGATATAGCTATACCTATAAGATAAATGGTTACCTATTTTTATGATGAGACTACATAAACACTGTTAAAACCATGCCTACCATAACTTCTTATTATCGAGTATAGATTCTATCTATAGCCTGTCCCTAATTGATTGTTGTGGTCGATGTTGGTTTCTAGTATATCCTCCACACCAAGCTCAGGTAAAAACTACATGCTTGAATAAGTTAATCCAGAGATCAATTACTTCTAGACTAAAAACTGAACTAAAATCTTTTGTTGTTAGAGCATCGTCCATGACAGCTTGGCCTCGCCCCACGAGGAGGAGCGCGTGGACGCCGCGCGCCTGCTGGGGTCCCTGAAGTGCGGTGACACGATGGTTACGTTCGCCCTCAAAGACCGCCTTCAGAACGACGAGTCAGATCGCGTGCAGTATGAGTCGGTCAAGTCTCTAATTTTACTGGGTATGTCTTCTGATTAAAAACATTAATTTGAGATTGGGTATTATTTGGAAGGGTCGATGGTATTTTTCGGGGGAATAAAATGATAGCATTCATGGAATACCCTTGAAAAACACATAGAATTTTTCTTTATTTCTGATGAAGAAATGTAATGTTTCAGATGGTATTATAAACGTTATTTTCTAAATCTTTTAACGTAATTTGAATGATTATTTGAAATTTTTGGATAGGTTAATTTCAGTAATATTTCAAATTTTGGGGGGATTTGTTAGATTTGTAAAGCTGTATCAAGAAGCTCTTCGGCCTTTATTCGCCACCATTGATTGGGTGATCACATTTATCAGGTTATTCGCCACCATTGATTGGGTGATCACATTTATCAGGTTATGTGTGGTGTATTGAGTCTCTACATGCACAGGCTTCCTAGACTAGGAATGGCCAGGCTGTGTATTGCATCATATACCACTTCCTGTCCAACTTCCTGTCATTGGAAACCAAAGTATATACTAGGTGGCACCACTTAATAGATCTTTTGCATTCATTTTGGAGTCATCACATTCATTTATTTCTTCATGTTTCAATATTGATAAAGGTAACCAAGCATCCCTAGGTTTACACTCTCTAACCAGATATTTAGTTTTCATTTTTCTTATATTCTCAAATTTCATTATATTGAATTTTAGGATCATTGGAGTGGTTCTAGTATCAGACTTGAATGAGATTTTCATGGTTTTTTGTCTTCTTCTTCTATTTTCAAAAGTTTATGTTTTGACTGCTGGTAATATCCAAACAGGTCTTTATCACTCTCCAAGCAGATTTTAGGTTTACACTCTCCAAGCAGATGTCTCATTTTCAATTTTTTGTTTTTGCATCAAGTTTATATATTTTGACTGCTGGTAATCTACAAATAGATTTTAATCACTCTCCAAAGCAGATTTTAGGGTTTACACTCTCCAAGCAGATGTCTCATTTTCAAATTTTTATTTGTTCATCAAGTTAAACTGTTTTGACTGCTGGTAATGTCAAAACAGGTTTTTATCACTCTCCAAGATGATTTTAGGGTTTACACTCTCCAAGCAGATGTTTGGTTTTCAAATTTTTATTTTTGCATCAAGTTTATATGTTTTGACTGCTGGTAATTTCCAAACAAGTTTCATCACTCTCCAAGCTGATTTTAAGTTATACACTCTCCAAGCAGTTTTTCGGGTTTACACTCTCCAAGCAGATGTTTGGTTTTCAAATTTTTATTTTTGCATCAAGTAAATTATTTTTATTTTTTTGCATCAAGTAAATTATTTTTATTTTTGCATCAAGTAAATTATTATTGCATCAAGTAAATTATTTATTAATTTTTATTTTTGCATCAAGTAAATTAACCCCAGCAGTAATGCTGGGAATATCTAGACAGGTTTTCATCCCTCTCCAAGCAGATTTTCAGGCCTACACTCTCCAAGCTGATGTTTATTTTCAAATTTTTGTTTTTGCATCAAGTTTAAATGTTTTGACTGCTGGTAATATCTAAACAGGTTTTCATCACTCTCCCAGCAGATTTTAGGTTTACACTCTCCAAGCAGATGTTCAGTTTCATTTTTTTGTTTTTGCATCAAGTTTAAATGTTTAGACTGCTGGTAATATCTAAACAGGTTTTAATCACTCTCCAAGCAGATTTTAACATTCACACTCTCCAAGCAGATGTTTGGTTTTCAAATTTTTATTTTTGCATCAAGTTTAAATGTTTTGACTGCTGGTAATATCTAAACAGGTTTCTATCACTCCCCAAGATGATTTTAGGGTTTACACTCTCCAAGCAGATGTTTGGTTTTCAATTTTTTCTTTTTCCATTAAGTTTATATGTTTTGACTACTGGTAATTTCCAAACAAGTTTCGTCACTCTCCAAGCAGATTTTAAGTTGTACGGTCTCCAACAGGTGTTTAGATTCTTTCTTTTAAATTTTTTCATAATGTTTATGTATATTGTTTTGCTTTCTCATGCCTATCTAACATTATTTATTTGTTCTAGGCAGACTTTAAGAGTTTATATTCCCATGCAGAGTTCACAATTTTTCTCATGTCAGCATCATTTTTAGATTAAAATTAAACAAACTTATTTTATTAGTAATTAATGTCCGTCATTTACACTTAATCACATTAATCAGTGGCGTTCTTTTGTTTTTTAAACAAATGCGAACTTGTGTTGAATCTGCCATGGTTGACGGGGTTTACTATGGATACTATTTCGTTTATTTATTTGATATTTATACACAGAATAAGCATACCAAATTGATTCATTTATCGATAGGCTGCTGGGAAAACGAAGTGGTGGCTCGAGTCGTTAAATTCATGCTGAACGGAAACAGCGATATTATTGCAGACATACTCAAAGCCCTCATAAACGGAAAGAACGTCCAATATGTTGACAAGGTAAATTCCATTACGAGTTCTTTCTTTGAAAAATACTGATAACGTTGAAAATTATAGTAAGCACTCAATTTGTGAAGTACACATCACCGGAGTTCTCTAAGTACTGTCTTCATTGAGTTTAATACTGCTCGAATACCTAATGTAAATTTTCTGGATGCGTATTGACTTATTTTATCATAAATGTATATAACCGATACAGAAATTCCCCCATTGAAAGCACTTCCTATACAAACCTTTGAAAGAGACACATTTCGCTGAATTACAAAATAAAAAAACCTGGTAGATAGTGTACAGTTGCTCAAGGGGGGAAAGATACATACAAATATTTTTTTTCCCCTTATAGATCTACTCATAAAGAGTGCTCAACTTTTTTTCAGAGAATGCCTAGTTTCCCGGACCTGTCCATGGTGCTTAGTGAACTGTGTCAGTTTGACGACGTCAACGACAAGATTTCCTTAGACGCAGCCGTGGCCCTCGGGAAACTGTGTGTGGCCGACGAAAACGCTAAACGAAAACTGAGACAGGTTCTTTCGGAAAGTAACACACATGTGAAAGCTCAGGTAGGAACAGTTGGATGTTAGCATCTGTGACGGATTTATTGTAATGTTATTGTTAAAAATATTATATATAAAATGTTTATTTCAAAGAAAATTTGATAATTTACGTGATTATGTGTAATAATAAGCAGGTGCTATGGCTGATCAAATCTGTCTCAAAAGCTGTCATATCTAACGCTTATTCATGACAGATTTTAACATTAAATTTTTCTCTCGTAACTTTCAAATTCAATGGTTTCTAAAGGGACAGCTTATAAAAAAATCAAAACAAAATTTAAGATGTTCGCACATTGTCTCAATTTACCGGTGATGATACCATTTCTTTTACAGGCTCTCGAAATACTTGTTCGTCAGCTAAATTATAGAGGATGGGACATGATCGAAGCTGTCCTGGAGCAGCTTAAAAAGTCCCCTGTCTGGAAATATAGGAAAAACTCAGCCAAGTTATTGATCGTAATTGGTAAATATACCCTGACAGTTTGTTTCTGGTGTGCAGCGTATAAACTGTGGGACAGCTGATTCCACGTGTTTTTGCTTAGTGTTTGTCAGAAGTATCAGTAAAAAAAGGCTTCGGTAGAGTGTCCCACTCCACAAAAATTTGAATACTCCACCTAAAGTACCATAGTGAACCAAAAAAGAATTACTTACATTCAATAAATATATATATATAAATAAAGTACTAGATTAAACCATTGTGGCAAAAACCGTCTTGGTTTGGGTCTTTTGATAATAAGAAAATAATACGGCAGTTTCATTTTTAAGAGGCTAATGCTCCGTGCCTAGATATATCCCTGGGATATACATGCAGGCGCTGGCCATTTTAGAAAGTATAGACCTTGTGTAGACGTGTTCACTTTTCGTTGATCACGTGGTGATCATGACTGTGTCTTTGAAATAAATCCAGACTTTATCAATTCTGATTAATAATGATGTATGGATATGATTCAGTCAGACTGTTCTAACTAAATTATACTTAGAAATATATTCTAAATACTTTAAATTTGCAAATAATCATAGTTATGAATGGATCACCAATAAGGCTGCCACTTCATTTTAGGGGTTGTGATGCCATCTGGACAACGTCTATACCATGTTTATTTTTCAAACAATCTGTAGGCAAGAAGAACATTTGCCTGGACAACAAGGTGGAGGCTGTATATGAGCTGTTAGACCGCCAGCTATGGGACGATCCAAACAAGGTTTGAACATTTGTTATGACTTTGGACCGTTACACAGGTCCCCCAAAAAAGGTTGTGTTCCGGCTTCCCGACTGAGAATAAAAATTTTCCCGAATTTAAAGTTTCAAAACGTTTCTAGTTCAATATTATTTTCTTGTAAGCATGAGGAAACACTTATACTGAGGTGCAATTACTGATCATTTCCATATAAATATGAATCTATATTTGTGTTTACATGTACTTTTAACAGAATGTACGACAAGAAGTAGCAAGGACCATGGCAGCACTGGATATGTTTGCACGAGCATGTGAAAAAGCAGAGAAGTAAGTACTGTTTGTTGTACATGGAGAAGTTCCTCTCTCTATTACTGATTTAGTAAAAAGATGATCAATTAGATTTCTATCATGATCAATCAAACGAGAAGAAATGTGTGAAACAGTGTACCGTAAAACCAAATTCATAAATCGCGGCTTAAATAAGATGATGTTCGTCAGATCTCAACCTTTAGGGTACAGCCAAAATTAGGGTTTTGCCCAACCTTTGGCATTTCTGTAAAAAAAAACAAAAAACTGTAAGAGTCCGAAAAGAACCTCATGATTCACAATACGACTGTATTACTGGTTTACAATACTTGTACTCAACAAGTATTGATAAAGAATATTGTGTCTCTATTAAAAAAAGAGCTCCTACTTAACTAAGTATGCACGTATTTTTCCAGACGCCTGGACGACCCGTTAGAAGACTCGCGCGCCCAGGCTGTCATCTCACTGGGTACTCTAGGCATGAAGAACGAGCGCATCCTCAGGGTACTACTGGAGATGCTCGAACTCGACTCCAGCGAATTTGTCCGCCTCATGGTAAGTTGGGTGGATTGGGTATTAAGTTAAAATTACGTCCTGTTCTTTGAAAAGGTTTTGCATTAATTAATGCAATGATATCCATAAAGCCTCAATATAAGATCCTAACCTTGGCATGTTGGCTTCAACATGATTCTTTTACTCATAGAGCTCCTCAAAAAACATTTCAGTAAGTAAAAAAAATTGCAGTATTTGATAGCAAATCCATTGTACACATGGCATAGTCATAATTTAGAATTTCATTGAATGCTTAGTTTCAGTTATGTGATCATATGAATTTGAATCTGAGGGACGATCGGGACTGCATTATAATCTTTGACTTGAACATTTGTTTCCTTACAGATCATACGCACTCTTGCTAACTTAAATTCACAAGATAAAAGAGTGTTGAGGGTTCTTCGAGACAAAGAGCGCGGAGAAGGACCATTGGCTAGGTAAACCATTTGTTTAATATAGATAATGATATGGTGTAGCAAATCATAGCTGCAAAATGAACCACCATTTAAATGAACAGATTAATTGGGAAATATGGCGAACTTTGAGTAGGGTGAATAACATAACCCATGTCAGATACGACCTTATGTTATTTACCCAACACAAAAAGAAATATTTCATTTTTGATTCATATGTTTCAGTGCAATTCGTTGAAATTCTTTTCTTTTGTACCAATATAACTAGAACGACTGAAACGTATCTAAGGAATACTCTTGTCCTTTTCCAGAGAGGCGAAAAAAGCATTGAATGCTCTGACAGCCGCGGCCCCACCCCCCAACACTGGCAAGAAGTCTACATGAGACGAGGGTATAAAGAAGGACTTTAGATTACTTGCAGTGCTGTTTTGAATGATTGAAAGAACTATGCAGCTTTGCTGAATAAATGCATAAATATACATAAGATGTATATTTACTATTAAAAAGTAACAATTTGTACATGTACCAATATATTATGGTAATGATTTGAACCTACTGTAAAGCAAGTTGTTTTTTAGGGTTTCATTAAACCTTGCAACATTGAAATACTGGGAAACTAACACAATATTTTTGTCATTATGTAACATTTTCTCGCATGCATATTAATTTTGTTATACAGTTTATACTTGTTGATAAGGTAAAGCTATACCAGTTATGGCCGTCTGTGATAAAAATTTGAATCTGTTTCATATAACAGGTTGATCTTGTGATCAATGTCTTTCTCAAGGCACCGTTAAGATGTTGTGCACTGTGGTAAAAACGATGTGGATATTTACTATAATATAAAATTGTAAATAAACTCCTAAAAAGCGCACTGTATTTGTTGTACTATTTCTGTAAACGATGTTAGTTCTTATACAAAAACGACTACCGTAATTTATTTCAAATAGAAATGTTGGTGGGCTATGCTCTAGGGTTACCTTTCTCATTCTGCGCATCACATCCTTCCACATACGCCTTGAACCTATCATTTGTGATATATCGCTTACATTTCCAAGCTTATTCATCCAGGCCTAGATTTTAAGTGAAGGCAAAGCCGATGAAATCGAGTATATGGGCGAGTAGATCTATAAACATGAATTAAAAAAGAAAAAGAAAAGATTTATTGTGCAGGTATGAGTCCTACTAATAAAAATATAGTACCGGTACTGCAATCTTAGGATCTATTTTTTTCACCAAATGCCGCCAAAGTCGAGGGTTTTGCTAATGTAGATCTCTACATCTATCACCGGATAACAAAATGAAGTAGCGCCAAGATTTAGTTTTGGGCCTTATGATGAAACTGTCTGAAATCCAATAACTCAGCCATGGAAGGAAATTGGAGTGCCATTCAGTAAGGGTATATGGTTATCGATCTTATATATTGACAATTCCTGTGTGTACATACTTGACCATCCTGTTCAAATAGAACCAAAAAGGTGGCGGCAAATATTAGTTCCCCTCCCTCTCCATAGACGGCGCGCAGAGCGCCTTTGGCAATCTTCGGCGAAAGAGGCAGAGAAAGGCGTCAGATCCATGATGGCAGGCTCTCGAGTCGTCTCCTCGACTCGAAGACTCTGCCACAGATACCAATTATTTTTCTTCATAGCCTTCTTTCTCCTCTTCATGCAACTGTTTCTGGCTTATAACTTCTACACCATCAACCAAACGGGTATAGGCAAGCTGAAAGACTGGGAGAAGCGGGTGGAGGTGATCGAACAGGAGCACCAAAAACACCACGGGCGTCGTGAGGTGAGTGGCCGGGGATGGGGCCGAGGGAAGGCCGGGAGGGAATCGGCTCCCTGCCGGTCTCAGTCGGGAGCTGTTTTCGCCGTATTGGGTCTCTTTATTTTGTTTAATGTTGATTTTGGTGTTGAAGGAAGGATTATAGAAGAAGTATATACTGTGAACTACACGCGATGTGGGCATTTATAGATCTAATTAGACTATTTTACATTCGGCATGCCATGGCCATGGAATGGGACATTCACATAGCCATTGGACTTAGGAGTGGCCCCTCCCCTCAGCCTCAGGGCAGGCTCAACCAACGTCTACCATAGTCCATACTACTATTACCAGGGTTCGAAATTAACGTCAGCCCGTCAGCCCCAGGCTGATTGTTTTGAATCAGGGCTGACAAATTTTGAGAAAATTACATTAAAATCAGCCCCGATTTTTCATAGCTGTAATACTATTGTATGTCCGGGCTGACAGCTAGAAAAGTTAATTTCGAACCCTGATTACTAGATTAGACTGACCCCCGTGGGGTTACTGGGGTGGGGCTTCTGCTTCTCGGTAGAATACGGGCCCCCTCCAGGCACCACCCCTTCTACCTTCTCACTATTTCCCAAGTTGATCAACTCTTCTGCCCTCCCACTCTTACCCACCAACCCTTTCCAAATTCCACCTTCCCACTTTCTCCAACCTACCCCTTCGATCTTCTCACTATTTCACACACATAGACCCTTTCTTCTTTCTCTCCAGCCCATACAAACCCCTTCTGCATTTACAATAGACAATGCCAGACCAACTCTTTCTACCTTCCTACTGTCTCCCACCAATCCCTTCTGCTTTTCACCTAGACAATCTCCCAACAATCATTGCCAATCTATTCTGTCTTGCCACTTTAACCCTGGGCCCACTATCCCCTTGTGCAATAGATTAGTATATAGACTAGTCTATATTAATATTAACCCCTTCTGCCTTCCCACGAGAATTCCCCAGACCAACCCCTTCTGCCTTCCCATGAGACTACCCCAGGCTGTCATAAAAAAAAATTCTGTTTCCGGTGGACCGGCCGGGTGAGTATTTTATGGCCGGGTGGGACACTTTTTTTTTCATTTTAAAAAAAAAAATTGGGGGGGGGGGAAATATTGTGTTATAGCCTTACCAACCCCCAAAAAAAATTATAAAAAAAAAAAAATTTGCGGCCACCCGGGTCACCTTTTTAAACCCCATCCGCTGGACCGGAAACAGAATTTTTTTTGAGGACAGCCCCAGACCTACCCCTTCTGCCTTCCCACTAGACTACCCCAGACCAACCCCTTCTGCCTTCCTACAAGACTACCCCAGACCAACCCCTTCTGCCTTCCCACCAGACTACCCCAAAACAACCCCTTCTGCCTTCCCACGAGACTACCCCAGAACAACCCCTTCTGCCTTCCCACGAGACTACCCTAGACCAACCCCTTCTGCCTTCCCACCAGACTACCCCAGAACAACCCCTTCTGCCTTCCCACCAGACTACCCCAGACCAACCCCTTCTGCCTTCCCACAAGACTACCCCAGACCTACCCCTTCTGCCTTCCCACTAGACTACCCCAGACCAACCCCTTCTGCCTTTCTACAAGACTACCCCAGACCAACCCCTTCTGCCTTCCCACAAGACTACCCCAGACCTACCCCTTCTGCCTTCCCACTAGACTACCTCAGACCAACCCCTTCTGCCTTTCTACAAGACTACCCCAGACCAACCCCTTCTGCCTTCCCACAAGGCTACCCCAGAACAACCCCTACTGCCTTCCCACAAGACTACACCAGACCAACCCCTTCTGCCTTCCCACGAGACTACCCTAGACCAACCCCTACCGCCTTCCCATGAGACTACCCCAGACCAACCCCTACTGCCTTCCCACACGACTATCCCAGACCCCTTCTACCTTCCCACAAGACTACCCCAGACCAACCCCTTCTTCCTTCCCACTAGACTATCACAGACCAACCCTTCTGCCTTCCCACGAGACTACACTAGACCAACCCATTCTGCCTTCCTACGGGACTACCCCAGAACAACCCCTTCTGCCTTCCCACCAGACTACCCCAGACCAACCCCTTCTGCCTTCCCACAAGACTACCCCAGACCTACCCCTTCTGCCTTCCCACTAGACTACCCCAGACCAACCCCTTCTGCCTTTCTACAAGACTACCCCAGACCAATCCCTTCTGCCTTCCCACAAGACTACCCCAGACCTACCCCTTCTGCCTTCCCACTAGACTACCTCAGACCAACCCCTTCTGCCTTTCTACAAGACTACCCCAGACCAACCCCTTCTGCCTTCCCACAAGGCTACCCCAGAACAACCCCTACTGCCTTCCCACAAGACTACACCAGACCAACCCCTTCTGCCTTCCCACGAGACTACCCCAGAACAACCCCTTCTGCCTTCCCACAAGACTACCCTAGACCAACCCCTACCGCCTTCCCATGAGACTACCCCAGACCAACCCCTACTGCCTTCCCACACGACTATCCCAGACCCCTTCTACCTTCCCACAAGACTACCCCAGACCAACCCCTTCTTCCTTCCCACTAGACTATCACAGACCAACCCTTCTGCCTTCCCACGAGACTACACTAGACCAACCCATTCTGCCTTCCTACGGGACTACCCCAGACCAACCCTTTCTGCCTTCCTACAAGACTACCCCAGACCAACCCTTTCTGCCTTCCTACAAGACTACCCCAGACCAACCCCTTCTGCCTTCCAAAGAGACTATCCCACACCAACCCTTTCTGCCTTCCCACTAAATTATCCCAGACCAACCCCTTCTGCCTTCCTACAAGACTACCCCAGACCAACCCCTTCTGCCTTCCCACAAGACTTCTGCCTTCATACATTATCCCAAATTAAGCCCTTCTATCTTCACATTATCCCATGATATTTTTTCCACCAAGGTGTTGTACTAATAGCCTAGTACTTTTAATATATTATTATACTTTATAATTTAGTTAGGATCAGGCCTAACCATACTACTTCTGAGAAGAGACATTTTACGCTCCTAGCGCCACCTGTTAACCAGTATAAAAGGTGTTGCAAGGTAGGGAGCGAGTCAGTTTAGAGTTTAGTCTGGAGTTAGTAACTAACAGAAAGTCAGCAGCGTTAGCTGAGCTGCTCGGAGCTATGCCTACCAGCTCCTGCGAAATATACTGGAGTTTACCAATACCAACTACCTCGGAAAAAGGATTGTGATAGAGCTAAGCGCTAGAGTGGTCTAGGATGTGCTGGAACAACTTGTATTCTAATGTGGTTGATCACTGAGTAGGAGATGGGAAGGTGGACAGATTGAGACTTATTCACTGTGGCTTTGACTCGGGATGAGATGTTTACTTCAATAAAACCCCTTTCATTTTAAGAGCTCCCTCATCGTCCATTTCTTTTGAACTATTGGGGGATGGATGAATTAACTTTGAGCGCAGTCTGATTGGCTCAATAACTTGGATGAACGACTCATGGATAAATCAATTATACACCTCACGCAGTCTTAAATCAAACACTAACAATAGTTCAGTGTTTCATAATAACCTACAACTGTTTTGGAAAATATTACTGTTGATAACCTTAAGGCGAGGGGTTACCACATCTTACTTAGCAATGGTTTGACTTATGACACTGACAGAATTATCAAGAATTCTTTTTTTTTAATACTGACGTTGAAGTCTCTCGCTTAACTAGAATGTACGGTAAATGTTATCTGCAATGCAGTGTAGATCTAATTAAACTGAAATCATCCGCTGGTCTCAAAATAAAAAAAAAACATTCCTTTTAATAACTAACATTTTTTTCAAAGGCATGGGGATTTGATGTAAAGACAACCCCTCAGTGGTATATTGGACAAGTGTATTGACTGTAGACCCCATAATACCCTCGGCCGATTGGCCTGGGGCATTATTAGAGTCTGTGGTCGATATAACCTTTCCAATATACCCTAGCGGTTGTTATTTAATATTGTATTACCTTCCTACTTTTAGTACTAGCCCCTATGAACCCAGTCTGCTTCTCTACTTTCCCCTACTTATCATTCTACGGCACTTCACAGGGCTCAACATTAAGGTTTCTGGCCTGGCTGCCCGTCGGGCAGGTGTGGATGCAATTTTACCTGCCTGACTTTTAAATTTACTTGCTCAGCTTTACTAGATTATTATTACATGCCAAAAATTTTACCTACCCTTTGGGCAGGTGAGTTTTAACATTTACCTGCCCCACCTCAACTTTAACCTGCCCCGGGCAGGCTGGCAATGCTTAATGTTGAGCCCTGACTTCAAAATAGCCATTTCAATCCGTTCTGTTTTCCTAATGCGGCCTATCTAACTAGGACAGATTTCGACTTAAACATGCCTAGATCTCTCTTAGATCTATGCATAATGCTCTAATGTCAACGCTGTTTGATGAATGATGTTTAATGTATTTCAATAATGATCTGATGTATTTGAACTCATCAGCAACGGTACAATAACATGTTGTGATGTGTAAAGTGAAGTCCACAAAGAAAACATAAGCTTAGACTGAATGGTATAATTCAACACCTTTTATCACACACTTCCTAAGAATTGGATACAGACCTCCTTTATTGGGTTTCTTTCAAATCAAATTGAACCCGATCTTGGTGTTTACGCTACAAGTAGATACTTTCACGTTAAGTTAGTTTACTCTGATACTGTATTAAGTACCAGCAGAGGTAGATAAAAAGAAAAAGGCCTTAAAAAGGTGTTTTGAAGTGTTGTTCCTTTAGCCCCGGTAGATCAGTTCAATGGATAGCGACCTCAACAATATTTTAGCTTTGGAAGAATTATACATAGTTTTTTTTCCGGATGAAGTTATATTTATAAGCATTGTATGGGTTTGCTTTGTTTTTTAACCCTTTCAAGACGCCACTTAGATGACCATGTGGGTAATTATATATCTCAAGAAGCAGGGAATCTTGGGCTTCAATTAGATGAAAAAAGTTCTTAAAAAGAGTGGTTACAGCCCGAGTTAGGGCCATTTGAAAAAGTATACCACACTTGCAATTGAATGAGGTAGTTTGTCATAGGGCTCTAGATAACAGATCTATAGCTTATTAAAGCTATAGATGTAGATTTATGCTAAAAGTACTAAATATTAGACAAAATGCTATAATTTTGTCTGATTTCAAGATATCCTAACTCTGTTTTCTTCACAATATAGCCAACGAAATTCTGAATATATTTTCAGACAGATATTGAATTTTCCTAGTAAATTGGTTTCCATGGAAACACATTTCCTTGGCTACCTTGGTTACCCACCTGAAAACGTTCCAAAAAACATTCCATTTAGAACATTTTTCATATCGGAATTATTTGAAAAACTTTGCCTCATTTGGATAGAGCACCAAAAAATGGCCCAATGACAATTTCACTATTTTTTTGAAATGTTATCTTATTTTCATCATTTATCAGCTGAATATTGACATTAGGGGGTTCTAATTATACAAAATCTTGCTTTTTAAAATATCCTTTTCAATTTTCAGTGATTTCACAGAAAAGTAAGGCAGTTTTACTATCTGGTAGCCAATCTGTTGTCCTATAAGTATAATAACAAAGATTATACATGTAACCAAGCCATAATTCTCTACAGGGCACCTTTTGAGGTGTACAAAAAAAAACCCAAATGGTGCCTCAAGGCATCTGGCGTCTTAAAAGGGTTAAAGCTCTGGGGTCAGTGCAAAGAGTGTTTGTAGGTAATATTAATGTCCTTCGAAAGAGTATACTTTATTTAAGATAATGTTTTTAGATGCACCTGTTGTGGAAACGTACAGGCCAGGCGGGTTCCACCATCTTAATTTTTCAAACAGCTTCGTTTGAAAATCGCATCATGTTAAAAGGCCCTTTTGGCAGTTAACTATTACCTATACGTTTAAATGGCATCAATATGGACACTCAAGTCAGTTTAATTCTAAAATCTTAAAAGTGGCTTTACACACTAGATGCAGGCATGAGCAGTGTACCGGTAGTTCCCGTTTCTCTGGTTGACTGAATCTGGATCCCCATGTGGCGTATATACGTTTAACATTATGTGTCAGTTATGGCATGTGCGTATAGAAAGCACTGCAGTGTGGATACTTTATCTTTTTATATTCAACTTTATGTTGCACATTCACGAGAGTGTTGCGAATCAGCCGTTATGAGGCGTAGTCTATCCTAGTAACAGCCCGCATCCTCCTATCAATAATCTGCAATCATTAGATTTAACACTGACCGCTGATTAGTTTCTATGGGAAAATACACGCTTTTTCATATGAATTATGAAAATAGTGTTATATTTCTTTTAGAGAAACTGGATCGCCGACACCAAAAATGATTTTATCAGTTGGAGTCAAAATATTCGATAAGCATCATCCTCGTTATACTGAATATTTCAGAAGCTTATCTTAATTAAGTTAGCATTTTGTTGGTGTGGGCGTTTCTGTTTTTAAGCCGCCACAGAGAGTAAATATAACCAGCTCCAAACTTTTAGTTAACAATATTTTTGCGTGACAAGTAGATAACTTTGTTAGCTAGACCCACCAATCTATACGAAGCGAAGATCCTCATTTTATAGATCGACATAGCAAATTCATATTATACATAAATGTTATTAACTTTCTCATCGAGTACCGGTATAATAATAATGATACGTAACTTTGCGTGCACAACAGTCAGTTTCACATAAAGTTGAGGACATGCGATAACGTGTTGAACTGGGTCCGGTGTCCCTGATTCTGGTTGCCCTGGTTACGGAATTGAGGGGCTGCCGACCTTTCAGTCACATCATACTTAATTATGACCTAAATCGGGCACTATTTCACTATTACTATCATTCGCCCCGTGGATGCGGGAAAAATAAAGTAAACGTTTATCGGTCTTATCTACAAAAATACAAGATGATAATTTGTGACTTGTACTGTATGAGCGTGTGCTTTTACAATAGTTTCTCAATATTCGTAGAAAATAAACCAAGAATATATCATGCAAGGCCAAGAGCACATATTTTCTCTATTTCAGAAACAGTGGGAAAAGGGTAGATCTATAAGGATCGGCTTTGAACGGATACTGCATAGGTCATCGTTTAATTATCGTGAACTCAAGATGTATTTTAAGGAGAATATTACAGGGCTATTAAATTTTGCGTACTGTATGTAACTAAATTGAACACTTTTGATCGTTGTTGCTTTGGACATATTCAAGACGTACTATTTACTTATAAATCGGTATATGAAAGTAAGTCACAGCAAAACAAGGATTCCATCATTATCACATATTTTGAAAATCTGTTGAAAACTAGAAAATATTCAAAATTACGATTATTCCACATCTCAGGGACATACTTCAGTGACCTGTGAGTATTGCCCTAGACAAACGTTATCATATTTCGGTTCGGGTCACACTCTTGTTTTTCCCCTGTTGTTACGGCTGTGGACTCATAACACAGTGATATTTGTTCTGTTGAGTGCATCACACTCTTACAGCTATGAAGTAGAAAAATAAAACAACCCACAGACCACCCTTAAGTAAAATTATGTTTCCAGTCCAGCGCTCGACTGTTTTTCTTTTTATCCCTATCTGAGAGAATTTTTCTAACTTTTGACCAAAATCTATTTCATGAAGAAAAAAAAAAGAAAGAAAAAAAAGAAAAAAAAGAAAGGAAAGAAAAAGAGAAAAGAAAGGGAATTCCGCCCGACCGCTAGGGATGTTCTTTCCTCGACCACTCAGACTGCACAGGAAACATTCATTATTTAGGGAAGCCTCACGTCTGAACAATCTGAAATGGCTGGCACTGAATCAATGTCACTCCCCTTTGTTGTCAGAGTTTATTTCTGTTTGGGCAGTGACTTTACAGTACATTTACATAATACAGCTGAATAAGAGGGAAAAGCAGCAGAATACACTTAAGTTTTGGCTTATTAGATTTGCTACGATGTCCTGTTATTCCTCATTGTTACATACCGAAGGATGTAGAGATATGAATGGACTCATCCGAAGTGTCATGTAGTTGGTAAGAATTTTAACATATTCAAAGTGATTTGATAATGTGAAAAACAATGAAATCCTGCTATCCCCATATTAAATGAGATAATGAATCGCCCATGAAAAGGACCTTGAGGGTTAGTGGATTGTAATTAAAGGGTCCTTTGCAAATTAATTTGCACATCGTTATTTTTTGTGTAGATAACTTTACTTGAGTATTGTGAACCCATTTCCAGTCCTTCCTCAAACCCGAGACCGTGCTTCTCTTATCAGAATTTATTGCACTTAACAACTTTCGCGCGTTTCCAACCTTGATGATAATGCATGAAAATGCAATTTGAATGTCAAAATGATATTGTTGCTATATAGATTGATGTTACAAGCAAAATCGCAAACATTTTAATGCAAATTTCGGCTGTAAAGCTAGTTTCACGAAAATTAAGCAGTGCGAAATGTCTAATTTCACACCTTCCCAGTATGGCGCCATCCCACCATGAGCGCTGTCTGGGTTATTGAGGGGGCACTGTTTCAAAAGAAATAGAGGGAAAATATTATGGTATAAGTGAGTCATTAAGAAGAGAAAATTAAATTTGGAAATCTCTTTGGGATTCTCTTTGATGGATGAATGGGATTCCCCAATTACTCACTGTGTGATGTCACAATTTTAGGGATTTCCCTCAAAAAATTGAAAAAAAACTTGGAAGTGTTTTAATGTCCCCTAAATGTACCTAAATAACAATTTTCTATCATTTTCTTTTCTCAGATGTTCTATACATGAATGACATGCTGGAGTAATTTTATTGAAAAATTACTTTTGTGCAAGGTTTCCTACTGGGGATCTAAGAAGCGGTGTGATTTAGTCACGGTTCCTATAACCAACAGACATCGGCTAGATCTAAACAAACACCCAGTAACGCAGTAGTGCAGATGGGGATTAAAGGGGATCTATAACAAAGCATTTTCTTGAAATGGCCTGGTTATAAAAGATGGTAAAGCACATGGATAACATAATAGCTTAACAAAATGTATTGTTATCTTAGAATTCAGTATCTTTTTACGATTATTCGCTGAGGTTGTTTTAAATTGAAAAGCAAATTCGCGATTTAGTTCTGTAGATATATACATACAACTAGGTCTTACGTTGATACTTTTAAAATACTTCAGATAAGTTAAAATTAATTTAATTTTGTCTCTTGACAGTCACCGGTTTTAGCATATATAAATAATCACTTTATTCTGGCGAATAAAAAAAACTGCTCCCCCAAATCCCAGAGATATTTCAACACAAGAAGAATCTAAATCTAAGCAGGAAAGGTAAGATGTAAAAAGAGACATGGAGACACTCCAGTTGTTGACATGTAGTCTGTACCTAATCTCTACCAAGGGGAGAAGGCACGTTACGCCAGTTGTGTGTCTGGTCCTGTCTGCCCGACCCTGAGATGTGGTACAGCACAATGATAATGTTTATGTAAAGTCGGGGCAGGAAGCATATCAGCCCTCCCCCACACACGGCGGTTTGGGATTGGGGACGTGTAAAACATTAAACAAAGATGTCATCGCACTTGTCTGAGTAGATGTAAAACCGAGGATTTATTGGTATGGCAGATTCGCAGGGAGAGTTTTTGTTGGAAGGTTGATTTTCACACATTGTTTCACGTGGTTGTATAATTTGGAGAGCTTTAGGAGTTTTTTACGTTTGCATATGTCACTAAGCATCCAATTGAATGTTACCAAACACATTTATATATACCACAGTCAGTGTCTTTATGATACTTTCCATTATAATGAAGATTTCATGAAATTCCGTAGAATTCTCAAATTCATTATCAAAATGAAACTTTTCTAACCTTCCGTCAGCGTATTTCGCCCTTTTGTTGTGCATTTCCCTGGAGAGAAGCCTGTAAAAACACTGCCTTTTAGATTAAATTACTTTAGAAAGTGATTTCGTGAATACACTGAATCTGAGACTCCCGCGCTACGAGAGCGTGCGCCTTCAATGTCGTCTGCTTCTGAGTACGTGTTGATTTCACTTGAACCCGACTCTCCTTAGACAGCTGTTAGATATATTGTCTTCATATTTCTAGTCCGCCAATATAAGATCATACGTATAAACGTATTTCAAAAGATGGTATTAGAAATATTCAGAAATAGATATGTTCTTTCTAATATGCAGATATTCTTTGAAAAGAAAGTTTAAATTGACTTCGAACAAAAATAAACAGAAAGATGTGGTCGGTACTTCTGAGAAATGACTTACTGCAAGATTGTAGATAGGGAGAACGTTATCGTCGTTCACATACTTAGAAAACAC
Organism: Lepidonotus clava; assembly: GCA_936440205.1. Taxonomy (NCBI): domain Eukaryota; kingdom Metazoa; phylum Annelida; class Polychaeta; order Phyllodocida; family Polynoidae; genus Lepidonotus; species Lepidonotus clava. Next base: position 23,935,524 of record OW387135.1, read on the forward strand.
TCGTTTTCACATACCTTTAAGTTTTGCCCTTGGTTTTGTAAAAACAACACAAAAAGTGCGCCCCCTCTCCATTAACATTTTTTTGTTCAAGATGGCTAGCTTCTCCTCGCTTCTGTAGTAATTATTCATGCGCAATATTTATGTTGAAATTTAGAATATTTAAGGATTGGATTTGAGGGTATAGCATTTGTAGGTGCCTCACTAAAGTTAGAGTAACAAATAGAGGGGAAAGGATTTAGAGAAAGAACGAGAGGAAAAAGTTTGCAGCAAATTTGTGTAAAAAATCAAATTACTTTAGACGGCGTTTCCATGAAGGTACCGAATCTGAGACTCCCATAGTCCGAAAGCGTGTCTTCTATGTCGTCTGCTATTGAGTATGTGTTAAGAAAAAAAATCGATTTCCCCCCCCCCCCCCCCCCCACCTTTTTTGTATGTAAAAATCGATTTTTCTTCACTATTTGAAAACATGAGGAATTCAAAAAAAAGGCTTATTTACAAAACAAGCTGGGATTTCTTTGGGCTTGGGCCAACGTTGTCAGTGCACGAGAACCGGTTGGCTGTAATCCCAGCTACCCAAAGACGCAGGAGCGGCAACTTGTTGACACCTGCCCCAGAATGCAGGGGTAACCCCCGTAAACCCTACTCACACTGTGGGTATACTTTGTGAGGATTGGCAATATTTGTTAGGGAGGATTTCTTGACAATTTGATCTCACAGACATGCAAAGTTATTCATGTCAAAACGTATAATCATTAGATATAACCTGACACAAACGAACCTTTCTAAATTGATAGAAATATTGCTAAAATTGAAATAGAAATATTGCTACCAGAGAGAGGGTTAACTGGTACGTTATCATTGGGATGAAACGAGAAACATAGATCTGCCTGCAACGAAACATGTTGTCAGATACTTGTATGCAATAACTATTTCATATAGGAACATCGTTTACAATATTTGAAAAATACGAAGACATGTAATAACAATTTTTATTCAAGACATCTATGGGTTGGCACTTGTTTCTGTAGAATCATTGTATCCCTTGTCTTAGATCTGCCACTTACTTTTCAATTTAGCCATATCTTAACCCGAACGTTTCATCCATTACACAGAAATTTAAAGATCAGAAGGAATATTGCGAAAGTGTTACAGTGGGAAATTAACACAGCAAGGCACAAACAGTCCTTTAATCGCCTGCCTATGCATGTACATAATCCACACAAAATTAAAATGTTCAACACACAAAAATACCTGCGTTTTGTGTATACGCAAGGGATCAGTTGCTAGGTTCAGTATATTATACATCAATAACCAACCTATAGTAATGTACACCTAGTTTTGACCTAAGCAATACCAACGATTCCACTCACCTCCTTGACAATACATAGGAAACTGGTCGCATTGTCCCAAACCGGGAGTGACCCCTATGAATATGAATGGTTCCTTGCTTTTATGGTTTCTGTCAAACAGTCATAATAATGTAAACTGTACTCAGTATGTATTGATCAGGTACTATATTTGTTGACGTGTGACGGAAGCGTTAACAATCCACAAGGAGTTGGCATCATTTATTGAACAAATGATATTACTTCCCACGCTTTGAATGCAATATGCATGTCTCATATTGTTGGAGTGGATTGGGAAAGAGTGATGGGTATGTGGGGGGGGGGGGGGGGGGGTGGGAGTCATACATGGTATAGGCCTAGTGTTCTGGTATGAGAGGGCATGGGTTCCTATAAGAGACCCCCATTCAACATGAAACTATCAAAAGTTTGCGGAGGAGCACCTTTTAAGAAGATTTTACAAAAATGCCTTTTGAAATATGAAATTATACACGCTTGGCATGCTATTTTCCTGTCAGTATGTAATTCTTATGCAAAATGTGTAATCAAAATGCGGGAGAAATGCTCCAGAAAATCGGGAGACTGAGAGCCTCTCTTGTGAGTAACCTGACTTAATCACTTTGCATCCAACAAGTATTCAATTCTTAAGCTTAATTGAATTCTGAACGACTTTATAACTTTAACAGTGCCAGAAATCAAAGTTTTATTTTGTGCACACACCGGGTCCACAATTTCTAAAGCTGTGCACCCAGAAACATTTTTGTGTGCACATTGCTATGATAACCTATCCAAAACTGAAAGGGTAAAAAATCGCTCACCAACCAGGTGCACACATTTAAAAATAATGCACAATTCTGCAGAATCATGCACGCCTGGTGCAGGGTGGACCCTTAAATTCAGACACTGCTTCAAAGTTCCGTGAAGTGGGCGCTACATGGGGTATACCTTTACAGGATCTCTGATGTAACACAGTGTTTGGGGGCTATTTTGGTTGGGTCACGAAGTGTGCTGCAAGGATAGGTCTTAAGCTTGAATTCCACAGGGCGATTTTTTCTATTGCAATTTTTGTATTTTCGAAATTTTTCTTCGCGAGCATGGCGGGATCCCATATTATGCTAAATACCATTTGAATGAGAATTCAAAATTCTTTATCATGATATGCTACATATGTCTATGATGAGCTTTGATTCTTACTGACGATTTCCTAAATCGCGAGTAAAATCTTGTAGTGGCCATGCATCATACAGTGTAGTGGAATATAGGCTTCATTCAGGTCTCCGTCCCCTTTCTCGAACCCGATTGTGAAAGTGGGTTACTAATTGATACATCCCCCCCCCCCCCCCGCCCCCTCACTCACGAACACACGCTTTACTCCATATCCATATCTCTGTAAGTTTTGGAGAATCATTCTGCCTTGAATGTTCTCAGATTTTACTCCCATTTCCCTTTCAAAGTCATGGAAAATGTTTCCCTTTAGTTTGATATTCGAGGTTCTTTAACATAGATATTTACATACATAATTAGTGTATATGTTATTTGCTTGACTGGTCGACAGGTGACCCAATCTTTGTTACACTATTAAGCGAACAGTAGTGTCACGAAACTAAAAAAACTGCTGCATGCGCAAGTCTTAAAATAGAAGGGTCACAATCTATTTCGTTCTTATATTTAGTAGACTTTAAGCATAGGTAAACATATGGACCCCTTTTACGGACAAAAGTGGATTAGTATTTTGCAAAATTGATGCCACCACCTTGTCTCAATACGTACAGAAATAATGGACTGTTCCTAATTTCATCCTAATTAGAGAAGGTTTATTTTACACGTTTTTCATATATTTGTATATTTAAAAGGATAAGAGTTAGCTCACTGGTAGAGCTCTTGTTTGTTTTTTAAGATCTAATATTAAATGTAAAAATATCTAATGGATCAAAGTTCAACTGAATTAGCTGAACACGAAGTGTAGTAAAATATTCAGTGTTCTTATAGGTATGATAGGTATTGCCAGTAGATTATTTTCATAATGTCAATAGTCTGTTCATGCATGCTCCTTGAACGCTGTATGAATAGCTTTAAGCCTTGAGGAGGCGTTGACCGGACAAAATTGGCCGGACGGGGACATCTGGACCTATCGATCTATTACTGACTGATGACGGTATTATGGATAGTATATGAATAAATTATGGGTCTTCTTAGATGTGACGTTATTAATAGGAATACTTTAGTATACGATTCCATTGTTATCGAAAGCATCTCAGTTTTCATTCCTTTTAGCTGCCTTGAAAAAAACATATCCAAATGGAAATGGATATCATTCATATTTGATGTTCTATTATGCTGTCAACGTTAAAGTTATGGTACCAACAAAGAGTCCACTGTCTGTTGTTCTTCTGTTGCATTGTCTATTATGGGAAGTATTGTCAAGTAATAGAGTATAGAAGGTACTCATTTCATTATGGAATAAATGGTTGTTTCTTATTGTACAAGCTCTTAAGCTACGTTTTGATCCATAATGCAGTGGGGCCTTCCATTAAGTATGTACGCACCAAGGGGAGGGGGATTTTTGAAAATGTGCGTACGTTCCTGTACATGTCCAATGCGTACTTGAGCACAAAGGGGGGATCAGAAGTTTGTCTAAATGTACGTGCGTACATACTAAATGGACGGCCCCAAAGGGGGGATCAGAAATGTGTCTAACTGTACGTGCAAACATACTAAATGGAAGGCCCCCATAAGTTGGTAATTTGTAATTTTGTACATAAAACAGCTTACTAAAATCACTTTATATATCCACCAGGATGACGACAGTGACAGCGAGCTCAACAAAAACCCCAAAGACGCCCAGAAGCTGAACGGCCAAGGGGCGGCCGAGGGTCCCAACAATGTCAAACGCCTTCCCGACATCAACAACCAAAGAGAACGGTCCGAGTCGCAGGCCAATGCCAGGGCTGGGGTGCGTCGAACCCGAAAAAGCCGACGGCCGGGGCGGGGCGGGGGGCAGGCCCCCTCGACCACCCCTATGAACAATGTGTCCGAGTTCCAGTACAGGCCAACGTGTGAGGTTCATTCTAAGGATGCTCTATCGGCAATCCTCCGGGCACGTACTCAGACCTGTAAGCAGGAGATCGCCGACGTAGCCTGTAAGGCCCAGGAGGGCAAGCTTTATAAACGGAAACTGCCGCGCTTCTGCCCTCTTAAAGGTACGCAAAATAAAGATGAATAGCTTGTTTTGTTGTCTTAGATGAAATGGAAAACCTACTTTCACGTTTACATATTGGTGAAAAAAAAGAAGCATTCAAAATCGGTGGACGCTCTCCAAAATGTATGGGGGCCTTTTTACATTTTTCTAGGAAGAATATTGGGTCGAATTTTACATTAAAGAAAGTAATTTTTTCTCAAGAAAAAGAGTCAATGTGCCTTCGCACCCCCCTTTTGATCAATCAATGAATAGATTATCCGCAGATTATAAACCGTCTTTACAAGAGATGTTAAAAAATACCTTTTCGTTAGTCTAACATTAGAACATTCATTCTTTGTTCCAGATGACAATGAGGGGGAGTACATGGGTTGTTACCGCGACTCAGCCAGAGAACGTATCCTCAGCGGTTACCACATGGAGTTCAGAGAAGACAACACCCCCTCCCGGTGCCTCTACTTCTGTCTCAGGGCAGGTGAGTGAAAATTCAGGGAAGACTATGCACCCGCCTGTAATATGATGAACATTTTGTGCTAACCATTTCTTTTTGATATGCTTGAGATACTGAGAAATGAAATTATGCGAAAAATTTGCATAGTATAGTAGACTGGTGAACAAATAAAGGAAACACATCATATGAATTGAGAATCCTTAAAACTTTTTCCCCTTATGACGTCATAAACTTGAAAACTATCCAATGGATGGGATTCTTTCTTTCATTTTGACGATTCTTAAACATCAAAATGAAAATAGATTGTTTCCTCTATTAAAATCATTTTAAATTTACATTTACCATTATCATGAAACAGCCCGGACGCGTCTTATCGTGACAAGTTGTAACGCGTTAGTTCTAAATATAGCTGTGTAAGCATTTGCTTGCATAGATTTTTAGCTCCTGTAGTGCCTTTAACCTCGAAACCTTTGTAAAGTAAATGTAACCCTATGTTAAACACCAGTGGGGAGTCTAAATTAAGCTCCCGATTGGAGCGATACCTGACTTACTGAACGGCTAACAAAGCAACTTTTAGTATCTAAGAATTAAGGGAACCTTAGCATCGTTCATGCAAATGCATAATTTTGTTCATTTTACCAGGCTGTCTTTCTCCGGCAGAAATATTGAATGTTTCCGGGTCTTAACAGTCGCTTAGTTTTTGCCAGTGCGTTTGGTAATAATATATACACGTATCTATATTTGAAGTCGGAGTTATGCTTACGTTTTTTACGTTATTTGCCGTTTATCAAGCGCCTACTGTATTGTATTTTATCTTCTGAGTCTTCTTCTTGTAGCCTATATTTGTATATCATTTTATAAGTGTATTCAATAATCCCTTTTTTCAAGCACCTAGTGTGTCATATTTTCTCTTCTTGTAGCCTATATGTGGATATCGTATCTCATAAGTGTATTCACGAATCGGCTATAAATTGTGCAGTATTTGCACAAATCTCCACTCAAGTTTTTTTCTACAAGATATGTCAATATTAACCGACAGGCGCGTAAAATAGGGGAAATCATGTATTCGTGGTAGCGACCAATGGAATCACTCTCAAGTTATCCTGTACATCCTTCCACTCGTCTGCTTTGGCAAAAAAATGGCAAAAAAAATTCCCTGACAGGGAAAATACAGGGAATTTGCAAATTTTGCCAAAAACACAGGGAAAACACAGGGAATTTCATTTGGCCAGATTCTGAAATTCCTGATACTCAAGATATTAAGGATTCGACTTTTTGTTGTTGGGTTGTCCAAATTTTTTCTGCACTTAGAGGCTTTTAAATTTGAACAACTTACTGGATATGACACAGGGAAAAATTGCCGTGGGACAGGGAAATGTCAGGGAAAACACAGGGAATTTGAAAATGGAACTTTGGTTAGTACCCTGTTCTCAAGGGTGTGGCCTCAGGGCAAACGGCGGGGAACGGGCAAATGAGGGCTCAGCTTCAGGTCAGGCTCGATACATGTGTGATGGGATGGGAACCTGCTGGCATAGTGGGACGGAGTAGGGGGCAGGGTCAGGGGGCCAACCCCCTCCCGGCGAGCACACACACATCGCAGCTGGTAGCGGTGCTAAATTTCAGGGATAATGAGAAATTTGGATGTTTTCAGGGAAGGAAGCAATGCTCAGTCATCGCTGAGTTTCCTATTCATGACCTGAAGAAAACTAATATAATAGTATGTGTATTTATTCCGTTGATAATCCTATGATCAACTTCTTATCTTTGTAATTAAATTGTTGCTAACTTTTAGCGATTTCTGTTTCTCAGTTTTGAATTTTTCTTAATAATAGCTTATTTTCACCAATTTACATTAGAATGTATCTTAACAAACAAAAAACACTGTCGGTGTCCTTTTTAATTGTGCCGATAGGGTGAGAGTAAGTATAGAGAAATAATCGTAGAGAAGGATTATTGATTCAGACAGAAAGTGCTAGATGATCGCGATTTTAAGGTTATAATATGTCTTAAAAACTTGTCTACAAGCTGTGAAAATAACTTTGAAAAACTTGTTGAACTCCATACTATACAACAGGTTATACTCAAGTCAATGGAAGCACATGTGTCGAAGATAAAATCGTTTTTGACAGGAAGGAAACGACAAACATCTTAAGCAACCAAGATATTTATTACAGATCCACGGTTTGATCACCAGTTTTTGAAGTTTTCACAACCATTCTCTGAACCATGTTTCCGAGACTGTACCAATATTTAGGACGTGTGGACAACGGTTGAACAACAGTATTAGATTAGCAAAGATTCATGGCGTTTCCTAGAATCAGTTAGTTCCGTTTAAAACTGGGGCACCAGTAAAAATGTGGGGAGCAGATTTAGTACCTCAGTAATGATTTGCAATTGCATGCAGACGTCCACTGACTGGGATGGGGGTCGGGGATGTTGTAGTCTGTCCATGAGATGTTTTCTCTGTAAGTATATAAGGTTAAATGAGATGTCCACTTTCTGTATAAGTAACAATATAGGGAATCCAAATGGTCAATTGGTATTTTGTTCATTAGACAGCATCAAATGAATGCAGCACGTCATGCACGACATATTACATCAAATTCATAAAGTTTTAAAACTAGCAATACATGTGCGAGCTAAGCAATGCAAAGCAGATTTTCTCCACGTTTGTCTGGCACTGCTCGTCGTGTCTTTAAAACTTTACCTTTATAACTCTTAATCACCAAATGTATAAATTCTGTAGATGAAAGAGGCCCTTGACGGGGCGTCCCCCATGTCAATTATAAGAAACGTGAGTATCCCTTGTCAGCTCTAAGGGGCAATTTTGTCGCATGTTGAGATAAAGAAAAAGACCATGTCATGTACCGTAAAACCCCTATTTTAAGTATTGAGTTTCCATTTACGTTTTTTCGAACTTTTTCTCGGAAGTACATAAGTGGAAAAAGGAATGAAAACACCTAATCTAGGCTGCATCCCCCCTATGTAAGCCGAGGCTTATATTTGAATTTTTAGGATAGATTCTTTTTTCCTCATGTCACGATTCCTTTTTTAAGAAATGGTCATGTCTTCCTGTCGAATATAAGGGTCAAGGGCCTCACGAAGACCGTCGGAGAGGCTGGAGGCAGCAGGGGAGACCTCAAATTGTCTCTGTAGGGAGACTAGACGTTGTGGTATGTGGGAGGGAGTGGGTCGTCTCGGTGGGGTACTGTGTCCCCGCCGTGTGGTCACTTGGCCTTGTTTATTGGTCACACGTGTTCCAGTAAAGCTGGTGATCCACGACGAGATTTTGGTCCGATTTTGGACCGATTTTCAAAATCGGTTTTTTTAAATAATTATTTTTCTTAAATCATATGCAATTTCCAAAGAGTTTTGGATGATCCATATCAGAAAAATGGTATTTTCACAGGGAAAATTTATTCCAATTATGCGAAAAATGCATTGGAAAAAAGTTGGTTGGCCTTTTGTCGCATCGTGGATCATCGGCTTATGACCTAGTTTTACTGACATACAGTTCTGATACACTGATAGAGACGATATACCAGCCTGCACCAAGCTGAAATAAGTATAGCATGCTGGTTGATGAAGAAAAACCACGTAAAGTCTTTTTGTTGATGGACAAAAACAATTTGCTTTTTTTTTTATTATAATAAGTATTTTATTGACAACAAAGAAATCATTACAAACTTATGTGTCAGTTTATTAGTTGATGAACAAAAGTCACGTTAAGTCTATTTAGTTTATGGTTAAAAACCATGTACAGTGTATACCCTTCGGGATAAAGAACAATAACCACATTACGCCTTTTTGTTGATGAACAAAATATAATCAGTTTTACTCTTTTGGTCCGTAGTTTGTTGGCTGGTGAAAGACATCAGTGACAATCACAATATAGCCACGAGAATTCATCACACTAGCCGACTAAGACATTTAGACACTGCACAATATACCATGGGGAATACATCAAATTAGTACGTTTGGTTACTACAAAACAATAAACATGGAATGCATCACTTTAGTTCATTTAGGTACGGAAAATACTCTAGGAGATCAACTCCACCTTACAAGAATGATTCAGGATGCTTGGGTCAAAAACACAAGCATTATTACCTTTAAACACTGCAAAAGATATCATGCATCACCCTAGAGAATTAAGGTATTACATGTATCTAAACTGCGGAGAATGCATCACACCAGTACATTTAAATACTACACAAGACTTGGTGTATCCAGGCACTTCAGAGTTAACCCCGGGGGATGGCACAAATTAGTCGATTTTTACCGACTCCATGCACCCTTTGACCTTCTCCCCAGTCCTCTGAGTAACGTTGCCCAGGGTCCCTAAAATCCACATGGCGACATGGGTATTTCTGATTTTCGACATGGTCAAATGGGCCATAGCGACAGCGACATGAAATTTCAAAGAATAATGACATGGGACATGAGCTGTTGTTGATTTCAACATTTGAAAATAATGAAAACCATTTGCCTATACAATTGAATATAGGAAATGAGTTTTTACCTCAAAATTGCCCCACAAACAATCATAATGGCTTATCCTTGATGCTTACTCCTTGATTAGACTACTAAAACGCAGCAGCTCCAACAGTATGATGCCCCTGACAGATCCTTTTTGGGACTTCCTGACTTCAGTTACAGCCGCCCCTTTTTCAGCCTAGACACAAGGTTACAGCCTCATCTTCAGCGGCCTGTTTTTGCAGTGGGTACCCAAACCTGGGTGGAGTACCCCACCCCCTGGGCAGCCCAGTAGCTCCTGTTCTCATCCCTGTTCTCACCTCTTGTTCTCAACACTCAGTTCTCATCCCCTGTTCTCACCCCCTGCATCATCCCTGTTCTCACCCCCTGCATCAGCCCTGTTCTCACTCCCTGTATCATCCCTGTTCTCATCCCTGTTCTCACTTCTTGTTCTCAACCCTCAGTTCTCCTCCCCTGTTCTCACCCCTTGTATCATCCCTGTTTCCACCCCCTGTATCATCACTGTTCTCACCCTTCAGTTCACATTCCCTGTTCTCATTACCTGTCTCATCCCTTGCTCTCATCCCTTGCTCTCATCCCTTGCTCTCATCCCCTGTTCTCACCCCTCAGTTCTCACCCCTCAGCTCTCACCCCCTGTTCTCACCCCCTGTTCTCACCCCTCAGTTCTCACCCCTCAGCTCTCACCCCCTGTTCTCACCCCCTGTTCTCACCCCTCAGTTCTCACCCCCCCTGTTCTCACCCCTCAGTTCTCACCCCCTGTTCTCACCCCTCAGTTCTCACCCCCTGTTCTCACCCCTCAGTTCTCACCCCCTGTTCTCACCCCTCAGTTCTCACCCCCTGTTCTCACCCCTCAGTTCTCACCCCCTGTTCTCACCCCTCAGTTCTCACCCCCTGTTCTCACCCCTCAGTTCTCACCCCCTGTTCTCACCCCTCAGTTCTCACCTCCTGTTCTCACCCCTCAGTTCTCACCCCCTGTTCTCACCCCTCAGTTCTCACCCCCTGTTCTCACCCCTCAGTTCTCACCCCCTGTTCTCACCCCTCAGTTCTCACCCCCTGTTCTCACCCCTCAGTTCTCACCCCCTGTTCTCACCCCTCAGTTCTCACCCCCTGTTCTCACCCCTCAGTTCTCACCCCCTGTTCTCACAACTTCTCATCCCCTGTTCTCACCCCTTGTTCTCACCCCCTGTTCTCACCCCCACAGTTTTACCCCACACCAGAGACCCTGTAGAGTGCATCACATTAATACACTCGGTTATGAAAGAAGACCCAGCCGTGTCACAGGTGTTACCCCAGGCCTTGACGTCGGCTAACCAGAACATTGTATTACAGTGGGATGGTCCTAGACCCCTAAATTCGACATGGCGACAATGCTATTTTTAGGGCTTAAAGGGGGTACTACCCTATAAGACATGAACTGCGATATGACGAGGTTACAGAGAAATCGCACATATTAGAGATGACATTATTTGTTACACATGTGTTAGATACTCCAAATTGCCCATTTTAAACAATAATATCTAACCTGTGATCAAATTGCACAATTATCGTGTCACGCCGATATCGCAGCTTAAGTCGTGTACTGTAATAAGGCGTTCAGCCAGTGATCCACCATGCGATAGAAATAGAACTAATTTTCTTTTCACGCATTTCTGATGTGGTTAGAAATATTTTTTCGCGTCGAAATTCCACTTGGATAGAAGTAATTCATGGTTTGTAATAAATTACATGGTTAATATTAACAAACCTGATTGTCAAACTGATTTCTGAAATTAATTCAAAATCAGGCCATAATTGCACTGTTGGTCATCGCCATAAGTGACTAGCGACTGGGGATTTAGAAAAAAATAACGACATTTGACATTACCTTTTCTTAAATTCGACAGAAGGACATAGTATTTTCTGTATAGGGACCCCCCCCCCCCCCCCCCCCCCCCATTAAGGTCCCCGACTCACAGCTGTGTATGGGCTCAGGGATACATGTATCAGCGTGAGAACATGGTAATACCCTGTCAGAGGTGTACTGAACCCACACTGAGAAACACACCCCGCCCAGCTGGGTTGGCCTACTACGACTAAATGCCTCTGGTCGCAGTGAGGGTGTGACTTCGTTTGTCAATGTCAATGATGATAATAACGAAATAAATTCGTTAACAGTTACTACTATTATTACTAGTGTTAGGCTTCCATTGAAGTTTTTTTTCCATTTTAGCAAAGGTAGGATTTCTATAGAACACGAACATACTTTACATAAATGATCCTTTCGTGATTATATCAGAGATGATAATTTCCCTTTTTTTAATTGACAAGAGGTTTCTGAAGTACCATGATAATTCTCTCTGTCTATATCTAGACATCCGTGTGTCATCGCTGATATACTTGCCTATCGGTATTTTTAAGAATAGTTTGTTGCCAGTAGAAAAAAAGGGGATTGCCGGGTGCAGGTTCTTGGGATAATATGATAATAAGATCCCAGACCCTTTGGGGTTTCTTAATTTGAAAATAGGCAGAGTGGGCTGAGATCGGTTTCAGCTGGAGGAAGCGAGTTGGGTGCCTGTGGGTGGCGGGGGTTTTAGGGTGAGAACAAGGCCAGGTCTGAGGGTCCACTTGACTTGGTAAAGTAGGTGTGTTGGCCAGTAAAGTTGGTGGGTTGGCCGGTAAAGTGGTAGGGCCGGCTGGTAAAGTAGTTTTGGTGGCCGTTAAAGTGAGTGTGTCAGTGGATACGCTCTCCCACTGGAGTGGTACCACTCCCCCCCCCCCAACCTTCCTCCAGCACGTCGTGACCGCTCACGTCGATCGTTTTACATGGGTCACCTGGGGGTCAGGGGGGGTTTGCAGCGAAAGTGGCGCCACCTATGGCAGTTTGGAGTACTACAACAACATGGCCGTTTGCCTTCACTGAAAAACGTAGTGCCGACCTCAGAACAACTAAGATTTCCCTGTCCTTATTCAAGAAACAGTGAAAAGGTAAGAATTATATGTGTTGTTTGTGGTATATTCTACATGTCAGAATCAGGAATAAGGGTTGTCATTGCAGAAACGAAGAGAAAACTATCCTTGACAGTTGGTAACATGTGGGCATGTGTTGTCAGTACAAATTTCGTAATTTTGGGTTTCTAAACAGCCCAAATACAGCCTTATAGTGCAGTCTCTTTTGATAAATCATGCAGATATTGATAATCCATTGTGTTGATAATGTGAAACCACCATAGAGCTCAATAGAGCTCCACGTTTTTATTCCCTTTGATCCAATTGAAAATATCCTGTTTTGGGCATTTTGGGTCATGAGTGTCACACGTTTCTGTACTGACAGCACCTTGTCAAATTCGCCAGGCTGATTTCACTTGACATGAAACGTTATTTGTTTCAACTGCATGACAAAGATTACATTCTGGAAATCATATTTACTAAATGAACTTTTATGAAAATCGTTTTTTTTTTTTTCCTTCTCATCTTTTCTTTTTTTTTTATACATATTTGTCTGGAAATAGTATTTACATAATACGTTTTTTTCTCATTTCCATCTTGTTTGTTATAAGTTCACTTTATCAAATAATTAGATTACCTGATGGTCCAAAGTAATTTATATATCAGTGTTTATCATTTGTAATCATTACTATATCAAAAACGTACACTTTTAGATAAATAATAGAAAATAGACCCCTGCATGTATTTCTTGTTTTAAGTTCTCCAAGATAGAATAGCATTCCTCCAATGCTTACTCTTTATAAAAGAAGTAGTCAATTAATATTTCAAATGGCGGAAATCAATAATAGGTTTGGTTCTGATGTCTGACTGTCTTTTTCCTTTTAGTTTTTTCTAAAATATTTGTTTATTTACATGAAATACGTTCTAATGTGTGGAAAGTACCACAACTACCAAACTGTAAATATTGTTTCCATAAAAACGTATTAATAACATGTGTTTCCAAACTGTAAATATCATTTCCATAAAAACGTATTTATAACATGTTTTTCCATCTAGAAATTGTTAATCTACATAAATTTAAGTGATTGAGGCTAATTTGGTAGAGAAAAAATACAAGGAAGACTATAGAAAAAAATTGCATATTTAACAAATCTTATGTGCATGTAATCAACAAGCCTCCAAGATAAGAGACACAATTTGTGACATTTTGGCGTGAATGTGGCGACACAGCACCGTCTATGAGACTCTGTGCAACCAGTTACGACGCGTCTGTCCCTTTTGCCGTTTTCATGACGTCATTGTCAGTTTGTTTATGTTATAAAGGGACAGTGACATCACGAAAACGGCAAAAGGGACGGACACGTCGTAACTGGTTGCACAGAGTCTCATAGACGGCGCCACTAATGAGGCCGTCACAAAAAATGCGTAGGCATTCATCCGAGTTGCACGTCTTTGTGTAGCTATAATATTTTCGATGTAATTCATGAAAGGCCTATTCATAGAACATACCAAAAATCACAATTAGAACAAAAGATCTTTATTCGCTGGCAATCCTCATAAAAGCCACTATTCCATGGCAACTGATTTTACATGCTTGTGCGTAAAAACGTCCATCACAGACCCTCAATATCAGTCATCAATACCAGTTTCTTTTACATTACATTTTTTAGATGAACGTCCGTGATGTTCCGACTGCTTCTCTCAACATCAAGATCAAGGATTTACTCTATGTCACCTGCCTCTCTAAGGATTCCATACAATACAAGATATGTTACTGTGACTGCTTTGCTGTTAAAGTTAGAGAGGCACACGTGTCATTCACAGATAGACAGTCAGATCGCTACCTTGTGCTCATCGCAGAGACAGAAGCACAACTTATAGAGCATTTACCAGCACCCTGTGTTATCCAGATCGATAGCTGTGCAGACTTCATGGTGAGTACTTCTCGTTAAGATTTATTTTAGTATTTCACTCTCGTCACATCAAACTTCAATAAATATTTCAAGGCAAACATATATACTGGAGCAACTTTACTTTCGAGGCAGGGAACTATCAATACATTCAAGTCATCTACATAAATGTAGTTCATATATATGCGTATGTATAACCATAATATTAAGTTATCAATAGATAATATAAAATAACTTATCAATAATTTAAGGATAAAGTCAATGAACTATATAATTTGTTTACAGTTCCTGGATGATCGCGATGAAGAGCAGATCTGCCGAGCTGTATTGCTGAACAAGTTCACTGTTATCCCAAGCATACCTGGCCCGATTACTCCATATCACAAAGTTCCAACAGTGGTGCTAGACGGAATGCCCCATGTGGTGGACAGTGCCTGTAATTGTACAGATCCAGGCTCTCATCCAATGCTTGTTTACAAGAAATTGGAAAATGTTCAAGATACTCAGCCAAATTCAAAGGCACCTAAGACACAAGACACCCATAGCTCTGATATTTATGCATTAAATATACCTGTAAGGGGTTCCACCTATAACAAGTCTTTTCAGAAATCTTTGTCCGAGACCAGAAAACTACGCATGAAGAATGAGGTGTTTGTGTCTTTGGAATCTGAACCTGACAACCCACGTGATAGAAATGCTGTCAAAGTCATGGTAATGGATGATGAAACTCCCATGCCAATTGGCTATGTTGGTGGGTCGTGGTTACCTGCTGTGCATGAAGCTGTGTACCGCAATGCATTCACCTCTGCAAAGGTGTCAAACATAACACGCCGTTATCACCCTGATTGTGGTACATATTATCAAGGTGAAATAACACTCTTCAGAAAAGGTAAATGGGGTTCAGAGAGACAGTCATACAAATACAATGACAACATTTCTTGCTCCTAAAACGTGTTGTTACACAGAAGTTGTTTGTAGTTCTGAACTTTTAAGGGAGCATTTCTTCAGGAACAGGAGGTAGACCTACATCAGGTCGGAACAAGCGTTGCCGTATGTGAAGCTTGTGTCTGGCTGGTAAGAAGCTCCTCCCAGCAGTCAATATAGAACTATCTTCCCTTGTGTTCCTTATGACCCTGTGTAAACGAGGTGCATCTTTCTCCATCCCGTAGTTGTGCTCCGTTCGTCCAGTTGGTCCGTCATCAAATGATGGTTCGTCCATGTGGTAGCGCTCGTTGAGGATGTAGTAGTAGAAGGGAAGGTTGTCATTTGTTTTCCGAACAAACTCTCTGGTTTGAAACAAAGATACAGAAAATTGTAAGCGGAAGTGATCAGTAAATAAAACTTTTTATATTATAATGTGTTGCTAATTAATTCATTGTTGGCTGAATGAAATATTGTATTTGAAAATCTGGGACTTTTTGGGATTTTTTTTTATCACTATAAATGATGCAAGGCAATATTACATAATTTTATAAATGATTCATCTTGGTTAATGAAAAACAGTAACAACATACCTGACAATCTTTGGAAATGCTGCCCGAAAGTTCTTCAAGGTAAATGAACCACCTAACTGGCGTCTTGTGAGACTGAAGAAACACTCATTGTCATCAGTGGTGCCTGCTCTTGGATGTTCTGCAAAACCACGTTCCTTGTTGAGACGCCTCCTCATCTCTTGACTTTCGATATTGCAAGTGACTTCAATGAACGTTTGGTAGGTGAAGCCTCTGATGTGGGTCATTGGTCTGAAAAAAGCAATCATAGTTCACAAACTAATTGAGGACTTTTATAGTTCTGACAATAGATAGAAAACGTTGCTCCTTATACATATGGTAATATAACGTCATTCAATTAAAGTCATCATGACTGAGAATTTATTGGAAAGTGCTTACGTGTTGATGTCAATGGTTCCGAAGTCATAGTTCACTCTGTGCCATGGCATCAATTCATCAAGGAGGTAGTTCAGCATGATGTAGTTGGCCTTGCATCTTTCCAACTGAGATAAGCCTCTTCCATCTGAAGCCTCATGCCAGGTTGCTATTCTCCGGACGTATTCAGCAGTTTCATCATGGTTGTTGCTCTGCATGTAGTCAGCCATTCTGTAGGAAAGCAGACGCTCTGCATCTGGAACTGACTGTTTTCGCTGTCCCACTAAGGCAGCATGAGTTAGCCCTAGAATTAAAAATTAATGCAGCCTATTAATACATTTTTCAAACTGAGTTTAACATATCTTAATATGCATGTAATATATCCCATACATATAGAAAGTTAAGATATCTTAGAATGCATATAGCTTGATGTCTCATGTATCTCTTCATGACAGGGTGTATATGTGCTTCAGGATAGATCTGCAAGTGGTTACAGTGCAATGTCTCACCAGTGCCTTCCTCCATCACTGCATCATCAAAGGCTTGGAGGTTGATGTTCCGGTTCTTGGCAAAACGTGTAGATGTTGCAATCCGCTTCAGAAGATGGTTGTGGTCACTCCGTTCATGGATCACTTCACCTGTCAATTGTTATTCACTCTTGCTTAAAACAATTAATAATCTGGCTATCAGTTTGATGATGCTCCTAAAAATTGATAATCTCAAGTACTTTGGCCAGCATTTTCAAGGTCATGATATTTCCCCAAAACACTGCATGTGAATGTTAAGCCTCAGAATGCATTGGAGACAAATTACATACCAAACAATATTAACAGAGTGCATATTATAATGATTCTTTGATTGAGATATGGTAAATTTCATACTAGCATTTACTAACCTGTGGTTGCATCCACTTCAGGGACATATAGGTATGTCCTGAAATCTACTCCCTCACGTTCATACTCAGAGATAGTTTTGCGGAAGTAGTAAGTTGCCACAATGCTTCGGAACATGTCAATCTCAGTTTCAGGGTTGTTTTCCCGGAATGGATGTGGAGCGTACCCTGGTGGTACAAGTGCTTCACGGATTCTTCCCATTGCCTGAGAAAAGCTGTTTCCTTCTTGCATCTGGTCAGCCACCCAAGCAAGCACGTCTTGAGGTATTATGTCATTCGGACAGACAGCTGTAACCTCCATGGTCACCGGGTTGACTAAAGTTGAAAAAAACGCTAACCTTTAGGTAATCTTTTTATGATACTTTTCTGGCAGTCTTTAGGAGGCTTTTATGTCAATATAAATTATTTCAAAAGGAATTGAAAGACATCTTATTCTATCTGAATTCAGTTGGTTGACAGAATGCATTTTACAAGAAAATGGAAATAAGTTAAAAATAAAAAATACTTACCAGCATGAGGAAGCAACATGTTTTTAAGTCTCTGGATGTTCATCTTCCTTACACAGTCCTTGGCATCGTGAACGAGCTGCCACAAGTGTAGGCTTCGAGTATCACCCCTTGTTCGGAGGGTATGGAATTCCCCATCTGTCACAACTCCTGAAATAATATGGAAAGAGATAAGTTTGTTATTTTAAAAGAAAATAAGAATACTGTAAAGCCCTTAATATAAGACATAAGTTTTGGGCTGTGGCTCCAACTAGGTTTTTTTTTACACCCTTTGAAACCATCTGAAAAAACTTTCTGAACAAAAATGAAACTCAAAAGTTATGGTGCAGCTTAAATCAGGGTTTTTACAGTAATTATATTGTTGGTTTCTTCTGGAAACGGGAAACAAACCATATGTTTCATAATTTAATTCTCTATCAGGTATATAACATTGTCCAGTGCCGATTCTTTAAAACTAACCTTGGACCCGTAGTCCTAGTTCAGTCATCGTTTCTTTTATGTCTTGTAGCAGGTCCCTCAGGAACTGATCACGTAGTGAGACATATGGAATATACTGGATTGGGAGACTGTATGGTTTTTTACGACGTTCTTCGTGAGCAACCATTATCACTAGGATGTGAGTTGCAGCAACCCTTTTCTTCTTGAACAGATTTTTCAAGTATGTCCGTAGTTCAAACTTGTGGCTGCAGAAGGCAATCTTCACCTCCTTTCATGTAATTTTTAACTGCAGAATATCCACAAAATTATGTAAATATGGTTAACGAGGTAACTGATGTACATTACAAACACCTTACCTTTCCTTACAGGCGTTTTTGTTTTCTCACTAACGAACTTTGCTGCTTCTCCCCAGTAAGGGTGCCCCGAGGACAGAGCTGGCCAAACCCTCCCATCTTTAGGGTGAAGGGCCAAAAACTCGACAAATGAAGCCTTCTCACGACGGCTCCATGTGGCGGGTTTCTTTCCTCTCTTTGGAGTTGGTAGCTTTGACCTTGCTAGTAGTCTCTTAGCAGCCTAAACAAAAAAATATTTTCCATAAGAATAATTTTAGATATGACGCTTCACTTTAGTATAATGAAGATTGGTACTATCATGTCGTTGGCTGAGTAACCAAAGGTCGTATATCAACAAATTCAAACTTATTTTTATTTTTGAAAACGTTTCTGTTCCCTCTTAGGTATCTGGAAATTTTGGATTTTTTCACATTTTCCAAATCTTTGGAAGGTTATAGACCAGTAATACTTTATAGTGAGTAACCAAAGGTCGTATATGAAATGAGCCAATGTTTTATTCTCAGAAAAATACATAAATTCATACAAAATACAAATATCTTATCATTCAGTTTCTCAGATAAGTATCCTGAAAACATTATTGTACGATATTATTGTTAAATTTGTAAAATTAAAACGAGATATAGGATTATAAACATAAAAATATTATATACGACCTTTGTTTATTGAATTCCTGGTCTGGGTGGTGAGTAATCAAAGGTCGTATATGGGCTGCATTTAAATTTGATAGTGTAAATATCATATAAATCTTTCCTTTTTTCTTGTAATTGAGTGTAAGATACGCTGACAGTCATATTGAAATTTCTTCAGAAATGTTGTCTTGTGTCATTTGTATTAGTTAATTTGATTTAATTTGTTTTTATCTAGAATTCATATATGACAGATACGACCTTTGGTTACCCACCAACTTCCACTTTTACCCCCCTTTAAACTGAGTAACCAAAGGTCGTATCTGAAAAAGATTCTATACTTGTTACTAAAGATACATCATAACAATTTAAATTTATACATTTTGCTCAACAAAAGACATTTAGCTTAGTATTCTACATAGGAATCGAATATCATAATGATAGTAAGACCTTCAAAATGATTAATATTCTTTTAAAATGCATTTCCTCAGAATGGCCATATGTGATGATATACGACCTTTGGTTAATCAGCTAACGATGTATTACTGCATTCATCCTGGCCATTTGCCAATTCACTGACATTCAAAATGGCTAAAAATAATTGGCAAAAGTGGCAGGAAATTCATCAAACAGTCATTTATCTCTATCAGCGGTATTTCTTGAGACACATAGGCATGCTATACATCATTTGAAAGCTCACGTTATTTCCTATGCAATGGATGCATTCCTTCTTATATGTTCATCATCATACATACGCAGGCAGTGGAGTGAACATTTAAAAGATACTCACAATAGTTGACGGACTTTGACGTGGGCTATGGAGTGGGCTCTTGGCAAATAATGCTGGGCGTTGAAGCAAT
This sequence comes from Lepidonotus clava, assembly GCA_936440205.1. Classification (NCBI taxonomy): domain Eukaryota; kingdom Metazoa; phylum Annelida; class Polychaeta; order Phyllodocida; family Polynoidae; genus Lepidonotus; species Lepidonotus clava. Next base: position 23,955,386 of record OW387135.1, read on the forward strand.
TGAGGGGTTTGTAGTCTCGGTCTCTTTGGGGTTGATGGGCCAGGATCTTGCCTTCGTCTTCTTTAAAAGCAATACCACGGAATTTTACAGCAATTATTCAGAATGCCAATATACCCCACCTGGATAATGTAGCATTAAAATCATTATAGCACTAAACCAAATATTTAATTACTTCATAATAGGCCGGTAATTTGCTATGTTGTAAGTCCCATACTGCCACACCGAATATGTGACATGGCCAAGGACGTCTCCGGTCTACATCCTAACGGCACAAAACACATTGCCAGCTGTCGCATCACTAGGCCAACGTCAGTAGACGTTAACCTAACAACACACAGACAAGACAGCTGCTTTGATTGTACACATAAAAAAATGGGGCCTATAATATGTTTCATTTCCATGAGCCAAATTACATACAGATTTAGTAAAAACGTTTTTGAAAACAGATGTTTAGAGAAGACAATTTCCAGAATAAGCATATAGAAATAAAAAGGGAAACAATCTTCATAAAAACGTAATAATCTTTCACCAGAACAAAAAAAAATCTAACAATATTTTGCTTCCATAACTTTTTTCTATAATGCCTCCAGTCTTCTCAGTTTGAATTCCCGAAATTTGTAACCATGAATAAAAATTTGCCATCGGATGCAAACTTTTTTTTTCAAAACTGCATGATTTCTTTCAGCCCATTATCCGACAGGGAATTTAACAGATAGATCTATAGCTACATGCCTTTTCTTAAAAATGCCTTCCCTCGACCAACAAGGCCCAGAATATGATAGTGAAGAAAAATAATTGATAGACACCTCATTTCGTAGAATTAATGTGTAAAATTACTCCTTATTCTTCAAACATAAATACAATTTTGAATTTATTTTGTGGGACACTCAGGCCTGCCAACCCTAGACACCTGCCTTGAAAATCGGGACACTCCTAGATCTACACCACCCTCACAATATGTTATATGATAAAATATAATTATAGGCTTATGTTACGAATATCATGAACTTTTCCATAAACCTCTTGAAAGAAAAAATCGGGAAGTTTAAATTAATGCAGGGGTGTGAGGGGGAGCTCCCCCAGGAAAATTGTGGATTTGTGTTGTACAAAACACACTATTTTAAGCACAATTAATGCCGTTTTTCAATAACTTCTATATGATTATTTCTTATGTTAAAAATATTGGGACATTTTGTACTTCATCTGGATGCCTGGGACAGGGCCTAAAAATCGGGACTGTCCCAGGAAAATCGGGACACTTGGCAGCCCTACAAGTGGTCAAACTTTTAAAAAAAAAAATCAACATTTTTCCAGCATGTCTGAGACGTCAGAGACAGCCTCAAGTTCTAAATAACATGCTATAAAAACGGCCACTTTGCATATAGAACACTCGGCAGTCCTACATTCTTTGTGAAATAGCATTAACTTACTATCTATACTGCAGGGGAGTGATGAAAATAAACCATATCCAGTTTTCTCAGTAGAGCCTGAGCTTCGTGGCTTGTTTACATGGGCGATAATTGAAGGCTTTTTTCATTTTTGTCATCAAAGTACAAATTATGACACTAAATCCTTTATTTTTTTGGTCCTTTATGTAGGTATATACTTTGCTCATTCTTAGACAATGTAAACGTTTTTAGGGAGTACCTAAATACTTACTTTGAAGCCCTTGGAGTAGAGAGCTGTGGGAGCTCTGTCCTCGGGGCTGACATCGCACAGACTGGCACCTCCTGCTGTCGACTCAACGCATATATGCTGCGAGCATAGGTGGCGCCACTTTCGCTGCAAACCCCCCCTGCCTGGGGGTAGAGGTAGAACGTGTACGGGTCCCACTTTCACCTACAGTCCACCGATGTGCTTCTAGGGAAAAAAAAAAGAAGCTGAACTACAGACCCTCCGCACAGACATGCGACCCCTCCCTCCACACCCCTTTTTTTCTTTTCTTGCTTTTCTGTTTCTTTTTATTTCTATATATTTCCGATTTCCTAGGATGTTGGTCAGTTTAGTTGGGAAAGAGGAATTTCGCACGTCTCTAATATTCTTGTTAGAATATCCATATTATATTCCGAACCCAATAAGATGCTTATGACAGGTTAGGGGTTCTATTCTCCGCGTAAAAGTAAGGAAACTTCTTCCTACTTTCCCTAGTATATATCATTCCAGTTTAAGAGGTATCGTAATTGAAAGTAATCAAAGCATATGAATAGCGTTTTCAATAGCCCCTTTACTATCTGCATGTGTCGTTTTTCGATTTATTGATCATGTGATACCAATCCAGAATATATGCATGATGGAGTATTTCAAAGCAACAGCATTAAACTTTAATACTGATATTCCCATATATCATTTGGCAAAAGATGAGGGATCAGTTTAAGGGAAACATTTTCCATTTTTCCTGACACGAAAAGCCTATAAAACCCTCATTTTCATTTGAAATATTTCAGCTTTATATAGATACATATCATGTTCCATTACAAAGTCACGATTTTTTTTAAATCAAATTCTATTTATCCTGAAACATACAATAGGCTTAAAGCCTGTTTTCATTGCTGCCTCAGCAGTCAAACACAACAAAATTATGCAATATCAGTCATAAATGTTTAAAAATGAAGGTGCGGAAAAAACTAGTGTATGGGTGTAAACGTAATGATTGATTAACTCCCAAAATAAAGCCAGGTACAAGTAATAGTCGACTGCTTCTTGAAAATGTCGGTTTTATAATGGTAATTGGATAATATAGGAAACCCTTTCGTAGTCTCAGGAAGTTTTGGGGATACACTGTCAAAGCCCCATGGTCATATGAAATGCGACATCCCACAGTCAGTCCTTCCTTGTTGAGACTGCTGAAAACCAACTCCGGATGTCTGATGGGGGGGGGGGGGGGGGCAAAGGGGGCTGGGGGAGGGAGGAGTAAAGCATTGGCTTACGTTCAAGGCCAGACCTAGAGATCATGATAAAGAATATTGATTGATACCTCTACATTTTTAATGCGACGCAGCTTATTTCTTTCCACCGAGGTGACGATGTTTAGGCCGATCCAGCACAGACAGATACACGTGTATTACGCTAATGCAATGGCCATAGATCCCTAGAATTAACCAGCACTTCTGAAATTGGACACGGTGACTGAGCCTGAACAACAGTGACATATGCCTTAAAACAAAGTGACCTGGGCCATTCTTATATTTGGCAAGCGACATTGTCATTTAAAAAGATTGTTATGAGAAAAATGAACCCCTTCCCCCAATAATGGCCCTTGATATTTTGTGGTCACCACCTTCCATACCTCTCCGTTTAGTATAAGCTATTCATTGGCGTATTTTTAGTAGCACTCCAGATTGGAATTCTTATATCCAAAAGTCATTTCTTTCTGGTTATACTTAAGTTATGTTCCGTGTGCAGCGGCTGGTCTATGATTCTTAACCAAATGAAAAAAGGCGTGGGGGAAGGGTACTGTTGGTGGTGTTAAGAAGGAATTAGGGAACAATTTTCCATAATAAAAGGGGATAGTAACCCTCTTCTGAATCAACCACGTTTTTGCATGTGAAAAGAAAGGACTACGAGTACTTGTGTTTACTGGTCCTCAAATAACTCTAAAGAAATGTACCAAAACTTGAATTGATAATCGACCATTTATATTTACCAACTAGGCCTATGCAGTGATAATAAGGTGATATTGGTCTACCTATTGCAGGTTTTCAGTACTCAGGCACACAGTTCAGCTATTAGTGTTGGTGTGGGGACCTCCTACCCATATACTATAGAATAATGTTGGTTTCTACCTCTTGCAGGTTTTCTGTACTCGGGCACGCAGTTCAGCTAGAGTGCTGGGGTGGGGACCAACTACCCCATATACCATACAGTAATGTTGGTTTCTACCTCTTGCAAGTTTCCAGTACTCGGGCATGCAGTTCAGATAGAGTGCTGGTGTGGGGACCTCCTGCCCGTTTACTATAGAATAATGTTGGTTTTTACCTCTTGCATGTATTCAGTACTCGGGCACACAGTTCAGCTATGAGTGCTGGTGTGGGGACCTCCTGCCCCGTATACCATACAGTAACGTTGGTTTCTACCTCTTGCAGGTTTTCAGTACTCGGGCACACAGTTCAGCTATGAGTGCTGGTGTGGGGACCACCTGCCCCGTATACCATACAGTAATGTGGGTTTCTAACTATTGCAGGTTTTCAGTACTCGGGCACGCAGTTCAGCTATGAGTGCTGGTGTGGGGACCACCTGCCCTGTATACTATACAATACTATTGGTATACCATATGCTACTATACTATACTAAACTATTGGTTTCTAGATATTGCAGGTTTTCAGTACTCGGGCACGCAGTTCAGCTATGAGTGCTGGTGTGGGGACCACCTGCCCTGTATACTATACAATACTATTGGTATACCATATGCTACTATACTATACTAAACCATTGGTTTTTACCTCTTGCATGTATTCAGTACTCGGGCACACAGTTCAGCTATGAGTGCTGTTGTGGGGACCACCTGCCCCGTATACCATACAGCAGTGGCGGATTTTGGGGGGGGGGCCGGAGGGGCCTTGGCCCGCCCCCCCCCTCCCCAAAAAAAAAAAAAAAAAAAAAGGAAGAAAGAAAGAGAAGAGAAGAGAAGGGAAAAGAGAAAAAAAGAAGAGGAAAGGGGGGAGTGGGCAACCTCTGAGGGCTGGTGGGCCTTGAATAGGTGTCAGAGGGAAGGGGGGGGGTCAACCTCTGAGGGCTGGTGGGCCTTGTGTAGGTGTGTCAGAGGGAATGGGAGGCGACCTCTGAGGGCTGGTGGGCCTTGTATAGACGTTGTGCAGATGACGTCACAACCACCAGAAATTGACCTGGCACCATCTTGGTGATCAATTTGAAATTCCTTATAATATTGACATTTAACAAATATGTAAAATGAATAATTTTGTAAAATGTGGTTGAAATAATCATATGGAAAAATAAACAACTTTTATTATATATAATTAATGAAATCTGGATGTATGTTAGGGCTATACAGAAATGCAGTTCCATATTTTTCATGTTGCATCTCTTCTTACCCTACTCCTTTAATAACCTGAGGCCCTGGCCTATCAGGTCGACCCTCACCTTCCTCCTTTTACCTGAGGCCCCCCTGGCCTTTCTGGTCACCCTCCTAAGGTCTCCAAAGTATCTCAGAATGCCTCAGATGGCATGAACGTAATGTTATCTTTTCAAAATTTCCCATATACATGTATATTGGGGGGGAAATATCATCTTCCAAGGTACCTCAGAATGCCTCAGATTGAATGAATGAGAGGTCACCTTTTCAAAATTTTCTTGGGGGTGGACCCCCATACCCTCCCAATAGGAGGGGCAGTGTTCGAAATTAAGCTTTTAAAACATGCACATGCTGGGTGCACAGCTCTCAGATTTGTGCACCCTGGAACCTTCCCATGCACACAAAGGTATATAAGGCTCATCATTCTGCCAAAAATCTGTGCACCTGCCGGGTGCACAGCTCTAAAAACCATGCACCCTGCAGCCAAATTGTGCACACCGGGTGCAGGGTGTACCCTTAATTTCGAACACTGGAGAGGCTATTCCCTGGAAGATAACATATTTATTGGGGGGAAAATATTATGTTTTAAGGTCACTAAGGTACCTCAGAATACCTCAGATTGCATGAAAGAGAGGTTACCTTTTCAAAATTTTCCTGGGGGTGAACCCCCATACCCCCTTAGTGGGAGGGGCTATTCCCTGGAAGATAACATAAATTGGGGAGGGGGGGGGATTATCATGTTTTAAGGTCACTAAGGTACATCAGAATGCCTCAGATTGCATGAAAGAGAGGTTACATTTTCAAAATTTTCCTGGGGGTGGCCCCCCATACCCCCCCAATGGGAGGGGGCACCCCTCCCATACCCTCCCCATGGACGGCCAAACCGTCCATAAATTACATAATTATATACTACTTACAACTTCAAAATCTGGGCCCCCCCCCCTTTAGAAATCCTGGATCCGCCCCTGTACAGTAATGTCGGTTTCTAACTATTGCAGGTTTTCAGTACTCAGGCACGCAGTTCAGCTATCAGTGCTGGTGTTGGGACCTCCTGCCCCTATACCATACAGTAATGTCGGTTTCTACCTCTTGCAGGTTCTCAGTACTCGGGCACGCAGTTCAGCTATGAGTGCTGGTGTGGGGACCTCCCGCCCTGTATACTATATAGTAATGTTGGTTTCTTACTATTGCAGGTTTTCAGTACTCGGGCACGCAGTTCAGCTATGAGTGCTCGTGTGGGGACCTCCCGCTCTGTATACTATATAGTAATGTTGCTTTCTTACTATTGCAGGTTTTCAGTACTCGGGCACGCAGTTCAGCTATGAGTGCTGGTGTGGGGACCACCTGCCCCGTGAGAAGAAGGCGTCAGAGAGTCGGTGTGACAGCGCCTGTCCCGGTAACAACACCCAGACCTGTGGCGGCTACCTGACGCTGGCCGTCAGACGCACCGGATTTGGGGGTAAGTTTACTTGGGGGCAAGAATTGTTGTATCACTTTTGTTAATCAGTTGAAAAATAAAGTAGTGGGACTACCAGAGAGTGACTTGAAGAACTGGCGAGGTCATTGCTTGCATGCATGTTTAGACTTTTGAATGTCTCGAGTTTTCGGTAGCGGATCGGGGGGGGGGGGGGGGGCAGCCGGCCTAAATTAAATGTACCATCGGTATTTAAATGTAAAACTGGCGCCAGGTCGTTTTTTAACATGTGTGCCCCCCTCCCCCCCCCCTTACTCACACCCCAAATTTTCTAAAATTTCTGGATCTGTTCGGTCCTAACGATTTCAGTCAGCAGCTACAGGTGCTTATTGACAGCATTGGTCGCTGTGTTTGGAAAGGGTTAAGACAGATTAAAGTTGATCTGCAGCATTCTTGGGCCAGTGGGGACCCGCCTTTAATGTTTATATAAGATTTGAGATATTTTTTTTGTAATGAGGAATTCGACTAATTGGGTAAAGAACACAGGCGCCGCAATATTTCTACTTGGGATTATTATTGAAACAGATAATGCCATTAAAAAGAACTATTGCTTTAAGTATGAATGAACAATTCCTCTAGATGATGCTGTCAATTTAACGTGACGTTGTAAAAAAAAACGTCATAAAAAAACAAGTTTACCAAAAATCAAATCAACGGAATCAGGACTACTCAGGGATGTAAGTTTTCAGATTTTTTTAATGTCATCACTTCTAATCAAAGCTGTCAAAACAATATCTTGCATCACGTTTCATAGAATTCAAGATAATTTCAAATGTTCTCTCTGGAGTTCCAGATTTTCTCAATAACGCAGTTTTACATCCCTGACTACCAGTATATCAAGTAGCAGTGCTGACTATGTCTGATTTGCAGCCAAGCCGTACACGAACGCTAAGTACATCCGCTCGCAGGACCTGCTGCCGTCGGAGCGGACGGCCCGGGTCGTGTTCGTGCTGACGGTGAACGGGCGGGCCCTGCGCCAGGTGAACCGCCTCTTCAAGACCCTCTACCACAAGGACCACTACTACTACCTGCACGTCGACTCGGTCAGTGGCAGCCATTTGTAGGGTTGATTACTCATTTAGTTTATCTAATTACCGAAACTATCTATAGTGTTTTTTCCTTATATAATTCTTTTGCATCATTATTTATTAATCATTAATTCACGGCATGATGAAGCATGTTTAACGAGCTGTATCATCGCACAAATTACTTTTTTTTCATCGCCTCGTCTTCTCATAAATTGCTACATATATCTTTTTTATTGGGGTTGAGTTCATGATGCCAAAACTGTGTGCCCAGGTCGGACTTCAGTTAGATATTCTCTACCACAAGAACTTGTTTTCTTTCAAAGACAAACTATTTATGCTTACTCTTAATATACAAAACGTAACACATAATATTGATGACATCCGAGCCATCAGTATTGAAGCCCCGAGAACAGGAGATTGAAAAAAAGAAAAAAATATGGTTATTTCGGTGGGGGAGGGGGGGGGGGAGAGAGCATGCACGGCGAGGTTGGAGGACTGCTAGAAAAGTTGACCGATGTTAACTGTTTCCTCCCACTTAAGCGCCAGGAGTACCTGCACCGGGAGCTGTCGACGCTGGCCGCGCGCTTCCCCAACGTGCGGATGGCGCCGCGCCGTATGTCCACCATCTGGGGCGGGGCCTCCCTCCTCACCATGCTCCTCCAGTGTATGAAGGACCTAGTCAGCATTCCCGACTGGGAGTGGGACTTCTTCATCAACCTCTCCGAGTCAGACTACCCAGTCAAGTGAGTGGATGTACTTGTCTTGTTGTTGTTGTTGTTGTTGTTGTTGTTGTTTATTTTTCTTGTCTTTTTTTTTTTGGGGGGGGGGGGGATTTTTTTTACATACGATGTTGCTGATAAAAGAGTTGTCTACCTTTGTTGTACAAGAAGTTAGAGGGCTTGACAGTGGTAATTATGGGTATGAAAAAAGGATACTAGTGATATAAGAATGGGGGATTGAGTTATGTTATTTGCATTTATTTTGATTGTTGAATATGTTTCACTGGTATACAAAGCAGGTGCCTAATTTGAAAGAAGAGTTCATGTTTATTCGATCAGGAATGTGGAACATATAAACTTATATTAGAATCTAAGTCGTGAACGCCTTTTAAACCGTGTTATCTATGACTATTCAGTTTTAATCTGGATATAAACTTACAACTGCAGAGCAATATATAATTAATGTATTACACTTAACAAGTCAATAGCGGCGAGAACTTTTATAATCTGATAATCACTTCAAACTCCAAATGCATTAAAGGTGTCTCATTTATTGAGTAGCGGTACTCATTACCTCCTTTTTAATTGTTTTTTTTTCAGGCCTTTCAACGATCTCATTGCCTTCCTCACCCGATACAAGGGTAAAAACTTCGTACGGTCTCACGGTAGAGACACCCCTAGGTCAGTAAAATCTTCATGTATAAGTCTTGGCTATTGGCAAAACTAAATCGGCATGTCAGTTGTTGATCAATCACAGTGCAACAAGCGTCACATCCATGTTTGCAATTTCATCTTCATTAATTCTATGTGCGACGTATGATACGACCTTTAGAAATTGAATTCCTCGTGTTCAAAGGATATTAAATGTAAAAGGAACGCTTTTCTAGAACAATGTAAAAATTATGTAAACAATTTTGATGTACAAACAGGATACGGGAAATCCTGAATGTAACCCTAAATTTCCTAATGATCTCAAAGAAAAAGCAAAGAATGCACTCTGTGATTTTGTATGCCATGTATATAACAGTGTAAGTAAGTTATTATTGTCTGAATGACAACCCAGTGGTGCAGTGAATGTAAACATTTACATTAGTCAATAAACCATCTTGAAAGGCATATTCAAGATCTAGTTGAGTTTAGAGTGGCAGTGGTTTAACCCATTCTTCCCTTTCTTTGAAATATATTATTTCAAACTAATATGGGAATATCCCTTTCTGCCTCAGGTTTATCCGTAAGCAGGGCCTTGATAAAACCTTCCATGAGTGTGACACTCACATGTGGCGGCTCGGTACGCGCTACCTGCCCGAGGGGCTGCGGATAGACGGCGGCAGCGACTGGATCGGGCTGAGCCGGGACTTCTGCCGCTACCTGGTGTCGAGTAAAGACGAGCTGGTGTCAGGACTCTACAACTACTACAAGTACACCCTGCTACCCGCAGAGGTAAGTTTCTGTTTTTTTGTTTTGTTTTCTAAGGGTTTTGTGTGTGTTTATTTCATCAATCAGGGTGTTAATTATACGTGGGTTCCCACGGAGGTCTTAAAAGGTCTTAAAAGCTTTCCCCATTTGTAAGGCTATTATAAAGGTCTTACTTTAGGTCCTTAGGTATTTTATAGGTACACCTGAAAAAGATTATGATTTTAAATTGGCTATCTGGCTGTAAAGAGAGTAAACATACTTTGAAGAAGTCTCGCTTTTTCCAACAAATAAAGTAAAAGGTCTCATATTTATTTCAAAAATGGTCCTGTTTTTATACCCATGTAATCCAACAGCGGTCAAACTTGTTTTTTGATCAGAATGATGATGTCCTAAATGTCGATAACTTAAATATATGTTTTTGCAACTTCCTCTTGCCCCTTTTTTTCAGTCTTTCTTCCATACCTTGCTACAAAACAGTGAGTTCTGTACGACCATGGTGAATAACAACCTCCACCTGACCAACTGGCGACGGAAACAAGGCTGTAAGTGTCAGTACAAGCACATCGTCGACTGGTGCGGCTGTTCGCCCAACGACTTCCTCCCCTCCGACCTCGACAAACTACTGGTAAGTCAGAAATATCCCTCATACCCCGAATATATTTTTTTATAGTATTTTGTAAAATAGAAATTTTAGTGTATAATGTGAAAGTTTGGTGTATTCAAGTTAGTTTTTGTCTCATTCCAAGGAAATTTGTTGAGGGTATTATTGATTTCCCATTTATTTGCTGGGTGGAAAGTTTGTATTTGTTCATCCAGCCAATAGGGGGGTAATCATACCCTTAATAAATTGAATTCAGATGTTTTAAGCGATTTTCTTTCATTGAGGAATTCTGTGTTGCACAATCGTTGCCATTCTTTGTATATATATATTTACTATTATCGTCGGAACCTGTACACATGTATGTAACATTAATATTGTGCAGTTTTCTTCAATGTCAACTCAGTTTCAGTAAATTTAAACTTCTATGGTTTATATTTATTAGCCAGAAAGGAAGAAAAAGTCTAAGGTAGATTAAATGTACCTCCATATTACGTACTCCTTTGATACATATGATTTGAATGAATCATTTGTATTACGTTTTATATATTCATTTTATGAATATCCCTTTCTCCTGATTGCTCATTTCCACTGTGTATTATTAGACAGCATTCTTTTTTAACGCTTCGTGTGTACCAAGTTTTTTGACCGTCAAAAAAACTAAATACTCAGAAATTCTGTAAATATACTCATCATCAACATTTTATCACAACACATAAATTAAGACAGGGGGGCTGACCAAAAAACATCCACGATCTCTCGTGGGGACGATTGGACGTCCACAAGAAGAAATATCCACCCAGAAAACATTCACGAGAACTTTTGGACATGAAAATATCTTGAAAAATCATACTAAAATCAGTTCCATAATATATTTATTTACATATTGATATAATACTTTTTAAAGTATGTTAGAAGCACATTGGAACACTCTAATGGCTGAAAAAATTTAATTCTGTGCCACGAGAACTCTAATACTCACGAGAGCAAATTTTGTGATCGTGGGTATTTTAACTTAATCCGATGATTAAATGTAATCCATACTCATTTCATTTCATTTCATTTCACCCAAATTGTATATAGTAATTGGTATTAGCTGTATTCTTCAAACCCAAGTGTATTACACTAAAGCTAAATTATATAGGTACTTGAATATTAATTATTATAATGTATCGGTATTTATGGATCAGTTATGTAATAGTCCTAAGTTCCGCTGGCGACAAGGGAAGACTGGAGCAATCCAACTTGTCCCAGGATAATAAAATGTTATAAAAAAAAAAAAAAAAAACTTCTCGTGGGTATAGAATTCTTGTGGATGTTTTTTGGTCTGGCCCCTGCAGGTACCTGATATAGTTAGAAAGATAGGCCTAAGAGAGAGAAAAACGCTCTGGATACTAGTAAGAATGTAAGAACAATGCAAGCGTTCTATTTATAGGAACAACATAAGAAAAAACTAACAACGTTCTACTTATAGTAACAACTTAAGAAAAACAAACGTTCAAAATATAGTAACAGCATACATTCTCAATTTACGTCCAGGAAATCTCAATGGTAAAACAGATGTTTAATACAAGTTGGGCTAACTAATCCACCATTTTAAAATGATTCAAGGGAAAAATTGGAGATTAACCATTTATTTTTATGGTGGGTCAAATGTCTAACCATATTGTGCATACTAAACGGTCTTGAGTTTTTTACCCTGGTGCCAAGTTGTCAACAACAAAAAGAATTATGGTGTCAATAATCACATAACCAAGGTTAAGATGGGAGCTTCCTAACTGCTTTGAGGCAGCCCAGAATAGCCAGGTCTTCAAAGAACATATTTATAGATAATCTACATCTAAATATATACTTTATTGTAAGATATGATATATCATTTTGAACCACAACTCCATCAGTTATGAAATACTGATTACTTGAGCACCGTATTGTTGAATGTTCTATACAGTGGCCAGCACTGCATGGGACAATTTAGCCTTTTATTAACTATGTATGCATCTGAGGGGACTGGGAAAAATTTTGGGGTTTTACGTTCACGTACAAATTATGAATACACCCAACCTTAGAGTATTGTAAAATCAATCTATAATAAGCTTGGATTTCCATTGGAAAGTTATATATATTGATACTGAAATCATTCATTTTAACTATTTATCACGTTACCTTTATCAATCATCATTACTCAAACAACATTTTTCCTTTATTTCATTGCTCAATGTATTTTATAAATTATACATTTAACGCATTATCTAACACAGTTACCTCAATGTTACTGAAATTGTTGGCATTGGAGGAAGGTCCAGTTATTCAATCCCATCTAATGTTAGGATAAATAAGCGAAATAAAAACATGATGATAATATACATCTAATACTTAAGATTGATACAGGGGGAAATAGGGAGGGATCTGAAATTCAAGAAAAAGGTGCGTACATAATTAATGGAAGGCTTCGTGCAGAGGAGAACACATGTTGTTTTGCCCCCAGGTGACGGATTGCTGCACCAACCAACACCCGCTTGTCCCACTTAAGGCTGTATTCCACTACCCGATTTTACTGGCGATTTTGTTTTAAATCGGCAAAACTGGCGATTTTGGTTATCGCCAGTGGGAATTAGTTAATTACAGGCATGTCTCATATCATTAGAAAGGATATCAAATTCTCTTTCAAATGGTATGTAGCATGCATTTGTTCGGTCATATACCTGATAGTTATTTAGAAATTACCAAATTCCCTTTAGTGAAAATCGCAGTGTGGAGTAAAGTCTTTTAGTGTGTTGGGTCCACGCACACAGCAGGCATGCCTTGTAAGCTTCTCTCCCCATGGCGTCCCATTGTTTGTCCATTGTTCTATGTTCAGGCTTGTCCGTGCAAAGGGTAAACTCTATGAAACTGAAAAAAATAATAATAAATGCTTGATTCAACAGATATTCGACATTTCATCTCACTGTAAGCTAGAACACCCACAGAAATATATACAGGGTTCCGATGCCATGTATGACATAGCTTCACTGAGATGAAAATAGACAAATATATTTTGTAATATTTTACTCTGGCCTAATATAAGCTAAATGTCTATGATAAACCTTACATGATAATCTCATTGATCCTTGTCTTCATGATTCAATTTGATAAATTTCTATCAGCTAACAGTCGAGATATTTTGCTAAAAATGTGAAATAAGGCTGGAATACAAAGTACAAATGTTTACACATGTAATGTAGAACACACATACACACAAACTGTTTTATTGATAAGGACTGACAATTTAACTTTACTGATGCTCTAATTGCCTGATTATAAAAGATTGGTATAACAGTGTTTCATGTACTTTGACAGGGCAACGAGGACCGCCCAGTGTATTTTGCCCGTAAATTTGAAGCCATAGTAAATCAAGATGTCATCAATGAACTAGACGCGTATCTCTTTGGCAGTTATCCTGAAGGTAAGTAACTCCCCTGTAAACGTATAATATTGATAGACAGTTTGTAATTCCTATTGTCGTGATTCCCTCATATATCAGGGCAGGGTATTAAGCAATCAGATTTGTTGGTTTCATGGGAAGGGTTTGGTTCAATACCTCATCGTCACAGTTGAATAAAAGCTATAACATTGTAGACTATAGATGTAGATCTAAAACTAATGGCTTTAAAATCATAACCATATAACAGTGCATTTTACGGGTTAAAGTCAACTCGCTCTGCCAATAACATTACAAAGATTGAGTCCGTGACACCAAAAATTGAAGCCTTTTATTCCGGTGACACCAAAAATTGAAGCCTTTTATTCTGGTGACGTCAAAAATTGAAGCCTTTTATTCCGGTGACGTCAAAAATTGAAGCCTTTTATTCCGGTGACGTCAAAAATTGAAGCCTTTTATTCCGGTGACATAAAAAATTGAAGCCTTTTATTATGGCGACACCAAAAATTGTAACCTTTCATTGTGGTGACACCAAAAATTGAAGCCTTTTATTCCAGTTTCATCAAAAATTGAAGCCTTTTATTCCATTGACACCAAAAATTGAACCCTTTTATTCCGGTGACACCAAAAATTGAACCCTTTTATTTTGGTGACAGACACGTTTTGCGCGATTGAATCATTTTATTCCGGTGACACCAAAAATTGAACCCTTTTATTATGGTGACACCAAAAATTGAACCCTTTTATTTTGGTGACAGACACGTTTTGCGTGATTGAATCATTTTATTCCGGTGACACCAAAAATTGAACCCTTTTATTATGGTGACACCAAAAATTGAACCCTTTTATTTTGGTGACAGACACGCCGGGCCTGACATCGTACTGGCAGAGTGACTACCACCACCAGGACGTGAACACGTCGGTGGACGACGGCTACCTCACCTTCTACCACACGTTCGCCGCACTGGGCGCCACTCAGGTCAAGTCCCAGCTGGGTGGGTCGGCCTGCTCTTATACCCCCGACAAGGTACGTCAATTATGTACACGCTGTCGGCCAGTTATGTACACACGGTCAAAGAGTTATGTACGCAAGGTCAAGCAATTATGTACACACGGTTAAGTAATAATTTACAGTGGTCCCCCTCTTATGCGGCCACCCTTGGGGAATCACAAAACTGACCGCATAAGACAGGTGTTTTGTTCTAAGTGTGACTACTCACCTCCAGGATCTCTCAAACACCTCCTGGCCACGCCTTTGGAGGCCAGTTAAGCCTATACTATACCCCCGTGGTATCCCCCTATGCTACAAAGGCCTATTACAAGACCAACGGGTGGCCCGGGGATCTGAATGAATTAGGCCCCATACCCACTGGGTCATTTTGACCAGTCAGCCTACTGATTGGGGATGGGGCTTTAGCCTTATTCTGGCCACTGGTGAGGGGTTTTGTGGCCATCTAGGACCATAAAGTGTGGCCGCTGGCCGCGTCAGAGGGGTGGCCGCTGGTGAGGTGTGTATAAAGCGAGAAAACCATCCATGCCATCATTTTGTGGCCACATAAGAGGGGTGGCCGTTGGTGAGGGGGGCCGTATATAGGGGACCACTGTCAATGAGTATAAGAATGGTTTTGAATATTTGTAATATATGATTTATAAAGTATGATTAAAAGGCGATGGCAATTCATGCTTTAAACGTGTTCGACATATTGTTTATAACCTATCGAGGAAGGGTTAAATGTTGTTATGCAGAATGTAAAGTGTTTGATTGTTTTCATATTTTTTTTCCCTTTGATTTGTCATTGATTTCTTGATTATTTTGTACAAGAAGATAGTTTTTGTCTCATTAATTGTGACATTAATTTTATCAACAATAAATCTTGTGTTCTGCTAGATCCAAGAGGCGACACTTCTCGCCTTCTCGGACCAGTTCCAGGGTCTGCTCGTGCGCTACGCCGTCCAGGGCCAGACCGGGGAGCGTGAGTTTGAGACCTACGTCCAGCCTCAGAAGAAGTACAAACTGATCCACCCAGTTGGGCCTGTTAGCCGCATCAAGAACTTAGAGGTACAGTTAGCATTTTGTTATGTTTTATTTATTTTTTATTTATTTATTTTTTCATTTTTCCATTTTTTTTTTACAAACCCTATATACTCTTTGGATATATTTACGTCATTATTTGAGTTTTCAAAATTTCCACTTATAAAGATAATATTTGGCTCCCTTTACTTAGTCCATTGCAGTGGGAAATAAGAGAAGTAGTAATGTAGATTGATCGTGTAAAACTTGCAAAACCTTTGGGAATGTCATCAGTTTATATCAGCAATGTTAATGATAACGCAAAGTTAATAATCTCGCAACTACGAATGCCTTAATCTAATCAAAGAAAAAGGTAGAAAATTTACCCTTATTTGAATGAATAAGAAAATTCCTAAATGAATACCTTGAACTATTGTTAGTGTTTGATTTAAGACTGCGTGATGTGTATAATTGAGTTATCCATGAGTCGTTCATCCAGGTTACCGAGCCAATCAGACTGCGCTCAAAGTTAATACATCCATCCCCCAATAGTTCAAAAGAAATGGACGATGAGGGAGCTCTTAAAATGAAAGGGTTTTTATTCAAGTAAACATCTCATCCCGAGTCAAAGCCACAGTGAATAAGTCTCAATCTGTCCACCTTCCCATCTCCTACTCAGTGATCAACCACATTAGAATACAAGTTGTTCCAGCACATCCTAGACCACTCTAGTGCTTAGCTCTATCACAATCCTTTGTCCGAGGTAGTTGGTATCGGTAAACTCCAGTATACTCCGCAGGAGCTGGTAGGCATAGCTCCGAGCAGCTCAGCTAACGCTGCTGACTTTCTATTAGTTACTAACTCCAGACTAAACTCTAAACTGACTCGCTCCCTACCTTGCAACACCTTTTATACTGGTTAACAGGTGGCGCTAGGAGCGTAAAATGTCTCTTCTCAGAAGTAGTATGGTCAGGCCTGATCCTAACTAAATTATAAAGTATGATAATATATTAAAAGTACTAGGCTATTAGTACAACCTTATTTTGATTATTTCATAAATTTATTGTATGAATATGGTCCCAAAGTTACGAATATTTTTAAATCCTTGATTGAATAAAACCTTCTCCATTTTAACATAACAGGTAGGGGTGTCGTTCGACCCTAAAGAGGAGCTCTTTCGTAACTTCCCTGGGCTGATCGGTCCATACAGCGACATCTCACTAATTCACTCATGGGGTGCGGGCCAGCAGTTCACGGCCACCCTAGTGTGGATCGACCCCGCTCACACCATCGCGGGGTCGTACGATGTACCCATCAAGGGCGATGAGATGGTGGCTAATATCAAACCCACACTAGCCAAACCCCTACGACCGGGTGTTTGGACGGTGAAGCTGCTGTATTTGTGGGAGGTTGCTGTGGAGACAGAGTTCCTGGTCACCCCGCTTCTCATCTACGGTGGCCGACCCATCACAGATGCCGAAGCGGGCATGCTGCATCAGGGCCCGCGTGGGAATTACGGCGAGCGGGATTTGTCGGATATCAAGACTTTTGTACAGTTACAGGTAGGACCTGCAACTCCTCTTAACTAGCACATTTATAGAAAGGAGTGAAGTCCTTTGATATATATAGAAACGACTGTAAACATCCTTCTATTGCAGTCTTAGAAAAATAAAACATTTGGTGTTCATCATTATGACACCCGTGCTCAATGCTGTGACACAAGATATCTGGAAGCCAAGTTAAGCTAATCTTACTTAATCGATGTTAAGCTTGTAAGAGAAATCGCTACGTTCAATTGACATGAACTACTTGCTTAGAAGTTAAAAAGAAAATCATGAAGAAAAATGCCGAGAAATAGCGACATTTTTTTAGGAAACATTATGGTAGCTTCTGTGAATAATCAAACATTAAGTAGATCCACAATATACAAAGGATTTTCTGTTCATGTGTTAGCAGCAGATTTAGTAATGGAGGAACAGTGAATAGTATAAGCTTTATAATTCATGTCTGCTATTTCACTCATTATAGATACAGCTCTCATAATTTTCCTTTTCCACTTCAGGATTCAGAAGGTGCCAAGAAACTGGCTGCAGAGAACGGCGGCAAGACGGGCAAGGCGCTAAGGTCGTGGGCGCAGTCACTCACCCTGCAAATGTGGCACATCAGCGACACATGCATCAATGGGGACGCTCTGCCGGAGTGTCCGCGTCTCGCGCCCTGCCAACAGACTTCGTGGAGCTCTCTCTCCCCAGACCCTAAATCAGTGGTGGGACCAGTCAAAGAGAACGGTCGCATAAGGTAGTGCTTACTGTTAACGGGGAATGGGCCGGAGGGAATTGGGTCACAGCTCATATTTTTGTAACTGATTAGGTTAATTGGTCACTTATCAATTAGTTATGATTAATCTGATTAGTGACGAAAATATGGACTCGGGAACTGTTGTGCAGATGACGTCACATTCCTCAAAATGAGGTAGGGCGCCATATTGGCAATCATTTGATGATTAGGTGAATGCAAACTTTTTTAATATTATCAGATTTTATGAGATTTGATCAGATATTTATTGTAAAAGTCGATAATTTTTCATTTTATTAAACATTAGTTTCCCCTAATCAATACATGACCACATGGTCCTTGGATAAAAATGTGATCGCCAAAGAGTGGTTTTGTGACTCTTGTCTGCACAAGGTCCATTGATAAGACCCAGCTTTTGAAGAATACTTCAGGGATTTTCTACTAGGTGGCAGCTTTTATCTTTCTGTGCCAGTACCGCCAACGGTGGTTTTACTGAATAGAAACACACACGCCTTGAAAAGGATAATGTGGAGTGTTTGCTCAATTACTTATTGAATGACCGGTTGTAAGACTTCCCAGCTTAAATTGGAGAAAACTTAACAAAAAGGTTTGCATGTTCCTGATTGGTTCTGCAATGGGTTGGTGTAGTTAACAATCGATTAACATGTGATATTTAATTTTCCTTGCAATTTTGTGTGCAATTTGCCACAACAGGGAAGTATATTTTAGAAATAATCATTAAGTAGGACGACCATCGTACTAAATGTACGTTTTAGTTCGTTTCTTAAAAAAAAAAAAGAACGTAGGAAGATAGAGTCATAAGTTGGCCAAATCCATGAAAACTTACATGTGTTTATTTTTTCTCCGTTCAATGCCTATCAACATTCGCATGGGTTCGAAGGTATATTTTATTCATATGCAAAGTATTTTTTCCATCTTTATAAAACAATTTTTTTTCGCTTAGCTAGTAGTGTCCATGTGTCAAATTTGCAGCGGCTTCCTCGTAATCATTTTCTCGCGAAATCCCAAACTTTTATTGCGGATGTTTGTTGGTCGTCAAAGCTTGTGTGTATTGTTTATCAAATATATTGTTTTTAGATTTTGTAAAAGAACAATCCAAAGCATGTAAGATACGAGAAAAACATCCAAAGATTTTAAAAACGCGATTAAGAGAAAAAGTAAAGAGCATTGGTAATCCCATTCCCTTGCATGAGGAGGGTAGAAATCTCAATTCCGAGCGCTTGCTGGATATATCCACAGGTACTTGTACCATAATATATCATCTTTTCACAAACCGATTAATGGTATAAGAAACAACAGACATCAAGATGGTTTACACGGGTATTACCTTTGCTATTTAATACTAATGTCCATTCAACAATTACTGTACTTTGTGCAGTTGTGCAGTACATGTATAGGATAGACAATCACCTATGCTATTTCATCTCACCATTGGATAAGAATACAACCAGATTGAAATCAATCATAGATAGTGTCAAAAAGTATATTTCAGTACCGGAATTATTTATTTGAAATTCTGGTTTAAACTGATTTGTTAATCATTAAGTCGACAAAGTACCGGTTGTTTTCAAGTATCCAAAGACATTGAACTATATGCTCTGACCAAAAATCAAAAGTTTGGTTATGATGTTGTGTATATAGCTTACATCTTCATTGCTGGTCATCTGTAGATATAACTATATATAAATCCGCTTTTTTCTGTTATTTCTCTTTGCGCGCTGGTATATTGATCGCCTCGTTAAATATAATTATGTGAGTTATTCGCTTGATGAAATTGTATAAAAGAGGCAATTATTGAAAGTTAGGCTTTTATTGTTCGGGATAGTTAAGATCAACTCAAATGAGCTATACATTTAGCTTCAAGTGCGAAATGTTGGTTATTCAACTGCTGTCCAATAATGGTATTTTCTGAGCACTGCTATTAGATGCATTCTTTATGTTATCTATTTGAATAGAAAGTAAAATGATTATCTGCCGTCCCTGACAAAATGCCATCAAATTAAGTGAAATCTGGAAGGTATGGAGAAAATTCATGACTTGTTAATATGAAAATATTAGTATAATAACTAGTAGCATCTTGTCAATCCATGTATGTACATTTGTACTAAAATTTGTCACCATGCATTGTCATCAACATTTATCATAATGTAAGTACATGTATATATACATACGAATATATTCGCTTCATTCATCATAGTGTGAGATGTTGAGCTGTGCCAATTTAGAAAATAATGGTTAATTGTATATAATATTAGCACCAGAACTGTCAGTGACTGCTAGTCATATATATGACATTTGGTCGTCGAAACGACGATAAAGCCATCAATACTCAATCACGTTTCATGACTATCAATTTCTGGTTACTTGGGTCACATGTATTTAAAATGAAGTCCAAGTATTTCACACGAGACAGTTATGTTATAGGTTTTTCGTTCGTCATTTTAGTTATAATTATAGTTTCCTGTGTAGAGATCTCTGTACATTCATTTCATTGTTCATTCTGTACCCACAGTTTGTGTATTTGTTACTTTTGGTACAGAGCTATGTTTATCTGTAAATTTAATTCATTGTAGTAGCTGAATGTTTGCGCCTAATCTTGCCCCAGCCTGCAGTGTGATAGGTGTGTTACTTTGGCTACTTTCCGTATCCTACTAACTAATATATTGTTGCGCACAAGAGGACGCGATCAAATTTTTCTTTTCATTTTTGTGTGTGGATACTCTTTTGATTTCTAAAAGGCCAAAGACATGTTGCTGAATCATATAAGGCTATCGCCATAGATTAGATGAACTTGAAACTGAAAAATATACTTATTATTATCAGGCCTACCTATATCCATAACGAAAGACACCATCGCTTTATGTAGAAAAGTTCGGAAGCTTTCATTTCATATGTTCTTGTTCAGTTTCACTTGGGGTGCTAACTCTGAAAACTCTGGAATGTCTAAGAGACTGTCTTAAATATCTGCATCGCATAGTTCTGACATCTCGAGTTGACTGCTAGTGAAATGATACTCAGTTCCTAATTGTATAATGTTGCGCTCATTTATTCCTGAATATGAATAGAATATGTTTCTGCTATAGATGTAAAATTTGTTTATATTTGACCGTCGAAAAGCATTCTTCTCTGAGTAAGTTAAGTTATTTATGTAAGCTACTTTCTGCAAAAGTAGTTTTCAAATAAAATCCTCGGGACAAAACATTAATTTTGTTTCGACTTAAACGTCCGTATTTCAAATATAACATTATGTTCTTCATGACATACTATAGTAGCTTACTTGATAATCGTGATTTATAAACGAGCTCACGAAATCAAGCCTAGTTTCCAATCAGATAATCATTATCATGTCATTATGTAGGAAGGAAAATACATGTATGTCCAGTACATTTTCAAAATGATTACCCTGTTATTTGCTGCTTTGCAATTTTTTCTAAGGTTTATGATAATTGCCTCACTAACTAGCACCCAAAGTTTATGAATTTATCAATGTTTATTTTGAGATAGGTATTTTTTCTTTTTATTGGGGTGACTACTATTAGTATTTTTAATCGTTGTTGGAGTTGCGCAATACGTATTCAAGAAATAACCACAGATTCACAATGTTTTATGTGATTTCGAAGGATTGTGCAATATTTCGATGTGAAACCATGGCAGTTTACTTGTTTCAGCAAATAACATAGAGAATAATGATAGTTGATCAGGCATTGCTTCCATACTTAACAGTTTTACTTAGTGATATATATCAATTGGATGTAAACACATCCAAAAACGTCAGACCAGGATAACTTCAAAGAAATGATCTAGACTGATGAATTGTGGAGCGGTGGTTGTTGAAAGCACTCCGACACTTTTTTTTCTTGATTAAAAGGTTGTTGTTAGTGTAACAACCTGGACGGATGGTTATTTCTAGTCTGCCATGGCGTTCATCTCTTTGTGGACTGTTTTTAGTCGGAACAGAATAGATAATGAGGGGAATACAATGTCGCCTACATTGTACTTCAAAAATACGGTTATTGTGATAAGATATAAAGATACATTGATACTAATAATATTCGTCAAATATCAATCAAGATTTCAGTTCAAAGAGAACTGTTTAATCGAAGTCTAGGTATTTGTAGTGTTTTTGTGTAGGTCGAACTATGACTTTTTCTATTCTGTTATATCGCATGAAGTTAAACTCCAAGGCATTCTTAGGTCCATTGGTACATTCGGGAACAGGAAAAGAAGTTTAAATACATATTTTTCTTTTTTTTAAAGTTTATTATATGGCGTTCTGGGCCTTTTAGGTGCTATAGACTTTACTGTTTTTTTGAGTATCGGGGGTAGGATTTGGGGAATCGTTATTATCATATATACTCTAATCTTTTGACTGTTTTGTTTTGGGTCATGTTCCGATTTTTCTATGAATTCGCTGATATTGTGTCTGAAGGAGTACAGGCACAAACCCTTAAAGGATGTAAAACAGCAATGTAAATAAACTTACAAAAATAGATGACAACAATGTTTCTTGTCTTTCGTTCGCTACACACAATATTACCTTGAATTGTAACATGCCGCTCTGTAGAGGTGAAAAAGTAGGATGTCTGAAAGTCTATCATTCCTACATTAATTGGGAAAATGTAACGGATTCTTTTTTCTTGACTTCAGATTTAAAATCCCAACTTACATGAACACGATTTTCAAGTTAAATAGATAAATAGATAGTAGAATAGATAATGAGGGGAATACAATGTCGCCTACATTGTACTTCAAAAATACGGTTATTGTGATAAGATATAAAGATACATTGATACACTAATAATATTCGTCAAATATCAATCAAGATTTCAGTTCAAAGAGAACTGTTTAATCGAAGTCTAGGTATTTGTAGTGTTTTTGTGTAGGTCGAACTATGACTTTTTCTATTCTGTTATATCGCATGAAGTTAAACTCCAAGGCATTCTTAGGTCCATTGGTACATTCGGGAACAGGAAAAGAAGTTTAAATACATATTTTTCTTTTTTTTAAAGTTTATTATATGGCGTTCTGGGCCTTTTAGGTGCTATAGACTTTACTGTTTTTTTGAGTATCGGGGGTAGGATTTGGGGAATCGTTATTATCATATATATACTCTAATCTTTTGACTGTTTTGTTTTGGGTCATGTTCCGATTTTTCTATGAATTCGCTGATATTGTGTCTGAAGGAGTACAGGCACAAACCCTTAAAGGATGTAAAACAGCAATGTAAATAAACTTACAAAAATAGATGACAACAATGTTTCTTGTCTTTCGTTCGCTACACACAATATTACCTTGAATTGTAACATGCCGCTCTGTAGAGGTGAAAAAGTAGGATGTCTGAAAGTCTATCATTCCTACATTAATTGGGAAAATGTAACGGATTCTTTTTTCTTGACTTCAGATTTAAAATCCCAACTTACATGAACACGATTTTCAAGTTAAAGATGATAAAGTTTGTTTTAGATGGAAATATAGACAAAAAATCTAACATTTTGAAACCAAAACCATGGGAACATAAGACCCTAGGTGGGAAAACAACAGATTATCCTGCGGCAGCAATGGTCCCGAGGTATCTTGACTTCAGCTTTAAAATCCTAATTTACAGGAATTTTCAAGTTAAAGATGCTAATGTTTGTTTTAGATACAAATAGAAATAAGAATGAAAAATATATCATTTTCAAACTCTAAAACCATGGGAACTTACCTACATAATTCATGTTTTTCTCACCAGGTGGTGTTGTTGTATCCAATTCAAAATTCTCTATAGGTGGTGGTAGTGTGCCACATTCATTTTTTTACATCAGGTTTTATCCACATTTTAGTGGGATTCAATATTTTAGAACTATTAGGTTTTTCTCACCAGGTGGTGCTGTTGTGTCCAAATCAATTTTCTCACCAGGTGGTGGTAGTGTGCCATATTTATTTTTTTTCACTGGTGGCACCCATGTGCCGCATTCAATTTGCTCACCAGGTGTTGCTAGTGTGTCACTTTCAATTTGTTCACCAGGTGGTGCTAGTGTGTCATATTCAATTTTCTCACTAGGTGGTGCTAGGGTGCCACATTCACTATCCCTTTAACTCTTCATCTAGTAAAATTAGGGTGGAAAGCAACCAATAACCAACCAATAATCTGGTAAAATAATGTTCATAACCATTCATATGAAGAATGTTAAATGTGTGCAGCCAGATATAGCTCAAGATATCTAAAAATCTCTATTCCTGTTTATTGAAAACCCTTCTACTGTAAAATACTTAATTTACGTCACGGCTTAGATAAAGGTAAGTTTCAGAATGAAAGCCTATTAGGCCTCAACTTTAAGGGTGCAGCTTAAATTAGGGTTTTGAACAATGGCACTTATAAAAAAAACTTCTGACAAAATGCCCAAGAAAAATCAAGTCAGAGTTCGGCATAAATTAGAGTGGTTTACGTTAATCCAATTCCAACTGCTTTTCATTTCAAGCAGCAGCTGTTGAAATCACGACCGTATGCGTCTACATGATATATGGATAAATGACTGGTTAGAAACCTAATAAAGTTAAACTATAGATATCACTTCAATTATTTTGAACATCATTTTTCAGTTACTATTATGAATGCATAAAGTGAAATTTTTACTGCATCCTTATTACGTTTTTCTCAAGGGAAGCGCGTCTCGGATTTATAACAAGATTCTAGTTGAAAGTTTTTGCAAGAGTGGCTTTCTTCTACTTTGGTATTTTCTGTAATAGCATTATCTTAAAACTTATCTAAAACCATCTCTAAATGGCCATTCCGTAGCATTCCCTTTATGGTACAGTTGAGTAACTATTGTACCATATTTGGTCTAACTTAACATTAGCTCTACTCTATTCCAAATCACAAAGACAAAATACAATTTAACCTCTTTCTCTATATACCTTTTATTACAAATCTGAAGCTCAGACAACAAATACATCGGTATAAATTCCAGAGGTTATTCTAAATAAGTACTCCCAACTCTCGCTAAAATTATACAAGTGCAGGTCAAGTTGGGCCATGAAAGCTCCAATGAAAGAGGAGCTACCGAGAGTTGGCGGGTAGGCATGTTTTAGGGTGAGCCTCAACCGCGTAAGAAGCCAAAATAAAAAGAAATACAACCAAAAAAAAAGACAACAAAATCTATACATGTCCCGCTCTGCAAGCTGTCTACTTACTACAAAGTACGGAATACACACAGGGTGCGCCGTCATATTCGATACAACTCTGCGTTTATAAATATATAAATGTATTCACGTTATGTATGAAACATGCAGACACTAGGGTATGGACCATACGTGGAAATATTATAGTGTGTTTAACGATACTGTGCGCGGGCCCTGGGATCATCATACAGTGGCAAAATACAGACCAGGGATGAAGAGAGAGCCATATTTAGTTTCAGTCATCACATTCCCACTCTCCATCTACTAAAAACTGTTTTTCCTTTTTTTACACTATGCACATTTGTCGTTTAAACAAGCTTTAATAACCACAACATGTGACTGGAAAGGAGAATGCACCTTCTCTTATGAATACCATGTTGAAATACTTTGTGGTGTGGATAATGTGAATGTTCTGGGTTTTCTTACCATTGACCTCCCTTCAAGTTGTTTAGTGCAATAACGTACGACTAATTCCCCGTTTCGGTATCCTATATGCAACTAGAATTACAGTTACCAAGGGTTATAAGCAGGAGAGTACAAACTCTCACCTATCATCTTGGATCTAACGAGCGTTAAGACATCAGTTTACAAATATTGTCGACCATCAACCTTTCACCTATTATTAACGATTATTTTTAAACCAAAACTGCCAACCTTTTATTATAATTTTCTATTGTAACTAACAGAACGGATCTTTTCTACGTTCGGAAAAATCATATAAATATCACGTAGAAGTTGGCTGTGGTATTAAGGTACGACAAAATAAATCAAACATCCACTGGTATCCAAGAGTGAAACGGTTCACATGAATATGACTGTGGCCCGCTCTCGGCTTTGACTCATCTCATCACATACCCCAGTGCCTTCTTACAATACTAAATCGCCAGGTTGGGATCGCAGTGTTACCAAGTAACAAAAAAAGCAAGAATAATCTTAATATTCTTTGTCTCAAAGACCACTCAACAACCAGTCATTTAGTCACTGTACAAAAACATTAACCATCCAATGCGTTGATTAACTGACACGTACTCTGGGCAACAGGTAAGGAAAAACAAGCGAGAATACTTCTGAAATAATCGTCTGTCTAGAGAATTTTTACAATTTAAAAAATCAAATTTTCTGTTGTAAACTCAATTGATTACAATCAGGGTAACTTCATGTTATGCTTAGTGAAATAATAATGGGCTTTTGAGGATAAGACAACTTCTAAGCTCTTGATAAATGGTTTAGCCTTAAAGCTGTAAGAAATATTGAAAACAAAACTTTGCATCATGCACATAATAATCTTAAATGTACTCCATAGTGTGCTAAATAACTCTTTAGTATCCATGATTGATAAATCACATAACTATCACTCCACAACATTTCATTGGAGTGGGGGAAACAGAACTCTTAATCTTGGTGAGCGAACCACTTTCCTTCAGAAGCTCGTACGGCGCGGGTACCAGGTGGTGGGTATGGTGACCACGTATAAACACGCGCTATCTCGGTCGGATGAGCACTATCATATAAAACAGTGAACTTGCTCAGCCACGATGACATATTAGGTCCGGGTTACATTAGCTGTGGTACGTGGAGAGTGGGGCGTGTTGCTCTTGAAGCCTGCCGTCGATATCTGTACAGAGCGGAGGGTCAGTCTACGGGGGCGAAGGGCGTCAAGTCTGCGACCGGCTTCGTCTAATCTTGCTGAGGGCGCCGGCCAAGTCTTTCGGCGTCACGTTATGGTGAGAGCTCTTAGCCTGTTGCTCCCCGACGCATCCCATATCCAAAAAAAACAAAGGTTATTTTTTTCTAGTGTACTACTACTAAGCTTGGGTTAGACCAACGTTATACTG
Source organism: Lepidonotus clava (assembly GCA_936440205.1). Classification (NCBI taxonomy): domain Eukaryota; kingdom Metazoa; phylum Annelida; class Polychaeta; order Phyllodocida; family Polynoidae; genus Lepidonotus; species Lepidonotus clava. The sequence continues at coordinate 23,982,391 of OW387135.1, forward strand.
TAAACCGGTTCTTTGTTGTGGATCCTGACTTGGCCATTGTGTCTGAGTGCACCTGTTGAAAAAGAAAACAGAAATAGTTTAGAAAAAAGTTGGGATTAGGGGGAATAGTTTACAAATTAAATTGATAGTCTATGAGTCAGATAATTCTACTAAAATAAAATTAGTTTGACTTTGCTTTTAAACCTAGAAGCCAAAGGATACAGCTATATACCAGGTATGTAATTAATACAAGTACTGGGTATTTGACATGTTTTGTGTGGTGAATAACAACTTATATGTCGAATAGGTAAGTTTCAATTGGCTCATGAAGACCAGATATCCACATAACTGTGCATTTACTGTTACATGCATGACATTGAAATAACATATTTATATTTCCTAGATATGCAATGGGAACATTATGAGCATCTTTAAATTGAAGTCGTATAATTTCTATCTTTACATTAATGTATTACTCGGTTGTATACTTCAGAGTGCTCTTACCTGGTATCCTAGAGCTATTTTAGGTGGGATCTTTAACCGTTCTTTCAACTTCATTCTGAAAACAGAGCAAAGATCACATTAAGCAAAATATACCAAATATTGACATCAGCAGGAAAAATAAGTAACTGTAAATAAACGATGTAATGATATCGTAGAAGGTATCAGGAGATTCCAAGGCCTATTTTTTCCTTAAGTAATTGATAAAAAAAAAAGTGATGTGCAACATTGATTTAATGTTGCACATCACTTTTTAAATTAATCTATTTTAAGTGAGCTTTTCCGGGAATCTCCTGAGCAGTGACTGATTCAATCCTTACCCTATTTTCCTGGTTGCTTCACTTTTGCTTGCGTCATGCGTCCACAGTCCCAGCTTGTCGCCTTTGTTACGAATGTTGACGACAGCCCCGCAAACATCTTCGCCATGCTCATCAAACGCTTCCCCTATTAGGCATAATAACTGCAAGGCAAGGAGACCAACGTAAGTATCAAACTTAAATCCTGTTATTCAAATGAAGGTATAATCAAAATCTATGATTTCGACTGGATCATCTTGGCTTCACTTAACATTCCGAGTGGTTCTCAGAATTGTTTGTCTGATTCTGGGATAGCGTTTTAAGTTTTCCTCAAACACTTCCATGTGCATTCTTTATATTTGACATGACACTAATATCTCACTTATGCAAATTAAAGTGGGTGAGGTACATGCCTATTGACAGCGGCCAGGAATATATGAAATTGTTACAGCGGCTGTGGATAAAGAAGGGAAAAGAAGACAAAATACTCACGGTTTCCAGCCACAAATTATCTAGGTCTGAAAGCCTTTGGGCTTTATTTAAGTTGATCAGCCAACGACCGCCACGTTTGTTGTAATCATCTTCCCACATAGGCTGGACGCCCTCCTGTCATCAAAAACATAAAATACAATGATTTTGAGAACATAACAATTTAATGACAAATGTGTTGGTTCTAGAAGAAACTAATTGGGTTCTTATCCTACGGCTAACATTTAGGGAGATGTGTTATCTATAAAAAAAAAAAAAAAAAAAAAATTAACGTCATTCACCAAGTTTTCGTGAATTAAACTGAATAGCTACAAAGCTTTTCCCTCCCCCGAGAACCCCATATTTGACGCACTTTTGTTATGTTTTTCCCACGATTTGTCTGAGTAGTACTTATTTAATATCCAAAAGAAATACTGAATAATCTGAATTTTCAGGAACACAGACCGTCCTTATTTCCCTTAGCCTTTAGTTTTTCAAAGTTCAATATATTTGACTTAGTAGTTTCGCAGGGAGATATAAATGTTAATTCACAACGATATTCTTTTTGGGGGGTTTACCTTGAATAGGGAGTAGTCACATCCAGAAGGCAGTTTACTCGCCGGCTGTATGTGGTTATACAACCTGCAAAAAGAGTCACATTAAAAATAGTTTTTACTTGATTAACAGAAATAGATTTTTTTTTATCAAAGTAACAACAGTAATATGAAAATTAAATACTAAGAAATACTTGTCTGTACGACCTGATACTCATTAATTACAGTAAGTCTAAAAGAGAGAAATCGTTGGCTGAACGACCCAGGGTCCCAACTCAAATTTCACGATCAAAACCCTGTGTTTATGAGTTTCCCTGTCCCGTGGTAAAATTCACCTGCTAAGGTTTCTTTTCTTTTCTGATCTCAAAAGTATTCAAGTGTAAAAATGTCTTATAAGTTGTGTCTAATTTTTACTCTTGTGAAAGTGAAATTTCCTGAATTTGAAGAATAAAATATATATATAAATAAAAAAAAAAAGTAATTACCCCCAGAAGTCTTCGACTGTGTCGACTGATGTGATTATTTTGAGGTTAGCTTTCCAGTCTTTGGACTTGTCGTTTTTGAAGAACCACAAGGCCCATCTGTTTTGAAGTGGATGTTTGATGAGAGCATCTGGGCCCAGGACGGCGCCCTCTTCGCCAGCGGCACCCTGGTCGTCATTCTGCTGCAAGAACAAGTTAGTGACAGAGGGTCAAATAAGGTTTTCTTTCTGTACGTTGTTAGCTTGGAGTTCCAGCCTCTCCGCAGAGACTTAACTTAAGAAAAGATCCTAGATGACATGAACGAATATATTTATAGTAAAGTCAACAAAGTATAGAGGTTTCGATGCTCCCTGCAGCCAGTGTCGAAAAAAAACAAAAAAACTTTTACTGAATGGATCGCAATGCCTATCTGGACTGATTCCACCAATTTATTCTTACATGTATGATACCCTACCCGCTCATCCGGGCCACAACGCAAGGAAATATTAGAATGTAAAACAATGTATTCTGGTATAGCATTGATTTTGGGTGGATATTTTAGGTTTCCCTAAAATCAATCAAATTAACGGGCTTTGGTAGTGCTGGCTCGAACAGACATACAAATCCGTTGCTCCCAAATCAACAAGCTTCTATTTATGTGAAGATATACTATTTTTGATTAAATAGATTAAATTGGGTAAATATTTTCCGATTTATTCAATATTACAACTGCCACCCTAATAACTAGTTCGTCCTCAGCAATAAATAGATCAACATTATATTATAATTTAACAAACACTGAGCGAAAAGTACCAGCAGAGAATATCTAATGATTTACAAAGTACACCTTTAATCTTGGGGATACCTTCCGACAGTGTTAAATAAGTTAAACCTCAGACTGATACGCACAGCGTGAATTACATCATCATGAGGGCAGACACTGGTTTGTCAACACGTATATATCTATCAGACTCTGGTTTTGAATCTTACCTAAAAAGACATTGTCAAACTATTTTAATGTTTTAATTTAAAAATCGAAATGAATTTTAATTCTGCCAGTACTAAGATAAGAAACTGATAGAAATATCTATCCCACTCTTGCTGCTGCCAACACGTGTTATTGTAGTAGGGATGTCCGTTTGTTTGGTCCCACCTGCAGGTCTCACCAAATCCAGCATCCTGGTTGTCCTTTCCACCCCATTAATTTAAGGCCCAGGACATCCCGACAGGACCTTATGGGTATCCTGTGGACACCCTAGTCTAGAAATCATACCTCAATATCAAAGTTGAGGCAGCTAGACTCCCAAGTATATAACCAGGACAGCCGCGAGTCACTGTCTGGGCATAGTTAGGACACATTGTCATTTTAAAATTATTTGATCCCTGGACCTGTTTCAGTCCATGTTTCATAGTTTGGGCGATCTTGCATGAGAAAATATTTGTTAATCGTGTGGAGCAAGTCCTAGAAGTACTTTCCCTAAGATCCGCCTATGAGTAAAACCCCCCTATGAATACCCTTTAACCGCTTTCAAACCAATACCCTTTTACACATGTACCATCCCCAGCGAAAAACTGACTTGTTCTGACCAAAGTCCAAACTCTGTCAGAGGTTCGGTTCCAACTGCACATATGTATGCTACATCATCAAGGAAGGTTTAAGCGTTGAAGCGCAATATTGCATGTGCTAGCTGCTGCGTGTGAGACAGAAGTGAAGTCTAAAAGTAGTGATCTATTAAACCCTTTAGACGGTAAGACCCCACAGGATTTCCATGGATTTTCCTCGAGAATTCCTTAAATTTCTTGTATAGCTGCTGCACGTGAGAGAGAAGTGAGGTGTGAAAGAACTAGAAGTGATCTACCTAATTCAGTAAGCAATAGAAAACAAGACGACCTTAATGATCTTCTCTTTCTGTTACTTTGCAAACGATGAATGGTCAGCGTTCCTGATATATTTAATTCTGGTGAATAAATCCTAGCCTGATACACCGATTTCTATTCTCAAATTAACTGAATAAGTGGAAAAACTCTATACTGCTACTACTGCTACAACTACTCTCTCCTCTTGCTGGAGCTTGCTGACAACATAGGCTGGTCGACCGGCTGGGTTTTCGTGCACTACAACTACCGGCCGGTATTAGGTGCCAGCCGTAACTACTTGAAAATGTGGCGATTCTGCTAAATCCTTGGGCCAATATTTTATTTTCACCAAACAGTCTATTGTTTCGATGGATAAATAAGAAATAATGTATTTTAGTAAGCAAAGTGTATAATAGATGCATAACTTAGTGAATATTAACAATTACAGCACACCTAGATTGGGACTATTTTCAATGACATTATGGCCCTCTGGGTTGCAGGGCACTATTTTCTTGCAAGTGCCAATTCTGAACTTTAAGGTCTATTTATACTGAATTTAGATGACCTAAAATTCTACTTTTTGTTTATTTCATAGTAACATCCTAAGCATTTACCTCGCACAAGGAATAGGATGTGGAGTTCTTCTTAATATGTAAACCCCCAATGTAAACAAACCCTAAAAGTTACGAACTAGAAATCTGAAGATTGTCGGCCAGAAACTGGCCGATGTTGCGTTGGTGGTTTTTAAATGTTATAAAAATTAAAAGGAACATGTCCCTAATTCTCCCCTCCCCCCCTCCCCCAGCAAGTTCAGGCATGCCAGTCATAAAGGGTCATTTCCGCGGAAAATCCGAAAATTAATTAAAAATGCATCTAAACCTTGTTTTCCCCGCCGACCCGGGCCCGGGCCGGTCACGGCTGATTGAGCGCACGGACGGTGGTATAGGAGGATTTCCTATTGGTCAATCATGTTGACCAATGAGTGTACAGCTGGCCCCAGCCCGGCAGCCAGCACCCCCTCCATCTACCCCCCTCCCCCCTCCAATTAAACAATTACACGGTCCACAACAATAGACCCACTTCAAAAACGGACCTATACCTTGGTTGCGTTGGTTACTTAATACCTATATGATCAATACTTATATGTACCAACGCAACAAAAATCGGCAAATCCAACAGGGCGGCGCCGGAAGTGTTTCCAAGCAACAGATTTCTCCCGACCTTGACCCCACACCGAATACTTGGCCTGACTCGCTGAGCAGGCCAAGCTTTGCCAGGCTAGCTGACAACACTGGACACTCTCAGTGAATGTTACAGTGCTTTGACATTTTCCTAGAAAATTTAAATTATTCAAAATCTCATAGATACAAAGAAATTTACCAATTGAAATTTTCTAAGGAGCCTTTTCATCACTGACCTAATTTTGTAGCAATAAAATTATTATAACTATATGCACAGCAGTACAAAACTGACTTTAACTGGGACCAAGGAATCCCCTGAGTCAGAATGACTGAGGCTGAGACCAACAAGTCACTGACTTGTTTGTCTTGTCTAATTCGAGTCACTTTCATTTTAATGAGTGAGTGTGTGAGTGAGTGAGTGTTGAGTGTTTTACGCCGTACCGACACCCAGGGTCATTTTCACGGCAAAAACCAGTTGGGTCGAATTCTGTCTTTGGTTATAGTAATTAGTATCTATGAGATGAAGGTGACAGGGCGGGCAAACAGAAGGGGATCAAAACCTAGCAATCATTTTTGCTGTATCTCATACCGGGCCTTAGTGAACCGAGCACTAACCGGGAATTGAACCCAAAGAACCACTTGGTCAGTGCTGGGTCCCCCCTATCGTTGCCTTCTACAATCAGCAGGGAGCTACTGGGGGGCCTACTCTTACCCGGACCCCAACGGAGTTTCATTTTAATGATGTTTTTCCTGATTCTAACTTAGTGATAACGTTAGTGATAAACCTCGATCGTCTAGACTTATAACTTAAAGTTATATCCATGTCTTAGAAGTAACTAACGTTAGTCTAGCCTCAGAGTCTAGACTAGGGTAGGGACAATATGGCGCACTTCAAAGAAGGCATGTCAATTTTCTGAAGATAGAAAAGGACAGGGTCTACAAGGTCAACTTATTGAACTAAAATGTGAGAGAATTCTCTTGAAATATATGCCTAACGCCCTTTTACTGTAACAGATAAGTTGTAATCGGGCTGTCAATATGAACCAAAACCAGACCCGTGTCAGATGCTGTGTCACGGAGTCAAGCCTCAAGGCAGTGACAATCGGGCTTCCCTTTTTGTCACTTTTGTCCGCTAAAAGGAACTTAACTTTGTAATTCCTCAGCTTCTGCTAGGATACAGAAATAAACGTTCGTTTCCCTAGTCAAAATATATTTACTTATCAGGTCCATGGGACAAAGTGACATTCACATACATTGTCATTGGTCGCCTTGAGGATTTGTCAAGTGAAGGCGCATGCCGTGCCCATGAACACAAGGAAACGCCGGTTCGCGACCACACACATACTCATAGTTTTTCTGATGTAACTACGTGACATTTAGCTTTTTAGACAAGTCACATCACTGAACACATCTGTATATTTTATGTTCAGTAGTTCTTTAGCTGCTCTTGTGCTAATCCGAAGCTACATTTCATGAAAACCTTACCTCTCTGGTATCGTTCTCTTCCGAAGCCATGTTTGCAAAATCCAATATGGAGGTGATCATGTGGTACACGTGGAAACGAGGCTGGCCGCCCTCCTTTGACACAATTCTTCCTTCACTCTATTCCATGACCCAATTGCAGCAGAAACACCTCCATGTTTGGTCCTACAGAGCCACTTCTGGTTTTCAATTATCTTTACTTGACTGTTGATTAACTATATTAACAATCGCATGATGTAGACCAATTTTTATGTTAGGAAAAAGGAGAAAGTTGAAGTGAAGTATGATTCAACCTTGATAACTCAAGCCGGCCACTTCCTCCCAATCCACCACAGCTGTCAGTGCAGTCTGCAGATGGTCTCTTTCCGCCTGTAGACGTATCAGATAGATCATCTTATCTTGCTGTTATTATTAGGCCTGTATGGGACAAAAAGGATAAGGACCTGCTATCTAAACGATTAAATTCTAGGTACTTTTTTCATATAAAGATATTTTTGCTAATTAAATCTTTCTTTTTGTGTTAAACTGTTTGTGTGTCTAGATCTAAATGTAAAAAAAAAATTAAAAAATTAAAATCTTTAATAAAATCCCACAAGGGAGACTCGTCAAGTTGACATTCATGAGCATCTCCAATTGTAAGAAATACATCAATTATAGGTCCAAGAGTGATAAACCTGGCCTGATATATACAATTCAATGGCCCCCTGTCACTAGGTTAGATTGATTGGGCATTGTAGGGGGGGGGGGGGGGGGGCGCCCCCTTTCATTTTTCAAAATGTTATATTTTTTAATGTAAAATCCCCACTCTCTTCCCATTTCTTTCAGAAGAACGGCTTTAGGGAATATAGTTTCTTTTGTAATTTAACAGAATTTAATGCAACTCTGCATATATTGGAGTTTCAATACCACACTCATGTTCAAAATGTGGTAGACATTATCATAAATCAGAAAATTGTCTGTTCGCTCACTTGCAATAATCATTTCTTGGTGATAAATCTAAAAAAAATAATTGCTAATAATTATAGTAAATACAATTTCCGAAAATTAAGACAAGCCTGTATGTTTAAGGCGCCACCTGTACACACATATGAAAAACATTTTCAAATACAACTAGGCCTATACTTAATGTGGAGAGGCGGTCGGGGGTATATTCGAAAGGGTCTTTTCAACTTAGTGGGACCGATCAAGAAACTTTAGAAGGGACTCAATTTTGCGGAATTTCCACCACAAATTTATTGGAAAAACTGTAATGCAAATGTGACCAAAAAGAATAGGGTGTTGCTATCTGAGCGCAATCTCCGCCCCCTGCCCTTGCCCTTCTTTAAAAAATGCACAATTATTAGTTGTGTGAAATCATATGTATCTTTAGGCTACAAGAGGAACAGAGAAATAGGAGTCAATTCTATATTTCAGTGATTATCAACCGTTAGGTAAATTATATGTAAATTTGATAGGTCACACATAAATCTCTGTATTTTTGTACGTTGTTGATCTTCGTATCATTGACTTCTAAAATTAGGAAGTAAATTCGTCAAACAGAAAACTGAGAGAAGACTCAATAACTGAAACATTCCACAACTATAAGGGTACATATTAATACGTTTAATACAAGTTTATTGCATTTTACAACCACAAATAAAACTTAAAACCTAATTAATATTTCCTTTTATTTCGCTCCAGTCTCTATGTTATTTTGAGGCGAAATGACATTTCGGCGAAATTCTGGAATATAGACTTTTTTCGCTGGTTAGCAGCATACATGAAGGAAAGACATAGGTTCAAAGCACTGCACGCCGGGAACCAGCAAAGTTTTAAAATATTTGTGATTTTTGAAGCTGTCCGGCCATTTTTCTCAAAATTCACAAAAGACAGGGACATATAACTTTGATTATATGATGCCAAATATATCAGGGAAGAATAGTTCATTCGGTTTTTTCATGTTTTCTTCAATATTTTTGCATGATTTCATTTTTATCTGTAGCACCTGCATGGCAAGAAAGCAAAACGGCAGACAGAAATACCGCCAGTGTAAAAGTAGGTCTCACGGCCTGATTGACACTTAGACCCCGTCACTTAGGCCCACTGCTCTCAGGGGAGGTGTTAAAGCACAGGCCGTCAGTTTTCACGGCCCTAGGTCCGCAAATTTAGATCTACTGTTAATTACTTAGGCGGAAACTGTTGACGAAAATAAAAGATTTAAATGTTTAAATCGTTTCCGCCTCAGTTTTAGAGCCACCTCGCACTTCGAGCAGAGGGGAGGTGGACAGCATATAACCAGCGAACAATATATGATTTAAAGGCTAGCTCACCGAAACCAGCGAGTTGTGGAAAAGCAGGTGGACAGATGTCCACCAAAAACATGTCCACCAGTTTGCAAAATGTGAATATCTCATAGATTAAACACTAATAAATTCTAATTTTTGGTCCAATATTAAGAAAACATGTTATACTTTGCCTGAACAATGTCAAATATTGACATACCTAGTGAAATCATGGTGAAATCATGGTTAGAAGTTTGGTTTCGGACTGCCGTCCGTGGTGGACATAGCGGGCCGGGAGGCTGACACTGTCACCAGCCAGGGCCAGGGCTGGGGCCCAGGTGAAGAACCACCCAAAATACTGTCGTGCCCCCCTGGCGGATTTACTTAATTTCAGGATTCAAGAGGTATTTAGTATGATTTTAGGGGTATCAGAGATCATCCAGGGCAAATTTGGGGGCTTGACATGCTGTATTTCTCGAGATATTTCGGTGAATACTCTTGAGAACTTCCGATCGTCCCGCCAAATCCCCTATTTTCGCCCATGCCTGACGGCACGAAACCACACTACCAATAGCGTCTGCTTGCTATAGTATCGTTGATTGGATGTCCCGATTTTTGGTGAGTTTAAAATGGGAGGTATGAAATTTACTAATGTATAGATCTAGGCCTATATCTGTTCTGAGACCTCTCATGCTCCTACTTATCGTATGGTTTGGTCATTTTAGGCCTGGACACTTTGGAATAATATTTTACAGATGTCCTTGATTCGGATAGGCACTAGGCCTATCATGTGTGCTCCGAATTTTTTTTTTTTAGGCCTTATACGGCTTATACCAGCCTATCAAAATATATAAAATACAGGAAACTATATGATTTGATAAGTCTCATGCTCCTATACATATCCGGTGATATTGTAGATCTATGGTTTGATCATTTTAGGCCTAGACATGTTTGCAATTTGAATATATTCAGACCATGTCTCACAGGTTAAAGATTAAAAATGATTTAAAGATTAAATGATTTGTGAATTCGTCACTATAGTGGACTATAGTGTCACTTTTTCAGACCTACCATCAAAATATTAGATCTGATTTGAAATTTAATATATCTAGATCTAGGCCTAAGTCGCTGTCAGTGTCTGAATCATTACCATCTCAATGTTGAAACATAGGCGTCACACTTGATCGGTTATTTTCATGAAAAATACTTTGAAAATCTTCTTTAAACTCAAAAATTCATCGATATCAGGCTTATCATATCTGATTTAAACTTTCAAAAATATTTAAATGTTATTGGCTTTTGACTCAAATAAAACACAGAAATTAAATATACTCAAATATATCACAAATATACTCTTTCCAGCCCAGGATCCACCCTCTTGTTCAGATTTCCTTTGGGAATTTTCACCTGCACACCAAAATTTTATTTAGGCCTTTTCAAGCCTATTAAAATGAAAGAGATACAGAAATCTATGATGTTGATCATTATTATTTGTAAATCTGTGACTAGAACCACTAGAGAGTCATCAGGCTTGCCAAACTTTTTTTGTAGACTGGACACTAGACCGGTATGTAGTGCCAGTATAATGAGTTCACACCCACCACACATCTAGAATTATTCATATTTAGAGAAAAAAGATAGATTCTTGGTTTGAAATATTGACAAATACTATTTCGCCTCTCATGGAAGCTCTGCTCCAGATGTGACATTATGACTAGTCTTACATTCCTCGGGGAAATACAAAACAAAATTCTACATTCTGTTTTAAACAATTAAACGATAAATGTAACAAATTATTGCAACTTTAAAAGTAAAATACAACTGTTTTAATTTACTTAAATCTTGAGTTGACGGGAAAATGTGTGGATTCTCGGCTTTGGTGATAATACTGCTGCTAACAATAGCATTTATATTAAGATACTGTAATTACTGGACAATAGTGGGTTATGTCTTAACTCTTTATTTGATTTCATTGAACTGACAAAACTGGTACGTGGACAAATTTTATCCAACCTTCATCCGACGTCACGTGCAACCAGACAATGGTATCCATGGTAACGGGAACATTGCTGAGATTATCATAAGGGCATCAAATGAAACATCTATACAAAAGCTAACATCTTATGTTGAAGGTTACAATGAACATGTCCATGCATTACAACATGTAGCAACAGTCTGACACACAACATCCATGTCCAGATCAAAACACTCGAAGCTGATGATTGGGGGGGTGATGCGGACTATGTACAAAATATACAGTCTTATTTATATGAGCGCTGCTCTAGAGGCAGCCACATGTGGGTGCTGTTGAGGATTTGGCTACCAAGGCTTTGTCCCCCTGCTATTTACAATTAGACATCATTCTTCATATTACCTTCTTAGCACATTTTCTTTTCTCACTGTATGTTTTAAATGAAACCTTGTCTGATTACTCATTATGCACGTCTACATAGTACGACGAGTTCGACATTCGGTACATGTGTACCTAATTGTGTCGGACTCCATACCTACTCACACTCAATCACTCCTACACATGGCATTGATAAGGTCGGAAACTATTTTTCTTATAGATAATGGAAAAAGAAAATATTTGGTGAAATCTTTGGAGAATATCTTATTTAACACCTCATGCAAATAGTATACCGCATTTAAATAAGTCTGTAAAAATAAATTCGACGAAATGTGAAAATAAAACAAAGTTAAAAATGTTTTCCTTCAGTTAAATCGTAGTTATTGACGACCAACTGACAAATGCAATCATTTCGTATACTTTTTAAGTGTCGACCAAGGAAGGACTCGATGACATTCTTGTTGTTATCTGGTAGTAAAACAACTTTACTACAGGAAAAACTTGCCTTTTCACAATTCACACATGTTCAATGCTGTGTACGAATGTGTAGATAAACAAGCATGTGTTAACAACACCAAATTCACACGAAGGGAAACGTCACTTTTCTATCAACCTCCAAAGCCATACAGTTCCTGTACAGAAGCAAAAAAGAAAATTCAATTGTTTGGCTAGGCCACGAACTTGTTATCAAAATGCTCAGACTTTTCAATTTTCTGTTTGTTGTAAAATCCGTTGTCATGCTAGTTTCCTACTTACTGAAACAGTTTATGAGAATTCACACTGACGCACTAGGTATCTTTGCAACCTCTCACGATCACTCTCGCACTTGCACACACGCGAATACATTTTGGATACATTTTCTGATCATCTTTCATGTAGACATTAAGACACACACCAGAAGCTCTTTCATCCTGCTGACTTTCATTATTCGGACTGAAGTATATATAAACATCCGCAGCACACACTCTATCTAAAGCGCACCCCTTTAGACATCATTAATGGTAACCCTACTTCTACTCTTCCCTGCTTATTTGCTAAATCATTGGACAGGCGTTCTTTAGGACAGCTAATAAACACGGAACTATTTACAAAATCAACATCGCAGTTTCATTGAATAGACATGGGGAGAATCCCTTAAGATAGGTATTTTTCCACACAAGAAATATATATCAATTATATGAATACGTTGCTAGGCAACTTATCTCTTCCATAAACAGAGTTCTATCTATACTTAATCTGCATCACCTGAATTTTAGTTGAGAGATTTACCGTTTAACACAAATTCTTCGTTTTCTTTTTTTACGTCAAATTATATTGCAGAATGCAGACACGTTCTCATTTCCTTCTACCTGTTAGCCGGTGCTTTCCAAAAGTTAAAACACATGGCACTTGAAGGGGACTTAATTAAGGGTCAGAGTAGAGCAAGGGTTACAATCTTCAACACAAGCCTCTCTCGCACAAACACCACGGAGCACTTGACCAATCTTTTCAGACCATTTCGAGCTTGAGTCTGTCACTCTAGAAACATCGTGTCAAAAGATTATTTGTCCGTATATATAATCAATTATCAATTTTGTGTTCCATGCAGTCGGGTTAAAAACGTTTAGCACTTTTGGTGGTATTGTACACGAACAATTCGAAGTATATCATATCATAGGAGTCCACACTGTCAGTGTGGTGTCACTGGCTGTAGTCAGTATATAACCGTTGTGTGCCCGTGTCACCGACCGCCGATATAAACTGGAATGAAGGGTAGACAGGAGACGGCTCGACAATTCATCTACCACTCTTCACTACAATACCAAGCGACGCCAATACTGGTTGCGTACCAATCGGCGTCCATAGAAAAATGACAATATGCTCCACCTGTGGGCACCATTTACGTATCCTTCTTTTTTTTTTCTTTTTCCCCCTTTTAACCTTGTCACTTTTTTGTATATACATTTTTTCCCCTTTGTTTTTTTTTCTCTGTTATACCACGGACCTGTCTGAATTGGAGCTATTCACAAATTTGGTCAAATTGTTCTATCAGACGAACAGATCCTCCCTCTCGGATGTGTTTGAAGGCATGTTACGGTCTCCTGTACCACACAATGATTAGTACCAAATCGACTTTTCTCTGCTTCGTGTGCAACCTAAGTAGCAAGCCAACCAGGGCTTTTTTTAGAAGCACACCACGTCAACTGCAGTAGTCCTATACACAAATGCTTGAGCTGGCAATACACACACAAAAGTGTACAATCAGGACCCGATAACAAAACCAATGTGCGCCCTCGTAGTTATTAATATACACACCAAGAGAGGACTATCGATAGGCCCTCAGCACAATATGAAAACATATCTAAAATATAGAGTTCTGTACAGAAATCTAGTCAGTCATATCATCTGTGTAGTATGATCCTCCAATGCAGTGGGGCCCCTACGTGTGAAAAGGTCACCGTGTTCCTCTCCAAGGCAGGCGCTAGTTTCACATTATCATATCATAGGAGACAAAAAGTAAACCCCTGCCCTTGCTAGAACAAGTTTTCTTGCAGAACCTTTGACTAGGACTTTTTGACTTGTCTACAGCTCGTGTTATTATATCTTCAGTGGATAATAAGATGACGTTTGGCAACTCCTGCATGGGGTAGAAGGGGAAGGCACCTGGGCCTCAGTTCATTTCTCGATTCTCACGTATTCCGCTGACTGCTCAAAAGGTCAAACAAGACGGCGTAGTCCTCCCACGGTCTGTGCGGTCTACGACAAGGCCGGCTGTTTTTTTTTTTTTTAAACGCTCTACAGAAGCCCCTTGTTAAGACTCCACCGTGATCATTAGTGGTGGTCTGCTTGAGGGCTTATCACATAACAGGGCACCATACAAATATACAATTTGCCGGTCCATAGTAGTTCAGTGCACCATCCCTGTTTCACGATGCCTGTGGACATGGATCACTCCCCGAGCCGGGGAGCATTGTTGTTCGCATCCTTATCATCGACGAACTGTACGTAGGATATATTTACACACATATGCGCCCAGAGGGAATGGGGCGATCATTTCTTTAAGTGTCGTTGGGAGGACCTCGTTGGAAGGTCGTCCCCTTTGGATGCACTACCACGGCGAATGGCTGCAGAGTTCATCGCTCCACCGGGCATCATACCCATGTGCTGCACAGCATTGGCAGACATGCGTGCTTGGTCCCTCTGTTCACCGCCCATGTTGGGCGGTGCGCCACGGTGCAGGCGCATACTGACTCGGCGATCACGTTCTGCTCGAGAGATTGGCCGCGGTGATGTTGCTGCAATAGAAAATAAATCATAAGATTATTGGAATGTTGTAATTTTCTAGATTGTGTTTGACTTTGAGGCTTGACTTTCTGTGTATCTAGAGGACCAAAATTTGGGTAATCCTCCCGGAGAAGGCGGGAGCTCAGTGGACAAATACCCATGTTTCTGTTAATGGTTCTTTTTTTTTTTTTTTTTCATAATATAAACCCATCTGAACACTTAACAATTCTTATACTCGAGTAAAAAGTATTGTTTCTGTTTACAAGAGAAAGACAATTTGAAAACTTTTAATACAACATCAAGTTGTAAATCAGCAAAATATGGCCAAAAACGACGCTCAGTTTTTCATATACATTGGGAATTTAGAAAATCAGATTGTCCTCTTTACATTAACGCACAGTGAGACGTGCTTTTGTCTAAGATTGACTGAGGTTTTCTGACGAGCTGAGTAAATCACTCAGGTAACGGATTTCAAGAAGACATGATCTTGTTTAATTTGTTTCTACTAAAACGTGTATCAATTTTCTGATTTGGTTTCAACCTACCTCCATAGTCTATGCCTGTAGCTCCTCCGGGGGCGTGGTCGGTCCCTCGTATCCTGCCCCCGCCTGTGGCGTGTAGGCCTCTCGTGGTCGAGCTGTGGATGGGTTGCCGGTCTCGCGATGCGCCATGGTCGGGTTCTTCACCGCTGCGGCTGCCTCCCTGTAACAATCCGTTTGAAACTCCCTGGTGAAGGGTAATTTCGTAATCAATACATCCTTCTCAAGAAAAATGTTA
Source organism: Lepidonotus clava (assembly GCA_936440205.1). Lineage (NCBI taxonomy): Eukaryota > Metazoa > Annelida > Polychaeta > Phyllodocida > Polynoidae > Lepidonotus > Lepidonotus clava. The sequence goes on from OW387135.1 coordinate 23,997,822, forward strand.
CATGATATTGATGCAAGACTCAATCAGGATTGTAAAGCATTCGGGATGACTTAATGGGTATCTGCTTATTGCATACTGCTTTTCGTAAGTTAAACGATTACTAACTGAATATCTTTTTCAAATTAGGTTTTAAATAATGTTTATATAGATAGAACCGGGCGATATGCTCTTGGCAGAGACCGCATTGAAGTTGTTTTTGGAAACTTACTCAAATTGCTTCTCTATCAGATCAGTAGAGAAATTCATGTATACATAGCATCGAATGATTAGGAATACATGAACCAGTTAAACAAACATACAATTCTAACAGTATTAACCATTAAAATTTGTGAACTTCTATGGTCCAATAACTTAGGTCAATATACTCCAGCTGTTTCTAATTTTATTGTTGTCTTTAGCATATACAGGGTACCAACCGAAAGTCCATTTTCAAATTCCCTGTGTTTTCACTGAGATTTCCCTGTCCCGCGGCAATTTTTCCCTGTGTCATATCCAGCAAATTTTTCCAATTTAAAAGCCTCTGCGTGCAGAAAAAATTTGGACAACCCAACAACAAAATGTTAAATCTCTAATATCTGGAGAATCAGGAATTTTAGGACCTGGCCAAATGAAATTCCCTGTGTTTTGGCAAAATTTCCAAATTCCCTGTGTTTTCCCTGTCAGGGAATTTTTTTTGCCATTTTCCCTGTTTTCCCTGTTTTCCCTGTGTGGTTGGTACCCTGCATATAAGGCTGCATACTTATTTAGGATTTAGAACGAAAATGATAACAAAAAGCTACTCACGAATTTCAACATGTTCCAGTCGAAAACGTAGTCATATGTGAAACCTTGTCTATGGAAGAGGTTTCGGAATAGTTGACGTAAGTAGGAGTAGTCTGGTTTGTCATCAAACCGTAATGATCTGCAGATGTTCAGGTAGGTAGCAAATTCGGCTGGAAATTGTAAAGAATGAATTTCATTATTGTATAAATTGACACTGAATAATTTCATCTAATTTCATTCACCACCTTTGAATGTCTAAATAAATTTCAAAGTCTACACCAAGCCGTCGTTGAGCTGGATGTTCTCCACAATATTTTATTTTATTATTATCTAACTTCATTGTTTTATTAGTCATTTCTTGTGAGTATGGGGAGATTTAGGCGATGATTTTACTAGTACAGTGGTCCTCAGACATGGTGAGACCAGAAAAAAAGAAAGAAATGAAATTCAGTTTTCTCTTCTAAAGCAAGTTGAATTATAAGTTGAAATTGATTATCTGGATAAAGAAATCTGGATAACACTCTCAGTCATTATTTTCAAATTATTCTATCCCTGCTAAGGGCCTTATGTGGTGAGGGAAGAACCCTGTTTGCTGGGAGAACAGACAAAGTTCTAATTCATACCTGGGAATCCTTTGCAGAGTTCCTCGATCGGTGTTGACATCTTTTTCTCACTGATGCGCTCGTATTTTTGCCTTTTGGTAGCAGCCTTTAGGCCCTGCCATGGCAAACTTCCTCGAAGGAAATACATGAATACATAGCCGAGTGACTCCATGTCGTCCCTTCGACTTTGTTCTGTTAAGGATACAAGGAAAATTATATAATATAGAAATTAATTAAATACGCCAGAAAGGTAAAAGGACAATACTGGAAAAGATTTATTTTTACGTTTACAGATGAGACCCAAATTGTCAACCTGCTGAAATTGTAAGATTTGTGTTATATACCCTGTATCAGACGAACTCATTCCCTTATCTCCAGAATTCATTTTTATACTTATTAGTTATTTCTAATTGGTGTTCTTGTTGAAACTATTTCATAGTCATATGTAACGAATGACATTTAGATAAGATTGAAATCAGTAGTTATATTAGTCATTACTTACCTATTCCTAAATGTGTGTTTATACTAGCATATCTGGCTGTTCCTGTGAGGTTTTTGTTTTCTCGGTAGGGGATGTGTTGATGTGTTCTGGCATCACGGAACTTCTTTGCAAGGCCAAAGTCGATTATATATACTAGGTTGCCTTTTTTGCCCAAACCCATGAGGAAGTTGTCGGGTTTCACATCTCGGTGGATGAAATGCTTTGAATGGATGTACTCTATCCGGCTGATCTGAAATATACAATGAAAGGGGACATGAATCAGTTATGAAATAGGGAGATTCTAGAAAATGAAATGGAGTTTGACCTTTAGAAACGAGTGTGGTGTGTTGTGAATCTCATTATGATTCGTTTGGAAATAAAAACTTTTAATAGCAGATAAGAAAAACAACAAACTGATAGAACACAAGGAAAATTATGTCTTAGAAAGAAATTAGTTGTTTCCAATGGTTTAAAGACACATTTGTCAGTCTTCTATTACCGGATTAGAAAGTACACACGGTAAATGTTATGAGGAATTTGCGATTCATATTTGTATACAAATGAATAAAGATCCTACAAAACCTACAACATTTCCAGGGATCTTTAAGATCCAGTGTAGCGGTGATTTACTTCAAGTTCTTCAACATTAAGCTACAGCTAATGTGAAATACTTATATAGACAGGAAATAAAAACTATTTTCTAACATCTTGCATTTGACACAAATTATGTATAGTGAAAAAGCTTACCAGCTGATCTGCGAGGAGTAGAACAGTTTTGAGGCTGTATTTGCGAGAACAGAAGTTGAAGAGATCTTCCAGGCTCGGGCCAAGTAGCTCCATGACCATGACGTTGTAGTCGCCCTCTGCGCCGCACCATTTGATGATTGGGATGCCCACTGAAAGGAAGATACTGCAGCTCATACCTGGTAGTCTAGCTTTAACAAACAGGATTCTTAGTGGTTTCTGAGTTTTCGTTTACGACACTTCAAGATCATTTTAAGACATTTTGGACCTATATTTGGGACATTTTGAACCAGTCGACAACATATAACTATTCTAAGATTGAAAATAGGCGAGTTCAAACTTATATGACATTTCCAGGGTTGCCCCGGATCCAAGGACTCCTCCCAGATTTCAAACCACATGGAAATGTCATCTAGAATCTCAATACTTATTTGGGACAGACTCCTATAAACTCGTGGACCACTATTGACTAATGAAATAAAATGTAGAAACATCCTCACGTAGATAAAACCCATCCCACTTTACATCACAATTCAAGGTTAACTCTTTGTTTGCAGGATAACTTTCGAAATGCAGTCAAAACAAATCATGACACAGAGTACTTGTTGAGATATCATAATGCAGACAAATTGGCCTAATTTGCAAAGATGTTATACTTAAGCGACACTAGATGAAATTAAATACGTCAGCCTTCCTTTCAACATTTTTGATCTTGGGAGTCCGGATTTAGGTAAAGGATGCATAAGCTCCTTCCTCATGGGGGAAGGGTTTATCAAATCAAAATAAATAAAATTACTCACCACCTCCTTGCATCATTTTGTAGATCTTGCTTTCGATGTGCAGCTGCGGATGCTTTGTTTTGATACATTCTAGTTTTATTGCAACTTCTTCCCCATTCGTGATGTCTGTGCCTGAAAGGTCAAGATAAACAAGTCAATATTTTTGTCAATAACTAATTCTGTTTGCCATTGAATAAAAGGAACTCATACCGTTCAGCTCTGAATAGCACCCTATCCAAGCTTCATTTAATGTAAGTACCCCCTTGTACACGTTCAGTATTGCCACCAGGATTTCGGTTTGATGATGATCAACCAATAAAGATTAAACCTGCAAAACCATATCCTTTACACCACCATGGTGATGGTGCTATGAAGGGAAGTGTTCTACACAATGAAACGGGTCTCTCCAACGAGAAAAACTTACTATGGAATAGGGAAAGAATGGAATCCTAAAGAAAGAATAGGTTACACCAACATTGGAACAAGAAACTGGTGAACGTCGTAGTAACAGACTGGGATGTGTGTAGGGAGGTTTGGGCATGGGGAGCAAGTGGAGGAAGTCGCAATAATTGACCAGGACCGTGTATATAGCGACAGGCTTAGCGGATTTCCGTCAAAAGATTGAAAACTGGCCTTTCTGTAATTGTATGTTACAATTCCTTTATGAAAATGCATACATTTATACATGTATTGTTTTAAACTTAACCATTTAAGATGTTCATGTCGGTAACAGCTTGATCATCTAAATACATGAGTACCGTAAAACCCCTAATTTAAGCCCAGGGCTCACGAAATCCAGCGTCCTGGGTGTCCTGTCCACCCCCCTAAGGGTCTAGGACACCCTGACATGAGCCTCCGGTGTCCTGTGGACACCCTAGAAATCACACATCAATATCAAGGTTGAAGCAATTGGACACCCTGGTTTTATGTTAAGGACACCTGCGAGTCACAGTCTGGGTGTCCTGAGGACACCTTGCCAACTTAAAATTTCGTGAGCCCTGAAGCCGCACCCTAATTTAAGCCGCACCCTTACTTTTGGGTTCGTCTATGGGTATTTTTTCATGCAAAATGTTTATGAATACTATTGGGTTCAAGCTTGTGTAAACCCCTAATTTAAGCCGCACCCTTAAATTGGGGGCCTAACTTACTCCTATTTCTGAAACTAACCCTTATTTAAGCCGCGGCTTAAATTAGGTGTTTTACGGTAGCCTTTATTGAAAGGGAGAGTACAGTAACTAAGAGTTACTAGTGAGTGAGTGATGGATGTTTTACGACATACCGACAGCCAAGGTTATTTTCATGGTGAAACTGAGTTGTGACAAATTCTGTCTCTGGTGATTGGATCTACGAGATGAAGGTGACAGGACGGGCAAACAGAAGGAGATCAAAACCTGGAAATCATTTTTGCTGTACCTCATCCCTTAGTGAACTGAAACACCAAATGGGAATCAAACCCAATGAACCACTTGGTCAGTGCTTGGTCCCCCCTATCGTTGCCTTTTACGATCAGCAGGGGCGACTGGGTGCCTATATTCTTCCCAGGAGCAGAAGCTCCACCCCGGTACCCTCACGGTGTCTAAAGAGTTATTAAGACGGGCGTGCAACAGTATTTCAAATTCATTCGATATCAGTGTCCGAAATTAGGTGCACCCTGCATCCGAGATGCATGATTCTGAGGCCGGGTGCATGATTGTCAAATGTATGCACCCTGGTCATGTATTGCACCATTTTAGCTTTTTATAGTAATGTACACACCAAAATATTTCCGGGTGTATACTTTCAGGACCTCTGCACCTGGTGGGTGCACAAAACAAAACCTTAGTTTTGGACACTGGACATCAGGCCTCGACAGGGAGAGTGCCTGTAGGACTATGAGCACCCTTTTCAGCCTCCTGGGCCACAAGTTTACATGTTTGTTTGTTTGTGGGATTAGTTTAACGTCCGGCCAACCCTTCAGGGTTCTTTTACCAGACTGCACAAGGTAAAGCCTTTCAGCTAGTTTTACGCCACAGGGGCGGTGAACGAATCTATGAAATGAGGTGCCTATTTGTAGCAGTGGGACCCAATACCCTCTTTATAGTGCTGCCACACTGAGATATCATGTCATAGGCCCACACAATACCCCACCCAGTCACATTATACTGACACCAGGCTGACCAGTTATGTTTCGTGGTTCTTACTTACAAGTTTACACGATCGGTACTTTGGGGCTAAGGGGATTCTCTCAAGTTAAACGTGATTAATTATCTGCAGAGATGCTACTACAGAAAGAAGAAAGTTGGGGATGCCTTTCCCATTTTTGTTTTGGAAAAATATTGGAGATAAATAAATTTCAAGAATAGAGTCTCTTATTTACAAATTACACCTGGATTATCTTAGTACTATGACAATAAAATGTTAAGTGATATGAGTATGAGAGAGAACCCATGCTGTCCGAAATCACCAAACTGTAGTAAATCAAACAGAAGTAGAAAAGGTAATATTTGGCGACTCAAGAACACAACAAATGCTTTGAAAAACCCAAAAATTAACATAGTACTGCTTGGAAATGCTTGGGTAGCCTCGGCCGGGTAGCCTCCCTAGTTCTGGTGCTGAAGTCCAGGCCCTTGAATTTGGAAAGCGGAACCCCAATGGACTGTCACCGGATGAAATTCCATGGTAAAATATCAGCGCCCATATTTTCTCAAGTTGTTAGCTTATAGATCTTGTGCAGATGTGGTCACGTGACCACATTTGGTGATCACCACGCAGTGATAATACCACATGGCTTTGAAATTAAAATAAATTCAATATCTAAAATCCTAAGGGATGAGGATTTTTGACTATGATTGAAGGCTTTTGTTTAGATTAATGTAGCACAAATATTTGTTCTTAATTCAGCAGGGTCGAAAATTAACGTCAGCCCTAGGCTGACATTTCCTGATCAGGGCTGACAATTTTGACAAAAAAATAGCAAAGTATCAGCCCAGATGGCTGACAGCTTTAAAGAAAAAGAAAAAAACAGAACATCTGCAGGTAGATTAACAAGACGCACTCGATCATCTTTGATTTCATTTCTCCTATCCTATTCTCACAGACAAGATGTTCCTCTTAACAAAGTTGGAAATTAACCTCACATTGTAAGCTGATGATTTTTTTTTTTTAAATCAGGGCTGACGATATTTTTGAGAAACTCCTAATAAAATCAAGCGGGCTGGCTGAAAATTTTATTAGGCAAAAACAGCAAAATACTACTGTCAGACCAAATGGCTCGTAATTTAGGATAAACTTTATTTCATACCTAAGCCTGCTATACCCTAAGTCCCCAGCCCTAGCACAGATATGGATTCAATGTAGCATATGGATTACAGTCGTCGCTAGGCTAAGCAAGACTCGGACATTCATACTGTGTAATTTATATATATAAAGCTCAATCACTGGATTGGATCCGGGTATGGATCGACTTTGGCAAATTGGACACACCTTGATCATTCATTTTGAAGATTGCAGGCAATGTTATGTCAATGAATCCTTTGCTAAAGGTGATGGGAGGCAGAGTCAGGGGTGATTCATCTGCTGCTCTTACTAAGCTTACTCATCAAACATCTAGTTTATACGCAGAATCCTGTGAATAGTCTTATGATCAACTATGTCAATCTATTATAATGTTTCTATGATAATGTAGTCTCCATTGGTGCATGTACTGAAAATGACAACTTCACTTCATGAAGTCATCATTCAGGACACAAGACTATTTTTGACAGCTTATCATAACGTTAAGGGAAAAAGAACACTTCCAGGAAGAAAGCCGTCTAACTTGTACATTATGATCATGATATCATTATTTTCCTTTGTGAATACCGTCCTCAAATTGTAGGATAAACACACTAATGCACTATTGGCAGGTAACTCAGTTATCTTATTATAACAAAAGATTTTGGAAAATTATGACTATGACTAGTATGAGTAAGGATCCGGCCGGTTACCATAATCTCAGTTAGATTGTTTTGCCTAGACTTCAAGAGCTTCGTAAGGCTTGGACATGGAGTGCTATGATATTAATATCAATCACACTATCGATAGGCTGAATGATAACAAAATAAACAAATCAGGGGTAAAAATCTGGGAAATATTTCCTTGGGTAACTGGTTGGTTCTAAGACTGACAGTGTCCCCGACTCTTGACAGCTGAGTGGGTCGCTTAGTCAATACACAAACAGAAGGAACTGAATGACCACATAAAAAGCCCCTCTTCACAAAGGAAAACCAAGTCCAAACAATGCGATTTGTGAAAATTGTATAATTTCCACGGCTTTCTAAGTCGAGGAAGATTTTCCCATGCATTTACAGGCAGTAATTCCTACAATTTTAATTTGACAGTTCGGACAACTGTCAAGGCTAAATTCCAGTTGCGAACTGGACCCTTTCTGATGGTAACTGGGTGCTTGGCGACAATAATAATGAATAAAACTCTTGGCTTAAAACTAGGAAAAATAATCACTTACCAAAGTAGATATCGCCAAATGAACCGCTTCCTATTTTCCGCCCAAGACGGTACTTATTCCCGACCCTGAGCTCCATACCTGTAAATAAACATTAGAAAATGTCAGATAAAATTCCGGGATCCGATCGACCCACTAAACTGGACTATGAATGAATACACCAAAAGTTTAACAAGGGATATTTCCTACCTGCGCGTCACCGATCTCCTTAATAATCACACAGAAGAAAGATAAAATGTTGCAGATTCAGAACATGTCCGTAAAATTCTTCCAAAAAACCTATGTGGGTTCAGATGACTTAGATTGTACATTAGTCTTCCAGATCTCTCAATACAGCCATTATTTACTTCGGGTCAGCGGTTGCCGACGCTTCTACGCAAGCGCAGAACGCCCAAAACCCGGATGAGCGCAGTGCCCGTTCGATCCACTAGATGGCGCCAAAGGGTAAAGGTGTGGTACATTTTTTCTCACGAGATGTCATCAGTGTTCCCGCCTTCCCGCCACAAAGGGCCACAAAGACCAGGCCTCCCTGTGTGCGTGCATATTGAAGTTAATTATTAGGAAGGGTAATATTATTTATTATAATTGAATATTTTTAGAAAATAGAATATCCATTATGCAGGAAGTTCATGTTTTACTATAGGTCTGCAGGGCAAGAAAGGACTGAAAAACTTGAAATTTCTGGTCCTTCTACCTGTCTTAAAAACATAGCGCTGTTAATAACGTTATGATAAAAATAAAAGTGGTACATTTAGATTTGGTATATTTTTTTCTATCATTCAATACCAAAATTGTTTGTCAGGCATAATTATTTCAATAGAGAAATAGGAGTAGAATCTGACAAAGATGGCACAAGTTTTCCAAATATGAGCATCCTCCCATGTGACATTGCTAATGAATATATGATAATTAATGGGAACAAAGGGGAAAAAATATAAAATACGTTCAGATGATAAATGGCCACAAACGACAAGCAAAGTATGTTTAATAAATTCAAAAAGTCATCAATCATGGACTCCCCCACCAGTAAACTTATGTGATTAATGAAAAATCTTACTACAAATCTTTGGAAAGTAGAACTCAAAATAGAACTTAAAAACAAAACCAGCCCTTTCTTGCCCTGCAGACCTATAGTAAAACTATGACCTGAATCGTTTGTTGTAGAAACAGTCAGGTCTGGATCGGGGGGGGGGGGGGGACCGGGGGGCCTTAAAGGTCACACGAAAAAAAGATTTCAAAATTCAGATAACCTCTTATACTAGTCTATTTTGGTCTAAATTAAAGTTGACAGTGTCTCGTGCGACCTGTGCACTCAAACAATAGCCTGAGGGGGGTCTATTTATAAGTGCGAAGCCAGTCTCACACTTTAAGTGCGAATTTGCAGGAGGCAAGCCTGAACACATGCTAGTGACGTCATGGGCGCCATAATACTCACCATTGTGACCAATGGAGAAAATGAAACTGCTTGGTATTCAAAATGTATAGTTCAGAGGTACATGATATTTTCAGAATGAGGTGTTATATGTGTGTGAAACCTCCCAGAATTTTTACTTAATTTTACAAGCCATAGTTTCAGACTTATGAATTTTCAAAGAGGACTCACATCCATTCACAATTTAGGGCTGATGGCTCCCGTGACGTCATGGGCCTTTGTTTACATGAGCTAGCATGGGAGGTACAGTTGACTAGTGCGAACAAGCAGTGCATTAAAATTTGGTCTATTTCGATAATTACCTTAGATATAATGATTGATATCTTTTACACATTAATGATAATATAAGTGAAACATATTATAGTGCTTAAAATCATCTCTTCGCGTCTTCTTTAACAACCCTCCTCCCCTGTTAATCATGTTTTGGGGGCCTCCCCAGTACATTCATGTTTATGTCCCTCCCTCCCCCGGGTCCCCGCTTTCAATTTCTGGATCCACCCTGAAACATTTGAGAAATCGAAGATCATTCCTTGGCCCAAGCCATCAGAGTGATTCCCAATTTGAGGTAGTCTTTTTTTGCCACCACAACACAAGTAATTTTTGTTTCGGATATCAACATGTATCCCCTACCGCAAATGTTAGAAGACATTGATATTCCACAGTTACACCAGACCGTCTTTTTGGTTTTATCTTGAAAATAAAAATGAGAACATTCACCTTTAAGTTACTTTACTCCCGTGACAAAGCTGTTGTTGCTGAATTGTTTCTTTTGTTTTAGTTTTTTTTAGGGGGGATGACAAAGGAATTTGACATGAACATCAGGAAAACTAATATATTTATGTTTAATTAAAAAAAGAATTCAGCTACTGGGTGAATGATTTGTATGGGAATCAGATTTCATTTTTATCCTACATTTCATGCATAATGAGAGTTCAAAGAATGCCTTACCAAAAGTGTGAGCCCACATATAGATCTCCATATATAACCAATCGTGGGAATTGGTGACCTAAGCACCTGCTAAGGGCTGGGGGAAGTATCAATTTCTATTTGCAATCCTATCTTTCAAATGATGCAGACCATTTTAAAATATTCCTCTTACAGGTCGAAACAGGGCACTTTGAAATCAGCTGCTTGTACGTACTGAAATATCTCAGTTCTACTTTTTGTGCTTCATTTCCATATCATATTCATTATAACAAAATCATATTTAGTCAAAAATATAGTTTTTTTTACTGATTATCAGATGTATTCAAAATAAGACAACTTTTCATACAAATATACAATTCAAATAAATAAACAATATAAACAAATATACAATTCAAATAAATATACAATTCAATATACAGTTTTTGATACTGGAAAGTAAAATACTTTTCCTAGAATATTTGAAAAAATACTCTATCCAATCTAAACATCCTTTTTTCTGTTCCCTTAGTAATGTGATGAATCTGTGGGTGGTTCATATGTGTCACGAGTCTAAAGACAAAGAAAAAATGTATGAATGATAGGTAAAATAATAGAATAACTGGTTTAATATCATATCATAATGTTTAAAAAAATGACGTGTCCATCTATGGCACAAATATCTTCTTATCAACACAAAACCCAAGCTATTTTGGTTCATACATGAAATCATATGAAAACTGGAAGTGACGAGGCACGGCCACATCGGGGCCTGACATGTATCATGATGGCATCAGGGAATGACACGAGGCACAACGACAGGAGGACCAACTGGCATGGGTGCAATGGCAAAGATGGGGGTCACCAGACACAAGATGTCAGGCCGGCGGCTGCCACGCTACCACTCTTTAGGGGCTGACTCGACGTTAGGGCACAGAAGGGTGGAAATGACCCAGTGTTAGTTAACATAGAGCACAAACAGTAGATACCTCCCCGAGCCCAGGTTCATGAGTAAGAAGACACAAAGGTCCTGCATCTTCCACCTACAACACCAATGCCCGCACACACACACTCATCCATCCACTAGTCCCATCCCTTTTCATCCTCCCTGAGACAACCCCAGTGCCGGCAGGCTTATATGCCTGTCCTCCCCCCCCTCCCCATCACCACACCACAAACAGTCCACCTTCATGCACACGAGGCATGTCTCCCCCAGCACGTCCCCGTCTAGAACTTTGTGTTCCCATTCCTGGGACACGGCCGGGCACATGCGAAAAGGAACGAATCCCCAAAGCTGAGAAACACGACAATTGACCTCCATATCCTTTGTTGATATGTTGTGGGCTATGTGGAGATTCAGTGATGAGGTAGACCAGGTGTAATTAGATGATTTATTGTAACTGGAACTCAGACTGCCATGTTGCATGGGCCACCATAATAACAGTGATTAATATGAGGAACAGGGCCAAGGTGGGATTTACTGAAATAGTACAATGCAGTAAGAATAATACCAATTATTCTACATCCTTCTTCTTTTAAGAAAAGTTCAACTCTTTGATAACTTTTAACTCAATGTCTTTGACCTTCTGATAAGTCTCTTTTTATGCAAAGTCTTTTCGTGCATAACTGACCAGCTGAAAAGGAATATATGTCAGCATAAATCAATGCAAAGTTGAAATAAACATGTTATGCAATGTTTAGCATAATAAACACCAAACTAGCTTATCTAATAGACAATGTCCCTGTCTACTTTACAAAGTCAGTATACTTCGAACTGGGTTTGACAGCTCGACCACTTCTGGTTGTAACCACTCTGTCTGTACGAGCAGTTGTTTTCTTAATGGACTGACGTTCTGCTTGTGGAGACCTGTTCACGCTGGGTGACTGAACAGGTGTGTTTGCTCGTGCCGGTGACTCTTTCACGGCAAGAGGAGCTGGACGATTTCCTTGGGGAGCTTTGTCCATATTCGCACGCTGTGTTGGCTGCTGAACTGTAGGAGGAGTGTTATTGGTGCGTGCGTGCAGAACAGGCTGTTGATGTTCCACTGTAGGAGCCTGATCAATGTCCTGATGATCATCCAGTACAACTCGTTCATTTACTGGAAGGAGGTGCCTGCGATTACGGATATAGTCTCGTCCGTCGGCAGAGACTACATAGGATCTTGGTCCTGTTGCCTTATCTTTTACAATGGCAAGTTTGTCATGGCCTTTTTCCGTTTGCATACGAACAGTTTGTTTGTCAACCAGCGGTTTAAGGGGTTTCGCTGATTTGTCATAGCTTTTCTTTTGTGCCTCCCGGGCTTTCCTCAAGTTGTTTGCAACTTCCTGTGTTTGCATTGCTTTTGGTTTTAGAAGTGTTTTTGTGATCGGGAGCATAGATCGAGTCCTTCTCGACATGAGTCTCTGTGCGGGAGATCCGAGATTGCCTCTAGGAATGTTCCTTAGGTTCAGTAGGCCCAAGCATAGATCCGATCCATCGCGCTTAGTCTTTTCCAGGAGGTCCTTTGCCTGTTTCACAGCATTTTCAGCCAATCCGTTTGACTGAGGATATAAAGGACTACTTGTCACATGCGAGAAGTTATACTCAGCACTAAACTCCTGGAACTCTCTGCTAGAGAACTTGGGACCGTTGTCGGTGAGTACTTGCTCAGGCAATCCGTGCTGGGAAAACTGTCGTTTCATCTTCTTTATAACGGCAGTTGATGTAAGCGAGTGCAAAGTGTCCATCTCAAACCAGCCTGGGTAAGAGTTAACTACGACGAGATAGTGAATCCCTCTCCACTCAAATAGATCGGCACTGACCAGTGACCAAGGTAGGTCAGGGACTGGATGGATCAACAATGGTTCCTATTGTTGATGGGATTTGCCGCTATTGCAGGGTGCACACTTTGACACAAAGTCGGATATGTCCTTGTTGACTGTAGGCCAAAACACAGTGTCCTTAGCTCGGCTTTTGGTTCGCTCAGCACAAGGGTGTCCTTTATGTAGCTGTTGGAGATAAGCTGGTCGCAGCGTCTCCGGTATCACTACTTGTTGACCTTTCATGATAACGTCATCGAGAATAACAAGTTCATCTCTCGAGGCGAAGTAAGGTCGGAGTTCGGGTAGAAGTCGACTGCACTTCTCTGGCCAGCCATTTCTGATCAGATTGGCAAGCTTGATCATCACAGGATCAGATTTGGTAGCCTGCTTGAGTTCATCCATGCGAGTTTCAGAGACGGAGATTACACTCATGACGCCAAGTCCTCCATGATGTTCTCATACGACTTCTTCGTAGGATCACAAGCCCTCGACAACGTATCGGCAAGGTAGAGCTCTGATCCTTTCTTGTACACAAACTCAAGGTTGTAGCGTTGCAGCTGTAAGAGCATGCATTGAAGACGTGCTGGAGCGGCATGCAACGGCTTCTTCACAATGGTTATCAATGGTTTATGATCCGTTTCGATGATGGCAGGGCGTCCATATATATAGTCGTGAAACTTCTTACATGCGAAGACGGCAGCAAGAAGCTCCTTTTCAATCTGCGCATAGCGCGTTTCGGCATCTGTCATCGAACGAGACGCATATGCGACTGGCACTTCCTCTTGAAGGCACGCTGCGCCCAGACCATTTTTCGATGCATCAACGGATATTGTCACAGGTTTCTTAGGGTCGTAAAACCGTAGAACTGGCAGGTTACAGATGTCGTTTCGTAGTGTCTCGAAAGCAGTCTGTTGAGGTTCATCCCAATGCCACTCATTGTCTTTGCGAAGTAGCTCGCGTAGTGGGGCAGTCTTCTCGCTGTAGTTTGCGATGAACTTGAGAAGATAATTCGTCATCCCCAAGAACCTCTGCAATGCCGCCTGGTCTTCAGGGATGGGCATGTCCCTGATCGCTGCAATTTTGTCGTCATTTGGCTTCAAGCCGGCAGCGGTGAACTTGTGACCAACGTACGACACCTCGTTGACACGAAATTTGCATTTGTCAATGTTCAGTTTAAGGCCTACCTCTCGTGCTCGCTCTAATACCTTTCGAAGGTTGGCATCATGCTCGGCCTGGTCGCTTCCCCAGACAAGCAAGTCGTCTACAATGATAGCACAAGGGTAGCCTTCGAATATGTCCTCCATCGCTCTCTGGAATACTTCAGAGGCTGTACTGATACCGAAGGGCATACGTAGGAATCGATAACGTCCATATGGCGTTCCAAATGTGAGTTTCAATGATGACTCATAGTCTATCTTTATCTGCCAGAAACCAGATTTTGCATCTAATGTTGAGAAGACAGTGGCATTTGCCATCCTTGATGCGACTTCTTCGACTGTACGCATGGGATGGTGCGGTCTCATCAAAGCTTCATTTAAGTCCCGCGGATCAATGCAGATACGAATTTCTCCATTCTTTTTATTTGTCGCAACCATTTGGGAGACCCACTCCGTAGGTTCGGACTGGGGAGTAATGACTCCAAGCTCTTCCATCCGGTCTAGTTCGGCTTTCACCTTGGTTTCCATGGCATGTGGTATTCTCCGCGATGGTTTTACTACAGGAGCGATGTTTTCATACACCTTCATTCGGTATATGACTGGAAGTTCACCTAACCTATCATCGAATAGGTCTTCGTACTCTTTGAAAATGTCCTCATCAGATGGGGTGATGACCTGATGAACCTCCTTATCTAAGACAATCAGATTGAGTCGAAGAGCATCCTTCAATCCGAGGACGGGAGTAACAGGTCGATTGACGATATTGAACTCCAGGTAATGCGTTCCTGATTTGGTCTGACAACGTAGACCTGCCATGCCAAGTGTGTCGAATGAATGACCACCATAGCCGATTAAATGTGACTTCTTTGAGGTATTGATTTCCTCATCATTCTTCAGACGATTAAATGCATCAAGTGTCAAAACATTGCATTTCGCACCAGTGTCCAATTTCAATGCAATGGGATGTCCGTTGACATGAACCGTGTAATGAATCTCATTTTTCATAGCAATGGTTCGTCTATGATCGATGGCGTCTATGAAGTACGAGTCATCCTCGTCACTTTCTTCTTCAAGTTCATTGACAGCTCGTGTCTTCCTGAATGGTTTCTTCTTTGCTGAAGATTGACGCTGTTGATTTGGTCGGGGAGCATCCTTAGATGAGGTGCGGTTTTGCTGTGCCTCGCACAATTTGCTAAAGTGGTTCAGGTAACCACAGGATGAGCACTTTTTACCATATGCGGGACACGCTGACCTAGATGCTGGGTGGTCACCCCCACAGAACTTGCAGTTACGAATAGGCTTCTTCTGCGGGTAAGACTTTTTGATGTGATGTACGTCACTTCCCTTATTTGCTAGATCCTTTATGTGTTGCTCAGACACTTCGTTGAGCTGGCAAATTTGAATTGCCTTGTATAGAGTCAGATCCTTCTCCTTTAGAAGTTGTTTGCGCACATTGTCCGATTGAATGCCACAAACTAGTCTGTCTCTTATCAGATCATCCTTGAGATCTTTGTATTCACATGTATTCGCTAAAATACGAAGGTTGGCCACATATGTACTTGTTGATTCGCCTTCCGCTTGGGCGCGCGTGTTGAATTTGTGACGTTCCATGATGACGTTTGTCGCAGGTAGACAAATTTCCCGAAATTTACGCTTCAGGACTTCAAGTTTTTCTCTCGATTCTGCTTCTTGGACGACGCAATCTCCTTCTTTGACTTCAGGAGCGTATACAAATGATTTTTCCTTCTCGATGGCTTCTCGTCCAGCCAAATTGAGCAGTATATAGGCCTTTGTCTTTTCATTTTTCTCAGAGTGCGCGGCCAGGATAAAAATGTCAAAGACAGTTTCGAATTGCCGCCACTTTTCTGCTACATTTCCATCAAATGTTAATTCCTCGGGTTTTCGGAAGCAATCGGCCATTTTGGAATTTTTATGGTCAAGAAAACACAAGTTGTAGCAATGTATCTGCCTATAAAGTTCAGAGAAATAGTTCTTGAATTTTTAAAAATTGCTTTGAATTATTTCATTTATGCGCCGCAATCCGTTACGTATGTTAGAGTCTGTCACAATTGAAGAATCGCTTGATAGGATTTTTCAGAATTTTTGTAATGATTTTTTCAATTTTTTTCAAGAGTTTTTGTATTTTATTTCATGTCCCATGGTCCGTTCCACATGTTAGGGGAGTCAAAATGGAATGGTCTCTCGATAGGATTTTTCCAACTTGATTTTCAATTTTTTCGGGATTTTTTCATCAGTTTTTATAGGATTCTATTATTTCAGATCCCGTCGGCCCGTCGGAGTAATAGCAACAACAAACTTGAAAATGTCTGTGGATGGGTCTAAGTCACAATGGCTTATTGATTTTCAATTATATTTCACATTATGAGTCACTGATAACTCCTAAATAATGCATTCATGAATATATGCCTACAGAGTCAGAGTATTGCATCACATGTCCTGATAGCATGCAGGTTTCAATGTCCTTTTCTGAGAGTTTCCCAGGCAATCCACTCTTCCTTTCTGTAGATCTTCACTCCTGACACCATGTTGATATGTTGTGGGCTATGTGGAGATTCAGTGATGAGGTAGACCAGGTGTAATTAGATGATTTATTGTAACTGGAACTCAGACTGCCATGTTGCATGGGCCACCATAATAACAGTGATTAATATGAGGAACAGGGCCAAGGTGGGATTTCCTGAAATAGTACAATGCAGTAAGAATAATACCAATTATTCTACATCCTTCATCCATACTTTTCACCACACTAGTGGCAGTGGTGGTGCTGTAAACCAGTGACACGACCTTGTGGACTTCAAGTGGAGTAGATAAGACATGGCAACAGCGATCGTAATCAGATGAACTCAGACATTACCTTCAAGCAGGGAGGGGAGGAGAAAGTGAGGCCAGAGGAAAAGACCAAAGACACGACCATTATGGACCAGTGATTTGAGAGCTTTAGGGTATCAATACCAGCAGACAAGCAAACTGCCGTGGTGCAGGATTGTACGGGTCGGGGCTAAAAAAGTTCAGCCTTCACCGAGAGAAGTACGACAGCAAGGTGGACTTTGAAGGATGGATCAACCAGTATGAGGAATATGCAGTGTTGGGCCAGTGTTCAGAGGAGAAGGCAAAAAATCAGTTGGATAAGGAACTGGCCAACAACACACACCAGCTTTCATCCTGTGCCTACTTTCCAATGACTACAGAAGCCAGGAAAAAGTGGCATTGAACGCATTCCAATCGGCCATGGGGGAAGAGTTGCAACTGAAGTGTGCGGAGAAAGGCTGCAAAACGCTGGAGGAAGCCGTGGAGGTGGTGGAGGTCCAGGAAAGAGATACGCGCCGGCTCATGCACGCGGCCAAGCCCAAAGAGGACATGCAGGCCCAGATAGGTTTGTTAAGCTAGAAGTGGGAATCTCTGATGAAAGAGATGCAGGAGGACCGTGAGGCCAAAAAACTGAATGCGTTCTGTTGTGATATTAACGAAGATGCAGAGTGCCATATTTGTCATCAGAAGGGGCACTTTGCATGAGAATGTCCAACAAGGTCGGGTAGGAAAGTCACCATTGCAGTGAGTTTGGGGCCTGGGGAGGGCACAGTAAGGGTAGTGCGGAGCATGAAGGACTGTGCTATGTACGTACCGGGCACCATAGACAATAGATTTGTTTGTTTCCTGGAGCATACAGGGTCTATGAGCCTGCTGTGGGCACAAGTTTGGAGGGGGTGGAGAAAGAGCTGGGATGAGCTAGACCACTTTCCAGGAAGATTGCGCTCAATAGACGGTTGTGCACTCCAGTGCTTTGGGAACATGAAGGTGGCTGTACAGCTGGGAACCCCTCCTGTCCGTGGACTTTTGTGGTAGCCGACATCAGTTGTGATAGTGGGATTATCGGTAATGATTTTGCCATGCAATACCAACTTACCTTGAAACCGCACGATGGTGCCATGTGTAATGTATGTTCGTTTTGCAGCATCCCCATTGTAGTACCTATTGTTGGCACCAGTAAACTAACCGACTTTCAGCATCACTCCATCTTTGTTGCTAGTCATCACATGGTGCTAGAAGTGGAAAACTTAGGCAAAACACAGGAGAAAGGAGCAAATTAAGGAAATGCCAAGGTGGTAAGGGTTTGACTAAGGTCCCAAAGCATCAAATGAACTGTATTTTATGATGTAATTCAGAAGATTTGATTAGCTGTGATCAAGTTTTGAAGGCCCATGCCAGGTGACCTACTTCTGTGTGACCCAGTTATTGCCCCACATTCTCAAAAGTGATGCACAAGGAAGTCAGAAACTCTTGAAAGGGATATGTCATAAAAGTCATCAGCCCAAATAAAGACTTTTGACATACATTTAGGGAGTAGGAGCCCCAGTTTTAAAACAAAAAGTGACATTTTGTGAGTTAAAGTGGAAACCACTACACATCAAAGTGACATTATAGTTAATTACTGAAAGGCTCAAGAACCACTAAACTAAAGTGTTTACGCGTGTGAGACACAAAATAAACTCTCTTAGTCTATTCTCAACGCGAATTGAAACAAAATGGCAGAAGGCAGTAGTCATGAAAAACCAAGCATGAACTGGAAGGCGGCGGACCTTGATAAAGAGTGGAAGCGGTTCAAACAACACTGCAGGTTCACATTTAAAGGCCCGCTGGCAAGCAAATCCCAAGTTGAAAAGGTAAATTACCTGATAACGTACATCGGCGACAAAGGCAGAGAAATCTACAGCACCTTCACGTGGGCACCCGCAACCGGGGAAGGAGCGAACCGCGTCCCAGCAGAGAACGACACTCTCGAAGGGGTGTACAATAAGTACGGTGCTTATGTAGCACCCAAGCGAAATTGTATATGTGCGACGGTCAACTTTAACCGAAGGAAGCAGGAGTCGAGCAAGAGGTTTGACAACTTTGTTACATCGCTGAGGCTGCTTGTCAAAGACTGTGGCTATGAAGCTCTTGAGGACTGCATGGTCAGAGATGCTATCGTTCTAAGGGCACTACACCCAACAGTTCGTGAAAAGTGCTTGGAGAAAGGAAATGACCTGACACTGGACCAAGCCATCAACATAGGGCAAAACTATGAGCTTTCACAAGAAAGTCTGAAAGCCATAGCAGGGGAAGAAGACTCCAAGGTTCATGCTATAAAGTGGAACAAGCAGCAGAAGAAAGACAAAGGCCAATACAAACCAGACAAGAAAACCACCAAAAAGAAAGGACAATTCCAAAAGCAAGCAAGCAGCGAAAAGCCAGAGATGTGTTCTCGTTGCGGATACGCGAATGATCACTCAAAAGCCAATTGCTCAGCAAGGGGTAAGAAGTGTAGTAAGTGTAAAAGGCGTCATCACTTTTCTCGGGTTTGTCAGAGCCAACCGCATACGCATATCGTTGAAGAAATGGGCAGTGATAGTGACGATTCTTCGGAGGAATATGCCCATCTTATTCACACAGTGAGTGATGGAGGAGGCCCCGAAGAGTGGTGGGAAACTGTCGGGATCGACGGACAGGCGACCAAAGTACAGATTGACACAGGAGCTGTCCAATGCCTTATGTCATGGGAGTTGTTCAAGACCCTGAATATGGAAAATAACATTGTAAAGACAAACAAGCAGTTCCGATCCTACACAAAACACGTGATTGAAGTCGTGGGAACAGCGATTATACAAGTCACATACAAGGAACACACAGCTGATGTTCAGTTCTACGTTGTCAAAGACAATCAGAGGCCACTTCTATCAGGAGAAGCCAGTACAAAGCTAGGCCTGATAGCCAGGATCCACAAGGTGGAAGAGATCGACAAGTACCCTGAGCTGAAGCAGACAACCGGTACTCTACCAGGGATCTACTCGCTCAAGATTGACCCTACAGTCAAACCCGTGGTACATGGACCAAGACGCCAACCTCAAGCCATTCTACCAAAAGTTGTGAGCAAACTACAGGAGATGGAGAGTGAGGGACACATCATGAAGGTCACAGAACCAACAGACTGGGTCAGTTCTATGGTTGCTGTCGTTAAAAACAACAAGGTGCGCATCTGTATTGATCCAAAGGATCTAAACAAGGCCATACGGAGGGAAAGGTACCCGATCCCAACAATTGAAGAGATTGTTGCCTCCATGCCGAGCGCCAAGGTTTTCACTGTCATGGACGCTAAGTCAGGATTCCTGCAGATAAAGTTGGATTACGAGTCGAGCCTGTTGACCACATTCAACACTCTGGTTGGAAGATACCGTTGGCTCCGATTGCCCATTGGTATCAAGTCCGCCCCTGAGATCTACCAAAGGATCATGGACACTATACTCGAAGGCATACAAGGGGTGAGGGCAGTGATCGACGACATCCTCATTGCAGCGGAGACACCTGCAGAACATGACAGGATCTTAAAGAAAGTGGTGGCAAGAGCAAAGGAATGGAACCTGAAGCTCAACTTTGACAAGTGTCACATCAAGAAGCCGAGCGTGAAATATGTCGGGCACTTGATCACAGGAGAAGGACTGAAGCCAGATCCAGACAAGGTGAGAGCGGTACAAGATATGCCCACCCCGAACAGCAAGGAACCCGTGAGGCGTTTTCTGGGATTCATCCAGTACCTTGCCAAGTTCATCCCGGATCTGAGCGCGATAGATGAACCCCTGCGGGAAGTCACCAGGAAAGACACAGATTTCCACTGGGACAAGCCCCAACAGGAGAGCTTCAATAAACTGAAAAGCCTGTGTTGCAAGGCACCAGTGCTGACGTTTTATAACCCAGAGAAAGAACTTCGCATACAGTGCGATGCGAGCAGCTTCGCGTTAGGAGGGGTCCTGTTACAGGAAGGACAGCCTGTAGCATACACGTCAAGAGCACTCACCAACACAGAGAAAAACTATGCTCAAATTGAGAAGGAAATGCTGGCCGTAGTCCACTGCTGTCACAAATTCCATCACTACATATTTGGTAGAGAAATACTTGTGGAGAGTGACCACAAGCCGTTGCAGGCAATCTACAAAAAGCTGTTGCTGTCAGCTCCAATGAGACTGCAAAGCATGCTTCTTAAACTGCAGCCGTATGACATCACTCTCGAATACAAACCTGGAAAGGAAGTTGTCATTGGTGACGCACTCAGCCGTGCAAACCTACCGGAAGCAGTCCCTGACATTGAGCCTGTGACAATCAACATGGTGGATCACGTATCTGTAACACCTCAGCGATACAAGCAGTTCCAGGAGCTCACCGCCAAAGAACTCAATGAACTCTATGTTATGGTCCTCAAAGGTTGGCTAGATACAAAACAGGAATGTCCACAAGTCATAAGAGAGTATTGGGTGGTACGTGATGAACTGTTGATATACGACGGGATAGTGTAGCGCTCCCCGGGCTACGTTCCTGGGGAAAAAGACCCAGGCGATCACTGGGATTGGCGGTTGTTGACAAATGACCAAACAATGAAACTTTTAGGTTAAATAAAGTTTATTTAGATAACTCCTTTGTTACAATATTACTCCAAGTAAATAAACAAACCAATTACAAAATGGTTTACAAATATCTGACAATGTTTCCAGAATAAGTTCTGAACCAAAATATAAAATACAAGGTTACAGAATAAAGTTCACAAAATACCCTTTGACAAAAAGGCAAATACTTTCTAATAAAAAGGCCAAATACCAAGTCTGCTTTAGGGGAAAAAAACACTACAAAACTTGTGGGGAAAACATCAAACTCACCTAGTCCTAAAAAGAACTAGGTATAACTTTCTCAGTCTAAAAAGACATGAGCAACACAGGCCACCACAAAGTCTCACAAACAAACTAGGGTTACCTTCTCAGGTCAAAACCCTATACCAGCCAACCAGGCTATAACACCACAGTGAGACAAAACCAGTCTAAAACTCTGCCCCTCAGTGTCCACTATATAATACCAGAGCACAGACCGGGTAGAGAGCACCCTGCTCCAGACTCTCCAGTGCCCCAAACCCACTCCCCTGGAGCTCCCCTGGAGTAAACAATGCTGTGCTCTGATTGGTCAGTCAAGGAGGGAGAGCAGGCCTCCCATTGGTCAGAAAGGGAGCACTCTGATTGGCTTGTTCAGACCGTCCGTCCGGTCGCCGAGTTGGGAGACCGGGCCGCGCGGTAAGTGTGTTGACGGGCCGGGCTGCAGCAAGCCCCGGCCGCCACAGAACTCCACTCGCCGTGGGCCGTCGAGGATCGCCACACGCCCCCCTCCTTGGACCAATGCGCCCTCGCATTGTTACCAAAGCAAATAGTACAAAACAGTCCAAAAATACATAAAAATACAGTACAAAATACATGGAACATGGAACAGTACAGTACAAAATACATAGAACATGGAACAGTACAGTACAAAATACATAGTACAGTCAAAAATACGTGAACAGTATAAAATACATAAACAGTATAAAATACATGAACAGTGTACTGTTTCACAAGTTCAGTACAGAACTAGGAAAAACATGAAAATACACATAAAATTCTCCTAAATAAAAGTCTCTTTGGTGAAATTCTATTTCCTTATGTCCCCAAGTTGATCAGACTGTCCTTAGTCTTCCTCCGTTGAGCTCCTGCCAAAGTCAGGGCGCAGTGCCGGCCACAAGGCCAGCTTCGCCCTTGGTCACGGTGTTCTTCCAGACAGCACATCTCCAGACAGCACATCTCTCCCAAACCAAAATCTCAAAAAGCAAAATTCAGCACTTCCAGGATCAATATCCAAGGTAGATATTACACAGGGATTTCAAGGTTATCAGCTTACCAGAGGGATCACAGAACCTGCTCAAAGCAAAGGTTTGTCACCCATCACGCTGACCTTACATCTTCCCATCTCTCACTTCTCAGTGAACTACAAACATAACAATGAGCTACGTGAACCTCTGTTTAACAGCAAACAAACTGCTTGTTCTGAACAAGTAAGCTTCTCAGGTGACAGTCCACCTGCCTTTCCTCCTGATCATACTTAAAGGGCAATTCCCCCTTCAGATCAAACAGCACATCATCAACCAGTCCATCAGAACATGCAAGCCTCCCAGCAACAATACCTCTATTGTAAATCTGGAATCCAGCTTAGATAGCCACAATAGTCTACCGGGCACAGAGGATCGTAGTGCCACTGAGCATGCATTCAAATATGTTGTCACAAGTACATGAGTCCCATCTAGGCATCTCTAAGTGCAAACAGAGAGCACGGGAAGCCCTATACTGGCCAGGCATGAACCAACAGATTGAGGACCAAGTAAGTGACTGTGCTGCATGTAATGCTTACCAGAACTCTCTACCAAAGGAAACACTTCGCCCGACAAAGACACCCGAGTTCCCATGGTCAGAGATCGCATCGGACATCATGGAATGGGAAAAGGAGCATTACATCGTCACCATAGACTATTTCTCAAAGTACATCGAGGTTGACAAGCTGTCGGACCTAACCAGTCATGCCACTATAGACGCGCTAAAGGCACAGATAAGTCGCCACGGTATCCTGGAGAAACTTCGCACGGATAACGGTCCACAGTATGACTCTCGTGAGTTCATGGACTTCTGCGAGGATTATGGCATTGAGCACCATACATCGTCTCCTAAGTACCCGCAGTCTAATGGGGAGGCGGAGAGGGCCGTACAGACTGTTAAAAGACTCTGGTCCAAGTGTGCTGACAAACATCTAGCACTACTTGACTATCGCACCACACCGCTGGAAAGCTGTGGCCTCTCACCAGCACAGCTTAACATGTCCCGCAGACCCAGGAACAAAATCCCAATCGCTAGGGATCTTCTGAAACCAAGGCTGTACAACCTTAAGGAGGTTAAAAAGGACTTAGAGAAGGACAAGGAAAAACAGCGATATTCCTATGACAAGAAGGCAAGCAAAGACTTACCGGTTCTCGTACAAGGGGACCCAGTCCGCATGGCGCCTTTCCCAGGTGCTAAGCAGTGGCTGCCGGCAACTGTCGTTGGCCATCATCATGCTCCAAGGTCCTACGTTGTGGAGTATAACGGGAGGAAATACAGGAGGAACAGGAAACACCTGCATCTGTCAACTTACCGGGCTCATGACAGACCACCGCAGACCTTACCGAACAGCTCGCCTACTCCAACCCCACAGGCTAGAGCTGACACCACCATCGCTGTTCAGAGTAGCAAAGCTAATGTTACTCCGGACACTCTACTCTACAACTTCCCTTTGTTTAGAAGTTATGTTAAAGTTTGAGATCTGTTTAGACTTAGAGTCTATATATATTTTTAAAAAAGGTTATGACTTAAGATTACTAGTCAAAGTATGCTTAAACAAAGACGGTGCTTAAAGACTAAAAAAGAAAAGACACTTGAAGTTAATATAAACTTGCCTAAGATCTGAAGCTGAAGAAAGACACTGGAAAGACTTGAAGTAACTTTATAGTAAGACCGTTACTTGGTCATATGTGACCAGCCGAGGGGAAAGGGTACTCCAAGGTTTCCATATTTACTATCCTAAACCTAATATTTAAGGAGATATGAGTAGATTTATGAAAAATACTGATAATTTTGTCTTAAACCAACTTTTTGTGTAGAATTCATTTATCATACTCAAAACGTTCTATCGTGAAGGAATTTTTCTCTATTTGGAATGTCAATGGAACGTTTCAATATTGATAAATGACCTAATTCATTCTATTTGGTTGCCATGGAAACTGAAAGTCATGAGATTTTCATAAAATAGTGTAAGATGTGAGAAACAATCATTTTCTGGTCTGCATATCGAAAACAGGATAGATTTATCATTTCTGGTTAAAAAATGATGGATGAAATTGTGTTTTTGAATATTATCTCATAATTATGATAAATAATGATAATTTATGCAAAATCTCAATAAATACAAGAAAATTAAGCTTTTCCTCATTTTCCGGTATACTGATAGTGTCAGGTTTAAAGGCACATAACTTCCTTAATTATTATCCGATTTGGACATGCTTGATATCATTTGAAAGCTAAGAACATGCTCTACAATAATAATTTAATAGCAAATCCCGCGCGGAGCACCCTTTCCCCTCGGCTGGTCACATATATGTAACAAGATCATATATCCTTTCTCTTAGAGGAAAAAAGGGAGATGTAATGTATGTTCGTTTTGCAGCATCCCCATTGTAGTACCTATTGTTGGCACCAGTAAACTAACTGACTTTCAGCATCACTCCATCTTTGTTGCTAGTCATCACACCATGTACCCCCCGACTGGCGAGGTGGGGCAAGAAGAGAGACTAGAGGAAATCGAGCAAATGGTGGAAGGAGTACGAGTGGTTAGACTTGGGGCAACAGACGTCAACCTTCTAGAGGAGTTTGATATACCTCCACTCATGGTGGCACAAGTGGCTGTGCAGACCAAGCTGGGGAAGAAGGATCAGTTGGCTGTTGTCATGGCAGGACGTGGCCCCGTGTTGGAGGTGGTGGAAGGCACTATGGTAATGTGTGTGTAAACAAGAGGCCATATTGGGTAGTTAAGCTATTTAATAACAGGTGGCAGTACTGAAGTGGTACATAGTAGTACATAGAATAACCACTGGTGGTGGCAGGGAGCAGGCTAATACTACATCTCCCCTTTTAAGATGGTTATCTTTACTTAGCACTTTAGACTAAGCCAATAGTTCAATGTTTAGAATAAAAGTTAAGTTCTAATGTTTGTCAACTGAACAGTCTTTTAAAGATAATTCTTCAGAGGATAGTCTTTTCAGATTACTTAAGACTGAGAACAATTATTAGTCTACATGCTTCTTTTACAGTCTATGATCTTCTTTTACAGTCTATGATCTTCTTTTACAGTCTATGATCTTCTTTAGACGTTCTTTGAGGAAGTGTGTGAAGTTCATCAGTGGACTACCTCAGAACTTTGGGGTTTATTCTGCCCAGTACACACTAGAGATCTAGCCTCTGTCTCGGTTTTATGACACGACCCTATCTGGTGGTCATGCCCGTAGCCTCGCTGTCTGGAGCTTTAGCGAGGGACCGCCTTTCATTAGTTGAGCTCGCTGGTTGGTCATGAGCAGGTGATCTCTCGTTGGTGCCGGTGTGCACAAGAGCCTGTCTGTTCCTTCTTATTGAAGATCCTGTCTCGGTCAGGAACTGGTAGGACCGGGGACTGGTGAGGCCTTCCTGGACTTCACCAAATTTATTTTTATCCCTGATCCACACAGTGTCTCCGTTGGTGTGAGGTGGTAATGAGACTGTGTGATGGCGGAGATTGAAGTTGAGTGCGGACTTATCCCTGCAGTTTTCTTCCTTTGCCTGCAGCTTCTCCTGGTCATCATTTGGTTGTTTTTTGAGCATGTCTCGAGTGGTAGGGAGAGTTGACTGCAAGTTCCACTTCATCAGAAGTTGACATGGAGATTGTCCATTCTGGAGAGGGGTGGTGTGGTAGGCCAGAAATCCAAGGTGTGGATCGGAGTTCTTCTTTAGGATGTTTTTAGCGGTCTGGACCGCGCGCTCTGCCTCACCATTAGACTGTGGGTAAAGCGGAGAGGAGGTGAAATGAACAAAGTTGTACTCCTGGGAGAGGGCTTTGAAACCCTCTGAAGCGTACTGCGGCCCATTGTCAGAGATGACATAGTCAGGTATACCATGAAAACTGAAGATATACTTTAAAGCTTCTATGGCATGTCGTCTGAGCCAGGTGTCTGCCCTCGATCCATCTTGAGTAGTAGTCTACGACCACGATGTACATCCACTTGTAGCAACACTGTCCCCAGGCCATTCTGGCACACGTCAGCTGCCACAATGGTGTGTCGAAGGCGTCCTCTTGAGCTGTGTCCCAGATCCACTCGCAGTCTTTTCGGAGCAGTTGGCGTAGAGGCTCGTTTATGGTAGCCAATTCTGGGATGAACTTTGAGAGTTGGTTAACCATCTCGTTGAACCGTTGAAGCTCAGTTATGTTCCCAGGTCTTGGAAAATCCCGGACGGCCCTCGTCTTCTCAGGGTCTGCGTCGATTCCTTCGGATGTGATGATGTGTCCCAGGAAAGTGATCCTCGTTTTGGAGAACTCACATTTGTTGTTGAGTGTGAGACCAGCAGTCTGCAGTCGTTTTAGCACTGCCCTGACGAGCTGATTGTACTCATGGAGGATACTAGTCATCGTGCACTGAAAGATTTCCGGCGCTGAGCTGATCCCAAATGGCAGGCGGCCGAATGGTGTGATGAAGCTAGTCAGCAACCGGGACTGGCTGTCAAGGGGAATTTGCCAGAACCCAGAGTTAGCGTCCAGCTTGCTGAAGACTCGGGAACCCTTGACTTTGGCTAGATTTACGTCGACTGTGGCCATGGGATGGACCTCGTGTTGAACTGCCTTGTTGAGGGGTGTAAGGTCTACACAGATGGACAGCCGAGGGGAAAGGGTACTCCGTGCGGGATTTGATATTAAATTGATGTTGTAGAGCATGTACTTAGCTTTCAAATGAAATCAAGCATGTCCAAATCCGACCATTATTAAGGAAGTTATGGGCCCTTAAGCCTGACACTGTCAGGATAGCGGAAAATGAGGAAAAGCTTAATTTCCTTGTATTTATTGAGATTTTGCATAAATTATCATAAATTATGATAATTATGCATAAATATTAGAAATCACTATTTTATCCATTATTTTTCAACCAGAAATGATAAATGTATTCTGTTTTCAATGTAGAGTCCAGAAAATGATACTTTCTCATAGTTAATACAATTTTATCAAAATCTCATTAATTTTAGTTTCCATGGCAACCAAATAGAATGAATTCTGTGAATAACCCGTATTAAAACATTCTATTGACATTCCAAATAAGGGAAGATTCCATCGTGATGGAATGTTTTAGATATGGGAAATGAATTCTACACAAAAAGTTGGTTTAAGAGTAAAGTATCACTATTTTCCACAAATCTACTCATATCTCCTTAAATATTAGGTTTAGGACAGCAAATAGAAACCTTGGAGTACCCTTTCCCCTCGGCTGTCCACAGATTCGTACCAAGCCCTTGGCCTTGGGAACACACACCATACCAGAGCACCATGACATTGGCTCCTTGACCTCTGAGATGACTCCCTGATTCTCCATTGTTTCCAGTGTTTCTTCCACTTTTCCCAGAAGAGGATGTGCGATTCTCCTAGCAGTGTAGAGGCACATGGGCTGAGCGTCAGGGAGAAGTGCAATCCTGTATGGATTTTCCAGGCAGCCAAGTCCCTTGAAGAGGTCTGGGAACTCAGCTCAGAAGTCTGGTACTCCTTCTACATTGTAGACCGCTTCTGTCGGCTTAAGGAGTTGAAGATTTTGATAAGCCTTTTTGCTAAGCAGCTTTTGGTGTTGTCCCTGCATCACAAGGATGTCCTCAAGCGTAGTTTCACCATTGATTTCCAGTGTGGCGTTGGGGATCGTTCCTGTGACGCAATCAGTGAGGTCAACGTTCCCTGCTCCACGGAACTGACGTGTGTTGGGCTGTGGAGGAAAGTCTTTCAGCCAGGGTGTTTTCTCACTGATGATAGTGACCCCAGCGCCACTGTCAAGCTTTAAGGTAGTGGGGTGCTGGTTGACGTGTAAATCTGAGGTCCAGAAGTCAGCGTTGAAGGACTTTTTACCTCACCCAAGAATGCTACGTTGACGTAGTCACCATCCTCTACTTTGTGGACGGACTTGCACGACTTGCATACGCTAGCATAATGTCCATTTTTCTTGCACTTATGGCACTTTGCATCACAAACAGGGCAGACTTTTCAGGGATGTGCTGGAGTTGCGCCACACCAGACGCATTCTGCTTGTCTGTTGACTGTGGCTTCTGCTTGTTGGACTGGGTGGCTGGCTGTTTCCCTTTCTGCGTAGTCTTCTTGTTCTTCTGTTTTGGTTTACCGCTCACATGGTCAACCGATTCCTTGGTAGTAGTGTCAGCAGACACGTGTTGCTTGTGGCTCCTTGAAAGTTTAGTGGCACGAAGACACTCTATGCAACGGTTGAGGTCAGGGATGGGACGTTCTCTGAGAAGGCGATCTCGGCAGATGTTGTCTGTAGTGCTGATAACCAACCGGTCGTGGATGAGGCTGTCTTTGAGTGTGCCGAACTTGCAGGATTCGGCAAGCTGTCATAGGCGAACGCCGTATTCGTCCACAGTTTCACTTTTCTGATTGGTGCTGTTCAACTTGTAATGCTCAAAAAGTACATGTCGCTGTGGTACAAAGTGGCCCCGTAGTTCCTCTATGATGCGTCTTGGGTTCACTTTGTCCTACTCTGACAGACTGGGTAGGCTCTTCATAACCTTGAGACAGTCAGGACCCATTACTGTGCAGAGCGTGGCAGCCACCTGAAGTAGCCCTGGTGGGTTAGGTGAGCCGTCGGCCTTTGTTAACTTCTCAGTCAGCTGTGTTGAGATGACATAGTAGTTCCAGGCACTTTTGAAGTCCTTCCAATTTTCTGCAACATCCCCGTGCAGAACCATGGGTGACGGTGCTGGAATCTGGTAGGTAGCCATTTTTGAAAATCCTATAGACTTGTATAGTACTTATTCTATGTTGTTAGCTTTGACTGTATTTGTAGCCTGAGCAAATGCCAAATTTCCATATACTACTATTATGGAAAATTTGGCAGGGGTTTCCTGTGCTAGTTTGAAGTAGTAGGAAGGCATCAGTACTCTTCCAATCCTCTTTATTATACTTAGATAAACAAGAACAATCCCAACGTGGCTGGCTTCATCCCGGGCTAGCGGGAAGCAGGGCCCCTTCCTACAACACTAATAGGGCCGATCATATCATGGAAAATAGACATTCTTGCAACGGGCTACGACATTTCCCCTAATATGTTTTTTGGTCAAGCTGGGCAAAATACAGGCTATTTACACAAAATACAAACTCAATAGTCCATGTATAACAGTATGACAAATTATAGGCGATGTTAGATGGTTGGAGGATGGCTCAGTTGCTGGTTTGATGCCATGTGTTCACAGTCCTATGTTCTCCTATAGGCTGAGTATGGGGGATCCAGTTTGAGTCCAGTGTGAATAATCCAGGGGATTTGGGCTGCCCCTCAGTGTCCCTCCTTAGTCTCTGGTATCTTATAGGTTTCCCTGCCGAGGAGATTTGAGTGTCACTGTATTGTGTCCTTAGTTATAGGTCAAAACTGCTGGAAGCATATTATGTTAATGTGTGTAAACAAGAGGCCATGTTGGGTAGTTAAGCTATTTAATAACAGGTGGCAGTACTGATGTGGTACATAGTAGTCATAAAATAACCACTGGTGGTAACAGGGAGCAGGCTAATACTACAGGCACGACAGCATTGGGGCATGACACGAGGCACGATGACAGGAGGACAAACTGGCACAGGTGTGATGGCGAACATGGGGGACACCAGACACAAGACGTCAGGCCAGCGGCTGCCACGCTACCACTTTATCTTTACCGACTTGATGTTAGGGCCCGGAAGGCTGGGAATGACAAAATGTTAGCACAGAGCATGAGCTAAGCCCAGGTTTATGAGTAAAAGGACATGAAGGTCTTGCATTTTCCCCCTATGACACGAATGTGCATGCACACACACACACACATCTTTCCACCACCCCAATCCTTTTTCATCCTCCCCAAGCGTATACGCCTGTCCTTCTCCCTCCACACCAAGAACAGTCCACCCTCGTTGACAAGAGGTACATCTCCCGATCAGCACCTCCACATTTACTCATGTTCCTATTCCCAGGACAAGGCCGGGCACGTGTGAAAAGAAACGAATCCCCTAAGCCTAGAAGTACGACGACCAACCTCCCCTAAGCCTAGAAGCACGACAACCAACCTCCATATCCTTTGTTCATATTTTTCGCCACATTATCATGATAACATTACTTTTTTTGACCACGATTTGAATAAATGACGTCCCCCATTATATTACCCACAATGAAATTTTTATAGATGAATAGAATGTTTTTAGTTGTTATTCTTAATATCTTGAAAATTCTAATTCTTCTAATCCTCAAATTTAAAGAAAATATGCATCATTTGCTTGCTTTTATTAATACATGTAACTCACTTAATAATGAACTTAAAGCAAAAACCCAGATATATCCCACTAGGTCACGAATTCCCACATTTGGTCATAGATATCAGAACTGAAATTTATATATATTCAGCCTTTTGCAATTCTTTATACACTTACATGTGACCAGTCACGGGTTTTGGTAACCTAGAGGGGTATTGGGCAATTTGCCCTATATGTCCATTATTAAGTGAGTTAGTGATAAAAACAAATTAATGATTCATATTTTCCTGAAAATGTGTACTGGGGGGACACAAAAACAAACAAAAACCCATGTGTCACCAAACTTGATTTTAGATAATGTAAGGTAAAGGGAAATGGTTATACTCTAGCAGTCTATGGGAACTAACTCACCAGACCTCATAAAATTGTTCATAGGAAGCCGAACAACATTTAGAAATGTAGGGGTTTATATTGAAATTATTCTACCAGAACAAAATTAATTGAAACCTTCACCACTCCAGTTTTAAGCACGTTCCTCTTAAACTCTTTCCTTCATTAAAAAATTACTTGTTTGCCCAGACTGCTAACATTTCTTGTTTTGTATTAGAACTAAGTCCATATAATGCTATTGTACTGAGGCGGGTGGTCAGTCCATGCTCAGTAAGCTTAGCATAGTGTTTACATCAGCGCACGCCTTAGCTATAACTCTTTGTCAAAGTCACAGAGTAAGGAGGAGTCTAGGTAATGACGTTTATTATATACCAAGTTCGGAGCGCCTATTCCTTCAGCATTGTACTTCCCCGCGAGGAAAGGTGGGGTAATCAACAGCGTTATTTCCCCGCAGGGAAGTAATCTGAATTATTTCCCCGCAGGGAAATAACAGTTCGAAGTTCGGCGTGGAAACTACGTAAACAAGCCTCAAACCACGCCAAAATTGTCTCATTTGATCAAAATACAACGTGAAATTACCAGAAAGTTGTTCGACAACGTTGATTCCACCGCCATCTTGTGTATTTTGCGGATATGAAACGCCAGACAGCGTGGCAGTGCAAGGCTAGAACTCTCCTCTGAGGAGGTGCATTCAACGCATCCGGCAATGGCGGCGCCCAGCACGCAAGCAGGCGAGCGAGGTAAATAAAGAGAATTCGTCTTATTTTTTTACATATCTTCAACATAGGCGGGTATTTGATATATAATAAAACAAGAACTAACCTCGGGTACACTCAGCCTTGATCATTGCCCCTTGTCTCAGCCTATTTTCAGGGTCTCGGGCAAAGCCCTCGACCCTGAAAATAGGCTTCGACAGGGGGCAATAATCGCGGCTTCGTTCCCCCTCGGTTAGTTCTGTGTATGTATTGTATCTTCATACATACGGCCAGCATTCAGTCAGAGTAAAGCTTTGTTGTTGTGAGTTAACCATCCTGGAAAGGTTGTGTTCTAGGAGCTTAATCCTGGAGTTGGAATTGAAGCTGATAGACTGCTTAGATGGCAGGAATGAATAAAGAACATCCTTTCACGTGAGTATTATGTCTTACATAATACTGGAACTATTATTATGTTTTGGACGACAGCAGTTAATTGAGGAGGAGACTGCGATAGGAGCTAGCTATTGTCCAAAGGTGAAACAACCTCTTAAAGTAACCTTAACATTAATAGATAATTAACAGCATATAGTTCACTATCTAGAATTAAAAAAGAAAAATCAAATTTTAAAGAATTACATTTTTCTCACCAGGCGGTGCTAGTGTGCCTCTCCCAAAGTCCCTCAAGAGAATTATTTTTCAAAACCAGGTGGCGCCATAACAGTGAGTGATACCTTTAGCCTCAACTGTCTTTTTGATCATACATAATCAGTTGCTGATACTGCTTTTGGAAAAGGCGGGGGCGCACTTATAGAAAGCGCCCCCCTACCTTTTCCTCCTATAAATATACATAAAAAAAAGTCTAAATTCTAAAATGGGGCACCCTTGAAAAAGAAATCCTTAATGGATTTGGGGTCGAATTTTACTTTTTTTAAACTCAAGATTACAAAAAGATTGATAAAAAGGGCCCCATGCAAACACACATATGATTTTAAACAACGATTTACCATTTGTATTCATTTATTTGACAGAAAATGGCACAATACACAATTTACATGC
The DNA here is from genome assembly GCA_936440205.1 of Lepidonotus clava. Lineage (NCBI taxonomy): Eukaryota > Metazoa > Annelida > Polychaeta > Phyllodocida > Polynoidae > Lepidonotus > Lepidonotus clava. Next base: position 24,031,034 of record OW387135.1, read on the forward strand.
AGCAGTTTTATTTATGTTAGGCTAATACATCTGCTTGATATGCCTCATGCAATAGTTACAAAGCCAACAGGGTCGATGCAAATGTCCTTAAATCAGATAAAAATCCTTTTCTACAACCTGCAAGAAAATGAATAGACATATGTTGCCTTATTTAAGGAATTAACATTGAAAAGATGTTGTTTATATCAAGGACATACTCATACATCAACATATAATACGTTTATATGAAATATCACAGGCACATTATAAATGGTCTTAAGAAAAATACATTTTACACAGAATGCTGGCTCCTTATAATATCATTGTCATCACACAAAATGAACCAATTATGTTAATGTCCTTAACATACTAACAAAAGTTAATTCCGTTAATGGTTCTATTAGATAACATTCTGTGAAAAACAATGCATGTAAATAACATTCAAAGCATTTTTTACAGTTCATACCAAAATATATAATGTCTATTAGTTCCAGATATCACAGTCACTTTGACAATAAAATAAAAACATCCCTCCATTAGCTCAAATATATATGTAGCCATCACTATAAGGGACATAAATTTTAATAAACAACAAAATATACATCTTTTGATGACTCGCTTTTGGTCGATAAAAAAATTAAAGAATCATACAATACATTCCTAATACAATTCTACATAATTAATATAAATCTAAATAGTGATATATACACGTGTAGAAATGGGTTGAGTTGCCTCAGATGTTGGCCGATTTCCTGGTTGGCATGACACGGGCGTTAGCATTCATCATCTCATTCAAGAAACGTGTGTAGGGAATCCTGCCTGAGACGTCTTCGTCAAAACGGCTCATCACATGGTAGACCTCGTCCTCGTCAAGGATCACGTTGGCCAGTTTCAGCACAGATCTGAACTCAGGCATACTCAAGTAACCCTCGTTGTTTACATCCAGCTTACGGAAAGCACGACGCAGCTTCTTCCAGTCACCAGCAAGCTAGATGAATGAAATAAACAATAAGGGATCTTAGTCAAAGCAAAGGAAATAATCCGAAGTATATTCAGGTAACCCTGAGTTTGTGTTATGATGTTATCAAGTGTGAATTTGCAGTAATTTTTTATTATATCTTAATTGGGATAGGTCTAGTTTGATTGGAAAAAATGAAATTAGACAAAAATTTAAAAATTGACATTCCTGAAAAATATGATTAACTTATGTCCTTACAATGACATAATGCAGAAATTCATTAGAAGATTCTTTTGTTGTTGTTGCAATTATCAAGGTTTTATTACATCATAAAGAAAGTGGCAAGGGTATATTATAGTCTAACATCATTTAACCATTATGATAATACGCAAAAAAATGTTAATGCAATTAAAGATATGAATCTAAATAATTGTTTTAGGATTATCTATATATATTTATACATATATAATATACATTTTGACATTGGTTCATTAATAAATTGATGCATGCAATATTTACATAATTGATTTTGAACAGTACCAAATATGCTATGGACACAAGCAAAAAAACTAAGAGTTCAAAACTGTCTTATAGTAGTGATAGCATGTTTTCATGTAATTCCACGATCTCGTAGCATGATATACAATTGATGCAAACTAAATTGTATTGTAAGACATGCGACAAGTAGAAACAAAACATAGGTACGTAAATGAAAGTTGGTAGGCAAAGTTATGATTACCCTCAACTGTAAAATCAAACAAAAGCAATTGCTACGGTTATTCATGTATCGAAAGTCAAAAAGGGATTACTGACTGCTTAATCATTAGCCCTGGATCATCAGAACATAATAAAACAAAAATAACATATGTCACCATACTCATTTTTTATCATGTAAAATAGGGAACAGGAGGGCGGTAACTATAGAAACCCATGGGAACCTGAAAGTTTGCACTATAACATGTCCCTAGGAAACTTGAAATTCATTACAGCCTCACCAAACCTCATTCCAATTCTTTTAAGATCCAGATGAAAATGTTTATGAAAAAAAAGTAGGGGTCACCAATGATATATGATTGCTCGAGCCAATTGTAACCTTCACAAGTGGAGATTTCTGTACATTCCTTTGTGAGTGTTTTCTTTCTTAGCAATTTAATTTTATGTCTCGACTAATGAAATTTGTTGATCTGAATTGGAATTTTACATATAGTAGTGGCCGAAAAAGAATTTTTTGAATTTTGAGGGATTTAATTTTTCACACCAGGTGGCACCACTGTGCAAGTTTTGAAATCTCTTAAATACTTGGTTGAGGGGGATTATTTTCTACAATTTATCTTGATTTTGATTTAGAAATAATGTTTAACCCAAACTCAAGACGGAACTTTTAGATTTTGAAGTTCTGCATTTTTACTCACCAGGTGACACTAGTATTACCAGTCAGTATAATCCCTTTAAAGATGTGTTTTTGCAATGCTTTTTGTTATAGATTGCATATATATTCATTATGTAAGTGGCTCCCAAGAGTTTTGAGGATTAATTTTTGACATTATTTTCATGTCCCATTCTATACTCAAGATCACACGTTTATATAATCATTGAATTCTTATCGTACTCTCCCAATTTCGTCCTCTCCCAATTTCACGCATTTTGTTGTCGTGAAGTTTTTGATTGATCCACATGGTTTTATATGTTTTTCATACACATCTTAATGTTTATGCATTCACAACAATGCGCATCGATATGCGCAGCGCCCAATTAATGCGCTGACAGTACTTACATGTTGCCTTAGTTTGGAGGTGACCCCGTGGAGTCCCTTCTGTGGGGGCTCGGCGATGTCGGCCAGCGGTAAGGAGGGGTTGGGCTGCTGGAGGAGGGACAGCATGTTGTTACCATGACGCCACACAGGCTTCTTGGCGGCGAACGGCTTCAAGAACTCAAGGTAGGACACTCTGCAAGGACAAGAATATAACAATTATGAATACATGTAAATGGGGGATTATGATTATGATTATTTCTAAAGCTTAATATTGCAAATAGGCCTATGGGAATTCATGATGTTCACCTTGCTTCGTCATATCCCATTAATAATAAAATTTACGTATTGCTATCAGGTTATTTCATTATTGTTCAAATAACTCCAAAAAAATGTACTATAGACCTAGAACTTACACGTTCAATTGGTCAAAATAAACATAAAAATAAAACAGAAGTGGTATTCGTGGGGGCCTAATACTGCCGCAAAGCACTGGGGATATTCTTTCACGAATGTTTTGTTTTGATAATTCTACTGTTAATGAATATGGGCTACAGATTTTCGTAGATCCATTGGAAGACATCACGTTAAGAGATACTGACAAGGATTTATAGACCTTTTATCTTCACCAAAACGGCGGCTACAGCGGTGTCACCTATGCCAAGGTGCCTGGATTATTGACTCAACGAATTATGTTATCTCTCAAAGAATTATGTTATCTCTGTCTGGCTGACAAGCTTGAATATAAACTTGTATATGCATTAGTCTAACATCTTGAATCATGATTCTTGAGTTTCAACTCACCTGTTGTCGCGGTGTACGTCAAACCTCGTGGTTATGGCCTCCAGCTCGTGTTCACTGAGGTGCACACACAGCTCGGTGAGCACGTCCCTGAACTCCTCCCGACTCACCAGACCCGTCTTGTACGGGTCCATGGCGTGGAACTCCCGCCGCAAGTCCTCCCACATGTAGTCAATCTGTAAAAGAAATTGAAACATATATGGTTAGGATTTTATCCTAGAAAGTTACATCTCAGTTTTTTTTTATGTTAGGGGCCTTCCATTTAGTACGTACGCACATTAAAAAAAATCTCAGACCCCCAGCCCCACTGGACAGAAATATGCATTGAATTTGTACTAGAACATATGCACACTTTCAAAAATCTCAGAACCCCCCCCCCCCCCCCTTGATGCATACATACTTAATGGAAGGCCCCTTATACTTGTTGTTATATTTTGATCATGCAAATGCTGCCCCATTCCGGTAAATGTCGGCCTATAGGGTATTTCACTTCAAAACGGGATAGCATATGATCCTGTGTTACACATTGTCACTACTCAATATCAAAGAAAGTAATAAGATCGAGATAAGATCAAGGATGTTTGCTTAATCATTAATACCAGAGACGGATCCAGACATCTCTCTCTCTCTCTCTAAAAAAAAAAAAGGGGGGGGGGGCGCCTTATTGTAAAAATCTCCGCTGGACCTCAAGGTCTGAGAATTTTACATTAAAAAAAATCTAAATTTCACCATAATTAGAGGGAATACGGGCTAAATTGTTATTATTCAGTGTACCTAAAAATAATAAGATGTCTTCTTATGGATACTAAACTATGTTAGTAGCATGTCAGTGAACCCAAAAGATCCAATGATCAAATTATTGGAATCACTTCTACAATTTGAGATCAAAATTTGCATAATTTTCGAAAAGTTACCTTGGCCCTGAGGCTGTCCTGCAGCATGTCGCCAGCACAGTTCAGCTTACGCGACCTGATCATAAAGTCGGCGTCGCCCCGCTGTGGAGGTCGCACCTACAAGGGTAACACACCAAGAGATAAGAATTCATAATCATGTTGTACACTTCAAATGCTAACTTAATGGTTAATTGAAGAGTATAATACCATCACAAAACTGTCTGTGGAAGAAATGAAGATTAAGTATTGAAAATTACTATGATAAACTCATCTAACGCTCATAAAATTCCTTTTTCGATCTTATTAGAGACGAAAGGATGACCAGTTGATAATGATTACAACTAATGAATGCGTTGAATATAAATGTATTACTTCTTTTGGCGAAAAATAACTTTATATGCATTATAATGGTACTGTTTCTCGGTATGAAATGCATTGCTTTGCATTCCGTATGCTGATTTTGCTACCGAATTTAAAAATCGGCAGTTAAAATAAAGCTTTCGTATATACATGTCATATATCATTAGAAAGATTTTACAATTTTGTTTCTAATTATTATTGTGTGCAAGATTTATAATTTAATGACATGGTTCATGAAAAACATAAGACAAATACAAAATAGCCAATATCAAAATTGGTATATGGAATACTGCCCTAATAGAGGAACGTGCTTGCGTTACGTAGGCCTACAATTGAGGACTAGATCTGACCTTGGAGTTGGGGTAGGAGGCGGACTTGATGGAGAAGCCAAAGTGCCTGGTGAACTGCTGGAAGTCGAGAGACTTGTCCTGGTTGGTGATGAAGGTCTTCCACAGGTCGCGGATCTCCCCGCGGGTAATCTCAGGGGTAACGTTGAACCTACAAACGCAAGCGATGAAATTGATATGAGTCTGGGTTATCAAAGATTTCATAAATTGAATTGAATATATCTTATGTCACTTATCACGTAACACCTGGAAGAACATGTAAACACATGAAGATGTTAATTGAATAAGATTTTCAAAAAAAAAAAAAAAAAAAAAAAAAAAGGCCTGGTGCCACTGGCCATTGCATGTAGTGCCCTGCCTATGGGAGATTGCATATAAAAGAACTCCTGCCTCATTAAAGGTGTAGGGGTATGGTCTCTACTTTCTCATATATAGTTTCGATCATCCAGGAGCAAGGGTGAAATATCCCAGTGCTCCAGGACCACCGAGTCTGGTGGTTCAAATTAACAAACAAACTGACATGTGAGAGTAAGTAACCCTACCCTAAATTGAAGAATAGCATTCCCATGATAGCCACTATGTGTAGATACTTTGGGAATAGGGCAAGGTTGGGTAATATGGGCATACCAGGTATTATGGGTACCCTCAACATTACATATTCCTGCATTATGGGCTGAGAGGTGCTGCCATCTCTTATCCAAAGGTGCATATTTTCTTCACAAAGAAAAGGTTACAGCTTGCAAAAAATGGCAACAAGGCATAATGGCATAGATATCATGCAAATGTATCTAGCGGTATATCCTTTTTTGTATGACTAGGGAGACACTTACTTTTTGAGAAGTTGGAACATAAGTTCCTGTGTAAGACGTTTGGAATTCCACTCGTCAAGTTCTTGGAATGTTTCCTGAACAGTCTGGTAGTTTTGCTTCAACAAGTCTTTGATGATCTGGAATAAGAATTAAGCATAATATGATTATATTGTATAAATTGCATCAAAATTATGTCTAATAATATTTTGTTTTTCCACATTCTTCACTACATTATAAGTTTCTCCTTCTGGACGCTGTTCCTTAAAATGTGGCGTTAGTTATGCGCAAATGGCGCTTTTCTATTCAAAATTGCGTTGCTACGCAACAATTGCATCCCCCTAGCCTGTTCCCTGAAGTATATTGTATTTCTCGTGGAAACCCTACATTAATAACTCGACGACATTAGGTATGTGCGTTGACAAATTTCTGAGCGCATTTTTCAGGTTTACGCAAAGGTGTTTCATATTTGTGACCAATCATGGGATTTGGTGTCCTAGAGGGGGAAAGTATGAAAATGAATTTACAATTATACCTTTCAGACAATGCAAACCATTTTTGAATATTCCAATAAGAGGCTGAGATATGGGAGTTTGAAATCCCCTATGTAGTACACACAGGCACACCCCTGTTTAACCATTTGTGCTCCATTTCCATATTATAGCCCCTTGAAACAAACCATGTTAAGTTAAAAATTACAATTTTCTTAATACTCACAATTATTCAAAATACAATAACTTTTCACACAGATCTTCATTCAAATAACAGTTTTTACTACTGCAAAGTGAAGGACTTTTGTTTTGAAATTTGACAAAAATATTTTATGAAATCTGAATATTCCTTTTTCTGTTGCCATGGTAACATAAGTACATTCCTTATTGTAACATCCTTTTTGAAAAGGACGTTATTTGGAAAATTACCCATAATGCAACTTCCATGAAAAAATAGAATGTTTTTTTGCTCGTAATCTTAATCTCTGGAAAATTCTGCCAGGGTCAGAAGTCTTAGGAAAATATGCATCCTTAGCTTTTTTTCATCAATAACTCACTTAATAATGGACTTAGAGCAAAATTACTAATATCCCACTAGGTTACCATATCCCGTGACTGGTCACATTTGACAAAATGGGCAAGTTGCTTTGTTTTTCATTGTGAAACAGCACCTATTGCAGGTTGCTTTGTTTTTCTTTGTGGAACAGCACATATGAAGATATGCCGGGCAAACAACTGCATGCATACATTACTCCAATCATTTCATGGCGCATGCAAACTTTATCATTTTTTTCAATTATAAAATCATTATAATGTATTTTTTACTTCTTTTTACTGTTGAAAAAACAGTTGTTCCCCTAAAAAAAAAACATGTCATACTTTGAAGAGTTCGTGCGTTGAGCGGTGGGGTGTGACGTCGATCATAGTGCCGTCATCCAGGCGTATCGGGCTGGGGGCTTGGGCGCGGGTCGGGAGGGGGGCCGCCCTGGGTGGGGTAGGAGAAGGGTCGGCCGGCAACGCCCCGATCGACTTGTACTTGGGCCGCGACTTCTCTCCGCCGAACAAACTTGCTGCACGGCCTCTGGAAGAAATAGCACAATTAAAACTATAGAAAATATACAAACAGTTGCTATAGGCCCATATCTATCTTTAATTAATTAATACATTTTCAAATCAACTTAGGAAACATCATATGTATATAGGCACAAAATTGAAAAAGTAATCAATCATAGTGCAGACCAAGGAACACGAAGAAATTGTTATTGCTCCGGTTTGTGCAAACTGTTGATGGGGTATTAACCCTCCCAGGCAAGAATATGATGTTATAATAACGTTATTATAACGTTCTAGTGAGTCATGTTTTGGTTCTTGTTACGTTATTTTGAGGGCACCCAAAGACGTCTTTAGAACCTAACATTGCGATGTCACAATATAACGTTATTATGACGTTCTTTTTACGTTCTTTCACGTCCTTTCACGTTATAATAACATTATTATAACATTCTTTATTAGTTTGGTCACAACTCAACCAAGATATAATGATATTATAATGTTCTTTTTTGATAAGTTGTAACTTAACCTAAAATAACGTTATTGTTACATTACAATGGGATAGGTTTCAGATTAACTTAAAAAGTACAGTCGCAGAACGTTCTTGTTACATCGCTGCTTGCCTGGGCTGAGACATAGATGTATGCAAACTGAGGAACTAACAATTGCTGAGTGTGCCTGCAGCCGGTAATTGATTTAGTCTATATGCAAATACATTGAAAATGTTGACAATTTCAGAGACAACACAAAAATTGAGATAACTACAGACAGGCATTATTACCTCCATTTCGGAAAGGGAAACACAACAGTGAGGGGTTTGAATTCCCAGTGGCGGACGGGGGGGAGGGCGGGGGGGTGAGGGGTTGTCCACCCCCTCCTTTTTTTAAAAAAACAATCTATATAATATAGAGGTAACATTCTGGGGGAAAAGGGGGGTGCACCCAACCCAGCCATCTCTTTTTATCAGCAGCATCCCCCACCTCCACCTATTTCGAAAGCTAGATCCTCCATGTGTTATGTGCTTACTGGTTTCCACTTGCCGATTTTACTCCGGATTTCAAATATCGGCATTCGAAACTTTCATAGATATGTTATATATCACTGAAACGGGTTTCAATTCTCTTTAAAATTATATGTAGGGTGCATGCTTCTTTGTCATATTACTGGTGAAAAAAATAATTAATTTCCAAAATTCTGAAGTCAAAATCAGCTAGTGGAAGCCAGGCTTCAGTGTCTAACTGGGCCATGAAGTCGGCGTTGTAATTATTAATGCTATTTATACTTACTTAGTGTCGAACTGGGCCATGAAGTCGGCTGATATTAGGATTTTATCATAGTGCTATCTATACTTACTTAGTGTCGAACTGGGCCATGAAGTCGGCTGATATTAGGATTTTATCATAGTGCTATCTATACTTACTTAGTGTCGAACTGGGCCATGAAGTCGGCTGATATTAGGATTTTATCATAGTGCTATCTATACTTACTTAGTGTCAAACTGGGCCATGAAGTCAGCGTAACGCACGTTGCCGTCCTCACTGAGTGGGACCCGATCAATCAGAGCACGGAACTGCGGCTCGTCCATGTCCAGGCCGAACCGACTCTCTATGGCCGCCCGGAACTCCTCCTGGCTGATCTGGTCCGTGCCCAACTTGTCGATTTTACTACAAGAACAAAGCGTACGTTGAAGTCATAATTGTATAATTACAATTACATATTATATATATTCACCATTTCATGTAAATATGAAAACCGGGGACAACCCCGGAGATTATTGTAATCGGCCGTATAGTACTTAAAGAAAAATCAAATGTGAATGAGGGTGAGTGGGGTCATTTGTTGAGTAATGTACCTCACATTACATTACAGTACATAGGATATCCAATTTAAGTTGTTCTATTGATGAATAACTAAACAATTTTTCGAGCGTAGATATCAAATTAACTTGAATACAATGATGTATATTACAAAAGTTGGATAGTGACTGAAAAAAGGTAAATGACCTAATCGAAGACAAAACTCAATTTACTTCATTTTATCTTTAGGCTATCGGATACAATTGCCCTGCATAATTATCATCATGCATGATGGACGGGTCTTTATAGAATACTTGGGTTAATTTACACTTTATATTTTGTTGTAAGAGTGAACCTACTGGAATGTGCCTAGAAGTGAGAGGAAGTCCCTCTGGAACATGTTCATGAGTTCCGTTTCTAGCGCACTGAGAGTAGAGTTGTTACCGGGGGAGTCAGACCGGTTGTATCTGAAATTGAATAGAGGCAATAGAAATTTTAATAGAGGCAATAGACGATAATTATGATTTCATTTTCATAACACTTAAACAATAAGGCAAAAGCGCCTTATTTAAAAAACAAATAGGATGCTTTTAACTTAGAGTTGATAATAATAAATACAGTTATTATAAAAACAAATTTTTATTAGTTTTCCTACTGCAAAATTACACTTTAAACCCAATACGTTACACATAGTTTTTTCGATTTCATTGGTATTCCCCAAATGCCCCCCCCCCCCTTCAATAATTTACAAATTTGCTCCATTGAGTAAAGATTGAAAAGAGACACTGTTTTCTGGGCGGCTCCGGTCCGATTAGGAAGTACACTCACGGTTTGGAACGGCCACACTTGAGCTCAAATTACGGATAATTTCAAATTAATAATACACATTATCAACATGCCTGTGTTTTGGGTTGGTGAGGATGTGATGCGTCATGCCGCCCTCGCTACGGTCGAGGAACTTGAGCAGGAAGTCGTGGTAGGAGATGCCGACCGGGGTGGCGTCCATCTGGCAGCGGGCCAAGAACTCCCCGAGGTGGGGCTTCTCCAGGCGAAGACCGAACTGGGCCAGAACCTCCAGGAAATCACCCACCGACACCTGGGAGGAAGGAGAAGGAAAGGTTAGAGGTGGGATGTATTAACGTATTATGGAGTTTCCGTGGCGTGCCGTAACGTAAACGTAACGTATCTTTTTTCTCAGCTTTTTGAAAATATTTCAAAAATATTTCTTTATGAATATACTTTTATACAGTCGTTTTGCAATACCCAAGAATGTTAGTTACCGAATTATAGACCTTGTGCAGATGACGTCACAACGTCTAAAATTGGCTGGCCGCCATATTGGTGATCAATTTATCATCAATGATATTCTCAATTCTGAAGTATCTAGAACAATTTTTGTTGCTACATTTATCTAAATCAAACTTATGCAATCATAATAAACAAGCTTCACGCTTTAGAAGTTAGACATTTTGAATTTGTTTCATACCACATTGTCATGATCACCACGTGGTGATCACCAAAAACTGATCACGTGACCACGTCTGCACAAGGTCTATACACGTATACTGTGATATATGATTAGGTAGGTCAGAGATACGTTGACGTATCGAGATGCGTTGTGGTATCTGAAACTCCCTATTATTATGAATCTTGTGCACACTTGGAAAAATGGTCACTTGATCCTTTCTTGGTCGTGATCATTATAACCACATGATGATTCGATAAATCTGAATTACATCATTGCAAGATAACAAACATTATGATTCTATCAACCTGTCTAGTGTAAAATCAGCAAAACATTGTTCTATATGTAAAGTAGATGTTAATGATAATGATTGTAAATTGATCACCAATATATGGCGTCCAACCCATTTTGGGGTGATAGGACGTCATCTGCACAACTTCTATAGGCTATGGAATATTATAGAAATCAACAGGTGTTATGCAACATAATGGGTGATGATGCAATATGGGTGATGAGGCACTCCTGGGCACCCTTGAAAGGATTGGCATTTACTCAAAGCAACCACTCTTCGACAGTTCGAGCACTTTTCTCACACAGATTTCATTAGAGAATGCTTTTGTCTAAGGTTACTGCACCAATGCATGAGAGTACTTACAAATCCTGTGTTGTCATGATCACTTGCTTCAAATGACGACCTCATACTTGAGAATCCTTCCCTGAATTTGTTCTTCAACCAACGCTCGATGTTCAGAGATCGCTGTCTCTCAGCTTCCTTCTTTTTCAGCGGTCGGGAGCTAGTCGGTGTTCCTGTTAATACATATTGAAAATATATCAATAATCAAACGAAGACCCTTCAAGGATCAAGTCAAATATTTGTAGATAGACATAAATCATATAGCGGCCACAGTTTAAAGTATTTAACACGTTTGTTACAATTGTGATTTACATAATTTTTATGGAAATTAAGTAACTGCAAGAGGGTAATTGATTGAGTTAAACAAATTACTCACCAGGTTCCATAAGCGGAGCTTTGATAGGGGACTGAGGTTTGTCAACGGTGACCCCTAATTTGGTCATCAATTTCTCACCAGTAACAGCTCCTACCATTTCGGTATCGTACCTATATCACACAATATAAGAACCATCTTATAAACAGTAATTTACAATCAAAGTTAATAAAAAAAATCTATTTTCCATGCAACGTAAAAGCACAAACACAAAATAGACAGAACCTAGATAAAATCATAAAGAAAAATAATTATTTTTACAATTACAGCTTTAAAAAAAATGTTTATTGTCAACTTTACGTTCAAACACATGGTCTTCCAGTCGATCAAGATGATAATATGATTATATACAATGGTGTAGTTCAATAGTACCAGTCTCAATTTCAATAACAGTTACAATTTCAGTTGCAAGTCCTTATTCAACTCAATGTGAAGCTGAGGTTCATATCGATGTTGAAAATTATGAAACATATTAAAAATTCAAAATTAATTTAAGAAGTACACATACCTGCTCCAAAGTTTGTCAAACTCTGGCTGTTCCATGTGGAAGCCCAGTTTGACAAGGGCGTTCTGCAGCTCAGGCTTGACCACCCGACCAGAGGGGTCAGCATTAGCACTAGGCATCAGGTCAGCAAGGTCGATCATCCTACAGTAGAGAAAAAGGCAAACATTAAGGATAATTTCATAACAAATATTGTGGAGAATCAATGCTAGTTCATATTAAAAAGTAGAATCAGAGCCATTAGGATGGGATTGGTCTTTTATGCACGTAATTGCCCGTGTGCATGTAATCGCCCATGTGTATTTTATCACCCATGTGCATGTAACTGCCCTTGTGCATATCTTCATAGGGGCTGTGTCCTTACACAATCACCCATGTGCACGTAACTGCCCTCGTGCATGTAATAGCACATCTGCATGTAATCGTCAATGTGCATGTTATCACCCATGCAGTTAGAGGGGCAGCGATGGTAAAACCTGTTATTATGCATAGGTGCGCCATCTGGCCGTTGGATGGATCAAGTCTGGTTGATCACTATCACTATTGACATATTCGGTGTCTGTATTTTACCACCAGATACAAAATACACAAGCCCATGCATTGGCCATAGCTGACGTGTAAGATCCAAACAGTTGCATTGGGAAAATAATCCCACACTGGCAAGTGTCTGTATACTGATAGAGACTAGACAGTCTAGAATAGAATGCCTGCTATTAGCCTGATTAAAATCCCCTTTGTCGCCTTCCCTCATGGACCTTCACGACTGTAAAGGTGTTGTACTATTATCTCCACGTCAATACAGATACCAATGAACTATTTTGGGGCTACAGATATACATCTTTCTTGCTTCAAATATGCACATAAAAAGGTAAAAGAAATACATAATATAGACCAAGGAGGCACGAAGCAATTGTTATTGCCCTGGTTTGCTTTATCCAGAGACATAGGTGTCTGCAAACCAGGACAATAACAAAAGCTGAGTGAGCGAGCCAGCAGTCTGTACTTGATTTATTTTATATAAAGTTCGAATGTTGAAAATGCATATAAGCAGCACAAAAATTAGCAAAAGTGTGCACAGACAACTATTATTGCCCTAATTGATTACTCGCCCGCTTTTGAGAGTGTGGGGCAATAATGAAGGCATAGGGGTTGGAATCATGATGTAGAATAATAAGAATAATAATTCTAGAATAAAAGAGCTGTTATTCGTCTGATTAAAATCACTTCTGCCGCCTTCACTCATGGACCTTCGTATCTGTAAGAGGGCTCCACTGCTATTTACTATCAGTCACACATTCACTAGGGGTACCAATTATCATCTAACTTTTTTTCTCCCTGTAATATGATGCTAATATCATATAATTTCCAGAGGATTTCGGTAAGAAAAATTATTGCCTGGTTGGAGGGCTTTAGCCCGGGACATAGGTGTATGTAAACTGGGACAATAATAATTGCTGAGTGAGCAATTATAGGGATACAGAGATATGTATCAAAATAAACAATAAAAAGCTAAAAGGAAAACTTCACCCACCTTGACCTGGCCTTGTCCTTCAGGTGAGCGTGCACCTGTGCGGCCGTCATGGGCACCTTATCTGTGGAGGACCTCTGGATGGGGTCCATCCACTTAGGGTACTCTGCTGACTGGGCCTCTCGGAACACGGCGAAGAAGTCGGTGAAGTTAATAATGCCCCTGTCGGCCAGCCCCAGCCGCTCCAGCAGGCGGCTATGTTGGCTACTGCTGACTGGCCGGCCCAGAACGGTGACCAGGATACGGAAAAGTCCATCTCTGTGGGAAGGTAAAGGAGTAAAGGCATTGTAAAAACATGTATCATTATGAATGATATGAAATAAATAATGCAAAATCTTATATCATCCCAGCAAGAGGTGTGACGTTATAACGAACGTTGCAGTAATGTTCTATTTGGTTCTGGTTTGGTTCTTGTTACGTCCTTTTGATGACTCCCAATTAAGTCGCTGCAACCTATTGCTGTGACGTTCCACTATGACGTTATTAAAACATTTTGGTTATGTTCTTTTACCTAAACAGAATGTTCTTATAACGTTCTGTTTTTGTTTCGTCCTAACTTCACCAAAAGATGATGTTATAATAACATTCTAATTTGGTGAGGTTTCAACCTCAATAACGTTATTGTTACATGCCATCTTAGTAAGTAACAAACTGACTAAAAATGTATGGTTGCAGAATATTTCTGTTACATCACAAGCTGGCTGGGATAATATCATGATATTGTTATATTCATTTAACCTCTGGCAGACCTAATATTGAAACCTCAAATAAAAACAGATGAACTTTAACACCACAAACATTACATGTACCTACAATGGTAAAACATCAGCAAAGCCCCTTGCAAAATATTAATATATCTATAGCCACAGTGGGAAATAAGTATTATGACTATGGCTATAGTGCCTTATAACCTATGATAGTCAATTATCATGATCAAATGTGATTACCATTAGAACATTAAAAGGTATAATATCCATATGATATTTCTATAACCATTGTGGTGTGAAGAACAAATTCTTAGATCATTTTGCTAGGTAAGCGGGAACTATAAATCTGCTTGTATTAATTGTTTATAAAAAAAAATAAGTTAAGAAATATTTATAACAATGATTGATATCACTTGATAGGATATTCTTAGTCTAAACTCCAATAGGTGTCTTTGCAACGTGACCTTGCATTATTGAGCAAGTTCCAGGTCACGTAGATTTTGTTGAGCGATAGAGGTGTTCCAGGAGTGGTAATTACTACATTGTGGCTTGCTCAAAGCACACAGCTCGGACTTTAGAAACCCACACAGACTGGCCACAATGAGCCTGTGTCAATGTTTCTCTGAAGGCTTATCCCCATTACTTATATTAGGTTCTCCCTGCTAGGTGGTTTTGGTGGGTCATCGCCATGGTGGTATGCATTAAAACTGTATAGAAACAGTGATTGGTTACATATCATAGATTTAGTATGATAATTATCAGGTGGAATGATATCTGATCCTATGTTATAGGCAATGTGAGGTATCAGGTTCTGCTTGACAGTGCAGATGAACCCTTAGTATATCGAAATAGGTCTATTGCCCGATTGACATACTGCACCTAATGGGGAATTTTAAGATGTTCTTTTTTATAATTTGAATAAGAAGAAAGCAATGCGATTAGAAATAAATGACATGGCATACAATGCTAAAGTGGAATATGTGCATTGAATAAGCCGCCAAGGGTTGTATAGTGCACGGCACATACACATAGTTGCCCAAAATAATGGAATTACATTGCTCAAGCTGCATTCATTGTTCACCTAATATAAAAAAAAACAATAAGTCGACATATGAATGTGTGAACCCATAGAAAACGATTTACTTTTGCATTGTTTCATAATTTGAAACCAGTTATTTATGATTTAAGAAGCACTGGTCTCGGTATATAACCTATGTCACAGGCCTGACAACTGTCAAACCACCTAGAGGCCACTCAATGCTAAACGCATTAGCAGCACTAACCAGTAACCCATAGCACATGCCACCGGGAGTGATTACATATTGCACACCAACTACTCTGACCGTGGTCAGTCACACGCGACCCTAATACATAAAGGCATGTGCTTAGCAACGGTAAACAATGTTATGAATGGGGCTGATCGGTCGCCGCTCAGCAGGGGTTGGGGCCTCGACGCCTATATAGTCGGTCTACAATATGGGTCTATGGGTCTACAGTGCTACCCGTTGACATGGTCAAGGGTGCTTTATTGGGAAATTATAACCATAAGTATTTACATTGCTGAGTAGTAACCTATTAAAAGATTATACACGTTCTATTAACATGTATTCTCATTGTATTGTATAGGGATTATATGTAGGATATTTTCTGGGATATTTTCTGGGGTCACTTTAAAGCACAAGTGCAGTTATCACTGGTTATGCATGAATCATAATTTTCATGAAAGTTTTATGTTTTAGAATTATTGATATAATTAACTATGTCACCCACCGTATTGGTTTTATATTTTGATTTGCATATCCTTTGAAAGTTTTGTCATTAAAATAAATTACTTGTAATCGGATGACGACAGGTAATCCCCTTGATTGTTGACTGGTTATTAACTTTTGTAACTTCCATTTGTGTGGCGATTACAAGGCATTAGTGGAGAGGGTGCCCAAATGTAACTCTTTTTGGCACTACCTCTGCAGGCTTGAGTTTTACATTTAAAACATCGATATTTGGTCCAAAAAAGGGGAGGGCGCCCCATGCAGTCCACTCTAAATCAATCACTGACAGGCGTTATTCAATCTGCTCATTGTTATGAATGGCGAATGACTCAAACTTGCCCTACATTATTGAATAAATATAATAGCAACTATTTCCAACAATCATTAATATATCGTAAAACCGCTATTGTGTTTCCGGGATTCAGCCTGCTTTCTTATGGGATTGCATGCAATTATAATCATGCAATTTGCCACAAATACCGTTCGAAACTACCAACTTTTAGAACGGTTGTCTTATCTGCGATTGCAGAATATATTGGTGGCTGTAGGCCTATCATATTACACTGGAAAAAGTAAATTCTAACCCAAAAGGAAAGGCACTTGCATCGCACCATCTCCTGAATATCCAATTTAAAAATACAATGTTGAAAATAATGTACTCTAATATGCCATACGTATATGCAATGGAGTAGATAATGAAATGCTTTTGTTTGGGATTTGTATTCTGACTTACCTGGAGACATTGCCTTTGCCCTCAGGATCGTTGTCTTTAAATCGTTTCCTGACTTCAAAGTAGTTTGCTTTCACTTTTTCTTTCAAAATTGCTTCAATCTGAAATAGGTAACAGAGAGGTAATGAACATGACTGTTTACGATGAAACATACCAAGACATTTTTCAAGGATAATTTATTGATAACAATTCGTAACTCGAACTGCACATACAATGTGAGGGAAATATGATTCTGAACTTTATATGCATACAATAAAATGCCATCCATTTTTGCAAGGTATTTTGAATGAAATGTTACTTTCATTTCCCTACGGTAAACACCAATTATATTTTCATAGTATACTTTTTGGAATTCATTATCGCACTGCCTAAAAGAGCTTCCGGCAATAGTTTACGTCTGGACCTTGCATAGATGTGGTCATGTTACAAGATTTTGGTTGGTGATCAACAGTGTTTTTAAGATAATGTACAATGTTTAGATTTCAACGATGATAATTATTTTCAAAAGTTTGTTTCTGATGCAATTAGTTAAAATATGACATCTAGATAATTTTGATCCTGAATGACAATAACAATTTTATATTGATTACCAATATGCCCTAATTTACAACGTCTATATGTACCAATTCGATGACATGTTCAGAAGGGGACAGGAAACAACATGGGTCTTGCTCAATTTCACTGAATACATTGTGTGTTCAGTGTAATACATGCCGTTGTCTACGTACTCTAACCAGTGCCATTGTATGTTCAGTTAGAATCAGTGCAATAGGGACTACTCCCAAGGCCGTATTCCACTGTCCGATTTTACTCCTGTTTTGGAAAATCGCCAGCACAAACATGGCTACTTATAAACATATTTTATATATTTAGAAAGCATTTTGAATTATCTTTCCAACTGGATGCATGGGTTTCTGTAATATTTCTAATAAAAATTGAGAAATTCTCAAAATTTCTAAATAGTCAAAATCGCCTAGTGGTATACAGGCTTAATCAGTGCCATGCCTACCTCATCGATCTCCAGGCGGTTCTGGGCGGACACTGTTGACAGTCTGGACATGGCCCGACTCTCAGCTCGGCTGGCAATCTCTGCTCGGGCACCTGCAAACAAACAGTGGTATCTTATAGCCTCCAGGTTTAATCAATGAATTACCAATTCGGTGTGGATTGTGAAGTAATTCAGAAGACCAATGAGGTTGTTCTGACCCTGTGTCTAGATTCCTAGATGTGAAAGAAAGAGCATGCATGATGTATGTGGGGGGGATTTGTACAGAGCTTTGATACAGTAAGGTATATGAAACAACTATAGAGGCCATCAGCTATATAGTGTGCTATGAGGTACTGGCCTCTTCTTGATCAATAGGTGAAACCAATTCGTATTTCATTTCAAGATATTTCTGCCTGACTTACTGACTAAGGTCACTTTTCCCCGACATTTTTCAAAATTCCTGTTTTCCCTGAACAATTCCAAAATTCCCTGAATTTTCCCCGACTTTTTCCTGACCTTTGGAAATAATGGACACAAAGAAGAGGTCCAAGACATTACCACTAAGTCGTCTCATTGCATGCAATGAATATAAAGCACAATCAATATTGGGTGTTCCTGCATGAGACCAATTTTATATAATGTGTGCATGGGTAATGCATCATAACCAGGCAGCATCTCACTTTCATAGCCATTTACATCTTGCCACAGGCTATGAGTGTACCAGTTGCAGTTTTTTGTTGGGGGGGGGGGTACGCCCCTCTCCCTTTTCTGGCCAAGTTTAGATTTTTTTAATATGATTTTTTTCAATGGGGGCCCCTTTCTACAGCTATTAGCACGCCCCAACCTTTTCAAAAAGCTGGATTCGCCACTGTGTAGGCCTACATATATAACATTGTCAGACCTGATAATTCTCTTTGTTTCAAGAACAATTCGAATAAGTGATCTCTCTTCCTACATGCATATATTTGAATACGTAATCTCTCTTCCAACATAAAATTGTATAACGTTTCACAAATGCATGTTGACCCACTTTGAGATAATTTACCTCTTTTTTTGTGTCCTTTGAAAGGAAGAACTACTCTCTTGCCCCGGATTTTTTGTAATGTATATTCATGTCCAAGTTTGTTTCAATAATATAGAGGCCTGTCAATTAGCTGGGTATATATATAGATATGCCTATCGCCTAAATTGTATGACTTAGCAGATTTTCGCAACCATAGCCACAGTTATGATAACTTAATATCATAAATGTTAGTATAACGGATGAATGTGGGAAATGTGGGGCAATTTCAGACAAACTGTTATATAAGGTTCATTATTGCCATGCAAAAAGTGCATGCTATGTGTGCGCACACTGGAACAATCAAACTTTGATTCATTACAAACCTAGAATTTCGCTATGAAATCAGAATGCAAACTAATTGTTCAACAGATCAGGGTTAACATTATTATTGATAATTATAAACCTCACTTAAACAAAGGTGTGTGCATTTACTGTAGACTTTTCATTCTTGTTTCTAACTCTAAGAAAGCACACGTGCAGAGCCTACCAGATTTGCTCTTGTTTTTATCTGCAAGAAAATCGAACAGATGCTGCATGCAGATAATGAACAAACAATATCAATATCAAAAATGAATATCTATTCTTAATGTTCACACTTTTAAACACCCCAATCCAGTCAATAGATCGGATTCAATAAATTCTAAAACAAAGTCTCTATAAGTCGAAAAACCGACAAATTCCAGGTGGCTACGTTTGTCATTTCATTGTAAATATGCCTATAATTGTTTTCAAATTGGAAGAAGAATCAGAATAGATTTCATTTTATGTATAGATCTTGAATGTGCAAACATTGGTTAATTAACGTCTGTGGAAAAGTAAAAAAAAAATTTTCCTGGATCTCATTATGCGCCAGATGTGGAGATAAACCACGTGGGAAAATGGATGGCCTATAACCGCTAAAGGATTGACTCAAAAAGGTCTTGACCTGGAGGTGGTTCATTTACTTTAAATCTACTTGTCCAATTGAACGTTGATAAGGTGTTCACAGTACAATTAGCATTGTTTTTGCGGGTCTCCCGTTATCATGAACACTTACTCAAAATACTTGCATATGATGACTCGGTGTGTTTATATTCCTGTACATGTATGTAAATGTGTTCAATCACCTATCATGTTTTCAAACCGATGTAGCACTTGAAACTAGCAGCTATAGACAGGGCCATTCATTGCATATTTTATGCCTCTTTCTTTGTGACCAACAAACGTTTAACGATATAAGTCTCTTAGGTTTGATAGTGATATGGAAGAATGGAAACTAATTATCGGTGGCAATGCTATTGACTTCATGCGCATTCTTTTGGGAAATGTATATGACATGCATTGAATTGGTTTTCTTGTAAAATAGATATAATAATTGTGGTATATAGTTCGTTTGGTCATTGTCATATTCATGCATCATGAATCATGAGATATAGCCGGCTAAAGCGATCCCTAGAATACCTCGGTTGGCTCAATGCGAGTACTTGTGTGCTAATACTGTTAAGCCCTTAGTCTACTGTCGAAGGTACTTGAGTATAGACATGTCATGCATGTCAGGTAGCACATTTTGATAAGACATAATTCTGTCAGTGACCTGTCAACAATTCTGTTAAACAGTTGACTAGGAGAACCCAAGTGACAATCAAGTACGGTTATATAATCAGGAAAAAAAACTTGGTTTCAAAATTAATTGTATATCCTTTTTTTTAAATCCTGGATTTGGCCCCGGCCCTATCCGTATGCGAATATGAAATGTTCAAGTACATAAATTATAATATTATTTTACCAATTCACATTTTCATTTTTATGAGCATCAATAATCCCATGATCATTATATTTAATGTAGTGGAGAGAGAACATCCGTTTTATTAGGATGAATGGACATGTGTTGGGAGCTTATAATACAACCAGTCAACTAATATGCAATATGGTTTATTGAATTACCAAATATGAATACTCTTAGTGGCACATTGTATTACATTTCTATGTTAAAGCCACCCTGTAGAACCACCTGTATGTAACCCAATGTGAGGCATTTGTGAAATGGGTGTCGAACTTTGAGTCCATATAAACATGTACTGTTTATGGTAACGATATAGTGCCAATAACCTGTGCCCAGTCTACAGAGAGTACATATACACGAACTGCCCACCACTGGCCCACCTATGGCTTGCAGGTCCTGTTTGCTCGAGGCCCAAGGACCTGGCAAATGGGCGCCAAAACATTCTGGAATCCACTTTCTTAATGCGCATCATAAACATGGCTCAACAACAGGGCGGGCATGCACAGGAGCGCTGCCATGGCAGGCCTATGCTATAAGTGTAATATTATAAGGCTTGGTGGCCTTTAGGTGAAGGTTCCTGTTGAGAAGGGGATTATTTTCAAGACAGGATCTCCAGGTTGCATGGGTCTTATGCCAACAAGCCAAGCTTAGAACAAATGGATAAGTCAGATGGGCTTGTTATCATCGAATGGGCTTGTGACATTTGACATGTAGGCCTATGCTTTATTTACTAAATCTGTATCTAATTTTCTTTTCAGACATAATTTCCATGGGTTTAACATCATCTTGTACGGTGGGCTTGGGGGATATATTAGAATCTGAAATCTCTTTACAATATCAAAGTGTTTCAAAATATTTGAATGTTACATACAATACCAATATGTAAATAACATTCAAGGTGATCTATTTCTGCACTTGTTAGATCTATAGATTACAAGTACATATATATTTATCTATATTATAGGCACAAGAGAAAAATGTCCATTAAAACGCACCCATTGGGAAATGCATTCATATGTCCCTGACAAATTACCTTCAAATGTTTTTTTGTGTGGATAGAACATGGTATTAAGTCGCTCTTATTGTGATAATCGATTTGCTTCAGCTGTTTATAGTAGATTTGATATAACTGTACATACATGTGCACCACAGAAAAGGAAATAAACAATGTATGTCAAACCATGAAAGGCCTATTATGAGCATGGGCCACAAGATCCGGTGCATTACTAATCTAATCTACATGGTAGTGCACATACAATAGGGATCTAAGGCTTTCACATGAGCTTATTCTTTTGGTAATCCAGTGTATATAGTCCTATCAAAGTGTAGGCCTAATCAAGGAGCCCAAAATGATCCGATTTAGGCCCTAGTTTAATTTTCATGATAATCTGCGTATAGCTCTTCGATGATTTTGGACAATGGTTCATGACAAAACAATTTTAATTAATCTCACTTCTGAAGATGTTCATACATTGGTTAGGATTGTGGCTATATATATATATTATGATTTTCCCGATTCACAAGATATCGAGTTTCCTCTTCGGAGAGGAGGCGATAAAGTTAATTAGTTCTGATAATAAAACATTTGTTATTTCCTACAACTAAAGTAGACAATCAAAAATGTGAGTTGTTCAACTTTAAGCAAAAACCATTGAGTATATGTATTCTATAATTCTGTCTTACTAATGAGTTGAAGATTATTTGTAGGCCTACAATGATTACGATATGATGCGGATATTTGAATAGTAGGCAATGTCTTTTTTTCTTTTTAAGATACAGGGTAGGGCGACGTTAGTATCTTCTGATTTCACTCTTATTAAGATGCATGCTCCTTTATCATTTTATAAAGCCAAGGTACAAACTTTCGGCTGTAACATAATTCGTGGTATTTCTTTCTATAATCCATCTGATGATTCTCCTTGTAAAACGGTTTAAGGGGAGAAGTGATTATATGAGTTTGTAAGTAACTGAGTGAGCCAGTGAATGAGCAAATGAGTGAGTGAGCTTAGCTTGAGAGGAAGTGAATGAGTTAATTAGTGAGATAGTCAGTGGAAAGTAAATGAAACTTGTGAGCAAGTGTATTTTAATGAGCTAGTGAGCTAGTGGGTACATGAGTGAGCGGACGAGTGCTTGAGTGAGCTTCAGGATGAAATGGTTTTACTGTAGAAGAAAAACATAAACATACATGTAGGGCCTATATAGGCCCTAGCGTATGACAATAATTCAAGCTTTCACTGGCGGTATAAGCATTGGGCTCTATTGCCGCTTATTCAGCAATGAAAAAAACAACTCACAAAATGTATTTTCTTTAAAAAAAAACTATGACTAAATAACTCACCAAAAAGTGGCAGCCTGGTCTTGCCGGGGTCGCCGTGGTAGACCTCAATCCCTTTAGGAATAGCCTCACATTGCCCCATGCCCTTTCCCAGTCCGCTCTCCCTGGCCATGGACAGCCTGGAGGGTATCCTCCCACCGCCCATCCCGGAGCCGCGCCTGGAGGAGGGGTACGCGTTCTCGGCGGCCAGTGGACGCCCTGACTGGGTGGTCGGACGCAGGTCGAAGGCGCTTCCGGCCCTGGAGCCGCCCGAGCCACGGACGTCCAGGTTGTCCGGGTTGGCCATCCTGGAGAGGGGGTGCTGGATCTCCGGGAGGACCGGGCCGGCGCTCATACGGCCGCCGGCCTGGGTGCCGGGCCGCGATATGCCCACCTGGGACATGGCGAAATCCTGACTCTGGAGTATCACAATTAAGAAGCTGTAGTGAAATAAACCTACTCCCCTAAATCACACAATTAAGGGGGGATGTTTCCCAATTCAACCACTACAGAAAACTAATAAAACTCATCCAGGCAAATCCACTCTGTGTACATCCAGTGGGGGAAAGTCCTATGAGTATAACCCAGGGTGGTTAATAAAAAGTTCGCCTTCAGGAGTTTTCTGCGGAGGCAGTAGGAAACCCCTCTCTTGGCCCAGTCTTTACAGGAGGCACCCGTGGCTGGAGAGAACGGCAAACAGGTCCTCTGGTCGTCAGGGACAACGTAAACATGACGACGACGACTCCAGGTGGTGGCAGGAGGGAGTAGAGCGGCGCGCGGGGGGCGTGTCCAACGAACACGACCAGCGCTAAGCCTCTGATTGACAGGTGCGCTAACTAGCTAATCTTTGGAGAATTAAGGCCGCGACAGCCCCGCGACCACAAGCCGAGATAGCTGCTGCTGCCTGCTGGACTGCAGGAGTACACCATGGAGTGGCGTTAAGGACTGCTTTCACGAGATTGGGTTTTTTCTTTGATGATTGAGCAGTTAATTGAATTATATAACTAAGGCCTATAGGTTATAGGCGGTTATTCTTATACAAATATCAATTTAGATCTGTTTCAATCCTCACCATTGCTGCCATGTAGGCCCATATTAGTGGAACATTAGTCAACGAATCACTTAAGACAAAGATAGTCACAGGTGACTTCAAATGTTACTGTTTGAATTAAAGTTTGATTATGATTAATATCATCCTTAAGCTTAGCCACGCAGATGGCGGACAGTCTTAAAACGTTAGGCCCCTATGCCAAGAAATATCAAAATATAATTATCAGTTTTGCATTAGGCCTATTTCATGTGAAAGACACACGTGAAATTCCCACCTACATTAATACATCGCATGGAGGCCGGTAAAATCGACCGAGAACATTTACCTGATGGAATAATATGGGCCTTAATACGTCGTGTTTTTTTTTCAATATCAACGACATACCGTATTTTACTTGCTACAAGCAAGCATATTTTTCGCAAAACATAGAATCCCTTTTCTTCGCCATACTTCAAGCACTCGTACAACCTACCGTAAGAATACAACTCTTTCTCCCCTACCTGTATATATACCTCCTATAGGCCTACACATATATATTCATGAGCTATGCTGCAATGTCCGCACCTGGCTATGGCTCTAATCCGGTGACTTGGCACCGGGGTCTAAGACCGTTTCTTCTCCAGTTTAGAATCTGCAGAGCAAGCAGTCAGCGATTTCCCGCCGTGAATCCACTTTACGGACAGAGTTTATCTTGGCCACTGAGACCAGATTGTAGTAGGTTTAAACATTGGGGTGCAGGTTTTTCAGACCACTCCGCAACCATGCATGAACCTCTTTCGCAATGATAACGAAGTTTTCAGTCGTCAGAGACAGATGTTAGAATATTAATTCTATACATTTAGGGATGAATCGAGGGGAAAAGATAAATCTGAAGCAGGTATTCTGGCTTCAAAATCAACAGTCTTTTATATTCCGGTGTAAATTAACATTAAACAATGAAATACGCCTTTCCAAATTGTCTATTTCGAATTGTGGGTTCTCAGGGGTGGATCCACAGATTCTGAAAGGGGGGGGGGGCGCACCCTATAATACAATTTCCACTGGACCCTCCAGCTGTCAGAATGTTAATATTTTGGCTAAAAAATCGGGCGCGGGGGGGAGGCACCCTCCGCGCACCCCTCTTAATCTGTCACTGGTACTACAATTTATAACAGGGAGTTTTAACACCCCGTCGCGTCCGGTTAACGTAATATTAATTTATTTTTACTTTCATAAATTATCTCAAATATAAAGCATTTGAAATACCGTGCCTTCCGTCGGTCATATTGTTAATAGCTATTAGGCCTAGTATATGCTTGGGAACTCATCAAGGTTAGCAGTGTAGCTGGGAGTCATTGGTGTCTGGAACCTCCCCAAAATTGTCAAAATTCAGGATGAAACCCCCTATAATTTACCTGCAATTCCGTCAATCTTACTGGGAACCCCCACTGATTTCAGAGCTGGCTACGTGTCTGCTGGTCTTGAATAAAAGGTGAAACAGTTTTGTTGAAGAATTGTTCTAAATATTACGCTAATTACTTGTTGAAAATGCAAATAATCACGCATGCGCATTCCTCCGCATCGACTACCATGAACACTAGTACAAGGTAAAATATTCAACATTGTTATTCACACTTCAAGAGCGTTACAAGAATCACACTGCGAATCATCACCTACTCTCTAGCCAACTTACACTATATACGGAACCCTAAATTCGACAGGGCGACATATGGGTCTTTTTTCAAATTCGACCGGCTGATGATTTTATGGGCCCTATTGACTACATATGTCTTAAAGATATAGTGACATGGGACGTCAGATTGTCTTATTTTGAAAGACTTTACGTGTAATCGGGCAGAGACATGACTGGGCACTTTCTAAAACTGACATGCGAAATTGGGACCCCCAACCCCATCAAGGTACCTAACCTATAAGCTGGTTAGTCAGCAGGTTACGGAGTGATTAGCATTAAGCCGCGGGTATACTACTCAACTGAAATCAACTGCACAGTTGGGATGAGTCGTGGCATGGGTTACGACTAGGGTCTTTCAATTTTCTATGACTATTCAATTCGGTTTAAGATCTTAAGAAATTAAAAATATAATACATAATCGTAAATACAAATTATATCGAGAAAACATTTGCAGAAAACGGAAACATTTTATGTATTTAAAAAAAGAAAACTGTCACATGTGCATATACAACTTTATTTCAAAGTGACATCTTTTTCTCAGTCCATCTCAAGAACATGCACATGTATGTTATATGGGAATTGCGTTTTACATACATCTGATCTACATAATCATACTTCGACATGTGTTCATTTACAAGTAATCATCAGTTTCTAATTTTTACGACACGAGTTTGTGTCCATAAAATTGAAACTTTCAGACACTTTTACAAAAGACGACTGACCAGAAACTAGTTTAAATCACTCATACTTTGAAGATATGATTGCTGCATGGGCTCGTTTTTATTCCGAAATTTTCCAGCTTCATTTTCCGTATACACTGGAGTGAGAAAGGGAGAAATTGGATTTCAGTTAGTAATGCCCCTCCAGATTCCGCACTTGCCTATGGGCAGATTTATCTGTATAATATGCTTATAATGCCCCCAATAGGAGCAACTTGAACCTCCGTACGTCAAATGCTACTGACTAAACCTATCTACTACTGACTATAAAACTAGTTTTAAGTGAACATGGTCCCGTCATCTAATTGACACCACCTCTAACAAAATCCAGAAATCCTTTAGCACCAATCTATTCATGAGGTAGTTCAAAGGTACTTTTGGGCATCCAAATATATCCTCTGAAACGTATTAAAACATGTTTTACATAAGACTTTAATTTAGAGAGGGAATGTTACAATCGATATTTAATGTTATTTCAGAGCATAAGTTCGTCTTTAATTACAAATATTGGCATGACTTATTCTCAGGCAAGAGCTTCTAACTATATATCTTTATTTTAAAAATCAATGTGAACATAGCACCCCAGGTTAGCCAATTCAAAATTCGTAGATTAATTTACAATGTCAATTTCGAAAATGTTTTAAACGTGTCCATGGGATGTTCCATCTCTCCCTACCAAGGGTCAGTGGCATAAAGTTCATGGCCTTGTCTTGTGGGTATGCGAAAACTAAAGTAGCACCGGACCAAAGACAAAACCTAAACAGTTACCCCTCAAACCACAGTCTATCCCAACGGGGATGACAGGATTCTGCAAATTTTGGTTTATTATAAGGAATAGTGCCCGTTTTTGCACACAGAAATGTCCATGCCTTTGCTCGTTTTATCAATCTACCCCATAAATTATGTTTTGGTCCTCGTATACAATTTTTGAGCATTATTGGCAGTGTTGACCGTTTACTGATACGAATAGGACGGTGTCTTGAGTTGTTTGAACTAGGACTGTAAAGCCATTCGTGACAATCATGCCGACGCTACAGACATAGTCGAGCTTCCCCTATCGGCTCATTGAGACAACTTTGGAGTTTAGGCTACTAGTATATGACCTTATGTCACAATTAGGGAAAATACGTATTTGGAATATAGCGAAAACTTTTCCCGGCTCTTCAAATACATGAGAACCGTAAACACGAGTCTAGTTAGGTCGGTAATCTCCGTTGCTAGGTGATCGGCGTTGCTAAGGTCACCATCGTGGGTGCAAACAACTGCCCAGTGCTGGAGAGGGTGGGAAAACTATAGAATATTTCTGTATGGAAAAGGGAAAAAAAGAAAGTTTGTGAATGTAGGAAATGCCTCACTTTTTGAAAGCTCATACAATTTTTTTTTTTTTTTTAAATATTTTATTCATCCTAGGTGAATAACCCCCCCCCCCCCCCCCCCCCATGGTAGCAACCAAGTGGTATCCGTAGGCGTGTGGTTGTAGCCATGCCCGACATGAGTTATCTCGTATCTCCTATGGTATCCCTGACAGCCCAGTGGTATCCATGCACACCTTGCAGTGGCGGATCCAGCTTTTTGAAAAGCACTACCTTTTTTCAAGAATTTTATTACAGTAAAAAAGACAACACAATTTGGCCGAAAAAAGGAGGGGGTGGGGCACGTCCCACCGCTACTACTTTGTGTCATCCCCATCCCTCTAGTGGTATCCCTGCCTGCCTCGCGCGATCGTTGTCCCTCGTTATGTCATTTACTCTACACTATTCACCCACTTTAGTATCCTTGCCATCCTGTAGTGTTTATATTAACCCTGTAGTATCCCTACCATCCTGTTAGTGTAGTAGGATGTGGATTCGCTCCAATGCTCTTTCACCAGCTCGTATAGGCAATGGGGGTTAGTGTGTTTCCTGATAAACCACTTATTCTCACTGCTGTCCCCTCCCATCATTTGGTAGGCATAACTTGCTGTCTACTGTGATATCGTTAAGCATATTTTTGTCAGAAATGGCTGTTGGACCGTGGCTTAAACTCGTAATCTTTTAGATGTCTTTTGCTAAAAAAAAAAAAAAAAAAAAAACCTAATGAAAGGGCAGGGGAAGAGTTTAGAATGTACTTCCTCACTTTGTGCAGAGAGGACCCCCATCCCTACCCCCAACACTCACACATTGAACTACTGGCTACTATCAGAAGACCAGAAATTAAACGGGAAAATTATTTGAGCACCAACGCATGTATATATCATCACCGCACACAGTAGAAAACATACAAATGTCATGCGCTACTCGGAAAATACTAAATGAATGTTCCTGATTACCAATAAACTTCTTGATCCGATAGGGGAATCTCAATGTGACACTAGGGAGGTTAAGCTACGGCGATTCTTCACCTAACGCAAACGTAACGTATCTCCTATCTCTGGGGTTATCATATATTTGTAAAATGTTTTATCATAAATTTACTTTTATGCACCTACAATACTAAGATATGAATTCAGATTTTAAGAATTATTTAGGTGTACTGTGACACAAACCATGCAAATTTAGAGATACGTTGACGTATCGAGATGCGTTGCAGTTGCTTAACCTCCCTCAGGACATAAAAAACGTACAAACTTCACAGACCGTAATCAAATACACATGTTTGCTTTAAGATAAAATATTGATAATTTCATAACCGGTGGTATCGAAAAGACAACACAGATAAGTGAACTGACCAATTCTGTTAAAACAGGTGTCTCCTCTAAAAGCACTTTCATTTTGTATCTGGTGATGTAAATATTTGCTATACCAAAAATATTTTGGTTATGAGAAAAGTTTACCCCTAACCTTGGTTTGTGTAAAACGGGGCACTGGTGGGCTAATAGGTCTGTATAAAGGGTCTACCTTTTTTAAAGTCACCTCCAAATGTCACAGGCTTGATAAGTAACAGAATGGGTCGATAGATCGTCTTTCTTCTCGAAAATAATGTTTTAGGTCGAAAAAAAATCAACTTTGGTGAATACAAATGCACTCATTATTTGGAAACAGGGAAAGACTATGCAGTGTTATTAAATGAGTTCCAGGTCTAAATCAGATCATTTTATATGGATCCAAATGACGTTTTAATTTGGAATGAGGAGGGAGCTCTTTTAGCGTTGTCATTCGTCTACTAGATTAGACTGCATATCCCGTTGGCGCCATGAACGCCGAAATACCCTGACCCAAATGACAGGTTCTAACTATTCAGCTAATTTTGGAATGTCACGTGTCAAGTCTTCTAACCGCCGATTTATGAAAAAAGATTACCGCAGGGCTCACAGAATTCTGAAATGACTGGGTGTTCACAGGACACCCAGAGTGTGACCCGTGGGTGTCCTTCGCAAAAGGTCATATTCCCTTAACCTTATTTTTGGAATATGAATACTAGGGTGGCAACAGGACACCCAAAAAGGTCATGTAAGGATGTTCGGGGACTTTAGGGGTGTGGACAGGAGACCCAGGGCGCTGGATTTGGTGAGGCGTGATTACCCCCTCTTGTTCTGCCATGGCCCCAATATTGCAGGATAAGGATACTCGGACGGTACACGTTTGTGCTTCCACTTATTACGAAAAAAAATTAAACTAGTTAAATTTTGAGTTGATTTCGGTTTTCACTTCCCGTACGCTATCATGATGTTTTTATTTGAGGTAATTTGAGAATCTACCAACATACTTGTAAGGCTCTAGTTACAAAACGTAATGAGAGTCAGGAAATTATTTTGTTTTATGTATGTAAGATTAACCTACTAACATTTCTTTACAAGGGCTTAATTGTTTGTAAACCAAATAGATTTTATACTGAATGTATACTGCTGATCTAGTATTAATTTGGAATACGCGTTACCTCAAAAGACTGTTCTCTTATAAAACGAATAATAAAGAAAATGATTAAATGTTCTCTTATTTACTTGTGATATCATTTATAAAACATTAATTGACCTTCTCCAATACTTAGGATTGTAACATACTTACATCACTAGATAGAAAACAATATTCCCCTTTAGTTTAAGCACGGCATATAACAGACGAAATGAACAGTATATATCACATGCATTTTGCTGCCTAGTTGTAACGTATCCAAGGAATATTTATATGGTTCAAGTAATCAAAGTTTTTCTCCCGCCGACAGTTTTCTTTTAAATTGCGTAAACATTTGTTAATATTTTTGGAACGTCAAACTTAGTTGGTTGAACCTGGCACCTAAAGTAATTGACAACATGGTCACCATAACAAGGCACACTTAAACAACTACAAGGACATTTAACATAACATAATCAACTGAAATACCAGGCTAGGAAAATCCCTCCAATTTTCTGGTCGTCAGAGGACGACCAATAACAGAAATTGGTTGTCCACATACATTAAAGGTTGTCCACACTATTGGGACACATTAGAGACACATTTATCATAGGGAGACCTGTATTTTTAAGTGGAGAATTAAAGGAAGTCCTTCAAAATATCTGGTCGTCAGGAGGACGACCAAAATTCCTTTTCTGGTTGTCCTCACCTATTTTCTGTTCATCGAGGAGATGTGGACAGGCAGATTTTCCTAGCCTGACTACTATACAATGTTCACAATTAAGGGGGCACACGGGCGCACATTTCTGTTCAGGCACATAGTGTTTAGAACTCTGTAATTTAAATAATTTGTCAACATTAATGTTTATAATACCTATATACTGGTGAATGCACTGACAAGGCAAGCTCTCGGGCGCACAGTTTACAGGGATGTAAGTCAGGGTTAATTAAAAAGTCTGAGACCCTACAAACAAAATCCGAAATCATCTTGAAATGCTTTAAATTGTGATCTATAAAATTAATTTTGAAAATTATCATTTGAGGTGATGATGTGAAAAAATCTGAAATCAGACAAGAATCTGAAAACTTACACTCCTGAGTTTAGGAGAGAAGTGCGCCCAGGTGGCGTACAAAATAAAACCTTAATTTTGAACACTGCTGTAAAACTAACTCTAATCAACTTAGAAACTTGATAAATCAACTCAGGATGTACATGTAACAAAATAATCAGCATCGCTCAGCACCTATCTCCATACGTGATCAGTTCAGTTGTTGCATTTAAGCCTTCAATCTTATATTTCAGCTCCGTAGAACTTAAGCTGGATTTGTGAAGAGCGCGATCCTTCTATCGACTATTGCATATCACTTTTTGACTATTGTGAATCACTTTTTTTGCGTATTGGCTTGCGTATCACTGTTTGAGCTCTAGTTCTTTGAAATTATTTTCTTTGTCAAAGTTAGAACTTCATATTGCGTATCACTTTTTATGAGATCTAGAAATTTGAAATTCACATTTTCTTTCACACACTTTACAAAAGGGTGTTCACAGAAAACTTTTCTTCTTAGTCCTGTTTCTGTTTTTAAGCTGTAGATTTGTGAAATTTATTATTTTCTAACGTTTACAAATTTGAAAAACGTTATAAAATCGGCGTCCACAAGCCAATCTTCACACACCTGCTTTTTGAGCTCTAGATATGTGAAATTTGGTATTTCATAACGTTTGACAAGTCCAAAAACGTTACAATAGGGAATCCACAAAGCGCTCTTCTTCGTAGTCTTGTGTTTTCTTCTTCTTTCCGTAGAAGCGGACCCTGGGGTCTGAGGGCGGGAAGACCGGCTCACCCCGAGAGTTGAACGGGTGATCCTTATACACTGGGTCCAGGGGGATGTAGCGCGGTTTGACCCCTTTACCCTTCAGTAAAGTCCTAGTATGGAACTTTTCTCCAGGGTCGGGTTTGTTCGACTTGGCTGGACGCTGGTCAGTGGCAGGAGAGTTTTTTTTGGTGTGGTTCGCCACCAGTTGGCTGAGTGTGTGGACGACGTTTGATCTCTGGGTGCTGGTGGGTCCACTAGAGAGGAGGTTGACGAAGGAGGCCATGGTGTTGAGGGGTTTTTCAATCTCAGCCGACCGTGCCGCTGTAGTGTCCGGCACCAGGGGCGTGTCTTGGTCAATCCGGAGCAGTCTGTAGCCACTCTCAGTAACCCTTTTAGTTTCAACAGGGTCTGGGAGTTTATTTGGTTTTCGGTCGTCCTTATCCCGTTTTGGGTGCTTGGACCTCTCCTTCTTGTGTTCTTTAGAGTGTCGTCGTTTCTTGCCGACTTTGTCTCTAGAGGTGTGCTCCCTGCTGCGTTGTCTTTCTCCAGGGGGTGAAGGTGGCCGATTGTAGATCATGTCTTCATATTCTCTGTAACCCAAGTTCTCATTTGTTGCGTAGCTTTCTACAGGGCTTGATTCATTAGACAGCCCCGACCTTTTCAGCCAGGGAGGAACTCCAAAATCAGGGCTGTATGTAGAACCATCAGGGCTCTGTCTGGATAACTCAGAGCTGTGTCTGGATAAGTCAGAGCTGTGCCTGGATAAGTTAGAGCTGTGCCTGGATAAATCAGAGCTGTGCCTGGATAAATCAGAGCTGTGCCTGGATAAGTCAGAGCTGTGCCTGATTAAATTAGAGCTGTGTCTAGATAAACCATGACTGTATCTTGATAAACCAGGGCTGTATCTGGATAAATCGGGGCTGTATCTGGACATATCAGGACTGTATCTGGACATACCAACACTGTATTCGGACACCTCGGGACTGTACCTCGACTTGTCAGTGCTGTATTTGGATACATCAGGACTATATCTCGACCTCTCAGCACTGTGTTTGGATACCTCGTCACTGTATCTTGACCTATCAGTGCTGTATTTGGACACCTCGGGACTGTATCTTGACCTTTCAGCACTGTATTTGGATACATCAGGACTGTATCTTGACCTATCAGTGCTGTATTTGGACACCTCGGGACTGTATCTTGACCTTTCAGCACTGTTTTTGGATACATCAGGACTGTATCTTGACCTATCAGTGCTGTGTTTGTATACATCAGGACTGTATCTCAACCTGTCAGTGCTGTATTTGGATATATCAGGACTATATCTCGACCTCTTAGCACTGTGTTTGGATACCTCTGGACTGTATCTCAACTTCTCAGCACTGTGTTTGGATTCCTCGGGACTATATCTTGACCTATCAGTGCTGTATTTGGGCACCTCAGGACTGTACCTTGACCTGTCAGTGCTGTATTTGGATACATTGGGACTATATCTCAACCTCTCAGCACTGTGTTTGGATTCCTCGGTACTGTATCTTGACCTATCAGTGCTAAATTTGGATACATCAGGACTGTACCTAGACTTGTCAGTGCTGTGCTTGGAAATATCAGGACTGTACCTGGAACGCCGGTCAGAATAAGAAGAACTAGGTTTGTCCCATGTGGAACTGATCGCATTTATTGAAACTTGATCATCAGGTTTTGGTAATCTTTCTTTCATAGTCTCCAGCCTCTTCGAGACACTGTCTAAAATTATCCTGTTGTCATCGGATTTTGGTTGAACCTTGGATATAGGTTGAACCACAAAGTCCCTGGGCCCATCTCCAACGACAAGTGGTTCTTCCTCGTCGGGCTCCGGGGCAGACTCTGGTTCAGGCTCCGGGGGTAGGGGAGGGGCCCACTCCTTCCAGGGTTGAGGTGGCTGGGCAGGGGGTGGCACCATTTGGGGAGTGGCGGGGCCAAGGCGTGTCCAGATATTGTTGTGGCCATCAGGTTGAGTGGAGAAGTTTGCTTCTTGATGGAATGGTCCGTAGGGAAGCATGGGTGGGGGCACCAGTGTATTTGGTGGGGGCAGTGATGTGTTTGGCGGGGGCAATGATATGTTGGGCGGGGGCAGCGATGTGTTAGGCAGGAATATTTTCTGTCCATTTACAATGTCTCTCCCAGGGATAGCTCCTTCATTGTCTTTATCAAATGGGTCAACAAACTTTGTTCCATGATGCCTGTTCCCATATGAAGACCCAGTGTTGTCGATGGCAAAAGGGTTGACAAACTCTTGGTTACCGATTTGGGTCGGGGCCACATATGTCGCTTGCGTGTCATCGTACCCGAAAGAGTGTGGCGGGCTTCGGCTATTTTCATCTATGTCCATGTCAATTACTTCTAAACTGCTCTCACCCTGAAGACAGCTGTCCTGATGCTGAACAACTCGCGTGTCTTCAACTCGTGTGTCCTCAACTCGTGTGTCCTCAACTCGCGTGTCCTCAACTCGCGTGTCTTCTTCGGGTTTTGTTTCCTTCACCTCAACTTTCCCTGACCCCATGTCCTTCATCAACACTCCGAGTAAATCACCCTTATGGAGCACAGGTTTGGAAACATTTTCTTCGAGAATCTTTTCAATTTTCTTGGCTTTTTCCTTGGCAGCCTCCTTGAAGCTCTTTTTCAACAAAGTTTGCCGCTTCTTTTCAATAGCCTCAGGGTTTTCTTTTGAATTCTCAGAATCTGTAAGATTCTCTAGTGATTCAGTTTGTATCAGGTGTTTCTTCGGCGATTCAGATGGTATCAATAGGCGATTTATTGGCGATTCAGCTGCTATCAAAATGTCTTTGGGCGGTTCCTCTGTTTCAGCCTCATCATAGGGAATGGTACTGCTCCCATCACTCTCAAAGTCACCAAGGATGTTTGATGCCAAATTTTCTGATATCTCACAAAGTTTCTGCTGGCAATCACTAGCATCAGAGTCTATAAAAATAGAATCTTCTACGTGATATGTCTTAAGCTCAAGCTTTGGTACGGCGTCTTTCCTCGTTGAACAAGTCTTGTCACCTTTGATCAAACCTCTTTTTTTCTTAACCTCCCTGATCTTTTGCTCCACTCGTTTTCTTTCTTCGTTTATCTTTTTGAGTCTGTCCGACAGTGGTGAAACCTTTTTGCCACCGTCTGATTTGGAAGTCTTTTGGTCATCATCGGATTTTTTATCTGAGGATTTTCGGTGTTTTTTGTGTTTGCGCGAAGAGCTGTGACGATGTTTAGACTTGTCATGTCTTTTGTTCTCCTTTTCTTCTACTAACACTTCCACGGCTATGTCTACAGTATCCTCTTGCGTGATTGCAGCGTCCTTGTTATCCCCACTACCTTCTTCTGGTTTTACCTCAACTGACGCTCTGTTTTCAAAGTTACTCAAGTCGGACACACAGTTTTCTCCTACATATAGAACTTCTGCTGTTGCAACACCGCTGAAACACACTTGATTTTCATCAGATTCCAGGTCAGACGGACCCTCTGGTACATTCTCATAACCAACAGCATTATCCTGACCATCTGCGGCATTATCCTGACCATCTGCGGCATTATACTGAACATCTACGGCATTATCCTGACCATCTGCGGCATTATACTGAACATCTACGGCATTATCCTGAACATCTGCGGCATAATCCTGACCATCTACGGCATTATCCTGATCATCTACGGCATTATACTGATCATCTACGGCATTATACTGAACATCTACGGCATCTTCATGAACATCTATCTCAGAGAGTGGCAGCGGGGGTAGGGC
This sequence comes from Lepidonotus clava, assembly GCA_936440205.1. Classification (NCBI taxonomy): domain Eukaryota; kingdom Metazoa; phylum Annelida; class Polychaeta; order Phyllodocida; family Polynoidae; genus Lepidonotus; species Lepidonotus clava. Next base: position 24,066,947 of record OW387135.1, read on the forward strand.
CGCATCATGTATAATGTTATAAGGTTCATTCTCAAACATCCGCAGTGACGCCCTTCTCCGTTTTAACAAAGTTTCCCTCAGATCAAAGACTTCGTCCCCATAGTGAACGGTGACGTCGGGCGGCCGACTGTTGCACAGCGTCACACTAAGCACGTCCTCCATGGTTGTTGTATGGCTGTCATTCTCTTCGCTGCAGTGTATAACTGGGTACGTGGAGAAGCGCTCAGATAATGTTTTGTACCGTCTACAGCCTAACGATGTATGGCCACCACGTAGTTGGTTGATGTGACTCCGACAGTTGAGGTAAAGGTGGCTCATGGCTGCTTGGTGATTGAGTCTGGTCTGGAATAGCAAAGGAAAACCATTTGATTATATTATATTATTATAGGAGAGTTGATACAGATGTCATTTTATGATTGAAGAGAGAAAACAGGGCTTTGTGAATAAATTTTATGTGTAGAATAAGACATGGCTGCAAACTCAGACATGCCAAATTCCGGAATTTTTTGTATGCAATTCTGGATTTCAAGTAACTTAGTAAGTAAGAGTCTAAAGAAGGGGAAAGTAAAAGTTTGTGCATTCTGATTATTTTATAGAAACGGTTTCCTTTGCTTGAAAAACAAATGCAATATTCTTCCGAAAATTACTCATTAATTTTTGTGACAAACTATGACACAACCAATAATTCATAATTCCGGAAAAAGTAAGAAAAATTGTATATTCAAAAGTGGGTCTTCTACACAAAAGGTATTTTAACCGCTTGTCCAATAACTTATAAGGCCATACATTTGAGTAACCCTACAGCATGTTTCCCTAGTTGGAGACGGGGTAACCAATTTGCCAAGCTTTTAGATTTATGACTACCGTAAAACCCCTAATTTAAGCCGAACCCTAATTTAAGCCGCACCCTGACTTTAGAGTTTTTCTATGGACATGTTTTCAGCATATTTTTAAGGGGTCCCATTGTATTCAAGGTTGTGTAAAACCCTAATTTAAGCCGTAGTTAGTCTTCAGACCATAGATATGAGCGAGTCTTCAGTCCCTTTGTGTGACCAATATCATAAGTTATTCATTGATACTGCAATAGTTTTCCTTTATGACAAACCAGTGTCAAACCCTGAAAATCGTTGCGTTAAGTTATATTTCTATAATATTTATGTGACCAGGCCTTTAGTGGATTGCCTAGGCCTAATACATGGTACTACAAGATTTTTTTTTTTTATCATATATCAGATTTAATGGTTTTTTTTTCCCAAAACTAAAGCCTGGGATCGCGCTAACCGCTCGCCAAATTGCCGATGGCGAATGCTGAATCAATCTGGCGACTTGATTTTATGATAAATTCGCCAAATTTGAAACATTTGGCGAATTTATTTTGGCCAAAATATGTCCAGAATCATGTCTAATCATAGCACATTTCACGTCAAAAATCTACATGTATTTAAATTATTTTTTCGATGAAAACAATGTTTGCTAATCAATATGATATTTGGCTAATCCAAATTGTCATGAATTCGCCAATTTGGCGACTTTAAACAGGGGCTGAGCGTGAACCCAGATTAAGCAAAGGTCGAAATCACGCACAAGGAATAAGAAAGTGAACATGAAACGCATTAAAGATATTTTGGACAATACATCGAAAAAAGAACAACCAACAAACAAAAAATACCAGGCAATATGTACATTAACTTATGGTACGAGGTCACTTACTGGTGAGGATCAATGAAAAAAGTCATTTTCTTGGCATTTCCATCAGTATAAAATAATAGATAAAGGGAAATCCAACTACTATTCTAAGAGAAATATGAAGATTTATTCAATACATCATAGTTAGACCTGCAGGACTCCAGGGGTTCCATAAGCACCGAAAGCTGATATTCTATATTGCTTTTAACTGTTAATGTTATCGGGGTGTTCATTAGACTGTGTCAAGGAGGTCGAGGGGGCGTACTGGACACCCTGGGTGCTAGATTTGGTGAGCAGGGATGGACATAACCATGGGTCTGGGGGCCAGATGCCCAAAGCAGGTCGGGCTCCTAGATTTTCTGGCCTAGGGGCATGACTGGAAAATCATGGATAACAACCCTGGATTTCTATAAAATTAAGAATAAAACATTGTTTTTAAAGGAAGTCTGCCTATATATATCAGGGCCCTTAGATTCTGGTGAGGGTCCCTAGATTTGGAGGAGGCCCGACTGGCCCCTGGAAGAAACAGGGTAGGTAGGTCGATTTTATTCATTTTATTTTTACTTACCAAAGAGACCCGGGCAGTGTTGGAAATAAAAACAATATTTCAAGTATCCTCTAAAAACATTTCCAGCATCTAAAGTACATGCCCTGAGCATCTATATGTGCTGTTTCATGGTTTTCCATGCTATTTTAGGTCAATTCTTTTGGATTTTGAAAAAAAAAAAAAAAAATCTTAACAAAAAAGTTAGGGTAGGGCCAAAAATTTAGGTTAGGTAGGGTTACCTGATCACAGCCCCAGGCTGACATTTCCTGATCAGGGCTGACAAATTTGGACAAAAATATCTTTATGAAAAACGAAACTCCATTTTCTATTCAATTTTTCAACTTGGATGTGATTCAATTCTTAACCTAATGTAGTAATTATCATGTTCCTGAGGACGTCTAGATGTAATGATTAGGCCTATATTGAACTATTGTTAGTGTTGATTTAAGACTGCGTGATGTGTATAATTAATTTATCCATGAGTCGTTCATCCAAGTTATTGAGCCAATCAGACTGCGCTCAAAGTTAATTCATCCATCCCCCAATAGTTCAAAAGAAATGGACGATGAGGGAGCTCTTAAAATGAAAGGGTTTTTATTGAAGTAAACATCTCATCCCGAGTCAAAGCCACAGTGAATAAGTCTCCATCAGTCCACCTTCCCATCTCCTACTCAGTGATCAACCACATTTAGAATACAAGTTGTTCCAGCACATCCTAGACCACCCTAGCGCCTAGCTCTATCACAATCCTTTGTCCGAGGTAGTTGGTATCGGTAAACTCCAGTATACTCCGCAGGAGCTGGTAGGCATAGCTCCGAGCAGCTCAGCTAACGCTGCTGACTAGTTACTAACTCCACTAACTCTTTGGTTAAACTGACTCGCTCCCTACCTTGCAACACCTTTTATACTCGTTAACAGGTGGCGCTAGGAGCGTAAAATACCTCTTCTTAGAAGTAGTATTGCTAGGTCTGATCCTAACTAAATTATAAATTATGATAATATATTAAAAGTACTAAGCCATTAGTACAATATATAAGTTTTTCAAAATACAAATTTCAGGCTGGCACTTGTCTGTCACGGCTGACATCTTGTCATGAATGTCAGCCCGGATGGCTGACGTCCGAAAAAGTTAATTTCGAACACTGTAGGGGGGACCCAGCACTGACCAAGTGGTTCATTGGGTTTGATTCCTGGGTTCACTAGGGGATGAGGTACAGAAAAAGTAATTCTGTTTTCATCCCCTGCTGTTTGCCCTGTCACCTTCATCTCTTAGATATGATCACCAAAGATAAACATTTTTGCCATGAGAATGACCCTGGCTGTTGGTACGGCGTAAAACATCCATCCCTCACTCCACTCAGTCACTCACAAACAGAAACTGACAAGTATTTGGGCCTATTTTTGTAACAGAAATGTACACCAGGTGGCGTCCAAATGACAACCTAGATTTACCTCTTAATTCTACTTACGCACAACTGGTAACGACAAAATGTTATGAAGCTTCGCACAGGATCTAAAGATTAAAGAAGACATAAGGCCCTACCGAAACATTTTGGGGGTTGGCAGCCGACCTGAGACGACGGAGTTGTTCGCTCAGCCCGTTTCACTTCAACTCTGACGAACATGTTATTTATTCATAGAAAAGCAAAGTCTGTTCGCCTCTCCACAATACTAGATGTGGAGCTAAACATTCTATCTTAATGCCTATGACGAAGTGATCAAATGACAAACAAATCAAGTCCGTGATGAGTTAGTAATTTGGCGGCGATTTCGCCCGAGCCGAGGCACGGCCATGCCATGTCCATGATCTCCAAAAACAACACGACGTACTGAAATGAGCAGGACATCGTGTTTACTCCGAAATTTAACGTGCGGAATATCTCAACATATGGAGACAATACTTACACGCGTGTTTTGTGATGTTTGAGCTTCTTCTAGTTATCTAAATTTGATGTTTCTTTCGTTATCATCTCTCGTTCAGTTCCCTCCCTCGAAGACGTTCTCCTGCTCCTCGCCTCTTCGCTGGTTGGTACAAAGATAAGGTCCAGACCCGTTGCCTCAGAAGGGTGCGCGCCGGGTATCAGCTACAGTTGATATGGCCCTCTAGTGGCAGCAAAGTGAACCGTTTCCCGCCTCAACTTTTGGCAACTGGATGGGATGGTATCAGAGTGGCGGATTTTGGGGGTGGGGTACTGAGCGCCCCTCCGTCATACTTTTGGTTCAAAATTGTTCTTTGATTGAAAAATATGCGATTTCAAAGGGGTAACCCACCCCGGTGAGCCCTGGCCTAAGCTAAAGGGCACTGTAGGCCTATGGCCTAATGGAAGGGGTTAATTCCAAACCAAGTGACCTAGGCTAGGGATTTCAAGTAAATCTGAGGAGATTCCAGCTCGCATGCAATCCCGGGCATGCAAAATTACTTTCACAGGATTCTTCAATTATAATCCGGAAGCATCTAGGTCTATTGTATGTTTGTACAGCAGTCATACATTGTCGAGATCTAAAGTCATCGCAACATAATACCTCCATGTAGACAGTACATTTTGCATTGTGCATAGACATTGTATACTCTTGATGGAAAGGGAAAAGGCCAAGGGATGACGATGACGTTAAATAAATCTAGTCAAATGTTTCTATTTATAGATTTTTGCCCTGTGTCCACCACAGGTGGAAGTTATCTGATTATTTTGCTAGAAAGAGTAAGCCAATATACCTTTGTAAACTTTGAACAAAAGCTAATTATAACTACATTGAATATTGCTTTTTATAGTCTCAACCATCATAAGAGTATACTGTGTACTAATGGCTTAGTACTTTTAATACATTGTCATAATATATAATCCAACAAGGATCAGGCTTAGCAAGTCTACTTCTAGTCTACTCCTAGGAGAAATATCTTACGCTCCTAGCGCCACCTGTTAACCAGTATAAAAGGCGCTGCAAGGTAGGGAGCGAGCAGTTAGTGAAAAGTTAGTGAGTTAGTTGGTTGGAAGAAACATGTTTAACCAAGGAGTTATACCTGGAGTAAGTACATCGACTCCGTGTAACAGACTGGAGTTTACCAATACCCACTACCTCGGACATAGGATTGTGTTAGAGCTAAATGCTAGAATGGTCTAGAAGGCGTTGGAGCAACTCGTGTTCTAAATGTGGTTGATTGCTGATAGGAGATGGGAGGTGGACTGATGAAGACTTATACATGGTGGCTTTGACTCGGGATGAGATGTTTATTGAATAAAACCCTTTCATATTAAGAAGTTCCCTCATCGTTCATTTCTTTTGAACTATTGGGAAGTGAATGGACAAACTTTAAACGCGGTCTGAATTACTCAGACATTCTGGAAAGCAACTTACGAAGACTTGGATATAAACTAATCTTACGCAGTCTTAAATTAAACATTAACAATAGTTCATTTGGTGGAGATACCCGAAACATGACTTGTGCCGTTTTGCTCATCCTTGATGTCAGCCACCGGTGACTTTGAGGCTTCCTCTAACCCCAAGCCTCAATCTTTGCGGCCCGCAGGACACGATGTGTCAACATCATATACAGGGAATGTGGAAAACCGCCACCTGGTAGGTAATCCCTTAGACGGGGAGGCACAGAGACAGGAGGTCGCAGCCAGACCCAAGCAGCTCTGCCCCGAAGGTGCACAAAATTACCAAACCCGTGGCAAAGGTAAACCATTTCCCTGGCACCTAGGGTCCAAAGATAGGCCGGTTCTTGACGAAGGACTTGAAACCCTAACACACTCGGGACGAGTTGAAGGGAAGAACCGTCTCACGGAATATCAGCAATATTGGAACCCAGGGTACGTACCACCTACGGACCAAGAAACTGGTACTAGCTCTCGCTCCACCTGTGAATCTGATGTGAACAATCCGTGGTGTAACCAAAGTGTTCCTTATCGTTTACTGCCCGCAGCGGGAGGTGAAGGCGAACAGGAAGTTTCCAATGGAGATAACCTATTTTCTTCAGGAAATCTAAAACAACGACAAAACACCGCGGATAACTCCAGCCCATCAGGGGGAAAACGCCCCGAAAATCCGGTAATCCTACCTGATGGGAGCTCTCTCACCTATCCATTACCCCAACGACTTGAGTTTATCAGTCACCCACTGGTAACACCAACTCACCCCAACCCGGGGGCGTCCATTCCTTATTCCACTGTAGCTAAAGGAAAAACAGTGGGAAGGGATAGGGGAGTGGGAAGGGAAGCAGAGGGAAACAGCGAGAAAGTAGGCAATTTACAACCCTATCGATTAACTTACGGTGTAGAAACGAACTTAGACCAGGCTGGTAGGGGAGCGGAAGCTCAGGCCTTTGATCCAGCCGAAATATTAAAGCAGTGGGCAGACTCAAGCCCCGAAAAGCGCATAGATTTAGAGAGGCTAAGCGATCAGGATAGTGAAGAAAATGTAACGCTTAAAGCACAAGATTTTAACACTCTAACTCATGAATTGTATGGAGAATACGAGGACGAGTACGAGGAAGAAAATAGCGAGACAGAACAAGCAGCCGCAGATGTCAGAGAGGGTGGTCCTGATAGAAAATTAGCTAGAGAAGATAAATCAACCTCGTCTTCATACGAAATTATTACCGAGGATGGTTTAGACACAGGTAAGAAAGCTAAACTTGAAAGTGAGGACGAAATTAGTGTAGAGGAAATACCTGTGAAAGAACAGTGGGACGATCACGATATACAAAACCTCCACGAAAATAATATGGCGGAAGGAGGCGTTCCTTTAATGGATCTAGTAGAAGAAAGAGAGGATAGAGATCAACGCCAGCAACCCGATGAAGGGGGAGCTGGGGGTGTAGATCTGGGGGCATGGCTTCCTAACCGTGGGATAAACCCTGGGGGACCTCAACAAAACAATGGGAATGGCCAGATCCTAATCCAGCAGCCGGACCAAGGCGTGCAGGCAGGACTTATTCCTCCTCTTAATCAACAGGCCCAAGGAGGCCAAGGTAATCAGGCCAATCTTCCCCTTAATCAACAAGTGCAAGGGGGCCAGAACGATCAGGCCAACCCTCAAGGACTTATTCCTCTTCTTAATCAGCAGGTCCAGGGAGGCCAGGATAATCAGGCCAACCCACAAGGGCCTAACCCTCCTCAAAACCTTCTCAACAACCCTCCTCAAAACCTTCTTAACAACCCTCCTCAAAACCTTCTCAACAACCCTCCCCAAAACCTTATTAATAATCCCCCTCTGAATCAGCCCAATCTGGGGATAAACCCTGGGGGACTCCAGCAACCCGGTGCAGGGGGAAATGGTGGTGCGAATCCGGGAATACAGCAGCCTAATCCTGGGGTAAACCTTGGGGGACTGCAACAAAATGATGGGGGAGGCCAACCGGGCCAACAGCCTGGCCGGGCCGTGCCAGCAGGAGGTGGGGTCGATCAAAACCTGCTCCCTCACCTATTGCAGGCGATGGCACTCGCAGCCAATCTTAACGCAGGCCGAGGAGGGGCGGGTAACCAGCAGGGTCAGCAAGCCCCAGCAGGCCAGAATAATCAAGTAAACCCACCAGGACCCAATAACCCTCCCCCGAACCAGAACCACAATCCTTTCCTTAACCAACTCAACAACCCCCCAAACCCACCGAACCCTCCGCCGCCCGGACCACCAGGTCCACCGGGCCCACCAGGTCAGAACGACCCTCCAAACCCACCGAATCAACCAAATATTTGGGAAATTCTACCACAGTTGAGCCAGGCACTGGGGCAAACACCAGCGCCAGTGCGTGAAACGACTCACAGTGGTCACCAAAGGGGACCAAACATTAGGTTACCGTGGTTTAGTGGAAAAGAAGACGAGCAAATAGAAAAGTATTTCAGGGAATTAAAACGACTGAAAGCTATCTATGACTGGTCGGACGCCCATCTCCTGAATATGGCGCTGTTAGGCCTAAAGGGAAGGGCCGACGACTGGGCAGGAGCGTTAGCTGAAAGTGAGAAAGACTCGTTTGAGAAACTAGAAGCCCAAATGACCAAGATCTTCGGTGATCGAAGGGCTAAGTGGCAGAAACACGCAGAGTTCTGTGGCCTTAAACAAGGAAAAGACCAGAGCGTGATCGAATTTGCAGGTGTTCTGAAACAAAAGCAAGTTAAAGCAGAGGCGAGTGAAAGCATGATGTTAGCTGTGTTTTTAGAAGGATTAAAACAGGGCGTAGCCAGACAAGTAGCCATACTGGACCCTAAGTCTTTCACCGAAGCGGTGGATTGTGCAACGAGGTTAGAATCGTTGGACAAAGGCAAAGGGGGAACTAAGATATCTAATGCAGTGAGCGAACTGGCTGGAAGCCAAGAATCAGAGGAGACCGCGGCCCTAAACTCCATCTCCGAACGATTTGGAGTGGTGCTGGCCCGACTGGAGGCCGCTCCATGGTTTCAGAAACCAAAGCCGGGGCAAAGCGGGACTCCCCAGAGTGGTGGTAACTTTAAACAGCAAGGTTATGAGAGAAAAGATAGGTACGAAAACCAGAAGGGTGAAAGAAATTCAGATCAGAAGCCTAAATCCAATATCGCCCCGAATAGAGAGGCAGATAAGGGAAAGAATCTGCCAACTCAACAGAAAGTAGAGAGACCCAGGTTGCCTTTTGATGAAAGTAAGTTTTGTATCATTCATCAACAACATGGTCACTCTACGGAAGCGTGCTTGTGGTTAAAGAATAGGTTGAGGGAAAAACCCCCGCGGATCTACAAAGATAGCAAAGCCAGTGGTACCGAACAAAAGAATCAGGGAAACTAGAGGAAGGGTCCGTTCATTCCACGATAGAATTAGGCGCAGTGGACGGACCGGCTAGGAGAGAGATAGGAGACGAAGCATTTTTCTTAACGTTAAGATTTGATGATCAGAAGGAGGTTAGATCTTTAGTAGACACCGGAGCGAGCGATTGCTTCATGTCCACCCATTGTAAACGACAGATCCCTAAACAATGCATTTTAGATGAATGGAAGGTATCGAAGGGAAACATCAGTTTGGCAGACAACTCGTCTCAAGTAATACTAGAACAAATTAGATGTAAGTTTTCAATCCAGGGATCGGTGGTCTGCTATGATTTCAACATAGTGGACGATCTATGCCACCTAATAGTAATCGGGAGAAACTTATTAACAGTGCTTCGATCAGATTTATCTCTACCAGGCGCAAAGATAGAAGTGTTTTGTGGAAACCCTATAGTTAGCAAAGAAACAGTGAAAATTCCGCCGGGAAATGAATGCATCATACCGGTAACCACTCGAGAGCCGCTGGGATTAGACTCACCGGTAGCTTACTGCGCACCGGCGGTAACCGCACCAGTCCTAGTGGAGGGGTGCGTGAATACGGTGGGAAGCCAGTGGTGGATCAAAGTCATGAATCCGCTAGATGTAATGCAAGAAATCACTCCCCAGGAAGTATTAGCTTTTGCGGAAGAATGCGCAGTGCCTGAGGTAAACCAAAATCAGATAGAGGAGTTCCTAGACTTGTGTTATCTAACTAAAACAGAGACCCCAATGTCCATCTGCAGGATTTCTGTAGAAGTAATGAAAGACGCAGTACAAATGGAAAGCCAAACCTCTGAGGAGAAATCCCGAGGTAAAATGGATGAGAATGTAAGTAAAATAGATCTGACCGAGTCGTGCTTAAACGAAGAACAACAGGTAAGGTTTAGGCAAATGCTTAATAACAATAGAAATGCACTAGCGTTTTCAATGGAAGAGTTAGGTCACTGTGAAATAGCGCCGATGAGAATCATTGTGGATGAGTCGCAAGGAGTCATAAGTTCCAGGCCATACCGATACTCTCCACAGAAAATGGATATCATCGATGAACAGGTTAGGCAACTCATAGAAATAGGTGTCATAGAGCCCAGCGAATCGGCTTGGCGAAGCCCGCTGGTGGTAGTGCAGAAGAAAGATGGCAAACCTAGGCTCTGTACAGACTTTCGCATGCTTAATCAAGTCACTTTTAAAGATAAATTTCCCATGCCCACAGCTCGCTCGCTTTTCCTATATATGGCTTACAAGAAACCCACTATGTGGACAGCTTTAGATCTGTTGAGCGGCTATCATCAATGTGTAATCGAAGAAGACAGTAGAAAATATACCGCTTTTGAAACCCCGATGGGTGTGTATCAGTATAAGCGTGTGCCATTTGGCTTAGTTGGCGCACCTTGGCAGTTTACCAAGGTAATGGCCATAGCGCTAAAGGGATTGATTCCTAGAACATGCTTAGCATACTTAGACGACGTAATTGTCTACGACACTACATTTGAAGAACACCTGGCGAGCGTTGAGGTGGTTCTCCAAGCTTTGGCGAGAGCTAATCTCAAACTAAAACCGTCAAAGTGTGAGTGGTGCCGTAGTGAAATCAATTTCCTCGGCCACGTAGTAAACGCGGAAGGTGTGGCTACACAAAGGGTAACCACAGAAAAGATCACAGCCTTCAACCGTCCACATAATGTGAAAACCATTAAATCATTTCTGGGACTGTGTAACTACTACCGATCGTTTGTCCCTAATTTCGCTGATCTAGCGAAGCCTTTAAACCGGCTGCTAAAGAAAGAAGTCTATTTTGAGTGGACAGAGGCCTGCGAGGAAGCGTTTCAACAGTTAAAGAAATTGCTGACCTCGCCACCCTTACTAATTCATCCAGATATAGGAGGGCATTTCTATCTACTAACTGACGCATCAGACGCCGCGTGCGGTGCAGCGGTTTGTCACAAACTAGATGAAATCTATCGTCCGGTTGCTTTCTGGGGATGTACTCTCCGGGACGCCGAATTAAATTATTCGGTAACAGAAAAGGAGGCTCTGGCAGTAATTAAAGGCATTAAGAACTATGAGGACATGTTGCAGGGAGCTAAAATCACAATAGTGACTGATCACAAACCGTTGATTCCCCTGCTACAGAGTGCCTACAAAGCCCCGTCAGCCCGGCTGAGACGGTGGGCTTTAGCGTTATCAGATTTCGATTTTGAAATCATATATGAGCCAGGAGCGACTCATTTTCTACCGGACTATTTGTCTAGAGTCTATCATGAGCATGTCCCAGGTGAGGAATATGAGCCCGCTGTGGGATGTGAGTTATTTGAGGCCGAAGTTCAGGATGAAGAGCTTTCTGTGGCTACGGTATTAAACGCGCAACTCCAAGATGCAGAGTGCGCGCAATTGATAGACTACCTGCAGGACGGAGACCTACCGACAGATCCCCTTGAAGCTAGGCGAATAATGGACCAAGCTGATTTTGTAGGAATGGTAGCACCGGGAGTACTATGTAGGTTCAACATCAAAAGGTATAACAAACACCAAGACCAACTGGTCAGACTAAAACCCAGAATGATAGTTCCAGGTAGGTTAATTCCCAAAGTCCTGAGACTGTTACATAATGACATCTTAGCTGGGGGACATGTAGGGATCAGTAACCTCACTACCAAAATCTCTGATAAATTCTACTGGCGGAACATGAACGCCGACATCGTAGACTATGTAAAAGCTTGTGAGACCTGTTCTCTAAGGAGACGGGCCCCACATTTCAAGGCCTTAGCCAAGTCTTGGGAGAGACCAACCCGACCCTTTGAGGTAGTACAGTGTGATTTCATCGGGCCGCTAAAGAAGGCTAGGGATGGGTCAAAATATATCATGACCTTCATAGACCTACTGACAGGTTGGCCGGAGGCTTTCACCACTAAAGACTCCACCGCGCAGACCGCGGCTAACTGTTTCCTAACCGGAATAGTGTGTCGGTATGGGCGGGTAAACCGCCTGCACACAGACCGGGGGGCGGCCTTCCTCTCAGGGCTATTCAGGGAAATCACTACACGACTAGCGTGCAAGCAAACGTTCACTACCGGGCGAATGCCGACTGGCAACGCTCGAGTAGAGAGACTACATAAAACCATTGAAAACCTGATTGCTTATTATATCCCTGACGATCACTGTAACTGGGTCGATCTACTTCCCATTGCATTATGGACAGTTAGATCCACAATCAGTGTACGGTCGGGATACAGCCCGCACACCCTGCTGTTTGGCAGAGATCCAATCAGTATGGGAATGCCTGAGCAAGGAACAATTCCTGAAACGCTGAACGACTGCGAGTTTTTCATGCAAACCAAGGATAATATTGCTATGTTTAGGAATATGGCTGAAAGGGTAGTTCAAAACTACGAAAAAGATCTGAGGCTGCGAATTGATGAGCGGGCGCGGCCCACTCAGATGTACGAAGGTGATATGGTATACATGTACGACCCTCTAGCTAGTGAAAATAAAGCGTCTAAGTTCTCAAACAGGTATACTGGGCCATTCAGGGTAATTGAAACAAAAGGAGACCACCTTGTTAGACTAGTGTCTTTAAAAACTGGAAAACAGGTCCCACATCTAGTAAACATTTCAAAACTCAAACCTGCACATGGGCCCTGGTCTCCCGCTGTCCCTCATAACATTCCCAAACTGGTGAGAGAAGCGAAAATCACTAACTCAAAAGGGGCAGATCCTGACCGAAACCCTGAATTGCATCACACTCCGACGGGTGAAATCGCTGAGGAAGATGGCGAAATAAGGGGTGCTGAGACTGAAAACTCAACGGGAACGACCGGTCCCCGTGAGCATGATGCAGTTCCTATGACCAGGAAGGTACCTACACAAAAACCTGGCCCAAGTCCCACTGATTTAGCAGAAACGGATGGGCAAATCACTGATGGTCAGGGCACCAGTGTGGACACCACGCTGTCCACAAACTTATCCTTTGTTCCTAATAAAGCCGCCTGTGAACGGGGAACAGCTGGCGCTAATGGACAGAGGAAACGCAAACGAGCTAAACGAAGGGGCAAAAACCAGCCGTTGGAGGGGAGATCCCCTCCAGGCAACAACAAGCCCATAAAACTACCCTGCGGTGATGTGCCGATCTTGGATACGTCGGAACAGAGCCCAGGAAAAACAGTAAAGGACCATGTCCCGACGAAAGGTGGCTATAACCTACGTCGGAACCGCCGCCCTAACTACGTCGCTCTGTCCAACGGCGGAGAGAGCGACGACATGGATGATTAATGCAGGAAATTTAGCCGCCCTGTGAAAATAAAGGTTCGGCGGAGCGGCACCGTTAGCATCAGCGCTAATGGAACAGGTGGTCTGCCTCACGGCCACCTTGCCGCGCCCAGGGGCGTGGCAGAAAGGGAGGGTGCGCACACCAAGAGAGATGCCAGTGGTTGGGCGTCATCTTTTGGGACCGGATGCAAGCGTTCCCCCCCCACCTGAAACAGGATACAGCTCCAAATATGGAGACGGCATGGACAAGCGGATCGGTTATAATTTCGTGGGATCCGCGCCGATCCACCAGTCGGTCCGCAACTCTGCTCCCAGACAGTCACCTCTGCTGCAGGTGATTGTGCGCGCAACCCAGCCCGGGACGAAACGGAGATAGATATTGATTCTATCTCTGAACAGAAGTTGGAGATAGAAATTGTTCAGCCTCCGACTTCTCCTGGAAGGAGCAGAAAGAGAACTTAGCTGGGACACTGATCCACCGACTCATGGGGAACTGTCTAGCCCTCCGGCCACATAGCAATCCAAAGGGAACCACTACTTTCCCTGCGGACACGGAGGGAAGGATTATCGTCCCCCTGAGAAGGAAACGGATTAGCCGGCCCACCCTGAGGGCACTGCCTACCAAGGGAAGGTTCGTTGGGCCATTCTTTTAGGATTTTACCAAATGAAAGAAAAGGCAGTCGAGAAGGAGAGTGCTAAGAAACAACCGGCTCAGACCCTTAGGCGGTGGAGTTGGCCGGGGCGGGGCGGTGTCCGTCCGGACTCGACCGACGCCGGGATTGCCCGGAAGAAGCCAAGGACACCAGCCCGGCGGCCCACCAGAACGACCACAGGCGGAGCCAAGAGGTCCGCTAAATCGGCTCCAGCCAAAAAGAAGACCACAGATAAAGACTTCTACAATTTATCTGAGGTGAGTGACTCGGAGCCCGAGCCAAGGCTAACGGCGTTGGCCAAGCCGGTTCAGAAGGAGGGAGCGGTCAACCAACCAGTGCAGATACAGGCCGGCTGGTTCTGGGACCTTACGCAACCACTGTTCCAACTATTCGAGACTGTTGACGAAATTAGAAGAACAGTAGGACTGGATGTGCCAAAATCAAACAAACAGTTAGCTGAGATTAAAACTCAGATAGCTCCTTTTATTCAAAGGACCACACAAAACTCTAAATGCGTCAGGGAAAGTACCAGCCTACAAACAAAACGAGGCGGCCAACCTCTGCCCACTCTGGAAAGGCGATCGGGAGGGGAACAGCTAACCGTCGCCGCTCCAGGACTAAAAGTGGAGGTAGCACCCGTTCAACACGCGCCAACCCCACCGGTGGGGAACGGGCCAACGGGAGCTCCCCTCCTCCACCACTTACAGCCTGCGGACCCCGCTTGTTTAGACTTGAGCAGCTTGACAACGAGCTGCAACGCCAATCCCTCACCACTGCTATGGAACCAGCAGCAGTGGACGCCAACCAGCCAGCCGGGGGGCCCACTGTGGCCGAGCCCACTCCCAACGACAAACCCTCCGCAAGTACCAAACCCATACCCCTCGAGCCAACCGTCGTACGACCCAACGGGGGCCGTTTCGGACTGGACCCTACTAGGCCAAGACCCCTCAGAGCAATGCGCCCCTCGTCCTGCGAACGTATGAGAGGTTTAAGAGTCACGGTCACCAAGGATGAGAGCGGGATCATCAGGCGAGTGGTAAATGACAACGGGCAAAATCTCTACGAGCATGTCCCAAACTAAACAGACCAGGAGGCCCGAGAGGAGAGCATTTTTCGGCGCATGAATGTTAGTAATGCGCAGAAAAATAAGGTAACTTTACTGTGAACATGTTTTAGATAAACTGCAAAATTAACTTTCTCAAACTATCGCTAAGGCCAAAACAAGGACAATGAAGTGGCTGGTGCTGTTAGTATTAGCTATAATAGGGGGCATTAGGGGAGTGCATAACGACTCCGGCCCACCTGAAGGGCTAGCCCCTAACGCTGAAGTAATAGCTTTAGAACAATATGGAGTAGTGTTAAAACCAGGGAAGTTAATGTCCACCGCGGATATAACACACGTTCGACAGGGCTTCCTAATCACTATTCCAAGGAGGCGCCCCTTCAACAAAGCTACCTTTGGCCAGGTATGTCACCGATATCTACAGGGAGGAGACGCCCTCGATCGGGCCTGCTACCATATCAGGTCGCTGGTCAGTTGGATGGATCAGACGTCACAGGCGCTTAAGGGTCGGTACCGAGAAGTTCTTAATGAAACCTTAAGTTCCCTAATAAAAAACACTCAACAAGACCTTCAAAATCAAGAGTCGGAGTTAAAATCTAGTGGAAGGATCAAAAGAATGAAGAAGTTGCCCACAATGCTAGACGATCCAGGGTGGCCGACCTTTCCTCTTCCAACCTCTTGGAATCAAGGGCTGGCGGCTGATGTCAAATATAACAGAGAATTGATTAGAGTATTGCAGGAGTCTTCGAACCAAATGATCGAAGACTTGGCTCTGATGAATGAAAAACATGACGAGGCTGTCGAAAAGGTTAACCATGTCGTGATAGGCCTACTGGACAATCTAAGATCACTAAATAAGGCACACAACACGACTCGCCGAAGGTTAAAACTAGTGCAACATAAGGTGGATTGGATGGAACTGTACCTGAATATGATACCGGTCGCTCTAGAAGACAAGTTAGGAGAGATGGTGTATCTTCAACTAATGGTAGAGCAAACTCGCGTGTTCAGGAAAGGTGTACAGCGCCTGACGCGGGGCCAGCTGACTATGGACTTGGTACCCCGCCAATATATGGTCGGAGCGGTCCAGGAAGTGAACAGATATCTGAAGGGGATCCACCCCAGGTTCCATGTCGCGTTCACAGATCCCTCCTTCTATTACGAGAACAGTCAACCTTCATTCAAATTCAATGAAACCACTCAGGAATTTATAGTGTATGTAAGGGTGCCTGTGGTGGCTGATGAACATCTGTTCCGGGTCTACGAAGTACTAACTTTTCCTGTGCCAGTGACGGTTAGGGGGCGACGTAAGAAGGACGCTCTCCAAATTGTTAATCTACCCAAAAGTGTCGCCATGTCCATGTCCCGCCAGTATTACGTACCATTGGCTAGTGGCAGTTGGTCAGGTTGTTATGGACAGACCATCACGCTCTGTAAGGACCTACCTTATATGAAAAAAATTACAGACAACACCTGCACTGCTGCGCTACTGAGGCGCGACGACCTAGCGATCCAAGAAAAATGTGAACTGGACTATTTACTGGAAGCAGACTTTGGAGAGATGGCAGTGTATCTAGACGACGGAGATATGCTAGTGGTCAGCGCCGACACCCGAGGCCAAATGATTTGCAGAAACCAGCCTGCGGTCGGTGTGAACATAGAAAATTATGCAAGGGTTCAGGTAGAATGCGACTGTGCATTCCAAACACAAGGAGCATGGATACCGTATAGCTTGCGAAATTGTGACAAGCACACCAGGATCACCACGGTTGTGTACCCACATAATGACCTGTTGGAAGCAGCAAGTCGTGTGAAGGGGTGGGACATGAATTTCACGACGTCCAAAAACGAACTCACTATGTTAGAGTCAGACCCTATTCCTGAAACAATTAGGAAAGACCTGCTGGAGATCGAGGAAAGCCTGAAGGCCAAAATACCTGTAACCTCCTTGGCCAAACGAATACAAAAACACCGTAAAGACTTGGCCAAGGGTATCAAGAAAGCGACTGACCGTTATGAGGTAGAAAAACACGCCCCGTGGTTCTCTATAGGCAACTTCGGAGGCGGTTTTGGTCTCCTCACCATCTTTTGCATAGTGGTAGCTGTGACAATTATTGGATGTGTTCTCTGGAAGTGCTGGCGGAACCACCAAGGCAAGGCTGCCCTGGCCGGACTAACCATGACTTTACCTCGGGCCATGGCCTTGGAGACGGCGGACCCGGAGGAGCTGCTGCGCAGTGAAAAGGAACTAACTGGATGCCCGGACACGACCGCCAACCCCACTGCGGTGGCAGTACTTGCTATATTACTGGCGGTACTAGTCATCGCCATAGTGGTCCTCGTGTGGCGAAAGTGGAGAAATATTAGAGGAAAAACTGTGGATGGGTTGTACGTACAGTTTGCCAACCCACATATGATAGAAACAATCTTCCTGGGCGAACTGGCTATGCCTTCAGACCACACTTATACTGAAGGCTATGTGCTCATTAGGGATCTACTGGTGACCCAGCTGTGTCTGAAGTATACTCTGACGGTAACCTGGGGGGCGCAGCTGATGGGAGCAGCAACTAGACCTGGACAGCACCCGTCTAAGGTACCACTACCCGACACCCTGAGGGTATCTAAAAAACTCGCCCGTCTGATGATGAGTAACTTAAAATACAATACCAGGGCCAGACTACTGAGATATTCCTCGGGGCTAGCCACTCCTGTACCCATGGGAGTACCTCGCCTCATCGACGCAGGGTGGTCCGATGTCGGAGCGGACTGGCCTCAACCGGTGTTGGGACAGGGAACAATGCCTAACGCTCCTCCTAGATCGACCACGCCCACCTCAACAGCGACCGGAACAGGATCTGCACGAAAGACAATAAGGCCAGGGACATCCGAAATAAATCCAGGAACGGTTTATGAAGTTATCATATGACAATGTAACGAGTGGTAAAACCTGACCTAGTACTGTACAGGTAAAATTGGTGAATTAATAACACAGAGGTACGAATACTAAAACTAAAATGTTACAGGAAGTTCGCTGGGCAATACCTGTTTGGGTAGGTAGGGTTCTGTTGACTAGCCTGAGCAATAAGGATTCACCAGTCAGGAAAAACTTAGCTCGGGTAGGCTGGTCCAACCGTCTCTCTATGGACCCATGGGTTATCTAAATTTCTCTCAAGTCGAGTGTCCCATGCCCGGTAGCCTAGCTCAACACTCTAATTGTTATTGATTTGGCAACTCTTTTAAAGTAGGGAACCATTTGGAACCGATCCTAGTGTCGCAAAATTTTAGCATTTTAAAAGAAAAACTCAAAATTCTGTATAAAACCTAAGAGCGCTCAACGGGACCAATGCTCCCAACGAGCGAAGTGAACTTCCCCAAGCAAGTACCATCTACACCTGACCCCTGTGCTGTTGTTACCGCTAGGATCGGGCTGCAGTACAGGAGCCACTTGGGGAACGCCACTGTCTATTCTTTAGCATGCTTACATATATACTCTTCTCAAAGATGAGGGGGTTGCACAAGCAGCAGGAGCCTGCCCACAGGCCTGGTGTCAGTGGTGCCTGACAGGAGGCAGGACGTTGGGGTTACGCGTCACCGACGCCGCGAAGGGCACTGGGGTGGACGCCCGACCATGGCAGTCACTATGCCCCGGGTGGAGTGGCTCCTGACAAGCGGTCCCTTCATCACAAAAAAATCGACGAGTAGAAAGAAATTTACCTAAAAACTAATATATAAAGCAAACCAATATTTGTGTAACTAAGAGTTCTTCCTCAGGGAATTCTGGGCAAAATATAATAAGAACGCAGAATAATTAGTAACATTCTCAGGGGGGACGCTCTGTGACAGCACACGAGAGTACCTTATACGTGGCTCGTTTGCTCCTGGCATAGACACGCTGCAGCGGCAAGGATATGTGCAAATCCTGACAAGGCGTGCTATATTTGGGAGCTATAACGGAGGTCACAAGGAAATGTAGTTACGGGACAACAGCGAATTGGTGACATTCACAGGGTGCTCGGCTCTCTCTCACTATATCGCGACTCCCTCAGACGGGACAAGCTATCCCTGGGGGGGAGAAGCTGTAGCGAAAACTCACAAGGCGGTGGAGCGAGGTGCTGTCCTTATTAATAGCCCCGTCGTCTTGGTTATGTGTAAATGACCACTGAATCACCGTATGTCTTAGGTCAAAGGATCCTGACTTTAACATAAAAGTCAGGATCCAACGACAACTAGTATATGAACAACTGCCCATAATTCAAGACTAAATTATTTAGACCACTTTTAGACCAGTTTTAATCGGGACAGAGACAAAACGGCAAGAAGTCAAGTTTCGACCCGGGTAAAAATTAGAAATAATTAAAATTAATAAAGGAAATGAGCGGCTTCAGAGCTGACCGCCGTCGAGGAAAATAAAATAAAATAAATAAATGAAAATTAGTCTTGACCGCCGTCGTGGCGCTAAAAGTATCCAGGTCTCCGCTCAACAGTTGAGCTGAAGAGGGGGGACATGGATTACTGATTCCCTGATGAACAAGCTACAATAAACTTGGTTGACACCCAAAGCTAATAAGATTACCCAATCTATTAGAAAGGAGATAAGTAATTCTAACTCTGTCTGTAGCACTACCTATCCCTGCCCGGCATGCGCATAGTTAGGATAAGCTGGGGGCGGAGTCTTTTCAGGAGTAGTCTTGACTCTCCACAAGAGAAACGGGCATAGACCTGAACAAGAAAACGGGTTTAACCTTGTACTGCACTTCGGTAAAGGCCCGACTTACTAGGTGCTGTCTGGAAGTAAGTGATCTAAGGAGATGCAATTACACATCTCTATAATTTAAAGGGGGTGTAGGCTGCATATTAAAAAAAAAAATATATATGCAGTCTGCTCCCAATTATAGCAATGGAAACTCGGTGCTACCCATTCTGGTCCTATGAATGGGAAAGTACCGACAAACCACGTGTAACTAATAAGGACCGGGAATCAGATCAGAAATGAACCTGAATCTGAGACCCGATCCTCTAGTGATAACTAAGCAAGGAACGAATAATCTCGACCTCCCTTGTACAGTTAATACTTAATGTCCTTTAATGACATTTATACCTCACGGAATGAAAACGCTACCCCACCGCTAGTCATGTGGTTTTTCCATATAATGTAGTGTATACGGTAGACAATGAGATGTTACTGGTAACATAGGTATAATAATTATTCAGTGAACTGTTTGGAGTTGGTGGCGCACCCGTTTGCATTATCAGAAGGGCGCCGCTACCCAATATAAAGTGGAACTCGGTCTTCAGACCCCAGGCTGAATGTAGGGGGTGAACGCCGAGCTACCACCTGTAACTAGCAGAAAGAGAAGGAATTTTGTCGGGACATAATCATTCAATGAGAACAAACTGGGGTTTTAAAGCGGATACTTCACAAAATGGAGTCAAATATGTTAGAACAGGTGTCGCCCTTGAAGGGGGTGTTAACTTGTTTGCGTATAAATCTTTGGAGTGTGTTGGGTAATTATTCTACCACACTGTACAGAAAGAGTGTTATCAAGAGTATTGAACCTTGTGACCTCTTAAGGTAAATCACCAGGGATCCAATTCCTATCATTATTCTTATCTCCCCATGAGGTCGGTTAGGGAATCTGAGCGGGACAGTTTTGCATCACCTCTCGGGCACTCATGAAACCTTTGTAGGTGGATGTTCTTGTGACGGCTCAGTCTCGACCTGTGAGCATAGGCTCCCACTCATTCATCACAAGGATATCACTGTCTGAGATGTTTGGCAATCTCGGGCACTGATAAGCGTGGCTTCTGCGTTCAATGGAACGGCGCCTACTAAGGCCTGATCTATGAATGTACGAACTCCCACGGTGTACACACATGTATCTCTGCTTGGGACGCTTGATAATCTTTGTGGTGTTGGTGCCTTTCTAGCTCTTAATAAGAATACCATTCCTTCTTTCATTATATTCATACAGAATCTTCATCTGGGAGTTCATTCAGTGTCTTAGAGACTTCATCTCGGTCTCCTCACAGTAGTATTTTTTCCTCTTCGAGACGACTTTGACAATAATACTCACTCTAACACTTATTCTAACACAATGACACTGACGAAGTCTTGCTGTTAGACTAAAACATGGGATGGGTATCTGTGGCCTTCGCCACTACATCTCAAACTTACCTTGGAGTCGCCAACAGCTCGTTGGACGGCTCCACCTGTGGTGTCGCCTTACGTGGCCGACACGTCAATCTTACCAGTACTCTGTAAGGGGGACAACTCATCAAAGAATTCTGTCACAGCCAATCTAATGCTGGGAAGTCTGGACCAAAATACTTGGTCACCTACTGTCACTTAAACTTACCAGGGTGAACACCCTGGGAAGCGCTTGTTACCTAGGGCACCCCATGTGAATTGTTTCCAATGTAGACATTTAAACTAATGTTCTGTACGTATAACGACTAAACAAAGAATCCTGTTACAACAAATCTTGTGTGTACAACTCAAACCGGAATCCCTGGCCACCCATGCCTGATTATCATGTGCAGTGTCAGTCCCCAACAGTTAATAGTATCAAAAAATAACAATACGATACGGATTACCCACACTCCAGAAAACCTACTTAGATCGGTAATGTCAACAAACCGCTAGTCAGAAAACCCCCTAATATCGCCCAACCACGCGCGAAGTAAAATGCTTGATCATATTAGTCTAAACAATCCGCCCACTAAAATTATATAGCCTGACGCTTTTCAGTGCCAACCGTGTCACATTGCTTCATTTACATCACCCTAACATACCGCAGGACCTGGAAAAGATAATAAGTTTAGTACGAAAGATCCTGACTCTCGGCCCGCGCCCACCATCTTGGAACCAAAAGTAAACACTAGGTGGCCGCCCACGCTACCCGTTACTAAAATTACCAGCGAAACAGTTTCTGGTTCCGGGAGTGACATCAGCTTCCGGAATACAACCACGTGAGGGCGAGCCGAGAACCACCAAGAAGAATTTGGCCAACAATCTCCTTAAAATCTACGATTAGTAGCCTGCCTAACATGCAAAAGACAGTAAAAGAAACGAAGGTTGGACTTACCCGGTCTCGGAGTGGTCGGAGCGTGGACCAGCTCGACGAAAGAGAGACGACCCCAGCAACGGACGAAGGAGAAAAAGGCAAAGAACAGTCTGTAGTCCGTGGGTCCCATGTTAACATTCCGGCGTGGCCTCTGGAGTAAAATAATGTCCGGGGTTCCTTAAAAACAAATTAGTGTCCTGGGCCCCAACCAGGAATTGGACCTGAAGAAATTAATTGGTGAATCACTATAAATTACTATATACAAAGGTGAGTGCCGGCGGTCTATGTACTAGCCAGCGGCAAGCGGGCGACAAGACGCCCTAGGACTCGGGCCCACCGCCGAATCAGGCGGTCCGAGGGCATGTACCCGTCGACCAGCTCACGAAAATCGTTGATGGTTACCGTCCCGTCCGCGACTGCCTTGACCACGTGAAGGACGCGGCCTGTCTCTGCAGTCGGCACCCCGAACCAGTCGTTCGCGCGGCGGACTTCTCGGCTGACTTTAGGCACTACCCGGTTTATCCACTTTTGAAGGGAGCCGTCACTGTCAGTAAGTTCCCAATGGCGTGCGTCAAACCCCGAAGGGGTAGTGAAGATCAACGTAGCTGGAGCTGGGTGTGCTTGAATGTTCATAAAGGCTCGGCTCAGGGCTTCCGCGTAAAATTTGGTCACGGCGTCCACGTTAATAAAAAGCGGGATGTAGAGCCCGAGTTCCTCATCCCATGTCAGTATGTCGAGAAAGTTGCACATCACTATGAGTATGTCCTCCGGAAACATAACATGATGAGCAAACGCGTAACCCGCCAACTCGGCGGTGGTCGCGTCGAGATGAGAAAAAACTACTAAAGAATGATCAGTCCCCGCTAGAATAATGTCCGGGTGGGCCTCAATACCCTCCTCACGGTTGGAACAGAAGATGGCAACTCGCACCATGATGATATTGAAGATAAACGGAGTAAAAGACGAAGGAGTTACAAAATCCACGTCTTGACACGTTAAAATACCGCCGGCACTGATTAAAATGACGTCAAAACGAGGCTAATTTGGAAAACCCCTTTTTGATCCAAAAGATCCAAATTCTGAAATCGGCTAGCATGATCAAAGCATCGTATAATTTCTTATAAAATCTGTGCTAAACTAAAGTTTAGGTCCCCAACCAACATAATCAAGCGCCAGAATTAATTCATATCGGCCCAAAATATCAGGTCGAACAATCAAACTTGAAAGTTTGATCGAAGCAGAAATTTGCCATCCGGGCGCTTTGCGCCCGAAGGATCCAAATCGAGGTCAAACTTTGGGGGGGAACTCCAGTCAAGCGTCCCGCTAAGTATACGTGTACTAAGTATAGCTGGCGGACGCGTGACAGGAATGGAGGTATTTTCTGGTTCCAACTGCTCGGTATTATTAAACCTGATACAGAGACCTTGTATTTATTGTAAATAATGTTGTTCTGTTTGAAATTTGATTGAAATTCAACACGCATTGTATCATGAAAGTCGTTCGTTCAAAATGTCCGAATTCTCTGAATTGACTTATGTTGTGTTAATTTGTTCTGAAAATGGATTTGATGTACACTTGTTACTCTTAGAAGGTTAAGACAACCCTACACTGTATATATGTTGAGTTCTGTTGACTTGTGTTACAAATCATAAATATCAGAAACTGCACATGCGCGTACTAAGTCAAAACTGAATTTGTCACCTTATGCACGGGTGTCGCAATCTTTGAATCTTGGAATCAGCTAACGATGCTGAGAACTGACTTTAATGTACAAGGCACGTACTAAGTGAATACCTAAAGATGACGAATACTTCATCCTCCAAAGTTGACTTTGTCATTTTGTAACCATGATTATGTCATCATCTACGTTGTTATCCAAATAATCATGTTATCAATTTTAACACTTACCTTGTCATTTTATGAACGAGTTCTGCTAACCCTGAGCTTCAAAATGTGGAAATCAACTCAATGAATAATTTCACTGTGAATTTGTGTTGAAACCGGATCTACAAATCTATTGATACTGTGTTGAATGTACCACGAGAGTCAAGGCCACTCCACCATGGTTTAACAAATATATCCAATCATCAAAATTGGGAGTTCATCATATTCATTTGGTTTGAGCTATGTCGTCCACCTCCTTAAACTCAAACACCTGACCGCCGTCGAATGTACTAATGGCTTAGTACTTTTAATACATTGTCATAATATATAATCCAACAAGGATCAGGCTTAGCAAGTCTACTTCTAGTCTACTCCTAGGAGAAATATCTTACGCTCCTAGCGCCACCTGTTAACCAGTATAAAAGGCGCTGCAAGGTAGGGAGCGAGCAGTTAGTGAAAAGTTAGTGAGTTAGTTGGTTGGAAGAAACATGTTTAACCAAGGAGTTATACCTGGAGTAAGTACATCGACTCCGTGTAACAGACTGGAGTTTACCAATACCCACTACCTCGGACATAGGATTGTGTTAGAGCTAAATGCTAGAATGGTCTAGAAGGCGTTGGAGCAACTCGTGTTCTAAATGTGGTTGATTGCTGATAGGAGATGGGAGGTGGACTGATGAAGACTTATACATGGTGGCTTTGACTCGGGATGAGATGTTTATTGAATAAAACCCTTTCATATTAAGAAGTTCCCTCATCGTTCATTTCTTTTGAACTATTGGGAAGTGAATGGACAAACTTTAAACGCGGTCTGAATTACTCAGACATTCTGGAAAGCAACTTACGAAGACTTGGATATAAACTAATCTTACGCAGTCTTAAATTAAACATTAACAATAGTTCAACTGTAGTATACCGTTTTTAGTTTTAGGTATGTTTTATTAAATCAATAGACAAATTGTCGTATAAGGTAATTATTTATTTCAAACCTGTATATGCATGACCATTTTTTATCTAACAGTTGTTCAGGCAACGAAAGGTAAATCTCCCAGAATAAAACAATGACCCAGAATGGACTATAACCTAATACAAAAATTATTGCATACGTTTAACGTGTATATCATATATAGGGGTCTGCCATTAACTACGTACACCCGACGTACACACATTTAAAAAAATCGCAGATCCCCCACCCCCTTTGATGTATACACTTAATGGGAGGCCCCATAGCATCAAGTTAAATGAAGCAAATGAAATAAATTACAAATATTATTTGCCTTATGAATTTCCACTTAACTATAGGCCTACGGTACATCTATAAACTTTCCAGGCATAGAACCTCATATTTTGTCCCGTCAGATAAGTAGTCAAGCCGGCCATCGGTGACATACAAGAAGTAAGTGCCAGTGACCATACCAATGACCGGGTTGTCCTTGATCATTCTTCGTCCAATGAAGTAGGGCTGACCAGAGGTGTCCCTACCTGCCCGCAGAGCCCCCACCCCCTCAGGCACGCCCGTTACATTTGGTCTCCAGGTAGCCTTTACCTTTGGGTCGGTCACACAAAGAATGTGGTATTCCTCTGGGTCGTCAGTTTTTCTCACATCAGCTGGAACATCCAGGATTGAGACTTCTTCGTCCTCAGACTCGTACTCTTCGCTTTCGGTTTCTTCTTCATCTTCGTCATTTTCATCGATTTTGGCGAAAGGAATGGGATAGATATCAGACGGTGCCTTGATGCTTGCAGTTTGAAGATGAATGGATGCTTCGCTTTCTTGCTCCCTCCCAACCTCTGATATAGTTCCCAGGACGTTTTGAGAAGGTGCAATGGTTGATTTTTCAATGTCGATTTTGGTGGTTTTTGCTTTGATTCTTACCCCTTCACTGACGTTCCCAATCCAGGTACAAGTGCTTCTCTTTATTTGACCAATAAGAATCTCAGATTGGGTCTCCACTCTACCTATGAATGTTTCTATGCCTCTGGTTGTTCTCCCAGCAAGAACAGCACCCGCGGGGTATTGCGGATTATTCACTAACCAATCCGCACATTGATTTGTTCTCATTCCTAAAGTTGGCAAAAAAGAGTAAATTTCAGGCCACAAAATCGGGCCAATTGCTGGTAAGATCATTGAGTTCTCTTCCTTTTCCAATGGTGCTAAGAGTCCTTTCGCATTTCGGATGTACTCGAATATTGCCACCAAATACCCTCCAGATAAATTGCTGAAACTTGAACTGTGATGAATGATGTCATACACGTTGCAAGCAATGGAAAGTCGTAGGGAAATCAATTGACAATATAGCCTAATATATGCAAGGAGAGGGGAGAGGTGTTCTGCAGTCCATGGGTTCGATTGGAACAAATCAGAAATGCGAATTTCTAAAATTCGAAAAATTAACATTTGTTCAGCTGCAGGAATAACCTGACAAAGGACGCTTATCTCAGCGTCTCCTGTAGATAACGGATCCATCCCCGATAAGAAGAATCTTTTCTGAACTATGACATCTCGGACTGGTTTCATTTGTTTGTAGACATATATATCTTTGACGGCGTTGAAGAATTCCTCGAAGCAGCGCACGATTGCCTCAACCAATGTGTTTTCTTCATCTGGATCGAAATATCCGAATATTGTTGAGGCCAGCCCAAGAAGGTCTGGACCAACACTTCGTAGTGATGTTAGACGTGGAAGAGTTGCGCTGAGGATATAGGATGTGCCACTGAGAGCATTAATGGAACGGGAAGCAAATTGCTCCAGACCATAAGACATGTCAGCTATTGCTGCAATGACATAGCGTTTGATATTTTTGGCTTCTTGGTCATTATGAAAGGAATGCGTTTCAGAAAAACGCTGTCGAATAGTGAGAAGTCTTGCTCTGACGGTCTGCACGTTTACCCCTGCGCCGCTCGCACAGTCACAGAATTTGTGAAGACCAAGATCATCCATTTTGTCCAGCTAAACGCTGTGGTATGATGTCGTTATAGCTAGAATAAAACCAGATATGATATTAGTGCCACGCGTTATATATATTTACTGCACAATCACATAACCACTGTGACGGGTAGAAGGCTTATCACATGACTTTTCATTAATACACATGATGACATAACACGGCCCTAGTGAATACATGAATATAGGATTATGGGTCCAATCAAAACATAGATTATAGGCACAGACTGATTCTTGTAACTCACCTTTTTTTTCTTCTTTTTTCTTCTTCTTCAGACTCCAGTAGCGCGAGTATGAACAGCTAACCCTATAACCAACAGTCAATGAAGTATGTGTTGTATGTTTACTTCTAACCACGTTCTGTTGTTGTCACATAATCCGCTAAAACTATGGCTTAAATCGTGCTCAATCAGATTAGGGGTACGTAAGAACTAGTATATGTAATTCACAATGGGTGGTACCGGTATGCTACAGGAGACTTTGCATTACCATTTCTAAATAAACGCGCTATGGACCCGAGTTCCGTCAATGAGTTTCACAAATCAGGTCACATAATTCGTGCATATTTGAAATCATAAATGAGCTCATCACCTCGGGGGGCGTGGGGGTGTCTCCCTCCTTTTTGGGGCAAACTGGATTTTTGTAAGGTTCTAGAAATGGGGGGCACGCTCCCCCTTTAGCGCCCCCCCCCCCTCTCCTCCCATTTTCAAAAAGCTGTCTCCGCCACTGACATAGTATGATCGGATGATATATTATAAGTACATAATTATTCGTAGGCGTACAATTAAAGTGTCTCATTGCATTACTCGCAATGTGCAATACCACAACTCGCATCATTACAGCAGTAAAAGTTAGACTAACATTATTTCAAGATTTATATATTGAAAAACTATTTTCAATCTTATACATGCTTCCTTTTATTGGCCTTTATATGTAGGACAAAGAACTACTCGTCCTTTTCATCATTTCATATGGAATCAACTAAGGTCAATCTTCTGCATGCTTCAAGTATTACAAATAAATCCATTTATTTGAGTGTTTTGAAACTTTATTGGCTAAACAATATTGTAAATATCTCGGCACATTCTCTATTGGAACACTTGAAAACATTTGGTCTCGTGTTTCAACAGATCAACATAAGGGAATATTCTCTATTGGAACACTTGAAAACATTTGGTCTCGTGTTTCAACAGATCAACAAAGGGAATAATACTCCTAGGTACCAACTAATAAGTTGCAAGTGACATTACTTTCAATAACTTAATCTATTTCTTTATTGGCTTTATATCACAGCGTTTGCTCATGTGTGAAAGATGTAAAGTATATCCCTCTTCTCGTGTTTTTGATAATGTGTTATCAGGCAAGATACTAATCGGAACCACATCATATTATATACATTTCATATTACAATTCCAAGTTGCCTCATGCTTTCGCTAGGATTTTGAAATGACAATATCTAGTTCTTGTAAGATAATAACATTTACTAAGAGGCAAGCAAACGTTGAAATATTGACAAACTTGTAACTTTTCTAGTTTTAGGATTTTAGAAACTGTCGTACTTAGCATGTACTTGTACATGAAACTCCGACAGAATTCCGTGTACCTAACGAAAGTGATTTTAAATTAACGTTACATTTTTGTTTCCTACCTGGCACAACAAAGCAAGCCTCTACGATTATATCACAGAATTACGTTTTTGAGTTAACAGTCACATGTATACATTTTAAATTCTCTCCTCCATGGCGCCGGTCATATTTGTAACAGTTTTCTATTTTTTTAAAACAGTTCCCACTAGAAATATACAATGGGGGGTTGTGCAAATATCTTATCACATAGCAATTTAAGGTTTTCGCCACTCAAATTTGGCCAGCTCGTAGATCATATCACAGAAGGCATTGTAGTTGACATCGTCCTTGCCGCCCACTTTGACGTCAAACTTCTGCCAGAGACACACCCACTCCTGTTCTGTAGGGACGAGGCTGGCCAGCTCCAACTCACACAGAACCCGACGGAACTGGGACCGCGACACGGTGCCGTTATGCACACGGTCGTAGTCTTCAAACAGCGGGTACAGCTGCATTCTGTTCTTCCGTACCTAATGAGACAAAGATTCCGATTAAGTGACTGACATACTGTTACGTTTGGGGGAAGCACTAATCATCCAATCGCTCACGGAATTGCACCGAAGAACAATTTAAGTTTTGTTTAAAATTACTAGTAAGTTTCCGTTTTCCTTTAGGTTGAAAATCTGATTTTTCATAGAAATATATTCATACTAGTTGCCTACGACTGGGAAAAAAAATTGCAGCAAAAGTGAACACTACTAGGATATTTATACTAGTTGCCTATGATGGGGAAAAAAGTTGCAGCAAAAGTGAATACTACTAGGAAAAAAGTTCAGTTATATATATTTTTGTGAAACTTGCATTATAATTTAGTTTTATAGAATAAAGAATAAATGTGCTGGTAATTAATCATAATATTCAAGCGACCGTGATTTCTACTAATTACTTAAATCAATCATGATTATTGAAAAGTAATACTATGATGACAATGAGCTGCTTACCTTCTGTGAGAGTCGCTCCATGGTCTGGCTGAGGATGCCCTCCATGTCTGCGGTGAGGATGTTCTGCTCCCACTCCACGGGCGGCTTGAACTGGTCCACCTCCAGTAGGGGCGCCTTCTCCAGGTTCTTAGTGGTGAAGATGGACTCAACGTCGTCCGAGAAACACACGTAGTCCACGAAGTCGGGGAAACCTTGTGCTTGGTAGCTGGAGAAGAAACGTGGATATGGAGCGATTAATATACAAACATGCATGGAAATTGAGGGAAAATAATCTGAGCGAAGGAATGAAGCAATCGTATAGACGTAAAAGTGGAGGGAAACAATTTTTAACGAAAAAATAAGCAGTACAATCAGTGATAATGTCAGAAAATAATTCAATACGACAATGGCGCACTCCTCCCTAAGGTGAATGTGACATATTTCCCCGGAAATGAGCTCTTTTTATGCATGATAGTTTTAATATCTTTGAAAATCATAAATGTTCCCTTGCCACACTCTTTAAAAATTCAATGTGACATTTCAGTTTCTAATGTGTCAAATGGCGCCTGGCGCGGCCCTAACATTTTCAGTGATTCAATGAAGAATACTCAAGATGTAATGTGTATGTGTACATGTATCTAGGTAGGTATGCGCACTAAGTAAGTTATTTAATCATTTACGCTACAATAAGATATAAAAAGAACAATCTTTTATTGTAGAAAATGTAAAAAGTAGGCCGCGATATTGTCTAAATTAATACCAAAGGGAAGTGAGCGTAAGGCCCACATTTTACATATCGATTTGCGTGTAAGGGGGTGGGGGGTGAGGAGGTGTCCGCTTAACCCTTAAAATCATCCGTCTATGGGTAGATGACTACTTACTGGTCCTCCAGGATGGCCAGTTCTGCCTCGGTCAGCTCAAAGCGACAGAGATCCAGCGCCCGACGGAAGTTACTCTTGGACATGCGGCCTGACCTCAGCTTGTCGTAGTCCCTCATCCATTCATGTACACGCATGCGCTCCTTGAAGACCTGAGCAATTTTATGAAAGGACCGATTACATTTCAATCATTATCTTAATGGCAATATAACTAATATTTAAATACATGGAGCATTATAAAAGAACAAGCATGGTTTTAGAAGGCGGAGGTCAAATGGGGAAGTTTGATTTGATTTCGATTTAGTTCCATGTTCAAAAAAGATTTTGCTATTAGGAAATAATCCAAAGGGTTGCCCCTGATTTTCAGATGTACTAAAAAAAGTAGGGCATTTATAAAAAGGTAGATATGGATTACAATGATTTCAAATGCTAGACTTATAATTTTTGAAAGTTTTTCGTGGAAAGTCGAATTTATGCGAATTACCCGAATAATAATTTACAGAGATCAAATGTTCACAAAGTTTACTAAAAATTTGTCTTTGAAATACAAGAAATCACACAAGCGTAAATATCACTGTCAAAACATACTAATAACTTAAGCATCAAGCTACTCACCTTGGTCTTGACCTTAATGAGCACACCCTCCAGGTCAGCGCGGCCAGCTGCAGGCTCGCTCTTCCTGGGTGCGTTGGTCTGGCGCAGCTCCTCCAGGCGCTGCTTGTACATCATCTTTGGGGGCTCGGTGGGCTGGAGCTCTGAGAGGAAGGCCAGGTAGTTGAAGCCGGTGTCATTACAGAACTTGGCCTCCAGGGCCTGCATCTCGGCCTCCGTCACCGGCAGCTCCAGCATCGTCATGCACTGACGGAACTGGCCGCGCGTCACGTGCCCGTTGTTGTGTCTGAATGAATTGAGGATATATATATTATATAGGGATCCGATCTTAGAGGATTGGGCGTAGGGTATGAATGCTGTTTTATTGATTTTGAATAGACATATAAATTTTCGGGGATCAGCGAAATTATTTGAATATACTTCATTTTCGGATGGAACGTCATGACTCATATATCATATACAAAGACACCGCGTTCTTAACATCCTCGAATTAAGAGAAAATATATAGTTTTAACTAAAAAAAAATAGTCTCAAAGTTTAATTGAGGCACAACTTTTTCAATATGACACCATAATAGTCTAACCAATGATTTGCAAATGATTTCAATAATGACGGAATATTCTCTCATTGATACCGCCATAAGTACTAAGACAAATCGGTCAACAGGCAATATGTGATGGACTCACACATAAAAATAGACTTACTTGTCAAAGTCCTGGAAAATGGGTTTTGGCAGGACTCTGCGCTGGTTGGCCCGCTGGCGAAGACGCTCCATGATGAGTTCTACCATCTGACGATGATCCTCAGAGGCGAACGACCAGTCCATGGTGCCAGGCTTGGGCACGATGAATATTTCCTGGGGTGACACTTGATGGGTCGGGTTCTTTTCTAGCATACGCTGTGTGAACACTGGGGAGATGGGAGAAAAAAGTACAGGTTAGCATAGACGCTCAATATTATGAAATTAATTTGTTTTATATTGCGATGAAGTGACTGCTTAAAATCTCCGCTAAAAGTCCATGTAGTGCCAAAGGTTAATTGTTTGTATATTACTATGAAATTATGGAGATGCGGTGTGCTCTTATTAGATATTGCTTGAGTACTAAAGGGCATTAACACATACAGCTGAATATAACTGCATGCACGAAGTATCCTTAGCAATGAAATTCCTAATTTTGTGGTTGACCACTATACTTTTCTTAAGATTTCTTGCAAAACAAACTACCGTAGGCAGTCTTAACTGAACTCATTAACAAATATGTGTATCATTATGTTCCATACTGTCTTAATAAAAACAATACAATCAGTTGTTCTCACCACTTTCGACGTCAGTCATGAACTTCGTCCACATGATTTGGTCTGGCATGTTGGCGTTAGTGTACTGCTGGCAGATGACCTCAAACTGTGGCTCGCTCAAGTTGTGGTGTCCGAGCGCGCTCAAGCCAAAGTCGCTGAGACCACGACGGAACTGACTCTTTGTGATGGAACCACTGCGAAGGGGATCAAAGTCTTGGAAATATTCACAGACCCGACGCCTGTTGGTGAGGGCGTGGTGGCGGACTCGTGCCATGAGGTCGTCAATGTTTACGCTGCTGAGGTCAATAGGTTTTTCGGGCTCAACTATCGCTGCCTTAATCACCTTTTCTTCCTTGTCTTGTGTGTAGTTTACAAATTCTAGAATCAAAGGAAAATACCTGATTATGGTGGATTCTAAAACACATATTTGAAACCAACAATTTTCCTTATGTTTTATGACTTTTCGCAAAATACACTTGAATCGTTAACTTGTATCAAAGTGATTAGACCATTGCTCCCTCCACCGCCCAGCTATCAGAAGAAAGATTAAAAAAAGTTGAATTGATGATTCGAAACTACTTAAAATATGATATTACAATAAGCAAAACGATTATATTGTTCTAAGTGATAATATTATTTTTCCATTTTTCCACCTGCATTTCTGTTTTTATGGCGATCTACTTGTTCTTACAAACATTAAATTACGTATGTAAATTAATGAAACAAAGCAAATTTGAGACCAACCTTTATCGACGCACTGTACGAAAGCTGGGTAATTCACATCGCCTGTGGTGGGGTCAGCGAACTTTTGGCACAGCAGCTTAAAGTCCTCAGGAGTCACATTGAGACTCAAGAAGTGGAGGATGCGGCCGAACTGGGTAGGGGTGATAACGCGACTGTAACCCTTGCTCTGTGAAAATAAAGTTGGTAATAATGTGGTTACACTTCTACAATCCGCTTAAAGACATTTTTTTACACAGACATTGCGCAGAAGACGTCATTTCTCGAAAAAGTGACAGGACGTGATCAATTTTGATGCTTTAATTATCATTCACAAAATTGAAAGTTAAAACCCAAATATTTATGCCACAAATTCACTGAATAGATAATCAACAACCGTTATCACTTAGATTTTATCTGATGGCTAGTGGTCAGGATCACCACATGGTGATCAACAAAAGGTGATCATATGACCACGTCTGCAGAAGTTCTATTTGCAGCGTTCAAAACCTATCAAATCATTTATCTTATGGAAGCGCGATCAATTTTAAGATATGCTCGTGGCATAATTTCAAGGAATTACCAGAATAAGGAATGATCCAGTAATCAGTCTTGTCTCCCCACATGCTAATCAACAATAGTACTAGTACTACGGTAATAGTAGATAACGATGAAAGACGTTTAGGTGGCGACAACATGACATTGTCAAAGAGCTATTAAAATTTACCCTATCATAATCCTTGAAGTACTGGTACATCATCAGACGCCGCTTGCAGACCTGGTCGCCCAACTGGTACAACACCTCCTGGATACGGGCTTCTTGGGCGGCAGTCATTCCGGGAAGGTTCTGACAAGTCAGAATGTTTGAAAATTAGCATGTTTCCAGATGCGAAATGCGAATACATAAGTATATTATATTAATAAATTTGCTTTCCGGTAAAAAGAAACAGTTTATAAAACCGTTTCTATTCATATGATTGAGTTACACATCGAAATATGTTAAAATCAATATTAGTTATGTTTCAATTGTACAACTAAATACCCTTGGGTATATCTTAACAATCTTCTTGGAAGTAGATTCAGATTGATAAGATGTCTTGACGTTGATCAAACTTCCCCGTTATTCATTCATACGATTTTAACCTTTCTCTCCCTACTTCTCGATGAGAAATGTATATATATATATTTATATATCTAAAAAATATTTACCCTGCCGAGTGCTCCCTCCGGTGGGCGGACAACACTTTGTGTTGGTTTCTTCTCCAGATCCGGAATGTTGAATACTGAAATACACAAATGACATAGTGGAGGTTATTGGACAGTGCATAACGTATGGGCATTTCCTTAGGCATTAAAAACTGCATAGCAAACTTATAGACATTTTTCTTTTCAATTTGATTATAATCAAATTCCAATATCATTGTCTCTGTAGAGTGATTATGAATCAATACCCTTATGTTAAGAAAACCATTAGCAATATTAATAATACTGCTCGTGCTTTCCCTTAACTTATTATCATAATAATTTATATAATCAATACTGCCCATGATAATAGTTAGAGAACACATTTAATGATTCATCCAATAGAAGTTAGTGTAATACTGGAAAAATATTCAGGGACATTTTTTTTTTTTCTTCTTCTTAGGGGGGGGGGGGGGGGGGTGCACCCCCATTCCCTCCCTTTTTTCATGGCCAAATACAAATATACCGGGTTGTAATATGGGCCCTCTCTTTCTATAATTCCTAGGTCCGCCCCTGATATCGACTTATTGCCTATAAGCTTACCATTTTCCATCATATCACAGAACTCCTTGTACTGTACACGACCATCCTCAGTGCGGTAGAACTCCACAATCTTCTGGATCTCAGGACGGGTGAGCTGCGCCTCCTTGCCGATGGCCAGGGACAGGCCACAGACAAACTGGTTCTCAGTGATGATGCCAGACCGGAGTTTGTCGTAATCCTTGAAGAACTCGATGGTGCGGATACGGTTCTTAAACACGGCCACACGGATACGGTCAAAGACCTGTTGGAGGGTGTTGTCAGCACCAGGCTAAAAGGAAAATGTAGCACATAAAATTTTGATATTTTTTTTCAAGAAATTATATGAATCAAAAAACATTTAGCTTCAAGAATTGAGGTTGCGTCATGGATACACTCATATCTATGGGGATTGTAGACAAATTCGCACTATGATTTTGTCGTCTATCTGCAAAAGCATTTTAGGCTCAAATTGATAACGGTTGACTGATTATTGATAATGTTAAAGAAGTCAATTAACAACAAAAAAACATCAACAACAAAAACTAATACAAAAATGATTTGATTAATATGCCGTGGACACCAGTGTTTATCAAAACTAGAAAGTTAAGGCTTAATAACTACCTCCTTGGACATGAAGTCGGAGAGCTGCGAAGACTGCATGGCATCGCTGAGTGAGCCCATCTCCATTTGCTGCCCTATGGCCTGCAGGTCGTGGTGCAGGTTGAGGTAGTTGAGCAGGCCTGGACGGTCAGGGTCGCGGTACTTGCGGACTAACAAATCAACCTCGTGTTCGGTGACCTCGGGTGGTCGTGGGAAGCTTCGGTAGAACTGGAAAAAAGTTTATTTCAAATTAGGAAACACATCTGTTAAACACGATAAATTCAAATAAAGATATTTAAATTTTAGAAATTCAAGTAAAACCAAATCTAAGAGTATTTAAGCATGCACATTCAAGAATTGGCGATCATCATCCGATGGCGAAGTATTTGAAAAAGAAAAAAATGATAATTTATTTCTACGAATATTGCTGCTAAATTGCATATGATCTATTAAATATCATCAATTAAACATATTATATCATCAATTAAACAATTTTTTTTCTCATTAATAATCTTACTAGAAGTAGAAATGTTTCTTTACCTGGCTTTCTTGGATGACACCAATGTGATGCCTATCGAAATCTTCACAGCAGGTTCTAAGGTTAACACCGCGGTATTTGTAGTAACGCTGTAACTGCCTGAGCAGACCTTCAATCTTTGCTTCTGATGCTGGACTGAGGGGGCGAAGAGATCGCGTCGTTCCAAGACTGGAATGGATATTGGCGAGAAAATAATATAGTTATCGAATCGAAAAGTGAATTAATCAATGTGTGCATATATTGGAAATCATGTTTTAAATCCTATCACGATTTAAAATTCGATTGCTTTCTATATGGTAAGATGTTTAATCAAACAGAAGTTGATCATGAGCCATCGGAAAAAATAAAATTGTTCAAACAATTTAACGTTCTTAGGAGACTACTCACAATTCTTTGGCTTCAACCCTTTGCACGGCAGGATCAAGTCCAACATTATTAGGGTTGAAAGGCTGATCGATGATTTCACAGAATTGTCGGTAATTCATTCGTCCGTCACCTTTCACGTCATACTTGTTACGTAAACCTGCCATTTGTTCATCATTCAACTTAACTCCTAAGTTTTCCCATAGCACACGGAAGAACTGGGTTTCTGCAATAGAAGTTTGAAATTGTTACATAGTTACATAAAATAATGGCACTTTGGGTGGTTGTAGTCAATTATATGCGCAGCAATTTGATATAGGAATACATATCATATTCATGTAGCACAATCTTTACCTTTACATCCATAGATATTTGGATAAAATTGGAGGCGGATGGAGGAGTCATGAGTGCTAATTGGATCCAACTGATGCTACAGTTAAAGGCTTATTTTATCTTAATAAAAGTTATGATATTAAAAGATGATGGTAATTTGTTTTTAAAGGATCATATATAGGTCATACATGTTTTAAAAAGCCTACCTGTTACAAATCCGGATCTGAGTCGGTCAAAGTCCAGGAAAAACTCTGACGGTCTGATCCGCTTGGTTAGGGCAGTTGTCCTGATCTGGTTCTCTACAGCCGCCATCTTGGATGGGGTGCTTGCTTCTACTCAATCTAGAATAAAAGATAGTATTCAAACTATTATTGATTACGCAAAATATATTTCTTCAAACTTCTAAATACTACGACATGCCTTCAGGACATCAACGGTATTCCCTAATGTTTGATAAGCTATAGCATTAGCAGAAAAGTTGATAGCTGATAGCAAAGTGTCGCAAATATGGTCATACCGTCTACTCGGTGGAAGGCCCCCTAAAAGATTGGAGACCCAACCCACACCCAAACTTATAAGATTTTAACCTAAATTGGATGAATGTGTGTGTGTGTGTGTGTGTGTGTGTGTGTGTGTGTGTGTGTGTGTGTGTGTGTTAATGGTAGGCTGGTTACATGTACTTCAACAATTTTCCTTTAGACTATAGCCTTATTAGAAATATTAACATTAAGTTAATAACAAAAATATCACGATTTCTTAATTAATTACTGAAAGTGGCGAATAACGTTATTCAATGTCTACAGTAACATGGTACAGTAAGCCAAATCACATGTGATACTGATATTGGTACCTCTTCAGGCTCTTGGTGCACATAACAACCAGAGGATGTTGTGGATGGGGCGGTACGTCCCTGTATGATTGCAATGTGTAGGCTGTAGGCCTTAATTAAGTCAGACACATGGGATTGTTAACGTTAAGTTAAGGAAATACGTTATCACGGGCCTGTCTAACACCATTAATATTGGCATAACTTAATTATGGCATTACCTGTCACAGATTGCGTTGCCGTTAGGCAAGAAACCACTCCAAAATTTTGAAGGTTTTTTTTTCCATCTCTTGACCCTTTCACTTTGACTGTTCTATTTTTATTTCAACAAATCTTATGGTACAAATACAATCTACAAACGATAGTATTTCAGTTGATCGATTACATTTCATACTGAATGTTAGCAAGTTACATGAATCCCTAGACTAACTAACGTTGTAGCAATGTAGGGCCTAGACTAGGCTACATTTTTCAACTTCAAGTCCAAGTCACCTAACGTTACAAGTTACGTTACCAGATCTTGGACTTGGCAGGGGCGTACCCAGCTCTAAAATCTGAGGGGGTTCCAGGTAGATCAGTGGCCTGTTTCATAATATCCATCGTAGCTACCACACTTTTGCGATTCCTTACGACGAGCTTACTATGGTTTTAAAAAGTGCGTTTCATAATAGTCGTCGTAAGCTTGTCGTAAGAAACCATAGTAAGAACCGTCGTAGTGTAAGGAAACCATAGTAAGCACCCCAAACCATAGTAGCGAAATCATAGTAGCGGATTTTTCGCTGGTTTTGCATTTTGAGTACCAGCTACTATGGTTTTTCATGGCGCGAGATCTCGCGAGATTAGGCGTCCTAAATGGTATTACGGGAGAGTTGCTAGTTTTCATGCATTAACAACTGGAATTTAGATAATGAAACAAAATTTAAAGAAAAAATGATTCTATTTCACATTTTGGCACATGTATTCAAAGGAATTAGGTGCCTGAACGTAATTATTAAAAAAGATAATGTATATTTGAAAATACTTTTGTGAAATATTCCTAGATCACTTATTAGAGTTAATTCTTCAGTTTTCGCACATTTTTGCACATTATTATGGGTGTAGACCCCTAAAATCGACAGGGCGACATGGTCATTCCTTAAATTCAACAGGGCGACATGGCCATTTCTTAAATCAACAGGGGACATGGTACCTTTAGTGACATGTAACAGGGCTGATCCTTAAATTCGACAGGGTGACATAGGCAATCCTTAAATTCGACATGGGACATAGACTATAGTGACATGTGAAATATATTCCATATATTGTTATAGGCCTATATAAATAATGTATCTAAAAGTTGAACAGAACGCAATATTTAAGCAACTTAAGGTTAAATGCCAATGGAGAAGTTGAGGAAACTTGTACTAAGTTATCTTCATTTGCCTGGATTTATGTGTATGCTCAGCATGGTTGAGACCTTTCATCCATCTTTTGTACATTTATCGGAGTTGTTATTAAAATCTAATAGATAAGCAGAGTTTTGGTCTGCCAAAACTTCACATTTTTCTTTCACTACGTTTACCGCTGTTATTCAAGTACATATAGATTGGTAAAAAGGACTATGATGATATTATTCAATTTCCCGTCATTAATATGCCAAAAATCCGACTCCTCTAGACTACTCATATATTTATAAGGGCCTATGCATACATTGTTAGTGACACTAGCGACATGACATTTTGCTTAGTGACATGTGACATGGGCTTTTCTTAAAGTCGAAATGCGACATGGTACCCCCCTCCATCTACACCCCCATTATTAGCACAATTTTGCCTCTGAAACACAATTTTTAATAAATCTTCACAAAAATTGCCCTAATGATCCTATAATGCCCCGTTTGATATGAGAGGACTCTGGAATTCATATGATTAATATAGAAAAAATGCATCCTAGATCTTGACCTTGAGGCGCTACTAAGGTTTTAGAAATGCTTATGATGGTTTTGTGGGGTGCATTGAAAAAACGTGTGAAATGCAAAAAAGAAAGACAGAAAAATAAGTTTTTGTTAAAATATTGCTTTATTTAAAGAATTCATGTGTCTAAGTAAGTTTTTGAAAAAAATATGAAGAAAACAAATCCTTAAGACGAGGGTTTGGGTCGTCTTAGTAACTATGGTTTGAGGAGCGAAATTTGTGGTCCTTACTATCGTTTCGCCTTACGACGAATTATTATGAAACGCAATTTTTTGCCATTTTTTGCCAAAACGATAGTAAGAACTTTTATGAAACGGAAACCATAGTAAGGTCCTTACAATGGTTTCTGAAACGATAGTAAATTATTATGAAACAGGCAGCAGAAGGGATTCCATCCAAAACTGAGGGGGTTCCAGTTAGTTATTTTGCCAGATATTCCTATATTTTCAGTTTCTTTATATGAACTTGGAGAAATCTGAGGGGGGTTCCAGACACTCAGGAACCTCCCCTGGGTACGCCACTACTTGGGGACACTGTCACTGAATAACTTGCAATAGGCCTAGTTCATATATAAAACCACATATCTAAAAGCAGGTATAAGACAATATAATTTTTGCTGAGCATTAACGTCACCTTTGATCACAAGAAAAATATTGACGAAGTCTAACTCTGTTGCAGTGCCATGGACGAGCGGTAAGCTGTCACTGTGACTCGCGAGCGGTTGTCAAAGTTGATACGTACTGTAATTAAGTTGCAAGTGCTCTTGCGCACTGTAGGTAACTTAGACAGGCATCACACTGTGACAAACAATTATTTACTGCAAAAGGAAATGTTTATAAACGGCAAATTACCTGCTTCTCACTCGTATGTTTACGTTTCCCCTGCAAGATGTTTCCCACGAGAACAGCGCCAGGTCCACTGTTTACGGTAGCATAGCAACAGCGCATGCGCACACCACCTATCTGAAACTTAGCTGGTATTCGGCGATCTCGTTCTTTCTGATTGAAAAATTAAGCTCAAAACCAGCACCTGATTGGATGAAACCACTTATCGGTTTATGCATCAGGGCATCATTAGAGGGTGACAGGAGACATCTACATAAATCAAGAGACTGTGATGAGGGGAAAAAGAGCACCGCTTGTGGTTTTGATTAATTTCATATCTCTGAGCTGTTATATGAGCGTAGAGTCTACTGGTATTGCCAAGAAATTGGTCACCGTCAGGTAGGGGCCTCGTCGTCAGCCTCAGCCTCCGGCTCCGGATAGATTCTAATCTTAGGCTATGCTGGGCTCCCTTCTCTCTTACGGCTAGGAGGACACGGCCTGAGAGACTGCAGGTTCACCCCATTGTGTCGATGGATCGGATTGGTCCAAAAGTGGTCACGTGACCCCGAGTTCGTCAAAATCTGACGCATTTGGGGTTAGGGTGAACCCGCGTCTATTCGTGACGTACAGCGATAGCGTGAGTTCGAGGAGCGGGCACCAGCGTAATCTTAGGCCCGGTTTTTCGTAAAAGATCAAAGTTTAACTATTACTGGATTGGGGAAGGATGATATATTATGATAGATACGCGACTAGATCTGGTAGACATATAGATCTATTTTGAGATTTTCATATTTTAATTTATTTGCCTAAGAACATGTTTCATCTTAAACTTAAAGGGACAGTCTCGTCCTGCGGTTGTTAAGCTTAGGTCCGCCGACGTTAACCTAACGACGCGACGGCCGGCGACGTGTTTTGCTCTTTTGGAACGTAATCCGGCGACGTTATTGGTCACGTCACGAAATTGGCGCGGTGCCGAGGGGGTTACAACGTATCAAAATACGGCCGTCTGACGGACGAGAATGTCCCTTTAAAGGGAGGTTGGATCTCGTCACTGAGGCGAATGTAATTTGCTACTTTGTAGAGGTGCCAGTTTTCGCGCATCACTACCTAGTTTTCGCGCATTTTACGCATTTTTATGGACGCTTTTTTTTCATGATATTAATTTTTCAGATAAAGTGACAACCCAAATATGCATAATTTTCTGGACATTAGTTTAAGTAATATGACATCGTTTACCTGACAGATTCTAACATTTAGAGTAGGGTTGCCAGTTTTCGCGCAGTGCTAGATTTCGCGCATTTTACGCATTTTTATGAACGCATTTTTTCAATTCATATCTTAAAGATTAGATTATCCTGATATGTCGACAGGGGCATTGTGGTGAAGTAAATGTGCAATTATTTTGGTGATAAAGTGAAAATTGTTCATTTTAGAGGCAAAAATAGGTTCTAGGGTTGCCTATATCATGCATATTGTCGAGGACCTTATAAATTGATATTTTATTGAT
Source organism: Lepidonotus clava (assembly GCA_936440205.1). Lineage (NCBI taxonomy): Eukaryota > Metazoa > Annelida > Polychaeta > Phyllodocida > Polynoidae > Lepidonotus > Lepidonotus clava. The sequence goes on from OW387135.1 coordinate 24,108,579, forward strand.
TAAAAATTGTGATATTATATTTTCAAATAATGGAATGACCCAAAAATGCCTTCTTTTTTTTTTACATTAGTTTAAGGTGATATGACGCCATTTACATAACAGATTCTAGCATTTATATTCAAAATTGTAAAAATAGACCCCTGCGTGAAAACTAATTACAAATTATAAGGCAGTTGCTAGTTTTCGCGCATTTTTCCTATATTTTTCCGAAATTTCCGAATTTTCCTCAATTTTTTTCATCAAAAAACCAAAAAAGATTTTGATACAAGCTTTCCTATAGTGCCAAGATACTCCTACAAATATATGATAACCTACAACGTGATCAATATATAGTGTTAATTATGTCTTTTATTCAGGTAAATTATTACCTTTATCAGCATAAAAGTACCAGAAATATACATATTTTGACACTTTAGCATTATGATCTGGGTTTCAGGTTTTTCCTTGCAGCACAGCTTCCCTGATACGTATTCTATGAACCATTAAGCAGTCAACTGCTACTTTATAGGACGGATACCAAGAGAAAATGTTTTTCTGATGTTCCATACCTCATATTTTCTATCTATTGTATATTTTGTTCATTTTACACCTAAAATATTGATAAATGCGCGAAAACTGGCTATAGAATGCGCGAAAATAGGCAACAGTGCGCCAAAACTGACTACACAACCTCTTATAATATGTGAGCATGTTATCTACCAAAAAAAATAGAATTTCATTTTTTCCCCCCAGAAATATGTTCACCCACTTTATTTCATTTAGTAGAAATACCAAACGGTAAAATAGATTATTCTTTTCTCTATATATTCACTAAATATTCAATTTAACGTCCTTAGTGCGCGAAAACCGCCACCTCTACTCTACATTTTAAATTGTGAAAATAGACCCCTGCGTGAAAACTAATGACAAATAAAGGGGGCTCTCCAGTTTTCACGCATTTTTCCCATATTTTTCCGAATTTTTCAGTCCATTTTCCAAGGAAAAACTTGGAAAATTTTTCAAAACAAGCTCCTGCAGGATTTTAAGACACCTTCCTTAAATAATATCAACCAAACAGTCACTGCAAACTTTTTTGTGTGTCTATTACTTACAGGAATTAATGCTTTTGACATTTATTGAAAATGCAGAAATATGTGTATTTCTTCCCTTTTTCATACATTTCTATTTTAAAATTTGCCACACAACATAGCATTTCTAGCATGCATTATTACGAATTATTAAGAAGTCAAAATTTACTTTTTTTAACAGATATCAATAGATAGAGTAGAGGAGCCAGTTTTCGCGCACTAAGGGCCCAAAAACGGAATTTGTTTTCAGAAATATGCAAAAGTGATCTATATATTCAACATTTTTCAGACTTTGGCTGGAGATGGGGTGGAATAATCATACTTTGAAAAAAAAAATTCAAAATGAAATTTTATTGTGGAAATATTATCATTTCATTTTCCAATGCTGTGTCCTCAGTTTTCGCGCAACTGTAGCCTATTTTCACGCACTTTGGTGCCAGTTTTCGCGCAGTTAATGGCTTTTGTGTCTAAAATATAAAAAAAATTGAAGAAATGAACAAAATATATCTATGGGACTTCAAAATACAATTTTCGGTTGACAGCTGCCTTTTACATACACATTGGCCTATGGGTTGATTGGTAATATGTATTCCAATATGATATACTGTGTTGGAAAATATCAAATCAGAGAAATGGTGATTTCATGAAAAAATCAGCAATTTTGTGCATTTCTTATTATTGATAGGATTATATTTCTTTAATAAAAAGACAAAAATTGATCATATGCATCGTTTTTTGGGTTAATATGATTTAGGAAAGTTTTGTGTAACAGTTCAATACGTCGTATATGTTTTGTGACGAAAAAATATTTTGGAAAATTGGAAAATTTGGAAAAATCTTTGGAAAATTTGTGGAAAATGCGCGAAAACTGGCAACTACCTGATTTTTTGTCATTAGTTTTCACGCTGGGGTCTATTTTCTAAAATATATTTCGAAAAATACATTTCTAATATTAATATGACGGCACATTACCTTAAACTAGTATCCATAACATTGTCAGGCTTTAGTTATTTTTTTTTTATTGAGAAAATCGTATTTTTATTTCTTATTTGAGAAAATATGATATTTTAAGCTTCTCACAATTTTTCCAATTAAAATAGACATCACTACGTATTTTTGCTGCTAGAATCTTTAAATTTTTGCAAATCTTCACACAAAAAACTCAAATTTATTAAACCTTGACGTCCTGATGACCCTCAAAGAGCAATAATGGGTTTTGGATGAGTGTTTTAAAAATGCGTTAATAAAAATACGTAAAATGCGCGAAAACTAGTGATGCGCGAAAACTGGCTCCTCTACTCTAATCTTTTTCTGATGCTCCATGTGTGATAATTTCTTTCTGTTGACTATTTTACTCATTTTACATTTACAGAGATGCCATTTTTCCTTCTTTTTCCGGATTTCCTGATTTTTGCCAGTTCAGTGTAAAAAGGCAATGGACAAATCTCCTGAGCCGAGTCACCAATTTTGCTTTTCCAGTTATTCCTTCATGGTATCTGAGCCATTTGTACGACAAATTTATGTTTTTTAATGAATATTTCCACCCTTTAATTTATAAACTGAAAATCCGTAACTCTCCTTCTACTTTTCCGGATTTCTCATCATTCTCTGCATCTAAAATATTGGTAAAAGCGTGAAAACAAACACAAAAAGTGCGTGAAAATAGGCACCAGGAGCGCGAAAACTGAAGAATTAACATGTAAAAGTAAAACATTAATATTTTACAAAAATATTTCCAACTTTTGACAGTTTTTTATCATGATTTTATCACAAACGTCATCCCCGTACATATATGTGAAAAAATATTAGATGAATTCATTTTTTCTTGAAATATCTTTTTAAAACTTAATCTTTTGCCCCTAATGCGCGAAAACTGGCTCCTCTACTCTATATCTAATGGATTTTTCTTGTCTTTTTAGGCAAAAATACGTTTTAGAACTAGACTAACCCTTTGCTGATGGCACCAAAATGGATTTTATTTATGAGAATGAGCACACAAAATTTCAATTCTATGTTTTGATATTTTAAAAGAGTTTTACCAGAAAGTTGTATGTCATCATATGACATATTATAACAGGGTTTAGAAAATGTATTTCCATAGATCTATTAATATTCGCTATGTAAAATGATAGTTGAATTCATCTAAATTCATTATATACACATCAGAAATGCTTTGTTGCTTGGGAAAATCTAATGAAAAGATATTTAAATAAATAGTAAAAAATATGCATATTTGTGCATCTTCATTTAATGATAAAAGCATTAATTCCTGTAAGTAAAAGACGCGCAAAAAAGGTTGCATTGACTGTTTGGTTGATATTATTTAAGGAAACCGTTTTAAAATCCTATAGGAGCTTGTTTTGAAAAAATTTCCAAGTTTTTCCATTAAAAAAACGTTTGGAAATTTCGGTGACAACTGCCTATTTTTCTGTCATTATTTTTCATGCAGGGGTCTTATTTCTAAAATGATGATGAAATTGTTTGTTTCAGGTAAATAGATGATCACATATCACTTTAAACTAATATCCATGCTATTTGTGTTATTTAGATAATATTTTTTCTTAAAAAAATGGTGCTATGATAATAATATTATTTCAGAAAATATCAACTTTATAAGGACCCCGCCATATTCCTCAATTATATGCACATTAACAGGTATTTTTGGCTCTAAAATACATATATACATGGAATATCATAAAAATTGCACATTAATTCCATTATAACATTCTTTTGGCTCTGGGAGTGAAAAAATACCTATCTGGTTCAAATCGGAAAAATGTGTCCATAAAAATGCATAAAATGCTCGAAAGCTGCGTGAAAACTGGCTCCTCTACTCTAGATTTGAATTGATTATTATATTCTTTGCATACCTCCCATGAGGTGAATGATGGGACAAAATAGTGAAATTCCCATTTTTCATGGTATATTCTATGCAATTAAATTCATGAAAAAAGCAATTAAATCTAGAAAAATCCAGATTAAGATAATCAAGTTCCAAGTACACAAATGTATTTCACTATTTCAGATGATTTTAACAAATTTGGTTCAGGAATTCAGAAAATATGGAATCAAAACTCTAAAACATGCAATCTAATGGGCAGCCATCTTGAATATAAATCAAAAGGGCTGCTTTATGTCAATTTTCCAGAGAGAAAGGGCAGGGTTAATGCAACAGCAGTCTAAAGAAAAAATAAATGGGAATTTTTTAAAGAAACTAAGATTTATAGACATGATAGTGTCCTTCATCCTCAAATACATTGATGTAAAAAAACTAGGATATTCATCATAAAAAAGGATTTTACATCTAAATATTATGATTAAAATTGCTAAAGGTAAGGCTTATCAAAGCCTCATAAAATCAAAATTTAGTTATTTATGAATGAAATAGATATGCTGGTAGTATACACAAACCATCCACTCTAAAAACATTTAAAAAAACATTATTTGGAAACCAAAATTGTGGAAATTGTAGCCTAAACATTGACCATCAATCATAGATGATCAATTCTCTATGGGGCCGTCACTAAAGGGTTAATGTCCTCTGTTTTTTGATAAATACTGGCAAGCTTACAAAATCAATATTTTATGAATTAATCAATATGAGATCAATTTTTCGGCCAAAGAAACAACCTGGATAGCAAAAATTGTTAGTATCTTATAGTTTAAATTGATATACTGTCATCTAGAGTTCAGATACTTAAAATATCTTGTATATTTCTTTAAATATACCCCTGCGTGATGACACAAAAACCCCTGCGTATTGACACAAAATAATGCAGTTGCCAGTCTTCGCGCATTTTTGACATATTTTTCCGAATTTTCCAACATTTTTCTATAGAAACAATTTGAAAATTTTGAAAAGCAAGCTTCTGTATATTTTCAAGACATGTCTCTAAAATCATATCAACCAAAAAGTCAATGCTTACCCATTTTTAACCTTATAATAAGGCAAATAATGCTTTTGTCATTTAATGAAAATGCACAATTATGCGACAATTTTTTATAACAGATATCAATAGATAATCCCTTTCTGGAGCTGCATAGATCATATTTTCTATCAAATAATTTTTTTAATCATTTTACACCTTTTTTTTCAAATTGAGCAGAGCTCTTTATTTCAGTAATAAAGCATACATAGTCATTAGGGTCTGCTACAATTTTGTTTCTCAGTACATAAAGTTTTGCTTTTATATTCATCATTAACCCAGATTATGCTAACGTCCTACTGGTAGGACGCCTATACTATTGGTTTTGTGCTGTATGTTGAAGTTAGTCAAAATACGAACACACTCTAAAGTCTTAAAGTAAATATGACCTCAACACCTATAGATCATGAAAATATTCCAAATAAGAACATAGACCATGCAACATCATGTTGCCATGACAACATATAATGAGATAATTTGACAAATACGGGTGATAGAAAATTTGAAAAATCAATGTATATTTTTTCTAGGAAATAATGAATATTTTGGGACAAAATTTGACTTTTACATAGACCTTATGGAGCTACATATGCATGCCCATTTTTATTTAAATCAAATGATAATATTCAGAGATATTAAGAATTTTCTATTGCCATCCTACATGTAGGACGTTAGCATAATCCACTACCTTAAATTTGGGCCCATCAATGTGGATACTACATGATATAGCATTATTTTGAAGTTTTGTCATCATTTATATAGTAGATGCCCATAAAAGTCCAGTATTTAGTACTTTAAAGCTTTTTCTAAATTTTAGAACAAATTTTTATTTTGCCTTAACACTTTAATGATGGCTTTAGGCAAATACTTGTAAATAACCAATAAATTGGCTTGTTGGTTACCATGGTAACCCACAAAATAAATTAGAAATAATTTTTTCGAACCCTCTCAGCTTCCACCATAGATAGAGACCTAAAACTTTGTATGTGAGTTATTATCCCATATATAGTGCCAGATATAAAATATTTAGAGTTTTGAATAATAATTGCCACTTTAGTATAATTTGGGTTAAACACACACCTTTACAGAGTTTTTATAGGATATGCAAAAACAATACAGTATACCTATCCTTCTGGAAGTACACTAGGGTCTCGGCCCTAGTTATCACCCCTTTCAGTTCCTCAAATGTCTCTTCTTTCCTCGTCAACCTCAGAAGTGGTTCTGCTACTTCCGCAAAGTCTAGCAGGAACTTTGACAAGAACTGCACCAATCCGAGAAAAGATCTCACTTCCGAGGCGCTGTGCGGGGCCTCTGGGTTCCTAATTGCCACAATCTTCTCCTCACTCGGTTGGATCCCTGACTTACTCAAGTTGCGTCCGAAGAGGGTTGGCTTGGGTAGTTGGAACTGACACTTTGACCCATTAAGTGTCAACCTACACTCTCGGAGTCTCTCCAGCACCGCATACAACCTCGCTAGTGCTCCTGGAAGCCCTTGCGGTGAACAATCAAGTCATCTGCGATATTGGCCATGCCCACGCAGCCATTCAGCATATCCTTTAGGATATTCTGGTACTTCTCCGGAACAGAGGCGATATTGAACATCAGTCGCTTATACCCGTACAGCCCATGGTGAGTCATTTTAACCCCATTTTAAGTCCTGTTTGGAGAATACCATGCTCCCATTTAGGTCATACAGGACCTCTTTGCTAGTTGGCATAGGATGTCATTCCCTCACAATCGCCTCGTTCGATCTGCACATGTCCACACAGATCCTAATGTCGCCATCCAACTTCGGCACAACCACTCAGGGCTCAACATTAAGCATTGCCCGCCTGCCCGGGGCAGGTGCAATTTGTGATGGGGCAGGTAAAAGTTGATATCTGCCTGCCCAAAGGGCAGGTAAAATGTTTGTAATATTGTAAGGGGCCTTCCATTAAGTACGTACGCAAATTTTCCAAAATTCTAGACCCCCCCACCCCCCCTTGGCCTTTAGTACGCATTGGAATTGTACAGGAACGTACGCAAATTTTGAAAAATCTCAGACCCCCCCACCCCCCCTTGCTGCGTACGTACTATATGGAAGGCCCCTAATAATGAAGGAAAGAGGGGCAGGTGAATTATTGGCTGGGGCAGGTAAAACTTGATTTGTACCTGCCCGCTGGGCAGGTAAGTTAAAACCCTTAATGTTGAGCCCTGCCACTAACAGAGAGACCCACTCTGTTGGCCTACTGGCTACCTCTTCAATAATGTCCTTTGTGAGCAGATTGTCCAACTTTTCGTTGACCTTATTCCTCATTCCAAATGGTAGTCTCTGAACAGGCTGAGCTATTTCAGTTGGAAGCCTTTCAACTTCCCAATCCCGCTGAAGATCTCACGGACGTCACCGTCACTACCTTCTGCAGTAATAGAACACACTATCCCAGACAGAGGTCCCACCCGCAACACATCCAGTTTCTCGGTGGTAGCCTTACTCAATAGGGTTTTCCCCGTCCCCTTTATTATGGTGAACTGGTCCTTGCATGAATTACCAGAGGCCGCATACACAATGTCCGAACTAAATGTCCCCAATATTTCTATCTGCTTCGTCGGACCATGCGCGAACAACTTTTTGTTAAACTTTTGCGACACTGCCTTTACTTTGTTGGCCTTTAACCTGTCCCATGTTGCCTTATCCATAAGGTTACACGAGGCACCCAAGTCAATTAGTACTGACTTCAACTCGATGCCCCCTACCTTCAAGTCAACCAAACCGTCACGTGAACCTGTTTCCATGTGAAAAGCATGGTGCTTGTTCTTTGGCTGTCCTCCCTCTGACGGATCGTTGCCGACCTGTAACGCCGTTCGTTTACCTCGACCGTTCCATCCCTGTTACCTAGGTCTCGTGTCACCAGCTCCTTCCTTGGGGCATCACCACAGAGTGACACTTAACGCCACAGTTGTTACAGGCCTTACCCATGGCTGGACACTCCTTTTCAACAGAGAAATGGTCATTACAATTACAATTAAAGCATCGCTTATCCCTGCGTGCGAAGTTCTTACTGCGACCTCTTACTGTGGCCTGTCACCTTCCTTGGGCCCGTCTCCTTTTTGTGTTCACCTGGGCGGCTGGGGTAGTTTGACTCATCGACCTCATCTGAGCCTCGACCGCCTCATTCACGTGTGCTAAATCCTGTAAATCTTTAAGTTTTACCTTACTGGACTTCTCAAGAAACTTACGTCATAGTCTCTGATCACGGCATTTTTTGATCAGCTGATCCCTGATGGCCTCGTCCACATCCCCAAAGTTGCATGACTGCGACCGTTGCCGAAGCCTACACACAAACTGGTCGACGGTTTCCCCCGCCTCCTGCTCCAGCTGATGAAACATATGCCTTTCAAAAGGAACATTTACAGTGGACACAAAATGATCATCTAATACCTGTATACTCTTCGCAAGCGGCAAGTATGCATCCTTTTGGGGGTTTGGAAAGGTAGGGGTCTGGAATGAGTGGGAGTCTGGAATGGGGGTCTGGGATGGGTGGGAGTCTGTTATGGGTGGGGTCTGGGATGGTAAGGGGTATGGGATGGGGGCAGTGGCGGATCCAGGAGGGGGCAAAAGGGGCAATTGCCCCCCCTAGACCAAGTGGGAATTTTTTCAAATAATCTAAGCTTGTAGATTTGTACAAATCTGACATAATTTGAATGGGGAGTCTGAGATGGGGGGTCTTAAATTGTGGGGGTCTTGAATCGTGGGGGTCCAAAATGGTTGGGGGTCTTCAATGGTGGGGGGTCTGGAATGGTTGGGTCTGAAATGGTTGGGTCTGAAATGGGGGGGGGGGGGGGGGTCTGGAATGGTGAGGGGTTTGGAATAGCAGGTTCTGGAATGGGGGGGTCTGGAAAAGGGGGGTCTGCAATAGATGGGGGTCTGGAATGGGGGGTTTGGAACGGATAGGGGTCTGGAATCAGGTGGTCTGGAATGGTTGAGGGGTCTGGAATGGTGAGGGACTTGAATTGGGAGACCGGAATGATGGGGGTCTGGAATGGTGGGGGGATCTAGAATGGTGGGGGTTTGGTACCGTGGGGGTCTGGAATGGGTGGGGGTCCAAAATTGTCTTGTTTGGGGTGTTTGGAATCAGAGGGTCTGGAAAAGGAGGGTCTGGAATGGTAGAGGCTCTGGAATGGTGGGGGTCCGGAATGGTTGGGGGTCTTCAATAGTGGGGGGTCTGGAATGGGTGGGTCTTTAATGGTTGAGTCTCAATGGGAGGGGGGTTGTCTGGAATGGTGAGGTATCTGGAATAGTATGTTCTGGAATGGGGGTGGGGCTTGAATGCGGGGGCGGGTCTGGAATGGGTAGGGGTTGTGGAATGGTTTGGGTCTGGAATGGGGCATTGGAATGGGGGTTCTGGAATGGTGGGGGCTCTGAATGGGGTGGGATCTGGAATTGGGGGTCTGGAATGGTGGGTGGTCTGAAATGGGGGCAGGTCTGGAATGGGGGTTCTGGAACAGGGGTGGTTCTTGAAAAGGAGAGGTTTGGAATAGGTGTGTCTTGAATGGGTGAGGGTCTGGAACGGGGGTGGGTGTTGAATGGGGGTCCAGAATGGGGGGGGGGGGGCTGGAAAACATGGGGAATCGTAAATGGGGGTGTGTATACTGGTGAGGAGTCTAGAATGGGGGGTCTGGATTGGGGGATTCTGGAATGAAGGGTCTGGAATGGGGGGACTGGAACGGTGGATGGTCTGGGATGGTGGGGGCCGGGAAAGGTGTAGGTCCGGAATGGTGGGGTCTGGTATGGTGGGGGTCTGGAATGGGTTGGGCTCTACAGTAGGTGGGGGTCTGGTATGGGTGGGGGTCTGGAATAGGTGAGGTCTGGGATTGGGGGTGTCTGGAATCGGGGTGTCTGGAATGGGTGAGGGTCTGGAATGGGGTTGGGTCTTGAATGAGGGTCTGGAATGTTAGTCTGGAAATCATGGGGGGGTCTGGATAGGGGAGGTCTGGAATGGTCTGGAGTCTGGAATGCGGGATTCTGGAATGAGGGGTCTGGAATGTTGAAGTCTGGAATGGAGAACCAAAATGGTGGCAGGTCTGGAATGGTGGGGGGGGGGGGGGCTGGAAAGGTGGGGGTCTGGAATGGTGGTGTCTGGTAAGTGGTATGGTAGGAATGGGGTCTTGTTTGGGGTGTGTCGAATCAGGGGGTCTGGAAAAGGGAGTTTGGAACGGTGGGGGGTCTGAGATGGGGGGTGTCTGGAATGGGTGGGGTTCTGTAATGGGGGTGGGTCTGGAATGGGTCTCTGGAATAGGGGGTCTTCAGGCCTGTAGCCAGCTTTTTTTGAGAGGGGGGTTCGTTTTTTGACTAGTAGTTTTTTTTAGAGGGGGGGGGTTCATTTTTTGAATTTTGGCCTAAAACGTATATATTTTGTATTTGAAGCGATCATATGAGGAGGATTTTGACCTAATATACATATATATTTTTTCACTTGGTTCTTCCAAGGAGGGTTTCGTATGAACCCCCCGAACCCCCCTGGCTATGGACCTGGTCTTGAAAAGGGGGGTCTGGAATGGTGAGGGGGTCTGGAATGGGTGATCTGGAAAAGAAGTGTCTGGAATCAGGTGGTCTGGAATGGTGTTGGGTCTGGAATGGTGGGGGTCCTGAATGGTGGAGTCTGTAATTGGGGAACCGGAATGGTTGGGGGTCTGTAATCAGGGGTGTGCAAAAGCTCGCAAATTCGCACAAATGTGCGAATTTTGTTGCAGAATGTGCGAATTTTGCCTTTAAATTTATATAGGAAAGTGCAAATGCTACACAAATATGTGCGAATTTGTGACCAAGATGTGCGAATTTAACAGCTAGGTTTGCGTAAAATATTTTAGGGTCTGCACACCCCTGGTAATGGTGGGGGGGTCTGGAAAAGTGGGGGTCTGGTATGGTAGGGGTATGGAATGCGGGTCTTGTTTGCGATGTGTGGAATCAGGGGGTCTGGAAAAGGAGGGTCTGGAATGTGGGGTCTGGAATGGTTTGGGGTCTGGAATGATAGAGATTCTGGCATGGTAGGGGGTCTTGAAAGGTGAGGTCTTTAATTCTCCCAACCACGGATAGCCAATTTCTTGAGTCTTACCTGTATGTTAGCCTAAATCAGAGTGCATGCTGGGAAATATGTCAACAAACTACAGGGCTTAAGCATAGAAATGTTCACTTATCATGGCATTATTTGTGGTTTGAAATTGTAGACATCAATATCAATTACTTTTTCATTTGGTATCTGTATATGTTTATCATTTTCTGAGCTGGTTTGAAAATTCATTCATTACAAATAGAAATATTGCAAATATTTGTATAATTTCTATACATTTCTATGCGTTTTTGTCGACAAAACTTGACAAAATTAGCCTGTCAGTGCTCAAAATGCTATAAATCAGCTATCTGTGGTAGGGAGAATTGGGGGGTCTGGAATGGGGAGTTTTGAATGGGAGGTCTGGAATGGGGGGTCTGAAATGGTTGGGGGATCCAGAATGGTTGGGGGTCTGGAGGAGTGGGGGGTCTGGAATGGATTGGTCTTGAATGGTCGGGTCTTGAATGGGGGGGGTCTTGAATGGGGGGGTCTTGAATGGTAGATTCTGGAATGGTTAGGTCTGGAATGGGGGGCTTGAATGGGGGGCGGGTCTGGAATCGTGGAGGCCTGGAGGTGGTAGGTCTGGGACAGAAGGTGTCTGGAAAAGGGGTGTGTGGAATGGTGGGGGTCTGGAATGGTGGGGGTCTTGAATATGGTGGAGTCTAGAAAGGGGGAACTGGATTGGTTGGGGGTCTGTAATGGTGGAAGGGTCCGGAAAGGTGGCGGTCTGGTATGGTGGTGGTCTTGAATGGGTGGGGGTCTGGAAGAGTGGGGGCTCTGAAATGGATGGGTTTTGAATGGTTGGGTTTTGAATGGGGGGGGGGGGACTTGAATGGTGGGGGGTCTGCAATGGTAGGTTCTGGAATGGTTTGGTCTGGAATGGGGGGGCTTGAATGGGGGGCAGGTCTGGAGTGGTGAAGGTCTGGAATGGTGGGGGTCTGGAATGGAGGAGCGTTGGAATTGGGAGCTTGGGAATTGGGGGGTACGGAATGTGGGGTCTTGAATGATGGGTCTGGAATGGGGGGTCTGGAATAGTGGGGGGTCTGGAATGGTGGCAGGTCTGGCATGGCTGGGGATCTGGAATGATGGGGTCTGGAATGGGGGCAGGTCCAGAATGGGGGGTCTCTAATGGTGGATGTGGAATGGGGCGTTTGGACTGGCAGGGTCTGTAATGGAGTCTTGAATAGCCTTGTTTGGGGTCTGTGGAATCGGGGAGGGGGGGAGTTTGGAATGATGGGGGGGGGGGGGGGGGTCTGGAATGGGGGTGTAAAGGGGGGGGGGGGGGTCTGTAATGGGGATCTGGAATCTTGTTTATGACAAGAAGTTTCATAAGGTCTCACACAGTCTCACAAGGTCTCACCAGGTCTCATCAGGTCTCCTAAGGTCATATAGGCCTAATTTATATCCTCTCTCTCCTACAGAATAGAAAAAAAAATATTCAAAATTGAAAATAAAGTCTAATGGCGACCTATTTGTTGTCTTACAACAACTCATCCTTCTATAAAATCTTACACAACCTGGAGGTTATTGTTTTGCTAGAATAATGAAAACCAGGGGCGGATCCCATGGCCGACTTTTTATTTATTTTTATTCAATTTATTTATTTATTTATTTAATTTTTTTTTTTTTTTTTTTTTTGGGGGGGGGGGGGGGGGGTATAAATTTACATTTGATGAATGTAAAGTTCTTGGGAAAAGGGCGCACACCCTTTTCTATTAGCCAAAAGCTGCATCCACAACTGGATCCAGAGATTCTGATAGGTCGGGTGTGGGGGTTGGTGGGGCCCTCTAATGTCAAATTTTCGGGCGGCTCCTTTCAGGTAGAGAATTTTACATTAAAAAAGTAGATCCACTGTCGCCAGTTTCTGCACAGCACTACTTCACACGATAACATTTAAGTTATATTAACACATTTTTATTAATGCATTTTTTCTACGCCACAGGTATTCTCGGATTCGGGACTGGTTCATCCGGTCACGTGACCGTATAGCAACTGGTGAATACAACTCCCTGGTTACTGGTTCCCGCCATTGAATGAGGTAATAGTTAGGACTCCTACAAAATTGTTTGAATAAAAACCATAATCTAAATTACTAAGAACAAACCCCCAAACTGTCTGGATACCAGTAGTGCGAAAAAAGGTGCGAACATAAGCTTAAGGTGTAAAAGCTAGCCAACAGTAGGCCAAGCTAGGCCGTGTAAATCGGCACACCTTGCCGGCACCTAGCCTAACACCTTCCCGACAACAAAGAAGTGGTAAGGGGCCTCTACCGACGACTTCTCCTAGCTGCAGGGGCTGTTAAATGTTATTATTTTCGTAATATTTCTTCATAAGTGTTCTTTAAAGTCAAATTCTTAATTACCCTGACACCAACGACCTGGTATGACCACAATTTTTCTTTGTTCAAACTCTGACATATCAGAATACACGTCGCTAGGGAGTTGTTTGCACCAATCGTCAAGGGGCTGACCGTAGCACCACCTATAAATGCCCGGATATCCGAATCCGAGAATAAAATGTGTTTGTTTAAACTCCTGGAATAAAACTGAAAGTACTAAAACGTTGCGCATTCACGCTTGCACATGTGACGCTTTTTCTCTTTATCCAGGTTAAATGTCCGCAAAAAAAGAAGAAAAAAAGTGATCTGCGGGTGCCAAGATACTATAAAACTAGGATATTTATCTTAGATATATCAAATATAAAAGGGGCGACTGGCAATGAAGGGGTAATGTGGCAAGTCCAATATTCATATAATAACATTTTCTATTCTCTATTAACCTCACCTTAGTGAAATTTACCCTACTACCCTGTTTCCCACCTTCTCTCATCAAAAGCCTGTGGGTTACAGCCTATGTTAGGTTTTTGATTATCATACCAATATATTAATCTTAGCGAATAAACTCAGAGTCATGACAGGTGCGCCAACCCTATAGTCCACAATTCCTGTCGCACATTATTATAATAATGTGCGACAGGAATTGTGTTATTTTCTATAGAAATATACATTACCAGAAATATGGTCAAATTCCGTTCTACAGAGTGTTGAATTGGGCATAATACGTATAAAACTCTTAAAAGAAATATCGTTATTTGTGGAAATCTTTCAATTTTCGGAAATTTAAGACAACTGCTCCTAGCTAGAGTTTGTTTACTTGGTCCAAGGTGCAGGGACGCCAGGAGGGAAAAACTTAGGTACGCAAATACGGAAATGCAATTTTGGATGTCTTTTCGCCCCTTATTGCATCATCCGTATAACCTCAAGTTCGCTAAAATAAAAGATGCCTTTAGTGGCATGCAATGCATGTGTACACCAATTAAGCCGCTTATTTGTTAGTGACTTTGAAGAATTAGTACTGCCTTGCCGTCAGATGGTGGATGCGGGCAGGATTGAAGTGCAAACAATCATTAGTGTAGGTATTGTAGTTTCTTTGTCTTGTAAAGTTGGGCGCCTCTATCATTCCCGGTGTGTAGTCGCCAATAATCAAACTGTCTATACCAACTTCAAAGTAAAACCAACGAACTAGCATCTATATCAACATCCTTTGTAGTTTGTAGATTGTGCTGGAACATTTCGGACTGGGTGGAAACGCTAGGAAATATTAAAAAAAAAACAAAAAAAAACACAAACTTGATGTCAAGGGAATACATGTAGGCCTACATTCTATTCTCCGGATCCATGATTATTTCAATTTACTGAGGAAGATAAAACAACTTGGCGATACATGTACTCTGTTACATGGCCAGTTCTGCTACTTCAGTTTAAAAACATGCACACAAAACATTTATATCAGATATTGACAGATGCCTTCGACGATAATGGTAATCACCACATAAAGCCAAGTCATATATTTGTTCATGAATCCTTTGTAGTAGGCCTATAGAAGGTCGCGTCAATTATCGAAAATGATAACGATGATAATCAACATTGAGCCACGATAATGGTGATAACGACGCGGGGATATTCTGCGAACTGCACGGGCCATTAATTTGCGCACTAAGATAACTTTGGAGGGGCTGTTTCCGCATTTAATGAAATATCTTTGAAAAAAGAAGTTTTGCCCAGCGATATTGAGAAAATGACTTCACATTATAGATGTTATCCCATGGGAGTTGATGCTCAGAATATTTTCATATGAATATCCGATCGTACTAGACTTATGCATCATTAAAACTAAAAGTCAATTGTCCTTGTTCTAATAGGCCTAGTTAAATCTGCGTAATATCAGCTAAATATTTGACACAGAAATTGATAACGAAATTCGTCTCTTTTTTCTGAGAGAATGAGGAATAGGTCTGTAATTAATATGTAAGATCTGAAACGTGAGCAATGTGATACAAAAAGAAATTAGAATCAATCAAAGATAAATAATAATGGGCAATCTTTTGGCAGATCAATTTCTTCCTAAAACACTGCAAATGTTCTTTCTATGCCATTCCTGTCAGATTAGTGTCAACCCATATGAGTTGTCTTTCACGGTCGTGCTAGACTGTGAAAGCTTTGAGCAGGCAGTGGCGGGAATCCGGGGGTGGGCTTTCACACTCTTCAGACCGCGCACCTGCCAGGCTTCCCAACATCCGCTTGGAGCGCGAAGATTAGTCATGCAAAGTGTTGGCGCCGCATGCCATGACGTCATCGGGTCTTGGCCAATCAGAAGCCGTGTTGGGAGGCCACGTGACCCAGCCAAGCCGTCTACCCCCAGCACTGCGCCATAGCTTTCCTCTCTCGGTGAAGAAGCGCAGCACGGAACACACATCCCACCAACATGGCAGACGTAGAATTCACAGGCGCCAACGGCGAAGAACAATACATGGAGGGAGGAGAACAAATCGAACAACAAGAATACGATCAGTCTGCCGACCCCACACAAAATCCCGGGGACAAAATCAACGCGTCAAAGAACGACGAAGACAACAGGTAAAACCGGCGGCGTGGCTAGAACCTTCTCGTCCGCCATTTTGCATGATGACGCATTTGCGCAAATTTCCGATTTATCAAAGCACTACTTGTAATCAATTTTGTAATGATCGATGTTTATTTTGACGATATCCGTACCGATGGATTTCGACTTCTATGTATATGTGTTTTCCTTGTCCTGCTTAAACAACCGTTAATATTAATGGTCACGCACCTTCCAAGCCAAGGCCGGCAAAGCGCACGGTCAGCGGCGCCGGTAACAGTTGACCTCCACGCTCCTTGAACATATCCGTGTTAATCTCAAATGTAAGGTTTCCAGTCAAAATCGAGGAAATCAGTTGGAATCATAATAGTGTCTGTGACCTCGAAGACCGTGGGATTTGTGTGTATTGGAGCCGGTTTGCGTTGTTGACCCTGAATCAGGATGTCAGCCGCGTGCTTTGTTTCGATACGGCGTGCGAGCACGCTAACGATCATGGCTGCCGGACACAAAGGCATATGACGCTAGATCTGTCTAATTGGTTCTGTCGCGTCCTGTTCTGTTCCTTGTAACCCTAACAGAGTGCCACATCTGGATTGGATTTTCAAATCTTAAAAGTTCAAAGCAATTGATGGTCCTATTTTTCATACAAATGAGCACGTGCCTACCCTCTTTCGAGTTAAGAATTTAAACAAAGCTTTAAACATTCCCGACCCACGTGTGGCAGTTTCTTCCATTTAAGCATTGTAAAAAGAAATCCAAAGGAGATTAACTAACGTTTTAATGAATTGTATTTCCAATATTATTATTCAAATTGTTCAATTTTTAAGGTTTTTAATTGTAATGAAATTATGCTTTTGCATTAGACCAAATATTAGGCTTTATTAACTGGGTAGTATATTGGACCATTTTAATTCAAAACCGTGGCAGAGTGCTCATGAAGGGGTAGTAGCAGGTGCGGAAGCCAGGAGAAAAAGTTTGAACCGGTTGCAGTCGTCCCAACTCTTGACATTTATTTTACAGAGCTGAAGGTTCGCAGATGGACAGTAGTGAAAAAAATGAAGGGTATGTGAATATTTCATCACAGAAAATATTTGGGATGTTTTGAACTGTGTCACAGTTGCTACGTTTACTTGTATGAAAGATGAAAGGTTGAATGCAGCGTAAAAGGAAACAAAATCATTCAAATTTCTAAAAAGAAAATGAAATATAAGCCAACACAGATATCATAAACTTTGCAAGTATCATCGTATAAAATGGTGCAAATTTTGAGATTCCTAGAAATAGTAAGCTGAAGCCTTAGTCATACAACAGATGTAGCATTGTGACAAGTACATACACACACCAGTAACAACACCTAGTATAGTGGAATAATGCTTGGAGAAGGGTTTGCTCTAATTTGTTGTCAACTGAAGGTCAGTGAGGACAGTCAGTAAGTCAGGCCTATCATGTATATGCTTAGACTGCAGTTTTGTAAGTATTAAATCACGATACCGAGATTTACGAAGGCGTTTTTAAAACATGTGAATTGTAAGGTTAAGCATTCTACTAAACTTAAGTTAACATGTGTAATCCATTAAGACTTAACAGATAAGTTGAAATGCACCATGAAGCTAACAGGGCATGAAATCAAAGTAAAGTATGAGTAACATCACCACACAAAATTTACGTGCACACACAAGGAAGCCAATACACTTCATTAACTATGTATTTCTTATTTAAAAAGTAAAATTGGTCTCATTTCGGATTAGACAGTTAAGAATGCCCACCACGCCTAACCCCATCATGAGCTCTTGGGCTGAAGATGTTAAGTGTGTATCGTCAAGTAATTCTGCATAACACTAAGGCACATACGAACTTGTACTTTTTCATTTTACAGGAAAATATTCGTTGGAGGCCTGAGCTGGGAAACCACAGTCAGTAAGTAGAACTAGAAACAAGACTTGCCTATTTATTTTGTTACTTAATACTAGAGCCGTAGTTTGCAATTTTCTGATACCGAATTTAAAGTTGTGGGAGATGTCACCATGATAAAACCCGTTGAAGTATTGATGTTGTATTGAAGAGGTTTATTTCACATGTTGCATTGAATTATTTTCCTTGCCATTGCAGAGGACCTTAAAGAATATTTTCAGAAGCATGGAACAGTAGTTGATTGCACATTAAAGACAGACCCTACCACAGGCCGATCAAGGGGCTTTGGATTTGTTCTGTTTGAAGACGCAGAGAGTGTTGAAAAGGTGAGGCTGTGTTATGATTTTCACAATTAACCCACTTTCTTGCAGAGGACGTAAAGGAATACTTCTCCAAGTTTGGCACAGTTGTGGATTGTGTGATCAAACAGGACCCTTCAACGGGAAGGTCCCGTGGCTTTGGGTTTGTTCTTTTCTCTGAGGATAGCACAGTTGACAAGGTAAGAACGACCACTAGGAGCCAGATTCTTGTCAGCTGCTGCTACTCCTGTTGTGTTCTGGTGTTGTGCATTGTTTGCAATGTGATTCAAAATAAATCTTTCCCTTCTTAGCAATTAGTGACCGGTGTTCCGCTTCCTGTTCGTTTCCTTCACCCAGTTGTGAATGCTGTTGGACCATTCCAATAGGAATGGAGTTGTACTTTCTGAAACCCGAAAAATTCTTAACTTAGTTTCTTACAGGCATATTTTTATTCCCCTGAAAGCTGGTAGTTTCTAGTAGACCAGATGCAAGTTGTAATTTTGAAAGTCAAAACACAAACTTCTCCCCTCTGAACTTTTGTTTAACAACCTGTGTGGTAGAAGCTATTTTGCTGATGTAAGAAAGCACTTTTACTAAAAGCATGTCATTATTTGGTTGAAGCCATTTGCTATATAGTGCTCCACCAGCCATTTCATCTTTAAAAGTGGGACTAGTTGCGTTGAAGTAAATGATTAAATCTCATTAGACTGAATCATCCAGAAGTTGATACGAGAGAGACATGAATGCATAAAATGTGTAATTGAAAATTGAATATTTGAAATGCTTGTGGGGAATTGCTGAACTTCTTCGAAGTGTTGCTCAACCGTAGACTTCCTTCACTTCTTTCAGGTCTTGGCCGAGAAGCAACACTTGTTACACGGCAGGAACATCGACCCCAAGCGGGCCAAAGCACGTGGTGGCAGAGAACCAATCTTGAAGGTCTTCGTTGGTGGCCTTGACCCATCAGTCTCAGAAGCCGAAATCAAAGACTACTTCAAGAAGTACGGAAAGGTACGTATCTATTACATGTCTATAGATTCTTGAAAAGTATTACCTTGTGCAGTCTGGAAAGAACCCATAAGGGTTGGCCGGACGTTAAACTACCCCAACAAACAAACAAGTCTATAGATTCTCGTATCCATTGCAAATGTGACGGGGAGATGTATCATAAGTTTGCTGTGATGATTGATTTTATCTGTCAATCCACTGAAATAACCGTGAATTGAGAACCAAATCTGAGCAAACTGCTGAAACTCTCGCCATTGAAAGTAATGAGTTTAATATTTTTTATGATAACCTTATTTATAGCCAGTACCACGCTATATTGATCTTAACATGCTATCTGCATGGATGCAAGTTTTCCGATTTATGTAGGATTTCCATGTTTCACTTCATTTTACGACACAGATTTGCTTATTTTTAAAGTTGTAAGTAATTAGTAGCCTTCCTGAAAATAACCGGGCCCCCCTTGTCACAACGCAACATTTTTGAAAACTAGATTTTGCTGTGATGATTATTTTTATCTGTCAATCCACTGAAATTACCGTGAATTGAGAACCATATCTGAGCAAATGAATAACGATACATCATCTTAAAATACTGGCTGTAATTCATCCATGTGTTTTCTTAATTATACATTTAAAAAAATAAATATACTCTTCTACTTTCAGGTCACAGAGTTGGACTTGCCATACGACAAACAAAAGGGTCAGAGGAGAGCGTTCTGCTTTGTCTCATTTGAAAGCGAAGAGATCGTTGATAAAGTATGTGAAGAGCCCAAGCAGGATATCGCTGGAAAGAGGGTATGTATACAATCTTCACGGCAGATCCTGCCTAACATAGAGCAAATCATATAAGGTTTCGAATATCTGGCTTTTGTATTTTCTTTCTCTTTACAGGTTATATTCCCCTAATGGAGTAATATTCAGCAAACCAGTTTGGCGTAATCTCGTATCTTCAGTGCTCAAAGGCTCATCTTCACTATTCATCTTATAACTCTCTTCCCATTTCGAGTTATTTGTAATTTCTTTTCAGATAAGCAAGTAGATTTGTATGGTCCATGTCTCATAGAGGTTTTAATCCTTCATACACCAAATCTTCTATAAGGCATAATCCATCGAAGTGCATTGGGTCTGAATCGCAGTAATTATTTTTCATCTAAGGTAAAGTACAGTGGTTGGAAGTAAAGCATCGTGTTTCCCATGCTTTTCTTCAGTTTCATCTACGATCACATACCAATGATGTTTCCTTTTGTTCCACTTTACAGTTGGAGCCTCTTTCAGTGGTGACAAAGGGAACTCAATTGAGGTACATGAGCATGGGAGACCCCATCACAATCAGCCGATTGTCAAAGAAAGGTTACATCTTCATGCGATGTTGCCTTGCATTCATACCCAGAAAATAAAGCTTCGATCATTACCATTACATAATCAACCAACCTTAAATATTTCACGATACAGTCTTTTTATCCGTACATAATAAATCTTATGACCATTACGAGCACAGTAAATGCTCTTAATGCTCATAATGTGATGATGGGCACGCTGTGTGCGCATTCTATTTAGCTCTTATGAAATCTCTTTACATTTGTATCTTAATGACTTTAAAGCATAGCTGTACTAATGTTTAAGGTTTGTTTCCATATTTCCCTTATTTTTACAGAATAACTTGCTCAGAGCACTAGGCTATTGCCTGGTTTGTGCATTCTCTTATTCATTCCTACATCATAATGGGCTGGAGAAGATAGATTCATGGTACCCTGGCTTGTTCTTCGTATTGTATTTCTGTATCTTGATAACAGTTATTGTGTAGTTGACTAAGTCTTAATTTGTGAGCGCCGGTAACCCCCTTAACTGAGCTACTAGGATGCCTTTTGACGCCTTGAATACATGGTCATTATTAGGTTGACGTGAAGAAGGCAACACCCAAGAGCGAACAGTACGGCGGCGGATACGGCGGCTATGGTGCTTACGGCGGTCGGGGACGTGGCGGATACGACGGACGTGGTCGTGGTCGCGGCCGTGGACGTGGTGAGTTTAAATCCATTCCATTAGCTTAGTCCATATGAGTAGGCTGGTAACAACCGTTTTGACAGTGAATCACGTAGATCAGCATGAACTTTTGGACTTGTCAACGTAAAGTGTTGTAATTTCTTAAAGTGATAGAAATAATTCTTGAAAGTGCATTCATAAAGTGATAGAACCAATTCTTGAAATTGCAAAGGCCTAGATAAGATTACGATTTTAACGCCGTACGCTTCTGTTACAGGTGGCTACAACCAAGGTTGGGGCAACCAGGGCTATGGAAACGGCGGCTATGGTGGCTATGACTACAACAGCTACGGTGGATACGGAGGCTATGGCAACGACTACTATGGCAACTACTACGACTACAACAACTACCAAGGCTGGGGAAACCAGGGTGGATACGGTAACTATGGAAGCGGATACGGCAGTGGATACGGAGGTGAGTTTACGTTTTGAACCAACTACTTAGGGATCGATTCAAGATTTATAAAGTAGAAGGGTGCGGCATGCAGAGGACTACTGTCCTCATTTGAAGGAACTGAAGTTGTGAAAATGAGTTGTTTGGAAAGGGATGATGAAATGCCATTTGCGGTAGCCTGTTCAGTAATATCAATGTCTGCCACCAAACAAAAACATCACAAATTTGATTACAATGCAACTGGTCCACACTCAAGTCTTACCCCTGCCTAACGCGCCACTTATGGCTTTTTATCCGTAGATGGCTCGGAAATGACTACAGGCGGTGCATCAAGTGGCGACCAAGGTAAATAAAAGTTTAATAGAAATCGAATGACAGATTTCATATCTCGTTGATACTTGAGAATTGGCAACCAGCCACCGATTGTCATACTGAGCATATTGTGCGAAGACAGAGGATGATGAAATGCAAAACCAACTAATCCCCAAAAGCATACGTTAAAATAGCTTCGGTCTGGATAGCTTGCTCTACTTACCAATTTGACGGGGCATTTCAGCAAACCTTTTACAAGTTTACCAGTGTTTTTCGGGTCTAAAATACATGCAAGAGGAAAATGATTTTGCGATGCGGGGAGTAGAATTTTGCAGTTGTCAACCCTGTCGGCATTTTCCCTAAGAACCCATTTAGCGTCAGATCTCGACCGTTCGTTTCACAGTAGCGGTCACTGTTTCCAAAGCACTTTGTGGTAAAGGATGAACCGTTGTATTCACGTACCAATGAGATACCAAAGCAAGTTTCACCTGACTGTCAGCCTCATCTGTGTTGAAACATTATATTGGGGTTTCGTTGGCCTTGAAAGTGGTTACCCTCACATTAAGACACTTGCTGATACCCTATGGCACCCAAGCCACCACTAATTCGGGTTGCATGCTTGCCCCTGTTCAATCGCTATTCCATCTAGCCCCAAATCCTTTAATCAGATTTGATTTAAGTTGGTGTTAGCATGGAGGACCGTTGGAACATGCAGCAAACGCACGGAATATGTTAGGTGTGAGCAACTCAGTAAATCAAATTGGAAGATATTGTACTACAGGAAACAGTGAAAATAAAAATTTAAAAAAAACTAATAATCCAGGCCACTAGTTAATCCATTGATCCGAAATCACATTTAATCCAAAATGCTCATTTGTAGAACCAATTTATTTCAGACGTTCACCTAACAATTCTGTCGTTTTGCTATTTTATTCCTCACGGGTGGATTTAACGAGTGTAAGGGTGCCAGATATAAGTAGATAGACGGTGTGCACATTGCCAGTAGAGTTTCTGCCTAGCCCGATCGATGGGAGGGGAACACAAAACAGAAGTCTGGACAGATTGTTGGGATTGTCACTTAGCTAGATATCTTGTTGGCTGACACAATTCATTTGAGGTGTCTTAAAATTGGAAGTCAACATTAATGAGGACTGTAAATAAGGGTGGCAAAGTCCTTAAACATGTTTTGTTGTTTTTGCACAAAGGTTATGATTACAGTGGATGGGGCTATGGCAACAACAGTCAAGGAGGTGAGTTTTAAGCCAAACCGGTCACGTTAAAATGGGGGCCAGATTCTCTACACATTACCACACTCACAACATGAGTCCATTCTCACAGCCAAACAAACGCACTTGGCAGCTTTTCTGATGAGACGTCTGAGACTTGGCTATGTATAATGACATGCCATACAAGTTTTCGGAACAAAAATTCCTATCTTCACAAGTGATCGCGGTCGGTCCCATCCGACGTCAATACGATGAATGGAAAAAAAAGGCAGTATTGAGAACACGAAATGCGTTTGATTCAGACAGGCTGTCAAATGTTCTCTAGAATCACAATTGGGCACAAGGTCCGTCGTGCTTGCAAGTCGGACTCGTGCCCAATAATGTTTGGCAATGTGTTTCGTTTCCTTTTTTTCTCTCCTTAAGTTTTGCACCTTTCGGTTTAAGGTGTAGACTTGCCTTTCCCATTAATTGCCTTGCTAACATAGTTTTTTGGATGAGCATTACTTGCATGTGACAGCACATCTCCAAGCTGGTGGTTTGGCCAGAAAGAAAACGGGACATGTAACGTCCCCCCGATTCGGGCTTGGAGATCTTTTCCGTATAGAAGATCTTTGAGAAATAACGAAAGAAACGAAAATCTTGTGTGTTGTCTGAATCTGGCCACCGTAGTATTTATGTATATGTTGATGTTGTGGACTTAGTAGTGTAACTGAAATACATGTATTTAGGGGAAGTACAGTACTAGGTGCTTAGATAGTGTACAAAACATGAGCAGCAAATACACCCGCACACAAAACTCGAAGGGGTAGATTTGAGGACTGTTTGGATAAATGGTATTTCATATCCTTGGACATGTCAGGCAGTTGAGAACAAGTTTCCGTCAGTAATCTTCTTGACACCGTGATATTACTGAACAAGCCTGCACTAGAAAAATGCTGGGAAAGAAACTTAAAAACCAGACGGGTTCCTCTTGGGCAAGACTTGGGGACTTGAATGTTTTCAACTTCACTGTTACTGAGTGGTCGGATGAAGCTAGCTTTGTGTTGTGAGAAAAGTAGGTTTTCTTCATCTGGAGACCCTGCATGAAGTGGTTGAAGTCTTGTTAAAAGAAACTATTGTCTGAGACAAAAATCCCAATTTTGAATTACTAAGTAACCCCATTTTTGATAGAAAAGCGGATTCATTATGTTGAGTAAACTACCAAGTCTTTCAAGCCTTTTATTTTCAGTGTACTTTTTTTTTCAACAAAATTGTCAAACCAACTGCTAAATCAGATTTTAGTTCAAACTTCTTGTCGGGCGACATGAATATGATATTCATGTGTTGTTTTAGGTGGCGGATACAAGGCTAAGGGCGGCCGCGGTGGACACCAAGGATACCATCCCTACAGTCGCTAATCATCTTTCACCCGTAGCATTCTCTTCTCAAGGTGAGGGCAGAGTCCTTTACACCAAACCAATACCACAGCAGTTGTGCACACAACAGTCCGTAGAGCTAACTAACACTACGAGTTGGGGGAAGTGGGGCTTTCGAAGTTTAAAATTTTAAGAGCGCCTACCTGAATTATTTTTAGGGTATGACATGAATGAAAGTGTAGGGCACAGACTAAGACATCACACAAGCAACTTTTGGACACGTTTATAGGACACTTGTTAGAAATGGCCAAATGGAGAAAAAGCAAAGATCACACCAACTAACCCCACTCTAGGTTCTGAAGTTGTTGATTGCCTCTGTTGACAATGGTGTTGTTAATTTCTAGACGATTTCATAAAGATTGTAAAGAAGCACGACCGTTCTTTTTTTTCTTTTTATCAGTAAGATAAATGACAGACTAAAATAATTTGGCCATATGCAAAATACCAACTTAAGAAAGTAAAAGTCACTTATTTTTATGCTTTCGACACTTATGTAGATGAGTATTCATTATGCACATAATATTTGTCTTTTTTTGCCAACGTCACTGCATGAAGTGCATGCGTTCAATTGGTGTTGATACCCCTCGTCGTACTTGTACTGATCTCACTTTCTGGTCGTGTTTCAGGAGGTTATTGCTGAGGAGCTTGCCACTGCTACCCCCGTTGGAAACGCTGTAGGCATGATCATCGGTTCACCACTAAACTACTACTCCTACCAACTTGATCATAAGTACGCAAGCTGGATTCTTGGTGGTGTGCGGCAGCAGAGTGGAACGATGGACCAAAGCTTAGCATAGCCAATTTGAGATATCTTTGTATGTCTGAGGTCACCTCAGCAAGCCTCCACATCATAGTGCTGTCTAGTCGTCTGGACAGTGGTCCTTCAGAACAGTTGCACATTCAGAAATAACTTATATCATGTTGACATACCGAGCGTGGGAGTTCATGTGTGGAAAGATGTGCTGCACTCTTCATTGCATTTTAAACGTGAACTGTCACCATCTATTCAGTGTTTAGAGCAGATGTTTTATTTTTTATATCATTGTCTCGACAAAAAAGGAAGATTGGTTAGGAAGAAGAGCGATGATGGTAAAAAAGTGTGAGTCCTGTGAAAGTCAGAAAATCGGGAAAGAATAAAATAAGTGTACGTGTACTTTTTAATGAAATGTTGTTTTGTTCGTACTTGTGCAGGACTGCACCATGAAGATAGTATATGCATTTGCTATTATTTACGAATGAGAAAATAAAGGTGCCTTGAACAGCACCAGACAAAAAAAAAGCATAACCAAAATACATGTCTCTGTCATTACTATTACATAGGAAACGAGAAAAAAATAACTAAAACGAACTGAAGTTGTGATCAATTTTCCCTGGAAAAACTAAAATTCCCCAGTATTTCAGTTCAGCACGGCTAGTATGAAGAGTGCAAAAATTGTAATTAGAAATACTAGAAATTGTCTAATGGGTTCTAATAGCACTGGGAAGAAATTACGGGCTGGACCTAAAACTAATGAAAAGAGTAAAGTTACGGGAAACCTTTTAAACATACTCGCGACTCGAAGCATATGAAGTCGAGAAGTTGGTGTAAGGAATATATCTCAATACGAGGTCCAGGGATGCAAGTTTTCCGACCTTTGTCGGATTTCCGACTTCTTGTCTCCAGCACCCCAACAGTTTCAAAATTCGATCTCAATACGAGGTCCAGGGATGCAAGTTTTCCGACCTTTGTCGGATTTCCGACTTCTTGTCTCCAGCACCCCAACAGTTTCAAAATTCGATGTTTAAAACATTCCACAACATTTAATGATACATTAAGATTTTCTTACTGCTATTTCCGACTTTTTCATGTCCCCAACTTACATCCCTGGAGGTCGCCGTATCGTTATTGACTCAATGAGCCGACCCAGAGTTTCGAAACGGGATGGGGAAGGTATGCTGGAAAAACTAATGAGCGCCAAACGCCGCTTACGTACAGGAAAAACCCTTCCAGGGTTTCCTCATTAGGTCCTAAATTTGATAAATTTCGTATAACTACCTGTAAGGACATCTTAGCGTCTAAAATGGTAACGAAATGCTAACCCTGCCCTCGCAAGGCTAGTTGAGCCGAGACTTACAATCCCCGCATAAAGGCCATTAATATTTCACTCGGAAAATGTGATCAGTCTACCTAGATTGAAATTTGATCAGAAAAACGCGTCGTATCTCAGAACTAACAACAGGCCATTTGACAAGTGAAGTTACAAATACAATATATAAATATATAATATTAAAAAAAAAAAAGTATACAGATACAGTTCTGTTTAATGGTTTCATCGTCCCAACTGTTTAATTTTGAAGACCTGTCCTTATTATTCATGACTTCAAGAGATTCCTTCGTTAAGTAGAATATCCATCAGTCCAGTAATGAAACGTCTAAATGATGATTTTCGGCCTTAGAATTTAGCTCACAATAGTCGTCAATAGAGTAAATAGTGAACATGATCGCTTGTTTATTCAGTAGGTTTTATTTGGAAGAAATTTCAATATACAGTTACACCCGTGAAAGAAAGGTAGAATTGTACCAATGATATTCATGAGATGCGCCGATGTCGCCTGTCGGCCTACATTCCAACAAATGTTTTCGATGTCGCATATCAATTCAATAATTTTTCCAGGAACATGATGGAGGGTACAACCATGGTCGAATGAATAAGGAGGTTTTGGTCCACGTTCAATATATTTGTAATTAGCTAAACGTTCTACATGTATAACTTTTTTCTCATAAAGTTTATTAAAATTGCAGTAAAGTACATATAAAGAGAAATCTGTGATAAAACATACAAATACATAATAATTTGATAAATAGGTTGAGGTTATCCGTACATGGAGTCATGGAGACTTTCTTGTTCGAATTCTCGTTGTTTCTGGCGGTTCTGAAAGGAAGAAGAATGGTTCATAAGTGAACATACACGACGACAGTGCAGTGGGAATACTGGCAAAACATAGCGACTCAGAAACGGGATTTGTGTTAAATGGTAGTAGTTTCTATAGAATATCCGCGAATCTGAAGGAACTTTGTAACATGGGAATATGGAACAAATGCATATGAATATAAGGTTAACTCACAATTAAATGGGAAATTTAGGGAATAATGAGGCAGTCTGGCAATGGCAGGCCTACACTAATAAACTAGCTTTTATAAAGTAGGAGTATATAATAAATGGGGGTCTGTGAGTCGCCATGTCGAATTTATTATCTGCCTATGTCACATGTCGATAGTGAAGGCCGATGTCCTATGTCAATTTAAAAAAATGTCCATTTCCCCATCTTTTAAGGACAATCGCGCCATTATAGAACTACCTCTATAGTGACCAAAAATAATGATAGGTCACCGTGGAAACTTTTCAGCTATAGCAGTCTAAATATATGATAATTATTCAAAAAAAGACTTGTAAAATAAATTCAAAAATTTGATTATATGTGCTAACAATTTGGATAGAAATGATTTTATGACCAGCCTAATGCTTTTGATAAATATGTTCATGTTTTCTCGTGTGAGAAAGAAATACTTTTGTAAAATTTGATGATGAAATATATATTCTTAACTGATAAGTATTCCAAATCGACTAATAAAAAATGACAAAAATTCAAAAATAAAGTTTCACACAAAAAAGACGATCATGGAAAAGTGTTCTAAAATTTCATATCACATACATATGGTTGTAGTCTACCATACCCAGTCAAAAAAGTGGGGGGTCACCATGGTGATTTCGTCAGCAGAGCTGAATAACCATTTCAAAACAAAAAAATGGCTTAAAATGGGTATTCTTTTGTCTTCCAATAATTTCATTAAAATTTTTAATCTGAAATCATTTTCAATATTCTAAATTATTCCTGAGATCCTAACAATAATTTAGATGTATAATATACGTCTATACAACCTTTATTAAAAGAGAAACAGGAGAAAATGTAGTTTTTGTTGCTAAAATCGTTTTTCAGCATTAGGCATATTTCTACAAAATGAGACCTATTTGACTATTTTTATCTCTAAAATTATTTTCTTGAGCAAATTTTGTCCTTAAAGCTCCTGTCACATGTGATTAAGCCCCACGTCGTTCTATCGAATTCAAGAAATAACCATGTAGTCCCCGGCAAATTTAGAGGTCTACACCCATTACAGTTCAATTAGTAAAACGTGTCCAGGCCCGTATCCAGGGGGGGTTCGGGGGGGGGGGGGGGGGGGGGGTTGGAGGATTTATATTGTTGTTATTTATAGGGTTGTGATTATATTCCTGTATTTCTTTCAGGGACGGATTTAGGGGGGTCTCAGCCCCCCTGCCCCCCCCCCCCCCCACTATTTTTTTTGGCCAAATTTAGATTTTTTTTAAATGTAAAATTCTAGCCCTCGGATGGGGCGCTTCAAAACCGATATTAGGGCGTCCCCCCCCTCTTTTTTTTTTAATCTCTTGATTCGTCCCTGTCTTTCCAATTATTTTACAAACGTATGCTGACCATGCCAGCAGGGTGTAAACCTATGGACAGCCCTCAGCAGTATTTTATATTCTGTTGATATATCAAATTGTCAATTCCTTACTTTTTGCCGTTTCCACTCTTCATAGTCGGGGTCGTCAGTAGGTAGTTCATGGCGGCAAAGCGGGCAGGTGTTGGTCTGAAAGAACGGAGGGTTTATCAAACTTTTGTATATGATTCATTGACTTGTCGTATTCTTTATATTTGTAACATGTGACGAATCAAGCGTATATTTTTTGGTCAGAAAAACTGAACGGAATCCATTACTTATTATTAGGTCGTAAAAAGTAAGGAATGACCATACAGTACTCTGGCATACTTAAAACATTATAATCTTCGTCCTGATATTCTGTAATAGCATATCCCTCCCTGTGATACGTTGCCTTATCCATCAAATACACGAGCAACAATATGGGAAGCATCATGACATTTGATGATTGCCAGTGGGAGGATCAAGCTTTTTACAAAGCAGGGCGCGCTATATTCAGAAATTCCCTTCAAGAACCATCAAAATAACGTAAAGAAATCTGTTATTTGAGAAATAACACCTCGGTATACTTAATAAAGATCCTTTAAAAACAATAATTTTTTTTGCTTGGCCTCACAGAAGTCTAACCTTAAAGAAACTTGGCAAAATAATTCTTACCTTGGCTAACCATGGAAGGATGCACTCTGGATGAAATGTGTGGTCACAGGGTAGTTGTCTAGTGGTGTCCCCTTCGTGATACTCTCCCAAACAAACTGGACATTTCAACCCCTGTGCTGTAAAAGAATATGACTCAAAATAATAAGTTAACTCGAAAATATGCAAAATAAAATGCAAGGCATGTAATTTCTCCAATGTTTGTCCGAATTCAGTCTTTTTTTCATATCAAATTAGTACAATGCAATGCAAGTATTCGAATTTGGTGCTTGAATTACATTATATATTATAAGATCTAGTGGTGGTGGTAGACGCGGCGAAAGAAAAGAAAAGTTTTTTTAACAAAAATAAAAAAGATCTAGCATCTTTAAAAAGACATGTCGATTAACATTTAAGAGATTGGATGTAATGTTGGATAATCAATACCGTAAAACCCCTAATTTAAGCCGCGGCTTAAATAAGGGTTACTTTCTGAAATAAGAGACTGTAAGGCCCCCACTTTAGGGGTGCGGCTAAAATTAGGGGTTTATACAACTTTGAATCCAATAGCATTCATAAATTTTATGAGAATATTACCCAAACATAATTCCAAAAGTTGGGGTGCGGCTTAAATTAGGGTGCGGCTTAAATTAGGGGTTTTACGGTACTAGGTTTTCCGTACATGGAGTCATGGAGACGGTTATCAGAGACTTTCTCGTTCACAGATTCTGACAGATGAAAAAGAAGGGAAAGTAGGTAACATTTTTCCTATTATTTTAGAAGCAAATTTGGGGAAACCCCTTCAAGAGTAGAAATATACCTTTGGAATACGAAAACCCAGAACATGAAATAACCAGATGCCGGATATTTTGTAAGATTTTATAATTTAGAACAAGCCTGGGGTAACATACCTTCCTGCCTTGCTGTCACTGTCAACGTAGGAAGTTCATCAACTGCTTTTTTTGATGCTGGAGGGGCCGGTTTTTCGCCGTTAAAAATGCTACAACAGAAAAAAATACATTGGTACAAAAGAATGTATATATCATAGTATTCATCATTTCACGTACAAACTGACCTGGATAAAAGAAAAAAACACCGAGACTGTCAGGACTATGGTAAGGTTGACCAAATTTAATGCAATAACTTCAATAAAAAATTGTAAAAGAAAAATTTAAAAAAATAGCAGCCTTACCTGGAAAATTCCATTTCCCATTCTCTTGCAAGTCCCGAGTCAAGAAGCAATCTGTGGTAGGAAGAAAGGAAATCCTTGATTAGAGTATTTGGTAGACAACCTCCATTTCTTATAATGTTAATTTTTGTTATCACGACAAATACGGGGACGGGGCGGCCGTCCATAAATGACGTCATGCTACTTTTGACCATATTTGACCCCTCCCCCTCCCCCGCGCGTGATGTTTTGTCATGCGACCCTTGAGCCCCCCTCGAGATATGATATCATGCTAAGAGAACCCCAGCCCGCACCCCTTACCAAACATGGACCTAAAATGGCGTTATGCCCTTAAAATCGGCTCAGTCCACTAGATTCCTTTTGAGTAGGAGTACCACTGGCCCTTATAAAAATCTTAAATCATAACTAACAATAGAAGTTTCAGTGTCTGAAATCCTGATTTTACGTACAATTTTTCTCTAAATTTCTTTGAATTAAAATTGTCCAACATGATGTCATGCACCACATGACCCCCCCCACCCCCCTTGTCATGCCTGGTTATGGGAACATGAACCCTCCCCCCCTCCCCCCCTGCTGCATGACGTCATTTATGGACGGCCCCGGGGGGCGGGGAGTGGCCTTACGCAATCTTGGAACAAAACTAGATAGTCAGATATGGTACTGCTGCACATTCAGCTTTCTTTGATCGAAATTCAAAATAAAAACCCATGGGCGGATCCAAGGGGGGGGGGCGCCCCTCCCTTTTCCCGGAAAATTTTGTGAATTTTTAATGTAAAATTCGGCCCAAAACCAATTAAGGAAACATTTTTCCACTATGCCCCCCCCCTCCCCCTTTCAAAAGTCTGGATCCGCCAGTGATAACCCGTCAATAAGGCTAGGCTTTTACTTCATTATTTCCCCTTATATGTGGCTTAATTGAGTAAAATGAAAATTGATCTATTCTAGGCCGAGTAAGGGCCCGTTCATGGCCATGATTATCGACGGGTTCCTGATTAAACCTTGCTTACAAGATAAATTCCGCAACTGATAGCAGATAGATCGGGCCACAGAGTTGGCTTGGAAGATAATGGTGTCTTGCTTACTGCGAGGTCCGCGCTGTGGCTTACTGCGAGGTCCGCGCTCTTGTTAACTGTGCGGAGGAAGCCTTAGCTTAGGCCAACAGCTTACCGACATGTCCTTACCAGGGTATTCTTACCTTGCTAGATGAAGTAAATGGTTAGGTTGTTCTCCATCTCGTAGTGGCTGACAGTCGTGTTCATCAAAATATGATGCCATAACTCTGCTAGCTGTTGAAATTATCAACCTGAAAGTTAGAAGTAGGCGGAAATTTCGATTTCTATTGCTGTACTGTGAGATAACCGGTCAAAAACAGTATCTAAAATGATGCAGCAACAACAACATCGTCGAGTTCCGCTTCCGTTGTACTTTGCTGGTCACGAACAGAGGTAAGGCCATAAGCCATCTGTTTAGATAGGAACCAGCGGAGGTAAATTGCTCCAATCAAGCACCAGGTGGCAACACGAAGGCGGAAGTTTTCCAAGTCGTCCTGCAGCTCAAAAACATGAAAGAAAAACTTTAAAATGTGGCCAAGGAGCACATAAGGCAATTGCATATTCTGAAACGAAGTGACAGTCTGGCAACCACCATCTAGCAAAGTCGGCATAGGATCACGAACGAGCAATTACAGTCGGCGAACTTGTTTACTTCCTTTGAAACAAGTTTTTGGGTGTAGAGTGCCAGAGCAGCTGCAGAGTGGTACGTTCCATCTCGTCTATTTGCAAGCCCATTAATTAAGAAAGTGCACCTAGGAATAACGGAACTGGCTCTGCTAAATAAATGTTTATTGCCCCCCCCCCCCCCCTATTATATGGTGCTATATATAACTACTCATGTTTTCAAAGCAGCTCTGGTCTTGCCCCAGGCTACCTGTCCTTGTTACCTTGTTACTCCTATCTGTAGTCTCCTCACCAAATGCCTTGGTGCTACATGTCCTGGCTCTGCCAGTGGAATACTACGTATAAATAGACTATCGTGCTTTTGTTTAGATCTGAATGGTGCTAAAGTCCTATTAACACGGAGACAAAAATCAAAAGGATCACTGTAGCGACATAACCCCAATTGTATTGCCTATACGATCCCTATCTTTTAACGCCATGTGTATGCATGTGTATATTATTTTGTCTTATTGATTGTACAATTGTTCTGACTCCTGGGCCTATGGACACCTCATTTGTCAAGCCCTGGACTGTCATATCTCTCTGTAATATCTTACCATATACCTATGTATAGCTTTAGTGTAGTGTAGTGTAGTGTAGTGTAGTTGTTCACATATGGAAATGACACATAAGCCTCTGTAGACTTTGAGTTGTCAATAAAATATATTATTATTATTATTATTATTAATTTTTTTGGGTTTAACCTTGACTAGGTATATTACAATCCACCAGTTTAAATTCATCAAAAAGTGTCCACTGTTTTTGAGGTAAAAGTTGTGACCAAGTTTTTCACTTGTAAAATAAAGATATCATATAAGATCAAGAAAATATTTGACATATTAGCTTTTGTTTCTAATTGCTCCCAAGCTGCACAGCGAGCCTCCTATTTACATGTCATTTTGACAGGGCAAAACCAGAATACCATATATTACTGGCTGTGACTTTTGAACCTATGGAGATAGAGATAAAATTTTTAAAAAATTCCTACAATTTTCCTCTGAATTTTTTAAAACTGAAATCTCGGAACATGATGTCATGCACCATATGACCAGGGTCACCAAATCCAGCGTCCTGTCCACCCCACTAAAGGCCCAGGACACCCTAATAGGACCCTTGAAGGTGTCCTGTGGACACCCTAGAAATCATGCCTGAATATCAAGGTTGAAATGAAGGGACCCCAAATTTCATATGCAGGACACCCACGATGCACAGTCATACACCTAGCAATTTTAAAATTTTGTGAGCCCTGATGACCCCCCCCCCCCCCCACCTCCCCTCTTGTCATGTTTGGTCAGTCCACTCATTGAAGCATGAACCCCCCTCCTCTTTTTTATTTCCTGATATAAATGGCTAAGGGGTATTAATCTATTAATGACGTTTAAATAAGACAGGAGGCTTGGACACTTGGTAATTTGATACGACCCCTGGTAACATATCTCAGTGGGAGGCAGGGGGGAAGCCGCCAGCCTCCAGGACCCACTCAGTTTGTTTTGAGCCTCCTGAGCGCGCGGACCTTCTCAAGACTGCTCACTACGATGTCTACTACTGAGCGCCATGGGGATAACCCAGAGTCAGTTACTGGAGGAACCGAATTCGACCTGGAGGGTTGGGCTATAAAGTATAAGCTCTCCCGGAAAACTACTGGAACCTTGAGAAAGGAGGAATGTGATAATGCCGCCTCCTTGTTGCTCTTGACGGCCAGTGATATAAATCGCATGGATATCCCTGTCGGCCAGATACGCCTCTTACGCATCGGTCTCAGGGGTCTAGGCAACCCCATCAAAGTCGACGACCTGGAGGAGGAGAATGTGGCCGACCACGGCCCAGGTGATGGAGAAGCAGCTGACGACCTGGCTGAGAATGCAGATGCCCAAGAAGCGGAGGAGGAACCTGGGAATGCACAGGTCTTAGAAAGGGCAGGGAATGAGTTGGCCGGCCTTCTAGGGGGACGACAGGGAGTACTGGAGGGGGCCGTGCCTGGGGTGACACAAGTACGCCCCAAAGGTGCTACTGAAGTTGTTGGGAAACCTAAAACTGCAGTATCCCATAACCCTTACGACCCATTGATGCACCTGACAGTACGAGCTTCAAAGCAGAAGGCCCTCCAGATTGTGAACTTTCTTCCTGAATCATCGCGCGCCAGGGTAAACCAGAGAAAACGGCAGCACTTAACATTCACCACTACGACGGGAGGCAACCTGTCCCTCAAAACTGATGACACAGGAGGATTTTACATATCTCTGGACGAGTGGAGTGGGGCAAATATGCGTTTGGTTGCCCACATGTTGAACACTGGTCTGATAAAGGAATGCGACCTGATATATTATATTGCCTATACGGCCATGATTTCTGATCTGGCAGGGAAATATGAGTGGGCCAGTGTGTTGGAATATGACACCAGATACCGGGAGCTACAGGCGGAGCACGGGTTCCCGTGGGGGACCCCACACCCACACATAGAACGCCACCTCCTGATACCCCGCCGGGCACACCCAGGAGCCAAAGGGAAACCAGGTGCGGGGGGCCTGAACATGGGAAACGGAGAGGGGAGACAAACCAGCCCGTGTGCAGGCAGTACCTTGCTACTGGATACTGTCGATTTGGCAAGAGGTGTGATTATCGTCATGAGGAACCAGAGAGGGAACCCCAAAAGGCAGCCTCAGCAAAAAACGAGTAGCACCCCTACGGGTGAACACAGAGGGGGCGTTGGACTACCAGGCGTGGGAAAGCCTCCTCCCGGAAGACCATCCCGACCGGGCATGGCTGTTGACAGGGATTAAGGAAGGGTTTCGGATTACCAACCATAAATACCTAGGACCGGATGTTTGGCAGGATAACTATTGTTCCGCCACCTGCAGGCAATATAAGGACGCTGTTGAAGCACAGATTAAGGACGAGATAATCAACGGTCGGTATATTGTTCTAACCGCGGCCCCACGACTGATCTCGGCTCTGGGGGCCATCCCCAAACCAGAGTCGGACAAAATCAGACTAATACATGACTGCAGCCGCCCCCAAGGGGGGGCCCTTAACGACTTGGTTGATAAGGAGGGTTTCAGTGTCCAAACCCTACGTGATGCAGCTGACATAATCCAGCCGGGAGACTACTTGGCCAAGGTTGATTTAGCACAGGCTTACCGCAGTGTGAGGATACACCCCGACGATTTCCCCTTGACAGGACTTCAGTGGACCTTTCAAGGGGATGATCAACCGACCCTCATGTGTGATGGCCGCCTCCCCTTTGGCAGTCAGAAATCACCTCAAATATTCAATAGCCTTACCCAAGCGGTCAGGGATATACTCGCAGGGGTAGGACACGAAAATGTGGTAGCCTATCTCGATGATTTCTTGGTAGTAGGCCGTACTTATGAAGAGTGCATGACGTCCATGAACTTTCTAATGCGTACCCTACGCAGACTGGGCTTCCAGATAAATTACAAGAAGGTGATAGGACCTACCCAGGTCCTTACGTTCTTAGGAGTGGAAATTAACACCATCCAGTACACTTTTGCCTTACCTAGGGATAAATTAAGGCAGCTAGGACGAGAAGCTGAGCAAGTTTACAACAGCCAGAAAACTACAAAACGAAAACTACAGTCCTTAGTGGGAAGACTTAATTGGGCGGCTCAGGTTATATATGGGGGGAGACCCCATCTACGTCGGATTATTGACCGCATCAACTCACTGAACTCCCCTCACCACAAGACACGGATCACAGAAGCTATACGGGCGGACCTGTTATGGTGGATTAATTACGTGCAAACCTTTAACGGGCGCACTCCCATAGCAGAGTCACGTGGATTAACTCATGTGTGCATAGACGCTTGTGGGGAAGGAGCGGGAGGTTATT
This sequence comes from Lepidonotus clava, assembly GCA_936440205.1. Classification (NCBI taxonomy): domain Eukaryota; kingdom Metazoa; phylum Annelida; class Polychaeta; order Phyllodocida; family Polynoidae; genus Lepidonotus; species Lepidonotus clava. The sequence continues at coordinate 24,145,048 of OW387135.1, forward strand.
TTTCTGGAGACTGGTCCAGCGTCCTGTCCACCCCACTAAAGGCCCAGGACACCCTAATAGGACCCTTGAAGGTGTCCTGTGGACACCCTAGAAATCATGCCTGAATATCAAGGTTGAAATGAAGGGACCCCAAATTTCATATGGAGGACACCCACGATGCACAGTCATACACCTAGCAATTTTAAAATGTTGTGAGCCCTGATGACCCCTCCCCCCCACCTCCCCTCTTGTCATGTTTGGTCAGTCCACTCATTGAAGCATGAACCCCCCTCCTCTTTTTTATTTCCTGATATAAATGGCTAAACACAGGTAAATATCTCCTATGAGAAGAATGTTACTCCTTGGACCTGTCTGTGGGGCTGAAGAAGATAGACTGAGCGTCCAATAGTTTTGTTGTAACAGGTCTTTTATTGGAAGAACATACCCAGGTTGCCACCTGGAACATATGTAAAGATATACAATAGAAGGTTGTATATATAAATCTCAGACAGCAACCAGTCACCTTGGGAACTAATTTTGAGAAAACCACATATCATACAGATTGATGCTATATCCCATTGAAAATGCCATAGTCTGTAGTAGACTATATTGAATAATTGGTTTTATGAAGATGCATATCTATTAATCTGAAATTTTAACTCAAAAATTATAAAATTCTTAGAGTATTAGTCCAGCCAATATCACAATATTCCAAATTTTACCTCAAAATTGCAACAATTAAAAAAATTCTGGCACATTTTACATGTTTTAGTAAGGACTAATATGTACTGTAATGGTATTAGTAGTACCAAAGGTATATCAAAACTGTAAATAATGTTTTTATGATATGGGATTTCCTATCCTCAGGCAGTCGGCCCTGCCTGAGATATGACCGAGGGGTAAATCTTCAAAGTTTGAGAACTAATTTTGAGAAAACCACATCATATAGATTAATGCTATATCCCATTGAAAATGCCATAGTCTTTGGTATATGGAATAATTCGTGTTATGAACATGTTTCTTATTTTTGGTTTTTTAATTGCAATTTGGAAATAAAAGGTAAAATAAGGTATTTTGGGGGGTTAAAATATATCAAAATAATTCTTGGGCTAGGAAAGCCTAGAACATAATTTTTTTTAGCAAACCTTTAGTGTTTTGTTAAGGGCATATACATATTCTAATGATATAATGAGTTTTAAAGATAATCTATAAACTAGGTTTATATATTACAAGATTTCTTACCCATGGCCAGTCAGATAAGTTTTATATCTCTTAGAAATAATTGGTCTTATGGATGTGTTTAATTTTCCAATAAGAACTTTGATTTGAAAAATATATGAATATTTTTCTATCATTTTAGCAGAAATTATTATTTCAACTATTTTTTATTTTTTTTAACCAAAAACTGCTTCAAAAATAAGAAATTGTGTGGAATTTACATGTTTTGATGAAGACATATACCTAATCTAATGATTTAACGAGTATCAAAGATGAATCTAAATATGGTTTCAGTTAAATAGAATTTACTACCCCCAGGAAAGGGGGCATCGCTCAAGCCATAAAAAGGGGATAATGTCATCAATGTTGGGGAATTAATCTTGAGCCTGTTCTGTGTGGAATAATTGGTTTAATGAATGTGTATTTTGTTTTTCATTTGAGAATTTTGACTTGGAAACTCTGCAATTATTTGGATATTATTTTAGCTGAAATTACTAAATGATCAATTTTGATCCAAAATGGCTTCAAAAATAAGAAATTGTTCAGAATCTACATGTATTATTAAGGGCAGATATCTAATCTAATGATATGACGAGTTACGCTGGTGCCCGCACCTCAAACTCACGCTATCGCTGTACGTCACGAAAGGGCGCAGGTTGAGCCCACCGCCGAGTTAGCCAGATTTTGGCTAACTCGGCGTCACGTGTTCACTTTTCGACCAATGGGATCCATCGACACAATGGGCTCCACCTGCACTCTCTCAGGCCGTGTCCTCCTCGCCAAGAGAGAAGGGATCCCAGCATAATGACGAGTATCAAAGACATATCAAAATTCAAAATCCGCTTTTTATCTGATAGGATTTACTACCCTCGGCCAGTCGGTCCTGATAGAGACATGGCCAAGGGATAAAATCTTCAAAACTTGAGATTTAGAGAAAACCACTGATCATACAGACAATTTCTATATTTCATTAGAAAAACCCTAGCCTGTAGTATATGGAATAATTAGTTTCATGAACGTGTGTTTTATTTTTCATTTGAGAATTTTGACCTGAAAATACTGGAATTATTTGGGGACCACCATGGAGACCATCATGGTTACCACCATGGTTACCACCATGGTTACCACCATGATTACCACCATGGTTATCACCATGGTAACCACCATGGTAACCATCATGGCTACCACTATGGCTACCATCATGGCTACCTCCATAGCTAACACCATGGCTACCACCATGGCTACCACCATGGCTACCACCATGGCTACCATGGTAAAAGGGTAAAAAGCTAAAGGGCTAAAGGGCCAACCACCATAGTTATCACCGTGGTAACCACCATGATAACCACCATGGTTAGCACCATGGTTACCACCATGGCTACCATGGTAACAGCCATGGTAGCTTCCATGGTAACCACCATGGCAACCACTATGGTAACCACCATGGTTCCATCATGGTAACCAACCATCATGGTATCCACCATGATAACCACCATAATAACCACCATGGTACCACTATGGTAACCACCATGGTAACAGCCATGGTAACAGCCATAGTTACCACCACGGTAACCACCATGGTAACCATCATGGCTACCACCATAGCTACCACCATGGTTACCACCATGGTTACCATGGTAAAGGGGTAAAAGGCTAAAGGGCTAAAGGGCCAACCACCATGATAACCACCATGGGTACCACCATGATTACTACCATGGCTACCACCATGGTTACCATCATGGTTATGACCATGGCTACCACCATGGCTACCATGGTAAAAGGGTAAAAAGCTAAAGGGCTAAAGGGCCAACCACCATAGTTATCACCGTGGTAACCACCATGATAACCACCATGGTTAGCACCATGGTTACCACCATGGTTACCACCATGGCTACCATGGTAACAGCCATGGTAGCTTCCATGGTAACCACCATGGCAACCACTATGGTAACCACCATGGTTCCATCATGGTAACCAACCATCATGGTATCCACCATGATAACCACCATAATAACCACCATGGTACCACTATGGTAACCACCATGGTAACAGCCATGGTAACAGCCATAGTTACCACCACGGTAACCACCATGGTAACCATCATGGCTACCACCATAGCTACCACCATGGTTACCACCATGGTTACCATGGTAAAGGGGTAAAAGGCTAAAGGGCTAAAGGGCCAACCACCATGATAACCACCATGGTTACCACCATGATTACTACCATGGCTACCACCATGGTTACCATCATGGTTATGACCATGGCTACCACCATGGCTACCATGGTAACAGCCATGGTAGCTTCCATGGTAACAGCCATGGCAACCACTATGGTAACCACCATGGTTCTATCATGGTAACCAACCATCATGGTAACCACCATGGTAACCACCATGATAACCATCATGATAACCACCATGGTACCACTATGGTAACCACCATGGTAACAGCCATGGTTACCACCATGGTTACCAACATGGTAACCAAAGTGCTAAAGGGCTCACACATGGTTACCAACATTGTTACCACAATGGTTACCACCATGGTAAAGGGGTAAAAAGCTAAAGAGCTAACCACCATGGTTGCCATCATGGTAACCACCATTGTTACCACCATGGTATCTACCATGGTTACCATCATGGTTACCCCAACGGTTACCCCAATAGTAACTCCCATGGTCACCACCATGGTCACCCCCATGGTAACCACCATGGTCACACATGGTCAGAAAAAGATAATGAAACTGACATAATTGATAATTTTTCCAAAGCCTTTACTCGCACACTTTTTATTCTCATTCATGATTAGGTAGGTGACCAGAAATTAGTTTAGATTTTAGAATTTTAAAACTTTCAGAAATTTGTACTTATTTTGAATCACTCAACTGAAAACTATACGTCATCAGGGCCCAGGCTTTAATTATGATAATAATTAACCTATTCACTAAGTTTGTATTTATAGCCTTTTTTACTTGTATTTCCTACCCTCTGCCAGTTGGCTCTGTCAGAGACCTGACCAATTTTAGAAGTATGGGAATTAATATTGAGAGAACAACAAATGCTAGATATTCACTTTAGATCATTGGAAAGGTCATGATCTCGTGCATATGAAATAATTGGTTTCATGTGTTTTTTTGGTTTTATTTGTGTTATTTTGGCTTAATCATAATTGGATATTTTGGCATGTATATCTCTGAATTTTAAGCTATTGACAAAATGCAAAATTCAGATATTTTTTTATGAGTTATTCCCTATATTCATAAGTACATTTCTGTACTTTTGCCATAGAAAAGGTCCTCTGGTTCTGTAACACCCCTACCAGCCCTTACCAGGTGCTAATTTGCATATCAATACCGAGACACACATGCCCCAGCCGGCCCAGGCCTTGTTTCCACTCTATCTTATGAATCTCTATGATTTCAGAAACATTGCTGACTGACAGACAAAATGAGATTTTTTCACCAATAGATAGTTTACAATCTTCATTACACATTTCTTGCTTTTGTCTAATGTTATGTAAACATTCTATTTCATGATAATTTATTCAGAATTGACGAGGATGCTGCTTGCTACCTCACGTCGAACTGCTCAGACCCAGTGCCTAAGGCTGTGGAGACAAACCTGCCAGAAGAATTACGCCACAGTAGCATCAGCTGCAGGATTTAATAACTATGAAGAGGAGAAGAAGAATTTCAAAATACAAGTCCCAGAATTTTACAACTTCTCTCGAGACATCATTGGAAAATGGGCCAAAGTTGATTCTGTAAGACTTTCCCACATTTGAAACAAGATTCACCTCAATGCGTTATCACTGCGCGAAAAACACCTTTATGGACCTTTAATTTCTTTGGAAAGATATTGTAAATGTGACATGTACAATATCTTTCAGGACCTTTTCAAAAATGATAGGTCACCTTAGATTTTTGGTAAAGGTGATCCTTAATGATTAAATGTCATAAAGGTGACCTTTTATATATCGCTAAAGGTCACTTATTGTAGGTGATATTTACTTCGTCTTTAATGTATATTGTTTTTAACACACACACACACACACACACACACACACACACACACACACACACACACACACACACACATATATATATCAATCTATGAAATGTGACCTTAAATGATTCCCCACTTTTGTAAAATAGACCATTGAGGCTTAGTAAAGGCATTGGAAAATTCACCTTTACAACATCCAAACAGTCTCAAAACTTCTAGAAAGTTGGAGTTACTTCTCCAGTCATTCAGTCCAGTCAGTATGACACTTTTAAGTACAAGAAGAGGTGACCTTTCCAAAATTCAGTAAAGGCATTGGGAATAATCTTCTTTTCCATGATATTTATGACATATTTTAGGAAAAGGAAAGGACCTTTCCAAATTCCATAAAGGTGTTGAGAAAGATCATCTTTTTTATGACAAGTACCACACATTTAGGTACAAGGAGAGGTGACCTTTCCAAAATTCAGTAAAGGCATTGAAAAAGGTCACTTTTATCCATGACCTCTCCATGACCTTTGTTAAATATAGCTCTAGGTATTACCTTCAATGAATGTAAAGGTCAATATTTGCCTTGGAAAAGGTCACCCTTAGAAATCTGTATCTTTACATGACGTTTCATGCACTTTTAAAGGTTTGTAGAGGTGTTTTTTTCGCACAGTGTAGATCTATGTTAATATACAATCAGTAGCAAATTTTGCTCATGATGTTATTTAATTAGATAAGCGATCTATGTTTAGCATTCCTATATTTTGTCCCAGTCATAAATTTTGAATAATTCAATAACTGAGATGATATCTTAATGTTTATTGACCTTTTATCTTAAGAGGTCTGCAGAAAAATTCGAACTGAAACAATCAATCAATCTTTTAACTGTACGCCTGTGCGCTTTACTCAAGAAAATACTCTGGGATTGTTTGCAGGAAACGAAGACAACTCCAGCATTTTGGTGGGTAGACGACAATAACAAAGAGTTAAAGTGGACTTTCAGCCAAGTTCATGCATATTCAAAAAGGTAAGAATCGATTAACTTACACACTGTGCATCACACATAATATAGCATTGAAATATGTTCTGTATCTTTCTGTTTTCATTCTCTCAATGTTGCCACCATGTACTATCTATCTAGATGTCCTGTAGATTGAATTATGCATATATAATGGTAAACTTTTCATTTTAAACCAAATCTAACTTGAGAATTTTGGTAAATTCAATTGCCCTTAACTAAGGTCATGAGTACGCCAGGTGGCGACAGTGAGCCTAGAATATATGGTTGTAGTCAGTTAGGTGCAGTACTGATTAATGGGCTCTTTGGAGAGAGAAAAGCGTTAACAAGTTGATTGATGGGTACTTTGTGATAAACAGGTAGAAGATGACTGAGTTAGCACATATGCATTGCAAAACCTGGAATATGCTACACAGAACTATCATCAAACTTTGGAGACACAAAGCAATGAACCATTTTTAAAGATAGAAATAAATTAGCAATGAAAATGTGGGGTATTCCATGATGATGGGGCAGTCAAAAGAATTCTTAAACGGATTACGTAGGAGCAGGATAGTGAACCGAGTTCCGCTGGGTGGCATGAGTCACCAGAAGTCAACAGGAGAAATAACACTAAAATAGTTTACAATCACCTAATATAACAACATGACCCATTTTTGAAAAATGATAATGTTGACACAAGATTTGTTTTATCATCATTCAACAGTCATATTAAAAAGCTATTATGTTGTTAAAATTATTATGTTAAAATTTGACTGAAAGCATAGAGTAGCTGACATCTCAAATTCGGAAACTGCCATTTTAAGAAAGTTAGAGGAAGAGCATTTACGTGTTCTGGTATGTTCTCAGGGTTGCCAACATGATGGCTTCACATTGTGGGCTTCACCAAGGTGACCGGGTCATGGTCATTCTACCAAGGATTCCTCAGTGGTGGCTTATCAACCTCGCAGCTATGAGAACTGGTAAAATATCTCTTTACATAGATATCCAGATATCAAGAGTTAGTTCAGGGGAATCTGTTATTGGCCTTCAAAAAATGCATCTTTGATACAATGCATTTTAGGTGCGTTTTGACATTTGGCACCCTTTTTTTTTACATTATATTTCCATTATTGTATGGTGTATTTGTATCAGATGCTTTTATTCAATTCTTTAGTATAATCTCCTTCCAATGATATGTAGTAAATATATCAAAGTGGTATAAATATATCCAACTCGACGACTGACTGGTGGACAGGTGTTGATAAACTTTTTATTATAATGAATAAAATCGTGGCGTGATCAAAGTAAATATAGTCTATGTATATCTAGGGTTACACCCGCGCCTTTTGCTTTGGAAATTGATCAGAAATCCCCCCAAATTTGTTTTTGTCCAATCTTGCATTCTTTTGATTTAATCATTGTAATAAATACCTACTAGCAGTATCAAATTCATGAATAATGGCGTCAATAAAAGAAGTTTCTGTTTACTAGGCACTGTACTCATCCCGGGAACAACATTACTCACGGAAGGCGATATTCGTAAAAGAATAAATAAGTCCAATACAAAATGCATTATTACAGATCCACAAACAGTTGACAGAGTAGAAGCAGTAAGTAGAATACCAGTAGAATGTTTAATGGAATTAACATCTAGGAAATACCTTAACACACTACATTTACTGTTGTAAAGAAACGTTTAAATAATAATTCGTGGAATATAAATTATGTTGTAATAAACAAAGAAGCGGGTAAAAAAATATTTTGATTTTTGCTCTTGTTGTATCTTCTGATTTATGTATTTATGTTTATGGGAGATTAAGCTAATTTTCTGTCATACAGACAACTTCAAACATGTAGTCATTTCCTCATGCCAAAATGTTATACAGGCATGTCTAATCATAATATTTCATTGATCTAATGTAAAATTATATGGCATAGCTTCCATTCTGTCATTAACTGCTCTGCAATATAATTCATATTGTCCCTCTTTTTCATATTGTTCCTTACAGATTTTGAAAGATTGCCCAAGTATTAGCTCAAAAGTTGTAGTGACTGAGGATTCGTACTATAAAAGGTATTTACAAATATTTATTTGTGTTATTTTGTACTCAATGTTTAGCCATCTTGTAAGCTTATCCCAAATATTTTGAGCTATTTGATTGGGGGGATACTTGTTTATTATTGAGAGGCTGTCAGCCTCTTCTATAGTCTACTGAGTCTGACTGCCGTCTTACATAATGGAGAACTCTGCTGAGACTCTCATGTATGTCCAAGCCCTATTGTGGCCTGGCTTGTAGGCTGTGTACCAGGACCTATTCTCCAGTTTTAGCTTGTTTTGTGTGCCCTTTTTTTCTACCACTAAGCTTTCTCTCTTATTTTGGTTTTGCCCCTAATGTGTCTGTGTGTTCAGTCTATACAATAGTATGTCATGAGTATCTTTAAAAATAGAACATGTTATGTTTTTAATAGATTGAAATAGGGACTATGTTTTCTGTTTGAGGGCATGTTGTATGGCACTGTCCAGCTCTTTTGTTGTATGTATTATTGCACAGCTGGTTCCCAAAAATAAACATTTCTTAAAATAGACTGGTCGAGTCGATTAGTTGTGAAATACTTTCCCAAAAATAGAGTAATTCAGTTGGTGTAAACTGGTTTGGCTTCTTTCTTTGTGTTGCCTGGGATTTCTTAAAGTTACAATTATCATTGAATTGATCAGATTGTTAGAAAGAAATGGGGCACTAAGTTGCCAGATAATGAGATTATTTCATGAAAATCTATCGCTTGCACGCCTTGTAGATTTCATATCAATCTGATTGGTTTGCTACTGCTTCCCTTTCCCTCCATGTATTTTTTTTATATTCTTTTCGCTTTCATTTGTTAATGTATCGTCACCTATTTCCTCCATCTTTCGTAGGCCTGGGTGGCTTAACTTTACTGAACTCTTCAATTTAGTCAGCCCTGATCACAATGTAAGTTGTTTTTGTTGATTCGTATACTAGTACATTTCACTTTTGCCCTAGATTGCTTTATTAGTTCATTAGTTTCATTACATTGTAACCAGTATCAAGCTTGATTTGAAACGGGCCATGGATGGAAATTACATCATAAAATGAAAAATATAGGCTGGCTCAATGAATTTCTGTTTCAGTGCGTTAATTCCCGAGGAAGCGACCCCATGACTATATTCTTCACAAGCGGAACAACTGGTGACCCAAAGATGACCGAACACACACATGTTAGTTACGGCTTGGCATGTGTCATAACTGGAAGGTAGAAGTCATAGTTGAATTACCTCTTAAGTTTTCAGTTATAAATCTTAACAACAATGGTGTGGCATTGTTGAAAAAGGAATATGCAGTTTTTGTAACCACTTCTAAAAACTGGTGAAGCTATGACCCCTGCACATGTTAACTGAAGGTACATATATCATTCTTGATAGGTATTAGGTAAAACCCACAAAACCAAAAATCTAATTGTATCTATTCCAAAGAAATGTATCCCCTCTTTATGATTTGAGAAAAATGTAAGCCTGCTAGAAATACTGTGAAGTCTTTGAAGTTAATGAACGTTTGCTGTTATAACCAAAGTTTTAACTTAGACGTAATGGTACACTTGAATATGTCTTACCGTTCCTTTAATGCAGGCACTGGTTAGATTTGACTGCTAACGACATACACTGGAATCTGTCTGACACTGGTTGGGCCAAGTCGGCGTGGAGTAACCTCTTTGCCCCTTGGATGCAGGGATCTTGTGTCTTCATCCATCATACCACAGGGTTTGATCCTGAGAGGGTATTGCAGGTAGGTCTTTTGTACAATATTTCCAGCAGTGTTAAAAAAATAAGGTATTTATCGCAGTAGTGTTAAAAACATAAGCAAGTCGGGTGCATGTATTTCAAAGTTATGCGCCCGGCATCTGTTCATGCAGTCTCCCCTATATGAGCTTATTTAATATATGAAAATTGTATGTTTTTTTGGCCACAAACTTCTCAAAAATGTGTGCCCGTCGACAAAAATATGCACCTCGGGTGCAAGGTCAAACACTTCGGCAAGCCATAATTAAGAGGCGATCCCCCGGGAGCCTCTTTCTGGCCCTTGAGGGACTAACATCAGTTATGACGCTGCAAAACACCATTTTCAGGGTGTTTTTCCTGTACTAAGCCTTGTTTGAGAGCTAATTTTGTCAACAATTTCGGAGGTTAAGTTTACATTTCAATTGCATTTTTATTTTCACAAGGTTCTTCCAGAATAATTGAATGCGTCCCGTTTAGCATATTGAAATAATCAAAATTTGGGAAATTCTGTTATTTGTTGCATGTTTGTATGGGATTTCTTTGTATTCTTACCCTAGGTTCTTTCTTTGAAGTTCAATTCAATATGGTGGTTTCACTTTGATGTGGCCGGCATTCCATTACTCTGTCAACACTTCCTCCCTTCAGCGCCCTTCTCCCCACGGGGCATTTCAACCTGAGTAGGGTGATAATTGTTTTTGCAGGCTGAGGACTGTGGAAAAGAAATAGCTTTAAAAGGACTGAGGGGGGGACCTGTAACCTGAGTAGGGTGTTAATCGTTTTTGCAGGCTGAGGACTGTGGAAAAGAATTAGCTTTAAAAGGTTTATTCTTTTAGGTATACATGTCACTATATTTATTCTTTTAGGTATACATGTCACTATAGTGTCAGTTTTCCCTACCTACTACCAAAATACTTGAGAAATATTAAAACTGGGGTCCACAATGGGGAGCATGTATGCAATAATTATATGCTCTCAGGCCAACATGATTCTTGTCCAGGTAATTCACTGAAATTGCTACAAAATAATTAATTCAGACAACACAAAGTGCCATACAGGGATCGCCGATGGGTAGCTATGCTATTAGATGACCAACAGCGTGCTTCTTGTAAATACTGCCACTCATTGTATGAAATAAGACTTCTGAGAGCTTAGAAACCAATAATATTATGGTTGGTTAATCTCTTACCTTACAGCTTGTATTAAAAAAAACACATTCTATCTAACGCAGATGATGCATTAATTCCCTATCAGATCTTTCTGTGTTGCGCCTACTGTCAATTGATTGACGATCAACCCAGGCAATAGGATAATAAAGCTTAGTTGAGAGTAATCTTTCGTATGTTGGTTCATCTCTAACCTTACAGATTGTTTTAAAATAACGTTGTATCTAATGCAGATGATGCACCGATTCCCTATCAGTACTTTTTGTGCTGCGCCTACTGTCTATCGAATGGTGATCAACCAAGGTAAACCCAAATACGACATGGCGTCCCTGAGGCACAATGTTAGCGCAGGGGAACCCCTCGTAAGTCAGGCCTGTATTCAACAGGCCGATTTTGTATAGTTGCTTTGTTTTTTCTGGAATTGGCATGAAACTATGTGATCCTATATATCATTCGGAAGAGGATTACAAGACCTGTCCAATTATATACGACATGCCTCTACTTAATCTTTATTTTCCATTGCGGATTTATAAAATCAGTACAACAAATAGAAAGGGTGTATGGCTTGAGTTTATCTTTAACGTTGTAGATTGTATCCAAACGGATAAGTTGATTAATCTTATAAGATTTATACTGGTAACATTTGATAAAAACACAAAATTGTATTTTAATGATGGTATTGAAGACGAAAGCTAGAAACAATCAAAAGTTTATTCATCCAATTTTGCTTATGTAATAAAGAGTCACGCATACCTTTGCACGCAGAATCCTGAGGTGACCGATCGTTGGATGGATTATACCGGCCTTACCATCCGTGAGGGCTACGGACAAACAGAAACTGTGAGTATAAACAACACCAGTTTACCTCTAATTTGTCAGAATACCCCTCTCATCTATCCACGTATAATCTTTTCACAATTGAATTGAACACGTTGTTTTCTATAATTATAAGATATAATTTTTTTCAGCAATAGGATCAAAATCGTTCGACACATGTAATTTGCAAAAGATATAATTTTCACTTTCAATATGAACAATCCTTTCTAAAATTCAACTTGTTATTGAGTTCAAAGAATTTTTTTTATATAGAATATTAATTAAGTTTTACTGAACTTTTCTTTCAGGTGTTGCAGTGTGGGTCGTTCCGGTGCATTCCTAATAAACCTGGTTCTATGGGCAAAGCCGCGCCGGGGATGGATCTAATTGTGAGTTGAACAATGATAAATCATCGAAGACAAGTAGTGCATTCACGTTTTAAGAGTAGATCTACAATTCAATTTCCAGAACATGAGCCTGGTGTCGCGTTTTATTAAGCAGTCAATTAAGTTGTATGGATTATTAAATTTGTCTGTTGGATTTACCTCGGAAATTCCTTTAATTTCTTGTAATTATGGAACTCAAAGGTTGATCCACCCTTATTTTTTTATAATGATAGAAATCTCATTTGAAGCATTGGGTAGGAAATCAAATCAGATTTTAAACGAGATATTGGCCACCTTGGATGCTGAAGACTTATCACTATGATATCAGAGTATTCTCCTTAAAGAAAATATTTAAAAAACTTATGGGAAAATTGCGGTTATTTTTAGGCGGCTGAATTTGGGAGTACATCCTTGGGCGGACATAGCCACATTAGGGTCTAGAGGGTCCGGTCGTATACCATTGAGCGTTTCTTTATTCTTAGGTTATAGACGATGAATGTAAAGAACTTGGACCAGGAGAGGAAGGTGATTTGGCCATCAGAGTTTCCCCAGAACGGCCAGTTGGACTTTTCTCGCGTTATGTTGTAAGTAAAAACATAAAATTACTTCCAATTTTCATTAATTAGAATCATGATAATTGCCTATGGCCCCTACTGTGGGGTCCCCCCTTCCAAAGCTTTATCAAAAAATAGAATCCCACTCCTTGAAAAGGGAAAACGAGAAAGTGATCAGATAAAATCATTGAACATGTAACGTTCTTAAACTCAACTGCAATAGGCATTGGTTCATAAATTGGAAGTTTTTGTTTTTGTTTTATGTTTTCATACAAAATCCGATAGGAAATTAGTATGTTTTGGCCTGTACTGATTTGTGCTCGATTCCACTGACTTTCGACGTATTTGAACGAGAATAAAAGGAAATATAGCCATCCCAAATCTCGCAAAAATAAATTTCCAGTATAAAGTTTTTAGCATTATAAATTCACTAGACGTTTTGTCTTTACACAAGGACGAACCTGAAAGGACTGCAGCCTGTTTTCGTGGAAACTATTATCTGACCGGGGACAGGGTTCGTAAAGACGAAGAGGACTATCTCTGGTTTGTCGGACGTGCAGATGACATCATCATCTCTGCTGGGTAATTTTTAAAGCAAAATCTCATATTTAATGTACTACCCTAAGTGAGTTTGAAAATGTCAATATTTTCTTCATTCTATTTTCTAAGTTAATGAAAAGAAGACTGGTCACCATTGAAATATTGTGTGGAATGTCCAATTTCAACACTATCTACCTGTATTCATTCTAGGTGTTGCAGTTTATTGAAGGTTTGATAATCATAATACCTCACTATTTTTTCACGTAATAAGCAGTAGAACCATTCATTTCATCTTAATATTTGCATTTTGTGTTGGCCAGGTACCGCATCAGTCCATTCGAAGTGGAAAGCGCTCTCCTAGAACACCCTGCAGTGGCCGAGTCGGCCGCCGTGAGCAGTCCTGACCCCATTCGTGGAGAGGTCAGTTAGCAGAGATACTATTCAAATACATGTAATTCAATATTTATTGTTAATCTACTTAAAGAATACTAATAGAATACGTTAATAGCTATAAACTACATATTTGAATAAGAAAATTATAATTCGCTAGGTGACTCTGTCGTTGATTTTTAGATTATATAATCAATAATACAGATAGTATGGATCAGGGAATCAGTATACTGATTCCCTGATCCAAACTAACTGTAGGAAACGAGATAATTTCACAAATGTCTGTCCCTAATGGGGCCAATGGTTGAGGGAGGCCCTGTTTTATTTGACAAAAGAAATTCTGTCAAAAAAATATTATCTGTAGGAAACGAAGTAACATCCTTCAATAGTATGACAAATAATATGACGTCCATAGTCGTATACCTTTTAAAAGTATGCTTCTTTCTGTATCGCAATTGAAATGTATTGTAAACTGCTGCTTGTGGATGTTTCAAATGACTTTATAAATACGTGTTATCTACAGGTGGTGAAGGCGTTTGTGATCCTGAGGGACACCTACAAAACTGCTGAAAAAGAAAGTTTGGTGCGAGAGCTTCAAGAACACACGAAGCGTGTAACTGCACCTTACAAATACCCCAGAAAGGTTTGTTTAACTATGAAATCAGCCCTGACAAAACAGTTATGCTCAGGTAACCTGATCCCCCCTAAATTTTTGCCCCGCTCTAACTTTTTCTATCAGATCAAAAGGCAATAAGAAGGTACTTAAGGGACGCGGAATCGCCCATACTATGCTCGAAAGGGAGTATGGAATAAACTATTAACTTACAATACTTTCTCATCTTACACATGGAAATAAAAGGAAAATATCCGTCTTCTACTCTTTTTCCCCCGATAGATGTTACCTTAACACCACATGTTCAATTCTTGAGGAGTTGTAAAGCTTCAATGATGCCCCTCTTTAGCCTTTTCCATGATAATACATAAGCGAGGCCAGGGTTTGCACCTTTCTGGAGAATTAGGTACGGTATTTAAAATCGGCCATTAAAAAGTAATGAAAACTGACAAAGTAAGAAGAAATGACAGTGCTATTCATTCTGTAGATTTTGTTTGCTTTCCATAATGATAGTTTAAAAATCGGTTATGGAAAATGAGTTGCAAATATATGTAGTCTACGCATGCTATTTATCATATCTAAAATTACTTCTCTCCCATTCACCTCATTCACCAAGTGCATTTCATGTTTTCTTATTTTAACAGATACATTTTCAATAAACGTAAGTTATCTACATGTTGATTCTAGTGTTAATCATTGTATATTTACATTAGTTCTGGTTTGTTTTGTTCTTTCTAGATTGAATTCGTTGAATCCCTTCCCAAAACTGTAAGTCTGAAGACTCGTCGAGTTGAATTACGCAACATGGAGTGGAAAAAGCAGTGATACTGTTAATTGCGATCCACATCTCTACATGAAAAAGAAAGAAGGGACACAATACATTCCGCTGCGACATGTCCGATCAGTATTAAAAGAAAAGAGGGAAACATTCAAGAAAGACATGTGCGATCTATATTACAAAAACAGTCCTACCATGCGTTGATGCATAGAGATACATCAGATCTTATGTATGTCTATGGTTGATGTAACATGCCGTTAGCGGCAAAACATGTTTTAATCAAATGCCTTCTAGATAAGTAGGAACTATGTAGCTTGCCTTATATTGTTAATGTATTTACCTATTTGCTACATTACCAGTGATTGCAAATCGTGAATGATAATACTCATATGTACCTTCTGGTGTTGGTTTAATAGAATATGCAGTAAAGGTTTGTAGGTTTTAACTGTACTTTTTGAAGATAATTCAAACAGCAGCATCATATAGGGAACATTATATAATAATGCTCATTCCTTCTGAATTTTGAAATCCCTTGTAGGGAAATTGTATAAATCAATCGTATTTCATCTGGGAAATTCATATTTTCTGGCTTAAGTAGAAGAAAATTATATTTTTTGGAATGATAATACTCATATGTACCTTCTGGTGTTGGTATAATGGAATATGTAGTGAAGGTTTGTAGGTTTTAAATGTACTCTTTGAAGATTTGCATGTTGAGTCCGGGCCACCAGTAGTGCTGTCGCAGTTGTCGTTTAACCAGAGTCATGCCGAAATGTCCTTCATGGGCAATATTCAGGATACTAGAATGAAGAGACTCAGGGATAGTTCGTTACCTTGTAGAGATTTACGTAATGGCCACTGAGTGTCCATATAAGTATGGGCCATCTGCAGGGATTCATCCTCCTGCGTAGCTTGTAGAAACTGCTTCGTAGAAATAGCACTATTCGTAAGTGCTGATACCTCAACAATATACTCCTCGTCCTCACTCTTCATCCACATGTTGAAGAGGCAACTGCGACATGCAGTCGGCTGCAGTGTTGTTCATGCCAGGGATGTACTTTATGTCAAAGTTATACTCTAACAGAAGAGTAGACCACTTGTTAATCCTTTGGCTTGTTGTATCACTATCAAAGCCTTTCGCGATCAGGATGCTAGTAAGGGGCTTATGGTCGGTTCGGAGCACGAGTCTCCTACCCCATAGGAAAGTACTGAGACGTTGCGTAGCCCAGTGAAATGCAAGCATCTCTTTTTTGATAATGGAGTAGTTTCTCTTGGTGTCTGAGAATGTGCGCGATATAAAGATGGTCTGATGTTCGTTACCGTTAGAAACTTGTAAGAGCACAGCTCCCAAGCCGCATTGGCTCGCTTCTGTCTTAAGAATAGTTTCTATGTCTATGAACGAATTAAACGTGCTTAGGTCGGACGTTTCGTGATATCAGATTTAATACTGTCAAACTCTTTTTGCTAACGGTCTTACCACTAGAAGTTCACTTTCTCTTTCATGTGAGTGTGCAAGGGTTCAGCTTTGCTTGCAAAGTTCTTAACAAATTTCAACATGTATTCACACAGTCTGAGAAATGATCGGAGTTGATCTTTGTTCTGTAGTGCTGGTGCATCGACTACAGCTGTAACTAGGCTCTCCTTGGGCTTTATCCTGTCAGGGGTTACTTGAGGTGACCCAGGTAGTTGACTGATGTTTGATTGAATTTGCACTTGTCCCGCTGGACAGTCAGTCCGTTCTCCTTGAACCTCTGGAGCACTATATGGAGCAGTCTATTGTGCTCTTCCTGGTCTTTGGCATGGATAAGTATATCGTCTTGAAAGTACGACACGCCTTTCACATCCTTGAAGATCTTATGCATCATGTGTTGAAATACAGAGGATGGGGAAGCTAGATCAAAAGGTATCCGTGTGTGATGGAATAGTCCTTCTGTACTTAAGAAAGCAGTCATAACCTTTGAATCCTCAGTCAGTGGAATCTGGTGATAAGCCGAACTCAGGTCAATAGTAGTGAAGACCTTTGCGTTCTCTAGTGTAGATAACATTTTGTGTATATTTGGCATCGGGTAATGCTCAACGATAATTTTTGAATTAATGTCACATAGATCGACACATATTTGTACAAGGCCATCTGCCTTATGGGCAACAACGATTGGCGATACCCACTCTGATGCCTCAATTGCCTCTATAAAGCCTTTGTCTTGTAGATGTGTAATGGTTCAAGATTATTGTGGATAAGTGGTGACTCTCTAAGGGAAAGACAAACACAGCAAATTGTCTGAGATCCAGTTTTATTACCATACTTCTTCTAAAATGATGTCCCTTCGCATGTTGCTGCCTACATACTGAACTTTCTTCAGGTCTTACCAACAACCAGCGAAATGGGCCATAACCAACCTGTCCATCTGGCTGCTGTTTTGTTAAACTACTTTCAAAAGGACCCGTGGGAACCAGCAAATTGGGTCATGACCCCATCTCTTAGTTCCAGCCTCATCCTCCATGGCTTAGTGGTTAAGACCCTCACCTCCAAACCCAAAGGTTGTGGATTCAAATCCTGGCAAAACCACTTGTTACAGTGAAAATAGTTCTAAAAAAATATCTTCCCAATTCAGGGTTTCAGCTTTGTCTCAATAAAGTCAATTTTACAGAGAAATAGTCTCAAATAAAGAATAGTCTCTTTGCAATAAAGGCTAATATTCCACAAAGTGGGTTCTCAAAAAATCCTTGAGCTCAGACCTCCATAAAAGAGGCTAACAGAGATCCTTTGTTGTAATACCTTACCTATCTGGCAGTGGAGAGATCTGCTTTGGGGTCTGGCCCCTTGCCAACCTCACTAACCAGCCCAGTGGACCAAAAAGGTGTTTAGGCTAAACACAACATCTCCACTTTTACACTCAATAAAAGTATTCAAACCATGTTTTGACATTATAGGATATTTTACATCAAGTTTCTACACCTTACTAAAGATAGATACACCATAAAAAGGATTCAGAAACACCATTAGAACTGATTTACATCAAAAACGTGTGCAAAACGTCACAATGCAGCGCGGACCGTGCGTGGACCGCATTCTGCGTTAAACCCTTTCCGTTTACTCTCTGGTCGATTTGCGCCTTTCAATTCCGGCTTTTTCCACGACACTTCCCCCCCACCTTGAAAAAAGATTTTGCTACCATTAGAAAAATCCAAAAGTTACTTGTCATCACCTGACAACCTTGGTCAGATGAATAAGAAATATAACAACAAAATATATAACAAGTACAAAAAATACATGAAAAATACATGAGATTATAACAAGTGAGATCCATTGTGGTTAGGCACCACTAGAGATAGCGACTGTCTCTAGTCTTCACAATTTTAGAGTGAACACATATTTCAAAAAGTAGCACCTAAAAATGTAAAAAGATATACCACCAACATATTAAGCAGCAATAGTATGGTACATCAACAAATAATCCTATTCTACAAATCCTATCGACTACAAATTCAATACTATGAAGTTCAAATCTTAAATTACAAATCCCAATTTTACAAATCCTAAACTAAATACTAATATACAAATTTAAGAAATGGAAATATCCGGCGTCCGAAGTGGGGAAACGGCCATGAGGGATAGCTCGGTTGGTGTTGCCCTTCCTGTCATCGTCCCGTCTCCTCGTGATGATCTTGTCAGTAGAGGGGGACTCCGGTAGGATGTTGTCCAGGTCCTCCTGGTCGGAGGGCATGGTACTTAGCAGAAAAGTAGTCATGGAAAAGGTATTGGCACTCCCCATTAGCTGGTCAATCTGCCGTTGTAGGTCTGTTTTCATCTCTGCAATTTTGGTTGCAAGGTGGGGGTTTACTGTCCACCTTGACCCCAACTGACTCTGTGGACACTGCCAACCAAGAGCATAGCTCTTGCACTTCAGCATGGAGGGCCATGTTCTCGCGCCGCAGCTCGGCCTCTCGGTCTGCCGCTGCAATCAGCTCATGGGCCTTTGGGTTAAGCCCCTCCAACATCAAAACCAGCTTCCGAACATCCCTGAGTGCCCCAGAGATAGCGACCATGTGTGGCCGAGACTCCAGAGGCATTGTCACGGGTCAATCTCTGCTTAAGCTCACCTCCTGCCCTCTCTGTTCCACCTCGCTCACCTCCTGCCTGGTCTCAGTTTTCCCACGGCTTCCAGTGGCATTCACAAAGTCCATTGAATGGCTATCCAAAGAGCAGCGCATCTGCCATCCAGATTTTTTTTCGGACCTCCATATGTGCCTCCCAGGCCACCTGTGCTCCGTCGCATAACCAAACGCTCGCAACAGCGAGACCACAGCGAGGGTTTAGATTTAACTCTCGCAACAGCGATATCCTTAAGGTTTTCAATGTGCCAATCCTCGCAACAGCGACCAACCCCGTCGCATAATAAATGGTGTGAAACAAGGACATCCTTGTTGCGATATCGTTGTTAAGTTATCTTTGTCACTCTTGATTTTTGTAATAAAATTGACGGTTTTGAAACATGGCGGGAAATAGTTATTTGTTGTCAATATCACGTGAGGCACAGTCATTTACAGTCAATGGTAACATGGCTCCGAAGAAACCACGCCAGAAGAAGGAGGTTTACCCTCGAATCAACCCATTCACAAGGTTTAGTAAGGCCAAGTTCCTCTCCCGCTATCGGCTTCGTAAGCCAATCGTTAAACGCCTGGCAAAAGCTTTCTACGACGCGGGCTTTTGTTCTACCTCAGGCTCGAGCCAGGGCGGCGGTATCTCTGTACCTGAACGCGTAAGTACTCTTTGTTGACACAACCTTCTTATGTCAGTATTACTAAAAGTCATCCTCAATCATAAACACAAAATAAATTATTGTCCATTTTTGTCAAATAAATAAAGAAAAATGTTGTATAATTACAGAATAATATCTTAATTTATTATAATTCTTTATTTTATTGTGTTATTAGAAAAAATGAATAAAAGGTAAAAGGACTAAACCTAGACATGTTGTGTTAGCGACCACTGTCATAACATATTGATACAAATCATTGCTGACGTAGCTTAACCATTGTTCAACTCCAATGGTCGGAGTGTATTGATTACATATTCAATCCAAATATCCATTAAATATCACTTAGTATGCCTAATTGTTAGTGTCCTTATTGAAAAATAAATGTTTGTTGACATTGGTAGAACCCTTTTAGAAGATTTATTTAAAGAATTAAGAAACAACAGAATTAAATCATTTTTACTGCTTCTAGAACACTTAGGAAAGTATCTAATAATGTATTAAGAAAAAATATTATTACTTTATTTATTTAACAGGACATGAACTAGATATATTAAGTCATCATTTATAACATTAGTGTTCCGCTTGCTTAGAACTAATTTTTCCTTATTGTATTCCAGTTCTGCCTGGCCCTCAGGTACTTTGCAACCGGATCCGATTACACAAACGTCGGTGACTTCCAGGGAGTACAGAAAACCACAGTGTCACGTGGGGTGTTGGAGGTGGTGGAGTACTTTTACTGCCACCAGCAAGAGTACATCTCCTTCCCGTTCAGCCGAGATGCCCGCGAAGAGAAGGAAGAAGAATTTCTTCAGCGTTTTGGGCTTCCCCAAATCTTTGGGGTAATCGACGGTACCCATGTTTCCATACGACGTCCGTCGGCCAATGTGGAGTACCAGTACGTGAACCGTAAACAGTATCACAGTATAAATGTGATGGTAAGGGAGCCTTAAATTTTTCCAATTTCAGTAAGCCTTTTTTTGTAATTTGAAGATATAAATTTTTCAAATTTTACCAATTAATGAAATACTTGTAAATAAGATATTGTACCTCTTGTACAAAAATCAATAGTATAAACTGTTATTTCAGCGCAGCTGTTGGTTGTAAAATGCAATTTATTTTCTAAGCCCATAAGATAGGATAATAATTTTGAATATTTTTTTATATTGAACAGGTTGTTGCCGACGCGTACCAACGCATCTTGCATGTCGATCCATGTTGGCCAGGATCCTGCAATGATGCCGGCATATTGAGCACCACCGAAATCAGTCGACTGGGTGAGCAAGGATTCTTCGGGGAGCATTTCCTTATGGGTGACAACGGGTAAGTTATTTTCTGCATCTATTATTGACATCTCTAAGAAGTGTGATCTTGAAATAAGTGAAACCAAATTAGAATTTTCGACAAAAGTTGAATTATCCTTTTATTTTCAAAGTCAAACATAATATCTTAGTATCATGTGCTTGCACCCTAACTAAGAACATAAACAGACTTCCTGAATCGTAAAATTCTTTTACAATTACAAGACAGCGTTATTATTTTGTCGCACTTAGGTTTAATTGTGATTTACATGTAAATCCGAAGTGACTAGTTACGATTTTAAATATATAACATCAATTACTTTATTATTTTTTTAGCTATCCTCAGCGGGACTTCCTATTCGTGCCAGTCATGAATCCAACAAGACAAGCGGACCTTGACTACAACGCCTGGCACAGGTCAAAAAGGGTGGTTGTTGAAAACACCTTTGGGTCTCTGAAGCAACGATTCAGGTAACCCCCAAATTATTACCATAAAGATTTCTAACTTATTGGACCCATTTACGCTAAACTTGAACTAAAATAAATGATTAAAAACCAAAAGATGGACTGAAAAAATCTGTTAAAATTTAGTTCAAGTCGAAATACTACAATAAGAAGAGGTTAACATATACTAGTTAAACCGTGTCTTTCGAGTAAAACATTCATTGTTTGTTCAGTATAAAAAACATACTTAAACAGTTAATCATACTGTTAATTAGAAAGTTCTATCCTTCTATATAATAATGTAGTCACTATGTGGACACCTGATATACCCTTTTTGATGGTATCGATCTTGAAACATGCAATAATAAAATACAACTTTTATAATTGACTACAGAGTGGTTGGTGACTCGGGAGGTTACATGCTCCACACCCCCGACGTCTGTGGTAAGATAATAGTGGCCTGCTGTTGTCTCCACAATGTTGCCAAGAGGGAAAATACTCCACTGGTCATCGACAGGGACCAAGACAACCGCCCTGTGTACGGACCAGATCGTGGCCAACCCGACACTGAGGTTGTGTCTGACCGGCAACGTGGTGGACGAGGAGGTCAGAACCTGGCCCGCATAAACTACATCACTGAACACTTCGAGTAACAAATTATTTTTCAATTCCCCCTTGACGATTTCCTTAAAACTATGATGTAGTGAAAATTGTAAGGCATTTCTATTTCTTACTGGTTAAGAAGTGAAATATTTATAATCAGTTATTCTACAACAAATATTCCTTGTACAATAACTTATTACAATGACAAAAGAAAACTTAAACAACATTATACCGTAACATTTATACCATGCATGCTGGCATTCAATATTTAAAAAAAAAAGAAACGTAACTTTGAAGTAAGCATTGTCTGTCATGAGCAATTCTCACTATATTTAGTCAAACCTGTATTTCGCAAATGTTTGAATTACAGCAGTTGTTAGTGGTCATCTGCTGACAATAAAGTATACATTATGCAAGTACCAATAAATGTCTTTGTATCATTCTATCTAATGCAAACAATAAAAGTTCTTCTGAAGTATGTTAACACATACAATAATGAAATCCTATCATGAAGTTGGTAACAGTAATGTCCACTCTTGCAACAAGAAATACACTGTTGTAGGACGTTTAAGCATTTTTTCAATTCAATTTTTTTGGGTGTCGCTTCAATTGACTTTTTTTTTTTTCTTGGATAACTTAACAGACAAAATGACATGAAAGTTTAAACGGGAGTATATCAAATTCTTCCTATACTTGTAACCTTAACACTATGCAACATGTTAAAACATGTCGTTGAATTCAAAGGTATCTGTCCTGGTTTACAAATTTAATTGTTGTTTTCATATACTTTTCATATGATTTTTTTTACTTCGGTTTCGCCTTCTTTCCCCGTGTTTTAACTCCCACTTCCTTCTTGCTACGTGTGCTAACACAACAAGACTCTGTATCCACCTTAGGTTCATCCCTTTTTTTTATCTTTCTCCCCCTCTGTGTAGATTCATCACAAGATTCACTCGGGGAACTCAAAACTACTACATCCTTCTTTTTCTGTTTTTTCCCCTGACGTGTACCTTCATCACAAGATTCAGTGGGGGAACTCAAAACTACTACATCAGCACCAGGTGGTGGGGAGGTGACACGAGGATTTTTGGTTATCTTGCTTTCAATCGGGGGCACCAGAATTTCAGCAGTAACAATAACATTTCTCTGAGAGGGGGCTTTCACATTATGTACACGTGTAATTTTCGAAGTCTGTGTTTCGCTGGAAGTCACATATTCATGGTGATGAACAACATTGTCTTTTGGCTCTGACTGTCTGGTTGTCTGTATGCCTTCACAGGTAACAGGCTGGACAGAAAAGCGACTTTTATCAGGCCAGTTACCGCTCAACATTGCTTGTCTAACCTGAGGCTGAGGAGTCTGGTGTTGAACATAGCTGGGAATCACATACTCCTCGGCAGACTGGCTGTAGGTGTGGAGGGTGTAGGAAGAACCAGGCTGGGAAGAGCATACTTTGTATTCTTTACCAACAGACCCCACCTGTCCCTGGTCGTACAGAATTTTGGTTTCTTGAACCTGGGTATGAGTGTTAGAATCCTCTATGGGACGCTGTGAAGTAGCCCGCTGGGTAGAGGGGACTTGTTTGTCTTTTGCAGCAGAACCCCCCTGTTCATGGTAGTACAGATTTGTGGGTTCTTGAACCTGGGTAGGAGTGTTAGACTCCTGTATGGGACGCTGTGAAGTAGTCTGCTGGGTAGAGGAGACTTTTTTGTCTTTTCCAGCAGAACTCCCCTGTTCATGGTAGTACAGAATTGTGGGTTCTTGAACCTGGGTAGGAGTGTTAGACTCATGTGTGGGATGCGGTGAAGTAGCCCGCTGGGTAGAGGAGACTTTTTTGTCTTTTCCAGCAGAACTCCCCTGTTCATGGTCGTACCGAAGTGTGGTTGGGTGTACTTGGGCAGGAGTGTTAGACTCATGTGTGGCACGCTGTGAAGTAGCCCGCTGGGTACAGGAGACTTTTTTGTCTTTTCCAGCAGAACTCCCCTGTTCATGGTAGTACAGAATTGTGGGTTCTTGAACCTGGGTAGGAGTGTTAGACTCATGTGTGGGATGCCGTGAAGTAGCCTGCTGGGTAGAGGAGACTTTTTTGTCTTTTCCAGCAGAAGTCCCCTCTTCATGGTCGTACAGAAGTGTGGTTGGGTGTACTTGGGTAGGAGTGTTAGACTCATGTGTGGCAAGCTTTGAAGTAGCCCGCTGGGTAGAGGAGACTTTTTTGTCTTTTCCAGCAGAAACCCCCTGTTCATGGTCGTACTGAAGTGTGGGTCGGTGCACTTGGCCATGAATGATATACTCCACGGCATCATGTCCTGAAGTAACACGCTGGGATGAAGAGCGGTTCTGGTCTTGAACATGGTTAGACATCTCATGGTCCTCGGCATGCTGTGCTGATTCCAGGTTGGCTGATGATCTACCTATTGTGCCTGCGGTGTCTGTTGTGCCAGCGGCGTCTCCAGCTGAAGGCTCCATCTGTGAAGCTGTCACAACATATTCACTTATTATGAAATTCCCATTGTCTATGAGAATCTCATCGCTCCCCTCATCTACCATAGGATACGGGACATTATTCTTTGTAAGGATAGTCTGTGTCGAGATGTTATGGTGTTTGTACTCAGCAAATTCATTCAGAGCCATCTTTAGCACTGCACAGGAGTTTGCCTGTACGTTGGTCATCTTGTTGAGCACTGTCATTAATGCTGCGCGGTTGTTGTGTAACGCCTCCGTCATGTTACCATGCAGCATCCTGACCTCTTGGAGTTCCACCCGTATCTGAGTGAGATATTTGGCATTAGTAACGTGAACCTCAGATTCACCCACGGCCATATGTTCTGTGATTTTTCCGACCGATTCAG
Organism: Lepidonotus clava; assembly: GCA_936440205.1. Classification (NCBI taxonomy): domain Eukaryota; kingdom Metazoa; phylum Annelida; class Polychaeta; order Phyllodocida; family Polynoidae; genus Lepidonotus; species Lepidonotus clava. Next base: position 24,170,223 of record OW387135.1, read on the forward strand.
GTACGAGCTCATTCTCTTGTGCTTCATCAGAATTTAAAGATGCCTGTCCCTGTAGTGAATCATTATCGGAAACCCCATGGTGCTCGATGTCGCCCTCTTGAAAGGGGTCATTATGGCCGTGATGAACCTCTTGTTGGGTTGTTAGAGGTGCAAGTTTTTTGGATCCATTCTCTTGGACTTTCAGCTTGAGAAGGTTGCCTTTTAACTTTTCTTCAGTGCTGGACACTTCTTCATTGCTCCCATGCTCGCGACGTGAATACAGCTGTTCTTCATGTCCACTCATGGGAACTTTGACAGTTGAGCTAGTGCGTTCTGGAAGAAATCTTGTGGGATCGGGTGTGTCTTCAAGAGTTCTGAATGTCGGTGTTTGTATCGGTTCACTTTCTAAATCTTCGATATACGCTGTATTTTCTGGTGTGACGTCCTCTGCATCTGAGACAGTGTTCTCGTCATCGAAGGGGTTTCTGGCAATGGTATGTGTAGGAGATTTTTTTTTATTCCCTCACCACCATACTGCAATTTCTGTCTCAATTCAGTAAATACATTTTGGTCTTTCCTGTCCCGCACAGTGCTCACTTTGTAAGCTTCGGTGGTAGGTTGGCTGACTTCTGAATGAAGTGTACTTTTTGTAATACCCTTCTCACGTTGAGCCAATATCTTCTGAGCAGCCTCTTGGTCTTTTCTAGCACCTGGTGGGAAATATTTACTCTGACGGGGCGGCAAGATTTCAGACCGTTCAAAAGTCTCTCCACTGTTGTTTGACTTAACATTCTTTTGGACACTTTTACCCTTGGAAACTCGTGTGTCCTGCAGGTCTGGAAGTGTATGCGGGGGTTGAGAGGACTCCAGGGTGTAGTTTTGAATTTCAGCCTGAAGTCTGTTTTTCAACTGAGGAGTTGATTCAATTCCCACGCTTTGAAAGGAATATTGATACCCCTCTGATTGTTGCGGAGTACGAACGTTGAACTCCTCTTTTTCGTTATTAATTGAAAAAACCTGCTTTCTAGGGTGTTTCTGACGTTGTGTGGGCTGCTTATTAGGTTGCTTTTGGGTAGAGGTGGTCACACGCTGCCATAGGTCAACCGGGTCATAAGTCTTTTTCTGAGGAATGGCTGTCTTCCTGGGAGGAACGGTTGTATCACTCTTCTCCAACTGACGCCAGTAAGCGTCATAATTTAAATCCTCCTCATCAGATGACTGTGCTGGCTCCAGTAATGACTCGTCGCGTGAAAATCCGGGAAAAAGGGTAGCAGAGGTAGTAGCCCGTGATGCACCACCACGCTCCAGTAGTTTCTCTCGAAGAATGGCCTCTCGTGGGTTTGGTTCCCTCATCGCACTTGGCGGCTTCTTGGTAAGAGATGCAGGTTTCAAACCTGGTATACCTGTAATTATATAAGCAGTAATTGCAAGAAACGTTAGGTCAATGTTATTGATTCATTTCATTCGGATGTACAGGTGTACTAATGGCTTAGTACTTTTAATATATTGTCATGGTATATAATCCAACAAGGATCAGGCTTAGCAAGTCTACTTCTAGTCTAAATATCTTGCGCTCCTAGCGCCACCTGTTAACCAGTATAAAAGGTGTTGCAAGGTAGAGAGCGAGCAGTTAGTGGTTAGCAGTCACTAAAGTTTAGTAGGTTTAGCCAAGGAGTTATACTTGGAGTAAGTTCATCGGCTCCGTGTAACAGACTGGAGTTTACCAATACCCATTACCTCGGACATAGGATTGTGATAGAGCTGAATACTAGAATGGTCTAGAAGGTGTTGGAGCAACTCGTGTTCTAAATGTGGTTGATTGCTGATAGGAGATGGGAGGTGGACTGATGAAGACTTATACATGGTGGCTTTGACTCAGGATGAGATGTTTATTGAATAAAAAACCCTTTCATATTAAGAAGCTCCCTCATCGTTCATTTCTTTTGAACTATTGGGAAGTGAACGGACAAACTTTAAACGCAGTCTGAATTACTCAGGCATTCTGGAATAAACACTCATGAAGACTTGGATATACACGAACCTTACGCAGTCTTAAATCAAACATTAACAATAGTTCATTTGGTGGAGAACCCGGGTAAAAATTAGAAATAATTAAAATTAATAAAGGAAATGAGCGGCTTCAGAGCTGACCGCCGTCGAGAAAAAGAAAATAAATGAATGAAAATTAATCTTGACCGCCGTCGTGGCGCTAAAAGTATCCAGGTCTCCGCTCAACAGTTGAGCTGAAGAGGGGGGACATGGAATGCTGATTCCCTGATGAACAAGCTACAATAAACTTGGTTGACACCCAGAGCTAATAAGTTTACCCGATCTATTAGAAAGGAGCTAAAAGTTCTAACTCTGTCTTTAGCACTACCTATCCCTGCCCTGCATGCGCATAGTTAGGATAAGCTGGGGGCGGAGTCTTTTCAGGAGTAGTCTTGACTCTCCACAAGAAAAACGGGCATAGACCTGAACAAAGGACGGGTTTAACCTTGTACTGTACTTCGGTAAAGGCCCGACTTACTAGGTGCTGTCTGGAAGTGAGTGATCTGAAGAGATGCATTTACACATCTCTATAATTTAAAGGGGGTGTAGGCTGCATATTAAAAAAAAAAAAAATATATGCAGTCTGCTCCCAATTATAACAATGGGAAACTCGGTGCTACCCATTCTGGTCCTATGAATGGAGGGTACCGACAAACCACATGTAACTAATGAGGACCGGGAATCAGATCAGAAGTGAACCTGAATCTGAGACCCGATCCTCTAGTGATAACTAATGAGGAACGAATAATCTCAACCTCCTTTGTACAGTTAGTACTTAATGTCCTTTAATGACATTTATACCTTACGGAATGAAACACTACCCCACCGCTTGTCATGTTGGTTTTCCCCATGTGATGTAGAGTATGGGGTAGACAGTGAGATGTTGCTGTTAACGTAGGTATAATATCTACTCAAGTGAACCGTTTGGAGTTAGCGGCGCACCCGTTTGCATTGTTAGAAGGGCGCCTCTACCCAATATAAAGTGGAACTCGGTCTTCAAACCCCAGATTGAACATAGGGGGTGAACGCCGAGCTACCACCTGTAACTAACAAGGAAGGGAAGGGATTTTGTCTTAACATAAGCACTCAATGAGAACAGAAACTCTGATCGAAATTGTACTTCATAAAATGAAGTTAGAAAAGTTGGAACAGGTATTATCCTTGAGGGGATGTTAACATATTATATACAAACCCTCGAAATGAATTGAGAAAGTATTCTCGGAAATAACAAAGGAACATACCGTTCATGTATCGGCTCTTAAGTAATACCCAAAATAGTCTTAAGTAGACCCCAATAGATCCAGTACCTATCATTATTCTTATCTCCTCATGGGGTCGGTCAGGGAACCTGAGCGGGGCAGCTTTGCCTCACATTTCGGGCACTCGTGGAACTTTTGTAGGTGGATGTTCTCGTGATGGCTCAACTCCAACCTGTGGGTATAGGCTTTCACGCATTCATCGCAAAGATATCACTGTCTGAGGTGTTTGGAAATCTCAGGTGCTGATAGGCGTGGTTCTGTGTTCGATGGAGCGGTGCCCGCTTAGGCCCGATCTATGAACGTACGAGCTTCCGCAGTGTTCACGTGTGTATCTCTGCTTGAGACGCTTGGTAATCTTTGTGGTTTTGGTGCCTTTCTAGCCCTTAACCCTTTCAGGACTAGAGAATGCCTTATGGCATCTTGGACATAAATATAAATGAAAAGTTATCCATAGAAGAGGCCGTATGGGTCACACAGGTGAAAAAATTTTGATGAAAGAGTGATTAGAACTGAAGTTATCACCATATACACATATGTACCCCTTCTCTCATTAACATAATTGGGAATGTGCTTCTACCGCTATTAATGGAAATACAGCCAGTTATATTCATATGTCAATATTTTGACAATTATCAAGAAAATTACATAAAAGTTCATATCTCTGGATCTAATCAAGCTATTCTATTTCTGTTTTCAGCTAATTATAGCTGAAGTCTTTAGCTATTAATTCTTACTATTGCATTTGGTAAAGTTTGATTCAATGTTTCCATGGCAACCTCCTATTCAGGTACAAAGGGTTTTATCGTTGAAAACGTTCCATTAACATTCTATTTAGAATGTTTTCTGCGATAAAAATTCTATTGAATCTAAGCTTATTTTGGAATCATGATGAAATTATATTATAGTTGGGTTTTCAAAATAATTTATTTATTTTTTCTATTTCTCCAATTTTTCTCCATAAAATATTGATATTAGAGACTATCAATTTCATTGAATTATAGGTTTCCCTCAATTCCCATGAAATCCTAAGGGAACAAGCAAATTACTATTCAATGGTATTGTAGGAGCCAAAAACTCAACCTTAATGACATCAACACTTACTATTTTGACATTTCAAAATGTTTTTGAATGTGGGATGTCTCCGAAAAAGCATGAAATACACCAAAAATGACCCTTACAGATATAGCCCTAGCCCTTAAAGGGTTAACAAGGACACCATTCTTTTCTCACAACGACACATACAGAATCTTCGTCTGGGGGTTCATTCAGTGTCTTAGAGATTTCATTACGGTCTCCTCACAGTAGTATTTTTTTCCTCTTCGAGACGACTCTGGACAATAATACTCACTCTAAAACTTATTCTAACACAATGGCACTGACGCAGTCTTGCTGTTAGACTAAAACATGGAATGGGTATCTGTGGCCTTCGCCACTACATCTCAAACTTACCATGGGAGTCGCCAACAACTCGTTGGACGGCTCCACCTATGGTGTCACCTCACGTGGCCGACACGTCAATATTTCCTGTAACCTGTAAGGGGGAACTACTCATCAAAGAATTCTGTCACAGCCAATCTAATGCTGGGAAGTCTGGACCAAAATACTTGGTCACCTACTGTCACCTAAACTTACCAGGGTGAACACCCTAGGAAGCGCTTGTTACCTAGGGTACCCCATGTGAATTGTTTCCAATGTAGACATTTACATTAATGTCCTGCACGGGAACGATAAGACAAAAAATTCTGTTATGACAAAGATAGCACTGTACGAATATAGACCAGAATGTCCGGTCATCTCTATAAATCTATTGGGGCAGTGCCCAAATTAACAAGTAATCGTAATACAATAACATTTAAAGCCAACACGGCGCAAACTACCCACACACACTGAGAGCCTGCTTGAATCGGTAATGTCAACAAACCACTAGTTAGGAAAACCTCCTATTATCGCCCAACCACGCGCGAAGTAAAATGTTTGATCATGTTCGCCTAAGCAATCCCTCCCACTAAAATAGTAAGCCGAACGTTGTTCAGTGTCCAGCCGTGTCACCTCGTTTCATTTACATCGCCCTAACATACCACAGGACCTGGAAGAGATAATAAGTTTAGTACGCAAGGTCCTGACTCTCGGCCCGCGTCCACCATCTTGGAACCAAAAGTAAACACTAGGTGGCCACCCACGCTACCCGTTACTAAAATCACCAGCGAAACACAGTTTCTGGTTCCGGGAGTGACAACAGCTTCCGGAATACAACCACGTGAAGGCGAGCCGAGAACCACCAAGAGGAATTTGGCCAACAATCTCCTTAAATCTACGATTAGTAGCCTACCTAACGTGCCAAGAACTGTAGAAGGGAGGCGGAACTTACCCGATCTCGGAGCGGTGGTTAGGAGGGCGGCTCCACGAGAAGGGCGAAGGCCCGGCAACGAGCGGCGTAGACAACGGGTCCCGTGGCAACAGTCTATGTTCCTGCGGCTCCTGATGAACATCTGGCCAAAGGCCTCCGGAGAAAAAAAAAAACACTGTCTGGGGTATCCTGGATAAATACATCTTAGTGGACTAGGTGCTGATCGGGAATTAAATCACCAGAATCACTCGGTGAAAACGACCCGGAATTAAGTGTTCCAATCACAGGCCGGGAATTGGATCCAGGAAATCACTAGGTAAAATCACTTAAAAGATCAATATGTACAAAGAAAGATGAGTGCCGACGGTCTACATCAGCAACCGGGCGACCAGGCGTCCTAGGGTCCTGGCCCACCGCCGAACCAACCGGTCGGAGGGCACATAGCCATCGACCAATTCCCTGAAATCATTTATAGTCATGCTCCCGTCCGCAACCACCTTTACGACGTGCAAGACACGCCCGGTGTCCGCCGTCGGGACCCCAAACCAATCGTTGGTTCGACGAACCTCCTTGCTGATCCGGGATACCACCCGGTTCACCCATTTCTGGAGTGAGCCGTCGCTGTCCGTTAAGGGCCACCGACGCGCGTCGAAGCCTGAAGGTGTGGTGAAAAGTAAAGTGGCCGGTGCGGGATGGGCGTTGATGTTCAGGTGGGCCCGGTTTAACAGCTCGGCGTAAAATTTAGATGCGGCGTCCACATTAATGAATAAAGGTATGTAAAGCTCCAGGTCTTGGTCCCAGGTCAGGATGTCCAGGAGATTGCACATTACCACAAGCACGTCTTCAGGGTACATGACGTGGTGCGCAAACGCGTACCCCGCCAGCTCCGCGGTGGTAGCATCCACGCAAGAAAATACCACTAATGATTTGTCCGATCCGGCGAGGATAATGTCGGGGTAGGCTTCGATTCCTCCTTCGCGGTTGGAACAAAAAATGGCAACGCGGACCATCCTCGAGCCGTAAGAATAAGAAATAAACTGGAAACTGGAAAAAACACGTCCGTATGCTACAGAATGACCGTCGGCACTGATTAAAATGACGTCAAAACGAGGCTAATTTGGGAAACCCCTTTTTGATCCAAAAGATCCAAATTCTGAAATCGGCTAGCATGATCAATCCATCGTATAATTTCTTATAAAATCTGTGCTAAACTAAAGTTTAGGTCCCCAACCAACATAATCAAGCGACAGAATTAATTCATATCGGCCCAAAATATCAGGTCGAACCATCAAACTCGCAAATTTGTTCGAAACAGAAATTTGCCATCCGGGCGCTTCGCGCCTGGAGGATCCAAATCGAGGTCAAACCTTGGAAGGGAACTCTAGTCAAGCGACCCACTAAGTACACATGTACTAAGCATGACTGGTGGGCGCGCGACGCGGATGGTAATATTTACTAGACCTAACTGCATAATGTTGCTAGATCAGATGCAGGGACTTTGTATTTATTGTAAATAATGTTGTTATGGTTGAAGTTTGATTGAAATTTGACACGCATTGTATAATGAAATTCGTTCGTTCAAAATGTCCGAATCATCTGTATTGACTTATGTTGTGTTAACTTGTTCTGAAATTAGATTTGATGTGTACTTGTTACTCTTAAAGGGTTAAGACAACTTTACACTGTATATATGTTGAGTTCTGTTGACTTGTGTTACAAATCATAAATATCAGAAACTGTACATGCATGTACTAAGTCAAAACTGAATTGGTCACCTTATGCACGGGTGTCGTTATCCCTAGGCCTTAATATGGGCTGACAATTCTTTGAACTGACTTTGTCACCTTATGCACGGGTGTCGCAATCTTTAAATCTTAAAATAAGCTAACGATGCTGAGAACTTACTTTAATGTACAAGGCACGTACTAAGTGAATACCTAAGATGACGAATACTTCATCCTCTAAAATTGACTTTGTCATTTTGTAACCATGATTATGTCATCATTTACGTTGTTATCCAAATAATCATGTTATCAATTTTTAACACTTACCTTGTCATTTTATGAACGGGTTCTACTAACCTTGAGCTTCAAGATGTGGAAATCAACTCAATGAATAATTTCACTGTGAATTTGTGTTGAAACCGGATCTACAAATCTATTGATACTGTGTTGAATGTACCACGAGAGTCAAGGCCACCCCACCATGGTTTAACAAATATATCCAATCATCAAAATTGGGAGTTCATTATATTCATTTGGTTTGAGCTATGTCGTCCACCTCCTTAAACTCAAACACCTGACCGCCGTCGAATGTACTAATGGCTTAGTACTTTTAATATATTGTCATGGTATATAATCCAACAAGGATCAGGCTTAGCAAGTCTACTTCTAGTCTAAATATCTTGCGCTCCTAGCGCCACCTGTTAACCAGTATAAAAGGTGTTGCAAGGTAGAGAGCGAGCAGTTAGTGGTTAGCAGTCACTAAAGTTTAGTAGGTTTAGCCAAGGAGTTATACTTGGAGTAAGTTCATCGGCTCCGTGTAACAGACTGGAGTTTACCAATACCCATTACCTCGGACATAGGATTGTGATAGAGCTGAATACTAGAATGGTCTAGAAGGTGTTGGAGCAACTCGTGTTCTAAATGTGGTTGATTGCTGATAGGAGATGGGAGGTGGACTGATGAAGACTTATACATGGTGGCTTTGACTCAGGATGAGATGTTTATTGAATAAAAAACCCTTTCATATTAAGAAGCTCCCTCATCGTTCATTTCTTTTGAACTATTGGGAAGTGAACGGACAAACTTTAAACGCAGTCTGAATTACTCAGGCATTCTGGAATAAACACTCATGAAGACTTGGATATACACGAACCTTACGCAGTCTTAAATCAAACATTAACAATAGTTCACAGGGATGACAAAATGAACAGGAAAATTGAAGTTACTTCATGTAATTAAAAACCAAAAGATACCCTCCACAGTCGTCATTTCTAGTTTAAACATGAAAAGGGTATTGTATGTTATCACCAGGATGAAGGTAATATTTTAAACTTAAATTGCATGGAGACAGACGACTAGATCAGGGACTACATCTATACCCGTGTATTCAAGTGCCAGCATAACAGACTCGCGGAGATGTTCTTCATCTGGGACCTTCCCGGCACCGCTATAGCCATACCTCATTACGAGTTCTTCGTGCTGGAGTAAGAAATTCAGAAATTACAGCTTTAAAACAAGTTAGCTTTATACAATTTGAAGTGTAGTTGTACGGAATGTAACAAAAATTTAAATACAGGCATCAATTTCCATCGTACAAAGAAAAAGAATATTTCTTACATAACGTAACAAAGAGACCTAGTCTTACATGTTTTTCATGAAATTATTTTTGCTCCAAATACCATCGATTTTTTACTTTGAATACTCAAAACATTACACGCTATTACTGGGAAGATAAATAGGCATATAAATAATTAATTAAAGGTTTTACAGAACAGGAAGTGTTAGATGCATTTAAATGTTATCTATATCCTCTTAAAAGGAAAATGAGCATCCTTTTGGATTCGTACAGACGCCAAGAAGAATGATATGTACTAAAAAAAAAATTCATTTACATTGTGCACTAGGTAAGAATAGAATGCCTTCATGACGTGTATGAACACTATTTCTAAATGACAAACAAAAATAAAAAATGTTTATAGATTAATAATGAATGTACTCACAGCCTTTTTTGCAAAAGTTTGATAGTGGCTTAACTTGTTCTTGACTTCCGCAAGGGAGCGTCGTTCTTTCGGTGGTTTTTCGTCATTTACGTTGTCTGAAATATTAATATGTCCATTCAATCACCAGACACATGTCTCACAGTAACAGGCCTCAAAGCGGTGATCATTCCAAAAAATGTCCCTTTAAAAGGCCACAATTTAAGAAATAAAGGTCGGATAAGGGGAAAACAATTCAGTTAAAGTGCATAGTTGTAACTAATTTCCTTATGAATTTAGATAAAAACCACATGTTTCAGTGTTCCTTTATGCTTGGTACTACTCTTTTTAGAGGATTCAACATTATTTCTCACTTTTGGATTGAAATCGATGACATGCTTTCCAAGACAGTAAGCAGGGATTGGTCAGTATGTTTCTCGAAACACTCTTTGTTGCTATGAGCAGGAACATACAATTTTAGTTAGACTCTAGAAATGACCTGTTTTTGGTTTTTTTCAAAAAGGGGTCAACAATAATTCAGTATTTCAAAATCTCTATTTCTCAAAATATTTATTTTTTTTAAAAGAATATCTCTGATGATAAGGTCAGGATTTTTGGGGTCAAACATGACAGTCATTATACATTTGAATTAGCCATATTACCATTGAAGTGCATCATTTTTCAAAGATTCACGACATTTGTTTCCTTTGTTTACTCGAGATGTTTTCGAAGATTCCTTGTAATTTCTAACAATTCTTACAGTTATCTGTCACTCGTAATGAAAAAAAAGGTCATTAAATGTCGCGGAGAGGAAAATAAAGCTTTTAAAGGTCCCAGAGGCCAAAAAAAAGTGTTAAAGGTTTTAAAGGTCCCGCTTTGAGGCCTGCAGTAAAATTTACAATATTCAAGTATCCAAGTGTCAAAGTAAAACCAGAAATGTACCATTCTCAATAACCTGTGTAGTACGATCTGTTTTTTTTTTCAATAAACAAAGGTATTACATATTTAACGTGCACAATATTGACACTCAAGTGACTTGTATATTTTGTAAAGATTAAACGTTATAATGAAAAAATGCTGATTAGACTGGATAACTTAAATACACAGTTTAAAGTGACGTCACATTGTTTTTGTATTTTGGCTATTGTTAAATATCTAAATAATCTTATACCTGTTACACGCTGTCTGGCTACTGTGCGGAGGAAGGTAGCATCACCTACAAATTTGTAGGGACCTTTGAGCTCCCTCTTGTAGTAATTGGCAGAGGTGAATAAACGGCACAGTTCATTCTCAGTCCAAAATCGGGCACGGATACGTTGTTTGCCAACACTTGAACTGATTCTTCTCCTAGGGAAGGTATAAAACACCAAAATTGTAGCATCATCACAAATATAGAACACCATAATCGGATGCAATATAGAGTCTAATTTCATTTTAGTTAATTTTCTTTTAATTGCGTCATTGCTGTAACGGTTACCAACATTTTTACAGAATGTTATTCTTGATGTATTATTGTGATATATACTTGAAAGCCTCTAATGTAAATGTAAAGTTGAAGATGATTTGTACGATGTTTTTCATTTATAATTATAAATTATTTTGATTTATATGTTGGCTGGTTCTTAACATTTTGTTTTAGTCTAGTACCGGTTTTTTTTTTAAGTAAATAGATAGATCACACCTTTTACTACATCAATAATGGAACTCGTGTTGAGGAGACAACTTTTTTAGTGTAATATACCAACCTGGGTCGTCTTTGCCTTTTCAATTTACGATTGGACTCTTGGGAGGCCGGGATGATATAATCAGTGTCCCTTACTTCGTTTTCATCACTGTCTGTCTCCCCAGGCATATCCACATAGTCAGGATCATTGAGGGTGTCATCTAGGGCTTCTGGAGGCTCTTTGTCCGACTCTGACGTCCCTGTTGGTGTGCTCATAGGTGCTTTGGGTACGATAGGCGCCCTAGGTTTGGCAACTATAGGTGGTTTTTTTGTTTTCTTAACTTTACCTACAGGCTCTTCTGATCCTGCATATAAACCTTGTAATCCACTCGTGGATGGAAAGTTACTTGACACACCAGTCTTCAAGGTTCTATCGACTTTGTATTTGGGAACTGCACCAAGAGGTACACCTGCATGGGAGGTGCTGGTTACTCTGACTTTTCGAGCTGGTTGTCGATCTCGATCTCTTCTTGCCGCCTCACGTTCTGCAGAGACGTCCTCCTCATAGTCTAGCACAGTTCGATGTCGTTTCTATATAAAATAAAAATGATTTTTACAAAAAAAATTTTGAAATTGTACAGAGAATTGCTATCATGTACCTGGTAACTCAAAATTAAAATTGTTTCCTTTTTCAATTGAAATAAATACGTTAAAAAAAAGGAATGTTTTCCACCTTAAATTGGAAGCAGAATTAATTGAAGCCCTATACCTATTTGGCGATTTCTCCGTCAGGAGGCATCATTAAGCTATTTTTTGGAATGAACAGGTTCTATAAAATAGCCCAGTTAACAGCCCAACGATTTTACAGACGATTCTGATGAAACATATAGATTTCAATACCTGAGAATGACGGGCCATCATAGGAAAAAATGATTGCTGGAGGCAAAATTGCAAAATCGCCTAGTGGGTATGGGGCTTCAGTAAACTGATGACCCACAGTACTTCATGGAAACAAACATATGACCAGGAGGAGTGTTATAATGAAATGGTTCAAACTTAAACTCATCAAACTTTCAAGAAATGTTGACATTACATCTACAAGATTCCGGGAAGTAATATTTCTATCGAGTATATTGTTTTAAAATTACCTTTTACGTTGCCGGTGGCATGAGCGATAATAGGGGAGGACAAAACGGCGTCACCTTATGTACGGTTAGACGCAAAAACTAACAAACTAACAAGATATTAATCGGCTGTACTTCAACAATAAGTAGATAAACTAACTTATTATATGAATTCCTAATGGTGTCATTGCATATTTACCTTCCCGGACATGTTTTTCCTTTGCCTTCGTGGACGCCGTGTGTGTTTCGGAAAGCTGCCGCAGGAAGACTTCCGGGAAAATTATCACTTCCAGTTTTTATGTTTATGAGATAGTTCACTTGAGTCCCGCAAGATGGTGCTCTGAAAATACTATGGCGACTCCTGGTGATAACAATGGGAACATGGTAAACAAATAGAAACAGCGATAGTTTGTGAATAGGGATGTCGCTTTTGCGATATGTGTCGCTGTTGTGACACAGATAATAGCAACACATGTCGCTGTTGTTACATGTGTCGCTGTTGTAACACAGATAACAGTGACACATGTCGCTGTTGAGATAAGTCTCACTGTTATATTACACATAACAAGGACATCCTTGTTCAGTAAAAAGCAATCAAAATCAGGTGGACAAACATCGCTGTTATCGCCAAAGTTGGATACACTCGCTGTTGAACAGGGACGGGTCTCGCTGTGGTGGACAACCCTCGCAACAGCGAGGGGGGTTATGCGACGGACCACTGGTAGTACTTGTTGTTTCTGTGCCTGTGGAACCAGTGTAGGTGTTGGTACAGCTGACACCTCTGGGCCTGAATACTTCGGCACTGTGTGGTCCAGCCCTTGTTGATTGGGCACTGGAAATAAGGCTTAAGGGGGCAGTGCACCTCCCAACAGTGCCGGTAGTACCTCACAGATGTACTGAACTCCTTCATTAGTGTGGGACAATTCTGAAATATACATGGCTGTCCTTCCTTCCACAGCGTCGCTGGCCCGTACTTCAGTTTATTGTAGGTGGGTACGCTAAGAGACCCCCGGCTGGATTCCAAGCTGTTGTCCTACCATTTCTGGTACCCAGCCAGGTACTCTTTGCTTTCCTGTGACCACAAAGTGTCCTCTGTTTCCGACTCCTCGCCATCCGTGCTCGGTAAGGGAGTGGCGATGGTCATGCACCCAAAATCCTTTGGCCTCCTCGCCCGCTTCTTATGTGTCTCATTCCAACACACTCTCTTTGCAGGTGGTGGACTAAGTCCCTGCTCTTCAACTAAGGATTCCATTTTCACAACTTTCTGCAAAGGAACAAAATGAACCTTTGAGATTCTTACTTCCAAATTCCTCAAGTCTTATTCCTAGGTGTGCTTGGATCTTCAGAAACAACTTAAGCTGTGTGCGGTCTCACTCATCCTCCTTGCATAGTGCAGCCTTTTGTTCTTCTGTTTCATTCCCATTTGTTTCTTTTCTCCTGGTGTCTTTCACACACATTTGATTTCATTTGCTCCTCATTCATACACACTTGCTTTACCCAGTTATTCTTACATTCTCCCCATTCACACAATCTCTGATTTCTTCATTCAAAAATAAATGCTAGCTAGTCTTCTTTTTCTATTGGACTTCCACTCTGCATTTTTACCATTTACTGCACCACTTTCAATCAAATCATAAATTCTACCCCAAAACTATTCAAGGAAGTCCTATCATGTTCCAGCATACTGCATAGTATGCATTCTAAAAATCCATTCTTAATATTTCTCGCCTCCATAGCAGACACTACCAGAGTGACTGGTACAACAATACTATTCACCAGAATATTCTAATATTGGTCTCAGCCTCGATATCAATATAGGGGATAACTATGATAACTTTTTCTCAGTGTCTTAAGCCTTAACTAGTAATATCCTAATAATAATCTCTAAATCTAAGTGGAACTATGACTTCCCTAGTCCTTGTCTTAACTACTGCAGGCTCTTTCACCTGTTCTGGTTCTTTCTTTTTCTTAGTCCGCCCTCTTTTCTTCTTCTTTACTTTTGAAGCTTTCTTTTTGGAAACTTTCTTTTTAGGACCTTTGGTCAGTTTATCCAGCACCTTCTCAAGACCTTTCTACATTTGTCACTCCAAATTTACCACCTAGTGGTACTAACTGGTCTACATACCATTTGATCTGTTCCCCAGTGCTGTCCTGTATCCTGTAAGTCAGCTTTCCTACATGGTCTACAATCTTCCAAGGTCCATCATACTCTCCAAGGCCTTTGATGCTCGCATTTGGAACATAGTACCTCATGACCAGAGCTCCAGGCTGATAAACACAACCCAGTGTCATAGTATCGTTTTTGATACACAGCTGCTCTCCCAAGATGCTTTCTTGCATATTCATAAGCCTTATGGAGGTTTTGCCTCATCCCTTCTACATAAGGCCCAAAAAAAAAAATTGTTGTGTTCAGGTTTCCCGACCGACCCTAATTTTTAGCCCCGACCCTAAAGTTTTTAGAAGAAAATACAGGGAAAATTAATTAAAATATGGCTAAAATAAGCACCTAGCCTATCATTGTAGTTAAAAAAAATATTTAAAAAAAAAGAAAATCCCGACCTACCGACCCTATTTTTTTGTAGACATGAAACCTGAACGCAACAATTTTTTTTTTTTGGCCTAAGCATTTTCACACAGTAGATCTACGGAATTTGGTTGAACACCATACACCATATCTGGAGCCATGATTTTCTCTTGCACATGGAGCATCACATCCAGACTGATGTGGGTGCTAGCATGCTCTGTGCCTCCATAAGCACTAGCTGTTTATTCAGCCATGTCATCCCAGTTAGCGAGCTGTTCATTCATGAATGCTTTCAATGAGCCTATCAATGTTGAGTTAAACTTCTCAACCATGCCATCACTCTGGGGCCTATAGGGATTTGTATGGGTCTTTTCAATCCCTAGCCTTTTACACAACTCAGCCCACAGTTTGGATTCAAAATTTGGGCCCTGATCGGTGTGAATGATTCTAGGTGTTCCCCAGATCAATATCCACCTCTTTATAAGAGCTTCAGCACAGGTAATTGCTGTCTGGTCTGGCAAGGGCACCACCACAACCCACTTTGAGAAGTAATCTTGGATTACCATAAGGTAACAATTTCCTCTATATGTGGTCTGTAAATCACCTAGGATATCTATTGCTATCCTCCCAAAACAAGTGCCGGTAAGCTCTTGCTGCAAGGGAGATTTTCCTTTTGGAGGCTTGCTCTTTGTTTTATGGCAAGTGGTGCACTCTGCCATCCATCTATCAAGATCACGTCTTTGACCTGGCCAGTGCCCCATGGGGGTCCGGGTAAGAATAAGCCCTCAGTAGCCCCTGCTGATCGTATGAGGCGACGATAGGGGGGACCCTGCACTGACCAAGTGGTTTTTGGGTTCAGTTCCCGGTCAGTGCTTGGTTCACTAAGGGATGAGGTGCAGCAAAAATGATCGCTGGGTTTTGATCCCCTGCTGTTTGCCCGCCCTGTCACCTTCATCTCATAAATTCGATCACCAAAGACAGAATTCGTCCCCACTCGTTTTCGCCGTGAAAATGACCCTGGCTGTCGGTACGGCGTAAAACACCCAACACTCACTCACTCACCTGGCCAGTAGCATCTGTTTCTGAGACTGAAAAGGGTCTTCATTCTCCCAAAATGGCCTCCTGTAGAATGAAGGTGAATCAACTCAAAGAGTTTAAACCTTAGAGTAGTTGGCATGACTGGTACCAACTTCTTCTTTTGCGTTCCTTTGGTTTGCCTCCTCACACAGAGTATACCAGACTGAATCTCCAAACTATCCCACTGAGAGCAGAGCATCCGATACTCTTTAGACTCTCCAGAGATGGCAGGTCTATCTGGTGGCTCTTTGCCTTCTCTTTTCATTTTACTCAGCTGGCTAATGTCCCTATCTAGTTGCTGTTCTCGCAACACAACCGAAACACAAGTAGGTTCTACATCATCGGTACTTATCAACTCTGCAATGATGGCATTATGGCTTCCGCAGTCCACACATTCTGGATTGTGGCACTTTGCAATTGGCTTCCTTGACAATGCATCAGCATTGGTGTGCTTTCTTCCTGCTCTATGCTCACTGGTTTGGCAGTGATACCAAAATCTGACAGGATAGAAATCCATCTAGCTAACATCCCATTAGCATCCTTGAAGTTCATTAGCCACTTCAGAGAAGCATGATCTGTCCTGACAGTAAAATCAGTTCCCCAAAGGTAACTGCTAAACTTCTTGGCATTGACAACTATGGCTAGCAGCTCTCTGTGCGTAGCGCAATAGTTTCTCTGAGACTTTCCTAAGCTGTTACTCGAATAGGCTATGACTACCCTTTGCCATCCTGGATTTGGGATAACACTGCCGAAATGGATTCTCTACTGACATCAGTGTCTAGAATATAGTGGCCTGTATCAGTTGGAAATCCAAGTTTTGGTGGAGAAACCAATGACTCTTTCAAACTCTCAAAAGCCTTTTGACAATCTTCGTTCCAGTAAAACTTTGGTTTTCCACCTCTCAACATATCTGTTAGAGGAGCAGCTCTTCCAGAAAAGTCTTTAACATACTGCCTGTAATACCCAGCTAGACCTAAAAAACCTCTCACTTGCTTGAGAGTTTCAGGTACGGGCCAGTTCTGAACAGCTTCTGTCTTTTCTGGATCTGTGGTAATGCCATCTTGGCTCACAATTCTATCAAGAAACTTAACTGACTTTTGGTACAGTTTACACTTGGAAGGTTTCACTTCAAGCCAGATTCCTGTATTCTCTCCAATACAGCACACAGATTGTCCTCACACTGACTCAGGGATTTACCAAAGACAATGTCATCCAGGTATACTAGGCATTTTGTCCACCTAAGGTCTCCAAGCATTTCCTCCATCATCCTTTGGAATATGGCAGGAGCGTTGCACAAACCAAAAAGCATGACCTTGAATTGAAACAGAGCATCAAGTTAATCGTCTATTATGGGGATTGGAAAAGCATCTTTTTCTGTCAGGTCGTTCGTTTTTCTAAAGTCTACACAAAACCGAACAGATCCAACCTTTTTAGCCAAAACTACTGGTGAGCTCCAACTAGAATGGGATGGCTCAATCACATTGTCCTTCCACATATCCTTCACAGCTTCTTCTATAATTGGCCTCTTTCCTGGCGCAATTCTTCCTCAGTGTACACCTCACAGGTCCTGGCTTAAGCAACTAGATCATGTGCTGAACCTTTTCTGTGAGCCCAGTCTTAACTTCACCTGGCGGAACAAACAAATCTGCAAACTGACTTAACCCTTTAGCCCCCAATCCGGCCCTAGCCGCCCGAGGGTGTGCTCCCCAATCCGGCCGTAGCCGCCCGGAAAAATGACGATTTTTCCGTAATTTTCCCTTATTTTTCCAAGGGGGACACTTTTGTGGATATTCAACATACATAGTTGGCCAATATATCGTTTAAAAGCTCATTTAATTCCCTCTCCAATGCTACAAACCCTATGCTTATAACATTTATTTATAGGGCTTAGTTAACTTTTGAACTTCCTCAAGTAAAAGGAATTTAGGGAATTCCGGAGGGAAATCCATGGAAATCGTGGGGAAATCAAGCAAATTATGAATGCAGACTGTGGGGTCTAAAGGGTTAATTTATCTCTACTTTGCCTATGTGTCCATGTAGGAGATTCTGCCCCCTGCAATAGTTTATCCATGAACTCAAGCCAACTGGCCTCATCCATACTGTCTAACTTATCTAATGTATTTACAAAATAAGTCGAAACTTCTTCTTCAATACTAGTGTCTTCAAGGTCCATGAAATCTGCATCATGCACATAAGCAATCTGCATATCTTTGTCTAAGGGCACTGACCTTCCTGTCATATTCATAACCGGTATCAGACCTTCTTCTCTTTGGATGAGACTAAAGATGGTAGTGCCAACACTCCCAATTCAATCTCGTAGTTGGGCAGCAACAGGGTATCCACCCGACTTCCACCCAAGTCATGCTGTAAGGCCTAAGCTTCAAGTTCCTCTCCATAACAGCTATTCCTGGTGAGTGGTCCTTATAGGTATAAGGGTATCTTACTCCCTGAAGCCTATAATAGCCAATTCTTTGCTCTAAGCAACCATAAAAAACACTACCAAAATAAGCACCCATACTTCCAGCATGACCATTAAGATCCATTATCAGAAATGGCCATCGGAAAGATAACATGGCCATCTTGAAAGATAACATTGCCTTTCCATACACCTTCATAGCTTGAATGTTAGCAGCATTCACCCTTATTGTTGAGGCTAACAACTCAGGTGGGTGTTCAAGTTGATCAAAAGCTGATTTATCTAATGCAAAAAAAGTTGCGCCAGAATCAATTAGAAAATCTGCCTCTCGTCTAGCCAAGTTCACAGGAATGAACCACTGTAGATTGCTATCTACCCTTATAGAATGCACTTCATTGTCAAAATTCTCCCAAAGTTCCCATACTTTCTCCATTGTATGAGGATCAGGCTCATGTTTCCCCACACACTTGTTCAGAAGAGCCGCCAAGTACACCCTGCTGATCTCCAGTATCTTCAACTAGTAACTCAGTGGAGCAGTGCATAGCAGTTCTGGCACCTGTTATTTCCCTATCTACAAGCTCTTCTCCTTTCTCATTTTCCTGTTTCTGTTCTGGGTCAACAAATCCTGTATCTATTTCTATCTGGGCTGTAACTGGGCCTCTCAGCACAGCCCCTGTAAGTTTTCCTGTAACTCATGAACCTTTGTCTGGTTCACCTATGTTGCTACATCTGCCTCTGGTTTTGCTTTTCCCTTCCAGTACTCAGTACTAAATTTACTCAATTTGTTTAGCATCGGGCAGTTTCGTGAGAAGTGTCCAACTTATCTGCAACCCTAACAGGTAACGGTCTTTTTATCTACCGGACCTTTGCTTCTTTTGGAAGGCCCAGATCTCCTCTGGAATCATATCATCATATGGCTGATCTGATTCTGCTATTTCAGATACCTGTTCTTTCCTTGCCCTGGTCCAATTCACCTTAGGACGGCCTGGAATAGAATTGGCTTGCTCAGCCGCTTTCTCTTTCCCAGTGCCTGGAATATCTTGACAGTTTTCTTCCGGTACAAGGTATTCCAGGAGCTCCTTAAAAGACTTAGGCTTTCTTAGGTAGATGTGGCGGGCCATCTCTTTATGTACCAGACCAATCAATATGGTTCTGATCAGATCACTGATGTCTTTTGCAGTTTTGATACCTGGTCTAGCCCTTGTGAAATGGGCAAAGACATTGTGAGCATACATCGTTTCAGTCTCAGCAAACTGCTGAATCCTCTTTGAGAATGCCAGTTCTCTTGCCTCTGGGGTTCCTCCATTTAAAGCTCTAGCCAGCATATTTACCAGCTCATCATAATGTCTGAGTTTCAATGTTAAAACTGATAACCACAGTGGCTGATGGCCCTTTTTGAACAGCCAACAACTGTCTTTTGCGGTCCTCTCCTCACCAACCATTTGCATCTGCTACATTCTCAAACTTAAGCAGGTAGGTAAGGAAATCTCCCCATGAAAGACAGGAGCTGGTAGAGGCTTTGGTTCCTTACCCCATGTCTTTCGTCTAAATTTGGCGTCTACCCCTTTCTGTCCTTTCAGGTGTCTCATACTGAGGTTCTACCTGATCTCTGTAACCATTGTTACTTCCCCTAGACCTTCCAACATAGTCTTCCCTTTGGGCTAAACACAACATCTCCATCTTTAAACTCAATAAAAGTATTCAAACCATGTTTTGCGTTATAGGATATTTTACATCAAGTTACATCAAGTTTCTACACCTTACTAAAGATAGATACACCATAAAAAGGATTCAGAAACACCATTAGAACTGATTTACATCAAAAACGTATGCAAAACGTCACAATGCAGCGCGTGCTGACCGTATTCCGCGTTAAACCCTTTCCGTTCACTCTCTGGTCGATCCTCACCCTGATTCTGGCTTTTCCGTACGGCATGCAATATGCATCAATAACCTTTCGAATTTTTCGACAAATTTTGGACTATGTCGTGCACCTTTGCATAGTCTAGTGTTACATTTTCAACTGTAATATCAGGAACAACAACTACTTTCTCACTATAATTTTCCACCTTTTTATACTCACTAAATAGTTGATGTTTTGTTTTACTGAAATTAATTGTACTAGGCAATTTCAACATAAATTATCAGGGATATTCCTAGAAAAATATTTTGAGTATCAAAAGCCCCCTTAAGCAAGTTTCTATGGGGGCCATTTTCTCGAAATCTGTGGGCATTTGATACTTCATTTTATATTTGTTTGGAAATATTAATGCGGGAATGGCCCTTTCAAAGTCAATTCAATGCGGGAATTAAATTGCCAATGCGGGAATGGCCCATCCCGCAGGTCTAGGAACATCCCTGATTATAAATGTAATAAACAACCAGAATATAGATGTTTAAAAGATTTTGAAAAACAATTTTATTTAAAACAAATAATTAAAACAGACACTAGAGTGGCAAACAAGAGTAAAGCACTAATAGATTTGATTTTTACTGATATGGAGCACTCTGGTGTCTTAGTATATAATACCTCGGACCTTTTTCAAATTTTTCAATGTAAGAAAAAAGCTCGGGAAAAAAAGGTGTATGATACATAAAGGGATGTACTTTCAAAAACTATGATAAGGACCGTCTTCTTTGATGGCGTCCCATCCTTCTGTGTATCCAAGTTGTTTGCCATATGATTTTGCCATAGCTGGGTGTGGAGTCATCATAATAGCGTTAAACATGTGGGCATTTCTGGCAAACTTGGTGTGTTCGGCCTGGTAAGCTTGTTCCGCGGAGGTATACATCATTCCATTAAATATAAACGTAATAGGAGAAGTTGCTCAGTTCGCTCTTAATAGAGAAAAATCCTAGTCCTCTCAGGGTTAATGCCATACAGTCCTCTCTCATATGACAGATCGTTTTGGACCTTTTGCCTCTCTGGAAATTGTAACACTGTTATTGGTGACGGTCTGGGAGATGACGCCGTATCCATACTCTCAACCCCTTTTGGGTTTTCTGCCTGGGTAGCTTCTTTGGCTTTCTCAGTTGGCTGCTTCTCCAATGTGGGGTTATTAGCATCGGCCCATACTTGTTTCAGTTGGGTATTGTGTTGTGGTTGCCCCTGGGTATGACTGGGCTTTGTCTTTTGGAACTCTGGGTTGTCAATAGGAATCGGTGGAGTATTCCTATAAATAGGCAGGAGTGCTGATTTTCCATTCCACCTATATTTGACGCCCTCAAGAATGATTTGGTCTTCCTTTACAGTGACAAGTTTGTTTTTGTGTCTAGCGATCTTCACAGCATACCGAAGTTTTGCCTTTCCTATTCTTTTCTCCTTGGGTTCATCCATCTTGATGAACACTCTAAAGTGGTTTCTTGTGTGCATCAGTTCTCTAATTTTACTCACAAATACATCGCGTACGTGACGGGACACAAATTCGACTTTTATTGGTCTTGGCCACAGTTTACCTGTTTGCCGACCAATTCGGTGTACTGAGTGAAACACTGACTCGTTCAATGCCATCCCTACCTCTCGTGCCACATTTACTACCAGTTTGTAGCGATTTTCATCTGGAAATTCCCAAAGTCCTTCAACTATGGTGTCAGTATTTGGTTGTTGATGGGCTTCCTTTAGGGGTTCTGTTGCACTTAGCTTTTCCTTGTTCTCTGGCCTCGCTGTTGGGGCTGTCGTCTCCGGTCAAACCCAGAGTGTTGTGTTGGTCATTTAGGCGGGAAACGCCATTGAACGATACCAGCAACAGCGGCGACAAGATCGCAAATTTAGACCTGCTTCCGCTTGTAATGCAGTCGCTATGGAAAGTCTATACCAGAAATTGACCATTGACAAAGCATTAGCCGAGATCGGGTAGGAGAATGACACCAGCTAACCTCTATGTCATCGACGTCTCAGCATTCAAAGGCCTATAGCGTTCGGGATGTGTCGTGTAGTGTGGAATAAATTATGTTAATGAGCGTGATGACGCCGAGCAAGGCGGGCCCTGGCCTCTGATCGGAAAGTCGGCCGGGAATGCTCGCCTATTTCGCGCGCGTTTCAGTTGATTCAACGCGCTATAGAGGTTCATGTCGATCTTTTATTGATGATGCTGATGTGTTCGGAAGCTAAGAATCGATATAAACCCAGAAAATCGCATTTTTGTCAGGACTATGTTTCATGCGTATTCCCTTCCGGGACAAAGCGCAACTTGCGCAGTCAGACTTGTCGAACCACATCACCTTGCATCAGACACCAAACATGGTGCGCTCCGTGTTGGACACGCGTAGCTGTCCGTAGCGATTGATCGCCTTTTACGCCTGAAATCGACACGCAATATGGAGTATATGTTGTGGATTATTAGTATTCTGAGCGGGTCTGGGTCGATACATCGTGAAGAATTATGTCGATATCTACGATCGGCATCGGCCAAAAGGTTAGTAATCTCACCGTGTAGGTGAACGATAATAGAGGATGATGGCGGCGGGCTCGCGTGTGCATCTTTTTGTTTAATTCGATCGATAATTCGCTCGATAATTCTTATTCGTATCCCCATATTTCATCAAGAATTATTTTCATATATAGAAAAAAAAGACGAATAAGCCGGAGCTCTTTCGGTTTTCTAACCGATACTTTTCTTCCATAATTCCACCTGTGACCTTGTTTTTGTTTGGCACTTTTTCCTCTAGGAGTTTATTAAGTGACTCATTTTGGGCTTGCAGCTTCCCCACAGTAACCTTGTATTCTCTCACCCCATCACGTAGTGTTGCTAAGTCTGACATAAACTCTGCACTCATGTCTTTGGGCCCGGCGATAGCTAGGCCTTCCATCTTCTTCTTAAGAATATCAATGTCTGTAGCATTCTTGTCACTTTAGTGTAAATGTTGAGGCTGTCGCTTTCTAGTTGTATTATACTTGTGCTGTCTTGTTCGACCTTTAACCCCTTCCACCCCATAAGGCCATATTTGGCCTCACCACTGGTGTAGCCCATGAATATGGGTAAATTTTTATGGTTATTTGTTGATTACAAAACAGATATTTGACCTACAGCTTTAAGGAAAAGACTATTGCATTCTGTGAGTTCCAGGGATTTTCCTACCATTTGTTTCATCACATTATCTCATTTAGATTTTGGCAAATTTTGGCCAGATTTGGCCATATCGTGAAATCAGCCCCATAATTCTATTATTTATGAAATTATTGTGAAAAAACTAAGTTTTTTTGCTGTTTTATGAAAAAATCTTACTTAAATAGAATTTCTCAGAGATTCCAATGGTTTTATGATAAATAAAATAGTTTTAGTAACTATTGCATTATAGGAAATTTGCAGTGGAAAGTTTTTCCAGGGAAAATCTTAGTATTTGGAAGGTTGCTAGGTTACCATGGTTACAGATAAAAGAATAAAGATATTGAAAATAATATTTTTCATGATTTCTTTAGAAGATGTCTTTATCTTTTAAATACCGCAAACATTTACTAAAATAAACAAAACTATGTAAGGTTATTGCATTTTCAACATTTCTAATGATTAAAAGACTTAAGTTCATGTTTTAGTATGGTTGAGTTCAAGCTGCAAATACATTGAGATATTGAAGATATATAGATTGAAGGGTTTCCTAGCATAATATGAAGTATGTAGCTTAAAAAAGCGATATTTCAGGTTCTAACAGGAATATTACAAAACAGTTTGCAGCTATTAAAAGCTGAGAACTTTTACTTTAAAGGGACAGTTTGCTATAGAAACAACAAGAATATGTTGTTCACATGACTCAAAGTGTTCATCATATGCAGATATAAAAGAATAATTGTGCAGGGTGTATAATTAATTCTAGTAAACTACCCCAAACCCAAGCTTCCTGTCTCACCATACCCTGCCCTGATGCCCTCTGGTGGCCTTTCAGTCTGATGACATCACACCTGAACCATAATATATGCTAATTACCCTCCCCCCTCCCCCCTCCACCTCCTCCTCCCCATATCCCCTAAGTGTGGTCGATCAGTCTGTGCAGTGATCGGTGAACCATGACCCACTGTCTTGTACATTTCACATGACTGGGCCACTCAACCTAGCTGCTCAGGGCCCATCTTGTACATTTCACTCTATAAGTCAGTCTGGCCATGAATGGTCAACCTTTTACATTTCATGTAGAGGGTGGCGGGGGCAGTAGAGGGGGGAGGGAGAGGGTAATTAGCATATATGGTTCAGGTGTGATGTCATCACCCTGAAAAGCCACCAGGGGGCATTAGTGGCCAGTTTGGTGAGACAGGTAGCTGGTCTTCAGTGGTAATTCATCAGAAGTAGTTATAAAACCTGCAACATTTTACACTTTACCCCTGCTCATAAGAGGTACTTTGGATCATTTTTTCATCTTATTTGATTTGTTTCTTTAGAAATCTATCCCTTTAAGAGAAATTTTCATCTGATTTTCTCAGGAATGCAGGGTTGAAGGGGTTAATTTCAGTTCTTCCCGGGCCTTCTGGGTTTCTTGAATCTTTTTGCTATGTAGAGCTAAGGTAGTTACAAGTCCTTAGATTTCCAGGTCTTTGTTTTCTGCAAACAGTGTCAATTTGTCGTCAAGCGCATTTAGGTCTGCCTTACTGAACATATTTTGGCGTATGGCTGTAGTTTCCTGTTGCATGGTTGTCACGATTGACTTAAATTCCTGTTCGTCTTTTTGGTGCTCCGACCCCATTTCGATCAATTGCACCTGTATTTGTTCAAGCATGTTGTTCATCTGGTTCTCACATGTTCTATTGTTGTCGAACTTTGTTTTCACTTTCCATCAACGGGTTATCTGGTTGTTCTGGTTTGCTGGTGCCTTATATATGCCTGCTTGTCCACACGGGGCATTGTAGGCGTTAACGGGAACCCTTGATATCCGCATTCTTATTCCCTCAGGTTTTTTCTTTGGTACTTTTTTTGTGGTTGTTTTACTGACTGCTACATTTTTTTAGATTTGACTTCTGAGTAGATGGGTTAATATTCATTCTTTTTTCCTCTGGGGTTACTTTTTCCTGTTGCAGCACCGTTTTTATCTGAAATTGCTGTATTTTCATCTGAAGTAACTTTTATGTCGTCCAACTTGCGCTTACCTATAGTGGTCTGAGGATCTGCCTTGCTTGAGTTACAGTCAGTATCTCCCATATTGTCTGTATATATCACAATATATATAGCTAGGTGGGTATATAAACATTATCTATGCACTCACCAGTTTTTAATAAAGTTCAGGCAATAGTCACTATACACTAGTCCTTACATGTATCTATTATCTCATTTTATTTTCAGTTCATTATTGGCGGTCTTTATTCATTGTTCATATTTGCTGGCCCAGCCCTTGCACTGCATGTTGTTTACTTTGTAGTCATCATCATTTCTCCCCTATTTTCGCCCAGACTATAATTGTTTTAGGGTCATCTAATGCAAAGGGGAGCCTTATGAACGGCTGGGATGCACTTCACCTTTCTTCGGGGTCATTGCCATTATTCATCCTGCATCAAGGTTAGTGATTTGTAGCCCAGGTTGATGGTTTTTGGGGATATTTCACTGGTTAACTTTGCCGATCTTTTAAAAATTGCGCCTTTCTTTGAGACATAGACTTTGTCCATATCGGTACGGTCTTTGTACTGTAATGTAGCTTGGAAATAGCACTGTATGGTTATGGGTGAACCACCATAACCACCCTGAGAAATGTCGCTTTTGTATAGTTCACAGACTGACAACAGACTTTCATATAATGCTTGCGGAATAATAGTATACGGGGATCCAGAATCAACTAACATTTTAATCTGCAAAACTTGGATCCAAACATAGCAACGCAGACACTGACATGGTTCGTCATGCTTTGTAGTAGAATTTATGCTAAGCACATAGTCCTCAGAATCTGATTCTGTCTCTTCAAGCTGATGTACTTTCGCTTGGTCAATAGCGAAACAGACCTTTGCGAAATGGTCCTTTTTGCCACACTTGCGACAAGTTTGTCCGAGTGCAGGACACTTTTTGTAATTCACCTTATGTTTCTGAAAACCGCATCTGTAGCAGATATTGTCATTGTTCGCATCATGCTTACTTTTTGAAGAATCGCCTGTAGGCTTTTTGTACTGCGGTTTATGTCCTTTCTATTTCACGGCATTGATGGATCCTGATCAGTACTACCATTCGCACTCGCCGAATCACATTGATTTCGCATCTTTGATTGCGCTTTCTAACCTAACTGCGATAGCAACGTCTTTTGTAAAGTTCAGATTTTCTTTGGCTAAGAGTCTTTCGCGAATTTTTGGATTGTACAGCTTTTTGATAGGCTGGTCGCACAGGGCATCATCTAAGAAGTGACTGAAATCACAGTTCATAGCAAGTTCGCGTACAGCAGCTATGTTGCTTTAGACAATTATAAGCTTAAAATTTGATTTGGAATGGATTAGAATGGTATTCCTCAATTTCCTACTTTTTGTAGGAACTCTCCTGTACACAGTATAGTATGATCTTCCTACTAGAAAAGTAGGAATTAGTTCAGCCTTCCTGCCACCAGGGATACAGAAAACTAAGTCTCTAGTATACCCCTAATTGCAAAATAAAGAAATACATGTATTCCGATTAGGAAAACAGCATAGCCATAATAACAGTTCCTACATAAAAGTAGGAAACTTAAAATTGTATTTGTTTAGTTAATATTTTGCTTCCAACTGAACTTCCAACCACCAGAGGCCTATATTATTATGTTGTTATAGGCTATTAACTACTGCCAATTCTAACAATTACATATTTCCTACATTTAGATGGTCTGGGAGTGGCATAATAACCGAGTATTTCAAATATTCAAACGAAAATTTTGGAGGCCGAAGTGGAGAAGGCTTCCATGTGAACAGCAGTTGAATATGGGTCAGTCGGTCCTAAGAGATAGGAAAACTCCCAGTGAGATACAGGTAGAACCTTTTGCATGCCCAATACACTCCTTGTGCTTCTCTCTCGAACTGGGAATACCGGGTCCCAGTGTCCGTCAGCTTCCTACTTGCTAATATATACTGGTCGATATTCACCATCACTCTGCTTCTGCTTGAGGATTGCTCGAAGTCCAACTGGTGATGCGTCTGTCACATTTCATGTTTTGACAATTGGCTTGAAATACGCCATGACTGGAGCATGTGTATGACATGCTTTGACTTTGTTGAAAGCTTCCTCTGCGACTTCAGTCAATCTCCAGTTGTTGTCACCTGTCAGGTCCTACAGTGGACTTGTGATCATTGCAAAGTTAGGGATAAATTTGGCACAGAACTGAGCAAGTCCTAAAAAGT
Source organism: Lepidonotus clava (assembly GCA_936440205.1). Classification (NCBI taxonomy): domain Eukaryota; kingdom Metazoa; phylum Annelida; class Polychaeta; order Phyllodocida; family Polynoidae; genus Lepidonotus; species Lepidonotus clava. The sequence goes on from OW387135.1 coordinate 24,197,629, forward strand.
TCCTAACTCAGGATTTGTCCTTGGCAGGTGGAGCCTCAATAATCACCTTAACTTTTTCGTCTGATACTTGCAGTCCCTTACTGGTGAGGACATCACCCATGTAGGTCAGCTCTGGCATGTTGATTTTACACTTTGCAGGGTTGAGAGTAAGACCATGGTCCTTCAGTTTGCAGATAACTTTCTCAAGTCAGTCGTCATGCTCTGCTTCGTTTGCATGTACGATGATGATGTCATCCGACATGTTGTACACACCCAGGTAGTCTTTGATGACTTGACTCACAATTTGCTGAAATTTTTCTGTCGCCATGTTCACTCCAAATACAAGTCTTTTGTATCTGTACAGCCCGTCAGGTCCTGTGAATGTTGTTATCTCTTGTGATTCTGGATCCAGTTTTACTTGATGGTAGGTCATATTGAGATTGAGTTTGGAGAAGACTTTTCTGCCACTCATCTGAATTGTATCTTCGATGGTAGGCACTCAATGGCGTTCTCGGATAATTGCCTGGTTTAGCTGACGCATATCAATGCATATCTTCAGTCTGGTTCCACATCTCCAATTTGGTGTTTGTAGATTTCAGCACCTTGTCTGGTATATACTTCCTTGGAATCAGATTGGTAGTTTCCTGGTATCAATTTGCACTATTACGGGCATTTCATCAATCAACATTTTACCATATATGGGTTTCTTCTGTAGGTCCTTCGCTGCCGGGATCACTGCATCGATGAATTCACATTCAGTTTTTTTTTTTTTCTGAATCAAAAAAAGGAAAGGGCACCATCTTTGTTAAAGCTTACTTTAACTAGTAATCTTAAGTCATTATTTTTTAACTATAAAGTCTAAACAGATCTCAAACTTTAACGTAACTTCTAAGCAAATCCAACTTGTTGAGTAGACTGCTCTCAACTTCATGGAAAACCAACTGGGATTATTTTGCCCATGTGTCAGCTTCCATATTTTGGAACATGACTTATAATTCAAGCTTCTTTGGTGGTCATGACACATGACCACTTTGTGATGTTGGGAATGTAGCAACACTTTCACCACAGCTTTATTTGTGGAGTTTGTTCGTCGGATGGCTTCTCTACCCTGTGAGGTATTTCAGCAGGTGTAACAGTTTTCTTTGTTGGACTGACAGCTGGAGTAGGAGTGCCAGGAATAACATTAGTTTTGCTACCCTGAACAGCGATGGTGGTGTCAGGTCTAGCCTATGGGGTTGGAGTAGGCGAGCTGTTCAGTATGGTCTGCCATGATCCCGGTAAGTTGTTTTCTGTTCCTCCTACATTTCCTCCCATTATGCTCCATGAAATAGGACCTTGGAGCATGGTGATGGCCAACAACAGTTGCTGGCAGCCACTCCTTAGTCCCTGGGTAAGGTGCCATTCGGTCTGGTCCCCTTGCACAAAAACCCGTAAGTCTTTGCTTGCCTTCTTGTCATAGTTATATTTGTGTTTTTCCTTCTCTTTTTCTAAGTTCTTTTTAACCTCCTTAAGGTTGTATGGTCTTAGTTTCAGAAGGTCCCTAGCAATTCAGATTTTGTTCCTGGGTCTGCAGGACATGTTAAGCTGTGCTGGTGTGAGAACTCAGCTTTCCAGCAGTGTCGTGTGATAGTCAAGTAGTGCTAAATGTTAGTCAGCACTCTTGGACCAAAGTATTTTTACAGTTTGTATAGACCTCTCTGCCTCTCAATTAGACCGTGGGTACTTGGGAGATGATGTATGGTGTTCAAATGCCATAATCCGCACAGAAGTCAGTGAACTGACAAGAGTCATACTGTGGCCCATGAGAAGTTTCTCTGGGATACCACGCTGACTTATATGTGCCTTTAATGTGTCTATGGTGGCTTGGCTGGTTGGGTCAAACAGCTTGTCATCTCGATGTACTTTGAGAAATAGTCTATGTTGACTATGTAATGCTCCTTTTCCCGTTGCATAATGTCAGATGCAACCTCTGACCATGGGAACAAAGGTGCTCTTGTGTGGCAAAGTGTTTCTTTCGGGAGAAGGTTATGGTAAACATTACATGCGTCCGTCACTTACTTGGTCCTCAATCTGCTGGTTCATGTCTTGTAGCAGTTGATTGGCTTGATGGAATATGAGACATAAACGGTGGTTTCGTAACTGATATTTATTACTACCAAAATATATCGTTGGCTGAGTAATAAAAGGTCGTATTTGACAAATACTCATTTTGAGAAATTGCTCATTAAAGAAATATGACATATCTTAAACCTCTGTATGATTCTAAATATCTGCTCAATCATCATAATACCTTATTAATAGGAAGAATGATATGCTACAAACACTTAAGTCACAAATATGAATATATATATAGGTCATTGGGATATCACTATGGTAACATATACATTTTTTTTTCCAGATATGACATTTTATTGCTCATTTTTAAGGAGATATCTAAACTTCAGATAAATACTAATTACATCGGTTTAACTAATACAAATTACACAAAATAATATTTCTGAACTTGAACCAATATGCTAGTATTGAATTCTCTCAAATACGCTATAAAAGTAAAGATTTATGAGATATTTAAACTATCAGATTCAATTGCAGCCCAGATACGACCTTTTATTACTCAACACACACTCCAGAACTTCAATAAACAAAGGTCGTATCCAACATTTTGCTATTATATTCCTTTGTCTGCTGTTAATTTTTTAAAAAATTTCCATAGTACTTTACAATAAGGTTCATATGATAGTTATAAAAAAAATCAAAATCATAAGATATGTTCATATCGCATTAATTCTCAATTTTTTGATAAGAATGTCAAATGACCATTTTCAGATACGACCTTTTATTACTCACCCTAAAGTGAACTTCTATAGATACAACCTTTGTTTACTGGGTTATAACATTCCAACAATTTGCAAAATTTCAAAAATTTCAGATTTTCTAGATACCTTAGGGGGAAGGGAAACATATTCAAAAATAAAAATAAAATTGATTTTTTTTGAGATACGACCTTTTATTACTCAGCCAACCATATATGGAAAATGTAGAAAAATATGTACAGTTCGTTGGATAAATTCTTAGGTTCTTTCAGTTTATAAGGTTCACAAATTCCAGTTCTTGTTCTTATATCCTTGTTCTTAGTTCGTATTTCATAGTAGTAAATAAATAACGTCGAAAACTGAAAATAGACAAAAAGGATATTTATGTCTAAATTATAGTTCCAGACAATCTTTGACATAGATCTATACATAAAAGTATAGAATGATACACAGTCTTTATAGTTCTTTCACTGACTCATTACCATATTCATGAGAGTAGGATCAAAGCCTACATAAATTCTTTACCATGTAGTTCTTTAGTATACTACCCGAAGTACATACTTAGATTATAATGTTAATACTACTGACACCTCATGATGACCCTTTGGCTTTATTTAGGCTTACACGTACACATATCATGAAATCTCAGGCATAAAGCCTCATAGGTTCTTATAGGACTTTGTCATGACCATTTTTACAGAGCACATGTTCCTGTGCACAACCATTTTTTTTACAATTTAGAACTTACATTTCATGATACAAATTATAATTCATACAATTCTCTGGATATTCTAACATACCTTTTGGTTTGTCCAAGCCCAACAATGCTTGTTCAAAGGTTCTTAAACTTGGTTTTCTTTTAAAAACATTCTGGGGGTTTCATCTTGTTGTTTTGTGGTACAGCAAAAATGATTTCTAGGGTTTTGATCCCCTGCTGTTTGCCTGCCCTGTCACCTTCATCTCATAGATACGATCACCAAAGACAGAATTCCTCATGACTTGTTTTTGCAGTGAAAAAGACCCTGTCTGTCGGTATGGCGTAACACCTCCAATACTTATTTACTTACTCACTCACTCACTCACTCACTCACTCACTCACTCACTCACTCACTCACTCACTCACTCACCTGTAATCAATTGAGTGTCTGACATATTGATTTCTATGCTCTGCTTCCTGATGTGACACTTGTCAAAGTTGAGCTTCAGGTTCCATTTCTTTGCTCTTGCCGCTACTTTCTTTAAGATCCTGTCATGTTCTGAAGGTATCTCTATTGAAAAAAAGTATGTTGTCTATCACTGCTCTCATCCCTTCTATGCCTTTAAGCATAGTGTCCATGATCCTTTGGTAGATCTCAGGGGTTGACTTGATACCAAACGGCAGTTGGAGCCAATGGTATCTTCTGACCAGAGGGTTGAATGTGGTCAAGAGCCTCGACTCATAAAGACTCGACTTTATCTGTAGAAATCCTGACTTAGAGTCCATGATGGTAAAAACCTTGGCACTCTGCATCTTTTTTCCTCTTTATCTTTAGTAATTTGAGAACTGTGTGAATTTGGGTGTTCTTTAACAAATTTTAACACTGAGATAATCTTGGATAATCGATAGGGTTGTTTAGTGATTTTTTTTAGCATTTCAACAAATGGCATGCCACGGTAGTGTCATTTTGATTTTTAATATCGTTGAATATCTTGGTGATAAAATTTATCAAAGAATACCCTTCGCCGCCCTTTGTATAGTAGTTCTCAGGCCTTTCACTAGCTATATAAGGGCAAAAACCAGAATCTTCATACAATAAGCAAGCAAAAGGTTGGCATTGACCCCAGGAATCCAAACCAGGTCTCAAAATTGTCATGGAAAGCCTGGTTATTTTACAGTCACTAGGAAACCCCTTTTAGAGACTCTCCAGGCAGAGCCAGTGCCATTGAAATTCCATACCTGGTACAAAGGATTGGTTGGGAAGGCCCCCAGCATTTCCCGATGTGATCTTGACAGCGCGACCTGCAAATGGCCGGGAATTGCTCCTGAACCCCCAGACTCTCTTGACCCGTATAGAGAGTATTTACAATTTGACAGGCTCCTAGACAGGTCATTTATGTGTAGCAAGAATAAGGGGGGCAGTATACCACATATCATTCGCCTATATAATTAACAGTTGCATGTTGAAATTAATTTTTGATAGGTTTCCAGTTACACCCATTTGATTTTTCAGAACAGAAAAGTGTGATTTAGAATATCAAATGTTTTTTGTAGATCCACGAATATTGCAGTTGTCACCAGTCTTATCATTATTGTATTATAGATATCATCTGTAAATTTAGATATAGTATGAGTTGTTGTGTGTTTTTTTCTCAAATCTCTGTGTCTGTTATCCAAAAAAGAATTTGTTTCTAAATAATTTACGAGTCTATTTTGAATAATTTTTTCAAGAATTATTTCATAGGAGGCGTAACAACAAGATATACAGGATACAGGAAGGCCTTTGACATGGAAGACCACACAATTCTGTTAAATAAACTTATAAAAATAAACTGTGATGACTTAGCTCCCTACCACAGATAGCCAATATTTTGACTGTTACCTGCAGGTACGCCTCAATCAGAGTGCATGTTGGGTAATATGTTGACAAGTTACAAGGCTTTAGCATAGGAATTTCCACAAATCATGTCACTAATTCTAGTTTGACATGAGGAAAACCTAGTGATCATTATTTTTTGAATTTATATCATATGCATTACATATTTTCCAAGTTGTTTGAAAATGTATTCATTAAAGATGGAAATATCACAATTATTCATTAATTTTCCAGGAATTTTGCCATCACAATTGATCAAAATTAGCCTGCAGGTGCTTAAAATCAGCTATCTGTGGTAGGGTGACAATATTTATCAGACAGAACACAAAGTACTCTCTTGAAAAACTTTTGATCCTCCCAAAAGCAAAAAGCCTATGGTGTACCACAAGGAAGTATCCTTGGACCTTTATTTTTAATTTATGTAAAAGATGTAACCCATAATATATTCAGTTCAAAGGTCTTCCTGTATGCTGATGATTTGGTCATGTATAAGTCTATTAATCATGTAAATGGCTTAGACATACCTCAACATCTAATAGATCTTCAAGCAGATTTAACAAATGTATATAAATCTTGTGGACAAAACAAGTTGTCAATAAATACTAGTAAAACAAAATATATGTATTTTCCATATAACAAGCGGAAGGACTTTGGCCACAATATTTAAATGGGCCCCGATAAGCTTGAGGTAACTCGGACATATACATACTTGGGAGTTGCAATGGACCCATGCCTTTCTTTTGAGCCATATATTAATCAAATTAAAAAACATGCTTCTTATAAATTGAAACTATTTCGCTCGCTGCGGCATCTACTGACGAAAGATGCTGCCTTACGAATAGTCAAGGCTATGATCTTAACAATAATAGACTATGGAAATAGGTTTCTAACAGTCTGTAATATTGTAGATCTGGATGAACTGGATGTGATACAGAATAATGTACCTTGATGTAGTCTCAATATACATAACCCAAGGGAAATCCACACAGATGATCTGTTAAGCCAGACTAAGGGAATTAACACAAGCAGAAGTATTTCATAAATATACAAACGTAGGTATAACAAAAAATGACTACGGTGACAGAAAGATTTGGTAAATGGACGTATAGGTCAATAAATCAAACTGCCAGACAACAATATTATAGAACAGCATACTAAAGAAAATTTATAGAAAAAATAAAGACAAAGGCGGACGGTAATAAATGAAAGGTCAAATCTTCATTTAATAGAGACTCAAGCTCCTGGTCATACATATTTACACTGTTTACATTACAGTATTCAGTTTGGCAATTTTAGCGTCTCTAAACTGGTGAGCATTTCAACGAAGAGATTTTATACATGTTCCTGCCAAGACAAATCATCGTACTTTGGGGATCCAAAACGCTCTCCACTCCCCCCCCCCCATGGGGTCCAGTGAAGCTTCAACAAGCTTGTGTGTTGCTGTGCGTATCAAGCGGTCCAGCAATGCAGGATTTTGGGAGAAGAGCCCACAGTTTGTCCTCTACCATAGCATTCCACTCTGTAGTTATCCTGATTTGTTTACTGATATGTTTATCCTATACTGATCAGTTAACTTCATGATTTCCTCTGAGATTTCTATGGCATCACAAACACACGCTTTAACGAAATGGAATGCCTGCTCAAGACTACAGAATTTGATTTGTTCAAACATGAAAAAAACAGAAGAACATATTTGATAAGAAGCAGGTAGGACCTGAGAAACATATGCCGCTCCTTGTCATTTGCATTCGTTCGTTTGGTGGTGGTGGGTATAGGAGGGTAAATTTCTTCACTGGCTGGTCGGATAATGAAGCTTCTATCTTGTCAGATGTACTCTAATGGGTTTCATCCTGTAATGCTCTGGCAGTCAGGTGCATTGCTGCCGTCTGGTGCGTTGCTGCAGTCTGGTGCGTTGTTGCAGGCAGTGGTTGAGATTTCTCCTCCTCATCTGTACACAGTTCAGTAGTCTTCATTTTAGGGCGTGCTTCCTCCTCTGTTAACTTCTCAGGTATCAGGTCTAGTTGATTAGACAAGTAGGTAGATCGCCCTATTGTAATACGATCATGGTGAAATGTCACTTCTCCCCTATCCTGTCTGACCTTGTATGCAATCCTCTGAAATTTAGCCCTTAGTTTACGAGTTTCGATGGATTCATCCGGATTAACATACACAGAGCTAATTTTCTCAATGTCATGTAGTGCACGTTTCTTTTGCAATATAGCATCACGAGTATGAGTATTGGCGAAAGTTGCTAACACTGCCCCTGGTCGGTTGCTGTTGCTTTCACGACGTGGAAGACGCGATGTCGATACTAAGTCACTCCTGAAGATGACTACTGGGAGTGAAGAAGATAACTCCAACACATAGGAGGGCAACTGGTCGCTGGGCATGTCTGGTACACCCTCCAGAATGAGATTCATACTTTTGTAGTTCCTCGTATCTTCGTTTGATCCTGGTTCACCATTCCTTGTACCTGGTGACCTAGATTCTGTGAATCAGCAGATCGTGTGGTCGCATCAATTATGGCTGCGTGGTTGGCGTCAACAGGTTTCCATAATTCCTTGATTCTAACATCGTGTTCCTCGTGACCCTTTTTCAACTGATGTAGCTCGACGGCCTGAGCTTTAACTCAATCCTCTAAGTTTAGCAGATCCTGCTTCGTGGCCAAATTTTGAAGATCCAATACTTTTGCTACATTTTTGAGCAAGTTGTTATACCTGCCATTATATCATCATTTGTTGTTTTGTGGGTATAAACTGGGCATATAGTGTCTGAGAGCTAACATCGTATATCAGTTCAACACTGTCATGATGCTGCGGCTTGTCATCTTGGCCGAGACGATCAATGGAGAAGGGTTTGATCCAGGCGAAAAAGGTTGCTTTTGTCCTTGATCCTGGGATTCCGGTACGAACGGTTGACTGTGGGAATATGGTGAGTAATTTGAGTCCACCATAGTTGGGGTAGGTCCATAGTACCCTGTATTCATCATGGTAGGTTTCAGGTTAGAGCAATGAAAAAATGCAAGATCAGACAATGCACTGATGAATTATGATTCAGTATGGTATTGTTACTCAGTATACATTAGACCAGTTAGGTATTTTCAGTCCATTGTGATGTTCATTGTACCAGGAGTTGTACTCATCATAACCCTACATGTCCGCCATCGCCATGTTATACAGTCCCCAGTGTTTACATGCTTAATGATTTTTAATGTTTGCGAATGAAATTGATACTAGTAAGTCTAGTTGTATACAAAATGTTAATGCTCGTACTTGTATTGATTTACTGAAAATTATTCCAGATAAATTTTGTAACTTATTTGTTAATTCTTTGGAATCTGGAATTTTTCCTAGAGCATGGGCAAAGGGTTATATAAATTTGATACCTAAGGATGAGGATGTATCAATGCCATCAAATTGGAGGCCCATAACCCAAATATGTGTTTATGCTAAGATTCTAGAGAAAATTGTATGTGATCGTATATTAACACATTGTTATAAAAAAAAAATATTTTTTTTTAATGATTCTCCTTCCTGTTTACACAAGATCTTCCAGCAGATGGTCATATGATCATATGTAATGAACAATATGGTTTTGTTCCTGGTAGAAGTACACAGCAAACTATCTTTGATGTACTGAAGTACTTTTACACTGCCCTAAATCATAACAAACTAGTTTGTGTATTATATTTAGATGTATCTAAAGCTTTTGACTGTATCAATCATGAGAAATTACTTACAAAATTCATTGAAATTGGTTTTCCTGAATTATTGGTATCATGGTTTCGATCATATTTATGTAGAACTCAACAGGTCAACTTCAACAATAAGCTATCTAATGAACTAGTTGTTAAATCTGGCATACCACAGGGCAGTGTATTAGGGCCAATCACATTTATATTATATATAAATGATGTATTGAATAAGATTGATAATTGCAAAATTTCAATGTTTGCAGATGACTATATTATACTTTTCTGAAAATTCTTAGGAATATATACGCATATACTTGCAGCAGGATTTAGATAATTGAATTGATTGGTGCTCTGGAAATAATCTTGTTTTAAATGTATCAAAATCAAGATGTATGTTAGTGGGTTTGTCTACTAAATCAAAAAAGCAGGTAAATTTGATTTGTATTAGGTATGATACCAGAGAAATTTCATTTGTAAACACATATAAATATCTTGGAGTCACATTGGATTCTGAACTTAACTTTTTGTGTTCTATTAATAATCTAATAGGTATTGTGACAAATAAATTGTTTAGTTTACTAAAGCTAAGGCTACTGATGCAGCTGTTAAGATATATAAACAGACAATTTTGCCATTTTTTGATAATGCTAACTTTGTACTTATTTCATTGCCTGTGAAATATAGGCAGAAACTCCAGATTGTACAAAATGATTGTTTGCAAATTTGTTGTAACATAAAATGGGACGACCTTTTAAGGATTTCAGATTTACATCTTAGAGTTAAATTGTTAAGTTTAGAACAACGAAGACAAAAACAACTATTAAATTTGATGTTTAATCAATTAAATGGTTGGTTATTGGTTATTGGGGTTTAACGCCGTAGCAACATCTAAGGTCATATCACGGCGAGAACAGAGTTTGACAATTCTGTCTGGGATGTTCGTATCTATGGAATGATCGAATCTATGAGAAGATAGAGACCATACCCCTACACATTTACCGAGGCAGGTGTTCTTTAATGTGCATGGTCCCATAGACAGGGCCACACACACAACAGCCGGTGGTCTACAAGAGACCTTTGATAACCCAGTTGTTGCCACTGGGAGACATGTAGAGGGGTATAGTAGCCAGCTCACCCCAGCCCAGGATTGAACCCGGGCCGCCCGCGCAACAGGCGGACACTCTAACCACTTCACCACCCCACACGCCTGTGTAATTAAATGTAATATAAGACAGACTAGGGGGGCAGTTAAGCGTACTTTCAAAACTGAAAAATATAATGGTGGTAAATATGAAACTAGTCCATTTTATAAAGGTACAATGTTGTGGAATAATCTATCTGTTGAAACCCAGAATTGTAATAACAAATTTTAATTTAAATCGCAAATCAATAGAATGTACAAGTTTTTTTGATGAGGGAATGATTTAATTATATGTAATATATTTTGTTTTTTTGTCATTGCACATGTAACACCTTTTGTCATTATTGTTCTCATTTGATCTGGAAGACCAGGAGGGTTACCCTGTAGATTGATTCAGAAATAATAATAATAATAATAATAATAATAATAATAATAATAATAATAATAATAATAAAAACACTCAAAAAGAAACGAGCTTATCAATTACTTGTCTGTATTAAAAAGAACATTGATAAGAACAACATCCCATTGCAAAGACCCATAAGATATACTAGAATACATCAGGGGCCCCTGGTTATATTGCCAAAGCCATCACTGAAATATTTAAAAAGCGACCATTTTACTATGGATGTAATCTATGGAATAACCTCTCTGAATTGTAGACTAATAGCCTCACTCGATGAGTTCAAAAATACTGTTAAAGATATGTTAGAACTTGACAATCATGTCCTGTAAATATTGTTTTTCTTTTTTCTACCCCTAACTTTATTATAAAACCTGTTGAAATCCATTATTGTGATCCCTCAAATTTATGAGCAACACCACTGTATTATCAATGTATAGTCCCATGTATTGTTGTTGTATAGTCCGGTCCTTGGAAGATCAATGCTAACTGAGAAATGAATATGCACATTATGAACTAGTTGTATGTATGTATATACTGAAGCAAAGGTGGGGGGAGAACAGGTGCAAGCTTGACCCCTTTCAGGATAATGCTGGATAAAAAAAAATATTTAAAAAATCTGTTATTATTCATTAATCAACTTCAGGGTAACCCACTGACCTTCCAGATGATATTGTAACGGGAATGGGGCAGTCTCTGGCTGCCCACATTACAGTTCCCCACTCCTCTTCATCACCCCTTAATTGTATGGGTGGCTTGCTAGGCACAGGGTGGTCAGTCACACTGCTTTGGGGGAGTTGGAGCTAAGCCCCACCCCTTTTGGGTAGTGATTTACAGCCACCCTAGCTTGGGATCTAGAACTCCCACTTTTATTGGTTAACCTTAGCCAATCAGAGTGGTTGAGCCCTTCCCTGGAATTCTGGGAAGGTACAGACCCTTGCCTTGGCTAATCAGAATCCCCCTTCATTATTCTGGAGGGGGTCCAAACTCCCCCAGAAGCTCTCTCTGGAGGAGACAGATTTGGAACTATTGACTGACTGTGCAAAACACTGCCCAGCTAGTCCTCCCCGTACAAATCCACCACCAGCTCACCATAATATTATATCTACATCTGTGTATTGTATTGTGTGTAAGTAGCTTTTGTCACTGGTCAATTTGAACTGTCATTTGTTTGTACTTTTGTCCTTTTGGTTATCATATATTTGTCAACTTGAATCATGTTGTTGTCTCATCTATTAACAAATCAATGGTTGATTCACAATCACAATACATCTATGGTATTTGCTTAAATTGGTGGAAAATCCATGATGCAAATTTATACAAATCCTACCTTATCAATCAAAGAAGTCAATGTCTCATAAAATATTGCCCTACTAGGATATCGTATTGTATTGTGTGTAAGTAGCTTTTGTCACTGGTCAATTTGAACTGTCATTTGTTTGTACTTTTGTCCTTTTGGTTATCATATATTTGTCAACTTGAATCATGTTGTTGTCTCATCTATTAACAAATCAATGGTTGATTCACAATCACAATACATCTATGGTATTTGCTTAAATTGGTGGAAAATCCATGACGCAAATTTATACAAATCCTACCTTATCAATCAAAGAAGTCTATGTCTCATAAAATATTGCCCTACTAGGATATAATAGAGTTAGCTTCGTAGACAAGTGCTTGGGTGAGGTTTATGTACCTGAATTAAGTTTTACAGAAAGAAAATGAATAAGATTCCCCCGTTTTTATGATCGATTCAAAGTCAGCTTTGAAAATTTGGCAAAATTATTTTAGTTATTTTTTCTATTGATTACTGTATTGCAGCCCAGTTAGTTTATAAACCTTGTGCAAGCTTGGTTACGTGATCAAATTTTGATGACGTCATTTATTTATGGACAGCTCCAGAGAAACATAAAAATATAGTTTAAATTATTTGGTATGGTAGATAGTAATGATTCTAAATTGATCACCTTTAGTGGCCGGTCCATTTTGGACATAAATATGTGATGTCATCTGGTCATGTGCACAAGGTCTATAACGTTTGTGATGTATTGAACAGGCCCGTACCCAGTGGTGGGGGTGGCCGGGATGGCGCCCCACAATGGAATTTTTTTCCAAAAGTTCCACCTTTCCTTCCAAAATCTAATGTAAAAACCCTAAAAATAGTAGGAAAGAAAAGTTCCATGATGTTCTGCCCCCCCCCCCCCCTTGAAGTTCAAATCACTGGAAATATAGGTAAAAGTTCTACATGTGAAAACTCGCCGTCCCCCCCCCCCCCCCCCCCCCCTCTTAAAAAAAAATCGGGCCTGGGTAGGGGGCTGATTTTTGAATTGTGGTGGTCGCAGATCCCTCCGGGGAGGGGGCGCTATCTTGAATAAAGTACTAAAACGAACATAGTCAGCGAGTGATTCATTGCTTTTTACATGCATGGGTCTTTTCATTCAGAATGATAATTTTAATGTTGATAACTTACGATATGGCGGGTCCTGTTCGCCATCATCGCAGTTATTGAATTTCGTTTATTGTACAGTTGTTTTATCGTACTGGTACGACGAACTCTTTCCAAAATCTCTCTGTGCAAAACAGAAACAAACTTGATTGTCCCGACCGCCCTCATCCCCCATGCCCCATCATGCAATCGCGATAGTATTGCTTTTTCTGCCTGTTGCCATCATAGATGCAATTTTTCCTACTTTTTTTTAAAGGAATTTCCTTTCCTTTTTCTATTGTGATTTTGGGTTAGATTACGCAACTGATTTTTCCTATAGCGCTTAAAGTGTTTTAGAGTGTTTTTGCTTATAGAAAAAAAGGAGGAAATGCGTACCCTACTTTTGGTACTTTTTCATCAGCCCAGAGTGGCACCTCTAGCTTTTTCTTGAACAAGGGATTACCTCTGAGTATAGGATGGGGTCGGTTGGGGGTCTTGACCCCTCCCCTTTCTTCTTTTCGTGGATGCAAAGAGTGCCAATGCAGAGCGTGATACTTTAGTGCCTCCGCTCCCCCCCCCCTACTTATTTTCCCCTTACTCCAGGATGGATCCAGATATTTTAAAAGGGGGGCGCCCTAATACATGTAAATATACACATCTGAAGAGCCCAATTCAGGGGCTAGAATCTTACAATAAAAATTCAAAATTTGGCGAAAAAATAGGAGGGAGGCGGGGCAGGGGCCCATCGGGCGCCCCCTTAAATCCGCCCCTGCTGTGTATAGTCAGGTGCAGCTCCAATGAGTAAGGATGGATTCAGACATTTTCAAAATGAGGTCGCTCTAATAAACTAACGTCCGGGCACCCCATTTGGACCAAACAGAAAATCAATTAGAAAGAAAATATAAGACAAAAAAGGGGCGTCCCCGGTGCGCCTCCCCCCATAATTCCGCCACTGGTAGGTACGGTACCAGTGGGGTTTAAGAGGGAGACGGGCAGCATGGATAAGAGGCACAACTCTGTAGGACTTTGGTTATTTTTCAATATAATTGTGACGTAGATTTTGCCAATGTTTAAACAAAAACAAACACAAAATTATTTTGCTGAAAGAAACGAGTGGGCGCGCACCTTTGCACTTACCTCACCTAAATCCACCATGCACTGGGATAGTGAAAGTGCATTGGGATCGAACAGGCTATAGGGTAAAAACGACATAAGCCGAACAAATTGACAGAAAAGACAGGAGTATAGGAAATAGCGGCAGAGGAAGGGGGTTGGAAAGTGAGCAGAATAGAAAACGGGGCGTGACAAAGAAAACGCCGGGGAGGACTGAGACAGGGCATGAAATGAAAAAAACACAGAAGAGAGAATATGAGCGGAATGGATAAGAAAACGAGCTACAAACCGAGAACAATATCGAGGGGCGGATACAGGAATTTCAAAAAAAAAAGGGGGGGGGGGAGGTCAGCATAAAGGCTAAGTACTAAAACGGCGTGCATTAGAGCATTTTTCCTTAATTACTTTTTGGCCGAGTTTTTCATTAAACAAACGCAAAATTTTCCGGGAAAAGGGAGGGGCGCGCGCGTTTAGAGGCCCACCTAAGAGGGGGGGGGGGGGGGGTCAGGACCCCGAGAACCACCATCCCCGGGCCTGGATCCACCCCTGAATACCGGTATCTTACACATCTTAGTAATCTCAGGCCCAATTACTCTGTAAAATTTGGGGAGTAAATGCCACAGCTATCTGAAGCAGCTAAGAATGTCGATCGCCTTGTCAGATGAGAAATTTTACATTTTCAATATTTTTCTGTTGGTGTCATGTATAATAACATCCCGCCAGTGCCAGGGGAAACCCCTCCTTCACCCTCGCGTCGGTTCCCGCCCCTTGTAGGCCGTTTCATTTCCACGTTGACCATGCATTCATTTGGGCCTAGAGGGTGTCTAAACAGGGACACGCCCCCTTCCTAACCCCGAAATTGACTGTGATGGTGCCGGTTTAATAACCAAGGCTTTAGATATAGATCTTAGAATTAATTATCCTAACATTATCTGCATGGCACTGCTAGCATTTACTGCAAGATTATAGTGATGATAAAAACGGCAGATAGGACTGCAGTCTGAAGGGCACTTTGCCTGAATTTTAAGATTGAAATGTGCCTAAATGCTCTTTATTGAAGCCGTCTACCATAAGTCCATTGTAGATTGTATATTATGATATGGAATCAACGAATCTATCAAACAAGGCATTCATATCATCTGTGTTGATTAAAGGGAGTCACTTTCCCTTTAATTTCTAACAACCCAAAACAGTTCCTGAGATTCCCTGTCCAAAACAAAGGGCTGCATAATGAGGTACCATCCATTCTAAAAATGACATCCAAAAGACCGGACAAACTGAAGAATAAAGACCGAATATTCATTATTCCATGGGTGGAACAGGGAAAAAACATCATAGTCTATTGAACTGGACTAATTATATGGAATGACAAGTCCGTGTATGCAAAGGAAAGGGTGACAGTGTGGTGCCTGTTCCGCCGAGTTTTGGGGTTTGTGGAAACGTGGCCATGTTGGTATACAAGCAGGGTGGACGAGTCAGAGTGGGGAAATCCAGTCACGTGACCACTCTCGACCAATAGGAAAAGCGAAAGCTGCTTGCGCAAACACTGCTGCGCAATAGACGTTTATTGACATCCATGATGCCGTCGGAAGTTCCAGTACTTCCCACACAAACAGAAAAACCACAACATTATACGTAAGTGACATTAACAGAACCTACTGTCAGTGATCACTCAATCTAGAAGACTTTAGCTGTGATTGGAATGCATTGAAACTGTACCATTCCCTTTTCTCTTGCAGGTATTTAAAGGAATTTCGTACGCAGCAGTGCCCGCTCTTCCTTCAGCATAAATGCACACAGCATCGGCCATACACGTGTTTTCATTGGCATTTTCTGAATCAAAGGCGTAGGAGACCGATCAGAAGACGTGATGGATACTTTAGTTACAGCCCGGATGTATATTGTACCAAATATGATGAAACGACAGGCCTCTGCCCGGAAGGAGACGAGTAAGTAACGCCAGTTATTTCTGGCCTCCATATTCAAAATTTTGGTGGGAAAGTGTCACTCTGTGGTTTCACCTCAGCAATCATACATGCCATCGCCTCAAACAGCTTTATTTATGTTGAATTACATGCAGGGATAACCAAAGTTTGCAATGCCATCGACGTTTAGAGGAAAAACGAAGCGTCAATATCGTTTAGCATGATTTTTGTGAAGCGCTCCCAGTTTGACATGTTGTAAACAAATATGGCGGACTCCATGGCCTTAGCTCCTCGGCTATTTGCGTCCTTCATATTTCCCCGCCATTCGATTGGCGTTCTTTATCGAAACGCCTCTAGAAACATAACTATTATTACATGCCTGCATGAATATAAACCATTATATTATTGCATGACAGTGTTATTCTGCTAGATTGAGCTGTCATGGCCGTGTAGAGAAAACCGAAAGCAAGCGTGTTGTTGAAGACACTTGTGTTTGGGGGATGCCCTACATACCGCTCGGAGGCCAGAAGCGACAACAAAGACCGCGTGGCGGTGGCTTCCCACCGGCTAATTACTCGAGCGCTGTGCAGTACACTATACACACCCCGCATTTAACTAATAAGTCAACAGTCATATGCTCATTTAGTGAGAATTTTATCACAGTTTTCCACATTTTGGAAGTGTTGACAGTGGCCCTACTCCCTTGGTGTACGTGCTTTGCATATCAAGTCGAAAGTAGGTCAACTCTTATGCCGGCCTTGAACCCTCACCAGCCTCAGAATAGACAGTCAATGTGACCGGGTAACAGGAAGCAATCGTTGGCTGAGACAGCATTTCTTTTCGTTTCTCTTTTTTTGTCACGGTGCTGTTATTTTAGTAATGTTTCTCAGAAATGAAATGCGGTTTATAATTGGACATCCATATAAGGATAACAATTTTATTAAGGGCCTAGATCTAGATCTAGTGGTCTAAGGATGGATACATATCCCAAACATGCAGTTTTTAGTTTTGAATCCTGATCAAATCAATATTACTTTATTAGTGAGTTGAAAATGAATAAACTATATCTTTAATCTTTTCTCGTAAATTATTTCGTTAACCCTTTTTGAAATTAAGGGCCTTTTTTCATTTATGTAGATAAGACACCTAAAAATACATTTTGAGATGAAAGTGATGATATTTTAAGAATTTGCTCTCATAATTATGTAAACGTTCTTTAAAAAAATGCTTTGGTCGATATCTGACATGTTACAATGGCATTCTTTTTGATGAGGACATTTTGATTTGATTCTACATACGATTTGTTTGCTTGAATAAGTTTGCCCAACTTGCATACAAATGTTAATGATATAATTATTGTGACAGTATCAAGGCTCAACAGATCTCAAATGGTTGCCAATCGGGCAAGAGATCCCACTTTTCTTTTTTATACGGATTTCCATATTTTTTTCTCTGATAATAGTTACAGTCGTCCTAAATTTTCAGAAGAAAATGATTATCTTACTTGAAATCAAGTTGAAGAAAACATTGAATTAACTCGCATGTTTTTTCAGTATCAGAGCTTTACAAATAACGTAGGGACTACCTTAGTTGTGTCCTTCCTGAAATACGGAAATGAGTTTGCCTTGAATTGCCTTGGGAAAGTCCGACCATAAGTTTTCCTGCCCGTTTGGTGCCAAGGTTACTGAAGAAAGTTTAGGAATCTCATGCTCATAGACTCATCCACCTTGAGGGCCAAAATTAAATTGAAATTTGAACAGATTACCATACCATGAATAAATTAATGAGGATTGGTTAATTGCATACTATGAGTATGAATACAAGCTAACGGTCTCCTAATAACCACGACCCATTATCTTATCCCGATCACGGTGGTTTTAGTGGAGATGTATTCCAAGAACATTTTAAATTTGTTTTCCTGAGACACGTACATATTCATCTTCCTTGGCGACAGGAAAATGTTTCGTCTCTTAACAGTAGGTAAATCAGATCTAGTCAGGGTTAAGCCCATCCCATTATGCAACAACATAAAATTTTACCATGAAATCTTAAAGCAATCTCTTCCCGATTTAATCCCCCAAAATAATAGTGTAAAACAATATGAACCATTGTGATTTGGTTGACAAATTGCTCCTAATTTTGTTTAAAATGCAACTTTTTATATTTGCCTTTTCCCCATAGGAACCAATGTTAAAGCCTTTCAGCCCAACCTATAATGTCCAACCCTAGATTGCCCTAAAATGCAGCATTTTGATTGGCTGGCAAACCTGCAAATCTGTCAAATGGTAAGAATTAAGAAATCATAATGTTTGATCAGTACCTGGGGGTATAGAAAAACATAATTCTTGGTTATTTCATCAATCCCAACTCTAGGAGAAAAGGATGGCTTATATGGTTATTTTGTCCAACCCTTGTTCAGCCCTGGGATGTACCTGGTGTGGGATGGGCTCATTGACGGTCTGCTGTGGGACATCTGATTCGAGAGTTTTCGGGAGTTTCAAAAAATGAAGTGCATAATTGATGAGGCATGATGATTTATGAATGGATAATATTCAAAAGCCTGCGGAATACGGCATGAGAACCTTGAAATTCCCGCCTTTTGATACACGTACTTGCGGTTTTCTTCTTTGCTGACATGCACTTATTATGTACATCCTATGTTTGGTCAAATTGTTTGAATGTTTGGTCTACAAACACGCGTTCCTAATCACTTAATATTATCCGTAACGTGTCCTTCAGTAAGGTCTTTTTTGGGCAACAATTGCTATTACAGGTACTGGTAGTACATTGTTTCCAGTTCAGCTTCCAAAATATTATCTTGTATAGACACACCGCCATACCACTTGAAAGTTGATTCCATATACGGAGCAAGCGGGTCTGGGGTTTGAGGGGGAATCCCCGGCATTTCCCGCGTCACGAAGTGGAAAAGGTTGGCGACATTTGTCACAGACCCTTTTTACTACTTTTAGCATTTGCATTGAGCCTATGGAGAAAAGGGGAATACCGACAATTTTAAAGAAACAATGCATATCACTATCAATAAAATTTAAGCCTTGTATTCCATATATGGGATCAATATCTAAAATGTTTTAGCCAAATAACCTAGCGCTCTGGTAAGCTTCATTACTGAACAAAAAGAAAAGGTTCTCCAATAAGAGCCACCCTGCTTACCCTTCAAAAAACGCCCCTCACTTGGTCATAACTTGCATTAAACCAAAAAACGAGCTTGCATTGAAAAATGGATTGATTTGAAATAACGTTAAACTTGTCTTGTGGAAAAAAATTCTTTAAAAAAAAAAGGGAAAAAAAAAGCAAACTCATGAGCAGTGGTGGAGGCACTGACAAAACGTTGTTAGACGAGAACCTTGTTTACAGGAAACTGCGTCCCCTTTCACCTCACCCCCTTTCCCTCCTACAGCCACCTCCATCCCCCCTCTCTCAAACCCCACCCCCATCGGCGACCAGCACCCACCCCAGCCTCCCTGCAGCACGCCATGGGGGCGGGGTCATCGTGGTCACTGACTTGTCGCTATGGTAATGGGAGGTGCACCGAATGACCCATACTGCTTTGACCCCATAAACGGGTCGCGTCTGTCAGCCCCAAAACGTGTAATTTATATGTGGCGCGCAGAACGTGAGGACATGTTATTCGGCCGTACGATAAAATCTGGATGGATTTGAGAGGGCGCCCGTCCCCCGTCTCCCGTCCCCCCGTCCCCCCGTCCCCGATCTGCTACATCCAACCCCATCCAACTTACCGCCTTTCTTTTGTTAACATTAAATTTTGCTTACACGGTAAACCCGCCTCCCCACAGTGTCAGCTGAAGATTCCCCCCTTTCATAATTTCTGGCTGTTATGAAGCCTGTGCTGGAGTACTGTATGTAATACTTTATATTAGATGGCACACTGGCGAATGATAAACAAAGCTTCATTATCAATAAAACATTTAAAATTAAGGAGTAAACCTCTATTCAATAAGGCCCTGTGAGGGATGCATCCATTCCATCTGATTTGTGAAATTATTTCAGGGAATGTGATAATTTTCATTACTTTTTTTTGCTACAAGCTTGTTGTCTTCCAATTTATACCAATGATCAACTAAACGAACAGTTCAACTCCTTGAAAGCAGGAATGTCAGGTTTCAGAACTTTTTTCACCGGCCCTGACTTGCAACACAGCAGAAATAATACGTACAGAAGTCTATTGTCAAGGGGGGGGGGGGGGGTGAATAGTGCATGATATACTCAATAATCAGAGTGCAAAGACATAATGCACACACTGGGTGCTTGGGTGTTAAAATGATGCACCCGGAGACATTTCAGTGTGTACATTACTGTAAAAAGTTATGTAAAATGTTGAAAAACACATGCACCGTCTGGGTGCAGGCATTTGGAAATCATGCACCCTGCTTCAGAATCATGCACCTCGGGTATAGGGTGCACCCTTAATTTCGGACACTGGACTTATCATTACCTATAGCATTAGTTCCCTATATGCATAGCACAGCTTTAAATTACTAAAACTATATAAACAATTTGTGCATTGTTTACAATAATTTATTAATAACCTATTTGTTTTTTCCAGCTGCCCATTACTTCACCGTACAGCCGGCGACACAGAGAGACGTTACCATTTGAGATATTACAAGACTGGTACTTGTGTCCACGAGACGGACGTGCGAGGCCACTGCGTAAAGAACGGACCTCACTGCGCGTTCGCCCACGGGGCGCCGGACTTACGGCCTCCAGTGTACGACATCCGTGAGCTCCAGCTTATGGAGAATGGTGACCAGAAGGGATTAATAGAGAACTCAGCAACGGCGCAATTAGAAAAAGAAAGGATGCTTAGCGAGGATCCGCGTTGGAATGGTGGGTATTTTGGACTTTGTTCGTAGAAGATGTAGTCATGGTTTGCAGCACATTTTGCCGAACGCATAATTATATAATACATTACAATCGAATCCTCTCTTTAACATAGATTGTGTTTTTCACTTTAGGAAAACATGTATTTCAATGCAGTTTATGTTCACTATACAATTGTGCGTATATCATGATGAGTAACCATATCAATAGGTTTCCAAAAGGTTGAGCGTACAATAACAAATATGACTTTAAAAAGTTCAGAGGAACAATTCATATCAAAATGTGTGGTGATCTCTGAAATTCCCAATTATCAGAAATGTTTTAATTGTAATGCGATACTTTTGCTCCCATTGGTGGCCACTGATTTAATCCAGGTATTGATTGCAAAAGAAAGAACCCATAGGCATGGCCAATGACAGGAAAAAGGCCTTGCATATCCCCTATTATTATCCCCTACAATATAGCTACTGTTAGAACCTAGTTCAGAATTACCGAACGCAAAACAATTTTAGTATGACGCACTTTTAGAGAAAATGCTTAGTTTTGTGTTACAGCTAATTAGTTATGGATGGTGTTATCACTTATCAATATACCCGTTGGCCCGGGGGCCGATTCAAGAGGCCCCTGGTCTCGATTTTAAATTAGAAGATTGTTATTAGTAGAGTGAAAGATACGTGCAAATTATGGTCCAAAAAGTATAACATTCTGACACTCCCAGGCGTTATAGACATCACTAGCGGATAATTTGCTGTCCGTTTTTTTTTTCGCCATTGGTAACCAAAGCGATCAAAGGAGTATGAAAGCAAATCAAAGCGGATCAGGCGAAATTCTCTAAAGGACAGCGCTCGGACTTGAGCGTACGACGACAAGCAATAAACTAGAATGTATTGGTTTTTTGACACTCGCCGGCAACAGGCCCCAAATGCTGGTCGCCCCTTACCTTATATACTATTTTCTCTATGCTTCTATGATTGCGGGAACCAGCTACCCATGACTTATTTACCGATACATCCGGCAAAACGGTCGTGGCGCGACCCGCCATTGGCAAAATGTGACTGCATAACCTCGCAAAACCTCCGAAAACCCGCCGTCCCGCTCGTCACGTGACAGGTGATGGCCGTACTCACCTCAGAAAAAATATAGAATCCGATAGAATTGATCGATTTCCTATCTGGTATGGATCGTACATGATGTTTAAAGTACCATAAGACCATCAATTGATCCTTTACAGCGATATCTGACCAAATAATACCAGAAATCCGATCGTCACCCGACGCCATGTTAACCGGGTCAAGTGACGCCCACCAGCCTCGCTTTCGATCGGGCAGGAAGGGATCTGGGTCAATCTCTGAATATTCATCAAATTTGCAGGCCTATTTCACCATGAAATCGGTCGTTCTTACGGGTCAAATATATATACAGGGGTAGATTTGGATACATAGATGATCATGTTAAAGTCCAGGAGATGATATTTTGCGAAATAACGCGTCAAAACGCGTAAATGAATCGCACTATTTTCTTGTTATTCCGTTGCGGCGACCCGGTGAACAATCCAGGTCAGACCTCTCTTCTCACACCGGCCGGTGCAAGTGCCCCGGTCGGACGTGTTGGCGGGAGGCTATCTCTTTCCAGCCTGGATTACCGCGCTATCTGATGCTTTCAAGATATATATTTTGGACGTCTGGATACCCTTAAACGCATACAACGCATTGAATACTCATGCGTGAACCATGCGTTCGTATCGAAGGGAAAAGATCGATCGGACACGAGGAGCATCATGAACATGGCCTCAACCCTTCGCCGGGTTCTCTCCCCATCACGCCTGCATCGATACTTTGAACTCAGAAAACCAGGATGACATTAAACGCATCAATTGTGGAGGATATACGCATTGAAACGCATTGAGGACTCCAGGCCTTAACGGTTCGTTTATATCTTTTTTCCAGCATTTGAAATCTAGACCTAAACTCGGCTAGAGGCCTAACACGCATTGGTCGGACACTGGCAATCTGAAAAATAATTATTTAGACCTTATTACGCCTATCAAAATGAAATTCATATATATATCTATGTTCTCATATATGTGAGGGTCCTAAATATCAAATGGTCTGATTATTTTAGGCCTGGATACGTTTGCAAGAATATTTTACAGATGGTATGAAAAAATGACTGGACTCAGATAGGCCTAAGCCCCCTCCGACACTGTCAATGTATTAATACTATTATGGTGGCTCCAAAAGCAATTATTTATGATCCAAAGATTAAATGATTGGAGAAATTGTCACTATAGTGTCATTTTTTCAGACCTTCCATCAAAACATTAAATCTGTGTTCCAATATGTCTAGGCCTAAGTTTACTGTCACTGTCTGAATCATTCCCATTCAATGTTAAAACATAGGCGTCACACTGTCAATAAGTCCTCCGGTGCTGTCAGTGTCACTGTTGCACACAGATTCAAAGATTAAATGCTTGTGAAATTGTCACTATAGTGTCATTTTTTCGGACCTACCATCAAAATATTTTATTCATTAATATCTCTTCTTAGGCTTAGCATCCTACGTTAATTCCAATCGGGCGAAATTCTCATTTTATCAAATGATCAATCTCTTCAATCCTCTCAATCGGCCAACTTGTTTTATGCGGAAATTGCTTCCCGTCACTGAGGGGGAAAAGCGTTTTAACCAACGGAATTCACTGGTCCATCAGGGTTGCCACGCGTCAGGGAAAATTTTTTTTTTTCAAGGTCAGGGAAAAGTCTGGGAATTTTGGAATTGGTCAGGGAAAAATGGAATTTTTAAAAAAGGTCAGGGAAAACTGATCCTGGTCAGGGGAAAATGGAACTTTCAAACATGTCATAGCCCCAAATTTAAATCACAAAGTTAGAATTGCCAAGGGAAATTAAGGTACTGTGTTTCGAAAGTTTGAGCTTTAATGGAAGGACAAGACTGTCTTAGGGATTGGTCAAGGCTGTTTGATGAAAGGATTTTCTTATCTAATTAGTCAGGGAAAATGGAATATGTCAGGGAAATGTCAGGGAATTTTGACGTCTCTGGTCACAGGTCAGTGGCAACCCTGTCCATACAAACAAGATTAAAACTACTTCTAGGTGACTAGTATCGAACGCAGTTGCCCTTCAAAGTTTAAGCGCATTTGCCTTCTCACTTTCAGATACCAATTATGTTTTGGCTAATTATAAGACGGAGCCATGTAAACGGCCCCCTAGATTATGTCGTCAGGGCTACGCCTGCCCGTCGTACCATAACAACCGGGATCGGCGTAGGAGCCCTAACAAGTATAAATATAGGTAAGTATTTTATCAGTGAATCAAGAGGAAGAGGATGTAGATAGTGCGATCATTGTAATCTAAAGTTTATCTGGTGCCATATTATTGTCACTATAGTTCTATGTTGTCTAGGTTTGTGGGGTTCAATGCCCTGCAGAAGGTTACTGTCATCCATATCAGATTAGAATCAGTTATCTCCCCTGATGATATGATTTTTGCCCGATTTGACTGTAATATTGAAAATTGAAGCAGATTTATTTGAAATGATATTTTTGCTGGATCGTCAAAAATCTTATTTGTAAAGGTACACTTACTAGGTCTCGAGATGCTTTACCTTTTTTTATGTCTAACTGCAATTGTTGACATAGTTAACCTGTTTCTACATTTACATAATAAACTGGGTGAAATTTGCTGAAAAAATCTTTGCATACAATTGAAATTTCTCAAGTTTCACTTCCCGCAATAAAACTTATATTTTCAAGGTTAGAAATTCCACGATCTATTCTCCTTAACTTGTATTCTGCAGTTTCAATGTATCGCCCTGCCCCAGTCTTAAGTTTTATCTTTTGTCTTTTGTGCATTTCAGGTCTACTCCGTGCCCTAATGTTAAACATGGCGACGACTGGGGCGATCCTTCACAGTGCGACAGCGGGGACGCCTGTCCGTACTGCCACACAAGGACGGAACAGCAGTTCCATCCAGAGGTAACTTTCAAAATACTACTTACGGGTATATGGAATTTTGCCGTAACTTATTATTTGTCGAGGAATGCTTGTTCATCCCATATACTCATGTTAACAGTCTATCCACTAATTAGATAAGTCGGGAAAGAGCCCTAAAGGCCTGGCCGGAATTTATGCTAAATCAGCTAATGTGCTTTGGGAATCGCCGAGCATTGAAAGAACAGATTTATTATGAGCATTTCGGACTTTCAGTCATTTAGAAAATTTGTTGGTTTACTTTTGCAGATCTACAAATCTACAAAATGCAATGACATGGTACAGACAGGTTACTGTCCTCGTGGACCCTTCTGTGCCTTTGCCCATGTTGAACGTAAGTAGTTTTCTCATGCCTTGGTCAACTATTCCTCTTTCAAACGGTTAAGAAATGCTTGGTGGAATGTGTTGATGCTGTGACTTGAACCTTTGCATCTAAATAGGAACACTCGCGTTCTAACCTCGACTTTACTTTAGTACCGTTATTTCTTTTCTCCTCGAAGTAAAAAAACAACATATTACTTTTAAGATATTTGACTTCGTCATAAAAAGAACATGTGCTTAGCAAAATCATCGATGCCTGTCATTTTCTTTTTAAGTTTCGGGAGATAATCATATTTTCCATCATATGTGGATTATCGGAAACAACTTTTTTTTATCTGTTTCAATTACATGCTTATCGTAAGATCCTACTAAAAAGCAACAAGTAACACATAGAAGACTGCATTTAATGACAAGTTTTACTAACATTGACTCGTGATCTGACCAACAGAGGAGATGACCACTCAGAGGGAGGTAGCCTCTGCGTGTGCCGGTAACTCCTTGGCAGCCTTCGTGACGAATGCGCTTCCCCAGAGCAAGCAGAGCGGGAATAGCCAGCCCCAGCAACCACCACAGCAGTTGCTTCACATGCAACTGAACGGAGATAAGAGTCATGGCGTCATGGACTTCAGTATGAAAGACGACTTCGGCCATGGAAACGGCCTCAGCAGCGCTTGTAGTAACGGAGAGGCATTCAAGCATTATAGCGATAAAAGTTTTGGGAACGACAACGTATTTAGACTCAATGGCGAAAAGAAGAAACATGTAAGTGCATTGCATTGCGTTGATTTTTGCGTTGAAGTGTTAATGCAGGATGGTCCGTGTAAATAGTTTTAGTTTAATACATTGTAACTTAAATGTAAGGGACGTTATGAACGTCTTTTTCTTTTGTTCTTACTTCAAAGGCAATGTTAAGCTTATCCTTATGAGAGATAATAAAGTAACAAATATGTCTTCAATGCGAGCATAATGAGGAATCAAATATCTAGATCAATACACTACATTGTGAGTGTATTGATAAGATGAAAGATGAAAAATGTTCAACTGCCATTTGAAAAAGATCAGTATTTTCCAAAGTTGTCATGAATATTTACCAGTGTGCCTTCTGACCTTCAGTTGTCAGGCGGTTCAGACACATCCCAGTCGACCAACAACCAGTTGTTAATGGGGCTTATCGAACCGCTGGGTCCTATCGGTAAAGGCCGGTCCCGCAGCTCGTCAGGGGGCAGCATGTCCGACTTCCCTGCCTCGGCCCTCTATGGTAGAGCGCCCGGCTCAGAGAGGGAGGATCTACATGTAAGTTGTTTCCATAATGTTGTCTACTCCTTGATAGAATATATATAATGTGAAGGGAATCTGCAATGGAGTTTCCGCCAGTCTCAGTCGTCGTATTGATGCAGTTAGATAAATGGCCTGTCATTAAATTCTTAAAATATTTGGTTTAGTTTCCAATACTGAAAGCTTATAATACAAATGTAAAAGTCCTACCCAAATTGCGTAAAATGATATTCATGATGTAACAAAATCATGAGAATATCTTTCTATTTCAAATCCAGCAAGTTTACAAACGTTAACCAAATTATGCATAAGTGTTGTAGCAATGTCCTACTCCACTTTTGTAATAGACAAAAAAAAAACGTGGTGAGGTTACGTAAAGTAATCCAGTTGCTGAAATTGTGTTCCAGTCAAAACTTAGGAGTCAACTTCAAGCAATAGAAGACGACATTAGCCTTGATCACACGGAGAAGACGAAACGCAAACAGAACCTGTTGTTACTGCACAGTCTAAACGGTGGGCCCATGGGCGGTGGTCGGGGCGACAGTAATGGGTCGTCCAATAACCATGGCAACGGCGCCGGGTCGTCCAACTACGGTTCTTCCCCGACGATGTCGGCCATGTCACCCCACGCCCCGTCCTTCTATCCTCCGCTGGACACAGTAGAGTCAGTTATAGGTAGGTTTAACCCCCAAAAAATGGTGCATTTGAAGTAGTTGCAATCTATTCCTGACTATCCGTAGACTTTTGTTTGTTCTTTCTGGGTTTAATTTATTTACCAAGGTAGGCTGGATTTAATTTAAAGAAAGAACAACAACAAAAAATATGCGAAATTTCAAAATTCCAACCGTTTTGTCTTCAAAACGCATCTAACGTTACTTCCCCCATTTGATGGACAACTAATCGGAAACTTTCCCTTAACTTTTCAGGCAATGCGTTAGATGAAGATCTGAATATAGGCGAGCTAAGTTTATCGGCCCTGGGTCCCGACTTGCAGAAGGACAATGACAATGATACCAACTCGGTGTGCAGTTCCCTAAGTACGGGATTCCCTGCCGCCGCCTCCTCTTGTAAGTTCTGTTTTTGTAATGACCCTGAAAACTAACACAAAATAAAAGGCCGCTTTCCAGCTAAAGTCATAAAAGATTAACTAATTATCCAAATTCTGTCTTGCATTATTTAACTCACTATCAGCTTACCGCCATCTTGATGAGCACTCTCTTCTCACCTGGACAATGACACTGCTTTTAATGCCTGTATTTGCACCTAATTACAAGTTAATAATTACTCGGAACCATGTACCAGTACTAGTTATTTAGTATAAATGTTTTAAGTATTGTATAAGATATTGCTCCTGTCATTGATTTTGATAAAACCAATAATAATATTAATAATCATAAAAACATTAGTTGATCAATTATTGAATAGAAGAAAAGTACTGGGTGAGAATTAGCGAAAGTTAACTTGATTTAACCAGCTTCTTTAGAATATAAAAATAGTCATTATCATTAGTCTCACAGTTACATTTCATTGTTGATTTTTTATATATTTTTGTTTCCACAGCCTACTTCGCCACATCAGTACCAGTGACGATCCCGTCTAGCGGTATACAGAGAAATAGTCTTGGTAGTCTGTCACAGTCTCCAGTGTCTTCCCCAATAGGATCCCTTCCACCACCATTTGTACCACAACATATTCAGCAGCAGCAGAAACAAGAACAGCAGCTTGAACAGGTAGGTTTCGAAGCCAGACCACTAAGTTCTCCCGAAAACTTTGAGGAAATTAAGATAAAATAAAGTAAAACAATGACATTTTCGTCGAAGGAGACAACTCAGGATCACATAAACAAAGTTTTTATAAGGCGGCTGATACTTTTTGAACTTTAATAGTTTAATACGTTTTAATTTTAATACCAGCCGCCTTATTCGAGGCTCTCCTTACTAGGCCAGCGTCACATGCAACTATGTCACAATGGTACAAAGAGAGATCCTTCCTACTTCGTCCCGAAAGGGCTAAAATAACATATATATGGGCTTATTTTGGCTTTCATTACTGAGATTTGGATATATAGAATACAAATAAATTGTCAAAATGGGCCAAATTGTGACAAATTAGACATACAAGCCCGGAATCCAAACCGTTATATCGTTACGCGAACACCGGGAGCCCGCCATTGTGGGCCAATGCAACCAAGTCACGCTCTGAAACCCCTCCCGAAAGGGCTTAGATAACGTATATTTGGGCTTATATTGCTGAGATTTGGATATATAGTATACAAATAAATTGTGAAAATGGGCCAGGCTGGGACATATTTGACATACAAGCCCGGAATTCAAACCTTTATATCGATACGGGAACACTGGGCGCCCACCAGCCTCGCTTTCGATCGGGCAGGAAGGGATCTAGGTCAAACTCTAAATATTCAACAAATTTGCATGCCTATTTCACCATGAAATCGGTCATTCTTACGGGTCAAATATATATACAGGGGTAGATTTGGATACATAGATGATCAAGTCAAGATCCAGAAATGACACAATTGCGAAATAACGCGTCTAAACGCGTAAATGCATCGCGCTTTTTTGGGGTAATCCTTCGGCCTCCGCCCGGCCGCCTCACCCTGTCACTGTCAGACCGCCGGGCGCAGTCGTCCCGAGCGGACCGTTGCTAGGGGGGCTCTCTCTTTCTAGCCTGGATTACCGCGGTATCTGATGCTTTCAATATATATATTTTGGACGTCTGGACTCCCTTAAACGCATACAACGCATTGACAATTCATGCGTGATTCATGCGTTCGTATCGAAGGGGAAACATTGGATCGATCGGACACGTGGAGCACTGTCACTGTCAGACCTAACATGGCGCCGTCAACCCTTTGCCGGGTTCTCTCCCCATCACGCCTGCATCGATACTTTGAACTCAGAAAACCAGGATGACATTGGACTAAACCCAATAATTGTGGAGGATTTAAGTATTCGTAAGCATTCAGGACTCAGGTTATACAGGTAGGTACATATGATATACCTTTTCCAGCAGTTCAAATGATAGGCCTAGACTAGACAAGCTGCTGGACTCAGCCTCTCGGGCATTCGACACTGGCAATCTGAAAAATAATTATTTTAGGCCTTATTACCCCTACCAAAATGAAAGTGATGTAGATATCTATGTTCCCGTATATCTCAGGGTCCTATATATCAAATGGTCTGATTATTTTAGGCCTGGATACATTTGCAAGAATATTTTACAGATGGTATGAAAAAATGACTGGACTCAGATAGGCCTAAGCCCCCTCCGACACTGTCAATGTATTATGGCGGCTCCGAAAGCAATTATTTATGATCAGAAGATTAAATTATTTGTTGAATTGTCACTATAGTGTCATTTTTTCTTACCTACCATCAAAATATTCAATCTGAACTTTAATATGTCTAGGCCTAAGTCACTGTCAGTGTCAGAATCATTCCCATTCAATGTTGAAACATAGGTGTCACACTGTCAATAAGTTCTCCGGTGCTGTCAGTAAGATTTAAATGATTCAAAGATTAAATTATTTGTGAAATTGTCACTATAGTGTCATTTTTTCCGACCTACCATCAAAATATCTGAATCATTAATATTATTAATACCGCCGCCTTATCTGTATCAAAGCTGGAAGCTTTGATACTGTAGATAAAACATTTTTACTATATATTACATTAAAACATTAAAACATGCCGCCGAATTGATACAGTATTACTAGACGTTTGGACTTGTTTTTAATTCATTGACATTTTAAATTTCCTTAACTTAACACCTCTAGTGATAACTTTAAAATGTATTACTTAGATTATATTTTGCAGTATTTCAAAGTTTGTTCGTTATGTTCAACCCCGAAATATCTTTTGGGTCATGCTGATAAGTATGAGTACCTTATATTGTCTGAAATGTTTGACGAAATTAATCAAAGTGATTTCCGAATGTTTTCTATATGCCATTTGCAATGTATACAACTCCTTTATTCCAGGCGGCTGCCGCATTTCTTAGCCAACCTAACCCGGGGAAATTTGCAGCGCCGGGTTATTCAGAATTCAACTCCATGTCACCACATAATAGCAGCATGTCCCAATCACCACTACTAGCGTCATCCTTTGGAAATAATGGTTTTGCCGAGATGCATAGGTTACGTGAGGAACTAGCAGCTAACAAAGCCAAATTGGCCCAGTGGGAAGAGGGCATATCGCAAGCCAGAAATGTAAGTGCATTCATTTAGTTAATTTGAAAAGAATCATTTCAGTGTGATAGGATGGTAATAGATTGTGTGTTAGTTTTGTATTTCATCATTACGAAATTGCTGATAGTGGAACTTTATTTTTCTATAAATGTGTCTCTAAAGAGTATGAATGATGTTGAATTTGATACATACACAACCGACTCGTGTGTTATCATAAGATAAAATTACTGTCATTGAAGTGAACCTAAAATATAGGGCTTGTGTGGGCAGTTTAAGGAAAAAGTATGCTGGAAGATAATTTTGTACCAGACGAGGAAAAGGGAAATTAGAAGTAAATTGCTTCGATTGAAACAATGCTACATATTACAACCCCTTTGCATAATCTGGCATGTCGTATTTTAGGCTTGTGATGCCTGGAAGAAAGAAACAGAAGAAGCAACTAGAAAAGCAAAGAGCATAGAGGAGGACAAACTCCAGGCTGAAAAACAGCGCGATGAGGTGAGCGGTTTTCCAATCTTCCTAAAATGTTAGACTCAACGAATATTCATTAGTTGCAACACGTTGAAACATAGAACAATTATATTTACCATTGTCAATTATGGTATCGGAAAAAGCATTTCTTATCTAATCACAATAGACACGTGAAAAAGAAAAGCAACTTAAAGATAAGCACTTCCTCTGTTTTAAGATTTTGTCCATATTGAAGTTGATTTGACGGGAGGCCCTTATGGTTTAGCTTGAATTTTCAATTTGATTGGAAAAATCGTGAAAAATGGCACATCTCAAGACATCGAATAACGAATGTTGTCTGTTGACTTTTTTCTATGAAGGCTATCAGCCAAGTGAACAAATTGAAGATGGAACTCGACTTGGCTCGAGGAACAGGGCCGTTTATCCATGTTCTACAGAGGATGCAGAGAGCCAGCGATTTAGAAAATATTCCATTGCCTGCATTAAAACAACTACAATCGCAACTAAGATTAGATCTAGATAGTTTAGAAAAGGTAAGTGCACACTGATTTTGTACTAAGGTTAAGACATTGTATTGTACGCAGTCGTTCAATTTAGGGATGTAAATTTTCAGATTTGTTGATGTCATCACCTCTAGTGATAATTTTCAAAGTAATTTCTCACATCATGTTTCATAGCATATCCTTCCTGGGGTTTAAGATCTTTGCACCAACCCTATACTTACATCTCTGCCTCCGTATATACAAAGAGAGTGGGTGGGGTTGGGAAAACTATGGATTTAGAATATCTCTAACGCGTTTTATATTCTAAAGGGGGCTGGGAGAGGTCTAGAAAAAAACAGTGTACTTAGTTGATGGACAACCCCTTTGTTAGGAATTTACTCCAAACATCATTACCTTTCATTGCTTCAGAAGAATAATGACATATTTCTATTTGTACAGGTTATGTATCAGCACACTCAAGGAAAGTGCTTAGTATGTCGGGATAAAAGTCGGTGTGTGGTCACCCAGCCGTGTGCGCACTGCGTCCTGTGTGATTCGTGCGCAGCGAAGCGCGGTGACTGCCCATACTGTCATACCCAGATCCAGCACCGCTCAACCATAATGATGCAGATGTAGTTATGGCAACCCCTAGGATCTTCACTTTGATAGATTATCAACATGCAAAGTAGCAGCCATTGAGAAGAATGGACTTTATTTTTTCATGTTGATTTAAATTATATTTAGGTAGTCAAGAAAATATTTCCATCATGTTTGGAATGTATGGAGAGACATTGTGAGAAGGTAGAGCAGTTATGGTTCACAATGTCCGTGCTCCGATACGGACTCTTTGAATTGGAATACGTAACAATTAATTAGAAAGTGGAACAAGCTTTTCTTTATTGAGTTTTGTAATGAAAAGGTGACGAGAGTGCAAACGGTTGCAAATGTAAGCATGATAGCTTCCTTGGGCTTCTTTAAAAATGGATTAAAATCCGAATGTACTTTGAGTATTTAGTTCAGTATTTACTGTGTGAACAATTTAGAATAATGCTCCATATGTGTATATCTCTTGTATTCTGACTAATGGAGTGTTACTGGTGTAGTCGCAAGTAGATCTTTTATCTGCCCTCTGTATGAGAGGTGCAGCGTGTGTACTTCCTATACAAAAATATGGATCCTGTCATCTACATTGAATAACTCGTTAGAATCTAGCTTTGCCAAACATCCGAATTTCAAAGAAAAGCAACCGAATGCTAATATAAGATATGCATGGGTGTTCATCTGCTAAGCCATGCTCTGTACATACCGAACTGACTGAATGACTAGATTTAAATCAGAAGCTGTGAGTCTGGATTAATTTTCCAAAGAAACCTATTTGTTTGTAACGTGAAGTCAGTAATTTCGGAACTTTTACGCAGTGCTCAGCATATGGCCACCCAGACATATACATTTACATTTTGTGCCATTTTGATGTGTAATTTACTGATTTGATCTCTTTTGAGTTGTTACAAATACTGAAAAGAAAAATTAGTTTGTAAGAAATATGTTTATCAATTTCTTTCAAATATGGTTCAGTACTAAGCTGTTCTCTGAATTGACTAGATAACTATCACGAAAAGAAATGTTTTCTTTGTACTTTGCATTCATCTTCATTTTACAGCTGTTACCGATTGTATATCGAACCCAGTTGATTTATTTCCTCTCGGATCAGGATTTGTTTTTAAGTTGAAGGCATTTATTTGTAGTCAGATCCTGAAAATATTTTGTTTACTGACTCGAAGTTACCCAGAGTGGCGGCGATTCAGTGTATAAACTGGTATAATTAACATGATTTGTGATTCATATAATCGGTACTTCACTCTGTAAAAAGGTACGTTGGAACTTTTTCCCAGGAGGTTTCATCAGCTTCACTGAAATCATATTTAGATTACTAAAATTGGATTGGTCCTACTTGAATGCACAATGTTAAACAGGGATGAGCAAATCCTTTCTTAATCGGTCTTTTACCGGGCAACCCTCATTCAAAACGTGGTTGTCATGCACGCTACCGGGCAACTAATACTGTCACGACCGAGAAGCATTTGTTACTTGTCATCAGGCACCTGGTTTTAGCTTGAGCAAATAATTTTGTAAACCGTCCTGTGAAATAACCATAAAATGAAAAAAAAATCCTGTATACGATGCTATAGGTTTGAATGCTTAGAATTGCTATATTCACAGAATATTCAGTCCGTATACACATCCATTGCTTAATACCTGTTTGAAAATCCAGTGTGAATTAATATGACATAGAACTCATGTAAGATGTGCCATTGAAAGATCCATTTGGTAAGCCGTTTAGAAACTAAAAAGTCATAGAGGTCTTGATTAGCTGTAAAGAGGGCATTCTTTTGTATGGATGCAGGAAGCGGGACTTTCTCATCTTTTGGCGCAAAACTTCTCTTCTCGTCGGTTTTCATTCAATAGTAACATTCTCTAGGTAAAAAACAGTAGAACTGATGAAGCCCCCTGGTGAGAGAGTACAGAAACCTACGATTGCCAAATAAGGGCATTTATTAACATTGTTTTATCAAAAATATGTTGATATTGGATTTTCTCTACTCAACTTTTTTTTTTAGTATTAACAAGGTTTACAACTGGTAGATGAAAACTAAAATCGTTTGTCTCTTTATTATTTGATTGTCAGTCTATAAACATGCGGAAAATACACAAATTGTTAGGGAGTTTCTCGTTGCTATATTGTGTGTAGACAGAAAGGGTGCTTAAGGTGTATGTCAAGAGAAGAATATTTGAACAAACGATTATGAAATCTGTTTAATGTTTAATTGTGTATTTCGGAGAAATATCGGATATTAGTATTAAGTGGGACATTCGGCAGCTAGTTTATATAACATGGGTGAAGAAGTGAGACCGAGTTTTCCTTTCCTAATTCAGTAAGTATTTTCACGTGCGTATGAAAGGAATGTGATTAGTGTTTTATCAGTATTGAGGGATTTTTTTATAGAAAAAAAAAACTAACCACTGGCAGCAAGTTTGTTTTTGTTATAAGCTACACAGAAGCACCCTTTGTTTGTAGTTTGTCAAGAGATCACAAGTCGCAAGAAATCGAGTCGGTTTGATAAGTTTGTTCTTCACCTGGAGTCAGCATTGTCTTAATACTTTTTCTAAACGGAACCTATGACTCAAAAGTAACCAATGTATTCTACACGGAACAGGAGTTAAATAGTTAATTATGATAATGTAATCAAATAATGAATGACAATTTATTTCGGAGAAATGTCGAAAAGTTTTTGTAAATGCAACGATATGATTTGAAATGACTAAATTTGATGGTGCAATAGTGCTATATTTCAACGAGTTGGGCTGTTCAGAGAGTATAATTGTACACATACTTGGAAATCACATTTGTATAATGCATAGAGTACCCATGGTATCTTTTTCAATTATAGTGCTGTAATTAATTAATTCTCGAGTCCAAAGATTCTTTCTTGTCAATCACCTAGTACTTTATAGTAGTAATCTATCGTGTAGGAGAGTGTCTAGCAGTTTATCCACTGGGATAATCAAGTCTACACATGTATCGAAGTTTGCTATCAATTATTTTAAAGTAACAGACACAATCAAGTAGAAGCTATCAACTATCGATCCTGTGAAGATTTCTTAGACTAGATCCATTCATTGAAAACCATTGGTGCATCTGTTTATAAAGCTCTATAGAAATATGCTAGGCTTCCAATCCTGTTTGACGCTCATGTTAGACCTAGGTTTGCTGATTCTTTGTACTGTGTAAACACTCACCGGTAAGGCACTTTGTATTCTAAATAGAAAACGATGATTCAATACGCAATTTGAAAGACAACTTTGAATTAATTGCAGTTGGTTGGTTGGAATTCTACAAATAATCTAAAATCTCTACAATCACCCAATGAGTCTTGAACAAAACTGTCGCCTAAAATCCGAGGTAATATTCTCCATGGCTTTGATTGATTTATCCAACCGGATTAAAACTGCTGTTATGTTTCGCAAGATTTCTCTCTCGTGGCGAAATAGTTTGAATGGATTATTGTAAAAGAAACGGAGGACCAGATAACAAATACTTTCAGAATTAGACCGGTTCCAATTTTCTGTTGGATCTGGGCAGAGCATTGCCCTTCGAATCAGGAAATAAAATTATATGTAATCGCACATGTGCTCTACAGCTTTGTCTTTCTTTGTTTTATTGATGAAAAAAGTAAAAAGCGTGACGTTCATTACCAAAACTTGACTTGCATAGATTAAGCTAGAAGAATTAAAAGCTAGTTAATAAGATTGATGGACTTGAATCATGATACCAATAGTTTTTTCACATTCTTCATAGGTCTAAATCTTTAACATTGGGGATAGGTCTAGCTATCTATGAGCAACCTTTGGAGTTTCAAACTTTTGACTTAATGAGTTTTGAAGTTGTATCAAATCATGAAATGAAGAGTATCACTTCCCAAAGGTCATGTAACCAAAGGATAGAATCCACCCCACCCTCAGATCCTAAGAATGTACTTGTCCCATTAGATACTAACTCATAGGAAAGAGCACCGGCCGGGACCCAGGCCACGAGAAAAAAAAAAGTCGTTTAATGGGTGTGGAATGATATTTGATTTACCAATAAATCTAGATCTAATTTCAGGTTCTACAAAGTCGTAGATCTATAGGCTTCACTTTTATTTGTAGTGATTATTAAATTATATCTTGTCTAAAATTGCCCCCCCTAGACCAAAAATGGACTCGTAGTTTTGACAAATCTGAGGAGAAATTTTGCAAGCTAAATCATGGGGGGTGGGGGCAGATATATTGCCGCCCCCCCCCCCCCCCCCCCCCTAGAAGACAGACTCTGGATCCGCCCCTGACTTTTTGACAGGCAATTAGAAACACATCTATGAAATAACTTAGATCAGTTTGTTTTTTTCCCCTCAATATTTAGGTCCTACAAAAAGGACGACTTGTGACATTTTGCACACTAGTTGGCACTGCCTTCCCCTTTGCAGAAATTCATAA
This sequence comes from Lepidonotus clava, assembly GCA_936440205.1. Lineage (NCBI taxonomy): Eukaryota > Metazoa > Annelida > Polychaeta > Phyllodocida > Polynoidae > Lepidonotus > Lepidonotus clava. The sequence goes on from OW387135.1 coordinate 24,234,348, forward strand.
AATGTATACTAGTTTATGCCAAGGGAAAAAAAAGAATAACAAAAAGTAAAAAAGGACTATCATAGCAGGGGCGGATCAAGAGCCAGTGCTCGGGGGGGGGGGGGAGACCCTGACCCCCCCACCCCCACCCCCCCGCCCCCACCCTCCTTATAGAAATTAGAAGTAAAAACACTAAGATTTATACAGAGATCTTCCAAAATGTTGTCTGCTAGGTCTAATTGCCCTATTTGCCCCCCCCCCCCCTGGATCCGCTACTGCATAGCACTGTAAAACAATTCTACAGGTTAGGCATGCATAAAATGAAGTGTGATTCAGATTGTTACAATGTAATTGTAAAACTAAAGTCTATTTAGCTCTAGATCTAGATCTAGATTATCAATCACAAGATTCGTTTTCACCTATTTACCCCGGGCGTGACATATATTAATCATAAAAGAAGACGATGTGTGCTATCAGGAAGGGGACTCTCAAAAGTTGTAACGAAATTAAAAACAAAGAAACAATGTTTCAGTTCTTGTCAAATGGTTATCAGAAACAATCAAAGACAGCCAACAACCACCGTTTCTGAGCCACTTCCACAGCGCAAAACGGACGGTCTGAACAAACCAATCAGAAGCGCGGGAATTTAGCCAATGAGAACGCAGAGTTGGCCACGGAGTCAGCCAATCAGAGCGCAGGACGCCCGACCAATCACGTGCCGTTTTATTGGACCAATCGATTTATCTCGTTCAAGGTGACGTAGCTGACCATATAAACGTGGTTTTGCATATCGAGAGCGGTTCCAGAGTTCGTTGCGCGAAAATCGTAAACGACAGTGAATATCTCCTGAAAGGTAAGAATAATACTGTTGTTTACCTTCCCGTTCACAATAAATTTTCAGTGAAATACCCAGTTGAAGTATTAGAGCACATACTGACATGTTCATATTATTGTTATTTTGCCGTTTCGTACGAGAAAACCAAAGGATTTGCCGCCACTTCCCGGCGCCGACATTGTTTATGGCCGCCATGTTGGTTTTGGCCTAGATAGCGCGGGGACTGACTTGTGTCATGAACCGAATTTCTCGCAATAGCTATTGCCCAATTGACATGTATGTGGTACAAAATGTCCCTAAACATATTTGGATCATAGTGTTTGTGGAGTTGTTGTGGAAGCGATTATGGCTTTGGGGAAATGAACATAGGAAAAATGACTTCTCTTCACTGAGTTTGAAGAACAGCGAAGCCAACGCTGTGTAACGAAAGAGCATGGCTAGAGCTAGGACCTGCATAAATTATGCATAAAAACTTAAATTGGTGGCAATTTTGAAATCCTGTGCGTATTGATGTAACAGGTACGCATCACTTTGATTACGATGACAGTCTGTATTGTGTAGGCTTAGCAATTTTACCTCACCCTCTTCAATTTAGAATTTGGCGCCAAACGGTTCGAATATCCGCCATTGACCTGGGGCTGGGCTAGGGATCTTGTTGATGTTTTGAAACAAAAGTTCTTCCCTCTGCCGAAGTAAATGAGTGATTAAGCACATTGGTTAATCAAATTAAGCTTACGAGATAGTTTACAATTGGGGTTAAATTTTTATGTTTAGATGATTGTAACGTTAATAGTGTAACTTGTGACGATTTGGTGTTCTTTGTTTTGTTTTTTAATTCTTATCAAAGGTGTCATTTTAAGCCTTAGTAATTGTTACACCACAGTTGATAAGATTGTGCAAGACTGTGAAGGGGGTATTTTCCAAGTATTTACGTTTAATTCCAGAGAATCTTGAGCAAAACAAAACAGATAAAGCCTTTACCAAGGGAAATGAAAAGACAATCATAAAGCCTAGTTTAAGTTCCATCAACCCAATCTTACTGGGCCTGTGCCTGTGAAAGAACAGGGTGACCACGCAATACTTAGACAGGGATGAAAGTTCTCCAGTTTTTCATGGCTTTCAAGTTTTCCTGGGACATTAACTTTCTTTACCAAGCATCCTTATCTGAAGCAAATTTAGTGTATTATAAATAAATTTCTCCCTTCTATAATATACAATTAGGGTGAGCAAAATAGCCCTGCTTTTCCCTCTTGATCTCAGACATGCTGACCTTTCAAATTAAATGTCTCCAGTCGATTTCCATTTAAACTGGAGCCTTTAGCCTACTTTGCCCATACAAGCCCCTCTTCCACTTAAAACTCACAGGAAATGAAGAATGTGGAGGGGAGCTGTCGTTATGGTCAGATAGCCTTGTGTCAAATAACAGTGGTATGGGGTGATAGCTGACACATGTTTTTTTCACTACAGGGTGCATGTCAATCAGTAGTTCAATACTTGTAGTTCAGTTTTTGCCATGGACCACTTTTATCCCTGTCTTAACCAATTTAAGACATTTTAAGATTTTTTTTCTCAAATTTGAGGCCTTTAAAAGGGTCCGCAGAAAAGAGTCAAGAAGTTTATTTTAAATATACGAAAACTCCTGCCCCCCTCCCTTGAAACACTAAATAAATTAACTATTTCAGTAAGGCGGGGCACTTGAAAACTGGTAAAGCTACTGATGGAAATCTAAACATGCCAAATTGTCACACCCAGTGAACTGCAAAGTGTCGAATGCCTAATTGAACAAAACACCCCGAATTACCCAACATAGAGGGAGGTTTCTTAAAGGTCTTTCAGTGGAAATTTCGCAAAGAAATATTTCCAAATTGAATTGGTATGAACTAATAGAAAAAGGACGTATTGCAGGCGTACAAAAGTCCATATAGTACGATTTATTGTATTATAAGCCACATAACACTTTGATTCTTTTCTAACAATGAAAATCCATCCATCTAACCATTACCTATTTTACCTTACAGATGGCTCGTACAAAGCAGACAGCTCGTAAGAGTACTGGAGGAAAGGCTCCTCGTAAGCAGCTGGCCACCAAAGCTGCACGTAAGAGTGCCCCCTCAACAGGTGGTGTGAAGAAGCCCCACAGATACAGGCCAGGTACCGTCGCCCTCCGTGAGATCCGTCGGTACCAGAAGTCCACAGAGCTGCTCATCCGCAAACTGCCATTCCAGCGGTTAGTCCGTGAGATCGCACAGGACTTCAAGACAGATCTGCGTTTCCAGAGCGCTGCCATTGGAGCTCTTCAGGTTAGTTTTTGCATTTGAAAAATAGCCATTCGCTTTTTGCAAACTGTACCATAATTTTAAGAATCTGGTTACTATATAATCTGATTCTATCAAGTAAATCCTATATTATCTTTTAAGTATCAAGTACATATCCTTCTATCCTAAAAAAAATTTTAATTATATGATGTAATTCATCTTGATAAAGCATTCCTTTCCATATAAAACGATTCGCCAAAAAATTTTCTTGCTGTATTTTAGTAAAGTTCTTACAATAGAGAAAAATGTTATTGATTGGGTTGGACTGCTCATGTTCGGCATGTTCTATACCTTGAAACTAATATGCTCCTTTTTGCTTTGCAGGAGGCCAGTGAGGCATACCTCGTCGGACTGTTTGAGGATACCAACTTGTGTGCCATCCACGCCAAGCGTGTCACAATCATGCCCAAGGATATCCAACTTGCCCGACGTATCAGAGGCGAACGTGCATAAACTGGCAGCTTTGACAATTGTGACTCTCATCATATGTGCACTGGATTAGCACAACACACGTGGACACTACCATTTTTAAGACCAATATGATTATATCAGTTTTCATACAAACAGAGTATGAGTCTACATGTGAGGAGGGAGATTTTATATAAATGTGGACCTGTTATTTAGGTAGACATTTTGATTTTATATGGTATTCATCGTGTAAGTTATTATAGACTATCATGGTCTCACTGAAAATGTGCACGTCACCCCCCCTTTCCTGGTTCGGTCATCATCTACACACATTTCCAGTACTAGAAAACTAAAAAAAAATACAAAAACAAATCTTTTATCATAAATATGTGACTCATCGTGTTATAACATTTATTTTGTAAGTTTCTTTTTTATTGTGGCGTCAGAATAAATCTTAGATTAGTTCTAAGTAAGTCTTTTCGTCTTCTATTGTGTAGTGGTAATGTAGGTTCTATTAAAACCTCCGAAATATAATAGTGATGCAAGGATCATACTGAAATTATCATCACAGGACCATGGGCTGTGCCCATTTCAAATAACGCTGGCATTGAACTGTATCTTGCCGTGGATTGTATTCTCGGGAATCGTGCTCCAACAGGGCTGGCGCCTGTGGCCCATTCCACTTTCGGGAAATGTTGAGAAATCTCATAAAATTCTAATTTGTCAGTTTAGATCAATAGATAAATTATCCATATTCTAAATTGTTTAAAGAATCTGACGCTAGTTTACTTCTTGCAACACTGTTCAACCATTGGCAGCTGTATGATCCATCCAAGAGTAGAAAACATCTTGACTTCATTAAACATGTATATCCGAGATGTGTTGTTCAGTTGTTGATGTCATAATGGATATCATATGGTATGCTGAAAAGGGAAAGTTACGTTAACATAATATGTACAAGTCGCTTAAATGAAGCGGTTCTTGGTTTTAAAGAGCAAATGTTTGTCCTAGTGCGATAAAAGTTATTTGGCAATGTTTATGTTCCGGTATCACTTGCAGAACGTCTAGAAATAACTTCTAATGGAAATGGCAAGTATAATCCCTGGTATAGTCTTAGGAAAACAATCTCGTCAAAGTAGTAATATTTATTCAGGTTAACCGACTGCCCTTGAAAAGAGTTTCTAAAAAATTGAGGATCTCATTAAAATGACCTATATTCTATCTTTAGTCTTCCTTCTTGAGTGTTGTAGTGATAGGGTTTAAAAGAAATTATGGTTGGCCTTTTTCTGTTGGTTATTAAAGGCGCATAGCGATTTAATAAAATAATTAAAATGTCAGATGTATCAGGGTGCCCACGCAGGTCTTTTAAGGTCTTAAAAGGTCTTATTTTGGTTTTGCCATTTATAAGGCTATTAGAAAGGTCTTATTTTGCAGTCAGAGGTCTTAGAAAGGTCTTATTTTTAGGTTCAGCCTAAATTTTTCACAGATGTTAGAAGTTGCCTTGACTTGGCAATTTTAACCTAGATAAATTATAGTTTCATAAAAGCCCCTTTAATTGCTAAATAGACACAAGCAATTATATTGACCTTTTTGTAGAAATTCATACTCTTAAAAAACGGTGCTTAAAAGGTCTTATTTTTACTCATGAGAAGGTATTATAAAGGTCTTATTTTGATTTCTGAAAATGCGTGGGCACCCTGTGTATTGATCCTGACTGGTTTTCTCACAGGGTCCCCACAGCAAAGGGAAAATGGAAAAAAAAAAAAAAAAAAATCCTGAATAGCAATTTTACCATAACTCGAATTATTCCTTTTTGGCCAGGATCTCCAAATTTGACTTCTTGTTTGGTTGTCCAAAGTTTTTGTGCAATGCATGTGAACATCTCGCTGGAATGACGCAGACAAATTGCCGCATGACAGGGAACACTGGGAATTTGTAAATTAAATTTGTGTGCAGCCTAGGTCTCGCCTATAAGGAACTTTACGGTAGTCTGACCTAATTTTTAGACTTCATCGTACATCTAGGTCGTATTCTAGCCAGTCCCGGGTCTGGAACGTGTGAAAACAACGCCTATGTCATCAAGTATTGCAGTTGATCCTGCTCGTGCTACAAATATCCGGGAGTGACCATCAGTGTCATCTTTCTTTACTCTGATATACCTAATCATTAGTAACATGGGATGGTCGCTTAGTACACGCGCACCGATATTTTTCCGACTTGTAAGGGTTTTTCACATTGGGTGATTTCGTATTGCACAGAAGAAATTTCTTTCATCAGTCAACCAAGGAGGAAAGAAGGCGTAACTAATTCATATCTTTGATTCTACTAACCATATCAAAGTGTCCCCAGCGTCTAAAATAAGACTCGTAATATAGGACATTGCTTTTAGACGCAAGACCAAAGGGCTGATTTGTAACTACTAAATGTCAGCCATCCGGACTGGTTCTTGTGTTGTAACGAAATAAGTTCTTTAAAAATATACCCCTAAATTCTTCGCTGTTATACTTGCATCCGATGGTGCTATCAGGATTTATATATAGATAATTGAATAGATATGTGGTTTAGAGTATAGACACGTCCGACCCATTTTTACTTTAGATGTGGACCTTCAGTCATTGGCACTTCTCTCATTCTCTGCATGCAACCTTGGGAATAATAAGCGACATAAACATCTTTCAACGTCGCGATGCAACCACTTCAAGGGCCCCAGCAGTAGCGGTACAATCGGAGCGTGACGTCTGAGTATGCAAGGAATTCTTTTTAGTCAATGATCATTGGTGTAAATGAGATATATTACATACTGTAGTTTCAGAAAGGCGGATGAGCCCCGCAGGGATGAAAGTTCTAGTTTTTCTGGATTTTCAATTTGACTGGTATTTTCCTACCATATGTCCTGATATCACGCAAATAAAGTGACGAATAACAAATATTTTGCCCTTCTATAATATGCCGTATAAAGAAATTGGATCCTCCCTTTGTGAAAATGTCAAATAAGATTTTTTTTTTTTTTTTAAAAACGTCTATATTCTTGAATGACCATAAAGTCTTTCAAAATGTAGCATGTTTCAGTCTCAAACATGGCGAGGAAGAGAGATGTATTGTACCTAATTTACTTTGGCTCCGTTCCAAGGCCGTCACGAATGGCAGGCTGCATAGTCTATTTGTTTATTGTAAGACTTTCCAAATAAATTTCAAAGCAGGGACGTAGGTCAGGGTTAACGAAAAAATCTGAAACCCCAGAAAGACACTGAAATAATATCAAAATGCTCTAAAGCGTGACTAAGAAATTTATGTTGAAAATTATTAGAGGTGGTGAGGTGAAAATTATAACAAAAATCTGGAAACTTGAGTCTCTGTCGACGGTAAAGATCATAGGATTGCTTTTATCTCAGTTAATTTTAACTTGGGCTGTAAGCTTTATCCAAAGCCGGCCCACCAAGTCAAGCTGACCGTGTGATAGAGAAATGCCGCCTTGCGTGGGTATTCTGTAGCCGATTTGAGTTTAGCCGTGATCAGTAACATGAGAAATAATACCTTATTTACTCTCATTTCTGGTGAACTAAATTTAATGAATGACAATGATTTAACGGCAAGACATTTCAAATGTGTGACAACATGTATTGAAAAGAAATAATTTATTTTCTGTACAAGTCTTTGCAATTGGTGCTTCAACAGTCTTATTCAATATTTGCTTTCGAGTAAATTAGGTTACTCTACAATCTACATGGTTCAGTAGTCATGCGGTGTAGATCTATCACATTTCTTGAGTCACTGTTCTGATTCAATTGCTACTTTGTTGCCTTCTTTCCTCTTCAATACGTGCAGCCTCCTGTTGTTCTTTCAGCGCTGGAATTCGATCATACAAAGAGGATTCCATGTAGACATCCACATCATTTTCTTCTCGTAAAACACAGAAATAAATTAGGAATATGGCTGAACTTAAGATAACGGAGAATGGTTGGTAGGCTGGTCGAGTGTTGGGCTTATTGGTGAAAGATTCATATGATTTCCAACCGCTTGCCTTGCTATCAGAAAACTTGACTGGTTCGTTTATCTCTTCTTGTGCCTTTTTGTGAACACGGCGTGTTGAGATAAAGTTAGTCCTAGAAGTAGAAAAGGAAACAGGTTGTTAACAAGTGGTACACATTAGAATGATGCATTATGCAGTGGTTGACGTAAATTTAAAATCTAGTGGCCAGTTGGCCCCCTAGATTTGGAAATCTAGGGGCCCCTGCTATATCAGGTGGTTTCAAAATGGTTTGGTCATTGCTGGTAGATCTATCAGGGTCCCAACAAAAAATCTATTTTCAAATCCCCTGTGTTTTCCCTGAGATTTGTCCATGTGAACCCAACAACAAAGCGTAAATTTAAAATCTAGGGGCAAGTCGGGCCCTTAGATTTCCAAATCTAGGGGCCCTCACCTAAATCTAGGGGCCCTCACATATATTAAGTCTTTTTTGCTATCCATGATTTTCTAGGGGCAAGTCGGGCCCTAGCCCAGTAAATCTAGCCCATGGTCCCAACATGTTTTAAGGTCCTCAGGTGGTTTCAAAATGGTTTGGTCATTGCTGGAAGATCTATCAGGGTCCCAACACAAAATCCATTTTCAAATTCCCTGTGTTTTCCCTGAGATTTTTCCCTGTGAACCCAACAACAAAAAGTCAAATCCTTAGATCTACTATTTAGTAAATCAGGAATTTCAGAACCTGGCCAAATGTAATTCCTTGTGTTTTTGTGTCTTGGTAAATCAAATTCCCTGTGATATCCCTGTGTTCTGGTAAAATTTGCAAATTCCCTGCGTTTTCCCTATTTTTCTTTTGTTTTGTTGTTGTTGTTGCCATTTTCCCTGTTCTGTTGGGACCCTGCGGTATATCTATGAGGGCAAAGGACAAAGAAAAACAAAACAACAACATGAATAAATAATGTAACAGGAATTTAAGATATAAGAATGGCTGTGAGGCATCTGTTACGACTCTGAGCCGATTAAGAAAAATAGGTAGCGTGATATCGATAATCAAATATATGAGACCACCTACTAGGGAGCCGCTTCCCGTAGCTGCTGGTGAGAGCAGGGGTGAAGCAGGGTAGTATGTTACTCTTAACTGTTAAAACACAAGACCACTAGTGAGCCCACTAGGTGAGGGTAGTGGCTGTGGCTGCCTTAAGGGCAGGGTCAAATGGCTACTCAAGCAGGAGAGAGACCAGTGCTCTTAGATGTTGACTCCACGAGTTTATTCGGCCAAATGACAACCAGTGGCTGCAGTGCAGCTCCTTTTATAGTAGAGCCCAGCGTGCGTCCATGTGTTGCTAGGTGTAGCACGGTGCAACACGGTGCAACACGGTGTGGCACGGTGCAGCACGGTGCAGCACGGTGCAACACGGTGTGGCACAGTGCAACACGGTGCGGAACGGCGCGGCATGGCACAACATGGCGCGGCACGGCGCAACAAGATGCGGCATGGTGCAACACGGCGTGGCACGGTGCAACATGGCGTGGCACGGTGCAACACTGCGCGGCACGGCGCAACACGGTGCGGCACAGTGCAGTATGGAGTGGCACAGTGCAGCACAGAGCAGCACAAAGATGCAGAGAGGAAAACAACAGAAGGCTAGTTCTGTTACAATAAAAAAGGGGTCGGGGTGTGGGGGGACCGTGAAATCCAAAAAAATGTTGTTTTGAACCGAAGTATAATTCATTTTTAAAACAATTTTAAAGGATGTTGGTGTAGGTACTACCACTCCACGGGCATTCAATTCTGACAATTTCTTCATAGATTTTGCAAAAATTGTTGTGACCAAAAATGCACTAAAAAAAAAATTCAGGTAGAAAGGTGTATCTGACAGTGAGATAATAACTTCGACATGTTCCCTGAAACCTTTTGAATAATAATAAAAAAAAACTCACAATAATAAAAAAATGTGCAAATATTCATTTAAAATGCGCAAAAATGTGTGTATTTTCATAAAAACTGACAGAATTTAGAGTAGAGGAGCCAGTTTCCGCGCAATAAGGGCAAGAAGTTAAGCTTTAACAAAATATTTTAAGAAAAACATTATGAATTTAATATTTTTTCTTCCATATTGAGGGGAATAACGTCTAAGAACATAATCATGATAAAAAAAAAAAAGAGTTTGAAAATATTTTTGTAATATCTTAAGGTTTTACTTTCACATGTTTATTCTTCAGTTTCCGTGCACCTGGAGCCTATTTCCGCGCATTTTGGTGTCAGTTTCCGCGCATTTCTCATATTTTAGGTGTTAAATGACTAAAATAATTTATAGAAAGAAAATATGATACATGGGGCATCAGAAAAAGATTATCTATTGATATCCATTATACAAAATAATTGTTAAGTTCTTAATAATTCATAATAATGCAAATAGAAATGCTACCTTGTCAGGGAAAATCTAAAGAATATACTCATGAATAAAAGGAAGAAATACGCATATTTGTGCATTTTTAATAAATGACACAAGCATTAGTTAGCCTCAGTAAAAGAGGAAAAAATGTTTTCAGTTTTAAGCCTTTGGTTTATATTATTTTAGGGAAGTGTTTTAAGATTATTTAGAACCTTGCTTTGAAAAATTTTTCTTTTTATTTTCTTTGGAAAAATGTTTGAAAATTCGGAAATTTCGGAAAAATAGATGAAAAATGCACGGAAACTAGAGACTGTCTAATTTGTTGTCCTTAGTTTCCGCGCAGGGGCCTATTTTCTATATTATCCATGAGATTTTATTTTTATGACATTAAAATGATCATAAATCACTTTAAACTAATATCTATGATATTTTTTTAGAGAAAATGATATTTTTTCTTGAAGAAAATGATGTTATGCTCCTTATTTCAGAAATATTAACTTTTTAAGGATCCCGTCATTTTCCTTAATAATAAGGACATTGAAACATTTATTTGGCCTTAGAATACATAAATGAATATGAAACATCATTAAAAATGACAAATTAATTGCATAAGAACATTATTTTGGGTCTGGCATTTTAGAAATAGCATATCTAATACTTACAGAAAAAATGTGTCCATAAAATGTGTAAAGTGCGCGGAAACTAGAGACGCGCGGAAACTGGCTCCTCTACTCTATACCTCATTTTCACTATTATCTCTTGTTCTAGAAAACATAAAAACATTTGGCAAAAAGCATGAGATTACAATGGATTATATTGGAAAGGGAGAAAATTAAATTTTTATGTGGTAGTACCTAGTTGGTGTCACTGTCACTTTGTGTTGTGCAGCCTGCAGGTCCTGACCGAGTTTAGACTTTAGAATTAGCATTTTTCTGATCCAATGTAACACGAGATTTAGATCTATCTGAATGCCCTTACCGCACATATCGTGTCGAATTCTGGAAAGCCCTTGATAGAAGCCTTGAAGAGCGACAAAGAACTGTTTTCTCCATGTTTCTCAGTGAACGATATTACCTCAACTGGAGGGCATGACCCATATTATATAAATCTATGCTGATCACCACTCTGCTTCATAGCTTAACATCACAGCGCGCCAAAAACCAGCTACGTATGATTTTACTGATTCCCGGTGTGCGACCTTTTTTCAATTAAGAATGACGGCAACCAGCGCAATTCGGAAAGATGGCGCTTCTTTTGACTTTTTAGGTAGATCGGCATGTCAAAACTGGCGTTTTTACAAAGATCATGTAATTTATTTGATAGTTGACATGACATTCATGTAAAGTTATAAACTTCCAATGTTCAGAACACTCTACAGAACCTGTTCGAGTCTGACAAGCACCATGGTACGGGTTTTGAATGTTGCGGAAAAGAACGATGCCGCCAAATCACTTTCCGAGCTGATGTCAAGGGGAGGATACAGGCGGGTGAGTTCTCAGCTGAATTATTTCTTCTTACTAGTGTGCCCTTCTAATAAGCTGTCATGACTTGGAAATCGAAAGGGGGGATATTACGATCCATGTATACCACCAGAAAAAAGGATATGTAAAGTATGTAATTTGTAAATTGAAACAGAACAGCATTTTAGATCTAGAACTCTTTTGCCCATTGGCATTGGGCTGGCATTGCCATTGGCATTGTAGATCTAAGTTTAGAATCATAAGTACTGAAGAACCAGATGTATTGTCAATAGAAACTGAAAAAATTGTTTGTGTATTTACTGAGTAGCACAAATACTAGCATAACAGCAGTAATGAACTTCCTGTACAAAGCAAATTCCTTATGCAAACTTGGATTGCAAGTTGGAATTAGCAGAAATAGCATAGGTCTATTATTATTACAGCCTGACCTCTGTTAGGTATATTACATTCCACCAGTTTATCCATCAAAAAGTGCCCCCTGCTTTTGAGGTAAAAGCTGTGACCGAATTTTTCACTTGTAACATGAAGATATAAGCTCAAGAAAATATTTGATGAACCTGCAAGAATATTTATCTACCGGTACATTATTTTCCCTTCAAAATGACATATAGATCTAGTTGTGCTTTGTAATTTGCCCTCAAGCTGCACAGTGAGCATTCTAAATACACATGTCATTTTGACAGGGCAAAACCAGGCAGAGTACCATGTATAACTGGCTGTAACTCTTGAACCAATGCACATAGAGATGAAATTCAAAAAGCTTATTAAACTAGACCCTGAATCTGGCAGATAATACATTCCTCAAATTTCTTTTAACATTTTTCAACTTTTATGTAATATACTTAGCTCTCAACTTTTTTCTCAGAAGTATAACCTATAGTATTACTCTGTGTAATGCACTGTATTTTGGTGTCAACACATTTCTCTTTGACCATGTAGTAGTATAGGAAAACTACATGAGGATGTGGGATGAGGCAGAATACGAGCTGGTAGTAAGTAACTTCCCTGCACGAGCCCGAAGGGTGAGTGCAGGGAAGTTACTTACTACCAGTGAGTATTCTGCCTCATCCCATCATCTGAATTTAGTTTTCCTTTTATTATATGTCGAATTTGTAGCAAAAATAGCAAAAATAACAAACCCAGACTCTCCTGAGCCGACATTTCATAGTCAACTGGTATCACAGAGTACTCACCGGGCTGCTTGTGCTGCTTCACATTGTGTTAAATGTGCAAAATGGTTAATAAATGTGTATTCTTGTGAATCTACTGTGCATTAGACGTACTGGAATAATGCCTTTGTCATAAATTGAAAAAAAGAATCATGTAAATCTGTTGTAAAATGCCAAAATTGTAAAGTAAACAATCTCCGATGTTCGCCGTGCGCTGCGCGTCCTTGACATTGGCAGCGCGTACCTATAGCAACAAGACCATTCTGTCCCGGCTCACGGCCCAGCCTGCGCGTTTTGGGGTGCCTCAGGGAGAATGCACTGCAGCAGGCCGTGCGGTACACTCTCACATACCAAATGACGCGTATCATGGGATGATCAACTAGTACAAGCGCACCGACGTATAATAATACATACGAGCTGATGCTCGTGTAGTTCTTTTTTTCCCATGCAATGTATTGTCTCAACAATATTGTGCAATAAATAAATAAATAAATATGTTAGTTTATTGACACCAATCTTAACGGTAGAGAGAAATCCTTTCTTTTCAATAATACCGTAGTCCAGAGTAACCAAAGGTTGTATATTAACATGATAATAACGTGATATACGACCTTTGGTTACTCATCCAACGAGACATATAATTTCTTTTTAAATCCCAACTTCCTATTGACCTAGGTGCAAAGAAAGGGTGACTTTAATAGCCTGATAAACAAAGCTGGAGAATTTTGGGGTTTCAAGGGGAATCCCCGGCCATTCGCACATAACGCAGTGAAGATAGCTGGGAAACTTCCTACACTGTATGGGATTGTAATGGTGAAAGCTCTATCTAGAGAGTAACTAACAGGGATTTCCCAACAATTGTGAAATAACTATGCTTTCCAGGGCAATTCTGAGGCCTGCTTGAGATTCCTAGGGTCAGTGCTGAAGCTCTCCCAAGAAAAATTTCACAGCCCAGCGCACTGGTAGAGTACAGGGGCGGATCAAGGAATTGTTTATGGGGGAGGGGCAAGATTTGTAAATAACATAGTAGTATGTGAGACATAAATTTTTGGACATAGGGGGGTTATGGGGGCCACCACCAGGAAAATTTTGATATTTCAATCTCTCATTCATGCAATCTGAAACATTCTGAGGCACCAATGTGACCTTCAGAGATTATATTTTTTCCCAAATATTTTCATATCCAATCTTCCAGGGAATGTCAGAGAGGGGATGTGGGAGTGTATTGGAACGGAAGAGTATGGGAGGGGTACCCCCTGCCACGGGTGGACGGGTGGATATGGGGGGCCACCCCCAGAAAAATTGTGAAAATTTAACCTCTCATTTATGCAATCTGAAGCATTCTGAGGCACTAATGTGACCTTCAGAGATGATATTTTTTTCCAAATATTTTCATGTTCATTCTTCCAGGGAATGAGAGGGGATATGGAAGTGTATTAAAGGGGAGGATAAGGAAGGGCCGGAAAGAAAGGGCCGGGAGATGAATGAAATCCGCCAACTGAGCTGTAAAAAAAAAAAAAAAAAAAAAAATACAGCCCGGTGCTAGCAGCTTACAGCCCGGCATGCGCTGGGCTATGGGGAGAACCCTGACTGGCAATTTTGAGGCCTGCTTGAGATTCCTAGGGTCAGTGCCGAAGCTCTGTCTGGAGAGTGATTAACAGTGATTTCCCAACAATTGTGAAATAACTGGGCTTTCCAAGGCGATTTTGAGGCCTGCTTGGGATTCTTAGGGTCAGTGCCAAAATTGATCTCACTCACTGTGTTAAGATTGGACCAATATTTATAAAGTTAGAGCGAAATAACCGTTCTTTCCCCACACATTGCCATATTAAATAGCCCCACCATTACTGATCGTGATTTTCCCCCAAAATTGATGCGTGATCATACTGATGTGAGTTTTTGAGACCCTCATATTCAGTATTGAGAGGTTCCGGATTCCTAAAATCAATTTTAACAATAATACGTGTCATACAGGAATTTAATACTTACCTTTACAGTAGATCTTTATGTAGCTACTATCAGTATCACTTGAAAATAATGTCTATTCATTTCGAGCTATCTATACGTGGATTAGAAAAGTAGTTTCGTTGCTGTGCAACTAAAAGCAAAGTGTTTTATGGAAATAAGAGCAAGAGATATTACAGATTATATCCCTCTGCAGTCTGTAAGTCCTTCATTAATCATATAAAAAAGTGTATTTTCTTTTCAGGTCATGCTCTCAATTAAGTCTCAATAAAGAAGCACTTTAGTTAGTCATGGCAGTGACCTTAAAACCCGTGTACAAGTATATTTTTTTACTCTTTTACAACAGAGAGAAGGATTTTCACCTTACAACAAAATCTACGAATTCGAGTACAACATTTTGAACCAACAAAATGTTTCTATGACGATGACATCCGTGTCTGGCCATCTACTGAATTTCGAATTCACCGGAAGTTATAGGAAATGGTAATGTACTTCAATATTTTAAGCCACAGGATGAATTAGAATTTCCAGATTTTGTTATCAGTTCAGTGTAAAGTTAGAATATGCTTTTCTATTTTTTAAACCACTACTTTTATATTTGAGAGTATTCCTCAACTAATTCTAAGCATTTTAAATTCGAAATTAACATTATCTAATGCATGTCTTTACCCTTTAAGGTTCAACTTTCAAAATTCTCCCAACCACGGATAGCCAGTTTTGTGAGTTTTACTTGCAGGTTAGCCTAAAACAGGATGCATGCTGGTTAATATGTGGACAAAATTCAAGGCTTTAGTATACAAGTTTTCATAAATTGTATCATTATTTGTCAATTAACTTTGTGACAAATTATTCATCATTATTTTTCAAATCAATATCCATATACAATAATAATTCCCGAGTTGTTTGAAAATCTATTCATTGTAGACGGATATCGAGCAAATATTTCCATGTTTTCTATACTTTTCCCTGTGTTTTTGTCGACAAAATTAACGCAAATTAGCCTGCAGGTGATTAAAACAATGTAAATCAGCTATCCGTCGTAGGGAGAATTGAAAATCCGGAAATGTCCTTCCAACTTTTCCGGATTTTTCGCCTCTCCTGAGTGGCACCTCTGTACCTAGCAGCTGATAGAAGCCTGCACAATTATTCAGAAACAACTTTCAGGAACGATTGGTTATTCTCGGAGAAGGGCTTATGTCATAAGGTGATCTAGGTCGGGGATATTTCCAGGCTTTTGCACGTTTTCCAAACCTCAATATTCACCCATGGAATGGAGAACTTGTAAAACGGTCATGTCAGGAAATTGAAGGAAAATGAGAAAATAAAAGTCATGGAATTGTAAGAGTTGTAATTTTGCTCTCTTTTCCTCAATAAATAGAGAAGAATTAGTGTGTGTTTTTGACCAAAATGATTTGCTTGTAATTACTGTATCTTGAAAATCATAAGTAAACGTGAGTCTGGCAGAACCCAGAACCATGAGCGAATTCTGGAGAACTCGGTCTGCAGGAGAACTCAGTCCTTTGGAGAACTCGGTCCACTGAGGCTGGAAAAGTCTTTCTAATGGAAGGCAAACTAAATATATATCCCTCTCTTCTAATAGATCTCTAGAATTCATACCTAAAAGGCTAGCTTGTCCCTATTCCACAGTTTGTGGTTTGGGAAGTGCTAAAACATCATTGGACCGAGTTCTCCAGTTACCCCAGGGGCCTTGTTGACTCAAAGAAGATACTCTCATACAACAGATGCTTTTTTTTTTGGAATTATTTTATTTATTCAGACATAAAGTTAAACTTGTATTCTCTTTACATCTGAGTTGCATGAGGCAAAGCCACATACCAATCTGAGCAACAGTTAAGTATATTCAGCATCAATGAATTCATTTATATAAAATCAATTAAATTTTAAATTTTAAAATCATTCACATAATTACATATATAATATAATTCGATTCTCCACTACAAAAAAAGATAGTCGAGATAGCCAAGATGTATCAACACAAAATATATACTTATTCTAAGAATAACAATAATTATACATAAGATAGTATAGGAGTAGAAAAACATAGCACATTCAATACATATTAATCCTATCTAATAGTTCCAGTCTAAGCGTATTCTTAAATTTACTAATATCAGGTATATTTCGCCGTTCAACAATTAAATGCTCCTACTATAAATTCTCGTTATGAATAGAGATATTGCCAGGGTGTTTCGTCTTACTTTAAAAAATATTCTATCTGGCAAGTAACTTGAAATCAGTAAGAGGGAATTTAAACTTAATCATATGCATATAAAATACGATGTCGAAAATTCACATAAGAGCGTGCAAGGTTTCGATTCTTCCTTTGGTATGACATTAACGATTAGATTATAAAATGAGCTTTATGAATACTTTTTCATTTTTTCCTATAGGAATTCCTGTAATCCAGTTGCCTTATTTGAAGCTCCTGTAGCAAAGCAATGCCCTCAAGACTACGACAAAATCAAGGTTCGTATTGCACATTTCTCTATATTTGTTGATGTTTCTAATAAGTTATTAGCAATGCCTTCACGTTTTATACGCACTTCTTGAGACAAAATATTACTAGTGAACAGTAATCGAGGTTTCACTTCTGAACAGTTAGGAGGACTTATTTATTTATTTCGCAATGATTTTTTGTCCTCCCAAAATTTAGAGAACTTTAGAGAGAGAAGCTCGCGGAAGTCAAATTTTGATCATTTGGACTGATTGCGATCGCGAAGGAGAAAATATTGGTTATGAAGTAATACAAGTGTGCACAGGAGGTAAGCTATGACTTTTTGTCTCTTAGAAAACTCATTTTCTTTCCACAATTAGAACTCAATGTTTGGGTAAGTTCTTAAGATTGTAATGCTTTTAATGATGTTAAGTTTAGGGTTTTTAAGTCTTTCATGATAAGAAGCTGAGTTCATGTCTATTCAGAACAACATGATTTACTTTATCATCCACTTTGACTTCAAACATTAGAATAACTACATATACTAGGTTGGGGGGGGGGTATTGTGTAGATATAGCAAAAATAGATTATTCACGTTAGTTCATATCACTTGTAGGAATACTGATAACTATTAAAGAGTCAGCTGGAACGTATACTATGATAATTTTCACGATGAAAACGTAAAACAAACTATGATTGTGTATTCCTTATTTTTATGATTGTGTATTCCTTTGTGTATTTCACAGCAAATAGGACATTTACGCTTTACACTTAAGTTAACTCTGGACAGCATTTAAGCTAAGAATAAACGAGCGCATCATGATATGAATACACATTTTTTTATTTCAGTAAAAGCAAACCTTCGTGTTTATCGTGCGAAATTCTCAGAGATCACACCAGCGTAAGTGGTACTAGTCTTCTCAACTGGGTTTTATCTAATACATGGACTCATCGTAAGCGATTAAAGAACATTTTAAAGAAGATTAAACATACATCATTAAAGTTATAGAAATATCGTGGCGCTAACTCTTCATGTAAATGTTTTTCGCTAGTTTTCGCAAGTCAATCTCTGAAATGTGATATATTGCAGTCGGATCATTCCTGGGATCTTCCTAATAAATTCACAAGTTTTTAAAACTAACATCCGAGACTCAAAGAACGTGTTTTCTCATTGAAAAGAAACTTATCTTTGTTTATCGTTTGCTATAGGTCGGTTCAGCGTGCCTGCGCTAACTTAATTGCACCAGATAAAAATGTCAGTGATGCTGTTGATGTTCGCCAGGAATTGGACCTTCGGATAGGTAAGTTTATAATACCACAGCTTACACTCAACACTTTAAAGGAGCGATATCGTCCTTCAGTTCAATGGGATACGTCCGCTGGCGTAAGCTTAATAATAACATAACCAAAACATGTATATTGAAAATTACGAGTACAAAAAATAATAACAAACAGTTGTCCACCTGAGTCTGCTTGTCGAGTTTAATACAGCTTCCCACTGCAAATTTAAATATGTAACTAATGGAACATTTCCCGTAGGTGCTGCCTTCACTCGTTTCCAAACAGTACGTCTTCAAAAGGTCTTCCCGACTGTTCTATCTGATCAACTCATTTCTTATGGAAGTTGCCAGTTTCCAACTTTGGGCTTTGTTGTTGAAAGATACAAGCAAGTTCAAGCCTTCATTCCAGAACCGTTCTGGAAAATTGCAGGTAATTGATATGCTTTATCATTCCCCCTCTATGTAGATATGAGCTAGATTTCTCGATGTTTAAATGTAAGGATATCTTTTTATTTCTAGCTAAACAACGATGATAGATCTATTAAAAGACACTTCTTATGAACTTTCCAGCCAATGAGATTGAGAAGTGTGTGGGTGTCCATTTTTGTATGATTTTATAATTTCATAAATCTGGGTGCTGGTTTATCCTATTGAAAGTGCATAGCAAATTCACTTTTTTTATTTTTCAAAAGTTCACCATGAAACTGAAGATGGAGCCGTGGAATTCTTGTGGAAAAGGTACGTTCTAATCATTCTAAGGTTCAATCAGTTAGCCCTGAAATTTATAATTCTCTGACAACCTCAATATTTTCTTATCGTTAATTTTTTTTCCTGATAATTAAAATTTTCTTAAAAATAAATCTTGAAATTTTTATATAGTGTACCAAGTATGGATAGCAGAATATCACATTATTGCAGATTGAAGTATCCAAAGGAAAAAACATGGTAACACGTGGTTTATACTTAAAACTCATTTCGATTTCAGATCTAGGTTATTTAATCATCTAGCATGCCTGACCCTCTACAACCACTGCTTAGAGGTAAATACAAGGCCATTACATGATAGCTGTTTTAATGTAAAACACTTTAGTTCCTTCATAACTGATATAAGTTGCTTAAGTCTCCAAGTCGTTTCTATATTTCACCGAACATTTCCTATAATTCATTTTGATTCGTCCATTTTTAAAGTACTACATTTTATGATAACACGGATTTTCTCACTTTTGTTCGCAACGTAACCTCTTCTTATAGATTAAGCAAACATATTTGATACAGTCATCTATGAAATAAACTCGATAATCTTATGCAGCCATTGCTTGTTTCGGTTCAGAGTCCCTTGGCCCGTGTGACTGAAGTGAAAAGTAGACCAAAAAGTAAATGGAGGCCACAAGCCCTCGACACTGTGGTAAGTAATCATTTTATTTTGTCTTGCAAAAAAATGCTTTTGTTATCCTTATAATTCAAAGAAACTTATTAAGCTGGGGTCATATTTTCGTAACTAATCAGGGTCATCAAGTGAAATTTGATTAGTGTTTCATTAGAAGTCACTATATCTAGGAGAAATAGTATCTATTACCCTTATGGGTTGTTTTTCAAAGACTTTTTGTGAAATATATAATTTCAAGATATGAGGCCCTGATCAAAGTTTACATGATTGGCCTAATCAGTTACGAAGATATGGCCCCTGGTCTCTGCTTCTTATGCACCTATTATGTGTGTGTGTGTGCGTGCATGCGTGCGTGCGCGCGTGTAAAAGGAAGAGAGAAAAAATAGCTGTCCTTCTACATTGATGATTGTCATGGCTGTATTCCAATCCTTACTGTAAACTTCCCCTCCTCCCAGGCATCGTTTTACTACTCACAGTAAACGTTATTAAGAGCCAGCCATCCGGGTGGTACTTCATAGGAATCATCAAGACTCGCAGTGTCTACCCCTGTGCCTCTGAATCGTGGTTATACCATATGGGGAACAGGCTGGGCACTACCAGATACACTGTAATTAGTTTTTTTTGTGGCAATTCAGGAGTGTAGAGTTTAATATTAAAAAAATAGAACCAGCAGCAATTAAGGGACAAATCATATCTTAACTGAAATAGTTAAGCATACTGAGTCGATATCATGCTTATTTTGCCAGAAAAAAATAAATTGACTTGTATGTGTTTCTACCTTTTAAAAATGTGTAGTCTGAAGGATATACTTGCAGAAATGTCTGCCAGTAGTGGTAGTTGTGGCCTGCCCTACCAACACACCCTCTTTTATCACCCCAGGCAACTGGCAAATAACACTGGTCAACTTGGGTTACAGTTGTGGTGGCACTATGATGGGGAGCATTGGCTCCCAAGTCACTGCCTCTGCATACTTTTTTTCCCTAAAACTAGAATCATGTATGAATGTTTTTCGATCTTTCAATCACATCTATAGGAACTTGAGAAGTTGGCCTCGCGTAAGCTTAAAGTCAGTGCGAAAGAGACCATGAAGATTGCCGAGAAGTTGTACACGCAGGGGTTCATCAGCTACCCGCGCACAGAAACCAACATTTTCCCCAAGGAACTCGACCTGCGGCCTCTTGTTCAGGCACAGACTCAGGACAACCGATGGGGAGGTAAGAGAAGCATACAATGAGGTATCCTACACGTTTAACAGGGTTCCCCAACGACCTGTAAAATAAAAATGGTCATTGAAAAATCATAGACTTTGAAAAAGTGCCAAAACAACATAGATTTTTTTTTTCAGGGGTCATGGAATTTTACTTACTTTTCTCCAGAAATTGACCAATTTTGGCTGTTTTCCTTTTAAATTGAAAGAATGTGTATGAGCCCAGAATGTCCACAATTTCCTAGAAATCCCGTGAAGTACTGATGACGTAAAATGTACTTGAGCTAGCTGTTGGGAAGCCTAAATTATGTGCCTGGAAATTTGTAATTGGTAAACGAAAAGTCATAGAAAAAAGAATACCATAGCCAAGTCCGTTGGAAACCTGTTAAGAACCAATTACAGGGTTACCAAGAAGACTGAAACCTGGAAAATAAAAAATCAATAGTCATTGGATATTCATTGCTAACCGTACGTTTCTATGTTTACAGAATTCGCCGCGGGAGTTATGGAGAGAGGTCCAACCCCAAGAAATGGAAACAAATCAGACAAAGCTCATCCTCCAATACACCCTCTGAAGTACAGCAATACTCTGCAGGTAAGATGGTCCGAATTCCAACCCAGTCATGCTTATCAGGTACATAATCAGCATTGATTATGATTTTCCCCTGCAAGAGTGATACTTTGCGAAACCGGTATTCGCCTAGCAGAGGTAATGCATTGCGTGAAAGAGGTTCCCAAAAGAGTAAAATATAAAACCAATGACTCTCCGCAATTCTTGTGGACGAGATAGGCCTCTGTTATATCTGTTAGGCGAATGGTAAAATCCGAAAACATACCATTACCGACTTTAAAATTCTTTTTTTTTTTTTTTTTTTTTAATATTCTTAATAGTATTTGAATAATGACTATAATTTACATTACACAAATATATAATGATGTGCTGGAATATCTTCTTTTAAAGGGGAACGAAGCCAAGATCTATGAGTTCATCGTACGACATTTCTTGGCATGTTGTTCGCAGGATGCCCAAGGTCAAGAGACTACGGTTGAAATCAACATCGCCGATGAACAGGTACATGTATAGATGTATATTTTTAAAGAGCCAAAAAAGTGAAGGTATAGCCGAAAGAAAGCCAACTTAAATAACTGTAGAGTTAAAATTAATGGGTTTAAGATTTCGTTTCATAGGTGTAAACCACCTATTTAAAAGTTAATGTTCTTTCAACATTACTTCAGTAATCTCACAGAAGATCAATTTAGATTTACTTGTCAGTAATTTTCAAACCTATGAATTGAAATATAAGCAAGACACGACTGTAAAGTATCGGTTATATTGGAAATGGGGGCTTAGTTTATCTTTCTACATGTATTTCAAAGCAATATTATTTTCTCTTTAGTTCAGTGCATCAGGACTGATGATCATTGCAAGGAACTACCTGGACGTCTACCCGTATGACAGATGGACGGCGAAGGTTCGAAATCATCTCTTTTGGCACAGTGTCTAACATATGATAGCCTGAAATATTTTTTTTCTTAATCACAGAATAACTTCAACCATTAAATATAGAATGTATGTGAGACGTGGCAAAGTGTGATTTGTTCAGTAAAATAAAGATCTAAAATGTGTATGTCAATAAAATCTTGGCAGACAAAATCTCGATGTAAAATACTTTCTTTTTCATTGTTTCTCTACTATTTTGATAATTTCAGGTGATACCACGATTTGAACGGGGTGAAGAGTTCCAGCCCAAAACAATCGAGGTATGTCAACGTGATAATTTGCTCTTTTGCATCTAGCCCACTTATATATATGTGGTCGTCTACTTAGGAACAAAATCTTGGATGATATACGGTGTTTGTACGGTTCATGGATCGGTAGACAATCCAAATTTTAGTTTTTCTTTAATATTCTGATGATACATTGCCCATAAGTTACGCAGGGTTCGGCGGCACCACTTCTGATACTCTGCACTTCATCCCTACATAATGACTGTTGTTATTCAACTGATAAAGTCAAAGAAAACTAAATAACTAAACTTGTTCGCCGTAGATGAATCAAGGAGAGACGTCCCCGCCTCAACTCCTCAGTGAGTCGGACCTCATCGCCCTGATGGACAAACACGGAATCGGTGAGTTTACCACAAGATTTTACTTATAAAGAAAATATGATTTTGATTAGGCGTTTTCTCATACAAAAAAAAAAGAATGTTGAAATACACCATCATGATTTGATATCAGTTAAACCTGTGCAAATAATAAAATAAACAATTAATAAAAGAAAAATGTTGCAATCTAAGTATGATTTCAGGGTTTCATTTCATAAATTTAGCATGGAAAAAAACGATGAATGCGCTTCCACGCTCAGATTAAGAATACGTTTGTGTTCGATTACCTATCTCTCGTTCTTAGGTACTGATGCTACCCATGCGGAACACATAGAGACCATCAAATCACGCCTGTACGTGGGCGTGCGTCCTGACGGCAAGTTCGTGCCCGGAGAACTTGGAATGGGCCTAGTAGATGGTGAGTCTGTGCCGACCAATAGGTACATGGCCATGAATGAAGACGTGTGAAATTCCTGAAAATTTTGTGTTTTTGGTCGCCTTGCGTGAGGTCTTGTAGGCCTACTGTCTGCAAAGTCTAATGGTGAGCTCTTATATCGGGCACTATCGTTTTTTCCTTCACTGGTCAGGGTTTTGCGGTATGTTTCTATGTCTTTTCGATGGGATCGCAGGAACCAGCTTCAGCAATTTTTGCTCAGTGACAGGTTTGGCATCCGAGTTGTATGGGGGTCTATGGGAGCCAAGTCCTAAAAGTGGTAGAGTTTTGCAAGCCAGGTTTATTTGCTTGGATGTCCAATTCTGTTAACATTGAACTCTATAGGGCACAGGTAGTGAGAAGTTTTGTGCTTGTGATAGGTCTGGAAGGTGTTGTGATAGGTCTTAGTTAGCTTGTACTGTCTAATGTGTAATGTCGGATGTCTAATGTCTGTCGTCTGATGTCTGTCATGGAGGGGGTTTGGAATGGGTGTGGTGGGTGTGTGGAATGGGTGTGGTGGGGGTGTGGAATGGGTGTGGTGGGGGTGTGGAATGGGTGTGGTGTGTGTGTGGAATGGGTGTGGTTGGGGTGCGAAATGGGTGTGGTTGGGGTGTGGAATGGGTGTGGTCGGGGTGTGGTGGGGGGTGTGGAATGGGTGTGGTGTGTGTGTGGAATGGGTGTGGTTGGGGTGTGGAATGGGTGTGGTGGGGGTGTGGAATGGGTGTGGTCGGGGTGTGGAATGGGTGTGGTGGGGGGTGTGGAATGGGTGTGGTGGGGGTGTGGAATGGGTGTGGTTGGGGTGTGGAATGGGTGTGGTGGGGGTGTGGAATGGGTGTGGTCGGGGTGTGGAATGGGTGTGGTGGGGGGTGTGGAATGGGTGTGGTGTGTGTGTGGAATGGGTGTGGTTGGGGTGCGAAATGGGTGTGGTGTGTGTGTGGAATGGGTGTGGTTGGGGTGTGGAATGGGTGTGGTGTGTGTGTGGAATGGGTGTGGTTGGGGTGTGGAATGGGTGTGGTGTGTGTGTGGAATGTGTGTGGTTGGGGTGTGGAATGGGTGTGGTGGGGGTGCGGAATGGGTGTGGTCGGGGTGTGGAATGGCTGGGGGTCTGGCATGGTTGGCGGTGAGCAATGGGTGGGGGTGTGCAATGGATGGGGGTCTGGCAAGGGTGGCGGTCTGGAATGGCTGGGGGTCTGCAATATTCAAGTGGGGAGCAGTCAAATAATGAATGTATTGCTTGTTACCACTTACACAGGAACCCAGACTTGGTCCCTCTAGTGTGAAGTCTATGCCGGCTCACTGTCTCCCCCTTTTGGGAATATACTCACGTATCCTAAATTCCAGTATAGCCTAGGTGTTCCGTATTATGCCGCATCCGATGACATCGTTTACTTTAGATATCTCTCTGGGACAAAATTGCAAAAACTGAATGAATTTACATATTATTCCTTTACGAATAAATTCACATTGAATAAGCTTTTGTTCTCCATTTAATATTCAGGTTATGACGCGATGGGATTCGGAATGTCCAAACCTAATCTGCGGTCAGAATTAGAATCAGACCTCAAAGAGTAAGGACTACCTTATTTCTGTTTTAAGGATAGGGGTTTATTAAAATAAATAAGTCATCGGAAAAACACGTAGTGCAGAATTTATATCGGAATCTTGTAGCTTCATGTCTAGACTTCTATGTTCTAGAACACTAACTATTTTAAGATATTTTCAAATCCTGCAAAACCATGTAGTAGCTTGGAAGAAAAGTCTGCTGAACCAAATTGGTCGGGTAGGAAGCATAGGATTGAATAGAAACTCACAGAGACTGTTATGATAATGAAAGTCAAGGCCTTCTTGGCTAAATAATAAGACCAGAAAATTCTATGGTTCTGATACCTGTTTTGATGTTTTTATATCGTTTGTCAGCAAACTGTTTCTAAACTCAGTTTCTGAATTAACTTCTATATGCCATTGCATTTTCAGAATATGTGAAGGAAGAAAAAACTCTGAAGGTATGTGGTAGTGTTATATATTGTAATTTGTTGCTTAATATAATTTCAATCTAAGATATAGTGCATTTAGTGTCGAGAAAGCAGTTGGTTATTTTTCGCCCACCGTAATCCAGGCGATCAAGGCAATCGAAGCGGATGGGCGAAATTTTCCTTAAGGATGTTGTTCGTACGTCTGCACAGACGTCTACCAGCTGCCTTAAAATCAATGTTTGTTTCTTGGACGCCGTATCCAGCGAAAATATTCGCTGGAATCATACCAGTAGTGATCCTATGAAATTCTAGTGCTTTATAAAAACTCGGGGGAACCAGCTACAATTTGAACTTCCATACTCCTGTGTCGCTTCAAATTCCCTTGTAATCGTACAAGGAAGCTACGTGCCGATGTGTGGCAGGTTGTTCGAATTTCCGGCATGGAACAGACACGCATGCGCAGCAGTCCGCATATCTGCTTGGAGAATGTGCGGGGCACTCTGCGGCGCTCGCACCTGATTTTCCACTCGAAATGAGAAAAATATCGCATTTACACTGCAAAACTGGGTGTCCCCGTGATCCTTGTCACATATTCTACCCAAATATCACAAAAAGAATTGTACAAATTGCTTATTTCTGCGAAAAATGACGCAAATTCGTGGGGGAATCCCTCTCCCTTGCTCGCCGACTGGCCCCCGGTCGGCAGAATGAGGTCAAAAGTGGGGCCATCTAGCGGTAAATGAGAAAACTAACTTGGAGTTAAGGTGGCGCCATCTACCGGCAGTGTCGGGAGAACCACCTAACTGCCTGTTCCCCGGGTGTCTGTGGATAGGTTCTTTGGGTAAACATGGGGTATGTCAGGCATTATATTCATACAACCAGAATTTTGTATTTTATTTGTTAGTTCTTTCCAGGGGGACTTCCAAGTGAATTTCATGGCCATATAGATAAAATAGCAGTATCTATTCACAAAACAACTCTGTCAGTGTCTTACTCTAGCCACAGTGGAAGTTAGCAGTAAGTGTTAGCAAGTTGCTAGGTGTATAGTAGTGCGAAAATTCACAAGGATATAGGTGTCAATGCCTGACTATTTATAACACTACTGCTACAACAATACACATGTCTCGTTGAGAGAAGGTATGGTTTAAGTGTATATTGACCTGGATTAACGGAATACTTATTTTTCGCCCACTGTAATCAAGTTGATCAAGGCTATGAAAGCACATTGGGCAAAATCTTCCTTAAGGATGTTGTTAGTTCACCTGGATGGATGGCTACCAGCTTCCTGAAGATCAATGTTCGTTTCTTGGACACCGTATCCAGCAAAAATGTCAATGGTTTGATCATTTTAGGCCTGGACACGTTTGCAAGAATATTTTACAGATGGTATGAAAAAATGACAGGCCTGAATGGCTAGATGTCAGTTAATTGATTTATTCAGATAGGCACTTCATACAGGCTCCGAAAAAACATATTTAGGCCTTATCAACCCTACCAAAATGATTAAAATCTATAATTCTATGTTCTCATAACTCAGGCTGCTACATATAGATCTAATATGATTTAATAATTTTAGGCTTGGACACGTTTGCAATATTTTCAGAATGTATGAGAAAAATATAGATAGGCCTGTAGGCCTAGATCTAGACCTAAATCGCTGTCAGTGTCTGAATCATTAGATTAGAGGAGCCAGTTTTGACGCACTAAGGATGGGAAATTGAATATTTATAATATATATGTAGAAAAAATTAATCAATTCAATATTTTTGCACCAATGCAAAGTGAAAAAGTCCAAAAAATATTTTTAAAAATGGTAAAAACAGGAAATATTTTTAAGATAACCTAATACATTACTTTTGAAGGTTGGGGAGCCAGTTTTCACACACTGTAGCCTATTTTCATGCAGCCTGTCACCAGTTTTGGTCCAATAAAACATTTGTTCTAATTATCTAACATATTTTGATAAAATATTAGTTCAGACCCACCACCTCCTTATTTTTTAAGGTAGACTATATTAACTAACTTTCAATAATTACAATGGGCGAAATTCTCGTTTTCTTAAACGATCAATCTTTCTATAAAGGCGATCACATAGATCTTGTGTTTAGCTTTACATGCATCGAGTTTTCCGTATAAACGTACATTAAAAAAAGTCTTCGTATTTCAGAGGTTCTTTTGCGACAAATACAGAATTACAAGCAAGTGTTCGTGGAGGCTGTTAAACAGGTATGAGGCTTTCTCTCTAGAGTTAAACTTCTATTTGAAATTCATTTAAAAATGTTGTTCGATAAGGTCAGTCATCTTTTTCATGTAAACAAACAAAATGCAACTGATAACAATAACGCTTTTGATATTTCTGACTGAGGTCCCCAGATATAAGGACCTTATTTCCACCACTGTTCACATGCAAGTTAGTGGCATCTCGTATTTTCAGGCCGGGAAGATAGATACGGCCCTGAGTGAATACTTCGGGGAAGCACAGCAATACACCGCACCAGGTTCATGGGAATTCTTTATACCTGAAAAATATAACAAACTACATTCTTTAGTGACGAGACGCTTGAAATATGATTATAGATACTTTGAAACTGTTTATGATTTACTTTTTTGTAATGTTATATTTCTTTTATTTAAACAGCTTGGGAGTTTCTTGAGTAAAAACTAATTATTTTTTTGTATCCACGTCAGACTGATATTGTCGGAATCAGGAATAGAAATTATTTATAGAACTAAAACGCATACATATATTCTGTTTTATGTTGTTTTTGCCTTTATACATGGGATGGATAGTTCCAAGAACGTTACTGATTTGTATGATAATGGAAAAAAATACCGCATACATATATTCCAACAGTAAGTTTGTAACAAAAATTATGTATGGCTTCCAGAAATTCATATGGAGGCATCGACTCCGGTGAAAAAGTGTCCTAATTGTGGGCAGGATATGTTGATCAAAGTCAAGAAAGATGGCAAAGGGTGAGTTAAAACAAAGGTTCGCTACTTATAGCTTCAAAAGATGAAATTTTATTTTCATAACATTGTGGATGTATCATGAGTATAATATAACAGCCATACCAAGGTCCTTATAGCTTCATGTTACTTTATCACAAAATTCCCATCCCCACCTGAGGGTTTATTCTCTGAATTTGTCCATATCCGCCCAAACATGTCTCCTGGGAAAATAGATTTCATATACACATATATATACGTAGGTACTCGTAAAACTTTGTAATAGTTTTAGGCCGAGAAGGTTAAGCGACAAAAAACATGATAAGGTCTCCTAGATATTAGTTATAGTTATAGGCCGAGAAGGTTAATGGACGAAAACATCATGATAAGGTCTCCTAGATATTAGTTTTAATATAAGTTCAGTAACTTAAATTTCAGGGATAAAGGTTTTTAGATTTGTGTCTGATTTCAGAATTTTTCACACCACCTCAAATAAGAATTTTCAAAATTAATTTCTCAATCACATTATATAGCATTTTAAGGTTATTTCAGATTTTCTATCTGGGGTTCAAATTTTTTCCATTAACCCTGACATCCATCCCTGGTCCCATGATAGTTCACTATATGGTAATTAAGGTCTGACTCCTGCCGTCTCTCTGCAGTCACTTCCTCAGTTGTATGGGGTACCCTGACTGTCGGAATGCTGTCTGGTTCCCGGACTCGGTCCTAGCGGCCACAGTGGAAGACGCAGTTTGTGAAACAGTAAGATTTGTAGCTTCTTACCTTACTTCAAATTGTTTTATAACCATCGATCAATGTTTACTTTTAAAAATCTTTGTGAGGTCTGAATTTGATTTATAGAGGTCCAGATCCACCTGATATTTTTTTCATCCAAATTTCTTTTTCCGTTCAATGTATATAACATCTTACTTTCTACTTACTAAGCGCTAGCTTAATACCGGTTTTCCAATTATGTTGGAGGTGATTACACGACCGTTTTTCAAAATAAATGAATATATATATATTTATTGTGGGGCAGCTCTATCTATAGACCTGTAGAACTTTGATCTATTTGATCTAGAGCGGCCCCTCTATACTCTCTTCTTAGAATCGTCAGATGTAAAACGTTACACCTATAAATAGACACTGTTGCCGACCAAAACGTTACCACTGAGATATAGTGAAATGTGACGATCGATTCTGAGCCTAAATAACCAAATATTTGGGCTCATTTGGGCTTATATCGAAGAGATTTTGATATATAGAATACATTGGAATTGTTAAGATAGTCCAAATTGGGCCAAATTAGACATACAAGCCCGGAATCCAAACCGTTATATCGGTACGATCACCGGGTGCCCACACGCCATCTCACGTGACCTCACCTTGCTCGATGGGAACGGGGTCAATCTCTGAATATTCATCAAGCTATGCAGGCCTATTTTACCATGAAATCGATCATTCTTACGGGCCAAATATATATAGATGACCATGTCAAAGTCTAAAAATGAAAAGATTGCGAAATAACGCGAAAAATGGCGCTAAAACTTCGCACTATTTTCTTGCTTTTCCTTTGCGTCGACCCGGTGACAAATCTGGGTCAGACCACTCCACACTGTCAGACCGCCGGGTGCAGGCTTCCCGGGCGGTTGGGCCATTACGGGGGAAGGCCCTTCTCTCCTGTTTAACTGGATTACGGACATATCTGATGCTTTCAATATATATAAATGGTATCTATGAGGATGAAAATTCAGGCATGAACCATGCGTTCAGATCAAAGACGAAGGCAAAAACATTGGATCGATCGGACTTGGAGCAGGCAGGGCGGTTGTACCGTTACGGCTGTTAAAAGATGGCGTCATCCCGCCCAGGATCTCTTTGGCGACTTTGCCTGCTCAGATACATTGAACTCAAAAAACCATGATATTTAGCATGAATTGTGGAGGATATACCCATTCA
This sequence comes from Lepidonotus clava, assembly GCA_936440205.1. Classification (NCBI taxonomy): domain Eukaryota; kingdom Metazoa; phylum Annelida; class Polychaeta; order Phyllodocida; family Polynoidae; genus Lepidonotus; species Lepidonotus clava. The sequence continues at coordinate 24,264,608 of OW387135.1, forward strand.
GATGCATTGAGGACTCCAGGCGTTAAAGGTGGGTTCATATTGTTTTCCAGCAGTTGAAATCAACCTATAGGCCTAGAGGCTAGGTCATTTGAACTTGTCAAACTCGGCAGCATTTGGAAAAAAAAAATTTTAGGCCTTATTACCCCTACCAAAATGAAATTCATGTAGGCCTATATATCTATGTTCTCCCATATATCAGAGTCCTATATATCATAATGTTTGATTATTTTAGGCTTGGATATGTTTGCAAGAATACTTTACAGATGGTACAGTCTTAGGCCTAGAGGCTGGATGTCAAAGCAACTCGGGCGTATGGTCGGACACTGGCAATCTGAAAAATAATTATTTTAGGCCTTATCACCCCTACTAAAATATAAATGATGTACATATATATATTCTCATATATCTTAGGGTCCTATATATCATATAGTTTGATCATTTTAGGCCTGGAAACGCTTGCAAGAATATTTTACAGATGGTAGTCTTAGGCCTAGAATGCCATTGAACTCAGGCATTTGGTCGGACACTGGCAGTCTGAAAAAAAATTATTTAGACCTTATTAGGCCTATCAGAATGAAATTCATGTATATATCTATGTTCTCCTTTATCTCAGGGTCCTATATATAATATAGTTTGATCATTTTAGGCCTGGAAACGCTTGCAAGAATATTTTACAGATGGTATAGTCTTAGGCCCCTTTACATCGCATGGTTTGATCATTTTAGGCCTGGACACGTTAACAATTCAAATATTTTGAGACCATGTTTTACAGATTTAAGATTTAAATGATTCAAAGATTAAATTATTTTTGAAATTGTCACTATAGTGTCATTTTTTCAGACCTACCATCAAAATACATAGACAAATGCCCTTAGGCCTAAGTCAATGTCTAACCTATATAGGCTTGAAAGAAAATATTTTTCAGATTGTCCCTATAGTGCCAGTGTCCCACCACCTCTGTCAGTTCTAGGTTTTAAAGTATTATTGTTTTATTCATTTTAATATGTAATATTTTTATTACATTACTTTTTCACTTTGATACTGATATTTCATTTTATTGTCTCTAAAACTGCTGCCCCATTAGATCTTAAAACATGATACTCTAAAATGCTGCCACACTTTAACGTTATGACTTGTTAGAAATAACTTTTAAGATAACCAGTATCGTGAGTATTCATGTGAAAAGTTTTGTTGGTAATCATTTGAATAGCTACGTGCACTTGTACATTACCCATTTTCTTTGCATATAGCTTTATTTTGACATGCCTTTGGTCTAATATTGAATCTAATTTTGTTCCTTTAACAGTGTGAAGGATCACCACATCTCGTCAAATTCAAGTTTAAGAAAGGTTCTGTACCAGCGTACATGCCACTTGAGTGAGTATTCTTTATGGCAGATGATATACATCAATTCGTGGAATTAACTTTAAAAATAATAATACATCTTTTCCCACTCTGAAATTCTGATAATTGTGGCAGATTTTGATAGATTACATCATACATTTTTCTTTTTCCATCATCAAATTTAGGGAAATTGTGTAAGTTCAAAGATACATCTTTTGTGTATTTCAGATATGTTGGGTGTGTCGGGGGTTGTGATTCTGATCTTCGTGAAGTGCTTGGCTTGAGAATGCAACCACCCTCTCAACCTGGTAACATCCATTTTTTGACTCTTCAGATTTGATATGACAAAAACACTTGACCGTTTTCTATTTCACTTTTGAAATAGACAATTGAATTTTTTGTATTATTTTCCTTAATTCTATTACTGTTTGAATGGATGATTACTGTCGTTTGTTATACCTATAATTGTATTTGAATAATTTCAGCGCCAACACAAAGGAATAACCGTATTAATGACAGTGGAATAGGAGGAAACTTTGGAAATGGAAGAGCCCCAAGAGGTCGCGGTTCCCAAGGTGGAGGTCGCGGTTCCCAAGGTGGAGGCCGCGGTTCCCAAGGTGGGGGTCGGGGGAGTCAGGACAGTGGATTCGGTACACAATCACGATCCTTCACCACACAAACCTCGCAGAGGCAACCTCTATCTACCTTATCTATAGGTGAAATTATTTGAATGATTTAAAAGAAATATGAATACAATTGAAATATATCCGGGATGCATTGATGTAAATTATCAGTGTTCTTTTTCAGATCTTAGATCCTCCCCGCCGTAAAACCTCTTAGAGGATTACTGAGATAACATATAGCATTTTTGAATAATAACCTATTTTCTTGATCCTCTTTTAGATTTTTCACTGAACAATACTCCTGACGGTAATTCGACAGGCTAGTCAAAATTCAAAATTGTTCTCACTTTTAGGAGTGCATATCAGGCATGTAAGACTTCCGCAGAAAAATGGAATTCTGCGTCTTTTGAGATTTTTAAAAATCATTTTTGCGATTCGTCCAAATCCGAGGAGATTTTTTATGCTATAGGGGATGTAGGGTCCCTAAGTAATTTTTGGAAAAAAAATATGAAATTTTATGTACGTTTTTCTACATTTTAAGATATATTTATGATATTTCGCCCTAGTAAACATGTTGATTTCCCTCCTCGAAATAAGCTTAAAATATGTTTCTTTGTGATTTTATTATTTTTCCGTGGAAATGCCTTTCCATGACTTACAAGCCTGACATATATGTAGCTTACTTATCTCTTTGTTTCTGTTCAATTCTTTGGGTAAAATTCTAACGGAATATTTCTTTCAATATTTAAATGGCTGTAGTAACCCTGGTTTACCCATTTATTGTCCACAGGTGGGCAGCGGGTGGCGCCTACACCGCCTGCTGGGGGCGACACGGCCTTCGTCTGCAGCTGTGGGGATGATGCGCGTCAACTGACTGTCCGTAAGGAGGGGCCTAATACAGGTACGACTTTGTCATCAGACACGAAATTTGTTAAACTTTTTGAAGGATGTTTCTCAAGTCACAATACTATCACTATTTTAGGATTGGCATGTAAATTATATACTATTAGAAGGGACATAATACGGGTATGACTTAGACGTGATATGTTATATTTTGTCACAATGATATCTATATTTTAGGATTCGCATCTAAATGATAAACTATTAGACTGTGATGTTGAGTTCTTAGTTTTCATTTGTCTAAAGTGGCTTCATTCAAACATATCAATGTGCTCACCTGGCCACTTATCTCTTTTAACCTATTTTGATTACTCCAAAACGTAGAGGCGATAGTCTTGGTTTTGAGGTAGCACTCCTAGTTGTATTTATTCGGGGGTTAAGACTAAATGTCTAGATGGTAAACTGTTTTCCTAAACTTTTATTTCAGCCTTGTTTTATACTAGGAAAACCCACCTTACAACCTAAATATACATCTTAGATCTATGTTCGATTTACTATTTCAATCTCCATGTATCATTTCCAAAATAGGTCGTCAGTTCTACGTCTGTCCGAAGCCCCAAGACGCCAAATGCGACTTCTTCATGTGGGCAGACGACATTCAGCCAACTGGTGGTGGGGACAGGGGAGGTTCTTGTGGAGCGTCGTACGGCGGGAACTCCAGATACAATGGTGGAGGCTTTTCCAACTCGGGCTACAATTCTACGAGCAACAACAACAGGTATTTAGAATTGTCGACCATTATTTTAAGGTTGAATTGCAAGGCGAAGAGAATCTAAACAGACAACATGAGTTCATTAAGTTCCGGTTGGTAATTAGTTGCTTGAAGATTTATTTTTCATATATCAGAGTATTTTTTTGTCCGTAAAATATCAAGATGGTGAGAAAAAAAGATATGGTAAAGTCTCTTTTAGAAGAGTCAATTCAGGATAGATGAATCATTCTCCAATAATTGCTACATTGCATACCTTATGATGTTTTTCCACCAAGGGCCGCATGGGGAAATTCCTCAGGTGGAGGAGCACAATGCAACTGTGGACAGTCGGCAAAACCGTAAGTTATAAATGTTTATTTTGTTGCAATTACTAAATTTCATTTTTAATCCTACATTTTAATAAAAGTAGTGATCTCCTTTTCTTGTATATATATCAACATGATACATTTTTTGTAAAAAAAAAAATTGCAGTTATAAAATTGTATGATGTTAAACCCGCGAGTATACTTTGTGTACTTCATACAGCATTTGAATGAGTTAAATCCCTTGATTTCCCCTATTGTTCATTTTTATTTTTTATTTCAAGGCTTGTGGTTCAGAAGGAGGGTCCAAACAAAGGCCGTCCGTTCTACGGGTGTCCCAAACCTCGCGGTCAGGGATGTAATTTCTTCCAATGGCAGGACGAGGATGGAGGAAATACAGGAAACAATTACTCATCAGGTATCTAGATATTCTCTTGATAAAAGAATTCATCCCTATCATCTAATGATAAATATTGTAAAGTGTACGTTTGAAATAGTTTTCAACCCATCGCCATATAAATGCATTATAACAAACATGTCTGAAACTAAATGAATGGAATATTACCTTTGATTAAATTTTTTCTGCCATATTTTTACGTTAACCTTCGTTGTGTTTTAGGATCAGCTCAAGGTGGAGGCTATAAGCGTCCTGCGCCTCAGCACGGCGCCAAGGACCCAAATACGAAGAGAAAGATAACGTGTAGTGCCTGTGGCCAGCAAGGTAGAAGTCAGATATTTGGTGTAACTACCAATCCTATAAAATCAAAACTTCGAAACACCCCAAGGCAATATTTGATGCATTAATTTGATTTGTTACATCGATTTGAAATGTTAGATATCGTAAAAGAAATTTAGTTATGAAACAGTCTTCCTGCTTCTTTTTTTTGTAGGTTTTTTTCCCCTTTCTTTTTCTTTCTTTTTTTTTTTTTCTTTTTTTTTTTTTTACAAATTTCTTATCAGATACATGACCGTAATACATTCTACGAAAATAAAACAAACGTAACGAAAGTCAATGACAAATCCGCTTTCCGTGTGAGGAGTTAATCTATCATCTAAACAATCATATATCTGATTTATTTTACAGGTCACAGGAGGAATAAATGCCCATCTTCAACGGGATGAGAGAAGAAAATCGTATTCACCAGTACAAAATAAATTGTATAATGTTCAGACAAAAATCGGCAGTACAAAATGAATTGTATAATGTTCAAACTTTTAGATTGCAACTTTTGTTGGCCAACAAACCAAATGAAGTGTAAATAATTATTGATGTGTATATATCTTTAGCATATACCCTTATACTTGAATAAATGAAGTGATTATTTATTTGATATCACTAGACTCAGTTGATTAGATTTTGTGTATTAAGAAGTTTATACGCTAGAAGAGTAAAGTTTTGTAAAGTGAGATTTAAACAAAATATGTTGAAAACAGTCTTTTCCTCACACGGACACTAAAAAGATAATAATATGCGGAGCTTGTGACACCGACTCGCTGGGTAAGCTCATAACATTATTAAATTTCTAAAACAACGAAGCATGACAAGAAATTAGGTGAAGCCTGGAAGTAGGGTTCAGCCTTTCATATTAGATTTGTATTTGTCACAAGCTCTTGGTGGCCAAATATCGCAAGCCTCATTAGGATGGAGGGCTAAAATAGTGTTTTCACAGCTTACATCTTCTATCTTGCTATAGGGAAAGCAATTTTCTTTTTTTGATGCAATTTCCGTAGTTTTGTGTCAACATTTTCGGAACAAAAACTGTTTTAATTCCAGTAGATCTGACAGAAAGCAATTCTATTTTTACAGTATCAGAGTTGTAATACGAAAGTAGATAGCCTTGACCACCACTGTTAGTTGTTTTCTTCCTAAAATACAGAAATGTGGTTTCACAGCATTCGGCATTGTTCATGTAGAATTTCTGCTCATTAACATATCTACATATTAGTAAAAGAAAAACATGACTCAAATCTATAATGTATTTCTTTTATTATAAAATGCACTAATTATCAGTAGTTATGAAATATTCTGGAGATACACATACAGTAAAAACTGATCGATGTTTTCCAACAACAGTAATGTATCCACGAACTAAAATTGATTATTTTTTTCATTTTGTAATTAATATATAAAATATGTGTTCACTTTATCTTCTTTTAGAGAATAAAATAGTTTTCGGGTTGGTTTAGTCAAGCCTGTAATAAGAACCAAGAAATGAATACATTTTATATTCCTAGTACATTGATTTTGATAAAACTTTAAATCCATTTTTTTAAGTCACCATCCTGGATTCCTTAATTAAATCTAATTGCCTAGTATAATCAGTATAATAATTGTACTTAATATAGATATATTCTGAGATCCTGTTTTCCAATATTTCTAGTCTAGTTATACTTTCTCTGACCTCTGACTTAATTATAAAGTAGTTCATAATGACCTAATTATTGAAAGTCTCTATTTAGTCTATGAACCTATTTTAGACCTAAACTCGGTCGTAGTGACCTACTTAGTAGCATTTGCTTTGCGAGCCAGCAACTCCATCATACTACTAGTGATAAAGCCCTTCAGCTTTGCCCACAATGTCCAACCCTAAAATGACAAAAACATACCTTATTTTGGTCCATCTGAAATGGAGGTAATTACCTAATTGAGAGAAAATAATAATTCATCCTCATTTATCGACACCTTATTGACTTAGAAAACAGAAGTATTAACTCATTCGTTCAGATTTGTGTCAGTGGCTGACTTTGCAAAAACTGCTATTATGTCTGACCTCTGTATCATGCCAGCAATGCATCCTAAAGTGGACAGGTCTATTGATGCTTACATTGACAGATTCTCATGTCAGTATAGATTTTATTGAAACTTGCCTGTTTGAGATGAATCAGTGCTAAAATCGGCAGACAAATGTCTCGTAGAGTGGCACAAATTTTGCGGGGATGAGTCGGCCAACTTGGTCAAGATCAATTGTTCTATAGAATACATTATTCAATATTGACTGTAGTATTCCAAGAGGTAGTCCATCTCTTCACTAAAACCTGGATTTGAACAGACCAATCTATAGCTAACTGATCCTGTTTAGAGGCGAAATGATATTTTGCCTCTGTACTCCAATAATGACAAAAAGATCCTGGTTCTCGGAGGGTGGGACCTTAGACATAGGAAATGTGTAAGTCTCGCCGGGAACAAGTTAACTCCCAAAAATTTTTGATTTTCAGATTTTACTTGTCCTGTCCTCCCTTTTTTCTCAGACATATGAACTGTTACAAAGAAATGGATACATCCTGGTGACAGTTCCAGATCTGGGGAAGAATAGTCCATTCCATTTTTTTCAAAAAGTCACATTTTGAAGTTTGAAAATGATGAGAAATTCCATTTTTTGACTAGTCATGGTGCTTTCAAAAACCGCCGGTGCAAATTGAAAAATACCGGCACCCAGCACCCGGCAACAGCGCAAGTGCATGCATACTAAAGGATGGAGATAGTCTTCGGGACTTTGAGGTGCCCGGCAATAGCTCTACTTGACATATGCATTAAACTTGAACTTTTTCCTGCAAGGCTGGAGGCTGGTGACATCGGCATTTTGTGCCAGTGTTAAGCTTATAGGGCAAATTTTCAACTCACTATATCTCTGGAAATACATTTATTACATAACGTTTTATGGCATTTTAAAGTTTATTCAAAATTTTCTCTGGGGTTTCAGATTGTTTCATTAACCCTGACTTAAACATCCCTGGGAAAATATGGGGGGGTTTCTTATAAGTAGATCTCTAGTATTTTTATATAAAGACATAACAACATTTGATAGACCTTTTCACATGGTTCTATTCATACTTAATGACAAATTCCTAGGACTATTTCGCCTCTCATGGAAGCTCCGCTCCAGGACAGACATTATGACTTGTTTTGCCCTATCACCTGTCAATATACAGTATATGTTAATGAAATTCATGTGATTGATGTGAATCAATGCAAGGATTGGTTAATGATTACGTAAAATTGGTCGATTAATGCACCATTTGAGGATGTGTTCAAACTAGCGAAATCATTACTGTTTCTCTCATGTTGAAAATTAAAGTCATTACACTTAACTATACAAACTACAAAGCCGACAACAAAACACAAGACTTTAAGTGGGAAACATTGACATCTTCAAGTCAAAGTATTTTATTTGAAAATAACATCTCAGTGGTGCATACAGAGGCCAGTGAGTATAAACAGGCTGTACACACCGCGCCTTGTATTCATGGATTTAAACATTATTTTTCATTTTGCTTGGGTGAAAAAAATATAGAAGACCCTTTGGGGTCGTCCCGGGTGGCCGTACGACCCATGGGGATCGTGACAAACCCCTCTGGATCAAACAGCCACCCTTGAACGCCCCCCCCCCCCTCGCACGTGTCTTCTTATATTAAAACATCCCCCACCTCCCAATGTTTATATGGGGCTTAAGGATGCTATCAATCGATGCTGGCTGTAACTAGAAGTCTGTTTTTCAAACTAACATCTCAGTTTATGGGCCCCGTATCCCTGGTATCACTGGCACCTTAAGGTTTTCTACCAATAAGCTATTCAATAATTCACTGGTGTGTATCTACCCGTGCCTGAAGACCAGATATGGCCTTTCTCCGCTTGCTCAAATTACTCGTAACTAATTACATGCCACACACATACCTCAGACGGTGCATGGATGGTTCTGTCGCCACGCTTGTCGATACTTATGGCCCTGTATGCTCAGAAGGTTTGGTGCAAAATACTGCTTTCTCATAAATGGTTCTCAAGCTAAAAGTGTATTTATCACCTGCATGGCTGGCAAGCGCTGTGTATTGGGGGCAGGGCCTATTGCCAAGCTGTACACACTGTTCCACATTGTCAGCATTTTCTGAACAGTTTCAGCATTGTTTGGGTGATAAAATAAAGAAGAACCTTATGGGGGTGTCCTCGGGTGGCCGTACGACCAATGGGGGTTGTATAAACCTTGGGCTTTGCCCTCGGTACGTAGCGATTCCCTATGGGATGTATGGCCACCTGAGGATGCCCCCCCCCCCCTCGCGGTTCTTCTTCTTATAGTACTAGTACTGCAATGTAGAACGAACAGGCGATACCTATAAAATGTAAATTGTTTACTCCCTCATTACGATCTATTGCAATTCCTTTTTACTGTGTTAAGTGATCATTTATTATATTAAGTATGTTGTATTGGCTATACTTTTTGTTATGAATTACTACATGATGGTTTACATGTGTACCACTGTTAACTTAAAACCTTTTCTGTTGTATCTTTTGTGTATGCCCTATATGTTTTTGTTTTGTTATTGCTATCATAATGTATAGTCTAATATATACTGGCTTTTTATTAATGTGTTGATCTATCCTATCATCTTCCACCCTGGGAAACAAATAATGTTTCAGTAAAATATAGCGGTAATTTTATAAGCATAGTTATGGTATCAAGTTAAGATATAACTTTGCCTGATAAAACTTATTCTACTCCTCTTCAGTACCATGATATGTTTACTGTTGGGAGATCTTGCAAATTTACTGTTGGAAGATCTTATAACTTACTATTGGAAGATCTTTTAACTGTATACAGAAAACAATGAAATAAGACCGTACAACCTCCCACTTATAGAAGTGCTGTTGTATGTTTCGGAGAAGATGTCAGGGGAATTATGAGGGAAAATAAAAGCCTTCTACATACACTGGGCATTGATTCCCAACCTTTTACTTTTGCTGTTCCCGTCATCTTCATTAGCTCCCGCTTCAAGTGCCAGAGAAGTGTAGGGTTAGCTATCTGGGCTCTGGCCACACTGTGCCACCCAGCTGGAGGTGTGATGTTATAATGTTAGGGAGTTTCAGATCCCACAATGCATCTTGATACGTCAACGTATCTCTAGCTTCCTCAGTTATATATCAGGATATAAGCGTAAAGTTTGGTGACCAAAATTATAAGGTCCAGCATGGTAAATGTGTAATAGTATACTCATCGACACATATTTTTGATATATATTATAAAAGCTGAGAAAAAAGATACGTTAAGTTTATGTTACATCACGCCTTGGAGTATTTGAAACTCCCTACTGTTGCAGTAACGTTCTATTTCATTGTGGTTTGGTTCTTGTTACCTTCTTTTGATGACTCCCAATTACATCACTGCGACCTGCTTCTGTGACGTTCCACTGCAACGTCATTATAATGTTCTGGTTATGTTGTCATAATGTTATAATAATGTCTCAATCTAACCAAGCTGGCTGGGCATTCATCTAATACCATCCAACCTTCCTGAAAGGATCGCAGGCCAATTTATCATACCAATGGTTGATACTGGTTTTGAGGGTGATAACCAAAGTGTTATCACCCTGGAGGGTGATACAGAAAAGTGAGGAAGGTCTAGAAGTAGCAAACAGACCTGCTAGTTCAGTTGATCTAAGCTTTAAAACTAATCTAAAATCTAAAATGTTGCCAGGGTATGATCAATTCGTAACCAACCAGTGATGAGGTCCTCCATGAAGCTTGCCTTGTGATACATTTAACTTTCTTTAATAAATACTGGCTTGTACTAATAGGGTTATTTCACGATAAAGTTTAGAGTTGCATTCAATGAAAATAATAATAAACAAAACAATAAGTTCTATTTTTGCCAATAATATTGGCTATTTTATTTCATTTTGAACCTAAGAATACAGTACATATTCTTCTCTTTCCTTTCCTTATAAGTTCATTAAGTACAAAGTTGATATAAGCTTACGTTTAATTATATTACATAAGAGCATCCTCTTAGTACAACTCACTAAGAATTATTACCTTTATTCATATTATATAATATGGTATTGATGTTAATAGGGACTATCCTCTAAATCACTTAAGGACTATACAATAATCATAAGTTTCATACTACAAAATATGTTATGGTATATAATCAACTACATTCCTACTTGAGTAATTCATCGAAGAAATAGAAGAATTTTCCATATAAGAACTTAAGACATATAACAATGTTCAGATAATGTATATATAAGTAATACAGTCATTTTCATTACATATATTCTTCTTGAAGACTTTAAATGGGTTTCTTTCTGCATTCGCAGGAAAGTGAGTCATGATTCTGCCATCTTCATCTTCAATCCTGTCATCACACGGTTGTTCTGACTTTGTGCCTGTAAATACAAATCTTATATCAAACACTGAATTCAGAATTTATCAAAATGGAACCAAATATAGCACTGTCATTGTATCCTGTCGAAAACACATGATGTTCACCTTATTTGTCCAGAATTTTTTATCATATTGCAAAGTTTGAAGACATTATGTCTATTTTTTTACTCACTATGTCAAACTGAAAACCATGTCTCATAGAGATCAATGTTAAATTGTGTCAAATTTTTTAATTCAGATGTCAATTATTTTAGACTACTTGTCAAAAACTTATAACACCAAGTCAACTTAGGTTTATTTAATGCTTCAAATTCTATTCTCAAGGGCATTTTAAGTCCACATGATTCCAATAACTAAGAACAAGTTACGATACACTCTACAATATCTAGGTATTTATTTTTATGATTCTAAAGACAGGATTGTTATATTCACGTTAATTCACACACGAGAAGACTTGTCTTTGGAAAGGAACCAGTCCCTTTGGGGCGCACATCTTACATGTAGCTGGGATGTGGTCTGGCTGATCGCAGACAAACACATGGCTTCCAAACTGCGGGAAGATGTCATGGAAGTCCACCAACAGAAAGTCTTCTGGGCACTTGAACTGGTCATAGTTCAGTCAGAGACCTGTTCTTGTCGGCATCATTGGAGGTTGCTGATCACCTGTAGCCTTCTTTTTCTGGTCAGCCGGCACCCACCACTTCCTGATGTTGACGATGCAGGCGTTCCTCTCAACTGTAACGAACAGATGATTGCCAAGGTGAAAAGCATAGCCCAGGAAAGATGGGTTGTCACACTCCTTCAGGGCCTCTTCCACTCCCTCAAGGTTTTCTTTTAGGACTGTGAGGGCGTCAAAGTCAAACACCAGAACAAAGTGACATCCTGCTGGTTGCATCTTCTGGATTCCATTGTGGTGCCACAGCGACATCCTAATGGAACCCCCTCCACTGGGCTTGTCCAAAGGCGACACATAGGGTCTGTCTAGGTATAGGTTGCCACCCAGGCTGTGAAACAGCTTGCCATCCGGATCTGAACCTGTGAGTCCTTGATAGATATCGGGCGAGTCCCTTATGGCATCGGTACATAAATACATGATGCCTTTTTGGTGAGAGCTCTGCCCTGCAAACTGCAAACAGGGTTTTCCTGAAGGATCCTTGCACACTGTTACCTTACAACTGGCTTGTTTCTCAATTGCTTCAGGCACCTGCTGACACAGATTTGGCTGCATCTGCACGGTGTGCGACATGTCTGCATTTGCCATAGCGTGTGCAAGGATGTCGTGTTTCAATGGAGCTTGTATTGGGTTAGCTTTCCTCTTTTTCTTAACAGGCCCGTTGTTGGTCGCCTTTTTGCCATTCTTTTTCCTGACCTTGTTGTTGGGTTTATCTATGATCTTCTCCACTGCTACCTCCATCTCCTCGTTATCACCCTATAAAAAAGAACAACATTTTGATATTGTTGAAATTTAGAATCAATGGTAAACTTACCTAACATTGGATTTATGGTTAGAAAGAGAACAATCAAAATCTAAAATGAAAGAGCTAGCAACAATAGAAAAATAATAATAATAATAGCAGTCTTATTTCAGTTTCTGATCTTCAGTTCATTCACCTCATCTTTACTTACATAGATGTCCTCCATGAAGTCCATAGGTACAGGTTGACTCTCTGGCATATTCATCCAGTCATTTTCTCCTTCATCTATGGTGAATCCCCCATATTGAAGAGACATGCTTATCGGCTGGGAACCAAAGAAAGCGCTCGTTGGATGTTAAATAACGTGTGCTATGTGATGCTATTGGAGTAACTGACTCCTACTAGATTTGGCAATCCTATTTATACTGCTCAGATGCTCAGAGCTGCACTGAACACAAAAAAAAACTGTTTTGAATTCAAATGCTTGAATGTGATTGGTCAACTCTGAAATGCTTTAACCTGATTGGACTAGAATACATGCAATGTAGCCACCTAGTCGTAAACTATCTGAACTACTATTCTTCACATATTGCACAACCGTTGAAATAACTGCCAACCATTGCACAACCATCTCAGATTGCACCATCGTTGGAAATAATGGTTGACTAGTGAGCAACACACACAACTGTTGAATTTGAAAATTTAAATTCAAATGCTCCGATGTGATGGGTTGACATTCAGAAAACGGTTGGAATAACTGCTGCCATGACACTAGGTTTGCATCATTATTTGAAATAACAGTCAACAGTTTGGAAAGACTCAGAGCCGTTATATTTGAAAATTTGAATAGCAATGCTTCAATGTGATTGGCTGACCATCAAATGCTTCAACATGATTGGCCAGCAGCACAGGATACTGTCAACCTATGGTAAACACAATAATAAATCGTGCGCACCTTAGTGAAATAACCCCCAGTTGAAGTAACAATACACCGTTTCTCCTCAGCATCTGAAATAACGGTTCAACTGACACATAACTGTCAACAGGAAATGACAGTTGGATTCAAACTTCAAATTCAAATAATGCTGCAATACCATTGGGCAAACACTGCTCAGTGCTGCCACCTAGGTTCAGACACCGACACTAAAACTACAATTCAAAGTGGTGAAGTCACCTAGTGGAGGAAAAGTGAACTAAGTTTCAACCCAGGGTATTGCATCATCCTTTTCCTGCTGCATAGTACTGCTGCCTGGTGTTAAACACCAGAACTAAAGTATTCCTACTTAAGTTCATAGTCAAAAAACAAATGTTGATGTTGGCACCACCTAGTGGTGGAAGGGTGAACTAACTTTCGACCCAGGGTATTGCATCATCCTTCTTCGCTGCACAGTGCTGCCGCCTGGTGTCGAACACCGGAACTAAGGAATTCCTACTAAAGTACATAGTAAAAAAACTAGGGTCGATGGTGGCACCACCTAGTGTTTTAACTCGGAACAACACCTGGACCCAAGTAACCTTATAGTGACTCACTCTATATTACTACCCCCTTTCCTTCCCAAGAAAAAAACATATGAACGATAACAACAACAATTCGCATCTGGAACAATTGCATTGGGTTCCCAAAATTGATCGACCCTTAACTGAATCACCACAACCATGCAGTAGTCTTGCAGTTTGAAACCATCTTCAACCCACGTTATTAAAGCCCAGGGGACCTCAGCTTGCCCCCACTCATTCCCTTCCCACTCAATGCCAATCCAGCTCCATTCGTAAACACCTCTTGATTACCTTTCTTCAACACAGTTTCTACAGCCACATGGCGTGACTGTGAATGGGCGGGGTATGATTCTAACGGCAAGGTGTGTATATACCTAAACGAGGTTATTTCGATCATGCAGGAGACTTTCAATATGTACTTCAGCAATGACAAGATTTTATTGATCGATGCAAGGACACCAATTCATATGTAATTGTTTCACGGAAATATAAAAAAGGAAATAATGTATTGATATAGTCCAGACAAAGAAGTATTACATTTTACAGAACATGTGGGAATAAGATAAATTTGTGTGTGTGTGTTTGCATTTGTGTACATATATTTACATTGTGTGTGTGTGTAAATGGCTCTTCCTGATACACCTTAAGATATATAGGCAAAACAGTGTACAAAACATCAGTTCTCAATACTGTCACCAGAGGGGGCGGACAGATTTCAAACTGTTGTTATGGGCTGGGCTGGCCGGTCAATATTTGCTTGGGCTGGGGCGGTGTCGAATTGAGGCTTGTCGCTCTTTGTTGTCCTGTTTCTTTGTCAGGGATGGTTCTATGCTGTCAATACAGTTTCCCCACCAACACTGGCAATCTTTTGTTACCCTCCAGTCCTGTCTGCAATTGGAAGCACATTAGAGGCAAAGGATGCTTACTTAATTTCCTGTTATCCCTTGTTTGGCTGGGCATTTGATATATGGTACTCTATTTAATGATATTGTTGAATGACAGATGTATTTAGGTTTGTTGTTCCTACCAAACGACAATTCATTTTCTCAATTTATTTTCTTGGTTTTTGTCTTTCACAAGTTCGCAAATCTTCAGAAAAATCCAACATGTTTGATAATTTCTCATTGAGCAATTGTCATTTGCAGTTGTTTCCAGATGTCTTAACCAGTGATTTGCTGTTTTAACTGAATGATTTTGTTATTAAAGAACCTCCAATGATTTCTAAATCTTTCCCTGTCTTAGGCTGTTTTGAGAAAATTGTCATTCAGTGGAAACAGGCCTTGATTTGTGTTGGCTGCTGTCCTCATTTCCATGGTCCACAGATGACAAATTAGTTTTATACCTGCAAGTAAAACATCATAAAGGGAGTTCGAATAAAAAAACTTTTTGACTCATTCTGAAAAGAAAACTAATGAAAAAAGTGTTGTGGATGTGAAGTCATCCTTGGTTACAAAACAACTTCTTTTTATAAATGATGAATTTCCTTACCTTGGCCTGGGCGCCAGGTTGACACTGTCTCGTGACTAGCAAAAAGTGTATTAAAACTGATTCAACATTGAATAAGAAGAGTGGTCTTTGGTTGAATATATGTCTTCCTTTAAAAACCTGTTCAACCACTTTAGGCTCACGAGGCTGAGAAATACTAACTACGAAGTATTCAAAGAGGAAGGGCGAACCATAAGGACCTGTTATTGTTCCTGAGCATTCTCCATCTACAACAGAAGAAGGAAGGTAACAACAACATTGTCTAGTGTAGAGTTTGTTTTCTTTGATCTTACAAATCTTACAGGGTGTATTTTTCTTTTACCCATATGTGACCCCCACCACATAATAAGGCATAAGTTGCAGACATGAGTTTTTGAGCTTTTGAGAGAAGATGACATTCCCTTTATAATGGTGACAGAATTATGTTTCTATCATTTATAGAACTCGAGTTATGATTGTTCGAAGTACAAGGTATCACAAAAGGCTAATCAGAGAAAAATGGCCTTTAAGATCTAACTCAACTTCATTGCAATACAAGTCTCTATAGACCATAAGTATGACAATCATGAAACCCTGCATAATAGGCATGTAAAACTAATTATTCCTATACATATTTTAGTTATCTGAATTATTGAGGTGTTTTTCAGGTGATTTTTTTTAGAAAACTCATTTTTTGACTTTTTGACACTTTTCTCTTCTTATCCCATTTTCTTAGAACCTTACACAGCGACTTATGCCTCATTTAGTGGTGTGGGGTCACATATTACAATGTACACACAAAGCATGTTTTCTATTAATTTCGATTTAAAAGGAAATTGCCCAAATATTTCTTTTGAACAGTCTATGATATCCTGTAATAGGAATCCCTGTAATGTAGCATATTAATGCCTGTAATATATTCATCAAATGTGTACTGCTATGTATATACATATGTACCACTGGTGGCTGGTGGGGTGGGATCAGAGCAGCAGTGAATGGTCATGCTTGGGTGACGCGCTAGCTGCCTCTCAATACTTGAGCAGGGCCTGCACTGATGTGTGGGCAGAGAACCTTTGGCTGGCAGCAGAGACACACGGTGACAGTCTGTGTCCTGTAACTCACTGCACGAAATATAACTTTTAATTGGCCTTTACTTTTTACATAAATTTGATTAAAGGCCCTTTTTTAATCAATTTAGACCTAAAACCCATATAGGGGTCCCAGGAGGACCTCTGTGGGGTCAGAACAGACATACGTGAGTGTGTGTGGAGGGTCAGTGGTCAGAAGAAGTCAGCGAAAAGGAGGGTGTATTTCAACCAGGAGAAGACTGATGGGTCACCAGGGGCAGATCCAGGAATTTTCAAAAGGGGGGGCGTGCAATTCTGAAAATTTTCTCGTTGCCTGCTTTCCATTACTTTTACTTCACTTTCTACCCTGAACATTGTCTCATGCCTTGAGGGGGGCCTGACCATCAAATGTCGGCCCTGAGCATGGCAGTGTATACTTCTTTAATAAGTATGTCTGAAATATTTAGATGAGCCACTGAATGAGCCAATGAAATGCAACTGATTGTACACTGATTGTACACCACAACTCATTTAAATGTTTCTTACCATCACCTGTCAGCACTGCCCCTTCTGACGCCCCTGTTACCTAGGGCAGGTATCCCCGGCATCCCTACCTCTTATCCCACCTCTTGGGCCTCAGTGAAGGTGTCCCAGTCCTCCCTGACATTTATGTCAGCCTCTTGGGGTGAATATCAGTCCCTGTGAGTGATTGTCGGCCATGTGGGGTGATTACCAGTTACCAGGATGATGGTCGGCCCTCTGAGGTGATTACCTGTCTGCTGAAGAGATTGTCAGCCTTGCATGGTCATCAAAGGCTGGGTATATGGTGTCCTTTCTGTGGGACATTGGACATAAAAGAAATATGAGTGAAGGCCATGAATACATTATCGGCTGATACTGGAATAAGAGTATCACCATCCAAAGTTTTGATAACTAGTGACACCATCCAACCTTTTGATAACTAACATCCAACCTTTGAATAAGAGGTGCCAATGTCCAACCTTTGAATAAGAAGCACCAACGTCAAACCTTTTGATTAGAAGGGCCATCATCCAACCTTTTGACAACAAGTGTCACCACCCAACATTTAAATAACTAGTGGCATCCTCCAACATTTGAATATGAGGTGCCAACATCCTACCCTTTGATAACTAGTGCCACTATCCAACCTTTTGATAACTAGTGGCACCATCCAACCTTTTGATAACTAGTGGCACCATCAAACCTTTTGATAACTAATGCCACCATCCAACCTTGATGAGAAGTGCCATCATCCAACCTTTTGCATAACTAGTGTCCCTTTCCAACCTTTTGATAACTAATGTCACTATCCAACCTTTTGATAGGAAGTGCCACCATTCAACCTTTTACTGAGAAGTGCCATCACCCAAACTTTTAATAAGAAGTGCCACCATCCATCCTTTTGATAACTATTGTCACTATCAAACCTTTTGATAGGAAGTGCCACCAACCAACATTTTGATAACTATTGTCTCTATCTAACCTTATGATAACTGGTGGAATCGACCAACATTTTAATACGAAGTGCCAGCTTCCAAACTTCCGATAACCGTGTCTAGATGTAGATCTTTGCCCCGTGTCCTCTATATCCGTACCACCTGAGGGTAAACAAAAAAACAAGGCAAGGAAGATATTTCTTGAGCACTATACTGTTGCATGTATCAGAACAGGAAATGTTGTTTGTTATTTGTACTGACTTCGTGTTGTAAACACAAGCTTGTGCAGCAGTACTTCATATTTTGATTTCATGTGGTCGCAATAGTTTGTACATCAATAAGAGGCCAGGATGGCCATGTGCCTAGACTTTGATAACCTATCCTTCTTCTCTGCAGACTTTAACAAAGCTAATATGGGAAAGATAATTAAGACAAGAAACACAAACAACATGGAAGAACTAAACCAGGTGATCTGGGTAAACTAGGTGACCTGGAGGCATTATATGATTTGAGAAGAAGAAAAGCAATGAGACCCAAGACGTTCATTGAGGCATTCAGTGAGACGCAATGCTGGTTTGTAGGTAGAAGCATCAATAAATTTATGGTGTTATACAAAATACCATCATGTTCTTTTCCTTTTAATTTCAGTGATGATAATATAACACTAACAAGATCCTGGTCTACAATTCACAATGGAAAAAGAACAACCACCATTACCACCATTACCCACCCCTCTTCCACCAGGACCCGTGAGTTATCAACCTTCATTTTATAATTACTCTAAATGCTACAGGTTCAAGTAAAAATATGACATTGTAGTTTGTCCATGTTTAGCTTTAGAAGTTTAGGCTAAATCACACATACCCGTATGTATACATTCTCCACTATTATTTTTCAATAAGTAAATACCTCTCCACATATGATAATTATTATGCAAAAGTCAATGGTTCTTGTAATACCAGAGAGCAAATATTACCAGGGTAACACCAAATGCAGATACATCACAAAGAAAGTGATCGAGATCTTAAAGATTCCGTTTTAGAATAAAATATTATGATTCCACCCACCACCGAGAATCTAGCAGTTTTTAGTGAAAAAAATGGATTTGTATTGGTGTATTTGCGTGAATGGATAACATTTTTTTCACTAGTAAAGGTCGAACGTCGATCCTTTGTGTTCAGTTGAGTGCATAACGGAAAGTTGTGTAGTAGTTAGCTGCCTATTGTGTGGGGGCCAAGCTGCCTATTGTGTGGGGCCGAGCTGCCTATTGTGTGGGGATGACCTACCTGTCAATCATGCCTATAGACGGCCGCCTTGGATGCCTCTCAGTGTCTACTTCAGGACCTGTCAATCATGGATGCCTAGAGTAGGGAGTGGAGGGTGGTGATCTCATTGGTGCCCCTGACCTGTCAATCACCCTGTACCTATACCCCCGGCACGGACAGTCCACTGGCCCTCCACTAGTCAGAGCGCCGTGTTCATTGGGGGTGTCCAGGTGTAGTCCCGCCCCTGCTGGTCTCGGCACGGACGGTGGTTCAGGAGAAGGGCAGGTTACATAACCGCCCACCCCCATAACATAGGGGACCGTAGTGGAACTCTCTAGACTGACGGGAATGCAAATACCTGATGACTTGTGGTAGGAGCGAATTGTTTGAGATGGTTTTTAAGCCGATTTGAGCACTTTGGAAAAAATCCAAATTTGAAATATTTATGACTCTCAGTATGAGTCAACTATGAGTCAAAACTGATTCTGAGGTCGTAGCCCCGAGTGAGAATGTCCATTCTATACATGTCAGAAAATTCTGTGATGATTACAACATTTGCTAGAAAAATATAACAATTTTTAACTTTTTTTTTATACTGGAAAACTCAACCAATAGATTTTGCTAAAACCTTCCATAAATAATAATTAGGCCCAGCTAATGCCAAAAATGTCCCCTCATTGATGGAAATGATTTTACATATTTCCTGGCCTTCACTCCATGCCCCCAACCTTCACTCTATAAATAGCCACCTCTAGCCCCCTGATATTCTCAGGTTGCAAAGAGGAGATGACTTATGGTAAGAGAGAATCGTTTGAGATGATTTTTATGCCAATTTGACCACTTTGAAAAATTTCCAAATTTAAAACATTTTTGGTTCCCATAATTTGTCAACTATGGGTCAAAACTGACTATGAGGTTGTAGCCCCAAGTGAGAATGTCCATTATTTTCATGTCATAAAATCCTTTAGGATCTATATTTCAGAATTCTTGTTCTTGAATTTTTTTCACTCTAGATCGTTTACGATCTACCTTCATGGGTTTCTTGTTTAAAAAAACATCCGTCTATGTTATGTCATGAATTACTGAACACAAGACACTAATAAGTGACTGATTAGTTTGATTCAATAGAGGGACATGTTTAGTACACATATATCCTCATCAATACACCTCACCTTTAAACTCAAAATTAAAATAATATTCTCTTCATCAATGCCATGCACCTATAAGCCGGACCAACCAAAGGGGGACCAGGTGGTAAAGGAGGAAAAGGTATGCGTCAAACACAATCTATTTGTATCTCATTTTTTCATAGAATACATCAATGCTTCTTGATTTCTTGTTTTTGTTATATTTGTTTTATTTGAAGTTTTATTACATGAAAATATAATTGATTTTATAACAATCAGGAAGGTATGTATTGGTCTGCGTAATGCTTTAACTATCCTCCAAGTTATGATTTCTATTTAAAAGGTATTTTCTATTCAATCTCGAATTGCTTTAATGTCAGTTTCATCTAAACAAAACATTGTTTCCTTGTGAAAACATAAGGCAAAAGAGGTGGACAACCCTCCTGCAGAATCCGGAGCAGATGTTAAAAAGGTTTGTGTACTAACAATCAATTTACAGCCTATATCATTATGATTTTTTTCAACTGGAGTCTGCGGTACCGTATTCTACATACCAAAAGTATGTCACTGATGTTTCCATTGGAATTCTATTGGCACACCAATGGCGCCGAAAATACTATATTGAAGACCTACCACCATGTTTGTCAATTCTATATAGGCGATGCCGGTGATCATATCCCAAGCAAGAATATGACATAATTATATTGTTGCAGCAATGTTCTGTTCAGATCTGCTTTGGTTCTTGTTACATTATTTCGATAGCACCCAAAAACGTCTTTAGAACTTTGTAATGTTGCACTGTAACGTTATTGTGACATTCTCCTTATGTTCTTTCATGTCATTCTTTATTAGTGAAGTCTCAACTTCACTAACATAAAATTTTATTGTAACATTCCTTTATAGTAAGTTTCAACTTTACCTAAAATAAAGTAACTGTTATGTAAATATTGGGCAGGTTATAGACTAATCCTAAAAGTACAGTCATAGAACGTGCTTGTTTCATTGCTGCTTGCCTGGGATATCACCACTAGTAAAAGTGTATCTGCAGCAAATCACTAATTCATTTTCGGTTTCTGGAATATGGGCTTAATTGGGCTTATATTTTTGCAATACTAAATTTGTTTCATTGCAAAGACTCTATATTCATTTATGATGCAATAAACCCTTTGTATATGTTGCCTAGATTAACTATGTAATGTTTCTTCTATAAAGACAGAGGAGGAGGCAATATTCAACTTCCCTAAGGTAGAAAAGGTAAGTCTTTAATAACATGATTGGACAAGAAATTATTCGCATTATACAACTGCAAGTGCAAGCAAAATTGGTGTGCATTACATTAGGTGCATAGACATGATACACCATTTACAAAAGATAGAACAAAAGCACATGCGCTATCAGACTGTCTAATTAGCTTGTGAAACATCATTCTCAATTATAATATTATATTAACGTGACTAACCACAGCCTTGGGCCATGTTACTGTATTGTAAATTTTGTTTGTAGTATTCAATCACTCAAGTTTTCAGTTTTATCTTAAAACCAAACGGAACATGTATTTTTGTGGATGCCATCTTGGTAGTTCAGCAAATTATGAAAGAGCTGTCAATTTGTATATTACATATGTTCGTGTTGACTTCATAGCTTCATTCCTTCATGGATTCAGTTTGTTTGTAAATAACTTACCAAAAGATTGTATGGGACCTTCCATTAAGTACATACGCATTGAGAGGGGAGGCCAAGGAGTCTGACATTTTTGAAAATGTATGCACATTCTCGTACAAACCAAAAGCATACTTTACCTGTAGGAGGATGGTGCTTGGAAGTGGGGTCAGAAATGTTTGAAAATCTGCGAACATACTAAACGAAAAGGCCCCTAATTGGAAATTTCCAGCATTTTTTTTAAATTCTTTTATTTTCTCAGACATAAAATAAATGTACACTTGTTTACATCCTATGCCAGAATCTCACACAGTGGCATTTTAGAAATTGTCACCTTCAAAACTATTAATTTTGTTACTGTGATGTATTCATAGCGGAAGGTGGTGGTGCATGTGACGTTCCACAAGATTGGGGAGATCAACACGTTAAAGGAGCAGTTTGACGCTGACGTCCTCATCAGGTCCCGCTGGAGGGAGCCACGACTCGACACTTACGACGTCTACAGGGTAAGACATACAAGAGTATATAAAACACCTCCCCGAGGACCCCCTTTGAGTTTGGTTATGGATTTATCATATATGCCTTTTCTGTTAGATCCAAGCTCTCAAGGAAGGATGCACAGCAATCAGTGATGGTGGGGTGGTGATGCTGCATAAGCGTTTTACAATTCTTCATATAAACTTTTTGATATCCATCAAATAACAAACGGTAAACAAGTAAAATTTCGCTAGGAACATTGTGCAGATAATGTATATGCTCAAATTTTTATTTCTTAATGATTTAAAAAAAAAAAAAATTATTGAAAGATAAAAGTATCTGTATCACCCTGGAGGATGATACAAGCTGGTCACCACCCAGGTTTAATACAGCATGTGTTAAACTCTTAACTACTAAACAGGTATCACCCTAAGTTATAATAATCATATATATGTATCACTTTTAAGGTATAACTAAAGTATAGATTTATTGTGGAAGTGAACGGAGTAATATGTCCCAAATTCAAATTTGATATTACCTGGGAGTTAACTAGTTTGCAGGCTGCACACTTGCACAGTGTGGTGAGGGCTTTATGTTGTGCTAGATTGTGTTAAAATGAGGTATATGATATTTAAGACTAAACAGCACACACAAATTTATTCAAATAGTGATATGGGTGTGTCCAACAATTACAAACATGAGTTCACAGCTACACGGTACAAAGCTATCAAACCATTCACAAAACTAAGTTTTTGCCAGTCAGGTACAGAAGGTTTATATATCAGGTTTATAGTAATATATAAGACAACCTGTGTCTGCTACCCTTGAAAAGGTTGCGTTTTTCATTATGTACGCGACCCTGGTTGATGGGGCTTTGGAAGTGAACATGCCATTGGCTGGTTTGATGTTTCTTAGGCCTGCCCCTGAAGGTGATTCCCTAGCCAAGTACTCCACAGTCTAAGAACTATACACAGTTTGGTAAGGAGTACTAGAGTTCTAGAGCTAGGTGATTCTTATTATCTGACCTTAGGCCTCCCTAGACTCCCTAGACGTGAAGCATGTTTCATGATTTGCTTGATATAAATTTTTTAAGGGAGGTGCTATTGTAGGTCTCAGTAAGAGGTAGGGCTTCTAGAGCAGGTCTCTTGGAGCATAGATTATCATTGGTTTGTACTCAGGAAATTTGTCTTAATCAGTACGTCCCATTACTAAGGTGCAACATTGAGTCCCCTGAGCCATCTTAAGGGCTACATAAACTTTCGTGTTAAATGAATCTACCATATTATAATTGTTTGTTAAATCTCATTCTATTCTAGTTTTAAATGCTTTGGCTAGACTGTAATTATATCGGCCATCTTTGAAAATCAAGAACTGTTCTGAAATACTCACTTTGGAAAAAAGAATTCTAAAAAAGATGAAGATCAACTTTTGTGATTGTGGTTGGTAGGTTGGTTATTGGTGTTTAATGCCGTTTATACTACTCCCGGCCCACGACTCTATTGTTCTCCTGGGAGGTTTCTAACCGTAACCTACACTTTTTACCACTGCCGAGGAGGTTATCTGGATAACCTCCTCAGGAGGTTATCCGGATAACCTCCTCTGGAGGTTTATTTGACAAATAGTCACAAGTCTTTGATTTTGTGCTTCCCATTTCAATTTTTTGAAAAGATTCAGTTTAAGTTTAGAACAGCCTGGGATCGAACTTTTCATGATCGTATCTACGAAATGATCATATCTATGAAGAGGTAGAGACCATACCTCTACACTTTTATCAAGGTACATGTTCTTTGATGTGCAGAGTCCCATAGGCAGGGCTCTACACACAACAGCCGGTGGCCTACTAGAGACCTTTGATAACCCAGCCTTTATGAATTCGTGTTTAGGTTAATCTTCAATTTGTATAATCATGTATATTAAAGGGTATTACAACTCACTGTATTTATTGTCTTTTTTCTGCAGCATGGTCCCATTATGTGGGACCAGTACTGGGACCCCAAGCTGTACATTGACAACTATGTGACGGAGCCCAAACGGACCATGGCCAGGGTAATAGAAAAAGATATCAATGGACACTCCTATGTCTTGGAGCGGCGAAGGGTTAAAGGTGGGTAAGGAAAGGGTTAGATTGCATGGAAGTTTGTAAGAGTAGTTTCTCTTTCTAAAAATCTAAGATATTCATGAATTTATTAATGTTATGGCATACTTTTGCTCTTTAAAATTGCTTTCTATCTTCAGTTGTTTAGAATCCCACATTAAGAGTAGACAATATTTGTATTATATTTTACAGGTTCGTTCATTGAACAATTAGAACTCAAAGAATTTCCATTTGATGTCCAGGTAGGTTTTGCAGAGATCTCATGCAGTCTAATATAAAGCAGTTTCCATAGATTATATTATGCACCTTTGCGTTCAATCATCCTTCAATAATGTTTTCCATTTCACAAAACCTTAAAGCAAATGTAATGTATTTTTCAAAGCAAGCCTGCAAATATAACTCTGACCTAAGAAATACATAATTCCCTCATTATCTTTAAGTCGACCTATTGCTATGATGTCACAAATCCGGTTCAAGTCTTCACCCCATACACCTAGACTCTTTTTCTTTAAGAGGAAGAGGAAGGTATAGCCTCTTCCTCTTTAAGAGGAAAGATTCTCCCTGTTATATCTCACATGAGGCTTATAAGGTGAGGTTTTCTTCTTGAAGCATAGAGGTTTAGTATTGATGTAAACCACCAGGGGGTGCATGTAT
Source organism: Lepidonotus clava (assembly GCA_936440205.1). Lineage (NCBI taxonomy): Eukaryota > Metazoa > Annelida > Polychaeta > Phyllodocida > Polynoidae > Lepidonotus > Lepidonotus clava. Next base: position 24,289,819 of record OW387135.1, read on the forward strand.
GTCCTCTTCTTCTTGAAGCAAAATCCCTCACCAAATGAACCAAGCATAAGTATAATAGGGAGTGAAAGGTCTGCTTCAAGAGGATGAGGGGAAACCTTCCTCCTCTTCTTAAAGAGAAAGAGTCTAGGTGTATGGGGTGCACCAACATAAAACATTCCTGCAAAGATTTTTTTTTCTCGTTTTATCAGGATTTATCTATCACCATCATGTCCGATGTCCCTGCCGAGGAGATTGACATTCAAGAGGACCATGAGGAGATCCACAAAATATACAAGCAATCCTTTATAGACGAACAGGTATTACGATTAGTCCTATTGCTTAAATTGCATTCTATACATTGAATACATGATTGGAACCGTTAACATCAAAAGACTTTTAAATGACTAGATAAGCTCTGTTGCATGGACAACATGCATAGAACCAGAGTTGGATTCACTGAAACTCAAAAGGCTGCCTTATTCTATAGCTAAATATAATAGTATAACCTGTACCAAAGCAATTTCAAACTCATGTCGACAGACTTAATATCATTTGCCACAATCTGTATCCACAATACATATGTATGTATGTATGTATGTATGTATGTATGTATATATGTACATGTATGTACGTATATGTATGTATGTATGCATGTGTGTATGTATGTACTTATATGTATAATGCTATCAACATAATTATATTCTTAGCATTGCCCATCACTCTATGGTAGCACCTATAGATATGATACTAATACACAACTCTCAGCATTATCCACCATTCAGGAGTAGTACTTGTATATAACCATAGTACTAGTACTAAACTCTCAGTGTTATTCCCCCAGGAGTGGTACTTGTACAAGTATGTGGAGTCGGAGACCATACGTCGCCTGCGGGACATGGCCGACCCGACGGCCATGTGTGCTGCCCTCATTGTCAAGTGTCGAGCTGCTCGCCGCCCAGCCTACTTCATCTGGAACATCCTCTCTGTCACCGTGAGCTGCTCTTGGGTTATAAGGCCTTGACGGATATACCAAAAACGATCTTTGGCTCCTAATGCCCTGTAATTCTGTCAATGTTTGGCAAAAAAATCCAAAGATCCGGAGGTATTCTCGATTTTTAAGGTCCAAGTAAAACATCTTGAGATGGAATATACATGAGAAAACTCCCGCTCTTTGACACCCCAAAAATCTGAAGCCAAAGGTCAGGAGCCTTCCTACCGATAGTTATCAAGGGTGAAATTGACACACTCCCAATGTTTGGTCAGAATCTTTGGCATTTTTTAGTGTCACGTAGTGGATCACGGCCTTAAGTGATAAAAGATTGGATTCGGGTTTTCTATTGGATACTTGTGTTGGCAGATACCAAAATGTTGGTACCTCAAATGTAAACCATTTGTGGCAGCACCAATGGCCAACACAAGTGATACCCCAACATATTGTCGAAAATGCGCACCAAGGTGGTATTACGCCACAAGACCATGGGGGTGTTTCACACTGGTCGTAACTCTAAGATCTTAGTTTTATTCAAGATATTTGGACTTTTTCATGTTTGTGTCTCAGACTTACGATCTTAAGTTCCTGTTGTTACATATATAGTAAGTAGAGTTAAGATTTTTGACTATAAAAGTAATCTTATCTTAAAACCTAACATATGAGAAACGTATTTATGATTAAGGTAGTGTGAAACGCACCCTTCGGCTGTGATATAGATATTGGTGTGATATGATGATATTACAGACAAATTGCATATAGGAGTGATATGATTGTTAAAAAATTGCAACTTGCAGAATACTGATATATGGTTGGTTGGTTGGTTATTGGTTGCTTAACGCCCTAATCAACTGCCAGGGGACTGATATATGTGTAACAGCGAATTTTAACTCCAATATGTGTGACTTCTCTGTGACATCGTCATAATAATATCACTGCACACAAAAAGACCTGTAAATGGGGCCATTGGGGTTTACTAAATGTACTGGTAATGAAAAGGTCACCTTAACAAGACCTTTCCAAAACTTTTTCATGTGACCTTTAGATATTCATCAAAGATCTTGCAAACATATTGGCTAGGTGACATTATCTGATGCCTGTAATGAACCTCAATGGCCCCATTTGCAATATTAAAGGTCATATCTAAGGTTTAATTTTGTGTAGTGAATTACAACTCAAATCCCTGTTTGACTTCACAATCAGGCACTGATCACGTTCCTGGCCTTCACCACCTTTGCCGTCCACCACGACCTGCCTCAGAACCGACTTCAGCTCACCTTCACCCTCATCCTGACTTCAGTCGCCTTCAAGTTTGTCGTCAACCAAAGTCTACCAAGGATCTCTTATCTCACATATCTAGTAAGGTTTTCTCTTTTATGAATGACAATAATTATTGTGGTTTGAAGCGAGGTCTCCTCAGGTCTATATGGCCTGTTTAAAAAATATCTGCCAATTTGCACGCATTTTAAAGTACATAATGGTCTCCAGAACGCCATATGGATGTTAAAGGAAAACTTGCACATAAATTCAATGAGTGCTATTTGTTATGTAATTAACTTGAATTAAGTATTCTGAAAATATTTCAAAAGTAAAAACGTGAAAAAGTCAAGGTCCTAGGGAATTATGCAGGAAAGGAATTTGATTTGGGGAATTCCCTGAATGTTGGGCTGTATAGCACTCCCCTTGCTATGTCACAGCTATGGGAATTCCTTCTAAAGTTACTTTGAGATTCCCTGACTTATGAATGGTTGTAGATGGATGTATATTTTGATTTATTATGAGTTGCATTTGGCCAAATATATACAATTTGGGTTAGGGAGCATAACCCTTATTACAAATTCTACAGGGATGGGGATTCCCTTCTAAAGGCAGATGGGATCCCCAGTAACTCCCCTTGCTACGTCATTAATTAGGGGATTTCCCTTAAAAGATGAAACAAAATACAAGATTTTTGATGTCCCACAATTGTGTGTAAACTAGGAATTTTCCTCTGATTTTGCTTTCTTTGATAGTGCAAGTTGTATATAACCTGCTGAATTGAACTCATCAAAAAATGACTCTCCTGAAGTTATGTGCAAGGTTTCCTTTAAGTTGAGAACCTAAAGAGAGTTCACGAATCAATATAATTTAAATCATACTTTGAGGTATTACAACATTTAGAGAAAGACAGAAAACTCATTTTCTCATAGATAAGAGTCAATCAAGACTGCATGGCCAATCTATAAATCACCCAATTACGCTTTTCTTTTGATATTTTGTCACTGTAAAAATTGATGTTTTGTAATTAATAGAACTAGCTTTTTTGTTTGGTTTTATGGCATAATTATCCATAGTTATCCATACGTTAAACCAGATGATTTTTCCTACGGAAATCAATAGTTTACAGTGCTTTTGTCACTGAATAATTGAACTAATATGATTATTCTCTTATGCCTAAGATCAGCACATCAAAAAAATCTAAGGGAAGTTGTCCAAAGTAAAGCTGAATTCCTGAGTAAAATAAAATACATACAATAATCAACAACTTGAGAACTACAAATTCTTTTATTGGCACAAGATTTCCATATTCTCACCTTTAATGTGATATGTGTATATTTCAGAACTGGTACATTCCGGCTGCTATGTTGATGCTAACGGAGATATAATTATATGTATGCTTTAGGACCAGTAAATTGTGGCTGCTATTGTGATGCTAACAGGGATATGAGTATGTTTCAGGACCGGTACATTCTGGCTGCTTTGTTATTACTAACAGTGATATATATACATATGTTTCAAGACCAGTACATTCTGGCTGCTATTGTGATGCTAACAGAGATATATATGTATATTTCAGGACTGGTACATTCTGGCTACTATGCTGATGCTGACGGTGATATGTATATGGCACGGCCTCCAGACAAAGATTGATGCTGCAGACAAAATGGACTACGTAGCCCTCGTAATCCTTGCTGGCCTCTACCTACTCTTCAACCTCCAGTTTTTCATTAGGATTCTCCTGGTGGTGAGATGTTTTGCAATAATTCATTGATGCAGTTCATTTGTTTTAGATAAGATAAGATGATAAAGTGAAACAGGTTTAGCTTTTAAAGGTACTTGGGGGTGTCTGGTTGATTATTAATGAACAACAATACATCTTAGATATTTGTTGTCAGCAGAGGTCATGTCCTAAGTGGATCACAGAAATTAAAATTTTCCCTTTTCACCATTTGTGAAAAAACTTATTGCATAATGGAGGAAATCACCCTTTATCGTTGGTTTCAATGGGAAAAATTACATTTTTCCTTCTACTGAAAAAAAAATAACAACAATATTCTAATGAAACTCAGTAGTTATTTACTGTACATAACAATGTACATTTAGCTTAAATATAAATATTCACCGTTTCTAAGAAAAGTTTCAACATAATATTATTGTGTTGAAAAATAGAGGTCAGCAGCAACTTTAGAATATGCAAATTTGATCTGATATCACTTAATTTAAGAGGAAAATTGTTACTTATGTTCATCTTACTAATATATTCACTTTAATTTGATGTACAAACTCCCAAATTGCACATACGTACAATCAGTTACTAGTTTTCTGATAATCCACCAGGTGGCATCTAGGTGAACAGCATCTAGTATCTGATAACTAACAAATGATAATCATCTAGGGGCTGATACAAGAAAGTAGTCCTGGCAGTACAAACTTGGTCAGTTAGACTAAAATTTAGAATTTCTCCCTAATATATTTTTAGGGTGTTATAGATATATCACCAACTCATGCGAGGATCCTCAATGGATTTATCAACCCTCAGTGTGTCAAGGATATCAGCCCTCGGGTGCCCCTGCAGGCTCTGCCCTCTGGATGATATCCTTGACAAATCCTTTTTCACCGACACAGCTGACATACTGAGCATGTTCGAAAAGGTTTTGCAGGAGAAATATGTTTGATTATAATATAAATAACATTTCCTGCAAATTATTATTAAGCATGATATTATGCCTGAAAAATCAGGAACAATCCAGGGAGTACCCAATAATACTACAGTACCTGTAGGCCTATAACTTTGGCAGCGACAAAGAATAGTGCAAATCATGCTCTGTTACCTGCTATCCTTTTTCTTAAATAGATCATTTTGATTTTCCAGCCTTATCGGAAGAGACGGCAAATGACAAAACTTGAACATGCATATACGGTAAGACTTAAATAAGTGAGAATACACTGTCTGAAAATAGAGGCTAAGAATAACTTTTGTTGTGAAAAACCATTGTGTCATCAGTCACTTGTAACGTGGTGTTTGTATATTGTTTAAAAAACTGTTAATTCTGTCTAACCAGCTTATAACCTAAGTTCTAATCTCTTTAGGTAATTTTCTAAATACAAAAGATCCGTTTCCACTCTATGTTTACCGCCCATAAATGTGTGAAATATGCTTTTAAAATTTTAGATAATCATAGTTTTGATTACATCCTCAATATTGTGTGCATTACATGTACATGTACAGCACTCGTAACCAAGGCAACACTGCAGAAGCAGATGAAGTAATTTGAAGCCGCCATTTTTATTCTTTTCATACGCAAGTTGCTACAGCCTTGAGTTACACTCTACTTTTCACAAATTTTCAGCCTCAAATCTTGCAGCTGCATGTACGCACATGCTTCTAGTTTTCTTGATTTCTATCCATGAACCTACAGCCATAGCTAACTGGGCCTTTATATAATGCCTGAGACAAGACAAATTGACTAATATAATTCCTACACGAATGGTGCTGTCCATTAATATATTTCAAAGTTTATGACTTGACTGATTGAAAGATATTCCACTGGGGTAGAAATGAGTCTGCACTTAATGGCATGTATGACATGCTATACGTGAACATGTGTTATAGTGCCAGGGCCGTTCCAAGCACTGAAACCTGAGGAGGTTCAAGGGAAGTCTGACAGGTTTCGAAAAAAGTCTGAGGGGTTCTGAGAAAATCTGAGGGGTTCCAGGTAAATCTCAGGGTTTCTAAGCAAATGTGAACGGTTCCGTGTACATTTGAGGAGGGCTGAACATTAAACGAAAGAGGTTCCAAAAATTCAGAATAGATTCCAGATGAGAAATTGAAAAGGATTTGCTATGTTATATGTTCTGTAACTTTCACTTTTCAAAATTGATGGGTTTTTTGACACATCATTGGAACCCCCCTGGGTATGGCACTGCATATATTTATGTCAGTTTATCCCAGTGCGAATAGCCGGTTGTGACTGATGGTGTATTTGATAAAAAAAAAAAAAAATAACTATAGCATAAAACTACTTAGTAGCTGTAGAATATAGTCTGATCTCTTTTCTGTATTAACAGTATAATGGAACCTTGGTATGGTAAAGAAAGTCATATATAGGCAAACTTCCTAGTTCATAATTAGAACTATACATATGATGGTTGACCACTGTGTTTAAGACTGAGACATCAGATGACAGTATTTCTGAAACAAACGTCTAAAATAAGTATCTAAAAATAACGGAAAGGTATGCATAATACAAACTGTAAAAACAATTAGCTTGGACATTTATTCAAGGGTATATGTGCATCATGTGCTATATGAAGAATGAAGCAGCTTGAAATTTCTTCTCATCACTTTTCACGCAAAAGCGGCCTTTACTATGAGTAAAGAAATTTTCCTTGGTGATACCTATTTCCTTTTCTTGCTCTTACAGAAAGTTGTCAAACGCCAAGCAGTCAAAAGACGTCAAAAGGAGGACCATGAGAGCCAGAGCGATGTTTAGGGGTTCACCTGGTGAGGATTTGGAGAACTGAGAATGTGTGGGACGTCCTATGCCTTAAGACGTCACACTTGTGCAGCCTATAGATCTACCCGGATCTATATAACTACTTGCCTGATGATTTTAAGCCTAAATTCGAAGCTTAAATATCATGAGAAAAGCTCAATTGTAGGCGGCATGAACATTGATGACAAAGATAACACTTGATGTCATTTGACTGCTTTAATGTTTTTTCTAGGCCTAGGCATTTTGCTGACTTGGAGATTTGCCTTTTTAGAGTGGAACTTAATATTTAGGCCTATAGTATGCTATGACAATGAAGGGCTTCACATGCATATTACGCTTACTGATCATTGTACATTTTATCTTCATTTCATCAATGAATTATTCACCCTTCAATATGCATGTCAAAAATACTTTCAGAATTAAGATTGAAACCAAGACAAACAGTTGGGACGTATAGACATGTCAGTTTTGTGAATTACCTTAAAATGAATTGTCCCTTACTTAATTTTCACATCAGAATATTAAATGAATGCAAAGATATCGTTTGGACCTTATTTAAGTATATTAAACAGTCCTTTGTAAGAAAATAATATTCCCAAGAAAATTAAGGAAGTCATGAATAGTTTTTTTTTTTTTTCCAATACTGATTCTGGATTCGCTGGTTGGGACTACACATTAGAATTAGTAGAACTCATGCTTGAGTCCCGAGGGTAATTAAGTTCCTATAGTCTTGCCAGTCACCTCGCAGCTGTTGGTTGGCTCTAAATATCTACAGCTTGAGAGGATTGGATTAAGCTAATTGGCAGAGGACATGCAACATTAATTCTGTTTTCGATGCACATGGAACACTTTCACATAAAATGAATCAATCACCAACTTCGTAAGACCTGTGATCAATAAAATGAATCAATGTACTTCCACTTCATATCTCATAAAAACAAAATTATTTTAAAAGGGTTATTCTATGATGTAAACATGCAATTCCCTTTTGGAATATGCACATACGGATCAGCATTTTAATAGATATATCTGTGCAATCATATGCAACCCGGCATAATATGCTTGTCAGTGTGTGGAAATAAACTATGATTAACCTACAGAGTTACTTAATTATTGGCCCTGTGGTCTTAGTGGATTATTGAAGGACAAAAGCTTATCTGGTTTTAACTTAACTTCCTGAATGTCCCTTTGCATAAAAACTCATATAACAGTGAAGAATATCCTTGTTATAATTGCAAATGCTGTGCTGTACACAAGTCCAGAATCAAATATGTCCCAATTAAAATGCTCATTTTGGGCTGGAATTTTCAGAACTTATAGATTTCAATGTATACCTTCTATAACTATTTACAGAAATATAGTTAGGTTAGTAAGACAAGTGCAAATCTACAGCAAAAGCCATTGATATAGCTTTGTCCCTGAGTAACATATCGATTTGTTTTAACACTGTATTATGTGATGGGCCACAACAGCTTTGCCGTAGTAAGCTTGGTTTATTAATGACATTTAATAATATGGGCCAAATACTAGATACTCCCTGTTGCTCCTGCACTTATCACTGTATCACTGCTACTACTGATTCATGGCCTAATGTTTAGTTGCTGGGAGTATCACTCATACCATGAACCATGATAGATTGGGCCCATCAAATATAATCTAATATAAGCATTCTGCTCTATAGTGCTAAGTTTTATGCAGAAATGATGTATCATTACTCTAGCACCATCTCAGCAAAGTCCACTTAAAATCTGCTATGAAAAGACTAATAGATCTGAAGAAATTCATAAGATAAATTGTAGAACTATTGTTATATAATTAGAATCATAGGTTACTTTATTTTCATTCATAAAATCCATATAATGAACTAGTGAGCTTGAGCTTGAGCATGACACACATAATTAGTCCTTAAAACTATAAAGTTATAAAGTCAAATGGACCAAGATATGAAGTAACTAGTAAATCAGAGATTCACTATAAAGGCCCGTAGCCGGTGGGGGGGGGGGGGGGGGGGGGTAAATGGAAGCTAGAAATTAAACAAAAGAAACGACCCCCCCTAAAAAAAAACATTAAAGTTTTTCAAAAAACGAACCCCCCTGTCAAAAAGTTGTTTTATTTTCATAGAATGTATTACGGTAATGTATCTGATAAGAAATTTGTAAAAAAAAAAAAAAGAAAGAAAGAAAGAAGAAAAAAAAGAAAGGGGGAAAATATCTACAAAAAAAACAAAAGCAGGAAGAATTTCTTTTATGATATCTAACATTTCAAATTGATGTAACAAATCAAATTAATGCATCAAATATTGCCTTGGGGTGTTTTGAAGTTTGGATTTGCAGTGGACAAACAGAAACGGCGAGAAAGCATCATTCTGTTTATAGGATTGGTAGTTACACCAAATATCTGACTCCTACCTTGCTGGCCACAGGCACTACACGTTAACCTCCGTAATGTTTTAGGATCAGCTCAAGGTGGGGGCTATAAGCGTCCTGCGCCTCAGTACAGCGCCAAGGACCCAAATACGAAGAGAAAGATAACGTGTAGTGCCTGTGGCCAGCAAGGTAGGAGTCAGATATTTGGTTTAACTACCAATCCTATAAACAGAATGATGCTTTCTTGCCGTTTCTGTTTGTCCACTGCAAATCCAAACTTCGAAACACCCCAAGGCAATATTTGATGCATTAATTTGATTTGTTACATCGATTTGAAATGTTAGTTTTCGTAAAAGAAATTGAGTTATGAAACAGTCTTCCTGCTTTTGTTTTTTTGTAGAATTTTCCACCCCTTTCTTTTCTTTTTTTCATTTTCATTTTCATTTTTGTTATACAAATTTCTTATCAGATACATGACCGTAATACATTCTATGAAAATAACACAGACGTAACAAAAGTCAATGACAAATCCGCTTTCCGTGTGAGGAGTTAATCTATCATCTAAACAATCATATATCTGATTTATTTTACAGGTCACAGGAGGAATAAATGCCCATCTTCAACCGGATGAGAGAAGAAAATCATATTCACCAGTACAAAATAAATTGTATAATGTTCAGACAAAAATTGCCAGTACAAAATGAATTGTATAATGTTCAGACTTTTAGATTGCAACTTTTGTTGGCCAACAAACCAAATGAAGAGTAAATAATTATTGATGTGTATATATCTTTAGCATATACCCTTATACTTGAATAAATGAAAAGATCATTTATTTGATATCACTAGACTCAGTTAATTAGATTTTGTGTATCAAGAAGTTTATACGCTAGAAGAGTAAAGTTTTGTAAAGTGAGATTTAAACAAAATATGTTGAAAACAGTCTTTTCCTCACACGGACACTAAAAAGATAATAATATGCAGAGCTTGTGACACCGACTCGCTGGGTAAAATCGCTCATAACATTATTAAATTTCTAAAATAACGAAGCGCGACAAGAAATTAGGTGAAGCCTGGAAGTAAGGTTCGGCCGTTTGCTCCGTTCTACTGAACATGCGCCTTTCATATTATATTTGTATTCGTCACAAGCTCTTGGTGGCCAAATATCGCAAGCCTCATTAGGATGGAGGGACAAAATAGTGTTTTCACAGCTTACATCTTCTATCTTGTTATAGGGAAAGCAATTTCCTCTTTTTAATGCAATATCCGTAGTTTTGTGTCAACATTTTGGGAACAAAAACTTTCATTTCCAGTAGATCTGACAGAAAGCATATCTATTTTTACAGTATCAAAATTGTAATACGAAAGTAGATAGTCTTGACCACTACTGCTAGTTGTTTTCTTCCTAAAATACAGAAATGTGGTTTCACAGCATTCGGCATTGTTCATGTAGAATTTCTGCTCATTAACATATCTACATATTAGTAAAAGAAAAACATGACTCAAATTTATAATGTATTTCTTTTATTATAAAACGCACTAAATATCAGTAGTTATGAAATATTCTGGAGATACACATACAGTAAAAACTGATCGATGTTTTCCAACAACAGTAATGTGTCCACGAACTAAAATTGATTATTTTTTTCATTTTGTAATTAATATATAAAATATGTGTTCACTTTATCTTCTTTTAGAAAATAAAATAATTTTCGGGTTTGTTTAGTCAAGCCTGTAATAAGAACCAAGAAATGAATACATTTTATATTCCTAGTACATTGATTTTGATAAAACTTTAAATCCATTTTTCAAGTCATCATCCTGGATTCCTTAATTAAATCTAATTGACTAGTATAATCAGTATAATAATTGTACTTAATATAGATATATTCTGAGATCTAGCATTCATTTGCCTATATACAGTGCATTTGTTTCGAAAGCACGATGCATATAATATTGGACGGATACAATTTCACCAAAGTGTAGGTTTACAAAACACCATTTAAACTCTTTACACAAAACCCAATAAATACTTCATATTCTACACAATCAAATAGTATATTTGGGCAATATGTCCTTCATCTTATGAAAAATGCGTGCTTGAATAACTTCCGTACGTGTACCAACGTTTCACAATTGAAATGAATGGGTGATTTAAGAACATGAAAATAATTGACATTTAGCATTAGGTTTCCTACAATGCAAATGAAATGAGAAAGCATGTTACACAGTCTTGGTTATCTTATGCTAAGATAACTGTTTCCTAAATTGCTCTTTTTTGTAACAGAATATATTCATTTTGGTGACTCCCACTATTAACGTATAACTATAAGTGGAATGAATGAAATATAAAGACTAAACATGGTAGGTATGAATAAAGGTAAACAATGATAATTGGTGCAGACGCCTCCTATACACATTATATACATGGACAAATAGCACCCTACTTATTTTCTCCCATTAAAATGTCTATGTTTGGGCGCGTGCCGTCTCCAAAAAAAAAATTATAATCATACTCCAACGTAGAATGCATTTATTTCTTTTTGGACAACTTTTTGAGTTGGTCGATTTCGTTTTCTTGTAAATAGACGTTTGCTGTAGTCTGTGCAAGCTGAAAAGAAAGGAATGTTTAAAAGCAAAAGGAAGTCATATTCGTGTGACAAAATTGCTGACCTGTTTATGTGGAAGAGTATCTAAGACATCTACTTTAGGTACTGGTAGACTATTGTGAATTTTTCTTCATATTAGTGATCAATGATAAAGTGTTTCTCAAATCATTGATCAATGACAAAGTATTCTTTACAAATAGAATTTAATGATGGTTCGTTTTTTTAAAAGTAATTAGCAAATATGAATTAGTCTTCAAAGATGAAAATCTACACTTTTCTGAAAACTTGAAAAAAGAGCGCTGTAGTAATACTAAATAAGAGTCACAATATAATTATGCACTCACCATATCAAGAAGCAACTCCACTTTGAGCTTCAGCAGATTATTCTCTTCTTGCAGTTGCTGGTTTTGCTTCCTTGCGTGAACTACCTCACGTTGGCTTCCTCCACCAAGACTTTCTTAAATAAGGAATAAAAAGAAAATATCAAAAGTCATGGAAATACTTGCGCAGCAGGACTAAATATGTCGAATATACAATTGTTTTTTTCTCTACCTTAAGCTAAATACTTTGCATATACGATTGTTTGTTGCACTTTTTGTTATTTTTTATATCACAACTTTCAAATGTCTTTAGATTGTAGGATCATAGATTTTTGGAAAACAAAATAACACGGATTCCATTCAATAGAGAGGGACTACAAAAAAACAATTCCTTGAATGTTTTATTCTATCAAGTCCTTTCCTAAAGTTTACAGTCAGACTGCTGTATTAAAGTTTAAACCAGAATAGTCTAATGAATAATCAAATACTGAAGAACTTACCTGCTACCCAGTTTCCTTGGTCAAAGGTTATTTCATTAGAACCAAGTTTAAGTTTGATTGGGCCATAGTCTAATCCAAACTCTTCTTGCTTTTCACTGGCATCAAGGTTTAAGTTGGACAAAGAGGTTGATTTCCGGGGCAGTCCCCTTTTAGGGCTGAACTTGTTTCCAAATAATGGCATCTTGACACTGCAAAATATAAGCCAGAATTTTACTATACATTCAATGGGATAAAGGTTTAATATGATTTAAATTAAGTAAATCTAAATGGAACTCTCTCCCTTGTCATTCACTACTGGTCATATGCAGTTTGGAAGGCATGGAGTTGTGACAGATTCAAGATGGTTTATTGACTAATATATTAGTTTACATTCATGTCACCACATGGTTGTCATTCAAAGATAACATACTTACAGTGTTATATACATGAGATATAAAAGCACAGATTACATTTTTTGCTTTTTCTTGAGATCAACGGGACACTTAGGCAAGTTAGGGTTAAGGTACAAAATTTCACATATTTTTTCTTCATCTGTTTGTGTCTGAAAATTGTTTACATAAATGCTATATTGTTTCGCAAAAGATTCCTATTTACATCTCCAGGGGCCATATTTTCGTAACTAATTGCCATTATTGGGCAGAACGTCCAGGACCCAGGGCAGAACGTTCGTGGGGCAGATTTTCTACCATTCCTTTCCAGTTCCCCTAGCCTAGCGCGCTTGGCCTGCTCAGCGACACAGGCCAAGTATTGGGTGTGGGGTCAAGGTCGCGTAACCAACGTAACGCCGGTCCGCCATTGATTTTTCGTAACTTTTTAGTGTTTGTTTACATTTGGACTTCACATATTCAGAAGAATTCTACAGCCTATTCCCTTTACGAGGTCATACAATATGATATAACTAAGAAATAAACCAAAAAGTAGAATTTTATGTAGTCTAGATTCAGTGTAATTACAACTCAAAGTTCAGAAACATCAGCCCTGTAACCAGAGGGATGTGATGGCGCAAGACAAAATAGTCCCAAATTTAGGGCACTGCATCAGCTTTTAAATGGAAGAGATGTGCAACAAAAAGACACTGGTTCCCTAAAATAACTTATTTCTGATTTGTTGATCGAACACTAAGTCATTTATTGACAAAAGAAAACTTGGCCCAAGGATTGAGCAGAATCGCCACATTTGCAAGTAGTACCTAATACCGGCCGGTTGTTGTAGCCTTGCGAAAACCCGGTCGGATGCCAGCCTACAGTTCCCCTAGCCTGGCCTAGGCATAGAACGGCTAGATCAGTTTATTTTTAACGACGTCATATATGGATGGTCCCCTTGTTCCATTTTGACACTGTGACTGACGCAGTGACGGGCCTGCAATTTCACATGTTCACAGCTCAAAATTGATTTTTCGGTAAACGATATCACGATTTTGAATTCTGTGAGGATTGACAGCTGCTTGCAAGCCAAGTGCAAGTCATAACGTGCCACAAAATGTAAACACGGCTAGTGGTCAGATTCAGATTTAGTTCAGACTTTCAGCCATCACGGCACCAAATAGAGGTCTGTTCATGATTGTCTAAGACCATATGTACCTAACCATCCTAGACTCAGACTTTCTAAACTATATCACAGTATCAAATCACAAATAACTTACCGTTTTCTTTAAAAATGTCAAATTCAGAGACGTTGCGATGATAACACACTAAACGGAGTCAATGTTGCTTTAGAGATATTTGTTCGTATAAGATATAATTGAATAAAAATCTTACTAGACAAAGAGTTAGAGATTGATAATAATATACTTAATATTCTATAGTCTAAATCTAAATTATAATTGCAAATTTAAGATGATTTTAGATCGAAAGTAAGTTTTCTTATTACGAAAACATTTTCTAAATCTGTGACCAACTACGTTTGTGAGGCTTGCTGGTTTCCCATCTTTTCTCACTTTCTCATTTGTTCGGCTGGAACCAGCGAACAGAATGTTTACAGTAGTTTCAAGATGGCGGGGAGAAGCAGCAACGACGCGATAAATCGCGCCACAACACCGATGAAATTAGTTGAAGAAAACTATGAAGAAAGTAGAGAGCAACAGGTTCAAAGAACAAAAGCGTTGGAAGATGAACAGAAAACTAAATCGCGTATCCTTTGTTGTCTAATCCCATTTTTCCCTTTCCAACCCTGTTGCTACACCGTCCCAGCACTGTCTGCAGTGTAGACTGAAATACTGACTGACTGTGCCTGTGGCATTGTCAAGATTTATGAGTTAGGTCATGTAATTGTTCCCCAAAACGATCTTCAAACTGGACTTGTCATTAATGTTATATGAACATGTGTAATGAGACGCTAATCACGCTTACTTATCTAACTGTTGGCAAGTGTTTTTTTGCTTTTGACAATTTTGTGGTCCCTGTCCCTAAATTAGGGCCTGAACATTATTTGAGTGAGCAAAACTATATATGGTTACATAAGTCACATAACCAGCAGTGAGGGTCCATGCCGTTGATTGTAAATATTGCTAAAATGGGAGTGGGCAGAGTCAGGATGGTGATGGTCAACCGGTCTATGACAGATTATTCTCAGTGTTTACGGCCTGATGTAATTGGTAAGAACGTTATGCTTAGCCTTAGGTAGAGTAATTATTTTTGGTTTATTGAGGGGCGAACAAAATTGATTAATGGCATTTAGCAACGCTCAACATTAAGGGTTTCAGAGTGAATGCCCCTTGGGTAGGTGCAATCTTAAGTTCTTCCTGCCCAACTGAGGAATTTATCTCCACAGAATTTGGAGAAAAATTGTAAAATTTCGATCAGAAATTTTGAATGGAATTACATAAAATAACAGAAATAATAACTGCCTATTCTGACAGGTGGATCTCTGAATTTACTTGCCCTATCTGAAGTTTTACCACCCCTGTACAGATCGACTATCCTAAATATTGAGCCCCGAACAGCTGGGAAATGCTGAACTTTGAGAATGAGAGATAGAGCAATACATATCTAGTTGTTTTTATTACCAGAACTGAAACGGCCAAAAAAAGTTGTGTTCAGGTAACATAGGTAAAAAAATAAAATTTTTTTTTTTTTTTTTTGGTTGCTTTTTTTTTAATCATCAAAGAGAATCGGGCAGTGTTGGAAATAACAAAAATATTACAAATATCCTCCAAAAACATTTTTAGCATCTAGAATACATGCCCTGAGCATTACAAATTTCCTGAAAAATAGTCAGGGTTGGGCCAAAAATTTAGGGTAGGTAGGGTTTCCTGAACACAACAAATGTTTTTTTTGCCTAGTTATTTGTGAGATTACCCTATGGCGTGGTCCTGATGTTGCATGTTGAATTTAAGACAGGAAAAGAATGCTTTATAAAGTGTCTACATACTGCAGCATGATTTGCATCCTTGACGTGCACTTGAAGCTTTCCTCATTGGAACGATCGATGACATCAACAGAAGAATCAGTAACTTGGACCAGAAGTTGCAGAGTTATACCGAACTTGTCGTGGAGAGCAGGGCTACAGACCTTTCAGATGACGAATACTATGGCACATCAAGACCAACAAGCACAGAGGGTCGCCACCTGCATCAAAAGCGAGGTAATCTCTTCGGACCTTTTACGCAGCTGTTAAGTAGAATTAGCACCTTTTTCTTCTTTACTCTATTTTTAGTTTATCTAAAAATAAATTTCGCAGGTTAAGTTCATAGTGCTCATCCCACAACGTCGACCTGGAAGCATTTGTATGTCAGTTAAGAATTTCATTGAAAAACCTTCTTGTTATGTAAATGTAGGACATCTGTGATTGCTCTGTAACAACAGGCATGGACGAACTTTATGTAAAATCTGAAATCGCTAAGTTAAATTTGTACATACTTTACAGAATTAAAACTAAATACATTTATTTGGGGGCGTGTGCAAAAACAAACTCAATTGATTAAGCATCAACAATTTTTTCTACAGTTTGTTCATATTTGATTGATAATCTACTTCTAATACAATTATTACACCAGTGTCTCAATGAATCAATCATTTCATTGCAGAACGTGAAGCTCGCGAGGTTCATCGATTCGCTGGGCTGTACACCCTGAAAGCCAGTAAGTTATAATGCCTAAACAGTCCAATCAAAGTACTTTTTGTAAAAGATGCAAAGCTGGATACTTTAGCAAATGATTTGTCTATAAGCCAATTCATTGTGTGTGCCTTATGAAAATAGTTGCTCATTTATTTGGGAGATATACAGTTTACCTGTCACATAGCTCTAAGATGGTTCCAACATTTCAGTGAATAAATTTGCACCATCAGCCGTAGTAACTGATTAGGCTAATCAAGCATATTTTGATTAGTCTCTTATGAATAGTGATTTCCTATGTCACAAAGATTATAAACTCCCAATAATCCCTGTCTAACGTTATTTTGCAATGACATCATATTGGCATACTGAAGATGGCATTGCTATTCATAGCCAAAATTCACCTCATTAGCCTATCAGTCACAAAAATCTAGCAGCTTATCAAATTCTGAAACACTTTTTTTTTCTCCTCCCTTGATTCCAACCATGGAGGGTTCTCACTCCACAATTAAATCGACGGTATCCGATGGCTGTATGGCCAGAACACTATTTTCAAGCCTTTTAAACTTTAACTGGACCTCTGGTTGCTAGGCGAGACCTTTCAAATAGCCTTTAAAATGATAAAATCAGAGTAAGACCTTTTAAAACGTGCGTGGGCACCCTGCGGTAATAACGAGGGTGTTGGAATACTGACAATAAATGTACCGCTGTGGCGGCTGTCGTGATCCTTTAATATTTCCACTAGACAAAATCATATTCTTCCTGTAAATATCATCGTAATGCATATGTTTGCGGTTTTAAAATGTTCGCGTAAACATGTACATGATCTACTGGAAGATCTTGTACACCCATTGGAAGTGGTAAAAGTTATTTAAAAAAAGTTAAATGATAAAAATATATATCGTAGTATAGTAGAGGCTTTACGTCTTGTAGGCTTAATTAAATAAAATTGTTTGTCATTTAGCAATCCTAACTCCGTTAAATCTGGACAAGTTAGTTGGTATTTTGACACAAATTCAAGAAATTTTATGTAGGCGAAGATAACTACAATCTGTCGTTGACGCAATTGTTGCATGTTATATACCTTTATATGTCAATTTGTTCCAGGTTCGCCAGGTATAGTTTATCAGCCTTGCATAAACCATAAGTCTTAATTAAATCTGAACTGCAAACTGAATCATTTCTGATAGTCGATTCTATTGCGTGGTACTTTATATATCCTTGTAATATTGACCTTAAGTTCATTTCATCCCTTATGGTAGTTCTTTTTCTGTTGACGAATATGATGGTAGGTCCCCAAAATATAGAATTAAGCTTACTATGAAGATTAAGACCAGATGCTAAAATAAGATATTTATTAAGGTTTAGATAGATTAAGGAAATACATACCTAACTTAATTTTCCCTTTATACGATCTATTCACAGGGTATGGGTTTGAACAATGGTAAAAGAAAATAATCCTTAAATATTTCTATCGATCTATTGAGTCACTCTGCACTCACATGCTTGACTACAAGGTTTTGATCATACCTACAAATTTGTGTTAGCACAAATTTATTCTTTTTGCCAATGGATGCGATATTGGTTTTATCTAAGTCAGTATCCCAGGCACGAGTCTATGCCTCAAACGCATCTTTGTTTCACTCTTCTGCTTATTGTTCATGAGACCGCTATCTTTTATAAATATATCTTTCATTACCAATTTTCAGTGTTTAAGTGTTTCTTTCACTTTCCAAATTTTCATGAGACATTTATATGCATGAAAATGTTTAATTGACTGAAATATCCAAAAATTATACAGGAACTTACTTTACATACCCGAATATACTTGTTTACTTTATTATAGAATTTTTTTTTTTTTTTAAACATTAACTTTTTAAGTTCAGGATGGAAAAACTGTCTTTTATTCCTAATCTCTGGAATTATAAGCACGATGTAGAAGTATTTCCATTTATTGGTAAGACTATGTTTCAAACTACTCGACCACTAGATTTTAAGATTAAAGGTAATTTAGGCTCAACCAGTTTTTATGTACAAGTTTAATCTTACTGACATACCGATACTTTTTGAAATCAAGTTAACTAGTATTATCATTCAGAATGTTACTTTTATTGATTTTTGTATGCCCTTCATGTTTCAGTTTGGGAAGGAGGTCGGTATATAAAACATACCACGTGTGGTTATATCTTGTATATTTCTTTTCGTCTTTTTTTGGCACACAATTGAGTCAATTCTGGTGGCAGCCTCCTTTCACGCCCCTGCTCTATCACAACTGTTTCTTTTTATTATTATTTATTTATCGACTATCTTATCATGGGGATGTATGGGTTTTAGAAACAAGTCTGAAATGAGGTGATCTAAGAAATTGATTAAAGGTAGGAAAGACCGAATCTTATTTTATCCGTTATTGATATCAAGGTTAATCGAATGCACAATAGAAATGGATCAAATATCTGGTGAATCTACTAATACTATCGAGGATATTGTAATGATCTTCTATATCTTCAATATGACCAATTTTTTATGTCTTGTTCATCTTTCGTGATAATATCCTATATCATTCATTGGAATCTACTATTTTGTACAACCAGCAGTTCCGCAAGTCTGCATATATATACATAACCCCCCAAAATGAAGAATTTTTAATTTGCATATATTTTCTATTTTCTACTAACAGCACAACAAAACAATCTATTGGCCGGACCACTCTCTGATGGCTAACACAGTCCTTTTTCGATTAAAACCCAATTTGGGTTTAATTTGCGTAGACATTTTTACATTTCAGCCTTACATTCTATCAGACATGAAGTTTTTTTATCTCAAATATTTATGTAATTGATTACAGATTTGCTTTCATTTTGTTTCGTTTAAGATAAACCTGCAATATTACAAGAATCGCATTATCTGGATCATTGACTTTTTCTTCGATTAATTCTAACCATATAAATATTCTTTCGTGACAAACTGAACTAATGCAGCTTTCTCTACAAGAGGAGGTTATACATAACGTTTTTTATTCTTTAATAACATACATCTATAATTACAGCTATTAGGATACATCATAGACGTGAGGTTTTGGTGCCTATATCAAATCTAAATATCTTATCCAATCTTTTGAATTACAGCTTTCACACCCGGAATAAGTGATCGCGTCAAAAATATATCCAAAATTAGCATGAATCCAAGCAAAACAACAGTAAGTCACCACCTGTTAAGTTCCTAATTCTGATATTTATACATATGATAGACCCATCATTTTGCCAGTATCTTTAATTGGTACTCATGACAAGTAATCTTTTCTTCTAAAATTACTACATTAATTTTAATATCCAAAGGAATAAACTACATACATATTGGTAGAAATGTCGGTCTATAATTTTAAGGTCATATTTTAAAAGTTATTTCCGAATGGTTTTACCTTAAAGCCATGCGGCCATTTGAAGTGTTGAATAAAAGATTGAAACAGATTTGATTATTTTCCACTCTTAGGTGAAGAAAGATGACGGTAAACCGAAGTTCGTTGAGGTAAGTAGCACCATAGTCATGAAGTGAACCATTGAACTATGCATTTAAAAATCTAACCAAACTTATTATCTAACCAAACTTTCGTAATTTTATGAAACGCATAGATTCATACAGTATCACTAGTTTGAGTTCATGTCGCATGATAAAATGAAATTAACTAAACTCTTTTTCTTCAGCAGTTCCAAATAAATACTAAAGATGACTTTGAATTCTTCTGTTTTGTCCTTTAGCTACACCAATACCCAGGCTATGACCCCGCCGAGCTGACTCAGCTGCCAAATGAAATCTCAGCTCTCCAGATTCTTACCAAAGTAGCAGATGCTCAACCGAAGCTACGAAAAAAGGTAGGAGTTAGAAAATGACCGACTCAGGTTCATGGACCGGAGAACTAGTTCTCAGTAGGGCTTAATGTCGAACGTTATCGAAAAATAATATGATTGATATCTTTAAGTTTCACTTTAGTAAACTTGACTTCGGGTTGTGAACCTTCTCACTTACCCGAATTATACCAATTGTTTTTCAAATTGTGATCGCTCGTTCAATTGTTTGTTTTTGTTTACTTCCTCATTACACAATTATTTGCATGAAACTCCTTATTTCAGTACCTTAGTGAATTAATATCATAGATAGTAAGTTTATAGCGAGGCAATTCTAATAAAAAGGAAGAGGCTACAATACCTTATGGTGACAATTGTCATCGGTTTACTTTGTCAATTTACTATGCTAGAATTAGCCAGAACAAATAAACAATCAAAAACCAATTGGAACAAAATTAATGTGATATGAAATTTCATATTCGAAATGAACGGGTTATTCCAAATTAGCATCATTGTGGTTTTCAATGTGTAGCCTTTTGATCTTTAGGACACTGTGGTTTAGTGTTCTTATCGTATTATAATTCAAATGTCCAGTTAAAGAGAATGTTTCAATTGGAAATTATACCTCTTAATTCATGACATATTTTTTAAAACAAAAATGATTTCTGTTGTCAAGGAGAATTGATTTTTTTTCTGACATCACAGATCGGCAGTACCTCCATGGTGGGTATATATCGAACGGAGCTTTATATCCAAAGGGACAAGTATTCCGTATACATTTGTAATAATAAGATTGACTTTGCTCCTTATCTTTACCCCAAATATGGAAATGTACAATATTTTATCTGCCTCTACATTATACTTCCCTAATGAAAAGAATCTGTTGAAGGATCAACCAGTTTGATATGAGTAAAGTAAATATACATATTACATGAGTTGACTGACTCAAAATTGATGTTTTCTCATTAAAGTTTATTACGACTGATATCAAAAACTGGTGATCCTTAATTCAGAGTGTCTTGTTTGGTTTTCTCCCATTCATAAAATGATAAGTTCTTACTTGGTCAGGAAGAAAAAAAGAGCTGTACATTTATCACACATTTATCTTTAAGTTCAAAATTGTATATAGATATCCCCTATTTACCAGCGCTAGGAAAAATCCAAGGTGTACCTAAAAGGATAGTAAGATGTAGCAAAAGACTACGATGAGATTTAAAATGATTTGCTATAGGATTTGGGTAGGCTTTGAGTATGACTCCTCTCATGACTGATTCATGAGTGGTAGCTTTTCTTGAAACATTCACCCTGTTGTCCAATTTTGAACCCCTGTTGTTACTTATCTTTGAACACATGATAAAATTTTGGTAGCGTGTTTTGTGAATTGTGATTGTATAATGCGTGATTTATTGAACTGATGAATTTACCTCAGACTAAACGACGTGTTTTGATTTGTTTTCAGGTTTGTAATGTTTCTCATTTAAGGGGATCTAGTCAAGAATGTTGGGGACTTACTATTTCATGATTCTTGACGTTTTAAAGAGAGCTACTTGGTTTCAAAACACCATCATGCTTCCTATTTCTAAGCTCTGAAGTTCATGTGATGTGCTACGATTTTACTATGGATCAATGTAGAAAAGGCTCCCTAATATGAAACGTGCGCAAACTATTGAACTGGCATATAATTGGTAGGTTTCGGAGAGGGGGAGGGGTTGGAAAGGGAATTGCTAGTCGAATACTACTTGTATATATACTAGAAGAGCCAAGTAGTAACACATTTTAATATTATGGCGTCCTTTACGAAAGGTCTTTAGGTCTTAGGATTTTAGACTATTCCGTAACAAAGCCACTAATAGGGTGCGGTGTTTCATAAGCCGATTGACCATGTACACTATTTTCTGTTTGGATGTATAATTTTTATATAATGAGAAATTACGTCTTGCCACTCCCATTGATACGATCTAAAGACAATCTCTGTGGCCTAAAAAATCTGAAGTATGATAAAGTGAAAATTATTTAAATGTTGCTTCAAATAGATTTGTATTGCTTGTATTGTTGCGTCTTGAATTGCTCTTGCGTTTGATCGTAAGTGGGCCTTCTATTCCAAAGTGTTAGAAATTTGTTGTATGAAAAGTTTAAAAACTAAATTTCTATCTTGTTTCACAGCTCCAGTACAGGCCAGAATTCGAAAGGTTGTTCTACTCACAGATGTCTCAGGCTATTCTTCAGGTACACTCTTCTTTGCATGTGTTCTTGTTTCTGTAGTTAATGGTGGTCTGTGATAATATGGTATTTACTATAGCATGAGGTATAATTAAAAATGTTGATCGTAATGACCATTTCACCGCTAAATATTTTAAGTAAAGTAAGAATTCACATACAATTGCTGAAAGAAAAGTTGCAAATTTAGTCATTAGCCAATCACTGCTCGTGCAAAAGATAAATCAAGCCTTTACTATCTTTCATCGGCTATTCTCATCTCAAATAATCAAATAAATAAAGGGCAACTACACTTTTCACTAATAAACATGGTGGTAATCTTCCAATGTGCGTTTCTTTTACACAGGACTCTTTCTGGTGGTACTTCCAAGAAAAGTACCAGCCAAGCAAGCAGTCTCAGATGAAGTTATTCAACCGAATTTCACACAACTACGTTAAGCTAATGACGTACGCCAAGCACCCCCAGTACCGGGAGTCCTTCCTCAAGGACTACCCCTCTCTACTGGCCCAGGCCGTGTATACCGCCTTCTGCACCACCTTCCCCGACTCGTACCGCCAGTACAACACTGACTTCAAGGAGGACCTGGTAACCCTCATCTACGAGTGGATAGCAGGTTTGTAACACTGATAGGTTTAGTGCGTAGGATGTTTATAATACTGAAAGGATATACATGCAGATACAGGGTCCCTACTGCACAGGGAAAACAGCAAAAAATAATTCCTTGTCAGGGAGAAATTGGACCAAAACAGGGAAAACACTAAATATTGTTTGCCCATTGGTTCTGAAAATTCAGGAGATTGCACTTTTCCAAAAATCACATTTTATTCTCCCCAACTTCCCACGTCTTACATAACATTTCTAAACTTGAATACTTTGAGATTAGAACAAATCATTCAAACTTTTGCATGTTAAATTTACTGTGGAACAGGGAAAATTTTGGGAAAAAACAAGGAATCTGAGCATGAAACTTGAATGGGGACCCTGCAGATAGTAGGTCGTAGCTTGAAACCATACTTGTAACTATCGATCTAGGAATTTCACCTCATAGATTTGCTTTTATTTGTATGTTTCAGGAGTTCGCCCAGCACCAAATACCTGGCAGAACTGGAACTTAAAAATGCTTGAACCACCTAATATCAAAGCAAGGGAAGAGATGATGAACCAAGCCAAAGATAAGAAAAGTAGGTCCTACTCAGGAATGCTGAATTATCCATTTTTCACTATATCATCTATAATATTTAGGGCAAAAGTTACATGTAAAACTAATGTACACATAAATTTATTTTAATGATTTTTGTGATAACGTATCATAGCATTATTATTCGAGGGTTTATATTCTCGATATACTCTGAGATTGTCAATTTGTTAGATTTTTCTAGGTTTATATCATCCTAGATAAATTTGAAATTTGTCATTAAACATATTGAAATAGGATTTGAATAGAAATATCTTTTTTGTTATAACTTTATTAAGATAGAAAATTGTCCATTCCTATTGCAGCATCAGTTTTGAACTTTGACTTCCTGGAGTCTTCAAATAGTCAATACACAGGATCCCAATCTACCATTAACCACCTGGGCACGTCTCTGTCCTCTATGTCGGGCATGTCCCTCGGTCCCCGGCGACAGGGTGGACCAAAGAGGATGAGCATAACTCGTCGCTCAATGAACCAGTCATCGCCCATTTTCAGCGAGAGCGGTGTGATTCAGCAAGTGGCTGAGGCCCAAAGCCGCGAAGAGCGGGCAATGCGCCAGAAGCGGAAACTTCTACGGAAGAAGAGCAACAAGAATATGATGGAAGCGAGCAAATTGGATGCACATGAGCTGCTCACCCCGATTCACGAGTTCCAGGAGGATGAGGTGGGAGGCAAACCTGAGACCAAAGGGTCCAAGATGTCCACCACTGACGCCAAGTCTGTGGTCAGCATGTCGCACCCCAGACCCAAAGTCAAGAAGGAGGTAGGTGGCGTGTGTTTAACATGGGGATAAATGTCTGTTGATTGATTTATATGAATTTAGTGAAAGTAAGTATCCATAGCCTCACTATGTATACGGATTATGCACCTGTATATCTGATCCCACTGGACCTATTCCCCTTTGTTCATTTATTATCCGATGCCCTGCCCCTGGATAGATATATTTTGACTTTTCTAAATCTGCTGTACAAAGATACTAATGATCATAATATGAGCTACTTTATATCATAAATTACCTAAAATGCAGCTGATTCTGAACAGTATAAATCTAAGAGATAACACAACAAAAACTTACTTTTTTCTGGTAAAGACATTGCGTCTTTTTCATGTTAACATTCGACCAACAATCCACATTTGTGTGTTTCTCGGACTTTAACTTCGTGTCTGCTGTGAAAAAAAAAAAGATTTATCATGATAATAAACAATGCACTACTTCTTACAGTCACATCCCATTGGCCGTGGTGCAGAGTTTGTGCGCAATGTATTCAACATCTACGGACAGAGCCCCCTGGTAGCCCACTTTTTACGGATGAAAAATCTCCAGGAGGATGCCGGACTCACCGTGCGTGTACAGCGGACCGAGGTCGACTCCCTCCCTCCATATCCTTTCTAATGAGATAGATATTTTATTTCTATTGGTTATCATTTCTATACCATTAGCAGTATGTTTAGCGAAATCTTAAATATGATTATTAGGTTTTCAATTATTCGATCTGCGTACGACGGTAGAGATTTTGTTCCAGACTGGAGGTGTTAGAAAAGTAATAATTTTATATTTGTTTGAAGAACAGATCCAAAATAGTGTTTGAACATCTTAGTATTTAGCCTCACATTATTTTTATAGCCGCCAATCTGTACATTACTTTTTATTTGCCCTGAATATCTCATAGACTTCATGATGGGGCATATCAGATACCAGGTCTTAAACCAAATGGAAATATTTTTCTATGTGTTTTCAGTTGCAGTAAATGGTCAGATAAGATGAACTATCTGTGACTGATTGGAGTAAGATGAGGTTAAAATGCAAGAAAAAAAGGCTTATGGCAATTGCTTTTTTATGATGAAAAAAAAATATATCAAACACTTTCAACTATTTAGTAGATACTCAGGCATTGAAAATAGTTAACAGGAGAAAAATTAAATGAGTTTCAGTATTTCAGAAGAAAAAAACCTTGACTAAATCACTGTAGAGACGAAGACTTACCACCAACTTATCCAAGATTCTTTTAAGGGAGTGCGGCAGCTTGAGAAAGACTACCAAGCGTAAGTATCTTTGGGATATCTTTGTTAAATCATCTACTAAGAGCATCGAATTCGGCTTTCAACATCGATGAGTGTGATCTGTAGCCTGTCCAATTTGAAATTGAAATTCTTCCAAAGTGACGTGTATGTGTGATACATTATCTTGGTCGTTTAGCCGAAAGCCTGGTAGTTTGTAAGTATAACAAGAAAATCTCTTTAGGCGCACTCAGTAATGCACACGCCTATTAGTGCACAGTTTCCTCTATAGACCTTTTTTATTAAGAGTGTTGCACTCCCTGGTGAAGTAAATGGAACCAATGGTTTAGGTCATTTTCCATGGTTAACCTATATGCTTCACTTCATATAGGTTAACTATGGGAAATGACCTCAACAATTGGTTCCATTTACTTCACCAGGGGGTGCCACACCCTAATGAAAAAGGTCTATTTACTTAAATTTTCCGTACGATTTTTACAGTAGATATTGCTATTCCTGTACACCTATTGGAAGCCGTACGCATAGTTGCCTGCAGCACCTCAGTTTCAATAATGCGGTTGATCATCGAGAATGATCCTCACTCTTTGAGTTTATCTATCTATTGTAGCACTGGCACTTCTAAGCTTAGGGAAAATATTTTCCTACACTCTACTTAATAAGCTCTTTAATGAGTCAGCCATGACTGAAGTCCTTATCAAATTTGAAAAAAAAACATTATGTAAACGAAATATAGAGAAAATAAGTAATAAAATTACTATGTCATAGATGAAGTGAGTGAGTGCTGGATGTTTTACTCCGTACCGACAGCCAGGGTCATTTTCACAGCGAAAACAAGTTAGGACGAACTCTGTCTTTGGTGATCGTATCTGAGATGAAGGTGACAGGGCAGGCAAACAGCAGGGGATCAAAACCTGGAAATCATTTTTGCTGTACCTCATCCCTTAGTGAATCCAGACAACAATTTGGTCAGTGCTGGGTCCCCCAGTCATCGGCTATTACAATCAACAGGGGCTACTGGGGGCCTAGCAGGGGCTACTGGGGGGCCTATATTCTTCCCAGGAGTAGAAGCCCACCCCAGTCTCCCCGCGGGGGAATGTCATTGATGAAAGCTCGCCTGCTTACTATCTTACTGAAACCATAATCTTGTATTGTACACCCACCACCCCCAGGTCGTTCTTACCGATCAGATAAGAAATTAACTTCTTCATAATACACGTTCCTACAAAAATGTTTTTCTCAAAAATAGAAAAATACCATCAGCTGTTTATATTCATAGTGGCTATTTTCAGTCTCACAGACCGAGATGCTGCTGATAGTGCACGATTTATTCGCCGTCAGAAGGCAGATATGCGAGACCACATTCGCCGCCAGAAAGCACTTATGTCCAAGCCACGTGAGGTCAAGCGACTGTCAGACCTTCTCATCCTGGAACTTAAGGTAATTTGATACCATGCTTTCCTAACTTACTCTCAATTCCCGACCTAACCGTGTATTTTCTCAGTTGACGTGTACACCTTTGTATAAAGATCCTTATTTATAAAGAAAAAGTCTGCAACCTTTATAGTTTTCACCTTGATTTTTCATCCCTCTACCTTTCCTGAGTTTTAAAGTATAAGACTAGTAGCGTTAGAGTACAATCAGATTTAGAGTATTTAAGTAAATTTAGAGTAGATACCTCTAGTATGTTTATGCTTCATAGTATAGCCTATATTCCATATAACAATTTTTCTGCTGATTTTAAAAATTGGTGGTGGGAATTAAAGATAAATATTGATATTTTATATTTTAATAGAAAGGTGTTCCATTGTTCTTTTGAATGGTATATCGGATGAATGGTTTTATGGCCTATTCTTGGAGAAAATTAAACGAATGCAAAATCACAAGCATTAAAAATGGTATGTGGAATACAGGTTTAATTGATTTAAAGTTAATGAATCCATCAAATATGTCTAATGCACAAATTAGGAAAGCAGGGCCTACCAAGGCAGGAAGCTCGCACCACTCTCCAAGCATTGAGCCTTAGGGTTGAGGTAATAATATACTGTGTCCCTTAGCACCCAAGATCTGCATGGAGTGTGACATGACCAACTAAAGCTCTCTGTGCGTTGTCACCGTCTCTTTCTTATTGTCAGACAGCACAGAGGGATAGCACAAGTATCTTCCTCTTTTCACATGTTTAGCAATTGGTTGACACTTTCAGAACTTATTACTGTTTTTCTTCCTGTCTTGTCTCATGGCTATCATAAAATCATTAAACCGAAAGAAATGTAAACAAAATTAAACACCCAAAAAATATTTTCAAATAATTACTATCCTGAGGTGCGACTCATAAATATGAACCTATTTCTTATCATTATATGACATGTATCATAAAATCAATTAAAAATGGAAATATAATTTGTCATTTGACAATGACTATTTACTAGTACACAATACAAGACTATCCAATATTAAATTTAGTAAGTTCAACGATTGTGGTGGCTGGTAGAATAGCCAGCCCAGCCCTTTAATCCGAGTGATGCAAACTAGATTTGCGAGAAATTAAGTTTTATATTTTTGTTTTGTTTCGTTTTTAAAATCTCGGGCGTTCCAGATACTGTATCTTCCCCAATAGAATGATATATACCTTGCAGGAACAATTTTTAGAATTTAGGAAATGAGTAACATAGTGTGACCAAGCTAATCTTTGCTAAGATGTTCCTAGAAAACCCTGCTAACCAAGCAGAAGTGACTGCGCCGACAATATTTCACAAAGACTAATAATCAAATTGATTGAATTAAGGAGAATCTGGCTAATGTACACACATTGAATAGAATAAGCATTAAGCTATTTTATAAGGGTACGACTATACATTCCCTTTAATTGTTAAGTGAATGTAACCCAAATATGGCATTTGCCCATTAGGACTTGTCACTTAAAGATCTCCGACGTCGAAATGTTTCCAAGGAATCAGATCAAGAGGAAGAGGTTTGTCGTGAATGCAATGCTTTATTTCAGCTTAAATCGGCTATGTGTTACATCCCGACAATGCTTTTTGGACAATGGCATGAGTTGTCAAAAAAACATCTTGTAAATATATCATTTTTAAAAATCATAAAATATGAAATTCATGAAAGTTTTTTTGTTTTTTTTAAACAAATGAAAATTTCATAATCTAATTGGTTTTGTGTTTTGTGTGAACGTAACTCGGGCGTTGAGTGAGAAATGATAACCTAACTAACGGGAATGGTGTTTCTGCATACCCATGTATATTACATGAATATTCTATTGATTTGATGAACGTAAATGATACCTTGGTAACCGTAGTATTTCCTCCTAATAAACACTTGCACAAGGTAAATGTTTAATTCTTGCTTATGTACAAAGCTACTATGATAAATAAACCGTTGATTATTTTTCAATTTTAAACTGAAGGTCTGTAATGTAAAAGATGTAAAGATACAATTACAACGGTATGAATGAAAACAGGTATTTTCCCCAAATCTTGTTCTTGGAAGGAAATACACATTTTTGGATAATCAAATATATGTAATTTTGTACCTGATTAAGCCAATCAAGGTAATAATTTGAGTCTCGTGGTTACTGATTCCATCTGGCACGAAGGGTATTGACAACCCAATGTATGGGGTCTTTTACGTCAGTCTGTCGGTCAGACAGAATCCCTAAATGAGAGACTATGCATAAAATGCCTTATTAACGTAACTAGTTATGCAAATACAGCACCTAAGCATATTTGTAACTGTTTCTTAAGGTCTTTGTGTTAGAAATAAATGTTGCATGTACATACATACAAGTTTAGGACGTTAGAAATATTTTGATTTCATTTTCATTTTCATCAGGGCTAATTAATGAAACTTCTAAGTTTCGTTTAAATTCTATTTTCTAATGATTATCTTTCTTTTGTTATTAACAGTTACTATGTATATTTACTATATCTAAATCTTAAGAATTTATTTGAACTGCAGAAAGACGAGGATTCAATAGCGGCCGGGGCCAGCGCGGCAGTGGAAGCAGCACTACAGACAGTAGCTGTGGATTGAAAAAAGCCAAAACAAGAGTATTAGATCTGTAAATATAATCCCTCTAATCGAATGTTAATAACCGCCATGCTTAAAAGATATTGTTCATAAATGCATGAATTGGACATAAATACTGGGTAAAATGTTGTTATAGGACATAAATACTATGTAAATATTGTTATATGTAGTTTATGGATTAGAGACGAATGTAACTGGAAGATAAGACATTCGTTTTGTATATAACTGTTTCTTCAAAGACAACTGTGATATTTTTTTAGCACTCCGGATTGGATGTATTCTTTGTTAAAGTAAGAGATGTATAGGTTTTTATCGAAAGTATTTTATATTAAACGTACGTAATATGTTGACTGGCATTTACAAGGTAAATGTAACATTATCATATTACAAGAATGAAATATTTCGGAATATTCCGCAAGTCATCAGATTACATAAAATATTTTTCATTCTGTCCTGCTTCTTGTTTTGCATTGTATTGCTCTTGTATTGCAGGCAAAGGTTAATTGTGTAAATCAAGAATAATGAATGTTTTCTAAAGTTACCACGTGTAAAAACAAAGGAACTTTCGTGAGGTCTGAACGAATAAAAGAGTGTTAACCACCAAGTCAAGATATGAAAAGATTTGAATACAGTTGTTTCTTGAGTTGAGCATGATATATGGATTTGTCCCATATTTTAATCATTCGAAACATGACTTTTCATAACATGAACGTTTTGTATTTGTGTATAACAGTTTATTTAATCATCAAAAAGTTTAGTACGTAACAATTTTAGTTCAAACACATTCGAAGATTGTACTTAATCTCTTTGACTATGCAATTGCATTTAATGGATAATATTGGATATTATTGGGACTTGAACATCAATAGTGAGATGCTTTCAAGAACATATTCCTAAATTGCTGTCATCGTCATAACTTTTACGATATTAAAGTGAAGGCACTTTGCTAAAATATCTGAATACCAAATAAGAGAGTAGAATAAGAGCAGAGATACCACTCTCTAAACATGTAAAATCCGGGTATTTAAATGTAATTTCAAACATTCCGGATTTTAGAATGAATGTTAAAAAAGGAGAGAATGTTACAGAATTTAAAATTACTGACTTGAAAAATAATGGTAAAGCCAGAAATCTAGAATCTCTGAGTGAAGCAACCAACATGTTATATATCTAGTTTTAACAATGCAAACAAAATTGTTTGCACGTACAATACCTAAGGGTGCTGCTGATTCCTACTACAGTAGAATAAAACAATTCAAACAGCGCTACAACAAATACAATATACCCTGCCGTTGAAGAAGTTCCCTCGCCTTACACTACATGTGTATCGCATTTCGAGGAACAATATTTTCATTGCAACAACCAAGAATTAGTAGTAAATGAAATATATAAGTCATCTTAGAAAATCTAGGACTGTCAGGTTATCTTTTTGTACTTTCTGCCGAAAATGATCTAAATATTGCAAAAGTTGAACACATCTAATGAGAATTGAAAGTAATATCCTCGGAAACTAATAAAATTGCTAGGAAACATACACCTCAATTTAAGGAGAGAAATCGAGTTGTTACATGTTGACTGGGAAAAATATTTTTAAATTAACTTAAAATGCAGAAAAATGTTCACATATTCTTTTACTTTTCTGCAAAGATTTCTTCAGGAACTCTACCCCCTATAGTAAAAAAATGTTCTCTTTGGATTTGATTAAAGCAATTTAAAAAAAAGTGGAAGTCTTACATGCCTGAATGAGAGATCAGGGAGGGGAGTACCAGGTATTTAACATGACAAAATAGTCCTCGTTTCTAAATCTATATCAAAGTTAGAACAAGTATGAGATGTCTTGCATATCGGTAATACTGTATGCGTATACCTACAGTGAACTAATTACGTGAAGAGTTAGATACATGCAATGTTTGTGAGGATTGAGTCAATAAATATGTACAAATATACTCTGCGCAAGTGCGAGTACGTCGTCTATTATGACGTAAGGCAGTGAGACTTTTTTTATCTTAAGATCCAGACACGGCAACAATTAAAATAGTTTCCTCTCTGAATATCATAAAAGATGACTTAGACTGCAGCGCAAACTTCGAGTATCAAGTGCATCCACAGAGGATCTCCGACTTGTGTTTTTCATACATCTGTTTCATGTTAGGCAGTTCCTGACTGGCATCTAGTACCTGTAGCAAGTAAAATTAAGAGAGTTGAAATGAAAACTAATGTTTTTTATAAAGGAACCTCTATTGGTCAAAGGACGTATTGGTTCGATATCATTTGTCTTTTCTTCTTTTGGTAAATTAATTTTTTTGCCAATGATTTTCTTGGCCGATGAAACATTAGTAACAACTGCCTGACATTTTCTGTTATATTCAAGTTAGATGTATGCAACATTTCTCTAGTCTGTACTATCTGAAAAAACGATAAAGCAGCACCTGATAAGACTTAAAAATACATGTTAGTAATGTTCCAGCCAAACAAAATGGTTCGTTGTAGGCTGCATTATATTGTGTACCAACCGTTGCATTGATTTATAGAATGAGTAAAACACTTACCAAAACTGGAGCTCCAACAGGGAACTTGTGTTGCATTAGCCATTCTTCGTGCAATTCGTGCAAGGCCTCTATGAATTCCTGAAACGTCAAGAAAATAGTTTATGGAGATTTTACTGTCATTTTACTGGCCTGGAAGAATTTTAGAAATACAACAACAAATTTCAAGTCCGCTAGGGCCCATATTTTTGGAAATTATTAGGCAAATCAAGGAAGTTTTGAGTAAAGTCTCATGGTAAGAGATTATGTCTGCTACTAATAGCTTTTACATCACATTTTGATGATACTTCTCAATTACATCATTAATTTTCTTAAAGACGGAATTTTGCTAATCTTAAAACCCTTATCAAAATATGGGCCCTGGTCCACGATATAGCGGAGACTTTTTAACACTGCCTATTAGATTTTCGAAACATTCATGCTGGGTCAGAACATAATAGGATTGACTAGCCTGAAATCGTCTTCATTGGCATCAGAGATTGGACATTGGACAAGGAGTGAGTGTTGGATGTTTTACGCCATACCGACAGCCAGGGTCATTTTCACGGCGAAAACCAGTTGGGACAAATTCTGTCTTTGGTGATCGAATCTATGAGATGAAGGTGACAGGGCGGGCAAACAGCAGGGGATCAAAACCCAGCGATCATTTTTGCTGTACCTCATCCCTTGGTGAACCAAGCACTGACCGGGAATTGAACCC
The DNA here is from genome assembly GCA_936440205.1 of Lepidonotus clava. NCBI lineage: Eukaryota > Metazoa > Annelida > Polychaeta > Phyllodocida > Polynoidae > Lepidonotus > Lepidonotus clava. The sequence goes on from OW387135.1 coordinate 24,322,948, forward strand.
AAAAACCACTTGGTCAGTGCAGGGTCCCCCCTATCGTCGCCTCATACGATCAGCAGGGGCTACTGAGGGCCTATTCTAACCGGACCCCCACGGGGTGGACATTGGACAAGAAATTGTAATCAAAGTGGATGGAAATAACACCCAAGGGGACTTTTTTTTAACCAATGTAATCTTTCTATTAATTCATTTGACTTTGGTTGTAATGGATCACTTACCAGGGGTACGCCGGCTTCCTCTTTACGGTTCCTGACCCGCAGTCGGTTGTAACAGACCTCTGGTGGGGCTCGAAGGTACACTGTAACCAAACATTGAAGGGTTAAATACAAGGTGTCTGTACTAAGTAAGACTGTTTTAAAATGAGGGATAATGAGAAAATAAATGGATGAAGTAATAGCTGTAATTCTTTATGAAATTACGCTCAATCAGTGACAAAGACAGATTTTTATACTTTTTTTTTTTTTTTCTTGCGGTAGCAACACAGAGAGAAATAGCAACGTGCTCCGACAAAGACAGATTTTATCTATACTGTGAGATACCGTACACATCTACTCTTGTATACAAATAATGAAACAAATACTTGTCACATTATTTTGGAATAACTATGATACAAGGACTGACCTTACAACCAAATGGTTTACATTAAAGTAACTGACTACACTGTAAATACACTTTACTTGACACTGTTAACATTTTGAGGATTAGGTTAAGTGGTGTACAAACCATAGAGATCTACGCTGATGTCTTGACTTTCAACGATGTAGTCGAACCACTCCGATAATACAGCATGCTCAAGACCTGTCAGGAGGCCACTGGAAAAAAATGAAACGAGTATTAATTCCAATTGGGGTGTTTAAGACTTTCAGTATTGGAGATCAGCATTCAGATCAAAGATTTTGTCCCCACTCAAATTTCACGTTCAAATTCCCTGTGTTTTCCCTGTCCCAGTAAATTGTCCGTCATGGTTTCCATGATTAAATTAATTTCAGGTTTTTCAGATTCTAAAGATTCCTAGGATATCTTTTTTTTTATTGATTTCTGGAAAACTTACACATCTTTAATGATATTTCTAAACTTGAACACTTTGAGAATAGAACAAATTATCCAACGAATCTTTAGATTCTGCAAATTTTGAAATTATGCAAACAGAATTCCCTGTGTTTTAGTCACATTTCCAAAATCCCTAGGCCTGTTTTCCCTGACAGGGACAGTAATCAACAAACACCTGTTCATGATTATCTGGTGTGCCAACCAAATAGTAATTGGTGTGAAAGCAAATAAACTAAATTATACTTACTCTCTGTGACTGTTCTCCACAAAACAGTAGCGTGTACTGAACAGCGACCGCTCGAGCATTTTTACAGGATGCACCTGTAGAAAATTCAAAGAACGTTGTGTAAGTTCAGTAAATGAAGTATCTGTGTGACTTCAGATTCAAACGTTAAATACATAAAAAAAAGAAGGTAATATTTCTATCTTATGGTATAAACATGATCAATGTTACATTTGGAGGGAACCATATTAGACTGCAGTACATGCCTATATATAAGTCTATACCTCTACATTAATTATTACAAGATATTCATTTAAGAAATAATACTATTTCTTTACCCTTCATTAGAATAGGTACAATAAGATTGAACTGAAACCCATTCATCCTACGATATATGTCCTTTAATACATTTAGACTTGCGTGAGCACCCTGGATTAGTAACTTACAGATTCGCACTGATGCATTTGGAGTCGAGTCAGCATGGCGTAGTTGTTAAAGGTGAAGTTCCATCTTGAAGGATCTTGATATAATAAATGCTGAAATACAATTTTGTCATAACATAATAAACGATGTTCTCAGCGCAATAATTACATTCTGCCCTCTAATTTTTTTTACTTAATTCCAGTGTTAGAAAATTATATAAGAAATTTTTTTTTGTGATATAAATACACAAAGATTCTTTGGCACATGGATACTTCTGGAATCATGTTCTGCTGATCCATCCTCTACTTATTGTACAAACAAAAAACATTGGATTTGTATATCAGAGAACTTCGTGTTTATTGTAGTGGATTAGCATACAATATCATTCAGCTGAATGCCTTCATCATACTAACATGTAAAGATCAAGATTTCAATAAGATAAGTCATTCTTACAAGAGCATTGTGACCTTGCAAATCGCACCACTTGTCGACTGGTTCAGCAATTGTCTGTAGAAAAAAGATTAAGTTATATATTCAATTGTTTTTAGAGTATTGCGGCTATACGTTGAATTTCTCGATGAAAATGGTTGAAATGATGATTGAATTCAAAATGTCTTTTGGGAAACGAAAACCTGATAAAAGGATTGTCATAAACATTGTAGTTCATACCATCTAAAGTGTCTGAATATCCGGGCTAATCCTGATTTCGAGGAAATGTCCACTATTTAATTAATGAATTTTGCTGGTGTGATGAACGGCTATTCAGCCAAAATACATAGAGGTTAAAATAATAGAAATAAGGTAATAATGGAAATAGATGTAAAGAACGAATAACGAATATGTAAAGAACGAAGAACGAAATAGATGTAAAGAACGAATATGTAAAGAACGAATAACGAATATGTAAAGAACGAATAACGAAAACGTAATGGAACGAAACCCGGAAATATGTAAACCGGAAGTGAAATGTAAACCGGAAACGGAATATATAAACCGGAAGTGACGTCAATTGTAGGTCACGTGACCGAAGGCAGCCAATCAGGGCTGACCTCTCTAGTATATAAAGGGGCGGTGAGGCCCGAATAAACAGAGTTCTTCAACAGTTCTCCTGGTGTCCAGACGTGTCCTCTTTCCTGAAACAACCACTAAAGATGAGCCGAATAGAGTAATTAAGTCGAAGTTAGGACAAAACAGTCGAAGTCCGAGATAGGTAGTCGAAACATAGAGTAAGGGGCCCGAAGGCCCGAAGAACGAGGAACGAGGGAACGAGGTAGGGCACGAAGGCCCGAAGTAGTACCGGAAACCGAGGCGTAGTATGGTACGAAGACATGGGGAGCGGAACGAGGGAGCGAAGTCCGCGGGGACGAGGGCGCGGCGTGCTCGGCCCCACGCTACCAAACAATAGGCGACCGTCGGCCCGTCGCCCCCGCGGACCGGAACTCAGGGGTGGACCGTTCCCCGGCCGACCCGTACCCCTGCCATAATTTCCCTCCCCCGCAGTCCTCCGTCGACATCGAGTGCCGATCGATTCGCTCAGCCCCCCCTCGTGCGCGAGGCACGACTCTAGAAACACATCTCGGTTCTTGGCCCGGATTCCCCGTCCGCCCCGAGACCCGAACAACCCCCACGTTCCTCTGTCGTAAGAATCGGCAACCCCGACTTACCAGAGAACGTCACACTAGTTATCTTAATAATGAGTTATTAAAGTCACCACTTTCGACTGATGAAAGTGAAAAGGTAGGAAAAATGTTCTTTTTCCAGGAGCCTTTAAGGGCTAGGGCTATATCTGCAAGAGCCATTTTTGGTGTATTTCATGCTTTTTCGGAGACATCCAACATTCAAAAATATTTTGAAATGTCAAAATAATAAGTGTTGATGTCATTAAGGTTGAGTTTCTGGTTCCTATAATACCATTGAATAGTAATTTGTTTGTTCCCTTAGGATTTCATGGAAATTGAAGGAAACCTATAATTCAATGAAATTAATAGTCTCTAAAATCAATATTTTATGGAAAAAAATAGGAAAAATAGAAAATATAAAGAAATTATTTTGAAAACCCAACTATAATATAATTTCATCCTGATTCCAAAATAAGCTTAGATTCAATAGTTTCCATCGCAGAAAACATTCTAAAAAGAATGTTAATGGAACGTTTTCAATGATAAAACCCTTTGTACCTGAACAGGAGGTTGCCATGGAAACATTAAATCAAACTTTGCCAAATGCAATAGTGAGAATTAATAGCTAAACACTTAAGCTATAATTAGCTGAAAACAGAAATAGAATAGCTTATTACAGGGGTCGATATAAAGTCTAAGCATTTAGGGGCCAGTCGGGCCCCTTCACTTTGAGGCTCTGGGGCCCGAACTACGTTTTAAATAGCCCAAATTATCATCTTCTGTCAAAATATTAAATATTCTAGGGGCCAGTCGGGCCACTCAACAAGGCTATCTGGGGGCCCGTCGCATTTTCTAGTGGCCTCGGGCCCCCAGGCCCGTGCTATTTCAACCCCTGACTTAATAAGATCCAGAGATATGAACTTTTTTGCAATTTTCTTGATCATTGTCAAAATATTGACATATGAATACAACTGGCTGTATTTCCGTTAATAGCGGTAGTAGCACATTCCCAATTATGTTTATGAGAGAAGGGGTACATATCTGTATATGGTGATAACTTCAGTTCTAATCACTCTTTTATCAAGATTTTTTCACCTATGTAACCCAGAAGGCCTCTTCTATGGATAACTTTTCATTTACATTTATGTCCAAGATGCCATAAGGCATTCTCTAGTCCTGAAAGGGTTGGAAAAACATCAGGATAGATCCTGATGTTAGATTTATATCTGTATAGCTTGAAAATAACACAGGAATGCTAAACAAAAAAAATAGATACTAAAATTATGTAGAAAATAAGATTGTGAAATCCAAAATCCCCAATAAGTAGGAAACCCAACAAAAGTAGGAATAATGGCATCTGTGCAACTGCTAATGTGCCTACTGAAAAAAGAAAAAGGGCTTAAGGTCTTACCTCCACTTTAGGGCAGCTGTCGAAATATCGAATGAGGGTTGACTTTCCACATCCTATATTTCCTTCAATGGACACCTAAAGACGAACAACCTCAACCTTAAAGGTTTCATTGTTGCATATGACATTTGGAGTCTAACAAGGGGCTGTCAATGTCATAGGGCTATACCATGTGTAAAGGGTGCATTCATATTTGAAAATAAACGAGTTGTCGGACAACGCCACCTATTGAATTTATGTAACTGAGCCTCAGAACTGCAGTTCGGACAAGCTTGGGGTTATTTTCTCTTTGAGCCTATATAAATTGGTGACTTTTAGCCACCTGCAAAATGTATATACAATGTTGAAGAATGGCATAACGCTGGTAACATAGCGCAGAGCTTGCGCGTTTTATTGATGCATTAACCATGACTATGAACATATACCTTGTATCTTACAAACATTTTACAATATTCAACGTTTTGATTTAATTCTAGCCAATGAGCTGCCCCCAGTGAGGCCTTATCAGTGTTATTGGAACTATGAGCCAAAATGGTAGAATTGTTTTTCCTTTTTTTGTAGAATGGTAGAAAATTACCAAAATATCTAAGAGAAAATGTTTATACCGTGAACTTCTTCTTTTGTTGGGCACATATTTGCCGTAGCGCTGCTACACCCTCTGAAATCATAATATGGAACATCAGAAAACAGCTACAAGAAATGGAAACCCTAGCTAGAACCCCTTTGAGCAAATGTAGTGCATTGATTAAGATGAAACGCTACAAATGAGTGAGATCAGGCTAGGAAAATTCCTCCAATTTTCTGGTCGTCAGAGGACAACCAATATTATAACAGAAATCTGGCTGTCCACATATATTATAGGTTGCCCACAATATTCGGATACATTCCTAATAGGAAAACCTAGATTTCAAGGTGGGGGATTTAAGTAATTGGTTCAAAATATTTGGTCATCAGGAGGACGACCAAAATTCTTTTGTTGGTTGTCCACATCAATTTTCTGGTCGTCGAAGACACAGACTTGCAGATTTTCCTAGCCTGGAGATTCTAGAATAACGAGTTCTAAAAAAAAAATCCATCATCCTGACAGCCCTTTGTTCTTGGATTTTACAAATACAATAAATGAATAAGCATGAAAACAATTTTGTTTAACAGTACAAAATATGAATATGTATGAATAGAGTATAAAATCGTTCTGCTAAGAACATAAAGGCCACTTTTACAACATTGGTCAAAACCGACCAAACAGTGATTAAAGATGTATGTATGATGTGTCTGCAAAAAAGACTGAAATATCATTTTCTGAAAAGTGAAATCTCCTGAATCATACAAATGAGGAAAATCCTTAAGTTGGTAAAACAGAATTCACTAATTTGGTCAAATTTCCAAATTCCCTATGTTTTCCCTGACAGGGAATTCTTCTTTGCCATTTCCCCTGTGCAATGGGGACCCTGATTATATCAATTACATTTAGAAGTGCTCTGAAAGCATTGGTCTTATGTTATCTGGTGATATGATCTGGTACTATGACATTAAATGGGAAATTAATGTTTGGGGGAGGGAGGAGGGGAAGACTTATTATTGAATTAAACAACAGTCATGAATACTAAGTAAAACGAACCAAATGCATCAAAGTTCACCCTAATTTAATATCAATCTATTTTAACTAGTATCCCATGAAACCAACAAATTCCAAACACGACTTGTTGGTTGTTTAAACAATGGTCAGAGGTGTAACCTATTGATGAATGTGATATCACTTGTAATTCAACGGCACAAGTTTTAGAAATTATGAACCTAGCAGTGTTTCCCAAAAACTCCAAAATCGTCGGACATGTCCGGCTTATGATAGGCATTGTCCGACGAGTTGGGAAGAAAATTGTAATACAAAAGTACTTTGAGATAAATGTCCGTCGTGAAGAAGTTTTTGGGATACACTGACCTAGCATTAATTACATAGTAAAAGACATCAATTAAGTGCCTAGACATTGATTATCGATATATGTGTGGTTGTTTAACTTCTAGAATGAAGCATGCAGTAGAGCATGAGAAGCGACATGTTTGACATGAAAGATGCTCATTATGCACGAGTGTAAATTAACTTCCTGAGAAACATGTAACCAAAAGTGACCTTTGTTGGGGTCAATTAGACCATGTGATCTGAACTGACCAATGGGTCCGAGTTGTCCTGATATAAAGAAGAGATAAGAATGAGAATAAATAGTCTCTTTATGGTACTCAACCTGTCAACACATCTTCCTTTCCTTTGTCAGAACCACCTCAGGACTTGGAATAATTAGAGAAAACAGGGAACAAAGAACGAGAATACGGAAAGTAGTATAGTTTGTGTTTGGAACACAATGACCGAATATAGACGACTTAGGCACAAGAACAAAGATCATTACATATGTAGGGGATAGCATAACCATATGGACAGGCATGGGGAACGAGATATTGGGCGGCTGGCCAGCATGCTGTCACCACCTTTCTTTTATTGGCGACTGCCCAAGGACCAATTCCCAGCTAGGGGCATGTGTAGAGCAGTAGTGAGTCTGCACAAAGAAGAGCAACTGTGGGCTTGTGACACCCAGCGTACTCCGACCCTCGCCTCCCCCCCTTTCTTAAGATCACCGGAATCGGTGAGCTACCTTTACGATGACACACCCTTCCGCCCATCCTCGTGCACGTGGCATGACTCTGAGAAACGCAATTCGCTTGATACCTTCTTGCTTGGTCTGCAAAACCCATGCCCACACCTGAAGCCCAGACGAGCGACTCCTCACAAAGTCCCCTTTCTGTTTCACAAAGAATGGCTGGAAAGGCCAAACGGAAACGAAAGGAGCTACAAAATATGAATACCAATCGAAGACCCCTTTTTGTCACACTATGTGACACAGTGCAGCATATTAATATTATGTCCCCCTTCGTATTACTATTAGGCTTAAAACTTAAAAGTAATTTTACATTCACTGACGCAATTTGCGCAAAGTGCAGTTTTTGTCACTGAGATTTACAGTGAGTTTGTTTTTTAAAACATAAAATCGAACTAGATTTGATACCACTTCCCAAGTTTTCTAGGTAGCATAAAAGTTTACCTTTGCAAGAGCTCATGGCAGCTAGATACCCTGCAGGTGAACCAATAACTGATATACGTATTCTGGCTCATTCAATTTATTTTTCAAAGTTGCAGACCTATTGTTATGAAGTGGGAAAACAAATAAAAAAAAAACTGACCAGCTGGCACAAACTAGTGTTGTATGGTAAGATATCAACACGCCACTATTTTGATAGTAGACCGATGTAATGGCCACACCACAAAGGGATGATAACAGATAATTATCATGCCTATTTTTCCAGAATGAATTCGATATATAGTTTTATTTGGAAAATAATAACCAATACAATTATTGAGTTTAACTGGCACCTTAATATACAAATACCCCCTTATTTAGTGGCTCGTTTTTAACTTTATATTTAGTTTCTAACCACTATTGAAATTGCACTCATAAATCTGAAATGGTGAATAACGTTAGATCAATATAGTAAATAACAAATTTACTGAATTGATTACAACGAGAGAGATAGATTGCTCATTATGGAAACTACTTAAGCGTCGATTAATTATACAGGTATTATTTTTCTTATAATCATACGATTGAGGAGGCAATAATGATGTGGGCACAGTATTGGTACTATCAAAAAGGCTAACGCTCAGATAACCTTAAGTTATAGTTGTGCCATAAATGTTCACAATGAGCGCTTTATGGAGCTAGTTCTCCCATCGTTAGGATATAGTTTATAGCTTTTAACTTTGATGTGTAATTTTTAGTGTGCCCACGCTCTTTCCGAACAAGAGAATACATATTTTTCAGTCCTTTGGACTGAAAAAGCTTGCTTTGGTGGCCAAGAATAATCATCTATACTGATCAATGACTTGTAGCACCATCTTTGCTGACTACAACAGATAGCAAATGAGAAGGCAATTGTCAGCGGTCTTGTCAGCTAGTAACAGTGATTGACAAGGGTCAGGACAAAAAATTTGATCAAAACTGAGAACAAGGCCACACAAAAGACCAATTTTATGGCTCTCTGATTTTATACAATGCAGCACATCCTACGGTAAAGCTTTGGGGGCATCCTTATCAATAAGAGTATCTGAAATTAAGGTTTTATTCTATGCACCCGCCAGATGCAAAGGTTCTAAAAGTATCCAAGACATTTCTGTGTGACATTAGTTTTTTTACTAGTATAAAGAGCTTCATTAAAATGACAAAATATGCACAATCCGGGTGCAAACATTTCAAAATCATGCACCCTGCCTCAGAATCATGCACCTTGGCTGCAGGGTGCACCCTTAACACTGATAACCATCATGGAACACCCCCAAAGCAAAAATAGAGTACCACTTATACACCTTTCTTATTAAAGGTGGCGCCCCCTCTTTGGTGTAATATAAACCCTGGTGAGGAAAGTGCTGGCCAGTTCAGTCTGCAACACTGACCACTAGATTTGGTGCAGAACCAAGTGACAATTGGTGTGTACTCAGGTGGTACCATCAAGTACTTGTGCCTATAGTATTAGTAGTGTGTGGAATGTAGATATATTGGAAGGGAGGGGGAGATAGGGTAATTGTAGTTGTGGTGAGTGAGGTGCAAAACAATCCCTCTTGGTGAGCACCTGCAAGTAACTTAATTTTAGAGTTGACCTGTTTCAAATAAAAGGCTAGCAAGACTCAAAGAATTTCTTAATGCACATAACCTACATAATTTATCATGATATTAGGTTACTTGTAGCAAAGAACACATGTTTTTGTATGCTATTATGAGCGCTAGAAATGGCAAATTTGCTTTCTTGTTAGTTCATTTGGGAGATATAGGGAAAAAGTTCTAAATTGTCCCGCTGTTAACCTCTATGCAGTGTAGAAACCCAGCCTGGTGACTCCTACCACCTTGGTCTGTTGGCCAGCAGGACAACAGTGCGCAGGGTCATGAGAAGGCTTAAGGGTGTATACCACACCTTTTTGAAACTCAAAATAAAACTTTCGGGTGCTTAAAACTAGTTGTTTTAGGCCTCAAGAAATAGGCTAGCTTACTTTGTTGGGAGTCCAACAGGCTCCCCAGTGTTGGCAACTAACTTTTTGGCCTTTTGGCCCTGATAGCTTTCTGTTGGCCCTGATTTTTACTCCATAGGATAGGGTCCCAAATACATCAGTCTCCATTTTACAGGTTAAACTCTTAAAATGATCAGAAAATACAGATACAGAAAAAAAATATCAGAAATTCCCTGTCAGCTATCAGGGCCTACTTGGCCCTAATTTTGTGGAAATTGTCAGCCCTGTTCTCAAATTGTCGGGAGGGGCCAGTGACCATAAGTTAGTATACTGCCACGACCCTCACCATCCAGGGAATAAATGTACCAAATTTTACACTGTAATATAAGGCCTGTAGGGAGATGTACCGTAGGGGCGGCCATTGTCCCCCATTTCAGGCCTGCCGGGGGACAAGCTAGACCCCTTCACTGGTGTTAAGCTACCAAAAACCCTCTATCTTCAGTTCACTATTGCAGGACAACAATATCTGAAAAGATAGCTTTATCATTTTATTTCAATATGTAGAGTAATAAACTCCACACCCCTTTTTGAATTTTTTTACAATATTAAATAATAAGAAAGTTGTAGATGGGTAAAATTTACTCTTCCCCCTTCCCTCTGAGGGCCCCCTAAGTAGGTTGTCTGCAGAGTGTTAAATCTGTAATCAGGTGTGACTGTTGTTTTAGGGGTTAAGCCATTGAGTAAGACAATGCCTGAATGGGTGAGCTACCACAACAGAGAGGTGGGAACCCTAGTCTGCCACCCTTATCATCATTTTGTCTACACAGGGCTTATCTTGTGAGAGGTGAGAGGTCACTGAGGCCAGAATGGGGGATTTGAAAAGTTGTACCAGCCTACAACTCCCGAACCACCCTATACAGATTTGTCTGTATGAAACTGAATTCCCCTGCCTGCATCTGGCACTGCCTACAGAGATCATTTATCTGTAGTCTATGTGACGTCACAAGCAGAACAGTTAAAAAAAGTTAAAAAATGATAAAACTGGGGAAAAAAAAATCAATATTTAATTTATCGAAGTGTTCTTTTTGAGCCTTAAGATATTTCAAATTATCAAATTAATTGATTTTGAAAAGAAAATGTGAAAAAATGTAATTTTTATAGAATTTTGAAATTTGATTAGAATTTTGAGATTTGATTTGACAAATAAATTAGAAATTAAAAATAATTCATTTACTAACCCTAATTATGATATGCTATTATCAAAATTTGGGTTCTTAGTTCGTCAAAACCGGCTCCTCTAGACTACTCTATGTGCTATTTTAAGGTTTTCCATGCTATTTTAGGTCAATTCTTTTGGATTTGAAAAAAAATAATTTAAAATTTCCTTAAAAAAATAGCGAGGATAGTGTACTGATGCAGATGGCCAGTCCATATTTGATAGGCACCGTAGTGTGAGCTTTAGTAAGCACACGTGCTATATAGCCATGTTTCACTTTGTCAATAGTGAAATGGGGGAAGGAGTCATGGTGTGACATACCGGTACCATACTAAAAGAGCGTGTTTTGCTCTCAGTAAGTCAGAGTTCGCTGAAACGCTGTGTGAGTAACCATCCTGGAAAGGTTGGACCTTTAAGCTGAGTCTTGGTTCTGGATTTTAAGCTGAGTCTTGGTTCTGGATAGAGGAAGAAAGATCGTGTAGAGCATGGGAGCGTTGACTGAATGTGTTTGAGGGGATTCCTACCTCGGGACTGATCATGGTCAATCGAGTTCTTGTCACGGAACGTCAATACACAGGATAATAAACAAACAATATCCTTTTAGCGAGTGTCCACGTCTTACATGATGTTGGAACTATAAATATGTATTGGACGACAGCAGTCAAACGAGGAGGAGACTGGGTTTGGAGCTAGCTATTATCTAAAATTAAACACGACTAATTCCAGGGTTCTCCCCAAAGCCCGGCGCACCCGGCGCGCGCCGGGCTGTCAACTTTTAGCGCCGGGCTGTAAAAATTTGGGGAAAAAAAAAAAAAAATTTTTTTTTTTTTTTTTTTTTTTTTTTTTAAAGCAATCCTCGGCGAAGCTTGAACCATAGTGAAAGTAACAGGTCCTGATATTTTTGACCTATTGTATGCCAAAAAATCGTTTTATTCAATTTTTATTGCATGTTCTAGATCAGTATGATACAAAGTAAACATGTGAATAAATGATTTGTTTTTAAATTCACAAATCCTGCTCTCACATCACCTGATTGATGTATCCCACTATGCACTGCCACCAGCTTGGTTTGGCTTGAATTGGAGTTTTTATGCAAAAACCTATTTACAAGCTGGAATATCATTGGCTTAAGGGACCTATGACGTCACCGTCGTCGTATCGACAGTGACGTAGCAATGGTGACGTAGCAACGGCGACGGGAGGATCGCTTTTTTCCAGAGACAGTGTCGCATTTCTTGTTAAGCTGCTGCCTCGTCCGTCCGTCGTCAGGCTTACACTTATGCAGGGTTTTACCTTAGCATAGAATTACTAGTACCGGGTACTAGTAAAACTCTGGTCAGGCTAGTGAAACAAGTAAGCAACTAGCCAGATGGGCTAGTGAAAACTTTGAAATTACTGTAATAATTTAGTATATAGACTAGTGGAACTCTGATCCAGGCCAGTTAAAACACGGGATCACTAGCCCGGTGGACTAGTGAACAAAAAAGTTAAGGAAATCCCCTGTTACACATGCCAACGTTTACCCAGTGTCAGAAATTTAAGTTTTATTTTGTTTACACATTGGGTGCAAAGCGCAAAAATTGTTCCTGTGATCACCTGTTTGTATCAGGGAATATTGTTCCCAGTCAAGATTTGATTAAATATTATCATACAAAAGTGCAATTAAAACAACCACTCAAATTAAACACCTTATCTGTATCTTTTTAACATGATACACCATCTTAGGTCTTGAGAAATCCATTGTAAATGCAACAGGTTGTCAACCTGACATGATCTAACCATAAAGGGCATGAGGTTGGAGTCTGGGGGAAAATGCGCATTGAAAACGAATTATGAGCATGAATAAGGTTGCGTTTTATTCCCCTCCCCCCCACCCCTATCTTAAAGTTTTGCTACAAGAAAGGCACAGAAAACTGTTAATACCAGGAAGGTGTTGTATACTGGTCATAAGAATTATCTTTGATAAAATAAAAATAAATTATCAACTGGAAGAAATACTGATTAATTTTGGTAATTTTAAGTCTACAGATATATATTCTAATGTTGTAAAAAGGTTGTAAAAGGGTAACACTAAAACGTTGTTTACAACATTGCTACAACCTTTCTGGGAGTCAACATTTTTATGTTGCGACAACTCTATTTGCAATGTTATTACAACCAAAGAGTGGCATTGTAGCAATGTGAAATTGTTAGCTTACCATAAATTCCATACCCAGATAAATAAAAAATATTAGGGGGAAAAATTGATTACTTAAGCCTACCAAAGTACCTCAGAATGCCTAAGATAGCATGAATGACAGGTCGTATTTTCAAAATTTTCTAGGGGGTGGCCCCCTTGACCCCCCAAAGGAACCTCTCCCTTTCCATGACTTCCATAGCCTTACAAATTCAAAATATTAGGGGGGGAAATTAATATTATTTAAGCCCACCAAAGTACCTCAGAGTGCCCAAGATAGCATGAATGACAGGTCATATTTCCAAAATTTTCTACGGGGTGGCCCCCTTGAGCCCCCAAAGGAACCCCTCCCTTTCCATGGCATCCATACCCTTACAAATTCAAAATTTTAGGGGGGGGGGAATTAATATCATTTAAGCCCACCAAGTAACATAGAATGCGTAAGATTGCATGAATGGCAAGTCATATTTTCAAAATTTTCCTGGAGGTGGCCCCCTAGACCCCCTAAAGGAACCCTCCCTTTCCATGACTTCCATACCCTGACAAATTCAAAATATTAGGGGGGGAAATTAATATCATTTAAGCCCACCAAAGTACCATAGAATGTGTAAGATTGCATGAATGACAAGTCATATTTTCAAAATTTTCCTGGGGGTGGCCCTCTAGACCCCCCAAAGGAACCCCTCCCTTTCCATACCCTGACAAATTCAAAATATTAGGGGGGAAAAATTGATATTACTTAAGCCCACCAGAGTACCATAGAATGCCACAGATTGCATGAATGAGAGGTCATATTTTTAAAATTTTCCTGGGGGTGGCCCCCCATACCCCCCCAATGGGAGGGGAAACCCCTCCCATACTCTCCCCGTTGCCGCCCTCGCGGCAACTTGTGCGCCGGGCTGTGAAATTTTCCTGGGGAGAACCCTGGTACACAACACATAACAGATAATTAACTCTCTATAGTTCAACAGGGCCAAAAATTTAGGGTAGGTAGGGTTACCTGAACACGACAATTTTTTTTGTAGCCTTATAATACCCACCTGTGAAGGTCTGGACTGGTGGTCCAATAAATGATGACAGGTAGCGTTTTGTGTATGCAGCAACTGTCCTCAAAACGCGCATCTTATTTTGAACATGTAGAGCTTCCAAGATAAGCAGGGCAAACAATTTTACATAAATAAGGTTATGTCTAGTTCCAAAGGCCACAACCTAAATCGACAATACTCGAAGAGCCTCGGCTCAAGAGGACCTGAAGAACAGTGCCTGGAGCCTGCATGTCGTTTTTTAGTTTGGCTTTGTTTGTAAACAAACTGAATGTCGGTGCGTTTTTCTGTCGTTCAGAGTCCTGTTAGAAACGGAAAACGTTGAAATAGAATTCTTGGACACTAGTTCTCCCAATGACTAGAGTCTTTTCTTGACTGCATCAATCCAAATACTTGAAATAGAGTTAATCTCTTCATTGTTTTGCAGGATTGCACCACCGTGGAGTGGGTTTTGGTCGTCAGCCAGCACATGGCCTTGTGGTCTCACAACACAAGATTACGAGGAATATTCAACTCACCTAGACTTTCTACAGCTTCCCAGGGCATTCCACCGAGCATGTTGATAGAATTTTACTGCTTCAACCTCGCATACGATTAAAATTAGGAAGATGACAAAATCAAAACGGGCATCACATTCGCCCCTTGGACCTTATTTACATTTGCACTGCGCGCCAAAATGTTACGCTTGTTGTCGTCGGTATGCCCTTCTTCGAGTTAGGCCTTCTGAGTGTCAGAAGAAAATATACTGTATGTTAATATCTCATTTTAGTTACATTTTGCACTAAAAGGAAGATGTTTTCCCTTTATCACTCGAGATTATATTAAACCTTGGAGATAGTATTGACTACAACTGTCTGGAAGTTTGATCGGATGTTGAAAATTGTGTACTCGTCGGGAACCAGCTAAATTAGGTCAGTAATGTAGGTCACGAGATTCGACGAGAGTTGGTTGGTTCATGCATTTTCCCGGGTGGATGCTGAATGCCTTCGCCAAATGTTCAACATTAATTTTGCCACTTTAGCGTTAGTATGAGGATTTCTATGGTTCCCATGCCTTTGCCCGTACGCCACTGTTTACGAGCAGTAAGCCCCGACCGACGGTCGACCCCGTCAGGCGTCACGGTCACTGGTGCCCGAGTGGTGGTGGAGGGGCCGTGGGCGGGGTACGGACTCGGCCGGTCGAGACCCGGCCCGGTGCGGCCCGGTAGTGCCCCTACTGCCGTCGGCGCCACGGACCCCCGCACGGACCCAACTCGAACGCTTCCCCGTATGCCGCTCAGCGGCCCAGTTGGCCCTTTGAAACCTACCAAGAATGATTCATTTTCAGGGCCGAGGCGCCCGTCCACAAACTTTTGCAAAATTAGGGGCTAATACTAGTAATAGGGCTTAGGCCTAGAGATCCAGATAGAAGTACTCTAGTCTATATCTTTTTTAATCAGTAGAATCGATCTTTTATATCTAGATCTCCTGCAGATGAAATATTGCATAAATCGGAGCAGCAAATTGGGAACTAAAAAGTACCTTTTCAAACCTTAAAACACAAAAAAATGTAGTAGCATGGTAAGTTTTCAATCAATCTTTACAAAAACGGTATCATAAGAAAGCCTAGAAAATTCTCTACCTCATGGTAGACCCTATGTATTATCATGGTATTTATTATGATATTACCCATAATCCCTTGCAAAGTGACCAAAAAATATGGAAAAAAACGTTATGACATATCTGTTCAGCTGGCGTCATAATTCATAATCAATTCTTATGATCTCAATTTTTTACATCTTAAATGGACAAATGTCTCAGTTTCCATGAATGTCTTCGTTTTTATGATGCACCTTGTATTTCTTGATTTATCAAGATTCGTTTAGAAATTATGTTTTCCAAAACATTGCCATTTTGATACCTTTTGACACTGATGTCATTGATTTTATCTACACTATTTCCATGTATTTCATGATAAATTTGATGATGATTCTCCTTTATAGAAAGAAGGGTTGGCCTGCGAGCACTCTCCAACCAAACACTACTCCCACCTGGAGACACTGTGGTCACGGAGGTCATGGGGGGAGAGTGTCAGTGGTCAGGAGTGTGCCTAAAAAACGGCCAAAACTGCCTACGGTACCCTGAACACATGCCTGAATGAGCTTAAATTACAGCATATTTATATACCTTCTCAAATATGGATTATAAGAATACATACAGGTGTGAATAAATAGAACAATGCAACACTAACTGTTGATTAGTTATGGGTTCAGATGTAAAAATGAGTGGACAAGATGAAGAATTGAGGAGGAGAACTTCTTATAAGTTTACTGTCAAGTTATCTCTTAGTAGTACAAGTCAATTCCAGCAGATGGAGGTACCTATTATGTTAATTTATGATAATGAGGTTAGTTCTAGATTTGACCACAGATGGCAGCATAGATTGCCAACATCCCCCTTTTTTTATAATAAAAGTCTTTTAGTCTCTAGTCCTTTTGACTATTACTCGGATAAGTAAGAATGAATTAGATAAGTAGTCATATCAATACTATATAAGAGTTAAACTTATATGACTTTAGTTAAGCTAGATATATGATATATATGTTATCAGTCTCTTTGAGTCTTTTCAGTCTTTGATATGTCTCTGAAAACAAAACATGTATCAGGTCAGCAATACATGAAATACAAAAGTCATTTAGCAACAAAATCCTTCATCCAGGTAGGGGCTCTTCTCTCACGAGAGCTACGACGTTCCACAACAGGCACCGGTGCCACAGGGGTAGGCTCAGGCACAGTGTCTGTTGGTACTAATTCCTCCTGTGTACCTTCCTGTTCACCACCAGGTCTCAGATGAACCCGGTTACGACGATATAGATGGTCACTGTCTTTCTCCTGTACCTCGTAAGAGCGCTCGTCGACACGATCAGTCACTGTACCCTTTTTCCAGGTACGACCACCGTCGATAGGATACATCCAGACCTCGTGTCCTGGAGTGAGAGGTTTCATAACCCTAGCGGTTCTGTCGTAGTGTTCCTTTACAGACTTGTTCCTGGTGTCCCTTTTCCTAGTGATGTTGTGGGGACGAGTCTGCTTCAACACTGCCTTTGTAGATGGAAGCAGTGTACGAGTACGACGGTTGAATAGTAACTGCGCAGGGCTCTTTCCATGGCTCTGCAGGGGTGTGTTCCTCAGTTCCAGCAGAGCTATGTATGGGTCGGTGTTGTCCTTTGTCTTTTTGATGAGGGTTTTGGCAGCTTTCACTGCCGCCTCGGCTTTCCCATTAGATCTGGGATGTCCTGGAGACGATGTGTGGTGATTAATACCACACTCAGTCGCAAACTCCTTGAACTCGACTGACGAAAACTGAGGACCGTTATCAGAGATGATTTCCTTTGGGATTCCATAACGTGAGAAGTGTCCTTTCAGTTTCTTGATCACTACTTTGCTGGTTGTCGTGGGTAGATGATCCACTTCCCAGAAGTTACTGTAGTAATCCACAGTCACAAGGTAGTTCCGGTTGTCGATGGCAAATAAGTCCATACCCAGTTTCTCCCAAGGTTCATTGCTCGGGATATGCTGAATAAGTGGCTCCTTCTGGTTCCTTGGCTTCATCTCCAGACATGTTTCACAACTGTCTGCGAGCTGTCTGATCTCCCTTGTCATTCCAGGCCAAAATACCAGTTCACGAGCTCTTCTCATCATACTATCGTAACCTAAGTGAGCTGAGTGTAGTCGCCTCTTCACCACAGGTCGCATAACTTTAGGTATTACCAGCCTTTCCCCCTTCAAGATGAGTCCATCACAGGTCGTAAGAGTGTCGCGTACATCAAAATACACTTTAACACAGCTGTCAACGTCCTCAACCTTCTCTGGCCAACCACTGTTGATAGTTGCTGCCAGGGTTTGCATCACACTGTCTTGTTCGGTAACACTTCTAAGTTCTTGAAGTCGTTTGTCAGATACAGGTATATGTCTCAGGATTGACAGTCACTTAGGCCCCCCGCCACTTAGGCCCCGTCACTTAGGCCCACTGCTCTCACAGGAGGTGTTGGAGCACAGGCCGTCAGGTTTCACGGCCCTAGGTCCGCGAATCCGCGTTGCTCCGGCACTTAGGCCCCCCTCACTGCCCCCAACACCTCCCAGGGAGGTGCGACATTGCAGTATTTAAGTCTTTTTATGATGTGCTAAACCCCACGATTTTCAATAGTATAATCGACAATTTTCAGTATTTGTTATGTACGATTTCACTATAGATCTACATTCAATTATACATTTTCATTATTCAATAGTATACTTTATGATTTTCAGTATGTAGACTATGAGAAGGGTGGTAGAGGTGACGGCCTGCCCTGGCCTGGGGTATCTCCCGTAGGGGGCCTAAGTGACGGGGCCTAAGTGGCGGGGGGCCTAAGTGACTGGCTACCTGTCTCAGTACATCAACATGATGCACTTTGGCAGAAGTTGACGTTTTCAGAGCAGCCCGACTCAGAGTATCTGCGAGAACAAGTTGCTTCCCTTCAAGGTACTGAAACTTAATGTCGTATCGCCTGATCCTGAGAATCATCGACTGTAGGCGTTTCGGCGATTGGCTCAGCGGCTTCTGTAGAATCGCTGCTAGAGGTTTGTGGTCATTTTGGACTATGACCTCACGTCCGTATGTGTACTGGTCGAAGCGTTCAAGTCCAAATACCACTGCGAGGCACTCTTTCTCGATTTGAGCATATCTGCCCTCGGTGCTAGTCATGGTCCGAGAGGCATACTCAATAGGTTTCCCATCTTGTAGCAGAGCTGCACCAATTCCATCCTTCGAGCTGTCTACTTGGACAACAAGTTCTTTTGCAGGGTCATAGAATGTGAGCACAGGAGTATGAGTGATCTTCTGTTTCACTTTCGCCAGTGCAAGATCACAGTCTGCAGTCCAGTCGAATGGGATGTCGTCACAGGTAAGCTTGCGTAGTGGCTTGAGATCATCTGCCAGATTAGGTAAGAAACGTGACAGATACTGAACGAATCCGCAGAGACGACGTACTCCATGAGCATCAGTTGGTTTAGGCATGTCCTCCACTGCCTTGACCTTCTTTGGATCTGGACTGATTCCTTTGTCAGAGATGACATGTCCAAGAAAGCTGATAGAAGACTTCTCGATGTCAGACTTCTTATCATTCAGTTTGATGTTCCTGTCTCGGCATCTTTTCTGGAGATTCAGCAGATTGTTCTTGTGATCGCGTTTTGCAGTTACCAGGTCGTCACCCTGACCAACAACCACAATGTCGTCAGCTACACACAAGACACCAGTAAGACCCTCCAAGGCCTGTAGAAGTCGCTTCTGGAATATCTCACTCGAGACCTTGAGACCAAAAGGTAGTCTCTTCCAGCGATATCGTCCAAAAGGGGTAGTCATAGTAGTGAGATAGCTTGATGGTTCATCCAGTTTCACATGCCAAAATGCGCTCTCCACGTCCAGACGACTGAAGATTTTGGCATTGGTGAGTCGAGGAATGATATCGTCGAATGTAGGAAGTTTAAAATGTTCCCTATTTAACGCGATGTTGAGAGGTTGCGGATCAATACAGATCCTGAGAGATCCATTAGGCTTTTCGACGATCGCCATCTGACTGACCCACTCCGTAGGCTTGTCGACGGGTTCCATCACTCCAATCGATACCATACGGTCGAGTTCCTGCTTCACACGGTCACGTAAAGCAATGGGTACAGTCCTACAAGGTAGAGCACGTGGTTGTACACTACTGTCCGTGTAGAGGTGTACTTCTCCCAGATCACCAAGACCTGTGACTGAGACTTGTCCCACGTTAAACTTGTCCTTGTTTACCGTTATTAAGTCCATCTGTTGTACAGAATTAACTCCTAGAAGATTGTTGAACTTGTTAGACACAACAATGAAGTTTGCCTTAGTAGTTTTCCCAGTCTTAGGGTTAGTCACGTCTAGACACGCTTCCCCAAGTGGTTTCTCCGATGAGTGGTTCCACATCGTAAGACTGAGTTTGGCAGGCTTCACTTGGCTTTTAAGAACATACTTTTTCTTGATGATGTTGACCTCAGCACCACTATCAATTTCAAAGTTTACATCACAGTCATTCACAACCATTTTCGCACAAATAGTAGAGCGTCCATTGCTTTGCACAGCTCCGAGCCATGCCTCCTCACTATCAGAAGCTTCAGAGTAGTCAGAGTCAGCTTCCTGATGGTTGAGACTGTGCACCTTCTTCTTCTTCGGACAGAACTTCGAGAAATGGTTCTCCTGCCCGCACTTATGGCACTGAGACCCATAAGCAGGACAACTCTCCTTAGCCGCGAGATGTTTCCGGCCACAGAATTTGCAGTCGTACTTGAGCATGGGAGTAGATGTAGCTTACGTCTTAGGAGGTTTAGAAGGCTTAGAAGGTGGTTTGACAGGTTTGACTTTCACCTTGTCAACACTGCGCTGCTTCTCAAACTCCTTACCGTGCTGCTCAGCCATTTCGTCAGCGCGACAGATATTTATGGCTTTCTCTAGGTTTAGATCCGCTTCCCTAAGCAACCTAGTTTGCAGATGGCCTTTAGTCACAAAAACTAACTTGTCTCTAATGAGCCGATCAGTGAATGCACCAAAGTTACACTCGGCTGCAAGCACCCTTAAGTCAGTAAGAAACTTGTCAAATGGCCCATAGTAGTCCAGAGACCAAAACTTGTGAGATGCCACAACTTCATTTTTCAGAGGTGAGCAGTAACGTTCTAAGTACTCCAGTACCCTTGTAACATCAGT
The DNA here is from genome assembly GCA_936440205.1 of Lepidonotus clava. Taxonomy (NCBI): domain Eukaryota; kingdom Metazoa; phylum Annelida; class Polychaeta; order Phyllodocida; family Polynoidae; genus Lepidonotus; species Lepidonotus clava. The sequence continues at coordinate 24,343,891 of OW387135.1, forward strand.
TTTGTGAGCAGCTTGAGTAAACTGTATTTGGTCAAAAACCTTGATCACATCAGGACCAGCACAAGCTAAGAGGATAGCTACTCTAGTCGCTCCATCTACCTCATCTGTGTCATTTTTACTGGCTTTCAGATAGATCTCAAACTGTCTTTTCCTCAACTTGAAATTTTCAGCCACATTCCCAGTAGTAATGTTCAAATGACCAGGTGGTGGGAAAACACATGCAGCAGCCATAGTTCAGTTTTAGCAATAGCTTGGAGTTGTAGATATTTAGCACTGAAGACTCCTTTTTGATAGTCAGACACAGATAGCACTAAAGTTCAAGCCTTGAGATACACACAGAGACACATCAGCATCAGTAACAGCATTACAGTTCAAACCATTGACAGTGAGTGAGAGAGTCTGTTGAAAAGTAGGTCAAACTTGTTTGTGCACTTAGCTGTCTGATGTCAGCCTCTGTGGAGTAGATGACTTGCAGTTTTTTCAGCATGAGAAAACTTGGATTTTTCGGTAGATTCCTCCCCTTCTTCAGAAATTTTCGGTTCCTAGGTGTTCTCTAGGTGCCCAGCTGCCACCATGTTGATTAGTTATGGGTTCAGATGTAAAAATGAGTGGACAAGATGAAGAATTGAGGAGAACTTCTTATAAGTTTACTGTCAAGTTATCTCTTAGTAGTACAAGTCAATTCCAGCAGATGGAGGTACCTATTATGTTAATTTATGATAATGAGGTTAGTTCCAGATTTGACCACAGATGGCAGCATAGATTGCCAACACTAACTACACCCCATTTATCTTTGAATTTATTATTGCCTATTAAGAATCTTTTTTATTAATGTCACGAGGTCAGGGAGGCTGGACGGAATCCCCACCACCACATGCACATCCTGGAGATAGGGGGTTCACTCAGGCTAAAAATAGCTCTAAAGGGTTTGGTGTGTGTGTGGTGCCGCCCCCCACCCCCATCCCACCCGGCCCCACACAGATGCCGACCGGTCACTGGACACTCATCTTCTCAAGTCAAGGCCCCTGTCACCACTGCCGCTCTACCTTCTGACAGCTGCACGGGCAGCGGAAGCGGCCGGGGGACCTGATTTGCGAGGATGTGGACACAGGACATGAGGGGTGTGTGGGGCAGCAGGCTATCCAGAGCTGGCTTACCCGCTTTGGACATAGGGGAGCGGAGCGAACTTGTTTAATTAATTAAACACCATGAAGGAGATATTTTAACTACAAACATGATTGCAGGTCTAAAGTGCAAAATATTTAATGTCATGACATGTTGTCATGTTTTTATGGTTAAGAATTAAGAAACAGAGGTCAAGGTCATGACCCAGTTATCTGAGTCATGGCCTGGTCATGATAGGTTGGTAGCACAGTCTAATCAGAACAGGTAAAATTGATGGCTGGAAACATTTAGTCTGTCTTTTATATTTCTATTAATACAAACATATTACTAAAAGTTTTCCTCAAGACATAGATCTACTATTGTTTATAAGCCCTACCATTATGAATATAGGGTCCTGGAGAATGTTTATGGAATGTACCCTGCAGATTTATAAGATTTTTGCTGAATCATAGATTTTTGCCAATTTTGGGCTTTAGACACAGGTATTTGCTGATAATTTGACCCCAAAAATGTCTTTGAATTAGATTTTTATTGTATGGTATCAGAGATAAGGACTCATATTCTTTTGAAAACTCTTCGGGTTGACAAATTTGTTTTTATTATGTTTAAGATGGCCTTGAATGTGGCTAGTCCAAAGTTCCCAATTTCCTGCTCTGATGTAACTCAAAATATTGAGATTTTATAGAACTTCCAGTAATATTTAATTCGGTCATTTGCAGGTATTGTCTTCGAATTAAACATGGATTTATATATATAGAGGGCCCCATATAGAGATGGAGACAGGCTGAATTATTAAATGGTTAATGAGTATAATTATATAGGCCTTAGTCTGGTCTTGATTCAGGAAAGGAGGGCTTTTTTTTTTTTTACAGAAATTTGCCTGGAAAATTGACCATGGGACAGGGGCAGCTAGGGAAAACAGGGAATTGGATTGTGGAATTTGAGTGGAGACCCTGACTTGTTGAATATTATAGGCGTTTTGTAGACCTATCAATAACCAGAATTTATACAACGATGGTGAAATACTTCTGAATTTAAAATGATTTGGCAATGCGTGTAGGCACAAATTATACCAAAATCAAGAAACTCAAGTAATCATGAGCAAGAAGGTCATGAGAACAAGTTGTAAAGTTTTATTTGACTCTAGCAAATATAATCAGCACTGAGCCTTATTTCATATGGTTTAAACCTGTGTTTGTGATTGCATTATTTGTATATTAAAGTGCACAGCTGTGGCCACTATTTATACGCCAGCTCTTGCCAATTGGGATAGCTACCAAATACACATAGCAATGACACTTATATACAGTAAACTAAAGCTACGCTAGAAATAATTGATTGAGAAGAATCAAAGGAATTATTAAAACATTTGATAGTGTAAATCGAGCACCAATTTTTGATGAGGCGTTCAGTATCACATTTCTAACCTCACATTTCTAACCTCACGTACTAAAAACGTCGATATCAATGATATGACATGATACCAGGTACTACCTGTTAGGTAATATCCATCAAATCAGTTTTTCCCAGTTTAATGGCTTATTCATAGTAATTGGTCCCAAAATTAGAAGTTTCCTCTCAGACATTCATCACAGAAATCTATTGTCCTCCTTTCAAACTGAAGGTGGTTGCTGCTTTCTCTGCCACCATTTCCCCAATGGCCAGTGAAGATGTGGCAGCTGGAGATGGTGCGTTGCGAACATGCAACATCCGACTACCAATCGAGCCCTCACCGCTGTCAAATATGAAGTCGTCCACGAGCTTTCCATCTTGATCAACAGCCATTGCTCTAACGCCGGAAGGACCCCGCGTTACATCCTCCACTTTGAGTTCTGGAATAAACCGCTGGAGCTTTTTCACCTGAGCTGCTATATTGATGCCCCTGTAGAGCTCCCCAACAGCGTACGACATGTTGCTCAACACCAGTTTCTGTAGACCGCGGTACGAGAGCGATTCAGCCAAATCAAACAGGCTGACCTGAGAGAGCTTGTAGCCCTCTCTCCTGAAGGCTAAAACAGCATTGGGACCTAACCAGATCCTGCCATCTATTCTTGGTGTAAAGTGTACCCCGAGGAAGGGGAAGCGTGGGTCTGGTAGGGGGTAAATGTTACCCTTGACCATGTACTCCTTTTCTGGCTTCAGTAGAAGGTACTCACCCCTGAAGGGGATGATTTTCGGCAGGGAGCTACACTTGGACATAGTTGCTAGCTTATCCGAGTAAAGGCCCCCACAAGTGATCACATGCTTCGCTTTCACAACTTTCTTTCTCATGGGAACGTTACTGTCCTTTCCTACTATAGTAATGGGGTAGTCCAAATCCTCCGTGGATTCCTTGAGGTCTGAAACCTTAAAACCTGTATGTACAGTGCCGCCTAGTTTTTCAAAGTTTCTTCCATATGAACGGGTTACCTCACCCCAATCCACAATACCAGTGTAAGAGGAATGAAGCGCCTTCAGCCCCCTGCAGTAAGGCTCAATTTCCCTGATCTGATTTTCATCAACCAGACTCAAGCCAGGTACTTGGTTTTCCAAGCCCCTTTCATATAATCCATCAAGACGCGATACCTCCTTCTGGGTTGTTGCAACGATTAACTTTCCACAGCGTTTATAGGGTATATCATTGGCATCACAGTATTCGTAGGCTTTCTTCAGACCGCTAACGCAGAGTTTTGCCTTTAAGCTGCCCGGGGTATAATAGATGCCAGCGTGAATCACTCCACTATTATGACCACTCTGATGGCCCGCCAGTACATTTTCTTTTTCCAAAACGGCCATTTTTAAATTGCCATGATTGAGAAGCATCTGTCTGGCAGCTGCCATGCCGACAATCCCGCCTCCTATTACAACAACGTCATATTTGGGCGGCGAATTCCAGTCCGTGTAATGTCTTCTCTGCGTTGCAAATGAAGCGTTCAATATCACATTTTGGGCGTTTGTCGCACTTCTCAACACCTTCGGTCGGAGTAGCTTCTGACAGGTCATGGACGCCATGTCGGTTTTCTTTCAAAGTCTTCTCACCGAATATTCAAGTCTGAAAGGAAACAAATATGCAGTTCAATCTGTTAATGATTCTTTTAAATATAGTCAATACGCTACTTCATATGAACCAACCGTTTTTCTTGAAACGTTGAAAAAAATAAGAAGGATATGGCTCTATCAAAGTAATTATTCCAACTATATAATTTAGAATCGATCACATAGCATGTACCGGCAGGTAATATTCTTTGTAACAAAATTTATCATTTCAGTCATTCCAATATGGCTGTTAGATGTAAAAGTTTTATCAATTTTCGGCGTTCATGAGTTATGTATATTCCGGCGGCCCTACTTTTAGATTCTGAATTAAATTCTCACTCGAGTGTTAAATAAAATTCTAATCTTTGTGCAATTTATTTGCTTCTCAGAAATATCATTTTAGTCCTAGATCTACATGGCTTTATCCGACCAAATGTGATACAGAATGTTACTTTTACCCGGAGAGTGATCTTGAACGGAGAGTGGTTTCTACTTCATTTATCTACACTCCTTGAGTCCTGATCAGATAATAAACAAATCAATCTTCGTAAAAAAATCTGCAAAGGTCTAAAAATATTGGTGTGTTCAAGAAACTCGAAATATTCTAATTATTTTGGCCCTCCCCTCACTTTCTTTCATGACAAATTAATATATTTATAAATTATAAAGTTGAAATAAACTGTATTAAACCCAACTCCGGTAGATGGTCTTCAGGTTGTTTTTATTGTATGATAATTAAAAGTGAATCAACATGTTTCGGTCGGCAAAGACCTTCATCATTAAATTATAAATATCAAAATGCAATTAAAAATACTTCAAATACAAATAAAGGAAAATCTCATTAAAATCTGCCTTACTTCTTTTGAAATACCGTAGCTTAGTTGTTCAGTAAGCTAAACAGGTAGACCTATGACTGTGTATGTCAAATGTTATCTATCTGAATTAAGTTAGAGTTTATCTGTGTATCTTAGATAACTTTTCTTTTTAAATTTGTATTTTGCCTTATCTAGACGATCTACACAACTGAGGCCAACATAGTCTCTACTATTGACTATTGTACTAAGTGATCGTTATCTGTTCAGAACCCCGAACGGCAGACACAATATGCACATGAAGCGCCACATCCTCATCAGCTGAGCAGAGTCAAAAGTCCAAACCAAATGCACAGCCAAAGCCAAAGCAACAGCCCGACACTCTTTGTCTAACCGCAGAGCAAGGATATTGACACCTGTTTTTAAAACCACACATTCCCAAATGTACACAAGCACGTGTTGTTCGTTGTGTCAATCCAGAGATTTTATGTGCATAATACTTACATTTCTACGTTACGCAAGTAACAAACACTCACCCCATCCGACAAAAATGTGCAGAAAAACTGATTACGGCCTCCTTGGTTCAGCGGTATCTGGGTCACGGGCACCAGCTAAGTGAAATTAACTCTTGTTGTTTACGCCAGAGGGCGCCACACGGTTTATGACTGCGCTGATTTCTGGCGTCATTCCCTACGTTTCTACGTCAAGCCATCTTGGAACCAGTCAGACAACAACCAAAATGGCAGCCGAAGAAGGTACACTGTCGGTCATCATTGACAAAGTATCGTTTCTGAAGCAGGTAAATGCTATTTGTATGTATAAGATATGCTAGTTCATGTAGTGTGGACTTACTAATTAAGAATAATTGACCAGGCTAGAATAAAACCTTAGAGTGAATGAATCACAAGAATTTACTTGCACCAGTGACAGGGTCAACAGAATTACAGTCGAGGCCTAGTCTACATTCATTTGGAATTAGAAGGTTCAGCAGAGCATTCTCTGATTTACCAGGAAATAAATTACTCAATGGGAGTGACATTCAACATAAGCGCCTCCCTGATACCAAGGATTTATCGCTATTTTTGTTTGAGCAATAGACCAGGGCAATAGACTTTACATTTCACATGGTTGAAAGTCTACACTACAGGACAGGTGTTCCTGGATTTCCTGTAGACGCTATATAGACTAGATCTACTCTCTACTGTTAGATTTATTCTATTATCCAAGTTTTTCTTCAAATTCTTCATATCTCAGCTTAGATAATATATCTAATTTGAGTCATATACATGTCGAAGTGCCTCAGTCCTGTTATAATGTGACTCAAGATAAATATTGTAGATCTATCAAGAACGACTGAACTCTTGTCTGCTCTTACTTTATTCATTCCATCTTTGTTAATTCAATTTTTGCAGGTTCCTTGGTTAATGAAAGCCACATCTGATGATGACAATCCCACGCCTGGATACATGTTCAAGGAAATCTGTGGTAAGATCTAGAATGGATTTACTATTTTCTTGTTTTTTTTTAGTGAAAAAAATGGATTTGTATTGGTGTATTTGCGTGAATGGATACCATTTTTTTCACTAGTAAAGGTCGAATGTCGATCCTTTGTGTTCCCTTGACTGCATAACGGAAAGTTGTGTAAGGCAGTTGACTGCACAATCCCTTCTTTTGTTCAGCCAATTAAACCATGGTCGCACCTTCACGCCTGGTCTCCCTCTGGTCTGGGCACGGACGGTGAGTGGGAGTGTGTGTGGGGGGTAAGGGTCCCCTGTGGTCATTGGTTGGCTGTCCACGTATAGGACCGCCCCCTCTGGTCTCTGCACGGACGGTGAGTGGGAGTGTGTGTGGGGGGTAAGGGACCCTGTGGTCATTGGTTGGCTGTCCAAGTATTCTCACCAACAGTCTGACGTCACGACCCCCCTAACACGTGCAGCCCGGACCCACGCTGGCCCCCCGGTCAGCCGGGCCAGAACTAGGTCACCCCTCCTCCCCTGCCCCGGGAGGGTGGACCCCGACAACAGCACCAGGGCCAGACCCTTCTTTTACTTAGCCTGATTTATGCTTTATCATGTTTTACTATAGAATATAGAGGGCCCACGTGGGTCTGTTGGGGTCCAGGACCAGTGCCTGAGGGGGGTTTCCCCGCGCAAATGACATAGGTACTGTTGGTGAGAATAGGACCGCCCCCTCTGGTCGCTGCACGGACGGTGAGTGGGAGTGTGTGTGTGTGTGTGTGGGGGGGGGGGGGGGGGGGGTAAGGCAGTCACCCTGCGCTCATTGGTCCTCCAGTGCCTGTACGACCCATAGGGATTGTTACAGAATTCTTGTCCTTGCATTTTTTTCACTCTAGATCGTTTACGATCTACCTTCATGGATTTCTTGTTGTTTTTTTTTTTAATGCGAAAAACATGAATTTAGTCTATTAGTGAAGCTGTGCTATCTACCTAGAAATATACAGAAATTCTTATCGGAACATAGAGACATCATTTTAAATAAATACTTGAAAGCTGTCCGGAAAATAACTTTGGAATTAAAAAAAAATACTAGGAAGAAGAGTTTAATTTTTGTGTGCTTCAAAATAACTAATAGTACTTAATCAGTTAATGTATTTCATTTCAGATATCAGCCTTGCATCTGGAAGTTACTGTCAAGCCCTTTTGGATTATCTCTTAGACAGGCTAGACAAGGACTCCTATCAAGTCAAAATTAAGGTACATAATGAAATTACTTTAACATAAGCGGGTAATCACTTGATATGTTGTTTTTTCCAAAAGCTTCTTTAACTTGATAAATTCCGATGACTCTCATATAAATTTAGTTTGATAGCAGGTAAATTTCTTTTATATGATTACTGAGGTACAGACTTATATATCTAGCTGAACAATGTTTTCTCAATGGAGGCAAGTATATCATCAGTACTAGCACAACTAGTATAGAAAATATTTCTGTATGCGTACATCTGTATTTCAAATTGCCATTCTGTCGTCTTCCTGAATTATACCTACTCAAGTGAGTAAGCGAGATTATCAAAGTATAACGTCTGAAGCTTAATAAATGAACTAATTATTTTTTCAGGTTCTCAAGATCCTACTTTACGTTGTCCAGAATGGGCATCCTGATTTCCGACAGGGTTTACGTCGGCGTTCTCGAGGTGTCCAAGAAGCATCAAGTAAGCATGAATAAGTAGAAAAATATGCTAGATCTTGAAACGAAGTATTGCAATATACCCAGGGGCGGATCCAAGGGGGGAGGGGTCCCCCCCCCCCCATTTTGCTGGACACTTAAACTTAGTAAAGAGGAAAAAAACGTTGCCTGTGTATGCATGAATGTGCGACGTTTCTGTACTTACCGCACTTTATTGGACCTAATTTCTGGAACTAACCCTTATTTAAGCCGCGGCTTAAATTAGGGGTTTTACGGTAGCCTATATGCTGACCCCCCCCCCCCCCCCCCCCTCCAAAATCCTGTATCTGCTCCTCATACCACAGGTCCTATTCCGTCATGGATAACAATTTTGATCTATCAATGAAACTTTCTACATTAATGTCTTGCAGAGTTTAGTGGTCCGCCCGACCCTCTTCACGGCAACACGCCCTACACTATGGTGCGGAAAGCCGCCCAGGTAAGCCAAGAGTCTTCAGGGATGTACGTTTAAAGATTTTTAATCTCATTTCAGAGTTGTTGTCTCCAACGACCTACATTATCAGTTGAAGAAGTGTTTTACCCACATCTAATTATTATCAAAGTTCAGGATTAACATAAATGTCATCAATGAACATAAGGTTTTTGTCATTTGCATCAGCTTACATTGCTTAGTCTTGGTCAGTCAAGAAATCTAGTAAATACAAAATAACAATACCTTCCTCCTACTTCTGTTATAAGTAGGCCTATGTATTTGAGTAAGTCTTTTTTTATTTGTTAAATTGTAGCTTGATTTTCTTCATTATTTTCCAGGATCTATCTCAGATTCTGTTTGATGTGTCTTCAGAAGATAGTCAGGTTCCACAAGCTCAAGCAGCGTCATTAATACCACAAGGTAGATCAGTAATATTCTACGGTATACTTTGTGTCGTAAGGATTAAATTATTTCTCGCTCAATTCTATGAATTAGGAGAATACCTTAACATAACTCTACTTAGAAAAAATAGACGAGACTTCTTGTTAAAGCAAAGCAGAATGTAGCCGTAACTAATTAGATTGGTAGTTTTTCTTTTAAGGACACTACACAAAAGGTTCTATTTCTCTAAATGATTGAATATCAATTTTGTAGGTGGTATGGGCGGTGGTTTTCACGCCAGTAAGATGCAAGGCTTTGGTAATACTCCAAGTAAGCCAACTAGTAAGTAGCCACCCATTCTTCTCACATGTATATTTTATGCTGTAAAATGATATCCAACTGTACCAAAAGATAACTGGATTAACTTGATTACTTTGCAATATCAAAAGGCTTAAGGATATTTATTTCTTGCCTGTCTAACATGAAATTTACAATTCTTTGCTGGTAGATGCGGGGGGAAAGTAGTCTAAAATTACTGCAGTTTGTGGAATATTACCGACTTTTATGCTAGATTATTGGAGCCCATGTTGACATAGTGATAACAGAACATGTAGCGTATACAGACTTGTTAAGAAAAAACTAATATCTTTGAGGCAAAAATGACCCACTTTAAAGTAACAGAGACATTTTCTGAATGAAAAACCAATATCCTTATTTCAGAAACATTTGGAGAAGCAGTAGTGAGCGGACTAAAGGAGTTCGCCGACCGTATTGCTGACCCTACTGATCCCCGGTGGACGGCGGCCCAGAGGTCGGCCGACCCTTTCCGACAGGGGAACTACCGTCCGGCCAACCTACCGCTGACAGCCAGCCACGGGCAGAGACCAGACTGGGAGAAGACTACACCCGTCCAGAGCAAGTCTACGGAGATGCTTCAGCACAGAGCCCACGCAGGTACAGGTAATTGTAATTAAAACGTGGGGCCACCCTTTAAAAACTAGTTTCCTGTCTACCGCCCAAATGATACTTAATACTGGGCCGATTGGAAAAAGTTTCTGTTATACCCCTTATGGCGTTGAGAGTTTCCTTCTTTTTGTTCATGAACGGTTCTATTTACCTTATAAAGGTAGTATTTTCCAGTCATTTCTAGGTTGTAATTCCTGCTTATTTTTCACTATTATGCCTTTTTTCATTAGAGCATCGCCCTGGGGTGGCGGGCGGAGGTTGGGAGGAGCCGGCCGAGGAAGAATCGCCTCTAAGAACCTCGGCATATAACCAACCTTTATTAACTGAAGATAAACATAGCGATGACAGTCTCAACTCAAGTAGTAATACCCCGGTGATGGCAGCTACTGAAATCTCTGAAAGGTTAGTTTATTTCTTTATTCTTTTGAAATAAAATTACATTTATATATCAAATTTTCGCTAAGAGAATCCCTACGAGCATTTTATTTCGAATTTTATGGTAGTTAAGCCTGTAGTACATGTGTCTGATCGTATTATTTTGATCAACGACTAATAGAGATCGTAGGGAATCCGACATGCATTTTGAATAAGTTCATATTTTTCCCAGGTTCCCAACCAAACATTATTTCAGCAATGTTATCAGACAAATGGCTTTGTTTTAGTATTATTAAAATATTGCAGATGAGTGCCTCTCAGAGTTAGTGTCTTTCATCTCATGTAGGTTGGAAGACGTGCGCATTGAAGATTGGAAGGAAGAAGAACAGTTGGTGAAGGCCCTGGTGGTTGATAGCAAACAGATGTTACCTTCACGCGACAAAGTCAACGCTTTCTTAAAAAGGTCTGTCTATGATAATTTGAGAATTAATCTATTTGGAGAAAACATTTGAAAAAGTTCATATAATTAGAAAGCTGTTTTATATTTGATCGGAATAGAAATGCGCACATTTCCCCGCAACTCAACTGAATCTGTATGTTTAAAACTATAGGTAACGGGAAATTCGCAAGTGGGCATTTGAAGCCTTCAGAAGGGAACAAGTTAGCTTATATTCAAAACTTATGACCTTGAAACTTTTAAATTTCAGATGTGGCGAATCGAACTCGGAGGTCGTTATTACTTTTCTAAACAATTACCTACAGACTAACAACGAGCAGCAAGCTTTTGTGAGTACTGAATTTTTAATATCACTTACCATCTCTCTTGTAGTTCTCAAAGATCAACGTATATTTTCTCATAAATGCTTGTGTATGCAAAGACTAGGTGGTTTAAACCAAAAAAGTTACAAAATTTATTTGCTTCTAAATTAGTTTCTTTTTTTCTGAAATGCGCTGCTGCCTACTATAAAGGTGGAAAAAATAACTATTATAACCATCTCTGTTCTTAGATAGTTCCAAGTATATCCATCCTCATGAATTACTTGAAGAGGGAAATTTTGTTATTCAAAACTCAAGTAAAACTTGATCCCATTCGTGAAAGTAACCACTATGGAATAGAGTAATGATATACCTAATCTACAAGAGTACCATTTATTTTGTCGGAAATGGTGGACAAAAATCGGGTTGTCCGATAGCCAGGAGAAGCAAAAAATAAAGCTCCTGGGCAACTAGATTGATAAACTAGGTTGCCCAGTTTGAAACGAGGAATGTATAGAAGTGTCTGTCAATCATTCAGATGGCCAACTCGATCTGAAAACGATTTGTTTACCCCGGTGATTCAGACATAATAAATAAAGTATTATGGACTGATAAGATATAAGCCCAATACGGAAGGGTCCTGACCGCATAGGAAAAGGAACGAAAATGGCAACAAAAAAGTTGTTGTTAGGGAAAGCACTGGAAATTTGGAAATTTTGCCAAAACCCAGGGAATTATGTTTGCCAATTTTCTGTACCGTTAACAATTCACAAAACTCTGGGTGCCGTTAGTAATTTACCAAACTGTGATATACAATTTATATTCGTCAACTGTAAACATGTCTCTGAAATCCATTTTCAGAGATCCTTGCTGCTCATTGACTACCTGATGAAGTCGGACCATGTGAGCATTGATCACATTGCCTTTACGTGCGCACCAAACCTGGTTCTACTCTACAAAACTGCACACGGACCTACAAAAGCCAAGGCCCGGAAGGTAAATAGTACATTAGTGATCGGAAGGAGCATGGTCATACTTGATTTTTTTTGTGATTTTTTTTTGTTTGTTAAATTATTCTTTTTCCTTAACTATACTCATTTATACAAGAAAACGATTTTCCGTATGGATGATGTAAGTTAAATAAATGTATAGCACGAATATCTGCATTTGTCCCCTCGGTATACATTATAGCGACTATTGTCAAACATCAGGAATGGTTTCTAATTATGGTATGATTTAGCCTCGATAATTTTAGATATTCTTTTCATCACTTCAGGTCTGTTCGTGCATCCCGACTTTCATTCATAGACGAATTAAATATATTTTCATTTTTACATAAGTGTTGTAGGTCATTTACACTCTAATATTCCTATATTCACGTCCTTTATTACAGGTTATCCGACAGCTTCAGCTGTTATCCGGACAAATCGACCTGTTCGCCGGTATGCCCGTCATGTCCCGCTTCACGTCCCAATGCCCCACCCCTGACGACTCAACCACTCCCCACAGTCTCACAGACAACCACCAATTTGTCATAAACAGCCAAGCAACCTTAGACACCAACAGCAACCCAGCAGTGAGTTCGATTTGCAACCAGGCCGCTCGCCCTTTGCTGTTAGGACAGAAGCCAGGGAGTATAGACTCTTTACAAAAGCCTACGCTCGGAGGCGTGCCATCGACAGATTCCAGCCCTGAGTGGTCCTCCCTTCACATTCCATTTGCGGGTTCCATGAGACAAGACCTGAAGGCTGGGAAATCCGAAGGCCCACAGGATGAGATTATAAAGCTTGGAGCAGTGCGATTAAGTAGTGAAGATTCGCAAGGATTGTTAGAGGAATCGAACTTTGAAAGGCACAAGGATAGCTCAATGTCCGAGGATAGCCTTAAGGAAGACGAAAGTGTTTTTGATTTCTTGACCGAATGACCATTCTCAATGTAATGCTTTGAGTTACAAGACTTATCAAAGGTTTTAAATTTGAAAGATTCTGGTATGTCAAAAAGATTTATTCATATACAATAAATTAAGCTTTTATCTCATGGACGAGGAATATATTTCAAATATGTGAGAGACTTTAATGATATGTATTCTAGGTTCCCATTCGATAAAAGAGATCTGTAATTGTGTACCAGTAGGAGGGTCGGATATCAAGCAGTCAAAGCAAGGAGGAAAGAGTTATATGTCTTTGGTCAAAGTCTTCGCCTCCCATGTGGTTGGCAGAGGTTCAGTCCAGGTAGGTTAGACCACCTCTCTATCCTCATAGATTAGTTCATCGCTACTTTTTTCAAGTAAAAAATGTGGATCGGTCTCAATAAAAATGTAAAATAAGATGCGCCCTCACTCTGATCTGACATTAGATGGACCATGGTACTCACGTGTACCATAAAACATTAAGAATTATATGAAATAAGGTGCAGTGCAGTCAATCGAGGAGCGACGTAAGTTCATGAGATAGCCTTAATTGTAAAGGTACATTTATATGTTCTCGTATTACAAATCTAGTTTCTTTAACATAAATCTTTATGTAAAGTATCAAACAAAGAATACTTTAAATACTTGCTCTTGAAGTGCTGAAATGAAGCATTTCTTTGATCTTGGAAATGAACATGGTTCAAGGGGTTCAACACTTGGCCCATACGATGATTTATTTACGAGCTTTAAATTGAGGAGTTACCGTTAACAAGGCCCCTAGGTGTCGCGGTTGAGTAATAGAATGAGCCAGTATCTTTAGGCGTAGACGGGAAGCTAAAAGAGCATTAGTATTGATTAAATGCACAGACTACTTTAGAAAGTCGATAAATCTTGAAACAAAGTTCCGGTTAAACCCTGCGGTGAGTTCTTGGCACTGGTAGGATGGGTTGGTACCCTTATTAGAGTGGGAATGTATGAAAGTTAGACTTGGCAGGTGAAAGACAATTTAAAAATTTTTCTTTTCTTTTCTTAGTAGCTAGGTAACGAGATTACATCAAAATATGTTGTTGGTGTTAACTGGTTAAAGTGGTGTAATTTTGTGCTGAACATTGAAATATTAGAAAAAGCCAAAATTCATGCGTATACAATACATTTTCCGTGAAAAGTCATTCCGTGATTTCACCATGTTGCCTTGTGTCGGTCCTAGATATTTCTCTTCTAGGGCGCTTTTGGTACCTGCTATTGTACTACGTTGTGGATAACATGAAAATGTCTGATCAAGATATTAGCTAGTGTTTTTGTATTCATATAATACATACTTCAGCGTATCTTTCCAGTGAACCCGTGACTGTACTATCGTTCAAGACTTTGCTTGAATTATCTTAAATTCTGTGCAATTCTTTGCACCTCTTTTTGCTAAGTATCAGACTCCGTCCTTTAGGTAATAACACTAATAAAGCCCTGACGTTCTCTGGTGCCTTGCCTTATCGTGAGATGATCTGTGAATGTCACCACATTGTTTTTTGTATATTGAAACCTACGGTTTATCAAGATAGGCAATGTAAAATAAACTTATTTATAAAAAGTCTAGGGGCCCTCTATTTAGTACGTACCTCCATTTTCACAAATTTCCCCGCCCCCTTTGGCTGAAGTACGCATTGAATTGGTGCAGCAGCGTATGCTAATTTAACCAAATTTCTGACCACTAATTTAAAAAAAAAAAAATCTGACCCCTTACGTACTTAATAGCGGCCCCCTATGTAACTTCTAGTTCTAAGTTCAATATCTTGGGTATCATCTTTTGCAATTGGATTTCACAAGGTCGATCTGAAAAATGTTCAGTATATAGGCCTATAGTTAAAGTTTTCTTTCGGTTTTGTGGTAAGATGACACTGGTGTTGATGCTCAAAAGATGAACGTAAAATGTGCTACATCTATTCGAAGAGCGTATAAAATTGATTGTAATAGATTTGTTAGAATCACACAGATTTTACAAAACATTGTTAATGCATTTACAAGTTAGATTATACACTGTAAATATGTATTATCGTTATTTATTTTCTTGAAGGTGCTTTAGTCTTATTCAAATAGTTGTTATTGATATAAAATATGTACATCGGATTGGCCCGTTCTGTTTCTATATTGATAAGATTGTTTTAAAAACATCCTTTTGACAAATACATTTGCGGTGTACACATTAAGTAAAGGAGTCTGTGTTTAATTTATTTTTGTATTCTTTATACCTATGGATCAGCCCATAAAATTATCTTAGTTCGCCATATGATCAACGGAATACTCATTCCAATGTAACTAGGCCGTGCTCGTTCCCCTATGCGTCCAAATGAGATACCACTGTTATAATTTCATTCTAGACTCTTAAAACTGATCTCAAAATCTTTACGCGGGACCTAATTTTAATTTTATACCCGATATTTGGTCATAAAATGACAAGTAGGGTATGATTCAGAAAATGTGGTATATGCTTCCTCAACAGTAATGTAAAGAGTACACATCCGAGATATTACTTTGACAGAGCAAACTATTGCAGTGACTGAGATATCGATATTATGAATTTAAACTAAGAAGATAGATTACCACTTTCTTATTGCTGTTTAGTTAATGAGAGTACATGTATATATTTATATATACATGTGGCCAAACAGTTGGCAGTTGGCAGCTTATTAATGGCTTGTAAGGCGAAAAAATAGAATACACACCCAACTCAAGGCCAACATGACCATTGTTTGTCCACAGCTAACTTCCTTAACTATGACAACCTGTGCAAAACGCTAATATGATACCATCATACAATGGCTTACATAGACCTTACAGTGGAGGGTCCATGTTATATATACAGGGAGGGACTCGCATCTAAATCCGCCACTGCTGAGTTATGAGAGCTAGGGGCCCCGAGAAAATCCAATAGGTCCAAGTAAACCCCAGAGTAAGCCTTAGGGGATTTCAAGTATAGCCCCGAACATAACTTACCATGTTTACTGAACTCAGGGAATCTGATGGAGAATAAGATACTAACACATTTGCAAATCCAAAGATTTGTGACAGAAAAAAGTAGGCAGTATATCGATTGACATTCCTTTATGAGTGTGCAAACGCGTTATAGTAGGGGGGATTTTTAACAAATCGAGACTGAAGTTAAATCTAGTACCTTCCATATGTTTTTGGACGTATACAACACTAATGTCATAATAAGCCTATCATGCATTAGTTATTATATATGAATTAAACTTCCTTAAAATAGTTTACAGGCCTGCAGTTCAATATGCCACTCATCGATATGATATCTAGGTAATAGTTGGTCAGCGTGTCACTTCTGTTATTTTTATTATATCCGATTACCGCCATATAACGTGTTTTACTGCAAACTGATTGCCAGTCTTCAGCCATGACAACTAGGTCATGTTCACGACCCGGTAATGACCGGCCTGGTTTTGTTAACCCTTTCACTGCTAAATATGTCATTCTATAGTTCATAATTACTGAGATATTGCCCCAAATATGAAAAATAGTCTAGAAATTGTCTAAAACTCAAATTTTCTCTAGATTCTACTGGAAGATTACATTTTTACGTAATTCTGATGAAAACATTCCAAATGTTGGCACAGTGCCAAGTGGACAATATTGTCATTGTTGACAATATCTGCACTATATTCTATTTGTGGGTTTCCATGGCAACCAACATTTGGTAAAATAACAATTCTAAATATTTCAAAGAGAACATAACAAAATAATCTTGTTTCCACAAAAAACAGTTTGCAATTATCACGAATGAAGCCAAAGTTATGACTTTTTCAAAATCAAATAATTTTCCACAACTTAACATTTTTACACAATTTTGTAAAGTTCTGGCAATTTCTAATACATGTTTATCACTGCTGGTTCATCCAATTGGAATTCTATCATTTTCTTATGAACCGCTGCTAGAATATTCAAATGCTCATATCTCTGGTTCTAATTGGAATTTTTGAAAAATTCTTTCACCTACAGGTAGCTGAATATCCCCTCTTTCAAGGCTATTCTTATGAAAATTCACTATAGAGCCACTTTAGTGGCTTCCCGCGGTGAAAGGGTTAAAGGTGGGTCATATCTGAGCCTGGTAGGCCTACAGCCTATAGGTGGGATTCCCCCAAGCAGTCAACGTGTGTCCCACTCTCCTCAAGCCCAGTGTACACATTAAGATAGGTCATGTTACGATGATATTTACCCAGCCCTTCTGATTATTGATAAAACAATAGTGTTGTAGGAATGTATAGCGGGCCTATATCCTAGTGTTCGAAATATTGGTAAGGTGGGAACGGCATTAAGGATTAGGTTAACTATCATGGCTGACGTAGATTGAACATTGTCGGGAGCATAGGCCTATATATATATATATATATATATATATATATATATATATATAATCTCTTAATGGATAAAGACCCCTTAAATCGACAAGGCGGCATGGTTATTTCTTAAATTAAACATGGCAACATTGAGACTTGTGACATGAGCCAGCACCGTGAAAAATGGGACATGAACTTAAATTTTCATTAAATCGACTTGGGGCATTGGAATTTAGTAGCAACGACATAGTTTTTTGTTTTTGTTTTGTTTTGATTGTTTTTTAATAGAAATTCGACACGGTGACATCGGGACCCCCTTCTACACCCCCGTCCTAACCTTTTGTCCGTCTGTGTAAACGCCCCTTCATGCAGGCAGATCCTTCACTCAGTCAAACACAAGTATGTCAATCGTATGTATTAGCGCACACGCTCAATCTCTGGCGGACACATGACCTCACGTTTTCAAAACAGTTGACTTCCGTATCTCGAGGAGAAGGGACATTGTATCCGGACCGAATATGTTTGACATCTGGATTTTTATATCAGCACTGTTACTCGACACCAGCCACCATGTCTGAAATCTATATTAGATTGGACTCGGATGTGTATACCGCTGGTGAAACTGTCTTTGGGTAGGTTATCAGGCTGGTCAGGTGGGCATCTTAAGGTACACGGAAGGTATATTGATATTATAGGTGTCCTGGCAAAGGAGGGGCTTGACACCTGTCCTACGTTATACAGCATTATCTGATTTGCAAAAATAATATGTTGACCTCAGCATTATAATGTTTTCTTACTATCACAGGTTGCTGTTGTTAGGTATGTAATTATCATACATGCTTTACAATTAGAAATTATTATTTATTTATTTCATTATGAGAATTTTGATGCTCGAAACGCCTAATATGCCCCAACTGGTGTGACATCCACTCTAGATAAGAAATTGTGATTATAACTTCAGTAAGATATAACAATACCACTTGATATAAAGATCAATATCAGTGGATTCATTGCACATGTTATCATTACTTTGGAGTATAGAAGGCTTAAAGTTTTCCCCTACAAAAATGGCGCACATTGAAAGCGTTGTAATGCAAAGCAGTCGATCGTACCTGCATGTACATGTATTAGAAAAACAATACTACATACGGATATCCTCTGACCTAATATTCATAGTATGGTATTGATGACAGTGGCGGATCCAGGTGTTTGAAAAGGTTGGGGGGGGGGGGGGGGCGCTAATAAAAAAAAGGGAGGGGGGCAAAGAGAAATACATTTAAAAAGTCTAAATTGGCAACAACAACAACAACAACAACAACAACAGCAAAAGAAAGGGCGCCCCCCCGCCCCGCCCCCTTTGGTATTGGTCGCATTTCAACTTGGTCTTCTAGATTCACTGGAACATTGCGTTTCAGCTATCATTATGACATAAAAGGGACCGTCTTTCATTCTAGCAACATTCCATGACACTATTGGAAGGTTATGCACTATTGAAATATAGGCCTGCTCTTTTTATACGGGACGAAAATGTAACATTTTGAATGATGAACGTTTGTTTAGAATTCACACATTATAGACCAGGTCTACATCTTCTTCAGTCATGTTGTTTGCCTGAAAACAACACCCTTATTTTCACTTATCCTAGCAGTTAATATTGTGTTTTATATTTGAACTAGTGTGTAGCATGCACCTTGAAGGGTTCCTTGCACATAAACTCATGAGCATCCAGTTTTAATGTATTTAACTTCAGTTATGTGTTTTAAAAGTGGTACAAGCGGGAAAAAAAGGCAAAACATCGAAATATTAGGCAATAATTCGAGAAAGGAAACTTAATTTGGGAATTCCCCAACCAAGGGGCTTTTATTACTGTCCTTGCTAGATCATCTGATCATAATAATGGGAATTCCCTTCCAAAATAACTTGGGAATCCCAGGCTATTAGATACATTTAGGTTATAGTAAAGAACTCAAGTATAGTAATAGCCTGTATGGGGCCTTATATAAACATTTTATGCTAAAGTTTAATTTCCTTTCTATACATTTTTGAAAGTTGGTGATTCCCTTTGATTGAAGTTGGGGATTCCCAATAAGAGTCCTTGTGACGTCACAAATTTGGGGATTTCTCTTAAAAACACATAGACCAACTATAAAAGTCACATAATCCTGTTTAAACTTTGAATATCCTTAAGATATCTTTAGCGTCATTAGTTCTTGATGCAAACACCACGCTAAAAAAAATATCATGGGAAAATAATCACTCAGCAATTATGTGCAAGATTTCCGTTAACAATAGCATATATATGCTGGTTCCCTTGGAAATTACGTCCTGCCGCCTTTAGCCGGGGCTCCCTGTTATCGTATGGCAGCGCCACACCTGTCAAAATCTTTGCCATAATTAAGCATGTTGTCAATCACAGATGGGTTTTCGACCTTTTTTCTTTTTGGAAAGTATATTTGATCACCAGTATCAAAGTAGAGACCCCTTAAGGCATTACCTAAATACAGATAATCTCTAATTTATGTAATCATTAATTTAATATCTTTCGAACTTACATCTAAGCGAACCCGTCAATACTCGCCTATGGGGCAAGTTTTAACTTAAATGATTTAATTTGCTCTTTGGGTAAATCAATGCACTCATCGGCTAATGATAGGCCTTTCTGTCGTGACTTGCTTTCTCTGAAGAAATTCTAGACTTGAGTATCATGTTGCATAGAATGATTAGATGCCGTACATGTAACTCGGGTGTGGTGCCCCAATCCTCTTTCACTTTCATTAGCTTCCTTTTCTGTTGCGGAGCATAAAGCTAACACTGTCAACAATTACCTAAAGGCAAAGTCCTTTTCCGGCCGTTTGTGTTAATCCTGGTTGACCAAAAAAACAATTCATTGTATTCAGCGGAAATGATTTCCCTGTTCTTGCACTTTCTATCCAGACAAGACTATGCAATTAGACTCATGTATCAAGTCATCCTGTTTATATATACGTCACAGAGGGAGAGCATTGCACCTATTTTAAGTTTCAGCTTATTGACAATATAAAGAGTCATCTGATGGAAAAGATTCCCTCTGTTCTTTCACTTTCTATCCCCAAAAGAATATTCAATTAGACCCATGTATATTCAGTCATTCTCTTGAGAGATACGTGGCAGAGGGAGGGCATTGTACCTATTTTAAATTTGAGTATACTGGCAATCTAAAGATTCATTTGTGAAATAGCTCTAACAACGTTACCTTTTCATTGTGAAATGACTACATGATTAGGCTATAATACTATCATATTGGCTCAGGGGAACAAAGCCTCAGTTTGAATTGCTCAGACGTCTATTTTCAAGGTGAAGAAAAGAGACTTTCTGATAATGTTTTAATGCAGAACGCAGAAGGCAGAAGCAATATTATTCACCAAAATGTTCCAAAACGTCCATAAAGTGTGTTTGTCCTTCTTAGTTTTCATGAAAATTTAGTCATTAGGTAATCTCAGTCCATCTGTTGCAATTTACTGTAAAAATCTCGTGTCTACCCTGAAAGAGTCACTGACCTCGCCCCTAAGGGTTTAAGCTTTCAAATGATACCAAGCACATCAAAATTGGATAATTTTCAAAGAAGTTACATGCTGTTGAACACAGGACTGTCAATATTCCTAAAAATGGCAAAAAGCCTGGATTTTGAATATTTATCTAAATATATAGTGTACTAATGGCTTAGTACTTTTAATATATTGTCATGTTATATAATCCAACAAGGATCAGGCTTAGCAAGTCTACTTCTAGTCTACTCTTAGAAAGAAATATCTTGCGCTCCTAGCGCCACCTGTTAACTAGTATAAAAGGTGTTGCAAAGTGAGGAGCAGTTAGTTTTAGTGAGAATGTCAGCTGAGTGAGTTTAGCAAAGGAGCTACTCGGAGTAAGTACATCGGCTCCCGCGTAGCAGACTGGAGTTTACCTATACCAACTACCTCGGACATAGGATTGTGATAGAGCTAAGCGCGAGAGCGGTCTAGAATGTGCTGGAACAACTTGTATTCTAAATGTGGTTGATTGCTGATAGGAGATGGGAGGTGGACTGATGGAGACTTATACACAGTGGCTTTGACTCGGGATGAGATGTTAACTGAATAAAAACCCTTTCATATTAAGAGCTCCCTCATCGTTCATTTCTTTTGAACTATTGGGAAGTTAATGAGCTAACTTTAAACGCAGTCTGATTGACTCAGACATTCTGGACAAACGACTCATGGATACTTAATTATATACGCATCACGCAGTATCAAAACCAACATTAACAATAGTTCATTTGGTGGAGATTACCCGAAACATGACTTGTGCCGTTTTGCTCATCCTTGATGTCAGCCACCGGTGACTTTGAGGCTTCCTCTAACCCCAAGCCTCAATCTTTGCGGCCCGCAGGACACGATGTGTCAACATCATATACAGGGAATGTGGAAAACCGCCACCTGGTAGGTGATCCCTTAGACGGGGAAGCACAGAGACAGGAGGTCATCAGGGGGAAAACGCCCCGAAAATCCGGTAATTCTACCTGATGGGAGCTCTCTCACCTATCCATTACCCCAACGACTTGAGTTTATCAGTCACCCACTGGTAACACCGACTCACCCCAACCCGGGGGTGTCCATTCCTTACCCCACTGTAGTTAAAGGAAAGACAGTAGGAGGGGACAGGGGAGTGGGAAGGGAAGCAGAGGGAAACAGTGACAAAGTAGGCAATTTACAACCCTATAGACTAACCTTTGATATTGAGGAGAACTTGGACGACGCTAATAAAGGAGCGAAGGTTCCAGATCTGGGATTAGATGAGTATGGTTCTAACCCGGCAGATCTCATAAGAAAGTTAGCAGAAACAGGCTCCGAGGAGCATGAAGAGTTAGAAAGGTTAAGCGATCAGGATAACGCAGAAAGGGAAACGCTAGAAATCCAAAGTGATAGAGAAGGGGAAGATAGAGACGAGGAAGGTAGTGCGGTAAAGAAAGCTTATCACGTAGGAGAAGGGGACATTGCAGCCCCTGAGCCGTATGATAAATACAAAAGCGAAGACGAGGAAGGAGACAGTGAGACAGAACAAGCCGTCGCAAATGTCAGAAAAGGTAGTCCTGATAGAAAACTAGCTAGAGGGGAGAAATCCCGCTCGTCATCGTTTGAACTTATTACCGAGGATGTTTTAGACACAGGTAAGAAAGACAAACAAGAAAGTGAGGACGAGATTAGTGTAGAGGAAATACCTGTGAGGGAACAGTGGGACGATCACGATATACAAACCCTCCACGAAAATAATATGGCGGAGGGAGGCGTACCTTTGGTGGATCTAGTAGGAGAAGGGGGTGACCAAAATCAGCTCCAACAACCCGGTGAAGGGGGAGCTGGGGGTGTAAATCCGGGGGCATGGCGGCCTAATCGTGGGATGAACCTTGGGCCTATACAACAAAATATGTGGCATCCGTTCCTAGCGCAAGCAATGGGAGACCCTTTGCAGGCAGGTCAAGGAAGAGGGGGTAATCAACAACCTCAAGGAGGCCAGAACAATCAGGCCAATCCTCAAGGGCTTATTCCCCCACTTAACCAACCGGCTCAGGGAGGCCAGGATAATCAGGCCAACCCACAAGGGCCTAATCCTCCTCAAAACCTTCTTGATAATCCCCCTCCGAATCAGCCCAATCTTGGGATAAATCCTGGGGAACAACAGCAACCTGGTGAAGGGGAAGATGGTGGTGTGAATCCAGGAATGCAGCAGCCTAATCTTGGGGTAAACCCTGAGGGACTGCAGCAAAATGATGGGGGTGTCCAACCAGGACAACAGCCTGGCCGAGCCGTGCCAGCGGGAGGTGGGGTCGAGCAAAACATGTTCCCTTACCTATTGCAGGCAATGGCGATCGCGGCCAACCTTAACGCAGGCCGAGGAAGAGCGGGTAACCAACAGGGTCAGCAAGCTCCAGCAGGCCAGAATAACCAGGCGAACCCACCGGGGCCTGGTAACCCTCCTCCAAACCAACCTAACAACCCTTTTCTAAACCAACCTAATCAACCCAACCCGCCAGGTCCACCCAACCCTCCAGGACCGCCAGGTCCACCGGGCCCACCAGGACAGAACAACCCTCCAAATCCTCCAGGTCCACCGGGCCCACCAGGACAGAACAATCCTCCAAACCCGCCAAATCAACCAAATATTTGGGAAATTCTACCCCAACTAGGATGGCACTGGGCCAAGTACCAGCGACAGGGCGTGAAACGACCCACCATGGCCACCCGAGGGGACCAAACATTAGGTTACCATGGTTTAGTGGGAAGGAAGATGAGCAAATAGAAAAGTATTTCAGGGAATTGAAACGACTGAAAGCTATCTATGACTGGTCGAACGCCCATCTCCTGAATATGGCGCTGTTAGGCCTAAAGGGAAGGGCAGACGACTGGGCAGGAGCGTTAGCTGAGAGTGAAAAAGACACGTTTGAGAAACTAGAAGCTCAAATGACAAAGATCTTCGGTGATCGAAGAGCTAAGTGGCAGAAACACGCAGAGTTCTGCGCCCTCAAACAAGGAAAGGACCAGAGTGTGATTGAATTTGCAGGTGTTCTGAAGCAAAAGCAAGTTAAGGCAGAGGCGAGTGAAAGCATGATGTTGGCTGTGTTTTTAGAGGGATTAAAACAGGGCGTAGCCAGACAGGTAGCTATACTGGACCCTAAGTCGTTCACCGAAGCAGTGGACTGTGCAACGAGACTAGAATCGTTGGACAAAGGCAAAGGGGGAACCAAAATATCCAATGCAGTGAGCGAACTGGCTGGAAGCCAAGAATCGGAGGAGACCGCGGCCCTAAACTCCATCTCCGAACGGTTTGGAGTGGTGCTGGCCCGACTGGAGGCTGCTCCATGGTTTCAGAAACCAAAAACAGGGCAAAGCGGAGCTCCCCAGAGTAGTGGTAACTATAAACAGCAGGGTTATGAAAGAAAAGATCGATATGAAAATCAGAAAGGTGAAAGGAATCCAGATCAGAAGGCTAAATCTAATAACGCCCCGAACAGAGAGGCAGACAAAGGAAAGAATCCAACAACTCAGCAGAAAGTGGAGAGACCCAGGTTGCCTTTCGATGAAAGTAAGTTTTGTATCATTCACCAACAACATGGTCACTCTACAGAAGCGTGCTTGTGGCTAAAGAATAGGTTGAAGGAAAAACCCCCGCGGATGTACAAAGATAGTAAAGCCAGTGGCACAGAACAAAAGAGTCAGGGAAACTAGAGGAGGGGTCCGTTCATTCCACGATAGAATTAGGCGCAGTGGACGGACCGGCTAGGAGAGAGATAGGAGACGAAGCATTTTTCTTAACGTTAAGATTTAATGATCAGAAGGAGGTTAGATCTTTAGTAGACACAGGAGCGAGCGATTGCTTCATGTCCACCCATTGTAAACAGCAGATCCCTAAACAATGCATTTTAGATGAATGGAAAGTTACCGAGAGGGATGAGCTCCTCAACGGGTAGCTTTCAACAGGCGGCAGTGGGCTCGCAAGGGTCCGGGGACACGCTAAACTCATTCTATAGTGCAGGGGAGAGAACATTACTGAAGGCCCCCGTGTCTAGCGAAGGATGAACTAACATCCTACTGTGGTACCGTCTAGTCGGCGCACATATCGGGCTGCCGGTGGCTTCACACTTCTCCACCGGTAAGTGGTATGTGCGTGGTACGGGGTCGACAGACCCCACCTAGCTCCTGACAGTAGTTCCATCACTCAGGAGTGAACAGGCAAGGCCAGTGAAAACGGTCAAAGTTCAGTGTGGGTTTGCACGATTCACCTGGATCAGACCGTCGGTGACCACCCAGGGTGACTTGGGACCGGTAATTGCTATCGACTGGGTCACTGGCCGGTCGTCTCTGTCGGACTGGTAGAGTTTATTGCAACCTATCGGCATCAGAGAGGGCTCAATGTACAGTCAGGCCATGGTAAAGCTAAACATGCCTATTCAAGACCTCATTTCTTGGATTAGTGTAGGTTATGGTTGAGCCATGCTCTCTGTGATCAGAAAACATCTGGTTTGAAAAGAACATTCTGGGAAGCAGAGAGAGCCTTATGGCTGGAACGGATCCTAGCTCAGGTTGCACTCCACTATGTCTAATGACATAAGGGAAAACCGAAGGGATCAAGCGATCGAAGGGAAACATCAGTTTGGCGGACAATTCGTCTCAAGTAATACTAGAACAAATTAGATGTAAGTTTTCAATCCAGGGATCGGTGGTTTGCTATGATTTCAACATAGTGGACGATCTATGCCACCTAATAGTAATCGGTAGAAACTTATTAACAGTGCTTCGATCAGATTTATCTCTACCAGGCGCAAAGATAGAAGTGTTTTGTGGAAACCCTATAGTCAGCAAAGAAACAGTGAAAATTCCACCGGGAAATGAATGCATCATACCGGTTACCACCCGAGAGCCGCTGGGATTAGACTCACCAGTAGCTTACTGCGCACCAGCAGTCACTGCCCCTGTCCTAGTGGAGGGGTGCGTGAATACGGTGGGAAGTCAGTGGTGGATCAAAGTCATGAATCCGCTAGATGAAATGCAAGAAATCACTCCACAGGAAGTGTTAGCTTTTGCAGAAGAATGCGCAGTGCCTGAGGTAAATCAAGACCAGATAGAAGAGTTCCTAGACTTGTGTTATCTAACTAAAACAGAGACCCCAATGTCCATTTGTAGGATTTCTGTAGAAGTAATGAAAGACGCAGTGCAAATGGAAAGCCAAACCTCTGAGGAGAAATCCCGAGGTGAAATGGATGAAAATGTAAGTAAAATAGATCTAACCGAGTCGTGCTTAGACGAAGAACAAAAGGTAAGGTTTAGACAAATGCTTAATAACAACAGAAATGCACTAGCGTTCTCAATGGAAGAGTTAGGTCACTGTGAAATAGCGCCGATGAGGATCATTGTGGATGAGTCGCAGGGAGTAATAAGTTCTAGACCGTACCGATACTCTCCACAGAAAATGGACATCATCGATGAACAGGTTAGACAACTCATAGATATAGGTGTCATAGAGCCCAGCGAATCGGCTTGGCGAAGCCCGCTGGTGGTAGTGCAAAAGAAAGACGGCAAACCTAGGCTCTGTACAGACTTTCGCATGCTTAATCAGGTCACTTTCAAAGATAAATTCCCAATGCCTACAGCGCGATCACTTTTCTTATATATGGCTTACAAGAAACCCACTATGTGGACAGCTTTAGATCTGTTGAGCGGCTATCATCAGTGTGTAATCGAAGAAGACAGTAGAAAATATACTGCCTTTGAAACCCCAATGGGTGTATATCAGTATAAGCGTGTACCGTTCGGCTTAGTTGGCGCGCCTTGGCAGTTTACCAAGGTGATGGCCATTGCGCTAAAAGGCTTGATTCCTAGAACATGCTTAGCATATTTAGACGACGTAATCGTCTACGACACCACCTTTGAGGAACACCTGGCGAGTGTTGAAGTGGTTCTCCAAGCTTTAGCGAGAGCCAACCTCAAACTCAAACCGTCTAAGTGTGAATGGTGCCGCAGTGAGATTAATTTCCTCGGCCATGTAGTAAACGCAGAAGGGGTGGCTACACAAAAGGTTACCACAGAAAAGATCACAGCCTTCAACCGCCCGCATAATGTGAAAACTATCAAATCCTTTCTAGGGTTATGTAACTACTACCGACCGTTTGTCCCTAATTTCGCTGATCTAGCAAAGCCTTTAAACCGGCTGCTAAAGAAAGAAGTCTATTTTGAGTGGACAGAGGCCTGCGAGGAAGCGTTTCAACAGTTAAAGAAACTGCTGACCTCGCCGCCCTTACTAATTCATCCAGATATAGGAGGGCATTTCTATCTACTAACTGACGCATCAGACGCCGCGTGCGGTGCAGCGGTTTGTCATAAACTAGATGAAATCTACCGTCCGGTTGCTTTCTGGGGGTGTACCCTCCGTGACGAGAAAGAGGCTCTGGCAGTAATTAAAGGTATTAAGAACTATGAGGACATGTTGCAGGGAGCTAAAATCACAATAGTGACTGATCACAAACCGTTGATCCCCCTACTACAAAGTGCCTATAAGGCCCCGTCAGCCCGGCTGAGACGGTGGGCTTTAGCGCTATCAGATTTTGATTTTGAAATCATATATGAGCCAGGAGCGACTCATTTTCTACCGGACTATTTGTCTAGAGTCTATCATGAACATGTCCCAGGTGAAGAATATGAGCCCGCCGTGGGATGTGAGTTATTTGAGGCCGAAGTTCAGGATGAAGAGCTTTCTGTGGCTACGGTAATAAACGCGCAACTCCAAGATGCAGAGTGCGCGCAATTGATAGACTACCTTCAGGACGGAGACCTACCAACAGATCCCCTTGAAGCTAGGCGAATAATGGACCAAGCCGATTTTGTGGGAATGGTAGCACCGGGGGTGCTCTGTAGGTTCAACGTCAAAAGGTATAACAAACACCAAGACCAACTGGTCAGACTAAAACCCCGTATGATAGTTCCAGGTAGGTTAATTCCCAAAGTCCTGAGACTATTACATAATGACATCTTGGCTGGGGGACATGTCGGGATCAGTAACCTTACTACCAAAATCTCTGATAAATTCTACTGGCGAAACATGAACGCCGACATAGTGGACTATGTGAAAGCTTGTGAGACCTGCTCTCTGAGGAGGCGGGCCCCACATTTCAAGGCTTTGGCCAAGTCTTGGGAAAGGCCGACTCGACCCTTTGAGGTGGTACAGTGTGATTTTATCGGGCCACTAAAGAGGGCTAGGGATGGGTCAAAATATATCATGACCTTCATAGACCTACTAACAGGTTGGCCGGAGGCTTTCACCACTAAAGACTCCACCGCGCAGACCGCGGCCAACTGCTTCCTAACCGGAATAGTGTGTCGGTATGGGCGGGTAAACCGCCTGCACACAGACCGGGGGGCGGCCTTCTTATCGGGGCTGTTCCGGGAGATTACTACACGATTGGCGTGCAAACAAACGTTCACCACCGGGCGAATGCCAACCGGCAACGCTCGGGTAGAAAGACTACACAAAACCATTGAAAACCTGATCGCATACTATATTCCTGATGACCACTGTAACTGGACCGATCTACTCCCCATAGCGCTATGGACGGTTCGGTCTACGATCAGTGTGCGGTCGGGCTACAGTCCTCACACCCTACTGTTTGGCAGAGATCCAATCAGTATGGGAATGCCTGAGCAGGGAACAATCCCTGAAACGCTAAACGACTGTGAATTCTTCATGCAAACAAAGGACAACATTGCTATGTTTAGGAATATGGCAGAAAGAGTAGTTCAAAACTATGAAAAAGATCTGAGAGTAAGAATTGATGAGCGGGCGCGGCCCACTCAGATGTACGAAGGTGATATGGTATACATGTACGATCCTTTAGCCAGTGAAAATAAAGCGTCTAAGTTCTCAAACAGGTATACTGGGCCATACAGGGTAATAGAGACTAAGGGGGACCATCTCGTTAGGCTGGTGTCGCTGAAAACTGGGAAACAAATACCACATTTAGTGAACATTTCAAAGCTCAAACCTGCACATGGGCCTTGGTCTCCCGCCATCCCTCATGTTATTCCCAAACTGGTGAGAGAAGCAAAAATCACTAACTCAAAGGGGGCAGATCCTGACCGAAACCCTGAATTGCATCACACTCCGACGGGTGAAATTGCTGAAAAGGATGGCAACATAAGGGGTGCTGAGACTGAAAACTCAACGGGAACGACCGGTCCCCGTGAGCATGATGCAATTCCTATGGCCAGGAAGGTACCTACACAAAAACCTGGTCCAAGTCCCACCGAGTTAGCAGAATCGGACGGGCAAATCACTGATGGTCAGGGCGCCAGTGCGGACACCGCGCTGTCACCAAACTTATCCTTTGTTCCTAACAAAGCCGCCTGTGAACGGGGAACAGCTGGTGCTAGTGGACAGAGGAAACGCAAACGAGCTAAACGAAGGGGCAAAAGCCAGCCGTTGGAAGGGAGATCCCCTCCAGGCAACAACAAGCCCATAAAACTGCCCTGCGGTGATGTACCGATTTCGGATACATCGGAACAGAGCCCAGAAAAAACAGTAAAGGACCATGTCCCGACGAAAGGTGGCTATAACCTGCGTCGGAACCGACGCCCTAACTACGCCGCTCTGTCCAACGGCGGGGAAAGCGACGACATGGATGATTAATACAGGAAATCTTGCCGCCCTGTGAAAATAAAGGCTCGACGGAGCGGCACCGTTAGCATCAACGCTAATGGAACAGGTGGCCTACCTCACGGCCACCTCGCTGCGCCCAGGGGCGTGGCAGAAAGGGAGGGTGCGCACACCAAGGGAGATGCCAGTGGTTGGCGTCATCTCCTGGGACCGGATGCAAGCGTCCCCCACCTGAAACAAGATACAGCTCCAAATATGGAGACGGCATGGGCAGGCGGATCGGTTATAATTTCGTGGGATCCGCGCCGATCCACCAGTCGGTCCGCAACTCTGCTCCTAGACGGTCACCTCTGCTGCAGGTGATTGTACGCATAACCCAGCCCGGAAGGAAACGGAGATAGACATTGATTCTATCTCTGAACAAAAGTTGGAGATAGAAATTGTTCAACTTTCAACTTCTCCTGGAAGGAGCGGAAAGAGAACTTAGCTGGAACACTGATCCACCAACTCATGGGGAATTGCCTAGCCCTCCGGCCTCATAGCAATCCAAAGGGAACCACTACTTTCCCTGCGGACACGGAGGGGAGGATCATCGTCCCCTTGAGAAGGAAACGGATTAGCCGCCCCCACCAGAGGGCGCTACCCACCAAGGGAATGTTCGTTGGGCCATTCTTTTAGGATTTTACCAAATGAAAGAAAAGGCAGTCGAGAAGGAGAGTACTAAGAAACGACCGGCTCAGACCCTTAGGCGGTGGAGTTGGCCGGGCCGGGGCGGTGTCCGTCCGGACTCAACCGACGCCGGGGTTGCCCGGAAGAAACCAAGGACACCAGCCCGGCGGCCCACCAGAACGACCGCAAGCGGAGCCAAGAAGTCCGCTAAATCGATTCCAGCCAAAAAGAAGACAGCAAATAAAGACTTTTACAATTTATCTGAGGTGAGTGACTCGGAGCCCGAGCCAAGGCTAACTGCGTTGGCCAAGCCGGTTCAGAAGGGGGAAGCGGCCAACCGACCGGTGCAGATCCAGGCCGGCTGGTTCTGGGACCTTACGCAACCACTGTTCCAACTATTTGAGACTGTTGACGAAATTAGAAGGACAGTGGGACTGGATGTGCCAAAATCGAACAAACAGTTAGCTGAGATTAAAACTCAGGTACCTCCTTTCATTCAAAGGACCACCCAAAACTCTAAATGCGTCAGGGAAGGTACCAGACAACAAACAACACGAGGCGGTCGACCTCTGCCCACTCTGGAAAGGCGAACGGGAGGGGAACAGCTAACCGTCGCCGCTCCAGGACTAAAAGTGGAGGTAGCACCCGTTCAACACGCGCCAACCCCACCGGTGGGGAACGGGCCAGCGGGAGCTCCCCTCCTCCACCACTTGCAGCCTGTGGACCCCGCTTGTTTAGACTTGAGCAGCTTGACAACAAGCTGCAGCGCCAATCCCTCACCACTGCTATGGAACCAGCAGCAGTGGACGCCAACCAGCCAGCCGGGGGGTCCACTGTGGCCGAGCCCACTCTCAACGACAAACCCACCGCAGGTGCCGCACCCGTACCCCTCGAGCCAACCGTCGTACGACCCAACGGGGGCCGTTTCGGACTGGAGCCTACTAGGCCAAGACCCCTCAGAGCAATGCGCCCCTCGTCCTGCGAACGTATGAGAGGCTTGAGGATCACGGTCACCAAGGACGAGAGCGGAATCATCAGGCGAGTGGTGAATGACAATGGGCAAAACCTCTATGAGCATGTCCCAAACTAAGTGGACCAGGGGGCCCGAGAGGAGGGCATACTTCGGCGCATGGATGATAGTGGTGCGCAGAAGAGTGAAGGTAACTTTGTTGTGAACATGTTTTAGTTAAACTATAAGCTTGACTCTCACGGACTAGCGTTAAAACCAATGACAATGAAGTGGTCGGTGCTGTTCGTTTTCGCCATGATAGGGGGCATTACGGGGTTGCGGAATGACTCCAGCCCACGTGAAGGGCTAGCCCCTAATGCTGAAGTTATAGCCTTGGAACAATATGGGGTGGTACTGAAACCAGGGAAATTAATGTCCACCGCAGATATTACTCACGTCCGACAAGGCTTTCTGATCACTATTCCCCAAAGGCGCTCCTTCATCAAGGCTACCTTTGGCCAGGTCTGTCATCGGTACCTAAAGGGAGGAGACGCTCTCGACCGAGCCTGTTACCACGTCAGGTCGCTAGTGAATTGGATGGATCAGACATCGCAGGCGCTCAAAGGTCGGTATAGGGAAATTCTCAATGAAACCTTAAGCTCGCTAATTAAAAACAACCAACAGCGACCTCAAAACCAAGGGTCAGAATCAGACTCAGGCGGAAGGATCAAAAGAATGAAGAAACTCCCCATCATGCTGGACGACCCAGGATGGCCGACCTTTCCTATTCCAACATCATGGAACAAGGGGCTTTCAGCTGATGTCAAGTATAACAGGGAACTAATTAAAGTGTTACAAGAATCCTCCGACCAGATGATCGAAGATCTGACGCTGATGAACGAGAAACACGACGAGGCAGTAGAAAGGGTTAACCACGTCGTGATAGGTCTATTGGATAATTTAAGGTCACTAAATAAGGCGCATAATACCACTCGCCGGAGAATGAAACTCGTCCAACATAAGGTGGACTGGATGGAACTGTACCTGAACATGATACCTGTAGCTCTGGAAGACAAACTAGGTGAAATGGTGTATCTCCAATTGGTAGTGGAGCAAACGCGCGTGTTCAGGAAAGGTGTACAACACCTGACACGGGGCCAACTAACCATGGATTTGGTGCCACGCCAGTATATGGTCGGAGCGGTCCTGGAAGTCAACAGGTATCTGAAAGGAATCCATCCCAGGTTCCATGTAGCGTTTACAGATCCCTCCTTCTATTATGAGAACAGTCAACCCTCATTTAAATTTGATGAAACCACCCAGGAGCTGATCGTGTACGTAAGGGTACCAGTAGTGGCCGACGAACATTTGTTTAGAGTCTACGAGGTACTAACCTTTCCTGTGCCAGTGCCAGTTAGAGGACGACAAAAGAAGGACGCTCTCCAAATTGTTAATCTACCAAAAAGTGTGGCTATGTCCATGTCCCGTCAGTACTACGTACCACTGGCTAGCGGCAGTTGGTCAGGCTGTTATGGGCAGACCATCACGCTTTGTAAGGACTTGCCCTACATGAAAAAGATCACGGATAACACCTGCACTGCCGCCCTGTTGAGACGCGATGACATGGCCATACAAGAGAAATGTGAACTGGACTATCTTTTGGAAGCAGACTTTGGAGAAATGGCAGTGTATCTGGACGACGGAGATATGCTTGTGGTCAGCGCTGACACCCGGGGCCAGATGATTTGCAGAAATCAACCCGCGGTGGAGGTGAACATAGAAAACTATGCGCGAGTTCAGGTGGAATGCGATTGTGCATTCCAGACGCAGGGATCATGGATACCGTATAGTTTACGGAACTGTGACCGACACACCAGGATCACCACGGTCGTGTATCCACCTAACGACCTGTTGGAAGCAGCGAGTCGTGTGAAAGGATGGAACGCTAATTTCACGAGGCCCGAGAATGAACCCACTATGTTAGAATCAGATCCTATCCCTGAAACGATTAGGAAAGAGCTACTGGAAATCGAGGAAAGCCTAAAGGTCAGAATACCTGTATCCTCTCTGGCCAAGCGAATCCAAAAACACCAGAAAGACTTGGCTAAAGGCATCAAGAAAGCAACTGACCGCTACGAGGTGGACAAACACGCCCCATGGTTTTCTATAGGTAACTTTGGGGGCGGCTTTGGCCTCCTCACAATCTTCTGTATAGTGGTAGCAGTAACCATTATTGGGTGTATTCTCTGGAAGTGCTGGCGGAACCACCAAGGCAAGGCTGCCCTGGCCGGACTAACCATGACTTTACCTCGGGCCGTGGCCTTGGAAGCGGCGGACCCGGAGGAGCTGCTGCGTAGTGAAAAGGAACTAACTGGATGCCCGGACACGACCGCCAACCCCACTGCGGTGGCAGTACTTGCTATATTATTGGCAGTACTAGTCATCGCCATAGTGGTCCTCGTGTGGCGAAAGTGGAGGTATATTAGAAGGAAGACTGTAGATGGACTATACGTACAGTTTGCCAATCCACATATGATAGAAACAATATTTCTAGGTGAACTGGCCATGCCTTCTGACCACACTTATACGGAAGGTTATGTGCTCATTAGGGATCTACTAGTGACCCAACTGTGTCTGAAATATACCCTGACAGTTACCTGGGGGGCGCAACTGATGGGAGCAGCAACTAGACCTGGGCAACATCCATCTAAGGTGCCACTACCAGACACCCTGAGGGTGTCTAAGAAACTAGCCCGTCTAATGATGAGTAATTTAAAATACAATACCAGGGCCAGACTACTGAGATATTCCTCGGGGCTAGCCACTCCTGTACCCATGGGAGTACCGCGCCTCATCGACGCGGGCTGGTCCGATGTCGGAGCGGACTGGCCTCAACCGGTGATGGGACATGGAACAATGCCTAACGCTCCTCCTAGATCGACCACGCCCACCTCAACAGCGACTGGAACGGGATCTGCCCGAAAGACAGTAAGACCAGGGACATCCGAAAAGGATCCAGGGACGGTTTATGAAGTTATCATATGACAATGTAACGAGTGTTAAGACCTGGCCTAGTGCTGTACAGGTAAAATTGGTGAATTAATAATACAATGGTACGAGTTCTAAAATTGAAATGTTACAGGAAGTTCGCTGGGCACTGCCTGTTTGGGTAGGTAGGGTTCTGTTGACTAACCTGAGCAATAATGATTCACCAACCAGGGAAACCTGGGTCGGGTAGGCTGGTCCAACCGTCTCTCTATGGACCCATGGGTTATCTAAATTTCTCTCAAGTTGAGTGTCCCATGCCCGGTAGCCTAGCTCAACACTCTTATTGTTATCGATTTGGCAACTCTTTTAAAGTAGGGAACCATTTGGAACCGATCCTAGTGTCGCGAAATTTTAGCATCTAAAAAGATACTCAAAATTCTGTACAAAACCTAGGTGCGCTCAACGGGACCAATGCTCCCAACGAGCGAAGTGAACTTCCCCAAGCAAGTACCATCTACACCTGACCCCTGTGCTGTTGTTACCGCTAGGATCGGGCTGCAGTACAGGAGTCACTTGGGGAACGCCACTGTCTATTCTTTAGCATGCTTACATATATAATCCTCTCAAAGATGAGGGGGCTGCACAAGCAGCAGGAGCCTGCCCACATGCCTGGTGTCAGTGGTGCCTGACAGGAGGCAGGACGTTGGGGTTACGCGTCACTGACACTGCGAAGGGCACTGGGGTGTACGCCCGACCATGGCAGTCACTATGCCCCGGGTGGGTTGGCTCCTGACAGCGGTCTCTTCATCACAAAAAAATCGACGAATAGAAAGAAATTTACCTAAAAACATAATATATAAAGCAACCCAATATTTATTTAACTAAGAGCCCTTCCTCAGGGAATTCTGGGCAAGTTGTGAAAAGAACATATGAACGCAGAATATTTAGTAACATTCAAAGGGGGAACGCTCCGTGACAGCGCACGAGAGTACCTTATACGTGGCTCGTTTGCTTCTGGTACAGGCACGCTACAACAGGCAAGGATGTATACAACTCCTACCAAGGCGTGCTACATTCAGAAAGTATAAAGGAGGTCACAAGGAAAAGAAGTTACGGGAAAAATGCGGTGAACTGGTGACATTCACAGGGTGCTAACTCTCTTCTTCATAAAGGCGACTTTCACCTGTGAAAAGGGCCTTCTCCCTGTGGGGGGGAGTTCTAGCTAAAACCCACAGGATGATGAGACGAGGCGCTGTACAAAAAGTGTAGTCTCGTCGTCTTGGCTATGTGTAATGATCACCGAGTCACAACATATCCTAGTCGTTGGATCCTTTGATTTTACTGTAAATCAGGATCCAGCGAAATGCGAAAAATGAAAACAACTGCCCAAGGTACAAGACTGAGTTATTTAGGCCATGTTTAGACCAGTTTTAACCGGGACGGAGGCAAAACGGCAAGAAGTCAAGTTCCGACCCGGGTAAATTAGAAATAATCAAAATTAATAAAGAAGACGTGCGGCTTCAGAGCTGACCGCCGTCGAGAAAAAAAAAAACAACAAACAAATGAAATGCTAGTCTTGACCGCCGTCGTGGCGCTAAAAGTAACCGGGTCTCCGCTCAACAGTTGAGCTGAAGAGGGGGGACACGGTCTACTAATTCCCTAACGAACGGCTGCAAAAACTTAGTTGACACCCATAGCTAATAGTCTACCCAGTCTATTAGAAAGAAACTAAAATTCTAAAACTGTCTATAACATTAATAGATATTCCTGCCCCGCGTGCGCATAGTTAGGATAAGCTGGGGGCGGAGTCTTTTCAGGAGTAGTCTTGACTCTCCACAAGAGAAACGGGCATAGACCTGAACAAAGGACGGGTTTAACCTTGTACTGTACTTCGGTAAAAGCCCGACTTACTAGGTGCTGTCTGGAAGTAAGTGATCTGAAGAGATGCATTTACACATCTCTATAATTTAAAGGGGGTGTAGGCTGCATATTAAAAAAAAAAAAAATATGCAGTCTGCTCCCAATTATAACAATGGGAAACTCGGTGCTGCCCATTCTGGTTCTATGGATGGGGGGTACCGACAAACCACGTGTAACTAATGAGGACCGGGAATCAGATCAGAAATGAACCTGAATCTGAGACCCGATCCTCTAGTGATAACTAATAAGTAACGAATAATCTCAAACCCCTTTGTACAGTTAAGGTTTAATGTCTTTCATGACACCTACACTTTTATGGAATGAAAACTACACCACAATTTTCCATATATAGTGTGTTGTACAAAATAAGACGGTAAATTATTACTGTTAAAATATGTATAATATATATTTATGAAATTGTCTGGTGATAGGGGCGCGACGGCCTACTGCGTAGGAGGGCGCCAACTACCCAGTATAACAGTGGAACTCGGTGTTCAGACCCAGGTTGAGTCTAGGGGTTGGACGCCGAGCTACCACCTGTACTAACAAAAGAAGGGAAAAAGGTTTGTCTTAATATTAACCATTGAAGTGTGTTGGTAAATTATTCTAACACAATGGACATAAATATGAGGAAAGGAGAATAGCAAGGGAATTACCGTTCAGGTATTGGCTCTCAGAAAACCAAGTAGTCTCTTAAATAAACCACAATAAACCCAGTTCCTATCATCATTCTTATTCCCCATCTGGATGACACTGCACAGTAATACTAGTTATCAAACTTATTCTAACACCATGGCACTGACGAAGTCTTCTGAGACGTATCAGTCCATTGCGTGAAACTAGATCTTAACTGGAGCCTGTAGCCTTTGCTGCAGACCCAGAACTTACCAAGCGGGGACTCTTACAGGAGACTAACTCACTTCACCTGGAGGGATCCCCATGAAGTCCTTACACCTTGTGGTGACACCTCATGTGGTCTGTCAGGGAGTCCGAGCGGGTGAGTTTTGCGTCACATCACGGGCACTCATGATATCTTTCAAGGTAGGCCTTACCTTATAAAGGTGACAACTCATCAAAGAATTCTGCCACAGCCAATCTAAAGCTATGCAGTCTGGACCAAAGTACCTGGTCACCAGCAGTTCCTCAAAACTTACCACGGAGTCGCCGACGGTCAGTCGGACGACTCTACCTGGGGTGACCACATGAAGCGCTTACGCTTTATAGTCACCAGATAGAGTGTTTCCATCATCTTGTACGGGGAACGTCAAAACAAAGAATTCTGTCACAGCAAATCTAGTGCTGTACAACCCAGACCGGAATCCCTGGTCATCCACACAACTCCATTGGTGCAGTGTCAGTCAACTAGTAGTTAATAGTAATAAAATAACATTCTAAGGCCAACGCGGCACAGTCTACCCATACATTGAGAGCCTGCCTGAATCGGTAATGTCAACAAACCTTTAGTCAGAAAATCCCTTATTATCGCCCAACCACACGCGCGGTAAAATGTTTGGTCATGTTCGCCTAAAACAAACCCTCCCACTAAAATCATATAGCCTGACGTCTCTCAGTGCCCCAACATCACCACCTTATGCTGTTCATAATATCATCAATAACCACAGGACCTGGAAAAGATAATAGGTTTAGTACACAAGGTCCTAGTTCTCAGCCCGCGTCCACCATCTTGGAACCAAAAGTAAACACCAGGTGGCCGCCCACGCTACCCGTTACAAAAATCACCAGCGAAACACAGTTTCTAGTTCCGGGAATGACATCAGCTTCCGGAATTCAACCACGTGAAGGCGAGCTGAGAAAACTGTTGACTAACTCCTGACCAACAATCTCCTTAAAAAAAATATACGAGTTAGTGGCCTACCTAACGTGCTAATAACAAGGAAAATTAGGAACAGTACTCACCAGGCGTGGGGGCGGACGAGATGAAGGTCCAGCTGAACCGAAAGGAGGGCGGTGTCCGACGACAAGCCAGGGCGGTGAAAACGTCTGTGTCCTCCCATGTGAACAGTCTTGCTATCTGGAGCTCCGTCAGAACGTGTGGGCTGCTCCTCTTGAGTATATAAACTTAAGTGTCCTAATCACAGGCCGGGAATTGGACTAACAAATTACTTGGTGGGAATCACCCCGGAATTAAGCTATGTACACGGGGGGGGAGTGCCGGCGGTCTAATGTAAAACGGGCAACCGAACAAAGACCCGGCCCAAGGCCCGGGCCCAACGGCGCAACACCCGGGCGGACGGCATGTATCCGTCTTCCAGTTCACGGAAGTCATTGACGGTCATAACACCGTCAGCCACTACCTTTGAGAGGTGGAGGGCATGACCGGTGTTGACCGTCGGCACATCGAACCAGTCGTTCGCCCTTTTGACCTCACGGCTAATCCGGGGAATGATGCGGTTAATCCACCGTTGCAGAGATCCATCGCTGTCCGTGCGCGCCCAACTGCGGGCATCGAAGCCCGAGGGGGTCGCTAGGATGAGGGTCGCTGGAGCAGGGTGGGCCTGTAGGTTCATGAAGACACGGTTAAAAAGTTCTGCGTAGAAGTTAACAACGGCGTCCGGGTTAATAAACAAGGGAAGATACAAGCGTAGCTCTGGGTCCCAGGTTAGAATGTCGAGTAAGTTCGTAATCACTATTAAGACGTCATCAGGATACATCATATGGTGAGCAAAAGCAAAGCCCGCCAGCTCCGCCGTCGTGGCCTCTTCACTCGGGAAGACCACGTAGATGTGCTCTGTGTGGTTTTGGATCAAATGAGGATAATCCTGTACGCCAACCTCCCGTTCGGTACAAAAAATGGCGACGCGAACCATGATGGATGATGTTGCGAAGAAATAATAAAGGAAAAGAGCTAACTAGGAAAACACGTCTTGACACGTTGAAATTACCGCCGGCACTGATTAAAATGACGTCAAAACGAGGCTAATTTGGGAAACCCCTTTTTGACCCGAGGGATCCAAATTTTGAAATCGGCTAGCATGATCAAACCATTGTATAATTTCTTACAAAATCTGCGCTAAACTAAAGCTTAGGTCCCCAACCAACGTAATCAAGCGACAGAATTAATTTATATCGGCCCAAAATGTCAGGTCGAACCTTCAAACTTGCAAATTTGTTCGAAACAGAAATTTGCCATCCGGGCGCTTCGCGCCTGGAGGAATCAAATCGAGGTCAAACCCTGGAAGGGAACTCCAGTCAAGCGTCCCGCTAAGTACACATGTACTAAGCATAACTGGTGGGCGCGCGACGTGGATGGTAATATTTTCTGGATCCAACTGCTTAATGTTGCTAGATCAGATGCATGGACCTTGTATTTATTGTAAATAATGTTGTTTTAGTTGAAATTTGACTGAAATGTGACACGCATTGTACAATGAAACTCGTTCGTTCAAAATGTCCAAATTCTCCGTATTGATTTTATTGTGTTAACTCGTTCTGAAATTGGATTTATTGTGTGTTTGTTACTCTTAGAAGGTTAAGACCACTTCATACTGTATAAATGTTGAGTTTGTTGACTTGTGTTCCAAATCGTATAAATCAAAAAACTGTACAGGTATGTACTAAGTCAAAAACTAACGTTGTCACCTTATGCACGGATGTCGTAATTCTTAAGCCACATTATGGCTGACCATCCTTAAAACTTACCTTGTCACCTTATGCACGGGTGTCGCAATTCTTAAGCCTTAATATAGGCTGATAATGATATTTCTTCATTCTCTAAAACTGACTTTGTCACTTTGTCACCATGATTATATCACCATTACTTTATCATACAAATGATCATGTTATCATTCTTTAACACTTACTTTGCTACTTTATGAACGGGTTCCGCTAACCTTAAGCTTCAAGCTGTGGAAGTCAACTCGATAAATAATTTTATTTATGAACTTACCATGAAACTTATGAATGTTTTCACTGATCTTGAGTCTCAACCTGGGACTACCAGCAAAATGTACTATGTACTAAAGCAAAACCGATCATACGAATGTATCTTTGTTTATACTTCTGAATGAACAAAAGAACTTCTGATTATATTGACACTGTGTTAAATGTACCACGAGAGTCAAAGCCACCCCACGTTGGTTTCTTTACAATAATAACAAATATATCCAATCATCAAAATTGGAAACTTTATCACATTTGATTGAAAATCTCCATTTGGTTTGAGCTATGTCGTCCACCTCCTTAAACTCAAACACCTGACCGCCGTCGAATGTACTAATGGCTAAGTACTTTTAATATATTGTCATGTTATATAATCCAACAAGGATCAGGCTTAGCAAGTCTACTTCTAGTCTACTCTTAGAAAGAAATATCTTGCGCTCCTAGCGCCACCTGTTAACTAGTATAAAAGGTGTTGCAAAGTGAGGAGCAGTTAGTTTTAGTGAGAATGTCAGCTGAGTGAGTTTAGCAAAGGAGCTACTCGGAGTAAGTACATCGGCTCCCGCGTAGCAGACTGGAGTTTACCTATACCAACTACCTCGGACATAGGATTGTGATAGAGCTAAGCGCGAGAGCGGTCTAGAATGTGCTGGAACAACTTGTATTCTAAATGTGGTTGATTGCTGATAGGAGATGGGAGATGGACTGATGGAGACTTATACACAGTGGCTTTGACTCGGGATGAGATGTTTACTGAATAAAAACCCTTTCATATTAACCCCTTCCACTCCATAAGGCCATATTTGGCCACCACATGAGTGTTACCCTTAAAATGGCGCCTCTTTTATGGTTTTATTCTGATTATAAAATAGGTATTTCACCTACACTCATGAGGTGAATATCAAAATATTCCCAAAGTTCTAAGGAACCTTACACTTTTTGTATCATTATTCTAGGATGTTCAGATATTTTAGAACATGTGTTCCAGTAAAGGCCCTTATGGTCAATATAGGGCAAATCTGCCTATTCTGGGAAATCAGCCTCCTGAAAGCATTAATTAAGGAATTATTGGTGAAAAAACATTTTTCCATGTAATTTTGTGGAAAAGTTTGACTTAGATAGAAATTTCCTGAGAATTCAATGATTTTCATAAAAATATCAAATCTTTTGCAAATGATGCATTATGGGAAATTTGAAATGGAATGTTTTTTTTCACAGAAATCCTCCATATAATAAGGTTGTTAGGTTGCCATGGTTACAGAAAAAGAACGTTCCGAGTCAATGGAACAATTTTCATGGGTAATGTGGGAAATATCTTTTTCTGCCTTATATTTCAAACAGTGAGATAAAAGACCAAGTCAATCAAAAGTAATTGTATTTTAAACATTTTTTTGAATGAGAAATGCTTTTTATACTAAATATACAAGGTCAAATTAAAGTTACCATAACATGGAAACAAAGATGACTATCAGAACTGGGGGGTTTCTATTGTACACGAAGTAGGGAAGTTCAAACGACCATATCTAAGCATCTAAAAGGAATATTTTCAAATGGTTTGCAGCTTTAGAAAGCATTTCCTCTGTAGTCCACACATATTTTTATCTACTATCCTCAGGAATAGAGGGTTGAAGGGGTTAAGAGCTCCCTCATCGTTCATTTCTTTTGAACTATTGGGAAGTGAATGAGCTAACTTTAAACGCAGTCTGATTGACTCAGACATTCTGGACAAACGACTCATGGATACTTAATTATATACGCATCACGCAGTATCAAAACCAACATTAACAATAGTTCAATAGTAATAAAATAAAATTTCCCCAAAAATCCTTAAAAAGCTATTATGCGAATAACTTTTGATCTAGAAAAGATCATCTATTTTGGTTTGGACTTATAATACAATGAAGTCATGCTTATCCAAATGGGTTACAATTCCTGGCAAAATCCACAAAATGTTGTCGTTTCCATGGTAACCAAACATCTAAAGTTAGGATATATATGGGAAAAAACATTCCATTAACATTCCATATATCCCCCCCCTCCCCATAAAGGAATTTTTTTTCCAAAAGTTCAACCTTTCCTTGCAAAATTTAATGTAAAAGAGGCTAAAAATAGTAGGAATATATTGAAAAGTTCCACTTTTTAATGCTCACCAGTCCCCCTTTTCCAGTTCAAATTATTGAAAATATAGACAGAAGTTCCACTTGTGGAACCTCGCCACCCCTCCACAGGAGACTCTGGGTACGGGCCTGATATGGAATGTTTAGAGTGGGATAACTGAATTCTATGCAAAAAGTTGGTTTAACACATTTTCATCCCTATTGTTTACAAATCTACCCATATCTCCCTCAATACTAGCTGTAGATCTTATGATATCACCCCTCAGAGCATCCTTTCTGTGTGGGGAGACAACCTTTCCCCTGTATTAAGCTTGAAAATTCTATTATTCTTGCAAACACTGAACAGCGTTTCAATAAACATCTATTTCTTGTTCTGAGTGGACATCAAACTCCAACAATCATCATCATCTGTTTCTTGTTAACATTCAGAGTTCACCCATAAACTTTGTTTGTGCATCAAATAGGGCAGTTTACCTAAAAGTGGATGGCCCGACCTCTGGATATGGAATCAAACTGAGCATCAAGGGGACTGAAAACTGTAAGTGTCCTTTATAGATATATTTCATGATAAATGATACTCGTTAGGTATCCTATCCTTGGCAAATAATACTCATTGTTACACTCCACACCCACCTGATGGCAACATAAATAATGCCACTTAATAAAGATAATTATGGAGTATACATAAACTGTAACATTAATTCTTTGCAAATTGTTTTGCTATACAAGCATGTCTCACGGGAAGATATTGTCCTTCTCGTTTAGTCTGTTGGCCCGTAAAAGATACTGAAATTGCCCATAACGACTAATTCATAGTTGTAATAGACAATAATGACTTCACTTTGTTTTACAACTAATAGCTTAGGTAACTTCTTTCCCCCCCTCAAACATGAAGACATAAAGGCATTTGCACCACACATTATTTATTATATATCTGCATACGGTTATCTTAAAAGCTTGGTGTACATTTTACATCACGTTCTATAAATAATGGAACTAAGAATTCCCAAAGAATTGTCATTACAAGTGTCATTCGCATGACGCTTCCCTCAATAAGGGGTTTTACCAAGCCGAACGCATTTATAAACGTAATGAAGGCCTATTATTGTCTAAATTGTTCGGATATAATTTTCCCATAG
Source organism: Lepidonotus clava (assembly GCA_936440205.1). Lineage (NCBI taxonomy): Eukaryota > Metazoa > Annelida > Polychaeta > Phyllodocida > Polynoidae > Lepidonotus > Lepidonotus clava. Next base: position 24,387,027 of record OW387135.1, read on the forward strand.
ATTGCCTGCAACGGGGTTGGGATAGATAACGATAAATTGCCAAATATCTTGTTGAATCAAATTCATTATTTAAAGATATTTCTACAGGCATCGTGGACATTAAGTTTGTCTCCAATGTATTGAGATGAGTCGCGGTTGCAAAAAAACAACAACACACTTTTATACCTACAACAGCGCCCATCCAAACTTTCAGATTCGTACCATGACGCCAGGAGGCTCAGTGTCCCACGGTCCCGTCTGAGCGATGGCTGCGTCCTCCAGGGGAAGTCGGTATTACTTGATGAGCAGCTCATACTATGTCTCCTGCAAGGTACCAGCAAGATGTGTATATATGATGTAAAGTGCATGCATGTACATGTAAACGATGAGCAGCTCATACCAGCTCATACTATGTCTTTTGGATACTGGATGTATATCTAAACAATGAGCAGCTCATCTTATGTCTTTTGAAAAGTATTAGCAAGAAGTGTATAAGGTGTTGGATACATACATATCTAAACGATGAGCAGCTCATTTTTGTCTTTCAGGTATATATAAGCAAGACGTGCATATATGATATTACAAATATATATCTAAACATTCACAGAAAGACATGGCCTATTTCATAAGGAAAATTGTCCAAAGCTTTTCTAACAGTAATGATATAGATTTTGGCAGACATGTACATATACTTCGAATATGATTTGGAACGTTGGAGTTTGCTTATTTCTGTTCGAAACAATCATGTATGGAAAACTCTTTTTCTGTAGGTCCATTCGCCATAGGACAGTATGTATTCCCCTTCAAACAAACTCTTCCACGACATCTTCCAGGTAGGAAAGATTTACAACTACAAACACCTTAAGCAATACCAAACATCTCAATTCACCTTTGCTCAATGTGGTAGTAAATTACTCTGGACATTCTAATCAAATACCACGTCTTTCAACCTACATAAGGTGTCCAAATTGTTTTTAAAAAGACCTATAGCTAGTTTCAGAGTTAGTGTTGATTCGGAAGAATTGTTCAAATGAGAATGAGGATATATTATATGCCCTTAGTGTCCCATTAAAAAAAACTATATTTTCTAGTTTCCTGTGAAAAACTGAATTACATACCTATGGATGGTTTGTATATGAAGCTGTGACCCAATAAGACTAAGATTGTGTTGTATATCGGCCGGTGGTAATAATTACAACACTGGAGCTGATGGTTATAAATCATTGATAGGGTCGTTTGAACAACGCAGTTGGCACGGTCCGAAGTGGGAGGCCCAGATCTCCTATCACACCACTGCTGAGGTCATTGGGGCCGAACCAGTCAAGGTCTGTAAAACTTGGATGGCTTTTTTGATATTTATATGGACTCGAATTATATAATGAAGAGAACTTTAATCAACCAACAATAAGAAAATAAATAATGTATCCTGATTCTTAAAAAAGAAGCGCAAAGGACGTTGGTCATGGCATAGGCCTATATTTGTCCTAAGCGTCGGTCATTCATGCATTGAACCATATTATTATGATATTGTTATAGTGGGATCTCATCGCTTCTTTATTGTGGGAACTGAATGATTTCAGGTTGAATAGTTGCATGTTATGTCCTCCTACCCGAGAAAGGGTCTAGATCTATTGTACATGCAGGTCATATTAGTAAGCGTTACAGTTATAAAAAAGGGAAGGCTTGCACCCATTGGCAATTATTTCCACGATATATTTTTACTTTATTGACAGACACTCATGCCATTCAAGATCTCTCCGCACGTTGAGCATAATACATCTCCGGTGACAGAAATCAATCACAGAGTGAGAACCAACAAGGTCATCCGAGCATTTAAAACGGATTTTGGGTTAACTATAAGGTGCACTTTTTAATCATCTGTCACTAATGACCAACCCAAATAATGATGTCTCTTCTAGTCGTTATCAATACATCAAGCTAGCTGGTAGTCGAGATACATCTCAACCAATCTGATAACATGAGAAGCAATATATAACCTTCGATGCATGACAATAGCAATTTTTCAATTTTGCCATGGTATTTTCCTCTGGATACCCTATTTCTTGCTAAATCTGAATTATGAAATATGAACTTAGCAAATTTCAAATATGTAATAATTGTGTGCGCTATGTCAGTTTTTGAAAATTGACCCCTTATGATATCTCATCACGAAACTTTATGATACCTGTTTTAACTATGAAGATCTGTTCATTATGTAGTTATCGTGTATCTATATCTCTATTCTGTCGATTTCAGGTTAGACAAGAGTAGTTACATTCTCGGCGACACGGTTAAAATTATGACCCAACTGCATACGACAGAAACTCACATAAAACATATCAACATCAAGGTGAGCCACTACCTTACAGGCCTAGTATAATGACTCAGACCTGATTTTTCTGAGTTGATTACATTACAATACTACTGCAGTCAGGGCAGAACATAAAGGAATATTACTAAAAACAACTGGGCCCATATTTTCGTAACTAATTTATAGGCTAATCAGGGAAATTTTGATTAGGGTCTCAAGAACAGCAATTCTTCTACCAAAATCAATGGTGTTATTGCAAAATAGTCTCATGGAGGGATTATGAGGTATAAAATGTATTTATGATAGATATAATGTCTTATCTTGAGACACTAATCAAAATTTCCCTGATTGACGAAATTAGTTACGAAGATATGGGCCCTGGAGCTATATAATTATTATGCCTTATATTAATACATATTTTAATCTGAGACATACCTCAAGGAAACGCCATCGTACTTCGATTTATGCCTTTAATAAGGTTACAATGTCATTAATGCTAGGAAGATGCTTTTTTTCAGTTAATGCGCTCACTTCGATTTATTCTTGACCAAACAGCAGTGGCGAGTACTTCTGAATGTCAACACTGCAACCCCAATGGTATTGAAACGTCGTGTGAAATATTAGAAGTCGATGACAACAACTCAGTTGTATGGCCTGAAGATGGTCAAGTCGAAGTATGGAATGCAAGCCTCTCTAACGAAAAGTCGATGCAAGGATGGTAAATAATTGATACCTAGACGAGCCCCCAATATTTGTCTTGAGAAAAAATGTTTTATTGCGTTGATCATAAAATATATTTTTATCTACAGATGTGACCTCCAGAACAATGTGAATAGGGAGACACTTGCTAAAATTCGTTCTTACCTATATTCTGTTCGCTATTACAGAAAATAAAGGCCATGCAGACTTTTAAAGATAGCTTCTCTTGAAGGATTATCCGACCATTCACTTAAAATTCAGAATCTAGCACATATTTTTATTCTACACCAAATCCTATCGGTATCCGTTCCTGGTTATATGGTATTTTAAAATCGAATGGTTCTGTAATTCTCTCACCAAGGGGAACAAGTGTGAATACCCCTAGAGGTCCCTATCCTTCATCTTGCACCTCCTCACCCCAAAACGACGGAATGCATATACTTTGCCAGTTCTAAAAATCAGACTGACCCAGGCTAATAATGAATCATCAAGTGCATGTAATTACATACTTTGGCAACCATAACTGCAATGATAACATCAAATGATTAACTTGTCTCTAACTTACTGTGAAGTTTCTTATGAAAACAATTGCGTTGCAGCTTGGTCCCTACTGTGTTCATGCTGCTGTCAGCAGATCATCAAGGGTTTGCCCTTCAACCGTCAATTCACAGCCAACTCATACAGGTATTATTACATTTATATATTTAAAAAAAAACTTAATTACATGTACATATGACATGAACTACAGTGCAGGAGAACCACTTTTTAATATGTGACTATCATTAGTGATGCATACAGGTTATTTAACATATTTTGTGCACGTTATCACACTTCCATTATAATGAAACGAGACTTAGTCATTGAGAGAAAAGTACACACAAGTCAAAATGTATTTTTTTCAATGCATTTGAATTATTGTAATGAAAAGTCTGTCACCTTAAACTATAGCTTGCAAATTGGGCTGTGAGTAGTATCTTTATTTTCCCATCACCATGTATAGCTATAGATTCGGCCCATTTTGTAAGGAAAGACTGAGTTTTAAAGGTCCCATTTTCAGTATAATATGTGAAGACCTCTATGTATTGCTTTTATTCATGTATAACCAATTAAGGTCTCTTATAATTTCAGTGCCATTATTCATTACAATTTGATATCGAGCTGGCAGTGGGTGACAAGATTTTAGCTGATGTACCAATCCCAAACATTGCCATCCAGAAAAGTGACAGCACTGTAAGTTTTATCTCATCTAAAATTGTAGGCTAAGATTACAGCATGTAGTACACGTGTATTGTGTTCAGTGACCAAAGTAACGGTAGCAACGTCACACGTTGACAAATAAGTATGATGTGACAGAAAACAACATAGATATTCCAGAGGAGTTAAACGCTGGTTAATTAATACCCATCTGATGATCACCTGTTGTCAAATAATGTGAGTTTTTGACGGGTAACTAACTATAGGCCCAATATGCATTCTGAGGCCTATAGTCTGTAAGGTACAGGAATGCTATATAAGCCTCAGATGGTTCAGATTCAACCGGAACAAGGTTGAAATTGACCGGAAATGGCTAAAATTCCACTCCAGGAGTACTTTTTATCATATTCTACAAAAAACACAGAATATCACTTAAATAATCAATTGAGTTATAAAGGTTTGATTCCTTACCTACTTGCATTTCAGCAACTAAAGTGGGAACAAAAAGACTGGATGAGGTCTTGTGTTCCTGTGTTACCAGATAATTTTCACCATGATCAACACTGGACAGGTAAGTGTTACCAATGGACAGGTCCATCAATATCATGCAGTTTGTTTTATTCTTCATAAAAGGCATATTCCACTATTTGTAATTTGCAATATACATTCTGGTTACCATGGCAACAAAAATGAAAAAGAAAATCCCAGTTTTTCATTAATGAAAACTATGAATTTTTTGTCATTTATGGCATGAATTTAGCTTATTTTCATTATTTTCAAGCTAAATAAACGCTATAAAGCCATGCATATGGATTACAATGAGGCTGGAAATCCCAGAAACTGTCGTATATGCCTATTGATATCAACAGATATGCAAGCAATTTCAAAGAATACCTGGTGGAATATTGAAAAGGGATTGCCTTGATACTTTAATTGGTACTAGCATTAGTAATACAATCACATTCCTATGCTTTCTCTGTGGATACCAACATGACTGTTGGTATCTGAAATGCAAACTTCTTGCATTGTCACCAATAACCTATGCAAATGCTACCCAACGTATTAAAGGCGGAATAAGCCCCTAAGTGTTTTCCGTTACACTTCCGCAAATCAATCTTAATTCATGATTCCCTTTTTAAACTATGCACAGTTTAGGAATTATATGTAGGTGCAAAACTGCTTAAAATATATATGAGCGGGTATAATTCATTTCTGTTGTAAAACTATAATTTGCCATAAAGTGGCCTCGTTACGATGTAAATTACATACACTAGAATTGTTCATTCAATAATGTACTAAAGGGGAGAGAGGGGGAGCTCACGTTTTCACACCACGTCCGAATAGTTTATTGATGCCCGTCAAAAGCAATGAGACAATTACTTAATGTAGTTACACAATAATGATACACTTCGGCAGAGCCAACATGACGCGCTAGCACAATTGTATTTCAAAATTCATCAAAAAAAGTCCTAGTGTGTACACTAATTATCATAATTACAGTTCAGCAGCGTGAAGTGCTTTCATTCGATTTTGAAGTTAGCCACGCCCCTGACACACTGTTACTTTTTGTAATAATTCATTAATTTTTTCTTTTCTTTTCTTTTTTCTTTTTTTTTTCTTTTCTTTTTCTTTCTTTTTTTTCCTTTCCTTTTCTTTTCTTTTTTCTTTTTTCTTTTTTTTTATTACATAAAACTAGTTTTTTGCTTAGTTTGTTTTGCCTCTTTTCAGACTGGAGTGTGTACACCAAGTTAAACTTCCCCACCCTCAGCTTCATGCGGAGTCCGGCGTCCAGGCGGCGGCTGGGTGGTAAAGAGCGGTCGGTGCCCCTGCCTCAGGTTCTGTCGTCTCAGCACAACCCGCGCTCACACTCCGAACACCTGAACTCCGACCGAAACTAATGTTTTTTATAGACCAGCCTCAAAATGCATTCATAATGACATTTTAATACATGCATAATACATGCGCATTCTGTGGCTAGTCCATAAGGGCTATAGACCTAATGCTATCACAGCTATTTTTGCGCGTTTTTTAATGTACATATCAGTATTTATTATTATAACCGGTGCTGTTTTAAAAAAGTATTTTATGAAAGATTAGGGTTTTGTGAATTTACTTTGCCTTTGATGGTTTTAGTTGCCCGATTCATGCTCCCGGAAATGCTAAGTCGAAATGGGGCAGTTGTGAACTGGTGAAAGTAACTCATCTTATGATGTTTTAACGACAAAATGAAATATATAATAGCATATATTGTAAAATCGTCCCTTTGTTAAGGCTGAAGGCAACTAGTGAAATACAATTATTTGAATTATTAGAATTGTTTATTTTCTCGAATATTTGCCTATCATCTAGTGCTATTTTCTAAAGACTAATATCAAATGCATCCCAACTTCTTAGAAATCAATTACCGCTGTCTTAGGTCTCCACATTTCCATGCACAGATCTATCTTCCATTGTAGACCTTAAAGAGATGATATTCTGCAATCTGTTTTAATCATATGACCCTTAAACTTAAAGGGACCCAAAAGCAATGCATAATCAAAATTTGCATAACTGTAAATACATTCCATGAACATAACTCAGGCATATGATGAATATAAACAATCAAAACGGCCAAAACATCATCAAAATACATTTGACTTGCTCGTGTCAATTAAGGATCCGCAAAAATGAGGTTTGTTTATGAACAAATGGAAAAATCATGATCTCATGGAACTCTACTGAGGTTTTAGTTATTTTTCGTAGCCAACACTTTACCGATGACCATAGTTATACTCCTAAGGATATTTCCATTGTTATCTGAGTCTTTAAAATATTGTCAATTATTTGAATTTTGGGTCAATTTAATTCCCTGCATCCTACACATAATATTCATATCAAAAATTGGAAACTATAGAAAATGTGTTATACATCATTTATATATAGTTGAGGACAACAGCATGTGCAGCAACTTGCAAAAGATCTATTCAACAAAAAAAAAAACTATATTCACCAAGTTATGGACTGACTACAATGTTCTTAGGACATTAGATATTGTAGGTATAGGGGGGAAGCATGTGATAACCTTTGTCAACACTGTGACATCCAACAAGATACACTACTGCTAATTCACTAATGCTTTTGTGAAACAATATAGCAATTATGTAAAGAAAAATAGATGTTCAAAAAAGTGGGGGAAAGATAGTCAAAATCTTGAATGTAATCTCCAAGTATCCCAGTGATCTCAAAGAAAAAGGAAAAATGCAATTTGTGCTTTTGTATGCCATGCATAAAACATTGTAAGGAAGTTATCATTGTCTGTTATATGAATGTAAACTTACACATAAGTCAATAAACTACCTTAAATCTATGTGGAGATCATGCGGAAAACACATAATAATCTGTGTCCAATATACATCATAAACTCTTTATCCACACTCTATATCCCCCTATATTTTAACATAACTAAAGGTGTGCAACATGGGAATATACTGCACCACAACCTGTGGTGTTATATGTATAGTGGTTTATGTTAAATGATCGTGTCTCAGCCCTTATGTATAAATTTAATAATTCTAAAGTAGAAATCTATATCCAACCCAGCTCCCAGAGTGGTAGACAATGAACTTTTATTATTATTTGGTAGATATTTATACGGTTATAGGACTTTTGGTTGGTAAAGACCTTCATCAGGATTTGATTTATTAATCGTATACATTGAATTCTCCCTAATAGAAAGAAGTGTTGGCCTGCGAGCACTCTCACACAACACCACTCCTATCTGGAGTCATTCTGGTCACAGAAGTCAAGGGGGAGATCGTCCTGTGGTCCCTAAAAACTGACCAAAACTGCCTAGCCTGAGCACATGCCTGAATGAGCCTAAATTGGAGCATATTTACCCTCTTAATTATGCAATATAAGATCACATATGGGTCTAAATGAATAATGTAATACAACACTAACCAGCTCCCCATTTTTCTTTGAATTTATTATTCCCCATTATGATGGATAGAAGGCAACCTTTTCAATTTATTTCCCGAGGTCAGGGAGGCCACAACCACCTGGGGCCATATCTTCGTAACTAATTTAGCTGATCAGGGCAAATTTGATCAGGGTCCCATGATCAGTGAGATTGTGCCTTTTACCAAAATTTATTGTATTTTGCAAAATATTGTCAAAGAGGAATTATTATTTGTATAATTTATTCATGATAGACATAATTTCTGAACATAGGACCCTGATCAATTTTTCCCTGATCAGCCAAATTAGTTACGAAGATATGGGCCCTGGAGACAGGTGTTCGCTCAGGCTAAAAAAGGAATGGGTGACCAGCCGTACAGCGAACATCAAAGTGGCAGATTGCTCCACCTAAGCCTTGTGTGGTCCATCAGCATAATGGTTAGGCAGGCAACAGTAGGTGAGGGGACAGACTGAACTATGATAGTTTTCATATCCAGTATAGATTAGGGTGTTATTTGTAAGTCCTATAACTGTTCCCAGGATATTAGCTAGCTCCATCTGCAGTCCGTCTCCGCCTAGACTGCGTGCCCAATATATATTATAGTTCTGTATCATGAAAAGACATAACACTCGTGTGAAAGGATGTCCTTTATTATCATCCAATGTGTATGTGTACTCATGTCTGTGTATGTGTACTCATCCTCAAGATCTCTCGATGTCAATGAACTATCCAAGTCCTGCTCAACTACACTCAGCCAACACTCCAGCCAACTACTCAGTCTATCAGCTTCAATTCCAACTCCAGAACAAGCTTCTAGTACTGACCTTTCCAGGATTTTCAACCAATGAAAGCTAACAGCGCTCTACTCTAATTGTCATGTCTTTAGTAATAAATTATGCACACTTATTGGTACGTCGAAGTCATTTTAAAAAGTCTGTGTGTTATGTCTGTGTGTTATGTATATACCTGCGAAGAAACACAGTTTGGCAACTGTCTATTTAATTATTATGTAAAACCTTTTGGAAGAAAGCGGAAAATGAAAGTACCATTCATACAAAACATCTAATGTTTTTTCTTGTGAAAAGAAACGCTATCTAGCCACCGATCAATCCAATACATGCATCTTTCAGTTTCCTTATTCCCTTTCAAATTCAATTTTTCCATGTTATAATGCCAATGACTGCCCATTTCACTACCTTTATCTGTAGCCATATCCCTCTGACCCACAATATCCACGGGATATCAATTATACCCTACATATACTCCATTATTCTTAGTATTTTCATCTCCATATCTCTTCTTTACTCCACCCCCCCTACCCCTGCTCCGTTCCTCCAGCACTATAATCAGTATAGGAAGGGACGCCAGAAACCGCCAGCAGAGGGCGCGGGCGGTACCCAGGAGGAGGCAGGAGGAGCCGGGCCAGCAGCAGCCCCCCATAGACGGGAGCTGCTCATTTGCTCAGCGAGGCCCTCAGCGTCCGCACGGGAGGAGACCCAGGAGGAGCAACGTCCCCTCCGGTCGTCACAGGCACAGCAGTAGTGTCAGACTTAAACTCATAGCTCAGAGCGACTGGGAAATACATTGCCCAAATTGAGTTACTCTGTAAGCGCGTAGTTGATCTTTTTTGTGACTTGACCTCCGTGACCTCAACGTGACCTCGACGTGACTTCGCCGTGACCTATTGACCCCAAGGATGACCCGCCACTTTCACTGTCTGCTGGTGGCTGGTGTCTTGGCGCTTGTCTCTTTGGTGGAGACTTTCTCCTTAGGACCAAACCAAGGTATGTCTCATTTTGTGCTCGTCCTACTTATATAATCGCAATTCGTAAATTATGTGTAAAGCAGTGGCTGATTTAGGGAGTGCATGGGACGCCCCCTTACCCTATCTATGACCAAATATTGTTTTTGACTTGAATTTTTGTAACAGGGCGCCTTCCCCCTTTGAAATTTTCTGGGTGAGCCTCTATAAAGTTACTAGAAATATACATTTCCTTTCTACCAAATTATTTTCCTTATAATCATTGCTTTGTCAAGTTTCACCTCAATTAGATTTATTAACCCGAACCCAGGGTCGCACAATTCATGCGTGTCTCACATGTAGGCTTAGACCTTTTTCCATGGGTAACGTTACCGGAAAGGTTCCTTCCTTTCTACAGGATCTGTTTCACTGGAGTCTTTGTTTGGTTCTATCGAATTTCATTGTGTTTGTATGTGGGTATTATCCATTATTGTATAAGCTTTATATTTCTTTATTTAAAAAAACGAAGAACTCAAGCCAGCTAGGCCTAATCGAACCACGGTGCAACATACTAATGAGACGAATGTATTGTAGTATAACGTCAGACATGTAATGGCCTATAATAAATTGCATTATGACTAATTATGTTTCTGCCAATTCCGAAATTGTATTGGAACCACGCCAAAGTCGCATATTGGATCATTGGATATAAATTTAGTCATCACACCAAAGAGGCTTTGTAATTGTTTCTGTTCATACAGTTATAATCTTGAATAGCTATTCAAGTTAGAATGGCATTGGGCAATCAATAACAGTATAGGTAGTTTTTTTTCTCTTTATAGTAAAGGGGCTCACTAAGGCAGCATAAAACCTTTATATCGAAGGTCCTGAAGTCAAAGACGTTAATAATTCTACATAGTTATCAGCTGATTATTATCTTTGCCTCAATATGACATAGACACTAAATATATGTCTTACCTATACGCATCAATCAGAATACTCCAACCATGGAAATAGAACTGGGATATTGATTTCCCTAACATAGAAATGCAATGAGAAATCAATAACAGTATAGCTAGATGTTTACCTTATTTAGAAGGAGCCCTCTTAGGCATCACAACGCACTTTTATTAAAAGTCATGTTTCCCTTTAGCATGCCTGGATTGTACGTTGTTTTACATATTAAAAGTCGTCCCTTGATCACTCAGATCTTTGGACGCCAACAAACTGCATACCGACCGTCTCGTCTGGGCACTCTAATTTTAACAGTAATCATAAGCCTGTGAACGTAGATATTTGCCCAGTACCTGCTGGCCTGCACACAGACGCAGCTGACTGTGGTGATGCAAAAAGTATTAAGTGTTCCACTCCGTGCTAAGCGCAGATGCCACTTTTAATGAAGCCATATTGCTTCCTAATCGTCCCAAACTAAAAACAAAAAGAAGAACACAGAAAACATACTGCACGGCTATCGCTTCGACGACCACTGTCATTTGCTTTAATGGCGCAGCCGCCTGTACATGCTAGACTAATGCGACTGGTGCCATTAAAAGCAAACAAAAAGTAATGTATGGAATATGGCACTCAGGGAATGATTGTTTTAAGTTCTTTTTACCAACGGTGTAGTTTTTTTGGTCCATTCTGAACAGCATTGTGTCGAGCACACGTGCTGTGTGCAAGAGTCTTTTTTAAGGAGAGCCCTCTCCGCTCAAAATTAAACTGGAGACACACATAAATCATGTCTCTTTCATTAAGTAACAGTGATGTAATGCGTATAATTGTATCCCTTTTGTTGAACTAATGAAACCCCTTATACATAGGCTAATTAAACCCTTGTTTAATCTAAACAGTCATAGGCCTACAGTTAATTACAATGCAACGTTACATACACCATTCGTGCAGCATTATTTAGAGATGACATGTTTTCTAGACCCTACCCTTCTTTTGCACTTTTTACGCATTGGAAATGTACTTAGGCTATAGACCCCCCCCCCCGTGCGTACGTTCAATTAATGAACGGCACCTTACAGTTACAGTGGCGGATTAAGGGGGGCGCATAGACTATTTTTGGCCAAATTTCTTCTATTTTTTTAAAGTAAAAAGCTCGGACCCGGAGGATCCACCGAAAATGTTTCCTTTATTGCGCCCCCGCTTTTGAAGATCCTGGATCCGTCCCTGCCTTAGGCTTAAAGCATCGAATTCCGACATGCTGTTTGAAGTTGAAATATTGTGCGAGTGAACATGTTGTTCTGTGGTTAATTCAAAGAAATACGGTTGGTGAATTATATAGAAATAATGCTCATGTAATTCTAGAACTAGAAATTCTGTACTTCCCTTCCAAGCCCGATAAATAAGTATAGGCCTAATAATATTATTATGACATTGATAAATAAGTATTATGGCATTGCATAGTATCTTTTCTTTCGGTGTCAAAAGTATATATTTATAGCCATATTAACGGATCCTTTCCATTTATACTGTTATACTCCTTAGGTACATGTCATCACATTGCATTGGTCGCTGATGTGTGCATGTTGATCCTGTAAATATTATGGTCATCTAATTTACAAGTACAGCTGCCCGGAGCTCTAGAGATTATGTGATATGCGCAGTAGCACCGCTATCAATTACCGATAGATCCATAAAGATATTACATGGGAATGTTTTCATACTTTGCCATACATCATTGAATATGTATGTTTTCTGCCCTGACTCCATAATGATTATAAGCGCAGTTAGGGGTGCCTACCGAGTCCATGCTTTTATCTAACAAATGCACGATGAATTCATTAAAATACTATAATTACTGCATTCAATTTCCAAGAGAAAATATAGCCTATATGCCTATAATATTATGTTTTCCCCACGAAAGCATAGAAGTATAGACAGTTGAGAAGGCCAAATGGTACATGTGTAGTGAATGAACTATGTAACTTTAGGATGAAGGCTGTATTCCACTATACCATTTTCCTATGGCGATATCGAAGACAGCCAGAATCAGTAAGGATCAATAATTATAAACATGCAATATACAATTAAAAACGATTTACAATTTCCTTTCAAACAATATATAACATGCACGAGTTCCTGACACATTCCTTTTTTAAGGTTGGTTTTATTTGGGTTCAAAGTGTTCGGCATAGCCGGTCTTCCACCCACTCCCACTTATTATGTACAATTCTCAAAATGTGGGGAGAAGATGAACTATCCAATTGTTTCTTTAGGAAAGCTTAGAAATTAATGAATTGTCGGTAGTCAAAATCGCCTAGTGTGATAGACGCTTTACTTGGCACGAGGGCCACGGCGGGTGGTTTTTGTTTACCGGGCGTGAACCGGCACTCCCCGGCCTCCTCCTGTACCACCGACATAGTCTATACTTATCACTAAGCGTTTTGGCCCAACGGATCAGTCACCCATGTGTACAGGGCCACTGTGGGGGTTGTTCGGTACTACGCACTACATGATCACTGTTATTTTTGGCACTATGTACTGTATGATCGTCACTCTTTTTGCCATTGTTATCTGTATGTACATGCCATGTTATGATGTATACCACATAGGTCTAGATGTGTACATGTATATAGATATATTGAACTAGCATTGTCACTAGCTCTTTCGATAAGCTCGCGTTAACTTAAATATCTTTTATTATGTTATTGGTATCCAATTAAGTATTTAGATAAATTCTGTGTTTAGATTGTATAATGCTGAGGTAGAATAATCCTCATCAGAGTGGTTCAAGTCCAAATGAAGAACATTCACTTGCAGATGCACTATGATATTTATTGCATCCACACATCCTGCTATTGGCTGAAATATGCATCCTCTCAATGGTAGAGCCTATGTATTCCACTGGCTGAAATGCTCACATTTCACACAATCAAGAATATTTCTCTCACTCAAGGTCTTTCTTTACTTCCTTACTATCAGACTGTTTTTACTATAGCCATGGTCAGCTGGGTGTCAGTAACTCCAGTGACCTCATGTATGGTCCCATGCAAACTGCATATGATAAAGTCTTACTCAATCCGACTAGTATAAGTCACCACCACATCACCACTTCATTCACTCCATACATGTATCTCATATCTTTCTTTCTCTGCCAGCTGTTTTGAACTGGCTTTTATATAATATAAGCCCTGCCATACAGTTCTATTAGTCTTTCTCTAGCTAATGCTTTAGGGATACAGTTGTTACAGTCACATGAGCCTGTAATTGTATTCTAATCCAAACTAAATCAAAAGTACAATATCAACAGCTCCCAACTACTCCAGACTTTATTGTTAATTAGTTTTTTAACTAAAGTGGCTCATTTTTTATCCTGCCACAGCAGTTTACCTATTCAGCCTAACATATTCCTGACATGAAGTGGCAGTGATCCCTTCTTGGCCTGTCTCCTCATATCTAAAACCTATCTGTCTGCTACCTACATCCCTTTGTTTGCAGTCACATATACAATCTGCTTTTATTGATTAAACAATTCTCATTCTTTAGATCTAACTGTGTTTCTGCTCTCCTACATAAATGCTAACAAGAAAAAAGACAACAGTCTAGCCTGTCATCTGCTGTAAAATGACATAACTATAAATATCTATTGTGACACACATGAATTAGCCTCAGTGCAATATCATAAATCATAAAATCATATGTATGTTTCTATGTTTCTGTGTGTGTACCTGTGTGACTGCGTGTAGGCCTATGTGTTTATGTGCATGTCTAAATGAATGCATGTGTGTGAATGCATGCAAGCGCATGTGTATGTATCATATTTTAACAGATATATTTGTGAATCCTTACCCTATAGGCTATATATGATGGTTCTAGGTGTTTTGCCCCCTGGACTTTTTCCCCTAGCCATTTGCCCCATAGACTTTTGCCCCTGAGAACTTTTGCCCCCTAGGACGTTTGCCTATTAGGACTTTTGCCCCCCAATACTATCACATGATTCTTATTACATGGGGCCCTTGAAATTTTAGAGATGTCCATAATATTGCCATGTAGAATCTAAGAAATGTCCATGTCACCACATAGAATTTAAGAAATATCCTTGTTGCCATATTTGATTTAAGAAAATCCCCTGTTGCAGCCGTAAAAAGGCTTGTGTCACTTTGTAAAATTTTAGAGTCTTGGGGTAAAATTACAATGCTCCCAACCAATGTTTCAAAGGAGTTGAGATGGGGGGGGGGGGCAGAAGTCCAGGGGGGTCAGGATGGTATCAGTAGGAGGGGCAGGAAGAGGAAGGTACCTTGAGAGGTGGAAGAGAAAGTCGGGAAGTGGGGCAGGAGGTAGCTGGAGGGAAGAACCTTGTAAAACATGGATGCTACCAAGTGTAAGGTGTTTTTTCATGTAGGAAACATTGGTTTGTATATTGCCTTTGATGAATATGAGTATATGCCTACTTCAATAAGAAATTAATTGTAAAATCTGTTTTATAACAATAACATTTTAACAAATATTTCAAGGTTCTCAAGATAAGTACAAAAATAATCATTAATCTGATAGTTTTGCTTCCTAAATACATAAACATTCATGACAATTAATGATAATATCAAGTGAAGAAACCTATCAAGGATAAATAATTAAATAATTTGATTTACAGGGGACAATATTCCGGGGGGCAAAAGACCTAGGGAGCAAAAGACTGGAAGGGGGGGGGGGCAAAAGTCCAGCAGCAAAAGTTTATGGGGTCAAAAATCCAGAGGGCATAAGTCCTAGGGAGCAAAAGTCCAAAGAGTAAAGGTCCGTGAGGTCTGGAGGGCAAAAGCTTCGCACCATAACGATACAGTATTTTCCCACCATCGAAGTTGCCTCAAAGAAAACCATGGAACTGCTTATGGTTGTTGGTGTCAATCTGAACATTAAAGCGTAGATAGTAAGTCGGGACAAAACACTATCATTATTTCCCATCGAAAGTTTCAACCGAAATCTATTTTGGGGAAAATATAAAAGTATATTTGAAGGAAATTTAAGAAGAGCAGAAGGAATTATATCAACATTCAAAGACTACATTCTTAACTTTTATTTTTCGTATATATAGTGATGATCACTATATGGACGTAAAATTACCACCTAAAACGTTTTTTTTTATTCTGCGTATTTATAATGGATATCAATGCAGACATGTTGCCCTTATCCTTTCAGAAGTGGCCGTGTTTGAAGGAGACATCTACGTTACTCGGTCCGACATCCAGCTTGCCCACAGAGCTCGTCTAAGAGCTACACGGAAAAGGCAGCTTCAAGTAAGGAGGAATTACCAATCATGTTTCTTTTCTACTAAACCGTTAATCAAGCGTCTTGAGTAGGAACGCGTCTTCCTTCTAATTACGTGACTAGTTACAAGGCCAAGGCGGGTTCCGACATAGGCCTGTTGTTAATTATAATCTGGGATCTTTTTATGTCCCTTTGTGCAATTTCCAAAGGATGCAATAATTATGTTTCCTATATTCAAATACGGTTAAAACAAAAACAGATGCCTTTTAGGAAAGATTGAACTAACCTGGCCCATTACGTTCTCATGATTCATCTGAATTACAGTTTATTTGATTTGGTGCGGCTATAGGACAAATTTCTGCTTTGAAATAGTTCAGTTCTTCTGATTGGCTGAATCGGCGCCCCTCACTGGTGCGCCGTGCATGGGTCATATCATATTTGCAGAGATTTTCTGTTATTTATTTAGAAGAAGTATTTCATGCAATCAAACTCTGAACATATTTATTGGAAATGTAACTAAACTATATCGGCCCAATGGCGCTAAGAAAAGGACACAGCTTATTTGTGCATGGCCTTTTATGCGAATACCCTCCACGTCCGACTTGCGCCTGATGCAAAACGCCAACTGTAACGGGTGACTACTACTTACATCCAGCGAACAGCATTTTCTCTTTTTTAAAAACCTTTTCTGACATACTGCGCAGTTACACAATCTAGCGATCTATCAAATAAATCAAGTAGATGCCACATCGCGGTCAATTGCAAAACAAATTACTAGTGTGCTAATTGAGACATTGGTTTAGCACATTTACAGCATGTCTCGAACTGGCAAATACACGCGAAAGGAGAAATAACATATTGAAATAACATCCTTGATAAGAACATAACAAACACAAAAACAAAAAGTAAACTAATCGGCTTTGATTACATTCGTTCATGCGGAATGGTTAATCTCATTCATCATTTCTCGCTCGCAAGTATGTAGCTTAGAGCTAGGTAATCCAGATTGTTTATTCAATGGCAATTGCTGTTGGGTATCTTTATTGTTTTCGGCACACTTTTTAGTTTATCGTCAAATAAACTGCTAAATGTACGATCATATAAAACGTATATGAATAGAAGAAAACGTTTTTCCTATGGCAAACAATCAATCAGAAATTCGAATGCAATCTGTATAACGTTATAAACCTACAAGGTTTCCGTCAAGTATATCCATTTTCACACAAATGCCTCCTACTTTTTAGTCCCAGGTTGGCGTTGCACTTTCGCTCCCCATTAATCATCTTACGCCTCAATACATTTACCAGTCACAGTCAGGACATCTTCTGTCCCAGAAAAAATATACAAAAAAACATTGAAGAAAACATAGGAAAAGAGGAAATCAATAACGCAAGTGAAAAAGTGCGACCACAGTATTTCTTTGGCGAACAGTTTTACTGCGTTCTTAGGATTATGTCAGTGTCAAGAGACACGTACGATCTAGCCGGAAAGGGGGGAAGACAAGGGGGGTATGTTAGGGAGGGATCGAGAGGGATGGATCCATAGGAAGAAAATGAAAAATACCGGCGACCTCATGTATAGCAGTGTAAACAGGCTCAGAGCAGAGAACTTATACACCAGTAAGAAGGAGTACTCAGTGGTATGTCTGTTATTGCTTATACTTAAGCGGCCTCTGGGTGCTGGTGTGGTGAATTCCATTTAGCATTTGGCCACACTTTAATGCAGATTAGACATTGTTCCATATGTTCTCAAAATGCCTACACAAAACGGAATTATGACGTGGAGCAGGGATGCGCATCCCTCCCTTTTTTTCCGGAAAATCTAATTTTTAAAAAAAGAATCGAAGTCCATGGCCAAACTTAAAAGATAGGCGCGCACTTCCCTTTTTAAAAAGCCCATAATTATGGTTCACTGGTTTTGATAAGGCCTATACCCCCACCCATGGAACCGATCACTTATATCCACACAATCATAGAGACATGGAGCAGTCTCTATTGGCCTATAAGAACGGTCTCTATTAACATGAGGTCTCTGCTTAGGGACGGAGGATTGAGAGGGGGAAAGGCAAGAGTGACGTGGAGGGGGCTTGTATGGGGGTCACGAGCTTCGCTGAGATTACTTGATTTAGTCTCCGGGATGGTATTCTGCGCATGCGCCGAACCATTTGACTGCTAGGGGTAATCTCCTGACTCTGTCACAGTGTCCTTTGACTAGGGATCGGGGGGGGGGGGGCGCCATGGTGCCTGGGAAATGGGAAATGGGCATTCTGCATCATGGCCAAACTGGGGCCACGTCCCCCTCCTACTATTAACCCTGAGTGTGAATGAACAGGTGGAATGAATGGAGCTAGGAGTCCTAGCTCCATTCATTCACACTCTAGGTTAATCCAGAGCTAAGTACATGCAAAGAGGGGCGCAAGGGGGCCGGCAGGGTAAAAGTGTAGTTACTTTGCACGCGCAATATGCTCAGGGTCTCCTTGGACCTTTGACCAAGGCCTGGGGAAAAAGTAAGGGGTGGGTTATCAACGAATTGTCATGAGTGTAGGTACAGGTATCGGGTATCAGATAATGAGATTTAACCTTTGGCTCGAACACCAGCCCCAACTCACTTTCTGAGGTTTGTCCTTGGTTGTGCCGATGGTGCCCCCGGGCTCACTTCGGGGCCTTGTTGGTTACCCCCATCAAGGTATTTGCCCAACAACAAAAAGATTCCAGGCTCGCGATAATTTTATGTCATTTCGTGTCATACTAATTTTCATATCACATTTATTCTGTTTCATATTTCGCATAATTCAATTAATAATCTATGTGACTTTTCATTTGGACTGGTGGGTACGGGCGGACTTAAGCATCACTAAATGTGAGGAGGGAAAAGAAGAGGTGGGCCGATTGGCATCAAGACGGCCCCGTCAGACAGCATAGGATTATTCCGTTCCGAAGTGAGCCACTACAATAAAAAATTAAATGAAAAGAAATATCCGACCCAAAGACTCACCCTAATCGCAGGGAAACCCCCCAACTCCAAGCAGAGTTTTAGTCTACGACACGTCTCAAGTGGGTGACGGGTGATCCGATTGGAGAGCGCCGAGCTACGTGCCGGCTGGGTCTGACTGAGCCGCTCCCCAACGGACTCAGCGCGAGCTGCTCGTCTGAATGAGTCTCCGCTGTGAGCAGCTCATGGGTGGGGGTAGAGGAGAGGAGAGAATCCCAGAGTTAAAATGTTAGTGGTGGGTACTTCATGTCAGTGGCGATCAAGAAATAAGACAAATTAGCAGAGGCTCTTGTGGTAAGATATAGTGTCACTGCGGAGAGGGGTCGGATTGGACTACTGTTCTATAGCAGGACCTTACATGATATCTCAACTTGATGGCTCAATACCCAGAAATACAATAATCATTCCATGCGAATTTGGGGCTTATTGACCTACACTTTGATGGGTCTACAGTTAATATTTACAGAGAAAACAGAAAAGGACTTTCAAGCTACATTCTGCAAAATACAAATTAAAGATATCTTAATTAGAATGAAAAATATAGCATTTTGTTCTAGTTATGTATCATACTACTTGTATTTTGCTCTATATTTAACCCTTTGTACCTTGCTTGGTCTTCTTTGTTATCTATTTTTAATGGATTTAAGGTGTCCCACCCTATCATATTCAGAAACCAAAATCTCAGCTTCTACTTGGAATATTCAAAATCTGTTTTCATAGATAGAAAGTTTGAGACTTCTTCTACATTCATCATCTATGATTGTCATTAAGCCCAAAATCCCATGGTATATCACAATTTGGTAGCAGTTCAATGTTTTAGTATGTTAGCGGGAGCGAAGCTTGAGATCATAATGGCCTATAGAGATTGTGATGTAACTGGAAAGCGAAGTTAAGTGGTTTGTTCACCGTTCTCTGAATTTCAGATATTGGAAAATTGGAATACAGTTGAAGACATTTATAGTTCATATTCTCATCCATGGACATTTCAAAATCGTGAAATAAGTGACAACTTCTCTTTGCCTGTACTAGAAATGACAAGAACACATAAAATAACCAGATAATACTCGTATATAAGTGAATAAGTGAAACAATAACAAAAGACAAAAGTAAAAGACTTGATATCAAGAAAGCACTCAGAGTCAAACGTGTGATCAAATTTCCTTGAGGGCCTATATCTTCAGGGTGTACGCTCCCTTTACATTTTCTGGGCAGCGCATGAGAATAACACCAAGAAAAGAAAGGCCTGCAGCCATGAACGTGCCTAATACCATTCGAGCCTGTTTAGCTGGACGAGGCCCGCAGCTATGAATGTGTCTGTGGCCGTTAAGGCCTGTATAGTTGGGAGAGGCCTGCAGCTATGAATGTGTCTCCAGCCATGTGGGCCTATAGTTGGGAGAGGCCTCCAGCTATGAGTGTGTCTTCGGTCGTTCAGGCCTGTTTAGTTCGACCAGGCCTGCAGCTATGAATGTGTTTCCCGCTTCGTTTGTAAGTGAGTTGGGTGGGGACGCCGCAGGGTAAAGAGGACACGGACACGGGGGAAAGGAGGTTCTGCTTGTCAAGTCACATAAGTCGTGATCAGGCTGAGAAGTGAAGAGGAGTGTATCTAATGATCTTACCTACCAGGGAGGTTCCTTTTCTTAGAAGAGGCATGGACGCAGAAAATAAACATTGGTTTTGGTTAATAACAGTATGAATTTAAACCCATGCATGTGTGTGTGTGTGTGTGTGTGTGTGTGTGTGTGTGTGTGTGTGTGTGTGTGTGTGTGTGCATATAAATAATCTTGTTCATACATATACACATACACAAAAGGGAAAACTTGTTTTTCCATTGAACCAGTAGGTCTATACAACGAGTACGAACCGTGTTCAAAGAATGGCAAACACGTATGCATTTTCAGATTTTTGTTTGTATATACACCCACCCCTGATAAGATATCTAACCGTTAGGGTTTTGAAAAGTCATCAAATGTTTAAACAAATGTCCTATATCACCCGTGCTCTGTATTTCCTTCTGGACGGCTATAACAGTGGCGCATCCAGGGGTGGGGGCAAATGGGGCAATTGCCCCCCCCCCCCGACCCAGGGCATACGATTTTGGCACCTTACAATTTGAAGATCTGGGTAAATCTGGTGCTTTTACTTTTCATTTTTATAAGGGGGGTCAGGGTTTGCACCCCCCCCCGAGCACAGGCTCTGGATATTATAATGATATATGGACCTCTAATGAGTCTAGGTAGTGTTTAAAGGTATCTTACCTTACGTTTTCACGCAGAACGTTGACCCTTCCATGCCCCAGTGCACAACGACTGGGTCATCAAAGGCCTACCAGTGCCAACGGCTGTTGTATGTGATGCCCTGTCTATGGGACATTGCATATAAAAGACCCCTTGCCACTCTTCGAAATGAGTAGGGTGTAACACCCGGTGGCAGGTTTCCCCTTAAGCATAGCTCCACAGAAGGAAACAGCTCACCATACAAACCATACAAATAACCATACAACCATAACCATACAATGCTGTAAGCCCTGATGTGTGAAGCGCCCGGCAATCCGGGAATATGAACGTAGAAACGAAACGAATGTTGCCATTTACTGGACAGCAGATATAAACATTTGTTTTTACCCCGACCTTTTTGAAGACTGAAAACCGATGAAACCTCATGCAGCTATTTACATAATTACACAATATGTTTAAGTGTTGCAGTAACACCATATGCTTATATATGCGATTACTGGGAGAGAATGTAATTATATGAAGAATTGAGTAAATCTTAAAGAGACGGTAAAACGTTCTCCCCATAATACACACCGTTCTATCCTGTCATCTTCATGCAAGTTTGACCTTCCGTCTCACGTATTGTTCTGTGTGATGGCTTTCGATTCCCTATACGCAATACAATGCCTGTCCATATTTTTTCAGTGACCAGGCCGGTAATCAACTTGGAAGCGACTGGTCTTTCTCCATACTTTCCTCCAATAGCTATTCAGACATTGTCCATGTTTTCATTGTGGTCCAGCCTATAGTGCGGCCAAAAGTTTATAGTCAATTATTCCTGACGCGATTGGATCCTATGCGAATGTATCCTTCTAAAATTATGTTTCCCTATGTGGAAATAGGCAAAATTATAGTCTACTATCAAAATTCTCCAGTACATGTATAGCGATTTATAACTCCTTAGAGTTGGACTTCCGTAACTGTACCAACTGGGCCGGAAATCTTTTGCTTGGAACGGCTACTATAACTACATGTATTCAAGTTTTGAAATTGAACACGTGTGAAATACTGTGAAGACCAATCGTATTGATGTACCCAACATTTTAGTTTTATATTTGCAGCATTATCAAAAGAACCCATAGGTAGGGTGGGGCAAGACGCCCAGGTGGGGTAAAACGCCTACCCCCTCTAACTTTGCATAATGTACTATTATAATAAAAGTAAGATTGAAAATTAACTTCATAGGGCTATATTACTTTATATATATTATATTTGAATGGATATATACATGATTAAAAGAATTATGAACAGTTTTATTTTTCAGGCCCTTACACAGTTAATTTTTGGCTTTATGAATTCATTTCCTAAATTTTCAGGGTCATCCCATGCTGAAAAATTGCATGTAATCAGAAAGTAACACCCTTGCTGATTGTAAGGGGATATATAAAGATGTTATACACACATTTTCCTACAAGTCTTATACATTTCTAAATTGTGGGGCAAAAGGCCCACCCCAAAAATGGGCAAAATGGGGCAAGATGCCCATGGGCCTTTTGCCCCACACATGGGCTTTTTGCCCCATATGGGCCTTTTGCCCCTCTTAGGATATATAGTATTTTTATGTGGGCCTTTTGCCCCACACCCCCTGGGCATCTTACCCCACACCCCTGGGCATCTTACCCCACACACCCTAGGGGTGGGGCAAAAGGCCCACTTTTTAAAGATTTGCTTTTATCTTAACCCTATTCAAATAAAATCAATATTTTTTGTGTTATTTGACAACAAGTCACTAGTTCTTTGATTTTATTACTTTTCGTTTTTGATCCTACAGCTTAGAACAGAAATATTGGAATGCTTTCTTAAGGTGGGCGTCTTGCCCCACCCTACCCAAAAAGCCCTGATTGCTATTTTCCCAATATCTTTAGGCTAATATGATTACGAAAAACATATTATAGAGTAACGTTATGTTTCCTAAACTGACCTAACCTTTTTTCTGCAAGCAAAGTAATTAGACCCCAATCTGTCATTGGAGAGTTGTCCATGTATGAATATCTTATCTCTATCTATGACCATCTTGGGCCACCTCTAGGAAGAGCTAGATGTTATTTTTACTTGATCCGCCCTTTCCAATGGTGAAAGTTCACATCTATTTGGAAAGCGCACGGCTGACTGGACACATGACACATAGCTCCATGAACAGAGTTGATCTTTTTCACCAAGGCAAAAAAACCGAACACAGTCTCTTTGTTGGCGTCCCTGTACCTCATCACACCCGGGCTATTGGCTAATATCCCTCCGCCCCGTTTCAATATCATGTATTACAACGCATGCCCGGAGAGTCTGAGAGCCTCGCGCGGGGCAATACACGTATCAGTTATCTGCTTCCTGTCCCTCTTCTCTACTCTTCTCTTTTCTATTTTCAAACCCCTCTGCACTTTGTTTTGTGGCGTTTTTATCGGCGGCGGCTACTCGCCTCCAGTCTCGCGCGTTCTCGCCGTGACCGCGGGATTGTCGGAGGGATTATTGGGGGACGGCGCGCTCCCTGGTGGTAGGCAGATAGGGTGGCGGATGAGGGGGCATTGTGCTGGCGTCTCAGGCTCTGCCGCGATCCTGGCGGCAGATGAGCTCACCATCCCCACTGGCAGGGTCTGCCCGACGCCGCGTCTCTGTCCGACGTTTACTAATCCCGTGCACTTAATAATCCTGTCTCGCAAGGGCTCCGTTTGGGTGGCGGACTCGAGTGGGGTGGACTTTTGGTTGATGGGAGGATTGGATGTGTAAGGGCGTGTTGGGATGTGGAGGGGAGGGGAGGGGCTGAAGGGTTGGGGCGGGGGTTGCAGGGGGAGGGATTCCTCCAGGGTCTGAGAGGGACAGTCAAAGATAAGTGTGGGTTGGCAGTGTCGCCCATCGGACGATGCATGATGTAAAGTGCACTTACTGATAAACCGTTTTCTTTTTTTAGATGAAAAATTGTGTCTCCCCACACAGAAAGGATGCTCCAAGGGGGATATATCTTAAGCTCTACAGGTTATATTAAGGGAGATATGGGTAGATTTGTGAAAAATGGGGATAAAAATGTCTTAAACCAACTTTTTGTGTAGAATTCAGTCATCTTACTCTAAACATTCCATTTTGTTTGAAAAACATTCTATTTGGAATGTTAATAGAATGTTTTTTCCCCAAATATTACCAAACATCAGATGTTTGGTTACCATAGAAACAACAAAATTTTGCCAATTCTGTCAAAAACTGTTACTCATTTGGAAAAGCATGACTTGATTATATTACCCGTCCAAACTAAAAGAGCTTATCTGTTGTAGAACAAAAGTTATAAGCTTAAAAGCTTTTATGACTTTTTGTTAATTTATGGAGAAAATTTTATTTCATTATTGAATATTTAGGTAAATATTCAATATCTGGGCTTTTCGCCATTTTCAGGAATATTGACCATCCTGTGTGCAACAGCCCGTGAATTCCTTGAAAATTATCCAATTTTGTTGTGCTTGGTATCATTTGAAAGCTTAAAACATCCTCTTTAATGCCTAATTTCCGCCTGGAGCATCCTTTCTGTGTGGGGAGACACAATTGTTTATTTGTTTGACAAAAGCATGAAAGTAATGTTTGAGGGGATATGACCAAGACTAGTACTTATAGGCTTTCATAGAATAATTAAGTATACCTACCTCAAATATATATGTATATGGGAAGAAGGATCGCTCGCTTGTGAACGTATTTGTGGAATGTATTTAGAGTATATCGCCTCGTTTAAGGCCCCCTCACTTCTGTGAACTAGGATTATGTGACATCCTGTCTCTTTAGATTGGTTCTTGGTGTTCATGGATATCTTGGTGTTACAACCCGTATTGAGGCTTGAATCCAGTCCTAAAGTTATACTTATCATATTGTTGGGACAGAAGATTTACAGTCCAATGTATTCCAATTTTACTCATATTACTCCTTACTATTTTTACATGTATATCACTGTATTGGGAGGATTGAATCAAGTATGCATGTGTGTTAATACATCGAATACATATAATCGTGTACATGAATACTTTTGTATATAAAACTTATAGGCCTACAACATATTAATTGTTCTACAGAAAGGCGCGGGTACGTTTTATTAATCAGATACAAAGTACATATTTTTATAATAGTGCATAATTAGTTAAGCATTTATAAGCCCTGATGGGAAGTTCAAACCCTCCCCCTACATGCGTCCCCTAGGCCTATAGATATAGATCTGTCTTCTAGTACTGACGCCGATGGTCAGTCCAGACTTTAACTTAGCTGTTCTGGTGTAGAACCAAGAATTAGGGCTAAGAGTGTAACAATCGATGTTAGAGGAGAGTGTATAATGGGACATTAGGTAGAGGTAGCCAATCATATGTAAGGCACAGTCTGCGCACTAGCTAGCATAGTGCTACTCACTGTTGTTGGTACGACATTCTGGAAAGATTGTTAGTATAAAGCTAGGCTCTGGAATTAGAATTGAAGCTGATAGACTAGTAGTTGAGCTGGGGCGTTGGATGGGTGTGGTTGAGTGGACATTACCCCTTTGGATTGTTCATTTTCAACAGGAGATCTTGTCACTAGAAGATGCACATTTGATATTGATAAACATCATCCTTTTATGCGAGTGTTATGTCCTTCAAAATGGGGAACTATGTTATGGATTGGACTCGCTGTCTGGTTGGCGACAGACTGCATATGGAGCTAGCTAATATCCATGGGCACAAACAATACGTCATCTAATAGCACCCCTAACCTTTGCAGGATATTCAACCTCTATAGTCCATTCTTAACCGTCCATTATAGAAGAATTGTCAGTAGGTATTTACTATAGAAGATAACAGAGCAAGGAATAAAACTGATATGCAATACCACGGGCCGTTGGTAGAAAGTGGGTGCAAACCAATAAGTTTCTGTATAACCGAGTTGAAATGCCCTTGAATGCAATGGAAAGTACCGGTAGCAAGCATTCCAAGCTGGTATAGCTGTACTGGGGTGTCTGTAAAACTAAGATATCTATAGCATTTTACGACAATGTGGTAATAATTTGACATTGATTTCCGATGCATCCAGGGGCGGATCCAGAGTCAGACCTCTAATCTAGGGGGGTAAACCACCGCCCCTTTTAAAACAAAGTGAAAATAAATTCACCCCCCCCTCCTCCAGATCACCCACTGGTACATATCGTACTGTGTCATACTGAATAAAGAACAAGAATTTTTTCGATGGGACGTCTATCGGCACTTTATCTTTGTGGGCTACTAATTCAAGCCTTTAGGACACATGATCCCCTAACTTTCGTCGGTGAACACATTATTGAGCAGGGCTATATGTGAGGAGTATTAGCGGGTTGGGGGACTCCTTAGTCCGTTTCGACCCAGATTTCATAAAAAAAACACTCTGCACATCTGGTATCGGAAGACATTATAGTATACAGGCTAGATTAGGGGGGAGTGGTATTGAATGTAACTTTGCTGTTGATGCAAGATAACCCCAACAGTATTTTTGTTCTGTTGGTACGTGTTTGGCATTCCAACAAACATCATTGATAACCTAAAAACAATCGCATTTTTAAGTATTTGCAGTCAAGTAATCTATATGCGGCCATCAGATAGATTAATTAGAGATAAATGTCTATAAATTTCCATAACACTGAAAAAACATTAATTTAAAGGTTAATCAATATGAGTTTTATTGGAATCTTGCAAGCAATGCGTATCTTATTTCAAACCGACAGATTATTAAATTTTCTTTTCAGTATAAGAGCGTCCCTTTCTTTTCTTACATGAACCATCTTTGGATCTCATTTCGATCCCGTTTGGCATTGTTCTGTTTGAGATGATATAACTACTGTATAGATGGACATGATAATAATTATACCATTTGGGAATTGGTAAGTATCCATCTTGTCTTGAGTGACATCAAACTTCAAGACCCAAGTTCTCTTTGTCCATCCTTTCTATAACATGTTTATGTCTGTCGGTAGAGAATTAAAAAAGGAATAATACACAGTGATGCAATGAATATGTCCAGAAATGCTGCTTATCTTATCTTGCAGGGACGTCCAAGAAGGGCGGTGACTGCATTGGCAGAACGACTTTGGCCGGACGCTACCATACCTTACGTAGTTGGACAAAACATTACAGGTAACTATAAATGTCTCGGTATTTTACAAAGTTTCAAATAGATTGCTGATGTATAAAAAGCGAGGCCCAAAAATCATCTTAAAAAGAATGCTGTTTTCACTTTAGAAACAAAGGATTCTTGGACCATATGTTTACATAGGTCTATATATACAACACGCAGCTTTTGATGCTGACTCAACAATTAAACAACACTTGCAACTTTGTATTTGGCGAATCGACTCAGCCAAAAAAGAATAGGCGAATACTATTTCCGTGATTCCTAGAGCAGGTGTTTTGGCAAGACTGACACTGAAATGTGACCTGTGATTTTGAGTCAATCGTGGGCGGGCTTTGTATGTATTCGTGTATACAGTTTAAAAGGCTTCCCTGTCAGACCATGCAGGTGTCCTCCCCCACGCCCTGTCACTACTTGAACGGTTCACCTGACGTCTACACACCTGAGGCCCATCACCTGAACGACCTCAGTTTGACAAACAGACAGTTTGGATGGGGTGGGGGTAGACACCACGCAGCCACAGAGTAGGGTTCTCAGAAGGAATTGGCGTAGTTACCATGACGCAAAAACGCAAGACCATACACTCATTTATCAAAAGATCACAAAGTTCTGTTGTTGAATATTGCAAAAAGTTCAAGTGCTTACACCTGATTTTAGCCAAATTGCTGTGATGTCAATATAGAGGCCGTAGTTAGTATACGCAAATATTTGACAATGGCCACGTCCCTTGAACAGTGTAAGGGATCATTGTACAATTGCATCACTTCTTATGCGTCATGTCTTACGTTATGCATACCAGGGTATTGTATATTGCGACATTCAACTATAAAAACAAAATTAAGTAAAGCACATGATCTTATATAAATACCTAAATATGTACTTAATTTGTTATCAAAGGAAAATACTTGTTAATTGCATGGCCTTTATAGCCCTACATTTAATCCGATGGTTTCATCTTTGTGAAAATACAGATTTCTAGCCATCACTTTGTCTTTCAGATGACATGCTTGGCCACATTTTGCAAGCAATGGGTCATTGGGAGAAACTCACCTGTATCCGATTCGTCAACAGAACCACAGAGAAGGATTATATTGAGTTTGAACCTGGCCCTTGTGGGTAAGTTACAAGGAAAATCGCCGGAACGAACTGGCTATACACGCGACGTATATGCATGACGTCGCCTGTATAAGAGAACCTATGCATGCAACAAGAACCAAAGTAAACTTTTCATATAGGCCTACTACTCAGACTATAATATGCATATGACACTTGTGTATGTAACGGAATGTATTTACGCAATGTCGGATGAATAGTAAAGCATATTCACCTGACGTCGCATGTTTAGAATGCACAATGTACGCGACAGGCATCAAATTCCCATCTTTCTATGCTACTCACAAAATAGTCAGTTATCGTATATACAATTGAATCAATCCAATATTTTGGCGTAATATTGCATCAAAGGCATCATATAGGCAGTACAATGTGGGTGACAAGTACCAAATACTCAACTACTAATGTATTCATAAATTAACACGTATACGGTGGATTATATGAAATTGATGCGACCTTCTATTAATTCCCATTTCCAGATGCTACTAACATGTCGCGTATACATAATGGAAACAATTCACGCGACATAGTCGCTTATAGTTTTTGTAAAATGAATTTTGGCTACCTCACGCGTATATGTAGCACCATGTTTTGGCAGTGACAATAAAAGAGAAATTTCAGGTTGCATGAATCAGAACGCCATTTTTGGACTTGTGTGGTTAGCAATAGCTATAGGCCTATTATATATACGTCACCAATCCTCCCATTCCTGTATGTCTGCCATACAGACTGCTTCTTGTCATGACCCGTTTTCTCTGGGCTTTGTCGTCGATAGGCTATATTTTACATCCCATTGATTTTCATCTCAGACGTCCTCTGATGTTATGTCTTTGCTGCTATAACTGTCATCTATATTGACCTGACATATGTCGCCTGCATGTGTGCCGTTTTCATGTTTCTCTCAGTGTCCATATATGGTAGGGCTATCGAAGGATAGGGGGTGTTTAGGCATACGTTAGGTACATAAAGGTTGTGGTTCATTCACCCTCTTTCTACATCTTGGATCCTAATTTAAAGCATATAAGCCTAAACTGCTAAAGGTGGGAGCGGAAAACCTCTTGGATCCCATTCGACCCGCCCTTGCAATTTGCATATTTCCCCCATATGCTTTGCTACTTAAACTTTTATTTTTTTTAAATTCTATATCTTTATCAATAATATTATTTCTGTTTTGCAGTTGTTGTTCGTTCGTTGGTAGAAAGGGGGCAGGTCGGCAGGTGGTGACGTTAAGTAAGCACTGTACGGTGTACGGCGTGGTCGTACACGAACTGGGGCACGTGGTTGGCTTCTGGCACGAGCACAGCAGGTAGGGTCGTCTTTGATTTGTCAAAAAATAAATTTCGAATACAACTTTTTTTTTACCATCACAAGATTACATGCATGGTGTAATCTGTGTGGAAGAGATTTTGGGTATTGCTCTTGTTACACGAAATATATAGGTTGCTGCACTGAGAGTCACTTTGATTAACGCAGTTTAAAAAGGTGATTCATATTGTTTATTGTATGAAAAACGACTTGCCAACCTGTACACTCATAGTAGGTGAATTGTTGTTTTCGGGGAGGGGTCTCTGTTACTGTAAATGATTGCTAAACTTTGTTTTACTGGTGAGAACAATCATAATATCAATCTCGTAGTTTATGCCATTCCCTCACCTTTATATCATGTTATGGTAAGGCTGCTGAGCACATGAAGTTCTTTGTGACCCGAAATACATAGGAAGCCATGCGTTCATCATAGTCCAAGAAAATGAATAATGATACCCATGCTTATAAATTTTAAAAAAGCTATTCTATAAAAGGCTGATTCTCTGTATTTATGCCTACACCTTATAGTAGTGATCCTGTGTACACAGGGTCTGTCTCTGATACCCCTCTGACACACTCCTCTACCTCCCCTCACACACAAAGCAGTAGCCTGCAATACTCCTCTACACAGTCAGAGACTCAGAGGTTCTGTCAGCTGATAGACTCAGAGTCTATGTCATGTTATGTCATGGAATAGGCCTACAAGGCGCATGGAGTGAGAGTGTTTACAAGCGAATAATATCTTTCATATAATGAGAAGGAGAATGCCTCACTGAATCATTCATCTATTTTTCCAACTTGTACTAAAATGACTCGAGCAATACCCTAATGATAATAATAGAGGCAAAATATATTGCAGAATGCAATATGTTATTATTCGTCTGAACTCTTTAACATAGCAATGTTCTGGCAATCGTACGTGGCTTCTCAGTTCATGAATCTTAATTGAACGGAATATATTTCTAAGGGTATCAAAATGATGTCCTCCATTACATCTTATATTAATTACATTTCTCAGAAAGAAAATTAGAAAACCAAGGGTAGACACATGCCACGTACGTGGCTGGCATATTGTTTTTCCTTTTCCCATTTCAACATCCCAACACCGGCCTATATCCAAGACATATTAACAGGGCGCGTGCCATGCAATACCTGTCTCATTACAGGAGCAATAAGCCTAACTTGTATCACGTACTTCACCTTTCAGGCCCGACAGAGACAGGTACATTAGTATCATAGAAGAAAACATAATGGCTGGAAAGTTAGAGAACTTTGACAAGAAGTCTTCTTTTGAAATTGACTCACTGGGCCAACCATACGACTATTACTCCGTCATGCATTACCGAAGGGTAAGGATGAATTACATATATTCATAATGTCTATTCAAATGAAATTGTATTTGATTTCATATCTTTTTTTCTTCATATATATGGCCCTTCATATTTCATTGTATTGAAAATCCCTTATAGGTTGAACAATGAACAAAAGGAATTACATAGATTCATGATAATGAACTTGAACCGCTACTACATTGTCCTGCATACATGTGCACGTTACTGTCTTCAGACAATTTCTATTCAATTAGCTTTGTCCTTTTGATTTCAATACAGCAAATTAAATCGAACGGCCTCTTAAAACTGAAAAATCATTGTTTATTTCTTAGAAAACCTTTAGCCGAAATGGTAAGAATACAGTGGAACCTCGGGAAAGTCACGTGACGAGAATAGGTCAGAGAGACGCGCTAAGTCCCGGAGACGTCCTCCAGGCGCGCCTCCTCTACGGATGTCCAAGTAGGTCATACAGATATGTGATATTTATACTTAGTACAGGCCATGGGGGCACAAGGCAACTGTTAGGTCATACAGATATGTGATACTTACACATAGTACAGAGCATGGGGACACAAAGCAACTGTTAGGTCATACAGATATGTGATACTTATACTTAGTACAGACCATGGGGGCACAAAGGAATTGTTACTGCCCTGGTCTGCACACAATGTCGAGGGCTTTAGCCTAAGACATGTAGGTATGTGCAAACCAGGGCAATAACAATTGCTGAGTGTGCCCGCGGTCTGTATTTTATTTATTCTATATAATCAGATACATAGAAAATGTTGAAAGTTGTTACTTATAACACAAAGCTTGGCATTAGTATGTGGTGCAAAAG
This sequence comes from Lepidonotus clava, assembly GCA_936440205.1. Lineage (NCBI taxonomy): Eukaryota > Metazoa > Annelida > Polychaeta > Phyllodocida > Polynoidae > Lepidonotus > Lepidonotus clava. Next base: position 24,419,042 of record OW387135.1, read on the forward strand.
CAAATATTGTATTCATCAAGGGCAGGACAATACTGGGTTTGGAATCCTGGTATAGAATAAGAAGCCATATTCCACCTTGTGTTGGTCATCATTTGCGTTGCCTTTTTTCTTTTCACCAGCTCAAGAAGGTTACGTTCCAAACACTAACATGTTGGTATATTTGCCAACGCAAGCACCCATAACCCGTAGACAAAAATTATTGTTTGCGTGGATCCTCCACGTTATTGGGTTAACGCAACTGCCAATCATGGAATTTCCTCTATTCCACCTTGCGGTGTTCGGAACTCCACGCGTTGGACCTAAAACATTGCAAAAGGAAGTAAAACACCGCAAGGTGGAATATCCCAGGGGATTATGCATGCCCTCTAATTATACGGACCAATTATGAAAATAGTGATTTGTTGTTTTTTGGGAAAAGTGTCGTCATGTGAAATTGCCTGCAGCTGATTGTTGCTCTTGGCTTTGCAGAACCGCAGTGCATTGAGGAGTTAACGTCAACGGAGGGGAATTTCTCAACACCTAACTATCCGGTGAAGTACTTCAAGGATCATACTTGTGTATGGATCTTGCACGTTATGCCAGGTAAGAAGTTAGTGTGGACACCCATGCCGGTCTCACATTGTTATCAATGTTGTAAATCTCCTAAATGTGTACGTCATCCTATGAGCATTATTATATTCTAATCAAATCACACCTCAGTTTCGGTTAGACGAGATTTTGTCAAAATACGAATTAGAAATTATTTTCTTGGCTGCTTGGTTCCAGACAAAGGTTATCAGTGCTTCACGTTTGGAACCAGTAGCAGACAAAGTTCACGGCGCAGTTCGTGGCGTGAAAAAGTTCAGGAAAATACATCTACCTTTTGAAGTCCATTTCCGAGATTAAGGCCCTATAAGAGTAGCCAAGGGTTAATAAGTTAATGCTTTATTCAGGGATGTAAGTTCTCAGCGTTTCAGCTGATTTCAGAGAATTGAAGAATTCTACAAAATTTTAAAAAAGCTATTCTATAAAAGGCTGATTCTCTGTATTTATGCCTACACCTTATAGTAGTGATCCTGTGTACACAGGGTCTGTCTCTGATACCCCTCTGACACACTCCTCTACCTCCCCTCACACACAAAGCAGTAGCCTGCAATACTCCTCTACACAGTCAGAGACTCAGAGGTTCTGTCAGCTGATAGACTCAGAGTTTAAGGGCAAAATAAATGCTTGCAGCTCATTGTCTAAAAATATATGGGCTAAATAAATGCTTAATTCCCATTGGTCCTCCTGGGCCTGACCTAACCTATAAGTTGGGTCATGACCTATATCACAGCAGCAGGGCTACATGGTAGGGCATCATGAGCTGCACACAGGGTGACAGGGTGGTAGAGACAAACTTGTCAATGGGCATTCCACCCTAAAATATTTCTATATATTAAACATACATTAAATCATATAGTCTAGCAGGTATATATACAAGTTTTAGATCATCAAAATATTTCAGAGGTTTTCATTTGGGTCGACTTACATCCCTGTTTATTGAATACATCTAGAAATTCACCCAATCAAATATTTTTATCACAGGCGAGCGAGTGACGTTACAATTCCCAGACTTCGCCCTTGAAAAGTCAGCCAATTGCAGCTTTGATTACTTGGAGCTTCGGGAAGGCATTGATGAAACAGGCAAATTGATTGGTCGATTATGTGGAGAAGGAGACCCAGGAGTATTTCGTTCCTCAAGGTCACTGAGGTTGACCTTTGTCAGCGATGCCTCAATTAGTCTGCGAGGTTTCTCAGCCAGATACGTCAAATATGGTAAGCTGATCATAATATTCTCCCATATCATTAACTACCACGTTACATTGATTTTCCATTTATAACCTATTAAAGGCTCAGAAGATTGGAAACTTCATTGGAAAACGTCAGGTTCCGTGGAAAGTCTTAATGAATTGTCTTAATGACTATAACCAGCAGTGCTTCATTGCAGTTGGCGTTTTCTATCATGTTATTAACGTTCCAATAACAGTGGTCAAGCAAGTAAATATCTCAATAGAAATGTGTTAATGGTGTATTCATTGATAATTGATATAGCCAACGTTTACCCGGTGCTATTACAGTGTGACTTAATAGCATTTTGAGCAGATTGTATGTTTTTACCTTCATGGTGTTATTCTGTGATTCTTGACTATAGTCAAGTTAAGGCTATTTTCCACTTCACGGTATTTGCTTGCGGCAACATGAAAAGAAACAAGCAAACAGCTGCAAACTTGCTTGTGGTAGGCTACAGGGTGTCGCAAGGTGGAATATGGGTACTTGCAGCACTTGCTTTCGGTACTTGCAAGTATCGAAAATGATTATATTTAATTCAATTCTTTATTCATGACCCTTTTCAGGGCAAAGGATATACATAGACTAGACAAACAAACAAACAAGTATACATATATGCAATGATTAAGACATAAATAGTCCATTTGTGTCTATGGATTGCTTGCGGTCAGGGATACCAACATGTTGGTATCAAAACCGCAAATTGCTTGCGGAAGCTAAAATGAGCGACCGAAAATGCTACCTATAGGTCCCTTAAATTATTGATCAGTAACTTAGCAACCTGGAAGTCTAAATGCGTGACATGTAATATCTATTTGACAGCCCAATTAGTAATGGATTGATCATTCAAAAACAAGTACTTATGCATCAACATCAAAATCTCACAAAACATATATTTCAAATAATGTTATATATATATATTATATATATATAATATATATATAATATATATATAGATATATCATACTTCTTTCAACAAAGACTTTGTGAAAGCGTCTTCGAAATTGATTCATAATTGAACAAAATAAACTGTTGCAAGAACTCATCATGTATAAGCATGTAAAAATGTCAGACTTCTGAATTGTGTATGTCTTTGGACTTTGATACATATACATCATTCTGACAAGACCATTTGCTGTTAAAAGCACAAACACCCAAGCCAGACACAGAATGCATTAGCACGATCGATCACTGCTACAGGCAAAGTGTCTAATAGATAAGTGCTTTCTTGGTCTTATCGATCAAACTCGGTTTCAAGAAAGGTATTCAGACGTGTTGTAATTTTAATCTTGCCATTTGGACATTGCATATCAAATTGAAATCCATCATCGGTGCTTATTGCTGAAACTTACAGCTTCTCTGAAGACTGTTACAAAATATATTGCTATACGTCTAGACGTTTATGTCTCGTAATGACTCGGCCTTAGAAGTCTTTTTTGCCCAATACATTAATTAAGTTGTGTTTTTGCATTGCACTGTTTAAGGGATACTTCATTCGGCCTGGTAACCATGTGACGATCGATCAAGACGTTGAACAAGTCATAAATAAAGTCCTATAATTATTTCCTATAGATTGCAATTAGATGCCTCAAGGGGTTACTATTTAGCCAAACATGGCTGTAAGAATGCCGTTGTTAACCCTCTAAAACACAATCCGGCTGTTGCCGCCTGGAAAACGACAATTTTTCTTTTCAACATTTTTCCAAGTAGTAAACTTTGGTTAGCATTCAATATACACAAGCCACTATAATATATTAGATTTAAACCTGATTCAATTCTCTTAAAATGTAAATTTAGAGGCGTTGGTCAACCTTTGATCTTCTTAAACTATCGGAAAATAGGGAATTCTGTAGGGAAATCCAATCTGTGGGTCCAAAGGTTTAGCTATAATTATGATATAATAATGTTATACATGTATGTAACATGTATACATTTTGGTTTTTGCCAGAAACGGACGATGGATTATTTGCGACCAATATTATATTTTTCTTTTATATCGGCAGCTATCGACGTGGGTTCAGGTCGTGGAGATATCGGGTCGGGGGATGGCAGCGAGGACATGAAGGACACGGCGGGAGGTGCCCTCTCCACGCTACAGTACAGGGCGCGTAAGTTTTATCACAAGCCCATACCGACCTTGCGGGTTCCATCATCTTGTTTTCTTTTATGTCTTTTTCTTACCATTTTTATGTGTAGGGTGAGATGCTTTTTCACATGAATCTATTTCCAAAGCCTGTCTATAATTCGTAAATATCTTTATGGTGAAAAAAAAAAAGTTTTTAGGGGGACTTCGTAAACTAGATCCGGTCATAAACAATGCACTTCCGGTTTGTTTGATTGGCTGAATCGGGACCCTCATTAGCCGTATGAATAGACTTACATAGGCCTAAGCAAAGTTAAACGTATATAGCAATTTAGAATAGAAGATCGTGCTGTTCTGCGAAAAGCACTTGCAATTTCTTTCAATTGAAAGTTAATTATCATTACAATGGTATAAGCCGTTACTCTATGCATGACGTGATGAAGGGCAGCTTTTTGAAAAATATTTGCATTTCCTCCCACCAAAATTAGATATGGCGCTGTTTTCTTCGCATGTATAGCTTGCGCCTTATGTCCTATAATGTTATGTATAGGTGATATTTTATTCATTACTTTTTTCTTATTACGACCCATCCATTGATGTAAAACAGGTTGCAGCAACACTCACACTGAGAGAAGAGGACATATCTCGTCCCCTCTCCTGCCGGTTTTCTTTGCTGGACGCACAGCAGAATGCTCCTGGACCATAGATGGAGGTACTTGTTTGCATCGTTTCATCATAATATATATATATGCATAAATATGACTTATGCGCATGTTATTTGCAGCTCGATGCGTGTAAGTAATTACCAATAAACACTCCCTTGACAATTCCCCCATTTCCATATACTACTTATACACACTCATAAGCAAATCCAATAAGTTTGGAAACCCCCAGTATAGGAATAAGCAGGGGCGGATCCAGGATTCTACTACACTATAAATAAAATGGGAGGAACTTATAATGCATTGTGTAGTCATGCTGTACTTTTAAAGTAGGCCTACATGTAATGTCATTCACAATTTCATGAAAATAACATATTCCCCCCCATTTCCATATACTACTCATTCAGCAATAAGCTAATCCGATAACTTCTGAAAACTTTAGTAGGATAGGAAAAGGCCAAGTATCACATCATGCATGGAATTACTTGAATTAACATTTTTCCGATAGTCGATTGTTATAGTAGCAAAGTATGAGGCCTAGGCAGGATATATAGATAGGATTACGTATTAATAGTCATGAGTGTGTACCACAATGACAATGACAATGACAATGATTTTATTCACTTCCTCATTATGAGGCATAGGAAAACTACAATACGTAAACTACAATACATTAAATACAAGGGTTATAAATGCAATATAAACATTTTGATGCTGTGGGTGTGAGAAACACCGGAGTTGGGGAGATTCACATTTTTGTGTGCCATCTCATATATAACACCAGTTGTAGCACCAACCGTTTTAGTATCCCTATATAAAAAGGTTTTCTATTGGTGTTGCCAATAGTTAGGATGATTAACATAAACAATACAAAACTTACCCAATCTCCCTATTCAGGGCAGAACGCCAGTCGGATCCAGCTCTCCCTACGACCTGAGGTGGACGCCTCAGAGGACGCGGACCACTGTATCGGGGACGTGTATCAGAAGGTGGTGGCCACCAGACGGCGCCACCTGAGGAGGGCGGCCGACTTTACCACTGTACGGGGACGCCACTCACTGCCCTTTGACGGCGACAGGTAGGCCCCTATACCCAACAAGCGGGTTCTGCCATTTGAATCTCAAAATTTTGCAATACTCCATTGTATATTGGCAAACCTCTTCAAATGTAATTCCTTATTTTTCCCTGTGATATTAATGAAATTATCAATTCAGTTCACTTCTGTTTCCGGTCAAAACGTATCTGGTTCCGGTAATACTATTTGATGAATTGGAACACTTATATCACTTATAGGACCTCTTTTAGATGGTTTCCCTTATAATAATTGAACTGAAATATACTAAACTAAATTGTCCCTTTAAATCATAAGAAAGTGTGTAAGTCACTTGCTTAGGAAATATGAAATTTGCACAAAGTTGCACAATGTTATCTTAATGCATTATATTGTTTTTATTTTGGATCAATCTTTGGTATGTGAGAGATCATTTTAGCATTTAACACGTTCATTATTGTATAGGTCCATGTCTAATGCCTTTTCCATTGAACTTGTCACTGAACTCAAATGCTTGCTTTTTGCTCCGAAATTGTCCTAGTCATTACTTTCCTGATAAAAGGGCTATCGCATTTTTTTCTGTTTTAATAGGGCCTATGGAAGGGCGCAATATTTTGATGGTGTCGTTGATTTTCAGTGCCGTATCGCCTTTCTCATTTTCGACAAAGCCTGCCCTTCTAAGTATAGGGCTAAATTTAACAATTGTAGTTTTCTTCTGTACAACAAATTGCTGACATTATACTCTGTTGCAAGGCAATGAATTCTTGCTATTATTATTTTGTGTTGACAATATTAATCATATTGCTGTATTGCACTACTAGATACTATGCGCCGGTGAGGTATAGTTGTCACGTGAGCCGTCAACTACTTCTGAGCACGACGACGGTGATGTTACAATGGGCGTCTGACGTCCACCCGGCATTTACCCTCAGCTTCGTCATAGGTGAGAGTATCAGCTACCAACCTCCATCCTACTTCATAATTTTGTTATGTACACATATCACGTGAAGCAAGGGGGTGTTCCAAAGTGAACCCATATCATTCGCTCTGAGATCTTAAGATCTGCTGTTTTGTTTAGTACAAATGTAAAATAACATTGGAACCAAAATGTCTTTATTAATTTTATGACGTAAGATTGAAGATATAATGATTGTCTTAAGATTACATTGGAATGTACTATATCTGTTTTGGTCCCTTCAGATAATATATTCAATTAGTTCAAATGAGCAATGAAGAAATGAAACGCGACTAAAGTTTCAAACAATCATGCCATTCTCGGTATATTTGAAGAAAATACATCTCAGTGTATCTGCCTCAAATGCTCTCTGAAATGTCGGACATCAATTCTGTCTGTTCCCACAGGGAAATATATCTGTCAGTTATGTGTTACGTGGGACATAATCATGTACAGGCATATGACTACTTAAAAACGATAAAGTATATATATAAATGAACACAGTCTCAAAACTTCTTTGGACAAAATGTCCAACGCCTAGCAGCTGTTAAATGACATGTCTAGATGTCCGACGATTTTGGATATACACGGGCAAGTGACTTGATTAAATAACTAATAGTAGGAAATGCATTCCTTTAAAAATAAAAGTCCCAATCAATATAATTGACTTGTTTACTTTGCATGAGATTGTGTTACCCAAAGTTCATTCACATATGTACAGTGATGACGTCATCAAGAGCGGGCAAGGTCTATTTCCAGGTAGATTATAATGAGTGTGAGCTAGGGGTCGCTACCTGTCAGCATGAATGCCGAAACACCATGACATCGTTTACGTGCCACTGTCAAGCTGGTTTTCGTCTCCATGACAACGGATGGCAATGTGTCCGCAAAACGTTGGAATTCTCTGGTGAGCTCATGACCTTCCATGTATTTTTGTCAGTATACAACAGAGGCAAATTAGCCTATTAGTCTAGGGTGCATGGTAATAAGTAAATGTAGGAAGAGGGACTGCGTACAGTATGCATATCATTGATAGAGTTAAGATTGTCAAATATACAACATGAGATATACTGTAGTAGCCTCTGGATAGCAGACATGTAGTTGAATGCGCTTTTAATGAATATGGTAATTTCCTATCAGACCTCCAATTAGCGGATAGAATAAGCCCATCCCAATTTATACCAACAATAAAGTTTACCATCAAATATTATCAAAATTGCTTCCATGCGTATTCCATGAAGAGAGCTGCACAATACAAAATTAACCAAAGCAATTTGTTTGACAGATTGCTCCTATTATTTCTAAAATGTGATCTTATATTTTGGACTTTTCTACATAGGAACCAATGGTAAAACATGTCAGTCCAACCTATAATGTCCAACCCTATTTTGCCCTGAAATACAGTATTTTGATTGGCTGGCAAACCTGCAAATCTGTCAATTGATAAAATTTAAGAAATGATCAAGTTCTAGCAGTACTTGGGGATATATAAAAACACAATACTTGCTTATTTAAGTAATCTCAAGTCTTGGAGACAAGGATGGTGTATATGTCTGTTTTGTCCAACCCTTGTTCAACCCCTGGATATACCCAAAGTGGGATGGGCTTATTGTCTCTTCTTGACAATTAAGGTTCGGAAAACAATACTTGGCCCTATAAGAAATTAGGGGCGGATTCAGGTGTCATCCAGGAGTCCGAGTCCCCCCCCCCCCCCCCGCCTTTTGGTAGCCCCTAAATTACACAAAGAGGGGAAACTCTTGTGAATTCGAGCTAATCTGCTAGTATACGTATACATTCTGTTTGAGTACCTAGCCTGTACACATCCTCTCTTACGAAAATCCTGTATCCATCATCGAAATTAGGCCTATAAACGTGGGCAAAATCCAATGAACATTGTTTTGGACCAACAATGTTTTTGTTGTATATAAATAGTACATTTAAACTCTGCCGCTCTCTGCCTTTAGACACCTGCGGGGGTCAGTTGAGCGGGGAGCGGGGTAAGATCCGGGCGAGCACCGAGCCCCGCAACGACTGTCAGTGGACCATCAAACAGAGCAAGGGTTACCGCACCTTCCTGACCTTCACCAAGTTCGACGTGCCCTCCGCCCCCCGCACCAGTCGGAACGTCAACCTGACATCACTGACCAACGGCAGCGGGGCCAACGACGACGACGTCAAGGTGGACACGGGGGTGACGCACGGCAATATGACGTGTGATACCAACTATGTAGAGATTCTCATTGGTAATGAAAAGGTAGGTATGAAGGTTGTTTGTCTATTTCAGTTTGATGATTCATTGTTCGTAATTCATAATCGTTTAAAGATGCAAACGAATATGATTATATTTCATCTAACCTCTGGAAGATCATGTGTTACGCGTGAAGAAGTTCATAAAATTTCAACAACAAAAAAAAAAATCCATATAGGCCTACACTGTGCAACTAATGCATGCAGTTGTAATCATGCATTTTAAGTGTGCAGCCTTGGGACTCTGACTTTAATGATAATTCAGTTTGATTTGTAATTGCTGAAATTGCTACGTTTGAATGTTGTTTCTTGCAAGATCCTAGCATTCCATAACTGAGATATAGGTCCATTCCTGCATGTAGGCTATACTGAAAATATTGAAGAAGTATGATCCAATTTTCATACTCATTCCTAAAATGAATAGCCATATTAGATATTGGACCTTTTAGACAAAAATAAAAGAATCTACAACGGGCCTGGAATTAATAATATCCCTTACAGACAGCACGGGGACGTTACTGTGGGCGGGAACCCCCTCCTTTACTGGTCACTGGTTCCCGACGTGTAACCGTACGTTTACACACCCATCTGACCGACACCACGGACGGTAACCTGCCCTACTTCTCCGCCAAGTACGTCGCCTACAAAGACAACTCTGGTGAGTTATCACTTGTCTACTTATATGTACGTGAAAATGCAAAGAGAACTGAATTTCACGACTTTGCAAAAAAGATATTGCACCTATTTAGGTATGTAAAGCTATAGAAAGCGTGTCCATAAGACACGTCCATAAGTGCGTACACTGTATTTCTATATCATGATAAAGACATTCTAATTTCTCCACTAATATTCTATTTACCCTATAATTTACTCCACTATCTATATGGTATAACAAAACAAATCAGGAAAACACGCACAGTACTACTATACACGAAGTTGTTGATTATTTACTTCGCGGCTAGAATAAATAGATAGAGTGATTGATTAATAACAAGGAATAACAGGTGATAGATGCTACTATATATATGAAATTGTTGATTATTATTTTCTTTAAATATCTTTTAATGTTGGTGTCACTATATACTTTTTCATTAATTTTACAGACCGCTGCTTTCACCGGATGAAGGCATCAGGTAATGTGACCAGCCCTGGCTTCCCGCGTCACTACCCGCCCCACAGTATGTGCGTCTGGCGTGTGTCGGCACGCAGCGCGCACCGCGTGCACGTCAAGTTCGACATCATGGACATCGAGCCCACGCGCCTCTGCCACTTCGACTACCTGGAGGTGCGCGACGGTAAGCACCGCACCTCGCCGATGGTTGGACGATTCTGTGGCCGCCACAAGCCGCAGGACATCTACTCCTCGGGTAAGTTGTATATTAAGGGGCCGTCCAGTAAAGTAGTACAATCGCAATTTTTGCATGAATTTTAGTTCCCTGGCCCCACTTGGCAAAAGTATTGGATTGATGCAGGAACATACGTGTATCTTCAAAGAATTCTGCCCCCCCCCCCCTTGATGAGTCCATTCTCACATTGCACCTCATTTGTAACTTTGTATACTATTGGTATTGTGTACCCCTACACTAATTGGTCTTTTACCATTATGTATAGAATAGATACATGAATAAGAGATATCTGTCTGGGGCCCTTGATGGGGAGGGGGGGGGTGGGTCTCAATGTCGCGTGTCGAACTTAAGAGATGGCGATGTCACTTGCACCCCATGTCGCATGTCGCCTCTAAGATGCAATAAGGTGTAATTTTTTCACTCATATAACTAAGCCTCATGTCGCATGTCGATTTTAAGAAATGGCCATGTCGCCGTGTCGAATTTAGGGGTCTAGGGTCATTGTCTTGCATCGTGAATTGTGAAAGGAATTGGCCCTTGGAAACAAATGTGTAGGACCTATAGTTTTGCCGTTGTCACTGTTTTCTTAAGATGACAGCCTTCTTACAACCTTTGTTTCTATATACTACTTATATCTTTGCCTTAAAACAATCCACTTTTCATGTACTACTGACTCGAAACGGGGTTTGCCCGTTATCCCCCGCTTCACACACATTGGTATTTTTTTTAAAACGTTTTCAAGTACAGTAAACTTCACATGGTCAATAAATACACATTAGTGGAGCTTTTGATGGAACACAGATTGCCCAGGGTAAATTATCCTAGATAGAAAGAAAACGATTATACAATTATGCCTATGCACAAACACACACGCAGAAAGGATACTGTATTTCATTAAAGTATAACAATTTCACCCCGGCAGGCCGCCACCTGTGGTTGATGTTCATCTCGGACAGTGACGGGTCGGGCGGCGGGTTCCGGGCCCACCTGGCCTCCGAGAGCCGCGAGCACCACGCCTTTAGGACCGTCCGAACCCCCTCAGGGGTCACCAGGGTCAAGGCCAAGGACATGCCAAGGGTCACCAGGGTCAAGGCCAAGGACGTCCGCCGACCCCGCCAAGAGAGGCGCCACCTGCTGGGCTGACGGGGAATTAATGACAGACGCTCGCTAAACAGAGTTTCACCGAATATAGAAGATATTATATGAATTATTTGTTATATTTATTACCTGTTGTTTGCGAAGTGTATTCCATAAACAATGGTGTTGTTAGATATTGTACCGTATGATACCTGTAAGTATTATTCATTCAAACGAAGGATAATTATGATAGTATTAGGAATGATATAATATTCACGTATTTATGGACCTATATATTAAATGGTATAAACAAGTATAGAATAATTCAGCATGCATTAGTTACTAGCTAGATAACTATGGTGGATGTTGATCAAAAGCCGACGTTATGGGGGAGCCTATCTCTAACACCAAGATTTAGGATATTAAACATCTTTGCAGACATGAAGGTTTCCTATCTCTAAGGTAGGCGTTTGGTGGTTTAAATGAACATTAATATTGAAAATAAATCATCTAGATAGCCATTATGGTAAATCTTGTATAAGTATGACTTAATTAGCATAGTACGTCATTGCGACCAAAGCATAACAGTTCCCCGTTATTCAACGATTTCTTTTATGTGCGTGTACCATGTACACAAACTATTGGAGTAGGTAATTACTCGAGAGACTCCCTGCATTTAAAAATATATTCAATTATCCGCTCAATCACTTTGCAGTCAGTAACACGGTCTAGAAACAGACTGTTCCCATAAACAAACCAATAACTTAATAAGTAAAGCAGGGAGACCCTCTATCTTCTTTATAATCAAAGTAGTAAAAGTTAATGTAGTAGCCTATTTCAAGTACAGTAGCATAGATTGATCACAGAATCGGTCCCCAAATTCTTGAGACAAGGAAGCCGGTATACGTATAAGTCAAGGCAGATCATAATAATTATGTCGTAGACAAGGAGGGGCGTTTTCCCGTGACTAACCGAGCCAATAATAAACAACTGACCATAAAAAGCTCACATTACACACGCACAAGTTTGTAATTGGTCATTCTCAATTCTTTCCTTGGGAATTTATACACTCTCTTTAATATTTGGTCCCGTTCTTAGGGGCAAGATTTTAGTCTTATGAAGTTACATTGGTCCAATAAGTAGCCTACCTATATGTATAATTATAGACATCCTGATCGTAGCTAATAAACACAGATATATCAAGAATATTATTGTATTGTCATTTTATTTCCTCATCTTTATAACAACCCAATAAAATTGGTAAAAATATATCAAGCATAGAATCATATTGGTAGTTCGGTTCTCCATAGGTGTAGCTGGTGGTCGTAGAAGGAACAGGAGGCAATGTGACACGTTGTGCTTGATGCTGCTTCTTCGTTTCCCTCCCCTTCACACGGTAATGTTTTCTTCTCGTTGCACCAGTCTACTCCATACGCCAGAGAAGCGTGACCCATGTAGGACGCTACGATCTCCTGCTCGCCGTCTTCTGTTTTACCAGTAAAATAAAACATTATCAGTTATCATTGTACCAAAGTGCGCCGAAATTACTAATCGTATAACCGTTGATATTATAGTACCATATGCCTATTCAATTAGACACGTTTCATGCGTCTGTGGGTGTATAGTTATTAAGTATAGATATGAGGAGAACAGATAGATGTGGGGACGTGGCTTGTAGTTCCCAGTATCAAGACCACAATATGAGGAGAACAACTTATCGTCGGAGCAATGTCTCAGCATAATTATTCAAGTAGGCCTATTTCAAAAACCTTCTGTTAGAACAATCTCAAAGTGTATTGGATTATTTCAAAAACTTACTGTCAAAGCATTCTCACAATGTATTGAAATATTGCATAAAGTCAATAGGCCAATTCCACTATGCGTCATTTCACTTGCGTCGGGCATTTCACTTGCATGTATTGAAAGGGATGCCAGTGAATGCAAGCAATTACTAAGGACACAAATTATGATATGGAATTTACTTGCATTACTACTTATGTTAAGGGAACACAAATGGGAATGCAAGCAATTTCTATGTGGTTCTCTATGGAGTACTTGCGTTCAGATACCAATATGTTGGCATCAGAAATGCAAGCTACTTGCGTTTCCTAATTAGAGCAAATGCAAGTGCCACTCAACGCATAGTGGAATATACCCTTTGGACGACAATTCAGATACTATCTTTTAAAGAATCCACATAAACAAAATCGGTTTCAACAATCACCAGATGAGTCTCAATAAAGATCATCCAAAATTGATCGGGAAAGAAAAATTTCATAAACCATTAATCCACATGATGTTTCAAAGCCTCTTACCATTAACATGGCGGCAGTCTAACACATGGAACCCATTGTGCATACAGGCGGCCAGCAGGTAGTCGCCCTGACCACCGGGACGCCACTTGAGTCTCCAGACGCCACCACCAGAGGGCGTGTCCGACAGGGGACGCCTCATATTCCGGGTGTCCCAAATAAGGACGTGCTCGTCATAACTAGATGGGGGAAAGATGCATACATAATTATGTTAAGGATAGAGAGGTGTTATCAACGGCCTTTTCAGCAAAATTGCAACAGTTTTGTTAACAATGCTTATTAGTGTATTATATATCAAAAGATTAGTGTATTATATATCTCTATTTAATGATATATATGTAGTTTCTTAATGAAGTGAAAATTATGATAAAACGTTATTTTTTACTTTTATTTTTTGAATGTCAATATCTTCATAACTACATGTAATTACTCTTGACCTCTGAAACTTTACATGCAGTACAAGAACCTGCTTACTGTGGAGGGAACCGTGTCTCAGTTTTTTGTTTTAGGTCCTAGTTTTTATTTGTTGTGTCCTCTCAGTTCATCAAGCCTCTAGATTTTCCCATCTGATTTGCATGGAGTCTTGTAAGACCCGGCCTAACTATGTTTATCAAGACTTGTCACAAGGTTGAGGATACACAGCAGGAGCGAGGACAGGATGTGTGCTATTCAATCTCTCTAAGGGGCAAGGATTTAGAAAAGGGGGTCTGCATAATTGGGTAAGTATATTGAAATATGGTTGGGAGGGGAGGGGGGAGGTGGGGTCAGGACCCCCTGTATCGACCCCCTGTCTTTCCAACATGAGGATGAACACGGTATCAGTTTAATTGTATCTGCATCATTGGAGGTAAAAAGGCGATAGTATCGACTATGGCAAAACAACCAATTGCCTATCCTTGACAATCATGAGATGTAACAGAAATATCATATTTTGTTCATTGTCATCTCTAACATCTAAAAGCTCTTCTGATAGCACAATGGGGTAGAATGGATGGTGAAGTAGTTATGAAGAATGATTATCTGAACGTTGCAGTAGGCCTTATTACTTCCGCAATGTATCTAATATAGTTAATAAAGTAGAAAACTTTTCAAATTGTCTTATTATCTAATTGCAACAATGAAATCGGAATTTTCCGTGTTATAAACAGCCTTACCTGCCTGAGGCCAGAAGGTACTCTCGATAGGCGTTACTCTGAAGGCTGCAAACTCCCATTGTGTGCCTGAAATCAAAGTGTATATAGGTCGGCACTCAGTTCCATCTACAACCTGCAGAATTCCCGAATAAATAGGCCTACGGATAACGAAATCCCATTAAAATTGGATAACCAAATGCAATTTATTATTGATAACGAAATGCTAAGAAGATAAATTATATATTATAAGATATGTTGTTATATAGAATGACGAATACAATAACCTAACGCTATTATTTGTCCTTGTAGACCAGTCAAATTGCCGTACCTTTTGCTTGTTGTCATCGCAACTGTCAGAGAAGCTCTTATATCCCATGTTTTCATACGGCAGTCATCACCTCCTTATGGAAATAACGAGCAGTAAGTGTGTTGATAACTATCATGAAAGGCAGTATGGTATCATTTCAATAAGTATGTTAATTCATGCATTAAGCTTAAAACAAACGTTGATAACCTGGGAACCCTTGTAATATGATATATTTTATTTGTTGTTTAAGTATTATGAAATGGAGTGATTTATAAATGAGTAAGTATCAAAGTTAACTGTTCATAAAGAGACCTACCTGAGTAGATGACGTTAGGATCCCAGTAGTTAAAGGCGGCAACCCAGGCTTCGAAATCATGTGCTTTCCACTGACTCCGAACTTCCATCTTGGAACCTTGATGAAGGTCCACCAAGTTAAGTTGGCCTTTGGAGTCACTGACAACCGCAGTGAAAGTGTCACTTATATGAAAATATAATTTAAATGGATGATTAGATATCTGCATGAATAAAAAGAAATTGCCAGTTTTGATTTCTATTTGGCAGCAGGCCCGTACACAGGGTCTACTGTGGAAGGGGGGGGGGAGTGGCGAGAATCCCTAAATGGAACTTTGGCTTATAATATCAATAATTCAAACCTAAAAAGTGGAACTTTTTAATATTTTCTTCCAATTTTCTAGTGTTTTAAAAATGATTTATTCAAGGAATTGTGGAACTTTTTAAGAAATTTACTCTGTGGGGGTTGGTGCCACCCCCACCATCCCCTCTGGGTAGGGGCCTGGGCCGCCGTAGGCCCTATAATCTTGCAAGTAAATCACATTCTGTTTACTATTACTTTTCCTTGATCCATGTTAACTAAGTTGGTCTGATTAACGCACTCTCTTGTCAAACACCCGAAGAGGAACCCATACCTTCACATTGTGGTAAAACATATTTAAAAAAGGGGCAAATGAATATATACTTAAGGATTGACAGTAGTGCACGGTGCGTGAGTCGATGCACCCGTACATTTTAAAGATTCCTACTTACAAGATCATTGATACTATACCATCAAATAGCTTAGAATGGTAGCATTTAGAAGATATAAAACATATGTTAACGAGACCAAAGTTCACAAAAAGTCAATTTTATAATAAAAAAATAAGTTTTTCCTTTTTAACAAGGAAGCCCCTTATCAATCCTCAGCATGCACATAATCCATACCTATTATCAGAGCCTGGGGCCCAGTCTAAGGACAGAGCCAGCCCGTCCTCCACCACGTCCACCCGGCACTCCTCCTCCAGGGTGCACGTCTCTGCGCATGCGCTGTAGAGGTCCAACCTGCCTCCAGCATTGACCACGCCCACCACTGCTTTCTCTGCTACTGGTGTCCGGCACCACTTGGCGTCCAGCACGGCAGCTACGTCCTGACGGTACTTCTCGGTAAGCTGGGGACCAGCAGATGTGTTGGTCCCCTCCATTTTGTATAATAGTAGTCTGCCCAGGCGCTTGTGGGGAGCGGTGGAGGGTTCCTGTGACGGTACATGGGCAATATGGAGTTGTAATTTATTTGATATCATTTGTAATACATGAGTACTTTCTACATTATGGAGCGAGGGTACATAATATGTCCTATTAAAGTTATCATAAACGACAATAAAATATTTTATCAAAAAACTGTTGTCAATTTACAATTCATAACTTTTTTCCGTATTCCATATATCCCACCATAAGGAAAGGATGCTCCAGGCTTCAACATTTAAGAGGATGGAATAAGTTTTCAAATGATATCAAACCAGTGAAATTGTGTCAATTATCAAAGAAGTAACAGGTTATAGAACATTGGAATGTCACTTTTCCTAAAAATGACAACAATATGAATAATTCAGTAGGCCCTATTTACTGAGATAGCCTATTCAATAACAAAACATAATTCTGAACTATTGTTAGTGTTTGGTTTAATACTGCTTGATGTGTATAGTTAATTTATCCATGAGTCGTTTGTCCAGGTCGTCTGAGTCAATCAGACTGCGTTTAAAGTTAATACATCCATTCCCCAATAGTTCAAAAGAAATGGACGATGAGGGAGCTGGTAAAGTGAAAGGTCTTTTATTCAATTAACATCTCATCCCGAGTCAAAGCCACAGTGAATAAGTCTCTATCAGTCCACCTTCCCATCTCCTATCAGCAATCAACCACATTTAGAATACAAGTTGTTCCAACACATCCTAGACCGCCCTAGTGCTTAGCCCTATCACAATCCTTTGTCCGAAGCTGTTGGTAGTGGTAAACTCCAGTATACTGCGCAGGAGCCGCAGGTATTACTCCGAGCGGTTCTTCTATTTCTATGGTTAAACTCTAACTCCTAACTAACTCGCTCCCTACCTTTGCAACACCTTTTATACTGGTTAACAGGTGGCGCTGGGAGCGTGAAATGTCTCTGCCTAGAAGTAGACTTGCTAGGTCTGATCCTAGCTAGATTATAAAAGATGATAATATATTAAAAGTACTAAGCTATTAGTACATTCGACGGCGGTCAGATGTTTGAGTTTAAGGAGGTGGACGACATAGCTCAAACCAAATAATGATTTTCAATCAAATATGATGGTTTCCCAATTTTGATTATTGGACATATTCATTATCAAACTGGAGTGGGGTGGCCTTGACTCTCGTGGTACATTCAACACAGTGTCAATATAATTAGAAATTCCATTTTTTGCTTATCCAGAGGTATAAACAAAGATACATTCATATGGTCGGATTTACTTAGTACATAAGTACATTTTACCATCAGTCCCATGTTGAGACTCAAGATCAATGAAACCATTCATAAAGTTTCAAGGTAAGTTCATAGTATTATCAGCCCCGTGTCAAGGCTTAAGGACTGCGGAACCCGTGCATAAGATGATAAGGTAAGTTCAACGGATCGTGAAATAACCCTTAGAGTGAAGGTAATTGTCATGCATTCAGTGACAAGGTAAGTCCAGAGGATTGTGAAATGATCCTCGAGGTGATAGGAGTTGTCATGCAAACTCTTGACAAGGAAAGTTCAGAGGATTGTGAAATGATCCTCAAAGTAAAGGAGATAATTCTGCCTACTGTGGCAATACTCATTGTTCTGAGTATCAGGTCCGTTACTTGACGGTTCAGGAAAACACAGAAGAAACAGGTAAGTTTTAACTTAGTACATAAGTACAGATTTTTGACCTATGCGGTTTGGAACAAAAGTCAACAAAATTCAACATATATACAGTGTGAAGTTGTCTTAACCTTCTAAGAGTAACAAATACACAGCAAATTCAATTCTGGAACGGGTTAACATAATAACAAGTGGTTTCGGTGAAATCGGACATCTTGAATGGACGGATCTTTTATACAATGCAGGTTGGTTTTCGAACAGTTTTTTCAACAAAATGACATTATTTACAGTGAATATAGGGTCCCGGTAGTGGACTGATTAGTATTAAGCAGTTTGACACCTATAAACTATCATACCAAGTGCGCGCCCATCAGTCACCCTTAGTACATGTGTACTTAGCGGGACGCTTGACTGGAGTTCCCATCCAGGGCCCGACCTCGATCTGGGTTCCTCCAGGTGATAGGTGCCCGGATGGCAATTTCTGTTTCGAATGAATTCAGCAAGTTTGCGCGCCCGATATGAATTATTATGCCATGATAACTGAAATTTATCGCATGATTATGTTGGTTGGGGACCTAAACTTTAGTTTAGCGCAGGTTTTGTCAGAAATTATACGATAGTTTGATCATGCTAGCCGATTTCAAAATTTGGATCCCTCGGATCAAAAAGGGGTTTTCCCAAATTAGCCTCGATATGACGTCATTTTAATCAGTGCCGGCGGTCTTTTGGAGTACTAAGACGTGTTTTTTCCTAGTTCTCTTTCGTCAACCTTTTTCACCATCTACCATGGTCCGCGTCGCAGTTTTCTGTTCGGACCGAGAAGGCGGGATTGAGGAATACCCTGACCTTTTACTGGCGGGCACGGAGCACACCTGCATCGTTTTCTCAGGGTATGCCTTCGCGCACCACGTTATGTGGCCGGACGATGTCTTAGTAGTGATCTGCAACTTATTAGACGTCCTAACGTGGGACCAGGAATTGGAACTCTACATCCCGTTGTACACTAGCTCGGACGCCGCTGCCAAGTTTTATGCGGAGACCCTGAATCGAGCCTTCCTTAACGTGAAGTCCCACCCGGCTCCATCTACTTTGGTTATGACCACCCCCTCCGGCTTTGACGTGCGACGATGGGCCCTGACGGATAGTGACGGGTCCCTGCAGAAATGGGTTAACCGGTTGGTACCCAAGGTCAGTCGGGAGGTGCGCCGGGCCAACAAGTGGTTCGGGGTGCCCACCGCGGATACGGGGCGAGTACTCCACGCTGTCCGGACGGTCGCTGACGGAAATATAACCGTCAACGATTTCAGGGAACTTGAAGATGGATACCGGCCCTCCGATAGAGTGGTCCGACGCTGGGCGCGGGTACTAGGGCGACTGATTACCCGCCTGCCTTTGGTGACACGCTAGGCCGTCGGCACTCGGCCCCCTTTTTTTTTGTAAATAATAATTTTGGAGTAATTCCCATCAACTGATTCCTGTGATTCAATTCCTGATTAGCACCCAGTTCACTAATATATATCCAGGAGGCATCAGCCAGTCTGTTTTCATGGGACGCGAAGATCACAAGACTGTTTTTTACGGGACTTTAGATGTTGTTTTTCCTCGTCTGTTGCCGGGAGTCGCCCTCCTTTCGTTGAGCTAGGTCCACACCCCGACCGCTCCGAGACCGGGTAAGTCCAGCCTTCTTTCTTAACTGTTATCTGCACGTTAGGTAGGCTACTAACCCGTTAATTTTAAGGAGATTGTTGGTCCAGAAATTTGTCAGCAGTCTTCGGCTCGCCTTCACGTGGTTGAATTCCGGAAGCTGACGTCACTCCCGGAACCAGAGATTGTATTTCGCTGGTGATTTTTGTAACGGGTAGCGTGGGCGGCCACCTGGTGTTTACTTTTGGTTACAAGATGGTGGATGCGGGCCGGAAACTAAGACCTTGTGTACTAAACTTATTGTCTTTTCCAGGTCCTGTGGTTGGTTATAATAACATGAATGGTGTAAGATGGTTGTATTGGGCACTGAGAGACGTTGGGCTATATAATTTTAGTGGGAGGAATTGTTTTAGGCGAACATGATCAAGCATTTTTATCTCGCGCGTGGGTTGGGCGATAATAGAGGGTTTGCTTAACTACTAGTTTTGTTGACATCACCGATTCAAGCAGGCTCTCAGCGTGTGGGTAGGGTATGCCGCATTGGCCTTGTAGTATTATTTTATGATTATTGACTACTAGTTGACTGACACTGCACCAGTGGAGTTGTGTGGATGACCAGGCATTCCGGTCTGGACTGTACAGCACTGGATTTGCTGTGACAGAATTCTTTGTTTTGACGTTCCCCGTACAAGACAGTGGAAACAATCCACATGGCGGCGCCATAAGGTGTGAGGCGCTTCATGGGGTTACCCCTGGTAAGTTTGGGAACTGTATGTGACCAAGTACTCTGGCCTAGACTGCGTAGCATTAGATTGGCTGTTGCAGAATTCTTTGATTAGTTGTCCCCCTTACAGGGTAATGGAAACACCTTCTTGATGATCACATGATGCGACACCATAGGTAGAGTCGTCCGATTGGTTGTCAGCGACTCCATGGTAAGTTGAGAGGGCGTAGCAAAAGGCTACAAATACCATCCCGTTTTAGTCTAACACCAAGACTGCGTCAGTGTCATTGTGTTAGAATAAGTGTTGTAGATAATATTTTGTGCAGTGTCGTCCAGATGGGAGGGGGAGAAATAATGGTTGTTCGGACTGGTTTATTATTATTTGTAGAGAAACTACTCTTGGGTTTATGAAGAGCCAATGCTTGAACGGTATGTCCTATTATTGCTATTTTATACATATATATATATTTTTTTTTTATATAAATATGGTCGGTATATATTTTGAATTACAGAGTGGTTGCTTGGCGTTCGTCCTCATAATTTTGTACTGGGACTGAACGTCAGCTCCACTGTTTACATTAGTCAGTTAACACCCCGCTTCTAGGTAGGTAAGTGTATTCCTGATATTTTCATACAAATATTTTGTCTACATGCACGGTAATAACTTAACATTTTAATTTGTACAACACACAGTATGGGGGTTGGGGTGAGTATTCATTCCGCAAGTCTACGTGCCCTTTACGCTGGCATCGAGTATTAACTGTACATGGAAGTAGGTTGGTTACAAGTTGCTTAATTATCACCTGAGAGGATCGGGGCTCAGACCCGGGTCTATTACCGGTCTGAACACCAACCTAATCAGCTACACGTGGTCGTCGGCACCCTCCCCTGTTTTGTAAAACTAAAGGGGTCGAGTGCCGAGTCCCTCATTTGTTACAATCAGGAGCAGCATGTATATTACCTTTAATATACATACTACCCCTTTTTACAACTAAGAGATGTGTAAATGCACTTCTCCAGAAAGACAGCACCTAATTAGTCGGGCCTCTTTTCCCAATGTGTAGATCCAGGTTAAACCCGTATTCTGTTCAGGTCTTTGCCCGTTTTTCTTATGGAGAGCCAAGACTACTCCTGAAAGGACTCCGCCCCCAGCCTATTTTTAACTATGCGCACGAGGGGCAGGAATTTTTTGTGCTAAAGACAGTTTTAGAATTTTGACTTTACTAATAGGACGGGTAGACTATCTGCTAAGGGTTTAACCAAGTTTTTGCAGCCATTCGTCAGGGAATTAGTAGTCCGTGTCCCCCCTCCTCAGCTCAACTGTTGAGCGAAGACCCGGTTACTTTATGCGCCTCGACGGCGGTCGAGACTAATGTTTCTTTTTTTTTTTTTTTTCCCCGACGGCGGTCAACTCTGAAGCCGCACGTCTCTTTTATTAATTTTGTTATTACTAATTTTACCCGGGTCAAAACTTGACTTGTTGTTTTGCCTCAGTCCCGGTTAAATCTGGTCTAAACATGGCCTAAATAGCTTAGTCTCGTACCTTTGGGCAGTTGTTTT
Source organism: Lepidonotus clava (assembly GCA_936440205.1). NCBI lineage: Eukaryota > Metazoa > Annelida > Polychaeta > Phyllodocida > Polynoidae > Lepidonotus > Lepidonotus clava. Next base: position 24,441,085 of record OW387135.1, read on the forward strand.
CCATCTTACATTTTTCGCTGGATCCTGATTTACAGTAAAATCAAGGGATCCCACGACTGGGAGATGTTGTGACCCGGCGACCATTACACATAACCAAGATGATGGGACTACACATTTTGTACAGCGCCTCGTCCCACCATCCTGTGGGTTTTAGCTACAGCTCCCCCCCACAGGGAGAAGTCGCCTTTATGAAGAAGGGAGTTAGCACCCTGTGAATGTCGCCAGTTCACCGCATCCGTCCCGTAACCTCCTTTTCCTTGTGACCTCCGTTATACTTTCTGAATGTAACATGCCTCGGGCAGGAGTGGTTCACGTCACTGCTCTTCATAGCATGTCTGTATCAGAAGCAAACGAGCCACGTATAGTGTACTCTCGTGCGCTGTCACGGAGCGTCCCACCTTTGAATGTTACTACATATGCTGCGTTCTTATGTTCTTACTACAACTTGCCCAGGATTCCCTGAGGGAGGGCTCTTAGTTAAATAAATATTGGGCTGCTTTATATATTAGTTTTTGTGTAAGTTTCTTTCTAGACTTTTGATATTATTTTTTTTTTTTTGTGATGAGAGAACCGCTGTTAGGAGCCGTCCCACCCGGGGCATAGTGACTGCCATGTTCGAGCGTCGACCCCAGTGCCTCCCAGAGCGTCGGTGGCGCGTAGCCCCACACGACCTGCCTCTTGCTAGGCACCACCGACACCAGGCATGTGGGCGGGCTCCTGCCATTTGCGCGGCTCTCCCATCTTTGAGGAGAGTACATATATATATATATTAAAAGAATAGGTTGTGGTATTTCCCAAGTGACTCCTGCACCGCAGCCCGATCCTAGCGGTGACAACAGCACAGGGGCCAAGTATAGATGGTACTTACCTGGGGAAATCCACATCGCTCGTTGGAAGCGTTGGTCCCGTTGAGCGCACATAGGTATTTTATAGAATTTTGTGTTTTTCCTTTTATGCTAAAATTTTGAGTTACTAGGATCGTTTTCCGAATGGGTCCCTACTTTAATAGAGTTGCCAAAGTAGTAATAAGAGTATTGAGCTAGGCTACCGGGCATGGGACACTCAATCTGAGAGAAATTTAGATAACCCATGGGTCCATAGAAGATGGTCGGACCAGCCTACCCGGCCCAGGTTTTCCTGATTAGTGACTTAGTATTGAATGAGTTAATCGAAAGGGTCTTGTCTATTCATGCTGACAGGACTCCGTCGAGTTCTCCAATACATCCCAGTTCAGTGTTCATAACAATGATTCTTAGATCTACCTGTTACCTTTTTTTTTTTTTTACAGACCTTAGATCAGCGCTAACACTTGTTATTTTTGTTCATATTATAACTTCATAGACTGTCCCTGGGTCCTTTTCAGGTGCTCCTGGTCTCAAGGTTTTTTGAGTAGTGCCCGGTCCAGTTGCAGTGGAGGTAGATGGAGTTGATCTAGGAGGGGCGTTTGGGACCGCGCTATGTCTCAGCACTTGTTGAGGCCAGTCCGCTCCGACATCGGACCAACCAGCGTCGACGAGGCGTGGCACTCCCATGGGCACCGGAGTGGCTAATCCTGATGAATACCTTAAGAGTCTGGCCCTAGTGTTATACTTCAAGTTACTCATCATTAAGCGGGCAAATTTCTTGGACACTCTCAAGGTATCTGGCAGTGGCACATTAGATGGTCGTTGTCCCGGTCTGGTCGCCGCTCCCATCAACTGCGCTCCCCAAGTAACGGTAAGAGTGAACTTTAGGCACAGTTGGTTAACCAGCACGTCCTTGATTAGCACATAGCCCTCGGTGTATGTATGATCGGCAGGCATGGCTAATTCCCCCAGAAAGATTGTCTCCATTAAATGTGGATTCACGAACTGTACATACAACCCATCCACGGTCTTCCGCCTAATGCGCTTCCACTTGCGCCAGACGAGGACCACAATGGCGATGACCAGTATAGCCAGCAGTATAGCTAGTACGGCCACCGCGGTAGGACTGGCTGTAGTGTCCGGACATCCAGTGAGTGTTCTCTCCTGGGTTAACAACTCCTTTGGGTCGGCTGCCTCCAGGGCCATGGCCCGAGGCAAAGTCATGGCCAGTCCAGCGAGAGCAGCTTTACCTTGGTGTCTCCTCCAGCACTTCCAGAGGATACACCCAATTATTGTTACTGCCACTACTATGCAAAAGATCGTGAGGAGACCGAAACCGCCCCCAAAGTTCCCTATGGAGAACCATGGGGCTTCCTTGTTCACTTCATACCGGTCAGTAGCCTTCTTAATACCCTTAGCCAAGTCCTTCCGGTGCTTCTGGATTCGCTTCGCCAGAGAGGGCACAGGTATCCTGACCTTCAGATTCTCCTCGATCTCTAACAGTTCCTTTCTAATCTTTTCAGGGATAGGGTCTGACTCTAGCATAGTAGGTTCATGTTCGGACTTGGTGAAGTTCGTGTCCCATCCCTTCACATGACGCGCCGCTTCCAGTAGGTCGTTATGGGGATACACGACCGTCGTGATCCTAGTGTGTCGGTCACAGTTTCTCAGACTATACGGGATCCACGACCCCTGAGTCTGAAAGGCACAGTCACATTCCACCTGGACACGCGCATAGTTTTCTATATTCACCTCCACAGCGGGCTGATTCCTGCAGATCATCTGTCCCCGTGTGTCGGCGCTGACCACTAGCATGTCCCCATCATCCAGATACACAGCCATTTCCCCAAAATCCGCTTCCAGTAGGTAGTCCAGTTTACACTTTTCCTGTATAGCGACGTCATCCCGCCTCAACAGTGCGGCAGTGCAGGTATTATCCGTGATCTTTTTCATGTAGGGCAGGTCCTTGCAAAGTGTGATGGTCTGCCCATAACAGCCTGACCAACTGCCGCTAGCCAGCGGTACATAGTACTGGCGGGACATAGACATAGCCACACTTTTAGGCAGATTAACAATTTGGAGAGCGTCCTTCTTTTGTCGTCCTCTAACTGGTACCGGCACAGGGAAGGTCAGTACCTCGTAGACCCTAAACAAGTGTTCATCGGCCACAACCGGCACCCGTACATACACTATTAGTTCTTGGGTAGTTTCATCAAATTTAAATGGGGGCTGACTGTTTTCATAATAGAAAGAAGGGTCCGTGAACGCCACATGGAACCTGGGGTGGATTCCCTTCAGATACCTGTTGACTTCCAGGACCGCTCCCACCATATATTGGCGAGGTACCAAATCCATGGTCAGTTGACCCCGTGTCAGGTGTTGCACACCTTTCCTGAACACGCGCGTTTGCTCGATTACCAATTGGAGATAAACCATTTCTCCTAGTTTGTCTTCCAGAGCTACAGGTATCATGTTCAGGTATAATTCCATCCAGTCCACCTTATGTTGGACGAGTCTCATTCTTCGGCGAGTGGTATTATGTGCCTTATTTAGCGACCTCAGATTATCCAATAGAACTATCACGACGTGGTTAACCTTTTGTATTGCCTCGTCATGCTTATCGTTCATTAGCGCCAGGTCTTCGATCATCTGGTCAGAGGACTCCTGTAACACCCTAATCAGTTCCCTATTGTATTTTACGTCAGCGGAGAGCCCCCTGTTCCACGAGGCTGGAATTGGGAAGGATGGCCATCCCGGATCGTCTATCATGAGGGGTAGCTTCTTCATCCTTTTAACCCTTCCGCCCGAACCTGGTTCTGGCCCTCGGGCCTGAGGCTTCTGCCGGGTGTTCTTAATTAGGGAGCTTAAGGTTTCATTGAGAATTTCCCTATACCGACCTTTGAGCGCCTGTGATGTCTGATCCATCCAATTCACCAGCGACCTGACATGGTAACAGGCTCGGTCAAGAGCGTCTCCTCCCTCTAGGTACCGATGACAGACCTGGCCAAAGGTAGCCTTGATGAAGGAGCGCTTCTGGGGAATGGTGATCAGAAAACCTTGTCGGACGTGGGTAATATCTGCAGTGGACATTAACTTTCCTGGTTTTAGCACCACCCCATATCGTTCTAAGGCTATAACTTCAGCGTTAGGGGCTAGCCCGTCACTTGGGCTGGAGTCATTTCGTAGCCCCCCAATGACTCCCACGATGACCAGGGCGAAGGGTATTAACAACCTCATTGTCACTGTTTATAGTATATCTCCGAGGAAGCCAAAGTTTGTAACTCACCCAGGAACACTACCACAATTAAGTTGCCACTGTTCTTCTTCGCACAATTATCAGCCACGCGCCAAAGTACGCCTCCCTGGTAGGCCTTTTAATCCGCTTAGTTCGGGACATGTTCATAAAGGCTCCGCCCGCTGGCATTCACAACGCGCTTGATGGTTCCAGTCTCGTCCTTCGTAACTGTGATCATTAGATTCCTCATACGTTCGCAGGACGAAGCGCGCATTGCTCTGAGGGGTTTTGGGCCAGCAGGCTCCAATCCTGGGCGGCCCCCGTTGGTTCGTACGACGGCTGACTTAGTGGGAACAGTTGCGGTACCTGTGGGGGATTTGTTGTCTGAGGCTGGTTCGGCCACAGGGGTCCCCCCGGTGGGTTGGTTGGCGCCCACTGCTGTTGATTCCATAGCAGTGGCGACGGACTGACGTTGCAGCTCGGCGTCAAGCTGCTCAAGTCTAAACAGGCGGGGTCCGCGGCTTGCAAGTGGTGGAGGAGGGGAGTCTTTGTCGGCTCGACTCCCACCGGTGGGGTTGGTGCGTGTTGCCCGTGCGCTGACTCCACCCTTGCTCCCGGCACGACGGCGGCCAAGTGTTCTTGCCCCACTTGCTTTTCCTGTGTGGGCAGAGGTTGGCCGCTTCTTGTTGCCCGCCGTCCGGTGTCTTCCCCGACACATTTAGAAGTTTGACTGGGAGTTTGTATAAATGGAGCGACCTGGGCCTTAACCTCAGCTAACTGTCTGTCCAACTTCCAGCCCCACTGTCCGTCTAATCTCGTCAACAGTCTCAAATAATTTGAACAGTGGTTGAGTCAGATCCCAAAACCACCCGGTCTGGATTTGTACCGGCCTTGCGGCGATGTCTCCCTTTTGGGCTGGCCTTGCCACCACAGTCAGCTTTGGCTGGGGCTCCGAGTCACTCACCTCAGATAGGCAGTAAGAGTCTTTGTTCGCCGCCTTCTTTTTGGCTGCTGTTGATCCGGTAGCTTTCTTGGATCCTCCGGTGGCTGCCCTGCTGGGCCGTCGAGCCGGCGTCCTCGGTTTCTTTCGGGCAACTCCGGTATCGGTAGAGTCCGGGCGGACACCGCCCCGGCCTGGCCAGCCCCACCGCCTAAGATTCTGGGGTGGACGCTTCTTGGTACCTTCCTTCTCGGTTGCCTTTTCTTTCATCGGGCGTGCTTTAGAAGAAAGGTCCTACAAACATTCCTCGAGCGGGCACCGCCCTCCGGTATGGGCGGTTAACTCGCTTCCTCCTCAGAGGGACTATGATCCTCCCCTCCGGATCCTCAGGGAAAGTTGTAGTTCCCTTTGGAGTACTGTGGGGCCGGAGGGCCAGGCAGTTCCCCATGAGTCGGAGGTATTTGTATTCCGGATTGAAGTTTAGTCTATCTGCCCTAGGAGGAGTTTGAAATCGAAAATTGTCTATCTCCAACTTTTGTCCGGGGATAGAATCAATGTCTATCTCCGTTTCCTCCAGTGGTTGGGCTAGGCAAGGCAATCATCTGAAGTGACTGTACAGGATCAGAGTTGCGGGCCGACTGGTGGATCGGCGCGGATCCCACGAAATTATAACTGATCCGCCTGCCCATGTCGTCTCCATATTTGGAGCTGTATTTTGTTTCAGGTGGGGAACGCTTGTATCCGGTCCTAGGAGATGACGCCAACCACTGGCATCTCCCTCGGTGTGCGCACCCTCCCCTTCTGCCACGCCCCTGGGCGCGGCGAGGTGACCGTGAGGTAGGCCACCTGTTCCATTAGCGTTGATGCTAACGGTGCCGCTCCGCCGAGTTTTTTTTTATTTTCACAGGGCGGCATGGTTTCCTGCATTAATCATCCATGTCGTCACTTTCCCCGTCGCTGAACAGAGCGGCATAGTTAGGCCGACGGTTCCGACGCAGGTTATAGCCACCTTTCGTCGGGACATGGCCCTCATCTGTTTTTCCTGGGCTCTGTACCGATGTATCCGAGATCGATACATCACCGCAGGGCAGTTTTATGGGCTTGTTATTGCCTGGAGGGGATCTCCCCTCCAGCGGCTGGCTTTTGCCCCTTCGTTTAGCTCGTTTGCGTTTCCTCTGTCCATTAGCGCCGGCTGCTCCCCGTCCACAGGCGGCTTTGTTAGGAACAAAGGATGAGTTTGGTAACAGTGCGGTGTCCGCACTGGCGCCCTGACCATCAGTGAATTGCCCATCTGACTCTGCTAAATCAGTGGGACTTGGACCAGGTTTTTGTGTAGGTACCTCCCCGGCCATTGGAATTGCATCATGCTCACGGGGACCGGTCGTTCCCGATGAGTTTTCAGTCTCAGCACCCCTAGTTTTGCCTTCTTTTTTGGCAATTTCACCCGACGGGGTGTGATGCAATTCAGGGTTTCGGTCAGGATCTGCCCCTTTTGAGTTAGTTGTTATTGCTTCTCTCACCAGTTTGGGAATGATATGAGGGACAGCTGGGGACCAAGGTCCATGCGCAGGCTTAAGTTTCGAAATATTCACTAAATGTGGTATTTGTTTCCCAGTTTTCAGCGACACTAGTCTAACGAGATGATCCCCTTTAGTTTCAATCACCCGGTAGGGCCCAGTGTACCTGTTTGAGAACTTAGACGCTTTATTTTCACTAGCTAAAGGGTCGTACATGTATACCATGTCACCTTCGTACATCTGAGTAGGCCGCGCCCGCTCATCAATTCTTACTCTCAGATCTTTTTCATAGTTTTGAACGACCCTTTGCGCCATATTCCTAAACATAGCAATGTTGTCCTTTGTTTGCATGAAGAATTCACAGTCATTTAGCGTTTCAGGGATTGTTCCCTGCTCAGGCATTCCCATACTGATTGGATCCCTGCCAAACAGTAGGGTGTGAGGACTGTATCCCGACCGCACACTGATCGTGGACCGAACCGTCCATAGCGCTATGGGAAGCAGGTCAGTCCAATTACAGTGATCATCAGGAATATAATATGCGATCAGGTTCTCGATTGTTTTGTGTAATCTTTCCACTCGGGCGTTGCCTGTCGGCATTCGCCCGGTGGTAAACGTCTGTTTGCACGCTAGTTGTGTGGTAATTTCCCGGAATAGCCCTGAGAGGAAGGCTGCTCCTCGGTCTGTGTGCAGGCGGTTTACCCGTCCATACCGACACACTATTCCGGTTAGGAAACAGTTGGCCGCGGTTTGCGCGGTGGAGTCTTTAGTGGTGAAAGCCTCTGGCCAACCTGTTAATAAATCTATGAAGGTCATGATATATTTTGACCCATCCCTAGCCCTCTTTAGCGGCCCAATAAAATCACACTGAACCACCTCAAAGGGCCGGGTCGGTCTTTCCCAAGACTTGGCTAAGGCCTTGAAATGTGGAGCCCGTCTCCTTAGAGAGCAGGTCTCACAGGCTTTCACATAGTCTACTATATCGGCGTTCATGTTTCGCCAGTAGAATCTCTCAGAGATTTTGGTAGTAAGATTGCTGATCCCTACATGTCCCCCAGCTAGAATATCATGATGTAACAGCCTCAGGACTTTGGGAATTAGTCTTCCTGGAACTATCATTCGTGGTTTTAACCTTACCAGTTGGTCTTGGTGTTTGCTATACCTTTTGACGTTGAACCTACAAAGCACTCCTGGTGCTATCATTCCCACAAAATCAGCCTGGTCCATTATTCGCCTAGCTTCAAGGGGATCTGGCGGTAGGTCTCCGTCCTGAAGGTAGTCTATCAACTGCGCGCACTCAGCATCTTGGAGTTGTGCGTTTATTACCGTAGCCACAGAAAGCTCTTCATCCTGAATTTCGGCCTCAAATAATTCACATCCCACAGCGGGCTCATATTCTTCACCTGGGACATGTTCATGATAGACCCTAGACAAATAGTCCGGTAGAAAATGAGTCGCTGCTGGCTCATAAATGATTTCAAAATCAAAATCTGATAGCGCTAAAGCCCACCGTCTCAGCCGAGCTGACGGGGCTTTGTAGGCACTTTGTAGCAGGGGGATCAACGGTTTGTGATCGGTCACTATTGTGATTTTAGCTCCCTGCAACATGTCCTCATAGTTCTTAATACTTTTAATTACTGCCAGAGCCTCTTTCTCTGTTACCGAATAATTTAATTCGGCGTCACGGAGGGTACACCCCCAGAAAGCAACCGGACGGTAGATTTCATCTAGTTTGTGACAAACCGCTGCACCGCACGCGGCGTCTGATGCATCAGTTAATAAATAGAAATGCCCTCCTATATCTGGATGGATTAGCAAGGGTGGCGAGGTCAGCAGTTTCTTTAACTGTTGAAACGCCTCCTCGCAGGCCTCTGTCCATTCAAAAGAGACTTCTTTCTTTAGCAGCCGGTTTAAAGGCTTTGCTAGATCAGCGAAATTAGGGACAAACGGTCGGTAGTAATTACATAACCCCAGAAAGGATTTGATAGTTTTCACATTATGCGGGCGGTTAAAGGCTGTGATCTTCTCTGTGGTAACCTTTTGTGTAGCCACCCCTTCGGCGTTTACTACGTGGCCGAGGAAATTAATCTCACTGCGGCACCACTCACACTTAGACGGTTTCAGTTTGAGGTTGGCTCTCGCTAAAGCTTGGAGAACCACCTCAACACTCGCCAGGTGTTCGTCAAAGGTAGTGTCGTAGACGATTACGTCGTCTAAATATGCTAAGCATGTTCTAGGAATCAAGCCTTTTAACGCAATGGCCATCACCTTGGTAAACTGCCAAGGCGCGCCAACTAAGCCGAAAGGTACACGCTTATACTGATATACACCCATTGGGGTTTCGAAGGCAGTGTATTTTCTACTGTCTTCTTCGATTACACATTGATGATAGCCGCTCAACAGATCTAAAGCTGTCCACATAGTGGGTTTCTTGTAAGCCATATATAAGAAAAGTGATCGAGCTGTAGGCATTGGGAATTTATCTTTGAAAGTGACTTGATTAAGCATGCGGAAGTCTGTGCAGAGCCTAGGTTTGCCGTCTTTCTTCTGCACTACCACCAGCGGGCTTCGCCAAGCCGACTCGCTGGGTTCTATGACACCTATATCTATGAGCTGCCTAACTTGTTCATCAATGATATCCATTTTCTGTGGAGAGTATCGGTACGGTCTAGAACTTATTACTCCCTGCGACTCATCCACAATGATTCTCATCGGCGCTATTTCACAGTGACCTAACTCTTCCATCGAGAACGCTAGCGCATCTCTGTTGTTATTAAGCATTTGTCTAAACCTTACCTTTTGTTCTTCATCTAAGCACGACTCGGTTAGGTCTATTTTGCTTACATTCTCATCCATTTCACCTCGGGGTTTCTCCTCAGCGGATTTACTTTCCATTTGCACTGCGTCTTTCATTACTTCTACAGAAACCCTACAGATGGACATTGGGGTCTCTGTTTTAGTTAGATAACACAAGTCTAGGAACTCTTCTATCTGATCTTGATTTACCTCAGGCACTGCGCATTCTTCCGCAAAAGCTAACACTTCATGTGGAGTGATTTCTTGCATTTCGTCTAGCGGATTCATGACTTTAATCCACCATTGACTTCCCACCGTATTCACGCACCCCTCCACCAGGACAGGTGCGGTTACTGCCGGTGCGCAGTAAGCTACTGGTGAGTCTAACCCCAGCGGCTCTCGGGTGGTAACCGGTATGATGCATTCATTTCCCGGCGGAATTTTCACTGTTTCTTTGCTAACTATAGGGTTTCCACAAAACACTTCTATCTTTGCGCCTGGTAGAGATAAATCTGAACGAAGCACTGTTAATAAGTTTCTGCCGATTACTATGGAGTGGCATAGATCGTCCACTATGTTGAAATCATAGCAAACCACTGATCCCTGGATTGAAAACTTACACCTAATTTGTTCTAGTATTACTTGAGACGAATTGTCTGCCAAACTGATGTTTCCTTTCGATACTTTCCATTCGTCTAGAATGCATTGTTTAGGGATCGGCTGCTTACAAAAGGTAGACATGAAGCAATCGCTCGCCCCGGTGTCCACCAAAGACTTAACCTCTTTCTGATCATTAAATCTTAGTGTTAAGAAAAATGCTTCGTCTCCTATCTCTCTTCTAGCCGATCCGTCCACTGCGCCTAATTCTATCATGGAATGAACGGACCTATCCTCTAGTTTCCCTGGCTCTTTTGCTCGTTACCACCAGGTTTTCCATCTTTATACGTACGTGGTGGTTTTTCTCTCAATCTATTCTTCAACCACAGGCACGCCTCAGTAGAGTGGCCATGTTGTTGGTGAATGATACAGAACTTACTTTCATCGAACGGTAACCTAGGCCTCTCTCCTTTCTGCTGAGTTTGCACATTCTTTCCTTTGTCTACTTCCCTGCTCGGGGCGTTATTAGTTTTGGCCTTCTGGTCTAAGTTCCTTTCGCCTTTCTGACCTTCATACCTATCTTTTCTTTCATAACCTTGCTGTTTATAACCACCACTGCTCTGGGGAGATCCACTTTGCCCCAGTTTTGGTTTCTGAAACCATGGGGCGGCCTCCAGTCGGGCCAGCACCACTCCAAACCGTTCAGAGATGGAGTTTAGAGTTGTGGTCTCCTCTGACGCTTGGCTTCCAGCCAGCTCGCTCACTGCATTGGATATTTTAGTTCCCCCTTTGCCTTTGTCCAACGATTCTAGTCTCGTTGCACAATCCACCGCTTCGGTGAACGACTTAGGGTCCAGTATAGCTACCTGTCTGGCTACGCCCTGTTTTAATCCTTCTAAAAACACGGCTAACATCATGCTTTCGCTTGCTTCTGCCTTAACCTGTTTTTGTTTCAAGACACCTGCAAATTCAATCACACTCTGGTCCTTTCCTTGTTTAAGAGCACAGAACTCTGCGTGTTTCTGCCACTTAGCTCTTCGATCACCGAAGATCTTTGTCATCTGAGCTTCTAGTTTCTCAAATGTGTCTTTCTCACTTTCAGCTAACGCTCCTGCCCAGTCGTCTGCCCTTCCCTTTAGGCCTAACAGCGCCATATTCAGGAGATGGGCGTTCGACCAGTCATAGATAGCTTTCAGTCGCCTCAATTCCCTGAAATACTTTTCTATTTGCTCATCTTCCTTTCCACTAAACCACGGTAACCTAATGTTTGGTCCCCTTTGGTGACCATTGTGGGTCGTTTCACGCACTGGCGCTGGTACTTGACCCAGTGCCAAACCTAGCTGTGGTAGAATATCCCAAATATTTGGTTGGTATGGCGGATTCGGTGGATTCGGAGGGTTTGGGGGGTTGTTCTGTCCTGGTGGTCCTGGCGGACCTGGTTGGTTGTTTTGTGGAGGATTCGGAGGGTTTGGCGGATTGTTCTGCCCTGGTGGGTTCGGTGGATTGGGTTGATTCAAAAGAGGGTTGTTGGGTTGGTTTGGGGGAAGGTTATTGAGAAGGTTCTGAGGAGGGTTGTTGGGTTGGTTTGGGGGGAGGTTATTGAGAAGGTTCTGAGGAGGGTTGTTGGGTTGGTTTGGGGGGAGGTTATTGAGAAGGTTCTGAGGAGGGTTGTTAGGTTGGTTTGGAGGAAGGTTATTGGGTCCTTGTGGGTTTGCCTGATTATTCTGGCCTCCTTGCGCCTGCTGACCCTGTTGGTTTATAGGGGGGTTAGGCCCAGGTGGATTCGCCTGATTAATATGGCCTCCTGGAGCCTGTTGACCCTGTTGGTTACCCGCTCTTCCCTGACCTGCTAGTGGATTGATTCCCATCGCTTGTGCTAGGAAAGGATACAGCATATTTTGCCGTACGGCCCCAAGGTCTATCCCGCCTCCTGCTAGCGCAGCTTGGCCGGCTTGTTGGCCCGGTTGGCCGCCTCCATCATTTTGCTGAAGTCCCCCAGGGTTTATCCCACGATTAGGTTGCAATACCCCCGGATCTACACCCCCAGCTCCCCCTTCACCGGGTTGCTGAAGTTGGTTTTGGTCACCCCTTTCTCCTATTAGATCCACCAAAGGTTCACCTCCCTCCGCCATATTATCTTCGTGGAGGTTTTGTATATCGTGATTGTCCCACTGTTCCCTTACAGGGATTTCCTCTACACTAATCTCGTCCTCGCTCACTGGTTTGTCTTTCTTACCTATGCCCAAAACATCCTCGGTAATAAGTTCAAATGATGATGAGCGTGATTTCTCTCCTCTAGGTAGTTTTCTATTAGGATTACCTTCTCTGACATTTGCGACAGCTTGTTCTGTTTCACTATCTCCTTCCTCGTCTTCGCTTTCGTATTTATCATACGGCTCAAGGGCTGCAATGTCCCCTTCTCCTACGTGATAGGCTTTCTTTACAGTACTACCTTCCTCATCTCTATCTTCCCCTTCCTTATCACTTTGGGTCTCTAGCGTTTCCCTTTCTGCTTTATCCTGATCGCTTAACCTTTCTAACTCCTCATGCTCTTCGGGGCCTGCTTCTGCTAACTTCCTTATTATTTCTGCCAGGTTAGAATCATACCCATCCAACCCCAGATCTGGAACTCGAGCTTTTGCTCCTTTATTAGCGTCGTCCAAGTTCTCCCCAATATCATAGGTTAACCGATAGGGTTGTAAGTTGCCTACTTTGTCGCTGTCTCCCTCGGTTTCCCTTTCCGCTCCCCTGTCCCTACCTACTGTTTTCCTTTTAACTACAGTGGAATAAGGAATGGACGCCCCCGGGTTGGGGTGAGTCGGTGTTACCAGCGGGTGACTGATAGACTCAAGTCGTTGGGGATGTGGATAGGTGAGAGAATTCCCATCAGGTTGAATTACCGGATTTGCAGGGCGTCTCCCCCCTGATGGGCTGGAGTTATCTGCGGTGTTTTGTCGATTTTTCCTGTCCCCTATGGGAAGTAAGTAATCCTCATCGAAAGTTTCCTGTTCACCTTGTCCTCCTGCTGCAGGTAGTAAACGATAGGGGACTCCTTGACTACACCACGGATTGTTCGCATCGGGTCCATAAGTAGAGTGAGAGCTAGCACCAGGTTCGTGGCCCGTGGGTGGCACATACCCCGGATTCCAATATTGCTGGTAGTCTTTGAGACGGTTCCACCCTTCAACTCGTCCCGAGTGTGTTAGGGTTTCAAGTCCTTCGTCAAGAACCGGCCTATCTTTGGACCCTAGGTGCCAGGAAAATGGTTTACCTCTGCCACGGGTTTGGTAATTATGAATACCTTCGGGGCAGAGCTGCTTGGGTCTGGTTGAAGCCCCCTGTCTCTGTGCCTCCCCGTCTAAGGAATCACCTACCTGGTGGCGGTTTTCCACATTTCCTGTATATGATGTTGACACATCGTGTCCTGCGGGCCGCAAAGATTGAGGCTGGGCGTTAGAAGAAGCCTCAAATTCACCGGTGGCTGACATCAAGGATGAGCAAAACAACAAAAGTCATGTTTCGGGTAATCTCCACCAAATGAACTATTGTTAGTGTTTGGTTTAATACTGCTTGATGTGTATAGTTAATTTATCCATGAGTCGTTTGTCCAGGTCGTCTGAGTCAATCAGACTGCGTTTAAAGTTAATACATCCATTCCCCAATAGTTCAAAAGAAATGGACGATGAGGGAGCTGGTAAAGTGAAAGGTCTTTTATTCAATTAACATCTCATCCCGAGTCAAAGCCACAGTGAATAAGTCTCTATCAGTCCACCTTCCCATCTCCTATCAGCAATCAACCACATTTAGAATACAAGTTGTTCCAACACATCCTAGACCGCCCTGGTGCTTAGCCCTATCACAATCCTTTGTCCGAAGCTGTTGGTAGTGGTAAACTCCAGTATACTGCGCAGGAGCCGCAGGTATTACTCCGAGCGGTTCTTCTATTTCTATGGTTAAACTCTAACTCCTAACTAACTCGCTCCCTACCTTTGCAACACCTTTTATACTGGTTAACAGGTGGCGCTGGGAGCGTGAAATGTCTCTGCCTAGAAGTAGACTTGCTAGGTCTGATCCTAGCTAGATTATAAAAGATGATAATATATTAAAAGTACTAAGCTATTAGTACAATTCTTGAAAAAAATAATGGCTATTTACAAAATACTTGTATGATCACAACTCTTGATGTAGAAATGGTATTGTTTATCTGTTTGAAGCTGGAATATTTTCAAGTTATATTTTCTAATCTGATGTAACAAGTTTGTAAAGGAATCACAAAAATTGTTGTCTCCATGGCAACCAAATTATTGATGTTTGGTAAATATTGGGAATAAACATTCCATTGACATTCTAAATAAGGATATTTTCAAATGAACTAGAATCTTTTGTGTAGGTTAGCTGAATTGTACACAAAAAGTCTATGACAGTTTTAACACTATTTCTCGTTAAATTCATCATATCTCCCTTGATATTAGTCCTATATGGCATAGGACAAATCCCCCTCAGAGCATCCTTTCCCTGTGTTAAGTCACATGTATCATGTACAAAGCATGGTTGTTTCCATTATTCACGTTGAAAAGCATACCGATGTAGGGCCTTAGAATAGTGACATCAGGGAATTCCTATTTATTCACTTTCCAAATAGAGCGGGAGGTTGGAAGGCCGGGCTTAGATTCCTAGAACACGCCCCCCCCCCCCTCCCCCCCCGATGCGCCCCTAAATATGCCTACATATTAGCCGGGAAGGGTAGATTTTTCGATCTCAATTACACTCTACGTCACTGAACAATAAACCCAATCAATAATCTATATTTCAGGTAACTCACCTCATCGTCGCCAGGTGGGGCGTCGGTCCCACTAGGGGGCGCTAGTTGATACGTGCCGCAGAGGACGATGTCCTCATGTCCCGGTAGGGGGCAGCACTCGACCGAGTCGGCGCTGTACTCGACGTCTATCTCCTGTAGAGGGTGCGCGTTACGGGATGAGCTTTCCTCCGTCATATTCAACTGTGTCAAGAAAGGATAAAGTGAACATCATGCAAATTGATATGTTATAATAAACGAGATATGCTATAATAAACGATAAACGGTTGTCGTTTATTTGTCAAAACCCTCTTTTTGTGATTTGTTCAATAAAGTGACTCTTACTTAAAAATCCAATTAAAACCGGCTCCCCTGTTAATGCTTTTGTACAATTTGCCCTATAAGCCTATAGCACTATTTGGGCACAGTAATTTTAACAGTAAAGATTTCAATATTTTGACCAGAGTTGGAGGCGTGGGTCAGGCGCACCCATCTTGATTGTGACCTTAAAATCGAGTCTAATAAATTAAACGTGGATAAAAAGAACCCAGGGGGTGCCAATTAGGGTCCTCTTAATCCATCTGGTCCACTGCAGTTTTACAGGGATTACTGACTGTTCATTCGAAACTGCAAATCCATTATGGACCATCAAATCAGAGTTTAATCATTAGCCGATCAATGCAATGTAAACCCAACATGTGCAAACGTCTTTCGGTAAGTGACAATGAAAGATGGGTCATAACTATAGCAAGATATTGAACTTCAAATTTTGCACAAGTCTTGAGTATATTTACACTCTTATACAAGTCATTTATTTATTTCTCTTGACTGCTAAAGTTCCTATTAAGTGGAATTATCATAATAGTGCCCCAGATTTTTTCCCCTTTATTTTGACGTTTCATTTTTCTCACCAGGTGGCAGTACTGTACCATTTCTAATACCCCCCAAATGCTTCATGAATCATACTGGATTTTCTTTATTTCAACTTTTGAATTGAGGTTTTACCTTTGTCCATTAAGAATTGACTAGAGGCGACTAGATTTCAAAGCTCCCTTATATGACTAACTCTGGATCCATTCCAGCTCAGTGACTATTTAAAAAAAAGGATCAATGAAGATCTAATGGGATAGAATTTTCATCGCAAAACGAGAAACTTTGCTGTAGACTCCTTGTGTAACAACCTTTGAAGGACTTCTATGCCTGCCAAAATTTGGTTTATTGGTTGACGTTTTATCCCCAATAAAACGCTCCAACTTATTTGTTATTTTATAGCAACTCCCGCTTCCGTAACATTTGACAAGCTTCTACTACTCAAAATCGGATTACCCCTATAGCATGCAGTAACATGCATTGATTGCATCCTAGGAACTTTCTTGAATATCCCATCTAACTACATAGTATTGTACCTGCTTTCTATTATCTTTTCAAAGTTAAACCGGGATGTTAAAACCAAACTTAGGAGTTTGTGACAAATTATCGGAGAACAAAACACCAAAAGCAGTATGTGATGACAATTTTATTGAAGTATGACTTACATGTAATTTGTACTTTTGACAACATACTATGATAATGAGATGCTCTGCGAAAAACTATTACGATTTAAATTGCAATTTGATATTCCTCCTTGAAAATCTGCCATTTATGCCAATAAATACATTTGCTATGATGATAACCTTGTCCTCATAAACAGAGACAAACTACGAAAATGATTTAAAACATTTGACAAATACAGTATAAATGTATTTATTACCAGTGCCTATGGCGCTAACTCTGAGGACACATTGACAATTTGACAAGTACATAATTATATCTAACATGAGGTAAATCTACCAATTTCTATACGATGTACTAAAATGTCTAATACAATTTTGGAATTGTTATCGATATCGATGATAAAAGATTGGGCAGAAAACAGATATATATAACTGACAAATAGTGTCAGAACAATGTCTGTAAATAACTATTCCTGTTTTCTTAATACGTCTGTAGGGAGAACTAGTTTCAATGTCAGTTCTGGAGCAGAGCTTCCATGAGAGGCGAAATTGTATTTGTCAATATTTCAAACGCAGAATCTAGAATATGAGACCTAGAATAAGAATAATTTTAGAAGTGTGGTTGGTCTGAACTGGCATGTATAGGGCCCTTGGTCATCTGTTGATGGTCCTGATGTCCCATGTTGATTTTGAGAAATAAATGTTGCATTTTGTTGTCTAGTGACAGCCAGTGTCACATATCGAATTTAAGAAATGGCCATGTCACATGTCACCAAGCTCTATGTCAGATGTCGACTTTAAGAAATGGCCATGTCGTCTTGTCAATTTTAGGAGTCTAGGGCCATATGTATAGTGTCAATCTTAAGGTGTTGCAAGCCTGCTTAAATATTTTCATGGTCGGTCCAAAGAAATGAGACTATGGTTGGCCTAGGCCTATATGTCTATGGTGACAAATTCACAAATAATAATGATCATACCAAAAGAAATATAGGAGTATGAGAGGTGTATTTTGATAAGCTTGATAAGACCTAGTCTGAATAAAATATTTTTGGAGTGTGCTATTATAGGCTATTTCAACTGCAAAAAAAAATAAAAAATTAACAAACCTTTTATGCCAGAGTTTTGTATCCTAAATTTTCGGTAAATCCTCCAAAATTTTACCGTGTGATATGAATATTAGCCTAGTATTCTGAATTCGATGTATAGGAACTCTTTGAATGTGCCCTCTCCTGTGTCTATGCATTCTGCCATTATTAGCTCCTTGCTGCTGGTGAAGATGGACTGATTGAAGGTATATTGAACCCATGCCTGACAGTCTGTCTTCTCGCCAGACACGACGACTGGGCCCGGCATTTCTTGAAGCCATCTTGAAGTAGTGCCGGGATATTTTGAAATATAATTGATAACGTGCTCATATAAAGTACTTAACGTCTCAGTCTATTGCAATTATATATACTAAAATCGTGAGGTCGCTCTGTAAAACCGTCGCATTCATCTTTCTTTTTTGAAAAATCCGTGTGAGACAAGTGTCGCTGCTTTGGTGAAGTTGACAGCGGTTGACCTACTTTTGCACCGGCACATTTGTCCAAGATTCTTCCAGACGCTGAGTGGGTGCAGTGTTGAAAACGAAATTATGTCAAAATATGAAACAAAACTTGAAAAAGCAGAATGGACTATGCTTCCCAGGTATGAATGACTTCATATGATCTGGGTTTTACCCCCCTGTCTTCTGTGGGTTTTGAGAAAAAAGGGCGGACAGCCCCAAAAAACACAAATCTTGAAAAGTTTCGCTGGGTCCTGGTGTCAATGCTTTTGACATATGTCTGTCTGCCTACGTCCGCCGGAAACCAGCGTAAAAAGTCACCTACTCGAGTATTTCGGCGAAATTCATTTCGCCTCAAAAAAACATCTAGTAATATAAATATAGTCATTTCCGTTTTCAACCGCCTTCCATTATAAAGAACTCCAATTTCTCTTAGTCCAAGAACACATTGCTTCTTCTTCCACACTGGCACAGTCCCCTGTCAGTCACTCTCTCCTGCCTGTCTGTCAATATCAAAGTTTTCCCTCCACGTCTCAGTAATTTAATTACGTCCGCGCGCTGCGTTCGCACTCCATGAGGCACTCCCTGACGAGAATCCTGGCGTGCACTATGCCCCGTTTGAGTCGCTCCGAGCTGGTCTTGCTGCCCGAGTAGGTTGGTCGGATGTCCTTGCCCATGTCTTCTATAACAGCCAGCAGCTGGGCGTATTTACTCTGAGGAAGTTGGTGATGGGCCTTGGGAGCGCTCGCCTGCTGTTGTTGTTGCTGATGATGTTGCTGTTGTTGCACCATGTGCATCTGCACCATCTGGGCTGGGGATGGCGCCTGGGCCATGGAGGACAGCGAAGCCGAGGAGGAGGAGGCGGAGGGCGGCGGGGTCTGGCGCACTTCGGAGTCCACCATGGAGCGCGGGGTGCCAGGGTTGCTGGGCATGGGTACAGGGGTGCCGGCCCCTGAGGCCGAGCCGCTGTTACTGTTGCTTGTGTTGCTCGCCTCCATCACCACATCCTCCGTGTCACCCGCTGAGTTACTGCAAGGCAACAACAAAATGGTCGACTTAGTAAATCACAACAGAACACAGACTCGTTTTGCGGGACTGTGTTTATTTCCAAGCGTTTATACATTTCTTTTTTGTTCAGTGATTGCTTATTTTTCACAATGATATATTGGTTTATCAAACCACCGGGAAAAGGTTACACATCAGAAAGAAAGTGTCGTATATCCATTCATTCTCAGAACAGTGACTACCAAACACACTCTGTAATACACGTATATCTATATTCCTACAAAAAGTACTTATCATGCAGTTGACAAATGTGACCAGCGGGACGGCACTACGTATTATCTTTGCTAAAAACGAAATGCCTGTTTTTAGTGGGTTTTTTCTCTCGTTTTTTTTAAATCAAGGATTCAATGTCATTGCATGACTAAATTAATAACATAATTATTTGGTGTCATACCGTAGTGAACTAATACACTTTGCCTATGGATTTTCAACTAGTAATTCTTCTATAGACTAGAGCCTCCGAGGTCTAGTCAGGTTTGCAAACTACTCAAACTTACGACTGTGAAAAAACATTCAGCTTATACAATTTTCGATCTGTGCTGCCTCTCCAATATCAGTGAGGAAGCATTTTTATTGCTTTCTTACTGCACTTTTTGTTCAAGATGTTTTTGTGATGTCTCAACTATGTATCACGTGAACCTAAAGATATTATTATCTTAATTCTAACTTTGATCTACGTTTTGTACTTGAGGCAAGACAAATAAGTTTTACTAGATCTACCTGCGGAAAGCATAGTCCAAGGGACAGGTGTATATTGACAGAACAGAACCAATACTTTTCAGAAACTCTACTTTTTCTCCCAATCTTTAACATTTTCTCGACTCAAAACTTCAGGATTCGTCCCTTTAAGGCTTTTACTTCCATTAATTAAAAATTGGAAAATTATGATAGATGCAACCGTTTTGACGAACATGTTCTTATGAATTCAATAATGATCAAGAGTGGCTTCTCATTTGCTGGCTGGTGCTTGGTAGAAGCTTCTGCCGTGAAAAACAGCAGACAAAACGGCCGCTTGAAGCATGTTATGATACTGAAGAAGACACTCTAAGAAAAGTGGGTGATTAGCTCCTGGTTTGTGATTGACAGGACTATGTTTTAACATCGAATCAGGATAGTCTCTAACATTTTATCTAAGCGGATGAAAATTTGTCTATGTGGATAATTATAATACTATAATAGCTCTGAGACTGAGTGTAGGTGGAGGTGGAGGAGGAACGCAAGTGAAGGTTTTTTTGTGTTTTTTTCCCCCTTCTCCTTCGGATTGGTCCGGGGGATTTGAATAAGTAAGCCTACATTTACTAGCTGATATTGATGGTTATACCTCAAATCTGTAACACAAGAGTTGCTTTACATACGCCTTTTCATTCGATAATTTGAATAATTAGCGCAACCGAGTAATAAGGGTGGAAAACAAAACAACAAGCGCGAGCGTGGGTGCTTGCCTTCGCTAACAATCCCTTTTATCGCTCACAGCCTAATTGCAGTACAATGAAACCCGATCAATTCCAACCCCGATGTTACCCAAACTAAACTAAATGTGAACATCAACTGTTCAAATAATACATCTAATGTTCATTTTTGGAAGATAGAAACAAGATATGGCCCAATCTTACCTCATAACGCTTGCCTTTGTTGACTTCCTTTTTCTTCTTTGAGCACGCACCTGTCCGTGACGCTAGATGTCGCCACTAATTGAACAGGTGCTTGTTCTCCGCGTTCCTTTGGATTTCCTATTTGAGCGACGGAAACCAGCGGATTTCTCACCGGATGTTTGAAAGCGGAAGTGACAGAGTGACTTCCATCAACATGGCGTCGGGGCGGGGAGGAACACAACGTGTGTTAGCTAAACTTGAGGCTAGTATAAAAGCCGGACAGTACTATGAAGCACATCAAATGTACAGAACACTTTACTTTAGGTAGGTTATCATATTGTGAAAGGAAATGACACTCATGTCTGCTACAGTGTGTCCTGGTAAGTCGGGCAAGTTTTGAGGGACTCGCTTTTTACACCTCACTCACTCAGTCACCTGCTAGACCAGCCCATCCTCAGGATGGTCCTCCGTGCCCTAGGCTGTTTTCTGGAGTAGTCAACCCCGATGTCCCTAGCACTCTGTGTCGGCTGAACTTGTCTTATAAGCCATTGCTTCATTTACAATTAAAGAACCGAGGCCCTACTGCTACGTCACAACATCACCACTCAAGTCTTTGCATTGATTTAAGTCAAACTTTCCCATGACATGTTCTAGGACATTCTACCATTGATGCTGATACTAACTTAGTGATAGGTTATTATTAGAATGTTACAAACAAATTGAATTCAAACATACTAAAAACAGGTGGGAGCATATAGCCAATTATATATGGTGTGTGAAGAAATATGCTTTTGTATTTATCTCCTTCATTGATTCAAATGTTACGGACGATTTGTTTAGTTAGTGTAATATGGATTCGTCCTGGTAAAAGTGGAATCTTTAAGGCTAGCTGCTCAGCTTGAGGGCATTTTACCGTTACATACACATGTTATATGTTTGGCTATTGTAAGGGAAAATGATAAAGATGAAAAATATTTTATCATATATTCATTTGGTATCATGCCCTCCTTTTGGAGTTCGATCCCTTGCTTCAGCCTGCAGGATCCTGTCATCCATCTCATTCATTGATTTAATCTCTAAGGTCTGGCACACATTTATCATATTGACTGTTATCTCATTAACATAGTGCCATCTTATCTTGTACGATGTACTCAAAATCGAAAAGAAAATACTGTATTTATACTTTTCGGTTGGACAAACAGTATTGAGGGATATACAAACAAAAGGGAAGATAGGCAAGGAATTGTTTGATAAATAATAATCCTACGAATCAAAATCTATATTCTTTAACAAGATATCTCATGCATCACTAAATAAACGGACATACTGTCTTTCAATTTCAGGTATAATGCCCAGAAAAAATATGCAGAAGCGATCGACCTTTTATATAATGGTGCAACGAAATTGTTAGAATGTAACCAGGTAAGCTATATCGTTCTAATTAATTTAAAATGTTATGAAAAGACTATAGTGCTAAGATATGATAACAAATATGTAAATATTAATGAGTACAGCATATTCGGCCAGAATATTCAGTCATATAGTACATATATCTAAACATTAAGATGTTAAAGCTACATCGAACCCAATGACAACGCGTGGCAAATCGACTAGTTTCGGCTTTTAACGGCCTTTATCAGAAAAAATGTCTAAAGATTCTTCAAAAAACCACCATATGCTCCCTTACATATTTCTTGACTTAACTGTATACTACACATTTTGTTGTATTTTAACTATTGCCTGACCCGTGATAGAGTAAGGGAGGCACAACATAATGATTAAAACGGGAAAATGTGCGTTTGGTACTTCAGCATCGACAAAAGCATGTGAACGGTTACAATGTCAAAAGTATTATTGTTACACCATATTTCTGTTTTTAGCATGGCAGTGGTTCGGACCTTGCGCTGCTGCTAATAGAAGTTCTACAAGGGTCGGACACAGAACTCTCTCCCGACACTATAGGTGAGTGCTACAAAAAATATTATAGCCATTCTTCATAAAACATCGTTGGTCCTATCTATTTAAAGCAACGGTATCGTATGTGTGCTGGTTACAATAAGGACTCCACCCTTAAGTTTAGCGACGTCGTGGCTGGGCAGTGTTTTGCCCTTTGGGCACATGATCCGACGACGTCATTGGTTGTGTCACGAATTTGGCACTCCTATTGGAAAGTTACAATATATGAAATCGTCATGATCATACAGAGGAGGATAGCGTGGCTTTAAATATCTATTATAATATTATATAGTATACTCTATATCATCTTGATATGAAATATTTTGGAAAATTTAACTGCTGTAGGTAACATGCATCAGTTGTAAGTTCAAATGACACTGTTACTTGATTTTTGGATTTTGCAGATAAATTGAGTGCATTGCACCGCTTGTTGGAGGTAGACTCGCCCGACCGACCCAGCTTTGTGGCCAATGCCCTGCGCTGGTCCATCAAGGCCAGCCCCAACCACCGAACTGGTCACCCTGACCTCCACCAGAAATTCGCCCTCACATTTTGGCAAGGTAAATTCTAGATTTTTTTTTTAAATCATTCGTTATTGGAACATTACCTTACTATAGTATGGGTGAATATTTATTTCCAGAGATAAGTGGTGTAATTGCTGATGTAAATAAAAGATATATGCCTGCTATAAATGTCTCCGAAACCTCACAACAAAACGTTTTTATTGGTAGTCATTAGTATGCCTGGTATATATATATGTGTCATATGCGAGAAACTAAAAAAGGTGAAAACAAACTTATTACGCAATTGATAACTTTTTTCTAATTATTTTCTTTGTTATTTAGAAAAGAACTATGTTCAGGCCCGCTACCACTTCCTGCACTCTGCTGATGGGGAGGGGTGCGCCACCATGCTTGTCGAGTACCACATCACCAATGGGTTCGCCTCAGAAGCCGACCTCTTCATTACCCAGGCAGTGTTCCAGTACGTTAAGTCTTTTTGAAACAAAGCCTTATACATCAGGTTGTAAGGATATTACGGTACGCGAAAAATCGAAGTTTTATAGTCACTCCAAAATTGCTCGACCCGTGTAATTTCATCAAAAATTGTTTTTGTTGTTTTATTAATACGCCCGTGATGGACATCCAAGAAAAAATGTATTTGTTCTCTTCATTTTCTATTCAAATTAGGACCTACGATTTTCGGGGGGGGGGGGGGGGGGGGGGGGGGCAAACTGGTGTAATGTGACAGTTTCAGTAGAGATAAGCTATTTTGTGAATCTTAATACATGTTAGCTTGACGTGAACTTATTAAGACCATATATATTTCTTCTTTTTCACTATATGTCTAATTCTTCCATCGTTTTTCAGGTATCTTTGTTTAAGTAATAAGAGTACAGCCGAGACGGCCTTCCACAGCTACACAAAGAAACACCCTCAGGTGGAGAAAGGTCCGCCTTTCGTCAGGCCCCTGCTCAACTTTGTCTGGTTCCTTCTGCTTGCCATCGAAGGGTAAGTCTTGTTAGTAAGAACAATAAAAAAAGTATAACTCTAATTCTAAAACTATGGTCAAGTGTTGCCTGAACACTAGATAGTTTTTAAGAAAAGTACTTTTGCTATTTTATTTTTTTTATTTATGCATTTTAGTTCTTTAGTCGTGGGTTTGATATTTTTATCATTTGTTGCTAAAAAAAAAACCCAAAACAATCTATAGTTACTTACTGAGGTGTATTTCTTTTATTTACAGTGGAAAGGTAGCAGTGTTCACAATACTGTGTGAACAATATCAAACGGCATTGCGGCGGGACCCATGTTATAATGAGGTAAAGTCAGTTAATCGTTACCTTATTCATATTTTGTCTAATCACTATTGGCTAAACTTTTTCTCCGTTTTCGTCCAGTCGATAACGTCGATATTCCTATACATAGGAGTCTTAGGTTGTCCCAAACTGCTGGAACTAGCGAAAAATATCTGTAGGGAGATAGCAGAGGTCGCTGGTACCCAGCGGAGGGGGGGACACTGTGCGTATCGGTGGTATTGTGAACCTGGTCGGAGAGTAATCGAGAGAATGCCTTGAGAGTGTAAAAATTAGCATAAAAAAGGCGTTACCTGGAGATTGACGAGATGATGTCATAATAATATTCTACAAATAGACTGTAACTAGGTCAGGGATACCCCTTTCCTCCACTGGGGGCGGCCATATTGAAAATCTGCTGGTGTTGTTGTTCTCTTAGCCTGCGCCGCATCCCCTCCTCTCTTCCGCTACGGAGGAATGGGAATATCCAGAGGCGAATACTTTGTCTATTGTTCTCTGTAACTGTCCAGTCAATAACCTTGATACTCCGATAAATCTCTGTCTCTCTCTCTCAGGGGTGGACACACCATGGGCCCGGGGGCCCGAGGCCCTTAAAAAGCAGGTCGGGCCCCTATATTTCCTGGCCTAGGGGCCCGACTGGCCCCTAGAAAATCATGGATAACAATAACAGATTTCTATATATTTTACAATAAAACATAGTGTTTTTAAAGACAATCTGACTATATATATGTGAGGGCCCCTAGGTTTTGGTGCGGGCCCCTACATTTGGAAAGCTGAGGGCCCGATTGGCCCCTGAATTTTTAGACTTATGTCCACCCCTGCTCTCTGTCTCTGTCTCTCTGTCTTTCTCTGTCTCCCTCTCTGTCTCCCTCCCTCCCTCCCTCCCCTCCCTCCCCTCTCTCTCTCCCTTTCAGCTATTTAACAAGGTGGATAAGACGGAGCTTTTGGGTTCTTTAGAACCCAGTATACTTGATCTTGTTGTAGAATATGTCTGAACCCATACTTTTGGAAATTGAATATCAGTTCTTAGCGTGACAGTTGTACGTGAATCAACTCTCAACAACAAAAGAAGGAAAGTGGAAGATCCGACAAAATTAAAAAGATGAGACGAGCCTCTAGTAAAAAGATGAAAGAATACAAAAAAGTATAATGATGTTTTTACTTCTTGTAGTACCTTGATCGAATAGGACAGTTATTCTTCGGACTGCCTCCTCCAAAGTCGGCAAACCAGGGTCTGTTTGGTGAGTGAATCACACGTTTCTCTTTACATGAAAAGATATAGATGATTTTAATCGTATTTCATCAGAATATCGTTATATTTTCTAATTAAATTAAAGTTTTAGATACATACATGAACATAATCCTATGGGATATTTATTCATACTTTTATTGAAGTAATTGAATATTGAACCTTGCAGATTTTACTTCATCATCAATGTATTTTTTCAATTCTAAGGAAGTTATTTGTTGATAGAAATATTGAATTAGATTATCCATGACGGATCAGATTACAGTATTAAAAGCCTATATTTCTTGTTTATTCAAAATTGATTAAAAATTTCCCTTTTTCCTTGTTTGCAGGTAATCTGCTTCAGAGTCTGTTTAACATGGACGAGGACTCTGACGAGGAAGAAGGCACTCCTGTGGGACTCGGGGCCTCCTCCGTTAATCTGGCCCAGGAGGAATTAGACTGATAACCGGAATGATGTCACACTATGACGTGGATCGATATCAGTGTTTTGGGCAATCCCAGCCTCATACCTGAATGTAAATGATTGTGTAAAGTATTCAGGCTGTCAGATTGCGGAAAGGTTGTAAAATACAGCAGCCTTTGATCAGGTATTCGTTCTGAAATACAAACTATTTATTCACAAAATGCGCATCAAAAGATGTTCTTTTTTTCCTAAGCTGCATCTCTGAGAATCTGAACCACGTCTGTATCGTTTGGAAATTTGAAGAGTCATTTTGTCAGAGAAATTAATGGGAAAATGAGGATTTGAATGAAAAGTGTTTCATGTGTTGACCCAGTGTCTATTGCCTGGCGGATCCATGTACAGCAACGAAAGTACTTTTGATATGGAGTAACTGCCTCATGTATAAACCCTGTGTATATACATAATTGAACAGTACTAAAGAACTACTACGTATTCCAGAGTTACTAACACTATGTACAGCTTCAAATAGAACGTCCATGAAGGAAAGTTTTTTTCCCATGATTTGAAACCCCCGTTTGTTCTAAATCCAATATAAGTTTTTTGCTTGTTATATTGTTTGTTTTAAGAAGTGTTTTAAAAAGATGATTTTCCATAATTATTCAAGATTCTCTCGAGATTACAGTTCACACACAACCCCTTTCTCGCAAAACACATATTTCAACCGCTTCCTGACCGAACACATTGATTTATTAAAGTTTGAATGATCTCAACATATTGCTTTAAATAATTACACAAGCGATGATGGACATTCACTTCTCTATCGTGATCTGCATATCTCGAATTGATTAGATTGTTATAGGGAAAAAAAGGTCCATCAATCCTTCACTTATATCATGCTTTTCATTGACAAATCTTTGTCCTAATAAGTATTTGATCAGACGTCTCAAGCTAGGAAAATTGATACAAGAAAAACAAGGAAAGCTTGAAATAATAGTTATACAATGCTTTATTGTAAAACTTGTTGTGAGTAACAATCCATGTCAAAAGTTTCTGGTACATGCTGTTACATATGTTGCTCAAGTTCTGAGTTTCGAAGAAATGAATGTACACATACATACTACTATTGAATAAGTTGCAATAAAAACAGATGTTTTGATTTTGTGCGACCCATCAGGGCATGTCTTACAGGAGTAAGCTTTGTGTAATGCATACTAAGGAGACCTCTGGTGGGTTACATGGCAGACATTTCATGAGTCAACTTCTGGCAGAACGTGGTCAAACTTTCTCCATCTATGCACCAACGCAGAGCACTGAATATGTCCACAGAGAATTCTACTTCTTGTTAAAGTAGTTCAAATAAATGAATAATTATAAACACTTAAAAAAACAAAAGCATCGATTTATATTTGCATTATGATGAAACTGAACGTGTCTGATATCACAGGACTTTGATTATAGTTGGTAGAGTATTATCTTTGATGATCTTCAATAGAAAATATCCTTTTAAAGTTGTTCAAGTTGTCCCGAATTCCAAATATCTGTAAAGAAAGATAATAATAAAATTTTAGAAGTAATTGTAAGCACTTTTAAATTGCGATTCTTTATTGAATTAGATCTATAACGAATATGACGTATATGTAGATGTGCATTGCCTTTCACGTGCATTACTTTCTCCAAACGAATGCTATGCATTTTGGTCTTGTAGCAATTTCAAGTACAGTTATCAGATACAGGTTTAGTTGCAAAGTTGACAATTACCTGGTTGTTGCTAGCCTGTTGAAGGGTCTTCCAGAGAGCCACGTTCTCCGCCTGAATCTGAATGTTCCCTTCCTTCAGTTTTTGAATTACCCGTTGGCTCTCTGAGAGTTGGCTGTTGAGTAGCTCATTTTGCTTTTTCACGAGCCGAAGTTCCTCTAGAACGCGTGCAAGGCTCGCCTCAGACTCCTTGAAGTTAAACACCAATGGAAAAAATAGTAACGCTCAAAGATTTTCATTGTTATCAAAAATAGTATAGCTACACTTTGTAGAATCGTTGTTGTTATTGAGTAAGCAGTAATGGTATGAAAATGATGTGCATATTTCATGTTTTTGTATTGAGTTGAATTCCTTACCTTGAAATTAAAACTAAGTTGCCTGTTTGACCTCCTTAGATCCCAGATGTCCTAAAAGTCAGAAAGTTAGGATCTTAATTACAATCATTACCACCATTCATGCGTTTAACACATTGTATATGTACTGTCAATTATAATGTGCCTGGGAAAAATGGTGGTAGCATGATGAAACATAAGTAATCATCGACCTGCAGATACATAACTGTCACCATTAGAAAATCTACATACAATCTAATTTACATAAATTGTCCTATAAGTACGCGTGAATAAGAAGTTACTTACAGTGGACATTTCGTCCAGTTCTGTGAAAAGCAAGTCCCCCAAGCATCTGCCGCTCCTACAGCTAATACATGAAGTCCGGGAGGCGGCTGGGTGACATCTCTTGCAACTCATCTTTCTCATAACCCTGCAATATGTGTGTGGTGTTTTAGTTAAAAAAAGAAAAGAAGAAGAAGAAGAAAGAAAACAAAAGAAAAGAGGGGGGATGTTATATTTTTTAAAATGTTTTAAAAATTTTGAAATGTTTAAACTGAGAAAGTGGTCAAAATTCTCAAATACAACACTGAAAAACAATTTTTGGATTATTTCTTACTAAACGTCCGTTAGAATGTTCCAAAACACCCTGCTTTTTGTGTTAAAAGTCGGAAACGTGTCAAAAGTCGGACAAATAATCATATTCTTTTAATATTTTCGTCCAATCAAAAGCAATTTTTTGAAAAATGATATCTTCTACTATACTGTATGACTTAAAACAAGTTAGGATAAATTATGTTAATGCATGAAACGTTCAGTTTGAACATAGTAGAATTTTTGACCAATTTTTTTTTTCATGATAGAAAATTTCAAAAATGTGGAACAATGAAAATATGTGTCCGCGACTTGTTTCCGGCGAGTCGCGGAGCATATCTCCTGGCAACGGTATCCAAGGTAATCACGCTGTGATGTCATCGCGCATTCGAGACGCGAGCCGACTGTCAACAAGCGGACATCAACTGAGCTCAGGGCAGCTCAGGTTGGTCCGGCAGCTTTTGGTTCCGTGGACCAAGAAGACGTAGTACGGTTTTTCTGTTACGACTACGTGGAGGTCAAGAAACCACAGAAACAGGTCAACAACAAGTCGTCAAAGAAGGAGAAGATCTGTCTACGATTTAACGATGCCGGATGCACTACCAAAAACTGCCCATTTGCACACAAGTGCATTGCCTGTGAGGACTGGGGGCATTCACGCAAGAACTGCCAGGCACTCAAAAAGAAGGATACTAAATAGACTGTTAACGGTTGGGGGTGTACGTTGGTAGGTGACGTATATCCCACTGGTATTCTTGTGTCCGAGCCCTTGCTAGATGGCTGTGACAAATGTCATTCAGTATCACCGTGTGTTCGAGACAAGTATTGTTATTCATGTCCAAGTTGTAATATTCTGAATTCAGATGGTTTAGATTCGAAGGGTCTTGTAGATTCCCACATCGATGATCTTGTATTTCCCTATTGTACGCTAACTTCACCTTTAGGGCAGGAGATAAATGTGTTTCAGGAGTGTATAAGCGGAACATGTAAATGCGAATACTTTATAGGGGGTATAAAGAGCCATTTGAAACCATGTAGATTTGCTAGTATCTTACACCGTAATGGGCCAGGATGGGCTAGTAAATACAACGACTTAGTATGGAATATAACAGACGGATTCCCAATTGTAGATGGGGATGTGGACCCTTATGAGTGTGATAATTATTCCTCAATAACAGCGCCAGGCATAAAAGAAAAAATGGATGTTATTTTAAGGAGGGAGATTGCTGAGGGGATGGTAAGCAGGGCTGACTTAAAGCCAAAATGTATTCATGCCTTGGGGGCGGTCCCTAAGGAGGAAACAGGTATTCGTCATATCACCGATTGTAGCAGGCCCTTAGGAGCATCAGTGAATAGCCATTGTGAATCCCTAATTGAAGAATTTAATTATAAAAGTGTCTCAAATGTAGTAGAATTTTTAACAGGCGAAGAATTTATGTCAGTCGTAGATATAAAAGCCGCTTATCGGTCTGTCCCAATAAGGGCGGATCACAGGAAATACCAAGGGTTCGCATGGGAACTAGATGGGGAAAAGGTCTGGTTTCAGGAAAACCGTCTGTGCTTTGGGCTAAGGGTCGGACCATGTTACTTCAACAGGATCTCAAATTTTATATTTGATATCCTCACACACGAACACAATTTGAAGATTGTGAATTATCTCGACGATTTTATAGCCATTTCTGATAGTTTAGAAATGGGTTTAAAAGCAAGGGATGCCATATTAACCGTATTAAGATACTTGGGGTTTCATGTATCTTACGATAAGCTGATCTTCCCATCTCAGAAAGTGCAGTTCTTAGGTATAATTATCGATACTGTTAGGATGGAACTAAGTTTACCGTCAGGGAAGGTTGAGAAATTGAAAACTATGTTAAGTTATCACATCTCAAAGAAGAGGATATCTAAAAAGAACTTAGAAATACTGGGTGGGTTACTGTCACATTGCTCACACATTATTCCAGGTGGACGTATCTTCAGCAAAGGTATTTATAGGCTGTATAAATCAGCAGTCAGCAATAATCGTCAATTTATAGAAATCCCTGTATACGTAAAATCTGACTTAGAATGGTGGTATAATTTGTCGGACTATCTAAATGGTTCATATAAATTGTTGAAACCACAGTTCAATTGGCCTATGGTTTCTGACTCTTCACTCAAGGGTTTTGGAGTGTACCTGGGGGATGATTGGGCAGCAGGGACATGGAGTGATTGCGACTGTATCCCGTTAGTGTCTGATTGTGATCACGTAGTTTTTAGGCCTGTGACCGAATGTTTGACCCCAGTAATATTAATGAATTGGAACTCTGGCCGATTGTAGTAGGCATTAAAAGATGGGCCAGAATGTTGAAGAATAAATCTGTAATGATTTTTACTGATAATACCCAAGTAATGTATATGCTTCTGAATGGCGGCAGCACAAACTTTACGTGCAACAGGTGGCTGAAAGAAATCTTTTGGTTATGCGCAATTTACGGTATAGATATTGAGCCACATTATATTAGCACGGGAAGCAATCTGGTAGCGGATACTTTTGAACTATTGTTGATGTTTGATTTAATACTGCTTGATGTGTATAGTTATTTGATCCATGAGTTGTTCATCCAGGTTATCGAGTCGATCAGCCTGCGTTTAAAGTTAATACATCCATTCCCCAATAGTTCAAAAGAAATGGACGATGAGGGAGCTGGTAAAGTGAAAGGTCTTTTATTCAATTAACAGCTCATCCCGAGTCAAAGCCACAGTGAATAAGTCTCCATCAGTCCACCTTCCCATCTCCTATTCAGCGATCAACCACATTTAGAATACAAGTTGTTCCAGCGAATACAAGACCGCCCTAGTGCTTAGCTCTATCACAATCCTTTGTCCGAAGCTGTTGGTATTAGTAAACTCCAGTATACTGCGCAGGAGTCGTAGGTATTACTCCAAGCAGTTCCTCTTCTAACTCTATGGTTAAACTCTAACTTCTAACTAACTCGCTCCCTACCTTAGCAACACCTTTTATACTGGTTAACAGGTGGCGCTGGGAGCGCAAAATGTCTCTGCCTAGAAGTAGACTTGCTAGGTCTGATCATAACTAAATTATAGAAGATGATAATATATTAAAAGTACTAAGCTATTAGTACATTCGACGGCGGTCAGATGTTTGAGTTTGAGGAGGTGGACGACATAGCTCAAACCTAATAAAAATTATTCAGTCAAATATGATGCGTTCCCAATTTGGGTTATTGGACATATTTCATTATTATTAGAACAAACTGATGTTGGGTGGCTTTGACTCTCGTGGTACATTCAGCACAGTGTCGATATATTTATAGATTCTATTTCTGGTCATTCAGAGATGTGACTCAAAGGTACAATTTCATGAACGGAATTATTTACCACATAAATACATTATGCTATAAGCCCCGCACCGAGCTCAAGGATTGCGGAACACGTTCATAAAGTAACAAGGTAAGTTCTTAGGACCATAAGATGGTACTTAAAGTGAAGGTGATTGTCATGCACCCAATGACAAAGTAAGTCCAGAGGATTGTGAAATGATCCTCGAGGTGATGGGAGTTGTCATGCAAACTCTTGACAAGGAAAGTTCAGAGGATTGTGAAATGATCCTCAAGGTAAAGGAGATAATTCTGCCTACTGTGGCAATCTGAGTGTTAGGTCCGTTACTTGACGGTTCAGGAAAACACAGAAGAAACAGGTAAGTTTGGAAGGTGTTTTCAATACTATGTCCAGTACTAACTTAGTACATACATGTACAGATTTTTGCTCTGTGCGGTTTGGAACAAAAGTCAACAAAATTCAACATATATACAGTGTGAAGCTGTCTTGATCCTCTAAAATTAACAAATGCACAACCAATTCAATTCTAGAACGAGTTAACACAATAATAAGTGACTTCGGAGAAGCCGGACATTTTAAATGATCGGATGGCATTATACAATGTATGTCGACTTTCAACCAATTTTTCAACTAAAACGACATTATTTACAATAAATACGAGGTCCCTGTAGTAGTCCGGTTAGCTTAAAACAGTTTGGCACCTATAAACTATCATACCCAGCGCGCGCCCATCAGTCACCCTTAGTGCACGTGTACTTAGCGGGACGCTTGACTGGAGTTCCCATCCAGGGCCCGACCTCGGTCTGGCTTCCTCCAGGCGTTAAGTGCCCGGATGGCATTTTCTGTTTCGAATGAATTCGGCGAGTTTGCATGCCCGATATGAATTATTATGCCTTGCTAACTAAGATTTATCGCCTGATTATGTTGGTTTGGGACCTAAGCTTTAGTTTAGCGCCAATTTTGTAAGAAATTATACGATGGTTTGATCATGCTAGCCAATTTCAAAATTTGGATCCGTCGGATCAAAAAGGGGTTTTCCCAAATTAGCCTTGATATGACGTCATTTTAATCAGTGCCGGCGATCTTTTGGAGTACTAAGACGTGTTTTTTCCTAGTTCTCTTTTCGTCATCTTTTCCATCATCTACCATGGTCCGCGTCGCAGTTTTCTGCTCGGATCGAGAGGGCGGGATTGAGGAATACCCTGACCTTTTACTGGCGGGCACAGAGCACACCTGCATCGTTTTCTCTTGTCAAGATGCAACGACAGCAGAACTCTCAGGGTATGCCTTCGCGCACCACGTTATGTGGCCGGACGATGTCTTAATAGTAGTCTGCAACTTATTAGACGTCTTAACGTGGGATCAGGAATTGGAACTCTACATCCCGTTGTACACTAGCTCGGACGCCGCTGCCAAGTTCTATGCGGAGACCCTGAACCGAGCCTTCCTTAACGTGAAGTCTCACCCAGCACCATCTACTTATGGCCACCCCCTCCGGTTTTGACGTTCGTCGATGGGCCCTGACGGATAGTGACGGGTCCCTGCAGAAATGGGTCAACCGGTTGGTGCCCAAAGTCAGTCGGGAGGTGCGCCGTGCCAACGAGTGGTTCGGGGTGCCCACCGCGGATACGGGGCGAGTACTCCACGTTGTCCGGACGGTCGCTGACGGAAATATGACCGTCAACGATTTCAGGGAACTTGAAGATGGATACCGGCCCTCCGATCGAGTGGTCCGACGCTGGGCGCGGGTACTAGGGCGACTGATTACCCGCCTGCCTTTGGTGACACGCTAGGCTGTCAGCACTCGGCCCCCTTTTTGTGTAAATAATAATTTTGGAGTGATTCCCATCAATTGATTCTTGTGATTCAATTCCTGATTAGCACCCAGGTCACTAGTATATATCCAAGAGGCATCAGCCAGTTTGTTTTCATGGGACGCGAAGACCACAAGACTGTTCTTACGGGACTTTAGCTGCTCTTCTCTCGCCTTGTTGTCGGGCGTCGCCCTTCTCTGCCCAGCCGGCCCTTCACCTCTACCGCTCCACTCCTGGTGAGTTTTAATCTTTCCCCTCGTTATTAGCACGTTAGGTAGGTTACTAACTCGTTGATTTTAAGGAGATTGTTGGTCTAGAATTCTGTCAGCAGTTTTCGGCTCGCCTTCACGTGGTTGAATTCCGGAAGTTGACGTCACTCCCGGAACCAGAAATTGTATTTCGCTGGTGATTTTTGTAACGGGTAGCGTGGGCGGCCACCTGGTGTTTACTTTGGTTTCAAGATGGTGGATGCGGGCCGGAAACTAGAGCTTTGCGTACTAACTTATTGTTTCTTTCAGGTCCTGTGGTTGGTTTATCATAACATGAATGGTGTAAGATGGTAGTATTGGGCACTGAGGGACGTCAGGCTGTATATTTTAGTGGGAGGTTTGCTAGGCGAACATGATCAAGCGTTATTTATCTCGCGCGCAGGCGGGGCGATAATAGAGGGTTTTCTTGGTTTGTTGACATTACCGGTTCAAGCAGGCTCTCAGTGGGTGGGTATGGCGTGCCGTATTGGCCTTATAGTATTAGTTTCTGATTATTGTCTACGAGTTGACTGACACTGCACCAATGGAAGGGTATGTGTGACCAAGCATTCTGGTCTGGACTGCACAGCACCAGATTTGCTGTGTCAGAATTCTTTGTTTCGACGTTCCCCGTACAAGACAATGGAAACAATCCACTTGGCGGCGCCATAAGGTGTAAGCGCTTCATGGGGTTAACCCTGGTAAGTTTGAGGAAATGCAGGTGACCAAGTACTCTGGTCCAGACTGCGCAGCATTAGATTGGCTGTGGCAGAATTCTTTGTTTTGACGTTCCCCGTACAAGACAGTGGAAACAATCCACATGGCGGCGCCATAAGGTGTGAGGCGCTTCATGGGGTTACCCCTGGTAAGTTTGGGAACTGTATGTGACCAAGTACTCTGGTCTAGACTGCGTAGCATTAGATTGGCTGTTGCAGAATTCTTTGATTAGTTGTCCCCCTTACAGGGTAATGGAAATATTCACGTGGTGACCACATGAGGAGACACCACAGGTGGAGCCGTCCGACTGGCCGTCGGCGACTCCAAGGTAAGTTTGGAAGGGCGTAGCAAAAGGCTACAAACACCAGTTCGGTCTTTGGTGTAGTACCAAGACCGTCTATGCCATGGTGTTAGAATAAGGTTTATAGACAATGTTTTAGTCCAACACCAAGACTGCATCAGTGTCATTGTGTTAGAATAAGGTTTATAGACAATGTTAGTGTGCAGTGTCGCCCAGAGGGGAGGGGGAGAAGTGATGGTTAGGGCTGGTCTATTGTTATGTTTTCTTTTAGAGAGACTACTTTTTTTTTTTTTTTAAGAGCCAATGCTTGAACGGTATGTCCTATTATTGCTATTTTATATATATTTTTTTTTTATAAATATGGTCGGTATATATATTTTTTTTGAATTACAGAGTGGTAGCTTGGCGTTCATCCTCATAATTTTGTACTGGGACTGAGCGCCAGCTCCACTGTTTACATTAGTCAGTTAACATCCTACTTCTAAGTAGATGGGTGTATTCTTGATATTTTCATACAAATATTTTGTCTACATGCACAGTAATAACTTAACATTTTGATTTGTACAACACACAGTATGGGGGTGGGGTGAGTCTTCATTCCGCAAGTCTACGTGCCTTCTACGCTGGCACCGAGTATTAACTGTACATGGAAGTTGGTTATAAGTTGCTAATTATCACCTGAGAGGATCGGGGCTCAGACCCGGGTCATTTCCGGTCTAAACACCAACCCAATCAGTTACACGTGGTCGTCGGCACCCCCCCCTGTTTTGTGAAACTAAAGGGGTTGAGTGCCGAGTCCACATAGTTACAATCAGGAGCAGCATGTATATTACCTTTAATATACACACTACCCCCCTTTACAACTGAGATGTGTAAATGCATTTCTCCAGAAAGACAGCACCTAATTAGTCGGGCCTCTTTTTTCAAAGTGTAGATCCAGGTTAAACCCGTATTCTATTCAGGTCTTTGCCCGTTTTTTCTTATGGAGAGCCGAGACTACTCCTGAAAGGACTCCGCCCCCAGCCTATTTTAACTATGCACACGAGGGGCAGGAATTTTTTGTACTAAAGACAGTTTTAGAATTTTGATTTTACTAATAGAACGGGTAGACTATCTGCTAAGGGTTTAACCAAGTTTGTAGCCGTTCGTCAGGGAATTAGTACTCCGTCTCCCCCCTCCTCAGCTCAACTGTTGAGCGGGGACCCGGTTACTTTTGTATGGCGGTCGAGACTAAAATTTTCTATTTTTTTTTTTTTTTTTTTTCTCGACGGCGGTCAACTCTGAAGCCGCACGTCCTTTATATATATATTTTTTTTTTTATTATTTTACCCGGGTCGAAACTTGGCTTCTTGTTGTTTTGCCTCAATCCCGGTTAAATTTGTCTAAACTTGGCCTAAATGTATTAGTCTCGTGCCTTTGGGCAGCTGTATTCCTTCTACACCTTTTCGCTGGACCCTGATTTACAGGAAAATCGAGGGTCCCACGACTGGGGGATATGGTGACCCGGCAGACATTACACATAGCCAAGAAGATGAGACTTCTAGAGTGTACAGCGCCACGTCCCACCCCTTGTGGGTTTTAGCTACAACTCCCCCCCACAGGGAAAGTCGCCTTTATGAAAGGGAAGAGTTGAGCACCCTGTGAATGTCGCCAGTTCCCCGTATATGCCCGTCACTCCTTTTCCTTGTGACCTCCGTTATACCTTCTGTGTCTAGCATGGCTCGGGCAGGAGTGGCACACGTCACTGCCCAGTGTCGCATGTATGTTTCAGAGGTAAACGAGCCACGTATATGTGTACTCTCGTGCGCTGTCACGGAGCGTCCCACGCTTTGAATGGCACTATATGGCGGCGTTTCATATTTACTACAGCTTGCCCGAATTCCCTGAGGAAGGGTTCTTAGTTAAATAAATATAGGTTTGCACTATATAAGTTTTTAGTTAGTTCCTTTCTAGATATTTATATTATTATATTTTTTGTGATGAGAGAACCGCTGTCAGGAGCCGTCCCACCCCGGGGCATAGTGACTGCCATGTTCGGGCGTCCACCCCAGTGCCTCCCAGAGCGTCAGTGGCGCGTAGCCCCACACGACCTGCCTCTTGCCAGGCACCACTGACGCCAGGCATGTGGGCGGGCTCCTGCCATTGTTGCGGCTCTCCCATCTTTGAAGAGCGTATATATATACATTAAAAGGATAGGTTGCGGCGTTCCCCAAGTGGCTTCCTGTACCGCAGCCCCGATCCTAGTGGTGACAACAGTACAGGAGCCAAGTATGGATGGTACTTACCTGGGGAAGCCACATCGCTCGTTGGAAGCGTTGGTCCCGTTGAGCGCACATAGGTATGTTACAGAATTTTGTGTTTTTTCCATTTTCTTTGTAAATACTAAGAATTTTGATACTAGGATCGGTTCCGAATGGATCCTTACTTTAGGATAGTGGCCGAATTTTAGGAGAGTCGCCGAAATTGTTAGTGATAAGAGTATTGAGCTAGGCAACCGGGCATGGGACACTCAATCTGAAAGAAGTTTAGATAACCCATGGGTCCATAGAAGATGGTCGGACCAGCCTACCCGACTCAGGTTTTCCTGATTGGTGAATTATTATTGAACGAGTTAGTCGAAGGGGTCCTGTCTATTCATGCTGACATGACTCCGTCGAGTTCTTCAATACAACCCAGTTCGGTGTTTATAACGACGATTCTTAGATCTACCTGTTACCTTTTTCCTCACAGACCTTAGATCAGCGATAACACTTGTTATTTTTTTTAATTTTTTTTTTTTCATATTATAACCTCATAGACTGTCCCTGGGTCCTTTTCAGGTACTCCTGATCTCAGTTTTTTGAGTGGTGCCCGGCCCAGTTGCAGTGGAGGTGGATGGAGTTGATCTAGGAGGGGCGTTTGGAACCGCGCTATGTCTCAGCACCTGTTGAGGCCAGTCCGCTCCGACATCGGACCAGCCAGCGTCGACGAGGCGTGGCACTCCCATAGGCACTGGAGTGGCTAATCCTGATGAATATCTTAAGAGTCTGGCCCTAGTGTTATACTTCAAGTTACTCATCATTAAGCGGGCAAATTTCTTGGACACTCTCAAGGTATCTGGCAGTGGCACATTAGATGGTCGTTGTCCCGGTCTGGTCGCCGCTCCCATCAGCTGCGCTCCCCAAGTAACGGTTAGAGTGTACTTTAGGCACAGTTGGTTAACCAGCACGTCCTTGATTAGCACATAGCCCTCGGTGTATGTATGATCGGCAGGCATGGCTAATTCTCCCAGGAAAATTGTCTCCATTAAATGTGGATTCACGAACTGTACATACAACCCATCCACGGTCTTCCGCCTGATGCGCTTCCATTTGCGCCATACAAGGACCACAATGGCGATGACCAGTATAGCCAGCAGTATAGCTAGTACGGCCACCGCGGTAGGATTGGCTGTAGTGTCCGGACATCCAGTGAGTGTTCTCTCCTGGTCTAACAACTCCTTTGGGTCGGCGGCCTCCAAGGCCACGGCCCGAGGCAGAGTCATGGCCAGTCCAGCGAGAGCAGCTTTACCCTGGTGTCTCCTCCAGCACTTCCAGAGGATACACCCTAGTATTGTTACTGCCACTACTATGCAGAACACCGTGAGCAGACCGAACCCGCCTCCAAAGTTCCCTATAGAGAACCACGGGGCGTCCTTGTTCACTTCATACCGGTCAGTGGCCTTCTTGATACCTTTAGCCAAGTCCTTCCGGTGCTTCTGGATTCGCTTTGCCAGGGAGGCCACAGGTATCCTGACCTTAAGATTCTCCTCGATCTCTGCCAGCTCTTTCCTGATCAATTCGGGGATGGGATCGGACTCTAGGGTGGTAGGCTCATACTCAGACTTTGTAAAGTTTGTGCTCCACCCCTTCACATGACGCGCCGCCTCCAGCAGGTCGTTATGCGGGTACATGACCGTCGTGATCCTGGTGTGCCGGTCACAGTTTCTCAGACTATATGGGATCCACGACCCCTGTGTCTGAAAGGCACAGTCACATTCTACCTGGACACGCGCATAGTTCTCTATATTTACCTCCACAGCGGGCTGATTCCTGCAGATCATTTGACCCCGTGTGTCGGCGCTGACCACTAGCATATCCCCATCATCTAGATACACAGCCATTTCTCCAAAATCCGCTTCTAAGAGGTAGTCCAGCTTACATTTTTCCTGTATAGCGACGTCATCCCGCCTCAGCAGTGCGGCAGTGCAGGTGTTATCCGAGATCTTTTTCATGTAGGGCAGGTCCTTGCAAAGCGTGATGGTTTGCCCATAACAACCTGACCAACTGCCGCTAGCCAGCGGTACATAGTACTGGCGGGACATAGACATAGCCACACTTTTAGGTAGATTAACAATCTGGAGAGCGTCCTTTTTCTGTCGTCCTCTAACTGGCACCGGCACAGGGAAGGTTAGTACCTCGTAGACCCTAAACAAGTGTTCGTCGGCCACAACTGGCACTCGTACATACACTATTAGTTCTTGGGTAGTTTCATCAAATTTATATGAGGGCTGACTGTTTTCATAATAGAAAGAGGGGTCCGTGAACGCCACATGGAATCTGGGGTGGATTCCCTTCAGATACCTGTTGACTTCCAGGACCGCTCCCACCATATATTGGCGAGGTACTAAATCCATGGTCAGTTGACCCCGTGTCAGATGTTGCACACCTTTCCTGAACACACGCGTTTGCTCGATTAACGATTGCAGGTAAACCATCTCTCCTAGTTTGTCCTCCAGAGCTACTGGTATCATGTTCAGGTATAACTCCATCCAGTCTACCTTATGTTGGACGAGCCTCATCCTTCGGCGAGTCCCATTATGTGCCTGATTTAGGGACTTCAGATTGTCCAATAGACCTATCACAACATGATTAACCTTTTCAATGGCCTCGTCATGCTTATCGTTCATTAGTGCCAGGTCTTCGATCATTTGATCAGAGGACTCTTGTAACACCCTAATTAATTCACGATTGTATTTAACGTCAGCAGAAAGCCCCCTGTTCCACGAGGCTGGAATTGGAAAGGACGGCCACCCCGGATCGTCTATCATGAGGGGCAGCTTCTTCATCCTCTTAACCCTTCCGCCTGAATCTGGTTTCGGCCCTTGGGCCTGAGGCTTCTGCCGGGTGTTCTTAATTAGAGAGCTTAAGGTTTCATTGAGAATTTCCCTATACCGACCTCTGAGTGCCTGCGATGTTTGGTCCATCCAATTTACTAATGATCTGACGCGGTAACAGGCTCGATCAAGGGCCTCTCCTCCTTCTGGGTATCTATGACAGACCTGGCCAAAGGTAGCCTTGATGAAGGAGCGTTTTTGGGGAATGGTGATCAGAAAGCCTTGTCGGACATGGGTGATATCCGCAGTGGACATTAGCTTTCCAGGTTTTAGCACCACTCCATACTGTTCTAAGGCTATAACTTCAGCATTAGGGGCTAACCCATCAGTTGGGCTAGAGTCATTTCGTAGCCCCCCAATGGCTCCCACGATGACCAGGGCGAAGAGTATTAACAACCTCATTGTCACTGTTTATAGTATACCTCCAAGGAAGCCAAAGTTTGTAACTCACCCAAGGACACTATCACAATTAAGTTGCCACTGTTCTTCTTCGCACAATTATCAGCCACGCGCCAAAGTACGCCTCCCTTGACGGCCTTTTAATCCGCTTAGTTCGGGACATGTTCATAAAGGCTCCTCCCGCTGGCATTCACAACGCGCTTGATGGTTCCTTTCTCGTCCTTCGTAACCGTAATCATCAGATTTCTCATACGTTAGCAGGACGAGGCGCGCATTGCTCGGAGGGGTTTGGGGCCAGCAGGCTCCAGTCCTGGGCGGCCCCCGTTGGTTCGTACGACGGCTGACTTAGTGGAAACAGTTGCGGTACCTGC
The DNA here is from genome assembly GCA_936440205.1 of Lepidonotus clava. NCBI lineage: Eukaryota > Metazoa > Annelida > Polychaeta > Phyllodocida > Polynoidae > Lepidonotus > Lepidonotus clava. The sequence continues at coordinate 24,481,934 of OW387135.1, forward strand.
GGAGGATTTGTTGTCTGAGGCTGGTTCGGCCACAGGGGTCCCCCCGGTGGGTTGGTTGGTGCCCACTGCTGTTGATTCCATAGCAGTTGCGACGGACTGACGTTGCAGCTCGACGTCAAGCTGCTCAAGTCTAAACAGGCGGGGTCCGCGGGCTGCAAGTGGTGGAGGAGGGGAGTCGTTGTCGGTTTGGCTCCCACCGGTGGGGTTGGTGCGTGTTGCTCGCGCGCTGGCTCCACTCTTGCTCCCGGGGCGACGGCGGCCAAGTGTTCTTGCCCCACTTGCTTTTCCTGTGTGGGCAGAAGTTGGCCGCTTCGTGTTGCCCGTCGTCCGGTGTCTTCCCCGACGCATTTAGAAGTTTGACTGGGATTTTGTATAAATGGAGCGACCTGGGCCTTAACCTCAGCTAACTGTTTGTCCAACTTAGGCACTTCCAGCCCCACTGTCCGCCTAATTTCGTCAACAGTCTCAAATAGTTGGAACAGTGGTCGAGTCAGATCCCAAAACCACCCGGCCTGGATTTGTACAGGTCTGGCGGCAATGTCTCCCTTTTGGGCCGGCCTTGCCACCGCAGTCAGCTTTGGCTCGGGCTCCGAGTCACTCACCTCAGATAGACAGTAAAAGTCTTTGTTCACCGTCTTCTTTTTGGCTGCTGTTGATCCGGTAGCTTTCTTAGATCCTCCGGTGGCTGCCCTGCTGGGCCGTCGGGCCGGTGTCCTCGGTTTCTTTCTGGCAACTCCGGTATCGGTAGAGTCCGGGCGGACGCCGCCCCGGCCTGGCCAGCTCCACCGCCTAAGATTCTGGGGTGGCCGCTTCTTGGTACCTTCCTTCTCAGTTGCCTTTTCTTTCATCTGGTGTGCTTTAGAAGAAAGGTCCTACAAACATCCCTCGAGCGGGCACCGCCCTCCGGTTTGGGCGGTTAACTCGTTTCCTCCTCAGAGGGACTATGATCCTTCCCTCCGGATCGTCAGGGAAAGTTGTGGTTCCCTTTGGAGTACTGTGGGGCCGGAGGGCCAGGCAATTCCCCATGAGTCGGAGGGGTTTGTATTCCGGCTTGAAGTTCCGTCTATCTGCCCTAGGAGAAGTTGGGAATTGAAAATTGTCAATCTCCAACTTTTGTCCGGGGATAGAATCAATGTCTATCTCCGTTTCCTCCAGTGGTTGGGCTAGGCAAGGCAATCACCTGAAGTGACTGCACAGGATCAGAGTTGCGGGCCGACTGCTGGGTCGGCGCGGATTCCACGAAATTATAACAGATCCGCCTGTTCGTGTTGCCTCCAAATTTGGAGCCGAATTTTGTTTCAGGTGGGGAGCGCTTGCGTCCGGTTACAGGAGATGACGCCAACCACTGGTATCTCCCCCGGTGTGCGCACCCCCCCCCTGTTTCCTGCCACGCCCCTGGGCACAGCGGGGTGACCGTGAGGTGGGCCACCTGTTCCATTAGCGCTGCTGCTAACGGTGCCGCTCCGCCGACGGTTTCCTGTGTTAATCTTCTATGTCGTCACTTTCCCCGTCGTTGAACAGAGCGACGTAGTTAGGCCGACGGTTCCGACGCAGGTTATAGCCACCTTTCGTCGGGACATGGCCCTCATCTGTTTTTCCCGGGCTCAACACCGATGTATCCATGATCGGTGCATCACCACATGGCAATTTTATGGGCTTTTTGTTGTCTGGAGGGGATCTCCCCACCAGCGGCTGGCTTTTGCCCCTTCGTTTAGCTCGTTTGCGTTTCCTCTGTCCATTAGCGCCGGCTGCTCCCCGTCCACAGGCGGCTTTGTTATGAACAAAGGATGAGTTTGGTAACAGTGCGGGGTCCGCACTGGCGCCCTGACCATCAGTGAATTGCCCATCTGACTCTGCTAAATCAGTGGGACTTGGACCAGGTTTTTGTGTAGGTACCTCCCTGGCCATTGGAATTGCATCATGCTCACGGGGACCGGTCGTTCCCGTTGAGTTTTCAGTCTCAGCACCCCTAGTTTTGCCTTCCTTTTTAGCAATTTCACCCGACGGGGTGTGATGCAACTCAGGGTTTCGGTCAGGATCTGCCCCTTTTGAGTTAGTTGTTATTGCTTCTCTCACCAGTTTGGGCATAACATGAGGGACAGCTGGGGACCAAGGCCCATGTGCAGGCTTAAGTTTCGAAATATTCACCAAATGTGGTATTTGTTTCCCAGTTTTCAGCGACACTAGTCTAACGAGATGATCCCCCTTAGTTTCAATCACCCGGTAAGGCCCAGTGTACCTGTTTGAGAACTTAGACGCTTTGTTTTCGCTAGCTAAAGGATCATACATGTACACCATGTCTCCTTCATACATTTGAGTAGGCCGTGCCCGCTCATCAATTCATACTCTCAAGTCCCTTTCATAGTTTTGAACTACCCGTTCTGCCATATTCCTGAACATAGCAATATTGTCTTTCGTTTGCATGAAGAATTCACAGTCATTCAGCGTTTCAGGAATTGTTCCCTGCTCAGGCATTCCCATACTGATTGGATCTCTGCCAAACAGTAGGGTGTGAGGACTGTATCCCGACCGTACTCTGATCGTGGACCGAACCGTCCATAACGCTATGGGAAGCAGATCAGTCCAATTACAGTGATCATCAGGAATATAATATGCGATCAGGTTCTCAATTGTTTTATGTAACCTTTCCACCCGAGCGTTGCCTGTCGGCATTCGCCGTGTGGGGAACGTTTGTTTGCACACTAGTCGTGTGGTAATTTCCCGGAATAGCCCTGAGATGAAGGCTGCTCCCCGGTCTGTGTGCAGACGGTTTACCCGTCCATACCGACACACTATTCCGGTTAGGAAACAGTTGGCCGCGGTCTGCGCGGTTGAATCTTTCATGGTGAAGGCCTCCGGCCATCCGGTTAATAAGTCTATGAAGGTCATGATATATTTTGACCCATCCCTAGCTCTCTTTAGTGGCCCGATAAAATCACACTGAACCACCTCAAAGGGTCGGGTTGGTCTCTCCCAAGATTTAGCTAAGGCCTTGAAATGTGGGGCCCGCCTCCTCAGAGAGCAGGTCTCACAAGCTTTCACATAGTCTACTATATCGGCGTTCATGTTCCGCCAGTAGAATCTCTCAGAGACTTTGGTAGTAAGGTTACTGATCCCTACATGTCCTCCAGCTAAAATGTCATTATGTAACAGCCTCAGGACTTCAGGAACTATCATGCGGGGTTTTAATCTTACCAGTTGGTCTTGGTGTTTGTTATACCTTTTGACGTTGAACCTACAGAGCACTCCTGGTGCTACCATTCCCACAAAATCAGCTTGGTCCATTATTCGCCTAGCCTCAAGGGGATCTGGCGGTAGGTCTCCGTCCTGAAGGTAGTCTATCAATTGCGCGCACTCTGCGTCTTGGAGTTGCGCGTTTATTACCGTAGCCACAGAAAGCTCTTCATCCTGAATTTCGGCCTCAAACAATTCACATCCCACAGCGGGCTCATATTCCTCGCATGGGACGTGTTCATGATAGACCCTAGACAAATAGTCCGGTAGAAAATGAGTCGCTCCTGGCTCATAGATGATTTCAAAATCAAAATCTGATAGCGCTAAAGCCCACCGTCTCAGCCGAGCTGACGGGGCTTTGTAGGCACTTTGTAGCAGGGGGATCAACGGTTTGTGATCAGTCACTATTGTGATTTTAGCTCCCTGCAACATGTCCTCATAGTTCTTAATACTTTTAATTACTGCCAGAGCCTCTTTCTCTGTCACCGAGTAATTTAATTCAGCGTCACGGAGGGTACACCCCCAGAAAGCAACCGGACGATAGATTTCATCTAGTTTGTGACAAACCGCTGCACCGCACGCAGCGTCTGATGCATCGGTTAATAAATAGAAATGCCCTCCTATATCTGGATGAATTAGTAAGGGCGGCGAGGTCAGCAGTTTCTTTAACTGTTGAAACGCCTCCTCGCAGGCCTCTGTCCATTCAAAATAGACTTCTTTCTTTAGCAGCCGGTTTAAAGGCTTTGCTAGATCGGCGAAATTAGGGACAAACGGTCGGTAGTAGTTACATAGCCCCAGAAAGGACTTGATAGTCTTCACATTATGCGGGCGGTTAAAGGCTGTGATCTTTTCTGTGGTAACCTTTTGTGTAGCCACCCCTTCGGCATTTACTACATGACCGAGGAAATTAATCTCACTGCGGCACCACTCACACTTAGACGGTTTCAGCTTGAGGTTGGCTCTCGCTAACGCTTGGAGAACCACCTCAACACTCGCCAGGTGTTCGTCAAAGGTGGTGTCGTAGACGATTACGTCGTCTAGATATGCTAAGCATGTTCTAGGAATCAAGCCTTTTAGCGCAATGGCCATCACCTTGGTAAACTGCCAAGGCGCACCAACTAAGCCGAAAGGTACACGCTTATACTGATATACACCCATTGGGGTTTCGAAGGCAGTATATTTTCTACTGTCTTCTTGGATTACACATTGATGATAGCCGCTCAGCAGATCCAAAGCTGTCCACATAGTGGGTTTCTTGTAAGCCATATATAAGAAAAGTGACCGAGCTGTGGGCATTGGGAATTTATCTTTGAAAGTGACTTGATTAAGCATGCGGAAGTCTGTACATAGTCTAGGTTTGCCATCTTTCTTTTGCACTACCACCAGCGGGCTTCGCCAAGCCGACTCGCTGGGTTCTATGACACCTATATCTATGAGCTGCCTAACTTGTTCATCGATGATATCCATTTTCTGTGGAGAGTATCGGTACGGTCTAGAACTTATTACTCCCTGCGACTCATCCACAATGATTCTCATCGGCGCTATTTCACAGTGACCTAACTCTTCCATCGAGAACGCTAGCGCATTCCTGTTGTTATTAAGCATCTGTTTAAACCTTTCCTTTTGTTCTTCATCTAAACACGACTCGGTTAGGTCTATTTTACTTACATTTTCATCCATTTCACCTCGGGATTTCTCCTCATAGGATTTACTTTCTATTTGCACCACGTCTTTCATTACTTCTACAGAAATCCTACAGATGGACATTGGGGTCTCTGTTTTAGTTAGATAACACAAGTCTAGGAACTCTTCTATCTGACCTTGATTTACCTCAGGCACCGCGCATTCTTCTGCGAAAGCTAACACTTCATGTGGAGTGATTTCTTGCATTTCGTCTAGCGGATTCATGACTTTAATCCACCACTGACTTCCCACCGTATTCACGCACCCCTCCACTAGGACAGGTGCGGTTACTGCCGGTGCGCAGTAAGCCACGGGTGAGTCTAACCCCAGCGGCTCTCGGGTGGTAACCGGTATGATGCATTCATTCCCCGGCGGAATTCTCACTGTTTCTTTGCTAACTATGGGGTTTCCACAAAACACTTCTATCTTTGCGCCTGGTAGAGATAAATCTGAACGAAGCACTGTTAATAAGTTTCTACCGATTACTATAGAGTGACATAGATCGTCCACTATGTTGAAATCATAGCAAACCACTGATCCCTGGATTGAAAACTTACACCTAATTTGTTCTAGTATCACTTGAGACGAATTGTCTGCCAAACTGATGTTTCCTTTTGATATTTTCCATTCGTCTAGAATACATTGTTTAGGGATCTGCTGCTTGCAAAAGGTAGACATGAAGCAATCACTCGCCCCGGTGTCTACCAAAGACTTAACCTCTTTCTGATCATTAAATCTTAGCATTAGGAAAAATGCTTCGTCTCCTATCTCTCTTCTAGCCGGTCCGTCCACTGCGCCTAATTCTATCGTGGAATGAACGGACCCATCCTCTAGTTTCCCTGGCTCTTTTGCTCGGTACCACTAGGCTTTCCATCTTTATACATACGCGGTGGTTTTTCTCTCAATCTATTCTTCAACCATAAGCACGCCTCAGTAGAGTGACCATGCTGTTGGTGAATAATGCAAAACTTACTTTCATCGAACGGTAACCTTGGCCTCTCCCCTTTCTGCTGAGTTTGCACATTCTTTGCTTTGTCTACCTCTCTGCTCGGGGTTTTATTGGTTTTGGCCTTCTGGTCTAAGTTTCTTTCATCTTTCTGACTTTCATACTTATCTTTCCTTTCATAACCTTGCTGTTTATAACCACCACTGTTCTGGGGAGATCCGCTTTGCCCCGGCTTTGGTTTCTGAAACCATGGGGCGGCCTCCAGTCGGGCCAGCACCACTCCAAACCGTTCAGAGATGGAGTTTAGGGCTGCGGTCTCCTCTGACGCTTGGCTTCCAGCCAGCTCGCTTACTGCATTGGATATTTTAGTTCCCCCTTTGCCTTTGTCCAACGATTCTAGTCTCGTTGCACAATCCACCGCTTCGGTGAACGACTTAGGGTCCAGTATAGCTACTTGTCTGGCTACGCCCTGCTTTAATCCCTCTAAAAACACGGCTAACATCATGCTTTCACTCGCTTCTGCCTTAACCTGCTTTTGTTTCAAGACACCTGCAAATTCAATCACACTCTGGTCCTTTCCTTGTTTAAGGGCACAGAACTCTGCGTGTTTCTGCCACTTAGCTCTTCGATCACCGAAGATCTTTGTCATCTGAGCTTCTAGTTTCTCAAATGTGTCTTTCTCACTCTCAGCTAACGCTCCTGCCCAGTCGTCTGCCCTTCCCTTTAGGCCTAACAGCGCCATATTCAGGAGATGGGCGTTCGACCAGTCATAGATAGCTTTCAGTCGCCTCAATTCCCTGAAATACTTTTCTATTTGCTCATCTTCCTTTCCACTAAACCACGGTAACCTAATGTTTGGTCCCCTTTGGTGACCGTTGTGGGTCGTTTCACGCACTGGCGATGGTACTTGACCCAGTGCCAAACCTAGCTGTGGTAGAATATCCCAAATATTTGGTTGGTATGGCGGATTCGGTGGATTCGGAGGGTTTGGGGGGTTGTTCTGTCCTGGCGGACCTGGTTGGTTGGGTTGTGGAGGATTCGGAGGGTTTGGCGGATTGTTCTGCCCTGGTGGGTTCGGTGGATTGGGTTGATTCAAAAGAGGGTTGTTGGGTTGGTTTGGGGGAAGGTTATTGAGAAGGTTTTGAGGAGGGTTGTTAGGTTGGTTTGGGGGAAGGTTATTGAGAAGGTTTTGAGGAAGGTTGTTGGGTTGATTTGGAGGAAGGTTATTGGGTCCTTGTGGGTTTGCCTGATTATTCTGGCCTCCTTGCGCCTGCTGACCCTGTTGGTTTATAGGAGGGTTAGGCCCTGGTGGATTCGCCTGATTATTCTGGCCTCCTTGCGCCAGCTGACCTTGTTGGTTAATAGGAGGGTTAGGCCCTGGTGGATTCGCCCGATTAATCTGGCCTCCCAGAGCCTGTTGACCTTGTTGGTTACCCGCTCTTCCCTGACCTGCTAGTGGATTGATTCCCATTGCTTGTGCTAGGAAAGGATACAGCATATTTTGCCGTACGGCCCCAAGGTCTATCCCGCCTCCTGCTAGCGCAGCTTGGCCGGGTTGTTGGCCCGGTTGGCCACCCCCATCATTTTGCTGAAGTCCCCCAGGGTTTATTCCACGATTAAGTTGCAGTGCCCCCGGATCTACACCCCTAGCTGCCCCTTCACCGGGTTGCTGAAGTTGGTTTTGGTCACCCCTTTCTCCTATTAGATCCACCAAAGGTTCACCTCCCTCCGCCATATTATCTTCGTGGAGGTTTTGTATATCGTGATTGTCCCACTGTTCCCTCACAGGGATTTCCTCTACACTAATCTCGTCCTCACTCACTTGTTTGTCTTTCTTACCTGTGCCTAAAACATCCTCGGTAATAAGTTCAAATGATGACGAGCGTGATTTCTCTCCTCTAGCTAGTTTTCTATTAGGATTACCCTCTCTGACATTTGCGACAGCTTGTTCTGTTTCACTATCTCCTTCCTCGTTTTCACTTTGGTATTTCTCATACGCCTCACGGGCTGCAATGTCCCCTTCTCCTACGTGATAGGCTTTCTTTACCGTACTACCTTTCTCATCTCTATCTTCCCCTTCTGCTTTATCCTGATCGCTTAACCTCTCTAACTCTTCATGCTCTTTGGGGCCTGATTCTGCTAACTTCCTTATTAGTTCTGCTGGGTTAGAACCATCCCCATCCAACCCCAGATCTGGAACTTGAGCTTCTGCTCCTTTATTAGCGTTGTCCAAGTTCTCCCCAATATCATAGGTTAACCGATAGGGTTGTAAGTTGCCTACTTTGTCGCTGTCTCCCTGTTTCCCTTTCCACTCCCCTGTCCCTACCTACTGTTTTCCTTTTAACTACAGTGGAATAAGGAATGGACGCCCCCGGGTTAGGGTGAGTCGGTGTTACCAGCGGGTGACTGATAGACTCAAGTCGTTGGGGATGTGGGTAGGTGAGAGAATTCCCATCAGGTTGAATTACCGGATTTGCGGGGCGTCTCCTCCCTGATGGGCTGGAGTTATCCGCAGTGTTTTGTCGATTTTTCCTGTTCTTGAGGAAAGAGCAAGGATGTATAGGATGAATTCAATATCAGAATCTACGATGAAGACGAGAAGAATGCAATGGAATCGTTATTTATCAGCATGTAAAACTTATGATTGGGTTGTCTATCCATGTAATGTCGATCAAGCATGCATGTACGTTTCCCTTTTGGCAGAAGACTTAGCTTTTTCATCAGTCAATGCATATTATCAGGCAGTTATTTTCTTTCATGTATGTGCTGGTTACGAACCAGTGAGAGCGTCTGATCCGGTTCTCCACGCTACCTTAATGGGGATTAAGAAGTTGAAAGACTGTGGGGAAAGGGGGAAAGATCCAATCTTGCCTCACCATCTGCGTAGTATCGCGAAGGTTGTGAATACAGATATTGTAGTGGAAATGTTGGTGTCAATAGCAGCTTTAATGATGTTTCGAACGTTATTGAGAGTTTCGCATGTTGTTAGTTCCGACCACACTTTGCTAAGGTCGGATTTGAAGTTTAATAAGAATGGTTGTATGTTACGTGTCAAGTCTTCTAAGACTAAGTCTAAGAACTCAGAGGCAGATTTTTTCCCTATTAGCAATGCAAATGACAGTTCAATTTGTGTTAGCCCTTGGTTGTCATACATGTGTAAGAAGTATAGGAGGGCTCCAGAGGATAATCTATTCTCTGCTCCAGGGTTCGAGGTTTTAACTTACAGTGTTTTCTCGAAAATGTTTAGGAAATTGTGTGATAGAGCTAAATTAAAGGGGAATTTTGCATCTCATCCTCTACGTAGGGGGGGGGGGGGCCACCTTTATGTCTCTTAAAGGTTGTAGTGTAGCAGAGATAAAGTCGAAGGGTAGATGGGCATCAGATTGCGTGTATAGGTACATTAAACATCCTCTAAGCGACAGGGTGGAATTGGATCAGTTTTTAGCAAGCCAGGTTTAGTGTAGTTTGGGGATTTGGAGTCTCTAATAAAGGGATCTGAACTCCACTTTCCTGCCTTCCTTGTATGTGTGTAGGGATATATGTGTCCGCGACTTGTTTCCGGCGAGTCGCGGAGCATATCTCCTGGCAACGGTATCCAAGGTAATCACGCTGTGACGTCATCGCGCATTCGAGACGCGAGCCGACTGTCAACAAGCGGACATCAACTGAGCTGTAAAAATTTTTATGGATTACATAGTAATTGTTGTAATTGTTATTTGTTGAGAGTCTCTAATAAAGGGATCTGAACTCCACTTTCCTGCCTTCCTTGTATGTGTGTAGGGATATATGGGTATTTTAGATGACAAAATAAAGGATAGACATATTATAATAAATACTTTTGAAATCAAAATGCTAAGCCTTTCTGAATAAAACATGAGCATAGAACACAGAAATTGAAAAAAATACTTTTTCATATTCCATGAAAAATATATAAAAGTGTCCATCTTTTGACTCCTGACTGACTTTTGACGCCTCTCCCCTAGGCCTAATAATAAAATAATTTTTCAGCTTTGATTCACAGAATTTCCACAATATTGGTCATATTTGATCATTTTGATTTATGAAAGCATTTCGGTTAAGCAACTTTCGATTTGTATTATTGATTGCCCAAGCATCACTGATTATTCTGCAAAATTTCAGAAACATTGAACTTGAAGGACTTTCAATTTCAAATTGAATAGTTTGGTTGAGATAGTTACTGTTTCAATATGTAGAGGTTTAGGGAAATCCAAGAAGGAGTCATAAAGTGACTTGGAAACTGGAGTTTTATTAACACTGTGTCTGCGCGGGAAGCGCGTCCGAGAAACTCGGCGTTACAGGGAAAAGTTGGATTCATAGCGGTGCAGCCGAAACGGAACGACGCGTAAAATATGGAATCGCGTTACATCCCCAATGGACTTAGAAAAAGCTTACAATCATACATAGCTTATTACAAGTCAGAGTAATTATTACAAGATAATTACATGATGTAGTTGACACTAAACTTTAGTTTGACAATTACTAGAAAATATGTGTCGGATACATAATACACATAACTAGTCGGTATGTAGTACAAATACAAATATGCAATTCTTAAGTCACATAAGAAGCAAGATGACTAGGGCGTTTGGAGCTTCGCCCAGATCTAGACACATAGGGAGTTGGCTCTACAACTGGAGCCTTTTGAGCTTTAGCAGGAACCTTAGGGACCTTAACTGGAACCTTAGCTGGTGTTGTGGGAACTTTTAGTGGTGTTTTGGGAGTCTCCACAGGCTCTTGTACCGGAATATCTCCAGTTGGAACGGTCAAAGGGTAAGGTTCGATCACTACCGGAGTAGGTGTAGGGTCTTCCTGTGTCGCACGCAGGTGTACTCGGTTACGACGTAGAGTAGTGCCGCTATCGGTTTCGATCTCGTAAGATCTTTCGTCAAGTTTCTTTTTGACGGTTGCCTTCTCCCAGGACTTTTCATTGAGCTGATACGGTTTCGCTCTCACAATATCGCCTTCTTGCAGCGGCTTTAAAGGCTTCGCTGTTTTATCATAATAAAATTTCTGTTTTGTCTGCTGAAATTTCAGCTTGTCGGCGATTTCAGACTTTGATCGGTCGGAGTTCAGTAAACTCGCTGTAGTTGGGAGAAGAGTTTTGGTACGTCGACCCATTAATCGTTGAGCCGGGCTCAAATCGATACCTTGCTGTGGCGTGTTACGCACATTCAAAATTGCTAAATAAGGGTCTTCACCAGTTTTGGCAGTCTTTTTCAGGATTCTCTTTGCGGCTTTTACCGCGGCTTCTGCCTTTCCATTAGACCTAGGATGGTGAGGCGAACTAGTTGTATGTTGAATATCATACTTAATCGTGAAATGACGAAAATACGAAGACGAGAATTGCGGACCATTATCTGTGACTAGTTGCTCTGGTATTCCGTATCGAGAGAAATGAGCCTTCAGCTTCTGGATAACTGTCTTCGACGTGACGTCGTACAGTCTATCGATTTCCCAGAAGTTGGAATAATAATCGACTGTCACGAGATAGTCTTTATCATTTAAAGTAAATAGGTCTGCGCCTACTTTCTGCCATGGACGAGAAGGCAGTTCGTGACTAATGAGAGGTTCTTTCGCTTGTGACTGTTCAAACTCTCGACAGGTCTCGCACTTCTGCGTATATTCACGTACGTCATTTGTCATGCCGGGCCAATAAACCATTTCACGGGCTCTACGGAGCGAGCCTTCAATGCCCGTATGACCCGTATGTAACTCACTAAGGATACTTTTTCGGTTTCCTTTCGGTATGACCAGACGCTCACCTCTGAATACTAAACCATCGGTGACAGCTAGTTCGTCGCGTTGGGCATAAAATTCACGGATCTGAAGCGGGACTTGGTCTTTCTCGGGCCATCCCTGTTGGATCGTCGTTTTAAGCAAAGACAAAATCGGGTCTTCGTGAGTTTTCGCACGGATGTCCATGATCCTTTCTTCGCGCATCGGCAGGTAACTCACTGCATTTACGGACTCGAACTCGCTCTCTCGATGCTGGTTATTGCTGATAAACGCACGGCTCAGCGTGTCCGCGAGTAGCATTTTCTTGCCTTCAAGGTATTCGACCGTGATGTCGTAGGCAAGTGCGCGAATAAGCATACTTTGAAGCCTTTTCGGGGCTCTGTCTAAAGGCTTTTTGGTTATAGCGTGAAGTGGCTTGTGATCGGAATGTACCGTCACGGGTCGGCCGTATGTGAATTGATGCCACTTTTCGAGCGCGAAAACGATCGCCAGCATTTCTTTTTCAATAATCGCGTAGCGCGACTCTGTGTCGGTCAGAGCACGACTGGCATAGGCAATCGGCTTGCCATTCTGCATAAGAGCAGCGCCTATTCCAAACTGACTAGCGTCGCACTGAATAATCAGTTCGCTCGTTGGGTTGTAATACGCAAGAATGGGGGATTCGGTCAATAGCTTTTTAAGCTTTTTGAACGCTTTGTCTTGTGGTTCACCCCATGACCACTCAACGTCTTTGTGTGTGAGGACCGAGATCGGCCTCATGACTTCAGATAATTTCGGCACGTACCTAGCGAGGTATGTCACAGTGCCTCGGAGACGCTCTACCGCAGCGACGTCGGTCGGCGCTTCCATTTTCACAATCGCTTCAATTTTCGCAGGATCTGCTTTCAGACCAGAGGCAGATACGATATGGCCAAGAAAAGTTATTTCTGGCACGTTGAACTTACATTTATCGGGATTAAGTTTAATACCGTGCTCGTCACAACGAACGAGAAGATTCCGCAGGTTTGCGTCGTGTTCCGCGACATCTTTACCGTACACGATTACGTCATCGGCTACGCATTGAACACCGTCGAGGCCTTCAAGGGCCATACAGAGACGCTTTTGGAAGATTTCCGAACTAACTTTTAGGCCAAAAGGGAGTCGGAGCCATCGATAACGGCCAAAAGGAGTAGCGAAGGTAGTGAGAAAACTTGATTCCTCGTCAAGTTCCACATGATGATATCCCTGCTTTAGGTCGCAAGTGGAAAATACCTTAGCACCAGAGAGTTTTGGAAGAACGTCATCTAGGACAGGTAACATGAAATGTTCACGTTTAAGGACCAGGTTAAGGGGCCTAGGATCAACGCAGATACGAATAGCGCCAGACTTTTTCTTTACGACTGACATTTGATTTACCCAATCAGTAGGGCGATCTACTTTACACAAAGTTTTTTCTGCGATATGTCGATTAAGTTCACTAAGGACAGAATCTTTCAGGGACTCAGGGAGAGTACGAGGAGGTCGTACAACAGGTTCGGCACCCTCCTCCAGGGTGAGGTGCGCAGGACCGCCAGGTAGGGTACCTAGTTTTTTGTCAAAAACATGAGGAAATTCACATTTCATGTCATCAGATTTGACAGAACAAACATCGAAGGCATTATAATTAACAGTGATAAGACCCATGCTTTCAGCTGCTTTACGAGAGAGTAAAGGTACGCAGTTGTTATTTTCTACGACGACATAATCTACATTCCATTTTTTCTCAGTTTTGACATTAGTAACTTTGATTTTAACTTTACCGAGAGCAGTCTCACTGGAACCATTCCACATTTTTAGAGTTACAGGTTCATCGCGAATCGTCCTATTACCAACATGCTTTACAGGTAAAATACATACAGTAGCACCAGGATCAATTTGGTGGACAATTTCAGAGTCGTCGATTTTCATTTTGCAATACAAAGGTCGGGCCTTAGGATCAGAAATAGCAGACACGTCATTTACAACACTTACAGAACCTTCGGTAGAATCGTCACTGGACTCGTCATCATTTACAGCGTGTACTTTTCTTTTAGGATAAAAACTACGCTTGGACGATTTAGAATAACCTTTAGAACTTGAAGAAGTTTTAGGCTTATGATCAGGTTTGGCATCAGATTTACCATTTTGACATGTGTCAGAACCAGGAAAGTGGTTAGGCTGTTGACAAGAATAACATGTTTTACCCCAGGCTGGGCAAGCAGATTTGACCATACGATGAGTCTTAGAACAAAATTTGCAACGCTTATCTTCAGACTTTTTGCTAGGATAGTGAGAAACTTTGCTAACTTCCCCTTCAGATTTGTTCATTACAACTTTCTTGTTTTCGTCGTTAAGCTCCATAGATCTACAGATGTTTAGAGTGGTTTTAAAATCTAGCTTAGCTGAACGAGTTAATTTCTCTTTAACTGTATCACTCTTGTGACCGTCCAGAATACGGTCCATAATACGAGCATCACGACAGGCAGGGGTACAAAAGTTACAAGTACTCGCTAGAAATCTAAGGTCAGAAAGGTATTGTTCGAATGTTTCATGCGGTTGTTGTACTCGTCGTGAGAATTTGAGTCTTTCGATGAAGTCACGCGTTTCACTAAGGAAATACTCGTCATACTTTTTAATCAGTGTTCTAGGATTGTCTTTCGTCTCACCGTCACCAAATACGAACCCTTTGTATATTTTACGAGCTTCAACACCAATCGACTGTAGGAGGATCGCCGCTTGGAAGTTTTCGGGCTGACCATGGGCGCCCGATAGTAGGAGATACCGCTCGTAGGCTTATTTCCAGTCGAGCCAACGTTCACGTTTACCAGGTGAGTCGACGTCCAGCTCGCCAGGAGGTTGTAGGTTGGGTAGAGTAATTGGCACAGGTGGCACAGGAGCACCACCACCAGCACCGCCACCGGCACCAGCACCGCCAGCGCCAGCACCACTGCCAGCACGGTCGTCGTCAGAGTCGGCCATAGCGGTAGATCAGAGGGGTCGACAGCACTGGACTGCAGACAGGGGTGAGACAGTTCAGGTGAATTAATCAGGTCAGGCAACAGGATGACACTAATAAAATACCAGGTCAGCAGGGTGTCACAATAAAATACCAGCAGGACGGCGAATTAACACCGCGTAGAGTAGGTTGGTACGTAGTGACAAAGGTTGTGACAGTAGAGGAGGTGTACGGCGCGCACAGCACCACAGGAGTTGACACCACAGGTCTAGGAGAGTAGTCACAGGAGGTTGACAGGAGTCAATGTCAGGTTGACACTAACTGACAGCAGGTACAATTACTATTTCTCAGGTAGTAATGTAAAATTCATGAGTTCTCAGACTAAATGACACAGGCAGGTTGAACTATGGTCCAGTTCAGAGTTACAGGAGCAGTTCATTTCTTCAGATTACTTGAGTAGATTCAGACTCAGAGTTACACAGGCTTGTTGACAGGACCACATGCTGAGGGAGGTGGTTGACAGCAGACTCAACCCAGAGAAATGTCCTCAGAAATGCAGTTTACTCACAGTCTCCATTCCCAAAAGTTGTCCAAAGATGATCACTCCACTGCTAGCCACCATGTTTCAATATGTAGAGGTTTAGGGAAATCCAAGAAGGAGTCATAAAGTGACTTGGAAACTGGAGTTTTATTAACACTGTGTCTGCGCGGGAAGCGCGTCCGAGAAACTCGGCGTTACAGGGAAAAGTTGGATTCATAGCGGTGCAGCCGAAACGGAACGACGCGTAAAATATGGAATCGCGTTACAGTTACAGGCTGTTGTATGTGCAACATTTACCTGAAAACCTTATAGTATTTTGTGGGAAACATTAACTTTGCATTGCCATTGGAAGCAATGATTACCGTACAAAATATTACACGATCGTTTGTATGTCCCAACGCAAAGCAACGTCAAAGACAAAGATAATTCTGGACTGAAGCCAGTGAAGGCAGAGTTCGATCTAGCCCTAGATCTCGGCCTAGATAATCATCATTTTCTCCCCTATCGAGTGTGAAAATCATCACAGTACGTGAAGGCTTTAGCAGCTGGGTTAATTCGTAATGTTCCTTACAATTACCAACCAACATTATTAAATTGTCATAACTTACAAGACTCTCAAATGCGTGTAGTCATCTCGCATCGATCGCTTCCCTCAAGTTTTTGGTTGTCACGTTACGACCTGTCGTTACGGTGACGACAGTTTCATAGCAACGTGACGTCAAGGAGAAGGTCTTTGGTGACGTAAGACCTTTGACCCAAATAATGTGTATGGACGTTCTATGTCAATAAATTTAATAATAATCATTTACTAAATATGGCTTACGCTATGTTTAAAATCTCCAGTCTTACTGTCTATTAAATTAAATGACTGATCGATGGTTGGTTAATTCATTATTATGACGTTTGCCGTGACGTGCGCCACGGAAACTTAGTTGTCATGGCGAGTAGTCACGGTGTTGTCGTCTAACAATCTGCGGCAATGACAACCTCGGTCCTCGCACAGGAGGCAAAGGTACAGTAGGTACATGATATTATAATTATTTATTTCCAATTGCTGAATGCATGCACAAGTTGCAGAGTACATTAATCTTGACGTAGTTCATACGCATGAGGCTGAAGACTGATCAGTGGCAGTGATGCTGAGTGATTGGGGCAGGTTTGCTGTCGCGTCGATCCCCCATACTCAGGCTGTTAGTCTCAGCCTCTCAGGAGTCATATAGATCCTTGAGCTTGGCTTGGGCTTGGCATGTCTGAGAGAAGAGCATTTTTCCTGTATTTTTTTAATTTTTTTTTTAAATTAGTAGTAACTCTGAAGTACCAAGTATGAAGAAAATGGGCATTGTGATCCTAAGCGGATTACCTTACAAATTTTCAAATTTTATCATTAGGCCTAATTTTCTCAACATCATTGAACATGCACCACATGAGTTATGACCCCCCCCTCCCCCCACTCTTGTCATGGAAACATGAACCCCCCTCCCCCCCCAACTGCATGTATGGCGTCATTTATATGGATGGCCCCAAAAAAACCAATTTATTTATTTGTTTCAAAATGGTATGGATCTAAGTTACTCACTTTCAACCCGAAATAATGAAATATTGTGGACAGTAAAACTGCAATATCATGGACACCTAAAATATTACAATGCTATAATAAAGTAGTAGTTTTTTTTTGTGTGGTTATCATTCTGAAGCCAAGTGTCAAAGCTCAAGTGTCAAAAGTGCTACGATGCATGTTTTCAGATGCCCTCGGATGATCTTCGAACGGATTTGGTTATAAACCGTAATAAATTGTTTTGTAAGGACTTTTTAACATGTATAATAGTTTCCAGTCTGGCTTGTTAAAAAGAAGGGTAGGGTGAACTAAGTTATATATATAGTTTAATGATCAATTATTTAATTTGGGATACTTATAGACTCTAGTATGATTTACATGTTATATAGCCTAAAGACTTTTTTTTCTAATACACTTCATATGATTAAGATGTTAACTTTACGTCTTACTGGAACTATGATGTTTTCTGTGAATATGTAAATAATCACAAAATGAGAGTAATACTTTTCTATCAGTTATACTCTTATCTATTACCGCTAACGTGGGTCGTTGATACTAGCTATAGATCTAATGGTTATGATAAATTATAAATCAAAGGCATATTGCTGTTGGAAATGTTTGACTTTTAATGTTCTTGATACAATTACAGAGCAGTTCTCAACTATAAATAACCATTTACCATCCATGGTAAGTGGTGACACTGGACTCGTTCTAAATCTTTTATTACTTTCGCAATCCATTTGAATAGTTCATAGATATCGTGTGTGCTCGATATCGTAAACTGAGACTCTGTTTGGCAGTTATATATAGTCAGATACTATATAAGCAAAAGTTCCTGTGGTATACAATCATCCATATGAGAAAGTTCATTAGCATATGAAAACAGAGAACTGGGCAAGTTTGAAATCAAATGAGCTAATTTGAAAATATATTAAATAATATTCTTTAAACTACATTGTGTGTATTTTACTAAAATGTCATTAATGGCACGTCCTGAAGCTACAGGATAATAAGTACTATGCATCGCATTGCAGTGAGATTACCACTCGGTTTAAAATCTTGGACTAATAGTCTATGAGGTACATCAGAACTCAGGGAATTGTCCTTCGTGTTCCACGTGGTATAAGATGTCTGCTAGAGCATGTTCAACCATCGCCTCCTGTGCCGCTTGACAAAACTGAAAGAAACAAATCGAAAAGAATGTATGATAGCGGCCCTATAATCTGATTTGCGATGGGGAGGGAATATGATTGTATTTCAACAATACCCTTAGACATTGAAGCATATCTTAAGTGAGCTAGATGAAGATTACTTGGAAAGTACTGCAACATGCATGCGTTTCTTTGCCTTTGAGGCTCTGGATGTGCGGGAGGACATGAATTGGACAATAGAGTGAAATAGTACGACGTCACTTGTGGAAGGCCCCAAGCTGTGTTGTTAAGGCCCCTGTTAAGAATTAGATCGTGTCACCTTTGATTTAGGGGTCTAGACCCATGCGTTTTGGGAAAAAAAATACATATCGTGAATATAACAATTCTGTTTCATCAACTAAAAGTTCTGTTATACACGTGCCCAGTACATCTACTTGTAACATGCTTATTTTGGTAATCGAGCCTAATACCACAGAAAATCTACTTACTGGTCTGTACTCTCCCTTTTCCTTGGGTGGATATTTGAAATCGGGTCCGAAATTCATTACAACCTGGAGGAAAAACAAATAACGAAGCATGAAAAAAAATCCGTATTATGTACGAACGAAAACAAGATTATTCAACAATCCAAATCAGGTAAACAATTCCCTATTAAACAAGGTTTTTACCATTTCTTTGACGTTATGGAATCATATGCTCCATTTTCATGTTTAGATCAACATGCACTATCAGGAATGTCTATGGACTGCTAGAAGAACCAATGCTAAATTTGATAGTCATCTACAAACAAAGCTTAATTAAAGCGTGAAGTATCTAATTTAACTATTACAATCTTACCGATGCTGTTTTGTAGACGGAGACAGCAGGGTAGTAGGTTCCTTCATAGACGTCCTCAAAGGCGACCCCTTGGTCAACTCCGTTTTTGTACATTACCATCTGCAGGGAAAAGAACACATATTATTATTACTCTCTCAATTTGCTTTTTTTCAACACTAAATTTCAACCATCATTACCGATCAACTCATTGTTATCATTACCCCTTAGCTGTGAAAACATATAAAACTAAAACAAATCTTAAACAGGTATCTAGTAATGATATGTTTCATGTTTTGTTTTTCTGATTTTTCTTAGCAATTCTAATAAATCTTTGTTATTCAATATACATGTACTTTGTTAACCAAGAAATAAAGATTTAAGTTGACGACCTCACCTTACTGCCCTGAGCAGGTTTCAGCGACTTCTCGACGTCGGCTACATAGTCCTTCTCCTCAAAGTACAAGTGCGACTTGAACTTTACCAGTGGCTGTTAGAAAGAAAAGAAGAAATCTTAGTCAATTAAATGTGACTGGAAGTGGTAAATTTTATTAACATAAAGTTGGTATCGGGACAGCTCAACGCTGTTTTGTACGCATGGAAATACCCTGCATTAAATAAGTCTGAGGATGGGTAGTAATAGAATTAGTAGATTATCATGAAAATGTGCCTATACTCATGTGATCTTGTATCCCAAAGTCGAATAAATTAGATTATAATCCTCGACGAGGTGGTTAGTGAACATATCAATATTTGGTGGCATTGTGTCTTAAAGACAGGTTGTTCTAATTTTCTGCTTCATATCCTCGTTTGAAGTTACAGGCTTTCCCCTGACTATACATATGTTCCATGAGTAGAAAATGCATAATCTATAAATAATAATCTAATAATAAATGCACACATGCGCCGGTGTGAGTAGAAAATGCATAAATATTGGATACCAAAAACACAAGGCATCTTCACTAGAAGACCACAATATGTCATTTAACGATACATATCCCCCACCAACTAGCTCCAAATAAATATTATTACATCAATCAGAATCACAATCTACTGATTGCATAGCACTTCTACTGGCACGTTTTTTAAAGTTAAAAATGAGGATTATTTCTTTTCATATTGATATTTTTCTAAGCCCTGAAGGCATATAACACCGATTTTGAAATTTTGTGTTCCAAAATAGAATGTACACAAAACCAAAATCCAATTACACTATTTTAAAATCCCGAAGTCCTTAGGGACGTTAAAACGAAATGAAGATAATTTTGCCTTTGATGGGATTTCCTTGTATTTTACGAGATTCGGCTTTACTTTTTGTTGGTCATTAGGGATTTTATGGCCTAGATTAGCAGAGAATGAATGACCCTTTTGTAGAGAGGGTTCACCTTGGCTTGTGCAAGGATTAGCTCAATCTATGGGTAGTTAGAGCATAGGTCGATGGCCCGCCCACAGCATGGGTAACTCATTTCCTCTTTGACCATACTTAAACCAATTACTATGAGGGGTGTAGAATTAGGGTTCCAATGTCAAATGTCCATTTAAGAAATGCCTATGTCGCACGTCGTAATTTTTCTACATATTTGTGTTGATTTTAAAAACCCTTGTCTTATGTCAAATTTAGAAGTGCCCTATGTCATTTGTTTATCTTTTTCATCTCACTGAGCTTCATGTCGCGTGTCGAATTTACAAAAGTAGCCATGTCACCCTTTCGATTTAAGGGTCTGCACCCCTTATTCCACCACCATGCTACTATTGTACATTGAGGATCTTTGAGACGCTCCTCGTGCTTCTTTTCCAGATTCCACTTACATTTTACCAATAGAGAACCTGCATTATAGGCAATAAAATAAATAGCCTTCCCCCTGACAAACAAACCGCTAAAAAACGAAAGGGAGATTTATTTGCATTTATACCACGGAATAATGATATACACAGGTCAATATATTTCTGAGTGTGAGTATAAAATCCCCAGGATAGATCACAATGGCTACATACTAGAGGCTAATCATATGCTGCACAGTTTTGTCGCAATCAAACCAACTCACACAGCACAGAAATCACGGCTTCCCCACCTCAGGCACACATCATTATTGCGCCTGGCCCACTCCCTATGGGTAACAGGAGGCGTCCTGAATGCCCAACCACCTTACATCACAGGAGGACAAGCTCACCTTCCCCACCTTTTACCCTATCGGTAGTCGGGCCTGGAGCTGTGGGGGTGGCCTGGGTTAACCAGTCATTACTTGAGCTGCTCTTTGATCTAGGTAGGCCTCTGACCAGCTGACATTTGGGCCGGCGTCTGTTTACCCCGCGTCCCGAGCAGCTCACTGAAGAGCTGCTCACAGACCTGTTGTTAGCCTTGAATACCGTATTTAACTTTTTTGACCTACTGCGGGCTTGAGCAAAGTTTTGCACAAAACTACCATGGGTTTCTCTTTCATATTTCTTTATTATCTTGCGTTCCGAGCAGCTCACTAAAGAGCTGCTCACAGACCTGTTGTTTGCCCTGAATACTGGATTTAACTTTTTTGACCCACTCCGGGCATGAGCAAAGTTTTGCACAAAACTACCATGGGTTTCTCTTTCATATTTCTTTATTATCCCGAGTTTCGAGTAGCTCACTCAAGACCTACTCACAGACCAATTGTTAGCTCTGAATACCGGATTTAAGTCTTTGACCTACTCTGAGCATGAGCAAAGTTTTACACAAAACTACCAGGGAGTCGGTCTTCTCTGATACATATTTCTTTATAATTGAAATGTATACCTCAATGCTATAGGGATTCCATTATATCGTGCGCGCTTTTTGCATACCTTTAGCCCCCCGCCCCACCCTTATGAGCCTGAAATATGCACTTGATATACACACGGAAGTACGCATTACCTAACAAGGCATTTTAGACCACTAGCCTATCCTCAGTAATATAAGCTTATTATTGATATACTAGCACCGGTTTGCAAGACACTATTTGCAAGTCCATGGATAGCTGTACACGTTATTGCATGTATATTATTATAAATATTATGTTTATCATAATTATGACATTAACACTAATGGCCTTTAGTGGTCATAAAGCCACTTTAACTAAAAAACAAATAACACAATATTACACAGCACGCACCACAGTTCAGAGAAGGTCCACTAATAGGTCGTTTTATAATAGAAGATGCCCCAGAGTAACTCACAGTACCATCCCAGCTAAGATTAGCTACCACAAACGCTCGGGGATCCCCGGAAAGGTCTCACAGGATCAGAGCCCTTCACATACTAATTGGGCTCCTGACCCACCTACAAAATGCCAAAGTGTAGCTCAGAACTTTCTCTGGTCACAGAAACCAGTTTCTAAACAGGTTCTTAACATTCACAGAAACCAGTTTCCTATCAGGTTCCTAACATTAATCAGGCTGAAATCAGAAATGTCTCCTCCTTAATTGGCAGCAAAAGGTTTCAATAAAAAGTTTATTCCTCACGTTGCACTGGATCGGGTTACATGTTTTGAGTTTAAATATGGACACTACTCAGAGGTCAATTAACTTTTGAAGCTTTGTTGAGTTGGCGGTTGTTATAAATAGCACGAGAATAAGGAATTGATATAAGGCCATGCTAAGTCTCTTTGGTTTAACTACATATCAGAATTTAGTTTCACTGGATAACATTGGTATACTTTAAAGAATTTGTGGGGAGAGACGTGGCTAGGTAGCTCACACATGTTTAAAGAATTTCCCGAATTTTTCTTTTTCTGTGGGGCACCAGAATATCATTCTGTCTAAAAAGATTAAAAAGTACCCAAAATACTCGTTAATTCCGTACTCTAGTATTCTGTTTGCTTGCTCCGGTATAAAAATCAATGAAGACTAACAGAGGGACTAATATAACACGTATGCAACCACAGCCTCTATTTCTAAGTCAATCAATATTCTGACTTTTTAGTAGAGGTATATCATATTGAAAAAAAGTACAATAATGAAAAATAAAAAAAATAAAAGTTGCATCGTATGATATCGACTTATAGCTAGTTGAACGTTCTGGTCACGTGGCCCCGTGGTGTGAGGAACTAGAAAAAGCTCTCAGGCTTTCCGTGTGCCCAGTCAATCGGAACGGCGGGGATCAGAGCTGGTCCGTCACGGCCCAGCGGTTTGGAGGTACGGTAAAACAACGCGGTGAGAACAAGGAAACCATACACCTCCTGCTGCATGCATATCAAAGGTGAGAGGTTTTATCTCATTAAAACAGGTTTTGATGATTTAATCGTTTTTGAATTTTTTTTTATCTAAGAGTCTTGTCCTCCTTTTTTATTTGATGTGGGATCAATCTATATGCATGTATATCCTGTTCTTTGTTTGGGTTACGTTTGTAATAAATTTGTGAGTGAAAGGTTAATCACTCATCATGAGGTCCAAAAACAAAATTTACCGCAAGTATGACATGTTTTTCGTAAGCGGGAGCAAAAAATCAATGCATACTATATACAGGTAGCACATGTTTTCTGTATGACTCTATACAACATTTAATGCTACACACTATGGTTGGTATTATGCCATGGTTCTCACATGTTCGTGTTGGCTGTATTCTATTTTGATCTTGTTTACTCACCATGTAAATAATATTAATTCCCGTATTCTATATCCAGGATTGCTAATTTACATAAACCTGCAATCTTATTCCAGTTTCAAGTATAGTATATTTTTTTTGGGAGTAGAGTTGATACAGGGTGCGGGTCTGTCCTTACCTAAACGAAGGGACAAGAGCAGACGACAATTAACAGAGCGTGACGCTAACAGATATCAATGACAACTCTTTAATTTATGGATACCCAGTGCACCTGATTGTTCATAATGATGGCAGGACGCCCAGGACAAGCTACTCAATATTTAAAGAGTGTATTGTTTTGTTGACTAAAACAAAACGCAGGCAGCTGCATATGGGAGACACGCTTCAACACTCGAACTACTCATGGGGAGCGGCCAACATGCGTCATGGGCATGGATACGCATGACATCACCAACATGTGAATAGGGAACAGTCAGTTTTAGCCACCCTGACGCATCCGTAACGTAAACATAACGTTTCTTATATTTCTCAAAATGTTATGTAGCCTAAAAAGTGTCAATGCATATAAACAAATTAATTACCAATTAATGTACCCAAAGAAAAACCACCATAGGTGAACTTAAAGTTTATAAATATGTTAACTTGTTGAGTTCTTGCAACTCCCTAAAAACGTGCCATATTCACCCCTCCAACAAATCGTAATATATTATCATTTCATGACTAGAGAACTAACAGTCTTCAGATATTTGCCTTATGAACACAATCAAGACTGTTAATTCAACATTTGCATATTTGTACACACCAGAAAAACAATGCCTTTGTTACGCCATCAATTCATACAAAAAAATACCATACGGGCTGACGGTTGCTCTGCAGCAGTGATACTATATCACCCCCTGGGGAGTGCGTTTATCACCAGGTGTTGAATGAAACGTGCTATCTCCAGCGCCTATGCCACCCACCCACCCCCTCCCCAATACCCCAGATAAACCCGTCCGTCTACCCCAGCCTCCTAGGAATTCGTTCCTAGAACTAGAAGACGCCCACCCGCCACCCCCTTCGCGGAGGCAAAGTGGGCGCGGCCCAGGCCACACCTCGTGCAGTGCTTTCTTGTGCCGCGCTACCAGCAGCACCAGCACCCTCCAGCACAGTGAGCAGCTCGAGCTGTTGGGAGCAGGTTCCAGGCAGGGCGGGTGTGGCGGTGGTAGTAGTAGCCTGCACCCCCTACTGGCATGCTGTATACGTGAATGTGAATGACGCAGTCGGTAAACAGTGTGGACGCTAAGAAAAGGGAAAAGGTGAACGGTTAGGATTGTACGCTGCATGCACGAGGTAGGTGTGGGATGATTATACTACAGGCCTGTCCAGGTATAACCGATAGGGCTGGGCAATCGCCCTGTGACGGGGCTGGGCTGGGGTGTGACGGAGCCTCTGGCGGTGGTGGTGGTGGGAGGAGGAGGGTAGGGGTCAGAGCTATCACAGAGGACGCCCCACCCCCGATTGAGCTGCTCGCCCGGCGGAGGGGAGCAGCTCGCCACCCGACGATCGATGCCTCCCTCCCGGCGGCGTGTTGGTCAATTAGCTGGTGGACGGGGATGGGGACGGACGGGGGCTTGGAGCAGGTTAGGGTGATTGGTGAGCAGGTCAACCTGGTATGTGAGCATGTCTGTGAGCAGGTCAGCCTGGTATGTGAGCAGGTCTGTGAGGAGGTCAGCCTGGTATGTGAGCAGGTTTGGAGGAGGTCATCCTGGTATGTAAGTCTGTGAGCAGGTCAGCCTGGTATGTGAGCAGATCTACGAGCAGGTCAACCTGGTATGTGAGCAGGTCTACGAGCAGGTCTACCTGGTATGTGAGCAGGTCTGTGAGCAGGTCATACTGGTATGTGAGCAGGTCTGCGAGCAGGTCAACTTGGTATGTGAGCAGATCTACGAGCAGGTCAACCTGGTATGTGAGCAGGTTAACCTGGTATGTGAGCAGGTATATGAGCAGGTCCTCTGGTATATGAGCAGGTCAGCCTGGTATATGAGCAGGTCTGCGAGCAGGCCAGCCTGGTATGTGAGCAGGTTTGTGGGGTCAGCCTGGTATGTGAGCAGGTTTGTGAGGTCAGCCTGGTATGTGAGCAGGTTTGTGAGCAGGTCAACCTGGTGAGCAGGTCTGTGAACAGGTCATGCTGGTATGTGAGCAGGTCTGCGAGCAAGTCAGCCTCGTATGTGAGCAGTTTAAGGTGGCGTGACAGCCGCTCAGTGAAGGAGTTAAAGAGGTATGCCAGGAGGTCTGTGATCGGGCCTGGGTGGTATGACAGCAGGTATTTGACTAGTCCTCAGTGTCATACCAGCAGGTGTGTGCTTTAGTATGATTGATCCTAGCTCACTGAGGTATGGGGCAAGGGTCCAACCAATGTCAATCAGTACACAAGTAAACCAGTCTGGATACTTGGCAAGCCATAAAGATCGTGATATACCTTTCAGCATGAAGGTTACGTATGTGAGGTATGTTCACTAATAGCAGACAAAAATATGTTGGAGCTACTAGCCTGGTAGACATCTAGTCTACTCCTACAGATTCTCTGGTCCTCCAAAAGCAGCCTTGAGCAAATTAATCTTTCAATATCTAGAGTGATCCTTATATTTAGTTCTGTGTATACAAAGTACTGCTAACGATATCAAGATCTGAATCGTTAGTTTCATGATTTTAGTAGATCGCTGAAAGATCTATCTCCATGTGCTTGTCTGACATGTATCTGAGGAAGAAACCTGGCATGCTGGTAAACGTAGTCATTCTATTTTAGCGCTCTCTTATTAGATATTATAACCTGTCAAAAGACCTGATGAGAACCAATTTATCTTCATTTATATCGGGTCTAGGCTTCCTATTCATGGCTGCCAAATTAACACAACTAAAGGCCGGGAGTAGGTAGAGTGCACTCAATGAGCTAGTCTATGAGCAGCTCTAAGAGCAACAATGCGGATCAATATGGCCAACCAATGTACCCCCTCCGACACCTGGGGTCAGTCGGAGGCCAGGTAGGTGCGGTCAGGGGGACAACACCTTGACCCCGTTACCAATCCCTAAAAGTGCCAGGTGAGGCCAGAATGACCAATCAAACCAAAAACCACTCCCCACCACTCACACATAGATCAATACAGAGCGAGCTGCTCGGCCTCAAGTCGGCGAATCTCTCCATTAACTCATAGTTAACGAACCACACCTAGTCGTCAGGACTGACACCTGTGACCTAATTAACAGTCCGTGGCCTAATTAACTGCTCCAGGCTAGCTTTAATGGAGCCCACAGGGTTGGGTGACAATGAATCTTACACATTGTTCCTGTCATGATAGATTGGTAATATATGTATGAATGGTCTATTATCATGATCCACGTGAGGGTATTGAACGATGCTGAATATGTGGGTTGAATAGGCCGGTAGCTGTTATATCTGTATAACCTAAAGAAACCTGTCAAAGGGCGAAACATGTGGGTAAAATTTAAGTTTTTAACTTCACGTACTTAACTCTTTGCATTTTGATTCTCTCAACATTTTGTTATATCTTTGAGGAAACTTCAGAGAATATTATATAAACTTTCACCTGCATTTCAAGCTACTTACTGTATACATCAAAAGGTGGAAATAACTGTCTAACCAACACCAGGAGTTAAAGTTTTAAGATATAGAAATTTTATTTGGAATTAAACCGATTAAGGCCTTCTTCATGTATATGGTGAAAATAAATGTTTTTACTGGTGGGCTCCAAAAGTAGTTAAGTCGTACTGTCTGACTGTTAGGCAGTTTTGGAAAAACATGTACTGTTAAAAAGTATTTCAAGGGGCTACATCTTAAAGGTGAAACTGCTTTTCTGGGAACTACCTGCATTGGTGATCTCTGCCAACATTTTCTCCCCAGACACTACCCTTTACCTACACATACCATGCGCTGCCAGACCCCAGGCCTTCGTCTGACATCTTTTACAGCACAGGGCTGCTAGGTTTTCTCAGAGAGAGTGACTCAGCAGAAAGTTTTAAACAAGGCCGAAATCTCCAAACACTGAGGCCTAAAGGAAGTTGTTGATGTCAATCTACCGAGAATTCAGCACTTCCACAGGCTTCACTTGGTTTCATATTAGTAGTTCCCACCAGTGTTAGTATTAATTTTGTTGTAGATTCTTAAGCTTCGATAATATCTGATTATAGAAAATGAGTTGAACGAAAATGCAAAATTACCATTAATGCGAGAGTTCTAGTCTATTTATTTTGGTACACATTTAGATTCTTTTTGAATAAACAACTTTCGATCAAATTTTAGTGCCTACTTTGGTTCAGCTTGTCAGTCTGACTGAACCATTTTCATCACTACTCATGGCGGCTTTAGCTTTTACCCAAATTGACAGGCGGGATTAGATCGCATGCAATGGACTCACCCTAATGAAAGTTTGCTGTCGTCAAGTTAATTGCTGTCTAGATTTTCAACCGCCATGTCCACATATAAAGAGCCAGACAGATCAATAACAAACACAAATGAATGTATTTTCCTAAATTCGATCTCTTACAAATGATTTTCAGAATAGCGCCATGATACAATCTAATTCTATACACTCTACATTCGAAAGTCTGATTTATCTTTTTCTAAATCTGTTTACCAGCAAACACAGGATCTCGTGTCCACTGTGGGGTCCCCTCCCTCCCCACCCCATCTCCCATCCCCTTGATGTCCTTGGGTGTCACATCAATATTCAGAGCCTGGCCAGCTACTCGTCCCACCCCTAACATGATCGCCCTCCCCCGGCCCCAGTATTGATGGATTGATCGCCACCAGTCGAAATGTCTGCTGCACTTTTCCCGCCAAAATTCAACACACGCCTTAGAGCTTGGGAAAGACCATAAAGTTCAAAGGGAATAATCAATTATGGCTCGGTTCATTAAAATATGGATTTTCATGAAACTGGAAAGCCGGAAATGAAATAATTTGTATCGTTTATACTTGAGTACGTTACATTTGCACCCCACAATCTATTGATTTTTGCAATCTTGATAATGCTATTTACCATTTGATAAAAACAACTAAATGGTCATGTGTTTTGTGGATGCAAACCTAACTATGTGTAAGGTTTAGTTGTGCATTTATGGGAATTATCAGAATACGCAAATCATTCCATAATATATTATACGGATTAACATCCTCAGTTACAAACAAATCGAACCAATTGATATATTCAGACCTCCCGAAATTATAATGTTCTTTGCATTATTAATCATGTCCCATAATGCTATTAATCCGTATCATGTAAATGGGATAATTCGGGAGCACATATGATGTAACCACTGACAGGCATTTCATGACAAAATAAGTTATTTACTGCATTCATGGTAGTCAATTATGTCTCAATTTCCATGTAGACCGAGTCACCATGAATGGCAAACAAACATGTTATTTGCCGGTACCTGGCTGCCCACATTAACAAGTAACAAATGGTTTTCCTCTGAATTGCCAGGTTCCTCAAATAGGGAATTGAGCCTGACTCACCTATGGTTGCCATGGTTACCGAACACAGGTGTCACTACAGGTGTGACTGTGGCATTGGACCAGCGGAAAGTTTGGGATGGGCTTTGGATTTGCTTTTATCTCTATTATTTGGAACAGAAATTAAGGGTCGCGTTAATTGCAGTTGACAAGCTATATCATACATATCATGTATGAAGCTCGAACAAAAAGGAAAGCAGAAACCCAGTTTCTATTTGTAAATGGCAATTACTATATTAGATGAAAATTAATAATCATTACAGAGAAAACGGGCCGTTTTTCTTCTGAATCCCCGGCGTTAAAAATGGGACTATGACGACCACTATGCATTTCAATTTAAGTTAGACTTTCTGATGCTGAAGTTGTGAGTCACTGTTATAATGCCAAGGGTTTTCATGGTACATTTTTTGAAGTGTAGACATAGAACTTATCAAAAAGAGTGCGGATTGAATCTACTTCCTACTCAAAATCCATCTTATCATACACCAGCCAATAGTAATATCCGAGTTCATACAACAAAGTTCCTTGTCCTTTTGCTAAAAGCAACCCACGCCGCCCTCCGTCCATATGTCGGAGATAACAAGGACGTAATCGGATTTGTATCGATCCGTAAGGCCTTGACTTTGACCACTTAAAGGCAAGGAGCGGCGCGTTTCCACTCACAAAGATTCTATTGGAGTCCATTTGATAACCAAAGTAGCCGGTAGGGGGACAGACTGCTCGCTTCTAGACACTTTTATTTGTGGTCAGTACCTTTGAGTGAGGAGGGTGGCGGGGACGAGTAAGGTGGTAAAATCATAGACATGTAAGGATAAATGGCGATTGTTTTTGCTGTAGGGTCAGGGTGATTTTTCTGAGTTCTATGAGCACCTCACTGGGACTGGTGACTGGGGGATGTTTCTGACTTCTAATTCTATGAACAGCTCACTTGATTAGTGGCAGGGGGTATCCCTAAGTTATATGAACCAGGACATTTTTCTGAATTCTATGAGCAGCTCACTCCAACTCGTGAATGGGAGATCTTTCTGAGTTCTATGAGCAGCTCATTGTAAAAGATACAATCAAGACGTCACCGCACCTGAGACTATAACTCATTCCTATCTCCCTTTGGGGAACACCTCGTATCACCAGGCTGTCGGCATGAGGTCAGCAGGCAGGGAGTAGATTAACACCTGGCTACTCTCCTCCAGGGTCGAATGAGGGTTACATGTGTCTAGGCAGTGGCTCCGGATGCTTTAGCATATAGGTAGAGATGGCTTGAGGAAATAAGGAAATCAGCAGTATTGAACGAAATTATCGATTCCATATGATAGTGAGACGATGCTTTACATTGAAGATATATCACAACGCCAGAAGAAATTGCTTATCTATGTTCTAGTTTTACGTAAATCTAACGCATGCTCTGGCATTTAACTGTTAAAATAATACACTTTGATTGATTGGCAGGTAAAAAGATCATAGGTACATAATCACATACAGAGTGAATGTATATATGTCACCGTTCCACAAAGACGATAATATCAACCATAGCAAAATGTAGTAATTGCTCGAGGCCAAATTCGAATAGGATGGGAAACCTCCCATTTTCCTCAGGTCCGGGCTCTTTCGTCACGGACTATCTATACGATAGATTTCCTTCTGTTTACCTGCAAAAAAGTGACAGACCCTCATCACCTTTGACCTCCCAGACCCGTGCAGTAAGAGCTATTCCATGCCTGCCACCTTCCCTCTAAAGCCTCTGTTCCATTAGGCGATCTAGACCCCTGAACAATTTGGAACAATCTAAATTTTCATTGGATATTTTACAGAAACTCATGCGTGCGTCATACATGTTTAAAAGACAATTTGAAATTATTTCCCGTGATATATACTATGGCTTAAATTGGTCCACATTTCTTCTGACGATTTTCAAGATCAGAAGTAAAATCGGACAGTGGAATACAGCCGTAAGTTAGTCAACCACCTTACCCACTCCCTCTCCAAGCACAGCGGGTATCAGCGTCCCACTGATATGGCGCCTTGTATGAAGAGTTACCCTACATATACCTGACGGGAAACTAAATATCAAGGATATCTGGAATAGCATTGGAGATGTATGGCTTCGCAATTTGTTGTGGAAGGAATATCATATCAGTTCTGGCAGTGGTGATGATATTTGCCGGTTAGGACCAGTGAATATCTAGAGTAAAGTATTGAAAGCAATGAGATATTTTCTAGGAGTCGTCTCTGATCCTTTCCATGTGAAACAGAATCTCTAATATAAATTTATATATCAAACTAATATGATATTGTACTCATATATATAAGCAATCTGCCTGATCATTTAGAACAGTATATTGCTCTCTGTATATGCGAAGATGATATCAATCGTAAAATATGTAATACTAATCATTATCTCATTATATAGAATGACATATCCTGTTAACTTTTTAATGAGTGATCAAACTTATTACGTGTGGCGTGGCAACCAAGCCGCAAATATAATACACCAATCCTCCCTGCAGCAGAAACCGGCGTGGCTTCCGAACGAAAACACCAGTTCTGATTATCGCAGGCATGACTTCCTTCCCCGTAAACACGCCCACCTTGTTATTTAGCAGCCCGTAGGTGCTCGCCAACTAAGTTGACGGCAGCTGGCTTCTGCTTACCAGCCGGGGAAAGTTGGCGCACTGAGCAGCTCATGGCGCACTGAGCAGCTCAGGAAGCCATGTGAGAAGCCACTGCCGAAGCCATGCGAAAGTCAAACGCAGCCAGCGAGTCGCTGCTGCCTTATCGTCGCCGAGAGCTGCTCGTTACTTTATCATCATCAGGGCTATTTTCTGAGCTGCTCAGCTTGAAAGGGTGGGGGGTCAGCGCAGGTTAGGGAGCGCATTTACCGGCAGGAGGCGGGGGCTGTTCCACCAATGCGAAGTCAATGTTGATCTGCACGGGACTGATTAGTCTACTGACCTTCCAGACTAAGCACTTAATGCGTAACAGACTAAGCACTTAATGCGCAACAGAAACGGGCATCCTCGCTGCCAATTAATTCTGATTTACATGACATTTATTTTGGCTTACTTCCCTAACCATCACCAGGTGCAAGTGGACCTTTAGAAATAAAGTATACATCCGAAATGGGCTCATGGTCTGAGTCACTGGAAACATACAAATTCCATTAGTAGGGACAAATGTCTGGAGCAGCAACAATCAAATGGGAGACATAGCCCTGCCAATAATGCTTACATAACCTAATGGATTTTAGGAAGGGAGCAGGAACTATGACCAAACAGCCACGTCATTTAAGGACGTAAATAGCGGTGAAGGAACCTTTAAGGTCACTGCCTGAGATGAACTCGGTGACCTGTGGCACCAGGAGGAGATTTCAGTGTCAAGGTCATCAATTATCCGGGCACTGCCATTCACTACTCCAGGCCGCGTCACCTTCTCCATTGAGGGGGCTGTCCTGCCGGAACTTGATTGCCCTCCCGACTCCTGGCGCCCCCTGGATGCCGTATTAACTGCGACTCAAACCCCAATCTGTCGTTATTTATAACCCGTGTCAGAGTGCAGGGGCCTGGAGGGAACCCAAGAGACGGCCACTCCGTTTATATTCCACCAACGACTGGGCCGGGCCCTTTGTGGGCAATCGGGGAAGATCCTGGTTCAAAGTGACTTTATTCCGCCTACTTATAAGTTATACTCTTGAGCTTTGCCTAACAATTGGGGTTTTTCTTAAGGAAGTTTGTAGATACAGTGTCTTTCAAAGTCGATCACTGGTATATACAATCTCATGACAATATGAGTTATGCCAAATGCCTGTAAGTACTAGCTAAGACAGATCTTATAAGTATTGGCCATGACAATTATACTGTGCAGAGGCCCATTTTTCCCGAACACTAACATTTGTAATAAGAAGTTATTTTTTGTTGTACACAGTGTATATACACTGTTATGAAAATCAAGTAAAAATTAAGATGAGCAGTTCTAAGGCTATCCACGTCTGTGAGCAGCTCAAACCATGCAGCTCACCTCCACATTCTCCCATTAGTCCCTCCTACCCGCCCCCCGGGGGCCCCCATACACCCACTTTTCCCATTCCGACCCACAGTGTGAGTTACCCCCACGACACCCCAGCCATGCACAGGTCATGTGACCCGGTCCATGCATGACGTGGGTCACGTGATCGATGAAATCCCAGCCGGAGGACTGAGTCGCATAACTTGATGAGTTGACCCAGGGAGCAGCTCTTTTTTTCTATAAAGCCTGCATTTCACTAGGCGATTTTCACTACCTGAAATGTGGTTATTTCCAATTCTTTATTATGAATATCACAGGAACTCATACAAATAACACACCACTGGAAGGAGAATTCGAAATCATTTCTAATGATATATAACATCTCTATAATGAGCTGTTATCCTCACTCATGATTTCGGAAATCGCGATTAGAATCGCATAGTGGAATAAAGCCTTAACTCCTTAACTCGACTTGACACAGACACGCAGGGAACAGCTATTGGCTGTTGTCGGTCCAAACTCTCTGGAAAAAGACTGACCATTGATCCGACTGCCACTTGGAATATGAGGGAGGATATGATCAAAGCTGCTTGAGAGCTGTTTCCTCGGGCTAACACTTGTTTAGGGTTGTTGAATGGTGTTGAGCGTTTATTGCAGGAGAGGGTAAGTTTTATACTTTAGCAAGGAAAATGTTGTGTTGAATTTTCTCATTGATCTGCCACTGTTGATTCGTGATAATTGCATGGATTATGTAACTTAAGAGTCCCACCTTTAGTATTATTATTAGTATCATTTCTTCACAGATGGAGGTGAAATTCTGATAGATATGGAAAGTCCCATACAACCGTACTCACGATCAGCTTCTGGGAAAATCATCTCTATATAATAGTCAATATTTGGTAAGAGGGGATCCACAAGAACAGGGAATTGAACCCCGTTAAAAGTTCCATTCCCTCTGAACCCATTTTCCTGTCTCTATGTGTACCTCTTTTGACCAGGAACACGTAAATGTCAGGCTGGTGAAGGTGGTAGAGGACTGACCTTCACAGCTTGCTTTGGTGAGAGTCATAAGACATAGTCAGGGTCTATGGGGTAAGGCCTTGGACCCGCGCCATGTTGCTATGGTGATCGTACCCCCTCCTTATCCTACCAAACAATGCTAAGATCGTGCAGAGGTCGTACTGGGAAGAACCCATAAAGGAAGGTATGAGGTTGTACTACACATCGGTATCACGAAGCATTCTGTAGAGATGGTATAAACAGTTATATTTTTCAGTTTGCAAATCACTTGTTCTTTATTAGATAACAGGGGCGGGTGCAGAATTTTGAAATGCCCCCCCCCCCCCCGATTATAACATCCAATCAAAAACCAAGAAGTTCTTACTTCAATATTTCTGATTTCACTTGAAGTAATTTCGCTTTCTGTCTGGAAACTCACTGGCACAAACCGAACGGCAAACTAACGTTGGTTGATTAATAACTCCTATCTAAAACATGAAAGGGAGCTGCGTTTGTCGAAGCAATCGTCGTCTAATTACTTTTTAACATCTCAATCCTATTTCTCAAGGGGTACAAAATGGGCAGATCAAACGTCTCCGTGACGTCACACACATTCCCGGTTCAGGAGCAGCTCCTATCATCAGTCGCGAGTTGACCTTTGACCTATTTGATCGCTGACCTGCTCGGAACTGCTCACTGACCTACTTCTGACTCCCCGGAGGGTTCCCGGGTCTTTGGCTCGTTCCTCCTCCAGCAGCAGGAGCCAACATTCCTCCAGGCACCCCCTGGTGATAGTTCTACGGGCCATTACCTCGCCATATCACCGTTCTGCGCTGCTTCCATCTCTCCTGCCAAACATTTCTCTCTACCCCCAATCGATACCCATGCAACCACACAGCTGACCCGGTGATGTTGAGGGTAATTCAACCCGTAAGTAAAGGGAAAATTGACTAGCCAGGCTAAGTGGTCAAACTCAAAGAGGCATTGTTGCCGGGGTCTTTATTACTAGTCGAGCTTTAGAAGCCTTTGAAACCGTTCCCTGTTCAAATATGATCTGCTCGTTCAGCCATCACGTCTGGCCGGAACTATGAAATTGACTTGTCAGTCAAGACCTAATGAATTCCATTCCATCGCTTCCATGGCGTCCTTTTTCCTTCCATAATAACTCCTTCAAAGTCTGTGTTCTTAGGGTCTGTATTCCTTTGGAGACCGCACGCTGCCTCTGGAAGCTTAGGTCGAGTTTACACTGCCTACGGCCTGTATTAATGCTAATGGTGTAAAGGCTCCCTACGAGGTGTCTGGTTTATTGTCCTAACGGGGCCAATTAGTGCGTATTATGGCCGGGTAAACGAGGAAAAAGTGGGGAGAACATCGACAATGTACACATAGGCCATAACTTAATCTGCAGCAGGCCAGGCTATCTGCTCGTAAAGTAAAGGCCCGCTGGCACATGGGTTAAGCAATATTAAGACCATGCTTACATAATTAGCTTGCCTAGAATTTATATTATCATGTAACAGAGTTGCCACTTTTCAAACATGGAAAATAGGCAACTTTTTGTAATCTCATTTTCGTCTAAGGTTAGAGCTTTCATATTAACGACATATAACATTTGGTACCTGTTATCAAATAAGAGAAAAATGCAACTTCTCTTAAAACAGAAAGAAATGCACATTGTTTTTTATGAAATTTAAAAAAGAATGATAAAAATAGAAAACTCGACAAAACGTTTACCCTCACACCTGATGGGTATTGGCAGGTAACCTGGAGAAGCACCTGAGGGGTCAGAGGTCAGAGGTCAGGGGTAGGACTGACCCCCTACCTTGACCCCCACTAGATCCGTTGGTTGTCATGGCAACCAGTACCAGGGGTGACATATAGGATCTGCTCCCTACCTACTCACGTTGGATATAGTCTGGTTGGTACATGTATATCTAATCCATATAATATTCTGGTGTCGACAGGTGCAGCTTGCACGAAAGGAATGAAGGGGTAACAGCTAAGATATGTGGTCTGCAGACATAGAAAGTACATTTACTCCAGCCATAAATATTCGCTTTGGGGTGTTATACACATATTCCGTTCTTACTAAGAGACATACAAAATGCGGCATATATTTAAAGGGATAACGTACTATTCACTGCTCTGCCCCCTGGTGGCAAAATTTTAAAATTTTAAAATCTTAAAATTTCACATCATATTTTACTGACAGTTTATGTAAGATCTAAAATTTTAAAAATCAGAAACTTCTATTGATAATCAAAAGGGTAATTCATGTTTAATTAATCAAGCACACATGCGCCCCCTAGTGAGAAAAATGAAGCACCCCAAAATTTAGAAATCTCTCATTAGAGTTAAGCAGGGTTTGAAAATGAAATAAAATGAATAAATACTGGTTGATTAAACTGAAAATTTAGGGTAATAGAAAAGGAAGTATTATAAAGGATTATAGAGAAATACTCACCTACTATGAAAAAAAAAAAAAAAAAAAAAAAAAAAAACCTACTATGATTTCATTAACCTCCAGCCCTTAAATATCATCGGTGACCCCAATATTTTTTGGCTTTAAAATCTTGCTACAGACCTAAAGAACATATTTCTAGGGTTTCATGGGACTGTAATGGATTTTGAAGGTTCTATGATCAGTTGAATATCAATGAGTATATTTTCCCCATAGACTTCTATAGTTAAGGACATTATCTTTATTATCATCTCGCTCAGAAATAAGCATGGTGACACATATATTTTTCTGTTTTAATGGGATGTTCTTGGATAGGTCTAACATAAATTTATAGTTTTTGGACCCTCTAATGGATTTCAAATTATGGTTAAAGAGTCCGTTATCCCTTTAAACGTACATGGAATGCAGCCGGATTTATACTTTACCAAGCTTTTTCAGTTTATCATGTATGAATCTTGGCAAAAGACTCTAAGTGTTGTACTAATACATGCTTATACAGAAAGAGACAGGTGCTAAAGAAATCGTACGAAACAAACACCTAAAATCATTACAATAATAGGTGAGCGCTTCGTGGAAGCCATTCATTGGTTCCTGACTAAAGCCACGTCTTGGGAGGCAACAATGAATTGACGGCGCCAACGTTTTTCCTTTTTGCAATAAAGACATTTATTCGTCGATGCTTTTAGCAATAACACAATAGGTGTCCTGGGTTGTGGGGGTGGAGGCACGTTCCCCAGCTCTAGTCTGTCTCCTCAGTTGCCCGCAGCCCCCCAAGCCACAGTGAGGGTCACTGCGCGCCAACAAATCTTATTTCTTGCTAGGCTGCGCCTTTAACTCATTGTCGTCTGCTACTTTCCCGCTGGAACCATTTTAACTCTTTCAGCTCTTATCTACATGAAATCACCCCATAAAGTGTGCACATTTTGATCTATTTAGTAAGTTTCGTTCATTTGGAATCTCCTCCATCTAACATATTTCAAACAAGAACGGGTTTGTATTTGTCAGGATCGTCAGAGTTAGATCTATATCGAGGGAGCTGGCTAATGGTGTTCCCCACCAATAAGTGGGGCTTATCGTGTAGGGATTCAGGCCGACAAGGGCCGACGTGTAGACCGGTTTGTCTGAAGCCATTATGGTGGAGCGTAACCACTCCTCAGCTGGCCTGGCCGTGCCACCACTGGGAAATGTTTGTTGCCACCTGACTGAGCCCCAAATGCCCTGTATTTCCCCCCGTTTCCCTAGTTCTTTCCTTTCTACTAAATCTTTTATTATGTTCTGAGACATAAATACCCATTACTGAATCTGGCCCATTCTGAGTTCGACCACCTAACAAATTAGCGTACAAACCATAACACAATTTGGCAAGAGTTCTGAGTTGAACTATACCTAATATATTAGCATACAAACCTACTCAAGTGCACATTACTGAATTTGGCCAAACTCCTAAAAAGTATACTAACAGATTCATCATTATTCTATCACTTAACCTACTGGTTGTCAACCTTGTTTCACCTGACCAATGTCCAGCTAATTATATATATAGGCGAGCAGCTGGTGAGCAGGACGTACCTAAGAGTTGCTCAGTGTGTATGGGGTACCTGATAGGGGTATAACCCCGCTGTTACCATAAAGATTACACCAGACTACACGATGCCCCATCAAAGATGCCCCTCTCTGCCCCAAGGCTATTCGTTCTGAAGCCACCTTGGCTTCCCTGCCAATATTCATGCTAGCCGATAATACATCACAAGGCTAGGAGCTCGCTATTTATATCCCTGGGGGTCACGTGGGTACTGTTTCCCTGGCTGTCCACATGGGGGAGCTGTTTGTGTGAAGGGTGGGCGATAAACGGTGAAATGACGGGGATTAACCATCTGTATTGGACATTACCAACTGTTCATTATAATTGTTAGTGGAAATATGATACTGACAGAGTCTTCTATAACTATATACACTTTCAATCAACTTACATTGTAGAAAGTAAATGCATATTTGCAGCAATGCATATATTATTTAGTTAGGGATTTACTGTAAAATATATATGAGTGTGCAGCAAAACTTGCTGGCAAAAAGTGCAACAACGTCAGTTACATTTTATAGTGTATGTAACTGTAAAGGTTTAAAATCTTATTCAAGTTCTAATATGATATTCATATTGAGGTTTCATTCATTTATTAATCTTTATCACACATAGATGTATCAAGTATTTTTCTTTTAACTTACAGATCACTGGAGGTTGGATTACCAAATCTGGATTAAGTGACACTGGATTACGTCGGCACATGAAGGATTAATTGATCAAGGTAAACATCAAGGTTGACTAATTAAAATGATGTCATATGCCAATAAACAAAACCATGTTAATTTCCTTCCAACAAAGATGCTTAGTCAGGAAATTCTTGAGAATTATGATGACAGTTATCCGATATTTATCATATTTCGTATTTCTAATTAGGAAGCTGAACCCCGGTTTCTATTTAAAGGCAATTGTTTGTAATTTGAGATTGGTATTAACTGTTCTTCCCTCATTTTAATGTCATGGTAAATGCTGTATCTATTGAAAAACAAATAATCTTAAGGTCTAGAGAAAGAGGCAATTAGCTTTGCAATGTATTACGGTTTATCTTATTAATTAATTAAGATTTTAACCGATAATGCAATCATATATATGTATAAGTCATGATGTATACAGGTCTAGAGTGACACATAAGGGAAGCTAGTAGTAATAGGGACCGCCAGTAAAAGTTGACAGGCACCTATATGGAAGTCTCTCAGGCAGCTGACAGGAAGCTGTCAACGTCAACGCGTCTTTCAGACTTGTCAGAACCCACCGTGGAGGAAGCAGGGCCCTATCAGGGGGGCCTTTCACTAAGCCGTGTGCAGGAGGAGTCCCTAGGTCCTCAGGCCAATAATCCCCCCGCCTACCCTTTAGACCACCGCCTCTGCGGACCATCCGTATCACTGGGTGGCTCTGAGGGGGCAACGAGAGTAGAATGAACCATTCTACTCTCGTTGGAGGGGGGTACCATTTATACTCATACGGACTGATGTTATTGCCTTACCTCAGTCCGCGAGCAGCTCGCACCATTAGCTTAAGAGCAGCTCAAATCCAAGACTTGTCCCATGTCTCCGTACTTTTTTGGGTCGTCTTTTTAAATTTAATTTCACTTCACTTCGCCATCTATAGCATGGGAGACTAGGTTTGATTAATGGATATTTTACTGTATTTAATTTCACTCACTCATAATAAGTTGGAACACCAGTATTCGTGTGTTGCCAATAGACTATGGATAAGGGTTAGTAGCAATGGAAAATGAGAGCAAAACGTGGCTGCTTACTTATAAAGCTGGTCTAGACTCCCCATTCCCATTCATTTTGACCTACCATTTAAAATAATGGCGATTACAACCTTAGGATGAAAAGGCACAATATTACAGTAACCCTGGTCCTGGTCAGTGTCCAGTCTAGGTTCAGGAGTAGTATGTGTATGGTACCGATAAAGGTGCTCTGGTGGTCATAAGGCCGGGCCAGAGGGGTCCCAACCTGTACCTTACACTTCGAACAGGCTCCCTCATGCACCTAACGCCCTTCTCAACCATCAGCCACAGCTCGTAGTACACAAACGTAATATTTTTACCTCACAGGGACCTCATGAGTGCAAAGAATATAAATGCAGTCCCAAAGGCTCAATTTATCCTATCAAAACACCTGGTTATGAAAGGAGCAAAAAGTACAACTAGAGAGACTATATGTGTGCATATATACGATATAACCTAGCTTAACCATGCTTGTTTGATACAAGGCTGCTTTTATAAGCCCATGCCCTGCCATTTTGTCTTTTAAGTGTTCTTTAATTTTATAAGTAGCATATAAATCAGGTAAATAAATCAGGATAAACACAGACCTAGGCCACATTCAAAGCTCTCATCAACAGCACCCACCACAATACGTCACCCTTATATCGATCAACTTCCTTCAAGACGGGGTTTCTTTTGTTTCTTTTTCTTACCTTACTAGGAACTCATTTCTTGGTAAAAGCAGGGTACTGGATTAAATTGGATTTACTGCTCTCGTGTTATCATGCTATTGAGCGCATGTTTTTGCTGAAGGGTTAGATAAAACGGGATTTGCATATTGACTCTACTGAGATTCTGTTATTCAGAAACTGCACCACGGAATGCCTGGCATTTATTCGCTGTTTCTGAAACAAGTCTAATTTCCTCCTTTCAGAATCTATCGAAGTGTATGTAGTCTTTGGCATAAAAAAAAACCTTTAAGTTAAGGTGAATGAATGGACGGCGGATTGAGATGGGCCTACTGGATGAGGTTGCACGAATATAAAATAGTTGTATAAGAAAAACGATGCAAAACTTATTTGCAATGCTGGTAAGGGGGCAGACAAGGAAAAACTCCTTACCCCTACCAGGATAAATAAAACGATTAAAAAGAAAATGTTAAGGCAGATAACTAGGTTTACTTAAGGGTGGATAGCGTAACTATTACGTTGTTCAATTTAACGTAATGTAATTGCAAATACGTGAGCTTGAGGGCATTTCGGTTGAAAGGTCAATACGTAAAGTGTATGAAGGTTATACGATGAGATGATAAGGTAATAAGGGCAGTGGCTTCTCCAGGGTCAAGCATGCCCGCCTGCCGATGATCTAGGGGCTTAACCTGGCCTTACATAATCCCCGCCAGCGACGTGATACACAACCTCTCAGAGGGCATTTCCAGGCATTTCCGGGCCCTTCCTGGCACTTCCCGGCGGTTCCTCTACTGGGCCCCTGCCAGGTCCGTAAATACAAAGGTGGCGCTATAGACCTTTTGTAGACATTGTCAAATTTCCTTTTTTTGTGTTATTATTGTATTGGTAATGAACAAGTAACTCTGCACTAAATATTGTAATATAAAACACATAATTTTCGGTGTATGCTTTTTAAAGCAATATATCTTTGCTTCCATCTCATGCGTTATTATAACATTTGTACTGGACGATTAATTGAGCACAAATATGGTACATAGACTCCATTTTTGGAATATGATATCATTTGCACAACGTCTATCATATGACCTCTCCAGGGCCCTGGGTGTTGATAAAACGACGTGCTGGCTCAAGGTAATCAGCCGTGGAGGATGGGGGATGGGGGTGATTGTGGGAGGGAGGGGGGGGGGGGGGGGTTCTGGAGGACGGATGCATCCAGGCAGGGAATAGAGACAGACTGGTCACAAAGAGACCATAGACCCCCACTAAAACACATTCAACGAGACACAAAGGGACACAAAGGGACACAAAAAGGGGCCGCTACACACTACTAAAATACCTCCGGTAATGGCAACATTAGTAAACCGAGATAGGAGACGGGAGGCAAAGGACATTGCCCTGACCTAGCTTACTTCATCTTTGAGCTAGTTATGGAGTTGGCTTTTCCCTAACCACAGACAGTCTATATCGAAAAGTACCAAAACGAGCTAAACACTACATACCTTAGTACATTTTTACCTTTTTTTTATTCAACAATTATATCTATGATATTTAATAGCACAGGTTGACCATTCTATCACTAAATTATTGGACTTTTTTTTATTTATTTATTAAACCACATTCATGGTGACAATGATCTTCCATGTAGGTGAAATATGTAAGCAAAGGGCTACCTATCACTTACAATACAATCATATCCTTTCACGAGGTATCATAAGGATTTCAGATCAGCTTTACCTGCAGCCTTACAAGTGGGACACTCAGTTGTATATGGTCGCTCTAAATAACATGTCAATCTCCGGCCATACGTTTTGAGAAACTAATCACTAAGTACTCTTAAACCAGGGGTCTCAGTTCAGGCCACTTTGCCCAAAGAGAGAATGTTGTTGACAGAAGTAGGGAACCAGCAGTAAGAGTACAACTCATTCCTATATGGGCTGAAGGTGGGGAGACCGGCTCCCCTGCTGAGCAGTTGGTCCTGTGTGATGTATAGGGAGCAGCTCAAGGGGCACGCCTCCTCCCGATGAGAGCAGCTCACTGCAGATGAGAGCTGCTCTATGAGTAGGTTTGTAGGCAGGTCTGTGAGCTGGTCGATGAACGGGTCTTACGGACTGGGAATACGGTTCAGTTTGGAGGGGATACAGGGGTTGGAGGAATGTATGTGGTATGAGTTCTGTGGTTATAGGTCTGTCAGCGCTGTTATTAAAAGCTGTCATGCCTCATGATCTGTGCACAATGTATCAGGGATGGTCGTGGGTGTGCACTGGGCTGTATAATGTGAAGACAGCAAAGTGGACATTTTTGGTTCATATATTTTGACAGGCACTTTATGGTAAGGAAAGGTTGTTCAGCTGGTCTCAAACTGTCCATATCGCATGGAAGTCCATTAACTCATCACGTCCTCCTGGTAGGCTACCACACAGCCCATCATAATAATTATTACAGATTATGGATATACCGTTATTGATGCTAGTTAGTTGTTACCTCTGTCCTTTAATTTAACACTAAATGAGTTAAATTGCCCCATATATACAATTTAATGCACTTCACGGGTTTGTAAAATGTGCAAATAGAGCTTTGGCATATCTATAGCTACTCCGACGAATATTCATCGTAAACAATAAGCTCTCTCCTATGTAATCTCATATTCATAATACAAATGTAATATGGTTCCATTAGAACGTTTAAGGATAATGCAATTGTACTGAAAGGGTTCTACTCAGAAATGATGATACTGTTAAGGATAGACAACACAGAGTGGCTTCACTTGCGAGAATGAATATTTTGCAGTAGCCAGGAAGGCTAAACCAGCATATTAGATATCATATGAAAGACCACATTTTCCTCCATCTTTTGGGATACATTTTGTTATCAATACTTGAAAATTCTAGAAAATATCTGAAAAAAACGATTTTTTTCACTTTTATTTTTTGAACATGGATATCTTGGTAACTATTTGATGGATCCTTATGAAATTTCTTGGACATATCCATAAGGATCCTTTGGAGGGAAGCGTGTCTCAGATTTTTTATTTAGGGTCTAGTTTTCATTTTATGACAAAAAACGGGAAGATTTTGGTTATTTTTGTTAACATTATTTTATACATTTTATAAAACAAAAAATAAGATCTTAATCAAAATTCTGAGACACGCTTCCCTCCAAATGAATCTTATCTACATGTAAAAAAAATTTCATGTATTTATATGCATTAGTTACTGAGATATCCTTGTTCAAAAAATAAAAGTGAAAAATGCCTTTTTTCACTTCCCAGTCTAAATACAAAGGTGCAGTTCTTCACATCCTAAAATAACTTATACCATTGGATAGGTTTACGCATTGGCTTTTAAAATATATATAGTATAATCATGATGCCATGAACAGTGAATAATTAATGCCCAAAGAAAGGGAGCACTCTGCATTGGCCGCTGAGAGGTGTTGTCTATCCTTAATATGGTAAACAATCAGCACTGCAATGGACCATCTTCCTTGTTTGTTTATCTTAGGCTTATTTTCTATGTGATAGGGATTTTTTTTCTCTAACACAAAATATAAATGATCGATTTGAGTTTTAAATGAGGCTTATTTCAAGTAGGTCTGAATATACACAATTGGCTGTAAACCCTTACGTCGTACTTGAATAATAAGCCAAAGGAGGCAATACACTCTATATAGCCTACCTCAAACTACCTCCAGCTGACTAGCCTGAGCTCTGAGCAGCTTGTCGACCACACGGAGCGAGCTGCTCACGAGTAGAACTCAAGCTGCAAGTGGACATGTTCAGCTTAGATAATCCAGTTTCTGATTATATATGATGCGGTAATCCATTCTGAATACAATACTGCGACTCCTAGGTTCTCTGGCCCTTTTACCTTTGTTTCGGATATAATGGGCAATATTGGATAATACGAGTAATTTTGTGTCAATTATGCAGTTGATAATGTCATCTTTGTGAGGCTTTATAGTCCATAAGTTAATCTAATCTCAATATAGATGATGGGGACTTATTGGACAGCTTATTAAGTTAGTTATATTGAATGCATGTAGTTCTAACCTACAAACCTATCCGGGAAAATAACAGAGTATGGAAGAATATATACGTACTTAGTATCATTGAAAATCGATATATATCCCGATGTTGATATGACGTTAACTTGACACTAAGCCAGATAAAGTATTGCCTATTCAACCAAAGGGTCAAGGTTATTGCCTCGATCAACTTATGACTAT
The DNA here is from genome assembly GCA_936440205.1 of Lepidonotus clava. Classification (NCBI taxonomy): domain Eukaryota; kingdom Metazoa; phylum Annelida; class Polychaeta; order Phyllodocida; family Polynoidae; genus Lepidonotus; species Lepidonotus clava. Next base: position 24,526,302 of record OW387135.1, read on the forward strand.
TACCAATCTAGCCATTTCGTAGACTTGCCAAAGCCAAGTAAAAATAATTTCCGATAATTTAATAGCCTCACAGACCATGAACTTAAGTAGAAAGTAGAAAAAATTCACATAATGAAAATGCGACCACACACAAAGTCCCATTAATACTTCATGCTCCCCATATAGAGTGGAATAAATATATATACATCATGCTGTATCACCAGATGGGTGTTTTCTGATGAATCAGACGGCGGCAGTGAACGCCTGATAATATAGACCGCCAATCGATACATACCCAACAACACCCGACTGATATGGGCGAGGGGTTTTATACCACATAATCCACGGATCATCCCCCACCCACCAACACAAGGCCCTCCTAATCTCTCCCTACTGGGGGAGGATGATTAAAGGGGATGCATGGCTGGAACATCAGAATAGTTGGGATGAAAAAAGGTTGGGTTTAGGGGGAGAAATGTTTACAATATGGTGATACAATCAGGGTGACAGAGACACGTGCTGACGTATTGATTTTGTAAACTGTAGCAGCTGTCAACTGATTCACAATGGGAAGTGTCGGCCACCTCTCAGCTGACTGTAAGCTGCAAGTCAGCTATGAAACAGTAGTACGATTGTGTGGATGTTGCCTTTTCTACGTTGACATTGCGTAAAGGAGGACCTACATCCCCAGGGCCACTGACTGTTTTGTGTAAAGGCAGTGTTAGATCTATTGAGCAAGGTTAACAGTAAGTGTCAAATATACCCTGATTTTACAATTTATCTATATTATCCTTGCAATACCTAAAACATAAATGGGGATAATTTGGAAACTAGATACGGTGATTGGCATTTCTTTCTAAGACAATGGACAATATCGGCAACAAAAGGCACATACTTTGCTTTTTGTATAAGGGGTTTCTTTCTTGAGACCTTTAAGTACAGAAACTTATGAATAGTTTTGGGAATAAAACTAAGGTGATGAGGACTAATCCTCCGACAAATCCTCTCTCCTCATAGTCAAAGTAGTCATTTTCATGCATCCTCCAACCTAATGTTAACATGTCAATATTATGGATATCACAATCTGTAATTACCGTATCACTACAGCTTTACAAACTGCAAATCCAGAACCCAAAATTGTGATTCACAGAATTCTGAAAAACACCAAAGGTCATTTCCGGCGGGCGTGTCGTTTAGTGGAGTAGGGCGTGGTGTTTCCATGGTTACATGATGGAACAGAAGCCTCACCTGACAACTGTGGCGTTCCGGATATTACCAGGAAAACTGATAGTACAAAAATAGCATTTTTCTGTATATAAACCGACCCTTCCTGGAAGGACCTACATGGCACTTTCCGCACTTATTCCAGGGAAGAGCAGCTCGTCTTTTCAGTTGCTCAAAATAAAGAAAAAAGGAAAAAAGGAGAAAGTTTATATAGCTGGTGGTTGGTGCAGTGTCTGCTACTTCTCTGCACTCTGTGCACGCGGACGGCGGGCGTTGATGAACGACCCTCCGCCCCCCACACGCCTACACCTGGACTCGACTTATACCTATACATCTTGGGTATAGAGTCTTTCAGGGGTTACAGCTTGAACTACTCTCATCTCATCTCAATATGTTATACACGAGGTTCTCTAACACCACGTGGCGACTGGAAGCACTTACATGCGGTTTCAACCAGGTTTTTGTTGTGAGTGTTTTATTTTCACCAACCTACAAATCGCACTGGTTTCGCACTGTTTTATAGATTATGACCAGGTAGGTTTCATATACGTATTCCTAGTGTGGTGGACACCTTACAAAAGGCCATAGGTGTGATTGATTCTATTCCCTATCCCAAAAAATACCAGATTCTTAGTTGAATTAAAAAGAGCAGGGTCTGTTAGGACGCTATCCCACAAACAGGCACTATCCTACAAATATTTGTGCATTTGTGGGATAGCGTCCTAACAGGGTCGGCCCCAAGGAAAATGGTGTCTCATCTCAACAATAGATGGTAGTACACTATCCCAGGACCGTGTAAAAGACCGACTATGCCGAACATAAAAGCAACTGATAAAACATACAATTAAAAAATTCAACTTGCTGAGAAAAGGAAGGGTTGGTAAGGTTTGCCTGGTCTGACAGAAAATTAATGTTTTCCTTGACCACCAGGTGGCAGCACAACTCTTGTTAGAATATGTATCAGGGAAACTTTAATGAAAATATGTAATACATACTTAGGTGAAAAGTTTGGCTTGGTTGATTAACAGGAATAATCCTTACCAAAGCACTATTCAAAGTGTTTACACTTAAGAATTCACCAGAGTTTGTCCATTTTATTATTTAAATCCCATCATCTAGCAACTCGTGTATTCCAGTCAAAGTCAATCTAGAGAGGACGAGATCCGGTTTTTGTGGAGTAGATTAATTGCAGATTACTAGGTGTTAATCCACATACCTAATCTAGGATTGCTATCGAATTACGTGGGTAATTAATCCCTGAACGCGCTAATGCTAGAAGGCTTACTTTCTCTCCCCCCCCCCCCCCAATTAGCTCATCGGCAACCAAAGCTTGGATACCTCGACCAATTACCGACTAAAGAGTGGCCGATTTTTTACAGCGACCCAATTTCTTAATGTATAAAAGTATATTCTTACAGTATAAGGATAATTACCGCTTGCTTCAGAAAAATGAATTTTAAGCGAGCATACCTTGGAAATTAACAATTAAATAGAAACCGTTTTCATGTAAAGTTTAAAAGATGTTGTTATAGCACTGTAAAGGTCACTATACAACAGTACATGTATATCTAATTTAACAACTGCAATTTTGAATGCGACAGAACAGGTGATATTTTCTCGAATGACTGCATATGTAGTTCCATTCAATCCGACTGTTGGCACAGCACCGTAGTACAGGTGTAAGGGAGAGGGATCGGGTAGATCAGGTGACCTGGGCTTAATTACAGGTAGGAGCTCCACTTACCCCGAAACAACACCCTGAGGCTAGAACCAGTCAACCAACCCACGGTTAATGCAGTTACACCGAGTACAATGTTAATTATCCATATGACTACTGAGTAAAATGTTATCCATATGACTACTGAGTAGTAAAATGTTATCCATATAACTACTGAGTACAATGTTATCCATATGACTATCTCCCTGAAAACATTGGATCCCATTCTGACTCTGGTGCATATGACCTTCCATACATCCTAAATTATTATTAAGTTTCTCTATGCATTACCGCGAGAAAATATCATATCTTATCACTATTGTCGTATTATGATGAAGAAGTTTTCTAATATTATAAACATTTTAAAAGCTAAATATATATATATATATATATATATATATTTATATACATAAAATAGTTTGAAAACACAGTTGTCCAGCCTTCTGACCAGGCAAAACTGATACAGTTCCGTGCAATGTCAGGGTACGACCAAGGACTACTTTTAGCAGTAGGTGGGGCTATGATAACATTTAGGCAGAACACCCCTGATCACCTGAACTGATCTTGGATTTAACACTAACAGCCCCAGTGCAAATACCATCGTGATACCCGAATTCAATCCTCCACTTGGACAGATTAGCCAGGGCTGATCCCTCGGTTAGCAGGGGTTCTACTGGTGTAATAATGTTGATAATTATGATGTGTAGATCTTATTCAAAGAATAAAGCCGGGCGCGCGTGTATTATTATAAATTGCGAAATTCTATTTGTAGTTAGAGTGCATGCATATAGTGGCTCTAACATTGGTATTTCTTAAGTTACATACCAGAGGGATTGAATGAATGTTTTGAAGTCAGTGAAGTGAGTAAGGAAAGGAGGGAGGGAGGGAGGACTAGGTTATCTGATGTACAACTAAATAAATTATTAGTGGATAACCATGTGAGGAAGTACAAATAAGTAAGTGGGTTACCAACAGAACAAGTGAGTGTAGTTTTGTTTATCAGTGGCAGCTCGTACCAATGCGTAAAGCGAGTAAGTGTTTGTATGTAAGAATGTATTTCTGTGTGAGTCAAGGAGGGAGAAGCAGGGCTATGTGATAGGCAGGGAGGCAGGCAGGTAGACCTGTAGGCGGGCCAACCAGCCCACCAGACCTAGGTCAGGTGTAGAACCAGAGCCACCATACTACTCCAGCCACTCACACTCAGACCCCCGACCCTGGAGGACCACAGTGCTGGATCCACCAGTGGTACCCTGGATTATCACCAGCCAACCTGACTGGGGGTGCTGGCACGGCAGTGTTAAACACTGGACCCTTACCAAAATCTGCTCAACCGTATGTATGTAAGTACGAACAAATACCAAATCATGGTGAATGAGAGCATAATAATATGTAGTTTGGGCATATGGATGGATATTCAAATGCTCATTCTTTTACTCTTACTTAGTTAAACACACTACATATTATATGCATTTAAAATCATAAACACAGATCACATAAATGTGTTAGACTAAATGAATCAACCATTTCATTTCCTGAGTCCACTTGTGTTTGGCGATGTAAGAAACAGTAGGATGCAGATGTATAGAAAGGTCGTAAACCAACCAATAGCCGTCTCCGGCCGGGCCATGTACCTCTCAGTGCCTCCTGCCCCCTGGGGCCTGCCCTGCCCGCGCTCAAATAATGGCCTAAACACCTGTAATTACAGGTACCTCAGATGTACACCTGAACAGCTCGACGTGGGGCCTCATGAGGTGTGATATTACACCTTGGTCTTGTATATGAAATCAGGTACATCTGCCTACCGCCTCTGGGGGGTTGGTGGGTTGATGAGAGAAGAGGGATGGGGGTGTGGCCCCGGTCACACTGCCCGACTAAGCTTAACTTAACTAGACGGTTAATTTATGTTAAGTTCACGGATGTAAGTCAGGGTTAATGAAAAATTCTGAAATCCCAGAAATAAATTTGAATTAAATATTAAATAGTATACAACGTGATGTAAGAAATTAATTTTGAAAATTACTCTTTCAGTTGGTGCTGTGAAAAATTCTGAAATCAGACAAAAATCTGAAAACTTACATCCCTATAATTTAGGCTCGGTCTTACAGTGACCAGGGGAGCCAGGATGGACATGGCTATACTTATGACAGTTGACTTGAGCTCTTCATGCTGAAGATGTATAACTGGATCGTTGGGGGTGGGGGTGGGGTTTCCTTACACCAGCCACACACATAAATTGACCAAGACTATGACAGTGGGGTCCTAGCCTATTGCCAGGTAGATTTCTATGTAGGACCAGATAGTAGGGACAAACTAGCGCCGCAGGGTCTACGACGGTCGAGTTGAGATCAGTTGGGCGGTGTGGTCAGGGCTTAAGCTGTTGGGAGGTAGGAAACCTTACACCGTAGTGCACTCGTCTGTGTGAACAGCAACTTAGCGAATTCCTGTGATGGTTGGTGGCCTTTACTTTACTTTTCAAAAATAAAGCGTAAAAGAATCCTCTGTCCTCGAGTGTATTCAGATTAAGGAGAAGATGTAAACGACATACTTAAAGGGGTCCATAAGCAACATAGTGCTCAAACTTGACAAAATATTGCAACGATATAAGTATAGAGATAGATTCCATGAGGCCATTTAAGGTATTTGAGGAAATATAAACTGAAAACTAATTAATTGAAACAACATCAGGATACTATCATTGTCCACTGCAATTACTTCAGACCCCCCAAAATAACACTTTGTTTACAAACAATTGAAATTACACCATACATGCTGAATACTAATACTGTTCAAGCTAGTTGCCCTAGCTAATATTTTACCAATACTTTTCTTTTCAATATCGTAGTGTTTCTTTAGTTTTTGAGATTCGAACAATTAATCTTTTCACTTCGGAGCACTACTTTGCTTTTGGTTTCCTTTATCATTGGTCTTTTAATCTCGCGGCCCCTGTCCCAATCCAACGGAAAGCTTAAAAGCCTTAGGTGGTGAAGAATAAGTCACAAAAACCCTCCGGCAAAGTGCCCGGAAATGGGGTGACGTCTCTGAATGGGAAATGCCATTGCCGTAGGACACTTACCACATATCGTATCGTATGACATTTGACATTTCACACAGGGGTTTCCGTTCGTGTGTGCTCGTTTGCTTACCGACATCTTGCGTCTGAGCTAAAATCTCCGAACCACATAACTTATGAACCACATTGTTATTGTAGGGTACTGAAATCCTTTCGACACAAAGGGACATTAATGGATAAAAGATAGACCAGGTAATATCATTTAATGTAAGGCCACCTTGTCCAATCTAGTTTTTAATTTTACAAGAATATTAACTGGTCAGATTAAATGAATGCTGAACAGTCAACCAGATAATATTCCACAGTTTATGCCAGTTCCTTACTCATTCGTAAACACCTCACGCTAACTATAGCATGTTAGAGGAAGCTGGAATTACCTGGGTTAGATCACTTTACCTGGCGAGCTGTCAAATCGGGCTCAAATAGCTCAGGATTAACCCAGACTACCCGGCCCTGTGTATCTACACATCCACTCCTCCAGTATGTGTGGGTTTAAGCCACACCGGAACTCCTGTTGGGAACCAACACTACCCAGACCGTAAAGCCAACAACAATAATATGCCTTCAGTCTACACCATAACCAAATGTCAATAAAACAATTATAAATCCATCCCGGTATTCACGTTTGACTGGTTTTCAATCCGTCGATTAAGTAGGGTCAAGGAGGAAGGAAGGTGTGGGCGGATTCTTATGGCATAGTTTTGACTTCATAACGTCAGACCTGGAGTCAATATCGAAGGACGTTTTGTTAAAGCTTGTTGAACTTGGCTTGCGCTTCTGGAGGTAAGAACCAAGTTTGAGGATAGACATCTTGCATTCCATTCATGATTGTGAAATAGCAGTTATGGGGATAGTTTTAGAAATTCTGTCAATCATTATTACATATATCAAGGTCACAAAATGTGAGCACATTGCCAATTATAGCTATACGATTCATTCAAACAATTATGAATTAAGAAGTGAACTGCTCTGAACCGTATATATCAAATCGGGTAGTGAACGTCAACTCTGTGGTCAGGGCCTAAGTAAATGACTGATGATGACAACATTACAAACAAAAGTTGTGCACATTAATTGCCAAAAATAGCTATACATTCATTCATTTAAACCTGAATTGAACTGTTCTGAATCATATAATTGTATTCAAATAAGGTAGTGAACGTCAACTCTGTAGGCAGGGCCTTAGTAAATGACTGATGCTATAGAGGCCTGAGGCAGTACGATGGTCATATTCCCCTATAACGTACAGCAACAGACTATGACCATAAACACGCCAACTATAACTAATCCTATCCATCTCTTCACAAGTACATTGACAACCCAAGTTTCAACATTCATGCACGCAGCCTCAAATAGTAATACGCTACAACTAAACCTAACAAAGTCATTCAGATCTGATTACGTGATCAGCACTAGTGATACACCCAAACATACCACGCTTTGATGGCAAAAGGTAAAAGGAAAAATGAGCGTGCGCCTCAAAGGATTTTATCAAGTTCGATAGCGTGTATGGTGAATCATTGAAGCCTTAGTATACTCCCGTGGGTCGTGGGAGCCTATATACTGTATCCCACTAGGTGATTCAGAATACATGCAGTTTTAAAATTGTTGACTTATCTCCAATAATGTGAAGCCAAGGAGGCCATGCATGCTACATATTATTTGGAAGAGAATAACAAATCCTTTCTTATGACATATAACACGTCTATAATTTACCCCTATTCCGACTTGAGATGTAGTAAATCGCGAGTAAAAATCGGCTAGTGGAAACCGACCTTTACAAATACACGGGAGGTACGTAGAGGAGTAGGTGAGTGGACTGTAGGCCTGTGGCAGGGAGTCTCAGGTGGGCATTGAGATGTCAACACCTATTAACTTTATTCAGGCTAGGCACTTCATTCTATCAGGTACTTCAGCTTTAAGGATTTTTCTTGCTGCTAGGGCTTGTGTGTTATAAATTCCATCAATTATACAATGATTGATACACGCCAACTTTCATGAGCTTTTGAATGAATGATGACAAGATTCGCAAATTATCCCATTTAGCTCATTATTTTAACATAGTATTTATGATAATTTTATGACTTTTCACAGTGTTGCTTGGCAGAAGGCCAAGATTAGAGTTCTAATGCCATGGTTTGATCTCTGACAAAGGACGAAGAAAAATCTCAACTGAACCACTGAAATAATGAAAAAACAAAAACACATAAAAAAAACAACAGAGTGTACACTCTTGTATGGACTGAACCAGTAGAGGTGTGAAGTGGGCAACTAAGTGGATGGATGGCTAGGGGGTGGAAGAAACGGGGTTAAAACGGGGGGAAACTTGGGCCTTGTCATCCCGACCCCACACATAGAGAGGATCCCTTGACAAGCGCCCGTCTGTCCTCTCGGCCTGTCCTCCTCACCTTATCTAGTAAAAGGTTTGTGTCGCCATGGTTACAGGTCAGTGATCTCAGAACCAGGTGAGGTTGTGTGATGATCACTTTAGTGGGATCCAGACTCTTTATTCGTTATTTCTTTATATATGTTAGTTTTTTAACGTTTGGTGTACAATACACATACCATCATGCACTCAGTGCATCGTTTTCATATCAAAGTGTAAGGTGACTGCTTTAACAAGCAATTTAACTTCAAGAAAGCCTGTTCACCGTGATTTAAATCTGACATATGTATGTCAGTTTGTGGTCACGCTTTTTGATAAGTACTATGACTTAGACCTGACACATGTCAGTTTCTGTGTCATTCCTTTTGATACTTCTGATACGTATAATCGTATAATGATGTTACTCTCTATAAGTCACGGCAAGTCCTATGACGAGCTAGCTGAAGTGATTTCATTGCCAATAGATAGCTGAGGTGATTTCATTGTGAAAGTTAAGGAGGAAACTAATCGTGAGAAATTAACTTGACGAGCCATAATTGATAATATATGAGAAGTTTATGAGATTTGCTGTTAAATATATAACTGTAGAAGAGAGTTGTCCTTCCTTGCGGTACTAAGCCTTTTCCAAAATCTTATCTTACACTTCTATCTCCTACCTTCACCCCTACACCTACGCAACCTGGGGCATTTTCTGTCGTTTTTCAAAGCAGTATTTTTACAGTCTAAAAACTGCATTATTTGTTTGGGCACGTCTAAGCCTGTCTGCCTTTCCCCCACCTTGGTGTGGCTGATATAACCTCTCCCCTACATCTCCAAGACCGGTGCTACCGATTTAGCTGCTGATGTAGACTAGCTGATGTCACAGCACGTGCTTAAAACATGCCAGCGCGTCCGAACCTACCCATCGGCTTTTATTAGTTTGTTCTTACCAATAATATCAATATTCTACTGGGATCTATGCTTAAAGACTCACAAATTTCTACAGCACTTCAGTGCCTTTCCGAGCCCAAATATCTGAAGGGGGGTCCAGAAATATCTGAGGGGTTTCCATGTAAATTCCAGGGGTTTCAAGCAAATCTGAAGGGCTTCCTGGTAAATCTGAGGGGGTTCCAAGTAATTCGAAGGGATTTCTATACAATCTAAGGTGAGAAGATTTACCGGGAGGATTTATCAAATTTGCTATACCTTATGTTTCGGGACCAAAACTTTCAAAATCTGGAAATCTGGAAATCTGAAATCCCAAACCCTACCCCCGCCCCGGTACGACACTGCCACCCACATATTTTGCATTGTCTTCGTAAATGGTCTTGCACCTATTTCGGACCTTATTGTTTTGGATGGGACTTGGCAAAATTAATGAGGTCGGAGGAAAGTCTTGTCAGTCTGCATTGTTTCTGTTGTACCTGAGGCTGAGAGACGGGAGACAAAACATGGTGCTCCTCCGGGAGGTGTCCTATACTATATATCACTCAGGGAGAAACACCCGACAGGCAAACTAGAGCATGCTGTGTGCCTTTCTAACATCCTTACCACGAGAGGCCAAGCAGAACTTGGGATGTCTCTATGCATATACTTCAAATGGATGGGGTGCCAACTCTTAGACCTAAGTTTTCCCCCGAGTATAGAAGAAATATGACTTTTTAATTTATGGAGGTTCATTTTGACTTTGTAATTCACGGGATTGCTAGGTTCCACCATAGACATATGTATCTCTATGGTTCCACTTATAAAGTCCTATCTGAATTTCCTTGCAAGGAGCCAAAGTCTACCTTTGCTGTGAATACACATTTCTCGGAGCTCATAGGCAAAATTAGAAAATATGATATATCCGAAATTTGCGCAGGTATGCCTGTCTGTAGTGGTTGGTTAGAATATAGATACATCACTCAGGTGAACCTAAAATAGTAGGTCGGTCATGTGACCGGATATATTAGGTCTATTCACGTCAGGACCTAATGACAGGACTAATGAGTACGGATGTTACCTATAGGCATGTTCACATACGACAAATACTTTCAGGGTTCGCAGCATAATAGTAATATACTCTTTTCATACAGAATATATATGTAATCTTAACAAAGCATAAATGCTTTCAGGGACATAACAATGTGTAGATGATGTCCATAGCAAGTGATTGATTTGAAAAAATAATCTTTTGTAAATAAAATAGCCATCTTCTATTCTATGTCCATATCAATTTAGTTTACGTTGATAGAAATGCCAAACTATATTTGTCTTGAGAAATTAACAGTAAGGAAGCGTTCAGCTGTTGTAACTCATTGTGAACAGTATTCCTCCAACAGATGGGAAGCCTGATGCTCCAGGCACATAGATAGTTCTATGGAGAAACGAGAGATGGCGCCACTCTGCCTCTCCAGTAGGTACACTGGGCTAGTTCTATTTTGGACATTAGTCTGAACAATACTTGGCAAAAAGAATTCGTAGTATTCTATAACTAAATGCTCCACTAAACTCAAAACTGCAGCAAACATAGCAATATAGGGAACCGCATTTTTATGGGTGTATACGTATATTATTTTGAAAATGTTAATAAGACAAACCGTATAATACTTGTTTCAATGGAGTAAACTGATTTCTTAGACTCAAAATGCCACCAACCTGTGATTAACCACCACGAGAAAGTCATAACTGAGTCTCACCTGAAAATACAAGAATGTCATAATGAAATACATGTAGTATGTGAGGAAGGCACAGAGCAGACTGCCTACATGAAAGGCCATAGGTCATTATAAATTACCATTTGGATCCAATACACAAATTTTAACAAATTGGACATCAATACTGCCCATTGCTGCTACTTACTAAACATGTATGAATAGTCCTTTACATCTTTGTGCGATACATCTATTTTAATGGCATGCCTCTCTCTCTTATGTCTCTCCCGAAAGCCCCCCCCCCCCCCCCCAACCCCTCTTCCCCAACCACCGCCACGCACACAAAACCTGGCACAGAGGAAATCAAGTTGAATAATAGATAGATGTGCATACTAGGTCCACCTTCCATCCAGGTAATTTGGTAATGACACAATTCAGGCGTTTAATGGTGGGAACGTGTTGTATGGTTGACGCCAATCCTGGCAGACGCAGGACCACACAGGACACACCACGTTCAGTCACAACACCAAAGTGCGTCCACTCTCCATGCCAAATTTCAACACCATAAGTACAAATCATACCATCAAAAGCACACGCAATTTGCTGCGACATTGCCAATGTTCTTGATTTACATTATGGTTTATTTTCTTTTTGAAAAGATACACGAGTATCCAGTATGGTATGAATATGTACACCGTAGCGATCTCACATATGTGTCTATGTTTACAGGAAAAATAATGCATATTCTATGTTGACAAATTTTTCATCTACGCCAATGGACCCTACATGAACATAATAAAAAACTTGTTTTGTTTCAAAATAATTATTTTCAACGTTGTTTCTTGGATGAAATATATGCAATGACCACTAAAGTTCACTCTGAAAGTTACAATGGATGATCCTCGTAACCTGCTATTTTTAGCTTTGGAGATTAAGGTGTTTAACACGGAGATCAACACACATCACAATAGGGCATCACACAAGTCCAAACTTAAAGGGTTAAGTCCTCGTCACGGTTGGCTGCCCGTGGTCATGCACTAATGCCTTCGAGAAAGGCCAAGTTCTCTTACATGTTTTACCAACAGACAGTTGTCTTTTTTTTCAATGAACTTAAAAAAATCTAAGCAAGACATCATCTTACAGATAACTAAAGCCCACTTTCCTTGAGGCCATGGTGCAAAGATAAAGTATGGCACACGTCCAAAATTCTGATTCTACACAATAAACATTTCCTTGTACTAACCAACCTTATTTCCTACTCTTTTTTTTCTATAGTAGGAATTCGTGGATAGTTAAGATGACACATGTTGTAAATCACACACTAAATAGAGCGTACATCGATAGTTATGCTAATTCCCGTCTTCCCTTCCCAACAGCTACCGTTCAGCCTCCTATGGCCTTTTTCACCCCGGGCGCGAGCTAAGGACATAAGTCATTATGGGGAGCCTGGGGCGGGTGGTAAATACTAGATAGTGCATGCGGCTAGCTGGGTGTGGGTCTGTGATGACTGTATCATTACTGGAGAGGGGGCCCCAGACAGCCGGTATTAAGGTCTGACTATATAGGTGATTACTACCTGAGGACATATACACAGCACATAGACATACACACACATTCAGCCCACCTGCCCCAAACTACCTGCAGCTACCTGGCCGTGCAGCACAGACCCACGAGGTCCTCCCCCCCCCCTCAAACACCACTACTAACACCACCACCACACCTGGACGGTGTGCTCCTCCACAACGTTAACGTCTACCCCCTATACGTACGCACTGCACACCCAGTAACCATAGCAGCCGGTGGGCAGTCGCGCGCATACCTCCTCCTCCAGACAGGGCCATCAGGCACCCCCTGGAGGACCTCCAGACGGAAAAACCCGGATCCTTAAGGCCCTCACGGACACTAAGCCCTTTAAGAGTGTGAGGTAGGTAGATAGCCCTGTCTGGGTGTGTTGTTAGTATAATAATGCACCTGGCAGGTATCTAGGAGGTAGGACGGCTACCTTACATCATAGGCGGTCATTTACCACTGCCTCTCTATATTATGTGTTATATTGAGGTCCGGTGTAGGGCTGGCAGTGGCAGGTAAACAGAAGTAAAGGATGGCATGTTGTCACAGCCTGATGGATGTCCTCGGATCAGTTTATGGGACAAATGTGTTTGTACAGTTTAGGCGAGAGTTTAGGCTGTATATATGTACAAGTAAGGCTCACTGCAGTGCTACTTTATAATATATACCACACCCACAGGCTTAATTACATCATGCACTAAGATAGGCTGAATTCCTTAGCGACACATTATTTCACTGTGACATAACTAATCATGTATTGAGTAGAATGTCTCAGGTCTATGACGTCAGATTACCCTCAGTTTCTACTCCCATTCCCCCATTGCTATTCCCAGGTGCACACTAACACTCTCCCGGTGCTATTCCCAGGTGCACACTAATCACCTTTGACTATTGCATAGGCCGGAACCACTTCTCTAGGTTCACTGAAATTATCACAGCTTTTTAGAATTCCACACGAGCCGGCGCCTTAGATTACCATTCCATGCAGATATTATTAAGTTTTTTTAGGTCACAGATCAGAATGCGTAAAGTGAGTCATGGTAGAGCATGTGGTCTTATAATGTACCTGTGACTTGACTGACTGACTGCTCTTGGCTGGGTGAGTGGGATAACTGGGTGCTACTGCTACCTTGGTTCATCACCTTTCAACCTGTAGAACAACTCCTGTTCAGATAATTATTTGGGTGGGACAAAGGAAATTCTCTCAAACTTTATAATGTAAATTCATTATTTTCTATCGGGTTGCTATTACATCGCAAACTTGGCCTTGTATTTTTGACATTTGATAACAGGTGGTTTTTGTAAATGAGGTAGGTATGTGGAACTTTTTTTAAGTGCATATTTGTTGATGAGATTTTGGATATGCACTTAGACCAACAGAAGAGGGGGTAACCGGTTTGATATTGAGTATTTGTACGCAAAGATTCGGATAAACTTAATACAAAATAATATATATGCATAATATTTAAAGAAGGGTTAGACAGGAATATACCGTTTAATCTTCAGAAAATAATGGATCAAGTAAGAGGCACTGGGTGTGCCAAAACAAATTGAAAAATGCGGCTTGTTTGTATCAACTAGAAACAAAGAGTTGCACACTAACAGTAACAATGTTTTACAGAGACATAAAAATGTGTGCAAGGAACAAGCATTCATAAAGGACGAAGACATTCGACAGGCACGTACATGCCTATAGACTTAGGTGATGCATATATCGCTCAGCTCAGCTTAACGTATACAGGTCGCCATTCGACATTTTGAGGGAGAAATTACGTCCCTAAAAAGTCCTATTTTCCTCACTTATTTTCCTGCAGGCCCCAATTCCTGCTTTAATTCAGTGGAATCTATCCTATATTATTAAACGGGGGCGGGGGATGATGTGGTTTGGGGTCGGCCCTCTCGGTGTAGCTAACGTCATCGTTCCGCAGGTTGAACTTTCTTTCTGAGTCTTCTGATTGAAAAGACAATATATCACTTTGGGCCGAATTCGCTTTTGTCAAGTGCCAACAATACCGAGCAAATCTAATAAGGACTTCGTTGTCGATTTTCCCACGATACCAACATTTCATTTGTAGTGGTAAAATCTGTTGACGACATGCAATTGTGAACGTCTTGCTTACTTCATTTTAGAACAGGTCAGGTCATTTGAAAACACTTGGGGGATGGGGGAGGGCGGCGTAAGTGGTAATGGTAATATCATTTAAGTTGTGGGGAAATGAGGTTGGGGGTTTCAGGTGAGTTAGGACCGAGTGCCCCTAAGGACCTTTTCCTGGTGGCCTATGATAAAACTGTAGGTTATGCCCTGAGGGAAGCAGACGGCCCCCTACTGAGACCCCGGATGGGGACAGAGACGAGATGGAGTAGAGAATTTTACAGGATATATATATGAGAGTTGAGAATTAGGCAATGAACTCAATGGAATCAGATAGAAGATATTAGAGAACTTGGAGACTGTAAAAAATCATTCAGAAGACTACTAGAAAAACATGTAAGGGAATCGGGCAGGATCCAGTAGAGAACCAGTCAAGAGACAGACGGGGAATGGTCAGGTCATCATAGATAATCGTTTATTACAGTTGAAAATCAGTAAGGGCACGGTAAAGAACCAGCCATGAGGCAGTAGAGAATCAGGAGGAAGATCACAGTGGCTAATCAGTCAGGAGACAGTAGAGAATCAGTTAGAAGACAGTATAGAATCAGTGAGGAGGCAGTAGAGAATCAGTGAGGAGACAGTAGAGAATCAGTGAGGAGGCAGTAGAGAATCCGTCAGAAAGCAGTAGAGAATCATTCAGGAGGCAGTAGAGAATCATTCAGGAGACAGTAGAGAATCAGTCAGGAAGCAGTAGAGAATCAGTCAGGAAACAGTAGAGAATCATTCAGGAAGCAGCAGAAAATCATTCAGGAGGCAGTAGAGAATCAGTTAGGAGACAGTAGAGACTCAGTTAGGAGACAGTAGAGACTCAGTTAGGAGACAGTAGAGAATCAGTCAGGAGGTAGACGATGTATGGTCGTGTTTGTGGGGTCACCGTCCAGCTGTTGTTCGCGGGGTCTCTGATCGAACGTCGCTCCTCCAGACACCTCCTACATAGACCCGACAGTCCTCTCACACTAGTCATGCCCCCGTGATTGGACAAACAGAAACACGTGTGTGTTTAAATATAGACATAAACAAAGGAACAGCAACAACCAGAATCTACCCAAAGACTGCTACTCGATAACATTCAATTCAATTTCCTTAAGGATAGCAGCAGCTGATAACAATGACACAACTATAATCTGGTATCATTATCATTGCGCCTGGATTTTGACTTTTGATACTGAAGTTAAAATCAAGGCAAAATAATCATGTCACTCTGTTTAATATGCGAACCTGGGTATGATCCATCTATTCACTGATGTAGCAACAGTATATGCTATTAGATACCCATATATCACAACTTAACAAATACTTCCACACACCTAATGATAACTACAAGTGCAACTGTATAATCTCGTTTAAAACTGAAATCGTTATTAAAATAACGAGATTCTTCGCCTGTTAATGAAAAAGAAACTACTAAAGTTTGAAATAGATAAGTGTAAGATAATCATATATTTGTATAAAGAAGAGGTTGTTATTAACAAAGAGGAACTTGTGAGGTAAAAAAGGATATCCTATTTAGATGCTGTATCTTTTGACCTTGTCAAAAACTTGGGGGGGAAAGATATTTTGTTAAGCTTGAAAATTGAAGGCAATTTTGGACATATTGCGCATCATAAATAATTATAAGTTTGCCATGCTGACAAATATGTCTGATGACCCTGCAAAAACTTGGAAATGAAAAGAAATTTCTTGAAAATTAAAAATTTTGAAGTCATTTTTGGGCACTTGGCACATCATAAAAACATGGCCGCCATGCTGATAAACATGTCTGATGACTTTGTCTAAAACTTGGAGGTGAAAAGAAATTTCCTGAAAATCAAAAATTCTAAAGTCATTTCTGTGTACTTGGCGCATCATAAAAACATGGCCGCCATGCTGATAAACATGTCTGATGACCTTGTCTAAAGCTTGGAAGTGAAAAGAAATTTCTTGAAAATTATAAAATGTTGAAATCATTTTTGGGTACTTGGCGCATCATAAAAACATGGCTGCCATGCTAATAAACATGTCTGATGACCTGGTCTAAAGCTTGGAAGTGAAAAGAAATTTCTTGAAAATTAAAAATTTTGAAGTCATTTTTGGGCACTTGGTGCATCATAAAAACATGGCCGCCATGCTAATAAACACGTCTGATGACCTCGTCTAAAAGTTGGAAGTGAAAAGAAATCTTTTGAAAATTAAAAATTTTGAAGTCATTTTTGGTTACTTGGCGTATCATAAAAACATGGCCGCCATGCTAATAAACATGTCTGATGACCTTGGCTAAAAGTTGGAAGTGAAAAGAAATTTTTTGAAAATTAAAAATTTTGAAGTCATTTTTGGGTACTTGGCGCATCATAAAAACATGGCTGCCATGCTAATAAACACGTCTGATGACCTCGTCTAAAAGTTGGAAGTGAAAAGAAATGTCTTGAAAATTAAAAATTTCGAAGTCATTTTTGGGTACTTGGCGCATCATAAAAACATGGCCGCCATGCTGATAAACATGTCTGATGACCTTGTCTAAAACTTGAAAATGAAAAGAAATTTCCTGAAAAATCAAAAAAATTGAAGTCATTTACGTGCACTTGGTGCATCATAAAAACATGGCCGCCATGCTGATAAACATGTCTGATGACCTTGTCTAAAGCTTGGAAGTGAAAAGAAATTTTTTGAAAATTAAAAATTTTGAAGTCATTTTTCGTTACTTGGTGCATCATAAAAACATGGCCGCCATGCTAATAAACATGTCTGATGACCTTGTCTAAAAGTTGGAAGTGAAAAGAAATTCTTTGAAAATTAAAAATTTTGAAGTCATTTTTGGTTACTTGGCGCATCATAACAACATGGCCGTCATGCTGACAAACATGTCTGATGACCTTCTATAAATGCTGGAACTGAGAAAAAAATTCATACAAATTCAAAATAGTGAACTTGTTTTTTCTCATTTGGCACACCATAACCACAGAATGTAGGGGATTTGACACCTCTGTTCCGGTCTGCCCGTCAGCTAATAGCATGAGAGGCAATTGACTTTCACCTGGGTTCCACACTCTCCTACTAGAGTTGCCCAAAACTCAAAGTTGTTTATTATTGTTTTAACTATCCTGGAACTTGTAAATTTTAACCAAATAACATGAATACAAGCAAAATACATATAAAATTATAATACAACTATTTAAAATACCTTTCAGGTATGTTTTTAAAGAATTATAACAACACAAAATCCATTCTAATGTAAGAACTGTCAAAGGCCATAGAACACATCTACATGTAACTGAATGTAACTAAATCTCCCCTCACAAGAAAACTCATGCATCCACTCTCCAAGCATAGGACAGGAACCAGGGGATTAAATGTGTGATAATAGGGTGAACAGGTTCTTTCACTTGTTTAAAGAAACAGCCATCCTATACTTCGCCAATCAAACTTTATACCATTTGTGAAACTTAATACAACGCGAAGAATAAGTACTAATATCGACATTAACCGTTTTCTGATTGCCCAAAAATGGGATAGAAACAGCATATCAAATTTATGGTTTACCAAAATCAGAATATAGCCTAATGGCCCTAATTTGATTGGCGACAGTTACAGTCTGTCACGCGGGAAGTTAATTGGGTTAGTGGTCCTGTGATAGCTGATTATAGGCGTATCCATCACCACAATGACTCGCACCGCCCACTAGGCGGATAATATGGTGTCAGGCGACGGATTATTCACATCTGGATGCCTCCGAGTCACCTGCTGCCACCACCGTTAAATAAACAGCCTTTTACAGGCACGCACGAGCCTGGGTACCATCTGGGGAAGGAACGGCTAGGTTGCCTAAACAACTGGTAACACCCAGAAATTCTATCAAATATTCAGGGATGTTACAAGTCAGGGTCAATGAAAAAATCTGAAAACTCATAAAGTAAATATGTTAAGCATCCTAGAATGTTATAAAACCTAATGTAGGCACCCATTTTTAAAAATAATCATCAGAGATGTTGAAGACCAAAATATCTTAAATCATACTTAATTCTGAACACTTTGATCCTGAATATTCACCAAATTATTTGATTCAATTTTTTCCCTTCAAATCAGATACTTAGGTGGTCTCTACAGTTAAGGGTATGTTTGGTGCTCTTCTGCATTGTTCTATATATATTTCTCGATCTCAATCCGTTATGCAAAGCACACATTAATTAGTACTTTTTCCCGTCTGGAGATAGTCTTCAACATTATGTTATATACGTCTGTGCTATTCAGCCAATCAGCTGCATCCTGGCTGACCTTTGGGCCCCGGGAGGCCATGCCCTGGAGCAGGGTCGCGCAGCAGGTGTGGTCCACATACACCTGGCGGTGGTGGATCAAAGCTGGCGCCTCAGGTAGGGGGTGAGGCACCCTGGAGGAATGATGACGCGCATTTGACGGTGCCAATAGGCGTAGATAGGGCTGAATAAGGGCCGAGAAGCAAGTTATAGTTACTTACTATGTAATAATTTCATGGGGCCTTCTTCTTGAAACGTTTACAAGACTGCTTACTTCGGCTATCTACTTTTTCATTTAAAGATTAAATATTGATTGCATTTAAGTCTTAAAGCATTTTCTTACAATGTGCTGTATCAGCGCCACCTTTGGTTTTAGAAATTAATCACCTTTATAGACTAGCCTCAGCATAATATTGATGATCGATTGTTGGAGCTTAAGGTCCATCAGCAATTTTTCAGCTATATTACGACCAAGTCGAGGCTTTTGGCTGTACAAAGTCCTGTGGTCTAATCTATGGGGGTGGAAACGACGGCAAGGCAATTTGGTGCAGCAGGCATTATGCCTGTATTGAACTGTCATTATGAGTTCATTTTGTTCTAGTCTGTAAAGGATAAATATTACAGTACAGCAGTTTGCTCTGTGCTGAGACCGTATCGAAACACGTCGCAGCGAGGCCTCATTGCTGGGGAAATTCTTGCTGAAACAAGGCCAAACTTTAAGCAATAAGTCTTAACAAAACATATACACGGCTATTCACACCAGAAAAGTACATGTTTATTCAAGAGAACGGAGTCAGCGCCGCCGTTCACATGTTCCTAACTGAAAGCAATCAATCTGGCTAAGTTACTAAGTCAAAGAAAAACATTCTACTTGTGAACCGACTTATTTTTAGGCCTATCAGGTGTGTGCTACCTCGGCTCGGACGGTTGATTCCCGAGTCTGAAATGTTAAACCATGTTCCAGTCCAATTTCTGACTTGTTTTGCCACAATACAGTAGGGTCTTTCCTTGGTCAGAATCTGAATTAAAGTCGGTTCTGAATTAGAGTCGACAAAACCCAGTCATGTTTTTTATTACTACCCCGGTAATTAATATTCAGCAAGACTTGCTAAATCCTTATCCAGGTAAATTTTAGGGAGGACTAAGTTGACTTTCATTCCCAGATCCTAATGTACACCACGAAGGCAATTTGGCATTTCGTCTGATAGTCATTATGGAAGCCAACACAGAACGTCATTGCTGAGTGATATATTTCCTAGAAGTTTCTTTTCAAACAAATGCAAAAGTACATCAGTCTCAAGACCCAGTGCAAGTTCCCCTGTCTGACCAAGCTCATACAATGTAGACATAAACATGCAGATGGTGACAGATCTTGCACGAAAAGTGGAGCGGCCACCTGGTGTAAAGGAGTTGAACTTTGGGCCCTTCGCACTTGCATTGTTATGGTCCTGCAGGAGTCAATCAGAGGCCAGTCAAACGGGGGCTGACCACAACAGGGGGTCTGTGGGGGCCTTTCAGAGCCACCACGGGCCGGCAGCCTATTTTGTTTGCCTGACAGCTTATCCTGCCCTTAGGCTCTAAAAATATTGACACCTAACGAGGGCTTTAGAAAGACCCTTCCTTTTCTGCTCCTCAATTTCCTAAGGTACTCCAGGTACAGAGTAGGATTTAGAAGGTGTTGAGAGGTGTTTAAACTTAACTTTCACTTACTTTTATTAGATAGTTGAAGTAAACCTTTCATCTTTTCACACGTACTAACGATTGAGTAAAAGCATGAACATTCTTTCTCATGATAAGCTTAATTACATCCGCTAGAGGAGATAACAATACACGCTTTGTGACCGTTTCCCCTCTGGGCATACCCCTTCTTCTCCTTGAAGGTTTTGCCATTAAAACATCTATCTCTACTGTAGTATTCAAACTTCTTTGTTCCAAAGTTTCTGAGTAGGTTAGGTATACTGTTTTTGCACCTAACATATTACCTATGCTTAAAAACATACATTTGATCATTTCAACTTAACTTCGGTTTTGGTATGTTTTGGAATATATTTACAAACTAGTTCCGGTCTCAAACAATGTGGTTCCGGTGTCTACAATTGGCCAAATCGGAACCCTCACAAAGCGTATACACTAGACATATGTCTTGTGATTGTGTTAACAGGGTGGAGGTGTAGGAAGGGGAGGAGGCGTGGGTGGCAGACAGGGGGTGGGGTGATGACCTTTGCCTTAAGGGTTACTTTTCCCACTAAGGTGGAAGAAGGAGGGTGATATATTGGCCGAGGAGATAGGTATGGGGGGTCAGAGGGCCCTAGGCCAACTTCTGGGAGCCACTGTATGTGTAAAACATTTAAAACCAACAGGGCATTAAGTGCAATCCTCTTTTTGAATTCCACCACAGGCGCCTATTTACAGGCTTGAAAGTTGCCGTACGTTTACTCTCGAGGCAAATTGGAAGTGATGACTTTTGAAACGAAAATGGCTGGCAGGACTTAATTTCAATTATTCTTTCAAACAACAAGCCGTTTAAAATATATTATGTATTAACAAATACAAGCGAAATGCTCTTAACGGGAAACAAAAAAGGAACTACTTAGAAAACTAGACAAAATAGGCCACATTTAACAAAGGATAAGCATTGAAGATTCACGGTCTAAATCTCTTCACATAGCAGCAGATTGCAATTTTAATCAAGGATTCACACAATAGTTACATCTTTACGATGACCAAATTACAGCAGTCTATAAACGGCTCTGGAATACTCAATGGTAAGACTCGAGATGAATCCAAAGAATCAGCCGAATTAAACTGATTAGATGCGACAGACATCATCGTGAGTCTGCAATATAAATGAGAGGTGGAATGGCAAATAAATCTGATTACGCTTCGTGCAAACCAAGACATCAGCTGTATAAAATGAAGTTATAGAGAATATTTCTTCATCAGCTAGGGCAACAGCTCCCTGGGTTTTTTGATTTAGGGTACAATGATAATGGATTCGCAGAATTGTAGAGAATCCTGCATAAAAACATTGACATTGATTGAGATATTTCAGAGCTGGCAACTATAAGTCTATAGAAATGTCCAATCAAACTATTATCAGTATACTGAAATATTCAAATCACATGGATTAGGGAGATATGCCAGAAATGTAATTCCCTCTAAGCCGAAGGGTAAGGACTCCCTCTGCATCGGATCTTGATCAAGAATGTAGTTTGCAATTTTGGTAGTTTTACAAGACAGGGTAGTAGCAAACTGATAACGTGTTTGTTCCATAAGAGACTAACTTGTGGATAGACTACTAAGTCTTCAACCATAATAATAATTAATAAAAACAAACAAACAAACAAAAAACAACCCAACCCATACATTTTTCGTCTCTCCTTTGAAAACAAGCGAATCAAATAGAAGATTATCTTTGTTTGTAAGTACGCATTTTATTTCAAGATAACACCAGAAATATTTATCTGCTATATGTATATTTTGCTACTGTAGACTGTAGCGGTGGTGTCAGATGCCGAATCTCAAATGGGTGGTCTTTACATCATCCTAGGAGTGAGATGGCACATTGAGGAAAAAACACCCTCAGACATAATAGCCGACAAGCCATCCATCCCTCACTATTTCCCTCTCGTCTCAACGCCACAAATAAAGGCGCGTCTAGATAGTGATCACGTGATTCTCGCAGACATCAGCCTTGGCGGACAGTCTAGGAAGTACGGGTGAGAAGCCACTGAAGGAAGCCATTGGTTGGTTGGCTTCTGTGACTAGGGGAAATATGGCTTCCTTCGGGTAAGCAGTTCGGCTGGAGCTTGGTGGCACTGACATGAGGTGAACATATGGCTGCATTAAGGGGGAGGGTAGTAATGGCAAGAAAGCATTTATATTGTATCCTTAGAATCCTCTGAGATGGGAAGATAAAATAGTTGGTTACATTCATATAAATATACATCAAGGTTGCTTGGATTGCTTCCGTATATATCTAAATCTACATAACGAAACACTTTTGTGTACCATACCTAATGCAATACATTCTCACAGAGTTGTGTACTAAATATACGTCCATATTAGACTTTGGTTCAAATAATTCACCAGCTTTTAAAGGTAAAACACCTAAGCCAAGGGGTATGGCGAGGGTATCAGTCCCTTATTTACCATGCTTACATTGTTATCATTGTCTCCACACATTGAACCCATTGTACGAGCCACACACTGAAAGTCTGGCCGAATTCTCATATTACCTGAACGATTACTGGCCTATCGATAAGACCGTAGTTATCTCTCCTTGCTGTGCAGCGTCTCAATAAGGCACAGGCGGCCGGCGAAGATTAATAAGGAGAGGGAGATGTATTAAACAAAGACTGGGGACGATAACACCCCCCCCCCAAACTCCCTCCCTACCTCAGAAACACTATAGTCAGCAGATATGAGCAGTTCACCAGAATCTCTCCAGGGGGCACCATGGGTTCCCTATCCCGGCTCACAGGGTGTGGGATAGGGGATCCAACCAGGGGTAAACGGGGGATTTTCTTTGCTTAGGGATTGATAGGAGTAACGCCAACGACGCCTGTGACAGGACTGACAATGGACGCAGCCAATCGCTGATCAACAGAGATAAAAGTCTACACACAGCGTTCCGCTAGTTTCCCTCCATTACCATAGCAGCGCTCCCCTACAATGTTAGATAGCGCTATTTCCAGTGAAGGGCAGGCAGTCAGTCCTATTTTCTCCTCCTAAGCAAATTCACTATAGCTGATTTCGACAGGCTGCTTTCCGGAGGAGAGATTCTTCTTAGCCATGTCATTGAATGTGTATTCATGGGGGCTAGTCTCCATGGTGTATTATAGTGTTCTTGGCAGTTCCCTGGCAATAAATTGCACCCCATTAAGACTGCTTCATGGAGAGCGTTTCTTATACCGCACCTACGGAGCAAATAGCTTAGGTTCTGGTCCATGTTTACTTCTTTTTGTACAATCTAGCTTTTTTTTTTAAATCAAGACTTTGAAAAACATTCTTAAGACCAAAAATCTTAAAATCTAAGAGTCAGACTCATCAACATCTCAATAAGAAAAATATTCAGATATATAGTTCAACATACATTTCTTTTTCAAATCAGATTCAATTAAGACCTATCTATGACCTCGGGCTCGTAAAATGTAGAATTTAAGATCATTCTAAGGCCTTAAATTTGATTAAATCAATTCAAGACCCTTTAAGACACGTGTGGGAACCCTGATAAAAATATGGGATACAACATACAATTAGTCATTCTTTCTGTTTACATAAACGAATACATCTCTAATAAGACTACCTGTTGATATTAAGAATTATAATGTTTTGCTACTGTGCCTCTATGGGAGCTGTGGATTATAATTTGTTTTGGATAAAACCAAAGATGGCCTTCTTCTGTCGGGCAAAAAACACACTGGACAAACAACAATGACGTATCACGTGTCAGAGGCAGTCGTTGGCGGTCAGGTGATAAGAAGACACACCTTATCAAAACAAACCTTATCACTCCTCCCCAGGGGGCAGCACTAGACCTTACACCGGCGAGGGGGAATGCTGGGATAGCAGGGGGACGAGAGGTATATTTTCACAGTAGTGGTTCCAAACCCAACAACCAACAACTGGTCTGTAGGGATCCCTAGATGAGTACAATATGTGAGACAAGTCTAGAATTGTTGATATGTGAAAATATCAGCAATAATTTGCAACCATCTGTTTACAATCTACACTAAAGAAATCACTGAGTACCCAGACAATCCCAATGAATTTAAGGTTGTAGCACAGCTGATATACTACAGAGTATTTCAGAAATTCCACTAACAGTTATACAACCTTGTTATATTTGTTTTATCTGTTACAAAGTAACATAAAGGCCATCCAAGATTTCATCAGAATATAGGTGTTTTCCTTATCCAACACAATTCTCCGTATCATAACATTAAGTCAGCACATCACACCCCCAGCAGTTGGGTAACGGCCGGGGTGTGAGGCCGGCTCCTGTTCCCCATCTGCCCATGTTGACCCACCTGCTGACCAGCCAGGTCCGTAAACGTATCAACAAACAGCCCCACGCATATCCCACGGTGACCACGACCCGCGGGCAGTCCTAACCAGTGTATGTTTCAAGTGATAGAGTGCATTAAGACGGATACAGGTTAAAGTATTTTAGTTAATGTAGTTTTGGAGCGATTGGTGATGTGACCAAAGGATTTGTCTATCTTAGCGCCCAGAAGTTTGGGTTTGGAGCTACATGCCTTAAAGAAAATATCTAGTATGAATAACAAATAGGTCTCATAGTTTTGTTTTCAGAAATGTTCAAAAATCAAATAAACTGTACTTTTATAATCATGGGTGGCTTTTCAAATTGGGTAGAATGGTGCGTTAGGCTGAAATTCTCCACTTATGGTTCTTTCAATGGCTGGGGGACAGCTGCCGCCTTTAGGCTTTACCCTTTCCCATAGGCGAAAACACATTCTACAAACAAAACGCAAAAAATAATTGTGTGCTTCGATCATACATCTATGTAGAATTATATAAATCTTCAAAAGATCATCATATACACACCAGAAATGGTTAAATGGAGCTATAAAAAACGTGCCTTTTATGAATGTTGCGCTTGATATGTGACCGACATATCTAACAAAGTTGACTGTCACCCTTGTGCTCCTTCAATCACTCAGCTGAATACGCTAAAAATAAAATAAAAAGCCAAGCTACTAACCCCTGGTAGGCAACTATTTATACTGCACGCTTACTCCCTATTTGTTTTCAAGAAAAAATGAACATAATACGTTCCTTTCGGATGCAACCCCGAGATGTTTTGGGGACTTGTAAACCACCTGTGTTGACTGCATTAAAATAAGATCTCTGTCAAATACATCAAAGAGTTTTTCCTTGACAGTCGGTCACCTTACTTATTCCATATGGTACTAAAAGGATGAATTATACCATTATGTGTCAGATTTAATTGTATTCTACAGGTGGCGAATGATCTGTACACTCCAATTTTAATTCTATCATACTTATTGATATTATCTATGCTAGAGATGTCCAAATCTAATCTGATTATTTGGTTATAAAGTTTGAAAGGGGGAAGTACAAATGATTAATCTAGTGGAATCCAATTTCCTTTGGATCTTTTTTTCCTACCGGCATTTACTTGAAAGAAAAAGACACTAAAAAAACTGGTCCTTCAATCACACAGCTTTTCACCCCATTAACGGTTTATTTTCTGCTGTGAGCACAGATCAAACCAAAAGGAAAAGGTTAAAGTGATTAGGATGAGTAAAATAAAACATACTTCACTAACTTTAAATAGGTCAGGACTTTCTTTTTCTGCCGGCCACTGCCAAGACGATTTTCTCTGAAGTTTCGGGTTACCCCTAGGCAAACACTTTACACCTGGGAGTTCGGAAACTGGGCGGATTTAATTAAACCTGGGAATTATGACTTTAAGTGGCTCGGCTTTCAGGCCGAGTGAGACATGAGCAGCTCAGGAGTGGAGCGGGGAGGGGGCCGACTACTGCTCGGGGCGTTAAGTCCATATGAGGGCCGCTGAGAGGGAGGAGCAGCTCCCAGTCCCCCGTGAGCTGCTCAATTACTCTACGAGCAGATTCCTGAGCAGCTCAGCAGCCTGTATATTTCATTAGCCCGCCTGTTCATTACTGGCCCTCCTTTCAACCTGTACCCTGGGGCTAGGTGGGGCCGCCAGGGGGTAGAGTGACCGTGCGTCCCATTTACTATCTGCTACATAAAACCAGTGACGACAAACTCTCATTATTGGCTATAATTAACTACACTGTACTTCTTAACAGGGAGCTAAAAATAAGTATGGTTTTATAGCTAGATACAGACTATACATTTCCAATTTGACCAGTTCAGTTCAAATAGGTAAAAAAAAAAGGACCTACATGTATATACAATATGCTAAATAACCAAATTTTGACTACTCCTGTCATAAAAAGAGATATTGATCCATGATCTTCTCCTGTATTCTTTCTGACAGCAAAGACTATAGAATGCCATCAGTGGTCACAGTCAGAAGTCACAAATGTTACCCTTTACTAAACACTGTTCCACAGCATACAAACGTCAGTAAAATTAAATGCCGACAGATTTTTCTTTGGAGAGACAACCACATTAAAACCGTAACCAAAACCTTTACAGAAATAGCCTTCAAAGTGAATCAAATCTCCGGATTTGGAAAAGACTCGCCCAATTCCAGCACTTTGAAGGCTTCTCTTTTTAACTGAAGGTGCGCTGAAAGAGCAAGATCTTTTCCCGGGAGCGTCTGTCAGTTTGGGCATATCAAAACTTGGCAGCTTGAGGACAACCGCAAGGATCCTGGGGCTGTCATGTGAGCCGGGCCTCCCCCTTAAAGGCCCAACCTCGTTAAGGTCTTATAATTCGCCTCCTTTTAGCTCGCCGCCTCTCGCCTCCAGAGGCTCAGGTTTCATTCTGTTGTTGTTCTAGGGTTCTAAGCACCCACACTTTGGAGAAACTTCTCAATGCACAAAGGAAACTTGGGTTTCTTTTCGCAGCCCTGCCTGCCCGTAAACAATGGCAAGATCGGTGGTGTGGGCCACTTTGATAGATGATAATTGGTGCCCATTAAGTTGATGCGAAAGTTGTTGAAAGGCAGAAAAATACTTCATTGAACTGAATTGCAACAAAATGGAAGTCACTTCCTTGAAATGTATAAAAACATGTACGAGTCACTGTACATCTCATAATATATGAAGTGGTAAAAGGTCGGGTCATTCAACGATTATACTCGAATTATTTTAGGCCGGGATACCAGGATTAAAGTGATTTTCTTCTTCTATCTCCGCACTATTTATACAGGCTCTAAAATCGACCACCCCTCAGTGATACTTGACCGTACCACATTTATCCACTAAAAACTCTCATGCATCGACCTGCTCTTGGCTCCACCACCCAGCCCGGGGCCCTGCCCCTACCCTCTCCTTGGCCAACTACCTGGCATGACGCGGCACTGCCCTACCTAATTGGCCTTGCGTCCCATCAGCAAAAGGTCAGTGGTCACCTCCGGCCAGAGTAGTGGTCACTTCCATGTTAAACATAGCGGAAGGCCAACTTCTGGTCGGCAAGGCAACGAGAAACTTTCCGAGTTGATGGATCTTTGTGGTTTTTCTCACCTTGTTGCTCGCCTTATCGAGCTGTATAATGGAACACAAAATGTGCTACTTGTACTGTAAATTAATATCAATATCTTAGAAGTCACGTATTAATGGCTCGAGATGTATACTATATACATCATTTCTGCTCAATAACATACATCCGAAACGAGCACTGAAATATATAAAGTGATGAAATTAGAATACATTTAATTATTTTCTGGAAGGATCTTTGATAAATAAAACAAACCTGATATGGCCACAGAAATACATATGAGAAGAATCATATCAAACATCTCGATTCCCTCTGCAATGATTCTCTTATATGTCGGGTGATCTAAAACGAGTGCACATGATCTCATGTCTATGATATATCCCAGCCTGACAGGCCCCTCTCCGACCCTGGAGAAACCCTGGAGGAGGCAGAGTTTAAGGTAGCACTTACACTTGCACGCGCCCGGGTACGTGTCAGCATCGTGGGCGGGGAATGCCGCAGGCCCAGGGTGTCAGGTCAGGGTATGGGGAAAAAAAGGCTAAGCCTTTTCTATTGGCCTTATCACTGAACTCCCCTAGAAAAGCTCAGGAGCCTAACCAGACCCTTGGCGCACTGGCTTAAGGGGGGAGTAGAGGATAGGGGCTGGGACCGGTGCAATTTTCTCCAATAAGAATCTCTCACATAGAATGTGACACGTTTTTAAGATTAGTTAGAAAAAATTGCTCGACCTTAAGATAATTATTCCCAGTTGGCCGGGTCCTCAATCAGAAATCCACTTGATGCCCGTCCCACAGGTCATTCCCAACGTATTATTAATGCCCCAAAGTATTTTTATCTGTCAAAAAATGAAGAACACCTCATCCTCCATCGGTCCCCGTGGGATCAATAATGCTCAATCACGATCACCATTTTCAAACTTCTTTTGCCCCCGAGCCTAAAATTGGAACACCTTTTTATAGCTCGGCCAAATTACCAGCGCCGCCAAATGGCAAACGCCTGCGTGCATGTTGGGGGCTTTCATGCGCTCGGGCCGGCTTAAGGCTGTGTTTGAGGGGAGTGAATGAGCAGCTCAATGCGAGCAGACGAGCAGCTGGATCTTGTCAGGGCATCGGGGGGACAACATGCGCTCTCAGAGGTCGTAAGGTCAGCAGCCCTTTTCAGGTGCCTGGTCAAGGTTTTTTGAGTCCACAGTTGAACTGAATTTATATTTTCTAGGTCGTACACTGTAAAAAATAACCGTAGAATATACGGGGAACTACCGTTATTCATGACGGTACTTGACCGTTTATCATTATACAGTGAAAAACCGTATAATCAATGCATATTACGGTATCTGACTGTAGGTGAAACCGTAAAATTTTGTTTACGGTAACACCGTAAATGTTTATTTTTGAAATAGAAACAGTTTCCCTAGATTGATCATATGTATTGCTATAGCTACTCCGGATGGTCACATAACACAGATATGTCAAAATACATGAATGTAACATAAAAAAAAATGTGTGAATTGGTTGAAACACTGACCACCATGTCAGCACTGACCTACTTACACACAGAAGGACGCCACCATGGAGGAGGACACACACTGACACTGAATGACCACAGGATAAACCTCAATTTTCCCTCCTTCAAATTTCTCAGGATACATCACTAAGGACATGTAAGTATTGCTCAAACATTCCTGATCCCTGAAATGCTATCATTATATGTTGTAATAACAGATTGATTGTTGTATAACACACACTTATAGTTTCCTTTGTCTGATACTCAGCCCTCGCACGTGGTCTGGAGGGGCCGTGCTGACAGCTCTACTACCGGGGCCTGCACCACTGGAGGCGGCCAGCTACACGTGCGGCCCACGGAGTCTCCAGGGTCGGACAGCCCAGGGAGGCAGCAGCCCGGCAACAACCCAACCCCAGTGTACTCATGCAGGGACGGATTTAGTTATATAGAATTTTTTATTCCTGATCCCTGAAATCCTGTCATTACGGTGTATTAATAGCTTTATTGTTGTATAGCACAGTACTTTATATTTTCCTTTGTCTCACAGTCAGCCCTCGCACGTGGTCTGGAGGGGCCGTGCTGACAGCTCTACTGCCGGGGCCTGCACCACTGGAGACAGCCAGCTACACGTGCAGTGCAAGCACCGCACACAGTCTCCACAATGACAGTGGTGCTGGGCTGGCCCTGGAGGACTGGACAGGCCACCCTGTGAACGTGGAAAACTTGGAACAAACCGGCCGGCATTAGAGGACGAGATGGGAAGCCCTGAGGACGGGGAAATCCGAAAACTTTGATTTCATATAATTCCAACATATACATTGAATAAAAAATTAAGTAACTGTGAAATTTACGGTATACTACTGGAGTCACAGTTGCCAGTAGTCAACCGTAAACTCACGAAATAAACGGTAAAATACCATGAATATAAACGGTTTTAGACCGTAATGGCTTTATTTTGTACGGTTAGATACCGTTGAAATAAAACGGTTTTCTTCCGTTAAAATATACGGTTGCCGACAACCTACGGTCACCCGTAAAATTTACGGTAAAGTACCGGAGCCACAGTTGCCAGTAGTTTACCGTAAATTTTACGGTTTTTTTTTTACAGTGTAAATAATACCTAGTAATGAATAACACAAGTCTGCATTTATACATCATGGTACATATGAATGTTAATACATTATATATTAGAGGACTTTGAAATTCATCTATAGGAACAGAAACATCATGTTAAAGTGTAAAATTCATTTTATAAGTCAAGTAATAAGTATCAGTTAATAATCAAGCATCTTCTTTGATATATCTTATTGTAAAAAAAAGGATTTACAGAGAATAATTATCCCTTTTTAATAAAGGTATGTAATTGATACCCTGGAGACCATGGTCAGAAGTGGGATCTTATAGGTGGGTGGGTGGGACGGGGTGGGGTGGGGTGGGGGAGTCTCTAAAGTTCTGGGCATTTAATGATATAAAATTCAGCTTCCCAAATCTTCAGGACAACATTTACACCAGCGCTTCCACCCTTTTTACTCTAGTCGTGGTGAGATACTGGTAGTGGGCGTACCATGAAATAAAACGACCCCTCAATTTCCCTATAAAGCACTCCTGGAGTAAAAGTATGATCAGTCACGGCCGATCCGTCCCACCCCAATCACCAGGTGCGCTGAGCTCATGACTAAATTTCCCGCCCAGGTACCCACGGCACAGGTGGGCGATGACGTCACCATCATGCCGTGTGACGGTGTCCCTTTAAGGGTTCTGAGCCGTGGGATTCCCCACCCCCACCCCCAGCTCCTCAACTCAACGCCCTACCTGACCCAGTAAGAGCAAAACAATGATGGGAGTTTAACTCATAAAATTCCCATCAACCAGTGGTGTCGGTGACCATGACAACAGGCTTGGTGGGGCGTATGGTGGTTGTGGTTGTGGTTGGGTGGGGGGTCAGGTGTGTTGTATGGGGGTGGGGGGGTGGGGGGGTGGGGGGGGTGGGAGGTCAGGTCAGGTGTGTTATGGGGGGGGGGGGGGGGGGGGTCGGGGTCGGACAACATACCCGTATTGTTACTAAGATGATCCCATGAGTCAGCGTCTCTCACCTGGTCATCAGTAGCCACAGATGACACTACTGGTGACCAGCTGGTGCATGCATGGCCACCTCCAGGGTCTGCTGCCCACGACGTCTTAGCCATAGCCCTATGGGCTGTAGTTAGTCACTACACGGATTATCCTCTATTCGCATAGTGTAAAACCTCCCAGACAAAAAGGAGCCCATATACGTGTCTGCTGGCCATCTGAGGGTGATTAAGGGTACAGCAGAGGCAGTGGGTGGAAAGTGGGGATGGACCAAGGTTTACCTCAGGTCAACCCCGACCCCCAAAGGGAGGCTATCCGACAACAGGGAGGAGTCTATGGTTACTTACCAGGCTGGGCGTGCCGCCCTTACCAGGCTGGGCGTGCCGCCGTCCGCGCGCCTCAACGCCTCTGCTCATCACCGGTAATGCTGATGTTGTTACAGGGGAGTAGTAAGGCCGGACTCAGTCAGTGTTAAACTCCCCACACCCTCCTCCTCCTGCTCCTCCCGCCCCGACGGCGAGCCGCTCCCGCCGACCACGAGGAGCATGTTTGAGCAGCTGTGAGTCGCTCTCTTCCCGGACGGACTCGCCAGTTGCCGGCCAACTGTAGGCGGTAGTGGTGGCGGCAAGCTGGGGACATTCTCCAGGGCGTGCTCCTCCAGTGTGTGGTGTTGTAGGGACACTGACCGGGGCTCTACCCTTCAACAAGCCGTCCCTGATAACCCGTCGGCGGCAGGAATAGGCCATCCGCAACGCTTGGACCCGCCCCCTACAGGAGTGGGACTGGTCTGCCCACTGGAGGCAGAGCTTACTGGAGGAAGGGGCGCGCGTAGGGGAGAGGGGTGTGAGGTGGGAGTGTGGCTGGGGTGGGTTGATGGGGAGTGGAGAGCCACCACGCTCGCGGCGTTCTGCCTCCCACATGTACTGTGGAGACGGCGGCGGTGGGGCCCACCACCACCACCACCACTACTACCACCATCACCACCATCTCTCAGGTCCATGTTGTCATGGTGATAAGACATGCTTTGCTACGCCGTCATCCTTATAACAGTGACGCCGGGAGATGGGCTCATCATATGCTAGTAGAGGCCGGGCGTCACTTACTTGTTGGTGGTGTTTGCCTGGCTTCCTCCACGGCGACAACACTACAGGGCCGTGTCTTCCCCCATTCATTGACTCAGTCTCCACTCCAGTCCGACGCTGAGCTCAGGCCTACAACCCTCACATGCCCAGGCTCAGGCTCAGTCAGTGAGGTGCTCAGTAGTTGCTCACAGGGATAAGCCACTGGAGGAGTCGTTGACGGAGTATTTGACGCAGGAGGAGATAGGGTTGGGCCTAGACACAATGGGCAGGGAGTGCCTTCCAGGTTGCGCGTATTTCCCCGATAAGTTGGAGTGGTGCCACTTCTGCTATTATTCAGACTTGAGACTGTGAGGTCGACATGGGGGCTGCTGCTGCTGCCCGGCCCCACCCCGGGTCTCCCCGGCCGGCCTGCCTCCCCACAGCCCCCGCGGACTTAACACTAACAACGTCCAACTGCCCTAAAAGACTCCACATTTGCCTCCTGGTGCTGTTACTTATGTTTCTTTCCCACGCTCGTCTTTGCAGCGCGGCGCCCGTCTCCTGGAGGCCTGCCGAGGAGGACGCTACCGCCAACACCACCACCACAGCTGTCAGCTGGACCCAGGAGGAGGATGGAGGGACAACGTCCGCTGACCTTACCACCCCCGCCCCGGGCCGTCTGACCACCACCGCCAGCCTCCTCCAGCCCGCCGCCCCTCCACGGTGGGCCCGGAGTGGTCAGCTCGGCGCCCCGTCACACCAAGGGGTCCCGGTCACTACTGGGGGTCCTGGGACCACAGGTGAGCCCGGGGATAATACACCTGAGGACGGGTTGGGGGCTGACCAGGTGAACGCCACCCAGGAGGAGCAGGAGGATCAACAGGAGGATCGAGGTGAGAGTAATGCAACCCGGTCCCAGGTACTAAGGAATATCAGTGAGAACAGCCTTGGTGTTATTGTAACAGGTCGCGATAAGGATCCACCCCTGGAGTACGATATCAGCTCTGAGCAGCTCGAAGAGAGCAGTCAGTCCAACGCCTGGAGTAATAATGCTGTGACTGGTGTGGATGAGGTAACTACAGCAGCCAGGGACTCGCCGATAGTGCCAGGTGTTGTTGAAACCACCAGTGAGTTCCCTATTTCACCCGACATCATTGAGGATGTCACAACCGACAACTTGATTAAAAATTCCGAAAATTCAAAAAGTGAGTCGAGATTCTTCACAGTTGTGCTTACTAAGGGCACCACCACTACAACCCACGAGGATGTGACCCAACCGGAAGTAACCCCACCGGAAGTGACCCAACCGGAAGTGGACGCATGGCATTCGTCGCCTGCCCCGCAGCATGGCGACGATAGCCGCGGCGGCGGCGTCGACGACGACGCGACGTCGCGGCAGCTGCTGACGACGATGCTGATCGTGGCCCGGACGTCGCAGACCCCGACGACGCTCAAGCCCGGTCTCATCCCGCACGGCGGGCTCGACGACGACGCTACTTCCGGTGTTGCGGACGGCGACTTCCGGAACGTGACCTCCGACCTTCAGTTCGAGCTGAAGGACCTGATCCTGGCAGTGTGCGGCACGGCGGCGTCCACCTTCACCCTCTGCATGCTCGTCACGTTCACGCGCTGCTGCTGCAAGAAGCAAAAAGACGACAGCGATGGCGAGGACGCCGCGCGACGCGCTCCCGCTTCCGCTTCCGGCGGCGCCGCGTCGTCGGCCTCGTCGCACCGCGGTCCCAGGTCGCTGTGGAAGCGGTCCTGGAAGCGGCCGCTCGACTCGGGCGCCACCACGGCCACCCAGGAGAGCTCAGCGTCCGAGAACGTCACCCAGGTGACGATAGAACGCCGGGAGAGCTTCACCGACGACCACGACAGCGACCTTAGCGAGGGCTACGACGACGATGACGACGAGGGCGGATTTACCAAAGGGCGTCGGCGCACGAGGGATAATGGAAAAGGGTAAGACCTTATTTCTTATCTTAAGCATTAAATTATAGTTGGTTAAAAATAATTAATTTCTATGAATTGAATTTGAAATGGTATATTATGAGGCATGTTTCATATACGATCAGATTACATGAGTTGAGCTTCTAAATGACCGATGTGTCCAAGTCAAGCTTCTTCCTCTGAAAGATTTTTTTTATCAACGCGTTGCAATATCGTCCCCCCAGGCCATCCATATTTAGATCTGACCCAGATTCTCCCTCGCTTCCTGATAACAACACGTTTCAAGACTTTAATGGCCTCGGCATGTTCTTACTCCTCGTCATTAATTGCAGGGATCCCTAGGAGGGCCACTGTCGCCAAGGGGGTAGGGGGGCCTCTCCTCTCGGCTTACATAATGCTGGTTGCCGTCACATTGATTGCAGACACACAGGGGCTGCCAGTAACAAGATTATGACGCAAGATACAAACGTGATCAATGTGTATTGACTTGGCTTGGGGGGCCAGTCCCAGTATAGGGTTTGGGCGGGCTGGGGGTAGGGGTAAGGGGGTCCAGTGAAGGGGTGGTGCCGACTCGATGTAGGTCACCCAGGGGTCAACTCGGGGTCACAGATGACCCAGTGGACCTCGATATATCAATGCCTGCAGCTATATTGTTATCTTTCAGAGTAGCGGAACGTCAGCTTGGAAACGACCTGTGATTATCAGCACAGGGATCACGTTTGGTATATAGCAAATGTAGACGTTTTGCAAATGTTGATATAGTTTACAAAAATATTCCTGATACGTGGTGTGTATGTGGGTGAGGATTCAAGAAATAGCAAGAGGAAAAGTGCAAGAAAAAAATACAGAAATATTGATACCAGCATATAGCATCTAACAACCCGCTAATCTTGGAAAACGTAAGTGACAGATAAGGAAGTCCACTGCCGTCGGTCTTCTCTATATGTGTTATGGAAAAAATAGATGGAAAAGTGACTGGGGAGGTTCTGTCAATATTAGCAGAGTATCTGAATTATCAGTCTCCCAAATCAATTCCTATCATACCAAGGAATTACGCCAAATGACATGCATTTAGTTTTCCGCATTGCTGAGAACTTCCGGACCTGACGTCACAGGAAGCGACGCGATAAAAGACCATCCATGTAGCAGATTTCCGGGGGCATGCCATAGCATCGTTTTCACATTTGTAACCGCATACCCGTGCGAAAAGCTCTCAGGGAGACGGAATCCCTGCTAGGAAATGAGCAGTTACTGAATACTAGAGGGGGAAACTATATCTTATAACCCTCATACCCCCTTTTTTAAAAGCTACTTAACCCTTAGTAACTTGTGTTTCTGAATTCCAAAACATTCAGTGAAATATTTGAATTTCATTTAAAAAGCGTTTTGATCTCTCTATAATTATATTTTTAACCCCTCAGATATTTTTGGAACCCCTAAGATTCCCGTGGACCCCCTCATGTTGTAAGATCCGGATGCGGCTCTTCTTTCCATGTACAAACTCTGGTTTCCTCAAAGATCACTCAAACCCCACCCTACAGATGTCTAAACAAACCTATTTTTCTACTGCCCTTAGAACCCTTCTTTTCTAGGTTCCTAGAAGTGGGTGAGGGCGGAGTGTGTTCCTGGCACTTCCTGGCGGTTCTCGGCATCAGAAGGCAGATGTCCTGGGGTAGGGGGGTAGGCTCATAGGGGGAGTCAGCGGGGCGATACTAAATCAGTGGGCTCTGGCTTCCTGACCTGTACCTAGAAAGCCTTTGCTGGTGTAGTCTAGGAACCAGTGATTACGAGAGCTGGAGGAGTACTAGTACTCGAGACCTACTGGAGGAGAAGTGCATGCAGCAGCCATAGTGACTGACTCAGGCAGACTGCTGACCTGGAGCTGGCTGGTATGCAGACAGAGTCTGTCTGACCAGCTGGGTTTGGCTGAGGAAAAAAATGATATGGTCATATGCAAAAAGTTCAAGCAATAGAATACAGAGAGGCTTATCTAATGTTTGCCGTTGAAGGGTGGTATAACGGGTATTTGAGTTTAGGAGTCACCAGTCTGAAATGCACATTCTAATCAAGACGTGGACACTGGTTCTTTCTAAAGCATTTTAAAAAAGACAAAGGAAATGCAGACCCTTGCCTCATATGATTGACACGAAGTATTACAATAAATGTGCATTTGAAAAGAGCCACGCTATTTATATTTTCATATTTATATATATATATCATGAAATAGGTGCTGTATCCAGTTTCGGGGATGAACCTGAGTGAGTGAGTGAGTGAGTGAGTGAGTGAGTGAGTGAGTGAGTGAGTGAGTGAGTGAGTGAGTGAGTGAGTGGGTAGGTGAGAGAGTGAGTGAGTGACAGTAAATAGGCCTATTACAGTTCCCACCATGGCATGCAGCTGTATGCACACACACACCAGTAGGACCGTGGAGGGGCCGACAGGGAGTTTAGACCCGATAAAAGGACCCTTCCTT
Source organism: Lepidonotus clava (assembly GCA_936440205.1). Lineage (NCBI taxonomy): Eukaryota > Metazoa > Annelida > Polychaeta > Phyllodocida > Polynoidae > Lepidonotus > Lepidonotus clava. The sequence goes on from OW387135.1 coordinate 24,563,432, forward strand.
ATCTATCTGGTGACTGCTTCTCACGCAAGGCTCTGACACCCCCAACCAACTACACACCCCTCCCCCCACCCAACCACACCCTCCCTCACCAACACAGCATTCCCGTAGACTCTGTAGACACCCCCTACCCCCGCCCTTCAGGCTAGAAACCCCCGCCCATCAGGGTCCCCGCCCATCAGGCTATAGGAATCCGCAGGCTGTCCGTAGGATGGGCCACAACACGCCCTAGCCGTAGGGAAACCTGAAAGCGCCCCCTCTGCCCCAACTAACCACCACGGCACTCAGACACGCGGCGCTGTCATACTCACTGAGCGGGAATTATTTCGTGGGGCTATCAGGAGGGAAAAAAATAACCCCCGAAATGAGGCTCCTTAGCAGGAAAAAGCCTAGCGGGTAAATCTGAGACCAGTGGGAGGCGAGGTGAACATTCACAGATGTTTTACGGCATCCCCAGCGGCAGCGCGCTTTGACCATCATCACTACAGAGACGGTCTCGAAAGAAGAAACTTTTTTTCTTCTTTTTTTATCGACAGAAGTACCCACAATGACTTTGAGCAACCATTCTTCTTTTTTGGCAGTACCCACAATGACTTAGATGCATCTCATTCTTCTTTTGTTTTCAATCCGGTAAAAGTACCCACAATGAGATACCACGTGGGTAACTTAGTCTTAAAGACGGTGGGGAATTACAAGATTGGGGTCTACCCCTAGACAAAGGTAGATCATATTCCCCAACCCATCCAGCCCGAGTCCTGACCACCCCACTGACCCCGGTGGTACTGGAGAATGTATCCAGGGGACACGGACCTGCCAGGAGCAGCTGGTGACAGCTGTCACTCCAGGCGTCACCGTGGAGAGCCGTAACCATGGAAACCCCAAGAATGGTGTTGTTGTCAGGCAGGCCTGGAGAGGCTACTTTTGGTGTCTCCAGTTGAGAGACAGGGGGTAAAAAAACTATGTCCAGGTGGTGCGACCTGGCCATCTGGCTGTCCCAGAATCTAAATCCGGTTAATGGATAAACCTTACTGACTCAAACAACAAGTATATTACCGTTCATATCATATACATATATATAAACTTATATATATATTCGTAACAAGTATATCAGCAAAAGTTTATTCAAGTCACCAAAAATTGTAATTCAAACGTTTACTAAAAACATAATCAATTTCGTAGAATATTATATTCCAGTATATCTCAAATTTCTTGGTAGTAGTAAAAGTCCTTAAGGATAGACAACACCTCAGAGTGGCTTCATTTGCGACAATGAACATTGTGCTCTTATCATTAAGGCTATAACAACATGTTATATATCAAATGAAAGAGGATATTTTTCTCTCTCTTTTAGAACACATTTCGTTATGAACAATTTAAAATTTGAGGAATAATTTGCCAAAAACTATATTTTTCACTTTTATTTTTTGAACATGAATATCTCGGTAACCACTTGATAGATTGTAATGAAATTTCTTGAGCATGTTAATAATGATGCTATGGAGGGAAGCGTGTCTCAGATTTTTGATTTAGGCCCTGGTTTTCATTTTATGTCAAAAAACGGGAAACTTTTTGTTAATTTTTTCAACATTATTTTCTAGATTTTATAAAACAAAAACTAAGAACTAAATAAAAAATCTGAGACACGCTTCCCTCCAAATGAATGTTTTCTATGTGCTTTGAAAATTTGATGCCTTTCCATGCAATATTAAGCGAGATTTTCATGTTCAAAAAATAAAAGTTAAAAATGCGTTTTTTGTATTCCCGGCCTGCTCATACAGGTATATATTTACACATCAAAATGTGAATTGTATGAGTAGATACATTATTAAAAGAGTATATATAATGATATAACACCCATATCCATGCTATAAATATCATAAGATATAAGCCTATTTAAAGAGAGTCCAGCAAATTGGCCGCTGAGAGGTGTTGTCTATTCTTAAGTAACTTTTATTGAAAATGATAAGCGAAAGTCACATCTGACTAATATTTTATCCTAGTACACAGTGGCACACTTCCTATGAACTGGAGGGCTCAATATGGCTCGTTTCAATAATGGAAATAATTTGAAATTCAATCCCTGGACTTAAAACGACTTAACTAACCCACATCTCCCTGGGCGTGAAGAGGGGAGAAGTCACCATGGAGACCGCGGGTTCTACAGAAGCGTTGCCATGGAGACCCCAGTTAACAATTGCAGTAACCATGGCGACCGGCCGGATAGAGTGCTAAAACCCCCCTCTAGGGCTAACTGAACCAGACGGTGGAATGTGGCTTGTACTTCACACCCTGATCCACTCCGGCCTATATATGTTACCACTCCTCAACCCAAAACTAACTCAGTCAAACCTAACCCCTATATATCTTCATTCTTCTAAACGCTCAGTGACGGTTTGAGTGCGAGGTCTCGTTGTGTGTAGGTAGGCGTGCCTCTCAGCGTCTCAGCTGACGCTGGGGAAAGTCCACTGACGTAATGCTCTACAGGTGGGGGTGGGGGTTTATTGTGGGATGCAGGAGGATGACCCAGAGATGCCACTCCATGAACATAAGAAATAATTGGAAATTTATGAAAGTATTATAACGAACTTTCATTAGGAGGAGTTGAAATAATGATTATCTTATATTGTTTACATTCTGCAATTAAAAAAACAACCTTAAGACTGGCTATCTTTTGACGAAGAAAAAATGCAATACTTTGTTGCAATAAATTGAAATTGCAATAAAAAGTAAAAAAAAATCGTACATTCGGATAAAGAAGCATAGCATCTCGGCTGAACACATAGACCCGTTTATATTGATAGATCCAGTCTAGAAGAAAAGATATATGGACAGGTATGGGGGTAGGAAAAGCGATGTACGACGTGAATTACTACATGGCCGGTATGTCAGATTCCAAACGGTGTATGCTAATGGACATAGTAGTATAACGGTCACCTACTACCTTTACTGTCACCCGAGTAAAGCCCTACAAATGGCAGCTGAGCGGGTATTTATGTATAATATTGAATGTATATCCAGGTAACCCAGATGGGATGTAGGCTCAGGTATTTGTGTAAATGTATGGGTTCAATGGAGGGTAGGGATGATGGTGCGGACGTGATCGGTGGAGCATAACTGACTCAGTATGTAAATCATGTTAAAACATCGACATGTCATGACATGTCAACGAAAGCATGTTAATCGGGCACCAAAATATATAAGGTCTGTCCAAAAAGACGACGACCCCCTAATTTCTATATACTCGTAAGAATCCGTGAATGAAATTATTTGACTGATCTTGATAGTGTTATGTAAAATGGGAATGTAAAATACATCTTATTCTATCTCTCCATATGTTCTATCATAATCCATCAACTACAATATCACAATACATTCCGACAAAGCCACTCTGGATGTTATTAGGGATTTGTCTGACATATTGTGCCCCTGAACAGACTTGGTTACTCCACCTTGCATTTATGAAAAAGGCCCAGATGCTTTATATCCTCTGAAATTGAGGGAAAACATGCACGGCAGCGGATGCCATAAGTTCATCACCCATGACGTACCCGGAAAGAAGGGGCTACGCGATACAAGATCCAATAGAGATCCAGGGATCCATGAGACAACATGGCGGACAGAGGTCAGGCCAAGGTCACAGGATTGAGTAGTCGCTGGTTCTGGGCTGAACCTGTATATACATGGGAACGTTGGCACCGGGTACCAGCGGGGAGGGCAGGTTACTTCCTGTGGGGTCCGCTGTTGCCATGACAACGCGTCGGCGCCGACCGACCTGGCAACAACTCTATTCAGTTACTGCCAGCCCGATGTTCGTCTGAGGGTGACGACGATAGGGGAAGGAGGTTACTACTACTAATATAGTGCGTGCCCCAGTCCGTGTCCACTACAAACATGTCTTGCTTGTACGGATTTTTATCGGGTTTTTTTTCCGTTTTTTAATATTTGCAATAAATATTGCAATTGTTAAGATATCAATGTGTCCCTATGCGGAATCACAGAACTCAACAACTGGGGTACAGTGAGAGGTTGTTTATTAACAGTGACATACCCGAAGGTATATGCGGTGACAAGAATACTCAATGGCTTTGATGTGTGATCATGGCGACCAGGTCAGCTCACAGGTGTAGGCAGGTAGGCCTACAGGTGCTGGGCAGGCAGGTGCTGGGCAGGCAGGCAGGGCAGGTGGGCAGGCAGGTGCTGGGCAGGCAGGCAGGGCAGGTGGGCAGGCAGGCAGCAGGGCAGGTGGGCCAGCAGGTAGCAGGTGGGCCAGCAGGTAGCAGGCCGGTAGGCAGGAGGTTCCAGGGCAGGGGTTGGTTCCTGGGCAGGGGTTGGTCCCTGGGCAGGGGTTGGTCCCTGGGCAGGAGGTGCTGCAGGTAGGTAGGTGCTGCAGAGCAGGTAGGTCCTCTCTCCTTGAGATCCACCTGCTGAATGATGCCCTCCACTGGTTCAGTCCACATCTTTATACCCATGGAGTAGTCCACCTGACACCCCTGGCACCCTTGGCATGACAAGCCCCCATAGGGGTAATTGGCCCTCATTCATTGTCACCTATGCCTGGCACCCATGGCATGAACAAGCCCCCATAGGGGTCTGGCCCACATCCAGTGTCATCTCCTTTCATATGCCACCAGGGCATTATTACAGTGCCATGAGGGCTCACCTGAATGAGACATGTGGGTATGCCTACATGCTCCCCCTGGTGGCCAAAACCACAATCAAGCCTTACATTTTTATTCATAAATATCAAAATATCAAACTTATGCATACATAATCATTAATTCACATAACAAGTAATTTCATTGCATTCCTCTCATTATTATGATTCTTATGAGTATAAATACATACAGGTTCTTCCAACACCAAATGATATACCAAATATTAATATGCATAATGGATTATATATATTCCCAATATTTATCATAATATTCCAACATCACACCCCCCTTGGGAAAATTAGGCATTACCACTATGCCAAGAAAACATAACTAGACTCTTAGACTGCAAATAGAAAAATTTTGCAATTTTAGATAAATCTAAATAGTACCAAAGGCATTTCTTTTGTTGCTTACGGTACAAATAATATAATATACTAAATACAGCATAACATAATGCATATATAAAGCAGTCTTCTCTTTTTGTTTTTCTTTTGCAAGATAACAATGATCAATATATATATAGGATACAATTATATCAGAAACTTTTTCTGGTTCAATTAATTTTAACAATGAATAAACACCAATACCACATATAAGTAACTATGATAAAACCATGAATTTCTACAAGTTCTTCTACATATTTGTAATCAGTAACCTTCTCCCAAGAACATAATCGTGACAAAACATAGATTATAGTTACAATGCATAAATTTGACAGAACAAACATCGTTCTATTGCACCATATTTAAATTAACCCAATATCTCCTGGGGCTTGAGAAAATTGGTGGGAAACTTTATACACATAATGGAATGTAATAACATGACTATACTAGACGCTAAAGATTAGGGGAGAGAAATCGGCATCAATAGTCTATCAGTCTCAATGAGATTTTTCTTTTAGTTATATACAGGAGATTGACATCAGGATGGCCACGGCTTAGACTGCTTCAGCTCTCTCATCTGGATGAAAAAATGCATAAAGGCAGTGAAGTATCAGTCACACACAATACTCCTACAACAGACATAAAACAAGACAAGTGCGCATTCATGAGTCATCCAAATTTATCCAAGAAAACTGGCAATGGGAAACACTGTTACAGTACCAATGGTTAGTATCACTCAACAAAAAGGTATTACAACTTACCTGACCCAAACAACCAACTGGGTGATTTGTACAGTTTTCTGCCACTTTTCTTCTTCTTAAATGTAGGAGTGTCAACGATGAAGCCACCGCTCAAAGATGCAAATTGGGGGTCGGTCAACAAGGGGTATATTGGGGCTGCAGTTGCACCATACTCTGGTGGAGAAGCCATAGGCTCACTAGGCCCTTCCTGAACGATAATCTGTTTAGATTCATGCTTGTCAACAATATAGAAATAGGCTGAAAATGCCTCTTTGCTTTGATTCCGTAAGATCCTACCTAACTTCCTAGAAAAGGTTTTAGAAACTTTGATACACCTTGGTGGTGCACATGTCCTAACAAAACTTCCTACACAATACGTAAACATTCCAGTGATCTCCATGTGAAGCGTATCCCTAATACAACCACGTTCCAAATAAAGGTTAGAAAACTTAGGAAGTGAACTGAAACTAACTGCTGAGGGAATGTCTAAAAGAGAAAGCACTTTCACAGAAGAATTCATGTCAGGGGTCCCAATCCTAAAATAGACATTTGTTGTTTGTACATCTGGTTCTTCAGAGATGTCCAAACAAAGTGAGTGGTGCATGCCCTTAGTAAAACAGGAAAACAATCTACTGATTTGTTTATTAATTAATTTCCAAATAAGCATGATAATCATTGCCATTAAGATTAAGGTTAATACGGTATCAGTATAAGAAAGTTTTCGCATAAGCTCGTAAAAATAATGTTCTGAGTCATCATTATCTAAAGGATTTACAGTGGGCCTAGGTAACAGGTCAATTTCCAAAGGATTAGAATGAACTTCACTTGGAGCTGCTTGTGTCCTAAGGAAATGGTGATGAGCCAACAACAATGGTGCTAACTGTCTATACTTGTAAACAGCATATAAACCAGGCACCATGGCAATTCCAAATAATACGCCAGTTACTACTTTTGTAGAAATTACAGATCTTAATCCAAACCATTGTGGAAGACTATCATCAACCATAGGATTCAATAAACTCTGTTTTTGTTGCTCATGAAGATCACTGGCAAGTTGTTTAAGATCAATTTTGGTTTGTGCATATTTCGGCACCGAATTTAAAATAGACGACAAGTTAGGCATTTTCAAATTTACTTGTCTACCCACTGAAATCCCTGCTGATACTTCTTTTAGTGAAATATTAAAAGCGCCCAACAAAGGCAAATTAACTAGCTCTACGGTCATAGATATTAAAGACATGCAATGATTACCCATTGAATATACTGTATAGTTGGATACCTTCACATATTGATCACATGGAATTGTGACTGTGCAATAAGTGCACTGTTGGTCTTTCAAAAAACCGTCACGATTATAAAATGAAATTTCTGAACTGGGACTAGCTATCACATACCTAGATCTTTCAATCAATTTAGCTACTAATGGAAATTTTGAATGAGGGTTTATTGTATAAAGACATTCGTCATGAATAATTGAAACATTCATGTTCTCCCAGATAGCTAAAGCACAGGTGGTATGGACATGATCCAAAAGAGTAAGACCATGAGGACACTGTAAATAGTGTCCAGGTGTACACCTATCTAAGTCCTCTGCTGTCAGTAGAGCATACTGTTGAGCACTGGAACTTAAAGCTATCTTCCTAGGAAGATTCCCAACCTCAGTATATCCTACCGACTGATTGGCAGTGAGGGGAATAGGCCATGAAGTTATAGAATAAATGACAAAAGTACAGTCTCCTCTGGTCAGAGGTAAGTCTAAATGAATATATAAATGTGTATGTGAATACAGAAAGGCCGAAAGATGGTCATTATAAACAAAGTCTAAATCCTTCATACATAATTTCAAACCACTCCCAGCAAGGCTTTTATCAACATTATCTAAACCAGATAAGACTTCATGAGCAGGGATCAAATTGGCTGGAATCTGGCCACGATATAGTTGTCCGATGCCAGAAATCCATTTGGTCCAATGCTGCTCATACTCTAATATGGCTGACAGCTTTAACTGAGAATATGAAAGGTGTAATAAAAGAAAATTTCCCCAAGCTAATTCAGAAGAAATATTTTTCTGAATAGAAGTCATAGTTGATTCAATCTTGTCAAAGTTAACAGCTGTCTGTGCAATACCCTTTTCAACACCACTTAAACGGTCACTCATTGCATCAAAACCCTGCATGGTGTGATTTATCAAACGAACAGAATCATCCTGTAATCTAGTCTGATCAGTAAGCATTTCCCTGTGAAGAGCATCTACCCTGGCCTGCAAAGCTAACACATCGTTAATAGTGGCAGTACCAAAAATGCTACGGGACAGGGAGCCAATGAATCCAAGAGGGGCATCTCTGGTTCTTCTAGCTTTATCAACTGATACAGGATGAGAAAGTAGCGCCCTTAGGGTATGGTCTGCTTGTTTAAGTCTTGCCTGGGCCCTGTCTATAACATCATTCTCTAATCTTACAAATTCATTAATACGTGGGCACAGTGCATGATTCAAAGTAATTGCCCTGTTAGCTTCACATGGACTCAAAGAACCCTGTAATAAGGACTTATCTAATAAAGGAAGTTTCAAAATCAAGACAAGCGTACGGTAGGTCTCTGGTGCTACTAGCACCCTTCTATCTAAATCAAACTGCACCCCAACATTTGCCCTGTTGACCACACTTGGCCAATCTCCCATCATCCCTGGGATTAGGAGAATCATCATCTGTAAATACAGAAATATAATGTTGCCATCAAACATGAGGCTCCAAAATAGTGTCAAAATTGGGAAAAAGCAAAGTCCAGTAGTCTGGTATACTTACCAAGGTGATAGTCAGCATGGTGAAGGTCTGGTTTCCAGTCTGAAGAGAACAGCTAGGTTGGAGCACTGTACCTGGCCAATGCACCATCCAGTGTGAGACAACCATAGAAACAACCAGCCTTATATACCTACTGCTGCTGGGGAAGGTGTCAGCAACACATGTGTTACCCCTCTCAGGCCTTAATCAACCACCCTGGAGGCTCTTTGTCACACTCTATCCACATGTGTCTGGCATGTCACTGGACATACCCACAAAGCCAACCCTTATATTTTTTCTGCCTCAGACTACCCTCATACTGGTAGGAGCATTTCTCAACTATAAACCAATGCAGAGACAGCTGTGGGTTCCCTTATCCTCTTGTCAATAAGTTGAAGAGGTATAGAGAAGGAAACCCCTACAGCCTGGCTCTCACTTATTCATAAGGGATTATCCACCTTTAGGCTAAGGCTTGACACCAGACCAGTATCACCTTTTGTATGTCACCAGCATAAAAACTACCACCATATGTAGTCCTGTAACTGACAAGTTTTAGGACTATTTTGCAGTAGACAAATGTTAAGTAATGGGTTGTTTCACTCAAGGTCACATTTTGGTGAGCCTAGAGTAATAGTAAAATCAGTATGTGATAATGGTTCTCATTATCTAGTTACAAGTCCAAGATTCTTTTAGGGAAAGATTCCAAAATCCTGTGCACTTGGATTGGATCAATCTCCCCAAAAGTAATGTAAAGTCTGGGATACAAAGACAAAGATTGGGAAGATGGGCATAATCTATTCTTACTAATATTAAATACATAAACATGGCAGCTAACCAAAATTTATGAGCACCATCAATTCAGAATAAATCTGCCCCTATACAATTTACAAATAAAGCATTACTCATCGGGTCCTTAACAGTGGGACATCCTTGATTCTGCCTTCAAGCTCAGTTGTGATGTACCTCTGACGAGCAGCAATATTAAGGTGATCGATAGGTAACCATAACCTATCTCCATCTTCAAAAATTACCAAATACTTTACCTTTTCACCCCTGGGTCTGCATACATCCATAACATTGGTTATGTAATGAAAAGTAGCTTCCCCATTTGTAGGTAAGGTTTTTGCTGCACAAGGTTGCTCAGAAGATTCCACTTCATTTTCTTCTGCCTGGTCAAATGGAAAAGGAGGATTTGACAATTCTTCCGCATCACTCTCAGGCACATCGGGGAATGAAGCAGAAGGATCCAGAAAACTGTCTAGAGGCAAATCTCCTTCATCCAATTGTTCTGGGTCCTCAACCTCAACCTCAGGAGGTTGCCACCTCTTTTCAACTTCCTTCCGGTCTAGACCCTTTTTCAACCTCATGATATTTACTGGCCTGTCTAGAAACTGTCCTGTCCGGGCATGTCGCAGGAATACAGTAGTTGTACTGTGATACCGCACCACTACATATGGACCATGAAATATCCTGGCCAGTTTCAACTTTGTTTTGGGGTCTTTGATCCGAGGCCAATACAGGAAACAGAGGTCTCCCTCTTTGATATTGGGATCATAGGTGTTCTTGTCATAGCGTTCTTTCATCTGCTCCTGGACCCTTTTGAGATGCTTAGAAGCATATTCATTGGCCCTCTGTTGCGTCTGTATGATCTTCGCAAAATGATCTGATACAGTATGGGCATTTCCCAAATCAAGCTTCAAATGATTCTCAGTTGGCCAGACAGGTTCACAACCATGCAACAACATGTATGGTGTATGACCTGTAGAATATGCTTGAGATGCATTCAATGAAAAACAGATAGCATTTAGGTGAACATCCCAGTCTGTCTGATTTTCAGAAATGTAATTTCGCAAGACCCCTAGAATACTCCTATTAGTTCGTTCTACAAGCCCAGATGTCATTGGATGTGCTACTGAGGTAAAGGATTGCGTTATTCCAAAAGCAGCACACATTTCTTCAAAATGCTTACTAGCAAATGCTTTTCCATTATCCATGACAATTCGGCTTACAGATCCAAATCTGCAGATTACATTGTCATAGAAATGTCTGGCAAATGTAGCAGCAGTCAGATCAGGGACAGCAAAAGCAATTACATAGCGTGAGTAGTAATCAACCACAACTATGATATGCTTCATGCCCCTGTTTGTTGTCGGTAGGCGTTCTAGAGCATCTAGATTGACTGTGTGAAAGGGTCTTGGAGATGGATCTCTCAACATCAATGGTGGTTTGATAGGATGGGTCATTCGTTTTGTAGTTGCACAAGTCTCACAAGATGCACAATAGTCAAGTACATCAATAGAAAGTTGAGGCCAATAATACCTTTGCTTCATAGCATTGAGCATTTTATTAGCTCCTAAATGGCCACCCATTGGAGAATCATGATGTGCCTGGAGCACCAGTTGTTGATATTCCAAAGGAACAACAATCTGTGCCACAGGTTCAGCTTTTGGTCCTACATTGGTCTGAATAAAGTACAAGATACCTTCAGACACAATGTAATGAGATTCTCTGAGAATGATCAAACGTGCAGCTGCTTCATCCTCAGGTAACACTTTCAAATTGATGAAATTGAGTATTCCTTTACAAAAAGAATCTTGTTCTTGAGATTCTTTCATTTCTTCTCGGTTAATGCCGAGACTTGGGAACATCTGTGCATCTTGCGCTGTTATCTTTGTTTGATAGCGCCTTCGTTTTACATTGTTGGGCTGTGCACGTATAGACATCACACAATCAGGTTTCTTTTCTGTGAGTACAGCTTTCTCTGCAAGCTTATCTATTTCATCTACATAGATTACTCTGGAATCTGATGCAAAGGTTACCCTTTGATCCATCTCGCGTCTCAGTCTGCGGCGTCTTTGTTTAGGTATTCGTTCAATTTTGCTGAGAGGTGCAGTACAGACACTCTCTAGTCTCACTTCCCGCAACGCTGGGAAGGCAACAAGTGCGTCTTCTAGTTTATCTTTCTCATAAGGCTTTCCTTCAAGTCTACTTAAAGCATCGGGTACTACATTGTCTTTTCCCTTCACATGCTCAACACTGAAATCAAATTCTCTCAAGTCAGCAGCCCATCTCACCTGTCTAGGTGTGAGCTTGCTCCTTGGATTTAAGATATATTTCAGTGGTGCATGATCAGTTCTGATCAAGAATTCACGGCCTTCCAAGTAAACACGCCAGTGCAAACAAGAATAAACTATTCCTGCTAATTCGCGATCAAGCGTACTGTAGTTCCTTTGAGCTGAGTTGAACAGTTTAGCTGCGTAGGCTACTGGTCTAAGATTTCCTTCATTATCTTCCTGACTCAGTGTAGCACCTAGCCCTATATCACTAGCATCAGTGGTGACTACAAATCTCTTTGAGAAATCAGGATACAGAAGGAGGTTATCTGAGGTCAAAGCAGTCTTCAAATCGTCAAATGCAGCTTGTTCTTCTTCTCCCCATTTCCAAGCCTTATTCTTCTTTGTCACTGAATAAAGAGGTCTAGCTCTAGTAGCATAATTTGGAATAAACTTTCTGTAGAAGCCTGTCATGCCTAGAAATCTACGCACCTGTGTCTGTGATTTGGGAGGCTTAATCACGCTGATTGCCTCAACCTTGTCAGGATTTGGTTTTATACCATCTTTGCTCAATACATGACCCAAAAAGGGCACTTCTGCTGCAGCTATTATACACTTGGTCGGTTTGAGTTTCAAACCAGCATCTTCTATCCTGGATAGGACCTGTGCTATATCCTTCAAGTGTTCATCAAATGTCCTAGAAAATACTAGGATATCATCAATGTAGCAAATACAGTTATGAAATTGCAATCCCTGCAAAACCAGATCTACAACCATTTGACATGACCGAGCCGCGTTCTTTAATCCCATTGAGAGTCTTTTGTAACGGAACTTCCCAAATGGAGTCAAGAAGGCAGTCTTTTCCCTATCTTCCTCCCTGATTGGAATTTGGTGAAAAGCCATCATCAAATCAAGGGCTGAAATATAGTTAGGTTGTATCTGTCCCACTGCATCAAGTGCATCATCAATACGAGGTATAGCTAAATACTGTGGCTCAGTAACAGCATTGAGTTTCCGATAGTCACATACCAAACGGTATCCACCCGAAGCTTTACCTACCAAAAAGGCAGGAGAGGCCCATCCACCATCATAAGTTGGCTCTACGATGTCTAGATCAACCTGCTCCTTCACAGCTTTCTGGAGGTTTTCTCTCATGCTTGGGGACAACCTGAATGGCATCTGCTGTACAGGTTTGGCACCTGTCTCAAGGGTTATCTCATGTTCTACCCAATTTGTTTCACCTAAACGACCATCAGGACCTACAAAAGCATTACAATGCTCCTTTAAAACAGTATCCATTTGTCTCTTCTGATTGTCTGTCAGTTTTGAATGACTATAGTCTACTACAGGTTGAAAAACAGACTTCTTACCTTTCTTTCCTTTCTTCTGTGGTACAGGTGTAGAGATCTGAGAAAGTTTTTCCTGATCTCCAGCTTCCTCAAATACCTTTGTGAAACCAAGTACTGTACCAGGCTTTATATACACGTCATGATCAGACAGATTAGCCAACCGGACTGGAACTGTTCCCTTATCTACTCGAACACAGCTACGAGCTACCCAAACCTCAGGGTGCTTAGACAAACGTGTACCATTAAAGTTCATACAAGTCCCTTGCGCTATCTGCCCCTTTGAATCTAAAGCCTGACTCTGTAAGATCTCGGTATATGCAGGTATTCTTACACCTTCCACAGTTCTCACTACATATTCTTGCTGCTGACCAGCTGAACTAGGAAAATAATACAGGTTCATCCCATACTCTATGAGAAAGTCTCTACCCAAGTACACATCTCTTTGCAAACCAGGTATAACATGAAAAGAAGCAACATATTTCTTACCTTCAATAGTGATGCTTGTTTTAGCATCACAAACCACCTTTTCTGAGCGTCCTCCTGCAAAAACTACAGACATATTGGTAGGATGTACAGTGATACCACAGCCAGTTTCCCTTATGTGATCAAAATATGACTCACTCATACAACACTTGTCGGCCCCAGTGTCGACAAGAGCATATGTGCATACTGATCCAACACATACCTTCACACAATTATCATCAGTTAAGAGATGTTCAGACATATAAGCTTTACCTTTGGCCATCCTTTCCTGTTGTTGAAGATGACAAATATTTGTGATCTGGTCATGCGTCTTTGACTGCAATGCTGTACCATCTAACCTGAAATTACATTGAGAGAATTTATCATTCAACTTATCAATACAACACTTCTCACGTTGAGCCCTTCTAGTCTTGTCCCCCTCGTTCTCCCCAGTTGGAGAGGGACCAGCTAGTTTTCCGGCTGATACCGGCCTTGTTGAACAGTTCCTTGTGGCTTGGCCTCGTTTGGCCATCTACCTGGAGATGATCCTCTAGTCTGACTCGAATCCCTTTGATCATGGTTGCCATAGTTACCACGACTACGACCACGACCACGACCTTGACCTCGTCCACGACTACGGTTGAAGTTCGAGTTGTCATCCCGCTTCTTGGAGGGACATTCACGGCTGATATGACCACGCCCACCACAGCAGTAGCATATTATGGGGGCATGATCTCGCTGATCAGACCAACTCATGTGATTAGATGATCTATCTATTGCTGAGAGTGAAGTGGTGAGTCGCTGCTCAAGTCTTGATTCTAAACTGTTCATTCGATCTTCTAAAGATGAGACTATATGACTCTCAACAGGAGGCTGACTTCTTTTCTGCCCTACAATTTGCAGTTCACTGAGTGCTTGAGTCACAGCTTTGGCAACTTCTGCTGGATCAGACATCTGATCATAATGAGCAAGTGTCTTACCAGCTCTCTTAGCAGCTAAAACAGCTTCCTGGAAAGTATTTGGCTTACTCTTAAGAACTTCAGTCCTGTAATGTGACAAAAGAGCATCTGTGAATCGAGCTAATTTGTCAGTGTCTCTCAACTTCAAAGTTCTATAAGCATGAGAAGCTCGCACTATAAAGTCCTCAATCTTTTCCCTCTTTTGCATGAGAGTATTTACACATTCTCTTCTCACACTCTCTGGCACATCCTCAAAGAACTCTTTAAATGTCTCCTTTACCCTATCCCAGTCTTGGATCTCATTTACCTTTTGATCAAAGTACCAAGTCTGAGCAGCTCCACTCAGGTAGTTACCAAAAGCTTTCCTAGGGGCTTCTGGCCTATTTGGATCAGCAAAACTAAAGTACTCTTCATACAACTTTAACCAAAGTTCTGGATCTTGACTTGATGTGCCTGTAAATACTGCAGGCCTCTGACCTGAGGAGGTCACCCTTGGTTGTAGATATACGGCGCCCTCTTGTGTTGACATAACTTCATGTACATCTCCCAAAGCCCTGATCATACGATTCTCACGTACCTGTAAGTCCTTTTGTTTATCCTCCAGGAGTTGAGTGATCCTGAGCAGGAGTCCTTCATTGTCCATGTTGGCAGTTTTGATCCTGGATCCACTGTCACCTAATCACAATCCACTGTCACCTAGTCACTGTAGTACCCGGGTTGGAACTCCACCAGTCGATGTTAAGATATCAATGTGTCCCTATGCGGAATCACAGAACTCAACAACTGGGGTACAGTGAGAGGTTGTTTATTAACAGTGACATACCCGAAGGTATATGCGGTGACAAGAATACTCAATGGCTTTGATGTGTGATCATGGCGACCAGGTCAGCTCACAGGTGTAGGCAGGTAGGCCTACAGGTGCTGGGCAGGCAGGTGCTGGGCAGGCAGGCAGGGCAGGTGGGCAGGCAGGTGCTGGGCAGGCAGGCAGGGCAGGTGGGCAGGCAGGCAGCAGGGCAGGTGGGCCAGCAGGTAGCAGGTGGGCCAGCAGGTAGCAGGCCGGTAGGCAGGAGGTTCCAGGGCAGGGGTTGGTTCCTGGGCAGGGGTTGGTCCCTGGGCAGGGGTTGGTCCCTGGGCAGGAGGTGCTGCAGGTAGGTAGGTGCTGCAGAGCAGGTAGGTCCTCTCTCCTTGAGATCCACCTGCTGAATGATGCCCTCCACTGGTTCAGTCCACATCTTTATACCCATGGAGTAGTCCACCTGACACCCCTGGCACCCTTGGCATGACAAGCCCCCATAGGGGTAATTGGCCCTCATTCATTGTCACCTATGCCTGGCACCCATGGCATGAACAAGCCCCCATAGGGGTCTGGCCCACATCCAGTGTCATCTCCTTTCATATGCCACCAGGGCATTATTACAGTGCCATGAGGGCTCACCTGAATGAGACATGTGGGTATGCCTACATGCTCCCCCTGGTGGCCAAAACCACAATCAAGCCTTACATTTTTATTCATAAATATCAAAATATCAAACTTATGCATACATAATCATTAATTCACATAACAAGTAATTTCATTGCATTCCTCTCATTATTATGATTCTTATGAGTATAAATACATACAGGTTCTTCCAACACCAAATGATATACCAAATATTAATATGCATAATGGATTATATATATTCCCAATATTTATCATAATATTCCAACACAATCGAATTTAGGATATTTTGCTATTGCAATTTATGGGCGGTATAACTCATTATATAGAATTACTATTTGACCTCTGTGATAAAATACATTAAGTAAAATGAGAATATTATATATTTGAAAATGACCGATGACCTCCATTCAAGGATACAATCCTCATTCGAAATACTGACGCCAATGGACAATGAAACTATCAGTGACAATAACAATTCTCAAAAGGAATGATTTATCGAACAGAAACATAAATTCATGAAATTGCCTGAAACTCTGAAACTCTGAAACACTAGCATCCCTAGAATTTATATACACGTACAGCACGGTCTCTGGTCATCATTTTTTATGCATATTTCCTATCACTCACACTTCACCGACCACTGGGCAAATAACGTGGTCACTCTACAGCCCTGGACTACATGGTCGCCCTATGGGAGGGGTGGGCGTTGGCGGGGGCAGGGGGACGAGGTGGCCGACCGGGCACCCATTGAAGGGAGTAATAACATAACCAGCATGGTGTGAGAGCACCATCAACCGCTCTGATTTATTGGACAGCAAGAAGATTTGGCCGGCCCTATCGGGGTGTGTGGGGTGGTGGGAGGGCAGGGGGTGGGGGCATGCAGTGGGTTGGGTTGGTGTTTGGGTGTCAGGCACAAGCTGGAGGGGGTGGGTCGGCGATCTGGTTGTAATCCTCGGAGATCTTGGAGCCGGCTGAGTTATGTTTGATCTTCAAGCAGATGCTTTGCGCCCGCTTGGTTCTGCACGTGGTTCAGTGGTAACGCACTGCCATGATCCATTCTGGGGTCAGAGGCCTGGTTTTATTATGTTTGGGTTCTCCCTGGACTTTTATAATAGGAATCCTTCACAGACTGACCAGCATACCTTACACTGACCACACTAACATTACATACTACTTACGGCTACTGGCACGCCCCCTGGTAGACAGAGGTAGAAGCATCCTTCTTAACGAGCGACAAGGGGTAACCAGCTAATGTCGTAAATACAGTACGTTTCTCCTGAAAAGTACTTTTTTAATTTCCAGAAACCTTTCAGGGAAATCAAACAGTCGAGATCTGACAGCTTTGGTGCGTTCTTCATCACCGAAAACCTTTCGAAACTCACATATCTCAGTATCTAAATTATTATCTTTACCCATCGAGAAGTGAATAGCATCTATTGATCTAAACTTAAACACTGTAAGGGGTATATGTATATTTAGTCATTTTCGCGGGGAGTAATAGTGTCATATCTCGTGCCGATATAATACTGTACTTCTGTCTGACCCAAAGGCCAGCATCACTAGTCTCTGTAAACATACCATTGAGATGTAGGAGAGTATACTTCACTCTCATGGTATGACCCTAGTCACTGTATTTGTTTTAGTTATCATTAGCCTTATATATATTTTTTTATTATTCAGCTAAATTTATACAGCATCAGAACGACCTTAGTGCCATACACACTGGTCTTCTGGTTAGTGCTGCACAATAGCAATTTACAACATGCCATCAGCACAGATGTATGCGAGAAAATACAGTTGTATTAGACCGATTCAGTAACAACATATGCTTTTTTGCCTTGAATTTCTTGGAGTCCCTACTTTTGTATGACACATGGGACACGATTGACCTAAAAAGGTGTCAATAAAAGCTATTATCATTATAAAGTCTCCCAATGCAGTATTATCATGTAAAACATGTTCTACTTTGGGCATTGATCTCTGAAAAATTGTGAGTCAGATTCACTTACATTTGGTATTTCCTGTTATCAAATGTTAAACATGTACGCGGAACCCGACAATGCTGGTACATATTTAAATTTCTCCAACACTTACTCAATGAAAAACTATCCGTAACGCGTTACTCTCCATACAATAATACATGAGTTGGGGCTCGGGTGAAGTGAAAACAATCCATGAGTCACGGTATAAGTGTGCGGATCGATTTTAACGAGTATTGTCCCTCCAAATCCCGTCCCCACCCACAAAATATATGACTCAGCATATAAAACTTTCGAACCGCATCGGTTAACAAAGTTCCGTTTCAAAACAACACAATTTCCCAAAATACCAAACCAACTCTTTGTCCGCTGTCACAGCATCAAAGTTGGCACAAGCTGCTATCAATACTTTGCAAGGCGGCCAAAACCGGGGATTTTCTCTGGGGTCGGTTTTTTTTGTCTCTGTTTGCAACTTTAAAGACAGCGGTTCGGCAAAATTGAACAGGAAGGAAAATGATCATGGTGGGGCGGTGGCCACGGGGCTGTGTAATGGCCCATGTCGGGGCGGGGGGTAAGAAAGTGATTAGGATCTTCTTCCTGTGGATTCCTTTCATCGACCGGTTTGGGAGGATCAATCCCAATTTAGAACACGTCGTTTGTAGACGTGAATAGGTCCCTATTGGATGTTTTTTTCATATTCATTATTTGGGGGGATTGGGTAATCATGTATTTACTTTTTTTTATCTTACGTTAAAATATTTGTGCGCATGTAAAGTCGTCGTAGCAGAGTATGGGTGTAGGGATCGGGAGAATGTTGGGGGAAAAGTATAGGGCAAGTACAAGTATTTAGGAATTATTAAAAGGACAGAACATAACTTAGGGCGTCTGTAGCGTCGTCAAGTTGGGACCAAAAAAAAAAAAAAAAAGTTATAGGCATAGGGCTCTGGATCATATCTACATTCACAGTATCATTTGAAATGGCTGGTACTGATACCTCTTGACATCAGTACTTCATCAGTGCTTGTATGGGGGACGCCAGCCTCGATATTACCCTGATAAGGAATTCCCTTGCAATCAAGAGATTCAGCCTTATCAGTCCTGGGGTATGCGACAGGGTACGAAGTCGATTAATGATGTGTTCCGGGGTGCTGCACCCTAACCCTTCTTTACTAGTTTTTTTCCCATTAAAAGTAGGGTGAAATTCTAAAAAACAATACATACATGTACATCAACGAAATGATATGCAAAAAACAGTGTGAATGAAAAATGTACCAGCATGTCAATCCCAAATACTGACAAGCATAATCTCAAAATACTATAGAAACCTACAGCCTCACAGAAAGTGTTAACCCTTGGGAGTTGAATGACGAACTTCTACGTCACGCTTGATTGGGTCACGGCCCTGTCCTATCTGGGCATGCGCATTGTTGGTCAGTCAGGCGCGGGTGGCGCCCCCTGGTCTGTTGCATCGGGTAGGGGGCGCCGATAATCCCCTCACCTAAGTCCCCCACCCGCCGCCAGGGGAACTATTAGCCTTATCACCACTTCCGCCACAGTCGGAAGCGACGTCTGGTGGTCACCGGCCGACGACGGCGGTCACGTGACCCCGCCACTATGATACTGCCCCACCCTTTTGGTTTGACTTATATGTATATACAATGTTAAATTGTATTTGTGTTGGGTTAGATAGCTGCACAAGCTAGGTGAAGTCTACGCAAAAGAACTGTCTTATGCTACTCTAATAAAAAAAAGTTAGCGGTTATGAGACGGGACGCAAGCTAGTAAAACATAATATGTGTAAAATTGGAAGGAATAAATGTGAGAAGTTTTGATAGATATAAGTTTTAGTTCTTACCCCCCCCCCCCCCCCGGCCGGGGCCCATTCCATTACACATGTTATATGATTAAACTATTGTACAATGAGACTACAAGTACAAGTGGTTTCATGATACATATTCAAACCCCATTTAATGATGTGTGGCTCCCCAAAATATCACCAATCCTCACCTCGCCCTGATCTCGCCAATTCAAACACACTACCGAACATGCCGGGGATACATGCATAAAATGTCTCGACCATCTACGTGAAATCATCATCTTAATTGGCAGTTTTCTCATTTTTTCAGCCGTAAGTCGCACTCTAAAGACAGCGACGACAACAACAGCGCCCCTGCCTCCGTCAAGGACCGCATCCGGGCCTTCGAGGCGCCCCTACCGGCGCCGCGACAAGGTGAAGTCAAGGTCAGAGAGGGCATCAAGCCGAGGAAGAACAAGCCGACAAGCAAGGCCTTCACCGAGTTTGAGAGCAAGGGCATCCTGATAGGATTTGTGAGTCTTCCCGGGCTTAGGCCAGGGCTATTATTCTTTTGTTGTTTTTCTCCATTTGGTGGATTTAATGAGGTGCTAGGTAATGTCGTGATAATTTGTAGTATTTTAAAATGTGCATGTTTTTTCAAATGCTTAAAAACGATGTAGCACGTGGTTGTGCTCAGAACAGCACCCGCATTTGAACTGACAGTTGCGGAACTGTCGCTGTTTTTGTAATTGAAAAAAAAAACAAGTTTTTCAAATGTTTAATTTGTAAACGGTAGTATTCAAATATTGATAGGACCGACTCAAACATACAGTTCTTATTGCAAGCTTCTGGGTATAAATTGTGAGTAATAAATATTGCAAATGCTTCAAGACGCAGACTGTCCTAATAGGCCTGGCCTTATCCGATTCGTATTGAAACTGACAGAGAGGATCTCAAAGCTAGGCGAAAATCAGATTTGGGTTACAGCACTGACCCTCCAAAACAGATGTATTCTCTCCCTCCCACACAGGATAATAGAAAATCAATATCAAGTTGTCTCAATCAAAGACACTTTCTATTTTCCAACGATTTAAGAGCTGAATACTTTGGCTGGATAACCTACTTTCAGAGGCAGATAAGAATGCAAGAATATGGTTGAAAATAAATCACCAACGAAATTTTTTTTTTTTCAATAAAGATCAAGTCTTACCTCTTTTTGCTATCCACACACACTGTGACAGGGAACTGGATCTATAGGGGAGTATTTCAGTGGGACCTGAAAGCTAGCAGGAAAGCAATATACCAACAGTGCCATGAAAACGTCCCGAGTACCATCCATTACTCACTCCCACAAAACCTCCCTGACCTCTGCGGCGATCAAGGTCAAACTTCAGTTACTCTCCAACTGAGATTGCTTTTCAAAGGCCTTTTGGTCAGTGTCCACCCATTCCCCGCCACTCTTTCTCAGTGTGCCGCCTTTTCATTGGCTGACCAAACTGATGTATGGTGCTTTTTATTGGTTGAAACATCTGACCGGCTCCGTGGAGAGGAAATCACTAATCTCCCCTAATATCACTCACTGAGAGACTCTTCATCCGGCCCCGCCCTTCGAATGCCTAGGGAACAACCATTATTCACATGGTGGGGGTCTGAGAGGGCATTTCTTTTTCTGATAAAAACACAACTTACTTTTCTACGTGAAAGAGTAGTAAAGAAGACTATTTATTATGATCATTAAATCAATAGCCAATAGTAAGCAATTCAGGCCATAGATGAATAAGCACGTTGGTTTATCTGCTCACAGATAACACAGTATGAAGAAAGAAATACTAAGTTAATTATCCCACATAAAGAGGTAACTTCCTTGTTGTTCTAATGGCTCCAGTGTCTAAAATAACGTTGTAGCATAGACCCAAAAACTCCATACCTCAACTGATCAAATTGTATACCTCGAGTTTTGGGTGCACCTTTAAGTTTGGGCATTTATAAGTTACAATACCATGTGTAACATTACGATCCTGATGCTTAACCCCCATGTTTTTTCTGTCACTCAGGGCGGGCCCCGAAGACGGGCTGGCGATGAGGACGACGACGATGACCGGAGTGCGGGCGGGCGGGACGGGATATGCGACTCCCCGCTGGGGGTCCTACTACCCAGCCCCACGTCGGGCCACAGCCTGGAGGACACCCCGACCAGCAGCAGGTGGGGACTGAGACATACACCTGAGCGAATGTTTACGTAACTTAAGCCTCATACCCACTAGGCGATTTTTACACAATCAGCCGACTCAATAGCCCTAATATTGGCCGATTCTTCTGGTAGAGTTGGCCGATTTTAACACCGATTCAGATCAAACATGCACATTCCAATATACTATAGTTACAGGCGACCCTCAGAATCGACCGATTCTCTCAGTCGCCCGTCGCCTGTTGCCACTAAAGTCGCCTAGTGGGTATGGCCATTAATAAGGGTACTGGGTCACTGATCATTGTAATGGTGATTAGTGCCTTTTCTTGTGACAAAGTTAGTAAATTATCTGTGAATTATCTCAGAGAGGGATTGTTTGGTGAAAATATTGTTTACGACACACTGTATCACTTGCTTATCAAAAGGTACTGATCATAATTAAGTGGCTGTTTGACCAATGCAAATTCAATGGAAGCTGTTACCACCAGTTAGGCGAGGTTCAATCATATAGACAGGCACCCCCCCCCTCCCCCCCTACATTGAAAGACGTTACTTGTTCTTCACAACTATCTATCATGGGCAGTACCAAACGACTTACTTAGAATCAGACATCCTCAAATTCAGTTGGACGCTTCTGTCTGCTACCACTCCATTTCTCTCGGGAATATCAAAAAACTAAATACCATATGACTTTTTCTAAACAAAACCCACCAACTTTTGGTTTCATAATACGTGTATACATTACTCACATACTTGTCGGGAGTTATTTAAAATATACATAATAACACGCCCTTCCCTTCCTGTCATTTTCAGAAGAAGTATATTTATCAGTGTCATTATTATAGGATTTCATCCATACATCCTGGATCCCATTCTCCAAGCACAGCTTCAGTCTCCTCCCATCCCCTGTTCCCTCAGGCTGCTCCGCTGGGAGATTGCCTGTCAGTTTAATGGTTTCACCACTGACCAGCTGATTGCCAATTAGGGGTTGACATGACGTGGGGCCTGGTGTAATATACCCACACTACTGTGACTTCATTATTAGTAGACTAGTCCCATCGTCAGCAGTACCCATATGCAGGGATGTAAGTCAGGGTCAATGAAAAAATATGAAAATCCATGATGAAAATCTGTATCTTAGAATGTTATAAAACCTCATGTAAGTACTCAATTTTCAAAGTAATCAACCAAGGTGGTGAGAGAAAAAAAATAAGGCTAAAATCAGAAAAATTATATTCCTGCATATGGATGCATCCGTGAACTGCAAGGGGACGTATTACCTGGAGGGACGTATTATTACCTGGAGGGACGTATGATGGGTGTTATACACCCCGGTGAGAAGTGAGGGGCGTGTGTAACAAACCGTGGGTAGACGGAGGGAGCTGGGGGAATCGTTAAGGGGCCTACTGGGTGTGACAGCCACCTGGGGCCGTTCACTCGGCTGCCATGAGGGCCCTCAGTGAAGTGCACGGGTTTGGCAGCTGCGTTTCAGTCCTACCTTCAGGCTAGGATCCAAAGGTCCAACTTTCATACAAGTAGGCAGTCTAGATGGTTTATATTATATTTTCTCTATTTGTTTTAGTTTGATTAAGATATATTTATCTTTTACATGTACCAAAAACAACTGCCTATTGAAAAGTGATTTTTTTAATTGTTCCATCTTTGTTCTGGCAGAGGTCTGGAGGACGATGAAGGTGTGCACACCATGGAGAGTGAGGAGGACGAGTTTGCCGCCATACAACGCAATGCCGAGATACTCAAATCGGTATGTTATCCCATTCATTTTTTTACATACTATATCACATAATGTATACAAGTTATTAGTGCCTCAAAAATCTGTTGGAAATGTTGGGATTTGTTTGTTTGTTGGGTTAGTTTAACGTCCAGCCAACCCTTTAGGGTTCTTTTACCAGACTGCACAAGGTAAAGCTTTACAGCTAGTTCTAAGGGGAAATGTTGGGAAGAGAATGCCATCTCTTTCCATTGGTTTAGATACCAGGAACTATTTATAAGCGTGTATCACTGAATTGTTCTGCTCATATTTCTTCATATTGCTAAACATCTGGTTCATTTTTTAGTTCCGTCGAGCCCCCCCTCCGAAAAATCGGTCAAAGTCGCGGAGATCAGGACGGGGCAGAAGGCAGGTCAGAGGACAGGTATGAAATGTACTCTTTTTGCTAAACAGAACAAATTGTGACTACCACGGTAGTAAAATTATATTAAATGACCTACATCAAAATATCTCTCTCAATCATCAATTTTGCTATTGGTCTTATCAATTAATGAATTAAATCAAGGCCTTGTTTTGCATTGATTTGCTACACTTGCGTTCCTTAGCTACACATAAAACTGCAAAACACTAAGCAACATTTGGACATATTGCAGGACCTGAGCAGCTCTGAGCAGATTGCTGAGGAGCCGAGCAGTGGGAGCTTTGGCAGCCGGCCAACAAGTGGCATTAACAGCCCGGCCACCACTGCCACGCCTGAAGAGGAAGAGCACGACTCCTTCGAGGCGAGTCTCCACATGACAACGACGACTGAGTCACTGAGCGTGGCACGGTCATCGAGCATCAGCCAGACCCCGCAGTCCTCTCTGGACAGCATGGACAGCCCCAAGCGCCAGCCTAGTGTGAGTAGCAGGGACAGTCCCCTCAGGGGCAGTGTGGGGGACAGCCCCAAAAGGTTGATGGACAGCCCCAAGAGACAACTCCGGGAAAGCCCGCGTCGGACCCCGCCTCCGGCCCAAAGGTCACCGGCGAACCGCAGGCATTGGCCGCCAGACGTCAACAATGGCCCAGCTGATTTTAGTCTGACCATACCGGTGGAGTTCCAGCAACAGAGACTGGGATCCCAGCTCCATCCTCCCCATGATGCCCCTGTAGCTGCTGCTGCTACGACAAGTAAGGGGCTAGGGGCCAAACCCCGCCGGCCCATGTCCTACCACGTGGACCCGGCGCTTCCAGGCCGTGGGGGCGTGGGCAGTGATAAGCCCCGCCCCCTGCGTCCACTCTCCTCCCACGTCCAGCCCGTCACGGAGACGGACACGCCCCCGTCACAGGGGTCCTGGCCACCCTACGATCCCTCCCCTTCTTCTTCTGGCGCTGCCAACGGACAAGAGGCAGCAGCCAGGCTTCGTGATCAAACTCATTTGCATGAATCTGCACCACGTGATCAAACTCATTTGCATGAGCCGCGCCCACGTGACCCAATATCCCTATCGCAAGGACACATAGCGAGAAACCCCAGCTCCCCTGTCGGGCGGGTTCTGCCACAGGTGAGGCAGTCCGCTTCTCCAGGGGAGCTCCGCCGCTGGGAGAGTGAACATTCCTACCTACAGGAGGAGGGGTGGAAGCCCTCCCGGTCACGGAGGGACGCTAGGGGTCGCGGCAGGGACGCTGACCAAACGCCACCTGCCCCACCCCCGACGACGTCACGGGAGCGACACACACTCAGGTAAGGTTCTTTAAATGAATACCAATAGATATATACAGTTTAAAAATATGTTTACTCAATTAATTCCCTATGCGTATAAACTTGCCCTTGTTTTCGGACCTGTACAACACCCAGGGAAATTATCTATCATGAAGACAAAAGGCTGCTATCTGCTCTGCATTATTTTCAGCAGTGGCCGAAGTTGATGTTATTGACCTAACAATGTACAAAGTAGGGATTGCCAAATACTTCATTAAAGGAACGTAAAGGAAACCGTTGCGGACGACAAAAAAACTACCTAATTTGTAATTGTAATCATGCCTAATTGTGTCTTCCGCACTTTATTTAGGTAAAGGAATGTAAAAATTTGAAATTTACACGTTACAGACATTAATTTTGATGAAAGTCAAAAAATTGACAAAGAATCCATTTAAACTCATGGTAACCTGTTTTCCGTTATCCAATTTCCTTTCGATTTAATTTCGATTTTATTCAGCAAATGGAAGTTTGGACGCGAAGAGGACATTTCTATTTCAGCAAATATTGAATTAGTTTTGAGTGAAATCAAATGCCAAACTTAAGGTCCTCTCTTTGAGTTCTGTTTCAAGATTCCGAAACCCGATCAAGAACTCATTACTATTAACACCGTTTGACATCAGGATGAAATAAGATCACAGACATTAAAAAAATTACCAGCGATCCTAACGAGGAAAAATGGGCATCAGAATCCTAGTCCAACCCTTGATGTTGACCTGTAATTTTTTAAGCAATTAAAACGGGCCACATCACAGATGCCAAATCATTTGGGTTATTTCTTTCAAAATGAAGCAAACTATTCTAAATCATTTAATTTCCCCTCAAAATATAGTTTAAACTTTAATTTCTGTCTAGGCCTACCCCAGAAGACGGACAAGTAAAGGAACACCCTCAGTCAGAGAAACTGGAGCGCAAAGTATTGTAAGTATAGTTAATAGGACATTTGGGTTTGCAAGCGAATCAAAAACCATGTTATACCACGGGCAAATTACTGCACTCGTGAAAACATGAGCCTGTCTTTGGGTATACACCCGAGCTTTTTCCTGCATGGTATGGCTACAGAAAAGAATAATGCAGAGAATGCTGGACTGAAATATTGGCAAAACCGTATTTTCTCATATCATCCAATTCAAACTGTGCATGATCACATTTTCTTACCGATGAGTCAAGATGTCTTTTGACACAATGCTTCCTTGAACGTTTTGACTGTTGATCCGTCGTACCTAAACAACTGCTTGTACCCATTCTTCAATATCTAACATTGATTCTATCCACTAGTCTTCCAAGAGAGTTCTGGTAAGAGATATTAGGCCTTTCGAGAGGCTCTCAGTGCTTGTCGTTTAAAAACTGTTATGTGCAGTTAACGAGATAACTAGTTCATACAGTTATTTTTCTTCATATCATTTTCTTCTTTTGTACATTTGCAGTATCATTATAGTTATAGTATAACATTTTATATAGTTTCTATAATACACTATTTTTAGTACCTGAATATGTATTATAATTCTAGGAAACAAAAGATCAAATTTTATATGTGAGGATGATTGTGATCGAATATTTCTAGAGTACTCCTAGTGTTCTTTAGGTTCAAACATGTAGGTGGTATTTTAGATATGCATCGTGGTCGTAGGATTTTAGTGATGTTATTACCAGTAGTTACTGACACAAGGACTTTACAAACACAACGCATTGCGTATATGACACATTTGTTAGAAATGAATGGTTATTTCCCGCGTTCAATATAATACTTGCGCATTTTGAAATTTCTCGAGAAATACGAATCATATCAAATGAAAAATAGGATTAATAGGGATGAACCAATAGGGGCATCAACTATTGTGAAATACCAGGAACACTCCACCTGTATTTCTTATCATCCTATATCAATTCTCTGCCTTCACTTCTGCGATTCGCAGAATTGTGAAAAATGTGCGTTTTAATTGACGGAATATTCGGGAGTTACAGAAATGTAAACTGACGGACCTGCCTGGAGTCTAAAGCCTGTATTCCACTAGTTGATTTTGACTACCCTGAATTTGGCAATTTTTAAAATTTTCATTTGGAACATGACAGAAACCCAGGAATACTATATATCATTTTAAAGAGAATTCAATTTCCTTTCTAATGATATACAATATTTATATATACAAATTATCATTTCTACTGGCGATTTCCGAAAGCGTGAATAAAATCAGATAGTGGAATGCAGCCTTAAGAGAATCAGGTCAGGGCTCCGGTGGGATCGGGTGACAGACGGTCTGACAATGAGACCGTCTGCAAACCAACACGATTAGCATCATTAGCAAGTCGACGTTTCAGAAATATGATTTGCCGAAATGCCAGCAAGCGTGATCAGAAATTGAATTACAAAGGATTCAATCTCAGCAGAGAATCCCATTTCCTCTCTGAACCAAACCAACGCGAATTGCTCTGACAGGATTCAGAAAAAAACAAAACAATTACTGATAAATCATTGTACTTTAATTTTTTTGTTAGAAATAATGTAGGGGTTGATTAACTATAGAAATTTTGATTTGGTCATGCAAATCATTTGGAGTACAGTGTATTTTCTGTGATTATAGTTTTTTTTCAGTGGCGGTTCAATGATTTTGAAAACAAAGGCGGGGGCTCTTTAGATTTTGTATTAATGTTTTTGGATCGAATTTTTCATCAAAAAAACCTACAAATTTTTTAAGAAAAATTATCGCCACTGCTACAGACTAACCGCGGCCGCCCGAGCATGTCTGGCCTGCATGTTGTGGTTCTCATGTTGTGTTCTTGACTTTGGTTCGTTTGTAGGATGAGCGAGCCTCCGGCTGTCCCAGCACAGGCTCCAGAACGTCTGTCTCAATCAGGTTGGAATGCTGCATGGGTTGTTGACACAATGCTTTAAGTTCATTAACCGGTGCTCTTTTCTTTCCAATTTTCTTTAGTTTTCATGCATTTCTAAGCATGACCCGGCTGGTCAGCCTTGGTCGGGTGAAGGCCACAATGGACACAAAAAATACTTGCTTATTTATGTAAACTGTTAATTCCGACACTTGAAAAAGATGCAGCAATGTAACACACAGACTTTTGAATTGCTATGTACAAACGTTTTAATGCATAGTTTAATCAATTCTAATGTGAAGGTTAATGTAAAAGAGCAAAGTCCAAAAAAGAATAATTAGATGAAATGTTATAAATTTAAAACTGCCATGTAACCTATTCGTTAATTAGCCTACATAACACTAAACTAACGGCGCGGGCA
This sequence comes from Lepidonotus clava, assembly GCA_936440205.1. Lineage (NCBI taxonomy): Eukaryota > Metazoa > Annelida > Polychaeta > Phyllodocida > Polynoidae > Lepidonotus > Lepidonotus clava. The sequence continues at coordinate 24,591,930 of OW387135.1, forward strand.
AGTGGCAGGAACGTAGATACAATCTTATTCAGTCTTACATTATCATATCTAAAGTTATTATCTTGAGAAAAAATAATCAGGTTTTCTTACTTTACTAACAGACGATTGAGGCTTTGGGAGTACAAAGAAAGTTAGTGGTGGTTATTTTACAGTTAGCTCACTACACAACCTTAAAAGTGCACCTTTCTTTTCTTGTAAAAAGAATGCTGCTGAACACACTTAAACTGCTTTTATGTTTCACCAGTCATGTTTTGTTTAAATCTATAACGTTATTTAAGTGAAATCACAGCTATTTCCCAGAGCTATTCAAGATTTGAATTATATAAGATAAAAGGGACTACAAATTTCTTCATTTCTAAAGTTCCAGTAAGTCAAGTTTAAACCAAAGACAACACACATAGAGCCAATAAAACAGCAGGAGAGCACACACCTTCTAAAACATTCCATAGTAAACGTTAAGTAAAAAATATGCTGGTATAGGTAACCATGTATCTAAGTATATTTTTTTCATCAATTTCAAGGCGAGACCGGAGCCCAGATTTCTGAAAACAATTCAGAAAATACTTATACTGATGTAAGTACGAGCTATTTTTCCTCTCACCAAATTGTCTAGAATGTACTTAATAAGCAGATCGATTGATAACTTGTATCCGACTGTGTAAAAGTGTAAGGTCGAATACTAGATTCGGAAGCACTTCTATTCCTTAATGCATTTAGTGAAAACTTTTTCTGTGGTATGCATTTCTCTCCAATTTCATTACCAAAATCTCGTTCTCAAACTTTTCTCACTGAATCTCTCTTGTTCAGGTACCCCCTCCTCGCCCCCCTCTACCCTCGTGGCGTAAGATGAAGTCTCCAAACGAACCCTCCAACCAGCTTCAACTGCGCAGTCTGAGTCCTGAAAACGGTGCTAGAGGCCAGATACAGAATGGGTTCAGCTCCCCAAGAAGAACTCGGAACCTGAAGTCCTACAGCTTCCATGTAAATGAGCCAACAGAGAGGCAGTCACGGATCGATGATTACAGACGCGGGCCAGAACTGCGGTCGCAGTCCACACCGAGGCCCTTGGAGGAACCGTCGTACGACATCACCCCGGATGATCTTCGTAAGACGTGGAACGGTATGCGAAAGGGCAGATCTTTGGAGCGACCGGTGCAACGAACATCATCACATTTGTCACCAGAATTTAACAATCAGAGAAAATTCTTTGATAATTATAATGATGAACCTCCTGTAACCTTCGATATTTCTCCTGATCGGATCCGTTCTCATGATCACCAGTTACCTATGAAGATGAGTAAATCAACTGATTTTTGTTACGACGAGGTTGATAATACTAACCAATGGGCTGGACCTAAGGTGAGCAAATTAACTGATTTTTCATACGATGAGGTAGATAATACAAAAGTGGATCCAGCGCCATTCCGGCCGTTAAAAACGAGGAAAAGCTGGCATGGAAGTACTAAGTCTCCAACCAAGCATCAACCCGATGCCAAAGCCGTTGCCCCTTGGGTCGTTGGGCCCGATAGTGAAAACAACCGCAATCTCAAACCTAGTGAAATCAGAAAGAGCATCAGGGAATATAAAGAGCGATCTTCAGCATCGCATGCTGGGACAAGTCCGGACCGAACGAACACTGTCGCAAAGTTGCCATCTCCGGGTGATGTGAAAACTGAAAATCCTGGTCTGCCCCCATTGATCCACCGCGGCAAGAAACAAGAAGAAATAGTAGCAAAGATGTCGCTTGACTTCAGACGAAGCGACTCGCGGAGTCAGAGCCTTCGGTCACCAAAGTCACCGCCCGAGCAGCGAAAGACTACCATGAGGTACAGTATGAGGGACAAGCCTTCGGACTGGAGAAACCAGCGAGGTGATACGCATGCGCAGAGATCACCGACAAGGAGGCCGGTCACCGAGCCTAGGTCACCACCTCAAACAAGACCAAAACCTGCGAAGAAATCAGGAGAAGTTTCCAAAATGAACAATGGGTTGAATGGTGCCACTCCACAGCCTAGTAGTCTCACTGAGACCCTGCCTCCCAGACCACCACTGCCTTCCCCGAACATTGGATATCAGCCCAGCTCCCTCCCCTATGACTTCAAACCTATTTCTTCTCCGGTCAGAAAACCCGCACCAGACGTGGCTACTGTCAGTCCATATCCAAATGTCCCCCTCCAGAAACCAGAACCGGTGAGGTCTGGGGATGGTCAGAGAAGGTATGCTGACCACTACCCAGCCGCCCAGGAGAGGCCAGCTGACCACCATAAACCTCCAGGTGTCAAACCCTGGAGCAGGGGTCAAGACGATGGATTCTCCAGGTATGCCCCAGCTCCGGCACCTCACCAGCAGACCCCCGTTAATAATAATAACACCATTGAGGGTACTCCTGTAAGTCCTGTAATTAGGGCTACTCCTGTAATAAGAGATACTCCTGTAACTAGGGGCACTCCTGTAAGTCCATTACAGCCTCACAAAGGCCAACACTGGTCTCTGGAGAGGCCTACTATAAGGCACTCTCAACAGGAGACTGGGACTGACATTAACACCTCAAGCTGGGGGGAAGACAGACTCAAGTGGAGACCTGATGTGATTGAACAAAGCAATCAGACGCAAAAGATTAACGATAGGATCGGTAGGAGTCAGTCTCAGGATGTCAACTACTCGCCCAGTTATAATAATCATTCAAAGAATGACTGGGCGGTTACTAAACCTGACCACCCGGATTATAGTAGTAGTACTCCGACTGCCAGACATGATTATATTGATATGACCAAAAGAGGAAGTACCAATCATCGACATTCAGCTCAGCTGTCCCCAGCACCTCCTCCTCATAGACTCTCACAGCATGAGCAGCTCTCTGAGCAGCTCTCGCCGTCATCTTTGGGGGTGCCGAGCAGTTTCTCTGAGCCCAGCCCAGAACCGGGGGACCTGCCGCAAATGGACAGGGTGCTACGCTTCACCAGGGACCCTCGGTGGAAGAAGGACTCCCTCGTGAAGCCCGAGGCTAAGTCCATGTACACCACCATGCAGTATCGGGACACCCCGCAGAGCCCAGAGTACCTGCGGAACTTTGGTTCACCTGAGACTCAGTCTGAGGGGATTGTGTCCAGCACCTCACTGCTGAGAGACGCACCTGACGTTGTGCCCATCTCAGAGAGGAGGATAAGTCCGCGGATAAGTCCACGTATAAGTCCGCGGCTCTCGGTCCCGGAGAAGGACTTACATTTTAAGTTTAACTTTGACGTGGAGGCCACGGAGATATGATACTTTTGGGGTGGTTGAACTGATCAAACCATCAAGCTGGATGGTGCTCTGAAAATGTGCTGGTTCTGGTTTTCGTTGTATGAATATTTGTTTGGAGGGTTATTTCATATTATTTTGTAAACGGAATTCGTATAAGAGTGTTCTGAAAAAAGCTGAATGGAATGAATCAAAGTACTTATGTATTATTATTGCTTCTGCGCGTTGAGTTAGTATACTACTCAGTGAATGCCTGTTTTCCCCGTTTCCATTGGTTCAAAGCATTCTCAATTATATCATATGTATACTGGAACTACAACTGTTTTCGGGCTACGTTTTTATAAAGAAGCAATAATTCAATGTAATAGGGCTAGTGGAATCGCTGGGGTCCACATACATAACTAATATGAATATCATTATAGGAGTTATGTGTATAACAATTTAATAACACCATTGGTTATTGCCATGTATACATGATATCTCGTGTCTAGTGTGATAATATAGGATAACTTAGCTTCCCCTGCATGTTTAAAGTAAATCAAAGATACATATACAAGTATTGAAACCCTATATCCCGGTACTCATTTCCATTATATTTAATTATATCTGTATGAGGCTTACCAAAATTAAGTCAGCATACGTAAGGCACATTACGGAATATAGAAATTAACTTCAGATTGTGAATCAAAAATTAAAGGGCCGTTGACAGGTCTGCAGCTGAGAGTATATCGAACTTCAAATATAAACATCTAAAGAATAACTTAAAGTCATTCTGTTCATACATAATAGGTACTTTTTATAATAATTGATCTCGTTCTAACAACGCCAAAAAAGGCGAGTATAGACGGTTTTTGAGACATGCTTTAGATTCATTAAGAGAACATTTTAACTATGCAAGCTGAACAGTCGGGAGAAACGTATTGTTAGAATGCGCCCAGTTGTGTAAGGCAGGGTTGTAGGTAAACATTTCAGATATCAAATAAGTATGTAGGCCATAATTTTGAAAATTAAACCTTAAAATACTAATTTTTTCTATAATTAGAATATATAGAAACACACCTAGGTTAGAAGATGCTTAAATTCAGGTGATATTTGTAAGGTCGAATTGAGATCCAAACTTGAGAAATTTTAACATCTAACTTCTGACAAATAAGTTGTCTATTCTTGTACAGACTATAGCCCCAAACACCCTTATCCCAAAAGAAAACACTTGAGCTTCTTTTTCTATGTGCCCACTCTCTGAACCGACAGCTATATTCAATATTCCCACAACTTCTACAGTAAAACATACCCTCCACATATCAAAATCATCAATAGGACGTCCAGTAATAGAAATCGGTATTCCAACAAAATCAGTAAATTTTTTTAACATTTATATAAACTGTCCATATCGCTCGAATATTTACCAGGAACATATAGTATAGTTTTGATTCAAATCTTATAGGTAATACACAATAACACGAATGTTTGAAACTGTTAGGACATTGAGAGTTGCAGGGAAATAAATCATGCCGTAATGGGAACATTCGTAAAACATCATTATGTATGCATACTGGTTACAAACCCCTCCGTCATCGGTCATTTCCATCATATCATTGTATCCATCCTCATCAATAAAATATGACTGGAGAATGCATCAGGGCGGCTAACATTCAAGGACGAAAATGAAATGTAGATAACATGCCTATGTTTAATGCGAAAAAAAGTCATTCTGTATTCACATTTTAGAAATTTTAGTTCTATTGTACCAACGCAGAACGTTTCACATTTCTCTGTATACATGCAGAGCTGTACATTTATGGAAACTATATTCCTTCCAATTTCATTTCAGTATGGGCGGCAAGGTTAACGTTACATGGTAATAGAATACAACTAACGATAATTATGTCAGTTCCTTTTCTCCCCTTTTTACCTTGCACAAGCATTCCCAGTGCGCATTTTGGTTCACGAAAGAAAAAGAAAATATTTTTGCTCGGAGTGATATTTTTCTGTCTGTGATAGCATGCAGTGCTGGATATAGCCTGGAGGTGCACGCACTACAGCCAACACTACCATAAACGTCCTAAGTCTAGGTTTAAGTCCTGATCACAAATCAACTCCACTCGTTAGGGTAAAACATGATTAGATCCAGCAAAATGTCTATATTCAATAACGCCTACGATAGGTTGGCCCCACTCAAGCAGTCTGTAGTTATTAGGTATATTACCGGTAAACCTTTCTAATATGATGAGCGGGCGAGTGTAGCGTGGATGTAATATAATGCGCGAGGATTCTTTTTCTAATGAATAACCTGTAGGACTACAGGTAATGTTAAAATACAGGTGTACCCTTCTTTCCCTTCCTACTGCTGTCTGAAACCCAATATTCCATGGCCGCTAGATTTTCTACAGAGTTTCTAATCAGTCAATGTATAGGTTGGTTTTGGAATCAAGTATCACATGACCAGTCTATTACCGACCTGTCTTCTCCAACTAAATCGGTTCTGCGGATAATATTCCCCTCCCATGTTGCTATTAACACACACCGTGGCATAAAACACGCCGAATGTTACACGTTGTATAATATGCCACGCTGTATTAGCTATATCATGTACAGATATTGTATCTACAAACGTCCATATCAGAGCTGACAGCGCTACAAAGGGAACACAGCCAAGATTATTCCTACTATTAATATTATTACTCGCCGCACCTCAAACCGTTGATTAATGATTAAACATTGCACAGTGCCTGTGTGATATACGAATTGCTTCTTGTCTTCATATCTTTTTTTAACACTTCATCTGTTACAACCTCTGTATGCTTGTACTCAAATTTATAGGACAAGAAAACTACTCTTTCCCTTACCGTTATTTTTTCTATGACAAGGTCTCCAATAGGTTAGAATGAAGAATTACAACAAGCACTAGTGAATTCAAATTTAATATTGTTTTTTTATAAGCATAGGAACTCGAGTAACTGAGCAAGATGCAGAGGTATCTCGATATGTCCATTATTATATTTCGTACTAACAAATATTTCGGATATCGAAACAAAGAGCGCAAACGAAATACAATTTTGTGGCTAACTTGAAATATCTAATACTCTTTCATATAATGCCAATGAATCTGATGGGTAAAACCCCTTGTCTTTGTATCATTAACTAAGTTACGTTCTTATGATCTACTAGAAAGATCATAAGATAATTTACTAAAAGATTATATAGATTATCATTTATCATATCTGTGCCTTAGGATAACATTTATAATATTAAAATCTGCCCGGTAGATACATTCTAGAGTCACCTCAGACGAGAAAAAAAAAATCTTTCAACAACAGAAGTGGCGGCCCAGTGGCGCCATCTGGTGTGATCAGGGAGACTCAACTAAAAGGCTGTTTTAGTCTGGTCAGCCCATTTACTATGGATACAGATAATGCACAGCGCCTATGGGCTGCATCAGTCGGCATAAACTCAAGGAAACAATATCCTACTCTGAGGTTAAGTAAGTGTCACATAGCGAAAGGTATCAATTCAGGGTACCAACCCAAATTCTACTTTAAAATTCCCTGTGTTTTCCCTATCCCACAGCAATTTTTCAATGTGTCATATCCAGCAAGTTGTTCAAATTTAAAAGCCTCTGCATACAGAAAAAAAACGACAACCCAACAACAAAAAGTCAAATCCCTAGTATCATGAGAATCAGGAATATCAGAACCTGGCCAAATGAAATTCTCTGTGTTTTGGCAAAATTTGCAAATTCCCCATGTTTTCCCTGTCAGGGTATTTTATTTGCCATTTTCCCTGTTTTCCCTGTGCTGTTGGTACCCTGTCACTTATAAATCTTCTGGACAACGAAAAACAAAATATTTCGTGTATCAATGAGAAACACAAGACACAACTGTGTTTTTTTTATACCGTTAGTACATTTGAATAGAGCAGTCTATCAACTAAATATAGTTACGCCCTCCGATAGTATCATATCGATAATGATATACCAACAATTATAAATCCTCAATCACAAACTCTAAATTCCCCCCACAAAATTTCGTGAATGGAATTTCTACAATCATATGTCATATGGCACAATATAACATTGGAAGTTATACATGGATATTCCCCGGAAATCGCTACAAACTGCGATTAAAACAGGAAATGTCAACCAACTGTCCCCTTATAAGATCAATTATAGATGGCAAAATTATTGTTTAGTCGTACTAGATTCAAGTGAATTTTCAGCAAAATGCACTTTCTCTGAAAAGCGATGTCCTGAAAGAGAATTTCTTGAATAAATGATGATCAGCAACACATACGTCCAGTCCCGCTTCTGTCACGTTTCAAAACTAAACTGACTTCCTACCCTAGAGTTATCTATCACTAGCAGTTATAGTAAACTCACCTTATCCTTGGAGGTCTTGGGGAGGAGGTTGCTCTTGTTGGCCGGCTCGGGCAAGCTGATGTAGAAACCCAGCACATCGTTCTCAGCGTAACCCTCCTCTGCGTAGTGCTTGCCCCGACTCTGATGGAAAACGGTACCTTTCCGTGACCGCCACGAGTAGCTGAACTTGTCATAACCACATGGGGCCTGGAGATTGCCTGGAATTAATTGCAAGAAATTACTGAATATTATTTTTTTCAGAATAAGTGTAGGTTAAAAAATTATAGAATTATATATGAATTTCAACCAGTGGTAAGAAGAGAATTTTACGCCCTGGAATCATAAACATTTTTAAAGGAAACTAATATTTCTTTTTATTACAGAATATCTTTAATCAACAATGACATTATTACGAAATATCTTAAATCAACGTCAACTCCTAATGGAAGTTTTTGACAGGCAGTATCCTAAAAGAAATTCTCTATCTTGTTTTGGGAAAAATAAATAAAGTTTTAGATTTAATAAACATAGCAAGATTACAGATTATCAGTTGGTTGCTCACCGAGATGCTGGGACCAGCCGATCCTGGTGGCCGTGTCCGTGGGCATGCTGGCGATGGTGACCTCGAAGTACCAGGCCCCACGACCGACGCCGTGAGTCGCGCGCACCATGCAGTAACCCTTCTCCCCGGACACGAGCGTCAGCCGGTCATCAGAGACCTTCAACTGGGGCGCTGTCAACAATCAAGGAAGTATAATGTTAATAATTTATGAACAAATATTCTAGTACATAATCAGTAAAAAAAATCATTTCTACAATATATCATACTTTTTTTTTTGCAGGTCTTCAATGAATAGATTATTTATATGTGTTCTCATGTATACCATATGATATTGAATTGTATCTATGCGTATTAAGTCTGCAAAAGTGATATTTTCATAGATGATATCATTAGAATACTTGGAATAAAAAAACGTACTTGAAATGAATGCACACATACTAATACATCAAAAGAAATAATAAATATAGTTGATAAGATATGAGTAAGTCAGTAAATCAATATGTGTTGTAGTATTCAAGCCTACCTCTGTCATGCAGGGCAAGCAGTGTGCTTTGCTCTAACCAGGTGCGATAGAGGTAGCCGGGTATAGGTTTGCCTGCCCACTCGATGCTGGCGTCAAACGCTTCCCTATTCGGGGCGTGAGGGTCGGGTTCGGCTAGAATGTACCGGTACCCATCCTTGTTATGAGGGTGTTCAGATGGGTAGCCACTGGGGGAAACCCGAGTGGAAAGAACCTCCCTATGAAATGGAAGTGTTAATTAATCAAACATAGGTTGCTTTGGCATCCATTCTGCAATAATTACAATCATACATGCCTGTCTATGTTCTATGAATGCATGCTTTAATAACATATTTACGGGGAATAGCATGGCAAAACTGCCAAATCTAATTGGTTGAAATACAAGAAATAATGTGACTGTTTCGAGTTTCAGATTATGGGTCTAATGTAGGGTTATGTCAGTACACTCCTTGATTCATATCGCGTGGAGAATGATATAGAAAATAAATATTACAATAGTTACCCTTTCTTTGCTTTTATTCCATATATATTCTGTTGAAGCTCCGGGTTTTTTCTCTTCGTCCCTCGGGTTTTGGTTTGTAGAGGAAGCACTAAAACAAATTGATTTCAAAATGAGTACTCTTTGTCGAGCTACATTGATGCAAAAAAGCGAGTCTTAGATACCTACACCAAAAATTTAAAGAGATTATGACGTAAACATTCAATTCTAATTACCAGAAAAAAATAAACGCTATAAATCCGGAACATGTTAGCTACATGAGTATTTTGATAGGATTTTAGGAATCAATGTTACAGATCATAACTTCATCATATTCTACACTGGAAGTCACCAAACAACTGGAATATTATGTATGATATGTGAATTTACAAAAGACGATCAATCAGAAGGCTGAATACTGAGTCATATCTTTGAAAAGATAAGTGTCAAAAATAATGTGTGAAGTATGATTAAGTGCCCTCATCAATATAGCTTTTCCTTAAAACAAGTTACCTTCATATAGAAAGTTCTTCAATTTGATGTTAAACTAAATTATTAAACTAAAAGATCTACACCTGTGTAGAATGTTGATAATTCTACAGCTGTTCAGCAAAACCTAACTTTGGCCTATAGATGTATGTAGATCTAAGCCAAATACATATTATTTTCTGAATAACAGTTAGATCTAACTAATTGTCTCCTTTTGTATCGAACCATTTGTGAAACAAGATCGGCAATCTTGGAAGATCTGGATCAAAGTTCTGAATGTGCTGCTTTGGAATAAATAAAATTTAAAAGAAAAAAAAAGGCAAAATCTATACTGACAGGCAAGTATGATTTTAGATTAACAATGAAGATGCTAAACCCTATGAAAATTTCATACTGTCAATAGATACATGTATTATAGAAAAAAAGAACACATTTAAAGCCATTGTCAATTCTCCTACGCTAAAAAGCCTCAGATCGTATTTCTCGCATGCAGTCTGAGCCATTGTCCTAATCAATGGCTCATTCAGATGATGACAGATGACTTTCCGTAAATCACTAGCCTAATGAAGCGAAACCCCCTACAGCCACAGACCCAGTACACTACTTACTCTCTTTTCCTTCCAGCTTGCTTTCTGCCTTGTACACCGTAGCAGGTGCCTTGAACATGGCATCGTAGTTGGGGCCTAACTTCTCTAGGTCCTGTCAAAGTACACGCACATGGGGGAGTTGTGTTGTGTCCGTGGTAGGTGGTAGCAGACAGTCAGCCTACCCTTCTGCCCGGCCGCCCTCAGCCTGAACCTGCGCCTCAATGCACACGGTAAATATGGCTGGCCGACCGTGCAACGGGTAGGGAGAAGTACTGCAAACCACCACTAGGCGGCAGTATTGTAACTATGATCTACAGAAAACTTTGGGAACAAAACTGTAGACGGCGCTGCTGCCAAATCTATCATTGTATATGACTGCAGGCGGGCCGTTGGTCCAATAAGACCCTACTTCCAGTAGGGTTTCCAACCCTACTTCAAGTAGGGTCTTACACTCAGCTAGCAAATGAAATTCTAAACCATTTAGAATATATTCTAACTACTTTCTGCATAGTATTAGAAGTTGTATATTTGTCTGGAAGGCTACTAGAAGTAATGTGGTGCATTCAGACACTATTTCAATTAGGTGTTCTGAAGTAATTTCTGCTTAGAAGTTCATAGTTATATCTATACATAGGATATCTAATATGGACTTTCAAGTTCCATGACTGTAACTCCAAGTTCTCACCCTACTACAAGTAGGCTTCGGGTACCGAACCCTACTAGAAGTAGGGTTTTTAAACCCTACTACAAGTAGGCTTCGGGTCCCAATGCCTACTAGAAGTAGGCTTTGAGTCCATTACCCTACTACCAGTAGGCTTTCTTCAAGGCCCTAGGGGTTAGAAGTAGGCTTTGGGTCTTGCACCCTACTACAAGTAGGCTTCAGGTCCCCAACCCTACTAGAAGTAGCCTTTCTCTTACCCTACTTCCAGTAGGCTTCTGGAACCAAAGCCTACTTGAAGTAGGCATTAGGTCCTGAACCCTACTACAAGTAGGGTTTAGTCCTGAACCCTACTACAAGTAGGCTTTAGGTCCTGAACCCTACTTCCAGTAGGCTTTAGGTCTCAAACCCTACTTCAAGTAGGCTTTCCTTTACCCTACTACCAGTAGGCTTCTGGACACAAAGCCTACTAGAAGTAGGCTTTGAGTCCCATACCCTACTACAAGTAGCCTTCTAATGACACACCACAGATGGCCTTTGAGCTCCACGCTCTAAGTCCAAAACCCTACTACAAGTAGGCTTCCCGCATTCTGATTGGCTGTCATACAGACCCTACTTGAAGTAGGCTTTGCAGACCCTACTTGCAGTAGGGTCTTATTGGACCAACGGCCCTTCTTATGCCTCCGGATATGACTTCCAAAAAAAGAGATTGAAAAGAGTTTAAATATGCCCTATGGGATCTCCTTTCCATATTTGAAAAAATATTTTTAATTAGATTTTATTCTACTTTTGAATTTGGCATCAAATTACTTGTAAGGAATTGTTTCAAGTAACACGCATACATGATAGGCTAAGGACAGAAATACGTATACTGATCCTCACCGGCAAAATCAATCCAAACTTTGGGTCCGTGATGTCGTCTTCGTTAAATGTGAACGTATCCGTTTCCTTGATCTGGGATGGGATAAACAGTGTTATTGACATAAAAAAAGAAAACAATCATAAAACGTAAATAAACATTTAAAACCATTCAATAAACATATTAAATTTGATCTACTTTGCTTGTGGAGATTTAAATAATTTCAAACATAAAAGCAGGGAGCACTATCTTGAATTGTTTCTAACCAACAATTTTCTATGTGAGAAAATAAGTGTAAAAACAATTTTGATATTTTCAGACTGAATGATCTTCAAGGCATAGAACTACAATGTGCATTGCCAGAACAAATCAAAACGTTTTAGAAACCACTGGAAATACAATGGTACCGTCCATTTTTACCCTAGATCTACTTATTTTTAAGCTACCCCTAATGCGACTTAAAATCATACGTTAAACGATAGTATTTACTAGACCTACTACTGCAATGGGGAAACATAAATATTCATTTAATTTTTCCTTAAAGTAGATGTTTTGAAAGCATCTACTCCATTGTCATCTATCAATTTTTCGTTGTTATAAATATAAACAAAAATAGACATTTTTATACAACCACCCGATTAAAAGGAAGAAATACTTTTATCTAAATCCAGATCTGAGCTGCATGTTGGAACATAGATCAGTTATCGTATACAATCCGCCTGAGCAATTAAGCTTCTCGTTTTACTTAACTAGGCATGCAGTATTTTCTGATTGTCCCGAGCTACTGGACATCTGAATTATTTATCCGTTCCTCAGTTAACCGATACCATTTAAAGATTCTATTTGGCGTACTAAATTTTATTCATATTTAAAAAGCTCCTCACCATGGTCTTGTAAATGGTTGTGTGCCACGTTAACTTTATCCGCCTGGGAATTGTTGTCAAAGACTCCCAGTGTTTGTCTATGTAGGGAATTATCTCCTAAGAAAATGGGAAAATATGTTAGGTTATTTGCATAGACATAGATATGTGTGATTATGTAAAATGAATAAATTAACGTTGAAATAAACTATCAACCAACAAGAAGAGTTCAGTAAGTCAAGGATTTAAAAATAAACTTGTATTAATGAATACTTCGGGTAAAGAAAACAAGAATGAATTTATGATTCAATAACTAACAAACGTCTGCAAGCTATGCATTATAAATTAGCCGACCTTCTCCAGTTAAACATGCAGTTACATGAATATCATCAACATTATGAACTGAACAGAATACGACATTCATACATACTCGATCTTTGGAGAATATGATCCTGCCCTTGTATTTGTGCATCAAATTTGCAATCGCTGTTATGCACATTTGGCCAAATGCTGAAATTATTTATAGAATATCATTAGCTGTCGCTTCACATAATTCTCGTGAAGTTAAACGAATCTGTTTGGAGAACACATCGCATGGAATTTATATGGAACTAGAGGTAGTGAATATCATTAAGCAATAAAGTGCACGTCATAACAAGTTTAGTAATATTGATATCTGGGTTAAAAACATTACAAAAGTTTCTCAGAGTAAAACGGTTATCACCAGAAAATCATAGAAGTGCAGGCACACAATATCAATATCAGAAAGTTATCGAAGATAAAACTATTAAACCAGTAGTTCACAGCACAGTTCCCAGGTACTCCTACAATCAAACTATCCCTTTTGTGACCTAGAGGATGAACGTGGTCATATAATTGCAGAGAAGACATCATTTATTAATGTTTTGTGTGAACATGTTTCCAAAAGGACTAAATGTAAATGTGCCGCTATAAAGGATCGAAGACCGACCATGATTGAATTGTTCAAGGAGAACCGTTCCTAAACTATCTTTAATACTTGTAACATTACATACTTGCTTGCTTTTTATTAAAACTTTCGGTTGGAGCCCCGTTACACCGTTTACAGAAGAATGAATAGTTTGTCATGAACGGAACAACTTTTCTGAAAGAGAAACAAGCAAAATAGCACGCTTTAACACAAAGTTTGTTTAGCCACTAAAGCCGGTTATTTGAAAGAAGATAATAAAACATAATCTTCAAAATTAAAACAAAGTGATCAGCGGTGCATAGACAAAAACCATAGTACAAATCCGAATGGTTAACAACGCAATACAATTAGAATGAACACATCTATTCAGAACTTTGAGGGATGCACTGCAGCAGACAAGGTGAAATATGCACATCTACATGGGGCTTATAAGGGCCTCATGGGAACTTATGAGGACGACTCTCCATTATAGATATGTAAAGTTGATGGATAAAAAGAGAAAATATACACATGTAAGATCACTTAATGTTCAATAAAGCATTTGAATATCAGAAAGTTGTTTCATCTCTTGGAAATTACAGAAATAACAGAGAAAGACGCCAGATTAGAAAACGACATGGGCCTGGGTCTAATAGGTTACGTGATATTCTGGGGAGACACCCTTTTTCCCCACACGTGACGCCTCAAAATCTGTGACCCTCCCTTCACCTTAGAGACGTTTATTCCAGGAAAGACAATACTACACCCATAAGACTCGCATACAAGTTAAGTTTTGGTATCTATGTACAATACATGCCGGTCCAAGTATGATTTCTATGTAGTTGACGAATCAGCAGCGAATGTAGTTGTGGCATTTTGAGATGAGATGCATACACATTAATTTTCAGTATGTCATATCGAATTGAGCCGTATGACACTTCTCCGTGTCGTGGACTTTAAAATTGTTATTCTGCTTATTCTGTACAATGAATGAATCTCTAAGAAATTATATTTAAAAAGAAAAATGATAAACATAAAAGATGGCTGAACATGCCTGGGTTGTATCGACTGCTAGGGACTACATCGATTTAAATTCCTTCCCATCTTTTTTGACTTAAAAAAAACTTACAAAAACCATTAGCAAAATTGGTCCTATCCATTTTCTGAATTGACCGTTGGGCACTTGTGTCTATCCCTAAACATGAATTAAATTTCATATCAGAAAACGGATCTTATATTTTTTTCAAAATTAGAACTTACCCAACGTAACAGGTTAGACACTCGCAGTGGTAAAACTTGAAGCAGATTCCGCAAAGCAATTCTGGTGATCCAATTTTCCTTGGTTTTCCACTGATAAAAAAAGAAGGGAAAAACTCTTTTTATAATCAAATTTATTAGTGGACTGCAATGGAAGAACATTTAATAAAGTGAACTCAGCCTGTATAAAAATCCAATAATAATAACAAGTTCGCATTTGTTTAAAAAACAAAAGAACGCCACTGATTAATGTGATTAAGTGTAAATGACGCACATTAATTACTAATAAAATAAGTTGATTTAGTTTTAATCTAAAAATGATGCTGACATAAGAAAAATTGTATACTCTGCATGGAAATGTAAACCCTAAAATCTGCTTGGAGAGTAATAGGCCCTACCAGCAGTGAAAACATAAACTTGATGCAAAAATAATTTTTTTTTAAAGAAAAGATCTGCTTGGAGAGTGAAACTTTAAATTCTGCTTGGAGAGTGATGAAAACCTGTTTAGACATTACCAGTAGTCAAAATATTTAAACTTGATGCAAAAAGAACATTTTGAAAACCAAACATCTGCTTGGAGAGTGTCAGCCTTAAAGTCTGCTTCGAGAGTGATGAATCTACAAGTAGATTACCAGCAGTCAAAACATTTAAACTTGATGCAAAAATAAAAATTTGAAACTGAACATCTGCTTGGAGAGTGTACACCTTACAATCTGCTTGGAGAGTGATAAAAACCTGTTTGGAGATAACCAGCAGTCAAAACATAAACTTGATGCAAAAAAAAAATTTGAAAACCGAACATCTGCTTGGAGAGTGTACACCTTGTTATCTGCTTGGAGAGTGATGAAAACCTGTTTACACATTACCAGCAGTCAAAACATTTAAACTTGACGGAAAAAAAAAAAAAAAAATTGAAAACCAAACATCTGCTTGGAGAGTGTAAGCCTTATAGTCTGCTTGGAGAGTGATGAAAATCTATTTGTAGATTACCAGCAGTCAAAACATAAATTTATGCAAAAACAAAAATTTGAAACTTAACATCTGATTGGAGAGTGTAAACCTAAAATCTGCTTGGGGAGTGATAAAAACCTGTTTGGAGATTACCAGCAGTCAAAACATAAACTTTTGAAAAAAGGAAGGGAAAAAAAAGAAAAAAGAAAGATGCAAATCTCATGTAAGTCTGATACTAGAACCACTCCAATGATCCTACTGTTCAATGTGATGAAACCTGAGAATAAATGAAAAATAAATACTAAATATCTGCTTGAAGAGTGATGAAAACTGGTTTCAACATTACCAGCATTCAAAACATTTAAACTTGATGCCACAAGAAAATTTTGAAAACCAAGCATCTGCTTGGAGAGTGTGAGCCTTAAAATCTGTTTGGAGAGTGATGAGAACCTATTTGGAGACTACCAGCAGTGAAAACATAAACTTGATGCAAAAATAAAAATTTGAAAACGAAACATCTGCTTGGAGAGTGTACACCTTACAATCTGCTTGGAGAGTGATGAAAACCTGTTTAAACATTACCAGCAGTCAAAATATTTAAACTTGACGCAAAATGATAATTTTGAAAATCAAACATCTGCTTGGAGAGTGTAAGCCTTATAGTCTGCTTGGAGAGTGATGAAAATCTATTTGTAGATTACCAGCAGTCAAAACATAAATTGGATGCAAAAGTAAAAATTTGAAACTGAACATCTGCTTGGAGAGTGTAAACCTAAAATCTGCTTGGAGGGTGATAAAAACCTGTTTGGAGATTACCAGCAGTCAAAACATAAACTCTTGAAAAATGGAAAAAAGAAAAAAAAAAGATAATCTAAGTCTGATTCTAAAACCACTCCAATGATCCTAAATTTCAATATAATGAAATTTGAGAATATATGAATAATGAAAAACTAAATATCTGCTTGGAGAGTGTTAACCTAGGACCGCTTGGTTACCTTTATCAATATTGAAACATCAAGAAATAAACCAATGTGATCACTCCAAAATGAATGCAAAAGATCTATTAAGTGGTGCCACCTTACTTTGGGTTTTCAATGACAGGAAGTTGGAGAGGAAGTGGTATATGATGCAATACACAGCCTGGTCATTCCTAGTCTAGGAAGCCTGTGCATGTAGAGACTCAATACACCACACATAACCTGATAAATGTGATCACCCAATCAATGGTGGCGAAAAAAATTGACACAAGAAAAAATAACTTCAACAAATACCCTAAACTTTCTTTCATTCCGATCAACATCCAAAGACATCAATATCTAAGTACCAATTTAGTTTAATAAAAGCTTTTGTGTGCTTCATCAGAGTCTAAACGGCAACCATTTTAACTCTCTGAATTCATTAAAACTTAATCTTAGAGGAATCTCACCAATAGCAGGAACCCTCTGCTTTCTCTTTGGTCTCGGCAGGTTTTGCATCAGTGGGTTCTTCAGTTTTAATTTCAGGTTCAGGTTCAGGAGGGGGTTCTGACGGCTGCTCTTGCTCCTGTGCAGATACTGGAGTAGACGGTTCAGTGGTCGGAGAGTCTGCTTGAGTTGTCTCCATGCTCTCCTCTAGTGGGGTCGGGGCAGCCGTCTCTGACTTGTCCTTATCGGTAGCTTGTTCAACGTCCATCGAACTCTCTTTGCTTTCTGCATCAGCAGACTCCCCAGTGGCTGGTGACTGTGTGTCTGTTGGAGCCACCGATGGCTTTTCTGTGCTCGCCTTTTCTGTGCTCATCTTTTCTGTTTCAGCTCCTGAGGACTGAGTTGGTTCTTTTTTAACCGCCTCTGCCTTCTGCACTGGCTCACTGGAGGAAAGAAAATATATACATACATGTACAATTACTATCTTCTGGAAGATCAGGGGCAACCCTGAAGTTGATTTTGATTAATAAAAAAAAAGAAAAAAAGTACAGTCACTACTGATGTAGGCCCTAGTTCATTTATCATTAGATATTTTTCATTATAATTCGCTTTTTAATAATGAATCTATATTCATCGAGTCTTTTTAGCACAGGGTTTCCTACTCTAAGTAGACTTAGGTTAAAAGTGGGCGGGGCACCTGCCATGACTATGAGGCATTTTAGCAGTGGTATGTTGCAGTACCATGGTATGATGGTAGCACTGTCACTGTGTCGCTCAAGAAATTGAATTCTCGCAGACGGGCGGAAGTGGTGGTCTGATTCCAGCGTAATCAAGATAGATATAATCGCTGGGAACAAGTGTTCATAGCAACAGGCCGCGCCCCCGTCGCGAAGGGGAAATCTGCATATTCATGAGCTTTTCCTTTTGATCTCCTTCCCCTTCGTGACGAGGGCGGGGCCTGTTGCTATTCCCCTGACGTCAGCCCGACTGCGAGAATTGTAGAACTGGAATGAGGAAATCCATAATATTTAGAATTAGATCTCTAAATGTAAACTAAAACTGGTCACCCACTACTGTGTTAGGCAACGCCAGTGGCAATGCGTTTACAACAGACACGAGCTCTACTCTAACAAACCAAGTTTTGGCTCATAACCAAATCTAGGAAGGCTTATCGGCGGTAAATTTAACATTAATTTAAGTTCCTTTACTTTTAGGCCGAGTCTTGAGCAGACACCTGTGACTGTGACTGGGTGGAGTGTTTCACCCCGGCTTTATGATGTACATATTGCAACGATTCTATTTCCGGCAAAACAAAGTACTTCAAAATCATAACATGAACTATTTCCACCTTATTCTACAGCGATCATACACTTATCATAGAGTAGAACACTGGAAACACATGATAAACACAAACCTCAAACTTTTGTTGTCTCCCGCGGAATCCGCCATTTTGGACCAAACTATCGTCTCGCGTGGAGCGAGATTTCCTGTATTTATCCTTATTTATCACACTTTATGTATTGATTCACTTATTATCTCGTTTAAATCAAACAATATATTGTAGCATGGTATTGCCTGTAATATTATCAAATAATAGTGCTGTTTCAAAAGTCTCATGAGATTAGATTATGAACGAGAGGAGGAAGTCGCCATCTTGACCAAATGTCAGCAAAGACCGATAGAAACAACTGTTCCGCTAATTTCACAGCAAACATCGAAAGTTGCCGACTTCTAACTGCTAACCAAGGATACAAACACATATTTGATGTTGGTATTAATTCATATACTGTGGAACAAGGCTGTAGATTTGGATAATTCTGCCAGTAGTCCCTGTTGACAGGACAGCATCAAGTAACGGAGCGGAACCCAGGATCAGATGCCCAACGGTGTCTCTCGTAGGGCCCGATGATTTCGTAGGGCTGCTGTCCCCTCTACTTGTGTTAACAAGCGCCAAGACGGAGGCAAGATGAAGAAGTTTCTGTCAAAAATAGAAAACACATTTGCTGGCAAGGTGTTCAATGTCGGACGTTACTCAGTTACCGTGGAAGATGTCATTGCAGAAGGTGGGTCGACTTCTAAGTTGTTAACGTTAGTTACTTAGTTCAAGTTGAGCTAATATACTTGGTAATACACTTACAATGTTAGAATAGTTTTGTTTGTGATGCACGACAGTTATAACTTACAGGAACAACAGGGTGACCACTGTAGAAGGGAATTGGAAATCACAGAAAAGCATCTCTGTCATGAAAAATAATTAACCGTTACAGTGAATCAATGAATTTGCCAGAAAGCAAAGCAAAGGGAGTTTTTTGTTGTTTTCAATATTATACAGTTGTCTATTAAATATTTTTTAATTATAAACTTCGCTGATTTCTTTGTATTTAGACTAGTTCCATTAAGTTATATCTGCTTGAACACTTGAGATTAAAATATTTAACATACGTCGAGATATTTATGTTTATTGTGGTTACAATAACTTACATGAAATATTCAGGGCAACCCAACTAAGAATTGGAAAGTGAAATTTCAGTCCAGCAGACCTTACCAAATCCAGCGTCTGGGTGTCCTGTCCACCCCCCTAAATGCATAGGACACCCATACAGGACCCTCAGGATGTCCTGTGGAATCACCCTAGAAATCATGCGTTGATATCAAAGTTGAGGCAATAGCACCCCCTACTTTATGGTGCAGGATACCCTGTGACCCACGATGTACAGTCAGGGTGTCCACAGGACACCTTTCCATTTTTAAAGTTCTGTGAGCCCTGAATCGTTATCCTGTTACTTTAATCATCTACTGGTGACTCACCACGTTTATTAACTTTTGCTTTGAAAGTTACACTGTTAGTCAAGAGTCAAATGAACCTGCTCATTGAAATAGATCTACCTGGAAATCGGACCTTTTTCTGATCAAATGACATACATTGATAGGAATTTGGTGCTTAATAAGCCCATCCCAGTTTACACCAACATTAGAGCTTACCTTGAAATACTTTCAAAATTGCCTCCACACTTAATCCCTCAAAATAGTTGCATGATATAAAATTAACAAAAGCAATTTAGTTGACAGATTGCTTCCAAAATTTCTAAAATGTAGCTTTATATATTGGCCCAATATTAATGATATTTATATACAGCCCAGCCTATAATGTCCAACCCTATTTTGCCTTGAATAAAGCATTTTGATTGGCTGTCAAACCTGCAAATCTGTCAATTGATAAAATTTAAGAAATCATAATGGTTTAGCAGGACTTGGGGATAAAGGAAAATATGATTATTGCTTATTTCAGTAACTCCAACTCTTGGAGGCAAAGACGCGTCGGCTTATACAGTTATTTTGTCTAACCCTTGTCCAACCCTGGGCTATACCAAATGTGGGATGGGCTTATTGTAGTCATTAGCACAATTCTAATTTGGGTAAAGGGACAGAAATCTTCATCAGTTGTGTCACAATTCACACTGTAAGACAAATTAAGAAAAAGAATATTATCAATAGCGGTTCCAAGCTGTTGAATGCATTTCTGCATTCATTTTTTTTCCCAATCTTATTTCAATATGTCTTACTAGGCTTTGCCATTAAAAGGTTTTGCCTCAGCTTTTCGTCTAGAAATTGACAGTGATTATGTGGTGTCAAACAGCTATTTATATTGTAAAAGGGTGTTAGTACCGGTAGTCCCAGTTACATCATTTGTGGCAATTTCATGCGCTCCCGCTTATCAACTTTAAAGAGGTCACGGGATTAATGGTTTACCGTCTAGTCAGGTGCCGCTAGCAGTAGCTATTTAAGATTACTGCTGTTGGCTTAATGCCATGTTTCTGCTGTGCCTTCAGATTGAAAAAATGAAATGATTTAGTAATTGCTTTATTTAACCATCTCAGTACTGTCCACAAATTGATGCTTATCACAGACATTGACGTGGTAAAGTGGGAGTGGCTTCTTTAATACCCTCCTTTCTTAGGCATTTTGTAGTATGTCAGTCATGCTGGATCACAAGGTTCTGATGACTAATATTCACTAAATAACACTTAGGCTTTGGTTGTGACACTGTTTTTTTTTTTTTAAAAAAACTTTGTTATCGTTACAAAGATTGATCACCTTCAGTGTACTATGGATAGCTGGCTTGAGTCTAGTGTCTAGCTCTATCGTTTGGTGGTCACATATAGATATATGTATGTATATTATAGTAGCTAACAGTTGTGTTATAAAAATATAAATGATGAATGTGTTCGAAAACACTACCGTGATGATCCACGTACATGTTTAGATTACGACACTAGGACTAAGAAAAGCCGCATCCCAAGATTCCTGACACATTCGGATTCCGTAGGTTTGTGGTGTATTGTGAGGGATAAAGACAGATTAAGAGGATATCGATTATTATATAAGCATAATCGATGATTGTCAGAATGATAGAAGGACTCCAACACTACAATCTCACCGGTCTAATCTAAAGATTTTCCAGTAATTTAAAAATTTTTCTCATTTTTAATTTTCAATGGTATTCTATATGATCTACAGACCATCTGAGTGACGTTACAATGCGATCACATAATGACTGTTGACATCTACATATTCCCACACATTGAAGGAGGCCATACGAATCATCACACCACATACATAGGCAGCTGATAAAGCAAGTATAGGGACCCTGTGATTCTGGAATCTGATATTCTGAAACCGTGTCCCCTGGGTCGACCCGACCTAAGTGGGTGTGATCAGCCAGTCGTGGTGACCTCTGTCCTTTGTCCGAGTCGGCCAAGCCCACTGGGGATCGTGACATCAGACGGTGGCGGCCCTGTACCGCGCACACTTCCAGGAAGTGGGAGGGTCTGTGTTCTTTTGTGAGGACCCTTTTACACTACACGATTTGAGCTGTGATATTGGCGCAATATGAGGATATCTCAGAAAATTCACACATACATGAGCGATATTATTATTGGTTGAAATTGCTATTTGGAGTATTTTATGCATTTGTAGTAAGAATGTTGTCTCTGATATTTATGACTTATCTGCGATATTGTCATATCCTAGCTCAAGTTGTGTAGTGTAAAACGGCCTTAAGTGTCGGTGGGCACCTGTGTACAGGGTGGCTGCACCTTGTTCAGGAGTCATATGAATTTATGAATAGGGAAAGAAGAGTAGGCTTTTAGAAATAAATTCTACAGTAGAGGAGACACTTTCATTATTGTTTATCACCCATAGCACTATTTATTAATGCACCATGGGATCTCCTCTTGACGTATCGAAACGACCTACTAAGTCAGAGCTTGACAAAGGGGTTGCCTAGACGCCAAGGACAACCAAGAAAGGTTACCTGCCTTGAATCAAGAAGTTTGTTGCCCTGTTGGTAACAATGTTTTCTGTAAATTTAGGGTGTGAGCAACTTGTATAAATGTTGAAAACGAAATTTTCTTAATTTTCTACATTAACTTGAGTCTTCGACACCCAAGAGGCAAAGAAACTAGATAATTTACTGGTACGTTTTACACAGGACAATCAAGTTAACCATGAGGCAATTATTTAATGGGGCTAGGTTGTCAGGCAGGCAACTGATTCAGGAAATGCGAAGGATACCTCGTTCTTCATTATTCCAGAAACTTCTCCACATACCGGTACACTTCTTGACCGTTATCAGATTGATGCATATATTTACACTCTCGGTAGATGTCAGTAAGCACTACATACTATCTGTAAGTGTTCGTGTTATCTTGTATCTGCACGCTTACGCACTTTTTTTTGTTTCCCCCAGGGTATCCCCATTCTACAAAACAAAAATAAAAAGAATCCGATTATCGATTAATCTTGCTCCAATACGGTACAAGAAAAAAGAGGGGGAAAACAAATATTTGATTACAAAAAAAATACGTGTAATTTCATTTCAAAAATCGATATCTTTTTTTAGAAGAATGATATTTCCAAATGAAACAGTGAAATCGGGGTTCATGTGCATATGCCTTATTAGGGTTGGCTTAGGTTCAGGAGTCGCATGGTGGCCGGGAACGCCCCCTGGACCCTGGCCATTACGCTGTTCACTGAGGACACTATAGCTAGCGGGTGCTCCGTCCTATGAGTCAGAGCGAGGGGTCAACCTCGTAATATACTACTGGGCCGTAATCGTACACTATCCCAGGGCGCAGGCACAGCTGATAATACAGGTCAAACTTCAGCATTGCTCACAATCAATTGCAGCTAGCAATTTCTCGAAAAATCTTTGTTCGCTTTAATATAGCGTATAACAAGCTGTCAGAATAATGAAACAAATATTAATTGGTACAATTGGTAATTTTATGTTAACTAAAATCGTCGTTCATTAGATTGTTCGGACAGTCCGACATATACCATGTCAAAGAATAATGAAGCGTATCTTGACTTGTGCCGTTGTGTTTTGTAAGTTTCATTAGCACATTTGAACAAACCCTTTAATACACTATTGATCCTAAAATTTCATATATAGCCTTACACTTTCAACGTTTTACACTAGCGTTTACTTCGAATTAGCCCGACCAGTTTGGCATTATTATTGGTATAAAATAGCGGCCCTTGCGGATTTAGAATACTAAAGCGAAACCGCCACCTTCGCCCATCCTAGAACTGTAAGGAGCCAATACCTCATCTCTTTAGCCTATTAACGCCAAACCCCCTCGTTCCCATACAAACCCCTACAGGGAAACAGCATTGCTAGGCTGATAGCCAGGGCGTGAGGTTAATGTATTTTCCAGAAATGCAGAATCGAGGAAAAAAAAGCTGCTATAATCATTGCTCTACTCAGTTCTTCGCCATTGGGAATATTTTTTAAAGAAAAGATTGATAACTAGTATTTATAAGGAAGAGAGAAATCGGTCTCAGTTGACTTAAGGCCCGCTATAGAAAAAAAACTAATTTATGTGTTAGTGGTTGGTATGTGATGTTCTATAATATATTGATGAGTCGGGTCAGGGTTTCACTGAGCGCCTCCAGAGGGCGCGCCTTTGGGCGAGCTGCTCGGGCTGCGAGCTGCTGATAGCTTTGATGGATCCGAACCGATGATAACCGCCTAGACGAGCCACCTTACTGAGGCTTGGATGTTACAGGCGTTCAGCCTAAACAGGCGCATGTTAGAGCTATAGATAGCGATTAGGTAGTCTCCTATCAGTTTTCAATACGTTACCCAAGTCCCGGGGGAGGGTGTTGAATATTACTGAATCGATAAGTAAAAATATCGACAGAGGTTAGTAAAGGAACTATTGTAATTGATAGATTACGTAATATATTTTATTTATTTCAATGAGGTGCTTTTCATTTCAACTAGTTACATGTTGTAGTTTTTCTTTTCAAGGAAAGAACGTTTATTCCTGAAGTCATTTCTGTAAAAATGAAGATAAGCTACCCGCAGCTATGATTACTAAACAAACGAGTTTTTATTTGATTACATGTACAGCTGTAGTACTAGTAAATAGAAAGTAAAAAAAATGACGAGCCTAACATATGGCTCCCATATCAGAGAGACGACGACCCACCATAGGGTAATCTCCTGGACATGCACAGCTAAGTTCCAGCTTCCATATCGTCAGGGAAGCTTAAGCAGGGCAGATAAAAACTAGACTTTCGCTAGGGAAGGGATTATTGGTGGTCGTAGGGCGTTTAACCTCAGTCAGTCTAGATTATACGGACACCCTGGGAAGGAAACAAAAAAGATCGACCCAGGACACGACGCCTATGACGCGCAGTTACCTAACATTACATTACACTATGTACATGTATTAAGATTGCTCGATAGCGTCTCACTCATAGTCATACCTTCAGATATTTTATATAGCACTATATTTACTGTATATGGTATCTGACGTGTTGCCAACCGTTCGTAAATATTATTTATATACTTATATGTTGTTCGTAAGTAATTTCTTACTATGAACCAATCTTTATTTTCACATAAAAAAAATGAAAATTTTGCCGCCGGAAGGGGGATACCCACGGTTCCCCTATTATGAGGTTGCTGGAGCTTCAGTTTCAAATCAGGTGGCAGTAATTCCACATCAGAAAAAAGTTGGCAATATCAAATCAATACATGTTCGCATCGTAATGGTGTGGCCTCTGGATACAATATCAGCACATGAACATCAAATCAAATATAGCCTGTTAGACTGGGGAACAAATGTTAAAGAGTCGCTAAATGAAAAGAAAGGTCGTCCTAGGGAATTCTTTGCCTCGTATAATTATTTAGATAATTCCGATAATTCAGGCCGGCCTGTTTTAATGGCGCCCAGTGCTCCGAGTCAACAGGCAGTTGGTGCGCGGTTATGACAACACCACACAGCACGGCCGACCCGCGCGAGGACATCGATTTTTACCGAGTACACATGCACTCTGGTTGCTGAAGGCTGTAAGGGTGGGGATTGAGAACAGTAGGCTGCTACTGCAGGTGTCGGGATCAAGGAGGGAGGACATGCAGTGCTGAGGTCTCAACGCACTCATACCCTTTACAGACTGGGCTCAGAATGCGCATTCTGCCCGTATTGAACTGTCATCATAAGCGCATTTTGAGGCTAGTCTGTAAAGGGTAGGTATAAGGCATCTTTTTTTTTTTTTTATTTTTTTTTTTATTTTTTTTTTGTTATTGCAATATTTAACTTGATTTCAGCCGAGGAGTATTTGCAAACAATTTCCCTGACAACTGAAAATATGTTCTCGGCTAACAATCTGAAGTGCCCTGGTTCATGAATCCTTATCGTATTCAACATCCGGGCTAAGCATGTTTTTATCTCGACGTATCACCGATGTGATTTGTGGGAAAGTGGGTCAATACCCACCGCATTTATAATTGCCAATTATCTTGATCCAAATACACAGGCGCACAACGAACCAGATTGTACTTTATCAGAACGCTTCCTGTGCCCATCAATTCATATCTGGAAATGGGAAAGTTTCAAACATCCCGGCGTCTTTTTAGGGGAGTTAAAAGTGTCCAGCATGCTTTTCCACAACTCGCTAATGCTAGGCTCCCGCCTGTATTCTACCCTGCTGAAGGCCCTGTTAGTTTTTACACTGCAAGACTTTGAGCTATGGTATCAGCGCAATATGATGACATTACAGAAAATTTGCATGCAGGAATGATATAATTGTTTGAAATTGGCAATTTGGTGTATCTTATACATGTTTAACAAAGAAAGTGGTTTCTAATATGTGTAATTTCCCCGCGACATCATCATATTGCAGCTCATATTATGTAGTGTAATACCGCCTTTAGTTGTATACCCGACCTCTACTGAGTTGCTCTCCCTATAATCCTATCTGGAGCACCTGTGTCTCCCCAACACCTGGGTGTGGTCTACACTGACCCACTGACCGGCAGGGCTGACCTCTGCTTTACGAGCAAGTTAATGATAAGAAGGTTATCGTATAGGCCATTTTCATTAGTGTGTTGCCTTACAAGCGGTATACAAACTAATGTGTTTGGTTATGTAGTTTCCAGGCTAACATTTTTGGCGCCAGGTTAAAATTGTTGGGTTCTGAGCGTCTGAGGCAGGGTCCAGTGCGCAGACTCATGAAAAGGTGTATACCAGACTTTACTGTAGCTTTGCAGATGATCCTTTTTAAATCATTATGCACGTTTGCTAGATGCATTTCTCAAAAAAAATAGGTGTTTTAACCTTTATGAGTGTATTGTTAGGTTGTTGGGTTTTTTGTTGTAAATTTCCAAATGAGGAAATGGCATTGATAAAATCATTTTCGTTGATATTCATCTGTTAATTGTTTTCGAACAATAATTTCACGAATTCACTCAATTTATCACTTCAGCTTCATCGTACTAACTCTGCATATGTATCATTGGGGTTGGGAATAGTGGTCAGAACCAGGGGCATAGGTTCTCTCCATACTGAGGTCATTCGCTTAGTGACTACTGTATGTGTATACACGCACAGGCAGTAAATCATCGGTTGGGAGACCGGTCGAGTGGTAACCACGAGGGGTTAGGTGGGGCTGGCTGCGCTAATCCCCTATAATCAGCATAATCAGCGACCTGCTCGGGATCCAACCAGGGATCCAACTAATCCTGCGCGTCCCTCGGTCACGTGGGGTGGTCACATGGGCCAGAGCGGGTCACGTGGGCGAGGGGTTGTCATGTGACCAGATACTTACCCCCTGCTGTCCGTACTTAATTCAGTCTGAATTTCATATGTTCAGGTCTGGGATGGATTTTGAATTGTTTCCTATGCACTGGGTGATGGTTTAGTACTAGTGACCCTTAAAAAAACAAAAAACAAAAAACCCTACTAGTGACCTTTAAATCAAACTATTATATGATGCTAGGCTTTGCTAACATGCTGTAACAAATTGCACAAGTTGACAAATAAATCGTCAGTTTTATCACACATACTACATCTTATAGCTACTGCATAAGCTTACTGGTGAAAATTACATGAAGACATTGTGCCATATGATGCATCATCCAGAAACCGAAACCTATTCCCTGAATTCTATTAGCTTTTGTATTAGTCCAATTCTTTGAGAAGGGAAAAAACAACAACAAAAAACGTGGCATCCTGCAAATACCTGTTACTTGCAACCCAATAGTCTACCTGTATATGATCAAAAGCAGCTGCCTTATACATATAATATCATATGCCGCTCAATACTTGTGCTGAGTGACCATGCCACCGTTGGTTAGATATCACTATAGATCTACCATATCCACATCTTGGTCACGCCCATGTACCTTATGATTAAAGTGGTGTCAGATTTCGGACAGTTATGTTGGAAATCGTGAAGAACGTGACCAAAGTAAACGGTATGAGGTCAGCCCAAAAGGAGTGAGTCAGCGAGCGTATAAACTCTGACAGTCTGTTCTTTCTACCTTTTGTGTTCATCATAAAACATACTTGGTTTGGATGACCGTCAAGGATGACTGAGCGTGCCTTGTTTGTGATTCTCATATAGAAATTGTGTCATAACTCATTTAAGTGTTTGAATATGTAGCACCAACACTTAACAAGCGTTTTGAAATCTAGTGGAACTAATGGAATTACCAAGGGACCGGGATTAAAAGAAATTTCACTGAAGGATACTTATATTCAAGATGCCCCTAAAGCAATTTAAGGAGGATTTAAGAACTCTTTAATTGCCTCCCTGAATGCTATTTCTATCTATATAGGGATCGACGCATTGATCAAACGTTTAGTTCCTAGAAGTTGTATTTCCTGAGGCTGTACCAGTCAGACCACCATCCTGTTGGTGACAGTGACGTACCGTATGGCCCGAGTAACCTGACCACAAGTAACCCTATATTTGACATGTGTAATATTTTCATTCTGAGAAACACCGTATGTAGACTCACTGACTGACATAATTTGTTTGAGCTTTCCTCAGAATAAATACCATAAGGACGGAAGAAATCCTTGCTTTGTGTTTATACATTATAACCAAGTTTGTGCTGCGTCCAGGCTATTGACCCGCGCCCGATTTTCCTCGCGTGGCCACACCATACATTTTAGATATATCCCCTCATTGTTATTACCTGGTGCCAAAGCGCCCCACCCCCCAACTAAACCAAACACATCCATGGGCTAAAGTGGGCTGTTGCTGGCTTGGCCGGGCTAAACTCCCACTGAACCTGGGCATCCTGATGCCAGCAGATTCTGGCCACATCACAACACCAATTTGTGGGACAGGCTCAGGGCCTGCCAGTCTTCGCCATTCCGTTTAGCACTGAAGTGGATCAGTTTGATCTGTGCTGGCCGAAAGCAGTTGGTTTTGGCTATTACAGTGTATACTTGATGTTAGTTATAATAATGGAAAAATGTAAGTGAAACCACAGAAAGCCTTAACCTAGGGTTTGTTTAATCAAGCCAAGGAAGGGTCAAGTTAAGGTGAATATTGCTGAGGCTCTATTCTGTATACCTTTGTATTAGGCCACCCTTAAACAAGTTTTTTTTTCTTCTGTCCAACGCCCGACTGACTTTGGAGGGCTAGACCGGAGACTTTTTTCTGTGTTTTTTATTGGATTCTTATTTTTTCAACAAAAGTTTTAGGTTTAGCCTTACCAAAAAAAGAAAAACCAACATAATTTCCCAACCCCCCGACTGGCTTTTTTTTTTCTAGTCACATGCTGGACTAGAAACAAACTTTTTTAAAAGGTGGTTTATACCTGTCAAGCACCTTTATTCTGTATACCTGTGTGTTAGCTTGATTCTATATACATGTGAAGTAGCCTTTTCTATATACCTTTGTCATCAATAGGCAGGTGTCCACTCACTGTAAAGCTGGAAAGGACACGGTGATACGACTTACCATACAGACACCTGTGTGAGTCAGGCCTGAGCTATGTGTGTCTCGGCCCAGCCATTAAGACGCGAGGCAACCAGGCACTACTTTCTCAAGCACTCACATAATTTACCTACTTCCTGCACCCCAGGAGACATGGCTTATAAACACTGGTCTACCTACATGTCTTTTACCTTGGGGAGTAGGAACTTACATGAAGCAGCCTTTAATGATACATATATCTTGCATATATATATTTTTTTTATGTATATAACAGATTTAAGTTAAAACTTTATACGACAACTGATGACTCCAAAGAAGCATTGATACATATTTAGGTGTACTATGAGAAGGAGAAGTATTCTTTTGGATCACTGGTATCAGCAATAGTTTATCATTTTATCAAGCCGGGAACCTCCTCTGCCACTGGTTCCCGACATGGTACAGTAACACTGTCACACTATAGCTCGCACCCTGGGGATCAGAAAAAAACTTCTCATACTCATTCATAAACAATACAATAATGCATTCAATCGGCCCAATAACAACACTTTTTCAATAACCGCTAAACTTTACACCCAGGACGTACTCTACTTTTTTTCTTTTTCTTTTTTTTTGACATGGGAAGCATGCAGCAACTAGCACCAGGTTTGGTGGTCAGCTGGTTCCCTTTGTAGGTGTGTCGGTGGGCGGTGGGTGTGAAATAAATGGTTTTTAATACCGTTGGTGCGTAGGGCCCACAATAGCAGTGCGGGCTTACTAAATGGTAGTTGAACCAAAAGATGCTGACAAAGGATCAGGGTGCAAAAACGACTGTTTCCTCTTAAACACTGTTTTCCCGGTAGCGGTTTTACACTTACAGGTGCTTTTATATACGTGTGGTTAGTTTTTAAATTGCATCAAATGGAAACGTATTTAAATGGTCTGCAAAGATCACCTTCCTATGAAGTGATACATAGAACAAGCTTTAAATATGAATGGCTCTATGTGTTAGAAATTGCCACAGGGAAAGTAAAACCAAATCAAAACAAGCGTTGAATGAGTATATCAACATAAAAACACATATACGTCATAGGCAGCATTAGTATCAAACTGTTGTAACTTGTATCCACAGTGAAACGCCAGAACTTGGCTAAAGAACATCAATTAGATAATTACACATTCAGTTCAGAACCGGAAATGTGTGACCTCAGAACAAATATCTAGGTCATGATATTCAACATACTTCCGAGCTCCTATTTTAGAAGTGGCAGGAATCTGATTTCAACATCCAAGAAGTGTTTTTGTCATGATATTATGAATCAGGGGCCGATCTAACCCATCAATTCATTTATATGACGATGAAGGATTCATTGTAATATGATTGCTGACAAAAACACATAATTTCACATAAAGCGACCCTTTCTTTCTACTTCCACGACGTTAGATCACAACAGACAGAAGTGAAACAAACGTCTAGCTTTGAAAGTGAAACAAACATAGCCTTGATAATTCGCAATATATGCAGTTACGGCGGGTAACCCAAAAAGTGTGCGCCTGGGCAATTGAATCCTGCTGCACATCGTTTGTGTGTACTGATCAGAAAGAGTGGTGAACATACGGTTCAAAATCATACGTTCACTTCGGGCCTTGCTATTAGGAATGCATTTTGGAAGGTTATCAATATCAAATGCACTTCCTATCAGTTGGTCAAAAAAGAGCAGGTCTCTATAAATGATTCGTTACAGCTATAGTGTCACAACTTTGATTGCATTTAAAATTTTGATTAACCTTTTAAACATATTTCTCTTGTGAGAAAATATTAAATTACACATTATTAAAATACACAGTAGATAAATTTCAGATCCTGCAGCCAATATTCACCGTGAACTTTTCAGCATTTGCATTAAAATTGAAAATGCGTCAAAATTCATCGTGATCTTCTCCGCCTTTGCATTAAGGTCCTTTTATGTAGGATGCACGAACAAATTGAAAGTGCACCTTTCTCAGTGCTGGTGGAAAACAGACGGCGGCTTCCTGTCCTAAATAAGTGGACCACAGGGGAGGCGGCAGCGGGCCTTCCCCTTCTCATTACCGCGAATATTACCACGGCGCGAACATTAATTGGACAGATCTGAAAATGGTCCCAATCGGAACCCGACTCCCTCCGCTCTAAACACAAGCTACTTTCATGATTGGCTTTTTCAGTGTTCAGTTTAAGGACATGAAGTCTCATTTTTGGTATGCTACTTCCTACAAATTTGAAAAGTATTGAGTAACCCCCAGCGAGATAGGCTCGATACTGGTTGGTGCAGAGATTGTAGATCCCTGGATAATTGGTGGTGTAATTGGTTAGTAAGCGGGACTAGAATAATCGCTGGAATATATCAGGGTGCATAGAGTTGGCCATTCCACCTAGGTTTGTTAACGTGTCAGCATTATACCATAGAACTGTACGCTACGTATAGTTCTATGATTATACCGAATGATACTGTATAGTTATTTTGCAAATTACCCATGATTTCTCGGATTGGATCGGCCTCCGTGCCTTTCGTAACGCACACAAACCTGATCATTATATAATTAATAGTCCCATG
This sequence comes from Lepidonotus clava, assembly GCA_936440205.1. Lineage (NCBI taxonomy): Eukaryota > Metazoa > Annelida > Polychaeta > Phyllodocida > Polynoidae > Lepidonotus > Lepidonotus clava. Next base: position 24,623,892 of record OW387135.1, read on the forward strand.
AGTCATATGCTTTCTTACAAGCGGGGTTGGCTAATGCCCGGAAGAAAAATCAGTGGGAAAACAGTGTATATATACTACGTGCAGAATCAGTGACAGCTGACCGTAGTATTTCAGTGGTGAATCAGTGGAAATAGGTGGGTATCCAGTGGTTGAACAATGGGAGATTAGAACGTCCAGCATATCAAAATGATATAGAGTGTATAATCAGTAGTGTTTCAGTAGCTCATTTAAATATTTCGGACATACTGATTCTGGAAACGTCCACTGCCGTTTGTTCCAGGCGGGTATATCTCCTTACAATTTCTTTATTCTTATAGTGTAATTTATAGTGTAATATATATTTATAATTTATAGTGGCGGGGATGATTTTATAACACAAATGGACTTGTGGAGAAATTATATGAATCGAGGAAGCTCAATCTAACCCCCACCCCCTTCTCTTTGATTTCAGGGCTAGACGCCCCTGATATCATCTCTGTTATCGATATGATCTTTGAGATATTTACCATAATTGACATGATTTAAAGACTCACCAATGATACACCATAGAGCAACATATTTTCTAGGCGAATACGTTCGATTAATCATCCTGTCATGGCACAGTTTAATAGACTATAGGTCCTGCCTCCATCCCATATACTAATTACATTATGAAGCAGAAGGGCCAGTCGGGGGATGCAGCTCACTAAAATAACCATTGATCTAGCAGAACGCCTTGCGGCGCCGCTCCAGGCACTAGAGGGGATCACCAGGCCCTGGAGGAGTTTAGGCGGCTGTGTAGTAAGGTTACAACCGCCCAACCTGTTGTCTTCTATACGCTCCTGCATGCCTCCTCCTGGTACCGTCTCCCATACCTTTACTCAGTTTATATACATTTTACGTAAATTAGATTGAAGAATTCAAGGGGGTGTGGTCGTGCTTATTGATATCATTAATATTTTGGTGTTTTACTTCTATATTTCATCACCACCTTGATTTATTTGCATAGATTATTATATACAAACATGCCCTAGATCGGGAGAATTTCTTCTTGTAGTTCTGGTGACCATGACTTCAAACATTTAAATACAAAATATTTAAATGTAGAACATAGCTGGCTGCCACGTAATATGCATGTTTAACTTATAATCATTGACTAAATAATCAAATCACACAGTAAATACAAAAAGGATGTTGTTTATGTATTGCTTGGCCTGGCTATGGATCGACAATAGGCAGGGTTCCAGAGTTTTCTGTAAACGCCCCCTGTTCCCATTTCCATAGTGATTTTGGCATAAACTGTAATTTATAGGGAAACCACCAGACACAGTACTCTAAGCACCAATTACTTAGCCTGGTTCGGTAAATATAAAAAGAAACACTTTATCCCCCACAACAGAGGTTAACCCACTGTAGCGTCATTATGTGCAATAAATTGTTAGCAGTTGGGTTAATGTAAGGATGGTTGAATAAATTTAGGGGGAAAAAAGAAAATGTAGCACTATGCCATGTTTCAAGCGACCATTACTTTGGTGAATTATCTCTGGTGAATAGTCGCAATTCTTATAACATAAAGATTGTAATTGGTCAATCGAATTTGATGCTTGAAACTGACAGCCGTGTAGTATCGTCAGTATGTCTGTCATGATTTTTTATATGCAATAGTGCAAATGTAAAGCACTGCAACATTTAAGGTCTTTGTCATGCACACCAACAATGTATGCAAAATCATTAAACTGCATGCGGGGTGCACAGGTGTTTTTTGAACACTGGCGAGGTAGTGAGAGGTCACTCCAAGTTTTATCCATTGTCATAGGTTTAAGAAATCGTTAATCCTATCGTACATCAGTTGAGGCTAGAAAGACTTGCCAATAAACGCAACTTTCGCACTGTACATAATTTAACGCATTTCACTTATTGCATTTAATGCGCGAAAATAATAATTTCGCACGTTTTTTCATTCACATTATTATGTGAATGAAAATAAAACCATTATAGATCATATAGAAATATCAAGAAATTTGGCGGAATTAAACTTCTTCCTGGATGCGCAAAAATTGGCAGCGTGAACATACATACGTTTACAGGACCTCAAGCGTGGCAAAATATGGTCATGGTCATGTACAACCGTATAGATAAATGCTATTAACAACACAGAAAACAGCTGTAATGGAGAGTGTTACCCGACATGAACGTATTGTCGGTCCACCTGTGCCTGTTTATGTACTCTGGCCACAGCTGTTGGCTCATCACTCGAGCAGCTCTGGGAGCAGCAGTCTAATGCTCGCATCAGCTCGCCTAACACTCACACCGACTCAATTGATTGTGGACCCAGCGCGGCTTTACATTATAACACCCTTTTAGTGGTAGTACACATGCCCCTAGTGGTTTCTGTGTATTTTGGATTGAATTAATCCTTAGATTCTTTATTGGTTTACGTCTCGCTAAAACAGGATCAATGGTCTAGGGAAGTATGATATTGTATCGTCCGTCAGTCGAAAATCTTTGTGTATCTCTCATGACAAAATAATATGAATATTTACAAAGCATTGAAATCGGGATTTTGAAATACGTTTATAGTAACAAATGTCAAAGCCAAATATTTATGACAGGGAGTCGTTCAAAGCTCGCAAACAATATATCAATTATCCCAGACCAAACAGCAATGGATACTTCCTTAATCAGTATGTCCAAGTATTTAAATTAGTTACTGTAATGGTACGGATTTCATACTCCAGCTCCTTTGAAATATTTTGGACATACTGATTTCCCACTATTTAATCACTGTATTCCCACTGATTTCTACTGATTTCCCACTAAAACACTACTGCAAACAGACACTGATTCTCTATGTATACACTGTAACCCCACTGCTTTTTGTTCCGGGAAGTAAGCGTGAATCTAAGAATATAGTCTCCTAAAATGTACTGGTGACTATACATGCACTTAAAGGTGTCTGAGTCATCTATGAATGATCATGGGTTAAAAATAGGGACACAGTGTATCCCTTGATCACTGGGTGTTCACAAACATCTTACCAAAGGTCCCTTATCACCGGAAGGCACAAGGGATGGTTGAAGTTGAGGGAGTGGGGAAACCGCTAATGCATTCTGATGTGAAAGACAGTCTACGTGTTTTAAGGTGGTATAGCCCCGTGTAATCAACCAATGCAGTTGGGGTTTAGCATGTCCTTTTTTCGATATTGAACATGAAAAACAACCTATTTCTAGTTCTCCCGTGTATTCTGTTTCTATATTCAATCCCCATTGGCTTATCACTAGGGACGATTCGATTCCATCATTGGTTCAAATCACACAATAGTGTTTTCCAGAACTCTGTTGCAGTTGTTATAATGGATAACTCAGGTGAATATATTAGATACATGAAATTCAGTTCACGATTCCATCAATGACTACTGCAGTACGGCCCAGGTTTCCTAACAAGTAGTCCTAAAAGTTCTGAAGATAATTTTCTTGAAATAAAGACATTGCAAACATTAGGCTATTGCCGGGTTGAAGGGGTTAATAATGTCACAGTGTACATTTTATTAGGAACTCTTTCCCAAGGTCACAGCATTTAATTTAAATTTGGAACTCACATATTCATTAGCTATAGTTAAACGTTCCTGTTGTTGAACCTAGCCATATAGATATCAATTAGTAAAACTGTAGTCTTAATATATGCGTCCCATATGAATGGTAAATCCTACAATAGCAGTCCGATTAGATACCGAGGTATGGGCAGGTTGATGGAGTATCGGTGAAACGAGGACGTCGGTCACCAGTCTAGGTTAGCATGTGGAGAATCAATCGGTCTTCGCGGCACTCTGACACTAGACACTTCCCGTCCTCACACCACACCCCCCGAAATAGCGACTCGTTTTCTACTATAGCCGCTGGCGTGACTTTTCTTAGACCCTTCTCTGCTAACTGGCGGGCCACCACCTCCTCCCACATTATGGGTGTAGACTTGACCGGGTGACATGGCCATTTCTTAAATTTGACATGCGACATGGAGCTTAGAGACATGAAGTAACGACATGATATAGGGTATACTTCAACGTGACATGCGGTTTCTTTTCTTTTTTTCTTTTTTTTTCTTAGAAAATCTACATATATATATAAGGACATGTAACATAGACATTTATAAAATTTGACATATAACATGGGGTCCCTATGCACACCCTCACCTTCAACCACTTACTGCCAATGACTCCGGGTCGACCTAGGTCATTAGGCATGCGCACTGACACCACATCTGGTTTATTCGGCACGATTCTGTCATAGGTTGTTAGTAAAGGCTCTATATGCCTTGCTATTGAACGTGCAAATTTCATACTGTGAAATTCAGATTTTTCATAATATAAAGTATTTTGAGAAAATCGGATTTTTTGTATGATTATACGTCGACCCTGTCTGACATCTCTGTTAAAAAGACAGCTCAGCTTCTGGTCCTCATTAAGTTATAGCTATTTCCCAGCATACGATGATAATGGTTCTTTAATTATCGAAATACGCCTTTGAAAAACATGGATCATGGATTGTATACGACATAGAACTAGAAAAGAACCGAATAAGAAAAACGTATTGTTAAAGCGCTGTCGGACATTCTATTATGTATTGGCAGACTCCAGCTAATGTTGATAATCGTTTAATGTTTAGTCACTGCCCGCATAGCATTGTTAGACATAATTCTGGTGTGGCTGGCATTTACAAGTGACTATCCATGTAATGGTCTGCAATGCAAGAATAGATGGAATATCGATGTACCTACCATTAATACTTCGCTATCTAAAATATAATCTACGCACTTAAAAAAATAATTATAATGGTCCGTGCGCATAATAAGGATATTGATTTAATCAAACAAAGTGCAATGGTCGTACTACAAAAGGGACCTTTTTATGCAGTTTCCCTATGCTGACTACGGTGCAATGCATAGTGCCCAGCCGCTTTCCCAAGCTTCAGTCTTTCAATTATACATACTACATAAAACAGTATAGCCATATCTATGCCATTTTACTTTCTCAGTCACCAACGTAAGGACAAATTGGAACCACATGAAGGCAGCTAAGCATATCCCCTCGAGTCATACGATACATTATCATGTCGCCTAAATGTATGTAGAGTGAATTTCACATGGCGTATATTGGCAGTAAGCACTGGAATAAAATAGTGCAGAATGAAAGTTATTCATTCTAAAAGGAGTGCACTACTGGTCTCGTGGGATTTAGTTTGATTGGACTCTGGTGGGAACAGATAAGAAAACTCGAAATAGAAGACTTAGATGCATCTAATTAATTAAAGTATGTAAAACCTCGCCTACTCGCACTTAAATAAACATGACACTTTCCTCTTTTCTAAGTTTGGGTCCCCTTTAACAGAATTGAGGGGTGGATGAACATTAAAACAAAGGGCATTTCAAAAGAACTGAGAGAGAGAAAATATTTCTTAGAAAATAAGAATGGATAATTTTAGAAAATATTTCTCCTAAATTGAGGCTGTTAGACCAAGTACTTCTGTGACCTTAAATCAGTGCTCGCGAGATATAGCAGTCAAAATTTACCTAATTGTCCCGTATCATTACTTGAAGACCCGATGGAGTCGTTACTGCATGCATAATCAAATACTATCAGTACTTATTAGATAACAGCCATAGTGGCACATTGAATCAAATAATACCCATTTACTGTTTCTTTAATGGGCACAGTATTGTGAATAGAACCAATAATATTATCAAATTTTGACCACAGAGAATTGACACCCCATAAGTGCCGTTATGATCGAACGAACTCCTGTAGATTTGTACCTTGTTACAGTCTTTATTTGTATGATGGGCCCGACCCATGAATAACATTAACAAGGGTTCTGAAATGTTAACAAGGGGGAGTAAAGGTACATTGTAATAGTAACATAAGGTGGCAATGGTAATTGTAGTTTCAATTACACATTGTTATTACAGTGCAAACCTATTTGTTACGCATTGAATTCATATACGATTGATCAAAAATTTTGATTGAATAACACCGTAGGTAATTTACATGAACGGGACGCGATAAGATACTCATAAATCACTTCAGGTTTGATATCGATAAATTCTTTTAGTAGAAATGCTGACCGTGTCAATAGTAGCAAAGGACTTAATGTTGTTTTCAGAGGGAATTAACGATTATTGACGAAATCGATTTGCCAACTGTATGGGTAATTCTATAAACTTGTGATTGAAATGGAGAAATGCATCGCCCCTTTCAGGATTAATCCTAACATTTGAAAATCTCAAGCCTTTAGAGTGAATAGCAAATACTCATTATTGAAGCACGTGTTTGTTTCAATATGTATTGAACAGTTTTTTCTGATATTGGTGAATATTCTTGGTTAACTTTGCTTCCCTGTGTAACCTATTTTCATAAATTGTAATTTCCCGGCTTGGTGGCGTAGACATGATTAGAGGGAACATCTTTTATGATCAAGGATTGAATGAAAAAACCCTTCATGTTAAACATGGCATAATAGAGGAAAATAGGTCTTGGTTATTAAAGAATTACGGTAATGGACTGTCTGTGACAGAATGACGGAGCTTGTCATGAAAGTTGGGCGAAAAAGATGTTACTTTGAGTCGCTGGCTAATAAGCACGTCAAAAAGTTAAGGTTGGATTAATAAGGTTTGGGAATCACTTTTTCAACCACAAAAGCCTAATTAGCCTCCTAATCACACTTAAATTGTTCCCTTTTTGGGGGTTGCTTGTTTAGTTTTTAGTATTAGATTTAGTTGTTGTTTCTCTAACATTACATTTTGTAAAATGTAGAAGTAAATACTGACTTAGCAGTCGAGTTTGGGGATTACTTTGTACATTTCCCCGGATCCCATTTTTTCTTTTATTCATTCTTTTTTATTTTCTTACAAATAAACTCCATGAGCAGTGACCGATGAATCCGTCCCCTTTATATCTACATACAGGATTAATCCACACACCATAGTTGACTATAGCAAGAAAACACCAATCATGCCACAGCCGGGCTGGTTGGTCGGTTGTCATCTGGTTAATGAGGCTCACGATTTTAACTTCATATTGATTTAATATAAAGTATAATGATAATCAATTCTGATTAATCTTAATTAAAGTCAATTTTCACTTATTATTGCAGGTGGGTTCGCCATCGTCTTCCTGGTGAAGGCGACGTCCGGACACCGATATGCCCTGAAACGAATGTTTGTCAACAATGAGCAGGACCTCAATGTTAGCAAACGCGAGATTCAAATCGCCGTAAGTATAGTTGTCTATAAGTATAATTATAGATAAGATCTTCACACGACTGCATCAATTAAAATACTTATTATGACCCGAGGGGTTGGATTAATATGTTGAAATACATATACACTCACTGTCCGAAATTAAGAATGCACCCTGCACCCGGGATGCAAAATTTGGCTCCTGGGTGCATGCATTTGAAAAACCATGCACCCTGATATGCACAGATTCTTTTGGGTAGTACACACTATATATAAGAGAGAATGCATAAGATATAGGCCGGGTGCACAGTTTTTTATAACCATGCACCCGGTTGGTGCATGAAATATTTCCTTAATTTCGGACACTGACACTAAAGTACGTTTCGTAGTTCAATTTGGTTGTACATGTATGTGTCCATGTTTAGAGTGTTTTGTACGCACCTTACTACATTGAAGTGACTACTTTATTATTATGATTACACTGATCATTTGAGTGCGGAGTCACAGAACAGGGGATTATTTATAGGGTCATTTAGAGAGATCAGGAAAAGAACAGGAACCCCACTCTTCCTGTCAATGTGTCATGTAAATAGAATAACTGACTGAATTAGTTTTCTCTAAAAGTAATGTACACACATTTTGCATACAAATCTTGCTTGATTAACAAACCCATCGGTAGTTTTCTAAAAAGTGTCAGTTTGAGGTTAAATGTGGTTGTATTCTTCTTTCAGAGCAAATTGTCCGGTCACAAGAATATTATGAAGTATGTGGATTCCAGCATCACTCTCACAGGAAATGGCGTCTACGAAGTTTTACTTCTTACTCAACTGTGTAGAGGTAAGTTACTTGAAATCAGTTACCTGTATTTGAATCTGAATTGATCACTAAAATAATTTGTCTTTTAAATACCGAGGGGTGGTTGGACAACTTAACAAATCTTATATCGACCAGACACTTGTCGATCGGACGTAACTTGTCAATCTCTTGATTAACTGAACTGCAATATGTTATTGGCATTTCCCTAAAAAATCTCATTAATGCCCACTTTTAATTTCGCAAAATGATTAAACTGTCCGATAAAGTTACTCTTAAATGGAGGTCCTGCCTTCAACCAACCTGTTGACCAATCTTGAGAAGCTACTCCTGTTATAATAGAAAAAAAATCCAACAAATAGTTGGAGAACCAAGGATTATCTCCAATGCCTCAGGTATAGAACCATAAGACCTGTCAGTTTAAGAAAGTCGCTCGGAGCTGTCACCTGCTGTTGAAATCTGACTCTGATCTTGTTATCGAGAGGATTTTAATTATTTGAAATATTGCACCGCCAGCATGACCAGTGTAATGTTAAAACTCTTACTAGACCGATTAGAAACTGGAATTTAGGATAAGGGAGTTTAGCGTTCTCAAATTTCACTCATATAACTTAAGACCCGAAGCCAATCATTTTCGAAGTTTTCGAAGCTCCGATTGCCATACCCCAGAAGTTTGAAATATTTTGTGATTTTGCAACTCAAAAAATTAGACTGAAGTCCCATCCATATTAGGCTCAATCGGTGCATAAAACGGTTGATTATTTGTAATCAGCTGATTATTCTAGGTGACTCAGATTGAACATGAGCATTTCGATGCATACACCACATATTTACTGGCAATCACCCGAAAACATGATCGGCAGATTTTAGATGAAGAACATCCAGCAGAGAGATGTCCATAATGCCCAATGGACATGGCTGACCATCAAACAGAAAAGGGAAGCGTCAAACAGCAACAAAAAACACATTTGTATCCTGCGTTTTTACGTTTAATAAGACATAAAAAGACGGGTCGTCCTGTGTCTCGGGTCTGCTTTCAGAGCCAGCCTCATTGGTGACAGATCTAATTTCCTATGACGTCACCACCTGTTCCGGACCCTCCTTGTCAACTGACAATTTATTTATTTAATTTTTTTCTTTTGGCCGTTGTTTAAATTTTAAGGAAATGAAATGATTAAAATTATCCGCAGTCATGGTATGGTGAAAAAGGTTAGCATGTTTTATAAAAAGAAAAAATATAATTTCTTTAGACGAATGATGCCTACTTAGGCTGACGTTAATATTTATTCATGGGGTGTCTTTAAGTGTTGTTTGGAATGAGATACTCGGTCAGAATCTCATGACGTTCCAAGGACCCTGTGTCGGAAACGCTGTCCTTTGTGTCACCGAAACAGGGGCTGTAATTAAAGAAAGTTTGACACGAGCGGGGAGTTGACATTAGGACTTGTCGAGTAGGAAGTGTCATTAGGGGAGATTGACGTGCAGAGTAGCAGCCAGTTTAAGTGGGTTTCACTAAGTCCCTTTCCCTAGAAACCCGTCCTGTAATATTGGAATATGAAGCTTATTCAGATTAAAAGGAGAGCAAAACTAAATCAAATTCACGTACTGACATCGACTTGTAATATTAGGTGGTATTCATTGATTGACTGTGTTCCCTCTTGTTATTAACAAAATAATTTATATTCGCGAATATTGATTCTCCATCACTAGATTAGACTAGTGGGCCTAATTCATATAACCTTTTACTTAGATAAAGTCGACAACAATATGCATGCCGTGATTACTTTAGATAATAATAATAATGCTGAAGGGACATGCTCTACCAAAATAGGGGTGAACTGAATCTGAAAAAAGAAGATTAAAAGAAATGAAAAAAAGAAGCACAAACAACTCTTTTTTCCCTAAACTTACAAATCATAAAGCCATACCAACTAAAATTACGTTTAGTGTGGTTTTGATTTATGCTCTAAATAGTTTTAAAATGGCAACTGTATGTTCACCCATGTTTGAGCCACCAGCCCTATGGATCGGGGCGGCATCATGTATTATAACGCTGAAGTGTAGGCGCCAACAAAGTAGGGATGAACTGCATCCAACCAAAAATAAATGTTGGAATTTGCTTTTCTTTTAAAGTTACAACATCCAAAGCTATAACAACTAAAAATACATGCCTTGTGGTTTTGATTTATATTCTAAACAGTTTAAAAGTAAGGTTGTAGACACGGTCGCGTTTGAGCCGCTCGCTCGGTGGATCAGGTCGAGCTGCATCAGGACCCATCCCAGGCCCGTAAAGCCACATCGACTGCTGGCAGCCCGCAGCCCTAATTGTATTGACTTCACCATCAGCCTGTAGTCACACCAACAGCCGCCCTGCAGCAGAAATAGATTACAGAAATATGTCCCCATTTGGTTTTTGGCTGTGGATGACGGAGAGGTTGTGTACATTGCGTTCGAGCAACACACTGCCGAATGGATTATTGATCTGTTGTATCGTTAATGCTTATCCAGTGGCACTATACTATTCTGAGACGTATGCGTTTGTGCCGGTGTGATATGTAGACTGGAGCTGGTTTGTCTTCCTATTTGTCTAGTTTCTCATTCTCTGTTACATGTTTTTTGTCCAGGTTGGGGGGCTTCCATTTAATGCATGTACTTTTTTTTAAAATAGCGGCCTCCCATTAAATATATACGCATCAAGGGGAGAGGGGTTGGTCCGAATCTTTTGAAAATGTGCGTATATTCTAGTACAAATTAATACGTATTTTTGCCCAAGGAGGGGTTGGGGGCTCTGAGATGTTATTTTAAATGTGCGTACATACTAAATAGAGGCCCCATACTTGTGTCAAAGATTGTCTCTTTTTTTCGAATTTCCATATATTTGGCTGTGCAAACTAAAAAAGAATAAAAAGAAGCATTTCGGATTGCTGTGTGATGGATAGTTACTCAATCTTTTTTTTCTTATGTAAGAACTTGCATAAAGTATCATATAAAAAAATGCCTTTCTGGACTTGTTTCATGCTTCATGTGGTAAAAGACTGCAGAGTGACATCACAGATGTATTCGCATCGGGATGTTTACGGAGAAACGGCATCCATAAAACGTAACCTATAGAATCCATAAAACGTAACCTATATGTTAGGCCTATTGCATAGCCGCTCCTACAGCGCATATCGAGATATTGAAAGTATCCCAATGGTCCCAATCCCCCCATTTCCCCAACACATTCAAAAGACCCCTCCCTCATCCAAACCATAAAGATGTGGCCGTCCTCAAGCAGTGGTCGCCCCGCAGTGGTCGCCCCGCAGTGGTCGCCCCTCAGTCGGCGACTTGTGATCAGATCTGTGATCAGGCGTAACGCGACAAGCCGAGATTGGCGCGGCCACTTTAATAAGGCCTGATCCAGGGGCCGGCCAGGTTACGTGGGTATTGATCACCGACTTTGGGCCCGCCCCGAGCCGAAGCTTGTATGGCCGGGGTACTAAGAGAGGGCGTGAGGAGAGGGGGGCATGCTCACAGGCCGTCCTACTATAAAGGCCCTATTACACTACACAACATGAGCTGAGATATGAGGATGTCGCAAAGAAACTACAGATATTAGGGGGAAAGTCCATGTGTAAAATGCTCCAAATTGCCAATTTCAAATAATTATATCACTCTACCGTGTACATTTTCTGTAATATCATCATGTTGCGCCTATGTCATAGCTTAAAGTCGTGAAGTGTATTAGAACCTTTATGGAAGGCGTGAGTGTAGCGCGGGGGGGGGGGGGGGGGGTTGCTGCTGAAAGGCCGTCCTAATAATAAAGGGAAAAAAATGTTTCTCCAAACCGAAACTACGCGGCTGCGGTTCAGGTTTAAAATCGAATCATCTGTATGGTTTCTGTATTGTGGAGAAAATCACAGGAATATTTTTTTTCTTTTGATGAAAGATTTTCGGTTTTTCAGGGTACCACTACGTTATAGACATTATGTAAGTGGTTTGGAGAACACAATTTCACAGATCCTGCAATTTCATACTATTTAGAGAAGACATTACGTCATGTTAGCATATATTAGTCGGAGGCTAGACCTCGCGTTTGCACGGAATTCTAAAATGAAATCACGTCTGAGGTAATGAAAAATGTTATATCTGGAAGCCAAGCATAGGTGCAGCCTAGGAGTGGTGTAGGAACCAAGAACATCATTGCAGTGACGACCTCAAAAAGTCAAAGAGAATAACAAGAAACACATTTATCAAAAACCTGTAGCCTAAGAGTGGTTCGGTGACACTCAGAGGGTGATTACAGTACTGAGGGGAGATTACAGAAAATTACAAGAAACAAATTTATCCAAAGCCTGAGAGCAGTCTGAGAATGGTGTGGATACATTCTGAGGTGAAATACAGAAATATTAGCGTAGAAAAGAAGGAAACTTTCATCAAATGTGTAGCCTGACCTGTTTGGGGACATTTGAAGGGGGGTTACAGCAATGACAGCGTACAGTTACAGAAAAAAAAAGAGAAAAAATGTCATCAAAAGAGTAGCCTGAGCCTTGTGGGAAATTCAGTGGGATATTACAGTAATTGCAGCGTATGGTTCCAGAAATAGAAAGAAACAATTTCATCAAACGTGTAGCCTGAGACTGGTTTGGGGACAAATCCGACATTGGGGGAGGGATAACAGTAACATTAGTGCAAGGTTGTCCCACCGTGCCCGGCCCTCTCACTACTTAGGGCCCAACCCGCCACCGGTTGGGGATTCACTTTGATAAGAGACTTGCATAACGTTTATCTAACATGCCTGTCAACAGCGCTCCCCGTCATTGCCATCTTGTTAGACTAGGGGTCCTCATCTTCTTAGTTTGTCCAGAGTGGGCCGGAGTCACTCGATCTCATTGTGCAAGAGTTTCAAGCTTCAGGTTTAAACGATAATCAGAAAATCATAATCACTTTACATATCTGTTCATACTAAAGTATTTTTATTACAGAATTGTGTACAAGGGAACTGCACATATTTTTGCGCTGTTTTGTTTTTGCGCATCTAGCAATAAAAGGCATTTTAACGCACTCAGAACTTCAACATTGATTAGGAGTTGAATCGTCCTATGAGGGGCCGTCCATAAATTATGTCACGCACAAGGGGGTGGGTGGGTGGTTTTAAAAGTGTGACACTGCCTTATAACAGGCCTAATTTTCATGTTTAAATCAGAAAAGTAAGCATGACGGGGTGGGGGGGGGGTGTCTCTAAAAATACCATGAAAAAGTGTGACATCATTTATAGACAGCCCCTGATATTATGTGCGAAAATGTTCCAGCGGGAAAACAAATGCATTTACATTACACTATCAATTAGATTACATCAACTCAGAGGGAATTATTTTGTTCAAACAGGTCAAGTAATCAACCAGATGAACGACCGGATCGGCGTTGGCTTTACGGAGGCGGAGGTGCTACGAATATTCTGTGATACTTGTGAGGCCGTGTCCCGACTTCACCACTGTCAAACTCCCATCATACACCGAGACCTCAAGGTAAGACGGATTTTACTAAAGCACAGGGAAAACCTAGAGCTTTTCCTTCTCTGCTTTTGGATTTACAAATACTAATGAGTGCAGAATCTAATTTGCGCCTTTAGTAGAGAAAACAAGATCCATTTCTTGTGAGAATTTCGTATTGAATGCAAACAATTCTTAGCATATTTTGAAAATATTTATTGAGTTCCATTGATTATCGTTATTCTCCGTCTTCGATGAGTGGATAACGTCGATAGTCCGATATATCGGAGTAATAGGTTGTCCCAACTCCCATAGAGATCAATGTTAAAAATGGGGGGGGACACATCGTGCTATTTTTGATAGGAAACATCTGTATGGAGATTGAAAGTCGTTCCATAGAAAATGCCTTGAGAGTGTACTCATTAACATAAATAAGTCTGTATCAGGAGAGTGACGAGATGATGTCATAATGATATTCTAAAAATAGAACGAAAGTAGGTCGGGAATACCCCTTTCCCCCACTGGAGGCGGCCATATTGAATAAATTTGCATATTACCAATACAATCTCCTCACACAAATGACCTCAGACTCTCAATCCATGCTCAATCTCGCTCTCTCTCTCTGTCTCTGTCTCTCTGTACCTGTCTCTCTGTCTTTCTCTGTCTCTCTCTGTCTCCCTCCCTCCCCTCCCTCCCCCCTCTCTCTCCCTCTCAGCTATTTAACAAAGTGGATAAGACGGAGCTTTTAGGTTCTTTAGAACCTAACATACCTGATCTTGTGATTATCATTTTTCATTTGATGAAAATCGGTATCATGTACATCGTTCCGACAAGCAGACCATTTCATACATATAGTTCTCGTTAAAAAATTTTTTTTATAAGCTTACAATACAAAGTAGTAACCAACTATATCATAAGTTACACATTACCATGTTTAATCTAATAATCTGTCTGTTAACGAATTATGTAGGTTGAGAACATCCTAATGGAAGACAACGGTAACTACGTCCTATGTGACTTTGGGAGCGCGACGGCCAAGTTCCTAAACCCACAGACTCACGGAGTCCAGCAAGTAGAAGATGAACTTAAAAAGTAGGTCACGAGGTGTTAATTTTTCACTTTCGATTATGATTGCTTAACATTAGAGGAACATAACAAATTGCGTCATTGATATCGGATTATGGAACGGTACCTATAAACAATATGATAAAAGTCCCCAATGAAATGAATGTTGTTTTACACTGAATTGGAAATATCGGAATTGAAATAGATTATTTCAATATGAAATTCGGCATTCAAATGAGACATTTATGCCATACAAGACAGTTAAAATGTTAAAGTAATGTATTATGTTGCAGTCTTTAGGGTAGATTTTTTTTGGATAAGATCAACAGATATATTAGATATCCAGAGAGAATAGTGTAATAAAAGTAAGTTTTGTTTTTCGCCACATGTACCTACGCTTCATTCTGACCCATAGACAATTAGTTTGTGTATCATTCAGTTTTTCTTCTTTTTCAGATACACGACAGTCTCTTACAGAGCGCCTGAAATGGTAGACTTATACAGTGGGAAAACGATAACGACTAAAGCCGATATATGGGTAAGTAATTGTTAACATAACCAAAGAAATTGGGGCGCAGTGATGGTGGGGTGGGTTGGCTAGCCCAATCTCCTCACATGCAAACAGACTGGGTTTGATGCTGTATTGTGGCTGCACCTCTTTGCATTTCCTCTGTGCCAATGACAGGGTTATCAAAGGCCTATGTGCCACCGACTGGTGTTTGTCTGGCCCTGTCTTTTGGAACAAAGAAAACCTGCCTCGGTAAATGTGTAGGGGGTATGGTCTCAACCTTCTCATAGATTCGATCATGCATCAAAGAGATGATTATCAGACCTTGTTCTCGCTGTGATATGACCATAGATGTTGATATGGCATCAAACTACAACCAACCAACAAAATAGAATTTTTTTATTTTATCATACCTTTCATATTGGCATTAACAACGCTCTAAAATCATTTTCAAATAGATATACGGGTAATATTCGAAAATCGATTCAAAAAGCGATCTTGAAATATATGTGATATTAATGGTAAAAACGTGTTTTAATTTGTTTAATTATTTATTTTGCAGGCTCTAGGATGTTTTCTATATAAGTTATGCTTCTTCACCCTACCCTTCGGGGAGAGTACACTAGCCATCCAGAGTGGCAACTTTAGTATACCAGATTCAACCAAATACTCCAAACCGCTGTTAGCCCTTATACGTAAGTACAACATTACTTTCCACGCTGTCTGTCATAACATATTACTTCTATGACAAAAATCATATCGATAAAGCATTGCTATCAAAACAGAAACTACATGAACATTATGTAGATTTGATGTGATTCAGACCTTTAACATACAAACATTGTAAAGTAACAATAAAGAAAATATGCATTACTCTATTCCTTTGTGCAGTCTGGTAAAAGAACCCAAAAGGGCCGGACGTTAAACTTACCCAACAAACCAACTCTATTCCTACCTAGAGAAGAAGAACGCGATTCCCAAATTGCCTCAGAATCGATTAAAATCTTGTTTTACATTGTTTATCACTTCCTTATTTTCAGGATACATGTTAGAAGTAGACCCAGAAAAACGACCAGACATTTACCAAGTGTCCTATATAGCGTTCCGGATAGCGAGTAGAGAGTGCCCTGTACAGAACCTCAATGTGAGTTTCACATCACTTGATATAAATTATTTTAAAAAAATGTAAATGACGTTTTGATCTCACAGCATGATACTGATGTTACGATACTGAAATGCTTACATAAGCAAAAAGGAAAGCGTACGCTATCATTTTTTTATGAGGCTGTGAAAAGGTTGTCCTTTCGTAAGGATATCTCTCTGTACTCCGACTCTTTTAAATCAGTTTTCATAATATAGTGAATGCATGTAGTAGACTAAGGATCAAATATGTTACGTTGCTAACCCCAAAAGCCGTTATAGATATCTTGTTCAGGTCTAACTCAGATTATTAGTATTACCAACGTGATTGTTTTTTCAAAGTTTCCAAGATATGCATGTACCATATGTTTCAGTATAGAAGAATATGTATGTCTATGGTTTCAGATTGTGCAAGTACCAGAAATTTCCAAATTGCCAGCGCCATTGACCGAGGCAGAAGCGAGACAAGTCAGAATGCCCAACAGTACCCCGATAAGGTAGGTCAAAGTTCATCATATTACCACGAAGAAAAAGTCGGCCAAGCCAAACACATGTATGCTAAAGGATCTTCCACGTTTTCAGACGGTTCTCAGTTAAATTTGTTTTCCTGTCTAAGAAGTAGTCTTTCTTTACAGTATTTAAGTTGAGATTTTCATCATTTCTCTAGCATGTAGCTCAACAAAATTGCATGTCTTAAAAATGATTTTCTTTCTCATTAGGTCTAGTATCACTGTTCAAGAAATTGTTTGAATATTTAGTTAGCATACCGAAATATAAATATGAAGTCACATGCTAAGTTAGTTTTCTTTCTGTTCTCATTCAGTTCAATGGATAACTATTACTTTTTAACTTGTGTGTATCCACAAAGTTAGTTATAGAAGAAATTCTTGCCTTGATTGCAATTATTGAAAAAGACACGGAAATGAAGCCCGATATATTTCTTATGTAATAAATGTGTATTTCTAGGCGCCAAATGGTTAACGCCAATAGCGTTGTTCACCGGTAAGAGTGTAAAGTTCCAGCACCCAATCGATTAGATGTATGATCAAGCAAAAGATATAACACAACACTTCAACAGCAGTTCCCCAAAATCAGTTCTTTGAATAATAATGCAAATAATGCATTCATACAAATACTTGAAAGGGTATTTACTTATTTTTGGAATTTATATAAATGACACATACTGTTCTCTTGTTGAAGTGTTGTGTTTTAACCTAGATGGGTATAAGAGACATGGGAAGTACAGGACTAACCTATAGTTTGCACTGTGGTTCATGGTTTTCATTTTACACAAGACTGTCCTAAGTATGTGTTTGACGATTATGTTGATTTTATTTTAGAACAAATTGTTCTGTACTTTATTTCGAAGTCTGAACAAAGGTAACAGACCTTCCAACGATGCCTGACGTTAAATGTGGCTTAACCCTTGATTTCCATGTTAAATTTAGTTCATTTATTCATTTTGATTTGTCAAAAACTAAGGTTTCAAAAAATTGTTGATTAATATGCTATGCCGGTTTTCTTCATTCTAACTAATACTTGTTAAGTATCAGGGTTGTCCATAGCAACATATTAATATAAGATTAATAAAAAAAAACCAATCATGTATTCTACATTTCAAAGGTCGTTCTCTCTCTTCAGTCTTTTAATTTAAGTTTTATTGAAAAGGCCCTGTTTAAGAGTACATGTATAAGATGAAACGTAAACTTGCGATTTGACAATCATTTCAACATGACGCTATCTCTCATTTGGATTACCACTATAATTTTTTATACGTTCTGCTATAACCATTGTTTATATTAACAAAACCAATCATAATCAATGATTTCCAACTATTGATAATTTTTTTTGCAATCCGAGCCCAACGGAAATATTTGATCTGTCAGATAAGGTGTACTGAATTATCTAATTAAGATCTATGTGTAAATAAATAGAAAAAAAATCTTCTCCATTCAGCCGGTCAGTCATCCCACCGGCCATAGAGAGGACATCCGTTGCTCCGCGGGAAAGGCCCAAGTCTACGGTGGTGCCGACTAACTCTGGCCTGGGTCTGGCCATTCAAACCAGCATCAACCCGAGGAAACGCCCCACCCCAGTCACCCCCGGCAGTGCGTCCTCCACAGGTAGGTGCTCCGGGGTTTTCTAATCACAGATGTATGTTTTGAGTTTCACCTGAAGTTTGTTTCGTCCAGCGACTTAGGTAACTATTTGGAAATTCATAGCTTACTTCTTAGTTTAAAAATATATGTATGTCATTTCTATGCAGTTTTGATTGTTTCATTGAGTTAACATGGACCTATCGCTGCCGAATGCATGGGAAATTGCTCAATTCATGCCTATGGTTTTCGTCCTGTTGTTCTGTTTTTTCAATTGGTGAATGGACTATACTAACTTGTTCTTCCTCTATGATAAGAAAATTGTAAATACCAAGTGAAAGACAATGTTTCAATGTGCCATTGCATTAGTGAAATGCAAGAGTAGTAGGCTTACATTTCTTGCTATTCTATTGTAGTATGAAACTAATGTTCTCATTTCTCCTTACCACAGATGGTCAGTCTGCCCAGCAGTCATTCCCACATGTGCCGCAGCAAGGCACCCACCAGTTAGCGCCATCTCCGGGCAACGCGCCAGCTTCCTCCTTTGTCAAACTGCAGCCTCCCACACCACAGGGCCAACAACACCCACAGTTCCCAGGCCAACAACAACAACAGCTGCAGCAACAGCAACAATTACAACAACAGCAGCTGCAGCAGCAGCAACAACAACAACAGCAACAACAACAACAATTGCAGCAACAGCAGCTGCAGCAACAATTGCAACAGCAACAACAACTTCAACAGCAACAGCTTCAGCAACAACAGGCACAGCAACAAGCAGCGCTGATACAAGTGTCTGGGACACAAGAACAGAAACCTGTGTCTCAATCACCTCAACTGGGATCACAACAACAGCAATTTGGCGGAGCAGGCTTCAGTCAGCAACAGTATTCCCAGAATGCTTTATTCCAACAACAGCAGCAGTTGCAGCAACAGCAACAATATCAACAGCAACAACAACAACAGCAACAGGCAGATTTGATGCAGTCGCACTTCACTCCCCAGCAGCTGTTGCAGCAACAGCAGTACCAACAACAGCAAAGACAGATCCAGCATATGACACCACAGCAACAGCCGTATTTCCCTGCAACCAACTTTAACGACCCATTCGGCAATGCTCCTGTGCCTGGCTCATCGAAACAAAAGACATCACCGCAGGACGGCGCGTTCAAAGTACCCGCCGTTCCACCCCCTGCCTCCAGCCAACAGCAACAGGTGAGAGGCTAGACTTAAAACATAAAACAATCATTCAAAGTTTTTCCTTTCCTTTGTCGTTATGTGAAACCTCTTGAAGTATCATGAAACTGTGCGTTCAACCTTCTCACCAGTTGACCATTGATATATATGCATGAACCACTAAGTCAGTCGGTCGACTCCGCTTAATTGAAAATTAACAGTTCATGATATAAATCAAGCAACTACACAACACAACCTGTGTGCATTCCTCACAGACGGAGATTTGGCCTCGTTATTTGGCAATTAGCTTTAAGTAAGAGAAATCTTTTGAATCTGTATACTGTTAACTTGGTCTAAGATCTTTTTCTTCCCCACCCAGCCGCCATTCCAGTCTTGTCAGTCGTTTGCCATGTACACATGTGAATCATCCTGTATAGAAAAAAAGCAAACCAGATAAAGAGATGAGAAAATACTCTTTTTCGGATTCCTGCTGAAGAACATCCATTTTTTTGTAAAATAAATTTTAGACAACATTTCCTGAAAAAAAAAAAAAAAGTTTCAAATAACATGTACATCTGTTATACATGAAAAGATGGGTTTTGTTTTTCAAGATCTGAGGGATTGCAGTGAAAAAGTCGCACTCAGTAAAATCTAACAGTTTTTGAGTGGTCATGAATACTCAGGATTTTCCGAGTATAGTTTTCCTATGTACTACTGAGGACATGTATGCATGTCAGCCTACTGACAGGCTGCAGCCCCAGAGGGGCGTGGTGGCAGGCAGCGGGGCACTGTGATGTCAGCGTGTTCACTGCTCATTGCGGGTGTTGTGTGTTTGGCAGGCCGAGCGGGACGCGCACATGGCCACCTCCTCCCGGCCGCCGATACACACGCGCACTCACCGGCGTGGAGCCAGCGACGTGACCGACCGCCTGTCTGACCGCAACCACCCGAGCGCCTTCAGGTAGCCAACTCTCGTGTCTCCCTCACCCTCTATACCTCAGTTCCACCAGTACCAACACTGCTACCACCACCACCACCACCACCTCCACATACACTCCCAGTCTCACTCAGTCTCTCCCCATGTCCCCCACACAGTGTCAGTCTGCCTTGTGTTTGACTCGACACGCTAACTTCCTCGCTATTTGCTCCTATAAGTAATGATAACAAAAAAAAACAAAAAACATTGAGGTGAAAATACAGTGCAAAAAGGATTGGTATTTAGATATAGCTCTTCTTCAGTTCTTGTTTGATTTAACCTGCTGGGACCATGGTTTTTATCAGAAATCACAATTACCAAATTATCCGGCACAATTGCACATTTGACATAATCCAATTGCATATCCTGTTTAACAGATCAGCCACATAATGAAAACATCCCTACCCGGTAGTAATTGATGCCAGTAGAATATACATGAATATAGGGAAGGTTTTTAATACTTCTATTATACAGAAGATGATTTATCGGTGAAAATGTTAGAACATCTGACTGAAATTTATTAGAATCAATATCTTGCTCTAAAAATGAATTAACATGAATTAAACTAAATAACTAAGAACTTAATTGAACTAGATAAATGTTTAAGAAAAATAAACTTTGAAATATTCTCTTTTTTCCCCTTTTAACTTTGAAATGTTGTACTGGTTCAAGATGGGCCATGGTTATCCTTGTAATGCTCACTTTGTGATACTGAAGGCTGTCTTTTACCCGCTAGAATCTACACCCACAATACTGGATTGCTGCCCCCGCCTGGAGACCTTTCTAAGGCCAAGTCGGCGTCCACCACCCCGTCCTGTTCTCCTCCAAGGTCAGTGTTGTCTCTCCTACCAATGTTTTTTTTTTTTTTCATATTTTATTTGTCATCTTCAGACATAGCCTGTTCTTCCAGACGTTACAAAAATCACAATTCATAAGTACACTATCCTCGGTTAATATTATCTGTTCAGATTATCAATTGAATCCATTAACGCTATCAGTTACAGATTTTATCTATTTTACAGAAATGCGATTTTTAAGATTCAGTTTGAAAATTCAAGATGATATTTGGGCATTTGTGCTTTGCTCAATTCCTTTCAAATGCAGCTCGGGTAAATGAGATGTATACATGGCGTTTTTCCAGCTTTAGTTTTATTTCTTTCCCATCCGGAATACTACAGAACTATACCAATTTGGTGTTTTGCTCGTTTGTCTTGATAAAATACTCTTCTTACTCTCTCTGTGTTTCCTCCCTTTTTCCGGGGAATGGGATGTCGGGAGTTTTCTCATGCTTTTTGCACAAAAATAATTCTCACATAACTATCCTCGTCAGTTTCAATTATGGGGCCATATAAGTATTGAAGTGTACAATAGTAAACTGAATTTTGAAACTTGTTTGTTAAACTATAGCTGCAAAAACAATAGTGCCAAACAAATAAAGTCTTTGACCTGATTTGCAGCAAGACGCCCCAGCGACCGTTATCAGCTGATGTTTCCACCGATATCTCAAGCTGGAACCCATTTGGAGATTGTGATGACTTTGGAGGACTTTCCGAGGACATGATTATTGGTCGGGAATTCGATAAAATCAGACGAGGATCTAATAGCAGTATGTATCATCAGCCCTCTAAGATATCCAAAATAACGTATATAAATTAAATCACTGGGTTGTTCTTCTTCTTTGTACAAATAACTTGTATGGATATTTTGAAGACGTAACTTAATTTAGTGAAGGGTTATTTTTGGTGTATAATGATTTTGGTAATATTTTAATAATGATATTTAAAAAAGTAATATTGAAAGACAGGCTTCCATATGTCCCTATAAATATTTGCACAAAATTCTTTGACCATGACCTGAGCTTTAATTTTCATCTTTCAGGTATTACGAATGTCAAGAGTCGCGAAGACTTGGTCATGTCGAGTACAGACCTGGTGGCCGATCCCTTTGGTTCTGCACCCTTCAACCCTCCGAGTAAGTCACCTTATTTCCCACCTAATGGAAACCACTTTCTCTATAATAAATAATAACCTATGATTGTTAAAGAAACACTCACAATTAGACTCTTCTATTAGAATAAGTCTGGTATTATCCTTTTGAGTATTCCTGTATTCTTGAATTTATCACAAAAGTCCAACTAAAACAGGAAGTAATAGTGTTATGATTACTTTACCAGTATACATCTGTATTGGGTCTTGCACATGAACAAACGGAAACTGCTATGCCTTTTCTATATCTCCTCCTTCTCCTGATGTCACTATGAGTAGATTCTTCCCGGAAGAAAACCTTTGTTCGGATTTGCATATTGTCGATGTTCTCGCGTAGTTCGGAGTCTTGTTCGGGTTGTCTGAATGGGCCTGTCCTTGGCTGCCTGTGTGTTGACTTAGAGGTGGAGGTTGGGCCTGAAGCGCGCATGTCTACGTTTTCCCCCTGCAGATAAAGGCAAACCAGTGAAAACCAAGGGTGCCAGCAGTGCGGCCTCCCACCGACGAGCGGCGTCCGACTGTTCCCCGGCCGGAGGAAGAGGTATGATGCTCCTTAACCAAATGAACTTGACCTTTAGATGACCTCCTAGGCTGGCCTGACCTAAATCATGACCTAGGAATGACCTTGACCCAAGACCTTGACTTTGGGAATATGCTGCTCATATTCTCAAGTGCAAGGCTCAAGCCGCACAATTATTTGATAGGGCTGTAAAAGAGGAAGGATATATTTACACTATCATGTATGTTATAGCTTAGAAGAAAACAAATGTACATAGTATATCTTTTAGTTGCAAAGGTTTCACCTTCTCTGGTGCTATATAATCTAAAGTAGGGGATCCGGCCGACAAGACTTCACGAGGTTTATTACTCTACAGCACGCCGAGCCCTTAAGCGACAAGATCGCCCTTCGTTCTCCAGGGTCCTTTGATTGTACCGCCTCTGTTTTTCACTTATATTGTTGTGTTTGTCAGCTCTCAGATAGAGCAACACCGAGTGGTCCCAAGTATGCATTGTGTTTTAAGACATATCTACATAATATAAACAAAGAATAGTATTGCACAACTACTGCTAGGAAGCACCAATGGTTTTAAAGACCAAATACAGATACAATTCCATGGCTGTTTTTAGCGATTCTTGATTTCTTAAGATTTTAGAGGTGCCATATTTGTAATTGTTTTGAGAAGCTTTATTGTAGTTTATGCCGTTCACAAAACCAAGTCCCTTTTCCGATGTCATTACATTTACGTAAGTTTGAGTCATCAAAGAACTTGTCTTTTTCTGTGCAAAAATTCTTGCACATGATGTGTCTGTATCCTTTTTGTGAAATTTAGTCCCAGTTAATGTTGAACTTATAAAAATCTATCCAAAAGTTTGATTTAGTGAATGGCATATAACGTGGAACTTATCATGTGGATGTTTAAACCAGAAAATTATTCATTAGTCACTTTTTGGAATAGATCAATTTAATTAAGGATCTATCTAAGGATAAGTTTATAGTTGTAACCTGAATTGGTCATGTAGCAACAGAACAAGCCTGAAATATATTACCGGTATTGGCAATTCTATTGCGAAATGTATGTGCTAAAATGATTATATGATCGAAATGCTACATTGTGATTGTACACGACTAGTGGAAAAGTAGACTAATGCACGCATTGAAGTCAGGGTGTTGGGTGCAGATTTCACGCTTATAATTTGTACCGTTTTAGTGGATCGTATTTTAGGTATAAGGGCAGTCATAAACTGCTTTTAGTGTCACCACAACCAATAAGAAAAGAAAATCGAGAAAATGTTCTTTTTTATGTGACTTAATTGATTTGAATTTTACAACTAGATATAAGCTGTTCTTTGCATGCATTTGAAATCATCATTATACTTGCATTGTTTTCTTGCCCATGTGACACCCAATTTATTATTGTATATGAAATGCTATGTTGTTACGAGAAAAATTATAATACTCCTGCTATGTCAACGTCTGCTGCCTTTTATTGGAAAACTAGTATGTATTCCGATGTTGTAAGCTTTTGCATAGGAGCAAAACATTCCATATCATAATAAAATACAAGTGACGCTCACTTCAAGAATAGTAATTACAAGTGATAGCTAAATGTCTGAGGATGTTTCATAGGATGCCCCTCTCAGGATGTGCTAAAGAAAATTGTGAAATTAAATAATTTGTAAGAAGAGTACTCAGTGATATAACCGATGTCGATAATATCAATTGGAAGAAACTAGCTGATCAAAATGAAACGAGGCCTGAGGACTAAACTTACCATATCGTGACAAAGTTTTGGCGTTCAGTAGTGTACAATTAAATGCACCGACTGTGTGCTAACTATGTATCAAGTTCTTTTGATAGCATTTTGATTCAACATTAGATAATATATGAAATGATAATATTTACCTATATAAGTAAGGCGTACTCTAATTACATGTACAAAGTTAGCACATAGAAAATACACACAGTATGTAAATCATGCTGTGCTAGATGGACATAATTAATTACTATTTAACTTACTTTGTAACACAAAAAAATGTAACTGAGCGGCCTTTTTATGTAGTCACCCCCCAAAAAATGCTTTGAAATCACGAGAAACCCGTTCTAAAACAGTGGAAGTTATAGTGGACAGCTTCAAATTGTTGAAGTATAGTCATGTGTCCTTCGTTTATAGTCCCACGATTGCAATAAAGAGCGTATATTTAAGGCGTCCAAATATATTTTAGGTAGTTTTAAGAATTTACATAGGGGTGACGTTTACTGTGATTGCTAGGAGTATAGCCTTATTGATCAACAATTAATATCTATGGAACTTGCAGTAATATCCGTTTGTCGCTGTCGTAAGATAAATTGGAAGATAAAAGTAAGGTTTTCATACAAACAGTTAAGGCACACAGTGCCATTTAGTCACATTTGATAATACCTTGCGTGATGTTTTAAGTCTGAAACATTTTAATGAATAAGTGATATCCACCCCATAGTGGTAAATCAACGGTGAAGCTATAGGTATGTAGGCATTCCCTTTCTATTGAGATTGACAATATACTATTAATCTCCATGCACTTAATGTTTAGAAGATTGTTTATTAAGACAAATGGTGCAAAACAACCAAGAAATCCCCATTTTGTTTAGAAGTGGATTTCTTGCCAGGATGTACAGAGACAAATATCACCGTATCGTTTAATTCTAAACTATGTTTATTCCTTAAAATGCCACAGAAGTAGATATATATCCTTATTCGGCACCATTTAGCTAAGATAATATAAAATTTACCGGTGCATCTAGAAAAACCTTTGCCTACATTCATATAAAATAATGTTCCGTTGTTAAGCACTAGTGGATGGGACCATGTGACAGCTTCATATGATTTATCCATGGGGTAGCGTAGTTCCGCGTTTAGTCTATCAAAAGTCTGGGTTTACATAGTCGCACAGGCACTAAGTTGTCTTAGGGACACTGACCAAACTGTTGTTAAGTCAGGGCGGTTCTTAGTTTCTGCTTATCCGAACTTGCCTTCAAGCTATATGAGATTTTATGTGGTGATCATAAGTACTAGATTTAGAATTTTAACCTTATTTATAGAGAACACAATCATGAACATGTCCGCAATAATAAACCCATTTATTTGCCAAGAATGTATATATGGCAAGAGTAACTGTTATCTCTTTATTTGTAATTTCGTTGACGAGACTGTAGTACCTCTTATAATTTTGTGATTTTTTTTTTTTTTGTAGTATACATATCTTTGTACATTCTTAACAGTTCCGTTGAATAAAGCGTCCATACGATCCTTCTGTTGAATAACTTTATTTGTTTTCTTTATGCATGACTCCTAATACGGAGTTCCATAGTAGATGTCAAGGCATGTTAATTAACATAATCAATCCTAAGGTAAATCAAACGAGTTCTTTAGTTAAGTCAATGTGTTTATTTCGCTTGATTAGCTGTAATAATTATGCATGGTTTAATGTGAAAACGTGGATTTCCATAGACAATCTCGGGCAAGATAATATGATATTACATTTATGTTAAACATGTAGATAGGACGGAACATGTAAGAGTGTTGGTTCTTCAAGTTAATTAATTACGGACTTGTGGAACACTTAAAAGCACTGTAAAATATTCCAAATGAACTTTTTTTTTGCTTGTGGATTTCCATAGGTTGACATAAGTGACATCGTGAATATTGTATGTAAGATGTCAAATACTATTTATAGTATTGCAACGTTATTCGATGCTTTGATAAGCTTCATATACGAAATCATCAGTTGGATCAACAACAAAATAAAAGGTGGAGGTACTAGTTCCAAGTTATAAGGGATCCTTGATACATGTACGGTATATGTGATTCCTGATTCTGAATCACAGACGCCTCATTTCGATTCAACAATACGCGCACCCCGTACCCCCTCACACTGTGTTACCCTTCCCCAGAATGTTGACAAAACTACTATGTAGTCAGTAGTTCCAACAGAAAACTACCTGGTAGTATCACAGAACTACCACATGTTTTCACTAGCCTTGTAATGTCTTTTACAGATACTTTGATCGACATGAAATCTGTTTTGAAAAGGCGTGTTTTTCACGTGGTCTTTATTTTTACTTCTTCCCATGCAGGGGTTATACATTCTCGCCACTTTTTGTGTAAAAGGGTTCCAGATGTAGCTTTGCTGAGGGATGCTCGCACTCACCTCGGTCAACTCACTTTGCTCCTAATGCAATACTGGTTGGGGTTACTTTGAAAATGTATTTTGTTGATAAAAAGTGCAAAATTATAAAAACATTTTCAAGCTGCTACGGTGACGAACTTTTCAAACTGCTTTAAACTTTTTCTGAAAATCTGAAAATTCTGAAATGAAGCTCAAAAGCCGAATTTAAATAATGTATCTTTGGAAGTACGATTATTTAGGAGATTTCGTTTTGATAATGCAATGCAGTTTGATTAGGTCGCAAATAATTTGTTAATCTCACTTTTAAGTTTAGTGAAGGGTTATGTTTTATTTCACGCAATACAATTGCCTCAAGCTTGAGAGACACACATACCTTGGAATCTACCCTTCATTGACATCCATATGACCATCCCAGGTCTGCGAATCAAATAATTAAGTGGAATTATGTTCACCTAGCCGTGTGATTCTGATTGGAAAAAGTCAACCAAAGGTTGCGACGGTTTGCTTCGGTTGATCGGGCAATGCATGCATGCAATTAGCGGTCGGGGTTCTGAACCATAGGCATTCGGCCGAGCACATCACCACTTTGTGACAAGTGAGTGTTCCTCTTCATATCTTTGCCTCTACCTGCTTGTCCCTTGATAAAACTAACTATGCTGGACGTCTTTCATTGCGGGCACTCATCTTCTGTCAACTCTCCAGTGTCTTATTTTGCTCTCTAAGTTGTGGTGTTGGGTCTCTCTCTGCAGCTGGCAACTACTTTCTTAAGGCACTATAATAGCACGCTCCTCTCACCTTTGGATGATAAGAGTTTGTCTTGGTTACATTTTCCGTTCCTGTACCACCGGCTTTGGCTTTGGTTAGTTTGAACCGACCTATAAATTAAAAATCATGCTCACAATGTTAAGTGGTGCTGTATCGGCCGACTGCTTTGACTCTCATAAAAGGTATCACACTAATTCTGATTGTGGGTAACTTTAACAGATGATCGTGAATGTATAAACCAATGAAAACTGTACCCTGCATGGGAAAAATAATGTCATAAATAGTGTTAAGATAACTGTAAGCTTTGAATAAGGCCGCTTCATGCAAACGTATTCCAAACCACTTTTGCCAGGATTAATTTGTAACGTTGTTTTCCTTTTGTTGCAGGCTACGCTAAGTTGAAGGAGCGGCATAGCAGTGGAGAGAAACTGGATGAGTCGGATAGCGAGGAGGACCGGGCCATGCAGAAAAAGGAGGCAGAATCGGAAGCCAAGGAAGCCAAAGAATCAAAAGGGGACGCCTCCAAACTAAGCACAGTGTCCTCAGAGATAATAAGCGCCTCAACGAGGATGTTAAAGAGAGCGGTGGAGCACTCGAAGTACAAGCAGTTAATTGTGGATGCTGATAGCGATGAAAAGGAGAATGGCGACAACGAGGACCTCAAACCGCCCCGACCTCAGGCCGATTCGAGCTCGGAGGGCCAGGATGGCACCGAGCAAGGCGACCGCTACTACAAGAAAGACAGAGACTTTGGCTACCAGGAGCTGGACGATGAGTTCGGTAGGAAATACTCAGCCAAGCCCAGCCCTGACTTCCACCATTACAACACGATGGATTACACTTCTGACCAGGGAGAGTCCCAGTCTGAGGAGGCGGACCGCAGACCCTCTCTGATCAGCAAAGTGGCCAGTGCGAAAGGGCAGAACCAGTCGCTGCAGGGTCAGCATCATGACCGGATCGTTGGACACGCCCACGGTGGCAGGCCACTGTTGGACGATGACGAACTGTCTGATTCTGAGGTACCGAAAGAACCGGTGCCCTCTAGAGGATCGAGCGCCATGAGTGCGGGTAGCTCGGCTTTGATGAGTCTGGGCACGCCAACCACCTCCCCGATGTCAGCCCAGTCGGAGGGCAGCAATCCAGACCCCTTCTCTGGCGCCCCATTCAATAAGAAAGGCTCTCGAAAGAAACGACCTTCGATGAAGAGTCCTCCCCAGAAAGCCAACTTAGATGACCCGTTCGCTAAAGCCCCTTTTCGGTCGGGGTCAGCCGGGCTGGCCAAAACCAAGTCGCCACCTAAGAGCGGTACCCCAACTATGTATGTGAACCAGGCAGTGGTGATGGTGGACCAAGATGACCCCTTTGTATTGTTAAACGCGCGGGGCGGCAGTGCCATGGGTAGCACAGTGTCCCCAGCTAGTATCGAGATGCGTTCACCCTCCCAGAGTCCGGGCGTGGTACAGCCGGTGAACGCAGCCCCCCAGCCAACCGCACCAACACGAGACATTCCAGTCCAGCCGCTGCACTTGGCCAACTCGTCTACCTCGCCGCAGTCGCTGTCGTCGTCACAGAATGATGTTTTCGGTCTGCAGAGCTTCGCCCACATGACGGCCTACCAGATGCAGCAGCAGATGGGGCGCCAGCTGAACCCGCACAGCGGTCACCCCATGCCCCAACAACAACAAGCACCGCAGCAGCAGCAGCCGGCCTCCTGCTACAGCCCGCCCCAGTCCCAGGTGCCCGCGGCCCATCTCTCCTCCACCAGTCCCAGTGAGAATGCCTCGATCGGTTCCCCACAGGCTCTTCTCGGTTCCCCACAGGCCCTGCAGGGCGAAGACCTATTCGGAGCCCGTCCCTTCGAGGATGCTATGTTCTCTGACTACCAACCCGATCCCCACCGCCCGCCTCCTGCCGACACCAAACACATGGGCGGAGGAGGTGGGGTCTCCAAGAAAACGCCCCGGAAGAGCAGTGGCAGCCGGCTTCGTCGCCGGGGGTCATCTGGTAGCTCGGGCAGCGAGGGGAAACCCAGCCCGCGCTCCAGCAAAAAGGATAAGTATTACTCGCGGAGCACAGAACTGCTACATGATGAGAATATGGAGGTGCTGCTCGACTCACCCACCCAGGGCAGCGCCAAAAAGGGCAAGCACAAACCGTCAAAGAAAGCCTCGAAGGAGAAACCCAGCACGGCCTTCTCCAACCTGAGCTTCATGGACGACAGCGAGAAGGACCCTGACATGCTCGAGTCGCGAAGCGAGTCACAGATGAACCTGGCAACAGACACTGCCCTCAAGACGAGTAATGCTGCGAACTACGCCGAGGAGGGCAGCCACACCTTACCCCGGGCCGGTGGCAAGAAGCATCGTGTTCTCCCAAAGACTCCAGACGCAGAACCTTTCACAGTGAAAAAGAAATCAGGAGGTATATTCAAGTAATGCTGATTTTCCAAAAGATAAGCTTAGGTAAGAGGGTGATAAAAAGTTATGATTTCTAGATTTCGCTCTTGGTTTACGTCCTAACTGAAGAAATTGTTGGTAAAATTAAACTTCATATACTCTAAATGAGGTGGTGCATGCACAGTAAATAGGGGAAGGACGTGTCAGATTATGTAGCGCCGCACGACCGTTCTGTTCACGGGTAGCCCACGGTGTAGAGATGTCCCCACTGGACACTCAACAGTTTTACTCCTCCTTCACATCGATGGCAGAGTTTGTCTCTGGAGTTCTTGTTTGTACTCGACGTCAGACAAGCACGTGAAAGACTAACCGAAAGTTGGCACAGCGGTTTAGAAGCAATCTCGACTTCTGATGGATCTACGCAATAGATATGGTCTTTGCCAGCCCAAGGAAAAATTCCCCAAGATAAAAAACCTGAATTATAAATTGAATAGAACAATATGACCTACTGGTATGTATATTATGTATTACGGGGGACATAAAATTTAGTGTCCGTATAAAAATGCTGTTTTCAACTTCTGGCTTATATAGTTAGAAAGCAGTGTTACTGATTCTGTATTCAGCATTGTGGAAATATCAGTGGTTACTAGTATAGCATTCAACTTTAAAGGTTTAACGTTACATAGTCTGACTGCGAAAAAAAGAAAATCTGTTTACATGAACATTGCAAAACTTCAGGAATTCTTCCACTCGTCACTGTACGTATAGAATCGCACCAAACAGTTTAGTGTTGTAAAGGTGCATACTTTCAGCATGCCCAAACACAGGGGAGACTGGGTCTCTCTGGGTTTACTACAATAGCATATCACTTTCTGTTCTTTTAACTTGGATGTCCATGTTAAATTGTACCAAAGTAGTGTTACGCGAAGGTTGCACTCAAAACACACTATTTGGACATTTTGTGCAAACTGCTTTCCCTATTATGAAACATCACTTGGCTTTCTAATTTCTCGATAATATTGTTTAAAGGTATATGGACTTATTCAAGTCATAATTTAAAAAAGAAAAAACTCACATTTTACCATAAGTTCATATCTATTAAGACCCTAATCCCTGGATAGGAGTTGACTGGTATCAACTGTAAGCTAATAATATGTAACAGTATGTTGAGGTAGTAAGGGTCTTCTGTGAATTGTATTGATGAACATCGTATCTGCATCAAATGTGTCAAAACCATAAAACTCTCATCTTATATGTACTATACACATCGGTCAGGCAAAACTAAAAGTTCCGAAAGTAAGTGCTCTGGGATTCCCCAAGAGCTTGTGACACTGGTAATTTGGTAATTTTATGGAATTTAGTTTTTAACCAGTTACATGTTCACCGTGAAGATTGATTATAATAGTATATGTTCAATCAACTACTGTATACCTGCTACGCAGGGCATGTTTACTTCATCCATCGGAGACAGTGGACCCCAGCCAACAGTGAGACTACATACTGTAAAAAGGACTAAGTTATAGGTAGTAGGAGTTCATTGTGAATCCAAACTTTTTTATTGGTTTCTCATTTGACTGTCGGAGCTAGGCCGCAGAGCAGTGGAGTACCGTTGTGAGATTGGTATAGGTCTTGGTGTACTTTGACTTGTACGTTAACGCCGAGTGCTTCACTCGTTTCCCACACACCTGAAGCATTACAGTGTCTTTCAACTTATGCAATGCAGCCACGTCTCATTTAACCAGACTCCGTTATACCTGAGGCCGTTACTATGAGTTATATCCGTTATTTCGCTGATATTAATAATGTCCATTAAGTTGTATTTAAAAACAGTAGGCCTGGGTGGTTATGGGAATCTGGATGAAAGACACATGACTGCTACAAAATATTATTGATTGATCCATATGTTGTCGAATGAGATTTCTGTCGGTTTAAATTTCATTATATTATTGTGGTCACCGTAGTTCCATTTCCCTGGCCGTGTTTCAACACAGTTATTTGTTGAATACCAACATCGCTAGATTCACCTAGAGTACAACGTCATGCGTAAATGGTCCTTGGTTTTTACATTCAGTAGCAATACATCCTGCTTTTATACTGTGATAGAGGTTAGATATCCAGCAAAAGTCTTAAGTGTCATAGTACTAACTTGACGCTCGTGCTGTAGTATAGAACCAAGGCGAGCGATTGAAGCTCCATGCTAACGCGTATTGTCACATTTCCATCACATCTTAGTAGATTCAAAGATAGCGTCAGACTCAATATTATGGAGATTTCATCACGATCTATGAATAACTTATATAAGGAAATCGATGCTTGCTTTCCAAGTTGTGTTCGTTACGTATGAAAAGTTAGCGATTGATTCTTAAGTCAGATATTTGTATAAATATGGCTAAGTTCACTCCATATTTCAATTGCAAATGCTAGTAGGTTTTCTTCTTCTTTTTTAATGAAAATATTGATTCTGTTTGAGGGAACGATATCGGGCTTATTTGTCTGTTTTACAATTGACATATCTTTCACACTTATCAACGACCTTCCGAATCTATGTAAATTTGCCAAATGTATACCGTTTTCCATCAATTACATCGGATAAATTGATTTGTTTTTGAAAAAGTAAGAAGTAAAGGAATAAGTTATTCACTTCACTATGTTGTCGAGTTACGCCTAGGGTGCTTCGGGTAAGGTGACGTCGACCATTATTGGTGTTGAAATCTTCTGATTTCGGGGGTTACAGTAGAAAACCAACCCACACTGAAACTAACATGGATGTATTTATTTGTACAATTGTTTCTGCAAGACTGTGCTGATTTCAAACCAAACGGTACCACCGATATTAACGTCACGAAATTAATCACTAGTAGTGGGTTTGCCTGTAGACTTTTGTTTTCGTTCGTTTATTGTACGATTATTTTTTCAAGACATAAATGTCTGATTATTAACATTACTGCACGTCAATCGAGAGCCATATGAATTATAGTTAATTTTTTGTTTGGATGAACTGATTCCGGGTTCAAACTGAAATTACTTGATTGTTGAGAGGTCATTAATACACATTGGAAAGTTAGGGATGATAAATGTGTTTAGAACAAAAGTTCAGTTATTCCCCTGGTCTAATTGCTGTTGCGTTTTCAATGACCACTGTTAATCGAAATTCATGGTCTAGGTATGATCCTCCACAGATATGATAACCGTATGAACCACGTGTAGTACTAGCCGAGTCATGTATACTATTCTTTCACAAGGGAAGAGATGTGAGGGTATGGATGATATATATCCAGTCTACAGGGGAATGTAACTATACTATATTATACTGTACAGATTTGGTTCATTCCTTCGGTCATATTCCTGTAAGATTTTGAACGTAAAATGTATATTACAAACTGTATATAGAATCATATATATAAAAGTATAAATAAAATGTGTACAAATCAAGAATGGAACACCAAGTCGTGTTTTCAATTTATTTGTTTTTTTATCCAATGTGCTCAGGTCATATCGGTATTTGAAGAAAGTTTTAGAATAAATCTATATTTAGTACATAAAGTACCTGATACCAAATTTAGATACGTACACAGAAATAGATGAAAATATTTCAAATGTAATTTACAGGAACTAGATATACAGAGTTTATTCTTTATCAAGTTGCCAAGAAAAATGCTTTAGTTCTAAGATGTTGTAGCATGTTCTCATTTAATACCGTTAATATTGTAGACCTAATTATTGAATAACCCTCAAGTGAACAAGTACTAACTGTAACAGTTTCTTTATACTAGTTAAGTTTATTTAGACAATTGTTTTGAATTTATCCTTACAATCGTATTTTATATCTACTAACTATTAGTCGATAGCTAATGATCATGACAATGAATAAGTGTGACATCATGGCAATCTGAAGTCCAAAACACTATTGATATTTGGCGCAATCTACAAGCTACCAATAAATTTGATTTCCCCTACTCTGGATTATCATATACCTATTTACTGGTTACTAAAAAGACTTCTGGAAAAAGAAAACTAGTAAACCCCAAGCATTTCGGTTTATCTATCGTCTGAACTGTGACAAATCGACGAGAAAATAGTTCCACGAGTCAACAGTTAGGGGTCGAACTTCCAAGGAAAAAGGATGGAATTGAGAAGGAATGGATATGTGATTTGAAAGAAGCAACATGTGCATTTGAATAGGTTCACATGGATTTACAGTTAAAGCTTTTTCACATATTGGGCTGACATTCAAAAACCCACTTCCATACAGTTGCTATACAGGCGTGAAATGACTAGTGTTGATATACAATCAGCAAATCTTTTGATTAAATAATTTAAAAGTGATAAAATGACAAAATTGTAAAATCTCTGATAATTGAGACTATTCTGAATTCTGAACAGCAAATCCGAATGGGTTTTGCCTTGATGTACCTTTACTTGGACTGCTTATACTAGAAAGATTGTCGCACTGTCTCAAATTGGAGGACATGGTGAAGTGTGTACAAATCTTTTTCAGGTGTGACTGGTATTTTCCTGTCATTACCTGAAAACTATTCTTAATCCAATTGGTATACGACAGTATATGATAACGCTAGTTGTACATAGCAAGATGCACGAAGCATAATGTAATGTTACCATTTTTCAGTTCTTACGATTTGATTAAGTACAACGCACCTGGGAATGCGGTTACCGTATTGCAGTAGAATTGCCAGTGTTATGAGAAAGCACTGTAGAAAAACGTGTATATACAAACTATTGAGCTGTTTGTTCAAAAAGTAAAGACAAATAATTACATGACCACAATAAAATAATACTCTACAGAGAAAGTCCGTTTTTTGAGCAAGTGATACATAATTCAGGACACAACTCTATGATTTATTTGAACATGCGTAGTAGCAAAAATTTCTAAAGCCTCAGTAACTTTCAATATTTGATTCTCTATTTCCTTCTTTTATTTCTCTTTTTTCACGTTCCCAAAATATTTCAAATCTTAAAGTGGATAATCATCATACACGCTTTGTTGTATTATTTCCTACTAAACAGAGCTACTCAGGATACTGGTATCGGTAAGACAAAACTTGAGCACAAGAACGTAAGCCTGGAGCTGATCTAAATTACCAATACCGATCTATTTGCTAAGTACAATAAAGTTGGGCAACAAAAATAACCTGAGATCCGTTGCCTAACAATAATTATCCAAAACCATTAATGTTGTGTCCTGAGTATATTTTGTTCCAAATATACCTGAGTTCAACAAAGAGATACATCAACCAATGATTGATAATTAATGTAAATAACCGTTTGGAAAGACAGTGCATATACTTTTTTTTAAATTGTTGGAAAGTATAATGATCTGCCAAGATCGATGAATCCAACAATAGCATTAAAAACGACTCATGCGTTCTTTAATCTTTAAAATAATATAACTAAAAATCAAAAAAGGTATTAAAGATGTAAGTACAAATATGCAGTAAAATATCCTCTCAAAAACATTTTGAGAACTTACCTTTAACACTCAACAAGGTGATTATCACGACTGATAAGTATAGTATCTCTATTAAAAATAAGGTTTAAAAACAAAAAGAAAACTTGACCGTTCTCACTCTTGGTTTGGAAAAACACGTATGGTCGACTCATTTGTATGTGATCACTATCTGAATCAAATGACAATTTACACAGTTCACCGGATTGGATACATAATAACTAGAGTAATATCTATATCTCTCTGCCTAGCAGGTCACATTATTGTATGCGTATTGCTAAGATCGTTGCGACACACAAGATTCATTTCTTTGTGCCTATCGGTGGAAACTACTTATTGCGGTGCTGGCTACTATCACCAAACTAGCACTGAATCACAGCTACTGATAAAATCACAGAATTAAACCGGGTATACATCCCTCAGTAAGTTAATCATTTGCCAACTAAGTAAGACTCGACCCTTACTGATAAGAGCAATAATTTATGAGTAGATATGTTTCTGTCTCATAGGAGGTAGTAAGGCCAATAAAAATACATGATTGTGTTCAGGTAACAGGCCGAAAAATTAAAGTAGGTGGGTCCTTTTTTTATCTTCTTCTTTTTTACTAGGCATATTCTTGAAAATTCAGAAATCACGCCGGATACCCTCTAAAATTTCCAGGATCTAAAATACATCTCTTAATCTAATATATGCCATTTCCTGTAATTGGAGTATTTTTCAATAAATATCAATATGTTTTAAAAGAATTTTTTTCTAAAAAAAAAAGTCAGGCTTGGGCCAAAATATTAGGGTAGGTCGGGTTACCTGAACACAACAATTTTGTATCATTGGCCTTAGATAAAAGTCCTAGGCTGGGCCCTCATCAGGCTTCGCAGGGGGTCTGGATACGATACTCGAGGATCTCGCGGCCCGCGTTGTGCCACCAGAGGAATGAGACGAGAACGGTGATGTGCCACAGCTGGTGACTCGCCCCGATGAAGTCAAACTTCCCTGTAGCAGAATATGTTGATACATTTTGATGTATTCATTGCATCTAGTTTTTTTTTCTCATTACAAAGCCATTGATTATTGTACATTGGGAGTTCTTGAAAAGCTTTGTTATTCATTATATATTGGGTTAGTTTGAATGGGTGATGACCTGACGTGGCTGAGTTCTGTTTGGCCAAGCAAAAGTATGTCCATCCAGCAAAATAAGGGACAATTCCCTAAAAAATATCAGTGAAAGGAAAGGAATGATTTTATAATTAATTAAAGTGAGATAGTCCTTGAAAAGATTTATTAAAGGAATACGGGTTGAACTCTGCCACTGGAGCAAACTGTAAACGCCGAATTGATAACCTACAGAAGAAGGGAGGGTGAGCATAATTGAAATCTTGATTATCACTGTGTATTTAAGATTGGTTTCAATAAAAAAAAAATAAAAAAAATTGTAAACGCTTCTATTTGACTCTTCAATTTGAAAAGATGTACATGGACAAACGCCAAGGATTTCAAGTTCAAATGCATGTCTTGGCATTAATTTTAGAAGAGCTGAATAACGTCATGTTTTTTCTCACCTGGGAAATATCTCTCTGGGAACTTGCTCATGTAAAAGAAGAAGGCTAAAACGCCCAGTCCG
The DNA here is from genome assembly GCA_936440205.1 of Lepidonotus clava. NCBI lineage: Eukaryota > Metazoa > Annelida > Polychaeta > Phyllodocida > Polynoidae > Lepidonotus > Lepidonotus clava. The sequence goes on from OW387135.1 coordinate 24,661,239, forward strand.
TACATCACCGTTACTTTAGGCAAGAAGAGCTGCAACACAAAGACGATATTTTGAACATTTAATAATCAATGAGTATGTTTCCCAAATACATGTAGTAACATATAGTACACTTATTGAACATATTACACAAGAGGGGAAAGGACACTTTTTGAAAATCAACAAATACTGAGAAAGTAAAAACAAGAGTACTGTTTAAAAAGCTCCTAGTTGTAAAAGTGCTGCCAAAAATAAAAACATTGATGCTACCATTCCGTTTCCAAATTACATTCATCCGATATCTACAAACTGCTTATTTTTAATGCCACGTTTATGAACAAATCCAATATGTATATGACCAAATAAACATGTATAGAGCCAAGTTACATGTAAATCTAACCTGGACTAGCGCGGTGGCCATCCCCCCATTGAGGTAGACCCAGTGTACGGTGGGCACGATGCCGTAGCCGACCAGGCCGCAGTAGACGAGCAGGCGGCGGTAGAACCAGGTCTGAGAGACGTAGTCAGGGGTGGTCTGAACCAGAAGTACCGTCAGGAACAGCAGACTGATGATGATCAGGTACACGTCCCGCCAGATCTGACAACAAATAGGGAATATCTTAAGGGAGCCAAAAGCAATGTAGGGTCAACATTTTGTAAATTTTGTTAACTATTGAAATATATTCTATTACCATAACCTAGGCCTGTGGTAAAATATAGAATGTAAATACAGAATTAAAATACATTAAAATACACAAAAATCCATCCCCAGTCAATTTTGGTGACCCACCAAAATTGGTTTGTTTACAAACATTGCTGTCTTCAGGCATAATTGACATGAGTTTTATGGAAATCAAGTAAAGTTATAGTTAGTTATCATGATTTATACTTTACCAATGGCTAAAGTTAGACTCTTAGAATGTATTTTCATAGTTATTTCAGTTTGTAAAATTTTGTCATATTTTGACACAACATTGCTTTTGACTCCCTTTAATATATTGGATTTTTGTTCAGTAACTAGCCCGATCAGCTGGTGTAAATGCTATGCATTGATTTTCTTTTTGATTTACATGTTCACCTTTCTATTTCTGTTCGGTTACACCAAGGAATACAAGATCAACTATGTTAGGTTCTAAAGAACCTAAAAGCTCCGTCTTATCCACTTTGTTAAATAGCTGAAAGGGAGAGAGAGGGGGGAGGGAGGGGAGGGAGGGAGACAGAGAGAGACAGAGAAAGACAGAGAGACAGGTACAGAGAGACAGAGACAGAGACAGAGAGAGAGAGCGAGATTGAGCATGGATTGAAAGTCTGAGGTCATTTGTGTGAGGAGATTGTATTGGTAATATGCAAATTTATTCAATATGGCCACCCCCAGTGGGTGATGGGGGCATTCCCGACCTACTTTCATTCTATTTTTAGAATATTATTATGACATCATCTCGTCAATCTCCAGATACAGACTTATTTATGCTAATTTCTACACTCTCAAGGCATTTTCTATGACGACAGTCTCAATCTCCAAGCAGATTCTTTACATCAAAAATAGCACAGTGTCCCCCCCAATTTTTAACACTGACTTCTATGGGAGTTGGGCCAAGTTAAGACGCCGATATATTGGACTATTGACGTTATCCACTCATCGAAAACGGAGAATGAAAAATTTTCAATTCCCATAGAGATCCTATGTTAAAACCTACACCCTCTGAAGGACCATATCCCCCTAGCGAGAGACCGAGGAACCAGCAGATTTTCAATATGGCCGCCCCCAGTGGGGGAAAGGGGTATTCCCGACCTACTTTCGTTCTATTTTTAGAATATCATTATGACATCATCTCGTCACTCTCCAGATACAGGCTTATTTATGTTAATTTCTACACTCTCAAGCCATTTCCTATGGGACGCCTTTCAATCTCCATACAGATTCTTCCTTTCAAAAATAGCACGATGTGTCCCCCCCCCCATTTTTAACATTGATTTCTATGGGACTTGGGCCAAGTTATTACTCCGATGTATCGGACTATCGACGTTATCCACTCATCGAAAACGGAGAATAAGGGTTGATGTTAATTGTAAATTTCTCGACTGAGACAGTGGGTCTAAATGTAAATGATATTCAGTGGTGTTGAAAAAGAGTTGTTGACGTATACCTTCACTTTTCTATTTCTTTTCGGTCGCATCCAGAAACATGGCGTTTGACATTGGTTGTTAATTTGTCGGGAGGAGGCGGGAAGTTATACATGTATGTAAATAGTTCAAAACAATTTTATAGGGTAGGGTGAATACTTCAGTAATGTTGAATGAATAGTGCAATACAACTCACCGAGAGGCAGTAAAAGGCATAGTGTACGCCCGGTAGGTAACAGCCGATGAGCCCCACGGAGATGCCAGCCATGTCCAGACCAAGCCAGCGCCGGTGGGCCCGCTCCGAGTGACAGTTGAACAGGTGGTAGCCGGCCGAGCAGAGCAAGCAGAACTAGGGAGCAGAGCAGGCGAGGACAGTTATAACAGAGGTTACTTAACTAAAATGATTCAGGACAGATGAAAGAAAGAATGGAGTGACAGAAATCTACTCCATAGGATTCAAACAAAATGTCTTCAGTGCTTTCAAGAAGTAAAAGGAATTCAGTCATATGCACCATTAACAGTTTCCATTCAAATAATAAAAGAAGTTATTCTATGGCAACTTATGTTATGTGTTCGTACTTATCTACTATTTTTGCACCGCCCAACTGGGTACCGACTCGGAAAATGTTTTCCATTGTTCATTTTTCTCTAGATTTGTACAAAATTATGAAAAAGTAGGCGGAAAAAAAATCCCGACCGACTGATTATTTTGGATACTCGGTGCACATAACACAAGACTGGCCTTATCAAATTGTTACATAAGAGTCCTTGTTCACCTGGAAGCAGAAGAGGCCGAGGGTCAGGATGACGTGGTCGCTGAAGGAGGCCCGTGACCGCGGCAGGCTGATGAGATTGTCGTAGAAGAGGAGCCATAAGAAGATGAAACAACCGCCAAGGTGACTCCAGACGTTCACCGTCTCATTGGTCCAGACAAATAAGCTGCAGTCAAGGCGAACCCATTAATTTATAGAATGCACAGGCACTATACCGAAAATGACTTAGTTTTGGGTTTCACAAAAACAAATTATGATAATTATATCACATGTGATGTATCATCATGATAATAATATTACACCTGATGTATCATCATTATTTTGCTTAGCAGTCATTCATTGAAAGAAAATCAAAATCTCACTAGGAAAAATAACTTTAAAAAAATCGTAAGATGGAAGTAGATATTATATCAGATAAAAAAGATCTATATGTAATTATACCGAGTATACATTCTTTCCACTGTCCTCACTTTTTGTAAATAAGAAACAAGTTATTCATTAAAGTTTATCTTCTCTGAGAATGATCTCGAGCTAAATGTTTCTGGTGAGCGGTTTTAAATGTTTGAAAATGGCTTTTATCTTTTGTGAATCTTTTTTTCACGTCAATGTTAAATGGGTAAACCTACCTTCTACAGCAGAGACTAAATGGCAGCATACTTCGGTAGCCGCCGACCAGGTAGGGGTTCCCCTTGAGGAAGGACGGGATCTCCTGATACTTGTAGAGCTGGATGCTCTGCTTCTGGCCCAGGTTCTGACACATCCCTGAGCAGCCGTGGTCGATCTCTAGCGACAAAATGTCATAGTTCCCCCCGCAGCAGCCATTGGGCGGGGACGGCCCAGACACGTGACGTTTGACGGCCGATTCGACGTCGACGTAACGCAAGAAGCCGTTGGAGTTCTCCATTTCTTGTGGTTGAGGTACTGGGGTCCGGCAGAAGAGGTAGGGAGTGGCAAGCTAGGGAAGTATTGGCGTGGCAAAGACAGGAGCATTGCAGTTGAGGGAAGTCCCTTAGCCCATGGTCAGACACAGTGCATATTTGTGGTTTTTTTTCCTTCAATTGAGTTTTAATGAGTTTTAATGACCAGTAAAAGAGTGAGCGGAGAAAAGGTCAGCTGATATAAGAGGCTGTACCCAGGTCTGTAGACCACCACCGATTGACCTGCAAAATATATGAATCAAAGGTCAGGTCACACGTCAATATCAATCCTGACTTGATAAAATCTAAAGTCTAAAATGTTATAGAATCTTACGTTGTCTATAGATTATAGCTTAGTTTAAGAGCAAATGTAAAATGTACTAGAATCGTAAGATTGTAATCTACTGCACCACGTAGGCCTTAGTAAGTTAAAATATTATAGCTAGATCTACACTTTGTACTATTGTTGATCCAAGTTATAACCAGGGGAAGATCCAGAGTGAGTCGAGGGTGAGGATATAATAAATGACAATACAAAACATCATAGATCTATTTAGATCTACAGTGCAATTCAGCGACTCGTCAATAGCCTAAACACAAAATGTATCCGTTGGTCTGGGCGGGGGGAACTCATACCCATGGATAAATACGTAAGGGGATGGAGACTTTCAAATTGTACTTTTCTAATTTGTAGACTAATTTGTAAAGAACAAGTCCCTCCAGGATTCGAACCCAACACATATGTGTTTGAAGGGGGTTGCTAACCCTTACACTATGATGCCGTATAGAGGATGAGAGGGGAACTAAATAATGGTGTAATGACCTAATTTGCTGGTGCCCACAGCTGCTGGGCCGTTCGGACGATTACAGTTGGCCCAGGGCATACTGCAGGAAACTATACCCGGGGTCTACTTGCGATTCAGCCAATCAGAAGGCACCTTACTTCAGCAACCTGCTAATACATTGGGTCTTCACTTTCTATACCCTGGGTCTACTACCCCTACATTCTACAGCCTGGTACTGCTGTGCCTCTGAGCCCTTGAGTATACAGCCAATGCCTACTATACCCTGGGTCTTCAGCTTCTGTACCCTGAGTCTACAATCTTTACCTACTAGATCCTGGGTAATCACATTCTATAGATACCCTGAGCCTACTACCAGCCCAGCTGTCCAGCAGCTGGGCACCAGGCTTCTAAGCCACTCAATCTAGATCTACCACCTTTACCCTAGAATACCCTGGGTCTTCACCTTCTGTACCCTCAGTATGCTTACTTAACTACATACCCTGGGTCTACTAACAGCACTATACCCTGGGTCTACTAAAGTATACCCTGGGTCTACTAGGTCTACTTTACCCTGGGTCTTCATTCTGTCTACCCTGGGTCTACAAACTCTACTATACCCTGGGTCTACTAGCTCTACTCTACCCTGGGTCTTCATTTTCTATACCCTGAGTCTAGTAATTTTACTATGTACCCTGGGTCTACTAGCTCTACTCTACCCTGGGTCTTCATTTTCTCTACTCTGAGTCTGCTAATTTTACTATACCCTGGGTCTACACCTTCCATACTCTGGGGGCACTACCCCTATAATGCATAGCCCTGCCCTGCTGAGCGATTGAGGCCCTAAATGCTGCCAATTTTACCTACTATGGTCTATACCCTGGGTCTTCACCTTTTGTATGCTGAGTCTACTAGGCCTAATTTTACCTACTAGACCCAGGGTCTACATCTTCAGGGATTGACAAATCGGGTGTTCAGTGGCCCAGGACCACCTAAAAGTTGTACTGGGCCACTGCAATGAGTACCTGAGTTGCCCAGTGGGCAACCAGAGTCAAGTCCAAAATTAATTCTTTGGGTATTATAAACCTTGAGTTATTTGTCATCTATTTTACCTTATTCTCTTAAAATGTTACTGGGCAACCACATTCTGTGGCTGGGCAACAAGATTCAGGAGTCTAGTTGCCCAGTGGGCAACCAGGTTTCAAATTCATTTGTCAAGCCCTGATCTTCTATAGATCTACCCTGAGACTATACTGAATTTTTTATTGGGTACTTGCTGAGTCCCTGAGATCACTTTCTTTACCTACTATACTCTATGTCTTCATTTTCTGTACCCTGAGTCTACTACGGTCTACTACTCCATTTCCAGATACCAAAATGAAAAATATTATAATTTCGGAGGCTCGTTGCACTTGCAGATAGAAGCTAGAGTAGATCTAGATCTACTGAGTCTGAGATAGGTTGGGCAGACAAAGTTAATCAATTTACGTTACCATTACTTTTCCGATGACCTTTAAGTAGGCCTAGGCGGCTCTAATCATGTTAGATCTACACAGTTTACTAGACCCCATGGATAACTCGTTTCAAGTGTGTTCAGGATGTGATCGGCGTCAGGATAGAGATAAGTTAAGCAGAAAAGAAAACAAACGTCAACACAAACACAATGTCAACGGTGCGGCCGGCAACCACTGTGACTGGCCAACCTGGATCTCTAAGACATCGAGCCCTCTTGAGGTTCTTCAGTGTTTCAATCGAAGCTACCACAGTATGTCATGTCAAAAGTTTTGTTTTCGGGACACTATTAGATCTCCAGCCAACATAATCTTGGAAAAAGGGAGAAAAAGTGGTTTTACTTACCCCTCGCTAGACCGGAAACTGATGAGCTTTCTACCTCCTTTCGCGAAGATCGCGCACCCCGTTTGCCACGAGGTGGCGCGACCGTTCTTTGCCGCCAACGGTGTGAAAACTTTTACTTTAGCTTTCTCATCTTCGGTGCACCCATTCGTATTTAACGTTACTGTTATATATAACCAGCTAACTTATATTCAAATGTATTTTATACACTACTTTAAGAGAAAATATCTGTTACCTGGCCATAGTGAGTCTGCACAATCTAGACTATCTTGCAATTATAGTCTAGCAATAACTAAAGATAACTAACGCACTCACTCAAAGACCATTGGTAATTTTTTTTATAATTCTTGAGATGTTAATCCTCACTTCAAATTGAATTATAAAGGGAGAAGATGTTACCCCGCGGTCAAATTTTAAAAGTTCGAATTTGAACCTGCTAACCAAAGGTCTTGCACATAAACTACTTAGGACTGCTAGAAATGCTAAATTTGTTTTAAACGTGTAGCTCCGTCTAGGCTGGTCGACCGGCCGGGTTTATCAACAACCGGCCGGTAGCGGGTCTGGGGTCAAGGGCGGCGTAACCAAGGTGATGCCCGTCCGCCATTGATTTTTCGTAACTTTTTAGGGTTTGTTTACATTTGGACTTCACATATTCAGAAGAATCCTACAGGCTATTCCTTAAACGAGGTCATATAATATGATATAACTAAGAAATAAACCAAAAAGTAGAATTTTATGTGATCTAGATTTAGTATAATTACACCTCAAAGTTCAGAATTGAATCTCGACAGAAAGTAGCGCCCTGTAACACAGAGGGGCCTTGTATCACTATACCAGAGAAAGTAGTCCAAAAGTAGGGACACTGGGGAACCTTTAAAATGCAATAGATGTGCACCCAAATGAGACTTGTTGCAACAAATAACTCATTTCTGATTTGTTAATCGAATACTAAGTCATTTATTGACACAAAATAATTTGGCCCAAGGATTGAGCAGAACCACCACATTTTCAAGTAGTTCCGGCAGGGACCTAATACTAGGCCTGTGTTCTCCGACCTGGCCTGCACGCTAGGCTAAGCTCCGTCTTGTTCCTATGGAAATACTTTCTGGCGGATTATTTGGATAATTTGCATCACTTTTAAATTCCTATGACCAGCCCCCCCTCTCTTCTTCACCCCAACAGTATATATTTTGGTTTTCACCCTTTCAATATCATGAACTTACAGATCTATGACAGTTTGTTTTGGTACGGACATGATATTAAGAAACACAATAACAAATTTAACTATCTTGATCTTTATTCCAACAACTTTTCCCATAAAAGATAAATGCATCTTTCTTTACTGGGTAGCCTACGTGTATCTTCAATAAAATCGGAGCGCTAAGGTTAGAAAAATCTGACTCCATATGTCAAGGAAACATTTCCCTAAACTTGGGAATGAAAAGGTTTGCCACAACCTTTAATGAAATACTACAGATGATATATATATTCTGACAGCCGATACTAATCAGATACAATTGTCAAAAACGGCGAGTAAATGGCATAATACACATCATCACCAAACACCTTATAATCGGCATGTTGCCGTTAAACATCAAAATCTTTAAGACAAATGCTTTACAGGATTCCCTAAGAAGTGGTGTACCTCTTCATAGAGAATAATCTAAAGCCACATCGAAAGTGCCAACCATTGGTCGACTTTTTTTTCCAATTTAACAGACTCCTGTAGGCAAAAACGTCCAGCCTTGCTAAGCCCCATCAGCACACGTACAAAAAGGGTTAAGAGTGGCGGATCACCGCAAAAACGCTCAAATATAAATGAGACAAGGGGTGTAGCTGATATTCTGCAAAAGGCCAAGGCTTACAGTTAGTACATAAACAGCAAGACTGGAGCGTTATATACATGATATACATGTACAGTGTAAACTATCAGAGACAAAGAGTACAAACATTTGTTCCAAATGAACAATCTAGTTAGCTTTCCCTTGGACATTATACAATCCTTGTTAAGATAATATATGCCAAACTGGATTCAGGAAAGGCAAATACCTAAAGATGTTTTTGCTGACCTAAGTCCACTTATGTCTAAATACAAAGCCAAGTAGGATATGATCAAGCAATCCATGGTCATAGTAAAAACGGGTATTGAGTCTTTCTAACAACAGTACACTTTTGCTTTGATACATGTGCGTCTTACATAGAGTGCGATCTTTTAGTTATCTTTAAAAAATATCACCAGGAACACAAATAAAAGAAAAAATATACATGAAACGTTATGCATACATGAACATGTACCCTTGAAATAGCAAAAATGGCAAACAAAAACTGTTTTAATTTGCCAGTTCTCAACAGGTAAGACTACGATGGAAGAACAGTACTGAAACCTTCAATTCTTTTTCTAGAAGGTAAATGAATCGCTTTCGCTCGAACAAGAATAAAGGGCACTTTAGAGTAACCGAGTAACCATCTAGATATCAAAGATATGGATGTGTCGTTCCCGTCCATGCCATGATACTATACATATGGGTTTCTCGGAAGTAAAGTCAGCCCCATTAAAGACTGAGGGTTGGCTCTCAAAATCCCATACCCCTATCCTGATATTGTGTTATCAAGTGTATATTTCAGCTGCTTGGCTCTGATCTCTCTCTACAGCAAATTGACCTCCGATAAATGGCACAGTTATCAGACTAGTTAACTGAGCAAAAACTCCAAACTTCGGATATTCCAAGGAGACGTACAAAAAGTTGGGTTTCTCCTCAAAATGTGATATGTAGGCTGTGAGGACTCAAACTTAGAATAGATATCAAATAAGTTGTGATAAGTTGGCCATTTTATTACCGTATTTTTTGTGTTGGTAGGAAGATAGCATGCGCCTTAATATCAAATATAAGAGTAGTTACACCTATTTAATGTCTTTCATATGATTCCGAGATACCAATCCCGACTGATGAAAAAGTAGAAAAGTAGGACACACTTTTCCTACTGTTATGCTAGAAGAAACTAAGAGGGAAATAACCTTTGGGAATAGACCTGATATTGAATTCATATTTGAATAGCTTCAAACTAAGACAAAAATACCCGAGAAATAGATATCTAAGTGAATTAGGAAAAATTAATTGCACAATCCAAAATCACCAAAAAGTAGGAAACCCTACAAACGTAGGAAAAATGGCAAATCTGATGATTAGATGATAAACCTGTCAAGAGTGTATGCACTTTGAATATGAATAATTCACGAAGGTATGGCTGGATATAATGGACCGAAAAAAAAACAATGTGAATACACCCTTGCACTCACTTTGCCCAAAAACGTCTCTTAACGAGCCCTTTATAACAAACGAAACGCATATTTCTGTTATATAAATCATCCATAAAATAGGAGGAAAATGGATATCAAAATGTACAGGAATATTTTGCGCCGCAAATATGAAATTTAATCTTGCAGGCAAGTTAATACCTGTAATAAACTTTCAGAAAAAACATCTGCTAACGTTGACAAAACTCAAGAATTCCTTGAAACATTCAATGTCTTGTGATATTTGGTTGATCGTTTCAAGAAGTTTTTAAGTTTCGATAAATTAGCAAAGTGTTAGAAAAACAATAGAAAATATTACATAATTTAAGTGTATAAACTTTTCATAATCAGCACCAACTAACATCATGAAGAAAATTGGTTAAAGTAATCCCTGAATCAGAAATACTAATGCTTTAAACGTCTAGGTCCCGTTATCAATTAAAAGCGACAGGTAATAAACTTGACAAAACGTAAATTGTTGATACAAACACTTTTGTCATCACCATTTTGCATACAAACTACTATTCAGAGAAAAATAATTCAACATGGATATTTTTACCATTTTTGTGAATTAACATCGAGTTCCTCTGATAGTTTTGCATGTATTTTTAAGTATTCGAAAATAATTCAATTTACCAGACTGCTTTTAATCAAGCTGCGGGCTAAGAAATGACTACTTTGCAGTTTGTCATCACAACTTTGTAGGAGGAAGTCCATTTTAGTTTAGGATCACAGTTCATAAAATGCAGCAGTTGCTCCCCAGAAATGGGAAATGAAGACAGAATCTTTGGAACACTTTTTACAAATTTGGAATGTGATGTTTTTGTTATTTTTACCTTTACAAAAATATCTATATTTGAAAAAAATCAAATATTGATTGGCAAGTATCTGAGATAAGGCATGGTTACCTAATATCTTGCTTAAATGTGCATTTAACTAGCTATGCATTCTGTTAAACAGTGCCATCCTCTATGTAACTCTTTTGGCAGGCTTTTGTGAAATATTTGTTTTCATAATTATGTATATTGTTGAGTCTTGTGTACAAGATATATTGCATGAAAATATTTTACGTCCTTTTAAGGGTTCTTAATACTGTCTTTAAAAATACTACTTCGTCTGTATTCAAATGAATACTGGAATCTATTTTTCAGTTATGAATACTATTTTTGTGTGAAAACCCCTTGGAAACTACATTTTGCTTTAGCATTCTTGGCACCTTTTACATTTTAAGTACAACACTGAGGAAGACATGTCGTTTGCTCAAAATATCCGAGCAGGCATCAAAACTGAATCGAGACGCGTATATACCGAGTACAAAAATAGCTTGGGTATGCCACATAATACTTGGAGCTTATGATAACTACTTCCGCAATATGAAACAACGAGACCAGGCTGATAATTCAAAATATTTCGTTGATTCGGAAGTCTAATACTTAAAGGCTGCTTCTAAGCTTGGGTAAGCACACTTCTTCCAGCATCACTTGACTGCACCGTTCTGGGACAACATCTCTTGATCCGATCAAAACGCCTCGTGATCCGATCACATCCCAGAAACTTCCTCGCCTCCCAACATGAGTGCCATCGTGTTCGCTTCTATCTGGGCCACAAGATCCGACACCTCATTTGAACTCAACTCTAGTCCTGTGATAAAGAAAAAGACATTCATTTCAATATTTGGAATGATTAATTTCTGTTGGTACAACCCGGTGGTAAGTCAATACAATTTTCTTTTTAATCTACGTTATTACAAATCGTTTTGTGCTGATCGGGGGGTTCTTGTATAAAGAAATACGTACAGAAGATAGAAAGTTAGCACGGGATGTATTTTCATTTATGTGCCTAAACTTCAAATTTCAGACATTTGTTTCAATATTCATTATATCATATTTCTTTGTATATATTCTTTGTATTTTACAGAAAGGCAATTCCTATTAGTTTGCCTACAAAATGAAGGAAAATGTGATGGTCGCGTCCAGAACATATTCTCAGCTTACAGAATAACAGTACAAAAGAAACACAGCTTGTTATAAATACCAACTGATCTGACAACAATCAGCGATTCCGACATTATGCTAAAGAATAACAAATAGGTCAGTTAATTGGATAGACAAAGCTTCTTAGTTATGAGTAAGATCACCAGACGTGAAACATTATTTTTCCTAAGATACATTTGAAGGTTGTTATAAAATCTATGAGTAAGTACTCTTGGAAAGTGTAAACAATTTTTTGACCAAGCTAGAAGCAGTCATTACATGCCTTAGTGGGACCTATAAAGTACCCCCTAGAGTATCGGCACTTAAAACAGATGGAGGGGTGACAAGCTCTGGGACCAGGGGCTCAGGGAACAGAAATTCTTAGATGAGGACAATAATCCTAATGACATACGAGTAAATTTTCTAGTATTAGTACTGCAAGAGAAGCCAGCTAGTGCACAAGTAATATGTCATTGATGTAAACAACTGATCTTATCTGCATCAGGAAATAAACGATGGCAATATTATTTTTCATTGAACTCACTGATAGGAGGTAGGTATGTACTATACTGTACTTGTTACTTGTACCAGGGTAACCACTCGAATTTCACCTTCGAAATCCCTGTTTTCCACAAGTTTTACCGGTCTTCCTGAAGTATTTTTCACGATTCGTTCCAATTATAAAGCGTTCAAGTTTGTTTTTTTGTTTGCCATTTTCCCTGTGCATTGGTCACCCCGTTGTACATACTATGAGAAATGGGTATGGTAAGTCAATAATTATATAGGTCATATCTTCCCTAGTGGGAAATTAGCAGGTGGAGGTGTGAGCCAGACATAGCAAGTAGAGGTTGGAGTATGAATGCTCGGTCATGCTTTTAAAATTATGGACGCAATAAGTACACACAGTTACAGGAATCGTACTAGCCTCCTTAATACTTCTACCCTAAAACCCTAAGATCTTTTTTTTTTTTTTTTTAAATTTTCCCACCAACAAAGGAGTTCAAGAAAATTCCTTTCAAATGAAGGAATGGTATGATGCCTGTCATTTACATCTGACGGGAAAGGGGTCACACATGTCTATATGCCAAAGAACATAACATCAGTAAAAACTGACTTACATCAGAGGCATCTGATACTTCACCGTTGGTCTTCTCTTCAGCCCCTAAAAATGCGAAACACTGATTATCTCAGGTTTCATCTCAAAGTCATTCCCTTCAAAAAGGACTACTGGTATTTGCATAGTGCGCCCACATCTTGAACCCATGATTTTTGAAATACCCACCATGACCTTTTTTTTTTTTTTTTTTTTTAGAAAAAAACATAGTTTGCTAATAAACATGCGGTAGATGATCCTAAAAAAGATCATATGCAAAATCAAATAGTCGTCCTTTAAAAGGCTTTTTGAGGTGATTCCTTGTAGAGTACAATATAAAACATTGAGCCTGGAAAAAAAAAAAAAATCCAACTACCATATTCTACACTATCAGTATCTACTAATGGTTAACTACTGGTACCATCTCCCAAAGCCTTACCATTAACTGGCTCAAGGAGGGGCATGGGAGGGCCGGTATCCCCATCATCCGGTGGGCATAGGTTGGCCAGTTTTGACGCTTGTAGCATAGCATTGTGCACCAGGCCTGCGGTTATATCCGCCCCGAGCTGCTCCCCCTCGGGCGGCGAGGACGGCCCGCTAAGGTGCTCGGCCGGGGTGTTCACCGGCGTACCCTGCGGAGAGCAGATCAGGACCGGCGTAGATGTCGATGACTCCTGGTTCACAATGGGTTCTGGGTCCTCTCCCTCCACCTCCTCCTCGATTGTCCCATTGACTTTAGGAGTCTCTACGTCCTCCTCTGCCTCCTCTTGCTCCTGGTCTGTTGTGAAGGGTAAACTTTATTAACAGTCATCCCAAGGTAACATCAATTAATTCTTCGACAACACCTTTAAAACTTTCTGAAGAAAAATTCAGGTAAAAAAAAACAACAAAAACTGACACTCTTTTCACTTAACACATGTGAAGCTATAAAACCTTCTTTAGAAAATTAATGTTGCTCTCAGATTTCGGCGAACTATTTGAATCATGTTAAGCCAATAATAGTCATAGCGAAGACTGCCTTACCTTTCTTGCCACACTGTGATATGTCCACCTCGGACAGGTTGGGGGTGAGTACGGGGGACGAGGTGGGGCTGGTTGTACCCCGGTTCTTCAGGATCCCTCCATTCTTTGGCGTGTTGGATCGTGAGTCGGACTTGGGTCTAAAAGAATTGAGCGGACAATTTAAGATATGAATACTAGGGGAGACGTCAGAAGTCTTCTGTTCCAGACAGTAATTCTTTGCAGTACGTTGCCAAATGCACATTGCTAAGTTAGTGCGTGTAGTTTGATAACAGCCTCAACAACATTCAGACAGATGAGACGAAAAAGGTGTATTTTTTTTAGTTCATATGCTTGGATGCATTCGACACTATTGTCAAGTAAGCACACATATTACGTTCTCCAAACTCCTCAACTCTACATTTCAAAAGAAGTAGGTTTTTGACCAGCGGAAGACCAAATTAAATGGGCAGTCGGGAGGCTGGAAAACCCTTTTCTCTTGTATCATATTATTTTCTTAGTAAGGGCTTTACAGTTACTAGTAAGTACACAAAAATATAAGCAAAAACTAATCAGAAATTCGGTGCGCGTAATAAAATACTCAATCAGGCGGTTCACTGAAAACATATTTTTATGAGTGGCTTTTCCGTTGTTACAAAAAATAAGGGGCCTTCCATTTAGTAAGTACACCCATTTTGAAAAATCCCTCCGTTCTTTGGCGTGTTGGGGTGATTGGGCAAAATCACGCATTGGTTTTGTACTAAAATGTACGCACGTTTTCTAAATCTTAGACCCCTCCCCCTCGATGCGTACATACTTAATGGAAGGCCCCTAAATTAATGAAAATCCTACCCAAAAAAAAAAAAAAAAAATCTGGAAAAGTGGCAGACATGCCCTGGAGTACTCACCTGAGCTGTAGGGTGTCCTCCTCGTGCTGTGCCCTCGGGGAGTGGGACATCAGGCTGTAAGAGGAGTGGGAGAAGTAGGGCAGGTGCCATGTACTGGTGGCCATACGGCGGGAGAAGGGCTCGTCCTGCAGCAGACTCACCAACAGCTGCTCCAACGACCGGTCCTGAAACCAACGTAGTTTGTGAGTAATGGGTATTCAATAGTTTTGTGGCCCCGTAGGGGTCCGGGTAAGAATAGGCCCTCAGTAGCCCCTGCTGATTGACGAGGCGATGATAGGGGGGACCCTGCACTGACCAAGTGGTTCTTGGGTTCAATTCCCGGTCAGTGCTTGGTTCACTAAGGGATGAGGTACAGCAAAAATGATTGCTGGGTTTTGAGCGCCTGCTGTTTGCCCGCCCTGTCACCTTCATCTCATAGATTCGATCACCAAAGACAGATTTCGTCCCAACTGGTTTTCGCCGTGAAAATGACCCTGGCCGTCGGTACGGCGTAAAACACCCAACACTCACTCACTCATAGTTTTGTGTCCAGTAACGTAAATTTAGCAAATCAGGGTCCATATCTTCGTAACTTTGTAATTAGGTCAATTGGGAAAATGTTGATTAGTGTCTCATGATTAGAATTTCCATCCATGACGAATCAACTGTACACCTGATATTGTGACTCGTTTGCAAAAATATAATTAATTTTGTAAAAGACCAAATTGTTGATCTTGAGATCCTAATCAAAATTTTCCTTATTAGCATTATTATTTACGAAAATATGGACCCTGGTATTATTATTCCTAAGAACAATTTGGCAGCTTGAAATCCATGGCGATACTTGATAAGAGGTGTCCATCCTAACACTACGGTTATACAAAGAGCCTGAATATTGTGCAATTACAGTACTTAATAGGGCTCCATGGTTGAGAGATATATGTACAAGGTATGGTGGTCGAAATACATGTATAAGGATTGATTTCAGAAAAACTCAAATATGCAGACTGTTACTAAATGATTATTCTAACGGCGAAACAAACCATGACAATAGGTTAATATTTGATGTCATAGCTCAATGCAATTTCAGACTTAGCCTGAATAAAATTTGGGGAATCATTTGATTAACTTTTGTGTGTGAACTGAAAAGTGGGTGTTTAGATTGGGCAAAGTTGCGAAAACTACCCAATTTTATAGAAATAAGAGCCTACCATTTCCAGTGGTGAGAAGTCAGGGACGCCGGTAGACCTCAAGGCAAACTTGTAGGATGGGAAGTGCACCTGAAATATTGAAAGCGCATTTTAGAAATACAATTACAGGTATCTCTCTATCCAACATATCTCAATCAATTCAACGACACATACACATAAATTAAAACCACAGTAAAGACACAGTACATGGTCATATATTTTGCGCATTTTGGAGGTGTTTCGCGGCAACACAGGTTTTTTCGAGATTGGTTCCCCCCATTAGAATACAAATCAATATATAGGCATTAAAATTAACTCACCCATAAAGCTAGAAGGCCAAAGTTGTACATGTCCGAGGCCCAGGAGATCTCCTGTTTCTGGAACTCGGGTGGTTGGAAGCAAAGTCCACTGACTGTGGTGAAGGACCCCACGCGCTGGTGCTGAACGGGGATAGGAGCCTTCCATTTAGTACATACACATTTTCAAAAATCTCAGACCCCCTCACCCCCCTTGCGCAAAAATACGCTTTGTATTTGTACAGGAATGTAAGAACATTTTCAAAAATTTCGGAGCCCCACTCCTTGATGCATCCATACTTAATGGAAGTTTGTGTTATTTTTCATCAAATTTCAAATCGTTATTTTTTTTTAGAATTCATATTCTCTGTATTATCTCCGGAGATTGGCCGTTCTAACGGCTATTTTCACCTAAAAATACTGATAGTTATCCGTCTTTCGTCAAGTCAATATTTAGGCATTTTTATGCTGGTACATTTTTTCATGAAAAAAATGATATCAAAAGAAAATTTCTGAGGATACAACTACAAAACTTGACTAACGATACAAACTGTCGTAAGATGTTCTTGAAGGAACAAGTGTTTTATTCCCCCAACAGCCCATCCTGTTAACTTACCGGTGACTTGCTGAAGTCCAGCTCAGCGAGGACCACCTCGTGGTCGTCGTTGATGAGCACGTTGTTGGGGTGTAGTCCACCCGACACCAGGTTGGCCGAGTGTAGAGACTGCAGACTCATCAACACCTTACTCAGAATGTGGTACGCATGCTGAAAATTAAAAGTTAGACAGGGATTAGATTGCAAATATAACATTTAGAAATCGTAATCATGGGAAAGCATAAAATTTCAGGTATATTTTCATTATCTTTAAAGCTACTGAAAGATCTAAGAATGACAAATCAAATGAAAGCCCAGTACTACTACTAGAAACCTCTTAGTGTACCGAAAGAGGTAGGACACAAGTAGAACATAAATAAACGTATGCAAATATATTGGTTTAATCTTACCTCCATTGAGAGCGGCCCATCTTCAACTAGGGTTGTCAACGACTTCTTATAATGCGGTAACATAACGTAAGCCTGGCGACCAGCCTGAAAAGCAAACACACTTTCACTATACAAATCTACACAGTCTAGGAGAAGATTTTACTATATCTACTTTTGCACTGTAATAAAATCAGTTTAAAGTGTCACTTAATATGGATATACAAACCCATGGCTTCAAGTATAATATTGCAGGGACTTATCTTGAAAGAAAACCATATTTTGTAAACGTGTCGAGAATAAGGTTATCTTTTTTGTTGGATGAAGACTTTAGAGGTTAGGATTGGTTTGGGCGAATTTTCTGACTGTGCATGTAAAAAAAGGAGGCAGATTAAAGGAATTGCATCAACTTACACCAGTGAAGAAGAGTGCCTCTATGGGCAACACGTGTGGGTTAATTATCTTGTTGTAGTAGTAGGCGCGTCTTAAGAAGTCCGACTTCTTAACCCCAAGACTCTCATCTATTATGTACTCCTAGGAAAACGAGAGAATCAACTTTTAGGCAAATATACTTCGTACCAAAAATGAACAATTCTCTGAGAATATTCAAAATGTCTACGAGATTTGGTCACCTATAACAAACTACAGACATTAATCACAATGATGTTATACAAGGTAGGAGTTATTTCTGGCTATATTCCAGCATGAACTATTAATAGGAAGAGATGTTTACACTATTAAGAGATTACAGGAAAAGCATTCATATATGGTACTCCCATCTCACCTTTATAACCACATCTTTCCCACAGAAAACGGCTTTGTGGATGTTCTTCTTTTTGGTGTTCGGCATGGTTACCATATT
Source organism: Lepidonotus clava (assembly GCA_936440205.1). NCBI lineage: Eukaryota > Metazoa > Annelida > Polychaeta > Phyllodocida > Polynoidae > Lepidonotus > Lepidonotus clava. The sequence goes on from OW387135.1 coordinate 24,679,241, forward strand.
GAATTGGTCGAGGGCCCGGCCCTGTTTCACCAACCCACTGTACTGCTGAAAACGCCAAGTGAGAGATAAGTCAATTATAGTTTAACTGATATATCAATCAAGAGACATAGCAGATCATAGCAGATAGCCTCCGCAATGTCATATGTCAGTGGAAAGAATTTTTTTTACGTAATGTGGAACGGGAGGCAGTTAAGGAAAAGACTCTTATTTTTATAAGGACAAATCGGATATATCAGGAGGTTTACGAGTAAGATAGAACTACGGCTTGGATTTTAAGTATCAATGTATGGTTCAATTGAAAAGGACTGGTTTGAAAAGATGATTATGCTACGCAGGATAACGAGACATTGGATTCAAAAAAGACATTCTCACCTTGACCATCTCTAGGCCGAATTCTGGATACTGCATGTTCAGCTCAGGGAAGTGCGTCTCGTTAAGTTCAGACATTTCCCCCTGAAATTACACGAAATATACCACTTGATTACTCCAATTACTTCGCTTATAATTCAATAATCTCAGACGTGGTATGAAAAAGGGTATAGGAAATCAAGGTATCAATCAGAAATCGCAACCAAACATTGATAATGTTAATAGTTAGAATACACTCATAAATGTGAAACTCTCCTCGTATGTTACAATATCCACAAGCTTTAAACATGTTACTTACTTGATAAGGATATATTTCTAAACTGAGGAACGCATGAACCTAACAGACAAAACCCAACTCACCAGTAATTCATCCTCCTTGCAGAAGGCACTGTGGAGGTCGAGCCGAATGTTTGCCAGTTCCCCGGCTATCATGGTCATATCGGCCCCCTCGGAGTCCTCATTCTGTGAAGATAATCGGCCATTTAGTTGTGGAAAACATTGTAAGATATGACGGCGTTAGACTACGCCTAGTACGTGGCAAACTCTGCCTATTGGTAAAAGAAACAATATATTTTCAAACATCAAAGTTTGTGGGGAATGGAAAATGTACTGAACTTGTTCAAATCAGGATCGATCAGGAAAATAGAAGTAGTATGGGCAAACTGATATTCTAAAATGCAGCTGCACTGCATTCAAGCATTAGATACTGATAGTTATTAAAATTTACTAGATCTGCTATTTTTCATGGGCAGCGGTCTCCCTGTGAATAAAATTGATTGTGAACAAATCTGAAATCAGGCATACCAACTTACTTCCCAATACAAACAAAATTACGTCAAACAAAACCAGGCAAAGCCCATGAAGCATGATCCCAACACCTCACCTCCTCCATATCCTGCAAGTCGGCCAGCTTGTGTCTCAGCTTGGATTTCAGGGCCTTTATTTGTTTGCGGACACTCATGATGGGCTCTACGTCCGGCTTCTCCGTCAGCCAGGGGTTCAGCATCTGTAGCATGGAGCCGTATTTGGCGGTTAGTTCTCTCAGGTGGTTGATGTCCACCAATTCCCGCCTCAGCTCCGCCTCAAGGATCTTCAGTAGGGTGGCCACGATCACCGTGTCCGACTCGTTCACGTCAGACACCTGAAATGTAACAGAGGGTTATTTTTGCTCTATTTTTATTACGTTCAATATAAGTGGATCTGGATAATCTTAGCTCTAAGTCTTTACTTCTCATATATATGTGTAACAAAGAAGTCATCAAAATCTAAACCTTAATTCTGAAACTGTTTCTCTTAAATAAAATACAATGATGCTTAAAGTTGATTATTTCTTAGACTAGTTGTCGCTAAGGTTTAATTGAAGGAATATCAGACTAGATACAATAGTAAGTTTGTACATCTACATTCGGGGATCTTACTGCAATGGAAATTACAATATTCATTTATTCATTCAACCTATCCCCAACCTGGATAAAACTTATGTATTTTGATTAATAAATTACATAACAGATTTATGGATTATTCCCATCCTTCTAAGTATTTCTCAAGTAAAAGAGATCATCTTACCAGGTTGGTCTTCTTGGCCTCCTCCTCCACGGCCTCTTGGAGCCCGTCCAGGAGTTGGTCCAGTCCGGTACACGTACTGACACTGTTAGGTCTTGGCGCTGTGTCCAGCGACAGGTGCTGCAATCGACAACTATAGGTTTAAACCAATGAATGGGTATTACAAATTGATGCTTAAAACTATTTCATTCAACTTGATAAAAAGAAACATATCGATTATATATTACTGATAAAGTCTGGAAAAAGAGAAAAATCGTCGGTTTTACCAAACCAAAACAAAAAGTCAATCTGTTAACCAATCAACTCTGAGTGAGTGGTAGTCTAACAAAACATTGGTAATTATATTTCTATGTCACTTTAATTCCAGTTTGATTTTCGGGAAAACTAGAAAGCTTAACCGTGCTAAACCATTTTATCTAAATATTGTAAATTGTAGGACTACCAAAAATATGATGGTTAAAATGATGAACATGTAATCCATGATTATTTTGAAAAATTATTCAATTTCTAAATCTGACCACTGAAAGGACCCTTCCTTGTTTGTGACACCGGTAAGCGTGCTTTACATTGATGTGCACAGATATGCCGCAAATAATTGTTGAACCATATCTACTTGTTGCGCTGATAAAATAAACCTAGTTCTGACATAAAATATAAAGAAACGACAATACAGTGACAGAACCCTAAGGAAAAAGTATCCACATCTGATGATCTATGAAGGGAAAAGAAACCATGCTTACGAATGATACAACACCATATATTGATAAGAAAAAAAGCTGATCTGTAACATTACAGACATCATGTGAAATGTGCTCAAAAAAATAAACGTACGTGACGGTGTTCAAAATTGACACTATTGTGTCTCACAATAAAAAACACTCACTGTCCAGAATGTACCTGAAATATGAACACGAGGATGTACCTCATAGTTAAATTATCAGTAAACTAGTGCGGAAATATTTATTACGTTATTCAAAAAAAAGAAATCACTATTTGATGAACCATTTCGGTCTGTTCCACTTTTATTGATATTATTCTATTTAGGTCTGTCAGTAAAGATTTAACTAACGACAATAGGGCTCTGACCTGCCCTAAAATTCACCTGCCCATCTCAATTCTAGTATTATTATAGAGAAGAAATTCAAATTCCCTCTGGGCAGGTGGATGTCAAGATGTACCTGCCCCAGCTCAATTTTTTACCTGCCCCGGGCAGATGAGCTTAATGTCAAGTCCTGGATAACATACACAATAATTTTCTTTTTTTTGTGCCGGCTGGGTAGGGACTGTGACACCTGAAAGTCAATTTCTTGCTCAATACTGTTTTTTTTCCATATTATCAAGGAATGCTTTATGCATTGAGGACATAATATTTTCACTGACCTCCTGGAGAATGCGCAGGGAGTTGTTGATGGCGTTGTGGCAGGTGTTGGTACGGGTCCTTGCCTCCTGGAACTCGCTCACCTTTTGGGTCTGAAACCAGGAAATAACCACACGAGGCGTCAAACCTGGTTTTTTTGATATATGAGATTATTCATTCAAATCTGGAACTCTTTCCTCGAGAATAGGATTATATGTGTGCATTTTCAGTCATACGGCAATGGTCCAAGATTAGACTCTGGATTCAACGTTATGGGCTGCCCGCATGCCCAAGACACGCCAGACTTAAGTGAAGTGAGTAAACATGTATTACCAGACCATATGCTCGAATGCCCAAATGGCAGTAAAGATGTCGACCAACCCTTAGCATTCCGCTAAATGAAGATCTTATATTCAAGGAAATTTGTTAAATACTGTAAATAATGTACCAAAGGATGAAATGAAACTTTCAAAAATAATTGTCCCTTCAAAGACATTCACCTTCTGGAAGAGTAATTTGAATTGATTCTCAATGAAATCATTTTTATCCTTTAACACGGGGCCCTACCTTCCACTCTCTATATTGCTCGATGGCCTGGTCAAAGCTCGTGATGTCTTCCCTGACCGGAGCTTCTTTCCGGAGGAAATCTTTGTAAGTAGACACCAGTAGCGTCAGCATTTTCTGAAAGAAAAGGCTCAATATTGAATTAACGGTATTAAATTCTTAACCCGTCCTTACAAAGAAAATTCAAATTAGTCACACAGCAGCCTCTTAATAAACTTTTGTATTTCGACACAAGGTACATCATTTTCAGACAAATTAGTAGAAATATTGACTAGACCATGTGGTCACCTTCCAGTAAAACAAAATATAATTGTTGTTGTCTTAGTTGGTTGGTTGGTTATTGGGGTTTAACGCCGTAGCAACATCTAGGGTCATATCACGGCGAGAACAAGATTTGACAATTCTGTCCTGGATGATCGAATCTATGGAATGAACGAATCTATGAGAAGATAGAGACCGTACCCCTACACATTTACCGAGGCAGGTGTTCTTTAATGTGCAGAGTCCCATAGGCAGGGCCCTACACACAACAGCCGGTGGCCCACAAGGAGCCTTTGATAACCCAGTTGTTGCCACTGGGAGACATGCAGAGGGGAGTAGCAGCCAGACCACCTCAGCCCAGACTTGAACCCGGGCCGCCCGCGCAGCAGACGGACACTCTAACCACTTCACCACCCCGCATGCCTTGTTGTCTTAGTTCTGATGCAAGACAAGTAAATACCTCAACCACGATTGCTCTGTCCGTGAGGGGCATTTGTTGGGTCTCGGTGACAAAGTTGTTTAGTGCCGCATAAAGGTCATTCCGGCTTCGGTCCCGGGCGGCGATCAGGTCCGTCACCTCCTCCTGGATTATTGGGAAAAAAAAAAAAAAAAAAAAAATCATATATCGAGAATTAATTACTGATTCAGATTTAAAGCGTCTCACTATCCCGATTCAAGTGTCTTATCTAGATTTTGTTTTAAATTTAGAGAGAGGTAAACCTCAAGCTGGCAATTGGATTGACCGATATTAAAATTTAAGTGCTTCATCTTTGCAAATGGTACAGCAGATACGATCCGGGCAGATTTTGAGAAAAAGAAAACCAATGCTGCTTCATATCAAAAATAGGCCTTTTGCTTCTATGTTACAATACATCACGAAATTGAGATAATACTTTTTGTCCTGCGATTACCTGGTTTTCGGAGGCCCTAATGGCATTCTGCGTCGTCTGATAGATGTTGAGGGCACTCTGCACTGTCTTAGTAACAGGCAGCTCCCGGGTAACTATCTTAGCACTGTCACTGGCCACGTTAAAGGCCTGCTCTATAGGATCTTTACACTGATCCTCAGTAGGAAATTGGATCCTGCAAATACATGTATGTATAGACATGTAATATCTATTTGTACATTGCTTTTGAAGATCGCTTTAATCAATTGCTTAGGGTTATGCTAAACTGGGTTTGTGATTTACCAGAGATCACCCGATTTTCGTTGCCAAAATGTAGGAACAATTTTCTGCAAATTCTTTGAGGTTTTTCTTATAGACATTTTGGTCTTCTCTTTACATAATAAATTTCGTGCCTCGACTTTGCCCATACGCTGAAGAGATAAACTTTTCATAGGATGATCTAAAGCGTCAATATCAGCTGTAACAATCACTTACCTGTATCCTTTCACTTTCTCAACGGAAAGGACGAGTCTGGCCAACTGCAATAAAAATGACAACACAATTGATTATCTAGATACGACTTCCAACCACACAAATCAATGCTTCATCTCAAACCTCTCAATTCATATAAGTGATTCGAGATATACAGTAAGTGATCACTAATATTGACCTTTACAGCACAGTCTCACAAAAGACATTTTACATCTTCACATGCCCACTTATAAGTTATGAACTCAGATGCTCTAGCCCTATGTGGCCACTTACCCGTTGAGAGAGGGACCGTTCCAGTTGTTTCGACACCATTTCGGTGTAGTCCTCTTTGAGTTTCTAAAATGAAGAAAGTTCCTTGTTTAAATATCGACTTTTAGAATGGGTATCGCTCTGCGGAATAATTTTCATATTATACAGGTACACTTGTTTTCATAAAAAAAAATAAACAGGAAACAATATAGCTACAAATAACTTAATCTGATAACACCTATAACCATCCTATAATTTTTTAGGGTTACCTATGTCTTAGATCTCAAATATTAAAAATGTGCAAAACACTGACCCTCAAAGTCATTTTGGTAGCCTCCAGCTCCAGGGTGGTGGAGTCCCACTCCCTCTTCATGACGGCCGCCTCCTTACGGGCGCCCTCCTTAACCTGCTGTAGTATCAGGGCGGCCTGCTGGGCCTCCTGCTGGGCCTGGAGGGTGGTCTGTTTTAGCCGGGCAGCCTCGGCCACCGCCTGCTGCTGGTTCCACGAGTTGTCCCCACCGCCCGTACCCCACACGTCCGCTACCGTCATTGGGTTGTTGTTGTTGCTGTAAGGTCAAATATAATTGGAAGTTTACAATTTATCATATATTAACTTACCTTTTCAATGTTTTTTTTAAAATATTATAAATAGGATTTTTATTTTATTTTATAAAAACATATTAATCTTTGATCATCTTTTTCGATTTACTTTTTAATACGCATTATTTCAACTATGGAGTAACCCATCCTTAGCCTTTACAATAACACTCTTTTGATCGGAACACGCTTTCTGCAGCGTATAATTATATTGTATCAAAGAACTCTTACTGATTTCTTGGTTTCTGTATATTTGAACAGATAACATTATTTGACGAAAAGTGTTCAGTTTTAAATGTTTGTTGTTATCAATGTTTCAGAAATTGCCAAACTGACCCTTTTCTGAAATGCACAATTAGGAAATTACTGAAGTGCGTTACAGTATGATTCCCCTACCTTTCCAAGTTCCCGAGGTACTTGTTTGGTGGTCGATGTTTCCCAGGAGATTTTCCCTGCATTGATCCCCCGTTGGTTTGAGCTGATCCGTCTAGCGCCTCAATGTTCCACTGCTGCAAAATGATACCTTAAGTAACCAGGGACACTACGCAATATTGTTTTTTCAACCTTGTTCCTATTACGTTTTCATTCAACTATCGTTAGTTGGTCTTAGAAACCATTTTATTCAGTGTTTCACTGCTCACTTGACTCAATGTCATTCATATCTGAACACAAATTCATGTAATATGTGACGCTATCTTTTTTCACTAAGCCTGGCAATTAAACCAACCCAGCTATTTTCTTCATGAGAATATCTTTTATATTTTTTTTATGTTATATAATAGACAAACTAACATGTTGACTTACTCCTACATTGAGATTGGTCGATCCCATTAAAGGTTGCGCGCGCACGTGGTGTTGCCCGTAGTGCTGCCCGTGAACGGGGGAATCGGTTTTGGGCTCCGTCTTTCTGACACAGCCGGCAAACCCGGCATTGAGCATCTCCTGATTGATGTCGGCAGTGTCGGACTCGAGAATGACCGGGGTCAGCCCCGCAACCTTAGCATTACAAATACTCGCTGACAGCTGTAATCCCTCTGTCAGCTCCACAAACTTCTGACAGCCCTGGAGACGAGGAGAAACAATAACAAGCTAAGCGGTCACGACCTTGTAGAGCATATATGCTCCAAAAAGAGGCGATCGCAGTATAAGACCATGGTAACAATTTGGACTGAGCGAACACAGCCCCTGCCCTAACCATGCCAGCATTTCACTCGCTGATGCAATACCACCATCTAAAATCCCCACACATTGCCTCCCAGCATGCTCTAGTCAGTACAACAGTTTCTATACCCAACTTTCTGTACCTATTTCTCAGCCATGACTCACAACAGCCCCTGCCCTAACCATGCCAGCATTTCACTCGCTGATGCAATACCACCATCCAAGATCCCTACACATTGCCTCCCAGCATGCTGTAGTCAGTACAACACTTTCTGTGCCCAACTTTCTGTGCCTATTTCTCAGCAATGACTCACACCATACCTTATTGGCTCTATTACAGGTTACACTTCACCATTATCAATACATATCACCCAAAAAAAGTAAAATCTACTGATAATGCCAATCCGAGAAACACTTACAAACTTTCTTTTTTTTCAGCATGCAATCTGCTGATATCCAGCCTAGAACAAACACCACCCCCCTCCATTAGTCACCACCAGTCTGTGGCCGCCGGCACCAAGCTGACCTCATCCCAAAATAAAGGTGACTCAGACCTCACGCTCCTCCCCATTACAAAAGAAAGGCGATCACTGTAAGTGATCGCCTCTTCTAATATGTTTAGATGATTTTTTTTTTTGCACCTTTCTCACGAACTCTCCTTTGAGACTATTGGTTGCTGGGTCACATACATTTATATAGGGTTAGGAAAGCTCCCAAACCGTTGTTTCAAATTTGAAACAGAAGTGGGGCGCCGCTTTATTGAAAAAGGTGTATTGTATTGATGCAGCACAGAAGTGAGACTAAGTATGTCAAAGGCCATTGAGTGTTATTCAATTAAGCATCTACAGTTATGGTTGTATTAAGTACAGAGTTTTCATCTTTCGCCTTGAAATAGAATATAGAAGTTCTACGATTAAACAATTCCAAGACAATAAACCTGCTGACCAGTAATAAAACAAAGGTTAGTTTCAACTGATCTTGTACTAGTTCCAATTATTCAATTTACCTGCACAAACCCTATGCTGTCTTTGTCGTGTAAGGGCTTCAGCCCGTAGAGGCAGTAGCGCTGGGAGAAGGGCTTGATGGAAGCGAGGTTCGCCAACAACTCTTTGATCTCCACATTATTTTTAACCTCGCTGTTGCCAAAGTCGATGAACGATACAAGCACCTGGAAAAAGAAAATAATGTTGGTTTCTTTTGAGGGCTTTGATTTTGAATATCAGGAAATATTCACTCGATGATAATCTGAACATGGTTTGTTTCTTGAATTATATAGATACGTGTATTTTCAATTATAAAAGGAATATGGTAAAACAAAGCTACTACACAGTTTGGTTTGATGAGTAAAGGTTCCATGTTACGAGCATGAGTTTCAGCTCAAGATACCCTGGGTTTCTGATTGAACCATGCGATCATAATTGATTTAATTCAATGCCCCCACACAACGTGTATATAATTACCTGTACGTCCGACACAATCTTCTGTACCTTACATCGGTACCACTGTCCGTCACAGCTGTAGATACTGGCGTAAATCTGATAACAGAAATCAGGAACGAATGTGGAAACACTTTGTGATAGATGAGAAAGGATGTTTTCCCCTTTGTGCTATCAATCTATTGTACATCGAAATCGCAGGTTTCTTATTGGTTGTTTCAAAGTGTTTACCAATATTTGAGTTTTTATATAAAACCGTTTTATATCAAATTTATAAATAGTTTCAAAACTGTATGACTTAAGTTTATGGCCAAGTGCATTTTCTGGCAATTGTTACAACAAAAACAACATCAAGTGACTAGGTCAAGCACGACCTTTTTAAGACATCTAACCATTAGTCAAGTTATGACTTCTTAAGGAACATAAATTGAGAAAAAAACATCTAGGACCTTATAAGACTTAGCACTAGATTGGTTAGTACCTGGTTTTTTGAGTACTTACCTTGTCGAAGCTTGGGGTACCTGAGAGGGACTGCCCTCCCGGACAGACGAGCTGCAGCTGGTCACACAGGTCCGTCAGCTCGCCGAGGCGGTCATACGACTGACCCCAGAAGATGAGTGGTGACTCATGGAAACTAACAGTTATCTGCTCCTGTATAGCAAAAACCATAAGTAAGGGGGTCTTCCATTTAGCAAAATTAAACTTTTTTTTTTAGACCCCCCGTCCCCTTGGACTAAAATATGTATTGGATTTGTACAGGAACGTACGCAAATCTTAAAAGATGTCAGAACCCCCCCCCCCCCCCCCGGTGAATATGTACTTAATGGAAGGTCCCAAACTTGTATTAGCAAGTCTATACTACCTTTATATTTATGTATTTTGTCATGCAAGGATGGAGTTCCCCAAGGAAAAGCACACAGGGATGTATCAGGGTAAAAAAACTGTCCAAAATAAAAGATCTCCAACGAGTCTTACACATATATTCTATATACTCGAAAAGCCATAGGAGTATCAGTGTCCTGGCTTTTGAGTGACATCATAGGTGACAGCTATTCGGCCCAGAAATAGGCTCAAAGATGATGGGGGGGCCTTCCATTTAATTAGTATGTATGCATATTTAAAAAAAAAATGTCTCGACCCAACCCCCCTTGGGCAAAAATACGAGTTGCTTTGCTCTAGAAAGTACACACATTTTAAAAGAAATCGGTGGTCAAGATCAATTTCTTTTTCAGGCTGTAAGTCTTATCACAAAACGGTGAAAATTGTTTATATTGTTTCTATGTAATCCTCTATATAGAAGCAAAATTGACTACAAATTTGCATTAGATAGCATCGGTAATTAGAATTTGAGCCAAATACCCCCAAGTACCTTTAACGCAAGGCCTCTTGCTTATTAGTAGGAATTCTTTACGTCGAAAATAAAACTTTCTAACCTTTCTGATGACGTCTCCGTATTTGTGTGCACTGTCCAGCTTCCCCCCGGACGCCCCCTCCGAGGGGCGGTGACTATGGCCAACGTGACCTCCTGAAAAATAAAACATGACCCAATACACATATCCTGGAACTGGATTTCTAAGGAGCTTACGGCCTGATTTACTAGAGTAACGTGACTTACTGGTGGGAATTCTTTTTAATTTTTTTATTTATTAAACCACTTTCATATACACGTGTTACTTTTGTTACTGCGTGTTTCTAGGAATGTCTCTTAAAAGTATGATAACACATTAATTCAATAAAATTTATAATTACTGATCATATTCTTAGAGTTATACAATAAGAGCATATTACGGCATGCCTTTTGTTGTTATATCTATTTTGCAATACATGTAGTTCCAGGGTTGTACTAGTCGTTATGTATCTTGCCATGAAATATTCTTTCTTCAAGTATCTTTCTTAAAAGTTCATTAAAGTCGGTCATCTAGTATTGTTAGGCACTTACTGTCCAGCTTGTGAGGTTTGTGACCTTCGAGCTTCTTCTCAGTTCTACAAAGAAAATGAGTGAAAAGGCCATACAGACATACATCTTGTAAAGAGAAACATTTAACGGGCAATGTATTAGCTTGTTTGTTGTGGTAGTTTAACGTATTAGCGATGTGGACGGCACATAAAATAATAAATGATTTCAAACGCTTTTCACCTGAGCACGCAAGCAATTACAATTTTCAGAAAATACAACTTTTAGTGATTTCACTCATGAAGTTTGATTTTTATTGTACACAAGGCAATACATGTACATAAACAGTTACATTAGACACATATATCTTCATCTACGCAATTTTGAAAAAATAAAAATATTTCAACTTGACGATAAACTGGCTTACCGTTTGGCACCAGCATACCAGCAGTTACCGCCGCGAGAGGCGGCTCTCACAGGGATGTTCTTTCCATCCCATTCTAGGTTGGTCGAAGACTCGATTGCCTTGATGGCAGAGTCCTTGTCACTATACCTGACAAAGCTGAAAACAACAAATGAACCGAACTGATACAATTCAATTCTTTAGAGATTCGCAATTTCTATTCTCTTAAGAACTAAAACTTTGATTTTATGTCGAGTGTCATACATTGTACAAAAAAGAGGTAAAATGGATGGGTAAAGCCCTGCTGCCAAGAATACACTGACTGGACTTGTGCTCTGTTTTGCAAGTCTGTAAATATAGATGTTTATACTACATTTATCAATTTTTATATCATGTCTAAGTACCAAATGCCGAGAAAGAAAATTGATTATATATATAGTTTATAGTTCACAAGGCTTACCATATATTTGTATTGTCGCCCCTGTTGCCTGGTCTAAGTTGGACGGAATCAAGATTATCAAAGGCATTGAAGTAGTCCCGTATAAATTCCTGTAACGAAATAGTAGAAGTACTGCTTGATTATTTTGAACAAATTCCAACACCGTGAGATAGAGGTCTTTCAATTTTCACCAGTGTATCAAATTTTATATATATTAGTTTTCACATTGATATGAGCTAATCTGCTATATCAAACAATGACTAAAGCAGAGATTAAAGAAACTCCTCCAACAATTGTGTTATTTATTCGTTGTCTTGATGACCTTTCCTAGTAATTTGGTACCAACCATACACTTTGAGATACATTTTGATTGGCCAACTTGTACCAAGCTATCTTGGAACATCAGAGTTTATCTCTAAAAGATTTGTTCAGGAATAACAAGAAGATATATTATTTTTCAGTCTTTTTAACTAAAAAGCCTACTTTGGTGGCGAAAAATAATCATCGATAATGAACGATGACCAGGTCATTGTTCATTATAGATAATAATTTGACAAATGACATTCTTTCTGCCCCCCTCTGATAATGTGACAGACAGGTTATCTGGCCCATGTCTGTCCCCTGTAGAGGGTAATAGTCACAAAGTAGGAACATGGGACTACACAAAACGAATTGTATAACCAATTACACGCTTAATTTACACACGATAGATTGAACATCTGATGATAAGGATAACTACTATAGGATGCCCCCAAAGCAAAAACTTAAATAAAAGGAAAATTCTATTAGACCACGGGAAGAAAGACGCCCATCCTTATATTTTTTTCTTTCACTGAAGTCTGTCCAGGCAATCAAGCCCTGGGGGGAATGGAGAACACCCGGTCCCAGCATCCCACATGGCAAGGAGATTAAGTCCTCCTATTCTGTAGGGTGCCAAGATCAACTTTGCAGGTAATACTTTTTCTTTCCCTACAGACCAGCTGTAAGTTGACGGAAGAAGCGAGTGTAACCCTGACTTATGTTTGCCCCCCCTACCAGTAATCTCTGCAATAACCATTACCTTGGTTTATGTGTTTTTTCCTTATACTAGTTATAGACCTATTTCAGCCAACTATTGTAGCTTCATCAATAATGGTGCATTATCATAGGTTGTACTTACATTATTATAGAGTAGTGCCCCAGAGTGGTACACACATTATTATGATAAGAAACTTAATTATCCCACAGCATTGCTGTCTTCAACCACTTGAGACAAAGCCTCTTAAACGAAAGAGTTTTCAATTTTGGGAGACAAGTCCACACCACGAAAGCCAAGTTGGCGGGCAGGTTGCCTTTTGCAACCTATTTGCAGGGTTTTAAACTTAATATTTTCATTTTTCTAGAGTGTCCACTGGCAGGGTTCTTCATAGAAAAAGATTTCAGGTATCAAAAGCCCTATATTCCTTATACTTAAGGTGGCCCCTTTTTTTTGTAAATCGTGAGCTATTGTTTTTTCACAATAATATATTATAAGATATCTGTAATTCTAATGTGGAAATAACTACCTCCAATTCAACCTAGTGCAGGAATAAAATTCCTGCTGTGGGAATCCCGCATCCCGCACACCTAGGAAGATGATCTCTGGCAGTAGATTTCCAAATCTAGAGACTTCACCTAAATCTAGGGGCCCTCTATAGACTATATTAGTATTTTGCAGCAGTGCAAATCGGTGCGGCATAGTGTGGCACAGTGCAGCACAGTGCAACTCAATGCAACACAGTGCAGCACAGTGAAACTATGCGGCCCAGTACAGCATAGTGCAACTTGGTGTGGCAGTGCAGCAGTGCAACTCGGTGCAGCACAGTGCAACTCGGTGCAGCACTGTGGGACACGGTGCAGCACAGTGCAACTCAGTGCAGCACAGTGCAACACGGTGCAGCACAGTGCGACATGGTCCAGCACACAGATGCAGAGAACAAACAGAAAGGCAGTTCTGTTGTACTGCCCCCCCCCCCCCCTTTAGCTGGGCACTTGCCCTCAAGTGCTATGCAATAATGTTTACAGGCACTAGGGCTATTATGATAAATCTTAGGCACCACAACCTGGCTACCTGGAATATGTTTTAATTGTAAAGGCTGGGGCATCTTTTGGCATCTCCCAGAGATAGAAGTTATAATTATGATAGTAGTTGATTATGCCAAAGTTTCTTGCTAATCTTCCTTATGAACCTGGAGTCCCAACTTCCATCGCTGATGTTTCCACTACCAGTACCTAACAGTCTGTCCAAGAGGCTGAATCTCTCCAAGTGGTTGACCTCCATTCTGGTCCACTTTCCTGTGTCCCTTGGACAGCTGGTTTAGGGGGGCTCCCCTGTCCTCTAAGGCTGAGCTCAGCACTGGGATGGACTCTAGCATCCCACAAGCTAAGTGAGCATCCCCACGTGTGCATCCTTTCTGCTGCGTTTCTTCACCATCCCTCTTGAAGGGGTCTCCTCTGTGAGCCGCACTGACACCATTGGCCAAGCTTGGTACCAGGATTGACTCCTGCATCCCACAGTCCAACTGAGCACCCCCACATGTGTGACCTGTATGCTGCTCTACTTCACCATCTCTCTCAAAGGGATTGTCCCCCTGAGCCGCACTGACGCCACTGGCCCTTCTCTGTACCAGGATGGACTCCTGCATCACAATCCAACCGAGTATCCCCACATGTGTGCCCTGTATGCTGTTCTATTTCACTATCCTTCTCGAAGGGGTTGTCCCAGTGAGCCGCACTGATGCCATTGGCCGAGCTCAGTACCAGGATGAACTCCTGCATCCCACGGTACAACTGAGCATCCCCACATGTGCGCCTTATAAGCAGCTTCACTACCCTAACTTCCTCAGTCTTCTCTTTCTGGGCCCTCTCCTGATCTTCTGAGAAAGCCCTTTCTAGTTTTCCAGATGTCAATTATCAGTTAGGGTCAGTTGCTGATGCGGGCATTCCCTAGCACAATGTCCTAACTCTCCACACTTTTGGCAGTCCAGTCTTCAGCCTAGCTCCTGCCAGGGCTGTATCCGTCATTTTTAACATGGTGCGGCATAGTGCAGCACAGTGTGACACGGTACAGCACAATGCAGCACAGTGCGACTTGATGTGACAGTGCAGCACAGTGGGACTGTGTGGCACAGTGCAGCACAGTGCAACTCAGTGTAGCACAGTGCAGCATAATGCAAACAGAAAGGTAGTTGTTATCAGGGGCGGACCCAGGAATTTGTAGAGGGGGGGGGGGGGGGCAAAAACATGAATGTACGGGGGAGGGGGGCCCTTTTTAAACATGATTTAACAGGGGAGGGGGGGGGGGGCAAGGCCCGTCCGCCCCCCCCCCCCCCCTGGATCCGCCCCTGGTTATGTATTCGCCGGGAAGAGGTGCCAAGTCTCGTCCGCGAGAATTGCCGAGAAACATGGGTTCCGGTCACTTTTTTCTATCATTCAAGTCATTTTTAAAGACCGGTTACACAAATATTATGCAGACTTGATATTAACCCTTTGGATATGATGAAATATGTGAGGGCTATTTTCTATTTCAGTAGTTTTTTTAATCAAAAGATTAAAATTTGATGCAATAACAAGCAATTTCTTAGCATTAGATTATAGAAGAAACAGCCTCAACGAAGCCAGACCCCTAAATTCTGTCAAAATGCCATAAATTTCCAAAATAATATTTTAACAATCTAATTTTTTGCCCATCAATAGCAGGGATCATAACTGGAATGTATTATATTTTTTCAGATTTGTCCATGCCCTAGATTAATTAATAGAAGAGTTTAAAGTAAACAGGAACCCCTTTCGCGCTAGGCATTATGGGCTACCTCTTCCCGGCGAATACAGTTCTATGAAAAGCAAGCAAGGGGCTGCTGGTGACAAATTCTTCCCAGGAGTATCCCAAAGGAACCCCTACCCCACCTAAACTAACTTGTGAATACTAAGTACAGACTCACTGCAGCACAGCAGTGAGCAACTGAAGTAGCTGGCGTGACCGACTTTTCGTAAACAGGTCAATGAGGCGAAGTTCTCTCCTCCCCATCCCCGGCCCAGACCAAGACGCCGCTGCAGAACATTTTCGATCATCTCCAACTTATCACCATGTAACCCTACTAAATGCAATTCTTCATTGAATAAGGTTCGTGGACTAGAGTGCCACAGAATTTAATTTAATGTCCTAGCCCTGACCTCGATCACACTCAGCCCGATGTAACTCTTTTCTAGGCGAAACAGTTACCTCAGTTTTGTCGAGGGTGAGGTTGCCGACAAAAATATCGTAAGTGGTCGGTTTCAACGAGCTGGAGCTTGACATCCTGTCCGTCAGTTCTCCAGACCACAGAGCCGACGAGAAGCAACGAGTATTATCTTCCGTGTGATTTTATAAACTATCTCATTCACATTGATAAAATGTTATCACTGTACTGATTTACTTTCCACCATGCGTGGTCGGACGGAAGTTTTGCAGTGTTCAGCTGTTGCGGTAGATATCAGTACCCCCACTTTCTCATCTGGGGGTCGGTTCTCTCTCATTTTCTGCTGTTCTTTGGTGATCAAAATGTTGTTGATTTTCCAAATATATTACCTAAAACTATTCAGTGGGCTTTAAACTTTTTGTTTGTGTATACATAATCATTTTGAAACTTTCTGAACTTTTCCAAAGTGGGTGGGAGTGAAAAAGAACAGCCATTTCGCTGGTTTGACACTGCAAACATATAAAACGCGGGAAAAAGTTATGAATTTGCGTGGCGCCATCTATGTATGGCGCGAAAAACTAAAAGTTATCCGGCGACATTTTCCCGCGCTGACGCGATTCAGAGACATATCAATGTATGATTTCGATAGAATTATAAGAACGATTCCTCTGTCCACCAAAATAATAGATGCATGTTTTTGACTTCATGGTGTCATCGGAATTTCGATAGAAATCCAGCGTGGTTTATGTAACGCCCTCTAGCGGATTATTGATGAGCTAGAGGTAAATTTTAAACCAGCTGCGTTTTTTGCACGGGATAAGAGTACTTCCGGTCACCAAGATGAGGGGACGTGAAATTAGTTTATTTTTATTTTTACACTGTTTTCATGCACTCAGTGATCAAGGTGAGATTTCCTTTTTGTTGCAACAGAATCATGATGAAAGAAATATCATTACCCGATTGTGCTATTAAGAGAAAACCCTGGAAATTTTGCAAAGGCGACTGTCACAAGGCCAAGCCTGCCTCAGTGGACAGTGCCTGAGCTCCAAATCCAATTTCATCCCTCCTTTAGTCCTTATCTTCCCTTATCCCTAGCCCCTCCCCCTCCCACTTCTCCCTTTTTGTCTTAATAACCTCTCCCTGATCCTCCTCCACTCCACTCCAGCTATATCCATGGTCCTTTATTGATCAACTGTTTCTGGAGCCTGGCCCTCCCCTCCCTCTCCCATCTGGGGCCCAACTCTCCCTGCCCCTCACTCACCTCCTCATGTCCCTACTCAGCACTCTACCTTTCCCTGACGATAACAGTGTCAATTTCAATGAATAAGGGGCCCTCTATTCAGTACGTATGGACATTTAAAAAAAATGTCAGACCCCAACCCCCACCCCCTTGGCCAAAAATCAGAGATGCCACTTTTCCTGCTTTTGTAGGATTTCCTACTTTATCAGGGGCGGATACAGGATTTCGAAAAGTGGGGAGTCCATATATAGGGTAAGACCTAAAGGTGTGTGCATATGCGTGCACACGCGCAACGTTTTTTCTCTCTTTGGCAAGTTTGAGTGCCCACCAAAAAGCGGGGGGGGGGGGGGGGGGGGGGGGGGGGGGGGCAGGACCCCTATACCCCCCCCCCCCCCGGACCCGCCCCTGTTTATAGTGATTTTGAATAACATAACATGTTTTTCCTATGCGCCTCAACATCTGTTTTAGAGTATTTTTGTGTAAGTTTCAAGCTGTTCAAATACAAATTCAATGTCAGGTCTCTATTCCTAAAGGTTATTTCTCTCCTAGTTGCCTCCAGAAAAAAGTAGGAAAAGTGTTTCCTACCTTTCCTAGATACTTTTTTATCAGTTGGGGGTGGCATCTCTGAAAAATACGCATATAGGATTTGTACTAGAATGTACGCACATACAATCTTTTAAAAATTCCAGACCCCCCCCCCCCCCCCGCAACCTTGATACGTGCTTAATGGAAGGTCCTTTTTTGGGCCAAAATTTACTTTTTTTTAAATATAGAATTGTCCTGGGAAATTTTCGAAATTGCTCCCCCCCCCCCCCTTTTGAAAAATCCTGGTCCACCCCTGTAAATTGTCGGGTTCAAGCTGAGAGGACCACGGGGAGGACCAGGTTGTGGGTTATGTTTGTTTCTGCCATTCTGAGGCAAAGTCTCCGCTACAAAACTGGACTTAGTCATTAAGAAAAAATGAAGAATTCTTTAGCATGCATGGGATCAATTCGAATCTTTTTCTTACTGTATATTGGACCAATATTTAAAAAAGTTGACCTGTATTTTCACATAGGATCCTATGTTACAGGCACTACCAACTAGGACAATCAAATTTGAGTCGCATGCCTAAACCCTGTTAGTGTTACATGGTTACACATATTTGGAGATGTTTCTCTTTTACTTAACAGTATGGGGTAAACGAGTTTCAATGAAGATTGTGGAAGAACCCTCCAGTTTTGGGTAAGTTAAGATAATACTTCTATATTACAATATACCTCACATAAAAAGATAAAACAGTATCTTGAATTTTTTAAAGACGAACCATAAAAGAAAAAAACATTCAGCTTGCTTTATAATTGACATTGTAAATCTCTTTAAGTATGGTATGATTTAAAACTGAGAATCACATATTCCTGTACATTTTCAACTGCACTTTAGGATTAAGCTTAAAAGTTTACTTTGATCCTTTTCAGTTTCAATAACCATTATCAGGAGCAGGTTCAGACTCCAACCATAGTTATGAGAGTTCAACCGTCAAACTTCTCTGGACCTCTTCATCTCCGTGCGTTGTATGGGAAATGTTTCACCAAACTGGATGATTCGTGAGTAGAAATCAACTCTTTAATAGACTCAACTGTTTAATTGCCCATTGGAAGCATGCTGTTATCTATAAATAATAAAAGCGATGGCGATTACCAAATCATCATATTCTACTTTATTTTTTCTTATATGAGATATCGTTTTTACAATGTCTTTTCTTCAATAGATACAAGTACGAGTTTTGTCCCTTCTCCAACGTGACCCAACATGAACAGAGCTTAAGGTGGAACCCATACAGTGGCGTTCTTGGGTATGTCTGTTTTAATAACAACTCTCCAGTCCGTAGAAAAAATAGCTATCAATTCCCTGTATATTACTGCATGGGCGACTTAAGAATATATAATTCTAAACTAAATAGTCAAAAAAGCATATAATTATGTATTAGTATATTTGTTCCATTAGAATTAGTGCGTCTAGAAATGTGTGTACGAATATGACGCAGCTTCCACACAATGATAGTTATTTATTGACTTGAGACACCATTCATTCAATTCACCGAGATTGAGAACTGTATGTATATAACTTACTCCACTACAGAAGTGGATCAATAGGCTACCACGTACATAAGTATAGTATACATTTATGCGGATTTTCACTCCAGGGTGTGGCAGGAGTGGGAGATAGAAAACAATACATATACCGCCATGTTGATGAGGGAAGGAGACGCATGCGGTCAGGTCTACAGAACAATGCGGGTGAGTTGAAAATAATTCGTGCACTCTCGCTATTTTGTCGTGGATGAAAGACAAAGCAACCTTAGATTTTTTTTTTTTCAAAAAAACTATTTCAAATTTCTACCTGGAAGTATTGACAACCCATGTCTTAAACAGAAAGAATGCATCTTCAGTGTTGTATCCGCATGTCAGTTACCCTGTACACGAATAGCATTGGAAAACTTC
This sequence comes from Lepidonotus clava, assembly GCA_936440205.1. Classification (NCBI taxonomy): domain Eukaryota; kingdom Metazoa; phylum Annelida; class Polychaeta; order Phyllodocida; family Polynoidae; genus Lepidonotus; species Lepidonotus clava. The sequence continues at coordinate 24,698,832 of OW387135.1, forward strand.
ATGCGATGCCTTCTTTATTAAAATGTCCTACTTAGATTAAGTACATTCGTGATCGCGTATGCATGTCTAACGTAGTTTACATAGGTTTTTACCTTAAGCTAGTAATTAATGTAATGTAGCTATTTTCAAACGCAAATATTTCTTTCGAGTCGGTACATACTCGCCACAAATAAATGGTCATTATCGTACTTTATCCTCTTTTTTAAAAAAAAAAAAAAAGGTGCTCTTGAGATGTGGGGAAGAGAATGAAATAGACAAAGTCACCGAACCGTCGACGTGTAACTACCTCATGACGTTCAAGACGCCGCACGCCTGCCACCCGCACGCCCTCCTGGTTTACCCTACACTGCCGGCCGACCTGCGCCACCAGTGGGACCTGCTCGAGGGTCAGCTCGCCTCTGAGCTACTCACAGAACAGGTATGTTCAGCTACTGACTGATTTTTTCAGGTACCAGCCCCCAAAAAGCTGAGGAATGCAGGCAAATCTAAGGTGGTCTTCTTAACTTTCACCTGAATCCAAGTAGATTTAAGGGACTTAAGAGAATCCATTTGTGACCAAGTTTGGAATTTTAACAAAGTCGCCCGAACATTTAGGGAAAACTCCCAGAAACCAAACCGAAACGTTATTTGTGGATAAAAAAAAGCATCACGTGTTGTCCCCATACAAAAAAAAAAATGTGTTCGTATTTTGTTACTACCAGCTAGTTACCATATTGATTCCAAAAACCTTCGATTTAGAAACTTAGCTTCTACATTCAATATCACAGTATCAACTGAATTATCCTCACGTTCTATTTCACCAAAAGAATCTGTAATATTTTCCCATTCTAAAACGCTGTTAAAATGTTTCTCGCAGGGGTACAAGAAGAGACTGCATCGTCTGTTTGAGTCGGCCGGTCTCATGCTCCCCGTCCACGTCAAGGACCAAATGTCCCAACAGGCACGTGAACGGGAACAACAGCAGGCCCTAGTAGAGAAAGGAGAGTTTGACAGCTTAGACACATGTTCTACAGTAAGTTTATTAGCGCCCCAGTATGTGTGTTCGCACTTATTGATGCCATTTGTAAAGAATAACGTAGTTCTATCACCCTATTGTGATGAATTTATAGGAATCTATTCAGGATTTTAGTACGAGTTCTTTAATACCGAATTATAAACTATAATAAAAGTGGGCGTTGTTACAAGAAGTTAAAATGCAGGCGAAGGCTTTAAATTTGAACAATTAGCTCAATATGACATAGGGAATAATTGCCACGAGACAGGGAATTCTTAGGGAAAACACAGGAGATTTGAAAATGGAATTTGCGTTGGGATCCTGATTTTAACAGAAACGTTTATGCTGCTAGCTGCACACATAGAGTGTGTGTAATTATAACTGTAATCTCAAACTCATCACTTGTCGTAACCATCTTATACATTTGAACATATTTATAAATTTTGTAGGAATATAAAAAATTAAAAGATGAAATCAGTGGATTGAGGACTCTCCTGGCCGTTTATCAAGGACATAACAATACAAATGGTAAGTAGCTCAAGGAAAACCTGATTCCTGGTAATCATGGGAAGGTGTAATTCTTTTTGTTTTGATTACATATAAATTTGGAAATTGAAAAGAAATATTGGTAATAGTGATCATATAGGAAACATACCAAACATTTCGCTTGAATCTTTACTGCGCACTTGCTCAAATGTATTGAACCCAAATGTCGGATAATTTCTTTTATTATAGGCCTAACTTTCATGTTTTTGTTCGTCTTGTATTCTGTTTAGCTGAAGATAATCCTTTGCATTTATTTTGGGGAATCTTATCAAAGATTATTGTTTTGTTTAAGTTTGGACACGAATAAGTTATCGTTGCAATTCTATTATCTTTTGCACATTTGTTTTGAGAGTCATGCTTTGGCGCGGGTATTTGATACCAATGATTAATTATGGCATGTTGGGATATGTTGATTTATGCTCATGGATATCAACCGAACTTGCGTTTAACATGCTTTCTGGCTCTATAAATACATATTACGCTACATAATTTAGCTTCAGTATCACTAACAAGGGATTGACAAACCTAAGTTGACCTCTGAACAATCACGATGCATTATCTTGAAACCTAACCTCAACTTTTTTCGATAAAAATCACATTGGTTTGTTTTTATTTGTTTTAGTTGATCACCCCATGTAATTCTATAGACTAAAGTAACTTACCGTATGCTGTCGTAAACTATTGAACAAATTGTTAAGAGTCTAATTTTGAGCTTAGTTTTCTGGTTACCAGCAATGAGGAGAGAACATTTTTATGGAAGGCGATTCCTTAAAAGTACACTATCTGAGTTTTTTTTCCCACCGGTGTTTTATACATGGAAAGATAACGTCTTAATCATCCTCTTAACTAACACTACCTTATCGTCAAATTGTCAGTATCTTATTCAAGATTTTTATATATTTTTATATACTGGTGATTATTTTGTTTGATTATAATCAGTGATGATATAAAAGACTCATGAACTCCCATGTCTTGTAAGTTGGTCGTAGTTGCCTTAATATATAACAAGATTGTTGGGTTCTAGTTTCATATGGAAATCGTCAAAAACATTTTTTCTTTTAGGTCAATTAGTTGAACCGCTTTTTGGTTCTACATAATAAAACAGTTATACTATGGACATATTTGGATGAAGCACTAAGGTACCAAAAAAAATATGAAAAAGTAGCTTCACATCCATACTGAAATACAAGTCGATTGTTTAAATGACGCTTTGGTACATGAAAATATTATAAAAATGGATATGAAGCTGTATGCTGCTCTGTTTCGGATCAATATTTTCAAAGAATTGTTCATGGGTCTTTTGTAGTAATATAGTAATAAATCTGCTTTTTCACCTGGTCACGCATACTACACTAACCTATTTCTGACAGGTTAATTCGCTTCACATGTATGACACTGCACTCGTCTCACTTCACGTAAGTTACTGATCACATGCTATTAATTTTGACATTCACATTTCGGTATAACCGAATATTCCATCTGAAAACTTGTCGCTTAATACTGTAGACATAATTTTTCGGGGAAAAAAAGGGGGGGGAGGCTGCATTTTATTACTTGTTAACACAACGCTTTGGTCGGAAGAGGTAAACAGCTAATTTCCATGTTTACAAACGAATATGTGTATACAATTTAATTCCTAACACTGAAAGCTTTTAGAGGACCAGGCAGTATGCTTTAATACACACGGACTAAAATCAATAATAATTGTTTTGAAAATTTGTTTTAGGACGCAGAAAATTCGATCGATCTCATGAATACAACTATGATGACTACCACCGGAGATACAACTACCATTACGAAGATTAGTTTGGCCACAACAAGTGACTTGGGCTTATTGGAATCTTTCTACACTGAGGGACTTAACATCTCCTGGAACGTTTATTTGTAACGAATTCTGCTGCTTGATTACTAATCAGTTTATGAGGATAAGTTTTATCATGATTATCAATTTTTTTCATTCACAAAAGTAGCAACAATGTACGTTAGGTGTAAGTTTTGACATACGAGTCGCAGTCATGACAACACTAACCATGATACTTTTACTGACTGGTTGGACTAATCAGTTACGAATATCAGCGACTGGAATAGAAAATTATGATTATTAAGATGTCTTTGCGTGTGACAGCGGGAGAGAATATAGATTAATATTTGTCGGTTGGTTGAACGTGTTTAACAACTCATCTGCGAATTGACAATTTTCTTCATTAGAGAAAGGCAGTGAACAAACCTTAGTGTATTTGTGGTTGTTATACCTTGCAAAGAACGGTAATAATATATTGTCGTCATCACTATGAGACTGTTTCTCTTGTGCTTCTACCTCCATGGTTGAAGGGTACATGTCCAGTTTTAGTCAGAGAAAATATACGTTTCTGATGTAATGGGGGTTTGCAATAATAATTTAGGATTACGGATTCTCGTAGTCTAACCGTGAACACTTACAATTTGCACTAGTCGTTAGTATAAACCAGCCACTTATCATTTGTGGCACGGGCCAAGCTCGATTAGTTTTTTAGGGCTTCATAGCTGGAATACTAGTCTGGAGTACTAGTCACCGGCTACGAATATTTCACAGAACCAGGTAGATTCTGGTTTACATATATAATCCTTTTTGTTATCGCCGATGCCATTGTCTTGTCCAGAAGTAGTTTCTTCTTACTTATGTGTTGCCATAAGGCTTGCCGCTGAGTTGTCACGTTTTCGTCTTGTTACGATTTACGATGATCAGAGATGACTGTCCAGACTGATGAAAAAGTAGGAAACACTTTTCTGGCCTTTACCCAGAAACAGCTTAGGGAAAAATAACCTTACTGGATAAACCTCTGACAATAAATTTGTATTTGAAAGCTTAAAAGACAAACAAAAATACTCTAAAACAGATCAATGTAGGAAAAACCGGTTGTGCAATCTAAATAACCAAAAAGTAGGAAATTCTACAAATGTAGGAAAAATGGCATCTCTGGATGATGTGACAATAAAAATGTATAATGTCCTGTATTATACATGTTACTCTGGACAAAAAAATGTTTGGGACCTATGATAGTTTTGAAGAAGGAAAACGTCAACCGTCTCATTTTCAAATGTGATGCATATAATATTGTTTAAAAGCGTTGAACTATTCCGAACCCAACTTCCGAAGTTTTGTGGACAGATTGTTTATTTGAGGATCAATTTGTGTTTTACTTAGACATCTTTCGAACTTTCATCAGGATTATTTTTTTTAATTCTAGCAAAATTTGGTTTACATATTCCCTGTGTTGATTAGAATGAACATACATATTCCCTGTGTTGATTAGAATGAACATGTATATATCTGTATTAATGTATTAATGGGGAAATAAAAACTATTTTAAATATAATCATTGTAAGGTTTTAATTCTTATATACACGTCATGAACAAGATGGTACGAGTGGTATATTTGGCAAGAATAAATCGTCTTCTGTGTACAGAGACATCAAAAAGAGTACATGATAGAAAAATAAAATTGAATCGAATAAATAACTAAAAAGTAGCTTTGAGTTGTATCAATAATTCAAATATATATGAAGACTGACAATATGGATTGACGTCAGCTTAGGTCTGTTTTCTTCTTTCTTGGCGATGCGGCTACCTTCTCAGCTGAAATTGAAAATGATAGCCTGCAATTTCTTATGCATACATACACGTAAAGGAAACAATTTTGAGAAAGGGCAATTACAAAATCCCTGACTGGCTACGCTTCCAAGATATGGTATTATGTGTCTTGCAAATATTACATTTTTGAATTGGATTCAATGTATTACCTTTAATAAGAAAGCTAAAATAAATTACGGACTTATCTCAGTCAATTTAACTTTAAGACCTCTTTGGACTTGCATGGGCACCCTGGATGAACTTTTAAAAAGGTTTGATTAAATGATTGTAAAATAAATTGGTCAAAATTGTTTTATTTCTGGGACTTACCAGGGGCTGCCGACTCTTGTGTTTTGGACTTCTTAACGCTTATAAAGGGCTCATGGAAGGCGCTATGTAGTCGTTTTGCCTGAAAATTAATGGGCAGAGTCAACAATGATTAGGACGTGCAAACATGTCCATTTGGGATGGAAATCATTTCCTACATAGTCATTTATACGTTGAAACTTTTATGGATACACTTACGCAAAATAAGGATTATGGTGACCTGCATATACAAGTAAAAATAAGTCAAGTTGATATTACTTATTATTCTAACCTGAGATTTTCAATTCAATGATCCGCATACGCATATTTTGACCAGTAAAGAGCATCAAGTCAGTGACGATACTGAGAATATCATGGAATGCCTTACTTTTTGAGGTCCGAATCCTGGACATAGTGACATGTCTTCTTCACTCGCTTCGGCAATCTTTTCGAACGACTGAAATACAATTTAAGGAAACACATGGTAGTAACTGCCCAATTTTCACTCGATCGATATTAACTTCTCTTTAACTTAATTTTTTCAGAGATGTAGGTTTTCAAATTTATTTTTAGATTTCAGACTTTTCACATCATCACTTCAAATGATAATTTTCCAAATTAACGTCTTATATCAAGTTTTATGTAATTTTAAGATAATTTCATATTTTCTTTCTGGGGTTACAGATTTTTTTATTAACCCTGACTTATATCCGTTTCTTATAACCGTTGTTCTTGATCTCTAAATATGACTTACACCAAATGCAGTTAATAGAGTCATCGCATCTGTCTTGTTCACTTTTTTCACTGCCGTAAGTGTATCTGTTAGCTGTGCGAAATTGAAAAGTATATAACAAGATTTTACTTTAACTGGAAAAGGACTACGTTTGACACGTTTCAAATAATCTATAAACAAAGCAACACACTATTTGTTGCATTATGACGACTGTGCATTGTTTTTGTTGGACAGTGAAACAATTGGGATGATCATTTTACAGACTAATTCAAAGGATAATGAAAAATAAAAATCTACATTTTTGGAGATTATTGTTCCAGTTCCATTAGGAAGTTCATACCTTTTTTCGGACTGGTATAAAAATGAGAAATAACAAATTGATACTTATTGCCAATTGGTTTCTGAATAGCTTTATCACTAAGAAATATGTCGTTGTTATACTTATATATAATACAGCTCCGGATAAAGATCAATGTTTACCTGAGACATGTAGTTTGAGTCCGTCTTTTCCATGATAAGATCTGGGGGTTTGACCTCAAAAGATTTGTATGTTTCCAAGTACCTCCCCGCTTCTTCTGGCCTATAAATACCACCAAAATTGTTAGACGCTCTTTATATTGGGAGAGAAAAATTAGATGATTGAAGCAAGTAATATCCATCCATTTACAGCAGAATTCTAATTCCCTAGTTATGCAAAACACAACTTACGTCCAGGCCAAGATGAGAGTGCAGTCAGCCAGGATGCAAACTTTCGCTAAATGCCGTAGTGCATGCTGAGGATCTTTCTGTGGGTGATAAGAAGAAAAATAATTTTTTTTAATCTAATTTTACCACACACTAACTATGCAATAGTTTTACTTTCCTAGTGGTATTTTTCAACTCTGAAAATTGTTTACTTTACGAGAAAATGGATGATAATTGAAATTCCAAGCTAGTATAATAATTCTAGCATTAGTATATTAAGATACGAGGCACTAGTTCTACCACTTACCGTATCTACCTGCACTAGAAGTACCCTCAGCGCATAGCTGTGGCCGAGCTGCTTGAACCTCTCATGAATGTAGTTAGGATTCAGCGCGTGGTACCGTAAACTTTAAGGAAGAGCAAGGGCTATGCTAAGGCAATCATCGTATATCTTAACTTACAATCATACTCCAAATGAAACATTTGAATTTTAGTGAAACGATTTTGAAATGAAAAAAAAAAGTGTGAACTTTCATTTTAAATATATGCAACAAATCTTGACATGGATAATCTATTTCAACGTTATTTCTATCATTCTGTTGTAAGTTTGACAAGTTTATTGTCGTTTTACGCTGTTGACTCTCTTTTCAAATCAGTAACTGTTATGTTGATATGATATTCTACATTGACAATCATACCAGTGGTACATTATTCCCATCCTCTCAAACACTGGCTATACACTTTATCTTTGTGTAATATTCAAAGCTAACACCGAACATTTTAATTCAGTAAAAGGATCCACGTCAGATCATGACTAACCTTAAGAAAAGCGCGCATGTCGTTTGCCCCATGACATAATCTGGTACGATGTCTCCGAATTCCCACAGGACGTTTCGAATATGTTTTATGATTGGATTCCCTTTCTATTTTATGAAAGAAACAAGATCAAGCGGTTGGCATTTCAAATTAGTTTCATATCAATTGTTCTATGCAGCACGGAAGTACATTACATAGTTTGATATATTCGTCTTCACATTTACTCAACATATCATCGAACATTCTGGATTTTGGTCTTACTTTACCAATCTTTAAAATATATCTCTCAGCATTAGATGAAAATAATATTTAAGGAATTCCCTCATCAATGAAACAAAGATATGTCGGACAGTCACAATTCTTACATTCATATAGATCTACTTCAATAATATAAATTTACATCTCACTCACTTGTCGAGTGTTGACTATGAGCGAGTTTGTCTTGGATGAAGATTTTCCTGCAACAGATATCCCCTCGGCACTGGAAAATAACTTTCCACAATTGAATATTGTTCGATTCATACGTTTTGTGCGTTTCATTAATGATAAGCATAAACCTAACCCGAGTTTATATATGGGAAAACCTGTCGGTATTATTTTGTATAATTCCTTTAATTTGGTGCACGCATTACTTTGTAATAAAACATCTTTGTGATGTCAATAATAAGTATTACCAAATAACATACCATCAACACAGTTAACAGGGATTGGGAAACACGTACTTCTCAAAACAGCTATATAATAGCCCATCAAAAGAATTTGTGTGTGTGTTTTTTAATTACCTTGCCTCTTTTAATGCTGGAGTTTGTCCCGTCGTTGAAGTTGTAGTCTGAACCCTACTTTCTGTTGAAACTAAATTAGATCTAAAATCTGGTAAGGAAGACTGGCTTTGTATTCCAGATGATTTCTGAGTATTGCCTTCTCGTGTTGTTGTTGACCCAGAACTGTTGTCTTTGCCTTTTGGTACAGAACTAGACGCTGTACTTCCATGGTGTTGAATTGAAGTACAGATAGAGGCTGCTCTACTTGTACCAGGCTGCTCATCGCTGTTCTTTGACTTCTGTGGAGACGTTTTGCTCAATTGATGGGCAGCAAAGCGAGACATCCCCTGCAAAATGATTTTGTTATTACGGATGTATGATCTGTATGAAGATTGATAAAATCAACATTATATTGATAAGCTTATATAAGTGACACTAATAAAGTAATATAGCGTGGTGAATTTGTGAGCATCAGCAAGGGAAGTGTAAAAATCCAGATCTATTCATTCTTAGATCTACCGTACTTGTTTTAAACTGTGACTTGGGATTCTGCTTTGATAATTTAGAGGGGTCTGTTAACAACTTTTTCATTACGCGGCGGATAAAAGCACCAAATTTTGCATGAGGCACCTCTTAGGCATAACTATTGAATCTAGAAGGGGAGCCATCTTGAAATACCAAAATGAAATTAAGGTATTTAACCAAAACTTTTGGCTAGCTTCGATAAGACCTTTTGTATAGATTCGAAAGGTAAATAATTGAATTCCCTGTCCTATAATCTACCAATTTAGACAATAGTAATGTGTTTCTAGGCATTTTAGAAGCTGAGATATAAGATTATTTCAATAAAAGTTGGCCATATTGGATTTTTGGCCCCCGTCCGGGTTGTATTGAAAATTTTAAGGTGGCTCCCCTTTTAAATTCAATGAAGGGGTCCCAGGGGATCATCATACCAAATGAAATCAAGAAATCTTGTGGCAAAAGAGTAAAGTCTATATCCTTTCTTTTGAATTATTTTAGAATCCAGCAGTCATTATCAAAAGTATCATGCTAATGAATTCAGCCATTTTGAAATTTATGGTATTGTATTGAATGAAAATCATATTTATTAAGCCCCCTAGGCTTTTAACAACTAATATTGGAACCATTTTCCCTGGTCTTATGCCTTAGTAGCTAAAAATTATAATATTTCTCAAAATTGATCAGCCATCTTGGATTTTGAATTTCCGCATTGACTTGAAACATAAATAATTAAATTTCCTGACCCATAATCCCTCAATTTTGACACCAACCATGTCTCTTCAGTCTTTTTAGAAGCTGTGATATAAGAATTTTTATAGTAAAAGTCGGCCATATTGGTTTTTGGGCCCCCACATCCGTCCTATTGATATTTCAATGTGGCTCCCCTTCCAGATTTGATAGTTATGCCTCAGAGGTGCCTCATACCAAATTTGGTGCTTTTATCCGCCGAGTAATGATTTCTCAAAAAAATGACCTTAACAGACCCCACTAATTAACCCATGTGTTCATAACACTTTATATAGGAATTGTGTCTCAAAATTTGATATGGGCCTTATGTGGTTTCCTACACTGCAGTAACATTAATACAATACGAGAGAGCACTTAATCCCAATGGTTTTTGACTTGAGGGAGGCCCTGTGCAGACTGCAGGCTGTGTTGACGAGGGTTTGAGGCCTTATGAAGGGCAGGCTAAAGAGTTGACATTACTCCGCAACTGATATAGTCTTAAACATAGTAACACTAGAGTATAGTTATTGCGTTTTTACAGCTCTACCTGGATCTAAATAAACTAAAGAAGAAGGAAAGACAAATCTTCACAAAAGACAAAACGCAATAAGCCCATCCCACATTGGGTAGATCCCAGGGTTGGACAAGGGTTGGACAGAATTACAGCAAAAGCCATCCTTGTCCCCTACATTTGGGGTAACTGAAATAACCAAGAATTATATTTTTCTATATCCCAAAATACTAATAAAATAGTAAGATTTCTTAAATTTTGCCAACAAACAGATTGGCAGATTTGCTAGCCAATCAAAATGCTGTTTTCAGGCCAAAATAGGGTTGGACATTATAGGTTGGGGTGACAGGCTTTAACATTAGTTCCTATGGGGAAAAGGTGAATATTTGAACCTCCATTTTACAAGTTTTAGAGGCACTTTGTCAACCAAATTGCTTTGGTTAGCTTTGTTTTATGCAAATGTCTTCCTGAAATAAGCATGGAGGCAATTTTGAAAATATTTCATGGTAAACTTTGATGTTGGTGTAAACTGGGATGGGCTACCTGAGCGGGCCTCCTATCGTCCATTTTCTCCATTTCTTTCAGAGATGGGACGACAAATCGTCCTTTCCCGGTTCCTGCCATCTTAAATGTTCTGAATATATACTAGTTCGGGGAGAAATAGTAAGAGTTTTCCCGATGTTCAGTGACCAAATCTGACCGGCTTCTGCAGCGCCGTGCGAAACACAACGTCGACAACCCGCTCTAACGATGATTTAGTTCCGACGTTTTCCGCTAGGTGGCAATCTGCAACCACTTCCGGTTTAGAGTTTACGCGTCAAGATGGACGACTATCTGGAAGAGGATAAATTGTAAGTTTTCGTCATTTTTCACTAGGTTTAGCGACTTCCTTTGTCTTTATTTACTAATTGCTGAAGATCTGATACTGAGCTCCAAATTTACCGGGCAGTTTGATCTCGGGATGTTGCCCGAGCAAGAGATGGGCGTGGCATCTGTCAGCGTTGGTAAACAGACACACCGGTCAGTTAGTGTGTCACAGAGTCAGGCTTGGATGAGGATGATAGTGATGATGAAGAGCGGTTGATATTTTTATTCAGATCAAAGTCGAACAAGTTTATGTCATTAAAAGCCTTGTTTTAAATCTAAGTTCTAAGTAGTCTTATAGGTACGGTTAATTGAATATTTATAAATCGTGCAAGTGGTTTTCAAGTCGCATTGAAAGTTGATTGAAGTTGAAGGCTTGACAAGACCTAGACTAGAGTAGTGGCGTGTATTATCGGCGCCTTAACAATATCTATAGTATAGTTAGTCTATCTATATTTCTCCAAGAAACCCCATCTATCATGCATAACAAATTATCATATAGAGTTCTGAGTCAAACATAGTATTCTAATTAGTAGCAATATCAGTTTCCCATAATTCAAAAGAAGGATACCATTTTCAGGTCCCTCAGACATGTGCCTATTTTTGTGAAATCAAACCGATTCATTCCCTGGTGTTTGAGATCTACATAAGGCTGGACCGACCATTTAGTTGTTATCGAAATCTGATACAGGGTTTGGGGCTCTCAACTGCTAGTTCCAGCAGTCAGTCAATGCATACTTTGTTAGTAGGCTTCTGCTTAGAGCTGTGTATATAATCATCATAGGGCTCAGATTTGAGAGCCCCAGTATTGATTCAGTCCCATGGGATCTTGCTGGCGATGCTGATGGTAAACACAGCTAGATTTGAGCCAAAGATAACCGCAATTTTGACATAGCACTGAAATCAGCTTTGAGTCATTCTCATGAATTAGAACTGAATTAACCAAAATACCACTCCTAAAATTAGTAATAAATATCACCTTACATTATTTTTCACCTTTCTTTATTGATGTGTTTTTTATTGTCATTTTATACATCTATCAGCCTTGTATTTGAAATAATGATATTTCGGTTGTCCAAATTTTTTTCGGCATTCAAATGTCTTTTAATTTGAACAACTTGCTGAAAATGACACAGGGAAAAATTGCTGCAGGATAGGGAAATCTCAGGGAAAGTGCAGGAAATTTGAAAATGAAATTTGAGTGGGGGTACCTGACTTAAAATATCACTGACACTGGCCTGACGATCTTTTCAATTGTACTTGCTCAACAGATGTCAGTCTCTCTTTGAACAAAAAAAAACGAAGAACCAAACTGGGCACTGGGGAACGCTGAATCAAGTTTCAAGCTTTAGTGTTAAGATTGCACAATCTAAGCCCATCCCAATTCACATTCAATGAAATTGTTTTCCCGTTTATAAGGAGGATTGAAGATAAATTTTGCTACTTATTAATGGGCAGATCTAGGATTTTGGAGGGGGGGGGGGCAGTAATAGTCTAGGTAGAGCTAGTAAAACATTGTGCAGTCGCGCACACGTGTGCAACGTTGCTCTTGTTTGAGCAGTCCAGATCAGGACCCCCCCGGACCGCCCCCCACTATCCACCCCTGCATCCAAGAATTATGATAGCTCGTTTCCCACCTAGGGGCCCAATTCTTTTACTAGATTCTAATAGACAGCGTGACGTCATGTTGGTCACACCTGACTGCACGAGGGTTGAACAAACCACCATATATGCCTATTGAAAGCAGTGGGGGTCACTGAACCGTGACAAATAAAATCTTAACTGATTCAAAAATCTCTATAGATACACTATATTCAGGATTGTTTTAAAAGACTATATGTAATTTTAAACAACTCTGTCACTTAAATTGTGGCTCTATCTTACATAATAAGTAAGATATAATCAAATTAATACTGTCACTCTCCAAGCCAGATGTCTGGTAACCATAATTCACAGTAGGGGTTGCCATTGTGATAACACCTCTGCTAGGAGAGTGAGTGGTGGGTTTCTGCAAGATTCATGTTTATTACCCTCGTCGTGCAGGAGGTTCATCTATTAGAATACTAGAAATTGTTGTATCAAAACCAAAATCAAAAAGACTAGCCTCTTTGTCTGTGCTTGATAAATGTTAAGAACAGTAACTTAAATCTAAAATGGAAGGAGAAAAGTAAATATTTAAACAACAAAAAATTCTGGGTTGCCAGTAGCGGCCTTTAAGAATAGACAACACCTCAGAGTGGCTTCACTTGCGAGAATGAAGATTTGGCAGTAGTTAGGAAGGCTAAAGCAACATATTAGATATCAAATGAAGGAGGACATCTTTCTCCATCTTTTGGGATGCATTTTGTTATCAGCATTTCAAAATTCTAGAAATTATCTGCAGAAAACTAATTGTTTCACTTTTATTTTTTGAACATGGATATCTTGGTAACCACTTGCCGGATTCTAATGAAATTTCTTGGACATGTCCATAATGATCTCTCGGAGGGAAGCATCTCTCACATTTTTTATTTAGGACCTAGTTTTCATTTTATGACAAAAAAAGGGAAGATTTTGGTTATTTTTAGGGTCAAGGGTTTTCACACATCTCTCTGTATAATGTTAAACGTTTATATAACAGTTAACTTGCTCAGTGTCACACCCAGGTCTGATATTGAAATCGGTGTATACTATTTTAATACTTTTTTTTTATGATTTCCTACTTTCTAATAAACAGATCTACAGAGGCTTAACTTATACCAATCTAATATCCACATGTCATATAACTCTGATATTCAGAAATGACTAATACTGTAGCTTTTCACTAATAGTAATAGTAGCCTGTCCCTGGTCGTGTTCTGATGAAAAAAATAACAATCCACGATGACTTCCCCTACACCTCTTGGCTTTGGATAATTCGTCCTTCATAGATCAGATGTGTTGTCCTTTATAAATGTATTCACAGACAAAAACAGTGCTTTAAGTTGTTGGGAAGAGACACAACTGTGATGGAAACCCACCGCCGTAGTCCAATTTTTAGAAATGTTGAAAGTATTGCCAAGACCTAAGAACATCTATTTGATAAATACCAACATAATAGGACAAGAGATGAAGGATTGTCACTGAGTTGTCACTGTAGATATGATACTGAAATTCACATTCTTCCTGAAAGAACACCGTCGAACGGATCTCTGCCTAATGTGCATAACGTTCCTCGTTAAGAACATACAGCGTAGAACTAACAAGACTAATAAGATATACTGGGTAGTCATACTACAGCAGATAGGATGCTGTCACCCACATGTTTAAAGGATGCTGTCACCCACATGTTTTGATAATACCATTTTATCAGGGATACGGTTAGGGACACTCAACGCGCCATATGCGCATTAAAACAGAAAGTTGCGCATTGGTTAATGACTGGATGCACAATTTGTGCATCTATGATGCACTTCTAATTTTTGTGTTCATAGAAAAGTGGGATTCTTTTCCCTATTACTTGTCCGATTTTCAACATTCAAAAACTGAAATAAACCTTACGAGTTCCCATTTTTATAAAAAAAAAAAATTAAAAAAAATCGCGCATTGAATTGAACTTAAAATTGAACAAATGTGCCTTTTTCGCATCATAGTTATAATTTCTGACAGAATCCCTGGTTGGCCCAGTTTCATGATGAGCATTTTGCTGAGTCTGTCACTCACGCAACAAATCTTTTTTTGGCCTCCAGGCCCGTGCCAGTGGCTTATATCTTTTTTCCCTGTTTTCCCTCCTATTATTAACCATTTTTGTTTAGTAGCCTTAGTTGCAGGATAAGGGCACCAGCATTTTGTCCAATGGCCTTGTATTAACCGGGTTATTAATAATTATGTATAATTTGCTGTTGGTCCCATTCTGTGGTTGATATATGTGTGTGCAATATGTATAATACATATACATGTATATATCAATATACATATAATCACAAACATGATATATGTATGCACATAATATATACATACATATAAATATACCTCTCTGTTTGTATATACATAGCACTGCATATACATGCATATTTTTATAAACTGCAGGGACGGTGCCCTAGATTCCCATATAACAATAGCGCAGGCCATATATAATAACTCTCCATAGCTCCTCTAATATAGGCCCGTGCCGTACCCTGCCACATACTTCCGCGACTAACACTCCTACCTGCTGTACCAAATCATAATATAGTTGCTTCACGACACGTAACTAACACTGGAGCATCCATCCCTGTATGGATTAACGGCAGCAGCTGTCGACGCTGATGGTTATAAAGCTCCCACAGATCGCTGACACACTCACTAACCCACTCACTGACCTGGGAGCTAAACTGGTGTCAAGCTTCAACTCCATAGGGAGATTTTTACCCTGCTTGGGCTAAGGACTGCGCCTATACTATAAGCTTGTGCAAAGCTAGGTCAATCCTACCGGAGCTTATAAGTCATTATTATTATCATAATTATTTCTACGTTGTCTCAGGAACTAGTGGTCGCAGAGGTCGGACCCGGTAGTCTTTTTCAACGGACAAGTTTATGGAATATGCTTACTTTCCTGTCTCAACCGTCGATATGGAAGGATTCCTCGATAACGAGAACAAATTCGCCCAGCTTCCTTGGGAGGATCAAAAGTAGGTTCCAAGTATGGTTAACATTTAGGATTAACCATATTGAATAACATTTAGTTTAATTATTAATAGTGGAGCAGCTTGTAATTACCCTGAAAATATGGGTAAAATATACGTGTGGCCAGAGGCTACAATTTTAGGGATGAGCGGTTTGCTTTAGGGATCTAACATAATTTAGACGGTAGTACTAGTAGTATATAGCTGCTGTACGCATACTAAGTACTGTATGGTTGCGAGTTTGTGTCACGGTATAATCATTCATTAGAAAACTTAAATAGTTTATCTGTAAGGGAACAGATAGGCAGATAAACAGACATACAGCCATATGGGCACACACATATAACATGAGCACGTACACAGTCACAGCTACAGTCACAGCCACACACACACACACACACACACACACACACACACACACACACACACACACACATGCGCGCAAATCTTTCCTATTTTCTAGGCAGAGATGCTTTGCTATCATAGACGCATTGATTGCAAAATATTTGATTATTTGGCACTTTTGTGGTTGCTTCTACCTGTACTGAATAAGTATTGAATGTATTGATTTCTACTGCTATCATTGCACTGACGCGCAGGTGTTTTCAATAACATTCGTGATACAAAATTTGTATCGCTTATCTTTTCAAATATTTTACAAATATGCTTCGCTTATAGTGTAGTTATACAAGTAGTATATATGTATAAATCGCTTGTGACTGCTTTAATAGGGCATGATCAGTATTAGTTCAAAATTTCATCTTAATTTCTGATTAAAAGTTGCATTTACTAATGTGAAAGCTATGTGGTTGGGAGACTGTTAGTTTGATACAGATGGGCATGTCGGGAATAAATAAGTAATACAAAAATATGTTTGCGTTTACTACAGAACAAATCAAGAGTTCTCCGCAGTATTGTTATCGTTCATAGGTAAAAGTTAATGATGATAATCAATTGTTTGTGGGTGAATTAGATTGACAGAGACATGCGGGTGGATTATTCTCTGTAACCGCCGTGTTCAAGACATAACACTGCATTTCTAAGAAAGATAATTACACGGTTAAGGCTAAAGTTACAAAAAAAGATGATCCTTTTCATAAATTGTTGAAAGGGAGTTGTTTTTTGAACTAGACAGAATTATTGAGACCAAGACACATACACCGTTCTGGAGCGAACATTGAGTTGAGTTTATGTCATTTGGTATATGTTGGTCTTTAGAGTTGCCTAAAGTTATCAGTAATTTGAATTAGTTCAAGATCCAATTCTTCACAGAAGAGGTTTTATCAATATAATCTTTAGCAGGGCCCGAAATAAAGATTGCCCACCTGCCCGTATGGGCCGATAAAATCTCTGCCAAAATCATTAAGTCTTCCATACAAAATCCCTATAGATACCTGATGAAACATGATTGTACTACTTTCCAATTCATCGGCAGTTAAATCCTTCTGTCGCGAAAGTAAACCTGGAGAAGCACCTGTCGTAGGGACAGTCTCCCTGGAACCCTTATTATCGAGACTTATTCAATCTGATGTATAGGGAGCACGTGAATCCTGACATTTGTTATTCAATATTGATAATCTATAAGAAAGAACGTCACCGGAGGGATACTTGTCTATACTGAAGGAAATATCCCTCTGGTGACGACGGAAACCAGTCCCATTAACAACTGACCAAATAACAAAAAGTACCCTTTTATTTTTAAAGAAATAATAACCCAACCATTCTTATTATAAAGAAAATATTTTTCAAAAATTGACCCAAAAAATATATAACCAAAAAATATCAAAGAAGATAAAATCAAACCACCAAAATAACCCGACTTGCCACTTGTCCTTGCAGAGGGATGACCGTCAGCTCGGGGAGCGTGGTCCTCAAGAAGGATGCGCAGAACCTGATCGGCATCAGCATCGGGGGCGGGGCGCCGCTCTGCCCCTGCCTCTACGTCGTCCAGATCTTCGACAACACGCCGGCCGCCAAGGACGCCACGCTGGCGGCCGGGGACGAGATCGTCGGCGTCAACGGCCAGTCGGTGAAGGGTCGTACCAAGGTGGAGGTGGCGCGCATGATCCAGTCAGTCAAGGTACGGGTAGGTGTGGTGTCCGATGTGGTATGTGCACAAGGTAGGTGGTGTAGGCGTAGTTTTTGTTGAAGGAGTCGGGGTTATTATTAAAGCTGGTTCTCCACTGGACGCTGTTTATTTCAAAGAACGCTAATCGCCAGGTGATGTTTGTTAACCCTTTCCAAACACGGATATTCAGTGGACTATTAATATCACAAACAACATGAAACATTTTTTCATGATTTGACACTAGTAAGTTCGCCCAAAGAATACATTTTTAATTTGGAATCGTTATCAGTAATACCGCCTGCAGCGGTGCAATGGTTTCAAAATAGTTTGAAAAGTTTATCACTTGGCGGTGTTATCTTTTAGTCGTCCTGTGGGGATCCGGCTTTAGGGTAAGAGTACATCCAGGAGGAAATTAAATACATAAAAGAGATAGTGTTAATTGTCCCTCACACGGATCCCCGTTTTCCTGTTTTCGGTTTATTTGCTAGCAAATATTGACATAAATTGTTGACCAAAGAAAAAAAATGATTGAAACGATATACATACTTAATATAAATTTGTGATGAACGTATTCCCAAACCAAATACGGAAATGAATTTAATATTTCCAACAAAGAAAACGAAATTGATATCATGGCGCCATCAATGATAATCGCATTCAAAGTTTGGATTTGATTACAGATTTTCTAAAATGATTGCTGTCGGGATACTGTGTACAGGGGAACAAATATCCTTGGCTGGGAGAAACATCAGCACAAACATCCCACTACGAATTCTTCAAATTCAGTGTCATGGTGAAAGGGACTCTTTTTACCTATGAAAATTATTCATTTATGTCAAAAGTATTCATACATGTGAGATCGTCCGGAAGATCTGTTATACCAAACCCAATAAATTAAGTTAAAAAAATCTATTACCAAATATCTTATGAATTCCACAATGACTATGACATTGTTATATTTCTCTTAAAACTGTAACAAATTTAACTTAAGCACACTCTCAGGGGTCTCCAATTGATCTGCTCAAATTTGACACATTTGGTGATGGGATGGTGAGGGAGGTGACCTGTTTCATGATAAGACATTTAGATAATGTGGCGGTACGCTGCCATGGTTATCAACTGCGATTCCATGGTTTTTAAATCATTTTCGATTGCACTAGTAGTTTGACTTATAAGGAATGCTTTCATTTTAAGTCTTCGCGTCAGTGGAACTTAATTTATTTTTTGTTGCAGGGCGAAGTTAGTATTAACTACAACAAGCTCCATGCTGATCCAAAGCAAGGGAAAAGTCTAGATATAAGTAAGTTTTTTATTAGCATTTTATCAAATAAGTAAGATCTCTCTTCAGACAAAATAAAAGTAATTATGTTTTGTAAGTCAATATTATGAAATACACATTTCGCCGCTACCAGTAAAGGTATTGTTTTTTAGAATATTTATTATAGGAAATTAAAAGTCGATTTTGACAAGATTTTGATTACATAGTTTCTGTAAAAAAGAATTATATTGTAATTTCATCTTTTCTAGTCTTGAAGAAAGTGAAGCACCGAGTCGTGGAGACAATGAGTTCTAGCACCGCTGACGCACTGGGTCTCAGCAGAGCGATCCTCTGCAATGGTGGGTATAGCTAAATCATTAAAAGCCAGTATTTTACATAAGAGATGAGGATTTTGTGTATTTTTGTTGGTAGGCACATTACGTTATCGCCTATAATGTTGACAATGTTAAATATCAATCTTTAGGAGAATGTGAGAAAGAAAGAAAAATCGTGCCGGACTAGGTAAAAGGGGAATTAAGGTACCGAGTCATAGGTTACAAGGTTGTTAGCATTGCCTTTAGGTTTACTATTGTTCATTATGTCATTGAAAGCCACTTAACTTATTTATACCAAATTCCGCATTGCAATTTCAAAAATAATTGACGTATCGAGATGATACCTTTATACTATAGTATTGGCTTTAGGAGTTGATAAATCCAAATAAAATTTACAATTTCAGATGGCCTAGTGAAGAAATTGACTGAGCTGGAGAAGACTGCCTCTATGTACAAAGGGTTGATGGAGCACACTAAAAGTTTACTTAAGAGCTTCTTCGAGCTCTCTCAGGCCCATAAAGGTACACTTATGCAGGCCTTATTAACTTTTTCATATTTCACATATCTAGTTATGTTTCCTCCTATCGCAATTTTGTGAATACTTAGATTTTATAAAGATTTTTGTATTTAAGTTTGAAATTTAGCGAACATATTTTTCTAATTCAATGATATTAAAATGCAATTATACATGTGGATCGGTGAATCTCTGATGAAATAGATATATTTTCTATTATCTCTAGATTATCTTCTTAAACAAAAGTTTGATAAATAATATCTTCTAAAAAGTGTTAGAATTAATCACTTTTTATGAAGTTATCATTTCTTTTCCAATATGTGAGAGGACTTGGTTCTCCAATGGTGACTGTCGTTTCAGCGTTTGGCGATGTGTTTTACGCTATTGGTGTGAGGGAGCCGCAGCCCAGTGCCAGCGTGGCCTTCACCAAGTTTGGAGAGGCGCACAGGGAGATAGAGCGATATGCCATCCGCATGTTGAAAACAGTCAAACCTGTAAGCAGGAGTACAAGTACACTGCTGCGTGAACTTGGTGACAACCGATCGTGGTCGAATTTGTGCGAAGAAAGATTTGTTTTATTTAAAAATGATTGGAAAAAAGAGAAAGAAAACTTTTGAAAAACAGCATGGTGCGATTTCCTAAACATCATGTGTAAATATTTGTTAAATTATTTTTGATTAGAAATTAGTATTAAAAAAAAAAATAAAAAATAAAAAAATTGTTTTTAATTAGAAATTAGTATAACAAATTATATTTTCATAAACTCGATCATTATTGTGTTGTCAGCAAAATAAATGTACACGTGTCGGTGGTTTCTTTTTTCTTAATATCACCTTTTGCTTAACTTTTAACATTGTTATTAAATACCTGTTTACTAATGTTTACTTCCAGAGTTTGGTGAAATATTCCATGCTATAGGAGTGCGTGAGTTAAACCTCGAATGTGGGGAAGCGTTTAGTCTCTTTGGCAACGCGCACAGAACGGTAGAGAAGTTGGCGCTCAGTAATCTAAAAACTGTCAAACCCGTGAGTGAGGTTGCAGGTTGTCATGTTAGAGTCCCTAGAAGGGTGGTGGATCCCACCCAAGTTAGACTCAGTGAGACAAAAAATCCCTATGGAAAAGGAACAAGGATTGTTCAGAAATAGAGAAAATAGAAGCTGTGTAGTTTAACCTTAAATATGTTTTTTTTTATAAAAGTACCCCAATTATAAAATTCATCCAGAGGACGATGGGTAGTTTGTTGTTTCATATTGCCCTGGCCTGGATTGGTCAGAATCATAGATCTATGTAGTTACACCTGATGGCGTTTTGGAGGTTTTATTTGCTTTTAGTTTACTTTACCTTAATTTATTTCTGATTTTAACGATTTTTTGCCTTTCAACTTGTGTAATCATAGATGTGTGGATAATACTGATGAAAAATGTAAGTTTAAAAATGAAATGTTAAATCTGATGATATATGAATTAGAATCATGTATAAGATGGTAAAATATATAAGAAATCACATTTCAATGTATCTACAGAGATAGAGAAATTATTACTACCCGTGGTTTTCATTAAAATTAACGTCTTGTACAGTGTCACTTCTTTTCCTGCACAGATGATCAGTGACCTCAATACATACCTCCACAAGGCTGTACCAGACACACGGCTCACCATCAAGAAATACCTAGACGCCAAATTCGAATATCTTGTAAGTATCATTTCTGTACTTTTCAGCACATACTGTTATATCAGACGAGAAAGAAATGAACTACCTAAACTCATACCCCCCCCCCCCCCCCCCTTTATCTGACAATTCTGGTCACTTGTTGGTTGAAAAAACGTATGTCATAGTCAAATTTTTTCAAGGGAATACTTTCATTTTACCGTAAGTCATTGGTTTCAGGATTTAAAAAAAAGATTATCCTAACATAGAACACCTCATCCGGATCTCTCCTCTCGCCACTGCTATTTCAAAGTTTGTATCAGAAATACAGGACTTTGAAATTAAAGTCGCCCATGACCTGGTTCTATATCTCGGGCTTGTTTGTGTTTCCAGTCCTACTGTCTGCGGGTGAAGGAGATGGACGATGAGGAGTACAGTTACGCCGCTCTACAGGAGCCGCTCTACCGCGTGGAGACCGGCAACTACGAATATAGGTAAGCATTGGTAATGGGACGACTACCCAGGGGGCAACTCCCTTGGGGACTATTAAGCCCCATACCCACTAGGCGATTTAACCGGCGACTAGCGATGGGCGACTGGGAGAATCGGCCGATTCTTATGATAGGCCGTCAGTATGGTATATTGAAATGTTCATGTTTGATCTAGTTTGGTGCTAAAATTTAGCGATTTTAGCGCTGATGAGTCGGCCGATTGTGTAAAAATCGCCTAGTGAGTATGGGGCTTTACCCCTGCAACCTACAGCCTAGAACTGCGGCCCCCATGGATAATTAAAACTTTAAGGACTAGGCGATTTGGGCATGTCGCCCGTCAGTATGGCGTCTTAAAATGTACATGTTTGGTATGAATCGTCAGCTAAATCATCGGGCGATTCTCCCGGCGATTCATATCAAACATGTACATTTCAATGTAGCATACTGACGGGCGACTAGGCCCAAATCGGCCAGTGGGTATGGGGCTTTAGCCATCAGACAACTAGAGCCCTAGGAAAGTTGCCCCTATATAACTATCCTTTGGAACAAATAACCGTATGGGACAACTGTCCATCATATAGTATGTCCCAGAGGGGTAGCAATATGTTGAACTGGTTTTCCTGGGGTACTTGTTCCACAGCAAGTATGTGCATTTGTAATATGATTTTCAACTGGGGGAACGCCAATTTCTGTAACAGTAAATGAGAATACTCTAAAAATATTTTTAAGAAAATAATTTGTATCTTAACTCAAAACCAACGTTTCACATGTATGCTCGCCATTTTACGTCCTTTCTTGCTAATCTTTAAGGATATCCAACTATTTTTCCTGATGACTGACTTGTTCTTTATTCCTTTGACAGACTGATCCTGAGGTGCCGACAGGACGCCCGGGCCCGCTTTGCCAAGATGCGGGCTGACGTGCTCGTCAAGATGGAGCTGCTCGACCAGAAACACGGTGAGTCCAGCGCTCTGCTTACGCCTCTAAAATGGACATTGATCACACAGAAACAAAGACTGGGGATTTTATGATATAATTGATCAGAGGAGTAATAAGTAAATTTTGAAAATTATATTCATATGTGGATACACTGTTTCATCGTGTGGATTTTTTTCTTAACTACCTGGAAACGTTCTTTCAGTATTGATTATCCAATGTTCATTGTCTTTCAAAAAGTCCCTTTATACCTGACCTATCTCTTAGTGCACGATATCATTTTCCAGTTCCAAAAGCTCATATCAGCCATAGCCAAGTACGACACCGAGTCACATATGAGACGAGTTCCTATCAAAAAAAAGGCTTATAATCCTTCTATACAGATTTTTTTTTCAACTCATAAAATTCCTAAGGAAATGTTATATATCTAATATATACCAACATGAATAAAGGAAAAGTTTTAAAGAAATTATAATCCTTCTATGCCTTTTCAGTGCAAGATATTGTTTTCCAACTCCAACGGCTGGTGTCGGCCATGGCCAAGTACCACACGGACTGTCACGCCGTGCTGAAGGAGGCGGACGTCTTCCCCATAGAGGTGGACCTCTCCCGGAGCACCTTCACCTACGACACCTCCAACCAGTTCAACGACAACGAGGACGACGACGAGGAGGAGGAGGCTGAGGAGGTAGAAGAGGCAGTGGAGGAGGACAGAGGCGGAGACCTTATCAGTACTGATTAGAGGCTTCATCAGTACTGATTTTAGGCTTAATTCATTTAATATTAAGATATCTAATAAAAATTCCGAGATGCCACTTTTCCTTCTAAATACGAATTTCCGTAATTATTGCTTTTAACATAATCTTTTTAAAAGCCCCTAAATTTGAGAAGACATTTTTTTTGTGTTTAATAGATACCACAAAGTATTTATATACTATATTTCATGTAAATGTGATTCGTTTCAGTATCAGAGCTTAAATACTGAAGAATGGGATACCTTAGTTGTTTCTGTACTAAAATATGGCAATTTGGTTTCACTATGTTCCATATTGTTCATGTTTGAAGAGTGGCATCTCTGATATATTAACCATGTGAGACTAACTTAAAGTTCCATATTTTGTGATGGCATATGTAAGAATCTGGCAGAATATAGACTGATTCCTTGTTGTGTAGAGTAAAGATCTGAAATATAACGGACCACATAAAACCTGATATCAAGAGGATATCAGGAATTGTCTTTAATTTTTTATTATTTTTTTTGAACGTTCTTTATTCTGGCAAAGTATTAGTACAATGTACTAGTTTTCATTACTGGATTGAGGTTGCTTATTTTCCATTCGAGCCTATTTTCATCCGGGCTATAGAAATATATCCAAATCTATGAAAAGGGAACTACAATTGTAGTCTAGCTCCTGGTTGGAATCCTACGTGACGGAAAACTAGTCCCATCGTTACTAGTCCAATCGTTGGCTAGGTTCTGAAGTGCCGCTGTTGATAAATAACCTAATGTTCTTATTAACACCTAGCCATGCGGATTACACATATTTTATGGCCCAGTCACGTAGGTAAAAAAGTACATTTGGTATAACAATATTGAGTTATCTCTTAGATAATATATGGGACGTCAGACAATTAATTTGTTGAGTAATATCGTTTCGCGCTGGAGCAGTACTAGAAAAACTTTCAAGAAATGTTATTTATGGTATATAAAAAATAACAACTGGATTTATTTTTATTTTATTTGCTTACTTAATCTTCTCTCATTCCAAACATTGTAAATATTGTCTTACTTACTTAAGAATGAAGGGATTCTGTTTAAATAAATCGCCCTTAACGGATTCTTGACCAGTGTACCTGGTCTGCATCCCAATAATCCATAAAGAACGGGACATTAAAAATATATAATATTATTATGAGTCCGCATCATGCGCAGCGATACTGATGTTACTGATGTTACTGACATCCCTAACCTTGGAAACTGGAATAGAATGAAGGTGGACCTAAAACTTACCTTACCCCGGACTATGAGCTGACACTGTCAAATGTTGTATATTTTGTTTGATCTTTATGAGAGACACTTGTGTTAAGTTGTTGTAACTGTGTTATCGATGTTATTGTCTTACATTCCTACAAATTATACTGGTAAAAAGAGAGACGCCGTTGTATGATACCAAAGGGCTTCGTGTGTTGAGAGCAAGTGTAAGAATGGCTGAGATATGATATGAAAGGTACAGATATAGGATTCACGAATCATTGTGTACATCTTATCATACGTACAACTTATTTTACGTAGAAAAATGGTATATGTTGAATTCCTGTCTATCTCGTCGTGGATTTTGTATTTGATGCCACTGAGGACAATTTCGATGAAAAATCTTACTTAAAGCAGGAGATAAGTTTAGTCGGCCGACTAAATGTGTAAACCCATTCCAAACACAGTGACTAATACCATCTGAAATGCTTTGGTCGTTGAGGATGGAAAGGGTTAACAGGGGGGGGGGGGGGTTCTAACGAAAAACCCATTTGGATATTATGTTTGAGATTTGCCGGTTATTTCTGTCTCATAATTCAGTCACTGAACTGCATTTCATAACCATGACACAAAAAAAGATGTTTCTGTTTATATGGCTGCCAAAAGTAAAAAGAATATATACAACTAGGACTAAACCGTCATTGCACTTACTAAAAAACCTAAGGCTAGATATTAGTAAATATAAATGTGGTGAACATATTCCTATTATGGAGTAATAGATCTGTGTATGACGTTACCAAATGTGTATGAATGATGTATAGATACAAATGAAAATTAATTCAAATGGGCGAGAAATAAAGTGTTAAATCTGTTAATGAAACGTCATTTGTTTTCCGTTTTCTTAACTCTATATAAAATGGCACGTTGAACCAAAACTATCACAGACATCTCTTTCATTAGACGATTAAGACAAGGGATAAAACTATTCTTATACTCTATCAATTTTACGAACATTTTATGTGTTTTTTTAAGGCCGAAAAAAGTAACCTGGATGGCTCTTGATCCCCATGAATTCATTGCAAATCCCGTAAAGAATGTTACGATATCCGAGGAAAATTTATCTAAATGATTAAGCCACGTGGTCCTTGGTATCACTGGCCTCAGGACCTGACCGTTTGCGCCATTATGTATTCAGGGGCGAATAAGGAGGGGGAACCTGAGGCGCCCGCCTCCCTTAGTTTTATCTTTTCTTTTTTTTCATGTAAAATTCTAGCCTCCTAAGGGGGCGCCTCAAATTTCTTCATAAGGGCGCCTCCCTTTTTGGAAAGTCTGGAAACATCTGTTCCTGGTATTGCTAATAAGTCGTCTCAGGGCTGACTGCTGGGCTAAGAAAATCCTTCAGTTATTTTCTATCATTCAAAAACTGGATAAAATGCTTGCAATATCACAGTACGCTGTTCTAAATACCAGTAAACATGTACTGAATAGTGGGGTCTGATAACAACATTTTTTGTTACGCGGCGGATAAAATCACTAAATTTTGTATGAGGCACCTCTGAGGCATAACTATTGGATCTAGAAGGGGAGCCATCTTGAAATACCAAAATGACATTTTTGACGAATTTTGCATGTTTTCAGCATTTGAAATTTAAGATATTTAACCAAAACTTTTGGCTAGCTTCAATTAGACTTATTGTATAGATTCGAAAGGTAAATAATTTAATTCCCTGTCCTATAATCTACCAATTTGGACAATAGCAATGTGTTTCTAGTCATTTCAGAAGCTGAGATACAAGACTATTTCAATAAAAGTTGGCCATATTGGATTTTTGGCCCCCGTCCGGGTTATATTGATGTTTCAAGGTGGCTCCCCTTTTAAATTCAATGAAGGGGTCCCAGGGAATCATCATACCAAATGGAATCAAGAAATCTTGTGGCAAAAGAGTAAAGTCTATATCCTTTCTTTTGAATTATTTTGGAATCCAGCAGTCATTATCAAAGGTATCATACTAATGAATTCAGCCATTTATAAATTTATGGTATTGTATTGGATGAATATCATATTTATTGAGCCCTTTAGGCTATTTACAACTGATATTGGAACCATGTCCCCTGGCCTTATGCCTTAGTAGCTAAAAATCATAATATTTCTCAAAATTGGTCACCCTGAACGCTAGAGTAATGTTTATGGTTAATTGTAATTATTGGGGAATTGTTCAAGATGTTCACTGTCGTCGATATTGATATTCTTAACGGTTGCTAGTCAAGTGGTAAGTTAGTTCACGAGATGGGCGCTCAATCCATAACATGAACAACGCTTGGCAGTAGGTTAAGTTTATTTGTGGATACGATGATGCGTACATTTGCCAGGGGAGAGATGATAATTCCTCCAAGTGTCACAACCTTAATCCTATGGAGAGTAAGCTTTCCCCTAGAAGTCCGCCTAGTCTCACACTCAACAGTAGTGCGGTAATTCTCATATAAGTCACCAGATGTCCCTGTGGCTTGCCCAGCTATCTAAACCCCTCGACTCTCTCGGTCCGTATTGTCCAAACGTTAATGATTTTCTCTCTACCCTTACATCGTGCTCTCGCTTCTTATAGCAGTCTGGTATTGATTTTACCCTAGCATCGACGCCTGCGGGGAGGTGTATCCTGCTGAACATTGCTCATCAGGTATATTTACACCTACCGGTGGCGCATGCCATATGTATACTACGTAACCTCATAAGATATATAATTTGGAAGAATTCTGATTATCCCCTTGTGTTCAACTGGTGACCTTCACATCATTTCAATTGTTTACACATGCAAAGTGAATGAGTTAATTTCTACCTTTGTGCAACCCATCTTGGATTTTGGATTTCTGCATTGACTTGAAACATAAATAATTGAATTCCCTGACCCATAATCCCTCAATTTTCGAAGCTGAGATATAGGAATTTTTATAGTAAAAGTCAGCCATATTGGTTTTTGGGCCCCCACATCCGTCCTATTGATATTTCAACGTGGCTCCCCTTCCAGATTTGATAGTTATGCCTCAGAGGTGCCTCATACCAAATTTGGTGCTATTATCCGCCGCATAACGATTTCTCAAAAAAATGACCTTAACAGACCCCCACTAGAAGTGGACTTTTTATCATTAGCAAAACCAATTCACAATACATCGGGATTTTCCAGTATGACTACAGAATAATTATGTCCTTAATATGATGTTTAAAGTTAAAACCAATATAAGTTTATAGGACTGTTTGGAATTTTATCACAAGCTGGTACGATAATCTGCAATTACAATCATGCATGGGCAGTTTTTGCAACTTTATCAACAGCGTGGTGTAGTCTGAAAAATACTATAATTATTATGAATATTCCATTTTAAATGAATATTTGAAGTATAAGAATTTGATACTACAGAGAAGGTTGGTCTAATCCAATATTTTCATCATAATTATTTCTCATAAATTTGCTCATATCTCACTATAAGTCTTAGAATAACATAGATACGAACTTAGGAACATCCTGTCCCCTTGGTGGGTCACACGTCAACTTATCAGTTCATTAGAATGGCAAACTATGAATAAGTCCGCCATTCTGTATCAGAAAACCCCCTGGTTGACTGCCTATAACGTGAACATCGTCCGGTATTCGAATTTAAACGGATGGAAATATTCTTTCCAGAATTCTCCTAGGTATCACGAGATTGATAAGAAAGGACGTAGCATTAAAAATGCTAAGTCGCCAAATGACAGAGCTTTTAGAAATATAATGACATGCGATATGGCCATTTCTTGAATTCGACATGCGACATGAGAACCCCCCATCTAGACAGGCAGCCATGCTGATTCAACTCGTTGAATATTTCCCCGGTGATTGTCCACGTGGTTGTAGGCGATTTCCATTTCTTCAGGGCCATGAATCACCCTGTGC
The DNA here is from genome assembly GCA_936440205.1 of Lepidonotus clava. Classification (NCBI taxonomy): domain Eukaryota; kingdom Metazoa; phylum Annelida; class Polychaeta; order Phyllodocida; family Polynoidae; genus Lepidonotus; species Lepidonotus clava. Next base: position 24,727,674 of record OW387135.1, read on the forward strand.
GAACGACATAAAATGTATTTAATTAAGGTTATTAGCTCTTATGTTTGAAATATTAAAATTCTGACTTTATTCCAAGGATGTCCCACCCATTACACGAAAATTAAGGCAAGGTTCACGTGGGTCCATTGTAAATTAATACAGATCATTAGGTACAATTTACCCTACCACACCTAGCTGAATTATAGTATTTTAAGCACCTGCAGACCAATTTTGTCAACAAATAACTAAATCTATCTAAATCTATCTTTAGTTTTTCTTCATGTCAAACTGGAAATAGGGATAAGATTAATAAAAATGCCTATGATGAAGCCTTGTGATTTGTCAACATAATTATTACCCATGCATGCATCCTGCTCAAGGCTTACCTGCAGGTAAAACTCAATAAATTGGCTATTCGTAGTTGAATTCATGAGCAACAAAAGAACGTTCACAATAACCATCATGAAGGTGATATTTCATGTATTTTATAAAGAAGATGTATACGAGACTTAAGACTATTTATATGAGCGATTTAAGTATATATATCATGTGCATTGGGTTTATGTGTTATTATAATGCAACTCAATCATTATCATCAAATCAAGGAAATCAGTTAGATCAAACCATAATTATCAAGGTACAAAATAAGCTTACTACCAAACAGCAGAACGCATTACATGTAGATAATTATGTTTATTGAATATCTACAGATGTACCTGAACCTAATTGTTCCCGTGTATTATTGTTGCTAGGTATATGTTCAAACATATATTGTACTCATGCAGCTTCTATATTGATACATGAACTGAGTAAACTCAAATGCACCCTTTCTATGCTTGAACAGATCGGATATGTTTACACCATCGACGAAAGCTTGCAGGAACGATACTTAGGAACACAACGATTTCTCAAATTTCCTTTACATAGTGGCACAGGCGCCCATCGTAGACTTGCCTGCAAACCAACGGACTGGTTGAATTAATGTGTATGATCCCCATCCTTGTTTTTTCGTGCTTGCACGAGTTTGTATGACAATTTAGTACATATAGGCTTTGACCCTTTCCCCCCTCGAAATCCTTGATTTGCCTCGACCGGTTCATAATTGTAAAGTTGGAGGAAAGAATAAAATGATGAACAAGTTGAAGACCTAAAGACGCACATGATGCAATTTTTCATCAGTTTACACAATGATTATGAAATAACATGTGCACATTTGTTGGTAAATCTCTTATTACCCATCTAACAAATTATGGCTCCATGCGTATCTTATTTTAGGAATTATTGGACTTTTTGAGGGTTTCTTGAGGTTTTGTCATTTTCCTCTGAATGCAATTTAGTGTGGAGGATGGCGTTTTCTCAGATAAGCAAAAATACCATGAGAGCAATGGAAAGTCTATTAATGCAAAGTAAAAATAGCTCCGTTACATAGTTATTGATCTTTTGTTTTAATGTACCCTCTTCGGTTCGACGTGAAGGTTTCATTGTCGAACTTGCGACTCCAAATTGAAGCATGATTTACATCCTATGCTTTATACTTGCTCTCATTGGTGAAGCATCAAGTGGTAAGAGGCATCTTCGAATTCAGTTCATTTTATCATTATAGATAGATATAATATATAAAACCACGTTATCTTCACATGTATTTCAAATATAGAAGAGCTCTAATTAGCATTTTATTAGGCCTCTCTGTAGCGGCTATACATTGCAATCACATAGTAACACATCTACAGAAAAGTAACAAAATCTAAGCATGTTTTGTGAAAGAAAAGCTATGCTGACCTTGTATGTTTTTCATATGTATAGATTTTTCGATAGATGGAATTTCTCTTCTACCCATGGGACGCGAGTTGTCTTCAGCCCCGGCAAATGCGGACATCTTTACAGAAACAAAGCGGATAGTTTTCCTCAAACAAACCAAAGAAAGGATAAGTGAAGTAAACGGTATTGTCCGAGAATGGTCACTACTGATCTCGCCCAAACAGGGCGAAGTGTGCGCTGCGCGCTTTCAGATATGGAGAAATGTCCCGACACAAACGACTGGGTCGTTCACTCTGATAAACCAGACGAATAGCCATTCCGTTGCAGGAGACCAGATATCTATACAAGACGCAATGCCTATTGCCAAAGGCGATATTTTGGGCTTTGAGACTGAAGGATACTGTTCGTCTCCTTATGTACCAAATTCTTGCTCCGACGAGCTTCAAGGCTTTTTCCAGGAAATTAAGGATGATTTGCGAATTGGGGAAACTGTAAAGCTTAAAAAATCGGTTGACTGTGGTATAGCGTATCTGCACGTCCTATTGGAAATAGCACCTCTTGGTAAGCATGGGGCAGAATAAATGCATTATAAACGTTTGTGCTTGGGTCTTGACGAATGTACATTTTGTATGGAAATCATGGAATTGAACAGTGTTGAAAGGGAAGAATTATTAATTCATAAATCTGAGTAACATGCATAATTAGGATGCCCTAATTATTTACATTAAAAACTGTTATGTGCCTTATGTCATTAATATGTATGCTCAGTTGATTATTTTGAGCAGTATTATTATCCTGAATGTAGCCTAATCTATTGTTTGCAAAAATGACGAAAATGGATGGTCTTCTCGTTGATTATAGTCATGACGTAATATGAACAAGATGATCCATGGCAGTGGTTCTGACAGAAACGAAATCTCAACATGTAGAATAACATTACATAATTTTTATTCATTTCAGAGCCGGTGGAGTCTGTAATGCTGGGAGTGCATAACGAATCGTTTGGGATCCCCTTTGTGACCTATGCAGGCGTCTTAGGACGTGTTTGTGGGAAATTTGGCTTTTCAGAGGCTACAGTGATCTGTCGATCACTGGGGTACCGGGTTGGCCATACTTTTAGAAATGGGGATGAATTACAGTATGAACAACTTGCATCGGATTTGTCAGTTTGGATCGTGTCCCCAAAGTGCAGTGGCTCCGAAAACAATATTGGTGAATGTCCCCAAGACAAATCACAGAGCAAATGTCGGGTCGATTTTAGTGTCAGCTGCTGGAATACCAATATGACATGTAAGTTCCAGTACCCTGGCCATGACCGAACAAGCAAAAGCTTATTTACAATATTGCTAGCACATGCATATTAAGTCTTTCACTGCCAGAGGCCCGTCCCTTCTTAATCTAAAAATAGTAATAGGGAATCCCTGGGAATCCCCAATCCCCAAAACCTCTCCTAAAATTTCTCAGTGCCCTCTAGATTGCTTCAAAAAGTGGATCCTTTTCGAAAAATATCATTTATCTTGTTTGGATGTTAAATGCTTTATAACATTTATATCTATTATGTTGAAAGAACTTTAAGGTATTTGAATGCTTTGAAACATTTTTAACATAGATTTGACCAAGAACAAATAGTCAAACATACATTAAACGCCTTTCCTAAATCATTGTCAGCATATTTTATTTGTTGAATTTGATTTCCTTCACATTCTTTAAGTCAGATAGTATGATAGAGCCTGTACTCATAGTCTGTGCCATTATGAAAACGTTATAGCAAATAAAAATTGGTTGACATTTCTGCTAATATTGGCAAAACGCTATTCATAATGGTTTCCTGGTTGCCATGGCAACCACATTTTTTAAAGTTCTTCCAAGAAAATGAAAAACCATTATTGATATGTTCAAAAATCATGAGCGACCAATATTAGACATATTCTTGTAGGACCGTAATATATTGCAAAGTAGACCCTTGGATAAACAGATATCCCTTGAATTATCTGGCAGTTAAAGGGTTAAGATGGACTGTTTATTTTGACAAAACACGAGATAAACTATAGAAAACATAAAAACCTTGTCTATGTAGCTTATCTGTATGTACAGAATAGATTTTCAAACAACCTTTTAAAAACATTAGATAGGATTAATATCATACAGACACAAATAGGAAAAATATTCAATGCATGCTAGTTTTCCACTCTGTCAAACTACATGTAATTGTAATGCCATGATTGATGAAAATGTATTGTAACTTGTCGATATCTTTACCAGTATGCGTTTTGAGCCAGGTAACTTCTTTTTCAGGGTTGGACCCATCAAAGATTCGAATATTCGGTGACGGCACAGACTATGGACTGGTCCAAGTCTACCATGAGAACGTTTGGGCAGTCTTGGTCTCATTTTCCAGATTTCAGCAGTATATGACGTTGATATGTAAACTGCTGGGACATGAGGGCGCCATAGCATGTAAGAGGAACTACTCAATCTCAAATGTAGTTTCTAAACCCACAAGTGGACCTAGGGACTTGGCATTGTTATATGGGTATTTCCCGGCCGTGTAGGTTTCTTTTAATAAACAAACATTTGTTTCATGTTTGGTCGGAACATCAGCAGATGAAATTAGGAAAGTCAGTCAAAAATCAATTGTATCAAAATATGATAATGTGCATGACCAGGCCCGTAGCCAGGGGGGTTTGGGGGGTTCGTACACCCCCCCCCCCCTTGGAGGAGCTCTCCTTTAAAATATGACTTATATGGTCCCTACAAATAAAAAAAAGATATATATATATATAAGCCCAAAATTCAAAAAACGACCCCCCCCCCCCCCCCCCTCCCCTTCTTTTAAAAAGAACCTATTAGTCGAAAAACGAAACCCCCTCTCACAAAGAACTGGCTACTGGCCTGATACTTATTTTGTTAATCCATCTTAGTACGTGTCATATTCCAATAATTTTGCTAATATTATGATCTTATTTACGCTTACGTCAAACGGTGGTTTAGCAGCTCCTAGGATCATCGTAACAGATGTTCCCCGAACAGCATTCGTTGGTTTGGAAATCTCCTGTCCTGACAATGCTATGTCGATTGAAAACTGCACTCTCACCTTGGCTGGGCGGGCCCGAATATACTATCGGGTCATAGCTGGAATGTGCCTCAGAGATCTGACAGGTAGGGAGACTTGATACTCTAATATATCCCAGAATCTATCCCAATCAGGGGCGGCTTCAGGGAGATCCAGGAGATCCTCTACTCCACCTTTTTTTGTGTGTTTTGGTTCAGGGACGGATCCAGGAATTCTAGAAAGGGTGGGGAGGGGGGGGGGCATTGGCTGTGTTGGGTTGAGTGGACCATGCCTCTTGGACTAATGATTGTCAACTGGAGCTCAGTGACGTATATCATATGTCTGGATTAATGGATGATATCCTTTTATGCAAGCGTTACATCACCTCTTAATGGAGAACTACATTTCAAGATGATCTGCAGTGGCAATGGAGGGAATACTGCTTTTGGAAAGAGATAGTATATTGGAATAAGTAAAAGAAACATAATGCAAATATATCTACAATTAACAGTAAAGTTAAACCCCATAGTTCAATCATAGGTTTGCCCTGCCATGACTGGCCATGACTGGAATTGTTAATATTGCTCTTTTAAACGAACACGCAATTTCACGTTGATCCACTTTGACTTGATTCCTATGTCACGTGTACATTATATTTGCATACAACCAGTTCAAATGACTGACATCAGGCTCCGCCCTGAAAATGGAGCTGAAGGTCGAATAGAGGTCAAATACAATGACGTCTGGGGAACTGTGAATGAAGACCGTTTTGATAACGACGACGCCACGGTGGTCTGCAGAATGCTGGGTTATGAATCGGGTCGTGGGCTGCTCAGGAACTACAGTAGACCGTTTAACTATCAACCTATCTGGATGAGAAACCTTGGTTGCACGGGGTCCGAGAGCCATCTTCGCGACTGCCCCTCTTACACCTCCTTTGGAGCTCTTGGCCATAGATTTTTCCACAGTCAAGACGCCTCCGTCATTTGTCAGACAAGTAAGCCTTACATTTGGGGCATTCCATTGAGTACGTTCATCTATATTATGGGGAGGGGTTGAGGGTTAGGAATACTAGAAAATAATGGGTATGTTGTATATTTTAAGTTCTATAATTGATATTAGGCTCCTGTGTGACACTTGAGGTCATTTGTATGACTCATTGTTTATTAAGGATTTACTGTTACTAATACATCTATATGATTAATTATAAACCTTTATGAATTTGAATGTTGATTATGTTATTCATTTATTGATAGATAATTACCTATTACTTGTTCTTTCATTATAGGTCTATTGCGTATAATACATATCTCAGTTCTAGCTATACAACACCGATGTCTACAAATATAATTATTTTAGATATAGAAATGAACGAAATAATTTTCGTTTAGTAATTTTATGTCCTGAGTGATTATCATATTATTAATCAAATTGTACAATAAAACAGTGGAAAATTTGCTCTTTTGTGAGATGGAAAATTTGACACATTAGGTCTCATATAGACCTTGTGCAGACGTGGTCACATGACCAGTTTTTGGTGATCACCATGTGCTCATCACAACCATGTTGTACTAATAGCTTAGTACTTTTAATATATTATCATATTGTATAATCTAGTTAGGATCAGGCCTAGCAAGTCTACTTCTAAGAAGAGGTATTTAGCGCTCCTAGCGCCACCTGTTAACCAGTATAAAAGGTGTTGCAAGGTAGGGAGCGAGTCAGTTTAGAGTTTAACCACAGAGTTAGTGGAGTTAGTAACAAGTAAGCAGCGTTAGCTGAGCTGCTCGGAGCTATGCCTACCAGCTCCTGCGGAGTATACTGGAGTTTACCGATACCAACTACCTCGGACAAAGGATTGTGATAGAGCCAAGCGCTAGGGTGGTCTAGGATGTGCTGGAACAACTTGTATTCTAAATGTGGTTGATCACTGAGTAGGAGATGGGAAGGTGGACTGATGGAGACTTATTCACTGTGGCTTTGACTCGGGATGAGATGTTTACTTCAATAAAAACCCTTTCATTTTAAGAGCTTCCTCATCGTCCATTTCTTTTAAACTATTGGGGGATGGATGAATTAACTTTGAGCGCAGTCTGATTGGCTCAATAACTTGGATGAACGACTCATGGATAAATTAATTATACACATCACGCAGTCTTAAATCAACACAAACAATAGTTCAATGTGACTGTCAGACAAGCCTATAATTCATGAATTCTAAATAATGAAAATGGGTGATTAAGATCCAAAAGGATATTGTAATGTAAATGTAGCATTATTTCCACTCAAGATGCTCCTTAATATTAGATAGTAGTAATTTCAAATTGATCACCAATATGGCGTCCAGTACATTTTTGGGCTGTGTGACGTCATGTGCACAATGTCTATAGGTGCGAGTGCACGTGTTTGATTGCAACGCATAGCCCCAAGAGCCCTTGTCTGTCTTTAACTCTCTTTGGAAAAAGTATGATCATATTTGGAAATGTATATTCGATTCACGAGTTTATATCCTGAAGTCATCGGAAACGTTACTATGTGATTTTGTATGTAACAGGATATCACACAATGAATGCGTCAACAAAATGAAAGCACCAAAAAGGGTTGATATCTAATTTGAAATATGTTTTTACCATGGAAGATGTAACCAAGGATATTATCCCTACGTCTCAAGTTCGATTGGTGGAGGATTTCGGCTGGACAAATACTACCCTTGCATCAGGCAATGTAATGTTGCGCTACAAAGATGAGGCCAAATTCTTCGCTGATACATGGTTTGGCAGTATGGATGGACTTGTGATATGTAGGTAAGAATTGTTGTTTCGTAATTCATATGATTTCACTTTACGAATTTTAGACTAGGAAATCACACGCCAAAATGTACACGTTATTCACCAACAATTATTTTCGTCTCTAGAAAGAGCCTTCGGAAAAGAAGACGATAAAGGCAAAGTCTGTCATAGGAACCGAGAACAATGTCATTGAATGTGCAGAACGCAAACTAAGCTTGCTAAATGACTAAACTAAGCTAATTACGTGTGCCTTGAAAGGAACAATAACTAAGAAAAATTTACATTCTAATTGTCCATCATGGAATAACATATTGAAACAGTATGATTAATCTAATGATGGCCTGTTTTTAAGAGTATGTAGGGACTCTATACCTTATGCCGTTGACATCCTAGATTAACACAGACACGGTGTAAGATGCATAGTGTACTTATTTTTCATCTTGAATATACCTTTAGGGATAGTCCAAACGATTAATGATGTCACACACAAGGAGTTGTTTGGGTAGGTTGAATAATGTGACACTGCTTAAAAGCGGGCCTTATTATTTTCAAGTTTAAAACAGAAAATTCAGTTTAAAATTTGGTACGGGGATTTGGGGGGGGGGGAGTCCTAAAAGTACCCTGAAAAGGTGTGGCATCATTTCACGCCATTTATTTGCTAACGTTATTCATTCCCAGACAGCTTGGTTTTGCTGGAGTCATAGCTGTAGAAGATAAACGTAAAGTTCCAGAAGCTGTACCGATGTGGAACGTCAGTCCTAAGTGTGTGGGAACAGAGACTCATCTCGAACTTTGCACACGTCGTGCTTCAATGGGGTTTACTAACGCAAATTCGAAATATGTCAGATGGCTTTCGTGTCAACAAACAGGTAGGTTTGGATATCAGCGAGTCTCCTAATTTACGAACATTTGTATGGAATTTTTGTATGGTATAAAAGTTGTAAATGTTTCTGTTCTTTATCAGAAACAGCCACAAAATCAAATTGATAATGTCTGATGGCGCAGTACCTTGTGGTGGTAATTTTCAGAAAATAATATAAGTTTTTCCCCAAATTTCTAGACTCAATTTCTATCGTACCTGAAAATGTGTTTTATTTTGATTAAATCATATAGGCCTACAACATTTGTAATATTGCGGCTTGTGTAATATGAAATTTGATATGCAGGGCAATTGTAGCTCAAATCTGATCAGCTCACAATTTCTTTTAATAATACACAATAAATCAGTTTGAAATAGGTTAAAACTGACAACATGCATCTGTCATTATTACATACTGTACCTCACGAATATGATGCTATCTTTCTATTGAAGAAACGTCAACAATAATAAATGAAGTAACAGTTTCAACTAACACAACAGAGACAACACAGGAAAATACCAAGTCATTCAAAATAGATTCTACAACTGATTTAGAATCACAAACAACAACATCCACATTTACCACCTCATCAACAATAACATCAACAATAACATCAGAAGGAACTTCTCTAAAAAGAGAAAATACAAGTGAAGGGCTAAGCGAAAACATACAACCAGGTCCACCACAACCTCCTAGAGCATTTGTGCAAGTATCAACAACTGAAAAGGTACCATCCATTCCAGCAGCAACATTGTCAAGACCCACTACAACATACGCATCAACAGGCAAAACAGAGATGACAGATCAAAATACCAAGTCATTCAAAATAGATTCTACAACTGATTTAGAATCGCAAACAACAACATCCACATTTACCACCAAATCAACAATAACATCCGAAGGAACTTCTCTAAAAAGAGAAAATACAAGTGAAGGGATAAGCAAAAACATACAACCAAGCCCCTCACCATCTTCTACAGCATTTGTGAAAGTATCAACAACTGAAAAGGTAACATCCATTCCAGCAGAAACATTGACAAGACCCACTACAACATATGCATCAACAGGCAAAACAGAGATGACAGATCAAACTAAAGGAGAATCCCACACTCTATTAACAACAAAATCAACAATAACAACATCAGCAGCAGCAACAACAACAACAACGACAACAGCAACAGCAACAGCAGAAGCACCATCAACAACAACACAAAGGGCAGAGGAACCGGATGATGGTAGGCTATATGGCATCTACATGCATGAATTTGGTGAATTTTAGAGCACCTTTCACACAAATTCTTCGTTTTAATTACATTACGTTATTTGACTTATTTGTTGCAATTCTCTAAGTGAGACATTTTTATCCCATTCTATTCCTTTAAGATTATGTGCGGGGATGTGCAAAAAATGTTCCACACGTCAAAGGGGTGACTATAACCGAGGTTCATCCTGAGAGTGTCGTAATGGTTAGTGGAATTAGGTCAGTATTTAGAAATGGCGTAAGGGCTGCATCAATTGTGTGTACCCGGGATAACACCATGGATATTACATCCGGTGAGTATATAAACCGTAGTTATGTATTTTAATAAAAGTATTTGCTATGAAAGAAATATGTATCTCTTCATCGTGACTATTTATGTGTATGTAATAACGAAATCATTTTCTCGGTATGATCTGATGGTAGGAGTTACTTCAAGCAATTGCATGGCTTCTGCCTCTTAATTTAACCTTGAGAGATTCTTATTACAAAGAGGTCTTTCTTCATGTAAAGTTTTTGGCAGTCTTAATGTAAGTTTTAGGAGGTAGAGATCTTCATTCAATTTCATGGATTTCAAACATCATACTGTTTTATTGACATAAATGTGAAGGTTATGTGATATTATGTGCATGTAATTGGTGACAAAAAGTGCACAACATCATATATTTTGTATTTTACTTTTAGAGATACAATGTCCTTCTCCACCCCTCCCGTCTAATGCTTTCTTGATAACGAGGGTAACAAAGTACAGAATAGGAGTGGTTGTTGAGTATGAATGTATGAAAGGATACCGTTTCCGGGATGGAAAACCAAGCATGCGCAGTGTATGCACCTCCCGTGGGTCGTGGAACGTCCTCGCAGAGAGCTGTAAACGTAAGCTGTTGTGTTTTGGTAAACCATTTTACTATAGCATGAAGATGTATAAAAAGATGGAAGTTATGCAGAGAGAACATGCACCTTTATGTTCACATTTCAATCATGCACTTTGAGGATTAGTAATTGTTCTCCAACATTATTCGGAAAATAATCTGCATGCTATGACATAAAAGAGATTAAATGACGTTCCAACGGTCTTTGATTAATGGTTCTTTAAACAATATCAATTTACACGGCGTTATGTTTTAAACTTAATGCTCATTTAAAGCTAAGACTTATCACACAAGGAAAGGGGACCACTCAATGAGTCGCCCGGTCAGTGACTCACTTACGAATAACCCACCAAGAACTATCGTTCTCCTCAAACCAATACATATTATACGCGCTACAATCATAACTATTTATATGATTCGTTTTTATTCGTTGATTCATGAATTCTTGCGCTAAGATAATTGAAGCTTTAAGTAACACAAATAAACCCAAAATTTGTAACAATAATTGCCATCAGGCATGAACAGCAGATCATCCGTGGATTCAGCTGCGGCCCCTTCTCCATGCAGTAGTATTTCCATATAGACGGTTAATAAGGACTATCTATCCTCCTTACTTCTCTCCTGTCCAGCCTGGCGCTGCCCACCCCCTCTGGTCGTCAGGAACGCTGTGGTCACTGGGCCTGTGACCTGTGACCTTGGTGCAGAGGTCACACTGACCTGTCTGCCCTTCTACCACTTCCCGGATGGCTCCAAGGTCAAGGTCATCCGGTGTGACGACCGCCAGCAATGGGCTGGGGTGGAGGGCGTCCTGTCGGGTTGTCAAAGTAGGATCTTTTTTTTATTTCAAATAGTAATTATTCCTACTTTCATGCTTTGCGATGTATGAGGTCTATGATACATACTTGATTGAAACGTTCGACATGCATGCAGGGGTTGGTGGTCATGAGTTATATGTGAGGAACGTAATACTAGGTATAATGGACATGGGTAATGCATAGGTTTGATCATCTAAAACACTTGACTTCTCCGCCTAATGCAAGGGATGAGATGCTCTCTTGGTAGATACTTGATTGAATACGCTCTAGACTACATGCATGCAGGGGTTGGTCGCCATGAGTTATGTATGAAGAACGTAATACTGGGTATAGGCCTAATGGGCATGAGTATTGCAAATGTTTGGTCATCTAAACACTTGACTCCATCTCCGTCTAATGTAATGGATGAGATGCCCTTTTGGTACCTCAGAGTTTCTTTGTATAAGGACAACCCTGTGCATATAATTATATCATGGCAAATTGACTATTGCGTTTAGCAGACAAATGCAGTTGCCTTTATTTCTACGACTTTCAATAGCTCCCCTTACCATCTGTACAAGCTAAAACAAACCATTACATACAATGCACATAAATACGTAAATTGCTTTTATATCCAGTGTGGGGCTGCACCAACCCTCCGAATGTGACCAACGCCTCTGTCTCCGTGCACGGCGTAATGGTAACGTACACGTGCCGTAACGGGACGCGGTTTGCCGACGGCACGACCCTTAGGACCCTGACCTGTGACGTTGGCGGAACACCCGACCCACCTGAACCGTGCCAGGGTAAGTATTGCCAAGAAGTATTCCTGTATTTTAAATGGCCTGCAGATTGAATCAATGTGCATTCTGGGGAAAAGTCGAAAGTACCACTTTCTTCATGCACAAGGATTTGTTTTATATTTTCGTAGCATTATACCATCCTGGACGTGACAGAAACTTAAATTAGTGGCAATTAGTAATTGTGCATTTTGTACCAATACATTAATTGAAGGTATAATTTGGGTATTCAGTCATAATTTATTTCTCATGATTTCCTTTGCCCTTAATACATTGAGGTGCATTCATGAAATATAGGCTGTTCAATGGATAGGGAAACTTGCACTACCTATGTGGCATGTTCAAGTCGCAGATTGACTCTGCAGTAATACATGCATTAGAATTGATCCTATGGCATGCGGTTGTAGCATTGGTGAAGATAAATCTCTCTGCAAAATCGCAAATATTTATATTTCTAAATGCAATTGCGAAACAAAGTAGGCCTAAAGCGCTTGTGGTTACGTGCACTGACTTTCGACCTGAAGTATGCCTTTAAGTATATTAATTTTGTTGCTTTTATCGGGTAGGTCTAATTAAGGTTTTGACCTTTTTACGGCCCCATGTCGACCATTGAAATGTTTTTCTGGTAAAAATGGTCCTTCCAGAAGGACGCTGCCCACCAATACCAGTACCTAACGGGGCGGCAGCTAACTTTACAACCGTGGAGGAGGGTTCGTTGGCGACCTTCACCTGTCCTCCAGGGCTGAGAATGACCGAAGGGGCCACGTCAACAATATGTTCAAATGGTTCTTGGACAAACAGCAAATACTTAGCAAAATGTGAAGGTATGTTTGATTATATTTCCCGTTACAAATGGTAAAGCCTTCTATATAGGTATAAGCATCTCTTACTCCGATTGCATTAGGCCTATAAGACAATAGGTATGGGCCTAGGCCTAACAGCTGTATAGTAGGGATTTCTTTTGCAGTCTGATAATTATATGTGTATAATAATCATGTTATCATTGCAATTCTATGTGTCAATGACAAGGACACACTTGGGCTTAGCAATCCCTAATTTTAGTTATACTTTGTTAATTGGATGATATTCATTTCACTGCCCAATGCCCATCCTAGCCAATAAGACCAATAAGATGCTTTTGTTGAATTTTATAAACATTTCAGTCATAACGTGTGCGCATGACATGAACCCAGCCAACGCCACGTTCCAACATTTTGACGATGGAATGTCGTCTGTGGCCCACTTCCGGTGTGATCACGGGTACCAGCGTAAGGGAATGATCTCGTTCCAAGTGACGTGTTTCGAGAACGGAACGTGGCCGGTTATCGCATGTACCCGTATGTATAACAGAATACCAATAGACTGCAATTCGATCATGCCTAAATATATATAAATGTAAGAGTATAAGGGTGGAAAGAGGGTGTCCGCATATTTGCATGCACATGCACGATGTTTTCTTTTCACTATGTGAAGTCTCCACACACAAAAAAGAAAAAAAAACAATCAGGACCCCCTGGGTAGCCCCTCCCTATACCCCTCAACAGTGAAACAATACCTACTTGATTAGGTCTACTGTAATAAATTGAACTATTTAGGGGACTGGTTCTTCACCCCTCCCATTTTACAGTTAGGCCTATGTCCTTTCCAATCAAACCTCTGATCCACATGGTATTGTATTATGACCATGGTAAATATAATTTTATTTTGAATAAATGTTGTAATAAACAACAATGTAATTCGCCATTGGTTGTAGGCCTTGTTTATTCTGTATGAGGCATGCCTATCACATGAAGGGACCTTCAATCAATTACAATGATCTATAGAAAGGTGCAAGAATTATCAGGTTGTTTCTATAAGAATTAGAACCAAGGTTGTAAATGCTTGAAAGCTCAATTATCAGATCCTCCTTTTAGTGTATAAATGAATTTGAAGACGTTACTTCCTCCTCTGTATGGTAAGCTTAATGCAAATGTCAATAGACTTCATTTATAGCCACCAAAAAAAGTTCAATCACACATGATAATCCATTATTTCTTGACAGATTTGTGACTAAAATATGGTGTCCATGTGTTTTCCATTTACTCAGAATTTATCTGAGAAACTTATGCGCGCGTTCGGTTGTGAGGTGTCACATATACAGTGATTCCAAATACTCTGCCGTAGTTTTCTGTTATTTGTTGTTCGGAACATTATTTCTTTTTCCACAAGCTGTGCCTTGTATAGGTGACGTACCTTTACCAGTGCAGTCCTACACTGCGCTTGCCAGGACCCAGCCGAGGTACGGCGATGACGTCACCGTCACCTGTGTACCTGGTTACTGGTTCCGGCAGGGAGTGTACAATAAGACAATCAGTTGTGGCCCGGATGGTGTTTGGCCCCAGCAGGTTAAAGACTGTAAAGGTTTGTTCTTGCATGCTTTTTTTCCAAATATTTTAGGTTGAAGAACTTGGAGGAACTCTATCATCAAAATTAATTTCTTCAATATGTTTAGTTGGAATCTCCTTGTATCTATTTAGGCCTAGGTATACTTTAAAGAACACCTTACAAATACAAATCAGCTTTATTGTAAGCTGAGTTTTGTTAGAAAAACACTTTGAATACAAAGGTTAGGAATGAGGACAAGAAGATCAAGGCACATGTACCTGACTCACAGAAACACAAGATTTATACAGAAAGAGTGGTGATGGAAAAGATGGTGTGAATTGTCTTTCCCAGTTCTTAATGGGAGAAATAAAACCCAAAAGATCGATCTTATATTGCTTATAAATGCTGCAGTCCTTATTGATTTATAGATTCTATAAATAACATCATATTTATTTTTCCAGCTGTTCAGTGCCTTCCACTGAACATGTTCAAAGACATCGATGCCAATACAACCCAGAACAAAATGGGTACATCTGCTACCTACTGGTGTATTGGTACAGACACCAGGACCGAGGTTGTATGTCGGGAAGACGGTCTCTGGCACCCCACCCCATGCAAATGTGCAGGTGGGTTTAACCTTACTCTCTCCTAATTTCACCGTTGATGAATTCAAAAGTTTAGAAAGAGGGCCATTAAAGTAAAATATTTGTAGAGGTAAATTAAGGGCCTTCTTCAAGGACATTCCCGAAATTTGCCAGATGACCTTCAAGATTCTTGTAAATATATTGAAAATATGGTATGTACGGGTGCACTGTGCACTTAATAAACCCTGATTCGGCCTGTGTATTATACCTCAACATCTATATTACCTTGATATTTTGAAAAATTGCAAAGATCTGTAATGATACATATCTATGAGTTAATCTGTTAATGGAGAGTTATATAATATGCATATAATAGAATTCTAAATGAAGAATATATGCATTTCCCTTCTAAATAAACTGGTCCTTTCAGAGAATTTCTGTATATTCGTTTGATAAATTGTCACTACGCAGACCCATTTACGTGGGTGTCGTGTGTGAGTAATATAAGTTCATACTAATTAACAATTGTCAACCGACATCTACTTTTTATTGATATCTTATTGTAATGAAACCATGCATAGAGCCTACAAGTCTCTTAGAAGGTCCTTAGAGGGAACGTTTCCGACACAAATGATTTTATCAGCGTCATCTAATTAATTATTCTAATATGTGAATATTTCCCATTTATATTCTTGAATCTTCACCCATAGATCACCCTAAACACCATGATGAAGGAACATGCATGGAGGCGAACCACTCTCAGACTATCGGTGTGATCGCAATGGGCGTCGTCGGCTTCTTATTCCTCTTCATTGTCGTCATTGACCTACTACCAAAACCAACGAAGAATAAACGTGTCAAAATATAATCTCTGAATGCAGGAAACTATAGTAAATCAGAATCCAATTGAATTGCCACCTATGTAAATATTCATGGAAACATAAATTTGCTCTATATAGATGGTTATCCCTTTACGACATAATACTATAAATATTCGTGATGTAAATTCACAATGTTGATGGACAGCGTTGATGATTTATTGAATAAAAAGACATGTGAATAAAATTGCGGTTGATCGATATGTTTCGACTTGTTACAGTCCACTGCGCTTCGTGTCACAATGTTTGAAAAAGTCTGCATGATTGCATGTCAAACACTATTAAAGATAATTCCCAAAATGTAAACGCTTATAGTTCGACTTTTTATCATACATTATACTTATACATTGTCTGTTGATACCATCTTACCCGAAATCACATTCCTCTTATTTCTCGTTTTTCTGACGCTAGGGTAGACTGGGCCAATATCATGCATAACGATTATATGACATTGCAAAGATTCTAAGAAACAAGTGCTGAAGGGTTTTCTATTTAACCGTTCTATTTGTATTCATAATTCTATTTCATTATGAATACAATTGACTTTCTGTAAAATCCTTTAATATGGGCATTGAGTCCATGCAAGGAGGGCTCATTGTTCACGGAATATTCCTTTTCCTTTTAATTTATCTTGATCTTACATGTACGGCGCAGCATAAATGCTCAGTGACAGGTTGATGTTATCAAAATACCATAATTATATTGCTGGAAACATTGACAAATAAAAGTTACGACTTCGTCACGTTGCCGTCATGGCGGGAGTGTTTATTCCAAAGATTCACCACTACAAGTTCCGATTGCGCTGGTCCGCGCTGGTCCCGGTGGGACACGACACTCATTATATCCTTTTATCACCCTAAAGCATTAAAAAGATCACTACCTTTTTCTTTCCATATTTCACTAGAGGCTATGAGATAACGACGGCTATTATACTTCATATGGATCTATATATCATGTACAAAAAGAACAAACAAGTAATCCCCTTGCAACAGCCGATGAATACGGAACAAAAGTAGGAGTGTATAAGATATAATACACGATGTATTAACCCTTTAGACCCCACAGGTTGCAGTAATGAATTGCTTGATTTGCCCAAGATTTCCATGGATTTCCTTCCGGAATTCCCTAAATTCCTTTTAATTGATGAAGTTCAAAGGCTAGCCAACACCTAACAATAGATGTTATAAACATGGGGTTTGTAGCATTGGATAGGAAATTAAATAAGCGTTAAAAAGATATATTGGCCAATTGTGTACATTGAATACTCACACTAGTGTTCTTCTTATGGAAATTATGGAAAAATAATGGAAATATTTCCATTTTCCGGGCGGCTACGGCCGGATTGGGGAATACACCCTCGGGCGGCTATGGCCGGATTGGGGGCTAAAGGGTTAATTTCTTACTCTTCATTATTAATATTACGATACTTTAACAATAATAGACCTAATATGGGCCATGGGGGCTATTAATAAATGAATTTCATTAACGAAAGTCTCACGGCTGCCTGCTTAGCCGATGTGATCAGAGCACTTCAACTTCTGGAAGAACGCGGCTTACATTGTGCGCCTGAAGCAAAAACCTGTTTTCCTAAACTACTCACAATCAACTTACAGATTAGAATAGAAGATAATAGACCAAGAGGGCGCGCGCGGCGCCGTGTTAATCTTCTGTGATCAAGTATAGATCAATAACACACGCGCTTTTCGGTAGATGGAGCCAGTGTGGGTCTTCGACACTGGAGTAATCATTCACCTCCCCCCCCCCCCCCCAACACCTTCTCCTCCAGCGCTTACCTGAGCCCAGTGTACCTTTGGCCGTCACGTGATACGGCTCAATGGAGTTTGGCAGCGGTGGGCCGCGCGTGCGCTAAGCAACGGTGGTTGGAGAGTGGAGCGAGCGTCAACAGGGTTTGTGGTGGCGAGCCATGCAGGCAGCGACGCTGTACCGAGGGAGTATACATGTTACATACCACTAGAGCCACCCGCGCTGAGTGTACGACCACTGCACCCACCCGGCGTCTCGGCCGCCGCCTCCACGGCGTTCGATAGAGGTGCCATGGGTACGACTCGAGCCAGGCAGCAAACAGATTGAAGAGCAGCAAGTTATTAACGCCTGTGTGTGTTTTGGTTCCTCCAGGGAGGGAGCACAGTTCGCGAACTGGTTACCTGTGTAGGTTATCAAACCTACGGCGAACCTTGACAACTCTGCGCTACTCCCTGGGAGACCACTGCTGGTGGCTTAATAATATTACGTGCGCTACACTGAAGGCGCTGGAGGAGGCCCATGCACCTGCCACTGGAGGAGTTCACCGTTAGAGGGGGACCTGCCGTGTGGTTCGGGTATATCAAGCGGAGTTGGTTTAGGTTACTGGAGGAGGCAGTGACCAGTGACACTCACCTGGCAGTGTGAGTAGGCTTAACGGTAGACGTTGGACCCAGAGTCTACACAGGTCGGTTCGGCAGCACGAGGATTGTTTTGTATGCTTTAGGTGTATTGATCTTGCCACAGAAGCGTCATATTAGACGGTCCATAACAACAGACACAAGGCTGGACTTTCCCACCGACTGCGTTATAATACGACGGACGCCTTTCTGGATTCCTGACAGAACCAGCTTAAGAAGTATTATTGTCAATGGGAGTTAACCGTGCTTAGGATTGTTAGTGTAGTAAGAGTGAGGATTACATAAGAAGAATTAGGCCTACGTCCCTCATAAGTGAAGTTCCCATAGCACTGGAGAAGCCGTGTCGTGCTGCCTATAGATCAACGTCGACCATGTCTACGTGCCTTTAGCGATTTTCCCAGAGGAGGGCCATGAGGGCACCTGACCTGTCTGGCCTTAAGTTTGATCTTTTAGTTGACCTTGCCTTATGTCAGAGACTTACAGCATTGCCTACTAGTGCGGCAGGATGGTGGCATCCGGCGGATGGGGCTACCACGGGCCCGGCCCAGGCCCCAAAACATCACAACCCTGGAGGGAGAAAACTTTTACCCAGATGATAACTAGAGATAAGGAACAAAAACACTTACAATGTAGTGAGCGCTCTGAGGGGGAGAGTACATCCCCAACCCGCTGCTGTTTAAATACGAAACTACGCCAAGGACGTACTCGGTTGTTTCCCGCCAGAGGAGGCACCTCCTTTCGCTGGTTTCTCCTGGTGATTCTGCTTGTTGCCGGCCTGTCCTCCAGGGCAGAGGCCGCTTGTCCCGGTGTGAACTGTCCCAGCGGCTGCCAATGCACCGACGTTTCCGGTTCCTGTCGCGTCGACTGCTCGACATCGTCGGTCGCGCTGTCCACCCTGTCGTCAACCATTACTGCGCATGACCGGGTCAGCGAACTGTGAGTCACTCCTTCTGATTAAATCTTGGCTTTTTAATTGCTAGTGACTGAGCAAATAATGAGCAAACAACAATTTCGCTGTATGTCTATGGCCTTGTTCGCCCTGGGCATTTTTTCATTGCGATCTTAAAATCGTAATAATGAAAAAACAATATTTCAACTAAAAAAACTGCATAACCTTATACATGAATAGCTTCTTTATAAACCACAAACATATTTCCCCAATAAGAGAATTCTATATACAAGAAGACATGTAGGCCTACAGCAATTATATCTCAGATGGCAATGGAAAATTGCTCAGAGGGAATGGGGCCTATCTTAGTCAATAACTCTCAATGAGAAGGTGACCCAACATCATGGAAGTTGGCTCTTTGGCAAGAGTTGATGAAGTAATGTACATGATCCACCTGCTGAATATGAAGAAAGTGCATATTGTTAGAAAGGAAACTTGCTTTATATTCTGAATCGATTTAGAAAATGTATATCATAATAACGTCGTGTGATTGGGATAAAAACAACAATACCAGTGAGGAGGCCAGGAAAATCAAACATCTAGAGAAATATATTCAACTACTACGGTAAATTATACAATTAGCCTTAGGTATTTTTTTGCGACGACTCTCAATAAATAAATTTCTTTCCATTATGGGAGTGTTTCTTGTGAGAAGTTAACATGGCATGTATGAATAGGTAATACGTATGCAATTATATTATGATATAGCCATTGTATGATCAAAAACTTCAATAGGGGGCATATTGTCCGCCTTTGAGACAACACTGGTAAATAGTAATCTACTTTCGTACACTCTAAATGTGCAAGTACCTAAGTATTTATGATGACGACACACCGTTGGTGAAATTTAATCCACTGAAATTATTTAAATAGTCGATAAATTGAATATTGGTGTGACCCACCATAGGGAAAGAATGATGCTCCAGGCGGGAATTCATCATTTTAAGAGGATGGAATAAGCTTTAAAATGATACCAAAAATGTGAAATTGTGTCTATTATTAAAGAAGTTATAGGCTATAGAACATAGGAACGTCTATGTTCCTCTGAATAACAACAACATGTATTCTTCAGTATTTACTGAGGTATTCAAGAACAAAACGTAATTCTTGAAAAACATAAATGGCTATTCATAAAATACTATTGAGATAATAACTATTGATCTAAAATGGTATTGTTTATCTGTTTGAAGCTGGAATATTTTCAAGTTATCTTTTCCTATACATGATGTCACAATTTTTTAAAGGAATTGAAAACTTATTGCCTCCATGGCAAGCACATTACTATTGTTTGGTAAATTTTGGGAATAAAACGTTCCATTGACATTCCAAATAAGGATATTTTTGAATGAAAAAAATAGAATATGTTGAGTAGGTTAGCTGAATTGTACATAAAAAGTTTGTCTAAGACAATTTTAACACTTTTTTCATTAAATTACTCATATCTCCTCAAATATAAGTCCTCGGACATCCCTCCCGGAGCGTCCTTTCCCTGTGTTGAGTAACAGTCATATATCATCTTAAGGATCTATGAAAGTATAAAATTAGACATGAAAACGACTTTGGAGGAAAATATTAGCCCGGAAAAGGTGCGAAAAGTTTAAATTTCCTCGGAGTTTTCAAAATGTAGTAAGCAGTAGGCAGTAGGCGGATCTCGGATTATGATTGGAAAGAGGCGTTTTGGGGATTCTTTTCCGAATTGTGTTTTGCCTGGAGTTCTCCTATTAAAACACAAAGTTTCCACACAAAACGGTTCACATTTCCAGCTCGTTATAAACATTTGCGACATGCGTAATTGGAGTGGTGAAACCCCTTTACCTATATACCTATGGTATAATGTGTATCAGAGTCGTTTTTACTCAAAGTAATCATTCCACATAGTTTCATGACATGAACGGGTTGTTGTGATTGCCTCCTACGTCAGTTCTTAGTATGAGTTTGCCTCCAAAACTAGCATTAGGTAAACATTTGTGGAAGTGGAAACTTCTGTCATAGATCTGATTTGACCTATGATTGGTCTTTATCTCATTCTGTGACCTCAATATGGCAAAGAGTCTATCCTTATCTTCAGCCTCCGGAGATAAAATAGAGCCCAGATACGTATGTCGCATGCTATTATAGGAAATCTCATTGGCTAATTTCGCAGAAACAAATAATCTAGTATCATGTACGTTTATCAGGACTGTAGGCAATAAACATGTATATTATATATCATGTGGATTTTAAATCGAATCTGAACAGCATTGTTTAATTGCAGTCATGTAAATATAGACGCCGACTTGTGGATGTCAATTGAGATTCGATTAGGAAAGGACTAACGCAGATTTGTATTTACACAGTCATTGCAAATGATGCACCACTTAGCAGTCTTTTATAACCAATTGGCAATAACATTGTAATATAGGCCTAATTGTACTGCCAATTTATTTATGACTATGGGTGATCACGTCAAATTATCATGAACACGATGATAGGCCTATCTTCAGTTATATAGGTTAAGATTGTAGGTTCTCGGTTCACTATTTTTCTAAGTACAGAGGTTAGTTACTTTTAGGATTCTATAAACTAAGGCTAGTGATACCCAAAATAGTAAAAGGCACCGCACTGGAGCATAGAAACATACCTCAAAATCAATATTTTGCTGGCGCCTATTAGGGTACGCTCTGATTTTATTTCAGACCATGGCAGGAGCCAAGTGAAAGATCAGTCAGCCAACCCTAAGCCGATGCAAAGATTTGCCCCGGCCACACACTATCAGATTCTGTGCAACCTCTTCAGTACATAAGCAGTATTGTCATTATGACTTTATGAATATATCATGTATATGATACTGCAGGAATCGAAATACTAACGATCCTTTTTTTGTAAATATCTGAAAATTTGGCAATAATTTCTCTTGCTTTCTCTATCTATTATATCATATGAACATGTCTATAGTTATATATGTAAAGA
Source organism: Lepidonotus clava (assembly GCA_936440205.1). NCBI lineage: Eukaryota > Metazoa > Annelida > Polychaeta > Phyllodocida > Polynoidae > Lepidonotus > Lepidonotus clava. The sequence continues at coordinate 24,749,956 of OW387135.1, forward strand.
AAGAGTGAGAACTGGGCTTTTCATTGAGGAAAAGATTTCTAAAAAAGAGAGAATGATTAGGACTGGAGTTATGTCCATGTAAAGCAACATACCTCAGTTTCAGATAAATTTGGCAATTCCCCTTTAAATTACAGCATTACAAGCAATCACAAGCATTTGTATGTGAAAATGCTAAAAGTTTGATAGAAAGCTATATTGGACTCTATTTAATCTATTCTTATTCTGTTTTTAGATAATAATAATAGCAATTGTGGTTCTCCATATTTTGTTTACAATGAATATAGTTTTCCTTGTTACCTAGTTTCTAAGGAATCACAGTTACTTGGATACCTCGGTTGCTAGCTTTGAAACCTTCCATAGACATTCCATTTGAATGTTTTTCGTGTGGAAAATATTTGAAAAATTACGCCATTATCTGAATAATATTTTCACCATAATTTGACCATTTCCCTACTTAATGTTGGTATGAGATGCCAGTATGTTAAATCTTGTCTTTTTGAATATGCATGCCATTAAATAGGTTTTACGTAGAGAATCAAAAGGCTGACAATGAGAAATAGAGAATCTTATGTACAATAATTCTTAGAACTAAAAATTTGAAATGACATTAAGCGATTATTCTCTAAAAAGGATCTGTTGGGGTAAATCAGAATCCCCAGAATGTCACCAACATTATGATCTTCCCACTAGCTCCAAATAATACCTCCACATTGGTTTAAGTTTGTTTTGATTATCTGCCTGTCTTTTCCTAGCAGTTCCTTATATATATATATACGTCATCCTCACTATACCAATCTATTGTTCTTTACCTTAGCGAAGCATATCAAGAGCAGATGCTATCATTGCACGCATGCTTAGAAAGCACATGTTACCATTTCACTTGCTTCCAATTGCCGCGAGTTATTTATCTACTTCCAAATTATTGATGGCTTTTACTGTGGTTCCCTTACAAATACTTACTATATTGGTGATATGGTTTGGTTATCATCTGTTTCCTTCAGTTTTCTCTAGATCTAAACTCTACATACTTTATTTCCTTTCTAACCGTCCACTATCCTTATGTGCTATACAACAGGCAAAGCTTAATGTAAAATAAGATAGAATAAAAGCCATTTCACAGCTGTTTCAGCCTGCACCATTGGTGAGAAGCAACCTAACTGAAATAAAGAACCTTTCAGCCTGCTAAGAAGCAGTCTAACACTCACTCTCTCATAATGCATGAGGTTAATTTTGACCTCAGTGCATTCTCATGATTAGAGTTTATCATAGAAGAACTAACAGTGAAAATATCATGATAATTGGATTTGTTGTTAATTAGGCCTAATAGATAACTTTGATACTATTTAGAATTTTATAGTAAAAATACTTAACTGAGAATTTCCCATCCTGTATCAGAATACAGAACAATTGATCACCATAGATTTGCCCTTTTAACCCCAATGATTGGCTAGATGGCATCAAAGAGTCCTGTAAGAGTGATACCTGAGACTGAATTTACTCAATATAGTCGCCGTATGTCAACATGATATATAGTTTCGTAAATAGGGCTCGACTTTCGAAATTGATCTTCAAAGAAAGGTAAATTTCCCACTTATTGCTATGGGGATTCTTTATAGGACATGGAATTCTTTAAAATATTTAGACAAGAGGAAGCATATATCATAGTTTGCAAGGGTAACTCGTCATAGAATTAGTGCACATCTATTTTGCTCCAGATCCTTGACATTCAGCGTTCTTTGGCTGGGCAGCTGCTCGGAGCGACGACAAGTCGCGGCAGGTAGTGTGGGTTGGATGTGGCAGCAGTGATCGATGTTGGGCCTTGAATATCTACCATGGAGTAGGAGGCGTCTAAATATAATCACCCACCGATGGAAACCACCGCCTGCAGGTGGCTGCTAAAGCCTTTATTCCACATTCCGATTTTGTCCCTGATTTTATAGTCGGCAGTAGAAATTAAGGTTGAATATAGACATGGTATGAACCATTGGAAAGGTTTTACAATCTCATTCAACTGAGATTAAGGATGCCATATTCTTGGAGAAAATCAAACAGATCTATACAAAAGCTTCACTTGACCACTCCCTACAATACTTGTAAATTATATGTTTTAAAGAGGGAGAGGTTGGAAGATCGGCTTTGCCAAAATTATTTACCTGAATAAAGACAATCCAAAAATAAATCGCCATTATCAAAATCGGTATGTGTAGTTTGGGCTCTACTCGGAGTCGGCGAGTCGCCGTGTGGGTGACAAGCCTTTTTTATAGTCTGTTGACTATTTTTGTCCTCTTCCCTCTTTATCTTATTTTTGAACATCGATCTACACCCAATGAGACGGCCTTGGATTTAGGTAGCGCTGTTTTAATGTAGTATCTATAGCTAAGTGTAAGTTAAATATTTGATAATCATAAAAGAGGGCTTATTTTAAGGGAAGCGATACAAACTTTTAAATTTGATATTACTTATTAAATTATATTCATCTGTATCAGAGATATTGTTCGGTAAAATCGTTTATTGCAATTTAATAGCACAATAATAACACTTTGTTAGGACATTATCTCAGTTATTTTAGTATAGGGCCTAACGAATTATAGTTTGTCATATTTTTAGATTACATAAATGGAAGTTTAACAAGTTGTGAACAAATTAATCGCAAGACCTAACAAGAAATGCCATTTGTTATCAAATTGTCTCTTTTTAAGCATTTGAATCCTGAATACTTTCCGATTTTAGAATATCTATAGACGTCTGCTCTATGTGTAGGTCCAACTTCCAGGGTCAACTTAGATAGGTGTTGGCGGGGATCTGACATTATAACGTTGAAGACCGTCTTCGGTTTTAGGTGCGTTGTTGTTTTAGCATTTCGATATAAAGTGTCATATTCTGACAGAATGTATCATTTTAAAGTTGAACAGGAAGGTAAGGCCTGGTGGATCGTTCCAACCCTTTAAATAATGGTAATATATAAAGCTTTGGAAACTGGTGGATCTTTCCAAAGCTTATTTGCTTTGGAAAGATCCACCAGGCCTTCCTGTCCAACTTTAAAGTTTTTCTAAAAGAAGGCTGTGAGAAACCATAATATTATTATGGTTTCTCATAGCCTTCTTTTAGAAAAATCAAAGGCAATAGGTATGTATGTATCAGCATCGCCTTGGTCTAGCACACACTGTTCATGCAGATAAGGTTGTACTGAAGTGGATGGCCAGTCCATGCTCTGTTAGCTTAGCGTAGTTTCTACACCAGTGCACGCCTTAGCTATAACTCCTTGTCAAAGTGTATAGGAGTAAGGGAGGAGTCTAGGTATGACGTACCATACAAAAGGGCGTACATCACCCGTGCTCAGTCAGAGTTAGCTGAAAGTTGTTGTGAGTAACCATCCTGGAAAGGTTGTGTTCTAGAAGCTGAGTCCTGGATTTGGAATAAAGCTGATAGACTGTTTAGTAGGCAGGAGCATTGACTGAGTGTGTTTGAGGGGATTCCATCCAGCTCGGAGCCATTCATTGTCAATTGAGATCTTGTCATGGAACTACAATACACAGGAAATAAATAAAGAACATCCTTTCACGCGAGTTTTATGTCTTACATAATACGGAACTATTATTATGTATTGGACGACAGCAGTCGAACGAGGCAGAGACTGCTATAGGAGCTAGCTATTATCCATAAAGCAAAACAACTAACCTGACATTAACAGATAATAACCTACTATAGTTCAAGGTTAATAATATTATTTTAAATGAAGGGTTCGCCAAGACTCTTGCCTAGGCCCGCTGATGTTCATAAACTATGTAAATTATCTAGCTGTCTTACAGTAATAAATTGCTGTCGTGTGAGACGTTGCAATAAAATTCTATTCAAACAATCATATTGATCCAAACAAATTGGGAAAAAAATCTATTGGATTTTACTGCCAAATGGTGTGACTAAAAGCTGATCAGAATAAATGCAGAATTACTGCCATGAATCTAATATTAGTACAATTCCAGATCGAAATATAACGATATGCGCAAAGTGAAATAATTTTGTAGGTTAAAGAAAGGCCGAAATGATTATAGTTTTTTATATTAAAGCCAACGAACCCACTACAGGTGATGCAAATAATAAAACATGGAAGGAAGGTGAATTTAACACGCTCCTAATGTTCATGTTCAACTCATCTGATCTTGACATAACCGGATTGTGTATTGCCAATGTTATGCACTTAGCCGAGATCGGATTATTTTCTTTAGGCTGTAATATACTTTTACTACTGGCGGGTTACTTCTCTGTCAGCGATGGCCTGGAAATGAATCGCTCTTAGGAAACAGGCATCGCAGGTGAATAAGTTAACCGGTTAGAACCGCATACAAATTTATACAAAAGTAGGCCATTTTGATTGGATCTACAAAAAAATATATATATACAATCATATCTATCTCCTATTTATTATAAAAGTTATTAATTATGTTTATTTCGATATTAATAAGGTAAATGATAGAGTCCAGTCCTATGTCTTCGTGCATCGTTCTAATAACGTACTGTGACGTTCTATGACGTTTCATCCTTGACTGGAAAGCCCCCGGAAATGAGCCCAATGACCCAACACCAAAACAAGACACATTCCAGGGGCGGATATATGATTTTGAATGAAAAAAGGCTTAGTGTTGCTCATGAGGACAACTGCGTAATGAATCGTTGGCCAAATATCAGTATAAAATATAATAATATATCTGTTTTCTGAAGAAAAAGAGGAGAGACGAGCCCCAATATCAATAGTATTTTTATCTTTTTATTTTCTTTTTATTCATTTAACCACTTTCATAATAATTGTGTTCCTCCAAGTAGGTACATAATGATAAATACATAACAATTCTACTATCAATAAGTGTGTTCCTCCAAGTAGGTACATAATGATAAATACATAACAATTCTACTATCAATAATGAATGAATATACACGTATTATTGTTGGTGTTCGTATTGGTATTGGTATTGGTATCGATTTGATAATATTATTATTATCCTTTTTATCAGTATATTGGATACTGTAAAAAATAAGTTGATATAACATTGAACTCTATTCGATTTCTAAAGAAAATCCATAGATGGCGGCCCTCGGGGCAATGTTTGCCCAAAGTTCCGTCTGGTTCACCACTTTCCAGATAAGATAACATTATCCAGCTCTTTATCTCAAAAACTGATTTCTCTCCACCGAGAAGGTCGAAGTTAGGTCAGCGAAGTGCGGCATATTTAAAGTGTGGTCCGAGCACACACCTTCCTGGCTGATTTACTGAAATTTACATAATTGCACTCGTTGTTTATGTTATGGATATTTGCTTGAAGTAGTTTTACCATGAATATGTATGTTGGAAATAATATAAACACAAAGATCATGGGATACATATCATATGCGCCATATCATAATAATGTTATGACTAAGGAATATGTTTACGAGTCTTATTATATTATGATATGGCACATAAATTATGATGTATATGCATAATCTTATGTTAGACCGATTTTCCACATGTAACCATAACAAGGTCAGATAAAAGTGGAAAAATAAACGATGAATAGGATTTATGAGCTGTGAAGAAAAGCAAAATTGTGAACAGAGCACATATGAACCCTCCTCAACCACTCGGCACCTTGCACCATTAAGGGTTAAGAAAGGCGCTTTATAACCTCTGTCGTATTGGCTCATTAATGTAGTGCCATAATCCAATCGGCCTGCCCCCAGCCCCCCAGGTACTAAGAGAGGGACACTGGGCAGGTTACAAAACGGGCATTCTAAGCCCAGCTCTCATGAGGAGGCATTGACACATTGTGTGTGGGTTGGCCTGGCCTCTGGGCTGTTAGCGTAAACTCACCTGGCTTATTATTCGGCCATTGGGAGCCAGCAAAACGTCCTTAGCATGGCGGGAGTCTTACTGGCTCATTAACATAATAAGCTTGGAATGAAGGACTTCAGCAACAGCGCACTTCAGCATTTTGACAGATTGAATATGTTTGTTAATTCAGACATGAATGAGTTCATATTGTGGGCCTACTGAAGCTTGCCTGACATATAATACCCAGAATTAAATTACATAGGGCCTATATATGTATAGTCGTTGATTCGCGATCAAAGATTGCATGAGCTGTGGGAAATAATATGCAGTTTGAAACAAATATTATTCAGGGGTTAACAACCATTCGCCCTTTTTACTGCTAGTGAGAATGCATATGAAAAATGATTAGTTTTTTATTGTACCCAAATAAACCAAACTAAGTGCTAATATCTTTCATATTAACAATGGATTAAACCACATTAGTGTTGCATTGATAACACTATTTATTTTCTGTCATGGAAAATCCATAATGTTGTTGACCGTTTTTTTTTAATTCACATCTGATACAAAAATACAAGACACTTGCTTTATCAAGTGATCGTCTGAACAGTTGTTTTTCACGTCAACCTGTCTCATTTATTCACCTATTTCTTTCTGCTACTGCTGAGTTAAGTTATATGGACTTTGTATGGCGCTGTGCTTTTTAAACCTACTTTTATACGGTAGCTTATTTACCCAGCTATCATGGTACGCCTAATGTTGACACAATCTTGCAGTGTTTTCAGGCCCTTAAAGATTTATTTGGCACTTCTTGTACTTTGACTCCTAGGTGTTTATTTTACAGCTGGTAGAGAAGGATAAGAAATGACTGACATAAAAAAAAAACGTTAAAAAAATATCTCACCTATATATTCAACCGTATATCCGGTTTGGTCAATCTCTAGTACCTTGATACAGATATAAAAAAGATATTGGTTAATATAATGTAAACATTGAAGATACTCTTACAGATGCAATAAATTATTTCCTTCATTGAAACGCAACAGGTATGGAAAAAAGACAAAATACCAAAGTGCTGCAACTTTCTGTTTTTTAATTGTTGGTCATCCGAATCTGAATAGGCCTATCATAATCATACACTGGTCATAGTTGATGAATTGTTTATACAACCTAAACTAGCCTAGGCCTAATTGATCACCAACATGATTAAAAAGAAGTCAATCTAATTTGGTATCAGGCATACAATATGTTTCATGAAATTTCTTAATATGGGAAAAAGGCCCCGATGGTTCTATCCATTTGTTGGGAATGATTAAACTTGGAGCATCTAAGAGATAAGAAACGGATTAATGTGTGCAATGTAGATAAATGATTAAAAGAAGAATATTAAAAATTAACAGGGAGGAGATATTTTTTCATATCATAATAAAACTGAGGACAGGCCCTTAGATCACTATACCTCTATCAGATTCTCATAAACAGGCAAGTTACAGAATGGTGATACTCTTTGAAAATGAATCATACGTTAAAATAACTGTCGACCCAACACGAAGAGTTGAGTTGGTGGTATATATTAGAAGAGTTTATTAACCGACATATCTCGGCCTTTTACAGGCTTTGAAAATGAGCAATTATGACAGCTCTAACATGAATTAAATTTGGGCCATCCATAGATAGAGCTAGTGTACACTGTAATGACAAATCCATGTGTTAACCTGTCCAAATTATGACTCATTTATAGTGAGCTCCCCGTAAACGCCAGTTGTCAGTTGGGTGCCAATTCCTACTTCAGCTTTAACTTTTAGGGACATTTAATCGGCTTACCAAATAATAATTCTTGATCTTTATTTAAAAGGAGATAAACAGAAGCTCTGCAGGAGCCTCAGTAATTCCCTTTCCTGGTCAAAATGAGTCCATGTGAATTAGTTGTATGTATATCTAATCGTATCAATGGTGTAATACATGTAATCGCTACAATCCATAGGTATTAACCGAGTATTTTCAAAGTGTTCAAACACTAACTTCCCTCCGTGTTTCAAATTTTCCTGAAACTGCCTAATTACTCATTTCAAATTTCAATATTTCTGCAACAGTCAGTTATTGGCTGGGATCAAGTTGATCTGCAGTTTCTTTGGTTAGATCTTTAATTTTTTTGTCAGTATATATAAGGTGTGGCACCAAGTTTGAGTAGTTATGTGTACCATTAAAAGAGTTGGCTGGTAGCCCAACCCTTGTTGGCCCACTGAGGTGTGCACGTCTGAAGCCTCAGACCCCCACCGACGTTGCCCATATAGGTAATTGGAAATTCAAGACCATGTATGCATTGGCTATAGCCTTGGGTGGCAGTCTGGGGGGTATGGTTGAAAAGTGCTAGTCATATTGTTCGCCAGTGGTTATGTCATCCACCGATGTTCTATAGTACTTATATCACACATTCTAAGTTCTGCCTCTGCTAATAACAAGAACAAGTTCTCGTTTTAGGATATCCCTAGTTCTTTTCCCAGTGTTGACAACATTGACTGGATATGTTTTGATGCCATGATGGGTCTGCAATCTCAATTATGTAACATCCGATTTTCATAGTTTATATTTCACAATAGTAAGTTTTGAGTTAAACGATGTTGGGTCTAGCTATAATTGTGTTTATCAAAGAGAATCTCTTACACAAAAGGAAATATCATAGAGCAGGGAATCTAGTCAAACATAACACAGAAACTAAATCTTTGCTGGCGCTTTTGTCAAAAGATTAATATCGATTGATATACTGGATACCTATTCTTTCTCAGTGGATCATGCGTATTAAACTCGCTCCCCGGGGACGCATACACTTCTGTCCAATCTGATCGGTCCCGTGATAAGTCAATTTTTATATATGAATATATATTATGAATATATATGGATATTATGTGGACATTATATTATTTGTTAGATTTACCGAAGGCTACAATATTGCATAATATGACGTTCCACTTAATTCTCGCATGTTTGTTCATTTGGTTTGTTGTCTGTATACTATGACAAAACACTCTGGAATATTTGTTTTATAATATCAATAAGTCAACGTGAAATGCAACACGTTTTGCAGCACGTCATTTCATTACTTATACAGCAGCTACTTGCCAATTCAGACTTAGTTGAGTGCCTGAGTTTATATGTCCTACTGCGTTGAGTCAGCAATGATGAACAAACGTAGGCCTATTGAGCTTTCTTGTATGTCTTTAGGCCTACTGTAAATGTGCACATTACTATACTGCTGGTGGAAAGAACAGATCCGTGGCTTAAATTGGGGAAAATAAAATTTTATCAATGGCAAACTTATTTTATGATAGAAAATTATATGAATTTAATATCAAATGAAGAAAACCTACATTTCGTGTTTTTATTTCTTTTTAAAAATTCTATTTCACGTATGTTTTCCATTTTATGATAATTTTTTCCACACTGAGGGTAGGATAAAAACTGCACAAAGAAGTGCATAGAGAAAATCAATGCCTACAAATATTTTGAGCAAAGCAGATCCATCATCTTAGGGACTTCTTGACTGATCAGTGCAACGAAAATAAAATTATGAAGATGGACAGATTGTCGAAAGTATGGTTCTCAAACAAAAACACTACTAGAAACGTACGTCCAGGGGTACACATATTATAGTCACACTATTGTTATGCTTGAGTTTTAAAAGGTTATAATTCACTCATGAAATAGTATTCTAAACGTACCGTTCAAAGGAAAATGCAATTACAGCGAGTGTTTGAATATAATCCAGATTAAATTACCGGTGTTGGAGTATAACCGTATAACTTTGTCAATTATCCCACCGTAAATCTTTTCCAATGTTGTCAAGAGTATAACACATTTATCTCATTTTCAGAATCCTTCAAGACTGCTCGATTTCAAAAGTGTCACATGATGCCTTCCAACAATATACCAACTTAGTAAAATTGTAAGTCAGTTTTAACCTTACCTTTATTTGATCGACTACTTGGATATCAAACATACATTTTAATTATTCAGATAATATTACAGAAGAAGGTCTTCTTAATACTTATTATTATAATTATTGCATAATTCCATTACATCGATATGCAACGGTATGCCATAATTAATACATGGAAACATGTGACTGTTTAGCTAAGTTTAGCAAAGGACAAAATACTAAAATCTAACTTGGTTCTTCGTTATAGTTATATATTGCTGTTATCTTTATTGCAGAGACTTATCGGACAATGACATTGTCTCACTTGATAAAGATGTCTTTCAACCTCTGACGAACCTAGAAGTTTTGTAAGTTTTTAGAATCATTCTGTTTCGGTAAAATAAGCAGCTCTGTATAGTTTGTTAGTAAAGGATCCTTGCATATCTACTTTCATATATATTTGATGTGCATTTCCATTTGCAGAGGTATAATTAACTTATCTGCTCCTACCGATTCTGCATACCAAAGCACAAAGAACTAACTATGCTCTTACTATAAAAATGATCCTTTCATTATGAATAATTATCAATATCATGTATAACAATTATCATAACTATTATTATGTATAATTATTAACATGTTATCCTTTGATTATGTATGATATTACCCTTTGATTATGTATAATTTTGGCAGGTTACTTCCGGGGAATATCATAAACAACTTACCTTTGAATATCTTCGCTGGACGAAGAAAATTGAGAGAACTGTAGGTTGACTATTATCTAAGCAATCTTGAATTGTTCTGTCAAGTACTAAGACTGTAACCTCTAACTGAAGGCATGTTATAATTATAATTATGATTAGCCTATTATTAGCCACTATTACGATATGAAGAGTTATTTGATATCATGAAGCAAAGGTTTTGAAAAATTGCAATATTCTTGAAGGAAATCAATAATAAATATGTTGTAGTGCAATAAGACTTCATAAAAACATTGCGAGGAGAAGACACACTTGTAACAGTAGATCAATCGGTTAAATAACTTTGTCCTTTTCAGGTCACTGTCAAATAACGATCTCAGTAACATTGATGCCAATCTTTTCAATGACCTTGATCGTCTAGAAGTATTGTAAGTATTCATATCATTGTGTTATGATCTACACAAGATAGCATTTTGCCAAAAGCATATATATCACCAAATTTAGTTTTAAAACGAATGTATAAAATTTCAAGGCTGCTCACCTAATTCAAAAACGTATGTAGGTTTCTTTGATCATCGGAATGTAGTTAACAATTTATATTAAACTTAAACTATTATAATGTTTTGTCGCTCACAGTACTCCCGATGCAATAGCTTAATATAATGCAATATTCCTATATCCACACAGCTACTGATAGATTGGCCACAGCAGGAGCCCCCGGGCCATGCACATGCCTTCATGAAGAATTGACAGAATAAACAACAAAATTACAAATTGATTGATGTGTATAAGGTTGATTCACATTGCAGACTAATCTGAGCCAAGAATCCTATGTCTGTCTTACAAGTTCTATGTCAGAAAAAACTTATTTAATTATTTAGACATGTTTCCTTTGCAGATATTTGGATAACAATGCATTCCAATATTTACCATTGGCCCTAATCGAACGTCGGTCCCATCTCACCAAAGTGTAAGTGAAATGCACTTTTTCGATCTCACCTATGCCATGCAGTATCTAGTATCTTTCAAGTCACCAGACCCTATATATACTTTGCAATACTTGCATTATTTATTTAAATAGGACTGCCTTTCTCCTTTGAAGGTCATGCGGGAATGGTTCTGGAATAATTCCTACGGGCATTTACAGTGCATTGGTTTATTCTCCTAAAAGTTAAACCATTTTTCAATTCCTTTTCGATGTGACAGTTTCAATTGACAAAGACTGCTACATGTATATATTAAGAGCAAGAATAAGTGTGAATTGCCAATTATTTAGTCCTGAGAGGTGTGCTGGCATGGCCAATGCCTTGTTTACAAATGCTAGAATTAGTAAGGTTCATATGCAATTCTGACGCACGGGGAGGTTATCAATATGAAATGGCTGCAGCATCGATATGGTGTACCTGGTCGATTACCTGGGTTTATAAATGACGGCCGTGGCAGTGGTCCAGGTCATTGAAACACTCTCTAATGGATAGGATAAACGATCTGACACTTGAGGTGTAAGGCTACACTACCTACAAATGAAGTGCCCTTTTTAGTAACCCTGGCACTAGAAACCACTCAATATTTTTTATCTTCCACTATCTCAACTCGAAATTTGCGGAAATCTATGTACCAAGTTAAGTTAGTATTTTAGATTCAACAGATTGCGTTCATGAATTGCTGAATCTTCTCATGATTTCCTGAGGTTCCCTCTGGAATTCCCTACATTCTTTGTAATTCTTATTCAAATTCATTTTTAAGGTGATTATGAGAGTATGAAATTGTGCACAAACAAATATTAGCCAATAAACACGCTACATGAATTTACCAAAATAGAAAAAAGATATTGTATTACGTTTTTATGAGTATCCTTAATGGAAAAAAATATTCTTTTCATATTTTACATCAAGTTTCTGTTTGACCTTATTTGTCATTATGGCATTGTGTTAATATTATATTTATAGGGCCACCCCTGCCAGCGGCCAACCTTCTTATTCAGCAACGATTTCAAAGAACAAGCCTTAACAAACTTAATAATTATAATGCAATCAATTAACCCCTAATCGGCAGTCACATTTTTAAATGTACCCACGTTTCTCATTGCCCAAGGGAAGCCCCATAATAGGACCACTGTTTTGTTCTTGTTTTCCATTCTTCTAAAACTGACAAGGTCTTCCACAATCTTTACCATATGATTACATATAGATTCATTCTGACGAGAGGGGTACAGGGGGAGTTGGGTGGGGAATCCAGGGGTTTCGACCCCCCATTTGTTTTCCTCTTTTTTTTCTGTTGACGAACCATAAACTCCAAAGGGAAAGAACAGGCCTCCATGCTGACCGCCCTCTTGGGAAACCCTGCATCCACCCCTGCTACCATCCCATAACCACCCCAATAAGATGGAATCACAACCTATCACTTCTCTCCCTGCCCAGTGACCTGTCGGAGAACCCGTGGGCGTGTGACTGCCTGCTGGGGGGCCTCATGTCGTGGGCCCGGGCCCGGCAGGCCGAGGGGAAGCTGGTCAATGGTGGGTCAACCCGATGTGCCTCCCCACCCAGCAACACCAACACCGTCTGGGACCGGCTCAACCTCTCCATGCTAGCCTGTGGTCAGTTGATAAAGCCTGTATTGTACATACCGATTTTGATGCTGCTGTTTTGTATTTTTTTGATTGTTTTCCTAGAATAATTGCTTGGAACCATTATATAACTGATAATATTATAACTGAATATGAATTATGAATGAATCAATTGTAACAACTGGAAGATCACAAATTTTGAAGATGACAAATAAAATATCATTATATATATAATGGTTGATTCTCACGAAACGGGGCCACAGACCTGATTTTCATAATTTCATTCATAAAATTGCATCAATAAGTAATAGCCATTCTATCAGAGCCTCAATGGATGTGTCTTTATCAAACCTTTAATGGGAACCCTACTTTTAAGTGAATTATATGAATATTTTAGAATTTATGGCTTAAAATGTACCATTTTTGACACATTTTTCAACCAAAATCACGTTTTTCTTTTAAATCACGTCATGTAACTTTTTAAATTTGGGCCCTGCAAATATTCTTTTTTCAGGTATTATAAGCAACAAATTGATTCTTATCAATTGAATAAAATTGGTGTAAATTTTTAACAATTTCCAAGTTTTTCTACCAAATTACCCATTGTGTAGAAAATGCATCATAGTACATATACAAAAATACAGCAGCCTAATCATATCAAGAAAATAAAACAAATGATCCATTAAATGCATAAGAAAATGCAATAATGTATTGGCTTTGTTCATGGACGAAATTACATATATTTATGAAGAACTAATCATTGGGTAACAGAAAATGTAAATCCAGGTAGGGTTGGGGTAGCAAATGCATCATAGTACATATACAGATTAAACATCCCATAAAATTAAAACATGCAAACATTAATGGAAAATATTTGTGTCCAATATAGATTGACCTAATATTATCATATTAACACTAAAATCGGGAAAAAAATCTATTTGATTTTCAAATAGTATCAAATATAATGTCAAAAATAACAGAACGCATCATAGTACATATACGCATCATAGTACATATACAGACAATTAATTGTGTTATAATTCCTTAAAAAATACAAATGGTCAATAGCGAAAGTATGTGCACTAAACTCATGTTTATATGCTACTTAATGAAAAAATTTTGATATTCATAATTTTAAAGAAATTGTTTAAATATGTTAAATTATGGAAATAATAAATGCATCATAGTACATATACAGGTGTAACCATATGCAATTGCATCATAGTACATATACAAAATTGAAGTTATCTCTGAAACTAGTATGTTTGGGCTGCCCTAAAAAGCAAACCTAAAATGATTAAATCATACACATGCAATGCTTGCAGGAATAATTTTATGTTAATATCTCTGAAAAGATTAGGTAAAATTATGGAAGTTTTATTTTATAAATGCATCATAGTACATATACTGCATCATAGTACATATACAAAACTAAAAACCTTAATAACTCAAAGAATTATGAAGATTAGTGTTCCCCACTTTGGGAACGCATTTCAACATAAGCAGTCTTTCAGTCCACAAAGTTTCATCGAGATATTTTCATTTTAAGTTTTTACTAATTTTTTCCCCCTGTGGCCCCCATTCGTGAGAATCAACCCATATATATATATATATATATTATATCCCAAATATCAATTGAAAGCGGTTTATGAAACCTTTCTCATGATATATGATATGTCGTTACTTGACATTTGTTTCCTCTGCCGACAGCAAATATGGAGATTTTTATAAATTAGATTTGGTCGCTCAACAGTTCCGGCCAAGTAATTTTTTTAAATGTAACTATGTCTGTTTCACTTGTTAATATGCATTTCATTTAAGTAAGATTTAACAACAATCATAAAAATAGGAGACTTGAAATAGGGTACATACCCATAAATAGGCCTAATCTATATTGCTGTACATAATTGAGACAAATACTTGCTTTTCTTTTGTCCCAACAGATTTAAGTGCCTTAGTGTCCTGTTTCCAAGACCACGGAGTTTCCCATGCCATCTTCCCCGAGGACCGCGTCCTGTCGGCCTCGTCCAGCCTCAGTGACTGCGGCCGGGAGTGTTCCCGCCTCGGCCGGTCCTACGGCGTCTTCCACGAAAATGTCGTCTGCCTCTGCGCCGACAGTGCCAAAACCACCGCCCCGAGCTGCTCCTGCCCCAGTGGGGACGAACTGGAGAGTGGCTCCAGCATGTGCTCCAGAACCTACTTCCAGGGGGCTTTCGGTGTGCTCTTAGGATCAGCACTGGGTCCTACACAACCAACATCTTCGCTTTCCAACGCGGAGTTGTCGTTCGATGGTAAAAACGGCTTCCCGGTTGTGTGGGACCTGGGGGATGGTACTGGGGAGGTGAGCAGGGCGGCTAACGCTGGGGCTCTGTCTTATAACTACCTGATGGCCGGAACCTACAACGTGAGTGTCCAGTTAAGGGGGGAGGTGACCCTCGAGTGGCCCCAAACCGTGCTGGACCCAGTAGGAGCAGCTCGTCTGGTCGCTCCGAGCTTCTCGGACGCCCAGAAGGACCTGGACATCGAACTGCAGCTGGGGCGGGGCAGCAAGGTGGACGTGCGCTGGAGCAGGTACAACGCCAATGGCAACAAGGTTTTAGGTGAGCTGCTCTTGATGACCTTGGAAAACCTGAAGATCCCAGGACTGGTTTTTATTTGGTCCTATTTGGTATCAGGCAGTATATGTGATTGTAATATACAAATATCTCACTGGTTCCATACTTGGCTTATATCACAGCCATCACACTATATAATTATAATATTGTCAGATAACTATATCATATTTTAGGCCTACATATCATTATCATACTCTATATTACAAAAGATAATATTGAATCATGTACTACCATAAAGAACAATCGAATTTTGTAACGTCTGAAAGATCAGACTATGTACTGAACCTCACTTACAATACACTTGTTTACATTGAACCTCAAAAGCTGACATTTGTATTGAACAGTATACTCAAGTATCAAATTAGGCAATTGCAGATATTTATGCGTGCCAGTATGCGTGCCAGTATTCAAACGTTTAATCCTTGTCACTTTGTTCTGTTGTAGGGAAGCGGTGTTCATATGGTTGGTCCCAGCACAATGTACATTGGTGTATAAAGTCCACTGCGGTAGCTGGAGCCAACCCTGTGAACCTTACGACTGCTGACGAGGGATGTCAAGAGCAGGACGCCAAGCTGCTCACCTTCACCAGTTACAGTGAGATGAACGGTCTTATAAGGCTACTATCCAAAGGTGAGTTCATATACAACTGGCCTAGTTGTTTCTAGAGGCCTATCAGGTTGCCAATCCCTATACCTTCAATATTGTCCTACCTTTTCAAAGTTAGGCGAATAAAGAGCACCAAAGGACTAAAATGCCTTTTTGTGAGTGATAATGAAAATTTCATGCTGTCAGTGAAAGAAACTCAAACCTTTCTGTGTTGTTGACATGAAAGAGATCAAGTACAGACCACACACACACTCAGCAATTGGTATTGCCCCAGTTTGCACTCACCTATGTCTTTGGCGAGGCCTGCGATGGCGTGCGCAAATCATTTAATCAGGGCAATAACAATATTATTTTTTGCAACCTTGGTCTGTACAATGTATATCCTCATTCCTTTTTTTATTTATCTAGCCACATTCATAAGTCGAGGTTTATGATAGTCACGAAATTTCCCGAATGTTTAACAATAACATTGAACTATAGAGGTTTGATATCCATTAATTATCAACAGATTTACAGAAAGCTGAGCAGATCAAATCAAAACACCCCTCATCCACTGTTCTATCATTGAGGGAGTTCTGTCGATTTAGCATGCCTTGCTTTGATTAAGTTTGGATAAAATTACAATGCAAGATTTTCTAATTCTTACCTGTAATTGTTTTCAGAGCTTTCGGGTGGGAAAGTCCTGCTGACCGACGCTGTTCGGTTGGACAACGTTACCTACGAGTGGAGGGCAACCAACAGAAAGGTCCACTTCAACACCTCCATGGTGACTGACCCCTTGGACGGAGACTGCCTCGGCCTGTCCCAAGCAGGGCTGGTGGGGATGGAGTGTTCACAGGTCAACAACTACGTCTGTAGAAAAGGTAGCTATAATGATTTTATTAAATCTAAAACGTCGGGGCGTTACTATTGTATAATTGATTTGGATATGTTCAGAATACTACTTCCAGGGCATCTGCTGTATAGTACTGATCGAAGAGCTTGGGCTTGGGATTTTTCATTTAAAGGAATCCAAACATTGGTGAGAAAAGTGTTGAAAACAATCATGTTACTAACGCATGTGGCAAAGAATATTTTGTATTGGATATGGGTTTTATATCATGTGTATTTATCACCATTATTCAACTATGTTGTAATTGAATGTAGGTAGTATAATTATAGCAGGAGGAAAGGGAAAAAATGAATTATGCTCAGAGTCATTGGATTCACCTTTGATTATTTGGCTGCAGTCCAATAGGGACAGTATTCCCACCACTGATTTTAATTAAATATCATAGCTGCAGTGCATGAGGATGTATCTTTTATATTCATGGAGGCGCTTACAATAACTTACAGGATACTATTAGTATGTATTATTGCATGCATTATTTTTTTTGCTTCTCATCGATTTAGTCTGTACATTTTATAGTGTCAAGGACCTTTTTAGTATAGCTAACAAACATTTATGTAAAAATTGTATAGCATGTAAAATTCACTAACAGGGAAGGTTGCATATTATAATTATAGATTATAGTTGTACAAACGTGTATTAAGTCGCTCACATTTAGCGAATACGATCAACTGGATGAAGTTCATTATGTTGGTTTTCTGCGCATTGTTTATAGAATCTACGAAACGTAAGTATAAGAGCTTGAGAGAACATGAATAGGGAGAATTATGATATATGGCATTAATTGACTTTTGAATCATGTTTTGAATCATATTCTAAAGACTGAGTAGTATATAGATAACATTTTGACGCTGGCTTATATAGTCATGGCACAGTATAGAGCCAATGATCCCTCAAAAACAATTTTAAATCTATAATTAGTAATGGACAAAATTATCATGGTTTAAACTGGACGTAGAGTAATTCATTTGACAATGTTCTCCCTATTGGTTCGCCTAGTCTGGCAGGTGTGATAAAAGGTGGTCGTAGCCCCAATTTAACTTATTATGACCTGCTCATATTTGCCCAAATACCTTGATGGGATTGGCCACCATGGGTGTTTCAAAGTGTTGACCATGTTTCAGCTCCAAGCACTTGTGTTACAAAGAGGCTATACAAAACATTTGGCTTCCAAAACATAACTAACCACAAGTTTGCGCCGCGACAATTTGTTAGTTTTTGGCCCTGTTTCCAGGAATAATAGTTTTTCTTAACTCTTAGGATCTAGGATGTTTGATATATACATGCTTCAATAATTTATGTTTGTTAGAAATAACACAACATTTTTGATAATTAATTTTCATTACTTTTGGATTTTAGGGGTTTGTTTTTCAGATGGAAAGGCTGCTAGTCGAGCTAATGAAATTATATGCACAAACAATAACTTTAGTTATAAGCTGAATAACAACAGTGGGAAAAGGTTTCGTTAGCATTACCCTATATGTGGTTTTGCTTTCAGATATTGCAATATTTATGATTAATATTCGAACATCTGTAGCAGTAGAACTTCTCTCTGGGTTATGGCTTTCCATATGCACAGTATAAGCAATTCATAACAAACAAATATTCCAATTACAAAAAACTAAGGTTTCTTTTCTTTCGTTTATTTACAATTTTGCACAATTGATTTTCCTTCAAACATGCACAGTATGACATTGCAATAACTCACGTACCTATAATACTATAGGCCTACATAACTGCATTTATGTGTAAAGGGTATTTAACAACCAACTCACTGGATCCTACTCTAGGTTGGAAACATGCCACTCACATATTTTCTAAAACCAATTTCTCTTGCTCCAACAGTACAAGTATTCTGTGAATTTGGAGGGGAAGAATGGAACCAAAGGACGTGCTTCGTTCCACTGGGTGAAGACCAACCCCTTGCCCAACCTGAGGCCCAGAAAGCATGTGAAGCAATCACTGGGAACTTAGCTACCGTTGACAGTGCACAAAAAGAGGACTTCATCCGACGTCAAGTCCTCAACAACTTTGGGTAAGACAATCACATAGAAACACCCTGTGCTGGTGATCGAAATAGATAACATTAAACGGGCATTGGTCAGATGGCATTCCAAAATGCTGTGACACATTCTAAATCAAGGTTTACCAAATGGTCATTGAATAGTTCTGTTACTTCTTGGTGGTATGAAATTTATATCAGCAGGCATAATCCCGGAAATCGCGAATGATATCAATCTAAAACAGACATCATTGATTCAAATACTAATAATACTTTGCCTGTAAAAAGCCCTGGCATGATTAACATTGTCATATCCTAAAGGTTTTTATATGATGGTGTTATAGTATTCTTTTCTACAGAACCCAAAGATCGAGGCTGAAGAAGAAAGACTTGTATGTTTTATTGTGAAATGAATCGAGCACTGCTCTCTAAAGAAACAAACAACAACATTGTCATGCATATCTTCCTCCAGATCCTACTGCCTGTGGCTAGGACTCCAGGACCACAATGTGCCAAGCTACTTCATGTGGCCTAGTGGTGGTTCGCTGGGGTCCCACGCCCCCTGGAGGGCGGGCATGCCCCTTCCCTCGTCTTCTGGGTCCAACCTGTGTGTTGTCATGGATACCAACACCACGACCTGGAGTAGTGTGGCGTGTGATCAGAAGATGATGTATTTATGTGAATATACCTCTGGAGGTAAGGATAGAACGTTCATGAACTGAAATGCTTATAATGAGTCAGGATTGATTAGAAGAAATAATTATATTTAAGGATACTCGTATTACAGAACAAGAATTGTGAAAACTGAAATTTGCTAATTAATGGATTAGTAAATTGATGTATTCCAAAAGTATGTATTATTGTGCATAGCCCGTGACGATGCTAGCCCTAGCATTTTTGCAGAAGATTTTATTCTAAGAACATAATTGCCAGGTTTACATTTGCCTCAATTACATCTGTCACTATCTACTATTATACCAGTAGGCAACCAATGCACTTGAAAAGTTGTACTCTTCTACCTGATGTTACTGACGATGATAAAATGTAAATATGTTACATACTATTAGGAAGGATTTCATAATTCCTTTGAAATAATATGTAGCATTATGGTTCCTTACATATTTCAAATAACAATTAATTAGTTAGTTAATTAGTAGAGTTACAATAGCCTCGTGGAATAGGGGCTTAACCCTTAATCTGTTAATGACTGTCCCCACAGAGCGGATAGAGCAGGTGCAGAC
Source organism: Lepidonotus clava (assembly GCA_936440205.1). Lineage (NCBI taxonomy): Eukaryota > Metazoa > Annelida > Polychaeta > Phyllodocida > Polynoidae > Lepidonotus > Lepidonotus clava. The sequence goes on from OW387135.1 coordinate 24,770,298, forward strand.
CTTCCTGTCGGGGACGGGTAAGCTGACGTCCGGCCCTGTCACTCACCTCACGGCCACGGTGGAGCAGGTCAACAACCTGACAGACCTGATCATAATACCAGGTAAGTGAGGGATTCAACACTACATATGTATCACTTGAGTGATTAAACAAGGCATTAAATAATGATATATATTTAGATATTGGTATAGGATTCAGGGATGGGTACAGGATTTAGGAAAGGGGGGTCCGCATATAGGTAAAGCCGGGTTTACACAGGCCGTCAACACTTCCTTCCGAAAATTCCCTTACGTTAACCTTATGTTAATGAAAAAATCGGGAAGAATAATTATGTATGTAAATATCTTTTAAGGCTTTCAGTAATAATTATCCTAAGGTTTTTTGTTCTGAAGGGTTTACACAGCCCGACAATATCCTTAGGATAATAAATCCATAAAAATTTACAGAATGCTTACGACAATGAAGGTATCTAATAGATTTGTATAATGAATGGATCCCTTGACCTAAGAAAAGAGGGTTTACACAGGCCGACAGAGGTTCTTAAGACAAGAGAAATCATTATCCTAACCCACTTTACATTGACGTAAGCCTATTGACCTAAGGATTTTCACAAAAATTTCAAACACGTCTGAAATTGTCATTATCGTAAGGAAGTACTTCCGATAGGTTATCCTAAGGCTTAGGACAGCCTTAGGACAATGCAATCCTTAGGATAAATTGGGTTTACACATGCCGATAACGTCATCGGGATTATCGTAAGGCTATCGGGATTATCGTAAGGCTATCGGGATTATCGTAAGGCTTACCTAAGTGACCTATCGTAAGGATTTTGACGGCCTGTGTAAACCCCCCTTTAAGTAGTAAAACGGCGTGCATTCGCGCAAATGTATGCGTCGTTTTTTTCTCTTTGACAAGTTTAAGTCCCTGCCAAAATGGATGGGAGGGGCGTTAGGACCCAAAGCCCCCCCCCCCGCTTGGATCCACCCCCTGGATTAGAATGGATTAAATCAGTCAAAGGACGCAGCTGCTTTCCAACATTGAGTGTAGTCAGTGCAGGCTCTTAGAACTGATTCTGTATATTTTCACCTTTGCAATTATTTATCATCTTGCGTCATTGTTCACGCACCAATGATTATTTCTGGACCAATGTCAATATGTTAAGAGCTGTCGTATTGCCAGAATTAGCAATTGATGTACGTTAGTCGCCTGTTACAGTTACGAACCTTCTTTCATGTCAACAGAACTTTTTTTATAATTAACCATATTCACTCACAAGAATGATCTTCCGTATAGGTACAAACGATGTAATTATAATAAAGTACACAAAGTAAAGTAAGTTATATCTCAATTTACTATGTCTTGTATCTGAGATCAGAATCCAAGACAATAGTAATATAGCATATCAAAAAAGGTCAAAGATGGTCACATAATTTGAATAATACATAGAAAATGTCAACAATTCCCACATAATTGGTAGTCCATACTGCAAATTATGTATGATGAGTCAATAGTCCTAAATCTGGTCTTCAAAATAACAATAGTAAGTTGAATAGTAGCTAGAAAATGTCAACAGTTATAGGACTTTGAATACACATAAAAAGTTTACAAATGGTTTGTATTCATATTTTCTTAACCTATAACACTTCACGAATGACCTACATTTTTCAAACATGCATATATATTCATCTTTCAGGGCACTGGTTCCCACACAAAGGTGGTGTACAGACATGGAGGTTCCAGGCCAACACACCATCAGCATCTGAAGCCAAGTTCCGCCTTCAGATCTACAGACCCGTTTGTGAAGAAGGCTATTTCCGCGTTCCTCCAGGTATGTAAACACTAAAGGTTTTTTTAATAAATTCAAATACATTTTGCCAAAATTAATTACTATGGTGTGCATTTACCATACGTTAAGGAGAGGTCAGACTTCACTGTTGGGACCCTATATATTGTTTGTTTCCCTAGTGAGGTGTGTAAATATAAGAAAACACAGTTTTTCTAATTGTGAAGTATAGATTGCTTTACCTTTATTAGCGAATTACGACGGTATTGTTTAGGTATTAAACACTTATATAGACCATAATATAGCAGATTGGTATTTTGTCATGGTTGTTCACTCTAACAAAAACCTTTTTAGTATGGCAATTCAATATTCTTTTTGTAAAGTAGTTTTATATAACAAAATTGGCGCTAGTATAGTTTCTTTAGTCACAATTATCTATCCTGCCATGTACTGTATGAACAATATTGTCTAATAAAGCAATAATTTTCATATCTTACTGTTCTCTAGGTTGCTCCAATCTTCCATCGCCATTCGCCACCTGCTCGGACGTGCCTGTGAGCTGCTCCAACCCCCCGCCGAGCTGCTCACCGGGATACCAATTCTGCCCGCTCATCAAAAAGTGCCTTTCCATTCTCAGTCCCTGCAACTGCCTTGCTTTGAAGTCGTTGAATACCGAAGGGTGTGACGGACAACAATATTCTTCCAATGGCGGCCAACTCACCAGTTCGACGCTGGGCTCAAATGCTTTTCGGTTTGATGGGACTGTACCAAAGTACACGCTGATTGGTCAAACCTCTGTGTCCTTACAACCCGGAGAAAGTGGGCTTTTTAACGTAGAGGCGGACGATATTCAAGTTGAGCCGAATGATGTTATTGGTGTGCAATTTATTAGTGGCAGCCAGGAAGTGTTGTGTGAAACCACAACGGCTGATATGCCACTCAGAAACTGGAGCCAAAGCATTCTTGTCTCATCCGTGCCAAAGAACGCCATGATGGAAAAGGTGAATGTTAACGGTGGCATTTGGTTGGATTCAATGGTATGTAACATCCAGGCTGTTTCCAGCACACCCTCCTCTGTGACCCCTCCCAAGAACCTTATTGATAAATCGGTTCACACCGCTGCCGATTACAAGTACAGAGCAACCGTACTTTCCCCACTCTCTGAGAAAGCCTTCACCTATGAGACCACTGTAACCATGCAGTTTTCAGTGAAAGGGCTAGCGTTGATTTATCCACCTCCGAACTGGCCGAAAAGAACAGCGGACGCCAAGAACTTGGCTGCAGTCGAAGCACAAACAACGCACGACTTCTTATGGTACATAAAGATAGGGACTGATGTGATGACAAACTGGACCCTCCCAGACGGATCGCCAGCATTCACATCCTCCTGTCCCTCGTCTTTAAGAAGCAAAGTCCCAACTTGTAGCAAAAGCGGCCAGTTTCTTCACCACAGAATGTCGACTGGAGCGCCAGGTAACCTCTCCACAATCACGGTAAACGTGTGGAACATGGTGAGCGAGACGGAGCTCACGACAGATATTCTGGCACAGGAACGTCTAAAGAAACTAAAACTTCTAACTCCACCCGTAGCGGAATTCGTCAACGGCCAACCTACCAGTATTACCACCACTAAAGAGAAGGGCAGTGACGTCAAATATGAGTGGGACTTTGGAGATGGAAAAGAGGCGGTAACAGCACAGGGCTCAACGACGCATCTTTACAGGGCGCCAGGCATATTCGATATCACCGTCAAGGGATCCAACTATCTCAACTTTGAATCCGTGACAGAAAAAGTGAAGCTATTCAAGAGAGCCAACGTTCGCAACCTGGTCATTTCAGCGCCAACCGAAGTTGATATGGAGTCGACTTTCAGCCTTACTCTAAGCATGAAATTAGATATTGGATCTTCTGTAACTATCCAAATATACTACGGAAATGGCCAATCAGCTTCCATTACCGAACCAGAATTGCAAACCAGCACCGATGTCAGCATTACAAAATCCCACAAATATTCTTCCGGAAACACCTACACTATCACGGTTGTGGTTGTTGATAACTTGTTTTGGGATGGATCCACCGATCTCTTGTCTCTTCTTGGGCAGTCCTATGTCCGAAGCCAAAATCACACTCTCCAATCGTGGACGGTGCTGTCAGGTCTACAGCTGTCATCCCAGCCTGACTGTCACGCTGTCAACACTCCAGTGACCTTCACTGTGACCTTTCCAACCGGTTACAACAAGGACAGTTACACATTCAATTGGAACTTCAATGATGGCAGTCAAAGATCGGGCTACGAGCTCGACGGCCCAACTCATACCTTTAGCAATGCTGGAACCTTCAATGTGCAGCTTAGAATACAGAACAACGATAGTAAAGGAACAGTAACATACAGAAAGTGCATCGAGGTACCCATATCAGGGTTGGCAATGAGTCCCAAAACTACACCATTGGCGATAACGCGTGGACATACTGTAACCGCAGGATTTGATGTCTCCGTCACATATGGAAGTGACCTTCAGTATCTTTGGCTATTTGATGGAAAGAATTCGACCAAAAGCCCAAGTGCATTTACTTGGGATCTCAACAGTAATGGAACCTTTAGTGTAAAACTTAAAGTCTACAACCACATCAGCAGCGAAGAGACCTCAACCCAATTCTCTGTTATTGAAACAATCAGTGGACTGAAAATCGATCATAACGGTTTCGCGAACAACTACTTCAGGATCAATCAAGTGTATGACTTCATTGCCGGGCTTGAGACAGGGAGTGATTTGACCAACTCATGGACGGTGCAGTCACCTGGAAAAGAACAGAACACTCAGGATTACAGGAATAGTATTTCCTGGCCGACAGCAGGTTCTTACAGTGTTTCTATTACTGTAACTAACAGGGTCAGTGTACAGACAAGGACAGTTACTGCCGTGGTCCAGGTACCAGTGTCCACCTTGACCATAGCAGCTGTCCCTGACGTGGATGTCAACACACAGGTTCAATTGACCGCTACACCTGATGCAGGTACAGCCTTACAGTATGAGTGGACGGTATGTTTTCTTGGAGACGACACATGTGTGAAACAATCAACAACAGCACCTGTGCTCTCTACAACACCAAACAAAGCTGGGAGGTACAACTACACAGTTAGCGCCTACAACCACGTGAGTTCGGTCACAACGAGCTCAGTGATTCGTGTATGGGGTGGGCTGAGCGGGTTGGACATTGCTGCTGATTCTGTATCTAACGGTTGGGCAATTAAGGGTACCGATCTAACTTTCCGGGCAACTCTACAAGACGGCGAAGCCACCACATTTACCTGGGCCATGAATGCAACGAACTTCTTGTGGAATGGAACTGGAGAAAGTATTACAATAAATCTATCTGGAGAGCATAGGTATGACATGACACTAGTGGCCAGCAATCCAATTCACAGCATTTCCGCTGCTTACTCTTTCTCCGTTCAAGAGGCAATTGAAGGCCTCACAATCCATGCATTACAAGGGGACATAGCGAACACGGGAGAAACACTTCAATTTATGCTCACTTACAACAAAGGCAGCAATGTTAGGTACAATTGGAAGTTGACTCAATCGGACGGAACCAAAGTGAAGGATTCAAGAAATGACTATCTCTCTTTTGAATTTCTGACCGCGGGAGAATATCTTCTGCACCTGGAAACATCCAACAAGGTGTCAGATATTGAAGAGACTCTGGTGATTAAGATCCAGGATCCAGATCCAAAGCACAGCATTAAGGTGCACTACAGCAGTGACCCCTATGTCCACCAGGACATTCCCATTGAGTGCAGCGCAGTTGGAATCACTGAAAACATCCAGTCCTATGCTTGGAGTATATACGATGAGTACCCACCGGCTCAGGGTCAGGAAGAACGTATGGGGCACACTTTTGCCAAACGAGGACACTATATTATTGAAGTTCGAGTAGTGGTTGCCTCCAGGGCTGAGCCAATTGTGATACGCAAAATGGTGTTTGTGCAGGGCAGCCTGCCTCCAGTCACCCTGGCCCAGGACAAGAAGATCATAGCCACGGGAGAAACGGTCACGTTTGAAGCAACCGTCCATGGGACTGTGGAGGATCTGGAGTACATGTGGGTGGTTGGAACAGAAACACTAGGAGTGAACAAATCCAATACACTCACCTACACCTTCCAGACTCCAGGGGAAATCAGGGTCCAGGTTTTGGCAAGGAACAAAGTGAGCTTCAATGAGAGTAGCGTCTATGTCACCGTCCAGGATGTTATTGAAGATATAGAGCTTGCAAACTGCTGCTACTACAACGCCTCGGTGAACAGTCCACTGAGAGCCAGTGTCTCCAAGGGGACGAACGTCACCTATACCTGGAAGATGGAGTTTGGATCGGCCAGTCTGGGGGTGGGGGTGGGAAGCGAGATTCGTTTCACATTTCCCACGGTGGGCGATTACAAAGTGACCATCACTGCGACCAACCTGGTTAGTTCCAAAGTGACCACGTTTGATGTGCACGCCCAGGAGCCGGTGTCCGGTCTGATTTGGTACAAAGTGCCCAGTCAAGTGTACGTGGGTCAAAGGGTCAACTTCACCACTTCAATACAGAGTGGCTCACATATTACCTATAATTATGGAATAGTGCACATCAGCACCAACATGACGACTCTAACACACAGTGGGCAGGATAGCTTTTTTATTGTAAACTTCACCAAATCCGGCACTTTTATCCTGAAAGTCACCGCCTTCAATAACGTCTCAAGAAAGAGCGCTATTAAGGTTATCACATCCTTCCACATCCGTTGTGAACCTATGAAGCTATCAGCCATTGGCGGCACAAGTAAGAGCGAGATTCGCTCCAGGGTGCTAGAGCTGGAAGTGGCAGTCGAGTTGGACTGTACCCGCTACCCTGTGGTCTACACCTGGAAGGTGTACCGCGACTGTCACACCATGGAGGATGAGGTACAAATCACAGGTGTCACCCTGAACACCCCTCAACTGGCCCTACCCGCTCGCACCCTGGATGTTGGACAGTACTGCGCCCAGTTTACCGCAATGTACGAACGCACCCCAGTGGTCATCAGTGTAACGTCCACTATAGACATTCGATCCTCCAGGATGAGGGCCATTATAGACGGGGGATCAGCCAGAAGTCTGTTCAAGGATGAGGTTATTTTCCTCAATGGAAACACCTCTTATGACCCGGACGTTGGGCCTGGGGAACCACTGGGGCTTAGTTACTCCTGGACCTGTCAATCCACAGTAAGTAGAAACTTACTATAAACTTACTTACTTAAACTTACTTACTTAGAAACTGATATTCTCTACAGTGAGAGACCTTTCGTGTATCTTGAATTTAGTCTTTCAATAAGCAATGCACATCGATGATAGGCCTATATGGCAATCAAAAGACACTTCCGGTTTCAATTTCGGGCTAAGCTTATAAGTGCATTTAATGAATTAATGGATAATTTTTGGTGGTTTTGATATTATTTTCACATGCAAGCCTTTTGTGAGAAAATGTATTTGTAAGAACAATAAATGTATTTGCATCATTGATTCAGACTATTGATACACGCAGTGGGTAATAACTATGATATATCTATATTCCTTTTTAACGTCTGCCATTAGTTTTTCAAATTAAAGCCCGTAACTTGTATCATAAATGATGCATTTGTGATAAAGATCCCTTTTATAAATGTATATCTATAAGCCACGTATTGAAGGATAAATTATCTGCCCTTTTCTTTTAGGGGCGCAATTGTTTTGAACCACAAGACACTTCCGAGGTATACATACCGTCAGGACAGCTGGAGGCAGACACCAATTACACCGTAACTCTGTGCATATCCAAACCTGGCAGACAGCAGGAATGCACCACACAACAGGTAACCCATTGGTATTATTGGCAAAACGTAGGACTATGTCATAGAAGCAGATTGGGTCAAAATCTGGCTATACTATCCGTGTACATGGGGTCTGCTGCACAGTGAACTTTGTACATGATATATGACGTGAAATGAGTTGCTATTGCATCGATAGTGAATATACCGAAATAATACAAAATATAGAGTGTTTTGAAGTGTAATTCTCATTTCTTTGAAATAAAAGAAACATAGCTGACCAATGTTATTCTACTGAATAATCTTTTCCAGTCAATCAAGGAAAGCTCTGTGTTTCTTAATACGAATAATCTTTCTATGATAAATTCCGAGTGTATCTCTGATAAAACTATAATTATGCATGAAGTGGGACTCATCTAACAGAGATACATTCCATTGATCCTTTCTTTTGCTGCAGCTTAAGATCAGTTCAGTGGCGGTCCCACTTGCCTGCATCACATGCTCCTCCTGCATCGCCTCCAACCAGTTTGCCATCAGTAGCGGTCAGCCCATCAAGCTCATGGGCTGCTGCGACAACTGCAAAGGCGGCAGTAGGGTGAGCTACTCCTGGAAGGTCATACGAGACGACGGGCGGGACGTGCAGCTCACCTCCGCCACCTCCACCACTGGGAGTGACCAGAGCAGCCTGGTCATCAACCAGGGGAGTCTGGACAGTGACCACGCCTACACCTTCCAGCTGACGGTCAGCGATGCTGGCCACTTCGGAGAGAAGGGGTACGCCGAGCTGCTCATGACGCCCAACCAGCCCCCCTCGGGAGGCAGGTGCTATGTGGGTAACCTGTCGGTGATCGCCCTGGAGGAGAGCCTGGAGGTGGTCTGTGAGAACTGGACTGACCCCGATGACCTCTCCGGGGGACTTATCTATCAGGTATATCATTATGATCAACGTCAAATATGCAACTTGAATGTTAGTTTTCTTGAGGCTGTAGCAACTATTATCACAGTTTTCAATGATCTAAACAACCTGTAGTTCATACATTTTCAAATAAATTACAGGCGCTACCAAAACTATTATTATTTCTTTGGCAATTCCATACCTCCCCCCTCACTTATGTACGTTTGATCAGGAATGGTCAATAACCACGTGATTATGTTTTCACTGTGCTATGGTTTTAGATATGGTTTTAAATTTGCTAAATGTATGGTGGTTAAATATGGGATCAGCTACTATGATTAAGTAGAAAAATGTTGCTAAGATTGTTAAGATATTGAATACACATAAAGTATACATCATGCAGTAACCTATATCTGAAATCAGAGAGATGCCGTCTCCATGTACCACATATTTCCATACAATGACCTCACATATTCATTGTATATACTACATGTAAATAGTTCACACCAACTTACCTACATTGAAGATCATTATACTAATGAATGACTCAATAAAAAGAAACAACCCCACTGATTCCTGTTTCCTCAGGTATTTGTTGAGAGGCAGGACAAAACGGGGAGTGGTGATTGGTACACGCTGTACAAAGGATCCCGGACCGAGGGTCAATACCTGCTGTCTCCTTGGACCAGGTCAGAGGAGGTGGTCATCGTCAAGGTCGACGTCATCGACAAGCTGGGTGGCAAAACGCTCGGTCTTAACCAGTAAGAACATTGAAATTATTTTAACGTTGTCAGGGGCGGATCCAGGAATATTTAAAAGGGGGGCGCACATATTAAAATGGGTCCCAGTCGCCCCTGCAAGGCCTGGAGTTTTACATTTAAAAAATCGAAATTTGGTTCCCCCCCCCAAAAAAAGGAGGGGGGGACGCGCACGCCCCATGCATCCCCCTCTAAATCCGTCCCTGGTTGTGTTAAGTAGTAACCATCAAAGTTGCTGTTTTGCCAATGCATAAATGATATCTAGTTTCGGCGCCATTGTTAAGAACGTTGCCCTTCCACAAGATTTTAGGAATTACTTTGTCTGCCATGGAACTTCGGCTTAAATGAGAGATATTCTTACACATTTTAGTCCAAACGACTCGGGGGTATGGCTTTATTAGATTTTTCGCTGACTTACAGTGCTAAAGTCAGGAAGCGACAGACAATTTTAGAGTAGACGCATTAAGATTTATGTGTGAAGCCAATATATATTGACAGACTCTATTCAGTTGAAATATAACTGGGACCCACGTACGTAAATGTTTATTAAGCACATTTTTCCTTTTCTAGGGAGATCCGACTGCGGGTAGAGGTTCCGGAGTCCATGACCAGGTTCGAGTACCTCCTCGACTTCATCGACCGGAAACTGCCTGTCCTCGTTATCAGACAGGCCCCAAAGGTAAACATTAACTTCCAAGTGCAATACACATTTTTCATGAACCTGCGTAGTGAACCCTCCCATACACCCCTTGTTCCCAACAGTTTGAGCCTAGGAGCCCATATCCCGATCGCTTGGTTCAGGTCTGTCTGCTAGCAGGACCCCACACTTTGGAAAAAGGTATATGGCACAGACTACAGATACATACCGATTGGACACTGCCTAATTGCCGTTAGGGTGCCAAGCGGCTGGTATGAAAATAAATCGGTATCTATGCATATATTTTTGGAGTTCCGCAGGCAGGTATTTTTTCAATGATCTGAGAGCATAGCCCTTATGGTCCCCCAAAGTTACTTATGCTAGAAGCAGTTGTGGTATCATAGCATAGTATTATGGAAAGTCCATTTTGCTTTGAGTCTATAAAAAGAAAATAGGAAGGGCAAGCCGATATAGCAGATGACATACGTTTTCAAAAAGTGTCTTTTGTATATTTGAGGTAAATGTTGATAATACACGGACAATTGAGATTCATATGAATAGTATTATCAATAACTATGCTATTCAGATTTTAGTTTATTAATCGAAAATTTACTTGTTCTATCTACCTATTCAAGTTTCATATATTCTTAAAAACTCCACTATCTAAACGCTATGAACCATTTCTACTGCCACTTCAGACTCCATACTTTTGTCAACAAAGCATGAGTAGTTGTGATACTGGGAAAGGTTTTACTGGCTCTAGATTCTTTGATCAGTGATTTGGAAACCAATGCTTTTTGCTTGATTCCGTTTAATCCCATGACTATGAAGCTATTCTAGATAGATACTATACAAAATCTTAATCCAACCCCTACAGGAGTTGCTGCAGTTTTCTATTGCGCTGATGAACCAGCTGAACACGGGATTCGAGGGCGGATCGGCCGACGATATCAATAGTCGACGAATTGCCAGAACCGTCGTCCTTAAGGCCCTTAAAGAGATGAACTTCACCAAAACCCTGGATGACCTTCAGCAGCTCTCCTACCTGCTCAAACAACTGACCGTGAGTATACATCTTTTTCATGAACATCCGCAATGATCCTTCCAATATATTTGTAGACTTATTCCCAGCCATCTACTTTCGGTTAGATTTGGATTACCTTATAATCCAGTTTTATATCGGTATGTATTGTATTCTTCTGAATCGTTGTGGAATGTGTTCATACTTTACGTACCCTTGAGATTGATAGAATTAATTGTGACAAAGTGGCAAATATAGTCCATTATGCATCCCGTTTTAGTACCCCAAGTACCACGAATATTTTAGGTATTTTGATATAGAGTAAGTTCTATATTCGTACCTCTATGGGCACTTCTTTAACTCCTCTTACATAAACCAGAAGGAATATATATTTATGACGGGCCCTACGTTTCCCAGGTATTTTCATGTGCCGAATGTTTTATTTATACAAAATTTTAAGATCCCCCTTTTCTACTTAGTAAGAACAATACTTTTTCCAGACCCCCCCCCCCCGACCAAGGAAAACTGACCCTGGTAATACGTATAATAAGACGTTGTGTAAATATAATCCACCACATACAAAACATTTAACTTGGACTGGCTTCATTGTAAAGGCGACAATGTAAAATGATATGAGTAGTATACACAAATAGGGATTTGGTTGCCTGGGCGCATTCCGCGATAAGTGATCCTTTTGTATACGCAACACATTACGTATAGCATAAATGGGAATTCTGAGCTTGTCGCATTCATAGTTTACGGCTCACAAGCGACGTCTCTTATCGAACAACTTTAACATGAACGTCCTCGTGCAACATGTTGGTATCTGAAACGCATCTGAAACGCAAGGTACTTGCGTTTTCTAATTAGAGGCAACGCAAGTGCCATTGGACACATCGTGGAATATAGCCTTAAGGCTAAAGCCCTCCACAGTATGTGTTAAGCAAGGTTGTGCCACCTTGGTCTGTATTATGTATATATAGGCCTATCCAATGCATAATTTTGCTCCAATAGTCAGACGTCCTTAATTGAAGCTAGGCCACTTAAATGCCCATTCGTTATTCTCGCAGGACGTGGCCTCGGAGATTCCCATGACCAGTGACGCCCTCTACGACTTGCTTGGTTTGGTCGGGGAGATGCTGTCATGGATGAGTGCCCACGCCTCCACGGCGACTAACAGTGAAGACGTGGTGCCCGACAACATCCTCAGCATCAGCACGAACATCATTGAAGCCGTCCAGAGCGAGATAAACAACCCTCAACCCACCCCCACTCCAGAACCGACCACCACTCCAGTACCCGACACCAACAGGAGGAAACGAAGGTATGAATGTTGGTAGAAAGTCAGGGATTTCTTTTTTCTAGTGGGAGGAATAAGTTGTTTGGCATTCTGGAATTATTATTTTTTGCATTCAGTTTTTTTTAAAGCTGTCATATTTTGTTGTTGAAATGATGTGAATATCAGATGTCCCTGTTCCGATTCAAGATTCAAGCGGATCGAGATCTGCATGTTATTTCGAGTATTCTGTAAATCAAAACAAGATCTTATTCTTTCTCTTCAAAAATAGTGATTCTGTAAGAATTGCATACCTACAACTCTATATTTAGAATAAGATAAATGTTCTAACTACATTTAAGGACAAGTTACATGCCCTCAAAGGACATGTCAATGCAGTCTTTGTTGGAAAAGTAAATGCCTTGCATTAATAACTATAACTTTTTCCAGTGTGGAAAACATCACTGCACCAGCCACCGAAGCAACCATCCAAACGACCACCGAAAGCTCGCCGCCCCGGTGGCAGAGGGAGGTGATGGAGACTTCGGTGGACACTCTCTCCTCGGCCCTCTTCTACCTCTCACTCACAAAAGTCCCCGGAGAACAAATGTCCGAATTCAAGTACAAGTTGATGTACATAACCGGGCAACTGGTGCAGAGAGAGGACATGCTTACACGGTTTGACCTCATGGATTATAGCGTGCAGATTAAGCCTGGCATACTGGATGATCTGGTCGGACCCGACGAATCCCTCTTCCAGTGTGTTATGTTCATGCAGAGTAACCCCTTCCAGTGGGGGTACGATTCCACCAGTGAGGTAACCTCGGAGATCATGGGAATCCACTTTAAGCACAAAGACGGCCGTGACATTAAGATAGAGAACCTGTCAGAAAACAATCTGATTGAGCTGATAATGCCCAATACTGCCTCGTTAAGTGACATCAACGGGGGAGAGATAACATCGCTGAACGCCTCCTCCTTGTTCAACCCTGGAGCATCACTGAAGACGCAGTTCAATACTTCGACCTTCACTTCTGGTGCGGTGAATATAGAGATAGCAGGCTATATCGTGCCGGGTGGTAACGAAACCGACGACGACGTGGCGGAGATGCTGGCGCTGACGGCCTACATAGGTTATGGTTATGAGCCATTCTGGTACAAATACAGCGAGAAGCTCACCATCGACTCCAACTCCTCCTCCAGCCACGAGCAGTACACATTCTTCGTGTATGTATATTTATGTTATCGGTATTATCTCATTATGTTTCATTCATACAATGGTTTGTTCAAATAGGCTTGAGGACTCGGGGAGGTCGATGGTATCCAGGTGGATCACAAAGCCTCAGCCTATCTCAATTGCTGTCTTAATATAAATTGTGATCGTCGAGTTATAGGATGCCTTCGGATAGTTTTAATTCCCGATGGAATCATTTGTGCCAATTTCCTAAGTATATGGCTTACCTTGAAATCCATAGCTTCTATCTAAAACAGTTTCATTACTGCTTGTCGTATTCAGAGGGTGGGGGTATATAATCAACAATATTTTGTTCTAATTATACTTTCATATAGGCTTACTTTTTCTGTAATGCACATCAAAACAAGGACGTTTGATACCCATAATCTCAAGGAGATGATAGGCCTACTTAGAAATTATGGTAATCACATACCTATAACCTGATAACCCAGGGGGGAAAATCCCGCCAATTACAACCAAATACCTTAATGTCTTTAATTCTCCCGGACGCGTTTCTCTGGTTTGTTGTATTTTGGTGTACCTGCAGGCTAAATCAAGATGATTGTGGGAAATATGTTGACATGTCCATTTCTTGTTATAAGCTTTAAGCATATTATAAATAACCTTTTGTGACATTATCTTTTCTTTTAGATAATAAACTGGAAAAATTAGTTACTTTTTCTTTTTGTTACCATATGTACTTCATATTTCTGAAGTTAGTTGAAGAATATTTTCATTAGATATTTTCATATTGCCATAAGATGCATTATTTCTATTGGTTTTCCTATGTATTTGTCAACAAAAATGTGCCAAAATTAGCCTGCATGTGCATAAATTACAGGGAAACTTGGAATTGCGTCTGCCTGAAGCCTACACTACATCTTGTAGTGTATTCTTATTCTCATTCTTGTAGTTTACTCTTACTCTCTTTCATCAATTAATTCAATGATTTATTTGTGTTTCATTTAAACTAAACTTCAAGTATACCTTCCTATACCTTCTGTAATGAGGTTATAAGTAAAATCCATTGCCATCGTCATTGTAGACCTATCGACGCCGATACGGCTGACGTCATCTACGTCACGGTGACGAACAACAACCCGGATCACCAGGTGAACGTCACAATCACACCTTACCAGGTGCAGTGTGAGTTCTATTCACCCACCGCCAGCGGCTGGAGCACTGCCGGCGTGGCGGCCACCGCGCGCTCAAATCGAACTCACACCGTCTGCCTCTCCAACCACCTCACCATCTTCGGCGCCTCCTCCCTCGTCTCCCCCGGAGATATCGACTTCTCGGACCTCACGGTAAGTTGTGCTTGAGAGAGGGTTTCAGGGGCTGAGCCAGGGGAAGATATAAGAGGTTTAGGGCGGTAGCGTTTAATGTGAACGTAAACTATACACAAAGAAGGAAAAGGTTGCTCACATGCGCATGGACGGAAGTTTGGCATTTTAATACTTAGGCTATATCAGTATATGCCGAAACACATCACTTTTCAGAATCATGTATCCGTCTGTGGAGATTTAAGGATGTGATTTATTATTGGTACAGAATCATGTAGCGTGTGAGGAGGTATTAATTGATCTCACTGCATTAACAATATAGGCCCTACCGTTTTTTTGTCGTCTATTCTCCTGATTAAATTCGCTCGTATCATACAAGAGGACAACAAAATATCATAAGATATTACGGACTTACAGCCAACAATGTCTTTTGGCTTAAGAATGACATCTTCTCAATTTCTATATGAAACAGTATATTATGCTTTAGTACCAAAAGTATACCTAGAGTTAAGATGAATTGTAAAAGCAGATATAAACGAAACTTTACGTTTACGTAACGTGATGCATTGAAACTTCATAAGGGAGGATAAACATCACGACGCATCATCGTATGGACACGTAACGTATCTCTTATATACCTTACCTGTTATGACATCAGCCTAATGGCAAAATAGCACTATTGCAATATAAGTTCAATAGTATACCCTAATATAATATGGAGATTAAAAAAGTTTAGCTTAAAGATTAGCAGTTATACACAAAACATGTAAGTTTAGAGATGCGTTGACGTATCGAGATGCGTTGGGGTTGCTAATTATGTCGACATTAGTGCCCTACTCATTTTACCATACGTTTCCCCGATCCTACAGCGGCTGAACCTGACGGAGAACCCGGTGGTGCTGATCCTGGTGTCGGTGATCGCGGGCGTCTTCATCGTGGTGGTCTTCTGGGCCCGGCAGTACGACCTGCAGGACCTTCACAACATCAGTATAGTGCCGCTGTGCGGGCGGGAGGGGCTCTACAAGTACGAGGTGGTCGTCGTCACCGGCCGCAAGAGGGGCGCCGGTCAGTGGGATTTTGTGATTCGTATTATTTTGGTTAAATGCGAAAGAGTAATGGGAAAATGTGTCATCATTATTGTCACATTATGTGCTGATCCAATAGAGATGTAGAGCTAATGTTACATATATAGACCCATGAAAATAACAATACAAGTAGGGTACTTAAGATTATTGCAATGCACTTGTAATATCATAAATGTCTTACCCCAATACCAATGTGATTTTACAGAATATAATATATGTCTATATATTTCTCCCAATCAATATCAAGAGTTTATTGAGTGATGTAGGATTATAAATTATGTCGGAATTATCTTCATTATTATCGGTTGGTTGTGATGATTTGTTGTTGCTGTACCGGTAAAAGAAATTATGTCAATATTGCATATCACATTAGGCATGAGAAGTGTTATGAAAGATTGAAATGATTGTATTTCTGTAAATATACAATTCTAAATATTAGCTTGGTTATCGTTTGAGTAAACCATAGCACTCTTTCCGATAGGTCTTATGCATTACGTGCCAGTGTGTTTAAAGTGCAACTGCCATCTTAATGTCAAAATTATTCTTAATAACCTCACTCTCAAATCTTAATCCAAAATCTTAATCTTACTCTCACCCCTCATAATCTTGATCTTAAAGGAACATCATCCCACGTGGGAATCAAGCTATACGGAGAAGAAGGCAAATCAGGGGCGCGTCACCTCTCTCGTCTAGGGGCCTTCGGGCGTAACTCAGAAGACTCCTTCCTCATCGCCACGGACGGCCCCCTAGGCACCCTACATAAAGTACACGTGTGGCACGACAACACGGGCAAACACCCGTCCTGGTACGTGAGTCGGGTGGTGGTCAGGGACCTCATGTCCAACCGCAAGTACTACTTCCTCGTCAACAGCTGGCTGTCTCTGACCATGGAGAAGGGCACTCTGGACAAGCAGGTGTATGCTGCGTGTAAGTGCTGCAGTTTAATTACATATATTTTTGACATTTTTTCTATTTGCAATGGTGAAATGGCATGAGGATTAAGTTTTGCAACCATAGGGGTTTTGGTGATTCTAAAAATCCTATACCATTAACATGACGTGTCAACGGTCTAATAAGTTTTGCAAAAAAATGTTTCACTTTTAGTGAATTTCTAAATTTATTTCATCTAAATTAACATCAGTTCATTAATTGGTAGTTTAGATACTCCTGTCCTTCATTTTAAGGATAAGCCAACACATCAATACCACATGTCGTGGTTTCTGAAACTCTTCATAAACGATAATTTAGCCTTTGATATTTTTTTTTAAAAAGAATCCAATATTCTAATTTCTTTATCATTTGGTATTGGTTTCCTGCATCATCCTTTACAATTCCGTCGAGACCTGCTTTCTTACAAGTCCCTTTTATGACCCACAGGTCCCGAGGAGTTGTCTAACTTCGGCACGGTGTTCCACACGGAGACGAGTCGTGGGTTCGCCGAGCGTCACGTCTGGCTGTCCGTGTGGGACCGACCTCCCCGCAGCCGCTTCACCCGCGTCCAGCGGGTTGTCTGCTGCACCACCCTGCTCTACAGCTTCATGTGTGCCAACGTCATGTGGTGAGTGTGTCTGTGTGTGTGGAAGGTCATGTGGTAAGTGTCTGTTAATGTGATATATATGAGGTTATGGGGGGATGTTTGTGTGGTAAGGTTATAGGGGGAATGCACCACCCTGCTCTACAGCTTCATGTGTGCCAACGTCATGTGGTGAGTGTATATGGGTGTGTGGTAAGTCATGTGGTAAGTTTCTGTTAATGCGGTACCTATATGAGGTTATGGGGGAATATTTGTGTGGTAAGGTCA
This sequence comes from Lepidonotus clava, assembly GCA_936440205.1. Taxonomy (NCBI): domain Eukaryota; kingdom Metazoa; phylum Annelida; class Polychaeta; order Phyllodocida; family Polynoidae; genus Lepidonotus; species Lepidonotus clava. The sequence continues at coordinate 24,787,890 of OW387135.1, forward strand.
TAGGGGGAATGTCTAGGTCGTGTGGTGGGCGTCTTTAGGCCCTATTACACCATACAACTTGAGCTACATGCGATATTGGCGCGATATGAGGACATCGCAGATACTTTTCGTACAGGAGTGATACTTTTGTTTGAAATTAGCGATTCAGAGTATTTCACACATGCGTTACAAAGAATTTGTCATTAATATGTGTGACTACTTTGCAACGTCGTCATATCACAACTTGACTGGTGTAGCTTAATACCGCCTTCTGTGTGTGGTAAGGTCACGAAGGGTGTGTCTTTGTGATAAGGTCGCGAGGGAGTGTTTGGTTATGCCATGTGGTATGTGTGCTTGTGAGTGGTAAAATCATGTAGTGAGTGTCCATGTGTGTGGTCGCGCCAAAGGGAGAGAGTCTTGTGGTAAGGTCATGAAGGGAGTGTGTGTGTATGGTAAGGTCAGAGAAAAAGCGTTTGTGTGTGTGGTTAGGGTTGTCGTGAGGGTCTATAAATGTCATAGAGTTCTCATATAAGTTTGAAATATCATAATGAATTAAATTAAATTAACGTATAGTAATACTTGAATAATGAGGAAGCATGTGTGTGTCTTATCCTGAGGCGAGAACTCTGTGTGCGCCAACATAATGCCGTGTTAATGTTATCATCGTTTGCCTCTAAGATCTTCATTATATGTGAACGTCACCATGTATCCAAACATCACGCGTCCAAGTACATGTACTTTATAATAGTGAATACAGCTAAGACCATGTTGTCTTCCTTTTCTGTAGGTACGGCCTAATAAACCAGACAAAGAGAGAGACCCAGGCTCTTGGCCTAGTGTCCATCAACTGGCAGGACTTCGTTGTTGGAATTTTGGCTTCCATTATTGTATTCCCCATCAATTTTGCCATCATCCAGATCTTCCGCTTCAGTAAAGTGAAAGTAAGTACTCAATAAAATGCGTATTTCACAGTAATCTAATTCACAAAATCAAACTGAAACATACGGTTGAATTATGCTTAAATAGGCCTATAGGGTACATTGTCCGCAAACATTTAAAACTTGTAATTAAAATGTGAGATAATCCTGAATGAATAAACGAAATGAAAAAATGATCAAATCATTGTATTGACGAATGATCGTTATTTACAATGAAATGGGTAGTTAGGAGCACACAGACATGTGACAAGCAGAGAGAATGCCTCAGAAATGGGGCATATTCACTGGAATCTATATGATATCTTCATTATCTCATTGCTCCATGTATACTCTATTTGAATCTAGGTAAACGCCTACGACTACGGACTCAAGCCTGGCACGGCTCAGACCATTGAGGTAGAGGCCATGTGCGATATGTCCCAGGCGGGAGACTCGTTCATCGCCTACGACAGGAAAAACTCCATCCAGAGACTGCGCCGAGAGTCCTCCACAGACTCCATTCTGGTCAGTTTCAACTCCAAAACCAATTTAATTTGTTATTAAAAGTGAAAAAAGTGTTGATTACCTGAAAGAGACATTGAAAGATTGAGATTCAAATATCATGTTGAAGTATTAGATATATGCTTCCTCTAGAATAGGTGTTGTGATAATAACTATAAGCATTGGTATAGTTTTTACTTGTTAGCCTAATATAAGAAATTAGACAATAGCTTTAGTCAATCTTGCTCTTTAGTTTTGTGGAGTAGATTCAACGTATGCAACTATGCAATAGTGTTACGTAGACTCCATAATATATTTTCAATCGTTACCCTAGTTAAGACAAAACTGTATATGTATGCTTTTAGACTTTTTCGTTAGGTTGTAAGACCCTAGAATCACTAATTAGTGACCTCCTTAACCCGTAACACCTACCAAAACCTGACTAAGATGAATCCCTTGACCAGGTTCCCCCCAAAATACATCGTTTTGGACAGAGGCAGATAGCTCCCAAACGTGTTGGCGGAGGAACTTCCTCCAACGCCAAATGTGAAGCGCCCAGTTCAAGTAGTCCCCGCCAGGACGACTACAAGCAGGTCATTTGCATATTTACGTGGTCAAGTGACCATATAACTCTCTTTTTATGTATCACGTGACCTTTCTTTTGTCGTTTTCGTTATCGTCTGGTTGCGGGAACATTATTGTATTGGTTCTGTTGTCGCTATTCTGGGTCATATAACATATCGTTATATGCAATGTCCCATGTATGTCTCATGCAATGTGTTTGGTGCTTTTGTATATACCAAACGTCAGTCTATATGTTCGTATGATAAAAGTGACCCCTTTGATAAATCTAAGTGGTTATGGCTTCATTTTTTAGTTGCATGTTCCGTTTATTCATTTCCCAACATGTGTTTTGTTATTCTTAGAAAACATCGGTATGTATGGGGGTGACTGGTCAGCAATCTTTAGTTTGCTAGTTCTACTTTCTTTCTCTCATGATGTCATCACATTGTACATTTTACAAACTAATATTGTACATGTTTGGGGTAATGCTGTTAAACGACGATTTCCGCTTGGACTCTTTCTCTTTTTCGAGAGAAAAATGTCTACATTTCTACTTATAAAGACGAACACCGATTATACTTTAATTCCTGTCTATCTTGCAGCTTTTGCATGGTTTTCACCAATCTACACATACAAGAGTCTTGTATGAAGCACTATGTATATTGAACATGTATTATATTCTTCCTACTGTTTTCAATATGACTTATCACATTGTGCTTCACATACCTATATATGTTTGCGCACTATTCAAATGAGTATTGCATCTATGTACTTCTATGTCATGTTCTGTATGTATCTCATAGGTAATTTAGAACCCATGAATTCCATCGTCAATAGTCAATATTCCAAGTCCACAGATTCTATTTGAAATTAGATGTTAAAGCCGTAATTGTTATCATGCCCATATCGAATGCGACCAACATTTTTTCTTTTCTCAAACCACACTTACTGATCCAATATAAAAATAAATTCAAGATTAAAGTTGAATCCCTCTATTTTGTCTTTTGCAAAGATCGTGCTTTTGAACAGGTCTTGTTGAAAAGATTTTCCTCAATTCAAAAAATTGTATTCCATTCTATGTCGGAAAACATAATGTCCAATGAATGTTTTAAGCCTAAGGAGAATAAACTAACTGGGTGGCTCAAGCTTGTGACCGGTTCTTTGTATGCTTATACGTCTATCATTAAACTACATATGATTATGTAATCTGGCTCTTACAGGTACCAATAGAATCCAAAAAGTGGTGGTCGTATGACACCATTCTGAAGTGGCCGGAGAAACTGCCGAGTGATGTTCGAGTTGAGTCGGCCAACCCGGGACCCCTGAGGAAAAGACACGCCCTGCGGTCTATCAACACACCCAGGGTCAGTTTTAGATGAATTTTTGTTTATTTCATATACGTAACTTTTCCCTTTAACTAAATCCTATTGAGTAAAGGGGCGTAAGTAAGTTATAATATCCTAGGTATTTCACCATAGTTCTTAATATTGATCATATTTTTGGGAAATCCAAGGGTGATCTAGACACATGAGAATTTCTCCTGGCTATGCCAATGGTTGAGTGTTATGATATGGTTGAACAGCTCTGCAACTTAGTCTCTGAAACACTTATCTTATCTGGTTATATATACCTCGACCAAATTGGCGGTAACGCCTTATTTACGAATAGTATTTTTTAACCCAGTTAAAGTTTGTTGGTATGTGTGGCATTAAATTTGGTGGCATGTGTGCATAAGTTTAAGAGTCCAGTTGCAATCTATTTTAGGAAGTCGAATCGGAAGAATTGATCATTGATGATGATACAATGAAAAATGACAAGACAGTACTTCGTAACAACAGGAATAAAAACAAAGGCATATTCGTGTAAGTTATCCTTTCCTAGGTATGATATCAATCTTATAAGCCTAGATCTTAGCCTATAGATAAAAAAAAATAGTTAATTTTGTTAGCATAACTATAAAGCATTGGGATACAATGTAGCTATAACATCTGCGATGTAGCTATAACATCTTGAGAGAGAAGCAATCTCTCAAAGCGAATAGACTGCATGTTCTTATAATTTTACATTCTAGAATTAATACCAATAGAATATAAATGGGCCCATTGCTATTTATTCCAAGAAATTACCTATTCTTCACTAGCTCATTTTACTATTCTATTCAATCATACAGAACATCCACGTCAGGGACACTGAGCATCAGTCAGAGCATTCGAGAGATTGAGGAAGACCCCGAGTTAGAGGAACCCAGACCAGACGCTAGCAAGAAGTATGAATCCATCCCGCTCACTCCGCTACTGGTACCTGTACAAACCAGCGATTATGGCTCTGCCGAGCCGGGCACCAGCAGCATCAGTTCAGGCGTTTCCGGTGGTGACCACTCAACCATGACGAATGAAAAGAAAGATCCCAAACTCCTCTTGCCGTCGTCCTTCATGCCCAGGGACGAGCCCAAGCTGGATTCGGACTCTGGGGAGGTGAATCGAGCTTTGCTGGAGATTGAGTCTAACATTAAGGAGAGTCAGCAGATCGAGCCGAGGTTGCTGAATAAGAAGAAGTTGTCTGGCAACCAAGGCAACACGCCCCACGTGGACATCCTGCGTCTGGACGAACTTGACCTTGACCCGTCCAAGGACACTGTAGATGATGACTTGTTGGACTTGGCCGAGCTTGAACCCAAGTCCAGACTTAGGAAGACAAAGTATGTTGTTCTATTGTTCTATAATCCCATTGCAATATACTCTATCCTAAATCTATCGTCTCTTTACGGCCTATAGAAGTAGTGTCTCATATGGTCTAGAATACAAGCAGCAATTGATTAACATTACCCATACCCTCATATCATATGGTTATGTTGATCTATAAGACTACTTGTATTAATGTAATTCCGAACACCACAGTGCAATACAAGATACGCAGCGCCTTACTCTGAATAGCTATCATCCCTAATGCTCACATGCTCATTCAAACAAAAGCGATCATGGTAGAATTTAATAAAAGGGATTGGGATGTTTAATGCCTTGGTAGATGAACGGTGGCCACAAATAAAGTCTCTTATTTTGGTTTTATAAAATCAATACACTATGCTAAGGACAATGGCCAGAAAGCAATGCGTCGAGAATTAGACCCAGCAAATGCCATGTAACATCATACTACACATATACTCGCTTCCATTAACGTTATGTATTCATATTGTGTTGACACAGGTCCAAAACGCGCGTCAGTAAGCGGTGGGCACAGATCGTCATTCCTCCAGAGTGCGAGCAGTACAAGAACGACCACTTCCGAATCTTTGACCCCGACGACGAGTACGACGCCGTGCCCCTCAGTCGGAGCGGTACCCTCAAGAGCCGGGAGAGGAGCCTCAGCAGGTCCACTACCAGCTCCTCACGTGAGTTACTCACCATTAACACTCATGAGTCGCTCATAATGTAGTACTTCCTATATATAATAGGTAGAGCTATGTGTGTGCGATATTGCCCTTTCGTTTAGACTTAAAATTCCTAAATGGATATTCCAAAGCAATGATTTGTGCATTATATGGCAAATATTACTTGCTTTACAGTGACTGGCCGCGTGCATTGCATTTATAATTATCTATAAAATGTATTGAAGAAATGTCCGACCATCAAATCTCATCTACAGAACATTAATTATATTTTTCGATTAAGAATGTCATTTGTATAGTAGGCCTACTTGCTTAAAAGAGTGGGGGTATTGTACTCACAAAAAGAAAATCGTATCTGGTACGTCTGGTTTGTTAAAATGATAACAAAAACAACAAAACCAAAATCCAATATGAAGGTCTGCAGAAATGTATACACCCCTGATAATGTTCTGTTGAAATGTTAATTGCAGGTTTGAAATTTACATAAGGAAGTCAATTTTATCTGGAACTTATGATTTGTTAAAAAAAAATAACAACAGACAAAAACCAACATGGAGGCGTCCAGAATTGCAACAAATCTAGGGGTGTACATTAATTGACGGTATATTCTAATAACAAACCTCAAGTGTGTGACCAACACCTAATACCTAACCATCACTCTTATACGAAGGTTTCCACCAGTTGATGCCGAGTACGACCAGTAGGGTGCGTTGGTTACTGCCCCATTGGTGTGTCTACCTCGCCTACCTCTTCTGCTTCGTCGTCTCCGGCTTCTCCGTCATCGTCACCATCCTCTACGGCCACAACTTCGGTCGGGAACTCGCCCTAAAATGGCTGCTCGCATTCTTCATCTCATTCCTCGACTCGGTCTTCATCCTCGAGCCGCTCAAGGTAAGACTCGAGCAGCTCAACGAGCAGCTCACTCTATTTTTTTTTAAAGATTAATAGTTTTATTAAGATCCTCATGTGGGGGTACGATCGTCCTGGCCCCATATCTTCGTAACTAATTTGGCTGATCAGGGAAATTTTGATTAGGTTCTCAATATCAGCAATTTTGTGTTTTACTAAAATAAATAGTGTTATTGCAAAATAGTATCAAAGAGGGATACTCAGATGTAAAATTCATTCATGATAGACAGAATCTCTAAGCGTGAGACACCAGTCAACTTTTCCCTGATCAGCCAAATTAGTTACGAAGATATGGGCCCTGGTGTTAAGGGAGTGATGACAATATGTGTAAATAATCTGTATACATGATGTATGGCATAATTGATGAACAAATGGAGAAATTCGACATAGTTCAATATCATTAGATAAGTTACCAGGGCCCTTCGCACAAACATATTCTATCAACATTATTATATAGAGTGATTTAATGATTCAGTGAGTGAGTGGGAATATATCTTTGGAAGCAACGGCCACATTAACAGCCAAATAGTTATTAAAAATTACAACACAATGTCTCTTTCGCGATGGATTCTACTGAAAGAAAACGTGATGATTAAAATGCATGTTTAAAGTGAAATTGTACAATTTTTGCTTAGGTGCTGGCCTTGGCCGTGTGTGTTGCCATGCTCACCAGGGGGCTCCACGAGGAGGACGAGGGTATAGAGACCACGCCTCTCATAGAGAGCAACGAGAAAATCAAGGTAACCTGAGGAGAAACTCTTTGGGCTTAGAATGATAATGTCTGTGAAGTAGTTCATCCTGGGTTTATTTCATTAGTAATTAGCTCACAATCACTTTTAACACTGATAACTGCCATGTGTCTGCAGATTTATAATTTAGGTTGTAGCCTGTTTATCTCTTGTTGTTAGATCGTATTGAAATAGCTATATACTATATGCAGTATTTAAGTGATTTTTTTGTGCTTTATGGGTTGTAAACGTTAATCAGTTAAGATTATTAATCATCAAAGAAAAAGAAAATGAGGCACACAATGCAACGATTTTACATTTATATACATGTATATGACCTGAGTAGCATCGTTAAATATGCATACAAGCAATTGCCATAGCTTTGCAAATCAGCTTCTTTCTTGCATGTACAAGTATGTCTTTCTAAATCCCATACACTTATCCCATCCCGTTTTCCTCCAGGACGTGCGCATGAGGCCCCTGGGCGGCTTCGCGCTGCTCCAGGCCCGGGAGGAGGGCATAAAGGTGCAGCGTATGCACCGCCTCCTGCGCCACGCCCTCGTGTACTTCCTCTTCCTGTGGGTGGCCTTCTTCATCACGTACCGCGCCCACAACACTGCCCTCTACCCGATCAGTACTGATGTGCACCGGGGGCTGACGGCGCCAATTACTCGCAATGGGACTCACTTCTACAACATTCAGAGGTAGGAGAGCCTTTTTTTTTTAATTAATTGAATCAAAGCTATATCACAAAATAAAATAATTATTAATGTGCTCTTCTAATGGCTGTCATGGTGGAAATTAGGATGTAATGTAATGATATTTTTGTACATTTTTCATTTTTTGTTATAAGAATTTGAAGATATGCGCATAAGGTGTGATTGAAATTGGAAAGATTTCGGTTATTTCAGTATCCTTCGGCCAGTTCAGTGTACTCTATGATTATAGCCTATGCTATGTTCCAAATGTTTCATACTACTATCCTTCGTTATAGTCAGGGGAGATGCCTGTTGCATATTCCTGATCTTATATATTATTATCATCTTTCTTTGATAAGGGACAGTATACTATAATCTTTTGCAAATTCCCAATCCTATATACTACTACTCTTCATACTAATTCGTGAGGCCAATTGCATATCCCAAAGTCTATAATATGCTACTAGCCCTATTGAAATAACATTCATTAGCCTGCTGCATATTCCCAATTCCATGCACTACTCTCCCTTTTTGAGTACTAAGGGAGGACACTAAATACTAAGTCTGCATATCATTAGTTTTATGCAGTGATGTTCTACTTTTTAAGTTAAAGGAGGGCATTGTTCAGTTTGTTGCAAGTACCTACTCTATAATTATGTATCAAAATCTTTTTCGAATTCATGTATGCTATATCATGCTGCATATTCTAAAGCGTATAATGCAATACTGTTTTGTTTAGGAAGGAAAGACATAATATTATTATTGCCTGCTCTGAATTCCAAATCCTATATACTACTATCTTCTCTTTGGGAAGACATCCTATAACCTGTTGCATATTCCTAATCCTACATATTACTATCCTATTTCATATCCAGAGGCAGGGCATTTTGGTATTATTGATGTACAACATAATCAGATAATTACACCTTACATTTAAGACCTGAATGATAACATGTATGTGTGATAGTATGATTTGTATCATCACTAATCGGGTTTCATTGCCCGCTGCATAACCCCATTTGCCAATACAACTAGTCTACTTCACAGATGTCCGAAGCGCCTTTCGTAGGTTAAGCTGTGCTCGAGTGGGACAAGTGCTAAAGATATTTATGTTTTGACTCCATTGTCACATATACTACCGTACTTATATCATTGCTTAACCCTTACAGACCCGAAGAGCTGTGGTCATGGTTGCAGCAGGTGGCGGCCCCAGCTCTGTATCCAGACCCTGGAGAACTGACTAACACTCAGCGGGTCCTGCTCGGACAGGCCAGACTTAGACAGATCAGAGGCATACCTGGTAATTGTTTCAGAGTATTTCACTATAATCTGTAACATTGTCACTTTGTATCAAATCATATATAACTTAGGCTTGGTTCGAATGGGCAGACCTAATCGAAACAATCTCTCGCGCCATGGTAATCAGATACATGTATTGGCAGCACTACAATTGGCAACATTTTGCAAGTCACTCATTGATAATAAAATTGTTGATACTCAAATTACCATATATATAAAGCAATGACAAGGAAAATAGATTGATCTTCAAATATTAGGCATTCTTTATCAGGAATGCTCCCCCTTTTCCTAAAAATGATTGGAAAAACATAAACAAGCAACACAGTAGACCTTGCCTTTATGGTACTTAACCTACATACAACAATTGCGAATTTCCTCTCAAGAGACTTTATCAAACATGCTTGATCAATTTTGGCCATAGGTGGTTACACCTTATTTGGAGGCTATAGCTATACGCCCCTGTTATCAGATTGTAATTAAACATTGACTTTGTTTCCAGTTGAGTGCCATGCCCGGGACGTGTTGCTCCGCCTGTCGGCTAACTCCATAGTGGACCACGGCTGTTATGGGGACCCTGGATGGCGGGAGGACACGGAGCACTACACGGAGGACTGGACGCCCTCTGCCGGTAACGCCACCTGGAGGTACTACACGCCCCTCCAGGCCCTCGGGTAAGATTAACTACAGTAATGTGTAAAATTGTGAATTATGTAGTACAGATTATCACATTATATGGAAATTATGTGTATACACCTGTTTTATGATGTGTTTGCATGTTTGTGTGCATGTGTGTTTGTGTGTGAGTGTGGTTTATGAATGCATGGATGGATTGATGGATTGATGGATGGATGGATGGAGGGATAGATGGATGGGTTGATGTATTATCAGGATGCCCACGCAGGTATTATAAGGTCTTAAAAGGTCTTATGTATGTTTTGCTATTTATAAGGCTATTAGAAAGGTCTTATTTTAGGACCTGAGGTACCGGGTCTTATTTCTGTCTTTACTTCTTATTTGTAGAATGTGTAAATGTTTTTAAGTTCTTAAAAACGTTCTTTAGAATGTCTTAAAAAGGTCTTATTTTTGTACCCAACAAGTTATTATTTAGGTATCATTTTGATTTGTAAAAAAGCGTGAGCACCCTGATTATATAAATTATGACTTGTGTGCCCTGCTTTTATTTTCAAGCTTACTGGTAATTCTCAGGCTTGTCCCAGGCAGGAGACTCGTTTATCATGCCCTGAATTTATGTTTCAACATTAAGTTGTTTAAAATAACAGTAATGTTGCTAACGAACGCCATAAAACATAATAATGTGGATGTTCATATCCTTCAATGCACCACGACCTCATTATTGAAATCTTGATTTTCTTATATATCATGGCCAGAGTACCTCCCAATTTCTCACATAAATTCTCAAGTTTGACTAGATAGATCAGAAAATTAATATATATGTTAACCAGTTAACGTGGCGCTGTGATGCACCCTACATGCCAAAACCATACGCTAACTTCTTGCTGAATGTCTTTCTCAGAGAGGGCTATGACGGTGAGGTTGGTAGTTACGGCGGCGGTGGGTATGTCCAGGACCTGGGCACCACCCTACAGGAGGCTGAGACCAAACTGACCGAACTAGCCAATGCTAACTGGACGGACAGAAGGTATGGGATGGCAGTACAATACATTCTATGTTTTAGATGCTATATCAACTATAACTTTCTTTGAGTACAATACCACCTTACAGAAAACATCTAGGAAATTGCAGCGTTGCCTTTTAACAATGACATTTCTTCCATACAATAACACTAGTGCTAGACCGTACAGCAAACACTTAGAATGTTGTAAAGTTGCTGTTTAACAAAAACATTTTCCAAGCAAAATACCACCAGTAATAGACCATACAGCAACCATTAGAGAATTGTGGCGTTGATAACATTGTTTAAAGCACAACCACCAATAAAAGACCCAAATTTTTAGCAAATACCTAGGATATTACAAATGTGAAATGTGGATAAACATCCAACTCGACGACAGTAATAAAAAGAAGTGTTGACTTTATTAATTAAATGTTGGCAGAATCAACATGTTTCGACAGATTAGTGTCTTCATCAGGATTCTAGAATATTACAGTGATGTCGGTCGCTGCACTGTAATATACAATGGACAGAATCATTCAAGAGTGAACTTTTTCTTGTGCAGGACGAGAGCGGTGTTCTTAGAGGCCAACCTGTACACCGTGCCGGCCCATCTCCACACTACAATCAGGATCCTAGCAGAGTTTCCAGTTACAGGTGAGAATTCTTCTATATTCCTTCATTGTAAGTAGGCCTATTCAGATTAGTGTCTTTGGGTATGCTAAAACATGCCCTCCAATGTAATGATAACGATCGACTGAAGGAGTCGGACTGTACTTTTCTAGCTGTTGAAAATCATATTTTATATATTATATGATATCATGTAATGCATATTTGGTTTTGTTGAGTCCCTATCAATGTAAGGTGAATATTTGGTGCAGTTATCTTAAACTCCTCTGGTTAAATGAGTGTACATGATTTCTCCAGGTGGGATCTGGATGAGTGCAGACATCCACACCTTGCAGCTCCAGAACCACGTCCCTGGTCAGGTCACCGCCATCATGGTATTCTTGGTGAGTTACTCCAATGACCTTACCTCTACGTATTCTCTTTTATTCATTGGTAGAGAAAACATAATTATCATTTATTCAAATATTAATGGATGTATAATGAAAGAAGCTTATTCCCTAGAGTATGCGTAATATATTGATGGACTTGCAGTATTTACAGCAATTGATAAGATGTTATTTTGCATACGCGGAATTCATTTGTATGGACCACCCTTAATGAAAATAGTATGAGGATGCCGTGTATGTACTAAAACAGTTAGGTAATGGTGGTACACAGCTAGATCCAATGGAATCGTTTACTGTGTTGTGCGGCGCTGCCTGTACGCGCGACGTCTCCATTCGTTTCACAATACTATCGTCTGGATTGATTCTATTCTACACTCGACATGTTAGTAGTATATGGAAATGGAAATTTATAGATGGTCGCATCGTTTGCATTATATGATCTACCATGTACGCGATAAATTGTGATTGTATTACTAGTACACTGAATGTGGAATGTGTAACTTGTCGCTTGTATAGTTCGTCTTATACAGGCGACATCGCATAGACGACGACGTCGCGTGTATAGCCAGTTCGTTATTGGCGCGCCATTTGTCATAAAATAACGCTTATTGTTACCAATCTAAAAACCTGCAAAAATACCACATTCTTCTCACCCACCCTGTATAGGCGTTCCTGTCCATGATCTGGGTGTACCTGGTGTTCGTCGTCGTCATGGGACTCCGGCGTCACGGCGCCCGCTACGTGCTGTCCCTGTGGCACTGGCTGGAGGTAACGGTGACCATCCTAGTCCTAGCCGTTATCATCAGCTTTATCCACCGAGTGGTGGCCGACACGGCCGCCCACAGCCGCTACCTGACGGAACCCAAGGCCTTCAACAGCTTCTACGAGAGTATGTCCGCCTTCCGGGCCTGGAAAACACTGACGGGACTAATGGTCTTCCTTCTAACTGCATGGGTATGGGCCTTCTGCTTTGATGTAATGCTTTATTAGTGTATGGGTAATTAGCACATGCTTTAAAGTGTAGACATGCAGCTCATTTTTGTTCGTACAAGTTTTCTTTTGATTGCAATTACTTTGCTGACTTTATTTTGGTTTCCTTGCAATGATTATGTTTAGTACCATGGCTTCTGGCTTATTATTTTAGTCATAATTGCACGACATTAATACGTTTTTGACAATGCATCCTAGCTGTTGTGTTGGACACTGCTACAAAACTTTAATTATTTCATTCAACCTTCAATTCATTACGTATTGGTATCTGTGGCGAATTAACTGACAACGGCCTCAGGACTTCTGGTCTCTGCCAATTTTAGTTATTTTAGTTGAAATTAATTAGCACATGGCTTAGCAATGAATCATCTTTTCTCTAAACTCTGTCGTCACAGAATATTGCATAATGTAATTCTGCCATTGCCAATTGCCAATAATTTTATTGGTACAAATCTATAATACATTACTCGTCCATCCCTCACAGACGGCCCGCATGCTGCGCTTCATCAAACCATTGTCGGCCTTCGGGCGGACTTTCAGCGCCGCCTCCCCGAAGTTACTGGGTGCCACCTTCATCTTTGTACTGCTCGTACTCGGCTTCTCTAACCTCGGACACTTGGTAAGAACTTCATTGACAGTTAAAAACGTATTTTAACAAAATATTAGGAATGTGTTTGGCTATCATCTAAATGAATAAAATCAGTCGTTATGAAAAGATTTATAGTTAATGCAGTTTCCCTAGACAATGTCATCAAAACAGTTTGTCCAGTTTCCAAGTGCCAGGTTAATCTTGACAATGATTACTACGTTAGATTGACGTCTAATATGATCTTAGCTTTGAAGTATTATATTATACTTATAATTTATGTTGGCAAATGAGTAAACACTTTGATATCTAGTTTATGCAAAGTTAGATTTTACTGAAATACTCTGACATTTCCAACGTCTGTCACATGGGGTAACTTTTATTAAAGAAATGTAACTCATCCAAATAGCTGCAACCACAACTGCTGTTTCATTTCAGTTCTTCGGGTCGGCAGTCAGCTCATTCCGATCCTACGGCTCCTCCACCCTGACCGTAGTGGGCCTCATACGTGCACGCTCCATGCACGTGTTGGGAGACATGTACGATTACAGCCCTCAGACTGCCGGCTTCGTGCTGTTCACTTTCATCGGTAGCGTGTTGGTGGCCACTATGGGCCTGTTCATCGCAATACTGAACACCACCTACCGCATGGTGCGTCTACAGACCTATTACCGCACCAGTATGGACATGCAGGACTATGAGATGGTTGATTTCATCATGAAGCGCTTCAAGAAGTACATGGGCATCACAAAGCCCAAGCCCGTGAGTTCAGACTTACAACTTTATTCTTTCATCTCTTTTTATGGGACATATGACTTTCAATTTTGTCTTATAACAATTTTTCATTTATTTCGATTTTCATGTTTTCTCACTTTTATGAACCCATTTGGTTGATATATAAACTCTTCGTTTGTATACAGATATGGGTACATGTTAATGTGAAAATGTTTAAATGTTTAATGTTTTAGCATACCGTAACAAATGAATTAGACTAGCCTTTTTCCTGTGCACTAGGACTAGGTAATTCACTGCAATGTCCTGATCACTTGCCGTTGAAATTGCTGTAATATTTCCCGAAATGATTATTAGTTGAAAGGAAGTAAAATTAAGTAAATTAGAATTTGGTTTTTGATAATTTGCCTTTCGTTCACAGGCCTTCCGGCGAGTGAAGTTCCAGGGGATGCCGTCCATTTCCAGTCGCAGTTCCATGTCCAGCCGCACGGGCATGTCGCAGAGCCTCGTCTCGAGCGGCAGTTCCGACCCCTTCGGCCTGGACGCCCTGGAGGAGCAGACCTACCTGGAGGAGCTCCTGGACAGGTGCGTGCCCACCTGGAACCGCATGCTGGCCAAGCTGGAGCGGGTACTGTGGCTGGACCGGGAGATCACGCGCCTGGAGGCCACCATTGTGGAGATCCTGGGCCCGTTCATGCTGGCCAAGCGGCGGCCGGCTGTGATGCCCCGGCTGCTCCAGCTGAAGAGGGCGGCCGCCGGGAGGGTGGTGGGCTCGCGGGGGTCCCGCTGCCACAGGAGCAACTCGGAGTCGCTCATGACCGACGTGAGGGCCAAGCAGATCCGGGACGCCCTGACGGCCGAGCTGCAGGAGATGGAGGAGAAGATCATCGCCGATGTGGAGACAACGACGAGAACCGCCGCTCCCCCGAAGATGGAGCGCCGCCACAAGAGCTCGAGCTTCACCGAGGCCCAGGGTCAAGGTAAGGACCAGGACCTACTGGAGTACGAGATGGCCATCCTGGGTGAGGCTGAGGCGGGGCTCATCCACGTGGCTGAGGGCAAGCCTCCTCCAGGGCCGGGCGCCTCCAGACCGCCCCTACCCCCCGCTGCGGCCACCAAAAGCCCTCCGCCTCAACCTAAGCGGTTCCTGCCGTCGGCGGGGCCCCGGAGGACTTTCCACGAGGCCGGAAGTAGCGGCCAGACCCGGGAGTCGCCGTCGGCCGTCAGGAGGCGGGGGTCGGGGTCCTCCAGTGCCCGGCGCCGGCCGCCCAGCCCCCTGCCCGGCCCTGGAGTGGAGGAGGTGCGGGACGCGCCCGTGCATTCCCAAAGGGCCTATGGTACCAAACTGCCCCGCAGAGACATCAAAATCCCAGCGATTCCCAAAACGAACCTCACCCGCCGACCGACAAGTGAACAGTCGGAGAGGGTGAAGAAAAACCCAGACTTGCCGCTGCCCAAATATGAGTCCTGAGACCCCTATCTATAGACATCCAACTATACATGTCGATGCCTATATCGGCAGTCGTATAGTTCAATAGGTAGACCAGGATTTAGCAGCAGTTTTACTCATTCCTTGCAGGCATTTCTTTTACATTATTACATACAAGTTTGTATATTTTCTACTTATGTTATTTACCTACAGCATTTGGTCCTTGCAGCGTACAATTTCCTATTCTGGCAGATACAAGTCCCTTATCTGGAGCAAATTTGCGTTCAGAAAATATAAACATAACCAAAGCCGAAATCTTATTCAATGGATGGTTAGTGCCTTAAAAGTCACAAATGTATAGAAAGCTTTCCTTCTAGTGCCATAACAATTGCAGTTAGTCCAGTATTTCTACTTTTCTAATTGATTTAATTGACAGCAGGCTTTGTTGTATATGCACAAAAGTCCCATAGTTATATGGATGTCAGCTCATTTTTAAGAACAGATCGACAGAAATTAAGGTGCTTCAGGACCTACGTTCGACATTAATCAAGCGTCAAATTACTAAGCAAGACCAATTAGGCCTATTACTTACCCCCAATCCTCTATTATAACGAATACATGTATATTAAACAAAATATAGAGAATGACCTAGTCAGTATTTATGCATCTGAACGTTGCTTGTATATATCATGTATTCCTTAAAAGATAACATACGCAAAGTAATGCCTTGGGATCAGATAAATCTAGATCTGACACTAAGGATTTCACATAGACCAATGATTTTACTTGTACAATGCAATATTTCAAGCATATTCCAAGTCATAATTACCAATACCCAGGGTACGAATTATACATTTAGCACGGAAGTTTATCAGTATTATATCATGGGTAAACTGTCACTAAATCGTGACTCTATCGGTTTGTAAGAGTTGGTCATTATATATATGTGTATTTAAATACATTTGTATATATACAGATATATTAGATACAGGTATGCTGATTTCGTAGATGATAAGCTAGCGTGATTGATAGATTCCACTTGATCTCCTGAGTGTTGCACTCCAATTAGCAATACGTATGCTTAAATATCCGTGATAGTAATAATTAGGAAAACGTGTGATGTGCCAAAAAGTACTTTCCTTGTTTGACGACGTTCAATTATTTTTGTATGTGAGTCATCGAACATGGAGTTTGATTAATGTGATATTTACAATAACCGTCATAAAGATCCTTCTGTTCCTGCTACAATTGCAGGACGAATCAAAGGAGCCTTCTTCGTAGGGATTCTTGGGTTAAAAAGTCAGAGTAAGTACAAAGCATTTTGAAGCCATTAAAATGCTTATGTTGCTTGCTTGGAATTATAACCTATTCAAAGCATTGCTGAATGTAAATTTTCGACGTCTGAAATGCTGGTCTGACACAATTATTCATTTTCCAATTTTATTTACATGCACGGAAAGAGATGTAATGCTTAACTAACATGATATGATGTCATCTGGCAAATATGTGATATTTCTGTTGTGGAAAACATTAAAAATGATGTGGATAAGTCCAGGTGAAGGAATGTGGCGGATATTGTCAAGAAAAAATGATATGGTTAGGTAAACTGACGAAATCTATATTTTGAAAAATGTCAGTCTTGTTATAGAAACAATTCCATAGTTACAGAATGTATTGTTACTCTTGCACCCTTATTCTTCATTGTCTCCGATGTGGCTTATATACTAACATGTTATGTGTTCCCTGATAGACGAAAGCAATTCTGAGTTTTTCTTGATTGCCGATTATGTTGATAAAAATAATCTAGTACTATTCATGAATGGTTATATTGCATTATGTTGAATGATGTGTACATTATCTAATATTGATTTATTAGAAAACACTTCTCTAGACTGTGATATTTGTATATATTTTTGCATTTCAATTTTGTACATGTAAATCCTTGATTTATTGGGAGTCAGTTTACTATTCCTTTGTGACAAATAAAAGGTTGAAAATAACCCAATTTATCAAATGTAAATGACATAAACGTTAATGTTCCTAAAACATATTTAACTTATTGTTGATTTTTATTGTTAGTCCCTAATAGACAAGTCACGCAGTGAGATGGTTGTATCGCTGAAAGTACGAGGAATTGTAAACAAATGTCAAATCACTTTTAAAGTTCCTTAAATCAGCCACAAATCCTTTGCTTTTAGAAATAAAGATCTAGATATTTCACAAAAATTATATCTTTGACGTCCTTACTTTTATTTACTTCTTACATCCTCACGATTATATTAAAGATAGGTAACGTTAAAACCGGGAAAAAAAGCAAAATGGTCTTTTAACCTGTGAACAGACATAGAACAAGGGCTGATATAAGGAGCTCGAAAACTTATAACTATTGATTAAATTGTATCAATTTTCATTGGCTAGCGAACCAGGATTCATCCGATGAAATGTGTTTCAAGTTGCCACTGCATTCATAGAATGTCCCTATTGTGTAAAAATATCCGTTATATTAATGTTGCGTTTATAAGTTGCGAATCATGAATGCATAATATTAGCCTGGCAGATGTCCACTGAAATATCTCTGAAATATGTTTTAGAAAAATGTGTTTCATCTATAAGACTTGTACACAGTTTCATTCTTCCAGTTTTGTAAAGATGTGTATTTTTATCTATGTATAGATCATATCAGAGAGTTCACTGTAAAGTCTATAGACGCTACCGGTGTATTTTCATCTTTTTCCACTTCTGCTGAAATTTAGTGAACCACAGTAAGGAGAATCTAGGTGTTGACGACGTTGACTTTACGGTTGACTGAATATATTCAAGCAATAAAACATTATGGGTCTATTATTGAATATTGATTTGTGTTTTTATCTATTTATAATCATATCAGCGTGGACTTTGATATAATATCCGGTGACAGGAAATGTGAAACTGGTTAAATGTTGTCGAAAGGTTGTCCAATAGTATCATTGTATGGCAATTCAGATCGCAAAATGAATGTCCTCTGTCCTAGAGTGAAATGGCACAATGCTATTAAACCAATGACAGCTTCCCCAACCTATAAGAACAAACATTGCCAATGCTGCTCTTTTGAGAGAGATAATCATTAAAAACCTTTTTATGGACGATGAATAGTACAAGATTTATGATAAATATTGGTACTTCACATGAAACGTTTTGCTCTATGAGATTATAGCCTAATTAGACCTATAGTTTGCATCTTGTACCGAGATCATTATAGTTTGCAACTTGTACCCATTGGGCTGTAAACATATGTATTGAATGTTACGTTTTATCTCTTTATATCCCAGATCAACTAAGAATGAATCCCATGTTTAATTAATAATTCACAATTATTTTCACAAGCTAATTATTGTCATACCTAAGTTTAGGCATGGCATATCCTCCCACTAATAATTACAAGAATTCATCAAATCTATCATATAAGATATATTAATATCATAATTTCTATTAACATACATATCTTATGTCTTAATTATAATAATCAAAAGATATATCATATATGCATATTAATTACTTCATTATAGAGTTTATGGTAATTAGACAGTTAGCACTCCCCCTGCCCTGATTGGTCAGTTGTAATTAGGTCACTGACCAGAGGTCAGGTGGGAGGTGCAGGTATGCTGTAAGGGACACTCTGGGTCCAGCAGCAGGACAGTCAACATGTAGACAACTAAGCAGCATTGGGCCTTTTGGCCACTACTCTCCTGAGACTGTAGAGAAATACATATATATCATCAACAACATCTCCTGCCTTCAAGTCTTCTCTTCATTTATACTACACAAAAGACTAAGTTCACAATGGTGACAGAACCTGGGTACCCTACCTTCTACATTGCCAAGCGAAACTCTACCAAGGTAGCAACTCCCTACAAGACTAGAAACATCAAGATGAAGACAGAAGCAGACGAATCTACAGCCCACAACATCAACATCCCAGGAGAAGAAATATACAGCTGCAACAACAGAAGAACTACACATCCGGTGAGAGTATTTTGTATCCAATAATTATCCTTGAAATTTTGTGTGTATTTCAGAGGAAAAAGTCGGCACAGGAAACGGCCGCAGGTAGCCTATTAAGTACCGCGATTTCATGCTCATAAGCACTCTTTCCTAGTCCTAAATTTGATTACGATTCCAAAACTGTAAGCAGAATTTACCTCGGACTGATACATCTGGAGATATTGCCACAAACGCGTGGAAGGGTTTCTATCAAGTACCCGCAAGAAAACGGCCGTAAAGAATCACCAACCAACGCACAAATTCCCGGCACCTTTGTCAATTAATCATTTTCATAACTTTCGGAATACCCCTGGAAAGAAATGCGGAAATAATGCACAAACAAGCTCCTGATGCAAGCCCACGTCCCTCCACCTTCACATTAACGTTTCTATCTTATTTACAGGTCGAGATATGTAGCCATGACGGTTTTTAAAGTTTTGGGGAAATACCCACGGATCTAACCACAGAAACCACATGGTAAATCCGAACATTTTCCAAGAAACGGCCCCCAAACTGAAATATTTTATTCCATCTACAATACAAATTTGCCATATCTTCGTGGCCCACAACCTAACTTTCCACAACAAAAAAAACATTAAAACATTAAAAGAATCATGTATATCAAACGCAAATTTACTTATGTATGTAGTTTGTGAAGCAAACAGTTCCAGAGATCCGATCAAATCTCTGTGACTGAGGATTACAGGCCTGATCACCCTGTTGTCCACTTGCCGCAACTAACTACACAATCAAAATTTATGAAAAGAAAATACCCATCACTACACAATCAAAATTTGAATCTTAGCATGCCCACAAATATTTTTTTTTATTTGCAAACTACGTTTCTATGTCACATGAAATGGGAAAACATTATCAAAATGCACTAACAAAATATTAACAATGTGGAATCTTTTTCAGGGTCCTATTTTAATAACGATTTTCCCTTTGTTTTTATATATTACCACAATGTCCAGGTATCAAAAGACCAACAGCGACAGGTCCCCAGACAAGCAGACTGCCATCCCACTGGCGGCATCTATAAACAAAGGCCCCCATCCGTAACACTTCTAATCCCCGACCCTCAATCAAAGAAACAAACCAACGGCCACTTCACACCAAGCCCCAGCCCTGGCCCTGTCCATCCCTTCTCATATCAGGCAATAATATGACAAATCCCGCCACATTCCTCTCAGCCTAGTACCAACAGCCTTATCTAAGTGGCGGCATCCACAAACAAAAAAAAAGCCCCTATATCATTGCCTGTAATCCCTCTTGTCCACAATCAAAGAAACCAACTTCAGGTCATTCAGGTCCTATCTAACTGTTCTTACAACAACCAGTGACGCACGTAATGCCGCCCTTGTGTAACCACCAACGTCCACAACGTATGCCCCAGACACTCCATATCTAATTGGTGGCATTCACAAACAAAAGCCGTGACCTTGCCCAAACCAACGGTCACCTCTCTCATATCTAGTTGATCTCACAACTTGCAGTAACGCATAATTCCGCCACTAATTTAGAATGCCCCATCTACCTGGCGGCATTCAGAAACAAAGCCCCGATCTTCCCGCCATACAATTCCAGAGATGTATTTGTTCTAACACTATATTTTCTCCTATTAAGTATCAATTTCATATTCCAGCTCTGCTGTTTATAACGCATTTGCATATTAAACGGTTATTTGATAAAGCACTTCTTCTCTCCATTACAAGTTTCTTGCTGATTCCAAAAACGAAATCGGAATTCAAATCCATGCATTACTTCTAGACTTATTTTACAAAACACACTTACTGATATCAATACTGTGAAAACATTTTCAAAACTATGATTTGAATGTTTTCAAATAGCCAACAACTCTCAGTCAGACCTACCTCCATCAATTCCTGTACATGTATTCCTTCTTGATATATTTATTATATATTTGTTGCAACTATGACCTTAAAACTACCAGATATAGAATTTAACACTGACTCCATAAATGAAAGCATAATTCAAATCCCACCATTACTTCTAGTATTATACAGCAAAACGTTTTCTTGACATTAGTTCAACATAAGTAGAATATGTTAACAAACAACAACTGTCCATCAGCCAGTCTACCAGTCGAATTATCAAAATCATAAGGCATCTAATAATTATAACTTATATATTATAATTGTTCTAATTCTAATCATAACTCGAAACTTGTTTTTATGAATCTTATTCAATCTCAAAAAAAAAGAAAAGTATTTTAACAACAAATGACAAAGTGAATTCAACAAATCGACAACTACAACAAATTTCAACAAAACAAATACATTGTCTTGTTCAATATTATGTTTGGAATGTTTGTATCTGATATGTTAGGTATGGTTTTGTGTTATATGTCACTACATGATAAGTCATATTATGTGTCACTTTTGAGGGACGGAGAACGACTTTTGAGTCACTAATCAAAAAAGTAACATTAAAGGCTTTGAGAGACGGAGAACGATTGCGCATATTTCCTGCCTTATCATTATCGGTACATTATTCAAATCATATACAAAATGATCTGTTCATTAATCCATTGCTTATGCTACCTATATGTTCACTCTATTGCCTGCACCATTTATGGTGATAGAGCCTGTTTTTTAGAGTGGTAAAATGTGAGGGTAAATTTTGCATGAATTAATGCGTAAAGTCTTAACGTCAACATTTCAAAAAAAAAATCAATTCATTCCCAAACAGACTGATTAACCATAGAAAAGGATTTCAGTCCATAAAAAGTCCCGAAACAAAATGCTGATTGACCAAAATTAAAATGGATTTCAGCCGGTCCATAAGGCATGTCCTACAACTGGATTTAAGTTGCGTGGTATCATTTACGGTATCGCTGCCTGGATATACTTGCCAGATTTGTTAAGGCATGTTTCACCCCTCATATCATTATTTTGACAACTTGACAATTAACAGATCATGATGTAAATTTTTCAAAACTCACGAAACTAATGACAACAACAAAATTTGAAGTTGGAATAACCCTTTAGACCCCACAGATTACACTCATGAATTGCTGGATTTCCCCGGGATTTCTAAGGATTTCCCTTAGGAATTCCCTATTTTCCTTCTCATCTTTGATGTTCAAAGTAAAACTAGCCCCTACAAATCAAAGGTAAAGAAATTTGGTCTGTAGCATTGATTAAGAAATTTCATAAGCTTTAAAACGATATATTGGTCACCTTTGTATGTTGAACACCCATCACATTGTTCTCCTTGGAAAAATAGGGAGAAATTGTGGAAAAATGACAATTTTTCTGGGCGGCTATGGCCGGATTGGGGAGTACACCCTCGGGCGGCTATGGCCGGATTGGGGGCTAAAGGGTTAAAGATTTACAAGAAAATGAGATGAAATAATTTAAAATTATTCTCATGAGAACACTCAACAACAATTTGAATATTCTGCCCTAAAAGATTTTTCTAAATTGAGTTTCAGAAAGACGGTAGATGCTGTGACAGATGCCTCATCCCCCCTCAGATGCCCCTACATCGAAACTACACAACTACAAAAGGCCTCTAGACAACCAACAAGACAACCCTACAATACTCAAGTCAACCTCATCGTTGGAAATAGGAGTGAAATTAAACTCGCCCCAAAAACAATGAACAATCAATTGAACTCATAAAAATTACCCAAATATCTATATGATAAGTGATCAACAGAATCCAAATGCAATATCAATTAATGTCTCAAATACTAGAACTTCAAACTGGACAACAAGAACAACAATGGACAATACTACCTTTCTAATAATTTCACTGCATAAGGTTAACCCATGTAATGCATACTTTCTGTTTAATTCTCCATTTTCAATTTTCAGCTAATCTTAAGAGTTCTTTTTCAGAGAATAGACAGACAAATCAGATAGAAAAATACAAACCTAATAACCTAATTACTTTTAATTTAAGGTTAGACGAAATTTATTGTATTAGAATTTTAGCCTTGTCATCTGCGACCTGGTTTAGATAAATTAAAAGTTAAATTAGCAAAGATTAGATAAGCCTATAAAAGTTAAAGCTTTCATTGTTTTAAAATCTCATGCTATCATTATATAATCGCTATCTAATAGAAAGTCGCTATCATTGTTTAGAATACAAAATTCCAGGTGCACTTGAGAAAAGAACAATTATCATAAACTCTTTATTACCTGAAATATCAACAATTAGAAATTCAGAAAAACTTATTTATTTGCGCGGAGCCAAATTTTAATCAGGGAAGGGGGGCATTATGTCATACCTAAGTTTAGGCATGGCATATCCTCCCACTAATAATTACAAGAATTCATCAAATCTATCATATAAGATATATTAATATCATAATTTCTATTAACATACATATCTTATGTCTGAATTATAATAATCAAAAGATATATCAAATATGCATATTAATTACTTCATTATAGAGTTTATGGTAATTAGACAGTTAGCACTCCCTCTGCCCTGATTGGTCAGTTGTAATTAGGTCACTGACCAGAGGTCAGGTGGGAGGTGCAGGTATGCTGTAAGGGACACTCTGGGTCCAGCAGCAGAAGAGTCAACATGTAACAACTAAGCAGCAATAGGCCTTTAGGCCTACACCCCTGAGACTATAGAGAAATACATATTTAACATCATCAACAACAAATCCTGCCTTCAAGTCTTCACTTCATTTAATATCCACACTACAAAACCTAAGTCTCACATTATCAATTATAATTCAATTTCCCCCGAACCGGAGGTAGCGCTGCATGAAACTTGACCTTTAACCTTTTCACCAAATATATATCAAAGCTACAGCTTGCGCCTCCATCGTCGAATCTAGGATTTGAAAGGGGGGGGCGCTATTGAACAAAATTGTCCTTAATTTAGAGGCGAAATGAAATGATATTTCGCCTCTGTACTCTAATAATGATATTTTTCAGATGTTATTTTCAGATTTTACTTGTCCTGTCCTCCCTTTTTTCTCAGACATATGAACTGTTACAAAGAAATGGATACATCCTGGTGACAGTTCCAGATCTGGGGAAGAATAGTCCATTCCATTTTTTCCAAAAAACATCATATATAAGTCACAATTTGAAGTTTGAAAATGATGAGAAATTCTATTTTTTGACAAGTCATGGTGCTTTCAAAAACAGCCGGTGCAAATTGAAAAATACCGGCACCCAGTGCCCGGCAACAGCTTAAGTGCATGCGTACTAAAGGTAGGAGATAGTCTTTGGGACTTTGAGGCGCCCGGCAACAGTGACATATGCATTGAACTTGAACCAAGGCGGTTTACGAGCTAATACTACGTCCCATAGATATAATATTTAATAGATTTGATGATTTTTAGGCGAGTTATTCAAGGAAGAACATGAAGGCTTTTAACACTGGAACCTATGGGAAAGATTTACTTTTATTTAGAGGCCGGCGCCCGGCAACAGTGACGTTGTCTAATGACCTAAATATGAAAGATAGAAGTAAGTGTATGTGTACTTCATGACATTGGTAGATGGGGAAAGGGCGGTGGTCGGTAATAGTGGCGTAGATTTTGAATATTAATGAGGGAGCTTCAAGTTAGTGCGCATGTACTAATGAGGTGACAGGAAGTGGCGGTGCAGAGATTACCGGCACCCAGCGCCCAGCAACAGAGCAAGCGCACATGTACTTAAGGTTGGAGATAGACTTTGGGACTTTGAGGCGCCCGGCAACAGTGGCGTAGACTTTGAACTTGAACTTTAACCCCACACTATAGAGAGGGTGTATGCTTCTGTAGTGGTCAACATTTGACAGATGTTTTCACATAGTTCTATTCATACTTAATAACAAATTCCTAAGACTATTTCGCCTGTCATGGAAGCTCTGCTCCAGGACAGACATTATGACTTGTTTCTTTTGGGCCGAATTTTACATTAAAAATATCTAAATCTGGCCAACAAAGGGGGGAGGAGGGTCTCCTCTCTAAATCCGCCACTATGCCCACACCAGCCTGAAATTTTTATTGAATATTGGAAAGCGGTGAAGTCATTGATCCAAATTTGAGGACATTTCTTAGATTATTTTTTGCTATAGACATTCAAAGTATGATATAAAACAATGCCCGAGGGCATCGGACATACAGAGCATGATTATGGGCAGGCCTATAAGCACTGGGTGTTTTACC
This sequence comes from Lepidonotus clava, assembly GCA_936440205.1. Taxonomy (NCBI): domain Eukaryota; kingdom Metazoa; phylum Annelida; class Polychaeta; order Phyllodocida; family Polynoidae; genus Lepidonotus; species Lepidonotus clava. The sequence continues at coordinate 24,813,421 of OW387135.1, forward strand.
CCTGGGAAGGCTTTGATGCGTTTTGATGATTGCAAAACTTGTAAATGGAGCTAATAAGGTTCGGTAAGGTAAGGATACCCCTTTCCAATGCTTTTTCAGGTGACCTTTTAAATCATGGAAAGGTCTTGTAACGGTGACCATTGGCCCCATGGCATGCAGTGTAGATTTTGTTGACAAACTGTTTGGGTTTAACGCCAAAGTAACGTAAAAAGAATATCACTGGGTGAAAAAGCTTTCTGACAATTGTCTTTGATGATAGAAATCTATGAGATAATACGGGAGATAAACATCAAAGACAGTTGATGAGCTGTTGATACAGACCAGTATAATGGTAACAGTGAGAGCAACGTCTAGCACCAAGTCTTCGCATAAGATGGAGACCCAGGAGCCCCTGACCTTCCGATTTCAAATGAAACACGCTTCTTTGGTACAGGGACATTTTAGTTTAAATTCATTGGCCTTACTTGTGAACGTTATGAACCTTAAGGGATCTACTTTATGAGCTTCCACTAAGAGAGGAATTGCTACTTTCATTTTTATTTTTGAACTGCATATCAAAATTGATCTTTGTCGAAAAATTTCATTGGGCCTGTAGCCATCGTGTAATTACGGACTATTCACTCTTATTATTGTGTTGGATTTTGAATAACGTTAGTGGCTTCACCTATAGGGTTGGATTAATTGTAAACAAAACTTAGAGTGCATCATTACAATATCTTAGTATCAGATTGTGCCAGAATTGAGGTACTGTAATTTGGTTTCATGGAATACACGTACAGCGCTGTCACGGAATATTTAATCTTATTAGGACCATGCAGTTTACTAAAAATAAGTTTCATTCATTCTATCACAAGTTACCAAAACATGACAAAATCGTTTATGTAAATCCCATTTATTGTAAATATCAATAGAAAACGGCGATTAGTTCATAAGGATTGACAAGCACAGCAATAAATAGACACAGAGATATGATGTCTCAACTCAACCACAAGAACCTCTGGTGTGTGACCGTATGCCTTCTTCTTCTTAGGATGTCCTTTCTGAAGGTCACAGGCTTACAGTGAGGAGAAAAGCCCATTTACTACTGCTAGCCTGGCAACCCCATCAACTAGCCAATCACAACAGTCCAACGCAGAATGTTCCAGCTATGCACATATTGAAGGATGTTAAAGTGTCTTCATGGTGGAGGTCTTGTGTTCCTACTACTGTCCTTTTAAAGAAAACCAGATGGAAGTGGTGATGCAGATGATGCGTGGTATGGCTGTTCTAGTATCACATAACTGGTTATTCCTACCAGTTACTGTTTCATATTTGGTGCTGTGCTGTGTTGTTTTGTTGTTGAGGGTACTGTGAAATTCGGTGTTTTCATATTGGTCATTTTAACTAGTAGGGTTACCTGACAGAAGAAATGAACCTCCTCGGAGGGTGCTCAGTTCGGGGACAAAAACAGGATGTTTCCTTTGGCTGCTGTTTCCTTTGGGTAGGTGTTTTTCGATGTTTTAACTATCCCAAGAAGAGGTAAAGATCACACAGTCAGATAAGTTCCTCCCAGCTGGCACCACATAACTACTAGTAGCTCACTTGTCACCACACTTTTCTTACTTCGCTACTTGCTGTACACATGTTTGGAGAGGGCGAAGTGTAATTTAAAACATGTTAATCTTCAGGTGGAAGATGTAGTCTTAAATACACACAACTTCTCACAGAGGGGTCATTTCAAACAAAAGAAATGTAAATAACTGATCCAACTACTGTAGTCGACTTTATCTGAGGTAGGAACACAACTTTTTTTGTATTTTTCTTTCTTTTAACAAAAAATATACAAGTACCTCTTGGTCACCTGGTTACTGTTAAATGATTTCGCTGCCAACATGAGGCATTTCTGGATACTACTGCCTTTAGGAAATTTTCAAATGAAACTATCATACCACAAAGTTCCTAGCCCTATGGCCTGTCTAGAAATAAAAAGATCCGGTTGTAAACTGATTGTAAGTGGATAGGTGCATTTAATTTCTGATACATAAAAGGAAATAGTAGACACTTTGCAAGTATTTGCTGACTTACACCATTGCCTGACCAACACAAGGGGAATTTACAACGATTCCAATACATTGAATTCTCTTCAAAGTCAGCGTATGCACAATATTCTATATGTGTATATACGTAATGCTATAATACCTCTTGATATAAAATAATATCATGATTACACAAAGTTAAGAAGCAAGAATGCAGTAACAACTTTATACACCCCTTAAATACTTGAAATATACCTAAGAGATAAAGCTACATAATCATACTTTCCACAGAATCCGGTCGTCCATTGAATGAGGAAAAACTCATGATAGAATGTTATCTTAGAATGGTTTTTTTGTCAATGGTCCCTAGATCTGAAATTGTATGGTCATAATTCTGGGAATGCAATATCATTTTTTTAAAACCTGCATGTTTGATTTAATTTTTTTAAACGTCTGTTGTGAAAGGCATAAAAGGGCCCATGTTTTATTTCTGGTCCAATTTGATTGCTGGCAGATTCCACGGAGAGATTTTGGTGGAATGTTACTATCGGGCACACTATCCGAATAAAATGTAAACGCTCTCAGTCAAGGCATGTACACGACTTGGAAGTTGCAAGGATATAAAGGATAGGCTTAAATTTTCCACTCACAAAGTATTATCACACTAATGCTAATAATACTCAGCCACAAGTCCATGCGTTCAATTACACAACTGACGAATATAAAATGTATCTTACAATGAGTTAAAACACATGAATGTTAAGAGCAATGTTACGGCCTCAGTGAAAAAACATAGCATCAATAAACGTCTGTTGTAAAAGTTCTTTTAAATATTATACAATTAGCAATCGGGAATCAATAGCCCACCTAGTGACTTGATTAGTAAAATTGAGAAAAATTACTCTTCCAATGTTTGTTTGTGTTTCAATTGATGTCCCATAAGTCTGACAAAGCTATGATCTCAAGCATTTCAGAGTTAAAATCTCACTGAATTTGCCTACTTGGAACTTACAAAAAAAACATTTTGATTTACATTTTGCTGATAATTACAAGATATTTCGCGTGGAATCTAGAATTAAGATCCTGATATCCAAATTATATGCAGATCGCGCGTTCGTAAAATCGATCAGTGAGAATTCTTGGTTGCGGCCTGGTAGAAAATAAAGAGAAAGCAAATTATGTCAACTTGATGCTAATGAGTGCTGAACACTGCATGGTTGTGTCAATATTGAGCACCTTACAGAGCTGGACACCTTATACATGGTCTCACAAAGCGCACATTATGTCCCAATGTCGTCAATCCACTCTGATGGAAGCAGTTCATGAAATGAAATAAAAAATACATACACATCACATGACAAAATGTACCTCACGTATTCCACCAATACGTGGTACAATAATCATCGTGGCCATATCCGACCGCTAGTCTGACTTAAATTTTTATATCTTTATCTTTTTTTACAAAAACAAAAAAATACACTCGCTGATTACAATTCAAAGACTATCATTGCTGTACAAGGCAGAATTGCTTCTGCATGTTTAAATGAGGAGGGCGTGTGCCCACTATAGGTCGTACTACGTCATGACTGCATACAATATGTATACACATGCACCATCTGGTGGCGCGGAATGCATCCACTTCCCGTAACATGTACGCATGCGTGTGGCGTCAAATTCAAAGCTGAAGATCCTATGACAGATCCAGCTGCGCCAAGCTGTTCCATTGCTCTCTAAATGCCAAGCACAAAACGGGTGGGTACATGTATGCACGATAAATCGTCCGTTTTGGGTATTTACGTCAAGGTCACTGTACATGACAATTATCTACGCAACGTCGAGCCCACTTCCGGTTACAGAAACCGGAACTCCACAACTGCTTTCCTCTGGGGTGGGGCAAAACCTAAAATGCTGACCAAGCAATACGTTGACTTTCCTCAAATAATATATCCTCCATTCTAAGCCCCCCTAAACTAACTGAGGGCTCAGCAGTCCATGGGGAGATGTTTCTTTTCTTGTTATTAGGGGGAGGGAGGGGGGTGGGGGTCACCATTCATAATTTTCAAGATGTACAAAATGCAGTATATATATATATTTGTATATATACGGTCCAGCCGGCTGGCTGCCACAGTCACGGAGACACACTAGATTAGAAACAAAACGATCTAGCTCAAATCCCAATCCCGCTCAGGGAAGTGCCGCTTGCCAAAATGGCCGCCACCGTCCTCCAAATAGCCTCGCTGTCCCCGGCGATGACGTCACAATGGCCGCTGGTTTCCCTGGGGAGTCACCATATGGTTGTCTGGCGTCAGGCGTGTGAGTCCCCGCTCATATTGTGACGATTGTCCGTCATTTGGTTGGTGTCATTGTACTGTCGATAGAATTCGTTGGTGCTGTACTGCAATCACAAGCAGAGAAAGACATTGTTATTACAAAACAAAGAAGACATTGCATTAGCGACGCAGGCAGATGTTACTAGCACGTTTATCTGCATGAGTGTCACCTTAAATTACTATTATTAGTGACTATTGTACAACTTAACTTTTAGTAAGAGGTGCCTTTATCCGAACTTAACCTACGACATGCACAATTTTAGCCTAGGACTAGGCCTATAGGTCATATTTCAACATTCATACCAACTAGGAAAATGCTTAAAGTGACGTTAGTAGGGAAGACGTTAGATGCTGGGGTGCTACCTTGCTGAATTTAAATGCATCTAAATTAAAATTAATGGAGTGTTTACAATTGATATTTAGCGTAGCCAAATCACTTTTTAGCCTTAAAAGTAGTGTAACATGACGTCACGGATGGCTGAAAGTCACAAGTCCAGTCGCTAGTTAGGCTAACGGAGTACAGTCGTGGACATGCAGTGTGTTCGATTGAAACAACAGACGTGGTCGGGACGAGTTGAAATCATTGAGAGTGTCAACACAATAGGACAAACGTAGAGAAAGGAGAAGGTTCAAAAGGGAGAGGATCGTACTTGGCATGGTCGAGTAAACGCAGCAAAGAGTGAGTGGACATGGTCGGGAGTGAGTGGACATGGTAAGGAGAGAGTGAACATGGTAGAGTGACCAAAACCCAAGCACCACATGGGAACTTACACTCACACTCAACTCTCACAGACAACAGTAGCTCAGATGCCTACATATTTATCAATTTAGGGAGAAAAAACACATTGTTGTTTCACATACAGTAATATAGGTATATTGAAAACATAATTCATGGGCCATGAAATCAAAAAGAAATCATACCATGCTGAATTGACTACAGAAATACACAGTACATTTTGAGTAGACTAGAAGTAGCCAGCGAAACATCAAGTTTATATAAGCCGGTAAAAAAAGTGGTAATAAAAGTCTTCACCTTCAAAATCATCACAGCTTAAGGAGTCTAGACGGTCTGACAAGTATTTTCAGATTTATAACCACCTATTGCAAAAGCAATTTGATAAATACATATTGCAGCATAGAACAAGGGACTGAGAACAAAACATGCGGACAGATAGAACGCGGGCCATCAGAACGAAAATAATCAGAACCATTCTTAACGTATCGAAGTAAATGAGCACTGGCACAAGGCACGTCTGAATAAAGCCAGACTAATTTGGACAATAATTTTGTGATAGGCCTATCGGTATTTCTAAAGGATATGGGAGTTTGGAATCGTGGTCACTGCATAATGGAGACTTAAAATAGCTTGCCTTGGCTACCTGATCTCACTGTGAAATAGAAAGACCTGTTAACATCGTCCCCGAAAACAATTTTTAATTTTGAACAAATATTTTCAAGTTTCAAGCTGTTCCGACGGGCGATTTCAAATGTTCTTGCTATTATGAGGTTTGGCTGCAGTGGAAAACCTTAGAATATGTAGGGGTTAGGTATGCCTGACCCCTGCAATAAAGGCAATACAGTCGATAGTCTGGGGAATAGCCTGTCTCAATGGAATCTAGACTCCTTAAGGGTGAGCTGAAGTGGAGGCTCATACCTACCGGCGGGGGCACGAACTGCTCTGGAGGCTCCACCTGTAACGGGCAATGACGTCATCATATCAAAGGGTGCGGCTAATGGGACAGCCGGAAATACATTAATGAGCGCAAAGGGCGCTCCTTTTTCTCCCAATACCCCGGAAAATCCCCTTTAGAAAATGGAATGTATGTTTTCCAGTAACCCATTCTAAGTTAGTCAATTATTCCCCATATGTTCGTTTAATGATGACCTTCGTCCTTTAAGGTGGTTTGAATAATCAAAATGCCAATAATGTCTGATTTTACACTGGCGTATTTTACATATCAAAAATTGTACATGGTAAATTATTTTAGTTTAAATCAGATGTAATAACTACACGGCATTCACTATAGGTCACCATAGTTATCATAATTATTGCAAGTTGTTTGACAGTCCAACAACTCGGAATTATATATGTCAAATTTGATGCCAAATAGGGATGAGCCTCCGATTCCAATAACTGTCTGCAGTAAGCAAGGTGTTTGCAATTTGATAATAATCTTGACTACTTAAAGGAGTATGATTAAAATGGCTGAGGCATAGGGTTCATTGCTGATTTTCCATTGCAATACCACCAGTGCTACCTTGTAAAAAATTATCAAACAGCGGTTCTGTGTGATAATATTCATTATGAAAATAAAACGCTACATTGCCTAAACACAACATTCACCAGTAACACCACAAGTAAACCAAAGTTTCAGATTTTGGGTAAGGAGGATTAAAGGAAACAAAAAAAAGAAATATCCTGCCGTGTCTGTACAATGTTTAAATGGTAAACCAAATTAGACCACTTTTATAACTTGATCGTGTTTAGTGCTACGGCACACAAGTTTAATATCTACTCTCAAAAAGTCATTAGAAACAATCAAGCTATTAACAACTAGTCTCGGGGTAAGGAAAGCTCTCTCTATATTTTCGCCAGTATCCTAGCTATACTGCTATCTCTTGAAGCCTTTTCTGTTTGGTGTGTGTATATGGATCTCAAGCGTTTTCCGCAGCTCTTTCATTTGGGACTCACAGGAAAATTAGAATATGAGCTGAAGAATGCAGAGAATTGTTGTTCTGAGATAGCAAAGAACAGTTTTCGTTCTGAGAGGACAAAGAACACAGTAAAGCTTAGCTGTGAGGTCTGAGGAATTGCCCATAGTGATTAAAATGGGCAACTCAGTGGGGATGAGGTCAATAGGTGAAAAAATAAATTTTCTTTATGGAAAGGCATTTTGTACATCAGCAAAATCATTGATGCTCTTGGTAGCCTTCGCATTGGTATTCAAAGCTGGCTGAGTGCACTCGTTGCGGCTCACGTATTCATTAAGAAGATGTTACTTTTGTGACGGTAAAATGTCTTATAGATGAATTGCTAGAATAAAAAAATGTGCGTCACAATTAAATTAACTTTTTTCTATTTAACTGTTTAATGCATTAGTTCAATGACAACTCAAATTAAAATACTTTACTTTTTTTCGCTTTAATTAAAAGTGTTACTCGTAAACAACTATTGGTTCTGATCAAGGGAAAGCTGCCTCAATTTTGTCAGCAATTACTGCTCTCCCTATCCTTAAATGCTCCCATAATATTCATGAACACATGAAAGCTAACTGATCTAACTAGAATACAGCTAATTCAAATCATTGGTGCAAACTGTATCAGCTGATTCGAAATTTAACCGACGAGCAACTGAAGAACACAAGAGTCATTTGAAATCTGACGACTCTTCTGGGAACTCTGGCAGTGCAATAAAAAATATGATAAAAGGATAGACCGGGCTGTTAGAGGGTAAGTCAGCGTGCGTGTAATTATTGTTTTCTATTTCTTTAACCAAAGCTTCCGTGTTGTCAAGCCACCATGAGGCATTAATGATCCCACTACCGCCGTAAGCTTGGCCTGGTGGGAGGGTCGGGAGAAGGTACATGTGGCGCCCCTATGTATGTATATATAATAGCGGTAGTAGCAGCGCGTGTCTTCAGCTAGCCAGTGAGGTCGTTACCTGAGCCGCCATCTTAGCTTTGGGGGAGCCAGGGGCTCGTCTCTGGGTCACTAGAGTCTGAAATGTCGCGGCCGGCGCGGTACGACCACCGCGGGGTGCCGCTGCGGCTGCGGAGCGGCTCTTCCGGTGACCGGGGCACGGCCTCTTCCGGTGGCCGCTCGACGGCGGGGGCCGACGCCACGACGGGCTGTGTGGCTGTGTTCTCGTTAGCATCTACCCCATCGTCCTTACCCTCCTGCTTGGCGGTGGTGTCGGCGCGCTGCTGCAAGCGTTATTACCCAGAGTATGTATGTATGGACAGTGAGCCGTCAACCCACCAGAATGCACTAACTGACCCCTACGATGAGTTTGGTGACTGGGGAGGGCTGATGGAGTGGTCCTTTTTTGGTTCACCAGTGCTTGTTCACTGGGAACTACAAATCTGAGCTATTTTCCTTCTATACTATGGTTGCAATCAGGGCCATTCCACACAACCCTTATTTTTTTCTACCCCCCCCCCCCCCCCCCCCAAAAAAAAAAGCGGGCTTGGCTTGGCTAGGCTTGTTAATGTTTATGGCGTTCTAAAACATTCATTCGGGGCTAGCAGTCTTGGTATAGGAATATCAAAGTTAAAATCCTATCCATAACTATTAATAAGCTTTTTTTCAATGCACAAAATTCCCAATTGTGTTTAAGGATCTAACCTCACATTATACCGTCCCATTTAGGACTGTGGTTTGACGTCCGTTGTTCCCAACATCATCTGTAAAATAGGATATGAGTCGAGTTGGGCGGTCATTGTCTCGTTACTTTAGCTTTGGGAAGCAGCTAAGCTTTAATGTGTTTCGCCAAGAAGTGGGAGGTGTAGTAGAATAGGCCAACTTTCCACCTGTTAGTCCAAGTTTGAAAAGCTGGTACGTTAAGTTGTAGACCCCAAAAGCATGCGCTCTCCCAAGGAAGGCGCCTCCAATAGAGAAGACAAATGGGTCTACCGTTATTATTTGGATGAAAGGGGAAACCCACATACTCCTTGACCGTGTTAGTAATCATCTAGCCATAGGAATAAGTGAATTAAGAAAATCACATCTGCTAAATTAGAAAATTCAGCGAGGGAAACCCCTTGCTCTGCACCCCAAGGCATTGAGGTAGCGTGCATTAAATGATGATTTGTGTTGTGTCGATCGAACTGACCAGTGAAAAAATAGGAGTGCATCAAAGAATTGTTAAGAATCAAAACAAAATGAAATTTATCCACCAATTATAAAACAAAATCAATTGCACCATAATTTTTCCATGAAGGATTAAGGAGTAACTGTGATACGGGATATTGAAAAGAAGAAATATGTTGAATGGGGTAGATGGGAGGTATTTAAGATAATCTCCTATTCTTCACTTTGCCTGCTCGAGACAGAGTTTGAGGTTTATCTTATATTCTTAGATCAGGAAAAGCCTGGGGTGTAGAGGGGAGGGGGTGACATCGACGCACCTGGTCTAAGGGGTCTGTGTCGTCAGTCTCCTCATCCTGCTATATAAAGGGTTAATAGAGTTAACTGTTGAATGCTGTACTATAGTTATATACAAATGGGTCATCTCCCGCAACCTTATTATACTCTCATTTTACAGATCAACAAAGGGGTCTATAGACTTCAAATACAAATTGCAGAAGTTGTCGATCAGTATTAGGAAGAGTTCTTTGTTTTCCTTTGGGGTTCATACTCATAACTTGTGTATGTGGCATTTTACTCAGTCGCTATAACTCACACGTTACACATTTTCAAGTTCACTTTCTTGCCATACTTTGATAGCGGTTTCCACTGTCGGCGTAGCACTATGTCCTATCCCATTAGTTGTCAATTGCAAACTTCACATAAAATAGCATTAGCGACTAGTTAAGTGTCAGCATAAAACATGTATTGTTTGAAAGGATCCAGAAGAATACAAAATGTAAATCTGTAGAACCGATTTGAATTGTACAATGTACCATCTGGCAACATATACATTAATTTTACAGAAGAAAATTGATATATTTGAAAAAAGACGTGCACACAACTCTTCTTACTTTCATCAAGAGGGGCAACGGGTAACGGGATGGGGAGGGATCACTCAGAGAAAAAATATCAAAGGTTACACGGATAAAGTTAGCAAAATAGGTGAAAGAATGAAAAGGGTAAAAAATTCAAAAGAAAATGTGATATATTAGATTGTCAAAGTCGGCAGTCTCATGGAGTCAATTGTACATCAATTGGTAGAAGAGTTCTGTGGACCTTCAATGAAAAGCAACCTTATTATAGCTGCGATATACAGAAATTTTTCTGCGAATGTTTGTTTTTATCAATGTTAGTTGCGGTGTTGTGTGTGTGTGTTTGGAATAGTTTTCTATGATAAATATAAAAGCGGAGGTGGGATGAGGTGTCTTTGGGGGTCATGCCTGGGGTGGTGACTACCTGGGGAGACTTGGGAAGGGTGACGGTCAGTTCCACGTTGTCCTGGCTTGCAGTTGATCGAATAGTTCCTGTGTCAAACTGTGGACAAACTGCGCATGTGTAATGGCAGTGACGTCATCATCTGACCGATCATGACGTCACGACACGGACTAGGCGTCATTGACGACAGTTTCCATAGTGCGGTGCGATTACATTAAAATCGTGCCAATTGTGATTTATTTAACCCCATTTATCAGTAACAATTGATAACTGGAAGCGTGTATTTTGACAGCCATTCGACATGCTATGATCATAGGTGTACTTTTGAGCACATTGATTTTGAAATTTCATATTGATAATAACAAAAGTGCATGTTTTCCAGGACAACATATGGAATGGTGAGCGTGGTATAGCCTTTGCCAGCTGTTTATTTTGAGAGATAGAGTCTCAAGCGGGTGGGTATATATGATAAGAGGTTAAACCACTTGGATTCGCAGATATTATTATGCCGAGATATGCCCCAGTGCTAGTGCCAGTGTTTGCCAGATTGTTTTAAGACGTGGGGATAGTGTTATAACAGCGTGGTGGTCTGAAAGTGTGTGTGTGACAGTCGTTAGAAGCTAGGACAGCGGACACCAACCACAGCGATGGGGTCTCGCACCCCTCTACACGAAGCAAATAATGCCATTTTTTTCAGTAAATGTAACACCCTTCAAATGTGGCCTTATCGTCTACAAAAACTCTTAATTATAGCGTGCATCCTCATGTGCTAAATAGATTTAGTAATGATTTTTAGTAAATTCCATATCTTATGTGAAAACAATTGTTTCTGATCTTCTGTAATCTTGGTCGTATTTTGTGTATTGTTTGGCATGTACCTATTTGGAGTAGAATATGTCAAAATATACACGAGTCATTGCTAAACTGTTTCTTAGATCTTTCCTGAAATTGCAACTTTTCCATATCCTAACTTTGGTTTTCAAATCTTTGGAGGGGGATTTTTTAACTTTTCTTCCTTGCCTATTAACGTTTTCAACGCGAGGAGCCCGGCATTTTGGATACTAGAGGAAAGAACACGATGCCTTGCTTAAGTTCTGCCATGCATGATTCTACTAAAAAGTCAAACCCCAACTGAAAGGGGGCATGAGGTAATAGGTTTACATCCCATGCACAAGACACACACGACCACAACTTGAACGGTCACACAGTGCCAAGAAAGACACAAATTGAAACATACAATAAGATTGAACTTATCTCACGAATTCATACATTGCATCTAGGCTGAAAAGCTTAAAACTACATCAAGACTCAGTATGAGTGAGAACTAATTACAAGAGCAAAACGAGCCGATAGTTTCGGTGATTTTCTTCCATAAAGCGATAATTGAAGTGTATTATTAATTCATTAAGAAAAAAGTGAAAAATAACATTCCGGAAGTATGAATTCATAAAGAATTGGGGAAACCACAAATACATAGGACAATAATACAATGTGGATATAATGGCAATTTTGAGGGGAAAAAAGTGAGACGACAGCATTACAGCTCAACTCATGAGCACACACAACATTGAGTGGGTGTATATATGTATGATAATGGCTGCTCACCAGGGAATGGGGAACGGGAGTGCTACTTACTGCTGGGGGCGGCGAACTGCGGCGGTGCATCGGCACGTGCTCACGTGGATTTGTGTGGCGGCCACGGGTAAAGCTGCAAGCACAATGCACACACGTTAACACTTTACTCCCCAAGAACGTGCACGTCCACGTGCACGTTAAACAAAACAGCCCCTATGATGCGTTTTTGTATTATTTTTTTTATAAAACTTTTCCCATGTATACAGCACCCTATTATACTGTCACGTGTACGAGATTTATACGAACTTCAGACGACCATGTAAGTTTTGTACAAAATATGGGTACATTATCGTTAGCATAACATGGACGAGTAAATTTAAGTAAATATAAAGCATGCATTCTAATATACCAAATAGAAAGGTTACCACATGGAAGGAATGTTGATATTATCGTGTTCAAAATTGCTGGATGGTCAATATCATATTTGTGATTTCCTTTTTGGATTATTTTGTTTTGTGATTAATGTATTAGTGTTATTAGGAGGATTATTTGGAATGTAGTAAAAATCTCTTCCATGTGAACTTTGGAAGACGAATAAAAATCACTGTGGCAAAGAACTTGTACGGCAAACACTATATTCACGGGGCGAATATTTACTGGAACGTAAAGGTTGCTGAAGGCTGATAACAAAATCATAAAATGATACACATTTTGTAATGTGTCTGAGAATTAAATACTGTACTTTGCATGCTCCCTACAAGTGTGCATCCTTTAATTATTTGATTCTAATAATCTTACACACTATATCTTTGAAACTTTCAATACAGTTATGTGTTATTCATATGGTGTTATTACAATAATAAGTATTAGTATATTAAAGAATCAGTTATCAAGTCATATTAATATACCAACCATGGGGAATTATCTATTTAATCAAGTTAGGAATCTCAACGACTTACCAATAACTACAATGAACTTGACAAAGAACCTCGATCTATGTAATGTGGGTATTCATGCATCCATTGTAGAAGCCTATTGCTTTATACCCAGATCATCCCAAAAAGGTAAATACAGATGGATAGACACAATTTTTACAATGGCATTGTCTAAAGACTGGCGCTTAGTCGAAAATCCCCCTAAAGCCATTTAACATTGATATCCCCAAGAACACCACAGCAAAATCCCTTTAATTGTACATTATTTCTAGTCATAAGGTGCTCTTTTAAGAGGTGTCACAGATTCAATTACAACCGTAATTAAATCACGGTGCAAACTGCGTGTCCACAATGAGATAGTGCACGTTTGTGTTACCACTTATTAAGCACAAGAGTATCAGGCCAATTAGCTCTTTTGACACAATACAACACAGCTTCCTCCCACCCCTCCAACCCCTGCCGCCTCTGCTGGCCAGAAATGGTATTAGAGAATGCCACTGAGGGAGAGAAATTTCACAGAATCTAGCTTTAGCCACAAACAATCGGTAGCTATTCAAAGATCCACTCGCTGTAGCCACCTGTCGTTGGGACTGCTGTGTCACCTCAACTAGGAGTGACTTTTGACAACTTGCCGAGAAATGTTAGTGTAAACCTTAGAGATTAGGACTCCCCCGCACTAAGATTGATGCCAATGACTGGACCCATCTGACCCTTATTCTTTTATATTACCGTTTTCCTATAAGAAAAGCATATCTAGATGTATTGGAACTGCTACAGACCACTATGATAAAGATTGTTGATAGTGCTATTTCTTTTGTGAGCCTGTCATTATAGGTTCAAAAATTTGAATTATATTTAAGTCACTGCTATATAGTAATACTGATAGATTTAGCAAAATTGGTAAATTTTATTTCCTGGTTCTTGCTTGGTTCCAATATGCGATTAAAGGCCAACAAACATCAAGATAATTAAAGTAAGCTTGTGTGGATTATAGATAACAGATCAATATACTTTCAAGAACAAATTGTGTACTTATTATCTGCTGGCCTGTTCCACTTCTAGAAATAGCAGAATGGACACCACTAAATGTTTGGAAAGTCAGTTACTCGGCTACTGATAGAACATTTCTATGTACATAGTGGAACCTGGCTAATATATAGATACATATTGGTACCCAATAGCTACCAACTATAATTTAACTATCTCCAATAGTAGTTACCAACTGTTAATTCAACTATCTTCAATGGTGTTGTGATGTCACATGGCAGGCCATTGGACAACGGTGACTTCAGCGAATCGGATGCGGCAGGGCGTAGTGAACCTCCACCTTAGTGGTGGCGGGTGGCACAACTGAACATACAAGACATGGCGGGAACAACTGGCGGAGGAGGAGAAGGAGACAGGTGACCTACCCTGGCTGTGTCACCTCCCTGACCAGGGCTGTGACTGTGGCTAGGCCTAGTCAGAGGGTATGGAATCTATGGGAGCAGCAGGAGAGACAGAAACAAGACGTTCCTCTCAGTGCTTCGTTCTACCACAATAGAATTTGATCGCCACTCCACAGAAAATGCCATTTCAAGCAATCAAAATCTGTGTCAATTTTCATTGCTCTTCTGAAGGGAAATGCCATCTTAAAAATATAATATCTATCATCCTTTCAGGTGGTGAACATGGTGGGGATTATTATTTCCAAAATATTGAATTTTATGAATACCAACTTTTGAGATGATCTGCTGCCGCACTTAACACAAGATTCACATATTGGAATTGTATGAGAAATAAAAGGTTGAAATTGATACATAATGAATAAAACATCGAGTTAGTTAGCTAGAAGTAAACCACAGGCGCCATTCCTTGTGATATAAAGGCTGAATTCATGTGTCTAACATTGTTTGATTCATGTCTCTAGTTACGTGCATCTGGAACCATGTTTCTCAGTTGTGGGGTAAAATATATAAGAGAAAAGTGCGTTACTAAAGACTTATCTGGATTTAGTCTACGCTATAATGCTCATGTCAAAATATACTCTAAAGCTGCGCATGTATTCATAAATGTAAGGCATGTGAATACTACCTAACAACTTCCGGTTTTTAGAATGGGGAAAAGTGTGCCCATTAGAATTTAATACAGAGAGGGCTGATTGAGTTGATTCTTGATAAAAATAACAAAATAAGTCATTTTTTAATGGGGGACAAACGCGCAGGTTGTGAGGTATTAATATGCTCTTAACTAAGATGGGGTTGTTAGTTGGTCTCTAAAGGTCTTATGGAGGTATAGACTGAATATTGGTACACCATTAATTGAATCTGAGGAAATAATGAGTTGCTCATGTTGGTGACTTGTATCTATCTTCAAAGACTGCCACGTTGCAATTTTCTGCTAGATTAGTTTTCTAAGTGACATTAAGTGTAGATCCTTGAAAACTGGCAGGAAATGTGCAAATCATAGAAAACATCGAACAGACAAGAGATAATGAATTTAAACTTCATTGATTTTAGAATATATAGAAAATCTTCTGAAATATGTATCTAATGTACGTCATCGCCGGGTAATAACATGGAGACAACTCATTATTCCCATACTCAACGTTAGGTATACAATATCACGAGTCGAAGCTGGGCGTTTTCATAAGACCGACGGTGGTGAGTGGTGCAACGAGAAGAGCGAGTGTGAGCAGATGAGAGCAGGTGGGTGCAGGGAGCACAAAATGCCGACATGCCAAAACCAAAGAGCAGCTCAAACTGTAAGCCGTGGGTGCAGCGCTCAGACTAAACCACTCCAGTGTTGCATATACCATGCTAGGGTAAGGGTCTTTTTTTCATCAATTTCTCAGGGTTCGTTGCGAAAAGAGGGGAGAAGCAGGGGTTTTGGAAAGTACTAAAAAACCAAAATAATAATCAAGGGCAGGGACAAATAAATAAGGAAATCAAAAATGGGCATTTTCTCGTCACATTATGATGAATTGAAAAAAAAAAATCAGCTGTCCATCACTTACAAGGTTTTCAGCTACTTGACATAATAGTTAGTAGTAGTAATTCAACGTGTTAATTCGATTGCAATTATGTAAGTCAGATAGGAGAAGAGAGTAGGTGTTGTTATTAAAGGAGACAAAAATGATAGTGTTTACCTTAGATTGGCTGGTAAACAGTTGGTAAATGAGTTCTGTCGAACCGCCCGAACGGGAGGCCGACACAATGAGAAGACTCACTTGTTTGTAATCTGGAGGCTTTGGCATGATTCCTTTTTAATTCAGGCTATTGGGATAAGTGTCTCTAACAGTGGCTCATGTGACTCAAAATACATGTACAGTCCTGTGGCTGTGGATGGTTGGAGGAAATGAATGGATTGAATAACCTTGGGTTTGTGCGGTATAACCATTGTGCTGTTCCTTGTGTACTGCTTGAGAATAGTTTTTCCAAGCATTTTCCTGGTATATGATAATAATAATAATATCTTGCAGCTAACTAGCCCCCAATAATTATATATCAAAGGAATGGATCTATATTACAAAAGAAAAGTAAAAAAAAAGTTAAATACTGTGGAAATAAGTATTTAAAACATTTCTATTGGCTAAGAGACTAACTGATCTAAAGGGGAGATCAAGGTTTATTAACTGTAGACTGATGATTCGGGTTTTAAAAGGTCTATGGTATTTAGAATCACCACAATAGTTGATGTAGGCCAAAAAAAGGTTAACTATGTTACATTTATCTATTGATATTAACCTAACGTTGGAATAAAAATGTCAAGTTAAGAAACTAGCCTGCATTCAGACTCTGAGCTGCCACTTCTTGAAAGAGAACTAAGTAAATGTCAAATAAAGGGAAATGGGTCATTTCAAGTTTTCATATGGTTGTATATAGCACGTCTTCATGGAATGTAAACAAATAATTAAATGCATGGTGCATATTTCTGGAAATATTCAACATGCTGAGTACTGCAAATACGAGACATGATGTTCATTGGCAATAATTTGAAGTATTCATGAGGTTCTACATGACTCAAGTTGGCATTGGATGTAACTTGGCCATGAGAATTATTCATGCGGATGTGTCCTTCTCTTTAAAATAAACAGAGAAACTGAACATGCTGTTCGGCAGTTTAGTTTGAATGCCGTGCAAAGTACCTTGCTGGCAAATGATAAAACATGAGCAGTTTGGGAGGAAATCATAATAATAACATGAGAGACCCGGGCGGAATGATATTAACTGTAGTAAAAGTGCGTTGATGCTCAAGTGTTGCACTGCACGGTCAAAGACGGAAAGTTTGTGAGACACGCAACATCAATATAATGGGGTTCAAACAGGATTGTAATGGGCCTTGGTTTTTTTTGGGGGGTCAGTGTTTCCTTTGAGCTCCGACTGAGTAGAATACATGGGGTTATGTATGTGGATGTATACCTTATTTTTGTATATAATTATATATAGAAGAAAAAAATGCCTCCAAATTATCAACAACTGAGTACTCACGGCGGGTCCTCATGGCTGGAGCGGGGCCTGCTAGGCAGGGAGCCATACCTGTAGTAGGATGGGGAGGTGTTGTCTGCCCTGGGAAGGAATGGATCATCCTCGTCTATCTCATAGTACCCCTTCCTGCAACACCAGAGACACGGGCGTCAGCGTACGCAGGCCACATGCAACGAACTCACTCACTGCAGCTCGGTGCGCGCCGCCGGCACTGGGCGGCGCCACCGGTCCCTCTCTCTATCTCGCCGCCACCTCACGTGCCCCCCGAGAGAGCGCGAGATCAAGGCACATACATCAACTATTATAGGTAGCAAAGATAGGGGTATGGGGTGATGGTGTAGGGTTTTTGTTTTAAATTTGTTGTGTAAATGTGGTGAGGTTTCTGGGTGTTTTTGGTCGGTGTTGACGCTGGTTTGCACGCATCTATTATTCATCCATCATGCCCCATCATCATGTCATCTCAACATGCATCATGGCCTGGCCATCTCCTGGTATATTCTCCTGCTATTCTCGCAGATGGGCGGAAGTGTTAGGCCAAAAACAGCAACGTAGAATAAGCACACAACATACAGGCACCATTGGAAAGGAAAAGGGGGATATAGGGAAAAGGTATCCCCTTTTTCCCTGGTAGGTTCCTGCGGTTGGCTGCTTATCATCTTTCGCTGTTTTCTTTTGTGGTGTTAGCCCATCTGCTTGAATGGGGGTATATGCAACTGCACTTAGGTTTGCCACCTCTGAAGCATAGCTTAACATAATTATTGAGAGACTTCTAGGAAAAGTCTTTGAACAAATTAAATGGCATATACCTGCTTTGATAGTGAATGCAACGTTATAAATATTCATATATCTCCAATGAAATTACTGGCTTTACTTTGATTCCAAAATTTTACAACAATGTGGATTCTGTGGTAGGTCTAACCTTTGTGCAGTGCAAATAACCCATAGACCTATGGCTGTTAAATAACGTCATCGGTTGCCAGGGTTTCTACACTAGCCTACAACAAAATGGAATTTAGGGGTCTATCTTATCATGGCAATATAAGATTAGGCTAAATCTATGCCAATGCATCCCCAATCTGTAATCACCAAAATGCAAAAGGAAGAACAATTTTGCCCAAACAGAGGAGGCCAAATAAGAATCGGCCAATGTTTTTTCTACGGAAATCTTTGGAATCCTTAACAGATAAGGCAATGAATTACTAGACAAGATAAAGTGGATAGTTTGACTCCCCATCTCGAATTTGGTGAAACAGAACATGTCACTTTGCCATGCATGACCTTCCATTGCCCTTTTTCCCTTTGACCTTGGTAAAAAAGGTCCCAAGGTCCCGAGCAGATCACCTTGCTAGCGTTATGCAGAATTTTGGGTCGGCGCCGACGGCCATCTTTGCCCTTCTTACGCCGCCTATGCCTACAGAAAAAACATGGCCTAAAATGTGTCAAATTTCACGCAACTGAATCTTTCATCAAAAGCGTTTTCAAGGAAAATGCATGTGTGAATAATGTCTGTGCTACATAAAAAAACGCAATGCATATCCATCTATCATCCAGGGAAATATCACTGCAAACCAAATCAAGCGCAAACCTGCAAAAGAGGCAAATATCGTTAGAATGTGTTCCACACAATATAAAATGGTGATTTACTCGTTATAGGCCTAATGTCCCAAGCAGTATGTAACATTCTGTGATTCCATATTGAATGACAATGTGTCAAAAGGACAGTGTTCATGAACAGGTAATATATGTATTCAAATGCACATATGAGAAGCAATGAGTTACGAATATATTTTTTGTTCAGTTTTGAAGCAAACTAGTTTAGTTTATTTACATAGCTCTTCCTTCTTGAATTTGTTGTCAGAGTTTGTTTTAGCTTATCTCTGATTAGGTTATAATACATGTGCAACCAAATAATCTTTGACGGCTGTATATGAAACAAAGAAGATATATGTCCTACGGTATGTATACAAAATGTCTGTATTTATAGAAGTACTGAAGGTTCGACAAATGTTTGATGTTGGAAAAAGTCGTTTGACATAGGTGTACAAACGAATGTAGCGGATTTCTATGACGTATTTTTCTCTCTTTCAGGTTTTATCTATGTGTCTCAAAGAGTATGACAGTTATTTTAAATCTTTTTGTTATTTTAGATTGCCCCTGGTTTTATGAAAGCATTGATTATACAGTTGCCACTTTCCTTAATAAATATAGATGTTACAACATTAACTATGACAATGGAAAGAGAGACACATTCAATATGCTTTCATAAAACCAGTTACTGAATCGGGTCGAAACTTGATATTTTGATACATGGAAATAAATTAATCATTTTTTCATTACATTTAAAAGGTTTAAATTTACAGTTTTAACTGGCCAGTATTGAGTTATGTCCTCGGCTATGATGTCAAACATGAGGTGCAAAGATTGATTGAAGCTGCGTGACATAGCACTGGAAAGCTATATTTTTACTAATGTGTACAGATCAATTTGAAAGATAAATAAAGTTTGATATAATCAATTGAAATATTGAAAAACATCGGAACTTCAAGTCTGATTGACATGAATTACATTTCTTCATTACAAATTTTAACGCATATACCATGCTGAACAGAAAATAAAAATTGATAAGATATTCATGCAAACTTAAAACGACTCAAAGTAATCACCCACACAATAACCAGACATTGAACGTACTAAAATCTATTGATACGCATAGAAATGAATTACCAATCTGGAGAAAATTATGAATTAAATTGACAGTTCGGATAAAAAGGATAAACTACACAATATTACAAAAAAAACTAAAGGATTGAAACATGCCATAAAATGTCATTATCAATGAATACGTTACTGAAATGATTATCTTCAAACAAATATAGTACTATGCTATGTCATCAGAGTTCAGTAGTTGCGTAATACAACATTTTATCTCGTATTTTTTTTATGATTTCAGATAAAAAGTGTTAGTTCAAAAAGAGGAACATAATATTGTCAAACAGCAAAAATGCTTGTTTGCAGCAAAAATGCAATGTTCCTCCACTGGCAGGTTACAAATAATGCGATCTGAAATTTTAAGCTTCAGCATAATAGATTAAGCTTCAGCTTTTGCATCAAACAGCTGCCATCTTGTTCCAACGGCAGCTAGACTTGGGTTACCCAGGCCGATTCAACATGAACTAAAGCCATATCCGACTGGACTTCAGAACATAATGACAATGAAACACAGCGAAGAAACACAACACATAAAATGACAATGTGCACCCCAAGAAAAACAAAGATGGAGACTACTCTCAGCACTAGGCATGGGCAGATGACGTCCTCTTGGAAATAAAACGTCAAACTAACAGGGAAGAAACCCCTAGGAACAACATTATTATCCACTGGACCTTTTACTTACACTTCAGTATTTTCCTTTCTTTCCACTTGCGCACTGAGCAGAAAATTAAAAGGGAACATTTGATTGGCCAGTTACCCATGTTAATATCCCATTGCTGATTGGCTAAGAAGGCAATCATCCCAACGGAAAACAATGCGTCTAACACGAACAAAATTGAAAAAATGATAATATATTTTCCCACCATGCAACAAATTTTGATAGGTGCCAGATGGAATACTAAACCAAGGGAACTGATTGACATTGAACCGCGAGTCTTGGCTAACCGACGGACGATTGGCCTACTGACATTACAAAAGCAGCCGTCGGTTTTCTTACCTGAGATACCCATTTCATAACAGAACGGGACAACCAAACTAAATCAATGTCAACATAACAATTTAAACTGATCTTTTTTTTTCTGAAAAATCACACGTTCCGGCAAAAATTAATCAAAATTCTAAATTCTGAAATTCGTTTTCTGGGTGATATTGAGAAATAGCAGGCGAGAAGAAATGTTAGGTAAATTGGAAAATCTATAAGACTTCATCCGCGAAATAATGAGTAAAGGTGTTGCAAGTCATAGAATAGCTCCCTCCTTACAAATATATGGGGGTTTAAACCTGGTATTTTAGTTTACATATATGACAGTTGAAATGTAGGCCTATAGACAGTGCCCGTTAAGTAATCTCATAACCTTCATAATCAAGAAATACAAATCCATCATTATAAATAGATATAGAACACAGTCATTGTATTGGCAAAACAATGCCATCTATGGTTAGTTACCATAAATAACACAGAATAAAATTAAAAACTACAAACATCAATGTTAATAGATATCTTAACTTGATAAAAATGACATACTCCACGATATGATGAAGGTATATCAATAGGCTAATTCTTAATTGTAACTAAGATCCATAGCGTTATCTAATCAGTGAGGTGAAAGGGCTGGTTGCCATGACTACTGACCTACGACCGAAGTGCCTCCAGGCGCACGAAGCTAGAAGGACGAGGATGGTCAGCAGAAGTCCCGTCACTGCCGCGGAGAGCAGCAGAAACACGATTCCTGGCCTGGAAATTAGACACAGAGAAAAAAATTAGACTCATATCCAAAAGTTAGACACATAGCAAAATATATACGGGTCTTTTCTTTTACGGGGACTTAGAACACCAGGAAGACCATGCAATTACGTGATGCTGATGATAAAATGAATTCGAAAAAAAGTGAGTTTTTAATGAATTTGAAGGAAATTATCAAAGGAATTCTTTTCACTCCTCATGAATACTGGCAGAATTCCCTGATGCTGAATAAGAGAGATTTTTTATTTTGTATTCTCATGCCATATACAAAATAATACAAAATTGCCAAGTTCATAATCGCTATGTGGAATATGGGCTTTAAAAATACTTCCCATGGGGCCTTCCATTTACATACGCACATTTTCAAAAATCTCAGACCCCCCTCTCCCCCTTGGGCAAAATGCGCATTAGATTTGTCTAGAACATATGCACATTGTCACAAAATTCGGACCCCCACCCCTTGATGCGTACATACTGAATGGAAGCGCCCTATCTCAAATTGCCTGAAAGACGAGACCAAAGTGGCGGCGACTCACAATGCTAGAGAGCAGACCCCATTGACGGCTTGTTTGTAGTCCTTGTGCAGGTTTGTACACTCTACAAGTGCCGTCAGCTCCTGTAGGTTGGTCACAGTCGAGTCCAGGGCCGCCGACACCCCGGAGATAAGGCGGTTCATCTGCAACACAAACACCCACTAATACATGAGACAAGATGGGGGGGGGGGGGGGGGTGTCAGTATGTGAATTATGTTTAATTGGTTTATTTCGCTTAACTTGAGTGTCTCTCAAAGGGAGATATTTGTTCTATGTAGATGAGACGTGCATTCTTTATTTTCAAAATGTGTTGTCATGTAAGATTAAATTAGTTATGAATTGTTTTGTTTTGATTTCGTCTTCTGATTATGAATGTTTGTTCATGTTTTATGTTATGCTAAATATATTAATGCTGAGTCTTTCCACGTTATCGCTACTTATCAGTTTGATATGTGTAACCAGAATAAGGTGGATGGGTTTGGTATTAATTCTTCCATACATGGTGCAAGTTTGAGATACATGCAATACAGAATTGATATGTGACAATAATATGATTGTATAATGGTATGTATATGTGATGCCTATATTTTGAAACTGGGAGGTGGCGTAATGCTAGGTATGTGATTTTGTGCTGGCCAAAAGGGTGAAAAATGAGATAACATTTCATGTCAACATGTCTTTTTATATTCCTCGTACAGTTTAGTACATGTAATTCAAGTAAGTGAGTCTTTGGTATCTAAACACACTACTTAATGACTATCAATACTTTAATTAGTATATGAGGTTCAGTTAGCGCATGTCCTTACACTACTGCTTCTAGTAATTGTTAATAACACAATCTAGGGGTCCCCAGGCAAAGAAAGGCAAAACCTTAGGAGGTTACTGGGAATAAAATGCAAAAGGGTTAACTTATGGCAAAACGTTAATTCATTCATACAAATAGGGGCAGACATGTAAAAAAAATAACAGCATAAAACGTCGTCATTACAAATTTCATGCAGGGGTGAAAGTGTTTTAATACCACAAGTCCTAGAAGTATCTGAGCCAATATTTTCACAACTTAATTTTCAAATCAGTCACTTATCAGTGTTTTATGATATGCATCTCCATTGATAATTAAGTGACCCATCACCAATAAGAGCATTTTCACCAAACTATCCCTTTATCAAGTCATTTTTCAATGACATTTTTCACTCCTATTTGTGGCAAATTGATCCATTATTAATCAGAGAGGCAGAAGCTAAAACACTGATAAGTAACCGATTATCCTGATTAGTTACAAAAATATGGGCCGAGTTATTATAATAATAATAGACAACCTTAATAATAATAGTAATAATAGAAGGAGCGTCGTCGTGGTTGGGATTGGGATCGGGTTGGGAGGCTGTGCCTGGGGTCTCCCCAGACGGGAAACCAAAGAAGCAAGCAGGGGGTTGACGACTCACGTGACTTACGTCTTGGGTGCGGAGTATGAGTGGGGTGGCGATCTGGCCCGCCTGGTTCAGGGTGCTGTTGGCCTTCGTGACGGCCTCCAGAGCTTGCCGCAACGACTGAAAGCGCGGGAAAATTAAGCCATAACGTACCATTATTTATGAGTTCTTTTCCTTAATAGAAAGCCATAACTGGCAGTATGTCCTTTCTTTTCTTGTAAAGAAACGTACCATTATTTATTTTCATCAGGTTTTTCTAGAATAGAAAGCCATGACTGGCAGTATGTCCTTTCTTTTCTTGTAAAGAAACGTACCATTATTTATTTTCATCACGTTTTTCTTGAATAGAAAGCCATAACTGGCAGTATGTCCTTTCTTTTCTTGTAAAGCAACATACCATTATTTATTTTAATCAGGTATTTCTTGAATAGAAAGCCATAACTGGCAGTATATCCTTTCTTTTCTTGTAAAGAAACATACCATTATTTTGTTTATTTTATTGAATAGAAAGTGATAATGTAACAGTATTTTATCGATTTGGGAAGTAGCCGTTGTATACCAAAGAATTCGATGTCAATGTGCCACCCCAACCCCCGATTCACATAATACTTTGAAAAAATCCGTATAAGTGTTACTAAGAAAAGTTCGTATAGCCCTGTTCACGGTTTATACTGAGCTTGAAGGATGCGCCTTTGACGGATGGTTCTTTTACAAATAGATCTAAACATTTTAACATCATTTGACGCAGGGCAGGCCCATTTCACCAATATCTAACATAGACTGCTGATAAGGCTTAACCAGTTAACATGCTCCCTTATCACAACCTCCTTACCGGTCCAAATGGATTGGTGACTTGTTTATTGCACTTAACGTAATATCTGACGATTTCTGAAAAAAAAGACATACAACATAATTATCCGGTCTACATCATAATGCTATGGAGAAAAAGAAAAACTGCTGCAACTATGCTCAATCATGCTGTGATGTATATGTTATGATGTCAACAGTAGGAAACGTACCCTGCACGAATGACTACTGTGAAAGAAGATATTTTCGCGTTTATGAATTTTCGCGGATTTGACCTAAAAGACAGATTCACGTGGATTTAATTTCACCTTGCAATAGGTTCGGATCTACATGATATATTAAGAAACATTTTCCGGCTGTACATATCTTAGAGAATATCATAATTTAAGCGAAAATATGTAATGCGCGAAAATAAATACGTTCCCAGTATGTAGCGGCTCTACCTAATTGGTGATGAGTCTGTAGGAGGCCGATTGCTACCTTAAGATACGGAGGTCTCAGGCCCTAAGTGCTCTGTCCTACACGACAGGCCTTAATGAGCTCGGCCGGACAGACTGCCTATCTAGACATGCCAATCTATACAAGGCCTCCTAAGGCTGGACGCTAAATTATTCATACAACAGGCCATCGTCACACCGTGTAGTAACCGTATACCACCTCCTGTGACTGCTGTTAGCTTCATTAGCGCGGGGACATTAAGTTTTCTACTTGATTTGGTGGTGTTGTCTTTTTCTTTCTTTTTTTTATTATCGTAGAAGTGATATTGAAATATATTACGCGTGTAATCTGAATGTTTACAGAACTATGGTTGAAAAAATAGAACTGGGCTATGTAAAGCAACGTAGGAATGAAATTTACTTCATGATCCTTAATTTGACTAGGTGAACTGTGACAAACTCTAACGATTAGCAATAGACCGTTTTTGCTATATCACAATTTAATTAAGGCATTGCCTTTCTGTTTAATTGTTTGTTCCGAGGCTTTCGAGAACACAATTAATCATAGTGAGTGACCTAAATATCGAGGCAGATTCTATAGTATGATTGTTATCAAGACTAACAAACCTAGATATTTATATATTATTTTTACTAAAACTAAGTTGTTGTTTTTTTTCATTCAAAATTTACCTCTGTCCATGGTCTCGTAGCCAACCTTCTCCACGTACACGTCAGGAGCAAAACAGAAGTCTCCAAGACCCTGTCAACAAAGGAAGACAAGATACGTAAATGTGAAGAATCACTGGCGTACACCGAACTATTCCATTCATTAACACAGTGATGAACGACAAAGGGTGATATCTATGAATTTACAATAAGTACGAATACCAGAAACTGTAATGCCATTGATTTTATATTGATTCATTAATGAGGGCCTAAAATATACCTTTGGTCAGTTTTTTTTTATTTGTATTGAAATGATGACTGAACATTTACTAGTACAACTGCATTACAAATAGGCAGACCCAAATGCTGAATACAGCTATGAGGATGTCAATTCACTGAGAATTTATGTTTATACCTGTAACACATCTTTAAGATAATCATTCATGTATTTTATTTATACGGAAGATCATTTCCTGTAAAGTTCAATAAAATTAAAAAAGAAAAAGTTTTTCTTTTGGGCATAAAACAATTTTTACTTACAACACTAGCCCCTAGATGGAGCCCCGCCGCTACCCAACACAGCACCAGGGTGAAGATGCCAAACGCACAAAATCTGAAGAAAAACGACAGAATAATGAGTTGAATAAACCTTTCATTCATGGGAGCATGCAAGACAACCGCGAATATTAAGACAGGCATTGTATAGAACTAAAACTGGATACAGGGAATGTAATATACTTCGGTGGTGATCTTTCTGTCGGTGTATTTGATCATTTATATGAAATGATATTGCTAAGGTTAGCCTCTCCTAACCCAACTATTCCTAAAAGGAACTATTGTAACTTATTAACCAATCATGAGGCGTCTCCTCATTTAACACCGTAAGTAATCATAGACAACATTGTGTTTTGCAACTAGGTGGCAGTTTAGAATGATTTAGGCTTCCAAAAGATAACAATATATTTATGTACATATACATTCTTCCATGTCAACCTCCTAACGATTAAAGTATACTTACACAAGTAGTGTGCACTTGGACGAGCGGCCAATCCCGAACAGGAGCAGCAGGCAGAGCAGAATCTCCCAACATAGAAGTAAGATCGTGCCGAACCATCTGTAAGAAGATAGACCCAACCAGTTAGCACCTTCTATTACTTACATTCATTTACAATCGTTTCACCATAGACATGTATATGTATCTCTATGGTTTCACGCCCGGGCATTCACATCAAATAATGTACAAAGTTGTATTGCAGCGTTACTATATAGCGTTACTATATGACATAGATCATATGTGTACTGAATCAGCTGATTCGTCTTGATAAGATCATGATTTAAATAAATCGATTGATTTGCTGTTTTTCAGCCACGGGAAATCATACTTCTTTGTTATTTGAATAGGACCGCCAACAATCTTCAGTCGATCCCTGTGAAAAAAATTCAAACTAAAATCATAAACTTGTCCCAATGTAAAAAAAATGCAGTTCCGGTCCGTCTTATTCAGAGATGCCACTCTTCAACCATGAAAAATACTAATCTGAATTTCCGTATTTTAATACGGAAACAACTGAGGTTTTCTACTCTTTTGTATTTAACCTCTGATACTGAATCAAATCATATGATACATACATGTAATGTAATATATTTTTAATTTTTGTTTCCTGAAATTGAATACAAAACTATTTTCCTTCTAAAATTTGCGCAATTTTTCAAACTTGTTGTCAAAGCAAAAACAAACAAACAAATACACCCACCTCCAGTAGCCCCAGGTGCGCGTGTTGAGCACGGCGTGCGAGAGGTCCACCTTCTCGGCCTTGTTGTTGATGGCCTGCACGTACGTTAGGATGTCGCTGGTGTGGCCGCGCGCCACCCTGACCCTGCGCGCCAGATCCTGCTGCATGGTCCGATTAAGGTTCTGGTTGTTGCGGAAGAAGGACTTCAGCTCCCCCAGGCGGTGAGCGATCGTGTCGTTGATGTTCTGCTGCAGGTCGCTCACCTTGAAGAGAGCAGAACAGATAGGGAGGTTAGATGGATTTTTGTTTATTTATTTATTTATATATATATATATATATATATATATATTTTATATATATACAAAATTCCCTTTTAACAGGGGTGTGATGGAGGTCTGAAAAACAACTTAAATGCATTAAAAACTTTCTTCACATGTTATACTTTTCTATATTGTACCAAATTCTTTTTTAACAGGGATATGAGTGAGGTCTGAAAAACAACTTAAATGCATTAACAACTTCCTTCATTGTCATATGTTATACTGAAGTCTAGTTTAATTATGGTAAGTTATATTACCTAAAAATTAAAGAAAATCACATTTACTGAGCAGGTGATTGAATTGTTTGGGGCACAGAGTTGGTCTAATAAATGAAAGTTTTGATACGGAAGACAGACAATGATGGATAATTGAGGACAATAGTGCATGGCATATCATATCAATCATATTGATATAATAACAATCGGCTTGAGAATTGTACATAGGCATAACCTGATAACCACTTAACGTTTGGAAAAGCAACACATGGACCATTCTGGGCTTGAGTGCGATATTTACCTGTCATGTAGGGGACATTTATAGTACACAACAAGTCCATCTCACTGGATTTAAGTAATCGAGTATAGATATTAAATTGCAGTCATTCGGACGTTGGCTGCACAAGGTTGAGCAAGTTCAGTCAATTGCTAGAACCAACTTAGTCTTTTTTACAACAGCAATGTTGCCATTGCAATCAATCACTTCGGAGTTATCAAACGTCGATGACAGCTGCATATTGAATATTGTTCGGCGTATAACAGGCTTTAAAGCATGTCGATATATTTTAAATGCCAGTGTCCGAAATTAAGCTTTTATTTTATGCACTCACCGGGTGCACAGGTGTTATAGTTGTGCACCCAGGGACATTTCGGTGTGTACATTACTATGATTACATGTTTAAAATGCTTGAAAACCATGCACCATCAGGGTGCACACTTTTTAGAATCATGCACCCGGCCTCAGAATCATGCACCCCGGATGCAGGGTGCACCCTTAATTTCGGACACTGAATGCCCATGTATTCAGTGACACCACGTGACATAGAGCAATAAAATGTTCTAACCATGATGACAAATTGACACTTAACTTCCGACACTAATATGGATACGGAATATTGATAGTATTATCAGGGAAGGCACGATAGGGTAATATTTGGTCGAGCAAATTTATCTCTCCCTTCCCTTCTCTGTTATCAGGCCTATGACGGTGGGCCAATTGATATTACCTAATTATTTCTCCAAATAAAACTAAAATTATCATGAGAGCCGCTCAATATTTGACTGCCTCCCATTCGGAACAAACAAGGTACATGATCATCAAATTAGAAATCATTAATTTTTTAATATCCCATTATTGAATATTTAAATAAATACTATTACTATCAAGGCGAGTGGTCTGAAATTAAATTACCCTAAATATAAAGGATGATGGGGGATACGGAATGAAAAACCCCACTGCCTGCTCAGAGCGATACTATTTCCCGTACCATCAATCAGTAGGGACTTATGGAAAGGCCAATAAATAGACGTGGGTTTTACTCCTCTCACAACCCTCGCCGCCACTGCTGACAGATCGTTATTTGATCCCTAAAATCGCCGAGCCAGCAATGGGATCATTTCACGCGGGTTCCACGACAATCCGCCAGGTGGCAGTAGTGTGTCATGACGCCCGGCGTCCCAACGAACGCTGGCGGCGGCGTCGGCGGCGGTAGCCATTTGCAAAATAATCAATCCATGGGAAATGGCGGCGCCTACGCTTAGCATAGCAATGCCATGGCAACAGATGAGGGTGGTGGGATTCTGTTGGGGATACAGGAAGGGGTGGGAGGGATAGGGATGGCTGGGGGGACAGATGGGAGATAGGGATATGCAGCTGGGAGGACCCTTGATAGTTAAAGGGTCTAGAGAATTAAAGGTGGGCGTGTCTTCATGACCCATTCCGCGTTCTCTCCCGTCCACAGCCCACTACCTTGCTGTGCCGTGTGTCGCCTGTCGTCATACCCTTGACTACACATTGTCACCGGGTTCCTAGAACCACTCACTGAAGGCTTCTGTCAAGAACTGACAGGACTGATTTCCTCATCCTTACGGGCTGACTCCAATCGCTCACCCAAACAGCCTTAGTGATAACAAACGTGATGCATGCAGGTATTTTTTTTTTTTTTTTTTCACAGAAGATTATACTTTCTTTAATATTTGCGATGCCTCGTTTATTTGAATAACTCTAAATATAATTCTATCCACTGATTCTCAAGTTTGAATTCTGTGAATGAAGTAAATTGCACAATATTAAGTAAATTGCCAACCAATGTTGTAACGTCCAACAGCCTACAACTAACATCCCACCATCAGTCCATGCAAAGAAATCATTACAATTCTAATACCATTCACAAATAAACGCACCTTTCAACACAATTCACCCAAGCTGAAAACACACAAATAAACACATCCAACCCCGTATTATCTAGACACAAAAGGCCCTTCTATTATTAACCCAGACACAGGAGGAGGAGCACGGGCGTACATCACACAGGTTGGTTATGATAAGCCGTGTCCCTGGGCGTATAATAAATCAGGCTGTGAGCGCGCGGCGCCTATGCCCCATTACTGCCCGCTGATTAGAGGTACTGCCCGCTGATTGGTGGTACTGCCCGCTGATTGGTGGTACTGCCCGCTGATTAGAGGTACTGCCCGGGTAACGGCCGTACGGACGGGGTGATCCCGCCCTATCTGGTGCAGCAGGTCATCGGGCCATGCGCCCACTAAAACACGGCCATCTTCTCCCTGTCACCCGGCCAGCAGAGTCAATCTAGGATTGGCTTTTCTTTTTCGTGCGAGGATGTATATTCTACGTGAACTCTGATAGTACGATGTTAGACATAATCATTACTTTAGTGGCCGATATGGAGTCCTTGCAGTGAGAGGAAAGGTATATGCTCTATAATTGCACATAGACCTAAATGGATCGTTTTTTCGATTGGTATCTGAAATACAGGATCTTGTTAATTTTACTTAGTTGTTTATGATGTCCATGCATTACATGTTATGGTTGACCTTTACCATAGGCGGTATCCGCATCCCCCATCCTACAAAGGCATATTCAATGGTTTGTTAAAGCTTACTGTACATTTGAATGGTCAGTTACATCCTTCTGCCATAGCTGTACAATAAAGCCTATGAATGTAAAGTTAGATGTATAACCTATGAATATGCTGTTCTGCGTGGGAGTTGGCCGGTGTAAAATAGTGGGTAATGGGCAATAAGGTGTCAGTGCCAAGAGCCTGTACGACCCGTGTGTACGACCCCTGTCGACCTGGCTATGGTCCAGAGGTCCAATGGAGTGCAGACATACAGTATACTGCTAATATTATCCACCTGTATATCCACACTACACAATGGCATCCTTAAACAATAATCCCCATTATCTATATTGTTTACTGGCCCTGTCGCATCTTCCCGTCCCAATACAATGTCCTTATAATTTCCACCGAATGCACACCAGGGACTGGAGATCCAGCACCTCAGTTCTAAGAATAGCCTCAATACGGAGGTTTGCGAGGATAACACTGTCATGGATAAATCCTCCTTAGGAGGCTCAGACACCTTTCTAGTCCCACTCCACTAAGAAATGACACACACAGGATCCCTACAGCTCGTAAAAGCTCAATTCTGATCCTTCTAGCAATGCTATATTCTTCCCACGTACTCTCTTGCCTTGATTTGTTTGGATCTTTTTTATGCAGGTTACTACAAAAAGCATGGTCGGGGTTAAAGTACCGGCATGGCCTGCCTCCAGGACCCATCAATAATAGATGTAGCATCGATCCCGTACCCACTGCATAGATATCAGGTTGACAGTCACAGTCCGTTACATTGCAATACTCTGCACTGGCGTCTATCGTGACAGCTCGGGAATAAATCTTTGCAAACCATCTGATATAATATTATAGGTAGATCATGTGTTATACGGATACTTATTTTCATAACGAATACCTCAAGGTCTGAATAAAGCAAAATAATATATACAAATGTAAATTTTTAAAAAATGACATGGAAGGCAATTTCTCATACATCCCATAAGAGTGTACGAAAGGTACTCGGCCCAGTATCAAAAGTACTTATGAGTCTTGGTAATAAATTTTCATGAAATAAAATTATCCAATATTGTGTCATTCCAGCTGGGGTTCTATATTTCAAGAGAGCCTACAACAGGAATCCAATCGGAATGAATCAAACGGGGGACACCAAATCAGCTGGGAACAAACCTAAGATGGCCACAGTGCCGACAATATTGGCTCCACATTAGAATCTCGTCTCTGTGATCCACTGTGGCCTATCAGGGCTGCCGCCCCCTTTACGTACGGCATCGGGGTCCGCGCTGCAATTTTCCGGTCGGCCTCCAATGACCATAAAACTATGACCGGGTATTAGCCCAGTATTCCAGCTGGACTGGGCAAGCGAAGGGTTGGTTGGGAGATTGGTTGGTTGGTTGGGAGGTTGGTTGGTTGGTTGGGAGGTTGGCTGGTTTGGAGTTTGAGGGGTTGGATCACAGGGTTGGGAGGCTATATAGGAGGTTGGGTTACCCTGGTCGGCTGGTGCGTTGCACTTTCACCCTGACGCCCAGACTCAATAGCACCAAGACATCTACATCTCCAATAAGCAAAGTCGATATTCCTACCCTCACCCGTCTCCTTTTTCCCCCTCTACCCGTTACTTTTTTTTCCTAAGCGCGAGAAGTGAAGGCATTGATTAGGGCGTCATGCTAATGACATGCACGATCTATGAGCGGGCTGGCGCCTGCAGTATGGCCTGATTATCATACTGCCTCGGGCTCAATAACACCCGCTCCCTATCACTGACAGCCAATAACACCCGCTCCCTATGACCAACACCCAACGACACCCGCTCCCTATCACTGACAGCCAATAACACCCGCTCCCTATGACCGACACCAGCTCCCTATCACCGACATCCAACGACACCCGCTCCCTATCACTGGCAGCCAACACCCTACCCCTATCACTGACATCCAACAACACCTGCTCCCTATTACTGACACCCAACAACACCCGCTCCCTATCACTGACACCCAATAACACCCGCTCCCTATCACTGACACCCAACGACACCCGCTCCCTATCACTGACACCCAACAACATTCACTCCCTATCATCGACACCCAACCAGTTATTGCCAGTCCCCACAGGATCAATATTGAAGGGAAAAAAATCATTTCACAAGAAATTGGCATCGGCGGTGGGATTGCATACCCCAAATAAAGGAGGGGAGGATCACAATCCAAGCGCAACCGACCTCTCACATTACAACCAATGTCAGATCATGTGCATAGTGAGCACATTTCAGGGTTCGCTGGCCAGGATTCGAGGGTGGAGGTGATTTCCGACTGCACCTGGTCTCATCAGGAGGAAAATAAATCAGGGAGTAACTCGGTTTGCTTAAAGCTACTATTGATTAATGATACTGATATGGGGGCTGGGGGTCGTATATTAAACGCAGGCGCGTCTGGTTTGATAGTTTGTTTTGTCTAATGTAAAAAGAGCTTAGGAGTTGTTTTTCTACCCAAATAGATTTATGTTGGCAGGCACAGAGTCTGAGAAAAACAATGAACAGTCAATCACATATTCAAGTCTGAGATATCTTCTATTTTGACAAACGATAAAAAGGAAAAATAAAGTCCACAAATGTTATGACGACTTCTCATGTTATAACAAAGAACTAGCTATGAAACAAAATCTAAATTCCCCTACATACCCTTGTATACCTAATCTCCTTCGAATTCATCCCACAGCTTTTTTTGCCATTTGCGTATTGTATTTTATACTTCAATTTCACACTCACGACCTCATCTATTTCAGTAGGTTGATCTAGGGCGATACTAGCTATACAGGAAGCGGATGATGTGTGACAGGGATCGAGGAATTAATTGCTTTGTATACAGTAATGGGCATGGGATGAGATGTCGGCCATGTACGATGGTATCGGTACGGGGGAGGAACATGCCTATTGGCTGTGCACAGGCCCGTATAACGACATAATAATACCAATCACTCGCAGCGCTGGATCAATAATTACATACTTACATCAACATTCAAAGGGGAGGCGACGACCGGATTAAGTTAAACACTTATCTGACAATTGAAATCGCTGTATATAGATACCCAACCGTGCAAAAGAAAACTAAGAAAAATTTATCAAAATGGTGATGTTTTCAATCTCACTCATCGGCTTTATATTAT
The DNA here is from genome assembly GCA_936440205.1 of Lepidonotus clava. Classification (NCBI taxonomy): domain Eukaryota; kingdom Metazoa; phylum Annelida; class Polychaeta; order Phyllodocida; family Polynoidae; genus Lepidonotus; species Lepidonotus clava. The sequence continues at coordinate 24,847,440 of OW387135.1, forward strand.
ATTGTTGTTGTAAAACTTCGTTCCGTGATTTCGTGGTTTATTCATAACAGGTTTGGCTGTTGGTTCATGGAATAGAATGACGGTATTGTGGATTAAGTGTTAAGACCCCCCGGCTCTTTAACTAAGTCAGGGATCATAGGGGTCGGCATATATATACAGGGGTCGGTGGGCAGGGGACGCCAGCCCCTATTGTATGGGTCTGATGCCCTGTTATATTTCCACCTCACGTAAATCAGATCCAGCCTGACCTGTTTCTGACTTAGGGCCCACCACATGCTGAGGACAAAATGTTGAGGTTCCCCGCACACTCTATTCGACTCTCGTTGAGTCTGAATCGCTGTGTAGACTGCTGACTCCCCCCAGGGGACATAGAATAGAATATAGTCGCAGTGCATGTAGGCGGCTTGGTCAGACAGAAAATATACGGATGAAATAACATACCTGATAAAAACGTGATTTGAGATGGTGAGGACAAAAAGTTCATTCATGGGCTGTTAAATTTTATATAAAGAGAAATATACTGACTATAGAGTTATGACATGAAAAAATGAAACCTTGGCTATAAAGTGTATCCTGCCCTGCTTTTCTTTGAAACATGGAGTATATATTTATGTTTTAGATCGCATCTCTCCTGCCAGAAAAATACACAATGGCTCGTTTGTATCCCATGGCATGTTTTTCCTTCTATACCGTCTCTAAGTATACATCCCAGATTTCTGCTACTATTCATTTCGTGATGTATTATCTTTGGCAGATTACAGCTGTGGGGAAAAAAAAGAAATAATCAGAAATAAAAAAAATACTGTGCTGAGAGTGTACATAGCCGGAACTTTTCCAGATTACATATTTCGCTCAAATCCAAAACAAACAGAACATGTCCCTTGTTGTTTTGGTGAGTGAGATTCAGGTAAACCTATGGGAGGCGGCTTCCCGGAATTACTGCCACCAGGTGGAGGCAGTGGCGTGTTGTGCTGCACCATGGGCCGGACGGCCCGCCCATCGGCCCCAGGAGACGACCACGGCTCATCCAGTTCCCAGCACAATCATTTCACAACTCAGCGCCTCATCAAAGATTAAAAAGCGCCGGGCATATTAATAAAACACGGGCCATCACGAGCAAATAACCGCCGTGCGCCTATTGATCACTCAGCGCGCGGAAAATATGTTTTCTGGTCGCGCGCGGCGGGGGGATGAAGACACATTAGCGCCAAAAGTCGTCTGCTGAATTCCCGCCAAAAATCTACTTTGGTGGATTGCACCGAGAAATAGGACGAATAAAAGGAGGAAATTGGAAGAGAATGGCGGGGAAATGTTCCCGGACATTGTTCCCGTAAAGCAATGGCACGAATAAACCCTTGATTGGTGGGTTATTGAATTATGAGTGGGGTTTATTGGTAGATGAAGGGTTAAGCTGCAGTGACTGACTGGCAGGCTTGGCGAGGGGTGCGACAGGCAACCTGTTAGCGGGGCGGGTCCAGGCTGCCTCCAGCGTTACAATCACTCTTCTCTTCAGGCTACCACTGCCTCACTGCATAAGGGGGGCAGAAGGCAACAAAAACATCTAGCGGAATGACAGACGGGACACTACAGGTGGCTGCCGACTTAATAATATCAAGACCATTTCTCAGCTTTATGTTGATTTATTTTTGGAAAATGGATCTATTTTGGACAATAGAACATCTTTCTTTACACGGTGAAATGTACTGAAATCAAAATTGTCTTTATCATACATTTTGTTAATCAAATCAACCTATAACAAATGGACCGGAGACAGTTGCATTAAATTGTATAATAACGCACACATAATATTTCTGGTAAATAAAACAAAAATGTTTATCTTTACAAATAACACAATTTCCCAGCAAAGTTAGTCATTCGCATACTAGTTGCACTCACAATGCTTCAAGACACAGACTCCAAAATGGCAGCGCGGTTCCAGCAAAGCAATAAAGAGTTTTATGCTGCCTTTTTATTGTGCGCATTGCTTATAGGTAGGAGAAATGAGCCTAGGCTGATGGCAATAAAGAAAGCCATTTCTGAAAGGAAAAGCAAGAGGCACGGGCAAACGCCTTGCCGTAAAGTGCATTATTTCTCCAGGGCGTCCCGTGTCGGATCAGTCGATCGTTAAGACCTCCCCTGGAGGCGGCCATGTTGGCGCATGCTCCAGTGAGCTCCTCTCATCTGCCGTCACGGCTGACTGCGTCGACCTTTGACCCCTGAGCCCAGCCAGCGCCGCACGGTGGCAGCACCCGTCCCGACGGTGCACGACCCCCATCCGGTGAGCGGCAATTGGGGATATGAGAGGCAGTTCCTGGCCAAGTTTTAATATTGGTCTGGTTTTGTAGACGTTTAATATGACATCTGACACTACGGGTATGGTTCAATGAATGCGTAACTGGCGCAAACCTAATTACCAATATTAACGGTCTTTCATACAAGGGATTATTACATACAATTTATGATCAATATTATACAGATCAATAATCATGAAACAATTCTGGGCTAAACCATGATCAATGTTCAAAGTAGTAGCTTTCTAAGGAGTGGGAATAGCTCTTTAGGCAGTTGATCCTTATCAGCGAATTTACGACTGATTAAACACATTATTTAGGAGCATTCTGCCATTATTTCCTATAGCACTCCCAACAGTAGCCACTATAGTGTACCTGTTCACCATGGTCGGTAATTTATTAATCCAAAGTGAACGCTGGTGATTGTTGTGGGGCTTTCCGCTAATTCCCCAATGAGGCAAACCCACATAAAAGCGGACGGTTTATCTTTACACGCCGCCACCTACTTTCGCCCCACTCGCCACAAATAGGGACTGAGCGCATTCTGTGCCACTCCCGACTGGCATCCTTCACCATTTTAATCCGATCCCATCAGGAGACCCATCAGGCCTGAACGGAGGGAAGGCGTCCTTTTTATGGACGTATATAGATCTCAGTGTTTCACCCAGCCAACCCCGGGTCCGTCCTGTTCCATATTGATGGCTTGGGGTAACGCGGATGGACACAGGGTGAGATTTGGCTGTGGTTACAGGGTCAAACACGATCAATGCAGGTATACTTGGGAGTCTACTCTTGGGTCACGCTCCCTGGTGATCACTTCTGTAACTAATACTGTACCACTAATTGTTACAGAATATTTTTATCAAGTAGCTCGATATATGCTCGGTTATTTGTTATTAACGGCACCACTGTTTCAACATTCAATATTAAATAAACCGTGAAGTTTTACTACACCTTATTATTTCTTTTAAAATATGCATGTATATCTGGGCTACGGTAAAAAGCAACTTATTGGACCGACTCGCTTTTGGACAAGGGAAAGTTCAACCATCGGTATTTCACACTCAGAGGACGCAGGCACATGATCATGCGTATGAAAGATAACAAAACAAGCCTCAGGCTAAGAAGTCTCGGGCTATCTTTGGGTGACGTTACTCAAAAGAGTGGAATGGGAATACCTGAACCTGTTGAGAGGTACATTACACCGCACAAAAGACACGGAAACCAAGTGTGCGAGGGAAGAAAAACAGAGTGTCATAGTCGGAGACCTGACCTGGGGAGAGGAGGAGCAGGAGGTGGCGTATTTGACTGTGCTGCTTCTTATAGTCCTTAGAACAGGAGGATGCCGCTGCCGCCGCTGCCGCCGACAGGTCAGCGTTTTTGCTACTGGTCAGCGATTGGCTTTCCTCAACTGGCGAAAAACGACAAGGGGCGGTCGGCGACCAATTACCCAGCGACCACCTCTCGCTTCTCGGGCTCAGAGGCAGAACAGCACGATCCGCCACCTCCAGTGTCCTCCAGTAGGCAGTCGCTGATGCTGCCGACTTTGTCGCTACCCCCCTTTCTGCCGTCTATTTTATACCCATCCTAAAGCCGCGGGCCTGTGGAGGGTTTGATGACAAAACGCGGCTAAAGGCCACATGATATTAGAGACCCCTGCTAGTCGCTGGAGGAGGGGGACTTACAGGAGGAGACTCACAGGCTGTACACTGAGCAGCTCAAAAACTGTTTAGTTTCCAGCTCGACTGCCAGCGCCCTGGAGAGAAATTCTGTAATCTTTCCAGACCCAAGTCTGTTGTATGGGGAGTCAAGGGGTTATATGGTATTGGGGTGCAGTACGTTTAAGTCGTGTTGGTGATAACAAGAATGAGGGAGTGACTTTCTGAGGCGCTGGTTACCAGTTTTAGTTTATCAGTGTACCATGCCAGGAATCAGAGGCAGAGAAATTTGTTGGGTCTATCCAGTCACCATCGATGACCTATGGCTGATACCCAATATTTATGTTTGTCTATACAAGGACTTCTTGAGTTAAGACTATCCAGATAATTCTTTGGCTTGATAGTGTTGACGGTGACAAGACTACATGCAGCATCCTCATGCAATGCATGCACCTGGGCTTAATGTTGGAGGCCAACTCCTTAAAGTAGTGTCGGTAGTGACAAGACTACCCGCCGGATCCTCATGCAGTGCATGCACCTGGAGGGTGACGCTGCCGGGAGGAGGCTGCCAGGTGACTCCAGGTGATTAGGTGGGCCGGGCCAGGTGATTACAGAGTGACAGCTCGCCCTCCGTCACCGCAGACATAGCCTCAGGGCCGCGGGCCAGACACTGATAGGTCTATGACGGAGGCCACGATACTGTAAGCTGCGGCTTAAATATGGGCGAGTTTCACATATGAAACCCAATTAGGCTTAAATTTTGAGGGTGAGGCAAATATGAAGGTTTTACGCAATCTTAAATGTAATGGCACTTGGGAAAAATGTTAATAATAAATACCCAAAGAACGACCCGAAAGGCAGGTGTGGCTTAAATTAGGGGTTTTGCGGTAAGTATGCTTTATAACGGAGGACATGATAGGTCTATAACGGAGGCCATGATCAGTAACGACACTCCTGTCCTAACATACGTGGGCATGGATTATAACCCGAACCCCTACAATCTTCCACGCCCTAGCCATAAAGGTCGACCCCTGAATCTATCCCAGACTCCCACCCAGACTGAGAGTATTTCTGTCCCTGTACCAGACTCATTTCCCTGTCGGTCATTCCGGGTCCCCTCCTTTCGCCCACTGTGCCGCCGTCCCCAAAGCTCCAGCCGGTTCCACTGTTTATCGTTTTATCGATTATTCAACCCCGAAATTCTCCCAGAGCTGGGAGGGGGTTGTCATGGCAACGCTTTTCAGGACAGCCCGAGAGTCACCTGTGCTGGCGCGACCCTGGAGGAGGGTGGGGGTGGGGGAGTGGTCAGCAACCTCCAGGGTCAGTGATAAAGGGTATGTGGAGAAGTCACCGGAAAACAAACCAGCGACGAAAGATTATCACAGGAGAGCGTTTATAACGTCGGCTCGTATTTCACTGTGGTTCCTTAAAAGCGTTTCCCCTGTGCCCTCTTTTTCCTTCGCATTCGAAAGGCATTTTTATTGGCGCAATCACGGCAGACATTGCCAATAAAAGAAACATTTTACCTTCTTTTTTTAATCCGTGTTTTTTTTTTCGGGAGGCCTTTCTTGATATATAGAGACGGCTCATCTGCATGTAATTGCATACCGTTCCCCAGGGCATCGGCTCGTCGGGATACAAGCGCCACCAACAATTTTTTTTTTTTAAACTATTTTTCATACAGCATAAATCTGGATCAATACAATGTTTCTTAGACGCGCATAAAAGGACAATCATGAGTGGCCATGTGTTGTGCAGTGGCCTCCTCGCCCAATAAATCTGAGTTCCTCTTGTCCCCAGAAAGGGCCCCCTGATATGGTTTTACGAGTGTAAGCGTCCCCTGAACCTGCATTCCTCCACTTCATGGTCGTAAATTCATGTCTGATATGCGGGCCGGGGGAGCTGGGATAAATCAACCTTAAATCAATACAAAAGCAGGTCGCCTAGTGGTGCTCCTAATTCCTCGCTGTCTGGTCGCGGGGAAATTTACCGAAGACCCCTGTCGATGGTCCAGCGGGACTGCTATTAGTATTCTTCCCAGCAATGACACTCACACAAATTCCTGCTCTGGTTTTCTTATACAAGTAACTTTCACGCAAATTCAGCTCTGGTTCACTTATTGCAGTGACTTTCAAGTAAATGCAGTTCTGGTTCCCCTGTACTAGTGACTTTCACACAAATGCAGTTGTTCCCTTATAACGTTGACATTCACGCAAAACCTATTATATAGTTCCCTTATACCCTAGCCCTGGCTTCCTCATACAAGTGACTTTCACGCAAATCCAGCTCAAGTTTTCTTACACCAGTGACATCCACGCAAATCCAGCTCCGGTTTCTCAATTCAAAAGGGGACATTTGGCTTGGGGATCCAGTCTTTAAAGGGAAAAGAAGGACGTGCAGTGGGGCTGTAATTAGGTAGCTTAAGGCACCGACCATTGGCGGTTTTCCCCCAAACATGAGCTTTTCGCCGTGGCCACCGAAAGGCAGTTTTGAGGAAATTATTTGAAATGAAAACGAACCAAAAAGTGAAACCAAATACGCAGAGCTAACAGTGAGAATGAGTGAAAGCGGTGGGTCCCCTTTGTGGACACGCAGAAGTTGTCTGGGTACGATTACATAAGGCTTGTGTGCGTGGAGGGAGAGAACGATGGCGACACGGCGCGGAGAATAATTTTTCCCCAATTCTGACGAGGGTTTAATATGGCCGATCTCAGTTATCGGCAAGAATCTTGGTCGGGGGATTTTAAGGGTTTTGGGGTGTGGTTCAGGGGGCGTCACGTCACATCACGTTCAGTACACTGACAGAATGAGGTCGGGGGAGGAGGCGGGGCAGGGGGGAATGAGCAGGGGGAGTTTGGGGGTAGGCGAATTGAAGGAGTTTTCACGCATGGCTGAACCCATTCTTATTTGGGCACGTATTAAATTGCGATCTGGGGCGTCCCAGCGTGCACTGTGTGGCCCCGTGGGGTGAGGGTAAATTTAACCAGGTCCCACCTGATCACACATGGCCACGTTCCCACCCCTAGTTGCGTCCTCAAGATTTCAGGAAGTCATGAAAAATGTGCTAGCCTAGAAAAAGGGGGCAAGCGATAAATACTAATATGACTGATTAGATTGTAATCTATTGCCAAGATGCCTGGCTATTTATGCAAATTTCAACCCAGCCATCGACAGTTTGATTTAAAGTTTGATTTACTGAAGCTATTAGCTTCAAACGTCGCCGTTTCTAATACCTCTTAACTGTAACTATGACGACGGAAGTTTTCCATCGATAAGATTCTACTGGCCATTGACTACCACCTAACGAATGTGGATTCACGTTTAGAGACATCAATTGGCGTTTAGTAAACGCAATTACTGCTCATAAGCACAGCATTAGTAAGATATTACTAGGCATCGTTCATTATAAGATATCGTCACGACTATTGCTTATCAGATTCGCCCAGTATTGCCCCTCGTAATCGCCAATCTGACCCATCTGGGAACCTGTCATGATGGCTGCTGATTTGGTTATCTTGCATCTGGTTGTCATGCCATCTCTATACCTGAGGGACAGCCCTATCCATATTGACCATGTCACAGCAGTGACAGGATCTTAAGACCCTTCACAGAGAGTAACACAAAGAAAAGGAGGGCCAAAACAGAAGGAGGATTGAAAAAGATTCAGCTTTCTACTGTTACACATAACCTGACATAACCCCCGTCCCTCCTTTTTTTTCATTATTCTTTATCATTATTAGTCTTTCCAATATTTCAAGTAGTTGTGTAGGCCGATAACTTACTGCGGCAACATTTCTCAGTGTGTTTGAAATTAATCGGTAGTAGTCCTATCCTTTAAGTAATGTGGCTTCCCACTCTTGATCATGGCGTCTCCAGGAGCTATTGAATTGTCCCCATTCACCTTTACATACCACTAAAATCCTGATTATGTCCCAATAGCCTAAAGGTGACACCTGAACCAAACTTTTACGGTTGAATGAAGCCTTAGGTCCAACTTTAAGTAACCGGTAAACACGCAGTGTTTGTATTAAAGGGACCGTCTCGGACCATGCGTGACATTAGGGTTAAATTAAAAGGTGACGCTCGGGGCAAGGGGTGGGGCTTTTAGGGGTGACGCTACTCGTTACGGCTGACCTTATTGGGCACAAGGGACCCACTTACAAAGGCTGGGGGCCGTCAATACGGAACTCAATACCGATTACCGAAAAGCCCCTGAATTGAGCCGCAGTCCCTAAGCTGAATTGAGCCATTCTCACTTTTAGTAGTTTTTTTATCTTCTAGATCTTTAGGTAATTAGACGCCCTTAATTTTGATATGAGTTTGGCTTAATTTTCGAGATTAACCCTAATTTAGGCCGTGGGTTAAATTGGTGGTTTTACAGTAGCGTGTGAGCAGGGTAAGACGCGGGTAATGACCAACCCTCCATCCCCACCCCCCTGCTCTCACCCCTGCCGCCTGCAACATTGTTCCCCCTATCACCCAACGATTAGCAATTAACTTCCACATAAAAAGCAAGCCTTGGGTCAACACGCCTGCCGCTTTAATCAACTAGCAAAACAATACCAGGTGTCGAATTGGTGATCTGATCGAAGTGATCACCACTGAAAGCCACTATGCGGACCTGTCAGCTGGAGGCGAGCATCAAGACATTTTTGTGCCCGCTTTTTCGGCGATAATGTTAACGCATTGCTTGGCAGTTGCCTTAAAACAGCTCCAGATTGAATGAAGAGAGTTTTTGCTGCTTTTTGTCCTTTATTTTTAATTGTTGCCTGACAGACATGAAAAATGACTTCTGTTAGTTTTTGCCCTTCCGGGCTTGGTTACAAGAGCCAATGGTCCATCTGAGAGGCTGGAGTAGGGGAAAAAGCCCAAAGGGCTGATGATGAAGTCATTGTGAAAAGTAGATGTTTTTTAAACACTCGTGCTCTGTGTAAGGAGTTATCCCAGAGAAATTCTGACATGAATGTGTTTCTTAACAATTTGTTCGCCAAATAAAATTCATTGACCTTTTTAGGACCAACTTCTTTTCCCCTTTTCTTCTGAAAATATGCATCACTGGTTCGGAGACACAGAGGAACTATTGATGAAGCATCAACTTCGGTGTTTAGCTACAATATAAATTACTTTTAACTTATTTTTGTTACAAGTTTTGAATTAATATACTGAAAGGTCACGGTTCTAGTTGCAACTCCAATAACCTTTTCAATCTCAAGAAGCTTCACAAAAAAGGCTCTTTCATACTCTGTGAGTAAATGTAGCAGGAGAGTGCTCAGAACATTTTAAACAAGCAATAGAACCTGCCGTGACAATGACGGTAGTGGGATGATCCTACTTTCATGACTTATACAGCTAATGATGCAGCTTTTTATTCCAAAACGGAGGATGGGACGCTCCATATATTTTTTCAGCAAGACGTATAGCTGGTAAAGTATAAACTGTCGTAAGTTCATCTGGTAGTTCTTTTTCCTATTCCTAATTGAAGGTATAACGTACAGCTGATATTTTTACTTGGATTATAATCAAAATGTTATTGCCTAATGGTTTGTATAAACAACAGGCTGCACATTTACATGCATGATCCAAACACTTTGATGGCCATGTTTCAAAACTGTGTATTTTGTCTTAGGGTTTGTTTTATGGGTACACAAGTACTTTACATTGTCAAGTGTCCTGATTGATAATGTTAAGGCAACCAGTATACACTCATTAAAACCAGTGATTGTATGTACCAAGGTCAATTTGTTGGTACCGGTTATCAATTAAACTTGTGATCCTCCTAGGCTGCGTGGGATATTAATTCGTCAATTATTGAGTTAAATAGATAATTACAAAACAATGAAAGAAGAAATTGGATAGTGCTGCCAAACATACAGGTCTTCGAGTATGCCCGGTATGTGAAGTAGTCAGCACAGTGAGTCAGTAGATAATATAGGCCTACATGTACCCTTAGATAGTCATACATACTTAACAACACACTCTGTATCCCATACTACTTGAGATGTCTTTTAATGTATTACTCACATTAAGCTAACTGTTACTGATGTACATGCTCTTTTCATATTTATAAGTATCTTTGTTTCATGAACGTTAGGAAGTATGTAGAGTATTGCTTATACCACTATCTGCATCCCTTTTCATACTGATTTTCATTTTGTCGAGGTCATATTATGTGGAAAACAATTTCATTGTATGGTAAATTAGAGAAACTGTTTCCCTTAAAGTCATTCCAAATTGATAGCTAGTTGCCATACGAGTAGAGACAATACGACGAGTTACATGACAACTTTGATAATCCTAGGTGTAAATCCAATCTAATACACACATCCTCAAGCCATGCTTGTAAGCTAAGCAAGGTTGATCGTCACTATGATGATGGCTGCCAGGAAAGTACATAAGTACTATAGATATTATTTCCAACCGGACCCAGTCATGAAACACTCTTCACTATCAAATCATTCAGTGAGATGCCTGTTAGTGCTGCTATCCCTCAAGATAGAGCTAATTCTACAAATGTCATCGACTCTTATTACACAATTTTATCCATTAGACAATCTTATCCATACTCAACACGCCATACTTTTGTTACTTCTAAGTGTTATGGCGTAGCATGAGCAATATAAATTTCATGAAACACGAGAAAAACTATTGATACCGATACTTCCATACATCTGACAAGGTTAAATGCATGAGATTTGGGTAAGTTGATATATGCACAAATTATTGGAATTATTCAGTGATTTGATATAATAAAGTTGTCAGACCAACAGAACCAGTTCTTCTGACCATAAATTCTGCATTCTTTCAAGAAGGTCTGAAAATCCAAACATGTTTTTGCATCTCATTCTGGCGGGGAGAAGACTGTGGACGTTTTTGTCTTTACAGTGCACTAACAAAGCTGCAGTGAGCCGTCCGTCCAAACAATGGACCAATGTCAAAGCTTGTGTTGACTTTTTCCTCCGTCTCAGGGGAAATAGAGTGCCATGCATGGGTGTTTAATTCAACACAGCGGGGGGACGGCATCACAACCACCCATGTCACCTGCATATAAACAAGGCCAGTGTTTCTCAACAAAGGTTCTGTATACTGTGGAAGGGTGTAGGGAGCCTAGATAAATATTGAACACGGCATGGCAGATATCATATATGGAGGATCCGGAGTTGGTCAACTGTTTATCCACAGTAAAACCATAATACTTTCTGACGTACATGTGTGTAAACAGTTCACTGTTATAGCATTTTGAATTTCTAGATAAGTCTGAAGTTTAGGTAAAGAATATTTTTGGATATTGTGTTAAATAATTCTTTATATAACAATATCGAAATCCCCTGTGAAATCTGATGGAGGTAAAGGAAGCAAATGAGCGACCGTCCTCTGCATGACCTATCACTGAGGAATAAAATTATTACAACCTCTTTGTTTTGCATTAGACCTATTTTAAATTGGCAATGCTTAAATCCATACCGAGTTCTTATATAGGCGGTTTCAACTCTGCCCACCAGGAGATACCCTTCTAAAGACCAGTCCTCATTACACCTGGTAGGAGTGGGAGGGAGGTCCTCCAGTAGGCCTTCTACCTGTTGGGTCAGGCCCAGCCGTGCCTCATCATACACCTTAAAACATCGCCCCCATCTTCTTCATTCAGCGCCACGTCGGTGGGTCTTTTTGTAGGGCCTTTTTATAGGACCTTTTCGTATGACCTTTTTTGTATGTCTCTGTGTGAGTGTGTCGGGGATGTTCAAACATAGGGCGAGGTGAAGGTCTGCTTTCAGGCCCTCCGGGATTCAGTCGGCGGTCAGTGAGGGGTCAGTGTATTCTCTACGAGCGGCGTCCCTGAAGGTGGTTTTACACTCCGCACATATTAGAAAAGCAATTCCGTTTTGATGATACACATGTGTAAAACACTCCAAATTGCCAATTCCAAACAATTATATTACTCTGATGTAATATCATCATATCGTGCGATATCGCAGCTCAAAGTCGTGTAGTGTAATCGGGCATTTATAGTAATATAGGTACACAGACACCACGCCAACCGCCCACATCACGTTGACGTCATGACACCCTCAACTTTCCCTGGGGTCTCAGGTATTTTATGTGATATCACGTTGCCAACTCAATTAGAACCTGTCTGTGGAAGTCCCTCTTGAGGTTTCGGAAATAAGATAAACGCAATACATTTTGCTGATGTCTGTTTGTAACTTGATATGCTCTTAAAGATTTCTAGGGCATTTGTTACTATAAATTTGTAACAAATTAACATACTGGTTCTCGTAGATAGGCGTAGCCTACAATAGGCAAAAGCTCCATTGTATTGTCTCCGTCTTTGTACCATGGGAATCGGTCATCACAGCAGGAAATGACGGTATCAATTCAAATCAAAGCACATTCAAATCCTGTGCTCATTGTGTAAAAACGATATTCTCATAGAAGAGTCAATCTTAAGTGGATTTCCCAGATTGAGTTGCTCTTGAAATGTATGTCTTGAATAACATAAAGTGTATAGATCTATACATCCACGAGTAGAGCCACTGAAGCTGGTCTAGACAACTAGATTTCAGCCGGGCTCTAACCTCGTTTGTCAAGATTGATCTTAGGGGAAAACTACTCAAGACAGCAAATCTAATTTCTGATATTCCATTTAGAACTCCGCCTGGTCGCGCCCGGCCAGCGGAGTCTGTATTTCTGTAGTGAAATTAGATTTGGCCGCAAAATGAATGATATTTATTCTTGAGATTACGCAAGGCTGCTCTGGTGACCGTTCCTTGAACTACTCACACCCCGAAGTTCACACCTGATGCTGTTCTGGAGAACTTCAAGTGAACTATTCACACCTCAGGCTGCTGGAGAAGCCCCTGAATGAACTCATCACACCTGAGGCTGGCACTTCAGTTGCCTTAACAAGGTCCACCAACAACGTCGTTCACACATTGGCTCTAACTAATTAGATAGCATTGTGAAAGGTCTTTTTACCTTTGGATGCTTGTGACCATACTGCAATTTTTTGCCAAAAGTAGGGATTGGTAGTTGGGTGACGTGAAAAGAGAACACCTACTTTTTACCCAACACATTCCCCTGATAAACAACTTTTAGCATTGTACACAAATTGAGTAATAATCTGGATTAAAGCCATCCACTACTCTTGCTTTTTTTTTTTTTTTTAAAGAGTATGACTTGTCTGTCAAACATATGTGTCTGGAACAAAAACTGATGTTCCCCAGACACATTCTATATGGTCAGCTACTATCATCCACTCGGATGAGGCCGGGAGTGAGGTTTGATAACAGGGACATCTGTATAAACATATGTATGAAATACAGCCTCCACGGCAGATGTCGACCTTATCAATGGATGAGGCTAGACAGTCCTATCTTGTCCATATACTGTCAGGACACCTTTTTAAGTACGTTGAATCCCTTTTGGTAATAGTAGTACAAGTACATGTACACTGGCACTAGAAGAACCAAACTGTAGCAACGTAGGCACTACAATGTGAATAGACAATACTAAATTAACTTTAGAATAATTACTTAGTATCACAGCTCTCCTGGTATTTTAAAGGATCCTTATAACAGTAACAAAAATATATAGAAGTATGATTATGACAAAGTTAAAGGAATAATATTTTAGACATATAAATGCGTATATTATATTTTAGAAAATCAATGTTTTCTATCCATTGTCTCTCCAGCGAGACAAAAGCATTGCCTCGCTTCACATAGGAGGAAAAACAATCAAAATTGCCTCTCTTTGTGTTGACTTTGTATTTACTGTCTGGCGACAGGTGCATAGTGAACTGATGGTGGGAGGAAGTGGGTCAGGACTGAGCAGCTCCCAGCGGGTCACGTGACCACGAGGGGCTCATAACTCAGGGGCTGGGGCAGCAGCAGCTGGCCAAGGGCTGCCAAGATGAGGGGCCGCCGGGTTTGGTTTGGGGCCGCCGAGTATGGTTTGGGGCCGGTGGGTGGGGGTGCGAGTGGACAAAAAAGGGGCATGGGATCTATGGGTTGGAGTAGAGACTCAGAGGGAGGGAAAAAAATCATAAAAGGGACACTCACCAGGCTGATGGGTTAGTCACGTTATGTGATATCGCCTCGTTCCGCTTTCCTACTACCGGTAGTACGAACAGGCACCGAAGCGTTTGGTCTATTAAGGGGTTGAGTGATGTACATATGGGATCGTATAGCAACATTATTTGGGGGTCTGTGAATTTTTCCTGCTGAGGAGGTAATAGTCTTCCATTGGCGTGCATCAAAAATTGCCGTTTCATACATCAACTTATAACTGCTTCAGTTGGATACCTTAGCTAATTATAAGTGCTTTAGTTGAATGCGCCAGCTTATCATAACTGCCTAAGTTGCACACAAACATGAAATCACATTACATCCCTAACATTGTTACTTCAGGCAGTTTTTTCATTAAAGGCCCCATGCATCTGGCATCCCCTGCTTTACGCAACTGCTTGGGCCAAACGTCCCCGAATACAGACACGCAGAGGCAGCTGAGCATAAAATGCATGGCCATAGTGATCATGTGAAATGGGTAGGGAGTGTGTCTGGGTAGGGTTGGGGGAGGGGGTAGGCATGGAAGGAGGGGGGGGGGGGGTAATGGAGAATCATGTGAAAGGGAGACGGGGCAGGGTCATAGAAGACCACATGTTCTCCCCGCGGCTTCCCTATTCCCTTCCCATCTCGACATCCATTGAATACATGCAACACTGGCGTTATGCTTTACCCCCCCCCCCCATTACACCCCACCCAATCCCTACCCCGTCACACGTTTCTGTTTCCCGGCGCTTCCTCCAGTCAGGAAGTGAGCAAACAGAGTGACCTTTCCAGCACACAGCCAGGGAGGGAGTAAAAGGGGGCTGGGGTAAAGCATGTATTCCACTAGGCGATTTTCACTACCGAAAATTTGGTTATTTTTAGATTTTCATTAGGGATGCTGCAAGAACCCGTACAATATACATATCATTTGAAAGAGAATTGAAAGACCTTTTTAATGATATAGGGCCTACATCTGTATAATCAGCCGTTATTTTCACTCGTAATTTCGGAAATCGTGAGTATAATCGCCTAGTGGAATACAGCCTTACGGATTACCACTTTCCCACGGCGTGCGTGCTGGGTGGCAGGGTCACTACTGACATGACGACCCCGTCACAAGCGGCAAATATTTGTCTTGGCCGGGCTCATTATGACCGGGTTAGGGTCAAGTGTGTAGGGCTGAGAAAGGAGGCGGGTTGGGGAGTCAATCTATCCTGCCCAAACCGTGCCGTACACTCAATGACATCAAAAGGTACCTAAGCACGCGTATCACATTTACAACAGAGGTAAATAGAAACACATGCCTTTCTATATTATATCAACAAATGGTCCAGATATGACGTGTGGAATACACACATCACAAGTATCCATATACAAAATGGTAATTCCAATACCCATAGACATATTTACATAATGTTTTATTAAATGCAGAGTATCACATCGTGTTAAGAGATTGCTAGAACGTATCTTCACGCACATGCCCTGGCTCAGATCATGGAGGGTATTGCCCTCCATGCTCAGACAGAACTAGTTCAATTATGCTTGAAGACTGAACCAGGGAGTCAGGCCATAAAAAGACAGAGTGAGTCGTTTTTAAGGCCGGCTGCTTCTTCCCCAGAGTGCCATTGCTCGGTTAAATTAGAGAGCACGAAACGGATTTATGGCCTCTCAGGCAGCAATATGAGCCCATTTACAGAAAGGACAATAAATCTCCATAATGCAATACTTTGCTTTCGGATAGAAGTTTCAGTTTAAGGTTACAAAGTATCTTGTACTCTTAGAAGTTCTAAATATAGAGTTACATCAGTTTCAGAGATCAGTGGTGGCCCTAGAGATATTTTTTTTGTCTGGGTGGCAGAGCCCATAATGCTATTTCATGGAGGAGCTTGGTTAAATACCCAATTAGAAGACTGTCTGAACCAACCAACTCCCCTCACTCCCCAGTCCCCGCTAAAGTATATACGGAAGTAACCTGCGATAGATAGCTCGTCATATTCATGTACCCAGTATATAGTCCTACCTCGTAACATCCATGGTGATGTCTTTTGTTGGACTCAGCGTCTCAGGAAGGGCTTAAGGGCGCAAGCCCTCTCACACTGCACACAGCGCCACCATTATTCAGAGAGGACACTAAAAGGTCATTGGTAGCGCTGGTCCTGCCCGGCGCCCTCCTTGATGGAGAAAAAGCACAGGAGATGGGTTTTTGTAATGCTATTTGGGCGTCTGATGGACGAGGGACGTGCAGTGGAGCTCGCCTCCCTGGGCGGCAGGAAGAGACGGGTCTCAATGAGGTGTTTTCTCACCTCCGCGCCCAAAGATGGCGGAGATTGGGTGAGGAGGGCAACATACATCACCATGGCAACGGCTGAATGAATGGCCCCCAGTCAGGAAAGGTTTTGTGGAGGGAGAAGGGGGCACGTGACCTGTTACTATAGCAACTGCGGGCTTGAGCGGGATGTGGGACGTTCATGCATTTCTTTACTAAGTGGTGGGCGATCCCAGGCATGTCCGGGGCTTAGTGCACCTTCACAGAGAGAAATAGGGAAAGCCAATGACGATGTGCTTCTATAGTCTACTGCTTTTATCTAATTAGCGTTTTCGTATTCTAATAGACATCAGTAAATCAGACTTTTTACTGTGTTATTTATTACTAATGGTCGGCTATATGTCTCCCGTGATAGAGTAACAAAAAGTACGGTTTTATATGCCCTGTGCCTTATAGTAGCCGTACAAAGACCAACTCTTGGGAGCTCTATGCCTCCTACTCTTCTCCTGTGAGGTTTTATTGGATTTTCCTGATATTGTATAGGACCTATGGGGCACCTCCCTTTACGATGACACATGGCCTATGGCTCTGAGCTGCTACGGTCCGGAAATACAGCTTTCGATCTAGAATCTAATTTCCGAAAGGGAGAAGACAAAACATATATGGGGATATATATCATCCCCAGGTAGATCCGCTCCATATTTCCTATATATGTAGTTTTATGTTTTAGTGTAGGTAGGCTATAGGAGGCTTACGCTCCTGCTTTGGATCTCCTCTGTGTAGAACCATATCATAAATCTGACGTATAGGAACTGGAAGGCCTATATCCCGTATGCTCAGACTCACCCTGCAGCCATAGGGTACGTTCACGAAGGTATTATATGACATGGCGAAATCTAATATAAAATCAAACAACTATAGGCCCCTACACTTATTTTAGATCTCATTTGATAAAAGACAGATGAGGTCGGATACTTAAACTGCCCTGGGAGTACTAGGCTTAACTGCAGAATTTCGGACATTTTAGTATAATGTTAATATAATTATTACGATTCTGCGTTTATGATACAACCCATCAGTTGACAAGTCCCCAAGAGACCCATGGAGCAAATGGCATGCTGATGCTAAGGACGCAGGTATCTCTGCTGGTATCAGGAGTCGACCTCCCCTCGTCGTCATCCAGCCGGGCCCACCCTGGAGGAGGGTAACATGCAATCTTCGGCTCCGCCCAGACCTGGTAAGGCTGCCTAAGGATTCACAGACATGCTAGGGCAGGGGTGCTCAGAACCGTCTTCTGAGCTTGGCCCACAGGCTTCAGGCTGTTTCTGGGTCGGTGCCTCAGATACAAATGATTTCAGGTATACAAAGACTAAAAGATTGGTTTGATATCATCATATGT
Source organism: Lepidonotus clava (assembly GCA_936440205.1). Lineage (NCBI taxonomy): Eukaryota > Metazoa > Annelida > Polychaeta > Phyllodocida > Polynoidae > Lepidonotus > Lepidonotus clava. Next base: position 24,865,097 of record OW387135.1, read on the forward strand.
ATACATCGTATGTATTGTATAAGATATAATATGATATCCAATATTATCATGCACTGTCACCGACAGTCTATATTATTATAGTCTTTTGGCGACATGGTAAATACATGTGTCTAGCCATGTTGTCTGATATCAAGTGGTCTGATGTCATCTATTTGCATGCATGTACCTTCCATGTAATGAGATACATACATGTGAAACCAACTTAAATGCACATGTTATGTATACCCATACACTGCTAAGACACCACCCACATTACCCTCGGCGTCCATATGGTGGCGTCCGCATGTCGCACATACAGGAGCCCTAGGCAGACCTAGCCAGGGAGTCTGGGTGCATTTTTCACCTGGATGGCATAGCAAACATACGCTACCTGTCCCCGTTCAGACGGCCGCTCACCTGAATGCCTCCCGCCCAGGTGCCGCCAGAGCCCCACGTTAGGGGTACCTGGCCTTCACTAGAACAAGTCACCGTCTAATGGAGTCTCTGCCATATGCATGTCAATCATGAAATTTCACTTCATTCATGTGTGCGAAGGGGCTGTGTTCGGTTAAGGAAATACCCAGTTAGACCTTAGAATTGAGGTATCTATATTTTCATAGGTGTATTTTCTTCCCAGAAATATGAGAAATGTTATGTAGGCGGAATGACCCCAAAAATTAGAAACCTGTCCCATTACGTTTCTCTTCAGGTCATGGAGCAAGTGTTTGATGTTTCTTCAATTTAAGATGATGTAAAAATGTAAAAGGAAAGACCGCAATTGGAATTTTCATTTGAGGATATTGTATTACAACATGCGTTGTTTCTAGGTAAAACATCTCATGCATTTCCAACAGACAAGAGTATCAATATCTACGCCAAACGGCATTTGCTGCAAGGAAACTTTCCAATTTACATAAGCCAAATTTACTTTGATAATTTGTCCATATTCAAACATTCATTCCTTTTAAATGCAAAAAAGGAAGAAGTACAGAAACAGGTTTCCAATAAATACAACCATGACAAGCTTTCCTCATATCTTAAAACAAGCAGAACACATCTTTCCTCTTGAGGAGCCGGATTACAGGAGATTAGGTTTATCATCCGTGTCGCGAGTTTGCACATCTTAAATACCATGCAGCTCCCCCAACAGGCATCAGTTCCGCCAAAAGTACGACCTGAGTAGTATTTGCCCGGGTATTTAACCTGCAGAGAGATACTACCTGAGTAGTGTTGTCTCTGGTATTTAACCTCCCTGAGTCCAGTGTATATCCACCTGTCTACATGCCATTCTGATCCTCCAGGGCAGGATTTCTCCTTATCCCATGCTCAGGTAGCCATACCACCTTCCCTGGTGGTTGCCTGGGGTAGTACAAGTCTAGGGGGATGAGACACCTTTAAGAGAGTTTAGGGGAAAATACTCAACTGTCTGGCTCAGAATGAGAGAATCATTCACGGTTTTGTTGAACTGAAAAACGACAAGGACAGCATGAGGTTAGAGAAGCGATCAGAGAAGGTCTTCACACATGAGGTCTTTCGGGGAGGAGGAGTTTTACGGTGATTAGCTGCGGTGAGCTGCACTCAAGCTGCGAGCACAGTTCACTACCTCATGTCCTTATGTCCTTAATGCTCATGTCCGTAATGCACATGTCACGGCGGCCTGTCCAATTGTGAAGTAACAACTAGAGCAAAGAGAGGGAAGAGCGACGGAGAGATAGCAGAAGATCCATGTGGTAAAGAGGCTATTAATTCAGACGAGGCTACTGTCTAGATGAAAGCAGACTGAAAAGTGAAGGGCGCATGTGAATAGGTTATTATCTTGAAATGCACAGAAAAAGAGAAAAACGTTTAGTGCTGACGAGACCCACGCGGCTTAGCAATTATAGAAGTGTAAAATACGTTGCATTAAGCTGAAGAGATGACGGAATATAATCATGCAAACAGATATGCAATGCAATTAGACAGTTTAATGTGGCAGTTAACAATTACAACAAAAGTATACTATCCTTCCAATCAATAATTTAATTCATAAGACAATACGCATCAAACTTAAAACCATTCATCCGATTCCAGTCCGCATACTTACATTTAAAGTTAATAAGTATATTCAAATACAATCCTACAAAACCTAAATCCATAGCAAACCGACCATGTGCCAAGTCAAGAAACAGAAACAGATGTTGCAGTACAGTGTACCAAGAATATGCACCAAAGCCCTCACACTCGTTAACTTCAGCAACAATCCCTACGGCTTACCATCCCCTGCTTGTGTTTTCATAGGCGCACTATCATCGATTCCCCACTGGCTGACCCCCTCCCCCTCCCCCTGACCCGCTGACCAGTACTGGCCTGGAGGAGGCCTCATAGGGCAGTCAGTGGGGACGGCCTCCAGGTGGATGGATGGGCTCCAGGTGCAGTAATCAGGCTGGGAGGGGCCGGGTGCTTTACAGCCTCCACACCTGAGCGTCTCCGCCGGGAGGCCAGTGATACAGATCTCCTACCTCATCAATTCAAGTCGCACACAGGCCTATAGGCCTTTTGATAGGGATCTATCTATTCTATATGGAAAGCGAATTATTATAGGAACTGGCGATTCAGTGATGCATCATTGTTGATTATCCGCACCATCTATAGCATAGAATGTGATATTTTATTTGATAGGGTAACTTATGTTTTTGATGTACGTATTGAAAAGTTCCATCTTGGACGGTCAGGCCTGAACTCAGATTTGAAGTAAATTTGTCAAAATGACAATATTAGCTAGTTAATAAAAGCTCATACAAATGGTAAATTTATGTATGAACCAGGGTCATCTAATCATTCCTAATCGATTTGTCTAATCCCAATGCAATCAGCGATGTAAGTCAGGGTCAATGACAAAATCTGAAAAAGCATTAAGAAAATGTGTTTGTTTCTAAGAATGTTATGAAACTTCGAGTAAACACTCATTTTTGAAAGTTATCATCGCAGGTGTTGAAATCAGACTAAAATCTGAAAATTTACATTCCTATACAACGAATAGATCTAATACTATTGTGTTTTAACCTCCTACTATTTATCCATGTAGAGCTACCCTGTGTCTTGGCAGAGGAGAAACCATTTAGTCGACATTTAAGGCCGACGCGTTGCTCGCCATGGGCTGTCGGCTATACGTGCCGATAAAGGAGTCGACTGAAGCCGATGTCTGTCGGCTATGTGGCCTGGTGCCTCCCCACACCTGGCTGCATGTTCTGGGTCCAGGGAAAAATCCATAGCAGAAAATGGCTACAGAGACTGCCATGTTGACATATGGCTTCTGCAACCTGCCACTCTTGTTTGTGTCAACTTGACAGGCCTGAGTATTGGTCTGTGAATCTCTGCCTCTAATAACCTGGATCGTTCTGCAGGTGTCCGACAGCTGTGAAATATGGGCTTTAGATTAAATTATCTCATATTAAAAGATGGTGTAAGTCTGAGAAAGAAATTATACTGAACAGTCTTTCCTGTATTTAGTCTCCTCTTTGGTGCATTTACTAAAGTCACAACCCGTGATTCTATTGATTCAAGTAACTGTGAAAGAATAGAGATGTTTGATAAAATTAGGATGGTCATACGAGGTCAAAGGTTTGATATTTGAAAATGATCTAGGCCAGTCCAGCAGGTATTCCTGACTTAAAAACATTTTTGCTTCAAGACGAGTAAGTTTTCCGTCAAGTCCTCTGGAGGCTGTACTATGAAATGACCTATTAGGCCTGTATTAATTTCACAAGACCTTTCACAGGCCTTAGGTATCATTTATTATTCTTCGTAATTTCAATCAGACTTTTCATTTCTGTAGCCTTTAATGTCTTGCAGGGGAATGAATTTCCCCGTTCAAAAACAACCGTCTCTTATCAAAAGGTCCATGTTTTACGGACTGCCATCCTCAGCTTTCATGTTCTTGTCCTATGACGTAGATGCCCTTTTACAGGGAGCCCTTTATGGGGGCCCCACAATGCAGGCCACTGAGGGCTTTGATCATATTCAACAAAAATCTGCTCAAACGGCCATGATGGGAGTGGCTCAGAGCAGTTGTTTAATATGCTCACCCCAAACCCCATCCCTACACACCCACTCCATGTAAGGGCTGACCAACAGAGGAAGACCCCCACCTGGGATCCATTCTTTGGATCCCAGGTGGCCGCGTTGATCCTACCAAGCCCGACCTCAGCCAATCAGGTCAAGTGATACAGCGACGCGTATCGATTACCATGGTGATGCGAACAAGGACGTCTGCGATTGGCTGATCAAAGCCTGTAGCTCCAGGGTGCGGCCTAAAGGTGGCTGATAGGACTGGCTGACCGGGCCGGCTGGCCGGAGAAGATAACACCTTGTATAAGGCCGGAGAGAGATGACCTCTCGACGGTGGTGACGTGTACCTTTTTTATCGTTTACTCAACCCCGTCCGCTGATCTAACGTAGATTTGGACACTATCTATTGCGGCTTAGTGCTCCGTGGAAATTCGAAACGTCTCTCGTTCTTCTTTTTACCCTTCATATAGGCCCTAAGCCCATTTCTGAAAGCTTTTATCAGGGTATAAGCCTACTATTGAAAACTTGCTTTGTGTCCCCCTTTTACAGTAACAGTTCAGGTGAACCAGTTACAGTTCAAAAGACTAAGCATAAATACCACAGTAAGCCACATTTTATCCAATGACTCATTCCTACTATAGGCCTACAGAGATGAACATTTCTACCTCACATAGACCTATAGCAATACAAGATGTATCACTACATCCATAAGTACGATTGCACTACATAATTCAGAAACCTAACAGGAAAGAAAATCCCACATCGGGGAGCTGTACCAACACTGCTTTCTCCAGCAGCCTAAAGCTACATAAGAGACGCCACAGTGGGCGGACTAAAACACATTAAACCCTGGAGAAGGAGCAGGAGGAGCGGCACCGGGCCCAAAGGGTACAAAAATAAGTGTTGCATTCCACCCTGAGCGCCCTGCCTATCCCTGGTGGCTATCTGTACTTTGACAGGTCAGTGGTCAGCCTGAGTCCATTCTTTCCCCGTCAGTGCGCTCAGCGGGGGCGTGCCGCGGGTGCAGTGCCAACTCACCAACTGCTCACCCCCTCGAGGCCCCAGGAGCTGCTCAGAGCTGCTCGCACTTCATAGTTTTAACACTGCGGGCAGTGGCTTCCCGCTGTGGCTTCGCGCGACCTTAATCCCTGTGAACCCCAGAGTGGGCTGCGCTGCTTGGCGGGGCGACTGGAGGAATGTTTGCCCACTAAGCAAACTAGAAATCTGAAGACTGTCGGCCAGGAACTGGCCGATGTTGCATTGGTGGTTTTTAAATGTTATAAAAGGAACATGTCATACGCTCGATGGTGGTATAGGTGGGAGTCCTATTGGTCAATCAGGTTGACCAATGAGTGTACAGCTGCCCTGCACTGCTGTATTCTCTTCCCCCCACCTTCCCACCCCTACCCCACAGTCCTGTTTGGCAAACCAGTGTGGGGTGTGGATGGCCTTCCCCCCCTCCCCCTCCTCGGGACACCCCCACCCAACAGACGTTTCCACCCCCCACCCACCCCGGGTCCTGTTTGACAAATCAGCTCTCCAAGCAGATCACTGCATCTCATTGAATTACTTTATTCAGTAACCTCTCACCTGGTGGGAGAGTGTGACCAGCCTGACCACTGTGGTATGGGGTGTGGATGGCCTCCCCCCTCTCCCCCTCCCCCTACACCTCCCCACTGCTGTGATCCAGCCAGCCCACTCAACTAACCCCCCCCCCCCCCTCTCCCCCTACACCTCCCCACTGCTGTGATCCAGCCCGCCCACTCAACTAACCCCCCCCCCCCCCCCCCCACCATCACCTCTAGCAAAAGTCTACTCTGACTGCCGACCACTCCTAACAGTGGTGGTGGTGCCCCTATCCCCCCCCCCCTACATCTCACCTCACCAGTCAGGCCAGAGAGGAGCCAGTTAAGGCCAAAAGTAGTTTGGATTTCTGTTTCTTTGTTTGCCCTTATTAAAATTGGAATTAAAATCAATTTGAAATGAAGATATTTTACATAATTAAGTAATGATAAATCAAATGCGTATTGATAAAAATAGTTTGAACATTTATACTTTAAGTATTTGTCAGATATAAATACATGAGTACATTTATTGGAAACAACAAATTAATATTGTTTTCAGAGCAACCTGGGCTTTCCAGTCTGTCAAACTTGACATACCTCTATATATAGGACCCATAGGCAGTGGATGTCAATCACTGATACTTGTCCCTCCTACCTCTACCACCAGTGACCAATGAGAAGACACTGAGTGGAGGCCCCATAGTCTGACCACCACTGGGGGTCAGAGAGGGCACACCAATTAAACAATTACACGGTCCACTGGTCCACAACAATAGACCCACTTCAAAAACAGACCTATACCTTGGTTGCATTGGTAACTTAATACTTATATGATTTATACTTATATGTACCAATGCAACAAAAACGTGTGACGGAATTCCTGTTTTGTAAATTGCTTTGTAGCCAGCCTATTAGATTCGCATTTTTTAGTTTCAAATCACAGCCTATAAATATTTTGATCTTGTTTTTGAACTTATTTTGATAATCATTTAAAATATCCTCATTTGCAAGTTTTCTGATATTTTCTTTGGCGTCACTTAGCTTTTATCTGTTATCAAAAGAGGGTGGGCTTGTTCACTCTTATCCAAATACAAGTTGACTGTTTTTCATTGAGTGCACATTTACCTATCCTGGCATAACGAGTACTGAACTGGGGGCTCTTGACCTATTAAAGAGAGCATCCTCCTTTGAATAGTTTCCGCCACTGAGTTACTGTTTGCTCGACTTTGCTCGCTGACCGAAAGAGCTGCCCCTGAGCAGCTCAGCTGGTTTAGACATGGGGTTACTGTAAATGACTCAGTGCAAAGGAAGGCAACAGAAAATTGTGTATACCTGTTGTCAGGAAAACAAATTCAACGCCAATCAGGACGCTTTGTATCTGTCTGTCATAAGTTTCAGTTGACAGTTAACACAGTTGAGTTTAGAATGCAGATGGTATCTTTACTCGTGACCCTGTCCTGACAACTATCTATATATTCAAACAATGCAGACACTGTCTGCCTACCTAATGGCCCTATTCACAATCTACATTCTATCTGTCCATTGGGACCAATGCGGGGAGTGGAGAGGTATCAAAGTGTGTATAAGCTGGGCCGGGCCCCAGCTGTAGACAGGTGTAATGGGGCGCGCTCCGAGCAGCTCACGACCTGCTCACTAAAGGTCCCAGAGACTCACGACCTGCTCACTAAAGGGCCCAGAGATGAGGGCCTACAGAAGGGCATCGTCTGGACAAGCCTCGCCACTTAGGACAGAGCCGATTGATGTTTGCTCACTGTATGAATCATTGACATCCTCTGAGGCAGGAATGGGCCATAGGGAAGAGTGGGAGGTCCTGTATGTTATCACTGTATATAGGATATCTGCCTGATGAGGGGTGTCTTTAATAGATAGGGTTATAGGTGGGTACTTTCTTCGGAAAGTCAGAGCATATACCCTGACCTCGAGCTCCTCAAAATAGTTTTAAAAAAGCATTGACTCAAATATGTGAAATTACACGGCTATATTTTTCGGACGACTGGATTCTTGGTTGGATAAGGTGGTGACTTAAAATGCTGTACATGAATGGCATTTTGTAATTAAGCGGATTAATTCGCACATTAAGTAGAATAATGTTCAGTATTCAGAAGGTCAGAAAATGATAGGAATATTAACAGCGTAGGTCTACTTTTTGCGGGGTACCTCCAAAACCTCTGGGACTAGACACCTACTGGAAGTCTCAAACCGGAGGTTATGACACGGGCTCTCAGTAAGGGGGAGGGAGGGTTTTGGGGTTGCCAAGACGGCCTAGAGGGCCCTGGAGGACCCTTCCTCCTGTAGGTGATCCTTCTCCGCCGATAGATGGGTCCCCTGTCACCGTTGTGATGAATAAGCCATAGCCCAAGTCTGGGCCAGTAACCCGGGCTCTCTACTGGCCCGGCCCCTTGTCCCCAGGCCAAATAATGATGTCCCCTAGTCCCCAGCATAGGTAGCAAAACGCTTCAACTAATCCCCGCCTCTTCCTAAATAGACTAAAGCCCCAGAGCAGCCTCTATGTGGGTTAGTACAATATTTATGTATGAGAGCACGGACCATTAATCTTCCCGTTTCCGTCCTGCTTTACAAAAAAACACTGAAATGGATTGCCACTGCAATAAACAGCGATAGAAATGAAGATAATGGACTGTCGCTAAGCTAAAGCGGAGCCTGGAAAATCCGCTTTTCATTCACTGAGGACGCAGTGAAAGCGGCGACTTGTGCTAGTATGAGACGGATTATAACACATGGATGGATGGGAATAATGATTCTCCGCCCTACTGTAAGGAGCAGAAAAACCTGCAAGTTCAAAAACTAAATGAGAGGATGTTGCCCTATCTGACCTCTTAGTGTGAAACCCTGGTAAGACGCCTTTATCGGGACAGCCGGCTTAGGCTGATTTATCGGAGAAGCTCATTGGGGATGGCACTTTGTCCCCTAGGGCCTTTGCCCTGTTTTCAAAGGGCCCGCAGCCTTAGGCTCACACCCTGGAAGACGCCCCTTCTCCAAAGGGCTTCTTAAGGTACACTGTTAGGGGGCGGGGTGCCCCACGTCCTACACATTCAAGGGGTGGCTGGGTTATATACTCGTACTGGAAGCGGCCCTTTGGATCGTCTTTAGGGGGCAAACACATTGTGTACAACATAGGCATGGAGGGCACATCCTAGGCCCAGACTATCCTCTTTACACGGTTTGTGTGTTTCCCGGGAAGCCTATCACAAATAGGGGCATGTTGGACATGTCCTACTCCGCAGTGTACCACTGAGAGGGGAGAGGGGGTAGCTCCCAGCCCCAACCCCATGTCCCCGTAGACTCTATCTAAATATTAGCAATGCCCGCCACTTCTATAATTTGTCTGGCCCAAGCCAATATTCTGGAGGGGTCTGCAAACAGGGGCTACTGAAGCACGCTATCTATATACATCTACACACATGTCTGAAAAGGTCCCGTCTCTAAGTGCCACTTAGTTTTACGTACACCATTGTTTTAAGTAACATCCTAGGTGATCTGAAATTAACCGCGAGGTTTTATGAACCGAAACTATAGCTTCACTCTCATAAATGGTTACTGACCGTGGGAACGAACACTTATTTCCCAGTTACCACAGTTTATATTTGGCAAAATATTGACATTCATTCCAACCGTAAAGTGAATTTACCACCATCCCACATCATACTTTTTTCTCCGCTTTCCCATTGTATTTGCAATTCATTTGATATCCAAAATGCCAGACAAATGTTGACACACTTACAGAGGTTTTTAACCAACAGCCAGATGCGACATTTGTGGGAATTAGCTTCTGTGTGCTCAATAGGTAAACACTGGAGTCTCGGGTGGTCTGGGATTAGCACTGCAGGATGTGGTTTGGTCGGCTCGCTTTGTCAGCAACAGATTAATGGGAATATTCTTTTCTAAATTGCGGCTCGATTGTAATTTATCTGGCTGGATATGGGATGTGGTGATGATGCTGTGATAGGCTAGAATTTGAGCCTTAACTACATCTTCTGCACTTCAGTAGTATTAGCTGCTCAGCCAAGACTTAGCTGGAATTTAATTCCTAAGTCTACTTCATGCAGACTGGACAAGCAGGTTCAAGCAGGTGTCTATTGTAAAAGGATGAAGACCTAAGCTCAATCTTGACCTTTAATTAAGCTTGTGAAATCAAACACTCTGTTCCTGCTTGAAGCCATATGCTCATGCAATTTATTTTTTTCTTTCAAATCAGATAGGCTTACCTGATCTGATGTATATTGTGCTAAGTATCCTACTTCATCTATGAAGACTAGAAACTGAACAAACAAAGAAAAATATAGCTGACATGACTGCGATTTCATAAATCAACTGTTTGGAATTTTATTTGTACAACTATATATCATATAGGGCTTTGGGGAACGTAGTTATACTTATAGATAAACAAGATCTACGTGATCGCTTTTATAGAAAGATTGATCGTTTAGGAAAACGAGAATTTCGCCCATTGCAATTATTGGAAATTAGTTAATACAGTTTAGCTTTAAAAAGTGAAATTTATACACATTTAAAAAAAAATTCTGCATAATCATGCAGTTGTCTAACAAATAACAAGACACATGTGATTGACATGTTAGATGCTCTTTTTTGGAGCTAACTGGCACTATAGTGATAATCTGAATACTAATACATAGTTTCCTGTACCGTATTTAATTCATTTCATATGCTGGATATGACCTAAACAGTTTTTTTTTTCAAAAAGCTTGACAGTATCAGTGTTCTTTCCTCCCTACATTTCATAGCCTGAAAACGTTCAAATTACAAACGTATCCAGGCCTAAAATAATCAACCATACGATATATAGGAGCCTGAGAGATATAAGAATATAAATAATTAGGCCTCCATGATTTGCATTTTTGAAGGGTTGATAAGGCCTAACATAATTTTTTTCTGAAGGTGAATGAAAATGCTTGACAGAAAGTGCCCCCCCCCCCCCGCTTACATTCCAGTCTGAAAATATTCAGATTGCAAACTTATCCAGGCCATAATTGATTAAATCATACGATCTATATATAGGACCCTGATTAGCATTTTGATCAGACTGGTAAGGCTTGAATAATTATTTTTCAGACTGCCATTGACATAGCCCCAAATGGCCCAAACCATTTTTTTCATATACCGACAGGGTATGCAAGGGTTGAAATAACATAGGCCCGGGGCCATGTAGAATTTATATTTGTTTCAAATTAAAGGGAAGTAAGTGAAAAGCAATTGGTAAAAATTAAGAATTGCAAAAAATATTGTCAGGAAAAAGAGTGTTCAATGATATGAAGCATCAAAATACCCTTCCTACAATGTATTTGATGAATACTCGATTTTAGGCTCAATTTGTATCCAATAACATGACTTATAGATGGTAACATACAGATTTCTTTGATTTTAGATTGTTGAAATAATATTCAATCACAAATCTCCAATTTGGACACATAGTTTTATAGAATGGTTAAAGAACATGATAGATTAGCTTTTCATGTAGAAGTTATATTTTCATTTAATTCACTAAATGTATTGCTGATTATTGTAGGGTGCCAATAATACAAGACCGGTGCCGATAATATACTCCAAAATATGAAAAAATAATTAAACTAATATTTGTCATACTAATATCTGAATCTGATTTACTGCATCATAAACGGATGTTAACATGTACAGACTAAGTTATTATGTGACCCTTTATGCATACAGTAATACATTAGTCATTATGCTTTAAGGTGTGCCACTACTCTACTATCTCTGTAAGTGTTTGAACCGAGACGTGGAGTGTCTTGTTTGTAAAATAACAGTGAATTTCCGTACCCGGCATTTTGAAACTCGCCTCCCGAAGTAGCATTATCGGCCCCGAGGTATGCATTTTCTAGGTATCGCCTCCCAAAGTAGCATTATCCATACACCCCCGTGACCAACGGCCAAAGCTTGAGAACCTCCCGGTGGGCCAAGACGACGCGTCCTGCATTATCGCCCACGGCAGCATCGCCCAACTCGAGGCATGAAAAGTGACGGGAGGTGTTGCTGTAGGTCCCGCAAGGCTTAGGCAAGTTAGGGACCCAATTGAGGCGGTATAATGAAGTTATACAAGTATAATGACGGCGTAACCAGGACTCGTGGGTATCGTGGCGACTCGCCAGGGAGATCACCGAGTGGTGTGACTGCAGCGACGTCACGGCCGTGTCACGGGCCCTCGAAGACGCCCACCACCATGATGACTTGACGATCACAAGCAAAAATTGAATAATGCCTAGGTTTTTCAGTCTGGCGTAAGGTGATCCCCCCTTCCACACAGGTTCAGTTTCTGAGAATTTTAATTATATAGTCCGAATAACTCCCGCATTGTCCCACACAGCAGCAGTGCGGACGTCACGAGTGGAGACACCACTGTGCTCTCCAAGCGGACATTTCATTACGGCGCATGCGTGACCGGAACACCGACCGAAACTGGGTCCCGTGTATTTCAAAAAAGCATGACAATTAAATAGGATCACTACTGGTATGATTCCAGCGAACATTTTTGCTGGATACGGCGTCCAAGAAACGAACATTGATTTTAAGAAAGCTGGTAACCATAAATCCTGGTGAGCGAACAACATCCTTAGGAAAGATTTCGCCCATGTGCTTTGATAGCCTTGATCGATTGGATTACGCTGGGCGAAAAATTAACGAGTCAAAGTCCCCATGTTTATTTGTGTTCAGAGTCCGACGTTCCTGATTGCCCCTGAGAATTCAATGGACCCTGCCTGTGAAGTTGGAGAGGATTCCTCATGTATCAGCTCTGTTATTGTGTTGTGTCAGCAGATTTCAAAGAGCCCCTACTGTGCATGGCATGGTGATAACTGCCACATGCAGTTCCCTTAAAAGTAATCAGAATTTGTTGAATTTACTTTCAGTTCATTCTCAAATTTACAGCTACACAAAAATATATTTACGAAAGGATATACTTTCTATGACAACAGCGTCTCTCATTCTGTGGTAATTAAAGAACAGAGAACTGTCTTCGTTGTCAGTCAGTGAAAAAGAAGAATACGTCAGCAATTTCCAATTTCTCGGAATTCAGATAGTGTTTTCTCTCGGCTTCAAGGTAATCCAATCAGATTAGCCGGCGGTAACGAGCTGCTCACAATGTAGGTCACGTCTTCCCCCCGCCCACGAGCAGCTCACACACGGCATGTCGGCAGGGCGCCAGTCGACGACGGAATTCTGGTTCCGGTTCTAATGCCTTCAGAATATTCGATGATTTTGGTGTCAGGTGCGTAAATGGGGGCAGTCGTCGTCATGGGGCAGTCACAATCGTGTTGGGTGCGTAAAGGGGGCAGTTATAGTTGTGTTGGGTGCGTGAAGAGGACATTCACCTCTGTGATCTGATCTCACGGTTTGTGGGGCAGCATTAATTAGCTTGAATACACAGGGTTTTATAACGCCTGGAACTCTTTGAAGTTATGTTCCGAACACTGCCTTTCTGTTAAACTTTTATCATGTACCGGTATGACATCTCCCATAATCATTCAAACAGAAATCCCTTTTTTAGTTTATTTTAATAAGTCGAAGGGTTCAGCTTACCAAGTCCTCTTACCGTTAACTAAAATAGTTTAAAATTTGTGCCTATACAGTTATCCTATAGTCCATTATAATGTTATCCATGGGAACAAAATCCACTGCTGAAATGCAAAACGTGTTTCATGCACATAGTGTAACACAGGTGCCCCGATTACTGTTATCGCTATGTGAGCTGAGACATTATCCACTCAGCGGAGCAACAAACACACCCGCCTGGTTCCACTCTGCATTCTTTCCGTGCGGTCGTCCGACGTTATCTAGAAAAAGAACTGTTATTTACTGTTCCTGGTGGAAGCCAGGCCCGGCATGCAACCCTTCACCGCTTCATACACACTATATTACGCCACTGCGTGCTAGGTCTCTATCTATCTACACTCAGATGACTACATGCTAAAGCTCTCTCCTCGAGTGAGTGCTACTTTGTGCCACTCCTGAAGTGCACCCTGTGCTACTTTGTGAGACTGATGAAGTGCACCCTGTGTACTATAAACTCAATAAAACCAAGCGAATAACCACACTCGGGCGGGGTGCCTTTGATGGAAAATTTCCCTCGTCTCTTAATCATTTCCCATGGTCGTTTGGAAAACAATTCAGGACAAGAATAACGCCGCACGGGGAATGAGGACTATTCATTTTCGAGCTTGTTTGTGTTTTAATCATCGCCGAAAACAATTAGAAATGAATTGCAGTCGAAGAGAGGGAAAAGAAAATGTAATTACAGATTTACGGGTTTCACAACATTTGACGCAAAAAGGCGGAGGAATAACAAGCAGTGGTTGAAGTGAGGGGTGGTAAGAAGGAGGTCGTTCCCAGGCTCCTCCAGAACCTAACAACTACTACACAAACATTTCAGATAAACGGACAGATGTCCCAACCTCGGTCTATATGCAGTTATACCACATATTCAAATATCATCACGTCGGATATGTTGCATTGAACAGGGGAGTTCTTCAAATTGTTTTGTCTTCAACTGCAATAGAATGTTAATACATGTGGGGTTGGATTTTGTGTTTGGTCATGGTATTTCTAATTCTGGGGAGGTTAGTTGTACTGCCTGTGTTCGGGTGATAATGCTGTAAAATGGAATAAATGAAATGAAAATAAATAGAAATGAAGCACTGCGGGGATTCAAACAAAACACAACGTGGAGTCAGTACGCTACTACGACACTATACGAACGTGCATGCTGGTTTATTTGTTCATTTGGACAACAACGAAGACTTCAGAACACATCCTAATAACGTCAAGAATGACGTCATGGCGCCTGCCTACCTTAGTTCGGCCATGCCTCGGAAGCTGTGTGGGGCCACAAACAAAGGATATGTAAGCCTTATTTTATATTCATATCGGGCAGGACCCTCACAAGGCCCGTCAATGGATCATGGGATTCGAAACAATCAAGTATGGCCTGTCCCAAATAACGCATAGTAAATTCAAATAAAAGCAAACTCTTAACGAATGTGTATAATTAATGTAAACAAATATCAATAATCACAATTATAGTATTTTAACATGGCAAAAATGTGTAAATTATTATGGGTCAGCTCACAGCTGTTTAGGAAATTGCTAAACGTTGAAGAATTAATTAATTATGTTCCCCATTTGAGGAGATGTTGGGTAAAATCAAGAAGACTGTAACGAAGCGTTGGCCTTAAGCTTTTGTTGATCATCAGCTTACAGTGGCTGCGATGTGTCTCCGCATGCTACTGTACTGTCGCACACTTATAGAGCAGTGTAAACACAGCCTTTGTTGACAGGACACACAAGCTGAACCAAGCCTGGCCTACTGGAAAATCATTTTGGACGGGCCTAATCACAGGGAATGGGGGAACAGGGCGACATGTAGACATGTGTATACCTCAACGTCACGTAAAAATAGGGGACATACAATACACATGTGCGAATAAAATATTTAAAATGAACGGGTGTAAGGAACAATAGGTTATCATAAAATGGGGTCGTTTTCTCTAGATTCTTAAAAAATCATAATATACCTGTGCTTTAATTTATTGTATGTGGATTGTATGTGTTGTTAGCTTGTTTGTTTTCAAAATGTAAATTATGCGCTGAATTGCAAATAATCATTGTGTTTTCTTTATTTGTATGTTGATAATGTGCATGTCCTTCAAACACGTATGTGTGTGTGTTTGCAAACCCAACACTTTATATGTACACAATGGTGCATCCACAGTCCATTGTTTTACATTGTGTGGTTTGTATCCTACTGTAATATTGACAGTATAAAGTGGTGTGTCCCACACGACCTGGTTATGAGAACAAACAACAAGCCTTAGGTTCAGAATAGGGCCCACTTTGGTGGTAGTTTTCTCCGAGGGAGGACACGCTAACTGAGCATTGGTGTCATGACCTGCCTCAGCCTACACTATCGTGTTACCTCTCCACTGCAAGCTGATCAAAACGCCTACCTTTATCACCGTCAAATCTCTACACAGGAGACAACATAGATATTAAATTCTAGATGGATTAACTTAGCTCAAGAGGTAGATAACCGGCCACAGGGGGTCAAAAATCACAGAAAGTGTGCAGATAGAAAATTTGGAGGTATTCCAGCCCCTAGCCCTAGGATATTAATTTTTTCCCCATTTTTTTGGGTCCAAATTGTCAGGCTCAATGAGATCTTCATGTTACATATGGGTTTTACTGGAGAAATATTGATTTTTTGGCCTCCAGGGCCCTAAAACAGGCCATTTTTTACCCAAAATTCATGAAAAAATCCATAAAATCCATATATTTGATAAAATTTTGAGAAAAAAGGACTAGATATTTGTTGGTTCATAGTTTTTCCCTATAGAGTAGAGGAATACAGAAAATTTGGGCCCATAATTGCTTACCAGGGCCAATTTTTTATATATCCTGGAGAATTTTTTAATTTGGGGAAATGCTTTGTCCTCCCGAACGGAAAGGCCCTATAGACCCCCCTCCTTAATACCTGTAAGGCAGTTGGGTTAAAAAATGTCACTAAAAGCTAGAGCTAGGTAGTATGTGTTATGTTTAAAAAAAATAATTAGAATTCCTCTAATATCTTGGCTGTGAGCAGGCCATGAGTGATTTTACAGAAAAGTACCCCTAAAATTCGCCCGGACACTGAAAAATTATCTAAACCCCCCCTGCTCTTAATTAATATATTTAACTATATTGACTATTACAGTTATTTACCCCCCCAACCTCCCTAAGTGGCCAGCACATAGGGTAGCCCCTACTGCCTTTGTCTCTCCAGCAGTGAGTGGGAAACTCTTTTTGTCCGGGCGAACAGCGCGTCCTCCCGAGTGACACCTGAAAAATTGTTTCAGCCCCCCTGTTCTTAATTTATATATTTAACTATATTGACTATGACAGTTATTTACCCCCCCAATGTCCCTAAGTGGTCAGCACATAGGATAGCCCATACTGCCTTTGTCTCTCCAGCAGTGAGCGGGAAACTCTTTATGTCCGGGCGAACTGCCCGTCCTCCCGAGTGACACCTGAAAAATTGTTTTAGCCCCCCTGTTCTTAATTAATATATTAAATATATTGACTATGACAGTTATTTATCCCTCCCCCCCAACATCCCTAAGTGGCCAGCACATAGGATAGCCCATACTGCCTTTGTCTCTCCAGCAGTGAAGGGGAAACTCTTTATGTCCGGGCGAACTGTGCGTCCTCCCGAGTGACACCTGGTGTTTCATTTAGGAACTAACAGAGCGCTCGGCCTGCCATTGGCTGATAGCGATCATGTGACCACCCAGTTTGGCTGTACGGATGCTTCCCTTGCCAGACGACAACAGATCACGTGTAGTACAAGTTGATTATGCAGAGAACTGGGAGAGTTGCCAAAGTCTGTGATTTTTCTGTCTTACCGAGTGATCCAAATGACCCAGAGTTTGTACCAGAGAAAGGGGATGTAGGAACTTTGTCTCACTATAATTTTGTAGGTGTGATGGACGATCACACACATGGCTTTGAGTTAACCTTCACCTTTATCGAGGAACTGATCACAAAGAAATTAACACAGAAGCATCCTAATCTCCAGCACATATACTTTCAGCAACTCTCAATCAAGCCAATACCACAATAGATACATTTACTACATGTTAATAGGTAGTAAAAGCCTTTTCAGCATCAGATGCTCATGGATGTGATTAGAGGCAGGGCACGGAAAAGGCCCATGCGACAGGGTAAGTGGCACAGTCAAATGAATA
The DNA here is from genome assembly GCA_936440205.1 of Lepidonotus clava. Lineage (NCBI taxonomy): Eukaryota > Metazoa > Annelida > Polychaeta > Phyllodocida > Polynoidae > Lepidonotus > Lepidonotus clava. The sequence goes on from OW387135.1 coordinate 24,882,477, forward strand.
GCAAGCAGGGAAACAAAAACGGATGTCATAATCCAATGTGCTGAGGACTTTGCTACCAACGTAAGGTCTGAAAAGATCGAGCTGACGTACAAAAGTTAAGAAGACATCCAAAGAAACAGAGAGTCTGGGAAATGCAGGAAGACCAGGGGAGCTCCCTCTGTAGATGGCATATCCAAGGCCCACCAGGCCATCGTGATAAATGGTGTCTTACATATTAGAGATCTTTCTTGCTTCAAAGAATGCTGCATGCGAGAGGATGGGCATATGCTGAAGGGGTGCCAAGATGGAACCCTGTTCCAAGCTTAGGGGTATCCTACAGTGACGATGAAGAAGAGGAAGACCAGGACAATGTTCCATATGTGCTAAATGAAGAGGTCCTTCAAAACGAGATTCCTTTTCCGCACAAGGTCATAGAGCCAAACACGGACGAAGAAGAAGCAAGACCTGCTCGTTTTTACTCTTATACGTCCACATCTAGAGCCTGCCAAAGAACTGCCAAAAAAATAATCAAGAAAAGGAAAAAATTAAACTAACATCTGCTTCTGTACTGTATACATAGAGCACCTTGTTCTATAGAAAGCATGGGATTACCTGCTTGGGGGTGCCCGCTGCACCCCCTCATCCAAACTACAGCACTGAGATGTACATATTCCTTCTAGATGCATTAGGTTATAAGTGTGGGCTTCATCCTCCATTTTGTACTTTTGGTGGGCATAACCCTCTTTTGCATAATTAGTTTGATTAAGTCATTGTATTTGTTAACACTGATTATATGTCTCGGCAAGTGATCTCAAATATTATTGTATGCATGCATGTATTACGTGCAGGCGAGTGACCTGTTGTACACTTAAGACCCACACTCATTTCCTCCCCAGTGATCTCAAACACATTGCATGTGCATGCTTTTACCTGTAATGTTTGGCCAAGTGACCAGGTTTTCTCTTTACCCCTCAAATATATTAAAAGTATGCATACATGTAGAATGTCTGGGCGAGTGACATGGTTTTCTCTTTATACCTCAAAAACATTAAAAGTATGTATACATGTAGAATGTCTGGGCGAGTAACCTGGTATTCCATTTATACCTATATAATGCATTCCTTCCGAGTGATTTCAACAATGAACAAATGTAGAATAACAATGAATTTGAATGTTGTATATATGTTTGTACTGAGCAGTATATTATGAGGAGATGGAATTATCATCACCATTATCTCATTAGAAAAAAAGATTTGTGTTACATGGATTTATACCGGTATACAAATTAAACTGTATCCTACTGTACTAATTCTACTATGAGGGCATGAATTAACTAGTAAAGGCCTTTCATATCATGGTCAGGGGGGGGAAAAAAGGGGGAAGGGGCGGGGAATGGTAAATAAAACATGTTTTTGAACTTTTCACCATTTTTGAATCTGCTTAATTGGAATGGTAATCCTATATCTCCCGAGTGACCCTTGCCCCTCCCCATCCACCTAATCAACCAACCCCAGTATGCCGGATTATGGTACCCTTACCTCAGTCTAAAAAAGGCAAAAGACCTACAGTTGACAAATCCTCACCCGCTACAGTAACCATAGATGGAGATATAGTGTTGAGGAAAAGAATGTCCTCCCGAGTGACCTTAGCTCTCTATCTCTCCCCACACCCCTAGCTCCTATACATCATTAGAAAATATCCCTTTTGCATAGAAACAAAAGATTAGAAGCTATATAAGTCAACCAGAAGAGAAACGCTATGGAAAGTAACGTAGTAACATGGATAACATCCCTTAGTATACAGTCTGACATTTATATGTGAAATAATAAGAAAAATGTCTGGGCGAGTGACCTTAAAAGGATTATAGTGCATAAAAATTATGTCCAGACAAGAGAGGAGCATATATGTGTTACATAAAAAATTATTTCCTCATAACAGATACATTCTGAAACACTGCAAAAACCACAAATGGATATATAGCATTTCCTGTGAAAAGTGTCCTCCCGAGTGATATTTGGGGTATTTAACACATGTTTCTCATAGAAATTCTAAGGTACAGACAAATTTTTCCACCTGTAAACTTATATACCAACTGAAAATACATGCCGCGGGCATTGTCTTCCATACATTTGATAGTTCATACCTAAGTCAGTTCCTCCTTTATGTACAATAGGAAGAAACGAATATTTTAGGACCCGAGATTTATGTGAAATCCATGCTAGGCCCCATAGGAAAATTACCTTAGGGCAAGGCAAAAAGCACATGAAGTCTGCCTACTACACCCCAAACCCAACCCTTAGACCCAGTTCTACAAGAAAAACTATATAACAGTGGACCACAAACATTTTAGATCTCATTTGGCTACCCTAAGGGGTAAAAAAAAAAAAAAGTCACTCGGGAGGACAAGGTTTCCAGGGTATGTAGGTTCCAGGTGTTGCCATGGCAACAAATTTTATATTTAACTCATAATATTCCGTGAGCAGTTACCCCATCACCTATACATTATCCACAAAAAATATCTTTGAGATACTCAAGGTTTTTTATCAGACCCCCCAAAAACCCCTTGAAGCCCTATATGCACACTTTCTGTGATTTTTGACCAGGGATTTTAAGGTGACTTGTCCCATAATAATTTCCCACTAGACAAAGGGGTGTTAATCTTGATAGGTCAATTATTACCAAAGATATTCCGATCCCTGAGGAGATTTCGATTTAGAATTAGGAAAATTTATACTTTGTTTAACATTTTTTTTCTACATTTTACCAAGGTTTGGTCAGATTCAACGGCTGACTACCTTCTGATGGCTGGTGACCCCCTGGAGGTCACTGCCGATCCACCATTTGCCTGCTAAGTAGGTTGTAATAGTGTATGAAAGTCTCATTTAAATCCAAATTTGAGAACCGACAACCCTTTCAAACATTTAAGTCCCTTTGCAAAGTCAGTCAAGAAAAGAAATCTCAAGTGGGTTAAATGCTGTTATAACCATCAATTATCTATCAATTCCAATAATTTCCAAAAGCAACGTTTCAGAATTAATCATCCCCCTATTTTATGGCTTAAATGTTGTTTTAAAGAGTGTCTAGCTCGGCCAATTACCCTAGCCTGGTGAACGGTATCCGTCTTCTCCACACTCCCCCTACTTCTCTTTCCTTAGCTCTTCATCATTATGACCAGGGAGGTAATCTAGCCACCAATTAATGCCTAGCTCCCTGAGCCCTTCCTGGTTCATTAAGGGAAAGGACGCCAAAGGCGGGGGCCGACCCGGCGTATGAAATATGGAGATTCTGTATATCAAGGAGACGCTTAAGGATTTATACCTGTGGGGTGGACTATATTCTATAAGCAGCTATATACCGTTTGAGCAGGTTCCTTAAACCTGGCCTATTATATTTTCCCAAGTTTCTGCAGAATGACAATGGTATTTTGATTGCTGCCATGTTACTTGAATAACTTTTGAAATAAAGAAAGATTTTGAAGTGGCTTCAAAATTGAGTAGTTATAAAACAATGCAATTTCGGACCTTTTCATTGGATGAATCAGAATTCTCATATGATATATTTTATATTAGAAAAGGTTGGGCCGCCCAATGAGGAAAATGTCTGTTGGAGCTTCCCTTCGGGGTTCCCGGCCCACACGGACCTAACCAGCAGGTATAATTGATAATAATGGTGTCAAATACCTCACTGGCTCCGCTCAGTGCCGGTAATTATGACGATGGCCTAATTAGTAAACTGGTACTACTACTCTGTAGGCTTTGCGGCCTATCGAGTATTTAGGTGTAGGTTATGAAGTCACATGAGGTCCGCCTGCATTGATGCTAACCGTACAGATGATATATACATCCTCGAAAAATAAGTTTTTTAAATCTCTTGTTTCACAAGCTAGAGACTGAAAGGTCCAGTCTTATTTGTCTCATTTCAGGTGACTAAATAGGGATCTATAACTTGATAGTAGTAACTCATTTAGAAATGTCCATCATTTTGTCGTTCTCAGTCTGGGCACTTTGATGGTGCTTTAAAAAACTACTGACATTTCACATCCTGCTCAGTTACATAGTTGGAAATGAGTTCGAATAAATGTACGGGAGACTTGGTTATTTCTGTTTATTATCATAAACATAGAGAGCTAGATTTCTATTGTCATGAATCTGAAGGAAGAAGCAAAGTTGGAGACTCGGGAGGTTAAAAGGCCAAAACCCAGATGTTCAAGCAGACCTTATTTCAGTGTACTTTCCTCGTGACAAGGACCCAAAATGTCAACAAAATTAAGCGGAAGGTGAGGTAGGATCGCAAAGTAAACATGACATTTTATGAGACAGGGCCTACATCCTACTACAGCGAACCCGTTCGAGTACCTATTCAGTGGGGAACGAAAGCGGACATGGATACCCCGATGTATCCATAATTCATTGGAAATTACATCGTCCCTCTGTATAAAACATATATATCTAGAGGACAATGGTATCCCATTCATTTATATTGATAACACTTGGGAATTGAAAAGATCTCTAGTTGCACTTGGCGGACTACGCTGACTGCAGTGGTTTTTTCACCCCTTTGGCCCTATAGACGCCCAACCCCTTTTTCATTGGTCGCTATGTTAGGGCCAGTATCATCAATTTAACATTGGTCCCACGCGCCCGAGGCCCGAGACACACTTCGTCGACGTATAGGGCCAGCCCAGATTCTATAATAAATGTAAAAATTAATCATGGAACCATTCTATACAAGCTTGGGCTCAGTTTCCGACAACCCAGGTCTATGATTCAACTGCAGCAGAGGTACAAAGAAAGCTGGGAATAAATAGTCCTATTGTCTTTTTTATATATCAGAATCTACATGTTCGGCAGTTGAGGTTGTAGATCGGCAGCTGGAATCTGGTGCCTTAATGATGGAGTAGTCCGTTCATTAACCATACTATATTAAGGCATAATAATGCATTTGCCATGTAGCCTTATTCCAGCTTTCAAATCTTCTATAATGCATTTTTCTAAAGGACTTCGATCAGGCTACATGACTGAACCATTTGGATGGCTTTGATTAAACAATTTTACTCGAATATGTCAAAAGAAAGAAGCTGATAGACAGAGTATTCACTATTCATTTCGCTGAATCCAGCTAAGGCTTTGTTCGATGTGAGAGGCCTAATGCGACAGTAGAATGACAGATTATAGGCGGGATTTGTATGAGTCAATGGCGGAAATGGAAACAGATGTAGAGCTGTGAACAATAAACCATATAGTCCTACATCTAGCGCACATAGGTGAATGTGGTAATAAATATGAGCGCAAGGACTAAACACAATGGCTGCTTAACAATTCGGCTTATGCTCTAGACTACAGGCCTCGTAGATCTACGTTCTTGGATATCTGTACGTGGAAAATATATACCTATCTGTCCCTAAGAAAATCTCCATTGTTCGTTTTGCTTTAAAGACAATCGCGCTATTTGTTACCACGCACCACGACCGCGCAGCCTGCAGGTATGGGTGTTCAGTGGAGCATGACCATCAGTGGCCTCTGCATGGTGCCTCTGGGAGGTGGGGAGGGGGTGGTGCATGAATGGGAATAACTTTGTTAATATTTACCCAATCTTTACACAGTAAACAGTATCATAATCCTTATGATGTAGGGAACAATATTAGAATACAAAAGTCCAGAATATTTTGTATTTTGATAGGTTTAAGAACCATTAAATCAAATAGATCCGGTGGGTTAATTCCAGACTTGCAGGTAGATAATCAATTTTTCTGGCTAAATTCATGCGGTGACCCCATGTTTTCTGAGTTGAAAATGAAAGCTAACAGTCCAATGCACATTAAGTGTCATATGTATTGATTTCTCAACTTTGAATTTTTTTCTGTGGACTTTCGTGTCAGAAATTTGATTTTTTTTTCTAAATTGATTTTAGGGAAAATAGACTGAAATTCACTAAAAATAATATGTTTTTTTTTCAGGCTACACATAAAGTCTGTGAACATGTGTCTTAGCTTTAGATTGGAATGATTAGATTGTTTATTTGTGGATAAGTATGACAGTTTTTACGAAAATTATACCAGTCAATATAGCTATACAAAACCTTAGTTTTGAAGGAATTAGGCACATATTATTCCACCTTTAGATGAAAAGTTAGCATGGTGACCCCCTAATTTTTTTCCATTTTTGGACTCTAAACATATTTATCTGGTATTTCCCTGAGTTTCAACAAAATGTCAACTTTAGATCTATAATGGCGCCATTGCCCTTAAAATGTTCGTTTTGAAGCAGCGTTCGGGTGTCTTTTGACATTTTGTTTTCAAACTTAGCTGCTTAGGTAATCAATTTTCCATATCAATCCAACAGCAAGCTTAAAACAGAATTTCAAACTGGGAGATCTAGTTTAAGAAATGAACGGACTCTAAGCAATACTCTGATTCTATTTGCAAGTTTAAAGAAATACTCTTGGCAAGTTCTCACGCAAATTACATAGGCCTTTAAAGATCAGTGCACAATATGTGTACATGTATTAACAATATCTGATCCTGGCCTCATCTTGGCCTTTAGACCTATACCAAAAGCTATGTTCTAAGAATTATTTATCATTGTTAGACCTACACATAGGGAGATATTTTCTGGGAGTGGGTTCTAGGCTACACGTGTAGCTATGCCTGTCTGGTCAGTGCATGTGCTATGGTATTAGCTAGTTGAGACGTATAATTCTGCTGGCACCTCGCGGTCCCAGCATATTAGGGCCCGTGTTGGTGGGAGAGGGCCACAGGGTGATTCACGGGGATGGGTCTTTCCGGGACCCGGGTTAATGTCCCCCACCAGTCGTGACGTGGCTGCACAACGCCAGCCAACCCGCTCGAAGTGAGAACGTCGCAACAGTAACCAAACAGGAATTCACGACCACAGGGCCCTATGCACAAGGCCTGGGCCACAGCGGTAGGTGGGATCAATGTCACATATGGAGAAAATTGACGCCCCAGACCGCCGCTGTGACCGGCGTGTGTTACAGCGAAACCTTAGGTCCTTGTTGGGTATCAGCGGCAGCGAGGTCCGGCCGCGCCCGTATGTGAGGTCGCCGGTGATTGGCGGATGTCATCATGGCTCTGATTGATTATAATTGACCCCTATGGCCTTTCCTTCCCACTACCACTGGGTACCAGGGGTCAGTGACAATGTCTACAACCGCCAGGCCGCCGCCATGTTTGTTCCACCATGTTTCCTTTTAATCTACAAATTTCTTTTTTTATCTTTTTTTTTTGTTATCAGTCTTTGGGTGATGTTGCCTCACTAGTTTGTCAGGAACAATGCGGACACCAATGTCCACAGAGCTGTATTGACACTGCTGATTAGATGGCCTGGAACCGATCACATGTCAACTTGGCGTTTTGCCTCTTTGGATCGGCCATCCGGAGTGGGTATCTTTGGCCGAGTTAATGCTCATCAATCACCCCCAACCCTCCCCACTCGACCTCTATCTAGCTGCTGTTGGCATCCCTTTCCCTGCCCTAGATAAGGCTGGTGCCTATCTTATCTTCCTCCAGGACTCAAAGACAAACTGCCCTTGCTTGCATAGTCTATTTGCATTCTGGTTAATTTGAGAGCACACAGAACGTTGATATACAGCTGCAAGGCTGTGTAAGCATACATTAAGCATCTGTTAGAGATGGTAATTGCAAGATATGAGAGGGGGCTTCACGGAAACTATGTTGGACTTAACAATAGTTCCAAATACAGCCTGGATATCTGTTTTGGAAGGAGCAGATTTGGATGGCCAAAATGGTCTATAGCCACAGTTGGTTGAACAATGCAGTCTATAACTCCAAAATAGCTCATCAATACATGAATATTTCATCGTCAGCTTCCCTGGCTTCGACCCATATTAAATACCCCTTATCTGCTTATATACACTAGTTTCTTTAGCAACAGAGGGAATAAATATGACAGCCTAGTCACCTTGACGAGATGAGAGCGTGTCATTATGGCGGTGCTGAACATCAGAACAGACTCATATTGACTAGCCTAACATTGTCTACAAAGCCCTTTGTCTAATTATTCAGAATACATGCTACATTAGCTCTGTGAACAAATGGCTGGTGACTACTGAACAGATGAATCGGGCATCTTTCAAGAACACTGGAGAAAACATTTGTTCTCATCGGGTCCTCTGCGCAGTAATGAGCTGACTGCCAGCCATGTGGCTAATGCTTGTAGATGGTGGCGTTTCAGGCTTTAATGATTAATCTACAGGAGGTATCTGTTGGCTGGAGTTTTTATTCACAGTGACTACACAATAAAAAGATTACAGGGTCTACTGCTATGCCATCTTCAAACCGTAGGATACCGTGCTGCCTTTTTGCTTGGGACTATGTATTATAGTTAAAAAAAACAACATTGGCTGTTAAGGGCCACACTGATCAGAAACCACTCAAAGTTGACACCTAAATATTTAAGCAATATGATCATAGGTGTGAATTTCAAGCACATTTCCATTTCTTGATTTAGAAGTTCATTTTCTTGATTTAGAATTCAAGTTACATGAGGAATTCGATCTCGCTTAGCAACCTTTCCATCAGACTAACAAAATCTATACAGTGTAATGATATTATCAGTGCTTGTCTAGACAATATATTAGTCTAAAGGAAAAAGGTGAATGGTGAAAGCCATCAAAAGTCGATTTCTCGCTTCATAAGTGACAGTCCTATTAGAGCTTCGATTGGATTTCAGAGAAAATGTTTCCAATTTGCGATATGAAATTGCGTTAATGAGGATTGCATATAGATCGTCATCCTTCTAAGGCTAGAAAGTTTTCCTTTTGTTACTTCAGGAAACAAGACATTACCTGAACGTGTTTTAGTATACCTCTCCTTCTTAAAACTCTCATTACACATTAAGAGAATCTGATTCTGAAGAAGCAAGAAGGTAAAGGGTTTTTAACTATGTTTTTGTTTGTATACTAAGAGGAAGTTTCGCTGACTTACAGCATTGTTAGTGCATAGAATGTTAATAGAATTTCAACTACACCATAGCTCTGGATTACCTAATAGGTGAGAGGATCGGCCTATAGAATCTCTATGGAATCTGTAAGATTGTCGACATATCAGTTTACAAAATGGTAAATCTACAATATGCCCTTTACATCCCTTTAGCACGAGAAAATGTGCCCTCCTATAGACACCTTGTACCCAACACCATTAGCCTGGCTCCATTTAAACCCATACTCCAACCCATTAGTTAAGACATATCCGCTAGCAGGACGCCACGCTAATGAAAAAGGTCTATACCTCGAACCAATCACACAGGGACAAATACAAGTCTACCCTGGAGTTCGGTATGTTTGTGGCCTTTATTTATGGGTGGTATTTGGGTACAGGAGTTGACCACACACTGGAGGAGTGGCGTCCTCCCGGCCCAGCTGGGAAAGGTAAACGGCGCGCCATCTGGTGGGATAAATCCGTCGCTGGTTTCCGGCAGCATGTCGTGGTGTAGGATCATGTGATCGTTGGGTACAAGCAGCCGGTAATCTTTAGTATTCCCAGCATGCACGCTGTGCACGCCCGTTCACGTGGAGAAGAAAACAGCCAGAGGCAATGGGAAGGATATGCATGCTGTGACCTCAGTTTTAACTAGGATGGGAATCGGGGTTGAATGACCTATGGGCATATTTCACATCTCTATATTTACGGGAATATTACTTCCAAAAAAAGCCTTAAGTTGGTCCATCTTACTCTGGTGGATCTAATCTTGTTTTCCAGGCGTTTTTTTTCCCTTCTCAACCAAAGATACTAGTTTAAACGTTTAATCTTTTAAAAGTGTAGCAAAGCTACAAACTGAGGCGGACTCTTTAATCTTTAAAATTTTTTTTTAGGGGGGTTGTCTTTTATGTCTTTTACATAATGTCGTTTCCAGTATTTCCTTCATTTTGATAGGCTGAAAATGACCTAAATAATTATTTTTTGTAATGCCAGTGACATTGCTCAAACCAAATATGAAAAAAAGACATCTGGCCTCTAGGCCTACAGCCCTATTTCAAGCGCTACAAAATAATTTGAATCTTTCATGCCAGAAATCCCCATGACATCCCACATGACATCAACCCCTATGACATCAACCCCTATGACATCAACCCCCATGACACCATCCCCCATGACATCAACCTCCATGACATCAACCCCCATGACATCATCCCCCATGACATCATCCCCCATGACATCATCCCCCCATGACATCATCCCCCATGACATCACCCCATCACCCCTTTACCCTCTTCACCCCCTTACCCCCATACAACAGCCCTATTTTCCTAGCCCTAGCTTTGCCCTAGTTTTTCTCCTCTGCCCTTTTCACCCCTTTGCCCTATAGATCGGTGAACTTCGGACTAGCCACATTGAAGGCCATTTTTAAACAAATCATTACATAATTTCTAAACCAAACAGTTTTCAAATTTAAAAGAGGCTCAAGCATCCTGACCCAATTCACTATGTCCACCATGGATGGCAGTCCAAAACCAAACTTCTAACCATGATTCCACCATGATTTCACTAAATATGTCAATATTTGACATTATTCAGGAAAAGTATAACATGTTTTCTTAATATTAAACCAAAAATTAGAATTTATTAGTGTTTAATCTCTAAGATATTTGCATTTTCCAAACTGGTGGACATGTTTTTGGTGGACATGAAGATGGGACAGATGTCCACCTGCTTTTCCACAACTTGCTGGTTCCGGCGAGCAAGCCTTTAAATCATATATTCTTTGCTGGTTATGTGCTTTCCACCTCCCCTCCCCTCGAAGTGCGAGCCCACTCTAAAACTGAGGCGGAAACGATTAAAACATTTAAATCTTTTACTTTCGCCAACAGTTTCCGCCTCAGTAATAACTCAAGTGACTATCCTCGTTGCGTTATCATCATATCAGAAATCAATACAATTATTCTGCTGCACTATACAACGCTTGCCTATAATCATTGCGTTTCCTATCCAATATAAAGAAGCCTCTTATTGATATATTCCTAAACTTTTTTGAGGTGAAGATCAATTGATCTACTTTAGCCCATATATAGTTTGAGGGTAGGTGGGAGGGGATCACGCTACAAGATGAATGGCGCAGATTATACACAAGCGCGTCTCTAATAACATCCCCACCCCAGCCGACGAGTCAGTTAGCCGGGGCTGGGGATGGATGGACACCTCCTGGGTTGCACCCCTACTCTCCTCCAGTGTATCGTCATACACGCGGCCGTCACACCTAATCCCGCGTCTCTCACGTGACTGATAGCATGTCACAGGCGTCGTCTCTATACATCATCGCTCGCCTCGGTCTCAGAGAGAGGCTGCGGTTCCAGAGAGAGGCTGTGGTCTTAGAAAGAGGCTGTGGCCTTAAAGACAGGCGGTACGTAGTCTTAAAGAGAGACTGTGGCTTCAGACAGATGCTGTAGCCTGAGAGAGAGGATGTGGCATGAAAGAGAGGCCGTGGCCTGAGAGAGAGGCTGTGGGCTCACAGAAAGGCTGCATTCTCAGAGAGAGGCTGTCACCTAAGAGAGAGGCTGCAGCATAAGAAGAGGTCTGTGGCCTCAGAGAGAGCCTGCACTCTCAGAGAGACTGTGACCTCAGAGGGAGGCCGTGGCATAAGAGAGAGACTGTAGCGTCTCAGAGAGGCCGTGGCATAAGAGAGGCTGTAGCGTCTCAGAGAGGCCGTGGCATAAGAGAGACGCTGTAGCGTCTCAGAGAGGCCGTGGCATAAGAGAGACGCTGTAGCATCAGAGAGAGGCTTCAATGTTAGACTCAGAGAGAGGCTGCAGTGTCAGACTCAGCGAGAGGCTGTGGCCTCAAAGAGAGGCTGTGAACTCCGTCCCCAGCCCACAGCGCCCTCTGGCCGAGATGGTGTCAGTTGTCCGGCGTCGCCGCCAGGTGGTGCATTTGGGGCCTATTAATGATGTACGTGAGAAGGAAACCAAGACTTCCTCAACACGCCAGCCAGCCCAAACTCTGTCTTTATACCTATCGCCAACTCTCAACTTCCTTGCCAATGGCCAGTGATGACTACAATCTAGGATGCCAATGGGATCCAGATAATCCAGATAAACAAATATCTGAACCAATCTAAATTCTACCAGCAAACGAACATCTTCATCAATTCACCGCCTGTTGGTAATAATACGGACCATATGCTCTAATACTTATGTTCCTTACATGAGGAATGTAATACTTCACTATTTATATCATTGAAACTGGCTTCATGCGTATATATTTTTAGTTACTATAGTTGGAATCGTAATTCTACTGGCCAATCCTAGCTTCACCCGAACTGCCAGGTTGATAGTAGTATAGCGAAAATGGGTTCTGCTGCGGGCAATTAGAAATGACTGCCAATGGCAAAGATATGAAAGTGGATTGGGTTACAGCTCGTCTCATTTACCACGTTGTGACATCTTTAGAAGGAAAAACATGGTCAGTGACATATGGGTGACGGAAGAGACTCGAGCTACTGCTTGCTGTTTGTTCTCGATATAACCAGGTTGGGGCTATGACGGGAAAAACGGGACGTCCCGTTTTTTCAGGACGCAACCCTTTAAACCATTTCAAAACATTCCATTATCATTTTTTCAATTTCAAAATATAACCCTATATAACAAGCAATTATTTGGTCAAATTAGAATTGAATCCCATCATTACAACAATGGTTTTAATGGTTTTAAAAGCTCTGCCTGAAAAAACGGGACGTCCTGTAATAACGGATCACAAAACCGTCCTGTTATTTCAGGACGGGCCGTTTTCTTGGTATGATTTTTGTAACTTTAAAAAAATAAAAATCAATATAAAAAAAATGCAACGATAGAATCTGAAAATGCAACGATCATTTTAATGCAAAAGATGTGTACTTTCCTTGTAAATAGTTTTTGAATTTAGCAACCTCCTCATTTTCTGAGCATTTTTAATTATGTAAAAATATTGATTGTGAAATTATTATTATGTATTTGTCAAAATGGAAAGTGTTATTTAATTCATGTTAAATTCAGAATTTCATAATTTTTGCAGTTTGCATATGTAGAAGTATTATATCATGTTTGTCTTGTGTATTATTCATGTATAATTTCATCTAAGATAATCAGATGATGCACTTTTTCATAATTGCCTGATTTTACAGGACGTCCCGTTTTTACAGGACGTCCTGTTTTTCAGTGGTGTCCCCAACCTGATAACCTTGGTCGTTTTCCTGTCAATTTGTCAAAATGTGTGTATAGCGTGTGTGTTCGTGTTTCAAGTTTGCTTGTGTTTCGTACGTGTTGTAAGGAGGGATTTCTTATAAACATTGGTGTGTCAATATGTACAGCGATTACAATAAAGAAGCTCTCGATTTTACACATCTGATTTTCAACCTTGGCTACCATGATTTTAATGCAGCGAAGAAGAAAAAACAGCTTAATTTCTAAAACAAAACCCTTGAAAAAAAAGAGGATATTTACCTGGCGTTGCATGTCATGGATGGTCTTGTCCGCTTCCTCCGTCGACGAGGCAAACTGTAACACTCCCTTGTGTGCATCCTCGTTGCCATAGAAACCCACACCGATCGCCCCACTGGAAGGGAAGCAAAGGGCAATACGTGAGGGCGATAAATCACGGCCGTCCCAGTACACAGTCTGACATTTACAAAGCGCGTTTTACACGGAGGGGAAGAGGTGACGCTACCGACATCAAAGGATCCTTTAGGACGCGTCTACTGAGGGAAACTTGGCAAGAAAAAAAGAGAAAGAAATGAAGGGTGTTGTATTAACAGGTGTATCAATCTGCAAGTAGATCACGCAATGTATAGATTTGTGGGAGATCCATGTGAAATTTCAATCAGGCTTAGGTGATTTGTTTTACGGAAATAAAAATGTATGTACACGGAGAGGGCGATATTGCAAGGATTAGGCCTATCTCATTCGACTCAAACTATTTAAATCAGGGGTTGGACCTGCAATAGCCCATTGATTAGAAGTGCTAAATCGTGTTCCGTTCGCGCGGACGGACATCGTGCGGCCGATAGACTAATCTGCTTGGTGCTTAATGCAAATGACTATCTGTCTGCCGGGCTTCAGTGCTCAGATCCAAATGACAAACTCCTCCCAGGACGCTTCAGTCTAAATGGAATCACCAAACCACTTCCCCGACCTGCGACCCCCACTTCTCCCCTCATCCTTACCCCCTACTGCAACCCCTCTTTCGAACATGCCCCGCCCGAGTCTAATTCCAAATCCCCTGCCACGCCCCCCCCCCATCCTCTCCCAAACGCCCCCTCCTCTCCACTTCAACCCCACTTCTTCAATGAGGTCAAGCTGGCCACAGGTCAAAGGTCAAAGCCCATTCCCTGTCCACCCACCAATGGCCGTCAGGTTATAGAATGAGGTGTAGAGGGAAAATGGGGAGCCTGGGGAGCCTGGGGAGAGAGGCGAAAGGCAGAGAAGGCGTGGAATGGGAAAGGGGAGGGGATGGGAGACCGGTCACCATAGCAACAGGTGCAGGTCACGTGACTAAGGTGACGTTTCCAAGGCCTGGGCTGTGAGCCTGAGGTAAGGCAAGACGCCGCCGTAGCCCGTGGGCGTGGGCGGGGGGCGGGCGGTGCGTGGGCGGGAGGCGGCAATGTAGCCAGTAACTAGTGAGTCTCAACCCCAGTGATGTGGCTGCGAGTATAGAGAGGGAAAGAGAGGAGATCGCCTTTCAGGTAGGCCTGGCTGGACAAGATTCTAGTACTACTGCTTCACCACAGGTAGCATAAAGATACAGGGGCAGGCAGGGTTCTGTAAGATCATACAGTTAGTACACTGACCATGAGTGTATATCCATATAACCACATTTGTGTTAATGAATAAAGTGCAAGCGCAGCCTTATAACAGCACAACATTGGTGCAATGACCAAGGCGCAAGCATAGCCCTAGAACAACACACAGCTGTCTCGATATGGGCCCTGTAAGAGGCAGATGTCACCCTATAACAGTACCCTTTAAGTACAACAGTGTAAAGACAACCGTCGGTGTTAAACAAAGTAAAAGTTGACCCAGAAAATGCTGAGGCTGTCCGAGTTGATCACTCAGCAGCCGGCGGGCATACCGAGTGGGTCAGCGGCCCGTCCATCCCGGCCCCTTGACAGGATAGAGGCTTCCTTTATTTGCCCACGGGGCCAATATGGAGTCGAACGCCCTAGCCACCGCTGACTTAAGACTCCACTGGGGTGGGAAGGGTACGTTGGACGTTGAGCTGCGAGACGTGTGAGCTGCATAGAGAGATATAAGCGTCTGTTGGGCATCGAGCTCCTGCGAGCAGAACGCTGAGGCAATGAGCTGCTCGCCGCGTTATACTAATGTAGGTCACCGAGACGCGGGTATCAGCTCGTAGAACGCAAGGTGAGAAGGGGGACTTAGTAGTCCTTTCATGACCTAGTTGTCTCTTGCATATTAGTTTGAACGACTAGCGGAATTGAAGGAAACTAGTTTAGGGCGTTTATTTGCAGTCTTACAGCTCAGATTTATATCAGTGCATGGCGGAGAGACGATGATAGTTATGACTTTGGGGAGTACGGTGCATATAGGTCGAGTGCAATAAGAGAAGAAACAATAGGAGGGCAAATACAACAGCAATAATTATCAAGAGGCAACTAGTGGGTGGCAAGAAACGTTGTAGGGGTGTAAGATGGGGGGGGGGGGGTCCCGACGTCGGATGTCGAATTTTAAAAATGGCCATGTCCCTTGTCACTATGTTTTTTTATATTCATGTCGATTTTTAAAAGCCCTCATATCACATGTCGAATTTGTCATGTCGTTTTTTCCTTCATACTTTACTTCATGTCACATATAGGCTCCATGTCGCATGTCGCATTTAAGAAATGGCCATGTCGCCCTGTCGATTTTAAGGGTCTACATCCATCGCTGTGGCAAACAACTGGAAAGAGGGTGTCAACGTAAGAAAAAAAGGGACCAGTGCAAAGGGCTTCGTTCTTCACACAGCAGCGCGGCGGTTGGGCGGCGCGGTGGGCGGCGCGGCGGTGAGCGCGGGGTGCCGGGGGCGGCGGCATTGGCCCTGTCAGAGAAGCTATCACCCGACAATGGGCGCCGCCAACGGAGGCAATCAAATCCCTGCTAATGTACAGGCGGAAACAGGCGCGATCCAATAGGACGCGACGGGCCACTCGCCACCAACCATCCCGCGCCAGCCCCACCCTCCCCCTCCTCCTCCCGGGTCCGCCCTGGAGGGCTGTTGCAACAGTGGGGTCACACACCCCTTCTCCATACGAGGTCCCGCGGCCGGATACAAGGGGTCACCCCCCCCCCCCCCATTTCTCCCACAACCGTAGAACCAATAGCAAGGTGTTGCATGTCACGGAATCTGCTATAAGCCTAATCTCTATTGCCATTGATCTTATTTGTAAGGATATTACGTTATAACAGATGTCAATAATTCATTTTCAGTGGGTTAAAAAGAATATCAACTAGGCCTAAGGGCGTCTTTTTTTCCCCTTAAAGTCAATGAATCAAAATATATTTGTGTAATATTATTAATAAAATAGAAATAAATCAAGGGAAAGAGCCACTTCCATACGGAATAAAGTCACTTTGGTATGGCCTATTAAGACATCACATAGATGAAGATAATTCGGAGATGACATTGATGTTGTCTATACGGCCACCACGTCAAAGGAATATATGCATGAAAGGCCCCGAATGACGGGTCGATTATGCCCTAACCAGTACAGGGGTAATAAGCCCCTTCGGGGGAGGCCATTAATGACATTCAATACGTCACAACGGCTTTCCCTACGTCCAGTCTAATAGCGTCGTAACTTGGAGATCCGCCATCACGGTGTGGGGGGCTATGTGACCCAGGCATAACCCCCTCCAGGGCTTGCTCCCTAGCTGCCTCCCACATAAACACAGAACTGGCATTTATTTTCGGAGGAGAGGGCACTATGCATTGTATAAAATTGATGGTGAAAATCTGAAGACATTGGGGGATATTTGGCATTGTTTGACCTATTCCTTCCTTAATAATATCTTCAATATGAAGCACCACATCAATTAAAATCCTTTCATCATGGGACTAAAGGAATGGCATATTGGTTCATATTTTGTCCGAGCCACACTGAGATTTCATTTAGTTACATACGCACAACGGTGAAGGGGACAAGAAGGGATGGATGTGTAGAATTGAATGTAATCAATTTACGGCCCTTCATAATATCCGGATGGCCGAAAACAAGTTACACGAAACTTTTCTGAGAACTGTAATCAGAACCAAAGAAAGAGAAAGGAGGGGAACAAACATTTTCCTCGCTGTGCTTTCAAGCTAGTCGGGCGGGGATGATATACGACTGGAGTGAACATGCCAAGTATCAGCAGTCGCCGGAAGCAGTCGGGCATATTAACGCCGCCTCCTACCCGATGCCACGCGTGTTCGACTGGTTCCCAGCCTACAGCGGCATTTAATTGCTCCCATATTGTCACCTACCGGGAATCAGCTCACACAGGAAGGCGAGCGACAGACTGGTCCCCTGACAAATTGCGTTTGCATGCACCTGACATTGGCTGCAGACTGCAGTTCTCAATTATTTTAATGCCCCTCATTTCCCCCCTCAGAAGCGAACAGTCTGCTTTCAATATCCTACTTTTGTCCCTACATTTTTACTTTCCAAGCACCACAGCCACTTTTCACAGAACCATAGGCCCAGTGTACTGAATCTTGTGTCAACCTGCAATTTTAAAGCCGCTCTTCACTGCTTTACTAGGGGTTTTCCTAAATATTTGGGGGTAACCTTTTAATGTCCTTATCATGCACTGAGACTAGACTACGAATAGGACATGAACGTTGATGTGATTATATCAACTTGAAATGAACACTCCGGAAAAAAGTAAGTAACCTACTATAAAAAAAAAAACAAAAAAAAACAAAGAAAACAACGTATAGGCCTATTCTAGATGCTATTCCAACCCATATTACGAAGAAAATCGCCACGTCAGCAGTACACTTACTTCCGTAGCTCCCAGCTTTAATCCCCTAATGATTCCGCTACAAACGATTCTTACTACGCCGCAAGAAGATAAGTGGTTCGCAGTATTTCCCACTGGACCAAAATCCATAACTGTCAGGATGATCCCCCGACATACACAGTGCAGACCACAGACATAGTCCAGGAACGCACCCCACAGGGCCCCTGCCCGAGGGCGCTACAACTACCGCTGACCGCGAGCTGCTCGGATTTGCTCACGCTCGATCAAATTGCTCTGCCTACTGCTCAATTTACTCGTATTTTTCCTTGTGGGTGTTCCTGGGGGCTCTGCCGCCGTCGGGCAATGCCTCTGTCATTTGTGGATAAGCGGCTGTTTAGGATTTAGCCGTAGGGGGAGGGTGTATGGACCAGACGGTGAGGTATTGGGGAGGAGCTTCCCAGACTTTCTGTTCTCATTAGATAGCACTGGGTCCACACAGGCATAAAATGAATGGCCGCCCCGACAAGGCAGGCCGGCAACATCCCCTGCCTGGTAATAGGTGTGCCAGCAACCAGCGGCTGGAGGAACTCTCCGATAAGGAGGCGGGGAGTGGAGGTGACGGCTGAAAGTGGCCGTAGTGACTGGTTACTGCACGCCGTCACCAGCGGTATGTCACGTGACGGATACTAGTCTCAAATTGTATACAGTCGACACCATAGTGATACCAATGTAAAACAGAAGTGGTGTGCTTGTGATACCTATCCTAAGGCTAAGACATTAATATTTACCCTACTACTTCTAAAATGATGTCCTTTCACATACATCAGTCTACACACTGAATTTACTTCAAGTCATACCAAGAACCAGCGAAATAGGCTGCTACCAGCCTGTCCATCTGGTTGCTGTGTTGTTAAACTGCTTATCAAAGGACCTGTGGGAACCAGTAAATTGGGTTGTGACCGCCTTTTTTAGTTCCACTCTCATCCTCTATGTGGCTTCATGATGTAGTGGTTAGGACCCCCATCTCCAAATCCAATGATTGTGAGTTCAAATCCTGAAAGAGTTTGTCAATGCCAGTGTTTTTCAACCTGCATGGCGAAGCCACTTGCTATGGACAAATTTATCAGCACCAGCACCTCCTACTCCAATTTTCCAAAGAAAACAGTACGTAGACCCAATACCCATGACGTGCATGCCTATCATTTATGAAAAAAGTAACAACTTGATGCGGCAGTCGCAAGTGAACTCTATGATTAATACACTTTGATCAACCCTGTAATCTGTCGGAGCTGGTGTGGTAGGTAGCGGTGACAGATGACATGGCCGACCACAGCCGGTGGGGGACACAGCTGCCGAGTATTAGAGCCCGGTGGTCGGTCTGAAATAACTCCTCCCACCCCCACACCTTACATCTACCGACACCAATACTCCCATACAGATTTACCAAAACTGGTTTCTCTACGGCCCGACCATCCGGTACTCAAATAGTCATCTTAAACGTGTCCTTATTATACTCAAGCCTTCCCCTTTATATTGTCGTTTCCCATGGTTCTGGTTTTAGCTGCAGGCCCAACTGAATGATCTAGTTGCCTGTGCAAGGACACTTTTTTTTTGTAAATCACAGGTGCAAATCCATCTTGAATCATTGATTACAATCTCAATCGATCAATGACATTTTGCTAATATTTACCGCAATAAAACAATTTACAAAACTAAGTAATGTTTGTACATATATTACTAATTAGCCTACAACCTACAAGTACAATAGATCTATGTGTTCATGTGCGCATGTAGGCTATCCACCCAAGGCAAACTCTTTTAAAACCAAGTTTACAAGTAATTCTGTAGTAATAACCGTATAAACACACACCGTTACTCCGTAATATTGATCCAACTAAGTGCGGCCGCCCACATGATGCCAGCCAACAAGAAACATGATGTAATCATTATAAAGTCTGAGCATGTGATCAGGCCAACTTGTCCCCACCCTTCTACCCCTTGCGGCGCTAGTCGGCTCAACCTGTTCTTATGGTTACGGTGATGTATTATCAGGTGTCCGGAGTACGGACTACTCTACGAGAGCGACTCCACTATATATAGCGGATATAAACAGCCTATACAGCTTTCTAACGAGTTTGTGCAGTTGTCTCTCCCATAGACGCTTTCTACCCAAAACCTCAGGCCCAGTTCCATTGGATTCCATACACCAAGACCTTAGTTCAGACATATTATATCCACTAGAGGAGCGCTACACCAATAAAAATGGTCTACCGACAATGTACATTTTATATACCCCTTGGATAAGTACTGTATGGTCACCTATAGCTATTAGAACACATAACACTAAAGGCTTGAAAGTATGCAAAAAAAGAAAGAACCCACGAATAGGCCTACATGTCATATACCTAGTATCCCATCGACTGTAATATACTCCATTTTATACCTCTCTCTCGCTGATATAACATCATATAAACCGACATGGGAACTGCTTTTAAGCACTCATGATCCTAACGGTCGAGGGTTAGCACAATATTATAATTATATACATATACACTGTATTCATATCGAAACTATTATCTGGGCTCTGGTCCATTAATATAATACTGGGACTCATACTTTACTGCGCCCACTGATTTACCCTCTAGACTCTAAATTATATAGCTACTGTTTTTTTATCACTCTTAACACTAACGGCATAAGAGTTTGCATTCAATACTTACATATTTACGCATCATCCCCAGGTCAAAGGCTTGCTATATTTTGGGGAGCATATTGTGCACATTATTTGGAATTAAAAGAAAAGGCCGCAAATTATTTCACGTTCTTTAAAAGCGAGCAAATTAACCCATATAAGCGCTACACTTCGGCAAGTATTATCACCAACGTTAATGTAACAACCGCGACACTGAAAACAGGGAGATAATTTGATTTATGCTCCGTTGACTTTAAACGTAACGTTGCGTTATCATCATTACACCAAAAAACGAGCCATGGCTCTGATTAGGCAGAAACCCTAATTAACGACACGCTACCCCTGGGGGCCGTTCTCATCTAGGAGCCGAGTCATTAGGGCCCACCGCCCTGGTGGTTGCTTGCGGTTTGCTCCTGCCAAACCAACGCCTCTCGAAGTCTAAAACGTTACAAAACACTCAACCCAAAAAACAGCGCCCGTAATTTTCTCCCACGGAATTCATTGATTCGGGTGGGTGGCACTGAAATTGCGCTGAAGCGCGATGCGTATAATGGCGCATTTTGATTTTTTTGATTTTTTTTTTCTGAATTCAATGTTCAGTCCTACCTCGGTAGTGTGTTGATTTTATACTTTGTGCAAGCTACTAGGTGAATGCAATTATTGAACTCCCAACACAGAGACTGTTATACTCTGTTAAAACCCCCACGCTTAGCGCTGGGTAAAATAAAATCAGAAACACGGACAATGATGAGTAGTGCTAAAAGGCAAGCTCACTTTTATCCCATTTAACCCTTAGCCAATCACGTAACTCAACCCGCTGGGCCGGCGGGGTCGAAAATACTTGACGGTATAATAGCGTTCAGTGCAACTTTGGTGATGGTGCGCGGCGGGGATGTCAGCCCGATGCCATTAGGCCTAAATGACACTACTTGCTGCAAATGGACAGGAAAAAATCGCTTTCACACACAGAGTGATCCGCGCTCGGCTAGTTATTAAAGGTCTGGCGTCGCTGGGTCTTGTGACGGCTGCTGTGGTGGGGAGTTGAGCCTATGCTAAAGGCCTGCCAGCACACACAGGGCCTTAACGACAGCCCGGTGCGTGCTGCAGTCTATGAGCTGCTCGCTGAGCTCGGGGCGAGCAGCTCGGCAGGCTCTATCACAGTGTACTCTATAAACGTGGGAATGGCGGGGTGAGCTGGGACGACAGGGAGGCTGAATGGGTGGTCCCAAGACACGGCATACTTGTTAGGCGGGTTCCGCCATCGTGTTTGTTTATGTTTTTCGTTATTAACTCCTGATTTTGACAACGATTCAATCTTAGTCTCATATTGTATCTGAACAAAGAAAAACATCTGAATATATTTAACATGTAATTTTATACCCATATTTAAGCAAAACAATCATCCTGAATTAGTTATTTCCGGTATAGCTCGGTCAATACCACGCAGTTCCGGTTATGCTCGTGGAATTCCCATGTGAGATTTATACGGTAAAGTACGCCAGTTATAGCCTGTCTCTGGCGCCAGCTTCACAGCACGCGTGTTGACGTGACGCCGTCGCCCCGCCTTTTGAATATTGCAACACGGAAATACAGTGAATGTCACGAGTGTGGATAAGGAGGATGGATGCTTTTTCAAGAAGCTGAGCCGGCAATAGGACTGCGCGCCACTATATTTATATCTAGACGGGAGAGTTCCTATCACTCACAGGTCTACTTCTATGATTCCAGTAAATCGAACGGATAATTAAATAGATGACATACACAATTCATTATCATCAATCATCAATTGCGTACAGTTTCTCTAAATTGAGAGAGATTACGCTATTAATAAGGTACACTGTTGGGGGTGGTTGCTCTGAAATTGTTAAAGCACATTGGATTGAAGTAACAGAAACAGCTTTTACGTCTTAAAGAAAAAGATAATCTGGTGTTGTGAT
Source organism: Lepidonotus clava (assembly GCA_936440205.1). NCBI lineage: Eukaryota > Metazoa > Annelida > Polychaeta > Phyllodocida > Polynoidae > Lepidonotus > Lepidonotus clava. Next base: position 24,905,031 of record OW387135.1, read on the forward strand.
GGCCAAGGGAGTTTAGCAAAAAGATATAAACACGTTTTCGACAAAGATATTCATAGTAAACAGAGTTATAAAAGCAACAAACCAACAGAAAACTACAGCCATAATTCAAAAGGACTTGACACAAGTAGACATGATTACGATACTTTGCTTTCATCTATAAACAGATCCGTCTGAATCGATAATGTAAATACACAAAGGGATCGATGTTTACTGTAAAAATAGAAGGTGCATTGAAGTAGAACGGTAATAAAAACTGATGGCAGGTTCTTTTTCTTTTTCCAGTAGCAATAGAAATGTGTAGATGTCTATGTTTTCTAAGAGTATTTCATACTAAAATATAGTACGGAAATATCACTAGCCATTGATACTTCCGACAGAGGACATGTTCCTGTAGCATAAATCGGGCTATATATAGAAAGTAATAGAAAGTAATATAGGTGACAGTAATACGTATAGGCCTAATTCTACATGGAATTAGGCCACCAGGCTGAAAGGAATACAGAACCACCCACAGTAGCAGAATTAAGGGTTGACGATTGCTGTAGATTTTAATTTACAATTTACTTTTTGCGCCCGTGCGCCCAACAATGCGCCTTTTTTCCATTTTAATGCGCCCAGGGCTAACCACTGCCCAAAGCCAAGTCCTTTTAGGGAACCCCATCAAACAGTTTACTGGCCCTTTACAGTCAATCCTACGGTCAGTCCTTTATGTTGCTCCGCTCCCCGTGTGATCCGGCCCTTTTCATACAGGTGACAGATGGGTGGCGAGCTGCTCGCCCTATGTCCGAGCAGCTCAGAGGCCTGATGAGGAGCGCCTGGTCAATTACTCGCCACACGTGTCGGCCCTGCTGACATTTGGCGAGCTGTCAGTAGCCACTGGTCGTTGGGCGAGTGTCAGCGCCGTGAGCGGGTTGCAGAGTGATTGCCCGGAGGAGTGGGGATGGTATTCGTATTTCACTTGGCTGTTATTCTACTCGCACATGTGACACGGCGATTTTTTTTTAATATGGTGACGTCCGGCTGAAGCTTATAGTCCTCTTTCCGATTTAGACTCTAGTGACTTTGTATTTTCGTATTTTTCTCCGAAATATGGCGAGAAATTATGCACACTATATACCAATCTGTAGATTTGAAAAGATTTCTTATGATATAATCATAACATGGTAACATTTCACCTTTATTCCCCCTGGCGATTTTTTAAAATCGGCAGTTGAATCAACATTTTGAACTCGTAGGGTTAACGGGACCTGTTACTGACTCAGGGTCGTATTTAAAATATTTTGTGACTACATCATCGTGACAATGCCTTTTAGATGACATGAAATCAAAGTGTATCCCTCGAGTCATCCTCAACATTTCCAATGTTATTGTGTGGCTATATATCTTACTTTCCTAATGATTGGTTTTTACTATTTCCCGTGGCAGATCTCTTTCAGTGCATATCAAAAAGCAAAATATCAGTGCATCTAGGGCGATTGACATTCTAGATAAGTCACGTTTTGCCTCAAATCACCAAACTGTAACCACTATTTCTTTTTGCTTAAAAATTCATCCTTGAATATGTTTTTTTATGCCCACTGGGTTGAAGATATTCCGGGGAGTTGCTCTCTGAGCACGTGTCTTGGGGCGAGCTGGGCCCGATTTGCTCGTCCCCCATCCAAGCACTCCTACCTCCCTGAGCTGCTCGCTGAATAATTCATCAGGGAAGCTCCCACCTTGTATTTCACTCTCTATCAGAGCGACTTACTCCCACCATTCCTCCTTCATCTCTCTTTGCGCCGTCCACAGCCTCACACATACACGAGACTAGAACACTGACAGCCTCACATATATAGGAGACTAGAACACTACTGCCTCACACATATACAAGATTGACTAGAACACTACTGCCTCACAAGTACATGAGACACTCACACATTCACGAGACTAGAACACTGCAGCCTCATATATATACACGAGACTAGAACACTACTGCCTCTCACATACATGAGACTAGAAACACTACAGCCTCACACATACATGTAACATGAGACTAGAAACACTGCAGCCTCACACATACACAAGACTAGAAACACTACAGCCGCACACATACACAAGGCTGGAATGCAGCAGCCTCATACATACATGAGACTACAAACAATGCAGCCTCACACATACACCAGACTACAAACACTACAGCCTCACACATACAAAAGACTGTAACATACGCTACAGCCTCACACATACATTAGATTAGAGCAGTACAGCCTCACACATACACGAGACTAGAACACTACAGCTTCACACATACACAAGACTAGAACTTCCACAGCCCCACACATACATGAGACTAGAAACACTACTGCCTCACACATACACGAGACTAGAACACCACAGCCGAGTATGTTGCTTTGGGTGGCGGCTGGGGAATAACGGTACCCAGGTGCAAGATTTGTGGCCAAAGTGGATTTCATCTGGACAAGCAAAAGGAAGATGTTGGGGTCGTCTTGGTGGGAAGCCAATTGGCTGTTATAGACACTGGAGACGTGGCCCCTGAATATTGGGTCGGGACTGGGAGTAGACCCTGGGGGCACTGGACACCCCACTGCCTCCTCCTCCAGGGCGCCTCCCCAACATGGACAACGGCGCGAAAACTTCATTAGGTTGCCATGGATACTGGCAATAGAAACGGGTTGAGAACAACAAGTGGCCCACACCCTAAAGCTAAGAATATTGAGCAGGCCAGCCTTGCCCTGCCTAAGTGTCCTTATCTGATCGCTGCACAATGGCAGACGCCTTTTTGCAGAACTAACAATTGCAGTCCGACGTGAATAGAGAACATGCCACACAAAAAGGATCTCAAAATAATGCACCACGTATTATATTAGTTTATTGTTTGTGTTGTAGAATAAAATTCCTCTTCTTGAATTCTTGGTAGTTAGTTTGGTAGTTAGTTTTTACTGTTACTTTGAATTGAGACCATTTTTTTATGGATGAAATGACATGAATAATTATTTAAATCCAGAAGGTACCAGTAACTTTATATGAAACTGCTCAAGAAAATGTCAAAACGTTTATAGCTAAATATTTTATCCAAGCCATGATAAGAAACAAGCTATATGATGCTTGTGCAAATTATAATATACTGACCCCAATGAAAGACTTGTATACCTACAGAATTAGAAAAATAAAAATAGGGGGGGGGGGGAATATATTGTCAACTTACCATGTCAACAAGGCGAGGATGGCCATGGCCCATGGCAGACAAGACCCTTTGCGTTTCTTGTCGGGCTCCTTCTGACAACAGCGGTAGCAGAAGTACATGAGGAAGATGAGAAGAGTGACGAGCAGCCACAAAACGGGCAGGGCCGCCCAGAACACCAACGCCTGCAAGGAAAAAATTAACAGGTTAGCATCTAGAACGGGTCATTGTTTAAGTTAATGTTTACAAACAGGGCCTGCAGGAAGACTGTCACCCGCCAAAACACCATGAAAAAGAAACGATGAAAGGAAAGATTTGAGACAGAAATATGCATTGTGGTTTCATGAGGTAAATTTTAACGTTTCCTGCATGATACTAATTGCTATTGCCTCAATATCTGTCCATTACAAATATTCAACCACATCTTCCAATGGTTATGTTGACTTAGTTTACGATAATATATATACACACAAAATGTCTCCCACAACACTATTACCTGCGAAGAAAACTATGGAAAAAGAGGAATGGAAAGATAAGAGAACCAGAGAGGTGCAATATGGTTCCTGAAGCAGGTTTTAACGTTTCCACAAAGTAATTGTTATTGCCTCAATTTTTGACTTTTTCAAAAATTCTTAATTTCTCTTTTTTTTTTTTACAAATATATCTCTCAATTGTTATGACAAGGCTACGGCTCTAGCTGCGCTGAAGGCCTTAGCGCGCGCTATCATTCTAACATGGTGCTGTCAGAAGGGTACACTAAACATGGCCAAAGGGTGTGTACCCGGTGTGCGGGTGTAAGTAGTGTAGGGAATTTGGGCTTTGTAGCTGGAAATTGTGGAATGGGGACAAATAGCATTTGCGCTGCTAGGGGCTATCTAATTTGAGGATCACTTGTGTTCTTAATCAATTTTTTTCATGAATCCATACTTAATGCAATTATTTGCTTTTTCTGTGTGTAAATTAAGTTTGTGACATTTCATTAATATATGATACAATATATACACGATTAGCCAAGATTGTTTTGATTTAGCACTCATTATGCTGAAAGTATGCCGTCCAAATGCCCGGTAGATACCTGATCCATGGCGAAAAATAAAGTGTGCAGATCGCTGCATCAGCATAATTTTAAGTTCCAACCGTGAAAAGGCCCGTGATGCAGTAGTCAAAGCTTCTGATATTGTTAATGTTTCTCTCCAATTAATCGTTGTAAAATGGGGACGAATTGAGAACCCCTGTGACGAAGCATGCGCTAAGTCAATGAGGTCACCGGAGCATATTCCACTATTGACCATTTTAAATATAGATTCATTCCTTTGGTCTTCGGTTTGGTAATAGTATTGGGAGGACAACCCCGGCTACGTTCTACATGCTTAATGCGTTTGTCTATGGATGGTTACGGCATATTAGGTAACGCTGGGGCTAACAATAGGACTTCCGTAGTGGGTGAGTATGTAGCTGGCCGTCGTCACAGGCTTGTGTAATGCGTCCAGTAATTGGGTATTACGCACCTGTAGAGGGTAACCAGCCGTGACGAGATCGGGAGTGTGTATTGGTATACCTTTATAATTTATATATTATAATGTATACATACTATGGGTTTATACATCATAACAAGGGCGTGTGTTGGCAGACTGTTATAGTTTATACATTAAAATGTGAGTGATGGTTAGCAGACTGCTAGTTTATACATTGCAACAAAAGTGTGGCTTAGCAAGACTGCTTAGTTTATATATAAAAACATCAGTGTGTGTTGGCAGACCATTAGCTTGTACATTTTAACAAGAGTGTGTATTAGAAGACTGTTAAACAGTATACATCACAACAAGAGGGTGTGTTGGCAGACTGTTAGTTTATACATTATAACAAGAGTGCGGATTGGCCGACTGTCAGTTTATACATTAAAATAAGAGTGTGTGTTGGCGGACCGTAAGATTTAACTGTGGACCTTGATTTTTTGGGTAATCATTCAATATCATACTAATAACCATCGCACGTACTTAACTTTTTCTCAATCGTGAAAGTAGTCGCAAGTACGTGGGAGGGAATCGCTTCTACGCGATTCATTCTATCTCCCTGGCTTCAAAAATGTGTAAAACAAGTTACTGCAACTTTAAGTACGCTTAGATTCCCACATGGATGCTGGTAGACAGGGGAGTCACCGAGGGACCCACGCGATGGGGCTTTGGTGGAGGTCGGGTTACAATCTACTTAATCTACCAGGGTAAGAACATTATTCGTCGACGGTTACAAAAAAAATGTTCACTTCCTTCCAGTCGTATCCGTTTACCTTCGTAAAGACGCCCACGTTTACCAAGAAGCACATTATTTTACGTTTGCCGTATTCTTACGACATCGTTTGGACTGAGTAGGTAGGATACATTGATAATGTGTTCGTAGAATGCACTGAAACATACCTTCTTATAATTCAATGTTTAGCTCGTATTGTTTGTAGCAGAACAAATGCAGTCAAGTGATTTCCTTGCGACAAGTATCACCATAACATATTCTCTAACACAGGTGTGTCATATCCTTATCTAGGTGAAGAAAGTCCTTAGTTACGGTCATGCATGGGTGACTGTAACTAAGGCCAGAGGGGGACAGATCAGGTTAGAGATAAGGACTGACCAATCAGAGCCATATAAAACTGTCCCCATTGGTGTTGCTAAGCAACTCTGGCTAGGGATTCCCCCTACCCTGTCCTTGAGAATATGATATCAAAATCCTGCACCTGCACGAATGTTGTCCCAAAAAGAGAAACCTACTGGGAGGTAGACCACATCATATAACAACCAGGCTCAGCTGCGTATACTGACCACCCACCCCCTGTCCAGTACTCCCACACCTATACATATATCACAGTGCGTCCTCCAGCGAGTGAACCCCTCATTTATCACACCCACCAAGCACAAACACACATCCCATTGGCCCAGAGCGGTGACAGTAACGGGAGATGTATCTGACAGCCCACCGAGGACCGCCACGTTTTCATCCGTGTCAGTTCCTGCCGCTCGGCCTGTCTATTCCCAGCGTGTAGAGCAGCTCCATGAGCAGCTCCGAGCAACTCGACGAGCAGCTCTGGCAGTGACAGGCTGTGTCCCTCAGGGGTTTCCCGCCTCCTCCACTCGGGCTGGGCGGCCGCTGATGGCCCCAAGCCCCGCCAGTAATCTCCATAATGGGCGGGCGCCTCCTCGGCCCCCCACACTTACGGCGGGTTTAAGTTAAAACTTAAGGGGCAGGCTTGATTAAAAGAAGCCATCATGGCTACGGCTGACAATTCTAGGTGCTGCTTGTGGGAATAAAGGAGCAATTGGCTGCAAAGTTTCTGCAGCCAACGTCAACTGAATGTTGAAAAGGGGGAAAGGTACTAGGAATGAACATGTATACTGCCAATGAAGGCATAGGCCCCTTATTCATCATTAACTCCTATACAAGTTGAAGGCCTATTTAATTTCAGCCGCTGATTTTTATAGTTGTTAAAGATATATGGCTATTTAAATCAGGACTTTCTTTTTTAATGAACAGACAGAAGTCGATAGTTGATTTTAAAAAAGGTATATGGCTATTTAAATCATGATCTTTTTTTAATTGAACAGAGAGAAATTATACTTACTGTAAATTGCAATATACTCCTTTTTATAGATAATTATGATCGTGATTTATGTAACTATTTCATGAATGGCAAACGTAACAGCACTTTTTGATACAGTATTATTACGGAACTACATGTCAGGACCTATCTCTCCCTCGCCCCTGGCTATTCAGTGATGGCATCTGCCCACACCTGTTGTACATTGATTCATTGAATAACAATGCTAACTATAGTCCAACGAGGCCAACCACTTATCATTAGAACTATTATACTGTCACATGCATTGCGTCAAGCTTGGCAGCCTGCCAAGGTGCTAGCCACACACTATAACAATCACTGCAACGAACAAACCACTCACAGTGACACTGAATGCCATTTCTCACAAAATCATCAATTCATGAAATATTGATATTTTTCTTCTTAAAAAGTGGTGAAATTCTAATATCATTTGTGTCGGAGGCCTTTTTCTGGGATGAATAAATTTGATTGAGACTAGAAAGATCAATGTCAGTAAAAACCTACTTAAAATTGATAAATATTTTCTGTCAGAATTTAGACTAAAATGAGTTGATCAGATTACACTGAGATTAATGGGATCGATGTTATTTTGTTTCCGCATGTGTAGGCGGTTTTCCCATTTAATTAAAGTGCAGCAGTAAAGTGTTGTAGTGCCTAAGGCCCTGTACAGAGAGGCGGCTTGACTGGGTGTCGGTATACCTGTAGATTTAGTGGTATAACACTTGGCACGGGGCCCACGGTAGGCGCCAGCTACAGCCTCCTGCCAGTCTGTACCTACGGCCCCCCTACAACCTGTAAAACCTCATACTGAGCCTGCATGCCTCCACCTCCCAGCCACTCAACCGGTTTACGTTATCCATACACCCATTCAGGGACTGAGCGTGAAGGGACCACATACGTGTGTTTTAGGAACTGGTGGGTCTCTGTTCCATACAAGTCAGGGACCTGCCATTAATTAGATTACGTACGTCCGCAATAACGGGGTAGGGATAAGAAATTCAGGAAAATGTGCGTACTAAATTTATTGACGGTCCCATATGCATAGTGGATTACCTAACGGAGGTATTTTGACGCTTTTAGTTTTAGGATTCCATATAATTTGTGAATATATCTATGAGGTTTGTTAAATCACTGCTTCGCTGGTTTTTAGTTTCACCTTCGTGGCTCGTTAATATTGGATACGATCTGAGTGATTGAACAATTAAACGGCATCACTGAGAGATTAATGGATAAAATCCCCACTAAACACATTATACACTTATAATGATGAGCACTTGCTATCTCTCCTACAAAACATTACCTGCCGTAGGATATAGACAGACATGATCAATGTAAAGAAGTTGCCGTCTTTGATGGCATAATATGCAAGTTGCTATCTATTTATATGAGAGGCAGTGGTTAATATGTGACTGAAGCGCTTTTATGCTATAAGTCTAATGATAGTCAGTGCTTGGCGCCAGGTAGCGGACTCTGGCATCGTGACAAAGATCAAAGCGGACAGATTCTCCCATTAGATCAGTTTGTTCTCTCTACACGCAAGGACTAGCCTAATGGGACCAAAGAAATCAATGCTACATCAAGCAGGAGGCCGTTAGACAAACAACTACATTGGATGAATTTCGCCAAGGACTTGTTTTAATTTCGGCGTGTCACTTGTGGTTCTTTTAATTATCTGCAAGCGCTACAGTCGGGGCTTTAAAAAGCAGGTCTGGCTGTTATTGAGATTTTAAAATGACAGCGATGCCACTTTCTTATGGCATTATTGAAGCCTTTGCAATTACGTGGCCTCGACAGGGAGAGAGTGACAGCAGTGCACCAGTGCAGACGGGGTGTGTGATAGAAAGGAACAATGGATGTTCATTTCAGTCTGATGCCTGCCCCCAAGATGTTGTTCATTTCAGTCTTAAGCTTGTTAATTCAACCCTGAAGTTCTCACAATGATGGGTGGGTAGTACTGATGTGCGCACATGGAAAAAACTACGTTGTGACTTTGAATTCAAACATGAATGGGTTTTTTTAAGGAAACTAACGCATGAAATGTCGTTCATGGAGGCGACAGTAATGTTCAAAAGGGACAGCGTTATGGTTCATTTATAAGCGAAATTTCTTACATTTTACTGTTATCGTTTGATCGTGGACATCAAAAATAAGCGGTCATGATTTGAGTACAGTTTTAATCTTTCCGCTGAACTCCCTGACGACCAAAGCAAAAACCTAAAATCAATGACTGTGGTAGGAGACACTTTCGACAAAGTATTGCTCTTATCTTAATGTTTGATTGTTGGGATTATTGCTTTAGCTATGCATCATACAAAATCTTGATAGTACGGCCTATATATAATGTAGTCACTATCACGAACAAATATATATCATCAAGAGATTATTCTAGATAAAGAATTTCCATCAAAAAAGTAAAGCCTGTTCTCTTGAAGGAAATAAACATTCCGTACCTGCCGTCAACACACATCACAATAAAACAAGTCGTGTGGCAAAAACTTACATATTCTTACGTTTGCGATAGTAACAGAGATTTATGCCTACTTATTCTTAACAGACTAAGTCTCTGTTGTATTATGGGACAAGCGCCGACTCACAATTACAGCTCTGATCTGATTCTGTTTTCTAGTGAAAACATAGCTAGCAAATATCTCTATCCATTACCATCAACTGCAATTGTGCATGCCACTATTTCACGTAATTTAACAGTTAGGCCAAAAATACAAAATTGTTGTGTTCAGGTAACCCTACCTACCCTAATTTTTTTGGCCCTACCCTAACTTTTTTTTAAGAAATTTGTAATAATTTTTTTCAAACACCAAAAGAATAGACCCAAAAATGCATGGAAAATCATAAAACAACATAAAGATGCTCAGGACATGTATTTTAGATGCTAAAAATGTTTTTAGGGGATACTTGGAATATTTTTTAATTTTCAAAACTGGCCGGGTCTCTTTGGTAAGTAAAAAAAAAAAAAAGCAAAAAAAAAAAAAAAAGGATTTCGACCTACCTACCCTATTTTTTTCGACCTATTTTACCTGAACACAACTAAGTTTTTTTTTGGGCCTTATTTGATGGATCAAAATCATATGAATCCCGTGGGGAAAAAAAAGAAAGATTTCAGTAGGTCCATGTAGCTCAATCATACTTCTTTCATCGTTTCAGAATGCAATGCAAACAGCAGGTGATTAATGTACCCCTGTACAGAGGAAGGAAATCCCCCTCGTCCCTTTTCAGACCCTGGAGGAGGGGGACGGCCGAAGCCGATCAGTACGCCGCCCCTCCACGCCGGCCGAGATCGATGACCGGAAGTCCGCTGTCGCGACCTTTGAACCCGGAAGTGCTCGACGATGCTGGGCGCGGCGGCGGGGACCAGCTGGGCGCGCGCCAGCCTCCAGTGGGTGCATACCTCCCACCGTGGAGTAGCGTGCTAAGCGCTCCTCCCCCCAGCGTTCAATCACTGTCTACGACCCGTAATGCCGGCCTCTCCGGGCTTGGACTGGAGGCGCGCCGTGGAGGAAAGGGGGCTCAGAGGGATACACCCCGTAACATCCTGGGGGCAGCCAGTCCTCCTGGGGGTTGGGGCGGACCCAGGAGGGGTGCACTTCTTTGTAACATACCATTACGACTGAGGCGTAACTAGTCCGAATTGTTTTTCTGTAGGCTATCACTGTTGTACATGTTTTTATTATGGAAGGGAGACTCCCAAGACAATTATTTAAATCTAGTCACATTATCGGATTTAAGTTGTCTAATTCTACACGTTTTCCCATTTGTACATGCTATCCTCAATCACCGAATCTTTAAACTGAATATATTTTTGGACTCACTAATTGTGGTTTCTTTGTCCCCTAGGTCCACTCATCAGTTGGAGTGCTCCTCCCGGCAGAGCCCCTACCCAGACAACCTCACAACCCCCTTCCTATGAAATGTTCCTCCATAGTGGAGTCTACCCTACAAAGGCTTGGTTTTTTTTCGGGGGATAGAAAGGAGGCCGCTTGCTGGCCTTCAGGGACTACAGGGACTGAGTATTTCAAATGATCCTATCTAGTGGCGGATCTTGTTATTCTGTTATCTTAGAAAACTTATCCCTTCATATCCTTTGCTTCCTAAGTCTAAAATATTTTGGAAGACATTCTTACATGCATTTATATATCAAGTTAATTTTTCTTAAAATACTGCATTATAGCATTACCATGTATACATGTGTAAAATACTAGATCATTTTCACTGATGGCTTTTCCGTCCATATGAACACAATGTCAAGTTAAATATAAATTTACTTGTCTGGCATGAAACATTCTTTGATATTCTATTCTGTTATTGACTTTATTCATATTACGATTTTAGAGGTTATGGCAGTTAGGCTAATCAGTCCTATGTCACACCACATGGGTCCCTGGCCGGCCAAAACCATGCCGGTCCACCCGGCTAATTAATAACACTGGGGATGCTTACATTGGACACCTAACACCAAGCAATGGGGCTCCTTACCAGTGGGTTTCCCAAGTTAATATAATGATTCTTGGGTTGTTCTGGGCTCAGTCACAGTGGCCATTTGTTCCAGAATGCATTTGCCACATTTGGTTTAATCTAGCCTGCCTCATAAAGATCCAATTTTTCTGTATATTTTCAGCAGATCCATGAATGTATTAATTTTCATGATGGGGAGCTAGTGCCAGACTCAGCCTAGCTTCACTGAGGCCTTTGTTATAGCTGGCACTTTCTGTATCAAAGAAATGGTAGACGATCAGTAATCTAAGAGTAGACAACAGTTGACAAGTCATTATTTTACCATCTTTTGTCATTTTTTTATTTGCCTAGATACAGTACCGTTTCATATATCAAATGAACGGTGACAATTTAATCTATGATGACCTGAATCAAGTTATAGTTATCCAATATAATGACTTAAATGACTTTTATTTTTTAACATGAATATCACTTTTAGGCCCTGGGTTTTATTTTAAAACAAAAAACGGTAAACTTGTTGTCATTTATTGAAGCTTATAAAATATATCTTATGATTTATATCAACAGATAAGCTATTTAGTTAGCTTTTTGACATTTTGTATTGTAGATATATGGGATTATGAACACAGAAGTTGTAATAATCAATGCGACAGTGGCAAAACACCCCTTATCACCTGTTGTCTATCCTCAATTCATAATTTCTTTTTCTCTATAGATTATTTTAATATGATTTCAACCACCTTTGACATTTTGCAGTCAGTCAACAGAAAGGTTTTAATTCCCGGCCTGGGTCATGGACCACCTTGTTACTTTAGACAATAACTGCCATTTCCATTGTGAAAGTTGTGCATTACATCTTGTTTAAATCTACCCTTTTATCTGTCTTTTTTTTAACCAAACCCTTACTAAACCCATACCACGCCCAGGCCATTTAAGGTTGCATAAAACTTGGGAGGGGCGTTCTGCTTAGTTATGTGGGGGCAAATGGAAGGCCTCCTCCTGTCAGTAAGGGGGCATTATATTATTCTAACTAAATAAGATAACAATCATGACTCTGTTAGCTAAGTCTAATGCGACATTCACAGTCCCTGGACAAGGGCTGTATGTTTATGAAGTTCAGATTACAGAGAGGACAGGGGCCACCAGGGAGATTATGGTAGGATGTTAATTGGTATCAGCTGTATGGGGTCCTCTCTGCATACCATGGGACAGAGAAACCCATCCAAAGGCCTAGAATATGCTTCCATTCATGATGGGTCCCTCATTCTTGAGCCCCACAAAACTGGACTGTTTACATAATCTTCCCACTGTTTCTTGACCCAACAGGGGGTCAGATGGCGGTCTATATTGCTCAGAATGAGCAGCTGAGATGCTGTTTGACGACTCTCTGTAATGGTTTAACCATTGTTCATGTCTATAGTGTAAGTCCACACTATAGTATATTATTCTATTTCAACATCACCCGAGCCAGACAAAATGTGACAAACATAGTCTGCTGACGCCCCTATAATGCCTGTCTGTTCTCACGGCCCATCCCGGGGCCCCAACTAGCCATCAGAGGATGTTCTGCGATATACGGACCATAGACCAGACCCTGTCCTGCGTAACACATGTAATGATGTAGGACGGACCCTGTTCTGCGTTGAGGCTGTGTTCCATTATCCGATTTTACTCCCGATTTTGAAAAATTGCAAGTAGGAATAAGGTCTGATTATAGCCATGTAATGATGTATGACGGACCTGTTCTGCGTTAAGGCTGTATTCCACTATCCGATTTTACTCTCGATTGTGAAAAATCGCAATTAGGAATAAGGTCTGATTATAGCCATGTTTGTTATCATTGGAAAGGATTCTGAAATCTCTTTCCAGAGGTATTCATTGGTTTATGTATTATTTTCAATGATAAATTTGAAATATCCTTATTTTCATCAGTAAAGGTTGCCTCGTGTAATAAAGGCTTTACCCTTCAGTAGATACCCTGTACTGTGGTAACACATCACTACTACAGATTCCGTGTGATGTGGCCGGCTCTGTCGTGTCACATGCGACCACTGTTATCTCTGGTTCCTATCTCCGTACATCCGTCTGGGAAGGGTTATCACCATGAGGTCACCACAGGCTGAGGTCAGGGTACGAGTACATGGGAAATGGACAATGCACTCATCTCTGTATTACATTTACAAAAATATAAATTTATGTCCTATATCATATGATAGTTTCAATTTCGTGTCATATTATATGTGCACTCACGGACACGCACACAGTATACATGAAACCACATCCAAACTTCGTGGCACGGTGCTAACGATCTTATCAATTACTCTGATATACAAGAAGCACGAGCCCGGCCATCTAATAGCCTAGCTACCCAATCGGCGATCCCTGTATCTAGGGTTTGGACTCAATTTTTTATCATAATTTTAAATCAATACAAAATTTTGAAAATTTTCCTGGGCAAACAAAAAGGATAGGTGATTTTTTTTTTTGGTAGTTCTTACTGACCTCAAGGTCTAACACTTTGCATATTTACAAGATCACAGATTAATTCTTTTGTGGATCAATTCATGTAACTTTAAAATAACTCTATTTAATTTTCCTGGGTTACCAATTAAAGTTAGGGGATTTAAAAAATTGTGATAATTTTCTGGGTGCTTGGGCTTATGAAAAAGTAGAAACAAACCAACAAATTTCACATGTCAAAACCATGCAAAGTAGTTAGATAAGTAAACTGTATTGGTTGATTTGGTTGTTTCATCTAAGTTATTTTCAGTATACATGTTTACCAAAAGACCATTCACTAGGGTCATTGTTTGTATAAGATAAACAGTGTAAGCATCAGTAAAACACCCATGCCCAGAGGGCAACATGTGCTAGATTCACTAGGGTAATTGTTTGTATAAGATAAACAGTGTAAGCATCAGTAAAACACCCATGCCCCAGGGGCAACATGTGCCAGATCAATTGCCCCCAAGGGCATCATGTGCTAGATCAATTAACACACATGCCTTCCTAATTGTTGATAAACAGTCTGGGCCTTTGATCTACTGAAACCTGGAAATGCTAACATAAAAGCAGCAAGAACATTTAAATTCACTAACAAAAAAGGCTCATTTATCATGCTTTGAGAAAATAGTTTGTTTCAGTATGCCCAAGTTCAAACGTTGAAGTGTTTTCCAATAGTGCTTTTATGTTTTCAATAAAATTGTACAGTAAACTTTACCTCCGAATTTGGTGACAAAATGACATTACAGACAGCCAATACTATAGGAAAACCACTGTCCAAAAAGGTCTTTTGTGACATCACAACTGTTGCAAGTGACTTAAGGCCCAGTAAAAGGCTCCCGGAGGATCGCCTTTTAATATCCTTGTGACATACTTCTATTCACACTTCCATCAGTCTAAAACAGACACTGCACAAAGATGAGCGTGAACTTTCTGTCTCAGTTCACATTGTTAGTATACTGGCGAAGTGATGGGTTTGCTCAAATCAACTTCTACTCTCGTTGCTGAAATAAAGGACAATCAGAACATGATGTCACACACATATCATCTATAGTAAACAAAGGCTTCCGGTTATATCCAATAAGACTTTCTCTTTAATGGGAAATAAAGATATTTCTACCATTAAACGCTATGTTTGTTTATATTATCATTATTAAAAAAAAATTATTTTCTTATTTTTTTGGGGTGAAAATTTGGACTTCTTTTGGACTTTTTTGGTGAAAATTTAGACTTCAACAGTCTGCCACGTTTCTCGCACATTATATATCATTATTATGAAACGTTACGACCCTAGTGCATACAACTGTTTGATTACACATCGACATAATGTTATTAACATCAGTATACGGTGCAGTGTTTATAAATGCCTTGTATGTACACACTGCTTTGCCTTAGGAGGAGAACGTGTCTCATTTCGCTGACTCAATTAATGGGCAGTGTAGCTTAAGGAGCGGGTCCTCCAGGGCTGAAGTACCTGTATAACTGGAGATAAGGCCCTCAGTGTACACTGGGTGTCTCGTTACACTGATCAAAGATCAAAGCGTGGAGGACCATGTAGTACGAATTATGAGCCGTTTCTAATGCAATAAGTCATATTTTGAAAGTCTATCTCTGATCATTAAGTAAGGTAAATGGAAATCTTTGCAAGAAAACATAAATTTAAGTCCACTGTTCATATAAACCTTCCCATGGTCCCTTTTCTCAAGTTTGTTTTCCTATAATATCTTGTACATAATTATGACATATGAATGCATATATACATGTTTGTTTTCTTTTATCTTGTACATATGAATGTATCAAAATATCACTCCAAAAAGATTTCTATAACGATTAAACATAATTACAGCTACTTCACTATTTAAAGTAACTTATTAGTAATTGACTCTCTGCAATAACAGTATTCCACATATATGATATCTATATTAAAAGGATCAATTTACTGAGAGAAGAAATTTTAATTTCGGTGAAGGCGGACCTTCAGCCTTAATGGATAAGCTACTATTACAAAGGGCTGTGCTCCTGCTCAGTTAGTTAAAAGGGACCACTTAATTTGGTCTAGTCAGGAGGGGATAACTTGTCACTTAGCCCCATCAATCACTATAATGAACAGTTGTAATGTGCGGCAAGGCTATGACATGGGGGAGGCCTGCCTGTGGTCAGCCTGGATACTGGACAAGGTCCTTCCATTCAATCAGCCAACAGAGACGTTGTTGGATGGATTGCTCTGACTTCTGCTAAGCAGAGTTAAGCTGTGGTTTAGTCTTGTATCGAGTGTTTTATTTTTAGTCTCGTATCGACCACAGTCTACTTTTGTGATTGGAACAAGATTTGTTTTTAAATACCGGTGGTTAATCATTGATTTGCTATTGATCAGCAACATTACGTAAAACAAATACAAAATTCTCATGACATCACCATGCTTTCATGGAATGTCAAATCAACCTTCTTACTTCCAGATTAATAAACAAGTATAATCTACTTATATGAGACAGCAACAGTGACTGTTAGGGCCTTGCATTATAATCATCTTATTACATGATTGTAATACTGATGACTGGGCCTGTAAAACTGGCGATTGATTGACCAACCATTTATGGTTTATATTTATATCCTTTTTTTTTCTTACACACACATTTTGTACTTGCAGTTTTACATTTCTAGATGCAGCTGCAAAAAAAAATCCAGTACCGCTGCAAATGTGATATCCGAGGACATCCGCACTCAGGCCTCCCGTTGCCTAACGTCTCCAGCTAATCTCAGACCTGCAGTAGCAGCAGTTGCTCAGCGAGCAGCTCTCAGGAGTTGTTATGTGAGCTGCTCTATCTGATGTGAGAGCTGCTCTCAAGAGCTTCCTGCTAGGGCTATCGCCGGGCTGCAACGACTCCCAGTCTGAGTGGGACCCAGACTCATATCTTCTGCTGGATGAACCCGCCCTAAACGGCGAAGACGGCGCTCATTTCGCGCCCTGTGCCCCCTGAAAGCCTCCCAGAGCGCGTCCCCCTTTCACCTTTTCACCACTTCAGTCCATTCTCCAGTGGGGCGCCCGATCCCACAGGCTCTAATCCAGTGGCTCCCACTTTTGAAATGCAAAATTTTCGCGAAAACTTGCAATACGTTTTGTATCAACTTTTTTTTCGTTTCTACTTTTTTTTTCTGAACAGTCTGATTTGTTGCAGTAGTTGCCTGCAATCCCTGGGCGATACATGTTGATATTTTATTCTTTTTAATTTGCCTCCAGTACCCTGCCATGCCTGACCTGGGCCGCTGCGACTGAATAGCCATTCACGGCGATGTAGTTTGAATGATCCATACACGACTGGCAGTAGCTCAATCCAATTTGGGGCCGCCGTTCCCATGGCGACACGACGACGAGGGGAGGGCGAGTGAGCAGCTATTGTGGCCTGGGAGTCTATAGGCGAGCTGCTCATACTGCGCAATGGATGGGTGCCGTGGGGAGTTGACACGTACGTACACGGCACGTGTACCGTACGTGCGCAGGGCACTTATCAATTACGTATACACGTAGGGGGCATATCTGGGGTGAGTATTAGGTTCACACTGAGTGTAACCATGTACGTGGGACACGTACGTCTGAAGCCATTTGGATGTTACCGTTGAGGTCTTTTTTTCTTTTATTTTCTATGATTACCAAAATGGGATTCTCACATAATTCCCCCCCTAATTTTTCAGTTGAACTTTTACGCAGTCTAGTCAGGTGCAAAAACTTCTGAACTTGTTAAAGGACGTTAACATTTCCTGCAGCTTTTGAGAACAGGCACGTGGACGTCGGAGACAGTGTTTTCATTGACAGTATTCTAGAAAGCCATCAGCCTGTTTTTACTCGACTGCTTTTTGCGTTCAAGATTTCCTACCATGGTCTTTTTGATAAACATGGGCCCTATGTTTGCCACACACAGGATGTACTCCCCCCCCCCCCCCCCCCCCCCCAAAAAAAAAAAAGAAAGAA
The DNA here is from genome assembly GCA_936440205.1 of Lepidonotus clava. Classification (NCBI taxonomy): domain Eukaryota; kingdom Metazoa; phylum Annelida; class Polychaeta; order Phyllodocida; family Polynoidae; genus Lepidonotus; species Lepidonotus clava. The sequence continues at coordinate 24,922,758 of OW387135.1, forward strand.
AGAAAGAAAGAAAGAAAGAAAGAAAGAAAGAAAGAAAGAAAGAAAGAAAGAAAGAAAGAAAGAAAGAAAGAAAGAAAGAAAGAAAGAAAGAAAGAAAGAAAGAAAGAAAGAAAGAAAGAAAGAAAGAAAGAAAGAAAGAAAGAAAGAAAGAAAGAAAGAAAGAAAGAAAGAAAGAAAGAAAGAAAGAAAGAAAGAAAGAAAGAAAGAAAGAAAGAAAGAAAGAAAGAAAGAAAGAAAGAAAGAAAGAAAGAAAGAAAAGAGAAAAAAAAATAAGAATAAAATAATTAAAGAAAGTTCCCTTCCCCCAACACTAAATACACACGCGCCGGCCGCTATCAGCCCCACCTGCCTGGCCCAGCTGCCTGACCTGTCACCCAGTGATTGCCGACAGGTAGGTGGCGGTCGACCAGGCCATACATAGTGAAGGTGACTGTGGCCAACCCACCACATGTATACATACACGTCTAAGTATCAAATTGAAATCCCCAGACACCCCCGGGGTATTATGTTTTCTCTACAACGTCCGGACCCTTAGGATCTGGCAACTTCCATTTTCGTGGAGAATAAGGTTTTGATATATATACATACAAGTTTTTTGGAAAATTCATCCTTGAATAATTCATCCTTCAATGAATTAGGTATTTTATTATATTCTAGTCTATTGAAATTATTGAACCATTTTCCTCTGTATTATTGCCCCTGCATAAAGACTGCAGGTCATTTTCATGGATCACTCATCGCATCGTTTAATCAGTTTTTCCTTTAAAGTACCACAAGCCGTTTTTTCCATAAATCGGTTTTGCCTATAATGTGCGCTTGAAATTGCTATCACGAATTATAGGAGCTTACCGCTAATAAAGGAACACACGTGAGCCGAATACGCGGTGTGATGATCCCTAATAAAAACAGGGACTCTACACATAATCAGTTCTATAGATCTTCTATATTTAGTTTTCTTAACTCCTCATGAACAAACATCCCAACCCCTCGTGTACAAACATCCATGAAAGACCTCGTGGAAACACGTTTTAGCAATATATTGAGAGTCTGTGAAAGTAAATGCTGTAGGAAAACTGTGAAGAAAAGAGCTTCAATACTGGATTAAGCCCACAGGTGATGGCCGCGCCAGATAAACTTGTTTTTCAATATAATTGTAAAGTAGTAACTCAAAATAATAGTTAGTAACTCAAAATAATAGTTAAAAATGTGAAGGGTTTTAGCGTTCAACATTACATGAATTTATAGTTGCTTTTCATTAGCTTCAGTTTAATTTATACATGAGAGTGTTCATTCTATAAGTGCTACATTACCACCAGGTGTACCCAAGCTGGTTCTGTAATGTTAGCACACACATTGAGGGCATTCAGTTTCAGGTAGGTCAGAATTCCTCGGGAGGCGATGACATAGGTAGTCCAAACACGGCAAACATAAACCGTAAGGTGAGAACGACGTGTGAACACTTCCCACATACCATACACCCACAAGGCCCGAGTGTAGACTCGCCCGGCCTTTGCCTATAATAATATCCCACATATATACACCAACAACACTGTCCTCCTGGCCTTATTGGTCTTATAAACGGCAACACTGGCTGCCCTGGGTTAAAAGGCCGCCCAGGTATAAATGTAGCGGTGGCCTGTTATTCCCGACTTAAAGGGCCCAGGGATAAATGTAGACGGAGCCTGTTATGACCTGGGTAAAAAAGGGGGCCTGAGTATATAATGTAGACGGGGTCTACAGTAAAACCACTTATTTAAGCAGCAACTTAAATTAGGGTTATATCTCAGAAATGAGGACCATTTAGCCTCAAGTCTAGGGGTGCGGTCTAAATTAGGGATTTTGGCCAATCTTTAACTCTATGAAAAAAGATTCTGAAGAAATGCCCAAAGTAAAACTCAAGCGAGGGTACGGCTAGAATTAAGGGTTTTATCGTAATAGCTAGCTAGCTGTTGTACCTTGGATTGAAGGGGTCCAGGTATAAATGTCGAGGTGGTCTGTACGGCCCCTCTTTGTGTGACCCGACCCTGCACTTTGTCACCAGCCCCTTAGATGTGACGGCCCTGCCGGCTCCTCCAGGGTCGGTCACAATGGACGACCTACACCTGGGGAGAGGTGCTTGGGGGGTAAGGAGGGGATCGGGAGACGCCGGTGGCCGCGTCCACTGCTGCCTTAAGGGACGCTCATTAATGCAGCAGCTCCTGGAGGACATCAGTAAGACTAAAATTGGACTGGTCTGATGGGCATTAGAGAGAATATTGCCTGTGGCATTGAGGTTCTATTTTGTAAGTCTTTGGCGGGGTTTGTACAATAATGTTAAAAATCTTGTCTTCTTTTTTCCCCTGATACTGTTTACATTTTCTTTTATCTCGTTCTTTGACATATTAGTTCGATCGATCCCCTTATATCTATTCTAAATATATCACATACCAATAGTCACTTTTCGTGGAGAAGGACTCTTGACCTATAGATTTTCTCTAGGCCTCTCGAAAAACGAGTGGATGGATAAAAGAGATTTAAAGTGTGCCCAGTGCAGCTGCGAGTTCCAAGCTTTGAATGGACTTGATCTTGCACAGATTTTTATTTGCAGAGTTATTTTCAAGTTCAATCAAAATGTCAATACACTTTGATTATTTCAGAATTCTATATATGGTATGATTTTTTTTTATGAAACCTTGTGAATATTACTTCAGAATTAACACAATCATCCACTATCAGATCTCAAGATGTTTTCCAGGCTAGACCAAAACTTCAAATCTCAAATTTACCCTTTTCCAAGTTTGAAAACAGATATCCGATATTCCACTCTGGTCCTTTTCCACAAAAAGTTCTACTTCCAACTAAACTAAAAATAAAAAACACATTTTTCAAAACTAGAAGCCAACCACCTTGTCTTTGCCTAGTCCCCGGCTCTAAATGGTGGCCAACGGGGACACGGCTGTCCCTGATTGAGTTAGTTGGGGAGGTTGATGACCAGAGGGTACCTATAGATCAGTACGCCGGCTCACAGCGGGCGCTGGGTCCCATGGATCAGGCCTGTCTGAGTGATGGCCACCCTCTTAGGGCCTGCCGTCCTCCGGGCCACCCTGCCCCCGCACCATATGGCGGCTCAACAAATGTATGGGCTGTATGGACGTTGAGGAAGAGGAAAACAACATCGGGATGGTTTGTAGTGCATTGTCTCCTGGTAAAATACATACTGGAAATCTGTTTTCAAACATTAAGTCAATTTTGTTTTGTCAGAAAAATTAAATGATTTGTCCTCCACTGGGCCACCCTGCCCCTACACCATATGGCGGCGGCTCGACAAATGGGCTGTATGGAGTTTGGGGTAAAGGAAAACAACACCAGCAGGGTATGAAGTACATTATTTCCTGATGAAATACATACTGGAAATCTGTTTTTAAATATTTAGTTAATTGTTGTTTTATTGTAGATGTCAAGCGAGTTTAAGGTTTTGCAAAACTTGATGCTGTATCAAAGTACTGTGGTGAAACAGGTCCTGTGGTCTGTTTTTGCCATATTAGATAAAACTGTACAAATATCCTTACTGTTCCTTGAACTTAAATTCATCGGTTTTTAACTAAATATAGGAGTCAGGTAAAGAGCTTTACTCATGATATTATAGCTTTCATATACCGTCCACCTTCCCAAGTTCCCTCTCTGTTTTGACAACTATTTCTGTTTGAAAGGTAAGGTCGTCAAGAAGCGACCTAGATGGAAAGCCACGTACAAACCCTACATACATGTATTCTCCTCTGTTCTGTGTATATACCAACTGGTGTAACAAGGGTATGGGCTAATAACATACATCTATCGGAGGCCCTCAGCTACAATATCAATCACGACATCTGTTTTTTCCCCTCGGAGGTCACGCCACATCCATCATCGGGGGTCCCTTAGGACGCCTACTGTTGTATACTCTTACACTTACAATGATGGCGATATTCAAGGGCAGATCACTCAGTTACTATGGTGTTTCATAAAGGCCTCCTGTGTGGTAGATAGTAGGTGGGAGGAATAGGTTAAAATTTGGATACGCTGGGAACTATATGTAATTCTATATTGAACAGGGGGGGGTAGATCTATATTCTACATTCTCACTTCTTTCATTTTCAAAGCATTTTATTGGATGTAAAAAAAAAATTGACTTCGGCTAAGGTTAGTACATTATTTATTCTGTAAATAGTATTTTGTTTTGTTTTGTTTTTTCGAAGAATCAGCAGCTCTCCAGCCACGTACAAATTATTATTTATCCTATAAATAGATCGATGCAGACAGCTTTAACCAAAGTTTCTCGGAACAGCTGTGTAAAATGCTAATTACAACGTACTTGTTGGTTCATGAATTCAGCTGGTGCCCACACCTACGTTATTTAACAGACCGCAGGTACCCTCACTTAAGGCCCGACCTCCTGACATCACAAACTGATTAACGAGTAGACCTGTCACCCAGCCCCCCTTTATGGTTTATACATGGCCTGGTAACCAAACGGTTCATTGTAGTAGGCCTATTTATCTAGCTCACAGACAAGTTTTTACTTTTCATTGTGGTATAATATACGGGTTGGCTCCAACTCCTGCGGAATAATTAAACAGAACTTCCTATGAATGAGGGTGTCATTTCACCAGCAGAAATGAAAATAGTGTACAACGTTTTATTTTGCTGGTACCTGCAGAAATGGTGATAACCGATAGGTATCTATTCGGCCACCCCAAGGTCCTTAACAGTAACGTTTCTCATTTAAATGATGTATGTTTAAGTGAATAATTGCCCAACATTGTAATATATCTTATCCATCAGAGTTCAAATGATTGTTTCCTAATAAGCAGATGTATAGATTTCAAGAATATTCATTTGTGTCACCGAGGACCAAATTAACAACCGCCATCTATCCATACCTGTTTATACCTTCCACACCAAACAATATTATATGTCAATAACCACCCCTGTAATCGCTTATGACGACAGACGTCACGTCAAGTTGTGACGTAGCATGACGTAGCAGACGACGGGTGGTGCCCCCTGTCGTCGACTGTGGGTATCAAGTGGCGGGAATTAATCAGAAGTGGCCGGCGCGTTGCCAGGGGAACCTCATTAGGACTGGAGGTGCGCGTCTCCTCCTGTGCCTTCTGAGACCTGGCGATTAATGATCCCAGTACCTACAGAAACCGAGAATGGAGCCAAACAACAGGCGCCCGCCTGCCTCAAACTCAAAGACCCGTCGCCATGATAGCTGGCAAAAGAAAACAGTCCCATTGATTGAGGTGGTGGTGTTTTTGGTGAGAGGTTAGAGAAGAATAGGTTGCAGGCAGATCCTACTTCCAATCACCGATGTTCACCCCGGGAGGTAAAAGAGATTATTGACAAACTTGCAGAGGCACAATTTGTTATGGCCTGGAGAGGAGCTAGGGCTAATTCTCCTGGGGTTAGCTAGGCTTCTAAGCTGATGATCGGCTCAGGTCTACCTAGCCATAGGCCTTGTGGCAATATGAATCTCCTTGGGTGTATCCTATTACGTCCTGAAAAGATTTGCTACAATCGCACCTTTGGGAATTATTCATGTAACTAATTCAGGTTATAATTGGGGATATTGGACATAATATTATAAAGCAACAGAAGAGTAGAGAGCATAGTGTAGTGAACTCATTATATTCCTTTTCGGCCTTTTCTGTAGTAAAAGTATGGTATAGATGTAGACATTAGAACTGTTCAACATAAAATGTGATTCATTGCCTTTTAAAAGCTGATATCATTACTTGCTCGACAATTTAAATATGATTCGAATATCAGTCATACGTACATAATAACTAATACATTCTAAACCAGACTCATTAAAATCTCTGCAGAGTGAAAGTAACCATGCAATATTCCACCATGAAATTCCGATCCCGACAGTTTCCAAAAAGTTAACAGAGAGTAATGGGGCCAGTAGCCAAATGAAATTCCAGATGAAAAAATGGACAAATCTAGTTTGCACCTGAGCCGTCCACAAAAGATGAGTATTTTTACCGACAAAACCGTCAGCAAAGGACGAGGACTTAAACAACAATAGTTTTATTCATAGCAAAAATATATGCCCTTTCCCTAAACTTGTCTTACAAGAAGGGGTTAATTTATTTGCGTGAAATATTACACAGGGGTCCATGAGTGGCGGTAACAGTACGTCAAGTGATGGCCCTCGTTAAATAAGGCGTGGAGAGGCCCCAGCTGAAACCAGACACTGCAGGGAGATCCAGCTTGGCTGCACACGAACGTAAAAAGATCCAGACAAGACTGGGGGCCGATCCTGCCAAACTGGGCCGGCCGTGTCGTACGGGAGGTGCCAGGAGGACAAGCCAACAACCCGCCGCACACCTGGTAGACTTGGACCCCCTCACAGGTACGCCTGGATGGGTCCACAACTGGTAAAGGGATAACTATTGAGCACTGCATGGTGTTTAGTTGGGGGAGAGGTAGTTTGACTGCCTTGTTTTATGTACCTGCAAATTATATACAGGCATTATATTGTGTATTTATTTTACTTTGATTTTCCTTGTTGTTGTGCGGTTAATAGGTCTAGTCAAAGCAATGAGAATAAATGATAAATTTTCAAGGAAAAAGGCATGATGTCATGTGTTATACATGTACATGCTCTATGTTTTTTTTCCCATTCTTTTATCATCAGGTTGTTATCTACTTACCTATAAAACAATTCATAAACACATTTACCATAAACGTCAGACTACTAGTTTTTTTTCTTCGGCAGGGTAAACAAGCTTTATTTGTATTCAAAGTTTTTTCGTTGGTGCTTTCTATTTAAGTCTATGTCTAGATTTCGAAGGTGCCCTCCTTTCGGCCGGAGACTATGCCAGTTCAGGCTTAAGCCTATGTAGGTCAGGTAGCGCTCGGTAAAAGCCTTATTATTTGGGTTAAGCCGGGGGATCGGTGTGGACAGGATAAGTGTAATGGGTTTCGTGACCCTCAAGAATTGTAACATTTCAGTGGAGGCTTGGTTTGCAAGGCTAAAGGCCTCTTCGTGCTGAATACTCCCGTGTTTACCAGACCCTGGGACAACTTACATCGTACCCACTTAGCTTTCATCCCGATCACCTGGGCTTTACAGTGTAAGGGACTGCCTGAATGTCCATTTCATTGCCCTGAGACGAATAAAACCGCCCGAGTTTACGCTGGAAAATAATACCACGACACAGTGCTGATGATGCACGATTTCTTTATTTTTTCTGCATGCGGTGTGGTTGTCCTCTCTCCTGTATTTGATACCATTCTCCAACGGATTCACTTTTCCCTTGCGACATGAAATTGACATGTTTCGCATTCAATTTGTGAATCAAGTTCATTTTTTGTGACAATGAGATCTTAGGCCAAATTGAAATTATTCAACGTCTTCTTTCCACAATTCTGGATCTAAAAAAGTTTTCATTCACTGACTGTTTATTCAATAGTTTCAATAAATAACATAATTTTCTGGTTTACTCTTTTATCTCTGTGAAAGTCGTACCAAGAGGCGTTTTTTCTGTGGTTTTAAGTCCACTGTTGATACCTCTGGTACGCATACTGAAGGGTGTCATCTGACTTTCAAACAGTTGCTTCTCTTTTTGAGTACGGTGAGATCATACATGATGGAATATACAAAGAGCATGAGCTCAATTGCGGGAATTTAGACTGACATATCTATCAGATATTATGTAGATCTACATCTTAATCCTTTATACTTAGAATTTGAAACCTCTCTCCTCTAGAATTCTACAAACTGTGATTCAAATGCAATACTTAGACATACCAGGGATTTCTGAAATGGTTATTTTTAGACCATTTTTAATCATAGGATGACACCAACAAGTTAATCCATGGCTGGAGAACGCCCCATCCCCTCCAAGCTACGAGAATAGGACATCTATTTGTGGTTGAAAAGGGGTAACTGTCACACACAGAAGAAAGGGCCTATTCTCTATTAGCAGGCTCAGTGAGTCTGTATTGTCACGGCAGCTGAGAGGGAGACGTGGAGAACGTCCACTACAAACAAAGATGTCCACTCCACTGACCAGCGCGTCCACCACTGACCCCTCCGGCCACCCCCTCACTACCTGACCATTGTGTCCACCCCCAGCCGCCACTCACAGCCCCGGCCGTCACCATGGTCACCCTGACCACGCCCACCCATCTTGACCATCACCTTGTTGAAGTACCCTTGGGCCAGAGTAGTCAGTACAGTTATTTGGGCTGGAAAGTGGGTTCAGATGGGTTGCGCCGGGATAAGAACAATTTGAAGTAAAGGAGGGGATTTTTTCTTTATCAAGAACGTTTATTAATGGCAATGATTTTCGATTCAGGTATTATTAGGGGTATGTATAACACATAGGATAACCCCATGCTTCAGTTCTATATTTGGAAATCTAGAAAATCGATATGCTCGACTGTTAGTGCATAATTCCGCTAACATTTTATGTGATTGGAATAGGAAAAGTATAATTCTTATCCTTGCATGGCTCCTGTTGTAAATCATATACACTTTAGTGTACAGGTAAAACTAAGGAGGTCAGGTGATGTCATTTTTATTGTTCGTCTATTATGTGTTTATACTGCATTTAAATGATTTCTTCCATTTACAAATAACTTGTAAACACATTTGTGCCTACATCTTGGGATTTCCAAGTTGTGGCACTTATGGACAAGTGTAGGCTTGATGCGGAGGAGGGTGACTTTGGAGTGGGCTCTAGGTTTCGAGGATAAGTAGGGACCTGACTCACAAGCAAACATTTACCCCAGGCTAGCAGTGAATGACTGTAATAAAGCCGACCGAATAAATACACCGACCTAACCTAGTCCTTGTAGCCACCAGCGCTGACATACTACCCTCAATTTCACTCAAGAGGAGACGGTAGCAAACGGGCTGGTGTTCAGTTACTGTGAAATTAATTTACAACAAAGAAACGGGAGAGGTGCCTTTGAAACTGGGCAATCTACCATGTGTGAGAATTCCTGTGGGTTATTAATTTTTGCTGTTATTTAGATGAATCATTTAAAATCGTTATATTCTGTGTCAGACATAAATGAGATAAATCATCGCATCAGAAATGGTAAAAAGACGATCATGGTTCGTTATAGATCTACACGGCTTTACTCTTATCTTTATGTTTATAAATAATGCATGGCGTATTATCAGAACCGGTCGATGCCGTTTATCTCTTGTGATACCCATAATTACATGTTTTGAGAGGAGTCCCAAATGCATAGTTGTAGGACGCTTATTTGATCTTCTCTTTCTATTTTAAATTTGCTTGTTATTTTTGCTTTTCTTCTCTTTTTTTTATTTGGCATGGCTGAGATTAATAGTCCATGCTGGTCCTATCTAGATCAAGTCTCTCTGTGTTGTAGAGAGAACAGAGAGAGTGTGTGTGTGCGGGGAAGGTGGAAGGGAGTAGGGGGGTCGGTTACATGCTACTGCTAGCACTGGCGACATGTTGTGTGTGTGTCATCATGTCGCTGGTCGTGCGCATGTTCTCGGCGTGCGCTACTTCATGGGAATGTCTCCAGCTTTTTCCCTGACCCATTTATTATTCAGGACGCCCGGCGCCGAACGTGATAACTGCCTGCCTGGGAGGAGAGCCGGGAGGAAAGGTGGGAGGAGGTAAAGCCTAAAGGGGGGCGGTGGGGGAGAGGTAGCAAGGGACCCCCCAAACTCCGTGTGTACTGCATGTAATGAATGAAGGCTGGAGCTGTGTGTTATTACCAACACTGTAGGGGGAAGAAGACGTAGGGAGGAGAAGTAGGGGCAGCCAAGAAGGGGGCGGGGTCCTAATTCCCTCCCTTACAGTTAGTACAAAACGTGGCATTGGCACACACACACACATTCAAACAGTGCAGAGTGCCTAGCTGCCGCCGGCTTCGTGTATTACAGACTCTGTGGTGTGGTGTGTAGTCCCAGGACCGGGCTAATTCAACTCGCCACCGACTCAGACAACAGGGAGAGCCCTGATGGGAAGCTCGCCGCTGTTGTTGTGAAATAAATAAACGCCTACTGTGCAGGCCTCCTGGGTGTCACAGACTCTGTATTCGAGTGTCCCATCGATATAATGGGACAGAGTCACCCAAATGGACTTGTCTAGACGGCTTGCTTAGTTGAGTCTATCATTTGAAGTTCATTATTTCACTCTGCATGCAGACACACAATAGAAGTCTACAGTATGTAGATCTAGGTAGACTCTACATTTGAATGTTTGGGTAAAACACATGGATGAGGGGCAATTCAGAGCCCTGTTTTATAATGATTTATTAAGTGTATTCTGAATCGACATGGCAAAATCCCATCTTCTTAGCCTGTCTTTTACCAATGTAGATAGATCTATGGAGGCGATGAGCTGGCAGCAAAGCTGATGGGTCGCTGGCAGATCTATTGCGATTTGTGTAATACAGCTTAAAATTGACAAAATGCTTAATCCCCTTATCCCTTGACGGTAGATGGGATTTTTCCCCTCCTCCCGTGGGAAAACCAACCTCCCACAATTCAAAACAGTCATAAAGAGATTTGACTGGGACTTTGGAATATTGCAATGTACTAATCGCTTAGTACTTTTAATATTTCTTCATGTTATATAACCCATCAAGGATCAGACTTAGCAAGTCTACTTCTAGTCTACTCTAGACTTTACGCTCCTAGCGCCACCTGCTAACTAGTATAAAAGGTGCTGCAAAGTGAGGAGCAGTCAGTTAGTGAGTTAGTTGGTTAGAAGTTAGTAGTCACTTAGTTTAGTGAGAACATCAGCTAAACATGTGTAGCCAAGGAGTTATACCTGGAGTAAGTACATCGACTCCGTGTAACAGACTGGAGTTTACCAATATCCACTACCTCGGACATAGGATTGTGTTAGAGCTGAATACTAGAATGGTCTAGAAGGTGTTGGAGCAACTCGTGTTCTAAATGTGGTTGATTGCTGATAGGAGATGGGAGGTGGACTGATGAAGACTTATACATGGTGGCTTTGACTCGGGATGAGATGTGTACTGAATAAAAACCCTTTCATATTAAGAAGCTCCCTCATCGTTCATTTCTTTTGAACTATTGGGAAGTGAATGGACAAACTTTAAACGCAGTCTGAATTACTCAGGCATTCTGGAAAAGCAACTCATGAAGACTTGGATATACACGAATCTTACGCAGTCTAAAATCAAACATTAACAATAGTTCAGCAAATTGAATGGTGTAGAAAATTAATTGCAAATAGAAAAGTGCAGTCTCTTAACATTTGCATTGGCTTTAAAACATCAAATGAAATGATAAGGGAAAGGTATTTTTAACATAATAGTCTAATTGAAGTGCTTTCCTTTGCTTAACACTGAAAGGTGCGTTCTCAGCTCAACTGCTGAACACTAAAATACCTAAATAGACTTTTTGTTCAATCTTGAAAAGGGGATAGGCCTTAGAAATTAAACTCCAGGAATAGATCTAGATCTAGACCTTAAGCTAACTTTCATCTGACACTGCTTCAAAACAAGCTAATCTAGATCTATTGAAAATAGTCTGACGTCGCCAGTCTCTTGTGTTTTGATAATCTGATCTGAAAGTGAGAGGCTACACAAGGTTGCCACAAACCAGAGATTAGAAAATTCCCTAACCAGCTAACAATTCCCTGACTTTTCCCTGACAAATTCCATTTTTCCCTGGCTAGATAGATCTAATATAAGAAAATCCATTCATTAAACAGCCTTGAACCATCCCTAGAACAGTCTTCTCCTCCCATTTAGGCTCAGACTTTTGAAACACAGTAGATCTACCTCAATTTTTCCTTGGCAACTCCTAGATAGCCAATGCAATGCACCTTAAAATCACAACATGCCTGTCTCTAGAGGGGTCGCAGTTTACAAAATAGATTTTGACGCACCAGATTCTTTTGACCTGATGCACAGATTTTAAAATTGTGGTTTCAATTTGGGATTTGACATATTTGGAAATTCCATTATTCCCTGACTAGTGTCAATTTTCCCTAACATTTTTTCAAAATTCCAGTTTTCCCTGACCAACTCCCAAATTCCCTGACTTTTCCCTGACCTTGAAAAAAAACACTTTTCCCTGACTTTTCCCTGTCAGACCTGTGGCAACCCTGCTACAGAATGGACTAATTGAAAAAGGCAAGGGAATGCATCTACATTGCTGGCCACCTGTGCATACAATGATACATGAGTTTTCCCTAGTCCTCGAAATGTGAAATTTTGAAATACAAGATATATGTTCTTGGTGTCAGATCTAGATGATCTAAACTATTTGACTAGCCTAGACACAATGTCAATGGCAATTGCTTTTGAAATCCATGTTAAACGGTCCAAGGATAAAATCAATATTGTGCAATCGTGAACCGCAGTCGGTCAGGGCCCTGGGTAGTAGCTTGGCCTGAGTGGGAGGCGATGATTGTATACACAATACGAGGCCACCACTAAGTCGCCTGCTGGAGTGGAGGCTCCTGCTGCGGCCAGCACGCCCAGCCAGGGCGGCCGTCCTCCGCCGTGTGTTCACCGTCAACCCGACGCGTTTTGTCCCCAAGCCCCGACCACAATGCGCCAACAAAACCCCGATTTACTGGGGCTACAAGCGAGAAAACCTTTAGAATTTTATGCAGGGTGTCACTGGTGATACTTACCTCCCTGTAGCGTGCATTGTATGGATTGAAGGTGGAGTTTATCGTCTGAAATGTGAGGTCGACGTGCGGGAAGGAGTGGAAAAGCTTGGCCAGCCACGGCGCCTCGTACGGTTCCCTCGAACTCATTGTCGCTGTTAAATATCCCTCGAAACACCGATACTGCTTTCAAGCAGAGTTTCCTACTTTTACAGATTCCTTGTCCCTTACGTCATGAACGTGTGGTGTCCTCTAACAGGTATATAATCCACGCGATGGACACCATTCCACAAAAAAATTAAGAGCACAATGTAGCGCGCTGCCTAACCACCTGCCATTTTGGGGACTTCTGTCCGCTCTGCATGTCCACGCAGCGACCCCTGGATGGCAGAGCGGTACTAAAGCCAAGGAGACTGGTGGCGCCCTCTCTTCTCGTTTTCTGGTACCAGATACTGGAGGAGGTAGGCCTATAAGCCTTTTACTTGGTCTTTAGGTAGGTCTAAATGAAGGCAGGGTGGGAGGGGTGAGAGGATATGCCTTTCAATTTGAAACTATAAAATTCGTTTTGAATTACTTACATTTTCCATGATTATAATCTTGATAGGCCTAATGCATACAAGTAGATTAATTATCTAGGCCTTTCATGCTTATTCATCATTGAACATGCATAGGCCTAATATGAACCACTGGGCATAGCCTAGGCCTATATTCAGCCTATATATAAGATCCCAAAATTTTTACCTTCGGTCTCGGGGGGGGGGGGGGGGGGGGGGGGGCAATTGCCCATTTTGCCCCCTCCTTGGATTGCCACTGATAGGCCTAATAGGAATAATCCTAGATTCTATGTGTGAATAAATATAGGTAAAAAAAAGTGATGATTATCTAGGCTTAATTCTAAAGGGTGGACATTGAATGAATTCAGAATTGACATAGGGCCTATCCTAATAGGTAGGTACACCAGTAGCGGATTATATGATCGATGGCCCTTGTTTAGGCCACAGTTCCTTTAATTTTTTAATTCTACAATTCCTTTTTTTCTGCATTTTTATCACATAATGATATGTGACATAGAAAGTCAATTTCATTCATGAATGGTCTAATGATATTTTTCTGAGTGTTTAAAATATTACCTTTGTGGAGTAAGAAGGTGCAGTTTAAAGACAATGGCACCATTATAGATCCAACCTTAACTTCTTTTTTTTAAATGAAACTTTAGGAAGTAAGAGTTAAACATAATAATAATATGCAACAAAATGTAATTAAAAATAGGGGGTCACCATGGAAACTTTTGTGCTAAAGATATCACAATGAGAGCATAATTCCTTTAAAATAAACAGTTTTGAAAAAAAGTATGCTAAAGTAGAGTTTTCATGATAAATTTCATAATAATCCTCGAATCAATTATTATAAAATCATGGAAACATAAACCCAAGACATAATAAATTATGTACACTAATTTCATGCACCAGTAAGAAAATATTATGGCTTTTATTGTAATAGAATTTATATTTTATTTTATATAGATTGTCATTTTTTTTTTTTTTTTTTTTATTCCTTTTATTTATACTGGAAAAAAATACATTCGGCGAGGGCCGATTTTCAATGTCATCCAGTAGCTGTTGTAGTACAATCATTTTGATCATTTAGATAATATTACAGGTCTTATATATAACATATATACAGTATATTTACAATTTTACAACATATATTAGTTCTTTAAACATTTTAGGTACCAATATATAATAGTTCATGTGAAAGTCAGGAATTGTGAGCTTGTGTTTCTTATTTTTGAAAAAAATATATGGTATATAGATATCATTATTAATAGGTTATTTGCATCTTATTATTGCCGTTGACCAGAGAAGGGAGAATACCAATAATTGTATAGATGTTAATCCGAGCATGAATCACGACTCAGAAGTAATCTATTTAATATATATAGATAATCTGACAATATGGGTTGGAAGGGATAGAGATAGGAAATATATTAGGAGATCAAATCATAGGTATTTGTAAGCACAACCAAGATTTCCTATTTACTTAAATTGATGTGTCAAGACATAGAAATGTCTTGAATAATGTCAAATAATAATAACAAATAATGTCATTAATTAAACAAAATAATAAATTTCTGATGGAAAATATTCACCCAAAAGAAATTAAATGTTAAGAAATTCTCTAGAATTAAATCTAATGTAGACATAGGTGTTATCTATCATTTTCTGGGGGAAAAAATATGGGGGTCACCGTGCTAATTGGGTCAGGAAAGCTACATATCTGTTTTGATAAAATGGTTTTATGTGAGTACGTACGTATGTATTTTTAACTTTTAACAAATTTTGCCATAATGAATGCAACAAGGGTTTTTTTTCTATCCCCGAGATTGATATGAAACCATAGATATTTACTACTTAAATGTAGTATGTAAATCTATAATAAAAAAAATATATATATAAAAAAAAAGCAAAAATGTTGTTTTCAACAGTTTTGAAATGTCCATGAAATTAGCCATATTTGAACACAATGTAGATCTAAAACTTAATTAATAGTGCTACATTTTTCTTTTTCATTTATAAATTGCCTATATGCTTATGTACATTTTTTGCCAACTTTCACTATGGTTTTTGGCCATGTGCATAATGGCGCCATTGCCTTTAAAAAAAGAAGATGCGCACATATGATTCAGTGAATTGTACAAGCCAATGGTCCGAGGTATTAATATAGGGGAAATATTTAGGACAGAAGTACAAAAGCCAACTAATAACGTACAATTTATAATCAAGAAAGTGATTGAGGATTATTTGCAGTTTGTCTATCTAGCGACAAATATGCAATTTGCTAGGCCTATTGATGCTGAAATGGACCTCACAAGGATATTGATATTTACATACTCTTTCATTGCTCATCATTACTTACTATACATTGTAAAGCTTTATTATTACATATAATATTATATGTTCATTACTCACCTAGATCTGGAAGAATATGTAACTGCGGGAGGATGTTTATAAATGATTTAAACTAGACTTAAAACACCTTAAAACTAATTCAAAATTATGCTTTTACTTGTTAAAACAATATCACATGGAAGTACATGTACCAGCGCTGGAGACATCCAAGACTTCTTATCGAACTGTACTTACTGGATTTGTTTTCCTTATGACCATAATTATCATTGGCAAAGTTCGCCTGCCCACAATTAACAGATAACAGAATCTTATTCGAGAGGAATTAGTACTGCTTTTACAAGTGCTTTGCCCCCGAAAGCCGACGGCGTCGTATTTAGCTTTTTTATGTTAAGATAAAATGCAACCTTATTTCAAGCATTCAAATTCTGAAATCTAGGATCGGAGTCCAGAGAACAAAAATTCAGACCTGATTTAATTTTTTTTCTTTTAACCTAGATATTATTGTTTATTATTTGTACTGTACGCGTTGCAATCATTTGGTATAATCATGTCAAGGATGATTTTTTCTTTTGTATAAAAAAAACTTTTATTAGTCTAAAAAAAATATTTCAGTTTAATAAAACTAAAGTGTACAGCCAGTTACCCCCATTAAACATCAATTTTATTATTTATATCAGTGTATGTTTATATAATAATTATTATTTCATAGTTGTTGTTTTTTTCTTAAATTATAAAACATTACATCAGGAATATTGTATCTGGCCAATTAAATATTGTTTTATTTCAGAGCGCCGGAAATCCTATCGTTAACAGCCATACCCTATATTAATTTTATAATTTAAACAGGCAATTCAGAGAGTAATCCAAGCCTGAAGAACAAGTAAGTTTGTCTCCCCTTCTGTCTTTTATCAGTGTTTATTAGAACTTTCAACAAAAAAATGGTTTGACAAAGGCTGTTCATTTTCTTCGTTATTTAATAGATTTATCAATAATTCCTGTCTTACCATGTACAATTCTAGTTCAATTGGCAAAGAAATAAGGCCAAATGCTTAATATAAAACATTTCCAATTAACAAACAGGTGCTTGTAACATTTTCTTCCGCCAGGTGGCAGCAGTGCGGGGACGCGGGCACCTGCGCGCTCCCTCGTGTTTCCCGTCTGACCTATTTTCCGGAAATCCTCGCGAATCCTCGCGTGATCATCTCCTGACGTCACCTGTGCAGCTCTCGGACGGCCCGGGCCAAGTTGATCAGTAAAATATTTGGTTGTCCCGCATCCATTGGCGATTGGACTCCAAAAACGAGCTTTACGCGGCGGATCTGAGGACAGGACCGGTGACCGGCGGACCCACGGCAGTGGGTGTGGGCAAGGTGCGGCGAGCGGCGAGGGCTGTGGCCCGAATGAGAGGAGGATGGCAGGTAGGTGACAGTGACCCTGACACACTGAGACTGACAGTCCCAGTTCCCACAGAATCCCAGCCTGATCATGTGTTCCCACTACCACCACCAACACTTAGACCACTTAGGTCGTCTCCAAAACAGCCTGCAACAAAATACGGAAACGCAACCTCCTGTTCTTCTTGTGATCGTGCTAGCATGAAAACACCTTTCAACTTCAAGCAGGCTTTGTGTATTTATCTTGTAACGTTAGGACAAATAATGTGGAAGTTCTGTTCATTTTTTGTGTGTTGTTTGTTAGGCAGTAAGCAATGTGGAATTCCCAAATTTGTAGTTGAACTTTGAGAGAAATGCTGGTCGTGACTGGGTCGTGATCTGGGCCCAGGCCGGGGTAGTGGAGAAGTGGGAGGGGGTCACCTGCGAGGCCTGGTTGACATAGATATATCTAGGTGCCCCTTCTAAGGGAAAGCAGGACAGGGACAGTGAAATTAGGCGTGTTCAGTGGGTGAGTGAGTGTCATCACGACCACAGCCTACACAGACACAACCCAGTAGCAGGGTACCAACCACACAGAGAAAAGATAGAACCCAGTAGCAGGGTCTACCAACCACACAGGGAAAAGATAGAAAACAGGGAAAATGAAAAAAAATAAAATAAAATAAAAATCCCTGACACTGTGACAGGGAAAACACAGTGAATTTGCAATTTTTGCCAAAACACAGGGAAATGATTTTGCCAGGTTCCCTGGCCTGATATCCAACCCAAATGTCTGTTGTTTTTTTGTTTTTTGTTTTATTTTTTTGTGTCTTTCTTTTTAAGAGGGGGAAGGCTACCCCACGAGCTGACAGAATAAAATGTTGAAAGGCGACAAAAAAGTCATGGAATGAACTAAGAAAATAACGTTGAGTAATAGATAAGGCCTAGACTAGGCCTTGTCTATAAAGATTTATTCTGATACCAAGTAGATCTATAATATATGACCCCATTTTACAAGTTTTACGGGTTTTCTCATGCACATGACTAACAAATACTTTCAAAAGTTGGGTGGAGCTACATAGATCTATAGACTATAGATCTACGGCAATTTTAGAGCCCAATATAAATTCCTATATTTTTATAGTCAACGTTTTTCCTCAGACTAGGACAACCTGAGTGTCTGCGACGACAAGAGAATGGGTGTGGAAGACCAGAAAATGAATTTTTGTTGTCCTCCTGACAACCAGATATTTTCTGAATTACTGAAATTTCCCCCACTAAAAAATCGACAGTTTGAGTTTGTCCATTTTAATAGCTGTTTTATGAGGTCAAACTTGTCATTTATTTAGATGCTAAGATATTTCACTCGTGTCATCATTACTGTTCATCGGTAGCAATTATTTCATCTATTGTTGTGCCGATTTTATGTAGCACCGAGTTTTATCTTATATATATGGTCTGAAAAAGACATGTATTTCTACGTAAATGTAGATCTGATATCTAAGTACTAGATGCATGGTTACGGTGAAAATATTGTTCTATCATGCTCATTAGGCCAAACAAAAAAAATTGTTGTGTTCAGGTAACATAGGTCGAAAAAATAGGGTAGGTAGGTCGAAAAAACTTTTTTTTTTTGCTTTTTTTTTTAACTTGCCAAAGAGACCCGGCCAGTGTTGGAAATAAAAAAGATATTCCAAATATTCTCAAAAAGCATTTTTAGCATCTAAAATACATGCCCTGAGTATCCATGTGCTGTTTTATGGTTTTCCATGGTACTTTAGGTCAATTCTTTGGATTTTGAACAAAAATAATTAAAAATTTCCTAAAAAAAAGTTAGGGTAGGGCCAAAATTTTAGGGTAGGTAGGGTTACCTGAACACAACAATTTTTTTTGTTTGGCCTTATGAATCAAATTCACAAGATTTTTTTTGACCAGGTCCTGACTCCTTGTCGATGGATTCTCAAAATTTGTCTGCATATAATAGCTTTTAGATTTGAACAAATTGCCGAAAATGACTCAGGGAATTTAAAAATGAATATAAGTGGGAACCCTGAAATAGGTACAGGGATATATCCTTAGACTGAAGACTCCTTATGTACCTGTATTAGTAGGTAAAATCCATGTCCTAAAGAATAGTAATTAGTTATTATTTAGCCAAGTCCAACGTATTGGGCAGGTACATTAAAGATAAAATAAAACCAGGAATGCACGTGGCTGAGGGGCAATCATCTCAAAATCATTGTTGTTGACCCTTGAGTAGCAAGTAGCTCTGAGTTAAGAGCATGTTGGGCTACTAAGAAGGCCTAAGTTCCGGGGTCAAAATAACCAGCGACCCGCTGGCCCAAGGCATGGCCTTACTACGGTAAATAGGGCGGGCCCCTAGTTTTATCAGTCAGTGGGCCCTTCTGACCCCTAGGGATTTACAGGAGAATGCTGGCCCCTAGGAGTTTACAGAATGTTGAAATTTTCCCATCTACATTAATCAGCTTTATCCTCACTTCGAGCCTGAACTGTTCCCTACAAATAGTAACAATAGTTTCAATACTTATGTTTTAATAATCGATCCAAAAACTGGGGTCCCTAGATTCTAGTAAGGTACCTAGATTTTGAACGGAAGGGGCCCAGTGGCTCCCAGAAGACCCCATATATCAGGACCTTATTTCAGCCCTTGTCCTAGTAAAGTCTCCTTTCGCGGAGAATTACTTCAAATGCCAGGAGTTAGGCAAAAACATGCAAACTTTAAATTGCCTATTGGGACACTGAGCATAAAAAACAATTTGTCAGTCCTAGCCACCACATCTGTTTTTCTGTTTTTAATCCAAAGCACCTGTATACCTGACCCGTACAGGTTATACGTATTACACACGATTACTGCAATTTGGATCAGAACCGGATCTGAGTAATGAGATCTCATTGTGATTTCTCCGTGACTGTGATTATTTTTAACAGTCTAAAATAATGTCATGGTTTGTCATAATGGGAGGTCTACAGTCAGTGTCCAAATTAAGGATAAAATGGTGCACTCACCGGGTGCATACTAAGATTTAAAAAGCGTGTACCCAGGAGCCATACAATGCAACCTTAGTATATGAGGATGTTTTTTATATCAAAAATATGTGCTTCTAAAGGAATTCATGCACCGACAAAAAAATCCATGTAACCGGCAGCCAAAACATGCATCTCCGGTGAAGGGTGCAACCTAAGTTTCGGACGGTGCCATCATGTGTAGTATATTGATTCCAAACTTTTGTTGCTAACCATAGTATTAATACTAGCACTATGTTATCTCCGTTATTGTTTTGTCAGGAGGGCTCAACATTAAGAGTTTTAACTTTGCTGCCCTTTGGTCAGGTGTAGGTAAAAATCATACCTGCCCAACCCTAAAATTCACCTGTCCATCTTAATAAGGCTATCATTGTATAATATAAATTTGACCTGCCCTACGAGCAGGTTGATGTCAAACTAAACCTGCCCCACCTCAGGTTTTACCTGCCCTGGGGAGGTGGGCAATACTTAATGTCGAACCCTGGTCAGTCAGATTACCTTAGATTAACTTACACCAGGTTCAGTCTTTGCTTTGGCTCCTTTGGTTCACCCACTGAACAACAGTAAACAAACTTTTTGTAGGAGTTGCCTTAGTACCGTGACCCAACTCAGAAGTATTCTCAAATAGTTCATAAATAGACTATCGCCACAGGAAACATTTTTTAATGGTGGCCTGATAGTGTCTATTAGATCTAGAGTGACTGTTTTTAAAAGCACTAATATGATGCCAATCTACACAGGGAAATCCCCGTCCCTGTTACCCTTCACCCCTTTTCAAACACCAGATCCGCTGTGGGTCCAAGAGGCTAACCTTGGAACACAGGTCTAGGACAAATGGCATAGTTGTGGCTTGCATGCCTTAGATTCCAGACGTCCCTGTCGGTCTTTGAAAACAGCCCATGGAATAATATGAACTTGTCCCTGTAGTGCTTTAGTTGGTGCCACACAAGATGAAACATGTATGTCACGTTTATGAGTACCAGTGCTGTATCAGTCGTTTCGGGGATACTCATGTCAGAGTTTTTTCCACAAATTATTTGCCACTATTGTCCCCCCCCCCCCCCCCCCCCAAAAAAAAAAAAGACCTATTCTGAGAGATGTTTGCCAACTTGAGTTTTGGGATTGTAATGGGGAAAAATCGGTTTAATTTTTTAGTTTAAACATACGTGTCACACATTAAGTCGTGCTTACATCCAAATGGTACAATAGTACAAGGAAAGCTTCATCATGTTCTATAAAAAGTTGCTCTTCATATAACAGCCAGCGTTGATGACTAACAGCACGATGTTATTATGTTTTTCCATACATCTAGTTATCCTGATAAAGGCAGTAATATACTGAACTTATATTGATTGTAACGATCATTCTACAATAAATAATACCTTTATTAAACTACTTATACAGTTGTTGATACCCCAACTTTATTTCGCAAAGTTAAAATATAGAAGTATAGAATTACAAATAAAATTAGTGACTGTCAGCGGAAAAAAATGGTTCAGGACAGTCTGAGATCATCAGTCATATTTGGTGATATTACTTTAGTGATGATCTGGTGATACCACCTTCCGCGCACTGATCACATAGTCATTGATTGGGCATATCGATGCCACGTGGATCAGCCACTGGCCGATACTTTAGTGCAGTGAGTGGGCGGTCAGCCGACCTGTCAACACCCAGGCCACCCCCAAGTAAAATTGTTTCTTGTACAGCGCCCGCTTTTGCCTCCGACCAAGTTATTCTTCATACTTTTCCCAGTATTCAGGAAATTTCAGTACTTTTTTTTTACTGTAACGATTTTCGATATACACCATCTCATATTAAACTTAAAATAATAATCTATTTTCAAATATCAACAATTACTTAATATATAAAATATTAAGTAATTATTGACATTTGAAAGTAGGTAGTTCAGTCTGCTCCTTAGACCTTACTGGCATCTTTTACTACAAAACAAAAATCTCATAAACGACATTGCCTCCCCCGACTGGTAATAATATATATTCATTCACTCGCGGTATAGGAAACAATAAATTATTTAAGCGGTGAGAAGTCGTGGCTGTCAACAGGCCGACTGGGGACTGGTGGGAGTCAGCTGTTTGGGTGTCCTAAGCGTTGACCTTTTGACCCCCGACGCGGTGGGTGGTGGTCGGCTCAATATGTGCTAACAGCCGTCTGGAGGTGGCTGTGACAACGTCTTAAGGCCCGGTCACATATAGACACTGAACTCAACTCAACAGTTGAGTTGAGTTGGGTCTCTGATAGTTTTGATATGTGACATAGGGTTAAAATTGGAGTTTTAGGTTTTCTCAAGACTGATCAGTCTGGTCTCTAATCTTGAGATGTTGAAGATTTAAAACTGGATAGTCTTGAGTCTTTAGCAGTCTTAAGACCCAGTCTCAATATGTGACCGGCCTTAAGACTGGATAGTTTCCAGTCTCAAGCAGTTTTAAGGCCCAGTCTCTATATGTGACATAGCTTAAGACTCAACTCAACTGTCTTGAGTCTATTATCCAATCATATAAAGGCAAATAGACACACCTCTTTTTCCTACATATCATTGAGTTTATAGGCAGAGGAAAGAAGACACAAGACTATCCAGTCTCTATATGTAACCACTCATCATTTTTTCCTTAAGACTGGTTTGTCTGCAACTGTTCAGTCTCAAGTCCTTAAGACTGTTGAGTTGAGTTCAGTCTCTATATGTGACCGGGCCTTTAATGTCACAGGAGGACGCGCGTGAGGAAAGTCCGGATTTAAAAAAAGATTTATGAGGAGAATCGATTGGTTATCTATTGAAACTGTAGATAACTCTTTGGGAAAGAGTGTGTATATATATTATAAGGCCAAGGAAACGAGGTGTTTGTGTCCAGGTGACATGTTCAAGAAATAGGGAAGGTTGTTTTTTTTTTGCTATTTTTTCAGTTTTGTCTGAGATATAACCTAACCAAGCAAAAAGAAGAAGAGGCAGGATCGGGGGGGGGGGGGTTACAAGTTAGTCGAATTACCGGAAGACAACTAGGGCCTGCATGTATATTTATTTTCCCTTTTGATAGTATATATAGATACAATAAGTGTTGAATGTCAGAAGAATTATTAGGACAGTCAGGATCACACGTATATATATCTTATTTACACGAATGACAAAGTATCTCTGCAGATCTTTCCTTTTGAAAAAGTTCGCTCATGTTTTGAAGGCCTGCAATAAATTACTAACAAAAACATGATTTAGCCATTGATCAAAACATGAATTGAAACGGCACGGACTGGGAATCCAGAAACCAAAATGTTGGAAGGCCGCACGAACTACCGTACGTTGACCCCACTGTAAGTTGTCACAGTGACACCGGCCCAGATAGACAATTGTGTTACCAGTGTAGAGTGACATGATAATGATCGGGAATAAGGGTATGATAATGATCGGGAGCCGAGTACGGATACAATCCGAAAATGCACACAAAAGATCTGAACAGACAAACGTGGAGTCAGGATAGTTCCGATTACATTGCACTTCGAAATATTGAATAACATTAGGTAATATTGATTCTTGAAGTGCGAAATTCTATCCAGACTGAGAGATACTTTATGTGTACATGTCTTTAGTTTCATTTTAGATTCCAAGTCTATCTGCGATTATTACTCTTCACGTACATATGTATTCAAGGTCGTACTAGAAACATAACCAACAATTCAAACATCGGATAGTTAGTTGTACTCCGTTAGGAACATTAAAATAAATCCTGTTTAGATTATCTCAGAGAGTGCCCTGTTTGTAAACTTGTTTATGATCACCTAATGGTAGTAACTGTAACGCTGGATCGGGTCCAGAAAAAGACAGGCATTTACTGCTGCTCTTGAGCATGAAGAAAATGCAGTTAAAAAGATAGCATGAAAACGCTTAAAAGCTTAAAAGCGGACAGAAAGTAATGTATATAGAGCAAAGCCAGGATTTTGCAGTGAAGAAAGGTTCTGTTTTTGAAGGAATGAATGATTAGTTTCTTAAGAGTATGAATGAAGAAAGCGGTGTGGAAAATTGTAGAGGGGGAGGGCAGTGTAATTCCAACACGTTTCTGATTCATACAGAGAAATAAATAAGGAGCAAATACAGGATTTTGCGGTGGGGAAATATTTATGAGTGATCATAATAATGGTTGACGTATGAGGAGAGTGTGAATGATAACCACAGTAGCATTGCAAATTGTAGAGAGCAGTGTAACCAAAACAAATCTGATTCATCAGACTTAATCGCCGAATTTTGAGGTAATGTCGCCTGACATTTGTATGTGCCACATCGGAGATATCATAGAATCAAAAAGACGCTTTTATACATGTACAACGTCGGACATTGGTTGAAAAACGTCGGATATGATTGTCCGGATGTCCGACGTTTTTGGGTTACACTGGGGAGTGGCCAATGGCCCTTGCACATCCGTAAGTAGCATTAGCTCCGCATAACTTCAAGACAGCGTCGGCATGTGAAAGTCTCTGAGTGCAAAATAATTATTACTGCTAATAACAACTTGTCAGAATATTTCTTCCCCACTATATGTTTTATAAAAGTCATTTCCTAGAATTACTTGAGGTATAAAATATTTTGTCATTGTAAAAGTGGGCAAAGGCGGAGAGATTATCTTACAATAGTTTGATGTTAGTCCGTGATGATATCAGACGTTTTAATATGTTAATTGGTTCCTTGTGGAATATGGGTGGTTTCCATAGAAGATAACTTCCCAAAGTCGGCCTTCTCCCTACCAGGCAGACCTAAAGCCTGTATTCCAAGAGGCGATTTTGCCTAATCAAAGTGTTATTTTCTAAATTCGTATGGGAAATATTACTGAAATCCGTGCATGTAAAATACTATTGGAAAGAGAATTCAAAATCCTTTCTAACAATATGTAACACCTCTATAATTAGTGGTTATTCCCGCTTGTGGTTTCCAAAATTTGATAAAGTCGGATCGTGGAACAGAGCCTTTTGGGGGTGGGGACCGTAGACAGGTGGGAGTTTTACCGGGAGTCAGGGGGTACACGCCGCCCACGGCGTCCGGGCTGTGGTCGGCCCTAACCACGGGCGTAAACAGCCCTTAACCACTCTCACCTGCATAAAGGCTTGTTCACACCAGACGCGATGCGCCGCGTGAGGTGCGTTGGCGCGCGGCATGTCCAGCATGACTGACTGGTTTTGCCCCGGCCAGTTTCGCCGCGCCGCGCCGCCCCTAGTGTAAAGATAGTTTATATACTGGTGGTATAGGTATACCCCGCATACCCTCCGACCAGGCGTTTCTCATACCTGTGGTGAGCGCGTGGCACTAAGAGTAAGAGGTATATAGATACTTCAAACAGTAGGTTGGTTGTGAGGTGATCCAAGAATGTAAACCACTGCACTCAGATCTGCTTCTTTAAGCGTCTGCACTCAGATTGTCTGTTTTTCTTGGCAAGTACTAAACGGACTTATCGATTTTAACATTAACAGGATTTATTGATCTGCCATTCCGTTAATCATTAGTGATATCAGGAATGGTGCTCATCATGTATAAATCCTGATAAAGACGTGGAAATATAATGCAAATAATAGCTTATCAAGAGTGTAAAAATTAATAACAACGAAACCACGCACACTTTTTAACAAGTCAGTGGTGTACATGTAACATCTTTTATTTTACCATGCATGAATGAAAGTCAGTTTAGGCTTGTTGTCTTATTATTTTTTTCTTGAAGTATAGTTGATAGTCCAGCCATTTTAAGTGGTAAAACACTGCTAACTTCCCTACTTAACACTATGTCCCAATAAAGGTCCCAGAAAACTTGATGGATCGATGATCAAGGAAGTGGAAATGGGGGCGGGGCTTTTTGCGTTTACTGGATGAATTAATATTCATATGTTCAATAAAGTCACAAACAGGAAATTGCTCTTCCACGGGGCTTTTTGCGTTTACTGGATGAATTAATATTCATATGTTCAATAAAGTCACAAACAGGAAATTGCTCTTCTAAGCCACCTTAAATCAGAATTTTCTACGAAAAATGTTAGAATTTCAGAATTTACTGAGTGACTTATTTGTCTGTAAGATATTTCTTTCCGGGTTGAATCCGCAGAATAGGGACAACCAGGTCGATGTTTTCTCCAATTATTTGAACCGGTTAGCAATTACTACAAGTATTTGCGCCTATATACACATGTTTTTCTAGCCTGTTTTTCAGTATGGATATTATGGATTGATTTATGAACTGTGCATAGACTTGGTCCAGGGCATACATTTTTATTCCCAGTTCTTCAATCTGGATGTTATGGATTGATATCAAAACGGTTTATAGACTGCAGAGCTCACTTTTCTCTTGCCTATTTTCCTGTCTGAATATTAAAGATTAATATCAGAACTGTGCATAGACTTGAGTCAGGATTGTACATTTGAGAACCACGTGCGCTCGTCAGTCTCTCAAAATGGTACCTGAGTCAGTGACTCTCGGACACTGACAAGTCACCACAGTCGACTTTGGATCATGGCGCCCATTTCTTTGTGGTGAAAACCTAAGGATCATCCTTGTCACATGGAAGTCTGTTTTTACTTCAGTTATTTAGATCCCTGCCCTGCTCCTCACCTCAGGGTTGATGGAGGTTGGTCTCCCCACACCTTCTGAGGATTAACATGACTCAGTGGTGAAATTAAAATAGCCCGTGTTATCATTGCACCTGGTCAGGGGTCTTGACCCACTTGACCTTAGCGACCCCTCCCTGACCTTTATCGGCGTAGAACACCCTTTCTACTTCCCACTGTGACAGAAATTGACAAAATAATTCATTGAATCGAAGCCTTACCCTCGCTTATTTTTTGGAGAAAATATCCATTGTCTTAGTTGAGTCATAGAGTAGAAGTAGAACTGAAGGTAAAAAAGAGTGTCGAGCCTATAGAGGTTTCCACGAAACCCAAGTGGGGTTTCTCTTGTGTTATTTTCTTCAGCGTCCAGAAATGTACACTGATAGATAATCCTTCTAAAGAGCCAAACAACATTTAACAATTCCATAAACATGTGCATCCTATTGAAATAGATAGGAATTATCATTGTGTATAACATACCATTTCTTTTCACCATCTCTGTGTAATTACGATGCCCAGTCACAAAATAGTATGTGATATTATGGTTACCAGTATGTGGTCACCAGAGAGCCTCCCTCTTTGCGACTGCTCAGGGACTTTGAAAATGGATGTTCTTCTAGCATGAGATACAGATTGCTCCTGTATAATATATATTTTTGTAAACAAAAAGAAGAAAAGCATTTAGCCTTCTTTTACGACAATCCTTATTTTACCACACGTTGTCTATTTTAGTCTAGATATACATTGTCTTAGTCGAGTTAGGTAAAAAGAGAGCGTCGAGCCTGCAGATGTTTCCATGAAACCTAAGTGGGGTTTCTCTTGTGTTACTCTCTCCAGCGTCCCGGAGCGTATATATATAATTTTTATTTTTCAAATTAGCGTTCTTTTAGGACAATCCTGATTTTATTGCGCGGTGTCTATTTCCCTGTATTGCACTTTCTACCATCAACCATCAAGTGGCAACTTACAGGCATGTTTATCTTTGAACATAATATGAGGTTATTTCCTAGTTCTCTTTTTACATGTGCAAAACGTGCTTGTAAAGTCGAAGTGGGAAAAGCCCAGTTTCACTACTCGGACTCGACGTCTATTCATTGTATTTCATCTCAAATATTTGATAAATAAAATCAACTAATCATATCACCAGGTTAAAAAAATAATAATCTCTGAAATTTCTAATTTCACATGATATCAATTCCAATAGGATTTTGATTATGTACAGAAATACACCCTATTTTTTTTAGCTCGACTGCTCTTTTACCCCTAAATATTCCATGGTGAATTTCATAGCAAACCTTGCTAAAGTATTAGAAAAATAAAAAGAGAAGTTTCAATGTTTAGCATCGATAGATATAATCCGACTGTTTAGTAGTGCTCAGATCGATGCCATCCCACTTTATGACCCCAGCAAGTCGGGGTCAGCACCCCTGGGCCAGGGTGACGGTGGGGCAGGCCCGGGAGCCTGGTAAAAAACGAGACTTTTTAGCACCGTTTTCATACTTCTACCTAATGCCTGTTTCAGCCCAATAAGTTTTAGAGTGGTTTTATACGACCACGTAAGTCACGGTTCTATGTATCTATGAAAGTTTGATAGGTAAACAGAAAGCATAAACAATATTGTCATTGTAATAGAATACAATTTAAACTTTCTGCGTATTATTCAGGTAAGCCGTGCAAATCTTCGAAGATCTTAAAAGGTCTAGATTTTTTTCCAACAAGAGGCCAATTATTTTTTTCTAAAGCGTGACTGATAGCTCTTAAGCTTTTTAGATGTTGGTGTTAGATAGATTTTAAATTGGTAATTGTAAAAGCGTGGACACCTGGCCTTTTTTTCTGTCGTTATGTCACAATAATGCTTGTGACAGTCTATCATCAAACTCATTTGTGGTTTAGTCAGTCTTACGAGGGATCCAAACATAAGAAAAATGCACCGAACCTGACTATCTGAATCAAATATGTGCCTGACAGATGTATGATACAGAAATTGTTTACGATATTTAGATCAACAGACCATTATACCGCAGCACACTTAGTCACATATTTTGCGTTTCACTTTTAACGTTTGGACTTTTAAAGCTTGACAAAGAGAGCCAGATGACTAATTTTCACCTGAGTTTTGTAAGTCACGAGTTAAGCAAGTGGTTGGTATTTTGCGTGTGATTTTATACTTTTGGCCCTTCGGTTTATTAAAAGCCAGTCTGTGCCAAAACTATTTCCTTTTCAAATACCGACTTAAAGTTCTTTGCTATACGACTATATCATAGATCCCATCACAAACACATAGGAAATATCCAGATGTCTGATGTATTTGGGATAGTGTCAAAAACGAATGTATCTGTGCGGCACTATCAAATGATAACTGCAACATAATACTTGTATGAAATTACACGAATCTTCTCAAATATCATAGGAGCAATAATTCCACAATAATTCTATAGGGCCATACAAAACATCATAACACAAATAAACGTGAGCACTAGGTTGCTTCCAAGTGCTATAAATCATTACTTATTTAGTTTACCTGTCAAACACACATCCGGTCACATTTTAACACATATTTGCCTTATGGTGATATTACAGCCTAAGCACATGGTTAGAACCGTCTTATTTTCTTGAAGCTCAATATTTTCTCAGATTGTTTGCACACATAGATGAAACTTACTGTTCTCTTTCTATATGCGTGGCTGACTGACCGCCAGACCTTCTCCCCAATGTCACCTGTGTTGATAAATAGACGTTCATTACTTAATTTCTTAGGAATTCAATAGAAAACGATCAAGTGGGTTACATAGTTTTCAAACAAATAGGTGACCGTACCCTCTCCTTGTTGGGGCGACCTGTAGCTGGCAGAGTGGTCGAGCACAGAATGACGTGCCTGGGCCGTGCCTGGACGGCCATATCACGGTGTTTAACCCGCACAGTATAAGTGTATATCAACTTATTATTACCATTAGTAACACAAGATCTACTGGACAGTGCATTATAATTCTATAACGTATTACGTGTGTAATAATTATTGTAACTTCTAGGTGATTTATGAAATTGTAGGTGATGTAAAATATACATATTTTAACATTTTTTGAATTGATGGTAGGCTGTAGTAGAAGGAAATATGCGTAGCCACCATGACGCGAATTTGCAAGTACACACATTGTATCTTTTAAAGAAACTGCAAAATACTAATGTAAAGACGATCAGAAAGTGCAAGTGCGTAGTAGAAAGGTGCACAAAGGCATTGGATAAGCTGCCGTCAAGCAAACCATAAGTAAATATTACCAATAATTTTTAAAAGTTCACAATATTCTATGGTAACAACTCAAAAAGTGGGTACACCCAATATAATCATAAAAGAAAAGCTCTATGTACAAGTGAGAACTTCTTAGCAAGATGCTACCCTGAAAGGACCAAACGAAAACAAATTCTAAGGAAAGAGGAAATAAAGATAAGTTGAAAAGACGTGTCCTTGGAATAAAAACACTTCAGAAATGCTCTAGATAACACATGGTGACACTATATTAAAAACGCTTCTAGAATGCTCTATATAAAACGATAGTGACAAGTGTAGGACCTTTTCGTGAGAACGTACATCCGTGTCCACCGTGACGAGAAAGGAGCCTGTAAGTCGGTGAAGAATGACAGCATAAATCATAGCAGAGACTAAGGGTTGTACCGTTATGTCAGTGGGCCAAGCCCTATTACAAAAGTTTCTGGGACGAACCCTAATGGGTTACGGTCCAGCGACACTGTTTTTATTCTAAGAGGATGAAAATTACCTATATATAATTACATAATAGGTGATATGATTACATTATGTTGTGTCATTGCCATACTTTTAGAAACGTGTTCTTTTCTAACCTCCAATACGGGTCAGTGACTAGAACAGCTGTAACATAATTAAAGGATTCAAATGTGTTAGAAAATATTTAGCCTTAATTCTCATACTGCCGGAAATTATGCCACGGACATCAGGACAACCATATCACAATTATCCCCGTGTGATCAGTTTAGACTTTAGTTAACACATGTAAATTGTAATATAGCGACAAAATTGTCGGGGGGCTATCATATCTCTTTAGGTTTGTTGTCAGGTCTTATTTTGTCCCAGAGCTAAGCCAACTCCCCCTTCAGCAGAACATTCAACTCAAGTATGATTTATTCTATATCCATACATATGTTAAGGAAGTTTTTGTGTTCCTCCTCCTCCACTAGTTTCGACAAGAAACCAGGTCTAAGCTGGTATAACAAGGATGTGGTTGACATGGTGACCGGCCTGTCGTTACCATGGCAAAGACATATCCGCCACGTGCAGTGTGGGGGCAGGACACGGGCCGAGGTGGTGTCAAGAAACCAACAAAGTGAGAAGTGGATCCACATGATGCAGTCGTCAAACTGGTCCAGATTTGTTTAGGGTTCACAGGCGTTGTATATTGTATTTACACAGGAAGAATAGAAGACAGGAAGATGTTATGTGGAGTTGATAATAAGATTAGAGGTAAAATGTAGTTTATCTGAATGAAAGGGCGTGTAAGGTTTTAGAAAATTTCTTCAGGATTCCGTTTTCCTGTTAGTACTCATCAATATGACTGAATGATTTCTGGAAAATGTTGGAACAATGATTGCCAGAGGGCAGCAAGAGCTGCCGGACTACATACTAATGACAGTGACTAACTAAACAGTTGTTAAGTGATATTTATCACTGGGAAATTGTCACATTTCTACCAAAGCTCGGAAGCTTTTAGGAAGTAAAGAAATGAGGATAACTAACTGATTCGCCATTTCCGACTTTTCATCTAACCCAACTTACATCCTTGTGAATAGGTCTGTCTTTATGACAAGTAGTTGAAGTTTGCTCATGAATATAACGTGATGAAACAAAATACTTGATAGATCTTGAGCTCCATTTCATCTCATATCCTGTTATCGGGATACATAATGATATTCCCATGAAAACCGAAAGACAAATAAGTTTGGCCTCATGTGAAACCAATTTGCGTCAAGCATAACTCCGATATCCCCCTTTTTAGGGTCCCAGGCACGTGCTGTTCTCAGGACAGTTTCGTTTCCAATGAAGCTATGGACTACAGTTTATGAACCGCCCTTACTGGGTTTCCCCATCTCACATCTACGTCGGGGACTTACTAGCTCGAGGCATTGGAACTTGGCATATGAATTTAAAACAATTGCAATGGGCTTAACTTGTACAACTGCCATTGGTTATATCGGAAAGCGGAGGAGTTTCCATGAATACCTAAGGAGAATTTAAAACTATTGCAATTGAGCTAAGTCGCGCGCCTGCCATAAGTTTAGTGAGACCAAAGGTGTTTCCAGGTACATGTATACCTAAAGGATTCCGAGCAAATTGTATGACGTGTAATTTATGACCAAATCTTTGGGCGGAATTCAAAATGCCCAGGCCTGTACTTTGTTTTAAATGAGGAGCTTTAAATGACTATGTATGCGACTGAGAACAGATAATTTGTAAACCTTGTTCCATCTTCACGAGACAAGACTCCTAGCGTCTGAGATGGATCGACACCTTTACTAGGTAAACAGGGGAAATGCTGGCTGCGCACGTGCGTATTAATGTATGACGTTTCAGTATTTAGCCCTTAGTTGGATCCCACCTTTTCGAATATTCTGGCTCTGCCCTGGGTTATTCAGGGTCGGAAATAACAATGCAAGTATACGTGTGGCAAGTCTCGAAAAGGGGGGTGGGGCCCCACTGGTTTCCTTGAAGTATAGTGATGTTGTGTTTCAAGTTGTTTTTTTATTTAACAGCAAAACCGCAGCACTCGTGGCAATTTCACAATTGTCCCTCATATCTCTCAAAGTAAAAATAAATATTAAAGATGTTTACCGGTTGATGTTTTTTGACAGGAGAGTTTGATTGAAAGCATGAGGGCCCGTATTTTAACGTATAAGGGCCCCAAGACTTCAGTTCAAAAGCTAGGAGATAGATTTAAGAATTTCATCCCTACCTTAAACACACTAATGAAAGTAATACCTTTTGATCCTACCATTCGTCATGCAAGTTGTATTGAATCAGGGATTTTCCGTAATATAGAGCTACTAGTACCAGATACTAGCAAAAATCCGCTCGGGCTAGTGAAAATTGTTAGTCACTACTAGCACCGGGCTAGTGCAATAAATGAAATTGGTAATAATAACTTGATACGGACTTGTGAAACTTTGATTCGGGCTAGTGTAAAGACAGGACCACTAACCTAGTGGACTAATGGATGGTCTAATGTTAAGGACAACCCTGTGAATGAACGACAAGAAGTAACATTTTATTCAATTTTCAATCATTTTGCATTGTTCCATATGCTAAATTTTGAGAGAGCAGTACAAGTAATGCAGAGCAGTTTGTTTTTACAGATTTCACAGATTTCCAAGTCATGAGTTTGTGAGTCACAAAGATAAGTCCTCACTTTACACCCAGAAATAGAAATCTGCTGGCAATAAATCACACTTTATCAACAACATGATGCTAAAAATAACCCCAATTCACGTCACCAACTTGAGTAGTGGTTAAAGACTCAGGCTGCTTCATGCTCTGTTGCGCAAGTCGTGATTCCCGTACAATGTCCCATGCCCTAAAGACTGGTTTAACTGGGTCAAACGGGATCCTCTGACGTAGGTTATGACGTCAGAGGCTTCCCCCTGTGCCCGGGGAACGTTCCATGTTGAGGCCTAGCTCCCCGGTGAGGGAGGGGGGGCACTCAGGCTTGAAAAGGTACCCACTGCCAAATGAAGTTTGTGAAGTGGGGACGGAGCACGTCAGAATCGAGGGGCAGTCAACCACCTTTTAGGCAAAATAGGGGGCTGGTAAAATACATCTGAATAATCATACATATTGGACAATAACTTGAAAGTAAGCCTTATTCCTACATTATTTTGTCAAAAAAACCACCTAATATTGGATGTATCCTATGCAGTTTTGGTGATTTCTGTATATATTTTTGGGATACGCACACCATGATTTTGTGGGTGCAGTGATCTGTGTCCCCCAAAAAAAATACTAGGGGTGGTCAACTAAAATTCAGGAGTGATCAGTAACAAAAAATGGGCATCCTCCATCACGCAGGTCTCCGTCCCTCCCTCCCGGTCTATCCAACACCCTGCACTCAAGCCCCACCAAACTGGGGGAGATGTAGAATGTCTTATCAGGCCCCTTCAACCAATCTCTCTTCTCTCTCCTGAGAAGGGCCCAATGGGCTGGCTTTCACCATATATGGCACTTAAAAAGCTGTTAATTTTGAACCACCCAATGAGGATAGTGGAAAAAGGGCCTCCCCTCTGTCAGATGTAAATGGGGCAGTGGATTCCCAGTTATCAGCAGCCCCTTTTCAGGTTACCACATCTCCCCCTGAAACACCACACATTGGGTCAAGGGGACTGACAGAATGGTAGCGGCGGCAGGAGCCCTGACTCGTGAAGATGAAAATGGGTGGCAGTGGGTAGTATCCTTCAAAGACTCAGTGCCCTCCCCCTCCCCGGGCCTAGCTCCCGTGAAGAACCCCCCTCCTTTCTCCCCCTCCCCTTTAGCGAGAAGCGTGAGTCATCGTCCGTCGGCCTGGAGTGAACGTTGACGTCACCGCCAGCCAATCAGCGACGGCGCTCACTGTTTGTGACCCTTTGACCTGGCGGGGGGAAATCCCCAGTTTGTATCCGGTTGGTGACTCAGGCCCCATCAGTGTGAGAGAAGACACAGCCGAGACAGGTCGGAGCACGGTACGGCCCCACGCCAATGGCGAGAAAAGAAAAACAAACCCAGGAGAGTGTTGCAACATTGTCGAACCTTCCAGTTAGTCCCTCCAGTTTGTTCTGACAGCACAGCAACTTTGCAGAACCCTGCGATCATATTGAGCCCCATACATCTACTAGGTAACCA
This sequence comes from Lepidonotus clava, assembly GCA_936440205.1. Classification (NCBI taxonomy): domain Eukaryota; kingdom Metazoa; phylum Annelida; class Polychaeta; order Phyllodocida; family Polynoidae; genus Lepidonotus; species Lepidonotus clava. The sequence goes on from OW387135.1 coordinate 24,957,179, forward strand.
CCTGTAGGACCAAGTGAAGGGTGGATCCACACGTGGACTCTGCATGTTGTTGGCAGTGCGTGACCAGGAGGACCGTGGAGAGTTAGAGGGAAGACCTCCAGTAACAACAGTGACTGAGGTGTCGACCAGCAGCAGCCAACGCCTGGAGGAGGGGCAGACAGCGAGCAGTGAGGGCCCTCGGCGCCCGCTGACTCATCCTGAGGGCATTCATTGATTCCTCCAGCAGGCAGAGACCCATCACCGTGATCACGCCACTACCGCCGACTCATAGTCATATTAATATAACCACACCCACTGGTTCTACCTGCGGACACAACCAGCCACCTGCCATACCGTCCACACACACCTTGATCCTTCCTCCAGGGTGTGGGCACTTTTAACTGACCGGAACCTGGAGGTTTCCCACCCCGGCTCCAGCACGGCGCTCCAGCCGTCCTCCAGTACCACCAACACCACCAGCATGTTCCAGTGCATGTACCACTGCGGGGTGACCCCGGACTCCCCCCTCCGACAGCCGGGCACGCCCAGCCGCGTGGAGCCGGCCGTCGACCCGGTCAGCCCCGACTCTTCTCCCCCGGCCAAGGTCCCCGCCCCCACTGGAGGAGGCCCCCAGTCAGACTTTGACGAGACCAAGGCCCTGGCCATTATGAGCAACATTGAGAGGATGCTCAGCAGGGACAGCAATCAGAATCACAAACTGAGCGGGTCGGTGAGTCCCCCTTTGAATACCACCACCACAACGACCCCTGGGTCCAATGCACGGCCCAGCACGCGCGTTTTTATTAACGACGATTTACACAGACTGCCCGAGTTTAATCGGCTCAATGTTGGAAACAACAATAACATGAACAATAACAACACCGTCACGTCAACCACGACACAGGGTTCTACGCCCCAAGGAAAACCACAGAAGAAAGGTTGGTATTCTCAGATCCATGGTTGGAAAATTGCACCCATGAATTTCAGTAGTTGTGAGTGCTTTTGGTGGGGGATTTTTTTCTATCAGGAAAAGGGGCAGTACCTGGCCACGTTGTTGACTCACTGTTCGATCCTTACCTGGAATGCATGCCTCACTGCACGAGCTGTGTAAAGGCACTAGGACTAGGAGTGGTCCGAGTCTTTTTTTCTTGCCTGTAATACGAAAGAGAAAAGAGGTAAGGATGGGAGTGAATTGCCCAGGGGTCATGTACCAGGGCTCTGAGGGCAAAAAAACAAGTCATAAAAGATAATAGCAGGGTAGATAAAACGTAGTTCACCCCAGGGAAAATTCAATTATTCTTTGTAGCATGGGTCCCTTTCCTGCTAACTAAATGGAGTGGATGCGGATCACGCGAGGGTCTGGAATCCGACCGGGTCTCGCTTCTTGGAAAAGGAGTCAGAGATAAAAAGTCCCCCAAACAGGTTGTTTTGTATTAAATGTATCCTGAAGGGTGGACTCCTATTCCACGACCCTGGGTGTAAATCGGGATGTTTGGGTCGGAAGGCGGGCTCCGCACGAGGCCTTCACGTAAACATTTTTTTCTTAAAGCTGGCTCAGTCTGATTTATGGCAACAACGGACTGAATGACTCCCAACAATTTAGTGTGCTTTACTTCCAACGACAATAACAAGTGGATTTTTTTTTTCACTTTGAAATTACTTTCAGTTTATATATAGGTAGGAACAAAGAACCTATTAAGGACTACCAAGTGCACTGGTGTCTTGTACTAAAGGCATTAGGTCCCCCTGCATTGTAGTACTTGGCTAGGAGTATGCCCCTTGACGTTCCTCGCATACCTGACATGCTTATGTAGGCGTGGGAAAAGGGGATGCATCGCTGCGGTGAACTATGAAAAAACACCTAGTTAATTACTAGTCCAGTATAAGAGCAGTTTCAAAAAACATACATGACCGATGTAATCAAATATATTTAAATGCATAGGATTTCAGATAACTAATCAATTTAAATGTACTGGAAACAGTATTGTATACCATGATCAATAATTTATTACCAATCACATGCTAACCAGTCAACCTCACCCCATCCCCGAAAAGCACGTCTAGGGGTTAACCCACAACACAAACAAAGTCCCAGACGATCACGGGCCCATGAGTCAGAGTTGATCTTTACATAATCACATCGGCGAGTTGGATCAGGCGGCTGGGATCGAGACGGGAGGCATGGGTATGAGTCAGGAGGGGGTTCCCCCGGCGGCTGGAGAGTGCTGAGTCATCCTGGGGGCCTTTTGTATAGAGAGGTACAGAGATCCCTTTTTGGGTCTTGTCACCTGCCCCGGGCCCGCCCAGCCTGCCACATACCTGCACAGCACGAGGCGAGGCGGCGCCCAGGTAATCACGACCCCTTGTATGGTTCGCATCCACAATGGGTATTCAGTGATTATTTTAGGAAAGTTGGGATACCACATCGACGCACTCCTCATTAAATTGAATAAAGTGAGACATATTTTCACAGAAATGCGCCATTGTTTGTAGACCCACATTTTGATGTTTTTTTCAAAACCTAAAATTTCCATTTTAGGATTCAGTACGCTTAGAACGTATGGCGCAACTCCAACCTTTTCACTGGTCGAATATTCGTTCGGGATGAGTTTGTTAGGATGTAAGGAAAGATGGGAGCAAAGGGGTTGAATTCTTTAACTGCCGAAATATTTGAAGCAGTGATTAGCATGCCATATAATGGATCTTCTTTTTTCCAGATTTATTTATATGTGTGTATTGCAATTGTATTATGCAGTAACTTAGTAGTTCAAATGAACTTAGTAGTCCAAATGTGCCAACTGATTTTGACCTATTGATAGCACCTAGGCAAAAAATACAAAATCGTTATCAAGATTAACGTGTGTCAACATCCGACGTGTTTGAATCACAACGTTATTAACAAACGTACTGAACCTTGGATAGTCGTTTGAAGCAGGAACTCTGTGTTCTTTTTCGGACACGCTGCTGATAACCATTTATGGTGCTGCTGACTGATAGCTGCGGGTGTTATCTCCTTATATGGTCAATGCACACTGCCCCAGTAAACGTGTTGTCGAGAATGATTCTCCTAATTGTGCGACTGAATGATCGGTAATGCCAAATTAAATCTCAGGAGAGATAAATGGGCCTACTTTTCAATAAAGAAAACATAATCAAATTATCAGGATTTCCAAATTCAGGATTTCCGACAATTCATAAGAAACATTCCTGCAGATCACAAAAACATACCACCCTGCCAGTGGACTTGTTCTTTGTTTTTTTTCCCGTAATTTTCTTCGTTCTTTTTTCATATTCTCCATCCAGATGAAACTGTCATAGATTATGATCTCCATCGTTTCACAGTGGAAGTTGTTATTGCTGCATCTATCGTAATGTAACACAACGTACGGGCGTGTACCCAATTACTAGTATGACAGACCATTTTGTTCATAAGTCGGCCATGTTTTTCGGCGAATCACAATGTCAAATTACCATCACTTATTTCAGAACCTGGTGTAAAGTAGGTTGCATCACGCGAAATTATGCAATTTCCCGACAGAACCCAATAAGATTGGCGCTCTGTACACAATTTGGTAGACATATCCAGACCTATGCTGTAACAGTCATGATGAATGATCTCTCTCTTGATATTCTGTTTAGCCAATATCTGAAAGTTAAGGTACATTTCTTCACTCATGCATTTAAGGAGTGGACCTAAGTTCTATATAGAGAATCTCTTTATTTCTGCCGTTTTGGAATTTTGGTTTGGACAACAAAAAATGGCTTTTGAGGAAATCACGTGAACTCCTCATGATCAGTAAATATTCCCTGCACACCAGTTTCACCTCCCTATTGACCCGCAGTATCTAGCACTTGGCTTTCTAAGAATACACTCCCTTTCGTACAAAAGACCGTCCATGTACAAAAGACAGTTTAAGTAAATACAGGTTAGAGACTCTGAATAAAGAGGGACCCAAGGGACTGGCCCGGGGACTGGACCTTAACCAAAATCCCCGAAATCCTTGACATCTCATTGTGTGAAGGGGGTCTCTAGGGCGTACCCAAGAATGGGTCCAAGAGAGTAAGAGGTCAGAAGCTTCAGAAGATTTGTTTCTAGTCTTTAACTTTTTTTTAGAGTGGATGTATAAGAGGGGGGCGGATGGACAATGAGGATGGGATCAGTGTAAATCATTCTTTAACGACGGACATATTGTGGGACGTTTAAGGGCATCACATCGGACTTTTTCACACCAGACCGGACATTTCATAACCAATTGAATATTTTGAAGGATTTAGGAAACCAGTAGTTACATAAATGCCATTTTATGTACACAAAGTAGGAAAGTGCCTTCTGACTAAATTTCTAACGGTTAAGGATAAAATGTCAAACATAGTTCAAGTGAGAAAATTTCGGACACGGTTTATGACATGCACTGCGGTCAAATTGGAGTGAGAGGTGGGCGCACTGGGATTTATTTTCTTTTACAAAATCGATAGGCACGGATTTAGACTCCATTCTGAATGTGTTGTTGGTATTTCCAATCGAAGTCGTTTAGGGTCGGCGCGTCCCCTTTCCTGACCCAGGATCCCCCCCGTCGTCCCCTCCTCCTCCTGGTGCTGGTCCCACCTGAGGCGTTTACCTTAGTCCTTTCATGACCTACTTACCTCTTACATACTAGTTTGAACACCTACCGGATTTGGACGTAAATACAGTCTATGTTTACCTGTGCCTGCACCGCCTGGTACAGACTGATCAGGGGCCGCCCACTGGGCGTTAAACCGGTGGGAGACTCCCCATGATGTGTGAGTGGCCCTGTATGTACAGAGCACAAGGCAGGGGTCGATATAAAGTCCAAGCATTCATGGGCCAGTCGGGCCCCTTTACTTTGAGTGTCTGGGGCCCGAAATGCGTTTCAAATAGCCCAAATAATCATTTTCTGTCAAAATATTGAATTTTCCAGGGGCCAGTCGGGCCCCTCTACAAGGCAATCTGGGGGCCCGACGGATTTTCTAGGGGCCTCGGGCCCCCGGGCCCGTGCTATTTCGACCCCTGCAAGGCTATTGTGTTAAAATGAAGGAACAACTAATGTTGTTCTAAATAGTAACAGACTAGGGAGGGAGTCTCAAGGCGAGGTTGTTTTTATATCAGTTTTTACTCGTTGGTCTATAATTAGTAGATCAATTTGTTGTGGTGACAACAAGTACTCGCCGGTATATGATTAGTTGATTAATGTGTTGTGGTGACAATTATTTCATTCAATTGACTCGACCCGGAGAGGGGTCATGAGCCAATTTACAAATAGTGCGCAGGTCCTCTGTGGGAATTGGGATTTAATTAAATTTAATTCACTATTTCTATAGTTTCCTTCATTGGTTGGGATGGATTAAGAGTGTTCGTTTAAATAAAACGTGGGAACGAACTGTCACGGGATAGCAGAGATGAGATGTAATCATAGAGATTAATATAAAAACTGAGCTGGAGAAAGTTATTATAAGTTTAACGGCAAAGATTTTGTCTCTTAATGGGACCGTTTATTAAAAATAGATCATGTGAAAGTATGGTAAACAAGTATTTAACATGTACCTGTTATGTAGTATACATAAACAATAAACATTAATCTGGTTACAGCTCTGTTATATTCAACAACATTATGTCTGAAAATACATGTTCAATTAGCCACGTTCTAATATCAATACCAGGATGCCGACCAAAATCTTAAAAGGGCATTATATAAATTCATTTTATCAAATTTAAGGCCTTACGCCTCAACTTTTTCAGTTTTCTAGCTAGAGGCGTAAAATGTCTTAAATTGTAACAGACTTAAAATGAAAATTGATCCTAACATATAAAATGCTGCGTACAGTTTAGTATTCCAAATCATGACTCGGATTTGTTTTTTTAACTTAAGAAGGGGGCAGGAGGTCTTAAATTTGCCGAACTTTGGTCTATAATAATTTTCAAAAAGGTCTAATATTGATGAACATGGGTACCCTGAATAAGTATGGAATGTTTGTATTTATGGCTGATAACATTGGGGACCTCAAGGACGACGCAAAAGTTTTTGCAGTCTTTATTAATGACAAGTTGGCCTCTCTGTGCTTCGGTATAATGAGAGTAGCAGTGACGTGAGGGGGTGATGCAGTGAAGCTTGCCGTGATTTAGCACTTTTCGTGAACCTTGTTATAGGATCCTTGTTGTAACAAGGAAGTGGGATTGACTTCCAGGATGAGCGGTGCAAACTCCAAAAAGGTGGGAGGGAAGGGGGGGAAACACTTCGTGCTCGTGTATGATGATGTCCCCACCCATGATTAACTTTAACAAGTATAGGAATAACAAATAGAATTTAAATAAAGTAAGAAAAAGATGCCACGGCCAGTCGCTCCTGCTTAATAGCTGAATAAAATGACTGGCAGTCTGAAGTCACGGGCCTTTTGTAAGATGAGTCAGAAAGGATCCCAGCATTAACTCATATCGAGTAGGAAAAATGTGGATTAAAGACCTAGGTGTGTAGGCTTTTCTCGTCGTTGTCGTGCCATCTTACCACTGGTGAATCGTGCACCGACTTGTTTGGCCCGCCCCTTTATAAAACCCAGCCTCCGAAATGTGGGGGTTGTAGACAAACCTTTGATAACCAGGGTGTATCCCCACGGTCATTGCAATGTACCTGGACTCTGACCCGAGTAGGTTGAATGAAACTTTGGACTTTTCCTGAGTATTGACATGCGGCTTTACGGAATGCAGCATGCATGTTATTAAATGATCAGGCTGTGGGTTCATGACTCGGGAATCTTTCAATGTTTGATGTGTGTGGATTTATAATGACAGAACGTGAGTGGTGGATACATACTCACGCGATCCTTCACTTATTGTGTACCATTTGTATTATTTTTTACTGCAACTTAGGATTTTCATTATGAACTTAGTCGTTTGCATTGACATCGAATAAACTTCTACACTGAGGTTCACTGATTAAATGATTTAACCTTCTGCTCTTAATATCTCATTAAATATTTGCTCGGTCGCAATACGATCAAACAGATTTATGAAAGTGACATAAATTGTATTCAGTAAAAAAAAAACAAGCGTACCGATATGTATGTACTTTAAAAACTTAGTCCCGGTTTATGAATTAAATAGTAAATATCATATTCATAAATTTAAGAAAGGTGGAAAACGATCTCATTGGTTCTTCACACCATCAGGAATTCCTCGTTTCATGTTAATAATTACATGGCGTGACTTGACTTCCTTGTCTTATTCTTCTGTGTGTTTGTTTTTCTAGGGAGACGTTTCAAGGGTCCAGGCAAGATCCTGATAGAAAAGCCAGGCAATAATGCCCCACAGTCGCCCGTGTAAGTGTCAAGTTTATACATTAATTATCATTATCATATACAATTATCTTACACTTACCCCAAATAAAAAAACATCAAAAGGAGTATGCATATAAATCACCACACATGATGTAAAGAAGCCCCTGGGCATTTTCCCCAAGTTCATTTAACTTCCTTGTCAATAACTTTCTTTGAGTTAAATAATGTTTGCAACAGGGAAGTCTCTTCATCTTAAACTTTTATATGATAATCCTGAGAAGGATGCGAATGCATAACCTCTTATAGTCTTTACCACCCACTGACCCCCCCCCCCCCCCCCTCGCTCCCCTATTGAGTAAATTTAGTCTTTTTTCTTCTATTTTGCTAAACATGGGATGCCAAAAGCCAAATAATTATATGTAATGTTCCTGTATCAATATCAATACGCACTAACATAATTCCAAATGAATAACTTAAAATAACATCCATGTTTTTTTCAAGAACACATCAATTACACCCCCCGCCCTTCAAAAAAAAAAAAAAAACAAAACAATAACAAAATCCATTTGTACTTCTTTCAGTCCGCCCAGGAATCTGGATTCCAAGACGACCATCACCATCGACAATGAGGTGTTCGAGGTGGACGCGGCCGACCTGGTGAGCATCTGCACACTGGGCCGGGGGGCCTACGGCATCGTGGAGAAGATGCGCCACGTGAAGAGTGACACCATCATGGCCGTGAAGCGCATCACCTGCACCGTCAACTCGCGGGAACAGAAGCGGCTACTCATGGACCTGGACATCTCCATGCGCACCTCACTCTGCCCGTACACCGTGCAGTTCTACGGGGCCCTCTTTAGAGAGGTCAGTGGTTTGTTAGATATTAAAATAAATGGGTATTGTTACATTGACAGCCAAGAGGAAGCTTGAAATATTCTGGGAAAATGGGAAAATGGGCGTACTCATCAATGGGATACGTCAGAATTTATTTGCAAGAAATGCCTACTTCCCTATGCATACTTTTGACTACGGAGCGTACGTGCTTAATGGGAGGCCCCGAAATCTGAATGAAATTTTGGAAACGACAAGGTTTCTACAGCACTAACATTCATAGCAGCTCATTTTATATTTATAATATTCTTAAGCGTTATCGGCACCGTGTATAAGAAACCATACAATAATTAATAAAAAGAGATTGTAAGAGAGTGTTTCTTGTTTGTTGAACAGGGAGACGTATGGATCTGTATGGAGGTCATGGACACATCTCTTGACAAATTCTACAAGATGGTCTATGAGAACGGGCGCACGATCCCCGAGAAGGTCATCTGTAAAATAACCGTTGCAGTAAGTATTTTACTTATGTTACAAACGTTCAACTTCCTCATTTGAATAACCTTCTTGGAAATGTACTTTTCTTCAAAATCTTTGTCATTCGCGGAATTTTACAAAGTTAAGATGTTACTACCAATTCATCACATCCGCGTTGGCGTTACAGTTAAGATGTGCCTCATTAGGACTTAGAAATACCCTAGAATATAGCGTTAATAAATGAGATATGTTCTGAAAGACAATACTTTTCTTTGCCTGTAGGTTTTGAAAGTATTAGAATACCTCAAGAGGGACTGAACTTGATTCACAGTGACTAAAATAATTATAGCATTGATAAGCGAAGTATATCCTAAAAAAATAATGTTTTCCTTTGTGTCTAGGTTTTGAAAGCATTAGAATACCTCAAGAGGGAACTGAATGTGATTCACCGTGACGTGAAGCCGTCCAACATCCTCATCGCGCGAGACGGCTCCGTCAAGATATGTGACTTCGGTATCTCCGGCCACCTCGTCGACTCAGTCGCCAAGACGATAGACGCAGGTTGCAAGCCCTATATGGCTGTAAGTATTTGACTCTAATATTTTGTAGATATTTTATGGGGTCATATGTGGACACAAGTTTTCAATATCGACCTGACTGGCTTTTTCCTAGAGGTTGTATAAAGAATTTAGTAGTATATGTAATAAATGTTTCATGCCTCACGGTTGACAAAGTTTATGAGTATATATCTATCAATATTTTTCTTTTTTTCAAAAAACATCCCCTAGATTCAAATTTGTCCTTTCAGATACTCATCAATTTAACGGTTATGCAATCAGTAACTGTATTCCTATCTATGTAGAGCGGATCATGCTGTTAATCACAAATCTCAAATTTTTTTTATCTGGTCCAAATTTGTGTTTTCCCATCTAAGTGCAAATGTTTTTTTGCAGCCTGAGCGAATCAACCCAGAGGGCACCGACAAAGGCTACGACATCAGGTCGGATGTCTGGAGCTTAGGAATTTCATTAGTAAGTTGATGCACCTGAATGATCTACATATAGTAGGGAAAGCTATCCTATACATTGTTCTATGAATCAGTAAAACCTAATGCCCAGGTTATCTGGTATTCTGAGAAATGCGATTTATTTATCGACGTAAATATCTGTGGTCTTGACAGTTATACAAGGTCAGACAGTGCTTTGTGTAAATAAATATGGATATGATCAGTTTGATCCTCCTGTTTATGAATTAAAATAACAACAAAAAACAGTAGTCGTATTTCTGGTTGGGCATAGATCCTATTGCTACAATATAGCAATATGAGTATTATAAACAATTCTAACGCCCCATCAAGTTAGACATGACAAACAGAAGGCTGGACTTTGCCCTGTCTGGTGGCCGCCCGCTGATAAGCACCTTGTTCTCCCACTGACCCCTTATCTCCTCCCTCACCCACCAGATCGAATTGGCCACCGGCAAGTTTCCTTACGCCACCTGGGGGAATCCATTCGAACAACTAAAACAAGTGGTGAAGGACGACCCCCCGCGCCTACCGTCTGGCCAGTTCTCCGACGAGTTCAACGACTTCATAGTGCTATGGTGGGTTTGCACTTATTTGTATGGATTGCACTTACTTATGTGTTTTGCACTTAATTTTGAAGCATGCACATTTTCTATAATTACCTCAAGGTCTTGAACTAGTTCATAAGTTTAAACAAATTTTGTTTCGAATGGAACTTGAGTTCTAGATATTTCAAAAATCACGTTTCTATATAAAATATGTAAACTACTAATATTTTTCAAGGGCAAACAAATAAGGGCTCCAGATGAAAAAAGTATATCACAAATGCTTGGTATTCCATATAAATTTTAGATTACTGTTTCTGAAAATAGCTGAACTTCGATAATCGCTACGGAATTAATTCGAAAATGAAACAACTATTTCTTATGGATACATCTGCATCATTATCAAATGCATATTTCACAAATTGGCTCTTTCCAGATATTATATCAACAGTTTCTAATGAGTTGATATTTTTGTTTTCGTTGCAGCCTTCAGAAGAACTACCGGCACCGCCCCAACTACTCGGAGCTGCTCGACCACCCGTTCGCCAAGCGGGTTGAGGAAGTGGACATGGCCGCCTATGTTAGTGACATTTTAGACAATTTCCAGCCCGTCGAGGGCGAAACCTCCTAGGCCCTAGAGGCCCTTAGGAGTCCCTAGTATAGACGTAGGCCGCCGGAGCTGTAGTGGTCGCAGGGTGGCGAGGTGGCTGCCGAGTCCCGTTACCATGGCAACGACAGGAGCTCCTCCACCGTCCCGCCGTTCTCACGAGAGGTCATCAGCCTTTTGTTGTTACTACCAGGGGGCGAATGCTGAAAATACTGCTGGAGGCAGGGGACAGAGAGATTACAGATAGCAAAAAAAAGTTTGAAAATGACTAGGAGAAGATGCCTTGTCGCTGTCTGTCCCCTTCGCTCTGTTGATTGATCTCCAGGTTGCCCTGTCTTCACATTGCGTGGATTTTGCCTACTTCTGCCACCATCACTACTACTACTACAACGCCACCACCACCACCGCCACCTGTTACAACTACTACAACCACTAGGCGACTACTACAAATTGGCCTACAGCACCTCTCCCCCCTGCTGCTTCCCCCACCCTGCGACCCCTGGTCTTGGTCGCCCTCACCCGTCGGCCGGCGTGTGCTCGCAGCGCCCCCCTGTGCCGAGCGCGGACCGCGCAAAGACTGGTGTCATTGTTGCTACACAGGGGGCGCCACACGCCCGGTACGACTCCACTATAAATAACCCCCCACTCCATGAGCTGCTCTCGGGGCTGGGCCAGCCGAAGCAGCGCCAGCCGGTGAGCTGCTCATCCAATAAACTCCCACGAACGGTTGATTTTTGTTTTCATCACACTTGGATCATGTTGATTATCATGTACAATGAAACAGTGACAGTAATGAATTTTTGAAGAAAAGGAAAAAAATACACCCACAACAAATATAGTGGACCTTAGACAAATAGAATGGACTCAACTTATTATCCTGGTACTAATTGGAAGTGCATCATCAGCAAACAGGTATCTGACTACCAGACTATTATCACTGATAACCATCAGCAAACTAACCTTGAATAACCATGACACGAGATGGCGTGGAGGACGGGCCTAAGTACTGTAAACTGGACTGGGCCCCGTCCCTGCTGTGTGAGCAACTAGTAAACCAAGCGAGGCTTTCTGGTCATAATTAGCAGTGAGTTTTTATATATCGACCGCGTGAAAGATCGACGATGACTTGCCGGTGGCAGAATTTTGATGCACAGACCACGCATGAAGTCAGTAAATGAAATCACAGAGCAGCTATTGGAGAATGTAGCTCACGAGCGGACTGTAATAAAGTGTAAAATGATTTTTTCATAAGAAAAGTCGATGTGTACATCTTTAATGATTTCCTTACCACAATGGAGTTGTACAAAAAAAAAGGAATATGTAAGCAGTAAATATATAGAGATATCGTAAATAAACAGAGATTATGGTCAAACTACTATTTCTTAGTTTGTAATTGTGTTCAAGGAAAGTTGCGATAGAAAAGAACTACCCTAACCCTTACGGCAACCAACAACTCAAAAAACACAAAAAAGAAATTTAAAGCAATGGGTGTATCAGGGTCCCACAGCACAGGGAACATGAAAAACGGAAAATGGGGGCAACAAAATCCCTGACAGGGAAAGCACAGGAATTAGCAGTTCTTACCAAAACGCAGGGAAAACACATAGAATTGTATTTAGCCATGTATTGAAATTCCTGATTCTCAAAATACCAGGGATCTGATGAATACAAGTTGTTTTTTTTCTGCACATAAAGGATTTTAAATTTTTAAAATCAACTTGTCGGATATGACACGGAAAAATTGCCTTGGGACAGGGAAATGTAAGGGAAAACAGGGAATCTGAAACTGAAATTTGCGTGGGGACCCTGGTGTACACGTAATCTGGTTAAGACCCCCCCCCCCCCGCCCCCTCCGTTATGAAAATTTGTTTTATACGGGGATTGCACCCCAAACCAACTGATGGTACCGTAGTAACGGTACCGTTACCAAGGCGGGCAGCTAGAGGCACCTCACAGGATATGCCCCCAGTGATGAATGATAGAATATTGTATTTTTACTGTTGTTTAAAGGTGCTTTATGAAAGAATATTAGAGAGGGCTCCTGACCCCTGAGCAGATAAAGATTTAATATTTCAGTTCAGGAAAGGTGGAGATAAAATAAACATGAAACATCTTGTGGCACCGCCCTGGTATCAGCCAGGCAATCGATAACCGATATGTATTATAATTATGCAGTATATTAGATTCGTAATATATCAGGATAGACTTCCCAATTAATTTTGGAATTGATATTGTTACAAAACTGATATCCGCAAGACGAAAGTTAGATGCTGATTGTTGGAGCTTACTGTCCATTCACCAATTTTTCAGCTAGACCTTGTGCAGATGTGGTCACGTGATCACTTTTTGGTGATCACCATGCGGTGATCAGGACCACGTGGCTATGAAATAAATTCAAAGTTGATGAATTCTTAAGATTGGGGAGTGTTAAATTATGTTTTTTAAAATTATATTTATGGGGGTGAGAACAGCAAGGTAAGGTAATCTAATATTGTTGTCGGGGTAGTTTAACATCCAGTCAACCACACAAGGTTCTTTCCAGACTGCACAAGGTAATGCTTTTCAGCTTACAGGTGATCATATCTATGATAAGGTTTAGGAGAAACCTGCCACTGAGTGCAATACCCTACTCCTTTTTGAAGAGTGGCAAAGGGTCTTTCATGTGTAATGTCCCATAGAAAGGACAACACACCCAGCCTTTGATTTGTTGGATTACAGGGTAGCCCATGGACCCCAAACTCTTGGATCCTTTCTTAGATTTTATCCATCAGTTAGCAAGAAACGAACCTGGGCCGGCCGTCTGCAATGCCAACACGCTAACCACTAGACTACTCCACCCCCCTTGATATTTTTAACTCCTAAATGTAACTTATGCTTTCATAAAAATTAAAATGCAACTTCTTAACTAAGATTTAAAACACAACGCCAAAACACTGGGTACTTTATACCAGCAACTTTATTCAAAGGGATAGTTTCCCGAAAGTTTATTATAATTAAAAGTACTCAAAAATACAATCGATGAAGAAAATTAAAATATTCGTCTGATAATCTGAACGAATCAGTGTGCATCACGATCAAAATATAGGCCGATTTCATGTGAACACTTGCCTAATGCTCCACTCCTTACAGTGACAGATAAAAAGGAAAAATACTGCATTATTTCGGGGGTTTTAGCAACTGCGGGAAGCAACATTGTCCGTAGCTGGTCACAATCTAGGTTTCACATGGAACATTAACACATAGCACTGAAATACGTCACGGCGCTTACAGATTTCTTACTAATCTTGTTTGTTACTCGACATGCGAAGAAATAGCAACACATCCCTAGACACCTTATTCTTCAGATATCACGATGGCAATTATTGCAGAGAATGCTCGAGATAGCAAGATTTTTTTTCAATTTCATCATGAGAAATACATTTTACTGTAGCTGAAATAGTATCATCCGTCCACAAGTTAGCTGGATTTACGGTCATGAAAGTTGACAGCCAGCTGCATTAAGATCATGATAGTTTTGATGAGTTACCGAACACAATATAAGGCTGAATTTCTTTCCCTCCTCTCCTTTCCCATTTTTTTGTTTGTTTTCCTTTAAATAACAATCTTTTTCCTGTTATTAATTACTAAGATTTTCCAAGTTAAAATTCGCGGCGATGGTACTTGTCCGGATCGTAGAAGGAGGTGACTACCACTCGGTTGGAGAATTTCCTTCCACTCAAGGCCTGCTGGGCCTTCTGACTGTCGATGATTGAGTTGAACTCTAAGAAGATCTGTAAAGCAAACGAGCAGGACACTCATTAGTATTATCGCCATCGCTAACTGCTGTCAAAAGAAGTATTCTGAACTAGGTATGCTAAAACTGAACTATGAAGAATAAGAATCAGAGCAAATATTATCGAAATTACCGTTGTAAAGGTGGAATTAAGAGAAATTAAATTCACTATCTATTGTTTAAGACATTATCTAATAGCCGGGTCTTCCAGCTGTATTCCACTACGGAATTTTATCGCTAATTATAGATATGTTATACATTACTAAAAAAGATTTTGAATTCTCCTTCAAATCAGCTTTAGTGATATTCCTAAAACAAAATTAGATATAACCAAATTCTCTGTATCATATTTGCCTAGTGACACGCACTCTTTAGGGGCGTTTCTAAAAGTAATTATGCAACCGCGACTTACCTTTCCACAGCCAGGTACTTCCACCCCTTTGATTGGCCGGGGAATCTCCAGACTTTTCAGCACGCCGTATTTACTACACTCCTCGCGGACGTCCTCCAGGATATCTGTAAAACATGAAAGTTCCCCGTATACATATCGGAAATAGTCTTATGGAGCGCGGGCAGGATTAATGATATAATCAAATACGAGGACCCGGTCTTTTCAACTCATGAATGTTTTTCCGAGTCTAATTTGTAGAAACTCCTAGATATCGATTTAATTCTAGCAGTGTATACCAAAAACCACCGGACATCCGGACATGTCCGACACTTTTTAAGCAATGTCCGACGTTTTACCCTTAAGCGTCGGACAATTTGTCCAATGAAACTTTTATATGTTGTCCACATAAGGTACCTTTCTTTTAACTAGAACTATACTCGATCCTTATAAATATTCAGTATTGAACACTTCTACCATTGGACTGCAGAGTTTCGGAAAAACCCTATATACGACTTGATATTAGGCTGATTGTACTCACCCTCGTACTCTTCCTCATCCTCGAGCTCCTCTGGGAGCACCATGTTCATGAGGCACAGCACCTCGGTGGGCACGCCCGACCCTTGAACCTGGTTGATGTTCAGCCCCGGGATCTGGATCTGTACTGGGGTCTGGTTCTGGTACGGGCGAAAGAAAGTTCTTATGTTATTTAGGCAAATGCAATCATTTGTATTGTGCTGAGTGTTAAATTACAATTTTCTTTTTGGTACATGATTTTGGATTTTTGTGTGCGTGTGTGTGTGCAAGATTGAGGTTAAGGTGACGCTTTACATATCTGTATTATGATAAACACTCCCTCTATTGGAAGCCACAACCATCTTCTTTGTTCAGTCCAATAGAACGCATTAACATTAAGAGGCATAGATTCCTATAGAGTATTGGACTTTATAGACTAGAATGCACACAAAATATATTCACTTACGTTCTGGGCATTTTTCGCACCGACGCTGGCTCTCTGTACGATGAGTTTCTTGTCTCCCAACTGCATACCGTTAAGACCTGCACAAGCCTGGATGGTGAAGGAACAATATTGTAAAATAAATGGGCAAAAATAAAGAGGGGATGACAGATCGAAGGGTAAGTAGGGCAGTCTGTTGAACATATGCACGATATGGAATCGTTATAAAAACTGCATTTTTTTTGCTGACGGCATTTCGGAAATATAAAATCTACGACACGATGTAATTTTTGTGCCAAAATAATACCGTCATTTGGAGAAACTCGAGTCCCGCACTTTAATATTCCCACTTTCCCATGCTTTTCTTTGTCTTTTATCTTCTATCTTCTCTCATTAAAACCACATGAATTAATCATTTTGCCATATATATATTTAACACAAAGTTCTATCTTACCTGGTCGGTAACAGAGGGGTCGACATATTCGCAGAAGGCATAGCCCTTGGACAGCCCGGTGCCCGAGTCCTTGACCAGGTTGAATGCTTTCAGCGGCCCGAAGGAGGTGAGCAGCTCCTTCACCTAATGGGAGGACATCAAACAAGATCAGACAAGAGACTGAAGGGGAGGTCCGCCCGACCGGCCTCCTCCTAATCTACCCACTTAGTCACCCAAAGACAAAGCATCACTAAGACTTCTCTTTGATTCTACTACGTTCATATTCCAAAGTTCGTTCCCAAAGTCTGAACGATATAGTTTATCCACTAATACGTTGGGTTCCAATTTTGCATTTCTTTTTCTTATTTAGTTGAAGTTCTACTGGCCAACTACCCCTTACGGTTACCCGATCACTTCACGCACACAGCCTTACGGGTAGGCAGTTGATGGGCCTCCCAGACAGACTTGCTTCCCAGCCTACTTTTACCAATCTACGCGATTTTGAGTATTTGACGATCCTGTCTGCACTCATTTATGTTCCAATTTGAGGAATTATCTTATTTTAGACACCATCAAAGGGATTAATTTAAGACATTAAACCTAATGTTTTCGATATAGAGTTTTCCTACCAGACATGGGCGAGATCCATATTCGAATATCTGGACACATTATATAACAATTATCATATTTGAAATTTAAATGTGATCTTCTTGTGGTTAGGAGCAACTTTCAAAACCTATTTCGGAGGTGTCACAGATGCGTAGCACCTTGTGTGCCACTTTAATCTACATGTCACACAGTAAAGATTAAAAAAAAATAATACTACGCACAGGTGGAAGATAAGAAACTTTAAATTCATTTATGGGATATTGGGAGTTGGACATGCATGTTAACCTTTTATAAACGAACGGTTTGCAAGCAAACTGCTGGCTAAGTCAGTCTGGCAGACCCACAGCTGCCTAACAGTCACACACAGGTACGCAACCACCGTGTACCCCCCCGAAATACAAAGCCACTTGCCTGTCTCCACTGATTGGCATTCAATATACAGGGTTTGGTTGTGTTTACTATTGAAACTTGTTAGGTTTTCACCCTCTTCCCCTAAGCTAGGGAATTAAAAAGTGGGAAGAAATAGAAAAAAATGATAAGTACTTCTCATTGCAACAACTCATTGTTTTTCCCTTTTATCAACAACTGCAATGAATGTACATCTCAATGACGGTCGATTAATTGGCGCTGGAGAGAAAACCGGGTAGTTTATGTCACCTGTTACTCTTCTATGCACAAGAATATTTATCCATGCGTTTAGGAGAGAAGATGTAGCCTGTTTTGGTTTAAAAAGTAGAAAAAGGTAGCATACCCTGTCATGTATGGGAAAGACTAACTCCTGCAAAAAGATTTGTCAACAGTGGTGGCCAAAGATTTACAAATATCTCAACTCCTGAAAAAGACTGACGTTCCCTAAATATCTTTTGATCTGTAGACTGAAAAAGACACCTGAAAACGTGGGTGCTTGGGAGAAAATTATATATCATACGACGCTCGAGTTCCATTTTTCCATGATTTAGCAATGCAATGGCTCCATCGCTATGCCGCAAACGAGCTGAAATGGAACTGTCTTGTCGCCCAATCCAGCTTAAAAGTTTTAACATGTTTCCTTGATGAGTTAATTGACAAATTTGAGAAAGATTTCATAATTTTCACAAACGGACGAGTTCAGTTAAAGTATATCCAACAGTTTCTCAGCAGAGATTATTTTAAGTTAATTTTTTTTGACTAGCTTAATGGTTATTTCTAAGCTCTTATAGTACTTCCATTTGTGTTTTTTAAGTGATATATCTATCCGTTTACGTGTGGTAACTCCCCAAGGTTTGTGTGCAGACCCGGTGTGTTGGAGACCTGTCTGTCGAATGCCTTTGTGCCTGAAGACTGTTCCTTCGCCTTACCTTACGGTAGCAAACCAGGCCCAGTCGTGTCCCTGTTCATACGCACACGCACTCATTCACTCAAGACTCATGATATAAGAGAACACATTACGATATCCTGCGCTTTGCACCTAAATTTTCTGTTGAGAGAATTGTTCTTTTTTCGCATGTGGATGGGAAGGGGGGAAAGAAAGGCTGCAAATAAACTAGTATTGGAAGAGAACCCTGCAAGAGAATCTCGCGGCATCCTCTCTCCAGATTTCTGTGCTGTAGGTGAAACAAAAACCTGTCTGTGGGGTGGCGGGGTGGAGGGGGGCACGGCCTAAGTTGAGCCTTATGCCTCCTGTGGCCCGAGAGCCAGTAGCCAAGCACGGCCGCCGCCAACCTCCACGGGATAAAAACAAGGCAATTACCTGATCCTCATTGAGGTAGTTGGGGAGGCCGCCGATGAAGATCTTGTGAGGAGAATCCTGTACAACTGTGGACACAACACCTGTAACGAAATAGGTGGTGTTTTTCTCTGCATCCTACATCCTGTATGGCTCAATGTCAACAACAGTAGCAAAACATAATCAATTTGTAAAAAAAAAAATGTATATATACACACACATAAAAAAAAAACGAAGGATAAAAAATAGAAACGGAAACCTGTATCACTAATGTTAGCAAGCTATTAATATGATGGAGATAAAGGTGAAATGATAAAGTCCTTTGTTCAAACATAAAAATATATATTCTATCGTAACCACGATCACAAACCAGTTGTGGCATCTCGTCCATCTGCCCCATAAGCGACTAAATGCTTAGCATAGCGGCGAGACCATAAAAAGTCCAAAGGCCTTGGGCCCAACGCTCAAATATTTCTGATATCCTGGCTTAAAAGAATTAAAGAAGGGAGGAAGAAACACATTGACTTTAAGACATCAATTTACATAGACAGATGTTTTTCTAAAGCTAAATAATTTGAATGCTTTCTAAAATTATGTTTCTTAGGTTGTTTTTCAGAAGAGGGTTTATATCGTATTCTGAGCAGATACGTTTTACTAAAATTCCTACTTATTGCAAAACAATACAAATTAATGGGCCATAAAGGTGGGCTGTCATTACCTGGTACGGCGACTGATGGGGTCTCAGCCATGCCGGGCAGCGGCTGGTAGTCGCGTGGTCGGCGTATCTTCAGGGACTGACCCTGGAAGTTGATACCATCAAACGCCATAGCTTGTGTCGTCTCGTCCACAGAGCGGAACTTAAAAGTAAAGAGAAGGGCAATCAGATGCAAAATCAAGCATTTGAAAAAACAGATGTTTCTTAATATAATAGATACATGTGCTAATACTTAAATGTGGAGCAAATACATGTAGGTACAACGAATTCTTGAAGACACGTGAGTGTCACAGCCCTGATCAATTATAAAAGGTTAAACTATTTTCCATATGTTTGCTAAGCAACTATTACAAGCTATTCCCCCTACCCTGCCTTTGAGAATAGTTAATAGCACAGCGATCCATGTGTGGAAGTAGGTGGAATTATATCACGTTTTGGCTAAGTAATGCTGGTTGTAGCATAGTCTGAACCTACGGATCTTGCTATGTCAATAGTATATTGGGGCGTACCTCGAGGAAAGCAAAGTTTTTGTCCAAGTTGACCTGACAAGCAATGACTGGGTTTCCCTCGGCCTGAGCCAAGCCCGCCATTTTCATCTGTGTGTTGAAGAAGTCCATCATCATTTCCTGGAAAAGAGGCGAAAAAGTGTTTGTAAGTATGTATTAACATCTGAAGGAAACAACAACAAAATTGATGGGTGTATTCTTCACCCACCCACCCCCCCCTTTTTTTTTCTTTTTTTTAAAATTTGTATTAGAAAATATGCACAATCGACAGTCCAAGCTAAGTAACTACACACACAGGGATATAGGTCAGGGTTAATGAAAAAATCTGAAACCTCAAAAAGAAAATCTGAAATCATTTTAGAATGCTATAAAACGTGATTTAAGTTATTGATTTTGAAAATTTTTGTTAGAGGTGATGATGTGAAAAAATCTTAAATCCGACAAAAATCTGAAAACTTACATCCCTGCATACATGTTCGTTTCGTTTATGTAATTGTAAATGGGGAGAGTCAAATCAGCAATGCAAGAAAAAAAATCTGATTTAAGTACTTGAAGAGCAATATATACATTTCAGTAAATCTGACTTGTGATACTTACTTCTGTGACACCAAAGGGGATGTTTCCAACATACAGCCTCCGAGCCTGTCTGCTGATAGCACTACCAGCGAAGGGGATGGTCGTGTTAAGCGTCATTGCCGCGGGAGGCACAACCAGCTGTTGGGGTATGCTCGCCGACGCTAGATGGGGAAAAAACAAAGGTTTAAATACTGGCTGAAGATTGCACCATCAGTGCGCAAGTGGCGGAGTCTACATCAACAATGTAAAAGCCGACGTTGATAAAACGTTCAGTGTGACTTAATACAAAGTCTAGTTTGGGCATAGTGTATCTTTTAAAATTACGTTTTGATTCTCCCAAGTATTGCGTCTTAGAAGACGTGGGAATTGAGTCATTCTAAAATGTTTTCTATCATGAATGGTAAAAGATGTCTTTGGAGTTAGATGCAACACTTCTTGCAGTTTTAACAGGCTTAAAGAAAAGTTATTTTTACTTAATATTTGTTGAAAAAACACAAAAACAAACGAGATATAGAGATGACAGTTTATGTAAATCAAACTATCATGCAAAGTTCAGTAGGAGGTAGTTAAGATCCATAGAACATTCATCCTACAAAATACATTGACTTTTATTTACCTGTCGCAGGCCTAATTTATTTTTTTTAAATCCTTAAAGGTTTCCCCGTCAATTATTAATTATTACTCTCTATTCTGGGCGAAACAAAATTGACATTTATCATAATAAGAAAATTAAGTTAATTGAACTAGCTGCTGACAAGGTTTATATTCATATCATACTGAAAAACACCCATATTTTGGTGAACAGTCGTCTTATGATAAGTTATATCCACTCTTTACCCAAAAATTATGATTCCCTAATATGATCATATTACCTGCATGCTGGTCTGAAACGAGTCAAAACTATACACTGTATTTACTTGTCATCTTATGCAAGGCATCACAAGGATTCCACACCTTCCGTACAACAGAATTAACAACTGGCCTTGATCGATGGCTCATACTTTAAATCTTGACATTTAACTTAAGACGTTTAAGTTTATTGAACTAGCTGTTGAAAATGTTGGTACTAATTTATATACTGAGAACAAATTCCACTATTTGGTTAACAGACGTCTTATTAGAACTGAAAGCCCCTCTTTAACCAAAACATTATTCCCTAGTATGATCATATTACCTGAGTGCTGGTCTGAAATGAGTCAAAACTTAAAGTTTAACACATTTTTTCTCGTTGGGTTTGTGCAATATTTAACGGGAATTTTACAACTCCTCACAACAAAATTAACAACTGTCCTTGGCAGCTTACATTATAACTAAATTATTTATAGAACAGCGCAATGAAAATATGGGAAGCAATGAAAGGGCAATCTAAACCCTAAATCTTGAGAAACCATTACTTTTTCTTTTAATTAAAGTTTTCACCAATGGCGGTATCGAATGAATATCATCCTTAATCTATTTGATTGCGAAAAAAGAAACGAAACGTTGTAAGCCATACTACATTGAGTTATTGTGTGTTCTTTTTCCTAATTAATGAATAGGTAAACTCATTCAAGTGTTGTTCCCCGTAGCTCATCCCGGTTTTTATCTTCATTATGTATTTATCTATTCTGACCCTATCCCTTAGTCTGAAAGTATTGTTTTACCTGGTAGCTGGTCTGAAAGAATCAAACAAGAACATTTTACGTCGTAACAATTATTTCTTTTAATAAAAAGTGGAAATCCAAAATTCACGCTACATGGTTCTAGTAATAGTAAAGACTTCAAATCGAATGTCAGATTCTGGCACTGGAAGTTTTGTTCCATCAACTGAACTGTTAAACGTAGGTATTAGCTTGAGAGGAGGAGAGAAAAAGTTCAATTTACCTTGCATCGGTTCTTTAAACGGCTCTGGTAGAAGGAAAAGAAAGAAACTTGTTTTAATGTTTGTGATGGCATATGGAATGATAGGTTAGGTCAATTATACTTTGCACGCACTTGATAATATGCTGTATTCGGTACAAAACCTGATCGATAAACATGCAGCTAATGGTAAAATATCGAACTTTGTCACAATAAATAATGACTAGAAAAGATTTTTCTTGTAGAAGAAAAAATCGGCATAACGAATTCCTTCTTCTTCTTTTTTTAATGCGGAATATTTCCATGTAAAGTAATATCTATTCACATACCAAATGAAAGATCACATGCACTCCGAAAATAATTCTAAGAAACAAGATCCATCTTGATTGTTATTATAAAAATTCAGAGAATTAATCGGGTAAAGAACATGATAAAAAATGTCACGAAGGACCTGAGTAAGCATATACTACCTGAGAACTGGTCTGCAACGATTCAAACAGAACAAGGGTAATTACACATTATGCTATTAGATACAGATTATTTGCCATTTCCACCAGAAATGAAAATTATGAATCGTTTAATTAAATTCACCTTGTTACTGGTTCGATGAAGTAAATGCTATTGTCTAATGAGACTAAATTATTTTTCGAAACTCATGCTTTGCCTCATTTGTTAACCGCTTATAAAACTCATGTGACAAACTGAAATGAAGCCTAACCAAACTTCATACTTTTATAATCTATTTTCTCCGATGAAGAACACTGAAATTATATCTGATTATACTTTTGTTGTAAATAAATCTGATAATACGTTTGTTGTAAATGAATTTACCTGTGAACTGGTCTGAAAGTAAACAAAATAAGAAAGACATAAGTAATTGATCGCAAGAAAAATGCAAATTGACGAAGTGAATCACAGTATACAATCAATGATACAAAATTAAATATGGTGACTATAACTAATTCATGTTCGTTCTAAAGTTGGGAAAGAAGAATGCGCATTGTTATAATATTTCCATGTGTTTTTAGTATCATCTTTCTTCAGAGTGATTTCCAGTTAGGTTCCTCAAATTTTTACAAATATTTCTAATATCAGATAAAAAGTTTTACATAAATAATTAGTTTCCATTCAGTATACAATATATACATATGTATCATAAGAGATAACAAATGGATTAATGGTGGGTACAATGTTCTATATATAGTTACCTGTTATGGGCAGAGGTGCTGGAGCTGTAAGGAAAAAATAGTCGATACATTATTTTAGGAATCACCATATGAGAAGATAAACGATGGATGTTTATACTAACATCGTTGAACAATGTATTTGTACAGGAAATTTGATTGAACAGTAGTATTAACTGCAGTGTACATAGGGATTATAGAAGGAACATCTACTAATTCTGTAATTCCTAACCTTGCCTAGAGAAATTCTTAGTAACAGTGAACCACTATTTGGGATGAATTAAAATAGCTCACAATGTGGGGAAAATCAACATAACCTACTTAAATAAAAAATTCGACAACTATTCTTAACTTACCCTGTAGTGGTAGGGAGCCTGATGGAGCTGCAAAAGTAAACAAATTGATTAGGGAAAAGCCTGATAATTAAATCTGTTTTTTAATTTTTTAAAGTCAAAATGCTTCCTATTTTGCATACCCGAGGCAAAAAAATTCAGGTAGTACAACTGTCCTTACTAAGGAATGAAATGTTTTCGAATCCATTACTCAACATAATAACTTAAAATTTTAATTATTCTGCCAATTTGATTACTTTAGGATATTCAGAAAGCTATGTTGAGGGAAATTAAATGGTTGTGTCGATGGGGAATGGGCTCTTAAGTCGTTTTTCTGATATATCACCGGCAACTTTTGCAAACCAAAAAACAACTTGTTGTATTATTTTTCTTGTGATATGCATTTGGCTAATAATATTGGAAAGTGCGACGCTTTACCTTGCATTGCCTTATACTGAAGTGGAGTGATGTGTTCAAAACCAGGTGGAGGCACATCCCAGTACTTGTAAGGCTTCTTCCTAGTCTTCCTCTTCTCACGTGGTGATCGGCTATGGTAATAGAAATCACCATAGTTTGTTTTTAAGTAAGATGACGTACTTCAGTTAAAGCCGACATATCTCTATAAGTGTTCTTTTTTTCAACATTAATTATTTACAACAGACCTAACAGTTGTAACAGGAATCAGTTTTAAAAGGAATTATGTATAATCAGGCATGCCAGTTACTGAATGCTGTTTCCGCGGAAAATAAGGAAATCTATTATAAATGCATTTAAACCTCTTTTTTAAAGAAGAAATGGACCTGTTCAGCCATATAAAAGATATAAATACATGTTCCCTCTTAAAATACAACAAGAAATCAACCCCCAAAATTCAGTCAAAATTGTATTTTCGCCATCAAAATCTATCAGAACCCCCTACCCCCCTTATATAAAAAATATTTTTTCCTCGGATTTGGACCCATCTCAAAAATGACCCAAAATATTTCAAAAACCGCGGAATTCCGCGGATCCGCGGAAGTCTGGCATGCCTGATAATCAGTACTTTTCCTTGTATTCATAATGAGATCAATAATTTGTATTACTTCTATAATATCTAGTTAGACTTGACTCTCCTATGGTTCCTTGACTCTCCATGACCTTCCTAATTTCCTATGTATAGTTTTTTTTTTTCAATTTAATGACAAATGCGAAATATCACTACTGATCTCTCAGATTATGAATGCAAATGCGATAGATATAAATTATAGACACAATACCAGATGTTCAGTCAGAGTGACTCTACAATAACCTCTCAGTGTTTTAACTACTGTATTTTTCACAACTCTATCATACCATTTGCCATGTTAAAGAGGAGTTTAATTTTACCTTCTTCTCCCGGCCCTTTCTCTTGAGCGAGATCTGCGGCGTCTTGTAGGTGATTTAGATCCACCTCTCTTATTTTTTGCTCGAGGAGATCGAGATCTTGACCGCTTTCGATCTCTGCTTCGTGATCTTTTTCTATCACGGTGACGCTCAGAGCGCTCTGCAAAATAAAATTGTTTCAATATAGGCCTAATGAATGCAATCTTATCTAGTTACATGGAATGTGGAATATGGCTTGTTAACAAAATATTAGAATAGGAAGACATGATTATGGAATATGAAGTAGCTCAGATAGCCTGACATAGGTGCCCGCCTGGTCCCATGAATTTGATGAAATCCGTTATGTTATAACGTTAAGGCAACAAAACAAGAAACATGTACTGAAGATCGTAAACCATCTAATAGTGAATACCGTGCACCTCTGCAAGCCCTTGTAGGTGGAGACCTTTAGGCGCTGATTGACGGGTATACTAAGTAAACGCTGAGGCGTCTACCCGGGCAATGCGCCCTTCCAAGCCCCTGTAGGTGGAGGTATAGTACGTCAACCCTGAGAGGTGTTGACCCGAACGTGCACTTCTGCAAGCACCATGCGCCTCTGCAAACCCCAGAAGGCGGAGGACCCAGATGCATCCATCCATGAATGTGGGGACGTAGGTCATTGTAAATACAATAAAGGTGACAAAAACATAGTTTAACTCCGTTATTTGGCCAAAAGAACAAAGCCCAGCATTCACGATGTTATAGTGAAGAAATCCTTTGCAAATTCATATCAATTTGAAGATTTCCAATGATTTTTTCACTAAAAATAATTGTGTTCACGTAACACAGTGTTGGAAATTAACGTCAGCCCCAGACTGACATTTCATCGGTGGACGTAAGTCCAGGGGCCAGTCGGACCCATAGCTTTCCAAATCCAGCGGCCCTCACATATACTTGTCTTAATTATTTGTGATTTCCGAGGGCCAGTCAGGCCCCTAACCAAGAAAATCTAGGGGCCCGACCTACTTTTTAAGAGCCTCGGGCCCCCGGTTATGTCCACCCCTGAATTTCCTGATCAGGGCTGACAATTTTGAGCAAAAATGTCTCAAATAATAAGCCCAGATAGCAGACAGCTTTTTGAGAAATAAAATCTGTATCTTTATCAATCTTTACCATTTTATGTGACTGGATTCCTTTCTCCTAATCCTGTTCCTGAGGGTACTTAGTTATTCTCTTGCATTGGTCATACTCTCAAGTTTTTCATCGTACAAAATCTGGGCTGACAATTCTTTGTAAGGGCTGACACCTTTCCATGTATATCAGCCCTGATGGCTGACTTCGAAAAAAGGAAATTTCAAATACTGGGTAAAAATTAGGGTAGGTAGTTTTTTTTTCTATTATTTTTAGCAGTCCTACGGAACAGTAAAGGCTGTCCAGATCATGATAGGCAGAAACTCCCTATCAGATTTTTGAGACATTGTGTCATTGAATTTGAATGATTTATGATACTCAGACTTAAGTAAGGTTAGAGTGGTTTCTTGCTTCCCTTTCATAGGCCGAGGCAAGGTTAAGGTTGCTCTTGGTAGATCTTATCGCACTTTAGCCAGTGTAGGCCAATATTTGGCAATAAGGTTAACTGAGTTTATTTTCTTCAAACTGTGAACTATTTAGTTTTATAAGGAATCCGAATGACAGGCTTGGAAAAGCTGCGTGTCCATGTGTCCTTACAGACCAGATAGGCCTAATGGTTGTGGACGACCAGAAAATGAATTTTGGTGATCCTCAGGACTACCACTGATAATGCCCGGTAAATTAGGGTAGGTAGGTTGTTTTTTCCTGTTATTTTCAGCAGTCATATGGAACAGTAAAGGCTGTCTAGATCATGATAGGCCTAGGGCAGAAACTATCAGATTTTTGAGACATTGTGTCATTGAATTTGAATGATTTATGATACTTAGACTTAAGTAAGGTTAGAGTGGTTTCTTGCTTCCCTTTCATAGGCCGAGGCAAGGTTTAGGTTGCTCTTGGTAGATCTTATCGCACTTTAGCCAGTGTAGGCCAATATTTGGCAATAAGGTTAACTGAGTTTCTTTTCTTCAAACTGTGAACTATTTAGTTTTATCAGGAATCCGAATGACAGGCTTGGAAAAGCTGCGTGTCCATGTGTCCTTACAGACCAGATAGGCCTAATGGTTGTGGATGACCAGAAAATGAATTTTGGTGATCCTCATGACTACCACTGTTAACACCCGGTAAATTAGGGTAGGTAGGTTGTTTTTTCCTGTTATTTTCAGCAGTCATATGGAACAGTAAAGGCTGTCTAGATCATGATAGGCCTAGGGCAGAAACTATCAGATTTTTGAGACACTGTGTCATTGAATTTGAATGATTTATGATACTTAGTACTTAAGTAAGGTTAGAGTGGTTTCTTGCTTCCCTTTCATAGGCCGAGGCAAGGTTTAGGTTGCTCTTGGTAGATCTTATCGCCTGTAGCCAGTGTAGGCCGATATTTGGCGATAACTTATCTAAGTTTCTTTTCTTCAAACTGTCGCAACTATTTAATTTTACAAGGAATCCGAATGACAGGCTTGGAAAAGCTGCATGTCCATGTGTCCTCGCCGACCAGATAATGGTTGCGGATGACCAGAACATGAATTTTGGTCGTCCTCATGACTACCAGTACCACTGATAACGCCGGTTAGTTCTAAGGCTAAGCTTAAGTTTTAGGCATTCCTGTTCCCTCCTAAAATTTATATTCAGTTTTTTTCCCATTGTAAATTCGTCCTCGATATGGACGACCAGATTTCTGTTTTACGTTGACTTGTCCCCTGACGACCATAAATCTTCCTAGTCTGATTGGAATATACACGTTTCAAGTCATAATAATTGAACGTCTTCGGGACACGGTCACTGATCAGATCAAAAATAAATGGGGCCCAACGCCGAGGCAGTGTCAAGGCCCGGTGAAGGGACTTGTAATACTAACCATGCTTAACGTTTTCTGTTGTGTGTACTTCTTCGGAATCCATTTTCTGGAAAAAAGATATGTAGGAGTTAATCTTGGTTTATCTGCAACGCACAAATTGCAAAGGAAATCGTATAACAACGAGGAAAAGGGACAACAGTAGTCACCAAACAGCACGGCGTACCTTATTTCCAATATGGCGTCACATCCGGGTATTCGGCAATCCCGAGAACAGTCGATGATTTCCGAAGCTAATACAATATTAATAGTTGCTGTTAATACTTTTTACTTTTGAATTTATAAATATTATAAGAACCGAGTATGCATGATAATAATTTAAACAAAAAAATAGATGACTTAAGAAAAAATGGCGCCGCTGCCAGTTTTTCGTACCATCCTACAACACCAGGTGGCAGGCGGTTGGATCGAAGACTGTTTCGCGCCTCTCTCTCTCTCTCAAACCAACGAGTATACATAGAATTTATTTCCCCACTGAAACACTACATGGTGGTTATATGGCCGCCAGAGGGAGTTATAGGGGTTTATAACCCCCTCTCAGCCAGAGGGGGTTATAGTCACAAATATAACTCCCGTGGGAGTTATTGAAATATAACTCCCTCTGGCATTAATTTGCAAATTTCAATCATCAAAATAATAGACTTAAACTTTAATTTCTC
The DNA here is from genome assembly GCA_936440205.1 of Lepidonotus clava. Lineage (NCBI taxonomy): Eukaryota > Metazoa > Annelida > Polychaeta > Phyllodocida > Polynoidae > Lepidonotus > Lepidonotus clava. The sequence goes on from OW387135.1 coordinate 24,985,932, forward strand.
CTATTAGTGGTGAAATAAAATAAAGAACACCCTCCAGGGAGTCATTTGAGAAGCAATAACCCCCACGAAGCCCCAGGAAGCCCTTGGCCTACGGCCGCGGACTTCCTGGGGCTTCGTGGGGGTTATTGCTTCTCAAATAACTCCCTGGCGGGTGTTCTTATTATAGTATACTCGTTGCTCAAACTAAACACACTCAAAACAAACTACATGGACGTCAAGGGGGAAAGTGAGCAAAAATCAAAAAAGTGTGTAAAATAAGAAATATGCGTATATTGTGCATTATCAAAAACTGGCAAATGCATTAATTTGCCCAAGCAACAGATAAAAAACGTATAGACTCTACATGCATAACCTTTTTGGTTGATATCATTTTAGGAAAATATATAGAACCTTGCTTTGAAATTTTTTCGAAGTTTTAATATGAAAACAAGTTACAAAATTTTGAAATTTCGGAAATCTATAAAAAAAAAAAATGCGCAAAAACTGGCAACTGCCTTATTTTTTGTATTTAGTTATCACGCAGGTGTCTAATTTCTAAGATAAAGAGGACATCATATGTTTCTTATATTTGAATGATCGTATATCACTTTAAACTAATATCTATTACATTTCGGTTATGTAATTTATATTTTTTCTTAAAAAAATAAAAGGTTTTATATCATTTTTTTCAGAAAAAAATGAGTTTTTAAGTTTTCATAAAAATTTCACATTTAATCAATGAGAACGTTCTGTCCAGGTCTGGGAGTAAATACATGCACATTTGATACTTGTAGGAAAAATGCTTCCATAAAAATGCGCGAAAACTAGAGCTGCACGAGAACTGGCTCCTTTACTCTATTCTTTATTTTATAGTCCAATGTAGTTAGTCTAATTAATCTCACAAACGGTAATTGTTGTTTATTTTCTCCTAATATTTGTGTAGGGGGAATATGGGTCATATCGCGCACCTGCACTTGAATGCCTATAAATAGATCAATAATGATCCGATTTTTAAAATTCAAATTGGGACTTGTGCAGTATTCTAGGTGGCAGCCAACACAATAACTGGATAGATTATCCCCATGGAATAAATACTTGAATACCCAGTATGAATCTTATTCAATATTTTAACCACTCTGCCTATAATCTTTAGTTATTTTAACAACAAAGTAATGAGTTTGATGAGACATTATTCCTTAATCTATAAAGAAATTATGTGATAATCTGAAAATATGTATTTTTCCACTACGATGATATGAATATTTTTTTCAATGACATGTCAGGGTGAAAATATAAACTTGGGTGGTATTGTATCGCGCATTTAATGGTGTTGTATCACGCAGTGGACTTCAAGCTGTATACACATAACTCAAATTATCATATCTTTATTAATTTCTGGCTTAAATCGGTTTTCTAAAGTTTTTTCTGATACGTTGAATATCTGTCTAGTTCATTTGCCAAACATGAAGTTTGTCAAATAAGAATCGAAAATTACCCAGAGGAAAATGTAGTTTTTATCTATTTTCTAAAATATCATATCACAGAATATCTGTCTATTAGCTTTTTTCTCAACTATTAAGAACAAAAAATATTCCAAGAATCATATTGACTTAATATTTTTGTTAATTCTTTTTTAAAAAAGAAAATATAGGTAAATATACACACTATCGCCTAAAATCTGGGGATTAGTTTTCCAAAAAGGCCCAGGCCTCCTGGCCAGGAGTCAGTCATTTTGACCAAAACTTTACAAAAATATCAAGGGCCCTAAAAGAACATTCTGCCTTTATTATGTACTAAGTTAGGCCATATATTTAAGTTATTTTACCCTGAATTAGGAGTAACTTTCATAACTTTAGTAAGCCTACTTGGACTAAGTTTTTTTTGCCCATTTATCCTATATAAGGCCCCAGAGCCTGGTGACATAATTTACAACTTCCAAAATTGGCTCAAAATTTCTCATCATAAGTCATTGGAAGTCCTACCCTGATTTATTTCGGTGACCACAAAGATTAGGCTAATTTGTCAAATTTAAGGTGATTCCTGTATTTAGGTTACTTTTTTTTGGAGACACCAGTAATTAGCCTAATTCTTCAAAATTCAAGGCATTTCTCTGCAAATTAAATCAAGCCGGGAGTCAGTTCATTATGTGCGCAAAGAGGACATTCATCCAAGCTTAATTGCCCTACATTACATCATGGCATGTAACATGGAAGCCAACACCCCTTCCAACATTAATACTGCATCGGTGATGAAACTGAGGACCCTCCCAGGTGTTGGCTTTTCATGAGCCAAAGTGATTTGGAAGGTTTTCCAGGACTACAGGCCTGTGGAAAGCTTGAATCATGTGGCTGCCCACTTCGACCCAGCTTGTTTGTTTGTTTGTTGGGGTAGGTTAACGTCTGGCCAACCCTTATGGGTTCTTTCCAGACTGCACAAGGTAATGCAGCTCCTAAAGGAGGCTTTCCTCAATAAGAAGATCAACATGGGGCAATATGACGTGCACCAGCAGGAAATGGCAAGCATGAGGGCAGCCGTTGAGGATTTAAAGCAGCGGCGGTATGCAACCCTAAAGCTAAAGCTCCTAACTGATGCTTTCATTGCAAGGAAGATTGACATGAGGCTGTACCACTTGTACCGACAGGAAACAAGGAGCCTGAGGTCAATCATACACGATTTAGAGCAGAAGCAGGCAGTCAAGTGTAAGGAGCCCCAAAACCGGCAACTGCAGAACCAGGGAAACAGCTCATGAGGTGAGTGTGAAAGCAGGGACAAGGAAGATGACTGGACTCCAGTTGATGAATCACCAACGCTTGCTGAGATGATTGAGCACTGGGCCTCAACAAGATTGGAAGAGCCATCATCGACTGTGGAGGAACCAGTGATACCACCCCTGGTGCTTGTTTGTTTGTTTGGGCAGTTTAACGTCCGGCCAACCCTTATGGGTTCTTTCCAGACTGCACAAGGTAATGCTTTTCAGCTTGTTTTACGCCACGAGTGCGATGACCGAATCTATGATATGGTTTAGAAGAAACCCACCACCGGGTGCAATACCCTACTCGTTACGAAGAGTGGCAAGGGGTCTTTCGTGTGCAATGTCCCACAGAAAGGACACTACACACCCGGCCTTTGATGACCCTGTTGGGAGCACAGGGTGGCCCCTGGATCCCCTACGTTATTGGCGGGAAACTTTCGTTGCAATGGGTTTGTTTCCCTAGCGGTTTAAGCCGGTCCGTCTTTTACACATGCTAAACTCGCGGAGAGCACTTCCACCTAGACGCCGGATTCACAAAAAGCACACCAGAGGCCAGAATTTTTTTGGATTTTCGCTAGAAGGTTCATCAAATTTTTTATGTTTTTTCATTTTTCATGTGGAAGCTCCGCCTGCACCAGCTCTGCCCGTGCCAGCTCCATCCGCTCCGCCCGCCCCTCCTGCGCAAGCTCCGCCAGCACCTCCGGTCAAAGTGGTGAGAATATTTGATATCATTAATGATAACTTTTTTTTTATTTCTTGAACCACTCACATAAATGTGATCTTCCGAGTAAGTAGAATTCATTAATTACTTCATATCATTATTAGATTATCACGGACATTTATTATATATTTTGTATTTCTCTGGTAACAATAATTCATTGTCTCAATTTTAAAATTTAAAGTTATGACTTGAAGCCTTGAAACTAAGTATTATAAATGCAACATAAAGTATTTTTGTTTTCAATTCAGAGGGAGCCCAGACGCAGGCGTCACATAAATGGCAGTGAAGAGGAGGCCCCATGAAAGGTGGCAAGGCGCGAACAAGGACCAGAGCCAGCGCCCCGCCCTGCGCTCCAGCCTGCGCCCTGGACTGCATAACAGAGAGAGGCAGATATAGATAGGTAATTTATCAGGATTAATTTTGTCAATTATTTTTAATATTCATTGATAATCTGTTTAATAATCATCAATTTGAGCCTTCAATTTTCGATTTCGTTTTGAATTGAAAAACACTTTCTTTGTTCATTATTACTTGTTATGTTACCTAACTTTACCTAAACTGTTACCTAATTCCATTCGTTTTTTCAGCATCCTGGCAGGTCTACTCAGCTATTTTTAATTTTTTGTTTCTGTTTCTAACATAAAGACGTTTTTATCGTGAGGAGGAGAAGATGTGGCAGCTTTCAACTTGTAATTTAATACTAATTCTACTTTTTCATATCTAATCATACCTGATAATAACATATTTATCCTAGACTACCAAGAGTAATAGTTATTTCAATCTAGAGCACCAGAGTTATTTTATAGAGTACCTCTAATAGTAAATCTTCTAGACTACTAAGAGTAATAGTTATTTTAACCTAGAGCATCAGAGTAATTTTATAGAGTTCTTCTTATAGTAAATACCAAGACTACCAACAGTGATCTTGTACAATAAATACTATTAGATCATCTTACATATTTTACTGCGTTGAGCTTTGTGTACTGATCTTAGATTAATATTATCATAAAAGTATAAGAAAAGATATACATTATTACAGTTCACACTGAAGTTACAGATAACACCATGCGTACATTTAGCACACACTTGCATGTCAAAACCAATTATATTTTTCAGGCTCATAGTTCAGCTGCCCTTCCGTACGAGGAAGGCAGGCTCTACACGGAAACGCGTCAGCAGGGCAGTGGCCATCCTAAAGGGAAACAAGGCAGCACTGATAAAGAAGAACGTCAAACTTCAAACACGCATGTGGGCCTTAGAAAAGAAGATGCAGCACTCAAGAAGCAACAAGAAAAAGAGCAGGAACAACGACAATAACCACCACCAGAACCTCCCGCAGCGTGCACAACGCCAGTAAAGAATGCCGACGCGCTTATGCGTGATGAGGCCAGGTCGGTGAGAAAGACCCTCTGCCTGCACTATACCATGATTAAGGAATTGCGGAGCAGTGGCCAGACGGCAGCCAAGGATGCCATGAAGGCTGCTGTTAAGACGAAGACCGCAAGGCTCCTGGTGAGCTCGATCCACGTCAGCCGAAGGAAGGTCATAAAGAAGACCACTGGGAAGCGTACCATCAATGCAACACTCCGGCGTATGGCAGTACGTACGTTCATGGAAGATGAACAACACTCGAGCTGCCTCCCAGGTAAACTGGACACGGTGAAGGTCTGGAAGGAGCGTCTACAGAAGTACATCTTGAACGACAACTTAGACGAGAGGTTCTGCTTTTTTCACCCGGCCACCGAGATGAGCCTGGCCACCTTCAAGAAGTGTCGGCCAGCCAACATCCTTCCCGTGTCTTACGGCAGCTGTAACGTCTGCCTCTGCCAACGTCACCAAAACTTCTCGCTCCGCCTCGTTCCCCTGAAACCAGCCGGTGTGCCACAGACACCTGGGGAGTTTTTAAAGAAAGTGGAAAAGGAAGAGGTCGCCGTGAAAGTCGACGCGCTGGATAAACCAATCATACGATTCAGGTGTTGGCGCCAGGTCGTCCAGAAACTGAACAGAAAAGACGTCAGGAGGACGACCCTGTTGGAAGTCGAGGAGACAGCGGACGAATTTGAGGAAACGTTTGTGGCTGAGATGGATGCCTTCAGGGAGCACCACGAGCGGGTCCTCACAAAATACTCCAACTTTCAGAAGTAAAAAGCGGCACTACAAACAACTGAGGCAACGGTGCAGATCGACTTCACACAGAATTACGTCTGCAATTTTATGCGCGAAGTTTCCGCAGCATTCTATTCGAAAGTGCAGGTGACAGTCCATCCAGTCGTCATGCAGTTTTGCACCACACCTGATGGCCCGCTTGAACACAAAATCCTTGTGGTTTTGTCAGACGAAACGTTTCACAAGGCGAGCACCGTGTTTGCCTTCATAAAGGCTCTCATCGGCTGGCTCCAGACCAACATGCCGCACACAAGCTGCCTGCACTACCTGTCGGACAGTCTGTCAAGCCAATACTGGAACGTAACCATCTTCCAGCTTGTTAACTGCCATTCCCAGCTTTTCAATGTAGCAGCAACCTGGGATTACTTTGAAAGTGGGCACGAGGACGGCATTGGAGGGGCCGTGAAACGGGCTGCTGAACTCGCCGTGAAGAAGGGGGAGCTCTTGAAGAACGCCAGCGATGTGTATGCCTGGGGGCTCCGGCAACACCTGTCAAAAATGACCTACCTCTTGGTGGACAGCCAGGCCGTGGAAACTGCGACCACAGAAATGGAGAAGATGGGGCGCATGTGTATCTATGGTACCATGAAACTACACTCCATCATCCCGAAGGATGGCCGGGTTTATGTCAGGCAGACATCGTGCTACAACGACTGTTGCTGGTCGTACGGCAACTTTCACCCAGCATGCCCAGGCTTGAAGGAACATCACAACGATGGAGGGGAACTACCCGACCTGGCTGACATCCCACAAGAGGCCGAGCAGCGACAGGAGGCCGAGCAGCCCGAGCAGGCCGAGCAGCCCCAGGAGGCCGAGCATCCTGCGCAGCCCGAGGAGGCCGAACAGCCCGAGGAGGCCGAGCAGCCCGAGGAGGCCGAGTTGTTTGTGGGATTAGTTTAACGTCCAGCCAACCCTTCAGGTTTTTTTTACCAGACTGCACAAGGTAAAGCCTTTCAGCTTGTTTTACACCACAGGGGCGTTGACCAAATCTATGAAATGAGGTGCCTATTTGTATAGGAGATGATGTGGAGAGCCATGTGGATTGCCCTGTAGTTGCTACAGCAGATCCCCTTCAAGAGCCAGGGAACCTGGAAGCATCAGGAACAGAGACCTCCAGTCAAGGTCCCCACCACAAAGAGAGAGGGACTTCCAGTCAAGTTCTCTACCTTGACATGAAAGGAACAGAGACCTCCAGTTAAGGTCCCCACCACAAAGAGAGAGGAACTTCAAGTCAAGTTCTCTACCTCGACATGAAAGGAAGAGGGACCTCCAGTCAAGGTCCCCACCATGAAGGGAGAGGGACTTCCAGTCAAGTTCTTTACCTCAACATGAAAGGAAGAGGGACCTCCAGTCAAGTTCCCCACCATGAGGGGAGAGGGACTTCCAGTCAAGTTCTCTACCTCGACATGAAAGGAAGAGGGACCTCCAGTCAAGTTCCCCACCATGAGGAGAGAGGGATTTCCAGTCATGTTCTCTACCTCAACATGACAGGAAGAGGGACCTCCAGTCAAGTTCCCCACCACGAGGAGAGAGGAACTTCCAGTCAAGTCCTCTACCTCGACATGACAGGAGGAGGGACCTCCAGTCAAGTTCCCCACCAAAAAGAGAGAGGGACTACCCGTCAAAGTCTCCGCCACGGCGAGGGAGTTCAAGATCTCCACCACAAAGAGAGGGACTACCAGGCAAGTCCCCTCCCGCGAGAAGAAAGGGATCAGGGTGTCAACTCAAGGTCTGAAGAAAGGAAAGAATCCCCATCATCTTTGTCTCTTAGCCAAGAAACAGGAGAGAGACCCAGGGAGAGTAGAGCTGCAAGGGAGATGGGCAAGTTTCATAATGCTGAGGGTTACGCGAAAGGAGATATCCACGATGAGGCAAAAACATCTCGATCTGGAGGAAAAGAGGAGCACAGCACCAGGGCAACCAGCCGGGATCGGTCTTCATCACGCTCAACCGGTGCCAGTGGTCATCACTCATGGCATAATTCAGGAAAGGAGGGTTTGTCTCATCAGTTAAATGGAGCTGGCAACCACAACAGTCTTGAGAAGGAACAGCAGCAGTCAGCAGCACCTCCAAAGAACTACAGCAGTGGGGAGAACGAGCCTATTAAAATTCAACAAAAGGCAGGAAGAGAACATCATAGTAGGACATCCAACCAAGAAGACAGCAGCCTGGAGAAGAACCAGGAGCAGTTAGCAACCCTCTAGTCCTAGTAATGGAAGAGAAGTGAAAGTTAAGACTGGTGGAGACAGCGAACTCAAGTCCAAACTGGATGATGGCAGTAAGGATAAATATGGTCCGCATTTTTCAGGGAGCCATGGTGGGGAAAAAGTTAAGCCTACTAAAACCAACAAAGCTGGCAAACACAAGTCCTCGCAGGGTAATGACAGTAAGATAAAAGGACATCAGCACTCTTCACGGACCCTCAACACTAGTTGACCGGAAGGACCATCTAAGACAAAGGGAGCTAGCAACCACAAATCCACCCAGGACAGCAGCAGTCATAGGAGGAATCAACATTCTGCACAGAATCTATGAAATGAGGTGCCTATTTGTAGCAGTGGGACCCAATGCCCTCTTTATAGTGCTGCCATACTGAGATATCATGTCATAGGCCCACACAATACCCCACCCAGTCACATTATACTGACACCATGCCGACCAGTCATGTTTCGTGGTTCTTACTTTATACCGAGTGCCAGGCAAGCAGTGACCACTACCATTGTTAAAGTCTTTGGTATGACTTGGCCAGGGATAAATCCCAAGACCTACCAGACTCAGAGCGGGCACTCTACCAAAGAGCTACTGAGTCTGGTCTCCCATTTGTCGCCTTCTACAAACAGCAAGGGGCTGCTGGGGACACATTCTTCCCAGGAGGCTCCCGAAGGAACCTCCACCCCGGATCCCCACGGGGGAAATCACATCCTGCGAGTGTTAAAAGGGGTGGATCAGTGAAAAGGAAGAGAGAAGGAAGGCTCAATGGACCTTCAGATAAGGGAGCCCCAACTGTGTCCCACAAATGTGTTCCCAAGAAATCTGACGAGAAAGTGAGGGCTTTGTTTGTTTGTTTGTTGGGGTAGTTAAATGTCCGGCCAACCCTTATGGGTTCTTCCCGACTGCACAAGGTAATGCTTTTCAGCTTAATGGTGATCGTATCTATAATATGGTTTAGAAGAAACCCGTCACCGGGTGCAATACCCTACTTGTTGCGAAGAGTGGCAAGGGGTCTTTCATGTGCAACACACACACCCGGACTTTGATGACCCTGTTGGGAGCACAGGGTGGCCCCTGGATCCCAGACTCTTGGATCCTTTCTTAGATTTTATCTATCAGTTGGCATTCTTGAAGGAATTGCAGAATCTTTTTACTTTCGTTGTTGTTAGACACATCCTTCATCGTTGTTCTGTTTTGGAGATGCTGCTTGCGACTTTCATCCGTCTTCTTACACTTCAATATGATGTGTTCCACTGTTAGTTTGGTGTTACACTGTTGTCCAATGGGAGCACCTTCACCTTTCAAGAGGTGTTCATGTGTCAGTCTGGTGTGGCTTATCCGAAGACGGGCCAGTTTCACCTGTTCTGACCTTGTCAGGCACTCTCTTTTGCTTTTTGTCACTTTTCTCTTCTAATTTGGGTTGGAAAGAGTGTAGAAGATTGTTCTCCTGTTTGTTCCAGTCACTTTGCCACTTGGATTGCATATGTGTTTTGCTTAGCAGCGGAAGGAGATGGCGGCTGCAGGAACCATAGCCAACAAGGACCTGCTAATGGCTGGTGAGGAGGTCACTCCAGATTATGACCTCTCGTTTACTCCGAAAAACCCATGCTGCATTTGGTACCCCTTTGATTACCCGGGATGTCTCTCCATCATCTGAGCTGACGGACCCAGGGATATCAATTGGTGAGGAGGAGATCTACATCGGCCCATTACAGGATGTAAGGGTAGTTTTTCACCGTGATGAGGAGACAGAGGCAGCAGTGAGTTCGATCCTGCAGAAAATGGAGGTGGAGGACACTGCAGATGAGGGAAGATCATTAGAGACCTCATTACAGCAGATGGCCATTGAATGTTCCGCGAAGGACGACCCCCTAGAGTCCAAAAAGACCATCCCCCAAACACCTGTGATTGGCCTTGGGGATGGTCTCAACATTGACACAACCTGGGCCAGTATTAGCGACCTCATATTGCCATTTTCCAACCAGGCTGCAGCTCATCCACCAGTTAGAAAGATGACCATTAGCCCCCCGCAGGCGATGTCAAAGGAAGATGGCCCACTAACATTGGCACACCAGGACAGCACACCATTGTTGGCACAGGAAGTTCCTCTCCCTCATGTGGCAGCGTATACCTCTGCACCTTCCACTTCCCCTGGAGTCCAGATGGATCCTTTACAGGCACAGGAAGTTCCTCTCCCTCAGGCAGCGCGAGATGCCACTGCACCTCCCACTCCCATCGGAGCCACTCTTGATCTTCCACAGATGGCCAAGCAGGACGGCTCACTGAGACTAGCAAAACAAGACACCAGGCCAATATCGGCACCAGAAGTCCCTCTCCCCCAGGCGGCAACATACATCTCTCCACCTCCTACTCCTTCTGGAGCCACAACTCCAAGACAACGCGGTCCAACTCCTTCTATGGGGACTCCAACAGTAGCAGACCGCCTTGATGAGCTCAGTCTCCATCGGGAACAGTGGAGCGTTCCCTCGAGTGGAAGACTGAGTGGCTCAGTGCTTCATAGCCGGGATGAGGAAAGGAAGGTTTGGAAGAAGGGAGATGGAGCCACTTTCATCCAGAAAGGGGTGATAGTGAAATGTGTGCTGACCCTTCCCAAGGAGATGAGGACGCACAGGTTCCCTCGATTTTAGTCGGCACTGGGACCACACCTACCCAGGCTAAGGCCAGGGGAGCGCCTGGACATAGTCCAGGACTTGACGATCACTAATCCAATGGGTCCCGGACAGATGTGGGTCACTCAGGTTTTTGTCATTCGTATTTACCTCTAGTAAATTAGATGTAACCTCAGTACAGAGGATGTACTTTGCCTGTTCTCATTCTAGTTACATACATGACATTTTTCTTATGCATTTACAAAAGTTGTACCTCAGTACAGAGGTTTATTCAGGGTTTTCATACTCATAAATTGTATTTTACATAAATGTGTAAGCTCTGAGCATTGCCTAACTAGTTCTGACCCTTAAGGAGTGGGTTTCACGCGTGGATTTCACGCCTGACTTTTTCACTTATGTCTAACTACCAAATACGGTCATGTCTTATCTGATGCATTATTGGTAATCAATTTCCTATAAAAGGCCGAACAGAACTGTATACATTGTCTTTTGACCAATAAACCTAGAGCAGTAAACATTATGCCTCTGGTCTTCTTTGCCAGCTACTTCATGCCAGCCACTTCATGCGTGGATTTCATGCATGGATTTCACGCCTGGATTTCACGCCTGACTTTCACGCCTGGATTTCACACCTGACTTCCATGCCTGGTTTTCTGCCTGAAACTCATGCTTTCATAAGCAAGTAATAAGAGTAATGCAATAAAACATCAGCCGACATTCATTAAAGCCCCTCTTTATTACAATATACATTGTATTTCATGTAATTCAAATTATAAAAAGTTCACTGTAGTCTCAGATTTTGATGACATCCTGTGTCAAGTTGTGGCTAAGCACATGGTCAGTAATCCCCAACCAAAACAAAGAGGATGCTGGGTAGGTCCCGATACCCCCCCCCCCCCCTGCCCCCCCTTGGATCCGTTCATGGGTAAAACTTTGGGGGCACCCTTACCAATAACCACTATAGGCTGGCAGTGAGTTTATCCATGGGGGTAGCCATTGTCCCCCAGTACAGGCCAGTCAGGGGACAAGCTAGACCCCTCCACCACTGGTAAGCTACCAAAAACCCACTCTCTTCAGTTCACTACTGCAGGACAACAATATTTGAACAGAAAACTGTATCATTTTATCTCAATAGAAACAGTAATACCCCTTTTGGATTTTTTTTGATAACATTGAATAATAAGGAAATTATAGACGGGTAACATTTACCCCTGCCCCTTCCCTCTGAAGGACTTTTTGAATGGAATAAGCACTGCAGCGCCTGAGGTAAAATTCTCCCGATTATACTAACCTGAGCGCAAGAATACATCACGTGACCACCGTTGCCATGGTATTGGCCAATCAGTGTCCAGCATTAGGTAAACAAACAAGATGTTGACAATGCCATCGGTACTATTACATCGCCGTCAGGACTACAAATTAGCTTTATTTTTCTCAATAAATAGTTTTTGCAGTTGTGTAGCCATCACATAATATAAAGAAGACACTTTTATGTTTTATTTCCCCACTCAAACACTACGTGGTGGTTATATCGGCGCCAGCGGGAGTTATATCATTTACAACCCCCTCTGGCTGAGAGGGAGTTATAACCAAAAATATAACTCCCACTGGTAAAGAAGTGAAAAAATCTTTACTAAAACATTTTTTCAAAATTAATGGTGAAATAAAATAAAGAACACCCTCCAGGGAGTTATTTGAGGGGCAATAACCCCCAGGAAGTCCTTGGCCTACGGCTGCAGGCTTCCTGGAGCTTCGTGGGGGTTATTGCTCCTCAAATAACTCCCTGGCAGGTGTTCTTATTATGGTTTATTTCCCCATTGAAAATCTACATGGTGGTTATATGGCCGCCAGCGGGAGTTATATCATTTATAACCCCCTCTGGACCAGGGGGAGTTATATCCAGAAATATAACTCCCTGGCCAGAAAATGACCAAAAAACATTGTTTTATGATAAAAAATGGTGAAATAAAATAAAGAACACCCTCCAGGGAGCTATTTTAGAAGTTATAACCCCCGTGAAGCCCCAGGAAGCCCTTGGCCTACGGCCGCGGGCTTCCTGGGGCTTCGCGGGGGTTATAACTTCTAAAATGACCCCCTGGCGGGTGTTCTTATTATAATATCAGTCTGATATATTCACTCCGGGACTGATCGGACCTTGGCCTAACGGCCGCGGTGCCTGAATGGGTAGCTATCACAACAGAGATGAAAAACCTGGTCTGCCACCCTTATCATCCCTCTGTCTAAACATTCCCACACTACCCGTAGCCTCTGATTGCTTCAATTTCACGGTAAGCTGGTGCAGAAAGCTTCTCTGCCATACAGGGTGAAACATTCCTTATCTGGAGAGAGGTGTGACGTCACTGGGGCCAGGTAGGGGATTTGAAAAGATGTACTAGCCTACAACTCCCGCCCCCAAAGCAAAAATCCTGAAAAAAAATCTAGGGTAGGGCCAAAATATTAGGGTAGGTCGGGTTATTGAAAACAATTTTTTTCTTGGCCTTATGGGCAAATAAAACTTGGATCCGAGTTAGTGCAAAGATAGGACACTAGGAAAACCCTGAGTAAATAAGCTATGGGGCCTTTCATTTAGTATGTACACACATTTTGACATCTATCTCACACCCTCCCACCCCCCTTGCCTTGGGCAAAAATACACATTGGATTTGTACTAAAATGTAGGCACATTTAAAAAAATGTCATACCCCTACTCTCCACCTTCCATTAGGTACTTAATAGAAGGCCCCTGTCCGTGGTGGTGAGAATTGCCCCTTTGCCCTTTCATCATTGGCATTGGATCTGCTGTTGTGACATAATAAGTCTATCATGGAGGAGGTCTGAGGTGACGTCAACAGACTGCTGATGGAAAATTACAGTCTAGTACTAGTACTAGTAGTAGTAGGCATAATAGATCTTTTATTAAGAGTCAATAAGTCAAATTTGACTATATAAGTTACATATTTAAGTTACAAATTTGACTATGTAAGGAATGTCATTTTACATACTCCTGGTCCGGTTTAGACGATTTTCGAGTGGCTACATGGACAACATATTTAGCAATTTACATTGCCAACATTCTCAAAGACAGGTGTGTGTCATAGGCCTATCTGGGTCAGGGAAGTCCTTAGATACGGTCATGCATGAGTGACTGTAACTAAGGGCAGAGGGGGACAGATCAGGTTAGAGATAAGGACTGACCAATCAGATAGGGCAAAAGTGTCCCCCTCTGGGTTGCTAAGCGACTTTAGCTGGGAATCCCCCATACCCTGTCTTGGAGAATTGGCACATAAACAACCCAGGTAGCAAATAACAGAAACTAACGTTAATGGCCAGGGTTAGATCCATTCCTTTTGTTTTCAGTAAGACCATATAACCACCATGTAGTGTTTCAGTGGGGAAATAAACTTGTTTTCGACTAGATCTAGGTTAAAATTATTGGATGAAAATCTGTGATAGATCTATCATCTAGGCCTAGCCCTAACTTTCAGCAGTGTGAACATTTCCAAAACAATAACACACTTTAACTGTACGTAAAGCAGGCCTAGGAACACAGCTTCTTGCCTATCAACTTAAGCCAGAACTCAACTGTATAAGTTGTTAAACTGTTGCCAAAAAAGTCAAACTCGAGGCCTTAGCCAGGCCCGAATTACGCCGGAGATCCTGGGCGAGATCATACTCTTGAGACTCTAATCCAAGTTTACCTACGATCCCTTAACCGTGAGAACGTGACTTTGACAGAGGGCGGGGCAATCAAGCAACTCCCAACCTTGGTCACTGAAAAGAGATCATTGAAACCCAGCTAAGGTCACTTTCCGTGATTGATCGCAACCCTTGAAGGTTGGAGCTGAAGGTGAGCCCGGCGGGGAAACCCCCTCCGGTCGGGGATTCCGGATATGACGTAGCGGAAGTTGTCGATATTGGAAGCCGTCTCGACCAATCAGAATCGTCGTGGGGCGGCCCGTTGGCTTCCATGGAAGAGAAGCCTCGTTCCGGGGGTCAGTCGGTCTCTTCATCACCGCGGGCGAGGAACGAAAGGTGCACACACCACCGGGCTCTTAAACAACACCAGCAATCGTAAGTTAATCCTCTTGATGACGAAACACGATTACCTTAAGAAGTTGTTCTTGGCACAGAGTATATGATCCGATCAGTTCATAAGCCAGTTAAAGGATATGGGAGAATTTACGTCTGCCTTTCTGTGCCCTTCAACTGCACGTTGTCCGACATTGGACATCGCCATCTTGAATCGTGAGGGCAAAAGCCGGTATCATACGAGTCGCCCCATTATTTTCAGTATGTGTAAGTAAAGAAGTGTTGGAAAACTGATCTCATATATACTGCAGACTTATTATTAATTGCCGACGAGTGTCCTGAGTTCGCGAGAACAGCGTAGATCGAAATGGTTAGGTGGACAGATCTGGAGTAGACATCGCGTAGCCGTGGCGTAGGCCTAGGGCTAGGTAATCTTACCTTTGAGTTTGAATAGGTGGGTGTCTGGTCCTACGGAGGCAGCCTTCTATCTATTCAAGGTCAACAGACTACATGTAAGGTACACAGCTAAATCTGTGAAACAGTGTATGTTTATGAACTTCACAATTATACTTGCAAGATCTTTAAATATACTATATACATGGGTCCTTTACTGCGATATTGAGACTACAAAATCATTTTAGATTGGACGTAACATTAACAGTTAAAAAGACAGTAATATTGGTCAAACTACTGAGTCATCATGAATACTTTTTGCTTAAATAACTCTATTCTCTGAATTCAGGAGGAATAGTGGGAATGGATAACTCGTGAAAATGGGCGTATTCAAAGCCAAAATGACTCCACAGTGTTTGGTGTGTGATTATGCAATGCTACTGAGTGAAGTTCCTTGCCGCCAATATGCTACACATCCAACCTCAGTTAACTTGTTAAAATGATTGGTACCGTTAATCTGTAAAACCTGAACAGGGTATCGAAATAAAGTTGCATTTTCTCAAGGCCATTAAATATCAGGGGCGGATCCTGAGTCAGTCATCTGGTACGACCCCCCACCCCCCTATATAGGCTATAATAAGTGAAAATAAATTTTTCCACTCGGTCTAGGGGAAGGGGGACAAGCGCCCCTTTTGTCTCCCCCCCCCCCCCCGGAATACGTCACTGTATATTTGAGGATTCACTCGTAAATAATATCCTACGTCCTAGGCTAGGTCAGAATCTGGGACTTTGGTCCCAAGCTAACGTTATGGAGTTTGGATACTCGACCCCGACTAGGAAGAGTATACCCTAAACTACAGGCAACAAGCCCACCCCAGTTTACACCAACATTAAATTTTATCATGGAATATTTTAGAAATTGTCTCCATGCTCATTCCATGCAAGATAGTTGCGTAATGTAATTTTTTTGTTGTTGCCAAAAGTCTTAATGACAATTAACTTGAGCTCTTTGTGGCAAAAATATAAATAAAACAATGATAAGAACTCCAAACCTGGAATTTGAATGCAACATTTTAGTGGGGACGCCAGTGTTCGAAACCAACGCCTGCCTGTCTGCCAATGACGATTTTTTGGGAAAATACATCAGTCCGGATGGCCCACAAATTTTCCCATCTAAGCATGAAAATATGGTCCGTTAGCCCTTTTGGCAGACACCCTAAAAAGTTACTTTCTTTGGTGTTTGATAAGGGAATAACGCACGCAGGGGCAGGGTCGAGGCCTTCTAGACCCTGGCTAGAGGCACCAGGGGCTGAGGGCCTCCCGCAGCAGGCCGTAGGCCAGTGGCGGGAGGCCCGAAGCCCCTGGTGCCTCTAGCCAGGGTCTAGGAGGTCGAGACCCTGCCCCTAGTGCGTTATTCACGTTATAACACGGAGAATTGTATCACAAAATATATCTAAATAGCCAACAATGTGTCTTTATGTGGCTCAAATTGGTTAGAAAGTTGCCCCAGCTCGCCGTGGTCAAGGCAGGTCCTGAGATCCAATCAAATGTAAGTAGGTCACGTCGTTGCCCTGACGATGACCTGATTACCCTGACGATGACCTCGTTGCCCTGATGATGACCCCATCACCATGTCACTGTGTTTTCTAGCTCAGGATAGATGCACGGTAAGTTAGCAACCAGAAAAACCTTTGAAAATGATTTTATTTAGAACAGATAATCATTTTTTATCATAAATCTTTTTTTGTATACAATATGACATTCATTTACAAAGTTTGGTGACGAATGAACCATTTATACTGCTTTTACAGCGTTGTTTACAATGTGCGGACGTCTAGAACTGCACGTTGCCACCCCCCAGCCGTGTTATAAAGCGTGACAATGAATTCAGAAACAATACAAAAATGTACTGTAAGACACACCAGTCTTGATTATTTGTGAAGACGAGAGGACCTTGTTTTGTCTTGATTATTTGTGAAGACTAGAGCACCTTGTTTTATCTTAACTTTGTCCCCCTCACTCTTGATTTATGCGAATTTTATTTTATTGCCCTTTATATTCGTCATACATGGAGCTTATCATATACATGTTTAATATTCTAGATGTCCAAGAAACTCGGGTTTGCGGAAAACTTCGCCCTCAGCGGTGCTGCAGCTATCATCTCCAAGACTGCAGCTGCTCCCATCGAGCGTGTCAAGCTGCTTGTCCAAAACCAGGATGAGATGATAAAGGCAGGCCGTCTCGACAAACCATACAAGGGAGTCATTGATTGCACCTACCGAACATTCAGAACCGAGGGTAAGTTTAGTTTGGAGTATTCTATATATCTGCTTTTGACATGAGAGACGTTAGTTAGTTACAATCTCCTAGCATGAAGAGGTCTTATTTCAGAATTGATATTTCTGGAAATTAAAAATGTAAAATGTCACTGAAAGTGATGTGGCATATTCTTCAGGTACCCTCAATCTGTTCTTCCTGGAAGAATTTCTGGCTTCCAGTATAATGCTAAATGAACGGGCCTGTTACTTTCTGCCCAAAGGGGGTCGGGGCAACTTCAAATAAGAAATGAACGTCTGCTGTGGACCTTGTGCAGGTGATCACCCTAGCTACGTGACAATATTTTAACTTCAGTTGATAAATTCTAAAGAATTATATATATTTATGTTTTCATTAGTTTGTTTTAAGGTAATTTATGTATACTTACGAGATATAGGTGTTTTGAATTACAACAATTTAAAATTGATCACCAATATGGCGTCCAGCCCATTTTTTGGAGTGATGACATTATGTGCATGTCATCTTCCCCAACAAAGTATAGTATAGCGCGGATGTAAGTCAGGGTTGGATTTTTAAAAAAATGCTTGAAAAGTGAGGGGCAGTAAAGTTCACAGTAAAGTTAAAATGCATTGTAATATCAACCAATCAGAAGATAATATTCATTCACTGCCTCCTTCAGGTTTCACATTTTGTATATAATCAGGCATGCCAGTCAGTGAATGCCATTTCCGCGGAAAATTAAGAAATCTATCATAACTGTATTTAAACATATTTTTTAAAAAAGGCTCTATGATGTCATACAAAAGAGAAATATACCTGTTTCTTCTTAATACACAGGAAGAAACCAACCCCCAAAATCGATTAAATTTTCATTTTGGTCCCCAAAATCTGACAGAAACCCCTACTCCCCTCTATATAAAAATTATTTTCTCCTCGGATTTGGATGAATCTCAAAAATGACCCAAAATATTTCAAAAACCGCGGATCCGCGGAAGTCTGGCATGCCTGATAATCTGAACATTTGATCGTATCTATGAGATGAAAGTGACAGGGCGGGCAAACAGCAGGGGATCAAAACCTGGACATCATTTTCGCTGTGCCTCATCCCTAAGTGATGGATTTAGGGACCAGGAATCAAACCCAATGAACCTCTGGGTCCCCCTTATCTTAGCCTTTTACGATCAGCAGGGGCTACTGGGGGCCTATATTCTTCCCAGGAGCAGAAGCCCCACCCCTGTACCCCTACAGGGGGCCTGCCAGGTGTTTCTCTCAGTTACATCGGATACCAAAAAAAAAAGAAAAATAGATAGTGCTGTCTGACATAAGATTTTGAAGACGAGGTTCACAACAAAAAGTAATGCAGTCATTAATCTTTCCTTTGTACTATCGTTGATTATATCGCATCTAGTGCAGTAGTGAACAAGCAGAGCATCCTAGTATATTGGTATGACCATGTAATGAACTTTGTTGCTCTGTACTTTTACGTTATAGGGCAAATCCACCATTAACTGTTTTTTTTCCGCAGTAATGAATGTATTGCACTATAACTTGATGAATAACTGATATATGTGTTTTGCAGGTGTCCTGCCATTCTGGAGAGGAAACTTGGCCAACTGCATCAGGTATTTCCCCACGCAAGCTCTCAACTTTGCCTTCAAGGATAAGGTCAAATCTCTGTTCAAATCCTCAAAGAATGAAAGCTATGGCATGAAGTTCGGGAAAAACATCGCATCTGGTGGTGCCGCAGGAGCCATGTCCCTTTTCTTCGTATACTCGCTTGACTACGCCCGTACCCGTCTTGCGAATGACGCCAAGTCTGGCAAGAAGGGAGGTGAGCGTCAGTTCAACGGCCTCATTGATGTATACCGTAAGACCATGAAGACAGACGGTATCCAAGGTCTGTACCGTGGGTTTGTCATCTCCTGCGTAGGCATCATCGTGTACCGTGGTTGCTACTTCGGTTTCTACGACACCCTCAAACCCATGCTGCTCGGAGAAAATGCTAGCCTGATGGCCTCCTTTGCTCTGGGTTACGTTGTCACAATCAGTTCTGGCCTCGTGTCCTACCCCATCGACACCATCCGTCGTCGTATGATGATGACATCAGGAGAGGCAGTCAAGTACAAGGGCTCCATGGACTGTGCCGTGCAGGTCGTCAAGGGAGAGGGCTTCATGTCACTCATGAAGGGCGCTGGTAAGTTTGGGATAGTGATGATTTTATTGTATGCATGTCCCTTGTACATACATATCAAAATTATGTTCGAAACGTTTACCGTAATTACTTTAAAGATACATTTAATTAAAATACATTAGGTGTTACTACTTGCATGATTAGGCATTAAAAAAAAACAAATTGTTTAGGTATCCCTACCGACCCAAATTTGTTGGCCCTACCCTAATTTAAAAAAAAAAAAGTATTTAAATTTTACTTAAATTCAATAAAATTAAAGGTTATCCAACTCGACGACTGACTGGTGGACAGTTCTGATGAATTTATTAAAATGAATAATAAAATGGCAGGATCATAAGCATGACCTAAATGGCAAAAAAAATATATATATACATGTCTTATATCTACATTAATCCAAGATGGGGTATGGAAGTAATTATTAACGTTCTAAAACAGTCTAAATACTTAAAGTCTGTAAAGTCATGTTTTAATGACATTTGACTTTTTTCACTCTTCAGGGATTTTTTAATGTTAGAATCAGTATGTTACTAAGCACTTCTCTTTGACTTTTTTTTCTAGGCGCCAACATCCTCCGAGGTGTTGCTGGAGCTGGTGTACTCTCTGGCTTCGACAAATTCAAGGAGGTCTACATCGGCTGGCGTCTGGAAAACTAAACAGTTGCTACTCATTAGGAACATCTGACGTGCAAGCATCACTTACCAACTCCAACTTGGCATTGTGCCTCGCATGACTGTACATACTGTTTACTATTGAAAGCCAGAGGTTCCAGCAACCAAAACACATTGCCCTTAAACGTTTTTAGAATAATTGTCATACACTGTATATTTATTCCAATGTACTGGTGTAATCGTGAACAAGGAATAGGCAATTGAAAACCCACTTAGGGTGTAAAAGTGAGTGTGAATAAATTTTGGTGTGTTAACCTTTAAGATCCCATATAGCATCCGCGACATTACAGAGTATAGAACCTTTGGTACACATCATTACCAAAGCATGGACTATTGCAAGAGAAATTAAAATATGAAAAAATAAAAAAAAATGTAAATACATATCCTTCTCTGGTGTTTTTCCTGAAGACTTTAGATCAACCGTATACGATAGAGTTCCCTACAGAATAGCAATATTATGTTTTGTTTTACAATCGTGCTAGGGGCCCTTGTCGCATGTCGATCTTGAGAAAAAGCGTCTCCCTGTCGAATTTTAGAAATGTCGATGCCCTCTCACTATCTCTTAAAATTCGTATGTTGCATGTCATTGAGCCTCAAATGTGCCCTGTCGATTTTAAGGGTCTAGGGTCATTCGATAGATGAAAAACTGATAGATATTTTAAACAAGTTTTCATATTTGCGGGACTTGTACTTGCAAAAACAATATTCCCGACACATTACGTGGGGTTTGTAACCCCCTGTCATTAGCTTTAACTTAAGGTATTTCATCCATAGTGAACATTTGTGAAACCAATACACCGGATTTTAAGTGAGAATATTTGAAAGGAAAATCTATGAACTAATAGTACTCCGTACGTTCTAACATTAAAGACACCTCATATAGTCGATTATTTCCAATATTGGAATACTTTCTGATCATAGCTTATGCAGGGATGTAAGTTTTCAGATTTGGCATCAAATACCGATAAGAATCATTGACCAACGGCTATGCTGTATTAGTAAATATGTATATGGTAAAGACCTATTGCGGCTATTCAAACACTTCTTAATAGCACAAAGCTTATTTTCCCCTCCAAATAACCAAGAGCTAAGACTTGAGAGTTGATTCAATTTGCAAATTCAGCCGAAAAACGGTGACGTCGATTCAACGTCGGTGTGCCCAGCATTCTAAAATTGTCATTGACAGTGGCAATAAATATGGGTATAGACCCTTAAAATCGACAGGTGACATGGCCATTTCTTAAATGCGACATGAGCCCTAGTGACATGAAGAAAATAATTTGACACATGACAGTGCCGGTCAAAAGGTATACTGCCGTGATCCTCGTGATCCCCACCATACAGGGAATAATCATGCCAAGTTTTATGGTTCTATCTCTATCAAAATGAATTGCCCCACCTGCACCTTGTGCAACCAGCACAGTGCATTCGTCTGTGTGACGTCACAAGCAGAAAAGTTGAAAAATGAGAAAAATGCAATAAGAAAGTTATTAGATGTACTTTATAAGTCTAAAATATATGAAAATCACCAAATTAAATTATTTATAAAAGAAAATGTGAAAAAATATAGCTTTTAAGGAATTTGAAATTTAAATATAACTCATTTGTGTGATGTCACACACAGACGTCCTTTGACAGGTGTGCAGGGGATTCAGTGTGTCATCTGATATTTAGACAAAGTTTTCCATGTAATGAATCGATTCATAGTTATAGAATTGTATTGTGCTCATATTTAAACATTATATCTACTGTATGAGATGGGAATTTTACAAAATTAAAATTTCACTGGCCCCTCTCTTTAAATTCGACATGGGATATGGACAATTCTTAAAATCGCCATGAAAATTAAAAATATAGCGACAGGGACGTTGCCATTTCTTAAATTCGACATGCGACATCGGAACCCCCCATCAACACCCCTAATGTAATGAATGGTCAAGACAGTAAAGGCTAGGTAAACTAAAACTAGGAGAGACTGACCGAGTAAAACTGAGACATAACGTTAAAATGTGTGGCGCGTGTAAAATGTCATCCAAATCTGCGTAGTCTTGGTTATCTTACATTGCTAAATGAGGAAAACAAATAAAATATACAAGTAGCGTACAAATAAGGATGATGGTAAATCCAAAATGAACCGCGGTTGGCATGAGGGCCGCCATCTTCAACGTTTAACTTCCGTCCGCACTAAGAACTCCTGTGATTGGCTGACCCAGGCGGAGTGACCAATGAAATGCCATGTAACAGTCAGCATAGCAGCATAGCAGGTGCCCGTTTGGCCGTCGTCGGCGTAGGATGGAGCAGCATCATCAGCCGAAGGCGGGGTCTCTCTCATCCGTCGGTTGGACGCCGACAGAGGTAAGTACACTTAGATTTGTCCACGACAATTAAGGCCGACGTAGACTTAAGACATTGCGATTGGTAATGATAAATCTAGATTGCTTACTCTGTTTGGTAGACCGCAAACACTGGGCTAGGGCCTAGGCACGACCGGTCCAAGCACATCACTGTGGAGTGTGGTAACGTTAGGGTTATCGACGGTCGATAATCATAATGGCACATGGATCTTGTAGATCGTTCAGTTGTCAATAAAAGTCCACACACACACACGATAATGGAGTACTATTTTTATTGACAGAAATTATTTCATTTGAATTTGACCTTTATATGTCTGACACAGTTAACCTACATTATCTATAGATCCACAAAAAAAGAGAAACCGTCCATTGATAGGCCAAGATGTGATGTAAGAATTGTCAATTCAGCCTTAGAGTTAGACTGTTGGAGTTAGACTATTTGCATTGACAGCATTGCTTTTGGATTATCCACACCTAGTTAGAATAGAACTGTACGGAGATATGTATATTTCTAGGGTTATAGTTACTAGTTAGGGCCTATTATAGGGGCCGTCCATAAATGACGTCATGGTATTTTTTGACCATTTTTGACCCTCCTCCCTCTCCCCTTGTCATGTTTTGTCATGCGACCCTTGATCTCCCCTCTGGACATGACGTCATGATGGGTGAAAAAAAACCCAAAAACACTTGACTTCAAGATATGTCAATTTCTTGACAAAGCTTAGAATAGATATGAATTGCACAGCTGACAGTCGTTTTAGAAGCTTTAGAAGTAAAAAGACTACTAGCCAATCATGTACTTGTGGTAATCTGAAACAAGATGTGTATCATATTCTCTTTGTCTGTAAAAATGCTAGGTTAACATCTATTAGAGAAAAATTTGAGAACAACTACCAAAACTACTGTAAAAAATATAAAGATAAAAACTTATCACAGAAAACATCAGAGATCTTGAATGTCACCCCCCACTGTCATAAGAATGACTTAGAAAGGTCAACCTTACTTGTCTGTACATTTATCAAAAATATATACGCAGCCACTAGGGCCTTAGAGACGTAGTTATTAAAGTCTATCCCTAAACTTGGTGTTGACAAAAATGTACCTGTATGTTAGTCAAATAAACCATTTCGTATTTCGTATTTCGTATTCAGAATTACAGTGAGTAGATCTACCTCGAGAACAAAGGTCGTATTGCAAACTTAAACAAGCATTCCACCGTACCAAATACAAGTACCAAGAGTATATCTGTAATATAAAATCTTCCGACATCAGAAGTATATTGCTAAGCTGAGGGCAGAAATTTGCACATTGGATAGCCATATACGGAGCTTTAGAAATAAGAATATTAAAAGTGTGTGTGTGGTAGTGGCACACAGGATGCAGATCACATACTCTTTTACATGTTAAAGTGAGGAATTATAAATTGTACAACAAAATTTGAGGGAAAATAATTTGTGTATGTACAAAATTTCCCAGATAAAAAGAGTCATTGAAAAGATTTCAGAAACCCTGAATGTCATGCATTCTTGTTCAAAGGAACAGCAAGATATTACAATACTAATTATCTGTAGCTTTGTAAAAAGTGTATATGCAGCGGTAAAAATACTCAATGCATGAACTTGTATTACCCTCATACAGTGCTGACATGAATATAAGTACATAAGTCAAATAAAAAGCATGATTGTATATTGCAGAGGGGACCCCCCACCCCCACCCCACCCCACCCCCGCCACTCAAACACAGACTAGCCCTCCGCCTTTTTCAAATTCCTGGCTCAGCCCCTGTGCTGAATCAGTGTCGAAACAATGTTGATTTGGATTGTTTAGTTGCATTAGGTTGCAAAAATACAATATTGACACAATGTCAGTGACATTAATCGTACCAATTTTATTTGGTTATGGCCCTAGATCCCTTGATCAGTTCGAAATGGCGAGATGGCTCTTTTGGCCATGATATTGAATACAATACATGTAATGACAATAATAGAATACTTGAGATTATAAAGGCAGCATTTCTCTTCATTTCCGGATTTCTGGATTCTTTGCTAGTTTAATATTAGAATAAAGTTAACTATTCTTATAACCTAGGCCCCTGTTGGGGTACCAGGGTGGGGCTTCTGCTCCTGGGAAGAATATAGGCCCCCGGTAGCCCCTGCTCATTGTAAAAGGTGACAATAGGGGACCCAGCAGTGACCAATTGGTTCATAGTGTTTGATTCTCAGTTGGTGTCTGGGTTCACTAAGGGTTGAGATAAAGCAAAAATGATTTACAGGTTTTGATCCCATGCTGTTTGCCCACCCGCTCACTCTCATCTCATAGATATGATCAAGGTCAAACATGTGTCTGAAAAGTCATAATTCTTCCTAACTTGTTTTTGCCATGAAAATGACCCTGGCTGTTGGTTTGGCGTAAAACACCATCACTCACTCTTATCACCTAGGCCTAAGTCAATTATTTTGCTTCGGAGATTAATAAATCATCAGCCAATTGAACCACAATTTTCCTATTGAATGTTTCCATCCTTTGAGTTCCCAATCCGGAAATCTTACTTTCTGTATTTATCATCTATACTGAGTAGCACCTCCGTGTTTTATCCCATCGCAGAAGAAGCCCTACCCGACCAACTCGTTCGTGGTGCCGGCAGCCCAGGCAGTGTTGGCGCATTGTGCTCAGCCCGGGAGTAAGCCGCTGACCGTGGAGTCCTCCATGATCGACGTGTGTCTCCTCGTGCCGGAGACCCTGCACGGTCTGCTCCAGAACCACCCCGAGCTCATCCACGAACAAGGTAAGTCAGGGGGTTTCCACAAGTTGGACTGATATTATAAGGACGTTAGAGGCCAGGCATTATTTGAAGGATTGCCCGTGAGCCAAGGGCAGGTAATATTTGTAGTGGGCAGTTAAATCAGATATGCCTCAATGACAGCCACTCTGAAACCCGTAATGACGGACCTTGGGGGGCCTTCTACTGATAATGATTATTGCTGAGTTTGACTTTTAATTTCCTCTCCCCCTACTACCACCCCTTGAAACCCGACGCGCATATTTGATTGAAGCAGGAAGGTTCGGATCTTTTCCCCGTAATTGTAACTCCACCTTCTCGATGCCTTCTTGTAGAGCAGAAAATAGTCAACTACATATAGTTTTGGAAAAATAGCGAAAGACGAATCGATATAGGTCTTTTTAATAATTGTTCATATGCGCAATCCTCCATGTATTTGTTTATTCCTTAAAGTTACCATAGTATAACGTTTGTACATCGCGTCATTCAATGTCGACGAATTGTGTATTACATCTAGATAAATACACAAGACAGCGGTACGAAAGTATATAAAGTAAGATTTTACTATCTAACGTTAACGTGCAAAATAATCAAATCATTTATAAACGTATTGACAGCCTATTGAATAAACTGTACTAATAGCTTAGTACTTTTAATATATTATCATATTGTATAATCTAGTTAGGATCAGGCCTAGCAAGTCTACTTCTAAGAAGAGGTATTTTGCGCTCCTAGCGCCACCTGTTAACCAGTATAAAAGGTGTTGCAAGGTAGGGAGCGAGTCAGTTTAGTCTAGAGTTAGTAACTATTAGGAAGTAAGCAGCGTTAGCTGAGCTGCTCGGAGCTATACCTACCAGCTCCTGCGGAGTATACTGGAGTTTACCGATACCAACTACCTCGGACAAAGGATTGTGATAGAGCTAAGCGCTAGGGTGGTCTAAGATGTGCTGGAACAACTTGTATTCTAAATGTGGTTGATCGCTGAGTAGGAGATGGGAAGGTGGACTGATGGAGACTTATTCACTGTGGCTTTGACTCGGGATGAGATGTTTACTTCAATAAAAACCCTTTCATTTTAAGAGCTTCCTCATCGTCCATTTCTTTTGAACTATTGGGGGATGGATGAATTAACTTTGAGCGCAGTCTGATTGGCTCAATAACTTGGATGAACGACTCATGGATAAATTAATTATTCACATCACGCAGTCTTAAATCAACACTAACAATAGTTCAAAACAACTAAAAGTTAAAACGAACAAAATGTATTTATCACACACAGGATTCAATGGACAGACGTTATTACACCGAGCAGTTTTGTCTGCAAAGACCGAGGCGGTGCAGATTTTATTGGAACATGGGTCCGATCCCAACGCACTGAACCGACATGCTGAGACCCCGCTTCACTTTGCGTGTAAGCGTGGCGCCCCGTTCGTCATACACGCACTGCATAAGGCGGGGGGCAGGGTGGACGCAGTGGACAATTCAGGCAAAAACCTGGTGCACCATGCCGCCCACGCAGGTTCTGTGTGAGTATCTAAAGACAATCCTATTCCTATTATTGTTGCTACTCTTAAAAGCTTGGCCTACTGCTATGAGCCTGGACAGAGTCAGTCATCAGGCGTTCTCAATAGCTCCATGCAGACTTTGTTAAATCATACTTTATTCTCATTTAAAGATAAATTGCGATGTGTCCCACAGGTCATTTCTATGATTGTGGTTCAGATTCAATAAAACAAGCATGTTTCATGCAATTTTTTTGAGTGATCCCCATCTCAGGAAAGGCTAAATTAGGATGATGTATTATTCTGTCCCCTATACGCAACAAGATCCCAGATTCCAATTTGGTTTAACAAGATGGTAGCATTCTACCCAGAATAGTATTGATTAGCTGAACCTTATGTCCCTGGTAAAACACCTAAAACAAACTTTCTGTAGGTTTATTTTTCTGATTCATTTCTATACAGTACGACAGAAATGCGTTAACCGTCACGTACATTAATTTAATTCTAAATCAGAAAATGTCGTTTTCTTATCAGTTATATCATGTTGCCTGTGGTCTCGTTTAGGCCGATGATGCACTACCTGTCGGAGGTGCACGGCATGTCGCTGCAGATGTTAGACAAGGACCGCCAGTCCCCACTCCACATCTGCTGCCAACACGGCCACCTGGAGGCCGTCAACTACCTGCTAAAGAAGGAAGTAAGGTTCTTCAGCTGTTCAGTCTTGGCATGTTTGGTCAGCTTCCTACTTACTAGGAATTGCCTTAGCAGGGTTTCCCTAACATAGAGTTAGGCCACCCTTAAGAAAAATGTTTGTTTCCTGTCCAGTGCGTTAGCAGAAAAAAGGCAGTCGGGAGATCTTGTTTTATATTTTTTGTCAGGGCTTTAACTGAGACTTTAAAAAAAAATATCAACATTTAAAATTATATCATATTATGCCAATGTACTAAGGATAGTTCTCCCGGGTACAAGAGATAAAGCAAACTTCGTTCGATATTCCTCATTGATCAGTCCAAAATACAAATTTCTAATACGAGTTCATTTTACTTAAAGTAATTACGATAAACAATTCTTACCTGAAGCATCACTAACACTAAACCTTAATACTTACAGCGATCAAACTTGAAGCAAACTAATATCATGGGAGATACTGCACTACACGTTGCTGCAAGGCTTGGTCATTCTCTCTCGTGTTGGAAGCTTCTGGAGCACGGAGGTGCGTCCATATTACACCAGTCCAACAACGAAGGATACACCCCGGCTGACCTAGCGAAACAAACTACACAACCAAGGTAAAAAATATTTTTAACTTTTGATTTACTTTTTGTCAATATCACGTAATTCATGGTCTTTCTGTTTGCTAAAAATGTCGAAGAGAATAATTATAAAAGAATAAAGGATAATGGAATCGTCCCACGAAAATTGTAATGTGATTCATTACTTGATGGTGATACACGTAGAGTTCGTCAAGGAATGAGCAAACCGTATCATACCAAAGGCGGATTTCTTGAAAGCGTTATAGACAAATCTTTATATTGGCTGGGATCCGATTGTTAAACAGAAGTACATTCATAAATAACGTTTCAAAAGGAGAAACATGTCGGTTTCATTAAATAAATTTTACTTTTGTTAAAAGTTTGTTATTGCATTGTATATCTAGCTCCGCCTCCATAAGAATTGAATATTTTGTAGCCATCATTGATTCTTGTATTTTTTCTTACCTATACGGAAGATCCATTTCCTGTGAAATAAGTATGGTTAAATGAAAATAAAATCCAACAAAAGAATGTGCTGGTCGTTGTCAGATTGTATAATCAAACAATACCTTTGGCATTTATTGTGTGTAGGTACGAATCAGTACGTAAGATCTTGGAGCATTACACGAAACACCTTCAGACTGGCCGGCTGCGGAGCGCGGACGGCCCGGGGTGGGTGTGGTGGGTCCTGCTGTGCCTACCCTTCGTCCTGTACGGGGTTACCGTCAGCCTCACCTGTTACTGGGACGACCACAGTGCACTCATCATGGTCATCGGTATGGTCGCCATCCTCGCCATATGCGGCCAGCAGAGTCACAGAATGAACCACCTCAGCAGGTATGCATGGGCATGTTTATAAGAAAAAAACATAGCATATGTTGTGTTTTTTTTTAAATATCATATTTGAGAGGATAGTTTATGTTTAAAATAGATCTAAAATAACAAGTATTTGCTCCCCTGCGACCACTATAGGTGTCGTTGGCTGACTGTGTCTTCTCTCTCGCTACCACGGATAGCATATTTCCTGGGCATTACCTGCAGACTAGCCCTTATCAGGGTGCATGCTAGGAGAAATGTCGACTAACTACAGTGCTTAACTATAGAAATTTTCAATAATCATGGCAATTATTGTGGTTTAAGATGATTGAGGTCAATATCAACTACTTTCTCATTTGTTAATATCTGTATATGTTTATCATTTTCTGAGTTGGTTTGAAAATTCATTCATTAACCAATGATACATGGCAAATATTCATATATTTTCTATAGGTTTTTTCATATTTTTGTCGACAAATCTGGAACAAATTAACCTGCAGGTGCCTAAAATGCTGTAAGTCAGCTATCCGTGGTAGGGAGAATTTCGGGGAGCAAATTGAGAACTAGTGACGTCTCAGTCGTATGTATGTCATAAATACGTAGTCTGAGAAGATACTACATTTTTGACATTGAAACTGAAAGTGTGACTTCATTCGGTGTTATGGTAACCAACGTATTCTACTCTAAGACGTAGTTACCTACCCTGCCTGTACTACTTGTGATAGTCGTGGAGCATGTTTGATAATTCTTATAGAAACAGAAACCATCAAGAATTCACTAACACTAGTGTTAGGTCCTTTGTATAATAAAGCTGTCTTTCTGTAAATAAGTATTTTTTCCTTGTTCGTATCTTTTTCAGTACTTCCACTATCCAGTGAGTCACTGGATCAATTTAACTGTTATATCGTTTCTCTAGTTATCTTTTCTGCTTCGAGAGGCCAGTGTTACAGAGCTACTAGCAGCTATACTGAGCACCCTTCTTTCTTTGACCCTTCTCATTATTTGTCTTAAGTGTAGTAGTTTCAATGTACCACCTTCAATGTTTAGTCAATGTTTAGTGTCAGTGGCGGATCTAGGATTTTGAAAAGGAGTAGGGAGGAGCGCTCTTTAACAAAATTCTGGGTTTGGTCGGAATTTTTAAAGAAAGCTAATCCACAGAAAAAAATAGGAGGGGCAAGAGCCCCCGCACTTCCTCCTACATCCCCAACTATATGTTGCCTTGCATCTGTGTCTCTGAAAGTCTTACTGTCCATCTGGTGTTGCCCAAAGTTTGGATGTTGAATGTTTATAGTTTTACAGAGGCTTAATGTTAAGTGGTAGATAAGCTTGTTTGGTCCTGCGACCACATTTTCGTGTCCTCTGGACGTTTCTGTGTTTTCGTGAAATTTCTCAATTTTGCATTTACAATATAGATAGACTGAATTACATTTATCAGCAGGTTAAATGACATTAACTTGCATACAAAAGGTGATTTATTAGTTTTCATCAAAAGTAAACAAGGATAACCATAACTTTGAGCAAAAAATATGTGATGTTCAGCATTCATTGAATACGGCAGTGCATACAAAGAACTAAAGAATTGAAAATGTTGTAGGCCCATCTTTCCGTATTATAATCAATTAACTGGTCGTAATGGAATAGTTCATTTTATGGATTTGTAAAGCAGATTACCTCTTGGCCAACATAATTATTGTCTGTTTGTATCGTGTACATGTATCACTGACTAATGCGTGATGCACCATAGGTGGCCCAACCCAATGTTTATGGGGATGTTTGGTGCCGGACTTTCCCATACCATCATCTCGTACTACGTCAAACTATTACCCAGTAAGTTGTTGTGTCTTTATAATTTTCTATGCCAGCATTTAACTTATTGATTAGTATCTTATTGATTATCTTTCAACAACATCAGTCTTTCGTCAAACAAATAGTAGTTCTGATCATGGAAAAATAGCAATACCCCCCAAAAAGGTTTCAGGGAACCCATGTTTACTATATTGTTCGACTGTCAGCCAAAGTTCCAATTCCTGTAGGATTTTTTTGAGAAATTTGGCAAATCATAAAAGTACTCGATAACGACTTGAGGTAAACAAAGATATTGGCTATATTTAAGAAGGTCATTAGAACCCTACCGGCATTTTATAATAGTATATCTATTGAGAGGATTAGGGACGTTTGTCTAACAAAAAAAGACCTAATAATTATAATCAATTCCTAATAGTGCAACAACTATAGTTGCCAGACATAGGGAGCTGTCATAACAACTAAATAATACATCATAGATTGAACATTAATATACCTCACTTCAGTCTATTCCCACGCTTATTTCAATTTCGATTCCCCCCGACATCCAGTTTCCCCAACCCTTAGATACAAAACATAATTCCTTTATAAATGCATTGCTGTATATATTTCATGGTACTGATATAAGTATGTGTATAAATTAACGCTAGAGAATTGATTGTAGTTTGGTATTCAATATCTGTTTTTATCAGAACTTTTAATTCACTTGTAGTTTGGTAAATTTGTATGGGGTCAGATATGAGTGCAATGGGCCCAGATCAAACTGATTGTTTTTTGTGCGTGTTTTTTTTTGTTATAGTTGTATTTCACTTGTAGTTTCAATTTCTGGAAATTCAGAGAAAGATGTTCTTGAGAGTAAATAAAAGAATTTGTTAGGAATCTCAAAATTCAGAAAAGGGGAAACAATTATCTTTGTCAGGTTAAATCGAAAATTTATTGGGATTAGACTGCCAGGTGAAAGTTGTACCAAACGAAAGGTTTTTGTTAAATTTGATATGTAATTGTTCAATGCAACCTTCTATAGTGTTATTCAAGCACTGACGAAATAACAATACTCGTCGTTGAGGTAAAATGCGCATGGAATATTTCAAACGGTTATGACGTTTACCATATATCTGTTTTGTCCATGATAATTGAAATTTTCCAGCGGGACAACCCACAATATATGAAAATGATTAGATTGGGTTTTCCTCGAGACGGCTATCCAGTTACGTATATGTATCATCCTTTTCTTTTTCAGTTCTCCTTGAGCAAAACCTTCCAGTCGCCTACTTCTCAATCATTTATGCTGTAGTGTTGATCTACATGTATTATAGACTTCTTACAAAAGACCCAGGTCAGTTTCTCAATGTTCTGGTAATTGCTTTTGGATGAAAATAAATTTAAGCCGTCACCTTATCTTCCTTTCATTGTATATTGAATAAAGATTACCCAGATAGATATCTGTATGATATTCTTTCTCTAAGAATAGATGTATATTTGTTGAACAGCCAGACACAGATTTTAATTGTGTAGTTAATCTATTTTATTTGGTAAATCAGTTGCGATATTAGACCTAAAAAATTATTTGTTTCCGCGTTAGGTGTTGTGACCATGTCCGACGTGAAACCGTCAGGAGACTGTTACACTATCTTGGATGTTGCAACGGGTGTCAAAGACTTAAATAGCTTCTGCAAATATTGTGAGGTATGTAACTTTGGAGAATGTACTATTTTTTAATGAATATGTTAAGTTGTTTCTATGCATATAGGAAAAGGAAAAGAAGTCCATATTTGTAATATATGATATACTGAATTAACATCTATCATGATAATTGCTGCTATCACGTAACTGTGTAAGAATTGAATCGTAAATTATAGTTGAGATACTACCCGAAGTTATGATGATATTTGATGTGTGGCACAAACACGCAACTGCTCTTCAACAACACTTAGATATTGAACTCTACACTTTCAACTGGCCATACCCTATCAAGTTTATAGATACATGTACGATGAGTGCCAACAGCCAAAAGTCCTTTAGAACAAAAACACAATTCCCTCTGTGTTAATGATAAACTTCACCAATTTCATGATTCACGATGCATAGATACGATACTGTATGATGTGATTTATCAACTTGTTAATAGAAAATATGAGGAAAGATAACATTGAATCATCAAATGTTTTTATAGACATTCATAGTGGGTATAAGATACATCATCAATATCGTTTTTACTATATATAGATCATTCAACCGCCACGGACAAAACACTGCAAGCTGTGCGAACAGTGTTTCGTCGACATGGATCACCACTGCCTCTTCCTGTACCGCTGCGTGGCGCGCCACACCCACCGCCTCTTCATCCGCTTCATCGTGGCCGTCATGGGAGCGCAGTGCCTCTTCGAGTACTACTGCTGCCGGCTCATCATCACTCAGTACCCCGATGAGACCGGGCTCTTCGGCATCAGCTTCTACAGCGTGTTACATTATGAGGCATGGGTGTGGTCACTCATGCTGACCAACCAGGCATCAATTTTCTGGGGCTGCACGCTGCTGCACTTCCAACTGTCAGTGGTCAGCAAAGGTCACACTTCTTATTTTAATCCCGGCTTCGGCCGGTGTCGCCTCTCCAGGCTAGCGCGCTTTATGAACGCACTCTACTTTTTGCTGGGTAGAAGACCCTATGCGGTTGAGCCGGTGGTGCATCATAAGCATGGGTCTGAGAGGCGGTAGGGGTAGAGAGTGCGTCATTTTACGTAATTTGATTAAGCCGATCCGGTGTTTAACTGACAGGATTTAGTTGTGATCTTTAAAAAGTATAGAAATGTGATAAATGTTAGGTAAGTTTTTTTCTGAAACATGTTGGAGAAGTTCTATTGAAAAAAAAACTTAGCAAAGAAAATGTGATGTGAGCTGTCAGTAGAATTATGTAGCCAACTGTTATATTGGTATAGATCTCATATACAAGGATACGAGTGAAGTGCCAACAGGTATTCTTAAATGTCTCATAGTTTAGTGAATTACGGGTACGAATGAAGTGCCAACATGTATTCTTAGATGTCTATCATAATTAATTGAAATAAATGTTTGATACATCATTATATTCAGTGCTGTAAAATACATCTGCTCTACTCCATTTTTCATAGTAACTTATTTTTATTGAATGACAACAACTATTATACTAAGTACCTTTCTAGACGACATAAAAAGATATATTTCAGTGTCCATTTATTTTCGTACAAAGAAACAGTAAAATAGAAAGTCAAACAGAACAAGTTTACTGATATTTTGGATTAACATGAAGTAAACAGATAATAATGGATCATCTAACATTAACTTCCTATATAATCAGACTGAAAAAGTTGCAGTTCTACTGACATGTCTTTACTCATCCGACATGTAGGTGAAAGAGGACCAAAAACACAATAATACAAGATGGGATCTCATTAATTCTCACGTTGCAATCTATATAATCAGTTATTATAGTATATTATTAGTATTATAGAAAGGTGCCACATCCCAGTCCCTTTCAAATATGCCAAGACGTACAACTCCTCTAACTTAATAGCTATGCCAGGATAGGGTTTGAACACCTCCATTCTCGTATCAGGTCACCTTTTGTAGAAGGCATAATGTTGCGGCAGCATAAGATTTAAGGATAGAACTTGTGCCGACAAGAATTTCTTGTTCAATTGAACGTTTCATAAGGATATATTTTGTACTTAGATATAATTCTCATGAAAAAAATAACTGCTAGTTCGACCAGCATGAACAAAGTTGTCAAGGGGCAAATTTATATTCGTTCAAGAAATTCCATGTAAAAGGAATTACCTGTTTGGTTCTGGAGAATACACAAGGTTAGTGAGTGGCCCAAATACATGTATAAATATACTATCTGGTACATCTGCTAGAAAGTACCTAAAATCGAACAATATCTAACAACAGTGAAAAGTGCCACTCTTTTCATATAGCACTGACTTATTACATGTTTACCATTCCATGTGCTATACAGACTGCATTTACGTTTAGTTTCTGATGTGAGATTTGAATGTATGTGAACTTCAAAAGGTTAATCATTTTCGAGTTGTATGTAATATACTCAGTTGTAAAGAGATAGAGTCATATAAATATGTGTTATTCTTTCGTTTTCTAGAAAGATATTATTTCACAGAAATAAAAAAAAAACCCACTTAACGAAACATCATAGTCTTAATCATATATCAACAGGGGAGACAAGAAGTGGCAAATAGTTATAATTCAGAAGGCGACACCTGACTTGTGTTAGTCTTTTATTTCCATAAATAGCACGAATTTTTTAAAGTCATCTTATCGTTTTGTTGATTACCGACAGTTATTAGTATTTACATGCTTCAAGAGTAATGTAATTTCTAAACACAACATCCAAAATATTGAAAGTATATTTTTGTTCAAAAATAAACATTTAATATTTAAAAAAATGTTAAAGATTGCCTTCATCCACTCTGGGAAAGGGAATAGAGTGGCCAATAAACAAACGTAAGAACCCTCGATAACTAGCCCTCTGAGTACATCTTCAATAAACAACGTCTTAGAATTGATTGAATTCCGATTGCACTTCCCCTTTTTAATCCCGTGGGGATGTTGGCAGCACGTTTCAAAGCAAAAGACACGGGCAAAATATGTTCTTGAAAGATTAACGACTGAAAATGACAATTCCGTTTTAATTAATGCTGAGATTAAATACAGTGGGATTGATTTATGATTGTTGCATTGAGTGCTAATAGCTTCATAACATAGTAAGTTAATTCTAGTTTATGTTGGAAATTCATGTTTATAATCCTTAATCCAAAAAATTACAGTTGGTTCAATTACTCAGAGCAGCGTAAGACATTGACAACAGACGGAAATAGTAATTGTAAGTAAACGGCGGGGTATTTGTTTAGCAAGATTCACCTCAAAATCCCAAAATTTGTTCTATAGCAAATATAATCTTTGAACTATTGAACACAATTTTCTGCTTAGAATTATCAACACGCATTTTTCCTCCTCAATACAAATTCCGTGTATATACAAAACATTTCAGCAAAATACTCATGCTGAAGAAGGAAGCATTTCTGTGGTCGCAATATGTGAATTAAGTATTAGCTACAATCATACAAGAACACTCCGTGGTGTTCAA
Organism: Lepidonotus clava; assembly: GCA_936440205.1. Classification (NCBI taxonomy): domain Eukaryota; kingdom Metazoa; phylum Annelida; class Polychaeta; order Phyllodocida; family Polynoidae; genus Lepidonotus; species Lepidonotus clava. Next base: position 25,021,595 of record OW387135.1, read on the forward strand.
TATTCATTCATTCAGCTCATAACCCATTCAAAACAATCAAACACATCACAGTATTAGAAACATGAAGGCAATTTCCCTAGCTGCCTAGACGGTGGCCCTGGCCGCCCCATCTTCCGTCGCCCGGCCCTCCACCCCCTGGTCGGCCGCCCTGGCCCTGCTCTTGCCCTGCGTTCTGTCCGTCACTGCTCCATTTGCTAACGAAGAAGAGAATTGCTCCGAGCAGGAGTCCTTTGAAGCCGAGAAGCAGGAAGGCGAGCAGCATGCCCACTGAAACTATGGGCTCTATCTCGTACTGGCCGAGGTTAAATCTGGGCACTCCGGCCTGGAGGAGGCGCTCGTTGAACTGCCCGAACATGGATCCGCCCTGGGCCTGCTGCATTCTCTGGCGGCCGTCGTTTTGAATACCGCCCTGGAGTAAAATACAAAGTAATTGGTAAAGCTTTCACTTCAGGTACTCCCAGACTTGGGTTCTTAAACATTTTTTATATTATGTCTTGCAGGCTGTTCACTTTCATTTATTACATATGCATTTTGACATGATTTCCTGCTCCCCCTCCATTTAGCATGTAGACTCCTATTGAATTAGAATAAGCATCTGAGCATTATGAACGTACTTAAGCCCTTTCACACATACACACCCCTCCTCTTTGTGAGTACGTAATTAATGAACGGCCCCTGCCCTGACTACATCACAACTTAATTCATTCGAGAAAGCTATTTAGAGAGATATTACAGACAAACCTAAACGACGGTTTAGAGCAATCTTCCTCGTGTAGTCAACGATCGTTAGAGAAACTCTCATTTGATACATAAACACAATTTTCGCTAATGTATCCCAAGACGCAATTCACATACCTGTCGTCGTTGGGGCTGAGCGGGAGAAGAGTTTCTGTTCCCTCCCTGTGCACGGGGGTCGTTATCTGGGACAATGTCCCCATTCGCCAGAATCTTAACCATGGTGTTCCTATGAATGATAAAAGACACGCTATGATGAATGTCGGTATATACTGCAGGATAAATAAGATACAAACTAGCAATGAGTTACTGAAATTATAATCAATTTCTCAGCAACCGTTAAAGTGCAAGGTGTCCACGCTTTTTCAGAAAATTTGAGTAGGGACAGGAGCTGTTTGGATGAGGGGAGGGGATAGTAAGAACTCTCGGTGTGAGTTTGGTTAGGATGTAAAATTGTGCGTGTGTGTGCTTATCAATAGATAATAATTGTTACAAGAATATGAAGGCGGTGATTTGAGGGCTGATACCCCTAGACTAAGAGTGTTAAGTGTAAAGAGGTAGTCGGCAAACCAAGGGTCCCTCCTCTGTGGGAAATATGTACCAAAAAAAGGTGTATTTTAAAAAAACAACAACCATAACTTTGTAGAAAAATGAGATGAAGTACTACTTCATATACAATGGGATTATTTAGAATCTAATTCCGAAAAATATTTTTTTTTTATAACAAGTATCTGATTGATTTATCGATATGACGTCAGTTTACAAAACCGAAGAGCTCCAGCTGTTCAATTTTATATAGATATATAGATCTACTAAAGAAATGGAGATTAGGAAATGTCAGAAAAATCCCCATGATAATGCCATGACATCCCCATGACAATGCTATGACATTGCCATGATAACATCAACGGTCATGTCATCATGATAATGCCATGACATCCCCATGACATGACCATGATAATGCCATGACATCCCTATGACAATGCCATGGCATCACCATGACAATGCCATGACATCCCCATGACAATGCCATGACATCCCCATGACAATGCCATGACATCCTCCTTTGCCTTTTTCAACCTTTTGATTCTCATCGTGAACAGGCCTATCATTACTTAGGTCTTGCTTCCAACACCCAATCTATACTCTTGCCAACGATTGTTGACCTTTAGGTTCAAACAACAAAAACAAACATACTCAACTTTTCAACAAGAGATCTATTACCAATGCAAGGCATCAATTTCATAGATTTACAACAACATCTTATGTTCAGTCCAGATAGATCTACGTCATGAATCTTTTGTCCTTCTGTCCTTACAAATTTTACACTTAGATCTATCTGAGTTATCAGTCACGTGAAATGAAAAAAAAAGGTATTTAAACTAGAGGTCGCTGAGAGGAAAATAAAGGATTTAATTGTCCCCGAGACAAAACAAAGGTTTCAAAGGTCCTGCTTTGAGGCCTGAGCTAGATCTACCCTTGCTTAACTAATGCATAGAGTTAGTAAGCTTAGGACACGTCAACCTGAGACCGAGCAGAGTCCCAGAGCAGAGAGAGGTTTCGCCCAGTAGCCAAACCAAGATAGCTCCTAACCTAATTATGTCCGTATACTATATTGAAAAACTCATTCTACACCCGGTTAAATGTAAACACAACATACAGGCGGTATCAATATTGACATAAATTTAAGATTTAACTTAAAATACGAGAAACTGTTCCTACCGACAAGGTGATCGCCTTTAATTCTGAACTTTTGGTTTCGCTGGTTTTACATCAGTCGGCCTTCTTCGTTGCAACGCCGGAGAACAGCTACAGAACGGATCATGGCCGCATATAACACTCAAAACATATTTGTTTATTTGGCCTAAAATCTTTTTATAGTTACAATTTCATGTATGTTGTGACAAAATATTTAGTTTTTGATAATAAACATTCTTTTTATTAGATATCGGAGGCATTTTTATTTCTTTATAGATATTTTTAATGTTAGCAGGGGTTTTTCCGGAAGTTGACATTTCGTGGAAATTTGCGAGTCGATCACCGAGGAGGAGTGGCACTGTCTGCGACTGCATCGTTCTCTCTCTTTTGCTGAATGGCCCATAGTCATTCAAAGAAAACACTTCAAAATGAGTGAAAAGGAATTGACAAGTGATTCAAGTTCTTCAGATAGCTCGGCATCAGAGGGGGAATATGTGGTAAGGCAATAACTACATCCTTGTCTTGACACTGTCAGGGATCAGACAACTGCAGTCTGCATCCAGGGCCCAAATCTCTTTTGTCTGACTCTTTCAGTCTTTGAGTGCCACACCTAAGTTTATTCAGGTGCATACACTGTACGCAGAGAATTGTCAAGCTCATGTTATTTTGCTGAGACAATGCATTTCTTATATTGAGGCTTAGAATACCACCGAGGCAACGTGCTCAACAGTGCCAGTGGCAGTAACTTTAGCACTGCCCCTCACCGCTCTCAGATGGACTGGGCCAAATTGGTCTGAGTGGCTGGGCTCTGGCTGGGCCCTGTTGAGGCTTATGTCTGCCAAAATTTTATAGCATTTTCATGAAATCATCCTTGTAACCTTGCGTAAAACCTAGGAAAAAATAGACTCCACTCTGACTCTGTTTTAAACAAATATGCTGTTCAGTCTAATTTGGATATTTGGTTGTCACAGTGTCCGAAATTAAGGATTGTTTTGATGCACACACCAGGTGCAGGGCCAAAGGAAGTGTGTAACAGGCATAAATTCCCTGCATTTTCTTTCCAATTAAGCATTTAATGTATGGAAAAAACTGTGCATCTCCGGGTGCACAGCCCAGAAAAACCTTGCACCCGACAGTAAAATCATGCACTCCGGGCGCAGGGTACACCTTTAATTTCGGACACTGTTGTCATCAATATCACTGCTAAGGATAGATATTAAATTCACAATGAATGTGTGGAACAAAAGCACATAATTATTTTGACTCGTACTTACCAGTGTGATTGTGACACCCCAGAACAAAACGCAGTACCGTTTTAGTGGAAAATCAGTGGAAATCCAGTATTTAAACGGTGGTCAATCACAGGGGTCATGACGTTCCTTTTTTTTTTGGCACTCCTGTATTTTCCTATACCAAAAAAAAATCCTATATTTCCTATATTTTGTCTCACAAAAGTCTGATTTACCACACTTAATTGCAATATTTTGAGAAGTCAATCGGAATAATATCACAAAACTCATGTGAAAGAACCAGAAAGAGGGGAGAAAAAAAAATGAGGGAGAAATCCTGTCCCTCCCCCCAACCTGCCTTAAGCCTCCCCTCCCAACCCTCAGCTTCCCCTCCTGGCCCTTTGCTTCCACTCCCGGCCCTCTGCTTCCCCTCCTGGCCATCTGCCTACCCTCCTTGCCTTGTGCCTACCCTCCCGGCCCTGTGCATAAAATCTCAAGTGAAAGAGAAGGCATTAGCTTACAAGAGTTGGAAGAATCAAAAGTTATTTTGTAAATTGCGGCCCCTTGGCAGGCTTGATGCAAATGTAAAGGGCCTTGTTGCGATCTAGCAGCATCACCTTGGCTACTTGAGTACGGTACCCAAAAAGATTTACAGTTGTATTGAGGTAGATCTATTGTTTCGAGAGTCCTTGCCTAAATGAGAGAAAAGGATGTATCTAATGGAGGTTGGATTCTATTTAATGGAAGGATTTTCTCATGTTCTTTGTCAGGGAACAATTAAATTTGTCAGGGAAAAGTCAGCTATGTTTGAAGTTTCTGCCCTGTCAGGAGGTGTCAACAACCTCAACTTAGGAAAAATCTACGACGCTAAAAGATGTCCAAGGTTCCTATTCAAATTAATAATAGTGTACCAACAGCACAGCGAAAACAGGGAAGATGTCAAAAGAAATTCCCTGACAAGGAAAACACAGGGAATTTACAAATTTTGCCAAAAGACAAGGAAAACACAGGGAATTTCATGTGGCCAGGTTCTGAAATTCCTGATTCTCAAGATATTAGGGATTCGAGTTTTTGTTGTTGGGTTGTCCAAATTTTTTCTGCATGCAGAGTCTTGAACACCTTGCTGGATATGACACAGGGAAAAATTGTGGTGGGACAGGGAAATCTGAGGGAAAACACAGGGAATTTGAAAATGGAATTTGGGCTGGTACTGTACTAATAGCTTAGTACTTTTAATATATTATCATAATTTATAATTTAGTTAGGATCAGACCTAGCAATACTACCGTAAAACCCCTAATTTAAGCCGCGGCTTAAATAAGGGTTTGTTTAAGAAATTAGATCTAATAAGGTCTCAACTTTAAGGGTGCGGCCTAAATTAGGGTTTTTCATAACCTTGGATACAATGGGATCTCTGAAAAAATAAGCTAGAAAAAGGTCCAAATAAAAACTCTAAAGTTAGGGTGCGGCTTAAATTAGGGTTCGGCTTAAATTAGGGGTTTTACGGTACTTCTGAGAAGAGACATTTTACGCTCCTAGCGCCACCTGTTAACTAGTATAAAAGACGTTGCAAGGTAGGGAGCGAGTCAGTTAGCAGTTAGTAGAGTTTTAGTAAGAAAGTCAGCAGCATTAGCTGAGCTGCTCGGAGCTATGCCTACCAGCTCCTGCGCAGTATACTGGAGTTTACCGATACCAACTACCTCGGACAAAGGATTGTGATAGAGCTAAGCGCTAGGGTGGTCTAGGATGTGCTGGAACAACTTGTATTCTAAATGTGGTTGATCACTGAGTAGGAGATGGGAAGGTGGACTGATGGAGACTTATTCACTGTGGCTTTGACTCGGGATGAGATGTTTACTTCAATAAAAACCCTTTCATTTTAAAAGCTCCCTCATCGTCCATTTCTTTTGAACTATTGGGGGATGGATGAATTAACTTTGAGCGCAGTCTGATTGGCTCAATAACTTGGATGAACGACTCATGGATAAATTAATTATACACATCACGCAGTCTTAAATCAACACTAACAATAGTTCATTTGGTGGAGAACCCGGGTAAAATAATAATAATAAAATAATAAAAGGACGTGCGGCTTCAGAATTGACCGCCGTCGAGAAAAAAAAAAAAATGAACAAAAGGAAACTTTAGTCTCGACCGCCGTCGTAACACAAGTAACCGGGTCCCCGCTCAACAGTTGAGCTGAGGAGGGGGGAGATGGACTACTAATTCCCTGACGAACGGCTACAAACTTGGTTAAAACCTTAGCAGATAGTCTACCCGTCCTATTAGTAAACAGTCAAAATCCTAAAATTGTCTTTAGCAGAAAATTCCTGCCCCTCGTGCGCATAGTTAAAATAGGCTGGGGGCGGAGTCCTTTCAGGAGTAGTCTCGGCTCTCCACAAGAAAAAGACGGGCAAAGACCTTGACAGAATACGGGTTTAACCTGGTACTACACTTCGTTAAAAGAAGGCCCGGCTTAATAGGTGCTGTCTGGAAGTGATCTGGAGAAGTGCATTTACACATCTCTTGGTTGTAAAAAGGGGTAGAGTGCATATTAAAGGAAATGTGCATGCTGCTCCTAATTATAACAATGTGAGACTCGGTACTCAACCCATCTGGTCTCATAAGGTGGGGGGGTGCCGACGACCCACGTGTAGCTGATGAGGTTTGGTGTTCAGACCAGAAATGGACCTGGGTCTGAGCCCCGATCCTCTCAAGTGATAAATTAAGCAACTTATAACCAAAATATTCCTTGTATAGTTAATACTCAATGTCATTTAACGGCATGTATACTTGCGGAATGAAAACCCACAGTATTGTACAAATTTAAAAATGGTAAATTATTGCTGTGCATGCAGGCAGGATAATTATCCAAGAAATTGTCTGGTGGTGGGGACGCGCCTACCTGTCTGGAAAGGTGGGGCGTCAACTACCCAGTGTAAATGGTGGAGTTTGGCGCTCAACCCCAGAACAAAATTAGGAGGGTGAACGCCAAGCTACCACTCTGTAACTCAATAATATATACCTGATAATATTTATAAATTAAATATAAGACATACCGTTCAAGCAATGGCTCTTTAGAAAACCAAAAGTAGTCTCTCTATAAAACAACAATAGACCCAGTCCTAATCATCATTTCTCTCCCTCCCATCTGGACGACACTGCACAACAACATTATCTACAACTCTTATTCTAACACCACGGCATTGACAGTCTTGGTATCGCACTAAAGACTGAACCGGTGTTTGTAGCCTTTGCTACGTCCTCAAAACTTACCATGGAGTCGCCGACGGTCAGTCGGACGACTCTACCTGGGGTGACCACATGAAGCGCCTACGCTTTGTAGTCACAAATGGAGTGTTTCCATTACCTTGTAAGGGGAACGACGAATCAAAGAATTCTGTCACAGCAAATCTAGTGCTGCGCAGTCCAGACCAGAATGCTTGGTCACACATAAACTCCACTAGTGCAGTGTCAGTCAACTAGTAGACAATAATCATAAAATAATATTGCATAGCCGATACGGCAAATACTACCCGCACACTAAGAGCCTGCTTGAACTGGTAATGTCAACAAACACGCTAAGTCAAGAAAAACCCTCTATTATCGCCCAACCTGCGCGCGAGATAAATAACACTTGATCATGCTCGCCTAACAAACCCTCCCACTAAAGTATACAGCCTGACGTCCCTCAGTGCCCAACACCATCATCTTATTCCATTCACATTATTCCAACCTACCACAGGACCTGGAAGAGACAAAAGTTTAGTACGCGAGGCCCTAGTCTCCGGCCCGCGTCCACCATCTTGTACCTAAAGGTAAACACCAGGTGGCCCCACCGTGATACCCGTTACAAAACTATCATTGTAAACACCAGCGAAAAATCACCTCCGGTTCCGGGAGTGACGTCAACTTCCGGGACCCAACCATGTGAAGGCGAGCCGAAAACTGCTAGAAGAATTTTGGACCAACAATCTCCTTAAACCTACGGGTTAGTAGCCTACCTAACGTGCCAATAACGATGGAAAAAGGTTAAACTCACCAGGAGTGGAGCGGTAAAGGAGAAGGGCCGGCTGGGCAGAGAAGGGCGGCGCCCGGCAACGGGCGAGAGAAAAACATCCGAAGTCCCGTGTGAACAGTCTTGTGATCTGTGGTAGTCCGTGTTTCCCATAAGAACAAACTGGCTGGTGCCTCTTGGATATGGATAAAGTTCTTTATAAGGGTGCTAAAACTAGTGACCTGGGCGCTAACCAGGAATTGAATTAAAAGAATTACTTGGTGGAAATCGCTCCAAAATCATTATATACAAAGGGAGCGCCGACGGTCTACCGCGGGGCTAGCGGTAGGCGGACTATAACACGGCCCAGGGCCCGGGCCCAACGACGAAAAACTCGGGCGGACGGCGTGTAGCCGTCCACTAGCTCTCTGAAATCATTCACCGTCATCGTCCCATCCGCCACAGTCTTGGATACGTGGAGCGCGTGTCCGGTGTTTACGGTAGGAACCCCGTACCAATCGTTGGCACGCTTCACCTCCCGGCTGATCCTTGGAACAAGACGGTTGACCCACTTTTGAAGAGACCCGTCACTGTCGGTCAGCGGCCACCTTCGTGCATCAAAGCCCGAAGGGGTCGTTAAAATGAGGGTGGCTGGTATCGGGTGGGCCTGAATGTTTAGAAAAGCTCTGTTGAAGAGTTCTGCGTAAAATGTCACTACCGCATCGGGGCTAATAAAAAGAGGAATGTAAAGGTTCAGTTCCCGATCCCAGGTGAGGACATCTAAAAGGTTAGTCACTATGATGAGAACGTCGTCCGGGTACATCACATGATGGGCGAAGGCGTGTCCGGCCAGTTCTGCTGTAGTTGCCTCATCACAGGGAAAGGTTACAAAGACGTTGTCCGAACAGTTCAAAAGCAAGTCTGGATAGTCCTGGATTCCAGCTTCCCGATCGGAGCAAAAGATGGCGACCCGAACCATCGTGACTAGGGTAAAAGGATCAAAAAAGTTAGTGAGACAAAAGATAAAACACGTCCGCTTCCTTCAAAACGACCGCCGGCACTGATTAAAATGACGTCATAACGAGGCTAATTTGGGAAACCCCTTTTCGATCCGAAGGATCCAAATTTTGAAATCGGCTAGCATGGTCAAATCATCGTTTAATTTTCCTCAGAAATTGTGCTAAACTAAAGTTTAGGTCCCCAACTAACATAATTAAGTGATAAATTTCAGTTGTCTCGGCACAATAATTCACATCGAGCGTGCAAACTCGCCGAATCCCTTCGAACCAGAAATTTATCATCCGGGCACTTCACGCCTGGAGGAACCCAGACCGAGGTCGGGCCCTGGATGGGAATTCCAGTCAAGCGTCCCGCTAAGTACACATGTACTAAGTACGGTTGGTGGGCGCGCATTGATTACGGTAATTTGTCGGTGCCAAACTGTTTGATATTGACCGGTCTACCGCATGGACCTTGTGTTTACTGTAAATAATGCTGTTTTAGCTAAAAATTGTTTGAAATCAACATATATTGTACAATGAAATCCAATCATTCAAGATGTCCGATTTCTCCGAAGTTACCTGTTATTGTGTTAACTCGTTTTAAAGTTGAAATTGTTAATCATTTGTCAATACTAGATGATAAGGACAACTTCACTTTGTATATATGTTGAATTTTGTTGACTCTTACTTCAACTTGTTGACTTGGAAATTTGTACAGATATGTACTAAGTTAATACTGAAAATGATATTGACTCGGAACAATGAGTACTGCTACAGTTTGCAGGACAATCTCCTTCACTTCAATGATCATTTCACGATCCTCTAGACTTACCTTGTCACTTTATGAACGGTTTCCGCTGACCTTGAGCCTCAGTACGGGGCTGACAACACAATGTACTTATGTAGTGAATAATTCCGTTCATAAGGTTGTGCCTTTTGGTTACGTCTCCGAAAGGCCTGAAACAGAATCTACAAATATATTGACACTGTGCTATATGTACCACGAGAGTCAAAGCCACTCAACATCAGTTTCTCTACATATAAAAAAAAAAAAAAAAAAAAAAATAATAATAAAATATGTCCAGTAATCCAAATTGGGAACACAATCACATCTGGCTGAATTATCCTTATTAGGTTTGAGCTATGTCGTCCACCTCCTTAATCTCAAACACCTGACCGCCGTCGAATGTACTAATAGCTTAGTACTTTTAATATATTATCATAATTTATAATTTAGTTAGGATCAGACCTAGCAATACTACTTCTGAGAAAAGACATTTTACGCTCCTAGCGCCACCTGTTAACCAGTATAAAAGACGTTGCAATGTAGGGAGCGAGTCAGTTAGCAGTTAGTAGAGTTTTAGTAAGAAAGTCAGCAGCATTAGCTGAGCTGCTTGGAGCTATGCCTACCAGCTCCTGCGCAGTATACTGGAGTTTACCGATACCAACTACCTCAGACAAAGGATTGTGATAGAGCTAAGCGCTAGGGTGGTCTAGGATGTGCTGGAACAACTTGTATTCTAAATGTGGTTGATCACTGAGTAGGAGATGGGAAGGTGGACTGATGGAGACTTATTCACTGTGGCTTTGACTCGGGATGAGATGTTTACTTCAATAAAATCCCTTTCATTTTAAGAGCTCCCTCATCGTCCATTTCTTTTGAACTATTGGGGGATGGATGAATTAACTTTGAGCGCAGTCTGATTGGCTCAATAACTTGGATGAACGACTCATGGATAAATTAATTATACACATCACGCAGTCTTAAATCAACACTAACAATAGTTCAGTACCCTGTAATAAGAGCAGGGTGGCACCCTAAAAAAAACTTATTTCTTCAGTAATCTAAAAGAATGGTGGTGTAGTACCCTAGAACATAGTAGAAGATAAACTTATTGGGCTGAACTTTAGGTGCCTGGTATTACCATTGGTAAAAACAATTTGAAAAGAATTGATGGAAAGTTGGGGTCATAAAACTTCATCAATATCTAAAGTGATTTAAAAGATTTTTTAAGTATGTTTAGGGGTGGTTGCCATGGCAACTAGTGTCCACTGGTTCTATCCATACTTTCATGAAAACTCTTAAATTTATTACAATATATGAAGTAGATGTTTATTTTACACATGACATCATTGTAAAAGATAACCATTAACGCTTTTTATCCAGACCAAATCTAGTATAAGAGGGAAAAAACACTGTCCATTTCATAGTGCCGGGACAAAAAGGAACCTTAGGCCAGGTTTTATGCCTCAAATGAAATAGGGTTGGTAGGTCGTATCTTTTTAGTGAAAAAAATGGATTTGTATTGGTGTACTGCGTGAATGGATAACATTTTTTTCACTAGTAAAGGTCGAATGTCGATCCTTTGTGTTCCCTTGACTGCATAACGGAAAGTTGTGTAAGTCAATTGACTGCACAATCCCTTCTTTTGTTCAGTCAATTACACTTCGGTCGCACCTTCACGGTGCCTGCACACGGAAGGTAAGTGGAGTAGGTGAGGGGGGAGGGGGTGGGAGACGCCACTCACCCCTCTGGTCAGTCGTTGGCTGTCAGGTGTTGGTCCACCCCCTCTGGTCTCGGCACGTGGGGTAGGTGAGGGGGGAGGGGGTGGGAGATGCCACTGAGGCCTGGGTCAGTGGTGGAATGTCAGGGTATATAGGTCCGACCCCTGCTGTTCTCGGCACGTGGGGTAGGTGAGGGGGGAGGGGGTGGGAGACGCCACTCACTGCTAAAGTATGCATCCTCGGATTTTACGCCGTCCGGGCTATGGCTAAGCCCCGCCCCTTTCCATATATGGTAATGCTCGGGTGGGAGGGGGCTAGTGGTGTCACGGGTGAGGTGTGTGTGTGGGGGGGGGGGGGGGGGGGCGTTCGGGGTGTTGGTGGATTGGAGTTTTGCGCAGTGGGGCTACATGAACATAGGCCTACATTGTCTTAACTCTGAAGTCATATGAAAACATAATGCAATGATGCAATTCAAGGTTTTATATCACACAAATCTGCATAATTGATGCTTTTATCAGGCTTATATTGTGCATCTGTTGTATGATTGTCCATTAGCAAAAAAAAAAACATTTATTGGCAAACCTAGGGGGGAATTAGGGTAATTTCACGCACCTATTGCGTGAAATTAGACTTATAGTTAAGTCAGCAATTATCTCAACAAGGTATTTTCATGAACGAATGATGAAAATAGTTAATCTAGGTGGATGTAGGTAAAGTATGTGTTCAAAATGAATACAAGGTATAGAATACAGCTTTTCTAATTGAGTATTGTATATTTATTGCTCAGTTTTGCCGTAGCCAATGCAATACCTTTGCAATTTTAGCTATTTATATCCATAGTCTCATGTCACGTAGCTGTTGTAATTTCACGCACTATACATTTCTATGGGCAAATTAGGAAATATTTCACATTTACCTTATTAATTAATGACTTAATGGACCCCTACCAATTTTCGATTGCTATGGCAACCAGTATTTTTTAAAAATATAGTTTCCCTAAATCATGAGGTCAATATCATAAAATAAACTTATCATATGTACTGTTCATTACTATAAGTGAAACAGGACAACATAATACTATAAACTGTTTTGATGTAGTTTGGAAGTATAACAGGATGTATGATATAAATTGATCGAGTGCTAAGACACCAACACCAATTAAAAATGACATGGTTAAGTCATTGAGTCCTGCCCCTTAGATATGGGTGATTTATGGTAGTCCGGTAGGTGAAAGCCCTGTTACTATATAGTAAAATAATGTATAATAAAGGGATATGAGGAGGGTGGGTCATTTAAGTCTTTACGAGATGGTGTCCGTACATAGGCCTACGTACATTTATCTTTACATATATGATTATATATGTATATAAACTTGCCGGTATGTAATAAAAATATATATTTGAACATATGTATGTATATTTTGGTAGAGGTAGTGGGTAGTGGTGTTTGTAGTAAGAGTGCATGCGCGACACTCCCTGAACCTCTCCCAACAACACCCCCCTCCCCCCTCCCGCGCCCCCCTCCCCTCCCCCACTTAGGGGGCGGGGCTTAGTGTGTACCGTCTCATGCATATTAATGAGTTCGCACCTTCGCGGACGGTGTAACTTTCGAAGATGCATCCTCTTGCCCACTCACTCCTCTGGTCAGTCGTTGGCTTTCAGGTGTTGGTCCGCCCCCTCTGGTCTCGGCACGTGGGGTAGGTGAGGGGGGAGGGGGTGGGAGACGCCACTCACCCCTCTGGTCAGTCGTTGGCGTGTCCGTCGTTTTGAAATAGTTTTCACATAGACTGTCACCCTAAGGTATAATATAAATCAGGGTATTGCCTTATTGCATTTTTTTCACTCTAGATCGTTTACGATCTACCTTCACGTATTTCTTGTTTTCTTTCTTTTTTTTTACTTCAATAATAGACAGTGCTTATATTAGTCATATTTTAATGTTTTTTCCTTACGCGTTCTTCTAAAAAAAACTTTAGGGTCGGGAAAAAAAAGGTCGGTTGGGAAACCTGAAAACAACTATTTTCTTTTTGTCTTACCTTTTGAAACCCCATCATGTACTAACCGTTACAGGTGGAAGGTGATGAAGGAGCCAAAACCCCAAAATTTGACTTCAGTGGGTGGAACCCTGAGGCACCGGCCGGGCTGCAGTTCCTTGGCTTGCTGCCTGTGGGAAACCAAGGCTATGAGATCAAGTACCCCCAGGAGGAGCACACTGGAAAAATCAAGGCGTCGGCGGTACACCGACGCAGCAGGCAGCAGAATTTTTTAACGTGCTTTCGTCAAAAGGTTATAGGTGAGCTGAACTAGATATTTTTGTATTGTTTTGGCTTACATTTTAATTTGCCACAAAATGTGCCTAAAGAAAATTGTTAAATTTGAGGAATTTAATTTGATTTTTGGTATGGAATTGAGATAGCTGTCAGCTTGATTGTAAACATTTAGAATAACTTGGTGAAGGACCAAAAGAGTCAAGTCTTCTAAATACATGTGAAAACCCTGAGTGTTTGTTTTGTATTATTTTATAGATGAAAAGAAACTACGACAGGCAGTTAACAACAATGAAATAGTCACTGGTAAGTTACACCTATTTGAAACTCATATATGTGTGGCAACAATTCTGTTGTAAGGAGAAAAAGAGCAAAGAGGGGGAGGATGGAGGGTCATTAAATATGAGAAGGGGATGGGGAAGGGTAATTAAATATGGAGGGAGAGGGTCATTTAGTATGGAAGGAGAGGGAGAAGGGGGAGGGTCAATAAGTATGGAGAGGGGGAGGGTCATTAAGTATAAAGAGGAAGGGAGAGGGTCATTGTTCCCCCAGAGAATGATGTTGAAAACTGTGGGGAACTCCACCCCGACAGACCACCAGAGTTGCTACCACAAATATCGGATCTATGGAAGGGGTCCAGACCTCTTGTTCCTTACAATTTTTCCCGTCATGGATAGCTTATTTCCTTTTGTACCTGCTGATAGCCTAGGTAATGAAGTTGAAGAAAAAACAAAAATCTGTACATCTGTGCATTTCCGCGTATCTCTGTGAAATATCAATAGCTCCCATTTGTTTTTATATTGAAGGATTGGGGGGGGGGGAGTGGAAGATGGGATGAGGTGGGGGCAATTTGCACCACTGATGTGTACATGGGGGGTCGGGTCGGGGGGGGGGGGGGGTTGGTGGTGGAAGGGGTGTGTCTAGCGGTGGGGTATTGAGAGGTCGAGCGGGGGCTCTACGAGGACTCTGCAAGGGGGCCAGCAAGGACTAAACTTTTTTTTTACTTAACAGGTCCCCACCGAAACATCACTGGGTCTCCGGCTGAAAATCTTTAGATGTTTACTTTTATTTGAAAATACATCGTGCTAAAAAGAGAGGAAAATCAAAGGTTGTCTGGCCATGTCAACAAAATTCGAATTTTTCTTACTTTTGATTAGAAATAACATTCTTGAGCACTAATAGTAATACGAAATTTCTGTCGCAGTGAGTACATTACTGGAGAAGGGCATCAATCCTTGCTGTGTCGACGAGAAAAAAAGGTCAGCTCTTCACTTTGCTGCATCAAAGGGCAACTCGGAAATGGGTATGTGTATAGGAATTCATCCTCTTTCCTAGTTTATATATAGTGTTCGAAACTAACGTTGGCCAATAGCCGAGAATTTCTAGTCGGGGCCAGGAATTTCTAGCAGGGTACCAACCACACAGGGAAAACAGGGAAAACAGGGAAAATTGCCAAAAAAATTCCCTGACAGGGAAAACACAGGGAATTTGGAAATTTTGCCAAAACACAGGGAAAACACAGGGAATTTCATTTGGCCAGGTCCTAAAATTCCTGATTCTCAAGATATTAGGGATTTAACATTTTGTTGTTGGGTTTTTTCTGCACGCAGAGGCTTTTAATTGGAAAAATTTGCTGGATATGACACAGGGAAAAATTGCCGCGGGGCAGGGAAATCTCAGGGAAAACACAGGGAATTTGAAAATGGACTTTCGGTTGGTACCCTGTTCTAAGGAAAACGCATTATAATTGGCCGGGATGGCAAACAGATTTATGTTTTAAACAGCAATAGGACCATTTTGGCCCTAAAAGCCATTTGATAAATCTATATAGAAATGGTACGACCTAACCCCAACCTTTAACTCAATTTTGAGGCAAAAAAAAGGCAAAAAGCAAATAGAGGCCAAAATAATTAGGCTGTGTTCAAGGTTCTCATCCCTGCTCTTGCTGTTCAGATAACGACTTGTGAAACCTCTCATCTTGACCCCTTGATTACGGCGGATATTTTGATATTTCAGTGAGCCTGCTTCTCGACCATGGAGCTAATCCCAACCAGAAAGACACCATTGGCAATACACCTCTTCATCTCGGTTAGTATTGTATCAACATCTAGCACTGTGATGACCTCCTCTTTCTTAGCATAGCTTGCCACTTTAGAGCATATTCTGACACTTAAACACTGTTTATACCAGGTTTACTCCAGTAATTGTCTCAACTTTCATATATATATCAAGCATCGTTGAAATCCACCATTTTTAACGAAGGCTATTCACAAAATTTCCCCCTGTTTCAATTGGTTCAAATATTTAAGACATTTGCTTTTCTTGCAGCGGCCTGTACTACTCATATCCAGGTTATCACGCTTCTCCTTAAAGCTGGTAAGTTGACTACTCACAGATTTTGATCACTACAAGATTACGTTGGCCTATTCTATTGTAAGGAGATGAAGAGCAGGGCCAGCAAAGTTTTACTGTCGGATATTCAGCATTGTTTAAAATCAGGGAGGCATAAATTTGTTCAGGTAATTTGTTGTGTGTGTAGCTTGTTCATTTTTCACTTCATCGTTTATCATTCATAGAAAAAGGAGTCAGATCAACGTATATAGTTTTCATAACCAATCTGCCTACATAAATCCGTTTGATAAAACCTTCTGTGTCTTAATCACAGGCACTGATGTACACTCCTTGGATCACTCCGGACGGTCCCCTCTTCACTTAGCACGGTCTAGACTCAAACGGCTTCAGCAGGATTCACATTTCACCTCCGACCAACTCAAGCGAGAGGTTGCTCAAGTATGTGTGTGACTTATCTAGCTAATCTGACATACCGTTTCAACTATCAATAAGTATCCTTCATTTCCCGATATTTGTATCACTCTAGATATTTGAACTAATGTTTTTTTGTCAATGAATTTGTCATACAATTTATTAACCTTGAAACTACTAGATTAATTTGATATTATATACCTCAAGGTGATGAAAAAAAAGCATTTCTCTCAACTGAAAAATTTGACAATTGTATTATATGATATCCGTATACAATATTAAGAATGGCCACACAAATTTTCCCTCCAGGTGATTGACATGATGAAGACGTATCTGGCACTGGCGGGGCAGAACGTGGAGGCCTGTGAGCTGGAGGGCATCACTAACCGACTAGCAGCGACCACCACTCGGGAGCAGGTGGACGAGATCAGTGAGCTCCTCCACAACTTCACCAACCTCACACTAGAGCGAGACCTGCAGCCGGGATGACTAGATGACCTGGCGGGGGATCCGCCAGCACAGCAGCAGCCCCTGGATGCAGTACTCCGGGGGCTAGCTGACAGAGGTTCTGGGGTACTGGAGGAGAGTGATAAGCTCCGTCGACCCAGCCAGGCCTCTCTGACTGACACTCAGTCTGCAGATGGTGTACATCGCAGGCCTTCTTGTACAAGTTTGGGCTCTCAGAGGCGACTCTCTAATGTCAGTTTGGTGTCGCATCAGAGAAGACCATCCAACCTTAGCCTGTGTAGTGATCGTGGTGGGATGGGGCCAGATGGTGGGCCAGCTGCTGTGGATGCCTACTCCATGGTAAGTCAGTCAGGCGGGGTTACGCCCACAAGTCCCTTCAGTCCTGTCTTTACCCTGCCCCCTGGAGGGATGGGGCTTGGGGCGGGACGGGGACAGCAGCAGCAGGGGGACGTCATCGAGCAGCTGTGTCGCCAGGCCAGTCGCCAGCTGCACACCACCGACATCTGCGACCTCATCGTGGGTGTGTGCAACAAGATGCACACCATGGTCATGGACGAGAGCATTGACTCCATATGTGATAAGCTGGAGAGCACCACCATCGCCAGCCGCTTACGCAACCTCTCACACCAAGTGTCGGAGGTGTGCGTCTCGGTGAAGCTCCTCTCGCTGGAAGAGCTGCAGGACCTCGTCCAGCAGCTTTCGCGGGAGGTTTCCAGGGTCCGAATAGACCAGCCCCAGAGCGGCGATCCTGACACCATCCACCACCTTCTCAGCTCGCTCACGCTGCACCAACTGCCAGATGAGAACCAAGAGGTCACTGAGTGTACCCAGAGGATGATGGGTTTGGAGCTGTCAAACGGTACGCCTCAAGAGCCGGCCGAGTACGAGAGCATGTGCCGCATGATCCAATACCTGTTAACGTCAGAAAAACCAGAGCCTCAAGTCATCCTGCATCACCTCCAGCAACTTCACCTACTGTGATTACTCCTACTTATCAGTGAACTGAAACCATCTCCTGCAGAACTTACTCAACCTTAACATCACCCAACACCAAAAAGATATTTTACGACATGCAAGAGGCATCGGTTGGTCATTCCATGAAATAAGAAAGATTATCACAGAGTCAAGATGAGAGGTTTCACAAGTCTTTATCTGACGATGTTAACCTAAAAATGATGTAAGCATACTTAGAACCATACGATATAAGTGACTGGATAAATATCATATATAAAGGCTGATTATTAGATTTACTGGGCAACATATCATTACCGCGCACTATGGACAGTACACAAAAAAGGAAAGTATATGGAGAAATATCTACTATTTTCTCTGCGAATTGTGGTCAAAGCGCATTGGAAAATAAAAATATATATTCCTACTTGTATAAAGGTAGTTGAGGCGAATGAAACTACTGTAGTAGTAACAACTGTATTTTGCTTTTAGTTATCATGAGATGGAGAAAGATAGGCACACCATTATCCAAGATGTGTTTCATTTTATCATTTGTGTTTGGAATTTAGAATAATTGAGAGTCAACTGACAATGAAAGATGTATTCTATAGTATTTCACTCGAATGGTGTAGTAAGAAAAGAGCATATCAATGAAACAGGATCGCACAGTAACTTAGCATAAAGACAAATGTATGGGAAGTATGAGCAGTATATTCCTTACAGAAAAAATAATGTGTTAGGTAAAAGCAACGCAAGAAATGCAAGGCTGTAGAAGGAAATTGGTACACATTGGTGTGTACCTTGTAGGAAATGGAATGGTTTTGTCAAAGTCTAATTTGCAGATTCTCATAATTTATTCTGAGAAATTATGCAATGTGAAAATGCTTCTCAATGTTGAAATTGGTCCACAGGTTTTTGAAAGCAATATATTTTATTTGGACGTAGATTTTTATTGCTGAAACTTGAGATGTGCTTAAAGCATAGCTTTAATTGCTGATTTCGTTTTAGGGTGTTCTTGTCTCTCAAAATATAAGAAGCGTATTACTATTAAGTTTTTTCTCGAATGCAAATTCCTTTTAGGGAAACAACTCATTCCATGGTGATATTTCATCATAACCATATTCTTCTTCAAAGTCTTTCCTCTTTGAAACAATTCTGATTTAGATTGTCATCTTTTCGTACATGTCCTTGAGTCTCGTGAGTTTTCTTTTCACTTTTCACTTTTTATCGTACCTTACTTATGCATTATATTTCTCAAATCCGCTGCACTTTCTTACATACAATACATACAAGTACACATGTAAATAAGCCGGTAAACTTAATTAAATATGCATTTGCTCTCTATTTGAAATCTTAATAACGATTTATTAAGCCAACATCCCTTTTAATTGGAAAATTATCCTTTCATGGTACCGTCAATGTAGACTTTTCACCTTTAAGATTTTGCTCATCTTTTTGCTCATCTTTCTTGATATTGGAAGAAACAAAAAACACGTATTTTAACTGATGGTGCTGATGGGAACTAAGGGTGAGACATATCATACGAACCTAGCTTATGGAAGACCGTTTATACTGTTAATGTATGATCGACACCGTCATAATAGCAATCAATGAGGAAATATTGTTGATAATGATCGCAGTCTCTTGCTGTTCAAAAGAGAAAATGATCCATACATTGATACCCGAAACTAAAGTTGAATGCAAACGTCTGAAACGCTAAATTAGACATAGCGTCTTTAGTTCAAGGCGATACACGATGGAAGTACACAATTATGAATACCACTCAAAGATAGAGATAGGCAGTTTTTTTATTATTCTGTTTTAAACAATAATTATCATTTCAACTATACTGCTCAAGATTTACGTGGAATAGAACAATAGAAAGGTTTGTAACTTTTTTTGTCTGGTTGTAATTGTATTTTAGACATGATGCATTTGTTTTTTTACCGCCATATAAAAGCTGTTGATTTACCCGTCTGTTGAAGATCTCCATTATTATACCTTCTGTTTGATCGGATTTGTCCTTAAATTCTCAGCCCAGATCCTCAGATGTGGTAGAAATGAGATGGGGATATTTCTAAAACTAGTGAGTGGAAAAGGATAATTAGTTTTGTGTATTTTCTCCGCAAATATCCTTTCCCCCAAAGAAATGTGTTTCACTTGATAGATTTATTTATTATCTTGATCATCAAAGGGTGTAAGAGTAAGAGTTAAAGTGAAGCAAAAACAAGTTAGCTGGCCATTATTATCATTATCTTACCAGGTCTATGAGACAATTTTAACCAAAACAAAAGAACTGGTATAACATCAATAAGTTGTTCTTGTTCAATACGGTGAAGGTAGATTGGAAAACTCAGCTTCTTAATATATTCGTATTGGGCAATTAGGTACACGTACGCGCGAGGAGATAATACGATTACTAGTGATAAACCCATAATGACGAATAACTTTGGGAACTCTGTACTTACAATAGCCATTTTACATGTGAGGTGGCAACTGCATTTTGTGATTTAAGAAATGTCTAAACCTGATCAGTGTGCTGCTAGTGTTTACTGCTCTCACATCAATACCATTTCGGTAGTACACCAACTTCCATTTGCATAGATAGGAGCACAGTTTGTCAAAGTACTGTAGTCGATTTTCATGGCAGTAATGGTATTGGCTTCTTGTCTTGTTTCCTTAAACCACTTGTGGCCAATTCAGACTGTTTTCTGAACCTTCGCAGCACCTTTCTTATACTCATAAACTATTCCAGTATTGTCGATGTATTATTCTGCAAAGGAAAATCTCAAATAACAAGGTCTATTTTTTCACTGATCCTACATCCTAATCTCAGCGTTACTGTAAATATTGTATACATTTGTGTTGTGTGGCTTATTTATTGTATCAATTGAAAATGTTTTGTGGATGCAATCCATTGGCAAATAATTATACATGAACATTAGAAGTGGTCATCTATAAGAGGAGAATGAAACGAGATGTTTGCTACTGCTAGGAAATTCATGCAAACTTTAGATACGAAAGATATGAAAGTAATAAGAAATGCCATATCATATCATCGTAATAAATAATCTTAAGGAAATTGTCTTACACTTAAGACCAGAGTCTTATGATAATGATGAATAATTAAATAAACTATCTTAGACGTAAGGCCAGAGTATCTACTGGTTTTGGGATAAGCGTTACTACTAAGACCTATAGTGGGGAAGTATGCATTGTATAGAATGAACGTGTTAAATTGAGATCACATAAAATGTGATAGAATAAATACTTTGTGTAATGACGGAAAGAGTCGTGGCATATTTCCATGGATAGAATAAGCTTGGGTTTAGAAGGAAGTTGCACATGAACAGGTACTGAATAGCTGTAAGTTGTAATAGATGTTAATCAATTGACCTAATCCTGAGTCACTTAATCTTATATTGTAGTTGGTTAAAACTAGCAGCTTTTGCTCGTTGATGACTTGTCAAACAGAAAGTCTTTACATTGGTTTTCACTCAGATTGTTTCATGTGATACAAGCAATCCCCACCAGCTTTTATTGTATGTTGAACTACATGGTCATGAAAAGTAATCTAAGTGTAGGCTGCTTCCAGTATTTGTCAGATATGGCAAATTTTGGTTTATATGCGAATTCAAATGTGTTTGAATAATGATCACCAATACTTCTGGGTATTTCAAATTGTTTGTCAGTAAAAGAAATTGATGTTACTTATTCACTAGTATAAGGCTTAGCTAACTTGCCACTTATTATTTGCTCAGTTTACTTTCATGAGGTACCGAATATATAGTTTAATGAGAAAAAGAGATGTAAATGGTGTAAGTAATAAACAGCTGATAAAAAGAGCAAAGGATGTAATTGAACTAGTCAAGCAATAGGTGTGTCAGCTGCGCAACGTGGTTTGAAGTGTGGTTCAAAATTAATACAAACTATACATGCATTTGTATAAAAACAATGGAGAGAGCCCAGTATGGTAAGATCAATGGCAAATACAGCATAAGCAATTCACATTTAAATTGTGTTAGAGCATTGATTTCTAATGCGTTAATTTTTAATTGAATACATGTTGAATATGATGTTGAATTTTATGTCAGGCGTTTCAGTACTCAGCATTACAACTGTGGCTGGACACAGAACAAAAATGGTCTGAAATTCTGTGCCGACGCGGAATTATGTAACGCAGCAAAAGTGGTAAAAGTTAGCCGATGGCGTTAGAATTAGTCATTGTCTTTCAAGGTTTATACCGACACCGTTTTCAGAGGTCAGACATCACGTAGTAGGCTCCTTTTGTCACTGAGTGATCGCCTTTATATGTCATGTTGCAAAGAGCTGGTGCTTCAATAAATATTGCATAGGTATTGTAATAATGTTTTGGTTTGTGTTTTTGAATTAGAGTTATTGAGAAAAGAATAAAGTAATATGAATGGAAATTCCTAGTGAATGGTAAGAAAGATGTATAGAAAAATAGAGAAATATACAGAAAAATGCATGCATCAATGATTCATGAACCTCCAGCCATTTATAAATTGGTGACCTGTCTTTTTGGCCATTTAAATTTTGATCATGATCTAAGATGCATATTCCTCAGGTTAATTGACACTGGAATAGTTATATGGTGTACTTGGCATTATTAATAAATTTTCAGTTCGAAGTATGATTTAACTTAAGACCTTTAAAAGATCTTGTTAAGCATAACTCAAATGTAAGACGTTTAAATTTGATAAGATTCAATAGGACTGGATAGTCAAACAAGAAGTAAAAATACAAACGGCTTGTTCAAGCTAAGCAACAAATGCGTTTTATTACGTAACAAATACAGTCTATGAACCAGTTATTGACTCCCTTACAACAATCGTGATCAGGCTAGTCCGTTATACATCCGAGGAAATGTACAAATCAAATGTTACAGATATAAATAAGGAAGTAGAAGAGCTATCACTCACGTGTTCTCCAAACGGAGGAAAACTTGCATATGTTACTTGTATCACAGGTAAGAGTAAACAGGAATAAAATAACATGAGAACTAAAAGATTTCTACAAATCAAAACTAAATGGTAATGTTTAGCCTTCCTACCGAGGTTATTTCAGTTTTATTGCCTTCTCAATAAAACCGTCTTCGGACCGTCCCTGTCAAGCTTTTAAGTTTGCTCAGGCATACATTCTTCCATCTTCCTTACTTCTATGAATCTATGGTGAATCAACTCATTTTCCCGTTATTCTTGTTTAGAAAACTATTTAAAAATGAATTATTCCTTATCTTTCCAATATCAATTCCGCTGAAATGCTCTCTGGAAAAACAAATCTAGAATTCTGAGTGGCAAAAAGTTATCAGCCTCCCCAAAATACACCTGATTCCAATGAGGGAGGGGGACTATTTTTCTGGGCCTTTGGGTACCAGTGATAGGATATCAGTGTACCACACTGGGAACTTTCTTTCCCATTAGTTCTTGGCATGGTACACCAATAGCCCATGACTGATAGTACTCAATGGCTAAGGAAAGTCGTTCTACTCCTCATTGGTTTTGTCTAACACTGTCAGATTTTACCGTTTATCCTTCGTTTAATGTTAAACATTTGATTTTATATGAATATTAATTACCAATAACCTATAAATCAATATGAAATATTTTTAAGTTAATCCCGTATAAATTGAAGGATATTGGAAAAATTAATTCGTGTGATAATTACCACAAACAGTCTGGCAACACAGCACATGTAAACATTCATATAGAAAACAGTACAAGCGAAACAATAACATGTGGTTGCATTCTGTGGGCCTGTAAAACTTAGATAGGGCGAGTGAATCATGAGAACTATTTGCTCAATGATCCAGTTTCATGCTCTGGTAAGTGAATCTCTGTGAGCCGATGAACACTAGACATCATCTCCGGACCTCTAACATTACGCCATACAAATTTTTGTTATTACATGTAATCTTTTTTTAAAATACAATCAGTGTCGGTATTTCATCTTGTCTTCCAATTGATCATTATACATCCAATTAATCATTAACTTTTCATTTCTAATTAAAATTGAAAAAAAAAATTGAGAAAAAAAAAAGAAAAAAAAAAAAAAATTTCATCTCGTCTTCCAATTAATCATTTATAAATTAACTTTTCAAAGTTGATATACACCCTATCCTCCCATCCTTCTCACATCACTGGTGTGGGTATTTCATCTTATCTCCCAAACATATTCTTAATTATTGATATTGAAAGTTGACTAAAGCCGGGTCCCCACAGAACGACCAAGTACAGTAAATGCGTTTAAGTCGGCCTACCAAATGAATTAAGCCTTTCCAACCCCGTAGACCAACCCCAAATAAAAAGCTTTGGTCTTTGAGGCTTGAAAGGGTTAACACCCATCAGGCGTAATCGGCGACACTTGATCGGTCTGTGGAAACCCAACTGTACGATTTTCCAATCCAATCTTATGCATCCAATGACTAGGAAGGTTTACGTTATACCACCAACTTTTTAGCATTGGAGAGGCCTCACCACGTAGTATCTGCTTGAAACAAATCGTTTCTCCTTCCAAATTTTCATGTCGATTATAACAACTTTGGTAAGCAATGTGATACCAAAATACAAACTAATCTAAATGAGATTAGCATTTCCGTTCACAGACTAACCTCAGACTAAAACGTATAATCTTGCAAATACAATACTGTGAATCACTGTGTTCTTAAGCCAGGCACAAATAATTTTGTGAGAAGCATGACAATATCAAGTGATTGGATGAAATAACACAGCTGGTAATTAGTAACTGCTTTTAAGTGGCTAGGTCGTTGATATTCTAGATGATCTATAATCCCTGGGGTAAATAATGCATTTGGTGATTCTGTTTCAGATCACTGATTCCCTGTGGTTTGTAGTACCTGCAGACAGAGATTCTGGTTTCAAATGACCAGGAATTAGCATTATTCATTTTTAATTTTGTATTCGAATGTCATTTGTACTTTTGGTCTTAGATTAAATGTAGCTTCTTTATTTTTTGTATTAAAAAATTATCGGATTAATTCGGTTATTTAAACGCAGTTTATCACCAAAAAGGTCACTTTATCATGCGTGTGCATAACAGGCTGGGAAACAGTGATCTGTGGCAGGGAGAATCAAACTCTCCGTGAAGGTACGCTGATGGTACAGGTGTCAATTATATATATACGAGTTGACTGCAAACGATTTTTACTGCAGCTAACAAAGGGAGTAAAGTAATTCATGGTCAAAATTGGGCAAAGTCAAATAACTACGTAAATACAATCTACGAGTGTAACTCTGGTCTATAGAAACATCAACTGGGGATTTTCCTTAACATAGAGTTACTAGTACTGGGTACTAGTGAAAATCCTGCTGGGCTGGTGCAATTTGTTAACAACTAGCCCGATGGACCAGTGAAAATCTTAAAATCTATAAATGATAGGTTCAAATAAGTAAGTGAAATTTTGATCCGGGCTAGTGAAAATGTATGGCCACTAGCCTGGTGGACTAGTGGACAAAACAGTTAAGGAAAACCCCTCTTAACCATGAGAATAACTTTTCTGGCTCAATATAATTAATTGGAATCCCCAAAGTTGTATTTGTTTACAAACACATGTAAACGTAACATCACCATCTGTTATGAAATTCTACTGAGGTTTCAGTTAGTTTTAATGGCCAATACTTTATCAATGACCATACTTACAGAACAGACTTCTATAGTTATCCGAATTTCCTAAATTTTGTCAAATAAATTAGTTTTGAGTCCCTTTAAAAGTACTGTTAAATTGTGATTAAGCAGGTTGGAGAGGTCGTAATCGGGATTAGTAGATGTAAAGTGAGGTAGCTAATCTTATGACGGATTACCATACAACCTGACACGGGTCAGATCCACTCCTCCAGTACATGGAGAGTAACAAATCTCACTACTCTGACGAGAGGCAATTCTCAGTTAATTATACAACTTTACATGCCTGTTCTCACTGCCTGGTAGCCAGCTTAACAACCTTTTACTACTTTCAGGACTACGTTATTATACCAGACAGATTAAAACGAAGTAAGTTCATCTAGATGAACGTAGAACCATTTCTTTAAGAGTCAACATAGCTCAGAGACAAACAAGTAATACGACAGAAAAGGGGGTTTAAATTGTGGAATTTTGAACGAGTATTCCGGAAACACAGTTTTTTTCTAGGTCGATAGAATAGCTGATTCACAGAGAGAACATTTATAGTCTACAAAACGGCGATCTTGGATATAATACGGTCGTTTTACCTTTTTTTCCCCTATTAAATTGTAATGTATTCCACTCCCCCTCCAATCATCAATGCACGAGGATACGTATGTTACGAATCTATCATTGCGTCCCACCGGTAGCTGTACCTAAGACAACATCAAGTGTACAAGTGACCAAACTCTATTAACTGTTAACGGGGTGTCCATGCATTCAGGGATACTTTTTAAGAAATAAGTTGCTATATATATTCAGTATATATAAGCTGTAAGTGAAACATATATTGGGACGCTTTACGAAAACAATGAGAGACGGAACATTTTCTTCAATTGCATTTTTTTTTATGAATAGAAAACCGTCATATTCTAATTTTGTATTGCCCTAAAAGTTAAAGAACGAGTTACTTGGGCACCCCGTCGACGGTTGTATCTCAAAATGTTTGAAGATCAAAATCAAAATAAAACATCGATAGATTCAACGTGTAAAATCTCGTAGTTATATATCTAGTATATCGTCTCCTGTTAGTGACTGAAACCTAGTGAGCCGCAGGTCTATGTATCTGAAACTATTTGCAATCTTGTCATGCTTGAAAGTTTCACTACTGGACGAGAATAGATATTCAATTCTGGTTGCTTTAAAATTCAAAATTTCAAGATAGAGATGCCATACGAATAGTAGATGTCATCTTTCAAAGGAGCCAACACGGATCTGAGAATTAAAAAAGTCACAATACCGAGCACAATTTTAGAAGTCTACAACGCTACATTCAAGAAGACTGTAGGGGTCTGAAACCGTATCATCTTTTTTTCTTAAGGATCTAGCTACAATAAGTTGGGGTACCATTATGAAATGTGACCAGTACTGTTCAAATTGAAATACAAGGTTCGTATGAATTTTCATTTAATAACATCTCTTCTTTCGTATAGATTTCATTGGACAGTTAGGCAAATTTGAAGCAGTAAAAAATTATCACCGTTACAAATCTAGCGTAACTGAATTTTAAAAAGCACCGATTTTCTCCTGATTCTTATGGCTTCCTACCACCGAAAGGCAAAACCATAATAAATCGTTCACACATATGGCTTGAGAAAATCACATTCAGTTTGTAAAGCCTAGTACAACACGAACATATAACAAGTTGCATATCTTAGAATGAGAACGGGTAACGTCGAATTTAGTGTGTCATATATGATTACTACATCAAGTCATAATAGTATCTTTGGTGGAAAGAATTAATCATTTCTTTGGTGGAAAGAATTAATCTCCAACACTTAATAGTCAAAACTATAAATCAGAATAAGTATATCGACTTTAAAATATCTGAACGAACTGGATGATAAAATCCAAAAATTATCACGGATTAAAAAGAATTATTTTTGAAATATGATAAATTAGAGTTGATACCGAATCAAACTGAATTATTATGAATTATGGGACTAGGGTATGGTATATGTTCCTATGTCTCTTCCTATGCAAAACTTCGATGAGCTAAATTCAAATTAACCTGACATGTCAAGGGATAGTTGATGTAAAAATGAGGGGCCATGTCCATTCAGCACTAACAACGATACCATACAGCTGACTATATATACGTCAAGATAAGACCTCAGCTCTCTAAAATCATTCATATCGCAATCATAGTAACACTCACTAATGAACCCTTCATCATAACGTGAAAATTTCGAAATTCTTTGACGAGTACAGCTGTAAAAAGGCTAATGAGAAATGGTAAGCTTAAACCCTAGGGTCGGTGGGAATAACAAGCTCTAGACGAATTGAACAAGCACGTGTAGTGTTTTCAAGGTAGGGTATCACTTCTGTTGGTAGTCTAGTTGTTCTTTTTATTCTCTTTGTTCTTGCTGTTCAATGCCTTCAATCCTTCCGTAGCTTTGTTGGTCGTTCCGATCATTTGGCTTATTGCAGCAATATTTTGGATTCCCTGGAAACAAAAAGTTTAAATGTAGGGTAAGTTATTTCCGCCTCTTATAATTGACATATATTCGATACCCGGTTCCCATGACCATTCTATAATAGGGCTTCACTCACAGCTGCCCAGCCCCCTAAAGCAATATTTACTTGTATGGCTGTGACGAACTCGCAGGGGACAAAAAGGTTGACACATTACAAGTTTATTTTCCAATTTAGAGTGAAAAGCAAAAAGATTGTTGAAAAACATTCGATCGGCAATTTATTCCTTTAACATCAATGCATGATTTTCCCGTTTTATTGGGTGATTGGGCCATTATTCGTAACACATTATTAAACATTCCTTTTTGAACATTACGGATACACGTCAAGCACCCTTATTCAGAGATTATAGGGATTGATGTGAATTGTAGTAAAATTTTGCCTCAACACATACCTGAAAAACAATGCGGTGAATTTCTTGTGTCGTCAGTAGTGAAGCCATGTACTGCTGAGACATATCCCATTCCTATAACGAAAAGGAAATAGATATCAAACAAACCATGCTTTATAGTCTTCCACTGATAACCATAACTTTCCATGTTTATGTTCAAGCTTTCATTTTTTCTGAAATCATGTGACAAGCAAAATTTTTCCAGTGATTCAGTGTTAACGCTATTCCTAAAAGCAAACTTTCAAATAATGTATCTAAGTATTATATAACACGGATCCAACTAGCAAAAACATAAAGATAAATATCGTTAGAAAACACGTACAACTTATCAAACAGTTATCACAGTGTTCTATCCTTGGATAGGACTATAACAATCCCTCTTTTTAATTATTTTGTAGTTTTTTTTAAACACCACTATTTTTACTTACAGATAAAACCACATATCATAAATCACTTACTATAACACATTGATTAGTGACCTATTAGTCTAATTAGTTACCTATTAGTCTAATTAGTTACTCACCATGGCCAGGTTCTCAGCGACCAGGAAGACCTCGGTGAGAGCGCGGACCACGGGTGGCACGATGGTGCTCGAGTCGAGGGCTGTGTTGCTCATTTTGTTGTAGAGAACCCAGAGCGGTTTGAGCATGCCGAGGTCGACTGAGAGCTGCTCACTGCCCGCAGACCTAGGGGACAGAACCAATTAGGGGTCACGTACTTTTGCAGTCAATTATGGATTCGACTGTTTGATTTCTACTTTTTTACGTTATATCAAAGCCCCAAATCCAAAGAATACGATTACATGTACATAAAACAAATTGTTAAGTTTAGTGTGAAAACTCCCCCGTCTTTTGTCAATTTCTTTGCGACTTTGACATTGCATTCTTTTATTCTTAACATCATGTGGTTTGTATTATCATCTATGTAGTGAACACTTACTTCAGCTGAGACTGCAGGATCTTCAGAGTTAGGTGTAGGGCTTTGAGTCGTTGCTGTCCGGTTTGTTTACACGCCACGAAGACCAGGCTGTACCAGAGTTCACTCAGTGGTAACCGCCTGTACAGGGAGAGGGCACGTATGAGGGCACATCAACAGCAGACACAGTTGGTACATCAATTAATATGCTAAAGCCCCATAACTAGGCGATTTTACAGGCGACTAGCGACGGGCGACTGAGAGAATCGGCCGATTCTTAAGGTTGCCTGTAAGTATAGTATAATGGAATGTGCAGGTTTGATCTGAGTCACCGGTAAAATCGGCTGATTCTGCCCTTAGAATCGGCCAATTCTAACGGTAATCTGTCAGCCGACTCGGGGATAATCGCCTAGTGGGTATGGCCCTTTAGTGCATTAAACATCTAATGTGTTTTTCTAGAGTTGAAATGGAGTCAACGTCTGTATCAAAGAAATATAAAATGCTACCGAAACACATGATGTAAAGACACACTGTTTTTTTTGGTATTGACTAGAAATGGAATCCAATCATTGAATGTATGTGTCACGGAATGTAAAATGAGACCGAAACACATGTTGCAACAATACACTTCATTCAATGCAGTGACTAAAAAAAATCCTGCTTGCTATTTCCAAAAGCAAAATATGATATTTTATGTTACCCCCCTCCCCCCCAAAAAAAAAAAACAAAAAAAACAACAACAACAACAACAACAACAACAACAACAACAACAACAACGCATCATGTCATTTTTTTCTATAAATTGCATCGGATTTATATATAGATATTTTTACATTTGACTGCTCTATTTTGTTGCGATACTTACTTTGCGACATGCGGCATGGCGAATATACTTTTCAGGATCATGTAGCCGGTGTCAAATCGGCCTATCTTGCCACCCGTTGTAGTAAACTTGTAGCCCCACTCTGTGTTGCTGCCGTCCGACTCAAACTTGAAGTAAATGGTGTCACCTGATGGAAAGATTACAAATTGAAATGTATGAGTTAGTCCACACAATAGTCTTTTGTCTTACTTCAAAGAGGGCGTACCAACAGCTTCTCGGATTCGTTCCTACTCAGAATTCCCTTTTCATTACTCTTTAAATTGGTTGGGACATCGCACTTCATAAATTCTTGTGTCTCATCTAAAGCATCGCTTTGCGAAGTAGACATTAGAAGAAAGACGTACCCATGGAAAAATGAGTACCGGTACACTGAAATAGACTGCAATACAGAGAAGTAAACAGCTTTCAAGGAGTTTACAATAAAGTATCAATTTCTTGATCGGTAAGTTATGTTTAAGTTGTTTCTTTACACATTAGACAGAAATTACTTCACAAAACAATTTGAAGTTCCAGTATTTACACTAAATACGTTCTTGTAATATGATTATGTTAAAACTGACCTGGTACATCAAAGTCGTTCCAGTGTTCCTTGGGTCCGCTGAAGACCCGCCTTGACTGGGTGTAGTCGGCCGACGTAGCCATCACCAGCTCGTCACAGCCCTCCTCCGTGATGCACCTACAGCGACACAGCACGAAACGTTCAAACTTATTTTTCCTCAGAATCTATGGATCCCAGATACACTGTTGCCACATCTTACCTAGGCCTATATATTCGTAACTAATTTGGCTGATCAGGGTCCCATGATAAGAAATTCTGTCTATCATGAATAAATAGTAAAACTAATAATTCCTTTTTGACACTATTTTGCAATAACACAATAAATTTTGGTAAAAGGCAAAATCACTGATCATGGGACCCTGATCAAATTTTTACTGATCAACCAAATTAGTTACGAAGATATGAGCCCTAATACTTAGATGTCATGACATCCATTTTAAGATTGCCCATTTTTCTATATTGATAAAATATATCATGTTTATTACGGGTATACAAACTATGAGGGATGCATAACAAGGATATCTTCTTACATATTGTAATAAATCTCTCTTCACATACATGTGCATCAACTTTCTTATCTAAAATATTTCTATGAGTTCGAGTTCTAGGAAAAATGCAGAAAAATAAAAAATAATTTACCCTCATTCTTTTTTTAAATTCAGGAAATATAGTAAGTGGAGTATGAAGTAACTGGTTTTACGAGGCAGTGCTTTTGATAAAAAGAACCATACAGACATCATCTACAGCCCTGAAAATCTGAAACAAGCAGATCACAAGCAACCTTCAAAATGATAAAAAAAAGTTCGAACTGTATCCTATATAAATAAAACAACCCCCCCCCCAAAAAAAAAAAAAAAAATAAATAAATAAATAAATAAATAAATAAATAAATAAATAAATAAATAAATAAATAAATAAATGAAAAACGTTCTCTCTGGCTGTCTGACCTGCTGTCGAAGTGGACGGATAGGAAGGCGACCCCCGGGATGGTGACCTTGTCTTCGATGTTGGTGTTGTTCTTGTACTCGTGCTCCGACTCCTTGGTGACGGAGGACAGGTTCACCTCCTCCAGGAACTGACAGGCGGCCAGCGCAATGGGCACCACGCAGTCCACCGAGTAGCACGAGATGACGTTACGCACAACCTGTGGACAGTAGGAGAGCCCAATATAACTTTCAGAGATGCCACTCCTGACTGATGAAAACGTAGGAAAAGTAGGAAACACTTTTCCTATTTTTTTTAAAAAGTTGCAACTGAGGGAACAATAGTCTTAAAGAATAGAGTCCTGAATTTAAATTTGTATTTGAATAGGTTGCAACTAACAAAAGATTATTCTTAAACATATGTTTAAGTTATGTAGGGCAAATCGGTTGGGCAATCCAAAATCACCAAAAAGTAGGAAATCCTACAAAAGTAGGAAAAACAGCATCTCTGAACCTTTTGGTCAGTATGACTGCCCCTAATTTAAGCCGCACCATTTTTTTTTAATTAAGCCACATTCTGGCTTTTGGGTTTTCCTGAGGCTAGTGTTTTCACAATTTCTTTTAAGAAGACATATCGAGCTGAAGACTGAATAAACCTCTAATTAAGGCTGCACCCCTAATTCAAAGCTGAAACCTGATGGGCTCACAGTTAGGAGACACCAAGAGAGCTCAAATAAATATGATATTTTCATGTGTTTTGTTTGTAGACACGTTACAATAAAATGTTATAAAACATTATGTGGAGGAGCTGCGATTTTATTTTACAACCATAATGTCTAGATCAAAACTATCCACTGGCAGACGCACAAAACAATTGTGCAGTTTCCTGAATTTCACGTCTATATGTTGATGTCTACATTTACCTGTTTTAAAATCTTTATAATCAAATTTTCCCCACATCCTAATACTAATGATAGATCCCCCAAGCATTACCTTCTGGAACGTGTCCTGAGTGTCGTACCGGTTGAGGAGGTCGAGAATGAAGGGCACTTGGACGTCGTCCTTGCAACCAATATGGAGCGGGATGGAGGATGGCCAATCAGCCAGCAGCTTCATGAGCACGTGACGCGCGTACAGTATCGCCATAGCCATGTTAACCTGGAAGAAATTTCGAGTTCGTTTATATAGAAAACGATTTTTTAAAATTTCCATTCAGACCAATTATGTCTACGTGAATATTGAGTGTAACGGTTAGTCTAGGTTGAAAACAGTCTGGGGTCAATCGAAGCTAGCCTGGTTTTTGTCTTTTTTTTTTTTTTCCCCTTATATTCAAAGATTGTATTTTTGAAATAGAATCTGTGCACGTGCAACTGACACTATATTCTGACAAACCAGGAAACATTTACCCTTTTCGGTAAATGCAATTTATTCAATTGATATTCAAGCATTATGGGCCAATATGTTTTTTCCTTGGTCGAAGACAGGAATGCCAAAACAAGAAACATGTAATGAAGATCGTAAACGATCTATTAGTGAAAAAATCATTATAATTTTGACATGAATCATGAACAAAATATATCTAAATCAAAAAGATATTTCTAACTGATCAGTATCTATAGAGAATGTTGACATTGACAGTGTCACATGTCATTAATATTCTTCATACGGTCAGAGTAGGCTATAGTCAAATTTCTGATGCATCAAGCCTCTGAGTCCTGTATTATGCATAATTGCACTCCAGGAAAGATCGTGTACCACCGCTTCTTGTTATGCGTAGCCTTACTTGGCCTGGGAATGTACGATCTTTGACTCCAGTATGGGTAAATCCACTCCAGTATACCCAGTAATCCACTGCAGAATGCGTAAAAGACAATGGATCCATGCATGTTCAATGAATTGTGGAGGGAGGTGTCCGAAAACCGTGCACATATTCGTAAAATCCATGGCCAGATTATTCTTTCTTGTTGATGATATATTCCCAGGACCGTGCATGTCTGCAAGACCCAGAAGGGGTGGAGTTAGGGGGTGGACGTCAAGGAACTTTCCCACGCCCAGCTCCACCAAACTTGTAAACACTGGGGTTCTTCACTCCTTTAATTATACTCCTGTCAAATGTCAGTTTTTTTAAATACTGAAATGTGCTTTTAGCTTAGTTTTGAAATTGTTTTTAATGCTAGACATGTTTCAGGTAATTTTCCCATCTGTTTTGCAATTTAATTTCGAATTACAGAGCAAAACAAGTTGGCCGATTGAGGGGATTGAAGAGATTGATCATTTGATGAAATGAGAATTTCGCCCGATTGGAATTAACGTAGGATGCTAAGCCTAAGAAGAGATATTAATGAATACAATATTTTGATGGTAGGTCCGAAAAAATGACACTATAGTGACAATTTCACAAGCATTTAATCTTTGAATCTGTGTGCGACAGTGACACTGACAGCACCGGAGAACTTATTGACAGTGTGACGCCTATGTTTTAACACTGAATGGGAATGATTCAGACACTGACAGTGACTTAGGCCTAGACATATTGGAACATAGATTTAATGTTTTGATGGTAGGTCTGAAAAAATGACACTATAGTGACAATTTCTCAAATCTTTTAATGTTTGGATCATAAATAATTGCTTTTGGAGCCACCATAATACATTGACAGTGTCGGAGGGGGCTTAGGCCTATCTGAGTCCAGTCATTTTTTCATACCATCTGTAAAATATTCTTGCAAACGTATCCAGGCCTAAAATAATCAGACCATTTGATATTTAGGACCCTCACATATATGAGAACATAGATATATACATGAATTTCATTTTGATAGGCCTAATAAGGTCTAAATAATTATTTTTCAAATTGCCAGTGTCCTCCTCCTGTCCGATTGATCCGAGTTTAGGCCTAGATTTCAACGGTATAATTTCAAATGCTGGAAAAAAGATATAAACTAACCTTTAACGCCTGGAGTCCTCAATGCGTTTCAATGCGTATATCCTCCACAATTGATGCGTAAATATCATCCTGGTTTCCTGAGTTCAATGTATCGGAGGAGGCTAGAGAGAGAACCCGGCCGGGTTGACGCCATGTTGACGGTCTGACAGTGACAGTGCCTCCTCGTGTCTGATCGATCCAATGTTTCCCCTTCGATACGAACGCATGGATCACGCATAAGTTTTCAATGCGTTGTATGCATTTAAGGGTATCCAGACGTCCAAAATATATATATTGAAAGCATCATATAACGTGGCGGAGAAGGCGCAGCCCCCGGTAACAACCGACCGGCCGGGACGACTGCTCCCAGCCGTGTGAGCCTTTTCACCGGCGGAGACCGAAGGATTACCAAGATTGGCAAGAAATTAGCGCGATGCATTTACGCGTTTAGACGCGTTATTTCGCATTATTTTAGATTCTAGGACCATGAGATCCTTGTCTATGTATCCAAATCTATCTGTGCATACCAATAAGTAAGGTTAGAATGACCGTTTCCATGGTGAAATAGGTCTGCAAAGTTAATGAATATTCAGACTTTGACCCATATCCCTTCCTGCACGATCGAAAGCGAGGCTGGTGGGCGTAACTTGACCCGGTTAACATGGCGTCGGGTGACGATTGGATTTCTGGTCTTATTTGGTCAGATATCAATGTAAATGATCAATTGATGGTCTTATGGGACCTCAAACATCATGTACGATCCATTTCAGATAGGAAATCGATCAATTCTATCGGATTATATATGTTTTCTGATATGAGTATGGCCATCACCTGTCACGTGACGAGCGGGTCTGCGGGTTTTCGGCGGTTTTGCGAGGTTATGCAGTCGCATTTTGCCAATGGCGGGTCGCGCCATGACCGTTTTACCGGATGTATCGGTAAATAAGACATGGGTAGCTGGTTCCCGCAATCATAGAAATATATAGAAACTTGTATGGCAGGTAAGGGGGCACCAGCTTTATGATAATTTTCTGAATGTTCCCGGCGAGACTGAAAAAGCCCACTCAGACTAGTTTATTGCTTGTCGTCGTACGCTCAAGTCCGATTGCTGCCCTTTAGAGAATTTCGCCTGATACGCTTTGGTTTGCTTTCATACCGCTTTGATCCCTTTGGTTTTGCCATGGCGAAAAATAAAGACATTTGAATTTTGAATTTTGAAAAAAACTAGAGTTCCCCACACGGGTCCCCAACTCTATGGCCCCACCTCAAAGCCCTCAGGACGGGGTCAGGGGCTTGGACGGCAGTAGGGACATGACCGTGCGCTTCTGCAAACTCCTGTAGGCGGAGTCCTAAAGGCGCCGATTGACAGGTATACTAAAACCCCAGCTCCACTGCCCCACGATCAAGCTGAATTTAGTTCAGCTAGCCTCAGTCGGGTGGGGGTGGGGGGGCAGGTGCACCAGTGCGGTACCAATGACCAAAAGCCAATACGTGATTGGCTACTTCCTATACCAGCACGGTCACTCGCACGTGCCTTCACAGTAACCCTTCATATCATTGGTCCAAGCAACATAACCATTCAAGCGTGAAGGCAGTGACGCTCACAATTATAGAAGTCATAGAAGAAAAGCAGTGAAGGTTGAAGGTGGCGACGTCCATAATTCTAAAGACAATAGAGGTGTGAACAATAGTCTTTTAGATCCGTTACTTGCCCAAAAGAACAAAGGCCAGGCTCATGATCTATTATAGTGAAAAAATCCTTCTTCAATTTGCAAATTTTCGATAATTTGCAAATTAACAAGGATTTTTTCACTAAAAAATCCTGTCAGATATTCAACAGATCCAAGTTCGTGATGATAAGATAGTGATATCGCTTAGAACGAAGATAATAGTTTTAAACCTTCTTTCCTTACCCTAGGACCCTCCCATAACTACAACATGGATATACATATTCAATCAAATCACTTATGACCATGTGTACTTACTTTCAGTAAAAAGTCCCTTGATCCAGCCTTTCTTTGCGTCTCCAGCTCCTTCTTCAACATCAGCGCGCTGCGACTCTTACGCTGCTTCACCGCCTCACTGGACATGTCGGCGTCTACTGCTGAGATGAGCTTCTGAGACTCTTCTGACGCCTCCTCGTCCGCCTCATCAATGTTTCTGTAGATCAACAAACAGATATTAAAGATGTTGATGATTTGTTGAAGTTATAAATCCACTCCCTTTTTCTTTTTTTCCCCTTTTTCTTTTCTTTCTTTTCTTTTTTTGTGTTTGTTTGTTGTTGTTGTTGTTGTTGTTGTTGTTATTATTATTTGTTGTAGCTATTTGGGGGCTAGTTATGTTTGTAACTTGAAAAAAGTATTAATCATAGAACAGAAGGGGTTGAACACGCCAGAAAGTGAGATGATCAATCAGTCATCTTTCAGGATCGAACCCAGACGTTCATAGTGAAGATGATAAGCAGTCCAGCATCATTTCTTCTTCTATATATTACATTATACAGTAAATTCGACCATAGATATAGAGTATAAGATCTATGATTCTTCTGACCTGTCTGTGAGTGGTCTGATGGTGGTCAGCTGCATACCCGTGTCGACCGACTTGTCCACCAGGTTGGTACTGCTACTACGGACCTCCCTATGGGTAAAATAATGGTATATCAAACTAGACAAACTTGTAAGTCATGGCCCAATATGCCGATTATGTATTCATCAATTTGTAAGAGTTGATATGTTACTCTCAACAAGGTTATTGATGTTTTTAAATGTATAGGATATCATGACTTAAACATGTTTATTATATGTTCTATGAAACTGTTTTCAGTGCCAACAAACATACGATATCCATTTGCTTACAATAGGTATTACTGAACTCCAAATGAACAGAAAAACTTGTGAGTCTTACCATTTGCGAGCAAGCTTCTTCACTTCGTCGGAGGGTATGAGCACCCCTGTGTAGCTAGCACTGCAAGTCAAATTGAACGGTTAATTTTTTCCTTTGGAATTATCTAAATATATACCAATACTATAGTGGCAAAATACATAAAAATGTCAATGTTAAAAGAAAAGAAAAAACATCGGTTACATGAGTCTTTCCAAGATGAAATACTTTATTCGGCCATTTGCTTTCGGAAATCAGATTAAAACAATCTCATCATCCCACGATTACATAGAAATTTTAATTAAAAAAATAGAAAAATAAATATACCTTGAACTCTCAACAACCAAATTAAAATACAAAGACAAACCTTTCATGAACTGCCATGATCAGGGCATTTGCGCTACGATCATGGAGCTCATAGATGGCTCGCAGAATGGCTACCGGAATGTCGAGATGTCCATGAAGCGTCTGCAACAGAGGAAATAAACAAGATATTTGTAATAATTTGTATAGAAATTTAAGCAGTTCAAGAATGGCTGGGGGGAAAAGTGCCCGGGCTCAGATAATTAGGGGTGGGGCGATGTGATGGGGGAGGGTGATTGGACTGTGGGAGATGGGGGCGCGTTTGTTTTGGTATTCTGGTAAAACCCGATATGTTAGAAATAATAAATGAAATAGGGAGAGAGTGGGGGAAATAGTACAGATATATCTGTATCGTTTTTTTTTGTATACGGAAAAACAAATATATAAGTTTAATGCTTATGAAACAATCGTTACAACGGAATTACCACTCTATACACTCCCCTTGGGGTCACTACACAAGTATACACTGTTAAATTTCTCCCTTTACCAAACTAACGGACTCACCTTAAAGGTGTGTTTGGCGGCCTCGTCCAGGCCTTGCCATGGGTCCTGGCCGCCCTCCTCACTGGAGGAGTTACCGTCTTCTTCTGTCGACTTCTTCTTATCCTGGGTCTCTCCAGACTCTTCCACCTTCTCCTGGTCGCGTGTGTACAACATCAGCGACAGAATCTAACAAAATATATACAAAATATATATAACAAAAGTACCGTAACATGAGAACAGAGGGAAAAACTCACCTACTTTCCAAAATTAGTCTTTTTAGATCCTTTTATACAAGTAAGGCGAAGTTGATTTATATATCTTCGCAGGAAAAAAAATGAAGAAACATGAAAAGATGAAACAAGTGCAATCATATCTTGTATGATGGACTGGTGTACATGTTTTCGGTTTGGAATTAAGCTTCAGCGACTTATTTGTTAGATTTTTTTTTGAATCACTGTTCTCATAGTTGTGATTATATAAATTCACAATAGTCAGCAGACATGCAGTACACTTCCTGCAATAAATGAATCGCTTAATAGGTAATTTTTGTTTGTTTCCCCTTACAAATAGGTGTATACAGAATACTAATGCTAGTCAAAAGCAAAGTGGACATGTTTTTAATCAACCACTAGAAGGAGTCGGTGACATACCTCTAAGTCTTTGAGTAACCACTGCTTGCTGAAGCCGGTACCCTGAGAGGCAAGGTAGATGGTGGATTGAACGAACTCAGCCGTGTACAGCTCGGGTACGTGGTCGTCCAGCCCAGACTGGAGCGTCTTGAGCAAGGCCTTCAGCGCTAACGACCCCACCCACACGTTCTCCACACTCACACACGCGCCTGCGGAAGGGAGGGACAAATTTAAAACTATGTGATTATTGCATGTTAATAACCTATATTCAGGGTATATTATTCCCCGAGTAGAGGGCTTGCGCCACGCTACGGCCCTCTACTTTGTATAAACGCAGGGAATAACTTTCATACCTAACCTCAGTCAGTACCATCTAGTTATACTCATGAAAGTTTGTACTCGTAATTGATATTATTAGCAATAGTTTAAATACGTACGCAGTATTTTTGCAAATATTTCCCATTTCTCTTAATGAATCCAACCGGTAAAAATACGTTATCATGTAAACCTGATTGGACAACAACAATTTTTTTTCAGTTTTCAATTCAGTTTTTCCCGCAGTACATAGCTGGACTTCTTTTTTTTCAGTTTTCAATTCAGTTTTTCCCGCAGTACATAGCTGGACTTCTGTACCATACTACCTCAAAGCTGTATTCCACAAAAAACGGTTTTGTATTCTGAAGAAAATAGAAGGAATCATATCTACCACATGGCTATCGCAATAGTCATGTCCTATATTTTGCAGACAATATCCTCTCGAACGCTTCGATGCAAAATCGCAGAAAAATCTTACCAACTTGTTGGCACATTTTATCAACTTGTGATTGTTCACTGGCAGCATATCGCAAGGAAAACATTGCACAGTGGAATATGAGCTTTATATTTTCCCACAGTTAACACCCGCAGAACTAGGACCACTGCTAACAAAGTGTACATATCAATTAACCCAAGCTGCAGTGTACCAACCGAAATTAAGTTTTCAAATTCCCTGTGTTTTCCCCGAGATTTCCCTGTTCCGCAGCAATTTTCCCTGTGTCATATCCAGCAAGTTGATCAAATTTAAAAGCCTCTGCGTGCAGAAAAATAATTGGACAACCCAACAACAAAAACTTGAATCCCTACTATCTTGAGAGTCAGGAATTTCAGAACCTGGGCAAATGAAATTCCCTGTGTTTTGGCAAAATTTCCAAATTCCCTGTGTTTTCCCTGTCAGGGATTTTTTTTGCCATTTTCCCTGTTTTCCCTGAGTGGTTGGTACCCTGAAGCTGGTACTAACCTTGTCTAACTTTGGCGGTGATGTCCTTGATGACCCAGATAAAGGCACAGATGTGCTGCTGGTCCAGGACCTGCAGCTCGTGACTCTCACACTCTACGTACTCGTCCTTCTTCTGCTCAGTAGAATCATATACATAAAGAAGATGTATCGCTATAGTAGAATTTAAACTTTTCTAATTTAAAAACGTTATACTCGTTGCGACTCTCTCTCTACGAACTCGTCCTTCTACTGCTCAGTAGAATCATATACATAAAGAAGATGTATCTCTATGGTAGAATTTAAACTATTCTAATTTGAAAACGTTATACTTGTTGCGACTCTCACTCTACGTACTCGTCCTTCTTCTGCTCAGTAGAATCTAAAC
This sequence comes from Lepidonotus clava, assembly GCA_936440205.1. Taxonomy (NCBI): domain Eukaryota; kingdom Metazoa; phylum Annelida; class Polychaeta; order Phyllodocida; family Polynoidae; genus Lepidonotus; species Lepidonotus clava. The sequence continues at coordinate 25,061,975 of OW387135.1, forward strand.
TCATTTCATTCAACTTTATACTCAAAATGCTTGGCAGTAGATCTCTGGGTCCCAGAAGGGTTCCGTCACGTTGTTTTTCAATGTGGCTGTTTCTATATCTTTTTATGTGATTTTTGAGTGATGAAATATGATTATGGTATGCGAATACTTAAATGAACTGCTGTATTTCTAAACTATGCAAGTTGCACCAGATCATAATACAACACCAGCTTCAGATAGTCCTTGAACTAACAAGGAATAATATTGCCTTTACTTTCCATTACATTTATATGTAGTGAGATACTTACCGTTTTCCTACGTCTTGTTTTGCGATCAACAAGCAATGTCTGATATTTATCAGGGAAGTGCTTTAAAACCACGCCTTTCTTGAATTCGGTGCTGTAGTCTGTATAACGTACAGGAGCCCCGATCGATAATACCTGGTCGAATATTGAAAAAAGACCATTAATGTCTTGAAAATGACGCTATTTGTGTGGAAAGGAAAATCAAAATGACAAGTCCCTTATGCTGAATCCCAGATCTGACATGAATATTTCCACAAGGAAAAAGCCAGAAGTACGGATGATGATAACTCACAAAGTGTCTACTCACAACACACTTTTTCTTTGTAAATGATTATAAACCATTCATAAAAAGACGCACAACATTTGTAGAAATAAATATAAGATTATTAGAAACATTTCGACTCACCTCAGGGAAACCAGCAATGACAAATAAGGCAAATATTGAAGATAGTTCTGGACCCTGTAAAAACATAGAAAACAAGTTTTTATTGCATACATTTAGTTGCAAAGCGCATCAAGGCAAATTTTGCTAAAATGAAATTATCGAACAGGCAGAAAAAGACTTCGGTGGTGATTCCTAGCAGCAAAAAGAAAACAACCGGTCTGCACAAAGTATTACTTTGATTGCTATGGCTCACTATGGATCAAAGCCTTTACTCCATTAATAAAATTATTCAGGATATGGCACTCACTGTTTCCATCTTTTTTTGGGCAGGTAGCACAGCTTTGTGCTTCCCTCCTTTGGTGTCGGTTCCTCTTTTCTCCTCTGACCCTGTCTTAGGTTCCTCCTTACATTCTGCAACCTCACCACTCTTTACCTCAGAAGCTGTATTTTCTGGGACGACCTCCATTGTTTTCTGCTCTGCAGTCGCGCTAGGTGCGTCGGACGACTCTGTTTTCTTGCCGTCCTCAGTTGGTTTTTCTTCTGCCTTTCCTTCCGATTTTCCTTCTGCCTGTTCTCCCGTCTTTTCTTCTGCTTTTTCTCCTGTCTTTTCTTCTGCCTTTCCTTCAGCCTTTTCTCCTGTCTTTCCTTCTGCCTGTTCATTTCTATCCGTGCTTTCCTCCTTAGACTCAGGTATTTTGGCGTCGGCCGTTTGAGGTTTGATTACACTGTCCGCGCAGTCTTTGGCCTTGATCGCCTTAAGCGATTGGCGCCTGTCGTCAATGAGCATCATGAGAAAGGCAAATTGCTCCTGGCTGAGCTGCTCAACTACCTTGGGCTGCTCGTCCTTACTGATGGTTTTCCTTGGGAGCGGAGAAAAATAATAATAATTCGGTGAATAAATCAGGCATTTTCTCACAAGTTCATTATTATTTGTTTCTGTATTCCTATAGTGAAACGACGCCACCCGCATGTGCTCATTACTGCAACAATACCTATAAAGTGTCGGCTTTACTCATCGAATAAAATCATATTCCATTCTGGAAATGCATATTTGGGGGTTTATAATCAGCATGTGGGTTAACAAAGCAAACTAAATCAATGAATAGCAAAATGGCAGCTTAAAAGTGTATGCTAGATGCAAAGACGTTGACTGTCACGCCATAGCTCGGTCGACGTCAGCCAAACTGAAACTAATGCCGGAAAGAAGAAGGCATGTGAAGTTTTAAAAAATCTATGATGCAGTTCAACACCACACAAGATTAGTCTCAAAAAGTGAAGTAAATGCCACAAAAAATGGTGCCATTTAAGCGCTAATACAGGACTGACAAAGGAAATACACACACCAAGGAAAAGAGTGGAAATATTTAACATTTAGACAAGCTTTTCATCTACAGGTAAGTATGAACAATCCTTGCACAAGAAGAAGAAGGTGGGTTAAAAAGAGAGACACTCTCAGGATGTGTCATTTGAACGATTACAACATAGTTAATACATGAAAATGATCTATTTCCCTATCTTAGTTGACTATGGCTTAGCTACAAGTATTATGTTAATATTTGACTTTACATGGTACTTTGGTTTCTCTTCTCAGAATACCTATGGAAAATCTAAAAGCGAAAGAAGGAAATGGACTGTCGGCACACATCATTTTTTTCCACAGCAAACCAAATATTAGTCATTAGCCAAATAGTTTTAAAACAAGCAAAATATTCCGGTTTTTTCCTTATTGAAGTTTAAACTAAGATATGTGCTGACAGGCATGGTTTGAGTTGTGATGACAATTTGGCTTGGTTTGGGGAGTTACCTAGGAGATCGATGAGAACGCGGCTTCAGATCAGCTTTCCCAAGTCTCACACACCGCGCTATCATCCTGTGGACATATACATAGTTCATAAAACAATGACGCGCCCGCGATTTACATAAGCGACTGAAATCAATTATCCCTATATATATATGTAGTGACGACATCTTATAAGAGTGTTGGTGCAGTGACAAGAAAGTGAAATTAAATTTAGAAGTAATTTTAAAACAATTAAAAAAAAGAATGGTTGCAAAAAAAACTGACTCTTTTTGAGTTCCTATTAAAGATGGGTCAATCATCTTTGATGTTTACTAGGTGTAAGTCAATAAAAAGGTTCTAACAAAGAAAGGGACATAAGGGGCCTAGAATAATGAAAGGATAATATGATGATAAAAAACATCTATAAATATATCGTCCAAAGAGGTATAGCTCTGCCTCTATGGACAGAATTTACCATGGTTTGATAAGATCGACCCAATCTTTAACAGTACCATCGCTATCTATGAGTAGGGCACATGTGTGAGTATAAGGTACATTTTTCCTTAGAATATTGACACCTGCTTGGTATTTACGAGTTATGGTCTCTGGTTCATCTCCCTTTGCTCTTTCAAATATTTGAGAGTTACTCTGGTAGTTCATATACCTTAAGGCTTATTTTTTTTGTTTGCAAAGAAGGTACGTGATTGGACCTACTCTTTTTAGGTCCAGTCACTTACCTCCGAAAAAAAAAGATAAAAAATTAAATGAATAAAAGACTGAAGGCCCAATACTCTAACCATGTGAGTAACTCGCCCTCTCTGAACGTATATTTTCCTCGTCACGTAATGTGAATCAAACAACTGTACCAGTAACTGTCATATTCTAAAATCACATTATTATAAGGGAAAACAGGATCATGTCACAGATTAAATTGTAAAAACCGGTAAGCTCTATTTACTGCGTAACGATTGAACTGATGCAAACAGGCTTCGCGTAACACTTTTTTTTTTTTTTTATATAAATAAAACACATGCACACGGCACACCTTTCATGCTTTGTCGGTCACACCAAGGCACAAACAGAACATCATCCGCAAAAAGCTTTCCTTCGTCAATTCAAAACGGTTTTTTAACAGGTTACTTTACAGCGCACAAACAGATCAAATACCTATACCATTTATATTAAGACCATACATAACATTTTTTCCCTTCTTGACGACTAATGATAGAGAAATGTTTAAAAATTGGGTGGTCTAACAATCCTAAAAGAAGTTGATGACTATAAGTTGACTAAATTATAGTAAAACTTTAAAATCATCTAAAGAGTATTGATTGCTATAGTTTGTTACAGAATGTTTCACTTGGAAATCAATGACGAATAGCTCTCGATAAAATCTTTTATGGGAAGGATATTTTTCCTAAACGTTTATCTTTCCATCCATTCCATGCAGGATTCTTCTAACTGTACGTGATGTGTATACATAGTTACAAATGACGAGTTTCTCTTAAAAAATATCATAATAACAAATATATCCGATTATGCTCAGTGAAACCATAATCCCTTCATCAAAATAAATATAAAAACATAATCTTAATTTATCAAACCCAATGTCCCAAGAACTGCCAGAAAATAGTTCAGTCACCTTAGGAAAATACGAAGATACAACGATGCCTATGCGTTTAGAAAGGGTGGCTTTGAAGGAAAGTATTTATCTACATACAAAAAAACACATTACAAAACAATACATTACAAAAGACGCCAAATTGATAATTCAACAGTCTACATTCCCAATGAGACCTCTTACGGCCTAGTCAATACGAGTAGGACCGATTTAAGACGACAATTTTATAATCTTAAGAACTATTCCATTTCTAAATCACCCTATCTGTGTGCATGGTCTCAAAGTAAAATATGTGGGACCACGGACATTTTGACATCACAACAACTTTGCCTGTCAAGGACTATGGTCCCCAATACCTACCAGAATGACTTCCAGTCTTCGCCTACGAGTGGTTCGATGATTGGTTTCAGCTGGTCCTCGGTTAGATAACCCTTCTTCTCCACATCAGCCTTATCGTACAAGGCCTGGTAACGTGCACGGGTGGCCACAATGTCCTGACTGGCTAACGGTTGATTCTCGGCAGAGATCTTAAAAAATTGAACACCAAAGTGTTGTTTCATACAAGTACACACATTCTTTTAGATTAGTTACTAGGAATCTTGTATTTGGGAATGCAAAGTAAAGAAATTAATTATAAACGTTAAGAATCTATAATGCAAATTATCGATCAATATATAGCCAAACTCTTAATCGAAGCGTATTTTTTTTTTAGTATATGAGCGTTATATGAGTTATTACATAGTTTTTACGGTAAAAAATAAATGAAAATGAGATATGCCAAAAAATAGCTCGTTATAATTGTACTTCCCATGGAAGAGGATCTCCTATGATGAATGTGGTTAACAGAAAATACGAACAAAGATAATTCATACCTGTAGAGAAAATAAAGAAATGATAAATTATAGATTTTTATTCTGTTAAAGTTCTCACCAGCTTGAGGCGTTGTATTGAGGTACTGAGGTGACGGAGCAGAACGTCTTTCCAGGAGGGGGACTTGAACATCTTCTGCAGGATGCTCGCCATGGAGTTGGCCCACTCCAGACCAGATCTGGTTGGAAAAAAACAAGAATTTAATAATTCAGATATGACCTGGTCGATGCCTTAAACTTACAAGTAACTTACTCTCTCCTAACTTCAGTAAACCACTACTGGCAGGATTGAACTAAAAATAACAAACATAATTTAATTGAACTATTCTTGATAAAAACGAATAGAGGAGCCTATCAGTCCTTGGAAAATCGATAAATGCTTTGAAAACATGTTTCGACTTCTTTTTTTATCAGTCAGGCAATCAATCAAGGGAAATATTACATGTCTAGTAGAAAAGAAAATGTCATAAAAGCGTGACATTATTTTGACTTTGTGCATGAAAATTCCTAACTAACAAACCCAACCGCCTCTGAAAGAAATATTTTGTTTTGGGAATTGGACGACTCTAAAAATTGACCTAACCCCCCGCCCTGCCCCCTAAATAAAAACAATAAAAAACATGGAAATCTGCGTAGATCAAACACTGGCATGCCTGTAAAGCATTACGCTAGCCTTTTTCACGATAGGGTGAGTATACAAACAGACGATATCAAATATGACCCAAATGATTAACCCTAACTTCTGCTTAATGTATCTAACTTACCTCTCTAGGCAGGTAGCCCCGAAGCAGAAGAGGTACTCGGCGGTGTGGGCCCCGGCCGGAGCCTCCTCCGGGATGGCGTTCACCGTGGCCATGGCCACAGCCGTATCCACAGACGAACAGGAGGTGGTGTTGCGCTGAAGCAGCTGGCCGACCAGCCCCATGGCTAGGTGTTGGGTGTTGGTCTCGTGCCCACTCTCTCCACTGCCAAATCAATGAGTTATAGTTGGGTCTATGACCATCAGCTTATGTTATTTGTTCAACCCCAAAAGTCTATTGCAATTAGATTTACTCTCCATATAACCATGACCATTAGATGTATTTGATTCGTGTATTATTTCCCATATATTCATGACCATCGGATTATATTCTTGAGTCCATCACTGTCAGATTACATAGATAATTAATGCCCTATAAATGGTTCATTCTCCATGATAATCATTCATCCTAGGATATCATATTCGAAAAGAAAGCACAAAAACAAGATATGTATTGAACTACAAAGATAGTTCACCTGTTCTTCTAATCATGCTTTCAGAGATAAGTCAATGTTTGAGTATTCAGAGGAATGCAAGATAAAATGGTTATACCTTGATATTTGGAAAAGTAGCTTGAGGAAGTTCTCTGAGGTAAATGTATAGTTTACTTCATCAGAAATTGGAACCTGAAATATAGAAAAAGGCAATTATAATTGATGGTTATTGTCAGGGTAGGCGGATTTAAGATTTTACGGCTGAAAAAAATGTTTTCTAGCCTATGGAATCAACAACAATTTACATCAAATTCAGGAATGCATTATCATGCTGCTAGGTATAATTGTCCGAGAAAGTTAACGGGACGTCACCTTGTTTTCTGGGGGTATCATAGCTCCTAATAAACCCATGATTCTCTCCTGAGCGTGTGAGGCAAAGGCTTCCTCTTGGCGCAATTCTAGCGACTCTGGCGTATCATCGACTTCTGTAAAATATCAAAAGAAATATATCTAAACCAGAGAACATAGAAGTATCGCAATAACTGAAAGTGAAATTACTTCACCCTAAATTATAGCTGATTTGCAAGTATAACATTTTAAAGTAAATACCAAACTTATAGATGCCTATCACAACACTCAAATATACCTTCAAAACTAAAAGATATCACCCCAGTGTACCACAGTTGCTACGGATCTGGTAAGCAAGAAATAGGCACAATTTGGGTTTCTTTTCTTGTGACATAGAAATTTGAGTTTTGGCCTGGACCCATATCTTCGTAACTAATTTGGCTGATCAGGGAAAATTTGATTAGGGTCCCATGATCAGTGATTCTGCCTTTTACCAAAATTTATAGTGTTATTGCAAAGTAGTGTCAACGAGGCATTATTAGGTGTAAAATTAATTCATGATAGACAGAATTTCTAATCATGAGACGCTAATCAAAATTTCCTGATTAGCCAAATTGGTAACGAAGATATGTACCCTGATAACATATTTGCATACTGCATGAAGTGTTTTACATAAACAGAGCACATATTGTTAATGTACTTTGCATGTGCCTTTAGAGTTGCAGTTTGCTGAACTAACAAAAATATGGGATGATCCCGGTTTTGAGTGGTTTCTTGTGTCCCAGATCTATAGTAACTAGAGCCTACCTTGTTCGTCTGCGCTGGGCGTGACCTTGCGGAGGCAGCTGGTGGACATCTCCAGACACATGTTGTGCAGCTTGGTGCAGGCCTTGATGTAGTCGGCGTGCACCTCCTTCCCCCGCCCGGGGTCGCTGTACATGACCGCTGCCATCGACAGCGACATGGACGCAAACAACAGCCACACGTGTTGGTGGAGGTACGACTGTAACGCTGAGTCTGAGTCTTTACTCAGCTTCACTGAAAAACAAGATATAGTGTGTTGGTTGTATAGTGATGGAGGATTCAAGTGTTTCATTTTTGAAGGCAGTTTGAAACATTTGAGTAGTAAAAGGTAAAGTTGTCCCAAGCACCCCGTCCTACTACAACTCCTGACTATGTTGTATGGTGATTAAATTAGACTTTGTATATTTAAGCTTTGAAGGTAATCAGATACATGTATATTTGTTTCAGACTGAATGAACACAAGCTGCTCAAACAACTCATAATTGTTATATGATTTACTATAGTGGCGAATTAAGGGATTAATTATCTTTATCAACTACGCAGCTAAATATGTTAAGGTGCCATTACAATAACATATTCCCATAATAGAACTTATTACTACACTAGTACTTCAGATGACAAGAAATGTAGGAGGATCGAAGATTTAATAACCATATACTTACACTTCACCAATGGGAAGGTTTCCATCTCATGATCTGGGCTGTGTCTGTGGAGGAAATTCAAGACAATATTATTAGTTTCTTTACATAAAGGATCAGGAGATGTGATAATACGTTGCTCAAGTAGGATGTTGGATCATGACTTTGACATCGTAATATCTAGGCATTAACACTTAATAACAGTTTGTTTGTTCATATTGTGAAGTGTGGATTGGGTAACTGTGTAAATATTGCAAACATCCAACAATGTCTACAGAAATCTCTGTGAGAATTTAGAAAACAGGTTTAAGTAGAATTTACCCTCAATTATGACCTGACCTTAAGGCCTTAACCGCCTCATAATAATGTCGAGTCAACTTACCCAGCTGGAAAGTGTCGCTGCTCATGGCATCCAAGACAGAGATCAAAGTCCTCACAAGTTTTACAGTGAAGCCGCGTTCCCACGATAAAGGCCTGGCATTCGTCACATTTATACCTGAAATCAACATTTAAGCAGTTTCCAATGTATGGTTAATTTTTCTTTTTTTCGACCAATTGTCCATGGGGTTGTCTCTTTTATGTAACGGTTAATTGATTTTATGCTCTCATTTATCATATTCTTTTAGCTAACAGATACGTCTCTGCATTACTTGTAGTATTATGAGTCTCAGCCTTATAAAACATATATCTCTAAGTATAAGTGGCGTTTTATGTGTACTCACATCATGTGGACAATCTCATGGTCGTCGGTGTGTTCCCCACCGGGTTTGACGCCGCCTGTAACCAGAAAGAACAAATGGATAAGGAACCTAAATTGTTAGAGAATAAATCCCATGAATACGACAGACAAGGAGTTGTTATCTTCCAGAACTAGACATTTAAAGATTTTGGGCCGGAGACCGGACGGTGATGCCGTAGGGACTTTTCAAAGTGAAATATATTGAGTCTATTATAATTAGTTTCCTGGAAATCTGAATATGTAAGGCTGGGAACCTTCCGATGATCCAGTACCAACCCTATCGGAGACCCATGAGAAATCCCTGCACCACTCCACCCTCTTAGTCCTGCCCCGTCAACGATATATCCCTCCCCACCCCACCACCGCTTCCTGAATAACGCTAATCATTCAATTCAAGGAAACAACTTGATAACATTCTTTATTACACCTTAGTGTGATACAAGTTTAGTAGTTAAGAGTTTAACACAGGGTGATACAAACCTGGGTGATAACCAGCCTTGTATCACACTGCAGTGTGATACAGAAACTTTTAATTTTCTAAAATTCATGAAAAAATGAAATAATTAAGAAATAAAAAATCTAACATATGCTTTATCTGTACAACGTTCATAGCTACATTTTACTGCTTACTATTTGTGGATTTGATGGATATCAAAAGAGTTATATGAAAAAAACATAAAAAAATGTGCAGCATCACAGTCCCACCATCAGTGATTGCTGTATATCCTTCCTTGGGAGCTCAGATCTAACAGAAAAGGTATAATAAATCCATAACCAACCTCGAAGGGAGTACTCGGGCAGTTATCACCCCGAGCCGGGACCCCGATATCAGCCCGAGGCCAGGGCCCGAAGGGCCGGCCGAGGGCTGATATCGGGGTCCCAGCTCGGGGTGATAACCACCCTCGTACTCCCTTCTTGGTTGGTTATATGTATTTATCATGAAAATTCTGACGTCTAGAAATACTACCAATTACCTGAAACGAAATATATTTTTCTAGATCTTAAATCAATATTCGGAAAAAAAATGGCATAGCTAAAAAGAAATCCGGAAAAAGAGGGAAATTGTTTTTAAACCTGTACCGGATAAACAAAAAAGTAGATGAATTATAACTAAGCCAGTTGCTTACCGGCGTAGCACATGGTGCAGAGGTCCATGTCCTCACACTGCAGACAGCGGTACCGCCGGCCTGGTAACATCACGTTACACCCATCACAGTTCACCTCCACTTCTAACAGGTCACAGAACTTTGCTACAAACATCTGCATTGCCTATAGAAAGGAAAACAAATCGTTGAATATATGGAAGTGAAAATAATAGTACTGAGATACAGAGGCGGTACAAAGATAGTACTAAATTAGGAAAGGCTTTTCCTGAATTTACTTTAGGGTTAAATCAACTTCCAGGAACGTAGTCCAAACGTCAAAAGGGATAAGGAAACCATCTCTGAAGCAGTTTACATGAGCGCTTAGTGACTTTAAAATAAGCATAATACGCTACCATATTTTGTTAGGATGAAACGGATGAAAATTTTGAGTAAATAAATGCAAAATTACATCAACATATTATCCCAACTATAGGCAAGTAATATCATGTCACATTTATATAAGTAGATCTTACATGTTGTGAACTCCCCCCCCCCCCCCCCCAAATAAATGTCCAAATAATGTCTTTCATCGAACTGGAGTTGCAGGTGGGGCAGTGAACTCACCTTTTTGCTGTCCTTCCCTGAGGGCGTGTTCTTATACCACTTCATAAAGTCTTTCTTGCACTCCGGCAGCCAACTCATGTCTCTTTTGTACTCGACCAGCTCAGCGTCCCGGTTGGGCTCGCTGACTATCTTTTCTCTCATCGACACACTCCCTGAAAGAAAAGTGTCTCTTTGAATTTCAACAGTACCTTCCTATCCTTAACCCTTTAAGGGCTAGGGCTATATCTGCAAGGGCCATTTTTGGTGTATTTCATGCTTTTTCGGAGACATCCCACATTCAAAAATATTTTGAAATGTCAAAATAGTAAGTGTTGATGTCATTAAAGTTGAGATTCTGTTTCCTACAATACTGAACTATTGTTAATGTTTGATTTAAGACTGCGTGAGGTTTGTGTATATCTAAGTCTCCATGAGTCGTTTGTCCAGAATGCCTGAGTAATTCAGACTGCGTTTAAAGTTTGTCCGTCCACTTCCCAATAGTTCAAAAGAAATGAACGATGAGGGAGCTTCTTAATATGAAAGGGTTTTTATTCAATAAACATCTCATCCCGAGTCAAAGCCACCATGTATAAGTCTTCATCAGTCCACCTCCCATCTCCTATCAGCAATCAACCACATTTAGAACACGAGTTGCTCCAACACCTTCTAGACCATTCTAGTACTCAGCTCTATCACAATCCTATGTCCGAGGTAGTTGATATTGGTAAACTCCAGTCTGTTACACGGGAGCCGATGTACTTACTCCAGGTAACTCCTTGGCTAAACTTACTTAGCTGATGTTCTCACTAAAACTAAGTGACTACTAACTGCTCGCTCCCTACCTTGCAGCGCCTTTTATACTGGTTAACAGGTGGCGCTAGGAACGCAAGATATTTCTTCTAGAAGTAGACTAGAAGTAGACTTGCTAAGCCTGATCCTTGATGGATTATATAACATGAGGATATATTAAAAGTGCTAAGCTATTAGTACAATACCATTGAATAGTAATTTGCTTGTTCCCTTAGGATTTCATGGGAATTGAAGGAAACCTATAATTCAATGAAATTAATAGTCTCTAATATTAATATTTTATGGGGAAAAATAGGAAAAATAGAAAATATAAATAAATTATTTTGAAAACCTAACTATAATATAATTTCATCCTGATTCCAAAATAAGCTTAGATTCAATAGAATCTTCATCGCAGAAAACATTCTAAATAGAATGTTAATGGAACTTTTCAAGGATAAAACCCTTTGTACCTGAATAGGTGGTTGCCATGGAAACATTGATTGAAACTTTGCATAATGCAATAGTGAGAATGTATAGCTAAAGACTTAAGCTCTAATTAGCTGAAAACGGAAATAGAATAGCTTTATTAGTTCCAGAGATATTAACTTTTTTGCAATTTTCTTGATAACTGTCATAATATTGACATATGAATACAACTGGCTATATTTCCGTTAATAGTGGTAGTAGCACATTCCTAAATATGTTTATGAGAGAAGGGGTACTTATGTGTATATGGTGATAACTTCAGTTCTAATCACTCTTTTATCAAGATTTTTTCACCTATGTAACCCAAAAGGCCTCTTCTATGGATAACTTTTCATTTATGTTTATGTCCAAGATGCCTTAAGGCATTCTCTAGTCCTGAAAGGGTTAAGGCTGTATTCCACTATGCGTTATTTTACTTGCGCTAAGCATTTTACTTGCGTTAATTGACATGAATGCAAGTGAAACCCAAGGAAACGAAAGCAATTTCAAGAACACATAGTGGAATATAGAATTTGCATGTGTTCATACTTGCGTTGTGATAATGCAAGTATGTAGTTTTTCTATGTAGTACTTGCATTCAGATACCAAGATGATGGTATCTGAATGCAAGTGAGCTAGCATGAGTACCTGAACGTGAACGTAAGTGTCACTGAACGCATAGTGGAATATAGCCTTTAATCACTACCGTCGCCAATAAAAAAGAAGAGTCAAGATGTTTTGAAGTTATTGAAATGAGTCTAAAATAGTGAGGTACAATTTGGTGGTAGGACTGGGCAGTCAAATGTCATAAGTCGAGAGGTGTGTTTGTATTCAAGTGTAATATAATGATAATAATGCCAGAATGGTGACTATCATATAGGATATTCCTTACTAAACACGTTGGACGCTTGTGGTAGAACCATTCCACTCTAGCGTAGCGGTCTAACCCGTTCATATTACTTTACAATTTCTTTCGTCAATAGCTACCACACGTTATATAAGGTACATTAGAGTAGGGTTTCATTGTCTCAAACTTCAACGTACCTTTAGCCAACTTCATGTAGAGCTCGGGGAGTTTGATGTCTACCAAGTAAGACAAGTCATACATCTGAAAGCGAGAACGGAGCAAGATTTAAACCATGTGACTTATTGATACTCTACTAGGCAATGCAACAGGAAATTATGCTGATTTAATGATGAAACGAAAAAAGAACACAAGTAAGGTTTTTGGACAGATACATGTTGATAAATGCTGATATTGTTTGTTTTCGGGATCCCTACTCATGGTCAAATCCACAGTTTTTTTTCCCATGGTAAATTTACCTGTTCTGATTTTGCTGATTTCTTCTTATCTCATAGTTTTTTCTCCTGACAGGGACCCTTTTTGCTATTTTTCCCTGTGTTCCCTGTTCAGTGGCGACCCTGTACCTTACATGGGTCTCTTTTTACTATGCACTATTGACACTAGTATTTACATGAAAGAGTACTCACCTGCCAATTCACATCTAAGAGATGGAGAGTGCAAGCTTGGATATAATCATATGCTGCCATCACTGGCCTGAAAGCGAATTTTTTTCGATGGAGTTAGGTTAAAACGTTCAGTCATACAGCATTATCTTTAACGTGTAGTACAAAAATACTAAGATAAACCATAAGAGAGGACCTTCTTAACTTGTTTAATCTACGGTGGTCTGCGAGGCCTATGGGCGTTGCTGGCCGACAATTTATGTATTGCATAAATCTCTGAAACTTGATGTTTTATATTCGCAAATTCAATTCTATTTTAGAAAATATATTTTAACCAATTAATGTAATTTCATATAAAAACTATGAATCAATTTCCCAAGGCTTTACCTAGGAAGCTCGGCCCGCTTCACCACTCGGATGGCCTCGACGAGGCGCCGTATGAGTGTGTAGAAGGTTTGTCTGACCCGAGCCTCCTGCTCCAGTCCGCAGCCGTCCAGTCCTTCCGCATAGTGGTTGGCGAAGCCAGACTGGTAGGACAGGAGGTGCTGCAGGAACAGCACCACCGGTACCTAAAGGGGAGAAGTATATATACGTATAGAAGTAATTGTAGGACAGGAGGTGCGGCAGGAACAGCACCACCGGTACCTAAAGGGGAGAAGTATATACATATAGAAGTACTTGTAGGACAGGAGGTGCGGCAGGAACAGCACCACCGGTACCTAAAGGGGAGAAGTATATACATATAGAAGTACTTGTAGGACAGGAGGTGCGACAGGAACAGCACCACCAGTACCTAAAGGGGAGAAGTATATATACGTATGGAAGTACTTGTAGGACAGGAGGTGCGGCAGGAACAGCACCACCAGTACCTAAAGGGGAGAAGTATATATACGTATGGAAGTACTTGTAGGACAGGAGGTGCGGCAGGAACAGCACCACCGGTACCTAAAGGGGAGAAGTATATACATATAGAAGTACTTGTAGGACAGGAGGTGCGGCAGGAACAGCACCACCAGTACCTAAAGGGGAGAAGTATATATACGTATGGAAGTACTTGTAGGACAGGAGGTGCGGCAGGAACAGCACCACCAGTACCTAAAGGGGAGAGGCACATATATATAATATATATGTACCTCTCCCCTTTAAATATTATGTAAAATAGTACTGGTAATATAGGAGGTACTGCGGGAACAGAACCAGCACCAGCAAGGGATATAAAAGTACCTATGTGTAAACATATTGCAGTGCATGTACCCGCAGGATGGACAGGTTTTAGTCGACGTCCCTGGTCTCACTTACGATGACTTAACATTACAAATATTATTGTTAAATGAGATTAATGCAATTGTGAATTATTACCTTAGTGTTCTTGATATGTATGCCAAATGAAGCGATTAACAATTTTGTATCAATGATTCCCAATGAAAAACACAAGGTTGACCCATTGAAGATGCCCATTCAGCTTTAATTTAGTTTAAGATAATTTTACCTTTCTCATAGAGCTAAGCAGACAAATGACGAGCGGTAACTAACCTGGAACATGTGCTGGTTTGTCATGATCCGAATGTACTCGGACACATACATGTAAACTTCGGACACGGCCATCGCCCTCTGTGACCGCTCCTTGAGTAACTCTTCGACCCTAAACAGACAACAGCATGGATGTCAGTGTCTTCTTTTTCTTAAGGAAAAATTTATAAGTTATGAACTTGAAAGGTAGCTGTGGTCCTTAAGAATTAGCAAACCTAATATATGATATTCAATAGAATCATAGTTTCCGCTGATACCAGTTTACGGAATAATTTGTTCTAAAAGTAAGTGATAAACTCAACCAATACCTTGCTACTATCCAAACAAAATACTACATCTTTATGTTGTCTTGAAAAAAAAGTTAACATATATACTGACCTATCTTTGCTCCATGCTGGATCACGTACAAACTCCAGCACCAAACGGAACGAGGGGTACTTCTCCATGGAGTTTTCCAACTGCAAAAGCAGGGTTCATTATCACAATTTTTATTAAACATTTAGGGAACAACGACCTGTTATCATTAGTTCTTATCACTTCTAACGGTAGTTGAACTACCGAATAATATAGGCAGTTCAAGAAACATCTATCAAAGAAAGACCAAATCTTGATTAAAAACTCAGAACGGCAATCAGGATGATTTTTTTTTAAATAAAGTTAAAAAGAACCTTAACAGAACATCAACAGCAAATAGTCATACTAGTTTCGAAAAGCTTCATAGAACCTACTGTATCTTGCTTTTTTCGTATTGAAGTTTCGCTCTGAAAATACAGTTATTTATTTTCTATATAAAGATAACAATAATTTTCAATATCAATCCAGAGATGAGCTACATGAGCCACTTTTTTTTTTTTTTTTTACTAATTAGACTAACAACATGAATTTTGATGAGTGTAATGGTTTGTCTATACGTCATGTGAGACTGAGTCATAACACCCAATGTCAACTTTGGACTGGGAGGAGTGACATACTGATACGCAGATCAAAAGTGAGTCACAGAAATTGGTACTTACATTCCCGGTTTTGAAGCCTCTTGGTAGACGAGTGAATCGGCTACTTTGACGACTTAACTTGGGTTTGGACTGGAAACGGAAAACACAAAATGAAGAGTACTGCCTTAAGAAGGAGAGCCCTGTAGCCAATAACTTTTTTTCATATGCACCTAAGCGGAACAGTAACTTAAGGTAAGTTAAAGTTCATAATGTTCATATTTAACTTAAAAAAAAGACAAGCAACTTGAATTGTGCACACTTAGTACTATGGTAACAAAGCAGTATAATTTCCTCAAACAAATCAGTGATACTTCTTAAAACATGTCGCAGCCTACATGAATTATTTCGGTTTAGATTCTTTTGATTTTGGCTAAAAAAATCTTCAATCCTGATAGAAATTATTCAGGATTCTATTTTGTTAAGAGAGGGTACCTCTGACTTGATGTGCACCCGCTGCAGGCCGCCAAACTTGAGGAGGTAGAGGGCCTTCTCGGTGTACTGTTTGACTGGCGCGTCCACGTCTACCTCGGCGTCCGTCTTGTCGGCCGCCGCCGCCCTCAGGGTCTGGCGCTGGGCCATCTGAGCATGGATAGGCCACTTATGATATACTAACATACACATTGTATATATTGCTTAAAACTAGAAGCCACTTCAGTGATTTATTTCTATTTGAAGAAATAGACTAGCATAGTTTTTAAATTCATTCTAATTTGTTGTTTTTTTTGGTTACTGGTTCATTAGTTGTTTTTAGATTTTAGACTTTTGGCAAATATTTACGGCTATCTATGATGTATACAATTTAAAATTACCTAAATCCAAGCTTCTATCATATTGACTTCTTATATGAGGTACAAATTATTTTCCTGACATAAATATGAACTTACCAACAAACGGCGCACAGAATGGGCGATGTTGTAGGCCTGGATGATGCCATCTGACAGCGGACAGTCCTCAAACTTTCCTATATTGACATTAAAATAATCGAGGCAAACTTATCCCTTGTAGATATCGTCAGTATTCTACTTTGAATTTGAAAACTGCCTTAACCAAACTGCGTACTTTTATTCCACACTTCTCTTCAGTTCCGTGACTCTAATTTTTTTTATCATAATATATTTTCTAATATAACCATACGATCTTGATCATACACTGTACGTGCATGTAAACATTTCATCAATACACAATCATTGCACATATGAAAAAGCCACAGTTATTTTTTTTTAGACTCACCTTCTTGTATCTTGTCGAGTTCTTCCCTCAGTGCCTGGGTGTGCCACAGGAGGGCGCTGAAGACGGCGATGACGGCGTCGTCGAGGTCGGCTCCCCCGATCTCGGGCCCCGTCACCTGCTCCTGGCACCTGGAAGAGAGTAGGAATATAGAAACATGCTTTAAATCATAGAGAAAACCTCAGATGTCAAGGAAGAATCACCGTATACACTACATCAAAGTATTGAAACTGGAGAGTATTTTGTGCATGCTAGATGAAGTGTATGTGACAATATATATTTGTGTATATTAGTATAAATTCCATACAAGGATATCTGAAGTTTGACACTAGGGGCCTCCACTACATGGCCCTGCCATAGAGGACCACTAACTGACTCAACCACAAGGTGGCTTTAGTTTACAAGTCACTTCTCAGCTAGCCTTTGGAGAGACAGCACACACTACATTGTCCTGGACTTATAGTAATGATATGTTTTCTTTTTTTTTAATGTTGGGCGGTTGATACTGCCGCCGGATTACAGCCCACACCGGTTTCACATGTTCTTTATTTCTGTTTCAGTTATGAGAGTTTATATGGCACGGTGACAGGCTGGGCGTCTGGGAAATATTCAACAACTGTATCTTGAAATATGGGCTTGGCCCTGGTTCAACTTAATCATGTTGAATACACTGACTGAATTTACCTCCTCAGTAGTATTGCACCATTTCCTTCTGTTTCTTTTTCAACCATCGACCAGAGCAAGTCTAACAACCGGCCATCATCTACAGCTGCCTGTTAAACGGAAAAGGTTAGAAACATGTATCAGTATATAATTGTCGAAAGACCATTATATCTTGTTTCTTTTCCATTAAAAAAGAAAATACAGTTGCATGTGTAACTGAGGGTTCAAGATTTATAAAAAGACCGATTAGAGGTTTCAGAACTTAAAACGTTTTTCTTTGCTATAATAGATTCACAGTATTTTTGTGACATATAATACAAGTCTCATTTATGTCACGCAAAGAGAAAACTTGCATTTGCTTAAACATGATAAACTCTGAATAACAGAAGTTTTTTTCGCGTTTTTTTTATTTTTTTTAAAAATATATATATATACATTTTTGGGAGGGGGTGGCGGCTACTCACGTGTTTGCGGGAGAGCGACCACTGCAGCTTCCCGATGCGGTAGCCGCCCCGGAACAGTGTGGTCCACAGGTCGCTCCGGAGCAGCTCCGCCTCCGTATCCTCCTGGTCCTCAGGCAGCTGAGTCTTGGTCTGAGCTAATAACAAACAGGGAACATATACATGTGTAGGTAATCAGTGTAAAATATGTAGCCGCTTCCTATCTTCTATTCTCTTTTTATGAAACACTTGGTTGGACTATACGCATCAGCTGAAAGTTAGCGGCCAAATAATGTAATACAAGCAGATCCAGGCTTTTCCCCGAAAGTTCAATCTTTTTTGACGCCATCAAACACGAGTCAATAAATTGTAATTCCGCCGGTCAATTGTGTAGCAATTATTTCAGGGATTTTTTGTTCAGTTGTGCTTTGAAATAATCATTGATAGAACAGCTTAAGCGTCTGGGTCAAGCATTGCAAGCTTGAGTGTCGGGAGAAATGTGAAAACACTTTTATTCAGGACAGTTTTAGAAAGGAAAATCATAGTGTCTGGCACCTCCCCACCGACCTAATTGACTATCGTCTCCTTACAAAAGAAAATACTCTAAAAGGCTCCAAAACGTATATTCCATAGGCTGATTTTGCTGAGAAAATCCAACAAATACAAAATCGGCTTGTGGAATACAGGCTTTACCCTATGTACATTTTGCCCCCTACTCACCCACGCGGCGGTCGAGCGTGGCGCCGCTGAGCTGACCGAGGAGTTTGGCGAGACTGAGATGGAGGTCAAACATCCAGCACAATGGTACGTCCGGCGTGCCCGTGGCTATGACCTGTCGAAGAATAGAACACGACTTCATGTTTTCTAATTTCCTAAATATTTTACTCTAACTTTGGGGCCTTCCATTTAGGCGTACGCAAATTAAAAAAAAAATCCAGAACCCCTCCCTTGGGCTGAAGTATGCATTGAATTTTAGAGGCACATTCGAAAATTTTCAAAAATGTTAGAGCCCCCTCCCCCTTGGTGCACAAGTACTTAATGGAAGCCCCCTTTAGAAATTTAAAATTGTATGTTTTGACTTGTAATATTGTTAAATTGTTTACTATTTCAATCAATTTTCTAATACTCTGAATGTAAACATTTTCACATGCACCTATTTTCGCGGATTTTAGAAAAAGGGCAAATTCAATGTTTTTATCTTTTAATGACATAGATCCTTAGTATGCACATATTTTCACAGGTATTTCACAACTAATACGATTCATGCGAAAACATGTACAACGCGAATACCAATACGCTCATAATATTAATGCCCCTTCCCCAAGACTAAATCACTGAGTATGCAACTTTTTTCTCACATAAAATCCGTGCATTTTTGTATTTAGCAAACACTACAGAAAACGACAGAATACCTTAAATTTGTATCCCCATTCGTTGTTACTGCTGTCTGAGTGGAACAGGAACTGCAGTCGGTGGCCACTTTTGAAGGTGACGTTGGTCGGCCACTTGTCGCAGCCCACTTTCTGGTCGAATCGCATCTGAGATCCGCGTGAGTCAGTAAACTCCAGGAAGTCGTACCTGTGACATGGTATTAACAAGAGCCTTTGGAAAAAGAACGATAAAAATCCCTGGATCTTCTTTTATTTTATATGCAAGTGGGAGCGGGGGTGGGATTTTGGAGATAACAACTTTAACAAAGTACTTTTATACAGATATTGAAATAATGTAGGGAAACGTCTCTGTACGATTCGAAATCGCTGGAATCTTTTATTAAGATTGGTATCGATTAACATCAGTCAATTCATGTATTACGAAAGTCAGGATACAAATTATCAATACTTACCGCTTTTCCGTTTCACAGCGAGGGTCAAATTCCACAGTAAATGTTGTCGCTCCTGGGCAACTAAACATCTGTAACAGAAATAAGGAAGATACTGTTTTACCTCATAATAACATGCTGAAACAAGATATTGTTGCCTAACATGCTACAAAATATCCATATATGTCTTATGAATTCAATGTTTGTTACAATGTGGGGGAACATTCTTTGAAATCTTGAAAGAAAAGACATTGGTTGTGAAGATTACACAATGTTTCGGAATGTTACGAGCGTGTGTGACCCCTCTCAATATAATATTTTTTCTTGTGTTACGTGGCCTACAAGAAAGAAATTTTGGTCGAAATTCTCAGCTATAACTCCGTTAGATTTTCTTTGGCCCTCCGACATTTTCCACCCCATCCCCGGGTTTTTGCCCTGCACGAGTTACCAAGAGTAGAACTAGAACCTTACCTGAATGGCGTGTACGTTGTTCTCGTAGTTGTGAGGTGACTCCACCTCCCAGGTGCGAAGCACCACGTCCGAGGCGCCCATCTCCTCCCAGTGACTGCTGTTCACCTATAGGTACAAAATTATATACGCTATGTTTATTGTTTGGGTTGAATTGGGTACTAATGTAGGTAACCAGTATAGCAGGTATTAAGATTTCAGAGAAAGATACACATCTTATATCTGCTTAGAGGTAGTCACTCTCATTCACCATACATTTCTATGGTTGAGATCCCTTCCTCAGGAGGGAGATTTTCGTTCAGTGCATTTCATTATAAAATGGCCTATTGGTGGTATTTAAAGGAGAAACAGCCCATCTTGTTCTTTTTTCTCTCAGGAAATCAAGTCCACCGGCTTCCCAATAACCGAGTTGACTGAATTTAATTCTGGAATAAGTTGAAACCTACCTTCCCTGGAAATGTTTTTATGAAGGACAAAACAACACAGTAAAACAAATAATCTTTAAAGCGTTCAGAAGTGAAAAGACCCAAGCGACTGGCTGTGCGTACCGAGTAGAACTGGTCGGGCATGAGTAACTCTATTTTGTGGAGTTCCTGAGCCAGTGGCATGAGCAGTTTCAGCAGGCTGACGTGGGTACTGGGCGAGAGCTCGTCCCCTAGCAACATCAGAATGAGCACCTGCAGACAGAAAAAAAAGACATTGGGTAAGGCATAAAGAATACCAACATGACTTTTTAGCAGGGAAAGTGAGCAAAGAATCTATCAGACGTTGTATCTCCCAAAATACTGAAAACGGTACAACGGTTGACAGTTCGTCCGACATTTTAGGGAATTACGTTGGATATTTCACTGCCATATCGGAAGGATGTGTAATCATGGATAAACATGTATATATAGCAGACTAACTAGCTATACATCGTGAAAATTATCAAAATGCTCTGAGAAAATGTCCGACCTTTAGTTGTATAACATTGGACATTAATGGAAAAACTTCGAACATGTCCGGTGTTTTTTTTTTTAAACAAGTAAGTGGAAATTGATTAAAAGGGTGTGTCATTGATATCTGTACATACCATTTGCCTCACAGTGGTTGATAGGAAAGTTCCTTCGAGCTTAGATATCCCAGCCACCTGGAAAACCAAAAGTTAATTTCAAATACATTTTGGTAGACAGCTTTCAGAAAGTGTAACGCAGGTAACATCATAGTAGAAAGTCAAAAATATTGTTTTCTTTACTGTGGAGATTACATCCGTTACAATTTATGTATCAAATTAATCTTTTCTATTTAAATTTTTCATATCAAACTTATGGTAACTTCTTATGATTTTCCATATATAATGGGTATGTGCACAAACATGAGTTACAAGTTGTTTTTTTACCATATCCGCGGGAGGTTTCTTTCGGAATTCCTCGCAGGCTTGCGTGGCCTTATTCACCAAGAGTAAGACATCTATAAAAGAAAAAATATATAAAAGATTGGTCAAAAACGGCAAAGGAGAGCATCCTGTCAATATCGGTGGTGCTACCTAAAAGAAACATTACATCTATCATTTGAACGGACGAGTGATAGAAGTACATTTCTCATCAGATTTTTTCCGGTTTTAAATGCATGTATCGGTAGATTCCCAACCTAACAGCCAAAACGTAACAGTTATCTAAAAGCGGCTGCATGAGTAGGCTTTATATTAGGGTAATACTAATACAAAATTGACAGCAACATAACAAAATCTTACCAGATACAAAAGACTACGTTACATTTTAATTAAACAATAAACTTTTATAGACATATCGAATGCGTAGAGACCAAAAACTATGGGCGACAAAATAAAACATTCTCATCGCAATTACTTTGGGCCTTAATACTATCAAGAACTTATTATTGCAAATAAGTAGTCTCTTCTTAAGCCTTAAAGATAAAGAATCAGCTCACATCTGACGAGCACGTCCTGCGCGATGTTGGCGTGGTCCTTGTCGTCCGTACTCATCTGTTGGTGGCACCAGCAGAGCAGGGCCGTCTGCAGGGAGCAGAGCAGCTGGCCCAGGTGCGAGGCCTGCGGACTCACCTCCGCCAGCCCGAGCGCCTTGGGCAGCTCGCGCGCCGCCACTGACAGCAGGGTCTCCATAACGGCGAGCACCGGCGACGGGTCGTACCCCTGAAAATCAACATTGGGAAGGATCTCGTAATTTTTTTTATTTTTTTTTTCAGCGAGGCACCTTTTCAGAGGGGTTATTCTATTACTATGGTGTTTTTATTGTTGTCGTCATGATAGTTTTTTGATCTGCCACTAGATATGATGGGAGGCATTGGCGTTTCTGGGAACTGTTATCTAAGTTGTTACATTATTGAGGTTTCATCTACTTCCTCTCGCTATTGAAAACGCTGAGCTTGAGTATTTTGAATAGAAACACTTTTTGACTGCTACTAAACTAAGACACTATGGTAAAAGATTTTTTTTTCTTTCATTTTATTTATCCTGGTAAGTCTCGATACAATCGGTTATCGTTCTATCCAGCAATCTGTTTTTATCTATAACAATTTTTACACAACTTAACTGCGTCTCAATTAGACCTACATAATTTTTGACTATAGAATAGCCATTTGTTCAAACAGTTATATTTAATAACCTATAAATAAACAGTAATAGCTCAGCGCTAGCTATCTGCTTCTGAATAACCCCTCTCAAAAGGTGGATGGCTTTTTGTCGTTCACTTTTAAACCATACAATTAGTTGATAACCTTCTGTTAAGCCTGTGAACCGATATTGAAATTTTAAAAGCCCCAAGTCAGGGTAATCACACACGATCCTCCCACTAATTATGACATCAAATGATCCAGCAGACAAGAAGGAAGTTTACTTTTAGCAAACCGCAGCAAAGAACGAAGGGGTGGTTACAAGGTTTGGTTCTACTTACCAGCTACTAAAACACATACATGTAAACGTTTCTATTACTGTAGCCATATGAACTCTGACTTACCTTGTCTAGTGCG
The DNA here is from genome assembly GCA_936440205.1 of Lepidonotus clava. Classification (NCBI taxonomy): domain Eukaryota; kingdom Metazoa; phylum Annelida; class Polychaeta; order Phyllodocida; family Polynoidae; genus Lepidonotus; species Lepidonotus clava. The sequence goes on from OW387135.1 coordinate 25,085,215, forward strand.
ACGGGAAGGTCGAGAAGCCCACTGGGATCGACGCTTCCAAAGAACTGACACAATGATTGGAACACGAGCGACACCGACGGCACTTCCGCTGTGCCCTGGGAAAAACCAACAGAACAAATTCAAACATCGACCATATAATATTCATATATTATTTTTGTTATTAGTAGATTTTTTTCAATTGGTTGAACTTTAAAAGAGTGGCTACAGAAATTATTCTCAATCACAATATTAGAAACACAGTTAAGCGTTGGATTACAGCTCCAAATATAGAGAACCAAAATTGCAAGTAAAATAAATTTACATATCTCGGTTGTTCTAATATTCAAGTCATTACAAAGTTTAAGGAGGGATCCTCATAACTCTACAACTTAGTGTTCGTTCTACTCACGTTGATGTCGGTCATCATGCTAAACAGCTGTTTGCGCCTGGCTTCCTTGTCTGGGAAGAAGACTGCCGCACCTAGAAAGGGAAAGTTCCGTTCTTTATAATTACAAGTTATGACTGGATTGTGATCTGAGATAGGTCAAGGCTGACTGGTTATGAACTTGTTTAGATTTGGCCTACTAAACCTATGCAAACTACAAATTGCTGTGGGCAAATACTTGTCAACAAAAGAAAATGTTCTAGTTTTGTTTTTCTCTTACTATTCTCTATTTCTATTACCATTCACTATTTCACTAATGAATCTGAACCAGGGCCTTTACTTTCACATTTCATTCAATGCCGGGAAAGCAACATGCTACCAATGACAATTTCCAGGAATATGTTGATCCACGATGAGACAAAACGTCAACCGATTTTCTTCTCACACATTTTTTGGTCTATTTCAAATTATATTTTCGGGTCAAGATTTTCCCTCTGTAATCACAGACATACAAAACAATGAAAGAATGATTTAAAACCCTAAAATAAATTATAGAAATTATGAAAATAGCAATCTTTAGACAATCGTTTTTCCGAAATCAGTAAGAGTCGGTCCAAAGTGGCATCGTGGATCACCCCCTTTTAAGTATGAGATACGCGCTGCCTACCGTCAATGATGACCTGCCGGGCGATGGTCAGTAGGTGGTCCTCAGTGCTGCCCTCCGGAGGGGGCGGCGGGTTGTCCACCAGGTCACACAGGTGCTTGAACAGCTTCTCGGCAGCATCCTGGTCGGACAATAAATGGGCTTTTCTTTAATGTTAAGGAGAGTGAACCAGGGTAAATTCTTGAAAAGACGAATCAGCATTTTTAAAAAAAAATATAGTTTTTTTTTTCAATTATATCATAAAATGCTAAACGATGTGATGCTGGCAAACATTTCTGATACATGTAGTTGCTAGAAGAAGTGTTAAAGTAGAAAAAAAAATCTGAAACCGGGTACAAATATTTACCCAAACATCATTGAATTTAATCATCAGCCCCTTGTCCTGTAAGCAAATAATCTGCGTCTTCTTTTCGAATGTTACGCATTTGATTCTACACGCTCACATTATATAGATTTCAGTGATTTTTATGTTTTCTGAGCCGGCGGTGCTGCAGTTTTGGCCATGATTTAGAGAATACGGTACTATAAGTGGTATGGTTTGCTCTTTTTAGTATTTATTACTCACCCGATGTTTTTCAACTGAGCCGGCCAGGAAAGGAAACAGGCTATGCAGCAGCTGTAGAACGAGGTTTTGATGGGTTCTGAAAATGTCAATGGTTCACATTACAATTACATGCATTGATAACTAGGAAGCCTTGAAATTATATGATTAAGCAAATCCTAAAATTTGCTTAATTTTATTAACGAAAGAGCGTCAGGACTGTCGTTCATTCCACTAACCCCCTCGACTTCTGATACATAAATCGAGAATGCTAACAAAAACATCAGTAAATTATCTCAAGAAACCCAAAGTGCATGGAGATTTTATCACTTTTTTTGTGAGTTACCGGTTAGTTGTGCCAATATTTGCTTTAGTAGGATTTTGCAGTCTAACATATACATTATTTGCTTTATCGTATATATAAGTCTATCAGTATACGTTGGCATCGTATTTTGAGTTATCATTTCCAGAAGAGTGAATCCTGCTCCAGAATTCCTCACACTAGCGGAGAAATGTTTTTTAAAGAGATGCCACTCTACGAACATGAAAAATCCGGAAATTGTTGAAATGGACTTTCCGAATTTTAAGCAGGAAGAAACAGGATTTTGAGCAGGATGAAATTAAACTTCAATATGTAGATTCTGACATTAAAAACAGCTTTTAGAAATACTATCTGTTTCCTACGAATACAAGTGTAATGTTTTTTTCTTGAAATTACTTATGTCTGGAAAATGTTCCTGCAGTAAAAAATCCGGAAAAAAGAAGGAAAAATGGCATCTCTGTTTTTACCTGTTTGTGAAGCCGTTGTACAGCTGCCAGACTTGGTCCACCGACACCCCACCCATGTCCAGACTCAGCGGTTTGGGGTTCAGCGTGTCCGGCTTCTGGAGCACCTGGATATCAAACCATGAGGATACATGATGAGAACCATACTGTTCAGTGACTATTGAGTAAACAGGTCTTCACCAGAAACTATTCAGATACGAATGTTTCGTTATACTGGAAACAGGTCTGCACTAGCAAACATTCGGTCACTCTGCTGTTACACTCTAAACAGTTCTGCACTAGCAACTATTCAGAGACCATAGAATTCAGATTTCTTAGAATAACTCTAGAAATCACAATTACTTTAGTATATAATGTTTTCTGGAGGTTATCCTTCACAGCCTGACCACTTTACCGTCATTATCATAGAAATAAATTATTCAGTGGGCCGTATAGTTTTCATAAGGTACACCCGTAAAATCGTTGTAACAAGCTCATTCACTCTATCCCCGATATAAAGTTAAAATGAATCACGTACGTGATCCCGGGACAGGGAGACGAGGAAGTCCAGCGTCCAGAAGAAGATGGTGCCGCTGTTCACTTGGGGGTCGTCGGGTGGGATTTTGAACTCCTCACACTGAAACAGGTACATCGTACATTGTACTCATTGACAAATTAATCCATTAACGTTTGGAGACTGAAGTGGTCGCGATAGATCCTTTTAGATTCAGTTACGATGATTTTGTCACTCCTGGACATTTTTCTCTATGCATTTTCGTTTATACATGTCAAAGATAGTACGCTACGCTCCTAGTAGTAAACCCGTCTTTGTACATGTTTATGGTTTCAGATCAGGAACTTAATCAGCCAAGTGCTGTGGATTATATCTGTTTATATTTTATCATTCTGAAGTAAAGAATGTAAAGTGGGTGTTTCATTTACAAACCTGTTGCGTGTTATCCACGAAGATACTTTTTCGGTGAAATCCATGGAACTTGATGCCCACTATACCAAGGCGTTCTGCACTAGCTTGTCTCGGTTCCAGGAATTTTATAAGGATAAACTGAAATTCAAATATTGACAAAACATATATTTTTGTTCTCATGATTTCATTTCAAAGACTATGTATGCCCCAATGTAATGCGATACTGCAATTTAAGAGATTAACAAACACTTTAATAAGGCACATTATTATTAATGAGATATTAACATACTTTGTTAAATGAAGACATTAACATACTTTGCGTTCTGGAGGAAACAAATCATTTTCTTTTAAACTAGAGATATGCCATTGTCTGCTGAAAAATGTGTAAAAGAACAATGAAAAATAGAAAATAGATATTCTTGCCTGTCCGACGGGGCAGCTATCCAGGACAATCTCTACTTCGTCCCAGTCGTCTTCAAGAGTGAAGAAGGCTACAGGTCCTCCGGTGTCTGTTGTGGGTATACCAGCACTTCTAAAAAATTAAATTAATTTTTATAATATATATGCACTTTAGATACCGTTTTACTTAATTTTCATGTAAAACTTGATGTGTTAATACCAAGAAAAAAGACTCCAACTTGTGTACTAGGGTAGTTTTTTCCTTCCGTTTTTTGTTTTTGTTTGATTGGATTTTCGGAAAGGTATATGATGTATAAAAAGGTACCTCGTACTGTATGGATTTACGAGCAAATACTCATCTTATTCTCCGTGCTATACTAATTTACTAGCAAATACATTTTTTTTAAACTAGGAAGAATCCAAACGCTTTCGGTCTGACATAGAAACATACACATAATTAGTTCATTGTGCTGACAATTAATACACTAGATCAAGAATAGAAAATAAGGAAAAATTGTGAAATCAAGGAAATAATGATACCATTAAATGGTATACTAAGTGCTGCAGTTTGAGTTCAGTGTAAGTGACTTTCATGGCATCAATTTCCTTACTTAAGTCTTAACATCAAGATTAACAAACAATTAGGAAATAGTGATCACAAAGTGTTATGACAGAACATGCGCTCAACTTAATTGAGAAAATCACAGATTTAAACTTGATTAAAACCTTTTCAACTGTAAATCACTGTAAAAAGTATATTCTATATTTACTTCTCTGATTTGCTGGAAAGACTGAAAGTTCACGTGAGAAGATAACATAAGAACTCAAATTAAACTGGAATGTTAAACGACTTTAAGATAAAACTATAATGATCTATCATAAATTTTCAGCATAAGCTGTTGGGATTTGTGCTACGTGATAGCTTACCTAACCTTTTCTATATTCAAACAGAATCTTTATAATAATGAAACCAAAACGAAAAATAAAGGTTACCTTACACAGGAACAATTCTTTTTATTAATCTATTTCTTCATTATTTACATAATCATAAACCTAGTTTATGGTTTAAATTCACTTACTTGCACTTGGCTGATAGGGCAAACGACGTTGCTGTCCAACTATCATACTTTTTGAATGTTTCCACTTGCTTATCCAGATCGAATGTTTCACTGGAAAGAGAATTAATCGTGACTATTTCAAGACAAGCATTTCCACTACTTTGTTTTCATTCTGTCAGACCTCCATTTGCTTAATCTTCGCCCTTGTATTTTTTTCAATCAAATCCCATAAGTATTCCCCTCGTCTAAAAAAGCAAATTTGTTTGTTGACTTGTTTCTTAAAGTTCTCGAGAAACAGATCTCCCTACATACAGTCCATTCTTAGTGGAGAATTTTAGCCTTTTAGCGATATTACCAAATATCTCCTGAACTTCCAAACATCTAATCATAAATCGACTAAAACTTGAAAATCTATAAAGTATAAAGTATTATGTAGATCTAACCAAATACAGAAAATGGCCTGGAGACTTACCGACAGTTGTAGACAAACACCATGCCATGTTTTGGTCCTCGGGGGCCCTTGTCCACCTTGATCCGAACTTTGGTGACTTGAATGTGGTCCGATGCCTTAAAGAACATGTTCACTTTGGTCTTCCCGTCCCCGCTCAGATAGGCTGCCACGGAGAGAAAACCGTTTTTTTTTGTTATGTACACCTGTGAAAAATCTGACCACTCAGGTTTTAAATGATAGAACTTGCTTTGAAGAACGGAGTAAAATAGAAATACGCATATATACACTGTATCACAGTGATAGTTCTTTTAGGTATGGATTTATCCCTAGCCGAGTCACACCAAAGACTTTAACAATGGCATTGGTCACTGCTTGCCAGGCACTCGGTATAAAGGCATTGGGTGTCGTTGCTACAAATAGGTACCTCATTTCAAAGATTCGGTCACTGCCCCTATGGCGTAAAACTAGCTGCGAAGCTTTACCTTGTGCAGTCTGGTAAAAGAACCCTAAAGGGTTGGCCAGACGTTAAACTAACCCAACAAACAAAACTTTAGGTATTGAGCGAGAAATATGATAAATGTCTATGGAAATAACAAACTTTGACATATTATTATTCATGAAAAACTCGAGATTCAAGACAGCCTTACCAAACCCGCTAAAAGTCCTGCTGTAAGTACTGACCCTGGGCTGTGGTCCAGTTGCCGGAGAGGACGTTCTGCGGGCCGGACGTCTCCTCCTTCTGACCGCCGTCACACCCCGCCAGCGTCATCGACACCATCGAACCTGACCACGGGGAGAGAAGATGAGTAATTTTTTCTTAAGTACCATAAAACCCCTTTCTTAATCACAGGGGGAGATGAGACATTTTTTAAGGACCATAAAATCCCTATTTAAGCCATGACCTATTCCAAGCAACACGCTGACTTTTGAGATTCCCTGAGGCCATTTTCTCTGGATTATTTTTTTGGGAGTTAGGGTTTTACGATAATGACTATTTATAAGACTAGGAAAAAAGAGCTGTTAATGGCCCATGTCAAACGTTGTTATGAACATGACAATTTTTCATAGAATATGGTCACGATTTACAATCTTAATTGCTGTGAAGAATCGTGGTTGCAACGTTTAGCATGAACATTGAAACTACACTTTCAAAATGATCAGTTGGCTATCAGACTTTATTTTTCATTTTCTTTCGAGATGCTATGTATATATCTAAATGTCATTTCTTTGGAAACCGAACTTACTCTGTTTCATCCAGAATGTATTGCGGACTGTGTTCAAGCTCCGTAAGAGCTTGGTGGCTTCAAGCTTAAATCCTTTGTGTTCTGAAAAAGAAGCGACAAGAATAAATTTACATTTCGTCAGTCGATGACAATATTGGCTAAATAAGTCAATCTAGGAGAATGGGTAACCTCAAATGATAACCGTATATATATCCTACATGGAGAAAAAAAGTACGCAAAAAGTGATCATAGTCACCTGAATAAATAGATGGATTTATTCATACATTATAATACATGTAAGAAACTGAAGTTATTTAAAGCTTTATGTTCTAAAAGTTAAAGACTTTATGATGGATATATTATCAGAAATATAGTCTGATCTGTTTTAAGAACATACTGTACTGCATTCATTAACTGAATAGAAAAACAGCGTTTGTAAAAAGTAACAGTTCTTGATTTACCTTGCAGACACTGGAGGGCGCTTAGAGTTCCGGACACGTGACCACAGGCCAGGTTGAAGGCTAACATGACGTAGAGGGCTTCCTCCTGAACCTCCAAACAGTCGTCCCTGGTAAGGTTAAAGGGAGTTCCAAAGGAATGTTGACATTATAAAAAGAAAATAACAATACCATTCATTAAAGAATTACATGCTCTAACGTTGAATCGTTTCTATCGCTGCTTCACGGCTACTCGTATGAACACATTACTAAGTTGGTCATAAAATGCGTCCATGAAAAAAATGAATGATAATATTTGCGAGATTAGTTCCAAAACATTATGTGAGGAAGCTGAGTAGAAGAAAAGCAGACAATATTCATAAGGAAACATAGGATATCGTCATTTCTTTTTACTCAAACAAGCACATCTCGCTTGATAGTATATCTTCATTTCATTTCTTTATTTATTTGCCTATTTATTTATTATCAAATAACAATATCATTTTTTAATATATCACTATAAAGAAAAGACATGCTAATCAATACAAACCCTGAGATATCGTTGAGGAAGCGGTCGACCTCCTTGAGGACATGAGCGCTGAGGACCTGAGGTCGCTCGTTACTCGCCGGGCACAGCGCCAGGGGCGGCATGTGCTGCAAGGCTGACCTGTGGAACAACAGGTGGTTAACATAAAACTTTTTTTTACACCTGTGTATGGTGGAGAATTCTTTAGGTTATATTAGAAACTTGCACGATCATTAAAGGAAACACATTATTATCTTCTTTTTTTTATGTTATCCATTTACAATACTCAGATTGATCTTCCGTATAGATTATGAGCAAACATAGTGACACATAAATACAATAATGTTGTTCTATATGAACATGTGGTATCAAGCCCAACTCTCTTTCCTCCATAATGCCGTTTATTCTACCAATATCGACCTTTTTATTTAAAGACCTTTAAATGACCTATTTTAGACATTCGTTTTACAAATGCAAGACGTATTCCCATGTTGAAGTGAATCACACGAAAACCTGCTCGAACGGTTACAAAAACATACCAATAAAATTAAACTAAAATAGAATATATTCGCCAGAACCAAAAGTGTATATATTACTTGATAATAAAGCCTTACTCGGATTATTTTTTCTCTCTAAAATTCTCTTTCAATGGATATTAGCCCAAATTGAAAAACTCAAACTTACTTGGAATGTGTGATGATGTTGGTGCGCAGGGCGGGGTTGACGGGGATGGCGGCCGTGGCCGTGGACGCCAGCACCTGGAGGAACCAGGAGGCCGACGCGTCCATCACACTCACCGTGGACTCCTTCATAATCCTGAACGTAAAGTAGACAGTTGGAGTGGTATGTGGCAAACAGTCCAAGCCCCATGTTTTCGTAACTGATTAGGCTAATCAGGTAAATGTTGATTAGGGTCTCACAATCAGCAATTTTTTCTTTTACGAAAACTGATAAATTTATTACAGAATAAGCTGGAAGAGGGATTATCTGGGGTAAAATTTATTCAAGACAGACAGAATTTGTAATTATGAGACCGTAATCAAAACTTTCCTGATTAGCCTAATTAGTTACGAAGATATGACCCCAGGATAGTCATAAGTAATACACATATGAAAATTGGTAAAGGATTTAACGAAGTCTTCTCTCAAACTAATATTCAAGACGGTTATTTTTACTTTGTTCCTATTTGTTAGGTTAATATGCAAACTTGATCATTCGTATATGGCATGTTGATAAATACTGCTGATGGGTAAAATATTGTGCATGGTTCTCTTCTATGGAATAATTTAACATATGCGGTAGCGTCAATGTTACATACCGATATCCCAGGGTTCTGACTTCATGTATACGAGTATCACAGCCGTCACTATGGCAACGTTTTATATTCAACTGTATGACTGCAAAACAAATCAAAGTTCACAGATTTAGCTCACTAACTAATAAGACTTGAACATATGAGACTTGAAAAAAAACAATGACATGCTTATATTGATTAAATTAACTGCTAAGTTGTGCCTTACTGTACTAAATATGAAAGGTACTACCAAACTTACAAAGTATTGTGGTACATACACATCATTTTTATGCGTGTATATAATTTTTCACCTAATAGTGTTACATTAAAGAATGAGAAAGTTCATTCAAAGCACTTGTACTCTCAAGTACTTCGCTATACCTACTTGGGTAATAAGTCTTGACATTTTCTAACAAGGAGACCTCTCCGGTAATATGACTGGAATATAAAAGAAACATGATTCATCAGTAAACAAAAACATTACTTTTCTTATTTCTTAATATGAATATGTGATTTTTATTGTACTTTTCCAGTCTTTTAGCATTCAAAGAGCATGAGGAAACACTTCATAATTTTAAGAACACCGATAAAATGCCTGTACTGTAGTTACCACAGAACCAGTTGCTGTCAGACACGGTCATTATGATTTTTATTTGACACTGTTTGGCTGCTTAATGAAAAGCATGTTCAAAGTTGAGAACAAGCCTCACCTATGTATTCGCACCTCCTTGATTTCGTGCAACGAATGTGCATTCTTGCCCACGGCGACACTGATGAGCTGCGGCATGTAGCTTTGATCGCTGGCGGCCACGACGACTGACATCTGTTTGATGACCACACTGTTTTTCATCCTCAACCTACACAACAAGTAAGGTGATAATGATAATGTGTTAGAGTTTAAGGTCCATTCAGTAATATGTCAGCTATATCAAGATCAACTCGCCATTTCACCCTGTACAAATTACTGATGACTGGCACAAAAGAAATGACTACCCAATTTCATGCCTGTTTTAACACTGGATCCAAGGAACATCCGATGGTATTGCTTTGGTCGCCCTGCTCTGTATCTCCTTACAACAGAATAGGCCACCCCCGCAAAAAAAGGTGTCCTAATGTTCAAATTATGGAAGGATCATTGAGGATCCTGATGTGCTCAATGGCCTGTTTTTTTTGTTTTTGTTTTTAATAAGATTAAATTCATTAAATGTTCTTCAATAACGCAGCAACCAAATATTGTCAGTACTCACCGAATCCAGTGGGAGCGGGCAGAGCCGTCCGACTGCCAAAAGGATGAGAAGTCTGAGTTGGTCAATCTGCAAAATAAATCATCACGAATCCTGTATTACATATCAAAGAATAGAATAACGTGTGGATATGTTTTTTGCTCAAACAAGAAATCTAGTATTTGTGTCAATGTGATGTAAATATCCAGATTATCGTATCTTTTTACTTGCATGAAAGAAATCTGAAATTACTGCCATGACAAATCTGATTACTGTTGGAAGATCTTGTAACTACAGGAAACAGTTGAATGAAATATATGTTTAATCTGTTTGGACTGGGAGATGCGAAAACAAATCATAGTTCATTAACAACAACAGCCTTTGAGTAATCAAAGAGTTCAACTTCCACCCTATCTTTTCAGCTACATACACTACTACTCAAAACTAAAACGTGGACAAAATTATTTCCTATCCAGTCCTTCTTGATTAAATTACTCTATCAACTCGGACAGTCTGGTTACCTGTAGGCATCGGCTTTGTTTGTGGAGACTTCTATCGACTTCCAGCAGCGTGTGATGGTCTTCATCTCCTCCCCTTCACTCAACATGCACGCCACCTGCTGTCGACTCGCTGAAACATCAACAGCAACCATATATGTTTTTTTTTCACTGTTAGAAATGCACACTTTACACTTCATTGATTCTGATCAAGAGAAATTACGTTTATGGTATGCACCCTTCTCATGAACTTTCGCACAGGTGTCGAGACGAAGGTAGTGGGACTGGTTACTGGTTACATAGGGTTATAGAGGGAATGGATCGAAAGTTAAGAATTTATCTCCCTTAAAGTCAGTGACCACCAATTATTGCCAATTAACAATTGTATATGGGGACTCAATACAGGTGTCCATAAAGGTATTCCCACCACATTACCTATCAACAGGTGGCAGAACCCTTGGTGAGAAGAGCACAGCCTCGGTATACCTACCAGATTTTCTTTTGGACAATTTTAAGTCATGTCCAACCGACTTTTGTACTTTATCAATTGACAGTTGAGGGCAGTTTTTTCCCCTGCTCTTGCTTGTTTTCCTATGCGCTCCCCAGTGTCAAACTGGTAAGCTCGAGTTTCGGGGAGAAGGGAAGGCGAGTCGAATGTCTATAGACATCACTTGAGAGATTAGAAAGGAAACAAAGAACTCACAGTTAATGAGTTCATATCAGAAACAGTATTATTGTACTTACCCACGTCTTTGAGTTTGTTGAAGTGACTCTTCACAATAGATAGGCGCATGTTGACCGTGTTATTAAAGCCAGTTAATATGGGGAACGGGAGCGAAGAGCTGGAAGCACGATTCCTCAAGAGGAACTAAAAGTACGGAAACACAATTACTTTAATAATTCGGTCAAGTAATGAAAGCTACTTCACAACATCGGATATCCAGTCACACTTTGAGACTCGATTGTATCCATGTTTTAGGGCTGGAAAGTTGCAGATCAACAGTGTTTAAGGGCACTGCTCAGATTAATATTGAAACTGATGACCAATAGAGTTACCTTAACTGACTGGGCCTTAACTTGTATGGGAAACATTAGAATGGACACCTAAGAGAAGGATCATTGTTTCAATGGTACTTTATATTGGTTGTTCCTGACAATCATATATATTTTTTCTAACAATTATGATTCACTGAACTGCCCAATCTAACTCAGTAACTGGTTTATATGATGAACCTCAGTATTTAGGATAACTTACGTTAAGGATCCGCGTGCCGTGCTGACCTACGGTCTGTTTGTCTTCATTGTACACGTCAATGAAACCTAAAAAAAGAATACATCACAAATGAATCAATGCAATTCACCGCAGAATGAATAAAAAAAGATGAATGAATCCATCTTAAAGTGATGGAACCATTAAATCGACAAAGTAATTATTTGTTCATTTCTAATCTAGAGAGACCAAAGAAGCCAAAATCATTCATTCGGAATGAATATAAAAACTCTAACCAAAATGAAATATTTGAATAAAAATATTCATAGATAAGTACCTGGTGTGAGGGAGCAGGCTTGCAGGGTGCGCACCACGTACCCTAGCTCACCAGCAAAGTTGGCGCTGTTGGAGTTTTTGAGCGCCTCTTGCATGGCACCGACGTCGGCTGTACCATCCCCTTCTGTGTCGAACTGCTGGAAGGCCTAGACGATTCACAGAACAGGTGGTGAATTAGGGTCTTAAAGTTGTGTAAGAATAGGCGAGTAACTAATGTAATGGAAGGAGAAAGAAAGGGAGAACTTCATTTTGGGATTATATACTAAGCAATAATTTAGTTATATAAGATTAGGGGCAGATTTTTCTTCTAAAATATTCCTAGAGGGAAAATCATTCTATCAACATCTCATAAAGATTGCAGTAGACTAGATTTTAAGATTAGAAGTATTAAGTATTGGTCAATATGATAACCTAAAAAAACATGGGATTCAAATTACCAACCAAAACGGACGAGGAAATTTGAAGACGATACAAGTCCTTGGATTTTTTTTTCTATAATAAGCATAGAGATACATAATCTTATCCATGTGTACTTTTATGCTGTACGTAAAGGGTTTAGGTAACAGCCTTACCTGTACGGCCTCTTCCCGACCGACGGAGCGGGACATGAGCACATCACAGAACTGGGCCAAGGTCACCGTGTCCTGAACAAAACCCCACAATTAAATAATTAAATATAATTTCTAATATTCACTGACTACTCCAATAATTGAAGTAAAGATTTATATCTACGAAGGAAATGGATTGGATTTAGGAGGAAGATACATAGGATCAGCAATGTATACAGAATTGGTAACCGCAATGATTTACACAAAGTGGTGCTTTGGGTTGAATATATATGTTTCTTTAGTATCAGGGTATTATACAGATTTTAATTTTCGCCCTGTGCACATTTTCTTGTATTCTGTGCACTCCCGTCAATAGGGGAAAATATAATGTGAGTGAAAATAATGTCATGCATAAAAAGAAACAAGTAGTAAAACTTGAGTCTGACGTACCTCGCTCCTCTTCTGTCGCTCCTCTAGCCACAGGAGGAGGTGGTCGTGGTGGTGCTGGACCACGTTCTCCGGCATGTCATCTCTGACAACGGGAAAATGAAAGTGGTGAAAATATATTTGTTGGTGAACTGCCAAGTATTGAGTTCATGACTTACCATTCAAGGGCAGACTTAAGACACCCTTAAAAATGTTTGTTTCTTGTTCCCCGCCAAACTAAAACTAAATCACTAATATATGTAGGGTCGACTGGGATTTTAAAAATTTCCTTCCTTATTGTTTGCTCAAGGATTTCTGAAAGAAAGAGATGGGGTAATTTCCAACCGAGCGGCCGGCTAATATTTATTTTTCCAACCGATGGACAGGACACAAACTAGTATTTTCAAGGTAGCCAAAATCTACCCCTGAAAAGATGGCAGCTCATAAAGTTAAATTTTGAGCAGCGATAATCTATACAAGTTTTGGTGTGTTTTATCTCCATAACAGTCTGTTCAGAACAGACAGTAGCTAAAAGCCCCTGAGAATTACAAATTTACCGGAGGATGCCGTAAGGTACGTATCTTTTTTCAGTGTTTCATTGTAATAATCTTCGGAGTTTCCCCCGGTTTTCAGATAACTACATGAGATGGTGAATATATAATTATGAAAATTAGGTATTTTACAACACATTTAAAGCATAATTTTTGTCATAAGACGAAAATATGAAAACTTGTAACCCTGATCCCTGTAAGACGTGAAATATTATATCGTATTCTTTGAATATCGATAATGTTACTTACTTAACCTTGGACGCAGCTGAGCGTAACGACGTGTGTTCAAAGAGCGACTGCAGGTCAATGGATGGCGAAGGGTCCTTATCTACAAAACAGACAAGCTCAAAACTGATACCACTTACACAGCATACATTGAAACACCAAATTATTCCGAATCATCTTGTTTGTTGGGGTAGTTTAACATCTGGCCAAGCCTTCCGGGTTCTTTCCGGACAGCAAAAGGTAATGCTTTTAATTAAGTTAGTTTTATGCCACATGGGCAGTGACTGCATCAATGAGATGAGGTGCCTATTTGTAGCAGTGGGACCCATTACTCTCTTTAAAGTGCTGCCTCACTGAGATATCATGTCATAGGCCCACATGATACATTACCCAGTCACATTATACTGACCCAGGCCGACCAGTGCCAAACAAGCAGTAACCACTGCCATTTGTAAAGTCTTTGGTGTGACTCAGTCTGGATTTAACACTCAACCTCCCAGACTCAAAGCGAGCACTCTACCAACTGAGCTACAGAGTCTTGTCTCCCCATTTGTAACCTTCTACAAACAGCAAGGGGCTGCTGGGGCCACATTATTCCCAGGAGGGTCCCAGGAGGGTCCAAGAGGCACCCCCACCCCGGATCCCAAGGGGCCTTATGGAGTTCCATGTAAATCTGAGAGGTTCTTAACTTCTGGGTAAATCTAAGAAGATTCCATATACATGTAATTCTTATGGTATTCCAAGTTGATTAAAAGAGGTAACTATTAAACCTGAGAGTTTCAGATGAGAATTTTCAAAGGATTACTTTGTGTATGTTCCATGACCTAGACAGTTCTATATCAATATCCAGACACCTAAAGGCACTGTTTTACCAACTATAACCATTATGTGTTGAGTTTTGTTTTATGCTCATCGATGTATCTACCTAAAATGAACCACAATACCGATTCTACAGAATACTACAAATGCTTGATTATTAGACTTGTACCAATGGCGGTGTGGATGACCAGACAAATTCAACAAACATGCGCGTTCATAAATAATTTTTTCCTTAACAATGTAATTAAAGACTTGATTTTAATGTATGATTTTCACGTTTTAAATCAGAACTCACCATTTTCATGTTCTCCGTCAGATGACGTGTCATCATCCTGTTAAATGAAAAGAAACAAAACATAAATTCACGCTTCGTTAGCAGTAATTTTATATTGTTAGAGCATCGTTCAGTTGTAGACCTCCGGTATTCAGATGCCCCCCGGAAGTCCAGTCCGATTCATGGCCGGGGCCATGCCCGTTGGAACTGGAGATAAAATGCTAAAAGATACAACTTCAATGCATGACTGTAACCGCGGGTCAAAGCCCGGGCGGTTGAATCAATCTCGGCCAATTAGGGCAGACCAAAATAAAAAAGAGAAGAGAAAAAAAAAAGGGGGGGGGGGGGGGTTGGATCCATTCTACCTGGGTAACTATGGGACCAGTAGCAAAAATAGGAAACAGTCATGTTATTGCTAAGAAGCAAGCATTCCCCAGGGCTTACTCCTGAGACTGGGGTAGAGAAATACATTTCAAGATCTGCAACAACTCTTTCATCTATTCCACACAATATGAAATAATTTCGGCACTATCGTGGTTATTGTCCATTTTTCACCCTCTTTTGCCGTAACATATGTATATAGAATTTTAACCAATCAACAAGGACACTGTAAACCGTCTGAACATGCTTCAATTTGCTCTGTATATATATATATTTCTGCTCAATTCACAAAATCATGTATGTCGAGGGAATAAATGAGATTCCAGACCACGCCACCTAGTGTGGTAATCTGCTAGTCGGACAAGCTTGGAGTTTTTTTCTCTTTGAGCTAATGTAAATTGGCAATGTTAGACCACCTAAAACTTTTTATATAGCCATAGTTTAAGAATGATGTAGCTATGGCTGCATAGTTCAGAACTTCATCTATTTATTGGTATATAAACCATGACTCCGAATATTTACGTTCTATTTTATAAACATTTTCCAATATAAAAAGTTTTGATTTAATCTTTGGCCAATGGGAAGGGTCCCCAGAGGCCTTATCAGTGTTATGTAATAGCCCCCCACCAATCAGGTGTGGCACTGTCCCCACCACGTGGACTTGTTTGTCCTTCCTCCACTGGACCGTGACGGTCGCGCGAGGTCTGGAATAAGGTCTGGAACACAGTTTGTTAATGTTACTGACTCAGCCACACATGGGAAGTAATGTTCAAAACGCAAATGTATATATTCCCTCAAATTTGTTTTTCCTCGAACATGTATATACACTAATGTATCTATGGAAACAGCATTCTCTTAATTTATCATCAAATCGTTCATTTTATCTGTAGTGACCTAATATTGAAGGAAAGTGTTATCTGTGTAGCCGTACGGAGTCAACTGGATGATTTTCCTGTATGTACATGCATTATGTAGCTTGTAAACATATACATTGTTTTGTACATCTTTAACTCATTCAGGTAGTTGAGCCAATAAATAGACGCTATGCAAGCGTCTCTCAATGATACAAGATATTAATACACGCGTAGAGTATGAAATCTAAAGAGGCATGCTATTGCTCAATTCCCTCTTATACTTTTATATCAGTCATATTTTCTGGTGAGTAATCAATATTTTTAAATATATGACTATCAACCAATCTTTATATACGAGGTCAGTGCGTGATTTATAACACGCTGAATATCTCAGAAGGGACAAGGAAAAGTGATATAGATCATGATTCAATGTGATTTTGCATATAATGCTGCTCTTCTACCTAATACGATAACCAAGAGTTTAATCATGCTTGTATGAATTCCAAATAGTATGCTTCATGCACTCCTATGTCTGGTAGGTTAATAACTGTCAAATCAATGTACATGTAATACATATCATATTATTGTGATAAGCGCGATCTCAAAATTAGATCCATGCACTGCGATCATCATAATTGGGGGAGGATCCAACAATTGTAGATAATGTATTACTATATCTTGAAAGATAAGCCATTTTTTTCAGTATTGGATCCATAACAGAAACAGAGTGAGTGAGTGATGTATGTAATGTTTTATGCTGTACTGACAGCCAGGGTCATTTTCACAGCGAAAACAACTTAGGACAAATGCTGACTTTTCAGACACGTGTTTTGACTTGGTCAGTCCTTGGTGATCGTATCTATGAGATGAGGGTGACAGGGCGGGCAAACAGCAGGGGATCAAACCGGGAAATCATTTTTGCTGTACCTCATCCCTTAGTGAACCCAGACACCAACCAGGAATTGAACCCAATGAACTACTTGGTCAGTGCTGGGTCCCCCATTTCGTTGTCCTTTACAATCAGCAGGGAACAGAAAAAGAACACTGATGTAGTGGGGGAGTGGACGTTTACAGTTAAATTTCCAGAACATACACAACAGGCATGTCACATTATAAACTTGGGTTATTTTCTCTAGATCCTTATATGTAACTACACCATCTATAACTACTTTGGGAATATTAGACATTTTCCTAAACCGTAACCTGCACAAAAGGCTACTTGGAGTAGAGAAAAGCATATTGCTCATGATCCATATGTACCCACAATAATTAAAAAAAAAACAGTAAGATTTCCTTTTTTGTCCGGTGCTTTTGGGATAAGAGGTCCTGGTTGACCAAAGGTATGTAAATTTTGTTGGTTGACGTCATGCAACAGACGAATTTTCAGAATGAAAATTCACCAAGACAAGAAAATAGACAACGGGTGTGTTTAGATGGAAGCAGGACAATCTAAATTGATCGATGGTCTGGGGAGACAGAAGTGAGGGATGGGGTGTTGCGCCATGGAGACCAACAAGGGCAATCTTTATTGCGAATACAAAGTTTTTGATGATTCTGCAGGCATGCCAGTCAATGAAAGTGATTTGTGCGGCAAATAAGAAAAGTAAACTAAAACACCTCTAAATGTCAATTTTGAGAAAGAAATCAACCTGATATACGTTTAAATAATATCCAATAAATGTACTCTTTCTAATGACATTCTGTGTAAAATGCTATCCTGCAACAGAAAAAAAATGCTTTCTCGAATTTGGACGAATCTAAAAATTGGTCTCAAAAGTATCAAAAGTGTCGAACTTGGGGCAAATTAACTCTGTTCGATGCACAGTTCCACTCTATTGTAGTGGCACCTGTCTGAAGATGTATGTAAAATGCTGACCTTCCTATCTGACCATTACAAAAACAATGGGAATGCACAATTTCTTAATCCTTATTAAAACACATCCACGATTTTTGATGCAGGGGTCTGACTTGCCCGCATTTCTTAATTCATCAATAGAGAGCCCTTTCATCGTTTCACTGGTCATATGACGTTTTAGTATACATATGACTCGTATGAGACACAAGGAACTACGCAAAAACCGTAATCATCTTCTCTCACCTCCTGACTTTCTTTTCTGTACTTTAAGCTGCAACTGTTATGGCAGATTAAAAGTGTACTGATAATAGTTTTTTTTTGCTAATGCTTAAAATGTAATACACGTATAAAGGGATTATATAGTATTAGACCAGGATGTTAATGATTTCTATATCACCACCAACAAAAAAATGGCCTTTTATTGCTGACTAAATCTATAGACAAGTTGACCGTAAAATAACAACCCCCTCCAGCAGCCCTCCTTGGGCTGTACTGCGCACCAGTACGTACGTATGTCTCCCTACAATGACCTTGGTCTGTGTGTTCTATAAATAGCCGAGTCAATTCTTACCAGGAGCAGCTCGCCCCTCCGTCTCCGAGCCGCACCCCAGTCACCATACAAGTGCAATACTAGTATATTGGTGAGTCAACAGACCCCTCAGCAGTCACTGAGGGGCAGGCAGAGACTGGTCCAAATGTAGAGGCCAGTGAAATGTGGGGGCCTCTGGAACGTTAGGATCTTGAAAGTCATTGAAATGTATCACAATTGACGCATTACACTAAAAATAAGTCTCAGTATATTTTATGAGGAACACGCCATTGTTGCATACCAACTTTTTTTTTAACATAATCGCTGTAGAGGCATGTCTAGACACTGGCCAATATATAAAGCTGAATTCTACAAATTTTAGGAAAGCAATTCATCAACCAAATTGCTTTGGTGAATTTTAGCATTATGCAACTCTCTTCATGGAATAAGGATTGAGGTAATTTTGAAACTACTTCATTGCTTTGGTGAATTTTGGCATTATGCAACTCTCTTCATGGAATAAGGATTGAGGTAATTTTGAAACTACTTCATGGTAAACTTTAATGTTGTTGTAAACTGGGATGGGCTTATTATTAATGTTAAACCAAAAAAATTTATGGTGTACTCCATGTCTGCCAAAAGGAAGGCTTTTTTTACACGTCCATATCTTTAACTTTGGTTTTATGTACCCTTTTTGATATGGTAAAAGGGGATGCAAAAAAGAAGAGTTATAAATGCTGATGGGGACAACGACCATTTGCCCGTCTCCCATTTATTCAGGTTATTCGCATACGTGTCCACTGGTAGCCAGCAGTTGGTATTCTTGCTAACTACAGCTTGAATAATGCTGACTGGCAATAACTCGGTCGTCCAATTATTAGAAAAAACAAAAGGTCATAGAGTGCTAAAGTTTTGTTGACGATATCAGGTTCTAGTGGTCGCTGTCAGATCAAAAATATATCTAGAGACAAGAACACAACTAGTGCCCAAATCAAGCTTGTTACTCCATACCAAATACCACTTGAGAGCCACATGAACACATGGATCTGACCAGATATTTGTTATACGATATATAATCTGATATATGATATGATCAGGCGCAGTTAAACATTTGCACTGGGGGTTTACTCAAAGCACACACGACATAATTGACTTCTTTGCTTTGACAGGACTCTGGATCTATACCTAAGTGCTTTTGGTCCCAACCCATTGCATGAGCGTCAGCGTCCCAGTGCTGGCACCAACCCAGACCTGACCAGACAGTCTGAAATAATTGATTTCCATGTTACCCGCTTTCCCTCTGTCCATTTAAAATCTAGTTTAGTCCTTTGTATTGTGACACAATGCGGTTGTACAATATCATATTACAATGGAAGGAGTCAATGTGCACTGGGGGCTCTCCCCCCCCCCCCCCCCCCCACAAACATTTGGTCATATTTTTCAATATAAGTCTCGGTCCCGGAGGGGCAAATGGATATCTAATATGGACACCCCCTCTCCCTTTTGATAATCTTTGGATCCGCCCCTGATTTACATTCATTTTAATCATCAGTGGAGTTCAGCTCTGAATTTCCTATACTTGTCATTTCTTTGAGTCTGTGTAAATTCTAACGTCTAACTGATTTCTTCATTTACAAACATTCCGAACAGCTTTGATCTGAACGTCTTAATCTTGTATGGAAGCTGGACTTTCCATTAATCAGTAATAGGTGGACTCTGGACACAAGGTGCATGATTTTTATGCACACACTTTTGGAGATATGCAGGCAGCTTTGCAATGGTTTTCCGTGTGAACACACTTTGGGGAATTTGCATTTGGAGTGTGCACGGGAAAAAAATCATTATTTTGGACAATGTTCATATACAAACTGTTTATAAGTTGTGTGTCAGTATCTAACGTACATCCTTTTGAGTAGGCTAGATTATCATTAATATCTTAACATGAATGCCCTCACCTGAACTCTATAAAGTATAATTTACGGAGGCATTGTAATGATTTTCCTTTAGCAATCGCTAGTGGTTATCAGACAAAGATAAAGTAGTGTCCCTTGGGACAGATAGGATAAAATAATTCAAACACATAAAGTATCATCAAAGTACATTCTGTGCGTTTGTCCCCCTATACAGCAATTTACTGTGAACGTGGATGGGATCGACCGTTCATTTTAAACTTCCACAATTTCCAGCATTTTATTACTAACATTTGTCAGTTGGCGGTATGCCCTGCTGGCTGTGAACGTATTGAAAGGCACGTTCAAGCAATTGTCCGGATCGATAAAATTCTCCAAAATATGAATGGAATATTTCAAACTATTAAACAGTACAGCTCTTCTGAAATGTAGGGACTTTTTCAAGCCAAAAATAGAGAAATTCGTATAAAGAAGAAAAGGTCGGCTAAACTTTGTGAATAAACTGGACGGTTAAAACATGAATTTTGAAGGCCAAAGTGTTTGAACATCAAATGACCATGGGTCAGTCGGTCCTTAAAAGGTAGCCTAGGAAAACTCCGTTCCTATGTTTCTAGGCACTCGACAATGGATAATAGAGCCGGGCCTAAAGGCTATCTAAGACCTGTTTTTTTTTTTTTTCAAAGGAATTCCCTACTTTTCAGTCAGGTCTCAGGTGGCTAGACTCATCCCAACTTAACTATCTTATACTGTAACTTGCTCTTTAATAGAAAGACTTGAAATTAGTGCACAGACATAGAAGCACACTCAGCAATCTCCAAATACAAGCTAGAGTCAAAGACTAATGGATATCTATACAGGGGCCAGCAAACTTGTATTTATAAGGGACTGACATTCTATTAGTTGTACAATACGACTAAGGTACATGTACTACATAGCTCCAACAAATTACATTAACATGAGGCCACTATTATAGGCGCATATTCTTTCTACCTTTTGGATAGTTTAGAAAACCCACTTACCATGCTACAGTAAGAAAAAAATCACCGAATTAATTCCGCACACAGTAAGTCTAATTCGTATAATGCTCCAGCTCCAATACGCTGCTCCCTCTACAAACAATACCTGCTCTGCTGTACGTGTACTGTGACTGTGCTAGAGACTCTTTGGGTATTTCGGAGGCCTAGTAGGCCGTGCCATATTTGTACCACTGCCAACATTCTCCGTCCCTCCACAGAAACAACTCACCCTTACTAGAGGTGACCTCGATTAATTCAGGGGTCAGTTAGAGCAATGTAAGGGGGCTTTCTGTTTACCATTATTTACGTTTTAGCTTTTTTTCCCTTCTTTTTTTAGACCCTGTCATCAATATTCCTTAGAAGTCTGATACACGCCTTGGATTTACTCTTATGAAGTTACGTGCTATTGCTATCTGTTTATAGTTATACATGTTATCTTTCTTGCTCTTTTTTCAATGATTTGGAAAAGTGGATGTCCATCAGTAATGTCAAAGTCAATAACATTGCGGCTGAATTTATTCTGGGAAATTTGAGCCTACGATGAACAAATCAAAACTATGTTAAACCTTTATATGGCCTTAGTATTCAAAGATCAGACAATGGTACACGAGCCTTAGACGGGAAACTACAGTCTAGATATAGTGTATCGGGTATTGCATTTACCGTAAAACCCCTAATCAATATTAGTATTGAAAATGAGAGCTCTAGAGTGGTCAAAATTAAGGATGCGGCTCATCAGGGTTTGTGCCAAATATTTCCTTATAATCTTCGAGTCGAAATTATTTGATTATATAAATAGAATTGTTACGTGCTCATCTCAACATCTGCCATTTTTTTTTATCAAAACCCAGAACTAAAAGTATCAAAAATCGAGTGCGGCTTATACCAGGGGTTTTACGGTGCTGCAAAGTTGATGCAAAGACAAACCAGATGAAACCCTAAAAGTCAGTGTGCGGCTATAAATTGGGTGTGGCTCAAATTAGGGGTTTTACGGTATTCTACATCAGTGACCTACTGGCACCATGCCAGTAGCTCTATACTGGGCTAGCGGCATTGACCTTTCTGGATGTGCAGTGAACTGATCCATAACATGTCTGCTATCTGTTTATAAAACCAAATCATTGTAAAAGATAGATTTATAAAATAAATAATCATGGCAAAGCATTGGAACTCAAACAAATTCACAACATGGGGTACAAGTAATCTTAGACTGTATTCCCTGTTCTGCATAAATTTCCTTGGTACCAACGGCACACTCTAACTCAAATACATGTTCCAGAGAGATTCTAATCTCTTGCTCTTCAATGCTAGACACCCCTGGGAGTCCTCCAATGTGTAACTGTTCATGGATTACTTTATCCCTAGTCGAGGCTTCGAGTGCTACTTTATACCTAGTAGCTAAGCCTCTTTACAACACTACCTTTTGTTCTCTTCACACATTGTGGTTTTTAGGAGAATGTAGTAATCTGAGAATAAGCTGTAGATTCATTTATAAGCCCTCTCCACAGATCAGACTATTCCCTTCCCTTTCCTGCAAGGTTATGGACTCTGTACCATCTATTGGCAGGAGTGGTAAGGTCATCCCTCCTGTCCAACTTGGAACGGGAAAGGGGATTCCCTGTTACCAGCACCCACTCTCCTATTACTACATCTGATAATGTGGTAGTCAGGTTTTCTAGCCCCTGTGCGTCCCCTGTAGGGTTGTGGAAGATTATGGGAAGCAGACGGGGGGGGGGGGGGGGAGTGGGAGGGAGCCTGTTTGGGCCAAAGGATGTCTGGGTTCCTGGTTTATTTTGCCCTTATCCCATGAATCCATCAAAATTGCAATGCAAATGGTAACAAGAAAGTAACAAAGGGTTAAACACAGAGAAAAATGTTGATAGCATAAATCATAACTTGAAAAAGCAAACAATGTTGGTATTAAAAGACACCCTAAAGAGGCGATCTGATTCCATCACTAAACTGTTCCCTGAAAATTCAATCTATTCTAGAGTATTTATGTTCACAGTTCCAAGTCATAGATAAACTTAGTTCTTGTTCCCATATCTTTTGGATAAAACCTGTCTTGTAAAAGGAGCAGTACCACTGAAAATTGTCCCTATTCCCCTGACCATGAGCCCCACTGCTGGACTGGGAATGAGAGCCAGTCCTGGGAATGAGAGCTGGCTGTTGAGTGTTTAACCACCCACCACTTGATGATGGCCTGATAACTCCCCCCTCCCCTGCCTCTTATCAACTACTGACAGGTGGCTTGAGCATCAGGTTAAACTTAAAGAAGTTGACAGAAGGTCCCCCATCCATACACACAAAGATTGGGAGAGAGAGGTAGTAATTTTTTGACTGAAACACATTATGATAATTGAAATTTTTTACTAAGTACTGTGGACTATTCCAGTTAACATGTATGGGGTAATCATGAAACTTTATTCTTAAGCTAAAAAATATGGTTAACAACACACAAAAGTTGCCACAAAATCAAGAAAATTTAAGGAATTTGACTGGTTTCCAGATTGATAAAAGGCTACAGTACAGACCCAGTGAAGGCTGTAAGAGTATACCGGGAAGCAGCAGATGAAGATGTGACGTCATTACAAACAGACTTTAAGAGATGCCCAAAAAAGAGGCAATCAGATGATCGCCTCTTGATAAAACACTCTCATTTTTGTTCTAATCAAAATGTCACTAGGTTGTTTTTTTGCTCATTATAGTTTGAAAGTCCTTATTTTCTCTCTAATTTTAGAATTGTTGTCACATGATCTAGTTTCCATGACAACCAATTCCAACCAACCAACCAACCGACCAACCAACCTAGCTCCATCTTATCAGTAGACACTCTATGTGTTTTGATGTTCCATCTGTAGCTAATTTGTGACAATTCCTATAGTTACAGGGACGTTCTTGTCCGTGCTTCATAAGGCTAATGTACGCCGACATTAGCCTAATGACGCGGCGGGTTTTGGGATGTTAGAACGTAATCCAGTGACATGATTGGTCACATCACGAAATTGGCACGCCTGGCAGGGGGTTACAACATAGCAAATAATGACGTCCTTACAGATGAGAACGTCCCTTTAAACGGCAGTCTTGTCCATGGCTTGTTAGGCTAAACATACGCCAATGTTAGCCTAAGTAACAATGCTGCAGCCGGCAATGTGTTCAGTGATGCAATTGGTCATGTCATAAATTTGGCGCTGCAGGACAGGAGTTACAAAATAGCAAATAACATCCTGATGGATACATCTTGATCTAGGCTTGTCTGCAGGTAAAAGACGATGTAACCTGCAATCAATCGTATGGAGAATTGACATACCATAGAACATGACTGATGGCGGATATTTTTTTCTCTCTATCTAACCCTCTTTTGTACCTGAACCTCACCAGCATGCACCAAACCATGCACATAAACCTAAAGATTCTGGGGCCCTGGCAGCCCACAGATCCCTTGCCAAAATTTGATGTGATTGTGGATTTCAAAGAGTACTTGTATCCCTATAACTAGGCCTATTTACTTTCAAGAGAATATCCTGAACATTTGTGTACTTATTAGATTACAAATCTTGACATAACTTATTACACATCAAACACGATCTAACACTTCATTTTATGTACATTTAACTGGGAGATGTGCAAACTCCCCCCCCCCCCCCACCCCGATCCAAAAGGATTTATCTGGGCTGGGCTGTAATATTTTTCTCTTAAATGAATTGTTGGTGTTTACAGTTTAGAATTTAGAGAATGGCACAATATATACTCTGTATGTAATTAGCATGGTGTCCATCCTATTCAGTATTCTATTCTTGAAAGATGTGCTGTTCATTCAATAACCTGAATCTAAAAATGGGTAGACCTGCTGTAATTTTACATAGAGTTGTGTCATCTCTTCACTTTCAGTTTCCAGGTTCAGTGATACCAGACTGAATCTGTCCAGAGACTGTCGACTCATCTTTGCGTGTATTTCATTCGATCAATAACACTGATCTACGTGTGACAACCTCTTATGGAAAGTAACAATGCTAACCTTGTAATTTGTGAGGTGATCATCATCACTCTCTGTTGAACTTGCAGTGTTTCCCATGCCTAAACCTGCATTGAATCAAGAAAACATGAAGTGCACCTTGAATTTTCTAAACAGGAAGTCAACCTCTAAGTTTTGCCGAAGACGTTGAAGAGCTCTAATATTTAGGACCATTCATTTAGTAAAAGTGGAAAATACCACCAATCGTTGCGCAAGTGACACAATGAAAAGTCAAATTTTCGACAGTAAAACATTTGGTTACTATTAATGATTGCATATGCAAATAAGAATATGCAAAATATTTACGGATAAAACTACGAATGGTTTGATACAGATCTATTCCAAAATCTATGCTCCCTATCAAGCAGACGCAAATTTGGCGCGAATGCTCCGTGCGTTTTGAGGATGGCACAGCGATCTATAATGTAAATAGACCGATTTACTAATGATTTACGTGAAATACGAACAACGACTATAGTATTGAATTGTCCTAATACCGTCTGTTTATTATTTCAGGACGTTTTTCTCCCCAAAGGGGAAGAGAGCATCGTCACCAGAACCCGATTGCAAGGAAAAGTAAGTGAATTCACCTATTATCGCCCACAGCACTGACCTGTCAAACCCAGGGTTTTAGCCCCAACTGGGCCCAAGCCTGTTGTAACCAAGAAATTTGTTTTCAAAGACAAAGAAAGTACAAACTTGAAAGTGTAATGGCCTGAGAATAACTCGCCTCGCTGCAGTGTACGGCCACTGCAAACTGATTACAAAATCTAATCCAGAAAATAAACAAAAGGTTTTCAAACTGTAAACAGATTTAACATTTAAAATCCCATAACACGTTAGCCAAAACACAAAACGTTTGCTCTCTCCTTCCATATTACCTATGACCGTTGCCAAAGATCTATTGACACGTTAGATCTAGAGTAGAGACTAGTCCAATAAGGTTGACCTACTCTGTTTCACATCTCATCTTCAACAATTGACTAACTTAAATGTCTTCAAATTTTAAGACGTGGTGTAGAGTGTGGGATGTCTTCCTTAGATTAATCTAGGAGGTTTAAACCTTGCGGTAGAATGGTGCCCAACCTGTGCATCCATCTCCGTTCTTCTCTATCTCTGGTGTACTGGGAGCACTGGAAGTCAGGATGCTCTTTCACAAAAGTTAGGATAGAAATGTTTAGTGGGTAGTCAACTGGATTTAATGATTTAGACTCGGAGCATTTCAATACATGGCGTGCGACAGTAGTGTCGTTATAATTTTTAATGTCGTTGAAATGTCCCTGGAATCGTGTGAGTAGGCGATTTTTAGTTTGACCTACATATTGGATGCCACACGTTGTGCACGTAATTAAATAAATTAGATTACTGCTTTGACAATTAACATTGATCATACAACGGAAGCTAGTTCCAAATGTAGTAGATGTAACTGAGCCTGTAAGATTAAGTTTAGGACAGTAGCGGCAGCTGGCTGATCAGTTGCATGTATTGATTTCACAACATTTGAGGTCTCGATCTTTTGAAGAAGTAGAGGCCCTGACCAGTGAATCTGACAAGTTTTTATTTCGACGTAATCCAAAGACGATTTGGCAGTCTGTGAGGTGGCGGGTGCCAGTCGATTTGCCAAGAAGTGACCAATTTTTGGAGACAATCTCCTTAATGGGAGGATTTTTAGGGTTGTGTGTTGTGATACAATAAAACTTTTTGGTGGTGTCCGACTGAGGTGGACTCGACAGTGTTTGGTTCAACGTTGTAGTGTCTGAGGAAATCTGTGATTTCTTGAGGAAATCCTTTCCGAGGACCTCATCACGGTTGAGAGACTCTGCTCGTTCAAGGGCTGATCTCACCAGTCCTTCAGGGTAGCCTCGCCGGATAAAATGGGAAGCTAACATGTAGCAGTTTTCAATGAATTCACTCTGGATAGAACAAATACGGCGGACTCTAAGGAACTGTGAGTACGGGATGCCTTTTAAAATATGGCGTGGGTGTTCAGAAGAGTATAAAAGATAGTTGTGGCTATCGGTTGGTTTACAGAATAGTGTGGTCTGTAATTTATTGTTATCATCCTTATAGATGGTGATGTCTAAAAAGTCAGCCTTCTTAAGGGACGACTCAACTGTAAATTTGATAGTAGGGTGGCATGAATTCAAATATTCAATAAATTCAGTTAAGGCTGAACTGCCATAGGTCCATATGAAAAAAATATCATCAATGAACCTTTTCCATAAGAGCGGTTGGATTGGGTAAGTATATACAAATTGTTTTTCGAAATGACCCATAAATATGTTGGCGAATGATGGTGCTAGTTTAGTGCCCATGGCGGTGCCACCAACTTGCAGATAGTGTTTGTTATCAAACTGGAAATTGTTTGTGGTTAGAACTAATTTTAATAAATTGCATATTGAATTATTGGTGGGATTCTCATAGGGATCCCTCGTGTGATAAAGGGCTTCTGCCACTGCATCGATGCCCTCTTCATTAGGAATGTTAGTATATAGACTAGTAACATCTAAGGTGCATAATAGACTATCCTCTGGTAAGTTGAGGTCCTTGATAATGTTAAGCAGATGGCTGCTGTCTCTAAGATAAGATGGGATTTTCAATACTAGTGGTTGAATAAAGTGGTCAACAAACTGAGAAATCCGTTCAGAGGGGCAGTCATTCGCTGAGACGATAGGTCTCCCCGGAGGGGGGAGAACGTTTTTATGTATTTTTGGTAGGAGGTAAAAGTTGGCTGTGCGCGGAGTGTCTAAGATTAGGTATTTTGAAGTTTTTTCAGAGATCTCTTTGCGTACTAGCATATCAGTGACTGTTTTTCGGACCATATTGTTATGTATGATAGTTAAGTTTTCTTCTTGTAATTTGTAGAAATTACGATCAGAGAGTTGTCGGAGGCCTTCTCGAATATAATCCTCTCTGTTCTGAATTACCACAGATGAGCCTTTATCGGCTTTCTTGATGACAATAGAAGGATCGTTGCTAAGTGATTGTTTCGCATGAAACTCAGCAGAAGTCAGATTCCGTCTATTACCCTGTCTGTTCTTAGAAACCAAAGTGTCTGATTGAGCTTTTTGTAAATCATCGATATTAAGCATCGACATGTGTTCTACAATGGCTGGGCTAGGTGGGTTCCATTTGGACGGGTTCTTAAATTTTGGGTGGGCAAAGGGCTGGGGTCTTGAGCTATCCATAGGGGTAGCATTCATGAAATAATTCCCTCCCGGTTTGTTAAGCGCCAAATGGCGTTTGACACTAAGATGGAAGTTAGCAACATCTTCTATGATTTTACCTGCATCTGGAGTTGATGGAGTATCTACAAAGGTTAAGCCCTTAGACAGGAGACTGAGTTCTGCTGGAGTTAATTTCCGTGAAGAGAGATTAACAACACCTGATAAACAGTTAACAGATTTACTTTCTGAAAAGTCAGAATTATTATTGGAATTCAAGGAACTCTGGGAATTGGGGATGAAACACAGATAAACTTCCAGTAAGGCACTTCGGAAATCAACGTCATTGTACCATTCTGATAGTGTGTCTATTGACCAATCTGGCCCAGTACTTTCTTCAGTACACTCAGATCTTTCGTGGTTAAGGTCACGGTTGCTGTTTCCCCTTTGTTGTTGGAAGGGGCCTTCTGAGGAGGTCCCTTCTGTTTCTTGCGGCCCTGGTCGCGTGATGTGGACTGATCCAAGGGACTGGATGTTATTGTATAACAACCCATATCCTAAAGTAACAAATGGTTACTAGGACACACACCTAACAACTGGTAGTCACACTCAAACTGATGACATCACAGTGCACATGTCACTATGGACACCTACACTGTTGCTAGGCAAAACTGTTGATAGGAACATTCTGTGTCAGATTCTGACACAATGTGGTAGCGCCAGAGCGGAAACGCCGTTTTCCTCGTCTTTAAACTTAAATGTCTTCAAATTCAATTAAACAGTACTAGGCCCTAGGCCTAGATGCGAATCACACAGGACAATTTAATTTTATTTAAGACATTTTATTGGGTTTGTTAAGCAATATTCGACCTTTGAAGTTTGAGTTTTTCAGACTGCTGCTAGCATTAGCATTCTCTGAGCCTGAAGCCACTAAATGTTTCTGTGTAGGGGCCTTCCATTAAGTATGTACGCACCAAGGGGGGGGGGGGTTGGGTCTGGAATTTTTTTTAATTTGCGTACGTTCCTGTACAAATCCATTGCGTATTTTAGGCCAAGGGGTGGGTGGGGGGTCTAGAATTTGATAAATTTTGCGTACGTACTAAATGGAAGGCCCCGTAGTGGGTGGCCAAAATACGACTATTTGGAAGGCAAAGTAGAGGATGACCATAATAAAAATTCCCAAAATAAATCTGGCCTCTAGGATATGAAGATTGTTTTGGAACTGTTCTTTCAGGAAAGAAAAAACACCTCTAAAACCAAAGAACCATTCTCCAAAAAAGCCAGACGATTCACCAGTGAAACTAAGTGCTCGCAAAAAAGGTTCACGGATGGTTATTGAAAGTGATGATGAAGATGGTGCCGAAAATGTAAGTGCTCGTTCTCTGTTCTCTGTCAAATGCTTTCTCTAGACTAAAATATCCATGAGATTTTTCTGGGAATCGTCTAAGGGGACCTTCATACATATAATTTCTGTTTGATGTAAAATGTGTAGGATATGATATCTCTAAATGCAGACAATTTTATACCCTTGAAAAAGGCATACTTGGTATATGATCATGTACTATTTATTATGATTTTTTTTTATTATTCAAAATGGTGTACACAATCCAAACAGACTACCCGAAATGGAAACGGTGTACTAATAGCTTAGTACTTTTAATGTATTATCATATTGTATAATCTAGTTAGGATCAAGCCTAGCAAGTCTACTTCTAAGAAGAGGTATTTTGCGCTCCTAGCGCCACCTGTTAACCAGTATAAAAGGTGTTGCAAGGTAGGGAGCGAGTTAGTTTAGTCTGGAGTTAGTAACTATTAGGAAGTAAGCAGCGTTAGCTGAGCTGCTCGGAGCTATACCTACCAGCTCCTGCGGAGTATACTGGAGTTTACCGATACCAACTACCTCGGACAAAGGATTGTGATAGAGCTAAGCGCTAGGGTGGTCTAGGATGTGCTGGAACAACTTGTATTCTAAATGTGGTTGATCGCTGAGTAGGAGATGGGAAGGTGGACTGATGGAGACTTATTCACTGTGGCTTTGACTCGGGATGAGATGTTTACTTCAATAAAAAACCTTTCATATTAAGAGCTTCCTCATCGTCCATTTCTTTTGAACTATTGGGGAATGGATGAATTAACTTTGAGCGCAGTCTGTTTGGCTCAATGACTTGAATGAACGACTCATGGATAAACTAATTATACACATCACGCAGTCTTAAATCAACATTAACAATAGTTCAACGGCTGATTAACTGAAACTGTTAGATCTACCTGTACTTATTGTGACATGGTAATGTACTAATTTACTTTTGTTGTACACTTCATAGGTAGAAATGACTGAACCATCTCCAGGGAAATCAGAGCCTGTTGTATCAAATGGTCATGTTGATTCCAATGAAGATTCGTCGTCTCCCGCTTTACCCATTCCTTCACATGGCATTCCCTATCGTAGAACAGGTATCATCGTACATTCTTTTTTAAATCTGTTGGAATTGTGCCATTATGATAGACAATTTAGATTGACCTTCAAGCTCAAGGAAGCTGTTGTCTTTCATTCCTGGATTTCACAGTCAGTGTTTCGGTCACTGTACCACTGGCGGGAAATCTTATAAGTATGACGACGCCAAATTCCATTTTTAGGTAATACAGAAATGGTGTGATTGCCTTAAGGTCAAGATTGAATAAAGAATACTTCTGTAGTTTAACTTTGAACTATTTCCTTATGAATGTTCAAAGATATTTAATTTACGAATTTTTGTAGTTGTATGTACATAGTACGCCCTCGCCTTTTAAAGAGGAAAGTAAATTGTTTGGGGTGTTTTTCTGAAACCAGAAATGTGAGTTGATAATTTTGCTGTTGTACTCTTTGCAGCGAAAAGGCCATCCCGAACATGTTCAAATGGCGAAAAGGACGCCACGAGTCCAAGCCCCGTAAAGAAAGGCAAAGTAGAAATAGACCAGAAAAAGGAGCAATCTAAAGGAGAAGATAAAAAGAAGTCAGAAGAAGAAGGCTCAGAGACTAAAAAGGAAAAATCTCCCGAGGTATTTCACCAATAAGATTGAGATGTTACACCAAATTCTCTATAAAAAAAGTTAAAGGCACTTAAGAAAATGCTTGTGTTCAGATATCTTAACCTATCCTAAATAGTCGGCACTCCGCTTACTCTATATTTCACTAAAAAAATTCTAAGGTGATTAGAAAGAAAACGCACAATTAAGATGACTCAATGTAACAGGCTAGTATTATATGTAGAATCAAGGAAGTTTTTCAGTGGGTATTGAGTGAAAATCATGAAGTCGCAACATGCCATAAGTTCAAATACAGTGTTTAAAAATGAAGATAACATTCGATCTATTTACCAAACCTTTTGGAATTTTTCTCTTTTACCAATGTTACCTAAACACTGTCACATTTTCTATTGGGCATTCAACGAGTATGTGTTTGGTAGTTGTACCCGTTATTGCTCATTGGTATACCTGCATATGTATGCATATACGCATTATTACAGTAAACACATTTGTGGTCTTTTACCATTTGTGTTTCCGTTTATCTTCAGATCAGTAAAAGTTTAATATCAAAAACGCCTCTGCGATTTTATTGTCTTTCCAGATTAAAAAGGAAAAAGAAAGTCCAAAGAAGGATTCTGAAGATAAAAATACAGGCCGTGATGAAGAAGCGATGGAAACAGAAGGTGACTAACATCTAATGACTTAACCATTGACCTTGAAATAAACTTAACTTGACACGAAACCCGTCACATTGTTTTGATATAATGTATTTTTTAAAAAAAGATAATAATGTTGGCCTAACTATTTTCAAACGAAGATAACGTAAGCACATTTAAAGGTATGAAATAACCTTTGTTTTGATGTTGCAAATGTGTTTGTTTGATTTTCTTCACGATCCTATTCAGAAGTAGAGGAAACCAAAACAACGACACCGAAGACAAAAGGCAAAGGAAAAGGGAAAAATGGAAACAGTAAAACGCCCAAAAACAAAAAGTCTTCACCCAAATCTGACAGTAAAGCTGACGTAAAGCAGGAGAGCACACCGGACAAATCTAAAAAAGAGGAGAGCGATTCTGAAAACAAAAAGGCCGTCGAAGAAACTGTTAAATCACCAATCGGAAGCTTCTTTGGTGAGTTAACAATTTAGTAATGATTAATCCAGGGCTGTCAGTTACCCTGTATTCCCTATAATTTTTGGCTTGCACTGTTTTTGCCTATATACATTATATGGAGAGAAAAAATATTCGCTTTATGCCCTATATTTCAAAAATGTGAATACTACCATTAAATCTAATATATGTTCTGTGTTTCTGGGCGCCTCGTGGACCCCATATTCAAAGGGTCTTTTGCTATAAATACAACTTCATCTTTTGCTATAAACACAAAGCAATTTCCGGTATTTTGAATTAAATATTTCTATTTTTGAGTACATCTCAAATTAATTTACAGAATTCTGAAAGTACTGTTTTTATTTTCATGATAGCGCCTCGAAAGTCAAAAACTGATTCATCACCGAAAACTGTCAAACCAGAACCTAAAAGAAAGAACAGTACAGAAAAAGAAAAGGATGAGACAGGGAAGAAGGAGAAAGTAAAGGGCAAGGATAAGAAAGAATCAAAAGATAAGAAAGTAAAAGAGGAACAGGAGGAGACGCCAAAGAAAGGAAAGGAAGAGAAGAAAGAAGAGAAAAAAGAAAGTACCAAAGAGGAAAAGAAGGACGAGAAACCGGCACCAACAAAAGCGTAAGTTACATATTTTTTCGTGGATCTTGCTTTCCCTTTCATTCCAGCTAGGTCTACAAAATCGACAATATAGAGAGGGCCGCAAAGATCATTAAAGATGCTACAATTGCATCCGGAGATCCGGACTTTTCATCAGTCCAGTATAAAAATAGATACATTATTTTCACAATTGAAATTATTTCTAAGGCCTAACAAAAATTTGTTGTGTTCAGGTAACCCGACCTACCCTAAAATTCTGGCCCTACCCTAAAAAAAAATTCAAGGATTTATTTAAAAAAAAATTATCATAATCCAATAGAATTAATCAACAAAACACAGAAGAGTAATGAGATGCTCAGGGCATATATTTCAGATGCTAGAAATTGTTTCAGATTATTTGTTGAGTATTTTTTTAAATTTACAACACTGCCCTGGACCACTTGTGTTAGTAAAAAGAAAAAAGAATCGACCTGCCTACTCTATTTTTTTCGGGCTATGTTACCTGAACAGAACAATTTTTTAAATATTTTTTTAGCCTAATTAAATTCTAGGCATTCTAAATACGAAATTATCCATTTCCTGTGAATAATTTGACCCCTCCTATTTTGAAAGTCAAAATCCGGGAGTATTCTTCCGGGATCCCGCTTTTCCAGATTTTTCGTCTCTCTGGAGTGGCATCTCTGTTTCATTTGTTTCTTTGCTATGTTTTGTACATTTTCATAGTGTAGCTTGTCTGACATTTTGTCCAATGAAACCTTCCTACTGTTAAAGGGACTACTTACTGGTTACACTAGTGTCACATGGTGAGTAAAAATGCATAACATCAAAATCTAAAGCTTTCTTATTGAGTATGGGTAAGATTTGATTTCTAATCAAAATCAAGATAAATAATAGAAAGTTGATCCCCTTCTGCCAAGCATTTTTAAGAGATTTGAAAAGTTGTACAGTGGCACCACCTGGTGAGAAAAATGAAAAACCTCAAAATTCGAAAGTTTCTTTTTGAACACTAACATTCTAAATTTCAATTCAGATCAACAGCTTTCATTCATGATTGGTATAGATAACAAAATCTTAATTGCTTAGAAAAAAAACACATAAAGAAATGGTACAAAAAACTGCACTTGTAAAGGTTGCAAGTGGTTCCAGCACTCTTCTTTCATTGGAGGCCCCTTACGTTTTATCCCCTCAAAAATGTCCAAATAGATCTAAAAAAAAAATTATTATGAGGTTTGATGAGGCTCTAATAAGGTTTTGAGTCTTCTAGGATCAAGTCAATAGTGAAAAGTTTTGAAGATCCCATAGGTTTCTATAGTAAAGAACTTCTCTTCCTCCCCACTGACATGAGAGGTAAGCATGGTGACATGGATTTCCATTTTTGAGCAAGCAGTCAGTAGTCCCTTTAATATCAAATGGCATTGTTCTTAACTTTTATTTTGCTGACTTTTCCTTAAATGTTGAACAATGTGTCCACCGTTTCAGAAAGTTTTTTTTATATATATATACCAAAGATACATAATGAGTCCTTGCTGTTACTGCACGTTAACCGACGATGCTAGGCTCATAGGTCTACATTGCGTGTTCTGAGTTACAGAGTATGTGATATTGTGCGCTCCCGGTCAAGATGGTGGTGCCATCTTTTGATCAATTCGTCTACTCTTACAATCAGGCGAGCATACATTATGATGCACGCCCAGGACATTAATAGGAGAGCTCAGGATAAGAAAAACAGGTTTTGAATCGATCAGATATTGCTTTTACAGGTTTGTTATGTAAACATACTTGGATGTTTTGTTTCAATGGATATTTTTGTGAAAACGTATAATGCTTTCATTTGAGTAACGAAATATGGTCAGTGCGGATGTGATTACAACTTTGAGTATGTGATGGGGACCGAAGATGCGGATAAGGTTTCAGTAAAAGTTACTTTCAAAAATAAAAATAAAAAACACTAAAGAATCACATTTACAACACTTTTATTATATTCACAATAAAAATCGCACCACCACGACAGTTCATCACATTCGTTTACTCCAATTGTCAGAAGTCCATTTTCCAGACATGCATTTTAATTGTTGACATCAAAATGTTTATTTGATATATCGCCAAATGAATATAGACGAAATACATCAGAAAAACTATTCTTTTATATCACGGAGCACATACAGTACAATATACAAGTGTTTGAACTTCCTATGTCACCTAAAGGTCTACTGATATGACCATTCATTTATTCACTACATCAATAAGCATGAATATGATACCACGTTATTGAAACTAGGTTTAACTTATTTTTGAGATCATTTGATAATTAATCTAATCTATGCTGATTAAGAACACTTATCAGAAAGTCATCAATATACTTACTTTATGTCACTGTTTTGTATCTCAGACAGTGTTCCGAACTTTCGAGAGTCAGAGACCACTCTAACTAATACATGTAGCAGCGATGTTTTCTTGAGGTAGAACTTTAAATGTTTTCTTAAGAAAAAACACCCAAACTAAAATGCCATGAAATGTAATTCTGTTTGAATATGAGAGCGCAAACAATATAAACTGTAACGACAGTATTACAGACAGTTTTCTTAGAGGAAAGTATTGCCCTTGCATCATGAGTGTTACTTTTTTTCGGTTCTGGGGTTGAAGAGATCCATTTACTTTTCATGGCAATTAAAGGTAAAAAAATTATTTCAGGAAAAAAGTTCAAATCACCGTTTTACGGGTTTCGCTGCCAACTCTTGGCCAGTTTGGCTTCATCTCATGAAGCAATGGACAGTTTAATGTACTGCGAGGAGGCATGGGAGCTAACCTTAATAATTTCTTAACATCGCACGCCACTTTCCAGGCAAAACAATACTCAAAAGTAAGCATTACCAAACGTGCAAGGGACAGGTAAAAGATTAAGTCGGGCTGATGTTTTGTTTGTATAATTTGTGTGAAGAAGTATTTCACCTTAATAATTTTATAATGTTGTTGATGTTCGGCAACTTTAGCAGCCAAATGTCGAAAAATGAAATATACTGAAATCTTTATAGTGAGCCTTGCAAACCCAATTAGGAATTTATTTGAGTTTGCTTTAAGATTTAACATACTTGGTACAAATTACCGATCAATACACAATATCGCATTCATTCACTTTGTCCAGTCAAAGAAGAAGCAGGATAAAATATGCGTGTAATGTACATTGAGATATATTCACGGTACAATATCAGAGCAGTTATATCAACACATACATATTGAACTCTTCCAGCCAATTAAGATGCGTAAATTCTAATTATAAGAACTATCGTAATTCATATACAGACATGGAATCTTACCATGCATCATCTCCGAAAAAGAATCATATATATATATAATGTAATGAATTTTAGTAGTACATTAATATTCCACAATGATACAAGACAGGAATTCACAGGACTGAAGAAGTGTCTACATTTCTGTAATCTAATAGTAGTATTGATTCTGTCTGCCGCCTCCATTCAATTAGTCTCCATTTTCTACATACTCTTCATGACATGCCCTTCATTAGAATATTTTTTCCCGCACACGGCAGCTCTCGCTGCCTGTCCTCGCCCCTCACAACTCCTCCTTTGTTTGCTAATTACCCACTGATTGACGTGCAGAAGACGTGGCCGCTGGGAATCAGCGACAAGTCCAGTCACTCAGAAGACAAACGTGCCTGTTAGGGAGAGTGGGGTTAGTGTAGGATGGGTTAGGGTGGCCATGGCCCCTGAGGGCGTGCGGAGGGTACGTCGTGTTTGAGCGCCCACTGAGGAGAAGGTCCTTCGGGGTGTGCGAACACCACCAAATGCCAGTCGTGCGCTGCGTTCGCGACAGTCAACCTCCAACTCTCACGACTCGCCCTCTGGGGTCATGGGCTCCCCAAACAGAAGTGCTGTCCCCTAGGGGTTGCCCGCCGTCGTCATTTAGGAAGCGTCCACCAGGGGGCCTTTGAAGCTGGTTTGGAGTCAAACAAGGAGCAATGTTGGCTCCCCTGCTTTTTCTCCCAAGAAAAACAAAGTGCTGTGTGCTCATGCCTACAGCTCAGGGGCTGCGCCCAAGAAAACGCGATAGAAATATCAATGAGCATAGGAAGAAAGAGAGCGGGTTTGTGGTTGGAGGATGGGTGGAGTGGAGGAGTTTGAGAGTCTGATTAAAAGAAAGCTCATTCTGGAAAAAGCCCATGATGTCATCAATGGGCAGAAAGTGCCATCAGAGTGCTCTGTGGAGTGACAAAGGAATCCCATTTCTGTACAATAACAGGCCTTTGTTTAGTTCTGGGATGAAACTCCCCCTTGTCAAACCTCGGGGATTTGATTTCAAGGCCTGATACAAACATTGGGATTGAAATTAGTTATCTCGCTAATCTATTGGCCTCCTGTCCCACACAAGCCTAGCCACTGGCCAGGGTCATGCACGTACACTTTCACATGCCTCCGCAATTTCAGATTAAAATGTTAAAACATACATGTATTTAAAAACTGTTCAACAGTTATCTATGCAACTAATTACCCCATAGTTCACGAGAGAGTATTTACTATAGAACTTAAAATAGTTACCCATTTAGAGATTGCTCTTTAGTCTATAGTGCCTGCGGGTGTTTTTTTTTTAGCACATATCAGTTACATTGTCAGCTGAGCCCACATGAAATGTTACCTTTGATAATTTGAGTATTTACTGCCCTAGCCTGAGTATATATTCTCAATACCACCGGGGCGTTTCCCTGTTTCATCTCTAGATTTATAAATTTTGAAGGAAAAACATGTATCAGTAAGTTACAGAATTAAATAAAACTCCCCAGCTCCTCTAGCTCTCAGTCCTCAAATAGAAGAAAGCCGGAGAATGTGGAATAGTCGTTGAGCAGTCCAGAGTCCTTGGACAGCTGCAGCCACACGTGGTCGTCGTACTTTAGGTGGAGAATGATACTCTGTGACCCCGTGCCGTAACCCGCGCGCCCATCACCATGGAGCGGCACTTTATGCTTGTTGTTGAGCATCACCCAGGCATACACGTCCTTGTTGTTCTGGCCCAGAATATGCGTCATGAAGACGTAGGTGCCGTTGACGCGACACACAAAGTGGGAGGAGTACTCGTCAAAACCCTCACCAATGTTGGTGACCACGCGGTCAAAAATGACGGGTGTGTCCTGCATGACCGGTCCAAGTTTGACGCTGCGTACCACCGAGAAGGCCATCTTGCGCGGGCTCTTGGCTGGCTCGCCCCGACTGCCTTTTGGCCCTGGTAGACCCGGGTAGCCCCGGTCTCCCCGATCACCCTGGTCTCCCTTGTCGCCCTTGCCACCCAAGTCGCCATTGA
Organism: Lepidonotus clava; assembly: GCA_936440205.1. Lineage (NCBI taxonomy): Eukaryota > Metazoa > Annelida > Polychaeta > Phyllodocida > Polynoidae > Lepidonotus > Lepidonotus clava. The sequence continues at coordinate 25,123,735 of OW387135.1, forward strand.
CGCCCTTCTTGCCACGGTGGCCCGGGGGTCCTTGGGGACCCAGCTCCCCAAGCTCACCTACGGATAGGAAAAGTAGCAACTGGGTATAAAAATATGATTTTAAACTATTGAGGCTATTTTACACATTTAATCGAGTTTTTTGTCAGTAAGCAGGGTGCTGACCAAGGCTTCAAGTTTAAAACAATCATAAGTTGTCGATTTTTAGGTTATGGCATTACTTGTCTGTTGATTGGAGCAGTTGCCTTAAAATGTCTTTGATTGGTTTACCTGGTACATTATACTAAGGGCAAAGTTTACTTTGTAAACATTTATTTTGTCTACGTATAGATACTTGGTTTAAGCAGTCGATAAGGTTAATTTAATGAGCCTTGTTATTGATGTTCTCATAACAGAATAAAATTGGTTATGTTCTCATAACAATAAAATTGGTACAAGGTTTTGGAGCGTACATCTTGCTTAAAAATAGAAAGAGACTAATACCCAGTATATGCTTACGTCTGTAGGGCTGAATTAGAAAGTACTCACTTGCAAGAAGAAAAGGTTTAATTTGTATTGTAACTTGGTGAGGAGGCACGTACAGGCACCAATTACTAAATGAAATACGAGTCGTAAAACACGTGCGGGTTCACACGATGTCAACCGGATCATTTAACATCATTTTGGATATCAATCATTCAATCAATTCGTTGGAGAACTCAGGTTCTCCCATAAGTTACTTAGAATAGGTTTGGTCAAAGTAACGCAATTTCAAGGCCTGAATCGGTCTGTAGTTCATACGAATGAATAAAAGATAACTCTTCACTTAACATTAGGTTCGATTAGATATAAATATGACAGATAAAGGTTTAAGTACTTGCAAAAGATGTCCTGTATTGTGAATAGGAATAACTCTTAGATTGTTACTTTTCTTATGATACGCTTTAATGCCTTTATTTATTCACCATATTCTAGGATTGTATCAAAACAAATATCCGATTCTATAGATTTTATGTGGGTGAAGTGTTTAGCTATTGCTGTATTTACACACGGCAATGAGAATTCCACCTGATTCAATTTTCCCGGATTTCCCAGCAGACAGGGGCGAGGGGACTCAACCCGCCACTTAAAGGGTCACGTGATATCATCTTTGGTAACCATGGTTACAGCTTAGGTGGTGAGGGCAGGTCAGCGAAGCGTGAAATGAGTTTTTCACATTTCTCACCAGCTGCTCACTATAGCGCAATAGATTTGGCAGAATACATGGAGATAGAGATGATCGGGGTAAATTCATGAAAGTAATCGGACACTAACAAGAGCTCCAGGGCTCGACATTTTCCATATGAAAATATTGACTTTCGTTAGGAAGATTTTGGAGTAGTGATACTGCAACATTGAATTAGTGGTGACAATGCAATATTTACAGTTTTTACGTTTTATTTATCAAGCGATGTTTCAAACAATTGATACGGGAAAAGGTTATTACATGTATAACAATCCCATTTACTTGTCTTTTTCTGTCATAGTTTACGTAGGCAATTTTCAAGAAAGGAACTTATGGTAAATTTTAAGTGCTTAGGTATGATTATCTCGTTAGGTGATCATCACCTCAAAATTCCCATTAAAACAACATTTTCTAAAAGCTCACCTTTAGGCCCTATCATTCCCAAGTCGCCAACTTCGCCCCTCTCCCCCTTCCTGCCGTCCAGGCCTCGGGAGCCGGGCACCCCGGGAACCCCCGGCATACCGGGCGTACCTGCCGCCCCCTGAAACAAGACGCACCAGTCAGTCAGTCAGATAGGGAAAATGGTATACGTCTTAACAATCCAGTTTTATCATGGAGGGAAATTAGCACCTGTACGTAGACTCGTTCGTCTTATTTCCATCTTTAGGAAAAAATACTTTATTATGGTAAGATATTTTTTTTAAGTTGGTTCCCCTTTGTTTCTATTTTATGAAAAGAAATGTGGCTGTATTGTAATTATTCCTGTATATTATTGTTTCCCGGCACTTAGTTTTTGACAACTTCGAGTGTTTCATATGGAGAAAGTAAGAATGAATTTTCTTCGATTGAAGATTCAAGAGTTCATTTGGTGGAAAATGGTCGAAATTTGCTATTTGATGTGATATTAGTAAGAGTTGAGTATTAGGACATTGTGAAAGAGAACAATGAATTGAAACGTGGCGAAACTGTCGTTTGTCCCCACATAACGTTTTTTCTTCAAACCTATTTTATGGTTAGCAAAAAGGTAACTGTTCAAGCTGAACCAATTGAGCCAGAAAATTGATATTTTATGATTATTGATTCAGGGTAAATGCCATTGTGATATTGCTTTTCTCATTTAAAAAAACACACAAAAAACGGTAACAGTATTAAAATACGCCATTTGCATATATTCGTGTACTTTTTGGGTGAGAAATTGCGAAAATATTTACAAAACAAACATAAATTTGTTGTCCTAAAAATGGTTCCTCGCCCTTGGAAAATGGATTTAAATCCGCAGGGATGTCTTTTCTCAATTGCACATTTGCATAAGTTTACAGCACATGTACTTCGAACGAAATTACGTAAATAAGTCCTATAAGCCGGTGCGTGGTAATACTTTGAAAAGTCCGACTCTAATTCTGTATATAGATGAACTGATCAAGAATAGATGTAAAAAGTGGAGAAATACTTTGTCTCCGTCTATGTGAACCACAAACGACAGTCTGGCCTAATTAGTAAGAGAACTAGAACTGCTTTATGAAGCCAACGCCTTTAGCAATAGTAAAGTTAATTAGGAAGCAGCTACTTTAATTAGCAGGCCAGGAATAAAGTAGGGGACAATGCTAGCTCGGATAGATGTCTGAGAATGAGAAATCTTTGTTGGGGTAGACTTGTAGTAATGTCTGTGTGGTAGTTGAAATTGAGACACCAAAGACTTGCAGGCCTGTTTTCAGACGTCGCAGAAACAATATAGTATATTCAAGTTATATTTTAGGTCCTTCGATTGCATTATTAATACGAATTTTACCACTAAATACGTCCTAAGAACAGGTAGCATTTATTTTTTTGGGAATCGTTTTTATAGTGCAATGGATACTGTAGTTTCACTCACCCGCCATCTAGATATATTTGACCTATTTATTAGACAACCACTACATTCTGCCGCAAATATTAGAATTTCAGTTTAAAAAAACATGCAGATTTAAACCATAACTTATCTTAAAATGGCTAATGCATTTCAAAGTATATTTTGCACTATTTAGCACGCGACGATGAAAAGCGAGTGTATAGATTTAAATAGGAAATAACTGAATAAGAAATATATCAGCACAAATCGTTGGTATCTATTTGCAAGTAAAATTTTTGTTTTCAGTGATTGATCAGTGTTTGCGCCCTGATTGTTTTGAAATACGTGTGATATATATGTAGGTTTGTTCTCGAATAAACCTTGATTACTATCAAGTGGCATGGTTGATAGTATGAAAATGCACACAGGTAAATTTTGCACTGCAGACAGTAAAGTAAATTACCGATTTCACGGTGGCTAATACCTGAAATGTATAACAATATAATAATATGAAACACATTGTTGACTTAGTGAAATACATTTTCTTGGCGTGGTCGTTCTTATTATTCTAATCCACCCAAAATATCAAATTCCATATACTAAGAAGGGGAAGATGAAAAACGGTTTATCACAAAATATATAGTTTTACTAAAGATAGGTGATTAAGTTGTTTATATTCCTAGAAATAACAAATGATTCGTGTGGGACATCTACTCAGAGTGTTGCACGTTACCATTTCAGTCATGTAACAGTGTTGAAAGTATGTTAAATCTTTAGGGAAATAGAATACTTAGTCATATCTGTGTGCTGTAATGAGTTGTGTTTTCGTGGAATAGTATTCATAGACTATAGTATGGTCTTTCTGGATGAAACGTTTTACTTTTTAAGTGGGAATAAAGTGGTAAAATTGTCAATATAAATGATGCAGTATAAATAAGACTTGGCTTCTGTCCGAGAAATAATGTAGAGTAAACCGCAACACAATAAAGCCACAGTCAATGAAAAGGAGCCATTGAACTTTTTCGGTTTGCTGCTCAAGTGTGGCTACACACATGGGAAACTTTGTTCTTCCTTGAACCAACAGGTACAATAATAACCATTAGTCCATATTTGGCAACCCCAAAAAGTCGTTATTTGCTCATTGTATAATAGAGTATCGTAGTTGCAGCAAAGTAAATTGGCGACGTACCTGCATACAGGCGCACTGGCCGAGGTCCTTGTTGCTGCTGGCCCTGTTGTGACCATTGTTGTTGTTATTGTTGTTGAAGTCATTGGATCCTTGATAGCCGTAGGCATCAGACAGGGTGAGATGCACACTGCCCACACAGGCCACCACCACCAGCAGGCTGAAGCTGGACGCACTCATCTGAAGGGTAATGATAAGATAGGGGGTAAAGACCGGTAAAGGTTTAGGGGATGATCTGATAGGGGTAAAGACCAGTAAATGTTTAGTAGATTTACAGGGTGAGATGCACACTGCCCACACAGGCCACCACCACCAGCAGGCTGAAGCTGGACGCACTCATCTGAAGGGTAATGATAAGATAGGGGGTAAAGACCGGTAAAGGTTTAGGGGACGATCAGATAGGGGTAAAGACCAGTAAATGTTTAGTAGATTTACAGGGTGAGATGCACACTGCCCACACAGGCCACCACCACCAGCAGGCTGAAGCTGGACGCACTTATCTGGAGGGGTAATGATAGGGGTAAAGAACGGTAAAGGTTTAGTCGACCTATAGGTTGAGGTGCGCATTGGACGTGCTCATCTTAAGGGGTAATGATATAAGATAAGGGTAAAGACCAGTAAAGGTTTAGTAGATTCACAGGGTGAGGTGCACGCTGCCTGCACAGGCCACCACCACCAGCAGGCTGAAGCTGGACGCACTCATCTGAAGTGGGACAATAAGATAGGGGGTAAAGACCGGTAAAGGTTTAGTAGACCTACAGGGTGAGATGCAGGCTGCCAACACAGGCCACCACCACCAGCAGGCTGAAGCTGGACGCACTCATCTGAAGGGTACAATAAGATTTAAGAAGTTTTAAGAAGTGTGGCAGTTTAATTTCTTATTAAAGTGCCAGATTAATGTCGGCAAGAGTGTAACTAAATTTTGAATTCATTTATTTTTCAAAGTTAATAAAAATATCAATTCTAGCATAAAATAACCTAATAAAAAAAGTCCGACACAGTCAGGGGTTAACACCCTCATTCATTCTCTATCACTACATTGAGTGGATCTAGTCTCAATACAAGTGCAATAACCCCCAGCCTAGATCCGGTCCGCTTTGATACCAAAGAGACTTCTTTAGAGATGTGTCTACGTTAACTTGGTTACATCAGATTCGCTTATTCGCGGTCTGTGTAACTTATGAGGCCATGCTCTAAGGTGGCAAGCCGACTCCCAGCGGAGAAGGGCGTTATCGTGGCATTCCATGACACCGTCACACTTGCCCCTGCTCTCAGGGCAATGTAATCAATAAAAGAGTAGGCCCAACTCCTGCCCTGTGAGAATACAGTACTGATATGCTGATTCATCAAATAAATTGTGCTCGGCCAGTGCTTTAACAGTTATGCGTTCAATGGGGACTATGACAGATATTTATAAATATTCTAGTCAATAGTTTGAAATTATTCATATTTAGCCCACGGACGGTCATATCCTCCATTCTTTCGTAGGAATGTTAGGAATTGGGGTTGAGATAGATAATAGTGATATACAATTCTATCCATTGATACTTGTATTGGACTCAGTAGCCCTGATTCCGTTCAGCATATCTGAGAAATTATATGTAAATGTAGGCGAGAAGAGAATTCTCAAACGTGGTTTTTGGCTTCTCAACCATTTTTTTCTGTCACAAAAAGATAAAATATGCCAAATGGCATGGATCATTCTGACGAAATAATTTCCCCAAAAAATATTTTAAGTTACATTTGAGAGTCCAGTTTCTATTCCATATTGCAAGTAAGAGGAATAATTGACAATAGAAGACCATCTCATATGTTAGTATCTATGTGTATATTCACGTGTATATAATGGAAAACAAATGAATGATAACAAGTTGCCCCTTGCTGCTCTATTAGCAAATTTACCTCTCATTAAGGTGGTCTCACCTAGATAACCATGGCTCTGGAATGTGTATGGTAAACCGTCATTATTTCCAACGCGACGCCGGTCATATATGTATTCAGATTTTGATGTGATTGGCCCTGCTCTGGTTCCGAAGTATGAATATAATATCTGTGATTTATGTACTTTTGCAAGATGCGCTACTGTATGATGAAAATTGTTCCTATATGTAGAGGCATCCCGACGTAAAGGCATTTACCAGAGAACAGTGTTTTGTCAGTGTTTTGTTCTTGTATTTGAATTCCCAGGTAGAGAATTGTGGCAGTTAAAATCCTTACATATTACTTTATTCAGTAAAGCATACATTCGATTATCTAAAATTAAATTTACATTTAAAAGATATAAGATTACAAAGCTTTAAGAGTGGCTTCACAATCAGAATCTTGCATGGTCTAATGTTTAACCCAAGTATTCACTCACTCAATCTCTGTGATTAACAATGTGGTGAGGGGTAAAAATTGGATCCTTCAAATCATATGTGCGGCCGATCAGTGGTAGGGCCATTGTATGTGTATTTGACACTAAACAGACTAAGCATTCAGTAGAACTTGGCAGCAGTTTCCGGGAGTGCAATTCAGAGTGAGTTTCCGTGGAAGCACCTTTGTCGGAGAAACTCGGGTATAATTTAAGGTAGCTCCAAAATTGCTCATGAGCTATTTTAAATATATATTTGTGTAATATCAAAAGCTTTCTTTATGATGATAAGATAAAGGGCTATAGATGTACTTCTATATTTTTTTGCCAATCATGAATTTCAGTTTGTTAAAAAAAAGACTTCAGCGTACTTATGAAGATATCATTCTTTTTTAATCATCCCAGTAAATAAATATATGAAGGAAATGAAAACAAAAAATGATACTCCTCTAATTACCATATAGCTCTCCATCTCAAAAGGTCAAAAGTTGGACTGGATCTTGTATAACTGACTCATTCATCAGGAGCATGCGCACAGAAGTGGTCCCTGCCAGGCTGACCGCGCATGTTGCCATGGTAACGATTACTGTTGACAAGCTGACCGAAAGTAGAGGGACCTCTCGGACCAGGTGGAGGAGGCCCTTGACCACCAGGTGATCCATAACATGGGGTGTAAGGTCCTTAGGGTTATATGAAGCGAAGCTTATTAAGACAACATTCACAAATTATGGGAAGAATACAGCGATGCAGTATAGCCTGAACAAAATGCAATGGAAATACAGTGTGTTATGACTGAAGAATTAGTATGAGATTGCAATAGCATTTTAGTGAAAAATCGTTAGAAATAAGTGAAAATCTAGTGGCTGAGCAGTGGTAAATCAGTATGTCTGACGTCTGTGAATGAGGATTTCAGTAGTTTATTTAAATAATTTGGATATACTGATTAAGGAAGTAACCACTGCCTTTTGGTCCAGGCTCAGGTTCGGTGCTTTCAGGTATACGCACTTGCCATCTGGCCCTGCTTTTGCCACAGCAAGTTTTCATATGAATATGTTTTAAATCTTGGCACCTAAAACACCTGAGGACACTGCTACGTGCCCATCACGTTTGTAATAAGCGTACTGGACAAACATCTTGAACCCTGCCCTAACAAATAGTCTACATTTCGGCAAATCTGTCAGAGGATTTACAGTTCTTTGTTAACATGTATCTAGGAATTTTGCCTATGTACTCCAGGTGTAATCACTGATTACTTAAGTAAATATGTACACCGATAGTTGCTTTTGCCGCTTTATCTTCCAACAAGAAAAGAATTTGCAAGGAAGAAAAAAGGTGAAGCGTAAAGTTACAACGTTCAAAGAGGCCACTTTTCCTATGAAAAATAGAATAGCCTGTCCCTGCCCCCACTTGTTGTGATGGCGGGTGTCGGCCGGTGCAGATGCCAGGAGGTGGCCTGTGTTATAATACCTATACAGGGGCTGGAGGAGCTATCCTCCTGTGTGGTGTCGGTGCCCACATAGCCCACATAGACCTGTCTCTGCCCGGCGTCACGCCTTATGATGTGTGGCAGCCCCAGGGTCCCACCGGCTGAGCAGCTCACGGCCAACCCTTTGAGCAGCTCGCACTCGGCGCCCGCTATGCCAGGCTATTAGAACCTGACAGTGGACGCAACTTTACTGAGGTGGTTTTTTTAAAAATAGTTTTTCCGGTTTTGAAGGATTCATGGATATTTTGTACACTGTGTATGTAGCTTGTTGTGGTACAAGGCTTAATTGCTGGACCGACAGGGGCCTTTGCAAAGCTGTTTTTCAGACTGGAAATCTTGCTTTTAGTGTTTGAAAAAATATTTAAACCATATATCGTTGTTTTTCCTATAGACTTACTGCCATCAGTATTAGCATTTCCCGTGTTTGACACATAATTAAGACTGCTAATGTATGAATTGACCTTTTCTTTTCCTTGCTGTATCAATAAATTGCATGAATTGTGTAAAGGCCAGGCCAGATAAGAATTTAGTAAATTACTTGCTGGGACATTGGATTTCAAACTCCACAGTCGGCGAGGTGGGGTTGCACAGTTTACATATTGACATACAAATTATTCTGAACCGAAAAAAAATGTAAACATTAAATAGTCATCTCGAGATTCCCATGACTGTATTGCACTCCATGATCTAGATCTCCATGCCTTGATGGCAATTTAAAGCACTGGCTTTTTGAATGAAGCATCCACTGACCAGCAGTCTCAGAGCTGGTGTTTACGTCAGAGCTGACATAAATCGTCATCAGACCAGTAGACGTGACGTCCTGAGAGAGCCGTGGGAAGAAGACGTGGAGGAGGGAGGGGGAGGGGAGGGTACAGGAGGAAGGCATCCGTCAGGGGGCCGGGGCCCAACTCATCCAGGGCCTAAACCACGGGCCCAAATCACGGGCCCCACTCCCGCCCGGCACGCCACTAAACAGCGGATTTCGTGACGGTCTCTGCGAATATATGGGCCTAAGTGGTATTAATGTGGCGCGGCAGATAGCTGTGGCAACGTCCTCCCTTAGATTTCACACTAGAGTGCCTAGATTTGTGTTGCGCTAGATTCAGAAGGAAAGGCGATTGAAGAACGATTCGCCCACTTCAGCTCATGGTATTCACGTCTCATATCACCCTCTATGACTTAACTCGGCCCTGGCTCCTTTTTTTTTATGAAAGGGCAGTGGAATTGCAGAAGAAAATGTTGTGATATTCAGTGGTGAAGTGACATAAATGTGCCGTCAAAATAGAATAGATTGGGAATTTGAAATCATGGAGCAAATTAGATGAAATCATTATGCGAAGTAATGCTGATGTTGCAACATGAATGGCTGAAGCATTTCTTAAAATGGAAAACGTAATTATTTCTGTCGTATGTTACTCTGTTTCAATGCAAAAATGCCGAACATATTGTTGTCATTTAGTCTTGGCCCCGGCAGACCCTTTGGGAGTAAGGAGCCGGTTAATGCCTCGGGCTTACATGCTTTGACATGTTGTATTTACATGATTTGTGCCTTGGCCGATGGCCCGCGTAACATGGGCTGGCGCCTCTAACAAACTCCACCTGTGGTTCCCGGCACTTCTGGGCAGTTCTAGGCACTTCTAGGAACCACTCCCCTGAGCCGGGCCTGTCGACACCTGGTGACCACACCATGAACTATGGAACAGCTCTCTGGAACTTTTTAAATGCGTGAAAGATAATAGGCTGTACTTTATCGAACCTTGACGTCAGAAAAAGGGGATTATTTTAATTTACCTACAACTAACCTACATCATATATAATCTCCATAATTCATATGTTAATGTCGGCAGCTCTTGCAATCAAGACCTTTCAAATCTATCTCTCTCCTTGGAAACTTTTCAGAATGGTGTGGAAGATAATAGACTGAACTATATTGAACCTTGAAACCAGAAAACTGGGATAATTTTAATTTCACTTCAAATAACCTACATATATAAATTCATACTTTAATGCTGGTAATGCTTGTAAGTAAGATTTTTCAAATGTCTTCATCCCCTTTGGAACTTTTTACAAGGGCGGGGAAGATAATGGGTTAGACTTTGTCGAACTTTGACGCCAGAAAAAGGAGATCATTTTCATTCCCCTACAAAGAACCTACATAATAATCCCCATAATTCATACTTTAATGCTAGTGGGGATGGTAGTTTTGGTACATTGGTTGTCAGTATCCCATAGCTAGAGCCAAATCACTTGCCAGGACATGCTAAGCCAAGAAGAGATTCTAATTTAGATTAAAATTGGATTTTACCGCAGACAACTAGGAGATTACACTAGCATTTTGGTAATTGGACTCATTTCTTTTTTGCATAATTCATCTGATGATTTTTCCATGAGGAGCATACGTGTGGGTATAACGAGATGTTCCTATTGAGTGTATTGAACTCCTGATTTAGATAATGTATGTACAGAATATATGTTGCAAAAACCAACTTGTTGCTCAACAGCATCATCGGCTTTTTTTTTTTTTTTTTTTTTAACTACAGTTGGAAAAAAAGGCATTTTGAAGAAAAATCTTGTATTCAGTTACATTTACACGCAGTCTTAATCATTATGATATACAGGGCGTGGACAAAAAAAAAGAAAGAAAAAGGACGCATTAGAATTTTAATTTCACCTATGCTTGGCCCACCTGATATACCTTTCACTCAAATTGCCAACAAACTGTAACATGTACCAGATGAGGAGGGGTGCCTGGCAGTGTGGTGGGCCGCTGCACCACTGATCACAAGCCTCAGGGTTCAAGTCCCACCAGGGTGAGGCCACGTCGTCTATCTTTGATCTTATCAATTTACGACCACAGAATGAATTATGCCCTGTTAAAAGACGCTGCTTTTTGCATGGGTGGAATAATCTTGCAATTGCCAACTGATCTAAGGGCAACGCTTTCTCTGTCGTTAAGGGTCATTGCTTTGGGAGCTTAAATGCTTGCTCGCTACAAAACATTGCTCTTGTGTTTTTTCCTCCTGTGTCTGGTGTAAGTTGAGAAGGTCCTCCATCTATCATAGTATAAACATCCGTCATCGTGTGAGGCGGCCTCATCTTACCATCTATAAATGATGCCGGTGCGGATGTAACAGGCTTATAAATATAGGAAGTATCCCATGTCCATCTCTACTCCCAGTACACGTTTACTGACCCCCCTCGGCCCCCAGGTAGACCCTGGATGGCAACAGTTAACGTTACATATAGGCTTCATAATTCAATGCGTCTTGCTTTGGGTATGTGACTTTGACTGACAGGAGCTCCGAAGATCCACCGGTGGAAAGAAATTGATGTATTGCGTGTGAGCCTTCCCTATGGCATTTCGCTGACAGAGCCGACTAAAAAAGGTCGGATGTATCCCCGGAGGGGTTGGTCTCTTTCTTCACATAGCTATCTCAGGGATGTTTCCATTTCTTTTATATCTATTGCTTCTCTGTCTGGCATGTTCGTATATGTAAATGTTTGGATAGACCAATGCGCTACCCGCTATTGATCTGAAAGTTTCTTTGGTAGGCTTTACTGGCGTTATTTTTTAAATGAAATGGTTCTTAAATGCCCCGGCTCATGTACTGATTATCGGGTAGTATCTCATTGCATACATAATTCCCTTGTCGGTTCAAACTCACTTTTTCACTTATTGAAAATGCTTGTACTCTGTCTTATAATATAGTAAATCTAGACGAAATTGGAAATTTGAGGAGGGGTGGACTAAAATTAGAGGACTAAGATTATTCTTGAACAAAACAAGACTGGTGTACTTAAAATTCAAAACTCACGACATATCTCCAAGCTGCAGGTTCTCCTTAGTCCAAGTTATGGATTTTTCCGTCCCCACTTCTGAGGAAACCCTCCTTCTGCGACGTCGGCGGGGTTAAAAACACTGACAGCTCACCCAGATCTTAACGCAATGTGTCTATTTTTTGTGGGGTTGTGAGTCGTTAAGGCGGCGCTTGGCGGACGGTCACCGCCGCTGACAGTGGGCTATCGTTTTACCTGGCCAAGCCAAACAAGGCGCGACGAGCACAAAGACTGCGGCTTCCAGGGAGCCCACCGCCGTCAGGTACCACTTAAGTGATCAGATTACCTCCTGTGTCTTCCTACCCCTACTGGAGGAAGGCAGGAGGAGGTGGGGGAGATACTGGGTGGGATGGAGGGGGGTGTATATGTACAGGCATTGTCTAGGTTTAAATGGTGTACCGTTGTTCCACGCCTGTTGTTTTATGGTGTCATATACGGACTACCGGTATTCTGGTGTTTACTGGTACATAGGAGGAGTAAAGGGGTTTCTGGTCGCATAATCTATTCTAAGAAGAAGCAAAAGGATGTTTTTCACGTTAACGGAGTCTTGTTATTCAACTTACCAAGATGCGGTCCAAAAATGCAGTGAATCTAATTTTAAAATACATAAATATCTAATATAATGGTTTAAGATAAAATAGTATTCAGGTGGACTCATTGTTGCCGGCGGTGTTTCCTTGTTATAGGAACTAATTGGATTATAATTCTTTTGAATCAGTATAGTGCCACTAAGAATTGTAAACATGTGCCTTATTCATTTTCATTATCCTAAATTGCATCTAAAAAAGAAAAAAAGAAACAAAATAACTAATTCTTCATGTTGTTAAGATGCCGTTTCGGAATTCGGCATTTGCCGCAATTTTTACAATATAGTCCTAACCCTTTCAATACATCCATTGGAAAGAAACAGAAAAAAGGGGAGCCTTGCAATTTCTTGGGATATTGTAAAATAGATTTCCCATTAAGATATAAGTAAGTGACGTAGTAGATGTATGTCTATCCAGAAGGAGAGTGGCGCCCGTCCTATCTACCCCCGGAATTACAACAGGCGCACCTCTGCTCACATGCTCCCTAAATCTCATTACCTACCAAGGCCACCCTTTAAAAGATTGTTTCCTGCCCAGCGAATGACCAAAAATTAGCCAGTCGAAACATCATACAATCTTCATTTTGTTCTTCATGGTAGGATTTGACAAAAACGGGGTAATACAATTTCATCATGGAAAAATAGCCAAGAAATTTTGTCTTTGAAGTTAAAAAGCAAATGGTTGCAATGTCTTTTAGGGGAATCTTAGGTTTTCCGTTTTTGATATTGTAAAATGCACAGAGAAGTCCATTGCACTACCTCAGGCCCCACTGGCATCTCTGAATATGATAAATTGTAAACGTCGAATAGGAAATCGCGACGTTGGTAATGGGCTTGAAGGGATACGTTAAAAAAGATCACACAAAAACCTACGGTGGCACCTGTGCAATGTTGAAGCGGTAGTAATGAGGGGAGGCTCCCGGGGAGCACTCACAACCTGACCATTGGCAACATCTACAGCAGTTCAGGGCTGTATCAGGGGGAGCTCTGACCCTCCACACCTAAACAAGAATCCTGGAAGTTTTGAATTGTGCTAACAGCATAGTGTGACGTTCTCTGGTAAGTCGGGGTTGCCGATTCTTACAACAGAGGAACGTGGGGGTTGTTCGGGTCTCGGGGCGGACGGGGAATCCGGGCCAAGAACCGAGATGTGTTTCTAGAGTCGTGCCTCGCGCACGAGGGGGGGCTGAGCGAATCGGTCGGGAATCGGCACTCGATGTCAACGGAGGACTGCGGGGAAGGGAAATTATGGTAGGGGTACGGGTCGGCCGGGGCTCGTCTCGCTCTATCTCCCAGACCAGCATTCACCCCGACCGGGCGGTCCACCCCTCAGTTCCGGTCCGCGGGGGCGACGGGCCGACGGTCGCCTATTGTTTGGTAGCGTGGGGCCGAGCATGCCGCGCCCTCGTCCCCGCGGACTTCGTTCCTTCGTTCCGTTCCCCATGTCTTCGTGCCATACTACACCTCGGTTTCCGGGACTACTTCGGGCCTTCGTGCCCTACTCCGTTCCCTCGTTCCTCGTTCTTCGGGCCGTCGGGCCCCTTACCCTGTGTTCCTACTACCTATCTCGAACTTCGACTGTTTTGTCCTAACTTCTGGTTAATTACTCTAATCGGCTCATCTTTAGCAGTTGTTTCAGGAAAGAGGACACGTCTGGACACCAGGAGAACTGTTAAAGAACTCTGTTTATTCGGGCCTCACCGCCCCTTTATATACTCTAGAGGTCAGCCCTGATTGGCTGCTTTCGGTCACGTGACCTACAACTGACGTCACTTCCGGTTTATATTTTCCGTTTCCGGTTTACATTTCACTTCCGGTTTACATATTTCCGGGTTTCGTTCCTTTACATTTTCGTTCCTTACATATTCGTTCCTTACATATTCGTTCTTTACATATTCGTTCTTTTACATATTCGTGCCTCTTTTTCAGGCTTTCTATACTTTCGTTCATTATTACATATTCGTTCCTTTACATCTATTTCGTTCTCTTACATATATTTCGTTCTCTTACATATATTTCTACTATTACCTTATTTCTATTATTTTGACCTCTATGTATTTTGGATGAATAGCCGTTCATCACAATAGCATGAGCACATAGCAACAAACCTATCCCCAGAAGGAATTCCTATACCCAGGCACACGTAGTTCATAGATTGCCTATATCTAATACAAGGTTGGGGCGATTTGACTCTGTATACCAATTAACTATTGCAGATAAATCAGAGTACACATTTTCCTCGATTAATTGAAAGATGAATGATACTGTATTGGAAAATTTTCTATTCAGAATCGGTGGATACGAGTACTTTTTTAACTCCAAACTCGAGATATGGCCCCCAAAAAACAACACTTACACACAGAAGGGTTTGTGGCCGGCTCCAAATCAACACCGATTGCCTACTGTAAACGTAATGTCACCTATCGTAGGAATCTAAGACCCATCTCCGCTCCCTTTCGACCGCAATACTCACATTCTTGTGTGAGTTAAACGGGATAATAGGAAATGTTTATTGTGAATGGTTTCAAGCTCATGTTCAGGGTGGACATCAGTGTGTGAAGTTCATGTTCAGGTTGAATGTCCATACGTGAAGCCTAATGAAGAGCAGCCAACTCGCATGGCATGAAAGAGCTATTTAACTATACAAATACTGATCGTATTGATTAAAATCCATTCAACAATAAAACATAACTAACTCTTATTATCTTTGACAAGTAAACATCGGAATGCATGTACTTTCTAGCCGTGTCTGTCGACCATGTTATTCTTTTTAAACTTATGAATAAGTAGAACTTTGGAAAACCTATGTTTTGCCTTTTTTCCGGTACTTGTTATGAATTAATGTTTCTGCATTGTAATATACAGTACTGTAAACTCATGTGAATCGCCATTTCCATCTGTAACCTCGTCTAGCTTTGAGAGAGACCAGACCTAGTCTTCGTATCATGAACCCGGAACCTGGATAATCGATTAGGATCAGGATTAGTATTACATTGATCACTCCAATTGAGGCACGGGCTACATTACAGATGATAATATCAAATTACCGGTTTACTCTACAATTCGTTCTTGGAAATTTGGGAGGGAAAAAAATTACATTCTTTGGATAAATTTTCTATACAGAATCAGTGGATACGAGTACTTTTTTAACTCCAAACTCGAGAGATGGCCCCCCAAAAAACAACACTTACAAATATATATTTCAATTATAGGCTTTATTAAATTAGGGTAGGTGGTTGGAGTCAAATATTCTGGAGAATTTGGGTACGTCCCTGTATAAATCCAATGCGTATTTTGACAAAGGGGGGTTGGGACGCTTAAAATCATTCAGAAAAAAAGGCCCCTTATGGATATAGAATGTATTCCCAAAGAAGTAAAGAGATACCATAATGTATACGGTTTACTTTTTTTGAATGCCATATTATACTGACTCCCCCCCCCCCCCCCCCTCCCTCCACGCCTGTCTAGGTGATCCCTTCTCATCCAAATTACATGCCGATGATGCCCGGTATATGTACGAGTGGGGGCCTCCCGCCACCCCCGGAATGTCAATACACCTCATTCAGAGCCTCTCTCCCGAGTCACAGGGGGCGCTCGAGTAGGAAGGGAGGGGTTCTCACGGCCAGCAGGTCTCGGACATAACACCCAGATTACGTGAGATTCTCGTGGTGTCTGAATCTGTCCGAGATCTGACTTCACCCGGCTTGTCTGTTGATTATACTTAGAGGCAAGGCCACACTGTCCAACTTAACTCATCAGAAATATGAAATCGTATTGGACAGGGTTGCCACAAGTCAGGGAAAAGTAAGGGACAAGTTTTTTTTTCAATGTCAGGGAAAAGTCAGGGAATTTTGAAATTGGTCAGGGAAAACTGGAATTTTTGAAAAATGTCAGGGGGAAATGATGTTTTCAAGTCCGCAAATAAAGAACTGGTCAATTTTGACACTCTTAAAATCAGTATATTTTTACATGAACGCCTAGCCTGCTGTCTAGGTTTACTCGGAAAAAAGGAGTGGATGGCACTCGTGGGCCTTGAGATATTTCTGGGTTTTGACAGTTTTCGTGGGGCTTCCTGTGTTTCGAAAGTCCCAGCCTAAATGGGAGGAAAGGACAGTTCTAGGATGGTTCAAAGCTGTTTAAGGAAAGGATTTTCTTATCTAATTTGTCAGGGAAAAATGAAATTAGTCAGGGGAAAGTCTCTG
The DNA here is from genome assembly GCA_936440205.1 of Lepidonotus clava. Classification (NCBI taxonomy): domain Eukaryota; kingdom Metazoa; phylum Annelida; class Polychaeta; order Phyllodocida; family Polynoidae; genus Lepidonotus; species Lepidonotus clava. The sequence continues at coordinate 25,140,414 of OW387135.1, forward strand.
GTTTGTGGTAACCCTGATTGGAGAAACTTTGCATGGCCATAGGTTAAGGCTCAGTGGTCAAAGAATCGGCAGTGGACACTAGCTTCCTTAATCAGTCTAAATCAGTATGTGTCCATAGATTAGCCACTGAAATGGTACTGATTTCCCTCCCTAGCTCATTTAGATATTTCTGACATACTGATCTCCCACTGTTTAACCACTGCATTCGCACTGATTTTCCACTAAAATTGCATGGCAAGCTCATACTGATTCTGCTCTCATAACACAGTATTTCCACTTCGCTTCATTTCGAGATCACTCTATGACATAACCCTCCAGTCGTACAACTTATGATTCCAAAATGCACGACCGATGATCAAGTCGTTAAACAAAAATTGACTCAATTCGTAGCTCCCAGCTACACGGAATGGTTTTAGGCCAACTGGACTCGATGGTCAATAGTCGAGTTGTGTAGTGTAGTGTGGCCCTACCTTAGCTTCTACGTGTGGGTGATAGCCCGTGTTGAGGCATTTGTTCATATAATAATCAATGTACATTCATTTATCATATTGATATAAATGATCAACATCTATGAATAGGATTGCATTAGATACCGCAGATGAGTTAATTTGATGGCTCGTGTGATAGCTATGCATGCTATCTCTAATATGAAAGCGTGTATGAATAGGTGATTGATAGAAAAGTACTTTATTGTGGTATGCCATAATTGCCTGTTCATTTTTAGGCGCTTAGGAAGGGTGGGTAATGCGTGGAATAAGGGGTGGGGTGGGGGGGGGGGGGGGTATAGAGAGGTCTGAAAAAAAGTAAGAGTTGTTTATAATAATATTATAGTGACCCAATCCATTACCCTCCCCCGTCACTCCCCTTCTCCAGCCTCACAGACCCATAATAATTTTCTGAGAAAAAAGTACTTTTTGATGAGTGTGTTTTTTACAATGGTAAATCGTTGTAGGAATTTCTGGAAAGGTGAGGAGGTTGCCCTAATTCCCCTGTTTACACCGAGGAACCTGTGTCGTATTGGTAAGCACACCCTCAATTTCCCGCTACTTTATGGCCGCTCTGCACACGGTGTGGCAGGCTGTGATCGGCGGGCGTTCATCACGGGGAGGGGGGCGGGGCCCGGCCGGGGGAAGGGGAGGGGTAGTCCTTCCATGACCCAACTGTCTCACGCATAATAATTAAAGCCACCAGCGGACTTGGATGTAACTACAGTCTATGGGAGGTGTGGTTGGCCGGCCGGGGCCTGTCGTTGTCGTTAGGCGCCCTCGTTAAATCTTCGTTACCCTGGAGTAGTCGGCCCGGAACACCTGACGGCCCCCCTTGCACGGGGCTGGGGCGCCACCGTCGCACACACCTCAGAACGAGGCGAGTCTCTAGACTAAGCCTGACAGGTGTGAATCGCACAGTAAAAATAGACTATAACACATGCATGTGTGAAAAATTCGCGAATGAAACAGAGGTTATGCTGCTGCAATAAAACAAAGGACCATTGCTATGAAAACATACTGTAGGTGTTGTAGTTATAGTAAGAATAAAAGGGGGAAAACACTCTTAGTAGTGGCTTCAAATCATGCATTATGTTTTCCTCTAAAATCTAATGTAAGAAAATCAAACATAGCTTTCAAAATATCAAACCATTTTTTCTGATTGTTTTGATTATAGTTTCACTAAGAATGGTCATTCAATTTCAGAGCAGAATTATTTTTATTTTTGGTTTTAACCATCTGAAAATCACAATTTCTGCCCCATTATCGCAGGGAGGCTTAGCATTGGTGTCAAATCTGGAGAGATGTTTGCCTCGTTTTGAGATATGAAATTTCCAACATGGCGGATGCATGCAAGTAGTGAATGGGTTAGCACATTATATATCAAATAAATCAATGAACCCATTAACAGCATGCCATTGTTTGGCAAAGATAACAAGAATTCAATTCCCTGGGAAGAAAATAAACAACACTGATGTGTTTCTATAGTCCTTGTATTCTGCACATCCCACCCCAACCTGTATGCTCGTGTGTTATCTGTTTGGGAAAGTGCAGCTTTCTAATAACCCGTTGAACGCAAAAGTTTCTTTTTAGTTAAGGGGTTGAATATTACTTAGAATTCCTAAACCCATTGAGTAACATTAACATGTGGTATTCAAAAACATAAGGGTTTCTAAACGCATCGATAGTAAGGCAGTTGAATAACAAAATCACCGAAAAACAAACATTTCCTACCTTTTCAACGTTGTTGTTAGCGTTCCCAATATGTTTTTATGTTGAGAAAAAACAAGATCATGCTGGTCCTACAAGCTAGCCTGGGGAAGAATGCGGGAGGTACTTTGATGGTCCGACTGCGGCGCGCCTAAGGTGTAGACCAGATGCTCCGAACCTATGGCCGCTAGGGGAGCCACCTGTGCCCCACCTGCCCCCACTCCCACTGACCCCCAGCCCAACCCCCTCGCCATTTACTGTAACTCCTCATTATTCATGGATAATGAGGGCTGGGGGTATGGAGAAGGTTGGTCTTTTTTCTTGCAAGCATACGATTCAGATTTCATAAATGCATTGAATCACGTATGTATGTAAGATGTGAGGAATGTAGCGACTATTAGGGTTGATATGTAATTTGCACATTTATTTGCCGGCCTTTCTCCACATGTGATATCGCTGAATGATTATGATATGCATGCATATGCACATCATAGGGTAATTTGATCGTAAAAGTCCATAAATAGGTCCATATGTATACTGGTTTTATCGAAAATATCATTTGTGTTGCGTTACCCTTAGCTCATTAGGCCTAGCCTGAGCTTTTGAAGTATGCTAAACACTTCCCAGTAATACTCCGCCTTTTTGAGTACGTATCATTTCCTTGTAAAATAAGTGCCTGGTTCTTTCTGCACATGTGTAAAATACATGTTCATGTTATCCATCAATGACTTCACCCTGGCAAATAAAGTTATAAAGTTAAATAAATCAGACGCTACTAGATGATTGTAATTTTAACAAATTGTATCACGTCATATCAATAACATCTATCTGATTAGAATGTCATACATCATTTTCAGAACAATTAGTTGTAGAAAGTATTAAGCTAAGCTGACAAGTTTGTGATTTATTTCTCCCTGCGGGATATGCGAAGTTAAGTTCATATAAATTAAGGAATGTGGATTTGGGTTGCGTTTAGAAAAAGATTCGACTTACAGGACTGTTACAAATGCAAGGATGTATTCCATAAACCAATTCTGGCCTCTGGCGAAAATTGGCAAAACAACACCGCTACCACATTGCCATTGATATTGCAGTAGCCATATCCTATACAACACCCTCCGAATTTAACTTGTGATGCACTACCGCAGCAAATTCGCCGATACGTTTTATCAACATGTTCGTAATGTCTGCTCGTTATACCCGTCAGTAAGTTTAAAATATCGCAAAAATATCGCATATATAGTGGAATGTAGTCTTTAAGCGAAACTTCTCGTGATTTAATTGTTGGTATTCGACAATCATAGATTTAGCTGCTGCTCGGAATCCCGTGCCTTACATCTACATAACGATACATTTAACGTGCTGTAAAGTCATTGAGTCAATATTATTAGAAACATAAACATCATACAAAAGGAAATCAAGTGCACTTGACGGATGCCTGTTCGGAGTGGGCCTAGGGGTAGGGCGGAGTGCGAGGGTTGTAGTGGGGCAACCTTTGGTAACAATTCATCCACATCAAAGGCCTGCCGCCTCAGTCTCTAATCAACGAGCCACACAGCAGGAGTTCTCTCTCAACCACTGCCGTACCTTAGCTCTGAGGGATGGGGTGGTGTGGAGGCAAGAAGACCAATATGTCCTGCATTTATTTATCAGAACACCCGTTTATGATCCAAGTATGCATAGATCTACATTTTGAATTTCATACCACCTTCACATACTATTATATGTGGAAAGGTAGGTCGTGGCAAGCCTTAAAGGTATGGGAAGTTCCGTTAGAAATTAAGGTACTCATTTAGCATTTGTGGTATAAACCGTAGTTGTAGCGAGTAACTTGTGAACGATGTCGTTACGGCTCTGTAATTGATATAAAGTGTAGGAGGTCTTCACATAGACTCATTGGAATAAATGCTGGCTATAGTAATTACTTAATTCACATTCACGTGGTATGCATCCGCTTGCGCAATTACACTTAAACCCTTAAAACAAGAAGTATTTATCTAGTAATATTTATGGTAAGTAGAAGGCTGCTTGTCCATCACATTTGTGGTGACGGGGTTATATGGCGGGGCTCCGTAAAGTCTGACCCATGATGTCTTATGTAACGGTCAGTAATGTAAGGGGTGCGGTCAGGTGCATGTCATCACGGCCCCACGCCCATGTGGTCGTTATCTATCGTGGTGGGCACGTGTTGGTCATGGACCGGTTTCTACCCTTCACCCATGGGGAAAATGTGAACATAGTTTACCGTAAAAACCAATATTTAAGGCACAACGTGATTGGGAAAAGACCAGGACCTGGATTCAGAAATACTTAAGTGCTTGGAAAACAGACATACTATTTCCTATAATTTACGCGTAGTTAGATCAGTATTATAATAATATATTATGCTCCATGTGTTGAAAAAAATAATTAGGCAAACAATTTAAATAGTGTCAGGGTTTATTTTATATTTTAAATTGGCAGACCAGTGGAGTGGCGACCTTCATTAGCGTGATGGATGGGGCTTAGCGTAGCTACCAGAGGGTAATGTGCGCTATGGTTACCAGAGGGTAATGTGCGCTATGGTAACCAGGTGCATCGACCTCACCTGGTCTCAGTCCGAGCCAACACCGCTCAGCAGCCCCAGGGAGTCTCTGTGTTCTTTGACTTTGACACTAATCTACTTCTGTGCAAACTTTTCCCAATTTTTCCTCCCTCTGAGATCATTGGGAGTATTGGTGATAGTTTTATAAAAGAATGAATTATTTTCGCTTCGCCCAAAGCTCTCTTTGAATACGGGAGTTGATTTACATACATTGATGCATACAAAGATCAACTGCCAGAGGAATTTAAAGGAGTGACGCATAATGGACCAGAAAAGTATGTGAATGTGCTAGACCTCCCTTGAGCTTTGATTATTTGGGTCCGACATGAGCGGCTCAAGATGTCCACGAGCAGGTCGGACCAGCTCATTTCTGAGAACATCAACAAAGCCTCCACAAAATGAAAACATGTAACCTGGAATAGATAAGGAACTAGTGCAAATAATGATTTCTTAAAGAAACTGGATAATTGCAGCCTCGAAGTGCTACAATTAAATGATTTGATACTGCGGTGTTAGGAGAATGTAGCTATTTGAATGATTAAACTGTTGTTTTTGTTTTTGTTTTAGTTATTAACAACTATAGGGGAATCGGATATTTCATTCTTTACATTAGGAGAACATCACAATTTTCAATTTCCGATATATTTCTGAGCATAAATTGTTTGGTGATAGGTGATGACTCACCATAAGAACTTTTTGAAATGTATTAATCTAAATTTGAACCTTTCACTTAACTCCAGAAATGAGTTGGGTAAAAGATATCTGGATTATACAAGATAAAACACAAAAAGTACCTATGTATGTAGGCTGGTGTATGTATTAAGAATACATTGGTAATTTCCTGTAGTCAAATGAGAGATTCATGCCCCCACAAATAATTGAAAACAGGTGGGTAAGCATTTGAAGACCTGTACACAGTTTCTAGGCACACTTCTTTAATATTGAATATTAAAAAGGAATATATTACCATGATATTACACACTATAGCAATGGATAGGATAGGGCGACGCCAAGCACAATTTACGAAATAAAATCTGAAATGAAGCTCATGCAAATTAAGTATTACAAAAAGTATCAACGAAATGGCAAGTTTTCCTCAGGATAAGCCCATTTGATTAAAGAATTAACGCGGCATTTTCCCTCTTATCACTGCCCTGTTGCTAGGAATTCTTCCAAGCACCTGCGCAAGGAAACGGTTCATTGTTTTCCATATTGGAGACGAGTCGGTGAATATTGGATGCCCAGACACATAGAATACAGGAACAAAGACCCAGAAATTAGTCCGTTTACTTATGTGCGAGCACAAAGGAACAAATAGACTATGAGGCCGACCGCCAAAGCGGCTAGGGCCATAAGGACGGAAATAAGTGCACGAGAGGTGAGGGCAGTGTGAATGGATAGGGTGCCATGGGATCGTAGCAGTGGGTGGACTGAATGGAAGGGATCGTAATAGTGACTGGGAAGAATGGAGGGGATCGTAACAGTGGGTGGGATGAATGCAAGCAGGTGTAGAGCTCTGAGGGGGGTATACGGAGAACAAGGCCTGAGGGTCCGTATAAAAGGGAGCAATCAAGATGTTGTACCCTGTGGACGTGAATTATTGCCGGGGGTTTGCCCTAGTGTAAGAACAAGGTTATATTCCCCGTCGTTTTGTCCCACAGCGCTACCCACATTAGTTAGTTCTACACGGCTGGGTCATCTCTTTAGAACACTCAGTCTGCATTCAGTAGAAATAGCCAAATCCAATAAAAACCGAGATTAGAATTAGGCTTGTCGCAGTTTCCAAATAATATAATTATATGCTGAAGTATGATTATGATAAGTAATTAAACCACTTCTTTACGGAGACCGTGAAAAGAAAAACCTTTGCAAAAAAATAACTATTTTCTCGGAATGCAGTGTATCTCTTCATGTGACCGCATTGAGTCCTGGGTGCTAGGAATAGTATATATGTATATAGCTAATGTGTGGCAACATGATACTTTTGTTTTGACATCATGGCATGGTATTGGTATAGTGAGAGGTCACAGAGGAAGCATTCCCCTTACTATTGTGATAGTTTGGCCACCAGATGTCGGTAAGAAATGCCACCTGGATCACGTAATCTACAGACCTCCTGACTAAGGAGCGCGCCTCCAGATATACCACTCTTTGTGTGAGACTTATCGACTCATTTTTTCGCAATTGTTAATTTGAAATTTCATATTGATGACATATTGCCCAGTTTTCTCCCCAAGACAACAAAATGATCAAAATTAAAATATTGCTAAAATAGCGAAAACATAATGATCAAAAATGAAATAATACTACAATATCAGTGTAATAAGGCGCGGGTTATTCCATAGAAAGTAAATGATGTGACACGTTAAATCAAACCAGACATTTTATTACCCTAAAAGACATATGTCTCATTGACTTAAGAACTAACGTGAACTTGTCCCCCAGCGGCCAATTCCTAAAATTTAAAGCCCCGTTCCTTGTGTTTCCTAGAAGTGTTTGTAATGTAGTAATCAGTGGGTAGATAACGTGACGGCCGGCCCGGAGGCCTCCACGCCCTGAGGGAGGCCCCGGTGACACTTTTAGGTTACTTTATTCCGACAGCCAGGTTCGGCAGGGTAAACTTGTTTGGTGTAACCCATGAGGGGTGCCGAGTCCATCCTGGTCAGAGGGCTTCGTACAACTCACCATGAGCTTCTGTGAGAAGCTCACATAATTTATAGTGGCTCTGATTTCCTACTTCTAGTTTGGATGAAGATATTGAAAAAAATAGATTCAGAAGTTAATTTCTCAAATTACCCCTTTGCATCCTTTCAAATTACCCCCTTTACATTTCTTGATTCAATCAAGAAATGTAGCTAGACATTTAAATTGTTGCCTCAAATATGCATGTGACATACCCGGATATCAGTTTTTGGAGAGTACTGCAAGGAATAGTTAAAGGGTATGGATTCATATTTAACCAAGAAGAACAGGATAGTGAGAAAAGAAGGCTAACCGTCGAAGCTTAGTCGGACTTTAAGGTGATAAATAGAGATACGTCCATATTCCAGGGTAAATTGTGTGCAGTCAGACAGGTAGCTAGAAACACGAGTAAAAAAATCAGTTATCGGTCAAATATTTGGTTATTAACTTTGGGATGGACAGATTTAATATGAACAGACAGTGAAAGACGTAGAAAGATAAGTATATGTGTAAGTAGGGGCCGGTGTTATGTCAGTGTGATTGATGCAGAGGGTGGGAGGTCACTAAGAGGCAAAGGGTAGGCCGGGCTAGGGCTTAAAGCCCTCCATCACCCGCCATGTTAAGTGACAGCCCTCAGGATGGCCCTTCTCCTCCCTCCTCATCTACATAATCCTCCAGGGTGGGCCGACCATTTTTTATGTTGGGATGTGGGCAGGGGTGAAGGTTTTTATTAGTAAGTGTATGGTCAGTCCTTACAGTTTGCACTGTTTTATTCTAATATGTTGTATGAATCGAACCACTAGGCTCATGGTTTAACTATTCTCTTATTCTTCCATTTAATTTGTAATGTTTATTTCCTTTAAAGCAATTAAATATTCACTCAGTAGTATCAACCCATATAACATGATAGCTGGATGTCAGTAGATTGTATACTTCTTATCATTTGACAACGTGTAAACCTCCTGTATACTTTTTAAATGGTGCCAAACAGTTGGTAAAGCAATGGCGAAAGATATATTCCACCACCTGCCTCCTCTCTCAGCAACATTTCAACGCCCCTGTTTTCTCCCTCACCTCCCGACCCCTAAAAAATGGTCGGTCCGTGAGGCCACCCCCACAAGATTCAAAGTAAGAACCTCCCGCAGGCTCAGGGGCTGCTTGAAGCCCTCACAGAGCCTCTTCTCGTTTAGTAAATAATTCACACAATCCTGTCAAGGAGAGAGTGGTTGAAGGGATCCCAGTGAGACGGTAAGGCCCTCTCACTGCCCCCAAACCTGGCCAACAAGCCGGCCAATTTGGTCCTACACCTCCAGAAATCCCCACTAATTGGCGACCATTGAAGACGGCCGCGGCGTCCCAGACTGACAAATACTGATTTATGTAAGTGAGAAGCCTACTTCCGCGCCGCATTTTCTCAGAAGAAGAATTTCTTTTTTATGAAAGCCTTGCAGGAAAGCGAGGGAAATATCCGACACCAATCGTTCGTGTATGTTATAGAATAATAGGGAAAATGTCGGTGAATTAGCATTGTTTAAAAAAAAAAAAAAGGGGGGGGGGAATTTTAGTGGGTTTACTTGATGAGGTGGAGTGGTAGGAGAAGGAGAGAAGTGTTACGACTGGCAGAGGCCGCTGGCCGACGCTTTGTTACAGTGACGAAAAGACCCACAAAAGATGTTCACTCCGGCGCCCAGCGTGGACCTGATAGGACGCATGAAGATAAGACCAGTCAGGGCTCGACTTTAACTCTTTCCTTTCTGTTGAAGAAGTACATTGAAACGACAGGAAAGACTCAATTCGAAGATGTGGTACTAATTCAAGACATATAATTGTGTTTTTCTTCATTTATCAGATTGAAACGATAACATTTGACTTAATTGTGATTGTGCGTATTGGTGATATCCAGCACCTCAAGCAAAGAGCCAACTTCGACTGAATTTTCACTTTTAAATGCGTCGTTTGAAGTTTTGCTTGAATAAACGAACGCACCCCAACATCCATGGGAATGAAAGCAAAAACAAATAATTGAAAACGATATTTTCAAATAAGAATCTGATAAAGGTTAAAGTCAAAAATTAAAGTTAAAATTGAATTGCTGAAATAAACTCAAGGAATCAATGAAAAGTATGGATTGAAAACATTAGGATGATGGGTTCATGAATTTAAAACTAAGATCACCTGAGAAAGAAATATAATAATGAAATAAATCGAACTGTTTAGCACAGCAGTTTTAGATCTTGTTGATTTGACACTTCCATTTCCCAAGTATTACTATTTATACTATTCATTCCTTTTGTCTTTTTAATCATCCTCAATAGAAACTACAGTACCTGCTCAGCAGAAGTGTTATTCGGGGGACAATATTTTGATAAAGATGAGATCAAGATATTCAATAAAAATGCAGTGAATCCTGATCTCCAGTTGGCCTTTTGATCCCAGACTTTCCGTGCGGAAACTGGGTTCGCTAGGGTTTGTGTTTGACTTGGCTGGTTCTCGGCCAACCGCTGTAGTGCGTGTGTGTGGTTTGCCTACCCTGGAGGAACCAGCATCTCCGTCCCACGTGATGCGAAATGACTGCGTCATGACGGCCGCGCGGAGAGGAAGGTACCGCGAGCTAAAAAGCCGACGTAGCCAGCCTCTCGTATGCTAGATGGATTGATGCTGCTACGAGATAAGATTTACAGTGGCGGATCCAGGTGTTTGAAAAGATGGGGGCGCTAATGAAATGGGGATGGGGGGGGGGGGGGTGTGGCCTTTTTCCCGGAATTTTACAGTTTGGAAAGAACCTTGTATGGTTGACCGGACGTTAAACTACCCCAACAATCTCAGAATTTTACAATAGAAAATATAAATTTGGCAATATAGAAAGAGGGGACGCCCCCACATCTGCCACTGATGTAATCTGATATGAAAATGTAAAGTTCAATGATAGTGAAATACGAAATGCAACCTACAGTCGAATATATGTACGTCAAACATTCTGTCTGGAAATATATCTTACTGCGTGTCTGATAGGTCTTTTTCTTAATATCCTATACCAACAACTAGGACATCCTCTTCTCTGATACAGAATCAACTTTTAGTTGTTCTTCTACCTCCTGCAGTATCCCTGCTTATAGGGATGCGGCAGTGCACCTACTCCGCGTTCCTTTGACTTAAAGACCCGCACGGCGGCCCGGTGAAGAGCAGTAGACGACGAGACTGCGCGGTGGCTGAGCTTTAATTGCTCAACAAAGTGAGCAATCAGGGTGCGGCGAGCTGCTCGTCAGCCGCCGCCCGCCCTTTTCTGAATATTTCATTAAGCTGTTATGGAATTAGAATGGACCGAGATTGAAATTGAACAAATGCGGTTAGCGACGAAAGCAATTTGCTGCGTGTTATCAGCCCCGGTGAATTATTAAAAGGGATTTAACTGCAAACGACACGTATTCAACCCATGTCGGACCTCCGGATCACACACGCTTTAACAAACTCAAATCCCTCTGATTTTACTGGAACAGGGCTATGAAAATAGGACTAAATGCGGTATTTGCATTGGGTTGGTTTCAGGGTTTGCATTTCGCTGGCGCGATCTATAGGCCCTCACACTGACAACTGAGTGGTAACACTGATTGGTTGATGCAGTGATAAGAGCAATTAAAACAAAGGCACGGCCGGCCGCTGAGGAGTTGATTAAGCGAATTGATGAACGGCAAACACGAGTCTTTATCACTGATGATGTAACTCGTCAGACAGATCTCGTAAAGCCACGCGACGTCACGTGGAAATTAGTACACCATACAAAAAGCAGACCGTTCTTTTGTGACAAGAAAATAGGGTGGAATGACGCACAAAAAGCCTACCACTTCAGGACGAGATCTACTCTAAGCTTGTACTTGCAAGCCCTCTTATAACGATAGTTGGGTTCCGCAGAGACTTGAGATTTATAGAGTAATTTGAGGAGAAAAATACGCATTGTTCTATCGTTGTTTCTGTTTTAAATGGAATTCTATATAGATATTTTTATCAGACCTACCCCTCAGCTGTTTGGATCTCTAGTTAAAATCATAATGTTGGGTGGCGTTTGTATGTTTTCTATTTGTTTTGGTTAATGTTTCTCTGTGATTTGTGGGTTTTCTTTATAGGTGATTTAAGTCCAATATTTCAATCTTTGCCTCTCATAAGCTGTATGGTAGACATATTTTTTCATAGCACTAACGTTTGTATACTCCACCAATATACAGTGAGCTACTGACATACCGTCCTCAGGCTGAAAGGGGTGTGCGTGTTTCCTTGCCTAATAACATGTGGCCTTGGAGTTGTATAGGAAGCATTTCATAGCATAAGAATGGTATGGAGCCAATAAAGACTAAAGCCTTCTTTGGTTTTATGAAGTGCCTGTCTATTTTAACTTCCATGCGGTCATGTTTCACTGGATGTATTTCATCTTTAGATCATGAATTCCACATCAAGTGGTTAAATTGTCATGGGATCGGATAGACATGCACATGTATAGTGTATAGAATGTAAACCCTCGTTTGTGGGAGTTTCATAAATATAGGAAAAATACACGACAAGCATTACTTGAACTGGTGTCGTGCCGTTTACTTTCTCCAAGTACATTCTCGGATTTGTGACCCCGCTGTTGCTATGCACTAGGCCTTATTTTCGCCATTTACTTAGTTGACAACAACTCCATAGTTACTACTGATAATGTATAGAACAGAATACAGAATATATACACGGTCAGTGCACAGCAATCTTATCTGAGGATGTGTTGTACCTTTTACAAAGGCTTGATGTGATCTTTATCCAAAATAGAATATTTTCATTTTGAAGGACTAATGAACAGTGTGTGGACGGCACTGCAAGGGGGGTTTGCGGGGGGGGGGGGGGGCGTCCAGGGGTCCGCCGTTAGGGTCCGCCGTTATATACGGTTATATGTAGACCTTACATCTGTCGTTATACAGGGTACCAACCACACAGGGAAAACAGGGAAAATGGCAACAACAAAAATCCCTGACAGGGAAAACACATGGAATTTGCAAATTTTGCCAGAACACAGGGAAAACACATGGAATTTCATTTGGCCAGGTTCTGAAATTCCTTATTCTCAAGATATTAGGGATTTGACTTTTTGTCGTTGGGTTGTCCAACATTTTTCTGCACACAGAGGCTTTTGAATTTGAAAAACCTGCTGGATATGACACAGGGAAAAATTGCTGTGGGAAAGGGAAATCTCAGGGAAAACACAGGGAATTTCAAAATGGAGTTTTGGTTGGTACCCTGTTATATTATGTAGACATAACACCCTCCGTTATATGTAGACCCTATATCCCTCCCTTACATGATATTACACCTCACGGATGCCTGCCTGTGATTGATTTCACTGACATGCCGATGTCGCATGTGCAACATGATCGCTTGGTGTGTTGACGTTACGGCATGCCATGTTTGACGTAAACACAGCCCTCTACTAATTGGTGCACTTATTAAGGGTGACGGCGCACAACCCTAAACTGTCCAACTGATTTCTAAAATGTAGGTTTTTACATGTATATACTGGGTTTTTTTTACATGTTGATTCAGTGCTAACTTGAAATGCAAACATTTTGGATCTGAGTGAAAATATTCATTTTAATAGTAGTTTTCATTATTTCTAGGCCTATAACAAGAAATGATGAACGTATGGATGCTATGCTTTCTTTTGAAAATGCCCTGGGAGCTTTTTAGAAAAGTATCACGGTTAATTATCAAATCAAATGGAATATTTGATCAACAAACTTTTGAGCAGATGCGCGCGAAAGAAAACATTTAATTCCCCCCTTTCAATTTCCCAAATTAGAGTCGTGGCAACCCCCATATTTGATTCATATTTCGGATAGCGTTCCCAGAATGATTTGTACCTTTTAATCAAAGCGTGGATCGCGAACGTAATATTTAGTGGGTTTTTGTCTATTTTATTTTAGTGTTTTTTCCTACTTTGACGCGGGAACTATAGAGGCTTCGGAAACCGAGCATTCGGGTTGTGTGTGGGACCTGGTGGTGGTTATTGATGAGGTGGTCGGATCTGTAATTAATAATCAATATCTCAATTAGTTAATGTCATAGGGAACAACACGCTAAAACTACCCGCGCTCACTCTAACCCATGCGAGCTTCGCGGATCTATCACTAGCTGAGAGGTACTGCAAACGTATATATTTTCGCGCTGCTAAATTTTCACGCGTTCAGTAAATTTTTGTGTCATCGTAATTTCTGACATTTTACAGATATTACTATCCGATCCATAACATTTCTTTTTCACTCATATCATATTTTCGCGCATTTAAGGGAAAGCGTGAAAATATGTACATTCCAAAAATTAATACGTTTACAGTAAAACCTACTGGAGGAGCCCACTCTCTTTAACAGTAACCACAATTACAAAAGAGGAAATTCTCGGGACCTAGAAAAATACAAAGAAACGCAGGGCCCCCACTAGAAAGAAAAAAGGAATTACATTTCCTACCGCCAGATGTGACTCAGCATCGAAATTAATAGATATGAATCAGGGAATTTGAGACTGGCTTGAAGGTGATGACAATAGTTCACAGCTTATCGTTTGATATTGCCATTATTTCATCACTTTTTATGCTATTAATCCCCTGATAGATACGATATTGTAACATGCCCGGTCACCCTTCGCTAGTTTTGGTTAGAGGTGGTAATGGCATGGAGGATGGGTTTCTGTGACCAGGAAATTAAATTTCAGATCGTTGAATTTCGAATATTTATCGATATTACATCCCCAATTATAACTACCAATATTTAATGCTAATGAAGATATTTATGGGTAAATTCAGATTTCCGTCCAATTCAAAAATCCAGATTCAAAGACGCATTTTGTCATTGATACTTACATCTCCCTGTGTACTGATTTTTTTTCGCCGCGGCATCTTAATTAATGTGCTGCGGTTGAGGTGCTTAGCAGTAACGGAACCAGCTTTAATGCGAGAACGCACTTATAGAAAGGGGGCGCAGTTCCTTTTCTTCCAGAATTTTCAATTTTAGGGGGGGGGGGGGACTAAATTTGGGCAAAAAATAAATCCACCACTGGTTAGAACAGGATGACTAGAAGGGATGAGTTTTTTTTCTCATAGGGGAATGATGTTATAACCAAAGTCGGGAATAAGCTGTGGTTGGGGTGTGGTGAGAGGGGTTGGTGGCGTAAGCGATCCGCCTTGAGATGTGGCATGATAACGCGTCCCTCTTGCCGCCCCCTGTCTGCCGCGCGGCGTGCACGCGGCAGACACGCACCGCGCCGCGCGCCGCCCCCGTGCCGCGCCCCGATAACAGATTAATTGCAGCGCCGCCTCGTAACGCGCGACACGTCGCGCCCAACGTCGGAAGCTGCCATCAATATTCAAAACATCCGCTTTCATACACATTTTTGTTTCCCTTTCCTGTTTTCTCTAACTTTCCGTCTCAAGATTCGCGACTCATGAATTAAGGAATAGAGAGGAAGGTGTCCTGACACATTTGAAAAAATTCCATGTATCCCTAATTGAGAGTCCTGGACTCCTGTTGTTTCCGTTGACAAGCTGTCAGTCACAGTTTTCGTTTTTGATTAGATAAGCTTCGCATTGTGTTTGTTCTACTCTATCTATGTAATTAGATACATATATAATGGGAGTTACAGTACCTTTAGATAATAATCTGAATTGACGCGAACTGCATTTTAACTTGTCAGCCTTATTCAATGGTACGTATATTGGAAATCACTTTAAATCTGTAAACTCATTGTCAACTGTGTAACACAAAAATTGCTGGTAGAACCCTGATCAACGACGTCCTCTGGAAGTTTCCACATAATTTGGGTTTGTCCTACTGGTAGCCGTATGGGAGGGGTTTTGGGTGGTCAGCCGAACATGGAACCTATAAAACTGCACATATCCACCTCAACTTGACTTAAATTTGACACAATCAAAATGCACTATATTTCCCCCAGATCATTAGTGCATCAAAGTACACTTATGTGACTATTTACAAAATTTACTTCGCCTCGTTGTTGTGATGTTGTATTCTACGTGTCTAGAGTTTCTTTGGTTTTCGATTATACCTAAGCATTAATCGTCCATATGTATAATGGTATATATCCACTAAGGGCGGCGCTACGCTATGGGTAGAAGTCGAGTTGCTCTGAGCAGTTTAGAGACTCCAAAGATCTGCGCAGTTGAGAGTCCCTCCCGATACCTGGGACCCGGCCAGCTTCGTTAGGTATGCATTAATAGGCTGGGTACCGTCTCACCTGGGCGGCCGGGGCTAAATGATCCATGTTCCGGGCCACGTCCCATGAGAACTGCCCCACTGCAGGGCTCCGAACTGGTATAAGGTGTGGCGATTATACCTGTCGTGGCTGTTGAACACCTTGAGGGTTCTTGCCACGTAAATGACGTAAATTTAGTCTTCGTGGTTATGGATTGTGTTTTTATATAGGGTCCCCACTGCACAGAGAAAACAGGGAAAATGCTAGTGGGGGAAACCTCTCGGGGAAACCACAGGAAAATTAGAAATATGGCCAAAACACAGGGAATTCGGTTTGCCCAATCTCTGGGTTTATTTTTCTGACTCTTAAGATTAAGGAGATTGCACTTGTCCAATAACTTTCCGTTTTTCGAGAAACTTCACACATCTCTAAGGACATTATCAAACTTGAATACTTCAGAAGTTAAGAAAAAATCATCGATACCAAGACTAGGAAAAATTAACTGTGGGAAAGGGAAAACTGAGTGAAAACACGGGGTATTCGAATGTGAAACTTGAGTAGGGACCCTGTTTATAGACGTAAGTCATGTTCCTAGGCAGAACCTATCTACGGCAGTAGGTATATAAAACCTGTTTTCCTCGCAAGAAAAACATAGAATCAGATAGCCACATCTTTGCCTGTCTTGGGTCTTAACTACCCGCCAATTACAATGCCATCTTTCTGCGTTTTCCCACTAAATGTAATCTTATCTATATCTACACCTACATGTTCGCTGCCTCGTACCCTCCGTAATCCAACCCCCTTTTTCACCGAATATCCCACCCAGCAGTTACCTCTTTTAGCCGACCATGACCATGACGATTGGTGTTTCTTACAAATAAAATAATCTATTACAAGACCTCCCACCCTTAGGCCAAAGAGAAAAAGTTCTGTTCCGGTTTCCCGACCGACCATACATTTTTGCCCCGACCCAAGTTTTATAGGAGTTTTGCAAGGAGTTTTTAGAAAATAAATTGTTGTGAGAATGAGGGTAGGTTTTAAGAAAAAGAAAACAATAATACAACAAAAAGGGGAAAAAATCCGACCGACCTACCCTATATTTCACATGTGATGAAACCGGAACACAACTGTTTCTTTTTTTCGGCCTTATCAGTCTTCCACCATCTTGTAACCTTCATACTATTAGCTGTACTTGATTTACCAATCTGTTCTATCTCACCGTCTTATTTCCCACCCGCCCACATACCATTCCCCCTCCACCTAATCTTGCCCACATCGACCCGCCAGTAAGCTAAATGATATCGACTACACGAGGTGGGTGACGTCAGGTTACGGTGGCAGGTAGGGATCCCTTCATGGGGTGCCTAGACTTCACGTGTTTTCAGTACGTCCAGTTCTCCTTGTACTTAAAGGCGGGAATTGCTGGGACGTTCCCATGAAATTATTTCTTGGAATTTGATGAGTGTTCAACTTAATTGTGCTTGAAATTAGTGGTCGTCATAGGTTGTGTGGCCTGTGGCTTTATTCATAGTAAAAAAAACTAGCCGCGGCCTGAAGTCTTGAGACATAAAATACATCTAAAACCTACTTTAAAATGTTGAACCTAGTAAACAAATAAAAAAAGAGATAGTACCATATAGGTTTTCCTTAGACACCTCTGAATCCGGCTCATACAGATTTATGGCTACATTGATTAATAAGCTGCTTCTGGGGGGAGCGAACTGTTGTCTCTTAAAACATTTTGTTTCTTAAAACAATCTCAAAAATAAAAAGGATTTAAGATAAATATTTCCGGATTTCAAGTTTTACACGTGGCACCCCATAACGGGTGGCCGGGCCGTATTACCTGGCCGTGATCCCGGCGCCACCAGGGGCCGCCTTAGACGAGGAGGGGGCGAACGACAAACCAACAACTAATAACCTCATACCGCCACCGCCCAGATAATCAGGGGCTATTCAGAAAGGGCCCCTTTGGTTAATTAAAACTGCAGGAATCAAAAGGTTTTTCTTTGAGACACATTCTGTTTCTGATATGAGGTTTTCGGGAAGACCAGATTTGGTAGGATTTTGTGTTAGAAATTTCGTTGCAATTGTTAGCTGGAGTTGAGAGAACGCACACTGCTCTAGAAAGATTAAAACGTGAAAATATATCAATAACCAGAATTCACGGATATACGGTTTGAAAATTATACTAGTCTGTTTTCCTATTTTTTCTTTAGTTCCTAAGGAGTAGCTTGATGAATTTATGCCTAGGGACATAACTTTTATTTGATTTCCGATTTTTTTCACATCAACACCTAATGATAACTTTAGAAATCTAATCATTAGATTATATTGTACAATTGAAGAGAAATCCAGATTTTCATTTTCCCGAATTCATTTATTTACCCCGACATGCATCACTATTTAACGTGCCAATTTGAACTGACGAAAGAAATCATGCGTAACGACCCTTGAAGATAGAAAATTGATTACCCTGCTGATCGTATGAGGCGACGATAGGGGGGACCCAGCACTGACCAAGTGGTTCTTTGGGTTCAATTCCCGGTTGCTGTTCAGTTCACTAAGGGATGAGGTACAGCAAAAAATGATTTCCAGGTTTTGATCCCCTGTTGTTTGCCCACCCTGTCACCTTCATCTCATAGATACAATCACCAAAGACAGAATTCGTCCCAACTTGTTTTCACTGTGAAAATTACCCTGGCTGTAGGTACGGTGTAAAACCTCTTATCACTCACTCACTGGAAAATTGATTATAATAGTCAGTCAGTTTCACCCAATTAATCAGTAGCATTCAGGGATTGAACAACTCAAAGGTGTGCCGGGAAGAGGGAGCTTTTTATGTTATTAAGGTATTCGAAAATATACCATTCAGATTTAGTCAGTTCAACCTGGTTAGATATCAGGCAAGGGAATACACATACCCCGGTAGTCAAACGCTATTCCGAACCTTACCAAAGAAGCTTTTCTCCCCAAACTCAGCCATTTCTCAGATCTCGCACACACATCAACAAAAAGTGTTTGTAAAAACCTGACGAAGACTATATGTTTGCAATGCATACAACGGATTGCATCCTCTACAAGCTTACAAATATCTTTCTATAGATTGTAGCATGCTACATCATTACAAAAATCGCTCTTAATCGTTCATAGTTGAACACATGACCAACTCATTCCCACCACCACCAATACCAACATAGAGAACATATTTCCTGTAATGATAAAGCAGCCTCCTACATGCATACCTTTTCTAAAAGGCAGTCGCAGAAGCTGTGATGAGGACTACGATGCACACAGCCCTCCTGGAATGTATTGTGTAAGTGGCGGGTGGAGGTAGGTTGGTTGGCGGGGTGTCAGAGGGTGTAGGTGGCCACACACACACACAAGCCCCGCAACCAAGAAGGGCCAAGATCAAAGATGGGCAGATGAAAGCCAATGCCGACCGGGCCGTTTGTCGCCGGCTGTCAGGGGTGAGGGCTGGGGTAGGGGGGTGCAGGCCATGCCCTGGAGGAAACCTCTGATGCCATTCATACGTGTATGAGTGTGTGTTTATTGAGGGATGGGGTGAAAGTTGGCCAGTCACCAAGGACAGTGTATGCGTAAAAGTATTATATTAAGTGTTGCCAGAGTAAATTCATTGATTGCACATTTGAAGTGTAACACATAAATGAATTAGCTATGTGTTTTGCTCTGTATGAGTTTCTTGGAATAGAAAAAGCGCATGAGAAGGCATGCTACACATGTATGTTGAATTTAGAAAAAGAAAAAAGACATGTACAGTTTAAACTCTCCAGTGTCACTGAATGTAAGTAGTATATGAATCGTGCACGTTTTCCTTTACCACCACATAATACATATGAATCTTTCGTCATTTTTTCTTGTATATCCACATTAAAAACACATACACTTACCTTAAACACCCAGGTAAATATCCAACTTCAGTCAAATATCTCGAATAAAACGTCTCCAGAAGACCAAAGCTTTCGGAAGCAGCTGTGACTTGGTCAGTTGAGGAACTGTTAGGAGTAGTAGCAGACACACAGGAGAGAAGTGAAGTTGTAAAAGTATCCGTCAAGTGAGCGCGGCAGGTGGCCGTAGAGTGAGGGCCCGCCGCCCAACCCGCTGCCGCTGGTCCGCCGCCTGCTGGCCGCTTAACCACCCGCCCCTGCCGCTACCAGCGCCACCGCAGGTTGGAAATGTCGTCTGCTAGGGAGGCGGGAACTCGCTCTCCCCAGAGACGCCGAATTGTGTTGTTCGAGCAGAGGCACTTTGTCTTACTGGTTCAGTTCTGGGAGACTCCTAGATTTAGGATTATGAGTTTATGCATATAGAGAGGGCAATGTATTTAGTTTCTACTCCGACGTATTGTTTTTTGTAACGCTGCTCCTGATTGAAGGACGAATATAAAAGGGCCTCTGATTGGGTGTTACTCTTAGTGAAGACAAATCAAATTAGATATACGTCAGGGACGTATGCTCAGAACTGTAAGCTATATCTGGTGCGCTTCAATAATAACACCATGCCGATGATAAAGATGATGTTATGTATTAGGTACAAAAAGTTGTATCCACCATGCATAGCATATCTTTATTGTTAGGGCTCTACTGCTTTATCTATACAACCCCAATGGTATGATTATAAACATGCCAATATCTATTGTTTAAAGCCGTATTCCCCTACGGGATTGTAGCGAGCGGCAATGTGGTTATTAGGGAGGTTAAGCAACATAAGAGAGGTTTAGATATTGGCCCACGTCGACGTGAACGTGACGCGTAGAGCGAATCTAGGTCAATATTCTGTAGCAAATGGTAGAGACTGGTGACGTCACGCGTCACATTGCCAATATCTAAACCTCTCTAACGCATCACGTAACGTAAACGTAACGTATCTCTTATCTAACTTATTATTTTGAAATTGCAAAATATTTCATTACAATTTGAAGGTCGCAGGTTCATAATATTGTAATACTGATTCGAGTTTCAAAAATTATTTAGTAGTACTACCTTTGAGAGCCTGGAAATTTAGAGATACGTTGACGTATCGAGATGCGTTGGGGTTGCTTAACCTCCCTATTACTTATCCCCAAAAGTATGGCAAAAGACCACGTATTGAGTAAGGGAGAGTTGTGAATTGCTGATTTGTATGTGTGTGTTCAGGAGGGGGGGGGGGGGGGTGCCATAGGCGGTCTTCCTACCCATTCCCCAATATACCGACTCAGAAAATTTATAGTAATCATCTTCTACATCTACATTTCCCAGTGTTTAAAAAACAATCTGTGCAATATAGCGACCTACTCCCACATGAAAGGAAAGCACCCTGGTTGAAAACAGAACCTGTTAACGCCCTGCTTTCATATTTCCTGCCACGTTCAAACGTGCTAACCAAGTGACAGAATCAGGCCTGTGGTTGCCATGTGTCGACTATGTGACAGGACCTTACTTTACCTGTACCGACTCCCCTCCCATACCTGTCCCCACCTGTAGACTGGGGCTGGCCATTGAGTATAAATGTCCGTAAAATGAATGTTTCCACGAGAGAGAAAAAAAGGGCTAAAATGCCACGTTGTGCTGATTACCTGATTAAACATACAGGAATGGAAATTTGTGCATACTAGAGTACCGAAAAAGTTCGGAATTCGGCAAACATTTTGGATTGTTATTGAATTTTATCCATATCCAACCAGAATACTTTTTGGGGGTGGGTGGGGTGGGGGGTAAATTGGCTCCCTGATTGAAGTTAAAAACAAGGCCCTCCTTTCCTTACTCCTGGGATGGAACACTCAGTATCAGCGCGTATCAGTATGTTAAACTTTATCGATGCAATATGCGTTACTCCTCTTATTACCTTTCCTAAAACAATAGACATACTTAGAATTTTTAATGAAGCTATACCGATGCTAGGTTTCCTTTCAATCGTTTTTTAATAATCATATCTCGTATCCAACAAAATCAAAGTAATTGTATCCTTGCAGAGAAGAGTCTAGAACCAGTAAGTACAGCCCCTACGGCTCCATCACCATTCCCCATTCCCCATCCCCCAGGTGATCTAAAAAGGCCCCTCCCCACAGACCAGGTGTGCTGGGCACATTCCTCAGGTGGCCCATGATGGCCATGGGCGACCCCAAGCGGGCAGGTGAAGAACTAATGCACCTGCCACCGACACCTCGCAAAACTTGTTTCTTCATGGAATAGTTTTTTAAAGGCCTTACATAAACCATATGTCAGGGGGGTCTTTAAGGCGAGGTATGCTTCTGCGTATGCACACCCTGCAGCCCCTAGCTTATAGACTTTTTGATAAACCTGATCCTGGTTTTGTCATTTCAAAGAAGATGCTCTCATAGACACGATTTGAAAATATGATTAGAAAATAAATCTGCTAATAAAAGAAGTAAATCTTTCAAAATTAAGGGATAATGTTCAATAATGACGAAACAACAATTGCTTTGTTACACATTCCTCGGAAAAGTCGGCAGATTTTAGGTAAAACGTATGTTTTCCCTAGCCGACAGGATTAATCACTATGTACAGAATATTTTTGCTTTACAGATTACATCTATATTAATGTTGACTGTAACGGTATCATAGAGTGTCAAATTAAAAACAAACAAAATCAGATTCTGGTTACCCCATATTATAAATCCGTACATGTAATCCTCTCTGTAAAGAGATGAAAGTAAACACTTGCAACAAAGTAGAACAGATCTGATTTCTGTATCTGAGCCTATTTAAAATGGTAATGCTGAGTTGGCATTTATCTATTCCTGCAAGCACGAGCGCCAGCCTGAAGCACATGCCTATTGGTGAAGACTGCACAAGGTGCATGTACACATCAAAGAGTCTCCACCGACCGTGAAGCCACAGACGTCAGCTTAACCGAAGTTCGTGTAGTTTCTGAGACATGATAATTTAGCCATATTACAGGCAACCCAGGCTTGTTAGAAATAAATATGCATCGGCGCTGTAATGTTTTTACTGTATATATTCGTGTTTATATAAGGATTTGCGTATAGTATATGCGTGCTGTGTCTAGAAGACAAATGGCAAACTGATGTATTATTTACGTTTTTTATGTTGGCAGGATGTTCGGCATGTTTGGGGGCAAGAAAAAGGAGGAGGAAGTCTCGTACCACCCCGAGAAATCACGTTATCATCCTATAGATGATGCCTTCTGGAAACGTGGGGAAAAGTGAGTGCTTCTTTTTTTATTGCCTTTTGTAATTGCTGTTTGTAAATTACCCACTTTCTCATTCTTGATAAAAGTCAGAATTACCAGTAATTGATGTCTCATTCAAAAAGTTTCCGATTCGATTTTATTGTTTGAGTTCTTTGAATTGTAAAAGTATTTGTTAAAGAGAAAATAATATCTCATGGAATATCTTTTTCCCAAATTTATGATCTTATCAAATTACATTTTCAAATCTGGCATTTCATGTTCTGTGCACAACTTCACTTTTTAATGGTTTTATCGTGACTGTTCATGTCTAGGGTTCCCTATTTGGCCTTGGCGAAAACCTTTGAAGAAATCGAGGCCATATCTGCGAGGTACGTTTCCTGTCCCCGTCAAACCGTCTCCACTCAGTCTTTGATCCATGTTTCACATCAAATTGGTGGACGTCACTGCTTTGTTTGAGGCCCTGCCATATTGTATAAATAATTAAATAATAGATAGTTAGCAAACGTTTCCTGACAATTGTTTCACTAATATTCTGTTTGACATGCAATTAAGCTTAATTAAATCACCATTTCAATCTCATAGGTTGGAATTTAAATTCATCAAATATGTTACAATTTTACTGATATCTGAAATAGTTTTTGGAAAAGTCATGCAGGCGCCACCCATAAATTACGTATGCATTTGCCCTGAACCTCATACCCCTGCCTCTCTCCTCCAGCCAAACTTGCGCATTGTTTTAAGCAAGGACTTATGTTCTTCTCCTTCCCTTCTTGATACTTATTATAGGTCGGCTGTAATCAATTCATCTTAAAAATGTTTGGTCGCCTCATTAAGTCGTTAAATCTGACCCGACCTATTCTCCTCTCTGTCAACCTTTCTTAGATCTGTGACGGTGTTTTCGCGTTATGCCTCCCGCGTTATGTCTGTAACGCGGCAAAGTGACGATGTCCCAAATCGATTCTGAGCAAAAATGGTCACATTTTGGCGCTTATTTGAGCTTACATCGCAGAGATTTGTATATATAGAATACAAATAAATCGTTTAAATCGTCCGAAATCGTTATATGACCAAATAAAACCAGAAATCTGTGCAGCGTTACAGGGCGCGTGAGGCGAGAGGCGCGTTAAATGCCGCGTTATGTCTGTAACGCGGCAAAGTGACAATGTCCCAAATCAATTCTGAGCTAAAATTACCACATTCTTGGGCTTATTTGGGCTTACATCGCAGAGATTTTGATATATAGGAGACAAAAGAATCGTTACAATCGTCCAAAATGGGGCAAATTAGACATTCAAGCCTGGAATCGTTACGGTGACCATGTCCCAGCGCGTAAAATGCCGCGTTATGCCTGCAACTCGCAGCAGCCTCGCTTTCGATCGGACAAGAAAGGAACCAGGTCAAACTCTAAATATTCATCAAATTTGCATGGCTATTTCACCATGAAATCTGTTGTTCTTACGGGTCAAATAAATATACAGGGGTAGATTTGGATACATAGATGACTATGTCAAAGGTTAGAAAACCAAAGATTGCGAAATAACGCATCTAAACGCGTAAATGCATCGCGCTATTTTCTTGCAATCCTTCGCGTCGACCAGGTGACAAGGCTCAGACCTCACACCGGCCGGTGCAAGTGCCCCGGTCGGACGTGTTGGCGGGAGGCTCCTCTTTCGCCGCCTTGATACCTGGATTACAGCGCTATATGATGGTTTCAATATATATATTTTCGACGACTGGACACCCTTAAACGCATACAACGCATTGAAAACTCATGCGGGAATCATGCGTTCGTATCGAAGGGAAAAGATTGGATCGATCAGGCGCGAGGAGCACTGTCACTGTCAGACCCGTCAACATGGCGTCAATTCTTCGCCGGGTTCTCTCCCCATCACGCCTGCATCTATACATTGAACTCAGGAAACCAGGATGACATTAAACGCATCAATTGTGGAGGATATACGCATTGAAACGCATTGAGGACTCCAGGCCTTTAGGGTGGGTTCATATATTTTTTCCAGCATTTGAAATTATACCGTCGAAAAATAGGCCTAAACTCGGCTGGAGGCCTAACTTGCATTGGTCAGGTGGTCACTGGCAATTTGAAAAATAATTGTTTAGACCTTATTAGGCCTATCAAAATGAAATTCATGTATATATCTATGTTCTCCTATATCTCAGGGTCCTATATATCATATAGTTTGGTCATTTTAGGCCTTGACACACTTGCAATAATATTTTACAGATGATATGAAAAAAATTAACAGCCTCAGTCTTTGGCTCAGATAGGCACTGTCAATGCACACTACGATTTTTTTTTATTTAGGCCTTACCCAGCCTATCAAAATGAATAAAATACAGGAAACTTTGTTTTAATATGTCTTAGGCTCTTATACATCGCATGGTTTAATCATTTTAGGCCTTGACACATTTGCAATTCAAATATTTTCAGATCATGTCTTACAGATTTAAGATTTAAATGATTCAAAGCTTAAATTATTTGTGAAATTGTCACTATAGTGTCATTTTTTCAGACCTACCATCAAAATATCTGAATCATTAATATCATAAAGATTAAAATGGGCCGACCTATTACTATCAAAATGCTTTTGCTTTTGATAGTAACTAAGCCTTAGGTCATATGTCGTTTGGTCTTGTATCTGTAACTAATGACAAGCCCTTTATGACATAACAGAACTCTGTAGGGTGGGAATTTTTGTTGTTATCCACCCAACACACAAGATCTATATACCAAAATATAAACCTAGGACCGTAGGGAAAAGTCATTTTCAAAATAACATAGGAATATGACTTACTCATAATCACCACTCTTCACTTTCAGACTGAAGATTGTGGAGATCCTGAGTAACTTTTTCCGGTCGGTGCTGGTGCTGACCCCTGGTGACCTGCTGCAGTGTGTCTACCTCTGCCTCAACAAGATCGCCCCCGCCTACGAGGGCCTCGAGCTGGGCATCGGCGAGAGTCTACTCATGAAGGCCATCGCGCAGGCCACAGGCAAGTGCCCATCCAATATGTATCTTTTTTGGTGATTTTCCTTGAAAGGCATTATAAAAGAAAATTGAAATGTTTTTTTGCTGTTGTTCAGGATAAAAGGTAATCAAAATTGGACACATTTTCTTGGAGACTCCCTTTGGGCCAATAATTTATTAGGCTGAATCGGCACATAGTAGTATTTCTTTTTAAGATCGGCCAATTATTGCGGTGATTCGGATCAATCATGTATATTTTAATACATACTTATGGGCGATTACACAATCGACGGCTCGCAGATGCCCAAGTAGGCACGGGGCTTTGATAATCTAATTACTGGTCTCGTTTTGATATTGTATCTCTGCTCCTG
Source organism: Lepidonotus clava (assembly GCA_936440205.1). Taxonomy (NCBI): domain Eukaryota; kingdom Metazoa; phylum Annelida; class Polychaeta; order Phyllodocida; family Polynoidae; genus Lepidonotus; species Lepidonotus clava. Next base: position 25,166,629 of record OW387135.1, read on the forward strand.
CCCATACTTTAAAATCACACCAGAAAGTAGAATGAGTAAGTGAGTACAGCTGTACTGTGCATCTCTATGATGACACACAGTAATCTGTCCTTGTATTTTTTCCAAAACCTCAGTAATATTATCTATCAATATTTTTGAGTAAATATAGATATTTTCGCCAGTGAAAGCGTCACTTCCTTTTACAACCCTCTTGGAATAAGCTTGATGCATGCCTGAGTGTTCATAATTGACGATCCTTATTGTCATTATTTGATGGTTCCGGGGTGTTTTTAAGGTGTGTTCTTTAATTTCTGATAAAGAATGGTGAAACCATAAAGGTGGACTTGAAGCATTAGTTGGGGTCATGCCTGTCGTAAGACTGACAGACGTCAGATGACGTCATAGGGCCCTTCATGACAGCTTAATTTTACCGCCATTGATCAGCTTTTCGCTTGGAATCGGCGTGCCCCTGCACTTGCCTACGTCTGCTTACTGTTCTCTAAGATCCCTGGATTTAAAAAATGTCAGATGAAAGCAAAATTGAAGTCAAATTTGATAAATTAATTACCATAGTACTAATTTTCACTATGGCCACAATGTAATTTTCACCAATTCTATTTTTTTTGGCACTTTTTTTACAATTTTCATTTCGGGGATTGGGGGGAGGAGCAGTAGATTGGTAAATGTGTTTTCGATTAGAATAATTTTCAACCTAACTGATGGCAAGGCACGTTAGGATTGTCAAGCTGTAGTGTGTTAATGCTAAAAGTTTTGAGATATAACTTGAGACATCTGTATTCAATTATTCTTAAATACCAGGCTCATACAGTGACATGACCATGTTCACTGATTGATCATAATGCTAACTGGCAGGTTTTCGTTCTGAAAAAGTGATGAAACATTATTTGTTTCTACTTTTTTTTAAATGATTTGGACATTTTTTTACGGATCAACTATAGATCTACTTTATTCTGGTACGAGGCCCAGGGCAACGCGTACTTAACTGTCCTAGCCATATGGTAGGATCATTTGAGACGTGTTTACTGATTTATTCAAATGAAGCCGTGTTATATTTTTTCATGTTTTCTCTCTGATAAAGGTCGTAGCATGGAAAAGATCAAGATTGACGCACACGAGAAAGGAGATCTTGGTCTGGTCGCGGAGGTAAGTGTAGTGCTTCTGTATATAGCATAAATAATTGCAAACACAGACCTTGGTATGTTTAACACGGTAAATCTCAGATGTTTTATCAATTAAAGAAACAAAACATTTGAACTTGAAAGATGTATGCTGGTAACCAACCAATGGTTCATGTAAATAACTCCAGGGGGCACCACCATTCATTAGCAGATGGTAGAAAACTTGAGCAATGTATAGTAGTGCTTGATAACATTTAATGAATTCTTGTTTTGCTAACCTTTGTGCAAGCTAAAAGAGCCATGAGTATTTCTTTTAGCAAAGATAAAGTGGACGTTACCTTTTATGTAAAAAAATGTTCGATTGTATTTGAAAAGCTGTATTCGTTTGAATATAATCTCGAAAACTGTGTCATGGGCTCCCTGATCTTAATTATGTTTTCTCAATAATTTTGCTTTTAAATCAAAGCTCAGAACGTTGACACAGTGTTTTAACCTTTCTTTTATGTTGGATTTCCTCAGTCGAGCCGAGGCAGTCAGAGAACCATGTTCGCCCCGCCCAAACTAACAGTATCTGGGGTCTTCTCAAAGCTGAAGGAGATCGCCGGCATGTCAGGAAATTCTGTGAGCGTTTTACTTTTATTACTTTATAATGGAAATTCTGTGAGCGTTTTATTAATTTATAATCAAAATAAAGGAGGAACCAACAATGCTATATTGTAGTGGAGCGTGTACATTTGTGTTCCTGAGTTAAAGAAGCGGTACTCTTTGAATGAGATTTGTAAAAGTTCTGTACTAATAGCTTAGCACTTTTAATATATCATCATGTTGTATAATCTAACAAGGATCAGGCTTAGCAAGTCTACGTCTAGTCTACTTCTAGAAAGAAATATCTTACGCTCCCAGCGCCACCTGTTGACCAGTATAAAAGGCGTTGCAAAGAGAGGAGCAAGCAGTTTTAGTGAGAATGTCAGCTGAGTAAGTTTAGCAAAGGAGCTACTTGGAGTTAGTACATCGACTCCCGCGTAGCGGACTGGAGTTTTACCTATACCAACTACCTCGGACATAGAATTGTGATAGAGCTGAGCACTAGGGCGGTCTAGGATGTGTTGGAACAACTTGTATTCTAAATGTGGTTGATTGCTGATAGGAGATGGGAGGTGGACTGATGGAGACTTATACATGGTGGCTTTGACTCGGGATGAGATGTTTATTGAATAAAAACCCTTTCATATTAAGAGCTCCCTCATCGTTCATTTCTTTTGAACTATTGGGAAGTGAATGAGCTAACTTTAAACGCAGTCTGATTGACTCAGACATTCTGGACAAACGACTCATGGATACTTAGTTATATACTCATCACGCAGTATTAAAACAAACTTTAACAATAGTTCAGTTCGTTATGAAAAAAACGTATTTCTTATCAAAATTTGTATTTATCAATGATATACATCACCCTACTAAACTGAAATTTCACATAGTATCTTACGCTTCTTTCTATTCTCTCGTTTTTCTACTCTATCAAATGTATGTTAAAATTTAGTTAATTTTTGTTCAATATGCTAGAGCAGAAAATAATGCAAAATGAGTAGCGGAATTATAATGCCAATATCTATTAGATTCTTTTAAAATGATAGAACAAACGATACAGAAGAATGTCTTACGAAATGTGCATCAATGTCTTACAGGTGATGTCAAAGAAGATAGATAAAATCAAGGGTATGTTCGTGGCTTGCCGTCAGTCCGAGGCACGGTTCCTTATCCGGTCTCTTGGGGGTAAGCTGCGGATCGGGCTGGCCGAGCAGTCAGTACTGCAGGCGCTGGGCCAGGCCGTCACGATGACCCCGCCAGGACAAGGTATGGGTACTTAGCTTTGTGTCTGTGGTTTGGATGAAGAAACTAAGATAATGGTGATTTGTACTGTTAGAGAAGTGATCAAATGTATGTGAATATTCTCTATATAATGTAAAATGACTTACAATAATATATTGTAACAAAAAGATTACAAGTTGAATTGTACAACCATTAAGTTTTTGTCCCATCGCCGTATAAAAGTATTGCAATAAACTAAAATACATGTTTTTACAATTAATATCTTTCAATAGAAAGGGAAAACAGACTTTTTGTCTTAGATGGTATCCGTTTGATAGATACAAAATAGTTGGGGGGGGGGGATGGGAGTAAGATGTATGTTGGACCTTTAGGTGATTCCTAAAAAATGCTATACTTTGATTTCCAGTTCTTTCTGAGAGGTTTTTAGATAAAGATTATGTTAAAAAAAAGGTCTTTTTTCTTATAGAATACCCACCTGAATTGATGGACGAATCTAAAGGTGTGCCTGCTGACGTTTTCAAGAAACGGGTAGACGAAAATGCTCTAGTCATCAAAACTACCTACTGGTAAGTGCCAATAGTTGAATCGTTATCACGCCCACTAAGATATTTAATTCCAGTTTGTCTCAGTTTTTATCAAAACTAATACACTTTTAATATTCTCATGTATTGTTTTTCGCTTGATGCAATTTACCTATATCAAACTATTTACTTTTGGTTTCTAGCGAGTGTCCAAACTATGACGCAATCATCCCTACATTGTTAAAAGACGGATTAGAAGAGCTACCCAAAAAGTGCAAACTTACTCCAGGTAACTCTCTTCGTTAAATTAATTACCTGAACTGCTAGGTTCGAAAGGACAAAAAGCAGTCTACATGCAAACCGCTTTCGTAGCTCTCAAGGCTGGTTTTCAAATTGCAACAAGTACATGTTTCAAGATTAACAGTTGAAACAGTATTGCCATTTGGTTCCATTACTTAACAGTTTGAATAGTGTTGCCATTGGGTACCATTACTGATGATTAAAGTATTATACTTGTCTTTCAAAATTAAGACCCACAATTAAGATTTTGATAAATGTACGTTTTCACACTTTAAAAAAAATTACCGGTACTAGTAAAAGGAAATTCTCCATGGTAATAAACTATTGATATTACTCCCCGCAGCCTCATCCAACAAGATGTCGTAGAACTTTGTAAAATTACCGTTTTTTCCCCCAGGTATTCCACTAAAACCCATGTTGGCACACCCAACCAAGGGGGTGAGTGAAGTGATGGAGCGGTTTGAGAACGCCGACTTCACCTGTGAATTTAAGTACGACGGAGAGCGGGCACAGGTAGGCTTAAATCAAATATATTGAACGTTTGTTAGGGTATGAAATAAACCTTCTGCAGGGTCGTGACCTTTGAAAGAACAATGAATCATGAATAAAGGGATGTAGAATCATATTTACCAAGTCATTAATTCCTTATACCACTGCGTCATGAGTTGCATAAGCGTACAGCGTTCAGAAAGAGAAGTAAATGATATTTCAGTTAGTTAAGATAAACTAGAGGCGGTACCCTGCAATGTGCTTATGCAAAGTGTATCTTACAAGCATAATATTTTCATTTTGCATTATGCGTCCAGCCTTCTTTATCAAGTTCAACGAAGTAGATGTTGCTATTACACCTAATATTAACCGACAACCCCATTGAACTGTGAATAGATGTGTTTGTGTGTGTGTTTTTTAAGAAATAAAAAGGAAAAAAAATAAAACTAACTTCTTGAAATTTAGATCCACTTATTGGACGGAGGTAAGGTGCATATCTACAGCCGTAACTCAGAGGACAACACGACAAAGTACCCCGACATCATCGGCCGGTTGCCCAACGTGCTGAAGGACAGCGTCACCTCAGCCGTCATCGACTCGGAGGCCGTAGCCTGGGACGCCGAAAACAAAGCCATCCTACCGTTCCAGGTCCTCAGCACGCGAAAACGAAAGGTATTAATGAGATCAAGAAATTATCTACTACATGATTGTATTTTTGTATTTAGATGAGGAGCCGTGAAAAATAGACATCCATGATAGGAAGAATTTGCCTGGTGCTAGGATCGAGTTGCATGCCGGGCAGTAGTGGAGATCAAAAAGTTTTAGAAACTTTACAAACCTGCACGAAGAGTGCTAAACTCGTCTTGGCTTGGCTGTCTTTTGTCAACTGGTCATCTTCCTTAAATACATTAGTTTGGGGAAACTATGGTAAAACAGTTTCTGAAACAAAATTAAAATATCTGTGATTTTTACAAAAGACGCAAAATCTAACAACAACAGAAAACACTATATTCTAAAAACTTGTTCTTTGTATTCAGGACGCAGATGCCTCAGAAATCAAAGTGCAGGTCTGTGTGTATGCCTTTGACCTACTCTTCCTGAATGGTGAATCTCTGGTAAAGAAAACCTTCCGTGAGCGGAGACAACTTCTGCGCGATAACTTTAAAGAGGTGGAGGGCGAGTTTACCTTCGCCACGGCCATGGACTCCAAAGACACAGATGAGATCGGCGAATTCTTAGAAGAATCCATCAAGGGTAATGAGGCATTGAGTGGCGTCAAACTTGGAATTAAACAATAATGCTGATGCCATCGAAAAAGAAAATGCCAATCGTAAAAAGTCGTAAACAATTTTTTATGTAGGTGTAAGCACCAATTCATAAACTAATTTTTATCTATATGCCAATCGTGATAATATCTCAATTCGCGAGCTTTTATATAGGCCTATGTTGAAAAAAAAAGATTTTATATTCATTACCATGTTTTAATTCTTCTATCATTCTAGTCAGAAGCAATCGATGGAGAGAATACTCCTCGAAATGAGTGGCTCAGTTTCTTAAACAAACTTGGTATATTCTAGGTAACTGTGAAGGATTGATGGTTAAAACTTTGGACGTCGACGCCACGTATGAGATTGCCAAGAGGTCCCATAATTGGTTAAAGGTGAGCTAACCTTGACTTACTATAATGCCGGTTTTAGTTTAGGATAGGTTTTAGTCCTTCATTTCTCTGTTTTTAACATACGAATTATATAAATTCATCTGGTCATTGGTAACAAAAAGGAACTTCCACAGATGTAACTTCTAGCTTTACAGTTTACTAAGGTACTGAATGATTTCTTAAAAACGACGTTAGAAAGAATCCTGTATTGACCTGCATTGGATCAAACATTACCTTCCTTTTTGTTGTAGTCAACATAAGATCTCATGTAGGTACATAAGATCTCATGTATGTGAGGGGGTTGGGGTGGCCTAGTGGTTGGCCTCTTGGCATTGGAGGTATCCACCCCGGGTTCAATCCTTGGTGGTGACGTTTAGACCACCTCACCTTGCCGTAGTTTCCACACCCATAGATGCGATCGCAGTACTTTCTACAAGCCAAAACAACGAGAGTTGGCCCTAATATAGCAGAAATATTGCTGATGGACCTTAAGCTCCAACAATCATCATCTCATGTATGTCTATGTTGTAGTTAAAGAAGGATTACCTGGAGGGGGTGGGCGACACCCTGGACGTGGTACCCATCGGGGCCTACCACGGCACGGGCAAGAGGACGGGCCGCTACGGCGGGTTCCTGCTCGCCATCTACGACGAGGAGAATGAAGAGTTCCAGTCCATCTGTAAGGTGAGCCTGGGCCTAGCACTCAGAGATGCCATTTTTTCTACTTTTGTAGGATTTCCTACTCTTTGGTGATTTTGGATTGCACAACAGATGTTCCTACAGCTCTGTGCTATCTGTTTTAGAGTATTTTTGTTGTAGTTTCAAGCTATTCAAATAAAAATTCTATGTCAGGAATCTATTCCTGAAGGTAATATATGCTCTTATTTCTGGGAAAAGTAAGTAGGAAAAGTGTTTCCCACTTTTTTATTATCAGTCAGGAATAGCATCTCTGAGCACTGCTACTGCTTAAACTTTGATTGTACTAGCAATAATAAGGCTTCTTTTGGTCTGAATACAAAATTAAAAGGGAAAAAATGGGCGAATTGTTCCCTGTTTCAAAACTTCAGTGTTTGAAAAATTGGTCTTCGCTCACTAATGTGTTTGGATTTGTATAGACGGAGCTGAAGTGTGTGTGTGTGGGGGGGGGGGGGGGGAGTGATCGATTTTTGTTGCGTTGGTGTACATACAACTATAGATGGTCTAGGTATTAGTGACCAACGCAACCAAGGTATAGGTCCGTTTTTGAAGTGGGTCTATTGTTGTGGACCAGTGGAGCGTGTAATTGTTTAATTGGTGTGCCCTCTCTGACCCCCAGTGGTGGTCAGACTGTGGGGCCTCCCCTCAGTCTCTTCTCATTGGTCACAGCTGGTAGAGGTAGGAGGGACAAGTACCAGTGATTGACATCCAGTGTCCGTGGGTCCTATATATAGAGCTGACTCAGCTGGGCCCGGGGGGGGGAGGGGGTCCGGCCGGCCGGCTGATGCCGAGCTGACGCCAGGCCGCCGCCACCTGCTGTACACTCATTGGGTGACTTGATCGACCAATAGGACTCGCTCCTGTACCACCGTCCGTGCGCTCTGGTGTTCTGAGCTGTGTGCCCTACTCGCCGCGCTCCCCACTGTCAACGGGGATCCCGCCGGGGCCTGCTTTGACAGGGCCGGGTCGGCGGGGAGCTCTCTCTCCGTATACCCGGCCTCCTGCACCTCCAACGATGACTTAAACTGCCCACATATGTCTAATGGGGCAGTCGAACTGCCCACGAAGGGCAGTACCCCCTCCTCGACTCGAAAGAATCGGGCAGAAATATGTAAAAATACCAAAGATTGCTTCGTCCCGCCGGCCGTGCTCCCCACTGTCAACGGGGAGCCCGCCGGGGCTTGCTTCAATCGGGCCGGGTCGACGGGGAGCTCTCTCCTCCCATACCCGGCCTCCTGCACCTCCAACGATGACTTAAACTGCCCACATATGTCTAATGGGGCAGTCGAACTGCCCACGAAGGGCAGCAAACTCCCCTCGATTCGAAAGAATCGGGCAGAAATATGTAAAAATACCAAAGATTGCTTCGTCCCGCCGGCCACGCTCCCCACTGTCAACGGGGAGCCCGCCGGGGCTGGCTTTGACCGGGCCGGGTCGGCGGGGAGCTCTCTCCTCCCATACCCGGCCTCCTGCACCTCCAACGATGACTTAAACTGCCCACATATGTCTAATGGGGCAGTCGAACTGCCCACGAAGGGCAGCAAACTCCCCTCGATTCGAAAGAATCGGGCAGAAATATGTAAAAATACCAAAGATTGCTTCGTCCCTCTGGCCGCGCTCCCCACTGTCAACGGGGAGCCCGCCGGGGCTGGCTTTGACCAGGCCGGGTCGGCGGGGAGCTCTCTCTCCGTATACCCGGCCTCCTGCACCTCCAACCAGGGCCTGATCTCAAATGAAGATCCAAATTGCTTACATATGTCTAATGGGGCAGACATTTAAAAACCACCAACGCAACATCGGCCAGTTTCTGGCCGACAATCTTCAGATTTCTAGTTAAATTTCAGTGGTCAGAATTTCGGAACAAGAAATATGGACAAACATGTAACCAGCGGTTATCGTTTAACTTTCAAAGATTGGATCCATAGCTGTAATAAGCAAATATGAAGAATATTTTTGTTAAAAAAAGAACAAAATTTATGTCGATAATGTGTTTCTTCTGTAATCTAACTTTGATGTTTTGCCTGGCTCCAGATTGGTACTGGTTTCAAAGACGAAGACCTGGAGACCCACACCAAATTCCTTAAGGAACACGTTATCCCCAAACCCAAGTCCTACTACCGCTATGACCACGCCCACGAGCCCGACCACTGGTTTGACGCTGTTCAGGTGGGTCTACTGTCGTCTTTATTGTTGTTAATTAAAAGTTACTATTGTGTTAGTTTTCAGGGAGGATGTATGAATTGGCGCAGCTACCGTGACGCAAAAAAATACACTTGCCTACACTCAGTTCTCAACCAAATATAAATGTATATTGCAAAATGTCGCAAAATTGATAAGTACGTACACTCGCTTTTAGAAAGAAAAAACCGCAAACAAGCCCGGAGATCCCCTAGTGAGTAAACTCACTTTCGGGGTTAGCTACATCCACGTTACGATGTTAATTCTTTTTATATCAAAACTGACCAAAAAAAACCGCAATAAACTTTTAATGTGTTGAAGCCATGGAAAATGGATTAAAAAGATTGAGGTGATGCTATAAATTACGTATACCATAAACATATTATTTTTCTAGAGAGAACTGAAGGAACCTTACAACTACTGTGATTGAATAGCAATTCTGTGACAAAATTTCGGATTCCAATTTCACAACTGATAATACTCTGTCCCACAGGTATGGGAGATAAAATGCGCCGACCTGTCCATCTCCCCGGTCCACATGGCAGCGGCCGGTCTGGTCGACCCGGAGAAGGGCATCTCACTCCGCTTCCCACGCTTCCTCCGCATCAGGGACGACAAGAAGCCCGAGGAGGCCACAAGCAGCTCTCAGGTAAATAGAGATGGTTTTTTTTCCTGTGTCTGTTTTTTTCAAACTAGGATTTCCTATGTTTTAGTGATTTCTGCTTGTACAGCTGATATTTCATACTTCGTTAAATGTCTTATTTTAGAGTAAGTCCAAATTCAGGGTCAGAATTTTCTTTCATCATATAAAAGTTAGAATTTTTGGTCATTGATCACAACTAACTGTTTTGTAGCCTAGTTAATTTTGCGACACTGCTCAGTCTAATTCCGATTTTACTTTGTTTATTGTAGGTAGCAGAAATGTACAACAACCAGAAACAGATTTCTAATCAAAAGAAAACGACAGATGGCAAAGAAGACGAAGAGGATTTCTACTAATCTCAAACCCCTGAGTGTATGTTTGGGCGAGGTGGTGTGCGTCTTCGTACATTTACTGAATGAGAATAGGCTTGAAAGGCTCGAGCCCAATAACAGTTTATGTTCAATCATGTTCATGTATATTGATTAAAATCCTAAATACATGCAATGAATATTCCATACTCTGTATATGTAAAATTACACTAAAATGGCATTGAGGCATAACAGTACTGTTTCACGATCCCTGCAATTATTGGGTGAATTACAAATTGTATGATGTAGGCCTGACACTTGGATCTAAAAATTGATTAAGTAAGATTTGTCCATGACGTAACTTTTGATATGCTATCAAATAAAACCCAATCTTATGTCATTTTCAATGATGTACATCAATTTGGATTATTTTTGTTAACATTGCGAACTTGATTGTTCAAGAAATGTGTACTGTTGTCCTGGAAAGTCAGATGGCTGTTAAATACCTCCAGAGGGCGCCACTAGCCACGTCCATCTAGAACTACATCCTGAGAACTATGGAAAAGCTCCATTACAAAATAGATAATTATATTTACAATTTGTTAGTCCTCAAATTATATATTTGTAGATATGATTGACGTCTAATTTCCGTAAAATAATCATGGATACAATTAAATTGTTTGAAAGAGATAAAATGCCAATAAAAATGTTACGGAAACTCAAAACATTTAGAGTGATGTATATTCATCTTTTTCATTAAAGTGGCACCGCCCTGGTGGATTAAATTTGAAACAACTTTTTGGGATTTTCCAATAATAGTTTACCTATTATGAACTTTATTTGCCCAGTAACCAAAAGCGGCAATAGGTACTAGGCAAGGTGGGGGACTGCGCAGGTCCGCGGGAAAGGTGTCTATCATGTTTTGCAATAAATTGTATTCTTAAAAGTGTACTACATGAGCGAACTAAGCTGAAAGTTAAGACAATTTAACGTTCAAGATACCATTTATTAGATTGTATTCCCTTTATAACGTTTTGAAAAACAAACTCGGCACTTTGAATGTCCTGGTCATCATAGATTCGTGGAAAAACTGTTCCATAGGGGGTTGGACTGTCCCAAAAGATATATATGAGTGAACTTTTCTTAACATCTGCGTTGAGTTTGACGTGAAAATAATTGTTATTATGAACAAATCTATCGGTACTTAAACACTAAAACAATTTGGAAGAAGTGATCATTTCTTTAAATCTTGCATGAACAAATAATGTCCAGCCAAAAATTCTAAAAGTAAATATGAAACCATATTTTTTTCACACAAGAAAAAGACAGCAGGCATGTTTGGATGTTAAAGCTAGGTCATACAGTTTATTACTTCAGCAAAGTAACGAGTGATCATGTTTCTTCAATGTACACAGCTGAGGACGAGAGTGGGAAGTCACTTGACGTACCCATGTGGTGAGGAGGGAGTGACAGGGTGTTAAATGACCACGGTAAGCATGGATGAGGGGAAACCGTGACAAACACGAAACATGCAAATGGCAGAGGGATGAGGGGGTTAATTCTTCAACAAAAGAACACGGGCAATGACCCTAGATGAATAAATATTTTAAGAGATAATTTACACTACACCCAATACACTCTGGGTGAATCATTTCCTTGTCATGTATTTCTGTAAGGAACTGAGAAATCTAGTGCTAAGCTCGGAAATCATTGCTCAGTGACCGCATTGGCTAAAATTGCACTAATTACATGAAGCCTGTTAAGAGGACGTGAGGGATGAGTGGTTTGTATGTATTATGTTCTAGATGGGATGACTTGATAGATCAGCATGCAGGCCAACAAACCAACACACACGTAACGCATGCCTACTCCACACACTTGACAACATTCAACTTCTACAGGAAAATTAAAATGCGGTGTTCATTTGCAACGGCTCCATTAATCGGTATAATGTATTTTTTGCGTCTCGCAAGTATTTACTTTTTACATGGGTGTATCTCATTCAATGTCCTAATTGCGGACTGTTAGGTAGCATATTGACAAACTGAATTATCACCAGTTTCTTACAAACAAATTCCGTAACGCCTTTCATTATTCATAAAACACACTTGATTGAATTGTTGAGAAAATGGAACCTTATGTATACTGGAAAAGGAACTGGTCTTTTTTCATATGGGCATATTGGTATAATATATATGGGAAATCTTATTTACAAATCGAGTGAACGAAAAGCTTGAAAAGAAGCCTGCATAGTTTCAGGTTTTCCCGGAAAACAATATTTTCATAACATCAAAGTGAACCAGTTATATTATCCCAAAACTTCTTTAAAATTGTCAGTCAACTTAATACATTTCGTGGAAAGGTTTGTATGTTATATTGCAAATTTACGAACATAAAACAAAAAGGAATATTCATGCATATTATCATTGCATTTCTCAAACCATGCATTTAAAACAATGTTCAATGCTAGACATTTCTGATGTGAATCCGGACAGATCACTACTAGTAGTACTAGTAATGAGGGATTTGACCAACATACCACATAGATCATATTAATTTTTGTCCAACATACCACATAGATCATATTGTGTCTTTTACTAAACATCAAATGAATAAATTAATTGAAATTAAGAAGTTTCTCAATGGGATCGACCGGCTAAGTGCACACAGATCGAATAGAGTAAATGATCGATTGTCTTCCATTTCCAAAATAATTGTTTTTCAAATCTGTTCCTGTTTTGGTTTCCCTCTTAATGGGAATTTTGTTATCAGAAAACACTATAAAACTTAACTTGGCGAGATCTATTTTATAAGAGTGTTCCCGTTTCACGCGTTTAGAATACTCAAAATATTCAAACTTGATTAATGAGTCAATCTTCGGATAACATTTACCTCTAAATTGATCTCCGGTTTAATTTATCTTTTTAAAGACGCTCGGGAAAATAAAACTTTCCTCGTTCCCCCCAAAAAAGTTAATATCCACATTTGGTGTACACATCTGCATACTTGCTGCCTCGGAACTCAAGACACAAATAGAATTGGTTAATTATGTTAGTATTGTTCTCAGATTTTTCTCGATTGTGACAAGCAGTCAACAATATACAGCCCATTACTTAAAGCATATCTCAGCCCATTTTTAACGGATACCGATATACATAATTCTGTCCGCCCAGTCAGCATTAAGCTGACTCCTTCCACGTTTATTTACACTCTAATTACAAGTTGTATTCACATCTACATATATATTAAATGCAATTGGAAGATACTTGTTTTTCAGGTTTAGGTAGAATTGGGATCAACAAAGTAAATCGACCAATCTAAGTTAAAATTTACATAGCGATTGCATTTGAAAAACTCAATTCCAAATGAATTTTATTAAGTGCATCCAACCAGAGTTCCCATACATATCTACAACACATCATTCTCTCCCTTCACATGATTGAGTATGCATCTTAGTTTAATTAAAATAAATGGCCAGTGACTGCATTCCTTGGCTACAACTGGTACGGATTATATAGAAACACAAGTAGAACCGACCAGGTGTAGGAGCACTGGATAGCCTATAGCCCGAACGCACAATGATGTCTGGTTTGTGTAAATAAGAAGGCGGCTGTGCAGGGGTATGTTACTTAATGTTAACGGTCGGCCATACTGACAGACCCGATTTATTTAGCCATGAACAAGGTAAAACAGGGGTAGAATCGTCACTAGCTGGCAACAATACTGATGTTGCTGCAGTGGGAAAGAAAACGTTCCTACAGCAACAGTTGTGTAGACACGAACTGAGGCACTCAGAGTTGGAGACATAGTCCTGTTTTTAACCTCAAACCGAGTGATCATCGCCTTCCACAGAGGTATGCTCTCATAGTGACACATTCTCCCAAGTACATGCAACGATACAAATATCATAAATGCCACCTTTAATAGAACCATCCACATCGCTATGGATGATGGGGACTGGTTACAACTAAAAACACGGCCATGCAGAAGTATTGTTACGGAGAACCACATTAAACGGTTATAATCGTCGTAGTTGCCTCGTGTTATGTGTATATCAAGTGACAAGGAATAACTCCTAGTTCGCTGGTAGTCGCACACGCACCCAGCCGGGGTGTGCTCCGGACCCCTAGCGCTCCAATTTATGTACATTATGTATAGATTCTACGAGCGCTCGGGGTCGTATCAGCGGTCCCCCGATAGCGGGTGTGCGGGTGTATCTGACTGTGCATTGCTCGTCCCACACACCGTGTCGCTGCGGTAGGCCAGCCGGGTGATGGGGTGATATCTGTAGGTCTGCAGGATTAAAGATGGCCATCGATTTGCCAAGCTGTCCATATGAAGAAAGGTGCACCTCCTCATTGTAGGTTTTGTTTTTTACGCCGACCGCTAATCTCAGGGGGCCGGACTAGGAGCTGAAGCCAACAAGCCGGGTCGGGTTTAGACACATTTTAATCACACATCTGAAAAGGGGTTTAAAAATTGAAAATTCAGGTATTATTTTTCAAACAAATCAGTACATATTTCAGGTAAATATCATTTTTGACTTGTTAAACATCGAATCATGGTTGACATATTTATATCAAAAGATTTGGGGTGATAATACATCTATTGGTATTTAACGTTTAAGTATATGATATATTGAAAATATAAATTGATGAACCATGATTTTATTACGATTACACCTTTCAACTAAACCTGAAATCTAACATAACTTTTCATGAGGCAGTATAATTCCCAGTCAATCCTGAGGAAAACTTGCATGATTAAGTAACAATCCTCTCAGAATATTGTGTTATTTCACAATTGAGGGTTCATTTATGAAAATTTTAAAATTGAGTTGTGTTTACCTTTCGTCCTGCCGGCTGATTCGATGACCTGCATCAAGCACCTTCCGAACTCCTCCAATATCATGCGTTCCTGGACCATCTCTATTTGCCGCATGCGCTCGGCCTCCTCAGCCTGTGCAATTAGACAAGCGCATGTCGCCTCGGCTACTTCCTTTGTAACAAATGTGTATGCGTACCTGCAAAGGTAAACAAGCGTTGGATTTAAGGTCAATACATGCTTATTCACGGTGTAGTGTAGGTGACTGATGACTTAAATGTTTGGTCATTTGTGGGCTGGCGCTGGAGAATCGGTTAAAAAATCTATTTCAACTGCATTGTTTTAGAGGGAAAATGTTACGTTCTTTTTTAATTAGAAAAAAGAAAAGTATTATAGGAAATTCAAAAGTAAGCTAAGGAGAGGCAGAAAATTCTGAAATACTCATCATTTACTAGATTTTAATCGATGATTGTTTTTCAACTAGAGGTTTTCAAAGTGGGAGAGAAAGAATTCAAAACTAGTTCCTACTAGAGCAAAACACTCCTCAACTTTTCTTTTATATCAACTAAACTACCATTAACTCACTCCCAATGGAAAACAAACTACGTGTATCAGATATATTTAGACAGAAGATTTGCGCCCCACAGTCTATCGTTAAGCGCTTACCTCTCTCCAGTGTTGGGCTGTGGCGGTCGTATGGGCAAGTCTTGGATCTGAGAGGACAGCTTGGCCTTGGCCGAGGTTTGTTGCTGAACCCGCACCTCTGCCGCGTCCGCCAGGTGCATGAGCGTCTTACGGTCGGGGCTCTCCTCAAAGTTCTTACAACCAACACACTTGCATATACTGGTACACAATATCTTTGCCTGTGGAGTAAAAGAGGAATAGGTAAGGTTCTATGATGATTGTAGCAAAAACGCAAAGTGAAGTAACTGTATCTAGAAAGATTTCATTTTATAACATTCCATTATATCAGTCCAATTTTATCTAAAAAAAAATTTAAAAAAAATTGTATAAATGCACCGTATCATATATGTTTCTCTTTCTTTAACCTATTTCGTCTATAGATATGTTGGGTTTTTTTTTACTCACCTCGTAACATTCACAGTAATTTTTCAAACAACCAGACCGCTTACAATTGCAGCCTTTTGTATGCCGCCGTTCGCCTCGTCCTTTGCCTAAAAAGTAGAAAATACATTTATTAACTTGAATATTTTTAGGATCTAGATTCAGGTTATAGAATACACATTGTTCTTTTACAAGTCAAGTTGCGACATATGAAATGTGTATCAGATTGTAAGCAATGTGTAGTTGCTAGCAAAAATCCATTTCTTTTTTTAGATATATGTAATGGAAGAAATGAAAAAGTCCCAGAGGCGTTGGAACATTACTATACATTTTTCAGATTGAGATCATTGGATATATCCTGGACAACATGTATCATAGAAATTTCACTAAATGTTTAGGCGTGCATTTCCGTCGCCAGAACTCACCTATCTTGGGGTGGAAAGCCAGTGGATTTCGGTCTAAACAGGCCTTGATTGCTCGTGACCGCTCCTCCTCGTGGTCTAAGTTATTAGCACAGTTATTACAATTACAATTGTGGCAAAACTCGCCATTTGCAAAGCAGTCGCAATACAACTTGAGACATTGTGACTTTGTACAGTTGCATGGTTTCCGAGGTCGCTGCCCGGAAGGTTCTTGTAATAACGACCTAAAAAAGCAATGAGGTTGAATCATGAGAAGTATATTCAAACATAGGAACATTAGGAACTTCAAATACTTAGAAACTTCCTCCCAATTTCTCCATATTATTTTCTTCTTCACAAGTATCAATATGTATGTAACTTATTATCATATAACCTGAACGAATCAGAATACATTTTACTACTAAAATAACTGTCGGGTCTTGGGCCCTAAGATCTAAGGCGTTTTAAAAACGACAACTGATCTCGATACTTTAACATGGGACTAACTTATCTTTAATACTACAAGTAAAAATTTAGGCATTTTCAAAATACATCAAAACTACCCGATTTTAAAATGTTTATAACTTACATCAACACAGCTATCAATACCTACTATTTCTTAAACGAAATATAACAACCGATATGTTATGTTGAATTACATAAAATAACTATCTATAACTAAAGTCTTGGACTGACCCGTTGATGTTCTGTCGGGGCTGAGACTGTTCAGGCACGGTGGTGGTAGAGATGGGGACAAAGCCCGACCCGCTCTCCTGTCGTTGGACCGTCGTCCCCACCTGGGGGGTCGGCAGCTGCTGACCGAGCTGCTGCAAGGGGCACAAACAGACACAATTATAATGATGATTGTTAGAGCTCAAAGTCCATCAGGTCTAGCTATATTGAGACCAAATCATGCTTTTCTGACTTGTATAACACATTGTGATCGAGAACGACAGCAAGGTGAGGCAGTGTAGCAGGCACCTCCAGGGCCCAAACCCGGCCACGTGCGAGGAGAGGAGGTTACCTACTTCACCGTCCCACCCCACTAGACACAATTATCTCCACTTGAAATGTAATAGTACATGTACTTTATTTTCGGCCTTTAATACTGTCGCTGGATTCAGGAAGGAGGTAAAGGCTCCAAACTTCAACGAGGAACTGAGATACTCACTACTAAATGTACGTGATAGGAAATTAATATTTGACTTGGCTTTTCCAATCTGGGATCATCCACCAACAGTTTATTGTGTAACAGTTCATTTTATTGCAAGGATAGGTATAGACCTCTTAGGAACAACAATTTAATGAGACTCTTTCATACAAAATATTTACACCGGGCTTTTCCCAACTAGAGTTATAACTAAGAACTTTGGAGTGGGACGGTTCCCGAACGCCCCCACGCGCAACACAGATTTTCCCGACGCTCCAGGGACAAGAGCACCAAACACCTCCAAAACCAGGAATATAGGTATCTGACTTTACTGGGAGCTCACCATACTGAATAGGAGCATATCAAGCCTAGCCAAAACCTTTCATATCACTTGGATTTAGCTTAGTTGTCTCAGAAATTGAACTGCTCCAACAAACTCACAGCTGAGTTCACTTATCATCGCTCAGCCAGCTCGCGTGTCACACGTGTCGACCTGCCCTGACCCCTCTGTGCCACATTCCATCCTGGGGGCGTTCGGAAAACAACATTTTTAAGCAACTTAAATCGCGCTCCTGTGTATTAACCAAATCAACTAAAAGAACTCTGAAACAACTCTTAAACCAACATTCACAATATTATTACACGGGAATGCTAAGGAGGAACCGCATAACGTCAACACATTCCCACTCGCGCTGCCCCGGCACTGGACATTTCTAACTACTTCTGCAGTGCAGGGTATCAGGAGGGCCGCCGTGCCTCTGCCTGTGTCATTATGAAACAGTTCTAACCTGATGTAACAAGGTGGTGCTGTCACACCTCGGGGAGTAAACAATAAACATGCCAAAAAGTGACAAGATGATATAAAGGACCATAAAAAGAAATAGGGCTGTGGAGTAAGCGACAGAAACTGAAGGATAATAACCACACAAAATATTCAGCTTCAATAAGAAACAGTATATACATCAGAACACTCTATCCACTAGTGCCAGCGGGGTGGTACAAATTTACTATAAAAAATTTGAAAAAAAAAAAAAAAAAAATTTTAAGCAAAAATCCAATAACATCCACAGCCCCATCTGCACGCGAACGGTGAACTTTTTATAGCTGACCAATACTGGACAGAACAACCCTTTCCAAAAAGAAAAAAAAAAAACCTGTGTAGTAACGGTGCAATAGAAGGACGTTGTGATGGCTTCTGCTAATGTGACTGAGGACAGCCTGGAAATGGACCACGCTAACACCGACAAAGCAGCCAATAAAAGGATGCAGGATGAGGCTGAGCTCTCTGATGGTGACAAGGGCGAACGTAAGCAGTCAAGGCCGGCAGGAGATGACCCAGAAGAGGAGGGACAATTCGATCTCAAAACAACGCTCCTAAGGATGGAAGGCCGACTGATTGCTATGGACAAGACAGGACGCGAGACCAGGACAGATATCAGAGATCTGAAATTATCGGTGACACATCTCTCAGCTGAGGTAGACCAGAACAGACAGGATGTAACAACCTTAAAGACAGAGATGGCATCCCTGAAGATAGAACTCCGTCAAGTTAAAGCTGAGATGAAAACATGAAGTCCAATGCTGAAAGGAACGCGGAAGCTATCTTGAAGCAGGAAGTGTATAGTTGGAAACTGAATCTGATCCTGGAGGGGCTCCCAGAACCTAAAGAAGAAGATCAGGATAAACTGAGAAGAGAAGTCGCTCAGATCATGAAAGATTGCGCTAGAATTGACGAACACCACTTAGACGTTGTACACAGAATAGGAAGGACGCAATATGGAGCCACTCCAAAGCCGAGACCTGTTATTATTCGCTTCAAGTCACTGGGGGCTAGGAATGTAACATGGACAAGACGATCGAATCTGAAGGGGATGTTCTTTGGCTCTCAGAAGATCTACCACCAAAAGTGAAATCTGACTGTGACAGGATGAGGAAAATATTCACCATAGCAAAGAATCATGGGAGCTTCGGCAGGGTCAAGTTGCAGGGAGGTGTGCTCTACCTTGATGGGAAAGGCTTCAGCAAAAACAATCTCCAATCTCTTCCAAGGTGGCTAAGGCCCGAGGAGATTGCAACACTGCAAGACGACATTTCTGTGGTATTCTTCACCTCAGACAGCCCTCTTAGTAACCATCACCGAGCGCCTTTCAAAATGTCTGGCCAGACCTTTACCACAGTGGAGAAGTACATAGCTCAGCAGAGATGCAGAATTGCCAGACGTCCAGACCTGGAAAAGGAAGTCAGTCGGGAAGAGGATCCCGTCAAGCTGAAGAGGATTATGTCTCAGTGCGCAGGGCTCCACGAAGAAGAATGGCAGGCAAAGATTGTCTCCCTCATCCAGCCAGCGCTCCTAGAAAAGGCACGACAAAACGAACACGTAAGACAGCGCCTCCTCGCATCAGGGGATCGCAGGATCGGTGAGGCTTCAGTCAACAAACTCTGGGGTATTGGCCTACACCTCACACACAGAGACGTCCTCAATCACGATCTCTGGACGGGTTCCAATCTAATGGGACTGATGTGGGAGAGAGTACAACAGGAACTACGCAATGTCTAAAAAGCCTTTGACATATGCAACTGGTGACTGATGGTGCGGGGGTGTGCTAATTTGATATAAATTAAGACATATCTAGTAAATGTGATCGGAAAAAAAAAAAAGAAGTGATTTTGATATATTATTAGACAAAGATTATACGCTTCATAACATTCAATTCTAACCAAGCGCACCCCCAAGCAGATCTATTTGCAATCTGAGAACTAAGTAATTAAGTAACTAACCAACCAGAATACTTTAATACAAAATTTTGTTTCAGCTGTATTAGCACTCATGGGCATAAAACCACAGGCTGATTGGTCTAGTCTGGGACTGCCGAGAGATGGAAGACTGTCATACAACGAAGGGTTATCAATACATTATTAGAAACTCTTTTAATTCTAAAGTAAATACATTGGCATGATACGAGTAACGGACGGGGAACAGGAAGGACTCTCCCCGAGAATGACAAGCACCATACCTCTCCTCACAAATGGAAATCTTTGTGAGGGACCTTCTTTATGTGTTTTTATGTTTTGTGTTTCTATGTAATAGTTCTAGTGTACTATGTATATTTTTTTACACTATCTGTTATAAGGTGATCGTAGTTGTCCAGTTGACGGTATGTATACTCGCGCTATGTGGCATGCAGACAGAAAACAGGTTTGAAGTTCAAAAACAATGAATAGTAGTACAAATAATTTGAGACTATGTACCTTTAATGTTAACGGTTTGCGTATGCCTGACAAACGCCGCGCCATTTACCAAAAGTTAAGAGAGTGTAAATGTGATATTGTTTTTCTTCAGGAAACTCACTGCACGAATGAAGTGCAACATATATGGCGATCAGAATGGGGTGGGGATGTTATTTTTTGTAATGGTACATCGGGGTCCAGGGGTGTCGCCATCCTTTTCTCGAGGGGTCTCTCTTACAAATGTGTGAAAAGCATTATAGATGCTGAGGGTAGGTATATTATAGCCCAGATAGAGGTTGACAATACTGAATATATCTTATGTAACATATACGCCCCCACCCAATGCAATGAATCGGAACAACTGTTAACATTAGATAGGATCACTCAAACACTGAAAGATTTTGAGTCCGAAAACTACCTCATAGGTGGGGACCTCAATGAAGTGCTTGTTCCTTCGCTAGACAGAAAAAACCCACAAAGACTGCAATGCCGATCTAGAAAGTATAGGTCAGCAATTTTAGATGTTATGGAACAATATGGGCTAACAGATGTTTGGAGAACTCGTCATCCAACAACCCGGAGATATAGTTTTCACAGAGCGGGTCAGGCTTCAAGGATAGACTACTGGTTGATCTCTGAACATTTATCTAATTTTATAACGAAAGTCAATGTTGAGGTTGGGACGCTGTCTGACCATAGCAGGGTCCTACTGGATATTAATCACACCCAAATTAGTAGGGGTCCAGGGCTTTGGAAGTTTAACAGCGCTCTGATCTCTGATTCCCAATATGTAGAGCAGTTAAATGAACTACTGGAGGAGAAAAAACAGGAGTATGCAAATTATGACCCAAGTAAGAAATGGGAGCTTATAAAATATGAGATTCGTAAGTTCTCCATTAGATACGGAAAAAACGCCAAGATAAAGGCCAGGAAGTATGAGAAGGACCTTCAGAGTCAGTTAAGTAGACTTGTCTCAGATGCAGACAGGGGAGAGACCTTGACAGATCTAGATGAGATCAATGGTATCAAGAGGGAGCTAGAAGAGGTTGAAATATCCAGGGCTCGAGCAATTATTTTTAGGTCCAGATGTAACTGGTCTCAGAATGGAGAGCACCCAACCAAATACTTTTTGGGCTTAGAGAAGAAGAACTATTTAAATAAGGTAATATCCCAGCTGCAGGGAGATAACGATTCAGTCATTACGGGACATAGAAATATTCTGAGGGCTCAGCAGGAATACTTTCAAAATGTATACTGTGAAAAAAGAACCGAACTAGATGAATTGGATGACAGTTGTCCATTCACTACGGTAGAGGGATTGACAACACTAACTGAATTACAACGTAAGGTTATAAATAGGCCATTATCAAAACAAGAATTTTTTAGTAGCCTGAAAGAACTCAAACAAGGAAAAACTCCTGGCAGTGATGGGCTGACAGTGGAATTTTTTAGAACTTTTTGGGAGGGGTAGGGGACCTTGTCACTGATAGCTTGATATACTCTACTAAGTCTGGGAAGTTGGACACAGACCAAAGGCGGGGTGTCATAACACTTATCCCCAAAAAAGATAAAAACAGGCTGCTCCTTAAGAACTGGCGACCCATTAGTCTTCTAAACACTGATTACAAGATATTTACAAAAACACTAGCTAGAAGGGTTCAGCCCTTCCTGCCTGATATTGTTCACACTGATCAAACTGGATTTATAAAAAATAGATATATAGGGATAAACATTCGTACAGTGCAAAATGTAATCACATATATATGAATATGGCGAGATACCCCGGGATCCTGATGTCCATAGATTTTGAAAAAGCCTTTGACAACATCCGCTGGGACTTTGTCATTGAGGCTCTCAGAGTGTTTGGTTTTGGTGATGATTTCATCTCCTGGGTCAGACTGATATACACTGATGTTGTTGCATGTGTGGTTAACAATGGTTTCACAAGTAAATGGTTTGGGCTTTATCGTGGGACAAGACAAGGCTGTTGCCTATCCCCTTTTCTTTTTGTCTTAGCAGTAGAACTTCTAGCTCATAATATACGCATGAATAGGAATATAGAAGGCATCTACATGGTTAGAAGGGAAATCAAAATTAGTCAATATGCGGACGACACTACTTGTTTTCTTAGCTCAGCTCAGGCAATGAAGCATCTACTGGATTGTCTTGAAAGATTCAGAAGATATGCCGGCCTAAAGATTAATAGGTATAAAACACAGTATATGGCAGTGGGCGGTTTTGACAGTGCTTCTCTTCCTG
The DNA here is from genome assembly GCA_936440205.1 of Lepidonotus clava. Lineage (NCBI taxonomy): Eukaryota > Metazoa > Annelida > Polychaeta > Phyllodocida > Polynoidae > Lepidonotus > Lepidonotus clava. The sequence continues at coordinate 25,189,296 of OW387135.1, forward strand.
GTTTAAACTGGCATGACGAACTAACTATATTAGGCATAGTTGTGGGCGTAAATATGAATGACAGTCATAACTATCTGAAAAATTTTAAAGACCGCATAGACAAAGTAAGGAACATCTGTATGGATTGGAGAAAACGTGATGTATCTCTTAAAGGGAAAGTTACACTCATTAACAGTCTTATAATGCCAATGATTCTCTATCCCGCGTCGATTATGTACACTCCCGAACGAGTTATACTTGAGGTTAATAAGATTGTATATGAATTCCTATGGAACTCCAGCCAGAGCAAAATAGCTAAGACTACAATGTGCGCTCCTATTCAACAGGGAGGTCTAGCTTTGGGAGACCTTGAGACCAAAATCTTTGTGTCTAATTTAAACTGGATCAAAAGAATGTTTCTGAATATGGATTGTGTCCCAAGTATACTTGTGGAATATCTTCTTGAACAAAGCATGGATGTCAGATCATTTATAGGTGCTAAAACAGACTTGAATGTAGATAGAGATCCTTTTTACAGGAAGGCTTTTTGTAATTGGCATGAGATGTACAACAAAACCCTTATGACAGAATTGGAAATTAGAAACGAAGTTTTATGGAATAATAAATTTATTACGATTAACAAAAAACCTATATTCTGGAAGGCATGGAGAGCGGCGGGTATCTTAAAAGTACAAGATGTACTAGAAGGGGGGACCTTTATGTCAGAAACACAAATCACACAGAAATATAAAATCAAATGCAACTTTCTCCAAGCTCTTCAAATCCGTAAAAGTTTGCCAGGTCAATGGAGAGAAGTAATCACTAAAAATAATATACAACTGGAAAAAAATTGTCTTTATATTACAGACAGGTTCCCAAAAGCTGTGAATATGTTAACAGTGCCGAGTAAGGAACTCTACTGGATTGTACAGGACTTTGTCTCCCCTAAGCTTACCAGCCAAAAAGGGTGGAAAAAATCATATCCAGATCTTGAACTTATGAGCGAAAGATGGGACTTGTTATATAAATATCCATATCGGGTAACACGTGAGACCAAGCTCCAATCCTTCCAGTTTAAGGTCTTTCATAGGATCATCACATGTAATAAATATCTTTTCAACATAAGGATAAGGGATAGTCCTGAGTGTCTGTATTGTGGTGACCAGCAAGATACAATTGTACACTTCTTTGTAACCTGCCAAAAAGTTGTTCCATTCTGGAAATCCATACTTAGATGGCTAGAAGCAGTGGTTGGTATAACCACAGAAAATATAAAAGAACAGGAACTCATCCTGGGTATTTCCCAGAAGTCAGCGAACAGCGATATTGTAAATCTTGTCTTACTTAAGAGCCGTTTCTTTATATACAGGCAGCGTCTCTTCCATAACTGCAATCTGGAAATTATGCAATATCTGCTGGAGCTCAAGAAAAGCCTGCTGACTGAAGAATATATATGTAAGAAGGACAACAAATCCAAGAGCTTCAAAAAATGGCAGCGAATACTAGATGTCCTGTAACAAGACCCACTGTCCGTTGCTGGGTGTTTTGTGCTAATGACTTTAACATACAAATGTCAACTGTGTTTCTTTCGAAAAACTAAGAGAAGAAGGTTAGGTCGGACTACGCTGTAATTCCCAATATGTAGGTGTAAAGCTATTATGTGAAATAGTTGTTAGAGTAGCGTCGTATATATATCAAGCCATGGTCTGTCTGTTTTCTCTGAATACATAGTTCGCCATTATAGCATGTCAAAATAGTATGCCAAAATAGTATGTACCTAGATAGTTGTCCCGTTAATTGTCTGTCCTGTTGTGTCCATTTTGTCTGTCCTGTTCACTGTTTTACTGTACCATATCCATGTTAAAAATCAAAAACACAGCGGAAATACTTATTTTACGGACTGTATTACATCAGAAATAAAGAGAGCGCTGCTCATTTAAAAAAAAAAAGAACTTTGGAGTGAAATATAACACTCACATCCCTGTAAATAATGAAAGAAAATCTCCTTTACTCACTTGTGTGACGTACTGCGCAGGTACAAGCGCAAAGCCCTGTACACCCGACAGGTTCTGGCCAGAGGAGATGATCGTGGTACCGGGCGGTAGTTGTGTGAGCGTGGCCGCCCCACCGCCGGCTGGTCGGATCTGGGCCAGCGTATTGGCCGTCGTGTTGGGTCGTAGAGATACCTGACTGGTGGCAGGTAGGATGATCCGCTGCTGGCCCTGCTGCAGGGCAGGCCGCGTTACCACCTACAGCAACATCATGTAAATAATTATTTATGTGTTCCTGTTATTTTTTTATCATAAAACAAGCATTTACTGTGCTTCGAAAATCGTTATATTTTGGCAGTAGTAATAATGAGTTATTACCAAGGATATCCTAAATTCATTTGATTTTTTTGTTGAAGGCATTAAATAAAGAAATAGTCCTGTTTTCCAAAATATTTTTTACATATTTCCTCTATCTAAGATATTTTTTACTTATTTCCTCTATAGCATAGGTCTACTTCAGTAAAATTTGTCTGAGCCCCAAACGCTGTCAGCAATCATCCTTAATGTCAAATACGTCTAACTCAAACTTAACGTTCTTGATAATTATTTGAACTGAAGGATAAAAGTGTGGGGCCTATATTGAGTGATTTCAAATTAGGGGGGCTTTGAAATACATGTAGTGGCATTATCACATCAAGTACATGATAATTGTAATTGCTAACCTTAGCCTGCGTGACCTGCGTTGTGGCACCAACAGCAGCAGAGGGTACTGTTATCTTCATTTGCGTGTTGGCCGTCGTCATTACTGGTTTAGCTTGTAACGTCATCGGTGCTATACTAGCTGGTTTCGCCGTTGCTGAAAATTTTGAAAAACATATTATTACAATAATGTGCTGTGAATTGAGAACTAGAAATGTAACAGACAAATCCAAAGGCTTGACCAGAGCTGTGAATTTTCAATCATGAGTGAAGTATAATATTTTCTTTCTATTCATTGTTTTATAGATACTCTTTGACCGATACCAAGGTATTCGATCGATTGTTTTCTCTTTTTCCTTTGACTAAAATGAATAATGAAAAAATGTCCTGAGACAGTTTCCCGTCGGCTTACCTAATGTCGTTTGAGTGTGTGCAGCAGGGTTGGTGACGAGTCGCACATATTGAAACTTGCTGCCAGATACTGACACGGGCTGGATGTTTGGCACGCTCGACAGCGGGATGCCTTGCATCTTGGGGACATGGGTGTTTAGTTGTTGCATGATCATTTTCTGACCACTTTGATTCTGTAATGAAGAATTTAGACATGAATAGCATTTAGATATGATTGAAGTCTTGGTTAAATGGCTCCTCAGTTCAGCAGACATACTCACTAACCATATACCTATTATTTTATTAATAACAATTTTCTTTCATGATATTTTTTATATTTTCAACAGCGTCCGAAATAAAGGGTGCACCCTGTACCCGGCGTGCATGATTTTGCAGCAGGGTGCAGGATTTTGAGATATGTGCACCCTGAAGTTGCGCAATTTGTCAGCTTTTTAAATAGATTACTATAACAATGTTGCGCATATAGAAATCTCACCGGGTGCACAATTTTAGAACCTGTGCACCCTGGGTATGCACATAAAAAAACCTTTATTTCGGACACTGTTTCAATAATCTAAATTAAGGATTTGAAACAGCAGGACCCCTTATATCTTTTCAAAAAAACTCATAATTAACGTTAAGCTTAGGTTCAGCTGACAATCACGCAGATTACAAGCGAGTGCATGTTTATTCTTTGTTTTGCCTTTTAGGCCAAAAATAAGAAATTGTTGTGTTCAGGTTACTCTACCTACCCTAAATTTTTGGCCCTACCCTAACTTCTTTTTAGGAAATGTTAACAGCATAAAGATGCTCAGGGCACGTATTTCAGAAGCTACAAATGTTCTTAGAGGATATTTGGTATATACTTTTTATTTCGAACGCTGTCCGGGTCTCTTTGGTAAAAAAAAAATATATAAAAATAAATTTCGACCTACCTACCCTATTTTTTTGGACCTATGTTACCTGAACACAACTTTTTTTTTTTTTGGCCTTATGTGTAGCCAGTGGCTAGGTTAAGGACGCATCATGCGCCCTGGGCACATTAAATGGAAAATGGCGCTAGAAAAAAACATTCCTATGGCACATTGCTTTTTTCAAGCGTTTTAAATTCGTATAGAAGAGGTATCATCATCACTATACTTGATGCCCTATATGCTAAGCTTACAACGTATGAGTGTGAGCAAGACAACCACATTAATCATCACTGTCAGAAATTAAGGTTTTCTTTTGAGCACACCAGCTTCACAGGTTCTCAAATTGTGTGGCCTGTTACCTTTCAGTGTGCACGTTACTATAATATCCTATTTAAGTCTGTTAAAGATGGAGTAAGGCCATGCACTAACGTTATCTGGTTGCTGGGTTCGCGCTATGCCCGTTTTTAAAGTTGCCAAATTGGCGAATTTATGACAATTTGGATTAGCCAAATATTATGATGATTAGCAAACTTTTCTGCCTTAGAAATTTTTTTAAAATACATGTTGATTTTTGACTGGAAATGGGGTACAATTTGCCTTGATTATGAGCACATTTTGACCAAAATAATTCGCCAAATCTTTTAAATTTGGCTAATATATCATGAAATCAACTCGCCAGATTGATTCTGCACTCGCCATCGGCGATTTGGCGAGCGGTTAGCGCGATCCCAGGGTTGCACACTTTGAAAATTTTTATACCCAGCTTTATTTAACCACTGGGATATCAATTAAGTCACCCAACCTTTCCTACTGGTAGTGGGCCACTGGACACTCTGTATGTGTATGTATTCATAAAAACGTGTCACAGTAATGTTTAGAATTCAGATCACCGTTCTTTTTTAATATGGCTTTTTTAGGTTCGACAATTCCATTTACTTAAACAACTGAAATTCACACGAGGAAAACTTGACACCCCAACCAATAAACTCGACAATTTTGAGCTTGGGACTTAGGTACATAAGTACCTTTTCAAAATTTTGAATTTCTCACCTCCTTTTAGTTTTACCTGAGGTACACATTTGATTCGTACAAGAACCTATGAATATTTTCCAGAATTAATGTGATTTTAACGGAAGGCCCCAACGGTGGCCTAAGTTACCCATTAGGTAAACGAATGAATGAATAAACATTTTTCAGGTCTAGCTCTCCCTGAATCCCCCCCCCCCCCCCCCCCCCCCCCCCCGGGAATGTTTCCTATCCACCGCCAGCTGTGTTTACTATTCTGGACTCGGCTGATTGTATGCTTTATGCTCAGCTCAGAAAATCTGTGTGCCCGCATGCGCTCGACGACCGTAATTATGTGTGGAAAATAAGAATGTGATTATCAATCTTTCACCTGAAAACAATATTTAAAAAAAACAAAAAACATTTAAAGGCTTCATTTTTCTATAATCGTCTTTTCTATTACAAATATATTTGTTGGTGTGTTGTGTATTGTAGAGGCACAGAGAAGATATGTGAAGGACTTTTGGTTGTCCCATCACGGCCTATTTGATAAGACCCATATTATGATATTCTCAACTGTGGAATAAAATTGACCAGTGCAGATGTGAATCAGGTCTCGACAAATCCAATGCCCGGGGAACCCGTGCCACCCCCATAAAGTTAAACAAAATTGACTTCCAGTTAGTTCCTTTAGGGAGCCCGAGGGGCTGAGCCCGGCTCCCATGTAATCATATCTATCAGTTCATTTTCAGTTTACACAATTAGGAATTTCTTAAGGACAGGATTCGGGTCGGGATTCTTTTTTTTTTTTTAAATTCTTTTTTTTAACTGTAATGATGACTGGGTCCTCATTTTAGCGCCATTTTAATGGATTTCCCCCACACTTTAAAAAACAACAACTTTAGGGTCGGGGCTAAAGAAAAAAGGATCAGTCGGGAAACCTGAACATAACTTCTTTTTCTTTTTGGTTATATAAAAATCATAATCAAATTAATAATAAAAGTTTCATGCTGAAGATTGGGCTCTCTGATTGTCAAGTTGTGCTCCCGTATTCCATGAGTTGGGTGCCCACCGGGCTCCCATGTCATTCTGAAATTTCTCGAGGCCGGTGAATGAACTATTTCATGTCAGTTATTTTTAAACCGACTGAAATTGGGTTTGTTAAAGGACGCCCAAAACTGAGAAGCTGGGCCCAAAACTGAGAAGCTTGGCCTATTAGGCGACACTAAAAAATCTGTTTCCAGTGGACCGGCTGGGTGGCCATATTTTCAGGGGATGGGAACTTCTTTTTTTTTTTTTCAAAAAACGTATCTATCTACCTATCTATCTATCTATCTACCTATCTATCTATCTATCTTGCATTTCCCTTGATACGTTCGATAAAGAAATACAAGTATCTATATTGAAGTATGGAAGAGAAAGATCGGTTACAAAACCGAAAAACTCCGGGTTATTCGTCTTCTTTTTCTATATATGATAGTTTATGGATTGAGCCTTAGGCCGAGGAAAAAGAAGACATGTAGTTGTGTTCCAGTAACATCAGTCCAAAAAAACACAGGATAGGCAGGACGGAAATTTTTTTTTTGTAATTTTCTTTTTTTTCCAATGTCTTCTGGTGAAAAGATGTCCAAACTTCTGTGACATTTTACAAAATATTAATATTTTTGTCAAAAAAGTCTTTAAAAACTTTAGGATCGGGGCTTAAAATTTCGGGAGGTCGTGTTACCGGAACGCCACTATTTTTTTTTTGCTTGGCCTTATCATAAGTGTGGTCGTCATTTATAGCTAACTCTGCAAAACCAATTTCCTGGCTGCTGGGGCAATTTGACCACGCCCATTTTCGTGCCCTATGAAGTTTATATTATAACAGGATGAACACTTACCGTTATTGGTTGTTGTTTTAATATTACTTTAGATGGTGACATGGTTATGGTAGCAGGCCTGCTGGAGGAGGATGAAGTCAATGAGGTGTTCCCAGATTGGGTCTTAGCCACCATTGTCAATACCTGCCCTGTGGAGGTTACTATTCGTTGAGGGGACTTGCTCATTGTAGACACAGGTATCATGGTTATTTTAGTGGGAGTTTTTACAGGGGAAAGGGCAATTTTTTGTCCTGATATAAATTTTGTTGGTGAACCTGGTAAGGCTGTGATGTACTTGGTTGGTGACTGGAGTAATGAGGGGTTGATTGTGATTGTTTTTGTCGGTGAGGCTAATCCTAAGGGGTGCGACATCGTACTTAGTCCTTGCGACCCCATCATTACTATTTGTTGGTTGGAGACCGGGATGGCCACCGGTTGCGTCTGACTCGGGTTTTTGGTGATGATCACCTTGGTGACCACCTGCCCCGAGTTCGATACTGCGGTGAGTGGCCGCTTAGTCTGAATGTTCTGCACTGTTTGCGTAACATTCTCCGTGAGCACCTGGTCATCTTGGAGGACGTTGACTATCTGCGTACCACCTTGCGCACTGCTCGTTGTGACGATACTTGACCCATCCGACAGGGAGCCCACGAAAGAGGCCCCGTCTGCCGAGGTCATGGTCACAGCCGGTGAGGTAAGTGTGACGGGCGAAGAGGAAGACGCAGCTATGTTGTCTCCATCTTCGTTACTGTTCTGAATACGGTCCAGTTCCGCTTGAATGCTCTCGAGTGTGGCCAGGTCAGAGAGCTGGCTTGGGAAGTCAGCTGCATTCAGGTTAGCAGTCTCCAAGTTTGTGGGCTCAACAGTAACTTTTCTCAGCAAGCTCTGCCCTGGGGCAACTGATGAAGCCGGAGTTCCTTCGGTGACGACTTTGTAGGTAACCAGCGCCTCCACTTCTTGACTTCCGCCTCCCTGGGGTTGAGTATCCGCCTTTGCGGCTGCAAAAATATTTAGAATAAGACATTTGTATTTGGAAATGAAATAGTATCTGATATATTAAAACTAGCCTTGGCTTGAGCCGCAGACTGGCCAACTAAGTTCTCACGAATGTAAAAGTATTTTTCTGATTTTGTGTTTTACATTAACTGCGCAAGCTAACGCAAATTTACAAAATGATGACGTCTAGTGGGGAGTAGATATGCGACTAGGAATAATTTCCCTAGACAAATTAATAAACGCTACATAGAAAACCAAACGAAATCCAAAAAAAAATATCGAGACTTTTTCATATACTAGAGCGTGATAACTAAGAAAAGTTATACATTCACGAAATACAAGACCCATATCATTTTTTATTTTGAAAAGTTTATAAGTTACAAATTATACAGGCCAAGACGCCCAGTAAAATATCCTTCAAAGGAAGCTTTTCCAAAATGAATGTGAAAAGCCTTTCATCAGTTCAGTTACAAATTGATGTATTGTAAATTATTTTTCTAAATGGCTGGAATAATGGTACCATCCTCGAATGAATGTCCAATAATTAAAAAGGGTTAATGCCTAGGTCAAATAGCTATACATATGCCTGGTCATGTAAGTCAGAGGGATACGTAAACGTCAGACATTTTCCGAAGGATCATAGCTAAGGTACTACTCTAAAGTACAAGGAATCCTGAGCTAATGTTTCAAACGATTTCCTTACACCTACAACCCACCTTATTACTGGAAGCAACAACTGACAGAGGGTGGCTTGAAATGGTCAGGAAAGCAAAGACAGCGCTGCAACACAACCACACAACGTCAAGGCATTCACACAATACTACCAGGTATCACATATCCATAAAACACCACCAGATCATGCAAACAATGGGGCCATTGCTGGGGGTACAAAATCAAATAAGGAATGGTCCATGGGTGAAGCAATATTCACGTTATATAAATCTAGATCTAACTAGACCTCAGATCAAATTAATTCCTACCACTAATATAAGTATTGGTGTAAATGTACGACACTCTACTGTCCAAAAAAGGCGTTCTGAAGAAAAATTATAGATTTGTTTTTTTCCTCAGTCTTAGGCTGTTTTTGCAATTGTAATCTTAGTTCTTACTGACATGTGTCTATCATTATTTCTTTTGCACTGTAACTAAAAGATGTAACATGAATATTGCTGTGCAGGAAAATAAATTTTAGTCAAACTTTTAAATGCACAAATTTCACATCTAACTTAGCACAATAGCTGTATCTTTGACAGAAAACATGCAAACACAGGGGGTGCAGCATCAAAATAAAGTAAAAGAGAAAGGCTTATATTTAGATTCAACTGTCCTCCCTTCCCGAGACTTGACCCTCTCTGTCAGAATAAACTTTGGAGTTTGGCTTTCCAAAATTCAAGGGCACTGTTCAGTGTTCTGTTGTCAGGATTGATCTGTCATCTTGGCTTTAATAATTTGTGTTTTCTAAAGTTAGACGATTGCATCATTTATGATTTTCTAATACATTACAGTGATTTCTTAGAGCTATCCACATAAGGTTTCACAGTTTGCACTTTGACACGTCGGCCTGTCAAACTCAATGGACCTGGACTGCGGCTATGCGGGTGTGTGATGGAAACCTATCTCAAATGACGCGCCATAATGGTCGCCGAAGAACAGGGAAATTCAAACACAGAAACATATGTCAAAACTTAGCGCCGCATCGTGCGATCTGTGTCTGCGTTGAAATTAACATAACTATAATACTAATGCTGTACATTTCACTGTTTTGATAATTTGTTCTTAACTGAGATGAGGATGTTTATTGTGGCGGACATTCCACGCAATAACATCCTCGATTCTGGCACTTTGGTAGGCGACCCTCCCCAAAGAGCATCAAAACATGGGCAATAACGTCGGATATATTGTTCCAATCTGCATAAAACTTGGGTAATAAAAAGAATAAAAACCCCTTAACAACATTAACTTTCTGAAAAAGTGATCAGCTAAACCGATGCTAAATAACTCACCGGTTTCCGACGTCGGCATTCTGTATTTGTTCAAAATCACGCGCCCACCATTACCATCCCATAATTCGGGAGGGCCTTCAGTGCCCATCCGCGAAGCTTCGGCATAGCCGAGCTCCATTACCCGTCGCGGTCAAATATGGGATACGAAATAATAAATTACAGAGTTCGGACTTTCTTTGAGTTCATAACATTTTACAATCATTCAATTTAATAATTTTATTGATAATATTTTTTCAACATATCGGGTTTTTTTTTCCACCAGAGTGTAATTCTAGCTTTCAATTTGTTCTTTATATGATGGTGAGAAATTGAATATAAAGTCAATTAATGAAACTGCTTTTGATTGGAAAATTCTTACAAATCATAATTTCCATTAATATGTAATTTCACCTCATTTACCTTAACATATATTTTTTGAATTTTTGACAAAAAAGCAAAAAAAATATAGGTAAGGCCAACAAAAATAAATAGTTGTAGTTGAGTTAAGGTAACATAGATTTATTTTTTTGAAAAAAAGAAAAAAAAGGGGTAGGTTGGATTAAAAAAAAAAAAATTTCTCTCTCTTACCAAAGAGACCCGGGTAGTGTTAAAAATGAAAAAAAATTCCGAATACCCTCCAAAACCATTTTTAGCATCTAAAATACATGCCCTGATCATCTATGTGTTGTTCTTACAGGTCCAAAATCCATTCGTATGTAATTTCACCTCATTTATTTTCAATTTTTGACAAAAATAGCCAACAAAAATAAATAGTTGAGTTAAGGTAACATAGGTCGAAAAAAATGAGGGTAGGTAGGTCAAAAATGTTTTTTGTTGTTTTATTTTTTTACTTACCAAAGAGACCCGGGTAGCATTGAAATTTTTTTTTAATTCCAAATATCCTCTAAAAACATTTTTAGCATCTAAATTACATGCCCTGATCATCTATGTGCTGTTCCATGTTTTTCCATGCTTTTTTAGGTCAATTCTTTTGTATTTTAGAAAAAATAATCAAACTTTCCCTGAAAAAACTTTAGGGTAGGGCAAACATTTTAGGGTAGGTTGGGTTACCTGATAACAACTTTGTTTTTTGGCCTAAGGACATTTTTGAAATGTTGAGGAAATCACACAAAGATCTAAGTTTAGCTAAATTCTTACTACTTCAAAGATTGATGATAGACTTAATTGCTATTCACCTTGCAGAGGTATCCTGTAATACTTTGCATACAATGGATAGATCTACCAGCAATTTTTTTAATTCAGAAAAATGTTATTCATGACAGGAAAAAAATCTGAACAAAATCATATGTCAAGATTATGACATTTTCTTTCACAATTCCTTGGTTCCGGTCATTTACTGTTATAAAAGGAAACCTTGCACATAATTATAGGATGAATATTTTCCAATGAAAGTATTCTTATATGGCATTTGCATCAAGAACTAATAATGCCAGAGATATCTTAAGGATATCTCAACTATAGAAAAAGTTATGGTATTTTAAAATATTGTCTAATATATGTATTTTGTAGGGAAATTCCCATATTTGTGATATCACACCGTGACTAATTGGGAATTCCCATCAATTCTTAAAAGGGAATCCCCATTCCTAAAATATTTATAGAGAAAATATCTGCCTTAACCCCATTTATGATATATTTGGCCACTACATATTATCAAATATTGTAACAATTACTCATCTGCAACAATGCATTTACTTGGAAATCCCAAGTTTTTTCATGGGGGGGGGGGGGGGAATTCCAATCATAATGACGTAGTAAGGGGAGTAATAAAGCACCCAAAAATTGGGGAATTCCCAAATTTTATTTTCTTTCCTCAATATCTCACTTACACTTGAATATTTTCCCTTTTTTTTTTAAAACATGTTAGGAATACATAAGAGAAGTTGATATCACTAAAAATAACAATTTGTTAAATTATGTGCAAGGGACCCTTTAACCCTTTCCAGACCGCCAATGCAAATGTGGTACATATGTGTACCATAACTGGTTTTCTTCACCTTACTTTCAACTTTTAATGAATTCTTTCATTTTTTTCTGCCTGAATGGTTGTTTAGGTGATGGCCCAAGCTACCAAACATTATTTTTACACAATTGATATTATTATCATGTTTTCGCAGCCTCTAGATATGCATAGGTTCGATGTTTTGTCATCACCATAAAATCATCCTGAATTTTAGAGTATATTATTTTTCATTTTTATATAGTTTTTTTTTTATACAATATACTATAAATCAAAATATTGTTTGCTATATCTAACAAGAAATGATGTTCTCGCTATACTTCAATGGTATATTGCCAAGAGCTGCTGATTTTTCAAATCATTACCTATGAAATATGGCACAAAAGGTAGCATTATTGATGCATATTTCTTCTAAAAAGGTCAAAAGGTCACTGGTAGCCAACAGGAAGGTTTCACATTTGGTACAACTTCTAATTCTAACCACTTTTCTTGTGGGTAACTAGTTATTTACAATTCAAATTTGGTTTGCAATTAGGCAAAGCATATCTCTTCATGAAAATCACCTTGAAAATACTTTATCCATATCTATTTGCCAATTTCTTAAATGTTTTATGACTCTAAATTGCTGGATGATATAGAAAAATTGACGATTTACCCGAATTCTCAAGTCAAACGTGCATTCTATCATTGGCATTTACATATAATACTGCCTACACGCATTAAACAAAATGACACATCATTTTTTCCATTTACCATCTACTACATTTTCTCAATACTAAACTTTGTTAAAAAATCAATATTCAACCCTTTTCCACCTGATTTTCTTAAAAATTGATCAAATTTATCCACTTTTCCTAGAAATTGTCAGGTTACATGACCCTTGTCATGTGACCAGAAAATTAAAATTCCACACTTCCAATAACAAATTGAGAATCCTGAGATTATTAGCTTTCCATTGATATATAATATGCTTTAATTTATCATGGAATAAAAGCTTTAATTAGCATTATCATTTCTCATGTCAATGAAAAACATGTGAAAAGTGGCTTCTCGACGGTCTGGAAAGGGTTAAAGTTTTTTTTTTTTAAATGTCCTAAAAAGGCAATATGCCAAATTATTTTTTACAATTTCTATATTACACAGTATATAAAGGCTTATTTTTATTTTATAAATGTTTATGACCAAAATATGAATCTTTTGTATGTAATCAAGCAATTTCCATACAAAAACATTATCTAATAAAACATTTTATTCTTTTTTCTTTTGTTTATTTTATATTTTATAGTTGCTCTATGCATTCTCTAGATCTAAATTTTTCATCAACTATGTCAATATTCGAGGGATAACGAGGTTAACCCAACAAATTGATCTATTCCGAAAAATCCCGTTGGGCCAGATTTCATATTATTTTGTGCTTTTCGTGGCACCTGGCGCCAAAGTTTGGATTTCATTGGTTGCGCTCGTGTGTTACCAAATTTGGGCGAATGTTACGGCGAATAATTTGATGCCAAAGCCGATGTGACATAAGAAAGTCGTCCTTCTAAATTATTAGTCCCCACTCCACCCTGCACATTATTTTCAATACGAACATGGAGCTAGTTTGTCTAATTTGTCTTTGAATTTCGCGCCAATCACTGGAGATCACAGTCGACTGAAACATGGCGGCGATGTCGGTGCGACAACAACTCGCTAGTCTGTCGAGCGGTGGTGGTTCACAGAAAGAGCGCACAGAAAAGTAAGAATCGTGCCAGTTATTAATCGCAACTAACTGCGGAAGTAGCGAAATTAGTAGTCGGACGAAGTCCCTAGCGTGTCCTTGTATTTCTCATCTCGCCAGTATTGGACGTCAAGCATGAGCGATAATAGGAAGACTACAACAGTATCATGACAATGATTTGACTGGTTCTGGCCCACTCCCTCCTTCCACATCCAGAATCTGGATTCTGGAGGTGGAAGGAAGGAGTGTCAGAATGGACTAGGCTATTGTGTAACTCGTTTCTTGGATGACAATAACAGGTCTCACAATACATTACAATGAGTGTCAAGACTATAGACTACATTCAGGCCTCCAACCTTTAAAACCTTTTTTTTTTTTTTTTTTGCCTCTAGGCCTAGGACCTTTAAAAGTAAAACCTTTATTTTCTTTCAGCGACCTCTAATGAGCTTTTTTTTTAATTCAAGTGACCTATAAGTGTAAAAATCTGTAGATCTAAATAGACCACATATTCATGCAGAATCTGGACTGAACACAGGAAATTGTGTATAAATACTGATCTGGTTTGGGAAAAAAAGGCAGGTCATTTTTTAGGTGGTTAGACAACTGTACTGACCCACTCCTGCCTTGGATATGATGTTTATTCCAATTCAAAGGTGAAATTAATGTTGAATCCTTTAAAGGTAGTATCACCAAGCATAAAGGAACAATAAAACATGTGGTCCACTGTAGGGATCTCGGGTGGGGGTTTCTTTTGGAGCCTCGTGGGAAGAATGTCCCCAGCAGCCCCTTGCTGTTCGTAGGCGACAAATGGGGAGACCAAACTCGCTCGCTTGATTTCAAGTCTGGGAGGTCTTGGGATTTATCCCTGGCCAAGTCACACCAAAGACTGATAGCGGTCACTGATTGCCTGGCACTCAGTATAAATTAAGAACCACAAAACATGACTAGTCAGCCCAGTGTCAGTTTGATGTCAGGGCTCCCACACAGGTCTTAAATGTCTTAAAAAGTCTTAAATTAATTTTTTCGAATTTAGGCCCTCTAAAAGACCTTTAATTTGACAATTTTGAACCTTGATGTCTTATAAAAGGTCTTCAATTGAATTTTTTGAGAAGTCAAAATGAAGTAACTGAATATTCCAAAACCCACTTTCAAATGGGTATACATACTTGAAATTTAAATCTTTTTTTTTTATTAGAAATTTTTTTGTTCTTGATCACCCAGACCTGGGCCCTCACCGACCAGGCTTTCAATCTACCACAAACTTCCCATGAAGTTTTTCTCCATAGGGTAACTCCAGGGTTCCCACACAACCTGGAAAACCTGGAAAATGAAGATGGTCATGGAAAGTCATGGAAAAGTCATGGAATTTGAAAATTTGGCCAAGAGTCATGGAATTTTGACATGAGTCATGGAAAATCTGCTTGAGTGAAAAAAATATTAAGTTTTTTTTCAGAATCTTTACCATAAACTGCATTCATACACTCATTCAGTCCTACCCAGTAATCAAAAGTAATGCTTAGATTTCTAAAGGACAGTGTAGTTCCACAGGATTACCTGATTTCTCATAGATTTTGTTAAATATGTCTGCTAAGGGTGGTTCTAGATATACTTCACCAGGGTTTGATCTGGCCACTGACATGACTGATTTCGGGCCGATTTTGGACCGGGCAATGTACATCAAGAGCAGGGTTTTTGGCCACATTAAAATGCAATAGAATAAAGAGGGTCTAGCAGTCTTATAGTAAATGAGAAGAATATATGATTAGAAAGTCCAAGTCTGTATAATATTGTAAAATATTTGAACATGTCTTTGAACCATAAATGTGATCATTTTCGTTTATCATAAAATTTCATTCATAAGACGAGCCCTAACTATAATATGTACCCTAACTTTTGGCTTAATTTTTTCCCTTCCATTGGTCCCAGGAAAACGTCATTCATAAGATGCACCCCCAATTTCTAAGTCTTAAAAGGAGGAAATTCTTTTTTTACCAGTAACTTGTTGTTTTTCCATCATCACTTGATAGAATAAATATGAAAACTTTACAGGGTTTTGTGATCAAGACTTTCTAGTCTTAAAGATTAGGTATCTCTCAATGATATTACAACTGAATATCCTTTGTATAAAATTCAGATTTTTTCAAAGATAACTACGATTGTAAGATGTACCCCTGCTTTTAGGTTTCAACCCAAACCCTAGTTTCATTTATAAAAAGCGTCTTATAAATGTAGTTTTACGATAATCAATATTTTCCTGTGTAATGGGGAGGGGGCAGTGGCGGATCCAGCTTTTTGAAAAGGTGGGGGCATCCTAGTAGAAAGGGGGGGCCCGCACACCTAATTTTCAGACTTTTACATAAAAAACTATTAAATTTGCCCCCAAGAAATTGTTGGTGCATGTGCCCCCGTTCCCCCCCTCTAAATCTGCCACTGGGGGGATTCCAACACTGATAATAAATTCATTTGATATCTATCAG
Source organism: Lepidonotus clava (assembly GCA_936440205.1). Classification (NCBI taxonomy): domain Eukaryota; kingdom Metazoa; phylum Annelida; class Polychaeta; order Phyllodocida; family Polynoidae; genus Lepidonotus; species Lepidonotus clava. The sequence goes on from OW387135.1 coordinate 25,205,289, forward strand.
GCAAAGGCACACTAATTTTCTTAATACAGTGCTGGCAACCATCTGTTAAAACCACAGAAACCTCCATTATTTAGTGGGGAAATCTGTTATTCTGCAGATAATCACTGAAAACTTTAATATTTCATGCCAAAACCCATCAAACCTCCAGTATTTTGATGAAAACAAATAACCTACAAACACACCAACACCTCCTGAATATAACAGAAGAAATAGCAGAAAGATATCGAATTAAATTCGGAGAGGAAAAATCAAAAACAGTCACCATAGGAAAAAACGATAACATAGAGCTAACACTAGGGGAAATGAACCTACAAAACACAAACATCTATAAGTACCTAGGAGAAATCATAAACAATAAAGGCAACCTAGACGAACATACAAACCAGATTAGAAGGAAAACCGAGGCAGCATACCAAACAATACTATACATAGCAAATGACGAAAACTTCAAGGGCGTCCAAATGGAAACAATATGGAAACTGGTACAGACATGCATAGAACCAATCATCCTCTATGGCTCAGAAACCTGGGAACTAACAAAAACACAAACAAAGAAAATCAACGGAATCCTAGATAATATAATCAAGAGGATCTTACTAACCCCCCAAACAACCCCAAGAGAAAACCTATACTTTGAAACAGGAATGAAAGACATAGAAACACAAATGCAGATAAGGAAAGCAAACTACTACAGAAAAATCAAAACACAAAAACCAGACCTATACGAACAACTTACCAAAACAAATCATACCAACTCATGGCTTAGTAACACGGAAAAAATGCTGACGGACCTCGAGCTAAACCCTGAGGAGGCAACAACCTTATCAAAAAAAGAATGGGAAAACAAAACAAGACTACAAGCAATGAAAAAAATGGAGGAAAAGCTACACGCTGAAAGCACAACAAAATCCAAAACTCAGTATCTGACAGCTAGAACACACCGAAAACCAGGAGAATGCCAACAATACCTGAAAATCTTGACAAGGAAACAAGCAAGCACCATCTTCAGAATTAGAAATAGAATGATACAATGCAAAAGCAACTACAAAAACAAATACCGAACGTTAGCATGCAGAGGCTGTGGCCACGAACCCGAAGACCAACAACACATACTAAACCAATGCAAAGCAATCCACACAAAGATAAGCACTAAAATCTACCTAAACCAGGCATTCGCTACAGAAAAGGAAACACTAATATCAACAGCCAAACGAATGCATCATATAACCACAGTATTAAGCGAATGGGAAACTAACCCACCCACTATAACACAAGCACAGCTCGCCCCTAGGCTGAGCGGCCCGGCCATCCGGGACGAGTGCACAAAGTAAAGTAAAGTAAAGGGGGAAAAGCCCCCAAACCCCCTAATTTTTCATCAAATTTCAAAGATCTGTTATTTTTCCCTTTCAAAAGTTTGCAACACTGTCAATAGAAGAGAGAAATTTTAATTGCCTTATTTCCAAAGGTATTTGGATATTTCCTGGAAAGCACTTGTACTCATTGAATTGTCACATATACTGGTGTGGATAGGACGGTTATAGGGGTGATGGGAGGCTGTTAATTGTATCATTTTTATAATGGTTCTAATTGTTTGAACCCTGAGAAGTCAACCTGGAAAATCAGAATTGGTCATGGAAAAGTCATGGAATTTTATTCTGCCAAGTCCGTGGGAACCCTGAACTCAATGACCCACAATTGTGTATTGTGTGGGACTATGACATGATATCTCAGTTAGGCAGCACTATAAAGAGGGCATTGGGTCCCACTGCTACAAATAGGCACCTCGTCTCATAGATTCGGTCTCCTCCCATGTGGCATAAAACTAGCTGAAAAGCATTACCTTGTGCAGTCTGGAAAGAACCCTGAAGGGTTGGCTGGACATTAAACAAAATTTGTAGCTAGTTTGCTTCTTGTTCATGTTTGGAGAGTGGCATCTGTGAGTGTGACTAGACGAAAAAAATAAGTTACAACATTCAGGAAACTATATTTAGTGCCTGAATTATAAACAATCATGCAGTGAAGTGGCAGGGGTACGAGATTAACTGTTTCGAGCAGGGAGACTCACAATTGAACTTTTTTTTCCCTTTATTCATTCCATCATGATCATCTTTTTGAGAAATAAAGTTTTTCCGATGAATCACACAGTTTACCTTAAATACTATGTTTTCAGCAAAGGATGCCTTGATGACAAGTCTAAGACTTGCTTATCACAATTTGTTTTTCCTTCATTTTAGATATCGTACCATACTGGGGACAATATTTACATTAACTGGAGATGAGCAGATTGAAGGAGTGAAGGCCTTTGTAGAATCAGGTAAGTTTTTGGGTGAAATTACACAAAATCGTTTAATTCTAACTTTTCTATGTCTTACATAGAACTATGAAGTCACACTCAGTGAGCAATTATGAAGATTAATGGTGTAACAACGGTTTTCCGATCTTTCGTTGGATTTGGTATCACTCTTCAAAGTATGTTTTCCAATTTTCGTTTTAAATCATGTAAATTTTGATTTGTGTCTCATTTATTGTACTTTTTCACAATGACATCCCTATTTAACTATTATGTGAGATACAGAATACAGAAAATCAAAATATGAGACACTAACCAAATTTTGTTTATAATTTTTCCTTTGTCAGTGTGGTCTGTATTAATGCAACCATTTCCTTAGGAATTTCTGATAAGAAAAAATTTAGAGTAGCCTACTGCCACGTTCAGCGAGACTTCGCGCCTACACTAACCAAATTTTGCCTGATTAGCCTAATGCATGTAGTTACGAAAATTTGGCCCCAGTATTATGTGATCAACCGATTCTTTCTTTGGACTAACTTGCTGGTGCCAATTGACTTAAAGCCTCCCAATTCCTTACGGTATAACATTCTATTTCTTTCAGTTGTAAATGAAAATGTGAGCCTAGTCATTTCAAGACAAATTTTATCCGAACTCTGCACCAAGCTACCTTCCCTGCCTGATGCTGCGTCTAAACTAGTCTGCCATTTTACGCTAGAACGTGTTCAACCTCGAGTTATTTCATTCGAAGAACAGGTAAGAAATAAGAATGGAAAAGTTTTAATTATCAGGAGTAAAACAACCAAAATCGTGGATGTCTTGAGAAACATACCTACACGGCCAGAAATCATATATTTTCAAAGCAGAAATGTCGAAATTATGTATCAAAGATTTGTTTGAGTACCTTTCATAAAGAGAAAATCTACATACAGTTTTTAACAAAGGACACTCATTTTCGCATATACAAATTCAATATGTCTGGCATATTCACTCTGTCACTGAGTGTCAGTCATTCAACTCAGCTAAGAAAGGGTTGCCACTGGTCAGGGAAAAGTCAGGGAAAAGTTGTTTTTTTCAAGGTCAGGGAAAGTTCAGGGAATTTTGGAATTGGTCAGGGAAAAGTGGGATTTTGAAAAAGGTCAGGGAAAACTGACCCTGGTCAGGGAAAAATGTAATTTTCAAACATGTCATTGCGTGCGTTGCTGTGATCCAGCAAAATTGCCTTGGCTCCAGGAGTTGCCAAGAAAAAATTAAGGTACTGCGTTTCAAATGTTTGAGCTTAAATGGAAGGACGAGACTGTCCAAGGATTGTTCAAGGCTGTTTGATGAAATGATTTTCTTTTCTAATTAGTCAGGGAAAAATTGAATTGGTCAGGGAAAAGTCAGGGAATTTTGACATTGCTGGTCAGTGGCAACCCTGTAAGAGATCAGGCGAAAGAATAAAACATGTTTTAATTTTATTATAAATGTACTGAAAACTTGATAATAAGATTTAAAAAGTAATACATGCAATTTCATATTTTGATATAGGTTGCTTCTATCCGCCAACATCTGGCAGACATTTACGAAAGAGAGAGCAACTGGAGGGAAGCTGCCAACGTATTGATAGGAATTCCACTAGAAACAGCACAAAAGTAAGCTGTTTTACTTCTTTTTCAAACTCTTTGATTTTGTTTCACAAGAATAATTTTAATAGCCACCTAAAATAATCTCTGTCACAGTTTTCAAACCAGTAATTGATAACAAGGTCTACCGTGGACGGAATTTCCGGACCTCCTCCTTTTCTTTGACAAAGTGGAATACAGTAGTATGGAATAATTTTGGATTTATGTTTTGTACCTAAATCATTATGAATTTTAATTTTGACAGTGATGCCACGACAGATTATTGTGATTAAAATGATCACTTGCGATTCTTGTCCAAGACTATACGTCGAGAAATAGGAAAATTAAGGCGAATAGTAATTAAAAAAATTATCAGTAGAAAATAAAGAATTCACGTGCATTGATTTATTCATAAATGACCTGTTTCAGACAATATCCGAACGACTACAAACTGAAGACATACCTGAAGATAGCGCGACTCTACCTGGAGGACGAAGACCCTGTGCAGGCAGAAGCCTTCATCACACGGGCCTCATTGCTACAGGCAGACTCGAGCGATGCCAAGCTCCAGATCTATTACAAGGTGCGTGTCATTGGAAAAGAGTGTAAAAACCTTAAGGGCTTTTTTTTTTTTTTTTTTTTTTTTTTAATTTATTGACTGACCTCAGATTACTCTGATGTTCCAGGCACAGCAGTTGAAGTGTGAATATCAATTGCATAAGGAATACATTTGGTCTTACTTATAGAATGTAATGAATAAATGATGCGAATGAGGATGACAATCGAAAGGTCATACATACAAGTGTACGCCCACGAAGGAGGCCACATTTCGGTATTTCAACAGGGTATTTACTCAACGTTGACGTTTTAATACGTTAGAGGTTGCATACAATTCTCTGTACAATTGATGATTCATCTAGTATTGTCTTTAATACTGATGATATGAAAGAACCCTCACACTAAAGAAATCATTAATGGCGTATAGGATTCCATCAAAGAGCATGACTGCATAGGTGCTTTTACTACTTCAGTTGTCTTTTTGTCTATACGTTTAACAGAAACGGGTTAGTCATTTGTTCAATTGTATATCATATATTTGGACATAATTATGATAATATGTATCATGAGATGTCTCATGAAATCCCTGAAGTTCTGCTCGTGCACACAAATAATGTGTTCTCTTCTGTTGCTGTTAAGGTGTGCTACGCCCGTGTACTAGACTACAGGCGGAAATTCATCGAAGCTGCACAGCGCTACAATGAATTATCCTACAAGACCATCGTCGCTGAAGAAGAACGTATGGAAGCCCTGAAGAATGCTCTCATCTGTACCATTCTGGCCTCCGCTGGTGAGACATTGTTTTTATCGTATTTTTTCCATATTCATTATACAGATTTAGAGTGCTTTTAATATGCACACAGCGATGTACATGTTGATGCATGGCCATGATAATAAAAAAAAATCAGTACATGTCTTTTTTTCTGCTTTTCACATGTCTTTATTCGAATATCTAAGTTTAAAAATTCAGGTACACTCATCCTTTTTGGTCTCATTATTTTCTTTGTGTTAGGCGTAAATTATCCTAAGTTAAAAAAAGAAGTATTTTTAATCGAAGGAAAATAAAAGTAGATTTGCAATGCATTGATGCATGAATTTTTATTCTACTCTAGGTCAGCAGAGATCGCGGATGTTGGCTACACTCTTTAAAGATGAACGCTGTCAACAACTCCCATCATATGGCATTTTGGAGAAGATGTAAGCATTACCTCTTTTTTGTTCAATTGAATCTCAGTAGATTTCATTGTTTAAAAAGTGACACCTATATTACGCTAGAGAGACGTTATTGTAATTGCAGTGTCCAGAATGGATGTTTCGCTACAGAAGCATGATTTAAGATTCAATATTTTCATATTTCAATCTATAACTCAGAAATTAACCGTATCTATTGCAGTACCGTCACCAGCTCATCAGTTGTCTATCATTAACTCTGTTTCTTCCCACTAATAAGGTACCTCGACAGAATCATCCGTAGCAGCAACCTTCAGGAGTTCGCAGCCATGCTCCAGCCTCATCAGAAGGCCGTCACTAATGACGGTATGCACAAACACTCTACATCAATTTTTACAACCCTCTAGTCTAAGGCTTCAAACACTCCATAGAGTGCCAAACACGTAGCTATCGAGACAAAATATTCTTTTGGTAGCGCCACCTCGAAACGATGAAATGTACTGCATGGCCCCCTAACGGCGGAAAAGCGTATCACTCACTCAACTCGTGGACCAATAAATATATAGGAATCAATTAATTGAATATAACGATATTTCTTATAGTTTACCCTGCAAATTTGTACCAACTGTTCCCTTCGTCGGAAATCGGTGAGGTTAGATGTGGTTATGGTCACCATGGCTAAGCGGTAATGGAAATGATAGAATACATGTAGAAATATTTGTGACTGATAACAATCGCAGATTCATATTCCAGTAGTTTATTTGACATACATCGGGGGAGAGGGGAGTGTATTCTAGATATAAGTTGATGTTATGTTGATACAAATTTTAATATGTTTGGTCTTTTTTTCAGGATCCACACTGCTAGACAGAGCCGTTATCGAACACAACCTTCTCTCAGCCAGTAAACTGTACAACAATATCAGCTTCGAGGAGCTCGGGTCTCTGCTGGAGATCCCGCCAGCCAAGGTGAGTAGCTCTCATGGACGAAATTTTGTTTGTGGTCAAAAAAGACTATCAATTCGATCAGGACTTATTTAAATCCCATCCGATTCCATATCACATTAGTAAAATGCTCCCTTGGATGAAGGTTTGATGCTGCACAGAGGATGAAGAATTGCCACCAATTGCACTAAGTGTTGGTTTGTTAACGGATGGAAAAAGGTTTTATTTTGTAATAAAATAGGTGGAAAATAGTTTATTTAAAGCGTGTGAAGTATCTATTTGTGGAGATAAATACTTTGTCATAAGCATCCTGAGTATTGATAGACAAAATTCATCATCTGGCATTTTGCGATACTAGTATGATAACCGTAGAAGGCCCCTCAAGCAGAGAACTCGAATGGACAGGATTGCATTTGGGAGACATTCCAACTATCTATTTGAATATATCCGATAATGCCACCAGTACACTTAAAATTTATGTTTAATCAAGTTACTCCGTTGTCTTTCAGGCTGAAAAGATTGCATCGCAGATGATCACAGAAGGTCGGATGAACGGATGCATAGATCAGATTTCTCACATTGTCCACTTTGAATGTAAGTAACAATTGTTTAGGATTTGATGCATGATTACTTTATGTCCTATAGTTACTCTCGTAATAAAATGTACCCAATGCATTTGTAATCTGCTGTAGTTATTTACCCCATTATACAATATAAATATCCTAAAATTACACCATATCTCGGCTAAATGGAATCAGTTTGGATGAAACTCTATGATGGAGGCGGTTCCAAGGAAAACAAAAATGAAACAAAAATATATACATTTGTTGCAGCTCGTGAGGCGTTGCCCAGCTGGGACAAACAGATCCAGAGCCTGTGTTTCCAGGTGAACAACATCATAGAGAAGATCAACACCCACGAGCCGGCCTGGATGACCAAGGCCCTGGAGGACCAGTCCAACAAGTGTCGATGAAGCTCCTACCCGGACCCCAGTGTATTATAATTAGTGTAAAACAAATAAGTTTCATTATCGTGGCTGCAGATTTAATGAAAACATAAGGTATAACTTCACTTTGTGAATTTAAGGATCCTTCAGTCAAATTTGATGGTCGCTCATTTACCTTGAATTACTTTCGAAATAAATAAGAAAAACGTATTTTTTAGTTTCAATATTGTTATGAAAAGAAGAATTTACTTTAAAACATCAGATGCCAATCAAAGTAGCACGGTAACTCGATTCTTTGTTCCCAATACGTGTGTAATTTTATCTAAGTGAATACACTCTTTCATGTAGAAAATAACGTATAACTAAGAAAGTGTTTTGTCGGGTAGAATGAACTATTCTAGAAAAAGGAGGACACCAAATAGCAGGAACTATTGTAAGTGGTGTCTTCTTTAGATCACATACGGTAATACATTGTTGTCGACAAAGGCTAGATGTATAGAAAGTGAATTATGCCCATATAATGAGTAGGACATCTGATCGTTTGGCAACTTACTACAATAATGTTCTATGTTATAGGATCGAGAGCTAAATACAATTGGAATAATCGAAATAACAGGATCAGTAAAAAGAAAATTACCTGAAATCAAATTCAGCTGTGCTTAAGAATGTCACATGGTTGTTTCAGTGAGCGTTTCTTTCATATCTAGTATTTGTATTAAACAATTAAAAGAGCAAGTGTCTATTTGTTTTTGGTATGATGAGGAGATGGGAAATATCTGTACACAAAATTAACTCCCAGTATTCCCCATTTCTCCTTTAATTAATCCCCTGCTCCCACAGGCCGTCCGTAGACGGGCTCAGCACATTCCCTGTTATCCCCGAGGCCATATATACACCTTTCCCACGAACCTGCGCAGTCACCCAATCTACCAACTTTTGGGTCTTTTGGTAACTAGATCACCTAACTTCATAATAGCTTAATTATAGCAAAACTCCCAAAATGTTTCAAATTCAAAACACCGGGGCGGCGCCACCTTAATTAAAAAAAGGTGTAAAGACACTTAAAAGTAAGTAGTTCAATGCATGAATTTTGGATAGCTGATTTCTATATATCTAAAATGATAAATCATAAAGTAATCTGTGTTTAAAAGTAATAGAATTTCACAAAATTCCTTTAGGGACCCCCTCAAGGCAAGGTTAGAGCAGCAACAGGTGGACAGGCAGGTTGTAAGAACTCTTCACTAGGGCCAGAAGTTCAAAGTAACCTGTATTGGGAAATGTATGGGCAGATTGAGTACAATGTAGCTGTGAGCTAGTCTTGTATATTCTGTAAATATATATTGTCCCCTTGTAACAATCACAAACGAGAAATCTCTAATACCGGCACAATAAACAGATACATGGCCCTTGGTGCCATTGGCTCACTCCTTAATTAAACGAGCTTGGGGTACAACAGACACTGAGTGACACCTAGAGAGACAGCCCCGGGGAGCCAAGGGTTAAAAATTAGGTTTAAAGCTCACCCAAAAAGAAATGTTTCAATTTTGAAGCAGCCGTTTATAATACTTTATAAATGTCTGTTCTAATGTACCCTGCACTGCAAATTGTTTTGCATGTTCAAGCACGGGTTTTAGGATCTATTTTTGTAAGTGCGAAGCCAGCCTCACACTTGAAGTGCGAATCTGGCAGAGGCAAGCATGGACAAGGCTAATGACGTCACGTGAGGCACTTGCATTCCATTATAACTACATGTAATAGGCAAAATGAAATTGCATAATTATATCTCCAAAATTGTAAGTCCGAAGTTCATGTAACTTTCAGAATACAGAGATATATGTGTCCTTGACACTCATATATTTTGCCTGAATTTTTCATGAAGTAAGTTAGTCTGATGAATTTTGAGAGATGACCCTTGTTCACACACCAAGAAGGCCTAATGACTCCTCTTACGTCACAGCCCACTGTTCGCGCTGGGCAAAACACTGCGAGGTGCGAGCAGCCCAGCCTACTGCTACTGCTACTTTTCAGCCTATTTTTGGAACGTCCACTTTACTAAGATGCCTTTCCTCCCGCATATAGCTAATATCATACATTTTAATAGTTTGTTGCTGGTTAAAATTGCCTTTTCGTGTCTCCTTTAAAAGTATTGGGTAAATTTCCTGATTTTTTCCGTAATTAACTCAGTGGCTGGCATGCCTGCAGCATAATAAGGGACCTTTGCAGTCCTGGGACCCCAGCAGTCCCTTCCTGTTCATAGAAGGCGACAAATAGGGGGAATACATAGTTCGAGTTTGGGAGGCCACGGGACCTAACCCTGGACAAGTCACACCAAAGGCTTTAACAATGGCACTGGTTACTGCTTGCCTGGTACTTGGTATGAATTTAGAACCATGAAACATGACTTCCTGCCCCAGTGTCAGCATAATATGACTAGGTGGGGTATCATGTGGATGCCACTGCTACAAATACGTACCTTATCTAATTGATTCGGTCAGCGCCCATGTGGCATTGATATAGCTGAAAAGCAGGTCAGGTGGGCAAATAGCGGACTTAAAACTAGTTTTTGGGACCATCCTCACTAATTTTAGGATAATTTTTCACATAAAGTACCTACAATATTGAATAATATATCAATTTAAAGCTAATAATTTACCTGTTTTAGGGGTGCAACAGATGATGAGCCTAAATGGAATGTTTTCCTTCTATGGAACCTACATTTTTATAAAAAGTTGCTGAAAATGTTGGACATTCAATATTATTGTCTATAGAAATAATTCTAAATCATTCCAATTGCTAGGGAAACCTGCATTTTCCAAAAGGACATATTATAAGGATTATTTTGATAAGTTATTTATTATTATAGTCAGGACCAATAAAAAATTATTATGTTGCAAATGCTAAAAATAAAAGTTCCGAAAACCACCTTTTTTGCCCATTTGCCAGCCATATTGTAACTGTAGATTACACTCCAAAATGCAACTGGGGTTCTATTGTTCTTTATACATACAGATAAAAGTGATATTTTTGTGTACTATCATTGATATCAAATAACTATGTTAATCAGATACACTAGAATGACTTATTCAGCTTATAATGTTGAAATAAAAAGTAACAAGATATAAGGTCTGTGAAACGATATCTGTTATATTAAATTTTGAAACTGTCTGAGGCAATCGTCATAGTGCCAGGGTTAATTCAATGTGGATTTTTAGGATTTCATTTCAAAATTGTTCAAAATTATCTATTTATAAAGGTTGGCAGATGAGATATTGCCTATAGATATATTATATACTATTCCAGGTATAATCTAATGTATTGTGTGACATATACAACCTAATAGACTAAAGAATGATTCCAAATAATGGTCAAAAATTGTTATTTTTGAGCAAAATGAGGCTAGAAATGCTCCTACAAAATGTATAAGTTGTCATCTTTTGAGCATGGAATACCTTTTTGTATATCTTTTTCTGATTTTTTTGAAGGAAATTATTATTTTAGCACATCTTCTAACTGAATATGATGTGTTATGACACCTATTTATCAATTTAATCAGGAAAAAGAAACCAAAAATGGGTAACTATCCAAGTCCCCTATTTGCCAACCTGACCTGCAGTCTGAAAAGAACCCTAAAAGGGTTGGCCATACGTTAAATTAACCCAACAAACCAAATCATAGTGAGGAAGTTGAGTGTTTTTTTTAATGAAAATGGTTACACCATTTCAATAAAAAAAAGATTTGAATAAAAGAATGTGAGGAATACTGCTAATTATCATCAATTTACACATGGGTAAAGAATAACACTATAATTGCTTTAAATGTCTTTGAAATATAAATCATCTTTTAAAAGATAATCTAATTTCATAAACAGTGAACACCCTTTTCAGTGGCGGATCCAGGTTTTTGAAAAGGGGGGGGCGCGCTATTGACATTTTTTTAATCTTAATTACCTTTAGGACGAGTTTTACATTAAAAAAATGTAAAATTGGCCCCAAAAAGAGGGGGGGCGCGCGCCCCCGCGCCCCCCCTCTAAATCCGCCACTGCTTTTTGTTGCGTTGGTAACTTAAAAGTATGCATTGTGTAGGTATTAAGTGACCACCGCAACAAAGGTATAGGTCCGTTTTTGAAGTGGGTCTATTGTTGTGGAGCAGCGGACAGTGTAAATGTTTAATTGGTGTGCTTTTTTTTTGGGGGGGGGGGGCACGCTCGATGGGGGGGGGGGGGGGGGGGGGGGGGCTCGATGGGACGGTGCCACAGGCGCCGCAATCGAGTTGGGTGGTAGTCTGGTCCCTCTGACCCTACTACCTTGTTATGTTCCGTTTTTAACATTTAAAAACCACCACCGCAACATCGGCCAGTTTCTGGCCAACAATCTTCAGATTTCTAGTTGATAAGCATTTGATTTATCATTACTAAATGATGTAACATATCTTCATTTCAAATTGATTTTGATTCCAATTTTAGTAAGGGCAAACAAAGAAACAGAAATCCAAATATCCTTTGGCCTGTACTGGCTCCCCTCCCCTCCTCCCCCCACCCACCCCCCTGGCCACCGGCCACCGACTTACAATGGCCCATTAGGACAATCACCCCTCCCCCCCATAACAACCACCCTACTCGCCCACCCCTTGTTTTGGTCCTCAGTCAGCAGAACCACAATTACCCCTTCTCCCCCTGCCCTACCAATACACATTTTACACACTACTAATAGTGCAAAGGTGCTTGACCATCTGAGTGGGCACCAATTGTCTATTGACTCTGCACCAAGCCTAGTGGTCAGGGCTGCAGAATGAATTGGACAGCATTCTCCTTATCAGGGTTCTTATTTCTGCTAGGAGGGGGCGCCACTCTTAGCAAGAAGGATGTATATGACATGTTCCTTTTATAACATTTAAAAATCACCAACGCAACATCGGCCAGTTTCTGGCCGACAATCTTCAGATTTCTAGTTCTTCTTATAGGCCTAGGCGTCTACGCACTACACGATTAAGTAGTTAGTGCTTTAGAGGATAGAATATCGAGTGTTATACATAGACGATGCGTCTGACTTTACAGAATGTCTGTGGCCCACAGGGAGCATGGTTCCCTAAGGCGAAATTTTGATGATAGTTTCTGTGATTTAAACCCAAAAAGAGGGGCGGAGAGCAGAAATAAATGGAACTTTTCAATATTTTCTTACAATATTCTAGGGGTTTTACAATGAATTTATGATGGAAAAATGGACATTTTTTTTCAAATATCCGTTTTGCCATCCCCCCTGTATAAGACCTGCCGTACCTGAATATATAGCCTAAGCTCCATTTGCTTACCGAGCAGTAAGTTGCTGTGCCCGTAATCACTGTTTTTACAGATTAGAGCGAAAAAATGCATGTACGTGTGATCCTATGCAACAGGCTGTTCGCAAGAAAACTAGATGAAATCATTAGAATTGGCGTGAAACTAGAAAGTGCAAGCAATGATCGAAATGAATTTTAGCCTTTCCATATCTTAATGTACCTTAAAATTAATGGCTGTATTTACAAAACTAAAAGGCCGTTAAAGGCGCATTTTTATGCTGTGTATTTTGCATAGCCATGAAAATACCCTCAGTAGTGTTCGGCATGATGTTATTTATCTGTTTACCACTCCATTTTCTAGACATAAACCGATTTATTGAATCAGTGATTTGTGTCCATATAATTATCACACCCGCATATATACTTACATGTCTATAAGGGTCCTCTTCAAAGCTCTGTAGCAGCAATACGTCATTATTATCTTTGGTCGATTCTAATTAAGGATAGACAACACCTCTCAGGGCACCATTTACAGCAACTCAAATGGCGCTTTCCCTATTGTTGGTATAGTTATGTATTGTACATCAAAAAAGAAGCATATTTTTCTCTATCTTTTCATATAACGTATATATAATTTCGTAATAACTTTAAAATTAGAAGAAAAAAAGGCAAAAAAAAAGATTTTTTTCGCTTTTTATTTTTTGAACATGGATATCTCACTTATTGCTTGAGATAGCAGTACAAAATTCGGAATGCATATCTATAAGGTTTGCCTGCAGGGAAGCGTGTCTCATATTATTTTATTTATGCCCTAGCTTTTGTTTAATTTAAAAAAAACGGGAAACTTTTTATTATTTTTAATTCCCTTCAAATGGATGTTTTCTATATCTGGTGAAAATCTCATGTCTTTTCATGAAATATTAAATGAGATATCCATGTTCAAAAAATAAAAGTTAAAAATGCATTTTTTGAATTCCTGGCTTGCCCATACACGCATATAACTACACATTATGATATAAGATATATGGGTAGATAGGGTTATACAACTGGTATTTAATGGTATGAGACCCATAATCATGCAATAAATATTAGTATAGATATACCTATTTAAGGATAGAGAGTGGTGATTTTGGCGTTTTTTGCAGTAGCTGCATCTTTGAATTACCAATGACTCAATTTTTGAAATATCTGCTTGATATTTCTCATATCTACACTTGAATATGTCCTCTACATAAAGTTATGTGAAATAAGATTTTTCAATAAAAATAGATTGAGTAAATGAATGATAAAAACAGAAATTAGATTTTGAACTTTTATTTTTTGAAGGTCGATATCTGACTTAATATTGAAGGTACTTATTGGAAACTTTGGATATAGATTTAAAACATTCTTATGCAGGGAACTGTGTCTCAAAATTTTGATGTAGGTCCTAGTTAAATTTTAAGAAAATATTGAAAATAAATGTGAAAAAATTATTTAAAAATTACCCGATTTTTTCAATAAAATAAAAAGTAGGACCTAAAACAAAAATCTGAGACACAGTTCCCTCCATAGTAATGTTTTTGCATTACCCGTAAAGTCTCAGAATTCCAGAGAAGCTGTTGATGAAGATATCGACATTCAAAAAATAAAAGTGAAAAATTCACTTTTTCACATTTTTTTTCTAATTCTCATTTCATTAAAAATCTATCTATGCCATTAGATAGAGAAAGATCTGCCCTTTCATTTGGTGTATAATACATCAATCAGTTAGCAATATTGGCAAAACTGTAGCAATTTTACTGAAATACCCGTTAATCACCACTCTCTATCCTTAAAGGGAGTCCCGTGAATTGGCCCCTGAGAGGTGTTGTCTATCCTTATTAATGCAACTTATAACTGATCTTTATCGATAAGCAGTGTAGTGTAATGCTTGATGCACATTAATTATTTATACCATCTATCAAATTTGAGTTATTCTCCATACAGGAAACAAGAGGAATTCATTATACTATCTATACTTGTACCCAGAAAGATTTAAATAAGCGCTTTACATATGCATACAGGAAACATATATGAGTCAATCCCGTGTATAATTATATATGTATACGCTTTAATCATTTCAATATGCATTTCTAAATGTGTACACGCCAAAATTAATGCACTCAACCATCCCACGACCCCTTTGACCTATGGGCGTATACCGTGAGAGGATGTGACCATGCTGTTATTGCATCAAGTATGGATCATTCACAATCAATGACTGACCTCGAAGACCGTCACACAACTGGTCATCACCCTCACCATATGACCCTGACGGCTTTAACCATTATGATAGGCCTATTGGTTTTAATGGTGGTTCTTTCTGTGGTCTTTCTGTGGGTTCTACCATAATTATTGTTTTTAATGGGTATTATTTTTCATAGGGTATGTAGGTATTGGAAGCCTATATAATCGCAAAGCGGATTCGGATTGCACACTATTGAATGTGGTTCTTTGTATGTCCTCTTATGTAATTTGAAAGTGTGAAGTGCGATTCTGATGCGAGTCCCAAAAATTATCCTAAACGTTATGACAACCCCGACAAAGTTTCTTATTCTATGATTATGTTCTAATTTAGGATAACTATGGTCTTCATAACACTTCTTAAAATTGTGTTTTTGTTCTCTATCGTTGTTGCCGTAAGAGCGGTTGCTATCGTCATCACAGGCATCAGCTCTCATATCTATGGAAATTCCATTTTACACAGATCGAGCGGCTTCCAGGCAAAACCATACTTGTAATTAAGTTCCAATTCTACCGATTGGCTAAATCAAACTCTTTGCATATATGGGAAATACCCGGGGAGAGGAGGGCACTTTGGTCTTTAAAGGATGCCGACTGCCAAATAGCCCCTAGAAACAGATGCGGTGACCGTAAAAAAATGGATAGGAGGTCAGCCCCCTATTAGGTCATAAATTGGGAATGGTGATAGGGTCGGGTGGAGCAAGACGCCCACCTTAAGAAAGCATTCTCATACCTCTGTTATAAACTGTAGGATCAAAAACGAAAAGAAATACAATCATAGAACTAGTGCACCTTTTGTCAAATAACTCAAAGATTATTTATTTTCTTTGAATAGGGCTAAAATAAGAAGCAAATTTAAAGAAGGTGGTCCTTCTGCCCCACACCTAGGGTGTGTTGGGTAAGAAGCCCAAGGGGTGAGGGCAAAAGGCCCACATAAAAATACTATATATGCTAAGAGGGGCAAAAAGCCCATGTGGGGCAAAATGCCCATGGGCCTTTTGCCCCACAGTGGGCTTTTTACCCCATATGGGCTTTTTGCCCCTTTGAGCAAATACAGTATTTTTGCTGCATGTTGAGGGTGGGCCTTTTGCCCGACAATTAAGAAAATTGTGAAACCTGTAGTAAAATTTGTAGATGACATCTTCCTTAACTTATGTATATCCCATGATCACCAGTTATGGTCAAACTTACCTAATACATACAATTTTTCTATGAGAATGTGACCCTTAATATTACAGAAAGGATTGTCTAAGACCAAAAAATAAGAACATATATAACAGTATAAGGGTCTGAAAAATAAAAGCTGTTCTAATTCTCTTAATTGAAAATATGTTTATTCAAATGTTACATTTAAAGAGTGATATAGCCAAAATTAATTAAGTTTATCTCATAACTCACTTTTGTTCTAATAGCATATTATGCCAAATTAAAAAGGGTGGGCCTTTTGCCCCACATGGGCTTCTTGCCCCACCCTACATCTTACACTAAAGTCTTATTGTTTTTTTATTATCAACATAAATTAATCATGCAGATATTATCAGAACTTCGTATGAGAGATTTTGGTGGATTTTTTTTGTCTATTTCATGGTATCGGAACACTCAGGCAGTGAGTGGTACCAACCAAAACGAGTAGTGGTCGTTTAAAATTCAGGAGCTGTTCGTACCGAAAAGTATAGGGGCGGTAGTTTAGCCGTGAATAGCAATAACCATCTGAGCTAATGCTTGTATTATTAGCTTGAATAAACCGTTTGTTATGAACTTTTTCAGTTTAATTGATACAAAAACGCACTTAGAATTCCTCATAATATGAGCAATGAAGTGTACTCTGTTTGAATTAGGCTACCTCTAGTGCCATCTACCAGTAAACTTCAATGTTAAGTCCCATTTGAGTTTATCTGTGTACAAAATTTCTTTTCCTTCCACCTTTAATACCTTGTGTAGGGAGTTTCAGATCCTCCAAGGCATGACGTAACGCAAACGTAACGTATCTTTTATCTCAGTATCTATAAAGTATTGCAAATACATTTCATTATGAGGATAAAATTAGGCATCAATGGTGTATAATAATTTAGTTGTAATCAACAAATATTGCCAATTTATCCTTATATATCATTAGGTAGGTTAGGGATACGTTGACGTATCGAGATGCGTTGTGGGATCTAACCAACGGATACCTTAATGTTTATTACAAAATACAATCCTTAATAAAGCCATCTAAGAGTCAGCCCCCCCAGGCCCCACCCTCCCAAAGCGGGTGTATCCCCCACACTATCAATTACCACCACCCACACACTATAAGCCTATACATCACACAGACACACAGGAGGTTGTGGGCAGGGGGACGTCAACCCGCAGCTCTCATTGCCCGCTCTCACATTGAACCCAGCCATGGGAGGAGACACAGGAGGAGCCGTCCGGGCGGCTCTCAGCGTTCTGCTGGCAGCCCTGGTCGTCGGTGCCACACCAAGTCGTTTTTCCACCTGTCGGGATGATGTCGAAGGGTCAGCCCACGACTTCCACTACCTGGCTCTAAATGAGCGTCATAACGTGTCCATGGGGGACTACCGCGGCAAGGTGGTCCTATTGGTCAACGTGGCCACTTACTGACGTGAGTACTATTAAGGTATAGGAAGTAAATATATTTTGAAAATACCTTTTGTCAGCAATTTCATTTTGCTTCATAACATTTATGATTAATTGAGAAAAATAATATAGAATATGATTTAACTTAATTAAAACCATTCCATATAACATTCAAACGATTCCTTTCTTACAAAGCTACCATTGTTGTAAGCATTATTCTATGAGTTTCATTGGAACGTGAGTAGTATAGTGAAAACGTAATTTGTCGCACATTTTGTAAGGCTAAACGATTGCGCGTACGCTTTTTGTCAGATCAATATGTGTCTCAACACAGAGAAAGGATGCTCCGAGGGGGTTGTATCCTATGCCCTAGGGGCAATATTAAGGGCGATATGAGGAAATTTATTCCCAGGCAAGCATGTGACGTTATTATAACGTTGCAGCAACGTTCTGTTTAGTTCTGTACTGGTTCTTGTTACGTTATTTTGATGGCTTCCAATAAGGTTCTTATTTTGTGAGGTTTCAACCTCACCATCAATAACTTAATTGTTACGTGCCATCTTAGTAAGTAACAGACTCACTATAAAATGGTTGCAAAACGTTTCTGTTACGTTGCGGCTTGGCTGGGTTACTTTTTGTGTATATTTCAAAAATTATACCCTTAATATCCTATTTCATTCCAAAATGTCCTTATTGGAATGTCAATGGAACGTTTTATTCTCAAATTTTACCATATAAAAGTCATTTGGTTGCCATAGAAACAAATCATTTTTGTGATTCATGGTAAAACTTGTGACATTGCATTGGAAAGCACAACTTTGGGAAATTTCAAGTTTACAGAGGTACGAATATCATTTCTAAATCAAAAGTTATGGTCATTTAAGTTATTCTCAGAATACCAATGTACTTGTTAGGATAATTAAATTTCATTATCAAATAACTCAATAAATACTCAATAATTCAATATAATATCAAAATTATCAGAAACACTGCCATTCCTATGTTTAGGAACATGTTACTCCAATGTCAATTAACACAATTTCATATGTCTGGTATCGTCCTCTCAAATGTTGAATTTTCATGGGGAACATACTTTCCCCATGGTGGGTCACATATAAAGGAGTGAAAATACTGTTTTCAGTAGTTATTTTCCTAGCATCTTTGTTTTCTTAGTCCAGCAAAAATAAATATTGAAATGCAAAATCGGTTAAAGGTATTACTCGTTGTTTAAAACACCACCTGGTTTTAAACAAATCCCTCAGGACTGACATAAATTATTGCTTCTTTTTCAAATTTTGTAAAACTTTATTTCAAATTGAATCTAAGCTAGAACAAAGAAAACCCAGTATTTTTCATAAGGAATCAATAATGTATTGGAAGAAGCACAAGAGCACTACCTGATGAGTAAAATTACGATCCTTCAAAATTTGATTTTCTTTAATCAGTTCTAATGATATGCTTAATTACAATCAGAAACAAGAATTTTTAGCAGTCTAACCAGATGTATCGTCTTTGAGGGAGAAATATGCAAACAGCAGTTTACTAAGACCTGGGTGTTCAAAGTTTTAATTGGCTCCGTAAGATGATTTTCATCAGTGACCCGAACATTTTTAATAAACATTCTTATGGGTCTGGTGAGTCTGTAATGGATTTCAGGACTTCTGGGAAGAGATGAATTTTTTTAAATTTGAAGTTCCATAGACCCTTTGAAAATTGAAGTGCCGATACATGTTTTTTTTGTGCTTCTTTGTTCTTCTTGGGTTCGGACTTATATCTAAAACCTATTTTGGAGGTCTTTAATATATTTGTAGTTTGAGCGAAACATTCACTTATAAACTTAAGCTGAACATACCTTCGCCGTTTATAGTACATTGATGGATATTTGACTCAACATTTTTGTCTCAACCTTTAGAGAGAACATTTTTACAATAAGTGCACAGATCCACTGTTCATAGTATGCCTGCATATCATTGAGTACATGCACATAGAGTACGATAACTGTTTATTCAATTATGCCATAAGGGCCTGTACTTTATAGCAGCAGTAGTTTCAGATAATGCACTAGGTATATCTACTGATAACGACGACAATTGCATTGGTTTTATGACCATCTTTTGTTTGTGATACAAGGCTTTTACCAATAGTGCCAGCATTTCAGAGCTTTTTCTGGCATCGTACACAAAATTGCAAACTTGTTTGGCTGAGGCAAGTGTACTATAGACTTAACGCCTGACACTTGGTTCTCCTTAACTGTAAATCGAAGTCACACGATTGGGATTGCCAATAGCATCACAGTCTTTATAAAAGTATGCCCACTCTCAGCTCTGTTAATCTCAATCTCTTTATGCTGTAATTTTAGTGCTAGGTATAAAGTTCTATCCCAATTGTTTTAGTCATACTTGACCAGTTGACAGGGTCGCAAAAAGTTAAACCTGTTGGTAAGATATGAATATACCTGATGCAATTGTATTCTAAATAATGTCTCAGTTTCTTTGACTTCATGCTCAGAGCGCGTTCATGTATAAGGTCAAAAATGTGTATTTCTACATGATGCAAACCTGTGCATGTGTATCACCTCATCTCACTTGTTTGGTATTATCCATTTTAACTGATAACGAAATATGAATAAGCCCATCCCAGTATGCATGAACATCAAATTTTTCCATGAAATTACATAGCAATCTCTTTCTGATTTAATCCCCAAAGATAGAAGTGTGAAACAAAATGGACCAACATGGTTTTGTTGACAAATTGCTCCCTAAAATTTGTAAAATACACCTTTGTATATTTGCCTTTTCCCCATAGGAACCATAGGAATGTTAAAGCCTGTCAGCCTAACCTATAATGTCCAACCCTATTTTCCCTAAAATGCAGCATTTTGATTGGCTGGCAAACCTGCAAAGCTGTTAATTGGTAAAATCTAAGAAATCATAATGTTTTATTAGTACTTGGTGAAATAGAAAAACATAATTCTTAGTTATTCCAGTAACTCCAGCTCATAGAGACAAGGATCGATTGTAACTTAATTTTGTCCGACCCTTGTCCAACCCTGGGATATACCCAATGTGGGATTGGCTTATTGGAGGATGGAAATTGTAATACAATAAGTTGTGCATGGTTTGAGGAGTGTAGAGGGGAAGGGTAAACTTTAAAAAACACGTTATTGTGTGCCAGTTTCCCGAACTGATCCTTCATTGAAATCGATCCATCGATCTTCTTTTTTTTTTGTCCCATGGATTACCCACACCTGGTGCCCATTATACAATAAATGATATCGGAACTCTAGCTGGTCACATGGTGTTTGGTAATGTAATTGCGTTAAGTGGTCATACATGTTACTTGAGCAGGTTCGCTGGTGTCCAGTTCTTGTATATTGCGGGGATCCCTCAGGTCCCTGTAAACTTTCTTTAGTGTGCGTGTGCGTGTGTGTGTGTGTGTGGGGGGAGGGGGGGGTAGTAGTATAAGTTCGGCTATAATAATCATTAATTATTTTGTTTATTTTTGGTAAGTTTGTGCCTTCTTTACTATTCTGATATTATGTTTATGGGTGTGTGTGTGTGGGGGGGGGGGTATGTAAGTTTGGCCCAAACAAGAATTTGTGTCATTTGTAAGTTTGTGGTATATTGTTTAATGAATATATCCATGAGGCTTGACAGTAAATAAAACATATGTGTTTTACAAAGGAATCAAAATCTGAACAAATTAGATATGAGTTGAATTGTAGGTGGGCCTTAGGTAATTGTTATTGTTTCATCATTTTTGTATGATGGATAAGGAGTCTAGGAAATTAACTCTGTAGAATCAAAAGAAGTGTTTTCAACTCTGAGAACTAGAGGGTTGATTAGGTTAATAAATGCTTCATGATTAGCAATCAGATCTGTCACCAGCTGGTCACTAAATGTGCCGATGTTATTTCAAAATCCTCTTAAAGAGGAGATGTAAGGGGTTGATTTTGTTTGTTACATATGAAATCACTGGTCATAAGACACTAACCGGAATTCACATGATTAGCCTAATCAGTAACGAAAACATGGTCTCTGTAGGCCTATTATTTATAGTAACTCCCACGAATGTGTCTCATTCCATCAGATTGCAGCGCTGTGTCAACTTTAACCTATGTGGTCGTCCCTTGGCATTTCCTATGCCCGGCGGTTAGTTGGTACATGTAGCACTAAACCTACCATAAGTCACGGTAATCCAAGTCGGAAGTAGCTGTAAGCCCAGGATCTCCGTGTCCATGTTCCCCGATCAGTTTACTTATGGCCTGGGGCCACAAGGGCCATTGAATCAAATATATGGCATTCACGTAATTTACCAACGTAATTACAATTAAAGGGACGAAGTAGATTAGTGAGGAACAAAAGTAAGTTTTGTTTTTCAACATTTCCGCTTTTCGTAATATAGACCTACTATTTCTCAATGTCATTTGGTACTATCTAGAATTTTGTGAAACATGCATACATGTAGATAGGTAATACATTAAAAAATATTTCCAACAAAATGTTCATAATTTCTCTTCGATAGACCATTAAATTTAGGTTTTTACTAATGTAATATTTAAATACATATATGTTACCATGAGTGTCTATATGCAGGGTATTTCACACCTGTGCACTAATGTTATTATGATTGCACAAGTACTGAATTTTCATGCATCTTAAAATCACAGGTATTTTAGCACCATCGAATTCAATCTATTCCTTGATGCATTATAATTTTACTCAAGTCATATTTTAGCGCATTTATGACATTGTGTCCCATGCGCGAAGATTTGTGCCACGCGAAAATTAATACGTGTCACTTGAACTGTGGTAAAACCATCTGTCTTTAGTAAACGCACAAATTAGTAACATGTTATTGTTTCCCTGTTACACAGTCATCAGTTCATACAACACATTATAGATCATCGAAGTTATCCATCACAGATTACTTTTCTTCACCAAAATTTTGCAATGTCAAGTTTAGTCATTCCAGTAGAAGTCTGTTCGGGGTCAATTATCATCATAATTGAAGTAATTTCGACATACATCGATATGGATGGTATTGCGTGTAGACGGTCCAGATGTTTCTGCTTATAATACAATACGTTGTTGACAGTCAAGGACCGGAGATGAACAGGTTGATTATTCTTTTCACGTGCGAATAGCACATTTATTATATATAGATCAAGCTGTGGCACAGTTATTGATTAGTGAGAATATTATATTGTATAAGTTAGGGATAAGCATAAGTGAAGCTTGAAGCTAAGAATTCATAAAATATTAGCATAACGAAATTGATATCATGCTGCATGTTGAAATGAACACGCAACTTATCAATTTGATAAAGAGTTAGACCGTGAAGGAAAGCCTTTTAGCCAAATTGCAATTAATATCTTTCAGATGTGCAGCGACGCTTTAGGGACCATAGAGTTAAAGTTAAAATCAATAATTTTGAATGATATACAATGATTAATGATATAGAAATATGAGTCAGTGAAATAATATTAAGTGCTACTCATGAAAATCACATAGTGAGCACATCATTTAATTATAACGTAACCCTAAATTTCTACAGGTCTACACAATATGTTTGTAGCATGCAGGAGGGCAGGCTGACATTTTTATACAGGGGCCTGATCATTTCTATGAATTTTTAAACATTTTCTAGAATACACAATGCAGTATCTGGAGATGAATGCACCCATCCGCCAGCTACAACCACACTTTAACATCGTGGGCTTCCCCAGTAACCAGTTCGGCCTCCAGGAGCCGGGAACCAACCATGAAATCCTTAATGGTCTGCGCTATGTTCGGCCAGGTGGCGGTTTCGTCCCTCAGTTTCCTATGGCTGCCAAAGGCGACGTCAACGGACCACATGAGCACCCTCTATACACTTATCTAAAGGTACGTCTTAGTATGAAGAAGCAATGGTTATTGAAAACACATCAAGTTTTTTTAGATGATTTTTTAATAGCATACGTTGTATAATCAAAATGAAGATAATCAAATTAACAATTATGTGTCTGCAGGTTAAAATGAATTATAATCTTCTTGGCTCGACTGTTCTTTTAGTCTTGGTCAGTATAAGCAGTACTAGTACTAGTGGTACAGGCGTTGTTGGCTTTATACGTTATATAAAGGATGTATGCTCTCATACTAATATTATTTTCCGGGACTTAGTTGACATAATAAGCGTACACAATCTTCGACAGCTTCTCCCCATTAAAGGGGAACATAAGGAGAGACATTACCCTCTTATCAGAATACAATTGCCCTTTCATTGAAATAAATTATATCATGAAAAACACGTTTAATTGCAGAATTCATGCGGTCCAACGTCAAACACAATCGGAGAGACCAATTCCCTTTACTGGAGTCCGATTAAAGTTAACGATGTCACCTGGAACTTTGAGAAGTTTCTGATTGATGTCAACGGCAAACCTCGATACCGATTCGCCCCCAACATAACAATACCTAAAGTCCTTCCATTTGTTGCACAGCTCATTCAAGAGGGTGAAAGAAGTAGTACACAGTCTGTTAGATCATCAACACTTAAGGATATTATTCAGCGTAATATGGAGGACGTACTCCGGCAACTTGAAAATTAAATCACAGACAATAATTAGTTTTAGCGGGAGAGAGAACGAGAAAGAAAACATTTTCACGCCTATAGCTTACTCAAAGCAGGCTTACAGTTCATTTTCCGAGAAATTATTTTGACTTTATATTTCAATATGATTGGGGGCTCATGTTTCTATGATAGAATAGAAGATACTAGTATTTGTTTTTCTTCTTTTTAAGAAATCAACTTATCCTCAATATCTTCCCTATTTCCTTTATAATTTCACCTAATCTTAGGCCATAGTATGTAGGAGTTTTGCCAGGGTGGTTTTCCCAGAGGGGTCCAAGATCCCCCAGTTGCATTTTCTTCCCTCAGGTAATGGTCTTCTTATGAAGGTGGTTCATTAAACTGCGATAAGACAGGATGTACTAACTGATCCCTGTAATCCCCAGGCAGTGCTGGTGCATCAGCTGCCCTGTAGGTTACAGATAGACGATAACCTGAGGAAGGGAACCTCCAGAGCAGAGTTGTTTGGCTTTCAGGTTAAGGTGTTTTAGCTTGTCTTCCTAGATGTAATTGTGTCGGGAAATGCTAGCTCTACCCTTTTGATGTTGATTGTACGGAAAAATAAAATGCATTCAAAGTTAAAATCATTTGTTTTGTTCATTTGTCAAAAAAAAACTCCTCAAATAATATTCAATTATTTACGTGAAAGTTATCAAGTAAGCTCCTCACCATTTGTAGATATTTGAAGATTCTCAGCATACAAGAGGAGTTTCGAAGCAATTGAGACATTGAATGAGAAATCAGTTTTCAAAAAATAAAGTATAACGATGTAAGTTTCAACCTTCAAGTCCCGTTTCTGACAGAATACTAATGATTTATATTTTAGACACTATAAAAAGCTATAAAAAGTGGTATACAATATAATCAAGATATCTTAGGCCTATGCATCAAGAGAGACATGAAAGGCACAAAAAAAGGCGCTCACCTCCCTACTCAAAACATAAGACCTTATCAGTGAAAAGAGCAAACTGAAATCTATTCCGATTGTTAATTGATTTATCTGCGATATGCATAGGATTCTTCTAGTCAAAGTTCTTTTGTACTTGTCTAGCCAGCTTAGTCCCCATTATAGAGAAAAACGTATTCAGAAGGGATTCAGCCTCACACTGTAAAAATGATGTTTAGAATTTAAACATGTTAAGGTGCTAAACCTGTTTAGAATATAAGCACAAGAAGTCTCATGTATTTAAAAGCTAATCACTTGTAATTCCTAAACATGTATGGATTAGATATGTTTAGAATATAAACATGTGAAATTGCAGGTGTTTAAAACCTAAACACTTTCTATTCCTAAACATGTATTAGATTAGATATGCTTAGAATCTGAACACATGAAATTGCAGGTGTTTAAAACCTAAACACTTTCTACTTCTAAACAAGTATTGGATTTACCATGTGCGTAGTTAAACTGTACTCCACCAGGTGTCACTGTATGCCAATGCTCTGTAGTTTTTAAAGATTTCTTCTAGATGTTGATATAAATTCATTATAAAAGAAAGGGAGTATTCTAGGTACTGCAGAGTGTTTAAGAAATGTATATGTAATACAATAGAAGTATTTTGAGTTTAAGGAAAATGATCTTGTTCGAGGTTTTGAAGATTTACTTTGTTTAGACACCTTTTCCATATGCAGACAGACCTAGGGACTAGGGTATGGGTCTAAAGGTTCTGGGACCTACAAGAAGCAGCTAATTAAGCCCTACCTCAGAGGTCAATTCTGCATTTCTCCATGCATGATTTTGATAGAGGTCTAACTCTAGGCTTGAATTTTACCTCTTTGTTGATCTATTGAGATCAGGAAACTTGTTTTCCTCTCTGAATTGAAGGTACATAACATTCCAGAATAATATCAGTGACAATTACCAAAATAATAGGTTTTATTGACTAAAATGCAATGTAGTCTAGATAATTTGAAGCTAAAGATTTGCTAAACATCAATCAAATGCTAAGCATTTAGACTACAAACACATTGAAGACCTAAACACTTCAAGGTAAACATATAAACATCACACATTTCTAAACACTTAACCCTAAACACCAATAATTTAAACATATTTAGGGAAATGAAATGTTCCAAAACTGGATGCGCCGAAGTGTTTAGGAAAGTGTTAAGGTTCTAAACACTTGTTTTAACAGTGCAGAGCCTGTTTAATATCCATTATTAGTTTTTTTTTGTAGATCAATCCTTTCTGCCAAGGTGTCCCCAGGAAGCACTGGTTACAAGAATTTCCAAGATTATTTTTGTACTGTTCAATGTTTTTTTAAGTTATATATAAATGACGATTTGGCTTTAAGGAAAAAACTGCTGTTTTTAAAATATATATTTTCCTTAATTTCTTCTTTTCTTGTCGTCCTCCGATATCTGTGCACACATAGGTCAAAACTTGTAACACCGTATTGCACATTAACAACCATTCCAAACAACATCATGAATCTGAAAACATTTGAACGTATCAGTTTCGGCCAAGGCATCAAGACAGATTTATTTATTAAGATTTCTGGAGCATCACCTCTTGGAGAGCTTTTATCCGAGATCTTTTGATTTTCTTAAATATAACTTCAAATCGGCAATGACCAGTACTTGATTACTAATATTTCAGGGGATATTATATTCAAAACACTACCTATACTTATCTACTATTATTTGTATGTGGTAATCAATTCAAGCCCGTACCCAGGGTCTGTGGTGGGGGGGTGGCGAGAATCCCTTAGTGGAACTTTTGCTCATAAATTCAGTAATTTTAGCCTAAAAAGGGGGGTGGCGAGGTTCCCAAAGTGGAACTTTTTAATATTTTCTCCCGTTTTTTAGGGGGATTACAGTTAATTTTTAAGGGAAAGGTGGAACTTTTTATGACAAAGTTCCTCTGTGGGGGGGGGTGGCGCGCCACCCCCACCTACCCCCCTAGTTACGGGCCTGATCAAGACTTGTTGTAAATATAAAAACATATAATTCATATCAGCTGTTGGTTTTTGATTACCTTCCTTATAAATCACCATTGCTTCCAATCTTCACCCAACCCAACCTGTTCGATGCTAGCTACCATCGGACACAGAATAGTCAGAGCCAGAGGCAGAGTGCTAGTTGAGATAAATGCTGGTAAAGCAACTTTTACATATCACTATGTGATAAAGGATAGAACACCAGCACCCAGAGAAATGAGACCCAATCCACACTATGGCAGTTCCCCTCAGCTACACCAGTGGTGGACACCTGACTGCAACCGGGCGGCCGGGGTTCACCTGGCCCGGCCCCTCACCTTCTGCCTGTGGAATGCACTTGTTTTTTGTTTTATTTTATTATGGTAACTTCACATAGAGATACATGTTCTTCCATTTACAGTTAACCAGTATAAAGTAGTTTTAGCTCACGGTATGATAATTACCTGAGCCATCAAAATTAGGCCTGTAAGTAAATTTATACAGCAGCCATACAGATGAGTAAAGCTTTACAGTGAAAAAAACACACTTGTGTTTATGAATATACAACAATATGAAAAGCAAATCATTCTACCTATAAACATTACACTTTTCAACAGTAATAAGAAAAGCCTAGCAATAGATTAATTTGTGTCACTGGACACCGCAGAACCAATCTCCAATGGATGCACAGAATGCAAATAAAAATATCCCAAGTGATGACGTAGTACCTATAAAGTCATGTTTATTACATTCATATGCCTGAATAAATCAGATTAGTATTAATTCACAACCAACAGCCCTAAAACTACTTTTAATTGATTTCTGATGATAAAGTCTGTAACTTATAATTGATCAGTATGTATGTTATCATCCCAACAATACATAACGAAACACCTGCTATTCCTGAAATATTGTTGTGATAATGCAGAAACATATAAGGAAATGCATATTGCAGTAGCAAGCCAAACACTACCTTTAAATTAAGCAAGATAGTAAAGATAATTGGATGTAACTTCTGCTGAGCATGTGTTACAAGTAAGCTATCAGATGATGCACCAAGCGCATGTCCAAAGAGAAGATATATGTCTGATATATCAAGGGAAATTACTGGGGCCTCAGAGTAAATCATGATTATCAGAGAAAACACAAATCCCAATGTGCTTGTCCACAAACAAATTACAGATGTTGGTACATCCCTAAATTGACACCTATAGATATATGTTCGCAGTGATGATACTAATGAGGCCACTACTACTAAAATGTAACCAAACAGTGAGGATGAAGTAATTATCTTAAGTTTTACAACATGAAATAAACTTGTGCTGAGGTTGTTATTAGAAACAAATAGTTCTTGATTACAGCTCTTAGAGTGAAAAAGAAAACATGGTTGGATCAAAAGAAGTTGTCCAAATGATATGATGATGACAGACACATATTGTAAACATACTGTTTGCTTGTAAAGAAATATCTTTGAAATAGCAACTGTACCAATGTAGGTGACACATAATTGTGTCTCCCCACACAGAAAGGATGCTCCGAGGGGGAAATATCTTAAGCTCTACAGGTAATATTAAGGGACATATGGGTAGATTTTTGAAAAATAGGGATGAAAATGTCTTAAACCAACTTTTTGAGTAGAATTCAGTTATCCTACTATAAACATTCCATTTTGTTTGAAAAACATTCTATTTGGAATGTTAATAGAATGTTTTTTCCCTAAATAGTAACAAACATCAGATGTTTGGTTACCATGGAAACAACAACATTTTGTAAATTTTGTCAAAATTTGAAACCCATTTGGAAAAACATGACTTGATTGTATTACCAGTCCAAACTAAAAGAGATTATCTTTGGTAGAACAAAAGTTATAAACTTAATAGCTTTTATGACTTTTTGTTCATTTATGGAGAAAAGTTTATTTCATTACTAAATATTTAGATAAATATTCAATATCCAGGCTTTTTGTCATTTTCAGGAATACTGACCATCCTGTATTCAACAGCCCGTAAAGTCCTTGAAAATTATTTAATTTTGATGTGCTTGGTATCATTTGAAAGCTTAAAACATCCTCTTTAATGCTTAATTCCCGCCTGGAGCATCCTTTCTGTGTGGGGAGACACAATTTGATCACCATGATGGTACCTAGGGGAATATACATAGCTGCTGTGTAAAATGTTGCATTAAAGATGACACTTATTATAGTTAGTAGAATAACCATTGGAACTTTGATGTAAGGTATCTGTATAGACTTTGTTGTAAATGTTAACATTAGAACAGACAAAAGAATTTGTATGAGATAGTGTCCTGAATTGAGTTGAAATGGTGGAATCACCCCTCCTAACCATTGTGCGCATGCAGTTCCAAGGGTTCCCACTAGCCCAGCACTTATTCCTGCTAAGTAGCCACTAGTGCAAGCTAATATATTAATAATATCAAATCTCTTCATTTCAAGAGAAATTGATAAAGCTGATGGAGGCAGTTGGAATTTGGAAATTATCCAAGCTTTGATTCTGAAATGAAAACAAAATTATTGTTTGAAAGCAGGCCTTTCACTTACATTTCATTCACACAAATACATTGTGAGGCTTTATCTGATGTTCATGTCTATGTAGGGACTAGATAATCATATATAGGCATATAATGATTAATTTTCTCTGATTCAGTTATAATTCATTGATATACAAACATTAAAGCTAAAATATGAGTGTAAGTACACTTGTTGTCATTATGTGGCAAATAGGAAACACTTTGTTCTATATACACAACAATATCAAAACGAGAAGTCAAAATATTAATTTTGACTTATATCTTTAGAATGAATATCTGGATTACTGCATTGAATAACAGGCCCCAGAAACAAGGGCTTCCAGCTACTAGTGGATACTTTCTGGATAATTGCCTTTACCTTAGAGACCAAGCCACTGCACATTGTCAGTGACGTGTTTAGAAAACAACATGTGCTAAACCAGGGTGGGAACATGACACAATGCAAGGTAACGTCAAAGCTGCCACCTTTTGCCAATAGAGCTGTTGTGTTGTGATTGTTTCCAGCGAACGACTTCATGGGAGATGGTTAATGATTAAGGAAGATTAAAAAAGAAAAGGACCCTAGTTATTATTCAAAATGGTTGGCTCATAAAAAAAACTGGAATATAAGACAATCAAGTATGTATTATAGTATTCCCATAAAATGACTACAAATGATTATGATCATATAAATCCTGCGATAGAAAATCGTTAAGTTAAGAGTGTGGTCATCTAGTGGAAATGCTATGGTGGGTTTTTACCTGGTTTATTTTTTGATAGCTGACATTGTCCCTTATGTAATCATTTGAAGTGTTCACTAGTCAGAAACTGGGCATTAATTATTGTTCGAGGGAATGGGCTTCTTGGAACGGATTGTCAAACTGTGATGGAAGAAGTCTATAGTTAGAATGACATGTTACAATGAGAACCATAACATTTATTCTGATGGCAGTTTGAATAACAATAGATAGTTATCTATATTCGGAGATACAGAAAATAGAATGAACTGTGGGCTTCACAAAGTTAGAAAAACAAAATTGAATCTACGTAATTTGGTATTACAATGATTTGTTTATCATCAATGATTAAAATGAGTATTTATCATCTGTATTCTTTATCAGTTTCACACAATGAAATAAATTCTTTCTGTGTATATTGTTCAGCATTTTATTATAATGCATTCACATCGTACTGATGTGGCATCAGTCCTAAATTAAAGAAGCCACATGCATAAAGCAGTGTTAGGACTGAGAGTGAATCTCTTCTTGTTGTGCTTGAAGAGTGTAGGCTAATCAGGAACCTGAGGTAAAAGTGGGGCCCACAGCAAGCCATAGGTTAGAGTGTTTCAAACCATTGGTAGAGTAACATCTCATAATTTATAGGAATAGGCCAGGGACCTGGAAGCATTGTGGGCCTCTGCAGACTGGCTTGGTGTGAGTTGAGTGGATTAGCCTGAGGACTGATGACTGTCAACAGGAACTCATTGACTGATATCACATGTTTTGGACTTTAATAAAACAAAATCCTTTTATGCGAATGTTTGTGTCAGCTCTAGATGTGGAACTATGTCTTGAGATGACTTACAGCTTTAAGAATGAAAAAACTGTGAAATAATGAAATAACAAAGAATAATACTTAACTACTCCCCCATCATAAACGTTAAAGTAAACCCCCATAGTTCAACATGTTATTGTCAGAAAAGCTTTTGTGTTTGAGAGATGGCTGGGAGAATAGGAAGCTTTAGCCAAGCACCTTATGCTGCCAACATTCTAAAAAGTAGAATGCTTGACAATGAGCTACAGCTATACGCATTTCCTCTATTCTTTGGGCAATAAATTGGGTTTGTAGAATGGTAGATCTGGTAAGTAAAGTCATGATGTTTGTCACGTGCACAGTACACCATTGGACAGCAACCATGATAAAAACATAAATATACAGACTGATTTTACTGTAATCATATAATAACTTTTTGTGCAATCATTGTACGATTATCAATACAGTGGTCCCCCTCTTGAGCGGCCACCCTTGGGGAATCACAAAAATGGCCGCATAAGAGGGGTGGCCGCTGGTGAGAGGGACACCATAATATTATAGAGATCATTAAGATAAAGTAGTTGAGACACACACTATACATACTTTGTGACTTTGTTTTAGACATTCCTATAACACAAACACACAATGAGAAATGTGTACGTGTATGATGACAGATTATATATTTTTATGTATACTGAAAGAACACTGATGCAATTTGGAAGTTACAAAAATGAAAAAATATGAAACAATATTTTGTGGTTCACTAAAATCCCGGCCTCCCAGTCTTTCTTGTAGGTGCGAACACTCACCCCCATATCCTCTCAACACCTCCCAGCCTGCCACTCTTTCTTGTAAGTGCGAACACTCACCCCCATATCCTCTCAACACCTCCCGGCCTCCCACTCCTTCTTGTAGGTGCGAACACTCACCCTCCCCACTCTTATCATCTTCTGGCCGCTGGTAAGGGGTATTGTGGCCGTTTGGGACGTCAAAATAGTGGCCGCTGGCCGCGTCAGAGGGGTGGCCGTTGGTGAGGGGTAAATATAGAGAAAAACACGTCCGTGCCGCCGTTTTGTGGCCACATAAGAGGGGTGGCTGCTGGTGAGGGTGGCCACATATAGGGGGACCACTGTAGTGATATTTTTATTTTATACACGTAAACCTGTGATAAGTGTACTATTATGGTAATTGATTTTACTCACAGACAGAAAAGTGAGACAAGTTCTTTGTAAGCTGATTTTTTGTCTGTCTAAATAAAAGAATATATATATATAAAAAAAGACAATACCTCAGAGACCTGCAGAGCATTTGGACAGGAAAGAAAGAATCGACAAAGCTTACTCATTTTAGTAAAATGTAAACATCATAAGGTAAATCTGAAGGTATTCTGATTATTGTAGATAAACATTTAGGGTACTTTAAGAGAACATACCTCCATTCAAAGTATCCACTGCTGCCGAATTGCCAGGGATACCAGCTAAAGACTATATGAATTTGCCCATACTAACATGGCGTTTATATAGTCACGAATTACTGAGTCTGTGCATAAGTCTTATTGCCCTGAACTGAGGTGATGACATGCTCTAGTTTGTACAAAGAATACCAATTCTGAATAGTTTAACCCTTTCACTGCCAGATATAATTAGTCATATCATAAGGATATATATATAAAATATATCATATAAGGATTAAACATTATCCTCTTTATGAAAACGAGAGGTTGTGATTATCATAAATGAAAGAAAGGTTATAGCCAATTGATAATTATTTCATTTACACAAATTTACCCATTTTTCATGGCTTCTGCATGTTCAAAGCTAAGTACATTGTTGCAATTGCAATTCAAATATTTTTTGTGACTAGATAGTCCGCTGTTTAAGTATCTTTGTCTCTGATTCTAATTGGAATGCTTTTTTTAATTCTTTCAGATTCTAAATGCTGAATTTGCCCTCTTTCAGTGGTGTTCCTAATCACTAACCAGTAATTGATTTCTCCAATCAGTACAGATATATGAGTGCATTGGGGGGGGGGGGGGGTCCGCATATGGTATGATTGGTTATACACTTGGCTATACATTTATTTACCATCTAACGTCAAAATTGTGAAGTTTACATGTTTAAATCGACGATAGAGGACTTTTCATAGACCTGACCTCTATGCGATAGATAATGGCCCTCTCATAGCAAGAGCATTGCCTATATCACAATATGCATTATCTATCTAACATAAAAATCAAACAAACATGGTGGCTACTGCCTGCGCCAAAAGATCACCAAGTGAAGAAAACAATGTTAGCTTGTTTTTATCTATACATTAGACATTCTGTTATAATCCAGCCAAACAGAAGTATGTGGGGGTATGTTGGCTGCTGAGTGAGACAGTAACTAACAACAGAGGTGGATACAGGCAGTTTACCTATGGTGGACCTATAGTACAGTGGTGCCACCTACCAAATAGTAAATCGCATAGTTTATAGATATATTTGTGGACAAGAGAGTCACATCGTATGGAAATATCGACATGCCGCTAATATGGCAAATACCAACAACGCTATCTAAATTATCACAGACTAGAATGTTTTTCACTTTTGAGATGGAAAATACTTTGATCAAAATACTTGAAAAATCCTTCCTATGAAAACTGTAGATTACTTCCTCTATTGCCATGGTAACACGGTAACAATACTTGCTTTGTCATTCATTGAAGATATGATATTCCATAACAAATTATGACCCATGATATAACTGTCATTGAAAATAGAATGTGTTTACCCTCAAGTAAGTAATCTCTGGAAATGTCTGCCCAAGTTAAAGATTTGAATGATGATATGTGTGATGTACTGGTTTTTGTCAATAACTCCGTTAGTAATGGAGTTAGAGCAAACTTTCCTCTTGTTTCCGCTTGTTCCATAATTACTGAAATCATCAATAACTTGGGGCATCAAATGGGAAGGATGGGGACACAATATTGTAAAGACTACAGCATGGCCCCCCAGGGGAGCGAATTTTATAATACAAAACTTGATATTTGGTGCAAATTAGCCCACTGCACCCTCTCCCAAGGCCACCAACGGAATTTATGATAGAGATGATTAATTTTGGCATAATTTGCAAAGGTTACATCTATTGTTCATTCATGATTCATTTTAGGAATATCTGTCCAAGAATTTTGATATTGAAACTTGAATATGCCCTCGTCATAGGGATATATGATGTGTATAAATGTATGAAAAATTGACTAAGTGAATGCTAGTGAATATAAAAATATGTATTTTGATTTGGTTTTTAAAGGTTGATAACTCACTTAATGTTTAAGGTATTCATTTGACACGTTGGTTATGTTTTTTTGGTTTTTTTGGTGTTTTTTTTTAAAGTTTGTACCCTGAGTATGATTTGTTCGGTCTAATATTGGAGAACGGTTTTCAAGATTGACCCAGCATACAAATATATTTCTGATGTATATATGCATTGGGTGAATGATGATTTGTGAATGATATTGTTTATTAAATATTATGGTACAAATAGCTTGTAATTAATGATAGTAATGGAAATGAAGTGGTGAAAGTTATTCTATATAATTAAACAGAATTCACCAGCAGTAAAAAACTAACCAATTCATGACATACCAAAAACATGTGTCTCAGTAAACATCCAATATTCACCCATATTTTGACCAAAGTATAGTCAGTAAGACAGTTAAAGGATATATATGAAGACACAATACATAGAGAACAGTTTAGTATAATTTTATTAACGCAGTTCTTTTTTGTAAGCAATTTTTGTAAGATCTATTATATTTGTACTATTCGGAGGCAAATTATTCCAAAGTATTAATCCAGCATAGGCTACGGCATAGGTTTAAGAACATGTGTATGCAGGAAAATCCTCGTAAAATATTGATAAAAAAATTGAAAAACGTGCTGAAAAGTAATAGAAAAGTTGTCTGTTTTTTCAATTAAATAAAAACTAGGACTTAAAACACTTATCCGTTCGATTGGGTTCACTTATTGTCTTTAATGATCTGGTTGTCCTTTCTTTATTGGAGGTGTAGATTCTATCACCATTTGGGTATTTCAGGACCAAATGAATGATCACTTCCTTGCAGAGGTACAAATGTAAGTTTATTGTCAATAAACACACATTTATTTTAAGTAGGGTATCACATCCTTTAATTGAATATACCTCTACATAGTATCCAGGTTCAAACACTCTTATTATCTAACCATACACTTAATACAATTGGCTTCCTACTGTCTAGGACTGTCATTGTCATGACTATGGCCAACTAGTCATGTCAGTCCCTGAATAAGGTTTGGTTTAGTCAACATTAGGTAAAGCCGTATGATCCTATCTTCAACAAACTATATCCTGTCTTAACAGTAACTCCTCCATTTAAGCAGGGTCCCCAATTGGGAAACGAAGCTTTTCAGTCCTGACCTACTGTGGACTGGACACAGGAAGGTACAAGTCCCACAGTTTCAGGATCGGCGCGGCCTCTGATTCAGCGGCGAGAGGCCTGTCCGATGCCCAGATCTGCCTAATGGGACGTTGGCAGTCGGACGCCTTCCGCTGCTACATCCGCCTGCCCTATTAGTGGCTCCACCACCATCTCTGATGCCGGTTAGTCCCCTAGGTGGCCACTTTGACCAAACAAATCCATCCCACAATTGGTGCTGGGGTCAGACATGAGCTGCCCGCCACAGATGTACACAAAAAACCAAGGGTACTTTGGGGGGGAACCCACCACTATCTTACCAAGGGGAAGATCATTATATTGTCGGCAAGGTTACATCGAGGTTGGCACACAAGTCGTAGAGGCTGGGGTCAGTCAAAGAGCTGCCCAGACGAAGATACAGTCGTTGAGGCTGGGGTCAGTCAAAGAGCTGCCCAGACGAAGAACAGCAAGTCGTTGAGGCTGGGGTCAGTCAAAGAGCTGCCCAGGTGAAGAAACAGTCGTTGAGGCTGGGGTCAGTCAAAGAGCTGCCACGACGAAGAACATCAAATCCAACTATCCCGTTTTCCATAGCCCTCTATGGGGCCTATAACCCTTATTTATTGTACCTGTTACCAGGAACTCCTTTCCACAAACTCTTTCATATCTAACTTACTAGGACTCAATTTCTACAGCTATCTGAATTAACTATAACTACATTTCAGTCCTATAACTACTACTACCAATGTACTACCTCATTAACGGTAACTACTTTTTTAGTACAACTTCAACTACAAATGTCAATGTTACAGTTATCCAAATTAACTACAACTACATTTCAGTCCTATAACTATTACTACTGGTCAATGTACTACTTCACTGACTGTAACTACTCTTCTATGTACAACTTCACCTACAAATGTCAATATCAATTATCGTGATAACTAATCACGCTATAACTTCTACATATACATATCCATTTATCATGTTAACTAATCACAGCCCCTAGGCCAGGGCCGACAGGTTATTTTACATATATGATGTTTAAAATAAAATAACCTAATAACAACTGGCGTGCACGTTTCAATTCATAAACGAAGCTTTTTGTAGCTGGGCGATTAGTGTTAACCCTTTCCAACAACAGCGACCAAGACCAATGGAAGAAAGGGTTAACACTAATCACCCGGGGACTAAAATCTTAGTCGCCTAAGTGGGGACGTGGCTTAAGTCTTTCACTACTATCCTATTGGTTCTCTTCTCATCCTCATTCTCCAACCCTGTATATACCGCCTTTGCCTGGAATACGATTCCTGCCATGTATGGCAAAATTGGAAGGTCAGAAATTTTATCCTGGCATGGAAAATAATAATGATGTTTCAGGCCGTTTCTTTGATAACTTCCTGAGGATGTTTACCAAATAAATATAGAGGTATAGGCGGGGAGTAGTAATACCTCGCATCTAAGCCCACATGATCGGGAGGGTATGTAAAAAATACAGGCTACCTCTGAAGTTTCTAGAGCAAGGCATTTGTCATTCCCGGTCCTACCCAACTGTTCTATTTAATGCCTAGACTCATGCCTGCTTAGTTGAGAATGAATGCATTTTTATAACTCTTTTTCATAATCATAAATGATTATCTGAGCTTATACAAGTACATTCATGATAGCACTCATACAGATCAGCGAACATTTACAGTTATAAACCACTTATGTTTTGTGAAACGTACCACAAGTTCAGGCCCTCTCAATATTCTTCATATGAAGCTTAAGATAAATGCTTCACCCTATAAACTTGATTTTCTTTCAACATTTGATATGAAATGCTTAGCAATAATTAGAATAATGGCTGCACCAACTGCAAATGGAAATATGCCAGGTGGTGACATTATCATTGCACTCCCATTCATAAAGCCATGTTTATCAGAATCATTGGCCTGAATGGATGGAACCTGGTATTAAATGCAAACCAAGTACCCCCAAACTACCATATGAATACACATGTATGTTTGCACTTCTAATTGATTTCTGATGATCCAGTCTGTAACTTGTAATTGATCAGTACATATGTTATCACCCCAACAATGCATAATGAAACCCCTGCTATTCCTAAAATATTGTTGTGATAATGGAGAAACATATAAGGAAATGCATATTGCAGTAGCAAGCTAAGCACTACCTTTAAATTAAGCAAGATAGTATAGATAATTGGGTGTAACTTTTGCTGAGTATGTGCTACAAGTATGCTATTAGAAGATGCACCAAGTGCATGCCCAAAAAGAAGACATATGTCTGATTTTTCTAGAAAAAATGCCGGGGCTTCAGAGTAAATCATGATTATCAAAGAAGACACAAATCCCAATATGCTTGTCCATAAGCAAATTACAGATGTTGGTACTTCACTAAATTGACACCTATAAACATATGTTCTTATGCATGTTGTTAATGAGGCCACCACTATTAAAATGTAACCAAACAATGAGGATTTTGTCACTGTCCTAAGGTCAGCACTATGAAATAAACTTGTGTTTACACTGTTATCAGAAACAAAAGGTTTTTGGTTACAGCTCTCAGAGTGAAATAGAAAACATGGTTGAATCAAAAGAAGTTGTCCAAATAATATGATGATGACAGACACATATTGTAAGCATACTGTTTGTTTGTACAGTAATATCTTTGAAAGAACAACTGTACCCATATACACAACACATACTTTGATAACCATGAGGTCACCTAGGGGAAGATATATAGCTGCTGTGTAAAATGCTGCATTGTTGATCATACTTATGATAGCAAGTAGAATAACCTTTGGAACTTTGATGAGTGGTATTCTTATAGACTTTGCTGTGAACATTAATAGGAGACCAGACAAAAGAATTTCAGCTCCATAGCGTCCTGCATTTAGTTGAAATGGTGGAATCACTCCTCCTAGCCACTGTGCACATGCAGTTCCAAGGGTTCCTGCTAGCGCGGCACTTATTCCAGCCAGGTAGCCACTGATTGAAGCTAATGTATTGAAAATATCAAACCTCTTCATTTTCAAGAAAATTGATAAGCACGATGGAACCAGTATGAATTCAGAGATCTGCCAAGTTCTAATTCTGAAATAAAGATAAAATAATTGTTTATAAACAGACCATTTACTGAATGATTCATCAAAACCGAAAATGTGAGGCTTTTTACATCATTTTGGTTAATTAAACTTTATTCATCAAAATGGATATCTTACAAGGTAATGTATCATGGTGAACTATGTTTTATGTTATATGTAGGGTATGTTTAAGTCCCATGCATTGTTAATCATTCCATTTGCTAGCTTAGTTCAAGTCACAGTTCTTCTTAACACAGAATCAGCTCCAGATGCAGTTCATTCATCAAGAGTCAATAAAAAAGAATCAGGTGGAAAGGTATTTCTTTATTGTGTCCTGAACATGTAATATACATCACTGACTTCCTGTTAGCATTTCACCAGTCATTAGGCCAGCCCACTCAGCTCACACAACCAAACGCTCCTAGTCAAAGTCCAACCTATCTACAAGGTTTATCCTAACACTCAGCCTCCTGGCCCACTGTAAGCCCTCCAGCTTGCCTCAACACTACATCCTGGTGGTGGACTCCCTCCTTACTGTGCAAATACAGAGGTTCACTGTCTATGTTTTTAGCTATATCCTTTTACGGGCCTGAAGTTTGAACTGAGGCTACAAAGTACAAGTACAAAATACAAAGGGTTTATGTACAAAATAAGAAATACAAAAAAACATTTAAATATCAATTAGAAAATTAAGATAAGTGTATCTTCAGTATAAAATGACAGAGTATCGTGGAAAATAAATGTAACCCTTCTGAACTATAGTAGGTTAATTATCCGTTAATTTTAGGTGTACTTTATTAGTTGATTTGCCTTATAGATAATAGCTAGCTCCTATTGCAGTCTCCGCCTTGTTCGACTGTTGTCGTCCAATACATAATAATAGTTCCGTATTATGTAAGACATAACACTCACATGAAGGGATGTTCTTTATTTATTCCTGTGTTATTGTACTTCCATGACAAGATCTCAATTGACAATGAACAGCTCCAAGGATGGAATCCCTTCAATCACACTAAGTCAATGCTCCTGGCAACTAAACAGTCTATCAGTTTCTATTCCAATTCCAGGACTCAGCTTCTAGAACACAACCCAGCTAACTCTGACTGAGCACCAGCGATGTACGCCTCTTATGTATGGTGATAGTATACATGTCATACCTAGACTCCTCCCTTACTCCAAGACACTTTGACAAGGAGTTATAGCTAAGGCATGCGCTGATGTACGCTAAGCATTACAGAGCATGCACAGACCACCCATGTCAGTACACTTCCATGCACTGCAAGAGGTGACTATCCTGTGGCCAATGGGGAAACTCATTCTTTAGTCAAGAAACAGTAACAGGGAATCCCCAGGGAATCACTATGGAATCTCCAAGGATTTCTCAAATCAACTTATCGAACATCAGAACCCTAACAAGTTTCTAAAATATTATTGTACCTTTGATATTAGCTTGTATATGATGATATTATATTTGATTTAAGTTAATTCATTACCTATACCTAATATAGGTCCCAGTTTATGTAGATCTATAGGCAGAACAAATTTTAGGTTAGTTTCGGGTGGGTGCCACTTGCCTCTTTGACATCATCATCACTTGGAAGTGTCTATGAAAGGACTTTTAGCATACAAATAATAACCTAAAAATACAGTGTAAAATGTTTAGTCTTATTAAGTGTGAACCTCTGATACACTGGCCATAAGTATAACAAATATCAATACAGTAAGCATACTTTGTATTGTTGAACACGTTTATTTACGAATGAAATACAATCATCATGATACAGAAAATGTACTGAAACATGCCATTTATATGAAGCCAGCGAAAGACATAATGTTGTTTGCCTCTATTATTTTAATTATGTGTACATTTTGATATCAATTAATGCGTACATTTCAATATCAATTAGAGGTACTAATTAGGTATTTGAAAATGTAGATATCTTATGTTGTACAGAATCATGGCTACATGATATGTACTCAAACGATATGATTTTGTTCCCAGGTGAAACCTCCTTTTTATGGGATCTGACAAATGGACACAAATGGTGTCCACAAATCCAGAGGTGGTGGTATTATTTGTTATTTACAAGATCAACTGGCTAAGAATGCAGTATTAGTCAGAGAAATGTGTTTAACTACAAATGATATAGAAATTCTGACCATAAAAATCACTCAACCTTTTGCTAAAAAATCTTTGTACAAACAATTTATTGGCCACCTGATGGATCACCAAAATAATTTTTTTGAAATACTTGGAATTTTATTGATTTACATAATTTAACATGATATGAGACATGGGTTATTGGTGATTTCAACATTGATTATTTGAAAAGATCTAATAGGAATACTAAGTTGGCAATTAAATTTGCATGGAAATTCAGTTTAAATCAACTAATGAATGTGCCAACACATCTTCATGTTTTTGGAAACTCATGTATCGATTTAATCTATACAAATTGTCATAACATAAACTGTTTTGGTGTATTGGACAGTAAATTACTCTGTTTACACATGCAAAATAAGAATTGGGATCACTTCTATTTGATGGATGATCCTAATGTACTCTGGGAGTTTATTCTATTCAAATTACGCAAACATCTCAATATAATGTGCCCTTTCAAATATATACAAGTCACTCTAAATAAACCAAAATGGATTACGCAAGATATACTTGAACAAATAGCAGACAGGGAGATATCATACAAACAAGCTAGGAACACTGGCAACAGGGATGATCTTGCTTCTGCTCATCAATTACGAAATA
Source organism: Lepidonotus clava (assembly GCA_936440205.1). Classification (NCBI taxonomy): domain Eukaryota; kingdom Metazoa; phylum Annelida; class Polychaeta; order Phyllodocida; family Polynoidae; genus Lepidonotus; species Lepidonotus clava. Next base: position 25,246,789 of record OW387135.1, read on the forward strand.
GAGTAAATAAGATGGTAAACTCTGCTAGGTCAGAATTTATCCAAGCAAACCTAGAACAACACAGAGGTGATCCAAAAACGTTTATGCATATTATTAATACCAGTATACTTAAATCAGGTAAATATGACAATATTAATCTATAAGATGACAATGGAAATGAATTAAATACATTAGACTCTTGAGATTTTTTAAATGATTATTATGTCACCATTGGTAAAAGACTGTATGACAAATCTTTAGACAAAACCTCGGTTTATACCCCAATTTATGAGATTGCCAAAGAAGAGGAAATTCATGAGTTTACAACTAGGGAAGTGATTGATGAGATAAAAGCGATTGATGTAAATAAAAGTTCGGGAATTGAGTCTATCCCAACTTTTATTTTAAAGGATGTGCTCTTATCAATACCTGAAGCAACAAGGTATATGAACAATAAATCTATTGTTTGTGGAAAATTCCCGTATTCCTGGGCACATGAAATAATTACACCTATTCCAAAAGAAGGTGACAAACGTGTTTGGAAAAACTGGTGCCCAATTTCAATAATTCCTGTCATAGGTACAGTTTTAGAGCGGCTGTGTTCATCACTATTGTGGAGACACTTGAACAATAATGATTTACTATGTAATGAACAATTTGGTTTACGACGAGGTTGTTCTACTTCAATGGCTATATCTAATTATACTAAATTCCTAGCTGAAACTATTAATGATAAAAAATAGTTGGCTCAGTTTACCTGGACTTTGCCAAAGCATTTGATTCTGTAATTCATAATTTACTGGTATCCAAAATGTCAGATATGGTTTTTTCATTGCAGCTTAAAAACTGGGTTAGGGAGTATCTAAGAAATAGGCAAATTTCAACCAAGATTAATAATTATACATCAAAGCCTGGGCAATTAAAGTGTGGCGTCCCACAGGGCTCTGTAATTGGGCCAATTCTTTTCCTAATTTACATAAATGACCTTGTTTTTATAGCTAACAATCATGGAGTTAATATTAGCGAACTATAGTAAGTTAATTATCCATTAATGTAAGGTCTCATTTAAGTTGTTGGTTTGCCTTCAGATAATAGCTAGCTCCTATCACAGTCTCCTCGTGTTTGACTGCTGTCTTCCAATACATAATAATAGTTCCGGTATTATGTAAGACTCGCGTGAAAGGATGTTCTTGATTTATTTCCTCTGTTGCGACGTTCTCATGACAAGATCTCAATGACAGTGAACAGTTTCAAGGACAGAATCCACTCAACCACACGCAGTCAACGCTCCTGCCATCTAAGCAGTCTATCAGCTTCAATTCCAACTCCAGGATTAACCCAAATTATACTAAAGTGCCAATTATGATCCAAAACTCTAAATATCTTATATCTGGCACTATATATGATATAATAAGTCACATACAAAATTTTAGGTCTCTATCTATAGAAGAAGCTCAGATATGGGGCGTCCTACATGTAGGACGCTAGCATAATCCACTACCATAATTTCCATAGTATTTAACTCTTTGCTAATGCTAAAAAGAGCCTTATTGGCAAATATATGATAACAAATAAATCAAACTATTAATTTTAAAAATAAGAATTCTACGAATCCATTTAATGGAAAGCTACTCATAATTATGAAATCCACTTTCGGAGGTTGCGAAAAAATTATTTCTTATTTATTTTTGGGGTTACCATGGTAACCAACAACCTAATTTATTGGTTATCTATGATAATATGCCTTTATCCATCATTAAAGGGTTAAGGAAAAATACAAATTTGTCCTAAAATACAAAAAGAGCTTTAAAGTACCAAATACTGGACTTCTATGGGCATCTACTACATACTTTGTATGCAAAATATGTGAGTAAATGATGACAAAACTTCAAAATAATGCTATATCATGTAGTATCCACATGGACACAGGGCATAAAATTAAGGTAGTGGATTATGCTAACGTCCTACATGTAGGACGGCAATAGAAAATTCTTAATATCTTTGGACATTATTATTTGATTTAGATAAAAATTAGCATGCATATGGAGCTCCATAAGGACTATCTAAAATTCAAATTTTGTCCCAAAATATTTATTATATCATAGGAAAAACATACATTGATTTTTCAAATTTTCTATCATCTGTATTTGTCAATTTACCTCATTGTTTGTTGCCATGGCAACATAATGCTGCGTGGGATATGTTCTTATTTGGAATGTTTTCATGATCTATAGGTGTTGAGGTAATATTTACACTAAGATTTTATATTGTATTCATATTTTGACTAACTTTAACAAGTAGCACAAAACCCATGGTATAGGCGACCTACCAGTAGGACGTTAGCATAATCTGGGTTAAGCTTCTAGATCACAACCTTTCCAGGATGGTTAACTCACAACAATGTTCAGCTTCTCTAACTGAGTGCTGCCTTGAACGGCACTTATGTATGATTGTACAATACACATCACTAACTAGACTCCTCCCTACTCTTCACCTATGACAAAGAGTTATAGCTAAGGCGTGCACTGATGTAAACACAATAACGCTAAGCTTCTGAGTGTGGACTGACCACCCACGTCAATACATTAGCCTGTGCAGATAATGCTGTGATTTACTGTCAGGGAACATTCTCTGATGCAATAGCAAATAAATACAAGGGGTATTAACAGATGTAAATGAGTGGTGTATCAATAACTGTATTGAGCTAAATACAAATAAGACCAAGTAGAGTAGAGGAGCCAGTTTCCGCGCATTAAGGGCAGGGAATTAAGTACTAACAGGATCTATAATGACAAAATGAATAGAATAAATCTTTTTATATCTTAGCATAGTGGGAATACGTCTACAAACATAATCATTTTGAACAATATTAGAATTTCTTTTTTTGGGGGTAAAATCTTAGAATATCACTTTCAGGGGATTATTCTTCAGTTTCCGCACACCTGGAGCCTATTTCTGCGCATTTTGGTGTCAGTTTCTGCGCATTTCTCATATTTTAGGTGTTAAAATGAGTAAAATATTTAATAGAAAAAAAAATTGTACATGGAGCATCAGAAAAACATTTATCTATCAATATCTGTTATACAAAACAATTATTGACTTCTTATTAATTCGTAATAATGCATACGAGTATGCTATGTTGTCTGGGAATATTAAAACAAAAGATATATGATAAAACTGAAGAAATGTGCATATTTGTGCATTTTCAATAATGACAAAAGCAATAATTCGCCCATGTAAAAACACAAAAACAGTTTGCACTGACTATTTCGTTGATATTATTTTAGGAAAGTGTTGTAAAATAGTATAGAACTTTCCCTTAATAAGTTTTCCAAGTTTTTCTTTGAAAAAAACGTTGGAAAACTCGGAAAATTCGGAAAAATGCGTGAAAAATGTGTGGAAACTGGCAGCTGCCTCATTTTCTGTCATTAGTTTTCCCGCAGGGGTCTAATTTCTAATATATACATATAATTGCATTTCTCATAATGATATGATGGTACATTACTTTTAACTAATATCCATAACATTTTGAGGCCTTAGTTATTTTTTTTATTTAAGAAAACATATTTTATTTAATTTTTTGAGACAATATGATATTATAAGGATCCTGTCAGTCCTCTAATTAAAAGAGACATACCTAAATATTTTTGCTGCTAGAAAAAGTAAATATTTGCAAATCATCAAAAAAAACTCAAATTTATTTAACTTTCATGTCCTGATAGGGGTCAAAGGGCAAAAACGGATTTTGGAGGACTACAGAAAAAATGCGTTCATAAAAATGGGTAAAATGAGTGGAAACTGGTGCCGCGCGGAAACTGGCTCCTCTACTCTATTGTCTTTATGGTTCAAGATAGTTGATAAACAACTCTAAATCATTAAATCTGACTTGCTCAGGTAGCAAATTACAGGAATGTAACAAATACTGTTATCTAGGCATTACCCTAGATCAATATCTGAACCTAAACTCACATTATAATAATGTATCTGTAGCCGGCCCCATGTATATACAGACGAACAATAGTCTTTTAGTAGTTAACTGATGTTTATTAAAAAGTGTTGGTTCTTGAGTAAAGTTGTAGATACATCGTAAGCACCTTGGATAAACACCATGAAAACTGTAATGAAAAATTGTGTGTCTTTTAGTATAATACAGCTCTCACACTTGGCTATCTGAGTAGCATAATATTCACAGAATATACTTTAGAGCTTACTTTATGACATTAAATGTCTTTATAGTGACACTACAGTCACAGGTTTCCTGTACTAGACACTGCACTTTAACACACTATGACGCATGCTACGCGCGTAAAATAAATAGTTTTACCATGAAATATCATATTAAACTACCGTGGGTATGTGTTTGGGTCACTCTCCAGAAATTTCCTCAATTGGCAAAATCAGTGTTTTTTTTCTTCAGATGACTGTGGAACCTTAAATGAATCTAAACTTTTATATATCTTAGCCTCAACATGCTGAAAAGACTTATAAATTTGAGAAAATCAATATTAGAGTTATTCATTTTTTTCAGATTTTTGGAAATTTAACCCTAAATTGAAGGAAATAGTCAAAAATTGAGAGGTAAGAGTTTTTTTTCATCTTATTTTTTTCCAATAAAAACCAGAATTTCAGTTTTGGAACTATAATATTTGTTTGAGAGGTAATTTGAGTTGAGGCAAACTGAATAAAACAATATTTTCCCCCAATTTAATGATTTTCTGATTTTTATTGAAGTTCTTAGTTTTTTTAAATTCACAAATGAACGTTCAGAACCAAGCTTCAGAACCGTGTTTTTGTCCTTTAGTATTTGGTCAGTTGAATGATCTAAAATATTCTATTTTTCCCAACACATGTGCTTCTCAAATCTCGAATTTGGGAAATAGTGGAAATTTGGATAACATAGCCTGAGGATGTCACTAAATCCAAAGTGTGTTATATAAAAGAATAAGGGGCTTGCAACCAGTTTTATGTATCAGGTTTTAATTAAATTGACGCTTTTCTTTATTGAAACATATACATAGATACAGTCAGCAAACTGAACATTTGCATAACTAATGGCCAAGCATAAACTTAAGAAGTAAAAATAATGTAAAATTAAAACGAAAATTTACGGTACAATCAAAAATACAAAAATCCCCCTATTATAGAGGGATTTCTTGGGATGATCTTGATGAAAGCCTACAAAAGGAAAGAGATATTGTCAAGTTTACGCAAAAGGTAAAGGAATTATTCTAATTTGAAACATGTTGGTATGGACTAATGTGAATTGGTGTGAATTTTAAAATAGAAGTTGATGTACAGACTTATGTAGATTGCTAAAATTATATTATTGTATATAACTAAATACTGTGTTGACAAGACATGTGAAATGTATTTGATAGGAATATTGATTTTGGTGGTGTAAAAGCTGAAAGGAAGAACTTGTGTAAACAGGATTTTGGCTAAAAAAAAAAAAAAAAAAGAAGTTATTTTAAATCAAAGCTGCTAAAGCTGCCCTCACAAATTTGCAAATGTGTGTGTTCTTTTTATTCCTGTAAAAGAGCGAAGCTATATCAGAAGAGGCATTTGTTGTTGCTGCACGTCCTCATCTCTGGGGAGGGCTTATGCTTTCATAAATAGAGTCAACATAAATAAATATCATGCATTACAAGCAATAGACCTGACTCTAATGTCTGAACACACATGCATGTTTTGACTAAGGATTGATTTCAGATGATAAACCTTGTATCTTAAAGTTGATAAGCAAATATGTTATCATTCCAGCAATGCCTAATATCACACCTGCTATTTCCCAGATATTGTTGTGACCCTGAATGGAGGATTGAGGAACTGCATATTGCATTAAGAAAGCAAAGACAATCTTTGAGTTTAATAAAATAGTATAGATTATTGGGTGTAACTTTTGCTGAGAATGTGTTACGAGCATGCTATCAGAGGCTGTACAAAACGCATGGCCCAAGAAAAGAACAATATCTGACCTTTCAAGGAAAATTACTGGGGATTCAGAGTAAATCATAATTATCATGGAAAACATAAATCCCAATGTGCTTGTCCATAAGCAAATTACAGATGTTGGTATATCACTAAATTGACATCTATAAACATAGGTTTGTAAGGATGAGACCAATGAAGCCATCACTATCAATATATAACCAAATAGTGATGATGAAATCAGTGTTTTAAATTCTCTTACCAGTGGAAAACTTGTATTGCTATTGTTCTTAGAGACAAAAGAATCTTGAGAGCATGCTTTAGAATGAAATAGGAAACATGGTTGTAACAAAAGAACTTGTCCAAGTAACATAACTATGAAAGATAGATATTGCAAACATACTGTTTGCTTATAGATAAATATCTTTGAGAAAATAACTGTTCCAATATAAGTAACACATAAGTTAATCACCATAAGGGTACCAAGGGGAAGATAGATAGTTGCAGTATAAAATAATGCATTGAATAACACACTGAGAATAATCAGAAGAATAGCCCATGGAACTTTGATGTGAGCAAGCTTTACAGACTTATCTGTGAATATTACAAGGAAAGCAGACATGAAAATCTGTATTCCAAATCGTCCTGCATTAAGTTGGAATGGAGGAATCACTCCTCCTAACCATTGTGCAAAAGCACTACCTAGAGCTCCTGCAAGCCCGGAACTTATACCAGCTAAATAGCCACTAAGACTATCTATTTCATTCCAAATATTATTGTACCTCTTCATTTTCAAGACAGCAAATAATTAAGGAAATGTATCCAGCATGAACGTTTGTGCAAAAAATAATTTTCTTACAAAAGTCGGTGAAAAGGCATTATAGCTTATTCCTGTCAGAAGTTCGTAGTGTGGTTGGTAAGTATACGAACAACCCTCGGGTACGTATATTATGTGTTATGCTTTAATTAAGAACACTTATGGTCTAGAAATCGCCATCTATCTCACAGTTTGTAAACAGTGTATATGTCATGCTTATCCTTTACCAAACGAGTTCATAATTTTGTAGCAAGAGGTAGATGTATGATGAGATAATAGGCTCTTGTGTTTATTTTTGTTTCCTCGAACGGTTAAATCTGTATCATTGTTTCCAGTTATAGTCACCAATGCGAGTTCATTTGCGTTCTTCCCGTCCTCTAGCGCTCTCTTTCGACTCGCTCAGAGTTCCCTAATAAGCATCAAGGGATTGGTATGTGTTCTTTTATATCTTCCGTACCAAATGTTCAACATAGAGATAAGTAGTTATTAGTTAGCCTATGCTTGTTAGTTGAAGTGAGAGCACAATGATATTGGCCGTTGTGATTTCTTGGTTAAAGAAGCCGTAGCATGATCATTTTTCTCCAATTAATTTGTTAAGTTATGCGAAATTACTTCAAAATAGCCTTGAGATATTAGGAGCTAGATCTCAAATGGACAAGTACACTGTAACGAAAGAAAAAAGCGTCATATTATTTCAGTATGAAACAGAATCAATAGAATAACTGTACATGTATGATAGATACGGCCAAAAAATAAAATAGTTGTGTTTAGCTATCCCAATCGACCCTATCGTTTGACTCAACCGTAATGTTTTTTTCAAATAAAATATTCGAGAAAATCATTAGAGTTAAAATATAATGAGCAAATGAACATTTTAATCATCGTGACCTATACCTTATCTAAATATGAACTGGGGATGTTCAGAATTGTTGCAGAAATGATTAAGTATATCATATCTATTATGAAAAATGAATAAAAATGAAGAATACTGAACGTATTTGTTTTAAGACATGAAACATGAACACAAAAACCTTTTTTACCTAAGTTTTAGGAGATGAGTTATGCTTCCTCTTCACTGAATGCATCGAGAATAGGTCGTTTGTGTCGCTCCAGTCTTTTTGAATCCGATCTCACAATTGATATTAAGCAACGGTATTAAAAGGAAGATGGAAAGGTCCTGATCCCTCAGACGGCAAGGATATAGTTGGGATGTCCTACCATACAATGCGCCACTCTGCCTAGCCTCGCTCAGCTTGTTGGTCATTTGGGTCATGTGTCTTCATTAATATTCATATATGGGGTATGCCATTTTTGGAGTTGCTTGGGGCCGAATGAGATCCTATTTTAGTTTTACATTCACAGGATGTGCCTTGGACATTTACCCCCACATCATTTACCCTCTGGATACTTACCTCCAAGGACACTTACTGAGGTAAGTTCTGGCAGCATATTTTGCATAGGCAATAACACAACTGAGAACACTAATGTGATTGACATAATTATTACCATTGATTGACAAAGATTTGTATAATAGTGTAATTGATTCAGAAAATGTACTTTTTATTCTTGTAACTCTCGATTCTAACATGCATGAAATATTAGATAAGGGTCATTTAGTGACGGGAAAGAAACGTTAACAGTGGTAAAATGTTCACAAAATTTCCTCTACACTATTATTTAGGGGGTAAGTGTCGGGGGGGGGGTAAGTGTCTTAGGGGTAAGTATCCACTGAGTGTTTGTCTTGGGGGGATTTTTCCCGTTAGACTTTCACCAGGCTCAAGTCCACTCAGCGCATTCAACCAAACACTCCTAGACAGATTCCTACTTATTGGTGCAGATATTCCAGTACCTAGTCTATTGGCCTTCTGCCGGTCCTTACTCATGGGTAGATCGAACAACTCTGAGTGCTGAGAGCTCAAGACCTGCATTATCACTACAAACCAGCTATGGATTTACCCTCCACTGTGCAATACACTAATGTAGGTCTCCTGCTTATGTTTTAGCAACAACCTTTTTTCACATGTTATCTTAAGCATGGACTGATACTGTATCAGTATAATATGTCCTACAACCCTGCTGACATTATGTGAGGTCCTGATCCCATTATTCTAAAAAATTGAATTAAATGAAAATGATTGTTATGCAAAAACTGTAAATCAATTGAATATCCAAGCCAAGGATGTGATGTTATGAAATAACGTTGAAGCAATGTTCTGGATTGGTCTTTCTATGTTACATTGCAATAACCATATTTTGATGACTCCCAATAACTCCAATGCAACTGTTGCAATGTTATAATGTGGCATTCTGGTAACCTTCTTGCCATGTTATTATAAGGTTGATATTGTGACCTTACCCAATAAGAATATCACAATAATGTTCTGTTTGGTTGTAGTTTACACCTCACATAAAACGAATGTCAAAATAAACTTTTGTTTAGATTAGGTTGACACCTGAACTGATAAGACAGTCAAAGTAACATCCTGAGTAACATTCTGTTCAGGTAGGGTTAAGACCTGACCGAATTAGAACATCACATTATTCTCTTTAGGTTAGGTTAGGACTTCCTCTGCATGGTGAGGAAGTCACAATAATGTTCTGTTCAAGTGAGGTCTGGGCCACGCCTAATCAGAATGTCATAATTACATTTTGTTTTGATTTGGTCTTGACATTGCCTCATTAGAATGTTATAATAACACACTGTTCTGGTTAAGTCTCTACCTCTCAGAAAGATAATGTCTTGGTTACGAGATATTTCAGTAAGTACCAGATAAACTAAGAAAGTATAAGGTTGTACAGTGTCACTGTATACATTGTACCTTGGCCGGGATGGTACCCTCAGGATGCAAAGCCATACATGCTAGTTATGAATATTTGCATAATTTTGGAGCTATGGTTTATGTCCAATGAATTTTCATCATGACTCACCGTCATGGGCTGGTAATGCCTAATAGCTCCTCTGACGTCATATGCCATTGTTGACAATTGGATGATTGTATGATGAAAGTGATGTGTTTTGCTATAACAAGTTAAAACCAGCGATATTATCCTAGAATGACATACTGTGACCAAGTGAAGTCCAGCTTTATGATTATTTTTGATACTTATTCTGTTTATATAAATTATCTTAATATAAGTAAGGAGAACGTATAGATACAATTAGATTATTTAAATTACCCTTTCATGTCCTCTTTAAAGGGTATATGGTCATATCCTTTGGTACAAGAACCATAGCACTCTTCAAAGGGGTGGGTTTGATGTTGTCTATACATAGGCCTATCCGCTATACAGAGGATCCCAGGTTTTAATGAAAGGGTAATGGTCGGGTATATTGGGCTTACCATATATTTGTGTTCCAAATATGAGAATATTTTATCTAGGCACCCTGACATCATCCATGCTTAGTTTTTTAGTTGGATTGTGAAAGTCGCTGTTGTTGTTGTTGTTGTTGTTGTTGTTGTTGTTGTTGTTTTTTTGTTTTTTTTGGGGGGGGGGGGTGGGGGGGTGCCTTGTTACGTTATCATTTGAATGCCATATGTCATATCAGGTGATTTTTAAGTGCTGAAGTTGTTTTTCAGATAATTGAACATTGTTGGCGGCAGCATTTAGGCACATAATGACTGGGCGTATTCAGTCGAATTCTTCATTAAGTTTTTGGTACCTTAAGAATTGGTTAGGGGTACGCTGCCCAATTGAATTACAGTGTCTTAATATTTTAGTTCATTTTTGATGTAATGAAAAGTGTTTTCAAACTTCCTAAACATATCTAATTGATATTGACAGGATACAAAAATGGCAGTACACCATTCGTATACGTGGCAATAGAACCCTTTTGACTGTTGTGTACGCATGGCTGTCTATAGGGGTGGGTATGGTAGGGTCGACCTAACCCTACCAGAGTCCGACCCCATGAACCCCATGTATATTGAATCAAATACACAAACAAAGCCCTCCAACAACCAAATGTTTTTGGTGACCTGAAGGTTATGGCCAGGTCGAGGTCAGTCCGAGGCGGGGTAAGGTCACCGTGCCCTTGAGATGCCCTTGAGGTGCTCTTGAGTACACCCAGGTGTCATATATACATCCTCCTCCCTCGGCCCGCATCCCCTGGAGGTAATGTATTCAATGCATTTCCAAACAAACCTGCCATATTGTCATTCTAACCTGCCTGTAGAAGATACCTCGGTTATTGTGAAGTGACTCAGCAGTCACTTCGCAGGCTCGCATAGACCTCCTGCATTGGAATTAAGTTGACACAAATGCAATATCAGAAACTTTTGCTCTGAACCTAAAATAACATGTTTCACTGTTACAGGCAGTACGGAGGGCCTGTTGCACTAGTCCTGGTGGCCAGTGTCGTGCTTATTCCATCAGTAACGGTACTTGTTCTTCTAAGTAGCAAGGATTACTGCAATGGGGAACCATCTTGTAGCCGCCAAGGAACATGTGATTCTGTGGATCCTGAAATATCCCTGATCTCTGAAATGGAGGACGCAACGATGCTGAGATTCACCAATGGCAACGACCAGTTCGCCTTGTTGGGACTTAAGAACACGGACGTCTTAATCCCTCGGACTCTCATTCTGCAAGACTCTGAGGACAAAAAGGACATTAGGATAGTGTTGAATAAAGGTGGGATGTTTGAAGCTGTAATGGTTGAGGGCAGCAATGTCACATTGAACGTGGATTGGAGTAATCTCACACAAGTGCATGTTTCACTTTGGATGCCGATGGATACAGATGTACCGGGGACTCGATATCTAGCTAATGGCCGCTTTGAAGCTCATGTTAATCTCAGTATGTTTGAGAAGGATTTAGAACCACTGATGGGTAATCTTCAACGTGGTGGTGATGGATCAGAATTTCCAACAGGAAATTCTTCAGGTCGTACTAAAGACAAACGTCAGCACATGTATGGGAACTGCTTCCCTCGGCGCACGCTTGCAATTACCGCCACACAATGTGGAGTTGCCGCCCCTGGGGTAACGTTTACAGGAATGTTTCTTGTAGACGGACAAGAACCATTACCTATCCAGGTCCTGCCTTATGTGGACACCAATGATTGCTGGTGGTTTGAGAAGAACCGACCAAATTATCAACTACAGATACCCAACTGGAGAAGTCAAAGGGAACATTCTCCTGATATCTGTATCCAAATTGCTAGTTCGGTGAATAGTTTCTGCGCTGCAAGAGTTGGTTTGCCGAAGGAAGCAGTGAATGAGATTTGTTTGAAAATGGCCCTCGCTCTTCAAGCTGCGCATCCTTCTGTCAAAGGCATTGGTTTACCTGTATATAACAACTGTAAAATGGCCTTCTCCCTCCCCACACGTCTCTGCCAGTTAATCAACAAATCACAAGATGTGTTTCGACGCGCCGTCCACCACTGTGAACTGAATAAAAAGGCCAGGTTCAATAAGTGCAACCTTCCCGAAATCAACCTTACCCTAACCGCCCTGTTTCCTTGGAAAACCCAAACCAGTGAGCAAAGCCTGATCATACACACCCCTCAAGAACCTGCCGACGATTGCATGCCGTGTTCTAACGGTTTCATCCAGCGCTTCGATTCTGTTGGCCCTCCTAGCTTCCTCATCCACCCAATGATAGTCAGGGACAATAAGAAGGGAACAACGTTTTTCTCCATCAAGTTCACCCACACCTGCTCCAGTGTCCAGAGGGTGGACTACTTCGGCCATTTTGAGAGTTTCAACCTGTGTGAGGACTGCAGCTCACTGGAGGACACCCTGGAGTATTCATGGACATTTTGTGCAGCAGGACTCGACCCTTGTTGTCCCGGCTCCCTGCTGGTGACCCTCCGTGGGGCCTCTGACCACGGAGTGACCACTGTCCGCATCCATGGGCCCTTCTGCAAACTGTGATCACCGGGCTCCTTCTGAATTCGGATCCTTGAGTGTTTTAGGGTTGAAATTCGCATTTAACAGGAATTGTTATTCTGAATACGAAGCTATTATAATGACTGTTTACCAGTAAGAAACGAAGGAACTGCATAGGGCTATCCACTTTCTACCTGAGGTGGTTATAATTATGACTTTTCGGGTCATAAATCATGAATCATGAATGTATTTGATATAATGAAATTGACTGCCATAGGTGGGATATTATTTCATAAATTGTATGAATAAATTACTGTCGGCTGATTATAAACAGACATTTATAAACATCTATATCCATAGTATGTAAATGTAGTTCATTAGAGCTTCATAAGCTAGATATCTTTCAAATTGATAATAAATTGTGTGTTCTTATACAAGAATTAAAACGTTTCTTTCAGTGATGAATACAAAAATTACTTTTTTTTATTCAGCTTATGATTAAAAGCAATCAAGTTTTCCTGTCGAAAGGCATGGAGAAGGGTATCGTCTCGTACTGCGTCCTCTTGTATATGTACAAAGTAGGGACATTTTTGGGAGGTCAAACATCCCCACGCATACAGAGCGGACCCTGCAACTGCGTACAAAGGGATACCAGACATACCAGCAAGCATGGGCGGGTATGTCGGAGGGGTCCGCCATACAGAGGCTAAGTACTGAAATGTCGCCACGTATTAACACTTTTACTCAATTCGTATAGTTTAAGTATCCACCAAAAGGAGGAGGTCCTGACCCCCTTTGACCCCATTGATTCCCCTCTTGGTGTGAGAGTATAAACACTTAGATGTGAAACACTTATATAAATGATAGCCCTTCTAATGAGAGCACCAATGGTCATTGCCAGCATAGAGATACATGCATATGTAAGTCTTATAAATTGTTTCCAGTGAAGTCTGCCCTGTCGTCCCCCCCCCCCTCGGTAAGGAGAATCAATGACAGGCAAGAAAAGAGTTCGCGGAGAATGCAGTAAAAACAGCTAAAAATGTTCATTATATACATAATTTGATATTGCACACTAGTCACGTCGTCTATTATTCTGAACAGCAGACCTTGAAACCACACCAATTATGTTCAATCCATAACACTGCATAGTAGTCATTGTAACATTACATGCGTGCTTCTTAAACTTATGACCGCCCATGATAAATTGATATAATAGACATTGTTAAAATGTATCACAAAACAGGTAGCCTTTGATCTTTCTGAAGAAGTGTTTTCAGTACGAAAGGTACTAATATTGATAAGAATTATATAAATGCTTGATATTGAGTACTTACCGTGAATGAAATATTTTTCCTTCCACTTCTCATGCAGAGATAATTCTTACAAGCTAAGCACCTGGCTTTAGAGTCCTATGGTCCTAGCAGCTATGCTGAGTACATCGTATAACAGCGTGGTACACTGCTCATAAACAGGCGATACATTTGTTATCAGACAAATTCAATATTTTCCAATAATGTCTTCAATGTTTTTTCCCCTTGAAATGAGCTCAACTTTAAGGGCTGTGAGATGTGAGAAACGCACTTAAGTTACACCTAGTGTGAAACGCACGAATAGTTAGGTAATCTGATATTTCAATTGGCTGTCCTTGGGTTGACCTGGATTTGGTTGGGAGAACACCAATAACAGCCTTCAAATCCAGAAGGGTCTTTATTAACCCTTTAGCCCCGAATCCGGCCATTTCCGCCCGAGGGTGTGCTCCCCAATCCGGCCGTAGCCACCCGGAAAATTGCCGTTTTTCCATAATTTTTCCATATTTTTCCAAATAAGAACACTATTATTAGTCTGCAACATACAAAAATGACAAATATATCGTTTGAAAGCTGTTTGAATTCCCTAAGCAATGCTTTAAATCAGATTTCTATCATTCTAATCTATAGGGGTGAAGTAACATCTGAAATTCCTCAATTACAGGAAATTTAAGGAATTCCTGAGGGAAATCCATGGAAATCCTGGGGAAATACGGCATTCCTGAACGTAATCTGTGGGGTCTAAAGGGTTAAACGCAAAGGGTTTTCCACATTATGTTATGTAGAGGATATGCGGATCTCAATATATGGAATTTTGCACAGTATCTACATAACATTGTAGCCGTTTCTAATAGGTCATGAATGTCAGTATTTTCCTGTGGCATATTCTTGTACATGTATAAACCCACTCCCTCTAAACTTAAGTAGGATAACATTAGTTATGATTTCATAGCTAAGATTACATTGGAATACATAATGTTTTAGATGTTTGACAAAAGTGATTTTGAAAGAATCACCCATTTGCCCAATAAGCACTGAGGTGGAAAAGGGAAAAGGTGTACATTTACTTGGGTGAAAAGATAAAAAAGGGATTAGGGACTGACCACAATAGTAAAACAAGAAAGGGAAAAGGGAAAAAGGAGAAAGTGTCAAATATAACAAAATAGGGAAAAAGGAAAAAGGAAAGGTGTCAAATGTATACAAAAAACAGATGGACACTCTATGCATACACTCATCCATTTGCCACTTATCTCCTTTTGGGGATGTGTACCGTCATCTGCACATCTTATCAGTTGTTACCATATGTAACCTAGTGAAACGAAACTGCAATAATTAGATTCTGCATCAAAAAGTCCCATGCAAGAAGTGAACAGACAATCTTGAATGTATGAACGCAAACATTGTGTAAGGCTTACATGTATTTCGGTTGCTCTAGATAGCAACTAACCTATTAGCATTGGCGTTTCATTGTTCAGCAGGGCCCATATCTTCGGATCTCATTTGGCTGATCAGGGAAAACTTGATCAGGGTCCCATGATCAGTGATTTTGCCTTTTATCAAAATATATTGTGTTATTGCAAAATAGTGTCAAAGAGGAATTATTATTTGTAAAATTTATTCATGACACACAGAATTTATGATAATGGGACCCTGATAAAATTTTCCCTGATCAGCCAACTTAGTTACGAAGATATATTATGGGTCCAGATATGATCCAGCAATGTTTTTGAACTTGAATTTTCCCTTATCATTGGGCCGCACAGATCGAGGATAAAATTCGTCTACTGATAAGATGGTAGGCGATAACGGCAATCATCCGATACTAATGCATACCTGATCTTTGATTCCTCAGTCTCCAAGCACAGGAAGAACGTCCGAGCTGCAACTGTATCTGCCGAGTATGATCAGGGTTTAAGTGTGTTTTGACATCTAGAGACCTAACTATATCTACGCCCATTGCTAATTAAACCATAGAAATACATAACTTATGTATCTCTATGATTAAACAAACTATACGCACTGCTCATTTTCATATTTAAGACAATGAGTTAATACGGCGATGTCGACATCTTGTTTGTTAACCTTATGCGCGTCTTTCATTGGTCAAAATGCATTTTTATTTGGAATTCTCCAGAAGTAAATGTATACCAGGATATAATATTATTTACCTCGCCTGCAGCAGGGCTTATTTGATTCGAAACGGCACAATAAGCACCGCTGCTCCCGCTAGACATTACATCAACCATATCGACTTTAGATGTTATACACTAGACTGATATGGTCCACTGGGAGGTCACCCGTTGGGCGAGATTTTCAATGTTGTCCCAGTTTGGACTTTCTATACATCGTACCAAAACCATCATATCTCTTATTAACACTATATCTCGTATACGAGAGCAATCTCTCTCTATAATTATATATATATATCTTGATATAACAAGGATCAACGGTCATCATCAGATTATGAAAAGCAACATCTAGTACATGTATCTCAAACATTTTAAAATGAAATCTGCACAGAACACTCCTCTTTTAATGGGAATATAAACTAATCATCAACGAGATAGGAAGAGGGGGGGAAAACGCTGTGAGCATGCGCGTGAATGTGCAACGATTTTTTAAAAAGTGTTTTATTACAATAATCTTCGGGGTTGCCCCCGGTTTTCAGATAAATGTTGTTGTCTCCTTCGTTTATACTATATCCCCCTCCCCCTTTTAGAAATCCTATAGGTCTGCCCATAGAAAGTATCTGCATAAGACAAGATGGCACGTATGATTGTCAAGAAATTTTCCCTCTCATTAGACAATGTTATTTCTGTGTGTTTGATGACCTTGATGAGATCGTAACTCATTTTAGGATTTATGGTAGATAAGCGAATTGGTGTGACATGGATAGATAACAAACTCAGGTGTCTATCCCTCTTGCCAAATGCTTGGAGAGTGCATTTTCCCTAATAAACATTCAGCGTCGAGGGATAGTACCCACTTCACTTGGAAAATTAGCAGCAATATTACCATAAAACAACGAATCTCAATGTCTTAATACCACTGACTACATCCTAAAGTAAGTTGTCCTCCTGCATAACCTGTTTATTAGCATTAGGTCTACGTAATCAAATGTAGGCCTATTACCTTTCCGAACTGTACTACCGGTATACCTTTTCGTACTATTACTAAACAAGGATGATTATGATAACCCATGCCTGGATCAGTAGGCTACAGAGATGATATATATGTACTCATCGCATTGTTTCCTCTATGAAAATGGCTTGAATGAGTGATGCCTTCATTCAATAGAAACTTATAAGAATACTTTTTTTTACATTGGTTACCAAAAAAAAAGATGGTACATGACTTTTCTGTAGCAGTATATAATATTGTGGCATAGGCCTATCGATTGAACATGAATTAGTATCTAACATGTCCTATCAGGTAAGAACAAAACTACAATTATTATTAAGCTGTTGTCCTTTCAGGGCATTTTAATTTCCGATACGAATGATTTTTTGTTTGTGCAATCAAATACATTTCTATTACCGTAATTGGAACAATTAGGTCAGGTTAAATACTAGAAAGAGCTAGGTAATTAGTTTTAGAATGGAATAATTATTAGCCTAATACTTATTAGCCTATCCCTATAGATGCTGTAGTATGAATTGCAGTTTAGGTTACTCTACAATTATCAGGTCTAATCGCTATCGTAAGTATATGTACATGTATGTAAGTATGCATGTATGCATGTAGCCTATCCATGTACATTTGAATAAACAACATATTTTCATAATATCTGACACGTCTTCAACCATGATTTGTAGATACATAATAGTATTACGATTATGTAGGACAAGCAGACACAGATATGTGTATACAGACACGGACACGTATGTATGCACACAAGACACACACATAAAAACAATAAAATATTTCTGAATAATGGAGAATACATTTCATATTTCTCCGTTGGTCAAGGCAATACACATGTGTAAACAAACAGACCGACCTGTGTTTATTAATACCCTCATGTGTTTATTCTCAGCATGACGGACACTCAAGCCGTGCCCGACCGCCAGGAGGAGAGCACCCTGGAGGTGGCCTTAACCTTGGCCGTCTGTCTCCTAGGCTTCCTGTTTGCACTCATCATCGCCCCCTTCATACTGCCCCTCTCATTGTGAGTTTTGTAAATGTTTCTCTTCACTACTTGATAAAAGAATGTATCTTTTAGAGTAAATCTTAGTGCCTTGTTGTCAAAATTTGATGGTTTTAAAATTTTCCTAAAGCCGTGAATATTTTAAAACCATCAAATTTTATCATTTCATATCAGAATTAGATGACAGCTGACTCAGCATGAAAATTTGAAGAAACAAAGATTTTTGAATAAAAACTGAAAGAGAAATTAAAATTTACCATATCATTCACACTTGTGCCCCCTAGTGTCAAAAATGAAATATCTCAAAATTCAAAAATCTCACATCAGATATGAGGAAGGTTAGAAATCAGGGGAACATGGATGAAAGTTGTATATAGGATTATAGAGAAATAATCACCTGTTTTGGCTTCATGAATCTCCAGCACTTCAATATCATTGGTGACCCCTATCTTTTTTGGCTTTTAAATAATGTTACAGACCTAAAGTATACATACCTAAGACTTGGTGAAGCTGTAATGGTTTTTGAATGATCTAAGATCATTTGAATATCACTAAGTTCATTTTTCCCATAGACTCCTATAAGAACATAATCTTTCTCAATCTTTTACTTCAAAAAAAGCACAGTGACATATATTTTTGTTTGTTTTAATGTGATCCTCACGGGTAGCTCTGACATAAATTGCTACTTTTGGGACCCTGTAATTGATTTAGAGTTTTCATTTAACAATCCGGTATCCCTTTAATTCATGATATCCATTCAAAAATCATATTTACAAAACTATATAGCTCAATGACGTTTATTTTCTAGTGGTACATTATGGCAAGTTAGAGAGGGTTGGCGTTTTACCTCACATATATACGTCTTGCCCAATCCTACCCTAACGTCAATGCCAAAGAATTACAATGTTTCATATTGCACGTTAGAGCAAAAGAAATTATGTTCTCTATCCTTCATTACAAACTGATTTAGACCGATTGTGATAGAGGCAATTTCTTGTTGAAAACAGAATTTTCCGCATTTATCGACACAAATTGCACAAGAAGATCCTAGAAGAGACGGAGGGTGATGCCATCATTGCCAGTGGGGACGATGCCGTGTGGTTTCAGGATACTCCTCGAAACCCAGCCGTCATTAACAGTGTCATGTTCCTTAAGGTGGGTTTGTAGGGGCAGAGGAATTTGCCCCTAAGGGCTGTATTCCACTGATCAATTTAACTCTAAAAGAAAATCACCAACAGGGCTAATCATACAGGTATTTTACATATCATCAGAAATGATTTGGGATTATCTTTCAAATGGTGCACAGTTTGGAAAGGTTTCTGTAAGATTTGATAATTTAGAAATTACCAACTTCTCAATAGTCTTCATCGGCTAGTGGAATAAGGCTTTACATGTGCAGTGACCCCCCCGCTTAGGAATAATAAAACTGGCTGCTCGTGAGTGGTGGCGGCTGATGAGGGGGGTGGACGGGAGGGTATCAAAATTTGAGGTATTTATTCTACTTTCCATGGCTTGTAATATCCAACCATATTCTATTAATGTAAGTGTCTTTCATACCGCCATAGCAGTCCTTTCACATGCCGGCTTGTGTGTTTCTAAACACTATTTACATTGACATTATTCTATTATTGCTTGAAACTGATAACACCTGTTGACTACCCTTTATTTCTCATGTGTAACCACTCACCTCCAGTAACTCTCAACACCTCCTGGCCGCAACCTCTTTGTTCTAGGTGTAGCCACTCACATCCAGTCCCTCTCAACACCTCCTGGCAGCCACCTCTTTTTGTTCTAGGTGCGACCACTCACCTCCATGGCAGCCCCTCTCATCACCTCCAAGCGATCCTTAATAGACATCATAACTAGGCCTATATCACTTTGTATTTTATACGGAGACATGAACAAATATATGTAAGTTCGTATGGATACAAGCTATTGTTATGTGCAAATTTATGAACATGTTTTCATTTCATGAACACTTTTGACGTTTTCAGGGCAAGTTTGAACTAGAGAAATATGAAAAACTTTGCCAAGAGAGAATCGTTGAAGCTAAGGACGAAAAGGGCAACCTCATTGCACCGAAGTTTTCCTACTATGTTACACAAATGTATCACAGGTGAGTGGCACGTGGCTTAGACTAATGCGTATTGAGACTGTTAATTCATTCTCTGTGGCTAAGTCAACTGAAGCTGCCCAGTCCGACTCTGTGGGGCCGTCCATAAATGACGTCATGCAGCAGGGGGGAGAGAGGGGAGTTCATGTTTTCATGACAAAGCATGACAAGGGGGGAGGGGGGAGGGGTAATAATAATATTCAGTGGCGGATCGGGGGGGGGGGGCAAAAGGAGCAATTGTCCCCCCCCCCGACCAAGTGGAATTTTTTTTCCGAATAATCTGAGCGATTTCATTTCGGGAATTTCAGAGAAAAATTTACATAAAATAGGGATTTTTGAATCTAAAATTTCCATTTTTGTCAAGATTAAAGATTTTCAAAGGGCTCCTGGTACTCCAAGGAAAAAGATCTAGAAGACTGACCTGGTTTTTCAGGGCTTAGGGCCTCTGGTTGGGGGGGGGGGGGGGGTCCGCTTGGCATGATGTCATTTCGAGAGGGGGGTCAAAACATGACATGGGGTGGAGGGGTGTCAAAAATGTTCAAAAATAGCATGACTGATGACGTCATTTATGGACGGCCCCTGTTGTTATGTGAACTATGTTGACACTATTCATGCTCTATGTAGGTACGTGAACTATTTTGAGACTATTCATTATGAAATTATCAGTGTGGCTTTGTGAACTATGTTTAGACTGTTCATACTCTGGGTGGCTATGTGAACAATTTCCTAAGGGTTGGTATGATGAGAAAGACAATGGGGCACAGTGACCTGAGGCTGGTCAGTTTAAATCTAATAGTTAATTTGAATGTTTTTGGGGCTTGCCTTTTGTGCAATGGACTTTGATGTCGAACCGTATGATAAAGTCAAAACATAGGCGATGCAAATGTGAACAATAGCAGCCACTGCCGCAGTGAGGCTGACAACTGTATGCCTATTCCTCCTGATCTAACATCTTTGCTGTAAAGATACAAGTCCCAGTACTGCCACCTGGTGCCTCTATATGGCGTTTAGTAATAGGCATTTTGCTAACTACTATGCTGAGGAAAGTGCTTTTTCTGGCAAATGCAGTACTTGATACAGTGTTTAAGGAATGTATAAGGAATTGTTGGAAAGCAATATAAAACAAAGTTCAGTGTTTCAAATATTCTCATTGTGAATGATAGAATATATAATGACCATTCTCTAATTGGCAATTAAATTTTACATATTAACCTCATGATGATTATGTAGGCCAAGTTTTGATTATGAAAAAGTATTTTCTGTTTCTGTTCAAACAACAAATTTATGTTTATTTATTATTCTATACTTTTTCAGGTATGTCTGGCTTAGAGACAAGAACTTTGACATAAAGAACCATGTAAAGGTTTGGGATGGGCCTCTCCCTAAGTCCCAGGAGGAGATGGAGGAGCTGGTGGGACGCCTCTGTTCCAAGGAGTTGCCTAAGGACATCTCTCCATGGCAGATGTTAGTGGTACCCTGCTATAAGGGGGACACGGCCGTGACGTCCGAGGAGGGCGACGACGACGACGTTTTCCCCGTCATTTTCAGAGTTCATCACGGTAATATACATTTATTTTTTAAATCAAGCATAGGCATATATGCTAGGTTCTGAAATGTTTCATTGTCTTGCCAAATACACGTTTGAACAATAAAACATTTGCATGTTTATTCTGTTGACAATTTTGATTGTCACATCCTAGAATTACTTTAATCAATTCACACAGGAAAAACTGTTTTACTATTAGCAATTGTCCGTTGCCCCTCATCTACTTTTATATAGTAAATATACGTGACAATGTGTATGGCATCCTTTAAGAATTTTATCTAAAATAACAAATATCGCTCTTGATCCAGGAATTGGTGATGGTGTATCGTTGATGAAGCTTATGATGCAACAAGTCATGGACGTATCATTGACAGTTCAGGATCAGATGCCCAAAAAGTTTGCCTCGAAAGGTATCGCTATGCGTATCATCAAGGTAAGCGAGAACATGTCCATTTTAATATACTTCCGCTGGATTAACCAACTGGCAGAAACCGATATAAATATGGCCTCTTGTAAAATACATTGTTAGACACCATAAGAATAAAATTAATGCCTTCATTTCCAGCACTTAAGTTTCTTTTCAGCTTAATATGTTCTGAAGTCCTAGTCAACTTCCACACCTTTTTACGTTGAGTTTCATACCTCAGTGCCATTATATTTGTAATAAGATGACAAGCCCTACACTCCGTATTATTCCTTCTTTCAGGCCGTCTTCACCGGTCCAGCCATGATCCTAGGCCGGATCTTCTGGCCCGCTGACAACCACGCCCTCCACGGTCCGGAACTCACAGGTGAGGCAGGACTTACTGACACCAGTGTACTACTATCGTTCACAATCACTTTATTGAACAGGTATCATTTTAACAGTAAAATAAGAGTTATTACCGGTAGGCTCAAAAGATTAATTGTTATAGATATGTCAGTTGTTCAGGCCAATTAGGCCTTAAGCTTTATGTGAGTCTGTTTAGAGTAGATGTATACGAATAAGTTACAGATATAAACAAAGTAATCATGTGTCTGTTTATTGGCATTAACCATGTACTTGAAGAGAACGTTGTTTTACATTCATTTGTTGCCATTGGCTATTTCAATAACGGCATGATGTTACCTTCTGTTTGAATGTTTTCTTTTATTCTTTTGTCTTTTTAATTCCTAAAGGACAGAAACTCTTTACCTGGTCAAAGAACATGGACTTGAATCTTATCAAACGGATGAAGAACGCCACCGGCACTACAGTGAACGACATCCTGATGACCTGCCTGGCCGGCGCCTTCCACCAGTACTTCAAACGGTAAGCGTTTTACAAACAAATACAGGGGGTCTACACACATGTACATATATACATATGCATGTAATTATATGCAGGTATGAATTATATGTACAGGCCTATATATGTATGTATATTATGTATATATATATATATTTATATATATATATATATATATAATTATATAGACCTATACGTATACGACCATATCGCTATCAGTTAACGATTTACGGAAAACAACGTATATTGTGATTTATCCCGATGAAGGTCTGAACAGACCGACACATGTTGATGTAACACTATTCAATCTCATACAATAAACCCGACTGTCCACAAAAGGCTGAGAGTGGATTTTGATACAGTTTAAATACTGATATTTTCAATCATCTATACGTTATACAGAGAATATTGCCCCCCATAGTCCCCACGCACAAAGTGCATGTATCAGCAAGATCAGTAACAGTAGATCAGTAGATTTACGTTTGTTATGAGAATAACTTGCAACCAGAATAAAAACGAACTAATAAAATTTGAAATTCATGTTTTTTCTCACGCTCATCTCAATAAAACCATACCACATCAACCACAGGTACGCCTCTGAAATCCCGCCCGACATCCTGACCTACGTGCCAGTTGACATCCGCTCACCTTCGGCCAAGCTGGTGGTCGACAACCAGTTCGCCCTCGTCTTCTTAAAGCTGCCGGTCAACCTGCCGGACCGGTTACAACGCCTGGCCGAGGTCAAGGCGCGCATGTCACGGATCAAGACGTCGGCCGAGCCGCTCGTCAACGCGCTCGCCATCAGGTAGGCCTATATAGGGAGGGGTTAGTTTTAAATCATAGGAAGTTTCAGATCCTCCAAGACGTGACGTAGCGTAGACGTAACGTATCTTTTTCCCCAGCTTTTATAAGATGCTTAAAAATATATATTTCTGAATAGACTAATGTACCAATGTCCTCCAATACCCGTTAATTATTATCACTTAACTGTACAGTAATACTCTTGTACATAATTGGGTACATTTGACATACGTTGACGTATCTAGATGCGCTCTGGGATCTGAAACTCCCTATTGGGAGCTTGTACGTATGGATTTCGGAGGTAAGGTTGGAGACATGTATTTATAAATGATCGCATTTATCCAAGTTACAGTGTAGAGTATCATACAAAATTATGTTACAGCTTACAAAACATTCTTGGTTGTAGTAAAATACAATTTAAAGGGAGTCAAAACCAATAAAAATGATAACATTTTCAAAACTCAGAAAAGAATAGAAATATGTTAGGGGAGTCTAATTAAGGTCAGTGGTAAAGTATTAGCTCTGAAAACTAGCTCAAACCAAAGTAGAATTCCACAAGAGATGGTAAAATTCCCATTTGTTTGTAAACAAACCCCATTGTTGTGAATCCACATTAATTGATTTGAGCAAGGAAAACGTGTTTTCAATTAATTTTTACCATATTTCATGGCTTAAATTTCAAAATAGACCAGATCGAAATAGGCTCAAGAAATGGATTTTGAGGATTATCTGAGTATGGAAAATTTTGTTGAATTAATTGGTTTTGGCTCTCTTTAAGGTGGTAATGTTCTAAAATGCTCAATGGTGTTACGGCGTCCTTACGGGCTGGGATCCAGGTGTGATCTCGCTGCGGCCTTACCTATACTTTTCTCATATACTGCCCTGCCCCATGCTAACGAAGGCTTATTAATTTTCCTGGATGAGTCAGTGTCTCACGAGCCCGATCAAGGTTCATGCAGGCGTCTCTCATGCATACATTTAAAATCTACTGGACGTGTGTAGCTTACCAATCAAATACAACATTCCAAATTACTTTCTGATGAAATATATATACAATGTAATATGCTCAATGTTCTGTTCGGTTTTAACACTGTGACAGGTACCTTATGGCCCGGTTCCCCAACTGGCTCACCCAGCTGCTCTTTGACAACATTTCCTCCAAGTGCTCGCTGGTGCTGTCCAACGTGCCCGGCCCCCAGGCCCCGTGCTTCATGGCCGGCCTGGGCCTCCAGCAGATGGTCTTCTGGCCGCCCCAGAGGTGTAATGTAGGTGAGTATTGGTTGTAAAATGTGGGGGCGTCGTGGACCAAATAATAGGGTGTTTTTTTTAGTTGTAACCAGTGGCGAATGCAGGATTTCCACCAAAAAAAAAAAAAAAAAAAAAAAAAGGGGGGGGGGGGGGTCTGCATGTAGGGTAAGTACTAAAACATTATGTACCTGCACAACGTCTTTTCTACATAGATGGATCCTTGGCTCCATTGACGTGCCTGGTGATGTTGGTGTAGCTACCATAACGCAAAAGTACCTGTTTATATACTCATACAATTTTATATAAGCAAATCGAATTTACATTGTCAAACAGCAATGCGCAGGACTAATTTTAATGTAAGGTATTATTGTAATTATTCAATGGATAGGGCGCTTATAGGTTTTGGTATGAACATTGGAAAAAGTTAATTCTGCAGGAATATCGAATAATTTATTGTAATAATTGCGTAATTGTTATAGAAGTGGCTCGAGATATTCAAATAATGTAGATACAGATTATATGAATACTCAAAAAGTAACTCAATATGTAAAAAATCCCAAAAGTATGAAAATAGTTTAGGTATACCATGAAATGGAGGTTTATGGGGTAAACACAAGATTTATGGGGGATATGTCACATGATACATTAATCTTTAGCCAATCACCATTCACCTGTAGCCTATAAAAGGCAGACCATTGGCCTGAAATAGACCGGTGTTTTTCAAGGTGCTCAACAGTGAATTAACATCTGATCCATTTTTGTCTTATGCTTGAGAAGTAGACCATTATGGTGATTGTAAATGCTCAAGGATGGGTCCCAACCAGGACATAGAGATCCTAGGGTGACTCGAGCACCTGTAGACCGGAGGGAGGCTGACAGAATGTGGTCTCTGGAAAGACACCATGAGGGCAGCCATGAGATGACCTGATCCTCTAAGCTAACCACAATTATATGTAACAGTAAACACAACAACAATGCACAAATGGGAGCATATTTGGGAAAAGATACCTAATGACATATTTGGCCACCTTGTGGCCGGTTGTTCTGGAGGTTTGTTCATATTATGAAACAATCACTTAACAAGCAGCCAAATGTTATGTTTTATAATGTTTCTGAGGTCCCAGGGATTCTTCTACTCTTTGTTTTATCATTTTACGATATTTAGTTCCTTTGCAATCTTACCTACAATATAGGCCATTATGCTCAATTTGGGCCAAATCTGGCAGTTTCTGGCAGAAATTGACTCTTTGTTACATTAATCATGAAATATATGGGGAAAAAACTATTTTTTAAAGCAAACCACAACGCAAATCGGTTATATATTGTCAAATAAAATTTTCAGTGAACTTTGTTTGTTTACAAACCATGTATGATCATGTGTCTTCTGATAACAGAATGGTATGCAAAATTCTATTCAAAAACAGATTTAGACTGTCATGAATACTCATTTTCTGACTTTTTTGGTCTGTTGTGTGGTCCACACAAATACCTAGATTGTTTACCCAAAAACTGATGACATCATCAAAATGTCATTTCGGGAATCCCCCCTGCATTTTCACTCTGCTAGCAGAGTCTCTAATGAGTATTATTTTAGGTGGAGAATGATGTGGGAATTGAGAGGAGGCAAACATGGATGAGCCTGGCTCAGTACAGAAAGGAAAGGGGAGGAATTGACCTATTGACCCTGAAGATGACATCACTGATTATGGGGCAGTTGGGTCAAGTGGGGGGATTCCCCAACAAGTTGATTGCAGACCAGAAAACAAAAACAAACAGATCCTCTTTCCAAGGATCATAATTATCGACTTCTAGCCACCAATATCTGATTTTAACTGGCAATATGATTTATATGAGTGTAGTTGGAGATGTCAGGATCGATTTTGAAAATTTAAAAAATTTGCTAAATTTTGATAATTTTGCATTGTGGTTTGCTTTAAGTTATTTTGTGAAAATTTTTGACTTACATGAAATTTTCTAAAGATTCTTATGGCATTTACTAAAAAATCTAAATTTTCATAAGCAATGCATCATGGGAAAATCAAAATGGAGCGTTTTTAGCATAATTTCTGCGCATAATTTAGGTTAGCGAGTTACCATGGTTACGGTAAAAAGAATATAAAAAATGAAAAGAACATTTTTTTACAGGTAATGTAGAAAATGTTTTTACCTTCTCAAAACTGAAAACAGTGAGTGGAATAAGCACTCCTGTCAATAGTTATGGCACTTTTAATATTCTCAGAAATAAGAAAACTTAATTTCTTGATAAACATAAGAAACTTTAAGTCGCCATAACATGGAAGTAACAACAGCAATTGGGAATAAGGGGTTCTCAATGTACAAGAGGTGAGTAGGTTCATACATATCTATCTCAGGTTCTATCAGGAATATTTCAAAATGGTTTGCAGCATTTGAAAGAGTAGGTTCTCTACAATAAGAATAATGCTGACACATTTTCCCATGTTTCATGTGATTTTGTGACCTCATTAATTGGCATTAGGTACCTTTTCCCAGATAAGCTCCCAAATATAATAATCCCCCCCCTCACTCCTCCCTCCAGTTTGATAGTGGATCCCTTCGAGTGGACTCCCCAACCCCAAGGACCCAAAGACTTTCAGGACCTCAAATTAGCTTGAATCCTCCCGAATATGCCTGAGTCCCCCGAATCCTGTTCGAACCCCAATTTCATTGAGCACATCCAAACAGCAAACCAGGCGTTTACATATAATCATTATATTGTTGCATGTGCTATAACCGTGTAATGGCTTTGAGAGCTTAAAGATTGCTTTCTTCACAATAATATTTAAAGGCAAACATCTTATAATCAGAGATTTAATGCATGGTTATACATGATCTCCCTGTAGACTTAGCATAGCCATAGCAACAGCAATATGCCATTTCGTTTTAGAGTTTTGCCTAGCGTAAATTGCTACAGTAATTTGAACCCGTTCTAAACCTGTAAGAACACTGAAACCTAAATGTTTCTCCTTCTGCTTATTGTCTATCAAGTCATTGAGATCATAGGCCTAATCCTTTATATTTATTATATCAAGGCATGGGTATCTCCATCCTGAGTTACAACGGCACGGTGAAGACGGGTCTCATGCTGGACAAGCGGCTCTGCAGCACCCCCCACCGCCTATTGGGGGAGTTCGAGAAGGAGGTTAAGGCCATGGCCGAACAGCTTAATGTCCTGGAGGAGCCATCTAAGTCGGAATAATCTGTCAGACATATGACCCTTAATATTAAGCCTATGTTCCGCATACCGATTTTGATACTAAAGGTTTTGTATTTGTTTGATTTTCTTCTAGAATACAACATGACATCACGCATCATTTATACTATTCAAAATAGAATTGTAAAACCTTTCTCGTAATATTATAGTAGGCCTATTGCCATGTTTAATTTTCATTCCTATTCCTGATTTATACAATCGGCAGCATAATCGGCATGTGGATGCAGGCAACGGTATAAATGTTATTTCCTTATCGTTATCGTTATTGTTATGAATAGTTTTGTCATGGACAACACTTACTCCGGCCTTTGTTACACATTACAATTAATTGGAACAAGATTGTGCATTTGAGAGGTAGACTTACCGGTGAATCAACGTCATTGAGGGAATTCTGCTTCCCTAGCGGTAACATGGTGCTTAAATGTCTATGACGCATTCTCCATTTACGAAATGTTTCTTTTTGCTCATCTATACTTAATGGTCAATCATAATTCCAATTCTAAGATGTCAAATCAGTGTATTTCAGAAACATAGATCATGTAGTGCATGTTTGCCATTTTGCCTAAATATAAAATGTAGGGGCCTAATGAGCTTTAGAATCTGCCAAGGGAATACGATGATGCGTGCATTGCATGACCTATAATCCAAAGCCAAAATTCTTTCCAACCTTTTCAACGTAGAACCTAAAGAACTCTCTTGAATTGTGGATTCTCATAAGATATTGAAACATATCAAGTAAAATAACATGAACAAAAAGGAAAGTATTCAATTATGATTGTATCATTCCTTTAGCCATATTCATCAAATCATTGAAATAGTTGTAACGTTATTTGTTAATAAATGTTATACAAAATGAATGTATAAGACTTATTTTTGCCTACAAATCGTATATTTCATCAGACTAAAACTGTTTGGCCGATTTGATATTATTATCCAACAGCAGCTATACGTGGACCAAATAGATTTCCATAGGTGAGAAGGGCATCACCTCAGTAGTCGACAATGTTGTGGTGGGGGATAATCCCGTATTGTTTAGGTTAGGTCAGTCATTGTTTATGGAGAGATTTATTAGAAAATTAAAAGACAAAAAAGAGAGGAAAGGGGAGGGTGCGTGGGCACAGCCCCCAATTTCTCACCAATTGTATACAACAAATTTTCACTAAAACCAAATAATCATATCAGTATTCGTGTCTGAAAAGAAAATATGTAATTTTTGTATACACTTTGACCAGCACTGCCACCTGACGTTGATCCCGGTGTGTTGTGGTTGGTTGACAACGAATGGCAGCTGTGAGCTGATATGGACCCAGAAAGTCAACTTGGAATATCGCCATTTCTTAAAACCAACATTGGACATTGGCCTTACTGCATTGCTATAAGAAATATAAAAAAGTTCTTGAAATTCAACCATGATGTAGCTATTTCTAAAAGATAATTTATGGCATGTCTATATTTAGAAATTGACATACAGATTTAAGTAGTAGTAACAAATGGTTTCCTAAATAAATTCGGTATTAATATTCAACTGACATTAGAAGATCGAAAGTGAGAACCTTGTTTTCAGGGGCAAAATATAAATTCAAACATGAATCTACAAATGTTTTTTGAAGCGTGCTAATCACGATGTTACATGCATATTACAATAATACATAGTTATCTATAAGATGGAGGTTAACCAGATGCCTTATCGATAGTTACTCAGTCACGTGCAGAGGAGTGTGCAAAACCCCGTCTTCTAGAAATATGGGTAAAAGCTTTGTTTATAAATTATGACAGTAAGCCTAATACTAACATGACACCAAATTCATTTAACTGCCCTATATCAAGTCATGTACTGTTAATTGCAATAGAAATTTGTATTGAAAGTTCAGTAAGAACCTTAGCCATGACATAAACATGACAATGAATATGAAAATATGTTATATGATCGCAATAAATTCCAATGAAAAGATCGCCTGCAGCAAATGGGCACTCTGTATTCATACACAGCCTGTACATTAAGTAGGAGTTTTGGTAAATCCCTGGGATAACCTAATAAACGTTGAAAAAGTCACAAATGTAAGTGTCCATCCTTCCAATCCATATCAAATCCACAATTCCTCACGTGTTTCTTACGGACGTCCCTCCTTTCTATCAGAACCCAAACAGTTATATCAAAGGAAAAATAACCTCCCAATCACACCTTCATTATCATAAGTGGCTACATGTGGCTAACAACATAGGTGATTACCACGGTCCACTGATAAGGGTTTGGATAAAAAGACAAGACCCTGCCTTCAGAAGGTAAACCTGAAGACACACACTCATCATGAACACCTGCCTGCTAGCTGTTTTCCTGGGCCTTGCCTGTCTCACCTGTGGCAGTGTGGCCCAGGGTGACAAGCCCATCTTTGTGCCTAAGCCCTGGCTCAAGACGGTCAAGGAGCTGGACCGCGCCAAATACCTGGGCAGGTGGTTTCAGGTAGGTACTAAGAGGTTGTGTGGTATAGATTGACGCCTATTAGATGTTTTGGGATAGGATGCATCTATAATTTATTAGTTTCTTTTTAATAGATTCAGTAACAATACGTTGTATATACATACATTTGTATTGATCATCTTATTTGCCACTTAAGCTTGTACATGTATGAGAGCTAATTGGGACCTATTGTCAATAAGACGCATTAATCCATCAATTCATTCTTTGCAATGAAGCTCTGACTGTTCTTGGTTTAAAACTGGGATGGTTTGTGCATCGGTGGGGTTTTGCGTCGCTCTATCTATCTACCCAGGGGTATATAGAGAGAGCTCCACAGACCGTCCGAAGCGTCAATGTTGTAGCCAATTGGGGTTAGCTAGTTCAAGAGCAGAGTACTGTAGAGGTACTCCCTGCTAGATATTAAATCTTCACAGTCACTTTGGATCACTTGTTTAGGAAGGAAAAGTCACACAATAAATACAGTTTCAAACCTTTATTGTAATACTCAACACACAGTTACAGGAATCCTCAACCAAGACCGGATGGTACAGTAATTGTTGCTATAACAATAATAACCACAAGATGGGTGTTTACCTCAAGGCCTCACTTAGAACTAAGGTTACAGAGTCTTGTATAGAGTCCTAGCTTCAGAGATTCACCCTGGAAGAGGTATGGTCGGTCTGGTAGAGTCTTCTGTAGGAGAGTGTGCGCGGTTGGTGATCTTGTTGGAATGGTCCCCCTGGGTAGCCTGGGGACCCCCTTTATATATGTTCTTACTGAGAGGGATGGCCGCCATATTGGTTAATCTGGCCGCCATCTTGGGTGGCTCAATTCTATGTCCGCCATCTTGGCTGGTCTGGCCGCCATCTTGGATTGTCAGACCCTCTGTCCACCATATTGGCTGGTCTGGCCGCCATCTTGGATTGCCAGACCCTATGTCCGCCATATTGGACAGTGCACCGGATGACCCCTACTATATCACTCTCCTACTATATCACTCTCTAGAAAATAGAGCTTTGTAAATGGGGCATTAAAGATACATTAAATGTAATAGAGAGGTCACTTTTACATGACCTAGGCCTATCAAAGATTTTAAATGTCATGTCATAAAGGTATTGTAAAGGCGGGCTTTCCATTACCTTCAACAGTGTTCAATATACCTGTAATGCAACTTAATGGTCCCATTTACAAAACTCATGGATGTGTGTATAGGCACATCTATGGGACCACGTAACTAGTTAATTTTAGCGAGGTGCTACCGCTATACTTGAGAGGAAATTTAAGGCTATCATCCCATAAACAAGAATGTCCCCTCCATCGTCATCAGTAGAAATGGGTATTCCTAATCATTCTTTATATAAGGGTCTTCAGAATTAACTTGGCAAATTAGCATAGTTAACTTACAATCAGGTACGTTTTGTAAAGTGTTGAACTATAGGTACGACTTAAAGTAGTTTCATTCAAATATATCCTTTACCCAAACTATTGCCCTGCTTAAAATCTTGATACATCGAAAATCCATTGAATATAAAGCATTAAATACTGTAGTATGTTGTGAAGAATGATTGACATAAATCGGACATCGCAGTTCCAGACTGAAAAGTGATATTCAGAGTTGAGATTATAAGGATTTCCGACCTGGCAGCCCGGTCTCCGTCCCATCCAGAGAATAGTCTAACGTTTCTAGGGAAAACAGACTCTAATGCACTTTCGACCTTTCTGACCAACTTTCCTATTTCTAGATGATTGGAAACCGGTTTGGCTGGCTGCAGTATTCGGATTCTGTCTGCAACATTGCTGACTGTAAGTGAGATTACCCACTAAATCATCTCAATATCTAAATGTCATATACTTCGCTGTCTGACTTGTCAGTGTTGATAGGACTGCCAAGGGGCCTTCCAGAGATTTATTTCATTATCCTATCATCTATTATTAAGTTCTTAGAAAGAACTCCCGGGAAGTGTCCCCGGGGTTTAATCTACTTTTCCACATCCTTAGAATGCAGTTTTCTTTGGTAATTATGTTTTGTTATATTGTAGTATGTTAGAAAGGGCCATGTGCCTATAGTTTTATGATTAATGCTACCATGCATTTATGCTACCATTAAAAGTATTAGAGGTATATTAACCCTTTCACCGCGGGAAGCCACTAAAGTGGCTCCATAGTAAATTCTCATAGGAAGGGCCATTAAAGAGGAGGTCTTTAGCTTCCAGAAGGTGAAAGAATTTTTCAAAAATTCCAATTAGAACCAGAGATATGAACATTTGAATATTCTAACATCAGTCCATTTGAAAATGATAGAATTCCATTTGAACACACTTGAAGCAAGATACACAAATGATAATTTGCCATAGATAATCAAAATTGTGGAAACTGTTAATTTGTGGAAATTTATGTAATTTTCAAAAGATCATAACTTTGGTTTCATTGATGATAATTGCAAGCTGTTTTTTTGTGAAAATAAGATAAATCTATTGTGTTCTCTTTGAAATAAATCGAATAGATATTTCACCAAAATTTAATTAATGTTGGTTGCCATGGAAACCCATAAATGGAATATGGCGCCATATTGCCAAAAAAGGCAAATTGGACAAATTGGCACAGTGCCAACATTTGGAACTTTTTACTTGGAATTTCATAAAATATTATTCTACCAGGAGAATCTAGAGAAAATTTGAGTTTTAGGCAATTTTTAGACTATTTCTTATATTTTGGGTAATATCTCAGTAATTATGATGTGTAGAACGACATATTTAGCAGTGAAAGGGTTAATACTTATGGTCAACACAACACGGCCGACATGAATTTAGAGTTTTCCATATATATAGTTTTCTCCCCATTTGAGTCAATAGACCTGTCCACTTGGCCAGCTAGCTCACCCCTTATTTCTATCATATCAACATTTTTAGAAAAATTTTCATCATACTTGATTCACAGTTATTTCTCTAGTACTATTACCCAAAACTAAACTTAATAAGCTTTTACTCTCAATATGATGTTAAACATGTAGCTGTAGGACTGGAAAGCAAAAATGGCATTTTCCCATAGGGAACAGTGTTAACCTTCAACTTTGCTCACAATGTCCAACCTGAAAATCACAAAAACATACCTTATTTTGGTTCACCTAAAATGGAGGTAATTACCTAGTAATTGAGAAAAAATAATAATTCATCCTCATTTATCAACACCTTATTGACTGCAAAAACTGCAATTATATCCGACCTCTGTATCATGCCAGCAATACATTCCAAAGTGGACAGGTCTATTCTCACCCTTTAATAATTATACTGCGCATCTTTCCAGATAAAACTATGAATGCGACTACCATCTCAGTACGAAACTCTGGTACCCTGACTAACGTGGATGGAGAGCCAAACGAGATCCGTGGTAGGGCCATAGCGACCGCCGAGCCCGGCCAGTACAAACTACTTCTGAACGGAGTGTCCTTCGAGGGAACATGTAGGTTGCGCTTCTATGGCTATAATCATATCTAGCTCACTTTATTCGCACATTTACGTGCTTTACATTACTGCAATACTTGCCAAGATTTCGCATTCACAGGGTGGTTTACAGATGTGATTCTTTAAAGCTACTTCATGCAAGAATGATATGTAAGTTCTTTATGATGAGACATACACCATCTTATTTATCATGAGATATTTTAAAGAA
Organism: Lepidonotus clava; assembly: GCA_936440205.1. Classification (NCBI taxonomy): domain Eukaryota; kingdom Metazoa; phylum Annelida; class Polychaeta; order Phyllodocida; family Polynoidae; genus Lepidonotus; species Lepidonotus clava. Next base: position 25,281,132 of record OW387135.1, read on the forward strand.
TATTATCCATCGTTCTTGCGTGAACTAGTTATAGGCCTATCGAGCAGTTTGTTTTGGTGTAGCCCCCATAAAGGTATTGATGAATAGGCATATAATGACTGTTTCGTCAAACAGGTATAGACTTTTATTAAAATTGGGGAAAAAATCAATTTATGACATTAGCTTGATAAATTCGACAACAAAACAATTAACAGCAAAGATAATCTCCAGAACTACATGCCTTATCCTGATATTCTTATTTTTTAGATTGGGTCATCAAGCTGGGTCCCGTTGTGAACGGTCAGTACGAGTACTCCGTGGTGACGTCCAAAGGGGGCGCCACTCTCTACGTCCTGTGCCGTGACATCCACAGATTCGCCCAATACGAGCAGGAGATCCGCGACTTTCTGAAGGAACAAAAGTTCACCGATTATCTGTCCGAGCCAGTGGACATCTTCCAGAGTGATAAATGTAAACGGGCCCCCTTTTCCCAATATTGAGTAAGATTCCTTTTTAAAACGGACAGATTGAGTGAAATCCATGCGTAATTGCGGATAAACACTATAAAATGTACATATATCCTTTTATTGATCCTAAATGCTTATAAATGCTGGGTGTATGCATTCATTACATGATATGCAAATAATAAGTTTGAAACAAATGTTTACAACTGTTAATTTATTTATTGTTCCTACACTGAAAACACAGAGTTGTCAAAAGTGGTGCCAAAAACGACAACCCAAGGTTGTCACAGGCTGTGTCTGTGTCTGTTAGACAAAAAATCTTATTTATGAATATTTTCATGGTGTAGATATCATAGTCATTATAATGGCATCCTATTATGGTATTACTAGTTATTAGGTGTGGCCATTACACATAGGAGGCCTATGAGTTGTATGGTTTTGACACCATTCACTTACAACACTGGGTTGATATAGACAGAGGCCATGACAACCCTGGGCTGTCACTTTAGGCACCATTCACCTACAACCCTAGGGTAGTCAGGCAGGACTTTTGACTTCTCATTTTCTTCTGTGACAACCCTATGACAACCCATTCTTCATTTTTGCTTCTCTGACGACCTTTTTGGCCTAAAGTAGTCGGGAGAAAATGACTACCTTTGGGTTGTCATCCAGCCTCAAAATTCACAATGACAACCCTCTGACCACCCGAAAGCTGTCAAAGGATTGTCACAAGGTAGTCACACAGCATTGATGGCCTGAAATGAGCCCTGTGATGACCCAAAAGTCACATATGAGAGCCCAAAAGTGACCTGTGACAACCCTTTGACAACCTTGCAGTGGCTCTCTGACGACTTTGTGTTTTCAGTGTATCACATTGTACTTTGACGAAATAAACTATTTATTTAATACTACAATGACTTGCGACATACATTTATTTGACGATTATACAATTCTATTTGAGCGTCGGATTATATTGTAAACATCTGCGTATCCAAGAAATGATCTAACCCCAATAGAAATACAGAAACAATGGCAACTATGCATGCAGTAAAACTAGAAGGCATTCGGCTTCTGGTCGACTCAGCTTGGCTATACTGTCTTTGAATCAATCGAACAGGTTTCTCGGTTCTGGAATAAGCATCTTGTCACAACACAAATAGAATTATGAGTTACAATTGAGACAAATTTCTACGACTACAAAGCTACCTTGCAGAAGGACATCACTCAAAACGACCTTTTCGTGGTTAGAATAATCAATGACTATTCTGGGCAACCTCCAACCAATAAATAAGAGTTTGATCTATTTAAATGTCATAGCTGACTACTAGGCAACTACCAGTGCATAACAAATGTCCATGTTTTTGTAAAAGCACGCGTGCTGATCCCCTCCACAGTCGTTCTGTCATGTATGATGATAGAGGTATATGTTGTAAATTTAAAGACTCAGTCAACTGTATGCATCTTTGTTGTCATATATACATCTTCTTATCTCTGTTCTGACAACATCAAATTTAAACAATATCCACTGCAGTCTAGTGCAGTTTGATATACATAATACTGGTTATTCATGCCCATGGACAATTGACCCTGAACTAAAATGTATAAACAGTATATCCCATAAGCACGTTGCCGTAATGGAGGAAAACCACGAATCTACCAGGGGCAATGGAAAAAATAACCCTAACATTATCAGTCAGAATAAGCTGCTTTTCGTCTTGCAAAAAGATAGGATCATTGAAAATATCATTTCATCGCCTCTTGTTACATTACAGGAAATTTAAAAGAACCTTTTGAAATTTAACAATATTATTTCTGTGAATAAGATACCCCTTAGTCCAAGGAACTCTAGCCCCAAGTGACAGCAATGTATACGTGGCTGCTTCCACACTACATAATTAATATTCCACTATAATATGTGAGTAACATACGACATCCAATTACATACAATACTGTCACTGCAATACCCAATGGGGACATAAGGTTGAAGTGAAATAGTCACAGCTCCTCGTACTTGAAATTGATTGTTCCAGCAATCAATACTTATCTCAATATCTGATTATGCTTAATCATATTTACTTAAGCATCATTTATTGTGCGGTACAATATTCATGGGTTGATTTGTAAACGTTAGAGTGCCAATATTGCAGTTTTTTCTATCGATTAAATGTGAATGTTGTTAACATCGTATCAACAGAACTGTACATAATAAACAGATACCCTTGTCCAAAATATTTTTCTTGACTTTGGTAGGATCAATATGCAAGGATCACCATATATATACACGTTAACTTAAGGTACAATAGAATAGCTTTGACTCCATTAAAGCTTCACCTTGTGGGCCTCTAAGATAAATAGTCGAATTGCCCCGTCCATATGGTCCTTTTACATTTAAACGTAATTAGCCCGTTCTATATTATGTCACCAACAATTTGCGCTCCTAAAAAAAGTTCATTAAGTATTCACTACCTTCTAGTCTTTCAACTACCTTATAAGATATAACCTATCTGACTATCGGTCTATCTTATTTACGACAGACAATAGGCTACTAATGAAATCTGAATGATCACATAGCATGGATAAAATATTCTTTCATTTTACCCTATAAAAAGTAATTACAAAACGGCCACTGTAGGCCTACGCCTACACGTTTGGCTTCGAAACAAATCACCTTCTCAAGGTTTAAAATGCAAACTACTGTATACCGTGGCAATATCAGCTAGGATTGCTGACTCAAATGGCCGCATGCAATTCCTAGATCCGTTAATTATTATTTTGAAGACAACATGTCGGATCCTGTCAAATCCACGCTCTCCTTTGGCTTTATAACAGGTACACGTTCATGAATATATTCTGACATTATCACTTCGCAGCGACTGCAACCTTAGTAAATAGTACTATGCATTTTTGCACATTAAATTGTTGCCCTCGAACACATCTCTTTCGTGAACGTGCGCAGTGAACTCTCCCGTAAACACCTCGTTCCCAACATTAAGCCATGGGTCCATAGGCCCCAATCGCTTGGTTCAGGTCAATCCACCAGCAGGGCGCTATTGAAAAAGGCGTATATGATAACTTGAATTAAGGGGGAACGGGATGAGTGCCGATATTCACTTTTATATGCAGTAATATTATCCAACAAAAATACAAGTTTATCATATTTCACACCTTCCTTCCAAAAGGCAATCATTAACCTATCATAAAAATGTGTCATTGTGCAACATAGCACCATTCCTATTTGGAAACTCTGAAGAAAAAAAAAACCATCGTCCAATTCAGTGCAGACTCCATCATTCGTACATACATGATATAAATGCATTCGAGCAATCTCCAAAACAAGATTTCAGTCTGGCAACCATAAGTAAGTCTTGTTGCGGATTCCGAGAAAAGTCATGCAGAAGCGAGAAACGCACTCCTTCACCACCAGTCCTTGAATAAGTTGACAAGTGAGCACAAAGTGAGAAAGGTTAAGATGGCGGCGACTGGCGTATGCAGGAGACTGCTGGCGTGATTGCAGCCGTCGAAGGCGCAGACATTGTAGCACATTTTCACCTGGGAGTCGTCCCTGGCCTTGTCCGTGCCGGGAAGGCAGACGCTGGTGTAACGGATAGGGCTGCACGACCTGGATACGGACAGGAGGGTGTCTGTCGGGAGAAAAATAGACAGAAATTGCTTTTTTAATTACAGTGAAACATATGCAGCCATGTATCTGTTTGAAGATAATAAAAATAAGTATTATAAAAGAAGAGTATTGGGGAAAGGATAGAAATATACATAATCACTCTTTTTGTGAGAGTGAAATATGGAGTCATTGTGGATGCAGACCTTTAAAGCATAACCGTTGGGGCATAAAAAGCTATGCAAAGGAAAATAGTACTTGTGTCTAGTACAGGAAACAATAGAAACGAATTTATGTTCATTGTCGCCAAACGCTATTCAAAACACATTCTAATGCAGATTATGCTGTTGAACAACTACTTGTGAATTAATTTCTCCTTGGATCTTTGCAATACTCTTTCTGTTAAGCATGCAAATAAGTCATGAACTGAAACTTACACATTTCTCACACAATTCTGAAGTCTGTCTTTTAGCATGTAGGCCTACATCACGATGCTTATCCACAAACAGACGCTTTACCTCACAAAACACTGGCTACCACACACACACCTTATATTAGTTATAACCCACAGAGTAATATATCTGACAAAGAAAAGGTTCAATTTTCTCATAAACCTATTATTGCCACATTGGTTACTATGTGTTTCTGACAAGGTGTTTTATGAGTCATCATCTTTTCATCAAATATTAAAAAACACTTATACAATGTAGTGATATTCTTTACGTGGATATCTTAATACTGGTTGTATAGGGATTATCGTACAATATGTGGTTGCCTTGTGTTTCAATGATATTTATGCCGAGACGAACGGAAGAAGGCTTGGTTAGCAGTGTCAGGTCGTTTAATGCCAACCATCCATTCACCATCTCCCCAACTACAGCCACCTCCGATGTGCTAAAGAATGGATGTATCTATATTGTTGGCCGTGTCAAGCCCTGCCCGGCGTCAGGGTTGACCTTTTTTGTATCGGCCCTGATCCGGATGCCAATGGATGAGAAACGGGTTAAGGATAATGAATAGGACGAATGAAGCTCAGAAATGGTATCAGGTCTTACCACCCGTGGTGTTTTGGTTTGCAATATTCAGAGAGAGCGGTGGCTACGCAATGCACACGCCTATAGACCTTGTGCAGATAGGGTCATCTATGGAGTTTATTTGGTGAACTATTGATTGATAAATCTCCATTACATTGACATCAGGATAGGCCAACTCATGCTAGATAAATACAAAATACACCACTGTACTGATATGGTGTCAGTCCTAGCTTAAAAGATCATGCATATAAAAACTAGTGCTAGGTTGTAGGCAGTGAATCTCCATGACTGCATGGACAGGGGGGAGCTAAGTCTATAGCTAGGCAGCTAGTGATTAAGTGAGACTGGAGCACAGCAGTTTTAGAGATGTTTAAACCATCAGCTTGTAACGACCTTGTGTTAGAGGAGGCTGGAAGGCTGGGTATCAGAGGGGGCTCCACAGATAGGCATGACTTTGTCTAGGAGTGTTTTGGTTGTGGGAGCTGAGTGGACTTGCCTAAGGACTGGTGAAATGTTAACAGGAAGCCAGTGATGTATATTACATGTCTTGGACAAACAATTTTATATCATCCTTTCATGTGATTGTGATTGTCAACTCTTGATGATCAAGCTACATACAGTGCTGGTTCATGGTCCAAAGACAGACTATGACTTGAACTAGCAAAACTTATGTAATAATGACTTGAACAGAAATGACCTAATACTCCCTAGAAATAACACTGAAGCTAAACTACATAATTTACTACGATAAAGCAACATTATTTGCTAAATTCCAATAGGTGACTGCCATTATGCCATCTAGCTCAGCAATTCGACGTTAAATGTACAACGTCTATATTCCGACTTTCTTTTCTAGAATATAACATAAGGCAGCCAATTTCTAGAAACACTTATAGATATGTCATATCATTATGTTGTTATAGAACAGAGAAAATATTCATTAAACACAAATGTTTTCGTACAGCTTCATTTGTCCTGATTCTTCGTTCCTTTTCTATGAAGTAACATTAGGGAGCCCACAGAGAGTCAATTGGGGTTCATGTTTCGTCTATCCTTCATCCCTTCTTCGCAGGCGACATTTTGTGCCGGGATTGGTCAAACATTTGTCCTCGTGCTCCGGCATAGAGACTGGCGTTAACTGGGGGTATTTAGTAATGATTTAAGAGGTCTGCATCCACAAACCTCGAAAGATATTCCAAACACACCCTCAATCAACGTCTATTGTCCGGGAGAGCTCGGGGAGTATGGATTACAGTACTAAAGGCAGACTTTGAGTTCCACTGTAGTGCTACCTATGTGTATATGGTATTAGTATCCTCTTGATATGTGCCACTGCCCTGATAGAGTTGTCCATCGAGAGAAATACCCAGCAGGCCTAAACGATCAACCCAAACTATTGATACTGGTCAAAATAGGTATTTGAATGAATGGTTATGTTTAGGATAAATAACAATGAGGTATGCGGCAGGAGATCGTGAAATGAATAAAGACACCATCCCAAGCCACTCCACCATACAAGGCATTTTTCTTCGGTATCTTTACTCAATTGCTCATTTTTCTTTATTTAAAATTGGTGGTGAAGGAATCATAATAATCAATGTAATTACACAACATAATTTTAAGAGGAAAATATGTTTTCAAATACATAATAAAAAGAAGATTGGTGTTCAGTCCCCTCGGTGATCACTAGCTTGAACTTTACCACCTAATACGTGTTTAATTGCTAGCAAATCCTTAAATCATCCGACATTTCAGCAGTACCTGGTGCAGTAGAATAGCACCGAGTTTTGCCTGTTGAAATAGAATCAATTGTAAAGAGTGCGTTATGTTACATTATATATTGCCCAAGTTGAAAATAGTGATAAGGGCTGGAAGCTATTATCACCATGTCTAAAGTGGTATAATGCGCCAGACACAGCGCTCCCTTTAAAAGCGACGTCGCGTCAATATGCTCCACTATTTACTCGACAATATTGTATGTGCGACAAGAAGTATCATGAGTAGTATATGGAAAGGGGAATGTGGTGCTTGCAGTGAACAATATGCGCTTACTACAATGATTTGTTTCACAATATATCTAACAATATAGTGTGGATTGATCCTATTGTATACATGGCAAGTTAGTTGTATATCGAAATGCAACTTTTAACCTTATTGCATATATATAGTTGCCTGTAGTTGTACACAGGTGATTTCACTTATTTCATCTAAACGACAATGTGTACATATGACATCGCACCAATTTACTTATAAGAGACCAATCAGATATTAAAGGACCACATTCCTTTACTCATCTTACTCCGAAGATTCCTCGAATTACTCAAAGAAAATTACCTCTTAGACTGCACAGAAATGTAGAATATTTTGCCTCAAGCCTTGAATATTGCTGAACGTTTGAAGCTATTCTACGATTAGGAATTATGAACAAATATGTGAATGCCCGAGTTTGAAGTGCAGAGAATTGTATCAAATTGCATTTTCCCAGCGTCAATACCAGTGTGTCTCCCCACACAGAATGGATGCTCCAGGCGGGAATTAGGCATTAAAGAGGATGATTCAAGCTTTCAAATGATACCAAGCACATCAAAATTAAATAATTTTCAAGGAATTTATGGGCTGTTGAACACAGGACGGTCAGCATTCCTGAAAATGGCAAAAAACCTTGATATTGAATATTTATCTTAATATTTAGTATTGAAATGAAATTTTCTCCATGAATTAACAAAAAGTCACAAAAGCTATTAAGCTTATAGCTTTTGTTCTACAAAAGATAATCTCTTTCAGTTTGGACTGGTAATACAATCAAGTCATGTTTTTCTAAATGGGTTACAATTTTTGACAAAATTGGCAAAATTTTGTTGTTTCCATGGTAACCAAAAATCTGATGTTTAGTAATTTTTTTGGGAAAAACATTCTATTAACATTCCAAATAGAATGTTTTTCAAACAAAATGGAATGTTTAGAGTATGATAACTGAATTCTACACAAAAAGTTGGTTTAAGACATTTTCATCCCTATTTTTCACAAATCCACCCATATCTCCCTTAATATTACCTGTAGAGCTTAAGATATTTCCCCCTCGGAGCATCCTTTCTGTGTGGGGAGACACAGTCCTAATCGTCAGAACACATAGACTGTATGACCCTTACTGCAGTAGTGTGAGATAAGGAGGTTACCTACTATGCCACCAAAGCTTTTGATGGCTTTCGATTCTGATTTTGATGGGCTGAAAATTGATAATTCTAAAATTACCAGATTATATCTTATTGAGTTTGCGAGTTATGTATACTTTCACTTTTCAAGTCAAAATCATAATTGTTAAGGCGTTATCATGCATAATAGGTTTATCCTATAAGAAAGCCATTGACAAGCCCACTCGCATAGTGGGTACCCCCTATACTTCGCGTGCAGAGTAACATGTACAGAGGAGCCCGGGTACCTCTAAGCACAGGTCAGATTACATTTCCATAGAAGAATACAATGTAAAAGGTTTGTATTGGCATGTATAACAATGTCGGTCACTGCGGTGATTAATGCTGAAATATCATAAAAAATAAATTACACTTGCGATGTAATCCAGACGCATGCATCGTCCCAGTTTACTAAAATGGTCCAACGGTAACGGTATTCTGCAGTAACAGTTAGTTTTCTTCATCTAAAGCATGGAATACTCAAACTTGTAGGTCATCAACCTATATTTTGAAGTCTGTCTGTTGATGTTTGAATGGAAAACAACCTCAACCAAATTCAATTCTGCACATCATATACTATATTGACATAGCCAGAAGTTCGACTCCACTCCATAAACCTTGTGCTGGAACTTGTTTATTTGATATGTCAACGTTCCTTATAGAAAAAAATTCTATGTTATTTTTCTCTCGCACAGTTTGTTAGCTATTGTGGAGCCACTGCAGCACAACTTTGAGTTGCTTGTAAGTGAAGGAAGCGACATAGAAATATGAACGACAGCATTATTACTTATTCAGGATTACACCTCCAGTGATCACTATCTTATTGTATGGCGGTGGGTTGTGTGATCTAGCCGAAAGAATGGCCTGACAATATATCTTGATGCTGCTGACAGTTTGAGCTGATAAGAACTATAGCTTCTCTCCCACAATCCTGTGATTTCCCCCATGGCTTTGTGTTGCCCAAGGACATGATCCTAATACTATTTGTACTTCACCAGAAAATGCTTACATGTATATTGTGTCAGTGTGGCTGATTTATACATGAAGCACCAAAAAGTCCAGTCCCCCAATAGATATTCTGCCAATGTTTTCAGTACAACAACGTTTAATGTTTCCATTTGTAAGATTTCTTTGTTTTTGTCTTGATTCACCCCTTTGGAAGGTGATCAGGAAGAAATACAAAACAATATCCACAAGAGGTCAGCATTCCATCATATCTATTTTGATGTATACAATATTGTTGGTTATTACCTTCTACATATAACATAATGGGTAACGGTGTGGGCTGACTGCGCATAATGAAAACGCCCATAATCTAATATCTATGTAGACTATTGTGGTCTATAGACCTTATACAGTCGTGGTCACGTGACCAATTTTTTGTGATCACCACGTCGTGTTTACTGCAACCGCGTGGCTAAACAATAAAATAAGAATTATAAATTATAAATAATAATAATTCATAATTTCGATTCTGCAAGTTTGTATGTTACCGGTACGTCACCCCCCTTACCGGTACGTCATCTCCCAGCCAAGGATGCAACATTATCATAACATTGCAGCAACATTTTACTTGGTTCTGTATTGGTTCTTATTACATTCTTTTGATGACTCCCAATCACGTCAAAGTGACATACTGCTGTGACATTGCACTGTGACATTATTACAATGTTCTGGTTACATTCTTCAACCCAAACAGAATGTTCTTATTATGTTCTGTTATGGTTTGGCCTTAACCTCACCAAAAAATAACATCATAATAACATTCCGATTTGGTGAGGTTTCAACCTCGCCATCAATAACATAACTGTTATGTGTCATCTTCTTAGGTAACAGACTGACCAAAAAAGTATGGTTGCAGAACGGCTATGTTAGATCACAACTTGGCTGGGCTGGGATTATTCCATTCATCTAATTGTGTAACTCTATCCTAGCCAATCCCAGACCATAAATCATAGTTTGCTGCATATAGAACGGTCAGCCATATATGCGAGATATCCGAGAAGCAGACCATGGGGAACAATAGCACTCTACTGGACTATAAGAGTAGTGGGGGGATCCTAGAAAACCAATGCACACATCTCAAGCTGCTCTGTATTATGAGAACAACCACATGAATATTCCACCTCCGTGTAGGCTGAGTAAGCGGGGATTTTTTGCTAGTCTGATAATAGTGTGACAAGTAACCGTAGTTGGTAAAATGAAGCAGTGCTTGACAGCAAAAGAAACAGATATGCAGTTTCTTACAAAGCAGCAAATTCATTATCCCGGAGTCAAATATCCGGTATCTATTCCTAGCTATTTCCGTTTGGCAAAAGAGGCATTATTAATTTCTGTGGTGGACCAGCATCACTCCGGTCAGAGCTTAAGTCTCTCACATTAATGGAAAATCTCCATTGTTCATGTAACTGTAAGCTTCCAGCCAATCAAAGTACAAGAAAGGTCACGTGATTCTTTTTTAACATAGTAAGTCACCATGCCGATTTTTCACCCATAACGATTTTCCTTTTGGAAAATATGTAAAAATGTGCTGAATAGTGTGCAGATGTTTTCTGATGTAATTGCGATATTGTACCTAATTTGCCTGTGATTGTGTATCTCTAACTCCCTCAAACCTGTCAATCAATACTTGCGATTTGGAGGTTCACAAGGTAGATCTACTGAATCTCAGGTGACAATATCGCCTCCTATATATGTAACAATTTGCGGTGCTCTCTTCAAGGATACAGTTTTTACTTTAAGAAAATTACCATTCAGACAGAATTTGCCTTTGATTCTTTTAACCAGCCTTGGAAAACCATGATCTGTACTAATAGCTTAGTACTTTTAATATATTATCATCTTGTATAATATAGCTAGGATCAGACCTAGCAAGTCTACCTCTACGCAGAGATATTTTACGCTCCCAGCGCCACCTGTTAACCAGTATAAAAGGTGTTGCAAAGGTAGGGAGCGAGTTAGTTAGGAGTTAGAGTTTAACCATAGAAATAGAAGAACTGCTCGGAGTAATACCTGCGGCTCCTGCGCAGTATACTGGAGTTTACCACTACCAACAGCTTCGGACAAAGGATTGTGATAGAGCTAAGCACTAGGGCGGTCTAGGATGTGTTGGAACAACTTGTATTCTAAATGTGGTTGATTGCTGATAGGAGATGGGAAGGTGGACTGATGGAGACTTATTCACTGTGGCTTTGACTCGGGATGAGATGTTAATTGAATAAAAGACCTTTCACTTTACCAGCTCCCTCATCGTCCATTTCTTTTGAACTATTGGGGAATGGATGTATTAACTTTTAACGCAGGCTGATCGGATCGATAACCTGGATGAACAACTCACGGATTAATTAGTTATACACATCACGCAGTATTAAATCAAACACTAACAATAGTTCAGATCTACACCATGAATTAACTTGGCGTTGTAAGCACGGGCCTTGGAAATTGCCCGTTGGTGCAGTCGACTCTATCCTATTTCGAGACAAATAGACTCCCAGGAAATGAAAGGGACCGTTTTAAATCATGAATTACTAACTTGAGTGTGAGAAGTGATAGGGATGTGCTAAAACAGCAAGACCCGATTCTCCATTGACTAAAGGGAGGTACCCATGGGTATTCAAGCATTTTGATGTGTTTCAATATTAATTTTGACAGCTAGAAAATGTGATAACATTATTCAAAACAAATTTAAGATATATCATGATAGTTTGGGGGCTCTATATATGTAAAGATGCTATTTAAAAGTACAAAAAAAAAATGATGAATTGGAGTACTCTCAAATAAAGGATATTTCAGCATAGTCAGCAGATGGCACATTATTGCCAAACTTTCTACACCGATGTTCCAATCATTTTATTCCGATTGTGTTGTTACCCTTGTCGCATAGATCTCAAAGAATCGCAAATTATGAACCTGGCTTACGGTAAACTGCCTTCCAATTTATTTTAAAGATTTGCAATATAAATCTAGTCTTTTTGATCATTTGTAAGACTAGAGAAGAGGTGAGAATTGAGTGTTATGCAGTTAAGCATTGCCATTGGAATGAAAAATTGGCAATGGTCGAACGTATTTTTGCAGTATGGATAAGATAATAAAAAAGGGGGCGGGGTAAGATGCAATGAAGACTTACTATTTGATAGAAGAAGGAAATTTCATACCGTTTTCGTCGAACTTCCTGACGGTGACACAGAAGTTGAAGGAGGAGTAGCTGGCACACATGACCCCGTCTTTGGGCACACACGACGTGCAGTTCTCCGGGGGCGGCGGGTCCGTGTCGCACAAGTCGTTCCCAGTCTCCGTGTCGCACTGCACGCACATGATGCCGGACACTAGAAATAGGTGAAAACCTTATCAAATGATCGTTGATCTCAATAATCGTTAAGGTGTAATTTGATATTGACTTAACCATAAATCTATTGGAGTATGAGAATTACTAGACGTTGCATGGGTGCAGGCAAATGAGTGACATTTTAGTGAGTGAGTGAGCGAGTGAGCGAGTAATGGATGCTTTATGCCATTTCAACAACTAAGGTCATAGGCCTATTCACAGCGAAAACAGATTGGGACGAACTCTGTTTTTGGTGATTGTATCTATGAGATGAAGGTGACAGGGCAGGCAAACAGCAGGGTTTTAAAACATAGCAATCATTTTTGCTGTACTTCATCCCTTTGTGAACCACAGCACCAACCAGGAATTGAACCCAAAGAACCACTTGGCCAATGCTGGGTTCCCCCCTATCGTTGCCTTATATGATCAGCAGGGGCTACTGGGGGCCTGTTCTTACCCCCCCCCCCCCCCCATGGGGTTGACGTTTTAGTTGTTAGTCTATATGCACACACCCTTACTGATATCCTGCATCCAACCCTGCATGAGAATGTTGAGTGTTGAATAGGATACCTAAATATGATAGGTGGGACAGATTGGCGCCTACCTGTTGTCGTGCAATCTCACACTGCAAATGCATGCGTAAACGGAGCTTTTGGGACGAGCGCTTACAAGCCCCTCTACCCACCCAGGAGCGACTTGGCACTCGCGCACAGGTTATACCTTAACGGTGCAACGTTAAAGGCACGCGTATAGGTCCGCCGGGAAACTGTACTTGAGTTCAATATTGTGTGCCTGGAATGGCATACTAGGCTGCTAGTATGCAACATTGAGGGTATGCCGTCTTTCTTTGTCTGCCGATATTTAATTAATTTTCATAATTCAAAAAGTATATATGAAGAGATTTTAACAAATTTAGAGTCATACATATATTCATAAGGGGTAAAATTAATCTAGTACAGACGTTAAAGATAGGTCGCATGATTCGGCCGTTTGTTGTTTTTTCGTAACCCTTGTAGATCAATATTTTCGTTGATATTCTATCAATTCCCATGATTCAAAACCTCCAATGAAGAAATGATTATGCTTAGAATAATTTACCCTTTTGTGTTTATAGATGTCGGGGGGGGGGGGGGTAGAAATAAATTTGGTAATGAACTTGGTTTATGGATCTAGTTATTCCCTGGGTCTACAGTGTCTCGGGCCTACGCTACGCAAGTCGGCTACGGCCCTTGACCCTGTAGAGACCAAGGGAATAACTAGATTCATATCCAACCTCGGTCATTACTATATATTTATCCCCCATAATCCAATCCCCATTTGTCTCGCCGGCATATGATGTCATGTAAGCCACGACCACGCTAGAATAATCCTTTTTTTACCATGGTATGATAATATAACATAACCGTATATTATTCATTTGCGTATTATATTCACATTTCTATTTTGCTAAATGTACGTTTTAGTAGAATCCATACATGATAAAAGTCCCGAAATTTACTAAACAACGCCACAATTTCTAAAAGAATTATTATTATTTTGGTTTCTATTTTATAGAGTGCTTTATAGAAAAATATGCACCGTCTGACACTGCATGGGAACTGTTTCAAATGTCACTCATAAATCACAAGCAATCACAGGGGTGCAATTATTCACACAGCGAGCGAGTGTATCAACATCAATATGAATAAATATGTGTACTCATTCATCGTGCCATTCAACTGGGGGTTACTAAAATCATTATACAACGGTAGATTATATCACGGTTCGTGTGCGCGCTGCCTGGTCCGCTATACCATTGAGCTGTTGAGGGTGGTTCCATTCAATACTGAATGTTAGATGGCATCCCCGTATCTCCTCCATCTCCTCCCCGAGTCGTGGCGGTCAGCAGCTACGAAACAACTGAATTATCGGCATTCCTACCCCGCCCCTTGCCAACAGTGATCCTACCTGCCATCTATATGGGGCTATTCCATCCACCCTCAGTGCACATATATGCGACCGAGGTTGCCTGATCTATGTGTTGGCTGGACATATAATGCCTATTCGTTTCAAACGGGTTTACCTTTATTCCTCTGTATATGCTCCCTATATAATGGAAAAGCATTCCGAATCAATAGCAATAAGCTGACTATTTAAGGGAACAAAGGATCACTTATTGATGTTATTTACGTCTACTTTTGAACGTGACTACACTTGCATGAATGACATCGAAATTATCCAAACGTTATAGGAAATACTTTTGTTACTTTCGTTTATGCAGAAGACATTGCAAACTACTCCCTGATAAACGGGTGTCAACATAATATGATTTCCATCTGGGGTATTGAATCAACACCAAGTAGTATATGGAAATTGTACTGTAACTCAGGTTGCGTTACACGGTCCGCGGATCACCTTCTTTGCTTCAGAACCAAATCCCAAAAGACGAGAAATCCCATGCATGAATAGCAATATTTATTCAATGAACGCTTTTTTTTACATCTAAAATATGTGGGATGGGGCCACGCTTAGTATGCGAACGCGCCTAGTGGCCGGACCGGCGTTCTTACCAACCGGAAATACCCAGAGGGGATGTATCAACGAAGTGTGAAGGCCCCTTAAGCCTGATAAAGCTGACTTCCGGTGAACTGCATAGTAGGGTACTTTATACTTTCTTTTTCTAATATGTTTTATTGACTGTCTTCAGGTAACTATGTTCTTCCTGGCAGTACAAGTCATATACATTACAATATTTCTCTCAGTGAGTTTTTCTAGTATGTGTATGGTGAATAAATGTAAAAAGTAGTATTTCTATGGATAATGTGAAACTACTTGACAGTGATATTTTGTTTGTATTTTGTTCGCCGTTTTGAATGTCTATTTATTTACCGATCATGATGTAATTTGTATTCATATTCCATAAGCAAGAGGATTGAGAATTTAAGGAGTTATCTATGCAGAGCTTTAGCTTCTTCAATATTATTGTTATTCTTACAATTAATGCACATTGTATATCGTTTTTCCCTCAAATATTTAGCAAAAAGTCTAGAAGGGTAAGCATCTATGCAAAATAAACCCTTAAAATACGCATACAGTTTTTGACAATATAGCTTCCGGTTGGCCTATACCAGTATACATCAACGGAATGATGAGGCAGCCATCACCATAATCGTTTTCGTTTCTTATCAAGTTCTCACGCATGAAGGAGGATGAATCGGAAGTTCAGCGCCTAGTTATAATGGCCTGATAATGATTGATGTATGTACAAGAAATAACTTGTACCCAAGGGGCTAAAAGGGTACCAGAAGGAGAGGTTGATTACTAAAGCTATGGATTCCCTGATTCAGAGATAAAAATGAGTATGTGTATAGGATACTATAAGGTGTAGGTGAGATTCTGAAAGGAGAGAGTTGGATGGGGTGGGTACAGTTGTGTCATTTCCATTTAATTTGGGATCCCAAATGCAGGATCATAAATCATGGGAATTCTGATATAGAAAAACTTTATTTTCTCCTCTAGCCTACCTACAACATCCTTTCTATGAAACAGATCTACCGATACACCTATATGGTAAGAGAAAAGGTCGAAAATTGTGTCAGAGATAGGTTCATATTTGAAGGTATATCCCAGGATGTGGGTTACCTATACTCTTACCCTAACCCGTTGAAATATTTGGAAGAGTCTGTTTAACTCTAGTAGGAATCAGTGCTTGATGCATGTGCCTAAATTGTTTGTACAAAACATAAATTGTGAAGCCAATAAAATGCATTATAGTGAAGGCCAACGGGATCAGGTACTTTCTTTGATATGATAAAACTATATGAAACGTATGCACATATTCGTTTAAACAGGTTCGTGAAAAGACTGAAACTAACAAAACTGGCCGATCCAGAACTATTTTTTTTTAGCATTTTGAACGCATTATTTTGTATAAAAATAATAATATGAAATATCTTTAGGCAAACATTATGTATCTAAGCTTTTTAAATCAAATGAGTTGTATACCTTGATATACCGGGGCAACCATAAAAACCATCATTAAGCAAATCCGATAGCAAATAATTAGTGTTGTCATATCTTGCATCGTTGCACAATGCTGCATCAGTGCAAGAATAGCAGCCCGTCCCCGACCTGTTAAAGATTTAAACAGTCCTCCGATTCGTTGTGCACAACAATAATAAAGTTCGCAAAATGAGATCAACACCAAAGAGCTATACAAATTGAATCGGAGCAAATGAGAAACTTTCGATGTGTCGTATATAATGAAAGGCAACCGCAAGCCCAGGTTGATACTAACAAGTAGTAGATGAAAAGTGTGCTCTAACTCAGGTGGGAAGGAACTACCCAATGCAAGCTGGATATATAGTATTATCTTGATGGTTCTTGAGCATAGGGCGTCACCTTTCTCGTGTGATATGAAGACTTGGAATTGCCTCGTCGAGACAGTTCAGCACCTAGCATCTATATAGACTCAGATAAGGTGTGACAACTCAAAGTAACGGATGACCGTGTGGACGGGGTGCTGACCTGTTAGCTTTAAGTCGGCCACCGTCGCCTGACATGTCTGGACCAAAGCTAATGGTTATGTCCATCATGTTCAGGGTCCGTTCTATGACCCAACTCAACCACCAAATTGGGACCAAAAACATTGTTATCGATTTTTCCAATCTTCATCGGCTGAACTTAAGTGAGGCTGGGAGGGGGGATAATTATGTCTGAGAACTGTTGTAATGACCCAATTGATTTGGGTAGCAGTAAATCAAGAAGCTGTTTTGAAAGAAGTTGTTCATTACAGTACACAACGCTCGCACTTAAAGGTAAAGTGTAAATTATTGGAACAACCTACCCACAATAAAGATAAGCAGATTAGAAATTGGACAGCTAAGGAAATGTGATCGTGTTTTATGGCTAGCTTGACTTGTCATATTATGTTGAATCGAACGTAGAATTTTAATGATGATGTGTCGGAGTCCACCCAGAAATTGTTCAGCTATGGGATATAGCTATATCAAGAAAAATTCACCTTTTTGCTTTGTGAAATGTAATGATGACAGGATCTGTATGGGGGTGAGAATGATGGCAAGGAAAGGTGGTCCAACAGACACAATACTGGTGAACCGAACCCGGGCCCGTCATGGACTGCATGATCCCACATGCTATCAAATGAACCGCCACGTCTTACATAGGGCATGTGCAACTTGTTCAATTACTAATGAGATCTAGCCTGTTAGATTGACTTACAAATAAGAGTAAGTTAAGTTTACCTGTATGAAGGCTGAGTATAACGAGGAAGACGGTGGCTACGAGATGGGACCAGGGCACCACCCTGGTCCCACTGACCACTCGGCGACCCACCTCTCGGCCAGCTGACCGCCCTTCCCCCGACTGACCACTGGTCAACGACCGTCCGTTATCAGCCGACAGCATGGTCACTTTGGGCGTACACCTCTGAAATGAACTCCAATTGATTTTCTTCCCGACTGTTTCTATAACTGCAATTGCCGGCACCTCATCTTATGCATTGTCCAACGCCTTTTCTTTCTGAGTCTCAGAACGGAATATATATAAGTGAAGATGGCTGTGTAGGCCTATTAACCTAGCTGATAAAGTCTGATGAAGCCAAAAGGCGAGACGAGATGTATTCCAGTATCCAATGATTGTGTCCAATCTTAGTATTACACCTTAACGGTTCTGCCTTAATTTGACCCGTGTAATGGTGTATCTCCTACCGTTCCCACTTCCTTAAGCAACAGCGCCGACCAAATCAGTGCCTCTGCATACTCTTAACGTGGCCGCTCCATTTCCTAAGTGATAAATGGGCCCGGGGTTATTTCAGTGGATCTCCTATTAGCAAACCGCTGCCTGATATAGAGAAGAAACAACGTCTGCGCAGAGATTAAGCCTCAGGATCCGCCTATCCCCCCTCTGAGGCTGTAGGCACTGACTTGTTTTCGCCACGGCCGCCAGCGTCCCACTGCCGCACTGCAAGCCGGGAACATAAATCTTCCGCCCTGCGCTCCCCCTGGCGGCGTTTTCCGCAGCAATGAAATAGTAATAATGCCAAATGAAATTTGCCCCGATATAGCAGTCAGAACGTGTGATTCTAATGTTGCCCCAAACAATATGGAATAGTATGCCGTTTTTGATATAATGTGAATCAAAGTAGTTTTTTAGTGATCCGGAAACAGGTGTTTGCTACAGGCCTGTTGTGTCAATTTCCTGCCTTGGTTCAATGAATAATTCATATTCTTGTCACTGACGGTAAAATGCTGAAGGCCATTGTAAGCTAGTGATTATGATATAGAATTTTAGTTTGTTATAACAACGATGTAAAAGCTATGATGTGGATAAGAAACACACTGTACGAAAGGGACAAATTGAAGAGACTATAATGTTAATGCTTTCACACATTTATCAATTATGCTAATTGCTATGCCAAAAAAAAAACGTAGCTTCCGTTCTTTCTTTTCTATGTTATTGTCTTGCTTGTGTTTTGTCGCCAAGTTTGCTTGATACAGGATCCATTTGATACCCTAATGAAACCATTACGATTAGAGTTTTTTGGGCATTGCTTCTAACAAAAACCTACTTCTTAGCACAGAAAATGTATGTAAACAATTGAATTAGGAATCAAAGTTGTTTGGGTTTAGCTCTGAATGTTACTAACATCACTGATCAGGCTAAACTGTCAATAGTTAGCTAGAACCGTGCCGCTTGCTATGTCGACGAACACTATAATGCTACACAGCAAGCTTTCTCACGTAACATGTTTTTTTCCCGAACCTTTCGGCTATAAGTTTACAGTTGGACATCATTAGACAATGAAATAATCACCACAAGGACGTGTCAGCAGCACACTTTGTCCATTCACACAACGAGCATTAATTAGATGGGAGTTGCCTCGTGACCTCCTTGACTAATTAGGCCGTCCTTGTGTTAAAGCCATCTCTTGGCTTTCAGGCTTTAAGCAGTTAAGGCCACTGCCCAAACTTATAAGGCATAGCCGCTAGCTTAAATCTATAGAAACATTTAACCCTGAGTTGAAAAGGTCTAATATTAAGATATGTATTATATATTGTATGTATAATTGAGATGTACCGGCAGTACGACGTGTTTCCTATGCAACACCACAATAGAATGTGTTCAAAACACATCTCAATTTCCAAAACGCCTCTTTGTGACATTACAGGTGTAATAATCTTATAGATTATTAGTTGTAAAGCAATGACTTAAATTACTAATAACAAACACTATGCCTGAAAGGAATACTGATATGAAGTATCGAAGTAATTATGCCATGAATTCACAATAATTATTTACCATAATTATATAATTATGATACAATAAAAGCCATTTTGAAGGGTGTCCTGTTGAATTTTGTCTTACTTGTCATGGAACTTATACCAACCAATCAGCATGCATGTATTCCGTTGGCTGGCCTATGAAAGGCAGCATTTGTTGGGAAATAAACCAGTGTCAGACTTCATTTGTTCACATCAGCTTGTTGGCTATTCTTTGCTTGGGATGAAGCATGATGAGAGTTAAAGTAAACACCCACTATAGTGAAGTGTCGGGAATTCTGCTCCCTTGGAGTTGTGGTTGCTATAATTATTATCTGTAAAGAGAGGCGTGTAATACACACAAACTTAGGACGAGCAGAGGTCGTCTGACAATGTTCGATATTTTCTAAGCATTTGACATTTTTTGTATACATTCTTCGTTCAATCACTCATTAAGAACAGCAGCTATAATTGTTTGTAATCAGTTCTGGTCGTTTTCAACCATTTCTGATTGAATGAATGACCAGAATTTAAGTTGAATCACTCAATGTGTGCCCCTTCAGTAACTTCCAGGAGATATATGGGGGAGTTTCACACTGCATGGTCATAATTCTAAGATCGTATTTTTAGTTAAGATATTTTGACTTTTTCATGGATGAGTTTCACACTTTATGATCTTATGTTCCTATTGTTATCTATATGTTATTAGAGTTAAGATCACTGATTATAAGAACATCTTAACTTAATTTTTGTGGGATGTGAGAAACGCATTTCCAATTCCCCTAGTGTGAAACTCGCCTATAATATCCAGGAGACGAAGCAGGTCTGACAGCAGCAGGGAATTGTGATACCCGTTACAAACTTAGTACCCCCACCCCCGAGTCTCCCTAAGCCTGACCCGGAGCCTGACACAGGCCAGACGATTACACGGGTAACCAAGGTGATTCAGCATGTAATGTGATGTCACCAATAGATTGTGACCCTGCCTATTCTGCAAACCAACCTTCATGCCAACTACATTATAGTTGTTGCTAGTTGACGATACATATTCGAAGTGTGTTTTAACGAGGGGTAAGTAAATAGGATAAGAGTATGTTCAGGACTATGTGCAAGAAGTGTACAGGGTGATTTGTCAAGTGTGAGAGTTGCAGCTAAGTATAGGCCTAGATATAAATGTTGTATTACATCAAAAATATTGGTCAATTGATTCACAGTGATTGATTTCATTTTAGACATCATCTCGCGATCGTCTATCGCTCTCTGTATTCAATCGCTACATGTGATTGTTCTATATAGGCCTATAGGATGTAAACTGCATATATCTATGTTATATATAATCGCTACTTTGTACCTCAAACGTATATGGTTGATTACAAATGGCATTAAAAATTGCAGAATGGCCGTGGCTGATCTAGGGGGAACCGAGAAATCCTCTGACGTTGTTTCTTGTGAAATATGAAGTGCATTTTGCTGAAGCACCTGCACCGCCACACCCTTCGTTTGATTTCCTCGCAATCTGTGAATGTAATTCCGCGAACGGATATTGGTGGAAGGGGAGATTGGTCCTACTGCTATCGAGCCTTTTTTTTAGTTGTTTTTTTTCCTTTTTTGTAAGCAGATTTTTAAATCTTATTGCTAATAGTTTTGGCGGAATGCTAACCTAGGGTCATCTTTTCGTAACTGGTTTTAGTGATTAGGTTAATCAGGGCAGTTTGATTAGTGTCTCATTTTTAGTTAATAGATCTTTCACTCAAAGTAAAATACAAATATACCTGGCAGTCCTTCTTCAATTAGGTTCAATCTGAAGATGGCATTACTACTTTTGGTGACAGACAGAATCACTCATCATGAGACACTAATCAAACGCATCCGTTTCACCTGGTTAGTCTCATAACTAAAATCAGTTAGGAAATATGAGCCAAGGGCTTTTTTCGAAAAAAAAAAATTATGAAATTGCTATAATGACAAACGCTTTACGAGACCACAGATCAAGACAACATTATATTGATGGGCGTCTTTCCACGCATATATATGGTTGTATAACAACACTGGACTGTTCGTAAGCATGGGAGGAAGTTGTAGATATGATTAGAACACATGGTCGCATTAGGCGTGGAAGAGTAAGATACCATAACCTAGACACAGAGCTTGTTTTATAAGACGTTTACAATTTCTTTTAGCAAATATGATTGCAAATCCTTAAAATGATAAAGCTCTGGCTCTTGTCCTGTTATCCAGCTTGGGCTATGAAAGTAGTAGAGAGGTTTTCTTGTTTCACCATCATGCAACGACCACTTGAAGTAGGTTGCACATGGTAAATCATACCAAAGACAAAAGAAATAAATAGTAGGATTGTGCATAGCCTACATAATAGCCTAGGTTTTGCAATATGGAAAACTAGGTCGCCTCACTTTAGATTTACTAAGGCAAAGCTCCAAAACATTCTTTCAAATTTCAAGATTCCACCAGGGCAGCTCCACGTTAATGAAAAAGATGTGTATAGAATAAATCATTTGATTCAGGCTAATGTGGTCAAGGCAGCTCAGAATTGCAAGTAATAATTGTGTCCCCCCACACAGAAAGGATGCTCCAGGTGGGATTAAAGCATTAAAGAGGATGTTTTAAGCTTTCAAATGATACCAAGCACATCAAAATTTGATAATTTTTCAAAGAAGTTACAGGCTGTTGAACATAGGATGGTTGATCCTTCGGAAAACAGCAAAAAGCCCGGATATTGAATATTTATCTAAATATTTAGTAATAAGATAAAATTCACTCCATAAAGAGTCAAGAAACCCTTAAAAGCTATTTAGGGTATAACTTTTGATCTAGAAAAGTTAATCTACTTTAGTTTAGACTGATGATAAATTCAAGTCATGATTTTCCAAATGGAATACAATTTTTGACAAAATCTGCAAAATGTTGTCGTTTCCATGGTAACCAAACATCTAATGTTGGCTAATATATGGGGAAAACATTCTATTAACATTCCAAATATAGAATGTTTTTCAAACAAAATGGAATGTTTAGACTGGGTTAACTGAATTCTACACAAAAAATAGGTTTCGGACATTTTTATACCTATTTTTCATAAATCTACCCATATCTCCATTAATATTGACCTTAGAGCTTAAGATATAATCCCCCTGTATCCTTTCTGTGTGTTGGGTCACAATTTTGTCTGACAATACAAACATTGAGCTTAGAGCCTAATTTGTTTTTAGACCATCTGGATATGAAGTGTTTTACTTTAACAATTAAGTATCCGACAGAGACATGCACACTGCTTCTAACCAATTAATTACTCGGGTGTTCTCGAATATCCTGTAAACCCAAGCCTATTTTATGCCTGAACCACCTGTCATAAGTACCTGAAATAATGACTAAGTTAGTTCCATAAAATGAGCAATTTCGCTTTCTGAGATGATACCAAAGCCCTGTGTATAATTACTTTGGACGTTAGTTATCAGCGAGGATGAAATTACACTCAAGTCTTTTAATATCACATGTAATTGCAAGAGAAGTTAATCTAAAAAAATAACTATTTAACAATAAAAGTTAGAAGGTTGAAATCATTGGCAAACCGGAAGAGTGTATTATTTAGTCATTCATTATTTCTCTTTTCTATTAACCATTCCGTAACAATGTATCGTCACATTTAGAAGGAAAATCTAAATGATACTTTTAAGTATTTTATTCACATCTAAACCTCTTTGAAATACAGAAAAAGCCTAGAATCAACAGGAAATGCTCTTATAATAGGATAAAGGTAACCTAGGGAGGATACTCAGTCCAGAAATGAGTGCCAACTGCGGTCATACCCTCCAGGGCCTGTAGCTGCACGTGAATGGCCTGTGAATGGCCAAGTTGGCCTGAAAAGGAGTGCTGTCAAATAAACGACCCCTGACAATGACATGATAATTTATTTTACTTAAATACTGGTTTAAAAGCCAATTGTATGATATTGAATTCGTTCACATTGCCTCTCAATCTGATAATCAAGTTTTGAAATCAAATTGTGGCAAAGAAATATGTCAATGAATTCTCTTTTAGAGGGTTTTTCTTTTAATCCACGGGTTATTCTGAAAATGGGGGCTGCCAGCTATAAGCATAACACAGAATGGAGAATCTCGCAGTTGGTCCTTATACATTCAAAAGTTTGAACGCCTAGCTCCCCCCAAACACACACAATCCAACGGTTAAAGATAAGCGTCATCATATAAAGTTTCATTCTATACATTGATGTTCATTGCAATATCCATCAGAAGGATTCATGAAAACACGTTTTTTTCCCATGGGGTCTGTCTACCTATGATTCCAAGTACCTGCTTTATGGACATTCGGCAGCAATGGTAGACAAGCTGGTAGACAGGAATCCCTACGAGTGCTGACTACGTCCCTCACTGACAATAGTAGTTAGTATCAACAGGGTGTAAAACGTGTTGGTATCCTGATAGATAGGATTGATTTACACAGGATATCTACTTTAGAGTTTTTAGGGCTTACTCTATACCACCAGGTTAACTCTGACAAATAATAATTTATTGTTGCAAGAATAAGGATTTAGTTTTTTAATACCCGGCCGACAGCAACAGTACTGATACTTATAATTAACGCTAACTCCTCATACATCAGCACCCGCTCAGCAGGAACCTTCCAAATCAGATGTACAGAGCCCATATAATTACAATACAGTGAAGTCCCAAGCACATTCTTCTCTCAATGAAATAGTAAAAAAAAGAAATTTCAGAAACAAAATACGATCAAAGGATCATCTGGATACATGCAACCAAAATATAGGCTCATAGGTGGCCAGGCTTTGTAAATGATCATTCAGGAAGGACATACTCTGTAGGCCTAGGTTCGCTTTAATTTGTATATTGGAGAGTAAAATGCTAGTGAATGAAGTTTTCTTACATCATCTGAACACATTCATTATTGTATCAACAAGGCCTACATTCTTCTGTTTCACAGTTTTATAGTGCTTATATCGGGATTTCAGATTGCAAAGACCATAATTATTGAATCATTAATGAAGAAATTCGTAGGTGAATGATAAGGTCAAACTGCTTTGAAATGCTTTGAAGGGTTCAGGAAGAGGAAGTTGAGATGCTGCAATTAGATACTAGTCATTTTGGTAATAATGAGGCAGGGAGCCAGCCTCTGATAAATAACAACTCTGTTTAGAACTGTTATTTGTTACCAGAGCGTCGACGTGATTTGCATCAAATGCTCTAAACACACTTTTCCCATGGGACCTTACTATGGGGAAGGTACTCTGCCCATCCTATGAATAACGTTCACAGATGTATGACTTTTCCTCCTCAAAGCATGCAATAACGATGATCCCCATTATCAGATTATAGATCACAAGTTTATGCATGCATCATTTCAGTCTTGTTATTTTGGTGATAATGATAATGAATTAATTTCGTAGGACACCTTAACTGTATAGCAATTGGGAAACGGTTATATGGATATATTTTGATGATTTAAACGATAAATATTACAGAAGAGGCATTACGAATCCCAGGTAAAAATATTGAGACGTTGGTAGGCCTATGCCTCAGAGGCAATTGCTTCTTATGCATACAAGCTGCACGTTAAATTGTGATTTTAGGCCGTTGGCCCGTCGCATATTGGGACGTATAACAGCAAACGATGGTATTGTCAAATTACGCACTGTCGTGTAAAAATCCAGCATCAAATTTCACCCACTTCTAATGATTTTTCTGGGCAGAAAATCTCAGGAATTTTAGATCCAAATTTGTATTTTCTTAGAACTTTTTACAGAATTAAAATCAGTCCTGTAGAACCAGCCACAATTCAAAAGCAGGACCTATTCAATTACAAAAGCGACGTCCTTGTTGCAAGACATTGAATTGTTTCACCATTCATTATACAACGGGCCACTTGTTTACACTTCATTAAGGGAAGATTACTTAAGTTACTATGAAAGCATGTTTTATAGGGCCTATAATTAGAAATATTGATTCGTCATGCTATAATCGCTCGGTCCACCGGGTAGTCTTCAACCGTTGAGATATGTGTTATCAAAAAACTATAGAAGAGTCAAACGAATCATTCTTATCAATCATTGGCACATTGTACAATGACGTATCATAACAACAACAACTTTAAGATCACTTTAAGCGCACGTGATTAAGAGGGATGACGTATTGGCGATGTTGGTGTTTTTCAAATAGGAAAAACTTCTGTTCTACTGGATCATTTTAATAGCTTTGACCAATTATATGATCCAAGAGCTGATATAATATAGTAGAGAAAAAAGCTCAAAAACAGCATTCTGAACTGTTAAGGAAAGGCCCGGAGGAAATGCTTCGCTCTTTATACCAACCGTTCAGTGATATGATCGAAATGGGAAATGAATATAAGGTGTGGTAACAAAGACATTAAAATTTAACACGGAGATCCGCCATCCACATCCCTATATAAAAGGAGTATTACTATTAAACACCTAATAACAAAGCCTACGTCAAGGCCACTGATCCCATTCCCTGTTTAATTAGTAATGCTATCACCTCTCTTAAAAATGGGAACTGACAGATGCGCTAGACAATGCCTTTCCATTGTTAGTTAGGATCCCCTTTCGGACTAACCCACTTCAACAACAGGCTGCATATTGGGGCGGACAGGGAAAGCCTACATTGGTCCGGTCCCGAGTTAGTTTCATTTGCTGCCATCAGTGTCGGTACTTGTCTGGGGCACCCGGATGACAGCCCTGCGTCCCGCCTTCTCAAATGTCGGCTGCCCGGCGCCACGTAAATATTTGGCAGTTAACAGTCGGTGGCCCTCACATGCAGCATAGGGATTGTGTAATTTGCTTGAAGATTGACAACCGAGCATAGATCACATTTGTTTCCTTTTCGGATGAATTGATTTATTTCGTTTGACTGCTATGATGCATCTATTGCTTTGAAAAATTTGTTTTATAAAATGCGATTAAATCTAAAACCTATGGATTTTAATTCCAAGTAATGTAGTATAAGTAAAAAACATCATTGTCTATCCAGAAAGACAATGGAAATATTCAAATATAATACTATTGTTCGCCCATCTTGCATATTCACAATAATTATGTGAATTACCAAAATTGAGGATTTTCCACTAAGTAAACCCACTAAGATAATAGAATTTATTATTATCTTTAAAGATAATCTATTATCTCTCATATACGACTTCGCTTATTAGCGGAATCAGGACCCTCATGGGCCGTGCATGTATGAGGTTCAAGTGACCGAAGTGTGGAAATAATATGATTCCCCAGTGTCTACATTGATGAATGGAACTAATCAGTCCTCACCTGCTTGAGAAGTATTTCATGCAGGCAATGTAGTAAGGAAGATTGTTGATGAAGAAGATGGGTTTTGAACCAAGCTGTATACCTTTCGTTATAGTCTATGCTTTATGCTGTACATTGGATGTATCTACCAATAGCATTTTAAATTATGTACATTTTACATCACTTAAAAAATGCCGTTCGATTAACAATTCGCCAAGAGGAAGCTAGAGTAATGTGAATTGAAAAATAAATCCACATGTATAAAATTTGCAGAAAAATCTTAATGCTTAATTAGCTTTTACTATAGGCTTACATGTCTGAAATGCGAATAAAACAATCCACTGGTAAAATGCTTATAATATACCTGCGTCAATGGGTCAGTCGTGTAAGAAAGGTTTGTTTCATAAAGATATAGGATGCTCTTGACCTCCCCCTAGAGACTAGATTTGGCAGATAGGTGCAACAATGCCGTTGCCATGGCTTGTCGAGAGATTGTTCCTATAGCTATAGAATATGGATGGAGGACGGGGCAAGTGGACCGAATGAATATTTCACCTACCTATGTCGCACCTCTTCGTGAGAAGACTAAATCAATACTGCTGTATCAAATAAGCAGAGAATAAAACACGAAATAGAATCAATTGCAGTTGAAGAGTTCTTCTAGGGCTATAGCATCGGTTTTGTGCTCCGGATTTAAAGGCGTTCTTGATATCGTTTGTGCAAGAGAGCTGTGCATGGCTGCTATATTTGGTAGTTTTGTGGGAAGTGATAACTGAATTAACAAAAGGAAAATCTGTGTTGGACCAAAGATTATTCAATTGTGAATGATCCCATGGTGATTCGGTTTTGTTTTACCTGCCTTCCTTTATCAGCTGTTTATCTCTTTTTCAATTATTTATTCCGTGTATGTGATTGTGAATGTTGCAAACAATGTTGAAACTAAATGTCATCACCTCTATAATGCACATTGTACGTTCTATCTGCATTGCATAGACGTGTAACTTATACAGTCAATTCCTACTGATCCCCCATCCCCAAAAACATAAACCTTTTTTTTTCAAATTCGCATAGTGGTGTTCCTAGTTTGCGTTGTTTACTGGATGCATGACTACAGACTTGAGGAACATAACCAGTAGGCCTGGTGATGTGTTTTGAGTGTAAACAATTGTTTTTAAGCCGTTTTCGACATTCCGATCTTTATGCAGGATATAAGTTTGATCTATTCACACGATCGAAAGGTACACGAAGGAAATGAGGACACCAAACTGTGCCCTTAATCCACATTGGGAGGTGAACTCTCTACGATTTAATCAGAAGTCATAGTGCTCAAAGACCTGGTTTTATCCAGCTTGTGTCCACCTGAGATATAGCTATCTACTGATAAGGTACTTGTATATAACCTTCAGCCGTACATCACAAAAACATCCATTATCCCAAATATTATAATAAAATCCGAGATAGTTTAGTCTTATAATTTAGCTTTATTTCCTAAGGTCCATGGTATTACATAGAAATAATAAAATACCGCAGGCGGATTTGAAAAACCCGAATATACTTGCTTGTTATTTAATAGAAAAAAAATAACACTTAGAAATTTTTAAAACTGTCACAAATGATCATCAGCTTTACAATTTGAAGAACTCCAGGCCTTCGATAACGTCTGATAAAGAAATCAGGTTTGTGCAGTTGTCTGACACACATCAACCATGGCGGACAGAAAGGTAGGTCTACCATTTGCATTACTCGGTGGCAATGTGTTATTTCCATATAAAAAGAACATACGGAAACCAATATCATTTGAGAGTATGAATTAATAGTTATTCTTATTTCAAATAGAAGTTAAAAAATGTCATCTTTTATTTGATAGAAGATATTCGCTTTTAAAATTGACGGGATGTGCTGTGCTCCTTGCACTCCTTTCAAGGAAAATGGGTGAGTATTAAAATCATGTATGATATCATGA
Source organism: Lepidonotus clava (assembly GCA_936440205.1). Classification (NCBI taxonomy): domain Eukaryota; kingdom Metazoa; phylum Annelida; class Polychaeta; order Phyllodocida; family Polynoidae; genus Lepidonotus; species Lepidonotus clava. The sequence continues at coordinate 25,310,265 of OW387135.1, forward strand.
AATAATCGAAATAACATTGGCAGTTTACTTGTAGACGAATTCCACTGAAATATTCCATGAGCAACCATTACCAACTACTGAACATAAAAATGGACTACTACAATAGTGCGACTTCCTTTAAATAATTAATAAAAAACTAATTGCACACTTTAGATAAATCCTTTTCATGATTTTAATAAAACCTTTAAAAAAAGATAATGATATCATTATCATTATGCCAATATCTCTTCCCATTTTCAATTTGTAATGTAGAGGCCTATACACATATGACTCAACGATTAATTCTAAACACAGTATATTTCAACTCACTTTGTAACAGGCGTATAACAAGTAAGATTGAACGTTACGTACTTCACAGTCTGAATAGACAGTCCCTGAAACATAGACTTAAATAGTGGTACATGCAGTTACAAGACATTGAAATGACACAGTCATGCAGCACTATCCGTACATACATTTAAAGCATCAAACAAGATTAGGGGCCACCATACAGCAGGGGGGGAGGGGCTTATATCTTTACGACAAGGCATGACAAGGGGGGGGGGGGGGGTCATCTAGTGTATGACATCATGTTGAACAATTTCAACTTCAAGAACTCCAGAGAAAAATCGTAGGGAAAATCAGGATTTCCAACTCAAAAATGTTCATTTTCAGATAAATTTCAAGTTTTTTTAAGGACCAGTGGTACTCCTAGGCAACAGAAATGTAGGGTAGTGAGCTGATTTTAAAGGCATTTGGGTGCATGTTTAAGGGGGGGGGGGGCATGATGTCATTTCTAGAGGGGGGGGGGGGGTCAAGGGTTGCATGACAAAACATGACAAGGGGGGGAGAGGGGAGGGTCAAAAATAGCACGATTTCATTTATGGATGGCCCCTTTCCACCTTTCTATTTCCCTCAGAGACGTGAATTACGATATGATAGGACCGTATGTGGACCATATGGTACAGTATGGAATATCTTATGCTTTTGGTAGGTATACTATTCAAATTAACTAGAATTGTTAAATATAAATCATCTACAGTCTATATGATTATAACTAGATGTAGAAATATTCCATACACTTATTGGACTAAAGAGAAAATAAATTGTTAAAGGCTGTATGATTTATATGACTCATTTTCCATTGAAGTTTAATTGTAAAATATACCATGATTAAATAGGAAAATCTGGTGCATGGCTTTTAAAAATATTAATATTATATAGCAGTAACATTCATATTTTATTTCCAACAGTTAATGGAAGTACTGGTGAATGTGTCAATATGACTGTGGAGGAACGAAAGGCGGCAGCACAGACGTGGGTTAAGACGGCCAAAGGAAAGTATGTAAAAGTTGCAACACTCAAAAGATTCTTAGGCCCTATATATTTTATTACCTACATTAGCGTATGCTGATTAAAGTGTCACTTGTGAACTTAGAAACTAGTGGTTTCATTGTGTCTTGAAGTAGGTGGAGTTAAAATTATGATACATGATTGAATACAATTATTTAATAGGCCTACATACGCAGAATTATCCAGTCTTACCACATATATTTAAGTCAAGAAACTATTTCTTTATTGACCAGATTGAAAGGCATCATCGTTCATGTTGGAGCAGGTGGTGCAAGGGATAGCATGGAACTGGTATTTCATTATTTGTTTATGTCAGAATATCTGTTTATGAGGATTTACATGAAATATGGGTAGATTAACTGTATCATGTCTATGTTGTAAGTTATTGTAGTTCTTGACTTTATAGTGGAATTTACTTTGTTACACATTTATACGATGGACCAGCTATTTCTACTCCAGGCCCGTCACGCTGAAGAGATAGGGGCTGATGCTATAGCCTGCGTTGGAACCACTTATTTCAAGCCTCAAAGAATGGGTGAGGAAAATCAACGAGCCAGAAATCAAAATCTTATAATCAAATATCATCTATATGGGATGGATCCAGCTTGTTGTAAAGGAAACAATAAAAGGGGGCGATGTAGTTAACCACTTGGCGGAGGGATGGAGAAAGGGATTTCCAGCCTTATGGAATTGCATATTCATGACTCTAGAGCCTTTATTTAGCTTAGAAATCATAAAGATAAGAAAAATAAGCTAAATTCATGCTATAAATGAATTTTTTCATAGTTTTCATTATTGGTGAAAAAAATTGAAGCTTTTGCATTTTGTTGCTATGGCAACCAAAACATTGATAGAAAGCCCAAACATGTGTGTGCTACTGCTATGCAAATGAGGATTTCCATGGTTATCATGGAACAATAGTTTCAAAAATTCGAAATTCTGAATCAAGGGACTACTTGGCTATATTCAGCAAAAAATAGATTCTGAATATCTTAAATAGCAAGGAAATGGCAGTTGTAGGAAATTGTATTAAATTTTGGGATTTCAATTTTTGACCCAAACTATAATTATACTTTATATCTTTATAAATACAAAAGACTGGTCGATTTTAGCATACGTAATGTATTTAGCATATCTGACCTTCGTGTCTTCAAATAATCATAATTTTTTTCTAATAAGAGTATTTACATAATTCTTTCAATATTCCAGGCCATAAGACTGCTTTTCGCAGAGGATGTAACTATAGTATTTGGAATACCACGTTTGTCTTTAAACTAAATTTAAGTTTGGCCATAATATTGTACCAAGATTGGCCATCTTGGAAGATCAGGGATATTTCCCTGAAATATCTGCTATGGAATAAACAATTTAAAAAAGGTTCCAAAGAAATGATAAATTGATTTTTTTTTCAAATAGGTCTGAAAAATAATTGCCACACTTTACCATCAACAAGTCGCACACTCCTTCCAGATCAGTGTGTACTTGATCAAAATTGCAATGAATAGAAAACGATTACGAATGTATTTCCTGTCCATTGTTTAGAGGATTACATCGGCTACATGAGACAAGTGGCAGCCGCAGCACCCAACACACCATTCTACCTGTACGACATTGACGTCATAACGGGAATCAAGTGCAAGTATACTAGTCTGAAAACGCCTAACATTAATCTACCAACTTTGATCAATTAGGCATTATAGTACTATAACCAAGTGAGCTGACATTGTCAAGATTTTCGAAAAACAAAATTTTAATTATGACTGGAAATGGAATAATCTTTGTGATATTTTGAAACTAGTATGCGTTTTTTTTATTTTTATAAAATAATTATTTAATCCCAGTAATCAACCTGTTGTTAATTAAGCCAGATCCACCTGTCGGCAAAATGTCGTAATAACGCAGACCAAGTGTGTTATTTCAATACAGGCATTATCAATTATCTGGAAATAAAAAGGAAACAGTTCAAAATTAATCAACCAATGCCAGAAGAGTCAAAACATTCACCTTTCTCCAGGGGAGAGAATATGTTATTATACCAAGAACAATACGAGATTCAGATAACAAATATGCATTCAAAATTTAATTAAGAAACCATTTTCAAATAAATAGCTTCGACTACAAATCACATAAAAAGACCCAAGTTAATATCAGCAGATCAGGGGGAAGACGAAACATATAGGCCTAGCTGTTGATGATTAGGCCTATATTACAATTGGACCAAAAGAACTATAACAGTTCTCAGCTCCATTCACATTTTATTACATTGTTCTCTCATTGAAAATTTTAATACCACATAAAACTATAATTACTTGATGATTTGATTCATATACGATTGTAACAATGTCAGCTAGTCTATACCAAAAACTTTTTCACATGCCGGACATTTGTCCAAAGTTAAATGCTTAAATATAGACACCGTGATCAGCTCACGTCGGACTTACATTGGACATGTCCGAATGACCAATGATAAGGCTGGGTCCCACCTTATGATTTATGTGTTTCCGACAAGGATTGTGATGGAATCCGCAGTATTTGTGTTTAGAATCACAATAGGCTTGTATCAAAATCATGTGAACAGGTTATAGAAACACTTAAAAACTGACGGTAATATTGTAGTATTTTTCTGATCAGATTTCTTTCTTGTACTGTCGTAACCCTGGTCGTAACTGTAAAAGGTGTAAGGTGTGAACGGCCCTTATAATTGCGAACACTGCCCGGGAATGCCCTTGACAAGTTGTAACATCTGGAAGCTCAGACTACTCTGAAGCTGACAACTAAAATAATTACATGTTTTCTCCATAAAACCATGTTTTTAGTTGACTGCAACACGTTCATGCACCAGGCCCGGCCTGTGATGCCCACTCTGAGGGGGGTGAAGCACACCACCCCAGACCTTTCCAGCATGCAGCGGGTTCTCATGGACCATGGATCTGACGCCGATCTGGTGCTGGGAAATGAAGAGGTAAACTAATGCCTCCTCATTAAAGGTTTTCCTTTTATTTTTGTTTTGAATTATTATTAGTTACAGCGTCACACGCACGCGTTTTTCCAGCTGAGCTCCAGATTGATGATATGAAGTTACACTGAGATGAACAGGGTTAAATTGTACACAATCAGGGGTTATATAAGTATTTAACAATGGGGGATCCTTTATGTTTCTGGCGGCTAGTGTTGGCGATATCCAAAAAAATTAAGCTGAAAGAACTTTAAATGTCTGTGATTAATTTGTGTTTTTTAAGTGAAATTAAAAACTATAAAGGGTAGACAGAAAGTTTTCTCTAATGTTTTCTTCCTGTGCACTAGGTGTAGATAATAATATATTATCTAGAAAATGAGATGCTATGTATGTATTGGTATTTATTCACGATTTGAAAATCTAGATGTTTCTGGCTGGACTAGCGATCGGAGTTGAGGTGACGGTTTGCAATTCGTATACTGGAAACGTACTGAACCGAATAAAGGAGGACTTCACCAAAGGCGACATGAGGTCGGCCCGACTGTGGCAGGTGAGTGGGAGATCCGTGGGGACGTTTGGTTAGTTAATAATTAAAGTGGAATAATTCGAGGTGTGAGGGGAAAAAACACCACTTTCCATATACTACTTGTGTGCGGTTGTCCAGCGATTGATCTTTGGTCCGTGGTCCATTTGTATAAATAAGCTCCAGTGTTTGAAATTGTAGGCGCACAATGACGAAAAAAAATCAAATTGAACACTGATAATGTTAGCTACGTGTACCCATTTTATTTTGTTTAAAAAACAATGGCCATAATTATATCCATGCACGTATATTACATACGGATTTTTAGCTGTCGTGGATTATTGGTGGAATTATTTTCCTATTGTTGTAATACTGTTGTTGTGATTTAGGATAATGAATTTTGTTCAACGATGCAAAACAAAATTAGAAAGAAAAACATTTGTCACAGCGATGTGTATTTTTCTTTTATGTTGAAAATGCAATGAATAGAGCCTTATAATTTTTGTATTAATGTCAACTTTCATATTTCATTTTAGCGTCGGCTTATCAAACTGGGAATGGTCAGAGATAAGTACGGTAAGCAAAATTAATGCAGGAAACATTTGGGGATTAGCTAGCTTTGGGTTTGGTAGTTCTATGACACAGCAGTTCCTCAAAGGTAGCGCATTTATTAAAACATCCAATTAAACTTGGATGTGCCGTATCAATTTCTAGAATCATTACCCGGTACTCCTACTTAATTCATACGTTTACAGTGCACCAAATAAATAATTGTTTCTTATCATGTTATAGTTATTCAATAACAAACTCGTTTCTATCGTTCTCCCATAGGCTTTGCCCCAGCTTGTTCATCACGAGCATTTGGCCGAGCTATTGGGGTCAACTTGGGCCAGCCGAGACTGCCTCTAAAACCGATTGATGACGTCACCATAGCCAGTCTGAAGAGGGACCTTGAGGAACTGGACTTCTTCGATTGGGTGAAATAAAGAAATAGGAAGAATGCCCCCTTAACAAAGCCAAGATTGTTCTGTCACGAGTCGTTTTCGTCCATTCAAAAATAGTGGAGGTTCGTTGGTCCATTTGTTAAATTTATTGGACTTAGACAGTCAAGGGGAAGCAAATAGTCTAAAATGTGGAACCTAAAGAATCAGTGTGTGGGATGGCATTTTTTTATCTACACTGTGATTACTTTGATGGCGCATATCAAATCATTGATCATGCGTCATTTCGGTGTTTGATCGATTGATTCTTGATATAATGTGGAATAAAAACCATAACAGCATAACTTGTTTTCAAATAAATATCTATTGATGTCATTTGTTTTTAAAATGATAACAGCATCACAAACCCAAATGGCAAAATACGCCAATGGGCATTTATACAGAAACAGGTTTAAAATTATCATACATTTATAACTGTACAATGGTTGCTTTATATAAAGGTGCATATACTTGTATAGTCATAATTATCTAAAATCACGCAAAACAAGCTGTAGAAATAATTTAAAAACACATATACGTGTATGATAAATATCAAGAAAGCTCCAACATTAAAAACGCTCTCAAATTGGCGTCTTCAACCTCTCTGGCGATGGCCTCCTTAGCCTTATCCCCGCCGTCCTGGTAATACTTCTTTAATTCCTCAGCATATTCTATCCATACACAGTTGGCACAACCCGAGGCGCAACACGTCGTCGGGATCTCAGGAGGAGGACCCTTACCTGGGATTATTCCCTCTGATTTTACTTTAACCGGCCTGGCATACACTTCTAGAGAAGGTTCGATCTCCCTGTCAGAGTCACTGGAGCCATTTGATGCTGGGATTGTTTGTCCTTCTTGAGGGTTGGGCTGTTCAATATCCGCCTTTAAAAGTGTTGAGTTTGTAGTCAAACCCCGTAGGTGGGAATTTGTTGTATTTGGTAGTTTGCTGCATTGTCTTTGAGTTATGTCCGAGCCCTGACTATTTGTGTGAGTTGTGGGTACGTGGGGTGGACACCGCTGGGCTGACGTAATGTGCCGTACTGTCCGAGTACAAGCCTTACCCGTATCCAGCGATGTGACCAGTCGGCCAAACATCGTATCTGCAATAAGTGGTAACGAAATAATTTATGTATTTCCAAGGTTAAAATGGATGGAAGGATGAAGCGCATGAAGAGTTATTCCGGGGGGCGGGACCCCCTCTCTCTTGTACTGACCAACATGGAATTGACATTAAAGATAGGTGCTATCCCTCAATTACGTACGCATTTTTACATGATTTCTAGATCCCCATTTAGCATGTTACATGCATTAGAATTGTACTAAGGTCCTTAATCTCCATCCCGTCCCCTATTTTCTGCATTATGTAATTAATTGAAACTGGCCCAATACAATATCGCGAAACACTAATTTTAAGATAAAATCACATTATGAGTCATATGATTCATACGCTTCAATATGCAATATGTAAGCCCTAGATGATGTATTTTCGTATAAGTACCGTACTCAGGGGTGGGGTTAGGGTGTATATTTTAGCGTGTCTCTTAAATTCACATGCCTCTTAGATCAGTGCATAAGTCTCCAAATACATGTAGAACAAATTTTGTTAGAAATGTCAAAGGGATCATCTTTGCTCAGGAATACCCGCTACCTCCCAGATTAGCCTGGAACCCCTCAGGCTTATCAGGAAACCCCTCTGATTGAACAGGAAGCCCTTCAGATTATGAGACTGGGTATGGCTCCGGCCAATACCCACAGATCTCAGTGCCCCGTTCCATATCCTGATGAGTTTAATTGAAAGGTCGCAGCTACCCTAGAGATGTTAGCCCTAGTCTTCATTGCAAATACTGTGGTTTTGGCATAAGCCAGCGCATCCAAAAGGACCTATGTCCTGCTACTGGTTATATTAGCACTTTTCAAATATTTTTGGCAAGTAGAGATGTAGGGAAGTAAGGAAAGCAGGCAGGGGCGGATCCAGCGGGGTGGGGTCCTGGGGGTCCTAACCCCCACCCCTTGCCGCCCCCCCACCGTTTTGGTGGGGACTTATACTTGCCAAAGAGGAAAAAAACTTTGCACGCGTGTGCACAAATGCACCCCGTTTTAGTACTTAACCTTTCCGAAATAATGTATCCGCCCCTGTGTTGTAAATTTAAAGCTTACCCTCAGCAGGGGGTGTGTGGAGGGGAGGGGGGTGTAGGTAGTTTCTTCAAATCAAGACTACAATGTACAATTCAATTTTGTTAGTTCTGAAATTGCCAATCATTTGACTATTCATGAAGGATAAGATATATGGTAATTAGCATTAATCAACACTTGACCTACATATTAAACAGGAATAACATTTCTTAAAATACACACATGGCTTTAACTTCATACCTTATCTAGAGCCTTTAGATCCATTTCGGAATCGGAGGAAGGAGATAATATATGCTTTTCAAGAAATCTTAGTCTCTAAAGGCCACCTGTCCGCACCTGGGCACCAACACTACGTCGCCATCTAGTGGAGTCTGTTCAACACTACAATACACCTTTAATTCATGGGTCTGCGCAATGGACGCAACGCCTTTAACCTGGCTCCAGACAAACCCATACCCCAACTCATTAGTTCAGACATATCCACTAGTGGGGCGCCACAGTGATGAAAAAAGTTTACAGAGCTAACTCTCACCCCCTCTCACATACATTCATCGTTTTAGGTCCAATCCCCCCGCCCCAAACCACGAAAAAAAAACAAAAAAAAAACTGAGAGCTTGGTAGGAAGGGAGCTCTCGAGTTTTCCCTCTCTCCTGTCCCAGCAACTGACTTTCCTGTTTTTTTTTTGTTTTTTTGTTTTGTCTTTTTTTTTATTCCACGGATCTGACACAGTAGTGGTGCATTGTAAGATAACTGCTGGTTCAAAATTAGTTTACTAGTTGATCTACTAGAAGCAGGCTGAAGAATTAAAAAGGTTATCGCCGTTCCCTCCTCCTACATGTTCCCCGTTTCTCCTGTAGTATTTTTTGGGTTTAATTAATATTATATATTGGGTTAGAAATAGCATTATGTGACCCTTGATATCTACGTTTACTGATTTGAGACCTGTCTTTGCTTAGACCTGATAGTTCACCTCCCTCAAGTAATACTCTCTTCCCGCCCACTAATTCATTGAAGTACATTGACGTACCATATCCTCATCTGCCATTATCTCTCCCATTTGCCACTATCTACCCTCACCTGCTATTACCTACCTTCACGTCACTACCCAACCTCACCTGCCACTTCCCATCACCTACTACAAAGTGCCCTCACCTGACATATCTGCCCCAACCTTAGTCTGTCGCAGTCAGACCTACTATTTCCCAAAGTGATTAATATTTCCTCTAAATCCATCTGTAGTGAAAATATTTTCAAACCAACTTAGAAAACATAAGATTATATGGATACAAACTGAAAATACTTGATTGTTAATTTTCCATCTTGTTCAATCACAAATAATGCCATGATTTATGTAAATTCCTATGCTTAAAGGGATAATGAACTGTTCACAGCTGTGCCCTCTGGTCGACAATTTTTGAAATAATAAAACCTTAAAATTTCACACCATATATATTAATGTCATTTGACTTGAGATAGGAAATTTTGAAAATTAAAAACTTTGAATGACAATCAAAAGTGAAATTAATGTTATTTTATCTATAACGCAGATAGCTTTAAATAACTTGATTAGAAAGACACAAATTTGAGGATTTCAGTTTTTTATATTCCTTGAAGTTAGACCTATTTTTTTAACATTTTTACAGCATTTTAAAGATTTCAAATGGTAAATTCAATGCTGAAGTCGTGAGAACAAGAAAACGTCCAAGATTTATAATTCCAATTCTGACATACATATTACAAGTTCAATAAAAAGAAAAGCAAAAAAAAATAAGATAAAATAAAGGACATGCACCATGACAGCTTGAAAATTCAATAAAAAAAATTGTGTGAAATGATTACTGTTCTTTTCCACAAAAAGAACGTATTTTTGATAAAATGCTTTTAAAATGTCAAAAAAACGTCCGAGATATCTCGGACATTTCACATTTTTATATAATACATGTAAAACAAAACAAAAAATGTAATCATTTTAGGAATTTCTGTCCTGGCTACACTCTAGTGCTTATCAATAATACATAACGATGCCCATATAGACCTCTTTGATTTTTTCCTTTTTGTTGGGCCTAATATGTCTTTTCAAACCAGTGAAACGTCTGAGATGAGGACAAATCGAAAATTTTGCAGAATATCTTGAAAATGCCATGGAGAAATGAGTTCTTTATGGATTACTACAAAATTTTCAATATGAATAGATATATTTTGTAAAACATTTATTTTATAGTTTGAATAATTAATTCCCGTTTTTTCTTGGTATGCCTTTGCCTCAAATGTTTAAAGCCCCATACCCACTAGGCGATTTTACCGGCGACTGGCGATGGGCAACAGCAGAATCACTGGTACAATCAATACCAAATTAGCTCATACTAACATGTGAGCTATTTTGGTATTGATTGTACCAGTGATTCTGCTGTTGCCCATCGCCAGTCGCCGGTAAAATCGCCTAGTTGGTATGGGGCTTAAGTCTCGGACGTTTCATTAAAATGAAAATAAGACCAAAAAATTTTTTTTTTTAAAGGAAATTCTAGATATTTTTTAGTTAGGTTCACAAATTTACGTACTGTTCACACCTGTGCCCCCTGGTGGGAAAAATTTAAAACCATCAAATTTTCAAATTTTCAAATTTCCCTTCAGAAACTGATGACAGGTGACTTAGAATAAAAATCTGAGAGAAAAAGAAATTTTGAGAAAAAAATGATAATAAGAAATTAATGATTAGCAAATCAGGCACACATGTGCCCCCTAGTGTCAAAAATTATACAGAAATAATGACCTGTTTTGGTCTCCAGCACTTTAATATCATTGGTGACCCCTGTGTTTTTTGGCTTTGAAATAATGCTACAGACCTCAAGTACATATTCCTCAGGTTTGGTGAAGCTGTAATGCAGTCTATGTGAAAATCATTTTGAAACATCGGACATTATGTCCGACGTTTTTCAACTTCCTGTCGGACATTGAGCTTGACTGTCAGACAAAATTCATGAAGCTGACCTGGTTGTTTTTTTTCCATAAGAATAAGACCTGATTAAAAGAATCTAAGTCTTGTTTTCTAGCTACACCTCTAAAATTATTCCAATCAGTCCTGAAATTTTGCTGGACAAAATGTCCGACGTTTTAGGCACAAACGTCGGACATGCTGGGTAAAACGTCGGACATGTCCGGCATTTTAGGACTTTTCACAAACACTGCTGTAATGGTTTATAAATGAATTAGGATCAGTTGAATATCACTAAGTTCATTTTCCCCATAGACTCCTACAGTTAAGGACATTATCTTTCTTGACCTCTCACTCAGATATAAGCACGGTGACAAGTATATCTTTTTTGTTTTAATGGGATGTTAAATTTCTGGTTTTGGCACCCTCTAAATCTAATGGATTTCAAATTATGCTTAAACAGTCCGTTATCCCTTTAATTCCACCATCTATTTTAATATTTGAAAAATAAAAACATTAAAATTTAAAAAGATTTTATTAAACCAAATTCTGTCAAGGTCTTTTTGCCTAAATGACAGCTTGCCAATATTTATTTTTTTAAGGAAGCAAAATGACATCAAAATGCACTTTAACTTTTTAAAAGCCCCACCCATATTAGATCTAAGTCAAAATCAAGAGTGTAAAAAACGGCTCCTCCTCAGTCTGGAAAGGGTTTATGAAGACAAGGCTTTTATCCACGATTCCACAAATGTAATGAAAAATGCACATAACTCATAAGATTCACATGAAATAGTTGAACATCATTTCATCAACGGAAGTCAATGTGACAAGAGGCAGCTCTAGTACTGCCTCTAGGCAGTGACTGTCACTGACTGAGACCAAAGGCAAAGTGAATGAGACAGAGAGGCTAACATCGTCGTCATTACTTTAGGACTAATAGGAGGGCTTTTGTTCTTTCTCGTGTTACGTGCATGAAAGATCAGTTTTAACGTGATGGGAATATGCCTTTTCAAGAATAATGAAAGTTATGTACTTACATTTAGCCCTGAAGTAAACAAATTTGTAACGGCTGCCCTTCGGTGAAGGGCTAGGGGTGTTCCCAGACGTAATGACGTCACAAAAAGGGAATTCCATAGTAGTCCATAGGAGCTGATTCCCGCGGGGGGAATTTCGAAGGTTGGTTACCAGCAAATAGTAAGTAAGTAAGTAAGTAAGTAATTTTATTGACTAATGTAAGCAATACATTCTTGTCACTGAGGTAGGCATTGTACAATTCGATACGCATTTTTAACAAACGTACAAATAGATTCAATTGCGTTGTCTTCCTCCTCTTTTTTACATACAGGTTGGAGGTCCAAGACAACTATCATTTTTTCCTGTTCTGAGAGTGTATTATAAGAAAGTACATATTTACTGATTTTGCTCTCAAACAGATTTCTATTACTAGTCAGGTCTCTGTTTTTACAGTGAAATAGTACATGTACTTCCGGTGAAATAGTACATGTACTTCCGGTGAAAACATGAAGCCAACACGTGAGAAGAAACACTTTAAGAAGTCACATAAGAAGAAAGACACGGTTGTGGACTCTAAAACATTAAAGAATGCAAAACCTACTAGAATATCGAAGCCACAGAAGAGCAGCAAACATAAGAAAATCAAATCTGTGGATCCGTTTTACGTTGGTTCGCGAGTTGCAGACAAGTAGGTGGACGATAATAAGAGTTTCTGAACAGAACATATCGTTATATGTCTAGGTTAGCTAGGTTTTGAACTGTTTTTAATAAATAATTATAATGTTTCTCCAAGTTTACTTTAGGGAGAAAGACTTTTTAAAAGTCCGTAATAAACTTCTGTGAGAAGTTTTAGATATTTTGAAGTACATTTATCATAGAAGTAATCTTTCACAAATGAATAAAGCCTTAAATTAAAGGGAGTCAAAAGCAATGTAATTGAATGTTGGGTCAAAGTTTTGTAAATTCTGTTTACTATTGAAATATTCTGTTGCCATAACCAAGGCCTGTGGTAAAACATAGAATGTGAAAACAGACTTAAACTACATCAAAATACTCATAAACTCTTCCCCAGTCAATGTTGGTGACCCACCAAAATTGGTTTGTTTACAAACATTGCTGTCTTTAGGCATAAAAGACATGAGTTTTATGGAATTTCAGTAAAGTTATAGTTAGTTTTCTTGATTTATACTGTACCAGTGGCTAAAGTTGGACTCTTAGAATGTATTTTCATACTTATTTGAGTTTGCAAAATTTTGTCATATTTTGACACAACATTGCTTTTGACTCCCTTTAATTGAATAATCTTTTAAGGCAGAATAAAAGTGTTGCATTCAGTTAACATAGGTCGAAGTAATTAGGATAGGTAGGTTGATTTATCTATCTATATATTAAATTTATTATTTTTGCTTTTTTACGTACCAAATGTAGGTAGATCTAGATATTACATAAAAATTGAAAAATGCTCAAAAAATATTGAAGAACATAATTATCATCAGCCAGATATGGTGTCTAGTTTAATATGCTTTTTGAATTTTATCTCTATCTGCATTGGTTCAAGAGTTACAACCAGTTGTACATGGTACTCTGGTTTTGCCCTGGCAAAATGACATGTGAATTTAGGGGGCTTGCTGTGCAGCTCGAGAGCAAATTACAAAACATAACTGTATGTTATTTTAAAGGGAAAATAATGTAGATAAATATTCCTGCAGGTTCATCAAATATTCTCTTGATCTTATATCTTCATTTTGCAAGTGAAAAACTCGATCACAGCTTTTACCTCAAAAACAGGGGACACTTTTTTTTATATGGAAAAACTGGTGGGATGTAATTTACCTACCAAATGGACCCGGCCATGCAGTGTTGAAAATGAAAATAGATGTTCAACACCCTATAAAACAATTTCTACCATCTAAAATACATATCCTGACATCTCTGTGCTGTCCCACGCTTTTCTGGTCAATTCTTATGGATTTATAAAAATAATTTTTGGCAATAAAAGTCAGTATAGGGTCAAAAATTTAGGGTAGTTCGGGTTACCTGGTATGTCTAATCCTTGGCTTGCCCCACTGATGATCTCCATAAATCGGAGGAAACGTCAGATTTGTATTTTTGAGGTCATAATTATAGTTTTGTGCGCAAAAAAGCTGAACTTTTTGCAACTGTTTAAAATATAGACCTTGTATTTCATGCCGTTTACCACACTACGCATAGCCTCTGACTGCTACGACCTCACAGTAGTCAGAATGATGCCGAAAGCTCCTTGGTGGTACACTTTGACCTTTTGCACTCTAGGCAAAGAATGCGCATTATGCCTTTAATTCATTGAACAGTCATTATAATTATGCGAATCCTGAGCCTAGTCTGTAAAAGGTATAAATAAACAGAATTGGCTATGTATTGACGCCAGGGATTTACTGATGGACCGCTTATCTGTTTCTCTATTACAGAAAACAGCATTTAGTGAACCTAAAACCCAAGAAATATGAACAGGACTTGTCGAACGCAGAGAAACAATTTCAAGAAATGAAGCAGCTCGCCAAAAATATACCCAAAAAGAAGTTGAAAGGACGAAAAAATCCATTCGAAAGAGGTAAAATACGGAGCTCTAGGCATTCTACATATAAGTGCAATTGAAAGGTTGTATTGATACATTAGATACTACGATGGAAGAACCACAAAAAATTACCTGTCATACGTTGAAACAGACTAAATAATAACTAGGTACCTAACTAGATAAACAGGCTAAGTACAATATAGTCCTCATGACATCATCAGGAATACTCTTCTTTCACTTATGGACATTCTGTTCCTATGGTAAGAACATAAGTTGTTAAATTTCAATGAGTACTTAGAAAACTAGAAAAGTTATGGTCATATAGAAAGAGTTTAATGTAAGTCTGTTATTTGAATATTCAATGTACAAAATTACCACCTTAGATCTACAAGTGTATTATTAGTTATCTACGGTCTTTTCCTGAGTATTTCTCAATTCTAGTGGAAACAAGTATATTTACATTACTTGTATGATCTTCTTCTCTGTAAAGGGGCAATTGAGGATAGGCGCGGTATGACAATGTCAACTCAGAGAGCTCCAAAGTTCGTTCAAGGCAAGAGGGAAAGTGAGAATCAGTTCCTACGGCGGATGGACATGGCAGCTAAAACGGCAATATCCCAAGCACAGTTCGAGGACAAGTTTAAGGTAATTAAGAAGCGTATCTTCTTGAATGAAACGAAAAAGTCAAGAATCACAATTTTTCTGCTCATTTAGGAAAAGTACAGTTTATGTTCTATTTTTGATGTATTTATACTTGACTTTATTATTTTAATACGTTTATTCATTATGTGATTATACCTTGATATCTAGATAAAAGGCAACAAATCGGAACAAGTGGTAAAGGAACGAACCAAGTCTACCATTAAGAATACCAAGTAAGCATACTCGAATATTTGTTTCCCTGTTTTGCTTAATGCATGACTGACGAAGACATTTCTATAATTATCTTACTAAATAAATAATGAAAACAGATATATCACGACGAATTATGATCGTAGTTATGACCAATTTAATTTGTTTATGATATTGTGTAACGTCCTTCTCAGCTATATTGATCTTCAATATGTAGTCTAGCACAAATTAATTTTGATCGTTTGATGTAGTTGAGATGCTTTTTCATGTAAGTTGTTTTTCTTCAGGCGGTTACAAGAGAAGAAACAGCGCAAAAAGGAAAGGCAAATGCAAAGAAATGAAGATAAACAGTCGGGCTTCGAAAAATACAAAGGTAAAGAAGTGATGTTTCTGTAACTTGATATTCTTTTTTAACTATTATTTTGTGGATAAAAATGTTCAGAGGCCTACAGCGTAAAGTTGTTTATCCTATTGCTGTATCTAACAAATGAATCAGGTTAATTTTGTTCCCTAAATATGTAATGTGTCTAAGACTCTATATAATTACATGTGTTTGCCATCAATGATTTATCTGATTATGCTATTTTGAATATTTAGGGAAAAGAAACATTAAAAGAGTGTATTTGCCAAGGCCTAACAATTGTCTTAGATTTGGTAATTTTCTTGTTGGAGGTCTTGAAATGTCCAAATTGGTTTGTTTCAGGACGATTTCCAAAATGAGACAATATTCCCTTCAAATATTTAGTGTATTCTTTTTTAATGTTCTATATAAAAAATTGTCGATGATGTTTTAAGCCATGGTTATAGGTCTTACATATGTAAGCCATTGATCTCAAATTGGTTCTATAAAATGTCCTAGATAAAAATCCGAAATTTGTAATCAGTCTGATTATGCAACACATTTGATAAAAGATTGATGTAATTACTTTACTCTGCATCCATATTACCAACCTATTATCCTGTTATAACTTGCCGGTTATTTCAGATGAGGTGAAGTTCGGAGAAGTAGCAATGGCGCCACCTAGGTTGGCAGCAGTGCCTCGCAAAGCATCTAAAGAGCCATCTAACGTAAGTTCATGTATATTTTGTTTCTGAGCATTAGAGAAGTTCAACAGTATCTTGCGCAAAGTGAAAGTGTAAAGTAGAGTTTGAGAGACAAAAACGAACAAAACAATCTATACTATGGCGTCTTTGAAACGCCAGTGGGTCATTTTGAGATTAACTTCTTTTGAAAAGACATCCGAAAGTTACGCACTTTCTTGTCACTGCTTAATTATTTTAATTCAAAATTAGAATTAAAACTAAAGTTCTTACTTCAAAAACATTCTACTTTCCAGCCTGGAGGCCGATCCTTGCTCTTAAAGGAAATTATTCAAGAAAACGCCTCCTCGGGACAGAACCATGCCACGACAGCTAGAAAACTAGGCCAGACGTTGAAGCGAAAGATGATGTCTCCAGCTCAGCAGGTTGCCATGGATAAAGAACGAAACAAAGTTATTAATATTTACCGGGAGATGAAGGCGAAAAAGATGAGCGTACAAGCACAGTAATTTTGTTATACTTCAGTAAAAAAAATCTCTACGTGAGTCTCATTTTTCACCTTAAGTGTTATGTGGTACTATTTGTATAATAAAGAATATACCAAACCTAGACTGAATTTCCTCTTATTTCAAACATAATTGGTATTTTTAACAGGTGTATGAACCTCAGGGCCCATATCTTCGTAATTAATTTGGCTGATCATGGAAATCTTGATCAGTGTCTCATGATTATAGATTCTGTCTATCATGAATAAATTTCACATCTTAGTATCCCTCTTTGATGCCATTGTGCAATAATACCATCAATTTTGGTAAATGACAAAATTGCTGATCTTGAGGCCCTGATCAAAATTTCCCTGATCAGCCAAATTAGTTACGAAAATATGGGCCCAGGTGTATTAGACGACAGGCATAGCACTGCTGAAAAACCTGTGGTATGTATCAAGGGCGTTCTTAAAACCCGAAGGAAATTTATGGAGATGTTAATAATGTTAATTTATTGAACACATTAGACTCCTATCAGGCCATACCCGTTCATGTGTGTACTCCCCAATCCACTCGTTACCGCCTTGAAAAATGGCCGATCATTCCGCATTTTCTATGTTAGACATCGTTAAGATTAAATAAACGTGCAAAAAGGTTTTAACCATAAAATAGAAGGTAATCAAATTCCATTTAAAACATTGACAATCGTATTTCTTTATTAATGATATTGAAGACATGAAATGTATAACTTTTTTTTTCTAATTGGTCAATCTTAGTGTAATCAAGCAATCTTGAGTTGTTGGGTGTAAACAATTGATTAATAGACGTTTGATAATGTAATGATGTTTCCTTCAAATAATCGTTTTCATGGACCTGATTATATCAGATAAACTTCCCATCTTGAAAATATTCCAAATGTTGAAACTTAGTACAAGTTATTCATGCTACGCATTCGCAACTGGGTTGAGCCAAAATAAACAAAAATTCAAAACATTAAATAATGCTTGGTTTATCAAATTTTATTCCACGTTATCCATCAACTAGACTTTCATGACTTTACTTCAAAGATCAAACATGCCATTACTGCAGTAGTCTTTAAATACTAATAATTTAGTACATGGACATTAAATTATGAATTGAATGAAAATACCTGGACGAACATTTTACAAAATACTTTTTCGTTCTTAGATCATACGAATAGATACAAGGATGTTCTTTTTCTATTAAATATCAAATGGTAAAATAGGTTTATGGCACAAGAGCCCACATGGCAACTCACTACTGTTTATCATGTATTTTACTGTGCCAGTATGGATAGGAACTCAAATAACCTTCAAATCCCCTCAGAGACTCTCAATACTTATCTGATGACCTACATACCCCATGGATTTATCAAAATTGAAGAAGAAAAATCCATGTTGGGGTTGCAGCACTACCGCCCCCTGTGGCCGGTAGATGACACTACATTAGTGCCAGTCATGTGACGTCAACCATTAACACTAAACCATTAATGAGCAACTGACCATAGTTTTACAAAGCACCAGTGAATGCGTGCATTAATTGCATACAGATTAGAAAAATGGGAATCGTTCGCAATTATCGACATAATTGTTCCTGATCAACAAGCAAAATAAAGCTAGCAGTGTGAGCAGATGTATGTCAGTAATTAGTAGAATACAGTATTTAGACATGTAGGTTAGAATTAAAAGATTTTCTCAGCTTCCCATATTGGTGACCTCAAAAGCGCGTTTCTTAGTACAGTAACAATAGAGCTTATTAAATGCTATTTTAAGACATTGCTTAACGACATTTCACTTTCTATCACAGCTAGATCTGCCGTTATTGTTAATAGGAAAAACCTTAACGTTTGATTCTTAAAATAAAATGGCAAAAATCGGCAATCACATTAATCTAATTCATTGCAATCTAAGTTGTTATAATTTCGAAAACGAATCCTCAAGGATAAGAAACAAGTTGTAAAAGAATAACACTGTAAGACGTATTTCTTCATGTATGTATATACAATTATATGGTAAGTAGAGATAATTGGCACATACGAGACTAAAATGTTAGTATTAAAAGCCCCCCTAAAAGGGAAACTACATAAGATACAAATTTACATTATGTAGATATGTTCAAAGCGCAACAACAAAATAACCAACTTGCATCAAATGCAACATTAAGAAGCGATTGTAACGTTTGATTCGCTGTTGACTGGTTAAAGTTGAGAGAAAGAAAATCGACCCTTCGTCATAATAACCTTACTGGCACTCGTATTTTAGCAAACCGCGTGCTAAGAACGAAATGTGAAGATCAACATTACAATGATACAATCAAGTAAGCATGCAAAGGCGCAAACGAGTGACTGCATTAAAATTACAGTTCTGACCGTTCCTTGCGTCCAAAATCCCAACTCCAGTTATATGTTCCGTTATTTCATCATACAATAAACGTTCTTTTTTTTCCAAAAAAAATTAGATCTTGCGACTATATCGGATAACTGCGAACACGGATAATGGTTCTAGCGAACGATTCGACCTTTTTATTTGCATTGGCTTTGAATCTAGTTTCTATCCACGCCATTGTATCTATTATTATGCTGTAGAAACTGAAGTAGTAAGGTACCCTGCCATAAATTTACCTGCTCTTTCAAACGTATAACAAACTACACACATTGAAGTACAGTTACTCTAATCCAAAGGCATCTATCTGATGAATAAATTGACACTAACGTTATGCACCAATTACAAGGACAGAAATATTTGAATTCTTTTTGTCTCAGAATTTTGGATATACAAGTACAATGTGTGAGCAAGAGAGAGTAAACCCATGACTGAGTAGAGATAAGCGTTCTGCTGCATGTTGTGTATTGCGGATAAAGTTCTCTCTAAATTTGAGTCACAACCACAATTGACCTATTCTGATTTTTGACAAACTTTCAGTCTCAAATGTAAAAAGCAGAGTCTAGAATAAGTAAGCGTAAAGATTTCGACTTTCACAATTATAGAAAGATAGGTCACCACGTTTCTAAACCGACCTTTACCACTAACATACATGTATGCAGACCCAAGAAGGCATTGCAGGGTAAAACAACAGCAAACCCTGATTCTTTAGGAGTTTCTGTTATAACCATAGCATAGAAAACAGCAACCCTCAATCGTATAGGGACAAGTCCTGATACATGATACCAACTGAGCTCCCTTTTCGGATAGCAGTACATTCAAAACCGGCTTCTTTTCGCCAATTGACGCTCCACTGAAAAAAGTGCCTGCTTAAAAATAACGTCCCTATGAGGGACCATGACACTGCAGTCCAATTTTAGGAAAAAATTTCCTCTTCTAAAGTCCATCAACCTCTGAACCTCCCCTCCTAAATAACTCATCAGTGACCATGATTTTCGGTTTAACCTCTCTACAGCCAATATTCTTAACTAATTGGGCAGGAGAATATAAAAAGGTATTGATGTGGTTATCTGGCTGTTTCATTTTGCCACGGTAACTCACACATCTGAGTCCGACTGTAGTGGCGGGCTGGGGGATATGAGGATGGGGTTGGTGAACTTGGCGGCCAGCCTGTTCCTCCGGGGCGTGCCCGGGTAGTGGAGCGGGCTGCCTAAGGGCGACCCGCTCGAGTTGGAAGCTGTCCTGGAGCCAGGACGCGAGCTTGCAACTCGGCTGCTGCTACTGCAGCTGCTGCGCCTCAGCTGCTGCCCGGATAGGGGAGCAGCTTCAGGCGGGGAAGACGAGCAGCTCCCTTTCGGAGGGGAGCCGAGCGGGTCGTCACCGCTGGCAGTGACCGGTGGGTTACCGGTCACAAAAGCCTTGGTAAGGCTACTTGATCCTACAGTCTTCACTGCTTCCAGACTACGAGGTGGCATTGGGACCACTCCAACAGTTCCTAATGTTGACAGCATTCCTGTGCATTTCTCACTGCTCACACATTGAGATGATCCCAACTTACAGTTTTTTACTGCCACTTCGCTATGGCATGGGCGGAGGGAGTCCTCTAGAGGCACAGCTTCGTCCTTGGGCTGTGAATCTTCTTTGAAGTGGTTTAGTTTCTTTATTTTGGGGCTTGATGTTGAAGATCTAATCTGAAGGCGTTGAGGAGCATTCTCTGCGCTAGATGTAGGTTTACACGATCCTCTGTTCTCAGAAGTGTCTGGAAAATGCACGTGTACACAATGTAAGTCTATTTCTGATAAATTGATATTACTGTATTTTCCTCAAGGGGTAAAGAACAATAACAAACAGTTAATTTACAGAGATTTCTGAATATTGAAAACCAGTTCATCTATCTATCTGCCTCTGAAGTACTGCTTTAACGCTTCGTAATAAAGGACCGGTATTCCATGATACAGTTTTTATATTCTATCTATTTTCGATAACTAGCGTCTATTACACCCAAGCAACATCAAATGAAAGGATAAATCAGAATCATAACAGAAACAGGATTACTAGCTTTCTGAATCGTATTTTGAAATATCCTTATACAAAACTCAAAATAGGAATAGCTCAGAGAATTTACCTGATACCGTTGTTGAAGACAAAGAGGCGTACTCAAGGCCGCCATCTTCTTTGAGAAGAGTGAACTCTGGACGAGCGGTCAAAAACTGCTGGAGGGAGGAGAAGCCAAGGAGGGCGGGTGGTGAGCTGTAGGTTTCAGTGTAGGCGGCCCACAGGTTGGCCACTGTCGTATACGACCCCTGCTGCTCCAGCACTGACCGAAGGTTACGACTTACTGTGTCAGCTGTTAACACGTGCACCAAGTTGGGCCCCTCTCCGGTCTCATCGTACGTAACCTGCAGGGATAAGCGTCTGTGTGGCAACGTGAGAAATTTCAAACGGAAAATTTTAAAACGATTTTTTTTTAATAGAAGGTTTAGAAAGGACCTCTCTGTTACATTTTAACACTTAAGGATTTACTATTTGTAAGTTCTAATTTGAATTAAACCATTTGGAATTGGATTGATTTTTTTTTTCAACAAGTCCAAACGTCTAGCCATACTGATCAATTCGGCGGCATGTTTTAATGTTTTAATGTCTTAATGTAATATATAGTCAAAATGTTTTATACAGTATCAAAGCTTCCAGCTTTGATACAGATGAGGCGGCGGTACTAGGCCTAATAATATTAATGTGTAATTTATTGTGGTAGGTCTGAACTGACACTATAGTGTCAATTTCACAAATAATTTAATCTTTGAATAATTTAAATCTTAAATCTGTATGACACTGACAGCACCGGAGAACTTATTGACAGTGTGACGCCTATGTTTTAACATTGAATGGGAATGATTCAGACACTGACAGTGACTTAGGCCTAGACATATTTAATATTTTGATGGTAGGTCTGAAAAAACTGACACTATAGTGACAATTTCACAAATAATTTAACCTTTGGATCATAAATAATTGCTTTCGGAGCCTCCATAATACATTGACAGTGTTGCAGGGGGCTTAGGCCTAGCCTATCTGAGCCTGAGTCCACGGTATAATTTTAAATGCTGGAAAAAAGATATGAACCTACCTTTAACGCCTGGAGTCCTCAATGCATTTCAATGCGTATATCCTCCACAATTGATGCGTTTAATGTTATCCTGGTTTCCTGAGTTCAATGTATCGATGCAGGCGTGCGGGGAGAGAACCCGGCGAAGGGTTGACGGCGCCATGTTGACAGTGACTCCACGTGTCCGATCGATCCAATGTTTTCCCTTCGATACGAACGCATGATTCACGCATGAATTGTCAATGCGTTGTATGCGTTTAAGGGAGTCCAGACGTCCAAAATATATAATATTGAAAGACTGCCCTGGTTTTCTGATTTCAAAGTATCGATGCAGGCGTGCGGGGAGAGAACCCGGCGAAGGGTTGACGGCGCCATGTTGACGGTCTGACAGCAGTGACAGTGCCTCCACGTGTCCGATCGATCCAATGTTTTCCCTTCGATACGAACGCATGGTTCACGCATGAGTTTTCAATGCGTTGTATGCGTTTAAGGGTGTCCAGTCGTTCAAAATATATATGTTGAAAGCATCAGATACCGCCGTAATCCAGGTATCGAGGCGCCGAAAGAGGAAGCCCCCCCCCCCCCATAACGTCCGACCGGGGCACTTGCACCGGCTGGTGTGAGGTCTGACCGGGTCGCCGCGACGGAATACCAAGAAAATAGCGCGATGATTTCGCGCAAATTGACGCATTATTTCGCAAATTATCTCCTCCTGGACTTTGACTTGATCATCTATGTATCCAAATCTACCCCTCTATATTTATTTGACCCGTGAGAACGATGGATTTCATGGTGAAATAGGCCTGCATAGATCATCTCATCGGGTGTTACACATAAACGCGTCACCGATTGTCGTATAGACGAATGGGGAATTCGGCGGCTAAGATCTTAAGGTGACCTAGGACTTTATTTGATCTTAAAGCCTTGCCGCCTCATAATAAAAGCTACATAAATCATATCAATGCCTAAACAGTAAACAGAAAAAAATAATGATCAAAAATAAGCCTACCTCGGCCACTCCGTAAAGGATGGTGCGGAGCTCTGTAACCTCCATACTCTGCCCATACAGGGCACGGTAACGCTGAATGAAGTCACTGCTGGAGAGAACCTGGTCTGGGTAGGCGGCCAGCACCTGCCGGGCTCGCTGCGCCTTGACGTGGTGGGTACTCTCATCCAGTAGACGGATCAAATCACGGCCACTCTTCCTCTCAATCTGAAAATTTCAAAATAGTTTCGTGAATGTGAAGATATTTTTGTCTATAAGAAGTGTCAATACTGTCTTATTTTTCAAAAATATTTTGTATGGTTGTGAAGACATTTTTCAATGTGTGAAGTGCCTTAGTTTGGAATCACCATAGGGACAAAATTAATGTCGACCTCAGTTTAGGTTGTACTCAACTAGACAGTTTGAAGGAAATGAAAGAATGTAAAACGAAGACACCGTACAACAATGGCTTTCTGATATACCATTTCAGGTTAACAAAATTAATTCAAGAGCACAATTTCAGAAATGGTAACCCCATTAGCATATAGGAGACCATATATTATGGGACCAGTACCTGCAAGTTTTAAACAGACATTTAACGTCTCCGGCCATTTAGAGAACTTTTTAAGGTCTTAAATTTGAGAAAATCAATTTAAGACCCCTTAAGACCTTTTACGACTTGCATGGGCACCCTGGAAAACAGTTAAAATGCGAGAATATCCATCTCTCATTTCCAGCTATGTCTATGTGAATATATCTTACCGTGACAGAAGTAGGAATCAGCTGGACCAGTTCGCGGACCGAGGCGACGTCATAGTCGCTCAGGCTGAGGTTGATGCCATGACAGGCGTGAAAGGTGGTGAGAAAGACGGGGAGGGCCAGGCCCTGGTCCCGGCCCCGTAACATGGCCGTCACGCGCTCCTCCAGGTCCAGCAACACCTCCTGCCGGGTCAGTCGTAACCTCTGCACGCCATCCTTGTCACTAACCTGTCAATGAATAGTATTATTAAGTTTTATCTATGTTATTTCCTTCAGGGTTCCCCTGGTTTCCAGGCAGTTTAGAAAAAAAAAGAAAAAGAAAAAAAAGATTATGTATACAATTTTTTTTGCTAATGTAAAATCTGAATTAAAATGGTATGCAGGAAATTTGGTCTTACATTGCATCACGCTTTTTCAGATTTCTGGGTACGCCACTGATTCTAGATTCTAATAATAAAGGTGGGCCCTCATCGCCCATCAAACTGTACCACATAGGTTTCCAAAACCTATAAGAAGATGAGCAACTTATGGTTAGTATATGTACTTATTTAAAAAGAGTATCTTGACTGTATAGCGCTCCTGACGAAAATTTACCCGTGTTCTTCATACTAACAGGGGATGACAGGGGAACATAGCAAGCAGTTCTCTATTTTAACTGTAGAGAAGTGACCGACTTACAAGGATGATGTTTCCCGGCAGATCTGCTATGAGGTCTTCTACATAGCATGCGCCATAGTCCGAAACATTGAAACCCTTCCGAAAAACGTTACCTTAAACGACAGAAAGTAAAGGGAAAACTTAAGGACAATAATAGAAGAAGAGTTTATTCTAATTGATAGTGATTCTCCTTTAGTTTGTTAGTAAAGGACGACGTGCTTAAGTTAGATATGGTGCATAAAAAACATGCAAGGTTACCAGTAATTAAAAATTATAAAAGGAATAAATTAAAATCAGGTGACGCGAGATCCAAGATGCAAAAATGTTTTCTGCAACGACATATCCCAATATGAATAAATGTATCTATCCAGTTTATATGTATCCCATTGCTTTCAAGAAAAAAATCACCTCCAGTTATGAACGCAAATATGAAGCAAATTACTCCAGAGAGAATTCCTCCCGACTGATCTTTTCGACTTTTTCCCAGAAGCAACTTAGAGAAAAAATGGACTTCTGACATTAAATTTGTAATTAAATAACTTAAGACTAACACAAAATACCCTAAAACAGATTTTAAAGCAATGTAGGAAAAACTGGTTCTGCAATCCAGATCATCAACAAGATCATGTATGTTGGGTTCTAAAGAACCCAAAAGCCCCGTCTTATCCACCTTGTTCAATAACAGCTGAAAGGAGAGGGCAAGGGAGAGGGAGAGGGAGAGAGATTTATTGCCATGACAATGCCATGACATCCCCATGACATTGCCATGATGATGCCATGACATTGCCATGACATCCCCATGACAATGCCATGACATTGCCATGACAGTGCCATGGCAT
This sequence comes from Lepidonotus clava, assembly GCA_936440205.1. Taxonomy (NCBI): domain Eukaryota; kingdom Metazoa; phylum Annelida; class Polychaeta; order Phyllodocida; family Polynoidae; genus Lepidonotus; species Lepidonotus clava. Next base: position 25,335,815 of record OW387135.1, read on the forward strand.
TGCCATGACAATGCCATGACAATGCCATGATATTGCCATGACAGTGCCATGACAATACCATGACATCCCCATGACATTGCCATGATGATGCCATGACATCCCCATGACAATGCCATGACAATGCCATGACAGTACCATGACATTGCTATGCAGGGATGAAAGTGGTCCATGAGAAAAAAACTGGAACTTCGCGCGCGCAGAATTACATACATAAAGGGAGTTTTTTTTAAACTGTTTTAGCAAAAATGCATGAGAAATAGCTTATAAATAGTTATATTGCAGAACAACCCATGTTTTAATCTATGCTTATTTAAGTACCACAATATTTGGTAATTTCTCACAATTTTGTATTTCTCTTAATTATTGGTCATTTTTGACATTTAACATATCATTTTGCTCACACTGATGTAAAAGAATGTTTTCCATAGAAATGTCCAACCCTCATTCAATATCTCCACACTTTTCTATCTTCACTCTAGGAATAATTTTATGCACCACAGGCAGAGACCACATGCTGTGTCAATCACCCAACCCCCTGTCCTTCCCCCAGATCAGATAACCAGCTGGTCACCAGACACCACTGACCACAGGGCTACCCATGAGGGGGATAAGACTACAAATTCAGAATATGAAAATGTAACTATTTTATATGGAAAAACACATAATACATATATTTATCTTGATGTTTAGACTCAAAATGAAAATTTGATACAAATGCTTTGTGTTTTCTGATATGAATATTTTTTTCTGACATAAAGCATGAGCAAAATGTTGTATAAATCCATGTGTGCAATGGGACTCCCCATATGAAGCCCCACCCTCCACTTTCTCCTTTTCCAGTTTTTACTGGAAAGGGGTTTAGCACTGTAGAGTATGCATCAGGGTTCCAGTAAAAACTGGAAAACTGGAAAGACTGAAAGGCTATCACTGAGAGGACTGCAGCAGCCTGCCCTCAAATAGTGAGTGGCAGAGAACTAAGGGCCTCTGTCCCAGACCCTAACTTATGTGATGCAATACTGGTCAAACTCAATTAAATGTTTGGTTTATGAAATATATATTGGCTTACAAGTAAACTAAAGGGAAAATAATAATAACTGCTTATATTTTGAGAAATAACTCCATGGAAGTAAAAAACTGGAAATCCAGGAAAAACTGGAAGACTTTCATCCCTGGGCCTATGACAGTGCCATGACATCCCCATGACAATGCCATGACATTACCATGACAATGCCATGATATTGCCATGACACTGCCATGACACTGCCATGACATCCCCATGACATTGCCATGATGATGCCATGACATTGCCATGACATGCCCATGACATTGCCATGACATCCCCATGACATTGTCATGACAGTGCCATGACAATGCCATGACAATGCCATGATATTGCCATGACAATGCCATGACATCCCCATGACATTGCCATAATGATGCCATGACATTGCCATGACATCCCCATGACAATACCATGACATTGCCATGACAGTACCATGACATTGCCATGACATTGCCATGACAATGCCATGACATTACCATGACAATGCCATGATATTGCCATGACAGTGCCATGACATTCCCATGACATTGCTATGATGATGCCATGACATTGCCATGACATCTCCATGACATCCCCTTCACCCCTTTACCCCCTTACCCCAATACAGCATGGATTGAGAGTCTGAGCTCATTTGTGTTTGGAGATTGTATTGGTAATATGCAAATTTATCCAATATGGCCGCCCCCAGTGGGTGATGGGGGCATTCCCGACCTACTTTCGTTCTATTTTTAGAATATTATTATGACATCATCTCGTCAAACTCCACATACAGACTTATTTGTGCAAATTTCTACACTCTCAAGGCATTTCCTATGAGGACAGCATCACTCTCCAACCAGATTCTCTACTTCAGAAATAGCACAGTGTCCCCCCCCCTGCTTGTACCCGGCGACTGCTGGTCATTCTCCATACACGTAATATGCAAATTTATCCAATATGGCCGCCCCCAGTGGGTGATGGGGGCATTCCCAACCTACTTTCGTTCTATTTTTAGAATATCATTATGACATCATCTCGTCACTCTCCAGATACAGGCTTATTTATGCTAATTTCTACAATCTCAAGGCATTTCCTATGAGACCCGTCTCAATCTCCAAGCAGATTCTTTACTCCAGAAATAGCACAGTGTCCTCCCCCGATTTTTAACATTGATTCCTATGGGACTTGGGCCAAGTTAAGACTCCGTTATATCGGACTATCAACGTTATCCACTCATCGAAAACGGAGAAAAAGGAAGAAATCCTACAAAAGTAGGCAAAATTGCATCTCTGTTAGCCTTCTCTCCACGGCAGTATTAAATTCCATGGATAAAGATATTGTACTGGTGCATTTCTATTCTGAACAAAATTGTTTCCATACTCACCAAAAGCGTTGGGCAGCTGATCTAAGGTCACCTGCCACTGTGGCTGAACTCGCAGTATGGCCACCACATCCGAAAGGAACCGCCTCATCTGAACGGGGTGGGTCAGAGCCACCTGGCGGGAGCTGCCCCAACCGAAAACCTGTTATACAAGAAAGTTAAGATCAAAAAGTTGGTAATGTTATTTTGATAATTACAGATAACAAGATTAATAACTTGGTTTCGTGTGAAAACAATGTTCTGAAAGAAGATTGGTGTCAGCACAAGGTAAAAATCATTTCATAAGCATCGATTTTACTTTACTCAACGATTAACAAAAGAGAAATTCATGTACATGTATGATCTGATGATTATACTTTTTTATCGAAAGATTAAAAAGGTGGAGGTGGGTACCATAAACCGATGCAAAGAGTTGGTTGGGTAAAGGTGTTAAAACTGTTATCCTCTTATAACCGATATCTCTTTATGGTTTTAAAAAAGAACAAATTATTCAAATCAGTGACCTGCTATAAAAAGGACTAACTCTTTTTACCTGAACAACTTGGGGCATTGCTTCTATCAACTGCTGGAGGCTGGTGTGGCCGTAGTCGGTGAAGCAGCAGGGTTTTTGAAACATACTCTGGTACTTGGGTAGGAACTCGGCCAAGGAAAGCATACAGCAGGGAACTGATGACAACACCTCCACCACCTCCTCGGCCAGCTGCGCCAACATATGGGTCAGATGAGGAACGGAGGCTGAAATATAAGTAAATGTCTCAGCATTTTATTTATTTCTGAAACTTGTTCATTATGTGTTTCTTTAAATAGATTAGGACCCGGTATATTTGCTTGTTTCTAGACTTATTTTGACTTAATTACCAAGAATCTATTTTGAATGTTACACTTACGCTGTATACTATTCTCATATAATAGGTTTACATTTCTGGGATAGAAAGTCTCATTTTGTTATAATCTATTTTTTATGACTGTATAGTTTTTAAACATGATTTTAAAAATTAAGTCAAACGTCGGGATCTGACTTAGATTAGGATGCGGCTAATTGTAGGTATTTTACGATAGGATTCATCCTTACCTTTCCCTTTGTTGGCGGCCCAACGAATATGTCTGACGGGAGACCCTAAGGCGGTGACCTCTATCCCGGGAATGGAGGAGATGAGGTGTTCTAACGGCACCTCCCCTGGCTGTGGTGCTGGAAACTCGGCCAGGTAACATGCTTGAAAGCTAAGTTTGAGGAAAAGTAAGCAATTGTGATTTGACATCGACACTGGAACTTGATCGTGTTGTGTTCCCAATATTTTACTTAAAATTATAAGATACAATTATTTTTATATGAAGATCTTTGTTGTGTGCTATACTGACAATTAAAGTACCCTTCCAATGAATGAGAATCAAAGCACAAGTACTTTCTACACGAATGGGTACCAGTCATAGTTTACCTGGGGCATTGAATGCTCCTGAAGTGTTATACTGATAGAAAATGACTGGTACTCAGTAACCCAGAAGAGCACTACTACTCTAACTTCCACAGGTTTTGGTACCCTTGAGAATTGCCAAAAATAGTCATTGGAATGAGAAAACTCCAGAGAACAAGGAAACATAAAGAAACAATCAACAAGTTCGCATTTGTTTAAAAAACAAAAGAACGCCACTGATTAATGTGATAAAGTGTAAATGACGCACGTTAATTACTAATAAAATAAGTTTATTTATTTTTAATCTAAAAGTGATGCTGACAAAAGAACAATTGTATACTCTGCATGGAAATGTAAACCCTAAAATCTGCTTGGAGAGTAGGCCCTACCAGCACTGAAAACATAAACTTGATGCAAAAATAAAATTTTTTAAAGAAAACATCTGCTTGGAGAGTGTAAACCTTAAATTCTGCTTGGAGAGTGATGAAAACCTGTTTAGACATTACCAGTAGTCAAAATATTTAAACTTGATGTAGCAATACCACAATAAAAATATCATTTGAAATTTCAGTAATTTGTTTATGCCTTTACGATCAGCTTTTCCCAGAGCTTTTTAAAATTTCAAACAGAATTAAAATCGGATATGGCATTTGTGAGATATTGCAAAAAATATAATGAAAAAAGTGGTATGTTTTTCAACCAAGTTTACATTAAATCACCAGCAGAACCATGGACCCCCAAATTGGCTTATTTTACCAGATTTTTCACCCCACTATGACATTTTCATGCTTAAATCCGCGGATCTCTTCCTTATTGCTTATTCCTATGTCATATATCATTAAAAAGAACATATTTTTCCGCGGATCTACATTATTTTGCCGTTTTTTGTTTAAATGAAATTATTAGTTACATTTTGGAAATATTCAGAAAAATCACAAGATAAAAATTTTGAAAAAAGGGGCCCACATTGGGGAGGTACGAGTGAGTCCAAATATTATGCCATCTCTCATGTCTATAGCAGCAAAAGAAATATCAAAATAATGCCAATTTTAATAAAACCTCGGATTTTCATGCTTAAGAATGCCCTTTTTCTAATGGTATCATTTGTTTTTCTCTGCTGTCAAAGTTTGTAAAATGATAGTGAAATAACTTTGGCCAATCCTGAAAAATCAGCAGTTTTTCTGATTTGTCCATGGATTTCGCAGGGGTTGTGGTATTGCTACTTGATGCAAAAAGAAAATTTTGAAAACCAAACATCTGCTTGGAGAGTGTCAGCCTTAAAGTCTGCTTGGAGAGTGATGAATCTACATGTAGATTACCAGCAGTCAAAACATTTAAACTTATAAAGATTTGAAACTGAACATATGCTTGGAGAGTGTACACCTTACAATCTGCTTGGAGAGTGATAAAAACCTGTTTGGAGATTACCAGCGGTCAAAACATTTAAACTTGATGCAAAAGCAAAAATTTGAAAACCGAACATCTGCTTGGAGAGTGTACACCTTGTAATCTGCTTGAAGAGTGATGAAAATCTACCCTTCGTTTTTCACTTTTTCACCCCACCTCTCCAATCTCCTTGCCACAACCAACACACTCCATCCAACCTTTTTATTCATTCATTCTCCCATTCTTCCCACACCTCAGGTCTGCCTGCACCATGGCCTCACAACAGGAGCCAGAACCAGGAGAGATCGATGAGCAGGAGGAAATGGACCACACTACTGAGGCTCCACAAATCGATTTTGGAGCTTTCAACCCCGTTCCGACACCGCCACAGAGACTCACTAGGAGAAGGGCTTCATCTGTAAGTAAAATCTCCACTGTGAACTCTGTAGATCTAAGGAAATCTAATCTTTTGAACTTAGATTTTCATTCGTTTCCGACGCCCGACGCCACTGTAAACAAGCCCGGGTGTGTTCGGAAAACCACGAGCCACGCAATAACCAAAATGCGTGTATCGCCCTACACACGACGCCAAAATTCATCGAAAACGCACAATCTGAGCTGCAACGCATCGCAGAAGCCTACAGATATGCGTCCGATTTCACAATATTTTGAAATAACGACAAAAAGTAGTGAAACACTTTCGCCCCACCCGCCGCCGTCCGCAAAATATGTGTTTCCGAATGCCACCGACGCGTCCCAACTCCCCGGATCGGCGGGGAGAGGGGATCGACCTGAAACGCATAAGAACCACTCGAAAACCACATTAAACGCATCGAACCCACAAGAATCGCATAAAACAAGCCTCCAGGTAGGCACTGATACGCATAGATTGCCGAATTCTGCCCATATTTCGTCAGAAAACCGCCCGATAACTCGGACTGACAGCTCTGTCAAGCCTTCGCCCGAACCGCCCCACTCCCCGGGCACGGCCCGGGCGGCGGACATCTCCTGCCCCTGCGCTCGGGCGGAAACGCCTAATATTTGCTCCAAAAACGCATCAAACGCATCGAACCCGCAAGAATCGCATAAAACAAGCCTCCAGGTAGGCACTGATACGCATAGATTGCCGAATTCTGCCCATATTTCGTCAGAAAACCGCCCGATAACTCGGACTGACAGCTCTGTCAAGCCTTCGCCCGAACCGCCCCACTCCCCGGGCACGGCCCGGGCGGCGGACATCTCCTACCCCTGCGCTCGGCTTGAAACGCCTAATATTTGCTCCAAAAACGCATCAAACGCATCGAACCCGCAAGAATCGCATAAACTAAGCCTCCAGGTAAGGACTGATACGCATATTTTGCCGGATTCTATCCACATTTCGCCAAAAAACCGCCCGATAACTCGGCCGGACAGCTTTGCCAAGCCTCCGCCCGATCAGCTGACAGCCCCGGGACACGGGATGACGGTGGACAGCTCCTCTCCCTCTGATCGAGTCAAAACGCATAATTTTCGCTCGAAAACCGCATTAAACGCATTGAATCCGCATGAATCGCATAAAACAAGCCTCCAGGTAAGCACTGATACACATGATTTACCTGATTTCCCCCATATTTCGCCAGAAAACCACTCGACAACTCGGTCGGACAGTTTTGCCAAGCCTCCGCTCGATCAGCTGACAGCCCCGAGACACGGGATGACTGCGGACAGCTCCTCCCTCTCCGATCGGGCCAAAACGCATAATCTATGCTCGAAAACCACATCAAACGCATCGAACCCGCATGAAACGCATGAAATAAGCCTCCATTTGGGGACAGAAACACATGAGTCGACGAAATTTCAGCATACTTCACCTGTGTCCCCAAATGTCACCTGTCACAAATCGGTTGTTTTGGGGCATTCGGGTCTTCACACTATCAACATCCCTCCACCACCTATGGGAGTTCCGGGGAACCCGGCCGGTTGCACTGTGAATCTTAATCCTGAATCGGGTGAGTATTCTAATACTGACACAAACACTACTTTCTTCAATCTCCAACCGGAGGTCGATGACTCACGTGATACGACAGATAATAATCATAGCGATTGTATTATCTCGACATCAATTTCTTTCGAAGAACCTGTTGGTCCCCCTGGCAGTCACCTGAGCTGCGCTCAGCCACAGCCTAGTGACAATGAGCTTGACACCACACTTGACAATCTCTGCTATCTGGATACGTCAGTGAGATCATCCCTCGGTGAGGAGATTTTCAGCACACCTAGTCGCACTAAGAATGCCAAGGGTAAGTCCCGATCTAAAGTTAGGTTTGATTGTGATCCACAACTTACACCTAACAATAGGAAAGAAAAACGAGCTCATGATAACGACGAAGAAAGTATGTCCACTAAACGTTCCCGATTATCATCTCTCACTATAGACGCTAGTCATGATAGAAAAAGTTTCATCAGCGGAATCACACGGATCCCATCTAATATGGGCACCTACGCTTACGCTGTCAAAAAGGGCCTTAACGAACGTAATAGAGTCCCTTTCAAATTCAAACCAGCAGTCCGAGCCACAGATCCACATATATCTGATTCAGTTCCCTCTCTGTCCCGACAGCACGTCGTTGAGAACCACTACCTCGATGCCCTTGACGCGGTGTCGGAACCTAAATGGTACAAGGCGAGACGGGTCCTAACTGCAGCCGCGAGATCGAGCTACAGATGGAGCTGGTTGGCTCAGAGTTTCAAAAAACATCAACTACCAGACTGGGCCACTGGACTCGCCCCCCTGCCACCCTGGGCACGAGATGACAGCAAGCTGGAGGACACGATCTTCGATATACGGACCAGGGCAGCAAATGAGGTTCTGGAAGCGGTCCTCATACACACACGGGACCTTTCTTTCGCTCAACAGGCAGAGGGTGACAAGCTCCTAACCGAAGTTGAGCGCGCCTTTACGCAGAACCAGGTTGCACACAGCCGCGCCGACCTAACAGAATACACCGAAAAGGAGTTGGTGACCCTCCAAAAAGAACTCAAACACAAGAAAGAACTCATGCTGCTCAATCAGCCGACCTTGAGCGAGATGATTGAAATGCAACCGGAGAAAAGAGTTCACCCGAACCAGGTTAACAACCCAAGCGTGGCGACCACCAGCCAACCACCTTCAACGACACCATCCCGTCACCCCGACGCGGAAACCGATCAACTGCACGCACGGCAGGCCATAACACGACCGACCAGACCAAATCGAAGCCGACGCACCACCAGTACAAGCAATAGGGCCCCACAAGAACAACCATACACTTCACCAAAGCCAAACCGTGGACGTAGGGGAAACAGAGGAACCCTGTCAAGAGGCCGCCCACGCCCCAATGCGCCATCGACCAACAACACTCGCCCACCAAATACGGCGACGAGAGGCAATCGCCAAGCGAATCGGGGTGGCCGAATGACCTATCCTGATCCGGACCAAACACCGTCCAGGTCACAATACCAAGATAGGGCAACAACCGAATACCGCCCAGAACCTACGACCCCTTTTCGGTCACGACCCCGGACACGAGGTCCGATACGGAGGCATGGCTACGAACCCCCGCTCCACCATCCGTACGGCCGACACCAGGAGGACTACCAACGCACCTATCGTCCGGAATATCCAGAAGACCGACTACGAGACCCGGCCCCCTCAGAATACCGACCACTTCCGCTCGCCCCATATCGGGACCTAGGCATGGACAGATACCGGGACTATTACTATTAGGTCCCCATCTGAGGTCACCACCCCCCCACCCAACTGTTAGCTTGTTGAATAAATGCTCCGAACGCAACATGACTCAACCTCTTATTTCCAATCAAGTCACCAGTAACGGCCCACCGGCTCCGGCAGAAAACGAGTCGCCGAACACTCTAAAATCGGAACGCGCCGATTTTCTGCGGCTAACTGAAGCAATTCTCTCGGATACCACACCGATAGATAACGTCATAAACCTTTCAGACCATAACCTCACATCAGATGAGAAAAATGTTCTCAAAAATGGCCTCAAATTCTGCCCCACGCCAGGCGCGCCGGAACTTGGAGACATTAGACGTGATCTGGATAAATTCCATCGATCTCTTCGAATTAAGTGTTACTTCAACAAAAAGAACATCGCTGCTGACGGAGAAGAGGGGACCAGTACAGGCCCCTTCTCTGATGTTTCCAAAATCAAACTTAAATCAAACTCGACTTGGGTCCCACCCAATGGCCCGGTAAATCTAGAGAACATTATAAGTATCAATGAGCTGGATATCCTTAATTCAACAATCCACTCACCCAAAAGCTATAACCTACCCCGCGGCGAACGGGGCAGTATCCGCGCTTTAGCACGAAATACAGAAATTGTCATTAAACAGGCTGATAAAGGTGGGGCTGTCGTAGTCCAAAACAAAAAGGACTACGTGCATGAAGGGGAAAGACAACTGAGCGACACTAGGTTCTATAGGGAAACTCCAACAGACCTCACGGTGACTCACAACAATCAAGTCCTCCACCAACTAGAACAGATGAGGTTACGACAAGCGAGCCACGTACAGCGCAACTGTACCTACTTCCGAAAATTCACAAAGGGACAAAACCGGTCCCTGGTCGTCCAATTGTGTCCGCGAATGAGAGTCCGACAGAGAGAATCTCAGCGTTTGTCGACCATTTCTTAGCCCCGATCGTCCGGAGTGGTAAATCGTACCTACGCGACACGACGGATTTTCTCATGAAATTGAAAGACGTAGACGACCTAACAGGTTCCGAAATCCTTTTGACGTTGGATGTCACCTCCCTTTACACCAACATACCCAACAAGGATGGCTGTGATGCAGCCTTCCAAGCACTATGCAAACACCGACCATTCGGGACCCAGCCAAGCAACCTTTCCCTCCTAGAGCTTTTGGCACAGGTACTCACTCTAAACAACTTCCAGTTCGATAGTCGTAACTTCCTTCAAATTGGCGGCACCGCAATGGGAACAAAAGTCGCACCCTCGTACGCGAACGTCTTTATGTCGGATTTTGAGGAGAAATTTGTTTATACTTATTATCTCCAGCCAAAAATCTGGCTACGCTATATAGACGATATATTCTGTATCTGGCAACATGGTGAACAAGAGCTCGAGAAATTCACTGACCATCTGAACAGCGTCCATGACACCATAAAGTTCAGCGCCGAAAAATCGACCACAAGTATTAACTTCCTCGACATGACTGTTCAACTCAACGAGCGCAACTTGACGACCACCCTATATTGTAAACCGACTGATCGGAATAACTACCTACCATTTCACTCGGCACACCCATACCACTGCAAAAAGGGCCTCCCGTACGGCCAATTCCTACGTATCAAACGAATTTGCAGTAAACAGATCGATTTCGTCTCAAACTGCGCCAAGAAGGCAGCCCTTCTGAGACAGAAAGGCTATCCAGAAACATTACTGGTCGAAGCGTTTGATAGGGCTAACAAGATTGACAGGTCAACACTCCTAACCAACACATCAACGGAGAAGCAGGCTGAAAAGGATGACCCTTTTTTCCTCACCACAACCTTCAACTCTTCAACAAGAATCCTTTGCGACCAAATAGGCAAAACATGGGACCTCCTGGACCGCTCATCATCCACCCGCCACCTCTTCGAAAAGGGGTACAAGACAGGCTACAGGAAACCTAAGAGTCTAAGAGACATCTTAGTACGGTCGAAACTGCCCAGGGAAAATCCCACCGAACATTCAGTAGCCACACGGGAGAGAGCTACATGCAACAACAGAAATTGCCGATACTGCCCACGGCTGAACCACAGTGGCACGATCAAATCTCACATCACCAAACGTGACTACTACACAAGACAAAATGTTGATTGCAACAGCAACAACTTGATCTACGCCATCGAATGCAAAAAATGCGGCAAACAGTATGTGGGCCAGACCAAAAACAACCTGAAAACCAGGTTCAAAGCCCATTTCTACACCATCACCGGAGACCCTAGAAAGACCGAGGTCTCGCGACATTTCAACTCACCCGGACACGAGGGTCTGAACGACGTGGAAATATATGTCCTTCAATTCTGCAACTTGGCACCCGACAAGGACTCTTCCCTTAACCGGAAGCTGAATGCGGAATTCCAGTGGATCCACAGGCTACGGAGCCAAATCCCAATGGGCCTCAACGCCATTGATAACAGCTACTAAAGAATTCTGTTGCTCTACATCTGATCACCTTAATTACGTCTAACCTACGACCTACCCAGTCACCCAATCTGTGATCTTATCGACAACAGGTCTTAACAAGGATGGAACGTCACACTGCCTAGTCAACGAAACATAAACCTTCACATTTGGATATTTGGTCAATCAGCTCTCTATGTTTTACCATATGCCTGAGTAGGACGTGCATGCCACGCCCTTAGCCAAAAAGATCCTGTGTGGACACCGTGTAACTCAACCTTACATACGGCCTGATGAGGTGTTTACCGAAACCGTGCACACCACCTGTTGACCCCCTATTTTCTCATCTAAACCTGGACTGCGTAAGACAGGTTTTGGGGGTTGCAGATTTAATTCTGCTGGTCAACCAAGTTAAGATATCGGCTAGTATCCCCTATGGAGATTTCCTTACAAGTGGACCGTGTAGGACACTGTGAGGATAGCCCATCAACAACAATATATCAGATATCTTAGGCGAATACCCGGACCGCGTAGGACGGGCATTTCTCCACCCCTATCACATGTAGGTCATTTCATCACATCTGGACAGGTGGATAATAATCTGGATAATTTAGGAACTAAACGAAGTTTCCGACTTATGATATACAAGTAGCAGAGTGGCCCTTGCCGCCGCTACGCCTCATAACGAGTGCTCAGTGTGGCCCCTGCCACCGGCACTCATCGCCCTAAAACCCACCACCCCAGATCCGAACACCCCTTACCAGCCCCAGAAGTTGGCGGGAGCATTCATGAATATTGATGACACATGACCATGACTGACCAATCAGGTGAGCCGCTAGGCAGAGTGCAGTGTTGAACAGTGGGGAGTCCCCCACTACACGGTTGCCGTCCAAGGAGAGAGGACCCTTCGTTTTTCACGAAAATCTATTTGTAGATTACCAGCAGTCAAAACATAAATTTGATGCAAAAACAAAAATTTGAAACTTAACATCTGCTTGGAGAGTGTAAACCTAAAATCTGCTTGGAGAGTGATAAAAACCTGTTTGGAGATTACCAGCAGTCAAAACATAAACTTTTGAAAAAAGAAAGGGGGAAAAAAAGGAAAAGAAAAAAAAGAAAGAGATGCAAATCTCATGCGATACTAGAACCACTCCAATAATCCTACCATTCAATATAATGAAACCTGGGAATAAATGAAAAATGAATACTAAATATCTGCTTGAAGAGTGATGAAAACCAGTTTCAACATTACTAACATTCAAAACATTTAAACTTGATGCCACAAGAAAAATTTGAAAACCAAGCATCTGCTTGGAGAGTGTGAGCCTTAAAATATGTTTGGAGAGTGATGAGAACCTATTTGGAGATTACCAGCAGTCAAAACATAAACTTGATGCAAAAATAAAAATTTGAAAACGAAACATCTGCTTGGAGAGTGTACACCTTACAATCTGCTTGGAGAGTGATGAAAACCTGTTTACACATTACCAGCAGTCAAAATATTTAAACTTGACACAAAATGATAATTTTGAAAATCAAACATCTGCTTGGAGAGTGTAAGCCTTAAAGTCTGCTTGGAGAGTGATGAAAATCTATTTGTAGATTACCAGCAGTCAAAACATATAAATTTGATGCAAAAACTAAAATTTGAAACTGAACATCTGCTTGGAGAGTGTAAACCTAAAATCTGCTTGGAGAGTGATAAAAACCTGTTTGGAGATTACCAGCAGTCAAAACATAAACTCTTGAAAAAAGGAAAAAAGAAAAAAAAAGATAATCTCATAAGTCTGATTCTAAAACCACTCCAATGATCCTAAATTTAAATATAATGAAATTTGAGAATATATAAATAATGAAAAACTATATATCTGCTTGGAGAGTGTTAACCTAGGGACACTTGGTTACCTTTATCAATATTGAAACATCAAGAAATAAACCAATGTGATGACTCCAAAATGAATGCAAAAGATCTATTAAGTGGTGCCACCTAGTGTATACTTTGGGTTTCCAATGACAGGAAGTTGGAGAGGAAGTGGTATATGATGCAATACACAGCCTGGTCATTCCTAGTCTAGGAAGCCTGTGCATGTAGAGACTCAATACACCACACATAACCTGATAAATGTGATCACCCAATCAATGGTGGCGAATAAGACTTCAGGCGGATACAGTCAGACTCACCTCTTCAGTGGCATAGAGCCTTCGTGGCCGAGTAGCAGGGTGTGAACCTGAGCAGCGAATGTCTTACGGTGAAGGTGTACGCTGGGCAGACCGTGAGTGTCTTGTAGCCCCTGGGCCGCGGTGCTGCCCGCCGGACAATGCAGGCTGCAGAGGTCCGACTCCCCCACCTAAGGTAACACAAACCAGAAAATCATTGGTTATCATATTGTGCTTATTTCATAAGGCATATTTGTAAATAGGAACACTGAAAGGTCTGTATGGCTGAAGATAGAAAAAGTTAGCTCCCAACCCTGGATGCAGTATAAATTGTTTCTTTAGAATCCCAGCGATGAGGATTCCTTTTTTTAATGAAATGTCTTTATTTGTAGCACTTTCAAGATGATAGATTGTGTACGCTTCACAGACAGATGCTCTAGTGTCAATTATCATTTGTTGAAATTCGATCAGTTAAGAGGATGACAAAAGGTTAAGTTTTTAATTCTTGAATTCTTTGTACATTAGCAATTCTAAAGGCCCACACCAACAATATAGAATGAACTAGATTTTCAGGTACTGCCGTACCGAAGGAGGCGGGCAGTGGATTGTGCAATCATTATAACAAGTTACCATTTTAGTACTAAAGATGTGCCTGGAGAGTGTGAGGAATTTGACACTGAAACCTTCTTTGTCAATCTCCATGTATCCCTATGGGAAAAGAGATTTGCTGTGTCTGGAGAGTGATGACCTACTTTCTTTACTACAGGAAATTCCTATTTCAATATTGTAACAACAAACTTATGGATTGTCTCCCAAATTACAAGAAAACAACCAAATATTTCAGAATTTTGGAACCAAACCACCATATACTAGAAACAGAAATAGAGAAATACATATAGTTTGAAGATTCTAATGCTGGCATTACTGAGAAAAGTGGAACGAAAAATTTGTCACAAAATTGTAACAACTGTTTTGACCCCCATTGAAATGCATTGAGACAACCTGGTGTAGAAAGAGTCTAGAGAAGGTCAGCGGCCTAAGGCCCGCCTCCCAATAAATACTTGACAAATCTAATGAGATCCTACCTGCTGTTCAAATTTCCTGGAGGGTGGCGTGTCAAGCACAACCCCTGCTGACTGGGGGCGGGCAGCTGGGCGTGGGGACAGGGCGCCCACCTTGAGGGGCGTGGTCTGCGGGGTGAAGGCAGAACGGGCCGGGCCGGGGGAGCCCCACCGACCGGTCATCTCCTGCCGCGTACTAGGAACTGGGCAGGTGAGTTGTACGGAGTGACCGGTCTGCTCTTCATTTAACAGCATCACCTCGTCTGACATCTGCTGCACATCAGACAGTGTGACTCTACTTTTATACCTGCAAATATGGGGAACAATTGAACTTATGAAATACATGTAGAAATATGGATATAAAACGGTTCTATATATGGAATATATATGAATACGCAATACCTAATCTTCCCTGTACTAAATCAGTAAATGGTCGTCGTATAAAAGCAAGTGATCATAGGAGTTGGATAAAATCTGTCTTTTTTTGAAACCTTCTGTTTCAGCTAATTGTGTTAGCAATCATTTTCAAACATATGGCTGTTATCTGAACTTAGCAACTACATTAAAGATAGACCACAGTGATGACGCCACTCACTTCTTTTCATACAAATCCACGAATTTAAACCATTTCAGGGTTGAGCCGGGAACCTCTTGCAAAAGCTCGATGACGTTGGCTTTCACCTCATCTGTGACGGGCGGGTGATGCTTCAGGTACACATGGATTCTCTTACAACCTATCTTTGTGGCCCGGTGAAGCTTAGCGGCTGCTCTCTCTGCTGCTTTTAGGGTTGACACCTTCACTATTCCGACGAGAGAATCGTCGGGTTGATATTCAATTGATATATCCTCAACCTAAATTTGAAAAGGAAAACAAAATTTTTCATTTTGACGTCACGGAAATAAATTTCAGTTTTAACAGGATGGGTACCCCCAAGCCAATTATATCTTTTATGTAATGAAGTTGATATCTAGTGTGTGTAGAGGACTGTGTAACTTAAATATATGGACTAGCATTAGTCTAAGCCTCCTTGAAATTTGTCGCATACTTTTAAACCATACAACAGCGACTCTACATTTTTGTTAAACAATTTGATTAAACGCAGAATCACAGGCAAAGAAATGTTAAAAGTATTCCAAAATACCTTTGCATGCCTTTGGAAGTGTTTTTTCAATTCGCCTTTCAATTCTTTCTCATCTTTCTTGCTATCAAGATTGGTGACCCGAAGGTGAAATGCTCCCTGAGGACTGCTGGGGAAGCTGGTGGAGCCCTCTGGTGTTGACTCACGCTGACTGTGGCCTACATAGGTGGGTGATCCCCCAAGGTAGGATGGGTCTGATGTTAAAGTGTCAGCCGAAAAACGGTCACCTGAGTCTGATAAGGAGGGACTGCTGCGGTTGCTGCGATTACTGGAGTTGGAGCGCGATCGGGAGAATCGGCGGCCTGGGTTGACGCCGCGGAAAGCGGGGCTGTTCCTGCCCCGCGGGTCCCGGAACGGGGAGTTCAGCTGTGGGGAGAAATTTGGCTGCCTGTAGAAAGTGCGGGAGGGACTGTCATGATTCTGGCCGCACCGGTCTGGAGTTGGTTGGCGGTGGGGTGCCCTTAGCGGGGGATCAGACAGAGTGCGGTTTCTGGGTGGAATTTGCTTCTTGTATACATAGCTTGTTGGGGTAAATGAGTGGTGCCTTTCGAGCTGCTCCACTTTGGGTGAGCAGCTCGGTTTGCCCTTTTGGTTCCACGGCAGGTTCTCCATCTCCGAGTCGCCATCCTCCTGGTGGCTGCTGCTGCAGCTGCTGTGTGGGTGAGCGGAGCTGAACTTCCCGTTGCAGAACGGTTGAAGAGGGAGGCTGCTGGCCGGGGAGGTAAACGGGGTGGGCGACTCACTGCGAGTCTCTCGGGTGGCAGGGTGAAACTGGTCGTGCAGGTCAGTGTATGATTTTGGAGGCGTTGCAAGTCTTTGTGGTTCAGATCCATGGAGCGGAGAGCTACCACCAGCTGGGATGAGATGGGAACGACCTGGACTTCTCTGGCGGTATGGACTGGATTTAGGGCTACCTTGAGGACTACTCTGGGGACTGTTACCGGAGCCATCGGATGAGTGATAGTCAAGCGCAGACTTAGAGCCCCGCTTCTTTCGCAGTTTTTTCCTAGCAGATTTAGACTTGGGGGAGTGGTAGCAATTATTGTATTGGTCCGAGAAGTGGCTCTCGACGGGAGTTGGTGCTATGTCTACTCTAATCTTACTGCCAAACACATCTTCTCCATTCATACGCCCTCTAGCCCTGGAAGAGAGAAATTACAAATAAATAATTATCCGGCAGTTTCAACCCACCCCTAAACGAACTTTATCTCCTAGGAAATTTCCTCAGTTATCAATAAGAGAAATACATACAGGGGTTTCCTCTAGCATTTCCCTGACATAGTTGATAATCATCTTCTTGAAAATGTATATACTCAGATAAATTTATCGTCAAGGAAGCCATTTACCAAAAAAATTATATATATATATATATATATATATATATATATCTGGACAATATACGTATTTATATAAGCAGGCTCTGCTTCACATCTCTAAAAGAAAGGAAGGTTAACACACGACTCCTACCCACCTCTCTGCCAATTCCAAATCTTTGAACCTGATCTTTGCTCGAGGTGGTGCCACAGTAAGGACTTTTCCTCCACAATTTTCAGAAAGTTGGTGTAGCCGCGCTGATAACGCCTTATTATCGCGACCGCTGGGGAGCCCATGAATAATGCAGTCATGTTCAACAGACTGTTAAAAAGAAAAAAGTGAAACACTGAGAACGCTGAAATATTGCATATAGCGTCAAAAACAAACACTGAAATTGTAATTTAGTATGTGAAAAAGTTATGTGTGTTTTAGCAGTCAAATAATTTACTTTAATTTTTTAAATGAAAATCAAACTAAAGGAAATAAATTATCGATGGGTTATTTCGTTGTTTGGTAAAAAGTTAAGTGTTGTACATCACATGTATATAGCCTTATATGGTTCAACTTTTTAATACACACACAAACATCAATACATGTAAAGAATGCCTACCTTAGTTGATGTTTGTCTGCTGGGGAGTTTGTTGATGAATTCCGCATATGGGAAACGCTGTTGAACACACTGTCGGAGGCCTTCATTTATGCGGTCCGGGTGAATCAAAATTGCATCGAGTTGGTTACGATGTTGGATATCGGAGAGCAATCCTTCAAAATTAACATCACCTGTAGGCAAAACGAAATTCCTTTATTACCTAGGCTAGATAAGATATCATAGATAGGTAGGATAAGGATGCAGGGTATCAGGTATGCTTTTCACATATTAATTTTTCCAGTTAGTTGAATACAATATCTATTTGCTAAGTGAATGAGGTTAATCACAAGTTCAGTTTATAAATTCAGGTTCTGTACAATTTAAAAAAAATCTATTTGCGAAGACTTTAGGGTGGTTTCTTCCCCCATGCATTAACAAATCAATACACAAGGGCCTCGAAGTGTCATAACTATGAACACTTTCAGTACTGTATTTATCTAAACGTTGAAATAACTGTCGAACTAACATGAAGAGTTGAGTTTGTTTTATTAACCGACATGGTTCGCGTTTTGACAGGCTTCTTCAGGTTGTATTTATTTAATTTCTTTTTAAACAGCTATTGGCATAATTGTATCTTGAATGCTGGTTTTAGCATAATTCCATTTCCTTGGCTTCCTTTCCTTCAACCACTTCAGAAATCCTCTAATTAAGTCTTTTGTCTCCAAGTAGATCTACTTAAATACATATAAAGCGTCTTTTTTCACCTGAAATGAGGACAACAGTCGCTGGAGGTTTGTGTGTTTCAACAAAGTATCTCATACGCTGGCGCAATTTTTCATCTGCAGCATTTTTATTGGTAGCATCAACGTGAACTATGGTGACCTTCAAAGACAAATATTATTTATTAAACATTTTAACCATTTATCAGTCCTAGGTTATATATGATGTGATCTCATGTAAATGAAAACATTTTACATTGTTGAGCACCTACATATCTTTTAGGTAGCTTTTGGTTAAAAATAACGTTTAATAATCGATTCTTTGTGACAAATGAGAAGAAATTACCTGTGCACTGTTAAGCTCTTTCATGAGCTCCTTGTTCTCTTTACTAGCATCACAGACGCACATAAATTCGGCCTCTTTGTCCAAGTCGGGTTTGTAGAGCTTCTTACGGATCCGGCCAACCAATTCACGAGCTGACCCTCCTTTTGGCACCCGACAGTTTTCGATGTCCCAAAAGACACCGAAAGACCGGCATTCATTTCCAGCCGTCGCCATGGATCATGAAACTAAAAGAATACAATGGGATGTTCACTACATATGATATTAGGTGGCCATACTACAATCCTATTCATTAGGAAATTGAAAAATTATACATACTCTACATTTGACGTAGGATTAAGGAAGACAGAGTTAGATATGATCTATCATATGATTATTGATTTTGATTGTTGGTGGGTTCTGATGAAAAAGCAGTAAATTCTAGCTCACCTTTTCATGTTTCATTCTTTGATCCAAGGTTCAGTACTTTCTCCAATTAGCCAAAGCGGCGATGAGCAATTTGTTCGGCATCGTTCCCTTGCCATCTATATCATTACCAAACATACCTGAAAGTAAAAGTAAACAGTCATTATTCGTCTGTAGGGCACACTAGCTCTCACCTCTACCACCAACTACATAATTTTCAGTGCAATTGTACATAATGCAATGTTGCAATTTCTTTTCTACTAATATCAGCCACACAGATTACCGTGTGCAAGACCTACAATTAAATTTACAGGAAACAGTTAAACTAGTACGCAGAAGCCACTCCCATTTTCTCAATTTAGAAAACGTTAAATAAGGCTAAATATAACATTTTAAAAGGTCAATACATTGACATAACACACATACATTTCACCAGATATAAAATCAACTAATAAAAGAGTACTGCTGATATAGCACCAAGGACAGCTACTTGGTTGTGATATTTCTCAGGCATAGCGTTGACATTAATCAGCACCAGAGAATTTTTGATGTTCTATGTTCAACTTTTAACTCTGATTAAACACGATGTAGCACCTATCACAATAAAATTCTCCCGTAACTCCAGCAGCTCCTTGGAAACATTTTCAATATTTCAATGAGAGGAGAGATTTGCACATGGTTTGCACATCATTATGGTGTGATAAGATCGTCTGGAACACAGCTACCCAGTAAGATATATTATTTATTGCACAATATTGCTGAGACAATACATGGCATGGACGAGAAAGAACTACATGAGCATTGGCTCTTACATACACCAAAATACAGTACACTACTGTCTACATATTGTAACACAATAGGTTATATTCCTAAGTAATGTTATAAAGTTGAGTACAGAGATCAGCCATAGGAATTTGCTTTGCATAGAAAGTTCATCACTGCTGTTATGATAGTAGATGTTTTACTACTCAGTAAATATACCAACAATTTTTCAGTTTCTATTGACAATGCATCTGGTTCTACAGCAGTCAGTACTTATGATTTTAAATGTTTCTCTGGAAGTTCAGTATACATTAACAATGGGCAAAGAGAATAAAATGCTGTTCTGTTTCAGGTTGCAACTTACAAATTTTACATATGAAGTCAATTATGTAATGAGACGGAGGATGAGTCACTATGTCATGGCTCATGCAGTGTAAAGTTAATGAACTTGCCCGAATCAAATTATTTGACCATATTATGCAATTATATGATAACTTTTGCAGACTAGACTCGAATCAAAAATTTGTTTACATAATACAAGCCAACGAATCTCAACTTGCCATCTATGTTGAATCCTCCATACTAATACTACTAATGACAATATTGCATAGGAAAAATGGTGAGCTCTAGCCCTAGACAGATGTCGTTAGGCTTGCCACCTATTATCCAGATCTATATCTTCATTTTATGTCATATGTTTATTCTCATATGTTTATTGATATTGATAACATGTTCATGCACGACTGTGTTTTGTAAAATTACTTTGTGAAGAAGTGTATTTCAATAAAGCTCCTTGAACTTGAACATATCCTTTTTTCGGGTTGCACACATGGAATGATGGATTGTAATATCTATCTACTAATAATATAAGAAATATTACACAAAAATCACTGGTGGAACCCACTTAAATAAAATTTACCTGGAACCCCCTCATTTTTACTTGGAACCCCCTTTGATGTCGGGGCTGGCTACGCCCCTGTGACAAGTGTTATATTTATGGGGCAGGAACATGACTCTACACGACAACTGACAGCTGACTGTTGTTGGTGTTTTTGACTGCCGTCTGACGATTGACGTCCACAAATCTCTTTGGACCCGTTTTACTTTTGCCAGTTTTGGTCTGTCAACACTGTCAATAGACATGGGAGCGAGGTTTACTTACTGGAAGTGGCTTCTACAAATCAATCAGGTCATCCCTCTTCTTGATTATTAACATTTAACCACTCAAAACAAGCCAAATTTACTTCCGAAACAATATCCTTCTCTCCGATGGAAGCGCCCAGCCACATCTGACACTTAACGGAAGTGACGTCATTTGACAAGTGCCCGTTTCCGCTCCAGCAAGAAAGTAGTTCGCATAAGGAAATCCTAAATAACATATGTTCTCGCTTGCATTGAATCAAGTAAAGTATTTTTCTGAATACAAGAATAAGAATGTGAACTTTTGAATAAAAATTATGGTTAGGTTATTCTAAAAAATCTGAACCCTAAACTCGTTCATAGCGTATGAATATTGGGACTACACGTCCGCCATCTTACAGCTCACACACAACTTCCTGAGATGGGAACGGTTGGTTCTGTCGCGGTTGGTAGTCGTTTGCAATTCATTTGACAAACTTTGGTCCATCCCGCGACTGTTTTACACAATCATTGGATTATAGACATCAGTTGAGGTTTAAATACACAGAGACTGCCGGCCTTTCATCGATCAAATCGTTTTTGATCGAGGAGGGAGGTTGGCTTTTCACAGTTGGCCGTTTCAACTGTCGGGCATTTGGCGATCAACATTTCAAGCCGTGGATGTTTGTTTGCGGTTGGTTGACCTGTCACTTGTCAAAAACCATCCGAAATCCAGCAGCGTAGGAAATAAGATATATCCTTTTGAAAGGATATTGGGAGTATTACCGTGAACATTGTGTCAGATCTGTACAGAGATGGATGATGATGAACGCAACTTCGCCTCTCCTGAGGATGAGGCGGCGTACTGGAAGGATCTTGCCAAGGCCTACAAACAGAGGTGAGTATTTTGGTCCATCCTGCTTCTGTGGCAGACCACACAAATTTAAGACGAATGACTGCATGAGTCAGAGCCACATGACAACATATGAATGGGAAGAAGAACTGGGTGCTTGACTTTGAAGTCATCTGCTCAGGATGATCCGTCATGATCATCAACTACAATAAAAATGAAATGATAAAAATGATAATTGATGGAGAATCCACTCTGTCACTGGGTGAGTGTGTCTGGTCCTGTGGGTGGCAATAACTAGGCAGACTAACTCGTGTTTTCTTTATATTTGCTACGTCTAGATTATTCAGTGTATACATTTGTCATATCAAATATTTACAAATCAATTCCCTGCCTAAACTTAAGGCTAATTACAGGAAGAATAATTTTCTGGTGGTATTGAATAAGCCCATCCCAGTAGATACATCAACATCAAATTTTACCATGAAATAAAATTTAATAGCAATTTCCTTCTGATTTAATCCCCAAAGATAGATGTGTAAAACAAAACTAACCATGGTGGTTTGGTTGACAAATTGCTACTAAAATTTGTAAAAGTTTTATATATTGGCCTTTATCCCATAGGAACCAATGTTAAAGCCTGTCAGCCCAATCTATAATGGCCAACCCTATTTTCCCTAATTTGATTGGCTGGCAAACCTGCAAATCTGTCAGTTGGTAAAATTTAAGAAATCTTAGTTTTATCAGTACTTGGGGATATAGAAAAACATAATTCTTAGTAATTCAAACTCTAGGAGATAGGGATGGCTTATATGCTAATTTTGTCCGACCCTTGACCTTGTCCAACCCTGGAATATACCCAATGTAGGATGGGCTTATTGATAGCCATGTAAAAAAAAAAGGTACTTCATTATTATCTTAATAGTAGATTGTGAGACATGGTCATGGATGTAACTGTCTTTAAGTTAAACTTAAAGTTCAAGTACATTGAATGAAACAGAGAAAGCCTGTATTTGCCACAAGAAGCCACTCTGCCCATAACATGTTATATTATAAAAGGTGACACTGGGTTTGGTACAATATTTTTTTGTTAACTATTATAATTCTAGGATACGTTATTTCTATGTTCAGAACCTTTGTTTGACTGCTTATATTTTAGATACTAAGTTTTAGAATTTAACCCTGGGATAAACTCCCCTTTTTGGAGGATCACATGAACCTCCTATCTCAGTGGTGGACATAATTTTTAAAATCTAGGGGCCAGTCAGGCCCTTAGCTTTTCCAATCTAGGGGCCCTCACCTAAATCTAGGAGCCCTTGCCTACTAGTCTTTGTTATTTGTTATTTTTCTAGCGGCCAGCCGGGCCCCTAACCCAGAAAATCTAGGGGCCCGACCTGCGTTTTAAAGGTCTCGGGCCCCTGGTTATGTCCACCCCTATATCTATGTACTGACTGTTGTCAATAATTTTTTGTTTCCACTGGTTGTCAGCCCCAATTTACTGATGTAGCACGCCTGGAACCAGAGACAGGGAAGGCATCATTTAAGTTAAAATTTTAAGAAGAGCTCAAAATGCCAGGTTGTGGGGGTAGGGGGCATCTCATGGTCTTTCAGTGTCTATCGTTCATGGAATACATAGTCATTGGGAAGGGAACTGAAAATTATTATGATAAAATGTCAATTGCAAATTCTGATTTGAGTGCAAGACACATTGCTGTCTAGTAGACCACATCGACTGATAGAGTATTTTCCGACTCAGGCCACCCTTAGAAAAAAATCTGTTTCTGGTCCAGCGGTCGATGAAAATAAAGGTGACCTGGGCGGCCAGGATTTTTTTTCCCCTTTCGGTTTTGTAAGAATAAAACAAAATTTTGGAAGAAAAAAAATCTTCTCACCCAGGCTAAAAATACCCACCCGGCCGGTCTACTCGAAACATATTTTTGTTAGGACGGCCTCAGGCTTATAATGTTCATGTCAACTCCGCGATAGTCCACAACTTGTTTTCTTTGAACTGCAGTTCCATCTTCAAGAATTATCCTCATAATTTCTGTACTCATCTTCGATTAGATGTTACATGTATATCACATATGTCATTATGAGCTGTACAATAGTTATTTAGGGTTCACCGACCACACCCACTGATCTGACATACACATGTTACACCATGTGTGTCTGCGTGGGTGTATTATGATAAGGCCTCTCCAGTAGGGTGTAGCATTGTACCAAAATTAATTTATATCTCGGCCACGATGATGTTCCAAACTTATGCCATGGGGTGAGGGAATGGGTGAGAGAAACATGGGATGTCTACGATTGCATAACTGGAAATATTTTCCAAAAGCGAAAATGGCACAGTATCGCCAGGGCAACTTACTAGCCTGTTACTGTTAGGCAAAGGCTTTTGTGGACAAATATGCACTCTTAACATTGACCGTGATGTTTGTGACTAGTCACAAAACTCACATACGTATACATCCTATTTATAGATTTTTTTACTAATGCAGGGCTCACGGAATTTGAAAATGGTTAGGTGTCCTGCGGACACCCTGACCAGCATTGTGGGTGTCCTGCTCAGTGCTGTCCTGCACCATAAAACAGGGTGTCCCATTGCCTCAACCTTGATATTAAGGTATGATTTCTAGGGTGTCCACAGGACACCCAGAGGGTCTTGTCAGGGTGTCCTGTACCTTTAGCGGGGTGGACAGGACACCCAGGACGCTGGATTTGATGAGCCCTGTAATGCTATCTGAACCCATCAATTTTTCCGACCCCAAGTGAATGTGCGTTGCACCAAAAGTTTGAGGCACCCGGGAATAGTAGTGAGTAGGGGATGATCACACTCTATGGGGGGATAATGGTGCAGTTACGTTATCTTACACGACCGACCTAACTGATCTTGCCAGTCTTGGTCTTTATCAGCACGTTGTCACGAACCTTCATAGAGGGGCGACAAGATAGAACCCAAGTGTACTGGTAATTTTCCTCCCGCTTTTTTATTACGATTCTCAATCTTCCGATAAGGAATTTATATCAACAAGTTCAACAATTCTCTACGATCACTTCAAGTGATAACGGTTATAACGATAACGGTTGTTACTTTCAATTGTAAGTGTAACTTGTTGAGACGTTCAAAATCTATTCCACAAAATATGACCTTTACCAGCCCCCGGATACATTTGATTTGATTGTAAATTAAGTTTCATCAAGCAATTAAGTTGACGTCATCGGCAGGTGACATGTTCATGTTCCATGATACGAACTAGATTACTTCACATTTGACCTATCAGCCAACTCGTGGTTACCAAACTTCGGTAAAGTGGTGCATCAGATGTCAGAGGTGGTATGCGTTGTGTTATCACTCAGCACATACTTTTCTATTTGTATTCACTGACTGGTCGGCCTTGTAATAAATACCTTACACTGATCAGATTATATTGACCAGTGTCCCACCGAAGCGGCTCGATCAGAATTCAGACCCCCAACCACTATTATGCATAATAATGGTATTCCCTTGCCATGACAGATTCTATCTGCCCTAAGCTTGATTCCCGAGCCATTGCATGTACATAAATATTGGATAGATGCACGCATATGTGTAACTTTATTGAACGAGCGGATATGCCTTCATTGCATGACACTCAGGAATGTAAGTAATATTTCACTATTGATTCAGTGTTAGAAAGTTAATGCTCGGATAAAACTTTGCCCAAACCCCAATGTGGCCGTCTAACACTAAACAGATCCCCGCGGGTATGTCTATCTTTGGCTGAATGGGGGAAAAGTACGTAGGTTGATCTTGAATTGTTCACCAGGTCCTCACTATTTAGAAACATCGTTTTAAGAATAGACTCCAGTGTAAACCAACCTCTAGGTTTCTCAAGTGCAAACATATATTGAGGGTGGCCCTCTGGGGATATTGCCTGGTTTGTTTAGTCGGAGTATGCTGACCTTTTAGTCTCAGTGTACAGTGTATTTGGAATTGCGTGCCTCTGACCTCATAATAGAATGTCAGTGTGTGTTCAATGTCAGCAGTCTATTTTTCTACTACTACTTGGTTCCCATGTCACACAAGCTAGGATCACTTCTTAAAGTGTTCTGCCTTGAGCTGCCGATAAGTGTATCAATTTTTTCTAACCACTAAAGTTTTCCTGTAATAGATATACAAATACGTCAAAGCAAATATTTGTAATCCAAAAATTGAGTATATTGTAATGAAACGCTTTATCACATAGATTGGCAAGGCTTTGCTGTAACTAGATATAGATAGAATGCAGACATCACAGCTGTGTTCATAGAAAAAAGAAAGCAAGAGGACGTAATGTAAAACAAAATTGTATTTCACTATCATCAGTTTGATCGAAATCTGATAATATTCATATAGGAGATTATCACCCCTATTTTGCAGTACTTTACAATCTTTAACATAAACGAGAACACACTAAGTAAAGTGTGAAACGATCTCGGACATAAATTGAACCTGGCTTTGAACTATTTGTCCGGGGCATGTCAGACAAGTGAAGTAGTTTTGTGAAGCCGACCTCCAGCATTGTGGACTGTGTATTTGTACCCGTGGAGTTCAAGTTGGCTTGAGGAAGGCGTGAAATGGGAGTAGGGGTGGCTGGTCAGCAGTGGTCGAGCCCATTGTCTGCGGTCACTGTAGTAGTAACGGCTTAGGGTCAGATCCGATACAGGAATTGTGAAGATATCATTTGGCGGTCGGAAATACATAGCAAAATATAATCCCTAGTAGTAGTAGTAAATAGAATTGTTTACAACCAGAAGAAGCTTAATCCCTAGTTTATTTTACCGGCTCATATTGTTACCTTTTTGGGCAAGTATATTTTCATAAAGATGTAATTTCGTATGAATGAACTCCTTTCGTTGAACTGAATTGAAACTGGATACCGTAAATCCCTACTCTGAGCATTGGAACCTTTGTAAACAGTGATCAGAGGCCGTGGCGTCCTGTGATGTGATGATCCCCCGGACCACCAACCCTTTTAAAATGAATCGTGCATTTATGGCGTAATAATTTAAGAATTTGTTTAAACCCAAGTTTGCTTAGTTCGAAACATGTTGGAAATTACAATTTGATCGCGGTTGTCCATTGAGCAACAAATATTGCGTCCTTGTTTCCCATGTGGCAGACGTTATGTGTAGTGAATAAAATATGGCATATTGTATAGGTCTGTGTGAAAAGTAAATATTAGGTTTGCCAAGTGTGCTTTGCTTCAGAGGTTCAGGCGATTGCAAGCATGTTCCTGGCACGACATGCTTGACTGTATATCACCATATTAAATGTGAGAACCATTGACCGTCATTTAAAAAAAGAGACACCCAACCTTGCCCTACCACTGACCCTTATGAAAGCCCCCATTTTTCAAGTACCCCCCCCCCCCCCCCCCTTCAACCACGAACCTTTTCTATGGCCGTGGGAAGAAACGGGACCTGGGGAACGGGTCCACGTGCTACAAAAACGACCATCCATTCAACACCCACCTCTTGCCTAGAAGGAGGTAGCACATGTTTTATTTAGTCTGACTCAGAGGCACCCCTATGGTGGCTTAGTAAAGGTCGCAAAAACCGTAAATAACGCACTGGTAACTTGACTTACTTTTTGTGCAGTTGTGTGGGACGCATAGGGGTAAAAGTATTCACATAGCCGTAGGGAAAGGTTCCCATATTATAGCCTAAATAGGTAATTGGGCTATACTGATGAGAAAGTCGGCACAGGATATCCATCTGTGTCACGTAGAGTTGATTTTCTCAATCATTATTTTCTAGTTTTTGCGGGCAACATGTTTTTGATCTAGAAACATTCAGTTGTAGATACTAATAGAATAGGGATAATATTTCAGCTTGTACCAAATACATTTGTTGAGAATATGGTTTTCTAACCGTTACTTCATTCATACAAGATTATATAATATCACAAACTCGCTATATACCTTGGACGCCATTGCTATTGTATTTGTTTTTTTTAAATTGAACTTCAAAACATTGAATGATTGATATCGTCTCCGATACGTTATCAAAACGTGTCGTATTGACGTTTTAAATACTTAGATTTTAGAGGGGAAAAATAGATAGAATTGATTAGACACTGAGTCATAATCATAACACAACTCTCAGTCCAATGTGCATTCTGCTTAGGAGCAGATGCTATAGAATTCATGTGGACTATTGTCATGAGGCGGCAGGTACGTGTGTACACAAGCTTCATCAGATGCTAATCGATGAAGTAGTCAATGAGGCAATATAAGGTTATGTCCTACTTTCCCCTGACGCCAACAACATGCAGAGTCAATAAGTTGATACATGGCCTGATTGTCAGCCATATTTCCCTAGAGATGATGTTTCGTATTTTTACGTAATCTGGGGCAAACGTTCCCACTCCTGATAATTTGATTCTGAACATGACTATGAATATCTAAGTACGCGATCCATGGGTTTGGGGTAAGATAGAAATGTCATAATTATGGTATTATCCCTGAGTGTTGGCAGGAACTGGAAGGATATTTTTCCTAGAATTTCGTCATTAATATATGTACTGTAGTACCTGGAAAACTTCACAATGAATAATCATCTTATTGTCTTTCTAATTGTAGCCTCGAGGATTGCCGTGAAGAGTTAGATGAGTTCCAAACAAGTTCCAGAGAACTGGAAGCCGAGCTGGAGGCTCAGTTGGAGAATGCAGAAACCAAAACCAAAGAATTGACAGCCGCCAACCAGCGGTTACAGATGGAAGTCGACATGCTGCGGGTGAGTCTAGTCGTTTGTTATGCCAAAAAATAAAGGAAGGGAAAAAACATTGCAAAAGAAGAAGGGAGTATTATTTGGTACATAGGGGAGACAGGATAAATAGAAATTCACAATGACGTTCCCTTTATAATAAGCAGTTTACCGTTGCTCAGAATTGCTTGACACATGCACACTGAAAGCAGGGCCTATCTGTTTTAAACCAGAGAGGCCGTCTGACATGACTACGAAACGAAATATACTGGTAATATTCAAGACATGCGCTGTGTGATGCGGGCCAAGTCATGCAATCGTTTTTAGTTTAAAATGACTTCTCTGGTCCCTGGAAATAAAAGGTGATGTAGGGCGTGAAAATTCTTTGATGGCAATATCAGGGTATAGTTAAAGACATTATGATTATTATAATCGATATAGAAAAACCTCTGATTTAGGATTTGAATAGAAGAATTGAAATATCGGCAGCTTCATGTATTTATTAGTATACCTAAATAAGATACTTGTTCTGATTTCCGATGGCTATTGAAAGTAGCTATACATCAAAATTTTTATGCGTCCTCTTATTCCCAGAGACGCGTGCTTTCTCGTATCCTTTCAATTTGCACGTTCTACTTCGAGTGAAGGGCCCAAAACCAGGTTAACAGGTTCCAGGATTCCCAGATCCCAGGAAGCGTTGTCCCCTCATGTTAGGGTCATTCCGTATCACCTCCCGTGACCTGTCCGAGGCTCATACAGGCATACTTACAAAGACGCCCCAACCCCTTCTCCAGTCATGAGACCAAAGTGTCTGTTGATTCCCTTAGTAAGCTGGCCGTGAGAGCATTTGGCAATGTGTAGACTGAAGTGGAGTACAAAACAGTTATTGATGTACCACAGCAAGTGTTATGTAAAGGCCACAACAACACTGGTTGATGTTCGTGTTTCCGCGGTCTTTCGATTGTCAGAGATACGTGTACGATAACTGTTGATTTCATAATACCTCTGATACAAAAACAAACCTTTCTGATATGTGTATCATTAATAAATCGATGTTCCACCATTTTGGGGACTGTGTGCCAGAAATGCCCACAATTGAATAGTATTTAATTATTTTGGCGAATACACCAGCAATTTTCAATAGTTTGAGGAGCTTGCTGCCTCGATAGGGCAAAAGATAATTTGCGACACTACAGGTGAAACGACCATTTATAAGATAATAGCAATGATGAGATGACACTTATACCAATTTCGCTCTTTTATACCAGGCTGTTTTCCGACAGACTACCTATAAACGGCTGCATGTTTTGACTCTAATTTACAAACCCAAACAATCATGAATGATTAAATCTGCTGGGGAGCTCTCAAACTGCGTAGTATGAGCCGCTCCGAGCAGTTCTGAGCTACTCTTCCTCATGTCTGCCCCGCCCCAGTCTGCCAGGTCAACCGGCACGCTACCTATCATTTATTTAATGCCCACTTGTTGCGGTATAAGGGGTCGGGAGGAAGT
The DNA here is from genome assembly GCA_936440205.1 of Lepidonotus clava. Classification (NCBI taxonomy): domain Eukaryota; kingdom Metazoa; phylum Annelida; class Polychaeta; order Phyllodocida; family Polynoidae; genus Lepidonotus; species Lepidonotus clava. Next base: position 25,365,903 of record OW387135.1, read on the forward strand.
TTACAGGAATTGGTAATCGCGTGTTGTTCACGTCCACAGTTAGACATGATCTGGCCAATTGCCAATCCGGGGGGTTGGTGATTCCCTCAGATCAGGGTTGATCCCCCATTGGGTTACATTTGTCCCTAGGTGGGGTCGGGGCGTGGCAGGCTTTGGGAATGACAGGCACATATGTAAGGACTTTGATATGACTAGTTGCTAGCCCCAGGAATTTGCAACCGTTGTATGTAAAGCAAAGAGAGACAATGGGAGAGACTATAAGGCGAAAATCTAGAGTGAAAATTAATTCCGTTCTTAGAATGTTGCATTTCTTACCAACCAATAATCAGCACAGGCATATACATTGTTCGGTTTATACAGTTTTAACGTTTATCAACTTTTGCCGTTTACTTGACAAATTCAGCCCTCTCTCGTTTAAATCAGATTTATTTAGATGATTATATCAGCATCAAATTTAGGTAATTGTATTGATTCTTAGATTAAGCGTTTATTGCTATTAGTAAATCACATTTTAACCAAACTACAGCTAACTAGTTTAAAAAAACAAAAACATAGATTTTTTTAATTGATTTCTAAAACGCCGATACACCCAGTCGGCCCTGTGGTCTGCGAGTCAAACATGTCAAGTCGTAAAAAAAAAGTCAACAGTTTTCACCTTTGATTCATGAATAAAGCGAACCCGAGTAACGTGCTTCGGAAAGAAAATTCAGCATTGTCTGTGTCCGTTGGTGTATAATTATCCAATGACTTAGCCTGGGAGAAATTCCTATTTAATAACGTAGAACGGACCCCCAACGTGCGGATCTAGTATCGCACTCTGTAGTTCCTTCCGGCACTGGCCTATATACGTGGTATTATGATCCTGTGGGATAATGATCCATAGTCAAAGCTGACTGGGATATTGTATACAATAATACATTGCTGATTGACCACCCGCATGTGACGAAACGCGTCACTAAAAATGTTTCCCTTATTATTAGTATGAATAGGTAGTACTGATAGTACATATCGTAATCAATTTCAATGAACTATAGTTTGCGAACTAAGAAAGGAATCAGATATATGTGAATTTTGAAGGGGCTAAATAAAAATAACACACAAACACCAAAGTACTGATTTCTCTCTTTCAAACGTTTATTCAACCTTGAAGTGGCATTTTGTGTACGCAAGTTAAAATAATTAAACTTACAACAAATTTCTTTCGTATTTTCAGCACAAACTGGAGACACACCAGGCCCAAAGTCACACCACCATCAACCAACTGGAGGATGAGTTGGCCCAGTACAAGGGGTTCAAGGACGAGCTGCAGAAGTACATCAGGGAACTCGAACAGAGCAACGATGATCTGGAGCGAGCAAAACGGTAAGAACATTTGAATGGTTTCAAGTTTTGCAATTTAGAGTGGTCAAGAAGATACTACTATTGTTAACGAAGCCAAGATTCGTTATCCTCCAATTTGATCATTTTGTATCGGCTGTATTTATCTATATTACCTTAAACTTATATGTGTTTAAAAGTAAGACCTAGATACATAGTAACCAGTGTTCGAAATTAAGGATGCACCCTACACCTCGCGTGCATGATTTTGCTGAAGGGTGCACTGTTTTGTATAGCTGTGCATCTAGTGAGTACACGCATTTTTGAGCAAATAAATGCAGGGAAGGATTGCCGATCGCGCAATTTTCAGAGCTGTGCATGGAATTGATCCTTAATTTCGCACACTGAGATTCATGATATAAACATATATCATACAAAAAATGAATTCAGAAAGAGGAATTATGCTAAATGGGCACCCAAAAAAAAAGATATATTCGCTGATCAATAGTGATAGTGATACGTCACTTCTTGACCTATATCAATTCCATCTACGTATGCCACTTTTGTTCACAACACGGATTAAAGAATATTACCCGTCATGGGCCAGCATAGTGGTAGTTTCACTCACAGAATGATTACTTCATTTCGGCTGTCAAAAAGCGTTAGTTTACTTTCATAACTAGGTGTATACTGAATGAAAACAGACCCCGCGTCATGGCCCCGGGCCAGCGGCAGTCGGCCGGGCCCGTGACATCAGCAGCGGGTGACTTTATGCCTGCCACTTGAAGTAGGCTTTGGTCACCATAACACATTTGTTTCTTGTCAAACATGTGCCAAAATAATTACCAGCTGGGCCTATTTTCCTCAAATTTTTGTAAAACAAAAAAAAAAAATATAAAAAAAATAGGAGGGGTGGGGGGTGGTATCTGTGAAATTCGTAAAACAAAAAATTCTCAATTGGTCCTAAGAGACACGGTCGGGAGGTCAAAGAAACAAACTTTTTTTAAAGTGGCCTGGTTTCTCAGTATAGTACCGCGGAAGGACGGCGCGGAAATGCACTTAGGCCAAGGGCCTGAAATGTGTTATTTACAAAGATAAGATTGCGAACAGGGGGATTGTTACCATTGAGGATGTGGGCGTAATTTGTGTCCCCTGAGGAGGTGAGCATGAACAATGAGGATGTCATGATTATGTCTGTAAGCGGGATTTTTTAAATGACATCTCAAATAAATGGATGATACAACAAGGTCGTAGTAAAGAAAAATGACGATGAATCCAAAAATATATCCTTGAAATGGTTGCCGAAACAAAATTCATGCGTATGATTCATTTAGTTCCCAGGTTTCGGATTTTTAATAACCTTCTGCAGATTGTGGTTTACTCTCTTATGGTTAGATTTGGACGTCTTGAGAAGATACGGGAAGCGAAAAAAAAGTTGATGCACTTTTTGTGTTAAACGATATGAGAGAAACTAGGCCGTTGGTCCAAAAGAAACAGGATTTAAATGAAATGAAACTTTTCTCTCCAGCCTCTGTAAACTGTTTTGATATTTTGAGTCGCCTCCTCCGTTGCAGAAACACTCTTATATGTACTAGAAAAACTCATTTTGTGACTCGACACCACGTTTGGGATATCATACACTGCCTACATTCTACTAGAAATAATACTAAACGTTTTCACACTTGGGAAAAAAATACCAAATATATAAATGTGGCGGTATAATAACCAACAGCGTGTTTGTGGTTAGCCTAAGCAGGGTTCGGAGTGCGGATTATATCCGAGAGATCCGTGTTGGCCACAGGATCAACATAGTTGGCAGAGTAATCTGATGACTGGCTTAGGATTCACTTGCCTAAGACAAACGGTGCACGTGGCCGAGCCCCACCTGAGACCTGGGGACTGGGTGTTGATACTGGGCCCAGCGAGGACGGGTAAAGCCCGACTCAGTGTATTGTAAATGTTGACACTATTACAGTACCTATGCCACCACGTTTATTAACTACTTTGAGGGAGGTAATACTTATAACTGGAGATCTTACTTCTGATAGCATGGAACTGCTGTGCGAAGGGTATGGAACGGTAATTATTTTCGGTAAAAGGGACGTACTGATCCCACTGATACGTATAATATTGCACAATTACATTACATAACTTTTCTTTGACCGGTGGTATCAAATATGAAATTCAGATTCAACAGCCTTGGCTTGGTATGTGCATTTCTCCTGCTTAAAAGTGGCAAAACAGACTCATCCTGAGGCTTTTCTGTTAAGCAGTTGAGGGTGTAAGAATCCCTAGTTACACACATATAAAAAGAAACCTGCCCTGAATAAGTGCAAAGGTACCCTTCAGAGTTGCAAAGGTACCCTCCAGACTCAAAATGCATTTCGAGATACAGGGGTCAGCTTGGGTTAGTTTCCAATGGTCATGAGACATAATGAAATCAATTGTAGAGAAGTGCTGGGCCAATATAGGCCATAAAATCTGTTACCTTGACTAATAGAACAAGAATTTAGAAGATCCACAAATAAGTCATTTTCATTCCTCCCACCCCTCTCCACCCACCCGTACATAGGGATTTACCCACCTGTGGGTGACTTAACGTCCCCATCTGTCAACACCCACGCTCCACACCTACTCCGGCAGGTGAACATGTTGAGGCCCACATAGACGGGGACCCTCCGAGTGGAGCGCTATGACCAGTGATGCGTGACAAAACGTGGCCTTTGATGGTCCAATTAACGCATGCCTCGTAAAAAGATAACACGCTCTACCTAGATCCCGGCGTTCACGTTACCCTGTCTGACCTCATGTCTGAGGTCTGAGAAGGAGGGCTCTTTGATTTGATCCTTCTGAGACGAGGCAGCAATAAAAAATTGTTTTTGATTTGATGAAATCTTTACGCTTAATTTGCAAGAGGAAGTGATATGTGTGTTGGCGAGATGGCTGGAAATTAATCTCTGTATCTGTTTGATTTCAATTTCTGTTTATGAAAGAGAAAATTTTATTGTGTTTGTTAGAAATTAAAAAAAATATATATCACTGCTTACAAATGCTTTTGAAAGAATGGCAATATTTTCGGGTTATCTAAAACAAGATGTCAGTTTCTTTTGCTTTTAATTTTTTACCCGCCAATTTTTTCCTCATCTTGCATTAATAGGCCAGGGACATTAACCCAAAATCACGTTACCTACCTAAAGAAATCGATGACACTTACCTTTGTGCACACCTGCGTCGACCTTAATTAGCCTTTAATTACCCCTTCTATTTGCTAAATGAGGTAACCGTAGAACCCCTATTGATATGCCCATATAAGGCGTGTTTGGACATCTTGACACCAGACCCGGCTGCTAACCCTACCCCCACTTCTCCACACCTCCTTGTATACCCGACCATTGTTTGGTTGCCACATGCCAGCACCAATTAGAGCAATTAGCGCAAGTACAACGCCAAGCCGACGACCCCTACAATAGACCCTACTTGTGTAACAAAAGCCCAGCCTGTACTCGTTGGACCTCCTTTAGTTACATAGGACCAGGAGCAATCAGTCCCTAAGGCATGGATGTGAACACTGACTCCGTGTGGGCTTTAAGCTATGTGTTCTGGTTAGGGACCAATGTAAAAACTGGTGTTCTGAAAGGGTTGACAAGATTTGTTGCCTGCACGTGCATTGCATTTTGGATAATCCTCATGCAAAACACGCGAATGGGATATCTACAAGTACAAGTAGAAAGCCGCTAAAGCTGTGCAATAAGTAACACTAAAGCCCCGGCTCCACTACCCGACGATCGAGTTGAGTTGAGTTGAGTTGGACTCAGTCTCATAGTGGAGCCGGTATTACGACTGGAATCGTAGCTTCTTGCTAAGACCAATCCGTCGGGTCTTACATGTTGAGCTGTTGAAGATGTACGACTGGACTCTCCAGTCTTAGGGGGTTGTGTAGTAGTAATTTATATATGTTATATAGCCTTTACACTACGACCATCGGGTCGTAGCCTGTGGCATGGTAGAGTTTTTGCTACGACCAGACAGTCGTAGAGCCCTGGCGCCCCTCAGAGCAACGACAGTCTAGTTGAGTTGAGTTGGGCAGTGGAGCCGGGGCTTAACAGTCAGCTAACTTAAAAGAATTACATCAGAGCGTATATAGATAGTGCACAATTGCAACAAATTATTTGAATGGAATCACATTTGTGGTTTCAAAAATGCCATGACAGCTTGGCAGCCCTCTCAGAATAAACCAAGCAACGACTCCGATTTCTGGCATATGTATCTTCAGCCGATTTCCTAAAGTTTAGCACTGATCAACTTTTTTCTGCTTACGATCTGAGTCAGAATTAGAAAAGTTTTTTTTTTCTCAGAGCAGAAACTGCTCTGTTAGGCATACATAAGTACCCCGATATTCAGGGAGTACAGAGTGTGTGGCCTCATCAGTATAAAACGGTGACCCCTCCACCAAAGACCATGTGTTCTGTTCCTTCTCTATTGTTTCTGTTCCCAGGGTTGTACCAGGGTTCAATAGACCCGACAATGTGCCATGTCTGTCCGGTGGTCAGTCACGTGAATCTCAACCCAGTGTGAGAAAAGACCCCTGGTATGGCAGGGTCAACTTATGTCAACCAGAAGGGCCGGCCAAGAGACACAGCAAGTCAGGCTTTGTCAAGTGTTCCCACGCTTCTGTATTTCAAATGTACCTGACCACAAACCATGACCATGATCATTACCCAGCGCAAACTGTCATAATTTGTTTATTTTGAAAAACTTGTATCTTTCTATATATTATAGAAGTGTTCCTATATGAATAAAGTTTTTATCACCTGTCAATTCCCACCGCGTCTTCAACCACCAAATGCAATTACGCTTTTTGCAGGTTTCTTTTTGTATTTCTATTCAAATCCAATCTTAAACACTAAAATACATAGTTCGCATGAAACCATTAATCGTGAAAACCTGATTCTTCAAAATCATGGGATTTTGGTAGGCAAAAGCCGTATTGTGTGCGAGAAAACCCAGGATAAGTAAAATGGAATAAGTAGATTATCTAGATGTGATGGAAAATCTCTGTTGGTTCAGAAACCATCCGCTATCCATGTAACACCTGGCGGTATAATAACTATAAGCCCACCTGACTGACCAGTGGGGGCCGCACCTGAGGGCACCACCGCCCGGGGACACCCACACCTGGAGAGGTCCCATTGTCTCACCTGTTGGCCCACCTGATGGCTTGCCGCCAGCCCCCGGCGCACCTCCTCCAGTGTGGACAGGGCCAGGGGTGAGGGCCCCCTGCTGTAATACATGAGGGAGGCGGGGACCTCACCTGGTAATGATTACTTTGGTTAGCATTTCTTGTAAAGTAATATAGGTAAAGTAATGGTCATTCCACACTGGTAAAGATACTGGCAGGGGCCTTCCATTTAGTACATAGGGACCTTGCGCAACGTCGTTTTCGGGATGTATTATGGCGTGCGACACCGGCGACTGGAGAACCTCCGGTCCGTTTTAGACTATAGCTCAAAGAGGAGGGGGCTTCTTCTTTAGTTCCCTGTGTATCTTAAACTCAATTTACAAAGGAACTATGAATGGTTATGAGTAGCTTAGGCCTTTCTCTACAACATATTACAAAATGAAAATTTATTTTTCGTAGGGACATTAGATAATATGAGTTGTTTGCTGCTAAAAGATAGGCAGGAAGTCCGCCACTGCTCCGCAGCAAACGACGTTGCGCAATCTCTCTATACGCACGTTTTCAAAAATCTCAGACCCCCCCCCTCCTTGGGCAAAAATATGCATTGGATATGTACTAAAACGTAAACACATTTTCAAAAATCTGGTAAACCCCCCCCCCCCCCCCCCCCCTCCACTTCCCCCTTTATGCGTGCGTACTTAATGGAAGGCCCTGTAGGTGACAGTTAAAAATGAGAATTGTTTGGTGGAAATCCTAAAGAACAAAAATAATGATGAATGAGTAAATAGACAAACAGCTGTTTTGACGCCATTTAAGACTCAGTAAAAATAGACCCACGGTGCGGCGACTTCCAGTTGTAGTTTTTGGAAATTACTTTGAAATTGATATTTAGTTTTGTAAAGCATTTTCACGAAAAAAAGAAGTATGTTTTCCCACAGAAATAGATTCCCACACTAGATTGTCGAATACTTTTTCTGCACTGTGATATATCAGTACGGAATAAATTGTGAATTAACCATGGCGATAGACCAACTCTGTCATAAGAGTCGTACTTTGGTAAACATTACTTCATTCCCAAAACTTGCCTGTCATCTGCTACCTAGAAAGAGAAGTACCCTCCGTACACTTCGTGCATTATTAAATGGAACAGAGACCTGTTAGATCCTGCGGTTTGACTAGAGATCACCGGGCCCTTTTAGACAAAGATGACAGAGCACTGGTAGTAATCATAACGATCTCTGCTAGAACTAAAGCCCCGGCCACACTGCACGACTGACCTCAACTCGATCGTCGTAGACCTTATGGAGCCAGCATACCCCGATTATCTAGTCTTAGCCCAAAAGCCTGCCTATGTCATAGGATGCGACTGGACTGTCGTAGTTGGGAGGCCTTATCTGATATATACTAATCTAATGCACACCCCCCTAAGACCCGACTATCCAGTCGTACATCTTCAACATCTCCAGATGTACAACCCGACGATTCAGTCTTAGCAACATGCTAAGACTTGAGTCTTACCCTATGCCACACACCACGACTGAGCCCAACTGAACTCAACTAGACAGTCGAGTTGAGTTGAGTCGGGCAGTGTGGCCGGGCCTTAAGGCTCCATTACCATCTCGCTGTCAAAATGCCTTTATCTGGGGCCATCTGGGGAGAGTACATGAGTGTCGGAACGGCTGTTTTGATCTTGTAGGCCTTCAGTTCTATTGTGAAAGTAAATTAATTAGTATCCGAGTATAAGAACAATGCCAGGACCAAATTCTGTTAAATGACAAAATCAAGGAAATAATGGTATCACTATCACATACCTGTCACAATAGTATAACCTATAATATATTTAGGTGATATTTTCTAGTAATACCGATTGATATTTTCTTTTGATATACTCTCGCAGTTTGTGGTGCAAAACTGTGAAAATCCATCGACAATACTTGACAATTTAGTATAGATTGTCCTGCTAATACAAGAAAAAACATGTCTGATAACCAACGGTAGTTGACGGTATCTCGAAAAAACAAGTTCCTCCTGAGTCTCCCAGGTTCGATAAACAGGCCGAAGCCTCACGTGGAGGAGAGTAGGTCAGGCGGGAGCACACCCTCCACCACCCCTGTGACATATCCCCGGCCCCGCCCCCTGATCGTCTGCCGAGGCTTTACTCGGAATCAGCGTCATTCTTCTAGCACTGGCGAAATGGGGCGAAATGGACAACTATCAGTTTTGTTGTCCATCCTTATAACTGAGTGCCATATCTAAATAGCCACTGGTTTAACATAGTTTTACCATGGGAAACCAAGATTTTCACGGAAATTGCCCAGCATGTGTAGTAGATGTCTATGGCCGTAGGACAATCGATTGTCCTTCCCTAGTTGGCATGGATCACCCTCTGAGTCTAAATTTAGCCCGTTAGAGTGTTGCACCTCATGGGCCTGTTTGGTAAGGGGCGGTTTTGCTGTCGGGTTTTTGTCATTCATGGTTCGTGTTCTGTCCATGTCATGTTTTGATACTCAAGACGGAGGCGCCACAACACACAAAGGGCTAGATTCTCCGCCAGACAGAGGGTGTATAAGGCAGCATATGCGTCCTTCAAGTCTTGGGAAATGGGCAGGTAATTTTACATCGTCGAAAAAATGATAACTTGCCAAATTAATGAAATCACGATTTTCATATAAAAGAAATCTCAAAATCAATTACAAATAAACAAGAACATCCAACAATGAAAATCACAAAAATAGAAACAGTTAACTTCTTTGCTCATGGTCGGTGTCACCATGTGTACATATAGACCATCATTGTGCAGTTAAGAGAAGGCGACTCGGAGTGGGACAGGAGAACTCCCTTCACTCCAGTAGCCAGGTTCCACGTCAGCAGCACACGAGGGACCCCTTAGAGTTGCCCATGTGGTGCTGACGGGTCCATAGAGTTGCTCGGGTCCCAGCTTGATGTAGAGCTTCCCACTCGGTGCGCTGAATCCGATGGGTATGTGACCTGTATCCACATTCCCCAGAACCACCCTCATGCTGGAAGGATTTACTCGGTGGTCTGTGACGTATGCAGGAAGGAGGAACTGACCAAAATTTCTCGAGATACAGGAAAAACGGTTCACAGGAAGGTAGTGGTTAGCTTAGGGATGCGCCATTCTTCTATGTATCTATATTGATAGGTTTTTCTCGTTACTTAAGATTTACAAAGGACCTACGTGCTATTGGCACATAGTAGGCTTTCTGATTCAATGACTAAAAAGAGGTGAGATATTACAGTCGGGTTGAAGAGGAGAATATTACATTGAATGTTATAGATTTACAATAAGTCATACGAAATATTGAAGAACAATTAATCCGCAATGAATTTACCTGTTTTTTATTTCCTCCATACGCTTCAAGTTACATCTATCTTGTGGTATCGCCACTCAAACTCGTCATGTTCAGGGAAATGGTTAAGAAAAAAGAAAACGATCACAAGTCATTCTAAGAACATTATTAGGCTATAAATACCTGTAAACAAAAACAAAAAACGTCGTTTAGGCTTTTTTAATAAGCCCAATACTGATGATGAGAATGGGTTTGGCATCCTGTCCATGTTTCTGGGTGGAGTTGACCTGAACTCCATCATCAACATCTCTGGGTCTTGGTACACAGTTGCCACCCGTCCAAAAATATGTCAGACAAGGTGATCAAACATATCTTAAAAACAAAGAGTACAATAAAATTTCACATAAAACCGGGCAAAACTGAGGTCAAAAGGTCGCGTGGACGCACCTTCACGTTGGTGGTCGTGACCCGGATGAGGCCCATGACGTCGCCGGAGGTCAACGACGTTATGACGTCATGTTTCCGGTGTGCTTGTTCTGGCAAGGTGCCAGCTGCAGTGACTGGTGATGGGTGGGTTGTGAGAGGGATGGGGAAGTGCAGACGGTGAAATATGTCACTGTGTCCTATTTCATGGTTTGGCACTTCAAACAAGCTTTTTGTATGTATACACTAGCCTAGTGTCTACTGGGATGGGATCTGAGGTGGCAAGGTACAAACGGATACAGAGAATCTTAGGGAAAAAAAGAAAACGTTGGAATTGGCGGGATGTAGAGAAAATAGCTCTTTTTCTAACCTTGTTTATCTACAAGTCTTTATTAAATACAAACCTAAGAAAAATGTGTAATTTTTCATAAAATGTCATAGAATTGCCATAAGTATTTGTTGATGACACCATAATTAGGTTGGTGTATGTTTTTACTGACTTGCTCTTCTTTCGTTTTCAGGTCGACAGTCGTTTCACTGGAAGACTTTGAAGGCCGGTTAAACATGGTAGGTTTGTTTTTGGTCTAATAGCGTATATTCCCGTTTGTTGATGAGATTCAAATACTCAATATACAATATCACAATACAGAATTTAAGAACATTTTGTACTAGTTAACAAACACTTCATGACCTTTAACATATGAACGTGTCAGTAATGGTTTGGATATAAGATTCCTACTCAAATGTTGTGGAACTCAAAGATATAAGGAGACGGGCTGTGTGAAAGGTTCCCTGGACTTCTTTACTTTCTTTCTATCTTTTTTTTTCTTAACTTCTACTGTTAAATCAGGGCCGTAGAGGACCTGCCCTGGTAGCTAAATAGCCTACTGTGGATACTTAATCTTCGCATTTCCTAAGCAATAAACTTAGGTGTCACTTGCAGACGACCCATATTAAGTCTTCTCTGACTGTTATTCGCCACCATTGATTGGGTGATCACATTTATCAGGTTATGTGTGGTGTATTGAGTCTCTACATGCACAGGCTTCCTAGACTAGGAATGACCAGGCTGTGTATTGCATCATATACCACTTCCTCTCCAACTTCCTGTCATTGGAAACCCAAAGTATACACTAGGTGGCACCACTTAATAGATCTTTTGCATTCATTTTGGAGTGATCACATTTGTTTATTTCTTGATGTTTCAATATTGATAAAGGTAACCAGGCGTCCCTAGGTTAACACTCTCCAAGCAGATATTTAGTTTTTCATTATTCATATATTCTCAAATTTCATTATATTGAAATTTAGGATAATTGGAGTGGTTATAGAATCAGATTTATGAGATTTTCTTTTTTTTTCATTTTTCCTTTTTTCAAGAGTTTATGTTTTGACTGCTGGTTATCTCCAAACAGGTTTTTATCACTCTCCAAGCAGATTTTAGGTTTACACTCTCCAAGCAGATGTTCAGTTTCAAATTTTTGTTTTTGCATCAAATTTATATGTTTTGACTGCTGGTAATCTGCAAATAGATTTTCATCACTCGCCAAGCAGACTTTATGGCTTTCACTCTCCAAGCAGATGTTTGATTTTCAAAATTATCATTTTGCGTCAAGTTTAAATATTTTGACTGCTGGTAATGTGTAAACAGGTTTTAATCACTCTCCAAGCAGATTGTAAGGTGTACACTCTCCAAGCAGATGTTTTGTTTTCAAATTTTTATTTTTGCATCAAGTTTATGTTTTCGCTGCTGGTAATCTCCAAATAGGTTCTCATCACTCTCTAAACAGATTTTAAGGCTCACACTCTCCAAGCAGATGCTTGGTTTTCAAAATTTTCTTGTGGCATCAAGTTTAAATGTTTTGAATGCTGGTAATTTTGAAACCGGTTTTCATCACTCTTCAAGCAGATATTTAGTATTCATTTTTCATTTATTCTCAGGTTTCATTATATTGAATGGTAGGATCATTGGAGTGGTTCTAGTATCAGACTTACATGAGATTTGCATCTCTTTCTTTTTTTCTTTTTCTTTTTTTCCTTTCTTTTTTTTCAAAAGTGTTTTGACTGCTGGTAATCTCCAAACAGGCTTTTATCACTCTCCAAGCAGATTTTAGGTTTACACTCTCCAAGCAGATGTTAAGTTTCAAATTTTAGTTTTTGCATCAAATTTATGTTTTGACTGCTGGTAATCTGCAAATAGATTTTCATCACTCTCCAAGCAGACTTTAAGGCTCACACTCTCCAAGCAGATGTTTGGTTTTCAATTTTTTTTTTCCTGTCAAGGTTAAATGTTTTGACTGTTGGTTATGTGTAAACAGGTTTTCATCACTCTCCAAGCAGATTACAATGTGTACACTCTCCAAACAGATGTTCGGTTTTCAAATTTTTATTTTTGCATCAAGTTTAAATGTTTTGACCGCTGGTAATCTACTTGTAGATTCATGACTCTCCAAGCAGACTTTAAGGCTGACACTCTCCAAGCAGATGTTTGGTTTTCAAAATTTTCTTTTTGCATCAAGTTTAAATATTTTGACTACTGGTAATGTCTAAACAAGTTTTCATCACTCTCCAAGCAGAATTTAAGGTTTACACTATCCAAGCAGATGTTTTCTTTAAAAAAAATTATTTTTGCATCAAGTTTATGTTTTCACTGCTGGTAGGGCCTACTCTCCAAGCAGATTTTAGGGTTTACATTTCCATGCAGAGTATACAATCGTTCTTATGTCAGCATCATTTTTAGATTAAAACTAAATAAACTTATTTTATTAGTAATTAATGTGCGTGATTTACACTTAATCACATTAATCAGTGGCGTTCTTTTGTTTTTTAAACAAATGCGAACTTGTTAGCGCTGACACGCCTGGAGATTGATAAAAAAGTGATCATTGTTCTCCATTTCCAACAGGCAATTGAGAGGAATGCTTTCTTGGAGAGCGAATTAGAAGAGCGCGAGAGCTTGGCAATTACAGTTCAACGATTGAAGGATGAGGCCAGAGGTAAGTTTTAATGTGACTCTTTTATCATTGATTGTTTCTATTTTCTTTCATATTCATTAAGTGTTCATGAATCCCATTCAATTTCTTGCCGAAAATAAGCACGCTTGTATGGGAGGTAACAGAAATAACTTAAGAAATTGTTTTTGTCTTACAATCAATATTATAATAGATATTCAAAGAATTCCAACGTAATTCAGCATTTTATTTGCAAATCCCTTTTTCTTATAGGTGTTTACCCATTGGTATTCTAAATTTATATGAGTATTTGAACTATTTTTTAAACTTTTTGTATTTACTTGATGATTTTCTGTTTATGCCAACCCGATGTTTCAATATAAAAACTGTTATTGGCGAAAGTGTATGTCAACTGGTCATGTTCTTCATAAATCTAACATAATCCCTCGATTGTTACAGATTTGCGGCAGGAAATGAGTCGGACATCGAAGCCGCATTCTCTAGAAGGTTCAACACTGGCTAATAACAATCAAAAGGAGAATGAGCCAAAGAAGCCTGACCACCCGGTCGACTCGAACAGACTGGCCGACAGTGACTTTGTCACACCCACCTCCACACCCTCGAAGAGTAAGTCATCACTGATAATCAGAACCATCTTACTACTTCAAGTTTATTTAATCGTAAAATGGAAATCTGTGCGTTCAATTGATATCATTTAGCTTGCAAAAGAGTATATTTTCCCTAGTGAGAAAGATTAGTAACATTTTAGACTTGTTTAATCCACCCATGATAAATTTACCCTCGAATCTCATTGGATATAACCTGCCTTTAGAATGATAGCCATTGTGCATACTTTTGGAATTTAAATGCCTGTAGTCGAAAGTAAGTCCCATGAAAACACCAGGTGGCGACACCGGTCGTTTTGGTTATGTGAGAGGAGCCTACAGCTGCTTTGTCTCAAGTTTACAGTCATACCTGATTACCTCTTCCTAGTATTCTCAAACAAACAAAGAGAACTGAGTTACTTTTGAAATGTTAGAACTTCTTTTTCTTTTTAGATTTCATAATTTCAATCAGGACGGCCTGAAACATTTGACAAATCTAGTTATTTGGAGTGGCTAAAGTTTGCCCTGTGCTATGTTAAACAATCCAAGATATGAGAAAACTGTTTTGGGCCTTTAGGTCATTAGCTCATTTGCCAAGATTTTAGAATATAAAATAATATTGATTAATTATGTTTCTTTTCTTGCAGTCGCCTCGGTGCACAGTGCTGGCAGCAGCACACCACTCACACCATCTGCTAGAATTTCTGCGCTCAACATTGTTGGTGACCTACTCAGAAAAGTTGGGGTAAGTTAACCAGTTCTTTGGTTGAGAAATTAGCAAGCAGATCATTGCTTCCCCCAAGGAAAATGAACAATAATTACAACCGAAGTGAAAAAAGGCATCCAGATAAGTTCATATGACTGTGAAAGTGGTTTCAGTCATCCTTTCTTAGCCAAGGGGTCTGTAGTTAAGTGTAAACTCTTACATAGCAACTAGACGATAGAACAGGTTAACATTTATGTATATACACATAACTATTTAGTGTTCTTGAACGTAAACAATGTATTAATACGTCATTTTGTTTCAGGCATTGGAGTCCAAATTGGCATCCTGTCGTAATTTTGTGAAGGACCAGCCCCGAACAAACAACAAAACAGGGTCATCAAGCCCCATCCACTCACCCAGGTTAGTACTCTTACCTTTGTACTTACATATAGCAACTCACAGGCTGTTATAACTTAGCTTTTGTACGTGGACCCCTCTCCAAGGTTTGGGGTTGCTTCGTTGGTTCCCCAGCTAACTTGCTGCAGTTTTGGCAGACCTTCAATGTTTCAGGGACACTAAACGGGCAGATTTAAGAGCTGTGAAAATTAATATTATGAACTATTGTTAATGTTTGATTTAAGACTGCGTAAGGTTCGTGTATATCCAAGTCTTCATGAGTTGTTTTTCCAGAATGCCTGAGTAATTCAGACTGCGTTTAAAGTTTGTCCGTTCACTTCCCAATAGTTCAAAAGAAATGAACGATGAGGGAGCTTCTTAATATGAAAGGGTTTTTATTCAATAAACATCTCATCCCGAGTCAAAGCCACCATGTATAAGTCTTCATCAGTCCACCTCCCATCTCCTATCAGCAATCAACCACATTTAGAACACGAGTTGCTCCAACACCTTCTAGACCATTCTAGTACTCAGCTCTATCACAATCCTATGTCCGAGGTAATGGGTATTGGTAAACTCCAGTCTGTTACACGGAGCCGATGTACTTACTCCAAGTATAACTCCTTGGCTAAACTTACTTAGCTGACATTCTCACTAAAACTGCTCACTAACTGCTCGCTCCCTACCTTGCAGCGCCTTTTATACTGGTTAACAGGTGGCGCTAGGAGCGCAAGATATTTCTTCTGGAAATAGACTAGAAGTAGACTTGCTAAGCCTGATCCTTGATGGATTATATAACATGATGATATATTAAAAGTGCTAAGCTATTAGTACATTCGACGGCGGTCAGGTGTTTGAGTTTAAGGAGGTGGACGACATAGCTCAAACCAAATGGAAATTTTCAATCAAATGGGATAACGTTTCCAATTTTGATGATTGGATATATTTGTTATTATTGTTTCCTAACATAAAGAAACCAATGTGGGGGTGGCCTTGACTCTCGTGGTACATTCAACACAGTGTGATGATAATCAAGTTCCTTTGTTCATTTGAAGATTGTAAACAAAGATACATTCAGTTTTACTTAATACATAAGTACATTTCCAGTAGTCTATGTTAAGACTTGAGATCAGTGAAAATGTTCATGAACATGAAGGTTTTTAGGAAGATCTCCTATTATTGTCTGTTTAAGAATTGTGTCACTCGTGCATAAGGTGACCAGATCAAGTGATGATTGTCAGTTTTTTGACTTAGTACATATGTATACAGTTTCTGATATTTATAATTTGTAACACGAGTCAACAGAACTCAACATATGTACAATGTAAAGTTGTCTTAACCCTTTAAGAGTAACAAGCACACATCAAATCCAAATTGTAGGACATTTTAACACAACATAAGTCAATACAGAGGATTCGGACATTTTGAACGAACGAAGTTCATTATACAATACGTGTCAAATTTCAATCAAATTTCAACCAGAACAACACTATGTACAATAAATACAAGGTCCCTGCATTGAATCTAGTAGCATTCTGCAGTTGGGTCTAGAAAATATTATCATCCGCGTCGCGCGCCCACCAGTCATGCTTAGTACATGTGTACTTAGTGGGACGCTTGACTAGAATTCCCCTCCAGGGTTTGACCTCGATTTGATTCCTCCAGGCGCGAAGCGCCCGGATGCCAAATTTCTCTTCCGAACAAATTTGCAAGTTTGATGGTTCGACCTGATATTTTGGGCCGATATGAATTAATTCTGGCGCTTGATTACGTTGGTTGGGGACCTAAGCTTTAGTTTAGCACAGATTTTGTAAGAAATTATGCGATGGATTGATCATGCTAGCCGATTCCAAAATTTGGATCTTTTGGATCAAAAAGGGGTTTCCCAAATTAGCCTCGTTTTGACGTCATTTTAATCAGTGCCGGCGGTCCTTTTACAGAGTCAAGACGTGTTTTTTATATCTTCGTTCATTTTACTCTATCCTCCACAAGTTCACCATGGTCCGAGTGGCTATTTTCTCTTCAAACCGGGAGGCCGGACTCCAGGATTACCCTGATCTAATCCGGAGCAGCACCGACCATTATTTTGTAACTTTTCCGAGCGAGGACGCAACGACAGCGGAGTTGGCGGGGCACGCCTTCGCCCATCACATGCTCTACCCGGAAGACGTGCTAATAGTTATGACTAACCTCCTCGACATTTTGACTTGGGACAGAGAATTGGAGCTTTACCTGCCACTATTCATTAACCCGGATGGCGTAGTGAACTTTTATGCGGAACTATTTAACCAGGCGTTCCTGAACCTGCGAGCCCATCCCATCCCAGCCACCCTGATCTTGGCCACTCCCTCCGGTTTTGATGCCCGGAGTTGGGAGTTGACTGACAGTGATGGCTCGTTACAAAAGTGGATTAACCGGATCATCCCGCGAGTCAGCAGAGAGGTCAGAAGAGCTAACGAGTGGTATGCGGTTCCGACGGTTGACACTGGTCACGCACTCCACCGGCCCAAGGTAGTCGCGGACGGGGTAATGACGGTCAACGATTTCCGCGAGCTGACAGATGGCTACATGCCGTCCACCCGGTTGCTTCGTCGTTGGGCCCGGGCTTTAGGCCGAGTTTTTGTCAGACTGCCTCTTCAGCAGTAGGCCGCCGGCACTCTTTTGTATATATTGATTTTCATTGATTTTCCCAAGTGATTTTATGATTTAATTCCCGGCCTATGCCTAGAACACTTAATTTTCCGGATTGGTTTCGCCAAGTGATTCTGCCGATCCAATTCCCGGCCAGTGATTGGTACACTTAAGTTCATATATCCAAGAGGAGCAGATCACACTTTTGACGGAGCTCCAGACTGTTCACATGGGAGGACACAGACATTTTCACCGCCCTGCTGGCTTGTCGTCGGACACCGCCCTCCTCGTAGAGCCGGCCCTTCGTCCGGACCGCTCCGAGACCGGGTAAGTTTGGTCTTCTTTCTACAGTTCTTGGCATGTTAGGTAGGCTACTAACTGTTGAATTTTAAGGAGATTGTTGGTCAGGATTTCTTCGCCAATTTTCTCAGTCTGCCTTCACGTTGTCGTATTCCGGAAGCTGATGTCACTCCCGGAACCAGAAACTGTGTTTCGCTGGTGATTTTTGCAACGGGTAGTATGGGCGGCCACCTAGTGTTTACTTTTGGTTTCAAGATGGTGGACGCGGGCTGAGAACTAGGATCTGGCGTACTAAACTTATTATCTTTTCCAGGTCCTGCGGTATGTTAGGGTGATGTAAATGAAGCAATGTGACACGGTTGGCACTGAAAAGCGTCAGGCTATATAATTTTAGTGGGAGGATTGTTTAGGCGAACATGATCAAGCATTTTGCCTCGCACGTGGTTGGGCGATAATAGAGGGTTTTTCTGACTAGCGGTTTGTTGACATTACCGATTTAAGTTAAGCTTCCTGGAGTGTGGGTGATTTGTATCGTATTGGTATTCTGATATTATTTGATACTATTAACTGTTGGGGACTGACACTGCACATGTGGAATCAGGTATGGGTGACCAGAGATTCCGGTCTGAGTTGTACAACACTAGATTTGCTGTAACAGAATTCTTTGTTTAGTCGCTATTCGTACAGGACATTAGTGTAAATGTCTACATTGGAAACAATTCACATGGGGTGCCCTAGGTAACAAACGCTTCCTAGGGTGTTCACCTGGTAAGTTTAGAGTGACAGTAGGTGACCAAGTATTTTGGTCCAGACTGCCCAGCATTAGATTGGCTGTGACAGAATTCTTTGATGAGTAGTTCCCCTTACAGGGTACTGGAAAGATTGACGTGTCGGCCACGTGAGGCGACACCACAGGTGGAGCCGTTCAACGAATTGTTGGCGACTCCAAGGTAAGTTTGAGAAGGAGTGGTAAGAACCACCAATACCCTTCCCATGTTGAGTCTAACGACAAGACGTCGTCAGTGTTATAGTGTTAGAATAAATTTTATAGCGAGTAATATTGTACAGAATCGTCCAGAAGAGGAAAAAATATTACTGTGAGGAGACCGTGATGAAGCCTCCAGGACACTGAATGAACTCTCGGACGAGGATTCTGGATGTGTCATTGTGAGAGAGAGAATGGTGTCCTTATTAAGCGCTAGAAAGGCACCAAAATCCGCAGCAAAGATTACCAAACATCCCAAACAGTGATATCTCTGCGCGTTATGTGGGAACGGTTACACACATCGTTCTGGGCTCAGTTGCCATGAAAATGTGCATTTTCAGGATCTCACGAGTGCTCGAAATGTGATGCAAAACTCACACGTTTTGGACTCTCTCACAGACCACATGAGGAGATAAAAATAATGATAGGAACTGGGTCTTTGGTGATTTACTTAAGAATCTATTTTGGTTTTCCAAGAGTCAATACTATTGACAACACACTTTATGTACATTGTGTTAGAATAATTTTCCAATACACTCCAAGGGTTTATATGTAAACAAATTAACACCCCCGCAAGGGTGATAGCTGTTCAGTCATAACCGACTTCATTTTTGTGAAGTGCAACTTCAACCAGAGTTTGTTCTCATTGAACGGTTATATTAAGACAAAGTCCTTCCCTTCCTTGTTAGTTACAGGTGGTAGCTCGGCGTTCACCCCCTATGTTCAATCTGGGGTTTGAAGACCGAGTTCCACTTTATATTGGGTAGTGGCGCCCTTTTAACGAGACAAACAGGTGCGCCCCTAACTCCAAACGGTTCACTGAATAGATATTATACCTATGTTAACAGTAACACCCTACTGTCTACCCTATACTTTACATCACATGGGGAAAACCAACATGACAAGCGGTGGGGGTAGCGTTTCATTCCGTAAGGTATAAATGTCATTAAAGGACATTAAGTACTAACTGTACAAAGGAGGTTGAAATTATTCGTTCCTCATTAGTTATCACTAGAGGATCGGGTCTCAGACTCAGGTTCATTTCTGATCTGATTCCCGGTCCTCATTAGTTACACGTGGTTTGTCGGTACCTTCCCATTCATAGAACCAGAATGGGCAGCACCGAGTTTCCCATTGTTATAATTGGGAGCAGACTGCATATATTTTTTTTTTTAATATGCAGCCTACACCCCCTTTAAATTATAGAGATGTGTAAATGCATCTCCTTAGATCACTCACTTCCAGACAGCACCTAGTAAGTCGGGCCTTTACCGAAGTACAGTACAAGGTTAAACCCGTCCTTTGTTCAGGTCTATGCCCGTTTTTCTTGTGGAGAGTCAAGACTACTCCTGAAAAAACTCCGCCCCCAGCTTATCCTAACTATGCGCACGCGGGGCAGGAATGTGTTAGTACTACAGACAACCTTAGAATTTTAGTTTCTTTCTAATAGATTGGGTAGACTATTAGCTCTGGGTGTCAACTAAGTTTTTTGCAGCCGTTCGTTAGGGAATTAGTAGACCGTGTCCCCCTTCTTCAGCTCAACTGTTGAGCGGAGACCCAGTTACTTTTTAGCGCCACGACGGCGGTCAAGACTAGTATTTCATTTTATTTTTTTTTCTCTCGACGGCGGTCAACTCTGAAGCCGCACGTCTTCTTTATTAATTTTAATTATTTCTAATTTACCCGGGTCGAAACTTGACTTCTTGCCGTTTTGCCTCAGACCCGGTTAAAACTGGTCTAAACATGGCCTAAATAACTTAGTCTTGTACTTTTGGGCAGTTGTTCATTATTCTCTTTCTTTTTTATACTTGTTTTCGTTGGATCCTGACTTTATGGTAAAGTCAGGATCCCTCGACTTAAGACATACGATGATCCGGCGGCCATTTACACATAACCAAGACGATGGGGCTATTAATAAGGACAGCACCTCGCTCCACCGCCTTGTGGGTTTTTGCTACGGCTTCTCCCGCCCCAGGGATGGCTTGTCCAGTCTGAGGGAGTCGCGATATGGTAAGAGAGAGAGCCGATCACCCTGTGAATGTCACCAGTTCACCGTTGTCCCGTAACTACCTTTCCTTGTGACCTCCGTTATAATTTTCTGAATATAGCACGCCTTGGTAGGAATTGTACATATCCTTGCCCGTCGCAGCGCGCCCATACCAGAAGCAAACGAGCCACGTATAAGGTACTCTCGTGTGCTGTCACGGAGCGTTCCCCCCGAGAATGTTACTAACTATTCTGCGTTCATATGTTCTTATCACAACTTGCCCAGAATTCCCTGAGGAAGGGCTCTTAGTTAAATGAATATTGGGTTGCTTTATATATTCAGTTTTTTAGGTAAATTTCTTTCTATTCGTCGATTTTTTTGTGATGAAGAGACCGCTTGTCAGGAGCCAATCCACCCGGGGCATAGTGACTGCCATGGTCGGGCGTCCACCCCAGTGCCCTTCGCAGCGTCAGTGACGCGTAACCCCAACGTCCTGCCTCCTGTCAGGCACCACTGACACCAGGCCTGTGGGCAGGCTCCTGCTGCCTGTGCAGCCCCCTCATCTTTGAGAAGATTATATATGTAAGCATGCTAAAGAATAGACAGTGGCGTTCCCCAAGTGACTCCTGTACTGCAGCCCGATCCTAGCGGTAACAACAGCACAGGGGTCAGGTGTAGTTGGTACTTGCTTGGGGAAGTTCACTTCGCTCGTTGGGAGCATTGGTCCCGTTGAGCGCTCTTAGGTTTTATACAGAATTTTGAGTATATTTTTAAATGCTAAAATTTCGCGACACTAGGATCGGTTCCAAATGGTTCCCTACTTTAAAAGAGTTGCCAAATCGATAACAATGAGAGTGTTGAGCTAGGCTACCGGGCATGGGACACTCGACTTGAGAGAAATTTAGATAACCCATGGGTCCATAGAGAGACGGTTGGACCAGCCTACCCGACCCAGGTTTCCCTGGCTGGTGAATCCTTATTGATCAGGTTAGTCAACAGAACCCTACCTACCCAAACAGGTATTGCCCAGCGAACTTCCTGTAACATTTTAGTTTTAGTATTCGTACCTTTGTGTTATTAATTCACCAATTTTACCTGTACAGCACTAGGTCAGGTCTTAACACTCGTTACATTGTCATATGATAACTTCATAAACCGTTCCTGGATCTATTTCGGATGTCCCTGGCCTTACTGTCTTTCGGGCAGATCCCGTTCCGGTCGCTGTTGAGGTGGGCGTGGTCGATCTAGGAGGAGCGTTAGGCATTGTTCCATGTCCCATCACCGGTTGAGGCCAGTCCGCTCCGACATCGGACCAGCCTGCGTCGATGAGGCGCGGTACTCCCATGGGTACAGGAGTGGCTAGCCCTGAGGAATATCTCAGTAGTCTGGCCCTGGTATTGTATTTTAAATTACTCATCATTAGACGGGCTAGTTTCTTAGATACCCTCAGGGTGTCTGGTAGTGGTACCCTAGATGGATGTTGTCCAGGTCTAGTCGCTGCTCCCATCAGCTGCGCCCCCCAGGTAACTGTCAGAGTATATTTCAGACACAGCTGGGTCACCAGTAGATCCCTAATGAGCACATAGCCCTCCGTATAAGTGTGGTCTGAAGGCATGGCCAGTTCCCCCAGAAAGATTGTCTCTATCATATGTGGGTTGGCAAACTGTACATACAGTCCATCCACAGTCTTCCTTCTGATATATCTCCACTTTCGCCACACGAGGACCACTATAGCGATGACTAGTACTGCTAATAATATAGCAAGCACTGCCACTGCAGTGGGGTTGGCGGTCGCGTCTGGACACCCAGTTAGTGCCTTTTCACGGTGCAACAGTTTCTCCGGGTCCGCCATCTCCAAGGCCATGGCCCGAGGTAAAGTCATGGTTAGTCCGGCTAGGGCAGCCTTGCCTTGATGGTTCCGCCAGCACTTCCAAAGGATACATCCAATAATTGTCACAGCTACCACTATGCAGAAGATGGTGAGGAGACCAAAACCGCCTCCGAAGTTACCTATAGAGAACCACGGGGCGTGTTTCTCTACCTCGTAACGGTCAGTCGCTTTCTTGATACCCTTGGCCAAGTCTTTACGGTGTTTTTGTATTCGTTTGGCCAAGGAGGTTACAGGTATTTTGACCTTCAGGCTTTCCTCGATTTCCAGCAGGTCTTTCCTAATTGTTTCAGGGATAGGGTCTGACTCTAACATAGTGGGTTCGTTTTTGGACGTTGTGAAATTCATGTCCCACCCCTTCACACGACTTGCTGCTTCCAACAGGTCATTATGTGGGTACACAACCGTGGTGATCCTGGTGTGCCGGTCACAATTTCGCAAGCTATACGGTATCCATGCTCCTTGTGTTTGGAATGCACAGTCGCATTCCACCTGAACCCTTGCATAATTTTCTATGTTCACTCCGACCGCAGGCTGGTTTCTGCAAATCATTTGGCCTCGGGTGTCGGCGCTGACCACTAGCATATCTCCGTCGTCTAGGTACACTGCCATCTCTCCAAAGTCTGCTTCCAGTAGATAGTCCAGCTCACATTTTTCTTGGATCGCTAGGTCGTCACGCCTCAGTAGCGCAGCAGTGCAGGTGTTGTCTGTAATCTTTTTCATATAGGGTAGATCCTTACAGAGCGTGATGGTCTGTCCATAACAACCTGACCAACTGCCACTAGCCAATAGTACGTAATACTGGCGGGACATGGACATGGCGACACTTTTGGGTAGATTAACAATTTGGAGAGCGTCCTTCTTAAGTCGCCCCCTAACCGTCACTGGCACAGGAAAAGTTAGTACTTCGTAGACCCTGAACAAATGTTCGTCAGCCACCACTGGCACCCTTACATACACTATTAATTCCTGAGTGGTTTCATCGAATTTGAACGAGGGTTGACTGTTCTCGTAATAGAAGGAAGGATCTGTGAACGCGACATGGAACCTGGGGTGGATCCCCTTTAGATATCTGTTAACTTCCTGGACCGCTCCGACCATATATTGGCGGGGCACCAAGTCCATAGTCAGCTGGCCCCGCGTCAGGCGCTGTACACCTTTCCTGAACACGCGAGTTTGCTCTACCATCAGTTGAAGATACACCATCTCTCCTAGCTTGTCTTCTAGAGCGACCGGTATCATATTCAGGTACAGTTCCATCCAATCCACCTTATGTTGCACGAGTTTCATCCTTCGGCGAGTTGTGTTGTGTGCCTTATTTAGTGATCTTAGATTGTCCAGTAGGCCTATCACGACATGGTTAACCCTTTCCACAGCCTCGTCATGTTTTTCATTCATCAGAGCCAAGTCTTCGATCATTTGGTCCGAAGATTCTTGCAATACTCTAATCAATTCCCTGTTATATTTGACATCAGCTGCCAGCCCTTGGTTCCATGAGGTTGGAAGAGGAAAGGTCGGCCATCCTGGATCGTCCAGCATTGTGGGCAACTTCTTCATTCTCTTGACCCTTCCACCTGGATTTAATTCCGACTCTTGATTTTGAAGGTCTTGTTGAGTGTTTTTTATTAGGGAACTTAA
The DNA here is from genome assembly GCA_936440205.1 of Lepidonotus clava. Lineage (NCBI taxonomy): Eukaryota > Metazoa > Annelida > Polychaeta > Phyllodocida > Polynoidae > Lepidonotus > Lepidonotus clava. Next base: position 25,390,220 of record OW387135.1, read on the forward strand.
GGTTTCATTAAGAACTTCCCGGTACCGACCCTTAAGCGCTTGCGACGTCTGATCCATCCAATTGACCAGCGACCTGATATGGTAGCAGGCCCGATCGAGGGCGTCTCCTCCCTGTAGATATCGGTGACAGACTTGGCCAAAGGTAGCTTTGTTGAAGGAGCGCCTCCTTGGAATAGTGATTAGGAAGCCTTGTCGGACGTGTGTTATATCCGCGGTGGACATTAACTTCCCTGGTTTTAACACTACTCCATATTGTTCTAAAGCTATCACTTCAGCGTTAGGGGCTAGCCCTTCAGGTGGGCTGGAGTCGTTATGCACTCCCCTAATGCCCCCTATTATAGCTAATACGAACAGCACTAGCCACTTCATTGTCTTTGTTTTGGCCTTAGCGATAGTTTGAGAAAGTTAATTTTGCAGTCTATCTAAAACATGTTCACAGCAAAGTTACCTTATTTTCCTGCGCACTACTATCATCCATGCGCCGAAGTATGCTCTCCTCCCGGGTCCTCTGGTCTGTTTAGTTTGGGACATGCTCGTAGAGGTTTTGCCCGTTGTCATTTACCACTCGCCTGATGATTCCGCTCTCGTCCTTGGTGACCGTGATCCTCAAGCCTCTCATACGTTCGCAGGACGAGGGGCGCATTGCTCTGAGGGGTCTTGGCCTAGTAGGTTCCAGTCCGAAACGGCCCCCGTTGGATCGTACGACGGTTGGCTCGAGGGGTATGGGTTCGGTACCTGCGGTGGGTTTGTCGTTGGGAGTGGGCTCGGCCACAGTGGGCCCCCCGGCTGGCTGGTTGGCGTCCACTGCTGCTGGTTCCATAGCAGTGGTGAGGGATTGGCGTTGCAGCTCGTTGTCAAGCTGCTCAAGTCTAAACAAGCGGGGTCCGCAGGCTGTAAGTGGTGGAGGAGGGGAGCTCCCGCTGGCCCGTTCCCCACCGGTGGGGTTGGCGCGTGTTGAACGGGTGCTACCTCCACTTTTAGTCCTGGAGCGGCGACGGTTAGCTGTTCCCCTCCCGTTCGCCTTTCCAGAGTGGGCAGAGGTCGACCGCCTCGTGTTGTTTGTAGGCTGGTACTTTCCTTGACGCATTTAGAGTTTTGTGTGGTCCTTTGAATGAAAGGAGCTACCTGAGTTTTAATCTCAGCTAACTGTTTGTTTGATTTTGGCACATCCAGTCCTACTGTCCTTCTAATTTCGTCAACAGTCTCAAATAGTTGGAACAGTGGTTGCGTAAGGTCCCAGAACCAGCCGGCCTGAATCTGCACCGGTTGGTTGGCCGCTTCCTCCTTCTGAACCGGCTTGGCCAACGCCGTTAGCCTTGGCTCGGGCTCCGAGTCACTCACCTCAGATAAATTGTAGAAGTCTTTATCTGCTGTCTTCTTTTTGGCTGGAGCCGATTTAGCGGACCTCTTGGCTCCGCCTGTGGTCGTTCTGGTGGGCCGCCGGGCTGGTGTCCTTGGCTTCTTCCGGGCAATCCCGGCGTCGGTTGAGTCCGGACGGACACCCCCCCGGCCCGGCCAACTCCACCGCCTAAGGGTCTGAGCCGGTCGTTTCTTAGCACTCTCCTTCTCGACTGTCTTTTCTTTCATTTGGTAAAATCCTAAAAGAATGGCCCAACGAACCTTCCCTTGGTAGGTAGCGCCCTCTGGTGGGGGCGGCTAATCCGTTTCCTTCTCAGGGGGACGATGATCCTTCCCTCCGTGTCCGCAGGGAAAGTAGTGGTTCCCTTTGGATTGCTATGTGGCCGGAGGGCTAGACAGTTCCCCATGAGTCGGTGGATCAGTGTCCCAGCTAAGTTCTCTTTCTGCTCCTTCCAGGAGAAGTCGGAAGTTGAACAATTTCTATCTCCAACTTCTGTTCAGAGACAGAATCAATGTCCATCTCCGTCTCCCCCCGGGCTGGGTTGTGCGTACAATCACCTGCAGCAGAGGTGACCGTCTAGGAGCAGAGTTGCGGACCGACTGGTGGATCGGCGCGGATCCCACGAAATTATAACCGATCCGCTTGTCCATGCCGTCTCCATATTTGGAGCTGTATCTTGTTTCAGGTGGGGGGAACGCTTGCATCCGGTCCCAGGAGATGACGCCAAACCACTGGCATCTCCCCTGGTGTGCGCACCCTCCCTTTCTGCCACGCCCCTGGGCGCGGCGAGGTGGCCGTGAGGTAGACCACCTGTTCCATTAGCGTTGATGCTAACGGTGCCGCTCCGCCGGACCTTTATTTTCACAGGGCGGCTAGATTTCCTGCATTAATCATCCATGTCGTCGCTTTCCCCGCCGTTGGACAGAGCGACGTAGTTAGGGCGGCGGTTCCGACGTAGGTTATAGCCACCTTTCGTCGGGACATGGTCCTTTACTGTTTTTCCTGGGCTCTGTTCCGATGTATCCAAGATCGGCACATCACCGCAGGGTAGTTTTATGGGCTTGTTGTTGCCTGGAGGGGATCTCCCCTCCAACGGTTGGCTTTTGCCCCTTCGTTTAGCTCGTTTGCGTTTCCTCTGTCCATTAGCGCCAGCTGTTCCCCGTTCACAGGCGGCTTTATTAGGAACAAAGGATAATTTTGGTGACAGCGCGGTGTCCGCACTGGCGCCCTGACCATCAGTGATTTGCCCATCCGTTTCTGCTAAATCAGTGGGACTTGGACCAGGTTTTTGTGTAGGTACCTTCCTGGCCATAGGAATTGCATCATGCTCACGGGGACCGGTCGTTCCCGTTGAGTTTTCAGTCTCAGCACCCCTTATTTCGCCATCTTCCTCAGCGATTTCACCCGTCGGAGTGTGATGCAATTCAGGGTTTCGGTCAGGATCTGCCCCTTTTGAGTTAGTGATTTTCGCTTCTCTCACCATTTTGGGAATGTTATGAGGGACGGCGGGGGACCAAGGCCCATGTGCAGGTTTGAGTTTTGAAATGTTTACTAGATGTGGTACCTGTTTCCCAGTTTTTAAAGACACTAGTCTAACAAGGTGGTCCCCTTTTGTTTCAATTACCCTGAATGGCCCGGTATACCTGTTTGAGAACTTAGACGCTTTATTTTCACTAGCTAAAGGGTCGTACATGTATACCATATCACCTTCGTACATCTGAGTGGGCCGCGCCCGCTCATCAATTCGCAGCCTCAGATCTTTTTCATAGTTTTGAACAACTCGTTCTGCCATATTCTTAAACATAGCAATGTTGTCCTTTGTTTGCATGAAGAACTCGCAGTCGTTCAGCGTTTCAGGAATTGTTCCCTGCTCAGGCATTCCCATGCTAATTGGATCTCTGCCAAACAGCAAGGTATGCGGGCTGTATCCCGACCGTACACTGATTGTGGATCTAACTGTCCATAATGCAATGGGAAGTAGATCGATCCAGTTACAGTGGTCGTCAGGGATATAATAAGCAATCAGGTTTTCAATGGTTTTATGTAGTCTTTCTACTCGAGCGTTGCCAGTCGGCATTCGCCCGGTAGTGAACGTTTGTTTGCACGCTAGTCGGGTAGTAATCTCCCGGAACAGTCCTGATAGGAAGGCCGCCCCCCGGTCTGTGTGCAGACGGTTTACCCGCCCATACCGACACACTATCCCGGTCAGGAAACAGTTGGCCGCGGTTTGCGCAGTGGAGTCTTTCGTGGTGAAAGCCTCCGGCCAACCTGTTAGTAGGTCTATGAAGGTCATGATATATTTTGACCCATCCCTAGCCCTCTTTAGTGGCCCGATGAAATCACACTGTACCACCTCAAAGGGTCGAGTCGGCCTCTCCCAAGACTTAGCTAAGGCCTTGAAATGTGGGGCCCGTCTCCTTAGAGAACAGGTTTCACAGGCCTTCACATAGTCTGTAATGTCGGCGTTCATGTTTCGCCAGTAGAACCTGTCAGAGATTTTGGTAGTGAGATTACTGATACCTACATGTCCTCCAGCTAAGATATCATTATGCAACAGTCTCAGGACTCTGGGAATTAACTGTCCTGGAACTATCATTCGTGGTTTCAGCCTTACCAACTGGTCTTGGTGTTTGTTATACCTTTTGACGTTGAACCTACAAAGTACTCCTGGCGCGACCATTCCCACAAAGTCGGCTTGATCCATTATTCGCCTAGCCTCGAGGGGATCTGGTGGCAGGTCTCCGTCTTGTAGATAGTCAATTAGTTGTGCGCACTCCGCATCTTGGAGTTGCGCGTTTATCACCGTAGCCACGGAAAGCTCCCCATCCTGAATTTCAGCCTCGAACAATTCACATCCCACGGCGGGTTCATATTCCTCACCGGGGACATGTTCGTGGTGAACTCTGGACAGGTAGTCCGGTAAGAAATGGGTTGCTCCTGGCTCATAGGTGATTTCAAAATCAAAGTCTGACAGCGCCAAAGCCCACCGCCTTAGCCTAGCAGACGGGGCCTTGTAGGCACTCTGTAACAGGGGAATCAATGGTTTGTGATCGGTTACTATAGTAATCTTAGCTCCTTGTAACATATCCTCATAGTTCTTAATACTCTTAATCACCGCCAGAGCCTCCTTTTCTGTTACCGAATAGTTTAATTCGGCGTCTCGGAGAGTACATCCCCAGAAAGCAACCGGACGGTAGATTTCATCTAGTTTGTGACAAACCGCTGCACCGCACGCGGCGTCTGATGCATCTGTTAGCAGATAGAAATGCCCTCCTATATCCGGATGGATTAGTAAGGGTGGCGAGGTGAGCAGTTTCTTTAACTGTTGAAACGCTTCCTCGCAAGCCTCCGTCCACTCAAAATAGACTTCTTTCTTTAGCAGCCGATTTAATGGTTTAGCTAAATCAGCAAAATTTGGGACAAACTGACGGTAGTAGTTACACAGCCCCAGAAAGGATTTAATAGTTTTCACATTATGCGGACGGTTAAAGGCTGTAATCTTTTCTGTGGTTACCTTTTGTGTAGCCACTCCTTCCGCGTTTACTACGTGGCCAAGGAAATTGATTTCACTGCGGCACCACTCACACTTTGATGGCTTCAATTTGAGATTAGCTCTCGCCAAGGCTTGGAGAACCACCTCAACACTTGCCAGGTGTTCTTCAAATGTAGTGTCGTAGACGATTACGTCGTCTAAATATGCTAAGCAGGTTCTAGGAATCAATCCCTTTAGCGCTATGGCCATTACCTTGGTAAACTGCCAAGGCGCTCCAACTAAGCCAAATGGTACACGCTTATACTGATACACACCCATCGGGGTTTCAAAAGCGGTATATTTTCTACTGTCTTCTTCGATTACACACTGATGATAGCCGCTCAACAGATCTAAAGCTGTCCACATAGTGGGTTTCTTGTAAGCCATATATAGGAAAAGCGAGCGAGCCGTGGGCATGGGGAATTTATCTTTAAAAGTGACTTGATTAAGCATGCGAAAGTCTGTACAGAGCCTAGGCTTGCCATCTTTTTTCTGCACTACCACCAGCGGGCTTCGCCAAGCCGATTCGCTGGGCTCTATGACACCTATATCTATGAGTTGCCTAACCTGTTCATCGATGATATCCATTTTCTGTGGCGAGTATCGGTATGGTCTAGAACTTATGACTCCTTGCGACTCATCCACAATGATTCTCATCGGCGCTATTTCACAGTGACCTAACTCTTCCATTGAGAACGCTAGTGCATTCCTGTTGTTATTAAGCATTTGCCTAAACCTTACCTGTTGTTCTTCGTTTAAGCACGACTCGGTTAGATCTATTTTACTTACATTTTCATCCATTTTACCTCGGGATTTCTCCTCAGAGGTTTGGCTTTCCATTTGCACTGCGTCTTTCATTACTTCTACAGAAATCCTACAGATGGACATTGGGGTCTCTGTTTTAGTTAGATAACACAAGTCTAGGAACTCTTCTATCTGATCTTGGTTTACCTCAGGCACTGCGCATTCTTCCGCAAAAGCTAACACTTCCTGGGGAGTGATTTCTTGCATTTCATCTAGCGGATTCATGACTTTGATCCACCACTGACTTCCCACCGTATTCACGCACCCCTCCACTAGGACCGGGGCAGTGACTGCTGGTGCGCAGTAAGCCACTGGTGAGTCTAATCCCAGCGGCTCTCGGGTGGTAACCGGTATGATGCATTCATTCCCCGGCGGAATTTTCACTGTTTCTTTGCTAACTATAGGGTTTCCACAAAACACTTCTATCTTTGCGCCTGGTAGAGATAAATCTGATCGAAGCACTGTTAATAAGTTTCTCCCGATTACTATTAGGTGGCATAGATCGTCCACTATGTTGAAATCATAGCAGACCACCGATCCCTGGATTGAAAACTTACATCTAATTTGTTCTAGTATTACTTGAGACGAGTTGTCTGCTAGACTGATGTTTCCTTTCGATACCTTCCATTCATCTAAAATGCATTGTTTAGGGATCTGCCGTTTACAATGGGTGGACATGAAGCAATCGCTCGCTCCTGTGTCTACCAAGGATCTAACCTCCTTCTGATCATCAAATCTTAACGTTAAGAAAAATGCTTCGTCTCCTATCTCTCTCCTAGCCGGTCCGTCCACTGCGCCTAATTCTATCGTGGAATGAACGGACCCTTCCTCTAGTTTCCCTGATTCTTTTGTTCGGTACCACTGGCTTTGCTATCTTTGTAGATCCGCGGGGGTTTTTCCCTCAACCTATTCTTCAACCACAAGCACGCTTCTGTAGAGTGACCATGCTGTTGGTGAATGATACAAAACTTACTTTCATCAAAAGGCAACCTGGGTCTCTCTACTTTCTGTTGAGTTGGCAGATTCTTTCCCTTATCTGCCTCTCTGTTCGGGGCGGTATTGGATTTAGGCTTCTGATCTGAATTTCTTTCACCTTTCTGATTTTCGTACCTATCTTTTCTCTCATAACCTTGCTGTTTAAAGTTACCACCACTCTGGGGAGTCCCGCTTTGCCCTGGCTTTGGTTTCTGGAACCATGGAGCGGCCTCCAGTCGGGCCAGCACCACTCCAAATCGTTCGGAGATGGAGTTTAGGGCCGCGGTCTCCTCTGATTCTTGGCTTCCAGCCAGTTCGCTCACTGCATTAGATATTTTAGTTCCCCCTTTGCCTTTGTCCAACGACTCTAGTCTCGTTGCACAATCCACTGCTTCGGTGAACGACTTAGGGTCCAGTATAGCTACCTGTCTGGCTACGCCCTGTTTTAATCCTTCTAAAAACACAGCTAACATCATACTTTCACTTGCCTCTGCCTTAACTTGCTTTTGTTTCAGGACACCTGCAAATTCAATCACACTCTGGTCCTTTCCTTGTTTAAGGCCACAGAACTCTGCGTGTTTCTGCCACTTAGCTCTTCGATCGCCGAAGATCTTTGTCATTTGAGTTTCTAATTTCTCAAATGTATTCTTCTCGCTTTCAGCTAAGGCTCCTGCCCAGTCATCTGCCCGTCCCTTCAGGCCTAATAACGCCATATTCAGGAGATGGGCGTCCGACCAATCATAGATAGCTTTCAGTCGCTTCAATTCCCTGAAATACTTTTCTATCTGCTCATCCTCCTTCCCACTAAACCATGGTAATCTAATATTTGGTCCCCTTTGATGACCGTTATGGGAAGTTTCCCGCACTGGTGAGGGTACTTGGCCCCAGGCCGTGTTCAGTTGCGGGAAGATACTCCAGAGATTTGGCTGGTTCGGAGGGTTCGGAGGATTGTTCTGACCTGGTGGGCCCGGCGGACCTGGCGGTCCCGGCGGGCCGGGCGGTGGAGGCCCCGGTGGATTTGGGGGGTTATTCTGACCCGGCGGGTCCGGCGGACCTGGCGGGTTGGGTTGATTAGGTTGGTTTGGGGGAACGTTACCAGGTCCTGGTGGGTTCGCCTGGTTATTCTGGCCTGCCGGAGCTTGCTGACCCTGTTGGTCACCCACTCTACCTCGGCCTGCGTTAAGATTGGCTGCGATCGCCATCGCCTGCATTAAGTAAGGGAACATGTTTTGCTCGACCCCACCCCCTGCTGGCACGGCTCGGCCAGGCTGTTGGCCTGGTTGGCCATTCCCATCATCTTGTTGCAGTCCCCCAAGGTTTACCCCAGGATTAGGCTGCTGTATTCCCGGATTCGCACCACCATTTCCCCCTTCACCGGGTTGCTGGAGTCCCCCAGGGTTTATCCCCAGATTGGGCTGATTCGGAGGGGGATTATTAATAAGGTTTTGGGGAGGGTTGTTGAGAAGGTTTTGAGGAGGGTTGTTGAGAAGGTTTTGAGGAGGGTTGTTGAGAAGGTTTTGAGGAGGGTTGTTGAGAAGGTTTTGAGGAGGGTTAGGCCCTTGTGGGTTGGCCTGATTATCCTGGCCTCCCTGGACCTGCTGATTAAGAGGAGGAATAAGTCCTTGAGGGTTGGCCTGATCGTTCTGGCCCCCTTGAACTTGTTGATTAAGGGGAGGATTGGCCTGATTACCTTGACCTCCTTGGGCCTGTTGATTAAGAGGAGGAATAAGTCCTTGAGGGTTGGCCTGATCGTTCTGGCCCCCTTGAACTTGTTGATTAAGGGGAGGATTGGCCTGATTACCTTGACCTCCTTGGGCCTGTTGATTAAGAGGAGGAATAAGTCCTTGAGGGTTGGCCTGATCGTTCTGGCCCCCTTGAACTTGTTGATTAAGGGGAGGATTGGCCTGATTACCTTGGCCTCCTTGGGCCTGTTGATTAAGAGGAGGATTGGCCTGATTACCTTGGCCTCCTTGGGCCTGTTGACCCTGTTGGTTTCCCCCTCCTCCTCGACCTGCCTGTATAGGGGCTGCCATTGCCTGCCTTATGAAAGGGTACAATATATGTTGTTGTATGGGCCCAAGGTCTATCCCGCCTCCTGCCTGCACGCCTCGGCCCGGCTGCTGGATTAGGATCTGGCCATTCCCATTGTTTTGTTGAGGTCCCCCAGGGTTCATCCCACGGTTAGGATGCCATGCCCCCAGATCTACACCCCCAGCTCCCCCTTCACCGGGTTGCTGGCGTTGATCTCTATCCTCTCTTTCTTCTACTAGATCCATCAAAGGAACGCCTCCTTCCGCCATATTATTTTCGTGGAGGTTTTGTATATCGTGATCGTCCCACTGTTCTTTCACAGGTATTTCTTCTACACTAATTTCGTCCTCACTTTCTAGTTTAGCTTTCTTACCTGTGTCTAAAACATCCTCGGTAATAAGTTCGTATGAAGACGAGGTTGATTTATCTTCTCTAGCTAATTTTCTATCAGGACTACCCTCTCTGACATCTGCGGCTGCTTGTTCTGTCTCGCTATTTTCTTCCTCGTACTCGTCCTCGTATTCTTCATACGATTCATGAGTTAGAGTGTTAAAATCTTGTGCTTTGAGCGTTACATTTTCTTCACTATCCTGATCGCTTAGCCTCTCTAAATCTATGTGCTTTTCGGGGCTTGAGTCTGCCCACTGCTTTAATATTTCGGCTGGATCAAAGGCCCGAGCTTCCGCTCTTTTACTAGCTTGGTCTAAGTTCGTTTCTACACCGTAAGTTAATCGATAGGGTTGTAAACTGCCTACTTTCTCGCTGTTTCCCTCTGCTTCCCTTCCCACTCCCCTATCCCCTCCCACTGTTTTTCCTTTAGCTACAGTGGAATAAGGAATGGACGCCCCCGGGTTGGGGTGAGTTGGTGTTACCAGTGGGTGACTGATAAACTCAAGTCGTTGGGGTAATGGATAGGTGAGAGAGCTCCCATCAGGTAGGATTACCGGATTTTCGGGGCGTTTTCCCCCTGATGGGCTGGAGTTATCCGCGGTGTTTTGTCGTTGTTTTAGGTTTCCTGAAGAAAATAGGTTATCTTCATTGGAAACTTCCTGTTCGCTTTCACCTCCCGCTGCGGGTAGTAAACGATAAGGAACACTTTGGTTACACCACGGATTGTTCACATCAGATTCACAGGTGGAGCGAGAGCTAGTACCAGTTTCGTGGTCCGTAGGTGGTACGTACCCTGGGTTCCAATATTGCTGATATTCCGTGAGACGGTTCTTCCCTTCAACTCGTCCCGAGTGTGTTAGGGTTTCAAGTCCTTCGTCAAGAACCGGCCTATCTTTGGACCCTAGGTGCCAGGGAAATGGTTTACCTTTGCCACGGGTTTGGTAATTTTGTGCACCTTCGGGGCAGAGCTGCTTGGGTCTGGCTGCGACCTCCTGTCTCTGTGCCTCCCCGTCTAAGGGATTACCTACCAGGTGGCGGTTTTCCACATTCCCTGTATATGATGTTGACACATCGTGTCCTGCGGGCCGCAAAGATTGAGGCTTGGGGTTAGAGGAAGCCTCAAAGTCACCGGTGGCTGACATCAAGGATGAGCAAAACGGCACAAGTCATGTTTCGGGTAATCTCCACCAAATGAACTATTGTTAATGTTTGATTTAAGACTGCGTAAGGTTCGTGTATATCCAAGTCTTCATGAGTTGTTTTTCCAGAATGCCTGAGTAATTCAGACTGCGTTTAAAGTTTGTCCGTTCACTTCCCAATAGTTCAAAAGAAATGAACGATGAGGGAGCTTCTTAATATGAAAGGGTTTTTATTCAATAAACATCTCATCCCGAGTCAAAGCCACCATGTATAAGTCTTCATCAGTCCACCTCCCATCTCCTATCAGCAATCAACCACATTTAGAACACGAGTTGCTCCAACACCTTCTAGACCATTCTAGTACTCAGCTCTATCACAATCCTATGTCCGAGGTAATAGGTATTGGTAAACTCCAGTCTGTTACACGGAGCCGATGTACTTACTCCAAGTATAACTCCTTGGCTAAACTTACTTAGCTGACATTCTCACTAAAACTGCTCACTAACTGCTCGCTCCCTACCTTGCAGCGCCTTTTATACTGGTTAACAGGTGGCGCTAGGAGCGCAAGATATTTCTTCTGGAAATAGACTAGAAGTAGACTTGCTAAGCCTGATCCTTGATGGATTATATAACATGATGATATATTAAAAGTGCTAAGCTATTAGTACAATTATACATGTGTAAGGTAAATATATTCTCAAATAAGAGCCAGTTACGGATTTAGCGCCAGGATCATTGAGTGCCACAAAATAGGAATGCAAAATAACTATTCGGGCCGTTGCCGGATTTCAGCTGTCCCGTGCTGGAAATGAATACACTCATATTGGGTTGTAATTGTGTCATATCAGGTTTCCGTTGTGCATGGCATAAGACTACGATGGGCCGTTTATCCTGGGCCTTTCTGACATATTGTCTCCCTGCTCTCATACAGTTGGCCAGAATTCCTGAAATTTCCGTCCTTCCTCAGCCAGCAGTCAACTAAAGCCTCAAGTCCCGATCGGGACGCCCATCGGCCTTGATCTTCGTAGAGGTATACTGCATCCTACCCGAGTTAGGCTAAAGGTCCAAAGTGCTTACCAATAGTGTGAGGAATTGCAACCAAACCTGATTTACGGCAATCCGGTCGTCCTCTTGGATTTCCTTGATGGTGTCAACGTCTTGGTTACTCCCAATTTGCAAAATGGAAAACAATTTTTGTCTGTATTAGTTTTCATTAGAATTAAGAAAGGGTGACCACAGGAATAGGAAAGCATAGGAAAAATAACGGAAATGGCCCCAAAAATTCCTTCTCAGAAACACAGGGAATTGTGAAATTGTTCAAAACAAACAGTTTATTTTGTATATAAGATTCTGGATTCCCTAATTCTAAAACTGTGAGACATTGATTTTTTAAAGAAATTTTTCTTTTTCTAGTACTCAAAGTCACTTAGATTTGAACAGATCTTCAGAAAATTTTCTTCAGGACAGGGGAAATTCAGGGAAAAACAGTGAATTTGGAAGTGAAATTTGAGTGGTCACCCTGAATTGGGCGAAAATAAAAATGATCGAGCATTTACAATTTGATATACATGTAATGGGAGTCTAGGATTTTGACTCGTCATACCTCGCTCGAAGCTTCCAAGGTAGATGAGCCCGCAAACCTGGATGATCTATTCAGGTCTCAAACTCATGCATGTCTACTAATGCACCACAGCTTTCCTTACAGAGATACCGTGAAGTGAGAAATTTAACCACAACATCGAATACACAATGGATTTTGAACTTAGCCCATATAGCATAGAAGTGGGACAGAGTGTAGAGGATTTAGGAAATGAGCACTGACTTTGGAAATGCTTTTGGTCTTTGCTTCCTCTTTTTCGTGAGAAAAAAAAAACACTATGAGGGAAAGACACATACGTTACGTGCATGTTCTGAAAACTATGACTGCTTTTCTGTCTCAGGCCTGATCATTTGCGTGGAGGACCTCGGAGTATCAGGTTAAATATTTTAAACCTAATTCAAACACGTTTTATATTTCTTAAGCTTCATTTATATAATTTCTATCAGTTTTATTGAACACAGGAGTTTCTTACTGTCAATAGCTGTGCAGTGGCTGTACTTAATGTGAATTCCCTTAATGAAATCCGAAATCTGCTACTCTGTTACCAGAGATTTCCTCCCCGAATGTCGCAGCTAACTTAATTACTTTAAGGACATATTTTGTGTATAGATGATAAGCCTGCAGTACTATTGAATTAGTCAGGCATTTGATAACTGTGTGGTTTGCAGGTGCCGTGATGTGCTTTGTGGTAGTAATTCTAGGTGAATTTGATTTAGGTTCGAACCCGTACTTCCCTCTAGCCTGATGCATCAACCCACACTTAAAAGACTGCATGTGTCAATTTTAAAAGAGAACAAAAGTGCCTCAAATTCTTGGGTTCTATTCGCACATTGTGATTTTAAGACAAGTGATTTAGCACAAAATGTGATTTACTTTATTGTTGTGCATTTTGTATTAATACTCAAATAGTTAGCCTGTTACTTTACATTTCTGCCTTTCACACTTCCCACCTTTAAACATGTACATTCTTACCCCTTTACGTTATCAATTTCATGTTAATACTCAACAGGGATTTGTCCCAAATCCTTTCTTACATCTCCAGTACGTTTCTGAAAGCATGCATGTTTTCCAGACAATAATTAATCGGTATTAAAATATGTTTTAGGTGAAGAACCAACAGAGATTATATGAGATTCATTATTTTCACACAGAGCTAAGCGGCTTCACCGAGGTCTTGGTGCTACGGGCATTCCACAGCCTGGTCAGGGCGCGCAGCAGAACTACGCCAACGTCAAGATAGCAGTTTGACCCACGCCTACTCCGGCCGAAGACCCCAGGAGGAGGAGTCGAGAGAGCCCCGGCTGAGAGCTGCCATGATCTCACACTGAAATCATCCACCCCAGCACCCGAATGGTCCTGTACACGTCCTCTTCAGACAAACAATGAGTCTTAAAGTGGCCTGTTTAGACAAACAATGAGGCTCAACGTGGCCGATTTAGACAAAAATGAGGCTCAACGTGGCCGATTTAGACAAACAATGAGTCTTATTCTGGCCGGTCTGTTTTAATACAGTTCACTCTGAGAATTGTTCTGAATCGTCCATCCTTTTGTGAACTACAACTACATGTATAAACAAATGTTCCCTAACCCAGGTCTGCTCGGAGAGAACTGTTCCGCTGCTGTGACTAGCTTGTTATTTATACAGGGCCCTGATGCGTACTAAAGGTCTGGGCATGTATATGGTATGGAGCTATTTATTACAGGGATTAAGCGACCAGTGAAAGTATAATGTCGGATTAGTGTAAACAATATCTGATGGTTTTCTTGAATCGATAAGTTAACTGGGTAAATGTTTCAAAGGAATTACTGTATTTCACATGATGTATTTCATAGAAAAACTGTACGGTATACTTGGAATGTCTTTCATGGACCTGTAAATAATTTACAACATGTAGTTAGCTATAATGACACTCCGGAATTAATTTCTAAAGTTTTTGGCGGATTTTGTAATACTTAAGTCTTGTCTCAAAAAGATTCAATACATGAACCATTGAAGCTTCGAGTGGTTATCGCATAGATAATGCAACTGGGTAGATTATTGGTCGGTAAGGCATATGTTAACGATGCTTCTACTACAGATTCTCCGAGGAGGCCTGGCTTCGTGTTCGCTAGAGTCTTTTACTGACTGACGCAAGTCCGACATAATATTATTGAACTGCCAAAGTAAGGAAGAGATAATTTGTACAGAGACGTTTTAACTAAATGTTTCCATATTCTAAGTGTTTTACATGAAAGTACAGAATACTCCTATGCTCTAGCATGTTCTCCACAATTTGATTATTCGTGTATTCGCTCAGCTTGTATTCTAAATGTATTGAGCGCAGTTCCAAAGGTCCATTTTCCTCCCCATACCTGTTCCAAACATAGCGTAAAGTGTTCAATTGTCTAGAAATAGTTCGTGTAAGATGAACATAGCACGTACACAAGAAAACAAACTTTATGAAAATAATAATAGTAACAAAGATGTCAAACTCCCCATGTGACGCTATGGTAAGGCCTGGTGGTGCCACCTGGGGATAGGAGTCCTAATGAACCCAAAGAGTGAGCAGTATATGATTAATGGTAATATATACACCTAATCCAGCCGGTAAACTGCGTTCTGCGCTATGTCCTAATGTATACTACACATAGCAGCGCCCCCATACTGAGTTCGGCTCATCTCCGTATCACCCGTTCAGCGTACCGCTGTCCCATATTGTTGTCATGTTGATGCGCGTGTCGACGCGGTCTGTTTTCATCATTCCACAAAACGACTCATCCTATCAGTCTGGTTCTGGGTGCCGCCTCTCGCTTCACACATGCTTTTCACGAACAGTGTATAACTTCAGTATAACGTATAGTATAAGACTTTGCGTTCAGGTAAGTAGGTGGTAAATGGCTCATCAACAAACAAAAACTGGAAAAAAGAAGTTTCTCAAGTTTATTTGTAAAACCTGTATTCCACTAGGCGATTTTGACTACTGACAATTTGGTAGTTTCTCAAGTTTATTTGTAAAGCCTGTATTCGACTAGGTGATTTTGACTACTGACAATTTGGTAATTTCTAAATTCTCGTAAGATAAATTACAGAGATCCATGCAAGCTGTATACCATCGGAAAGGAAATTCAAAATGCTTTCTAACGATTTGTAACATGTCTATATTAAGTAGCCACTGTTCGTACTTGCGATTTTGAAAATCGGGAGAAAAATCGGCCAATGGAATACGGCCTTAACTCATAAAATATGCATTTGAATCATTGCAATATTATCCCATCTGATAGATCCATCTCGAGTTCAAAAGACAAGAGTTTCTAAAATTGGAGCATAATGATTAATGAGATGACATGCAAAGTTCACTGTTTCAACAATCTAGAATCAGGTTGATAGGCTGAGAGTGGTTGTCATCCATCACTTCATTTATTTATACTGCATTGTGTCGTCGCCATCTCTCACCTGTACATTATCCATACACGCCTTGCGTAGACTAACCCGAGCGCTAGCGCTGCCCCCTGTAAGTGACGTAGATCACTAACATTAGTGAAAACCTTCAATATATGAGTACACCATGCAGTTCAATGATACACGACGTGTACCCCTTTACATACCAACACATCCATTAACACACACACACCTACAGATATTGATATTGTACAGAGCACACATTGTACAGCAAATTTATTGTATATTTTGAACATGGCTAATGAAAGGAGTTAGGGTTAGAGGGTGGGGGATGAGGTGGGTTGATAGAGACCCTGCGTGGGCTTGTGCCTAAATTATTTGTACTGTGCGCTGAAAGTGAGTCTTAGCCAGTTGAGGTAGGCAGGGTCAGGGTATGTGGTCAATATCAGAGATTCTAGTATTTTTAGGACAGGTTTTCTTGCATAACCAAACTATTTTTAATGACTACCTTTGAATTTTCACGAATCCATTGTACCCGGTCACCTACATATTAGTTTTTTTATAATAAATTTTACTGAACTGTTATTCGGGATTTCCCAATATAGAATGCGGTCGATCTTATTATTTTGCTTTTTATTACTCTATTAGGATATATCAGATGAAACGTTTTCTCTTCATTAGTTTATTCATCCAATCCTTGATGCGCGTGTTAAAGGCGCTCACAACATAAGACTTTACCAACAAAGAGTCCTGTACTATTTTGATTTGAGCAACTTCATAATCATTCATACCTATGATGCTAAACAGTTATGTCGTAAGGATTAATAGTTGAATAGAGACAGGCAAGTTCTTAAAGCGTTGTTCGTACATGATGATACATTAGTATGTTCTATCAGAAATCAGTTATTTTGTTGAAAGAATTGTGCCATAACAATTATTAAGAACGCAAGTGTAAAATAAGTTTTTTTGTCTTATGAAATGAAAGATGGTACCGGCACCTTGGAAGAAAGGCCTTCGTCCTTCTGGTAGCGTGTCTTAAGGAAAAATAGGCAAAATATAGTAATGTGATGTACTTATTGTGTTTCGGCATACATACGATGGTATTATGATTTGGTTTTATGCATTAATCTTACTGAAAATTAGCAATGAAGTTGTCTCCTGTACATTTCCATGTTTCTTAGCGTAGTCATGGGTACTAGACAAGTCGCAAAATAAATTGAAATAGAGAAACCACATTTGATGTGTTATTTTTTGAGTAGATATATATTTCTGTACTTGTACACAGTGCACCAAGGACCTAACTGATTAATTTTATCGTTCAATCTCTCGTCAAAATAAAGATAAGCCCATCTTTAGTTCACATTTCAGCTTTTACTAATAATACTTTTATACAGACGGAAACCTGTTGGTTAAATAACTTAATTATTCTTCGAGCATAATATAATCACTTGTAAGATGACAGCAAGTGGACGTGTTCTATGGCAGATCAACATTAAATAAAAAAGAAAATGCTATCGATTTAAACAGTAATTTTCTTATACGGAGGGAGGGGGCGCCCCTCGTCTTTTCCCGTCAACTTCGACACAAAACCCAATCAGGGCCCCTATATTCCCTACAGTACACCAAAGATGGACCTTTAGGGCGCCTGTTTGCCTTCGTGAAAACATAATTTCGTTAGTTATGGAATGGTGCGAGGAATGTGTTTCGGAGTTCATTGGCATTTTATCTGTGGCGTCACCTGCCCTATCTAGAACGACTTCTTATGTTGCATGTTGCCTTTGTCGTGTACCAACGCAGAGGAGTCAAGGGAGAGCCTACATTGGGATGTATAATTATAGGGAATTGGCTGACCTTTGTTTTCAAATACCTTTGGGGCATATTACTATCCCAGGCATTTGATGTATCATTCTGATTACTCATGTAGAAAATTTGTTTTGATCTTAATATTTGAATATTATTTTTGGTAATTTTAATATATTTTTTAAGAAGTAAATTCTTAAGCCTTGAAACAATATGAGAATCCCTTCAGTGTCCCATGAGCGTCCAGTCCAAGATGATTAATACCAATTGTCATGATAAATGGAAAAAAGAATTTCATGAAGACACTTGATCTACAAGGGGGGGAAATATTGTATAAAATGGCTTTCCTTGCCTCTAGAGGAACCAAGATACAATCTCTTCAATTTAAGATCATACATAGTAGAATTATTCCCTGTCGTATATATATATATATTTTTTTGAATGAGCAGAACTTTATTTTCTCATGAACTTTACATAAATTCTTTTTAACAACCTGCTTCCATTTTTTTCTTCTGCATACCTAAGTTCTTTTACACGATGTCAGCATATCTTACTTTTCTGCAGAAGTCTTAAAACATACAAGGAAAAAAAAAAACATAAAAAAAGAACAATCCTATTGGTATTTCAATTCTACAAGTCTGGTCATGATTCACTAGCTCCAGTCTATATCAATGCAAAAGATAAAGATAACGTTTTTTTACATTTATAAAATTATACTACAATTTGGTTGACATACATTCCGTGTTGATCAATTTCTAGTGTCATTACAAAGCATGCATTCTTGACAACAACTGGTTTGATGGCACTTTCTCTTTTTTTCCCCCTTCAGTTCTACCTATAAACCTCTCAATGGAGATTTTACAACCCAACTCATAGGTCCATTGATATACATCTAGATAACCTTCATGAAATAGACGCTGTCTATAGATATAAAATTTAGCCCATAGAAATATGAAGTTTATAGTCCTTTCAGTTTCTGTTACACCCAGCAACCCTGTCGTATATATTGATTTAAAAAGAAGATATGTATTTTTAAGGTATTTTAGTGAAAAATAGACAAATTTTCATGATAATTTTGCATATTGGCATGTTATGAAAAAATAGTGGTGTATGGTATCATTGGAAAGCTCATCCCTTGAGCATCATGGTTCTCTTGTTGGTTTCTTAAAAAAATGCCATTCTGCATGGTAACTATGACAACACTTTCCTTAGCAACACATTTTCAAAATTATATAAAATGCAAAAAAAAATGGGCAAAATTGGCCATAAATTGCAAAACCAATTGAATGGACATATTCTAGATCTGTTTCCAATTTATTCTGGTTACCTTCCTTATATTAAATCTTGGTTGCTTCCAATCTTCACCAAGACCCACCTTTTCAATGCAAGCTACCATTGGCACAGAGTGAGTAAGGGCCAGAGGCAGAGTGCCAGTTGAAATAAAAGCTGGTATCTCAACTCTTACATGTCACTATGAAATAAATGGTAGAACACCAGCAACCAGCGAAATACTTTAATTCTTCATTAAATTATAAAAAATCAAAATCTTCATGAAATAATTTTTTGAGGTATCCATCATCTCCACAAGGTTCTTAAAAACATTCCACTTGCTTACTATATACCGTTATAATGCCCACAAAAAGAGTTATATGCAAAAGTTTGAAAAAAAAGTGTGTACTCCACCACTACTACTACTACTACTACTACTCTGGTGACAGCCCCCCCCCCTCCCCTCCCCCCGAGTGCATACGCTGACTCCACTGGACAGGGAGGATGCATGCGCCGCGGCTGGGGAGGTGGGGGGGGGGGGTGAAGCGAACTTGTAAAGAACAAAATTGGTATACTGAAAGTGCCTAAAATTAGCCCCAGGAGCATTGCAGTTAAGCAGTTAAGCAAGATATCAATGTTTTTTTTGTTGTTGTTTTTTTTATTTAGCCAAAATCCTGTTTACACAAGTTCTTCCTTTCAGCTTTTACACCACCAAAATCAATATTCATATCAAATACATTTCACATGTCTTATCAACACAGTATTTAGTTTATCTGTTTCCTTTTGTAGGCTTTCATCAAGATCATCCCATAAACAAATCCCTCTATAATAGGGGGATTTTTGTACTTTTGATTGTACCGTAAAGTTTCGTTTTAATTTTACCTTGTTTTTACTTCTTAAGTTTATGCTTGGTCGACAGTGTTAATGTTAAAAAAAAAGTTAAAAAATATTTTTTTATTTGATAAAATCTCCGTTTCTACTTTAACTATAATTTCATTTATATCAATGGATAGAAAAAAATAATAGCTTTTACATGACCAATTACGTATTCTTTTGGAGGACACTCAAATTGACTGCTTTACAATATCAGAAACTTGGTTGTCTGACAAAATACCTTCAAATATGCTTAGGATTCCTGACTACACTCTCATTAGACTTGATAGACAAACTCACAATGTGAAACACCCGAATTTAACAAAATTAGGTGGTGGGATCTGTGCATATGTTAAAAACCATTATAAGTTAGACAATTTTACTTATGAACATCTGAACATGAGTACTGCTAACTTAGAATTCCAATGTTTTACTATTACACCTCCTAAACAGAAAACCTACATCATTTGTAATATTTATCGCCCACCAAGTGGGGATATTGAAATATTCTTAAATGAAATCGAAAGAATATTGTCAAGTCTGCCAGGGCATGAGATGTATTTACTTGGTGATTTCAACTTGAACTTATTGGATAATTCAAGTAAATTATCTAAACAATGTAAACAACTTATGGAGGGTTTTAGTCTGATTCAGTTTATCAATCACCCAACTAGAACGCCACAGAATGCCCAACCCAGCTTAATTGATCATATATATTCAAATTCAGATGTTGTTTCAAATGCTGGTGTTTTTGATTTAAACTTAAGTGATCACGATTTAGTATTTATTACTCGAAAAAAAAGTAAAACTCTTAAGAACAAAACATCGTTTTTTGGCAGATCCTACAGGAATTATAACAAGGAACAATTCCAGCAGGGTTTACTCAATCATGACTGGGTTGATTACTACGATATCCAAAATGTAAATGATGCTTGGTCTTTTATTATTGACCATATACTTAGAACGATTGATTTGCAGTGTCCTCTAAAAGAAATACATATTAAGAAGGTTAAGGATCCTTGGATAAGTGATGAGTTATTAGAGTTTATAAATGATAAAGAAATTCTTTTCAAAATAGCTAAACGTACTGGATTGGAAATAGATTGGGCAGCTGCTCGTGCTGCGAGAAACATGGTCGCTATACGTCTTAAAAATGCTAAAAGAGACTTTGTACTAAACCAGATTGACAATGATTATGATAACCCAAATAAGTTTTGGAATGCTATAGGACATATTTTACCGGATAAAAAAGACCAAACCGATGTCAATTTGAGGGACCAGGAGACGAATATAGATATTTCAGATGCAGATATTCCGAATTATATCAACAATTTCTTCAGTACTATTGGTAGTAAGCTAGCTTCTACAGGTGCAAAACATCCATGGACATACTCAGGTATAGAATTACCTCGAGTATTCAAATTATTACAAATATTGGAAGAAGATGTTGAAAGGGAAGTTTTGAAGATAAATGTAAATAAATCATCTGCTGTTGAAAATATCTCGTCACGAGTATTAAAGGATGCCTTAATTTGTTGTACTGGTTCCGCAACTGACATATTTGTTTAATCTTACAATTATAAAAGGTTCATTTCCTACTGAATGGAAGAGAGCTAAGGTCACCCCTTTATTTAAAGGTGGAAATAGATTTGATGTAAGTAATATGCGACCCATTTCTTTGTTACCAATTCCTAGCAAAATTTTAGAACATATTATACATGCACAGGTGACATCATACCTAGACACGTTCGAAATTCTTGATGAAAATCAAAGTGGATTTCGTAAAAACTATTCAACTACTTCAACCACCTCTGCCTTTTTAGACGATATTTACTTGAATATTAATCGACAGGCCCCAACATATGCTATTTTTATCGACTTCAAGAAGGCGTTTGACTCTATTAACCACCAAATTATTTTGAAAAAATTATGTAAAATAGGTTTTCACCAGGATTCAGTGTCATGGTTTCGATCTTACTTGTTTCAACGTACTCAACAAACAATTGTTAATCGTAAGGTATCTGATATAGCTGAAATAACTTATGGAGTCCCACAAGGTTCGGTTCTTGGACCGTTATTATTCTTAATCTTCATAAATGACTTAGGTAAACTTTTTGAGCATTCATCTTACAAATTATATGCCGATGATACAGTCTTATATACTAGTGTTGATCATAATATGCAAATAGACCCAACTATCACTCTTCAAAATGACTTTTCAAAATTAATGGACTGGTGTAAATCAAACGAAATTTCTGTTAACATAAATAAGACAAAAACTATGACCTTTGGCACGAAGTACCAAACGGATCATGCAACTTTACTCCAGATTAGATCTGGTCAAAATGTACTTGAGAATGTGACTGAATACAAGTACCTAGGTACTTATCTTGATAAAAACCTGAACTTTGTTAAACAAACAACGGAAACAATCAAGTTGGTATCTTTCAAACTTTATTGTCTAACAAAACTTAAAAAATATGTTGATACACCGTCTATGATACGACTCTTTAAAGCATATATCCAACCGTTTTTTGATTACAATGATCTGTTTACGGAAACTACAACGGCATATTATTATAACAAACTTCATAGACTTCACCTCAGATGTTTACGGAGATGTTTACCTGATAATTATGAATATACTCACCATGAATTATATAATTTTACTGGTGTAAATTCAATTCAGGATAGAACTCAGAGTCACTTATTGAAACTTATGTATAAAAGAGCTCAGCAACAAGATTACATTTCTGTGCAAGAGAATCGAACCAGGGCATATGATGCTCCCATTCTAAAGGTGCCTTTTCCTAATAATGAGTTATTTAACCCAGATTATGCTAACGTCCTACTGGTAGGACGCCTATACCATGGGTTTTGTGCTACTTGTTAAAGTTAGTCAAAATAGGAATAAAATCTAAAATCTTAATGTAAATATGACCTTAACACCTATAGATCATGAAAATATTCCAAATAAGAACATATCCCGAGCAATATCATATTGCTATGGCAACAAACAATGGGGTAAATTGACAAATACAGATGATAGAAAATTTGAAAAATCAATGTATGTTTTTCCTATGATATAATAAATATTTTGGGACAAAATTTGAATTTTAGGTAGACCTTATGGAGCTCCATATGCATACTAATTTTTATTTAAATCAAATAATAATGTCCAGAGATATTAAGAATTTTCTATTGCCGTCCTACATGTAGGAGGTTAGCATAATCCACTACCTTAATTTTATGCCCTGCATCAATGTGGATACTACATGATATAGCATTATTTTGAAGTTTTGTCATCATTTACTCACACATTTTGCATACAAAGTATGTAGTAGATGCCCATAGAAGTCCAGTATTTAGTACTTTAAAGCTCTTTTTGTATTTTAGAACAAATTATTATTTTGTCTTAACCCTTTAATGACGGATAAAGGTATATTATCATAGATAACCAATAAATTGGGTTGTTGGTTACCATGGTAACCCCAAAAATAAATGAGAAATAATTTTTTCGCACCCTCCGAAAGTAGATATCATAATTATGAGTGGCTTTCCATATAATGGATTGCTAGAATACTTATTTTAAAAATTAATAGTATGATTTATTTGTTATCATATATTTGCCAATAAGCCTTTTTTTAGCATTAGCTAAGGGTTAAATACTATGGAAATTATGGTAGTGGATTATGCTAACGTCCTACATGTAGGACGCCCCATATCTCAGCTTCTACTATAGATAGAGACCTAAAATTTTGTATGCGACTTATTATCTCATATATAGTGCCAGATATAAGATATTTAGAGTTTTGGATCATAATTGGCACTTTAGTATAATTTGGGTTAAAAAGAGTGTCTTATATAGAGGTGCTACTGCTTGGAATGACTCTCCTCCTGTACAAAGAAATATTGGTACATTCTCTGCTTACAAGTCTGAATTAAAAATGAGACTCCGTGATAAACTAGACTAGGTTGATGTTGGTACATAGATAGGTTCATGTGTGTTTGTAAGTTTATTAAGAATGTTTCTGGGTTCCTTTTCTGCTTGATGGTTATTAAAATGTTAAAATAAAAGGTATTAAAAGGTGATTATGTTGGTTGTTAGATTCAACCAAGGAGGTATTTGTTTACTAAGAGTTTGACTCAATTTAAAACCCTTTATGGGTACAGGTAAATTTCTGTAAACTAGACTTTTCTTGAATTTGTAAAGTGATTTCACTATACTGGTTAAACCCAAATTGATATTAGTATTGTATCTTTTTATGCTGGTGTGAAATGAAAACCGAACAACTGTCTGTACGATTTCATATCAGAAATAAAAATTGGAACCTAAAAAAAAAAAATGTATAGCATGTTAGTATCAGAGCACTATTGACAGAGCTATCGATGCCTTTCCGAATATTTAGGCCTCCAACCACTGGTGTCTATTCTTAAAATATTGAGGAGAAAAGGAACTAGATTATACTGAATATGAGAGTCTTAAAAATTCGTATCTTGCACTCACATCTCGGGGGAATCGCTATTGGAAATGCTGGGGTCTTTTACTATAGAAATGTCTCGAGGAAAACCCGTTATTTCACTCTTAACTTCTTAAATATTGGCCCAATCTTCATACAATAAGTGAGGAAAAAGGTTGCCAATGACCCTTTACAGACCATATAGGGCTTCAAATTTATGTGAATTCTTTTTTTCTCCATAGACACCAATGCTAAACGACCCCAGCATTTCTCGTTGTGACCTTTGCAGCGCAATGCGCAAAGAGCCGGGAATTCCCACTTAACCCCCAGACTCTCCTGATCCATATAGAAATAGGCCTACGTATCAAAAAATAACCATGAAAAAAGAAATATATGGACAAGTTAGATCTCTAGTAATAGTCAGGCCTTAATTGATTGATTAGGTAAATAGATTCACGTGATAGATTAGAGGAGCCGGTTTTGATACATTAAGGGTGCAGAATTTGATAATAATGTAATAATTAAGGGAAAATTAAATCAATATGTATACATATTTTTCATATTATGGAATGAACTCACATCCCTTACATAATCATTGAAGAAAGATGTACATCAAATTTGAAAATATTTTAATGATGTTTCCCTGTATAATTATGAGGGGTTAATTCTTTAGTTTTGATGCACGTGGAGCCTATCTTTATGGAGCCTATTTTGACGCACTTTATATTTCGTCTAAATTCCCCCAAAAAATCTGATTAAACATATGAAAAAAGGTTACAGGGGATAAAGTAAACGTAGTTGTTCCTGTGTCTAGGTGCATTGATTGCATAAATGTAATCCTGTATTCTTTTAGGGCGCATCCATATTACTACAATTATGCTGAGAGGGG
This sequence comes from Lepidonotus clava, assembly GCA_936440205.1. Taxonomy (NCBI): domain Eukaryota; kingdom Metazoa; phylum Annelida; class Polychaeta; order Phyllodocida; family Polynoidae; genus Lepidonotus; species Lepidonotus clava. Next base: position 25,414,722 of record OW387135.1, read on the forward strand.
CATCAGTCACGTATGCATGTGTGCATTTTTCATGCAATTAATGCAAAGACGTTCATCCTTGTGTAAATATAGAGGTAGTCAAACTTAAATGTTTCTATTTGCTTCTGCACTTTCAGAAAATAACCTTTGATATTTATTTTAAAAAATCAATTGAAAACGTTGAAAATAAATCAAATGGGAAAAATAAGAACATTTGGGCAATTGCACATATATATATATATATATATATATATATATATACATTGACAAAAATGCGTCAAAACTAGCACCTGCCTCATTATGTGTCATTAGTTTTCACCCAGGGGTGTAATTTCCACAATATTAGTGTAAACATAATTTTTTATATTAAAATTATGACAAAACACTTTAAACTGTTAAACTAATCTGTATAACATTTTCTGTTTTTGTATTTTTTTTGGAAACATTGGTCTTATCTAATTATTTCAGAAAATATCAACTTTTTAACCCTTTCACTGCCACAGGCCGCTAGAGTGGTCCAAAGGGAAATTTCAAAACTGTCCAAATCTAAAGATAGTAACAGGGGATCCCTGGGGAATCTCCTGGATCCCTGAAATTCCTTCTTACAATTTCAAAATGTCTTCAAGATTGCTTCAAAAGTGAACACCTAACACAAATTGAACTATTTTATTAGTACAATGTGTCTCATTAAATGAGATCATTTAAATATTTATAACATTTAACAAAACTTTTAATTATTTAAAGATATTGTGACATATTTGGAGATTAGACCAGGAGACAATTAAATGAATAGAAATATAGTGGAAAATACCTATAAACAACGACTTTAGGCATGTTTGACAGATTTCCATTGATTTCCATTTGTTTATTTGAGTTGAAGAGGATGTGTGCTTATTAGTGCTTAAAATTTAGTTCATTTTGCAAGGTATACCAGCAAAACAATGAAAAATTATACAAAAATTATGCAAAAATTAGCAAATATCTGTTCAAATTGGCAATTTGGTTACCATGGCAACCAAAATCCAAGGATTTCCTAAATACTTAGGGAAAATGAAAAACTACCTTCCATGCTTTCTATAAATCTAAGCAATTAACCCTGGCAGTGAAAGGGTTAACAGATCGCTGAGGAGTCACGTTTTACATGTTTTACATTGACATCAGAAATAACAATGCTCATGAAAGCTTTTATCTCACAATAAATTACAACATAATTATTATATATCAATGGAAAGCTTACAACCTCAGGATTCTAAATACATTATTGGAATTATGAAATTGTTATTTCTTGGTTGCACGACCTGGGTCACGCGACCTGACAAATTTTAGGAAAAGTTGATATTTTTTACCAAATTTTTAGAAAATCATGCAGAAAAGGGTTAAATATTGATTTTCAAACAAAATTTAGTATTAGACAATAAACAACATGGTAAGTGGAAGAAAATGATGTATCATTTATGAGGGATTAATAATGAGTAATTGCCAGTGATAGAACACAGGTTTGGCATGAAAATGTAGGTATAAAAACAATTTTTCTATTTTTAGCAATTTAGGGCAATAAAACATTAAATGATATCCAAATAAGTATAGATGAAGTATTTCAAATGTGATATTCATGAAGAGATATGTCTTGGTGGAGTACAAACCAATTTTGAATGGTCAATAGTCAGTTTTTCTGAAGAAATATCATTTAAGGATAGACAACTGTGGATGGGACACCTTTCCTACGATTGGGCTTCTCTCTGTAACTAAACATGATACATTAACATGCTATATATCAAATGAAAGATAATATTTTTCTCTGCCTTGTTATAAAATCATTATCTTGATCAGATACCAACCAAATAGAGGAAGTGTCAATAAAATACAATATTTTTCACTTTTATTTTTTGAACATGAATATCTCTTTTCATTATATAGATACAGAGACCAAATTTTTTCCAGATGTCAATAACATTCATTCAGAGGGAACTGTGTCTCAGAATTTTGAGTTAGGCCCTAGTTCATATTTTATGTCAAAAATGGGTAGCTTTTAAACATTTTTTTAAATTAAATTTTCTACATTTCATAAAACAAAAACTGGGGCCTAGATACAAAATCTGAGATACAGTTCCCTCTGAATGGCCTTGATCTGCATAGATTTAAAATTTCAACTATGTAGATGGAATATCAACTGAGATATCCTTGTTCAAAAAATAGTAAAAATGAAATTTAACAATTCCTGATATACAGGCATCAATACTCATATATCTATATCTTTTATATCATTAGGTAGCATTTTAAATTCACTATTCAATGATATATGATATATGTTTGGAGCTAAAGAGATCACAACAAAATGAGCAAATCACCCTGACCTTGGCAAAAACACCCCTAATCAACAGTTGTCTATCCTTAAATTAGTAACTGTACTAAGTGTGAATCCTAACTTTTGGCTACCAGTGACCTTTGACTTTTTAAGATAATATAATTATGCATCAATGGTGCTACCTTTTATGCCATGCTACATAAATCATAATTTAAAAAGTCAACAGTGTTTGGTATGATATCATTTAAGTATAGCAAGAACATACTTTCCGGGAAGGTATAACTAACAATAATTATTTTGATTAAGGTTATATTGTAACAAAAGAAACTATATAAAATTAATTTAAGTAATTATAAATTAAAATTAATATAATTAATATGCTGACGACACACTTCTTATCACTACTGGGAAATCCACCTTCGATGCACAGTTAAAAATGCAGCTGCTACTCGATAAAATTTTTAATTGGTGTTTTGCAAATAAATTATCTATTAATAATTCAAAAACTAAATATATGTTAATTGGTTCTAAGGATCGAAAAGAGGGTGTGGATATGCGAATTGACACAACTGTAATACAACAGGTACATAGTTACGAATACCTTGGTATGAAATTAAATGATAAATTGGACATGAATCAACATGTTGATGCAATGTATAAACAAGCTAACTCAAAATTGGGTATTTTATGCAAAATTAGGAGATATATTGATGAAAGAACCGCTGGAAAGATTTACAAGGTTATGATACGACCACATTTAGAATACATTGACTTTGTTGTAGAGTCAGCGGATGTGTATTTAATAGAGAAGGTCCAGAAATTAGAAGAAAGGGCTATCAGGCGCATTGAATATTGTTTTGACTTGTCGGCACGGAAAGATGTTGGAATATTACGTAAGAAGTATAACATTGAATCGATTAGGATTCGGAGGAAAAGGTCTTTATTGAAACATATACATAGATACTGTCAGCAAACTGAACATTTGGATAACTATCGGCCAAGCATAAACTTAAGAAGTAAAAATAAGGTAAAATTAAAACGAAAATTTACGGTACAATCAAAAATACAAAAATCCCCCTATTATAGAGGGATTTGTCTATGGGATGATCTTGATGAAAGCCTACAAAAGGAAACAGATATTGTCAAGTTTACGCTAAAGGTAAAGGAATTATTCTAATTTGAAACATGTTGGTATGGACTAATGTGAATTGGTGTGAATTTTAAAATAGAAGTTGATGTACAGACTTACGTAGATTGCTAAAATGGTATTATTGTATATAACTAAATACTGTGTTGATAAGACATGTGAAATGTATTTGATATGAATATTGATTTTGGTGGTGTAAATGCTGAAAGGAAGAACTTGTGTAAACAGGATTTTGGCTAAATAAAAAAAAAAAAAAAAAAAAAAAAATTATATTTCCTATTAAAAATTCTAGATAATTTTTATAATGATTAAATATCAAAACTATGCCTAATTACAGGAGGCAGAAAAAGGAATATTAGCAATTGGGTTATGTTTTTTATCTTGGGCTGTAACCTGGGCAATCATTTAGGCAGAAGAAAGTGAAGGAATTCATTAAAAATTGAAAGTAGGGTGAAAAAAACCATTTATGGTAGAGGCGTACGGGGTGGTGAAGTGGTTAGAGTGTCCGCCTGTTGTGTGGGCGGCCCGGGTTCGATCCTGGGCTGTGCTGGACTGCTCTACCCCTCTGTATGTCTCCCAGTGGCAACAACTGGGTTATCAAAGGCTCCTAGAGGGCCACCGGCTGTTGTGTGTATGGCCCTGCCTATGGGACCATGCACATTAAAGAACACCTGCCTCGGTAAAAGTGTAGGGGTATGGTCTCTACCTTCTCATAGATTCGATCACCATCACCACCCTTGATATGACCCTGGCAGTTAATTAGGGTGTAAAGCAACCAATAACCAACCAACCAACCATTTATGGTAGATGTACATATATTTACCAAATTTGCTTTGATGGTCTTGAAGGGTTAGGCCAACCTTTAAAAAAAGGTTGTTTCCTGTCCAACGGGTGGCCAATAATAAACCCAGTGAGGAGGTCGGGATTTCTTCTTTTTTTCCCCCTTTTTTTTCTTTTTATATTCAAAATTTTGATGTGTTAACAAGTTATTTTAAGGAATAGGTTATGGAGTTAATATGACATAGGGCTACATTGAAAAGCTACAAAACAAAAAAAGTTAAAAGGAAATTAGAAAAAAAAACTCTGAAAAAAACCTTTGAAACAAATCCCAAATGGTAAAAAAAAGATCCCAGGCGGGTGGTGGACAGGAAACAAACTTTTTTAAAGGGTGGCCTTAAGGGATCTCTCATGTTCCCAAATAATGCAGACTCTTAAACTAATTTAGTCTGTAGAATACATGAAAATTCATGAAATATCATTAAAAAAAACTCTATCTTATTTCATATTGACGTTCCTTTGCCTGTGGGTGTACAACATGTGCATTTTTAGACATTTTGAAAAAATGCAACCATGAAATGAGTCAAATGCGTCAAACTAGTGTTGTGTAAAAACTGGCTCCTCTACTCTAGAACAAATCATTCTGAGAAACAAATTGTTGTGTCCAGGATTAAGGTTCCAGTGGCGGATCCAACTTTTTTAAACGGTGGGGGCTAGCCTAAAATTTAAAAAAAAAGAGGGGCGCATCCCCCTATTTTCCAGAATTTTACATTAAAGAATATTATATTGGCCAAAAAAGGAGAACCCCGCACTACCCGCCTAAATCTTCTTTTTAGTTTTATTGTATAAAAAAAAAGAAAGAAAAAAAGAAATACGTGGGTAGAAAAAAGTTTTGATGGGAGAGGTATATAGGGCCGATATATTTATTTTCAACGTTTTTATTTCAAATTGTAATTCTTATTTTTTACCCTTATTAACTTGTAGGTAAATAAATATTCGCTTACATATGAAACTAATCAATCTAATAACTAGGTTAAATAAAATGCAGGCCAAAAGGTATAGAGTAGAGGTGCTAGTTTTCGCGCATCACTAGTTTTCGCGCATTTTACGCATTTTAATGAACGCATTTTTCCTAAAGTCATCAGAAACCCATTTTTTTCCACTGAGATAATTATATCAGTGCGTCCTGGTTGAATAAATTTGAGTTTTTTTATTGATAATTTGCAAATATTCAGGTATTCTAGCAGCAAAAACATGTAGTGATGTCCCTATTAAATGGAAAACTGACAGGACCCTTATAATATCAAATTTTCTCAAATAATACATAAAAGTAAGATTTCTTGAAATAAAAAAGAATCTAGGCATTTAAAATATTATAGATATTAGTTTAAGGTAATGTACCGTTCTATTTATCAGAAAAAATAATTTTCTCAATATATTTTAGAAAATAGACCCCTGCGTGAAAACTAATGACAAAAAATCAGGCAGTTGCTAGCTTTCGCGCATTTTTCACATATTTTCCCGAAATTTCAGAAATTTCTTACATTTTTTTCAGAAATAAAATTGGAAAACTTTTCCAAGCAAGCTTCTACATAATTTTAAGACACTTTCCTAAAATAATTTCCACCAAAGATTCAATGCAAACTTATTTTTATCATTGACTTGGGTGAATTAGATGCTTTTATCATTTATTGAAAATGCACAAATTCACATATTTATCCCTTTTTTCATACATTTCTTATTTGGATTTTGTCATACAACATATCATTTCTAATATACATATTATGAAATATTAAGAAGTATAAACAATTATTTTGCATTAAAGATATCAATAGATAATCTCGTTTTGATTTTCTATGTGTGATATTGTCTTTCTAATAAATTTTTACTCATTTTAGACCTAAAAAAGGGGTAAATGTGCGAAAACTAACAACAAAATGCGCGAAAATAGGCACCAGGTGTGCGAAAATTGAAGAATTAACCTCTGAAAGTAAAACATTGTGATATTATACGAAAATATTTTCAAACTTTTTTTTATTTATTATGATTCTGTTCATAAACGTTATCCCACTGCATACAGGTGAAAAAAAATTAAATGAATTCATTTTTTCTCTAAATATTTTGTTGAATAGCTATTTCTGGCCATTATTGCGCGAAAACTAGCTCCTCTACTCTAGTCTATTTATTTATTTATTTTTTTTTTTTTTCAAAGAGAGCAGTGCTCATTTGATTTCAGAAACAAAATAAAATTTTCTTTTTCTGCTCCAATTTTTGGGCTCTGTAGGAAATTATTTTTAAGAACAACATCATAAAAGGAAAAAAATCTAGGCTAATTTTTTATCCTTAGAGTCTGAACAGTCGGGCTGCAGTGTTCAAACCTCTGGTTGATCCTAAAGGCTAAAAGATATGGGTTTATGAACGCGCCGGGCAATTGTCATAACATTAGATCAGAGGTGGGTGGATCTGGAGATGAGATTAATGAAATTTTGATATTGACTCTGCCGTGGGACCTGGGGGGAAGACTTATTCAATAGAATAGATACTTGTAAACAGTTGCAATCACATTGTTTGGGTCTTGGCTCAGGCCTCAGCCTCAGGGAAAAAATCAGTCTGTTTGGTTGAATGCCCAATATGATTATTGTCTACTTTTTATCAAAAGCACAAATGGATCCATTTCAGGATAAACTTTGACATTCTCTATTGTGTGGGTGTTTGTGGGTGGATCAGGGGAGGCGCGGTTAGGGGACCAGTCAGTGGGTGGCTCACAACTGGGTTTGTGAACACGCCCACTAACCGCTCCCGGTGTGACCTGACCCAGCAAGTACTTCCTGTGTCGGTGTTCGAAGAGAATGGACCAATGTGCTTTGTATATGAACGTTTCCCGCGGAATCAAAAACTGTTTGTATTCAAGTGAAAATCATTCGCAATGAAGTCAAAGAAACGCCAAAAGCCGGTCCAGGAAGAGCCAAAGCCACAGTTCGACAAAATCCAAGCCGATCATGAGCTTTTCCTGCAGGCTTTTGAAAGTAAGTCGGGAGAGATTGTCTCTTCACTTGTCCGTTTGAAACATCCAAGATGGCCCCTTTCGCGTCGTCTTCACGGTGTGTTCGGCACGGCGTCTCCTCTTTTGTCGGATTTTTATATGGCATTTGTGATTTCAACTTGTTGTACATGTTTGTAAGTTAGGTCTTGCTATTTTCTTTCCAGAACCAACACAGATTTATAGATATCTGCGGTCACGGAACTTGATATCGGTGAGTTGCAAAGGCTGACACACTTCTTTTTAGCCCAACAGACTGAAACAGCATGTCAACTGAAGTACTTGTTTGACAGATCATGTTGGTTGACACTGTTTGTATATTCCCTTTTTATTAGATTTTAGAAACTACATACGGATTTAATTCTTTATATCTCTCATGATAGTCTGTAACTGCCTGAAGTTTTGAAATGTTTATTTTTCAGCCAATATTTCTTCACAGAACGTTGAGTTACATGAAGGATAGATCAACACGAAAACCTAACACAAGGTGGGTTGGACGTCAGTAAACTAAAGGTTTCACTGCATTAACGTTTCCCCCCAAGGAACGGCCAATAGGCAAATATGAATGGGTTCATATGAAAGTACTTATTTAGATATCTATTGAATTAAGCATCCCAAAAAGATACATCATTAGTTACATGCCATTCAGCACACCCCTGTTATGAATCTAGCCTCAGACCCTAGATCTTAGTCGAAATGTGTGTAGTCGAATATCATTAAAAACTTAAATAAAATGTGCCACTTTATATGATGTACAGTGAAGTATCAATTCCATTGGTCTTAAAAGGACACACATAATACACTCAACATTTCGGTAGTCTACTGTCTAACACACAATATATAATACCCATTACCCACCAGTGTATTGAAGGACATATTCTTTGGGCTATCATAAGGACTAGCTAAGAGGTGAATGGTGTGTTTTGCACCTACGTCAAAAACACATGCGATGTGACTCGCATATAGATAATCTCTGAGAGTCAGGAATTACAGCCAGACAAGCAACTTTTCAGCACCACACCGCATATCAACCTATACATTTTCATTCAAGATAAAATCATTAATGAACGTTATTGAATAATGCAAAGTAAGCATCACTGCTTGAAAGGCCACGTGGGCGGCATTTCGTGTAGTAAGATCTGATACCCAAGTCGCGGTGTAAAAACACATCCGTCATCTCGAACTGATGTGGGTGGTGATGGTGTGGGTGGGAAAGAGGATGCGGAGATTAATTGCCTACGAGTTCATTTTGTGATGTGGTAAGATTGTTAATGTAACGGCTCTGATCTGGAATAGTGTTTTTTCTATCCCTAATAATTAGTAACATTTGCCACGAGATGAGCTTGAATCATAAGATGAGTCCTGCTTCTCTTTAATTGGCTGATTTGCTCAACTGTAAGAAATTCAGTATCCTGAGACCCATCACGGGACTTCTCAATATAATATCTAGATCTATCATAATTCATGTGGTACCGTGTATTGCTAATGCTATATATTACTTGTATATTTTACTGTTAAAATTCTCGTGGAATTATTGGTATATGATTGACTTCAATTTACGTAATGAAAATAAAATATGGATGGGAAACATTTGATCCGTGCTGCTTAATCTAATCATATTTCTTCTAACAAGAATTTATAGGATTACTTGAACAACAAATATGATATACCTTAATTAGTTACCATTCTAACTAGCCTACCTTTACCTCCAGGGATGGTTTTAAAGTCAACAGTATACTGGACAAAGTCGAGGACAAATACAAAAAAGACTTTCAAATAACAAGGTAAGTTTTCCATTTTATTGTCAGATACGGTTAGAAATTCAGTTTTCTGACGTCATTGTTAAATTCGTTAATGAAAACCTTTTTATATTTTGCATATTTTTAAGTATGATGTCATGTACTTAACTAGATGAAATATGATATTGATAATGGCAGTTCCCCAAAAGCAAACACAAAAAAAAGTACAAAAAAGAAACTTGGTTCTACCTCTTATGTTTATGAAATTATTGTTAATTTCAGCTACAAGTCCGAGTACATGAATCTGACATTCACTGGATTTTTTGATAAAGGTGAGTTAAAGAGAGGTTACGCTTACTGCAAATTGCAATAAATGGAGTGTGAGTGACAGCCTTCTATTGCTGTCAAATAATGATTATGTAGTCTTGGAATTCCTATTCTACTCAATTACTGACAGTTGCTTCATCAATTGGTCCACATAAGCTTGACATCAAATTGTATTCCTAGAGATTTAGATATCCTGAAGGATACGTATATATATACTTGGTTGACTGATTGTTGGAGTTTAAGTCCATCAGCAATTTTTCAGCTAATAATATTAGGACCAACTCCCGGTTTTTGGCTTGTACAATATATTATAATCGACTCTGGGTGTGAACAATGACAAGGCAAGGCAGTGTAACAGGCAAACCCAATTTGGGCTCAAACCCAGTCCGGCCACGTGCAAGGCAAGGAGGTTGCCCAATACACTGTCTACACTGCCCCGCCCCCTATATACTTGGTTGAACCCAAACTTCCTGAACCGATCTGCCTGTGACTCATTCAAGACACCATTTGATTTCAGATAATGAGAGCACGGAAACTGTCGATGTCGAGCCAATTCTAATGAAAATATGTCACAAAAAAAGAAAAGTGAGTATATCATTACCTGAATTACAACCTCTGTAAATGATATGTATTTGAATCATACCTTGGGTTCAGCCACTTTTGATTTAGTGTCAGAAAACGATTTTAAAAGTCTGTCATTTTGTGCACGAGTGGTCTAAGTGGACCGCTGGCTAGCAATATTTTTATTCCATTCCTTTGTTTACTATTTTTTGGGGAGCTTTTTTCTACGAATATGTTGTTAAACGTACTTTTTTTTTCACTTTTCATTAATCTAAATTCATTTGCAGGACGTATCATCACCGGTGCTAAAGATCAGTCTTGGCCATGTGTCTGTACCTTGTAACCCGGAGTGCGCGTCCCCATCCAAAGCCGAGGCCATTGCGGTAGGCAGCAATAACTTTAGTCACAGTAATGGCCACACCGTGCGCTCCTACAAGCTGATGCTCAACGTCACATGCTGTAAGAAGGTAGCCTCGTCTTTGGGTCATGCACTCTGCAACGGAGATATTGCCGAAACAGGTAAGGGTCATGATATTCTTCTACCTCACTACCCTGTAGTGATTTACCAATTTCTTGTCAAAAAAAAAGTAAAAATAAAAAATGGCTGGGGTTAGGTGATCATATACATTTGTTGATCGTATTGTAACAGCTAAACAGTGAAAACTTTGTCGGTCATCTCCACACTGTTCTCAAGGGTGGCAAAATAATCTTTAAACTATCATCACTCTGTCCTAAAGTATGGGTGTTCTGCTCAAAAATATTTGGACAAAAAACATGCTTCAGGTAAGGGTTAGGCTCTTCATATAGCATTAAGCAGTAGACTAATACTCCTAAATATTTACGCAGATGAAGTGCTGCTGCCACCTCCTAAGCGAAGGAAAAACAGTCGGGCGAGCCCAGAGGAGGAGGACGCGACAGAGGAGAAGGTAGTTTACGGGGCCGAGCTGGTGGTCTACGACAAACACAAACGGTGTCTACTCACCGAGGGCGACTATGAGGTCGCCCTGCAGGACCTCACCACCAAAGTCCCGTCTAAGAAGCAGGCTACTTGGGAAACGGTCATGGATGGCAAGGTTAGTGGCAGTTGATCAACTATTTATAATTAAGATCCGATGTATTGCATAAACTAAATTGCAGCATAACTTAAACCTCCTATTACTTGAATTGCATTTAGTAACAGAGAAAATGTAGTTGGCTGGCTGTTACGGTCTAGCTCCCTGGCGAGGCAAACATTTTACAATCGTTAGTTTACTCTGTCGGTTACATTAGGCGCCCAAAGCCTACATGTTTTTTAAAGACGTCTTTCTTTCCTCGCAGGCTGTTGGTCCATTTGAGGTGTTCAGCAAATGCCCAACGCTGAAGTTTAAGTTAAATTGGAACCAACGCCCCCTACAGGGCATAGTAGACAACCCCGAGCTGCTCATGGCACCCAGCGAGCAGGCCTTGAAACCCCACAACAACCACATCAACAACCACTGTATAGAAAAGCCCTTAGGTAAGTCCATGAGAAAGTGAATAATAATACTTTTGATGACCATAGGAAAAGATTCCTGTTGCGTATCAGTTATGTTCTTCAAACAATTTGTGATATGTAAACAGACTAAACGTTTAAATAGTATTGTCTGTTACCTAAGCTAGCTGTTACTTTCAGAAACATTACGAGTAAAGTTTGAACACAGAATGCAATGAATGAAAAATGCTATCCGCAACGTTAGTCCTCCATTGTTTATCGCTTACATCTGATTACTTTTATAATTTAAACTGATGTTTTAACCTCTAATACCTTTTTGCAGTTTCAAGACAAGAAACTCCATCCAAAAGACGCGAGCCTCCACCTGTGAGACGGCGGCGCATCTTCTACCAGTTTCTGTACAATAACAACACACGGCAGCAGACGGAGGCGCGGGACGACTGCCACTGCCCCTGGTGTTCGCTGGCCTGCACCCAGCTCTACAGCCTCCTCAAACACCTCCGAACGTCCCACCCTAGGTTCAACTTCACATACGTGGTAGGTTCCTAGGGTACAGTGATACCACAACGTTTACGAGGACCCCATTCTTTCTTGGACCAATATGGATCACACATTATCTAAATTATATATACACTCAAATCGAAGGAGAATACTCTGATTAACAATTTGATAACAGTATCTCTAAAAATGTTCGTATCCAAATGCCATAAAGTAAGTCAAGTTTTTTTGTTTTTTTTAAATTTAATTTTAGGAGCACCAGAAGGGAGCACGGATAGACGTTTCCATCAGCGATAGTTACGATGGCTCGTACGTTGGTAACCCGCAAGACCTTCATTCGCACATCGGCTTTGCATTTAGTCGAACAGGTCCAGTCAGACGGACCCCAGTCACACATCTTATAGTATACAAGTAAGTAAAAAGAACTCGAATTTTTGGAGCAACAAGGTTAAGTATTTAGTAATAGGATAAGCAGAGAAAATCTTCATTCAGACGGGCTGCTGTATCAATGAAGTAGCTGAATTGCTGGTAAATAAGTCACATAGGTACTCGAAATGTGATAGTTTAATATTTTAGATTATACGGAAATTGAGCAGCGCCGTTGCTCATGCAAATTCGCGAGACAAAGTGAAAATAAGGTAATCGTTTTCCGTATTATACATTTCTTGGCACCCAAAATGGTGTTCATTTCACCCCAGCCATACATTTGATCAAACTGATGTGTTTGCAGACCAAAGAAGCCCGACAATGACCTTGCAGAATTCATGGAACCCGAAGCAGAGCCTCACAGTGAGCGGCAGTTTATACAAGGTCATAATAGGTGAGTAACCACCACCAAGTGAGCAGATGCTGTTCAAATCTGAATACCATCTTTGCAATAAAATAATTCTATGTTAATCCCTGTCTTGTGACTACTAGTGTTTGTCTGAATCTGGTCAACAACGAAGAGTAGCTAATCGAAGTAGCCAATCAGAAAGAATCTATTATTGTAAGGGTCACGGAACTACTTTCGGAATATGGATGTAAAAGACAATTTCAGAGTCACGGAACTACTTTCGGAATATGGATGTAAAAGACAATTTCAGAATAATTGATAATTTGAAGTGTTTTAAGTCTTGTCATATCTAGCGACTCGTGATAGTAGCTAAAGTTTTGTTTTTCCTCGTAGGTTGTACTTCCATACAGTCACCCAGGTGCCAATCCGACCTCAGGAAATTGATGAGGACAGTGAGGCAGAAAACGACCCCTTGTGGCTGCGACAAAAAACTCAGTTGGTAAGTGATATATTGCATTTTAGATTATTGCCAATCGCCCCGATCAATAGCAATTTAAGAACCTTGACTAATTTTAAGATTTGTATTTTGCACGACCTTGACACAATGATAATGTGTAAGATATGTTGTAAGATATATTTCCAAAAAGACTGTTAGAATTTTCAGTAAATATAACTTATCTTTTTTACAGTTGATAGACGAATTCACAGACGTCAATGAAGGTGAAAAAGAAGTGATGAAGATGTGGAACATTCACATTATGCACTACAAGTATGTATACATGAAATATTTGCCGTAAAGTGTCCTTCAGTCATAGTCTTCCTTACTTTAAATAAGTAAACTTGACAAAAGTACATATCAGAAGAAAAGCCGATACTGGTAGTAATTGTGAGATTCAGACCGGAAGTAATAATTAAGTTGTAATTATAAGCTATCAATCGTGATTGCTAAATAAGCCAATATGACCTACAATAGGAATCTGTCATTTGACATGTACATGTATTTGTAATCTTGATCAAACATTCTATTCCAGCTTCATTGGAGACTGTCAGTTGCCGCGTGCATGCCACAATTTCGTGGAGGAGTACGGGCCGGAAATCCTGAAGAGGAATCTGTGTCGCAACTTTCTGGTGCACTTGATAAACCTGTACGACTTCAGCCTCATCAAATCCGATCTCGTCTTCCGAACCATGATGCAGCTACAGCGGTTGAGGGAGCAGCTGGAACAGGAGGGCCTGGTCGTACCCGGGTCTTCCGCATTGGCGATCGCGAACGGTGGGATAGGGACTACGGCCGGGATGGTGGCAGGCCTCCTCGCGGCCTCAGGTCACATCAACAACAACTCTCAGGACAGTAGTAGTAATGGTGGTGGGGCCCTTTGCCAACACTCATCTCAGCCACTCCACCAACACCACCAACACCACCCCACTTGTACGAATGGAATCGGTCCACCGCAGTCCTAGCGTATAAGCCCAGAAACGAAGGCAGCATAACACACAGCCATGTGTGTAAAACTAAAATATATCATCGGTCAACATTCACGAATCGTCTTCACTAGATTCATCATCATCGTCACAGTCATCATCATCATTCCCGAGTCAAATCCGGAGCCACCCAGGATTTTTTCCGTTTTCTTTGTGTTCCCCTTTCATATTGGCCATTGTCATCATACGCACAGTCTCATTGGGCCTGGAGGGCGGTGCAAGGATCTCGGTCTACGGCTTTAGTCGAAGATATATCACATAACTATATAAGTTGGCCGAAGGCAATGGTGTTTAACACACTTCATCCGCTGATATTTATCATCATCGCACCAACCCTCATCAGTATTCGTCACTCTCAGTAGGAACAAGACAAACAGCAGGTTGCAAGACTACATTATTAGTCTATTTTATCTATCATCATTTTTGTAATTCAACACAAGTCATCATGCTCTTAGATCTTCATCCAGTCAGTCATTTATTATTCATTTCATCGAGTGCAACTGTTGTCTTGAGTGAAAACTTGTTCATTCAGAGGTCTCAGTGGAAGCTGGACTAAATGTTCTTCTAATGGCAAAACACAAATTCCACTTCCTAAAAAAAGAAATAACAGGCACCAACTCGTAAATCAGATGCATTGATTGTAAATGTTTTCAATGTTGTAAAAAGTTAACTTGGAGAAAGTAATTATATCATACAAAGTTTCTTCTTTGAGATAATATTCGACTTTTCATAAAGCAGTGTTCTAATGTTGACTGTTTAGACCTTGGTAATAGGCATTTGAATAAATATATTCAAGAAATCTGTCATGGATTTCTTGGTTTAAATGAAATGTAAAATAGTTGTAAAGACATGTTGTTCATGTTTAGGTAATTTCAATTCTCTCTGATATTTGTATCTGATGTATTTTCCCAAATGTCAGGTTTTTGCAATACCCAGTACTTCTAAAGATGGTTCACTTTCTTTTTCAGACTAATAATATTGATGACTTTATTTTCTTTTGAAACAAGTGTATCAGTTGATTCATAACGTCTGGCTAAGTGCAGTATAAGCGTTTGTAGTTGGGCCATTCAGATTAGACACAAGCAACTTGAGTATACAAACTGGCAGCATCTGGCTGCTGCAAATGGCAAAAATTTAACATGGTTCAATGATGAAAAGATAATTTTATTGTATTAAAAAATATCCCATTGTGTCCAGTCTGAATGGGCCTTTAGTATAGATTTCTCAGATGTAAGCGGTATCTGTTTGTTACATGTAGGGACTGAGTGAACTGTGACGCCTGTGTATTACGCGAGTGACTCGTGTCCTTAATTGTACAGCTCAGTACTGCTCACACACACCTTTCGTCCAGCACTAGGCGTAGATGAGCATTCCGACCCACGCCAATAGTTCTCATCCATCATCCGAACTACAGGTTGCGACCACTTTGTTTCAGGGAATCGTGGTCCTAATTTGACATAACCCATTACCAAATGAAAATAAACAACCAATCCAACTACTGTGTATCAGGAGCCAAAGTTAACTACCTACGTGGTGCAATGACCCAGCACAACCCAAATTCATCGTGCCTTGAAATTGAAACTGAACTGGGCTATAGATGCCCATACCGAGTTTTTGGTGGTATGTCTGTTTGACGCGAAACTAGTTTGAAATCGGGATAAAAATAGGTTTGGAAGCTGTTTTCGCCAAAAAATATCACACATCGATGCTAAGATAGGGATGCTTGATGTCTGTGTAAATGGAATATGCCTGTAGTAAAACCTATCCTCGGTATAAAATGTGATACCGGGAAGCGATATCATGAAATATAAAACCCCGCCAAATGCTTCTGCTGTTCAGGTAACTTCATTTACTGCCAATTGGTTCTCCCCAACAACTAAAACGCTGAGTTTTTAGGAAAAATATATCGACCCGTTTCGATATACTCAAAACTGCTAACTGAAGCATTGTGATATGATAGGTGACTGCAATTGATATAGGCGATTCAAAAGGTTATCAGGCGACACTAAAAAATAATTCTGTTTCTGGTGGACCGCCCAGGCGAGTTTATTTAAGCCTCTCACCCGGCCGGGATTTTTTTTTTTTTTTTTTGTAATGGTGAATTGTTTCCATGACTTCATTACAATAAGGTGTGTGCGAATTTTCACACCTTAGATGTGCACATTTCTTATCTCGGCAAGCACCAAGCCTGATTACATGTATGTGGTCTTTCTAGTTGTGATTTTGAACATAAAAAACAAGTCGTCTTCCTATGCTATGGGAGAGAATTTTTTTTAAAAAAGAACAAATCCCGGGTGGCCATATTTTTTGTCACCCTGTCCACTGGAAACAATTATTTTTTAGTATGGTCTCAGTCCCATGACGACTAACCCAAGATTTTATTCTGTTTCTTCGGTGAGATAATTAAGGTTACACCAAACTTTTAAAGCAAACAAATTCAACCAAACTTGAATTTTGAAATGACAAGAGCAATAGAAGACAGAGTCCGTGTTCCTTAAGTGGAAAAAAAACAAAAACCTGCTCATATCGGAAACCTATATGGTCATGCGCACATGTGATTTCGAAGACATGCGTGTAACTGAGGCCATGTTTTCGGGATCTCCCTTCCATCTGCTGGCTGATTAAAACCACATCTCCAAAATAAATGTAGATTGCTCAGTACATCGTTTTAGCCATTATCTAGTTGTAGCCAGTACTGCCCAACTGCAGCACAAGGCCATTACTAGTCAGATACATGAATTATAAGGTACACTCATAACATGTAGTTATGAACGATCGGCAGCAATTAACCTACGCTCAGCATTCACTTAAAGTTATTATTACCAACCAGATGAATCCAAACTGCCATTATTATTGAACCAATTAAGCATTCCTGTAATATCACTATGTGTCAATGCATATGAAAAGGACGGTCAGAAATATCATTTTAGGATACAGGTTTCAGTAGGGCTGGCTTCTACTTATGCAATATTCTGCGCCATCAAATGTCCTAGGATCTTTTCTTTGCACTCTTGTTGATGCACTTACCAAAATTACCTCGTCGTATCAAATCTCTTAAAATTGTAAAGAATATGACTGGGTTTTAAGGTTTTTTAAAATCAATTGTGTACTTTCTTTTTACCAATTGCAGTGAAGATTTATATCATTTCATTTGACTGTAATTTCTGTACTGAGTATCCAAAATGTAAATACTGATGTATAGTTAGACATTTTTCAGGATAAGTCCCGCTGCTTTTAAAGATCGCACTATTTCCATGCTGGAATAGGGAGTGCCTTAAGCTCGTGTTCCACATGATCGAATTTTCCCAGACAAGAGATCTTGCTGTATACATGGTATCATGTCAATGCTTGCTATTAAGTCTTTAGTCAATAACAAGGTTGATTATCCTTCCCCCAAGAAAGTGAAGAACTAGTCTGGAATGAAACTGGGTTATCAAAAAATATTTTTGGTGAACATGGCCGGGTGTTCTTGTTAAGTACTTGGTATGTGGAAGGCAAAAACTGGGGGCATTTAGGTGATATATGTATGGCATTTCAGTCTGACTTGATTTCAGGGAAGCACCCAATATGTTCATTTGTATCAAAACTAATAATGCTGTGGAATCCGAATATCACTGAAAGATGCAACGGACCACTCCAGACCCTTACAATGGGGAGACATCTTTTGTAAGGGACGTTTTCTTTATTTCCCCTTACTAGTGTCCAATGAGATAACCATCCAGTTAGCAAAAATAGGTGCTTGACGAATATTTTGGAGAGAAAAAAAGTACTCCCTGATTTTACTATTGCATCTGATGCACATCAGGTTTGCTTATGTCCTTAGACCATCCCATACTAGTCGATCACCTAATACATCTCCTCCCCCCATTTTTGCAGCCTCACTTATGCTAGTGGGTGTGCGGCAGTTCTCCAAGTTCACCACAATTTGCTCTCGTACTTCTCAATGCATTCAGCCTCCCAAGCCCACGTTGTCGGGTGTCAAGATAAAATACTTGTTTTCTGTGATTGGAATGTATGTACAAAGAAAATACAAGGGAAAACTGAAAAAAAATACGCAGAGTTTTTGGGATGCTGTAGCGAGGAAACCACAAACTCATTGTAAAAAAGTTGTGTACGTGTATATATTATATGTATAAGTCTGATTGTCGTAACGCATGATGCTTGGTTATAAGAAGGAAATAGTTTTATAATTTGGTATGGTTTCGCGACCATGGCATTGATTGATGATGCTAAACATAGATCATGATTGTGTGAAATGCTGAGGTAAATGGCATCCATTATCAGATCATACACACAGGGAAATTTCTTTATTTTCAAAGAAGGGGGAAATTACTATTTAGATCTATGCTGCATTTAAAGAAATTTAAAAATAAAAGATTGTATAAAAAATAAAGCATTGTATTTTTCTTTTTTATCGCATCTCTAATGCTAAAACCTTAGACATACAAAAATAACTCATTGACTTTATTGTGAATATATTATATGTATCTTTTATTCAATGGAGTCTATGCGCTTCTAATGTGGACGTTATTTTCCATAGTACCTGAAAAGAAAAGAAAGCTAAGTAATTGGGAATTTACTTCTTAAATGTTATACAATTCTGGGAAGCTTTTCATAATGATAAACTATATATACAGGGTTCCCACACAACCTGGAAAACCTGGAAAATCATGGAAAATGAAGGTGGTCATGGAAAGTCATGGAAAAGTCATGGAATTTAAAAATTTGACCAAGAGTCATGGAATTTTGACCTGAGTCATGGAAAATCAGCTTGAGTGATTTTGTAATAGAAGAGAACAAGCTTTAATTGCATTATTTCCCTAGGTATTTAGAACTTTCTTGGAAGGTACTTGCACTAATTGAACTGTCACATATACTGGTGTGGATAGGACGGCTGTAGGGGTGATGGGAGGCCGTTGATTGTAACATTTTTTTAATGGTTTTAATTGTTTGAACCCTAGAAAGTCAACCTGGAAAAATCAGAATTGGTCATGGAAAAGTCATGGAATTTGATTCTTCCGAGTCTCTGGGAACCCTGTATATAGATTTGTATATACATGTTTGTTAACACGGTGCGATCTGCATCAAAGTAAGATTTTCAACTAACATTGTATACACATCTAGTATTAATACTAACCAGATGCTTGGTCCTGTTATATTCGAACCTCTGGGGGAAGTTGGTCTCCACTTGAGAGGCGCTGATCTGTAGACCCGTCACATTATGACTGTTTATTTTCTCTAGGCAGCTCAGAAAGTGGTTGTATGCGGGACACACCACATCCAGGTCTTCAACCGTAAAGTTTAGTCTTAACGAGAAAAATAATTAAGTTAGAAATGAAAAAAAAGATTATTTGGTAATGATGTACCATATCATTAAGACCGTTAACATCTTCGAACTTAAAGTGGACTTTAAACTCCAAAAATCATCATCGTCATCATCTTTGAATTTAAAAGCTGGAGTATTTCTGTTTATTCAAATATTCAGAAATCAGGTTGAATCAATAATTCGACAATTATATCCAGGCTTAAAGTTTCTTTTCCAAAGGAAGACTAACATATTTGACAGCCTGGATTGTTGACGTGGAAAAGTTAATTTCCAATCGTGTATCTTTAGCATACTAGCGATATTTCATGACCTAAAACTAAAAACAAGTCCTTTTTCAACAAACCTTTGTTCCAAGGCAAGGTAGAGGATCTTATTTGGTGGTTTTGACATCAGCTTTACCACTGTTCTGAAGAATGCTGTAGTAAGGTCCATGTCATAGATAACTGGAAAATAATTGTACCACAAAGATATTTAATAAGCAAATGGTAAGTTGATGAGACTACAACAAAATTAATCATTGAGAGAGTGCCGCAGTTTCAAAGTGACATACTAAATATAAAAACCACCATGAAACATTTCCTCTCCCTTTTGCATCCTGGCACCCTTTCCCTAAGTAAGAACGAAAATTAAGTTTAGCTAGATTTAAAGTCTCCACTCACCGTCAGCTGCAAATAGGGTGGTGGTTTCCCCAAATAGAGAAATGTCCTCGGGTCGCCAATGGTAAGCACTTCCAGTAACTTATGAAGAGGGAAAGAGTAACCTTATTACAATGGCTGATCTAGGAAATTATATAAAATCGTTACACCAACAGAGAAATAACAATTTTTTTTTTTTTTTTCATAATAGGCATCAGAGTCACCTCTGTTTTTCAGCGTATTATATGGTGAACATATTTATAATAATGGAGAAATGAATATAATCATAATAAGCAAAGAACTTAACCACATATAATAGTTGATCGTTATATGACATTATATGGTAATATATGGTCGTCGGTGACAATAAGTACAGTTCCACAATATGTAATCTTACAGTAAATCGCTATATTTTTTGTACATAGGTTTGACATGTTGCATAAATACATCAACGTTTATAGCGTTTTGAATATTTACATCAAAAAATTAATAGTGTTACCACTGAACCGGATGGTAAAAAGTAATTGATCACAGATAATAAAGAACAAGAAGTTAGACTCTAAAATAAATACTCATCCCGATTTGGATTTTTTTGTTTCTCTACAATTTTCCATTAAATTCTATGTAAAATTCTTGATACCGTGATTTTTTTTTGCATCAAACATGTACATGATGTCAGGGCATAGCATAATGCTCAAAAATAGTTTACATTGATTAAATAGGGTACGTTCATTATTTTTTAGGCTATATTTCGTATTTTTTAGAGAGGGAACTTAGTATTTATTGGTAAGATAAAATTACCGAATCTGAAGAAAGTATTCCTGACATCCGATTATTCGAATTTCATTCCCAAAGACTGTTTCCGATAAATCTCTCGAGAATTGAAAATGTTTGGAAATGTGTACCTTCTGTAAAATCTTCCTTCATCCAGTCTAGTTCACGGACCAATATAATGTTTTCTTGGTCTTCTTTCCAGTGACGATACAGTGATTGGTTCGTTATGGCATTCTTTTCGCATAACGCCAACACCGACTCCCCAATATCTGAAACCGTTAAGACAGACTCTCATACAAGAGAAAAGATTAAATAATTTGGTATCACAGTTCCCATAGTTTGAATGATAGGAAACGATCTTGTTAAAATCGTATAATGATGTATTCAAGATAACTATTTTCTCTTTCTTATTAACTTTCTTTTTTTTTTTTTGTAAAAACAACATTTTTTTCTTATTACCAACCTGTACATATGACCTTCTTGGCTACTGCTGCCATAACGATTGAGGCCAGTCCGACCCCACCTCCTAGCTCTAAAGCCGTGACGTCTTCAAAGTTCTTTTGGTTATGGAGGATAAAGTCGCATAACAGTAACGCCCCCTGCCACACCTAGAATTTTGAAAAACAAAGACAAATTGTAGACTTTATGGTTTGCCACTGATATTTGTTTCGATTTTTGTGAGCCCTTAATTATAGTTTTTAGTATTGTAGCTTATGGGAAGGGCTCACTCAATCAGTCATGTCTTTTGTAGGTATTTGGGCTTTGATCTGATTGCCCGGTTACACAATCTTACATACAAGTAGCTACAGGCCTTTGTCCACCGGCATGCATTTGTAAGCAGGACAATTAGTGTGCATCAAGTGTAATTTAGTGGGCAGGCCTCTCCCTTGCACCCTCCCCCACCCCCACTCCTTGAACTCAGTTCAAGGAGTGGGGGTGGGGTAGGGTGCATTTTGAGAAGCCAGAAGTGGGTTACATAACCAGTACTTGAGCCACAGTCACCTGCAGGTGGCTGGGTGCAGGGGACTGGGGCATTGACAGTCCACTCAACATAGTGGGGGGGGGGGGGGGGGGGGGGTGCTTGGCCAGGTAGAGGGAGGAGGCAGTCAGGGTCTTGGTAGTCAGTGTATGCAAGGCCAGGTAGGGGGAGGAGGAGAGTGGGGGGGGGGGGGGGTCATGGTTGCTTGGGCGCATGGACAGTGATATAAGAGGGAGTCCTATTGATCAATCAGGTTGACCAATGAGTGTACAGCTGCCCGGGACAGCTGCACTGTCCAATGGACACTACTGGGACCCCCACCCCCCCCCCCCCCCCCCCCCCCCCCCCCCCCCCCCAACCTCTATGATGAGATTTCTGATTTCTAGTTAAGGGCGAACATCGATCGTTCCAACGATCGGAACTTTGATAGTCATTTGCTTCTTGTTTTTCAAACAAACTAAATTTAGAAAATAAGGTAGGAGATTTGATTTAACGAAAGGAAATGTATTTTATGATAAAGAAGGTCTAAGCCATTCAATCCAAGAGGTCATATTGTTTATCTGGGTCTATTTATTAAAACTGACACCTATTTCTATACATCATGATCATACACGCATTAACAATTTAAAAAAAGATGATGCGACGCACCTGGAGGCCTACGTGTTTCAACCTGGTACTTAGGGTGTGGTCTGAAAGTAAGAGTCAGCAAATGAAATGCATCTGATTAACAGCATATATTATTGGGAGTCAGGACATAACATTAACAGCACAGTTGTTAAGTTATTTTTGCATACCGTGACTTTCTCCAAAAGCGACACTGTTCCAATTACTGCTGTCGGGGGATATGAAATATGAAAATGTCTTTTAATTCATAGGATTTCCAAAGTCAATCTATTATACTGCGCATTTAGATCTACGTGTAAATAAATTTAAACTGTATCAATCGATACAGAAAAGCAATGATCAGCATTGAATATTTAATTCGTCATAAAATATAACAGTGTACAAAACTACCAGTGGCATACCAATATAGATGACTTCTGTTGGCTTTCTTTGTCTTTCAACAACCAGATCTCCATCTTCATCAAATTCTGCTTCGCCGTGACATTGTGTACAATCTCCACCGACAGACTCGAAGACAAATCTTGATCTGCATACTGTAAAAACCAGCGATCTTCTTGATTTTCTTTCTTTTATGATGTTAATTATATTTTTTGTGCTATCATATTATGTCACACATACAAGTTTTTGCAATCAAATACAATGCAACTGAAATATAAAAAAACTCTAGGAAATTGAACATGTCTATGGCTGCCTGAGGTCAATCAGATGGACAGGTGTAGTACTGTAACAAGAATTCGATATAATTAAATAAGAGCAATTAAAAAACCATTTTTTCCCTAGAATTTCACTTAAGAAAAGTTCTACGCCAATAATATTAAATAATTTTGGAAAAAAATCTTAAAAGTGAGGAATATTAGGAATAATATATGAAAACGTAAGAAACAAACATATGCATGTAATGAAGACAACATGCAATTAGTCTATGCAAATAACATCTCCCTCCTTATAACTTTAGGCCTACTTACTTTCATAGCATGCTGTCAATGGTTTCTCTAACGGATCAGCATCTTTAATGACGTTATCTGAGCTATTTGGGCAACGTGTATCACAGTCCATTTGTGAATTAGTTGATGTAGCATCCTGGGTCACTGTGGTAGCTACAGCCAATAAGTCTCCTGTAGTTGCACAACTTGCCCCCAACTCCACTTGTAAATGGCCAATCTTTCTGTGATATTCTGCTATATGCACATCAGAGAGAGCCAGATCATCTGGCTCCATTGCAATCAATGCTACTTCACCTCTTAACACTTAAAAAAATAATGTATTAGGAGAATATAGAAGCTTAGCAGTGCACTTTCTACAAGTGTAGATCTGGGATCTCTCAGTAATGTTTGCTTGGGATACCCCTTCAGGGAATTCCTTTTTGAAGCCAAATGACGTCATTCGATATATCTTTACACATTACTAGATGGCGCCACGCTCAAAAGTCAGTCAGATGAGCTGTCTTAGCACAACATTAAAACATTAGGTACACTTTAATTTTTAAAATTGAATCATAACTTCAAAATGTGTTAACAATTTATGTGTAATTTTATGTTTGTCTTAAATCAAATACAAATACATTTTACAATAAATTGTAATCTATATTCGTAGATTGAAATGAAATAGACCTGACTGTGTACGAAATTACTTACTTTAGTAGAATAAAAGTGAGATAATGAATATCTGTTTTCCTCGCCATTTTTTATTCCATTTACACCAATTTACAAACATGGCATTCTAATTATCATATACATATACATATATATTCCGTTGGCAGTTTGAGTTATATAAATAACGTTTTTGATGAAAGCTTACCCCAAAAAAGCTAATGACAGAAAAAAGCTTTAAATAATTTACATAATCAATGTATATACAAGGTAAATTATGCGGCAAATAGACAAGGACTACTTCATAAGATCATATATAAAATAAGCATTATTTTATGAAGATATATATATTAATGAACGTGTTTGAACATCTAGATAAAAGAAACTTGTGTTGTTGTTTTTGTCGTTGTTGAGTTATGTAAATCAAATGGAAGACAGAAAACCTTTTTGTTGTTCTCTGTAACATATGCCATGTTATCCATCACTTTTTCCAAAAAGACATGAATCATAATGAGTATTCCCTAAATCATATTATATAAAGTTCAATGATAATATTTTCCAAACGTGTTTTCCATCCACATGAATTATTATGAAGCAAACAGTGTCAAGCACCTTATTTTGTCCCATACATCTTAAGCCTCATACCCGCTGGAGCGATATGGAGTCGGCCGATATATTTTTTTTATTAGAATTGCCTGTAAGCACCTCATACTGAAATTATTTAATCTGTATAATAATATTGGTGCTAAAATCGACTGATTTTTCTGGTAGAATGGGCTGGTTTTAAATTGCCGATCAGTCAGCCAAGTTGGTCACAACCGCCTATTGGGTATGGGGCTTAAGTCTCAACTCGTCAGAGTTTACACAATCCGTTTATGATCAAAATTTAATAACAATGTCATTTTCCAGATTTCACAGTTTCTGTAAAAAAATAAGCCAACTCCTTTTTCTTTATATATAACAGCAGGCCAAAAATATCACATAAAATAATGATTTCAAATTCTAGAGCTACGGGGGTATATTTTGTTCTAATTTTTTAAACTTGTAAGCGTCACTATTTTTTTTTTTTTTTTATCTGTAAATCCATTATAAGACATTCATTTCAAGTTATGTGATAACAAATCAACGCAAATCAGGCATGCCAGTCATTGAAAGTCATTTCCGCAGAAAATCTGGAAATCATTAATGTTACATTCAAGCATCATTTTTCAAGAAGAAATCGAACATTTATGTCATATCAAAGAGACAAAGAATTGATTCCTTTTAAAATGAAACAGTTAAAAATGCCCAGGAAAATCGACCAAATTTTCATTTTAGTATCAAAATCTATCAGGGGTTCAACCCCCCCTATAGAAAAAAATATTTTCTTCTCGGATTTAGACTTATCTGAAAAATGACCCAGAATATTTTAAAAACCGCGGAATTCCGCGGATCCGCGGAAGTCTGGCACGCCTGAAATAACCAATCCTTGCACTACCCAAAAATTGACATCGATGAAGACCTAAACATTTTTCCAAACAATTATTGTTCAAAGAATAACTCCCTCATTTGGAAACATCCAAGAAAAAAAATATTTACAAAAAAAGACAAAAATGATAAACTCCTATATTTTCGTGGCAACGAAAACTCAAACATAACAAAGTAGCATGCAAGAAATGCCAAATAAAAAAGAAAACAGATTTTATGTAGTGAAGTCTGTTCTGAGGGATAGCACGAGTTCGGCGTCGTCGGGGGAGAGGTTGTAGACGTTGAGGTCGTGCAGGGCGGCGATGGGGTCCTGGGGCTGGTCGCGGGGGTCACTGGTCGGGTCATGAAGTGCACGGTATAAGACGTCCTTCAGTAGTAAACCCGACCCAACGTTCAGCGTGAGAAGGCAGCACGCCTCGCGAGTTCTGTATAGGATAATTACATTTCATGTAGGATAATATTGATAACATTTCATTTATCAAATTCGTATTTGTCCGTCTGTGCTATAAAGATATCATATTTTGGGTTTTGGTGGATATTTTCATGGTAGCCGACGCACTCTGAAGATCACCACCACCACGTCTCCACCATAATAATAGTTTTTGTTTCCCCCCTCTCCATTTTTCTGAGGTAACTTGAAAGGGAAAACAATCCCATAATCTATAATGTATGGGTACTTTTGTGGGAAAGAGTGTATCGCATCTTCCGATTTCGGTAAAATTCATTCTACCATTTCAGCTTTTGTGTATGTTTGTAAATGACACCAGTGTGTGGTTGTGGAGGCTCAAAATATCACTGCATTTGATAGGCTATATTACTGTGAAACCCTTCTATAGTAAGTAATCGGCTTATCATAGCAGAAAAGAAGCTAGAAAGTAAAAGAGTTAATGAATGAATACTTACTTTTTGAAGTAGCTGTCTGGTTTATGTGTGTACTGACCAAACAGTGGGAACAGGTTTCTCGTCATATCAAAGTTAAGCTGACTTGCTCCACCGTCATTGAAATGGTTGGCCAGGATAACCTATGGCAAAAAACAAGAAAAGAGAATAGCATTGTAGTATAAATACCATATAAACATGAAGATAACATAAGATTTGTCTAACGATTTTTTTTTTTTTTTTTTTTTTTTTATTCAAAAAATCCAATCTTACAAAATATAAGTTCTTCCTTGGATACATGATAATAATGAGATGAGTCAATGTACAAGCAAAAATGGTTACGCCATTACTGATACTATATAATGACTATATAACAAGCTTTCCAAATTAAACATATTTTAACATTTTTACTGCACTATTGAACAAATCCTTTGTTTCTTTAATTTGAACACACAATGGTAAAGTATTCCATAAATCAACTCCTCTATAAAAACAACTGTTTTTAACACGTGTTAATACAGTAAAATCTTGTTTAAATTTAATTTTTTTACTTGACCTAGTCATAACCGTCATGTTCCCTTTCTTTTCATCCAGGAATTTTTCATCATAACGTATACCATACATCATCATTAATAGCTGTACCTCTCTGCGTTGTAATAATGGTTGAATACTAAATTTTCGATACAAGTCAGGTACTACAATTGGGTTATGAGAACCATATTGAATAGTCCTCAAACAGCTGTCTTGCAATCTTGTTAATTTACTTATCTCAGTCACAGAAGCGCTATCTATGATAAAACCAGCATATTCAAAGAGTGGTTGTATTGTTTGTTTATATAACAATGCAGCAACAGTTTCAGTTAAAAACTTACGTATCTTCTTAAAATTATATAGTCGCAAATTAACTTTCCTCCAAACATTTTGCACAAATTTATGAAAACGTAATACATTATCTATGTCCACACCAAGGTATGTATATATTGAGACATTTTCAAGTAAATCACAGATACGCCTATCTGTATTCAATGGTTTCTTCTGATAATTAAACAATGTATGTTTAGTTTTCTTAACATTAATGGTTAAACACCAGTTGCATAGTATTCCATAAGCCACTTCACTACGATCCATTGCCTCATTTAGATCTGTTCCATAGCTATACAAAACGGTATCATCTGCATACATTTTAATATTTACATTTCTATCAAGCATTTCACCAAATAAATCGTTTACATATATAATGAAGAAAAGTGGCCCGAGACATGTACCTTGACCAATGCCATAATCAACATTTTCAGAACCCGATATTGAATTTCCAACCTTTGTTTTAATTTTCCTATTTTTCATATAACTTTTACACCATCCTAAGGCCTTCATATCAAATCCATATAATTTTAATTTATATAATAGTATATCCAAATCTATTGAATCAAATGCCTTAGAATAGTCGACATAGATTGCGCTCGTTACGAAGCCACAATTTATATTGTTATAAATATCATACAAGTAATGGAACAATGCATCAGCAGTACTATAACCTGGTCTAAACCCATACTGTCTAGCATCAAACAATGCATTATCAGTAAAATAAGAAAATATCTGAGAATGTACACACTTCTCCATAATCTTCCCGACTATAGATGTAATGGTTATAGGCCTCCAATTATTTATATCAGTTTTAGAGCCACCCTTAGGAATTGGGGTGATTACACCTTCTTTCCATTCCCTGGGGACACTATCATAATAGAGTGATTGGTTAAACATAAAAGTTAATTCAGGAATTAGTACCTCAGCTGCATCTTTAAGCAACCTAGTACTTATATCTAATAATCCAGATGGTTTACATATTTCTATGTTTTTAACAATTTTATCAACATTTTCCACAGATATAGATTTAAACGAAAAACTTAAATCACGATCTCCAACTTATTTCAGATAATTACTTTTCTCCCATACAGTCCTATTATCACTACTTAATTTATAGCCTATAGTGCTGTAATGACTATTTAACAATTCACATACACTATTCTCACCAACTGTAACAGAGCCTGTATTCGGGTCAGTTAATTTACTTGGAATTTCACGCTCATTTTTAGCATTATACCCAGTAACCCTCGGTAACAAACGCCAAAAACGTTTAGTATCCTTTCGATTTTCATCTAACAAAGAACTAATCACCTCACATTTAGTATTGCGAATTAACTTAGTAACATGTCTCTTTTGCGTTTTATAAACAAGCTGACTTTTAGCACTTCTATCTTTTAAGAACCTTTTATATAACAAATCACGTAAATTAATATTTTCAATAACATCCATTGTTATCCACACGGGCTTGTCAACAAACACTTTCATATCTTTAAAAGGACAATGTCTATCAATATGGGACAATAATATAGATTTAAATATTTCCCATAGGGTGTCAGGGGTATTTTCTCGTTTCCAAAATGTTTCCCATTTCACATCAGTAACTATATCATTTTGAAAACTATTTTTATCATAGGTCTTATAGGATCTACCCTTTATCATCATCCTAACCTTTTTTTCCCGTTCCTTTTTCTTAATAATAAATACAGCCGAATGATCCGATATAGCAACATCAATAATACCACTATTAGAAACATGATCCATATTTGTAAATATCAGGTCCAACAAGGATTTACTATTATTTGTCACTCTAGTATACCCTTTAATTTTTTGTACTAAACCATAATTGGCCATAATTTCTTTTAACATTTTATAACCCCACGTACGCGTTTTAACATAATCAATATTAAAATCGCCACAGACAGTGATCTCACAATTCATACCATGCATAGAGATATTGTCCATATTTACTTGTAAATTATGCAGTCCATCATCTATTGATTCACTTGGGGGTCGATACACAATACCTAAATGTTGTCTACGACAATTTGGCTTTTCGATCTTAACCCATAATTGCTCAAGATCTTTACTGACGGTAGACATATCATTAATCAATATCGCATGATCAGCTAAATCCTTTTTTAAATAAAGTACTATACCACCACCTTTACTTTTTAGTGACGGATTAATCATTGAATTTCTATCTTGTCTATACGTGACATAGCCACTAATATCAATTATACTAGTCAACAAGGCATAATGTAACCACGTTTCAGTAATACATATCGCATCAAAATCATTGAAACTGTTTATTATTTCTGTCGTACAATTTATCAAACTTCACACATTCAAATGTACAATACTATAGCCTCGCATTTAAATTTTTCTCTCCAAGTTTTAACAACATTTTACTATATATTGGCCCAACATTCATATCAGATAATGACGAACATTGTGAATGAAATGCAATGATGAACAGATGAAAAAGTGCAGTGGCTAATAGGCCAAACAGAATGTGCACAATATATGTAATCTGTGTCAGAAATTCAGACAGGATTACATGACATATGAGAGGCATTTTTAGCCTCCCATATTTGATCTCAATGTTGAAAATCGATACCATATAGGGTTAAGTTACTTACTTTGCCAAAAAAAGCCCAAATTTTTTTCCCTGGGGGGGGGGGGGGGGGGGGGGGGAGATAGCATTCTAGGCCAAATACTTCAGCATGTCACCGCTACAATGCGAAATTAGCAGCAATCAATTATACACCATCACACAACCGATACCCACTCCGCGCACACACAGCTGATCGAGCGGGTACTTACACTCTAGGTCATTTGGTCAGACTTACATAATCAGTCCTTAGCATAGGCGCGTCTAACCATATATAAGCGCATATATACCTACACATCGACTTAGAACAGCCTACTTTTTCAATAGTTTGCACGCATCTTCACAAATTAAGTCCTCTCTTAATTTTACCAACAACTTACCCAGGACATTTTTTCCTGTCCATGTACCTGCTTTGAATTGGATACTACGTAGGTTACAACCACAAGCCCAAAATTCATCTTTGGTTGTCTCTATCAGCATGAAGGGAACAGTTTGTATCAAGTATTTCCGTAGATTTTCATTTTGAGTGAATTTACACCTGAGAATCGCCTCCATCTTATCTTCCTTGATTTCATCCCAACCTTCTACAAATCCAAGTCGTTTACCCAACGATTTAGCTATTGCAGCATGGGGAGTTGCCATTATAGCATTAAATATGTCTGGTCTTTTCGCATACTTGGCCCTAACACCCTGGTAGGCATGTTCTGCCGATCTGTACATTACCCCGTCGAAGATGAAAACTGAGTCAAAAAAGTTGCTCAGTTCTGAGCCTGGTGAGAAAAAACCAATACCTCTTTCAGACAGTTCCATACACATATCACGGATATATGAAAGGTCCCTCGTTACAGACAATCTTTCAGCACAAACAGATTTTTTACCATTTACTTGCTTTACAGTGCTGCTACAATCTGCTTCCGTAGCTGTTTGTTCCCCCAGTTTCAACGATAGTGACATAGCGGATGGAGAGTCCGCCACTGAATCAATCACATGAGTAGGTTTAGTTACATCAATTACATCACCGTTTGTAGTGTTCACTTCTGTAACGACTGGTTTCACAGGATCAGTATCTACCACCTTGGGCACAGTTAATTGTCCCTTATACCAGTCCATATCACTGACAGTTGTCCCTTTCGGTTGATCGGATGGGGTACTATCACGTTGCAGTGCTTGAGGGAGTTTATCCACATCACTCCAGGTATAACTCTTACTGTCAATAGTAACCATATCGCCTGAGGTTATTACCATCTTCCCGAGTTCTCGAGCTCTCCTTACTGCATATCGTAGTTTCGATTTGCCTATCCTCTTCTGCACACTCTCATCAGCCTTAACCGTGACGCGCCAATATTTACCACTGTACATCAGATCTACAGATCTACTCAGCATTTTATTCCTCATGTGCTTCGATACAAATTCTATTTTAACAGGTCTTGGCCACTCGCGTATACTCCTACGGCCAAGCCTGTACACAGAATTAAACATGGATTCATTTAATTCAATACCAATTGCTCTACCTAAGTCGATAATTCGACCATATAGGTTTTCACCTGACTGTTCTCGGAGTCCTTCAACAACCAGGTTCATTGGGTTTTCATCCACGGCTACAGATGGACCACCACGGAGATCATCCTTGGTTTGCAATGACATTGACTGAATGGGATTATGCATATTTACTTTCGATTTCAGAACACTTCCCTTGACTAACTTTGATCTGTTCTGATTGCACACGGACAGTCTCTTCTAACAAGTCGATTTTCTGTTGCATCTGGCGATAATTATCGTTACTTGTTACTTCAAGCTGCTGCATCTTTTGCTCCAATAGGGTCGTTGTCGCTTGGATCTCATCAGTTATACCCGTAAGATCTTCCATCTCGTTATACAGCATACCTACGTCACCTTCCGTTTTTGCAACTTTTTGATGATTTTCCATTAATCTTTCATCATAGGATTGGAGTTTAGCATCGTACTTACTAAGTGATGTTGCCACGCTGTCAATTTGCCCTTCTATCTTATCCACGAGATCAGTGTAGTTTTTCTCAATATGGGATAGATCATCTTTGGTTAATAGATTTGCTCCAGTAAAAATCACATCGAGCTGAATATCATTTACCAGCTCTCTCAAGCCAGTAATTTCACTTTGACTTTCCTTATGCATGTTATACATGTCGGACTGGATTGTTTTAAGTGTTACCTTTGGGCCAGTCACAAGTGGGTTAGATGTTTGTTCAACATTCATAACGGGAACTTTACCCTGTCGCACACATTGCTTTTTACCTTTAGGGGTAGGGGATGGAGAAGTCTTGTACACATTGGCTGTCGCACGACGAGTACGTGACCTAGTGCTTGCTTGTTGAGGCGGAACGTTCACTTGAGTACGTCCACGCTTTCTTGAAATCAGTCTTTTACGGCCAATAACACCCTTAAATTTTGATACAGAAAGGGTATGTTCATCCACATCCATTTCGATAGATTTATCATCAGCCCCACACTTCGTATTGTCCATGTTTGACTGCTTAGGTACATCAAATAAATGTAGCGTACTTTGTTTACCAACACTGCACTCTGGTTGACACGCCACACCGGTGAGTTCGATCGGTAGGACCATTTTCTCAACTTCCAACAAGGGAAAAGGTCACTTTACCAACAGTATATGTCAGTATATGACTCTGTATTAAGTCACTGTTCGTAGTAGATCACTCGGTTACATATGAGACAGTGTGCCTCCTGTTATAATCCTGGTAAATCGGTCCTATCCCCCCACGGGCTTGTAAACACGTCCTACTCAGTGGCCGCCATTACTACTTTTTTCAGTTATTTTTCATCAAAATAATAAAAGCATGGTAGGCAGGCTTTACTATGATCGGCATTGACTGAGCATGGGAGATTCGCAGTTAGGTCCATGTTTCTGACTAGAAGCTACACTTTTTTTCAGTACGTTCAAGAAAACACTTTTTTTTGACAAGTAATGATCACCTAGCCAGATTACCACAAGCCAAACCTTTCCCCTGAGATACATACCTCTTCGTACACAAACGTGTCCATGTTGGCGGCCACCATCTGCCAGGCGGCGGTGAACAGCTGCTTGGCGAGCACCTGCTGCAGCAGATGGAGCCGGTCTTTGAGCACCAGTAACATGTCGCAGGCAGATGGCGATAGGGTCAGCGTCACATAGTCCTTCTGAGAGGGCAGGGAGATCCACCTGGAGAAAAGGATGGTTTGATGAATGGTATTTTCAGAAAGACATGATGTATAATCAGATAGATATTTCATGAAACTTTCTGATATGTGCTTTTTCTATTTTCTACATTTAATATAAGTAATTTAAGCTATGGCCTACCAATCCCATTTTTTACATGACTTTGGACAATTTGCTTTTCATTAAAACAACAACATTTCATAATTGCAGACAAATTTCTAATCTGATTGTAAAATGACGGTTGCCATTTTTTTAAGTGCACCTTAAAGGTATTGGTGGAGATACAAAATTGCTGTCAGTCTTTAACAGCAAATTTGTTTTCAAAGCAAGATTCTCATTTAAGTTGAATAACGAGTTTTACAATTATAGAGCTGGAACCGTAAGGGGACCTTCTTCGCTCACATTTTAGTTGATTCCTCTAAATCCTATAAACTATGGTTTGTAACATAAATCCCATGCCTACAGGAACTGACAGAATATCTATACCCCCCCCCCCCCAACAAATACTGAACACGGACAGATCTGCAACTTGTCTCATAGAGAGAGAGTGCATCAGAAGCTCCCTCTCCCCACACCTACTTGTCTCTCCGGTAGGGCCGGCTCCGGGCCTTGACGTCGTCAGTGACGTAGCGGACGATATTATTCAGCATCTCGTTCTTCATGTGGTCCAACAACTGGATGATCTCATCAAAGACACACCCCTCTAAGGCAGACAGACTTTGCTCGTCCAAAGACTCAAACGACACCTGCAACACAAAGTTGAATTAATGTTCCCAGCCATCAGATCGTTCATTTGTTATCCATTACATTATGAGGAGATATCCGTGGTTTCTCCTATAGTTATATCCGCGAACATCCAGAGGGATGACGATTTTACGATAACTCAGGGGAAACTGAACTATATGAAGTGTTTTTTAAGATGGAAATCAGAATATCCTACAAAGCATTTCTTCCTTGATATACAAGAGGCAATACATCTGCGTATAGTGATATAAAAGTGTATCAAGCATTACATTAACGTAGATCAATTTATCCTAATATCTTCCAAATTTACCTCGACAAGCTATTTTTGTGTACGTTTTTTTTTTTATTCCTTCTTAATATAGCTTTGAAATACAAGTACATGTTTGGTACAAAGTGCTGATATACCTTTCAGTTTTAGATACAAAGTTCAATGAATAATAAAAAAAAAAACAATCTTGTCATGCGACCTCGCAAAAGCATACCTGGCTGTCTACCGAGCCGTGCCTCACGGCGGGGCACGACTTGCTGCGGAGGGCGTCGGCCGTCGTCACCTTGTCGGCGGTGAGCGCTGGGGAGGACGCCACCTGGAGCCGGGCCTGCTGCTCCTGTACCTTGTAGTACTGCAGCTGGAGGAAAAACTACAAGAGAAACCAAAAACAAACGGAATGATCAGTAGCCTGTTTAATAGAGAACCTCCGCTGTTTAAAGGACGTTTTTAAACGGTCACTTCTATATTAGCGGAGCATAAACGGACGTTTCAGAAATAGAAATCCTTTTTTTAAATTGTTTAATAGTTTTTTGTGAGTTTTCGTCAGACCCAAACGTTAATACATTTTTAATCGAATTTTACCTTTTATTTCATCTTATTTCGATCTTTAAAAAAA
This sequence comes from Lepidonotus clava, assembly GCA_936440205.1. NCBI lineage: Eukaryota > Metazoa > Annelida > Polychaeta > Phyllodocida > Polynoidae > Lepidonotus > Lepidonotus clava. Next base: position 25,449,392 of record OW387135.1, read on the forward strand.
GTACAATTTCATACCCTAACCGGAACCTACTGTTGCCAGTCGTATGAAACACTTTGCGAATGTAAGTTTTTTATTATCCGATTCGTACTTTTTGGAGTAAAAGTTTAAGAAATTTCTCTCAATCTTAAATCCTGTCTCGTTTCTATTCCAAATGACCATTGTAATTACTGTTACCCGTACTCAGTGAGACGACAGGAGAATTATCCTCTTAAAACTTATGTTTTCCATTCAATCACGATTCGCACATATTCAAACTTGTACTCACCACCAGCTCACTCCACTCGCGCAGCACGCTGACGATGTAGGACACCGTGTTGACGATGGCGGTGAAGACCTGACCGAGCGGGTTGTTGTTCTCCTCGGCTTTAACCTGGAGTAGCCGCACCCTGTAGTCGTCCAACATCTCCAGCTGAACCTCAAGGAAGCGCAGTTTACAGCTCACCATTGGTACAGGCTTGTATCGGTCTGGGCAGGGATGAAAGCAGGATTTTTTTTATGAAAATGTTATCTATAATGGTGTTTTCTTCTTATATCTATTATTCATTTTACCGGCAAAGGATAGACCATAAGCCACGTCCATCTCCAGATACACAACTTGAAAAGGCTTACTGATTACCGAGAGTAAGTACTATTATTTCTGTCTTGACTATCTCATCTTTAGGTTTGGTTATCCCGATAATTCTTTACAGGAATTAATAACAAACAAAATAAAGTATGAATTACTGTTTGATTATCAGTTGACATTGTCATAAAAAATATGTAAAAATGGGGTCGGCAATAGATGAAGAACCACTGAGGCACTTAATGCCACAGGAATTATCAAACCACTCTAAAGTACAAAAGCTTACCGGTAATTGTTAACATGAGAGTCATGAAACTCTCGCCACACTCGGGAACCTTGGTGTCGTCTACGTCGGTCAGGTCCTTGTACTGAGACCTCCAGGCCGTCTCCGAGGCCAGCATGGCGTCCATCCTCTCCTGGGCAACTGCAGATAAAAATTCCGTTTACTGTACTTCCCATTCATTTATCATTATGGAGGCAGATATTATAACTATTTCTCTTACCAATTACACAAATTTAGAACGAAGGATCTGAATTCTAGAGGAGTATAGAACAAAAGGACTGCAAACAATAGTATTGCTCTTTTACGATGAAATCCACAGCTTCATAAACTCCCATACAACGGTTATTTAACACATGCAAAATATTGCACATACAGCCTTCAATCTCTGCTATAGCTAAAACATTAATCTTTGTTATAGCTAAAACAACACTAAAAGACAAAAATCACTAATATCGTGTTAACGTGACTGAAACTCTCTATCGCTTTTAAATTGGTTCAGTATAAAAACAAACATAAAAAACGTATCTAATCAAAGGACACATAGACAACACATGTGGCAAATCTCACATTTCTTTTCAACGTGGATCCACTTGTTGAATGGGTCGGGCTGGGTGAGTACGGCCAGGACCCCAGGTTGACTGGCTGGGTAACCGTACCCCGTGCGCAGCTCGCGGTCAAAGGCCAGAGCCTCGTCCACCAGGTGGGAGAAGGTGTGTTCGTCGTAAAGCGTCTCTGGTACGTCACACAACATCTTCTCTATGCCCAGCACCGCCACCCCGCGTGAGAACTCAGTCTGTGAGAGAGGTGGGGTTGTATACGTACATAAGTGAAGTAATTGCATGATAAGGTATGAGCAGTGTGTGTGAAATATCTACTATATGTACTACTAGTATTAATTTTCTGATTTCCGTAATCATGTTAATCATTATCTCAATGATTAAGCAAACTAATGCAATGTGTTTTTTCCATATAGCCATAGACACAGACTGTACAATTAAACTCATATTCGGAAAAATACCCAGTGTCAGAAATTAAGAATCATGCACCCTGCTGCAAAAACATGCACCCTGGGTGCGGGGTGCACCCTTAATTTCGGACACGGTTACCAACATGAAAGAAAATTTTTAATGAATGTGGTTCAAGAAGATATAAACAAAGATTACAAACCACTGCATCCACCGACTGGAGACCGGCCTTTTCCAGCAGGGGTTGGATACGGGTTGACAGAAACTCTTGGTGGTCGCGGATCCAGGACAATATCTGGGTCAGGTACCACTCGGGCTGGTGACGAGAAAATATGTTAAACTTACTTTTACATTTTGATAGTACTAACAATCATGGAGATTACAAATAAATACTTTATATAAATTCGTCTAACCATGCTTTCTTTAAGCATAGACATATATAAGAAGGGGTGGGGCTGGTAAACATTAAATATCTAAGAAACCTACTTACACACCTGACATGACATAAACTTCTTTTTTTTGGACGAGGGAGTTCCTCAGTAAATATTTTCACTTCCTACATATTGAGGGTTGTAACCGAAAACTTCGTGGCTGTCACTAGGTGTTCAAATTGTCTTTTGTCATGAGCAAAATAAAACATCTAATCCTAGAACTGATTTTTATTTTTTTCAATCAAATAATAGACGGAGTGGCCTATAATATAAAGATTTGATATTTCATGTTCATTTCTATGAGTAAACATAAATCCTAAAGACGTCTTCGGCATATCACATTATCATCCTCACCTTATCAATGCTGTTGGTTTGCTTCTTGCCGTAGAAGTGGTACCTGAACCGTTTACGTAGGGGTTTGACCATGAGCTGTAGAGGAAGGGGCAGAGGCCTCCAACCGGGAAGGTCGGCAAAGAAAGGGTGAGCGGGCTGCCCTTCACTGGAGAGCCCTTGTCTGACGGCCGTTAAGGAATACTGAGGTGGGCTTGACTGACACATAACAATTTACATAAAGGTGTGTCTCTGCTTTGACAGCTACATAATATTACCGCTGCGTTGAGCTCAATACAAATGACACATTTATTTTTGGCCTGCCGTTAAGTACGTATGCACATTTTCAAACAAATTTATTTGTACACTGGGGTTTGTATAGGAACTAAGAAATGTTTAAAAAACATTCTAAACATCCCTCCCTCTTGGTGTGTATGCACGCTTCTGTGTCGTTTACAACGACTGGTAAAACTGATATGGAGACAGAGATGAAATGCCATAAATTAGGCAACACAACACTTTTAAAAGGATGTTAATTAAGACGTAATGTGGAGAAGGGACGTGATGAAATTATATCCCTGCATACAGGTAGCATGATCAGAACCCGATCAGAATTAGCAGAAAAGATAATTGTACTTAATTCGGCCAATAAATATCTTTGCTAATGCATGATCGTAGTTATAGGAAGTCTCAATATCAATTAGTATTCATCCGAAGGATACGGCAACTGGAGGTGGAGAAGGTTGATGAACAGTGGATCAAGCTTAGCTCGGACCTCTGTGGCATTCTGTATCGTTGGTGTTTTGGTTGTGGACACAATAAATGGCCAGCGATAAGCTGCTAACACTTCTTCAAATTCTCTGCAAGGTAACAAGTAAAAAGGAACGTCCTTCAAATATAGGTATAACTTTAGGTGGATACATAGAAAAATAGAAACAGTAGATTTTGATGAAACGCTAAAACTCCTTTAAATTCTTTGCAGGGAAACGAATGGAATTGAACATCCTTTAAGTGCAGCTATAACTTGAATAGTTAAATCGCCACATAATTAAATTAGGTAAATTTATCGAAACCAACACTATACATTGGAAACCCTTACGTTATAAATTAAACCAACACTATGATATTATTTTGGGGACACTTACGTTATAAATTTGTCCTTTAGGATCTTGTACCAGAAGACAACAGTTTCGTTGGCAAATCGGACTAGATGGAGGCAGTTGGAGCCTTGGATGGTTTTGGTGAGGTCGGCAAGTTGAGAGAAGCTGGTAACGGCCCGATCTACCGAGCTGATGATCAGGGCTGACTGAATGTCTGAACTGTAATAAAATTGAAGCAATACAGCGATTAAGAATAACTCAGTCTCAATAGAGAACACTGTGTTAGAGTGATAAGATATAAGGCCATCGTAAAACAAGTTTGTTTCCTGTCCGGCGGCCGGGAAGACAAATATCCAGTCTAAGGCTCAGGAAATATCTCTTCTTTTTTTTGATAAGGTGAACAGAGATTTTCCGGGAAAAAAAAGATAAAAATAAAAATCATTAAACACATAGATCTAAATCTTTTATATTAAAGAAAGCTCGTATGTACATCCAATACTGTTTCAGACTTCGAGTACTGTACGTATGTTCAATGCTACACACTGGTGGATAAACATAGTAGAAGCTAGTGTGATCATTCTTAGAGTTTGTAAAAAGAGATTGTCACTTTTTATCAATTACTTACCTCAAAAACATAGATGAAATACAAAGAAACGTATCGAGGTGCTAATCTCGAAACACTACTGTTTACACTTAATATTAGATTAAGTTTTCTGTAATTACCTGAAATCTTCTATTTTCCCAATCATTTGAAGATACGCCGAGTAGCGTTCCAACTCTTTGACTTGATCAGTGAGTTTTGATAATTTCTTCACCATTGGAGTTACATCTGCTTCGAAATTTGATATTTCACCACAAAGTAATTCCTTTTCAACGGAAAACTGTTGTAATCTTTTCTCAATTTCCTCAGCTTCATTTTCCGCGCTATCAATTTTTACTGGTGCCTTTGTCGTAGCAGAATTGAGCTGAAAGAATGAATGAGAGAGATGTAAAACGGGGGGTATCAAACGGGGCATGGTCGCATATAAGATGGAACGCAAGAAGGGTGGTGATGGAAGAACACACAAAACCTTAAAAAAATTAATCCAAAACATTATGTTGATTCAAGTTTAACATCTTCGGATGTAAATGCACGGAACGAAAGAGAATAAAAACTAACAGAAAATCTAATAAGTGTAGTAGTGAAAATATGAGTTTTGATAGAATTGAAAGTCAGTGGCTACACAGAAAAAAACACTTAAGTAAAAGATGAAAAAGACAGCCAGTAGAGAACAATAGCTGATTATGTTTCTGAAGACTGACTTTTACCAATGCAAAATGTAAACCCTTTTGAACTATTTAGGCCAACATATGTATTTTTTTTTAATATATAAATATTTACTGGGTATTTGTAGAAACATAGAATGTTTACCACCTTTTTTGTTGAAATGCACAAATATATCAGACGGAACTGTAAGGGTTCCCATGCATCCCTTCCAATGTATTTTTCAGGTCACCTGATTTTATTATTGCCCATCTATATATAACTGGAATTGGTTGGAAGAATATCCAGGGCTCAAAAATGACAAGGTGTTGACACCCAGACAGCAACTCCTGGGTGTCTTCTGCATAAACACCCAGGACACCGGATTTTGTGAGGCCTGGTTACAATATCAACCTTCAACTTGGCATGAAATCCAGAAGTGTTCTTTTATTGAGGTTGGAAAACACACCTGAATATAAACAAGTCTTAATGTCTGTCCTGGAGCGGAGCTTCCATGAGAGGCGAAATAGTCTTAGGAATTTGTCATTAAGTATGAATAGAACTATGTAAAAATGTCTATCAAATGTTGTTGTGTCTTTACATGACACAATTATGCAGTATGAGGTCGGATATATTCAACTCTGGGTCCATTGGACCACATGCAGCCACTAGGCCAAGGTCCGAAATGGACCTAGAGGTCTAACCAAATATAACATAAAAGTGTCTTTTTTATTCTATGTAATTATTCCAATGTGATTAAACATCAATTAATTGAATTAAAAACCTTGATGTGGGAGTCCCAACACCGATGTGGGAGTCCTGACACAATGACAACATCTTGTTTGTTTAGATCTAAGCCTACATACATCATTCCGATGATGCACAATAAGCACCGCTGCTCCCGCTAGCCATTACATAAAGTTCAAGTTCAATGCACAGGCTAAGAAAATCTGCTTTTTCTCGAAGACCAGAAAATGGGTGTGGACGACCAGAAATCAATTTTTGGTCGTCCTCCTGACGACCAGATGTTTTTAAAAAAAATACTGAAAATGTTCCATCAAAAAAAACATTTTGGCCTATTTTGATATTTGTTTGAAAACTTTACATGCGTCTTGAAAATGTGGACAACCTATGGATGTTTGTGGACAACCAGATCTTCAATATTGGTTGTCCTCTGACGACCAGAAAATTGGAGGAATTTTCCTAGCCTGATGCATATGACAATTCTGTCTGGGATGATCGTATTAGACTTGAATCAATGATATGGAAGGGGATCCATGCATAATGAATAAACATGAACATGCTAACAAATACATAGATCTATGTACAGTCCAATATCTAAGGGGCCTTTAATAGACCCCTAAATTTGACACGGTGACATGGCCATTTCTTAAAAACTACATGTGACATGAGGCTTAGTGACATGACTGAAAAAAATCAATGACGTGACATAGTTTGTTTCATAAAATCAACATGTGACATGACAGCATGATCTAAGAGGCGACATGTGACATGGGGGGTAAATATCAGGATAGATACATGGGTCATGGCCTTTTCTTATATTCGACATGGGACAATGGAGACCCCCCATCAAGGGCCCCATTCAATACGTCAAACCATATTTGATAAAGAATACACAAATTAGTCTCTAAGGACACTTAGTAAGGACCAGTCTTGGAGTTGAACATGTTGCCAGTGTTGCCTGTTGGCTTTGGACCTGATTTCTTTTTCTCTTGTCCAGAAATGGACTGGATATGAATAAAAGATGGACTATCGTATTATTGTATTGTAGGTGTGCTATTTCCTATGTATCCTAATTATATATGTCGAGTAGGGGTTTTATTTTTAAAATGTCCAAAGTCTGTGAATGCCACGTAGGTGTAGGTCATGTTTGACACTGGGCGATAAAAGGTGAAATTGGTCTGGTCTTAATACAAAACTCACTCTAACTATGTAAAGTCCCCTACCTGGGATTCAAAATCAGTCTTTACAGCCATGTATTCATCATAAAGATCCTTGGCTTTGCATAGAGAGTTGCTATCATCGCCAAAATGCGCGTTAATTGATTCAATAACTTGGTCTATCAAAATATTATCCTCTTCGCTGGCGGCCGCCATGTTGAAATTTAGGTCTCAAAACGATATTAATAAAAATTATTTAAACCTTACCAAAAAGTTGCAGAAAAACACAAACAAATGGTGTTTCTATTTCATATGACTTTATTTCTTGGTGAATTAAAAGTAAATACATATAAAAAATCCTTTTTGCAAAAGAAGACAAGCTTTGATATAATCTTGAAAGTGAGATTTTAAAACTGTGTTGTGCCACCTAAATTTTAGACTGCAGGTAACATTGCTGTCAAAAATAGATAATGAATCTTAGTAGATAGGACTGATAAAGGAACATAAAAATTTGATATCAATTTTAAAAATGTAGATTTGTAAAACATGAAATAAAGACATATTTTTCGCAAACTAGATATCGCAAAATCGTTGAAACAATGTGAAACCTGCAGGCTATTATTCTTCCGGCCAAAGAAGTCGCCATCTTTCGCACGCAAGGTGGGTTTGTATTTCCCGCTTTATTATCTTTGTGATTTTAAGGTACTCTTTAACACCTTAACAGCTTTCCGATACCTCAAAACGTTTTGTAATCTTTCAATTTTCTAAATCAGGTAGTTGTTTGTTGATCAACTTTGGCGTATTGCAGTGGATTTTGAAATCCGCGTGAAGCCGGGCAACACGTCCGGCTCCAGCCTCGTCTTTCTTTCTTTGCACGTAAAATGAAAACCACTTATCAGAGTTTAAGTTATCGTGTGATCGAACATGTCGCTAGGTTCACATTTTCACTGGTACAAAGAGTCACAACAATAGATAGAGATTAAGATGAGAGTAAACGGTGACAGCGGCAACTTCTGGCTAAATGTAGATCCTCCAATTTTTGGCAATGCCATGTCAGGAGTTTCAGTTTTATTATATTAGGAAAAAGCCCGAGATTCGAGAAAAGCCCCGGTTTTCGTTCCCAGGCATCTGTATCCGGTATCTGTTCTGTTGTACGCTACAGTCCAAGAACAGTATGATCAGGGTGAACTCCTATTGACTCCTTCTCCTATGTCTCCACGACTTGACCATTTTTGTTGTGCAGAGTTGTATCAAAAACGACCATGCCAGGTTTTCATCTCATTTAAAGGGGCAGGGAGGGTATATAATTAAAGGACGGAACAGCCATAACCCCAGTGGGGGGTCTATCATTCTAACAGTTTAAAGGTCTCCTGCAAATTTAGACTTCATCCCAAATATCTCAGTAAAATATACCTCTATGTAATTTATGGATAGGCTTGTATATAAACACACCATGAAACCTTGTTGTGAAAATGAAAAGAAATTCCCTTCTACATCTATCCATACTAGGAAATCTCTTTTGAAAATATTTCAGTTACATTTGAAAGTTGTGGCTGTTCCTTAATCAGGTTGGTTACACCCCTCCTGTGTTGAGGCTGATATATCAAAGGGACACTGGTCAGCAAATGACACCCCCCTAACCCCCCCACTTGACCCCAAGATTACCACATTAGCATATCCTTACTCCAGGAGGTCCTCAGCAGGGTGCAATTCGTTAGGTGACTAACAAGTTTTGCCCCTTTAATGTTAGTTATTTTGACTTGCTCAACCCCAGTGTAGCATCCCCTGTACTAATAGTTTAGTACTTCTAATATATTATCATATTGTATAATCTAGTTAGGATCAGGCCTAGCAAGTCTACTTCTAAGAAGAGGTATTTTGCGCTCCTAGCGCCACCTGTTAACCAGTATAAAAGGTGTTGCCAGGTAGGGAGCGAGTCAGTTTAGAGTTTAACCACAGAGTTAGTGGAGTTAGTAACAAGTAAGCAGCGTTAGCTGAGCTGCTCGGAGCTATGCCTACCAGCTCCTGCAGAGTATACTGGAGTTTACCGAAACCAACTACCTTGGACAAAGGATTGTGATAGAGCTAAGCGCTAGGGTGGTCTAGGATGTGCTGGAACAACTTGTATTCTAAATGTGGTTGATCACTGAGTAGGAGATGGGAAGGTGGACTGATGGAGACTTATTCACTGTGGCTTTGACTCGGGATGAGATGTTTACTTCAATAAAACCCTTTCATTTTAAGAGCTTCCTCATCGTCCATTTCTTTTGAACTATTGGGGGATGGATGGATTAACTTTGAGCACAGTCTGATTGGCTCGATAACTTGGATGAACGACTCATGGATAAATTAATTATACACATCACGCAGTCTTAAAACAACACTAACAATAGTTCACCCCTTGCCTTGGCACATCATCCCGGCTGGTGCTTTTCTAGCCTCAAAGGGACTGGGTATCATGTTGTAATGGGTAGCAAACTATGTATATCCCTCACATCTTTTACATATTTCAGTGTTTGTCAAGTCCATTTTTGCCGGACATGTCCGGGCGACGTTTTGACCATTATGTCCGACACTTTTGCCTAAAACGTCGGACATAATGTCCAGCAAAAATATGAAAATATTGGTAAATCATATTCAAATTGGCCGACAATTTATAAAGTATGTCCGAGGTCAGGCTCCTAAACGTCAGACATAATGTCCGACCTTTCAAAATACTTTTCACAAACACTGATATTTGGGATTCAATCATACCTAAAAGTAAAAGGGTATCTCATCCCTACACCACAGTTTGTGGAAGGGGCACCAGGGCTCACGGAATTTAAAAATGCTAAGGTGTCCTGCGGACACCCTGACCGGCATTGTGAGTGTCCTGCACCATAAAACAGGGGGTCCCATTGCCTCAACCTACAAGTACAGTCCATGTATTCAGGAGCCAGTCAGGCCAATTCTCTTTAACTTAGTATAACTATGAGGCCTTGGTTTGTGTTGCCTTTTCTAGGGGACATTGCATATAGAAGATCCCTTGACACTCTTCAAGAATAGTAGGTTAACGTTAGTGATCACGGTGAAGGGTTTCTCCTTAATCATCATCGACACGTCATAGATATGATCAAAAATGTTATAGCTACCTTTCAAGTTGTACAATCGTTGATATGATCAGCCGAAAAGCATTACCTTGTGCACTCTGAAGGGTGGCCAGACATTGTTGACCCAGATAAGTCCAGGGGTCGAAATAAAGTCTAAATATTCAGGGGCCAGTCGGGCCCTCTACCAGGAAAGTCTAGGGGCCCGAAGAAACTTTAGGACAACCCTTGTTATCAATTATATTTAAATTACTGGATTTTCTCGGGGCCAGTCGGGCCCCTGCAAAACACGATCTGGGGGCCCGACCATTTTTCTAGGGGCCTCGGGCCCCCGGGCCCCTGCTATTTCGACCCCTGGATAACTATAGGTCGGTCCAGAAAAATTAATTAAATTATGACCAAAATGTGTCATAAATGACGGTTGAAAATAGAAAAGTAATGGCTGAATAGTCGGCCATCCGGGCCAATTCAACTAAGATTTCCCTATTTTTTTTATCAGCCCTGATCCAGGCCTAACCAAATGCAGTGTCCTGGCAGGGTTTTGCCCAGGCCCTTACAGCCGGCTCTGCCTACCAGCTTTAAATTGGGATCGATCAGCTTTAGGTAGATCTACCTCAAGATGGTAAAAAAATATATTGAAATATGGAAAGTATTCATTCAAAAATGTATGCCTGACTGGCTTTTAAATGTTTGCATCATACATAATCGGCTTTAGTATTATCCTGAGGAAAACCCTGCCTGGGTGTCCTGTTAGCAAACTAGAAATAGGACACCCAATCATGTTCAAGTTCTGTGAGCCCTGTGATCACTACTTAATATTTTCACAAACAGCAAATTAAAAGTATGTATATATAAAGGGTGGCCTTTTGCAAGTTGTTTCCATGGATAAGGTTGCTGCTACTTGCATCACCGACATATCTGGAAATTACTTAAAGATCCAAATGAGTCAGTCCATGATTCACTCCTTGATGACTAGGCTAAGAATGACTCAGCCTCAGTTAAATGATTTAAGAGGCTTTCATATTGTGACTCATTCTCAAGATCAAACTTACGAACACAATAGAAGGGATCTAACCTTTTAGATTTTTGTCACAAATTAGATTTTACTCATTGCCTCAAATTGTAAACTGGCCCACGCAGGGGGCTACTCCTTGTGGAGAATACTGGTTTCTCGTCTCCACAACCCTTGCACGTTTACATATTTTAAGAATCTTGATCCCAGCCGGGCCACACTAAAAGAGTCAATATTAGAAAATAATGTTGATGTGAGCGCCTATAAGTTGGTTTCGTGAACTTCATATAGATTTTCAGGAGCTAGATGTGAGTCATGGGACATTTTTGCTTGTAGCTGGCAAAGGGGTAGAGGTCCGACGTAATGATCTGACAGTGGGTGAAACCCTTGAAGTAAGTCATTGGGAAGCAGGAATTGTGCATTCAATGACTGGTTGACGGGCACTTTCATAATAGTTTTTGTGTCAATGAGGTTACCGGGCCCTGTTCCCGTCACCGAGTCTCTCATCCAAGGATGTCAGGTGCATTGTGTTATTATCAGATCTCCCATAAATCAGTAACTTGAGTAAGACAGGAATTCCGAATAGAGTGTTGCCAACATTTGGAGTATGTATCAGATACTCGATTGTATCATGCAACCTCGACCTTGTTTTTACAGACAACAGCAATCACAATACCCACATAATGGTCATATGGTTATGCCCCTGATCTGACAGGCTATGGACAACTTAGACCAAAAAAAGATAGTTTTGTTCAGGTTGTGATGCATTTTTTTAAGTGTTCATGAAATGTACAGAAATAACCCATAGCAGAATGGCGAATTATTGTGATAAGCATGAACACTAGTAAAAGATTATCAAATGAAATCAGATTGTGTCTAGATTCGTGCTGCCTAATTATTCAGTCAGTCATACTGCCTAATTACTTGTGTTGAATATCGAATACTAATCTTCCGGTTATTACAGTGGTTTTAACTAATGGTCTTTTGAAATACGGATGGTTATGCAAGGAACCCTGGCAGTTGTGAAATCACAACAAAGCTAAAACGTTTAATTTATTATATGAATAGAAATTAGCCACTATAAAGACCTATCAGATTTTTCATGGTAGGGGAGTAACATATAAAATCTATATTTTTTTGATACAGGTAGTACCACCTGAGTGCAGTATGTCTGGAATCGCTCTAGCCCGACTCTCAGAAGAAAGAAAAGGATGGCGGAAAGACCATCCATTCGTAAGTAATCTACCGCCAACTCTCTAAGTGATTCAAATGGCTTACCAACTTTTCTGTAACATCATTTTTAAGAGAAATCTTATTCTTATTTGTATCATCTAGAAGATTGGCCATTCTGACAAAATAATCTTGCTCAAAGGTAAAATGGAGTAAAATGTCCGAGCGTCCGTTTCTAGGAATATTGTTGTTGGTAAATGATTATCATCGGGTTATAGTACAGCAGGACAATGAAGTTATAAAGAAGTGACACTGTTACGGACAAGGATGGCAAGCGCTCAAACCTCACATAGGACACGTCACAGGCATTGCCATATTCAATGTAATTGGACCCCAGGTTGAGGAAAATATTTGTATATTCGCATAATGTTGAATTGTGACTAAAATTTGCACAATGTTTAATTTAATTTGTTGGTTTTTATTTTAAGGGTTTTGTTGCCAAACCGACCAAGAACCCAGACGCGACACTTAACTTGATGAACTGGGAGTGTGCAATCCCAGGAAAGAAAGGGGTAAGAATGCTTGCAATACATATTTTATACAAATCACTGTAAAATAATATGATTATCCAAAGTCCGAGAATCCGAGTTCCACTTCATGGATGAGTAACTTAAATGTCTTGTTTATCTGGAACCCTCCGCAGTTAAAAAGAATACAAAAAGGTTAGGAGTACTACAAAAAAAAAGATTTTTAAAATTATATATTGGTTATATCACTGTGCTGTCCATTTGTAGACACCCTGGGAAGGTGGACTGTACAAACTAAGGATGATATTCAAAGACGACTACCCATCATCACCTCCGAAATGTAAGTATATACTGACATGACGGAAAACTGAGGAAAGTTCCCGTTAAACATTAATCTCTCTTTTTAAGCGCAAGAATTTCCAATACTGGAACTCACGTTTTGTGAGTTTATGTTTTCGTTTATAACTTAATTTTATCAGGATTTGAATCTTTTTGATCAATATTAACTTGGAAGATCATGCTTGTACGTGAAAGCTTTGTGGAAATAAAAAGTTATGAGAAAGAAAGACAAGAAATTTTACCTAGAGTGGCTGTAATACTCTGGTTTTATTGATTTCAACCCTATTGACAACATTCCTTATGTCAGGGTACCAACCACACAGGGAAAACAGGGAAAATGGCAAAATAAAATCCCTGACAGGGAAAACACAGGGAATTTGGAAATTTTGCCAAAACACATGGAATTTCATTTTGCCATGTCCTGAAATTCCTGATTCTCAAGATGTTAGGGATTTAACATTTTGTTGTTGGGTTGTCCAAATTTTTTCTGCACGCAGAGGCTTTTAATTTTGAAAAACTTGCTGGATATGACACAGGGAAAAATTGCCATGGGACAGGGAAAACACAGGGAATTTGAAAATGGACTTTTGGTTGTTATGTGGGTACTGTAAGAACGGTACTAAAAATTGAATGCCGGGTTGAAGTCTTATTATGTAAACGAATTTATACGGACTTAATGGATGTGTGCTTTTTATGATCCAGGTAAATTTGAGCCTCCCCTCTTCCACCCGAACGTGTACCCATCTGGTACAGTGTGTCTGTCTTTGTTGGATGAGGAGAAAGACTGGAGACCGGCCGTCACAATCAAACAGGTGCGTGCTCCAAAACGACAGTTTTCTGTGCATTTCATTTAAAATTTGAATTTCCGCATAACCCATGATGTCATGATAGCTTTCCCAGGGTGCCCACTCATGTGTTATAAGGTCTTATTTTGGTTTTGCCATTTATAAGGCTATTAGAAAGGTCTTATTTTCAGTCCAGATGTCTTAAAAAGGTCTTATTTTTGGTCAATCTAAATTTATTACATCATGTAGTTTTTCCTCATCATTTCTGTGTTTATCTCTTTTTGATAGAATGTATTAATGGTTAAAAAGGCCTCAAATTTTTCTTAGAAATGCATTGAAAAGGTCATATTTTTGTACCCAACAAGGTATCATAAGGGTCTTATTTAGGTCTTATTTTGATTTCTTAAAAAGCGTGGGCGCCCTGTTTCCAGAACATGTTCACTCTGCAACTTCGACGCTCGCTACGGCGAATCATCTCTGCACTGTAGCGACCACTGGGTACCGGCCCCTGTGACCTAGATACAACCAGCGAAAACCGCGGACTACTTTCAGGTCACATAATTTCTAGGTCACGCGCGTAGTAATCTTATAATGCCGGTGTATAGTTAATGACCTACATAGCAGAGTCACCTCTCACGGATGTCGATTCTGGTGCGGAGGGGTTATTCGCCGCAGATTGGAACATGTTTACTAGGTTCAAACTAGTAGACCTGCGTAATAAGAAAGTACCAAGTTTCCTTTGTTCTTACGTCATATATGATTGTCTTGGCAGCTATACATAGAATTTTTTTTCTTGTCCAGATTTTGTTGGGAATTCAAGAACTGCTAAACGAACCAAATATCCGCGACCCGGCACAAGCAGAGGCTTACACAATCTACTGGTAAGTAACCAAGACTAATTTAGTCAAATGACTATCCAATTGAACTTTGAAACCAGACGTTCAAATAATCTGAAAAATAAAAATCCAACTCTTGTCTCCGTGAGAAACAAAACTACCGGTACTTACCAGGGTATATATAGTTTAAGCCTATTTGCGATAAACATTTCACTGCCCATTTGCAAATATTGTTTTTCTCAAACACACGGACACAATTTAGACTGTTCAAACCATATTGCTTTAAGTTAAATGAAGCTTGTTCCCTATCAGTACTATTTACAGTTAGCTTGGTACTTTGCGAGTAAATGAAACCTAAATGGTACATAGTTGAATGTTCTTGGTCTATTGTAAAGTAATTCTAATGTAAATAATTCAAATATTAACAAACCCTCATTTTATACTTCACAGCCAAAACAAGTCGGAGTACGAACGGAGAGTCCGAGAACAGGCATTGAAATTCCGGGATCAAGCATAAGAACAATAGAGGCAATAATTATGTGATCCATGGAGAAAGGATTACTAAAAGACATTTCTTTGTGAAAGGACAAAACTTAAAAGTTATATGAAGCTTCTGAGGGTGAGAAATTAACTTGCGACAGGTCGGTTGGACACTGGTCTGCTAACCCCATGAAGGTTCTACAGTTATAAAGGAAGACACACAAAAAAAAGACTTCTACGTTGGACGTTTTCTTTTATATTCATTCCAAGGCCAATGGATTGCAGTAAGACTCTTTGTCCGCGGACGTTATCTATCCACACTGCCTTGGCTTGATTACAATTTTTTTCAGCGGAAAACCTTAAGCATGAAATCATGGAATCAATGTGGATTTATCTATGGACAGTTCTTAAAACGGTCTTCATGTAAATTTACTTTTTGTTCATTGAGAAATTAGTACCGAGTGAACACGTTTGCATAATTAGAAAAATGTTATATCGATCTTATGTTCGTTTAAAATATCGTTTTTATGAGTGATTTATGCTATGATTGATCACGGATGTCATTCCATTGCTCTTCTAATGGTAGAGATGTTGTACCATAAAACTGATCAAAAAAGTGTTGTATTGTACTAGATTTCAAGTTCAAAGTCTATCTTTAAGAAATAGCAAATTCGGGTTTTCAAGAAAATGACACGTCATTGATAAATGCGTTTCGTATTCGTATATAAAAAGTATTTATAAACTCAATCATGTTTTGTTATTGATCATCTATGCAGGGTCCTATGCAACAAATGGATAGAAGTGCTTGTGATTTTTGATGAAGATAGTCTCATTGTGCTGTTATATAACGTATTGCCTTCACTTTGCAATAATACCTATATAAATTAGTTTCATATAAGGTTCTTTAGTTGCTAAATAGACAACCAATTGTATTTACCCTTTTCTTATGACTTTTCCAAATTTAAAGAGATCAAACTTTTTAAAAACAGTGCGTAAAAAGGTCTTATTTTCAATCATTGGAAGGTCTTAAATAGGTCTTCCTCTGATTTCTGAAAATGCACGGGCACCCTGTTTTCATATATACATATAAAAAATATACACAAGTTATCATGTGAAGGTAAATAATTGACGTGTTAAAATAACAAACTAGGATACAACGAATGTCAACGGAATAGACCTATTTTATTCCAGGAGTAAAGCATTTTACAAGCCTGTTTAATCTTTATACAAATACAGCTAGTTCAAACGTGGTCAATATCAGAACAAACAACAGGGATAACTTTTGGAATTGTTAAGTAATGCAGCAAGTAAAGATTCATTCCACAAGCTTGAAAGAATTCACTAAGACTACATGTGGCAACTATGCCAATGGTGAAGGGCTGTCTTGATTTGTTATCTAACGTCATTTTAATGGTCAGGGATGTACTGCTGTTTTACACATATTAGAATTAGGGTCTTATCAAGGGGGGTGACGGTGACCCAATCTGTGAACGGTAAGGACCCTGGTCTTATACATTTACAAAGGCAAGGTTCCTTGTCTTCCCATACTGGATGGACTTTGGTATAGCAGTATGCGAACACCGATCGGAGAATTGAACATATTTTCTAGTTAATTAACCAATGCTTCTATTCCAAAGGCCCTCGGAGCCCTCAATAAATATATTTATATACAATTCATTTCAAGCATCTCGTTAACAATTCAGGAGCAGGGTCAATGTGAATATCAATCAAAAGAAAAATTATCACAGGGTGCACCTAATGTCAAAGAGTTACACGGGACAGGTGGGATGGTTAGGGTTGAAAATCCAAGTGAAAATCGAGAAAAGTGTTTAAGTCGTTAATGGAAGGTGTCTTATAAAAAAAAACTCAGTTTATTTCAGTTTGTTTGTTTTTAACAAAATCTATGACTCATTGGACCACCTGTTCACTGACCACGTCCTCCTCCACCAGGGTGGCCTCAATCATGGCCTCCTGTACCACGTCATGTCCGGGAGAAGCCTCCTCCAGGGTGACGGTGACCACCTCGCCTTCCCCCTGCCCAGCCACCCCCTCAGTGATCAACACCTCCTCCTGGGGGTGATGGTGGTGGTGATGGTGGTGGTGGTGGTGGTGGTGGTGGTCCCCCTCCTCCACCACCTCCTGCACCAGCTGCGGCACCACCGTCACCAGCTGCTGCTCCTCCTGGGTCGGGTGTTCCTCCACGGTGTGGCCCTCCTCGTCCACCATGCGCAGGGTCAGGTTGCCGTCCTGCAGTAGGACGAACTGGGCGTTCTGCAGCCCCCCGCCGCCCTGGCCGTCGTCGGTGACCGCCCCCTCCGTGACGATCTCTATGGGCTGGTGTTGGCCGTCCGCCGTCACCATCACGTACTGGGTCGTGCCCTGAGGGAAAGAAATTGGTGTGATTTATGAGAAGTCTGTTTAAAATAACATGTTGAAAATGGGGGTCTTAAAATTAAACCTCCAATAGGGGCCAGGGGGTATCACTTTTATATCGCAATAAAGAGATAGGAAAAGTAACAAGTCGTGTACTTACAGTGCAAGACCTCAGTCATAAGTTTAATTCACAATACGAGTCGAACTGACAAAAAAGGAAAAACAAAACAGGAAAGGGAAAAAACAAACAAAAAACACACAACTACTCACCTGTGTCTCTTGCGTGCCGTCAGTGGCGACGTCTGTCTGTATGATGTACTGCTGGGTATCAGCCACCACTGAGGAGAACTCGGCCAGCATGGAGGCGGCCTCCCCGGCCTGCTGGTCGTCAGTCTGCGGCCCGCCCCCCTCGGCCAGCCCCAGCCCGGGCTGCCCGGCCCCCGGCAGGCCCGGCCCTGTGATCACTGTCTCCACCTCCTCCTCCTCTCCCACCGACTGCTGCTGCTGTTGTTGTTCTCGGAATAGTTGCAACTGCCGCGTGCATGGAACTGGAGAAAAGATATATGAATAATGGTTTTATGCTTGGGTGGATTTTTTGTTGTTGATTTTGTTATCAATCGGATGTTGGTGGCGGATTAGATGATTGGGATATTATTACGACAAAAGGGTTTTGTATTAAGTTACTTAAAAATGGAATAAATACTTGAAGAGTTATTAACCTATGAATAATAAAACAATTTTTTCGGGGTCTAAGAAAATAGAAAAGACATAATATATAAGACTCTAAGAGAGAAGTGCTTTGGGAGCCGAGCTTTCAGTACGAACGCAATAAATGATTTTCCAGACCACGCCACCTAGTGTGGGAATAGCTCACCAACTGTAAGTCAGACAAGCTTGGAGCTATTTTCTCTTTGAACCTATCTATATTGGTGATATTAAACCACCTATAACTTGTGATTGTATACAATGTTGCACAATTCTATCTATATGTATCAATGGCCCCAGTAGGGCTCACCTTTGGCCTTGAGGTGCCTGCTGAGCGTGCCGTGCTCGGAGAAGGCCCGGCCGCAGTGCACACACTTGTAGGGCTTGGCGCCCGTGTGGATCCGCATGTGGCGGTCCATGGAGCCCTTCTCCCGGAAGAGGCGGTGACACTGGCCGCACTCCCACGGCAACTCGTCCGTGTGGGTCCGCATGTGCACCTTACACGCGTTCTGAAACATACAAAATGGGTGGGCTTGATTTATCTGAGAGATTATACAGTATCTTTTTTTTTTATCATTATTTAATTTTTATTCAGGCTAAAAGTTTCAGGTTTAATAACCAGTTTCCAACCCCGCCTGTTTATACAATAGTTGCGGGGAACTTAATACAATATTGGTTATACATGTCATTCTCATATACTATGAGTAACAGAACATATGTGACATGAAAAACGTTTTTGATTTATTGTGGGATTGTCATACGTCTATATTCCAATTTACATTTCAGTTTATATTGTGGCCAGCTACGGTCACCCATTGCCACTTCTTCCCATTACATTTCCAATGTTGCAAAGAATCGGAACCCTTAAACACAAGCAAGCGTCCATGGCATCCAGGCCAATATTGAAAGAAAAACAAAGAAATGTTCACGGACCAAGAGTAAAGTAAAAGGTAAAAAAGGAAGCTTAAAAGCGTCCATGGCATCCAGACCAATATTGAAAGAAAAACATAGAAATGTTCATGGACCAAGAGCAAAGTAAAAGGGAAAAAAAGTTAGCTTACGGGCGCCTTGAAGCTTTTTTCGCAGTAATGGCAGGGGTAGGGCCTGTCGGAGCTGTGGATCCGGAGGTGCTCGTGCACGTGGGAGATCCGTTTGAACATCTTGCCGCACTCGCCACACTTGTAGCGCCGGTCAGAGCTGTGCGCCACCTGGTGTTTGGTTAAAGTATCCCTCGTGGCGAACGTCTTCGGGCACTGGTCGCACCGGAACGGACGCTCTCCTAAAAAAATCAGATTTTGGATAAAAACGGGGATGTAATTGAAATAGAAAAAGTGTAAAGTTTGAAATAATCTTATTATGCTTAAAATATGTCTGAAATGATCTTACAATGCTTTAAAACGTGCTGTTAGCAATTAATCTGAAAACTTACATCCCTGTCTTTTCTTTAGCAAATGAATTTCGTGATCTTAGATCACAGAATTCAATTGCTAAGGTAATAGGTTTTCTGAAAAGGGAGGTACGAGCGGTATTAGATCTTTACATTAAGAAAATATAAATGTCCCCTCTAAATCCACCGATGGGTGGTAACCCTGGTCCCCCCGTTTGGAGTATCGGAATACCACGGGGAAATAGTGTAATGGGTGGGGTAAAATCAAAACGGGGGATGTATATTTAAAGTGTGATCCTTGTATGCTTTAGTTATAAAATAATGAAGTGCCGCGTCAAATGTATGAGTTTTCTTTAACTAGTCCTCCGGATCAAATCCATTTTATTAGTTATATTATGGAATCTAAAGTTTCTCACTGCCCCCCCCCCCCCCCCCACCCCACCCTCGTCTAGTTGCTCACAAATTTTACTAGCCCTGCAAAATTTCCACTAGTGTCCGGCACGAGTAACTCTAGGTTGAAGTATAATTCTACACATAGATTAAACTCACCTTGTGATTTGACATATATGTAGAACTATTCTAGAAGACTAGACGACAGGTGGTGAACAGGTGAGAAGGCGGATGCGCATGCGCCGGCAGTCTTGAAAGATGAAATCTGGTCTAATGGACAGAAAACAGTAACATATCCATAGCACGACAGAGTGTGAAGAAACTGGTGAAACCTGGGTGGGAATAAAATAAGTTACCAGGGTGGGCACCTGTTCACCACCTGTCGTCTAGTCTTCTAGAATAGTTCTACATATATGTCAAATCACAAGGTGAGTTTAATCTATGTGTAGAACTACACTACGCCGCCTAGACTCTAGGTGGCGACAGGTGAGACTTTAAAGCCTAACTGTTCATAGACCAGAGAAACAAATCAATTTGTAACAACAAACGATTTATTCTAACAAATAACACAACCTTTCAAAAGAAAGTTAACATGTCAATCCTTGGGTAAATCCCTAAGGTAGAACCTCTTGAAGGTACACACATCAGACCACGCACCTTTCCTCATAATTTCTGACAGAGGGGTGCCTGCGTTAAACATATGAGAAGCTGAAGCACTTCTCGTACTATGGGCCTTAAAAATGGCTGTGTCTATGCCCGCAGTGTTCATCACCGTCAACGCCCATCTCGATAGAGTTTGTTGACCAATAGCTTTATGGGGAGGTCTGAAACTGCACAGGAAGACTCCCTTGTCAAAAACGATATCATCAGTTTTCTGCAAATAGTACTTAAGACAAGCTACTACACAAAGACTCTTGTCCTCCGTAAAGGGTTTTAGTTTCAAAACCTCTAGGCTTCTGCCCTTCCTGGAATGCTTTTGCAGTTTTGTAAGTCTTATCGAGATAGACCCATCTATTTCCGAAATAATATCGGACCTTTTGATACCTATCAGTCTCTGCTGCCTACTGCAGGTACTCAACAAAAGTAACATAATTAATTTGAACGACAACATTTTCAAAGATAACAAACGCAACGGCGTCAACTCCCTTAAGTAGTCTAGAACAAGAGAGACGTTCCAAATCGTGGAATATCTCGCCATGGGTGGTCTTTGGTTATAGAATCCTTTAAGTAACCTGATCGTTAAATGGTGACAACCAAACTTTACTCCATCTCTTTGCTTGAGAATGCAAGACAGAGCACTACGCGCCAAGTTGAGGGCGCTGTATCTTAATCCTGAATCAAACAGTTGACATAAGAAATCCAACCCATGTTTAAATTCACAATCCAGCGGATCTAGTCTTTTCAACACACAGTAGGTATTCCATCTACGTTGATATACTTGATACTGCAATCGAGTTCTTGGTCTCCATGACCGTAAGAGATGCTCCTGAACTCTCATAGAAACATTATTCCTGGAAATTGATCTTAATAGAAGAGAACCGCCACCAGAGGGGTTCGACATAGACGACTGTCTTCCAGGTTGGGATCGGCTGGTCTGAGATTCCCCTGCATTTCCCTGAACTTGAGAACTTTCCTCCTGTGGCCGTGGACCAGGGCGCTGTACCAAACCTGACCCTTCCAGTCCGGAGCGACCACCATGGCTGTCGCTCCCTCCGACAGAATCTTCTGCACGCACCGTCCGACCAGTCTGAATGGAGGAAACAGAAAAGGAAGTTGAAACCTTCTCCAGTTAAGAGTAAAAGCATCAATAGCCAGTGCGAAAGGATCTTTGCACCAACTAACATAACAGTCAACTTTATGATTCACTCTTGATGCAAATAAATCAATAGATGGGAAACCCCAACAACGACATATCTCATTGAAAATGTCAGTGCTCAACTCCCATTCTGTGTTTTCCGTGAAATGTCTAGAAGCATAATCAGCCTCCTCATTATCCACTCCCGGTAAGTGGGATGCTACAAGCCAGATGTGTCTGCGTTCACAAAAAGACCAAATATCTTTTGACACATTATTGCATTTTTTCGAATGAGTGCCACCCATTTTGTTGATATACGACACCGTAGTGACATTGTCAGATCGAACCAAAATCTCCGTATGTCTCTTATCCTTAAAGAAAGAATGTAATCCTAACAGGACTGCTCTTAGTTCTAGAACGTTAATGTTATCAAATCTCTCTGATGGTTTCCATCTACCACCCACCGAGACTTCGTCTACAACTGCTCCCCAACCAGCTAGAGAAGCATCTGTAGTCAGAGTTACTGAGGGAGCATCCACCCTAATCTTTCTAAACGCATTAGAAATGTTATCTTGCCACCATCTCAAATCTTCTTTTGATTCATGCGATAGACGCATTCTACCATCAAATCCCAAAGAACCTGATTGTTTGAGAGCTCTGATTTTGTCCATTTCAATATTTTTGTAATGAGACAATCCATATTGAGCTCCCTTGCAGAGATCCACCAAGAATCCCGTGCAAGAAGCTACCTCTCTAATGGAGAAAAATTTACTCCTAAGTAAACTTTCCACCAAGAGATGTCCTTTGACAATTTTGTCCGGCGTAGGCTTTACCGTCATGGATATTGAGTCTATCACATAACCCAAGAAAATAATTTGTCTTTTCGGTGTTAAACACGATTTCTTCAAGTGAATGGTGAACCCCAGAGAAACTAGAAGATCCTGCAGGATTTGTACATTACGTTGGCACTCCTCAAAAGAGTCCGAGATAACTAAACAGTCATCAATATAGCCCAGACAGGAAATACCTTTCTCTCTGAGACTAGCAAACACAGGTTTCAAAATCTGAGTGAAAATTCTGGGCGCCGAAGTAAGTCCGAACGGGAGCACCTTAAATTTGAAGAATTCACCATTCCATTGAAATGATAAATATTTCTGATCCGTCTCCCAAATCGGAACAGAATAATATGCATCCTTTAAGTCAATGGACGCAAAATAGCAGTCCGGGTTGACCAGATGAAGTGCTGACTCTAAATGATCCATTTTAAAATGGACTCTCTAGACTATCATTTAACTCCGATAGATCAATGATCATTCTAAAATCACCATTATTCTTAGGACGTAGAAACACATTTGAAACAAAGGCTGCCTCAGAAGGATCAATCTGTTCCACTACTCCACGTTCTAGTAACCCATCAATTTGTAATTGTAACACTGAGTTAAGGTGGTTGTTTTGACGATAAGGTCTGGGGAACATTTCTTGAAAAGGAACTTCAACAAATTCCAACCTATACCCTGATACATAGTTCAAAACTGTCTGATCAGAGGTAATGTCCTCCCAGGCTGGGAGACAATTCTTTAGGTTACCGGGAATCGAAGTTATCTGTTCAGAAGTAGTTACCTCATCAATTACTTGTTGTTCCCCTTCTTTCGAAAATCCCTCCTGTCATCCTTCTTATAGCTGTCCCCGTCATCCTTGTCGTAACGACGGTAGCTATCATCACGCTTCTTACCCCTGGCAAAGCGCTTACCACCACGCCTTTTCTTGTAGGAGGAGGATTGATTACTATTGGAAGATTGTTTCGGTTTCTCTGTAGTATCCATCTTCTTGGCCAGTCGATTCTGTCCCTCAAGAACCTTAATGGATCCTTCGAGGTCATCTCCAAACAGATTTTCGTTAGAAGCAGGCACGTCCTTGCTAGTAAGCCGCTTAAAATCTTTCGGGAGAGACGGCTTGAGATCTTCTCTCCTAGACTTAGTCCAATTTTTACTGAGAGCCACCGAAACTGTCAGGGCATCAGCCAAAATCGTGACAGCTTCTTCCACCCAGGGAATAGAGGTATCTTGACCGTTCAGAACCTCCGTAGCCCGAGAAATGGCCGTTGCCACTGCCATGAACGTAGCATGATTGTTCTGCCATCCTCTGTCACGATCCCTGACAAACTGAGGGAGTTTCGACCAAATCACCTCATTGATGCGTGGTGTAGTGAAATTGGCCAT
This sequence comes from Lepidonotus clava, assembly GCA_936440205.1. Lineage (NCBI taxonomy): Eukaryota > Metazoa > Annelida > Polychaeta > Phyllodocida > Polynoidae > Lepidonotus > Lepidonotus clava. The sequence continues at coordinate 25,473,311 of OW387135.1, forward strand.
ATTTTCTGGCCTAGCGTACTCCTTACACTTTGCTTTCAACTCATCCGCCGTAAGCGATTTTTTGAAAGCCTTATCCAGAAAGCCGGACACCTCCTCCTTAAGATTCGGCCCCACTGACGCATCTACTTCCAACTTTTCTCCTAAGGTGGACAGAAGGCCTTTAGGTTTAGCCTCATCCGCTTCCGACCCTTCGGAATAATCCTCCTCATCCGAAGATACTGCTTCGGCACTACGCTTAGCACCACGTTCACTCTGCCTAGAGCCCGAGCCCTCGCGTTTCGATGAGTTTGACATATTATCGCCCACCGACTCCTCGTCGCTCGGGTCCGTCACTTGTTTCCAAATCTTCTTGAGACCCGAATCAATGTTATCGTTCATGGCACCAATGTTCTCGTTCACCGTAACAACATTGTCACTGACTCGGCCAAGTTTTTTGTTCATACCGTCAAACCCGTCTTTGAGGATACCACTTATCTGTTGAAGTGTCGCCAAGGCATCTCCCGGCGGAGTATCTCCTTGGTTAACCGGGAACAGGACTGGAGGCTCCTCCGAGCCTTCTCCTGCAACTTTGGAATCCTTTTTCTTGGACATGGCTAAACCTTGCCACCACTGAGCCAGCTCCCCAAGGAAAGATTCAGTCTCTGTGGGTTCCGTGACTGTAATGGCGTCGCAACGAAGCGCCTGCCTTTTGCACCGTCACCAACACGAGCACCACCGTCTCAGACCTTCGCAAGGTACTGACCAAGTAAATAATCACCCAAAGGCGTGCTCAATGTCAAATTTCACTTCTCCACGAGAAATAGTGAAAAGTTTTTATGAAGGAAGCTAATTTCCACGAAATTACATCCTCGAAAAACAACACGTGTGTGGCTGCCGCCACATTTATCCAAAAACTGCCGGCGCATGCGCATCCGCCTTCTCACCTGTCGCCACCTAGAGTCTAGGCGGCGTAGTGTAGTCCTGAAGTGGTTAACTCAACCAAAGAGATGTACGAAATCTGTATTATTACACTTACCGGTGTGACTATGCATGTGGAAGCGGAGGTAGGTGGCGCTGCGGAAGGCGCGGCTGCACACGGGACACATGTAGGGGTTTTGGGGGCGGGGTACCCCTGACTGGGGTTCCTCCTCCCCCGAGACCGAATCCCGTAACTCCAGCAGTTGCTGCAAGGCCACTGCCGCATCTCTGGAAAATGGAATAAATAAAATTTGAGAAAAATATATTTGACGTTTTGTTCTGGTTTTACATGGGGCCTTCCACTAAGAAGTACGCACCAAGGGGGCCGGGGCAGTCTGAAATTTATGAAAATGTGCATACTTTTCTGCACAAATCCAATGCGTACTTCAGCTCAAGAGGGGGTCAGGGGATCTGAAATTCTTTAATATGTTCCTACGTACTTAATGGAAAGCCCCTATGTTTTAATACAATGATATGGGGAGCCATTTCCAAGCAGAAACCGGAAGATTTCCTAATTTATTGGAAGATATCTGAAAATCTAACTATGTAATTGTTTTAATGATTTCAAAAAAAAATAGGTGTGATAACTACAGGTCTGTGAAATATCACCGATTCTTTAAATCAAAGACATCCCTGGATCCCTGAAAGAATAGCAAGTTCTTATAAAAGGGGCATGAAAACGACCAAAAAAGCCACGTCCCCTTCATCCCTCTGCACTAAACATAGACTGTATTCTTTCCCAACTTTTATGTACGTGTTTACAGATAAATGCGTTAATGAAGTCCAAAATGTTGGAAATCCCCTTCTCATTTTTATACCCAATATACATTTTGACAAAACGTCGTATAAGAAGGACCTGCCCCCTCGCCTATTTCACCCATTTCATTTGTGTATACATGTAATTTGATTGACAGTCATGATGCAGTTCGATAACCATGACACGTTTTTCGATTTCTTTGCTTGACCTTAGTAGGTTACCTGGAATACCTCCAACATTTTTCCATAATCGTTTTTTTTCAATACATGGTTTCTTTCAGACAGCATACGTGACACAGAATACTTATATTTAGAACATAGTTATTGTCGCCATGCATTTGTTTTTATGTGGATTAAATATATTCTAATGATGAAACCATAGATGAGTCGCACGCCACACCATATGATAAGTTAACCACCATTCCCCTTTTGCAGTTGACCGAGGCAAATGAAACTAGCTCTATTTGGAGAAAAAAAAGAGTACTCAAACCATGAATACTAATATGAAACTTTTCTTTTCTCAAACCTTCATGGCGCGTACAATACATCCTACCTTCTCATCTAATGGTCCCTTTGCCCTCCTCTGATTTTAACAGATTTACTCTCTGATTTTCCTTTTCTCCCTATACGCACCCATCTCCGAGGTTGCAGATTTCCTCCTCCTTCTATATATTTTTCCAGAACAATACATATCCAGAAATATTTCCATCTTCAATAGTCTAACCACTTATGTGATTTGAGCTTTCCTGTCCGCTGCACTTGCGGTACAAGGAGGTCGAAACGCTAGTGATTACGTCAACGGGGCCGTCTACGACCGAGTTTGGTGCATAAAAGTCACCGTTTCTCTTAATACAGGTCAGACTAGGTGTGAGGCGGGTGCACAATCGGTAAACACCAAGTGCAGAAATGGCACTAGCTCCCACCCCTCCGCCGCGTGATGGGAGAATCCTTTACAATAAGGCACCCATTTTTCTGATCTACTTTCGGGTTGGAATGTGTATAAGAATAGGGGTATTGGCAGAGTGCCATGATCCTCGGGTTAGTGTTAACGTGTACAAGGTGTGCTTAAGAATAAAACATATTTTGTATAGAAATAGGGGGAGGAATATGAATACAGGAAATAAAGAGAACAATGACATAATTTACTGATAACATTTCATGATTTGAAAAAAATACAAAATCAATTGCATTGCACACACAATTATATGAAATTATAAACTATACGAATGGATACAAATAGTAAGAAAAATCTGTTTGACCAGTTTCACAGAATGCTGAAATTCCCTGAAAACTTGATAGGTGGTTTGATATTCCAAGAATAACTGCACTCATGCTATAGAAATAATCTGTGTCACTGTGTGTATTATGCTTATCTCTTCCATAACAGATCATTAAATTTTGATAAAAGGGCAAGTGGTACTAACACGGAACAAGAGACTGCTTTATTGCTTCATTTGTGTCTCAGAATTCAGTGTTGACCTACGATGGTTAAAATCGATATGGCCTGGGTTCAATATCTAGGGCGACAGGCAACCAGCCAACCTTCCACCCCTGTCTCGTTTTAGATGGACTCGCCCAGCCAGGTGTCTCTCAAACGTTACAGTGACAGGTGTCCGTCAGGGGTTCTGTCGCTGCTGACGTCACATGTACGCCCATTCTGGAACGCCCCTACTACGTCAAATGAACTGGCCCAGGTTACCCAAGACCCCTTCGGATCCTCAGTGGTATGATCCGGCCAGTCATAAGCTTCTACAATACTATGTTGTAGGAACAGTCCACTTTTCTGAATGTGTCCAACATGTAGTTCAAATCCCAACGTACTCAATAAGAAATACTTTATTATGTCTGGCATATTTAACATGTGTTTACGAAGCCTAAACAAACATAAATGGTTTTATATGAGAAGAAAAAGTATAGAAAAGCAAACTGATCTCTTATTCTTGTTTTTCTTTTAAATTTTCTTTTAGATAACTTGTAAGTAGGCCTAGTAAGACGAAATTGTACATTATTTTTCACGCCTAATTTATTTTATTTTGGTTTTTCGATGTTTTCCATCATAAAATCTAGTCAAAGTAGCATGTCACAGTGCTCTGTGGCAAGGCTTTTTTTTTTTTTTTTTTTTTTTTTTTTTTAAGAAAATGAGCCTGCGATAGAAAATGATAGAATATTTAGAAAAATCAACAAGAGCCGACTTCTCTGAATGACAGAATGGGCTAGGCAGCTAAATTTGCCCCAGAGGAGAATATGGTTTGACTCGGGGCCAGTTCGACAGGTTGTGATTAAAAAAAAAATCTTAATTAAGGGGTCATTATTTGACAGGCTGCCCCACGGAACATATTTTTAGCTGCATATCGAGGGTGGCATATGCATTTAGTGCCTTTATAATGATCAATTATAGAGGCATGGTCCATGGTCTCAGACCATGAAAATGTATAGGGCGACACGGTCATGTTATCGCCTTAATGATATTCCGTCAACAAGGAATTTCGAAAGATAATGACACGTATTAGGAGTCTGAACAATTTTCTATTTTTGGAAAAGTCATCGAAAAACATAAGAAACTTTTAGAAGTAAATATTTTATATCAAGTAATAAAGTATCATCAGTTAACCTAACCAGTTAGTTAATACTCTCACATTTCCTTTAGATCAAATAATGTTCGCATTACTGAACTAACTTCATTAATGTTTGACCGTATGTATAATATTGTACACGGTAATGGTAATAATAATAAAAAAAATACATCAAATAAGTTTTCATGCATAATGCACGTGGAACTTTAGGACGCCTTATTCCAAGAGAAGTTTTTACATCCCCTTCCAAACACGTTCCCCTTGCCCAGGACCCCTACTCAGAGGTCAAAAACCGGAGGGATATTATGTATATCCTGTGAATAATCCAGGTCTGGATCTGGCGTTTTCAGTGTCAGAAACGGGGGTTTGTGACCCCGGGAGTTATTTAACGGGACGATTAAGGCGGCCCCGGCCGTTACCTGGGACTGAAACTCGCACCAGAGGGCGGTACTGTCGGCGGGAGGGTCAGAATGTGGAACGCGGGTCAGAGACTGGGACTGAGGTATACGGGTCGGGTCGAAAAATGGGTCTCTCTGCCTAGAATCCACACGAAAACATGTAAAACGGGCCAAATAACAAGGGAAACCGACTGGCAGTGATAGGATTACACCTTCATAGAAAAACCTGACTGGGTCTGGGAAGGAGGTCAAGGTTTGGAGTGGAGTAGAAAGCTTTTGACATGTTCCTTCTCATGCTGTAAACATCTTATTGATTATCAAAATGAAATACAAATGATCCGTAGTTAATTATTTATCCATAAGCGTAAGGCGTGATTATTAATGATCTAATATACAAGAATCTCTTTTGACATTTGTTTTCAGATTTTATTTTTTAATTTAAAAGAAATTACATTTCGATACAAATTTAATGACATAGATTAATTTTAAAGACGGTGGTCTTCATATCACGTTAAGACTTATGTGAAAACAAAACTATGATCACTCCTAAGATTGCATTAATGAAACAAGAAATGCAGAAATTGTTGGAAGTGTCAGGCTTGATAATGCAGCGGGTGGAGGGTTAGTGTGATGCCTACGGCTGTCGGTCATTTATGATTATCTAAACACATCCCCCTCACTCACTGCATCAGTGCAACCACTCACTGCACAAATACATTGCAATGAGCAACTAGACACCCTCGATATCTTCTATAAATTATAGATCGCCTGCAGTTACATTTATAATGTATACTGAACCTACACTCGATAGTGATAAATTGTTGATAATACTAAGGCCTAAAAAAATTGTCGTATTCAGGTAACCTGACCTAGGCTACCCTAAATTTTTGGCCCTACCCAAAAAGTTTTTCAGGGATTTTTTTTTTCAAAAGTTTTCAAAATCCAAAAGAATTGATCAACAGGACACAGAAGAGCAATTAGATGCTATGGACATGTATTTCAGATGCTAGACATTGTTTTAAAGGTTGTTTTTTTGAGTATTTTCTTTATTTTCTACACTACCTGGGTCTATACCTGGGGCGGGGAGAAATAGACCTACCTACCTTATTTTTTTTCGGGTTATGTAACCTGAACACAAACTTATTTTTGGGCTTAATAAGATGTTGATCACCAGCCAAGTCCATCTACGGGAGATGTGCCATCATCTGCACGACGTCTATTATCTCTCGTGTTAAGCATTAGTGGGTTAGAGAGAGAGGTAGTTGGACTGTATATGTTGTATGTGTGTCTCTCGGTGGTAGTCGGGGTAGGGAGGTGGAAAGGGGATGGGGAGTAGGGTAACTATGCTGGTATGGGCGAAGGGGTATAGACATTGGCTGGCCAATGGGGTATCTGGGGCATAATAAGCGCATAATGATAGTACTTGATGTTTAAACAGTTTACACAGACATGCCATAACTTTCTGACATTCCATGAATGTTTTCTTCGCCTAAGTTAAATAATCCTCTAGCAGTTAGTTGTTTTAAATACAGGCCATTCTGAACAATCAAGGCCAGGTTTGATCATCCTGGAAAATCCGCTTCATATTCCTATTATTTGGAAAATTATCGAGGAAAACATTCCAACTGTTTTGTAGAAATTCTTGGGTAAGAGTGGAGATTTTAATAGTGCTGACTGTATTCCTAAAGATTGTTATCACCACTGCACCATGGGAGCTCTACAACGGGATGTTTTTCAGGCAAATTATGACTAAACCTGAATAAACTCTGGGGTATTTATTGACCCTAGGCAGACCCTTCACTTTTAACCGACCAGGGATGTAATCTGAACTACTGACGGACCATGAACCCTCGACAGATCCTGAACTTTGGATGGACCTTGGGCCCTTGACGGACCCAGCACTCCAGATGGATGCTAAATGCTGTCCCGCCCTTAATGAAAGGATGGCACTATAACTATAGACGGACCTGGCTGCATCAGTGATTAGGTTAGAAAAAAATGCAATGCGACAATGGCGCACTCCTCACTGAGGTGAATGAGACAAATTTTCAAGGAAGTGCACTATTCTTGATACATTCTTATATCTTTGAAAAAATCATTAATTTTCCCTTGGCGCACTGTTTAAAAATTCAATGTGACAATTTAGTTTTTAATATGTCAAATGGCGCATGGCGCAGCCCAAACATTTTCACTGTTAGTAGTGTTACACAATGGGCCTTGGATAGGCCATGGCCCAAGGATAAGTCTCAGAGCCTCGATGGATCATGGATGGAACTCCGGATGGGCCCTGAACTCTGGATAGACCCTGTGTCATGGGCAGCCCCTTGATCCAGGATGGATCCTGGACGAACCATGGACTCTTGATGGATCCTGGACAGACCCTGGACAGACCTTGGAGAGACCCTGACCCTGAATGAATCCTGGACCTGGAATAGATCCTGGACCTAGAATGTTTCCCGGGCCCATGGTGATGAAGGACCATGAACCAGGCCTCACCAAATTCAGCGTCCTGGGTCAGGACACCCAAACAGGACCCTCTGGGTGTGGACACCCTAGAAATCATACCTTAATAGGCCTGACGGGAGTTTGTCCATGGGCGCGGCCATCTTGAAAAAGGGAGAGTTCTGATAGGCTGAAAGGTCAAGCTTGACCCCCGACAGCTAGTGGCGCCAAAGGACTAGGCATGCGCAGACATAAACTCCCGACTGCCCTATATCAAGATTGAGGCAATACGACACCCGTTTTTATGTGCAGGACACCCACGATGCATCAGGGTGTCCATAGGACACCTAGCCATTTTAAAACTCTGTGAGCCCTGTCAAACTCTCACTTGCCCCTACCCTCTGGCCACACTTGCCTCTAGGGTATACATTTACAAACTAACCTAACTTAAGAAGGTCTTGCAAGTTCACCTTCAAACAAAACTAACATTTTTATTTTCAAATATCTCTCATTTACGGTTAGCTCAATCTAAGGGAATCCCCCATCTGGTTTCACTGTTTTTATATAATATTTGGGAGGTATTCTATACATTTGATTTAGGGCCGTTTGATTCTTCAATACACTCAGACAATATAAATCTGTTGAATTAAGAGGGAAAAAAAAGAATTATAAATCGGTGAAGATTTTGAAAGGGGGACATTATTCGGATTTCAGGCATTCAATGTAGTTAGACTTAAATAAATAACAAGGTCCAATTACAATAATCAATGTTTGTAACTCTTTTCTTAAGAGATGAGGAGTGGTACTTTTATTATGTAAAGTCCTCTCAAATCATCACACGCAATGTGTGTGAATTTGCCTTCAGTGGGTCCAGAATGTTGCATTTTCCCCCCTAAACTGTGGACACAAATGTGCGTACATTTTTCTGAGATTCGGATAACTTAGTCTTACTAATGGGCATCACAGAATTGTTCATTTATTATTTTGGATGACTCAAGACTCAATCAGAATGAATGTTTTATGATATTCCATAATTTCTGGCCCTGAGTACTTCTATACTATAAGTAATGGTGAAAAAGAATACCATATAATCAAGAAATTGATGACTGACCTCGTTTGTTTGTCCAAGTCGGCCTCAGCCAGACTCGTACTCTCACTGGCTTCATCAATCGGGCTGATCTCGGTCACCTCAGGTTGTTCGCTGTCGAGGCCTGGTTCGGCCTCAGTTATTGTTTGTACGACGAGCTGCTCCTCTCCTTCCTCCTCTTCAGCTGCTCCTTCTGTGGTCAACTTAACCTCCTCTGTGGTAGCGATCTCCTGACTGAGTCCTGGGTCTATAGTGATGGCTGCAGAATCCTCCTGGACTACCTGTACATATGTAACAGTCTCAGTGACATCAGGAGCAGTCTCCCCCCCCTGCTCCTCCTGTATTTGTGTTCCCTGCTCCTCTAAAGTTTGTGGTACCTCTTCCTCCAGGGTAGAAGTAGTAGTGGTATATTGGATTGTTTCTACTTGTTCTTGGGTCTCCCCGTCCAACTCTGTCGGCGCCTCCACCACTACGGTCAGTGGCTCCTCCACCTGTTCGGTTGTCGTGATACACTCGTCTCCTGCCATCTCTACTGAGCTGTCCGGCAGGTCCAGGACATGCTGTACATGAAAGGTAAAATAAAGAATTAATCTACGATACAGAAGGTCAGGGAAGTCAAATTTTGACATTTTGGACCTATTTTAAGGAAAATTCTTAACGTCAGTAAGTGATCGTGTAGGATATTGTACATTTATTTTAATAAGCGCTATCTAAATCCTGCCCATATCAATAAAGAATTTAATTCAGGCTATTGTATGTGTTAAAAGACAAAGAAAAAACAATTCCTTTCAGCATCATCCAGTGAATTGGAATTATATATGCATGTACATCTAAGACGAAGCTCGCTAGGTCGCCGATGCAATGTAAGGAGAAAAAATGAATTGGAATTGTGATACAAGGCTACCAGTGTCAGAAATTAAAGTTTATTTTGATGCACCCACCGGGTGCAGAACGCCAAAAAGTATGAACCCACCCAGAAAATCATGCTTCATTTAGGCATTTCATGTATAGGAAAAGCACTGCACATCCGGGTGCACAGCATTAAAAATCATGCACCCTACATCAAAATCATGCACCTCGGGTGCAGGGTGCACCCATAATTTCGGACACTGGCTACATATCTCTCTTTGAAGAAAAAACCCACACAAAAAACAAAATTCTTCAAATCTCACCTCCTCGTGGATGGGTTCCTGTACAACCACGATCTGCTGCTGCCCGTCCTCCAGCGCCCCCTCCTCCAGCACCTGCTGCTGGCCCGGGTCAGCCCGGATGATGTGGACCTGCACCTCCTGGCCGTTAATAACAGCAGTGGCCATGGTCTCACCGCTCAGGTCACTCAGGTTGTGGCCCTGGTTAATGTACTGCTCCAGGACCTGCTCCACCACGACCTGCTCAGAGCCCACGGGGAGGTCCGACACAACCACTAACTCCTCCCTCTTCTCACCCGCTTCCTCCACTGACTGCTGCTGCTCCTCCTGCTGCTTCTCTTGGTGCTGCTTGAATGTGGAAGGATGTACAAACATTTGAAACGATGAGAAAAAAGAAACGTGCGGAATAAGAAGGACCCGAGTAAAAGTAGAAACGTAAGATGTGTTTATCTAAAACATCATATTTAGGGAGTAGATCAGTCTATTGCCTCTTAAGAGTGGCTTGGTCCAGAAAATGTCAACTTTAGGGTATCAATGGTCAGATCACTCCAGAAAGGGTGAGAGAACGAACTATGTATTTATATCAAATTGTGGGATTTTTCTTTTTTTTTGCATTAAACAGTTAAGAATAACAATTAGACTGTTTAGTATCTTAATTTAAGATTATCTTGAAATTATGTTTAAATTTTCTTCTGAATAGTGATAATAGTAATAAAAGCAAAGTGGCAAGATATTCAGTGTAGTTCTTACCTGTGTGCCTATTCGATGTGTTATTTGTTTGTGAAGAAGGAGGTCTTCTGTTTTGGCCGTGGTGTATGTACACAATTCGCACCTCAGTGGCGTTTTGGCCAAATGTGTTTTCAGATGTGCCAGTAACTTGTCTTTCTCGTCAATGGTAACCATACATACCTAAGGAAACGATATGTTAAAGAGTTATAAGACTTGCCCCGTTAAACGATCTAGTTTATCAGATGGAAGAACTGATGTATATCAGCATCATAAATAAAAATGAAAAGATCATATACAATGTTGATTTATATTTTTGATTGTCTCATTAACTTATTGAACAAAATATTTCATTGTGCGCTCGTCCTTGCGTCGTTTATATCAACAGGATATTACTATATTATATTAACAGATTAATCACCTTTCATTGTACATTTTTATTGCACTGCAAATATTCCAAATGTTTTTCCTGAAAACTCAAATAAGTATCACGCGGAAACTTACCCTACACTGATTACGGTTCAGGTTTTCTGCCGCCCCTTCTCCCATCTCATGCCTGTTGGCTGCATTCACTAACCTCAACTAAAGATTAGGGAAAAATGTCCAAGTTGCAGTATAACTGGTAAAGTTTGTTTACGCGTCGACACGCAGGTAACTTTCTTTGAGAGTCAACACGCAGGTAACTTTCTTTAAGAGTCAAGAGGCAGGTAACTTTCTTTTCTCCCTTTACTTGGCATAAAGATACCTTGTGATTTCCTTATTGCTTGCACAAATCTGGTTCTAAACAGTTTTTTCCTTGCAGGAACAGGAAAGTTTATGTTTTTACAATTGCGTGATTTTTTTTTTTTTTTTACTTTTTTTCACTTTTTGTTTTAATAAATACGTGCATTGTACTTTTACCAAGCAAATCAAAAGCGGGAACCTTTCACAAGGGTACAACATCACACTCTTTAAAAAAAAGTGAATATTTTCCGTAGAGTTTGGTTAGATATAGGTCTAGATATAAGAGAACAAACTCACCTGTGGTTTCAGTATGGACCTCGTATCTACCATATTCATTGGACCTTCAATGACGCCCTCCCCCTCAACCAACGGCTGACCATCCACCCCTTTTTTCTCCTCTACTGTCCGCAGCATGTTCACTGGCAGCACTAGCTCGGCCTTTTTCCCGTATCTCGGCAGGTCAGAGTCCGCCTTATGGCTACATGGCGTTCTGAAGGGGGACAAAAAAAAATTCATTTATAATTATATTTTTCCACCTTAGTCGAGTGACAATATAAAACCTCAGTGAATTCTTTTGTGCCCTGGTTTGTTTATGTGAAGAAAATGGTAAAATCAAATTTCATATTATAAATAAGTGTACACATATTTCCTTTCCTGGGTTATTGGGATTTGTATGAGTTATCAGATTTCGAATTTATCAAATACATGCAAAGTTGGGAAATCCATTAAATCCAATTTCAGATCGATGTTTATAGAGCGTTTTTGTACAGCATCCATGCAGCCCTTCTTCCCATACCACATCATCCTTCATAGCCTTTCCCAAGTTCCATAAGGTACACTTTTCAATAGATGTTTTTCTTTTTTTTCTAAATGATTTGTTGGCTACTTACCTTGACTTAAGATGTCTCGTTAGGGCACCAGATTCTCCAAACATACGGCCACACTGATCACACTTAAAAGGTCGCTCACCTAAAAGCCCAGGAATATGAGGTACATTTATGTATGATCCTTCAAACCCTTGAATATGTTTCAAGCTAGATAACGCGCTACTTATATATGCTTAAAACTAGGGAAAGAAATGTGTCAAAATTATCAAGCCCACATTAACGATAGATCACGAAAACAATGCTTTCCAAATAAGTAATGCTGTCTTACGTTTGCATAACATACATTGTGACAAGAAAAATCACTGTAGAATCAGGAAGAACAAGCAATTGAGACGAGACATTTAATTTTAAATACACACATGTACAATAAGAAAATGTGATACATTCAAGTAGGAAAGGCTTACCAGTATGTCTTCTTAGATGGCGTTTGAGTGAACCTTTGGTTTTAAATGAAAAAGGGCAGCTCTCCCAGTGACACTTATAGTCACGTTTGTCAGAGTGAGTCAGGAAGTGGGCTCGGAGGATATTTACCTGAAAAAAATAGAGAACAAATTTGAAAAAAAAACAAAAACAAGAAAGAGTTACATTGTAGGTCTTATACCTAGTGGGCAAGGGTACATTATCTAATGAATAGAATTTGAACTGACGCTTTTGAAACATCATCTCAGTACAATTCTGAGATGCCACTACAAAATGACGAAATAGTAGGAAATGCCTTTTTACTCTTATCTTAGAAAAACTTAGGTGCGAAATAACCTTAAAAAATCTTGGTCTCAAATTTGCACTTTAATGTCTTCATCCCTGAAGATTTTTTTTCTGAGAAACCGAGAGGGGAGAATGGGAAGACTGAGAGCTTAAAAAAATCACCTCTTTAAACCGGGCTTTGCACAAATTGCAGCCATAAGGCCTTTTCTGGTACTCTTCACTGTTGATGTTTGGTTGTTTTTGTGCACTACCCCTGCTCTCTGTAGTACTGGTGCTGAGCCCTATGCGCTCCTCCTCGCCTTCATCGAGGTCCTGCTCAGGCCCATACTCCTCGTCCTCATCCCGGTCAGGGTCGTCGGCCTCATCACCGGAGTCCTCCTTCTTAATGTGGTCATACTCCACGTGTCGGTTTAAAGCGGCTTCACGACGGAAAGTTTTGTCACAGTTTGGGCACTGATATTGGGCGTGGTCGTAGATGTTGTCAGGCGTGTGATTCATTGAGGTTCGTTTGTATTTGACTGCTACTGAAAGAAAGAAGTAGGAATGATTAAAATGGCTGGTGATTGATATATGTTTATCTTTAATTCATTGTTTTGCTCCTCGTTATTCTTTTCTCAAGAGCTCCCAGAACTAATCTGACAAGCTAGAAATTGTCCCAGATCTCATGTGTACAAAAAGGTAATACGTCCTAACCTTTTGGAATGACTGTATTATGTATAGCTTGAAACTTATCGATATGACTAGAATAACATTATTGTACAATGTATACTTTCTTCACGCCACATTAAATATACTATGCAAGTGTAATATCCTGAAAAACAGGAGTTACCGTGACCGTCAAGGTAACTCCCGTCAATGACGGATGTTATGTAATAAAAACCTTAATCTTTTATCTTCTTCTTTAAAAAAAAAAAAATACTTACCTACTTTCCTTGATTCATCATTCTCTGGACCCAGACTACCTCCTGGGGGCCGACCTCTCCCCCGACCCCTGCCCCTTCCTCTCCCGCGACCTCTCCCCCGGCCACGTTTTTGCGGGGTAAACAGAGCTCCTAGGTCCAACTCGGCATCAGCCATGCCAACATTCCCGAGGATGCTGCGGCCTGATACCACAGTTTTACTCTTCATCTGTTCGAATAAAAACATACTTCCTAACTTTCTTAGAATACATGCGGGATTAACAGTTATAATTTGGAGTGAAGGAGTACTTCATGATGTATAGTGAGAATCTGTTGCTCAACATTTAAATTGAAAGTAAAAGAAACAAAAAAATATTTACTTCCAATTGGTCATCAACGACGGATCTTCAGTTCACAAAATTCCTAGTCAATAATGCTAAATTGATGCTTAGTAGACTTCAACATCAAAGAGAAAAGTGAGACAAAAAAAATGAATAAATAAATTTAATAAACTTACGCGGCATTTCTCTCCGTAGAGCTTGTGCTTTATGTACTCTTCCAATGTTGTGAATTCTATTCCACATTTACCACAGCGATGGGTGTCCTCAACTTCTTGTTCTACTTCCTCGGGCTCGGTATAGCTTGTCGTGTTTGCAGCAATCACATCTGTAACCTCTCTTGGTGCTTCTTGGAGAGTTTGGGTCACAATTCTTTCTGCTGGTTTAACAACAAACTTTGGCTGCGGAACTGAAAGAAAAATAACAAGTGTCATGAAAACATATGTTTTGCTTAGATATAACGGGTACCAGGACAGGAGAAAATGCAATACAAGTCCATAATTCAATTCCATACTGAACTGTTTTTGAGGTAATTGACTGTATTGGTATCATTTTGGACACGTCTTAATGAAGCTATGTAAGTTCTCATTCTATGAATCCATAGTTCTTTAGTTTGCACACGGAAGGCTCTTACCCTTTAAGAAGTTGATGCTTGAAAATTGTTATTAGCCGTATTTAAATGAAAAAATCTTAAATCAGAGCAAAAGTCTGAAATTTCTACACAATTTTTTTAATGTACCCAGCTTGGAGAGCACAAGCGACAGGTGGGGCCTCAGAGAGTGTAAAGATACCAGGTCAGATGCCCCATTAACGAGCAGTACATGATTATTACCTTCAGAAGTTGCCAGAACTGTAGGAGCACTAGTGGTGATGAATATTTCTTGTTGTTGTTGTAGCAGTGACATCGATGCTCTGGGGATTGACGCTGCTGGGACCTCCAAGGCTGCTGTTTCTGCCAAAGTTTGGAGTCCGGCTGATTCGGACACCGCCTGGAGTGTTGTAGCATGGTCTGCTTCCACGAGCACCTGCTGACCCCCTCCAATGTCTCGTATGAAGAGAATTCGTGTCCCTTCCTCAACCTCATTATGCTCCACTTGCTTTTGTCTTTTGGCTGGTGGTTGACCCTCACTGTTGCCATCTGCAGATAATTAAATGATTAGTTTTCACTCTACTGCAAGCCTTGTGGTGGTAGATCGGCATAGAGAAGTTTTAGATGCAACCAAAGAATCTTCCATAGAGCTGTAATCATAGTGATCTTCAAAAATATATGAATTGGTCAATACGATGTGGGATACCCAAGTACCAGTGCGTTAAGCGATTTTGGTATTGTCATTCAAACCCCGTTTAAGATCAGTAACTTTTGAATTTAAGACCTATAGTCTTATGGTAAAGTGAATCACTAAGAAACAATGAAATGGTGACAAATATACGGTTCAAAATTTAATATGAAACGATACTTAAATATGTATTGGAAAGTATTAGCCCTTTCAAGACCTCTAAAGCTCTTAGCCCCAAAAAAGCAAAATCCTATTCCTTCAAATAAGAAAAAACAAAAACGCCTGGAGCAACTCCACCTGTTCTGTTACACATTATTAAAGCTTGGTGATGCACTGATTATTCGCTGTAATTAAAACTGTATACCAGCTGTTTGAGACAGTGCAATGTCTCCCCTCAATTTAGTGGACTTTGCTAGACTAGTCTTTTCAAGTCATGAGAGCGTAATCATAGTATAGTTATGTGTTAGTTTGTATGTATGTGTATTGTAGTTTGTGAATATAGAACCAACATATTGTTCCTATATCATACATAGATTTGAAACGACCTCCTTGATATCAAAATTTTATTTTTTTAAAAAGGAAATTAGGGTTAAACAGTTAGTCCAGGATAGGGCCCCTTGATGGGGGGGCCCCAATGTCGCATGTCGAAAAAACTTCAGAAATCCTGAATGTTATGCCTTCTTGTTCAAAGGAACAGTGAGATATTACAATATCAATTAACGTTATTAACAGGTAGGCATTGTAAACCCTCTAAGCCATCAGCTGACCGCATCTGCACTTTCTGCCCATCGGGCCATGTGGACCATGAAATACATTTCATGATGAACTGCAAAGCACATGAAAACCTCAGAGCCCCCCTTTTCCACAGCCTAGAGAATTGTATCCCTGGTCTACAATCTCTCACAGAGACTGAAGCATTTATAAAGCTAATGAACTCATCAAACCCTACAGTCTTAAAACATATTAGTAGATACACTTATCTTGCCTTCAGAGATAGATCAAGGGTATCATAGTCCACAACATACAGCAGTAACCATGACACTTAGAGTTGTTGGTGCCAAATTGTCTGACAAGGCCCTGTACTGTTCCTGACGTTCTGAAAAGGCCCTAATTGTTTTATTTAAGGAGGCAAACTGTGTATGCCAACCGTCCGAGACAGTATAGTGACTCACCTCACTACACCGTACTTAACCAACGCGGTCAGCCCCACTCTTCCCCCACCCCCTCCCACTGTAGTGGGGCTGACAACAACTGCCCATTCAAAACTGGAGTAAACTGAACTCAAGTTCTGGGGCACAACAAATACAAAATGCACACATAAATGACACCCACCTATATATTAAGAACTGTTTTTCATACCATGCACACCTGTTCTTGTGGTGAACAGCATGTTGTTTAATCCAAATTCAGTGTTTGAACTCATGAAGTGGACTGACTTGGGCTAGTTCCAACATGGCTTCCTCTATGACAGAAAGGGTCCTCACCTTCCCAGAATTCAATGCTTTTTTACAAGTTTTCTCTATGGGGTGCACTCCATCCCCGCACCAGAGTCGGGGATGGATATTCCATCTACACCGTACTGTGCTAGTCTAGTCCTGTCTAGTCATTAATGTGTAGTTATAGTGTAGCTGTAGTTATTTGTAGCTTGTGTATGTCTAGTTTGTGATCCTCTCTGTCTGACACATAAGTTTGTAATGACTTCTCCGACTCTGCTGTCAATAAAATACTTAATTATCTGTAGTTTTGTAAAAAGTATGTATGCAACAGTGAAAATACTCAATCAATGCATGAATTTGTATAACCCTAAAATTTTAAATAGGATGCCAAATCCAGTGACCAAAGGCGATACCAAATCCTCCTTCAACCTTGCTAATGCTTAGCTCTGTTAGCCTTCCCTGTATATTGTGCGCTACTGCAATAACAGTGGCGTCGAACGTTCGGCTAGCTAATGCTATGAGTATGACTGAGTGGCAGTGCAACTGAGTCTGAACTTGAACTTGACGCTGCTTAGGCTGAAGCAGAGTAGGTTCTGCCGAACGTTCAAACCAGCGAAGATAAACCTCAAGTTCTTGCGTAATGTCTCTGTTTCATGACTTATTCTTCACGTCAAATCAATCTAGGGTTATTAAGATATCATGATCAATAGATTTGTTTACATCAGGAGTCAAATACTTTACCGTTTCCCGCTGTTGTGTCGTACAACGGCCCGTCGCCACGCTCGACGTTCTCGGCGGACATTTTTGCGACAGTCTCCAACAAGTAGGGGACGACATGCCAACTGCTAGGTAGTCTCACAAAATGGTAAAAATGTTATAAATTTTGCCTTCAGATGAATTTTCAAACAAGCAAACTACATAAATTTATCAAAAAAACGAATAGAAGCGTGTATACGTAAAATTTAAGAGACTGTAAATCATTTACAGATTTTATGTATTTAGCAGCTGGCAAGTCGTATCTGGATTTTCGCGACTGATTGCCCGGATGTAAGGAAGCCATTGCTGCGAGAGGCATCATGGAGCATCCTCCCGTACCGAGTAAAACATGGGAATTAAGCATGTACGAGCTACACAGAACTCCACAGGAAGCGATTACGGACAACACAGAAATTGCTGTAAGTCCCAAAAGCCTTCACAATGAATTGATGTGTCCAATTTGTCTGGATATGCTAAAGAACACCATGACAACAAAAGAGTGCCTGCATCGGTTCTGTCAAGAGTGTATCATCACTGCCCTCCGTGCAGGGAACAAGGAATGTCCAACTTGCAGGAAGAAATTAGTGTCAAAGAGATCTCTCCGGCCTGATCCAAATTTCAATGATCTGATTTCAAAAATATATCCAAGTCGTGAAGAATATGAAGCACATCAAGATCGCGTTTTCAAACGATTAAAACAACACCACAATGCTAATGCATTTACTCACAGTATTGAAGAAGGACTGAGGTTGCAAGCTCTAAACAGGGCACAGCGAGTTCGTAAACATAACGATGAAGGTGTAGAAATACCTGGTGAAAGACCCCCAGAAGCTCCTCAAGCACCCACCCCACCCATGCCAACAACCCCAGCAACCCCAGCAGAACCACAAGGCCAGACTCCCACAGGACCACCAAGGAAAAGAGTTCGCGCTCCATCAGAAGAATCCGCAGGAGAGTCCAATCATTCAGTTGGAGATTCCTCATCGATTGCTGGAGAAAGTGTCCCTGATACCTCAGTAGAAAAAGTAGTGAGTGATGTTGAGCTGGTATTCAAGCCTCACCCACAAGAAGAACAAACTGACATAAACTCCACCATACGATATGTTAAAACGACTGCTAATGCAACAGGTATGCTATCATTACATCATGATTATGTAGGCCCCTATTTTAGGCCTCTAGTTGCCATTATAAGACCATATTTCATATTGATGTAACATGTTACATATTACATTATTTTATTTTAAATGGACTAATGAAGGGAATCAAATAGAAACCCCTTATTTCATTGGCGTCCTTATTAAGTCACACCATGCCTTTGGATTTGACTCAAGATCCTTTTGCACATAAAGAAATGAAGTAAATTATGAACTCATAACATTTCCCCTCAAATTGCAAAGAATATAGCATAAAGAATGAGTAGAATACTGTAACAGCCTATCCCTACAGCCACAAGAGCCCATTGCTTTTATTGGTCACTTCAAATCATTAAGAATTCTTTCATTGGCCCTCTATAAATGGCATGGGGAACCCCTACTTTGATGGTTGTTTGGGTGCTGACTGGTTTATGGTCCTACCTGCAATAAACCAGTGGCTGCAAAGTATGCTGGGATTGGGTGAGAATACCCACCTAAAATGGTTGCTGGTTTACAGACTCAATTTTGAAAACAGTGGGTCTGACCCGACAGACGGGCTTCGTACTATGGTGCTGGTTTTTCTTATTCTGGCAAATTGGTAGGACTAAACCGTTTTTAGCCTTGGCTTAAAGTACGAGATTTAAATTGTTATTAATAAGCCTCAGTCCCAGTGTTGTCGCCCTCTAGATAACTATCTAATGCGGAACATGGGCAAACTTTCATCCCTCGGAAAACTTTCAATTAAATTATTATTAATAAGCCTCAGACGTAGTAGAAAACAATGTACTATGTAGGATTTTCTGTACTATATAAATTATAACAATAAAATGTGAGAGGCTTGTGTTTAGTGGATGAGGGAGGGGGCAAGGGGTGGACAGGTTGTGAGAATTTCATAAATTGCGAACGTCTCCTTAACATTTACCAGTTGTTTAGGGGTTCCAGTGGCAGGGGGGGAGGGTTGTTGGCAGGCGACAGGTAAGGTTTTCACACATGTATAGTGAGCGACTTTTGATCCCTTAGTTTTGGGGGTAGGAGAGGGCAGTGAACGGCCAAGGTCGTGAGTGATAGATGGAGTAAGGGTGGCATTTGAAAGTTTTTCGAGGGATGAAAGTTTGCTCATGTTCCGCATTAGATAGTTATTTAGAGGGCGACAACACTGGGACTGTTCAAACTTTCTTGTTGTGATGAGGTATTTTAGAATTGACAAGTGGCCTTGTTCATCATGAAACTTAATTGTTTTTTCAGTTGATCACCTGTGCAAGTATTTAGCCATGAGAATAGCACTTGAAGCCCAGAAGCACAAAGACAATGAATCAGGTAAGTTTCTTTGGAGTTTCGAAGGTTGGTTGAATTCAGAAATTGTTGTACAATGCCAGGGTGCACCATGCCAAAAAAAAGTGAACCGATGGCAAAATCTTGCATCTCAGGTGCAGGACACACTATCAGTTTCAGACACAAATTCATTTCACATGTTAAGCCTCTGCTGACATATTGAGGGGGAAATACTAGTATTTGTTTGAATTGGACATCATTTTGAGCAGAGTAAATAATTAAAAATGTATATTTAATCATAAGCTCAGTTACATTAATTTTTAATTTCACTCTGCTCTTTTTTTCTCCTTTCTGTATATGATTGCGTCGATGTTAACCATTATGCTAATTTGTCTTTGTTTTTGACATTAAGGTTCATCGTCAGAACCGGATGAGAAGAAGTACACGATATACATAGCCTCAACACCTGGACACTTCTCAGTGCTCACTGGATCTATGACGCTGGAGCAAGTCAACGAAAAATACTGGAAGGTCAACAAGCCATTGGAAATGTATTTTGCAGTGCAAAAGAAAGAAGATAAATAGATTAATCAGAATCCGTGTTTCTTGTAGACCACGTGCGCCAAAACGAACTGACCCTTAACCACTGAATGCTAAAGGCGTTCCTTACCACGGCTCCGTTCAATAGCATTTTGACTTCCCAAAAAGAAATACTATACCATCGCGGCATTTTTTTAAACAAGTATGCATGCTGATAAATAACTTCATCACAGTGATCATTTTGAGAGAACACCCAACAAAATTTGACTAATGATACACCACTGACTCATTACTTCAAGTTATGTGTTACGAAAAGCCCATGTCCAGGAGGAATCTGTTTTCTGTTGCTCTATGCGACAAAATGTAGAACGTACTTGGCAATTATTGCGTTGCTCAGGCATGTTTCTCTTGCTATCTTAGAACTATGGTTTTGATTACTCAATAGCTTGAAAGTCAAGCCTTTGAATACGTATTATTTCATTAACTTGAGTTCCCTCACAATTACTTCTTTGCACTGACCATATATATATATCCACTTGGAGAGGGTAATAAACATGTCCAATGTATCCTCTACCGGCAAAGATTAGTAAGATCAGGAACTCTCCAAGCTAAACAACGCACTCAGTTCAAGAGGAGTTATATGTTCTGAAATGTTATCTGCTGCTAAGTACTCATGAAATGTGTAAGGAAACTGAACTGAAGGAGATAGCAAACCGGTTGCGAACATCAAAACAGTAGTGAAAACATAGTTCTTTGGAAAATCCTCGAGGGATAAGTGCACGTAATGCCATCCCTATCTGAATCAGCATTTTATTGTTTAAGAAACTAACAAGAACAGATTTCCATACATTTCGAAAAGATACATAGACATATATTAACATCACCCAGGATTCCATAACGCTTACATGCATGCACTGGTAGATCGATCATAGTATTCCTTAACTTAGGAAATAAAAGAACAAGTTGATGTCAAGAATTGCATAGGTATAATAGATCCAACTATATGTAGTAACGTGGTTTGTAAAGTGAGTTTTCTATGTTATACTGTGCAAGATGCATATTGTTATGGGGTAATCATTCTTCTGCTTTCCCAAGTTATTGATTGGGTCTGTCAGCAGCAACTTTCTTTTAAGTGTGGGGATTTGTCGAAAGGTGCATATATTGTCTATAACATGGCCTGGAGGAAAGTCTGGTCGTTAATTGAAGCTATGATGGTCATGGATGACATTTGATTAATATGGATAACTTTTTCTTGTCAGTTAATTAAGAGGTGCCTGGATGCTCCGTTGTAAATACTGCTTCATAAAGAGCCACAGAGAAAAAGGACGATTTTAACATTTCTATTATATCGGATGTACAAAGAAAACTCTTTAGATACACTGTACTTGTATATGGCACTGAGAGACGCGCCACGTATCGTGGTCAACGTACCATAAACCTGTAGAAAGTTGAAAATTCATTGTAAATTCAGCTGCACGTGTAGTGTTATCAGGACTAACGCTTCTGTAGGTGAATAATAAACGTCATATAGGTGTTAATCAGTGTTTTTTTTTTCTCCGGGATGCAAATTCTGGGCCTTGAGACTGCCATAAGTGATGACATCACCCCCCCCCCATGTTTCACTCTGTACCTAGCATAGAAAAAAATAAAAGAGGAAGCCTCAAAAATACCATCAAAATATGTAAAAACATCTCAACCTTTCTCGTTTGGCATACTGAAAAGAAATATGAAGTATTAAAGGCTGGGTATCACAGATTTCAATTAGCAGTCTGAGTAAAGTCGTGTGTGTATATCTAACTCTGAGACAAGGGGACCTCCCCCCCCCCCACACACACTGGAGTTAATCACTTTCACATGTGCTGCCCTGACTAAGGAGATGTAATCTGATAGGAACAGGGGGGTCACTCTAGGCCATTATTCCATGTATGACTTCAACATAAGGTGGTTAAGGGGCCCTGGGTGGTGGGACTCCAAGGACAGATAGTCTCCAAGGCCTGATATGAGGTCAGGTTACTATTTAATCACCACCAAAATACTTGATACAAAATTAAAACCTGGGGGCCGCAAGGGGAGCATATATACTAGATTTTCAAAATAACAGGAAATTGCGAATTCGCGGAGAAATCAAGGCAAGACAGTGACTTTCAATGATTGCGCAATAATTATAACAAGTTATCATTTCAATACTAAACATGTGCCTGGAGATTGTCAGAAGTTAGAGAGTGGAACCTTCTTTGTCAATCTCCATGCATCCCTATAGGAAAAAGATTTGCTGTGCGTGGAGAGTGATGATCTACTTCCTTTAATATAGAAAATTCCTATTTCAATTTTTTTGACAAAAAACATATGGATTGTCTCCCAAATTACAAGAAAACAACCAAATATTTCAGAATTTTGGAACCAAACCACCATATCCTAGTAACAGAACTACACAAATATATGTAGTTTAAAGATTATAATACTGGCATTACTGAGAAAAGTGGAACGAAAAATTGGTCACAAAATTGTAACAACTTTTCTGATCCCCATTGAAATGCCTTGACTCAACCCTGGTCAAGAAAGAGTGTAGAGAAGGTCGGCGGCCTAAGGCCCGCCTCCCAATTATATATATATGCTCTTCCCAACTTCTTGTTTCAGTATTAACGAGGTGACCTTTGTCTTAACATTTGACCCTTTTTGTCCAACGGCAAGTTTATTTGTTAAGCTTATTTAATTGGAAAAAATGTTCCATCAACAAAGGATGCGGGCCTGCTGTGAACATCAGTTTCAAGGAACTTTTCATGGGAATTTTCTTTCATATTTTAATGCCAAGTGTATTTTTTATGAAATTATTTTTTCGATAAATTTGTGCGTATTGAATATGGTATTTGACAGCCTCCCTGGCTTCTTGTTGGGACTCTTCTCAAACTGTACTTGCTAAGTCCATCAAGAACTAGGTTGGGGCTGGGGCAGGGGCACTCTAAGCGTTAGGAAGTTCTCAAGATTATAAGACTGGGAGACAGGTAAAGAAGCTGGGTTTCTCTTAAGGGACTCGTTATGTCTATAGAAGACAATGTTAGATCGCATATCTAAGGAGGGAGTAGTGCGGTCGTTGGAAGCCATTTACTTTTGAAGGTTTTTCTTTTCTCTGGTATCTGATTTATCAGATACTTATGAGTTGACTATCTGACTAATACAGAATTAATTAGATTTTACAAAACTTCATGCATCTCCGTAATAGGTGAAGTCATTGGACAGCAAATCATTGAATTCCACCAGTAGTAAAAATCGAGCTCGAGTTCGACCCCGGCCCGGTACCCGGGGGAATATTAGGAACCTGATCCCGGGTACCGGGCCGGGGTCGAACTCGAGCTCGATTTATTACTACTCGGAAAAGGTAGTGAAATTTAAAACTTAATGTAAAAAGTTTTACACCTAATTATGCAGACCGATTGTACTACTACAACAATACTACTACTTTAGAGATTATTATAAAGTAGTACTTTATAATAATTATAATCTCTAGTGACGTAGTCACTTACGTCAATACACCATTATATACGCTAGGTGGCGCAAATGTCTAATTGATCAATTAAGGTCAAGTAATTCACAAGATGTCGTCACAACTACTCGCGGAATAACGTTGCACGTCAATTTAACAAAAGATGTTAACTAAAGAATCTTCAATTGAATTAAATATAAGAATGTAAAATAAACAACTTAAATATGCTTACGATACTATTTTTTATAATCATAAATTTCAAAAGCACGTAAACATTCAGTTATTAAAACTACATTTTCAGGAACACCATTCCTACTCCAAATTACTTGAATGAAGCTCCTTACACATTATAATTTGTCATCCATTCACATTCAAACTAAGCGTTAATCCGATACACCCTCTCAGTTGTCAGTAGGCTAGAGGTAATTTTTGACAGACTCGTGCTGGAAGTGTTGCAGGTCACCACTTGGTTGCCCTTTACACAACCCACGAGTCAATAGACAAACCAAAGTTAATAGATCCAAACGAACATTGACGAATATTTCCTACTTGGTTACTAGTAGTTATATTCATTAATTTGTCACGACGATGAATATTTCCTACTCGGTTACTAATAGTATTAATACTTGACAGATATATTCATCTTAATGGTATTATATATATTCGTACATGTCAGATATATTCATCTCAATGGTATTATATATTCGTATTATAATACATATCTGGAACAGTATATATTCGTATTATATATTCATAGTATATTCATATTATATGTAAATAAATACCCAACAACAAAAATTGGTCATAATACATTTTATTATATACATCTATCAATATATACATCTGACCAAGATCTCAGGTGTTACATACATCTCTAGATCTTTCCGGTGGTATGTTAATCTTAACAATATGTCACCACAAATTCATAACTTAAGTACTAAGAATGTACAAAGTACTAAGAATGTACAAAGTACTAAGAATGTACAAAGTAGAAATACGAGTAATATCGCTAACAGTTACGAAACATCAGTAACAGCGATATTTAAAACAAAGTAATTAAAATAGTATGAAACATCAGTAACAGTGATATATATATGTTCGAATTTGACAGCTACTTTACTTTTCGTCTAACCATGTATTATGTTTTTCTTTTAATGAACGAATGTTAAGCACTTTAATAGCCAACACATTTTATAAAAGCAAGACACCATACATTTATCAATAAATTTAGCACTTTGATAGTACTTTAATAGCACTTTTAGTATCAGCAAGTTTAACTTTAACAGAAAACACCATACAGACATTTTGACAACAAAATTTAAACGTCAACTTAAACTTTAAAAGACACCGCACAGTACAGACACCTTACAGACATTTGACACCAAGTATTTGACACCAAGTATTTGACACCAATTGACACCAAGTATTTGACACCAAGTTTTCAACATAAAGTATAATAGTAAAACTTGAAGACAGCATAGTAACATTTCATGTCATACAGTTACTGTACGCACCATACAATAAGTAACATTACATACAATAGTGTGCAAAGACAACATACAATAACAGACTATGCAAAGACATCATAAAGTAACAGTTATTTCTCGCTGTATCATAAAGTAACAGTTATTCTCACTGTATGGTAACGAAAATAAACAAGAAAAACAAAGTCAAATAAATTATCGAAAACAAAACAACGTCAACTTGATGTAGGCTACATCTTCATTCGTTGCAACTCACTTTCGCTAGACTAATTATCTTATAGTTTCCAACAAATTAAATAACTATTGGAACCTCTCAAGATAATATAACAAGCGAAAGGTTAACGAAATTAAACTGAATTATTGTAGACAGCAGTACATTTCCTTGAATAGAATTGTAGACAGCAGTACACTTTCTTGAATAGATGTGCATCTCTCACAAAAAGTATACTAGGTCTGTTGGGTAATTGTTCTCATCAAATTACCCAACAGGCTTAGTTCATCAGTTGCAAGATATAACAGTAGATGCTCGTTACTACTATTACAACAATCTTGCTAGTATCCTTGTATAGTAGTAACGAACAAGATCCTTGTAATAGTAGATGTAACAGTAAGATCCTTTGTTACAAGTTCACAAGTCAGTCTTAATATCTCGCGGAGCATTGAAGGAGTATTAAAGTTCACAAGTCAGTCTTAATATCTCACGGAGCCTTGAAGGAGTCTTAATATCTCACGGAGCATTGAAGGAGTATTAAGATAGAAGAATATCTCACGGAGCATTGAAGGAGTATTAAGATAGAAGAACATTCAACTAAACTACGTTGACAACAATGTTCACAATGTAGTTTAATATGAACATTCTTCTAACTGAAAAAACATTCTTTCAAAGAACAAGTTATTAGTGTAGAAATAGTTCTCAAATAGTCCTATGAGAATGCATCCTTCGCATTAGTCCTATGAGGGCATTCTTCACGATACCATAACACTTCGCGTTGGTCCTATGAGTGCATTCTTCACGATACCATAACAAACTGCATTCTTCACGATACCATAACAAACCTACAACTCAAAACCTGAAATACAATATTCAAATATTCAATTAAAAAATGAATTTCAAAACTATTCGTTCAGATAGTATAAAGAATCGATTCTGAACAGTAAAATACAATATATAAACTCTTAACTTACAAATAAAGAATACCCTTTATAGAATTAAATACACTAATAATGCGCATTATAATTCTATAAAGAATGCGCTTTGAATTTAAGAATACACTTTACACTTTATGGAACTAAACAAGTAAAGTAAGAAAGAAATAAAAGAATACTTACATTTTTATAAAGCAATCTTGCATCGGATGAACGAAATACGAGGTATCACCTAGTGTATAAATAATAGCATTATTTACATTACATTATATTTACAATCATCAACCATGTACATGTACAACTTTCCAAACAATGTACAAAGCTACGCGTAACTTTCACAACATGAGCAGTATATACATGAAACCCACACAACATGAACAGTATATACATGAAACCCACACAGAACGAATGTACTAACACAATATTTGTATTATCAACAAACATCAATTGGCATAGTTGAAATAACATATGAACTGTTAGCTTTGTAGAAAGCAACATAAAATTGTATGATTGCATCTTTAATAAGATGCTACAAACATTCTTACATTGCCCACAGTAAATTAGCAGAACTTTAACCAAGTCAACTTTAATTTGTGGAAATAGCAACTCTTATTACAGTGGATGGAACGTACACCTGAACTTTAACTATAGAAAAGAATAATATACAATTCTTCTATGGAGAAAAGTATAGAATTCCTCTACAGTCGGCTCACTGATAATGTGTAGTTCTCTACAATACTGTAAAAGAAACTTGTAACTAATTCCACAGTTGTTGGTCAGCTCATGCTAAATCGCACTGCGCTACTTTTGCTTACAAACTCATTTGCTTTCCAAACTCTTGCTCAACTGAAATGTTAGTCAACAACACTAAACATTGTGTAGTACATTTACAATTATAAATAAGAAAGAATATGCATCTCATTTACAAATAACTTAAATATCGAATGAAATTTACATCTTAAAAAAGAACGAAATGATTTAATCGTTCATCCAAACTCAAAATGTATTCAAATGTTTCAACTGCTCGATGAAAGTATTCACATTACGTGATAACGTTACTGTAACTGTGCGTAAACTAAAATATTCAAATGTTCAACTGCTCGATTTAACATTACGAACAGTTGAAGTAATGTTAAACTAAACTGCTTAAAGTAAAGAACGTTCAGTAGACCAGTTTGCAGAATTCAACAAAGAAAACTTCGTTGAATTTAACAAATTTGTTAAATTCAACGAAGAAGGTTCCACCGAATGAACTGCTCGACTAACTGGAGAGACGCTCTGAATTTAAATACATACTTTTGACTTTGTTATTTC
The DNA here is from genome assembly GCA_936440205.1 of Lepidonotus clava. Classification (NCBI taxonomy): domain Eukaryota; kingdom Metazoa; phylum Annelida; class Polychaeta; order Phyllodocida; family Polynoidae; genus Lepidonotus; species Lepidonotus clava. Next base: position 25,500,789 of record OW387135.1, read on the forward strand.
TAGTTTGTATAGAATTAGTTGAACAATAAAAGTAATTCTCTGAATTCGAAGACTTTCTTAATTCCAATCCGATAACAACTACAGTTAATAATAAAGTTACACAAACTCCTCCAATACTAATTTTATTAGGGTTTGGATACGATTTCAAAACGTTACTTTTTATCATATCCATACTTCAAACTTGAAATAACTGATATAAAGTATCAAATCCAGCAAATTTCTAGTGACCTAATGAATATAATCACACGATAATTAATCGTTTTGCTGTCTTGATACAAACCTTTGGTGTCTAGGCTACATAGAATAAAGCAAACCTTTGGTGTCTACATGGTGTCTGGTTTGCTTAAAGAAATTAATGTAACCTTTTAGTGTCTGCATGATCATTTTGGTGTCTATAAAGTTTGGTGTAATACGCGACACAATTCTGACAATTCTGAATACACCTTGCAGTGGATTTAACATCTGCAAAACATTTATGCTTTTTCATATTTTTTATTCTCTTTTTCATTTTCTTTATAAATGCGCTTACAATTAAGTCATTTCTTCGAGTATCATTTGAAAAATTCCTTAAAATACTCTTCATGTCTTGACCTAAACATCTATTATATATGAAATATATAACATAATGTCCGCAATATGCTGAAAATAAATTTTGAATAGTTTTCTGAGAATACCTGAAATTCTTTTTAGAAGTTGACGATTTTAAAAAGTTATGAAAATATCTTTTCATAGGAGGAAATCCAAAAGAATCGAAATATTCAGGTAATGAATTTTTAGATTTAAAATAAAATGACACCCAATGTTCACCTGGTTTTGTAGTTTCATGAGTGTTAACTACAAAACTTGATGGATAACAAGAAACAAATTTTGGAAGATTATTTGCAGAATAAACCCCATGAAATGTAGGAGAAGTTACTTTTGAATATTTTAAAAGATTTTCAATTTCATCACCAAACATTTTGATTTCAATCTCTAGCATCAATATCTACTTGGTTCGTCTCACCAAGACTTAACATAGAATTATATTCACTGAAAAATATCATAACAATTCCGTGTGCTTTAGGAGTCTTTAAATTCGCAACAACATTTAATGTACCACTTTCAAAAAGCTCGAAAGTTCCAGAACTAGGTAAGGCTTTACTTAAATTAAAAACAAAGAAACAACTTCCTTTCTTAAACTCTGAAGGTGTAATACAAGGAGCATTGTTGTTGAATAATCTTCCCGTTCCAAATATCATAGCCGAATATGCTTGAAAAAAAGTATCATCAGAAAAATCCACCTTCATTTCATAAAACGGTGAAGTTTCATCACCATCTCTTTGAATTTTTATTTCCGTGACATCAAAATTTTGAAAATAAAAAGGATTATGTTTATAATTGCCGTCAAAAGCCCTAGCATCAACCAAGCCTACAATGATTCGCTGTGGAATTTCATCATTAGAAATCATACGATTTTCTTGTAAAATACTTTTATTCGGACCTTGGGTTGAATAAGTGACTTCTACTCTACGATAAGGATATTTTAAATGTTTACCTTCATATCGCACCCTATCTAATTCAATTAAAAATGCATCACTTAATGACATACGTTTTGAATAAAAAACTGCATCCTCTATTTCAATTTTATAATTTGTACCACCATCCTTTGCCATCAAAGCAAACTCAGGTGAATTTCGAATAAATCGTATTCTCATATCTACATCTCCCGGAAATAACCTATTCTGATTAAACAAATCATTGTGAACTTTAGCTATCAATTGGAAAGTTTTTCCATATTGAGTTTTCTGAAATCGTTTATATGCCCCTTCATTACGATTATCATCAAGATTGGTAATTTCATTAAAATCTTTAGTATCTTTAATGAATCCGCAAACATCTCCCCAACTTTCAACATAAGCAGGATTATAATTTAATACAAATTCAATAAAAGCCTTATATGGATATAAACTATTGGATCCTGAAATCAATTTACTTCCAATATAAAGTTCTACATCTTTAAACATAGCAGCACATAAATAATTTACAGGAATTACTTTAGAAGCTGCGGGGACAGGATCTGCTCCTGTAGGTGCTGCAGGTGCACTTCCATCCTTTTTCAAAATTTTGAGTTTTAGTTCAACAAAACTATGATACAAATCTATAAAATCTTTCTTGTTAGCTTTCAATAGATATTCAATTGGACCTTCTTGCGAAAGATTATTCAAAGGCCAAACTTTAGAAAAGAAACTCTGTTCACCTACTGCGTCAGTAAAAGGAACAGAAAATAAATCCACAGTATCAGGAACACATAAACATTTAGAATGCGACATTTTGAAACTTTAAACTTCATTCAAACAAGACTGCTAGTCAAGATTATATATATCTTGACTAGCAATCAAAATCGATATCAATCTTAAAGATATTAATATCAAACTACATCTAAAATATCTCCAACTTTCTTTAATATCTTTATTTTCTTACTAGTCTTCCTTTTTTTCCTAGTCGGGCTTGAAATAGAAGAAACTATTGTATCACCAGAATCTGAATTAGATTTACGTTTCCTCTTTTCAGATTTAAAATAATCTAAAGCATCAGAACCAACTCCTTGTAACTGCGACTTTGCTTCATCTTTTAAAGCGTCTTTAATATTTTTCTTTTCAAAAAATACCTTTTTCACGACATTTAAACCACCCGTCATCAACCTTTTTTTAGCCTGTTTCTTTGCAAAATTGAATAACGGTTTTATCATAGGTTTTAAAAAACCTGAAATAACATTACCTATTCCATACCCTTTTTGATATTGTGTGCCTATAAACGGAGGAATATCTAACGTTCCACCATATTGTGATGAATTTCTAAAATGATTGCGATAAAATTCTGCAGACATTTCGTTATTACAACTAGTCAATACAAAATACCAGCGAAGATTTATTTCAAAATAAAACTCTTAACTCAATAACTCAATCTCAGCAACATTTATAAATATGATTTAATATTTAGATTCCCATCTTGCAGGTAATTTAATTTTCCTGCCATATGAACTAGTTCTTTCTGAAGTTTGAGCAGGAACTCTCTCCTTTTTCTCCTTTTTCTCCTTTTTCTGCTTTCCTCTTTTCTCACTCATTTTTTCCACACTATCTGAAGTTACACTAGGTTTAGGTAAACCTGGATACGGTGGAACTACAGTAGGCAAAATTACAGGAGAACCTTTGTGTTTAAATTCACGAGACATTACATCAGAACCTTTGTGCTGAAATTCAGGAGAAATTGATGGTGGGCCTACATGATGAAATTCAGGAATAGAATGTGGAGTAAAATCAACAAACTTCATAGGTTCTTTTTTTCCAACATCACCTACCTTTACCTTCATTTCTGGTGTATAGAAAGTTTCAACTTCATCTCTATTAGCTTTCCTTAATGGAGAATATGAAAATTCAGGTACATCTTTTTTCAATGGAGAGTATAAAGCTTCAGCTACATCCTTTTTTTCAGATTCCTCTAAAGGAAAATTTCTAATATCAACTTTTTCATGCTCTACTCTTTTAGATTTAGGTTTATATTTTATCCAAACTAAAGGAACATTTATTTCTTGAAAATAATCATACAATTCTTCTACTCCTTCTGGTTCCTGATTAAAACTTATCGTCTTTGAAAAAAACTTCATAATATCTATTATATTAGACCCTTTTATAATCCTATTTTTAATAGAAACCAAACCATTTTTATTCCAAGTTACCGAATTTTCTTGAAGTTTTCTTAAAATACTTTCAATGTTAGGTCTCTGTCTAACGTTAATCTTTCTAACAATATCATTGATCATTAAAGTATCACTTCCTAAATATTGTTCTGTAGGATGATACGTCGAATAAATCTCATTATAAGGTTTCATACCAAACATTTTTTCCTGCAACAGCTGGTCTTGTCTCTTCAATGCATAATTCACATTTTCATTTCTGTTCTCTTTATCAAGCTTTTCGAAATTACAACTTTTAAACATTTTGTATGGTATTATAATACTTTCCTGAAAATTTGACATTCTACAATTTCACTTTATATTCTTTAATAATTTTAAAGCAGCAAGTGAATTTTTTATAATGATAGGTAACGAATTTTTACCTAACTGTTTCATAGATGCGCGTTTAATCTTATTTGAAACTGATTTCTTCGGAAGTAATCTTAAACGAATTTTATCTTTCTGTAAATAATTCATTTCTTTTGGAGATATTTCAACATTACCTTTCAAAATGTTATACACACAATCACAAATTGATTTCAATTCATTACTATCTCCTAAATCGATAAGTTTATTCCTTTTTTGACCTTTACTATATGATAATAATTTCAAATAATGTTTACAAGCATAAGTTTTTAAAACATCTTTCTTCATCTTTTTTTTATCGAAATCTTTACTACAACATTTACCTTTCATAATTACCTTTTCCTAAATATAGAAGACAATAATCCTAATGCACCACTAATAATAATAGGAAGAATTCCTTTACCTATTTGATTCAAACGTTCCTTCTTTTCTCGCAACCCCATTTTAGAATGTGCCAACAATCTTAAATGATTTCTTTCAGCTTGCAATCGTTTTATTTTAGCTCGACTTAATTTCACATGACCTTGCAAAATACTCTTTATACACTGACAAACTGCATCAATTTCTACTTTACTCCCTAAATCTATTACACCTTTTCTATCAGCTGAACCTTTCGCCTTCGCTAACATATTTAGAAACTTTTTAGAATAAAGAATCTTTCTTAAATTTTTACTCAAATCATTACGCATTGGCATTATGAATAGCTACTGCATACAGAATTACCATCAAAGTACCATAACAATTGTACGAAATCATTATCTTAAGAACATTTCTTTCGTACTATAAACACATGTTGAACTTCTCCAAAAATATTTGACCTAAACATAGCATCTTTCGGAGTCTCCTGATGACCGTCTATCAATAAATAACCATGCGGTCTTTGTACAGCATGATTATATATTTCAATAAAACATTTACTGTCCCTTGGCATCAACTTTCTACCAATAAAATAAGCAGTCGTCTGATCAAGCGGAGAATTAAATAAAACTAAATAAGTTGCATTCTTTACAAAAGTTTTTCTTTCTTTACCATCCTGAAACAAATTTTGAGTAATAAAAATGATACTTACATTTTCATGATGAGAACGTTTAGTAAAAAATTCAGATAAAAGTTTACTATTTCCACATTCTGACATTAAATCATCAAAAACTAGTAATCCAAATTGATTTGAATTGACAAATTCATCTAAAGAATCAGGTAAACCTTCATGAAACGTAACTTTCCCCTCTAACACATCTTTATCATTTGGAATAGTCTGACCATAAAACCAAACAATATAATCAAAACGTCTACTTATAAAATAATCATCATCACCATTCTTAATTAACTTTAATACAAAAGTAGTTTTCCCCGAATTACTTGGACCTGCAACTATCATTGAAAAAGGAACTTTCAACCTTGCATCAAACACATTTACTGTTGATCCCATTATCTTAAAACCGTTCAAGTAAATTACACAAGTTTTAGGATAGATACAATCTCCTATTAATACAATATCACCTATCTCAAAAGTATTCATATATACTTAAAACACTCAAGGTTGTATTTTTATTACTTCATATCTATAAAAACTACCTTTCAAAATTTCATTTGAACTGTCTGAAAGAATGTAAGTAACTGGCTTTGTGTTCAAAACAAATACTATCTGAAATATTTCTCTACTCCAATTCACTGAAAATCCGCGTTCAAAAGTTTTTCTATAATGTCTTATTCTAACTTTATCACCTACCTTTAAAGATGCAACATTCTTAATATTTGTATAAAGAAAATCTTTATACTGTTTCATCCACAACTTATCTTCGTTTTTCTTATCAACTTCAGAAGGTGGTAAACCTAAAGATCTATGCTTTGAGTTGTTATAAGATAAAATAACTTGTGGAAGTATAGGAACATAACTTTTTGAATTTATTGCAGTTAAATATTTAAACAATTTATTCTTAAAAGTTCTAATAAAACGCTCTACAATAGCACACTTAGTATCCTGATATGTAGAAAAATAATGAATATTATTCTTTTTTAAAAATTCTCGAAAAACTCCTTTAAATTCATTTCCTTCATCTGTCTGCACATTTCGCGGTTTCACACCTGCTCTATCAAGAATTCTTTTAAAAGCTTGTAAAGTTTCCTTTGCATATTTTGTTTTCATCGGCTCTACATAAGCATATCTTGAAAAACAATCAATTGCTGCAAGAATATTTGTAAAACCATTATTAAATTTTTTCGTATTTGGTAAAACGATCAAATCCAGTTGCCACTGATCATTAATTCCTCGAACAATAATCTTTCTTCGAGGAAACTTTCTTCTTCCAGCCTTATGAGATGTATAAGTTTTAGTATTACTTAGAAATGAATCTACATCTTCTAAAGTAATATTTGGGTCAATTTTTCTTGTAGCTAAATATAATTTTCGTTTTGAACTGTAAGATGCTGGATGTTGCAAATTAAAATAGATTGAAGTTAGTAATTTCCTTTTCATAACAGACATAACTGAAATACATCGAACAAGCTTTTCGAAACAAACATGCCAAGCATTTTCAATAAATGCAACAAGAAACAACTTGAATTCATAATTTTAAGTCATTATATATACAATTTATACATGAATAACAAAACTATCGACTAGAATCGCATTCCACTCTACATGAACTGTATCACAATCTAAATTAATCATGCAATCAAATCAAAATTCAATAATCATTCTTAACAATTTAGTTGGAACACAAAATGGATATCCTATAATGCGTTCACAAATGATACAATCACAAAAGAGTTTCCAATTTCTTCCAGTCTTTAGAAATAATTATTCTTCATATATACATAGTATTACGGACCTCCGAAATACCCTCGCGTCTCCGCAAGATTGCATATTACTACAATTTATCAGAGTAAACTACAAATTTACCTGAATAAATTAATATGCAATATTATAAATAAATAAATAACTAATTAGGTGCATAAAGTCTTGATTACTTTGAACAAACATTTCAGTCTTGATTAATTTGAACAAACCTTCAATATACATTCAATCCAATATCCACCGGCATTCAAATTCTCCTTACTTTACACACACTTAACAAATTTCAACTTTATATAAAACAAAGTTTTAAAGGAATATTAATATTACCTGAATATTCCAAAGCATGTTCAGAATGTTTTCCAAGTTCTTCAAACCTTAATTCCACTTTAGATTTTGTATTAATTTTAGACTCCAACTTCTTTCTAGATCTAGAAACGTTTCTTTTAGTATCCTTTACTTTACTGTCCTTTACTTTACTACCCTTTACTTTACTATCCTTCACTTTATCGTTCTTTTTCCTTCCTACGCGTACTTTATCCTTTTCATCAACTCCATCTCTATCCTTCACATCAACTCCATCTCTATCCTTCAATTTCCTCTTTCCTTTTCCAGCAACCTTCTTTTCAGATTCAGGTGCATATATATTGATTTCTAAATCATCATCATCATCATCATCATCAGAAATTAAAAACTTTGGAATATTCAACTTCTTATGCTTCTCATCTTTCGCATTATCTACTTCTGGTTGTAAAATCAATGTAGAATCTTTCTCGTCGTCGTCAGCATCAAAATCTACATTCCAACTTTCAATTTTTTTCTTCGTCATTTTTGAAAGTGAATTATCTTTCTTAGAAGACATACAATTGTTGCACTTATTATCATCCATAGTAAAAAATCGAGGAGAATCATAAGGTAATCCACAATTAAAGCACTCTCTAAACATTTCACCCTGACATTGCTCGCAGTAAGTTTTACCTTCAACTAATGATATAGGATTATAACACTTGCTACAATTCTTCTTTTCTGGCTTGTTTAAAAAGTCGCCCGCCATTTCTATAAAGTCTGATATACTTAAATATGATATACAAACCTGATTCCTTACAACCTACAAATCTAGGCTAAAACCTGGTACCTTACAACCCTACGATCCATAGCTATCACAAGAACATTTACGAACCAATCTGTGAAGTTCTCGCACTCGATCACTTCCTCCGTTTCATCATCACTCAACTCTTCCAATTATAAACTTTGGAATATTCAACTTAGAAGGTAAACAATTTTTGCATACATAATAATAAGGTAATCCACAATTAAGACACTCTCTAAACATTTCACCCTGACATTGCTTGCAATAAGTTTTACCTTCAACTAATAATACAAGATTATTACACTTGCTACAATTTTTTTTTTCTGGCTTGTTTAAAAAATTACCCGTCATTTCTATAAAGTCTGATAAACTTAAACGTGATATACAAACCAGATACCAAACTTAAATTAGATATACAAACCTGATACCTTACAACCTAAGAATCTAGGCTAAACCTGGTACCTTATAACCCTACGATTCATAGATATCACAAGAACATTTACGAACCAATCTGTGAAGTTCCCTCACTACAATCACTTTCCTCCGTTTCATCATCACTCAACTCTGGTTTAAATTTTGTAAAACTTGACTTCCTTCTCTTCCTTGAACTTCGCTCTTCATCGTTATACTTTTGAAGTTTTGAAATCTTACTAGAAATTACACTTTTCAAATCTTGAAACTCTTCCATTTTCATAGAAACAGCCTTGTCTCGCATCACATCAGTTATATGACAATACAAATCTCCATTAAAACGAGTAACATCAACCCTCTTCTTACTACCGAAAGCTGAAACATATAATCTCTCACTAGCCATTTTAGAACTCTTAGACTTAGGCATAACTAAATACCTTGAAACAAAATTCAAAAACACTACAATCGCAAGTAAATCTTGGAAATTCAAAACACAAATAGTGAACCACATGCTTATCACAAGAACATTTTCACATTAACTAGAAAAAAAAAGAAAAAAAAGAACAGATTATTCAAAATCCTTAACTCTTTTTTCCTCGTGCTTTTTTTTCCTCGTGCAAATTTTTCTTTTTCTTGAACATATATTATAATTACCATATGCTAAAGATTTAATTCCATTTGGATATAACCATCTTTTATCTTCAAAAGGAGATAAAGCCAGTTTCTCCTGCTTAATAGTATAAACATCATGTTTAAAACTTCTAATAGAATGAAACTGTGTTCTAATTTGAGAACACTTCATCAATACATCTTTAAATTCAGAATGAAATAATGCATCTACACTTGATCTAGCTATTCCCTTTGCACGTTTAATAACATTACCATTTTCTAAAAATATTGAATATAATTTAGGACGTAATGCAACAAATTCACGTATCCTTTTACCACCAGTTTCGTCCTTAAATTTTCCAAGTACCTTATAGTTCTCATTATTGTACAATTCATGTTCTGTTGAAAGATTAGAAAAATCAAAATAATGCAGCAAACCTTTCATTTTTCTCATAAAATTCTCATCTCTTATCTTGTAAATCAAAGAATCTGTATCAGTATACAGCAATTGAATATTCTTTAAAGTAAAATTTTTCAGCATAACATTATAATGAAAATCAAACATGTGTAATTTAGACAAATCCAAAACACAGAATCCTAAATAAATTGGTTTATCCAATAACAACTGTGGTTTCCTGAACTGAATTCCAACAAAGTCGGAATCGAATACATTTACAGACTGGAAAGTTGGTCTATTAATCAAAAAAGAAGCCCTTTTTGGGCATGAAGTTAATTCCATAGAAACGCGTCTTTTCACGTTCTCCATACATTTTCCGAATGTAGAATTGTTCATCAATTTAAAAAATTCTTTATCAAATAAAGAAACAGATTCTTGTCTTTTCTTATTGTTAAAATCGATATATGGTTTCATCCAACATTTCTGTTTAAATGATAAAATCCTATGAATTTCTTCGATCTTCATACCCAGCTGTAAATATAATTTCAAATTTCTATAATGCACAATATACCTAACCTTTCTAAACAAAGTAGAAATCAATTTCTCCGGACTTTTATTATAGTGCATATTAAATTTAGATAATACATCCTTAGCATATGATGATAATTGATTATTATGGATTGACAATTTCTCCGGAGCTAAAGGAAACATGTCATGTAAGTCGTGCAATCTAGAAGGATAAAGTAACGTTACCTCAAACACATAACCTGTTCTTCCTTCATCCGTCAACTTTAAAATTTCTTCCTCATTAAAAAATTTTGCTGAATCTAGCCAAACAAAATCTTTGTATGGTAAAGGTTGCGACATAGCAAATCCATAGAGATTATTACAATCATAATATACAATATACTCATCCACATTATTAGCCTCAGCATATCGTCTAACAACATTTGTAATACCACCACGTATTCCTCTTTCAAAAAAATTATACATATCCAACTCTGACAATAAATCGCATTTGATACCTGTAAATTTTAACATAGCATCATAACTAAGAGCTGGTGCAGTCAAATATTGAACAGGATCTAAACCATAATAATCTAAACTTCTCTCTCGAAACGATTCAAACACATCAGTAAGCAAAAGAACGTCAATTTTTAAATAAACTTTCAAATACATGTAATCTTCAATATTTCTACAATTAAAAATATTAAACATTTTCAAAGCTAATTTGTATTCTTCTTCAGTAATATCTTTATTCGTAAGAACATTAAAAAAATGTGATTTATCTGGTAAACATTGCTCCTTCAATTTATCCCAAGAATCTATATAGTCATAACACATAACTCCTTTCCTAACAACATACTTTAACCACTTATTATTGAAATACTTTCTCGTTTCTATGAATTCATCACTACCCTTTTGAACCAAAAGATCTGCTAAATTTGATAATGAATTAGGAAGAAATTGAAATGAATCAATTATAAAAAAACCATCAAAACTTAAAGTCAAAAATTTTTCAACGCTTCGTGGTAAAACAGTTACTTTACTAGTTTCCTGTATACACTCATGTATTTCTTTAACAATAAAATGTGTGTCATAATTCATTGCATTTTGCATGACTATAGGAATTTTAAAATTTGGAAACCTTAAAGGAAAACTTGCACATAAATTCACTAAGTGCTATTTTTTATGTAATTTACTTGAGTTAACTATTCTACAAATATTTCAAAACTAAAAATGTGAAAAAGTTAAGGTCCTAGGGAATTATTCAGGAAAGCAATCTAGTTTTGGGAATTCCCTTGAATCTTAGGCTGTTTGGTACTCCCCTTGCTACGTCACAGCTATGGGAATTCCTTTTAAATTTTTTTTGGGATTCCCTGTTTAATTAATGGCTGTAGATGGAAATATGTACTAATTTGTTATGAGTTGCATTGGGCCACATGTATATAACTTGGGTTAGACAGCATAACCCTAATTACAAATTCTACATGGATGGGGATTCCCTTATAAGGGTATGTGGGATTCCCCAATTACTCCCCTTGCTACGTCATAGATTAGGGGATTTCCCTTAAAAAATGAGATAAAATACAAGTTTTTTAATGTCCCATAACTGTGAAGAAACTAGGAATTTTCCTGTGATTTTACTTATATTGATAGTGCAAGTTGTGAATAATAATGTTGAATTGAATTCATTGAAAAGTAACTATCCTGCAGTTATGTGCTAGGTTTCCTTTAAAGAACTTCTAACCAAATTGCAAGTATTGCATGCATAATTCACATCTCTACCTTTTCCTTCTCTACCTAAATGTGCGTGATCTATAACCTTCTTTACACCCAATTCTGAAAACGAAATACCGCACAAGTAGCATCGAGTTTGCTTTGATAAATGTGCTAAATCTGAAACAGTCAATTCTAAAACTTTCCTATTATTATCAAAAATATACGAAATTTCGGCTCTTACTTGATTCAAATAATGAATAAATTTTTGCATAACACGTTTTCCTACATAAATAAATGGAGGTTGAGAATATTCAGAATATTTAGAAACAAGAACTGCTCCTACTGCATTTAAAGTATGTTTTGATTTTAATACAGTAGACTTTCCCTTAAAACAATTTATATTTGAATTAAAAGTCTCAAAATCTGCATAAACAACAAAATGATGTTTAATTTGTTTATGATATGATCTAAACTTAACTTTCGTACCTTTTACTGGTAAATTGTAAGACTGTCCAGTATACTTATTATCATAGCAAGTAGACTTAGTATGCATTTCACAATCCACTTTCTTATTGAAAGATTGTAAACATCTATCACAAAAATACCTTGTTCTTTTCCAATAAAATGGTCTTATAAACTTATCCAAATTTTTAATAAATAAATAATGATCCTTAAACAGCAACAAATTTACGTGTCTTCTATGTTCACTTGTAAAATTCGTAGAAATATACATAGGAAATGGAACCAATCTTGAACTTCGATTACATGAAATTTCGTTAAAAAGACCGAAAACATTAACTGTAACATTATTATTCTTTTCAAATTTTGGAATATCTGACAATCTCACAGGAAACGAAATACCTTTTAAATTTAAACTATTCAATAATAATGAATATTTACTTAAATCTTTAAAAACTCCATAAATTGAAGCTAATATACAATAAACAAAACACTTATTATCTTCACAACCTAAATTAATCAATCTCTTAGCTTTCAACCAATCAGGTAACTCTATCTTTTTACCACCAAAAGGATTAGCTCTAAAAACTCCTAATCTTACCAAATTTATCCCCGTTAGAAACCAACCAGAACCAGCTTGAACAAAACCGTCAAATAATGCTAAAATTACTCTTAACGCAGATAACAACTTTTCCTTTAATGAATAAAACGTTAAGACTTGAATTACATGGCTTTGAAACCAAGGTTTGATTTCAAAGTATTCGTTTGTATCTAAATTGTATTTTCCTAAAGTTGCATTAAAAGAAATTTGAAACTTTATCCCTCCATGTACACTCAGTTTACTTTCCAATTTCTGATACAGAACATTAAATTTCTTTTGAAAATAAAATTCAATATCCACATGCTTATTTCTTGGATAAAAATCATAATCTACAATAAGACCACCCAATATTCGTTTCCTTTTCATTCGGCTACCTTCTCAGTCATGCCACCTAGCGTTTCAGACTGAAAACTATTTCAACCACCTAGCGTTTCAGACTGAAACTATTTCAGTTTCTATACATAATAAAACAACTTTCGATTTTAGACCATTAGACCATTCATCTCAAGAACGTTTTACATTATAAAAAAAATCTAAAAACAAAACTATGAAATTTTCCGGAAATGTAAAATAATGCAAACTGTGCCAAACTCAAACTTAACCAATTCACCATCATCAGTTGTTATTTTTATTTCTATCTCCTTAATCTTTTCATATGCTAATTTCTTATAATGTGGATGAGTATATATTCTTTTAATTATTTTTCCATATTCCCCTGCACAATTAACTGTTCGTAATAACCTCGTTTTCACATCACCTACCATTTGAAAATCTACCAAATTTGTATAAACAAACATATTACTAGAATCTACGTGAAATCTTGCAACCCCACTTCCTTCATACAGATAAAAGTCCGTTTGATCTCTATTTTGACTCAAACCAAAATAATGCATCCTCATAACCTCATTAACATCATCAACAGTAGACGTTAACTCTGGTCCATCAAACGTATATGTAAATAATGAATCATCAGGTTCTATAGAATCTTCTAAACGTAAAACTCTAACTAAAAAAGTAGGAAGTATAATACTGTCCCCTTTACCCACTCGAAAAGTTACTCTATTATTTACAGAATTATACTCAAATTTAGAATATCTTCTATAAGAAACACGACCTACACCAGATATAGAATTCTCAAATTCAGCTATCTTTTCATTCAATACATCTACCAAATGTTTAATCGAATAATAGCCAAAACTCAATTCGAAATACATATGTCGTAAACCAAAAGATTCTTCTTCGTTCAATTCATCTAAAGATGTTATGCCAAATCTATCTATATCTGGATTTTCACGTCTTTTTAAATGAAAAGTTTTTCTCAACAAATATAATTATAGTTCGATTTTGTGAAAGATGAACTGGATAATTGTACCAAGATTTAGGGAAATCTATTTCAACTAATGCTAACTGCCATTGTCCCTTACATTCAATAGCATTTTGAAGTTCTATATGATAATGACTAGTCTTATTTTCTTTCGTTTTATGAATAGTATTGGAAGGTAAAGTTAAATAAAATTCACCACCAAAAGTTTCCTCCATTTTTGACTAATATCAACTAATTATTGATTTAAATTAATACCACTTTCAAAGAACATGAATGATATAGAATGTACAATATTAAGAACATTTAAACACTATTCATATAGCTTAACATTTCCAAACTCAACTTTAATAACATTTATGTTCACTTCGAACATAAATGTTATTAATCTCATACAATATCAAGAACATTGAAAAGATTAACGTCTCTTCAAGCACAGCTTTGTGAAATTATACACATAAGACAAACTTTCTCTTTTCATATGAACTCTCACATACTCATTTCGAAAAATTTCACCATTCACCCATAAAGTTCTACATGAAGGGCAATTAAAACTTGATATATAATTACAATTAAAAGAATGATATGAAACAAATAGCCTTCTAAAACAAATCGAATGCGCAGGTTTCGAACAACAACGCAACAAAAGCATTTTATCAGACTGGCTATTATCTTTACTAATAATAAGATTCCTGCAAAGTTCGCAATATATACGAAAAGTTTTGAAATGGAAAGAATTCAATCTTCTTGCATTTCGAAGACACCTTTGTAATTTAGTTCTCACAAACTGACTTGGATTATGTACATTGTATGTTAGTTTATAAAATTGAATTTCTGTAATTCTTAAATAATCACAAACTGACTCTATTGCAATACATGAATATAAATGCTTCGTTCCTAAATAGTAAAACATGTAATCTAAAATAATTGGAATACATTTTAAATCTTGCCACATTCTAATTAATAAATATTTCAAAACAATTTCACAATCAAAATAAGAAGCAAAAAATACTAAACCTTCAAAAGAAAACCTTCTCATAGAATGAACATATTCCAAATCATCACTTTCAGAAATAATAACCATCAACTCGAGACATTCTTTCGAAGATAACACTTTTAAATCTGGAATCTGAATATTCATAAGAATAGAACTTAAATCACTAGTACTTATATGAAAGTAAAAAGATACCAAAGCTGAGAAATACAAGCAACGTTCTTGCAAAGCATGAAAACATACAAAACGACCTCGCTTACCCATGGTGACTTCACTTGGAACAATAATAAGTGCAACAATAAGTATAATCTACAAAATCTAAATTATAATGCGATCCCTAGTGTAACAATCTAGGAATCACATTATAATCTCTCAAAGGTGGTGGAATAAAAAGACTAGAAATAGGATTAAAACCAGTATGTCTCAACCGATGTAATCGTAATAATGTATATGATGAGAACATCTTTGAACATAAAGAACAACTGAAAATCAATTTTTTTTTTTAGGGCCGCGTTTACCCCTAGTCTCTTTTAATAAAATAGAAGAACAATGCAGCGGGCAACACGCGCAAACTTCTATATTATCTGGAAGAACATTCTTTTTTAAAACCTCCACATGTTTCCTTATACGATCAGAAACTTCCAAAACATTGTCCAAATTACAATGAACCCTTTCGCATTGTTCTTCATACAAAGTATCAAAAGGTTTAAAATTTTTTAACTGCTTGACGCGACTTGAAGATTCTACATTTATTTCCTCCTCTTGCTCACTATCGCATTGACAAACCATCTCTTTCTTAACATCATCACTTTCCTCTTCCTTACACCTTTCCACATTTAAAAAATCATTCGAAACTGTAGATGGGACAAAATGTCTCAATTTCTCAACATGTCTTGTAAAATCACAATCTTCATCTGAAGTTGTCTGTAAATCTTTCCTTACTTGATCTACTAAAGCTTTCCTTGCTTCACCTACTAAATGAGACTCTGGTACAAGTTTTCTTTCAACTTCATCATCTGAACTAGAATCCGATGATACAAATTCAGGTGTCTTGTAAACTTTCATTTCCTTAACCTTAGAAGCCTTAGAAACATTAGTTAAATCTTCAGTATGTTTTATTGTACTTTCACGTGATGTTCTTTTTCATGATGTAATAGAAAGCGGTAAAACATCTTTATTCCTACTTTCAAAACTTTGACCTTTATTCTCAATTCCAATACAACTTTGATCATTTCTCCTCACACCTCTACTTTCTCCATTTTTACATCGAATCAGTGCATCACTTTTCCGTTTACTCTTATCCTTCAATTTCTCATTACCTACTTGATTATCTACACACTTCTGCATTGCCTTTTCAACAACTGGAAAAATTAAACTACTTTTCTGAGCACCCAAATCAGTCTTCTTAAAACAATTTTCGCTATTACTCCATTGAATAACCAGTGGATAAGATTGTCTATAAGATTTACTAGGATGAAAACTCACATTCTTTCCATTCGCTGAATAAATACAAATTGGTAATTTCAGCAAATCACATATAGTTGGAAAAATCAAACTATCTCTTGATCTTAAATCAGTCATAATCTTTTCATTTTCATTTTTCAAAATCCAATAAGCGGCTGAAGTTGAAAATGTTTGAGACCTTAAAACCTTAACTAAAGAAGTCTTAAAGTCATTCAAAAAATCATGCAGCTTTGACCAAGATTCCTTAGATTTCATCGGAATCAATGTTTGAAAACAAATGTAAGTAAAATAAAAAACATGCTCTTCATCACGTTTAACACTATTCCAATACTCAACATTTCCCTTTTCATCACAAAGAAGAAATTTCAAAATAATATAAATCAACTTGGTAAATGAATCCATTTTAATAACGATTCATTTACTATCAAATACCAACTTTATATCATTACAAATTTAAAAAAAATGAAAAATATCCTTCGTCAAACAATTACCTTTATAACTATACAAAATAGTAAAAACTGTACTCAAATTATTCTTTAACTTTAATCTAAAACTTGAAAAATAATAAGTATTAGTGACATCCTCTGCGAAAAGCAGTCTTATGGCCTGGAATATTAAATTAAGAAGGTGTCTTGGGGAATCTAAAACTGAAAAAAATAGGTAAATATTCTTATTAGAAAAAAAGTTATGTTGATTTGAAGATACAAAGGTCGGACATGCTAAATATGCTAATTTAGACCAGTCTTTGGTATTTATAAAGATGTAGCTTATATGTAATCAAGGCAAAAAATTGAAATCCCAAATATGATTTCAGGAAATATACTGCTATTTCCTTTCTATCTAAGATATTCAGAATCCGTTTTTTGCTGAATTTAGCCAAGCAGTCCCTTGATTCAGAATTTCAAATTTTGAAAACTTAATTTTTTTCCATGGTTACCATGGAAACCCTCATTTGTATAGCCGTAGTATCAGCAGGCTTGGACATTCTTTCAATATTCTGGTTACCATGGCAACAACAACAAAAAATCCAAATTTTTTCACCGATAATCAAATCTATGAAAAATTTCATTTATAGCATGAATTTAGCTTATTTTTATGATTTTTATGATTTCTAAGCTAAATAAAGGCTCTAGAGCCATGAATAAGCATTTCCATAAGGCTGGAAATCCCAGAAACTGTCACAATTTATTAAATTTTAACCACACAGATTCAGGAGAATTCGACTCTCGAACCTCAAAATCATATTTCATAAAATATGTTTGCACAATTCGTTCACAAAATTCTTTAAAAGTCAATTTATCAGATCTTGATAAAACTAAACTAAATGTAAACTGAATATTTCTAACATCAACAAAAACTGAAGAGAACGAACAAGAAATGCCTTCAGACACAAAAAGAGAAACCTCTGAAACAAACTTATCTATATTCAATAATACAAATGAAAAACAACTTCTCAAATAAACACTACAAAACCCATTTTTTGTCAATTTTATTGTATAATGAGAACGTCTACAACTTACAGAACCGCGATATAAAGTTGAATTTATCCATTTCTTATACGTCTTAAAAAGATCAACACTTACTGTAGGATTAAAATCTAAAGAAAATATAATCAAATTTACTCCATACGTAATATGCATAAACAAGTTTAAAACTGGCACCTCATAGACTAGACCACACACATTTAACTTGATTCAAGTTAAAAGTGAAACCATACAACCTTCGACTCTTGTACAGCGCGAATATACTGTAATCCACTCTACTCGAACTGTACAACTCCAAGATGCTACACATCACCACAATTCTCCTTATCCTAACCCAATGCCTAACCTGCAACTGCTACTCTTCAAATTGTGAGTTTTCACAAGAACCTGCTGCTATCACATGCGACTACATTCCCGAAAAATTCACCACTCGTCTGCTGACAGTAACCAAACTTTACTGTCGCCTCTGTGATCCTTCGACCTCAACTCTCTCATATCATCAAAGCCTTCTACCTTACCTCTCTTCTATCTTCACATCTTCGCACTCTTTCACATGCGAAGACGGTGAATGCAGGTAAGTCAAATAACCAATTTTATCTGTTCGTTATCAATTAAGACTAATATGCAACCAAGGAATGTTTACATATCACAATTAATATCACAATGTAAGCTCATATACAGAACACTTTGACAAAACCTTACATACTATATGAATGTTATATAATACTAGACATTCTATCAATTATAACTTCTAAGTACTATTAAGTTAACGATAAACCAGGCTTCTCAAACCTAAAACAAGAAAAACACAATCTTAAGTTAAGTCTGAAAGACAAGGAACCAATCTAAGTTAAGTCTGAAAGACAAGGCGATGTCCCTCCTACCAATAACAAATCCGAAAAATAAAGCAAAGACAAGGCAATGTCCGCAAAGACAAGGCAATGTCCCTCCGGACAAGGCAATGTCCCTCCAAGGCAATGTCGTCCGCAAAGACAAGGCAGTGTCCCTCCTTGTGACGACTAGATCTGCAAACCAAAAATCATCCTACAAGTAACGGCTCTGCAAACCAAAAATCATCCTACAAGTAACGACTCTTAGATCTGTGAACCAAATCATCCAGCGTGATCATCAAAACCTTATTTCATAAGATTCATTCGTCGTCCCTGTGACAAGACTAATTGAAGTTTCACAAGGTGAAACTTTAAAGTTAATCGCACATTCAACTAATATCCCGCAAACATCTCAAAAACGATTATCATAATCATATGCTAACCGTAATAACCTTGGATGTCGATACAGTGTAAAACCGACAATAACCACCCATTTGAAAGAACAGTAAAGTAATTCGATAGAACAAAGCGCTATTCAAGTCAAGTTTCAGTAAGAATAGAAATCAAACATATGAGTCAACTCTCGAGATTCCAAATAGAACAAAACATACACTCAAGACCTCTAGGTTCTTATCAACGAATGCAACGCAATAAGATTATTCATACTCATATTACCTAAAGCCTTATTCCACGTCCCCTTATCATGCCAAATTACTGATCTCTCTCTTGCTTTTTTCAAATTTGGAAAAAAATGAGGTCCTGATCAAGTTGGAACTGAACAAAAGAAAAGCATGAAGTCACACTCGAGAGCAGAAGCCTTATGCTAGTAACCCCCCATGTAGCAACTCACTTTGTGAAACAGGCGCGTTAAATTGGCCACTTCGAGGGCAAGCCACTGAGAATTCCTTAAACTAAATTACATTTTTTGTGAAAATGTGGTTCTAGAGATTTCAAAAGAGGTTTTGTAGAGGGGGGATGGTAGAGTGATATTGTCAGAAAGTAGGGCACGGTAAAGGACTCTAGCATTTCATTTTTGTCGTTTACCTATATCAAACCTGACACAGGTGCTCCAGCACAGCTTGCAGCACATCATGACCTGGTTGTGGACTACCTTAGTGTGACGTAGTAAGAACGTGATGCAGAGTAGGAGTAGAACGTGGTGTTGGTAAACAACTACTGTTTGATTATGGGTTGTTTGTACCACGTGACATCAGATATATTTTTATGTTCCATGTACCTAGACACTCTCGAGGGAGAACGTCTGAAGCAATGGGAGCAGACTACATATGCAACAGACTACACAGTCTGACATGACTGAACTATAGACACGTATGAACAGATAAGAATAATGACTTAGATGAGTCAGGGGAACCTCTAGGAGAACTCATAGGGAATTCGAACTGACTACTGGTACTACTTCAAGTCATGACCATACAATTCTGTCTTACAGATAGGTCCATGTAAACAACTACTCTTTGTTTATGGTTTATTCAAACCACATAATAGTGGATATGATTTCATGTTCCAGGTACCCAGGCAAGCTCTAGGGAGAATGTCTCAAGCAATGGGAGCAGACTACATCTGCTTAAGACTATACACTCTGACATGACTGGACTATAGACAGGTATGAGTAGATATAAATCACTTATCAGATGGGTCAGCGGAACCTCTAGGAGAACTCATAGGGAATGGGGACAGACTACTGGTACTACATGAGTCATGACCATACACGTCTGTCTTACAGATAGGTCCATGTAAACAACTACGCTTTTTTTATAGTTTATTTATACCACATGATAGTGGATATGATTTTATGTACCAGGTACACAGGCAAGCTCTAGGGAAAAGCCCTCAAGTAATATGATTAGACTACATCTGTAACAGACTATGCAGTCTGATATGTCTGTGCACAAGACAGGTGTGAATGGATATCAATCCAGTATCAGATGAGTAAAGGGGACATGTAGTAGATCACTAAGGCAATGGGAACATACTACTTCTACTACTAAATGTCAAGTACATACCATTCAGTCATACAGATAGACCCAAGTTAATAACTACTGTTTGGTGATGGGCTGTTTGTACCACATAACAATAGATATGATTTTATGTTAAAGGTACCCAAGCAAGCTCTAGGGAGAACCCATGAAGCGATGGGAGCAGACTACATCTGCAACAGACTATACAATCCAATATGTCTATACTATCAATGGGTATGAATGAATATGAATCACACATCAGATGGATTGGGATGAACCCTAGGAGAACCCATAGGCAATGAGAAAATAATACTGCTACTACTACATGTCAAGAACACCAGTCTGTCATACAGATATACCCATGTAAACAACTACCATTTGTTTATGGGTTATTTCTATCACATGGTAGTGAATATGATTTTATGTTCCAGGTACTCAGACAAGCTATAGGGAGAACATTTCAAGCCATGGGAGTAGACTACATGTACAAAAAACTATACAGTCCCATATGTCTGTACATGAGACAGCTATGACTGGATATGAATCACATATCAGATGGATGGAAAATCTCTAGGAGAACTGATAGGCAATGTCAAACAAACTACTTCTACTTCTAAATGTCATGAACACACGAGTCTGTCATGCAGATAGGACCATGTACACAGCCATAGTTTGTTTGTAGGTTATTTGTACCACATAGATGTGGATGTGATTTTATCTTCTAGGTACCCAGCCAAGCCCTAGGGAGAACTCCTCGAGCCATGGAAGCAGACTATATCTCAGAAAGACTATACAGTCCAATGTGTCTGTACTATAGACAGGTATGAATGGATATGAATCACATATGAGATGTGTTAAAGGGACCTCTATAAAAAGACTCTAACTTTCAATTTGTGTCGTTTACCTATATCAAACCTGACACAGGTGCCTCAGCACAGCTTGCAGCTTATCATGAGCTGTATTTGAACCACCATAGTGTGATGTAGTTAGTACATGGTGCCCAGTAGATGTAAGGTCTTGTAGGTAAACGGCTACTGTTTGTTTATGGATTGTTTGTACCACATAATAATGGTTATGATTATATGTTCCAGGTTGCCAGGCAAGCTCTAGGGAGAACCCCTCAATCCCTGGGAGCAGACTACATCTGCAACAGAATATACAGTTCAATGTGTCTTCACTTGAGACAGGTATAAAAACGGAGATGGATCATGTATCAAATGAGTTAGAGTAACCTGTAGGAGAACCCTAAGGCATTATGGATAGACTACTATTACTACTTCATATCAAGAACATGATGGTCTATCATGCAGATAGGTCCACGTAAACGACTACCGTTTCTTTACGAGTTCTTAGTAGCACATAATAGTTTACATGATTTTATGTTAAAGGTACCTGGGCAAGCTCTTGGGAGAACCCCTCTAGCAATGGGAGCAGAATACATCTGCAACAGACTATACAGTCCAGCATGTCTGTACTCGAGACAGGTAACAATGGATATAAATCACGTTTCAGGTGAGTCAGGAGGACCTATAGAAGACCCCTGATGCAGTAGGAACATACTACTTATATTACTTCATGTCACGTCCAAACAAATGTCACACAAATAGGCCCATGTAAACAACTACAGTTTGTTTATGGGTTTTTTGTATCACATAACATGGATATGATTTTACATTCCAGGTTACCAGGCAAGCTCTAGGGAGAACCCCTCAATCTGCGGGAGCAGACTACATCTGCAACAGAACATACAGTTTTAATGTGTCTTTACTTGAGACAGGTATGAACGGAGATGAATCATGTATCAAATGAGTTAGGTTAACCTGTTAGGAGAACCCTAAGGCAATGTGGATAGACTACTCCTACTACTTCATGTCAAGAACATGATGGTCTATCATGCAGATAGGTCCACGTAAACGACTACCGTTTGCTTATGAGTTCTTTGTAGCACATAATAGTGGATATAATTTTATGTTCTAGGTACCCGGGAAGGCTCTTGGGAGAACCCCTCTAGCAATGGGAGGAGACTACATCTGCAACAGACTATACAGTCCAGCATGTCTGTACTCGACACATGTAACATTGGATATGAATCACGTTTCAGGTGAGTCATGGGGACCTGTAGAAGAACCCTGATGCAGTGGGGACATACTACTGGTACTTCTTGATGTCATGACCAAATCAGTCTATCATACAGATAGGCCCATGTAAACAACAACAATTTGTTTATGGGTTGTTTGCACCACATAATAATGGTTATGATTTTACATTCCAGGTTGCCAGGCAAGCTCTACAGAGAAGCCCTCAATCTGCGGGGGCAGACTACATCTGGAACAGAACATACAGTTCAATGTGTCTTTACTTGAGACAGGTATGAACGGAGATGAATCGTGTATCAAATGAGTTAGGGTAACCTGTAGGGGAACCCTTCGGCAATATGGATAGACTACTCCTACTACTTCATGTCATGAACATGATGGTCTATCATACAGATAGGTACATGTAAGCGACAACTGTTTGTTTATGAGTTATTTGTAGTGTGTAACAGTGGATATAATTTTATGTACCGGGTCCCTAGGTAAGCTCTTGGGAGAACCCCTGAAGCAGTATGAGCAGACGACATCTGCAACAAACTTTACATTCCAGCATGTCTGTTCTATAGAGAGGTATGACTGGATATGAATCACATATCAGATAGATGGGGAAAACTCTAGGAGAACTGACAGGCAATGCCAAACGAACTACTTCTACTACTAAATGTCATAAACACACAAGTCTGTCATGCAGGTAGGTCCATGTACACAGCTACAGTTTATTTGTAGGTTATTTGTACCACATAACAGTGGATGTGATTTTTATGTTCCAGGTACCCGGGCAAGCCCTAGGGAGAACCCCTCGAGCCATAGAGGCAGACCACTTCTCAGAAAGATTATACAGTCCAATGTATCTGTACTATAGACAGGTATGAATGGATATGAATCACATATCAGATGAGTTACGGGGACCTATATGAAAGGACTCTAGCTTTCACTATGTGTCGTTTACCTAGATCAAACCTGACACAGGTGCCTCAGCACAGCTTGCAGCACATCATGAGCTGTTTGTGAACCACCATAGTATGATGTTGTCAGAACATGGTGCCAAGTGGAAGGAGAATTTCTTGTAGGTAAACAACTACAATTTGTTTATGGATTGTTTGTACCCCATAATAATGGATATGATTTTATGTTCCATGTACACATGCAATCTCTAGGGAGAACCACTCAATCTGCTGAAGCAGACTTCATCTGCAACAGAATATACAGTTCAATGTGTCTTTACTTGAGACAGGTATGAAACGGACATGAATCATGTATCAAATGAGTTAGGGTAACCTGTTAGGAGAACCCTAAGGCAATATGGATAGACTACTCCTACTACTTCAAGTCACGAACATAATGGTCTATCATACAGATAGGTCCGTTTAAACAACTACCGTTTGTTTATGAGTGCTTTGTAGCACATAATTGTGGATATAATTTTATGTTCCAGGTACTCAGGCAAGCTCTTGTGAGAACCCCGCGAGCAATGGCAGCAGACTACATCTGCAACAGACTATACAGTCCAGCATGTCTGTACTCGACACATGTAACATTGGATATGAATCACGTTTCAGGTGAGTCATGGGGACCTGTAGAAGAACCCTGATGCAGCGGGGACATACTACTGGTACTTCTTGATGTCATGACCAAATCAGTCTATCATACAGATAGGCCCATGTAAACAACCACAATTTGTTTATGGGTAGTTTGTACCACATAATAATGGTTATGATTGTGCATTCGAGGTTGCCAGGCAAGCTCTACGGAGAAGCCCTCAATCTGCAGGGGCAGACTACATCTGCAACATACTATACAGTTCAATGTGTCTTTACTCGACCCAGGTATGAACAGAGATGAATCATGTATCAAATGAGTTAGGATAACCTGTTAGGAGAACCCTAAGGCAATATGGATAGACTACTCCTACTACTTCATGTCATGAACATGATGGTCTATCATACAGATAGGTCCATGTAAACGACTACTGTTTGTTTATGAGTTATTTGTAGCATGTAACAGTGGATATAATTTTATGTTCCAGGTCCCTAGGTAAGCTCTTGGGAGAACTCCTCAAGCAATAGGAGGAGACTACATCTATGACAGTCTATACATTCTGACATGACTGAACTATTGACAGGTATGAATGGATACAGATCGTGGATCAAATGAGTCAGGGGAACCTCTAGGAAAACCCTAAGGCAATATGGACAGACTACTGGTTCTACTTCATGTCATGACCAAATCAGTCTATCATACAGATAGGTCCATGTAAACAACTACTGTTTGGTGATGGGCTATTTGTACCACATAACAATGGATATAATTTCATGCACCAGGTACCCAGACACACTCTAGCGAGAGTGTCTCAAGCAATATGAGCAGACTACATCTGCAACAGACTCTGCAGTCTAATATGTCTGCTCTTTAACAACATACAAATGGATATGAATCAGTCGAGTAAGGAGGCCCTCTAGTAGAACCCATGGGGAGTGTCAAAAAAACTACCGCCACTATTGAATGTCACAATCAAATCAGTTTATCATACAGATAGGTCCATGTAAACAAATACCATGAGTACGCTCGTCCATCACACAGACAGGCCCATGTAAACGAGTACTGTTTGTTCAGGGGCTATTTGTACCACATGACGATGGATATGATTTTATTTTCCAGGTTGCCAGGCAAGCTCTCGGGAGAACCCCTCAAGCAACGGGAGCAGATGTGTGCAGAAAAGTCCATGTAAACAAGTACAGTTGGTTTATGGGCTATTTGTGCCACATATGAAAGGAACAAGTTCACTTGCTACTTTGAGCCTGCAACACTAACTGCACACCAGTGCTGGTAAATAAAGAAATCCCAACTCTAATCTGCACGCTTTATTAATGCACTTACACATGCCTCACATGGAGAGAGGAACACATGGAATTTTACAAAATTACTGTATTAACTATTGTTTCTGACAACTTCAAAGATAGACAATTGGAAGTACTGCTGAAACAGGAAATAGATCAATTCCTGAGGTTTAAGACCGAGCAGTTCTTTTCCTTCATTTCATTGGAACACACAACAAACATCATGTACGATAAGAAAATAATGGACTTTGAAGCATTTTTAGTACTGATACATGAAATCCCTCACCTATCATCTCAGCTGGAACCATACCTGAAGCACAACATGGAAAATTCAGTCCGACAATGGTTTCATGACTTACAGATTACAAAGACTGAACACATCCATCACGATTTGTTTCCAAAAGTTGAAAATCATCACTAGGAGCTAGGAGGGCAAAGTGAAATCGGTTTTTCAATACTCACAGAGTACAACATTATAGGCAACCTCAACTTTGCATTTATGTGTCAAAAAAGATGGAACTGTACGACATTACCTTCCTTGCAACTGTTTCTGCACACCTTCCTGTGATAGATGTGCAACAACTAATAGAGACAGAGATAGAGGCTTTCTTCAAGCCGCCACCAGAAGAGCAGGAATTTTTCCTCTACCAAACCCGAGTTGAAAGGGTAAAACAGACTAGTGGTATACCTGAAAAAGAAGTCAGAATCACTTGCAACCTTGTACTGCAGCAAAGACCCCAACCATTTTACTCTTCTTTGGAAACTCATTTATCAACAAAGGGTAGGGAAGTTTTTCCTAACCAATTCATGTTCCTCATAATTTCAAGCTTGGAACGGACACATATTCCCTCCTCTGCTAATGCCATCAGGATGTTACAGACTGCTCTATCTGCATGAAGAGAACGTAACCTAAAGTGAACAGTGCTCTTTATAGGATAATGAAAATAAAAGGAAAGTACCAGGCTTGCCCTCGAAGTGGCCAATTTAACGCGCCTGTTTCACAAAGTGAGTTGCTACATGGGGGGTTACTAGCATAAGGCTTCTGCTCTCGAGTGTGACTTCATGCTTTTCTTTTGTTCAGTTCCAACTTGATCAGGACCTCATTTTTTTCCAAATTTGAAAAAAGCAAGAGAGAGATCAAATATGTGAAAATTTTGCATGTAAAGGTAGAGAAATGGTGTGAATAAATTGACAAACAAAGTTTTAGTCGTGACTTGATTTATTTCATTGTATGGTGATGAGAACAAAGTGTATTGGTGTTGCCATTTTCACTTGATGCTTCGACAAGCAACTTGTAAACTTTACAATTCGCACTGTCAAATCCCTTAGATAGTCCATCACAAAGTAACTCCTTTAAGCCGCACGGAATCTGTAGTCTGTTGATCAGTTCATACTGATTTTCAGCAGGTTCTTTGTTGTGGGAGACTAAGTGGGACAGAATAACATTTTTACACGCACCCTCTAATGTAAAGCGTCGTGCGAAATTAAACTTCCTAATAATCATTCCTGCTCTTCTTCTAATTGTATTGATAACCTGGGTGTTCTGCCTTCCAAATCGACTGTCATTGAAGCTGATGAACCACTCAAATATTTCCATCATTGGTTGGCTTAGCTCTTCCCTCTCCTGCTCTGATTGTAGACACCGAAAAAGAAAGTTCTTGATCCAAAACTGCTTGCTTTGCAGGAAACCACAGAGAATAATGTGAACCAAAAGTGGTGTCTCAGCTATTAAGAAAGTGTTTAAAACTAGTTTCCCTCCAGTGGAGTGTGTTTGAGCTTTTTTGCCAAAAAGACTCAGACAAGCAGAGATCCATTCTTCAGCTCTTGTCTCTGGCCTCAGTTCGAAACATAAGGCATCACTTTCAGTGACAGAGGAGGAGGTCATGTTGTTCAATGAAGGAAGTCAGCCAGCATCTGAGTTGAGGTAGATGAAAGTGAAGTTATTTATACGTTTTCTTCTCTCTGGGAACTGATAAGTGAAGCCATGAAGCCCAGTCTCTATGCAAATGAATGCATCACGTGACTTAATTTGCATATAGCTGGGACAATATAAGCATGGACAATGCAGATGCTTGCCATTCAATTGCACATCACCATGGCCAACAACACCTATGCTGAGAAGGAATTTCTACCAAAGAGTTCATGGTCCCGAAACACTATGATGCTGAGATGTACTGGCAATTACCACAATCTGGTAGTTCTGTACATTATGCTGTGCTCTCTGCCATGTGTTTATCTACTGTGTGCTTTTCTATGGCATTATGCAAGAGAAAGAAGGCTGAGGCAGGTTATGGACACCATTCCTGTCCAGAGACGATGAAGAATCATGGCTGAGAAACAATACTGAAAAAAAAGGCCCTTTTCAGGGCCACCACCTCACACTCACAAAAGTTGAGATCTTTTTATTCATCAAATTCTAATGGTTGTACCTAAAGGTATATGTTTGCTTGTTTTTCTTTGATGTAGCTGTTCTATGGCCTTTAATTTGATCACATATTTTCTTGATCATCCCCCTATCTATTCCCAAGTCTTCTTGTGCAGCATACATTGAGTGATAAAACTTGTTGCTTGATGTTTGTTGCTGCTCCCCCTGCTGGTTTTCATTGGCTGCTGAACTCAGGTTAATTGCAACCACTGATTTGGCACAATTACTTTTTTTCAAGGGTACGGGGAGAAGAGAACAATTGCTTCTCTTGCTGCTGTCCTTACTCCTTAGTAACTGTGATCTTGGCAAAAGACAAAGGTTCTCAATCCTGTTGTCCTTTCTGTCTCCATTAAGATGCAAAATGATGTGACGTTTAGGCATAGATTTTCTATTGAAAACTTCCCATATAAAGTTGTGTGCCATCATTGTTCTAACTCCCATTTTTCCTAGACCTTTTACCCTAACAACACAAAAACCAAGCGGGTTGTCATATCCAATATGTGCATTCTGTGAGTTTATTTTTACAATGTTACCCTGACGGTTTGCTCCATACAAATTTTCGGTTGGATGTGGCAGAAACATATCTTTCATTTTATAGGAACACAGTCAAAGTGTCAATAATAGTATACAAACTAGAAAAGCTACGTTTACTTTTTCAGACACAGGTAATTGTAATTGAAGGTTAACTAGCCCTGAGAAGGGCTTTTATTCTTGTGGTTGTTGCTTGTCATATTTCTTCACTGATGACTATGGGTTGGCCACTGGCAGATCATCATCTTTATTGTTTCGTTGAGTGGTGTTTGGCAGAAGTAGCATGTTTTTTGGAATTGTACGTTCATCCAGTCACCGATACAAGCTAAATGAAACTTATGATAGCAATCAAACATTTGCACAACGCAAGGTTTGGCACCAGTTGACAGAGTCCACAAGTCTTCCAGACAAACTGGACATTTGTTGCCCTGTACTGGATCAACATTTACATCCTGTTCATAACACTCAAGTTCAACTACCGATTGACTTTCTTCTGTTGCATCTCGCTTCATTTCTTGAATTTCTACAACCTGTTTTTCA
The DNA here is from genome assembly GCA_936440205.1 of Lepidonotus clava. Taxonomy (NCBI): domain Eukaryota; kingdom Metazoa; phylum Annelida; class Polychaeta; order Phyllodocida; family Polynoidae; genus Lepidonotus; species Lepidonotus clava. The sequence goes on from OW387135.1 coordinate 25,529,949, forward strand.
TTCACTTGTAGAATCTCTTCCACTTCTTTGTCTTCTTCATCAGCAGAGGAACCAGCTATAGGAGAGACAGCAGCAGCAACTTCAACCGCAGATGCTTTGGGGATGTCAGGAACTTCTGCACCTTCCTCCTCCTCCTGTTTGTGTATATACAGGCATTCTTCTTCTTGTTCTTCTACTTTCCTCCTCTTATGAGCGGGAGTAGTAACAGTAGCAGTATCAGCAGCAGCAGCAGCATCGTCTTTTTCATTTCTCTCAAATCTCGAATGTTCATCGGTGTTCATATTGCTGTCGTTCAGCATGAATGAATGAAGGAATCCTCTCCTTTGGGTCTGTTATATAGGATATCATCTCATTTGCATTACAATTAGTCAGCCAATAAGAATCACATCATTTGCATATAAACCATGACTTTGTCTCATTTGCATAGAAATGAAACTTTTGATTTTGTTGTGGAGGGAAACCGAGGTTGATGGACTGAGAGACATAAGGAGATGCATATATTTCCCCAAAATTTAGTTGATATGACATATCCAATATTCGTATTAGTAAACATAATAGTATATATACATTTTAATAGATAGTCCAAAGTAACACTAAGTAAAATTGACAATTTACTTTTAGTTTCTTTTCTTCTCTCTGTGGATTTTTCTTTTCCTCCATGAGGACAGTTTAATGAATATATTTTGTTTTTGTTATAGAATTGAAGTACTTGGGACAACAATTATCAAAAACCCCTAAGCATGAAAGGGGTTTTTGTTGTGAAAACACATTTCACATTATTTGAGTAAAGATCTATCACTTTTGTGATTGTTTGGTGGCCCTGAAAAGGGCCTTTTAGTATTGTTGGTTTTCTTTTTTTTCCTTCTTCAGCAGCGTTTGAAGAAGATACCTGTTCTTGCTCGACATGTTGGACAAGTCTTCGTTACCTTGGTCCATTCCTTTATACATGTATGGTGAAATTTGTGGGAACACTTGCGTAAACGCACCACAATCTCATTTTTATCTGACAACTCTTCCAGACAAATGGCACAGTCATTTGCAGCTTTTATCTTTTTTGATGGTGGAAGGGCATCTTGGAAGTTGTCCCGGGTTGGAATAGGAGCAGGAGGAGGCTGCTGCTGCTGCTGCTGATGCTGCTGCTGCTGCTGATGCTGCTGCTGCTGCTGCTGCTGCAGTCGTTGTTGTGGTTGTATGGTTGGAGGGATATCTGGCAACTCACCATCTGATTCCTTTTCATTTAGTTCTGGTTGCAGGACTTCTTTTTCTTGCTGAAACGATTTCACAGACCTTAACAGCTCCATGAATAACCCAGTACCTCTCTCTGTCTGGAGTGAGGTGACGGAATTACTTTCAGTGAACTCTCTTTTGACACCCTTTATCCATTCCTGCATCCCTCTAAAGGCATTGTATACTCGTGCTTGGTCTCCTATCTCTGTCATGGTTGTTTCACTGTGGCTCAGAAGAACAAGTGATGAACTCTCTATGAAGCAGACCTGTTTTATGATGTGCAACTGCTAATTTGCATACAACTGGTAAAACTATACTAATTAACATATACAGTCCACCAATCAAATTCATCCAGTCAGAGAGGGTGGGAAAAAGCTCTTTTTATAGGCAAATCACCATTCATGGGTTTAAACACAAATTCCCTGGTACAGTTAATTTAATAAAGAAAGAGACCAACAGTTTCTGAGAAAAAAAGGATCTCACAGAGTCACCCGAGGAGTCACTTTGGCAAACATGACACTGTTCAACCTGTAGGTACTGATACCAATTGGGATGGCCCCCAGGGATCATGTTGGCAAAAGTAGATAATGGCTTAGTGACTATGTGTAGGGGTACCTAAGGACACACAATTTTTACCAAATAGGAAAATCAATAGTTTGTCAAAAGAGACTCTGGAGCCTTTGCCCATTTACCTCTCTGCCGACACGCTTTTTCTCTCTCGATTTTCTCCTCAGATTTTTTTCTTTTTTCGTGTCGGCAGAGAGTACAATGGGCAAGGTCTCCAGGGCTCATTTTGGCAAAAGTGAATAATGGCTAAGTGACCAAGTGTAGGGGTACCTAATTATATACAATTTTGACCAAATAGGAAAATCAATAGTTTGTCAAAATAGACTCTGGAGCCTTTGCCCATTTACCTCTCTGACGACACGCTTTTTCTCTCTCGATTTTCTCCTCAGATTTTTTTTTTTTTCGTGTCGGCAGAGAGTCGAATGGGCAAGGTGTCCAGGGCTCATTTTGGCAAAAGTGAATAAAGCCTAAGTGACTACGTGTAGGGGTACCTAATTATATACAATTTTGACCAAATAGGAAAATCAATAGTTTGTCAAAAGAGACTCTGGAGCCTTTGCCCATTTACCTCTCTGCCGACACGCTTTTTCTCTCTCGATTTTCTCCTCAGATTTTTTTTTTTTCCGTGTCGGCAGAGAGTCGAATGGGCAAGGTGTCCAGGGCTCATTTTGGCAAAAGTGAATAAAGGCTAAGTGACTACGTGTAGGGGTACCTAAGGACACACAATTTTGACCAAATAAGAAAATCAATAGTTTGTCAAAATAGACTCTGGAGCCTTTGCCCATTTATCTCTCTGCCGACACGCTTTTTCTCTCTCGTTTTTCTCCTCAGACTTTTTTTTTTTTTTTCGTGTCGGCAGAGAGTCCAATTGGCAAGGTGTCCAGGGCTCATTTTGGCAAAAGTGAATAAAGGCTAAGTGACTATGTGTAGGGGTACCTAATTATATACAATTTTGACCAAATAGGGAAATCAATAGTTTGTCAAAATAGACTCTGGCGCCTTTGCCCATGTACCTCTCTGCCGACACGTTTTTTCTCTCTCAGTTTTCTCCTCAGATTTTTTTTTTTTTTTTTGTGTCGGCAGAGAGTCCAATTGGCAAGGTCTCCAGGGATCATTTTGGCAAAAGTGGATAATGGCTAAGTGACTAGGTGTAGGGGTACCTAGGGACATAAAATTTTGACCAAATAGGAAAATCAATAGTTTGTCAAAACAGACTCTGGAGCCTTTGCCCATTTACCTCTCTGCCGACACGCTTTTTCTCTCTCGATTTTCTCCTCAGATTTTTTTTTTTTTTTTTTTTGATGTCAGCAGAGAGTCCAATTGGCAAGGTGTCCAGGGATTATTTTGGCAAAAGTAAATAAAGGTTAAGTGGCTATGTGTAGGGGTACCTAATTACATACAATTTTGACCAAATAGGAAAATCAATAGTTTGTCAAAAGAGACTCTGGAGCCTTTGCCCATTTACCTCTCTGCCGACACGCTTTTTCTCTCTCGATTTTCTCCTCAGATTTTTTTTTTTTTCGTGTCGGCAGAGAGTCGAATGGGCAAGGTGTCCAGGGCTCATTTTGGCAAAAGTGGATAATGGCTAAGTGACTATGTGTAGGGGTACCTAGGGACATACAATTTTTACCAAATAGGAAAATCAATAGTTTGTCAAAATAGACTCTGGAGCCTTTGCCCATTTACCTCTCTGCCGACACGTTTTTTCTCTCTCAGTTTTCTCCTCAGATTTTTTTTTTTTTCGTGTCGACAGAGAGTCGAATGGGCAAGGTGTCCAGGGCTCATTTTGGCAAAAGTGAATAAAGGCTAAGTGACTACGTGTAGGGGTACCTAAGGACACACAATTTTTACCAAATAGGAAAATCAATAGTTTGTCAAAATCACCCTATACACTTACACTCTCCTTCTGTAGAAAGTAGAGACAAAGGAGGTATCTACTTCTTGAAGGAGTCTAATTTCTTACCCCAACCTAACATGAGGTTCTAATGCTGAGACCTGCTTCTTCGGGGAGAGACGGGTGTACTGGTCTCACACAACGAAGAAGCAGGTCTCAGTATTGAGCCTCATGTTAGGTTGGGGTTAGAAATTAGACTACTTCAAGAAGTAGAGACCTCCTTTGTCTCTTCTTCTTATAGAAGGAGAGTGTAGGTGTATAGGGTGGTCAAAATAGACTCTGGAGCCTTTGCCCATTTACCTCTCTGCCGACACGCTTTTTCTCTCTCGATTTTCTCCTCAGATTTTTTTTTTTTTTTTCGTGTCGGCAGAGAGTACAATGGGCAAGGTCTCCAGGGCTCATTTTGGCAAAAGTGAATAATGGCTAAGTGACCAAGTGTAGGGGTACCTAAGGACACACAATTTTTACCAAATAGGAAAATCAATAGTTTGTCAAAATAGACTCTGGAGACTTTGCCCATTTACCTCTCTGCCGACACGCTTTTTCTCTCTCAATTTTCTCCTCAGATATTTTTTTTTTATCGGTTGGGCGGGGAGTACAATGGGTGAGGTCCCCAGGGATCATGTTGGCAAAAGTGAATAAAGGCTAAGTGACCAAGTGTAGGGGTACCTAATTATATACAATTTTGATCAAATAGGAAAAACAATAGTTTGTCAAAATAGACTCTGGAGCCTTTGCCCATTTACCTCTCTGCCGACACGTTTTTTCTCTCTCGATTTTCTCCTCAGATTTTTTTTTTTTTCGTGTCGGCAGAGAGTACAATGGGGAAGGTCTCCAGGGCTCATTTTGGCAAAAGTGGATAATGGCTAAGTGACCAAGTGTAGGGGTACCTAATTATATACAATTTTGACTAAATAGGAAAATCAATAGTTTGTCAAAATAGACTCTGGAGCCTTTGCCCATTTACCTCTCTGCCTACATGCTTTTTCTCTCTCAATTTGCTCCTCAGATTTTTTTTTTTTTTTTGGTGTGTGTGTTGGCAGAGAGTATAATGGACATTGTCCTCAGGGTTCATTTTGTTTCATATGCATCATTTGAGTACAGATCTATCACTTTTGTGACAATGTAGTGGCCCTGAAAAGGGCCATTTTTTTGGGGGTGGGTGGAAAGGGGTTCCTTCCTTCCATTTTCTTCCCTCACATGTTCTCTGCTGTTGGCCAACGGCTCACAACAAACCACGTTCCAGTATCTTCTCTACAGTATGGGCAAGTTTGATTATTTTTTGCCCATTCGCCAATGCAATTCCAATGGAAATTATGGAGACAACGTGGCAGCCTGAGTTTGATATCAGATTTTGTGATATCTTCCAAACAAATTGCACATTCTTCTTCTGGTTTTATTTCCATGGCTGGTGGAGCACCATCTTCCATGTCCTCATCTAAATTGTTTTCAGGAACAGGTGCAGCATCAGGTCTTTGAGGTGGTGGTGGAGGGATGTCAGGCAATTCACCATCAGATTCCTCTTCCTCTTCTGCTTGCTCCTCAATCTGTTCCTGAGCTGGGAGATCAGCGGGATGTGGTTCCTCAATTCTTGCACCGTGCATTGCTCTTCTAACAGCCTCTTCCAGAAGAGGATTGTTGTCATACTGAGTGAAATATTCTGTGGCCTTAAACAGCTCAAGAAACTGTCCAATTCCTCTATTTCTTTGGGAATCCTCTAGGAGGTGGCTGATCTCAAAATCTCTTCTTATATCAGAGACCCAAGTTCCAATACCCCTGAAGGCATTATTCAGCCTAGCAATGTGAGCTTCTTCTCTTATATCCATGTTGATTGGAGTATGTCAGTTGAATGACAATACTTTTCTATCTGCAGCTACACTTATATAGGGAAGGATCCCATCTGATTTGCATATAAGTGACCTCATCAATAAAGTAATTTGCATATAGATCAAATCAACAACAGGTCATTTGCATAGAGATTAGATTTTCAACAGTAACCAATTTGCATATAAACGGGGTATGTTAAAAGGACTGATACTACTCTGGTGTGATCAGTTCACAATAACCATGCCAATGGATTCAGTACAGGTGGAGAAGTCTAGAAACAAGCGATGTCTAGAAGAGTTGCAGGTGTCCATTAAAAAACCCAAAAAGGGTTGTTTTGTGATACGTGATGCACAGGAAGATGAGAATCCCTTGCTGCAAATTCCAAATGGGCATAACAAGACTTATACCAGGCTGAACATAGAAGAAGATGTAGTGATGAAGGGACCTTACAGGAAATCTTCCAAACGTGACGTGATCGTAAAACGACATGCCATGATGCACAAGGTATTCCAAGACAAACACACCCTACCCGCTGTATCTAGAGGGAATGCATACATTGTATTTCCAGTAGTGAAGAGTAAGTCATGCAAGGAATATGTCATAAAGGATGAAATGTATGAGGACTTCATAAAAGGGAAAAATGTATTCACTTGTGGAAAGGTGTTAGATGTCAAATGCCTTGGAGTGGACCATTTGAATACACTTTCAGCTGAGGTGATTGGTCAGCTGCCTGAGACTGTGTGGTTGCATTTTGCATATCGCTATGCTCTGGGCATTGGTGACAGTGGGTTGTACAATGCTCTGTATGATGGTGAAAATGTGTATGGCATCGACATGGATGATAACAGAGGGAAACCTGGTGAAAAAGGCATCATCAGCTTGTTGTTTGTCAGAGATCCCAGCAGTGCGTGCAAGAGACAAATTTTGAAAACATTGGCCAGGAAGAAAAGTTCAATTCTTGAAAACTTGCAGGTGAAATGCTCACCTGAAGAGCTAGAAGAGTTCCATGGGGTTGTAGATTTTGAAACAATGAATGAGAAACTTGCCAAGCTTAAGATGGAAATGGAAAAAATTTAAGTAATAAAGATGAACGAATGTTACTTCTGTGTGTTGTTGTTTTTCCCTCTCATTCCAATAAAATTGACCATGATTACATACATAGCTATGGTAACAAAAAGAGAGGAAGACAGTGTTTTTGGTATTTTTTGAAACTTTTACTGAATCAGACATTTATTTTTGTCAATCTTTGGTAGGCCACTTGCAGACAAAGAACCATTCACCAGTATTCTCTCTGCAGTAAGGACAAGTTTGACTCTTCTTCAGCCATTCACCAAGGCAGTTCCAATGGAAATCATGAAAGCAGCTTGGCAAGGACAATTTAATGTCAGATGTTGAAAAGGGTTCAAGACAAATCATACATTCTTCTTCCAGGATTTGCTTCTTAGCTTGTGGAGGAGTATCTGCAGAATCATCATCATCGCTCTCATTTTCTAAGACTGGCACAGGAATAGCCGGTGGTTGTAGCTCTGATGGAAGAACGATGTACAATGGCCCTCTGACTGACTCGTTCGCAACGTCTTCAAATGTTCCTTGATTTTGAACTGCCTCTGTCTGATTCATCTTGGCCTGCTGAAGCTAGGCAAATGATGATTCTCATCTTTGCTTGCTGAACTTATAAGGAGGAGAATTGTCATCTAATTTGAATACTACTACAATCACCTGATATATAATTTGCATATTGTAAAAATAATTACCCACTCAACGTTGAACTAATTTGCAAGTAGGCTGAAATCTTAATTTAAGTTACCTATATATATGTGTGTGCAAGACTCCAGAGCATCAGTCTAATCACCGACATCTGACTGGCAAACTACCATCACTGACATTGGCCATGGAGTCTTCTACTGCTGCTGCTGTCACCACTGCTGCTGCTGCCACTGCCGCCACTGGAGCAGACAATCCACACATACTCCAGGCCCGACCCTTTCCAGAGCTCCAAGACAATGAGCAAGGGGTGGAGATGGAAGAGGATACCAAGGAGAAGATTGAGGAAGAGGATGCCATTGGGGGTCGCTATGCCAGATTTGGGAACATACCGTCTGACCTCTATGACTGGGGGGAAGAGATGGAGGCATATGGCGAAACGGAGAAAGAAAGGCGTGCAGTTTCACTTCACCCAACTAGGCTAGGGCGGAAATGGCCAAAGGGCTTGACCACAGCGTTGATTCGTCGTGACGATTCATTGCAAGGACAAAGGTGCATCACCTGTTTCAAGGTAGTGATAAAAATAGGTTATTATCCGTGCACACTGCTCGAAAGCCTGCCAGAAACATTGTGTTGCCAAAGGTATATGTGCAAAGATTGTGTCGTCCTCTTGGCTCAGACACAGGTGGAAAGGTGAAGGAACACGCAGAGTATGCAAATGCCACAATGTCCTGCATGTGGGTTCCTCCCCAAAACAGCCAAATGCCAAATGAGAATAACATTAAACAAGGAAGTGAGGTATGAAAATGACCCAACTCAAGTCGAGGAGTTCACGGACAATTATGTAATTGCAAAGGTACGTGAGCAGAGGCCAGAAGACTTTCCCAGCTCCATCAGAAGGGATTTCAGTTTCTCAAATGAACTGTTTGTGAAAGTATTTTGGAGAACTGCAATTACATTGTGGCCGGCTATAGCTACCGCAAACCCAAGGCTCCGACGCTGGCTTAATATTAAAGTGTGAAGATATTACATGTATATTGCAAGTATATACATATATATAATGTTATTATATATATTGTTGTTGATTGCTGGAGTCTCTTGCACTGAATCCCGCGATATAAAATTCCTTTACATGTTTGAGGTGGAATTTAAAAAGGAAAACAGAAATAAATACAAATTAACTGATAAATTTGTCTTGTTGTTTATAATGTTATAAGTAACACATCTCAGAATTAACCATTATCTCAATATGAATATATGAATAGAAAAGAGTAATGCTAATGATACATACATTTTAATTACAACGTAATCGTTAAAGTCATTCCATCAACCTGCTGGGGGGTCACTTAGCCCTATAGCCAAGACCAAGACCATGGTAGAAACCCCACCCCTGTTTTCTGCGGTATCGTGCTGAGTCAGAGCTTGGCATTACATCTACATAGGCACCTCTCTTCTAGAAGGATCCAGAAGCTTCTAGTAGCTTCCCTAATAGTGAGTCCCATGACACTGACACAGCCTGTCTCATCTGGTTTTGTGCTGCCACCTAGTGTAACTTGTTCATCTTATCAGGTTTCCCCCTACCATCTGGTGTGACTTTCATTATGACGACATGTCCCCTCCCTTTCCAAAAATAGCCACTTAAAAGAATCGCCTCTGCGCCATTCACATACAATGGAAGAACGAACAGTACTAGGAGTACAAGTAACGATAACACAAGTATGTCTCAAGAAGCCAAAGAGGAGGATAGAATACTCAAAGATATTTTAAATGCAATACAGCAGCCAGAAGACAAGCAAGTAGTTGCAGATAAAGAAGATGGAGATATTTTTGGTTAAAATAAATGGTAAAAAAACAAAACAACTGTTTTATTCTGCTTGTATTTATTCAACTTTAAAGCGCATTCCTTCAATTACAATCTTTGCAAAATTCTTGGCTGATTCACTTGGTTGTGGTGCTGAAATAGAAATCCACTGGTTAAGTTCTTCATCTGGTGGTAATTTTTCCATTAGGATATTTTTTGGTTTGAAGTATTTAACAGAGAAATTGCATGTTTCTTTCTGTGTTATTTTTACCTGTCTTTTTGGTTTTTGGTTTCCGTTTTTGGCCAAAAACACTTTAAACGTATAGTATCTCCCGTGGTTGTTACAACCAGATAGTATTCTTCTAAACTTTCTGAATGCCTTAAGCTCCCGTTTCAATCCGTTATCTGATATTCTTATGTGAGCAGGACCAAATTTTGACTTGGGAAAGTAGTCCCCACACAAATTGATCACTGTTTTGATGTATTCCAAACAATGACTTTTATCGTTATCACACCAGGGACCTTGCAGCACAACACTCGGAAACTGCACAACAGAGAATCTTTTGTTCAAATCGAATACTACAGCCTCTTTGGGCAATTGTTTGGATATTCTAATAATTCTGCTCTTGGGGACTTTACAAAAAACTCCAGATGGGTGACTATTACTTGATGTCCTTAAAGTATACTGACTACAAAAATCCTTCAGTGCCAACAGTGTGTGTTTTGCTTTAGTGCAAGAACATGTGTTTTTGCGTTGCATTGTAGGAACTCCAATTTGGAAATCAAATCTAACACTAGAATCCTGGTTGAGTCCGAAAAATGTCACTTCATCTGCCTTGTAAATGAATTTAGGCTTTTTTTCTGCATATTCTATCTTAAAAGGAACATATCCTGTGCCATTCCATAGGTCGAATAAATTTGTAGTTTTGGATGCTAAACACTTTACAGAAACCCATCTTCCTTCTTCTTTGCAGAAAACATGATGGCTTTGAGGAACAAACCACATCTTCTACTTCCTTTTTAAGGTTCTGTGATTAATAAACTCTCATCTTAAGATTGCATATCCTTTTATTTCCCAAAGCAAAATGAAACAGTAATCAGTAACAGTAACATGAACAATGAATATTTCTCCTCCAGCAAGCACATAAAACAAAATTTCATCTAAATCAAAAATTATGATGCCAGCTGCTTCATAGAACAGGGATTTCAATTGTACCGAAATCGAATGTACCATTTCACTTTTCTCCTTGTCTCTTCGTACCATAGTGTTTTAGCTTTTTTTTTTGCATTCCTTGGCTGCCAGTTTCCTCATAGAACAGGGATATCAGGTGTACCAAAATCGAATGTGCTGTCAAAAGATATAAAGTTCTGATTTAAAATGTCTGTCAAGAGGCCGTCGTCTACGCTTGTTACCACAGAGTTCATTCTGGAATCCAACGATTCTTCAAGTTCTTTCAATTTGCGTGTGAAGTTGTCATCCAATAATTTCATTTGCTTTTGAACCATTTCATTTTTCTCCTCAAGAGTTTGAACCATGGATTTCAGCTCATCGATTTGGTCAAGCAAATGGTTTTTTTCTCTTCTCAGTTCATCCCTTTCCTGTGTCACATTCTGTAGTTGTCCCTGTAGATGTTCTTCTCTCTGTTTCAGCATGTTTATTTCCTTCTCTTTCTCTAGGATCTTTTCTTCTAGTCCCTTTAACTTGTGTTGTGATTTGTTATAGAGGAGATGAGCTTCTTCTGTTTGCATTGCTGGGATGACCGTATCCACATCACACCACACATACTTTCCCAAATCAAGCAACCGGATTAACTTCTCTGGGGTGTCTGTTTCTGGATTGTTCAGTGTAGTTTCACTTGAAGTGACCAAATTGTAAACAAGTCCAGAAACTACACTGGCTCCAAAGCGGACAAAGTTGTTGGTTTTGTTGTCTGGGTCTGGTTTCACTGCAAAGTTACGACAAGAGTACATGCCAGTTTGTAGCTCTACTCTCTTTGGTGCAGGTCTAGAAGAGTTTTTTCTCATAGAATCTAGAACCATGACAGTTGCAGTCTGTTTCTCTATGAAACCCTCACTGTCTTTGGTCTGGACTCCGATCCTTTTTGTGGCCTGATGCGAGGGAAAGTGCACAGTTATCTCCCTCCTTCCTTCTCCATCTTTCTCTGGTGAGATCGTAAATGCTTCTGAGAGATGGGCTGTCTTGAGGCGTAGATTTTCTGTGTGGTGATCTTTTATCTTAGTAGTCACCACTTTATTGCAGGAGAGGCTAAGTTTTAGCCGTGTTGCCACCATTGGAACAATGTGCTCCCGATCTTTGTAGAAAACATGCACCTTGAGTGTTTCGTCTGGGTGGATTTCTCCTTCTAATCCAAGTTGTTCAGCTGTTTTCTTGGCTGAAAAAGTAACAGGCATGTATAATGTTGTGCACAGGGCCTTTGTGCGCTGGTTTTTCCTCCCATAATCTTCCCGTATGTAAAGTCTGGCATTTTTGGCATTTGCCAAATGGCAAGCATGTTCGTACTTTGGAAGCTGTTCTTTGTTGGTGATTCCTGTCGGAAGTTTGTAGCCTGTATTTCTGTTTCCTGCCACATCATAATTGAGCTGTCTCATGCAGACTGGATCCAAGGCCGCTCGGCATGCTGAGTCCTTTGTGAAGAAGCAAGAATTGTTAACAAGCGTGTTGTGTCTTCCACATGATTTACAGTCATTCTCTTGCAGCCAGTTAGCATTTTCAGCCTCAATCCCAGGAAACCAGAGATCATCTTGTTGAGCTGAACAGACTGAGCAGTGTATCATCACGGAGAACATGATTGAATTTGACTTCAATAGGCCCATTTGCAGTGTAACAGGATCTGTGTCACTTATCTGGTAGAGAAGCTTACTGTCATCCAAAGGAGTTGGGTCGAGTTGGATTGAGCCAATTTCATACAGTATTTGAACATATTGCAATTGTAGGCGCAGCATGATCTCACTGCAAGTTGTCAGAAAGAACGGGAGTAGAGGCTGGCCAGTTTTTGCGGTTTCCTCAAAGAAATCCACCAAGTGAAGGTTTCCCACTTCATCTTTGACAACCTTTTGATGGTCCATTGCAGCTAAGACAGGAAAGTCAACTCCTTTCCTGAATGGCGAGTGAATCAACCAATCTTGATCTTCGCTCTCATTTCCAAATTGCTCATCGACCTGCCTGTTTTTCCCGCTAACTCCGAATACTTTCTTCATGAAGGCATCACAAGCTTCTGCGTAAGGGAGCATTGGATTCAAATGGTTGGCGATTCCTTCTGTTGTTCCGATCACCACACCTCTTGTGCCTTGGCTCAATTGTGGAAAGTTGGTGTCTTGCTCAACTAATTTGGTGTTGCATTTTGAATTATCAGGTGCAAAAAACTGCTTTGGTGAAAAGCGTGTCATTTTGTTCGATTCTGTAATCCATGCGTCAGTTTGATGAATGAAATGGGCCAATTTCAGTGATGGGTTATCCTGCAAGTCTTCTGGCCTCCTTTGCAGAAATTCACCAGGATAGCTGAATAAGAACTGTGTCAAATTTGTGACTCTGACAAATCTGTCTTTGTAGTCAAAGAATCCCGACATGTCATTTCGAGTGACAAGGTCTGGGTTTTCTGGTAGAATCTTCACAATGATTCGATTCTTTCTAAGAGCTGTTGCTGCTCTGAATCCAAGTTTCCTTTCAGCTATTTGACTTTCAATAGACTGCTCTGATATGGGAGCTGTAGTCTGTGATATGGTTCTTGATCCTGTATCATTCTGTTGCTCCTTCTCCTGATGCTCTGATTGCTCCTCAGGTTTTTCTTGCTGATCACTCCACTGTTCATCATGTTGTTTCCTCTTTTTTGGGCCATCAACTTTGATGATAGTGGTCTTCTTTCTTTTTCCTCTTTGGGTCTTTGGATCTGTGTTGCTCTTCTTTGAGCTGCTCATATTGATCTGTTGATGTTGATGTTTTCTTTTTGGCTTTTATATACTACCTCATTATGTAAATGCAAATTTCAAGCTGCATTCTGATTGGGCTAATCACACAGGCTTATCTGATTGGTTGTAAAATCTATATGCAAATAAGGTAGAGCAATATGATGGGTGGAGATCTGAAAATGGTTGTTTTTTAGTGTGCACTGATTGGCCAAGTGTTTTTACATGCTAATTAGGTACATTAGATGGAGTATAAAGAGACACAAAAGACTGTAGATTGATTCATTAAGTCACAAGATGAACATGACAGATGCAACAAGGATTGGGAAAAGAATTGTTCACCAATTTAGAGACTGTTCGCTTGTTGATGAATTATATGCTAGACATCAAATATTATATGACAGTATGTGTAACAAGTTCCTGGAAGAAAGCAATTCAGAAGGCAGCATTGAAGAAATCGGTGATTCTCTTTTCTCTGATGGAATCACAGTGAATAGAATTGTGTCTCTATTCATTTTTGGAGCTTTAGTGATGGAGAAAAAGGGAGCAGACGACAGCAGAAAAGAAGAGTTTGGGATCTTTATGGGAAAGTACATGTATAACAAATGTAATGGCTACTTGGAGGAGAACAATCTGACATGGATCTCAGTTGAACAAACACTTTTTCCTACCAAGGAATCGTGGTCATTAAAGACTCAGATTTCGTTGTCACTCTTGGTTTTGGCAGCAGCTGCATTGATGTTAACCAGAATTTATAAAAAAGCAATAAAGATGAATGAAAATGAAAACACTTTCTTCTTTCTACATTTTACTCGAGATAAATCCAAATCAAAATGATAACTTCCTCTTTACTGAAGGATAGGCATCATCTGAATAATACTGATCAACCATTACTCGGATCTTGCAGATTTTTGTAGGTGGTTGTGAGTTACTGAATTCAAACAATAATTTGTGACCAGATTGTGTTCCTACCATATTGACTTTTTCTATAATGATTACCTGATTCATAGAAAGAGGACCGGTAGAGAGGAGAATCTTGAGGTCGACATATTGTGATTCGTTGTAAGTATCTGTCACAATGCACAATTCATTAAGTGCCCTACCATCTCTGTACAGACTGTTTGGAGAATATTTCATTTTCAGCCATTTGTTTTGGAACCGATCTGCATTTGAAAAACTTACAGGGATACCAAAACTATTAAACTGGTAGATGCCCCCAGTTGTGTTGACCTCAACTGATCTATGTAAATAGAATCGTGGTCTCTTTTGCTCCATTTTGGCAGATTGCCTCACATGGGTATCTCCAGCATGATATTTCAAAGCTTCATAAAACAGTAGAGGTGGCATTTGTTTTTCAAGGCGAAAAAGCTGGTCTGGACTCATTGTCCAGAACTTGATGTAGGAAAAAAGAGAGTGGTCATTGAATGCATTGTATTTCATCCAGTTTCTTACGTGCTGAAGTAGAATGTATTCACTTTCAATCACCATGTTTTCTTCCTTTATGAAGGAAACCAACTGGTCATAAGATATGTCAAGGAACAACTCTGAACTCACAAGCTTGGAAAAGTTCAAGAGTAAGAATGTTTTTAATTTGGCACTCAGTTCTTCATAATTCATCATATATGAAGTTCGTTGCCACCAAATCAATACAGAATCTACTTCTGTTGAGAGTTCGAGAACACTGTCCATGTATCTTTCACACATACATTGCAACTTGCTGACTGCATATTTGTCAGACAAAATAGCGAGAGGCAACACATTCTTTCTTGTGAAATCTATGTTGTCATTGTCGTAAAAATACTGAAAGAAATCTTTCATGTAAGGCAGGGACAGATCTTCTTCAATGATACTTACAACAGGAAGTGCTGAATCCTTCCAAAAGTTGCTGGTTAACATCGTTTCAAAAACTTTACTCTGTGACCCCAAGACATCTTTTGACAAATAAAACTGCTGACCGTTTTGCAGCTTCATTGTTACATCTGAGTGATTAGGGTCATTGAATGTCATGTTTGTGATTTCCTTTCCATAGTCTGGATGTATTATAGGTGGATCATATTTTTTGTCATGTATCCCTTGCTTCATCATCATTTGGATGTCTACTATGTGCTCCATGAGTGTATTCCATTGTGATTCTATGATTTCTATGATTTGTTGGTTCCCACGCCATGGTCCATTCCAACAATGTATGGTTTTACCAATTACACTTACTTTCTGATAAGTGCGGAATAATTGACTTATCATATGTTGTTTTCTACAGAGCCAATCCCATCGGGTAAATTGTACTGTGCCGATCACATATTTTTCAACATTACTGCAAAAGTAACAAAGCTCATTTGATTTGATTAAAACAAAGTACAAGTTTGTTGAAAGCTTTACATAAACAAAGTCTCTTAACAAGCAATATGAAATCTTGCCTTTTACTATCATGGTTTGTAAACTCTGGTATTTTCTTTTTTCTGGATTGAAGATTTTGGCTAATAATGAAATCCAATTTTACGCACAATTACTAGTTTATTAGATATAGGATGTGTCAAACGAAATTGTCATAGAAACAAGAAGCATGATTCGTAAAATCAAAGTAATGGCTAGTTTAAGGGAAGTAAAAATTTATCTTGAAGGAGGAAAAGGTGTGAAACTTTCCCTCAAACGATGGAAGCAACTGACTAGTTATAGGGAGGATGTGACAAAAGCTCTTGAAACTGGAAATACGTTCTCTGTACATTTAGGAGGCCCATTTTATGTTCATGTAACAAGCAGCTCATCAGGAGAGGAGGAGGTCTGCATTTCATCAAGAATGGCAGAAGACAATGAATATATAGATGGATATGATGACGATGAAGATGACGATGAAATAATTGGACCAAGTCAGGAGCAGGTTAAAATAGTAGAAGAAGTCTGTTTCACCAAAGAAGAATGGTTCTTTATGTTAAAGTTAATGCAGAGGGTTAACAAAAAAATTGGTTTTGTTTTGGACAAGATTGTGCCGTGTTATCTTGCTGATGATCATCAGAATCAAGAAGGAATGCTTCGCTGCAGAGAATGTAATCCTATCAAAAGAGGACGAAGACCATGGCTCATTTGATGAAGAAAAAGTGAAAAAAAAAAAAAGTTCCTTGAAGGAATTAAAAAAAAAAAAAAAGGTTATTTTCTTAAGTTCTTCTAAACAACTAAATAGGTCATACAGTACACCATTTTCTCTATCTTTGAAACAGATAACATTAGAACATAGAATGGAGCAATCTGATTGGTCTAACATTATGAACCTCATTTGCATGTTATGGCTAATTACCATGTTAAAGCAAAAACAGTATAAATAGAGGTAGCTGAACCAAGGAGCGTTAGTTCTAACTTGGACTGTGATCGACCAACATGCTTCGGAGAACCCAAGCTATTGTAGTTGAGGAGCTGCTAGCCCTTCATTGTCAACAACAAAGGGAGCTTCGACAGTTGAGAAGGGCAGCCCGACCACCACCACCACCACCACCACCCCCATTGAGAGGGGGAGCCCGACCGCCACCACCACCACCCCCATTGAGAGGGGGAGCCCGACCGCCACCACCACCACCCCCATTGAGAGGGGGAGCCCGACCACCACCACCACCACCACCACCGTTGAGAAGGGCAGCCCGACCACCACCACCACCACCACCACCACCACCACCACCACCACCACCACCACCACCACCACCACCACGTCGGCCATCTGTAGGAGCTCATGGCTGGAACTAAATAGAGAAAGAAACACAAACAAAAAAGCCCTTTTCAGGGCTAACCATCAGTCTAAAAATGTTGGTCTTCTCGAAACAAAATTAAAAATTACATGTTCATGCCTCAGAAAAAAATAACTTTTCAGTCATTCTGACAAAACCTAAATGATTTTTACATACAAATTAGAAGGTGTACATGTTCAATGAAAGGCTCGGGAGAAGAAGGAGGAAAAATTAATGTTGGCAAATTAGTATATGGGTGTGGTCTCTTTTTACCAACAATTGATTTTCATATTTGAGTAAAAGTGTAAGCTTAGTATCTGGTAAACATATCCATTTCTTTCCCTGCATATATTCTTATTTGCCCAAATGACCACTGGCAACCACCTTGAAGTAAAAAAATTAAAAAAGAATTAAAGAAAATACAAAATTGGATAAATAGTGAAAACTGAGAGCAAATTTATAATAGGCTCATTAGATTGTTGCAGAAGTATTAGAACCCAAATTACATTAGTTTTTTTTTACAGCACCAGTGATGATAGTCTTAGTCAACCATGATCGGCACACCCTAAGCTTCTAAAGCCCTGGCGAATTGATATCTCACTTGATAACCAACAGGTGACTGAGGCGAAATGTACTATGACCATACACTCAAGTCAGGATAGTGGGGGAGGGCTGCTTGTGTCACAACCTTTTCTCAGTGTCTCCATTAGTCCATCATTGCCTTTTTCCCTCCCGGCTCAGGACCATTCTCAACAACACTGATATCTACTATCCTTTTTACCTGTCGCAAGTGAAACCATTCTGCGGGTAGAAGCGGGTCAGTGCAAGTCTTAGAACCAGAACACTGAAGGCCAACCTTGGTCTGTCAACTGACACTCACAGACGTGACTTATCTTTTTTTTTTTCCTGTGTTTTTTTTTCGTTTTCTCACTTGGCACCACTGGGATTCGAACCCGGGACCTCTCACACAGAAAGCGGATGCTTAACCAACTGGGCCACCGAGGAGCCTGTCTACTTGGGCCAAATGTCTCCTTTTTAAACTTAACTTTGAAACTAGGTCATGACCTACTTACTAGAGCTAATAAAAAAATTAATGATTGATTTTCCTATTTGGGTTAAAGTGTAAACTTAGTATCGGGTAAACATCCATTTTTTTCCCCCGCATCTATTTTTTTTCTCTCCAAAATGACCACTGGCAACTATGCCCATTGTACTCTCTGCCAACACATTAAAGTAAATACAAAACATTTTTTATACTGAACCTTGAAACTAGGTCATGACCTACTTAATAGTGCTACAGTCTATAGACTTTGTGGAAACAGGGTCACGTGATCACTCTTTGGTGAGCACCATACGCAAATACACTACCACATGGTGATCACATGAATCTAGAATTTTTCATTTTCAGACAAAAAAAAAAATGTGGGGAGAAAAATGAGAGAGAAAAAGCGTGTCGGCAGAGAAGTAAATGGGCAAAGGCTCCAGAGTCTCTTTTGGCAAAGTATTGATTTTACTATGTAGTCAAAATTATATGTCCTTAGGTATCCCTAGACTTGTTCATTTAGCCATTATCTACTTTTGCCAAAATGAGCCCTGGACACCTTGCCAATTGGACTCTCTGCCTGAAAAAAAAAAAAAAAAAAAGTCTGAGGAGAAAAACGAGAGAGAAAAAGCGTGTCGGCAGAGAGGTAAATGGGCAAAGGCTCCAGAGTCTGTTTTGACAAACTATTGATTTTCCTATTTGGTAAAAATTGTATGTCCCTAGGTACCCCTACACCTAGTCACTTAGCCATTATCCACTTTTGCCAAAATGATCCCTGGAGACCTTGCCAATTGGACTCTCTGCCTGAAAAAAGAAACAAAAAATCTGAGGAGAAAAATAAGAGAGAAAAAGCGTGTCGGCAGAGAGATAAATGGGCAAAGGCTCCAGAGTCTCTTTTGGCAAACTATTGATTTTCCTATTAAGTGAAAATTATATGTCCCTAGATACCCCTAGACTTGGTCACTTAGCCATTATTCACTTTGGCCAAAATGAGCCCTGGAGACGTTGCCCATTGTACTCTGTGCCGACACGAAAAAAAAAAAAATCTGAGGAGAAAATCGAGAGAGAAAAAGCGTGTCTGCAGAGAGGTAAATGGGCAAAGGCTCCAGAGTCTATTTTGACAAACTATTGATTTTCCTATTTGGTCAAAATTGTGTGTCCTTAGGTACCCCTACACGTAGTCACTTAGCCTTTATTCACTTTTGCCAAAATGAGCCCTGGACACCTTGCCCATTCGACTCTCTGCCGACACGAAAAAAAAAAAAATCTGAGGAGAAAATCGAGAGAGAAAAAGCGTGTCGGCAGAGAGGTAAATGGGCAAAGGCTCCAGAGTCTATTTTGACAAACTATTGATTTTCCTATTTGGTCAAAATTGTATATAATTAGGTACCCCTACACGTAGTCACTTAGCCTTTATTCACTTTTGCCAAAATGAGCCCTGGACACCTTGCCCATTCGACTCTCTGCCGACACGAAAAAAAAAAAAATCTGAGGAGAAAATCGAGAGAGAAAAAGCGTGTCGGCAGAGAGGTAAATGGGCAAAGGCTCCAGAGTCTATTTTGACAAACTATTGATTTTCCTATTTGGTCAAAATTGTATATAATTAGGTACCCCTACACTTGGTCACTTAGCCATTATTCACTTTTGCCAAAATGAGCCCTGGAGACCTTGCCCATTGTACTCTCTGCCGACACGAAAAAAGAAAAAAATCTGAGGAGAAAATCGAGAGAGAAAAAGCGTGTCGGCAGAGAGGTAAATGGGCAAAGGCTCCAGAGTCTCTTTTGACAAACTATTGATTTTCCTATTTAGTGAAAATTATATGTCCTTAGGTATCCCTAGACTTGTTCATTTAGCCATTATCTACTTTTGCCAAAATGAGCCCTGGGGACCATCTGCATTGGACTCTCTCCCTGAAAAAAGAAAAAAAAAATCTGAGGAGAAAAATGAGAGAGAAAAAGCGTGTCGGCAGAGAGATAAATGGGCAAAGGCTCCAGAGTCTCTTTTGGCAAACTATTGATTTTCCTATTTAGTGAAAATTATATGTCCTTAGGTATCCCTAGACTTGTTCATTTAGCCATTATCTCCTTTTGCCAAAATGAGCCTTGGGGACCATCTGCATTGGACTCTCTGCCTGTAAAAAGAAAAAAAAAATCTGAGGAGAAAAATGAGAGAGAAAAAGCGTGTCGGCAGAGAGAAAAATGGGCAAAGGCTCCAGAGTCTCTTTTGGCAAACTATTGATTTTCCTATTTAGTGAAAATTATATGCCCTTAGGTATCCCTAGACTTGTTCATTTAGCCATTATCTCCTTTTGCCAAAATGAGCCCGGGGGACCATTTCCATTGGACTCTCTGCTGGAAAAAAGAAAAAAAAAAATCTGAGGAGAAAAATGAGAGAGAAAAAGCGTGTCGGCAGAGAGATAAATGGGCAAAGGCTCCAGAGTCTCTTTTGGCAAACTATTGATTTTCCTATTTAGTGAAAATTATATGTCCTTAGGTATCCCTAGACTTGTTCATTTAGCCATTATCTCCTTTTGCCAAAATGAGCCCGGGGGACCATCTGCATTGGACTCTCTGCCTGTAAAAAGAAAAAAAAAATCTGAGGAGAAAAATGAGAGAGAAAAAGCGTGTCGGCAGAGAGATAAATGGACAAAGGCTCCAGAGTCTCTTTTGGCAAACTATTGATTTTCCTATTTAGTGAAAATTATATGTCCTTAGGTATCCCTAGACTTGTTCATTTAGCCATTATCTCCTTTTGCCAAAATGAGCCCTGGGGACCATCTGCATTGGACTCTCTGCCTGAAAAAAGAAAAAAAAATCTGAGGAGAAAAATGAGAGAGAAAAAGCGTGTCGGCAGAGAGATAAATGGACAAAGGCTCCAGAGTCTCTTTTGGCAAACTATTGATTTTCCTATTTAGTGAAAATTATATGTCCTTAGGTATCCCTAGACTTGTTCATTTAGCCATTATCTCCTTTTGCCAAAATGAGCCCGGGGGACCATCTGCATTGGACTCTCTGCCTGTAAAAAGAAAAAAAAAAATCTGAGGAGAAAAATGAGAGAGAAAAAGCGTGTCGGCAGAGAGAAAAATGGGCAAAGGCTCCAGAGTCTCTTTTGGCAAAGTATTGATTTTCGTATTTGGTTAAAAACTTCCACTTAGTACCTGGTGAACAACCATGTTTTCCAATATTTACTTTTGCCAGAATAAGGCCTGGGGACCATCCCCACTCTCTGCTTGGTAATCAAAGCAGCAGCAGTAGAATTATCAAGTAATCTTTATCCTGTAGTCAAATTGGTTGATGTTGTTCTTTATATCAATGAAAATGGAAATGCAGCCTTTCCCATTTAGATATACTTGGGTCATGATACCTGAAACCATTAAAAGTCACTCAAAATTGAGTACATTGTTGAATGTCAGTTTTGAAGATTTGTACTATTCGAGTGCTTCAAATGTCCTGAAGGTCATTAAGTTCAAATTTTATCACTTACCATCAGGAATTTGTAGCACATGGCAGTGTTTCAATCACTTTCTCTCTCACCAAAATTACCTGATCCTGGTTGTTATGTTGTTAAATGTACTCATAAGATCAGTGTTACAAAAGTAGGCAATTTTGAAGATGATTACTCTTCCAGTGATTCAACATTTCAGTACCAAAGATTTTTCAAACAACATCAATGTTAACCGAATTGTTGGTTCAGAGGATTCTCTAATCACAGCAGCAGCAGCAGCAGCAGCAGCAGCAGCAGCAGTAGTAGTAGTAGTATCAGCAAATAATCTCCATTCGGTAGCCAAATTGGTTGACGTTATTCTGGAACATGGACATGCTGCTAGCCCATTTAGGTATATGTGATTTACAACTTCCTGAGAGTTAAAATTCACCCAAGGAAAGAAGTGAATCATATACTTTTAAATGAAGCTTTCTCTCTTGTGATTTACAGGTGGTCTGGAATAAAAGGAATTACTACTCTGATGATCACCGTTCCTGAAGAACAGTGTGGTCAAACCATATCACTGCACGACAGGGGTGACAACCACAGGGCAGTGTGTCTGTCACTCTGTTATGATGCAAAGTTATCTGATCCTGGTGATGTCTGTTATGATGCAACTGACAAGGTAAAGTCACCACTTGTAGGAGGACCTAAAGAAATATGCTTTTATGCATCTAGCCCATTTAGATATATATGATCCACACCGTCCTAGGAGTTAAAAGTCACCTAAGGGCAGAAGTGAATCATATACTTTTAAATGGAGCTTTCTCTCTTGTTATTTACAGGTGGTCTTGAATAAAGGGAATTACTACTCCGATGATCATCATTCCTGAAGAACAGTGTGCTCAAACCATATCACTGCACATCAGGCGTGACAATCACAGGGCAGTGTGTCCCTCACTCTGTTATGCTGCAAAGTTTTCTGATCCTGGTGATGTCTGTTATGATGCAACTGACAAGGTAAAGTGACCACTTGTCGGAGGACCTAAAGAAATATGCTTTTATGCATCTAGCCCATTTAGATATATATGATCCACATCGTCCTAGGATTTAAAAGTCACCTAAGGGCAGAAGTGAATCATATACTTTTAAATGGAGCTTTCTCTCTTGTCATTTACAGGTGGTCTTGAATAAAGGGAATTACTACTCCGATGATCATCATTCCTGAAGAACAGCGTGTTCAAACCATATCACTGCACATCAGGCATGACAATGACAGGGCAGTACTAGTGTGTCCGTCACTCTGTTATGCTGCAAAGTTATCTGATCCTTGTGATGTCTGTTATGATGCAATTGACAAAGTAAAGTGACCACTTGCAGGAGGACCTACTGAAATGTGTTCTTAACCAAACGGGAAAGTTGTTAATTTCTAAATTTCTTAAGTCCATGGATTTATGTCAGAATCAACTAAGGCTTTATCATTGCCTTCTCCTTAATTCTACTTTAAATCATGAATAAAGACACTAATCTATTGGGGGATTCAAAATATTTTGATTTTTTATTATCAAAACAGATACTTGATGTGATTGGCTTAATAATATGCTAATCATCTTAAACATAATTTGCATATATAGCTTCCAAACTATATAAAAGGCATGTGCTTTCATGTTTGAACAATTATTCTATCATGGATGATCACACGTATTGTAAACCTCTGAATCTAGTAGCCATAGATGAAGCAGAAAAAGACAAGGAAACAGTGATACTCAAAGACGTTTTTCTTTCTGCAACAAAAGTAAGGTCACCTGAAAAAGATAATCTATATAGAGCAAAGGCATCTCACTGTTGTAGCTGCGATTCTGATGTGTTTGTCAGGAACCACGTAGACTGAGGAGGAGGCACTTGGGAAAGGAAAAAAAAACTACAAACCAACACCGGCCCATTTTTGGGCCACCACTTATTTAACAAAAGTTTGATCTTTACCCTTTGGTTGAGAAGTAGCACGTGACAATTATCCTGTACACATTAATTCAATATGGAGCATGACAAAATATCAGTAGAGCAAAAGAGCTACAACCAATCAGAACCGAAACAGGACAACAACAACCAAGTTCTAACTAAAGAAGATGATATCATTGAGAGGAAAGATGTGATTGTTGCATATGCAACTCTTGTTCTAATAGAGCGATTGTTAATAAAGCAGACAGAGGTGTAATAAAAATTGAGTTACCTAGGTTTATGTTATTTCTGTTCTATCATTGATCACATTTTCTAAGCTCCTTTTCAATCACATTGTTTTCGTCTGGTTTCCCATTACAATAGTCAAGTAAGTCTTGGAAACGTTCTGTTTTGTTTGGTACAAGACTATATAGCTCATTTAGATCAAAGATAGTAATCTCTTCATTGTCTGCATCTCCACCTTCTTCTTTTTCTGGATTCTTTCCATGGCCAGCTTCATAGCATGTGTCAACTGCACCATAGTTTCCCATTTCCACATCCAAGTCATTTTTCTTCATCTTCTTTGTTTCTGTTAGCAACGGATCCATTTCTCCACTCTTACTTTGTTTTTGTTGAGAAAACTGCAACCTCAAAGAATTCAGAAACTTTACTTTTGCTTCATCCATTATGTTTCTTGTCTTCAGTCAAACACCTGATTAATGATTGTGGTGTAATCCATTTCTTTAATATTAGGCAGCGGTACTCATTTACATATAAATTCAACAACCAATCAGATCATACTATGCAGAGATACAGTATAAAAGATCTGATTCTCTGCCTGATGTGATTAGATGTGATCAGAATGATCTTAGAGACGGTAGTACAGTTCATATCAGAGAGGGGGGAGGAAGAAAAGGAGCAATTCCAAGTGCAAGCTGTTCAGCCCCGAAAGATTTTCAGACTCAAATTAAAGAAAGCACACAATCATAACAACATGCTTTTTATTGACAGGATGTTGCAGATTCTACTCTTGCTACTTATGAGTTTATTGGTCATAGAATTGTTTGTAATCATTTTCTTCTTTTGGAAATAAAATATGAAAAAGTATACATAATGTCAATATCTATTTTGCTTCTGTCTCTCCTCTGCATATTTATCCTACTTGTTTAATCAAATTGTCCTCTTCGACTGCTTCTCTTGATTCTACTCATTCTGATGATGCTCTAACCAATTTTCTTGGTCCATTTCAAATCATCCTTTGGATTCCTGTATCATTTACAATTATTCTGCAGAAACTAACATAAGAAAAAAAGTATAAATAATAGTAAAGTCCATTTCATTTTTGTCTCTCTTCCACATCTTTATCACCCTTCTTTTCTAATTGTTCCTTTTCATCTGCTTCATCTATTGTGTTTTGCAGTTCTTGGAATAATTCATTTATGTTATTTCTGCTCTATCATTGATCACATTTTCTAAGTTCCTTTTCAATCACATTGTTTTCATCTGGTTTCCCATTACAATAGTTAAGTAAGTCTTGGAAACGTTCTGTTTCATCTGCTTCATCTAATTTTTTCAGCATTTCTTGGAATAATTCTTCTAACCCTTGATTATTCTGTGACTCTTCTTGATTTTGCTCAGGCTCTATCAATTTCTCTTGATCCATCTGAACTCATCTCTTAGATTCGCATGCCATTTATAGCCAAACAAATAATTAAATGTCACCTGTTCTAGATATCCCATGTGACTCAAGCCAAATATCAAAATCACCCTCAAGGGTTTTCAGATGCTTTGATTTTGAATTCCGCAGTTCCCTGATTTGGTTGAGTTGAAACTTTAGCTTTTGTACACAGTCCTGCAAAGCTTTTGTTGACATTTTACCAAACAAATACTTTGTCCAAGGATCCGTTGCTGCATACTTGTCCTCATCATCATCTTCTTCTTCTCCTCCTTTATAGTCTACTGCATGTTTCCCCCCAAAGTCACAATCCTGGCTCTGATTTAATTTATCCCATTCTAATACAAAGTCCGTCAAGCTCTTAATCACTCCTCTCACAAAAGAGCCCATTTTAGTAGTATTTCTTTTGCAAGACTAATGATATGCTCAGAATTGAGAGGAATAGGAAGAGAGGGATTGTAGTGAGGATGCAGAACCTTCTTAGAGCAGGAGCCTCTGTGATGATTGAGGCAATCAATTTTGCCTTCTCTTTCCCATCTCTGCATGACAATGGATTGGAACCATTCTGGGAGAAACGGCCAAAGACAAGATATTTCAGGGTTACACCTTTTTTTCCTCCTCATTCCATATAAGTTTTTAGACCAAGAATCATCATCTGATATGATGTTTATTGAACTGCAAACATTTTGAAAGTCAATTTGTGTGCTACCTTCATCTTTTTGATGTTGTTGATATCGAATGAGTTCTAACCAGATGATTAACTGACACTTTTCTAGTGCGGACAAGTTCTTTTTAAGGGTCAACTCCCATTCACAACTTAGGTAGTTAAGTGCCCTGTCCACTGTAGCTGATTCCAACAAAGGAGCCAAAAGCTGGTGACTTGTGGTGAGTAAGGAGTCTTTGGTTTGACGTTGAGTGTTGATTGAAAATGAGTTATTATACAGTTGATTCTGACAAATCACTTCATTGCCACTTCCTCCAATATAAGTTGATGCTGACTTTAAAGGGGGGAAACAAGAATCTTTTGAAAATATCACAGAATCGTCTTTCCGTAGTTGTTCAAATAAACTAAAACGGTTTTCTATTCCATGAAGAAGGGTAGTGTAATTTCTATTGTTTGTTCGACATGGAGTTCTCACGTGGGAGTACCTTTTCATTGATGATGCTGTTGAAAGTGCACTATGACAAGAACTGTAATAAAATTCTTCAAACGGGCATCCCTTGCTGGTCATGTTGTTGGAAAAAGTGGAAGGAAATGCTAAATGAGAACTGGAGGATATGAATGGCCTTATTCTTTTAGTCATGTTTTCCATGAAACAGTTAGAGTTTTCTGCATTTCTAAGATGTATGCTATGTGCTTCTTCCTCTGGAGGTGTGTCATCACTGTAGAATGTGTTGTAGCTTGAAACTTGATTGACACACGAGTACACCACGAAAAAATTTCCTTCTGCATTGCTACCCAATACTACAGCCATAACTTTTGCATACTTAATTGTTTTGTTTACCCTAGTAATATAAAGATCTTCAGTTAAAAATTGGAACCTCATTCTTCATACATGATGCATAGCGCGTCTCTTGCGAACCTTTTTAAATCCACAGTAGAATTTTCAAGAATGCTTTCCAACAAATGTGTTAATTTATTTTGAATCCTTGTAGTGGAACTCCGGAATGCAAAGCCTTTATCCCACAAAAGAACAATGTGATCTATCTGTTGGATCATGCTTTCTTCAAAGTTTGTTTTTCTTTGCCTTTCTGAGATATTTTTTCCATCATCATTGCTAAGAAGGAGCTCTTTCATTCTCCTCAACTTTTTCACTTCTATTTCTTTCTCAGAAGCCTCATTTCTTTTCTCAATGCCTTCTTCTTCTCGCTTGAATCTTGGTTGATAGCGACTGCTCTTAGTCCTTTGACTACTCATACTTGTGTCTCAATACTAGATTTCATAATGGTAGAAGAAATCTGATAATAGTAAACTAATATAAATGGTCTTGCTTTAGAATATAAACTTTTTGAATTCTGTCAATTATGTTGAGCAACAGGTTTGCTTCTTGCTTGGAAAGTGCTAGCTTGCCTGTTTCAGTTTTATAGCATGATGACCTCACAGCTACGTCCATCATGGAGAGAAGTACCTGTAACACCTCATCTTTGATTTTTCTCACAGCTTTTCGTTCATGATTATATTTGAAATGCTGATGCACTGCATGGGCATCTAGTTTAAGCAGGCCTCTCAGCTTTTCTGGATGCTTTCGGCTGTAATGTTTCAAATTCTGCAGCACTTCATTTGCAATGTCTAAGGCAGGACGGCCTTCTTGTTGGTTAAACATAGCCTGTGCCAATTCCAAAAACTCGATCAGAGTAGCACCTTCTGAGGAGTCCTCTTTGAGAGACATCATGTTCCTGTTGCATTTGATTTTGCATATTTCACAAGTGGCTGTGTTGTCAAATCCAGGAAGAGGATCAGTTCCTCCCAAATTAGTATTTGGAGCAAAAGCAGTGGAATCAGGTTTAGACCTGTCATAAACAACATCATCTGTACAACCAAAGTTAGATACAAGTTGATCCAAAAAACACTCTTCTTCTTCTTCTTCTCCTGCTTTGTTCTCATGTATGCTCATTTTATTCGGTTTCGTTTTAGTCATTTGTCCTCTATTTTTGTTGTAGCCATCACTGTGTTGTGAATCAAATGGACCCAAAAGTTTTCTTAGCTCATCCATTAAGGTTACTATATTTATTTATTTTTTGTATTTGTAGTTAACAAAAGTTAATAAATATGGAAAAAGTGATTATGCAAGAGCTCTTTCATGTCAAAGGGGAAGAACAAGAACAGGTATCAAAATTAGGATGTAGAACATTTAAAACCTATGCTTCTTCTGATGAATGTGGTTCTTTCCGAACTGTGCTTCCAAATAAATCTTCCATTTGGCCATCTGCTTTTGCAAACCCCTTTGTTAAATCAATCAAGAGGTTTGTTATACTTCAGGAAAGAAAGAAAATAAAACAACAATTGATGGAAGAATTTCACCTAACTTATGATGAACTTGCTGTATGTAGAAAAAAAGGCACAAGAGCCTGGCAATCCATGTTCAACAAGAGTATGGATCAGCAGCAAGAGCAACAAGAGTCGGATGGCATTACAGTAATAAAAATGATGATGGAGTGCATCATGATGATTACCAATAAACTTGAAATGAAACTTGAGCCATTCCAATTGGAAACCATTCGCGCATGCATTTGTTCTAGGGCTGTTAAGCTTTTAGGACAGGATCTTTTCAAGCATGTTCCATCCATACTCGAAACACTTGGACTTGCTGGAATAGTTGAACTAGAAACCATGAGGAGAGATGAACTAAATGAACTGTTTCTACAATACTGCAAGCGGTTTATTGCAGTTGTGGCACCAAGAAGGAATGGCAAATCTAAATCAGGCAAGCTGTTTGTTGCAGCAAATGCTGTGTGTGAAGAGGGTTCAGTTATAGTATTGCTTGCTCATCAGATAAGTGCTATACTTTTGTATAAGGAAGACATCTTAAACTATTTGGAAATCTTGACCGAAAGAGGGACCATAGGCTCTAATTCAGGAAACTTCCCTAGATTTCGCATCAGGAATTCCCTTTATTCCATTAAAATAGAATTTGAACAAGGAAAACGCCAATCATCCTTTATCTACTTTGTGGCAGGGGGAGAAAATGTAAGTATGTCTTTCTGTTTCATTAACAGTAATATTGTAAGTGTGTTTTTTTTTTTTCTTGATCACTAATCAGATATAAGATCCTGTTTAGAAAATGAAGACACCTCATCTGACTATCAAGAAACATTATACTAACCAAGCCTCCTTCAATCAAAATGAACAAAAGGAGAATGGGGTCATATGCAGTATACATCACAACTGTTCCAATTCCAGGAACTGGATAATTTCCTATGAAAGAGACACAGACACGGCATTAGAGCAAATTTGCAAAGATAGGGACACATTGGGAGGTACCTACTATGTTGTTCAGAACACAGTACAACTTGAAAGCTCTCACCCCACTATGACACTGAGTGTTAGTTACCCTTTGAAGTTCTGGGTGATTTGTAGGGAGTCAGAGGTCACACAAGGCTATTATGAGAAAAATGTCATGGATGATGTATGGTTTCTCAGATTTTTTAAACCGCACATTTCAAAAATCCTTGGAGCAGAGGCTGAAGCTTTCTTCACTAAACATGTGTTGCAGGTGGCACAGGTGGAGCAAAACTTAAACACATTTATCAAAGAAAAGAGAGTACCATGGAAAAAAAACAACAAGACACCGACATTCTATGATTTCAGTGTGATGTTACAAGATAAAGAAATAGAAAGTCCACCAGTTTTGGCATACAAATATAACTTTAAAAATGTGTGTATTACTGGAAAACATCATCATTGATTTTAGAATGAGGTGTATAATCAGGAAATTTCTAGAAGATGGCCAAAAGTGCATACCTCGTCAGATTCCAGGCAAAAATTCCTCTGGAACACATAATGGTGTCGTCTTTAGAGGAAGGAGCTCCGAAAATGAGGACGCTTCCTCTCCTCACATATTTTGCAGAACAGGATCCAGAAACGATAAGCATACTACCTTCAAGGTACCTGAAAGGAAATGAAAATGTCTTAGGATGGTTTGTTCAAGGTACAAAATACGTAGCATTACAAGCAAACTGCATAATTGGATTCCAAAGAGTATGTTATTTGCTAGGACGACCCAATGAAGAAGAAGCAAAACAGTTCATTCGTGAGAACAGTAATTTGACATTGAACTACAGTGATATGGCTTTGATTATTACATGTCGTGCCAAACCCTACTTTACGTTTGACAACAATAAGGTAAAGTATGTGCCAATAGGGATTTATCATCTGATCCCCAGGCACATTGTTGAGGAAGCCCGGAGGGAAAAATGTAGAATACATGTTGCGTCTTATGAGAATGCAGTCACAAATGCAGGAGTTTGCTTTTCTCCCTATGAAAATGGAGAGACAGACCATTTCTTTGCAATGACTCATATTCCTGTAGAGTTTTATAAAGTTCATCTAAGAAAAAGGTGCGAGTTAGTTCGCAGACTTTATGTAGACTTTAGAGATTTGAAAGGCCTCACTCTTTTCTTTGAGCACAATAAATATATCAATGGTGATCGGGCTTGCACCAATATTTTAGAACTTTATGATTCAATGCGAGTATTGCATGCCCAGTGGCACACTGAAAAGGATATGGTTTATCTTCCTGCAGTTCCTAGACTGCCTCCTGTTCCTGGGAAAGAAACTGAACAAAATCCAAGAGTTTACTGTTTTCCTTTGTCTTTAAATTCAGGAGTAAAAAGTATCAGAACCATTGAGGAAGCCCTAGCCTGGACAACCCGGGAGGAGAAAGAGAAACTCATTTCAAAATATTTTCCTAAATGCATTCCTGCTAGTTCTTGCGAAAGGGAGCTGATGAAAAGATTTAAAGCAGCCAGACAAGGTTCTACAAGCTGTTGGGTTCTCGGAGGTTGTAGACTTGTGAAAGGTCAGGTAGCAAAATGTTTTTTGCCACCAGCACCCCAAATGTGAAATCGGATTTTTCATGTACTCTAGACATGTACTTTAGTGATACTAACTGTGATCTCAATAGAAAGAGGAAAATATGTTTGCATTACTTCAGCCCATTGATCAGGAAGATTGTCTAACTGCTACAAGCAGACCTTTTTTTAAAGTGAATGATGGTGAAAAATATCAGATGCTTCAGGTTCACAATCTTGCGTCTCTCGAGAGGTCTCTGAAAACAAGTCTTGCAGTGAAGCAGGTGATAAATGAAATATGGAATGTTTTGGCTCTGCCAAAGAGCTTCATCGACCAAGAAATGTTGAGGGCAGTCTTCAAATATGCAGCAGAGAATGGAGATGATAAAACTTCTTTTTTCCAGTCAGTCAAACAGCGAGGAATAAAACCAAATCGATTAGGCAGAAGTCTTTTGAGGCAACCGGGATGGCGTTGTGTGCCAGAGAATGCATCCCCTCTGGAAAAATTCATGGGGTCAAAACTGGCACTTGTTTTACTCCGTGATATCATCGATCTGCCCTTCTTCTCACCCAGACCACTTCAAGGAATACCTGTAGCCAAGCAAGTCCTTGAGGAAATGAACAAAGAATTCCTTCGTTCTCCTCAGTGCTGTCTTTATGTGAAAGATTTGGACTGTTCTATCGAGGAATCAACTAATCCTTCCACAGCAAGTTACTTGAGGACAAAAGCTCAATTTGAATGGCACCGTCCAGAGCTCTTTGCAGGGACATTCCTTAGCGAAGGTGCTCCTGATTTGTCAACAGTCTACTTCTATGGTCAGCATCAGTCTGGGTTCACTGGAGTGACTGGGAATCTGTTCTTAACTGAAGACGAGGGAAAGATGAGACAGAAAGAAATCATGCAGAAATGGGAACTGAATGAAAAAATGAATCCCAATGCAAAGCCAATAAAATGGTATGATAACTATGCAGGAACCTCAGATCCTGCCAGGGCCATGATCAAAATGGTGGTTCAAGATGCTCCACCCAACTCAGTTCTCGCAACTTTAGCAGCAATCAAGAAAAATCTAATATTGTTTGCATATGTCTGCACAGCATTGGGCAAAAGTCAGAACTTTCCGAAAAGCAGTCTGTACTCCAAGGAGGCCACAGTAGAGGAGTTGGCAGAGGCAATTCTACTCTACTTTGATCCAGAGGAGGCAAGAATGTACAAAAACCCCCTAAGATTTTCATCTTCTTCATGGAATGCATATGTGAAAGTAGAGGAGCACCTGACCACACCATTCATAATGAGAGGGGAAGAGGAGCAAATTCTCAAGCAAACTGAGGCAGACGAAGAGAAACTGAGGGTATTGCAAAGTATTCCTGGCCGGAGCTTCAACCACGTGGTGTTTATGAACGGATTATCAAAGTTGCAGATGAACAACTCAGAGCGTCTACTCATGTCTGAGAACAAACAGGAAAATAAGTCACTAGTGCTTCTTCCTATAAATCTGTCATCCTACGAAAGCAAAACTCCTATGTTTGTGGCAGGATTAAGCCGCCGAAACAAAGAAAAGAACATCTTTCCAGTGGTGGTGGGCAAGGCCTCTCTGTTGTATGGGAAGAAAGGGAGTGCCTGCATTGGAACAACTTCATGGGATAAAAGCTTCCTTGGCCTTGCACAGCAGGTCAAACAATTACAAGATGAGTCAGAGATATCATTTGAAGAAGCATGTGACCAGCTCTCCATTTCAATGTGCATGCGTGACATTATCTTTAAGAATTTGGTTTGATAATTTTAAGAAATAAAAAAGATGTTAAACCTCAATTTGATGTTCTCCATTTATTTGGTTCTAAAACCTCACAACAAAAGCCCCCCCCCCCCCCCCCAAAGCTTACTCTCCTATGATGCTACTGCTTCTACATGTGATTTTATAAGCCTAGCATGTTTCTGGTCATATGGTTTAGAGACAAAACCATCACAAAGAAATTTCTTGAGGCTTTCATCTAGGACTTTTTCCTCAACTTGATTACCTAAGGTTATGGCTGTCTGGAGGTCCCCAGCTTTTGCAAGACTTAGTTGACTTGTGATGTACTCTTTTGTTTCATTAAATTTGACCATTTGTCCCAACAATGTCTCTAGTGTTGTTTCAAACCCACTGAAATGAAATGAAGAAAGTGAATCAAACTGTTTGCTGTAAAAAGTAATTTTTTCAATTCTATCTGTCTCAGACAAAGTTTTTGAGACTAAGTGATCAATGTTGTTATACAACAAATACAACTCTTTGGCTCTATTATATTCTGCCAACATGAATTGAATATCACTCTCCACCACAAATGTGTCTTTGTGTTTATCCTGTAAATCAAAAAAACTCACTCTTTTTTCCATCAACTTCATCCAGAGAGCATCAATATTGTTTGATAGATTTTGTTTTTCGACCAGAGTGTCATTTGCCACAATTTCCAAGTCTGACTGAGCTTTCTTCAAATTGCTCATGTTTTCAAGGAGGAGGAAATAGTTTCTGAGGAATGAGTTAACTCTTTTTAGCTCCTCCAAGGAACTGCTGTGACCAAATAAAGA
The DNA here is from genome assembly GCA_936440205.1 of Lepidonotus clava. NCBI lineage: Eukaryota > Metazoa > Annelida > Polychaeta > Phyllodocida > Polynoidae > Lepidonotus > Lepidonotus clava. Next base: position 25,562,755 of record OW387135.1, read on the forward strand.
ATCAACAGCTGATGCTAGAATTACCATGCCATTGCCACAAAATCCTTCATCCATATTAGCTAAATTTCTCTCACTCTTTAAACTTAGAAATAGAAATAAGTTAATGGATCACAACAACCACAGACAAGATGCATTTTGGCAAAGCTATAGAGACCTGCACAAAAGGTGGGAACATGAAATGATAAGGTCTGAGAAATATGAAAAAGAATCTATCAAATGGTATCACAAACTGCAAATAGTACAGGATGACCTAGCAATCTCTAAAGAAAGATGTGAAGCTGCAGAACAAGCTTTGGATGACGTCAAGTATTGTCTTAGTGAAGGCAAGGATACAAGCCAACTACAGCAGCAGCTACTAGATGAAATCAGAGAGCTTAAAATAGAGCATCAAAATGAAATAGAAAATCACGAGGAGAAAGAAATCTATTTAGAAAACAAATTGAGCAAACTGAACCAAGTGGTGGATGATCTGAGGATTCAGATTCAAACTAAAAGTAATGAATTAGAACAATCAAACAAGCAAGTGCAATTGTTGACTGAACAGAAAGAAGTACTTGCTAGTAGTGCAAAAATGGAGGGAAAGCATGTGATGGCCAGTCCTAATGTACGTGATGCATTTAATGCACTACTCAACTTCTACTTGTCTTTGTTTCCACAGAGTGAATCAGAGAACAAGTGGCAGTTTTGTGAAAAGAAAACACGTGACTGTACCCCAGCATTCCGATTGCTTGTATCACTTTGTCATGAAGATTTAGTATTGAACATCAAAGGAATGAATCTGATCATTAAATCACCTGAAGATATGGTGGAAAAGGCTCAGGCTTCAGACCTCTTTCAAAAATTATGTTGTTACATGCGAACCCTCCAATGCATAAATGCAGGGTTTTTCTCAGATGTTCAGGAAGCAATGATGAAACAATCTGAGTTAACAAGGCACAAAATACAGTATGAAAATAAAGAGCTGGTTCACGCCAGACAAAGCTTTGCTTATGACTTGATGAAGTCTTTGTAAGAAGAAAGAAAAAACAAAGGACAAAGCAAAAAAAACAAAAAAAAACTATTTTGAAAATATAATGTATTGTGAGAATTTTTCATGAAGCAGTAGGTCAAACTGAGAGAATTGCTTCGAGTCTAGGTCACATGGCTCATGCACATGATGAGGCCCTACTCTGAGCTTTCCAACAGTGATTACAATAGTACGTGTCTGCTTCCCATTTCTAGCTGGGATACACTTCCCTCTACTCTCAATGACTATGTCCTCTGCAACCTCCTCAAATGTTTTGTTTGTCAGGAGCATTTTAATCCAAGGAAAATTGAACTTGCAGTCACCAGGAACAAGCTCTTGCATCTCTATTATAAGATACAGAAATGCAGAAGACAACATGCTTCCTGGTGGCAAGTATTGGTCTCCATCTTCAATGTCAACATTCAGTAAACCTTGGGTCTGCAATGTCACTTTACCCTCGTATGGTTGTTGTTCGTGCTGTTTCCCTGTGGTTTTGCTGCTCAGCACACCCCTTGGAATAAAAGTGTCCAAGAGAAGTTCAGGGGAACTGAGATGAACCATCAGTGCAACAACACTGTTTGGACCGTGCTGTTCTATAACTTTTTCCTTCAGAGAAATGTATGTTTCATTTCTCAATAGGGAAGCATACTGAGACCGTAATATGTCGTTGCTTGATTCAATATGTTTTCTCAATTGTTTGAATGATACTAAAGTTGCCAGAGGGTCCATGTTCATGTGGCCAAATCGCAAACTGTAATTCTCCTGGACTTTATTGATGAGTCTCATTTCCTTCTCTAGCTCATTACATGAATGAAACACTCCATCATCCAATGGAACCCGATCACATTCTTCATAGACTTGCATCTGAATCAGTGACCTGAGAGGATCACAGGCTGGATTGTTTTCTCCAAGTGAGTAAGGAATTCTATTCAGTCCTTGAAAATGAAAAAGCAAATGATTGGGTTCTAAAGGTGCACTTTCTCTGTTGTAAAGAGAAGTCAGTGAGTTGATGACAAGGTCAAACTTCCCAGCAATTTCTTCTGTTGGATCTTTACCAAAAGCTGGGATCTCTAATGCAGGGCCCTGCTCTAGGAGACTCAAGCCATATGTAGTATGAGGGAGATCAAGTTCCTTGGGTATATAGTTATCTCGAGCTTTCTTGATGTCTGGCCTGAAATTGTCACTTGTGATGGCATTGTCATTCAAAATTCCAAAATTGACATCGTAATCTAGAATTTCTTCTAGTCTTCTTTTTGTTCCCCTCTTTTCTCCAGGGCCACAAAAAGCATCATACAAAACAGCAAGTTCCGATAAGTGATCCATTTTAATCTCATGTAAGTCATGGCTTTAATATTACAGTTTTCTTGGTGTTTGTTCCTTTATATGATCGTAATAAATCTTCTAATTCTTCCTCTGTTGTCCTCAGAGAAATACTATGAAGTTTGGCTATAACCGAGTAGTCAAGATCAGTAAGATAGCTTCTTATGTCATCTTGTTTATTATATTGGCAGTCTCCTTCTTCCTCTTCCCTTACAGAACTGTGATAAAATTCTGTGCCATGTACTATTCTGACTTTGACAAATATTTTGGTTGCTACGTTTGCAGGAACAAAGATGTTTATTCTAGGAGAAAAGGTCTCATGTTCTGGAATGTAATAGATGTAGGAGGCCTGCTCTATTTCTTGAAGAACCAGCATCAATTTTTGTAAAGCCTCAAATGGAATAACTTTTACGAGTTCACTTGGAGCACATTTTGATATCTTAACAGAAAGCTTCAAAGGAAAATGGTCAGGAAAAATGAAATCTAGACCATATCGAATCAACTTGTCATAGTAGGGACCTGAAAAGTAAGCGAGCAGTCTAGTCATTGAATTATTTTTCAACAAGTGATCCAAGAATAGAAGAAGTGAATTCTTAGATTTTTTTTCTTCCTCTTCTTCATCTCTCTCAGACAGCATAAGACAAGTTATTCCTCCTTCTTTTTTAATGTCATTCAAGTAAAATGTTTCAGTTATTTCAGTATGTTTTCCAAGATAGAAGTCTTTTTTAGCATCCACGAAAGATCTCTCCAAACTAGAAAAAGCAAATTCTTCCACATTCTTTCTCAATTGCTCAGGTACTTCAGCTACATTCCACCCATCATCTAGATTGGTGTAACCAGCAGCAGGAGCAGCAGTAGCAAGAGCAGAAGAAGCAGCAGCTGGATTTGGTATGGAATTAGAATCTGAGGTAGGGGTTGTAGGGGTAAAAGAAGCAGCAGCAGCAGAAATAGTAGTAGTTGTATCTTGACATAGAGAAGGTAACATAGGAGATTTATTCCAAGTCAGGTTCCAAGGAAGAGAAAGGTTTGGATTGCTCGTTTTAACCACAACTTCCTGTAGTTTAAGAAAAGAACCTTTATACTTTAAAAAGCTTTTCAGTTCAACAGGAATCCATAGATCTTTTGACTGAGGAAGAATATGTTTCACTAGTTTAGTTATGGAAAAAACTTTTTCATCAAAGAATACTGGCATTTTCTTTTTCTTTTCTTTTCTTTTCTTTTTACCTTTTGTGGTAATACTTTATTCATTTTTTTCAAGAAACATTGCATTTTGGTACTTGTGATCATTCATGGCAGAGTATCCATTTTTATGAGCCAAATTCACGTCTGACAAGTCAATCCATGAAGGTGGAGCTCTGGTGTCGGTGAGCAATGACAATGAATAGAGTCGACGTTTCATACTCTGTTCAAACCCTGATTTCATTCCCTCTGAACACATCACATGTTTCTGGGATGGTGTGGGAGTCTTTTGAAGGTTTTCGGGACATTTCTTGCAGTACCACTCAAAGGTTTCTTCTGTCACACTCGGGTCATATGCAATTAGGTACACAGATGTACCTAATCGAACTGGATACAGATTGCAGTTGTCTTCAAGAATGGAACGGAACAAATTTACAGCCACAGCTGATTCTGTGAGAACTTGGACATCGAAAGACACTGGTTTCTCCCAGTCTTCTACCATCATCGTCATCATCCTGGAACTCTGCATTGTCAGTTGATCCCTTATTTGCATCCATGTGATAAATGATACCATAGGGAAAAATGAATGTTTTGGATGGCTCCTCATCACATCCAAACCAGACATTATAGTTTCACTTCCAACCTTTGGGAAGCATTCAACATAGTCATTTCCTCCAATTGTCAAATGGAGCAGCATCTCGAGTTGTTTCATCTTTTGTAGTCCAGCACTTGGCAGAACTGCAAATGCAACCTGGTTGTTAAAAATGGTATTTACTTTCAGAAAGGTGTTGTCCATTGGAGAAAGTACAAGCAGGTTCTCGTCAGCTAAAGCCAAAAGGGTCAGTAGCATATCACTGTCCTTGCTAACGATGCATGCTTTCTTTGTTGTTTTCACACAAGACCACACTAGTGGGATTAGGCTGTCTGCTTCATGGTAGGGTGGTAGGTTCCGTCGGGTCAGCCTATCCTCATGAGGGTGACAGAAGCGACCACAAAGTTTGACGACCGTCACATCACTTTTTGTTTTGGTTGCTCCCAAAACTAGGTAGATGGACGTATTATCCACTAAAGTATTTCTAGCTTCAGCCAAAACACTGGCAAAGGCTTCAACTATGAGCAACCGGTTGCATTTCTTTGTCATGAACCTAGCCATGCTGCCCCGAAACAGCTTGTTTGGGACCAAAATTTCCTCTTCGGTTTTTTCCAATATCTTTTTGATGACATGGTCCAAATTGTTGGTGCTCTTTCGACCCATCAACTTCTTCTTCAGGCTTTCTTTAAAACTAGTCATGCTCCTTTTTTTCCTGGTAGTCATCTTTGCACTAGGACTATCACCATCAAGGCACAAGAATGCATATTTCAGGACATTTTCTGCCCCGTGGTGCTTTGCTGCAGACTTGAACTTTTCTATGTAATCAAAAATTCTATTTCCTAGTGCACAAATCACATCATCTATGGAGAAAGTTTGAACTTTGTTGATGATCTTACTTTCCTCAGTAAACTCTATATCCCCTATCAACAGCTGTTGGTCCTTCATTTTTTCTAACATCTGGTCAACAGAATCATAGACTTGGACTTCTGTGTCTTTGGTGGCGTATAGGTTTCTGCTTGAAAAAAAGAAGAGCTGCGTCATGTCAAAAAGTAAAACTTCAGTCTCCTTCAGTACTTCAGCTGTATCGGTAACTGGTTGAATCCATTCAATGTGATGTCTTGGTTTGTACTTCTTTTGCCTATGGTGAGTAAGCACAGAACATTTAAAGATCTTTCTTGACAACTGCCCACAGAGTCCCATTTTAAGTTCAGCTTTTTGCTGAGTCTGCCTCACGTTTTCCTCTCCCTTTTCCTCGTACTGCTTCTCAGTTTCATAAAGCAAGCTTCCGTTTCTGTAAATTCCAATTTCTATTATTCCAGGGATAGATTGTTTTTCTCTGCTACATTTTGCAGTTCAAATAACATTTTGAAGTCAATGACTGTTTCATCTGTTTCTTCTACTTCCTTTTCATTTTCATTTTCTTCTTTTTTGATGATGGAAGAGATATTTGCATAGTCTCCCATATCTGGATTTCCAATGATATGACATCCTCTTTCTTTGGTTTCTTTGTCTTGCCAAAACATTACCCTATTCTGGCGACTTTTATTTCTCCTGCGCAATTTTTCTTCTTCTTTTGTGATGGTTTGTTGTTGTCGTATCATGATACTTGCAATTCCAGTGAGATGCCCAGCATACTCTCTCAATTCAGATGGAGTCAAATCAAACAGCTGCTCAGTGTTTTTTCTGATTTTGATATGCACTGCATTCTCTGCACTTGTACCCAGCCTAAGATGCATTGGTCTGCAACACCTAGCATGTTTTTTTCCCAAACTCAGTTCACACAACAAAGAATGCAAAATATTTTTGTTCTTAACAAAAAGTGGTTCAGTGTGACCATCTATTTCACTTGGGAAATAAAATAAGTCATTGAACTGGATTCCACCAAGTGCAAACCAAAATGTCCGCTTGTAATCACTCCTGGATGAACTCACCCAGCAACCAGACGTTCTGTTTACTGTGATTCTACAAAGTATCTTCGACAGTTGCCTTTCTACTGTGTGTGTGCTAACGTGGCTTCTTCTAGATATCTCAGTCAGACAAAAGTAATCTTTGACTGGATCGATAAAATCAAGTCCTATACACTGATTCATCAACTCAATCAGTCTCCTTTGGGATTCTTTGTTTTGGTTCTCATCAGGATAGGTGCAGAAGGGAGTAAGAGGAAATGGTTTTCTATATAGAATTTCATCTTTGTCTAAATCGCGAACACAAGTAATATACTTTACAGGATCAAAAAGCACATAGCGTTGCATATCTGCAAATTTTCTAATTACACCTATGTATTTCAGCTGGCGATAGACTTCGTATGTTTTCTGTTTTTTCTGGTGCTTTAAAGTTGTCTCATCAAAGATTCTAGAGTTTGGTGGCCACAAGAAATTTATTTCCAAGTAAAATAGACTTCTGTTATAAGGAAGTTTTTCTCTCGTTTGAGGAGAAATGCAATATATATAAGGAATGGTGGATGTACCCATACCACTAGGATTCCCTGCTATTTTCATGATGATTTCTGCTCCTGGGGATGCTTCTTCTTTAGCAGACATCACTGCAGAGTCTGTAATTTTTGCAAAGCGAGAATAGAGTAGAGTTGCAACTGAAATGGCTTTCACATCTCCCATATTGAATAATTCATCCAGAAACACAAACGATAAATACTATTGAGAAAGTAAATCACACACAATCAGCAGCAGAGCAAGAGCAAACATAAAAAGAAAAGAAAATGTTTTTACAGCAGGAAAGAAATAGAGCGTTGGTGCTATTCATTTGCTGTTGTGTCCCATTTTCTGTGGAGATTCTGACAGGAGCAGGTGATAAAGATACACTGCACTCCCCCATATCCTGGGATATAATGGTTATTGCTTGGCTGTACAATATAATGGCTTATAAAACAACATCTGCCAAAATAAACTATCCCAAATACTATGAAGCCTACGCCACATGCTGCCAAAGCTGTTTAGCGACACTGGTACTGTATGCTTGGCTATCCTTCTTCACTCAACTGCATACTAGCCTCATGTGCTGGCTTCCTAATTATGATGAAGCAGCAGATGACATGCTTGTAGACTGTCAAAGAGGAGGATTAGTGAGAAACTGTAGGGAAAGTATAGACTACTTGAACAAGATTAATTCACTTCAAGCCAAATGCCCGACTACTGTCCTGGGTTCAACTATAGGCTCATTGTATTTACTGTTAGTCTATATTTTTAGGCTCATTCCCTGTGGAATTGGTGGTCTGTATAATCTGTACAGGTGGAACCCAAAAAGGTTTGACAGTTCGGAAACTTGTATAGCACAAGCATCATCAGCAGGAGACAAAGAGCCCCCATCAGCATATAAGACCCCAAAAGTAAGGCACACAGCTTTCCTGTTGAGCCTTATCACCCTTTGTTGTATGCTAGAAGCATCAATACCAAGTCCACGATCATTATCTTCCTATGATGTTGTGACTCCGTATGTGTTTTCATTTTCCTTGTTGTACCTGATGTTAACAAAACATCTGGACAACCAAACACAGTTCTTTCTGCTGATTATACAACGGATGGTTTTCTTCACTGGTATGTTTCACGCAGTAGTGGACTGTGTTCACAGAAGCATTGGCATAGTCTTTGATTGTACAGGAAACCAAGTTTTTAAAGAAGAAATCAGGAATACTTGCAAGTACGCCTCAGAAAGAAAAGCAATTACAGAATGTTTAGAGAAAATTGCTGATTTAGATTACACTGACTATTTAGACCAGCCAGATTGTCCTAGGGCTGACCCAGCAACATTTGTTCTATATTTTGTCAACATTCTGAAGCTAGTCTGTCTTACAGTTGGCACAGCATGTCTCTATATTTTTGGAGAATCTTTAGAAAATGAAGACTCCTAACTAGGATTCTCTCAAAGCCCTTAGTCTTTTTTCTAAGTCTTTGATGGTAACCTTCTGTTCCAACTGTGGGGTTTCTTTCACTAGTTCCTGCAACCATTTTTTAAACCTTTCGTCATCTTCTTGTTCATCACCTCCTTCTACTCCTTCATCTTGATCTTCCTCTAATTCTTGTTCCTCTGCGATTTCTTTGCTGATATCATTTAACTTTTCCCTCCTCATTTTTAGTTTTAATGCTTTCTTTGCTAAATTCCGCATAGGGGGGGCAGCTAAAGTTTGTAGTTTTTCTTTGTCATAGTTTTCTAGAAAAAAGCTTTGTTTCATCGTTTGCATCAAACCATTTTGGTCCCTTAATTTCTGATTAAGAAGAAGACTTCGCATTTTCTGACACTGGATAATCTGTCTCTTTAAATCTTTGACTGCAAGGAAAATGCTTCGTAAAATTTCTAATCCTGAGTCATGCAAGATTATCATTTTAGCTTTGGATGTAAGCTCATCGTGTTTTCGTATCAGATTTGTCTCTTCCACTGCCACTTGAACCAATGATATTTCTTTTACTTTTCTATTGTTTTCGAAAATCTCCTTCACTACATTTTCAAATCGCTTTTTGTTTGCAGATACTCTAAGAAAGAATCCTACCACTTTCCACATACTTTTATAGTTCTCATGGTTATATTCCGTCATCAATATTATCCTGATTCTCCTTGAGCTCTAGTAGTTGCACCTGCAGGCAGAATGTCATCGCTTCTTATCTTCTTATGTTTTCTATCTCTAGGACTACTTTCTGTCATTTGTATTGTCTTCCAAAACTTCAACAAAAATGGAGAGCCACAAGATAGATTTTTCCACGATGAAAACATGACACTAGCTTTAGCTGTACTGGTTTTTGGGACTACGTTTATTTCACAATCCAAATCAGCTTTGTGGACTATCATAAAGAATTTTCTCTTGAAGAGAAAGCTTTGTACAAAGTTGACTCTTGGATTGATTCATGTTGTACTATCTCTCGTCTGCATTTCTTTCATGGATTTCAGAATAATTCAGATACAAAGCACATCTCGCCTGATGAGGACAGCCATTCTATTTGCTGATATGAGCAGCTTGTTCTTGATAGAATCCATTGAATATTTGTGATATGACACACAGGACACACATAAAACTATACCAAACAATGTGGATGACTACACAGGATTTTCGACAGAGAATTTTGCCCCAGCGATATGCTAACGCTATGAATAAAGTACAGTCCAACTATGATGAAGAAGAGAAACTTATTTTGATTTACCCTACCCCCAATTGTTCTAAACTTCAAGAAGTTGCAGAGTGTGACTTGAATTTTCATGTCCTTATCACCGGAATTATCTCAAAGATTGACGTTGTTGAACTTTACAGAAATTCACTCCAAGAAATAGACTCATACACTGATCTGTTAGTTGATCAATTTCGCAAATCTGGTCTGGTTGGCAAACTGCAACGTTTTATACGTGACATAGTTGTCTTGTGTGAAACATTTGGCTGGTTCGTTTTTTCATGGAGCCAGGAGGAGGCAAAATGTATGATGCCTTGGGTGCCGCAAGACTACATAGTTGTATTTCTACCTCGCTTAGACAAATTTATTGCATATTCTGTAGGATCAAAACAACAGGAATTACAATTGGGATTTGTCACAAGACTAGGAAAATATCTCAACCCACAGAGCACAACCTCAGTGATGTTGTGTTCCTTTGAAAGAATAAGGAAACTCAGAGAACTTCATCTCGAAGCAGTGAGATATTCATCCAAGCCTTGTTATGTGGCAGGCAGTGCTCCTGATGGCAAAAACAGTAGAAGCAACTCAAAGGACGAGGTACTGGACAAGAAAGTTGTAAATCAAGCTGAAACTAATGACTTTCTTGAACGGATGGTCTTTAAGCATGTAACAACAAGCCAGTCTTCTGAGCAAGAGAAAGCAAACGTAACTCATAACCTAGATGGGTTCGTCGCAGCACTAAGCAGAGAAAATTTGAAAGCAAGTGAAGAACTAGAAAGGTTGAAATCCCAAACTGTGCATCAGAAGCACCTGTTGGATTTGTGTCAAGAGAATGCTTTTGATCCACAAGTGGCATTTTTGCCTGAAGGAATGAACATTGGAACATCTCATCTAGCTGTTCATCCTCTTGCCATTTGTGAGCTTGAGAGACAGTATCAAGATGAATGGTTTGCTGTGGGCACAGGATCGGTTAGGCAGAGGGCATTGAGAAGAAATGAGGAAATATGGGATGCTGTTGGAGAGAAAGAAAAATTCTACCAGAACCTGATTGTGCATGAGATTTTGGGACCATGGAGCCAGAACTCGGGATTGCACTTTGTAATGAAATGAGAGATAGAAAGTTAAGTATGTACACAACTGGAAAACCAACAGGTTCACCAACAAATAATCAACATAGAAATGTTTCTTGTAGTAAAATACAATAGGAGGATACTTTAGACCCTTTCTCAAATACATTTGCATTGATCGTACAATAAATCATAGTGTGAAGGCATGTAAAACTGTATAAAAGATATTGATCCGAACTGTTAATTGTCTTTTTAAATCATAGAAAAGAATAGTATGTCCTTGGTTCAAATAGAAATATTGGGTGCCCATCTTTACTTGCATACATGTTCAAAAAAAGAGTATGGATATCATCCCATAAATGTCTCTCATCAAGAAAAGCCAAGTATGTTTTAGGGTTCTCTATATCATGGACTGATTCAGCAAATTTAGTTAACTTTTCCAGGAATTGTACTGCAACAGGAGGTGACTCATGAAGTGGAGCAATTAAGAACTTGATACCAAAAGAAAGTTGTTTACAAAGAGTGACGTTAAACCTGATTAGAAACAGTAACACAATGAGACAGAAAATCTTGTCTCGTATTCTTTGAACAAAATCTGCGGGAGTTGTCAAATCATCTGGTAAATAAAAAGGTTCTTGAGGTTCCTTGCCAAACCTTTTGGTCCAGGCTGTGTATAGTTTTTCCTTTGAGAAGTCAGCCAGATGATACTCTTCATTCACGTTTCCCCTGACAATAGCATTGAGCTTCTGAAAAATAAATTCTTCCTCTTCTTCGGACAATTGATGTGCTTGGGGTGTGTCCATTTTTGTTTTTCCTCAATGTTTAGAATGAAAAAAAAAAAGAATCTGTCATAAATAAAGACAACATACAAAAGAAACAACATTTATCAACAGGACAGACAACAAAAATGATGGGAACATGCTGCTTCTTGAAGAGGAAACAGTGCTGGTTACATTCTCTTGATGTAAGTTCGTCCAGTTTTCTGATGCTGTAACATTGATTTTCGATTGTTGATGGTAAACCATAACTTCTTCTGTGAAATCATCATATATTGTGGTTTCTGTTGTCTCTGATTTTGTTGTTGGTAAGATGATGTCTGATTTGATGCTAACATTTTTATTTTCATTGAATTCAAAGAAAGGAGGCATACTTGTGGTGGTTGTTTTTGCTACACTTGTATTTTCTGATACTTTTGCAGTGAAATTTATTTTCTGATGCTCAGAGTCCATGGTCATGTTTGGTGCTTCTGTGTCTGCTACAGTGGTTGCTGGTCTTGTATATTCCGATGAATTTGCAGTGAGATTTATTTTCTGATGCGCAATTTGTGTGGTTATGTGAGATAGGTCGGTACTACTTTCTACAAATTCTTCTGTAGGTTGAACTTGTACTGCTCTTGTGGTTGTTGAAATACTGGTGACCCCTTCAGTTCTCTTTTCATTGGATTCAAAAAAAGGAGGCATATGTGTAGTGGTTATATTGGCTACAGTTGTTGCTACACTTGTGTTCCCTGATATTTTTATAGTGAAATTTATTTTCTGATGCCCAGAGTGCGTGGTCATGTTTGGTGCTGCTGTGTCCGCTACAATGGTTGTTGGTCTTGTATATTCCGATGAATTTGCAGTGAGATTTATTTTCTGATGCCCAATATGTGTGGTAATGTGAGATACGTCGATACTACTTTCTACAAATTCTTCTGTAGGTTGAACTTGTACTGCTCTTGTGGTTGTTGAAATACTGGTGGCCCCTTCAGTTCTCTTTTCATTGGATTCAAAAAAAGGAGGCATATGTGTAGTGGTTATATTGGCTACAGTTGTTGGTCTTGTATATTCCGATGAATTTGCAGTGAGATTTATTTTCTGATGCCCAATATGTGTGGTAATGTGATACAATGGTGCAGTTGTAGTCCCGTTTTCAGTTCTACTGGTGCTACTTTCCACAAACTCTACTTTAGATACAACTTCTACCGCTGGTGTAGTTGTTGAAATACTGGAAGGCCCTTCAGTTGTAATATTTTCGATTGGGAAAATAGTGCTTCTGCAAAGTGATATATTAGTCCTTTTAATCATTTCTTCACATTGTGGTTTGCATCTCTGGCATGATGGACTTGGACAAGGTGTATGAGCTAAGTGCGTGATATTAAGATTCAGTGGAAGCACTGCGCTTTCTGAAGCTATCAAATCTATTTGTTCAATAGGGCCATTCTTAAGTCTCAAAACAAATGGCCCAAATAGATATAGGATACTTAGAGGTTTAGAGCACTTTGATCTAACACACCTTACTGTTGATTTTGATTTCGGACTAGAACAATGTCTTGATTTTGCAGTTACCAACTTTCTTCTTTGTCTCTCACATAGCACTGTTAGCTTGAATTTTTCTGATGAAAACTTGATAGTTTTTGATTCGGTAGAGAACTTGAGACATATCAACTTTTTACTTCGCAGAAATACTGCTTTCTCAAAATGGATGATGTTGGTCGGGAAGTTCACGCTAAGAGTCACTGGATCTCTATAAAATGATTGGGATTCCCCATTGCACTGGAAAATGGTTGGTCTGCTCATTAGATCACTACACTTTTGAGTACATGTTTTGCATTCTCTGGAATAAAAACTACAAATATTCTCTATATTAGGGGCCAATGTTCTCGATATATCTCTTGTCATTGAGGAGGATGTGAGAGCTACAACTTTTCTGCTTGACAAATTATTCCAAGATGGACCAGAAAATGTCACATTCAAATATGGCAGGTCAGTCATGTTATCACAAAAGGTTATCCTATATGTAGCTCCTGTAACATGCACGATGTCTGTAGAGCATGAAATAGAAGGGAGAGAAATATTGCAAGGCAGCTTTTCACATAGAAAAACTAGTTGAATGCATGTCATGTTTTCATCATACTTAACCAAGTTTTCTGCTTGCGCAATGAGATACCTTGAGATAACTTCCTTTTTTCGGATGGAAATTTCATTTGGACTCATAGTGGTGACAGCAGAAGCAGGAAGCGAAGCATCACAAAGTCCAGGGTTATTCTGAACTATTTTGTATTCTATTGTGGGTCTGGTGGGATAAAGTGCAAAACCTTTTAAAAATGTTGTATTCCAGTTTGTATCATAAACCTTAATCGATCCTCTGAATTCCTCAATTTCCTTCACAGTGAAAGGGTCTAAGGGAATCCCATAACAAAATGAAGTACTTGAAGAAAAACAGATAGAACTTGAATTTATTCTGGGCTCTATGAAGTTACCCCAAGCATCTTTGGCAAAAAGAACCACTAGCGTATGTTCCAAAGCAATTTCATTTTCTTTCAAAATGGGTTTTGCAAACTCTATGCAGCTGAACCAAAAAGGGTAAAAAAAAGTCACTCTCGTAAGTTCTGTCTCTACAAATTGGAAGTCACTTGGACGAGCTATTGATTCAGCTCCTGATGTTACTACTGCTGCTATTGCTGATACTGCCAAAATGATGTTCTTCATATTTATACAATAGTAGTCTATACCTAAACCATGGTAATAATAAGGACCCAGGTTCTAAGTGGAAAATCTGTTTAATTCAGCACAACATCAACGGCAAAGAAAAACAACCAAAAAATAGCACCAAAACTAGAAGAGACAAATACAACGACTGAGTAAGACTCCAAAATTGTTTTTCACGAGTCTCTCCATCACAACACTTTTCAGAATTATTTACATGCTTGCTTTCAACAAATACTCTCTGCTCCCCATCACAAAGAAAAATTTTGTTTCCCTTGATTAGATCATCACACACTTCAACACAGGATAGATTACAATGTGGTTGGGCACAAGGATTCGGTCCAGTTTTTAAGTTTGTAGTCAAGTTCATATTCACGGGAATCACCACATTTCTGGATGCTACCAAGTCAACCTCGGTTCTTCTGTGCTTCAGTCTCAACACGAATGGGCCAAAAAGGGATATCACTCGCAGAGGTTTATCACAATACACTCTTCCACACCTAATCATTCTTTGCACCAGATCATATGAAAAACAATGAGCTGGCTGCACAGCCACAATTTCGATATGCTTGTCTTCACATTCAGTTTCAAGTTGGAATCTACTCGCCATGAACTTTTGAATAGACCAAATATCATAATCGTCTTTCACCTGTACAAACTCTATGCAAACTAGATTTCTACTCTTCACAAAAGTAGCTCTATGATATCTGAAATCTATGGGGAAACGCTTTCCTGTAAACTCAAGGTGGTGCTTCTTTGGAAAGAATACTGGTTTGTTATTGCATTTGAACACATGAGGGTTGTAGACAAGCTCATTACACATTTGTTCACAAGAAACATTGCATTTCTGATGGAAAAGGTTGCAAATAAGACTTTTGTCTGCCTCGTTTCTTTTTGGCATCACAATTAAAGGTGCTTCATTGAGTGAAGACATTTTCAAATGTTTCTGAGACCAATAGTTTCCCTTCTCCTGTCCGTAATAATCCCAAGACGGGCCAAAATATGTGATATTCAAATATGAAATATGTCTTCTTCTACTACTACTCCTTCTCCTGCATACAACAAGTTTTCGCTTATCATATCCAACTTCTTCTTCTTGTGGGGAGCATATATCATCATCTTTAAGATCTGAATAAATGCCACTCAACTTACAAGGAAGCTTCTCACAGAAATAGATAAGTTCAAAACATGTGATGTTTTTTGGGAGCTTAACTAGTTTGTCAATCATGACCATCCTGTATTTGATGAGAGCATTGTGTTTATTCATTGTCACTTGATCAGGCTTCATAAGGTAGCTGGACATGTTGCTGGTGCTATTTCTACTATTCTTGATTAGCACACAGGCATCAGTGTTGTAGTAGAAAGATGTGTAGTTCTCGCTTGTTTTTACTGAAAACCTTATTTGGTATGTTTCATTGGTAATTGTGTTTCTGACTCTACTCATTCCACTTATGTCCGAAATCCTTGTCAACAACAATGGATTTACAGGTATTTCAAAACAATCAGCTAACGTCGAAGAGAAGTTTGTAATTAACTGACACGAAGCCGAGGAAAAAGAAAATAGTTGGACTCTGGGATAAATTAACTGTTTCCAAGCATCCTCAGCCGTCATTATGATAGAGGTGCTGTTTTTCAACAGTGTTTCCTCATCAGAAAATAAGTTGTATTTCAATTTGAAACATGCGATCCACTGAGGTTCTAGTATCAGCCTGATTTCCGAAGTAGAAGCACTAACAATCTTATCATGAGCACTTACTGCAGGCAAGAAATACATCATCATCAGAAGAATCAGTATAAAAGTAGCCATCTGAGAAGTTTTCATTTTCAAAATTGTCCTTCAGTATAGTTATATAGTGTTGTGGTTTTGTTAAAAAAGGGAAAAAGAAAAATTAAGGTCAAAATTGGATTTCAATCCTAGCCAGGGGAACAGGTAATCAGAAATGAAAATCGGATTTTACTTTATTTTGCTCCTAGATATTACCCAACGCTTGACATTCTGTACTAGGAGGAATAAAAAACAAACAAACCCACAATAACACATGAACATGAACTTGTCACTTACATTATCCCCTGAAGATATACTGAGGAGTTTGAAGAACTATGGGTATGCCATAACAAAGTTTAAAGAAGATTTTGCTATGCCCTATCTAGTGCGAGCCAGACATGACCTAGCCAAGCAAATCAAGGAATCATCGCTGGATGTTACGTCAACTGTGGCTGGACTAGCTCCGTTGAAGTACATGCCATTCCGATGCCTTCACCTCCAGCTGCAGTCGTGTATAGTTGACGTTTTTAAAACTGCATACAGGAGAGAAGAACTAATCTTTACTTTTGACACAGCTCAATTTGTTCCGGATGGAAAGAGACAGGAATACAGAGGAATCTCCAGGTCAAGTCGCAGTATTGTGGTACTTATTGTGCTCAGTGACCAGGAAGTGACAGGGACGAGAGACTCAGTCACTGGGGGTTCAGTTGTATTTTATGATGCTAACCGAGTGACATCACATTTCTTCCCTTACAATGACTCCAACAAACCATGGTTTGGACTTTTCACCAGCTTTTGGCCAGGCGATGAAGACAGGTATGGTGGTTCAGACGTCAGACGATGGATGTTTAATGAAGGAAAGTTTGGAATACTCTGGAGAAATACTATTCCAAATGACAAGAGAAGAGACACACAGTTCATGGATTCTGAGAACAGGAGGAGTAGAGCAGAATTCCTGTATGATCCACGCCTTCAAACTCTCCTCTTTGGGACATCGAAAGAAACTGCAGGTGCATCATACGGATTTTGTTTTCAAGATGGAGGACTAAGAAATGTGATCTTCCACTGCCCTGTGGTTGCTGAATCACATTTCTCTGATTTCAGTCATGCTGTGCTGCCCCCTGCTTCTGCTTCTCATTCTGCACTTGTGCCTCCTACAGAAAAGAGGAAAATGATTCCAGATGAATTTGAAAACTCTAGTTTTTTAAACAAAAAAAAGCTAAAGACTGTACATACAGAGCTGCCTCATTGCCAAAAAATCACAAACAACAATAGTATTTGGATAACAAAACTTCAAGGGAAATCAAATGAAACATATAGGTTCCATGAAGAAACGTCAAACGAAGGAAGAAACGTTCATACACAAATCCCCTATATAAATGCAGCCACTTTTTACCCTGAAGAGGAGGAGGAGGAGGAGGAAAATGACAACAATGATTTCATTGAGGAGGAGGAGGAGGAGGAGGAGGACAAAGAGTTTGAAAAAAAATGGTCTGAGTATTTGAGAGGAAGAGGACTATATGATAAATGGACTCACAAGGAATACTATCCAACAGAATCTATGGAGATAGAAGAGGAGCAACCAAAAACAAATTGTGAGGAAATAAAGGAATGGAAAGAATTTTTAAAAGAAACTGATTTGACAGATGACTGGCTTCATCCAAAATCCCTTATGTCGGATGAAGTGTCAGTGATAGAGAAAATGCAACCCGGTAAAATTCAGAAGGACCACCCTGAAAATCATTGTCAAGCACCTGATGTCGTAGATGAATCTATGGTTTGTGATGAAAATAACCCCAAGTGCCAGTTGTCTACAGACAGGCAGCCCCAAACAGGTGTTGACAACGCAATTTTTTTTTTTAAAGGTGATGTAGATAAGGACAATTTTACATCTGAAATCGAAGAACAGATAAATGGGCTACATGAATCAATGGTGAAGATGATCCAAACAGGACAGAAAAGGAAACCTACCGTGAAGGAAATGGTGCAAGACCTGTCCGTGGTGAACTTGATCGAATATCCTCCTCCACTGACTGCCGCTGCTGCTTCAACTAAGGAGAATGCCCCTTCCTTGATCATGAACAGTGGATTTCTGAAAGATTTGAAAAATCAAAATATAGAAGAAGAAGATGACATTCAGATCATAGAAACCCCTCCAATTTTCAAAACAAATGATAATGAGGAATTCTTGACTGGAATGAAAAAACAAAATGAAATGTCTCTGTTGAGGCAAAGTCTAGACAAAACATTTGTTTACTCTAGTGATGAAGAAAGTGGGGAAGAATCCGAAGGGACAGAGGATTTGAACCTAAAACCACAATGTCATACAGCTGAAAAAAATCTTTGGATTTTGAAGGACAACAAGCCTGAAAAGTTGCCGTTTGACAAAGGCATTTTTGTGGACATGCAAGAAAATGTTGTATACTGCCGTGCAAAAAGGCACTGTGAAGAAGCAAAGGAGCTTTCCTCTGTGATACTGTATGTGTCAGATGGAGACCCCCAAAAACTGATAAATGAAAAACCCTGGAATGACCCAGATGTGTTTCGCTGTTTTATTGTAATTGGTATAAATACTTCCACTGCATATGAAGTGAGAGGGACGAAGGACCCAGAGAAATGCATGCAGGCACTGCATCGGTTGTTTTGTGAGAAAAAAGGCTTTCTTCACAATATTGAATCAAAGGGGAGAAAGTTGACAGGGAAGAAAGGCTGTATGAGTTGCCTTACCATGAAAAAGTCACTGTTTTCCAACGAAGGCAAACAGCAAGAAGCAGTGGGACAGCTGGAGATGAACCATGTCTATTGTACCGAGAGACAACCTATACACTCTTGTCCCTCCGGAGTAAGGTGCCCTGTCTGCTGGCCCAAAGTCAAAGATGCTCGTGAAGTGACCAAGAAGGACAGAGAAGAGCGACACCATAAGCTGAAGAAGCAAGAATATGAACACAAATTTAAACATTTGATGAATCATGTAGATGGACAAAAGAACTTAGCACCTGTTACTGAACTGGCTGAAAAGGCGGACAGAATCTGCAAGAGCAAATCAGTGCCATAGTACCTGATGGTACTTTCATTGGATGAAATAAAACGTGGCCACAAGGAGAGGGCAAATTTAGTTCAGAATGCCATGCAGACGAGTAAAAGTGAGGAAGACCTAAAGAACACAGTAAAAGAAGCAATCAAAACAGACTTGGGAATCATTCACATGATGAGAGAAAACAACAATTTCAAGTACTTATACGGTGCTTTATATAACCCTGTTGACTTCTACATTCAAATTTTGTTATTGAATCAAGAACAGTTTCAGAAAGTTTTTGAAGAGTTAGAATATGAATTGTAGAATGAAAAATAATGATTGTTATCCTTTAGATTGCAATAAAAGAAAAACACTGATTGAATTCACAACCGACATTTCCTATGAATTTATTTCTTTAAACAAAAACCATCAAGAGATTGAGAATTTCGGATTGACAATTTTGAAATTCTTTTTGGCAAACAACGATTTCGCACTATTGTCTGATACTTTAAACCAAGGGGATGCTTCAAAATTTCCTATAACTAGACTGATGTATAAGGAGATATTACAAGTAAATTTATGAAAATGTTTTGTACAGAATTCACACTCCAAACTTAATTCAATGAAATACCCCCATCCTTTCCGATTGCATTCGATCTTGGCTTTTTTTTATATACTGTTATGCATCCATAAATAGAAACAGCAACAACACCAATGACAAAAAAAACAAGACTACCACTTACAAATGCGAATGCACTATTTTTGTAAAAAAACGTCCATGATGGCCCTGGTTTAGGTTTAACACCTTGAGAAAGCACACCATCACACCACACTTCCTTTGATCCTGGTTTTATCAAATCTGCACATTTCTCTGAACAACTAGCATTCTTTCTACAAAGGGAACATCTCTCCTCTTTAGTCTTGACATCTTCCAACACGTCTATTGTGATGTTCCCTAAATCAAATGATTTATATGGAATTTTCAAAGTAATACTTGACCCAAGAACTTTTGTATCCTGATTCTCTAGTTTGATTTGGAGGTCCTCTCCTTTCAAAGAAAAAGGTCCACTTAATTGGGAACACTGATTCCTAGTAAGGGATAGGCACCAGACCAAGTTAGTCTTATTTCTGACAAAGTGCTGTTCAGTATCACAATTATTTGCTGAAAATTCCCTTTTCACATACATTGAATTTTTAAATTTGCCTTGTAAACACTGAAAGTGCAACTTGTACTTTTTTACATTGCCTAGGTTAACATGATGCATTAGCTCTTGGTAGATGTGCTTACTAGGTTCAACACTGGTGATATTCAAGCATAGCAGTTCCCTGTTGAGAAGATGAACCAAATTTGATGCTCTGAAAGCAATTGGAAACCCTTTAGATTGCTTGGCCCATAAGGATATTCCGCGCCCGGTATCATATGATTTGCCAGAGCATTGAATAACAGATCTAGAATTGCTTTCAGATCTGTCTATATTCCTGCAATATCTGAAACATACACCATTGCAGGTTTTGAGAAACAATTTACATAAGCCTATTGAACCACCAAAGATAGAATCACTCATTATAATCTGTTCTACATTGTCAAGGTCTGCAATTTTGCCAAGCTTCAATGGATGAATCTTTTTTTCTCCTTTCACCTTCAGATGATCTTCTGAATCAGCTACAGAAATTGTACCTGACAATGAAGCATTTCGTAGTTCCTGTTCAAATACCATTCTGTCTGTATAATTTCTCTTAATTTTGCTACAGAGAGTATCTGTAACATCTAGATGGGTACCGTTCACTTCTAAAATGGGGTAAGGCTTGCAGTCACTTGATGTGAAGAAGTATGTGTAAGAATCAGAAAACTTCACTTGTAGTTTGTTTCCAAGAATTTTTGGAGTGGACGCTCCACTCACTTGTATTACTCTATATGAAGGTTCAGTTTGATCTATATCTATGAAATTTATTTGGAGACATAGAAGGTTTGTGTCGGACTCAAATCTAACTTTTGTGACCCTGACTGTTGGCGTTGAGCGAGACGATTGAGTTACAATTAAAACGAAAAAGAGCACGATAAAATACATTTCAACATGATAGTGAATGCCAAGTGATGGCGATAATAATAAATAAAACTTACTCTGTTTATCTTGCTGCTGTTTTCACTGGAACAGTTGGGCTCAGGCAGCTGGTTTAAGCCAAGATACCCTCTGTCATGGTTATATGAGAAAAATCTCCACCCTGACCTACTTATAAATTCTTCCTTATTTGGAATCCATCCACACCAATTTAATTTAGATGCTGATGTCATACACTAAACCTAGCTCGGATTTCCATATTTGGAGTTGTTTCCTGTCAATGGTCCAGTCACCTGACTATTTTAACTGGGTCACCGATCATGTGATGAGACTGACGTCACTGGTACGTCACATCCCACAAGCTAATGGCCGCTGACGAGAAAGGTGGAGGAACGTCATACTGAAATGTAAGTTTTCTAATCCATCTTAATCTAGAAGGTTTGTGTTGCCATCCTACAACAAATTCTATCCAGAGTTATTTCCCTTGTAATAGAGTATTCTTCCCTTACAGTCAATTTGAGGAATTCTAACTGGACATTGTCATTTCAGCTCTTCATCGTGAAATCTCTTCCTCGTGGACCACGGCTAGCTGCGCCATCTTGAACAGACACATTGGGCCATCTTTTGAGAAGTCCTTTCTGGTAATCAGTCTTTTCATTGATATCATTTTAGAGAATATACTACTTATGAATTGAGAATTTGGTATCAGGGGCAGGGGGAGAGCCTTCTGCCGATTTTCGTAACGAGTTAACACTTTCGGGTGTTGTCTTTCTGGGTCATCTGCGAGAATGAATAACTTTGATTTCTTAACATTCAGTGAAGTTATTCTTCCTTCATAATTTGGTACCATTGGAATGGGTCTCCTAGATTAAAGATGTAAGATTGAGTCATTCGGAAATGACATTCAAAATTTGTTATTTACCTCCGGGCATGTATCTAGAGTTAATTCTTTTTCTTGTATAAACAGAACAAAATAATTTCCAAAGAATCATGATTAGAAATCACCTGCACCCAGACCTGTTTCTTACATATTTGTTCCCTCTTTTTTATTTAGATTATGACAGTAGGATTAGGAAAGGCTCACCTGCTTGTACTCTTTCTTTTGCTCACACGAGCAATTGGGTCAATCAATGACACCCCTAAAACAGCTGCGGAGCCCGTAGATGAGGTGAGTATCAAATTCAGGTTTTTATGTTTTCCCACCTTATTATTCACAGTGATGTTTATGTCACCTATTATGAATATAACCGGAGAAATGGGATGTGATTCCAAAAAAAAATATTGTAAAGTGTTGTAAATTATTGTAAAGTGTCCACAAGTATGGTCTACATAACCCAAAAATGAAGTTGCTTTAAATTTTTCACTTTTCAGACGCCGAAGAAACCGTGCTGCTGTTTCTATACTTGTTGCCCTCCGAGACGGTCCCTCGTCGACAAGGCTGCAGATCCCGTTCTTGATACTCCAACGAGTGGTGAGTATTTTTTTCCTCCTGGCATCAAAGGATCAAGTACTGAAGGAGACATCACTTTGAGCAGATTGAGGAAATTTTGATACTTAAAAATGGTCTCAATTTTCTGATTTTGAAGAAAATTGACCAAACTAGCATCTATATGACAGATTTAGTGCACTCTTTTAAGAACACTTTGTGTGAGCAAAGAGTATCATTGTTTATGTTTTGGTGTGTTGGCATAGAATAAACTGAGTAGCATCACAGGGCATAAATTTTGCACAACTAGATCTTTAACTAGACATATAACGTTAAAACAGACTTTGAAAGTGATGTATATTTAAAAAGCCCGGTTACCATTTCACCTCAATGTGAGCGGCAATCACCTGCTTACAAATTCTTAATTCTTCAAAGGACATGTAGAAAATGCAACAGTATAAAAAGGAATGGCATGAAAAACTAAAGCTACAGTAGCTGCAACAAGAGACACAATGCAAATGAAGAGCACAAAGACAACAAGAAAACCATTAAATGTACATTTTTATTTCACCATTGAATGCAGTCTTTTCATTTTCTTTCACAGTCAGCAGAACAATCAAATCTTTGTTCTTGTTTTGAAGGGTTGGTACATCTACTTTAAACCAAATAGGAAAATCAATATTTTGTCAAAAGAGACTGTGGAGCTTTTTTTTCTCGCGTTTTTCTCCTCAGATTTTTTTTTTTCATTTTTTGACGTGTCTGCAGAGAGGTACATGGACATGATTATCAGGGCTAATTTTGGCCAAAGTAGTTAACAGCAAATTAAGCAGGGGTACGTAAGAACATGTACTTTAAACCAAATAGGAAACTCAATTAGTTTGTCAAAAGAGTATTTGGAGGCCTCACCCATTTCCCTCTCTGCCGACACACTTTCTTTCTCTCGTTTTTCTCCTCAGATTTTTTTTATTATTATTTTTTGACGTGTCGGCAGAGAGGTAAATGGGCATGGTTCCCAGGGCTAATTTTGACAAAAGCAGATAACAGCAAATTGAGCAGGTGTAGGGGGACGTAAGAATATGTACTTTAAACGAAATAGGAAACTCAATAGTTTGTCAAAAGAGACTCTGGAGGCCTCACCCATTTATCTCTCTGCTGACACGCTTTTTTCTCTCTCATTTTTCTCCCTTTTTTTTTTTTTTTTTTTTTTTTTTTTTGACGTGTCGACAGAGAGGTAAATGGGCATGGTCCCCAGAGCTCATTTTGGCAAAAGTAGATAATGACTAGGTGAGCAGCTGTATGAGCACCTAACAACATCTACTTTAAACCAAATAGGAAAATCAATAGTTTGTCAAAAGAGACTCTGGAACCTTTGCCCATTTATCTCTCTGCCGACACACTTTTTTTCTCTCATTTTCCTCCTCAGATTATTCTTTAATGTGTCGGGAGACAGTACAATGAGCTATTCTGACTTCATTATAGATATTTTATTCTTGTTTATTTCAGAGCCTCCAGTCGATGCAACTGGATAAGTGTCCTCTACCAGTATCGAAGAATTCATTCAGAGTGATTGGTAAGTTGGAATATATCCTAAAGCATTTAATTTATTTAGATGTAGATAAGCTTATTTCCGACACTTTTGTGAGGCAGAAGAGTTTTCTGAACATGTGATGTAAAGACATATTATTTTCCTTTTTTTGCAGGTTATGCTAGTTTCTTGTTTAGTTAACTAATGATACTTTGTCAGTTTGTATGACTATGCTATCTTTGTTCATAATAAAATGTCATTGATGGACCAGGAATTATTCTCTGTGACCACCATAATGACATGAATGGAATAAAACACAAATCATTTAATGAAACTAATCTTAGACTTTGCCTTCAATTTTAATCATGAGACTAGTGGTGCATTTTTTCCCCTTCAAATAAAGCATATTTCTATCTTTCCAACCCCCACAGGGTTTGTCACATACCTCCTGGCCTGCTACAACTACTTGCTTCCTGCCAATATGGGTGAGTCTCCTTTATTGTGGAAATGCGTTTTAGCTTAGAGTTTCTGTCCCTTTTTGAATTCATAATGCCTCCCTATGAAGTTCTCATCAGCTGTAAAACACTGTTATAGGTGACCGTCCTGTGACATCTGTGGACCTGCCACAACAACGGATGCAGCAGCAGCAATGTGAAAAGACAAGTGTAGCTAATACTTCAGAAAACTGTACTAGACAAAATACAGAATTGCAAAATTCATTTCAAAAGATTAGGGACTGTGTAAGGATTGCGTTAATTGAACAGCAGCAGCGCATGCATCAGGAGAGATCTGCAAAGATACAAGAGTCACATTTGGCCAATGCATCAGAAAATTGTAGGAATCAAAAAGCTAGAGAGCAAAGGTCTTTAGAAGAGCTCATGAGACAGCAATGTTCTCCTGGTTCTTATAGTCTACCTGAACAATGTTTGTTTCTACCACCACAACAAAGTATGAGGGGTCGTGGTATACTACGACCGCATTTGTTAAAACAGTCACAATCCTCTCAAGTACCACGTGGTCATAATTCATATCATGGTGGTAAGCCTCAGCAGAGCTTCCCCAGAGGGTTATATGGACGTATTTTTCAACCATCATCTTCTCGCCGACCACATGGTTCTTGTCGTAGTTGTGATGCGGCAACTATCATTTGGTAAACGATAGCCTCAGTCATACTCATTGTACTTCTATAAGCACTTGAAAAAAAAAGAACAGCTTCTGACTAACATACGTGTATTTAAGAGTGTGTGATATTTAAGAAATTGACAGAAAAGCATCTTGCCATAGCATTCCTTATTTTCAAAAACCTTTTTTTATTTTTTTTTCCTAATTTGTTCCAGAAACATCACTTCGTTCTGAAGAAGTTGATGGCTAGACCCTGCCTTCCTTAAATTCGGATTGAGTCTTTTTTGTTGAGTGCCTGGTGAGTTAGAACAAATCCTCACTTATTTTCTTTATGTTAAGATGTGGGAAAGGACATTTCCAATACTGCTATCAGACAAAACAGAGTTCCTAAATCTCTGCGACTTGTTGACAATTCAGAAGTGTGACTTTTCATACATTGAATTAACAGATACAAAATTAATTGTTCATTTTTACGACTTTGCTGACTTTCTTCATGTACAAAAGTCATTGATTAGACAGGAAGTTGTCCTAGATATAAGTTTGAAAGACCTGATAGATGTTACAATAGAATTTCAAGTGAAGCAGGGTCTGGTGTAAGTCTCTGTTACAAGTAATAAGAGAATTATGTGGTTCTGTGATCTAGATTCAGAGGATGTGCTAATGTTGCTTCAGCTCCTGCTAGTACAAATGTTGCTGCAGCTGTCACTTGTTTTGCTGCTTATCTTGTTACCCCTCTAGTATGGTACCGTGTGTCATTCCTTGTAAGAAATATTCTTTTCTATTTTTGGTCCTTACTATCTTGATCTTTTATTTACTTTTTTCAAAATTTGTCCTGTATTTCCTGGTAGTTTTCCTTGTTGTTGCATACATTCAGACCTATTTTTTCTACTGCCATCCTTCTAGTACAGGTCAGTGTGAGAATACAGGATTTTTCTTTGCTTTGAATTTCCTGTACATTGTATTCTTTCCATTTCTGCCCTTTTTCATATTTCCTATCAGGTTCTTATATCCAGAAGAGCATTCTCGCCCATCATCCTACTTCTATGGCAATACAGCCCCCATTACTTCAAGTACAGCAACAGCAGGGGCAGCTTGAAGATATGCAGCAGCAAAACCCATCAGAAAGAGATGGCATTCTGATGTGCTTCAGTGGTGCCATTGTTGAACAAGGGCAACAAATTCATTTAGCTGTATGCAATGCAGATTTTGAGAAAGCCAAATCCCTTCTTGAGTCAGGATGTAACCCTGACTGTGAGACTTCATTGCACAAATATACACCGTTGTGCTTAGCTTTGCAAAGACATGGCTATGACATGATTGAACTATTGTTGAAATATAATGCTGATCCCAACAAACCATGCCATGTAGAAGCCAATGTGCCCATTACCCCCCTCTTAGTAGCCATCATGCAGAAAGATATCAGAGGTGTCAAACTGATAATCATGGCTGGGGGAGATGTGAACTACCAAGCTAGTGGTCTCAAGTTTTCTCCTTTAGGTTTTGCAGTTCAATCAGGGTCTTCCACAATTGTAGAGATGCTGCTCAAAGCTAAAGCAGATCCCAATTTTATGATGAAAGAGCGATGTTCTCAGCATCCACTTGTTCTAGCTTTTTCATCTGGTGACAAGGTTATCTGTGACTTGTTGCTTCAGTTTGGGGCAGACAGAGACCACTCTTTCAGAACGTCAGCTGGATTCTCGTTTCTCTATCTGGCAATAGCCATGGATCTGCCAGATATGGTGGATGCTTTGCTTTCACACTCAACTGAGAAACAATCTCTCCTTGACAGACCATGTCATCCCCGAAGAGGTTTAGTTATTCCCACACCAATGAATCTAGCCGTATTCAGAGACAACCCTAAAACAATGAAGGTTTTGATGAGCCACGGTGCATGTGTAAACTCACAAACAGGTTCCTTTGGGCCACTTCACAATGCTGCATTTGGAAACAAACTTCAAGCTGCTGCATTTCTCATAGATAATGATGCACTGATCGACGATTGTGTACCGTATCCCCCTAAATCACTACTGATTACACACATGGTAGGACCCCAGACACCTCTATCTATAGCTTGTAATCAGGGCCACATCAAAATGGTGGAGCTGCTTCTGTTGAAAGGAGCTGCTGTTGTCCATTCCAAACATAATTTGTGCGTCAAGAATGTCAAGTTTCTTCCTTCCCCTGGAGAATCAACAAGTGGGGACCAAACAAGAGCAAAACTAGTAAATTTCATGCTTCTCAAAGGTCTTTCTCTCGACGGTAACTGTCAGTGCCATGGTAACTTGAACTTGTTAGAAGTTTGTCTGAGTAGAAAAGCAGATGAAGTCGCAAAGGTGCTAGTTGCACATGGAGCAGAGATAAGTTTAGACTTATTTAGAAGTCGATTTGATACCCTTGTGGGACATGATGACAAAAATGTAGATTCTCTGACAATGCTGAGTGTAAAAGCATTCCGGAGAGGTTACTTGTTGAAAAGGCCAAATTACCATTCCACCTCAATTTGGCCAGCAATCACCTGCTTACAGATTCCTAATCGTTTGAAGGACATGTTGAAAATGCAACTGTATAAACAAGAATGGCAGCAAAAACTTAAGTAACAGTAGCAGCAACAGCAGACACAATTTTCTTTCCCTCATATTTTTATTATTTCTTGCCTAGGTGAAGACACGACAAAGCAGTTCTGTGTTATGGGAGACACACTCCTTAGTACAGAGGTATAGGAACATGTGTGCACATATCATGACCAGAGATTCATAAAGAAATCTAGGTTGAGAAGTAACCAGCTGCTCACACACACACACACAAAAGAAGAAGAAAAAAGACTTGTGTATCTTCATTGCCCAAAAGCCTCTCTTTACAAACGTTGGTTGAAGATGAGGGACAGTATGAGGCCCAAGGATAAAATATCAAATACTGGTGAGAAGCGCTTCCTTTGTGAATACTGTGGCATACAGTTCAGGAGTCTGGGTCACTTCCATGTACACAGACACACACACACACGAGTTATACCCTCAGACCCCGTGACCTAATCAAAGAGCACACTCTCTGCCAGGTATGGTCAGGTACAGGCGCACAGCTGAAAAGCACTTTCATCTAGCAACCTATAGTCTCTGTGTGTTGTGGTTTTGTAACAGTAGAAACAATGATATTTCACTTGAAAAGGACAATTTGCGCAAATGCATTTACTCGGTAGCCATTTTACATTTGGAGTGTTTGAAAGTATTGTTAATCCACTGTCAGTAGGATGAGCCATAAGTACAACATGTTACTTCCTCAAATCGGTTCACTGTATGAAGGACTTGTATAATTTCCACTATGTTTTCAAGCAAAGTACTCCACATCTAACCTTAGTACGATGGGATTTCTATGCCATGTGTCATGTATTTTTATTAAGGGTGAACACCTTGAGATAATTAGATCACATTCCCTGTTGCTCTCCACTCTTATTGTCTTTGACTCAATGGCTGAATCTGAGGACTGTGGATCGGTAGGCCGGAGACTCGTTGTTGGGGAAAGGCTGGCACTGGCTGAGCAAGGACATCTCCTGTGTCACCTTGAGGGATCGGGAAGAACAAGAACTGTGACTTCTGTCCCCGTCGGCACACAAACTTTCCTTTGAGGAATCTTCTTAAATCTGCGAGAGGATTACCAGATGTGGATTGGAAGGCGGTGGTTCCAGCCAGGACCGAAAACCATGGAGTAATGTGTCATCTTCTTTCTTCTTCTGTCTCCATTTGGATGCGGAACGACGACTTGGAATTTTTCCACCTGTACGCTGGTCAAATAGTATGGGCATGCCTGGACCAAGTGGACAAGTCTTGTAAAGGCCATCAGGGTGTGATCTATTCACTGTCGCCAACGACCATAGTGTATTATCGGTGATTAAGTAATATAGAACTCTAGAGGGGACGGGGTGCGGGCAAGGACGGTCAATTGAAGCCCCTCGCTCGTTCCCCATTGGTAGTATCTTAAAGAAGAATCTTAAAGAAGAAAAACATTTCATTGTGACTTCATCCAACTTGAACTCTTTTGCCCTGACGGCTTCAACGGCTGGCCAACCATGGTCTTATGCAGTCTCTGGCTCGCCTCTTTGGAAGTTGAGTTCGGCCATGCACCATAAAAATGACTTTCCCGGTAGATGGATCTCTTCCAAGTGAGGTTGTTCGCCTGGCCACGGATGTTTGGTCATCACCAACAGTCAGCTGACCGAGAATATTGTGTTTGGATCTGTTGCTTTGGAAGTCTCCAGGGTCCTCGCGCCGCCAGAATCAGAATTGGACATGGATCCGGAAAACCCGATATTCAACTATTACTCACATCAATAACTTATGATAATACAAAAAAAAAACCCAAAAAAAAACCAAAAAAAACTCACATTCACAAGAACGAACCATCAACTTTATATCAAACTCTCAGAAATAACCGAAAACAGTGATAATGGACAAGGCCAGAAGAAACTCAATGGTCCCTCTCCTGAGCTGCTTGAACACTGTAACTACACACCTGAAGTGCTTAGGTATCGCCGCTCCGACGTGCATGGAATACCTCATGGATACATTTCCGACATGGCCGGCGACTCGCATTAAACTGCCCCTGAAGACATGCGACACAGCTGGCAAATGCTACCATCTGCCTGGAGCTCCTGCCTCCCCTAACATACAAAGAATGAAAGAATGACACACAATTCACCACTATTTACTATTTATATATTAAATCTCTCTCCTCAAAGAAAACTATGAATTTGTGAAGCCACTGCTGCGTGAGCTGAAGTTCAAGAAAAAGGCCTGGGGGAGGCAGGGGAATCGTCCCCCTCCCCCTGGCACGAACATTTGGTCCTTGCCAACTATGAAAGCGAGAACCATTATTGGGAGGCTCCTTACGTTGGGATATCGGGCCTTGTAAAAACTCTCTCTCTCTCTTCTCATCCTGCGGGAGAACGACATCACATCACAGAGTCTTTTTCAAGAATACTCCTATTTTTATATCATCCTCATGATAAGAAGTGCAAAGGTTGCTGGGCAGGCATAATGGGCACGGAATTGGGAGGACGGAGGGTTGTGACCGACCCTCGCATCCAGACTAGAGAATCACGACTGTGTTGAAATGAATTGAAGGACTTCCCCTAACCAGTGTCACGGGATGATGAAAATCAACAATTAGATGTAAATGTGTGATAAACTCTTACTATGCAAAGCAGACAGTCCTGGTCCACGTGGTATGGCGTGAACAGTCCTGGATTGGTCCTATGGGCGGGTTGGGAAGGGGGTAAAGTCATCACACAGTCCTAAACCAATCGGCAGCAGCAGAAGCAACATCAGTACTCTATTGAGGTGAATTAATTTGAATAGAAATAAATCTCTCTGGTCATTCACTGGTATAAATAGCTGAGTTTTAGCAGTCAACTTCTCATATTCTGCATCTCTTCCACTTTTGAAAGAACTGGACTAGTGAAAATGACGAGGATTTGACTGATAGCTCACCTCAATCACATTTTCTCTTTTTTTCCCCTTTTCTTTAAGGCGCACAAAGAAACCATCAAACAAGAAAGGCTCATCATCGTGTCTTCTCCAACAACCATTGAAATGGACTATGATCATGACAGTCAGTACGTAGACAGATACCATAATCTGCTCAAAGCTGTTTACCAACAAAATGAGTTCAACTTTCCAAATGACCTTTATGTAGCAATCTGCTCAAGTGACATTACATTGATAAACTATGCTATGTATTCTGGATTGTTTAGTAGACATGACTTTTTCATGACTTTCTACAATGCGAGGTTGTTTGAGACAGATCCTGTTGGATCACCTATTATTGAGCAGGATGAGTGGACCCCTCTCCACCTAGCTGCATACCATGGAAAAACTGAAATTGCCAAGCTATTGATTGAGAAACACCATGCTCGAGTGAACGCCCATTCTGTCACACTGCACGCAAGTCCTCTTCTCCTAGCAATTGCAAAGGGACACCACGAAATGACAAAACTTTTACTGAGTTATGGAGCAGATGCAAACGACACGTCAGCAAGAATCAGGCAGAGGATTATGACACCTTTAATGTTGGCCGTCATCAAGAATGATGAAACAGCCTGCCGTCTTCTCCTTGAGTTACGTGTGCCTGAAAGACCAGACGTCAATTTCTTTCATCGTCAGATGATCTTTTCCTATTTGGGTCGAGCTTGTCTGCAAGATAATGTGGAAATTGTTGATATGCTCATTGGTGCAGGTGCAAGTGTGGAATTGGAAAAAAAACAAAGGTATTCCACTTATCCACTCTACATTAGTTTTTCCAGAAACAATACTGTCATTTTCGAAAGGCTGCTCCGTGCTGGGGCTAATCTTACGATGCCTGATGGTGCCACCCTTGTACATGAAGCCATTATTCAAGACAAACCTACTATCCTTCGAATGATGCTCGAGCTTCGACCTTCGCTTGCAAACAGACCTTGCTGTGCGAAGAGGTTCTCCTCTTTGCCCTCTACATGTGCAATATTCCAAGATAATGCAGAGTGTCTAAATGTTGTCTTACGTTGTGGAGGTCGAGTAAATCCCACAGAATATCATCCTTTCGGACCACTCCATGCTGCCACAATCATGGGAAGAGAAGATATGGTGAGGATCCTCATCAAAGAAGGTGCTTCAGTAAACGAAGTTGTCCACGTAAGCAAATTTCCTTTTGACTTCAAACACTTGATAGGGCGTCAGTCTGCTCTATCAATTGCATGTGGTACCAACAGGTTGGACATTGTGAGGGACCTAATTGAGTTTGGTAACTTGGATCTTACCAAAGCTAGGCACAATCTGTGCCTCATGAACAGTAACCTTATCTTTTCACTTAATGATCATTTGGACATCATACAGACCCTGATATCTCGAGGAATGCCCATAGACGCCCGCTGTCGGTGTCACATGGACAATCGAGGCCTGTTGAATCAAGCTATCTGCCAAGGTTTGTACAGACTGGCAACGCTTTTACTGGCTCATGGAGCTATTCCTGACTGGCTGTGTCATGACTGCACGCACATCACTCTTGTTGAAAGCTTTCCTCAAGATTTCGTCGAAAGCCTTCTTGTATCTGGAGCGTGTTCGATGGACAAGCGAGTGTCTGAGGCCTTTGTCACTGAGAAACTCTGGAGTCAACTCACGAAAAAGACCTCAAAACCTATGACACTTGCAAAGCTCTCTGTAAGAGCAGTCAGAACTCATATCAGGAACTCTCGTCCTTGTCATGAGAGAAGTGTATGGGTGGATGTTGACCAGCTACTCCAGTGCTTTCCTGCACATTTCAAAGATAAGCTGAAACTGAAAAATGCTAGTCTATTGCAGAAGGAAGATTGAAATCAAACCCCTCAGTGTATGGACTAGTGGAGATGTATTTCATCCCTCCAGGGGGCGATTGGAGCCATGAACTTTCTCCACTTTTTTCTTCTATATCTTTCTTTGAGACTATCTCCTGGGTAGGACTGTGAAGGGTGGTGTTGGCCGATCAAGGAAAGAGTATCTCTTGGAAAGCTACTACAGCTGTGGGTTCACATCGTCTGCACCTTGTCTGCAATGATAAGATAGACTTTATAAATATTTATAGAATGACACGGATATGGATGTGGCGGAACCGGCGCGGAACCGGCGCGCCACGAGTTCGGGTGGGGAGGGATTACGGGGGTTGGCTCCTCACCCATAATGTTAAACCCCTAGGGGTGGGGAGGGGGTGGGGGTGGGGACCAGACTGAGGTGGTGGTACCCGAGCCGCATGGGGATCCGAGGTCCGGATAACCCTAACCCAAAGACCGCTGGCCGGAACCGAACTTTTTCTTCTTCACATCGGATACGGACTGGCGGGCTCATAAATTAAGAGTGAAACATCGGGACCACAAATTTCCGGAACCGATTCCTTCTACTCTGTCATCATAATCATCCTCCAAAAATGGGAGTTTCTTCAGGAGGATCTTCTTCTTTGAGAATCGGACATGGCCATGTGTTAGGAGGTGTTGGCTGTGATCAGCATGCTTGTAGTGTAGTCTGATGATGAGGGTCCAGTCGAAGTCTGAGATGGTCAAAACGGGGGAAAAAATGGCACTAAATGGAACTACGCATGGAAAACAACTTACCTTGCTGATGGGGCTTTACGAATGGGAGGAGGCAGTCGGCGAAGGACGAAAAATTGTTCCATTTCTTCTCAGTAGTCAATGAGAGCCGTGCATGTTGGTCGGGACCAAGCAGGTTGAACCACAGAGTATCTAAGGAAGAGGGGACTGCTCGGTCACGAGGGCCGAAGGAGCGATGGACCGAGCGGCCTGAAATATTGGAAAAAGTAATTATGGAAGGATGGGACGAGAGTCACCCGGTCGGGGGGTCAGAAAGACACCCGGCATCCGGGTGGGTGACCAATGAAAGAAGAAGACGGATATGAGTGGAATACTGAAGGAAACCAAATGAAAATGTAGAAATATATTGTCTTAGTCTTGGGTTGATGGTTGAGTCCGGGTAACGAGGGACCGGTAGACCAGAGGCCCGCCACTGGGGAAAGGCTGGCATGGGCCAAGACCAAGACTTCTCCCGTGCTGCCTTGAGGGATCTGGAGGCGCTGATGACGACCTCTATCCCCAGCGGCATAACAACTTGGAAGCAGGACAAGTTGTTTCCGAAGACACTGAAGGAGAATCCCTTGCAGTGAATCGCCCCTGTGAGCAGGTGCTTGATGCTGTTTCTTCCTCGTTCTGCCATGAATTTACATTGTTGTACGCCAAACACTCTCTCACTGACACAAACTTAGGATCAATCAGCCCCATAGTGGCACAAACTTAGGATCAGCCCTACAGTAGTACAAACTTAGGATCAGTGTCTTTTTTCCCTCTGTTGCCCTGCTGGGTGGGTTGCTGTAGTCCATCCCGTGATCTGTTTTTGAAATTTTGCAGCCTCCTCCTTCTTCTTAGGGAGAGTATGCTGATGCTGGCCTGTGACATTGAGTTCCTTGAAGGGGTTATTATGAGTTAAGACTAGACATTAGAATTGATTTTCTTTTTCTACATATATATATATAAAGAATCATTAGAGGTGGGATAATTGAAGGAACTGCACAAGCTGATGCTCTTTTTGTCAAATTGTCTTCACAAGCTACTGAAAAAGGGAAAACAAAACAAGACACCCTCATACTATTGTCAAATTCACTGGGGATCCTGACTATATGTCAAAAAAAAAAAAAAAAAAAAAAAAGGAGGTACTTTGCTTTGGAGATTAGACTGCTCGAAGTATGACAAATGTCTACTTCTTTTAATTGGTGAAAATGTCATGTAAACACAAACAAATATAAACATGTCCCATGCTTGATTAATGTATTTTGATGTTGTATATTGCTGGTGCTATTTTTATTTGTGCTCATAGTTTACTCTCCTGTGACTGGTGCTCCTATTTCGTGGTGCTGATGTTGTTGTTGCTGCTGCTGCTGCTGCTGCTGCTGGTGCTGAACGTTCCTCAATGAAAGACAACTAGAGGTATAGATCGTAAACAGACTACTTTATTCTTTTTTTCTTTCGATGTTACTTAATTGTTTCTTTCTTATTTGATTATTGTCTCAACATGTATAGATAAATATTGTGCTGCATATATTGTACCACTGAATTCACCAAGGAAATAAAATTTAAAAAAAAGTAAATTACACATTATCTAGTTTACATACAAAATAGGTATTTTGGTTTAAACATTTTCTAAATTTTCCTTTGCAGTCTCAAACTAGAAGTTGAAGAAGCGCAGCAGTGGCCACAGCAGCTAGTACCCTATGGACACCTGAAGTAGTGACAGTACTAGTAGCAGAGACCGGGAAACATACAGGCACCAGAGAAAGTGATATAGTATAGGCTGAGGTTCCTGTTCATTCTACACTTGAAATGTGTGAGTCAGTTATACTGGTCATGCTTTGGGTGGCACAGATTGTATTCATTTTTTTCTTCGTTTCATTCATTGTATGGGTTTTCATGGAGCACTGCATGTGTTGCAGACAGAAATTAGAACAGTACCAGTACATTAGGCGATTAACTACAATTGGTGTACAGACACATAATGTAGAGGTTTAGAATGTTGTAGGTGTAGCATTTTGTCTTGGAGTTCAAACTGTTTTTCCAACTATGTTTTTCAAGGTGACAATGATCTGGTTACTTATATTTCAATGTATATCTGATGTACAGAGTGAAAAGATGAATGGAGGATTGTTGCAAAATACTACAAGTTTGAATACTGTAGCAAACGACGGTGTACTTTTGCCTCTTAAAATCTTAGTTAATATGCTGTTGATCATGTGTATTTTTTGCATGATTGCGTTCATAGGATGGTGTCTCAAAAAAAAGTGCAGTTGTTGTAGAGACATGTGTTGGCAAGTTAGATTCAGAAACCCCATCGAGTTACCTACATCTAGCACTAGTATGTGAAGCATTGGTATTTGTCATTAAAGGGTTACGACATGAGTTACCATTACAGTCTACTAAATATTGTGTTTGCAAATATGACAAAATCATAGTGTGGCACCTGCACAGATGCCAGATGAGGGAGTGTGAAAAGAGTGTGAAAGAGTCACATATGGCCAATGCATCAGAAAGAAAAAAAAAAGCCAGAAAGCAAAATTCTTTGCAAAAGCTCAAGGGTGAACTTAAGATTCCTTAGGAGTGCTTGTCCAGTAAAGGAGAGGCATCCTTTGAAGATGTAATCTGGGTTATGTGTTTTCATCACTTGAAATGCATACATTAAGTTGCAAGTTCATCTGTATATGTTACAGACAGAAGATTTTCCATTTATTGATGAAAAGAGTAGATGCTTGCCGAAATTATGGTACTCAACACAGTGGTTGTGAAAAGAAAGTTTCTTTGATCTCATTGACGGACTGTGTTATCAGTCTACAGTTCATCTGCAAGTTTGTGTGTCAACCACCACATTATGCAGCATGTTTGTCACTTCTGACAGATAAAATAGTTTATGGTTTTGGAACTTTCTTTGTGTTGGAGAAATGATCAGTGTTCCTTTCCATTGTGTCGCGAACAATTTGGTTCTTATTCTCTTGAACGTTGTTCCACGTGGCTATCAAAAGTAGTTTCAGCATGTATGCATTTCCCCGACATGTGCCATTTTATCACTTTTCTTGTTAGTTCCACATGTTCTGTTCTCCAAAGTTTATTGTATTACTATCATTTTGCTGTACTTATGATTTGTTCATTAACCAGGCATTGAGAAACATGTATGTATGAGGTTCCTAAAGTATGAAAGAAGTGTGAAGCACGTAGTTCCTGTTCCTGTAGCATGAAAAAGGTTTTGGTACAGTGTTCTATTTAAAAGAAGAAAGACAGAAAGTGAAAATGATGTACGTATTGGGTTCCTAATGTATAAAAGAAAATATGAGGTATGATGTTGGTACCAAAACAGCTTCTCGTAAAGCATCCAGTTGAGCTGAATTCAACTTTGGTGGAGGAGGGCAGGATAAATAGCAGGGAATCTACGCCCAAAAGTTATTTTCCTCTTTCTCCGAGGATGATGAATGATGTTGTTGAACGAGTTCAATCTCAAGCAAGCATTGAAAATGAAGTATGTATGAGGTTCCTAAAGTATGAACGAAGTGTATAGCTTGCAGTTCCTGTCACAGCATGAAAAAAAAGAATGTTAAAACAATTATACTCATAAAGCATCCAGCTGAGCTGAATTCAACTTTCTACCATATTACTTTTTTTTTTCTTTGTGAAAATAGGTAAAATTCCTCAAGTCATAATATATAAAACAAGGTGCATGATCATGTATTAGGCTAAGAAAGAATAAATAAAAGGTATTTTTTCAAATGTAAATGATCTCTTTTCTGTTTTTTTTTTTTTATATATTTTTTTTTATTTCTCTCTATTTCTTTTAAATTATTGTTATTATTATTTTTTTTTTGGCTCTTGAACTAATCATCTAAACATGTTGTGCTCAATGCATTTCCAAAGAAAATCAATCGGGCCCATTTTTGCTGTTATGTGTCGGATTAATTTGGGTGAACAAAATTTGATTATGTACTCTGGAGTATGATGAAATATTGTTAGCCCACCAGGAATTTCAGATAGAATTTCATCCACGTAAATTTGTCGCTGTGTCTCACTGAGATGGGGAGATAACAAAACCAAATCAAAAGAGGAAAACCTTTTATGCTTAGAAGTACCAGCAACAGAAGTAGCTTGATTTCCTTCCAGTAGCATCAGACACATTTTCTCTCTGTGATGATTAAACAAGTAAAAGATGATGTTCGTGGAACCACAAAACAGAGCTTCATCTAACCAAGTGAAATATATGTCTTGGAATTCTGTTTCAAAAGGATCTATCTTAAGAATTTTAACTAAATACTTGTGAAGAATATCGTCTCGATCTCTCTCAATGAGAAGTGAACAAACGCTGTGATAGTCGTTTGGCCTAACGCTTAGACAAGCATTTCTCAGTTTTTCAATACAGTCAATTTCTTCATCTGCTTCTTTACTCAGACTGGTGCTGATGCTGGTTTGGCTACCCTTCTGGCTGCTTTTCTGTATACAGAATTTCATTATGCTTTTGAAAATTTCTTCAATTTCAAATTCAGCAGCATAATGTATTGCAGTAGATCCAGAAGAATCAGGTTCGATGAGTTGTAGGAAAAGATCATTGCTGCTGCTCCTGTCGTCACTCATTATTTTATTTTCAAATATATATATCAAATGGGCTTTGGGTATGACATCACCAGCAGACAACAAGTGATGCCCACTGGCGAGTAGGTGAGAAAACGGATGGAAAACCAAATGCTTCCTGAGACATCTGCCGTCTACTTTGGAATTCGATTTTCTCGCGACTTCTATTAATTCGTCCAGGATTATTTAGAAAAGCATTATTATTTCTCGATAATGGATGAAAGGCAACAAAGTTATAAACTTCTCGATTTATTTCATGAGTTTGCTGCTCCAAGTTTGAAGTCACAAAGCGGTGACTACGAGGCAGCCCGCTTATACTTGGAAGAGAGAGATGAGATAATCAAGTGCAGACCAGACTTTATCCCCAAGGTGTTTGCTCATTTCAGCCAAACCATTAGTCACAGGCTCTGGATACGTAGGGCATTTCACTTGATGGATATATCGGAATGTTTTCCTTCGATTTTGAGGGAAAAGTTACTGTTGAGGATAAAACACCACGATCTCTCCAAGTTTTCTGCCATTGAGGTAATAGGATATGCAGCAAAGTTTGGTTCTGACAACATTCAAGTTGACAAAAGAGAAGAAGCACAAGAGAAGGAAATGTGGGAAAAGGCTCTTTTACACCATTTACAAAGTAATGACCACCATCCTCAGTTCTCCAAGGAGAAGGAGCAGCAGCAGCAGCAGATGTCTTTCCTTGCTATTCAGGAAAGTGTGCTTGACATGCTGGCATGCAGACTAGAGCGCAGCATCACACCCCAATCAACAACCATCCCAAATATTTTCAATGTTCCCGAGAAATATCTGGAAAGATATCATCCAGAAGACAAAGAAATAGCCTCTGCTCTGTTAAGAAACTGGTGCAAGTCTTGCATGCACATGGTAATATTTTCCTCTGGACTTAATCCTGATGGGAACAGGAACAAAAAACTAAATTTCATGGATATTTTGGCTCGCAACAAATAAAACAAAGAAACACTTTTTTTTTTTTTTTTTTTTTTTTTTTCATAATTTTTATTCTTTTTTTTTTTTTTTTTTTTTTTTTAAATTTCAATTGAAATCAGCTCTAACATCCAGCTTGGTAGACATGCGGCTCTTGATAGCGTCGATCACATCGTCATATGGACAGTGGACTAAGTCGATTGAACCTCCAAAATCCCACTTCTTAGCATCGTAGCATACCAGCATTTTAAGGTTCACTCCCAGTAGCTTTCCCTCCTTCTCTAAAGCTTCGTCCAACAGCTGCAGAGTAGCAGTGCGCACTGCATCCATGTCCTGGAATATGGTAGCCTGTTCTTTTTTCCTCTTGTGGAGAGAGCTCCAGCTAGATTGCAGGCGATCAAGGGGAGTTTTCAAACGAGTTATAATGACTGGGACCTCAGCATTCCCCTGTATGCGGGCATAGGCCACTGGGAGTTCAGCATGTAGTTTTTCAGGGTTCACCAAAAGTTGCTGGTGCTGCTTCTCCGAATTTTTAAA
Organism: Lepidonotus clava; assembly: GCA_936440205.1. Lineage (NCBI taxonomy): Eukaryota > Metazoa > Annelida > Polychaeta > Phyllodocida > Polynoidae > Lepidonotus > Lepidonotus clava. The sequence goes on from OW387135.1 coordinate 25,601,554, forward strand.
GAGATGATCGTACAATGTTGCTGATGGTGATAGGTCTACAAGGACAGCAACTTGTGGGAATGATTTTTTTCCCCAAGTGGCAGAGCCAATCCTTTGACCTCTTACGAACATATCTTTATAATGATCAACTGTGTCAAGTACATCTTGGGCCATAATGTTTGCACTGGAACGAGCAAGGCGTGTCCTTACATGAGCAAGCCATTTTGTTGTGGTATTGTTATTTCTCTTTTTGTTGTTTCCTTCTTCTGTTTCTTCTTGCCGGACAGCTTCCTTCTTGAGCCACAATGCAAGCAGCTGTTTCCTTTTATCTTGGTTTCGACATCTCACAAGAGGATGCTTGTGATCGTCAGTTAAAACACTCAGATTTCTTTTCATGATTACTCCTGTATTCACTACCATCTTCTTCAGCCTGTTGTTCCTTCTTTGGGGAAACCTAAGGGCATACTCTTTGGCTTTCCCTTCTTTCCTGAGACGTACATTATATCTCAGCATTTCTTCCTCTGCTTCTTCAGCTGCTGCCACTGCTGCTGCTGCTGCCACTGCCGCTGCTGCCACTTTGTTCTTGTTCTTTTTCATGGTCATCTTTATTATCTTCCTTGCCTTTTTTGTGATTAATAGTTTCTCTCAACCAAGTTAACTATGTGTACCACTGTAAAATCCAATTTCAAACGTTTCCTCCAAGTGTATCCTACTATGACGATGTGTATTTGCTCCTTATCTCCTACCCAGGTTTATTTCATGGGAAATCATGAAATAACATTTTTGTGGTTTTCAAACATTTTATTTTTTTTTTTGTTCATTCACTTGTTTCCCTCTTTCTCTTCCTCCTTGTCATTTGCTCCTTCTTTTCCTCTGCTAACTGAATGGCTTTGTTCATTTTTTTAAGAACTACGAAGTTTGTGCACAACATCTTTCCTCCTAGAATTAACTCTTTGTTTTGTTCGCTCAGCATTTTCCTGTAGGTAAACTGGTGAACATAATTGTTTGCTGGTTTTCCTGTCTTGTAAGTTTCCACTGATATTTCACAAGGAAACATATTTTCTGAAACCACTGCCTCATTACAGCAGATAAAGCTCTCCTGCAAATAATCCTCTGTGGACCTTTTGGGTTTACAGCCATGAAACTTTTCAACATATTTCTCTCCCAGATCTGGAATCTTAATGCCATGATATCCACGATAGGTCTCCTCATCTGGAACCTTTGCACCTGTGCGTCCGCGATAAGTTTCTATGTCGATTGCCCAGTCTGGGATTTCATCCAAGTCATCAAAATCATTCCACTTTTGTAAAGTAGAAGGGCTATCAGCAGTTATGTTGGCAGTGGTTCCCGATTCGTCTAGATACATGCAACGTGCCAAAATAGAGTAGAGCATTGACACTAACATTTTCTGCAACAGGTTGATGTTCTCATTGATATGAGCGGCAACTTGCCAGCAAGCTTGAATGTAAGACTTGAGGTTTTCTTCTTCTGGAGAAGTGTTTTTGTGCAACATGGCAAAAACTACATGGTAAAACTGTGGATGCACGAGTGATCCTCTGCCTGTCTTTTCTTTGCTCATCGTAACATACCTTTTCCCTTTCTCTGTAAGTTTTCGACCACAGCCCTCTACTTGGATCACTGAAGCAGCCACAGCAGCATAGGCCCCAACTTGATTCCAGTTTTTGGTCTTCCAAGCACACAGAAGTTGAGTAAGCAGTTCATCACAGTCGATGGATCCATACAGTGGCTCCACTAATCCTAGGACAGTGGGTTCTTTGTTGCATGTCGTCAGTTTTTCTGGTTTGCAGTTTTTTGCGAAATGCCTTGCCATCCTAGGAGCTATCCTGCATGTTCTACATTGAGTGAGAATCATTTCCATACAGTTGAACTTGTTCTGTTTGCCTTTGTGATAGTGGTTTTCCAAAATGTATTGGAGACATTCCACGTCAGCTAAGCAATGATCTTCAAAGAAAGTACAAAAAATGTCACACCATCTCAGCTGATTTCCTAGCAATAGCTCCCTGGTGGCTCTGTGAACAAACACAGTGTCTTTTCTTCTCAGTGCCTTATAAAGCAAAGAGATGACTTCATCTAACAACATACTGTTCTTTGTGAAGAAAAACTCTGTACTCAAATTACGCATCTTGCTTCTTTCCCTAATCATAAGAACACATTCACCTGAAGTCACAGCTAGATTACAGTCTAAAATCCCATTTCCACATGCTTATGGAGCACCAGTAAAGATTAGGTGAATTTGTCTGTATCAATAAAGTGGACAGGGACATAAACATTGACAACTAATTTTCGTGTGTGTGTGTATTTTCTTTCACTTTTTATTTCAATACGACATAACAGAGTTTGGATAAGGAAGGAGATGCTCAGCTTGCAGAGCCACATAAGGTTTCATCTGCCTGGCCTGTGACATCACCATCTTCTTCAGGTTTTTCCTGAAGTCGCCATCTGTTGCCGACGCTTCTTTGTCATTCCTCAGCTGGGCTACTTTCCCTTCAAGCAAGAGATGTTTGTAGGCCAACTTAATGTTGATGTGGCCCGGAGCAAAGGAGGACTTTTTGGTGTGTGGATGTTTCCATTTGTTAAGATTCAAATCGTTTTGTCTGTCCCATTTCTCCTCTAGATTTTCCCAGAATTCTGGCAGCACAGCTGGTACTTGGACGAATGAGAATGCATCCTCTGGTTTCTGTGTTTCATAGCATCTGTCGCGATTGAACACTAACACTGATGACATGTCCGTCATGTTTTGGCACAGAGCCTTTCTGACAAAGATCTCTGCTGGACTTTGACCTGCTGCTGCTGCTCCTACTCCTCCTCTTGCTCCTTCTGCTATTTCAACAGACATTTCAGGGATTTCTTGAAGCAGACTGCAGTGAAGTTTCATAGCTAGAGGTTTAGTGATCCATAGCCCAACTTTGGGGAAAATGTTGTGTGGTACCTGTTCATTAGGTGTGCGAACAATGGGAGTGTTCACTCTGAGATAACCTTCTTTGTTGGCCAGAAGACTACCACTTAGCATGATTTTATTGCGTAGTTCTTGGTAGTGGGCAAACTGTGGTGTGAAAATGGCATAGTGGATCATGCTGCTGCTGCTGCTGCTGTCATCGGTGCCATTGTCATCGGTGCTGCTGTCTCTTGTGTCATCTCTTTGTGGGAAATGAACTGGAATGTCGTCTACCTCTATGTCTACCTCCATATCCTCCTCTTCTCTATGGAACACTGTCTGCCTGTGCCTAAACAGTTGTTTCAGTTCCTCTGTGGTTTGGACAGAAAAATAGCCATCGTTATCAGTCTCCAGTGGACTTTTGCCAGTGGCCAAACTTTGCACGAGCAGATATTGAGCGATCTTCCTTCTTGTGTCTGCAAAGTCAACTGGCCATGCAAACTTGTTATACTCAAGATGCATGGGGCCTCCTTCCTCTCTCAGACTACAGAGAAAGTGGAAGGTTTTGAGCAATTCTTGTGGTACTGTCACCTCTACGCTTCCATCTGTTGCTGCAAGTTTCCCTGCCACAGTGCTCCTGGGCCAGGAAGTGTGCCACTTGACTTGTGCATTTGCGTTCAGCAGTTGTTCCACTACAAAGGAAATGCATGTTTCCACTGCACGTTTCTCGAACTGGCAGAAGATCGAAGCTGCATACCTAGTGTGTAGGAGCAAGTCAAACCGCCTCTTTTGTCTGTCCCATCGAGCTGCGTTACCATCGAACCGTCTGAACACAGCAGATCCACCCGAGTTTGCCATTCTCTTTTCCTCCAAGTCAGAGAAGCAGTCTTCCAATGTCTCCTCCAATATCGGTGTTCCTTTGCTCTTCAGCTCATGACTCATCCACTTGAGGCTCACTCCCTTGATCAGAAAGTAACTCTCCTTGACAGCATTCCAGTTGTACTCTGGCAACTCTACACAGGTGGGATCCACCAGGTGACAACAGAGTGCCCGCACAACTCTGCTGTGGTCATCCGTGAACTTGAGTACCATTGTAGCAGCAGACAGCAAGTCTGCAGGGTCAAGCACTGTTTGTTTTTCCATCATCAAGGTCTTCTCTTCTACGGTCAGCTGTTGCAAGAACAAATTATTATTCTGCAGTTGGGTTGCCGGTGGCATGTCTGCATTTGACAGTACTCTAGTATTCCTGAATCCACAGACCTCGGTTACTGCCCTCCAACAGGAAAAGATCTCAGCATAATTCCTTATCTGAATCCATTTCCGTTTTGGCATCATCACAGAGGTATCGTACCCCATTTCCTTGAGAACAGCCCTCATCCTAGCTCTTGTCAAGTCAGCTTCGTAGTCATCCAACTCATCATGGGCCTCGAGCTCTTTGATCTGCAAGCCGATCCTCTTCCTGTTGATGGCCTCTGAGATGTGGAATCTATAGAAAGCAAACATCTCTGGTATCTTCATTGAATAGAGCTTTCTCTCTACTTGAACCTGATCGCTGTCCCTACAGCTTTCAGAGGAGAGTAGGCCAGGGATCTCATAGACCAGACATCTGTCCTCTAGGCTGGAGCACACAGAGAAGCCGTTAGCCAGTATGATGTAGGAGCGGTCATTCAGAGCAAAGTCACGAGTAGAGTAGATTTCACCACCTGATTCCTTAACTTTTCCTCGTTCTGAAATGCAGAGACCATGGTCCAACACATTCTTCAGTGTTGTGGACTCTAGGCTAGTGTTCTTGGCAAAGTTGTTTTCTTTTCCTTCTCCAGACTGCCATTCCTCTATCAATCTCGATCCTGAAACGCTGTCGTACTTGTTTTCGCTCGAAGCAGTGAAAGACCTTGCAGTTGCATAGTGCTGCTCGATGAATGCCAACGGATTGGCTGTTTCCCTCGATCCCACTGCAATCATCCTACAGGCATGTGCCGTGTGTGACTTTCCCGCTCCAGGTGGCCCGTTGAGGACGATGGCTGGTTTAGGAGTCTTGGTCGTGAAACCCAATATGTTGCCCATCAGCATCATGACAAACTCGACCATCAACTGCTTGATGCTCGTTACATTGGCACCAGCTAACATCTGTTGCACGAAGATGTCCTGGTATGCTTCCACTCCTCCGCTTGTCTTCTGAATGCACATGAGGCGGGTGCCATTCAGATTGTCATCAGTGAAGGTCTTGCGAATCAATCTCTGTTTGGTGTACTGTTCCCTGCGTGCTGTACCACAGAGAGCATCATTGTTTGCCATGTATATCCTATAGATGTTAAGCATGAAAGACCAGTCCTCTATGAAAAGCTTGGCCACCTGGCCGTCCTTTCTGCAGTTAGCTAAACTTTCAAACATTCTGGATAGCTCGCTGAGAGAGGGGTAGAGAAGATCGAAGTGCTTTTCCTCCTCTGTTGGCTGTCTTCTTCTTTTGGATCTGTTCAGTAGCAGGCCCACCTGAGTTGCCCTAAGAAGAGAGATGTTCTGTGATGGTGACAATGACTCTGGTGTCATTTCTACATCTCTTTCATCCTCCCTGCATTTAGAGATGTAGCTCATTCCGCATTCTGCCAAACTGCAGTCATACGCTAGCTCATAGAAATCATGGTGGTAGAAGAAACCAGTGTGGGTGTGGATGGGGCTGAGTTTCCAGGCAATGTAGTTGGTCAAATCGAAGAAAGTGTATCCCACGGCATCAGTTGCACCAGTGATGGTATCTTCCCACTTGTAGAGATCAAAGTGACGCTGAAATGCCTCGTCGTGAATGTTTTTTTCTTGAAGAACTTTGGCAGCTGCCTCTATACCTGAGAAGTTTTTGTTGAAATTGTGACGACCTTCAACTTGTTCTTTCTTTAACAAGGATTTTGCAAGTACTAAGAGTAGCTCGTACCTCATAGTCATTCTGTCACTCACTCTGAACAAGTAGAATGGGCTAAACATGAAAGCTCGCTTTCTCCATGTTTCATCTTCGTCACTCTCCTCGTCTTCCACATCATTTGGCATGTCGTTGCTGAAAAAATAATATGCTCTTATCAGGTCGTCAAACTCCAAAGTGGTCTTGATTGCAGGGAAACCAGAAGGAGCACCCTTACTAGGTACCGCTACACGTCTTTTGTTCATGGAACTGTCCCCCGTGAACGAATCAAAGCCCTCCAGTTTCTCCTCCAGTTTCTCCCAATCGCTTTCAGTGGCAAATGCTTCTCCTGTCTTTAGGAATCCATTGGCAACAGCTAGAGTTGCCCTGGCAACTAGGGGGAAATGTTTCTCGAAATCCTGCTTCAAAAAAGAGAATACAACCAAGTAGCCAGATGAAGCCTTGGCTCTCAGCCACTTGCTGCCATTGATGAGATGTTCCTGCTGTATGAGAAATATGTCTGTTGAGCTCCTTTTTTTGTAGAACATTTTGTGAACAAACACAAAAAAGTCGAAGAGTTTCTGGATTGTTTCATTAGCACTATCCAAACATTTAGTTGGCATGTCTCCTCTTTTGATGTCTAGTAGGAAAAAGATTCTTTCTTCACGGAGCAGATGTTCTTTCTGCATGCACCCAAAATAATCTGGATCGTATATGGTTGATTCTTTATTCATCTTGATGCTTATTATTCTTCTCTGCTTGCCATGGGCTAATAATTTAGGAATTCATCGTTCTGAAGTAGTGCTAACGTCGCTCCGTAAAATCCTATTTTCACTTCAAGTGGTGTTGGGAAGGGGACTAGAAACAGCTTATTGCAGAAGTTAGGATATACCAAGGATAAAGCTATTAGGAATCAGCATCAGTAATGGTGTTAGTATTCTACCAAGCTGGTCTCAAGAAAGATAGAGCTCATAAAAAGTTACCAAGGAGTCATGGTTTTGATTGCAGAGTTCTCAGTATCATTATTACTTTTGAAGGTATTTGAAAGCGTTCAGATCGATCGTTGTTGTAGTAGCAGAAATATAGATGGCCGAAACTATTTGCAAAATATAGCAGCATTTCAATGAGAATACCATGACTTTATTAGAAGAGATAATAAGGAAAAATGACACGAAACACGTTGATTCACTTTTTTTTTTCCCGTTTATTTGACATTTTTCTCCTCTTTGTTTGGTTGGGAGAATTCAGAAAACTTTTCCAATTTTACTGGTGTTATAATGTATTTTGAAGCACAGGTTTAACTGCCAATATAGTAGGACAGAGCTGGTTAGCATCAAACAGGTTAGGTTTAGGGTACAGGTAAGCATGGCAAGTGCCAAAACCACTCGCACATCATTCTTCCTAATGCAGTCGATACCCTGAGCACTCCAGTCGGTGAAGGCAGTGTGACACAGAATATATGAAAAAAAGATAGAATGTTTAAAATAGATAAAATGACAGCCCCGACCTCGCTGTCATTAAGTGGCAATCAGCCTTCAATTACCCGATAGGTTTCATTGCCTCCTTTTGTTCTCTTGCCTGTACTATGAAACTGTACTCTAAGAAGCTAAAATGATTTATGTCCTACCTACTCTAAGAAGCTAAAATGGTTTATGTCGTACCTACTCTAAGAAGCTAAATGGTTTATGCCCTACCTACTCTAAGAAGCTAAATGGTTTATGCCCTACCTGCTCTAAGAAGCTAAATTTTTTATGCCCTACCTACTGTAAGAAGCTAAAATAGTTTATATCCTACCTACTCTAAGAAGCTAAAATGGTTTATGTCGTACCTACTCTAAGAAGCTAAAATGGTTTATGCCCTACCTACTCTAAGAAGCTAAATGGTTTATGCCCTACCTGCTCTAAGAAGCTAAAATGGTTTATGTCGTACCTACTCTAAGAAGCTAAATGGTTTATGCCCTACCTACTCTAAGAAGCTAAATGGTTTATGCCCTACCTACTCTAAGAAGCTAAATGGTTTATGCCCTACCTACTCTAAGAAGCTAAATGGTTTATGCCCAACCTGCTCTAAGAAGCTAAATGGTTTATGCCCTACCTACTCTAAGAAGCTAAATGGTTTATGCCCTACCTGCTCTAAGAAGCTAAATTTTTTATGCCCTACCTACTGTAAGAAGCTAAAATAGTTTATATCCTACCTACTCTAAGAAGCTAAATGGTTTATGCCCTACCTACTCTAAGAAGCTAAATGGTTTATGCCCTACCTACTCTAAGAAGCTAAATGGTTTATGCCCAACCTGCTCTAAGAAGCTAAATGGTTTATGCCCTACCTACTCTAAGAAGCTAAATGGTTTATGCCCTACCTGCTCTAAGAAGCTAAATTTTTTATGCCCTACCTACTCTAAGAAGCTAAAATAGTTTATATCCTACCTACTCTAAGAAGCTAAAATGGTTTATGCCCTACCTACTCTAAGAAGCTAAAATAGTTTATATCCTACCTACTCTAAGAAGCTAAAATGGTTTATGTCGTACCTACTCTAAGAAGCTAAAATGGTTTATGCCCTACCTACTTTAAGAAGCTAAAATGGTTTATACCTACTCTAAGAAGTTTACTACACTTCTATTGTAGACACAATTAGGTTGAATCAAGTTAAATTTTCAAAAGTGCACTCCATATCTAGACCTCATGAAACGATAAAGTATAATTCTTTGATTATGTATGTGTAAGTATGTGTAGTAAATTATGTATGTATGTTTGTTCATGTATGTGCAAATGTGTGTAGGTGTGATGACAATGATGAAAAAACACAGTGTTTGGTGCCAGCCCCAACCTTCGCTGAACACTCATGTGGTGAGCATACCAAATCTAAAGGCCAAAAGTCTCACCTCCAGTTATATGTGTCTCCTGTTTGTCTTGGCCCTCTTACGAGAACAAAGACAATCAGTAGCAATCAAGAAAATCATATAAAAAAAGAGAATTTGGAATAAAAATGAATTTTGAATGAGGTCCACCCTTAAGGTCTGGTGCCTAGGCTCCTGGTGTGTGGGCAACACCCACAGGCATCTCGACGCAGGGATCAGCCGACCCGAGGGGGAGATCCAACTCAGTCTCACCAACCCTTGGGGCATGTAAAACCGACTGCAACGCACAGAGCAGCCAAACCAGGTTTCTCTCAAGAAAAAAAAAAAGTTTGCCAAAGAAAATAAGATTGAGGGCATCATTCAGTTATAAGTTGCCTAGGCTCCTGGTGTGTGGGCAACACCCACAGGCATCTCGACGCAGGAATCAGCCGACCCTAGGGGGAGATCCAACTCAGTCTCACCAACCCTTGGGGCATGTAAAACCGACTTCAACGCACAGAGCAACTACAACCGAGCACCTCAACACCCAAAAGAAAAGAAAAAAAGAAAATAAAAATAAAAAATTAAATAAAAAATCTAAAAAGCTGAAAAGGAAGAGTGGTACATGGATTAGGTTAAAAACTACACAGTGTTTGGTGCCAGCCCCAACCTTCGCTGAACACTCATGTGGTGAGCATACCAAATCTAAAGGCCAAAAGTCTCACCTCCAGTTATATGTGTCTCCTGTTTGTCTTGGCCCCTCTTACGAGAACAAAGACAATCAGTAGCAATCAAGAAAATCATATAAAAAAAGAGAATTTGGAATAAAAATGAATTTTGAATGAGGTCCACCCTTAAGGTCTGGTGCCTAGGCTCCTGGTGGGTTACTTACAGCAACACTTCGTTTCAACGCAGGGATCAGCCGACCCGAGGGGGAGATCCAACTCAGTCTCACCAACCCTTGGGGCATGTAAAACCGACTGCAACGCACAGAGCAGCCAAACCAGGTTTCTCTCAAGAAAAAAAAAAAGTTTGCCAAAGAAAATAAGATTGAGGGCATCATTCAGTTGTAAGTTGCCTAGGCTCCTGGTGGGCTACTTACAGCAACACTTCGTTTCAACACAGGAATCAGCCGACCCTAGGGGGAGATCCAACTCAGTCTCACCAACCCTTGGGGCATGTAAAACCGACTTCAACGCACAGAGCAACTACAACCGAGCACCTCAACACCCAAAAGAAAAGAAAAAAAGAAAATAAAAATAAAAAATTAAATAAAAAATCTAAAAAGCTGAAAAGGAAGAGTGGTACATGGATTAGGTTAAAAACTACACAGTGTTTGGTGCCAGCCCCAACCTTCGCTGAACACTCATGTGGTGAGCATACCAAATCTAAAGGCCAAAAGTCTCACCTCCAGTTATATGTGTCTCCTGTTTGTCTTGGCCCCTCTTACGAGAACAAAGACAATCAGTAGCAATCAAGAAAATCATATAAAAAAAGAGAATTTGGAATAAAAATGAATTTTGAATGAGGTCCACCCTTAAGGTCTGGTGCCTAGGCTCCTGGTGGGTTACTTACAGCAACACTTCGTTTCAACGCAGGGATCAGCCGACCCGAGGGGGAGATCCAACTCAGTCTCACCAACCCTTGGGGCATGTAAAACCGACTGCAACGCACAGAGCAGCCAAACCAGGTTTCTCTCAAGAAAAAAAAAAAGTTTGCCAAAGAAAATAAGATTGAGGGCATCATTCAGTTGTAAGTTGCCTAGGCTCCTGGTGGGCTACTTACAGCAACACTTCGTTTCAACACAGGAATCAGCCGACCCTAGGGGGAGATCCAACTCAGTCTCACCAACCCTTGGGGCATGTAAAACCGACTTCAACGCACAGAGCAACTACAACCGAGCACCTCAACACCCAAAAGAAAAGAAAAAAAGAAAATAAAAATAAAAAATTAAATAAAAAATCTAAAAAGCTGAAAAGGAAGAGTGGTACATGGATTAGGTTAAAAACTACACAGTGTTTGGTGCCAGCCCCAACCTTCGCTGAACACTCATGTGGTGAGCATACCAAATCTAAAGGCCAAAAGTCTCACCTCCAGTTATATGTGTCTCCTGTTTGTCTTGGCCCCTCTTACGAGAACAAAGACAATCAGTAGCAATCAAGAAAATCAAAAAAAAAAAAAAAGAATTTGGAATAAAAATGAATTTTGAATGAGGTCCACCCTTAAGGTCTGGTGCCTAGGCTCCTGGTGGGTTACTTACAGCAACACTTCGTTTCAACGCAGGGATCAGCCGACCCGAGGGGGAGATCCAACTCAGTCTCACCAACCCTTGGGGCATGTAAAACCGACTGCAACGCACAGAGCAGCCAAACCAGGTTTCTCTCAAGAAAAAAAAAAAGTTTGCCAAAGAAAATAAGATTGAGGGCATCATTCAGTTGTAAGTTGCCTAGGCTCCTGGTGGGCTACTTACAGCAACACTTCGTTTCAACACAGGAATCAGCCGACCCTAGGGGGAGATCCAACTCAGTCTCACCAACCCTTGGGGCATGTAAAACCGACTTCAACGCACAGAGCAACTACAACCGAGCACCTCAACACCCAAAAGAAAAGAAGAAAAAATTAAATTAAAAAAAAAAAGAAATTAAAAAGCTGAAAAGGAAGAGTGGTACATGGATTAGGTTAAAAAGAGCAGTAATGATGAGATGGAAAGGGAGAAATGATGGAGGATGACGAGACAGAATAAAAGACTGCCTCCACTGCTACTACCTTTGCCGTACTTGTTGTCATTACTATCAATACCACTGTACCCACACATCAACAAAGTGTCAGCTCGTAAGAAAAATCAGTATTAAGAGGAATTACTCCGATCGCAAGTAACCTAATCTTTTTTTCCTGGCCGCGAAAAAAAAAAAGTAAGCCTGAACTTCATGAGAGTAAAGGGAGGTTCATCCCTTCTGATTGCCCGGCCACAGCAAACAGAGAAATTCACCGCCACTTTCCCACACGAAATTCAAATCCCTCAAATTTCTTCTTCTCCTTCTAACCAAACACAAGGTTGACATGTCATGATCATCGGTAACAGTAGCAGTAGTAGTTGGTTTGACAACAAGTAGTAGCAAAAACATAGCAGCAGTAATAGAAGCAGCTTCCTCATCTCTAGTAAATGCAGTGCTCCCGGATGCCAACAATAAGCCCCTTCAATTTTCCACCCAATTCGATGACCTTGTGTTGGAGATGGACTCATGACCCTTACACTCCCTAGGCTCCCTTTCAGGTGCCTGGAAGACCCTCGCTTGTTTCAAACTGTCATAAGACAGAGATCTACTCCCAATACAATGTTGGGGGAGGAGCTGACAATGGCGATCCACTCTTTCCACAAAGATAGTAACCATCGAACCAGGGGAACATCAAAGAAGCAAATAGCAGCAGCCGGACTATATAGTAGCACTGACTTTGATAACTGATTTCAGAGCCGATCCCAGTCCAACTCTGAAATTCTGTTACTGCTGGAGGGCCCCAACCACGCCAACCAGCTGTGACGAACCTTCACCCCCATTTTTTCTCTTTTTTTTTCTTCCTCGTGGGAGAAAAATAAAAAATGGGAGTCTGATGCTGATTATGCCACTCCTGCCGGTTAGCCACTTACTACTACCATTACTACTGTCTCGCCTGAAATGGAACAGGCCGAACATTGTGAGTAGCAGTAACAGTGGTAGCAGCAGCAGCAACAACAACAGCAAAAAACCCAGCAAATTTGTCGTCTCCAGAAGAAGATTTCTCTTCTTCTTGTCAAAACCTGATGTGGAGCTTACTGAAGTACCCTCCAAGTTGACCCCGAAAATCCGATTTCAGATTCAGTCAACATCAAGTCTGACTTGGAAAATCCAATTTCAGATTCACCAAGTTTCAGTCTGACCCTGGGAAATCGGATTCAGAAAACACCAAAACTGGTGTGTTCAACATTAGTCATGTGGAACTAGGCTAATAGTTTTTATTTTTAATGCTTCTACATGTTTCGAAAAAGGAAATTCTCATGGAATCTTTATTAAGCAGCTAAATTGAGAAATTACAGAGGCACCAGCCAATCCAGTCATTTAGAACTGTACAATAAAAGTGATCAGGTTTTGGTTGAATGGTGAAAATGGAAGCAGGGGGGATGATTTACTTTTTAAATTCGAAAAAAAAAGGAAAAAAAAAAACAAAAAAAAAACAACCCTGAAATATGAGAGCAAAGTTGTAATAGACTATGTCAACTTTTAAAATGGTAAAAAAACAATAATAGGCTTATGAGATTGGTATAGAAGAACCCAAATTACGTAAGGGTTTTTACAGCACCAGTGATGATAGTCTTAGTCAACCATGATCGACACACCCTTAGCTTCTAAAGCCCTGGCGAATTGATATCTCACTTGATAACCAACAGGTGACTGAGGCGAAATGTACTATGACCATACACTCAAGTCAGGATAGTGGGGGAGGGCTGCTTGTGTCACAACCTTTTCTCAGTGTCTCCATTGGTCCATCATTGCCTTTTTCCCTCCCGGCTCAGGCCCATTCTCAACAACACTGATATCTACTATCCTTTTTACCTGTCGCAAGTGAAACCATTCTGCGGGTAGAAGCGGGTCAGTGCAAGTCTTACAACCAGAACACTGAAGGCCAACCTTGGTCTGTCAACTGACACTCACAGACGTGACTCATCATTTCTTTTCTGTGTTTTTCTCACTTGGCACCACCGGGATTCGAACCCGGGACCTCTCACACAGAAAGCGGATGCTCAACCAACTGGGCCACCGAGGAGCCTGTCTACTTGGGCCAAATGTCTCCCCCTTATACTGAACTGTGAAACTAGGTCATTACATACTTACTAGATTTACTGTTTATAGTCTGGACCAAATATCTCCTTATTAAAAAACTAGGTCATGACCTACTTACTGGAGCTAAAGTCTATAGTATGGGCCCTTTTTCATCCTGAAACTTGAAAGTAGGTCATGACCTACTTTTAAAAAGTCCAGCTTACAGATATTTCATAAAAGTGAGAAAATCTGCCCTTAGGACTGGTTGTAGGGCTTAGCTTGCCGGCAACAAAAAGAAGCAGCATGCACTGCTGGTCCTTCTCCTACAAACTTGGTGATGATTGGTTGACCGATGGCTGAATGGGAGACAAAAAACCACTGTCGGAGGTAGGCCAGATTTCATTAAAGTGAGAAAATCTCCCCTTAGGACTGGTTGTAGGGCTTACCTTGCCCCCAACAAAAAGAAGCAGCCAGGACTGTTGGTCCTTCTCCTTCAAATTTTGTGTTGATAGATTAACCGACGGCTGAATGGGAGACAAAATACCACTTGTTTAAAGCAGTATTAGTAGAAACCAACATTAGGGTTTTTAAAGCAACAGTGATGATAGTCTTAGTCAACCATGATCGACACACCCTAAGCTTCTAAAGCCCTGGCGAATTGATATCTCACTTGATAACCAACAGGTGACTGAGGCGAAATGTGCTATGACCATAAACTCAAGTCAGGATAGTGGGGGAGGGCTGCTTGTGTCACAACCTTTTCTCAGTGTCTCCTTCAGTCCATCATTGCCTTTTTCCCTCCCGGCTCAGGCCCATTCTCAACAACACTGATATCTACTATCCTTTTTACCTGTCGCAAGTGAAACCATTCTGCGGGTAGAAGCGGGTCAGTGCAAGTCTTACAACCAGAACACTGAAGGCCAACCTTGGTCTGTCAACTGACACTCACAGACGTGACTCATCATTTCTTTTCTGTGTTTTTCTCACTTGGCACCACCGGGATTCGAACCCGGGACCTCTCACACAGAAAGCGGATGCTCAACCAACTGGGCCACCGAGGAGCCTGTCTACTTGGGCCAAATGTCTCCCCCTTATACTGAACTGTGAAACTAGGTCATTACATACTTACTAGATTTACTGTTTATAGTCTGGACCAAATATCTCCTTATTAAAAAACTAGGTCATGACCTACTTACTGGAGCTAAAGTCTATAGTATGGGCCCTTTTTCATCCTGAAACTTGAAAGTAGGTCATGACCTACTTTTAAAAAGTCCAGCTTACAGATATTTCATAAAAGTGAGAAAATCTGCCCTTAGGACTGGTTGTAGGGCTTAGCTTGCCGGCAACAAAAAGAAGCAGCATGCACTGCTGGTCCTTCTCCTACAAACTTGGTGATGATTGGTTGACCGATGGCTGAATGGGAGACAAAAAACCACTGTCGGAGGTAGGCCAGATTTCATTAAAGTGAGAAAATCTCCCCTTAGGACTGGTTGTAGGGCTTACCTTGCCCCCAACAAAAAGAAGCAGCCAGGACTGTTGGTCCTTCTCCTTCAAATTTTGTGTTGATAGGTTAACCGACGGCTGAATGGGAGACAAAATACCACTTGTTTAAAGCAGTATTAGTAGAAACCAACATTAGGGTTTTTAAAGCAACAGTGATGATAGTCTTAGTCAACCATGATCGACACACCCTAAGCTTCTAAAGCCCTGGCGAATTGATATCTCACTTGATAACCAACAGGTGACTGAGGCGAAATGTACTATGACCATACACTCAGTCAGGATAGTGGGGGAGGGCTGCTTGTGTCACAACCTTTTCTCAGTGTCTCCATTGGTCCATCATTGCCTTTTTCCCTCCCGGCTCAGGACCATTCTCAACAACACTGATATCTACTATCCTTTTTACCTGTCGCAAGTGAAACCATTCTGCGGGTAGAAGCGGGTCAGTGCAAGTCTTACAACCAGAACACTGAAGGCCAACCTTGGTCTGTCTGCTGACACTCACAGACGTGACTCATCATTTCTTTTCTGTGTTTTTCTCACTTGGCACCACCGGGATTCGAACCCGGGACCTCTCACACAGAAAGCGGATGCTCAACCAACTAGGCCACCGAGGAGCCTCTCTACTTGGGCCAAATGTCTCCCACTTATACTGAACTTTGAAACTAGGTCATTGCCTACTTACTAAAGCTATAGTCTATATCTCCTTTTTCATCCTGAGCATTAAAAAAGAACTAGGTCATGACCTACTTACTAGAGCTACAGTCTATAGTCTGGGCCCTTTTTTATCCTGAACCTTGAAAGTAGGTCATGACCTACTTTTAAAAAGTCCAGCTCACAGAGATTTCATAAAAGTGAGAAAATCTCCCCTTAGGACTGGTCGTAGGGCTTAGCTTGCCCTCACCAAAAAGAAGCAGCATGCACTGCTGGTCCTTCTCCTTCAAACTTGGTGTCGATTGGTTAACCGATGGCCGAATGGGAGACAAAAAACCATTGTCGGAGGTAGGCCAGATTTCATTAAAGTGAGAAAATCTCCCCTTAGGACTAGTCGTAGGGCTTAGTTTCCCCCCAACAAAAAGATGCGGCCTACAGTGCTGGTCATTCTCCTTCACATTTGATCTTGATAGGTTAACTGATGGCCGAATGGGAGACAAAATACCACTTTCTCACCTGGCACCAAAGGGATTTGAACCGGGGACCTCTCAAATAGAAAGTGGAAGCTTAACCAACTGGACCACTGGGACAAATATCTCCTCCTTATACTTAACTTTGAAACCATTTCATTGCCTACTTACTATAGCTACAGTCTATAGTCTGGGCCCTTTTTCATCCTGAAACTTGAAAGTAGGTCATGACCTACTTAAAAAGTCCAGCTCACAGAGATTACATAAAAGTGAGAAAATCTCCCCTTAGGACTGGTCGTAGGGCTTAGCTTGCCCCCAACAAAAAGAAGCAGCATGCATTGTTGGTCCTTCTCCTTCAAATTTGGTGCTGATAGGTCAACAGATGGCTGAATGGGAAACAAAATACCACTTGTTTGAAGCAGCATTAGTAGAAACCAACATTAGGGTTTTTAAAGCAACAGTGATGATAGTCTTAGTCAACCATGATCGACACACCCTTAGCTTCTAAAGCCCTGGCGAATTGATATCTCACTTGATAACCAACAGGTGACTGAGGCGAAATGTGCTATGACCATACACTCAAGTCAGGATAGTGGGGGAGGGCTGCTTGTGTCACAACCTTTTCTCAGTGTCTCCTTCAGTCCATCATTGCCTTTTTCCCTCCCGGCTCAGGACCATTCTCAACAACACTGATATCTACTATCCTTTTTACCTGTCGCAAGTGAAACCATTCTGCGGGTAGAAACGAGTCAGTGCAAGTCTTACAACCAGAACACTGAAGGCCAACCTTGGTCTGTCTACTGACACTCACAGACGTGATTCATCTTTTCTTTTCTGTGGTTTTCTCACTTGGCACCACCGGGATTCGAACCCGGGACCTCTCACACAGAAAGCGGATGCTTAACCAACTGGGCCACCGAGGAGCCTGTCTAGTTGGACCGAAGACCAAAGACTGCCACACTTTCTGTGCACGCACAGAGTGGGCTGGGCAGGACTTGGGGCTGTCATAAGCAGCCCCACTTTCTGTGCATGCACAGAGAGGGGAGGCAGGGCTGAAGACATTGGGAGAGAGGACAATAAATACAATAAAATAACAGCCGTCGCAAACATTGAGAGAGAGCAAGTGCAGGCAGGCGGGCGACTGACCGGACAGACGGCGGCCAGCCCCTCTCCTCACAAGGAAGGAGAGGGGCCACCACCGACCGCCCACCGCCCGGCCCACACTGCACTGCCGACGGAGCACAGCTCATCCGCTTTTGTGTGATGTGTCCATCTGGATGTGGACTAATCTCCTGGTCGTCAGGTTAAGCCTCAATTGCTCACAGTGTGGTGGCTGCTCAAACAAATTACGGCACCCAGACCGAGACCCAGGTCATTTACGAATGATTTGGTGGCTACACGTGGCATGGGGTGGGTATTTTTACAGCCTTGCCTGTCACGCCGAGTCGTCCCCAAGGAAAGGGCAGCTGTTACTGTGGCTCTCCCACCGCGGGCGCCGAAGACAGTCGGCCCACGAGTATCGCTGCCTCCCGAGGTGGAGGCGCTGAAGAAATCGTCAGATGTCTGGGCGGGATTCTGGCTTAGAGGCGTTCAGCCATAATGCCCCAGATGGTAGCGTCGCACCATTGGATCGTCAGCCAAGCACATGAACCAAATGTCCGAACATGGTTTTCCTCTCGTACTGAGCAGGATTACCATTGCAACGACAAGTCATCAGTAGGGTAAAACTACCCTGTCTCACGACGGTCTCACTTCCAGAGCTGCACTTTCTGTGCACGCACGGATCGCTTTATAAACAGCCGTCGCCTGACAACTGACAGACCACATCTCTGGCTGTGTGGTACAGCAGAGAGTGACCTGTGCATGGAAGATATATACATCTAGATGTGCACAAATCTTCCGGTTGTCATGCTAAGCCTCTAATTTTATTATTTGTAATATTTTCAAATAACTGATATATTTACAGTACATGATTAAGTTGCTTGTCATTTATATACATTAAAGTACATCAAAAAACGTTACCTCTAAGAAAAATTCTCTTATGATGGAAGTCTATATCTCCATTGATTTATTTATTGCAAAGAGGACAACTGTCCCTTTTCTTTTACTATTTGAACAGACAGCTGTGTTGAAAAGTATGATTACATGGCACTGTAGTTGAGATGAGTTACATAGAAGAAATCTGAACATTACCAACTTCTAGTGTTTCAGCCCTTACAGGGGAGGGTTCACTCTTTCATTGCATGTTTACTAGAGTGCTCCATTCGAAAGTATTTTCTTTTCATGAAATTCTCTTATGAAGTGGCTGGAAGTCTATATCTCCATTGATTTGCCTATTGCACAGAGGGCAACTGTCCCTTTGCTTTCGCCATTTGAACAGACAGCTGTGATGAAAACTATGATTACAGGACACTATAGTTGAGATGAGTTTCATTGAAGAAATCTGAACATTACCAACTTCTAGTCTTTGAGCTCTTACAGGGGAGGGTTCACTGAAGCCACAATGACAAACAGCACAAATATCTTCCTCTTGAGAAGTGTCTGTCTTTTTGCGCTTTGAGGACAAGCGGTGCTTTTGTTTTGGGACCCTTCTTGTAACTCTTTCCCTAGCATCTTCTTCTTCGTCATCGCTCAACAACGATATTATTTCTGAGTATCCTTGAGTAGGTCTGGACGTAGCTACTGCTGATGATGTTCCTGTGTTTGCAGCTCCTAACCAAACCATACCTTCTCCACTGCTGCTCGGGCCGCTGCTGGTGCTCGGGCTGCTGCTGGTGCTCGGGCCACTGCAGGTGCTTGGGCCACTGCAGGTGCTCGGGCCCCTGCTGCTGGCGCTCGGGTCCCTGCTGCTGCTCGGGCCGTTGCTGATGCTTGGACTGCTGCTGGTGCTCTGGCTGCTGCTGGTGCTCTGGCTGCTGCTGGTGCTCGCGCTGCTGCTGGTACTTTGGCTGCTGCTGGCGCTTGGGCTGCTGCTGGCGGTAGCACTGCTGCTGCTGTTGTTAACCCTAGATTTTGGTGTTGGTGGGTGTGAGGTTATGTTGACCTGGGCTAGACTCTTAAGGGAATTCACTGCCTCCCCAACATAAGCAAGACCAGCTCTTCGCATATGATCTGGCACATAGTGATCAGCTTCAACACCATTTCTCATTTGTCCTATCCACTTTTCTAATCCATCCAGTGCATTGAGGGCTCTCGTCTTTCTTACATATGTCTGATAGGCAACGTCAATTTTCATTCTTCCATCCATTGTGAAGTCTGTTAAGGCCATAACTATTGTCCCTCTGTCTGAGATCTCTTGCCTGCAAAGATAAGAAGAGGAGAAGAAGAAGAGCTACAGTTTTAGTTCCTTTTTCATTATTCTGTACATTTGCAAAAGATCATTGAAGTCTCTAGTTGATCAAGATGATTGATTAGGAGCTGCTTAAATTCTGCAAATTCTCTTCTTTTCAGTACATCTCTCCTTTCTTCTACTGCAGCTACTGCTGCTTCTACTGCTGCTGCTTTGTCAGCCAAGCCTGCTCTCAATGCTTCCTCATTCTCATCCAACAGTTCTTGCAATTCTGAGATTTGCTGGTTGAGTTTGCATTGTTCAGACACCAATCCAGCAATTTTTTCACCCTTTTGTGTATTCTTCTTTTTATATTTACTTAGCTTTTCTTGCATTTTGACCAGCTGTTCATTCATGTGTGTATGCTCATTTCTAAGCTCGGAAAAATTGTTTTCCGTTTCTTCTACTGGCTTTTCCAGCTCATGTTTCAATGAGTCATTTTCTTGTTTCAAAGTGTTATTTTCATGTTTTAACCTCTCTATCTCTGACTGAGCACTCCCCAGCTCATGTTCAAGGGTATTCCTTAAACTTTCAATTTTTTTGTTTTGATCTACTTTTGCAGTAGACAACTGCACAGTCAGGTCTTCAGTCACTGCTATAGCACCGTCACATCTCAACAGTCCTGTTTCTAAGGCTGAGACAGTGTCGTTGTTGTGGCATTTTCCTGAAGATATGGATGGAAGACCAACAGTTTTTCCATTATTTTGTCCATTCGCCTTGATGGTATTTTTGTCCATACTGTGGGTGCTTTCAACATCATCTCTGCTACTGGATGACGTAGCCTGACAGATTATGTCAGAGGATATCAGTGCTTGTGCAATGATGTCGACGTTATCCTGCTGAGAGTGCTCAGGGCTTTTATTAGGTTTCATTGCTTGTTTACTAGAGTGTTCAGTTCGAGGGTATTTTCTTTTGGTCGCTTCTGTGATTATGTCATCTTCCTTTAAGTGAGGAACAGATTTTCTCTTTCTTGAGGTAGAGTTTTTGTTTGAATCCATAGTGATTGTTTCGATTGATTGCTGCATGGAATTCTTTGGCTTTTTCTGTGGAATCACAAAGCCATGTACAGTTACAAGGTGCTTATTTATTGCCTGGGTGGTGTTTGTCAGGTTTTCCCGACAGATTCCACAACCAGCAAATGCTCTGGCAGTTCGCATTCTTTTCTGAAAATGAAGAAGAGAATATAATCATTACCATCTGTCAATGACAATCCACAGTACATTGTCTGCTACAATTATTCTACTCGTCAAAAACTAGTTTCATCTTTCCTCTCATGGATCTCTACAAGGGGGAGGTCTTTAAAGAAATTAGGGGTGTATTGCAATATGTCCTCCATAACATCTAGATCCCCCTCTTCACAGAAAGAAGGACTCGATTTCAACAGAAGATGATGTATATCATCCTGATCATCATTCGTCTTCACAGGGGACAAATTGGTTTCCATTTGGGGAGATGTCTGTGGCGGCAGAGAGGAAGCAACGAGAACAGCAGCAGGAGCTGGATCGCAAGAAGCTTCAGTAGAAGCAGCAGGACCTGCAGCCAGCAACTTTTTCTCAAAGAAATGATGTAATTCATCCTTCTTTTCAGTCATAAAGATTGTGTCATAGTAAGGTTGCTGTACACTTTTGGTCAGCCCTGAATTGGTTGTCATTTTCAATCTAGCATTTCTAGTTCTTTTCTTAACGCGTTGTCTTGAAGCTGTACAACTAGTTCCATTTCTAGCCTCAAGCAGCTGTTTAACAGTTTTCATATTGAAGGAGGCTACTGTGTCAGAAGTGAATCTCACTGCATCACTTGTGTCTTTAAAGAGAGAAAAAATACCAGTTAAAATGAATTTCAGTTTTTAATGCCTCATATAGCCAAAAACACACAGGAAAAAAAAAGTTTTCTTGGAAACAAATTTTTTAATCATACTCATTGGAAGAGTGCTCTTTAGTCAACAGCTCTCTTCATCTCTAGGTTAAAAATCTAAACATTTTGCTGCAAGTGCTATATAAACAAACCCCACTCCCACCAAGAGCCCTGCCAGAGCTCCTACCTCGCTCATGACAGTGGTGATCTCCCGAAGCAGAACGCTTTTCCCATTCATGAAAATGGAATCATCACCCCCTTTCATAGAAAGGATTCTTGGAGGAAGGGAAGTTTCCAAAATGGAAAAAGATATAACAACAACAACAACAACAACAACAAATGTTAGGAGCTCCTACCTCGCTCCTGACCGTGGTGATCTACCAATGCAAAAAGGCATTTTCCATCCCAACAGGGTAGGAATCATCACCCCCGAAACTGGTATATGTTTCATTTTTATATTTTGTATTTTATCATATGATTTTCATTGAAACTGTTTTCCATACTCACTGGAAGGGTCCTCTCTAGTCAACAGCTCTCTTCTGAAAAGAGAAGAAAATCTGGTTAAAAATCAGTTCCAAACATTTTGTTGCAAGTGCTATATAAACAAACCCCACTCCCACCAAGAGCCCTGCCAGAGCTCCTACCTCGCTCATGACAGTGGTGATCTGCCGAAGCAGAATGCTTTTCCCATTCATGAAAATGGAATCATCACCCCCTTTCATAGAAAGGATTCTTGGAGGAAGGGAAGTTTCCAAATAACAACAACAACAACGACAACAACAACAACAAATGTTAGGAGCTCCTACCTCGCTCCTGACCGTGGTGATCTACCAATGCAAAAAGGCATTTTCCATCCCAACAGGGTAGGAATCATCACCCCCGAAACTGGTATATGTTTCATTTTTATATTTTGTATTTTATCATATGATTTTCATTGAAACTGTTTTCCATACTCACTGGAAGGGTCCTCTCTAGTCAACAGCTCTCTTCTGAAAAGAGAAGAAAATCTGGTTAAAAATCAGTTCCAAACATTTTGTTGCAAGTGCTATATAAACAAACCCCACTCCCACCAAGAGCCCTGCCAGAGCTCCTACCTCGCTCATGACAGTGGTGATCTGCCGAAGCAGAACGCTTTTCCCATTCATGAAAATGGAATCATCACCCCCTTTCATAGAAAGGATTCTTGGAGGAAGGGAAGTTTCCAAAACGGAATAAGATATAACAACAACAACAACAAGAAAAGGAAAAAAAAATGTTAGGAGCTCCTACCTCGCTCCTGACCGTGGTGATCTACCAATGCAAAAAGCATTTTCCATCCCAACAGGGTAGGAATCATCACCCCCGCTATTTTTCTTCAAGAGCTAGTTCCTTACTTCTAGCCTTGTATCTCACAGTCACAATTATAAAATGTCAAAACATACATACATGTCAGGCATGGTTCATGGGCGAACTATGAAGCATAGCTGAAATTGAAAGGGTTTTTGAGTAAAGATCAATATACTTTTGGGATATGTTGAACACTCTGAAAAGAGTGTGTTTCTTTTTTTTCTTTTTTTTTTTTTTTATTGCATGATATAATTTTTTCTTCTCAAATCAGTTCCATCCATGAGCTCCTACTGAGGGTCGATACTGTGCTGCTGGTGGTGGTGGTGGTGGTTGGCCTGACCTTCTCAATGGTGGTGGTGGTGGTGGCTGGCCTGCCCTTCTCAATGGTGGTGGTGGTGGTGGTTGGCCTGCCCTTCTCAATGGTGGTGGTGGTGGTGGTCGGCCTCCCCTTCTCAATGGTGGTGGTGGTGGTGGTCGGCCTCCCCTTCTCAATGGTGGGGGTGGTGGTGGTCGGCCTCCCCTTCTCAATGGGGGTGGTGGTGGTGGTCGCCCTGCCCTTCTTGATGGGGGTGGTGGTGGTGGTTGTGGTCTTGCTGCCCTTCTCAACTCTAACAGCTCCCTTTTTTGTCGAGAATGAAGTTCTAGGAGCTCCTCCATTACAACAGCTCTCTTCTGAAAAGAGAAGAAAATCTGGTTAAAAATCAGTTCCAAACATTTTGCTGCAAGAAGTATATAAACAGACCCCTCTCCAACCAAGAGCCCGGCCAGAGCTCCTTCCTCGCTC
Source organism: Lepidonotus clava (assembly GCA_936440205.1). NCBI lineage: Eukaryota > Metazoa > Annelida > Polychaeta > Phyllodocida > Polynoidae > Lepidonotus > Lepidonotus clava. The sequence goes on from OW387135.1 coordinate 25,624,862, forward strand.
ATGATAGTGGTCATCTCCCGAAACGCAACGCTTTTTCCATTCATGAAAATGGAACCATCACCGCCTTTCATTCAAAGGATTCTTGGAAATGGAAAAAGATATAACAACAACCAAATTACTGTTAGGAGCTCCTACCTCGCTCCTGACTGTGGTGATCTACCAATGCAAAAGGCACTTTTCCATCCCAACAGGGTAGGAATCATCACCCCCGCTATTTTTCTTCAAGAGCCAATTCCTTACTTCTAGCCTTGTATCTCACAGTTACAATTATAAAATGTCAAAACATACATACATGTCAGGCATGGTTCATGGGCCCACTGTGAAGCATTCCTGAAATTGAAAGGGTTTTTGAGTAAAGATCAATATACTTTTGGGATTTGTTGAACACTCTGAAAAGAGTGTGGTTTTTTTTTGTAAATTTATTTCATCATTATAGATTTCTGTCATTGTCCTCAGTCCCAGTTCTCTGAGCATGGTATAATCGAGCTCCTCATCCTGATTTCCACCCGGCAGCCAGGGCAGATTTCTTTTCCAATGTTCTGAGGTCGTTGTGGGCACTTTATGGAGTGATTGTAGCACCTGGTGTATGTATTTCTAATGGTGACTTGGCACCATACACACACCACATAGTATCCCCTTCCTTCGTAAGTCGGCAATCGACTCTCTTCTCCACAGCATGGGCAGAGATTAAGCATCTTCTTCTTTTTTGATACGACCGCTCTTCCTGCAAATAGATGAAAATACTGGTTAACATCATATTCTCAAAGCAGAAAGCAACTGTATAAGCTCCCTTTCTTGTCGACAATGAAGGGCTAGCAGCTTCTCCATTACAACAGCTCTCTTCTGAAAAGAGAAGAAAATCTCTGTGGTTAAAAATCAGTTCCAAACATTTTGCTCCAAGAAGTATATAAATATACCCCTCTCCAACCAAGAGCCCGGCCAGAGCTCCTTCCTCGCTCATGACAGTGGTGATCTCCCGAAGCAGAACGCTTTTCCGATTCATGAAAATGGAATCATCACCCCCTTTCATTGAAAGGATTCTTGGAGGAAGGGAAGTTTCCAAAACGGAAAAAGATATAACAACAACAACAACAACAAGAAAAGAAAAAAAATGTTAGGAGCTCCTACCTCGCTCCTGACCGTGGTGATCTACCAATGAAAAAATGCATTTTCCATCCCAACAGGGTAGGAATCATCACCCCCGCTATTTTTCTTCAAGAGCTAGTTCCTTACTTCTAGCCTTGTATCTCACAGTTACAATTATAAAATGTCAAAACATACATACATGTTAGGCATGGTTCATGGGCCCACTGTGAAGCATCTGGGTAGCCCAAGGCAGTACAAAGTTTGTAGTTTCGAGTAAGGGAACAAAATGCATCGCGGGATGGCAGAACCGCTCTTTGAACCGTCGCATGAGGGCAGGGAACTAGAACTGTTCCACGTTTCGGACGAGATCTGTCCAAGAACGCTGCTTTTTCAGAATACAAAGATCTGAAGACTGCCCAGTGCTCTCTTCCCAGTGGATTTAACAGGTGCTCTTTCAGAAGACAAACATCTGAAAGTTTTCTCAGAAGAGATCTTTCTGAAAAACTGCACCTGCTCACTCCCCGGGGGGAAACAGGTACCCCCGATGCGCCTGAAGCTTGAGGTTTGGGATTCAGGAGTGCCCTCGGCCACCATGGCGTGTGGACTGACGAAACAGGAGCTTCGTCCTGAAGAGGAGGGCCTCAACAGAGCTTGCTTGTCACGGTAATGATCCTTCCGCAGGTTCACCTACAGAAACATTGTTACGACTTTTACTTCCGCCAAATGATCAAGTTCGATTGTCTTCCCGGCAACCACAGCTCGACAGTTGCCCGCCGTGCCAGGGCTGGTCTGAGGATCCCACTAAACCATTCAATCAGTAGTAGCGACGGGCGGTGTGTACAAAGGGCAGGGACGTAATCAACGCGTGCTTATGACACACGCTTATTGGGAATTCCTCGTTCACCCATTCAATCCCTAGCACGAAGGAGGTTCAACGGGTTACCCGATCCTTCCGGACCAGGACGACGAACACATTGATTCCTTCAGTGTAGCGCATGCGGCTCTGAACATCTAAGGGCATCACAGACCTGTTATTGCTCAATCTCACGTGGCTGAACGCCACTTGACCCTCTAAGAAGTCGGCGTCGACCGAAACGAATCGGTGAATCGACGGACTAGTTAGCAGGCTAGAGTCGCATTCGTTATCAGAATTAGTCAGACAAATCGTGCCACCATCTAAGAATAGCCATGCACCACCACATACCGAATCGAGAAAGAGCTCTCAATCTGTCAATCCTAACGATGTCCGGGCCAGGTAGGTTTTCCCATGTTGAGTCAAATTAAGCCGCAGGCTCCACTCCTGGTGGTGCCCTTCCGTCAATTCCTTTAAGTTTCAGCTTTGCAACCATACTTCCCCCGGAACCCAAAGAGGAAGGCTCTGCGATCGGCACAAAGTTATCCAGAGTCACCAGAACCATGGGCCGCCCCGAAGGACTACACCCGATTGGTCTTGATCTAATAAAAGCAGTCCTTCCGCGAAGGTCAGACATTGTCAGCATGTAGTAGCTCTAGAATTGCCACAGTTATCCAAGTAGGATTGTACGATCTAAGGAACCATAACTGATCTAATGAGCCATTCGCAGTTTCACCGTTGTACAGTCTGTACTTATACATGCATGGCTTAATCTTTGAGACAAGCATATGACTACTGGCAGGATCAACCAGATAGCTTTCGGCGGGTCCAGCTCCATGAGAGCAGGGCATCACCTGTAGTTCTGACCGAAGTGTTTCGAGCTCGCTGCCCGTCGGGGCACAGCGAAAGGGGGCCCGGCTCCCCGCAGCCTTTCCCCGCAGCCCCGAGGGGCTTTGGCGTCTGGCTGGGAGAACGGCGGGCCTTCGTGCGTTCGCCGCCTGCCTCCCCGTTGCGGAGGCAGGCTATTCAGGACCGTCGAGGCGTCTTAACCAACGGGCTAGAGCACCCCACGAGGTCTCGGGACTGCATTATCGATTCATTGATTGGCCTGCATGCAGGAAGCGTGAGCCTCACAGCCGGGCAGGCGCTCGGTTGCCTTTCTAGCTGAGAGAGGGTTTTCAAAGTCCGTCCGTCGGCGCAGAGTCAGGAGGAGGCCTTTGCAAGCCTCCGCCGTTTTCTCTGCTCTCCGGCCGGCGCCCTCCTCATATATCGGACTGAAGTGTTTCGAGATCGCTGCCCGTCGGGGCACAGCGAAAGGGGGCCCGGCTCCCCGCAGCCTTTCCCCGCAGCCCCGAGGGGCTTTGGCGTCTGGCTGGGAGAACGGCGGGCCTTCGTGCGTTCGCCGCCTGCCTCCCCGTTGCGGAGGCAGGCTATTCAGGACCGTCGAGGCGTCTTAACCAACGGGCTAGAGCACCCCACGAGGTCTCGGGACTGCATTATCGATTCATTGATTGGCCTGCATGCAGGAAGCGTGAGCCTCACAGCCGGGCAGGCGCTCGGTTGCCTTTCTAGCTGAGGGAGGGCTTTGAAAGACCGTCCGTCGGCGCCGAGTCAGGAGGAGGCCTTTGTAAGCCTCCGCCGTTTTCTCTGCTCTCCGGCCGGCCCCCTCCTCATATAAGGGAGACGTGGTGAGGTTTTCTGACCCGCGTCACAACCCCCCACCCTCCCCCCTCCAGACCCCTAGGGAGCAAGTCCACAGCCCTGAGCTGCGGGCCCTGGTGGGTCCTCATATAAGAGACACACAGTGAGGTTTTCTGACCCGCGTCACAACCCCACACCCTCCCCCGCGGCAGGCCAGAGCCGGCGTAAAGCATTTTCGGTCTCGCAGCGTCTACAAAACTGGCCGAAATGCTGCGTTTCAGCCACAAACCCTGTGCCAGCAGCCTCTCGCCGCAAAGATTTGTGCCGCCGTTTTGTTAACACTAGGTTCACGCCGCCATTTGACGGTCGTTTTGTTCGCTCTGGTTTTGCGGCACTGGGTTTGCGGCGCTGTACGACCGCCGTCTCGACCGCCGTCTCGACCGCCGTCTCGACCGCCGTCCCGACCGCCGTCTCGACCGCCGTCTCGACCGCCGTCTCGACCGCCGTCTCGACCGCCGTCTCGACCGCCGTCTCGACCGCCGTCTCGACCGCCGTCTCGACCGCCGTTCAAGCCGCCATTTGACAGTCGTTTTGTTCGCGCTGGCTTTGCGGCGCCGTCTCGACCGCCGTCTCGACCGCCGTCTCGACCGCCGTCTCGGGAGCAAGTCCACAGCCCTGAGCTGCGGGCCCTGGTGGGTCCTCATATAAGAGACACACAGTGAGGTTTTCTGACCCGCGTCACAACCCCACACCCTCCCCCGCGGCAGGCCAGAGCCGGCGTAAAGCATTTTCGGTCTCGCAGCGTCTACAAAACTGGCCGAAATGCTGCGTTTCAGCCACAAACCCTGTGCCAGCAGCCTCTCGCCGCAAAGATTTGTGCCGCCGTTTTGTTAACACTAGGTTCACGCCGCCATTTGACGGTCGTTTTGTTCGCTCTGGTTTTGCGGCACTGGGTTTGCGGCGCTGTACGACCGCCGTCTCGACCGCCGTCTCGACCGCCGTCTCGACCGCCGTCTCGACCGCCGTCTCGACCGCCGTCTCGACCGCCGTCTCGACCGCCGTCCCGACCGCCGTCTCGACCGCCGTCTCGACCGCCGTCTCGACCGCCGTCTCGACCGCCGTCTCGACCGCCGTCTCGACCGCCGTCTCGACCGCCGTCTAGACCGCCGTCTCGACCGCCGTTTGACTGTTTGAACCGCCGTTTGACTGTTTGACTTTCCACTGTCCGCCGCAGCAAAATCGCTTGACAGAGGCCTCTCGCGGACTTCGCCAGAGCGTCCGGCGGCTCGAAAAGGGCCTACTTCCCAAGTTTCGCGCCGCTGCTGCGAGCGGCTGCAGCGTGGCAGCCAGAACGTCGGCGCTTGTCCCAGCAAAGCTGGACTTAGAAAATTTTTCAGAGCTGCGGCTGTGGACACCCCTCTATATAAGGGACATACAGTGAGGTTTTCTGACCCGTGTCACGGGGAAAAAATGCAGTTTTCTTCCTCTCATTCCTGAACCGCTCGACGGATCGACTCCATTCTTTTTGCGTTGTGTAGGGCACCTCTAGGCGCATCTTTGTAGGTATTGGAATCCTCGGCGATTCCAGCGATTCCGGCCATTCCGGCCCCTTGAAATTTTCAAAAGCCAAAAGCGCCCCCTAGCAGTGGTCGTAGGCACTAACCTCAGCCCGGCAAAAAGATGCGGCAGTGCAAGTTGACCCTATCTACAAAGTTTCAGGCCCGTAGGGCTAGCAGGAGACACTAAACAGAACAAAAAGTAAATATTTTGGACTTAGAGAATTTTTTCCGTCCTCCGTTCGCCGCGTGTTTCTCGGCGTTTCTCGGCGACGACGCACTTTCTGTGCACGCACAGAGGTTTTCTTCCTCTCATTCCTGAACCGCTCAACGGATCGACTCCATTCTTTTTGCGTTGTGTAGGGCACCTCTAGGCGCATCTTTGTAGGTATTGGAATCCTCGGCGATTCCAGCGATTCCGGCGATTCCGGCCCCTTGAAATTTTCAAAAGCCAAAAGCGCCCCCTAGCAGTGGTTGTAGGCACTAACCTCAGCCCGGCAAAAAGATGCGGCAGTGCAAGTTGACCCTATCTACAAAGTTTCAGGCCCGTAGGGCTAGCAGGAGACACTAAACAGAACAAAAAGTAAATATTTTGGACTTAGAGAATTTTTTCCGCCCTTCGTTCGCCGCGTGTTTCTCGGCGTTTCTCGGCGACGACGCACTTTCTGTGCACGCACAGAGGTTTTCTTCCTCTCATTCCTGAACCGCTCGACGGATCGACTCCATTCTTTTTGCGTTGTGTAGGGCACCTCTAGGCGCATCTTTGTCGGTATTGGAATCCTCGGCGATTCCGGCGATTCCGGCCCCTTGAAATTTTCAAAAGCCAAAAAGGAAGCGGCTCGCACTGCTGGTCATTCTCCCTCAAATTATGTTTCGATAGGTAGACCGATGGTCGGAAGAAAAAATACAAAACAGAATCAGTAACAACATGTGTTGATTTCTTTCTCCATGAACAAAGGGCAATTTATTTTATTCATGAGCAAGCATACAAATGCAATGGTTTTTTTCTTCTTGTTTGTGTGTGTGTAATTTTCGGAGGGGGGGTATCGTTCAAATTAATATGTAATTGTTCTCTGGCAACCTTAGCCAGGCCACCCCTATAATTAGTGCCATCACCATGTCATCCATTCCATTCTTTTTTCCTGAGTAGATTACAGTTTTCCCTCGAGTATAGCAGCGAAAAGATTTCAGTTGGTTTATCAACATTTCAAATATCTCCTCGGAATCATGTCGGGACGGTTTTTTGAAAAACGTCATTGTCCCAACGGATGGTTCATGTTTCTTCAATATAACTTTAGCAACCGAACTGATGTGTTCTGCTACGTATAAGTTGCCTTCATCCAGTATTCGCTTGAAGTAAGAGACCAAATTTGATTTGTGTTGAGTAAGAACACCAGGCAAAACCCTTCCCTCTCTGTCATGCTGCTTCACAAACTTGGGAATATTTGAATAACTCTTCTTGAAGTGTGCTTTAACCTGATGTTCTAAGTATGCTGCGAGGTCTTGTGTCAAGTTAGCTTCGATGAATATGGCCACTGGCTTCTTCCACAAGTCTGGATAGATATGACATAAAAGATTCAAGTTGGCAATGATGAGATCTTTGTGAATTTCATTCAATGATCCGAGATGGTGGGATTGTGTGACAAGCTGATCCAATCCTAAAATCTGAAAATCGAAATTTATAGATGAAAACCTTTAACAACGAAAATGAAAAGTTTAAATGTCCCAATCTCCCTCATCCTAAACCCTCCCTTCTTTCTCAATGCTTCTATACAAATGTTTTCATGCTGAGAAAGCTAATGCTTCCTTTCTACAGGAGAGATTTTCTTTGTTCTGGAAAGGTAAATTCAATTTAGAGAAAATGCTACTGTATGAAAAAATAAGAGATGCTCCTCTAGTCCCCAAAACCATTCACAGATTACTTGGGAGAACAAACAAGGCTTGTGCTGTTATGTTGTTTGGTGACGGAGAAGAAAGAGCAGAATACTTAAGGTTGGCTACAGAGCATAACATCATAAGCGGCAGCAGTTTCATCCAAACAAACAACAGCAGCAAGAAGACCAGAGCTGAACACATAGCAGAAATTTGTGTGTTAGAAGGGGTTTTGAGAGAGGCAACAGAACTTGTACTTTCTCTTAATAATGATCCGGTTCTTTTGTTGCAAGTTCTTCAACTGATTGAGGCAGTGAACCTCTGTTCTTTTGCTCAAGAAGAATACAGAATTAACACACCCAGCAATCTGCACTGGGTGTTAGATTTCATTGAGACAAAAGTGAAAGTTATGAAATCTTCTTTCACAAAGACAGTTGAAGACAATGCACGTGAACTATTATATGAAATAACCAGCATAGTGACAACTTCTAGCAGCAGCAACAGCAGCAGCAGCAGCACAAATACAAACAAACAACCCTTTCAATTCCTTCCACCACATTTACTAGTCTCACCTGTCACTGACCCGTTTGATGACTTTCAATTTTACATTCAGCGAAAGCAAGCCAGAACCACCATACTTACCACAAAAGACTGTCCTTGAATACCAATGACTGCTAGCCCAATACCTGACCTCCCACTTCCAGCCTGGACAGGATCTACCGCCAAATAAATCTTGCTGATTTCAAGTGCTCGCACCTCAATTCTTTTTGCAGGAAGCTTTTCTACAGATGCTAAATCAAATGCTCTGAAATCTGCTGATGTTGTGTGGAGGTTTGAGCCACACACCTCAAGCTGATAAGCTCCTGGTGAAATGAAATCCATGGCCTGTCTGACGGGATCATCAAAAATATTTCCAGATGCTTCTATATGACTGGGAATTTTGAGCTCACCATGAACACACATTCCTGTCTCTCCTTTGGCAGCACAGTCATCACATAAGTATTTTACCTGAATGAGGCAAACTCCAGGTCTATTTTCAGCTTCTCTAATTTCACTAAACTTAGATAGCCAGTGATCTGCATCCACTGTACTACAGAGGAGAAGCATACTAACTCCATGATTGGTAGCATAGGTCATGGCAGAGGCAACTGCATTTTGTTTCATGAAACCACATTCCTCTAAAACGCAAAATGTTGGATCATACCCTCGGTTGCTCTGAAATAGAATTTTAGAAGTCAGATTTAATAGACACTTATAAACAGGAAAAAAAAGGGGGGGGGGAAAGGTGATTAAAACATCAAAATTCTGAGGATGGATGAAACTGCTATTTGGCTGCTGAAAGCAAGAAAAGCACAACAGAGTAAGAAAAGGATACGTGAAGCCAAGGTGGCTTATTGCAAAAGGCGAATGATTTCTGCTGTGCCTTTTTCTGAAGATGAACAGTTGGTGCAATGCTGGACCCAAAACTGCTGCTATGACCGATTAATAGAGAATGTATTCATTTGCCCTACCCATTTCTGTCTTCATTCTTGTTCTACATGTGGGGCTTGCAAATTGAATGAAATGGGCAAGTGCATTTTTGCTGGCTCTACAGCTACACTCACTCGCTGTAATGAGGAAGAAGCTGACATTGTACAGGACTATAACATAGGGGGAAACAATGATGGGACACACTACTACAGGTCAGTAGATGAATCTAGAGCAAGGAGCCTCAGTAAACAGTTTGAGAAAGGAATGCTAAGAGTTTTAGAGAGTGTTTGCAGGTTTTCAGGAAGAAGCACAATCATGGAACAAACCCTCATCGCTAGAGACCTGAGAAAAATTTCTTCAGTACTGCTTAACAATGTCAAACACAAAAAGGACCTGCGCCTACTTCAGGCAAATGGAGAATCTGTCACCTACTACCTTCTACAGAAAATGATAGACGGAGTGTTCAGCAGAGGACAGTTGTTGTTTTCTTTAAGATACACTGTGAATTTTCTTCGCCACCTCCCAGACAGGGCAAAGTTTGTCAAACAGTCTGGAATTCAGCTTAAAAAATTTGCAGCATGTTTGAAGTGTATTCAATTTTTGTTGACTTTGAAATCAGTGAAAAGTGCGATTGTGAATAAACTCTAAAGAATCTCATGATTTTCTTTTTGATGTTTTTCGTGGTTTTGTTCCAACTACAGGCAATGTGACAGTACTTCCATCTGTTGGAGTTTGTATAAGTACTTCCTCTATATGCTTTTCTTGTAGTTTCCTCTTGCGTGCATCTGCACCTCTCACTTTCAAGTAACAGCACAACAAAATTTTTCGTTTTCGTTTGGCATTTTGTTTCATTTCCTACTTTTCATTGTGTGTAACATGAATGCACATTAATGCAGACTCGATGACAAACAAACAAAAATGTCATCTGTTACTCAAGTCTTAACCTCACTAAAGCAGCCTACATTCCCTTCTGGGAATAGCACTAGCAATAACAACAGAAACAACAGCAGTAGACATGATAGGCACCAAAATATTGATATTAAGAAGGAATTGAGAGAATTTGGCCGAAGAAAAGCACAAGATGACCGTTTAGTTTTGTATCGTTTTTTTTCCTCCATTCTACACACTGGAAAAGAAAGAGAGCAAATTGTGAGTGTCTCTGTCCAATTAGAGAAAGCAATAAGTTTACATTTGGGCAATAGGCCTTTGGCTCAGGTTTTCATAAAGTTGTATAAAGACTATACTAAAGTATGGAGAGATTGGCAGAACCAAACCAATGATGATTGTAAGAGTGGATACATGGATGATGCAAAAGCCCTCTTTTCCTTCTTTGCAGGAAGTTCACTGTTCAGCAAACATGGATTAAAGTTGCAGTTCTGCACAGAAGACATCACGTTACCACCTTTTGCAGGTGCAGGACTGTTTGCATTCCCTTCTTGGCATCAAACAAACAAAGATGCAATATGTATTGTCTATGATGAAGAAAAGAAGCAACTGACATGTGAAAGATTGCCCCTTAAACATCAAAACACACTGTCTCTAGTTACGTTGGAAAAGTATGATGAAGTTATAAATATTTTGGACTTCACATTGGGATCTCTGCTTGTCGAATTTATTGAATGGCTAACAAATGTGACAATACAATACCCACAAAATTTATTCTTGAAGTGTCTCCGAGCTGTGACAATGAATTATTTTGCAATTTGTCCCATCTTTAAATCAAAGAATCTAGTGGATGAGCTAAATGCTCTCACAGAAAACAAGATCAAAACTGGAACAATTCTTGAGATTTCTAGTGAAGAATGGAAGGCCATGTTCTTCAAAAGAGAAAACCCATTCAGTAGAGGTTTCCTGTATCTTAGGGAATTTGCTTCAAAAGTAGAAACATGTAAAGTTGATTGGAAGACATTGGTACAGAGCTCAATGCTCCACTTTAAAGATGAAGCGAACAACAGTATACTCTCTGAAGCTCAGATGCTTTTTCATGAGGAAGAGGGATTAAAAAAAGGCTTTCTTTCTTTGGAAGAACAGGGAGAGGGAGTTAGTCTAAATCATGTTATTCAAGAAAGCAGATTCAATTGGTGTTTGTTAGAATGCCATTTTGTGTTTCTAGTTTCTTCTGCTTTAGGAATATGGAAAGAAGTTAAGTGCTGCCTGCATTCACCCTTAAGCCTACTTTTAGAAGGCGAGGAGTCTATAATGAATTCCATAAAAGTAGGACCAAACCAAATTCTTACGGATGCTAGGGCAGGAGAGCAAGATCAGCAGCATCATAGTCGGCTACAAAAGAAATTTGGACATATTCCTACAGCACAACGAAATGTGGCTGTTACCTTAATTCAAGAAAAATATAATCAACACTATGACAATGCTCAGTTACCAAAGGAGCCACAACAGGATTTGCTAAGAGAATGTTCAAGCAGTGAGATATCATTTCCTTCTGTCAAGCCAAAGACAGTGAAACAAATGATAGAAGCTAGAGATGGGAAACCTGTTAATTTGAAAAGACAGAGAGTAAAGAAAAAAGACAGAGAAAAAAGGCTACAAAATTGCCATGTTGCTCTTGAACGCATTCCTAAAAACATTCTAAAAAGCATCAGTCAGGAGGATGATATAGTGGCAAATGCCATGAAAGTGGCTAACATCACAGGGGATGAAGAAAATGAAATAGAAAAAACACAATGGGAAGAAGAAGAACAAGAAAAAGAAAATGCTGAAGAACCACCACAAGAACAATTACAACCAAACGAAGAGGAGCATATTACAGACAACAGTCGAGGAATTACTGAATTTCACAGGGGGGGAATCTACCAAGTAACAAATACAACAGAGTACGACTCAGCTTCCCATATTTCTTCTCATGCCCCTCCGACTGTTGCTGCTCTAGCTCCTGCCGCTCCCCCCACGTGTGTTATTGAGCAAAACAACAAAGCATTCATCAACGAATCTGAAAATCTAGAAATAAACTCTCTTCCACTGGTAGCTGAAGAGCCAGACAATATATACAGTGACAAGATATTGCCACAAAATGTAACAGATTGCACTTTTCCTACAACACAATATAACCCTGTTTCATATAGTTCTTCTCATGGTTCTGATGCTGCTGATGCTGCTGCTGCTGCTGCTGCTGCTGCTGCTGCTGCTGCTGAGCAAAAGAACAAAAATGTAACAGATTCCACTATTCCTTCGTCGTCTCTCTCAAATACTGATCATGAACCCCATACTCAGAACAAAACACCAACGAAAGATAATGTTTTAGATGAATTCAATACCCCTCATTCAAAGTGGAGCTCTCCTTTAGGTGGGAACAGTCATGTGATGGATAACATTTTAAGCTTCAGTCCAGGCTATTTCAAAGACCTACCTTTCATTGAAATTTCAAATGATGGTCCCAAGGAGAAGGTGAGGAGGAAATTGCTTTTAGGTAACAATAATGAAACTCCTTCTTCAGACATGGAAGGAGAATCTACACAAACATGCAATGAGGGAAATGCCCCATGGCTTTCGAGTGAAGAGGATGAAAATGACAAGATTGAAAAAAGGGGAATGGAGTCAGCAAAGCGATGTCTTGATGAAAGGTCAGACGTGTCTGAGGAACAAGAATCCATCAGAATGAAAAAAATTGCAAAGCATGACTTTGTTACGACTGGAGTAACTCGAGAGAACAGTACCATAGGTACCATGGTTTCCCCAGATAAAGAAGAAATTGCGAGTGTGAACTTTGTGAATATTGCCTCCTTTCAACAGAAAGTGAATGAGTTGAACTTACAAATTTTCAAATTACAAGAGGCACTTGAATATAATGAGAAAGAAATGAAAAAGGTTGCACAAGAAAAGGAGATATACAAATCCCAATGCGAACTTCAGAGAAAAGAAACCAGCGAAGCTTTTAAAAGAAAAAACGAGCAAGAAAAGGCAGTTGTCCAAAAAATGGAAGAACAAATCAAGAAACTGACCCAGCAAAATGAATCTATGGAGTTGAAAAAAAAAGAGGAGTCATTAAAAGTGCAACAAGAATTATTGCAAAATAACTCAAAAGTACATGAATATGAAGGTATGGTTAAACAACTTCAAGAAGAAAAGAGTAATTTGAAAAACATGTCTGAAAGATACAATGCAGCCATTGCTGAGAATGTAGCACTGATGCAAAGATTCAAGGAGTTTGAAGTCGGTTCCGATGAAAAAATTCAAGCATTGGCAAAGAAGATGGAGGAAAGCCTGAATATGACACCAAAATTAATGGAGGATAACCGTGCAAGGTTGGAACATATTGTTAAGTTGACAAATGAGAACACTGCATTACAAAGTACAGTAAAAGAAAACGCCAAGATCATTCATCAACTGAAAGAAAACCTTATCATTACAGAAGGCAATCAGGAGTGCACGGAACAAGAAAAGCAATTGTTGTTAGTAAAAGTGTCAAGCTTGGAGAAAAGCCTAGTACAAAAAGAAACTGACATGGAACAAAAACTATCAGAAGCTAAAAAGAAATATGACGATCTGGGAATAAATCTGGACATTTTACAAACTAAGCAAAGTGATTCTGTTCAGGAGAATGCTAAAAGTTTAGATGATCTGCAAGCAAAGTGTGTCAAGCTGAACAGAAAACTAGAGCAAAGCTATTTTGACCTGAGAAAGGAATCAGGTCTCTTGAAAGAGGAAAGGCTTGTTTCATCTAGCTTGCGCGATGAAGTAGATGCCAAGGAACGAGAAGTCCTTGGGCTGCGAAGTGAGCTGGAAAGACAAACCCACGAAAGTATTGCTCATGGCCAGGAGCAGCAGCAGAAGGAAAAGAAAATGCAAGAGGATGAGAAAGAGAAAAAGAAGAAGATGTTTGAAACCATGCAAGAGTCCATAAAAAATCTACGGGTTGAACTGAATGAAAAAGAAAAAGAAAACAAACTTCTTTCCCAACAAGTGAAAGAGCATGGGGAAAAGCAACAAACCAAGAAACTGTTCCTTGAAGCTATACAGGGTGAATTAAATGAAAGAGACAAAGAAAACAAACTTCTTTACCAACAACTAAAGGAGCAGGAGGATAAACAACAATCCAAGCAACTCTTCCTTGACACTATACAGAATAGACTAAATGATGCCGATAAAGAAAACAAAAAACTTACACATGAGCTCCATGAATACAGAAAAGAGAAACAGAACAACGATGTAGAGATAATGCAACATTCCATCAAAGAACTACGTGATCAACTGAATGAAACAGAAAAAGCAAAAGAAGAAATTCAACATCAGCTACTGGGACACCAAGAAACCATGAAACTACATCTGGAAGACTGGTTCAAGGCTCTGCATGACAAGTATGGGGCTTTCATCACCTCTGATTTAGATGAATTAGCTAGCCAAACAGAGACATTAGATGATAATCATGATGACTGTCATAGACATTTCAAAGGGATTTCAAAGCAACTACATTCAATGTTACGTCGTCATTTTCTCTGTATAATGGAGAAATCAGGTGAGGTTCCTGATGAAGCAGTGCAGACCTATTGCAAGAACATACATAAGGATCTGCAGCACATTCTGGAAACCCTATCTCTGCAGGAAAGGGAAAAATCGGCAATTGAGCAGAAACGTGTTGAGCTAATTGAATCAGAAGATAAACGAGCAGGCACTGAGTTTGAGCTTGAAAGGTTGCAGAAAAAATTTAGAATTACTGCCAGTCTGCTTGAGGAGAGTGAAAAAAATGTCAAGGAAGGGAATGAAGAATGTAGAACGCTGAAGACCTTAGTGAGAAACCTGGAAAGTCAAGTGGAAACTTTAACTGGTCAGGTCAAAGAGTCAGTGAGTGACTCTGAAAGAGAGCATGAACTCAGATTGGTAGAGGTGCGGAATGCCGAATTGCAAATTGCCTCGTTGAAAGAAAGCCTAACTGAAATGGAGATTTATGTAACAGATTTGGAAAACGCAAACCACAAGAAGAATCAGTCTTTGCTCAACATGAATAAGGAAAACAGAGGTTTGAATGACCAAATTGGTCATCTCCAAAAGAAGGTGAATATGTTTCAGCATTCATCAAGAAGATATTACTTAGTTGGAGAAGGAGGGAAAGAAGCAGATGGAGAAAGCTATTGTGATGAAAGCCATCATACTAACAGAAAAGGTAAGATATTTGTTTACTTAATTAGTCAATAAGAACTGTTTGATTTAGAATGGCAGAGAGTATTTCTGATTGGAAGCGACGGATGAGAAAAAGTTTTGATTCACTTTCACATGATTCACTTGTGGCAATAGCTGATGCCAAGTGTGTTCCTGGTGATAGCAAGTATGAATCCTTGAAGCACTTGCTAAACAAAGAAATAGATGAAATAGGGATTGATTTCAGCTCTGATAAAATTGATGAAACTGTAGTGGGTCTTGTTGATTATGCCAAAGCTTTGCTTCCTTCTACTACTGATAACGGATGTACACTGGTTGAAGATACAGCTCAGTCAATAGAATTGGTTGATGTTTCTAATTTGGAAATGATGTTGTTGCCTCCAACTGCAGAAGAAGTGTTGATTCAAAGACACTTTCCAGATGCCTCAGATCAGTGTAGAATGAAAATGAAAACCATGGAATTTCATACAGAGCCCGAAACCAAGTTTGCCTTGAGAATGACTGTTGTAGGCATCATGAAAGAAAATCTCACTCCTGAGATCAGCCATATGTTGAAAATGTGTGTTTCAAGATGTGTCTACGCAGAAAATGAACCTGACATCAGTCTCAGAAAACATTTATTAGCTAGAAGCATGCAAAGGCTGGGTGATTTTCGATCATGCTTAAAAAAATCTAGGAATGAGTGTTTTCATGAGTTGGCAACATGTTTGAATATTGCCGAAAAAGAGTGTGAGGATATGAGAAAAGCCCTCAGCAGTCAATATGCACATAATAGTGCAGTTTCAGTCAAAGATCCTGAGCTTTGCCATTTGTACACTCTTGTTGACAGGTGTGGGTCAATAGAAGGGCAGTCAATTCTATCTGATTTAGGTTGTTCTTTGTTAAGTTGTGATCCACGTCACAAAGCAGAACATTTGAGGCAAGTAGCAGAGAGCTTCCATCTGCACAATAAAGATAATATTTTCACCAATTATTTTTCAGATAAATCTGTCCACCACCACCACAACATAGCCAATAGAGATGAGGAAAAGCAGCGAGAGGAAGATCGACAGATGATGCAATTGAAATCTCTTCTAACCAGCATTGATCTGAACAAAGTAGAAGAAGGAAGAGGAAGATTTGTATTTAAAAGACCAGCTCTTGTCTATGATGTTCTCCTACCAAGACTTTCAGATTACCCTCGGCCCTCTGGAAAACCTGATATACAGAAGCTTAATGAAATGCTGAGCACAAATGGTGCAGTGGGTCATGATATGCTGTTGAGTTCATTAAAAGAGTTCTGCACTTTTGGAACTAGAGTATGCCCTACAAGTATGCAGATCACAGAAGATGCAGAGAAAAGGGACTACCTACGAAGTATCTCATCTGCTTCTTATGGCGTCATATCAGAAGCTGTAAGCCTTGGACTGAAATATGAAGCAGTTCGACCTTTTTACCTATCTGCAGTAATTTTGTGGCGACAAGATCGGGAAGATCAAGTAAAAACTGTTGGTTTGCTTATGGTTGCACTTAGTGCAGTAAGAAACATTGCCTTTGTCCCAACAACTTACACAGAGGCAAATACAGTGTTTGTTACACCAGCAGCCTTTGGTCAATGTAACCTCAGGATACGAGATATGAACATTGTCATCCAAGAGGAAGGGTTGCAGATTACTTGTGAAAGGGTCATGGATAAAGTCCTTCAGTCCATGAAGAGGAAGGTGAATGTATATATTTGAATAATAAAAAAATAAAAAAAATTATAATAAAAAATAGAAGATTAAGCAGTATTTTTCTTTATTTGTTTCATTTGTTTTCAGTTTTCATACAACTTAGAAAGATTAACATTTTGTCCAACAAAACCTATTGCATTGATTATGTTAGAAATCATTGGAAAGCATTTTGGAGGAACAAGAACATGGCTCTCTTCTATTTCAATCTCTGGGCTGACTTCATGAGATTGAAACACATACTGAGGCAACAGGCCAGGAAACTCAAACATAAAGAACTTCTGGTAATTCATTACACTCAGACTCTTTCTCTTGGAACTGGGATTTAAGATGAAAGAGGTTATTTTCTGCATGTGACACAGAATGCAACAAGGTGGTGACCAAAAGTCTCTTGCCAGATGATATGCAGTAAAAAATCCAGCTTCCCTTTTTTCTCTCAACAACTGTTTCCAGGATTCAGTTGTGTAGCCCATGGCAATGTGTTCCTTGTAGGACTGGATTGTTCTAAGTGGTACCATCTCTGGCAAGTTAAGCTGCTTCTGGTACTGCTGACGTCCTTTGATGTATTGTCCGAAGCATGGAATAGATGTGCAAGGTCTTGAAAAGAAAGGGTTTTCAACATCATCTATAAACCATTGCAAACAGAGCTTGATATCTTCTCTCCCATATGAAATGGGCATCATTTCAAATGAAGAAAGTTTGGTCATACTTTGTATCCGATCAGTAAGACTTAGAATTTCTTTGGTGTTCATTAGTTTTTTTTCTAACCATGGCTCCCTATTCTCTGCTCTTTTTTGTAATTCTTCTGTCACAAAGTCATCCATTCTCTCATTGGCAGTTTCAATCATTTCATTGTCCTGCAGTGGAAGGTTAAGATTATCTTTGCATTTTCTGAGAAGGGTTTTGTCCAGTCTCAGCATACCTACAGTGCACTTTCCTTTGTGTGTTATGAAATGAGCACTTGTTTTAGTTTTAACTCTATTTGGAAGAACAGTTGGTGCTGGTGCTGCTGTAGTAGCAGAAATTGTATTACTTTCTGTTCTTCTTTTTTTAATAACTTGAACTGCAAAGCTAGTGTCTTCAAGTTCAGACAGTCTCTTCATTTCTTTTTTGTTATGTTTTTGTAACCCTTTGATTAAGCTGTTCCACTTTCTCACCTATTCAACAAGTGATACAATTTTTAGAGAAAATCTGATTTTAAAAACACTTCATTCCTCTGCACTTGATAATAGCAAACAGAAAAAATACAAGCAGAAATACCAGAATTAAAAAAAAACAACAGCAGCAAGCTTGAGCAAAGTTACAAGAACATTTGATACAACTATTCAATGTTACACAAAACTGTAAGCAGCACTCAGTCAAAGTAATATTTTTGTTGTTGTTCTGTGTAACGATCTTCTTGGTTTCGTTTCCTCTGTGCTCGCTGGACAAATCCATAGAGAAGTCTTGAGAATTCTTTACCTGTGAAATCGTCATTTTCTGTTCAATGAAAAGAAAAAAGGATAAAGAAAACAGTTTAAAATGGCCTACTTACAACTGAGAGTGACCAAGCTATAATACAAGAAAGCAGTATAATAATTACTTACTGTATCCTCGAAGTCTCATGGCAACACATGCGTCTTCTTTTCCCAATGTACGGGCATAAGTTTCTTTAACCAAATGGATTTCATCGTATTTCTCCTTTTTGTTTGATATGATAAGGCAAACTGACAGGAGAATTGTCCAAAACCCAAAAGTCAGTAGTGTTATGAGTGAGACAGTATCTCTAGCAATGAGAAGAAGTGGTATGCATATCAGAATCATGAAAAAAGAGCACACCGGCATCACATAGAACAAAACCATAGACACCAGTATTGCAAACTCTAGAGTATTTGTTTTGCTTGATGTAAACATGGTGAAGGGAAGAAGAAGTGTTCCGATTACACTGATGACAAGAAAGCTAAACCATGCCCATCTCTTGAAATGATATGACAAATAAATTTCTGAGAAGATGCACGATGACAAATGTACTGCGAATTTTGAAGCAGTGGCGTCAGTGTGATGATCCACAGGACCATATGGGCAAGATTTTGCTGATAAAAGTGGGCATTTGAATGGAACATTTTCTAACTGACTGATGATTTTGCAGAGTGCATCTTTTTCTTGAATTATCGTTTGTCTTTCTATGTTGTTTCTAATTTCTTGTGCTATGGAACATTTCCAGTGATGTCTTGTGGCAATGATGGCTAAGATACGACCAAAAATTACCCCACATGAGCCAAAGACAAGGACAAGAAGAGAATTAAAATCCACATAACCAGTTGGCTGTCTCCATGGAGGGCAAGGGATCAGGGTTGTTGCTGTTCCTTTGCTGTATTTTTTTCTGCAACCATATATGTGATACATTTCTAAGAAGTAAAACTTAAATAAAACAAATGATGTTATACCCACCAGTGAGGTCAACAAATTCACCCTCAATATATTTTTTTTATGATAAGGAAATCCAAAAAAGCACCAAGACCATGACTGAATTGACCTAAGTGTCAATAGACTTCCACTACCCCTCTTGCTTTTTGCATTCCCATGTCTTCTGTTATTCAAATACTGATACTGAAATTTCATGAAGAATAAAAACTTTACATTGACAAATTAATTTCTGTGCTGTGTTGCAGTTTAATACCTTCAAATATCAGTTTAAACATCTTTTATAATTTAACTGGTTTGTGTTGGGCTATTGGATCCAGGGGTCCCTTTCTTCTTAATTACAAATCCAATCACTTCTCCTTCTTTATAGTCCTAGATACCAAACAATCTGATGTGCTTCATTTCTGCTGCACCTGCAGCATATTTGGTGAAGTTCTTCTGCTGTGTTGGCTGCAATGTTCATTTGCTTTGATCAGGTTAGTTGAAAAAAAAGAAAAATAGTGCTTGAGAAAATTGTACATCCTTTCATGTTGACAAAAGTGTTTGTAGCATAACTTTAATTTTGGACATGAACTGTGGTTTTCAAATATTACTGTCCTATTGGAATGAAAAGTATGTCAGAAAAAAAAGACAAACAAAAAAAAACCCAGAAATGTCCGATTTTCACAACTTATTGAGTGTTTGTTCTGGACTCACTGCTGCTCTTGGCTTATGGGTAATGGTTTTACAGGTACCCTCTTTATCTCCTCCTGTTCCTTCACCTCCTTGTTCTTTTTTTCCGTGCTTTGAAAACTGTTCTTTTTCATCAGAATTTAAATCACGTGTGTCAGAAGAACATGTAGTAGCCTTTCAAAGCAATTCATCGTCAATGATACGAAGCTTAGCTATTTTGAGAGAAGAAATCATGCTAGAATTCTATGCACCAGTGACATTGTGTTATTTTCACAGAGGTTGTAGTAACACCATTTTAATTCTGGCCAACCATGACTCTTCTGTAGTGACTCTTCCATGTAAGTTCTCATGTGGTGCATGTAAGGGTCTGCAATCTGCTTTGTCCTTTGTTTGTGATGATCAAGAAGATGCTTTGTTCTGGTTAGACCATTCGGGTGATGGAGGTCATAGTAATGGTGACTCTAGACACCTGAGAATGGCCATTCAAGTAAATAATACACACTTTGCTGCTCAAAACAGCAGCGCTTGTGACAAACAGTTAGTTATTCGTTTATGATGCTGTCCTTGCCATAATTATTGCAAGGACACCCGAAACACTGCTGAAGCTCAATAAAAAACAAAGATAAATCTTAAAGCCATGGCATCCTTCTATATTTGGTTGGAAAATTGAAGTGAAGAAAATTCCACAAATCAAAGACAAAATAAAGATCATTCCAAACACTGCACTGAAAATAGTTCTCTTTTTCGTTATAGCTCTCTGTGATATTCTGCCTTCAGTTTCATCTTCTTTCATCAGATCTCCTCTGCTCCTCGTTTGAACTGAGGGTAAATTCAAAAGCTGAAGTTGATTTTCTATCTTTGTTTTCAAAATAGAGTACTCTTCATCGATTCGAGCTTTTCTTGCTGGAACTGAAATACAACTTGCCAAAAACACAGAACAACTATACAGGGAGCAAAGTGCTCCATGAAAAATCATCCACGTACAAATGGATAGAGGGCAATGACGCTGAAGTGATATTAAACCCACAACAAAACTACTTGCAGACACTAAAGCAAACATCGTTCTAAATATTACACAGAGAATATGCACTGTCTTAGAGTTCATTTTCACTTTATTTGTCTGACACACATAACATAAATAATCATTTCTCCTGACTGTATGGATATTGTGCATCTTGTTCTACATCAGAAGATGAGGTGGAGGGGAAAAAATCTTGCCCGATGGTATCAACTTCTTTCGAAAGAGACATTTCCAAATGTAGACTGATTGGGGGAGCAGAATAAATATCCTGCATCTCATCATGTGTGATGGACTCTGTTAGAGTGGGTGTTATCGTTTGCTGTATATCTCTATTGTCGTCTCTGTGAATTTCTGGTGCAATATCTATTGACAGTTCACGTTCATCTTCTTCTGTCTCCTTGTTTCTTTCACCATCCTCATATAGAATCTCTTGCCAAAGAATTTGTGAGAAGAAAAAGTTGTCCAAATACGTCCAAGGCATTTTTCTCCCTAGACTCGTTTTGATAAGAATTGCACTAGTAACCTTTTCAGTAAATCAGCTGACTGGAATGCAAAATCTAGGCGATGCTCTCTGTTTATGTTGATGTACCACTGAACGGCGTGACTTGGAGTGGTACAGGCACAACACTTTTCATGTAGCGTGCTTGAAGCTTTCAGAGCAAATTTCAACCTTTTCCGCTGTGTCAATTTCACGAATCCTGGAAGAGTTGTGCACCACAGGAGCAGGTCTTGTTCCTTGTCATAAACAATGGAAACAATTTCAAAGTTGAACATGGTAATCTTAAAGATGCATCTTGCCATGCTGTTTGTCAAGTAGCAAGAGAACCTTTTTGCTAAACACCATCTAGGCATTTTATGTTTCTGGGTTGGTTGCCTCCTTTCTACTTCTTCATGGTTGCTTAGTGTCTGGAGACATTTTTCTGCACTGTCTCTTAGACTCTGAACTGGATGACACACACCACAAATGGCCTCACTAAATGAGCTTCCATATACCATAGAGAGAATTTGCTCTGATCCAAAAGATGGTGTTTGTAATTGCTGCAAGATGTTCTGCAAAATGGCATGTCTTTTCGAATCCAGTGGGCGAGATATGGCTCTTGCAGAGTCCACCAACATTATACGCAGAACTTCGACTTCTGCTAAATTCAGGCTTCCACGAACTTTGGACAAAAATGTCAACATTCCTTCTACTCCCTCCTCTTTCAGGTGCCCATTCATAGAGTGCAACACCACCATGGCAGATGCAAATACATCTGTCATATGGTCATGGTTGAGGCCTGCTACTGTCCCAAGAGCCTCTGCACAAATTAGAGTAGGATCTCTATAAGCAAAATTGTATACATAGTTTTTTATTTCCAGTTGGCTTTGAGGAAGGAAAGGAAAGTCTTGGACCACAAAAGGTACCGGACCCTGTGTGTTGAAAGGGAATGTTTGGTCTTTGGCACAGCTCTTTCCTTCCCTTATTACACAGACTTTCTCATCCGTTGATAACTCCATGCTTTCTAGGCAAGAAAGCCCACTTACTTTTGCAGAGGATGTCAGCTGGGAACAACCAAAATCAATGAGTTTAATTTGCCCTTTGTCTAAATCAAGAGTTGCATTGTTTGATTTGATGTCTAGGTGGAGCACACCAGCATTCTGAAGAAACCTGCATGCCTCCATCATGTCCTTCAAAATTATCATAGGGTTTACTAACAAACCATATTGTCTGCAAGTAAATAGATCTGGACCAACAAACTCTTGATGAATGCAAGTCACCATGTCAAGGGTTTCTGAAGTGATATGGTCAGTCCAGAAAAGCTCGGGAAACAAACTTTTCTCATCCTTCAGATACCAAAGTATGGTTGCTTCTTTGGCTAGACACAATTGGTTGTACAGCTGTCCAATCCCATTTCTTCTGGCTCTTTTGGAAACTATTGCTGTTCCTTGTGGTGTTCTGGTGATCTGAACTGCCCCATATGTTCCAGGACACAAAGTGTCCCCAAAAGATTCAATGAACTTTAAATTCAAGCTGGTCATGCTTGATCATATGCAGTAGACACAGTTCGAAGTGACATAGCTTTAACTGAGAAATTGGTAAAATCCAACTTTCAATTGACAAGTTTTTGAAAATTACGAGTGATTCCTGTCAAGGGCCTGGAATCATGTCTATAGAGATGATAATCAATTGCATACCGATGACTCACTTTCTTTGGTTCCTTAAGCTTTTCTAATGATGGAGGAAACTCGGATCGTTTACCAACCAAATATTCTACTATTTCTTCCTCACTATCACCTTGTGCGATTCCCTTGTATATGAAATACGCTTCTCTAACAAAAAGAGCTGCATCGGCTGACATGACCCAGTCATTAACTTCGATAAAGGGCTTATAGCTGACTGGGATGTCCCATTTTCTTGAGATGCAACTCTCATAGTCTTCTTTGAGTCCCGGTTTGGGTTCATGGAATGGTATCATATGACGACGGAGAAAATCCAAAAAGACAGGGCTCTCTCTCATTGAACTTATATAACAGTCTTTGAATCCAGAAAATGGACTACCGCAACCCTCCAATGAGTAAGCACCAGCAAACTTGGTGGGTTCTCTTTGGGAAACAAAATTGTCTATTTTTTCTTGACCTTCCTGAAGAATTTGGTGATAAACGAACTGGACTTCTGAGTTGCTTGGAGTATGTGATGCTGCTAATCTAAGGCTGGCATACTCTGCACAACAATTAAGTACTGTTGCATATGCTTTCACATTTTTAATAGGACTAGATGCACTGTCAAGCCATTTTACTATAGAATCTTCTACCCTTGGAAGAAATGATTTTGTAAGAAACAAAGAATAATTAAGTGCTCTAACAGGTGCAAAAGGAAGGTTTCTCGTTTCATGACAAAACACAAGGTAGGATAGAATGGCCTCAAGAGGAAATTCCACAGAGTCATACATAAGGGAAGATTCTAGCAAAACAAAAAGTTCTGGTTTGGTAATTTGTTTCATCAATTTTTGAAATAATTCTCCTTCACCTTCGGGTAAAGTTGGCCCAAGGAAAGCAGAAGTGAGATCCTGATCTGAAAAGTTACCATGAAGCTCAGCTGTCTCAATATAGTTCACAGCTATAGACCTTAGTTGTCCTAGCAAGTGTAAAGAACTTGATGAAGTATTGTGATTTGTGTCATTCAGAAACCGGCATGAAATCCACAACAGGCACAGTGAATGCAAAGACATGCAGTTCTCTTCTTGGTTGATGTTAATGTACTTCCACTTTTCTATGTCAGCCTCGGTCTTGATATACGACACCAGAGCAACCTCATCTTCGAATTGAGGGTGTGCCAGAATAGCATGCACATTTGCCTTGCTATTTCTTCTGCTTTTATCATTATACTCATAGTGGTTGAACCCATCTTCCAAAATTTTAATGACAGTGCATGACAAATATACTGACTTCATTTGATTTTCCACACTCTCAATATTAGAGGCAATTGCAATGCACTCTTCAAAGTTCTTCAATATGTTCATGTAGACTGGGGTAGTAGCCACAAAATGGATAATTCCCTTTAAATTAGGGTGGACCTTAAGATTTTGCCTCATACCTCCCTGTTGTTTCAGCTTAGACCACCAGGGATAGTTCAAAATCGTCTCTATATTTTTGGTCATGCAAAGTTTTCTTGCAATTTGGTGGATAGTGTTATAGCAGCAGTCTGGACTGAAGTGTTGAATCTGTGCTATAACTCCAGGAAATAATTGGCACGTGCTCAGCCTTAACTTTCCTTCTTCGGGTTTCTTCCAACCATCTTGGTATAGTTTTCCTATGAGGAAACACCTATTGTCTTTCGATTTTGCAACAAGCTCTTTACCTTCCCTCAGACCAAAAGTGTAGTTTCCATGATCGTTACCTAGGAAGATAGTTTCTGGTAACTTGGATGACTTATTTGATTTGTTGGGAACCCAAATCTGTGATGAAGATGATGATATTGGTCCAGAAATCTGACGTATGGGAATAGGGTACATTTTTGCTATTATTGTTTTTTTTTCCTCTCAGGGAAAGTATGATTAGTAAAATTGGATTTTAGCCAATATGCTATACTAAAGAATAGGAGATTAGCTGCTAAAGAAACAAGAAATCAAAATGTGCCACAAACTAAAAATTGTTGATGACTCTACAGGAAAAACATTTTGTACTTTCATGTTACCTTTAGAATATTGTTGCATCCCTGAAAGTCGAGTTTTCATACAAAACATAGTAGAGAGCCTAGCTGGATATAAGAGGAAACGTCTGCTTCACAATCTTGAGGAAGCAATATCAAACGTATCACTGAAAACAACAGAAGAGGAAAACTGGACTGCCTTCTATTTCACGTTGCATGAAATTCAGGAATTCTTACTTGAGAATCAGAATTGCAGGATCAACCTGGCTTAAATTCTAATTTTGACTGCACAGTTTGCTGTATTTCTTTTAAGATTATTGAGATCGACTGAAAACTACAAACACACAATGGGTTATCATCTAACAGTCAGACACCCCATGACAAAAATGGTACTGGTCTCTATCGAGCTGCCACATCAGATTTCAGGACACCAAGGAAGTAGACAAATTCTCCAGGAAATCAAGGAATCATTGGAAGGATTCACTTGTGACATTGCTGTAGATAATCTCTTGGACATACTTTCTTGGCTTTATTCTTTGGTGTTTGAAAAGAAACATTGCACTTCCCAACTGAAAGAGTGGGTGATGCTGTATGAACAACTTGAATTGTTTTCATCAGAGCTACAGCAATATCCTCATTGTGTTGTTGTCGATGGAAACAGAAATTGGATTTTAGGGACGGCTGAAGAATCATCATAACGACACATACATATGATGACACTCTGATGACATGATGGATCTGCCATTGCCTGAAGGTTTTAAGATTGATCCTGATTATGACCTATATGCTTTCAATGATCAAGGAGAATGTATGCACATTGGAAAGCGGACAATATTCAGAGGTCATTTAACTAATATGGGATACAGGAATGTGAGGGTACGGAGTCGAGAAGGTTTGACGTGGTACATGGTTCTGGTGCATCAGCGAGTGTATCGTATCTTCAATGGTGAATTGAAAAAACCTCTTGTAATTGACCATTTGAATGGCAATAAACTGGACAACAGAGCATGCAATCTTCAGCAAATAACTCAAAAAGAAAACTGCAAGAGGGCTGCCGCAATGAGAGATTCTGAATTTTATCATGGCAGAATGCCAAAGAGAATAAAGGCTACAAACTTGACCACTGGCCAGACAAAATTCTACAGATCAACTTATGCAGCAGGAAAAGACCTCTGTATAAATAATGGTTCCATTCAGTTGGTGTGCAGGGGAACAACAATGTCAGCGAAGTCCAAGAAGGATGGATATTGGTATAAATTTATTGTTCTTACAGAAGAAGAATTGTGCGACTATTATTAGATTACCAATTAAAGTATGAAATCATACCAAACACAAAAAGAAAACTATGTGTTGTTTTGTTGATCTATATACTTTGAATCTCAGGCTAACTTTCTCTGAGCCTCTAGAATATCATAAAGATTCTATCACAATGGTCATTCGATTGGAGCCTGTGAGAGGGGAGTCCTATGTTTTTCCAGTTACTTCTGCTAATTTGATGAATACAGAGTTTCAGATTGAATGTCAGCTACCAACTGCCTGGGTGGATGGAAACTCATTCCTTTGCATTTGGCTGTATCTAGACAAAGAAGAAGAAGTTATTTTTTCACAAACTTTGCCTCACAGCTGGGTCATAGCTGCCAGAAATTGTCTTGCTACAGGCTCACAACTGTCCGATCATTTTTCAGGAAATGACTCATCAGTGTGCATTCAGGTTGAGAAGCTTGGTAGCAGGGTTGGTTTCAATGAAGTTCCTCGCCAAATGAAAAGAAGGAGCACCCTTTTCCTTGATTTTGAGACTTGGGTAAAAATGAATGACCTAAGTTTTCCTGACAAGTTCATTTACAAAAACAACCTCTCCTTAATTTCTGCATTCGCCTTAATGCAGAGATGCAATAAAGAGAGTTTTAACTTCAAAGGTTTTCTCAGGGGCCAGTTTGTGAACTCTTGGATTTCCGACTGGCGCGTTTGCCTGGCAATGGCTGAAAAATTGTCAGGTCAACATGAATCTGTTGAAAAGAAATTCACACTTGCCCTAGACTTCCTTACAGCTAATGTTTCTTGCACTGTTCCCACCTTCCCACATTTGACTTCAGCTTTCTTCTGCACTTGTCGCAATGAATGGGACAGGGCCGTGACTAGACTTGTTTTTGCACATTGCATGCAAGGAGAAAGAGCTCTGATGGACACAAGGCTTCAAAGGGACATTTGGCGAATGTTAAAGTTACATCACTTCGCTCTGATCATAAAAAAAGAGGACAATTTTAGTTGTTCTTTTGCCATCATTGACAGCTCTCTGTTAGAAAGGCATGAGGGATCTTTAGTCATTTGGTATGACAGACAGGACACCTATATACACTGTTCACTGAAAGGCAGCCATTTTCAGATTGATTACAAAACCTTGGTTGATGCAAGTTGGACTGCAATTTGTCTGAATGAAGGAGAAATATACCGACCTTTGCTTTGCACTGATGAGGTTGTTGAGAAGCAACAACATTGGCACAAAGGTTTTATATTTTGTAAAAACTTATCAAAATGGGAAACTAGTCATCTTAAGGATTTAGTCATTGATCCACCAAATTGTATTATCCAAGAATATCTATCATCATGAGTAAGAAAAGAGAATGTCATTAATTTTGAATGATGCCGCAACCATCAAAATAAATCGTCCAATCAAATTATCAGGCCAGAGACTGGATAGGAACTCTATAAACATAAGCCCAAATCGACCTGATATTTTCACTGCACTTCAGGGAATGACAGGTTTGTCTAAACTTCTATCTAAAGTGGTCTACTCCTGCCGATGGAATGAATATTTTGATCTTGCAAAATTAGACTTTTCCTGGAAATTTGATGGTGTGGTCTACAAAAGCAGCAGCCCCTTCTTTGAACTGCTCATGATTGGGATGTGCAGACTTGCTTATTCTATTAATCATGGTCTGGAATCTCAAGAACAATTAGACCAGTTGGCCAAGAGTCTCAATCTAGCATGCAGTGGTATTACTGGTGATGTGGATTGGGCATGCCATGTGGTTTCTCCAGCACTCATCTGGCCAGTCAGTGTCAGATACTGCAAGATTCATACAAAAGAACAGGACGTCCTCCTTGGTCTGAACATTCAATTTATTCAAGCTCTGCTCAATGTCACAGTTTTGGAGAAATGGTTTGTGCTCATGGAGAAATACATAATGCAGATGATAACTGAAAGACGCGAGAAGGTTGGGTATACATTAAACAATGTGCAGAGTTTGACTGATGGAATGCATGATTTAACCAGAAGACTGCCAGCATGTCTACAAGGATACATATCCCTTCGGTTGGATCAGAACAATGACAAGAGTGACCTGAGTAGGTTAGTTCATTTGGCTCAGATGATTGCTCATCCTCCTCAAAATTTAGAAAAGCTGCATATGCTTCTTCCTGGTATTCAAAACAATGTGATGCCACAGCTGACAAACTGCTTCCCAGAATACTTCTCTCGAGGATTGCGCCGTTCTATCACTACTAGCTATACTTTTCCTGGTGATAGAGTCTTTGAACTATTTCACGATGAGTCAGGTGTTGCTGACTCACATTTTCAGATAGAAGAAGAAAATGATTGTGAAAACTTTGAAGTGCATCGACTTGAACTGAAGACTACATCCAAAAAAGAAGCTGAAGAAAAGCTCCAAATTCATTACAAAATAGAACAAGAAACAGAAGTAGAAGAGTCAGATGAGGAAGCCAGTTCATTTCCGTGTTGTTTAATCACATGAAAATTTTTGCAGTTTTCAGAGATAGCCCTATTAAAATTGAAGAGAAAGTGAACACCCCAACTCCTGATGAAACAATTGACCTTTTCATTCGGTGTCTTTTTTTTATTAGAAACTCGTTGTGCTGCTCATTTTCCCCAACCAACATAGAACAAGATGTACCGGTAGCGTTGGTTTGAAACTCCTCCATCAGCATTTTTATTGGTAGTGAGTCCAGGTCAATCTCAAATTTTCTTTGAGCCAAATGATTACCAAAAGGGCATTTCGCTTCTAGTCTATCTGCTTTAAGGTATTTGGACTGCAGTCTGTCTTTCTTGAGACACCAATATCCCTGACCGATACTGTTTGTTCTTGCCCGACACAGTGTGTCATGTACTCCAAATACTTCACAGGAAGATGCTGGATGTATCTTCAACTTGAACTCAATGCATACCACATGGGTATAATCAATCCGAGCAAGGGGCGCTAAAAAGCTTGTTGCTGGTTGTCGAATCAAGTTGTTACCATAGCAGATGGATTGGCCTGTGTCGTGATGTAATGCAGAACATGTAGGAATGCAATTTCTACATGCAGTGCACAATTTGGAATTCAAATTGTCATTTCTTCTGGTAGGTATATCTGCGGTATTGCCAATGAATCCATTTCTTTTCAAGTGCATTTCAAAATGCCTGTTGTCATTTTTCATTTCAAACACACCAAGAACCCCTAACACAGTACTGACGTCTGCATTCATCTTTCCACAAATGTAGGTGCTATGGTACTTTTCCTCTTGAACAAACTGTACATAAGGTTTGCATATGTTGCTTTGGTCCTTCATCTCTAAAGTTCTTGGTCTTGACTCCATAGATTCTCCGCTATAGTACTTTATCTTCATATCAAAATGTGATCCGAACATATCCTCTTTGAAAGGAATACCTTTGATGAGAAGACGGATACAAATTACTTTCATTCTTGTCACAATTTTCACATGTGTGATAAAGGTTTGAAGTGAATGAACTGTCGTTATGCTCGACACTAAAACCAACGCAAGGAAAACGAATGCATTCTTCATTTTTTTGGCCCAACAACAATGCCACAAATTAATACAGAATTATTCTTTTGTTTTTGTACTTTTTGTGACTCAGCGAAAAGGGATATGGTCCTGATCCATCCAGATGTAAAGTATGATAGCCCTAGTGGGTCCATATCATTCTTAGTGTTCTGCAATCTGACACTTTCTTGAATTTCTTTGTCATGAAGGAGAAAAAATGGTTTGTATTCTTTGCTCATGGTTTTTAAGCTTTCATTTGTTCTGATTTCTCAACTTTTATTGTTCTCATGCTATCCTCTTCCAAAAATTCAATTTCTCAAAGGGAATTTGACCCCAAGAAATTCCTCAAGAAAAGTCAAGTATACAGTGCATAGTGTCAGTATATCCCCAGTTGTTGCATACAATCTGATATCACCTAATACTAGACCTACTTGTTCATTATCATAGAGGGCAAACAAACAAGTGTTCTTGAAAAACTCAGGCCTCGTCCAGGACAAATAGTATGCTTTTGAAACATTCCCGTTGAAATTAAGCCACATGTTAAAAATATGTACAACAAGCACTGCATAAGTTAACCTGTCCTTTATACCATCAAATTTGGAATAGATCAGTGTGTTTGAATCCATATTTTCCCATTTGGCACGCATGGTGAGGATTTCTTTTGCAGAAATTCCACGAGCTAGGTAAAAACGTTTGGCTATGATACTAGGCCGCAAGAACTTGCTATCAAGACTGTTTGCCATCCAAGGATCCACCAGAAGGTAATCTGAAACTTCTAGAGCATTTTTTCTGTCCTTTCTTGTCAACACTACTTTGGACAGAGCTATGACCAACTGGGATTGTTTTTCTGTCAAACTTCTGCTATAAACAGAAGAGGCAGCAGGACAAGCAGCTGAAGCAGAAGGTGAAAAGTACAGCACAGTTTTGATTCTCCTTAATAGGTAGATGAATATCATAGCTAGATCTGAGTAAAGGCCCAAGTTCAAACCACAAGGCAAGGTTTTCTCTCTAAGTTTTTTAAGCACTTCTTCTTCCTGGCTAGTAATTGATTTCAGTTCTTCCCTTGCTTTTTTAATGGCATGAAGTTTCTTATCCATCCCAATGGATTTATTCAATGATGAAACAAGACACTCTCTATAATTTAATTGTTCCTTCTGCTGCTGCTGTTGCTGCTGCTGCTGCTGCTGCATGTTCTTCTGCTTCCTTCCTTCCTCTTTTCTCGCTGCTATGTAATGTTTACAAAAGTCAGAGGTGTCTGCTTTTTCTACTGTAACCAAATCATGGAGTCTTATTTCTGCAGATGCCAAATTACACCTGTGACATCTTAAATCAGAATATGCATGAGTGGGGAAAATGTTTGATTTTCCTTTGGCAGCAGCAAAACGAATTACACTTTTTAGCAGTGACATTAGTTCCAAGCTGTTAGTCTGAGACCACTGAAACAGTATTTGGTTTTCCACTATCTCACTGAATTGTTGTAGTGTAGGTAAATCAGAATCAATATCTTCAAGGCCCAAAAGGGTCATGCAACAGCATATGCCTCTCATAATCAAAGAAGCAAACAAGTAATCTTCCTGAGGATCGAGATGCACTATTTCAGAACATAATTTCTCCTTCATTAGGAAAAGTTCTTTTGCACTGAGAAATAGGATGGCACTATCTGAACTTATATTGGTTAACTCTTCTTCAACTCGGTGGCATTCCATAAGAAACATTTGGTCTTCCAGAATGTATAAACAGTCTATTAAATCCATGCTTGAGTAGAACAATGGTCTCTCGCATTCCCTTAATATATTTGTTATATGCTTCCGTCTTTTTTTCAGTATGTATTTTTACAAAAATATGCCTCGATTTGATCCATTCTAGTACTAACCTTCCGGCGGCATCTTTGGCATACATATTCACAGAGTCACATCCATACTTCATAAAACAATGGCAGAATCAATCAAAGGTATTTCAGCATCAAACAACGATGGCAGCAGTTTGCATCCTCCAATCGATCAGCACGATGCAGAAATGTCACTGGAAAAGATTCAATTCAATACCAATAATAAGAGACTTTCATCTCGACTTCGGAATACAGAGGATACACAGAAATTGCTTGTCGAACCCAAGGCAGATGATCATGCTACGCAATGTAACTTCAACTCAAGTCAGCAACGGACAGAACCAAATCCAGGAGATTATGTCATTACACAAGATAAGAACGCGCCATATGTATTCCTAGTATTCTCCAGTCTCTTTGTCATTATGATCAACATAGCCCTTTTGACTATGAGCAGTACTGTCAGCACAAGATCAGCAACTGCAACATTTAACTCAATCATGCCCAATGGGGACAGAATAGTGCCATGTGCAGAGAAACCCCAAAATCCTGTTTGTTTTGATGTTGTTGATTATCAAGGAGAAACAATATATAGAAGTGAAGGAGATAAAAGGTTCCTGAACCTCAGGAAATGCTCAAAGTTTGCTTCAAACACCAAAGCTCTACAGTGCAAAGGAGAATTTTTGTTTGCTCACAACTCAAGCGTCTACTGGTTTCAAAGACTGTATTACGATTCAGTGGATTCCTCATATAGTTTAGTTGCAGGTGCAACCACACATGCAGGGGATGTAGAAGGAGCTCTACATGTCAGACATATGTTGTCTAGTCCATACAACTGGATTCTTGGTTATGAAGATGTGCCTCCAAACTATTACCCCGATTCTGCTCTCTATGTACGAGGAACTATTGTTTCTGAACACTGCATGGAAGAATAGAATTTCGATTTTCCCAGTGACAACAATGAATGTAATTTATGATACTGAATTTAATTTGTTTTTTTGTTTTCAAAACAAATATGCATTCAAACTTGGAATTCTGCTGTTCTTTGAAGAAAGACTATAGCTGGTGCATATTACTCATGAAAAAATGTAATCAAAAAAAGGCAGATGTTTTAGACGCTTTGTGTAGAAAACCTGAAATTGTGGGTTTGCAAGGTAACCTTGTCCGGCTAAAAATTTCATTGAGTGGAAGCAACTGTACCAACAAGGAAAATAGAAGAGCTCCCTTTTTTCTTATAGTACATTTCTCAGTCTACTTTGAGAAACAAACAAAATATGGACAGTTTTACGACGAAGAAGCAATGTTGGATATCTTCATTTCTGAAGCCTATGAGTTAAATAAAGAACAAGAGTTCATCTCAGATGTCACAAACATATACAGAATTCAACTTGACACATGTGAATTAACACCTGCTATCAGATTTCTTCACCAAAAGCTCATGAACTCAATTCATCTCAATGAGGTTTTCACAACAGCTCTGTTGCCAGACATCCCTGCCCCATTGAGTCAGTGCATCTTTGAGTTCGGCTGTTTTGCACGCAAGCAGCCTGGTTTGGTGCAGGTATTGTATGAAACTATTGATATAAAGAATCAAGAAGAATGGGAGACAGTTGAATTTTACCGCTCCCTTTGTGGAATTTGTAAGTGGACCAAAAAGAAGAGGCCTAAAAAATGTGTCTTGCCAGCTTGGTCATTTGAATGCATTTCAGTGTCAATTTCCTATGGAGGTAACAGATATTACGAGCGCATAGATGAGAGACTTCATTGGGTTTCTGTCTGGTTTGCTTTTGCTCGACGGAACCCTAAGGTCATTCTGGAAAGCACCCCTAAGAAAATAGTCATTGCATTATTGACATGAAAATCATAGAAGGAAACATGAAACGAAAAATAGGGGAAGACTGGGATAGTTGTGAACAGGATCGTTATTGCAAAATGAAAAAGAGAAGAAAGTTTGATTCCATTTACCTAAGTGCTACAAAAGTCACTCTGCTTAACCTGCACATACTGCACAAATTTATCGGGCCGTTTTGTTTGAGCGTTGAAGAAAATTTGGCACTGAGAGAGGAAGATTGCATCACATGTCAGCAAAAGTTGAAGGGAGAGTATCCTTCTCATATTTGGGAGAACATACAGAAAACTGGTGTAGAAAGTTACATCATCGATGCGCTCATAAGAGATCTCTTTCACAGAGGTGGTGGCAGAGAACTCAACAGTACTATGGACGAAGGTTCTGGTGTTCAATTTCACTTTTTCGGAATCAAGCACATACCATGGTTTGCTTCACATATAATTTTGTTCAGATGTCATACTTTGCAAATTAACTTGAACTTACAACAAGCTCACTTGGTTCTGAAGTGCACCGTGGAACAAAATGAGAAGACAAAAGAAAAAGATGAAAACCTCATGATTAGAAAATGGACAAGTGAAATCTTAGAATCAATGCAAAAGGTCTGGCTGAAGAAAAGTCTCAATCATTTTTGTAAAAATGAATAAAACAGACAAACAAACAATTAATTTTTTACTTTATTTTATTTTCCACATGACTTTAATCACTTTCAACTGGAGACACTTTTTTTCTAGCTTGTTCAAGTCGGAATGAGACATAGCACAACAGATAACATGCAATAAACCATTTCTTCTTATTTTTTTTCTGTCCATCGCATCCATATTTTGCAAACTGTATCATAGAAGTCAGCCGCCTCTGCCATTCTGCAAACCTTTTATCCTTTGACTTCTCTACCACTGTCTGGTTCCTTGTTTCAGGAGAAAGTTTTTCTTCTTTACCTCTACTTATGAAAGGTAGGAATGATGCATTGTGATCTGATTGACTAGGAGTATAGTCAACAGTTGGGGATGGCAAATGTTCCATATTCTCCATCACCATGGCGATTATTTTTTTAACTTTTTTCTCTCCTTTCTGAATACCAAATGCTTCAAATGCCTGATCCAAATTGTTGTCTGAGTCCGGGCCTGACGTGTAGACTTTTTCCAAGATTGAAGTTGACAGACTATCAAATACAGTCGACCTGTTTCTTTGTTTTCGCTGCTTCATAGGTTTTGCATCTGGATTACTTTCATTATCATCACTTTTCCTTTTCTTGGTAACCTTTCTTGGTTTTTGGTCTTTCTCTACTTCTTCTACCACTTTTTCATTTTGCGTACTATTTTCCAACATCATTTGCTCGACAAGCCTTTGCTCAACAGACTTTTCAGTATGTTTCAATCTCACATGCCTCAGGAAAGCCTGAACAGATCTGGTGCAAAGAGGGCAGTTTGTTGTTGCTCGTACTTCCTTTCTTTTTTCTGAGAAGTCCATTGCAGAATATGGTGTCTTTTTTCCTCCAAATCAGCATCCCTAAAGTAGAGGTCATGATTAACCGTAAAATCCAAATTTAGAATATTTAATTAATGACATTAAAATTTGTTTCCTTGAGATAAGTGTATATACATGGTGCAGTAGCCCAGTGAACGTTTGTATTCATTGCAAAACTTTCACAACTCCTCCTCCATCTCCTCTTCCAAATATTTTCTTTTTTCTTGTTTTGGAATGAGACTTTGAAGTTTGCTATTGATATCTTGCAACTCTGCAATGATCATCTCCAACCATTCTATCATAGCTTTTTTTCTTTTATAGTCTAGTGAATTCATCATAGATTTGAGGTGACTGGTAGATGATTGTATTTGCTTGATGTCAAGGTTGATCCATGCTTTGATTGAAGATATGAGCTGTGATCTGAAATACGACATTGTGTTCCAGTCTATGTGAAGCCTCCTTCTTTAATAGTGATCATTTCAATAGCCTGCACATATTCAATTTATATTCTGCCCAGTCAATTGACTTCTTAAAAGCTTTGCGTTTTCTGGCTTCTTTTTTCTGAAGTATAGACTCAGTTGCAGCGGCGGCGGCAGCAGCAGCAGCAGCAATGGCCTCAGGTGTAGTAGCTTCATGATGAGGAGACTTATAAAGAATCAATCTAGAATGGATACCTGCATCATATTTGAGTATGTAATTACAGGTCACGCAAGCTCTTTCTACTCCTTCAGATAAGCATGTTCCTGAATGAATAAATTGTTCGTTTTCGTTTTCTTCTTCAGAGATTCTGCTGGAACACTTTCCACATATTCTTTCCTCAGTACTCCTACTGCTGCAGCTCCTGTCAGTGTCGCAAACCATTTCAAAGCATGTCCTTCCTCCTTGGCAAAGACATATCGTTTTCTCGTTCTGCTCAACACTTAATACTGAGTGGTTCTCTGGATTGAAAAGGGGCAGCATCACTAGTCTGCTAGTGTCGTCTCGGTAGCATCGATGTTCAAGTCGTTCAGTGTCGAGAAAGTATCCGAAAGACTGTGGTCTCTTCTTGTAACCCCAGAAGGTGAGGACCTCCATGCAATGCAAACAGATGACCAGACTGCATTTTTTGACATAATCCTTAGTTTTTGCTGCAGACCACATACATTTAAGTCTCATAGATGGAAATATAGAATATTGCACACGTAGGCCACAGATCTTTTGGTACAAAAGGGTTACAAAATACACATACTTTTTCTGATGTGGAAGCAGTTGGTTCTTCACAAAAGAAGCAAGAGATTTTGCCCCTGACATAGGAATATCCCAACACAAACCAGAAATGCTCTCCAAATGTCTAAGTATATCTAGAGGGAAATGGTGTGTTACTTTCCTTGAGAGAAGCAAATGAAGTAGATGTAAATCTTGAAACTCTTGGTGTGATTCTGGATCTAGGCTTGTTCCACTCAAACTTTTCATGATGATAGAGTTCTGGCATGACACTGGAAGAAATCTTGGCACTATTTGTTGTTGGGGACCCTTCTGTCTATGCCTCTGTTTGTCTTCCTTGATTTCAAAATATGGAGACAGAAACTGATTTCCTGGTCTTGCAATGGTTTTCATAACCAGTTCCAATGCTGAACTTTTTATAGTATTATTTATGGCTTCACGAAACTTTGGATGCCACATATCTGAATATGAGGCTAGCTTCTTTTTGCGGTTGCTGTTTTTAAGAAGTTTTTCCAGCCAAAGTTCAAAACTGGACAAGCAACCAAAAGAAGGTTTTGTAGGAATGAGAGAAGGATTCACAAGTCGTAGGAGTACCAACACAACACTTTTGTTCAAGCATTCCTCAAAATAAGAGGTACATGAAAATGGCGACAAGCAATACTCCGCACAGAACATATTTTGTCAAATATATACAAGAAATTTTCTTTAATTCTTGGTTGATATAGGATTCCTCTGTAAAATCCAATTTCCTTTCTGTTGTCACAAGTAATGCTAATTCAGTCCAATCACTTTGGGACTCAGTCAACAACACAAACTCTGTTAAGTTGAGTCCCATAGTATCTAGAATTCTTTTGGAGATCTGAGTGATAAAGTTTCTTCCAGGAATTGTAATGCTTGTCTGTTCAGGTTCAGGAAAAAACTTGATTCTGATGGTCATTGACACGAAAT
This sequence comes from Lepidonotus clava, assembly GCA_936440205.1. Taxonomy (NCBI): domain Eukaryota; kingdom Metazoa; phylum Annelida; class Polychaeta; order Phyllodocida; family Polynoidae; genus Lepidonotus; species Lepidonotus clava. The sequence goes on from OW387135.1 coordinate 25,661,453, forward strand.
CTTGACAAATTACTTGTTTATCTGTAGTTACTTTAGTTGCTGTTGTGGATGCAGTTGTTTCTGACAAACAAGTTGCAATTATTTGTTCTAAAGCAGTTGCATTAGCTGGAGTGGCAGTAGAAGAAGATGACTTGGTTATTTTATGGTCTGAATGACACATGATACCGTTGATTTCATTTTCTGCTAGCTCATTACAACCTAATAGAACAACCAATACATCTTCCGGTTTATTACTTAGCTTCATTACACCCCACCAAATTATGTCTCTCCATCTTTTTGTAAAGTTATGGAACTCCAATAGGTTGATAGTACTCAGGCTGCTGTGGCTATGTTGATGGTGATGAGCTTCCCCATCTGAAACAAAAAATATGATGGTTGTCTTGGCAGAGAGAGAACCTGCCTGCTGTAAAAATCGTTTTGAAGCCACTTTCTTACGAAATTTGAAGTTTATTTCTTGAATTAAAAGGTCCATTTCAGTCTGTGCCAAGCTTGGGACGATGTCATCAGTAGTGACAGGCTTATAATTCCCAGAATTAGAGTTGAAAGCTCAGCAAATACAAATATGTGCAAATTTTTCTTTCTCATCTTTCTCAATGTTGATGGTTCTGGAACCAAGACCACTTTAGTTTCGAGGACAGAAGAGGAGGAGGAATAAGAAAAAATAGAATATCTATGCTCCTGTTGGTTGTATTTGATCTCTTCCCAAAAAGAGCTGGAGTTGAAAAATTTTTGCACTTGCAAGAGAGATTCTACACAAAGCTTAAGCAAATCAGGTCTAGTGCGAGTTATGCAGAAGACTAGAGGATCACTTAGTGGCTGTACCATGGCTTCATGAGCAGAGGAACGATCATAAATAATAGTAATGTCAGTTGGATTGGGGTATGATTTTATGTTGTAGAAGTTGTGTTGCTTCTGTTCATGTTTCATTAGGTGACAAGGCTTCCTGTAGCATACTCCATTTGCTGTTATTTTAGAACAGTCATAAAAAGAAGGAGGGTTTCCGCAGATTAGCTGCAAATGCTTTGTTGTTAAGGACTTGGAATGTGTACTCATAGAGTAAAGTCTAGAAGTAAGATCAGTGAACATAATATCTTCTCCAGAAATAAAGCTGCTAATGCTGCTGCTATGTCTAGGTGCATGACAGATTTCAGAATGTGAAAAGCAGTCTTTTAAACAATCCTTGCTATTGCTGCTGTTTTCATGATCAACAAATCTCGGCAGTATAAGGCGATGCATTCTGATTTTCATTTTTTGGTTTCTTATGAAAACCTGCTCAATATGATACAATGATCCATCTGGTAATTTTCTCCTGAGGCTCAAAACTCTACAGTTTTGAAAAACAACTATCTGCTCCCGAGTTATCTGCAGTTGAGAAGAGGCGCCAGGAGGTAACTCATAGCACTGAACAGATGTGAATCCATAATAATGTGACTGTATATGACTAGAAAGACAATGCAGATTTAAGGAAATGCCTTGTTCAGAAAGTAGCAATGGAATCTCTGGACTTTCATTTAAGAAAGGATCTTTGAAGTCTGGTTTGTGTCTTTGGTAAAGGAGCTTAAATCGAATCAATAAACAAAAGAGTCTGTCCTCCTTCAGAAACTTGCCTTTTATTTCCAGCGGAACAAATTCATTTTCAGCAAACGCACCTGATAGTGTAGTTACTGAAACAATAAACAGAATTAAAAGAATCATTATTGGGTATACAGTATTATTATGCTATTGGTAATATATTCAACTATGTTTCTTCTTCTTTCGGCCTTTATTCAATTTGCTTTGAGTGAAGCACTGCTCTGTTCCAAGTCAGTTTGCTATGGAACATTGCTAGAAACTGAGCTAGTAAAACAGAGATATTATAACCAGCACCATCATGGTGGTCATGCTAAGCTGACTTATTTCCTTAAACCGGACAATGCACGAGATAAAGGGGGAGATATTTTTCTACAGGACAAAGGCCTACCCGTTTCTTGTGGAAAATATGTAGCCACTAAAGTCTTTGATCCAGTCCACATTCCAGCTGGTATGACTCTTCTGCCAAGTTGTATTGAAAGACAGACTCTGCAGAGAATTTCAAGACCAAGTGAAGAGATTGCATCTGACAGGAGTTTTTTTCTTGCCATATCTTCCATGGATGATGGCTATATGCCTTGCACCATGTTAGTTTTGGAATCAGAAAACGTGTCAGTCAGGCACTTTGATTTTGATAACTCTTTATGCCTCAACCAGACATACTCCATCTCCTCTTCCCCATGGGCTACTCTTCCAAGATATCTAACTTCATCAATTGTTTCAATCTCAACTAAAGGACAAATGAAGAACCTGCACCTTGAAGACCTTGGAAACCACATACCAGACGCAGTTCTTCTTTACATGTCTGGAAGTAGGAGCTTTATTCCGACTGAAGTGCAAAACGTGTCACTCACAAAGTTTCATCATCAAGAGGTTTTGGTGGAAATGCTGTCAGGGGATTTAATGACAGATGACAGTGTACACCTCACTTCCTTCTGCTTAAATTGCAATTCTTCCAATAATGTTGAACGGTTTCTAGGACCCCTCGTACTCAGCAAATTGTTTGATGGGAAGCAGGAGAAAACAATGCCAAATGAAAACAAGTTTCTACTGATGATTTGCACCTTCCTTTTGACTCTTTGCCTTGCTCTTATTATCACTTCTTCTTTTTCTTGTTCTGTGGATGAAGGGCATGAAACCAAGATACCAACTTCTTCCATCCAGACCTAATGATTTCACAAGCAATACTACACAAGCATGATATCAGAGGACTTAGAACAGATAACCAAAAGTATATCCATATGCCTTTAGTGAATGTAAACTTTGTCACGGCTTTACCCCCAATCACTGCTGCACACATTTGCATTTCATTTATGTTCACACACTCTATTGAAAGGAGTTTCATTGGATAGATTATAAATATTCTAGTCAATGTAGAGCCTTCGTACTGGGCCATTTTCTGGCAGTAAAGAGGCTTTCCAACAAGTTTCACAACGAAGTACTTCAATATCACAGAAAATTTGTTATAGTCATCACATGTTCCATCTACTAGAACTGCTACATTATGAAGTTTTTCATGAGTTTTATGGTCGAATATTCCTACAATTTTGTCAATGATAAGAGCAAAGGTTCCACCAACATGTTGGACAACACATAAAATTCCATATACCAACACAGACAGAATTAAAAGTCCAAAAAAAACATACCAAAATGCTGGGTTAATTAGAACGAGGCAGCACTTGAAAAGCGATGCAATAATTCGAGATAAATAGTATTTTGTTTTCATATAGTAGGTTATGAATATGTTTATTTCATTTCTCTCTTGCCACATAAGTACTTACAAGTTATGAAAAGGGACACAGTGATAGATATCAACAATTAACAACTATCACACACTGAAAGAATGTACTGAGCTTTCATCAATGACTTCGGTTCGTCTATAAATCTTTCAAACATGAGAAGGGGATTTCTGTCTTTCATCACAACCGCATCATTTGCAGAGGATGCAGTGGTAGCTGTCACATATTTAGCAAGAAACTTTGTGTATTCAGGACCACGATATACTTTTCCAAAGTGATGCTCCTCTTTCTGTCCTTTTTTTGTGATGCCACAAACCTCCTGCATCTTTCCGAAATCTCTCATGATCTGTGGAGCCTGAACGGCAACAGTATTGTTAAATGTGTCCGCATGAGCAGCAGAACATGTAGCACGTCTTTGGATTTTAAGATCAATGATATTGTCTGTTTTTAATGCCTTTATATCATCTTCCAAACCTGCATAGATTGTAGAAGCCACTTTGTTTATGTTGCAAAGAATTATGTCTTTTTCTCCCTTGTCATAGATTTCGTAGGAGCAGGAGGGACATTTGATTGCATCACTTTCTGTATTCACAGCTTGGAGTTGAATCCAACGCCTAATACAATCTTTGTGAAAGAGATGCATTCCATTGTTGTCTTGCGAATTCATACGCGAGTCTATTCCATCAATTTTATGTGATATATATTCATAGTATGTTGCTCTTGCTGCTGCTCTTGCTGCACTAACCTGTTTGTATATCCTCTCTTCTCTACGGTAGACACAGTTTAGACCCTCTATCGGACGGTTAAAAAATGGTTCATAGCAAATTGGGCAATTCTGTCCCCTGAAATTCTCTTCCTGTTTCTTATACTGATTAAGTGCTTCTATAGATTTTGGATTCCACAAAATGACCTCTCCTCCTGATCTTGAGGTAAACTGAGAAAGGGTTCTGAAGAGGGCATTATTTATGCCACTGCTTCTGTCTTGGTGACTGCCTTTATGTTTTATGGTGAGGGTGAGATCCTTCTCTTGTATGGCATTTACACCATTTAACAAATTTTGCAAGTCCAGTTCTGGATCTTTCTCTGTTCCATATGAGACATTGTGATCTTCTAGGAGCTTTGCAATGCTGACGGAGAAGTCACCATGGCTAGCAAGTCGGACTCTAAAGATGAACCTTAACTTCCCTGCAGCATTACAATTTATGTAGTGTACAACCTTACAAAACACATACCAACAATCCCTTTGGAGAGATAATGGAGTCTTATTGGAGCTTTCAAACTGTGTGTAGGCCAAGTTAAATGCCAAATTAAAAACATTGAAGACCAGGTTATAGCCTTGATCAGTTAAAAGGAATAATGAATTCACTGTGTTTGCACATGCCCTTGCTGCGGGCAAGACAAACTGCTCTCTGTTTTGGAACTTGAGTTTGTGGTGCAACACTCCCATCAGGTATACTAATACTTCCCGATAGTCTGCGAGACTGACCTGAAACTCATTTGGTTGTACAATATCAAGAGTATTTTCTGACACTGGGATGTCAAGAGTAGGGCCCTCCAATTCTTTTGCCCTTTCAAATTCGATTAGGCTTAAATGTGGATGACTGGTATTTTGTTCACACCGTTTAAGTTTCTTGTAAGTGTCAAGAGTGTCTTCTTTTATTCCTTCTGAAAAACATTTTCTTTTAGTTGATGTCTTGGATTGGTTTTCATTTAATGCTCCTCTGTAGACTTGGACTGTTTCCCTTGCAGCTTCATCGTTGTGTTTTGTCAATGAAGATATCATTGCCAAAGCTAGCATGGATGAGGATGGTCCTTGATGGTTTGATTGCAAAGGAATTCTCTGCACCAGTGAGTTCGTTTTTAATGTACCGAAATTTAGGTTTCCTGCACGTTCCAATTCCCTGTTCAGATCAGAAGTGAAGATGCTTGAGACTTTCCTTGCTATTTGCTGAGTCTTTTCTATGCGCTCATTGAAATCATTCAAACTAGACAATACTGAGGCCTGCAGTTTTATGGCACAGAGCCAGGCATGTAAGTAATTTTCCAGTTCATCAGGAGGAAAAGTGTTCTTTTGCAAAAATTCCAAATGCTTCTGGCAAATGGAAAGGATCACTTGAGGTTTTGCATGGTCTTCTTCACTCTCTGCAAGCATGCATTCTTCATGCATCTCCTTTAACCTCTTCAGCTCAGCTATCGTTTGCCAGTTCATGAAGTTGATCTGTGTGAATTCAGAAACTATGAGGCCCAAGTCCTCTCTCTGCCTTAGAACATCCACATCAAACACATTTAAAAGACCTTTTTCCTCAACCCACAAGTACTCATTGGAAACTTCCTCTCTGGACCATTGGGAGTCGAGAGCCGCAAGTATTCTGCTTTCTGCCATTGTTATGCCATGCACCTGCTCAACATGCCTGCTTCTGTCAAGCATTGATCTAAAACGATATTCACAGATTTGATTGAAATTGGTGGCATTTCTGAATCCACAAGGGAAAGGAAATCCTACAATGACTTTTTTTGAGAAATCATTGTCCTCTGCCAAAAGAACATTATGATGCTGCTGGAAAGTATTAAGGTTCCTCCAGATGGAACTTCTCAGGTTTTCTTCTCTGAACTCCAAAGCAGTAGCTGGAAGGGTTGTTTCTTTCTCTCCCCTATAAGCAAGATCACGGTTATAAGCAAAAATCCATGGGGTTGATTTTGTTACACTGAGGTCTTCCTGGCTTTCTCTAGTAACATGTATGAGTATGTTGATCATCTTACTTATAGAATGCACATCAATATTGTTCTCGTCAAGGTAAGTCTGTACAAGGTAGATGACTAAACCTGAAAATGAACGCCTGCCTTTGTTTTCGATCAAGTGCTGATTTACCAAATGGCAAAAATTCTTGGGGACACGCAGGAATATATTATCTACATGACTTCTTTCGACAGTGTATGAATATAGAAATACTTTAGCTGCTGTTTTCAGTCTGACAAGGGCAACAGATTCTGGTAGACAGTCATGTGGGTTCAGTTCAATTTGATCGTATTCCTTTAAAGCCACCAGAAACTGATTCACCCTATTAGTCCAACAGTGATGAGAAAAAATAATCCATCCACTTCTCATATCATCAGCGATTCCATCTTGATTGAGACGAAGCATTGACTGCCAACAACTCAATGAGTTGTCAGTTGTGGACAAAGGATCTTTCAAACTGCAGTTGCTAAAAATGCCCTGCAGATCATGTTCTTGGTAAATGTTGAATTGCAATGCATCACTGCAGGTTCGTTCGATGGCTCGCCTCAGTATGCTCCTTGTATTACTTGTATTCCTGCTGCTGTCGCTGCTGTGCAATGCTTTGGTACTAGGTAGAATCGCTTTTATCATAGAAAAGGTGACATATGGCAAAAGGTGGAGTGAAAGGCCCTTTGTTTTCATATCTAGTTTAAGGGAGTGAACTAGGTCATCTTCTGTGACTGAAATTGCTCCTGTTTTTGAACTACAAGCCATGGCCTCAAGACACATGTCAACTAGCTGGTCTATATTTGAACTGACATGAAACCTTCCATCTTCTTTTAATCCAGTTGGGCCTCCTTGTTTTATGAATGAATATACAGGGGAAAGCTTCTGTCCCTTTTGTTTCTCCTTTGAAAAATAGTTTGCCCTTCGTTGTCTAAGATCATGAAATGATAGTGACATTTTACTTGTAGAGTAAAAAATTTATTTCATCAATAATAACAGTAGGAAATCAATTTACACTAGCAGCGGATTCATTCAATTCCACTCTGGTATACTTTTCTCTTTTTGTTTTCCATTTCTTTCCGTGAGAATATATGCTATGGATTGCCTTAACATGATAGAGGAACATTACAATTGCAGCAAAAATGATGAGAGATTCAATGGCCGACCATGAGAAAACAGAGCATATAGATTCCGAACCTGGTCTTTTCACTATGCACTTGGAAGTAAGTAATGATGTCAGACCAAATACCAAGTAAACTAGTAAAGGAAGACTGTGTTCTGCTATTTGGATCCAGCCTTTAGGCTCAGCAAGCAAGTGTAAAATTTTTGAGCGGGGTTCTGTGCTACATGTCCGATAGCTAACATAAATCAGCATGATGAGAACCATAAAAAGTTTTAAAAAAAAACACAAGTGCAAAGGAACCATGACAACAAACCAGTTGGGCACATTGCTGATATCTCCTTCAGCTGTGTGGAATGCTCTGACCAGCAATATTACTTGCACTCCTTCTAGGAAGGTGTCAACTGTCTTGCAAAGGTTGTTAGCCAAGTTAGCCGAAAAAAGTCGATTCATACGGAATTTCCACCAGCTCATTGACTTGCTTAATTCATTTCCTACAGATTCCAACTCAGTGAATATGTTTTTGTGCTTTAGCGGGGTCATTCCTATGGCATCGTCATGAATTTCCCACTTGTTCTCTAATGGGGAAGTGTGTCTATAGTGGTGATAGATACCAAGGAGATGATGAATCAACTGTATCACCACAGCTGTGCATATGATGCCCTCAACAGATGACACATTCATGTTTTTGCAAAAAGCATTATTAAATGCATTAGGGTTTGAATACATGTGACAACAGCCTATTGCAAGAGTACACAGCAGAAGCATCACATACGTCAAAACTGGGAGCAAATGTTCCAGGACAGGAAAGAGTGAATGAAGTTCATTGAAACTTAGAAACACTGGATGCTTTCTTTCCTTTGTCACTGCATTTTCGGCCACACTAACAAAAGCTGCCACTTGAATCAAGATCTTCAGAGAAAAATTAATATAAGTGGGTAGCATTAGGACGTAAGTGGATAACTCATTAAATTTGCCGTGTGAATTACTGATGAATTCTATTATCATCAAAACCTGCATGACATTTAGAACTAAGGAAACCATGCTTTGTACATGGAGAACAAAGTTGGGAGTAAATATGCGGCCCATTCTAAATTCCCAGTAGTTCCAAGAGTTTGACAACTCCTGATCTATTGAGTCACATTCTTTCAAAGCAGCATCTGCGGAACGGGCCCAGTGCTTCTTTTTGGGAGATTGTTGGTAATGTTGATGTGGTTGAAGATTTGAATAACCCTGATATATTCTAGGTGAGTATGGTGCCATTAATTTTTCTTCTCTTTGCAACATCAGAAATAGTGAACAACATTAATGTTTGAGGAACTGTGAATTGGAACAACTGAAATATGAACTGGTGGAAAGCCTATTTAATTGAAGGAAAGAAAACTGAGCTGGTCAGTCCCTATCTTCATAAAATGCAGAGAGTTTGTGTAATACAGGGAACAGAACCAATTGAAGTTGAAGCTAGACCTTCTAAGCCAGTTCATGAACTTCTTTCTCAGGGCTCTGGTATCCCAATAGAATTGCCTCCTCCACGCTATGTCATAAAATCCTTGGGGAAAAAGTGGTTTGTCTCAGGACACCATGCCCACGGTATCACCTTCCCAATTGGCAAACAGCTTGGCGATAGGTGGCTTTTCTCTGGAAGAAGGAGAAAGAAACGTAGACTGAGAGGCTACCATAGATATTGTGCAACCAGCTGCCTAAGAGTAGGTATAGCTGTAGATAGAGAATTGAAAGAATTTGCCACAGGAAAGCTAAAATTTTCTGACCTTGTTTATTTAGATTCAATCAATATTGTCATGCACCTGGCAAAAAGGGATATAAGCCTTGTTTCTTCAGCTGTTCTAGTAAGCAATTGGACAAACTACACTTCTCAGCAAGAAGAAGTATCTCTGTTTTCAGGCACAGAAATAGACCTGGTTGGATTTGATCATATGAACAGAAATTTTGTTGTAATTGAAATTAAGGTCACAGGAACTAGCTGCCAAGATTTGAGTCACTACTACAGGAAAGCTAAAACAGACAACACGAGTGGATTCAGGAAATGCATTCTTGGTCAGTACGAGGCTCAGTTGGTGTGCAGCTTAAAAATGTTTCAACAAACCTATGATGTACCAAACGCTACAGGACTTCTGGTTATATGTGAACACCGAAATGCTACACCATATTCTTTATCTGTTAAAAGTACTGAATATGACACAAAGAGGTTTTCAGGATGGCTCCCTGGTTACTGAGTTGATATAAGTAAAATAATATATATATGTATATATGAAGAAAAGGTTTTTGATTTTGTGATTTTTGTTTGTGTGTGTTTTAGTTTTAGTTTTTATTTAAATTAACTTTCTATAAAGTTATTTGGTTCTTTCTGTTGTAAATCTTCCTTTGACACCTGTTCTCAGAGGATGAGATTCTGGATTTGATCCATATGGATTAGACATCACTCCAATGCCAGAGTCTGTTCTTCTTGCAGTTAGTCTCAAGGCCTCAGCAAACTTCGTATCACTACAGCTGTTTTCCTTCAGGGGTGATTTGCTCAGCCAGCCATCGTTCACTTCAGACACAGCAGTCATCTCTGAACAATCAGCAGTCAACCTAGCATGTGTCCCACGTACTTCTATATACTGCCTTTCCAAGAAACCTATGTTTGATCTCCCACTGAAGGATGAGTGACAATTATGAATTTTTTCCACAACTTTCCCTGCCATCTCTTTCCTTTCTACTGTAGCCTTCTGGTGTATCTTGTAAAGACCCTCAGATGTAGTGGCCTCATCAAAGAGAGGCACCTTGTTCTTAGGAAATAGCAAGCCATACACAAGATGGGCCTCACTGTAGCCTCTAGTTGCATATGGGTTCTCTGTGAACCATCCTCCATTACTTTTTCCCACAATATCTATTTGAGTAAGATCGAATCCTGCTGGATTGAAGTTGTCAACTACGTGGCGGCCATTGAGAGGAATGAAATGATGCTGGTCAAGTAAAGGATGTGTTCCTGGCAAGCCTTCAACTACAAAGCCAGTGTTCTTCCACCAGTAGGATGGCAATGAAAACCGACTTTCTTTGGAAATGTGATCTGTCACATTGACTAGAGTCGATGTCATTCCCGAGTTCAAATTCTTGGATACAGCATTGTGGATCACACGCCCAGAACTCAGGGGATCAGGGATGAAACAGTTGCCACTCACTCTGTTGGTGATCATGATGCCATTGTTGGCAGTCGCCTTTGTTACGGTGCTCAAATTACCAACGGCATACATAATTGAGCCTTTGTGACCAGAATAGAGTCCCACCATGCCTACAGTCATATTGCACTGACGGATAACTCTATACTTTCTGTTCATTAAACAGTCATGTCCAAGTGTATTTTCTATTGTGGGAGTGTACCTCATCATATTTAGAAAAGCTGCCATAACTCTGACCATGAAAGGCTCATCTGTTGTCTCACGTAGGAATTTGTACCTGTGACTCACAAAGTGATCGAAAAAGTTCTTGCTCCTGGAGTACTGCTCTTCCTTGATTACCTCCAAGTCAAAGGTAAGCAGTGGATCATAGCATCCGACATTCTTAAGGACAATGCCACCGTCCTTGAACATTTCATTGAAGTTTCTGAAACAACTGTCCATGTTACTAAACGAAACATTAGTCACAATGATCCTCTTAAAATAGGGTTGCAGGAATGTTTCCTCTCCTCCTCCTTGATGCTGGTAGAGATGTTTTCGACATGGATTGACCAACTTGTAATTTTTGAACTTCACCTCCTCACCTTCCTCTTGGATGGCATAGATATTTTTGAAAACAAGTGGTACCACACACAACAAGTAGAACTGGTATATTGCTTTGGTTTCACAACTCTTTGGTTGATGGCCTTCATAATTAGGTATAGTGCTTGGACAGTCGGTCAGCACACCCTCAGGGATATCAATCCTGGAGATCAACCCAGTGAGACGCTTTCCGATGCGAAAAAGCAAAGCTCTTGCAGACACAACTTTGTTAAGCCAGAGTGTCACATCACTTTTCTCTGGGCGGTCCATCAGGGATGCCATGTTGTCCTCCTCAATGGGAAACAACTCATTAAACACTCTGTTGTTGTCTGATGCCTGAATCATGCGAGAGGCCAGAGTTGCTACCAGATCAAAATATCTTGGAATTCCCACAAACTTGGAATAACCTTCGTTGCGAATCAAGTCTTTTATCAAATCCCGTATGTAGGGATGTTCTAGATTAGTGTATGCCAAATCACCCTCTCCTCCCAATTGTTCTTCTCCTGTCTCTAGGTGGTCTGGGAATTCTGTCTCAATTTTGTCGACCAAGCGAAAATCCTCTGGAACCCATGGTATTTCTGCACATTTTCTCAGATACATTTCTAACTCCTCCAATTCCTTCTCTCCAATGTGGACTTTGTTTGCTAGCCAGTCTTTGGCAGCCTCCAGGTCTCCCTGTGGTGGGTGCCAATTGTCAAAAGAGGGTCGGTTTCCATAGATTCCTGTGCTTCTATACAGAGCCCGATTTAATGTGCTGCTGCCAGCTCTACTTCTTGTGCCATTGTTGCCTGCACCATCACAGATGTATCGCACTTTTGGACTAGGAAAGTAGAAAACATAGGGAGAACTCATAGGTAGTTTCTTACCAATGTAATTGAGCATACCAGTCTGATTTGTCTTTTCTTGTAGAAACTGAAGCAAGCCTGGTACGCTCCTCAACATCTCTTGATATTTATACCTGTCAAATGTCTCAGGTAGCAAGCCTCCCCCTGAGCGCAAGCAATCTTCCATAGTGAACTTGCCATCCCTGCCACTGTGAAGATCTGTCACTCGAATTCCAGTTCTGACCACAGGCTTGAAATCTTGTACTCTTGCACCATTAAGACCAGAAAGGTATCCTATTTCATTAAAAACCCAAAAACTTTCATTGTGTTCGAAAACGTTATACTTGCTGTTGGACTCTCTGTTTAAATGAGGTACTTGTAGAATGGGTAGGGTGGCTCCACACACATTTAAAGCTCTTGTCGTCAGAGTTACCTTTTTATTCACACCCTCATAAGGAACTATTTGTCCGGGCACAAACAGACCCTTGTCATCAGAAAACGAAACAGTGTACAGCACGTCATTTTCAGTTGTTTTGTGGAAATCAATCTGGGAGATGAAATCAGCTATCTCAGGAGTTGTGACTATGTAATTCGGCTTCTGTTCTGATTTGCTCTCAAACAACAATGAAGTATAAGCATCCTGCAATGCTCCTTGAGGGGAGATGGCATTCAGTGTCCAGGAACAGAATTCTCTTGCTTCCTTTTGAATCTCAGAATAGACAAATTCCTTAAGAGTTTCAGGCATGGAACAAAGTCTGGAAATATTTGAGTAATCATTTCTCAACCTCATCATGGTCAAAGTCGGACAGTTTGCAAGAGCATGAGTAATCTGTTCTTGCATTGTTTGATTGATGCTTTTTGAAATCTGTTCTTTACGAAGCAGGTATTCTTGCAATCTGGCTTCTGGTGTACACAGCAAGTTGGCCTCCGGTTCTATAGTCACTTTGATACCAAACATGTCGACACTAAATGAAACGTCAAAGCTCTCTGCTGGAAGAGTAGGGGCATCGGATCGAGCTGTTATTGGTCCAGCAGTATAGCTGGGATAGTTCAGAAACCTACAGGTAAACTTTTGCTTTCCTTTGAATAGAACCACTGGGGACAGAACACAAAAGTTATTTTCAGAGCTGGTGAAACCAGTCCTCGAGTTGATTCCTCCCATGAACAAGTGGACTCTGAGTAGAGCATCACAAAGTGGTCCGACATCTTGACCTCTCATTGTGTTGCCTAGGCTATGATAAATCTGGTCAGTTGCATCCCTCCCATACAGATAATTCTGTATGTTATGATGGAAGGGTTTCTCTGTATTGAAAGAGGCTACACCTTTACGAGTGAAATCATGATAGAAATTGAATGGATCATCCGGTCTTTTGTTCATATTTTGCTTTTATGTTTTCAATTAGAAAAAAACAAGAAGTCAATAATAGTCACAATCAAACTAAAACACATCTCATCATATCACCACATTCAGCATGACCTTTCAGATGGGGTTGGGCGCAGTCAAAATCTAAGCAGCGAGCTAAAAGGACTGGAGGTTTCAAAGAAGAAGCAAATGCAACTGATGCTTTAGCAATCTGCAAAATAGTCAGGAAACCAGAATCTTGCATCAGCAAAGGACTTGTTTCAACTTCCATATCTTTTTTAATGCAATTCCTCATCTCTTGTTGCACTTCTTCAGATGATTCATGGTAGGATTCGAGCACTTTTCCCACAAGTTTCAAAAGGGCAGGAAACTGTTCGTGTTTTAAAGCAGCAAAATTATCTCTGCACCCGGCACTACCATCAACATAGGTGCCAACTTCAATTTGACTTCTCAACGCATCAGCATCATGGTAAAAACGGTTGTATTTCAATAGATCATAGTTTTCTCTTACGGGGTAGGTAGCAAACTTGCAGATGCAAGGACCAGACAATGACTGATTTCTCTTTTGATGCCACACCTCTGCTTGGCATCTAACGTCCTCCTGCAAAGGAAAACGCACTGCAACATAATCAAAACGGTGGATTGGTTCACAACCAGTGTGCAAAATATTTGCCGGTTGGCCAGGAGTCAGACTAATATCCCAGCCATAGCCTGTTGCTGTGTGAGCCATCCCTACTCCCTTTTCAACCTGATTCACTCCAACCTGGTATTTTTTTATTTCCCGCTCTAACAATGACTGCAACTGGCTTGGGGAAATTACTTTTGGATTGAAATTTGTCCTGAATCCAGCAGCATCTGGAATTACCTCCAGCTTTTCATAATGATATGAACCTTCTTCTCTTAAGTTGTTGTAGAGAAGAACAACTTGGCCTGCTTCGGCTACATTATCTTTTGGGTCTATTTGGGCATGCAAGAAATTTGAGGCAGAACCCAAGGTCGCCGCAGCAGTAGTATCATTATTGCTCAGGTAATTGCTAGATATTTCAACTCTCTGAGAGACGCCGAATGATGGTACTGCCATTTTTTCTTTAACGAAAAGTGTTCTCCTTCACTAATATGAAAACTCAACTTCAAGTCTGTTGCATGTGTTTTGTAACTTCTTTTATTTAAGAGCTGGTTTATGTTGGCTAGGCTAATTTGGTGTTCGTGGCAGACTTTGTTCCTGTCAAAACTACAAATCAAACAAAACAGCAGGCTGCTTGAAACTTGCATCTGTAGTTTCCTGTTGCTGTGGCTCCTGTGGCTTTTGTCCTTGATTCACTGTAGGAGCTGCAGATTTCATGTGAGTTAAAAGATTTCTGATGTTTTCATTCAGTTCCATAAAAGCCTTGTGTTTTTCTTTTTTTTGCTTTTCCCTCTCAATGAAATATTGATCTTTCAGATTTTCATATTGTTTTTTCTCTGCACTGTACTGTTTTGCTCTTGCCTCTGCAAACTTCAAAAAATCATCTTTGTACTTGGAAGGAATCAAAGTCTGCTGTTCCTCATCAAATTCTACCTTACGTTTTTTCTTAGGAGGATGTTGGTGCTCCGTCTGCTGCTCCACTGGTATTGATGCAGTCCTGGAGCAGTCTACTGTTTCATATAAGCATTCATCTAATCCTCTTTGTTTCAAGTAATCTGTAAAGCTCATGTTTTTCTTCTCATTGCTGTTTTCATTCATGTTAATAGTAGCAGTCAATTCTTGTTGCTTTCTTACAGCATTGTATTGTTGGTTAGCTAGAGCCAGAGCTTTCTTGTTTAGATCAGTGCTTTTTTTCTGCAGTGCGCATGCTTCTCGTCGCTGCATTTCTTGTCGGAGTAGACTAAAAGCCGCATCAACTGTGTCCACAACTTTCTCAGCTGCTGTTACTTTTCCTTCCAGTTCTGGAAACCTCGAAGAGAATTTACTCATAACTTCGTCAGCCAGCTTCTTAGATTCTATATGTTCTTCAGATGCTAAACATTCATGACAAAGAGCCATCAACTCTCTGAGGGATTCAATATTCGTCTTCCCATTCTGAATCACACCTCTTTGCCTTAGTATTTCTAGGTCCTTGCATCTCTTGGAAGCTAAGTCGCTGTCACTCTGGTGCTCTAGTGAAATTCGCGAGGCAATCATGTCTGTCATCCATTTAGCCATCAAGTCTAAAGATTCTTTTGTCTGTTCGTGCTCTTGGCAAATAGATTCCAAAGACTTCTGGCTTTCAACCAGCTTTTCCTTAATTGAATTGAATTCCTTTTCTGAGAGGGTGCTCATTGTGTCGGCAAAGTTTTTCTCTTCTCCTTCTGCTGATGACATACTTTTGAAGCTTGCATTGATAAGTCGTTTATAATTCGGAAAACCAAAACAACCCGCTTTCTCTAAGACTCTTTTGCCTTTCAGGAAAATGCCACAGCATCCATCACGTGCCCCAGAATAACAGATAGAAATTTCAACAGCAAAAGACATGTCTTTCTTCAAAGTTGAGAGACTGGCACAAGTCTCAGACATCATCATCAATTTAACAGATGAGTTTAAGAATGTTTCATTATCTATGTGAGCTAGAAATGCAATGGCAAATTCAGACCCAGAATCCACTCTTTCACTGAATTCATTGTCGTGCCAACTTAACAGAACTTTTCCTAAAGTTATTCCTTTCTTATCATGATTGTATTTGATTGGAATACCTGTCAGATCCAACTTTTTGGCTTCTTCTGTGCTCATGTCATAAGGGCAACTCTCATCTGGATTTTGTTTTGGATCACAGAGAAGGTAACCTATCCAGTAAGTAGCATTTTCATCTATTGTCTTTCCTAATAATTGTTTTTCTTCAGGAAACCTTTCTGGAAAACAGATTGAGCACAAAGCCATGATGATGAGTTGATTAATCTCCCATTAATCAATTAAACTGGTCTGAAATAGAAAATATTAAATTTCCAATGGGTTGAATTTAAACCTTCGGGTGAGCTCAAGTATAATTTCCTGATTTGCATATAAGTTCAGTAGAGACGGGACAGATTGCTCATTTGCATATATATGACCAGATATAAGCTTGTGGATTTGCCAGTCCCATATCAGTGTTCATTTGTTCACCCTGAACAGCATCAAGTCAGTAGATTTTCATAAGAAGAACCTACTAACCTAGACTTTGCAGTCAAATTATACAGTGTGAACGAAATCATGTTTACCGACAGTGATGATATGCACAACAGCTGCCCTGACATCACACATTGGATTGATGCAGTTTGCTGTAAAGACAAATCCATCGCTATGGCTGTACAGAAGAGGTTGAACCCTGCAGAATTTCAACCATCCGAGTTCATTCACATGCTGTTAAAACACTTTGGAATGGCGGAAGCAGATACTTTAGAATGTGTAGCAAGGGCATGTGAGGATCCCAAGTGGTGCACCGAGATATTAGTCGACCGACTGAAATGGAGTGACTATCCTGCTCTCATGTCAGTTTTAGCCCTTAATGTGTCAGCTGAACTCTTCAAGAGCTCTTCTGGAGAAGTGGTTCTTCCAGAAGCAGTCGCCCCTGGACTTAGTGATTCTGAACTGGAAGTGCAGAAGGAGTACAGCAATCAAGTATGTGTCGGCATGGTTCTTACTACATTTAAGGAAGGTTGGCAGGCAGTGTCTTACAAGACCCTTCTGCTAAGCATAGCATTGATGACACTGATTTACTATGATGGGAAAGAATATGATGACGGTGAACTGAGACTCAGATACACTCTGTCGATAGACATGCATTCCCCTCGCCCCACCCTTAGCCAGGTGGCTTTGGACTTGGTATTGAGGGACGAGACAGACGAGGAGATGAGGAAAGCTCTCAAAAGCCTTATCTACATGTGTGACATACAGGATGTTGTATCGTTCAAAGTACTTCACGTTGCAGTCTGCAGGAAGTGGCTCTTTCACGGCCCTTTGAGAATTCCATCTACAGTGGCATGTACAAATGTGTCTGTGAATGACATTCCCAAATGGGATTGGGAAAAGGAGGAGCATGTTGAATGTTTTGAGACACACCGCAAAGGGTTTGTTGACTGTCTGCCAGATTTTGTAACTAAACCAGTTAGAGAAACAATAGTAGACAACATGAGAGAAGATGGGACTCTGAAGATTGACAAGAATCTCTTCAAGCAGGACATGCAGAAGGAATTCCCTACCTTGTTCTACCCAGATTCCAAATTCTACATAGGTAGTTACTTCTTGACTACTTTCATACATTCATACATGACAAGAAGGTCACTCTCTGTCAAGAGTCTGAGGGCTGCTGGCAAGAAATCTAAAACCAAGAAGACTGGCGTTTGGAAAAGGGGAAAGTCACTGAGGTCAAGATTGCATAAATACCTGTTCTAAATGCATGCATAGACTGGACTCATTCAGTACCACTCGCAGGTGTGACTTATTATATACAGATTATAATATTGTTGTACTGAGGGGCAATGAAAACAGGCACTTAGCCTATTTATACTATGTTAGAGGAATAAAGTATTGAAAAAAAAAGAAAAAAGAATACATGTCTTCTGTGTTGATTCACTTACTTTCGAATTACCATAAGGTGGCCTTCAAATAAAGTAAACGTTGAATGGAGGGCAAATGATAAGCCCAAGTCTATTTCCTCATTTGCATATAAGTTCAGTGGAGAAGGGACCGATTGTTCATTTGCATATAGGTTAAGTGGAGAAGGGGCTCATTTGCATATATGAAGAGAAGGGTATATAAGCTTGTGCATTTGCCAGTCCACAATCAGTCTTCATTTGTTCACCCTGAGCAGCATCACATCCAGATCTTTTGTGAACCATACATCACACTTGATTGATCATATTTGGTTGAAAGCAAGTAGTTGTTTATTAGGAGAACCTATTAACCTATACTTTGCAATCAAACAACAGTGTGAGCTAAATCATGTTTACTGACAGCGATGAGGAGGACAAGAGCCGGCCTGACATCTCGAATTGGATTGATGCAGTTTGCTGTAAAGACAAATCCATCGCTATGGCTGTACAGAAGTTGCTAGGTCCTGCAAAATTTCCACCATCTGAATTCATCCGAATGCTATTGATACACTTCGGAATGGCGGGAGCAGATGCTTTAGAATGTGTAGCAAGGGCATGTGAGGATCCCAAGTGGTGCACCGAGATATTAGTGGACAGGCTGAAATACAGTGACTATGCCGCCGCCATCTCAGCTTTAGCCCATGATACAGCGGAACTCTACAATAATTCTTCTGGAGAAGTGGTTATTCCAGAAGCAGTCGCCCCTGGACTTAGTGATTCTGAACTGGAAGTGCAAGAGGAGTACTGCAATGAAGTATGCGTCGGCATGGTTCTTACTACATTTAAGGAAGGTTGGCGTGCAGTGTCTTACAAGACTCTCATGCTGAGCATGGCATTGATGACACTGATTTACTATGATGGGAAAAAATATCATGACGGTGAATATCTTGACGATGAACTGAGACTCAAATACACTCTGTTGGTAGACAGGCATAAACATGCACAATCCGCACGCTCCACCCTTAGCCAGGTGGCTTTGGACTTGGTCTTAAGGGACGAGACAGACGAGGAGATGAGGAAAGCTCTCAAAAGCCTTATCTACATGTGCGACATACAGGATGTTAAATCATATACAGTACTTCACGTTGCAGTCTGCAGGAAGTGGCTCTTCCATGGCCCTTTGAGAATTCCATCCACAGTGGCGTGTACCAATGTGTCTGTGAATGACATTCCCAAATGGGATTGGGAAAAGGAGGAGCATGTGGAAAGTTTTGAGACAAGGCGTAGAGGGTTTCTTGACTGTCTGCCTGATTCTCTAACTAAACCAGTTAAAGACATTCTGGTAGACAACATGGATGAGGATGGGTATCTGCAGATGGACAAGGAGCTCTTCAAGCAGAGCATCCAGAAGGAATTCCCCACCTTGTTCTACCCAGATTCCAAATTCTCCTATATAGGTTATAGCTTCTTGACAACTTATACACATCCATACTTGAGAAAAAGGTCACTCTCTGTCAAGAGTTTGAGGGCTGGCAAGAAATTTAAAAGTAAGCAGGGTGGTGTTTGGAAAAGGGGAAAGTCACTGAGGTCGAGATTGCGTAAATACCTGTTCTAAATGTATGTATTGACTAGATTCATTCACCACCACTCACAGGTGTGACTTATTATATACAGATTATAATATTGTTGTATTGTGAAGCAATGAAAACAGGCACTTGGCCTAGATGTACTATGTTGGAGGAATAAAGTATTGAAGAAGAAAAAAGAAAAGAAACACATGTCTTGGTTTATTGACTTATTTTTAAATACCCTCAAATAATGGAGGGCAAAGTATAAGCCCAATTTTATCTCTTCATATAGATATATATATATATATTTTTCTGCAGTCAATGCTTTCAATGTAACTAATTTTCAGCCAATAGTAGTTGGTGCAAATCTGAGATTTTCTGGTTCAGTTTGCCTGAATACAAATACTAGTAAAACCTTACTTACTACTTTTCACTTGAAAGTTAGGTAAATAAAACAGAACATATGTATTTCAAATTGGTATTCACTAAAATGAATAAACACATGTAATCAAGGTTCTATATTTATGTTTACTTCTGGTTGCATATATATATATATATATGCAAATGATCAATTTTCTGCTTATCCAATGAAAAGGTTGCTCATTTGCATATATACATCCACAAGGGTATATAACATTTAGGAATATCAGCAAGAGCAACAGTCACCGATGTGTTATGACCATGTCAGATTCATCAGGAGCAACTTTTCTTCATTCTTTGTCAAAACACAAACATCAAATCAAATATGGGCCTAGAGCAATCAAGAACAGGGGATCTAGAACTACTGTTTCGGTACCTGCTGATGCCACTGTTGACAAGTTGCCTGTTTCAGAGGGTGCTGCTGCTAATACTGCGAGACTTAGGGTTCAGCGCCAGTATGGACCTCGAGGGGTTATGATGCAGCAGAAACAAAAAGAAAAGGAACTATTAAGGCTGCAGCTACCTCCTCCTGCTGCATGTCGCATTGCAAGTAAAACTGTTCCAACCCCATGGATTCCTTGGATCTTCCCTGCAACTCTCCCTGAGCAAAAGAAAGAAACATGGGAAGAATTTGTGGCAAGGATGAGGAGGGGGAGGCAGCCTCTACCTCCACCAATGACAATGACACAATTAGACGCGGAACTGGGCTGGATTGGCTACAGGGCACCTAAAGAGATGGAACCTAGAAGACAGAGCAGTCTCCGGTACAGGGTGCTATACAAGATCATGGAAGAACAGATCCCCACTTCCCAGCTGCCAACGAGCCTACAGAAGGAAATCGAGGAGTTGGAGAGGGAGAAATACTTGCACTGTGTGAAATACACTGCTTATTATTCACAAACCTGTAGCTTCTGCAGAAACAGTGGATTCAAGCATCCAAGGAAGGAGTCTTGCGCATATTGCAGGAACAGGGTGCGTGGATATCAAGTGTATGAGAAATACAGAGCAGAAGCAAATGCTTCCTCATGAATCAAATAAATTGCCCTTTGTTTATGGGGACAGAAATTGACAAGTGTTGTTGCTGATTTTGTTAAGTATTTTTTTGT
This sequence comes from Lepidonotus clava, assembly GCA_936440205.1. Lineage (NCBI taxonomy): Eukaryota > Metazoa > Annelida > Polychaeta > Phyllodocida > Polynoidae > Lepidonotus > Lepidonotus clava. The sequence goes on from OW387135.1 coordinate 25,682,166, forward strand.
CTGCCATTCAGCCACCAGTAAACCTATTGGCATAAAATTTGAAGGAGAAGGACCAACAGTCTTGGCCACTTCTTTTTGTTGGGGACAAGCTAAGCCCTACGACCAGTCCTAAAGAGTGATTTTCGCACTTTAATGAAATCTGGCCTAGCCCAGAATGTGGTATTTTGTCTCCCATTCGGCCATCAGTCACCCTATCAAGATCAAATCTGAAGGAGAAGGACCAGCAGTGCAGGCTGCTTCTTTTTGTTGGGGGCAAGCTAAGCCCTACTACCAGTCCTAAGGGGAGATTTTCTCACTTTAATGAAATATCTGTGAGCTGGACTTTAAAAGTAGATCATGACCTACTTTCAAGGCTTAGGATGAAAAAGGGGAGATTTGGCCCAGACTATAGACTGTAGCTCTAGTAAGTAGGCAATAAAATAGTTTCAAAGTTAAGTATAAGGAGGAGATATTTGGCCCAGTGGTCCAGTTGGTTAAGCTTCCACTTTCTATTTGAGAGGTCCCCGGTTCAAATCCCTTTGGTGCCAGGTGAGAAAGTGGTATTTTGTCTCCCATTCGGCCATCAGTTAACCTATCAAGATCAAATCTGAAGGAGAAGGACCAGCAGTGCAGGCCGCTTCTTTTTGTTGGGGGCAAGCTAAGCCCTACGACCAGTCCTAAGGGGAGATTTTCTCACTTTAATGAAATCTGGCCTACATCCGACAGTGGTTTTTTGTCTCCCATTCGGCCATCGGTTAACCAATCGACACCAAGTTTGAAGGAAAAGGACCAGCAGTGCATGCTGCTTCTTTTTGGTGAGTGCAAGCTAAGCCCTACGACCAGTCCTAAGGGGAAATTTTCTCACTTTTATGTAATATCTGTGAGCTGGACTTTTTAAAAGTAGGTCATGACCTACTTTCAAGGTTCAGGATAAAAAAGGGCCCAGACTATAGACTGTAGCTCTAGTAAGTAGGTCATGACCTAGTTCTTTTTTAATGCTCAGGATGAAAAAGGAGATATAGACTATAGCTTTAGTAAGTAGGCAATGACCTAGTTTCACAGTTCAGTATAAGGGGCAGACATTTGGCCCAAGTAGACAGGCTCCTCGGTGGCCCAGTTGGTTGAGCATCCGCTTTCTGTGTGAGAGGTCCCGGGTTCGAATCCCGGTGGTGCCAAGTGAGAAAACCACAGAAAAGAAAAGATGAGTCACGTCTGTGAGTGTCAGTTGACAGACCAAGGTTGGCCTTCAGTGTTCTGGTTGTAAGACTTGCACTGACCCGCTTCTACCCGCAGAATGGTTTCACTTGCGACAGGGAAAAAGGATAGTAGATATCAGTGTTGTTGAGAATGGTCCTGAGCCGGGAGGGAAAAAGGCAATGATGGACTGAAGGAGACACTGAGAAAAGGTTGTGACACAAGCAGCCCTCCCCCACTATCCTGACTTGAGTGTATGGTCATAGTACATTTCGCCTCAGTCACCTGTTGGTTATCAAGTGAGATATCAATTCGCCAGGGCTTTAGAAGCTAAGGGTGTGTCGATCATGGTTGACTAAGACTATCATCACTGTTGCTTTAAAAACCCTTACGTAATTTGGGTTCTTCTATACCTCATAAGCCTATTATTGTTTTTTTACCATTTTAAAAGTTGACATAGTCTATTACAACTTTGCTCTCATATTTCAGGGTTGTTTTTTTTCCCCCTTTTTATTCAAATTTAAAAAGTAAATCATCCCCCTTGCTTCCATTTTCACCATTCAACCAAAACCTGATCACTTTTATTGTACAGTTCTAAATGACTGGATTGGCTGGTGCCTCTGTAATTTCTCAATTTAGCTGCTTAATAAAGATTCCATGAGAATTTCCTTTTTTTACATGTAGAAGCATTAAAAATAAAAACTATTAGCCTAGTTCCACATGACTAATGTTGAACACACCAGTTTTGGTGTTTTCTGAATCCGATTTCCCAGGGTCAGACTGAAACTTGGTGAATCTGAAATTGGATTTTCCAAGTCAGACTTGATGTTGACTGAATCTGAAATCGGATTTTCGGGGTCAACTTGGAGGGTACTTCAGTAAGCTCCACATCAGGTTTTGACAAGAAGAAGAGAAATCTTCTTCTTCTGGAGACGACAAATTTGCTGGGTTTTTTGCTGTTGTTGTTGCTGCTGCTGCTACCACTGTTACTGCTACTCACAATGTTCGGCCTGTTCCATTTCAGGCGAGACAGTAGTAATGGTAGTAGTAAGTGGCTAACCGGCAGGAGTGGCATAATCAGCATCAGACTCCCATTTTTTATTTTTCTCCCACGAGGAAGAAAAAAAAAGAGAAAAAATGGGGGTGAAGGTTCGTCACAGCTGGTTGGCGTGGTTGGGGCCCTCCAGCAGTAACAGAATTTCAGAGTTGGACTGGGATCGGCTCTGAAATCAGTTACCAAAGTCAGTGCTACTATATAGTCCGGCTGCTGCTATTTGCTTCTTTGATGTTCCCCTGGTTCGATGGTTACTATCTTTGTGGAAAGAGTGGATCGCCATTGTCAGCTCCTCCCCCAACATTGTATTGGGAGTAGATCTCTGTCTTATGACAGTTTGAAACAAGCGAGGGTCTTCCAGGCACCTGAAAGGGAGCCTAGGGAGTGTAAGGGTCATGAGTCCATCTCCAACACAAGGTCATCGAATTGGGTGGAAAATTGAAGGGGCTTATTATTGGCATCCGGGAGCACTGCATTTACTAGAGATGAGGAAGCTGCTTCTATTACTGCTGCTATGTTTTTGCTACTACTTGTTGTCAAACCAACTACTACTGCTACTGTTACCGATGATCATGACATGTCAACCTTGTGTTTGGTTAGAAGGAGAAGAAGAAATTTGAGGGATTTGAATTTCGTGTGGGAAAGTGGCGGTGAATTTCTCTGTTTGCTGTGGCCGGGCAATCAGAAGGGATGAACCTCCCTTTACTCTCATGAAGTTCAGGCTTACTTTTTTTTTTCGCGGCCAGGAAAAAAAGATTAGGTTACTTGCGATCGGAGTAATTCCTCTTAATACTGATTTTTGTTACGAGCTGACACTTTGTTGATGTGTGGGTACAGTGGTATTGATAGTAATGACAACAAGTACGGCAAAGGTAGTAGCAGTGGAGGCAGTCTTTTATTCTGTCTCGTCATCCTCCATCATTTCTCCCTTTCCATCTCATCATTACTGCTCTTTTTAACCTAATCCATGTACCACTCTTCCTTTTCAGCTTTTTAATTTCTTTTTTTTTTTAATTTAATTTTTTCTTCTTTTCTTTTGGGTGTTGAGGTGCTCGGTTGTAGTTGCTCTGTGCGTTGAAGTCGGTTTTACATGCCCCAAGGGTTGGTGAGACTGAGTTGGATCTCCCCCTAGGGTCGGCTGATTCCTGTGTTGAAACGAAGTGTTGCTGTAAGTAGCCCACCAGGAGCCTAGGCAACTTACAACTGAATGATGCCCTCAATCTTATTTTCTTTGGCAAACTTTTTTTTTTTCTTGAGAGAAACCTGGTTTGGCTGCTCTGTGCGTTGCAGTCGGTTTTACATGCCCCAAGGGTTGGTGAGACTGAGTTGGATCTCCCCCTCGGGTCGGCTGATCCCTGCGTTGAAACGAAGTGTTGCTGTAAGTAACCCACCAGGAGCCTAGGCACCAGACCTTAAGGGTGGACCTCATTCAAAATTCATTTTTATTCCAAATTCTTTTTTCTTTTTTTTGATTTTCTTGATTGCTACTGATTGTCTTTGTTCTCGTAAGAGGGGCCAAGACAAACAGGAGACACATATAACTGGAGGTGAGACTTTTGGCCTTTAGATTTGGTATGCTCACCACATGAGTGTTCAGCGAAGGTTGGGGCTGGCACCAAACACTGTGTAGTTTTTAACCTAATCCATGTACCACTCTTCCTTTTCAGCTTTTTAGATTTTTTATTTAATTTTTTATTTTTATTTTCTTTTTTTCTTTTCTTTTGGGTGTTGAGGTGCTCGGTTGTAGTTGCTCTGTGCGTTGAAGTCGGTTTTACATGCCCCAAGGGTTGGTGAGACTGAGTTGGATCTCCCCCTAGGGTCGGCTGATTCCTGTGTTGAAACGAAGTGTTGCTGTAAGTAGCCCACCAGGAGCCTAGGCAACTTACAACTGAATGATGCCCTCAATCTTATTTTCTTTGGCAAACTTTTTTTTTTTCTTGAGAGAAACCTGGTTTGGCTGCTCTGTGCGTTGCAGTCGGTTTTACATGCCCCAAGGGTTGGTGAGACTGAGTTGGATCTCCCCCTCGGGTCGGCTGATCCCTGCGTTGAAACGAAGTGTTGCTGTAAGTAACCCACCAGGAGCCTAGGCACCAGACCTTAAGGGTGGACCTCATTCAAAATTCATTTTTATTCCAAATTCTCTTTTTTTATATGATTTTCTTGATTGCTACTGATTGTCTTTGTTCTCGTAAGAGGGGCCAAGACAAACAGGAGACACATATAACTGGAGGTGAGACTTTTGGCCTTTAGATTTGGTATGCTCACCACATGAGTGTTCAGCGAAGGTTGGGGCTGGCACCAAACACTGTGTAGTTTTTAACCTAATCCATGTACCACTCTTCCTTTTCAGCTTTTTAGATTTTTTATTTAATTTTTTATTTTTATTTTCTTTTTTTCTTTTCTTTTGGGTGTTGAGGTGCTCGGTTGTAGTTGCTCTGTGCGTTGAAGTCGGTTTTACATGCCCCAAGGGTTGGTGAGACTGAGTTGGATCTCCCCCTAGGGTCGGCTGATTCCTGTGTTGAAACGAAGTGTTGCTGTAAGTAGCCCACCAGGAGCCTAGGCAACTTACAACTGAATGATGCCCTCAATCTTATTTTCTTTGGCAAACTTTTTTTTTTTCTTGAGAGAAACCTGGTTTGGCTGCTCTGTGCGTTGCAGTCGGTTTTACATGCCCCAAGGGTTGGTGAGACTGAGTTGGATCTCCCCCTCGGGTCGGCTGATCCCTGCGTTGAAACGAAGTGTTGCTGTAAGTAACCCACCAGGAGCCTAGGCACCAGACCTTAAGGGTGGACCTCATTCAAAATTCATTTTTATTCCAAATTCTTTTTTTTTTTTTTTGATTTTCTTGATTGCTACTGATTGTCTTTGTTCTCGTAAGAGGGGCCAAGACAAACAGGAGACACATATAACTGGAGGTGAGACTTTTGGCCTTTAGATTTGGTATGCTCACCACATGAGTGTTCAGCGAAGGTTGGGGCTGGCACCAAACACTGTGTAGTTTTTAACCTAATCCATGTACCACTCTTCCTTTTCAGCTTTTTAGATTTTTTATTTAATTTTTTATTTTTATTTTCTTTTTTTCTTTTCTTTTGGGTGTTGAGGTGCTCGGTTGTAGTTGCTCTGTGCGTTGAAGTCGGTTTTACATGCCCCAAGGGTTGGTGAGACTGAGTTGGATCTCCCCCTAGGGTCGGCTGATTCCTGTGTTGAAACGAAGTGTTGCTGTAAGTAGCCCACCAGGAGCCTAGGCAACTTACAACTGAATGATGCCCTCAATCTTATTTTCTTTGGCAAACTTTTTTTTTTTCTTGAGAGAAACCTGGTTTGGCTGCTCTGTGCGTTGCAGTCGGTTTTACATGCCCCAAGGGTTGGTGAGACTGAGTTGGATCTCCCCCTCGGGTCGGCTGATCCCTGCGTTGAAACGAAGTGTTGCTGTAAGTAACCCACCAGGAGCCTAGGCACCAGACCTTAAGGGTGGACCTCATTCAAAATTCATTTTTATTCCAAATTCTCTTTTTTTATATGATTTTCTTGATTGCTACTGATTGTCTTTGTTCTCGTAAGAGGGGCCAAGACAAACAGGAGACACATATAACTGGAGGTGAGACTTTTGGCCTTTAGATTTGGTATGCTCACCACATGAGTGTTCAGCGAAGGTTGGGGCTGGCACCAAACACTGTGTAGTTTTTAACCTAATCCATGTACCACTCTTCCTTTTCAGCTTTTTAGATTTTTTATTTAATTTTTTATTTTTATTTTCTTTTTTTCTTTTCTTTTGGGTGTTGAGGTGCTCGGTTGTAGTTGCTCTGTGCGTTGAAGTCGGTTTTACATGCCCCAAGGGTTGGTGAGACTGAGTTGGATCTCCCCCTAGGGTCGGCTGATTCCTGTGTTGAAACGAAGTGTTGCTGTAAGTAGCCCACCAGGAGCCTAGGCAACTTACAACTGAATGATGCCCTCAATCTTATTTTCTTTGGCAAACTTTTTTTTTTTCTTGAGAGAAACCTGGTTTGGCTGCTCTGTGCGTTGCAGTCGGTTTTACATGCCCCAAGGGTTGGTGAGACTGAGTTGGATCTCCCCCTCGGGTCGGCTGATCCCTGCGTTGAAACGAAGTGTTGCTGTAAGTAACCCACCAGGAGCCTAGGCACCAGACCTTAAGGGTGGACCTCATTCAAAATTCATTTTTATTCCAAATTCTTTTTTTTTTTTTTTGATTTTCTTGATTGCTACTGATTGTCTTTGTTCTCGTAAGAGGGGCCAAGACAAACAGGAGACACATATAACTGGAGGTGAGACTTTTGGCCTTTAGATTTGGTATGCTCACCACATGAGTGTTCAGCGAAGGTTGGGGCTGGCACCAAACACTGTGTAGTTTTTAACCTAATCCATGTACCACTCTTCCTTTTCAGCTTTTTAGATTTTTTATTTAATTTTTTATTTTTATTTTCTTTTTTTCTTTTCTTTTGGGTGTTGAGGTGCTCGGTTGTAGTTGCTCTGTGCGTTGAAGTCGGTTTTACATGCCCCAAGGGTTGGTGAGACTGAGTTGGATCTCCCCCTAGGGTCGGCTGATTCCTGTGTTGAAACGAAGTGTTGCTGTAAGTAGCCCACCAGGAGCCTAGGCAACTTACAACTGAATGATGCCCTCAATCTTATTTTCTTTGGCAAACTTTTTTTTTTTCTTGAGAGAAACCTGGTTTGGCTGCTCTGTGCGTTGCAGTCGGTTTTACATGCCCCAAGGGTTGGTGAGACTGAGTTGGATCTCCCCCTCGGGTCGGCTGATCCCTGCGTTGAAACGAAGTGTTGCTGTAAGTAACCCACCAGGAGCCTAGGCACCAGACCTTAAGGGTGGACCTCATTCAAAATTCATTTTTATTCCAAATTCTCTTTTTTTATATGATTTTCTTGATTGCTACTGATTGTCTTTGTTCTCGTAAGAGGGGCCAAGACAAACAGGAGACACATATAACTGGAGGTGAGACTTTTGGCCTTTAGATTTGGTATGCTCACCACATGAGTGTTCAGCGAAGGTTGGGGCTGGCACCAAACACTGTGTAGTTTTTAACCTAATCCATGTACCACTCTTCCTTTTCAGCTTTTTAGATTTTTTATTTAATTTTTTATTTTTATTTTCTTTTTTTCTTTTCTTTTGGGTGTTGAGGTGCTCGGTTGTAGTTGCTCTGTGCGTTGAAGTCGGTTTTACATGCCCCAAGGGTTGGTGAGACTGAGTTGGATCTCCCCCTAGGGTCGGCTGATTCCTGTGTTGAAACGAAGTGTTGCTGTAAGTAGCCCACCAGGAGCCTAGGCAACTTACAACTGAATGATGCCCTCAATCTTATTTTCTTTGGCAAACTTTTTTTTTTTCTTGAGAGAAACCTGGTTTGGCTGCTCTGTGCGTTGCAGTCGGTTTTACATGCCCCAAGGGTTGGTGAGACTGAGTTGGATCTCCCCCTCGGGTCGGCTGATCCCTGCGTTGAAACGAAGTGTTGCTGTAAGTAACCCACCAGGAGCCTAGGCACCAGACCTTAAGGGTGGACCTCATTCAAAATTCATTTTTATTCCAAATTCTCTTTTTTTATATGATTTTCTTGATTGCTACTGATTGTCTTTGTTCTCGTAAGAGGGGCCAAGACAAACAGGAGACACATATAACTGGAGGTGAGACTTTTGGCCTTTAGATTTGGTATGCTCACCACATGAGTGTTCAGCGAAGGTTGGGGCTGGCACCAAACACTGTGTAGTTTTTAACCTAATCCATGTACCACTCTTCCTTTTCAGCTTTTTAGATTTTTTATTTAATTTTTTATTTTTATTTTCTTTTTTTCTTTTCTTTTGGGTGTTGAGGTGCTCGGTTGTAGTTGCTCTGTGCGTTGAAGTCGGTTTTACATGCCCCAAGGGTTGGTGAGACTGAGTTGGATCTCCCCCTAGGGTCGGCTGATTCCTGCGTCGAGATGCCTGTGGGTGTTGCCCACACACCAGGAGCCTAGGCAACTTATAACTGAATGATGCCCTCAATCTTATTTTCTTTGGCAAACTTTTTTTTTTTCTTGAGAGAAACCTGGTTTGGCTGCTCTGTGCGTTGCAGTCGGTTTTACATGCCCCAAGGGTTGGTGAGACTGAGTTGGATCTCCCCCTCGGGTCGGCTGATCCCTGCGTCGAGATGCCTGTGGGTGTTGCCCACACACCAGGAGCCTAGGCACCAGACCTTAAGGGTGGACCTCATTCAAAATTCATTTTTATTCCAAATTCTCTTTTTTTTATATGATTTTCTTGATTGCTACTGATTGTCTTTGTTCTCGTAAGAGGGCCAAGACAAACAGGAGACACATATAACTGGAGGTGAGACTTTTGGCCTTTAGATTTGGTATGCTCACCACATGAGTGTTCAGCGAAGGTTGGGGCTGGCACCAAACACTGTGTTTTTTCATCATTGTCATCACACCTACACACATTTGCACATACATGAACAAACATACATACATAATTTACTACACATACTTACACATACATAATCAAAGAATTATACTTTATCGTTTCATGAGGTCTAGATATGGAGTGCACTTTTGAAAATTTAACTTGATTCAACCTAATTGTGTCTACAATAGAAGTGTAGTAAACTTCTTAGAGTAGGTATAAACCATTTTAGCTTCTTAAAGTAGGTAGGGCATAAACCATTTTAGCTTCTTAGAGTAGGTACGACATAAACCATTTTAGCTTCTTAGAGTAGGTAGGATATAAACTATTTTAGCTTCTTAGAGTAGGTAGGGCATAAACCATTTTAGCTTCTTAGAGTAGGTAGGATATAAACTATTTTAGCTTCTTAGAGTAGGTAGGGCATAAAAAATTTAGCTTCTTAGAGCAGGTAGGGCATAAACCATTTAGCTTCTTAGAGTAGGTAGGGCATAAACCATTTAGCTTCTTAGAGCAGGTTGGGCATAAACCATTTAGCTTCTTAGAGTAGGTAGGGCATAAACCATTTAGCTTCTTAGAGTAGGTAGGGCATAAACCATTTAGCTTCTTAGAGTAGGTAGGATATAAACTATTTTAGCTTCTTACAGTAGGTAGGGCATAAAAAATTTAGCTTCTTAGAGCAGGTAGGGCATAAACCATTTAGCTTCTTAGAGTAGGTAGGGCATAAACCATTTAGCTTCTTAGAGCAGGTTGGGCATAAACCATTTAGCTTCTTAGAGTAGGTAGGGCATAAACCATTTAGCTTCTTAGAGTAGGTAGGGCATAAACCATTTAGCTTCTTAGAGTAGGTAGGGCATAAACCATTTAGCTTCTTAGAGTAGGTACGACATAAACCATTTTAGCTTCTTAGAGCAGGTAGGGCATAAACCATTTAGCTTCTTAGAGTAGGTAGGGCATAAACCATTTTAGCTTCTTAGAGTAGGTACGACACAAACCATTTTAGCTTCTTAGAGTAGGTAGGATATAAACTATTTTAGCTTCTTACAGTAGGTAGGGCATAAAAAATTTAGCTTCTTAGAGCAGGTAGGGCATAAACCATTTAGCTTCTTAGAGTAGGTAGGGCATAAACCATTTAGCTTCTTAGAGTAGGTACAACATAAACCATTTTAGCTTCTTAGAGTAGGTAGGACATAAATCATTTTAGCTTCTTAGAGTACAGTTTCATAGTACAGGCAAGAGAACAAAAGGAGGCAATGAAACCTATCGGGTAATTGAAGGCTGATTGCCACTTAATGACAGCGAGGTCGGGGCTGTCATTTTATCTATTTTAAACATTCTATCTTTTTTTCATATATTCTGTGTCACACTGCCTTCACCGACTGGAGTGCTCAGGGTATCGACTGCATTAGGAAGAATGATGTGCGAGTGGTTTTGGCACTTGCCATGCTTACCTGTACCCTAAACCTAACCTGTTTGATGCTAACCAGCTCTGTCCTACTATATTGGCAGTTAAACCTGTGCTTCAAAATACATTATAACACCAGTAAAATTGGAAAAGTTTTCTGAATTCTCCCAACCAAACAAAGAGGAGAAAAATGTCAAATAAACGGGAAAAAAAAAAAGTGAATCAACGTGTTTCGTGTCATTTTTCCTTATTATCTCTTCTAATAAAGTCATGGTATTCTCATTGAAATGCTGCTATATTTTGCAAATAGTTTCGGCCATCTATATTTCTGCTACTACAACAACGATCGATCTGAACGCTTTCAAATACCTTCAAAAGTAATAATGATACTGAGAACTCTGCAATCAAAACCATGACTCCTTGGTAACTTTTTATGAGCTCTATCTTTCTTGAGACCAGCTTGGTAGAATACTAACACCATTACTGATGCTGATTCCTAATAGCTTTATCCTTGGTATATCCTAACTTCTGCAATAAGCTGTTTCTAGTCCCCTTCCCAACACCACTTGAAGTGAAAATAGGATTTTACGGAGCGACGTTAGCACTACTTCAGAACGATGAATTCCTAAATTATTAGCCCATGGCAAGCAGAGAAGAATAATAAGCATCAAGATGAATAAAGAATCAACCATATACGATCCAGATTATTTTGGGTGCATGCAGAAAGAACATCTGCTCCGTGAAGAAAGAATCTTTTTCCTACTAGACATCAAAAGAGGAGACATGCCAACTAAATGTTTGGATAGTGCTAATGAAACAATCCAGAAACTCTTCGACTTTTTTGTGTTTGTTCACAAAATGTTCTACAAAAAAAGGAGCTCAACAGACATATTTCTCATACAGCAGGAACATCTCATCAATGGCAGCAAGTGGCTGAGAGCCAAGGCTTCATCTGGCTACTTGGTTGTATTCTCTTTTTTGAAGCAGGATTTCGAGAAACATTTCCCCCTAGTTGCCAGGGCAACTCTAGCTGTTGCCAATGGATTCCTAAAGACAGGAGAAGCATTTGCCACTGAAAGCGATTGGGAGAAACTGGAGGAGAAACTGGAGGGCTTTGATTCGTTCACGGGGGACAGTTCCATGAACAAAAGACGTGTAGCGGTACCTAGTAAGGGTGCTCCTTCTGGTTTCCCTGCAATCAAGACCACTTTGGAGTTTGACGACCTGATAAGAGCATATTATTTTTTCAGCAACGACATGCCAAATGATGTGGAAGACGAGGAGAGTGACGAAGATGAAACATGGAGAAAGCGAGCTTTCATGTTTAGCCCATTCTACTTGTTCAGAGTGAGTGACAGAATGACTATGAGGTACGAGCTACTCTTAGTACTTGCAAAATCCTTGTTAAAGAAAGAACAAGTTGAAGGTCGTCACAATTTCAACAAAAACTTCTCAGGTATAGAGGCAGCTGCCAAAGTTCTTCAAGAAAAAAACATTCACGACGAGGCATTTCAGCGTCACTTTGATCTCTACAAGTGGGAAGATACCATCACTGGTGCAACTGATGCCGTGGGATACACTTTCTTCGATTTGACCAACTACATTGCCTGGAAACTCAGCCCCATCCACACCCACACTGGTTTCTTCTACCACCATGATTTCTATGAGCTAGCGTATGACTGCAGTTTGGCAGAATGCGGAATGAGCTACATCTCTAAATGCAGGGAGGATGAAAGAGATGTAGAAATGACACCAGAGTCATTGTCACCATCACAGAACATCTCTCTTCTTAGGGCAACTCAGGTGGGCCTGCTACTGAACAGATCCAAAAGAAGAAGACAGCCAACAGAGGAGGAAAAGCACTTCGATCTTCTCTACCCCTCTCTCAGCGAGCTATCCAGAATGTTTGAAAGTTTAGCTAACTGCAGAAAGGACGGCCAGGTGGCCAAGCTTTTCATAGAGGACTGGTCTTTCATGCTTAACATCTATAGGATATACATGGCAAACAATGATGCTCTCTGTGGTACAGCACGCAGGGAACAGTACACCAAACAGAGATTGATTCGCAAGACCTTCACTGATGACAATCTGAATGGCACCCGCCTCATGTGCATTCAGAAGACAAGCGGAGGAGTGGAAGCATACCAGGACATCTTCGTGCAACAGATGTTAGCTGGTGCCAATGTAACGAGCATCAAGCAGTTGATGGTCGAGTTTGTCATGATGCTGATGGGCAACATATTGGGTTTCACGACCAAGACTCCTAAACCAGCCATCGTCCTCAACGGGCCACCTGGAGCGGGAAAGTCACACACGGCACATGCCTGTAGGATGATTGCAGTGGGATCGAGGGAAACAGCCAATCCGTTGGCATTCATCGAGCAGCACTATGCAACTGCAAGGTCTTTCACTGCTTCGAGCGAAAACAAGTACGACAGCGTTTCAGGATCGAGATTGATAGAGGAATGGCAGTCTGGAGAAGGAAAAGAAAACAACTTTGCCAAGAACACTAGCCTAGAGTCCACAACACTGAAGAATGTGTTGGACCATGGTCTCTGCATTTCAGAACGAGGAAAAGTTAAGGAATCAGGTGGTGAAATCTACTCTACTCGTGACTTTGCTCTGAATGACCGCTCCTACATCATACTGGCTAACGGCTTCTCTGTGTGCTCCAGCCTAGAGGACAGATGTCTGGTCTATGAGATCCCTGGCCTACTCTCCTCTGAAAGCTGTAGGGACAGCGATCAGGTTCAAGTAGAGAGAAAGCTCTATTCAATGAAGATACCAGAGATGTTTGCTTTCTATAGATTCCACATCTCAGAGGCCATCAACAGGAAGAGGATCGGCTTGCAGATCAAAGAGCTCGAGGCCCATGATGAGTTGGATGACTACGAAGCTGACTTGACAAGAGCTAGGATGAGGGCTGTTCTCAAGGAAATGGGGTACGATACCTCTGTGATGATGCCAAAACGGAAATGGATTCAGATAAGGAATTATGCTGAGATCTTTTCCTGTTGGAGGGCAGTAACCGAGGTCTGTGGATTCAGGAATACTAGAGTACTGTCAAATGCAGACATGCCACCGGCAACCCAACTGCAGAATAATAATTTGTTCTTGCAACAGCTGACCGTAGAAGAGAAGACCTTGATGATGGAAAAACAAACAGTGCTTGACCCTGCAGACTTGCTGTCTGCTGCTACAATGGTACTCAAGTTCACGGATGACCACAGCAGAGTTGTGCGGGCACTCTGTTGTCACCTGGTGGATCCCACCTGTGTAGAGTTGCCAGAGTACAACTGGAATGCTGTCAAGGAGAGTTACTTTCTGATCAAGGGAGTGAGCCTCAAGTGGATGAGTCATGAGCTGAAGAGCAAAGGAACACCGATATTGGAGGAGACATTGGAAGACTGCTTCTCTGACTTGGAGGAAAAGAGAATGGCAAACTCGGGTGGATCTGCTGTGTTCAGACGGTTCGATGGTAACGCAGCTCGATGGGACAGACAAAAGAGGCGGTTTGACTTGCTCCTACACACTAGGTATGCAGCTTCGATCTTCTGCCAGTTCGAGAAACGTGCAGTGGAAACATGCATTTCCTTTGTAGTGGAACAACTGCTGAACGCAAATGCACAAGTCAAGTGGCACACTTCCTGGCCCAGGAGCACTGTGGCAGGGAAACTTGCAGCAACAGATGGAAGCGTAGAGGTGACAGTACCACAAGAATTGCTCAAAACCTTCCACTTTCTCTGTAGTCTGAGAGAGGAAGGAGGCCCCATGCATCTTGAGTATAACAAGTTTGCATGGCCAGTTGACTTTGCAGACACAAGAAGGAAGATCGCTCAATATCTGCTCGTGCAAAGTTTGGCCACTGGCAAAAGTCCACTGGAGACTGATAACGATGGCTATTTTTCTGTCCAAACCACAGAGGAACTGAAACAACTGTTTAGGCACAGGCAGACAGTGTTCCATAGAGAAGAGGAGGATATGGAGGTAGACATAGAGGTAGACGACATTCCAGTTCATTTCCCACAAAGAGATGACACAAGAGACAGCAGCACCGATGACAATGGCACCGATGACAGCAGCAGCAGCAGCAGCATGATCCACTATGCCATTTTCACACCACAGTTTGCCCACTACCAAGAACTACGCAATAAAATCATGCTAAGTGGTAGTCTTCTGGCCAACAAAGAAGGTTATCTCAGAGTGAACACTCCCATTGTTCGCACACCTAATGAACAGGTACCACACAACATTTTCCCCAAAGTTGGGCTATGGATCACTAAACCTCTAGCTATGAAACTTCACTGCAGTCTGCTTCAAGAAATCCCTGAAATGTCTGTTGAAATAGCAGAAGGAGCAAGAGGAGGAGTAGGAGCAGCAGCAGCAGGTCAAAGTCCAGCAGAGATCTTTGTCAGAAAGGCTCTGTGCCAAAACATGACGGACATGTCATCAGTGTTAGTGTTCAATCGCGACAGATGCTATGAAACACAGAAACCAGAGGATGCATTCTCATTCGTCCAAGTACCAGCTGTGCTGCCAGAATTCTGGGAAAATCTAGAGGAGAAATGGGACAGACAAAACGATTTGAATCTTAACAAATGGAAACATCCACACACCAAAAAGTCCTCCTTTGCTCCGGGCCACATCAACATTAAGTTGGCCTACAAACATCTCTTGCTTGAAGGGAAAGTAGCCCAGCTGAGGAATGACAAAGAAGCGTCGGCAACAGATGGCGACTTCAGGAAAAACCTGAAGAAGATGGTGATGTCACAGGCCAGGCAGATGAAACCTTATGTGGCTCTGCAAGCTGAGCATCTCCTTCCTTATCCAAACTCTGTTATGTCGTATTGAAATAAAAAGTGAAAGAAAATACACACACACACGAAAATTAGTTGTCAATGTTTATGTCCCTGTCCACTTTATTGATACAGACAAATTCACCTAATCTTTACTGGTGCTCCATAAGCATGTGGAAATGGGATTTTAGACTGTAATCTAGCTGTGACTTCAGGTGAATGTGTTCTTATGATTAGGGAAAGAAGCAAGATGCGTAATTTGAGTACAGAGTTTTTCTTCACAAAGAACAGTATGTTGTTAGATGAAGTCATCTCTTTGCTTTATAAGGCACTGAGAAGAAAAGACACTGTGTTTGTTCACAGAGCCACCAGGGAGCTATTGCTAGGAAATCAGCTGAGGTGGTGCAACATTTTGTGTTCTTTCTTTGAAGATCATTGCCTAGCTGATGTGGAGTGTCTTCAATACATTTTGGAAAACCACAATCGCAAAGGCAAACAGAACAAGTTCAACTGTGTGGAAATGATTCTCACTCAATGTAGAACATGCAGGATAGCTCCTAGGATGGCAAGGCATTTCGCAAAAAACTGCAAACCAGAAAAACTGACGACATGCAACAAAGAACCCACTGTCCTAGGATTAGTGGAGCCACTGTATGGATCCATCGACTGTGATGAACTGCTTACTCAACTTCTGTGTGCTTGGAAGACCAAAAACTGGAATCAAGTTGGGGCCTATGCTGCTGTGGCTGCTTCAGTGATCCAAGTAGAGGGCTGTGGTCGAAAACTTACAGAGAAAGGGAAAAGGTATGTTACGATGAGCAAAGAAAAGACAGGCAGAGGATCACTCGTGCATCCACAGTTTTACCATGTAGTTTTTGCCATGTTGCACAAAAACACTTCTCCAGAAGAAGAAAACCTCAAGTCTTACATTCAAGCTTGCTGGCAAGTTGCCGCTCATATCAATGAGAACATCAACCTGTTGCAGAAAATGTTAGTGTCAATGCTCTACTCTATTTTGGCACGTTGCATGTATCTAGACGAATCGGGAACCACTGCCAACATAACTGCTGATAGCCCTTCTACTTTACAAAAGTGGAATGATTTTGATGACTTGGATGAAATCCCAGACTGGGCAATCGACATAGAAACTTATCGCGGACGCACAGGTGCAAAGGTTCCAGATGAGGAGACCTATCGTGGATATCATGGCATTAAGATTCCAGATCTGGGAGAGAAATATGTTGAAAAGTTTCATGGCTGTAAACCCAAAAGGTCCACAGAGGATTATTTGCAGGAGAGCTTTATCTGCTGTAATGAGGCAGTGGTTTCAGAAAATATGTTTCCTTGTGAAATATCAGTGGAAACTTACAAGACAGGAAAACCAGCAAACAATTATGTTCACCAGTTTACCTACAGGAAAATGCTGAGCGAACAAAACAAAGAGTTAATTCTAGGAGGAAAGATGTTGTGCACAAACTTCGTAGTTCTTAAAAAAATGAACAAAGCCATTCAGTTAGCAGAGGAAAAGAAGGAGCAAATGACAAGGAGGAAGAGAAAGAGGGAAACAAGTGAATGAACAAAAAAAAAAATAAAATGTTTGAAAACCACAAAAATGTTATTTCATGATTTCCCATGAAATAAACCTGGGTAGGAGATAAGGAGCAAATACACATCGTCATAGTAGGATACACTTGGAGGAAACGTTTGAAATTGGATTTTACAGTGGTACACATAGTTAACTTGGTTGAGAGAAACTATTAATCACAAAAAAGGCAAGGAAGATAATAAAGATGACCATGAAAAAGAACAAGAACAAAGTGGCAGCAGCGGCAGTGGCAGCAGCAGCAGCAGTGGCAGCAGCTGAAGAAGCAGAGGAAGAAATGCTGAGATATAATGTACGTCTCAGGAAAGAAGGGAAAGCCAAAGAGTATGCCCTTAGGTTTCCCCAAAGAAGGAACAACAGGCTGAAGAAGATGGTAGTGAATACAGGAGTAATCATGAAAAGAAATCTGAGTGTTTTAACTGACGATCACAAGCATCCTCTTGTGAGATGTCGAAACCAAGATAAAAGGAAACAGCTGCTTGCATTGTGGCTCAAGAAGGAAGCTGTCCGGCAAGAAGAAACAGAAGAAGGAAACAACAAAAAGAGAAATAACAATACCACAACAAAATGGCTTGCTCATGTAAGGACACGCCTTGCTCGTTCCAGTGCAAACATTATGGCCCAAGATGTACTTGACACAGTTGATCATTATAAAGATATGTTCGTAAGAGGTCAAAGGATTGGCTCTGCCACTTGGGGAAAAAAATCATTCCCACAAGTTGCTGTCCTTGTAGACCTATCACCATCAGCAACATTGTACGATCATCTCTTTAAAAATTCGGAGAAGCAGCACCAGCAACTTTTGGTGAACCCTGAAAAACTACATGCTGAACTCCCAGTGGCCTATGCCCGCATACAGGGGAATGCTGAGGTCCCAGTCATTATAACTCGTTTGAAAACTCCCCTTGATCGCCTGCAATCTAGCTGGAGCTCTCTCCACAAGAGGAAAAAAGAACAGGCTACCATATTCCAGGACATGGATGCAGTGCGCACTGCTACTCTGCAGCTGTTGGACGAAGCTTTAGAGAAGGAGGGAAAGCTACTGGGAGTGAACCTTAAAATGCTGGTATGCTACGATGCTAAGAAGTGGGATTTTGGAGGTTCAATCGACTCCTAACACTACATTTATAAAACAGGAAACGAATGTTACACTGACATCTAACTAAGTTCAAACTTAATCTGAAATCAAATACTTATTAAGATTTCTTCCAAGCTTCATTACAATTTATCTGAAACACTTAATAACCTTTCAAAATAAACCGTAAATAACTGAATGAACGAGCAAGCCTGTTTAAAACCTTTGTTCATGAATGTAAACCAAATGATTATTAGGATAATACAAACCAAATGAATGATTGAATGAAACATGAATGAATGAAATGAAAACCAAGATAGCAACGAAAACCAAGTTCACGTATAGTGTCGCCATCTATCTAGATTGTCGAGCAACGTTTTCGCCTTCAAAGATAACAGCGATTCTGACAAGAATCATTTCTCAACCACCGTGATGCAAAAAGTAGTCAATTCACAACCACCATGACTCAGAAAGTCGTCATGCAAATGAACTGCACACTGAAATAGGTACTCCATAGACAGTAACACGGCTGCGATTTAGATGATATGCAAATCAGTGACTGTGATTTATAGACAGTCCATGCATGAACAGAACTTTGTAACAATTCACTTATTAGACAGAGATTCAAAAAGTCAAGAAAGGAATGGTGTCTGTTGAAGTGAAGAAAGGAATGGTGTCGTTATTAAAAACTGAAACTGACAAAATGAATTCTCTGGCAAATAACGAAACATTCGAATAGGTGATTCGTCAATATGCAAGTCAACTAAAGACCAAGCAAGTTTGAATGTACGTGGTCCAAAAGTAGCAATGCAGATGAATTGCAAGCTGGAACGGTTACTCCACAAATAACCAAGTAAGTTTGAATGTACAGAGCCCAAAAGTAGCAATGCAAATGAATTGCAAGCTGAAACGGCTACTCCATAGATAATAACAAACTTGAATGGTAATACGCAAAAGAACAATGCAGATGGAACTTGACGCTAAACAGATACTCCATAGATAACTACTATCCAGGATGTCGAATCTCAAGCAAGTTTGTAAGAATAATACAAATGGACTGAATGCTCAAAACAATCACTACATGAGCAATTACCCAAGATCTCATCAATTGGCTAATCAATTCCAACAGTAGTCCTCACATTAACCATGATATCAGCATCGTCATTCGTCAAGAAACCAATTGAAACCTGAAATGACATTCTACCTTCTTTGAGAACGCAGAAATTCTACCTTCTATGAGAACGCAGAAAACATCACAAAGATCACAAACTTGACAACAGAAATCACAAACCTGATGATCTGATATTCGAAAATGATGTCCACAAACCACATTCGAACTGGGTAAGATATGACAAAAGATTAATATCAATAATTAAACATTTCATCTCCGTCAAACTAGAACACTTGTTTAGTATGATCCACAATGAAAAGCATGAAAACGTTTGTGCTAAATCCTATGACAAAAGATTAATATCAATAAAGTCATGAAAACCATCTCCGTCAAACTAATCACCCTACTTCTATCTGGAACACTTGGTACAGGGAAGTCTACCTTAATCCAAAGAAAAGAAAACAATATTAAGTTTAGTATGATTAATGATCAAATCTATATGATAAACTTGACAGAATAGGTAAACGGGGGATCAAAACCCTATAATCATTTTTGTTATACCATATCCTTAATGATGAATAGAATAAAAAAAACATGAAAACCAACCCTGTGAAAATAAAAGAATTGTCAAAATATCACACCTTGACCACGAAGAGTCACACGAACACGAGGCAACAGAAGATGCATTGAAATACCTTATGCACTAGGCAACAGGAGATGCATTGGAACACTTGTCGCAATTCACACTCAAGGTATACTACCTTCAGTTCCATAGAAGATGCATTGTGTACCTTATTAAACACAAGACAGTAGACTGCAGACTGAAGGTATGGGAGGACCTGACGCTGAACAATGAGTGTGACAATGTAGGTCTGTGGGTGGTCAAGTCCAAGCGAGTTCTGATTAATGGTTAATACTGGGTCCACTAATATTTAAGAACAGAAAAATCCTGCAAGCAAGAAATTACAAGATCCTCCATGAAGAAAGTAATCAATTCCATCAACACACGTTCATGACATGGACGATGTACAAAAACGGGAAAGTATGGGAGAGTAAAGACGCCTTGTGTTCAACTTCAACACAAGAATGTTCAACACAATTTCAATACGATGCCTGCATTGAACTTGTAACAGAGCGTGTTAAACACAATTTCTGGATTGAATTTGTATCAAGGCACATTCGTGATATAAATGATATACAGACAAAGATCTCTAGGTTTAAACCTCCTGCTGTATCCCTACCCCATGATTATCTATAGATAACGTTGAATGAATCATGAATGAATGTTACACCAAGAGGGAATCGAAACCCACTAATCACCCTACTTCTCTCTAGAACACTTGTTTAGTATGATTAATGATCAAATCTATATGATGAACAACAGAATAGGTAAACGGGGGATCAAAACCCTATAATCATTTTTTGTTATACCGCATCCTTAATAAAATCAAAATGATGAATGGAATAAAAAAAAAAACTTGGAAAACCAACCCTATGAAAGTAATCACCCTAAAACACATCTCTCTGGAACACTAGGTGCAGACAAATCCACCTTAATCCCAGAAGAAAACAGTGAATTGTCACAATTGCACACCTCAAACAATTCAGCACAAATTGGATTGAGAAAACAGCAAACCAGCAAGAAACTCAAAGAAAAACACTAACACCAATCACATTACATGCAGTAACACCTCTGCAAAGAACTACTAGATATAGATTATGCAACATAGTCATTCATCAAAAAACCAATTGAAACGAATTCCGCTTTAGAAATCCGAATCCGCAATGAAAAGCATGAACTGAATTGTCCAAATTTCACACCTCGAACACGAGTCACACAAACACAAAGATACCTTATACACTAGGCAACAGAAGATGCATTGGAATACTTGTCACAATTCACACTCAGCACAATAGAAGATGCATTGTATACCTTAAGCTCAATAGAAGATGCATTGTGTACCTTATTAAACACAGGACAGTAGAAGATGTATTTAACACAAGTCGGAACCTTTTCAGAAATCAATTTCTGATTGATGCTGGGTCCACTAATGTTTAAGAACAGAAAAATCCTGCAAGCAAGAGATTACAAGATCCTGCATGAAGAAGGTAATAAATTTGATTTTCCATCAACACACGTTCGTGACATGGACGATGTACAGACACGAGACAGTAAAAGACGACTTGTGTTCAATACAATTTCTGCATTGAACTTGTAACAAGAGTGTTCAACACAATTTCAATACAATGTCTGCATTGAACTTGTAACAGAGCGTGTTCAACACCATTTCTGGATTGAATTTGTATCAAGGCACATTCGCGATATAAATGATATACAGACAAAGATCTCTAGGTTTAAACCTCCTGCTGTATCCCTACCCCATGATTATCTATAGATAACGTTGAATGAATCTTATGAATGAATGTTACACCAAGAGGGAATCGAAACCCAAAAACCATTTTTACTGGAAATAACTTCAGGTGGCGCCACCTTTCGTAGATTATCTTATGAATGAATGTTATACCAAGAGGGAATCGAAACCCAATAACCATTTTTACTGGAAATAACTATGAATGAATGTTACGCCAAGAAGGAATCGAAACCCAAAAACCATTTTACTGGAAATAACTGAACGTTGAATGAATCTTATGAATGAATGTTACACCAAGAGGGAATCGAAACCCAAAAACCATTTTTACTGGAAATAACTGAACGTTGAATGAATCTTATGAATGAATGTTACACCAAGAGGGGATCGAAACCCAAGAACCATTTTACTTGAAATAACTGAACGTTGAATGAATCTTATGAATGAATGTTACACCAAGAGGGAATCGAAACCCAAGAACCATTTTTACTTGAAATAACTTATGATGAATGAATATGTCAAGAAAGAATCGATGAATGTTACACCAAGAAGGAATCGAAACCCAAGAACCATTTTACTGGAAATAACACGAATGAATCTTGTGAACGAATCTATGAATGAATGTTTCTTAAAACCTAATAACCACTTGACTTAACTGACAATTCAAGAAAGAATTTATTCAATCAAACAAATGATAGGTTTTGTTCTCAACAAAACAAACAAAACCTATTTCTCAACAAATCTAACTAACAAATAAAACCACTCACGCTTAGTCAAAACCACTCACACTAAACCATCCAGAAATACAAGACTAAGAAATAAACTAAACTAAATTGAAATTAGCAATTTCATTTACATACGCATATTGTAAGAAATAACTAAATATAATCCTACAAAGCAATTTCATTTACATGCATATATATTAATTACGAATCATTCTACTACTTTACAGGCTAGCAAACATTCAACCGGAACCAAGCACTACGACAAGAATTACCCTCACTCGGACAATCCTGTAACTATGAATTCTAACTTTCTAATTCTAATGTACAATCCTAAAGCAAATCCTACAACTATCAATTATAATGTACAATCCTATAACAAAATTAAAATTAATAAAATCTAATTACCTTAATCCGATTCTGCACCTCTTCTCACGAACTGAAAATATAGCATATAAATATTCATCAAACGATAAACAAATCTATATTTCTTCTCACTTCAGAACTTCTATCACTCATCAAACGATCACAAAACCGAACGGACGAACAACCAAGCCAGCATCCAACCTTACACCATATCACTTGACCTTACGATCCACTTTGTCTTCAATACAAAGTACAACACGCGTACAAACATCAACACACACAAGTACATCTTCAAGTACGCACAAAACCAGCACTCCAACCCCACAACAACCTACACAATCAACAACTAAACAATCATCTAACCGAAACTTTACAAAGCAACTACCTTCACATAATACGACGCACCCTCCTACACAATCTACACAACCTACGCACCCTCCAACACAATCTACGCACCCTCCAACACAATCTACACAACGACCTACACAACCTCTTAAACATACACCACAGGAACCTATGCAACCTTCTCACAAACAATCAACTCAACGCAACTGGGCACCACAACCAACTACAACAAAAAGTCGCACCTTACAACTATACACAACTTACACTTCAACCACACTCGCGTATACATCAAATAGCTACACTTCAACCACACTCGCGCTTACACCAAATAGCCACAACTCGCATCTAAGCTCAACTTTGAAAATAACGATCGGATTAATTTCTTTTGTAACAATAACCTTGACAATAACATTCATCGTACACTTTATAAAACAAAAGCCTAAACAAAAATATAGTCGAACTTATTTTTTAAATCCCAATTATAATTTTGACGATTTTGAAATTGAAACTAATGACCCAAGACCAATATTCACTCCAAGAGTACCATTACCCGCAAATTTCTTTTACGAACTACCAACCACCGAAATGTATGAAATGGAAATACTGCGTCCCGTCGACGAAAATAGCTTTCCTTCGCCACCTCTAGAAACTTTCTCTGAACCACCTCTCGAAACATTCTCTACACTTTAAATACACACTTTAAATACATCACAAAAACTCACTCTCACAAAACACGTTCACTCTCACAAAACACAAAACTTTCACTCTCACAAAACTCTCACAAAACACAATATCAAATATATTCTCAACAAATACATCATTCGTACTTAAACAAATTTAAATGTAAATACTTATGTACATTATGTAAACCAAATGAATTTACCATTATGCATTGTTATAACCGAACACCATATGTGAAAAGCTTTACTTGTATATATAAATATTTGTATACATTATGTAAACCCGATGAATTTTAAATTTTATCATTATGCATTGTTATAACTAAACAAGAACCGTCCTAGCCTTTTAGAATTAGACATCAATTACCGGTTTAGTCTCAGGACTATTACCAAAAGGAAAAGCCATATCATTATTTGAATCGTCAGATGCAGAAAATGTTACTATTGACGTCCTGACGTCTTTATAAAACGAGTCCTGCTAAACACCATATGTGAAAAGCTCTATTACTTGTATAATTGTCAAGAATAGTCTCGACAACTAGATTATTGATTGAGTATTCATGAATCCAGATACTCAAATTCTTGTTTACACCGTTTCATGCTACTTACATATATGTAGATTCTTTGCAAGAACGTAAAGTAACATAATATATAAAATTATAATATACTCACATCACGTACAACATACGCAAACCCACAAACGAAAGAGAAAACGAAAAGAAGATCGCACCTGAAAATATGAAAATATTATTTACTTCTTCTATTATAAACAAAATAAAATATTTCAATCGCAATGAACTCTTTAGTTTACTTTAAAATATTCCAATTAGAACAAATGCATCGAATCATAAATTTACATTTTCTACAAATCTTTTCAATCATATCAAACAATGTCAAACTACCTTAATACCGAATCGAAATAAACATTTCCTACTAATCATCTAACGAAAAGTTTAAATTTCCAACTCTCATCATCTCAAAATTCCACATTTATGTATCGAAAAGTTACATGTCCACCTTAACCTTGAATATTACCAATCTCTGAATTAACATTTCCACATTTATATATCGAAAAGTTACATGTCCACTCTCAAATATTACCAATCTCGCCTCGACAGTACAGTACAGTAAAGAGCAGCTCTTACCTCGGACGTCCCAACGAAACGCCTTGGTCAAATGCGACGCCGCAGGATCCGCGTCGTCTCTTATATAGCTTGTGCATGAAAAAAAACCTTCGAACCGTCTTCCAAGACCGTGAGAAAAGCAAAACCTTTACAACCTAACGTTGAAAAACTTCTCATTACATGACAACACAGAAGCAATAAACCAAACATTTTATATAAGCACTAACGTTAAAGCAACGGACACCTGTTACCATCTTCTCAAATCAAAGTCCCTCTCGCCACTACCGTCCTACCAAGCTGGAGCCTGGTATGCGAAGATGCCTGTTACACGCAATACACCCTCATAGATCGTAAAAGAAACTGCAGATGATAACACATTATTATAAATCACTGACTACGGCTGCCATGAGAAAAGGCGTAGAACGACTACCATGAGAAAGGAAGTAGACTTATTTCTAACAATGTAGCACAAGCAATAATAGATTCTTACGATATGAAATAAAACAAACCCAATGTGTATCCGGTTCATTAATAATCTATTCCAGAACAATCAAAACTCATAATTTCATCTCTACCCATTAAGAACATCTTCTTAAAACAAAAATATTTAAAATCCACTATGAATAAATAAAAATCAAACAGAAAATCAGTCTTCTGCAAATAAGTTGCAATCAAACACACGGCTCGCCAACAAGAAGGAGAAAAAAAGAAATGTTCTAAAATATCATAAGCATTAGAACTCAACGAAAGCCTTAACACAGAATCACCATATTTACAACAAGGAATACTACCAAATACTGCCTTATCTATCTCTAACTTTCTTACAAAAATATGATTAAGCATCTTCTTATAACAATAAGAAATCTCTGAATCCAATAAAGTTATTAACATTTTACTATACCAACAACCTGTACTATAAAAATGAGAATCACTAACACATCTTAAACTCCAAGACTTTCCCGGAAAAACACCTAAAGTATCTAGACAATTTTTACCTATTCTAAAATTACAGAAGAAACATTCGAAAGCTCGACTTTTCAAACCATTACAATAAAACCCCGCTCGTGCAAGTATTATCATATAATTCTCTTCCATTAAAGGACAAAATGTTTTAAAAGAAAATAATCTTTCCTCAAAAGATCTAAATATCTTATTTGTCTCAACGTCCAATTCGCTAAATTTCAACTCTATAATCTTTGACTCTATCTTTAAATCAAACCATTTAATATCTTCAAACTGATGTTCATTACTTAAGCACAATATTGAAGACGATTTTACATGCTCTTTACTTGAACACAAGTCTAAATTTAAATCTATACTTTCATCTTTCTCCTTTTCAGAAAAATCATTCCTTGGATTAAAAATAATGTCATTATCGTCTAACAAACCAATGTCATTATCGTCTAACAAACCTGCCACATCACTCTTATCAACTTCATTAAAACTTAAATCACTTTCAGATTCCTTTAAATCTACTTGTGATTCCTTAACCGAATCAAATTTTAACTCATCTAAATCATTATTCAAAAATCCATCAAACTTGACATTATTATCTAAAATATTCTCTGTAAAAGTAACTAAATCACTATCAAAACTCTCGTTAAATTCATCATCGTAAATGTCAGTAATGTCTGCTATAAACAAATCATCACAATCTAAGTCCATACTAATAACCAGAAGAACCAAACCCTAAACTAGAACGAAAACTACTATCTATACTTAAAACTTCTTCTAATTCTACAATAAATATCCGTTCTATTATAAGCTGGGCAACTCTATCTCCTCTATAAATTCGATATTCAATATCACCAAAATTAAATAACAAAACTTTTATATTTCCTCTATAATCCTGATCTATAACACCTGCACCAACATCAATAAAATGCTTCCATGCAAGACCTGAACGAGGTGCTATACGACCATAACATTCTGAAGGAAATTCAATTTGAATATCAGTTAAAACTAAAACCTTATCTTTCGGATGAATTACATAATCATACGCACTAAACAAGTCTAATCCTGCAGAACATGACGATGTCCTCTTCGGAGTAAAAGCTCGATCTGTTAACTTTACAAACTTCATTTTCATGCTTATCTCAAGAAGATTTCATAGTACGAATAATGAAATAAACCACCACATCCTACAATTTGCGCAAACAGGGTGATCTCAAAAACATTTCGAGAAACAACCAAAACCAGATTCTCACAATTAAAAAACTATCTCACCACATGCGCAGTCCTTACAGACGACAAAGCGTAACCTTTCTCAAGACCTTGCTTCAACATGTCACGTACGCCACATGAACATAAGAAATAACAAACCAAGTTATCTAAATACATGTGTTCGCATAAATCAAATAAAAAATAGTGGAGGCAACAGAAACGGTGAAGAGTCTAACTTATAAAGATACGTCACCACTGTCTGTTTCGTACAATAACAATCCCATAAACGATAAAATTAGAAACTTTAAGCTAACACCGACAACCCCAGTATTCAACTCTGCTTCTCAAAGTAAAAGAAACGATCAAAAGTAACTGGAACTGAACTTGAAGGGAAGGGGGGAGGTTAAAATAGTAACTCTAGTTCAGTTTAAACTCGATCTGTTTTCTAGAGAAGGGGGTTAAAATAGTAACTCAAGTTCAGTTTGAACTCGATCTGTTTTCTGGTAGGGGGGGGTCAAAAAAGTAGCTCGAGTTCAGTTTGAACTCGATCTGTTTCTAAGGGGGGGGGGTCAAAATAATAGTTCAGTTTGAACTCGAGCTGTTTCTAAAGAGGGGGGGTCAAAATAATAGCTCGAGTTCAGTTT
The DNA here is from genome assembly GCA_936440205.1 of Lepidonotus clava. Taxonomy (NCBI): domain Eukaryota; kingdom Metazoa; phylum Annelida; class Polychaeta; order Phyllodocida; family Polynoidae; genus Lepidonotus; species Lepidonotus clava. The sequence continues at coordinate 25,709,198 of OW387135.1, forward strand.
GAACTCGAGCTATCCCTATACTACTTCCACCCCCTCTTGCATCCCATGAGATTGTGGGAAGTCCTCATCTTCTGTATCCTGACGATGAATAAGGGCGAAAAGAAAAACGAATCATCGCGATAATGTTTTTAAATAATTATTTTCAGCCAGTGGGAAAGGCTATTACATCTACTGAATAGGGGTCCAACTGAAAAGTTGGCAAGGAGTTCATGAAAATTAGGTCTTTCTACTGCAAAAATAATCAAGTTCCTGATGACAAAAATAACACATTTTTTTGCGTGAGATTCTTAATGAAATGTTTTAATCGCTTTCCTAACACAGTTTACAAAACTACCTAAACTTCATTACATACTTCACATTTAAATGAAAATCAAACTTGTTGAGTCCAGCTTTTTTTAAAGGAAGTATATAGCAGTACGTGGTTAAGGTAAAATGAAATTTAGTACACAAGTAATGCCGTATACCACTGATATTGAAACTACCAATGTGAGGAGGTAATGTTTCATTCAACATTTGGACACAATTATATACTTATTCACAAGTAGATCTATGCTTGCCAATTTATCAAAACACTTTGCGTCCAAGTCACACCTACGTGTCGTATTCAGATGCATACCATACAGTAAAATCAGGCTCACGACTATTATGGATCGTCACGTCCTTTTCAGCATTTTTCTGAGGTACCCCATGGGTACACTACCAGTTTTTCATTGCTAAATAGCTATGATCGACTCTATGGGGACGACATAATACCCTAGCAAACTTATGTCGACTTTGGGTTGGTAAAAGTCCAGCACCCTTCCACTGAGCTGCCTCTAATCTAACAAGGTTACTACCAGTAAGATACTCCCTAAAGTTGGATTTCATAGTACTCATATACTACATTTGTACCTATCAAAACGCTGGGACGAGCTATTGGATACCATTTTCATTCAAAATTTCACAACTACGCTAAACTATCTACAAGCACACAATTTTGTTTTCTCGTTTACGATCGATGCTAGACAACGGAACCAACTAACAAAACGATAAATGTGGCTTCGGAAAGTCAAACGTGTCAATACATTTCCATTGTATCCATCTCCATAAGTACCACTTCAGTCCAATGAAACGTGGCTTGAGAGCCTGTAAAACAGATGCTACCGCATGAGAAGTGTTACCCCTTTAGTCCATGATTTCCTGCTTGATTTTTATGGTCGTGATCTGCGGGTCCGGTTCTCGTTTAAAACGCTGCAGACTTGTCACTATGTTGTTGAATTTGGTCTCTGAGGTAGGTTCCTCGGGTTCTTCTTTCTTTGGCTCAGTTTTCATACCCCTCGTGTTTTTTCGGCCTGTTGGGCAGAGGGTGCGGTTTAGGCAGGAGGAACATCGAGGGTAGACCGGCTGGCAGGTCTGCTGACCGAAACCTACCAGGAGAAGGTTGATGTCGTTCCAGTACTCCCTGTGGAAAGAATCAAGAACATATTGACGCTGCTGTTTTAAACAGGCAATTCTAAAATTGACAACGTAAGGATAGTTCTGATCGTTCTGATTACGGTGCGCTCGTTGAGTTTTTTTTCTAACGAACATCTCTAGCTATAAGGTAACATAAGTAACAGATCTGAACGTGAACAGATTTGTCGTGTTTGTGTATTCTCAAGTAATCACCATTAATTGAAGTATGCTAATTAACTCAAATGCAATCCAAAACTAACCGTGCCATGTAAATTTCTCACATTTCGCATGAATGTTTTTTTAGCCTGTTGGAAGTTCACTGACGTTTTCTGTACCCATACTACAAATACACTATTACAAGGAAAAGGAGATGTACCTCTCTGTGCCACTGGGTACCAGCCATTGGTTACCAACGAACCACACCTGCGACAAGTGGCAGAGAAATTCACGGCTTGGTACACTGAGTGATAAACTGTGGCTGGTAGCTAGCGCATTAAATAGCACTTCTCGTTAAAATCATAATTTGAGTGTCAGATGCTTAGGAGGGTCTAAAATCTGTCCGTGAAGGAAAGCAATGCAAATTATTTACCGTGGCAGCCATTCTTCAAGAGCTATTCTGGTGTCCTCTGGAGTTTTTGTCGGTTTCCGGAACCAGCCGAGCCTATTAGAGATGCGATGTACGTGAGTATCAACTCCAATACCAGTCATCTCGTTCCACGCACACTTCATCGTGATGTGTGCCATTTTTGGTCCTACTCCTAAATCAAACAGAATCAATACTCCTTTTGGTACACTTGAAAAAGGGCATACGTTGAACTAGATAATATTTAAGATATTTACAAATCCGATACCCTTTTATCTAGGGCATACATAAATGAACCAAATCCAAGCTGATGATAATCAAATTAGACTGTCAACTATTTACACTTAAGCGGTGATAGAAAAGTAGGAAATATATTTCCTTCTCTTTTTTTAAAAGCAGCTAGGAGGAAAATGCCCTCTATCCTGACCCCACATTTACACTTATACTATTGCTTCGATCGTATCGGATTTTGTTGTGTTCTCTTAAGGTGCTTAATCTGTACTAATAGGTTTTATGTCAAACTATAGGAAGGCGACTTTTGTGCTCACCTGGAAGCTTGCAAAGTCCCTTTATCGTGTTCGGAATGTCTCCGTTGTATTCGTCTTGAAGTATTTGGGTAGTCTTCTTGATGTACTGCACCTTTTTCTGAAATACAGATTGGCAACGACCTCAAAATTTGGTCACAATTAGCAGGTTCATCTCGGCAAGCTTTATCGGCTTTTCATTAAAGGTGTTACATTTGAGAATTCCTTATGACTTAAGTACCTCCGAAGTTCTAAAAATTGTAGAGCAAATGGTAAGATCGATCTGGAGAACCCTTCCTCTACCCTTCCCTGTACTTCGAGATGCATGATTGGTTGTATTTGATTATTTGTTATATGCAAAAGGATAAGGACTAGCGTTTTCTGTTTCTGTTTCAGAGTCAGATACGTATACTGCACTAAAATGTACAATAAATAGTAAAAGGTTTTAGTACATTAACCTACCTTCCAGAAACCTGCGGGGTAAATCAGCTGCCCTAATTTCTCATCTGAGGTATTAAGGATGTTGTCTGGATTGCAGCCATGTTCACGAAGTTTCATCATAGCTGCTGATGTTACTTGATCCCTTGTTTGGCTTGATAACATCAGACTAAGTAGACACTGGTACCGATAAACCTAGAAATGGATCACAATTAATCAAGATTTTAATAACCTCAGGCAAACAATTATTGTGATCATGTAAACCGACCTACCCAACATTTTTGCCCCAACACTATTTATTTTCCATGTACCTTTTTCGAGGTAATTAAATTTATAAATAACCCAATAGCAGGAAAAGACATTTAATTAGAAAACGTATTTTATGCAAGATGCCAAAAGTTGTTGTACTTGTAGATTCACTGATTATATTTTGAGTGAATTTATAGACTAGTCTATACATGTCGTTGTAACTTGTACAGTACTGTAATTAAAGGGAGTCCAAACCAATAAAATTGATAGAATTTTCAAAACTCAGATAAGTATACAAATATGTTAGACGAGTCTAGTTAAGCTCAGGCCACCCTTTAAAAAAAGGTTGTTTCCTGTCCACCGCCCGACTGACATTTTAAGGGCCGACTGGGACATTTTGTTTCATGTTTTTGGATTTTTTTTCTTTTTTTCAACAATTTTTTTAGTTATAACCTTACCAAAAAAAAAAAAAAAAAAAAAAAAAAAAAAGATTTCCCGACCTCCCGACTGGCATTATTTCTGCCCACCCGCTGGACAGGAAACAAACTTTTTTTTAAGGGTGGCCTCATTGGTAAAGTATTAGCTCTGAAAACTAGCTCAAACCAAAGTAGAATTCCACACGAGATGGTAAAATTTCCATTTGTTTGTAAACAAACCCCATTTTTGCGGATCCACATTAATTGATTTGAGCAAGAAAAACATGTTTTCAATGATTTTCTACCATATTTCATGGCTTAGATTATAACATAGGCCAGAAATAGGCCCAGGGAATGGATTTCCATGATTATTTGAGTTTATAAAATTTGGTTGAATTTATTGGTTTTGGCTCCCTTTAAATTTACATTTGATGAAATAACTAGACTAATTCAGAGGGTTGCAGTTAGACCTTTGGTTCTGCATTCGTGTCACTGATCCTGTCGCATCCCATCGAATCTACTACTGCGTCCCGAAATTTCCTCATCTCATATATGTTATCTAACTGCTCTTTCCATCCCGGTGGTTCCCACTTTGCTTTCTTTACATCAGCATGTTGATCCAACTCAGGCTCAGCAACCCCTGGCTCTTTTTTCACGCTCATGATTGGGGGTTTGTTATCGGACGTGGATGCCACATATGAATTGTCTACAGACTCTGATTTTATATATGACGATGTATTATCAGATTTGTCATATTCAACTTTAATCCTCGTCCTCTTGTTCCTCTTCTTTGAGTTTTTCAGCGCTGTGCTTTGAGTATCCGTGACTGAGGATGGCACTTCAGGTTCAGGCTCAGCTGCAAAGGAGGTGTTGGCGTGGGTCGTGGACGTGGAGACGCCAGCATCCGTCCGAACTAAACGCTTCAAATTGCTAGCACACGACCTTGTCAGCCTCCCTGCTGATGCAAAGTAGGGTGAGCTAACAAAACTCATGCTGACTGCAATGTAATGCAAACTTGCAACTCTTTAAAACGCCTAGGATCTCAAGTATTTTGTCGTACATACAGAAATTTTGATCAACAAGCACCTGTTTCTTGGTTTGTCCGATCCACACCAGATGGCGTTCGACAAGGTCAAGGACAGCGCAGAAGAATAGCGCGGCTCCTAATCCGATTCGTCAATATGATATCAATTGATTTTTTAAATCATACGTTTTTACATCAATAAAAAAAATTAAAAACCAGTAAATGAATTTTATAAATATTTCAAAGGAAAATTAATACAATTATTATCAGTTTTATCTTTCTGAACTTTAAAATTAAAAATTACAACATTTTCTGCGGCTAAGAGGTCAAGGTCACTCACGTCAACAACACGAGCAAGGCACGAAATAAATTTTGTTGAAAGGATATCACCTATAACTGCCGTGATGATGATGGACATGTATTCCACTGGCTCTAAAGGGCCACTGACAGTCTTTTCTGGGAATTCTCATCCAGAATTAGCACGACTTATAACCGAGTAAGTTGAAAAACATCGTCTCGTTTTTTCCTCCGCTGCCGTCACGCCTGCACTGCAGACACTGAGACAGTCACAGTGCAGTGCTGCTGGAAGCTCTGTGGACGGCAGGAGCAGGTCATCTGCCCCATTCCCGTGCGACAGCTTGGGATGGATAGGTCATTTATCACAGAGGCTGGAGCAGTAAGGCCAAGTCTGATCTTAGGTGTTTCCCAAAGTGTTTGAATCACTCTAGCCTTGTATTAGTACAAGTCTAGGCAAAGCCCTAAGGCTAATCCAGGGTGTCCACGCAGGTTTAGATCTATTAGGCCTATAGATCTAAGCTAATGAGGTCTTAATAAAAGGTCTTATTTTGGTTTTGCCATTTATAAGGCTATTAGAAAGGTCTTATTTTGGTCCAGAGGTCTTAGAAATGTCTTATTTCTTGTCAATCTCAATTCATTACAAGATATAATTTTTCCTCCTGTCATTTCAATGATTAGATCTAGATCTACTTAGATCTAGATCTACTTTTGGTAGAATGTATAAATGTTTAAAATGTCTTGAAAAGGTCTAATTCTACCCGACAAGGTAGAAAGTCTTATTTAGGTCTTATTTTGATTTATGAAAAAGCGTAGGCACCCTGTAATCATATGGAGACCTGCCTGTTTTTTGACTTGGTTTCATTTAGCTCTGTCAGCCTTCCCTCGATGAAAGGGAAGGCTCTGAAGCCATCCATAATGTCAACAATTTGAGGGAAGAGAGGCGGAAGAGGTTCATTCAAAGTGAAACCATTGCAAGGAGACAGGTCAGACCGTCTCCATAGCGTAACTGCAGGGAGGTTGCAACGGAGACATGTTAGGCCATTTTCCTGTCTACCGCAATTTTCAAACATCAAAGATTCCTCAAAATAAACTCATTTGTGCCAACTCTTGAAGGATATATGGAAGTATTAAAAAATAATAGTGGGTAATCCCAGATGTGTCGCCAAACTCAGATTTTCATGATTTGTTTCCTGGTTGTATGTACCGCTTTTCAATGCTATTGCGTTTCCATAACATCGAAGGTTCGGCTAGGTTTCATTAAGACTCTCATTTTGCCTTGGGCATTTGCCTTATTCTTTCACTCAACTCTCACAAAATCACAAAGGGGGTGCTGTGTTCACACGAGAGTAGCCATCTTGAACTGGCAAAACTTTAGGCCCATTTATTCTGGGCCCGGAGTGGCCATGATTATGAACCTTGTAAATGTTTTGCACAGGACCAGATAGGAACTGGGTTTGTGTTGCTGGTCACAAGCATGTTTTGGCCCCAGGTCATTGCAGTAGTGGAAACGCCGGATACAAGTTTTAGGAACATTTCTACTTCCGCTTCCTGTTCCTGTCAAAAAACAAAAGAAAATTACATTATTGTAGTCCCAGTGTAGTCTGGGATATGGTGAAGACTGCGGCCATGTTCAGGGGTGGACTGAACCAGGGGCCCGAGGCCCTTAAGAAAAGGGTGGGCCCCTAGATTTTCTGGCCAAGGGGCCTGACTGGCCCCTAGAAAATCTTGGATAACAATTACAGATTTCTATATATATTACAATAGAACATAATGTTTCCAAAGACAATCTGATTGTATATATGTGAGGGCCCCTAGATTTTGGTGTGGGCCCCTAGATTTGGAAAGCTTGGGGCCCGACTGGCCCCTGGATTTTTAGACTCATGTCCACCCCTGAATTGTTGGATTTTACTGAATCAAGGAAGTTTTGTCGGTTAATATGAGGAACGTAGAAGAAATATATAAAATGTGGATAGTAGTTTATGAAAGAAATGTCCATATACACATTATAGTACAGGTTATTATAATTTTTAAGATTATGAATGTCCCAATGCATGCTGGGTATACAGGTCTAATTAAGGATAGACAACACCTCTCAGCGGCCAATGCACAGTGCTCCCTTTGTTTTGGAATTAATTTTTTACTGTTCATGGCATCATTATTTCCCATATATATTTTAAAAGCAAATACAAAACTCTATCTAACAGTATAAGTTACATTAGAGTGTTAAGAACAGCACCTTTGTGGGCTCGTCTCAGTAACTACTGCACACAAATGCATGAAATTTTTTGTATGTGTAGATAACATTCATTAGGAGGGAAGCGTGTCTCAGAATTTTGATTTAAGTCTTATTTTTTGTTTTATGAAATGTAGAAAATAATGTTGATAAAAATGACCAAAATCTTCCTGTTTTTTGTCATAAAATAAAAGCTAGGCCCTAAATAAAAATTCTGAGACACACTTCCCTCCATAAGATCGTTATAGACATGCTCAGAAAATTTCAGTAGAATCCATTGAGTGGTTACTGAGATATCTATGTTCAAAAAATAAAAGTGAACAAAATAGATTTTTGCAGAAAATGTCTTGAATTTCAAAGTGTTGATATCAAAATATGTTCCAAAGGATAGAGAAAAATGTGGTCTTTCATTTGACACCTAATATGATAATTTAGCTCTCCTGATTACTGAAAAATCTCCATTCTCACAAAATAAGCCACTCTGAGGTGTTGTCTATCCTTAACATAATGAATATTTCAATGCCTCAATGCCTGCTAGGTGTTCGGGTCTCACTCAACCCTTTTATTTTTATATGGAGGTAAGGGGGTGAAGGGCTGAAGAGGTAAAGGACTAGAGGGCTAAAGGGGCAAAAGGGCAAAATGGGCAAAGGGCTAAAGGGGCAAAGGGCAAACCCAGGTAACACAGTAACGTTTTTAGAACATCTAAAACACGTTAGCCTAAATGTTTTTAAAAATTCCAAAATGAAAGTTTCCTACTCAGTATAGAACCAGTTTTTTTGTAGGTTTTCAGAACGTTATTGCAGAACGTCTTTCAAACGTTTTTATGAAACGTCATCTGTAAAACGTTATATTTTGAATAATGGAAAACGTTTTATACACATCTCAAATGAAAGTTTTATACTCAACATATAACTAGTTTTAAAAACGTTTTTTTCTTTGCTTAGTGAAAACATTTGAATTTGTTGTTAAATGAAAGTGTTATCCTTATCACATAACCAGTTTTAATGTCAATTTGGTAATCCTGTTTGCAACCAGTTTTCAACCAGACTATAACCAGTTTTTTAACCAGATTACAACCAGTTTTGAACCAGCTTGCAACCAGTTTGAAACCAGTATTGCTTTGTTGTATAGGGTCAGGGTATGGTCCGGCCAACACCTTTTATGCCTTATTCCTTATTCCTTATTACCAATATGGTTCCATTAACCCTCAATTCCAATTCCTTATTTCCATAAATCCTTATATTGTGTTCTTTTATGAGAGTACTGGATAAGGTTCATTTTCTGCCCCACTAAATCCTGGTCTAAAATATATTATTTTTAACTTGTTTTATCAAAATTGTAAAAATGGAAAATGGTTTGCAAACTGGCAAACCTACTTACGTTTTCCCTTTTCCTTTTTCCCTTTTCCTTATCCTACTCACAAAATAGGCTCCTCCCATCTCATTAGTATGCAATGTTGGACTACTTCCCCACCTCACAGGCACCATTGCAACCATCATCGGTGGGGCACCATTGGTGGGATATTTAGTAACTATAATTTTAGTGAGCTAGGCTTGATATTTATTAAGGATTCAAGTGACTAGGGGGAGGGGCTATGATAATTAGGGGGCGGGATTAAAGAGTGTTGAAACATGAGTTGTGAAAAAAAGAAAAAGGGAAAAGGTCAAAATTTGTAAAATTACAAAAAAGGGAAAAGGGAAAATGAAACAAATTGAATAACACTAAAAAGGGGAAATGGCATAGAGTGGTCAAGGGAGAAAAATGGATGGAACAGGAAAATGGAAAATGGTTTAGGGGATGTACTGTAAGGATGAAATAGTGTAATAGGGAGCAGGGTGATATGAAAAAAATATAACAAAAAAGGGAAAAGGGAAAAGGGAGATGGTAAAATATTGATACAAAAAAGGGTTGGACACTCTATACCCTCATCGGATAGCTCAAATATGATCAATTTATGCCTAAAGGAATAAAGCTACATATTATCCACACCAAGAGCACATGATGTTATAGCCAAGTCATACTTGTTCCATTCACCATGTGTATAGTGTATAGCAGGTGAGCTTTGGCAAGACTCTGCTTTGGTCTTGAAGTCCCTATTCCTTGTCATATACAAGAAAGGTGTCTACTCATGACAATATTACATCTTTCATTGAAAGAAATACATCAGCAATGTTTACCTTAGTTAAATGTATTTTACTTACTTTTCCTCAGACTCTAAAATATATTAGACCATTTAAAACTATATATCATAGTTAATAATGGGTAATTCAAGTAATTGTTTTCTAAAATTCTCTGATTTAGTAGAGTGGGGCCACCTAGTGCTTTACCCTGCTGCCCTCTAGTGTAACAAAGTACAGGTAAATGTTTTAAAAACGTTATAAATTAGACGTTATGAAAACGTTTTTCATTGGTTGTCAATAAAACTTGTCATCAAAATGGTTAGTGCCAAAAAGACATACTGACATGGAGGTTTTTAAAACGTTTGCAAGTGGTTGTGATAAAACGTTTGAATAAAAACATGTATATATGACGTTTTTAAAACATTGTAGTTAAAATGTTATAAAAACGTTTCACTAAGACGTTTTGAAAACCTAATTATTGACTCAGGTAGAAAACGTTACATGAGGGATGTTATAAAAACGTTGTCAACTGGTATATAACGTTATAACCAGATGGGAACCAAATAAAACGTTTTTAGAACATTGTGTGTTACCTGGGAATGGGGTAAAGGGCCAAAAGGACAAAGGGCCAAAAGGGAAAAGGGCTAGAGGGGTAAAGCACTAAAGGGGTAAAGGGCAACCATGGTTACCACTATAGTAACCACCATGGCTGCCACCATTGTTGAAACCATGGTGGTCACCACCATGGCTACCATCATGGTGGTAACCATGGTGGTCACCACTATGTTGACCTACATGGTAACCATCATAGTTACCACTATGGTTACCATCATAGTAACCACCATGCTAACTACCATTACCACCTTCTTTACCGTCATGGTTACTATCATCACCACTTTGGTAACCACTATGGCAACCACCATGGTAACCATCATAGCAACCACCATAACAACCACCATGGTAACCACCATGACAACCACCATGGTAATCATCATAGCAACCACCATTGTAACCACCATTACAACCGTGATTAACATCATGGAAAGCATTATTTTAACCATCATGCTTACCACCATGGTAACAACCATGTGTACCACCATGGTAACCATGATGCTTACCACCATGGTAATCACCATGGTAACCACCATGGTAACCACCTAATAACCATCATGGTAATCCCCATAGTTACCACCATGGGTACCTCCATGGTTGCCACCATGGTTACCTCCATGGTTACCACCATGGTTACCTCCATGGTTATCACCACGGCTACCACCATGGTCACCACCATGGTCACCACCATGGTCACCACCATTGTAACCACCATGGTTACCATCATGGTTACCACCATGGTAACCACTATGGTTATCACCATGGTTACCATCATGGTGGTAACCATGGTAACCACCATGGTTACCATCATGGTTACCATCATGGTCACAAAAAGACTAGGTCACAAAATCACCATGGTTACCCACCATGGTATCCATGGTAAGTAACCACCATGGTAACCATGGTAAGTAACCACCGTGCTTACCACCATGCTTATCACCATGCTTACCTCCATGGTTACCATCATGATTACCACCATGGTTATCACCATGGTTACCACGATAGTAACTCATGGTTACCATGATAGTAACCCATGGTAACCACCATGGTTACCACCATGGTTACTCTCATGGTCACACAAAGACTAGGTTACAAAATGACCATGGTTACCACCATGGTTACCATGAAAGTAACCTATGGTTACCATGAAAGTAACCCATGGTTACCACAATGGTTACTAACATGGTCATACAAAGACTAGGTCACAAAATCACCATGGTCACCACCATGGTCACCACCATGGTTACCACCATGGTCACCACCATGGTTACCACTATGGTAACCATGGTGGTTATACCTATAAATTTATGGCCTGTTTTACTTGTACTTAACCTAGAGGAGATAAAATTCTGATTCTTGGATTATTCCATATTCACATATCTAGCATTTACTTCATAAAAGGGATAAGATATGGAAGCCCTCTGAATATGTCATAGTCCGTCCCTGACCTACTTAACTCTTACATAATAGGTCCGTACACCCACAACAGTCCATGGCTTTTATTGGTCAATTAAAATTTGCAAGGAATTCTTTTATTGGCCCTCTATAAATGGCATGGGGAATCCTTTTGATGGTTCTTGGCCTACTGGCTGGTTTATGGTTTTCCCTGCCATAAACCAGCTGCTGCAAAGCATGCTGGGATTTAGGTGGGAATTCCCACCTAAAATGGTTGCCGGTGTACAGACTCACTTTGGGAAACAGTGGGTCTGGCCTACAGACTAAATATGTCACTGCCCATGTGGCATAAAAGTAAAACACTGAAGTTTTGTTTGTTGGGTTAGTTTAACGTCTGGCCAACCGTTTGGGGTTCTTTTACCAGACTGCACAAGGTAAAGCTTTGCAGCTGTAGTTTTACGCCACCAGGCAGTGACCGAATTTATGAAATGAGGTGCCTATTTGTAGCAGTAGGACCAAGTGCCCTCTTTATAGTGCTGCCACACTGAGATATCATGTCATAGGCCCACACAATACCCCACCGTATCCAATTATACTGACACCAGGCTGACCAGTCATGTTTCCTGGTTCATACTTTATACTGAGTGCCAGGCAAGCAGTGACCACTGCCATTGTTTAAGTCTTTGGTGTGACTTGGCCAGGGATAAATCCCAAGACCTCCCTGACTCGAAGCGGGCACTCTACCAATTGAGCTACCGAGTCTGGTCTCCCCATGTGTCACCTTCTACAAACAGCAAGGGGCTGCAGGGGACACATTCTCCCCACCCAGGATCCCCAATGGGGGAAAAAAAAGCCGGAAAGAACCCTAAAGGATTGGCAGGACATTAAACTAACTCAACAAACAAACCGTTGGGTTCCATTGGGGTTCGGCAACCTCTTGCCCAAGTGAACTCCAAGGAAATTCTAGTCTCAATATTAAAGCCTCGCAATCCTGAGGGTGGAGTAAGGGATTGCAACTTGCAACCCTTGCCAAGGGTAGGGACGAATGTACAAGAGTTCAAAAGTGATTGCAAGGGATGGGGAGGGATGTGCAATGGGTGCGGCAGTTATGTTGTTGACAACTTGTATGGAGTGGGGTATACTAAACAGATTGCGGTAAGGATATGAAGGGGTTAATGGTGAGAGGAACAAGGAAGTTTCCCAGGGGTTTCTCTCAAGCTTCTCTCAAATAACGCCACAGAAGAAACGACCTCCTTGCATGTATTGCTTGAGAGTAGCTTTACACAAGCATATGATATTTCGTTCATGTCATATATTTTACATAATTTCTTTCAATTTGTAGAAAGCTGGGCATAACACTGGGTCGTACAAATGTGTTCCACAAGTCAAACAGAGGTAAGTTAAAGTTAAAGTAGACCCGTGTTCACAACTTAACTCGAAGAAATAAAATTGATTATGTGATATCTAGGCAGAATTATGCTTTACTTTTAATTAAAACATGTCTTCTTAACGTTGGAAGATACATTCTGATTTCTACATTAAATGCTTTTATAAAAATCCCAGTGGAGTATACGGAGCACTAAAGAACAGTAAAAACTTTTTGTATTACGCTAGTGATGATACCTTTGTCTGTATTCCATAGAGACCATGATCGACATTGGCGAGTCCGTCAGAGGGAGAGATGTATACATTATCCAAACAGGATCAAAGTAAGCATTGCTATTTTACGCTATGTAGTTTCGGGACTAAGGTAGATTTATGGGCAGGTTTTCAAATATATTCGAAGTTTAGATTTCATTCTACACACATGTTAAGATACCCCAGGGTATTTCCATGTAGTATTACCTAAGTTAAGTATTTTTCCATATCGTATATCATATAGTACAGTATTATAACTGAGTATAACGTCATTACAGAGAGGTGAATAACGACATCATGGAGATGCTGATCATGGCCTATGCCTGTAAAACGGCCTCTGCACGCAAAATCGTGGGTGTGCTGCCCTACATGCCCTACTCCAAACAAAGCAAGATGCGCAAGAGGGGGTCCATTGTCTCTAAACTGCTGGCCACCATGATCAGCAAAGCTGGTAAGTAGATGATATGATATGTAAAGTTTGAAATCAAAACCAGTGACATGCAGACAACCCGTATGCACTAATCTATGTTTCCAGGACAAATGCTTTTATTCTGAGCAGGGATGAATGGCATAAAGGGCATTGAAGTTTTGCTCAGTAATGGGGTTGGTCTGGCTTTGCCATTGATTCCAGTGAGAGCAAACCTTAAGTAGGGAGGGGGCCTTCCATTAAGTACGTATGGACATTTTCAAAAATTTCAGACCCCCCCCCCCCCCCACACACACACACCCTTCGGCAAAAAGACACATTGGATTTGTACTAGAATGTACACATAGTTTCAAAATTTTCAGACCCCCTCCCTCCCCCTTGATGCGTACATACTTAATGGAAGGCCCTAAGCTTGAAAGGCCTTACTTTCTGTTTAGTAGAATTTGTGTAGGCCTACTTTATTCTGAGCCCAAGTTTGCTGTGGTGGTAGAAGTTGCTTAGTTTGTACTGGGGGACAGATAGGACTGGGTCGAGCTGCCACTGTTGCCAGCCTATTCCTTCTCATTTTCATAGGATGAGAACACAGGTGTAAATTATGTTCGAAAGCATTAATAGCGCTAGAGGGAAAATCGATAGTAAGATTAAAAACATAAAATAAAGATTGAACAATATTTGTGTATTGAAATAAATAAGTGAAAAATTTGATTGCATTTGAAGGTTTCAATCACATCATCACAATGGACCTCCACCAGAAAGAAGTACAGGGATTCTTTGACATCCCTGTTGATAACCTCAGAGCATCTCCGTTTCTGATTCAGTACATCAAAGAATCGGTGAGTTAGAATTTTCCTTGTTGAAACCTAACCAGAGATGCCATTTTTCCTACTTTTGTAGGATTTCCTACTTTTTCAAAAAAAGGAAAAATTGTTAAAATCCCTATATTTTTCTATTAAATAATCATTGCCCTATTGCTTTAGTCAATTACAAGCTTAAAATTTGATCTGGAATGGATTGGAATGGTTTTCCTCCATTTCCTACTTTTTGTAGGAACTCTCCTGTACACAGTATAATATGATCTTCCTACTAGAAAAGTAGGAATTAGTTCAGTCTTTGTGCCACCAGGGATACAGAAAACTAAGTCTCTAGTTTACCCCTAATTGCAAAATAGAGGACTACTCTGATTAGGAAAACAGCATAGCCATATTTACAGTTCCTACACAAAAGTAGGAAACTTGAGATTGTATTTGTTCAGATAATGTTTTGCCTCTAACTGAACTTCCAACCACCAGACGCATATATAATGTTGTTATAAACTATTAACTTCTGCAAATTCAAACATTTACTTATTTCCTACATTTTGATGGTCGGGGAGTGGCATCTCTGCTAACTCACTCTACATTAGGTACTGCATGACATTCATGATACACACAGTACGTCTTTTTTTGAACATTATTTTTCTTGATGTAAAACTGGAATCAAGTTTTACATCAAGAAAATAGTGACAATCAAAATAAACTCAATTTCCCAGTAACGTTTTGGGGAGGAAAACGTACAGAAAACTGAAATCATATTACTGTACGTTGTTCATCCACTATGCTTACATTGGTCGATTCCTTTGAAGAAAAGCCGACCACTTGGACACGTTATGCAATGTTGGATCATTACCCGGGCTCGCTGTATTATCCAGTCATCTTCGAAATATGATCAAATCGAATCTCGCCCGGGTATATTGACTCAGTCATTTAGGCGGGAAACGCCATTGAACTAAAACGCCACCAGCGGAAACAAGATCGCAAATTTGGACTTGCTTCCGGTTTCAATGCTGTGCCTATGGAAAGTCTATACCAGAAATTGACCATTGAAATAGCATTAACAGAAATCGGGATGGAGATTGACAGTGCTCAAACTGAATGACATTGACGCCTCAGCATTCAAAGGCCCATAGCATTTGGGATGTGTCGTGTAGTGTGATTATGTTAATGAGCGTGAAGACGGCGAAGATGGCGGCCCCCGGTTTCCAATCGGAAAGTCAGCCGGGAATGCTCGTCTATTTCCTGCGTGTTTCAGTCGACTTAAAGCGCCATATAGGTTCATGTCGATCTTTTATTGATGATGCTGATGTGTTGGGAGGTACTTTATCAATATAAACCAAGAAAATCGCATTTCTTGTCGGATTATGTTTCATGCGCAGTTCCTTCCGGGCAAAGCGCCACTCGCGCAGTCACACTGTCAAACCAGAAGCCAAGATGGCCCGCTCCGTGTTGGACACGTGTAGCTGTCCTCCGCGATGGACCGCCTTTTACGCCTTAAATCGGCATCATCCAGCAATATGGAGTATCTGTTATGGATTATTAATATACTGAGCTGGTCTGGGTCGATATATCGTGAAGAATTATGTCGATATTTACGATCGGCATCGAAGAAAAGGTTAGTGTTCTCCGCGTGTAGGTGAACGATAATAGAGGATATTCATGATGGCGGCGGACTCGCGTGTGCATCTTTTTGTTTAATTTGATCGATAATTCGCTCGATAATTCGTAGGTATTCCTATCCCCATATTTCATCAAGCATTACTTTCATACATACAAAAAGAAGACGAATAACCCGGGTCTTTTCGGTTTTGTAACCGATATTTTTCTTTCATACCTCAACCTGTGTCCTTGTAGTGTTTGACGAAGGTTAACAGATAGATGTTTTCTATGTGTGGGCCCTAGAATGGTAACCATCCTGATAAAGATATCTCCAAACGTTTTGGCAAACCTTACATCACATTACCTTCACCTGTCAGTGTTTGCCCTCTATGATTAATGCTCTCCACGACGCTGAACGTCGTTTTCATATTTTTATCATATCAACAGGATGGATATATTCATTATTTTAAATGATACACCCCCACGTAGAAACATTTAATTCTTATGCTTAATGTCGTTATTGTCATAACGGAATATTAGGGTTTTGTGGAAGTATTAACAAATCAGTTAATTCGCGTTGACACAGATTCTGCACTACCAGGTAACATCGCTTTTGTAGACCCATACAAAATTAACTCTAACCACCATTGTCAACGTTTTTCCCTGTTTAAACTCGTTCAAATAGTTTATGTGTCGTAAACATGATCATATGTAAATATTTCGATAACAAATATCAATAACAAGTGGTCCAAAACACACTAAGTTCAAACAACTGATATTACATTAAGGGATGTGGAAATATTATAGTCCACACATAAAAACACAGTGAAATGAAGGGAAGAGAAAGGGATGACTATTTTCCAGCAGCAACCACAAAAAAACGCAATTGAAAAAGAAAGGATGAATGTCTTTATCGTCAGGTAATATTTCTGTTTAACAAGATCGGTCTGTATAGATAATAAAGTGGCCATGGAGGTAAGAGGAAGGGCCAATTGGGTATGAATATTGTGTCCCCTTTATTGGTCAGTAATAGGAAATTCCGTAAAATGAATGTATTTCCCATGGGATAGTTTTTTCCTTTCATTGTGAGCAATATGGCATCGCCGTAAATTAGCAATTTTTTTTTTTTTTTTTTTTAAATTCGTAAATGTAGTGTAATGGCCAAGCCTCATTCGCTATACACGGTATATCAATATCAAGCAGAAATATCCTACATTTACCTCATGATATCTACATTCGCAGATCCCTGACTATCGTAATGCGGTGATTGTGGCACGTCACCCGGGTGCGGTAAAGAGGGCCACCTCGTATGCTGAACGACTGAGGCTGGGCATCGCAGTTATTCACGGAGAAGAAAAGACTGCTGATTCAGAGATAGATGATGGACGCAACTCGCCCCCACCGCCTGAAGTCGAGACTAGGCAGAGCTTCAGTCTGGGTCTGGAGTTCCTTCCTGGTAAGGATAGAACACTAGAGACACTTTGTCAGTATTTGAGTCAAACAAATAGCCAAACGAAAATACTTCCATTCCCAGTCAGATGATGAATGTTTACCAACGTTGACGTTATAAAGATATTGTTGACAGTCCTGCTTTTGAAAGCAAAATATGATTGTGCAAAATATGATTGGCAATATGTACCAGCATAATGAACGATACTACTTTTTCTTCACAGTTCAGTCCGCAAAGGAGAAGCCCCCCATAAATGTTGTCGGTGATGTTGGTGGGCGCATAGCTATTGTCATTGTAAGTATCTAGATGTCATATATAATTAATTTCTCATATACTCCGTGTATACTTTCAATAATATTTGCTCATTTTAATTTTGGAGGGAAAACCAGTATGATATATCACTATTTTTACAGTGAGAGAATACTTCCAACTATGTTACTTTTGTCGCATTTTTCTGACAAAAAATAGAAATATATTTCACGATCAATATTTCCGTGTCAGGACGATATGGTTGACGACGTGGAGTCATTTGTCAGCGCCTCAGAAATCCTGAAGGAACGTGGCGCATACAAGATCTACGTGATGGCTACCCACGGTATCCTATCGGCCGACGCTCCAAGGCTTATTGAAGATTCTCCTATTGACGAGGTATGGCTCTGTCCCTATTTCTTACCCTAGGACGCAAATAACAAATGACTACTACTGAGCTTACAGCTTTGAAATTTAAGCCTAACATCTTTTTGTGCGACATCTCACATAGTTATGTAATTCACAGGGGATGAGGGGGAATGGAATTTTTCTGATACAAGTAGTTTAAAGTGTGAAAAACACAGATCGAAATTTCACCAGCTAAAATTGTTTTTCCACACTGACTCATAGCCGATTACATTGGGGAGCGTAAGACTTAATACAAATATACAAACAAAAGTACGTTTGAAATGATTCCGAATCCTGAATCCGCCTGTTAAAGTTACATTATAGGATCTTTCCTCTTGTAACCGAGTAATAAGCCTCTTTCCTCTTTCTTTTCCTATGACTAGGTTGTCGTTACCAACACAGTCCCACATGACGTTCAGAAGATGCAGTGCCATAAGATTAAGACGGTGGACATCAGTATCATGTTGTCGGAGGCCATGCGGCGCATCCACAACCAAGAGTCCATGTCGCACCTCTTCCAGCACATCTCCATGGAGGACTAAATGTCCCACCGGAACCGGTGCTTCCCCTGGTAAGGACAATCCTCATCTTATATTATATTTTTGTGTATTGCCATTAAAAGAATGATGTGAGTGAAAAGAATTAAAATTCGGAATAAATAAAATTTAGTATTGATGCGCGAAATGGTGATTGCGAGAAAATGTCCGTTATTGCTAAGAGCGCAATATGTTTCACTCGGCTCAGTAAAAGCATTCAGAATTTGTGAAATTTGTATTATTACCATTCACCTAGCCACGATTTTGGTTTATAACAATTTGATTGTTCTCCTGTTTTTCAGATCAAGTAATTACTACTTTTCTCGAGTGCCGAGACAGCAGCAACGCCATTTCTTTGGTTGCTTACACTGAATCATCTACTTAGTCCGAGTACTTTCAAAGACCGGGAGTGCTTGCAAGCGACAACATTCAAATCCTGTTCAACCAGATTTTTCTCTGCCGTCTGTGGAACGCAGTACAGCATCCTTCCAGCAATATCCATGGGTCAGAACGTAGTCAACTTAATGCCTCCTCTTCGTCAAACCCCTGGGAACAAACGTTAAAGCAGTTGTTTAAGTGAGAATTAAAAACTGTTGGTTATGTTCCTGGCTATGTGGATCTAGTATCAGAGGGACATTTTGTAATCACTTGCAGTAAAGTCTCAAGGTTTTTGCGTTGTATATATGTGTTTATAATGGGAATGGTATGAGGGTTTTTTAAGGAATAGATTTCTATTACTTAGGTTAGTGTTAAATCGTAGCTTAAACGAGATATTTGGTGTGATCCAAGGAAAGGTGAAGAGGTCAACAAAAAGAGGACAGTTTTTCAATAGAAGAAATTGTTAATGGATAAATATCAAGAAGAAACCCTTGAAAATGTGTTATCTACAAAGAAGCTTAGACATTCCCACTCTAAAATTTGTTGGTCACGTAACAGATATGTTCGCGTTATCTATTCTTTTTAAACGTATTTTTGGGGAGTAAACATTAATGTCTAACTTTAAAAAATGGACCAAAAGCTTAACTGTTCCCAAAGAAAACGACCAAGCCAAATGGAAAATGTATATATTTTGTCTCCTAGGGTTTGTCTTTTTAAAGGAAACAAAATTTCATATTCTAACGTTGCATGTCGTTCCTAAGCGGGAAGACATTGTATATATCCTGATGAACATGGCAGATGCATGTCCACATTTGTTTCCTGTGCCCCTCACTCCGTTGTCCTCTGAAAGCGTCAATGGACAATCTCTGTTCTAGCAGTATTGTAAATGTGGGTAGAAATGTAGAGCCGTGGTTCTCTGAATGTTGACCAACACCAAGACACAAGAAACACAAGTTGTAATCACGGAAAAGCATTAGGAAAGCATAATGTTCGCAAGCCAATAGATTAAGCCTGGCTAGAGTTGAAGTTGCTTGCTAGAATTAAGGTTTTTGAAATCATGTCCGATAAATCTATGATCATTATTTTGTGTTGTTTAGGTATACGTGGGGTGCATCAACTTACAGACACGGCGCAACAAGGTTAATTGGCAATCAAGCCTAGATGAATGCAGACATATTATAGTGACTGCACAGAACAGTCCACTATTTTGGTATCGTGTCTGAAAATCATACCCTTCCATTCCCATAAAAACAATTGGTACCTTCCGGGAGTATTTTCGGTTTTACATCGATTGCATTTCTTCATACTGCCCAGCTAAAGCTATGAAACTTTGCTGTGGCGGCGGAAATGCCTGACTCCACGACTTATCGGTGGAGTGGAGTTGTGTCGAACTTACCTTTACTCGACTCTATGAGCATAAGGGACCAGCTCCAAGTACAAGCACTTTTCAGAATTATTTCGGACTTAAGATTTTTCCACATAGATACCCCTGCGAATGCATAACTTCGATCACATTTTACAGTCCTGTAAGATTAATTCAAACTTTCTTTTAAAATATATTACCGGCTATGCTTAATCCACCTGCCGGATTTGCCTGATGCACCCCCGTATCGATATGAAAGGTGCTGAAAACGTATTATACCACGACTATTATTTCCCCAATATGCCTAGATCTACGAGAACAGCCAAACCTATATAAAAAAAATACCACCACTTGATTGACCCACTAGATAATGGTCTGAGTTTCCGGGTATGAACAGATTGCCAATACGTAGAGACATGATAATAACAAAACAAAGATATTACGATCTAGTCATTGTGATATAACTCATTGGAGGGTCTTCGCTACCTACGCAGACATTCGGTCTTCCCTACATCTTGGACTAATAGCACATTTCTCTCTTGACCCTCCACATCCAGCACTGTAAACCTGCAATCATTTCATCCCCTGGTGGCGCTGTCGTCTCTCTGGCCGTAGCTTTGTCTTTTGTCACTGCATTCTCACGACGAGTAACGTGGTCGATTGTGTTATGATGGTAACTGTCGGTAGCTAGTGGAGCAATATTCACCATTGAAGTCACAGTCATTAGGATAAGTGTTATGAAAAAGAAGATAATAAAACGTTGAAATGTATTAATGTATTTGTTTCGTCTTTTTTTTATTCAGTTATGCAGCAGAAATATATGTCCAAATGAAATAGGCTTGATATTTTCCTTGGAAGATTAAGTTTTATTGACAGCATTGTATGATTGTAGAAATAAAAAGCATATAAAAACCTGTGGGCAGGCAATGACGAGTAGTGTACCGGTAAGCCAGGATGAATTAAACTACATAAACTACTTCCCTCGGCGACCGTTTTGCGGTACTTGCAGTAATAGATCTAGGCCTACTGAATCCTAGTCATCGTGCAGTGAGCAAAAATATATGGTGTGAACTATTGTTAATGTTTGATTTAAGACTGCGTAAGATTCGTGTATATCCAAGTCTTCATGAGTTGCTTTCCAGAATGCCTGAGTAATTCAGACCGCGTTTAAAGTTTGTCCATTCACTTCCCAATAGTTCAAAAGAAATGAACGATGAGGGAGCTTCTTAATATGAAAGGGTTTTTATTCAGTAAACATCTCATCCCGAGTCAAAGCCACCATGTATAAGTCTTCATCAGTCCACCTCCCATCTCCTATCAGCAATCAACCACATTTAGAACACGAG
The DNA here is from genome assembly GCA_936440205.1 of Lepidonotus clava. NCBI lineage: Eukaryota > Metazoa > Annelida > Polychaeta > Phyllodocida > Polynoidae > Lepidonotus > Lepidonotus clava. The sequence continues at coordinate 25,730,729 of OW387135.1, forward strand.
TTGCTCCAACGCTTTCTAGACCATTCTAGTATTCAGCTCTAACACAATCCTATGTCCGAGGTAGTGGATATTGGTAAACTCCAGTCTGTTACACGGAGTCGATGTACTTACTCCAGGTATAACTCCTTGGCTAAACATGTTTAGCTAATGTTCTCACTATACTAAGGCCCGATATTTCGAAACTCCTTACCTTAATTTTTTTCCTGAGTTAAGGTGGCCTTAAATGTGAGGACGTAGCTCACCTTAAATACATTTTCCTTAGATTTTAAGGAACACATGGATATTTCGAAACACCTTGACACCTTAAAAGTTTAAGGTGGATTCAGAGGTTATTATTTTGGTGATCTCCTAGCTCATAATCACCTTTGGGTTGAGATAAAGATATCATTTACAAATTCCTACGTTAGTAAATGTCTTTTTCATGTCAAAGTAAAAAAATAATTGTAAAAATCCGTCCACTAGATCAAGAATTATGCTAAAAAGTCACATCGGCGATCTTGTTGACAAAATGGCGACGTCGTTGTCACCATGACGACGTCGTTGTCAAATAACGCATGTAACCATCCGAGAACACATGAGAGAAAATAGTCCTTTGTTTGATCATGGATCACATGCAATTCTTTGTCATTATTACGAAAATACATCCTTATTTGTGGTATTCATCAATAGATAACCTTAAATATTCTGAAAAATTAATAGAAATATAAGAATCCAACTGTTTCCTTAGATTTTAAGGTACCTCCCAACCTACCTTAAAGAATTCCCCTTAAACTGCCTTTTTTTTCAGGTAAGGTGTTTCGAAATATCATATACCTAAAGTTTTATGCCCAATTTAAGGCCTTGCCTTAAATCAACCTTAACACCCTAGCAACCACCTTAAATCCATCGGAAATTCAATGTTTAGGTGTTTCGAAATATCGGGCCTAAGTGACTACTAACTTCTAACCAACTAACTGCTCGCTCCCTACCTTGCAGCGCCTTTTATACTGGTTAACAGGTGGCGCTAGGAGCGTAAGATATTTCTCCTAGAAGTAGACTAGAAGTAGACTTGCTAAGCCTGATCCTTGTTGGATTATATATCATGCCAATATATTAAAAGTACTAAGCCATTAGTACAGGTGTACCATTTAACACTTAAATCCGAAGACCATAATATTATGATAGTATAACTTTAGTTTTATAACGTTTTTGGAAACATTTTCATTTTGAATCAATTTCAACACATGTCAGCTATCTAGCTGTATGTTTGCATTTTTATCAATAAATTAAATGTGTGTGTGTGTGTGTGGGGGGGGGGGGTCTTATGTCCTATATCATGATCAAATCTAAGAAATCTCTGTCTTCTGTCATCTATTGTCGCCAGTGGAATCATCCTGGGTGAAACCCAAAGTCCTATGTCGGATTTGATAAATGTCCAAACTTCACAACAATCAGAGAAAAAAAAAGAAAGAAATGCAATTTGTGCATGGCGACAGCCAAACAGTGACATGAGTGTAACATTCAGTGACGGATTTAGTGGATGGAGCAGGGTTAACCAGTTATCAGGGTTGTGAACATCAATATTGTATAACTATTAATAATTGTATTGTATTGACAGAGAAAGATCATGAGATTTTCAAAAGGAGGAGCACCTATTCATGTCCTTATGTAAAAATTTCCTCTGGACTCTCCGCCCGGTTCCAATAATTTTAGACAAAGAAATTTATAATTGGCCAAAAATCGAGGGACCCTGCGCCAATTTCGGACACACAGAAAAGGAATGGATTATTTCTATAATGTTATCCGGTGGAAATCAAGCGCAGGAAGCTCGTCCGCATGACGTCACCCTTGGCTCGGTTCCAAAAGCAGTTCATTGGTGGCGCTGCTAGCGCTCCTGAAAACATCCGATCGCAGTCGGTAAGCAAGCTACCAAAAGTTTGTCCACTCTTCGTCGGTGAGAGACACACGATTCACAATGGATGGTGCTAAGAAGCAGGTTCGCGTTTGGGTGGATGGATGGTGAGTTTCAATTTGCTTATGTTCAGTCTCAAAACGTCTACAAACCAAGCTTTGTTTCTTCGTTAGCAGTGGAGTTTGTTGATCGGCCAGAACGGGAGCCTGCAACTACACCACCAAGTCAAGTGCCACTCCTCTTCTCATTTCATGGAAATGTGCCAATATGGGATATAATTACACATTGGAATTTGATAATGGCTAGGTTATACATAGCTCTTTAATGGGATTAATTACAGGTTTGACTGACAACAACAAGGGACACTCGACCTTCCTTAGTGCCATGTTGTGAAGTTTTGTCTACTTTTATTTGCGAATCCGTGGCAACACTAACGACAGAGAATATCTTTATTATACAGCAAAGATCAGAAGCAACTGGTTAGAATACCAATATGTATGACACTTTAGCAGAAACTAGACAGAATCCTACAAGTAGGCGATCGGCGTGTGGGTGTGGCATATTTAGAGGGAGGGTTACCGCTGAGGTGGCACGCCTCACCTTGCACCAGAGAACCTACCGCCACTGGCATAAGAGAGCACACTACTGCTGCCACCAAGCAGTCACATTCAGTACTATGGGGGGTGCCACTAACGGGCCTATAGGCTCTATGGTGCCACTAACGGGCCTATAGGCTCTATGGCGCCACTAACGGGCCTATAGGCTCTATGGCGCCACTAACGGGTCTATAGGCTCTATCATGCCACTGGGAGTTACACATAGGCTCTATGGTGCCACTAAGACTACATAGGCCTATATATAGGATCTATGGTGCCACTAGGAGGTATATGTAGGTCTATAGGATCTATGGTGCCACTGAGGGGCATAGGCTCTATGGTGCCACCAAGAGGTACATGTAGGCCTATAGGCTCTATGGCCCCATCAATAGTATTACATAATTAAGCCTATAGGCTCTATGCCTCTCGGTGGCACCATAGCACCTATAGGCGTACTTTTGCTCCTCAGTGGCACCATAGAGCCTATAGGCCTAAGTATGCCTCTCACTGGCACCATATGCCTAGGTAGTCTTAGGCCCGATATTTCAAAACACCTAATCCTTAAACTTTGGACGGATTTAAGGTGGTTGCTAAGGAGTTCGGGCCAATTTAAGGCCTCACCTTAAATTGGGGTAAATATTTAAGGTCTGTGGTATTTCGAAACACCTTACCTGATAAAAAAGGCAGTTTAAGGTGATTTCTTTAAGGTAGGTCGGGAGGTACCTTAAAATTTAAGGAGGCCAATAAATTATAGTATTTGTAGTACTTCTTTTGCATTTATATATCTAATTGATGATAAATGATATAAATCAACGTATATTTTCATGAATTTTACATTATACATTCTATAATCATACATGATAAAGGGAACTATTTTCTCTCAAGTGTTGGGGATGGTCACATGAGTGATTTGGCAACATCGTTGTCATGGTGACAATGTTGTGACAACGTCGTCGTCAACCATGTCAACAACCTCGGCAAAATTAGATTTTACATAGATCTCAGGGAATTCTGCACAGATTTTCGCAATTATTTTTTTGATTTGAAGAGACTAACATATTTTCTTACGCAAATCATCTTCAGAATCACACTAATTTTGATAATGAATCGGAAAATAGTCTTAGATTATTATAATCTTAGGATGTGCAGGCACCTTAAACTTTTAAGGTCTCAAGGTCTTTTGAAATATTCAAGTTTTCCTTAAAGTTTAAGGAAAATGCATTTAAGGTGCCCAACGTCCAGAAGTTTAAGGCCACCTTAAACCAGGAAAAAGTTTAAGGTAAGGTGTTTCGAAATATCGGGCCTTAGAGGCATCATAGAGCCTATAGACCAACATATACCTCCTAGTGGCACCATAGAGCCTATAGACCTACATATACCTCCTAGTGGCACCATAGAGCCTATATATAGGCCTAGGTAGTCTTAGTGGCACCATAGAGCCTATGTGTAACTCCCAGTGGCATGATAGAGCCTATAGGCCCGTTAGTGGCACCATAGAGCCTATAGGCCCGTTAGTGGCATGATAGAGCCTATAGGCCCGTTAGTGGCACCATAGAGCCTATAGGCCCGTTAGTGGCACCATAGAGCCTATAGGCCTACTAGTGGCACCATAGAGCCTATAGGCCTACTAGTGGCACCATAGAGCCTATAGGCATATTAGTGGCACCATAGAGCCTATAGGCCCATTAGTGGCACAATAGAGCCTAAAGGCCTATGTATAATTTCTAGTGGCATGATAGAGCCTATAGGCCTATGTGTACCTCTAAGTGGCACCATACAGCCTATGATTATACTGGTACATGTTTTATAAGTGGCACCACAGAGCCTATTATATGACTACATGTCCCCCTGCCATTCCCATGCTATGCAAAAATTAGTGTTCAGAATGCTCACTAGGTGGCAGGAGCAGTGGGTCCTGTGGTGCCACCACAGCCTGTGGGATAGGTCCTCCCATGCCAGGCACCTCGTGCCAGTGCGGCGGTAACACTTACTGCATATTTAGCACGTGTCCTACCCCTATTATCGCCCAGGGGCTGAGGACTGAGCAAATTGAGCAGCTCTGCCCCTGGCCTAGCCAAATGATCGACTCTCTACTCCTAACCTCGTATGATACATCTAGGCTGCTGCGATAGAGGAATCCACAGAGCTACCCTTGGCCCTGGTCTTCAGGAACTCTCTTCAAATACAACGCAGCCCCAGAAGTCTGCCTTCAAGAATAATGCTAAGATCTAATACATCTACTCAGACTGAGTAGATGTATTAGATCTTAGCATTATTCTTGAATGCAGGTGTCTGTCATAGCCTTATCTGGGTCAGGGAAGTCCTCAGATTCAGTAATACTCATGCATGGTCGTTCATGTATGTCTGTAGACTGTAACTAAGACCAGACAGGGACAGATCAGGTTAGAGATAGGGACTCACCAATCACAGCTTGGTAAAACTGTTCCCCTCTAGAAAGGAATCCCCAACCCTGTCCTTGAGAATGGGCAGCGCTAGAAGCCACTCCATTTCCAAACTCCGCTGGCAGCTGCTGGCATTGGCCAGTGACAGAAAGACAGATAACAGGTGCCCCCTCCACAAATTGTGGAATAGGGACGAGTTAGCCATTTAGGTATGAATCCCATTATGTAAAAGATAAGAGGCATATATATTTAGTTTGCTACCTGTTACAACTTGCTACCTGTGACCCCATGACACGGCGTGAGGGTGTATAAACCGAGTGGCCTCTAGCACATCCCCTTGAGAATAGGGGCCCTAGACCCAATTTGATGCTATGACATGGCCATTTCTTAAAATCGACATGCGACGTGAGGCTTTGTGACATGACTCATGAGTGAAAAAATAAAGGACATATAGCTTGTTTCTTAAATTTGACATGTGACATGGCAGCATCATAGAGGTACATGGGGACTTAGATGACAGGTGACGTGGGCTTTTCTTATATTCAATATGCGACATGTGGGACCCGCCATCAAGGGGCCGCCCCATTATAGACATCTTAACCTAAGTAATGTCCCGGTGTGATGAATGGGCCTATTTCATCAATTAGGCACGAAAATGTGAAGCAAGAAATTGGTCATAATTCTTATACAAAGGTGTAGAATTGACTTATATTATGAAATGATTGAAGAATGTAACGATTTGCTGATTAAGAATCAAATAGTGTATTAGAACAAAATTGAGAACGAAGGTACAAAATCATTAAATAACGTATTACCGGAAGTGACGTCATGTGGGTCACGTGATTGTAATTGACCAATAGGAAGACATTTGTAGCTATATAAAGGTGCATTGGTGCCTGAAATAAACAGTCCCTTTATGGTAATCAATGTGTTCACACCTCTTCTTCATGGGATGGACAGCCTCTCAACTTAGCCAGAACATAGGACCTTGGTGGATGGGAGTCCCCCGATTTATGGGAATCCCCCAGGTTAGAGTTCCAGACTTAGTTAAAGAATAGGCAGCACGAAAGCCTGAAAACTTAGGCAGTAGGCACGAGCCAGGGGAACGAAAGCTCGAACAGTTGGGCAACGCGCTATCACCCTTTATTTGCAAACGCAACCCGAGTTCCCTGGCCAAGAGACCGACCTAGAATAGACAAGAGCGACCGAGACCAAGAATAGCCTGAGACACTGCTACTTCCTCCCCCTTTCATATTTTCACCTCTCTCCCGGAACGCACACCGGAAAGCCCTTAATCCATTTACCCTCGTGTACGAGGCACAACTCTCAAACAGAAGGTCTCCCATGCCAAAGAATCGGTCAGACCGAGACCAAAAGTCAACCCCCTTACGTTTAGGAGAATGGAAAACCCCGCTTCCCTAAATAATATCACACCAGTATAGTTGCAGGCGTTGTAGTTCCTTGGGCTGTAGACTAGTCATGTATGGAAAATTAAGCCTAAAATATGTATTCTTGTTTTTTATTTGGAGGGGGAATTGTTTTGACCATCCCTTAAAGACTCAAATTATTGACCAGCGGATGGGGGGGGGGGGGGGGGGCAAATGGGGCTATTGCCCCCCCCCCCCCCCCCCCCCCCCCCATAGACCCAGGGGACAAAATTTTGGCATCTTAAAATTGGAAGATCTGTGTAAATCTAGTGTTTTTATTTTTCATTTTTATAAGTGGGCTCAGGGTTTTTCCCCCTCCCCCCTTCCCGAGCACTGGCCATGGATCCACCCCTGTTGACAGATAGTTTTGAATGTCCGCCATACACCTTCTACAACTAGTTCACTTATTTAATCATTTAGAATAAGTTTTCTGATAGAGAATTGAAAAAGGAAATGAAATCAGTTCATAGTAAAAAATATTTCAAACTCAAAAAATTGCTAGTAGATCTAGGTAGCTGATACATACATTTCATGAGCCTTACTCAGGACTATAGTTAAATCAAAACCATGACAACTGGCATAACATCACAAACAAATTTTTTGTTCAATTCAATTAAAATGGTTATGCAAAAATTTAACTCAGTTTACTAACAAATGGAAATGTTACAATGATTTATCATGTAATTATACTGAAGTTTCATGGCTGATACATACACTGTCCTAATTAAGTTTTGGAAAATATTCTTATACTTTTGGAAAATATTCTTATACTTTCCAAAATGTTATAAATTTATTCTCAGTTGAGAAGGTCATTTGTAACATGTTCGAAAATTTTCACTGTGAAAAGTTGGGGAAGAGGGAAGAGGGAAAAAAACAACTGAGGGTTGACTGTTTGGTAGGGGCTGGGGTGTTATCAAAGGGACTCCGCCCATTAGATCTGCGACAAGCCAGGGCTAGAATGAAAAGTAAAACAGATTGATTTACGAGGTTTCCACGCAGGTCTTGAAAGCCTAGACTCAAGACAAAACCAGGACAAACACCCAATTAGCACATACACTATACTACTTAATTACACTATGAGGTCCATGAATAGATGCATAAAGAGAGATGTATAACTATAACTGCCTCTCCATTTAAACTTTCACAGGGAGTGCGCTGCCATTGCTTCTAAGGGTTGCACCCTCAGCTGTTAAATCGATTTTCTCAAATTAAAAGCCTTAAAAAGGATCTAACAGATTATTACAGTTCTGTAGCTAAAGGTCTTAAAAATGTAATAAATTCAGATATTTTAGAATTGAAAATAATTTGAGCCAATTGCTGCCTTCAAGAAAGTACGCTTACTGCAAATTTACATCGAACAATTTTCTCAGATTTATTTTTGTTTTTTTTTGGCAAGAGTGGTCTTGAAGCCGTGATTTTCCCGAACCTTTGTCTGAAACATGTCTTTGAAATGTCTTCAGTTGTTTTTCATAAATGCGTGGAAGCCCTGTTTTTGTGTGCTCATCCGTATTTCATTACTTAATGTATTACAATCTTTATGGTCATGTAGACATAGGCACGTAGAACAGGCAATACTCTGAGTGAGTAAATGTCTTTTATGTGCAAGATTGGTTTATCCAGCCTCATCAGCTTATCTGCGATAATCTACAAACATCTGCGTTGTGGTATATGTCAAGCATCTAGGTGGTAAAGTGTATCATTCATAAAAAACATAATCACCGTTAAATCTGGCGATATGGTACACTTTGTGCAGAGTGGCTCTTGGGTCCATATAGACGGCCTTAGTTTAAATGATAAGCCAAAGGAAGGTTATCTTTATGATCAAGTCCAGCTGTACCTAGCGACACACATTAATGTACTATGAATAGAGACCAGAAGTCAAGTTTGGTTTTTATATAGAAAAACGTATTGTGATGTAACTTTTTGATTTTGATATAGAAAAGAGCATTGTAATGTAACCAATGGTCTGTTTCATATCTGATTTGAGTAGTATAAACTTTTAAATTATCAATATCACAATATCTCAAACCAGATATGACACTCGGTCTAACCAGTTTCTAATGATGAAACAAAGGGTTCAAAGGAGAAACTGTATGTTTACATATGCATGTAAACATGCATTATCGTTATCGGATATATGGCATACTGATAACACAATGATCCTGCCTATTGTTATCATGATAACAAAGAAAACTGGCTAACCTTTGTATAACACAATAGACAACGATGCAGATTCTTTACATTTATCTTGAAATTGAAACTGGCTAACCTTTGTATAATAATAGACAATGATGCAGATTCTGTACATTTATCTTGAAATTGATTTCAAAAAGAAGTACATTTACATACTACGAACTTAAATATATTCTCGTGCTTCAACATTTTCGCAAATTCAGTACTACCGGTAATGGGCGATGAAAATTTTGCATATATATACTGGTCACTTCAACATTTCAATTTTTGTTTTATCAGTTACATCTTATTTTCGACTATCCATAAATATGCCTAAAAATGTGTACAGCGCTAAGATTGATACGTTTGGAGGAGATACAAAAATATATGATAACGACAACAAAATAAGTAAACATAGATTTTATTTATACAACCTACAAATTCATTCACTGATTCAGTAGTTATGCTTAAGTTGATCTGAGAAAAAGCTTCAAGGGTACTTGTCAACACATATCTGTTTATCACAAGTTTATCTATGGCAACAGTTGCCCAAACTAGTATGAGTGGGAGTTATTAGGTATATGGGTGATTGAAAAGGATATCTCTAGAATATAAGAAATCTTAAGTTGAACGTGGCTTGAGAGCTGCTGGGTTTGATGCTACCGCGTGAAAGGCCGGTGCCCTTGTGGGAGCCGGTTTTTATATTGACTTGTCAACATCTCCATGGAAACAGAGGTCTGAGGTTCAAAAAGTAAAAAAATGATGTTGACGAGGCTAAGAACCCAGACCCTTCAGGATCTCCACGTTGGGGTACTGATCAATGGGTCAAGGGATCTATTGTGTTCAGCCCCAAAGGTGCATTGCTGTGCACTCTCTGGATCCAGTTGAATTCCACCAGATCCCTTAAGTATTTTGATTTGTTGCCCTGTGGATGGGAATGAATAAGTTTAAAATGTGAATCTCTACATCCTCCAGTCCCTTGTGTCCTGGAAGGTTTAAGTGTCTGCCAATCTCAGTATTAAGTTTGTTGTAGGCTATGTTATAGAAGTGCACCTGGAATCTATCCATCAGGCGATTTTTGGTCTGGCCCACATATTGAATTCCACAACATTTACAGGTGAGGCTGTATATAACGTTTGAGCTTTTGCAAGATACATTGTGTTTCGCAATGTATTCCCTTCCAGAGGGGGTGCAGGTAATACTCCCTGTTCTGTTGAGGCGTGGGCAATATCTGCGTCCATTGGTGTGGCATGGGTTGCAAGGGCCCTTTTGTACAGGGTCTGGGTTGGGAGGTTTGATGGGAGGGAGTTTGGCCCGTACTAGAAGATCCTTGAGATTCCTGGGTCTCCTGTAGGCAGTGACAACCCCTCTCTCATGTTTCCTTCTAGTGGAGCAAGACCGGCCCAGAATATCCCAGTTACCATCTACAATATCTTTGAGTGCTCTGAAGCCTGGATTAAAATTAGTGATGAGGATATTGTTGTCTGTGCTCTCTCTGGGGTCCTCCTTTTGGTTCAGGAGGTCTGTCCAGTTGGTACTCCAAGCTTTTTGGAAGGCCTTTAGGATAATTTCCTTGGGGTATTTCCTTCTCATGAGATGTTTGGCTTTTTCTATGCTATGAGACAAAAAGGTTCTGTCCTCTGAGCAGATCCTACGTAGGCATAAGAAGAGACCCAAAGGGATACCTCTCTTGCAATGCCTGGGGTGGGAGGAATAAAAGTGGAGGTAATTATTGGAGTCTGTGGTTTTAGTATAGAGGTCAGTCCTCAAGTACCCATCAACCCCTTTAATAGCCCAAGCATCTAAAAAGTTTACCCTGCTGGTGGAGTATTCAGTGGTGAATTTGATGGAGTTGTGTACCCCATTCAGATGCTGGGTGAAGAGGTCTAGTTTCCTCTGTCCATGTTCCCAGATGAAAAAAATGTCATCTATGAATCTTACCAAAAGCAGTGGTTGTTTGTGGTAGGGGGCCTTCCATTTAGTACGTACGCAAAAATTCACAAATTCTAGACCCCACCACCTCCCCTTAGGCGAAAATATGCATTGAATTTGTATAGGACATATGCAAAATTCCTAAAATCTCAGACCCCCCACCCCCCCTTGGTGCGTACATACTTAATGGAAGGCCCCAAGGAGTAAACATGTTTGTCGTCAAATTCAGACATAAAGATGTTAGCATATATGTGGGTGCCACCCTAGTACCCATGGCCGTGCCTGCTGTTCATAAATAATTGTCCCCGTTAAACTTGAAGTTGTTCATGGTGAGGATCATGTTAAGCATCCGACAAATACTTGTGTTGCTGGGTTCCGGATTGGCGCCATAGGTTCTGTACTTGTTCAGAAACCTGGCAACTGCTATCCTACCCTCAAGATTGGGGATGTTAGTATATAGAGAACTAACATCCATTGTGCAGAGAATCGCATTGTCACTAAGCTTGGGGAGCTTTTGAAGTCTTTGTATAAAATCTGTAGTGTCCCTGAGGTATGATCTTATCTTAGGAAGGTGGAGTTTTAAAAAAGATATCAGTAAGGGCTGAGATCTTTTCTGTTGGACAAAAAAAAGAATTTAAGAAATCTCGACATACCTGCTTCTTTTTTGACCAATGATATCTGAACGCAGTACATTTTCTCTGTGCGTAAGCTACGTTTTGATTTGATAAATAATATTCTTCTAAGTCAATTGGTATTTTAGTTTAACCCATACCACCGTACGCACTGTTAGTGTATAATAATGACAACCATCTCTATTTCAGTTTTGATATGGTTCACTTTGGCCATGCCAACGCAGTAAGGCAGGTAAGATATCTTACATTGCTAAAGTTCACATCAGTTTTCAGATCGTCCGTAATATCTAAATATGTTAATGCTATAGCAGAGCCGCAGATATTTTCTCGAAAGTAAGAACGCTTAACAAGATCGAATTTCGTGTAGGTCTTTGCATTCAGCTAGATTTACCGTAGAACTCTGCGCTGAAATTTCTTGATGCAAGTTTAGTTGCAGGCTTTGATAATTGTATTCTTACATTCAACTTTAACGTTTCAGGCCAAACAAATGGGCGACTACTTGGTCGTTGGCGTCCATTCTGATGGTTAGTATAACTATTTACTATTCATATATTACTGTTTAATGGTGTAGACCTTGCGTAGATGTTGTCACGTGACCACTTTTTGGTGATCACCACGTAGTCACCATAACCATGTGTTTACAAAATGTTTAAGTTGTCAATAACACTAATTGTTATTAATATTTATGAATTAGTAGACATTAAGCCCAAATCTTTGTTCTGGATCTTTTAAAAATTCGAATAACAAGAATTTTAATTGATCGCCAACATGGTGGCTAGCACATTTTGGGAAGTGTGACGTCATGTGCACAATGCTATAGATCCGTGCCCTTTGATAAAAATGAATAACAGATTTCTGGTTAGATTAAGAATGGGAGTGTTTAAGGTCATTTATTAAAAGCGAGATCCAGAACAAGAATCACTGTCTGGGGTGTTGTCCATCACGGGTTTCGAACTTAATATAAGAGATACATTCGATTATGAAGTAACTATTTTAAATCATGAAGTGTTATTTCTACTCTAGCTGAAATTTCCAAGCACAAGGGTCCGCCAGTGTTCAACCAACAGGAGCGGTATAAGATGGTACGAGCCATCAAATGGGTAGATGAGGTAAGTACTGGAAATCAGAATGTATTTTTAAAATATGAAGTTTGTAAGATACTACGCTTAGCTGCAAATCTAAAAGGTGTATTTCAAAACATTTTACATAGAATACGAATAGTAAACCTAGAGGTTATTTGAAAATCAAATCTAGAAAATTACGCCTGTTTAGATGAAACAACTGAATATATTCTTCTTTTTGTTTAGGTTGTAGAAGGTGCACCTTATGTGACAGAGTTGGAGACACTTGACAAATACAACTGTGATTTCTGTGTACATGGAGGTATGCTATTGTTATCTTATTTTGCTCTCCTTTACATGAAAATATGATAATTGCTCAATATGATACTGTTGACGAAATGTTATAGCTCTTGCATGGCAAGGTTAATAAGAATAGCCGTTCAGTTAGAACGCACTACATATTTTCTCATCTGAGAAATTGCTTTTATCTCTACTATGTGTCCTATGTTATTCCTGCAATGTTTAATTTCGCCTTTATATTATGATAACCTTAGCACATTTTAATGGATGTTTCGATGTCTTCTAAACTTCAGATGACATAACAACAACGTCCGACGGCCGAGATAGTTATTGGAAAGTAAAGGATGCAGGTCGGTACAAGTAAGTGAATGTACCTAAGCAAGTGTCCGCAACTCTTATAGATTGTTCAGTCGGGTCCACCATTCTCTAACATTCAAACAATTTTCGATCTAGTTTATGTGTTAAGATAATTCTCACTTTCTAGGAAGCTATTTTCAAGACAGATTCCCCAGATTCATGCATCATTCATTTGCACTTTTTAGTCATTTCCTATTTTAAAATTGTCGTGCTCTCATCAACAAATCTACCGGTATATAACAAAATATTGTCTAACAAATAAGTTTGTCTGCTCATTTTTACCCGGGCTCGCTGTATTATCAAGTCGTCTTCGAAATATGATCGATCATTCGAATCTCGCCCGGGTATATGACTTGGACAAAAAGGCGGGAAACGACATTGAATCAAACTGCTACCAGCGGAAACAAGATCGCAAATTTCGACCTGCTTCCGGTCCCTATGATAACTCTATGAGAAGTCTATACCAGAAATTGACCATTGAAAAAGCATTAGCCAAGATCGGGATGGAGATTGACACTGTCAAACTGTATAACATCGACTCGACACCTCAGCATTAAAAAGCTTAGCGTCCCGGATTGCCGTGTAGTGTGATTATGTTAATGAGGGTGATGACGGCGAAGATGGCCGTCCCCGGCCTCTGATCGTAAAGTCAGCCGGGAATGCTTGCCTATTTCGCATATTTCCCGCGCGTTTCGGTCGAATTAACGCGCCATATAGGTCTATGTCGATCTTTTATTGATGATGCCGATGTGTTGGGAAGCTATCTGTCGATATAAACCCAGAAAATCGCATTTCTCTCCGGACTAGATTTTATGCGTACTCCCTTCCGGCCAAAGCACATCTCGCGCAGTAAGACTTGTCAAACCACAGCGCATTGCCTCAGAGGCCAAGATGGCGCGACCCGGTGAGGACACGTGTAGGAGTTCTCCGCGAGTGACCGCCTTTTACGCCTTAAATCGGCATCGTCCAGCAAATGGAGTATATATTATGGATTACAAATATCAGGAGCTGGTCTGGGTCGATACATCGTGAAGAATTAGGTCGATATATTCGATTGGCATCAAAGAAAAGGTTAGTGTCCTCCGCGTGTAGGTGAACGATAATAGAGGAAAATGGCGGGCGGCTTCACTCGCGCTGGCATGTGCATCTTCTTGTTTAAAATCAATCGATAATTCGCTCGATAATTCGTATTCGTATCCCCATATCTCATCATTCAAGCATTCCTTTCATATATAGAAAAAGAAGACGAATAACCCGGGTTTTTTCGGTTTTCTAACCGATTCTTTTCTTCCATAATTCCACCTGTAACCTTGTCTATTCCTCATTCTCTCATTTCAGAGAATGCAAAAGAACACAGGGAGTTTCTACAACAGATCTAGTAGGACGGTAAGAGCCTTATTGTTCGATTCCTCTTCCAGATGGTGCTAAATTAACTCATGGTAATCATGCAGGTACTATACAAAAAACAGTTCATGTTGAAATATTCTGTTAAAATAGTAAAGTAATGAAGGTCTTTAACCCTTTAGACCCCACAGGTTGCGCTCATGAATTTCTGGATTTCTCCAGGATTTGGATAGATTTCCTTTAGATTTCCCTAGATTTCCTTGTTATTGAAGATGTCCAAAGGAGGACCAACACCTAACTAATTGAAATATAGACATGGGATTTCAGCACTGGAAAGGAAATTAAATCAGCTTTTAAACGATATATTGGCCATAATTTATATTATGTTGAAAACTCAAGGCAGTACTGTCATCGGAAAAATGCTGGAAATTTATGGGAAAACAGCCATTTTTCCGGGCGGCTACGGCCGGATCGGGGAGTACACCCTCGGGCGGCTATGGCCGGATTGGGGTCTAAAGTGTTAAAGTCTTAACGTTAATAACGATAAACTGGGACGCTTTTGTTGATTTACCGTGGAACAAAAGCATATCCTAACGACAGAAAAATCTTTTATTGTTGTCTTTTTTTCTTGTTTTAGTATGTTATTAGTGACCAAACAGCACCACGAGCGGGACGAGGAGAAGACTCCAGACATGGCGAAACTGTCAGACATTGGGCAGGTAAGAAACCAACCCATGAGTACTGCATTTCCCCAATTATCTGACACTTTAACGTGTGTGTGTTTGGAGGGTTTACTCCTTTTTTCAGTGTTTCATTACAGACTTTGCTATTGAGCATGTATTTCATCAGACTTTACTATTGAGCATGTACAAATAAAAAAATACCTTGGTTAGGCTAAGATATTTGGAATCTGTAGATACCTAGTGATCGGCTGTTTTTTGATGTGGTTTATATTCATACATTACTAATTGAGTGATACCTCAATGTACTTGTGATCTTCTTTGAGCCAAAAGGAAAAAAGAGAACAACGGAAAATGCTGGGTGTTTTTCGTCAAATAAAGAATACACTATGCCAATCTATAGATTCTAATGTCTGTTGTAAAAAAAAATTCTTAAGTCCCTTTGCAAAATTAAATGGGACATTTAACGATGTATTTGAATGGCTTCATGTATTGCAGTTTAGTTGCTCTCCCAAAATGGGTAGTGCATGCTGGCCTGCTGAACAGGTAGGCACGATCAGGCTCTGAGGTGTTCATAAACACCTTGTGTGTGAATGTAGTTCTGGCTCTTTACTTCCATGCCTACTGTGATTAAACACCAGGGCCATGGGAAACCCTCACCCGAACCTATATAGCTCAATATATTTAAGACACCAATGAGATAGCAATGATTTACTTAGGAATAGGTAACATAAGAGATATGGGTTATAAAAATGACCTGTCCCTATCATTCCAGGCCCATTGGCGGGATTTGTGTTTGGGGAAAAAAGTGGTTTAATCTCTGGTGCCATCGGCCTGTAAGGGATACCTTTCAACTGATAGGAAATACTTATAGACAGCATCGTGCACATGAATTTTTGAACATTTATGTTTGGAAGGACCTGAGAGCGAACTTTTGATTCTTTACCCCAAAACAGGTATTAATTTGCCAACTACCATTTTTGGAAATAAAAGTTCCTTGCCACTGGACGCCAAATTGAAAAATTGTCCATATGAATTTATTAAAATAATTAGGAAGGAATATTTATTCTTTAACGCCACGGCTGTGATTGTCATATGTTATTCCAGGTGATGTCAAATAGAGGCAAACAGGTGACATTATTGACGTCCTTTGACAATGTTTTCTGCTTTAACTAGCGTCAGGACAGGGTTTATAATAAAAGGACAGGACTGTTTTAAAATTGTAAATAAAGAACGGGACCGAAAAGAACTAAGGTTATTAATGTGTATCTTTAGTATTCTTCATAAAAAATAGGCGTGCTATTTAATTAACTAAATATTGTTTTTTTTGTTTTTCGGATAAGCGTTACGTTAACATTTCATGCTAACATTATTATTTCTTATGTGATTTACGGGAATCTGAAAAAATAATTATCTGCGATTTAATTTTCAGCAATATAATATTCATTAGATGTAATTTTCAAATAGATAAGATGAACCTGACGAGGGATTTTTTTTTATCTTATCAATACTGAAGATTATTACTGAAACAAACAGCATAATACCAAACCATATTTTATTAGCGGACAATTTTCAGTGACCAGATTTGAAACATGAACAGCCTGTTATTATCTTATAACTGAAATTATGATAAATAAACCTTTCTCTCTGACAGCCAGGGCCACAGCTTTGTCTTCAATGGAAATAGGGGTTCATTGGCTAGTCGTAACTAACATGATGGTTGTATTCGGAAAGTGAACTTAAATACAGCATATTTCGAAGCCAGATTTTAAACTAAAAGTAGGCATGTCACAATGTGGAAACAAGTCGTGACTATGCAGCAGTCGCATTTTAGGCCGGAACAGTAAAGGGATAGAGCTTAGTTACCCTCCCATTTAGAATTATAAGCATACAATAAGTCCCACATTACCTGAGTTTCAACAAGCGTTTGTCAACCTCTGCTAAACGCTACGTTGGCAGACAATCAAAGTAAACTGTCAATCCTACAATCGTGATCCATACCTTACAACTACTTTAAGGTTAAGGTATGGGGTCTTCGAATTAAGGCACGACAGTTTGAAATATTAAAAAAAAAAAATTATTTGAAACACGGCTTTCATACCTCGTCGTGCAATGAAGTATACAAAACTTCTGCTTTTGCTTCTGTAGAGTGTTTCTGAGTGAAGTGTGTCTCAAAATTTTGATCAATTATACGCAGACAATTGTTTCGTCTTTTTTTTTTAAAAAAGATGTTAACCGAAAACTGAAAAAACTCTTATTAACGTTTCCAGAGAGGATAGTTTGAAATCCAAGCTTTTAGTGTGTCCGTCACCTTTGAAAAGGGCGTGAATAATCTGTTTTGAAAAATGAAAAAGTCAAAACATATATGTAATTTTCCATGTTAATTTATTTTCTTCATATAATTGGTATTAATGAATAGCTCAGATTTTCATTTTAAATCGTTGTACGTCATGTCTATATGCATTTAAGAAAAGCCAACCAGTCAAGAACACGCACACGCACACACATTGTCGAGCCCTACCCCTACTGTCACCTTAGATAGATAGGGATGCTCCGAAGATAGTTTTCCGCTGGTACGCGGTGGCTTATTGTTTGGATAATAAATATTCTTATCAACACGTTTCACTAAAGATTAACAACATCTCATTTAAAATTACAATACATCTGCATAAACAAACATAACATAGCGGTACTCTGGTCTCTCTTTCGGTTCATACTGTATGGATTGATACTTTGTCGATCCTCGATACTTACCCATGAGTGAGTTATAATTTCCTTTGATTAATGACCTTTGTTGCACGAGTTTCTTGTATCTCTTTCTTAGAACTTCAGTTTGGCCTTATATATCCAATATAAGTTATGGATTTGTTATGGAAACTGTAGAATCGCCATAATTCTGACGAAAGAGCAAAGTTCTGAAGTTTCATTTGATAAGAAAAATAACCTGAAAATGGTAAACCTTTTTCAGGATAAGACAACGCGGAGCCCCTGGACTGGCACTTCACAGTTCATTCCTACCACTAAACGTATCGTTCAGTTCTCGGAAGGCAAGGAGCCGGGACCCAACGATAAGATCGTCTACGTTGCTGGAGCCTTCGATCTCTTCCGTATCCTTATACAGTTGTCACTGACAATATGCACGCATATAGGTTTGCATGCATATGGTTTGCTTATAAGTGTTTTCTTTAAATACAGTTATAAAAGAAAGGTTCTGTTTCTTTCAAAACAATTTTATTTACCCCTTATTTTCCCTCATCTCGAGCCAGGTTGCTCCTCATATGATCATCCATGAGCGATGGTAAAATACCCAGCGCTCAAGAACAACTGAATCTTTTAATTAAACCAAATAGTGTAATAAGTTTTAACATGGTCATTTTGTCCTCTTGCGTGATTTAAAGAAAAAAAAAATTCTTGCTAATTATCTAAACGTTAGTTTACTATATAATGATTTTAAATTTTACCAGATTCCTATTCACATATGTTAAGGTAATACTGTATTTCTCCATAGACATATATCAGTGCAGGTTTAACCTTAACCTTGGTAGATGTCGGTCATCTTGACTTCCTCCAGGAAGTTGCCAAACATGGTGACTACATCATCGTCGGCGTCCACTCAGATCCGGTAAGTCCAGTCAGACTCTAAAGTCCTTAGAAATCGATATGATTAATGTTAGTATCAGACCCATGTAACCGTGCAATTAATAGAAATGTTATTTGAGTGAGAAGTAGCAAGTGCTAAACCCATGAAATATGTCTGATACTTTTAGGAAATATAAAAATACATATGTATATCATTTTTATTGGGAACAGAAAGGTTCCGATCTTCCACCCGCTCCCACTGATCTTCCAAGTACTTCCATTTATCTGATATTTGATGTCAATCATACATGAAAATAAAGGGTACGGTTCTCACCCGGTGTATTTAAGTGCACCACTTTCAGTGCGAGTAAAAAAAAACTCGTCTTATTTGTAGTATTTAGGATTGGGGATGACACAAGGTGACTACTTATTTCATATTAGTCTACTGGCTCCACTTCCACTTATTCTTTTATTTTAAAGTTAAGGATATTAATAAACGATTATTTCAATTGCAGGTTGTGAATCGTTACAAGGGGTACAACTACCCAATCATGAATCTGCACGAGCGTGTACTGAGCGTTCTCACCAACCGGGTAAGTGTCAGACAGACTTTGTTAGTTCATACTCTTGAATTGCTCTTTCACGAGGGACTTTTCTCCCATACAAAAGGAACACTCTACCAACTGGTCTTCACAAAGGTTGCGACTTGGCATTGTAGGAAACTAAAGAGAGAGGGTAACTGATGTGTAACTGAGCGGCAAGCTTTTAAACAGTCAGGGAAACAATCTGTGGCCATGGCTAGTTTCATAAGGTACTCTAATCAAAATTTATATGTCCATACATATAAAATTTAGAATGTTCACATAATATTCATAGACAATACTTATGGGTTAAGAGTAAAAGTATCACCGCTGCCTATTCACAAACTGGAAGGAAGAATGTATGAACAAACACAAGGATTGAACCTACCTTTTTGGACTTGGTATAAAACAGCTATCGATAAACTATTGAGTTCATGCACACGTTTCCTCGCAATTTTCCGTTGATTTTTCTTTTAAACTGTTAAATTTCTGTAGTAGAATTGATATAAAATCTATCAAATATATAATTAATCTATATTTAAAAAAAACAAAAACATAAAAACCTGCTCCCTCCCCTTTTGCAGTACGTATCGGAGGTGGTTATTGGCGCCCCGTACGCCGTCACCAAACAGATGATGGACCATTTCCGTATAGACCTCGTCTGTCACGGCAAGACCCCCGTCCAGGCCGACGAGGACGGGTCCGATCCCTACGCCGTGAGTCCGCACAATGTTTTTGAGTAGTCCATGATAATTAAATATTTAGATTTTAATTTCTGATGGTGTACATTGAATTAATTTGAAGAAAGAATAATGCTATTTCAATTTATAAACCTGTTTTCTGAAAACTTCTGTCTATTCATAAACGATTTTGAAAAGATCAGAATTTAATACTCGTGTATAATGTAAGTGTTGGTATTACTGTATACATTCAACTTCAGGCCCTTGTCATATCATCTGTACTTTAACTATCTTGATAAGTTACTAGGGGTCGGTAGAAGCAGAGTGTATACGTGTCCTTTTTGGTAATTGTTTATCATCACCCCCACCCCTCAAACATATCTAGAAGATATGCCCATTTTCCTATATTTTTGGGGGATTTCTTCTTAATATATCGTACGTTCTCTCCATTGAAGGAACCCAAGCTACAGAACAAGTTCCTGTCCATCGAAAGTAATAACTCGCTCACCACGTCAGATATTGTGGAGCGAATTATCAAGAACAGGTAGTTTTTTTTGTTCTTTTCAAACACAATTTGCAAAAGATTTATTAACCGATCTCACTTGTGTAGCGTACATAAACCCTATATATCCCTCCCCTCTATCTGGATTTTTGCCTGTTCATCATAATTCACTTTAATACATGAATGAATTTTTAAGTCCTTAAATAAGTACCTAGGTGACCGCCACCGGGCGTGTGAAAACAGAAACATGTGGTGAAAATTCTCATAACAGGGAAAACTGGAGGAATTTAATTTTTAGTGAAAAAAATGGATTTGTATTGGTGTAATGCGTGAATGGATACCATTTTTTTCACTAGTAAGGGTTGAATGTCGATCCTTTGTATTCACTTGAGTGCATAACGGAAAGTTGTGTAGTAGTTAGCTGCCTATTGTGTGAGGGCCAAGCTGCCTATTGTGTGGGGCCGAGCTGCCTATTGTGTGGGGATGACCTAACTGTCAATCATGCCTATAGGTGTCCGCCAAGAGAGGCCCACTGCCGCCTTGGACACCTCTCACCCCTGTGATCTCAGCCCTGCTATCATTGGTGGCCTGTCAGGGTGTAGGTCCGCCCCCTGCTGGTCTGGGCACGTGGGGTAGGTGAGGGGGGAGGGGCTGGCAGACGCCACTCACCCCTCTGGTCAGTCGTTGGCTGTCAGGTGTTGGTCAGCCCCCTCTGGTCTGGGCACGTGGGGTAGGTGAGGGGGGAGGGGGTGGGAGACGCCACTGAGGCCTGGATCAGTGGTGGGATATCAGGGTATAGGTCTGCCCCCTCTGGTCTGTGCACGGACGGCAGGTGAAGGGGGAGGGGGTGGGAGACGCCACTGAGGCCTGGGTCAGTGGTGGGATATCAGGGTATAGGTCCGCCCCCTCTGGTCTGTGCACGGACGGCAGGTGAAGGGGGAGGGGGTGGGAGACACCACTGAGGCCTGGGTCAGTGGTGGGATATCAGGGTATAGGTCCGCCCCCTCTGGTCTGTGCACGGACGGCAGGTGAAGGGGGAGGGGGTGGGAGACGCCACTCACCCATCTGGTCAGTGATTGGCTGTCAGGTGTAGGTCCGCTCCTAGTCTGTCACAGTCAGACCCACTGTTTCCTACAGTGATTATGTATTAGGTCAGGGACGGACTAGTCAGCTCCCTGCTGGTCTGGGCACGTGGGGTAGGTGAGGGGGGAGGGGGTGGGAGACGCCACTGAGGCCTGGGTCAGTGGTGGGATATCAGGGTATAGGTTCGCCCCCTCTGGTCTGTGCACGGACGGCAGGTGAAGGGGGAGGGGGTGGGAGACGCCACTCACCCATCTGGTCAGTGATTGGCTGTCAGGTGTAGGTCCGCTCCCTGCTGGTCTGGGCATGTGGGGTAGGTGAGGGGGGAGGGGGTGGGGGTTATTGCATTTTTTTCACTCTAGATCGTTTACGATCTACCTTCACGTATTTCTTGTTCCACCTTCTGTATTTCTAGAATCTGAAAAAGCAGAACCGAGTGAACTATTATTCGTTTAATTAGTAGCAAGCGAAATGACCGTGGTCACCTTGAGCTACGGATAGACTAAGTGCATGTATTACGTCGTCTCGACTGTTGACTTTTAGATGAAGACTTTTAGACTTTTAGATTACAAAGTTCCAACTGAGATATACTGAAGCTGATATACTTATATCAAAGCCTATGTAATCATTATATTTTAGGTTGAATTATGAAGCAAGGAATAAGAAAAAGGAAGAAAAAGAAGCCAAGATCATCGAGCACCTAGAGAAACAGAAGGCGCAGAACTCTTAGAAAAGGGATCTCCGAATGGAATAAGGCAGTTTCATTGCATCAGTCAGTAGATGCAAACAGAACATTTTAACATAATCAACGATCAAAGGAAACACTTTACCAATAATTTGTGGGTGTTTTCCATACACACGTTTTTATTCTTCTAATTAATCAAATTTCTTTTTGCATGTCTCATTAAAACTTACTAATCGTTACCCCTATTGGTGTCAACTCTTACATTGAAAGACAGAAATTGAACTTTATATTATATATATTTTTTGACACTTCAGTTACACATTTTAACATATGCTATTCCTTCACTTTAAAAATCAACGCATTCGAAAAACGAGCAATTTCGAGATTATCAAAACTTTTATTGATATTTGTTGAAAGAATTGAAATCATTTACTATTGATCTTCTGTAGATGTGAGATTTCCAACTAGTCCGTGATTGCACCATGAGAAAATTGGTATCGATGCATGTTGAAATAATTCCATAATGATAAGCAGTCGTTTGTACAGTTTTTAGATAGGTACAATGTTATTGTGAGGTCGGGAAATGTACGGTGTATAGGGTAATCTCGTCTGCCACAGCAGTCTGAGGGATAATTTAGAGGGGTGATTCTTCATGTATCATGAAGAACGCTAAAATAAGTTTTACCATTCAGTAGGTTTCGTGGTAGCTATGATATGTAGGTGAATAATACTAAGAAGTTAATATTTATGCAGAGTGATGAAACAAGCGGGTATCGGGCTTTAACGGACACCTACAAAACCAAAATATGGTTGGGAGATGATACCTAGTATATAAACCATGAAACATTGGTAAAGGGAATAACAATCCTAAACTCGGTCAACTTGTACTACATATCCTCATGGCAAATTCTTCGTAACGGTATAGAATCCTTCAAATTTAGTTGATGTATTAAGGCATATTCATGTTGTTGAACCAAAGCTCTTATGAACATTGCAATAATAATTGTGTCATGTTCAATCCATCGACTGTAGAACTTAACTAAAATACTAGTATAAAAATGTAGCCGAGAAACAAGATTGGAGTTACGTCATGAACGGCTGGATTTTTTGGTCAGTATTTTAGAATCATACGGGAAATTATACACTTGTTCTTACTTTTTACAAAAAGTAGTTCTATCATAAGCACAAGAAGATGTACACTAACTGCCGCTGTCTTCGCAGATTAAATAATTCTGAAAAATCGGTAAAGGTAACAACCACCCTAAACTTGGTCAACTTGTACTACATATCCACATGGCAAATTCCGCATAGCGCTATTGAATCCCTCAAATTAAGTAGATGTATTAAGGCATATTCATGTTGTTGAAACAAAGCTCTTATGAACATTGCAATAATAATTGCATGTACAATCCAACGAATGTAGAACATAACTAAAATACTAGTATAAAAATGTAGCCGAGAAACAAGTTACGTCATGAATGGCTGGATTTTTTGGTCAGTATTTTAGAATCATATGGGAAATTATACACTTATTCTTACTTTTAATCAAACATAGTTCTATCATAAGCACACAAATTTGTACACTAACTGCCGCTGTCTTTGCGGATTAAGAAATTCTTAAATGTTTTGTTCGTCAATTACCTTTATGTTGCATTCTGTATTCGTTGCCTGTGATAACAGAAGTAGGCTACAATTTTTGTCGATGACAATATATCCGGTGGTTTTAGCTTTGTTGTATGTTGATATAATTACTGCAGATTTTGAGTTGGATTAGTGACAAACAATATGGGAATAACTTTTTTGGAAGATATTTTAATTTGATATGTGAGATACTAACCGAAGAAACATAGATTATAATCATAACATGAATATTTGTTAAGTTAGAATATTAAAGTGATAAAACGCTGTGGTTACATGGAGGTTAGTTTTTGAGATTCTAATAGACCATAAGATGCATATATGTACATGTAATTGAAACTCGATTTTGCCCTTGTTTCTGTGATATTGTAATAACGAAATGAAGACTACGATTTAAAGGAATAATACATGGGAAAATATATGTGCATATACTTTGATAATACTTTGCATTGTTATTTCTAAACCAATAAAGTCAGCAAGCCGTATTTGGAATTGAGTTAATTTGGCATGTTGTGAATTAAATGAATTATAGGGGTCATGAGTTAATTAAATGAAAAATATCGGTCATCAATGAATTATGATTTCAACTTTCAATTGTAACTTTCACAAGTGGCATTTTCTGTACATTCCTTTATGAGTATTTTCTTTCTGAGCAATTTGATTTTGTGTCTAGACCAATGAAATGTGTTGTTCTTAATTGGAATTAAGAGACATAATAGAGACAAAAAAAAAATCAATTTTCGAATTTTGAGGGATTTCATTTTTTCTCACCAGGTGGCAGCACTGTGAAACTTTTAAAACCTGAAATGCTTGAGAGGAGGCGATTTATTTATTTTGATTACTTGCGGACCCCTTCGGGATGCAAGTCCTGGGCCTTGAGACTTCCATTAGTGATGACATCACCACTGCCATGTTTCACCCTGTACTTAGCAAAAAAGGTCATTTTGTCACCCATTTCGGAGGTGAAGTTTAACCGCCTACAGCCTAAAAAATACCATCAACATATGTGAAAACATCTCAACCTTTCCCATTTGGCATACTGAAAAGAAATCTGCAGTATTGAAGGCTGGATATCATAGATTTCACTTAGCAGTCTGAGTAAAGTCCTGTATGTATATCCCTAAGCCTGAGGCAAGGAGACCCCCACTCTGGAGTTAATCACTTTCACATGTGCTGTCCTGACTAAGGAGATGTAATCTGATAGGAACAGGGGGCTCACTCTAGGCCATTATTCTATGGATGACTCTAACATAAGGTGGTTTATGGTGTATAAACCACTCTTTTCCCAGCTTCTGAATAGTCTTTAAGGCCTGATAATTATGAGGTCAGGTTACTATTTAATGATTGGACAAGTGTCATTTTTCCCTACCTACCACCAAAATACTTGATACGTCTTCTTGTTTTGATTTGAAATCATATTTTACCTGTACTTAATTCATCCTCAATAAGAAACTTTTAGATTTTGAAGTTCTGTATCTTTACTCACCAGGTGACGTTAGTATATCCAGTCAGTAATCCATTTGAGACCAAAATCCCATTTTGCACCAGTCCGTTGGTGTGTGTGTAATTGTCCTTATCTCAGCTATATAAAGCAACATCGCAATTTCTAGTCTGGCGTGACATTTGAAAAGTCAGACTTTCTGTAACAACCACAAATATATGATTTTTTTTGGCCACTGCTCTGGGGAATACCCTCCCATCAGAGAGAATTATACTATATTATAGTATACTTCTCTCTGCCTCCCACCAAGGAGGGACTACCAAGGATGGACGCTTGGTTTACCAACTATTGTCATTCTAACCACCACCTCTGCCCCCTTCCACCATGGAGGGCACTTATTTTGGTCGTTACGAAGGACAGAAAGGCCAACCCAGAATCCTAAACGTTTTCACCATAATTATGAAGAATACAGTGATGGAAGTCCCGTGTAGATTTTCGTTTTCCAGGAAATTTGGGGAAACCCATATCTTGTTTTATCATCAGGGCGGTGATAAGGGATCTGGAGACGACAGCTGGTGCTGTTCAGTAATCCTCAATTACAATGTGCCATTTTGGGTGTTCCACCTGAACTGGGTTCAATAAAATAAGACCTTTTCTTTACTACAGTAAAAGCTTTACTGTTTTACTGTGAAACAAACGCTCCGAGGTCCAATTCCCAAGTAAGCCTACAGCCTAGTGATTAGGTTCTTTGGCTATCAGAGAGGTTCATTTCTATGTTAATGGTGTAACTGTGTTAAATAGAATATTTTAAAAGGATTTACAAATCCCATCTGAGTAAAATTTGTCTTTTAATAATATAAAGTGATATACTGGGCATTTTGTTATACACGTTCCTATAGCAAACCCCATAGAATTTTGCTTGCTGTTGCCGTCGATAACGTTCGGTATATTTTGGCTTTCATATCACTGCTGAATATTGAAGTGTGAATGTTCTGGTCAGCACTCTAGGGAGGAGTAGCTCTAATATAAGCGCCATTGCCTACTTGTAAATACACTTAGGCCTTAATCTGTACATTCTGGTTGATTAACCCACCATAGTAACGAAATCTTCCACATCATCTCTTCACCCAAATAGAGGAAAAAATAGGGAAAAAAAAAAGAAGAAAACACATGTTTACATTTGTACTTTGAGGAACAATCATATCAAACACATTTCTGTTACAATGGCATTTGCATTTTATTTTCTCACAATTATTCTTTCATATTATACAGTATCAACACAATAAAACTGAAAGCACGAGAACATATAGAGATTATTTCCTGTATTTACAAGGATATATAGCTGGGATTAAATCAATAATAGATCACATAAGATTCTGGTTGAGGTCTCTCTTTCGTCGTCGATTATGTGCCCTTTTTCCAGTCCGTACTTTCGTTTTTCTTTAAGCTGACTTGACACATTTGGTTACATTCATCGATGTCAACATTATGTGGTGCAACTCATTCCAACCTTCTGATATAAATTTTTTTAATTTGACTTGATTGAAACTTTTCCAGTTATTCAAATTATCAATCTTGTTTAGTTCAATCTCACAATAAAAGGAAATAGAAATTCTCGTTTTAAGCACTCTCTTTGGTTTGTAGGTAATCGCTAGGCATAAGGACACGACTCTCCATGACTTGCAAGATACACAGTTAGTAAATACATGTACTGAATTACCCGTTCGGACTTTAACCTTAGTTGACCTAAGTCCACCTGACCACCCTGAAGAAGAATGGTCAGAAATTGGGTAAGAGAATTTCTTCGAGATGCAAATGTGTCGTCGACAGTTTCATATGACTCCTGTGAATAGCTCGGGTCTTCACCGTTATACTCTCTCCGACAACCAGATGGCGCCTTTGCAGCCGACTTTGATGACGTTTGTGAGGGCGTCATATAGCGGAGCCTATGGAGAAATATCAACAGAAACGCTATCAATTATTTATGAAAACTTAATATAACTTTAGTACACGTTGCTTGCATTGTTTTAACTTTGGTTATAAATCTTCTTTTAGACAAACCGGCAGCAATCTGCTTAACATTCAAAGGGCCTAGCAGATCCATGATTTACAATTTTTATGGTGAAATGGAGAAACGCCTGACCTATTCCTAGGTAACATTACCGATTACGGCTTCTCAAAATTAAGTTTTTATTTGGATATCAACACCAATCCTCTGTTTAGTCATGGCTTCAAAAATCAGCGAGAGTCACGGTGTAATATTATAGACTAATTTCCTAATGCTGATCATTATGGGTCCGAACTGTTGGGCTTAAACCAAGGAGAATGGTGTAACGAAGAGTGATGGGGGGGTCTTGAATTTTCATGTAACGGGTCCATTCTGCCATATAAGTGGACTTAGAGACTACAGTTCTAAGAAACTACCATTACATAACGCCGATAAGGATCCTACAGCCGTTAATACACTTATTTGTCTCACCTTTTCTGCGTCGTGCTCCAAGCCTGTGTCAAGATGGTGCAACTCGTCATCTCGGAATTGGCTTATTATCTGAAATACGATGTTGATAACCATAAATGTTACATATTAATATCAATCTGATGAAATTGTAAAATAAATTTAAGAGATAAAATTAGAGATATGTATGGTAAAAAAAGTTTATTTGCATTCTTTTTTCTTTTGTCGATATTATTGAAATAATGTTATCCTCTACATTTTCATCTCCTAACAAACTAACATATGGCGAGGAAGATTTGCTCGTAAAAGCTACAATGTTTGAAGTAGCCAGTACCAGTAATCAAAACTCTGTTATACATTTATCTGAGTTTGATTGACAATGAATACGTTCATTGACAGCAAAGAATCTGATTGAACGGTTCTCCTTTGAGCAGAGAAGGAGATTTAAAAAGGTTGCCTGGTAAGTAAGGGTTGTTAAGGATCGTCAAAAATGAAATCTTTCTTACCTTGAGTAGTTGTTTGTGTTTCATCGGTCCATCTTCACCATCGGCCATCAAGGCCCGAATCTGACTGAAAAACACATTCAGCTCTTTAATAACACGGTTTTCTTAGTTTTGTTACCTATAAGCGATGGTTTCACTACTTTAACATAAAGGAGAAGTGACTGTGTATCAACTTGAAAGCCTATACATCATTTTATTAACAAGGTCACAGGTGGAATTATGGAAGAAAAATATCGGTTACAAAACCGAAAAAACCCGGGTTATTCGTCTTCTTTTTCTATATATGACAGTAGAATGCTTGATCAAATATGGGGACATGGAATACGAATTATCGAGCGAATTATCGATCGATTTAAACAAAAAGATGCACACGCGAGTCCGCCGCCATCATGAATATCCTCTATTATCGTTCACCTACACGTGGAGAACACTAACCTTTTCTTCGATGCCGATCGTATATATCGACATGATTCTTCATGTAAATCGACCCAGACCAGCTCCTGATATTAGTAATCCATAATGTATACTCCATGAGACTGGACGATGCCGATTTAAGGCGTAAGAGGCTATCACTCGCGGAGAACGCCTACACATGTCCTGACCGGAGCGCGCCATCTTTGGCGTCTGATGCAAGAGGCCTGTGGTTTGACAGTCTCCATAGACCCCGTGCCAGTCACGCGTCCACCCCTATCAAACGCGCGGTTTTGATAGCGAATTACGGAGTTCCGGCCCGTAGGTGCAATGCTTAAGAATTAGTTTATGACTCCCTGTATGTCCTGAAACCAATTCCTAGAAAAAATGTTGATAGTTTTGGATAGCCCTGGCCCTCATCTGTTACATACTAGAACATCAAGATTAATTCGCGAGAAATAGCCGTGAAATCCAATGTTTTCTGCCCCCTCCAATGCTGTAGCATACGGCGGATGTCAGGAATAGGTCCGCGGCAAAAGGGAACCGGCACAGGGTCTATGCGCATGATATATAGTCCGCAAAGAAATGCGGTTTTCTGGGTTTATATCGACATACAGCTTCCCAACACATCGGCATCATCAATAAAAGATCGACATAGACCTATATGGTGCGTTAAGTCGCCCGAAACGCGCGGGAAATAGGCGAAATAGGCGAGCAAGCCCGACCGACCTACGGGAGGGAACACTGGGGGCCGCCATGCTCGCCGTCTTCACCCTACTTAACATAATTTATTCAACTGGCTCCTACACTACACTGCAATCCGGGACGCTAGGCTTTTCAATGCTGAGGCGTCGATCGATGTTATACAGTTTGACCGTGTCACTCTCCTACCCGATCTCGGCTAATGTTATTTCAATGGTCAATTTCTGGTATAGACTTCTCATAGGGATAGCATTGAGACCGGAAGCAGGTCCAAATTTGCGATCTTGTTTCCGCTGGTTCTGTTATAGTTCAATGGAGTTTCCCGCCTTTTTGACCAAGTCAGTATACCCGGGCGAGATTCGATTTGATCGATCATATTTCGAAGACGACTTGATAATACAGCGAGCCCGGGTAAAAAGAAGAGGTGTAGAGCTCAGCTGTATTAAACACAACTGCAGAGGTTAAGTGGACAAATGCTACTTTATCTTATAGATTATGAAATGTTTCAAACATTTCGGTTCTCTCTCTTGAGTTTGCGCAGCGGGTTTCTGAATAAGTATGTTGCTTCTTTTTATCTTCAATAAATCACACAATTGAGAAGCACTCATGTGGAAAATGTTTCCTTTTCTTTGAATTTCAATGGTCAGGGAGCAAAATATGAGATTTTTAAAGGAGGTCACAAACCACCAAACCTGAGATCCGACTGGGTGAAGAAGGTGTATTACACAGTCTTCCCAAGTTTTCTTGTAGAAAACAATTTCAGACCTAACTAAGACCAAGGCTAGGATATGTAAGACCCATCAAGGAAAGATGGTATGACTTAAAGACATTCGGTTGTATGTAACATTTTGTATCCACTAACAAGTATGCTATGATGATTATATTAGAGAAAACTGTTCCCCATTAACTGCCGAGCTATCTTAGAGAATATTTGCTTGTTTATCAAGCGATTAGATCCTGACCTTACAATCGTCCCTCCAGGGTGGGGGGGGGGGGGGGAGATAGGGGCTAGCTGACCTGACCAAATGGTGAAGCTATACCAGGCTTTCCTCCTTGTTAGAATGGGGTAAGGGTAGGTCACAGAGTGGATCTGAACTATATAGTTGACCAATAAGATTTCTCTTAAGGGTA
Organism: Lepidonotus clava; assembly: GCA_936440205.1. Taxonomy (NCBI): domain Eukaryota; kingdom Metazoa; phylum Annelida; class Polychaeta; order Phyllodocida; family Polynoidae; genus Lepidonotus; species Lepidonotus clava. The sequence goes on from OW387135.1 coordinate 25,760,911, forward strand.
GTAGGGGGGCATCAACTTTACTGCATCTATCCACAATGAACTGTTGACTATAGGTTGTTGTGGTTATTGGATAACAGAAAAGTAGACTTAAATTTTCTGGGTAAATAGGAAAATTATCTGAAAGAAGAAATATGAATGAACCTTACATCCTATATTGCCCATTCTTTTTAAATATATTCTTCGCGCATTTACTGTCATAACTACTTACAGTTTTTGAATGCGATTTATTACTTAACTTATAGTGATATATCATGCAATGCGATACAAGACTTGACCAAAAGAATAAAAGATGTAAGAAAGAATGTCAAAATTAAAATCTTTACAAACTGTACTATATAAATGTCATTCGGAAAAATGCACAGCAGCATAAGATTGTATTACTAGACTGAAAATCGATCCATCTGTCAAAAAATAATTCCAAATGGTCAAACACTATGAATGATATTTATATTAGTGTAAGCTTGATTGCGATAAAAAATATTTAACTTCATTTTCTATTTCTGCGGGGCGGGACACCTATAAATTTCCGATTCCAACATCCATAAACTAATTCTGTGATAAGTGACAAGTAAGCAAAAGAATTATTGCTTAAGTACCACTTGGGTTGAATGGCCAGGCTTCGACAATAGTGTCATCGATAAATCATATGTAACAGTTCGATGAAGGACATCTATAAAACCACTTATTTAAATCTATAAGCATATCACAGTTGTGTCTCATAAACTGTCTAAGTTGTATTTCTGGGGTTTACGGTAGGCCACTGTGGGTCATATACGTCAGAGATTACAGGTCTATAGCCTTAGAAAGATAAGGATTCCGCGGAGGTCAAGTTTGGGTCAATCGGTTACTACTTCAAAACTCGCCAAGTATCATGTCCCTCCTCTCGTATATAGAGTGACTAATATACGAATACCTTTATAGTTATACAATATATATATAAACATATATATAGTATAGAGATATAAACAAATTTTGTTCTTCTATGGTTCTTAAGATACTTACTCATTGTAATGTTGCCCTATGACCTCTTCTACGGCGACGGTGCATGCCATAGCTCCTTCTTTACCAAGCATTGCCGTACTAGCACCTGTTGAGAAATACATTGACTTGCGTCACAACGGCTTTCTTTAAATCTATAATTCTAGCAGTGAAATCTACTGTTATTTGCTAAATGTAGCGAGGAAGTTAATTGTAGAATGACCGCATTAAAAATATCTATTATTTCAAATATATCTAGATGATAAATACGGGACATAAAGTGAAGTATATTGTAGTTAAATTCTTTTTTGTTGTCAATAGAATAAACTCTGCGTAGAGTTCCAGTTATTGGTTACCTAAAACGAAGCCAGCGATGTTCCAGAGTGGGAGTAGTGCTGTTGGTCGTACACGGTATTCTGGTAATAACCTCTCAAATGTTCTCAAGTGGTGTATTTCTTCTTCTAGCATATCCTTCAATGAAGAATTAATTGGTATTCACTTGAAGTGTTATTACATTAAGCATACATGTGGAAAATTGGTGGCAAAGTGAGCTTGAAGATGCTATGTTAAAGGGGATAGGAGAATAAACGGTAAAGTACTGTACTATATATAGCTATGATCGATACTTAGCAGATTGATGCTACAACTTTGCATTCTTTTGGTATTGAAGAAAAAGTCAGATGAGACCTATAGTACACACAGCGCTTACTTTTGAATTTTTTTCAAATACTTCTCCTCTAACAAACCAAAATCGATTCATTAAAAGAAATATACCTTTAACAAGGGTCCAACGTTTGTCTTTCCCAGAACAGCCATTTGCCCTCTGTAGATTTGCATGGCCCCAAACTCGCCTGCATGATCCACCCTCAACATACGGTCAAGCATGGCCTTGGACTGTGCCTTGGCCCCCGTCTCCCGGACGGCCGTCGTACTCACACAGCGCCGACAGGCCTGGGTGGCCAGAATTAACGACATGGCCCGTTCTGTCTGAATTATCCGGTGAAATTTCGGAGCGTTTTTAATAACGCTCATCTGGAATTATTGATTTGACCTACAAGAGAAAACGATATGATAGAGAAAGAAAAGTAGGAAGGTGTATGGGTAAACATCATCAATATTGAAATATTTCTGGGCTCATTTTTGTAGGTCGGGGCAGGAGAGGACAACACAGAAGTCAAGTAGCACAGGTCCCTGGTAAATGATGAATTATCAAATAAACAATACTTTTTGTATGTAATTCATGAAAATTTATTAACAACGAAGTATGTAATAGCAACTCAAACTCCATTAAGAAACGGTTAAATAATCGCGTAGATTGATTGATATCATGATAAGCAGTGATGTCATTAAAATTGAAAGGCAAATTTTTTTCAAAAGTTTCTAATATTGGGTCCTTGTCATTCAGTATGACTTCCATAAAACATTTGTTTCTCTATGTTGCTATTCTGTTGACGATGATTAATTCGAAAATTAAATCGAAAACTAATTCAACACATTTCCGAAGTGTGATCAATAGAATTTAGGTCTACAGATCATAGAATACCACTACCAAATTATCTACGCACCATGTCAAGTAATAGATAGAAAATCATTAACGTCACCATCGAAAAAGAAAAAGGTATGTGAGTTTTAATCTATTTTGTTGCTTGCAATAAAACCATATTAATTCACAATTTTTGATTATGTGACATTTATAGTCTTCTATTTATGATATATTTAACACATTACGATTCGGTTACGAATTATGATCACTGATTATGAAAGTACATTCTCAACTTTTAAATTTGATGTTTGTTCATAGGGGCCTTCCATTAAGTACGTATGCACCAAGGGGGCGGCGGGGGGGGTCTGAAATTTTTGGAATTTTGCATATATTCCTATACAAATCCAATGCGTATTTTAACCTAAGGGGGGGGGGGGTGAGGGGGTCTAGACTTTGTGACTTTTTTGCGTACGTACTAAATGGAAGGCCCCATAGTTATTGTCCAAATGTTGTGGAACAATCTACCTGTTAAAACCCAGAATTGTTACAACAAATTTGAATTTAAATTGCAAATCAAAAGATTGTTCAAGGTTTTCAATGAAGGACTGATTCAATTATATCTGTAATGCATCTTTTCACCACAGTTGTATATTCTAATCCGAAAGATTAGGGGGGTTACCCCTGAAGATTGGTTTTGTAATAAAAAAAATAAAAAAAGGCTAGGCTATGTCTCAGAAAGAGGAAGTGACTAAATTAATTGATACATGTATTGTCATAAAATCTTTGGTCAGCGGTCAGCGGCATAAATTCAGAATTGGGACACCTTAAACGAAGTCTTTTCTGTACACTTTCCTCCTCACAATAAGTAATACAGATTTTACTTACAGCGACAGCGTCATGCTGTGACTGTGTCTGAGACTGTGATCATGAATGATGAATAAACACTGACAACAGGATCCAACAAACAGCTGTTCTCACGGTACACTAGACTCCATAACATCCATTGTTTCAAACAGTAATATATGTATACACTAGTAAACACTTAGGAATTGTGATCAGAGTCCAATGGACCGATTAACTTCTTCCTTTGGATCCATCAAATCCATTACATAAGCCTTGATGATAAGGAGATCATGGTCCATCACTCTCGTAAACAACACCAGGGTCAAATTTCGTCCTGAGCGATAATATAAGTAAACTCCGAATGATTACCTTATTTCTACAATTTTCGGAGATTTTAGCCATTGTATACTATCTATGAATTATGACACCTTTGTTTAATTTTGTTTTTTGAAGGTAAACGTTTATTTACCATATAAAACATGATGAAATAGTCTCACCTTGTGTTGTACGACGGGATCACGGCCATTGTGCACAGAACCGCAGTAAATAGTTTATTTTTAGCACTCATGCAATAATGTAAACAACATACCTAATAAATAGAGTTCATAATACATAAATTTTGTATTCAATTTTTCTAGCTTTATTTAACATTAAATGGCTCAAGTTCGTTTGTGTATTGACCAATGAACGTTCAGCAAAATATTCGCTGCCAATCCATGTTTACAACAAGTGCGTGCTACTTCCGATCAGATGTTCGATGTAAACAGAGAAACGTCAAACTCGTGTTTTATCCGCCAACTGTAAAAACGGTGCTGCCGACAGCACCAATCGACAGGAATAGCCTGAGAAATGACAACAGTTCCTGGTCGTTGAACCAAATACACCTTATAGCAGGTATGTTTGCATTATTTATGATGTCAAATGTGTCTGTCTGGTTCCCAATGTTGGCTCCTGGCCTGCCAGACTCCCATTGTTTGGGCTCTGTCTGAGTGATGCTGTGATGATGTGATGATGCTTGCAGGATTGTTACCCACCAGTTTCTGGTCTCTGTTTGTTTGGAAGACGCTAGGGGATTGACTATATGGATCATAGAAATTTACCGACAAGGATTCATCTACCTCAATCAAATTGCCTGCATGTAGATGTACATTACAATAATTTACCAAATTGGCATTAATATGATCTAGACTAGGGTACCAGGTTTATGGCCTAGGGCTAGGGTAGGAATGATCAGTGCTGTGAAATGAACAGCCAAGTGAATTAAATGGCATAGAATGCTTTCAGGTTTTAAACTTAAACCATCAAGTGAAAAATATTTAAAACATGAAATAGGTCTAGTAGATTTTACATTTCATAGTAGACTATTATGATCGATTGTAGACTACTTGTAATAACGTAATTATCACCAGTACTTCTTACCTCCAAAATCAGTTGAATGTAGGCCTACTCTTTACATCAGTTCATCATAATTATCATTACAAATGTTTACAATTTTGACATTGAAGTATACATACCGCAGTAATTTTATCGAATTATAAGTGCTCAGAAAGTTAACAATAGCCTACCTCTACAAATGTAATTGCCTATTCCACACAGTAAAACAAAATGGCAGCCTGGCTCATAATGTCCTACCTTGGGTTGCCCTAGACACAACTCTCTTTCTTTTTTACTGGATCCTAACCCTGTGAATTATTAATTTGATTTAATCTTAATGATCATAACTGTTTTAAGTAAGGGATTATTTGATGAACTAGAACAATATAGATCTGTTTAATCAGATTCAGTCAGGTAACTGTTAAGCACTGCAGTATTTGACGAACAAGACACATAATAGTTAGATGCATTCCTCCCAATATGGAAATAGTTTATTGAATACAATGATCCCAATATCTTGCAAAATGCATGCAAGATTGAGTGTATAGAAATGAGGGTATGCTACGCCAAACCCCTAATCACCGCCGCCGCCACCAGTTTCTTAATCGATATAAGTAATACTTTCAAACATTATCTTGTTACCAAACCTATAGATAGAATATCCAGTTGCTCATAATGAAATTAATATAAGTGCGATTTTTAGAGAATTCTTAGTGGCTTCACGACCTAATTCCGGAACAAAAGCAACCTGATTCCGGCTCCTCTGATAAGGCGAATTCATAGGAACCCTTATGTGCGGTATAGCATGGGGAAGGGTAGCAATAAGCCCGTATACATACATTATTCAAGACCGCAGGTATGAGTGCAAGTTGTCTCAAAAAGGGGAAAGTTGGGGGGTTGGAGTGGGGAGCTAAGGAAACAAGTCAGTTTGTGTGTGTGTGGGGGGGGGGGGGGGGGGTCGTATCTGTTGTATAAGCCTCGCGCCGAGGGCGGCAAAACGTAGGGAAGTTACCCGGTCAAGCTGTCTTACAATATATCTCAATTTCAGTACAAAGTGCAGGGGCGTAGCCAGCCCTGGCATCTAAGGGGGTTCCAAGTATCAGTATACAACATGTACAGTATTCACCCTTTTTCCTTATATAGATCTAAACAAATTAAAATGATGTTATGTCCCTTCCATAGCGGATCTCGGATTTTGAAAGCAGGGATGGGCGCCATTGCCCGAATTTTACGTTCAATTGCAAATTTCCTCCGATTCCGAAAAGGGAGGATGCGCGCCTCTGCCCCTCCCCCCTCTATAACTCCATCAATGCCATGCATCATGATGCTGTATACCAGAGTAGGGCCTGTACAAAATGACTAGAATACAGGACATTTAGTTTTATACTTCCATTACTAAGAGATCATTCTGCAAATAAAAAAGGAAAAGAACAAATAACAAGAGTGTTCATGTTCAGTATGGACTGTTCGCAGCCTCAAGTATAGCCAGAATTGCCCTGGGGGCGGACCAAACCATGCATGCTAATTTACTCTCCAAGCATATCTAACCAACGAGCTACTACACAAGGATATTGTGGAGAAAGGCCTGGAGTTGGGGGGAGGGGGGTCTTGATGTCGCAGGTCGATCTTTAGAAAATGTCAATGTTACATGTCTCTGTCTCTTATTATTCTTAAAGTTACATGACGAATTTTAAATGAAGCCTTATATTCACTCTCACATTATTTTCAAAGCCCCTGTCGTTATCACTGAGGCTCATGTTGCCCTGTCAATTTAAAAGAAATGGCCACGTCGCTCTGGATTTTAGGGGTCTAGGGCCTTAATGGAAATTGTCAGGAATAGCTGACTTCGGCAAATTTCTCGGCGGCTAACAGACGCCGATAAGCGGGTGATAATTCTCTGCGGGGTGCTTTGGCTGCTGACTCATAACATGAATATCGTTTCATTAAGAAGTCCTTCGTGGCGTGCATTCAGATGAGGGCTATTCTATGGCCTTTTCATGATGTTATGGGAATACGATGTCGCGGCGTGAACTGGCCTGCTAATTAATGTAACGGTTCTCAAATAGGTCCCCTCAGGAAGCTTCAGAACTGGAATAATCCTTTTGGACCACTTTTGCAAACGTTTTGAGTCTTGCCACAATGTCATATTCTATATAGAACCTACCCGTGTATACGATTTTTCGAGTTTATTGAACACTCCTTTGGATGATAACTATCCAACTAACATTGTCAATGCAATATGTTTTTGAACTTGAAAATACCGTCACATGTAATACAGGCCTACACGCATAATATATAATTGGTAGGCTAACTGGGGCCACAGATAGCTGAACATGATAGAACCTTAATTGAGTTTCTACTGGACAGTAATCATTTCCCAATTAAGCAATTGAAAATGTAAGCCATATCTATAGATGATATAATAAGTCTATCATATATGAAAAACGTTATCTGGTTATGACTAGTTTAAAACCAGCAATATGATTATAATTGCACAAATTGGTATTCATGTTTCCATTTGGAAAGTGCGTGTTTGCGTTGCATCACGACCATTCTTGAAAGCAACATACAGATAACGTATAAGATGTCAATTGTTTTTTAAGAAACTAAGAAATTGTTTCTGGAACCTCAGTTCTAGACGATACAGGTGTTGACTAGTTCCATGCTGCAGTGCAGTCTGCTTTGCCAGGCTCCAAGTCTATTTATTACGGCTCCATGTGGCGTTACCCGACCCTGAAAGGCTGATCAAAGGTGAGCCCTCTGGCAGAGGAGCGCGGATGACTTTTCTTTGGCTTTGAGGGAGGAGCTGGGGGTTGGGGGTGTGGGGATCCAAAACCTTTGTGGCTTGCAGCACGCGAAGCCCTCCCTCCCCGCAGATTAGAAAACACACTGGAGCTGGTCTTTATACGGGCTCAGCGGCTGTCGGTAGGCGGCCTGAGGTGCCAGGGAGCTAGGGTTGTGGATGGGGTTCCCCATGTCGCATATGGAATCTAAGAAATGTCGCATGACCCTACATTTTTAATATTTATGTCGATTTGACAAATCCTTTATGTCACATACCGAGTTTCAGGAATGCCTCGCGTGTGCTGTCATTTCTTTTTCATCGTGATACTTAGCTTTATCATGTTGCATTTCGAATTTAAGATATTACCACGTCGCTGTGTCCGTTTTAAGGGTCTACACCTTTAGGGACTGTTTCACAGACAGCTGACGTCCACGGAATGGCAGGCGATTTGGCAGAAATGAACTCTTTTCATAGGCAGATCCGATGTCCCCACCCCTAAACAAACTTTTCCCTTTTGGGATGTCGTATTGTCAAGGTTGTTGCAATATCAACACACTTTTGGCAATAATAAATTGATAACAATATCTTTTTGTTGGCTCCACCCTTTATTTTGGAATATTATGCGTCTTTCGGTACCGTTTTTGGTGAAGTCATTTGACAGATATCAAGCTCGTCTCAGTATTCTGATGTATATCAAAAAGCAATGCGGTTTGTTAATTGTTAGTTATCAACGTCTTCTATTCACGATGCAGAAAAAGAAATTCTGGTCTCTCGTCTCCACTATAGATTGAAGTATAGGCCCTACTGCCCCAGGACAATGTGAAAAAGCAGCTGATTAGCTGAACATTAAATGCATGGTAAAATAATCTTTATAAAAAAAGACTCTGTTTATATCTTAAAGATATTGAATACACATAATATATTTAGCATTTAAGGTAGGTAATTAATTATCATAAGTTGCAGGCAGTTAGGTAAAGGTAAAGGTGTAGACCAATTATGTTTGTTACATGAAGAAAATAAAATGGAAGAACAAGAAATGACGAGGGAGTTGGGTAAATATTTTAGACAGGGCAGACAATAGTTTTGCATATAGAACGCACAATAAACAGGGTAATATTCTACCATTGGTCGAATACCTGAAACGCAGAAATCGGTGAGATTTAAATTTCCCACACCTACAACAGGCACAACTTGATGCTCACCAGGTGGTGTCATATACACACCACAAACAGAACTTGATGCTCACATGTTGGTGTCATACATGCACCCATTGGGACACTCTGCAAGAGCTGCACAGCATGTACACTGAAACCTGAGTTGGTTTTTGGAACTTGATCAACCACGCAGTTGGAATCAGGTCTAGACCTACGCACAATATACATATTTTGAGGGCCTGTGATAATACCTTATTTGTCTAGTCCCTTAGCAGCCATAGACATCGTTACATGTGTTTAAATGACCAAAACAGTTATTCAGCTTCACGAAATATCGTATAATCGTATATGAGTTGCTTGAAATAAAAAAAATACTTTCAATCTCAAACCGATATGAATAGTTTACTAATCCTGGTGATACCGTCATTTGTCTATCATAAATGCGTGTTTCTGTTTCTGTGTATATTGTATTGACAAAGTAAGGGAAAACAGACAGCTCATGAAAATCTTCAAAATATTCGAACCATGTAATATAAAAATATAATGACATAAGTTTCAGTCGATATGTATATTTTTTCATGTTTTTTTTTTAAATCAGAAACTGCTTTTAAGAGGAAAGACCACTTTGTATAATGAAGTCACAGTGGAAATGGTACTATCACTCAAGTCTATGTATCCAACATTGGTTTAGAAGCCCTAATTCTCTAGTGGGCAGACGTCCGGTTCTCTGGGCCCGTGCACCCACAGTTGGCCGATCTTGGCACGGGGAAAATGTTGTATCGATCCGCTTCACCTGGGCCTGAGAAAGTAGTCCAATCACAGGTCGATGGGCGGGTGCCTGGGGACTTTATCGATCATTAGCAGACATAAAAAAAGAATCTCAGGTAGGTCTCTGACGTCATTGAACGATCGATTTTCGGGTATCGCTATGTTCGCTCCAACAACTGCGAGCCAGTAAATGAGTTACAGTTGGAGAGTACAAACTTCGTGAACTTTTGTATGTGATAGGCATAGTTGTTGTTTCATATTGGAGATTCCTGCTGTAAATCACTTTAGTAGACGGAACATTATTGATTTTTACAGAGCATGTTATTTTAACCATATATATTAAAATTGGGTATAGTTCATATATATTGTTACATGTGAATGTGATTATGATAAGCTGAATAATGTATTTTGTCTTATATCATATACTGTAAAACTATGGGAAGGACTTTTTACGTCCATATGCTTAACATCTTTGAGTTCCATGGGCCACATGGACATGCTTGAGTGTTTATATGCAAGTAATGTGATCACTTATCATACTTTAAATTTGATAATTACGCGGATCGGAACTTTCCGAATACGTCACAACCTTCGTAATCTATCAATTTCTGGTAGGATTATAAAAAACAATAGGGGCCTCTAAGTGCATAATGTCCAACAGCTGCTCTCCACACGGTAGACTATATCCGCAGGTCCGTTTGCATGAACGCCTCTTTTCTAGCCACAACGTACCAGAAATGTCACCGAACCCCCAAACCTGTTTCCATGCAACCCTAAACATGCACAATTGTAAAACCATTCAAACCAGGAGTGACAAATTGCTCTGAGAATTACATGTCATCACTGGGCGCATGGCATGCCCTCCCATTGAGATGTAGACAGTCGGTTGTCAAAATCGGGTAGTGAGGGAGCAGTTAGGGAGTCATGGTCACACTGGTCTAATGAATAGATGGATTCAAAGTGCGGGCACATAGGGTGAAGCATGGGTAAACGTGTGTGGGGGGTTACAAAGAGGTGCTGTCACCTCTTGGGGTTACACCTTCAGGGTATGCCATGTGTTCCGACACGTTTTGCTCTGGGGATTCAAATGGGTCTTTGACAATTTTGAAAAATGATGGTATGCGTTTGTATGACGCGTTCCAAATGAGTAATTAAGTGCATACATCAATATGTTTAAGGAAACTTTCAGAACAGAAGTTACACTTACACACTGCCAAATCATCCCCTTTTCAGTCTTTACTTCACGGAATTTTGGTATGTTGTACTTTTTTTTTCAAGTATTGGACTTTTTTCCACAATTACTTTTAAAAATGCACATAGAATTTCTCCAAATATGAATAACACTCATTTATCATAGCCTATGTCTAAATATGACGTCCAAAAACACCCTATATCATAATCCTGGACCCAACTGTTCGAAATCCTTGATCCGCTCTTATTTTCATTGTATATAGAATTTGCCATTTCCCTGCATGACACGAACGCATGTTACTAACAGTCCTTTACTATCATGCGATGACGATCAAATTAAAAAAAAGGCAGCACCAACCTTACCATACATGTCATTACATTATCACATAATTACCCTCGTTCACATGAATGTCACTAATCGATCCACCTTAATTCCATGTCAGTATATCATATTTGCGGTCGCGAATTCCTTATCCAAAACATCCTAGATGCCCCTAAAATTAAGAAAACTCATCTTTTTCTGGTAAACATTTAAAATTTTTCCGTATTTCTCAATGTGATTTCTATACACTCATTGTGTTGTTGATCTGATTTCCATCAGGCAGGTAAAGAACTAATAGATTTAAAAAAAAGAAAAGAAAACAAGATAGAAATGAAGAAAAAAGGTCTCGGCTGGAGGTACTGAAGCCAGTCGGACGGTTGACCAAAAATTAGTTTTTTCAAGCCTGCCTTAGGCTTACTACAAAGGGGCCCGGGAATTCCCCCCCCCCATTATCTACCTGTGGTCTTAAAACCTTAAGTTAAGACGCCAAAGTTGAATAGAAATGGAATTAGTTACTCTTATACTATATTGATTTGAAGAATGTAACATTAAGTTTTATTGTTGAGATTATCTGTTTTGAAATTTACAATACATGCAGTAAGAAAAAAAGTTCTTAATATATACATTAATACAAAGATAAGACACTAGATTAATATGTCTTTACAAAATAAGTTACATTGGTGGCTTATCAAATGTGAATGTGGCTAATCCATCCAGCATAAAATTAGCCAAAGTGGCAGGGCAGTTTAGATCCCAGCTGTGGCACGTAAGGTATGAATCCAACAGCTGGCAAGGTATAGGCTATACTTCCAATTCAAGTGCGCATGTGCACACATGTAACACGTGCCCCTGGATCCAATCTAAAAGATAGCATAGCATTTAATCAAGAACAACCATGTCATTATTCGTAGAGTATGTTGATTTTTTCCTCTCGTATCTTACAGCTGAATAGTTACATGGTAATAAATGGATGATGATACAGTTAAACATAGGTGGTATTTATTAAACCAAATAACCATTCACTATGTATATATATGATATATAGGAAGGAAAACAACCGCTCCCACAAGCATCTGTATTTAGTGAATTAGTATCACGACCATCTCATTCATTATCTGTTATTGGGATCGAGTTATTATGTTAATTTCTATGCAGAACATGTTTTATGTAATTGAGATCGATGAAGTTAGAGGTCTGGAGGCCAGAACTAGCTTAACATTCATACATATTTGCTAAGCTGTTATATAGAGGCTCAAAGATACATTTCATTACACGCACCTGTAACTGAAAGCAGGTATTTTCATGTATTAAGTGACACAGCGGAAAAGCTCGAGTCAATTTCCTATCACTCCATATCCAGAGACAAATTGTTCTCAATGCTTGAAAGTCTCCTTCTGAAAAACTAGGCCTTATCTTTTGTTGGAGAACGGAGTTTGTGTCAAGTATCAGCGGACCAAACCGTCCTTTATCATAATCACTTTTTCCTAATCAACATGACTCTTTTTACATATGCCCTCCAAGGGTTGTACTTCATATGGATGCAACATTGCAGAATCAACCCCTTCCGTAAATCCTATAATGAACTATGATTATAGGACCATTTCTTAAAGTAAACTTCTCTGTAAATATACCATACATACGTATTGCATAATTCAGTCTAAAGGTAGTAATATAACTACTGTTCGTATATTATCTCACCAACAGTTTAAAGATGTGCTGGAAAACTGTTATTCCTTGAGTACATAAACTGATACATGTAAAGACATTTCATACAAGGAGGGCTTAAAATCACCTAGTGCAATATTACATTCTCTCACCTGGCAAAAGTGACATATGGCAGGTCGACTTGCAACACAGACGAAACTCTAACCTCATGTTGTCTTGGGCACATCATCAAAGATCACACCTACACACAAAGAGTGTGGTTGACCTCAAGTTGACCCATGTTTGACCTGATGTGACCCCTGCTGGTTCGAACATAGCAACTCTCCCAACTCACTTGGTCCCATTCTAGTCCTTTCTGTTGCCAGATTGTATTGAACTAATGCCAAGTTGTTTTCTCCTATGCTACTTGTTAGTAAAAACTCTTGAGTGCGTCACGGCAATGTGGGTGGATGACCTTGAGTGCCAACAGTAGGGGGTTTTGTTGTTAGAGATCCCCCCGATGCAAACATATACAAAAGAAAGAGGTACACTTAGTAAGTTCCTCCAAGTACGGCCCCAAATTACCAAGGTACATATATATAAGACGCCACGCACTTAGTTTAGTACTTTTCTCCAGTCCCTGCAACCATCGAGACGACATACTGTATAGACAAGTGTCTGATAGGACGTCAACCTCTGCCCAGCTGGAAGGTATAGCAGTAGAGAGAGAGTTCTATTTTACTTCAGTACATATATACATATCATAACTTAGACTTACCTATACTGCACTATAGGTATGTGCTAAAGATAGCACTGCCGATGCTCCACTTAATTCACGACATGTGGAGCTCCAGTGACTTTTTGCTCCAGGGTATAGCATATTATAAGCTTATTTCTCGCCCAGCTTCCAACGTTCCTCTTTAGTGCATCTCTTTTTCCGAGGGTCTACCCACATTTCTAAAAAATAAAAGCATGGTTGCGCTTAATGCTTACCAGCTGAGGTATTTTCCCCTCTTGCAGCCAGCTTCACCGGGAAAACCTGCCAGGAACTTGTCTTATTTTCTTGGCCGATTTACAATTACAGAAGGGAAATAGATATTCAGAGAGCCCCGACAAAAACATACATAATTGAAAGAACACATACCGGTAGGTGAGAGTAAAATAATTCACTTCTCATTTAGTTTAGTTCAATTTCACCATAGGATTGATCTACCATGGAAAACGTTTTTTTTTCTTCATGATTATTCTCTTTTTTAAACTATAGTCAACAGTTTATATGCTCAGGTGTATAAGCAAATCTTGCGAAAAGCTATGTTTCCCACATACATTTGCTTTACAGATCATATATGCCTATAATGATCAATATCAATAGACCGAGCAGAAGTCTGATCTTAAGTAAATACTGAGCAGAACCTAATCCTAACCCCGGCTTCTTATCTCAAAAAAATCTACAACTGCAAGAACAATACAAAATGGTTCATCTTTATCAAAATTTATGCAAAAAGAAAGTCGCATTACGATTCAGATGTTGATAAGGATGGAAATATTTACGGTCGACTCTTCATATGATTGGATAAAAACATAAGACTAGATATTGAATCATGATGATATAGAAATTCTCATTTTCCACTTGAATAGTATTAAGAGGGAGAGATTTACGTATCACGCCTGATGTTCCTGCTATGGAGCCTTTAACGCAGGTAGCGGCAGCCAGCCTACCCTTTCACACGTGCAACATTTGTTTACCACTTTTCAGGCCCCAAGCGAGCATTACGTACTTATCTTGTGACAGGTAGCACAAGGCAAGACGAGACGCAGTTAACCTGCAGCGTTTCCTACCTTAACGCCTCCGTCCCCCTTTTCACAACGCTATAGCCTTAGTGTACCATGGTCTTGTTTTCTTATATGAAATATGAATACAGGGGAATAGGAGTCGAGTCTGCCAAAGCTTATCTTTTCTGTAAATCCATAGAACATGACATACATCATGCTACCTCTTTTGGCCAGAAATTCAAAGAAAAAAATCAATCCTTATCTCCATTCAAAACATCCTCAGAGTATGTTACTTCCTGTTTTGTTTGATGTCGTTTGGTTTATATGAGGGAAATTGGTGTTGTTACAAATTTTATGTTAGTCCTTAATTATTATGCAGGGAACCCGTTGTATATAAAAGTATCCTGTGCTCTATACGGTTACCGAAGGGTGGTGTGAGGCTATCCGGATCTCTCTCCAATCTCTAAAGACCTATGTAAGAATGTTTGAATCATAGCAAATTTGGCCACAATCTTTAAAGTTGAAACTCAGTCAGATTCGCCTGGAACCCCGTCAGGTTAAATTGGAACCCTTCAGGTTTTCCTGGAATCACCTCAGTTTATCAGGCTGTGTAGTACGGCCTATAAATTAGTACCAGAGCTGAGTCCAAACTTGCCATGACCTCTTCCGAACCCTGGGAAGGATCCACGAGTAATCATAGAAGTTTACCACCCATACTGCTGCAATTCAAGAATGCAGTCCGTCTTCACCCTACCACACCCCCAGCTGCTACCCATACCCACCACAGACAGGCTCACCCCATATCAGTGGGGTATGTTTCCGGGGTCCCCGTGCCAAGTTGTATTGATTCTGCTTCCAGGGTCGTGTGGGTATACATCAAGGGGCTGTTACCTGATATGGTACCACGGCACACAATAATAAGAATTCTTGATTTCTGGCAAATACCAAGACTTCCAGAAAGCTCTGCTAAACTTGGGAGGGAAGGAAAATAAGGCTTGACTTATATAGTGTTCCCTCGTCATTCCAAATTAATAATTTGGTATTAGCTCGCAGAGAGCATTTCTGGGCAAGTCTTATGCTTTGATTGAGTTCTTCTGATACAACGATTACATTACCCAAAGTCATCCTATGCTAAAACAAGTCTCACATTTTGTTAAACTGTTAAATCAAATTAGGCACTTTCAATTGTTTGTATAGATACGATTGAGTGCAGAGTAATGCCAAGTTGACAACAACATGAATTTATTATGCCATTTCATAGTCAACCTGTCTTAGCACATTGGTCCATAGGGTAACATCTTTGGAATACAGAAGTAGGTCTAACCATAGAACTGTCGTTCTATGGGTTAACCAACGTCATACTGATTGACATACCGCTCCTCCTGTACAGGCATGAATAGGGACAGTTAGGCAACAGTCAACAAATGTGAATACCTATTGTAGTATCCCCAACAGCCATAGCGTTACTGGGACCAGACCACACAGCTTCGATCCTACCACTCTTGCTAATGTTTGCATGTCCATGGTCCAGCCTACCTAATTGCACATCTAGGGGGCAGCCAGGGTGAGCACCACAGCTTCTACCCACTGTTTGAATGTCGTCTGCGCCGGTAATGGCTACTGAAAGGGCGGGAAATGTCTCATTATTTGCTCTCGCCAGACATCACCATGGACGAAAATAAATTGAGAGTAACCGAAAGGAGAATGGATAGCTTCCATTATGTCTAGTCAACAGAACCATTGCTACTGAATCACCACTTCAGACTTTGCTGATTATCAACTGGATTTGTCAAGGTCAATAGGCAATTGTCAATAGTGATTGCGTTTTGCAAAGATTAACGATTCTATAGAGCTCATTCAGAAATCTGGGACTGGACTTAACTATTACAAAAATGACGTCCTATGTATACTTCATCGAGGATTTTCATTTTTCTATCATTGCAGATTTGGTATGTAATTGCGGCTTCATGGAAGACTGACGCTGTTCTGACGCCACAGAGTCGACCCTGCACATGCCCAGTGACTAGACCTGACCTTGGTCAGTCACAAGGTCTTGCCCCTATTCCTCAGATAGTTTTTGAGTGAACTTATACGGGTAATACCCTACTGGTATTCCAGCAACTCGATTTCATGACCTCACCGGCATTTGCCATGGGATGACTTTCAACAGGATCCATCCATCGGGTAAGAATAGACTTCTTATCATCTTTTCTTTCAGAGTATGTTATTTCCTGTTTTGTTTGATGTCGTTTGTTTTATATCAATGATCACGTTCATAGATAAATGTGGTGCTCAAACGGAGTAAAGTATTTTTATTTACACTTGGGTAAGAGATCACACTCATATATAAAATATTGATACATGCATGTATGGAAATTAAAATCAGTATTGCTGTTTACACAATACACCATCTCATTCCTATTTCGACAGTCAATATCATGAATCACAATCCATCACCAATACCATTTGTTCTTACAGCGTTAGAAAGGTCTATCCTTGATTAGAAAATGAGTACTCAGTAGACTATGACAATATATAACTGTTAAATGAACAAAGACCCAGAGCTACAACTTCCCATTTATTTAATACGTAAATTATAAGCCAATAACGGAATCAAGTAAATGCTCGTATAACAACTTTAAGTCCATATAAGTCAAATTAGTTTAAACATTTAATCTTTTAAAAGTGTAGCAAAGCTACAAACTGAGGCAGACTCTTCAATCTTTTTAAAAAAAACATTTAGGGGGTTTGTCTTTATGTCTTTTACATAGGCTTGTGGTGGGTCTGACCTGAATCTAAAAATAAAAGTTAACTTGCAAGCTTGGACACTGACAGCAGGAGAGAACTGTGTGATGCCTATGTTTTAACATTGGAATGTAACCATACCATTATATTGGAGCATGAGCTTATCAAAGCATAGTTTCCAGTATTTTCTTCACTTTGATAGGCTGAATATGACCTAAATAATGGCCTCTAGGCCTACAGGCCTATTTCGAGCGCTTAAGAATAATTTGAATCTTTCATGCCAGAAATCCCCATGACATCCCCCATGACATCCCCCATGACATCACCCCATGACATCTCCCCATGACATCACCCATGACATCTCCCCATGACATCACCCATGACATCTCCCCATGACATCATCCCATGACATCACCCCATGACATCACCCCATGACATCATCCCATGACATCACCCCATGACATCATCCCCCATGACATCAACCTCCATGACATCAACCCCCATGACATCAACCCCCATGACATCAACCCCCATGACATCAACCCCCACGACATCACCCAATCACCGCTTTACCCTCTTCACCCCCTTACCCCCATACAACAGCCCTATTTTCCTAGCCCTAGCTTTGCCCTAGTTTTTCTCCTCTGCCCTTTTCACCCCTTTGCCCTATAGATCGGTGAACTTTGGACTAGCCACATTGAAGGCCATCTTTAAACAAATCAATACATAATTTCTAAACCAAACAGTTTTCAAATTTAAAAGAGGCTGAAGCATCCTGACCCAATTCACTATGTCCACCATGGATGGCAGTCCAAAACCAAACTTCTAACCATGATTCCACCATGATTTCACTAAATATGTCAATATTTGACATTATTCAGGAAAAGTATAACATGTTTTCTTAATATTAAACCAAAAATTAGAATTTATTAGTGTTTAATCTCTGAGATATTTGCATTTTCCAAACTGGGGGACATGTTTTTGGTGGACATGAAGATGGGACAGATGTCCACCTGCTTTTCCCCAACTTGCTGGTTCCGGCGAGCAAGCCTTTAAATTATATATTCTTCGCTGGTTATGTGCTGTCCACCTCCCCTCTCCTCGAAGTACGAGCCCACTCTAAAACTGAGGTGGAAACGATTAAAACATTTAAATCTTTTACTTTCGCCAACAGTTTCCGCCTCAGTAATAAAAGTCATCATAGTTCAATATGGCCTAACATAAATATTTTTGAGAGTGGTGGATTCCCTTTGATTGAGACTTAGGGATTCCTAATTAGTGCCCTTGTGACGTCACAAATTAGGGGATTTCCATTTACACACTTAAAATAGACCAAATCTTTAAGTCCTATAACTCCGTCTACAATTGGAATATCTTTGAAATATGTTCAGCATTATTAGTTCATGATGCAATTGTCACGATCAAAGAGTTTCATTGGAAGATATCCATCCATCCTGTCGTTGTGTGCAAGGTTTCCTCAAAAATCAAATAACTGGTTAGGAATGTGCAAAGAGAGTATATAAGGATACATTGTAACTAGAAGACCCGCACCTATCTAAGAACTATGTAACGAAGGGGTGCGGGTGGAAGATCAGCACAGCTGAACCCAATTTTGCCCAAATAAAAACAATAAAAAAGTGTGTTTTTGCCAAATCAAAACCTATTGATCAATGTCTATATGGAAGAAATGCCAATACAAATATTTGCTTCTGCCATTTTAATGGAACCATGTTGTGACAAATGTAAATCGGGTTCAGGTAAATGTACTTCACCATAAACTGGGCGGGAAAAAAAGAATCCCTTTGTGAGTCATATATAAGGGTACTTAGTTGACTCTTAACTTGAAGTCTTTTTATAGGTATATAGGCCTATAGAGTTAATAATTTTCAACTTTTAACATTCTTAGAACTACGTAAAACAACGAGAGCTTTTCCCATCAAACTCAGCATAATTATATCAAATATAGACAAGTACATAAACATTAGGAAAAAATAAACAATATTTACCAATCGTGAGAAAGGTTATACTAAATTAGTTTAAAAAGGTGAAAAAAACAGTTTTCTATATTTCTGATGATACCGCCAAGGCGGTACCCTGAACGGCCGTGGGAACATTTAATGATAAAAAAAAGATACAGGATGTTGGAACAGTCTACATTTAGGATGAAAAGTCAAAACCAAATAAAAACAATCCGTGAACTACCCACAGTTGGTTTCCGACCAAATGCAATTATCTAATTCAAATAGAAGTGCCGAAATCATAACTGACAAAACAGGGTAATTCACCCAACTTCCTTAGAATTGAGTTCTCTTCCAATAGCTGGTAACGATTTACGCAAAGTGAATAAGTCCAATAAACCAAATATGTAAGTAGTAAAGGGGACGTTGAGCAGGAACTAGGCAAAACGGAACATGATAAAATGATCCAATTTGTACCTGGGCAGAACGTCTATTCAATCCCCAGACCGAACCTGCTGTTCCCCCAACAGGAACTTTATAGAAAAGGGTATAAAGACCCAGTATGACTCAGGTTAAGGTGGTCATTATTCATTGTCAGACCGCCCTCAGTGGAGAAAGTGATTGTGTGCACGGCGTAAAGGGCAAGGCAGATCTAGGGGTGTTTCCAGTATTCAAGACATTCAGAAACACAAATTATGGTAATTTGGCCAAGATGACGTTCTTAAAAGAAGTTTTGATCACTTTTATTCGCTTAACAATGCTGTTTCTGGGTTTCTAGAAGAAAAGTTTGACATCCTGGTAAATAAGCACAGCTGCAGTCCAGACTGGTTTTGCTTAACATGGCATAAGGCTTGCTTAACATACATATTCTCAATTGGCTTGGCCTTTAGATCGTTTTTTTACTGTAGAGGAAAGTAAATCGTAAGTACTTGTCAGACCGTTAATTTTGAGTAATACAGCGTTGGGTACCAGTATAGGTCCTATAAACAGCGGGGGACTATTTGGGTGGTTCCATTCACCAACTTAAGTACTACAGGTCGGAACAAGGGAAACTTGAAAGGCAGATTATTTGTTAAAAAATGTCTTTCTTTAACATTATTATTTATCATTGTGATAAGCGTGAGTTAATCTTGATCCAGTAATTGAAAAAGAATATTGAAGTGAAAACGGAATTAGACAATGAAATGACCTCGTGTCCCTGAAGTTTGATTCGTCCCTTCATAATTGATTCTATATTTCCTTCCTCTACCTACAGCATATATGCCTATCAACTAATTCTGAGAATATCTTTTGTTTGTCAAGCTTCAATTGATCATGTTACCAAATCGTTCCTGGACCAAATCCGCATCAGAGGTCTAATATCTTTGATCAGCACATTATATTTCATATGGCTCATCAGATATCGATCCAGTAGTCTTATCAACCACTTGCTGCGCAGAAGGAGCGTGCCTTATTTGAGAGTTGCTTCCAAACAAACTCCCAAACTTCGCAGCTCTCCTGTCATTGGCAACCACTGGTAGCCACTGCAAAAACATGCCTAGACCAGGCAACAGCCAGGCAGAGGCTCTCATTCGCCTCGCAATTGCCTCAGCTCCAGCATTGGCGCTATCCCAAAGGATAGCCTTTGAAGTAGCTATGTCTTCTAGGAGTTGCTCTTCGGGAGAGGAGGAGAGGCCAAAAGAGTATAGTGAGCTGCTCTGGGAGGTTGGCAGTGTGCTTACAACACACCCGGCCGCCAGGAAAGCCATCTTTTGACTGGTTGCGCGGTAGGAGGTTAAGTGCTGGGGGATCCGGTTATATAACGCTCTTAAGGGTTCCACCATATTCTTTGTTCATGCTTTGTTAACTCAACATTTTATGGGTTGGTATAGGTGCTGTTTCACCTTTTACCTGTACTTCTTACACCTCAAATCATCAAACTTATCATTTTAGAGTTATTTTATATTTCTTTTATGAAAGATTTCATATTTCAGAGAGGCTTGACAAACTAGTTCCGGTCTTAAACAATGTAGTTCCGGTGTCTCTGACTGGCTGAATCAGGACCCTCATTGGCCGCATATTGAAAGTTGATGCTTTGTTGGAACGGATATAAATGTGTTGTAGACGTGGAGAGTCTGAGTGATCGTAGAGTTCTTTTTTAGACAGTTCAATACTAAGGGTCTACCTCATCACCCATATGTAAATATAAAATGTTTGTAGATACACTTCACATTTATTACATTACATCTTGTCATTATTGACACAGTATAATAAGTAAAGAATGTAATATTGCATACCCTACGAAGACAACGATTAAGTACTGTTGTCTTTAGATTAGAACCCCTGGACATCTGAATAATAACAAAGGAAAACTTTGCTAGGCAGGTTGCAGCTACTGTTAAGTGGAAGAAATGTAAGCAGCTTTCTGCGTGCATGAACTCTATCAACCTCTCGACTCCTATGTTGGTTACCACATGAAAAAACACACTACTACGAAATTGAGAGATACCCTGTGGGTTTTTTTACACGTGTACATGTAGTTTGAGAATCCAGAAAACTCTCTCCTAAACTAATACCTTCTAAAACATTTTGGCACTCTCGGCTTTCTAATCTATTTAGTGCTGTCTTTGTAAACACTGCCTGGAGAATGCATAGGTGTTCCTTCTCCAAACCAGGACGTCCTTTACAATAGCTGTCAGAGGCCACTCGGAGAAGGGCCTTTGGCATGGCCCTTATAAGATAAGCTAAGTAGTTTGTAATATAAAATGGCAGTTGTTATACTAATTTATAGAGTCTCAATAGACAATTGCCGTACGCTATAGCATTTGAGCCTTGTTCAGTGTATGTGCAAAAGTCATGCAAAAGGAACATATGACATCATGCGATATATAGGTTTATAGTTCTATTTAAATTAAAACAACCAGATACATGTAAACCTATATAAACAAATGTGTGGTGCATAGACAATCAATAGGCCGATACCATGGAAATGACTCTTAATTTGCACTTAGCTAATTGATGTCTGTGTAGGTATCAATAGATCGTGTATATATAGGATCTAAAACAGTCAAGGGGATTGAAATACTGACAACCATGTCTAGCAATAAACATAATAGTAAGGCCCTGGCCTTATAAGGTCTTTATTTGGTTATTTTTGTGGATACAAAAGGCACATGCTTTAGGCCATATCTAAAGATGGTTATCTAGCAACATATTCTCCCCTGAATTGGTTCGCAGATTAATTCAGATTGAACTCTTCTGACCTTAGACTCGTCTTCTAATTTTTATAATATCATTTTAATCTTTAAGTATGTCCTCACGCCTTTCCGAAAATAACCCATCAAGGAGGCAGTTCAAGTAGAGGACAGCCGAATGAATAAGTTGACCCAGACTATACATATATTGTTGGTAGATGTTAAGGCATTTCTACGTACACTGTTGGTCAATATGTGAAGGCATTGCTATGTCCATTGCTGGTCAATATGAAGGCATTCTTATGTACATTCTTGGTCAATGGGAAGGCAATACCACACATATTGTTGGTTGATGTAAAGGCATTACTACGTACATTGTTGGTCAATGTGAAGGCATTACTACGAAGGTAATTACGTACATTTCTGATCGACAGGGGCATAAGGAGGGGGATCTGTACCGCAAATGTCCACCACAGTGGACGTCAAAATGTTTCCTGGCTGTCGGGCAGCAGGAGATGCATTGAGATGAATCGGTCCCTAGACTCAACGAGAGTCAATCTTTCCTCTTTTTCCGCCATTGTCTTTTAGTGTTCTAAGTGTGTTCATTATGGTGATCAAAGGGGAGCGCCACATTAGGCAAGACCAAAAAGATTAATTCTGTCTTCACTAACTTCTGTTTTTCCATAGAAGACACAAGGATCATTTCAGACATGTTTTGAATAGGAAAGTTGCATGGTCTTTATTTCTTTGATACTCAGTTTGATGTAACGTACCTTTCATGCGAACATCTAGATCTATAGGCACAATCCAGAGAATTCTAATGTTACTTTGGTATTCTATTATGTCCATTTTTAACACGTTCAGAGACCTCTTGATCTCACTGAGACATGTCTAAGGAATATAGTACCCTATGGTACAAGTACAATTTACACACATTCATTTGAATTGTATTGTAGTATTGAAATCTCCATCCAGATAAACCACAAATACCAAGAGAACGATGTTACCACTAAAAGCAAATGGTATTACAATTTATAGCCTTCTTTTCGAGACCAGAGTAGGTGAGCGTGTTAAGTGATGTTCTGTGTTGGATAAGAACCTTGATGGAGATGGGGTCCCTTTCCTTCGGCTCCGACAGGCTATTTTAAGGCGCTGACATCAAACGGACATGAGAAATCGGTTGGCCTGAGTGCCACTTGCATTTACAGCCCTGCAACCATTTGCTCTTATCATAAGCACCATGTTCCTTCTAAGTGTCATTGGGGAACGTTTGTGTGTGTTTTGTATGGTATAAGACAGAATTCAGTTCCAGTTACAATACTCTTGTGTAGTGTAGGTATATATTCATAAACTTGTGTTATAAATCAACAATAATGTTTTCACATGGATCCTCAATAGCTTCATCAAACAGCTGCATTTGAGTCATTTAGAGAGTATATTACATTTTCCTAAAATGGAATTAGTGAACATTGGAAGCATTATGAAACCATAGGTTTTAGACCTGGTAATTCGAGATTTCCCTAACTCAGGATACAATGTCAAGTATTAGGAGACAAAAATAACTAAGAAAAATGCTTAAAATTGGAGTATGAATGAATGCATGCTACCATATTCCTTGATACACTGAAAACACAAAGTTGTCAAGAGTGGTGTCAAAATCGACAACCCTATGACAACCTTCTGGAAACCTTGATGTCAAAATCGACAACCCCATCACAACCTTCTGACAACCTTGGTGTCAAAATCAACAACCCTATGACAATCTTCTGACAACTTTGAATGAGATACTGACAACTTTATGACCACTTTCTATGAGATCATGTGGGTCTCTGTGATGACCTCAGGGTTTTAAGTCAATGATGCCAAAAAAACACAGCCATGGGTTGTCAAAAACTTCTCCAGGGTTGTCTTAATCTACTGGAACAACTCAGGGTTGTCACAGGGTCTTCAGTAAGGTTAGTAAGTTAACGATGTATTTACGTCATGTGTTTGCTATTATGTCAAATATTACTATTTTTATGTATGCCCATTACACTTAGGAGGCCTTAGTTGTATTAGGGCTTAGGAATTGTATGGTTTTTGGCACCATTCACTTACAATACTAGGGTTGTCACAGACAGAGGCCATGACAACCTTGGGTTGTCATTTTAGGCACCACTCACTGACAACCCTAGAGTTGTCTGGCAGAACCTTTGACTCTCATTTTCTTCTCTGACAACCTTGTGACAACCTGGTTTTCACTTTTGCTTCCCTGACAACCTTTTTGGCCTAAGGTTGTCAGTAGAAAATGACAACCTTTGGGTTGTCATCCAGCTTCAAAATTCACAATGACGACCTTCTGACCACCCACAAAGTTGTCACAGGGTTGTCGCAGGGTTGTCACACAGCATCAGTGGCCTGAAATGAGCCTTGTGACAACCCAAAATTCACCTATGACAACCCAAAAATCACCTATGACAACCCTCTGACAACTCTGAACTGGCCCCCTGACGACCTTGTGTTTTCAGTGTATACAAAGAAACCCTGGTATTTATAGGGAAGTGGCGATGATTCAGCCTCCACGGTTCAGTGACAAAACTTCACTTGTGAGGTATATGGGTCATTGTACCAGAAAATGTACAATTGCGTATTTTCAGGGTTTTTGAGGTTTTATGAGGTGCTGTATCTCTCCAATACATCAGATGTTATTCAAAATGGTATCAATGGAAAGAAAACACCATGAGCTTCAATAATATGTTTAGGTTGATGTATTTTTAATAAATATTATAGATACTATGAGGCATTGAAGCCCAGAAAATGGTAAAAAATAGTGTTTTTCTACAATTACTAGAATTAAAAGTGAGTGCATATTATTTTTTGGGAGGAAGATGTTAGATATATTGACTATAAACCAAAGCTATGACAGTCCTGACTTGTTCTAAAAAATATTGGATATTTTTGGTAAATATTTTTTTTCCAATTGCAAAAAATACATAACATAGTATTGAAAACAAACAACCGTGACCATTACTTCAACAGGCTTTAAGAAGGGGTAAGAATAGGGTTAGGAAAAGATCTATAGTACCTACATGAAGACATAAGGTAAATGAAAAATGTGTTAAAAAGGTTTTATTCTTGTCATTCATGTTGATGTACAAGGGAAGATTAATTGATTTTATACTGATATTGATCACGGACGTTTGCTTAAGATTTTGTCCAACAGATTCTTAAATTCAAACACATAGTCAATAATCACTATGTTGCAAGTGTATAAGGACATGTACTCAAGGAAAATTACAACAAACATTTCTGATTATTGAATATTTTGATATCACATGAAATTATAATTAATTATGCAAACGTCCGTGATGAAAACAAACATCCGTGATTAAAACGATGAACCTAAAGAAACAGAGTAATAGGGTGTTTTATAGAGTTTTATGGATAGTTTAATACTTCATGATTGCTGTTAGATCATACAGAAATAAGAACAACTGAAAAAATTAGCAATTCCATTCCTAGAACATTTTGGTCACGGACGTTTGTATCAATTTGTTTTATTGCCAGATGTAATCTAATACACAAGTTGCCATTAATGCACAAGTTATCACATAATCATACTATGATTCTTTTCATAATATAAGCATTTTTTTTCAATATATTTACTTATTTTTTTGTGTACATGTAGATTTGTATTTTGATCACGAACGTTTTTAAGCTAATTTGCTAAAAAATAGTATTTCAGAATTACAAATTATTTTGATTTTTTTCAAAAAAGATAGACATTTAGTGGATCTTTTATTTTGTACACATTTGCACTGAGAATGAAAATATTTTTATTTTTATTATGGTCACGGATGTTTGTTTTATGTGTCCACTAGTGTTTCTTGGCTTGACGTGGCCTTCTCTAATCAATAAAAGTAATTGTATAGCATTCACAAGTAACAGTATACTGTAAAAAAAATAATTGGAAAATAGATCTTGTGACTAACATTAATTTAAGACAGGTTAAAGCAATACAACAAACGTTCGTGACCAAAACAAACATCCGTGACCAAAATAAAATCTGACATATAGGAATAATCTTTAAAAATTTGGCCATTAAAGTTAATTGTCTATGATGAATAAACATTCTATCAATTATAAAAGAAGATAATAATGAAATTACTCTTAAAATACACCATATGATACACATTTATAATCTGATAACAAACGTTCGTGACCAAAAAAACAAACATTCGTGACCAAAACAAACAGTTTGTTAATCCTAAATTTTTCTGAACAAAATGATTTCATGGTATCAAATGATATTGGAATATCTCAGGGATATATAGGATTAGTTCATAATTCATAGATATGTTTGGTTTTGACTATTTTGGTTAAAAGACTCAAACTGAAAATATGTTAAACAATTGATTTGACATTAAATATTTTTTAGAAAATCACTGAAAAAAAAGTTTTTGGATCTGAAACTTCAAGTTCCATATGATTATAGGAAAACATATGAACAATATACAGTGCAAAGATTAAGCAAGTAGGTTTATTTATAATTGATAAATATGAATCATATTGCATTTTGGTCACGGACGTTTGTTTATCATTTAATATATTTTCAGATCTTTGAAAAAACTGAAAATCGTGTGATAATCCTGGTATAATTAGATTTTTCAAAGACAAAAATATGTATTCCTGTAAAAAAAGAAGATATCTTTCACTTTTGGAAGAAGTTTGGAAATCATTCATCTCAGACCCAATTGTACATTTTCCGGTACAATGACCCATATATAGACAGGAAGGGAAGTAACAAAACGTCGAATAATAAATGAAACAATTTCACGAAATATCGAAAAGAGTATTCATACGCTTTATCACTATGGGATCCATTACGCCCCCAAAAGGCAATGTCCGAAATAACGATGCACCATGCATTAGAGGTACAAACTTTCACTGCCAGATGCACAATGTTTGGCATCACGTTTCCTGGTCCACAGATATCTAATTCAAAATGGAGGGCATGAATATCAATAATTGGGTAGTTCGCACCTGCTGTGTGCAGCAAAATTAATTTAATTCCAGGGATACTGAAATGTTATAGACACTTCCTCATGGTAACAGTAGGCCTATTTGACTCCTCAGTGGTTCTGCTGCAGTGTTGTGAGCATTTTGGATAGAGGTAAGCCTACATAGATAAAACATTGCAAGAAATTACAGTAAACAGAGAGCACATTATCGATATCCCATTGAGTATAATAAGGCGCAGGTGTTCCGGTATTAATTGTAGCCCAAAATAGGCACAGCCTCAAGGTGAAGATTAATTCACCTGGCCTTGAGACTGTCAGAACAAAATGGCCTCGAATAGAATGGCAAAACTATCTCAAGTTAAATATTAAAAATAAAATCATTGTAGGATGTAGCTACTGTTTATGCAGGTGATTCCATGATTCAAGGAAACAGACTCAGAAGTGCAAGATCCCATCATGTTGGATTTCTTTGTCAAATTTCATTCAGAGTCACACACCTGTGTATCACAGATCATGAGATGAATCCCATTCCGGCCCTGTTGAATGGTTATTCCCTGATTTTGGACCCCATGGTTTGTGTGGTACTAGCTAGACCCTATGACATTATGTTTGGTGACAACATCTCCCATCGTGCATCTCCATGGATACCGTTAATAAGGATATGGGCATAGGCCTACAGTGTGATCGAGAAATTACCATAGACCTATATGAGGTGAAATATACTTTAATAACTCACTAAGCTCCAGATAATTCACATATTATTCTTAAATATGAAATAAAGAATAGGTCTAGACTATACTGCTGGCATCCTTAGAAAATGATTGGTGTTAGAAGTAGGATCTGTACGGGGTTGCATTCACCAAACATCACCTTACTGCAGAGCGACCTAGGCTACATCAATTGCTCGGATTACCGAATCCTAGAGTAAAAGCCTTAGATCTAAAAAGAAAGTGAAGAAAGCAGGGCATGGGTAGCCAGGGGCGGATCCAGAGCCAGAGCTCTAGGGGGGGGGGGGCAAACCCCGACCTCCCTTATAAAATTGAAAAATTAAGACCACCGGATTTACACAGATCTTCAAATTTTTTGTATCCCAAAATATTTTCCCTTGGGTCGGGGGTGGTGGGGGATAATTGCCCCTCCCCCTTGGATCTGTTACTGGTAGTAGCCTATAGGATAACTAGTACGTCATGAAACGCATAAGGACCTTGAAGGTGTTTTAGAGCACTTGATAATGGAAAATAGGCCTAGGCAGTTGTTTTACTGTTTTGACATTTTTAATTTTATGTGAGCCGAGGATAGGCTATGATTATAAAACACCCAGACAAAGAAAGAAGCATAGCGTTGCTAAGTCGAGAATAATATTGAAGTAAAAAAAAATCCCTTTACCATACAGAACAATGGTGGTACTATAGTAAAAAGATCTGAGACAGTTCTCTCATGCACCCGACCTCTTGTCTGGATTCAAAAGGCAGGTGACACTCGGTACAGAGGTGGTCTGTTTCCTTTTCTGCTTCTCCAGGCAGACGACATTCAGGTGGGCGATAATGAGAGATCACAGCTGAATGGGAGGGCAATAATAGCCGTCTTTGTGGCCAGCCCTCACCTCACGCTGACCCCACACGTCCCCGTGTGGCGTGTGCCGCGTCAAAGGTTAATTTCCGCAGTTGGTCTGCTTCTCAAAGCGACCCCAAACCAACCAGCTTTCTGACCTTAAAGCTGGCAGTTTTCTTGAAAATATGGACTGTATCTAGCCCCAAAATGTTAGTGTGTCTAAAGTAAATCGTAGGGGAATCTAAGTAGACATAGAGTCTACACTTTGTTGGGTTTCATGTTAATTAACTAAGGTTAAAAACTCTTTATTAACTCTTTATTCTACCTTCATTTCCTCAGGGTAACGGTTTAAAAACTGTGTGTACTAGAGAAGGCAAGCTTACTCAGGGTGCAAACCTTTAGGCCTATATCAATGAATATTTAAGACGCTAAGATATGGTTGTAAGAAGCTCCCTACATCTTGTGTAATAGAAACACCCGAGTTCTGATTATCAGCATAGTTTCCATATTTTTGGCAACTAGAACTTTGTTTGAAATATAAGGCAGCCAAAGATATTTTCTTCATTACTTATGAAAGACCTTCCATTGATTATTGATATTCCATTTTCTGTAACCAAGGCAACTGAACAACCTTTATAATGTGGGAAATTTCTCTTAAAAACATTCCATCTTTGTTAAAATCAGAAGTACAAACCATGGTACCAGATATCTTATCTGTGTTTTAGTCTTATCTCTCGATGCATTGGTATACCCTGGTAATCAGTTAAGATGGTCAAATTACCAGGAAAAGAGTGATAACAGTTTGAAAAATATGTTTCGTTTGGATCACGCTAATCACTTACATGGGGGAATGTACCAGATTCTCCTGTTTGTGGACCATCGATATAACCTTCCTCTCTTAGGTCGTTGGTTTACCAGAAAGACTTCACTGGGGGCTTAACACCCAATTTCTAAAGGACCATCCTAGTAGAAGTAATCCCTAGTTAAGAAAGCCAGACCCTGCTGTCTGGCTATTTTTATTCGCCCAACCGAACGTATTTTTGTCTATTAGACACTGGCTTTATCTATGAAATTTGTGGTTTTTTAAGTTAGACCTTTACTGACAACTGTGGAGTTCATTCAAGAATTGTGTACTGAATAAATGCCCCAAAATACACGCCTGTTTCCCTGATGCAACATGTACACCTTTACTACAGCATATATCCATTTCCTTGTCACTAACACTTCTTTTCATGACCATGCACACTTTAACCTTCAACATAAGAAGAAAAGATAGAGCTGTCAAAACAATCTCAAAGATGTCAAGGCTGCCAGTTATCTTGATCTTGCACGTGAATAACAAGGTGAAACTCTCTTCACCTGTATGAAAGTCACCTGTCAATTCCTTTTGTATTAATCACATTACTATCGTGTGTCACTACACTTGTTGTCTATATATATGAGACATCGTCTATCGTTACATAGGGCTACAGTTCACTGAAATAACATTCTCTCCTTTGGTCACCCAGGGTAAAGTTGAAAAACAACCAGCTGTCCATCTGTTTATTGAAAATATATGCAGTTTATCGTTTCTTTCATTTTTCTATTGTGTTTATAAATCATTATACATTCTTTGATAATTATAGGCCGGGAGTGACATTTAGTATTGAATTAATTGATAAGATAATGTGTAAGCTTATATGATGAATAAGAGTAGTGGAAAGGTTAATAGTAGCAACTTTAGGACCGAACTACCGACAGCAATAATTAACAGTCAATTACTTAAATCATGGGATTGATTTCGGATGAACAGAAGTGGTCAATAGGTTACCAGCAATCGTATGTTCAGGATCATACTACCTGAAGCAACAGTTTCACGTTTGCCAGGTCACAGTTAATTTGTCTAGGAAAGTTGTAACAGGTATCCGAGGAAGCCCAGACGAATAGCTGATGGCTCTATGTATGCTGGGGGAGGCACTCAATCTTTGATTGTAGGTACCAATTGTGAAAGCCTCTATTTTGTTATTCTCATTCTTTAACTGACAGACCCCATTTTTCAGGATAGCTCATGAACCGCCCCTTCATACAAAACATTTATGGACAAATTTCTCGGTCACTACTTCATTTAAGATCTCAAGAATTGGTTTCAGATGAATAAGAGGGAATAGAACTACAAACAACAAACTTTGATCTGGCATTGAAGAAACTATAATACTGACAGCCCTCCTAGAACCGAAGGATGTTTGATTTCTTGTCAACCACCCTTTTGAGCCAAATTAAAGCTTTTCTTTAGCCAAATTGGCAATTCACAGCTACATCTTCTGACCACAAATGGTACCCATTTCTGGACCGAGTACCCTCCCCCTACCGCGGGCATACATGTATGGTAGACTGGCCCCATGATATGTAAGCGGGGTGGGGAGGTTGATGGGTCTGGCCCTGCTATTAGTGGAGGCCACCAACTCCCGGGCTGGGGCCATAATGGGGATGGATTGCTGGGTCAATAGGCATACATGGACACTGTCTGCACCCTTCAGCACCCTCTGGCCTCTGGCCCCACCAGCTGTATATGAATAATACTTTTTCCCAAGTGGCCTCTTACCATTTACTTCTGGTCTTAGAGATACTTGGAAATAAGAATTCTTGTTTAATTTATGTGTTTTTGATAGCATCAAGAAAACATCTACCTGTGAATTAATCTACACATCAAAAGAACAAGGACAAAATGACATAGAAAGTAATGACATATGGTAAAACACAAAGCTAATATGATATCTCACTGTTGTTGTTAACTGCAGCTGAATCCAAGAACTACAGATTTCGAAACCGTTAAATGCTCTTGCTGTGCTTTCTCTGGTCTTTTAATTTCTCCCGTCACAATCCACGTCTCCCCATCTGACCAAGTGAACCATGTCCACTATAGACCTAAGTATATTCCAGCAGCCTTACAAGTATTATCACATCTGAAAGTAAATGTTAACATTTCATTAATATACATCAATTCATACTGGTATGTGTTCCAGCAAATAAACGAAAGAAAGTTATCAATCACAAACTCTTAAGATATCACATCACTGTATCACTGATTAAAAACACGCCACAATGTTACTGGCAGGAGAAAGCACGTATACAAGTGCCACCTGCACCATCTTAAGCCCTGCATCCGTCGGGTCGTTTATCTTATCCATGGAGACAATATGGCGCCCTCATTAAGGGCATAATTAATGACGTGTTTATCGCCAGGTAGGAGGACAAAGTGTATACCCTCCCTTCCCGACTGTCAGGTGAAGTAAAGAGCCAGTGAATGTATGACCTCAGCTCGCCCAGCTCAGGGCTGCGTTCCTGACTCAACCCTGTTGCTGGCTTAGCTGACTTATTTTTAACTGGCCAAGTTATCTGGGGGTGTTGCCAAGAGCCAAAAATAAGTCAGGCCTGATTGGGTTAAGAGCAATTGGTGCAATACACACACAGGGCTAATATTTCCTGAGGGACCCTCTCCTCCCTTAGCACATTGAAAACACATGTATTTCTATATTTCACATATTTTCTCATGAAATATTAGATCATTTTATGTATAAGCTATGTCAAAAATTAGCTTACTCCAGTGGCTTTCCATTGGTGTATGATTTCACCCATTTCATAATGATTTAGATACCAAAAAGTGTCAGGAAAAAAATGAAGTGGGTGCATTAGAGCATGACCATTGTCAGAGCCCTTCTGGTGCACCCAGTCAGTGGGCAGACAGGTAATTGTGATTGACAGGTGAAGGCTCATTGACTACTGAGGGGCTATAATTACTGGCACCGGTCTCAATGACCACTGGCACCAGTGTTACATAATCATTTCAGGGCCACCAGTAAGTTGGGCATAACAGAGGTATCTTAGCATACAGACACTATCTTCACTAAAAATGGGACAGAGGTTTTCTAAACACTATTTATTAGGTTTTAAGTTGAGATTTTTGTATTCTTTTAACATGTAACTCTAGTATAATATCTCAGCTTTCAGAATATAGTATCAGCTTTCTAATGTTTTAACACATTCTTTAGTAGTTTCACATTTTTGTACACATCCATAGACACTTATTGCTGCCTGAGAGGAGTTTTACAATTGAGTCAAAAATAGCTTGTTCTTGGCTAACTTAGACTTATTTTTAGCTGACTTGAGAACGGTTTTAAATGCCATTTAGAGGGTTATTTTTAGCAGTCAACTAAGAGAGGCCAGCTAACTGCACACTCAAGAACACAACCCTCAAAAATAGGGTCTAAAAATATAAGTTAGGCAAAACAGGGTTAAAAATAGGCAGTCAGGAACGCAGCCCAGGCCATCAACAGGTATATATAGTAGTGTTATGGAATACGGTATCTCCCCGACCATTAGAACCACTTGTTATGTAAAACGTCGATAATGGGGTTGCCGAGTGCTTTGCCGCATGTGGAAATTCCAGACTGTAACTGTCGTCAACTAAGATATAGATATCAATGTTAAGTTACGGGTTTGAAGTCCTCCTAAGCATGAAGTTAATGCTGTTCAATTATGGCTATATGGTTAATATAGTAAGAAACAGCTTTAAATCTGCCATAAATAAATGTGTATAATCAAAGATTCAACATAGGCCCCTATAAAACTTTAAAGAAAATCTTTTATAGACGACGGAGTTTCTCCAGTGCGTCCAGAAAATAGTGAATATTTATAATCTATATATCAGCTAAACTGTGAACATTGATGCTTTTTGACATGTATGGAAGAGGACGGTATATGTACTGAGATAACGGATTTGATAGTATGGGAGAGTTGGCAGAGGGGCAGATCTGTGGCTCATCCATGCAGTCCGAGTGGGAACGATGGAATAATGCCAGTCCATCAATATGTGAACAATGGGGCCTTCCCACAGTGTACCTCTTGTTATGAATAACATGACTGCTATGATGACATGTCAGAATTCTCATTTTTTTGTACATGAATTTGTGTTGTGATGAACACCTTTATACTACCAGATGATTTTTTTTTCTGTGTGAAAAGCAATAGTTGGACAAAAACAGAAATGTATGATTTGCTTTTGTCAGTAGATACGTATACCTTGATACCATAGTTACGTTATATCCTCCAGAATCGATTATTGATATGAAATCTATGACCTTCTGCTAGCCATTTCTTCTTAAATATCCCTAGCTTGAAGATTCAAATGCATTTCGTGGCAGGTTTCGTAATATCCATCATAGATAATTTAGAAGAACCACTTACAATTTGTCTAAGATTGTATCGTACGTCACCGTCAAACCATCATAAGCAAACCCAAACAGTCGCAAGTCACCCCCAAACCATCTTATAATAAAAACCAAGCCATCGTTCCTAGGATGAGGCAAAACCCTCATATAAAGGTTAATTACGTAACCAAAACATGTTCTCAATCCATCGTAGATTACTATGAAACACCCTATAGACCGAATGTGAGAAAGCCATCGAAAGAAACACCACATGAACCCCCTTAACCATACAGTGTATTCCCACAGACAGACGCTCCCTACCCTAACTCAAATGGCTACTTCTTCCCGGTGCAACACATTCAGCATGAGTCATACCAGACCCATACCAGGCTTTTTAAACCGGCCTTGCCTTGTCCACACCCGACGTTTGCCTGCTAAACAGCCCTGCTAAAGGCCCTATTACACTACACGACTTGAGCTGAGATATGACAATGTCGCAGAGAGGTCGCACATATTAGAGATCAAAGTTTTGTTACACATTATGCGAGACTCCAAATTGCCATTTTTTTTTTACAATAAATAAATCACTTGGATCTGACTTGTCTGTGATATCATCATATCACACTCACTATAACAGCCCAAGTGGCACAGTGCAATAGGGCCTTAATGATGATTGGAAAGCCCTGTCAGTGATTCTCAAGACGCCCCCTTCATGGTCCAATCCCCAACAATCAAGACTAGAACGGGTTATTTGCTACATGTTTTTTGATGAAGTAAGCCATAACTTTGAGACGCCATTCCTCCTACGCATGGGCCTAACGAGGTAAGCATGGCAGAGATGTATATTAATGAGAGCAAGGGTCAGTTATTAAGCTGTGTGGTGACTACGACTCGCCTGATAGGCCTACTCCATGTAATCGATTCATTGTTCTGTGTATACGCTTTTAGGATATTGGAGAAAAATGATAGTATTGGGGAAATTATCATAGGCTCATCACCAATTATATTATCGTAATGTTGCATGTAGCTTTGTTATCTCAAAATATTTGCAGGTCGATGGAACTTTGTTTAAAACTGTTTTTCTTTTATATTTGATCGTTGTATCTGTTATGAAAAAAACACATAACGCACAAATAAGATATACAGATGATTTTCTAGACCTACCGGAACTTCAAACACGATGTACATGCGTCTATGGCCCTTAGATATAGGCGAGGGGCATTAAAGATTCTCTCATTAGTAATAGAACCGTTAATGATTAATCAGTTATTCATAAGATAAACTAGTTACTGGAAACATCCTTTATGAACTAACATAGTAGATGTTTATCCCATTGAGTGCTCTCGCCTACCTCAGCAGAAATAAATCACGACAAAATGTGAAAGCTTGCACATTTTTCTTGGTGTTCTACCTGTGCCTGGCTCAGGTGAGAGGACAATCACGTTGTCTGTCTCGTCTGGATCACAGAAGTGACCTGAGAATGACTTCAACATGTCATGTTAAGGGGTCTTGGGGGGAAAAGAACTCTGAACTCAACACTTGATTTTGAATTTAACATATTGTAAGAAAAAGGTTTTTCATCCAGAGTTTGCCATTGTCTCTCACCTGTCTCAACCCTTGTTATTGAGGAACAGCATCTCCGGTTTCCATGGATTTGACTTTCTCCCCATAACAATAAAGCAGGTATCTGTGATCTCATCTCATAACATTTCTATATGTACTTATCCAACTTTCTCCCATAGGCCTAATAAACAGCTGTTAAAGGAAGACCAGATATGGCATATAGAAAATTTAATATTGAATTTTAAGTATTGGCAACAAACACACATAATTATGATAACTTTTAACATATTCCAGCCAAGTTGCGTGAATTAGACTCCCCACCCCCTCAAAGAAACCGTGTCAACCGTGCAAAGCGCGTGAACGGCACTCTACTTTAAGAGCGCACTCACTACAATTCGTGAGCTGCTCGCCTAGATGGGTCACGAAGATGAGCTGATGTGTCCGCCTCTGATAACCGAGCTGCTCGATCGTGCCTTTGCCTTTGATAGAGACGAGCAGCTCACTGAACGTGGGGCCCGCTTTTAAACGGGAACATGTGACGTTTTATACTATTATGTAAGTCCATTCCTAATGGTTATTGTGTGTGTATCTTAGAATGAACCCCGGCCAACATTCTTGAAAGAAGATGTTTGGAGTATGCTTTAGACGTATTTGAAATAACAAAAAGATAAATATTGTTTATTCTATTGTCTGCAAATAAAGGATATTGAATGATGAAATGGCTTATCTAAGGATTATTAAGGGCTAAATTTGCTCACCATGGTTGCTTTCAAACCGAAACGAGTGTGATCCAGCCTCAAGGCGAACTAGGCCAATGGTATTCGAAAATATTAAAGTGCGCTTACGTGTGTGTTTCATACGTTGAAAAAATAGAAGAAATGGCCGCTTGAAATCATGTATGTGATAGGAGGTAAATCCCACCACAGGCAGGTTTACATGTTAAATATTCTATCGTTGATCCTCGGAGTTGAAACGAACATCCCCATGGGATGAAAATTATCTTGTTCAAGGTTTTGAAAATGTACTTTGTTTAGTCACCTTTTCCATATGCAGACAGACATAGGGACTAGGGTATGGGTCTAAAGGTTCTGAGACCCACTAGAGGTAGCTAAGCCCTACCTCAGTTTAGAGGTCATTTCTGCATTTCTCCATGCATAATATTGAGAGGGGTTCAACTCTATGCTTTAATTTTATCTCTTTGTTGATCAAAAGAGATCATGAAACATGTTTTCCTCTCTGGGTTGTAAGTACATAACAATCCAGAATAATATCGGTGAAAATTACCAAAGAAATTGGTTTTATTGATTTAAATGCCATGCAGTCTAAATACTTTGAAGCTTAAAAGTATTTGCTAAACATTAATTAAGTCCTAAGCATTTAGACTAAAATGTATTGAAGACCTAAACACTTCAAGGTAACACCTAAACCTCACACATTTCTAAACACTTAACCCTAAACACCAAAAATTTAAACATGTTTAGGGAAATAAAGTGTTCCAAAACTGGATGTGCCGAAGTGTTGAGGAAAGTGTTTAGGTTCTAAACACTTGTTTTAACAGTGCAGTATGCGAGACTGTGGTACCTTTCAATGAACCTATTTGAACAATGATGATTTAACCTTTCTCGGGCACCAAAGTTGTGAACAGAATGTAAAACTTATTATTATCGTAGACACTCAGGGATCCACCAAAGTCCAGAGCCCGAAGTCATTGCTTTGCATGATTCAATTCTTGGTGTTGAGAAGGACAGTTCTAGGTATATATGTTAATTGTGTAAGGCTCTCCTGGGCTACACAAAACCAGAAGGTGCCCCTGTCCCATGTAGCAATGTGATTTAAGAGGTCCACATATTGCCTACAAGAAATGGACCAGCATGAAAAACCGAGTACATCAATCAAACATTCCCGTTCTTGACCCAACAAATCATACTTCTTGCCAGTGGAGACAGGAGCTGTGGCGGGGGTCGGGGATTAGGCCATGGTGAAAATAAGCGTAAAATCATGTAACCACTGATTCTTTATGCTAGTTACTGGAAAGAAACTGTGTAGGACTTTTGCATAATCTGGGTTAACTCAGTCTTCAATACTTTCGTTCACTGACAATTTTGTTATAAGGGGCCTTCCATTAAGTACTTATGCATCAAGGGGGTGGGAGTGGGCATCTGATGTTTTTTTAAATGTGTGTATGTTCTAGTACAAATCCACTGCGTATTTCTAGCCAAGGGGGATGGGGGGGGTCTGAGATTTTTGAAAATGTGCATATGTACTAAATGAAAGGCCCCTAAAGTAACCACAGAAAAAATCGATATGCCTAATTGCAAAATTAGGGCTGGGCAGTTAGGATGTTTCTGCGGTTACTCACATTTGATATCCTTATATTCGCTGTCATGGTTCTTTGTATAAGGTAAGAGCAGTCGCTATAATATCTACCGATGTTTATCATGTTTCAAGCAAAGTGACCTATATCATGCTCCAAGGCTTTTCCCGGAGCAGCTCATCATTTATCAAAGCCAGCTTTCCTATCCAGCAGGCTTACCGGAGTGAGAGGTTGCCATCCACAATCATTTAGAATAAACAAATGTGGATCGAAACACTTTTGGGCTCAGGCTATCTGAATCTGCGGCTTACCTGGTAACTTTTCATCGTCCCCATTCAGAAAGAAAAGGGATTCAATGTTTTCATGCCTCGCTTGTTAATAAAAGACACACAGTCAAAAAGGAGTTTGAACGTTTAAAAACCGCAGAGGTTTCATAAGGATCGTCCCTCCCATTTACGTCATCGACCCCCCAAGTGATTTGACATTAATTGAGTTTTATGTTATTAAAAAGATAATTTGAAAAACTATAACCTGGAGTCCCCGGCCATTGAGTTTGTACCCAGGAAAGCATGTTCTGCGACACTGTGTACTTCCGGTCTCAGCTGCTGACGTCACAGCAGACGACTTTTGATTCGCATGCAATTATTTGGAAAATCTTATAACTTTTTGTAGCGGAAATTAATCAGCTATAAATATCTTTCCATTATGGATTTGAGTTTGCTGTCAAAGAGGAGTTATGTTTTTTTGTATCCAGAACCAATATGAAGTTATCTTTTATGAAACCAATTGAAAATTGACAATTAATGTCCTCTCGCTTAACAATATCCATTTGTTTATGTAACATACAGTCATCTATTTGATGTTGATCATGAATTGAAGGCTAATTGTACAGTATCTGTGTATATAGGCCTGCGCGGAGTGCAGTCATCTAAGTGATAGTGATCCTCGATTGAAGGTAGTACATGCAACTATGTATAGCTGAATAGGCCTGTACGTAGTGATTTAATTGATCATCAACGTTGATTATAGGTGGTGATAGATTTAAGGCTGTACATGTATGTGTGTATCGGCATATATGCATAACATAAGCCATAAAACTGATGTTGATAATGGATTTAAGGTTGTAAGTGTAGGTCTACGTGTGTATACATGTGCCTGTGCACACATGTGTTGTTTAGTTGGAATGAGTAATGTTTCTGTCTAGAAGATGTTAGAGGGCCGCCCCGTGGAAGTAGCGAATGGATCAGCATAGAACCGTCCATGGAAGGTTATGTAGTTGAAGATAATTATGTATGATCAGTGTTGATATTTTTGGAATGCTGGATAGGCAGGGAGATAGCATGGTAAAAGGATGGGTAGCAAAACGAGAGGCTGTGAAATGCCGTAGAAAACGAAAGAAAGAAGAAGTAGAGCAAAAGGAAGATAATAACAGTCAAATTCCCTATATACATTATTTTGCTCAATTTTCGCTGGAGTATTCTTGATAAGTTCCGAGCTATATAAGAGGACTAGGTGTTATACATTACATCAACAGAATAGGGTACCTGGAGATGATTTTCAGTCATTCTGAATCTACCAAAAGAACATTTTGAGTCTGTGTTCACGAGTCGAAGTATAAGATGGGTGTTTGCAAATGGTCATACTTTGCACTTGTTGGCCTTATTATCAACCTGGCTTTACCAGCTGCCTTCAGCCGGTGATGGCCGTAGAGGTATCCGCTTCTCCGTAAGAGATTGGAGGTTCCGGGCAGATAATTATTGTGCTGGTGCTCCTGTTTTTCAAAAGTTTATAAGGGTATATCGACACATCAATGATCATTTTCTGTAGATCGGGATATGGGCCTACTACGTAGGCCAACATCCTTCCACAATATTCATCTTGTCCGAAAATAGAGAGGCCTAACTTTACAGTTATAGATAACAGGGTTTGCATCTTCCACCCCAAAATTTTCATTAAAATTCTTATTCAGTCATAAGGTAACCAATTTTAACCTGTGTCCTGCCCACAGCATTACACTTTCAGTTTCTAGGCCTTTCTAACAAGAAAAAGTATCACCCCTTTAGAATTTATTTTACTGCGCTCAATTGAAATTGCAAGATATGAACTCATTCCTTTTTTAAGGGTTTCTTTTTACGGTGAATTGTCTATACTTTTAGGCACTTGATAGACAAGTCCCAGGGATGGCTAATACGATTTTGTTGGCAGGCAGGTTTGGTCCTGGCACAAGGCTCAAAGTATGATACCATCGGTTCCTGAGACCAATTCAAAACGATGAGAGAATCTCGTCATGCAGTAAAGTGCATGCACTCCATCATAACCAGTTCTGGAGATATGATTTTTGGAATAAAGGCAGATTGGCGTGACTCAGTGCAGTTAGTCAGCCGCCGCCGACCGCGCCCTCTGCTGACGTCTATACAAACCAGCGTGTGGCGGGGTGTCCCGGCCGTTTATTACCGTTTTCTCGTTAGAACCTGTCGCCTTCCGCCTGCACGGCGGACCAAGTCGATAAAAAGTAGGATCAATTATAAATTAATCACCACCTGAAATATGAGAGGCAACTGCAGGCACAGTGGAAACTTAGACAGCCGCAGGTCGAACACCATGATTAAAGTTTGAGCAGGTTTTGTCCAATTTGTGTCAATGACTGCATGAGTTCGGATGCGGGTGGTCTAATGGTTTTGGTTGTCGGTTAGGCTTTTGTCGTATGGATTTTTTATCTCTTAAAAAGAGCATTGTGACGTTAATAATATACTTAACTGCATGTGAAACATGTTATTAGTTTGTCTGGTCATGTAAAAATAAAATACTTTTTAAAAAATAGTTTGGACCTGCCTATTGTGCTGCACTTTGTATGATAGCGATTCACGGTCCCCATATAGCTGTAGATTGCATTTCCTGTTTTTTTATAGCTTGAAAATGATATACCGGTACAGTTAATTAATGGAAGGCCTGTACGATGTAATTTGTATACGCAATTATTGAGAGCATTTCCTCGAATGTCTATACTTGAACATGCTTAAAAATATCTATTATCCTTATATTAGGCCTATATGTCAATGCATTAGCCACAATACCTGATGCTAACATGCACCGATTGGAGGCCGATGGGAATTAGTCAATCAACAAATATAAATTATTCAGTTTTGTTCTAGTGAATTTTGATGTTTTCTATATGGAAGGGTTGTAATATCATAATCCAAAGCAGGCTAGAACTCTGTTTTTCTCTCTCTTTAGAACACCAATTGGGCCTATAAACTATTCGTTTGATGCTTTTTGTACGGGGTATTTTATTGAATTGAATGCGAATAATGGGCCTCCATATCAAGATGTAGGCCTAAATACAACCCGAAATTGTTGCTACCATGTATGTACAATGATATATCCAAGAATATTATTCTTCTACAATAATAATATGGTTGAAACTTGTATAGGGTCGTATGGGAAGATGGGAACAAATTGGCAGGTTTCTCACTGCTTCCTTTCCCACGGATAAAAAGCCTGATACCATAATTTTCTGAAACCACTTTTAAAAGACCAAATTCAGTAATAGCGCTTTATTTTCAGTCATGTAAACGGACAGGAAAGAAACTGATAAATACATGATTTATTCATGATAATTTCTGTCTGAGAGGCCCACTGAGGTCTGTATGCTTGTGGTCTAGTTGTCTGGTCGTCTGGCAGACTGTGTCACTGCCTCCACTCTTTGCCTACATGTTTTCCCCCTCCCCTTAATTCCTTTGCTCTAATGCTGTGGCCTTGCCGGCGGCTCTGTCGGGCCTATCTGTGGGTGTTGATCTGGCTCTGTTTGTGTGTGGACACTGCTAACGTCTGGAGCTGCTCGCTGGCCCGGCTGGCGGATCCCAGGCGCCTCCCTCCCCTGTCGGCATTAATACCTCCCATGAGCTTTTTTTTTGGCTGCGTGCTGGTTGGGCTTGTCTGAGGAGGGTCTAACTGTGTCATGTGCCGCGAGCTGCTCAGGCCGGCCAGACAGACCGCAGGTAAAGCTACCTGCCCGGCAGGCGCCAGTCACTGAGCTGCTCGCCCCTGTCGGCGGGCGGTGGTGGTGGTGCCGTGGGTGGTGGTGGTGCTAGTGGTGGTATTGGCGGTGCTGGTCCCTCCCAGCAGTAGCAGCAGCTGCTCCCAATCACACCCCCATTCTTCCCCTGCTGTCTCCCCCAGACCCCGCCGTGAGTTGCTCACTGACCTGCTCGGAGGTACTCGGGCCGCCCAGTGCTGCTGCTGCTGTTGCTGCTGCTCCCAAGCCCGAAGCCCGCTCCTGTCCCTTACAGTAGTGTACCTCCAGCTGCTCTCCAGCAGCTGCTCCGGATGGTTACTACTACTGCTGCTGCTGTTACACCTACTGCTCTGACCTGCTCACTGCTGCTGCTGGTTGCCCGGTGAGAGCTGCTCGTACATGAAGCGAGCAGCAGGGCCCAGAGGGTCAGAAGGAAGCAGTAGGCCGTACCAATCAGGAGGGCAGGCGGTGCCTCCTACCTCTCTCAGCCAATCTACAGCAGTGCCCTCTTCCACAGACTGAGGGCAGGGACGACCCAAGATCTACCACCAACCGTGGAGGCTATGTGTCTCCTGTGTGGGGTGATAGGATATTGCATGTATTGGTGCCCCTTCACCACCAGAGGCGTGTGAAAGGGTGTGTGACAGCTTCAGCCGGCCAGTAAGAAGGAAAGGGGTGACATCCTATCCCAGCAACATTGGCCAGGAAGCGGGAAAGTGATCGGTACCAAATCTGAACAAGGTTCAGTCATTAGCTCGAGGCGGCAGGCTAAGGCATTCCGAGCCCCTCCACTCCATTTGGCTTAGGCCATTACCAGTCCTGGCGGGATCCAAAGCCAGACATCAAGCCTGGATTCCCATTAGGAAACATGCAGTAAGGGCTGGGACGGCGGTGTGAT
The DNA here is from genome assembly GCA_936440205.1 of Lepidonotus clava. NCBI lineage: Eukaryota > Metazoa > Annelida > Polychaeta > Phyllodocida > Polynoidae > Lepidonotus > Lepidonotus clava. Next base: position 25,803,629 of record OW387135.1, read on the forward strand.
ATCTGATTACAAAGGACACATTCAGCTCTTTCTTCTTTATCTTCCTTATCTCTGCCTACAAACACCTCATGTACCTCAACATCCAGACAGGGGTCTCGCCTTAACCCCAAATCAGGAGGTCAACTTTCAACGAAAACACCACCAGTAGAACAGCGGAGACCGACCCTATCTGACTATGGTCAAGGTAGGCCCTTTTCTGTGTTAGACCCAACGTCAGGTAGCTCTGTCACCCAGCTTCAGGTAGGGGCGGGCTGTCAAATGTCCCCAGACTATGGTCAAGGTAGGCCCTTCATTGTGTTAGACTAAAAATCAGATAGCTCTGTCACCCGGCTGTTGGTAGGGGAAGGGCTGTCAAATGCCCCCAGGCTATGGTCAAGCTAGGCCCTTTTCTGTCTGATTAGACCCAAAATCAGGTAGCTCTGTCACCCAGCTGTAGGTAGGGGGAGGGCTGTCAAATGTCCCCAGACTATGGTCAAGGTATAGGCCCTTCATTGTGTTTAGACTCAAAATCAGGTAGCTCTGTCACCCAGCTGTTGGTAGGAGGAGGGCTGTCAAATGCCCCCAGCTGCAGGTAGGGAGAGGCTGTCAAATGTCCCCAGTTCCTGTAGGATATTGAACATGGAATAGGAGATTTAAATACCAGATTGTGGAAACTATGTCGTTATATTAGTGTCTGTAATGAACAGGTCTGAAGAGGTGGATGATAATTGTTATTTGGTATTTTATATAGGATCCTCTTGTTTCAATTTCGAGAAAAATAGAAAATGAATTCTATAATAAAGTGTTTCCTGTCTATGGCAGATGTGGATGTTGGACAATAGTTTTACTTTTTGATTAATTAGAAATATACATGTACATGTGTACATGTTATTATGAATTTGGTCGTAGAGGCTCATTTCATAAAAGGTGTAAAAATAACAAACAGAAGGTCAACTTCAGGTGTTATTCAATATGACATTTTGTAACACTGTTTTAAATATACTGAGCAAAATTAATGTTAAAATGGTACAATTTGGCAGTATTGTACTCAGAGTGAAGACCCTGAATCCATGTGTACTATATTTCTTTGATCGAGAACAAGCAATCGACGTGTGTAGGTCTGCCTTTACATGACAACGGGGCGTGCATTTAGACCACAAAGTTCCCAAAATACCAAAACATGACTGTCAGTTCCATGGACAACAAATAACCCATCAATATTTAATCTGGCTCTGTGATCTAATTTCCACTATCTCTCATAGTGAAAAATTGATGACAAAAAGTACCAATATAGTTCACCTGTGCGTTCTATAACGGAATTCCTGATGAAAAATAACATTATGAAAACACGTTGTGCCGGGACTTGAGTTCATCAATATCACCTGCTACATGTACAAAAAACGGTTTGGTTTGAGTCCATGGCTATTGACATCCATGATCAATGGTTGATTTGATGGTGGAGATGGTCGATTTGATGGTGGAGATAGCGGTTTGAGCGCATTAGCCGGCTGTCGCTGCCAGCACCTGTAGATCAAGGATGATTTGTACATAGACTGTTCGGTAATAAAAGAAGAAAAGGAAGAATAAATAAAAAAAAGATAGACCACTGGCATGTTGTCTATGGCAAAAGGCCAGAACGCACCGGGCGCAGGTACATTGTTACAGTTTGTCCTGGGATATTCAGATAGGCTCTATTTTTATTGGGAAAATACCTATGGGGAGCCTTTTGAGAAGAAGTGTACCTTCTTATCAGCTTATGAGGGGAAATTCATTCTTTAATGTGCGGAATAATGTTTTATTGTTACTGGTCCAGCACAGTGTTTTCAGTCATGAGCGACTGACCACACATTTCGAGGCCTAGGATATACTATCTCTGAGGTCCCATTTTGGACACTCCTACTTTGAGTAAGTATGGACCTTTTTCAATAGAATGGCGCCTTACTGGCGTAATAGGCCATGTATTGGGATATGGATTTCAATAGGCCCAGGCTAAAAGTATTGGGAACAAAGGGCCTATGGGACAGTTAACTGCGGGTACTCATGGAAAAGACGTAGATGAGGGCTGAGAATGGTTGGCATCAATCTATTTCATGATTGGTGGTTTTAAAGCACTTTTGTCAATCCTGATAATCTTCATGGAACCATTTCAATCGATTCTGTTTTTGGCCCTAAACATGGGCAAAGTTTTGATATGTTAACAAATTGATAGACGCTATGTAAGATCATTTCAGTATCTTTACACTAGAATAATTGATCATAAAGAAAGTCTCATTATAGTGCTGAAAGACCTGTTACTGGTAGCCTTTGAGAACATTGTAATAGCGGAAAATGTACAACTGAGGTACAATGGCGTTCCTACATTCCACCAATCAGCATAAATCACCCTTACTTAAATGTTTATTTGCAAATACTTGATAGTGCGTGCATGGCGTCCTCTTATTCCAATCTGATACCCCTACTACTCCTTATCAGCTGCTCCAAGTCTGTCCTGTTTCTCAATGATCTCTCCAGACACTCCCAAACCCTAGCTCCTCCAGCTGCCTTCCTCACCTTCCGGGCATAACAATGTTTGTCACATGTGATTGCCCATGTGTTGGTTTAACAGGGAGCCAAAACCAATAAATTCAACGATATTTTCCATGGAAATATTACCATCTCTCATTGAATTCTTCTTCAGCTTGGGCTAGTTTTCACAACTAATACTTGACCACTGACGGTGACAGACCTTAACTAGATTCAGCTAACATATTTCTGTAGGCCTACTTATCTCAGTTTTGAAAATTTTGTCAAATATATTGGTTTTTGTGTCCCTTTAAGCATTTCGTTCAAGCAGATTACATGAGTTGATTCCACAGAGTTTTGATTCTTTATCAGTCCTGATCGAAAATTGGGTTTATTTTCATGTAGATCAATTATGGTTTTACGGACCTACACACATAAAGGGCTAACTTTGATTTAATTACATATTCCATAAAAGAAGCCAAAAGTGTTTCCGTTGAAGTCACCACAGAAAAAGGGTAAAAAGGTGTCGGGTCTGGGTGAACTCAATCAAATTAGACCCTCCATTGATGTCAGAGCTTGACGTCAGACTGACGTCACGACGACCAGTGGCCGTCGCCATGGGAACGGTTAGTTAGTCAGGGCGGGTGGTGCATGGGGTGTTGAATACAGGCCCTCAGGTATTATAACCCTATCAGTCCGCCACTGCGCCCAGCCTCTGCCATGTCACTGATCAGTGTGCACCTAGCGTTCTGCCCACGCCACAAAAGACCAAGAAAAAAGCCCCGACTTTTCCAGGCACTGTATGCCTGCCTCACCTGTAGCTTCCCTATAAAGGTTTACAACGGTTTTTTTTATGTCTTTCATATTGGCAACACGTATTTTGCACTCGTATTTCCAGGTTCTAAATGAACAGTTTTAGGAATACTTATCTAGTACCTTTTAATGGTTAGATACTAAAAATGTTTCTGTGAAACTGTTATGAATTGTGACAGACAGAATCACTTATCATAAGACATTTTTCGAAGTACATATGATTGGCCTATCCAGTTACGATTATAGGCCGAAATAGATACTTAAGATATAGTAATTAGTAGTGTCATAACCTCTCTTCTCAGTGGCAAAAGCTAAGGGCCTGTATAGTAGGAAGAGGACATTATTATGTAGCCATAATATGTTTCTATGGTCAAAAAACAGTAATAGACCTAAATGGATGTCCATTCCATAATAATTGGCAATTTGAACATTGCAAGACCAGATTTAGGACACTTGGTAAGGGGTAGACGTTTGTACAATGAAAGGATTTATTTCAACGAACACGTATCTACAGGTAACGTCAACTAGTGAAAAAAAAGAAATGTTCTTCTAAAGTAAAAGACCATGGATGTTTTGTCAAAATATTTTTCAAAAGACAAGGGTCCCTCCTCTATCAGTGATTTCCTGTGCTCAGTTCTCTTGTAAGAACACGTCCGGTTTGCCGTGACTGTGTGAAGTAGCAAGAATCTATCTTCACATAGGCCTATACTCTCTCAGAAAAACAACTATTTCATGTACATGTGCTCATAAGTAGCATGAATATGCAGACATATATGTTTGTCTTTATCTATGTCTCGTTTCAATTAAATGAGGCATTCTAATTGATATTCATCGGTAATGTAGGTAAATTCTCTAAGAATATTCTAATTCGTTTGGAGAAATTGGATACGATTATCATATATACATTTATCATGAACGCGGAGAAGAGCATACCCATGCAGCGATCGGAAAAATGATGTCCAGAATCTGAATAACAATTGACCACTCACTCATAAAGCCCAGCCCATTATGTAATCATGCCCTATTCAAAACCCGTTAGGTAACGCTCTAACGGAGACCATATTTGGTAGGAACCAAGTGGAAGTCCCATGTTGTCCATGCATTGTGTCCAGAACACAAAGGGAGCAATTAATACCTGCAGGCGGGTATGTGGTTGGCAGTACCAGGGTTCTGGGTGTCTTATACAAGACCCTCTTAGCACTATGGCCGTCCATCAAACATTACACCCACACCCCATTACCTACCGCCTGTGGCCTCAAGCACGAACTTGTTGTCCCCATTGTTCAGACCCGAGTCCTCTCACGACCTTCTTGTTTCCATAACAACCATATGTAATTCCTCAACCTATAATGCTGAGGTCAAGAGGACAAGGAACAAGTAGATTTATTAACATAGTAATATCGTTTTCATCTTGTGTTGGTAAGTTATCTGGAATCCAACCTCGATTATGATGAAAATAGATTACTGTGAACGAATTTATTTTCGCGTTGTTTTCACTTAATTCATGTTTGTACATGTTTTCACTTAATTTGCGTTTGTGAAATTTCTGCGAAAAAACAGTACAAGGCGAAAATACCTTTGGATATAGAGGTTCTAACTCTTGATAATGTCAAATGAAATCCACGCGAATTTGTCATTTAGCGCAAACCCACTTAAGTTTATACACCCGAAAGTATCTATATTTAGAGTATGAAGGAATATATTGTTCACAAAGTCAATGCAAAAGGCACAATTATGAAACAGTTTTATAATTATGGCATGCAAATATGGACATATATATATGCAATACAAAATGCTCAAATACTATCTCACCCAGGTGCAGTAATCCATCATTAGCTTCTGCCAGTCACATGTGGTGCTACGTTGTTTGATGACTATCAGTCTAAGGTCAATAGGGGCGTATTGAAATACAGGATTGGTGTATTTTCTATAATGGTTCTCAACAAATACGTGGCTTCATACTTCTATAAGAAGATAAGAACTTATTTCGATTTTGGTTTAACCTAGATCATCTTGATATATCAAGTGAAACATTTCTAGCCAAAGAGTCGCAAAAGGTACGTTTCATGGTTGATAGCTATATTCAAAGCATATATATTTCGCTTTGATATTTGCACGATGGAAATGTCATGTGTGCAAAAGATTTCAACATCCGCCTGAAAAGTTCAGGGATTTCTAAGTTAAACCTTTAGGTATTGGTTAAAACAGTTACCACGTTGACCAGTACTTTGGTCCGCGGCCCCTCGGAAGTAGTGCAGATAGAAGTATAGGTAAAAGAAGCCTTGATCCAGGCGACTTCAATCAGATTATATAAAAATTGCATAGACCATCCAGCAGATGGCGTATTTCCCGGCATTCCATTGAAACCTATCTATTTCCTGTCTCAGAAAAACACGTACATGGTAATCGTGAGTCTATGTGTGGGGAGGTATTAAAGACTGGGAGGAAAAGTGATAGCCTACCAGCGGGTACAGGAATGGTCGGTATGTCGACAAAAAGAAGAATCTGTGGAGGATTTTCTGGAGAAACTGCACCGTAATGAACCTCTCGCAGGACATTACCTGTCATGATAAAAGCGCGGTTCTATCAACCCACTCGCCATTTAGGCCTATACTCAATTGTTCGTAGTTACAGGCACGTTTTGGCTCTGTCCGTGTATAGAGTTCTTTGATGTTGTATGCTACCAGCATTCTCAAGCCTAAACTTGGATAGAACGATAGGGCTGTAGGTCTAAAGTAACTTGTAATAGGCTGGTTCTGGTTCAAATTATTACAGGATACCCTTCCAATGAAAGGCGTTTGAAACCATAAACTGCTTTTGAAGCGTATACCAAGAACACACTCAGACTGACAGGAAGTGCAAGATGTACAGTGTACCTCAGCTTTCCTTTATAAGTGTATTGCATGTTGTAGCAAAATGCATTGGCTGTTTCTGAAAGTCGAAAGAATGAAAAACAAAAAGGTTCGTCGATGTATATGAAATTGTGAACATTATAGCTTTGATTATTTAAGGATTCTTTTGCGTCATTAATCCAAAGAATGGCTATGTCTTGTGAAAAGGAAGGCCTAGCTTAAACTAATCATCATTAGTATCATTGTTATGGAGAAGCGATCACTGACCAATTGCTTTATGTATGGAGCGGTTGACGTTGCGGAAGTTGTTGCTGGTAGCCAGTGGTTATTATTATCATAATTATAGGCCTAATTACAGAGAGAGGCATGTAGGAGGTTAAACTATTTGGCTTCTCAACCTTAGCATGAATTATAAAAGAAGGGAGATCTACATTGACATGGCGAAAACCAGCATGAACATCAAAAAGGGTCCTTACGTACTCAAAGGAACACCGTCAGGCTATATTTGCAGTGATATTCCAGCTTTCAAAAGGGCTGACAATCTAGTCTCAACACTGTCTGACAATGCCCACTCTACTTTACGTAATGCTGGGCGACGTGTCCGGGGACATGTGTGGAAGCTGGGAGAACATTTTTCGTCTTTTGAACAGTTCTCACACTTTGAACAGTTTTGTTCTCATCACCTTTCATGCTCTGAACAGTTCTCATGCTCAGAGCAGTTCTCATGCCCTGAACACCTTTCCCGTTCTGAATACTGTGAGCACTTCTCCTGTTCTTAGCACCTCTCATCCTCTGAGCAGTTCTCACACTCTATGCAGAAAAAACTGCTCAAAGCAGTAAAACTGTTAAGAACAGTAGACCTACTCAGAACAGTAGAACTGCCCAGACTGCCCAGAGCAGTTCTTGACTATCATCCTCGAGCAACTCTTGAGCGTGCGTCCCGCCTCATCGGACACACACAGACTTAGTGGTATGTACTGGGAATAATCAATAGAGAGTATACTCCCAGACTGTGGCAGGGGACCCCGTAAAAATCATCTTCTCAGCTCCATGGCTTTCGTCCGCTGCCTTCCTTGACGTAAACTGTGATGGCAGATGCCGGGCTGCAGGGAGGATAAAGCCAATTACCAATGGTGCCCTGATCATATCATTTACTCAAGATTGATGGTTTGGGTCATATGATTTAAAGTGATACATGTGCGGTAATTAAGAAATGGTCTTTCGGGCACAGAAGATTTAAATTAAATATGGCATGGTCGAAATCAGATGTCATATTGCATATACTATATCAAATTATATTTCTTTACTTCACGATAAAGGTTAGGAATTGTCACTAGTAGCAAAATGACATGAGTATCTGCTTTGTCCTGAATATAATACATTTTATAGTGTCTATCACACAGCCTGGAAATTGTAGGACTATGTAGGGAAGCAACACCATGTAGACCAATAACAGTTTAATTTTGATGGATATTAAGAATAAAGGATTTTTCAAAAATAGGTTTAAGTATTTGAATATCATAATCATAGGTCATCGCTTGGAAATCACGTAAGAAGGAGTTAAATTGAAAGAGCAACACGATGGAACCCGCCTAGGCCATAGGCCTGTACCTTTACTACAAAACATGCCCCTGTTTGCAGACATCGCATGTAAACCAGACATGACGATCCCAGACGCTTCACCCAGCCAGAAGACAGGAGTTGCTCACCCCTCCGTCTGCAAGTCTGGGAGCTGAGCAGATACAAATTGCTCACATTCTAAAAATAGACGGCTTTGTAGGTCACGTGATACAGACTGAACTGAGAAAGCGAAGACAGATTACGGTCACAGCAGATGAGCATTGGATTATCTCCGCTGATGAGATTAGACGATTACTCAGACTGAGGATTTGGGACAGTGGGAGGTGTGTGGGTATTGGGGAGGGGTTGGGGTTGTCTGGGTTGAGTTACAGGGCTGATCCGTTCGCTATGGGTTAGGTGTAGGATTTATGTCGGATTGAGGGGTGTCTGTGTTGTCTAACGGGAGTGACATGCCTGGGGACTAAGCCGATCAATAAACAGAAGTTAATACGGCAATTATGGATGATTGGCTTTGAGCCTTGCATGGGATTCTCTGTACGGTGCAAGTGAGGGGGAAGACATGACAAATCGTAATGGAATGAAAACTTTAGCCGAGCGGTATCTAATTTGATCCTGACTGTACCCAAATGAAGTTGATATTGTACATAGTCCGAGGGCATTTATAGACATTATGCAGACAGGGTTACGTACCAAGGTTTGACGATCACCACATGATTACCATAACCACGTGGTCATAAAGTAACAAGTCACGAACCATAAATGCCAGTTTTACATAAAATGACATTAATATATGGAAAACAAATACCAATAATCTTCAATCACATGTCATAATTCGATTTATAGATTTTAGAAATCAAATAATCAACTGATTAGCAACACTGATGCCAGGTCCTTTCTGGCTACTCTGACGCCATCTCAGACGTTACCAGGAGGCATACAAAGATAACAACTCCAGGGTATTGGGTACATTGTAGACAGAAGGTGTGCGTAGATATGGCTTGGGTTGACTCAGTGTGAACAAGAGCGTGAATGAGCCAAGTACGTATAGGGACATTTTTCTTAGGGTGCCAAGTATTTTCTGCCAAATTTTGCTGCAGCGGTTCCAACTTATTAGTTTTCTGTGCTATTGTAAAAGCTCAATTGGTCAATGGGGTGGTCTCTGTTTGCAGCAGCAGAGTCTGACCAGTGTGTCTTTGGGTGCAAGTGGACCCATTCCTCAAAATCCCAGACCTGTGAATCCATTTTTCACACTTTTGAATGTCACTGGACAATCCTTCCATATCAATTAAATGGCCAGTCATATCCAACTTATCATCCAGTCCAATTCGCAACCCATATACAGTGCCTTGGTTAGGAAAGGGTTTTATATTAGTTTTGTCCTGACACAATCAGAACATTAACAAGTAATCCAGCCCAAACCAATTATTTAACCTTCTATTTGTATGAAAGCAGAATAGTAGATAGATTCCATTGTTCATGATTTAAGACCCACCATCAGCTACCCCTGGGAACAGATACAGCCTTCATCTCCAAGCCCATACGATTGTAAATAGCCTATTGTTCACTCTTCTTGAGATGATCCTCTTATGCAATTCCCTATTGCATAACATAGTGGGTCCGGACTAATGAAGCAAACAGGCTCATGGCAGTCCAATAGGATCCTGTCGCATTAATGGGGCTTAAATAGTCATCTGGTCAATATAGATAATTGCCAATAATGTGGGATATTACTTAATGGAATACTGACTGATAAACAATGATACGTATATAAGGTGGTTGGTCGGTCATTTGGGTACTACGGTCATATCATGATGAGAACAAGGTTAGACAAGGTTTTGATGATTGAATCTATGAAATGAACGAATCTATCAGAAGATAAGAGACCGTACCGCTACACATAAGCAAAGGCAGGTGTTCTTTAATATGCATGGTCCCATAGACAAGGTCGTATACATAATGTGTATGCCACAATGGTAAAATGGGATGGGAGGGTTTGGGTACGTAAATATAGGCATGGTATCTAGTTCTTGCCCAGCTATTGTTTGTCTGAGGGGGAAGGAGCTTTCGTTTTCTACAGCTATTGGTTCTTTATAATAGTTTTAGTTTTCTCTATTTTGATGGATTTTATAGGAATACATGTGTTTTCTATTTCAGAACCAGCTGTGACTTGTCCTATTCTCTACGAAGCATGACTGTATAGACGAGCCCACGAGCCAGAGGTAAGGGTCTGAATTTGGTTATGATTCTTAATTCCCACACATTATAGAATACTCTGTATGTATGCTCCTCTTTGAAAATACCAAGTGCCATACAATATAACCCAACAACAAACTATCATGACAGCAACAGAAGTCATTACCTCAGCAGGTAGGCTTAAAAGTGCTAGGTGGGTATGCCTACAGTTGCTGAGGTAAACCTACAGGTTCTGGGCAGGTAGGCAGGTTAGTGCTGGGCAGGTAGGCCCATAGGTGGGCAGGTGCTGAACAGGTACTTCTTCACTCCTTGAATACTACCTGCTGCCTACCTTCCCCTGGTCCAGGTTTGATAGAGCCATGCAACCTGAGCCATGCTGGGAGTTTGATTAGGGATGTCCATGGGCATCTGCTCTCTTTGCCCACTCTTCTATGTGTTTCTTTTCCTCTGGCTTGCGCCCTACCTTTCATCCATAGCTGGGAATGGGGGGGGGGGGGCAGCTGCCACCTTTGGACTGACAGCCCCCATTTGTAAGGGCACACCTTGCCCACATCCCAGTTTCATTTATAATTAAACCAATTACATAGACCCATTTCAGTCATCATATGCCATGAGGGTACAGCTGTATAATGTATGGGGCATGTTTCACCTGGTGCCAACCACCATCAAGCATTATACACTTTTCATGTAACGGATATCAGAATGTCAAACATTCAAAAATTATCATAAACCCACATATAAAACATTATCATTGCATTTTTTTCATTGTGCTCTAATAAGTATATATACATATGTGGATTTAAAAAGGGAATGTCAGAGATCCATCTATGACTACAAGACCCCGACAATTATCAATAGTTAATAACTATGTCTTATTTTGTCATATTTGTTCATCATTACAAACCAAGAGGAAGACCGTGTATGAAGTTACATGATTTTGACAATAATAATTATAAAAAAATATTTTGACCTATCTGAAATCTTCCCTTGACATAAGAAACAATACGCCATTGTTACACTTTATGAAGTAATTCATTTACAGATTTTCAGCTAACTAACTGTGCTAAGATATACATGGTGCTCATCAGGAAATAAGTAACAGTGTTTGCACACATAGATATATGAAATGGCCTTTAAGGTCAGAAATCGAGCATATAACAATTGTAATAGTGGTCCCCCATGACAACAGCTTTCCTTCTACCACCCTAATAATATCCCAATTGAAGGTCACAGAGGGCACCACTAAAGTGTTCTGGAAATGCCACTTAATCCCAATGGACCAATGAGGAGCAAGTGCGTGAAAGGGCATGCGACCCCTGGCGACCAGAGCCAGTAACATTAACATGCGGTCAGGGTCTACCGTCCCCTGACAGGTTTCTTCTTTCTAGTTTTTTTATGATTATTTTTGGGGAATGATTTAAGATACAGTTTTCAAATAGATTTTACTCTAAATTTGAACTTGATGTCTGAGCATGAAGGGAGATATGCGGGTTATAGAAATAAGATTGAATTCAGTGGTTTCAAAATAATCCGGTTACATATTGATCACTTCATATTGATCACTAGAAAAAGATACATATATGAACTACTCATATTGCCATAGAGGAATAGATTGGTAGACCATTGGCCCCTCTTCACATTGGCCCCTCGTCACTTTGGCCCCCTGAAGTGGATGATTGGCCCCTCTTCTAAAGACCATTGACCCCTCGTCACATTGGCCCCTCGTCACTATGGCCCCCTGTAGTGGATGATTGACCCCTCTTCTAAAGATTATTGCCCCCCTTGTTTGATTTTTCGTGTACATAGATCTGCAGTCTATATAATTATATAGAAATATATAGATAATATAGTTTATACATATATGATATTATAGATAATATAGAAGGTCGTCTGTATGCCAATATTAGTTACAGCACGGCAAAACTCTCTCAAGGAGAGTTACGCTAGAAATGCGAGAATTATCCACTTCAGGTAGATGACGTCGATAGCAGTGAACCCCGGGATTTCATGAGTAGCATAAGAAGAAAATACTCAAAAATAATCTTTATTTTTGAAAGTTGTAAAATATATATCATAAAATCTATGTCGAAACATGATTTTGTAGATTAGATATATTTCAGCATTGTTTTGAGGTTATTTTTACATCTTTTCTACCTCCAACCGAGAACTCTTCACGCCATGACGGATTGATGAAAAATGGTCATTTTCGAAAATGACATACCTAAAGGATTGACCTGTTAATAATATTCTTTGAAAACATCCCCTCAAAAACTTTGACATACACAGACACTAAATATCTCTCTTTTACTACGTGTGCAGGTCATCAGATTTGAGATATTTATGGTATAAAGTACTTTAATCCTGCGAAATCTTAACAGGGCTGCCAACCGTCCCGGATTTTCCGGGACAGTCCCGGATTTTGACCCCTGTCCCAGACATCCCGGGAAAGGACACATGTGTCCTGGAAAATTAGGAATTCAAGATTGTTTTTAGAGCAGTGGTGGGCATTATCGACAGGCTTTTATTATCGCACCCCTGACAATTATTGTGATATTACAAATGGAGTTTTACTTTTCTGTAAATAAGGCTTGGATATATTCATCATTTAGCCAATGGTGTAAGGGGCCAATGGTCCATCTCGAGGGGCCAATGGTCTAAGGGACCAATGGTCTAAGGGGGCCAATGGTCCATCTCAAGAGGGGCCAATCGCCCACTGTTTGGGGGGCCAATGGTCCAGGGGCCAATGGTCTTAGGGGCCAATAGTCTAAACACCGTTTCGATAGTGTTAAATATCAGTTTGGTTTTTATCCAACTCAGTCACCTACCGGGTGATTAACAATTCCAATTACAAACTGACTCCGCTACTCTCCCTGAACGTTTTTAGTAATATAGTTAGGTATAGAGTGTAAGTTTAACTTTTTTGAATTCAAAGGGCCAATTCATATCTAGAATGGATGTAGGCCTAGGTAATTAGAGCGACTCTACCACCTACATGTTCTGATACTAACGACTCTAATTGGTTTCGCTGATTATTCTCCAGCACAAAGGCAAATGAAGTTATCCTTTTGTTTCTGGTGCCGTTAATCATAGCCGCTCCCCCACAAAAGAAATTGTGACTTTTAATCTGGCAAAAAAACGAACAAAAGAAATTAGGCTAAAGAGGCTGTACTTAGCCTCGGTTGTCAATTATTCAATTTGGGACTAATTATCCAAAGTAAAGTTAGAGATCTGTTGAATTTATTGATGCTTATAACTGGCTGATAACTAAAGGTCAAACTCGGTGCGTATGGATTGTTGTTCTGTCTAAATTTAGTCATGTAATTATCTCGGACTGACCTCAAACCGTCTGTTTGTGTGCCGTCAGCCCACTGCGTTCTCCATTGGCTTAAAAATCAGGACATGCAAATGTCAGAAATTATCACTTTTTTCAGCATGTCCAGCAAAAGGCCAAAAATATTTTGTAAACACGCCAAATCGGAACAATAATACTAGTATTTATGGTTACCTTCATGGACCTTTCACTAAAATGGTTTATATGGCCATTATGGTGATTTAACCTTTTGTGTCAAGGAAGCAGTTTTCAAGTCTCAAGTCCTTAGAAACATTAGTTTCTTTTGCAGTTTGAGTTTGACAGGTTTTTGGGCTGAAAAAGAGGAACACTGAGCTTTCCTAAGAGGTCACGGTATAAAAAGAAAGAGAATAACATCAGCATATTGAGACGATCGTCTAATATTAGTCAGTCGGGACTAGAGGAAAGTTTTTCTCCAGCTCGCTCCTGTTTGTTCATCTGCGATCTATTTAATTGTAATGCCATGCTAACGCTTCATATTAGTTCTTTGACCTTTCTAGTAAGATGGCAAGTGAGGTGATGAATATGCTTGGCCTATATCAAATAACATCTTTTGAATATAGAAATTATTTTGTTGTAATCTAAATCTACCTTTTATGGATAGCAAAGTCTTATTCAAATGATGTGTATTATCTAATTAGTAAAACATCACTCTCAATTAGATACGTTTTCATGGATTTACAGACGTTGATCTGTTCTTGATAGTCGATTTTCGCCGGGTTATCATATAAGCCTAATTTATGCTTTTTAACTGTGTAATAAGTGATATAAGAATCTGTAGAGTCAAGTATAGCTTTCTGATGCTTGGCTGAAACATTGAATGTACAAGTGGTGTACATCATAATGATACAGCAATTATAGGAGATTTAATTGCCAACTACATGGTAATGGCTTGTACAAAGCTTAGCGCATTGACCAAATGGCATTCACCCCTTTCCATAATGATATGTGTGGATAAATATTCTACCCATCCTACTAACCCTCTATGGAGGTCCTTCTTTAGACTAACTGTATATGATAGTGTCCAAAACATATTACTGAACTACGATATAAATTTCATCTGGTACATGTATGTCTGTTGAAGATATGAAAGTCCGATAGGTTTATATTGCTTATCGCCAGTGTTAAATTAGTCCGGATAATGGTATTGTAATAATAGAAGAATTGTGTTATTTCTAAGTTCCAAATATTGAGAACGGGAAATATATATATCTTGTTTAGCCCCAAATCGTGAAGCATACTTTGGTCTGTTTTTAAACTACATACTATGAACAATGATTATTATACTTATGATTGTCGATTTTGATAATACATCAAGATACCCTATTTAAACACAATTAATGCCCCTATCCTCCATGGCCAAGTTCTGCTATCTTAATATGATTAATTGCCATTGCATCCCGTACCACGATAAGGCACGTTAACTACTACATACATGTGCATTTATGTACGAGCTATCCATACAGTAGTCAGTCAGGATAAATCCAATGTGAAAGAAATACATGAAAAGAGAGATTACAAAATATATTGGGGGGATAAACTCTGTACAAAAATGATCATAAACCTTGATATTTTATTTCTTTCTCTTGTTTTGACTGTCTGACCAACGAAATGTGGTCACATGTGAAACTACTGGGAATGGGGCATTATATATTTCCATATGTGACTGACAATTGAAAGCAGAATAATATCAAATGACATCAAATATATCTGCATTAGCATATGTGATTATAATACACTATCCAATTTCCCTCACGGGGATCCAGGTGGGAGTTCCCTCTGGGACTGCCCTTTTGGAATGCCCTGACTGCCATTCGGACTGCCCTTTGGGCTTCCTGGGAAGATTAGGACTTCAGTATTTCCTCCTGATCATAAAAGGTGGCAATAGGGGGTGGATGTAGTTGGACCCAATACCAACAAGTTGGACTTTTGGGTTTGACTCGCAGTTCGATACCTAAAAATGATTTCTTTGTTTAAATTCCCTGCTGTTCAACCCTCCCATGCATCACAACAAGTGCCCATGTCTCTTGCCATGCACTCTTGAAAAGAGTATGGTAGTGATCCTGGTGCCGGGTTCCTCCTACATAATCTCATATAGATACGATCATCTGAAGCTGAAAAGCATTACCTTGTGCAGTCTGGAAAAAGCCCTGATTAAGGATTAGCCTGATGTTAAACTGCCCCGACACAAACTAGATATATGGGCGAAAGTAAGTTAAAGGGAGCCAAAACCAATAAATTCAATGAAATTTTCTAAACTCAATTAATCATGGAAACCCATTCCTTGAGCCTATTCCTGGCCTATGTTAAAATCTTAACCATGAAATATGGTAAAAAGTCATTAAAGACATGTTTTTCTTGCTCAAATCATTTAATGTGGATAAGCAAAAATAGGGTTTGTTTACAAACAAATGCAAATATTACCATCTCTTGTGGCATTCTACTTCAGTTTAGCTAGTTTTCACAGTTACTAGGCCTACTTTAGGCTACTTTACCACTGACCTTAACTGGAGTCATCTATTATTTCTATACTTATCTCAGTTTTGAAAATGTTGTCAATTATATTGGTTTTGGCTTCCTCTAAATGCATATGCAAGAATAATTTACTCATGGCATAAAGAAATTGATCCCGGTTGAGTATCACTCAAAAAGAGACCTATTGTAAAAGTTAAGCCATGAAGTGGCATATAACAGGGGATTACAGTTCACCGTATGGCCGACCCTTCTCTACAGGAAACGGTCCATATGACCGGAAGCAGTCAAAGGTGCCAGGAAGCGGAAGCAAGGGGGTGGCGGGGTTTCCTGGAAGAATTCCTAGAAGGTTGATCACTTCACTGGTCAAGCGTGTCATTGACGGCCCCGCCGGAACATGATGGCGCCCCCTAGTGGGCGGGGCGCCACCTCGTGAGTGATCGGCACACTATTCATCAAGTAGATTGAGTTGTACCCACACTACCCCCTGTCTGCCCCCACCACCACCACCTCCACCCCCACCTCCACCCCAATCGCCCGACGTCCCCGCCCCAACCCCAGCCACGTTGGGGGGTTTCATAAAACATTCATGGCGTTGCACCAAACGCTCAATATGGGATGGCCTGCCCGGTGGCAGCGGAACATGGACGTGGCAGAGGTGATGGGTATGGGTATGGGTGGGGGCACTGCCCAGCTTGGGGTAGCTAACGCGTGTGGGGAAAGATCAGGGAATAGGGGATAAGTTGAAATATTGATGTAATCTAACTACGTTGGATTAGTCTCACCACTTTAGTCACCTTCTTATCTTATTAGACTGTATTAGATTTATCGACATGGTCTTGACTATCTGGGTTGTCAAGTGTCCCTTATGTGCATGGACTATAACTGTATAGTCTACAAGTTAGTAAATAAATGTTGGCAATGTTCAGATCTGGCTACTTTATAACCTGTATATCACGGATACGTTTATATGTACTTCCTACAGAGCTTAGTTTATGAATTTGGTACATCTGTCATGATTGTCACACACTCATTCATATAGGCCTATATTATGTATTTTCTTCTTATCAACCTATATGGAAGATCACATGTACGTGAATATGGTTTAATAATAATAATAAAAAAAATGTTCCATGAACATAAACGTTATGGAAAGATGTAAAGTTATTCAGGGAAGGATTATTAGGTGAAGGCAAGGGAGTCATGGACTGCAAGTCAGAACCAACTGCATGGTCAGGACAAGGGAGCCCTTGGGGGCAAGCGCTGGGAGTATAAGAGCTGACTGGTGAGGGACAAGATTCACACACCGACAACCTTCACCTGGTGCAAACACCATTATGATATACTACTTACATTAAAATAAAATCCAAAAGCAGACGCTTCTTAAAGCATATCTGTCGTTATCAAATTGATAAAAATCATATTGGTAATTACATTTTATGTATTCGGTAACTAAAAAACCTAAAGGCAAGGAAAAAATACAAGCAGAGCGTTTGAACTCATACATTGTGAAGATGAGTTCAAACCAAATATTGAGGCCATTTTTTCGTTTCAAACAAGTGAAGCAGAGTATTTGACTGTATATTCTATAGATCAATACTTTCAGTAGTCCCTACAGCCTGAGAAATAGCTCGTCTATTTATACGTATGTACATAAAAACTATGAAAAGGTACTGAAACATATGTTTACTTCATGACCATGTTCAGCCATGCGTGAAGCGCCCGATGAAGTATAAAAACCCATCTCTCACACAAATGTCGTCTGCTCGCAATGGGGGCGTTTTACATGACATTTAGCTAGTTCCCCGCCCACATGCCACTGCCAGGGGCACATAAGCTTACATGCTGAGAACCAGCGACGATTATAGCCGCTCGTTTTGGACTGGACGAGAGGCGTTGTCATGTCAACATGTGACATTTTACCGCAGAGTTGTGATCAGCTGCAGCTTGTGCTAGATATTAGCACCTAGTTACAAAAATATATCAGCGGTCAGCATGGTTTTGTTTTCATAGTAAAAAAGAACACTTTATACATATTTTTCTCCTACGTTTTTTTGGTTTTAAAACGATTCATATTTCCATAATTGCAGTCCTATTTAAATCTAATGACCCACGTCAGCAATTATGAGACATTTTACATAATAGCACTAATAGGCCATGCCCGGTGAATTTCGGAAGCGCTAGGCGAAAAACGGCAACGGAAAACGACTTCAGTTTCAGATTATCGATCGAAAGTTGCCGGATGCTCCCTTTGTCGTGTAAATTATGCATTGGATCACCGGTGACTTGTTTCTGTAGACAGGGGTCACATTATTGAGGCCACGCATAGGCTTGCCAGCAGGGTGTTTGGATCGAGCTATTTTGTGGTTTGCCCCGCACCTGTCTACATGAATAATTGATTATTGAAGCATCAAGATGTCGCATGTGGACCATGCGGCCATTGAGTTAACCTTGTTACTTTGTGAATAATTAAAAGGGTCGGGGCGGTTCCCAATGTTGATTAAAACTTGGAGCAACAGGGGTTGAAAACCGTGTGCATTATAAACTTCTTGTTGTTTCATGGAAAAAGCTCTCGATTGGATTTATGAAGGAGATGCTTAAAGGGAGCCAAAACCAATAATTGACAAAATTGCCAAAACTCAGATAACTATAGAACTATGTTAGATGAGTGGTGAAATATTACCTGTGAAAACTAGATCAAACTGAAGTAGAATTCCATAAGAGATGGTAATATTTCCATTTGTTTGTAAACAAACCCCATTTTTGTAGATCCACATTAATTGAGATGAGCAAGAAAAACATGTTTTAATGATTTTCAGATTTTACATGGGCCAGAAATACGCTCAAGGAATAGTTTCGATGATTATTTGACTTAGGACAATTTTATTGAATTTATTGGTTTTGGCTCCCTTTCAACATTATAGATAGACCTGTTCCCATAGCACCAGAGAGCATGCTGAGAATGTATGAACATGTATATGTTTAACTACATGTTTGTGTTCATAATTATCACTCTGTCATCGATGGGAATACTGTAGCCAAAAAGCAAACAATCCGTTAGTCGGGTCTATGTTCTAGGAAGCCATTCTTAAAGTGTTAAAAGAATGCACTCTACAGTTACTTGGCACCGAGAGGGATAAGGGGAATGATCGAGCCAGGAGCAGAAAATAAGTTGCCCTTCTCAAGAACACTAATCCGCCATGGTCCCCAGGCGAAGTATTTGGTGTCTTAATTCACTCCAATGGTATATCTTACTGTGACGATAGTAATTTTTAAGGATTCTTCATACAGCCCTTCAGTAATGGTTACTGATCATCCAGAAGCCGTCAGCTTTATACTTTATGCTTGTTTAGATGTGTACAGTAAGACAAATTTACTCGTAATACACAGAGTTTCACAGTCCTGGTTTTGAGGCAGCAATTAATTCGGTGCCAGGAATGTTCCATGTTCAATGGTTTTCAGGGAAGATAATTATACCTTCCACTATGCCCCTACAGGTTTATCAGCAGCTCTTTTGCATCTCATTATGAGTAAATTTGCACATTATAGATTGATGAGATGACATTGAGGGATGTTTTGCGGTGCGTCGAAATGCTCACAGCACGGATCTATAAACTGCGTCTCATGCAATTGGCAAATATGTGGTTTTACTAAACAAAAAAACCTTCGTTGATAATCTCATTACGTCCAAAGAAAAATATATAGGAAAAACGCTTACTTTTTAAACCATCTATGTTTCTCCATATAACACCTACGGGTTAAGAGATTTGTGCTATGGCATAAATTACAACTGTTCAACTCGTCTTTTGGGCATGCTTCAATATCATAATTAGGTCAATTAGCATGGCCCAAAAACATGAATAGAAAGTCTAGAAGGCCAACAAATTATAGACATCATGCTCTCACCTGTCATTCCGGCCCCTTCACTCTTAGCATCCTTTATTTTTGTAAGTAGTCTGGGCTCCCCTTACTCTAAAACCTAAATGAGAGGCGGGCGCCTGCACACAGGCATTTCAGAAATAGAACTTTATAGCGTGCTTGTTAACTGATCAGTCGGTGCCTAGAGCATGTAGACTTCACAGGGCACTCGGTCCGAATGATAGCCCACTAATCAGCTAATCAGGTGGATGAAAAAGGTAGGGTCTTTATATAGGAACAGACACTGAGCAGCTTATGCGGGTTAACCATGCCAGGCACGACAGTTTGCTATACGTTTTGATTAAATCATGATTTGAATATTCTTCGTATGTGTTGTTTTTGAGGTCGTGACTACGAGAAACATGGATTCGTGGTGTAACATGATTGGTAAAGTTTGTTAAATGTATATCACAAAACGTAACTTCGATTGATATATTATGCCGAAGGAGTTAGACGGATTCTCGGGGGATAATATAAACGATCATATGCCATGTATAAATATTTCTGCCAAACCATAAAGCCTGTATTCCACATTCCGATTTTAATGCTGCCGATTTTTTATTTGTGTTTTTCAAACTCAAGCTTATTTCACATACCGGTTTTGATGCTGGCGATTTTCCTATTTGTTTGATTTTCTCAGAGACGATTAGAGGCCATTAGAGGAATCCATACATCCTACATACCGTTTGAAAGCGAACTGTAAAATCTTTCTAGTGACATATAACATGCATATTAAACCTTAATTCCGAGTGCCGATTTCGTTTGAATCGGCAGCAAAATCAGCATGTGGAATATAGGCGTTAAGAATGCGTCTATGTAATTCATGTATCACGCTGTGTTCTTAAATTGATTCTATGTTATTTCTCGTTGTATCCACAGGCAAATTGTTCTAAATGATGGGTGCTGAGGAGAGTAAAAGTTCCTGCGGGTCGGCGTCGCCCAGCTTCGCCAGCGGGGCGGTGGACTACCCCAATTCGTGCAGGAGAGAGTCTGAGGCCACGGCATGGACCCTACTTCACCAGTGTACCCTGGAGAAGTGGAAGGACGGCCATGCCGGTGAGTAAAAAACATAACCAAATACTGTTTTAAAACTGTTTCTTTAGCGTTACCTATACTCTGGGATAACTATGAATTGTTTTATCTAAACTCTTATTTTAGCATTACACATATCCTATGACATTTAAAAAATTAAAACTCTTACTTTAGCAGTACCTATACGCTGGGGTAACTATAATGTTTTTTCACTAAAACTCTTACCTTAGCATAACCTATACGCTGGGGTAACCATAATGTTTTTTATTCAAACTCCTGCTTTAGCATTACCTATATTCTGGGATAAATATAATGTTTTTATCGAGACTCAAATTTTAACATAACCTAGACTATGGGGTAGTTATCACTGTTTTTACACTCTAGATCTGGTGAGTGCACCTATAACCCTTTTCAAGTGTCGAAGCCCTCACAGCTGAGTTTATTTTTTTAGATCTGGAAATTTGGAGGTTATAGTAGTATAGGTATATTTGAATGCAAAGTATTGGATGATTGGATTTGTCTTTCTTCTTGCATATTGATACCTGTTGCCTTTTGAGGCTGAAACTTTTCAATTTGAGCAGAATGCAATATTTTCTTAATTGTATCTAGGCTATATCTTACCTAGGGTGAGCATTGATAGGAAATCATTTTTCCTAACCAAATATGGGAATGGTATTACACAACAGGATATGGTCTACACAACAGTACCCCCGGATATTTTTAAAACAAAACTCAAGTATATGTATCGAATGACCCATTCAGCATAATTTTCTGGGAACCTTTTTCACCATGAGGAACCCTTGTAATAAAGAAAAGGTTTATACTGTGAGGGACTTTGTTTGTGATGAAATGAAGAGCAAGGCCATCAAAGCTATAGCATATAGTGTTCAGTATGAAGAGGGTCGGCCAAGTGGGGAATTGTTTACATCATTTGTTTTGTTTTGTTTTTGACCATATTCTTATTTCTAATGATTTCTTAATAACATCATTCAGCTTCACCAGAAACACTGGACCATGACAGGTGGCGCAATGGTGAGTGGTCAGTCATTGGTCACTGAACTAACCAATGGAAATTGGTCAGTGCACTGACCAATGACAGTGGTTACAAGTGCTGGGTTGGTGATTTTTATTGTTTTTTGTGGGTTTTTTTGTTGTTAGAGGGGGGCCTTTTTGGAAATGGCTCAGTAATTTGCATGGTGTGGAGGTGAGGGTGTGGTACTAACAATAGAGCTGTAGACCAGTGGTGGTCAGACCTCCCGATGCATGGACCAGTACTAGATCTCGATAGGTGGGAATGATTAAGAGAGAAGGTTGGGGATGGTCTGGTTGGTCAGAACCCTTAGGTGTCGTTTTAACTGCCTTTGCATTCTTCTAGTATGCCTAACACTGCAGTTTGCTCTACATGTAAATATGAAATATAGACTGCAGATGAGTGACAAATTGTGTGCACCATCCTTTTTTATCCTGACCACACTTTAACATCAACCAATTTTGGTGAATGAGCTGGCCTATAAGAGTTTTGCTTCTCTCATGGTCATGGCTTGGCTCCTGATATGTCAACCTGGACCCATATTTTCTTGACTGATTTAGCTAATTAGTCTCCAAACAGTGAATTATGAGTTAAGTCCGTTGTAAAATGATTTTGTCTCAGCACATAGCAATTATTCTTATTCACAATAAAACGATGTTTTGTGACAGATGGACTTGCTTATCACAAGAAGCTAATTCAAAACTGATTTTTGACTGATTTTATGATACATATCCTATCCTTTAATTTGCTATTCTGACCCAACTTTATAGATTTAACTGACTCGGGTTATTGGTCTCTAAACAGTCTATCATTATCAGCGTCCATTGATAGGTGATTTTGTTCTAATACATAGCAAATCCTTTTTGAGGTTTTTCATGATAAAATGACTTTTTGTTATTAGCCTAAATGGAATTGCCTAGCACAAGAAGCTAATCATAACACACTGACACTGCATGAAAATAGACCTTTAAGACCTTTAAGGTTTTGTAAATGGGTTCATTATGGTTTGGTAAAGGTACTGGAAAGGTCACTTTATAAGACCTTTCCAAAACTTTTTAAGGTGACCTTTAAAATTCATCAAAGATCTTGCAAAGGTTTGGAAAGGTGATATATCCTATGCCTTTAATGGACCTTAATGGCCCCATACACAAAACTTAAAGGTCTTAAAGGTCTAATTTCGCGCAGTACATGATTCATGACTGATTATCCTATCCATGTACTCTGAAGGATTAGATTTGATATATCTAATTGCTATCAATGTATCTTATTATTTTGATTTGTCTTTAAATTGCAGAGGCAGGAGGCTTTCGCGAAACCGCCCTGACTTGCGATGGAGTGGTGCACAAAGATTGCAGCTTCTCCTTCTGTATGAGCAGGCAGGGCATCATCAACATCAACAAGGGGTCATCCTTCTTCAGCTTCCGCAAGCGCAGTAAATTTGCCAAGATGGCTGAGCACTTCGAGTACAACCACATACCGGCGCAGCTCTCCTCCATCCACCACTTCCGGGTCAAGAGCGTCCTCTGCTTCCGGGACAACCTAGTTGTGTTGCACCTCTCGCGCAACACCACCTCCCAGTTCGGGCTCCTCGAGCTTCGCATCAACAAGTTCCAGGGTATCTTTGGCAAGCAGCACACGGAGTTTGTCAATGAAGACCTGGCTGGGGAGATCAGCCCTGATATGACTAAGTGTCTCATCAAAGTGCCCATGTACAAAACTACAACACGGCGAGGGCAGCGGAATGACATTTTCCAGCTGTATGACCTGCAGATGAAGGTCATCCTTGCTGAGATCGAACTCAATACCCGCTTGTGCCATTTCTGCTTCGACCCCCGCTTTACGTGGAAGCGGATTGCAGTGACCAACTTCGAGACGAACCAAAATAATAGCCTGAGTCTGGTGCAGGTGGACACATGGCGGTCCCTGCAGACCAACCTGCAGTTGACCGACACACATGACTCGCTGTACCCTTTCATGAAGGACCTGTGCTACACCAAAGATGGTTCGCTCATCATTGCCACTATTCTGGACACCACCTGCTTCTGTCGCGAGAAGAAGACGCGCAACTACCGCCCGGTCAACTGCAGCATCTACGTGTTCAGTGGGGAGAATACGGAGACTCTACACTGCATCCAGTACCAGAGGTACACATGCTCGCAGCACTTGTGCCCGGTCAACTATACCCCAGTCTTCTCCAACTGTGGCAACCGCATGGCCCTGGTCATGAACATGAAGGAACCGCCCACTCAGCACTTTGTCCAGGTCTACAAGCTGCCAACTGCTCTCAACCTGCAGAACATGTGCCGTATTGTGATCCTGCAACACTTTGACCAGGCCTTCCTGCCCGACCTGCCCCTGCCCCTCAAGCTCATCAATTACCTGCACTTCCGACCCGAGTTTGACTGACAACGCACCCTGCGGGTGAACCGGATTGCCACACGACTTTGCCCTTGACAGAGGCCCAAGCATAGCTAAACATAAAACGAGCACATCTAACTGGGGTTGCCAATAATTTGCCAAATGGATCAACCCTGGAAAGTCAGCTTTGGTTGATAATGTGTAAGGCCTTGCTTCTTGCTGAAGGTGGAAACCCTTGGTATATCTGTAAATGCTCATATACAAATGTAATGTGATTTTATAAAGATAAAGCCGGTTGATTTAATTAAATGGACCAAAACTGGTTCTTGCTCAGTCCTTTGTAGGTCAACTATCTGGCCAAGGGTCCCCATCTAGGCAGAGAAACAGGCCTCCTGGTTTTGAAAGTAACTGTGATTTTTAGCAAGAAACATGTGTGAGTGTGTTGATTATGACTGCGATCAAGTAGTGTACCCGCGGTGTATTTTGAGCATTGAGAGCTACTAGTGAGCGAGCAATTTATGTTATAGGATGCTTCTGTGTGCGGTCAACATGAGCCTTCATGCTGAAAAAGTTAAAGAGAGTTAACTAAGTCTATGTGAAGCAAGAGCATTCAGATTGAAAGCCCTCTGCGTACGGTGTAAAGGTTTAGCGTACGGTACGCAAGTACATGTACATGTACCTTGCGGTCAACGAGTGGCCTAATGCAGGCGAATGTCGTTCATAATGGTGCTTGTGACTGCCTATATGATGCCATATAGGTATATCAGAAGAAAGTATTTCTAATGGCTGACTTGAGATTTCTTGCGGGTATTGCATGGCATTGTCAAAGACTTTACGGAATAGTTGCGTAGGCTCAAGTGCATTGCATCGTGTTGATGGTGGAATGGAAGATAGGGATATAGGTCTCATTGATGAAATGAAATTCTGAACACTTGCCTATTGAGTGTTTGTAAATGAATATCAGTTTCTTGATAGGTACCGAGTTACATTTGCTATATGAGGAAAGGGCAACTATCTCTAAATGAAAGCTCCGCTTGTCTGAAAATTATTTTTGCAGAAATCAGTATTCTTAGCTTAAAAATGCCAGGTAAAGATTTAGTCATACATCTCATGCAAGATCACTATTACTTGATCTGGAAAGAGTGATATATACTTATATTCCTTGCCCACGAAGCACAACCATTACATCACAAATTTAGTTCTGTATAAGTTCAAAGATAGGTCCTATACTAATATGTCAACAAGTATTATTTTACCTTAGTTATTTTAGTTTCATTTATATTGGGAATCTATCAGGGCATTTCAGTTGTCTGATATAATTGCTACGGCCTTGCTGAGGCTTTCAAAATTATTGGCTCAATTCAACGTCATTTCAAATGGAAATAGCTTACTGGTAATATGATTTCATCCGTTTTAGCGCGAAAACCTTGAGATTGAATTGATCACTATCCTACTTTTTTATGTGTCGATTAAAAAATCAACAACCTTATAGTCGTGGTGACAGGAATAATTTCTTGTCAGACCAAGAGGTCTATATAATTGTTGTATAAACTTTGACCGACAAGTATAGCACCCCCTTCTTACTAGTGAAATACCGTTCGCTAGTGATGTTATCAAGATGTGAATAATGGTACAAAATGTGTGATTGGCACCAGAGAGTTATCTAAAACGTATATCCCTATCAATGACAAGAGAAGGGTTGCCCTAGTCTATAAATATTCACTGCATATTATACTGCCTGAATGCTAGCTATTGGGCGATGCACATTCACTTTGGGAAGCAATGGAAAAAAATATACTAAGACACTCTATCTAACAAAGAGTCAGATTTCACTTTCTCAGAAAAATGCAGAACGTTTGTTTATAATGTGTACATGCAGTGCTTTGTGTATAGATAGGTAGAGTTTTGAGTTGCTGCATTTTCGTTCTCAGAATTGATTTATTTACCAAAGAACAATTGCAAAAATGCTAATGATAAACAATAGAAATCAAAGCTCTCGGACGGTTATTGCAATATGATATGATTGCAAATCGCATCTTTGGGCTTTGGGCAGTGAATGCAAAATTTCAAAACTATGATACCATTATTTTCGGTGTAGAATACGGTATATTTGCCCTTTTTCTGAGAAAATGTGAAACAGACGCTTTTGCTGATTCTTCTTTTGAGGAAAAGACGTAATATTAAGAAATGAATCTTGTTTTTTAATAAATGGTAATACTAACAGCAGTAAATACTTTAAAAGAGGGATATCACGTAGTGGTATACGATGCTTTTACTTGAAAGCTACACGAAAGGAAACGTCAAGCGCTTGAATATTTATTATGTTCTTTCAAACCAGGATATGAACGAAATTTCGTAGAACAGGGTAATACAGACAAGATAATTATAATAAGGTGCACAGGCATTATTTTCTTATTTTGATGAAGTTGGTTGAAAGAAACAAGGCATCATGAACAATATACATGATATTTCTGACTTTCAAATAAGGCACTTCATTTAAGACGCGAGGGAATACCTAAGTCGTTTTTATAAACTAAATATTGTAGATGAACTACAACTTCTGGACTCTATAAATTATAGAGTAGTAAAACTATTTTCTGAATATCAACAATTTTTCTTTTCAAGTCCTCGAGTAACTTTAGAGTACCGAATCATGCTTATTTGATGTAAGGATAGGGACAAAACATTTAACTTGTTTTGTTTGTAGTTGCATTTCTTAACTAGAAGCTTATTGTATTTTCACGGTACTTATAACCAATCGTATAATCCTACAAAATGGATGTGCATTTACATTGTTTAATTAAATAAGCATTCGAAATACATGCTACTAGCGTAGGGGGTTTGAAAGGAATGTGTATCCTTATGAAGATAAAAATAAGATGTGTCTATAGCATAAAAATTGTTAACAACCTGAAAACCGTGCAATGAAATCTTGAGGGAGTTAAGACTGATGCAGGAAAAGTCTTTTAGACAACTGCCACATTTGATAAGGACTTAAAGAAATTTTCTCTCGATGAATCCTTAACAGTTAACAATTGTTAACATAAAATGCGCTATTGATATGTTCTGTAGATAGGTTTACAAAGTAATCTATTGATAATCTATATTTATAATGATCATGCTGATATTTCAATTCGATATCAAGATATTTGAGCAATCTTTTAAGATTATGTTATTTATTTTCATAGTTTTATGAACTACCGTAGTGTGTATTTAAGTTATTTTGATAATTATCTTTGTGATAAGATATATAAAAAAGTTAATAGTTGAATATGTTTGGCTGATTAACCGTACTTGAAGAAAATATTGTGGATAATGGAACATTCTATGAGTAATAATCTATGGTTTACTATAAGTTGATAATCTGTATAGCGTTATTTTTTAATTTACAGTTTTTGAAGTGTTAAAAAAGGTCTGCTCAGACTTTGCTTACTGAAAAGAACAACAACACCAGTGCATACTGTTCAAACGGAATAAATAATTATGTTTTCTGAATTTAGAATAGTTTACTTAGAACATATGACGTTCAATCTTATAAGTTTTTAAAATGAATACAAACGCATTGCCTCAGGATAAAAGGCTGTGGGCAAGACGTCATTTTCTTTATTTTCTAGAAGATAGGAGGGAAAGAAAATTGGGTTAACAATTATGGCATTATATTCCTGTTGTATGAGGCTGCTTGGTGAAGGGTATATAGGTAGTGATTATTTTTTGTGATTATTTAGGGGGTGGACTTGGTTGATTTAGGAAACGCTAGCCTTTCCACAATGTTATATCTATCAGTAGACCGTATATGAATATATGCCCCCACCCCTTTAAGACTGGAACTATAACTACCAAATAACAGAATAACCCGTTGTCCACCCCGCTCCACCTGGTGGTAGATTTGGCAGAGAAAAGATATGGATGGCATCGCAAAACCATCAAAGGATGGAATAAGACCTGGTGTTATTTCATAAACATAATAAAAAAAAAACCCAGAAAAGGAATATCTATTAGTTTACATGATATTGGGTCTCAAAGTACATTGAATTGTGCAGAAACAGACTGAGTTTGCTATCCAAACCCACCCCAGCTATTCTGTCGAAGATTATAATTTGATGAATATATTTTATATTCATTTATAGATATTATACCCAAAGTTTACATGAACTTTTTTCATAGAGTTAACATTTTTAGTACCCTTATTCGGTCTTAAATTAAAAGTCTACCCCTGGGAAATTGGATCATTTCTGTATGATTAAATGTTAATCAAGGATCGATGTATATGAAATATCTTCCTAACCTTTGAAATGCTAAAGATCATCATCTATTGGAACTGCTTCTGAAAGGGTTTTACTGTGGTATTAATGCCTAATATTCGACGTCTGTGCCATAAACAGACATGTAGCGGAAAATGGGATATTTTGGGATTGATGTCAGTTGTTGGAAGGTGGTTATGTCTATACCTGTGGAGCCACTGAACTAATAAGAAAGTTTATACATTTTTTAACTGTAATAGACCTATATGTGTGTAACTGAATCAGCTACTGCGTCACTAATCCACGTGTAAATTACAATAATGATAAGCGTCTCATTACTTACTAGTATTCCACCTAGCAATCCCTCTTTGAGGTTATTTCGCAACGATGTCACTACTTTCTGTGACAGACAATCACTAACCAATCACGAGACAACATCAATACGGATTTGTGATTGGTTACGAAAATATGTGACCTTGTGTTCTTAAATACTCAAAACCCTTTTCTCGTTCACATATTGAACATAGCGTAGATGAAAAGACCAGCGCTTGTTTGTGATTCTTAGAATGGATTGCTCGTGTGGGGCAAGTGCATGTATAACTTAAAAGGTCCACATTGTTTAAGAAGTAGAGTGACTGCACATGGAGAGTTACGTACATGCCGACTTATACGTACGCGCGTCTGTCCTAAGCTGTAGTTTCTAGAAATATGCAAAGTGCCTCGTCGTTTCTTGTGACTGGGAATTTGGAAAAAGCTAGTCGATATTTATGCGCAATTAGCAATGCCACTTTCGTATCAACGTATAGTAGCCTTAGGTAAGTGTAGAATATGGGCCATAATCCTTGTGACAGACCCCGATAAACAGTGTACAAGAGAACTGTTAAAAAAGGTTAAAAGCCACTAGAGGAGTTGATATATAAGTTTATCAAACACAAAAATATTCAAAGACATGAGTATAATAGCAACATTTCCAAAGGAGTACGGAAAAGAAAGGTTAAGTAGCAATGTTGATTGAAAATTAACTCTAAAATTGAATTTAGCCGGCTCACCGGTTTTAATAATAATAATAAGTATTTTATTGACAACAGAGAAGTCATTACAAACTTATGTGTCAGACAGAGTGGATCACAAACTAGACTAAATCCTATGAGAAAAAAATGTAAGTGGCAATGTTGTGTATTTGCAATCTTTAAGAGAGGCAGTAAATTAAAAAGAAAATTCTGTGTATGAGGCCCACTCCATATATATATATAGGAAGATCAGATAAATTTGCGTAAGGTGACATCGATGTATTTGAATATGGAAAGGAATATATTTAATTTTTCGGGTGGTTCAATTTTCGAAAAGAACACAGCAGTGTATAAAAACAAGACAGAAGATCTGTTTTATAATCTTGTGGAGGGATATATGTATAATTTCTGTAATTCATGACGAGTGTAATTTTTGGCCTGTGATCGTCTCCTAACTTCCGTAGTTAGTATGTTAGAATAGAAATGAGCATAGTGTGGCTCAAAATGCTTGGTAGCCCATGTAAAGTTATTTATTTTAAAAGATAAACAGGTCTAATATAACGAGCATTTACATGAGAAACTTGCACATAAATACCTAAATGGTAATTATGGTGAATTCTGTATAAAATCCGCTGTTAGTGGTGTCTTTGTTAATTGCACATGGAAATTGTAACATGCACTAAACTATTTTATATAGTAGTAAGGAAAATAACCTACAGGCTAGATAACGCAGCATGTTAAGTAGAAGCAGTAACAGTTTAAACAATTCAATATTTATATTTCGCATTTTTTAATTTCAAGTATTGCAATACACCAATGAAAGTGCCTCAGAAGAAATGTAGGTAACGCCTATTTTAATTCTATCTAATTTATTTGATGTAGGTGAATCTAGTTTATAAAATCTACAAGGTGCTAAGATTTAGTCGCATATTCGTAGAACCATATGCGTAGTATTAGCTAATAGCAATAATAAAGTTCTTCATATATAACACCAATATATGCGATGAAAACGTACATTTATGTTCAAGTTTTAACCTTTTCTAGAAAAATAGAGCATTGTTCAATAAGAAATAGTCGCATTTAAATAATTCAGTTCATAAATGGCGAGTAATATTGGTATATTTGTTGTGATCAATTAATGAATCATTGTATAAGAATATGGTTACTACGTCTGTACGCCTGTTTTGTAAAATGTGAAGGCATATTAAGGTAAACTCCTGTTGTATCAGTTAGATCTAACTGTGAACTGTACTACTGCACTATATGCAGTTTGAAATGGATGAACAACCACCATTACAGACAAGCATGTGTTAGTCTATGATATTTTGTAATACGATATCAACTGTTACCATAGATTCCTAGTAAATTTATTAGAAGTTAGGTACAGGTATATTTTTAAATACTGATGAGTAAATGGTAGAGGAAAAACGCTTGTCTACATTCCACATTGAAACGTAGGAAGGGTCAAAATACAACAATCGCGCATATCATGTAGAGTAAGTTGTGAATTACTGATTATTTTGTAAAACCATAATTCTTTAAAAAAAAGTAATAGACTATCTTTGTAACAAAAACAGATGCCTAACTGTAAAAACAACAAACGGAGAATGACGGTAAATCGACAAATACAATTAATTGTAAAGCTTATCTTTATTTGAGCATGTTTTATGACTCACAGTTTTACAGTTTATGCATGGCTTATGTATATGCATTGGTGTGATATGGAAGCATAGTCACATAAAATCTACTTTAAAGGTTAATTTCTCTATTTTCGTCTACCCTAAATGGAAGCCAACATTACGTAAGACAGAATAAAATCATACAATCACAAACCTTGTGTCCAGGAATGGGTTGTATTTTTGTAGTGACTGTAATTGGTTGTATCATGAATGCGACTAGACATGTCTACTTAATCCTCTCGCTACAGAAGTAGGTCCAAAACGTATTATACTCCATCAAGAAGAAGCAGAAAAATAAAATTAAAATATTGCTTCTTACATAGTAACTAAGAAAATGCATGGAACTAAGAAAATATGTAAACCACGTTTGCTTTTTGAATTCTGACAAATTTGGCACAAACAAGTAAACGTTCCTGTTGCGTAAATTAAAAAACACAATGCCCCTAGAATATAGTATAAAAGCAAATTTGTATAAGGATACCATTTGAAAAATAAGAACGGTTAAGGAGACCAATAACAAACACGTAGACATTCTAATCATTGTACAATCGGTTTCCAGTATCCGTTGATTTAACAATGTATTGCGATTGCATACTGTTGCTTATCATTATCGCGGGTGGTCAATAGTTTGATAGTCCCTTTTAAGAAATGTTCGCTCTACCTGGAATATCGGGGACCCATCCATATAAGAATCATTTAAGAATATTTCAACATTCCTAAACTGTCTTAAATGAATAGCATATATTCCAGTTGTTCTTATCAGGCGCGATCTATGGTGTTGGGGCAAACACACACTGAGACACCCTCGCTGGACAGGTACACATACCAACAGCCTAGTCTATGGCTCACATTTAAATTTACTTTTGAATATTTACAGCTTGATATGGCAAAGTATTGCCGCAAATGGCAATACATACACTATGTATAATCAAGTGTTTAAGGCAGAATAAATCTACAAAGCTCTTAACAAGAGATACTGGTAGATTTATTTCACTAGTGCTTGCTGTAAAATGTTTACATTTTTAAATACAATTAGAGAAATTACAAATTGATATCTGATAATCATATTTATATTGTTTAGGAAGAGGAAGGGTTAGATAGATATAATCTTTTTGCAGTAGTAAAATGAAACATACATCAACTGAGATACATGCACTGAAAGTTCAATGTTATGATGTAATGGTTCGCGGGAAAGTAAAGTGTACCCAGTGTCACTACACCTTGGGAAGGTGTCGCAGTGTTTGTTGCACCTACCCACAGAGATCGCGGCCTGATAAGCGAGACTGGAATATATGCTATTCTGATGTAAATTTCTAGATGATAATACATAACGTACCCCGGTTAGGCCAAATTTTCAATTAACACTAATGAGAGATTCGTCGCCGGGAGTCCACAGTTTCATACTATAGGTATTTAGTTTTCTATGCAAATTTTATGACTTTTTTAAAATGTCAGAATCAAAACGTAATAAACATTGTTTCAGCAAAATTTCGTCAGACCGGTTTTGGAATCAAGACCTTAGAAACGCAATCTATCTAAGAATTTCTTGAACCATTTTTGTATGTATGTAAACCCTAAATATTATGGTTAGTTTAGACAGGGTAAACTACAAATGAATTTTGTAACGCCTGGAATGTAAAATCTGCTTAGCTAAGAAGTCAGTAATAATAACTCAAAAGTCGAACGTTTACATCTAAACCTAGTCCTAGACTAACCCTGAGCAGTAAAGATGAGAGATGCCGCTGTCATTGTTGAGATTGTTTTCCTTTGTTCTTGACAAAGTCTTCGTAAGTGAGAAAAGTTCGTGTGGACTGCCACAATGGGTCTTTATCCGAGGTAAAAGGGTTGTTAGCCATCACATCGATCGGCTCCTGAGGCATGGGCACCTTCAGCTGGTAGGCGTGCAGCATCATACGGTAAGGTTTGACGTCCTGTCGGTTACTGTACGTGTAGTCGCCCACGATGAGGTGACCGATGTGGGCGCAGTGCACTCGTAGCTGGTGAGTCCTTCCTGAATTTGTCAAAGATTATAAGAGTAAGTATGGGAATTTACGAATAAGCGGTGTAATTCTCCCAACCACGGATTCTTGAAGACAGGTGTGTGTCATAGCCTTATCTAGGTTAGGAAAGTCCTTAGTTACGGTCATGCATGGGTGATTGTAACTAAGGGCAGAGGGGGACAGATCAGGTTAGAGATAAGGATTGACCAATCAGAGCTAGATAAAACTGTCCCCCTTGGGGTTGCTAAGCAACTCTAGCCAGGGATTCCCCCTACCCTGTCCTTGAGAATAGCCAGTTTCTCGAGTTTTATCTGCAGGTTAGCCTAAAACAGGATGCATGCTGGGTAATATGTCAACATATCACAAGGCTTTAGTATAGAAATATTCATGAATTTTTTGTATTTGTAGATTAACATTGTGAAAAACTAGCCATCATTATTTTTCAAATTAGTATCCATATACATTTTATAATTCCTAAGTGTTTAAAAAATGTATTCATTGTATATGGATATATAACAGTTATTTGATTATTTTCTATAAGTTTTCCAGGGGTTTTGTCGACAAAATCAGTCAAAATTAGCCTGCAGGTATGACAGCGAATGTTCATGTAAGTTGACGGTTTTCATTGGATTCTGTCTTGGTCAAGGCAAAGCACTCCTGAAAAAATATCTTGATTAAGCAAAATAAAAGCTTTTTTCGTTAATTTTAGAAAAGAATTCTTGTTCTTGTTTCTCATTAAAATACGTATTATTAGAGGTAGCATACAAAATGGAATTAAAGCAGTCGCCTACGAATACCTGTATGTGGTACAAGGAGGACCTTTGACGCGGGTGCTCCGTCATAGGAGCCGTGTTCTAGAAGGTGTAGAGTGGTTTGAGCATTACGGGCAGCTTCACATGTGGCCTGGGTCTCAACACACATCTTACGAACATCTGTAACACTACTGTCAATGCCGACTCCTAAATCTATAACTCGGTCAGCATTTTCAACTGGATCCATGTGACCTCTCACCTAAAGAGCGAAACAATGAATGGTAACATTACTATAGAGCAGTGGAAAATCGAATATTTTAATAAAGAGAACGAAAAATTGAAAGGCATTCAAAATGTTAAATCTGCAACTGAAGCTTTAATGGAGATATCCCTGGGGAAATAACTAAAGTGAAAACATCAGTTTGTATCTGACAAAATATTATTAAGTTTGTGTCCCATAATTCACATATCAAGTTGACTCAAATCGTTGGCTAGAGAAACAAGACCTTTCATTTAGAATCATATGTTTATCTATGGCACGATACTGGAGCTAGCATGTTGTCTATCCTTAAGATATTTTAGACAATATGGAAAACCACTTACTAAAGCAAGGTAGTGCTTTGTTGCTTTCCTCTCCTGGAAAGCCTTATTGCCCCACTGTGCTCCTTTTTTCGTCAGGGCAATGCAAATAACTCCGCTCGTAGCATAATCCAAGCGGTGAATAAACCTAAACAAGGTAAAGATGGTTAAAAGGATAAGGGGTCAATTTAGATAAAATCTTCGACTTTTTCCATAGGGACGATTACTGATCCTATTGTATTAAGAAATTAAAGACATCCTCTTCATCAAATATGTATCAGACTGGAGAAATGGAATCGTTTTTCTATTAGATAGTCTATCAGTCCAGCTCTTTTCAATACAAATCAGTAAGCAAGCATTCTACTTAAGACTGACTTACCTATAGCCATGGCTGACAGACGTATCAACAGTTTCTGGGTAAAGATGTTTGAGTTGTGTAGCCACGGTTACATGATCAAGGGCTAGGTCGCTGTTGATCTTTACATCTTCTCGTTTGTTAACAACGATAAAATTCCCACTTTTGTACAAGATTTCAATATCAGTGAGTTTAGCCACCTTAGCCTGACCAAACCCGACGCGTATTATATTAATATAAGCCCACCTATACCACGCGTTCATTGATTTAAGAATCGCTTTATACATATGATGCAGAATCGAAATCATTGTCTTTGAGTTTCAGAAATTGGCTGTCTTGGAGCAATTAATTAATACTAATATTGTTTATGTGTAATTGATTTAACAAATACTGGTCTGCTTCGTGCAATGAATGTCATTTGTGCATATATAAGCATTAATTTAGCTCTGAGAATTGAGCACTGGACGTTGCAGGGGAAATGTAGATTCCCAAGACTATAGTCTATACTATATAATGACAGTCATAGACGTCAGTAAGGTTTCACTAGTAAAACTAAAAGCACAGCCACTGACCCAATGAATCGACGTGATGAAGACATTACTTTACTGTCTTGCTTTTTCATAATGTAGCATGGATTCCAGAATCATGCCTGAAAGCATATCTTCGTGTTGTAGCAGTCCATAATGTGATAAGATACCCATTCATACCAAAAATCAACAATATAGATACTTGAGTTCCTCCCTCAGGCTCTTTTCATGGGCGCCGCCATATTTGTTTCGCTGGTTATTGACCTAAAAACCTAAAACGCCGCAAACCAGCTAAGGGCCATTTTTCACTTTCAGAAAAAAGATCATCTCCAAAATGTATGGATTTCCAAGAGTCAGAACTATTGATAATAATGGATACATGCATAATATTATTAGATAAAGGTCAAAGATTCCAAATTTTAATGACGTCATTTTTTCATTCAGTGCGGACCTAGTGCACAACTTTCCTTTTCCGCTTCGCGCTACGGCGTTTAGAAGTCGGCGTGAGCTGCAACAAGAAAATGAAGAAATAACATGCTCGGACCAGTCACATTAGTGACATTTATTTTACCATTTATTACCTTTTGTTTTTCGCCTGTCCATGCAAGTAACGAAAGCAAGGTAAGTTGGCTCTACGATCGTTGTTATGCCGGCTTAGAGAGGCTTCTCGAGCGGTGTCAGTGTGACCTACAAACAAGTTGGGAGGAGTTGTCAACAAACTTACAAAGCCTAGATAAACGTGACCTCCGGCACGTACCTCGTTTACCGTTACCTTAGTTGATACTGCAGAGACGGACCCGACTGACAACTGTCCTATCATAACATTACAGTTAATAAACGACTTGGGGCTAGGCCCATATTTTTCATACGAGGTTGTGATTTCGTCATTTCAATTCTAACTTCACTTTACTTGTCATCCCCAAATTTATTGCCTTTCTGCCCTGGATGATCTGCCCTGTTTCCCTGGACGATCTGCCCTATTGCTTGAGATGATCTGCCCTATTCCCTTTATCCCTGGAAACATATATATTAATTTTGATGTGGTATTTTTAGTGATTTTATAGTAAAGTTTGTAAGAATTAAAAAACATTTCATGGTGAATTAGATTATTTTATGTAAAAAATATCTTTTATGTAAAAAATACCCATGCACTGAGACATCAGGTAGACAGTGCTTCAGTGCCGACCATACTGACCATACTTTACACAGCCACAGCGTATTTAGTACTAATAATTCCAAAACGAAACTGAACCCAATACAAGTACAGAATATTATCTTTTTAACGAATCTTAGTTTATTAAAATCGGAGTATTACGGCCGGAGTTATTAGCGAAAATATGCGACGCCATTTTCGCGTAGGAGACGTAAAAAGTGACGGGAAGTGTTGCGCCTTGTCCCGCGACTTCAAAGGGGGCAGATAGTCCAATGGGAGAGGGCAGAACGGCCAGGGAACAGGGCAGAACGTCCATAGGGCAGATCGTCTA
Source organism: Lepidonotus clava (assembly GCA_936440205.1). Taxonomy (NCBI): domain Eukaryota; kingdom Metazoa; phylum Annelida; class Polychaeta; order Phyllodocida; family Polynoidae; genus Lepidonotus; species Lepidonotus clava. The sequence continues at coordinate 25,840,335 of OW387135.1, forward strand.
CCATTCATCCCCACCGGGCGTAACTTAGTAACTCACTTACTAACTACAGCATTGATATGGATTAATTGTAATTATATTTCAGTTGAGTTATAAGTTCTATAGTCTATAAGTATTATGTATACAAATCCATGCCTTAAACTGAAGTTTAACTTTACCAGTTACATACTAACTGTTAAGTCTTAAGATTTACTGACTTAGTTCGTCAACCGATGAGTCAATTAGACTAACCATTCCTGATTTTGTCTTTTCTATTCCAGTCCCTCATTGAAGGGTGCTTTGAAACACCTTCCCTGTGTTACTACATGCTTCTGCTGCCAACAACGTTCCCCGTCGTCATAACCGCGTTCCTTGCATTTCATTGGATGGGACTTGCTCTCTTTCGACAAAATTAGGTGCTTAGCTAGATCGGGACCAAAAGGTAAATGTATTTTCTATTAGAGTTATTGTAAAAAAAAAAAAAAAAAAAAAAAAGAAACACGAAAAGTCATAGATCTATTCAAATAAAAGCTAACAGTAGCTTCTCAAAACTCCAGTGAAAACACCAAGCAAGTTAGTAAGAGGATGTCAAGATGTACAAACTAACGTTATATGGTCCTTTTTCTTGTAATTCTTCTTTCTTAAATACCGGAATGTCCAATACAGAAATTTCCGGATTTATCATCTTACAGTGTGATGTGTCGCTACAGTAGCAATTGCAAAATTACATAATTTATATGGCATAAAAATGTACATGGTTCATTACATTTCAGAGCTGTCAATATGAAGTTCTACTCCGGGATTGTTCAACTTAAATTTACCTGGGACCAAGTTGCCCAAGGACTGTGGCAGCGATACCCTAACCCCTACAGTGGACATGTCCTATCCGAGGACACCGTCGAACGGTACGTCACACCCGACAAAAAACTGGTCACAAAAAGGATTATAACCAAAGCCAACAAGTTACCCAAGCTAGGAGAGAAGCTCCTAGGACGTACCTCCATGGCTCTCTGTGTCCTTGAAGAGTCCATAATGGATCTTGAGGCAAAGACAATTGTGACATACACACGTAACATCGGCATGCAGAAAGTGATGAGCGTGCAAGAAAAGTGTGTTTACCAGATAAGTCCAGATAACAACAGCTGGACGAGCTGCCAGCGACAAGCCTGGGTCTCCTCCAGTCTTGGATACGGTGTCTCATACGCAGTCCAAACCTTCGGCTTTGAGAAGTTCAAGCAGTCAGCTGTTAAGACTGTCAAAGGGTTTGAACATGTTCTGAACAAGATGTTTACCCCGGAACCTAGTGAGAAACAGACGCTCTACACGAGTGCTGAAAAGGTCAAGGCAGCAACCAAGAAAGCAAAAGAACTTGCAAAAGCCAAAGCCGTACCTGTAATGGCATCATACACAGGAGGTGGAACGGCAAGCTAATGTGCATGGGTTTGTTCGAACTCAAAATGGCAAAAAAAAACAACAGAAAAAGACTTGTTACAATCTAAAAACTTAATTGAATTTGCTGTCACTTTACAATGTTTACAGCGTTTATATGCATAATTTTAAATAGAAACGTACACCATTGATAATGGAGACTTCGTCTAAGGAACTAGCTTGAAAACGATTTTCCTGCAATACACAATCATATTTACAACTTCTTGTTTTTTCCTTTAACAGAAAATTCATTTACATTAGTTTTTATTATCAGAAAAGTAAGGACTTGCAACAAATACAAATAGATTATGGTGAATAGTAGCGATGACATTTTTTCCCGGGGACACTTTTTCATTCTTCAGTACCACTTACATTCCAGGGATGTGAGAGATTAAATGAAGATCTATTGATAACTTATCCTGTGGATAAATGAGCGTAAAGATGTACTTAGTTAAAGTGTACCCGTATTCATAACCATTTTCCTACTGAGACATTCATAATCGAACTCTTGTTTGGTAAATAATTTACCCAGATACAGTTTTACGTCAATTTCCTTAATAACGATATAACTAAAGCAACATTTCAGTGGAAGTTACAATGACAGTATCTGTGTAAATGTCAAAATTAAATTGTCGGTTTACTTGTAACAGGTTTTAATTATCTCATTATTTGCCTACATGGTTGTTTAATTGCTCTTTGTTAAAACGCGTGGTTTTTGCCTGTGGTTTGTCTTTCTGACAAGTGATTTTCTAGTTGTTTTAAGTGTGCATCTAGAATGTAACATAGTTTGATTTCATACAAAACTTGATAGTGGGTATTTTGTTTGCTACAAACTAAATGCTTTATAATATAAATGAAAAATTTCACCCTGAAACTTTTTTAATATTGAATACTGACATTTCAAGGAAAATCATAAGTTATGGGCACTTAAACCTTGACATGTATGCTAATGTACATCGGATATTTGTATTACCCGTAAAGTACTTAATCATATACTGAATAAATTTCTTAAAAGTTAAACGTTGTTGGTTGTTCCATGGCGTCTTGACAATTCTGATCGTGTACTCCAAATGTAGAGTTAAACTAAATGGTAATGCTCCCATTCTAAAAAAAAAGAAAGAAAATAAAACTAGCATAAAGCTCGCCGGGCAAGTGGGAATTTTGAACAGATGGCCCGTTAGGCTAGCCGTAGCCTGATGGGCTAGTGGGGATAAGTTTAGGTAACCCTCTGACATTGCTGGCCAATGTTCTCATACCAAAGCGAGTTGAAAATGACAGGATTATCAGCACTTCGACAAGGTCCAGGAAAGGAAACCTCATATGGATCATATAATGCAAAAATGACTGTCCGCCATTTGTTGTCTACATATTTCTAGAGCAGACTATCGATCGTTCTCATGGTAAATGTGGAGAGATGGTTTATTGTTTAGGCCAAATCAATGGCATTGATTAGGACAGGCCTCGTCTTTGTCTCTTCAAAGTATGTCAGACGCATTATCTCTTGCTCATCTGAGAATGTTGACACTATGGGCTGACGGTCAGGTCTCCTGAAACCAGATTAAAGTTGGGGCTCTAAACCCAAGTTTTACAAATACATAATATCATAAGCTTATCCAATAGATGCTGCATTATAATATTAAATTACTGACTCCTAAAATGAGCGGTTTTGAGCCCTAAATCCAGTATCAAATTTCTGGAACCAAATTGGGGGCCATGACTTGCTTTATATTATAGGGAATGAATTGTCTGATATAGGCTTGTCTTTTAAGTTTTATTATGATTGATTCCGTAGAAGTGAGGTGACAACTATATAGCAACACTTCTCAGTATGGGATTTTCAAGACCACTTGAAAAGATTATACCTATAATAAGAGCCGTGCTAGGTTTGTCACTCAGCAGAGAAGGCTTTGCAAGAGGACTTTATTTGAGATTGAACCTGTTTTGCAGCACGGAAATATGATACAAATGTTGATCCCTGAACTGTGAGTAAACTGAAGTAATTTTTACAATAGCTTTAAGCTAGGTTAGTTCAATTCAAAGCCCCTCTTGGTGGGTACAGCTACTTCTGTAGTGCGGGACTCACCCACCAGGTGGCCTATCTGCTTAACAGATCATCTTTTGCTGCTGCAAAATTATTATTTATGGCTAGAAGTCTTACCACCTATGGAATAAAATATCTAACACGCCCGTGGCAAGGCCCGGGGGAGAGGGGGGTTACTCGTAGGATACCTGCAAGAATGACCTCAGAACCAAATATTTTTGTGAACTAAGATTACTTAAAAGAATATGACCAATTTCCGGTTAAATAAGCACTGTATAATATTATAGAAGTTGTGAAGATGACGTCGCACCTCTCCAAATGTGGCTGGGCGCCATGTTGATGATCAATTTAGAAATCATATTATCAATATTTCCAGGACATCTAGAAGAGTTTTTTCGTATAATGGACCTTAAGGACAACGGCGCCATTATAGAAGTCACATTGAGAATTGTTTCAAATTTTACACAGTAAACGTTCTACCCATATAGGTACAAAAAATAGAAAAATAATGATAGGTCACTGTGGAAATTTTTTGGCTGGACCAATTTATTTATATAGTAATTATTCAAAAATTGACTTGCAAAATAAATTTTGAAATTTGTTTTTATTTGCTAATTATTTTGATAAAAATGAAATAACAACCAGCCAATTGTTTTTGATAAATGTGTTCACGTTTACTCAAGCGAAAAAGAAAGACTTTAGTAAAATTTTATGATGTAATATATGTTTTTAACTAGAAATTATATCAAATAAATTAGTTCAAAGATATAAAAATTCAAAAATAAAGTTTCACACAAAAAAATTGAACATTGAATATTGCTCTAAAAGTTAATATGACATGCAGAACCTGAAAATGGCTTAAAATAGATATCTATTTGTTTTTTATATATGCCTTTATACACCTTATATTAAAGGAATGACAGAATAATATGTAATTTTGTTGCAAATTTCATTTTTCATCATTTGCAAAGTCTTTCTGCAAAATATGAATTAGATTAAAGAACTTTCAATTTTTGGGTATCTGGAAAATGGCGCCATTGCATATCATAATGAACAATTTATATAATATAAAATGCAAGATTTCTAGATTTTGTAATAGCCACGTGGTCATAAAAAAGCACATGGGGATCACCAAAAAGCAGTCATGTGACCACGTCTGCACAAGGTCTATTATAGCATGTACAATATATGTATTGTTCCAGCACGGACGCCATAGTTAAAATATAAGCTGATTCCTTACATATTTAATGGCATATATTTCAGGCATAAAAGCGGCATGCGTTATCATCCAGAGAATGGGCAAAATGCAGGGACCCTTTAAGCCCACGCCTGTCGTCTATATCCATTTCATGCCATTCAGTGCCTCAGAGCACCCGGTGTGACGGGTACTGCAAAAATAAGTTTCCCGACTGGTAGGCTATTATATCAATAAATACAATTTTATAGGCCTTATCTCAGCGAAGTTCTCCCCTGGAGTAGGCTAATTCAGCCTGCTGGTACTGTAAAATACGAGGAAATAGTAAATAGTGTCTAATTGTTTCTGGTGAATAACATTTAGAAATTATAATAACTATATTCCAGCCGACAGGAACATTTAAGTATGTCATAAGCAAGAGAAAATATATTTTTCAGTCCTCTGGACTGAAAAATCTTACTTTGCTGGCAGAAAATAATCATTCTTATTGATCATTGACTTGTGACACCACCCTTGCTATCCCCTCTGACAAGATGTAAGCCAGGTGGTCTGGCCTCTGTGTGTCCACTATAGGGTAATGGAAGGTGGGGAGGGGGAAAGAGGGGTGGGAGGGGAGCCAGTCAAGGCCAAAGGATATTTGAATTACTGTTTCTTTGTTTGCCCGAATTAAAATTGGAATAAAAATCAATTTGAAATGAAGAAATGTTATATGATTAAGTTATAATAAATGGTAAAAATAGTTTGTACATTTACACTTTCAGGATTTGTCAGTACATTTATTGCAAATGGTATCCTGGTCTTTCAAACTTGACACACGCGCAGTGTTTCTTGTATGACTGGTATTCAGATGTCAATCAGTGAGTCCAGGGGCGGATCCAGAAATCTATAGGGGGGGGGGGGGGGGGGGGGGGGGTCAAAAAAATGAATGTACGGGGGAGGGGGGCCCACACAAACACAATTTAACAGGCGTGGTGGCGGGGCCCAAGGCCTGTCCATGCTTTTCAGGGAACACTTTGATCAGTATTCAACATACAAAGACGGCCAATATGTTGTTTTAATGCCGATTTGAATTCCTTATGAATGCTGCACACCAGATTTCTGTAATTTAGAATGATGAGGATGGATCAGCCTTCAACTGCCTCAATAACATATATATCTAATTCCGGAGGGAAATCCATTGAAATCTTGCCAGTAACTCATGAATTCAATCCGTTGGGTCTAAAAGATCAAGGTAGATTTGTGGAGAAAATTTTAAATAAACTCTAAAACAAGAAACGTTTAAAAGATTGTACACAGACATACATGTATACAATACGCACATACATACAAAGGTAGCACATCATGCGGGGACTATCCCGTGAATTACTCTTACTTACCCACACCCATCCATACACACACATGCATACAAAGAGAACACCTGATCAGTTGTGGACCCTTGACCACCTGTGCGGTTGTGACAAAACTGTCAGATGTTCATCCCCAATCAGACCCACCTTGTATGAACTCCCACATGCAAGCCCATCAGCATGGAAAGTGGTAATGGCAGGTACTAGGCACTGATACAATTAAATACAATGTAGATCAAAGTGCTTTGTACAACCCACAGACGTGAGTTGCTTCTGATGTAGTGGAACAAGAAATCTCTCATTTTGGGGACTGATTTTGCGGTGGCAGAGTGGGTGAGTTAGGTAGGACGGCTTGACAACTTACACACACCCCTAAAACATCTCGCGCCCTTCCCACTTCGCTGTCTCCCCCTTAATCCCACACATCTTTGGCCCAACCACAAATGCTTTGACTCTGACCCCCTCCCCCAATACCCTTACTCACGAACAACTGCCAAATAGTCAATTAGCAATTTGGTGGCCCTAGGCCTGCTCTTCTTTTTATTAGAACAGAATAGGCCACTGCAGCAAAAATACAACAATCTTCACCATCTCAAGGTCTATGAAAAGCTGTTTGCAACTAACAAAAAGACTGGCTACTCCAGTAGCAGATCCAGCTTTTTGAAAAGGTGGGGCCGCACCCAATTTTTCAGAATTTTACCTTTTAAGAATTTTGGACAAAAAAAGAGATTTCTTGTTCCGCTACATCAGAAGCAACTCACGTCTGTGGGTTGTACAAAGCACTTTGATCTACATTGTATTTAATTGTATCAGTGCCTAGTACCTGCCATTACCACTTTCCATGCTGATGGGCTTGCATGTGGGAGTTCATACAAGGTGGGTCTGATTGGGGATGAACATCTGACAGTTTTGTCACAACCGCACGTCACCCCCTTAAATCCACCACTTAACTTTCCACTTACAATCCGTTCATTTGGTGATGGGATAAATGATGAGGTCACCAGAACAGGGAAGTGTAGGATCACAGACTATTAATTGTTGCCAGGGAACCATTTGACAAGGGACACAGGCACGGGAATTGGCTGGAGTAGAAGAGGGCTAATTGGTAACTACACTATTTTAACTATTATCCGAAGGCTGAAATAAAGGAACAGGCAACGCCCAAAACATTTTGATTGAACACAGGGTTTTGTAAATTCTTTTTATTTTATTCATTTACGTTTGCAGACCAGCTGCGATGTAGATATTTTAACGTACAAAGTGACATACAAGAGGTCTTTGATGCTTTTATACAGCAATATTAGACATGAAATGTTGATCATTTTGATGACCCCATATCTATGCGATAAATACTTGAACACAAATTGTTTGCTTAATACAAATATTCCCTTAGATCTGTTCACCTTGTATATAAGACATCATTGAAAAAGAGTGTATATTATGGTATTTGATACCAATATAAATTCAGAATGATGTCTTTAGAGATATCTCTGAAAGCCTCGGTGCAGCATTTGTAGTACAATTTGGAAGGCAACAACGATAAATTAAACGACCCTGAGTTTCTCGTTAAAATTGTTTTTTTAAAGAGTACTTTCATTTTCAAAATTTGCTTTATGACCCCTATGTTTAATCAGGTATCGTGAACGTTTTCTTGGCTACAAATATAGCCATTATCCAACAGGAGGGCGCCCTTCTCTTGTCTGACAAAAGCTTCGCACTTTTACGTTTTTTTGGCTGTTAGTCAGGCATAGACAATGGGTCTCAGCTTTCAATACTTCTTTGAATGAACTGAATATTTGATGTTTCTCATCAGGAAACACTGTTTAAGGATAGACAACACCACAAAGTCGCTTCATTTGCGACAATGATGATTGTGCAGTAACTAGGAAGGCTAAAACAACCTACTAAACATCATATGAAAGAGCAGATTTTTCTCTATCTTTGGAACACAGTTTGTTATCAACATCCTAAAATTTGAGGAATAATCTGCAAAAAAACTATTTTTAATTTTGTTCACTTTTATTTTGTTGGATATCTTGGTAAAAACTATGTAGATTGTAAGGAAATTTTTTTGGACATGTCCCTACTGATCATTCAGAGGAAACCTTGTTTCAGATTTTTTATTTAGGGCCTAGTTTTCATTTTATGACAAAAAAACAGAAGATTTTGGTTATTTTTGTCATTTTTTTCCCTACATTTCATAAAACAAAATAGAAGACCTAAATCAAAATTTTGAGATTCACTTCCATGCACATAAATGTTATTTACATGTACAGGAAATTTCATGCATTTATATTCAGTAGTTACTGAGATAACCTTGTTCAAAAAATAAAAAGTGAAAAATGATTTTTTTCACTTCCTGGTCTACCTACAGCAGTACAGTTCTTCACATTTTGATATAACTTATACCATTAGATAATTTTGTGCATTGGCTTTTCAAATATATATGGTATATAATAATGCCATGAACAGTAAAGAATTAATTCCAAAACAAAGGGAGTGATGCGCACTGGCTGCTGAGAGGTATTGTCTATCCTTAATATCAACTTAAGATTCTGCTGCATAGAAACTCGTTTCTTTTGCAATTGTACACTTCTCATTGTGGATCATTAAAGATAAATGTTGCTTGCAAACGTTCTACTTAAATTATGGTTGTTGTGTTTTGATCATGTTTAATTCAAGTTGACCATAAACAAAATGCTTAGTGCTTCAATGTTTCATATCCAATTGTAAACTAGGCAACATTTTTTTCTCTTTTAAACAAGACGTTTTATACCGAACTGAACGTCAATGAAATTGCAGTTTGGGGATCGCAGCCATATAGCTCTTAAGACACGGCGTCTATGCTTTAACTGCTCAGCCCTTTCTATCACAGTAGTACTGAATATTGAGCGTATAGTTACCAAAATGCAACCGTTACCATTGACTTTTACATTCTTATCTTTTAATATTAACATTTCTTTTTATATTTGAAGGAAAGAACTTACCTGCAATAGCAAAAAGTACAAAAAATAGTGTCTTCATTCACCAACAGGAGGGATTTTCCCTGGGGAATATATTAAGTTTGTCCTTCTCAGGTGAAATCTTCGATCGCAGCAATCTTCTATGGCGTTTCGGCACTTCCATTTTAATATTTCAGCATTCACATCAGTATGCGTAATAACATTTTTTTAATAATAAAAATAGTGATGAACCATACATAAAATGTTTTGACAACAGGGCCCACATGGACAAGTTCTTCCTATTCGGATAAAACTTTTACGTATGTACATATTTAAAAAGAAAACGCACAAAAATTCAGTGCACGAACAAATTCCAACAAGCGTTTCACAAAGGTCGAAAATGAGCATCTAGACCCTGCTTACATTTTTTTTTATCACAGACATAATTTGCACCACATATTACATTTATATTTGGAAAGACCATGATTTCTTCGATTTACACAAATTTACACATGCCTTACAAATATAGGACTTCTTCTAATAGCTTATATAAATAAAATTTGATTTTTGACAAGTATATATCAATAATATGTTTGAATTATATAGTGTAGATCCCAGATTGGTACTTAAAATAAAGAGTCTTAACCTTTTACAGAAATACAAGGGCTTTTGCTCATGGAAAAATCTACTTTCATTACCAGGAAACTACACGTCATAAATTGTACACTTCCTTTATTCTGGAAAACATCTGTAGATTTACGAAAATATGTACCTTTATTTAATATCAAAAACTTATTAGAACAACAACTTCAGCTTTCATGTAAGGTTGAATACTTAAAGACAGTTTCCAGTTTACATCACCAGAGATGCCACCCTTCATTTGTTGACCACGAAAAAACACTTGATTAAAAAGAAGGCACTTGTGTATCACTTCAGCCATTCGACGCAGCTTTATTTCGAACTTTCTTTACTTAGTCTTACCAATGACCAGTATGTCGAATTTGAGGGAATCAATATTTCAGGTTGTGCTGTAAACGATCGGTCATAAAGAATTAATGAGATATTGAAAGGGGCACAGTAGCACCACCTGGCGTGAAAAATATAATCATTCAAATTTTGAATATTTTTGATTTGTTTTTAATTACCTAAAACTCGTTCCATGACACACTTCAGAATATAGACCTTACTCCGATTAGAAACGAGCAATTTTAGTAGTCTAGATAAAGCATTGCCTTTAACGATTTTTGAATGCCTGTAATGGATTTGTAGTTGGGGCTGGACAGTCAGTATTGCCTTTACTAAAGTTGGCAACATTTTTAATTCCAAAAATAAAGGAGAAGTGACATCTCTTATTATTTAAAAACCTTGTAAATACTTGAAACCTCATTTTACAATATTGCACCATGGATAATCTCATCCCTGTATAACTATCAAATTTATAAGCGTTATACAATACTTTGGATTCATTATATGAAATGTCCAGTGAGCCTTTACGGTGAAATATATATCATTTGTAAAAGAATGCATAAACTTGCATTTACAAAATGTAATAAAACATTTAGAATAATATTGGTTCAAACTTATCAAATTGGTTCTACTCAGCAGGGATGAAGTTATTCAGGTATTATTAAAATGGAACCACAAACGCTTCGTTCCCATTAAAGAAAAGAGAGGGAACGATGAACTTTTTCTTCTAGTTAATTCACACTTTTTATGTAGAAATTATTTACTAAAACAAAGACAAACCATGCAAGCCTATGTATTCTTGTTACACCTCTTCATAATCAGAAGCAGACATCAGTGTGACGTAACACAAAATATGTCAAATTTACTTCATAAAATGGTATATTTTTCAACGTATACCGATTCTACAGTGAAGATTCACGATCCAGAAGGGGACAAAACACTATATCGCAGTAGGGAGTTTGGCCCTGGGCGCGGCCATATTGTGTCACGTGGTACAATTAGATACTCCTCATTGGCTGGGAGGTTGGCTTGACCCCCGAAAACTATTGGCGCCAAAGGACCAGGCATGCGCAGACCTAAACTCCCTACTGCGCTATACTCGGTAAGATTGATAAGATGCCTTTCTGTGAAATATGGATATTTTATTCATTATTCACTGTCCCCTTTCTGTAAAGTGTTCACCGTCTCGGATTCTCAGCAGAAATTGTGCAACAGACACAGCTGAAGGTTATTGGAGATCCTGTTTTTCTTTTACCAGAGTCTGATTTTTATGTTACTCATCTTAACATCTCGGAAAAAAAGACTAGTTTAATGTTGTTTTCAACGTTTCTTTGCGCAATAATAACATGACCCGAAAATGCTAACTTTGACCATGACGACAAATTTAACTTCTTCCAAAGTTAGGCATACCCAGTTAAGAATGACCTTAAAAGTGAGATGGTTTGGGTTTTGAGATAATATGTTTTCGACCATACTAATACAGATGATTTTTTATAGTTAACCTACTTTTTATACCAAGTGATTTTTATGACACAATTTGACAAAGTTTATTGAAACCCCAAGTGAATGCGAAGAAATGCATGCAGTAAAACTTTTTTGTTGTTCACTTTTTAGATCCAAATTCAATACCGGAATGTTTTGCTCTAGTGACCACATAAGATATTAAAATATCATGTGTTCTCCCTTCTTTTGTTATATTCCATAATGTTCACACTGTTGACATACATTTTTATGAAAATTAATGTAAAACACTGCAGTCAATAGGAGGCCTAAGACCTGTAAGAAAAGTCACAGTTTATAGAACTCAAAACATGGGACTTTTGCTTTTGCCCGCTGTAACTCTTAAGAAACAAATAAATGAAGTATAAACTCATTATCAATATTAATAGTGATTTTCCAGCACGATTTGAAATAAGTATTTAGGGAATATGCTGTTTTCCATCAACCTTGCTGCCATATTTTATTCAATCACCATCATAATGTTAAGGGTTGTTCAGCCCTCTTTAAAAATGCAAAGTTTACTTTACGTAGCCTTACCGGATCCTTTAAAATATGGTCCTATTTTCTATATCATAGCAGCAATGAAAAGTGATATTAGCTTGGCAACAACAAACATAGTGAAGGCACCAACAATATTTGTCAAACTCTCTTCGTTGACAATCCCTTTCTAAACCAATTACCTGCATATCACTTATGGCCCAATCAACTGTATATAGCAAAAAGTAAGTAAGGTTACCTTGGTAGACATTTTGGTTACACCATAATTTGTGAAAAACATAATAATTGATTTATAAATCAATTAATTTTTCTCCTTCCTTACTGGGAAGGGCACAATGAAATTTTTTGAGATACTAGACTCAACCTTTTATAATTATATTGAAGTATAGTGTTAAATAATTAATGGAGGACCGCTTAGGACAGTATAAACTGTTGTTTTCAGTGACGAAGAAATTATTTGTGTACGCCAAATAACAATTTACGACCGTTTTTGAATTGGCTTGTTTAAAGAAACACCCAAAAACGCAAGACACTGAATATTTCTTTCTCAGTTTTGCACTTACCATTCAACTTGTTAAAAGCACAAGAACTTCAACCCCAGCTCATATATGTTTTTGTTTGCTTTTGGTATATCTTCTGCTTAATTACGCATACTGACCAACATACATGCGACCCTCTCTGATGATGAGTGACGTACTTCCGAAAAATAAATAATGCAAAGTTTTTAACAGATTTGGCAGTACAGCTTTTATCATAAACTTTGTCAATTATGGGTCACTTGTATGGATCAGTCTGCTTAACTAAGATCCATGTTTCAACACATAACTAGAAGATATGAGTATCGAATATCAGATAGCACCACGACACCAAATCACACCACATCGCATTATAAGTTAAATTACATTAAGATAGCATGCTCTTTAAAATATTGCATACTTAGCACCCGTATGATATACGAATACAACCTCGAGATTCTATGAAAAAGATTACTTGAAAGAATCTTGAATACCTGTATATCTTTTAAGAGTTACCTTTATTAACGCCCAGAAAAAGAAATAACGTATCAGTTACTTTGACAACCTGTGTCCGAAATCCTATTTCATCCCCAACGCTATAAGGATAAATGATATGTATGTATTTTAATATCTTGACAGGGTTCCCATAGATTTCGACAAGTTTGTCCCATGACGTTTTCTTGACCATTTTTTTTTCATATTCTAGCACTTGCCACATTCTTTTGGTGACACTTCTCAGACCATTTTTCTGATACTTTCCAAGCTGTTTCTGTTTATAATTTTTTTCCATTTCACTTTTCGCTCTCCATGGGAACCATGTCCTTGTGAACAATACCGATGACTGTTCATCAACCCCTTAATTATATAACGGACAAACTTTGTCCCTTCATACTCTGCCCTTCAACTGCACAACATCAAGGCTTACCCACACGTTCAGGGTAGGTAAAACCAGAGAACGATCAAGTAAATCCGAATAACCACATAAGATAAGAACGAACTTCACATATACCTATTTTGTGATTGTGATGGTTATTATCTTTTTAAACTCACCTAAGATTTACTTGCCCGGTTCTCAAAACCTAAATGTTGTACCCAATTGTTTATTAATTTCTTCTGTGTAGTTACCACCCTATTATTCATCTGACCATTTCTAGTTATCTTCAGAATCAAACGTTTTACGTTTAATCCATCCTAATCTAAACATCATTATATGAAACACTAAACCAACATTTGTCATTTATGACACCTTCAAGACGTATTGAAAACAAAAAAAAATTGTCAACCAATGCTTTATTACAGTCCTTTGGGTACAATAACTTGCTTATGACTACGGAAGCCACCAAATTGAACCAGTTTTGTTTTTGTTTGTTACGCTAGTATTCAGATTTAAGCATTTTGGTGTGCTACAAACATTATACACAAGTACATAACGCAGTTGATTTTATCCAAGGAGGCACAATAAGCAGTAGCTTTAATACATGAGTAAGTTGACAAAGTACCATACAAGGGATAAGACCTAAACACGGAACATTATGAAGCATCATGAGGAATTTCTATACACCAGCTAACTCGACTGCTTTTGTTTTCTTTACCAAAGACTCGAAACCATAAAAGAAGATTTATTATAATTTGAATCAGTAGCCCATTTTCTTAAAAAAAAGAAAGTTTCCTTGAATATCGCAATACCACACTGATCTTAGATAGCTACCGACTCAGTCTATTGAGAATGTAAGCCACAGTTACCAGTCTATGTTGACCAGGGCTAACCAAATCCAACCCAATGTTTTACCTTTAATAAACTTGTTAAACGTGTTACACTGACAATAGAACACAATAAGAAGGAAGTCTGGATATTGAGAGCATTGACTCCAGCTTGAAAAACATTAAATCTCAGAAAAAATGCGATTGTTTATGGTATGTCCTTGGACTTGTGGGTGGGGTTATATTTGTGCGTGAAAGGTTTTCGTATTTACTTTGGCCAGCTAGATTTCATTCGAGATATAGCAAAACGCTCATCCCAAACTTCCTTTTTATGGTCTTATTAACATGGCATATCAACCAACTCTCCTGACCTTTTCCTTTAAACTCTCACCACAGGTTAACATAATTGATTACCTTAGGTAAAAACTAAGCCTTACATCACATACGAAACACAAGTGTGTGTAAAGTCTTGACTACCTTTATTATCTGATAGACCATGTTATTTGAAAAAGAATTGTCATGTATGCTGTATACTGTTTGGAAAAGCCTATAATCATATGACATGACTTTTTGGATAACTACTTAATCTAAGATAGAAAGTCTTTCTTTGCGTAATATAGCTAATATAAAAATGCTTTTTCAGTTTGACATCGAGTTATTTCTTCCTTTACTTACACCTGCATGATACATTATACAGTAAACCCATATTAACTCACAATTTATATTTTTAAGCAAGTCTTCTTGAAGGTAATCAGTTACCTAGTCGTAAATATTCATACAATTGCCACCGGAATTCCTCTTAAATCTTTAGTATAACTGACCCAACAGCAACAGAATGCTGGCTTAGTAACTTTACTCTTTTTTGTCATCCACGAACCAATTTTACATAATATCATATCAACCTTTCTTAAATGTAAGGTAATTGTCACATAAAAAATAGCTTTGTCTTAACCAATTTTAATCTAGCAAAGACTGTGAGTAAGACATGACACGAGGTCTCCCGGGGATACACCTTTACACCTGTATACATGCTATAGTGTACATTATACATGTTTTTGTACATTTTACATGCTATTGTACATTAACACCTGACACTTATCGTTTGTCCCGGGGAGACCTGGACCTTTGACACTCTGAAGAGATGTAATATCTCACCTCATTTTCCCACAACAGTGTTGTCGAGCGCCATTCGGAGGAACTGAAAGAATAACATACAGCCGTTTAGTTACACAAAAAAGAAGGTCATACTTTATTCAAGGTTCAATCGGATATAGTTTTCCGCAGTGATTGTGATATGCCTGAATTGGTTGCAGTGCATCTTTATGACATTGCTCTGCATTTCATTATGTATAATTTCGGTTGCCCTGAATGCGTCTTTATAAATACCAGATGGACAGGTTGGTTATGGCCCATTTTGCTGGTTCTTGGTAAGACCTGAAGAAAGTTCAGTATGTAGGCAGCAACATGTGAAAGACATCATTTTAGAAGAAGTAGGGTAATAATTAATCTATACGCAGTTTCGATTTTGATTGCCTTGAATGTGTCTTTATCTAATCAATCTCTAATTGCAGCTACACTTTTGGCTGCCTTGAATGTATCCTAATCTATTCAATATTTACACGTATATCAGATTAATTTAATCTGAACTGTATCATTCTAGATTCAATCAAGGCTTCACAGCGAACAGTCAGTTTTTATTTGTTACACTGAATCTAAAGCAATTATCAGGCAGCAACTTAGCCTGATTGTTATTGTCTACTGTAACAAGGAGCATTATACTACAACATTCCAATCATAAATGGTTCGACTAATGGAAACTTGGAGAGGGATTTTTGTGCCACATGAACACTAAAGTACGGGGTGCAGAGGTGGACACTGGTGCCCATACATCCTCCCAACATACGAGGAGAATTTTGTGTACGTTTTATACATGGATGATCCTAGGGAAGTGGCCTCCTTAACTGAGAGGTATTTATAAGTGGTAATGAGCACTTAGAATATAAACAATTACGATTTACTGACTCGTCTCTATAAAGGATTTGAGGAACATTGTGAGGTTACCGGCAATCAGAATACAATAGGTGCAAAACAAGTGACGTAGGAGTGAAACCTTTGATATACAGGGCGCCCACGCTTTTTCAAAAATCAATTTAAGACCTATTTAAGACCTATTTAAGACCTATGTTTGGCAAATTTATGACCTATTTGCAACACGTTGAAAAAAAAATTGATCTTATGAAATTTGATGTAACACAATCTGGCAAAACGTGGCAATTTTGATTATGATATTGTTTGATTTTCATATCCTAATCAGTTCCAATTTAAGACCTTTTTAAGACCTCATGCAAGAAAAACATGAAATTTAAGACCTTTTTAAAGTCTTAGATTTGAGAAAATCGACCTTTTAAGACTTTTTAAGACTTGCGGGGGGAACTTGGCTATAATTTATGAAGCTCTTAAATTAAGCAAGGTCTGACGTAATTCTATAATTTAATATTCTACAATGACAAATTGAATACAGAAAATACTTACATCCTCATAACTGATATTCACCACCCCTTGTTGTTGGGTATCCTTCTCTCTGAAACTGTCGGTCAGAGATTTCAGCATCACACAGCACTGAATGAAATCGTCAAAGTTAATGACGTTTCTGTGCTGTCGGTCAAAGACTCGTATTGCTGTGCCACAGAAAGTGGGACTCCTACAAAAGGAAAGATACGGAATTAGTTTAAAGAATTCTTGGTCTCAAAAAATCAAATTAACAATCTCAATGAGACGAGATACCATTTCTTAATCAATATTTTGTATTAAGCTTTTGAGATTATATTTCTTTTTATAGTTTCACTAGAAGTTGTTTGTAAACATCAGTGTGCTTGATCATATTTAATACAGTTTACATTAAGATAATATTATGTTGAGACCAATTAAAGACCAAGGGTTTGCAACTATAAAACTCATATCTATGGTAAAATTGATATCCATGCAATCTTTGAAACTGTTATATACGTTATCATTTTCGATGAGGAATATGACAGTGCCGAAGGTAGCAATTCTATAAAGTAATTGAAATCCTTATTAAGACATTTGAAACAAGACGTTTACTTGGTAAGAACTTGTAAAATTATGAATACATCTGTATATCCATATTATACTAATTTAACAAACAGTGATACTTACAAATTATAGCCAAATTGTCTGAAAGCATTTTGAAGTTCCATAGTGTTAATCGTTCCTGACCGATCGGTGTCGAATCTGAAAAAGAAGAAGAGGGTAAATCACTATTAAATCAGAGAAATCCATTTCATATCCTGAGTGAAATCCATTTCAACGTTAAGAAATACTCTCCTAAGCAGTCATTTATAATTGTATAACGTAAAGCATTTGATCTTAAAATATTTGGAACATGATTACATCTCTGGCTAACATAATTTACAAGTCATACTTACGTGTCGAATGTTCGCTTCCAATCTGCGATATATTTTGAAAGTGCTGAGAATTCATGTACATTAATCGTGCCATCCCTGTATAGTGAAAAAAAGAAAACATTGATATCTGACATTGTGCATTATTTAACAATATCAACATAATGAGCTGATTAAACAACTATAGAAGTTACCTATTATCCTTTGGAATCAAATTAAGTTTTCAATACCTTAGAAAAGAAGGTCCAAATATACGAAATATCTGTTTTTCTTTGCTTATTTACACTTAAAAAGTAAATAGTAAATACATTTCTTTAATCGAGTTTTTGTTTTAATCACGCAACTATACTGAGAGTTTGTGCAATATTTACAGATTTTTTCACATTGTTAGGTTGTTAGTGAACTCACCCATTCCTGTCAAACATATTAACCATAAGACGACACGTTTCTCGGTTGAATGGCGTCCAGTTGCCATTCACTAACGCTCTTTGAAGTTCATCAGCAGTAATTTTACCGGACCTATCCATATCGACAGACTGGAAACAAGAAGTCATAGATGCTATCAAAAGTATGATTACGTTTCGTTAACAGAAATGTCTGGGAAATAGCAAATTATTGACCGTGGTATTAGTCTATTCATTGTCTCAAATTTCTACATCCGAAATATGAAAGAATTTCTTATTTACGATTGTACACTAGACGGATTGAGCCGATAATGTATGTTTTCATGATTGAACGATATCTATAATACTAACATAACATCTGAATAATACTAAGAATCAATAGACGTTAGGAATCTGTATCGGTTATATGAATACAATTAAATAAAGAGTTTTCCCGTCTTCATTACTTATTACTCGTACTCAACTGAAATTGAGAGAATCCCCCCCCCCCCCCCCCATAGCCATTTCCTCTAAAAACTTTAGAGAGCACTTAATTCTGAATCTTTAAAGTTTGTTTCGCTCAGGCTAAATTTAGTCTGAGATTGTGCAAGGGCTGCGCATGTCATTTGAAAACATAAAACTACTTACAAGGAACCACTGCCACACGTCTGGGCTGACCCCGGCTGGGGCAGCGGGGGGCTGCTGGGGGGCGTAACCGCCGGGGGGTGCGCCGTATCCCTGGTAACTGCCATAACTTCCAGTCGGTGGGGATCCATATCCTCCTACATAGAAAATTCAGTTTTAAAAAGGACATCAGATACAATATATCTCAGGTTTTACTTTGTTATGAAATGTTGACTTCAAGTCATCTCAAAAATACATTTTCTTAAACTAGAATATGACACCCAAGTATAAGATCATGTAGCCAGGTCAACCTGTCACTTGTTTCATCTAAGGAGAAGTAGGTCCTTAGTTTCTGATAAGGAAATCAAATTTCGGCGCAAATATTTCATTCAATATACTGTACCAACTGAAATTCCATTTTCAAATTCCCTGTGTTTTCCCTGAGATTTCCCTGTCCCACGGCAATTTTTCTGTGTCATATCCAGGAAGTTGTTCAAATTTAAAAGTCTCTGCTTGCAGAAAAAATTGGGACAACCCAATAACAAAAATTCAAATCCCTGATATCTTGAGAATCAGGAATTTCAGAACCTGGCCAAATGAAATTCCCTGTGTTTTGGCAAAATGTGCAAATTCCCTGCGTTTTCCCTGTCATTTCTCCTGTTTTCCCTGTCTGGTTGGTACCCTGAATATGACTGAAATAGAACATTCCTTACCTTGTTGGGGAGGTGGGGCTCCGTAGGGCTGGGCCACCTGGGGCGACTGGGGTGTTCCATAACTGCCTGCATGTGGGGGTGGGGCACCTCCGTACGCTGGCGTCGGAGGCCTCGGGGCATATCCTCCGGGCTGGGCCTGCGGTGGGGGCGCGTACCCTCCCTGTGGTCCTGGTGGGGCTCCGTACCCTCCTGGACCGCTGTATGTACTGGTGGCTGGAGGTGGGGGTTGGTAGTTGGCTGGGGGTGGAGGAGCCCCTGGGTGACCTGGGGCTACACTGTGCTGTGGGGGTGGGGCCATACCGCCTTGCGGGGGCGGTGGCCGAATCTGGGGTGGACCGCCAGCGGCTGGTGGACTACCGTACGGCTGCTGGGGGAGGGGCCCTCCATGGGGTGGTGGCCCACCGTGTGGGGGAATGTGGTTGGGCGGTGGGGGACCACCGTGTGGTTGTGGGGCACTGGGTGGTGGTCCTCGGAAGGGCGGTGGGGCCATTCCCTGGGGCGGGCCTCCTGGGGGTGGGGCGCCTGGGGGTGGACCGCTCCCGTAGCCCGGTTGTTGTGGTGGTGGTGGGCCCTGGTTATAGCCGCCTCCTATTCCTCCTGGAGGAGGCATATACCCAGCCGGTTGGCCGTACGCTGGACTCTGACCATATCCTGAAGGTGGTGCATTCTGGCCCTGCAGGTTGATATAAAAAGAAATATTTAAATCTCAATGCATAATTAATTATTTATAGCAATAGAAAGTGAGAAATAGAAAGTCCTGTTATCCGGGTTAACATTAGGGATGATGGTAAACAACAATAAGGCAAATCAAGCTTAAGTGATAAAACTGATAGAATATAAAGACGCTAGTAGATGCCTAGTTCGAGATCATCAAGTCAGCCGGTCAATCAGGCTACATAGCTCTTCCCAACAGGCATGTGTCACTCTAAGAGATCAAAGGGGTGGGATTAAATCAGGCCATATGATTCCTCCCCACAGCTTGCTCCAATACAACAGACCAAGGTAAACAGGAAGGGGTGGGAGGGGGTAGAATCTACTGGTCGATCCAGTTACAATAAACCCTCTCAACAGCACTGCTGTCAGTGATCAGTATAACTTAACAACCAATGATCTGTTGGTGACCAATGGCCCCTGACCACTGACTGCATGAGAAGATAGTAAAGGAACAGACAGACCATCTCATTCAACAACTCTCCGCATTTTATTATTTCTCCACAGCATCACATTGGACATTTTACTGCATCATAGCCATCTTAGTTATTATTCTGGTCAAAGCTCTGATAATCGACTTTAGGTTCACCTCGTCTTCAACACTGTCCGGGGGTTGTATTCTTCCATCTATTGTAACGACAAGAGCCCATGGCTGAAGTTAACTTGGGTCCCCCCATCCCCCTTACTTTTATTCATTTGAATTCGGGATATTTTTGTCTATAGGCATAGGGGACACATTCCGACACATTCCCAGTCGTTTGCTGACCACCCCAGCAGTAGATTTAACTTATTTTATATTAAGATGTGTGACCACAGTGGGAAACTGGGCTGGATAACCAACAAGTTACTGTTATTGCGGAAAAACAAGTCAGTGTCATGAAATTTCTAAAGTAGCCGGGCATATAATCTTTATGATTGTGTGCCAAGCGTGCAGTATATGTTTTTATTAATTTCAATGTCATATTTACAGTTGTGTGCATAGCTAGACAGTGGTCAACCCCTTGATTAATAGGACATCTTGAATAAAAGGACAGTGGACAGTGGTCAACCCAGTAGGTGTGCATAGCTGGACAGTGGTAAACCCCTACACCTAGTGAGCCCATGATATGAACACTTTTTTTTTTTTTTTTGAACTTTAATCTTTATAGCTGTTACCTGAAAATTTCTGCTCACAATTGTACATCCCATACAAAACAAATCTTATAGTTGGGGATCCATATTAGTTGTCAAAATGTCATCAGTAAATAAAGCAATCACCCAAAGTCCAAAACTATTTCAGGTTGTCACAAACAACTAGAGTAGTGGCGGGTATTATCGGCACCTTAGGGCATTATGTAGTACTGTATGCTTAATGTCCCTTCACTTTAAACATTAAGTGTCGCATAACATACTCTGAACATATCTACATCCCCAAAATATGTAGTAGAATATTTTCAGATTTAAATATGGAAAATATTTGTATAATTTCTTTTTCATGTTTTGAAGTGTATTATCGGCACCTGTCTTGTATTATCGGCACCCTTTCAGTAGATTATAAATAATTAGTTTGATTTTTATTTTATTTTTTAACTATGGCAGAAAAGAGAATCTAACACTTGTTCTTAGCATCCTAGAATATTAAGAATACAAATTTAACGTTTTTTGTTTTGATGAGATTCAGTCTTAAAATTATCTAAATAAAATCTCTTATTTTACCAAACCTTACTTAAGTCTATTTATGCAGATTATTTCCTTGACTCAGATAGATTGTAGTAGTCATATTTTTTCCTTTTATGACACTGATCACTCATGTGCCAGATACTATTTTTCTCTTTTCTTTGTTTTGATTAATGATTTTTAGTCATTTTTTCATTTTACTAGGCTACTTTTTACAACAATTATGTAACCATGCCGATAATACAAGACATAGGCATTGGGAGGAGTGTATTATCGGCACCCATACAGTAATACTTGTTCTTCTAACTAAAAGAAAAATAAATTCATATTATATTTGTCTATGAATCGTTTTGAACTATAGAATTCGAAACTAGGAAATATTTCTTATTTTGGGGGTCTACTAATGGAATAAGATAACTTCTCAACCTTAATGATAAAGATAAAGTGGTCTTTTCTTGATAGTTGGTGATGATCCAAAATATTTATTTTGAATGCTATGTTATTTAAGTGGAGCTAGATCTATCTATGTCTAGAACTAAACTGTTAAACACAATTAAAATATCAATGTCTTTTAGTTTTATAGTCTGAAAGGCATAAATATACTCATGTAATATCACAATATGTGTCAGGGGTGCCGATAATAGAAGCCTGCCGATAATACCCGCCATTACTCTACTTTTCTTTTTGAATTTGTTAGTCAATGCCAATGGAAACTGGAAAGGCTATCTCATGAGTCATTTTGCTAATAACTGCAATGTATGACGTATCTTTATTTGTTGGACTCTTCCTCAAGTATGTAATGTTTGACTTAGTTTTGCAAGCTTTCTGGGTTATTGAGATACATCAATTACTGAGTTAGGGGGAAGGCCAGTCAGTCTGCGAATGTGCTGCCCAACCACTGAACCAGTACTGTAGAAGAAATCTACCGGTCACACAGATTCCCTAAATATCGCTCAGGCGGCGTCACACATGGTAACAATATTCCTTTGTTTAAGTGGGATAAGTGGCGAAACAGGCTATACTTACGTAGTAGTTCTGTCCTGGGGGTTGTCCATGCCAAGACATTTCTAGTTTTGGGTGGATTTACTTGATATAATTCGGTTTCTGCAGGCTTTTGTTCGACTTCAATTTCCTACAGACAACAATGGCCGCCTTCCGAGTATTCTCTGCTGCTCTCTGGTGGCAAATGGAAAGAATAAATCACGGAATTTCCGCTAGAGTGCGCCAATGGCGAATACAGATTTCGCGCCACCACTTCCCTGATGCTTTTTCATCAGTGAGTGACCACCCAACAATCTTCTTTGTCAGGGGCAGATCCAGAGATTTTCGAAAGAACCGAAATTTTTTATTTTAATCATTAAAATAATGTTTTGGCTAAATACAGCGTTGTGTCGCCCCAGATCCGCCCCATAGATCAGTGACTGTAGGTAATTCACTTTGAACATTGAAAAGAATGGCAGTGTTCCCACATAGGTCTAGACCAAATGAGGTTTTATGCATGTAAACCTTGACTTTCAACCCCTTTACAGCTATCTTACAAAACTATTAAATTTTGATTCTATTGAAGATAGAAAATTCAAAGCGCTGCCGTAATTTTCTTATTTTTCATATACAGTCGACTCTGCCTATAGTGGACACTGACGGTACCAGGAGATTTGTCCACTATAGACAGTTGTCCCTTTAACACAGAGTCAGTAGTATAGGACAAGTTTGTAAAACAGACCAGGCAGTATGTATATATATATATGATAGATGTATACATATGCATTGTTATGTATGTTTATGCATACATACATAATATATATATATATATATATATACATGTAGATGAATGTTCTCCCACCACATATCAAAGGGAGAAGTCCTGTCAGTCAACCCTTGTCCACTCCACACCTCTCCCGGCCACATATCAAAGGGAGAAGTCCTGTCAGTCACCCCCTGTCCACTCCACACCTCTCCCGGCCACATATCAAAGGGAGAAGTCCTGTCAGTCACTCCCCTGTCCTCTCAACACCTCTCCCGGCCACATTTCAAAGGAAGAAGTCCTGTCAGTCACCCCCTGTCCACTCCACACCTCTCCCGGCCACATATCAAAAGAAGAAGTCCTGTCAGTCACCCCCTGTCCACTCCACACCTCTCCCGGCCAAATATCAAAGGGAGAAGTCCTGTCAGTCACTCCCCTGTTTTCTCAACACCTTTCCCAGCCACATTTCAAAGGTATTGTCCTCCCAATACTCATTTCAGCTTCTTATTTAGGGGAAAACACCAGTTACATACCCCCTGTGTACCAGACAACCTTGGTTTACATATGAAATAGCTTAATACTACTGTCCACTTATGACCATTGCTGTCCACTAAAGACAGAGAATCTGACCAAAATTTCAAAAAAGTTGTCCACTGTCCACATAAGACAGTTGTCCCTTTAAGACAGAGAATTCTACATTAAATTAAAGAGAAATCCTGCCGGTACCAGGATATTTGTCCACTAAAGACAGTTGTCCCTTTAACACAGAGTCCACTAAAGAAAGAGTCGACTGTATCTAGAAGTTATGAAAATGACTGGAAAATTTTCTTATGAGATGAAAATGCTCTGTCTTTGTGAACGGGCTGCAATAAAAGAATGCACATTGAGGGTAATAGGCCTATGTCAAATATTATTTCTGAAATTCAGTGGAATTGAAACACCTTATCAGCTAACTATTAATTTTATCTTGATAATAGTGTAGGTAATGCACCAGGGGCGGATCCAGGGTCTCTTCTTGGGGGGGGGGGGGGGGTAGGTATCTGCCCACCCCCTATGTTTAAGGCCTACCTTGCAAAATTTCTCCTCAGATTTGTCAAAACTACGAGACTTCATTTTTGGGAGGGGGGGGGGGGGGGGGGGGCAATTGCCCCTTTTGCCCCCCCCCCTGGATCCGCCACTGCGCACCATGTTAAAGGTAAATATGGGTGACCACAACAGCGCCACCTGGTGTGATTTTATTTTAATTGCCGGAATTTCTTGAACTTTCAGAAATATTTCAAGGAACACTTAGGAATGATGAATGTGAATTTTTGAATGAAAAAAAACTAGGGATAATTAGTCAAATATAGTTAATTAAGTAGTTTTTCTCCACTTTTTCCTCATTTTTGATAATAAAATGAGATTTTCCATGGTGACCTAAAGTTTTCTTTGGCATAAAATACTCATTTGGGTCCTACACACCTACTGTCAGCATTTAAAGTAAAAATCACGGTTACTTATTTTTTAATGTTGAAAAATCTACTTTTCTCCATAGACTCCAATAGTAAAGAACTATTTTTTCAGATGCTCATATCTCTGAAATTGATATGGTGACATATGATTTTTAAAAATTCTTTATGTTCCTTATACATCCAACTAACCACCCTGTGAGTTTTAGAATTTTGTCACGGTTTTTAAGAAATCACCCCTAACACCCACATTTACCTTTAAAGAGAACATTTATATCTGTTAAACTACAGCATCGGACGCAGCTACGCCCAGTTTCATTGTCAACCCTTTCAAGGCCTGCCATTTGATGATAGGAAATTGGTTAGCAGGGGCACTTATGCAGGTTATTTTGATAGAGCAGATATTGCTCTAGGCGTATAAATAGTTTTAGTAGGCCTATGATGATAATTGTTAGAAAAAGTTGAATAGAACCAGAGTTATGGCTAGTTGAATATAGGCGCTTTGCTTATTTTATAAACTCAATACAACATCCATATCAAAGCAAATATGGTATCGTGAATTATTATATACGATTAATTAAGAAAAATCTTTTCAGTAGAAAAAATGAATATATATTTTAGCTCTCATTTAGATACTCTCAATCTAGTTCTAATTAATAAAAGGTTATTTTATTAACAACTGTTTCAATTGCAACACATAGTTATAGGCTATTAATTAGTCAGGTACTATGGTTCTGTATCTATATGGCATTCCACGGACCTTTCATCTAGAATCATGTTGACAATAAAAAGATAGGAAAATGATCATCAGTGCTGTAATAAGTATAACTGAATATCCAAAACAACTTTATGAATTTTCTAAGCATAATCGTTCAATGTTTTATTTGTTTGGCGAATTATCATCTTAAAGATAAATATTCTGTTGTACTTCCTTTTATTAATATGAATATTATATGCCTGAATGAGAAAACATCCTCACCAACAATCTCAAGTGGATAATGGGAGAGCCGCTATATTTGTCATTTACAGTGCGAAATAATTGAGAACATCTTAGAAATTGAACGTTTTGAACACACTAAAACAATTTATAATAGTTCTTTAAAAGAATGCACTGTTCGCCACTAGCACAGACAACAAAAATACATGCAATACTGATCCCTAGGGGGTCGAACAAACGTGAGGGAAAAAATATTTATTTACAAGTACTCGAAACTGCTATAGAGTCTCAGATCTAGGCCTATATTGACAGAGGCCTTTCTGTGGCAGATTTAAAGCAGTGAATTTATAAACACTAACCAATTCGACGCTGAAAACCGCTGAAAACCTCCGGAAAGCAATACTGCAGGCTATGAAATAAATAATCAGACCAAAAGTCATATTTTGGGACACAATCATCTCCCTCTGGATTAATGATAAAAGTAACCAGTTAAATCATCAATCACAGATATAGGGGCCTAAGCTTAGTACAGCCTCAAAATAGCTATAGGAAATAATTATAATCTTCAGGGACGGATTTGGGGGCGGGGGGGGGGGGGGGGGTACCTGAGGCGCCCCCCCCCCCCCCCACCCATTATTTTTTTTGCCAAATTTAGATTTTTTAAAATGTAAAATCCTAGTCCTCGGAGGGGGCGCCTCAAATTCCCCCCTTTTTGAAATTTCTTGATCCGTCTCTGATCTTAATTATTGAATTGTACACTGGCGCATCCGCAT
The DNA here is from genome assembly GCA_936440205.1 of Lepidonotus clava. Classification (NCBI taxonomy): domain Eukaryota; kingdom Metazoa; phylum Annelida; class Polychaeta; order Phyllodocida; family Polynoidae; genus Lepidonotus; species Lepidonotus clava. The sequence goes on from OW387135.1 coordinate 25,866,854, forward strand.
ACATGCATACTGACCTTCATGGATCCACATTATTGCATTAACACTAGGGGTCATAGTTCTTTTTTGAAATGAATAGTCCACAACTTTGGGCGTAAATCGCCGTGTCCCAGCACAAAGTGGGCAGTTTTCTGAAAGGGAGCAACATACATTAATTTTTGTGAAGCATGCAATCAACAAGCCTCCAAAATGTGTAGCTAAAATATAAAATAATATAATATAATATATAATATAAAATGTGTAGCTATAATATTTTTGATGCAATGTGACACACCAACGGCATCTGGTGGGTTCACAGAAAACTAAAACGATGTGGGACAGAAGGGCCACCTGACGGAAGTATAGAACTACACTTTTGTCGACACAGCTGCCCCCTATGCGTCAGTGTGGTACTAAGGCACTGGCTAGACAACCATGTATTTATTCAAAATCCTCAGACTAATTTTGGTGCACATACTAAAATAAAAGGTTTTAAAAGATGTGTATTTTAAGAATATAAAATAACCTATCTAAATCTTTTTCAAAGTTTAACATAGGTCTCAACTAGACAAATAGACTTATAATGATGTAGGGGCCTAGTTTTATGATCATTTTTGCATTCTTCCCTATTTCACACATTGACTAAGTCAACAATACAATATAGAATCCGGTATGTTGGAGAGCAGGGGACGACAATAATATTAATATTAATTATGAATAACTGTGCATTAGTTAAATTCAAGCTGGAATGTTATGTTCAAACAGTTATATTTTTCCAGAAGAAGGTAGAAGTCCAGGGCCGTACCCAGGGTTGGCTGTGGGGGGGGGGGGGGGGGGGGGGGGAGTTTCATAAAGTGGAACTCTTTTATGTTTTTGTTTAAGTAATATTGGGGGGAAAACTAAGCTCCACATCAAACTGTACAGTACAAAATGGGGGCAGAGCATGTTCCCTGCATTAAGGGAGTTTCATAAAGTGGAACTCTTTTATGTTTTTGTTTAAGTAATATTGGGGGGAAAACTAAGCTACACATCAAACTGTACAGTACAAAATGGGGGCAGAGCATGTTCCCTGCATTAAGCAAATTTCATATTTGGGTATGAAAATGGTTGGGCGAACCCAATGGTGGAGGTTGTATATTTATCAAACATCACTCTCCATTTTTCATAAATTAAAACTAGGACTCTATCAAAATTCTTAGACTATTTCTCGTTGAGCAATGACCTGAAGAACACACATTATATAGGCAAGGTCGTGAGTAAGATATTCACTTTCCAAAATTGAGCTGCATCCTGCACCTGGCATGTAAATTTCCATGGTCGGGTGCAGACATTTTAGATATTTACATTATAATGTAGCACAAAGTAAAGGAACAATTCGACCCTTAGACCCTTGGAAATGATTTGGAAGATAAATGCATATTTCTCCCAAAAGTTTTCATTGATGTTGGAATAGCTGACATAAAATCTCCCAAGGTTGATGATTTGTTTAGAAGAATGAAGGGAAGAATGGAAATTTCTGCTATTTTCTGGGTGACAATTAATGGCCAGATTAGACCAGGTATACAATAAACTGTGCATCAACTCCCCTTATCTATCCTGAAGTTCTGAAGGTAAACCTCTTCCAAAAAGGATGGAACAGAATCAATATTGGATGGAACATTTTTGATTCTTGATAAAGAAAAAGGGTGATGACATTTTGTTCTGACATTTTCCTCCCCCCCTCACATTTAGAACATGTTTGAGAGCCTGACTGTTGAATTGAGCAGACGCAATATGATAAGGCCATATTCCAAAGGTTTTTGAGAAGGAAAAGAACAGAAGGTTTACTATTTCAGTGGAACTTTTTCTCTAATTTTTGACTATAAGGAATGGGAAGAAGGATAATATTTCTACTTGGGTGGAATTAATTTAGCGTGCACGTGATGCTCTGTGTGGGGGGGGGGGGCACCTCCCCCACCTCCCCCCTACGGGCCTGTGAAGTGTTGACCAAATACCATTCCTCTGTATCCACCCATGAAATACGATTTCTGAAATAATAAAAGCCCATTCCTACATATCAAAGGTATTATCTTTTTTTGGGGGAATAATGATGCCAATATTGAACATTCTTTTTCATTAATTTTGATTACCTTGTGGATATCATACTACACAACATACTAATAATTCATGTTCTATTATATCATAAAGGGACATTAAGAACTGTGAAACAGCATACTTTTTTAACCGTAAAGTAAAACACCTGTATTCGAAATACCTTGACTTGCTGCAAAATGTAAATTGACCATATTTTCAAATTGTCCGTTAATTGTCAAATAGACTATTATTATCCAGTCTCCATTATTATGGTGATGATCCAATATGTACATGTCTTCCATGCAATGCTTGATTATCATAACATTATATTGATCGTATGTATATATTTACTGTTACTGTAATAACTCTGAAAACCAAGGGAAACCTTGAAGATTATTACCAATGAAACCTTTAAAAAAAACCCAAAAAAAACGAAGTGAAGTTTCCATCATATCGCTAATCATTTATCATCCGAGAGCACCAATGTTATGGATAATCGTCACTTTTACTTGTAATTCAAATTTTAATTCATAATTATTATGTATTTCAAAAGTCAAAGTCGCTGTAGAAATGGACATATAATATGAGGCATGTAAATGTGACAAGCATTTTCATATCCAAAAGTCAGACAAAATCGAAGGTGACACCTTCATAAATGCGATTGGATCTTTAATTTATAATTGAAAGCAAACTATCTTTAAACTATCAGCAATAGTAACGGTGAAAGTAACAGGTTCATGAACAATTATAGATGTAGACATTCGAATCCAATGTCTAATGACAGGCTATTATGTATTCTGCAAAACGTTTTCTAGGATAAGATGATCAGATCAGATTACTAAAGATATACCGCAGTATACTAAAAATATGCCTCAAAATCCTAAAAGGCATACGTCCGCAGATGAATAAGCTTCAAGTGTTATATTCCAAAATATTGTGTTTATAAACCCTTATGTGATGGACATGATATGTTCGCGAATAAAAACGGACAAAAATTAATTCAAATTTGTTACTAACGTATCTATAACCAGCTTCATTGGATGTAATTAAGTAAAGCCCCGGTCACATATACCGACCCGACCCGATGGTTGAGTCGGGTTGGGGTGGGTTGGTATATGTGTCATACCCTTATGACTGGATTGTCGGGTGTTATCCCCAACTGATCCGTCGGGTCGGGAATCATGAAATGTTGAAGATTAATGACTGGACTGTCGGGTTGGTAGGACTAATCACTGGCATAATTTCTATAATTTATAAGTTTACCTGAAAATAAACTTTATATCTGGTTGCAGAATAGAACAAGGTTTCATGTGGTATGAAAAAGGTTAGTACCCGATCATTATTTCTGTGAGAACCATTACCATCAAATATACCAAACTCCTATTCCTTCTCTTTAAAAAACACATATTCCACAAGGAAACATAATATGCAGTTAGGACCTACACTGTTTGTCCAAAATACTGTTCAGGGATGGTATATTTTAATCCAAATAACCTATTTTATTGTGACCAACTAGTTGGGATATGTGACACCTCCGAGCAATATCTGTCGGACCATTCAGTCCCCGACAATCGGGTCCTAAGGACTCCCGACAATCGAGTTGGTATATGTGTCCGGGCCTTAAGTTTACCAGATCAATATTAGGTACCTACCTCAAGCAATGAAATAATTTTTTAAAACCGTACCTCAATAACTGGGAGATAATCACCCCGGGGCGGATCCAGGATTACTAGGGGGGAAAAAAGGGGGGGTGCCTATATTAAAAAGTCTCGATTTTACATTAAACATTTTAATATTTGACCAAGCCCCACGTGTCCCTGCATCTATAAGATATAACATGATATCAAGAGATAATATGACTACTTTCTTAAATGTTATTAATGTCAGAATCTGACCATAAAGACAGCTATCGTCTTTGTTATATTGCATCAATAGGAAAGGTCACAAACATTACATTTAATATGGAGACCTTTAAGCTGAGGGATTGGCTTAGGTGTTGCCACCTCTGTTCTCAAAGTAGGAAAAGATAACATTTTGAACTATGATAGGTTTAATATCCATTATAATTAGGGTATTTTTTTAAGTCGTATATTCGTCCCAGGATATTAGCTAGCTCCCATCTGGAGTCCATCTTCACTGGACTGCGTGTCCAATACATAATATAGTTCCGTATTATGAAAAGACAACACTCGCCTGAAAGGATGTTCTTTATTAATATCCAATGTGTGTGCGTACTCATGACAAGATTATCTCTCAATGACAATGAACAATCCAAAGGGTAGGATCCGCTCAACCACACTCAGCCAATGCTCCAGCCAACTACTCAGTCTATCAGCTCCTATTCCAACTCCAGAACAAGCTTCTAGTACCGACCTTTCCAGGATGTTTAACCAACAACAGCTAACAGCGCTCAGCCTAGTGCTGCACGTACCGCCCTATATACATACGGATGTAATAACATATGTCACCTGACTCCTCCCTTCCTCTCTTCACTTTTGATAAAGAGAAACTGCTTTAGCCCTGACTCTCAGTGTAAACACTAGAATGGCTAACTTGAGTACGGACTGCATCAGTACAATTTACTCAGACCATTTCACTCCAATCATTAATTAAGATATAGATGTGCATCCCATCGCATAAACCTGCAAAGAAATTTGCAGTAACACAGCCTCTAGAACAGATATGCTGCATATTAGAGGAGACTTATATTTAGTGTTATGGAAGGTAATTAATGAAAATGATAAATTCAAGTAAGTGCCCTTACTTGGCCTCTTGTAACTTAATAATGATGATCATATATGTGTCCTCATGATACTCAAAATATGGGACACCCATATCCTCCGTGAGAAATATTTGCACCCAAATGGGGAACACTAAGTATGGGCATTACTTTTTGAGTTCAATAATCAACAAGTGTAAAATGAAAGAAAATAGATGTACGCTGCAGACACGTCCTTACAGAATACTGTCATACATGCTTATAAGGTGTCAACATAACTTTTTTTACCCCCCCCCCCCCCCACAGCACTTGACCCTGCGGTACAACGACTATTGAATTGTGGCTAGATAACTTGTCCGCTGTCAATTATTGCGAATCCCCAATAATGTATTTGTCTATAAATGTTTGCAACTGAAGGAAATGACACAATGTTATGGAATTCATGTAGGTTTTATATTATACCAATAACAAAACTTAGAGAGTTATTTGAGATTTCAAAAGTTGGACACTCTTATGAAAGGAATATTGCTTTTGGTTCACTTTAGGAAGATAACAAAAATGTAAAGGCTGTCTCTCTCATTTTTAACAGGAAATCAACGGCATGTTTATAAGTTGTCATAATACAAAAGCAAATTTATTTCAATGGCTGTACCACTCCCCTATCCTTCATTTCCTATTTTCTTAGTTCTTAGTGGGATTCTTAGATAAACTACTCGAAATCAACGAGATTAGAGAAGTTCTTTTCTTACCGATAGTATATACCTTTCCCACGAACATGCACAGTGGATCCTACCATAGAGGCCTTGTTCCCAACGATTTAGGCCTCAAGCTAGTGATCCACGTTGCGACATTTTTAGTAGTGGACTAATTTGGGACCGATTCTGGACCGATTTTGAAGATAGAAAATATTTTGAAAATTGCTTCACTATCGGTCCAATTTTGTCGCAACGTGGATCACCGCCTTCAGCCTGGTCCCATTGGAAACCATATCATATCCCAATCGTTTGGTTCAGGCAATCCTGCTAGCAGGGCGCCACACTATTAAAAAAGGTGTATAGCCTATATATTAGTATTGGATTCAGAAATTTAAGATTGGAGGCGGCAGGTTTTTGTTTACATAAAACTTGGACCAAACAATGTTAGTGCAAAATATTCGTAGAAGCACACGCATCTAATTGCTTAGCGAGCTGGAACCTTATATTATAATTTTCTGCTAAAATGGGAGTGCATTGTTCCGCGCCTTGTATAAAGTACCAGATCTTTACCTACTTTCTATTTCACGAGCAGCCTTCATTCCTGTAGGCCTATGTGCGAAAATTCAGAAGGCACGTTTATAAATGCAATTATGTCATATAGTCCCACACAATCAAAGCTGACATTACTCCATGCAGCATAAAAAGTCCACAAGAGTATGATTAAACCCCCTATTTTTTTTCTTTTTAGATGCAGCCAGCTTTGCTGCCACCGATTCTCTTACTTTTCCCACTTTTCCCAACAGAAGCGCGGAATCAAACCAAATCCCGTCCCTTCTCGTCTTGATCACGTGGTATGGTCCCATTCCCAGACGTCATCAGATCTCGTGTCACGTGACCCTGCGGCGTGAAATTGGATGGAGACATTACGCGTACGGCGAGAAAACGCGAGATCTGAGCGAGAGGATCAAAGGACCAGCCTCGCTTTGGATGCTCCTTGATCAGCAGACGCCGAGTCCCAGCGCTGCGCCATCTGGTGGGACGACCATTTTTGATGCCCAATTTGTCGTCAGAAAAAGAAAATACTTTCTAGGAATGGGACATCCGGGAGGGAATAACATTATAGTTGCATTATGTCTGGTAATTCCGTAGTGCACCAACAAAATGATTTCCAGCCCAGGAGGATAGAATTATCAAGGCAATGGAAAAGTTATATTAATTTTATGCGTATAGGCCTATAATAACTAATTCTGCTGTAAGCCTATATATAGGCATATCCGCAATATAATGGTGAATCACTGAATGATATACTTAATAATTGACGTCTGGGAATTGATATACATTGCACCATGGGGATTTGCGTAGACTATACTTCATTTTTGTTGTTGTCTACAAAATCAATTAATAGTCCCTGGAATAAATTATAGCTACATAGAAGGAAAGACACATTAGATATTTGAATCATCGTGTAATGATCTTTTCATGGTGCAGATTTTTATTGATCACGGAAGTATATCTGCATGCCCTCTCAATCATGGAGTAAAGACAAGAGGTGATGTGGTTGAATCCCACTAGCTTACCCTCGTCAGCGTCGGATTACCCCATATTGTTGCCGGGTTTTAGTGGATTAACGACACTGGATGTGAATTTATAAGGTAATTTACTCGATTCATTACAGGTTTTAATTTCCTTTCTGCTTGAGCGCCAAACGACAATCCGACCCCACCAGGCGTGACTATGGAGCCAACATTATGAGCGGCTTATTTATTGGCGCCAAGAATTGTCGTCTGCCATTCCTGCAATTGATGACATGCCTTCTAATAGACGCCGACAATTAATTTTTGTTCTGCGCAGAATTTTACGGTGCCCAGGGAAGGTGTGAGATTGGAACTAGATACAGAGGCGCTCTTCACCAAAGGCAATGCTGTCGAGGATGACAAGTTAGGAGCGAACTCAACCCCCTGTGAATATAGCAGCGCATTAAGTTTTTAGAGAGTAAAGAAAAGTGAATTTAAAAATCCCACCGACGCAAATATAACGACTCTCAGGACGGTGATAACGTTGCCCCCGGCGCTGGAGCGCCGCCCCACGTCCTCTCGAGGAACTAACAAATGGAAGCAGGCGTATTGTCATTAGCGTATTGTGATCAATCGTCTGCCATTGTTGGAACTCCGTGCTGGCCTTTTTATATCTATAGGTTGCCCGCCATCACAACGACGAACATTGTCGGCTGCCTCGTGCTGCCATTTTAACGATTGGCGGGTCTTTGTTGACCGTAAAAGCAGACGAGAGCGATTGGAATTAAGATAGGATGAGCATATGGCATGGGCTGGGCGGTAAGATCCCGGTGAATGGGGCATCAGGAGGGCGGGAACAGGGGGCTGGCAAGGGATCAAAAGGGCGGGAAAACCTCCACCCGGGGATTAGGACCGGGCTCGTCACGCACCATTGCCGGCCGCCCCGATTTGGAACTCAGAGAGCCTCCAGTTGCAAATGATTTCCGTTGCTTCTGAGTATGCCTCGAGGAAAACAAAACTTACCTCCAAAGTTGGTGCAAAAAAGTACCCAAAATTGTTTTAAACACATTAATTCAAATGATCTTATTTAATAACGCTTTTCAATGTATTTGGTAATTTCACTTGAAGAGGCAGGAATTTTGTTGCTGTCACAATTAACTTTTCTGGAGTCAATCATGAGATTTAATGATACATAGAAAGTTAAAACATAATAGATACGTTAAATAAACAGATACACGTCTCTGAACTTCAAACATCTCAGACATATTAAAGGTTATCTAAATAATAATTATTACCTTTTCAATCAAAAGATGTTTAATTTCTTTGACTTATATTGTAGCGAATGTATATCGTGTGAAAGAAAGGGACTATTGATACTAGGAAGTCTTGCATTTGGGTTATCTACTCGCGTCTATGGGTTATCATTTTAATGGGTCACTATTTTGACATAGTTTGGTGCTTATATGTATACTAACACACAATTACATGTACTTCCTACAATAAGGAACCCATGGCTGTACAGTGGGCAAGATTTTGTAAATGATTCTATTTAGCTGTTTAGGCATTATGGACATCTTATTCAAAGAGAATCCATGTCTATATATCAATTAAAAGGAAGTCTGAATCTTCCATAGAAATGACATGTATGCTTGGGCATGGGCGGTGTCTGTTTTTCTAGCTGTCGGAATAACTATTAGAAAACATATTTCATCGAGATATTTGACCCGATCTCTAACCTGTCAATTCTGACATTTAATGCCAGTTGAACACCCACATAAAGTCATTACCCCATACAACTTATTCATATGGCTATATATTTCCAGGGGCCTAAACGTGGAGGCTCTCCTGTTACATCCTCAGATCACTTTCCCATGGAGAAAAAACACTTTGTGGTCGTGACAAGCTCATTCTACTCGTAACCATAACAAATGACCTTCGGAATTGCACAACTTTCAATAATTATCTGGGACTGTCAGCTCAATGGCAGTCCGATTGTGGAATTCAATTGGTCCTCAGCATGGAGCCCTGGGTATAATGCCATGGTTCCCATTGAATACCCTTCCGCCGTCGGGGGGGATGAAAGGCGCCGTAGAGGTGTCGGGCCCAGGTAGGTGGTGTCTCCAGGGTCAAAGGCACACCTGGTGGGGGTTGCACCTATCAGGTGTGAAGACCAACCCTCCCCCACCTGCCCCTGACAAGTCTCACTCCGAGAAACAGCCTCTCCCATTTAGTACTATTATCTTTTTTCCTACCAGAAGCATAAACCAAACTTATGTCCTTAGGTTGAAAAAAATTGTTTTGTTACCACTGAACATTACCCCTGCATGAAAACGAATCCTATGCAGACTATGTGTTATCCTAGCATTGAGGGTCTTCTGTTTTCTGGGATGAAATAATCCTGGAATAGTGGGTTTTCAGTGGGTCAAGTGAGAGTGTCTCTATTTGTCAAGTCATCAGCCCCCCAGGCTGCTTTGACTTGGCTTCATACTTGGATGCACTACTGTGAACATATTGAAAATGCCCAGATGCCTAGCGGCATGTTTATATCTCTATGTGTGAGCCAGCTATATGGGGGCTCCATTTCCTGGCTTAGTGGCTTGCGCTCTTTATTGCACATCACCACGCAGCTGATCTCACAAATACCATGGGTATACAACTAAACGTTAACCTAGCTTATGAAACAAAAACTAGGCTTTAGAGCATTTTTATGATAGGAGGTTGATATGCACCTTTAATTTCCCACGCTATATATAGCTGTCCTGCATGTAATTCATTTTCAAAGAGGGAAAGGCTGCTCCAAGGGGGGTGTATCCTATGCACTAGGACCAATATAATGGAGATATAAGCAAGAAGTGCCTTTTTTCCAATAATTATATTTTGTTATCAGATATCTCGGTCAATAGCCTACTGAATGATTCACATCATTGCCATTTTCAGGAACACCAGCCTTCCTTTATTCTGGAACCTATAATTTCATTGCCAATTAAAGCATCCTTCCTCCATGGTCGTTCAGAGGTACATATGTTTTGCCAACATGACCAAATCAAACGGGATACAATTTTGTTAAAGGCATGTGGGAATGAGGGGAGGGGGAGTCCCAACAAACTCAAACAACTGAAATACCGTTGCAATACGTTGGACTCGCGAAATTACCATAGACGTATCTACCATGACGCAGAAATGCAAATGGGTAAACTTAATTCTCAAAATATCACAACATGACATTATATAATTTTATGGAAATTTGGCAAAAAGTGCAAGTGCGTAGGTTTACATTCAATTTTATAGTAAATGTATACTGTCATCATGAACCTAGGGCCAGTGGTGAGTACACTCAGTTTTTGACATAGCTTCTCTCCTGAATAATGAGATTTATTGTTGTATGGTAATTTCCGTTATTTTCTAAAAAGTTCTGGGGAGGGGGAGGGATTTTCTCTGCAAGTTTCGCGTCAAACTGCCCCTCCCTCTCTACTGTAACTGCACGTTGCTTGCAATTGTATACTACAGTATATAGGACTTCTACAATAACAATGCCTAATGAATTAAAACTGTATCTCAAGGCCAAATCTCGAATTATACCGAACCTGCAGGCAGATAAACAGATAAACCCTGAGGTCATATAAAAACACTATGATAATAACTATTGAAGTAAAACAAGTGACAAGTCCTGATGGACAACGTTATAATTTCTCGACATGTGCAATCACCCGGTGTAAGTGTGCACGACCATGCAGGTGCGAGTACTTATTGGGCGATAGAGACGTCATCTTGGATACGAAGAACAATGCCAGGAACACCAATTTTCCCACGGTCCTATTGGAACCTCCCTCTAGACTATTAATGGGGCGTCTCCCCATGCACCATAACGTACTTAGGTCTATATAGGCCTAGGTTGGGATAGCCTTGTCACTATGACTTCCAAAAGTGGTTTTCATTACACATGTCAACATGCACCCCTGGATATACTGAGAATCACACTATACATTGTTTTTGGCAAAGCCCTTAGGAAACTAGCTGGAATGATATGTGGTCTCCAGAATGTATTAATTTTACATATTGGAACGTTTAAAGATGCGAGGAACATACTAATTACTATTCTGCTATATGGCTAATAAAAATGTTTTCACGATTTTATTGTTTGTAGTATATGCCTGTTTCAGATGCTGATCACATGTATTGTATAGTAAGTTTCATATATAAAATGTAAAGGCTATCTCTGTTATTTGTTATTGTTAGAACCGATCAAAAACATTTTCCCTTAGATGAAAGCTTTTTATACAGTCTACTTTATACTGGACTATGACTGTAAATATGAGACAACAAATTTGTAACGTCTGGAAGAGCAGACTATATCTGAAGACGTCAAATAAAATTATTATAAAAAAAACAGTCTTATAGGCTAAACTGCTGAGAGGATGCATCTAAGGGGATGGCGGCACCCAAGAGTAAAATAGATTGAAAGACAGATCAAGTCATTGATAATCAATAGAATCTGGGGATACTCTTGGATCACCATTTGTACGTTTAATAGTAAAATGTATTGGTTTAACTCCATGAAAAACAGTATCTTTCAGTAGAGGCAAAAACTTAAGAAAACAGGAACACAACTTCCCTATATTCATTTCAAGGCAAGTCTTATCTGCATAAACTTGTGTTGTTTTATAGAGTCCCGAACGCCTCTTTTTATTGCCTTTCATCACACTAATAGCGCATCCATTTCTCCGTTGGAACAGTCTCCTGGGGACCCTAACTCTCTCTAATGGCGCAAGATGTGTATTAAGCTTCATTACTGGCCCAATGGGAACCTGTAGAAGTACTTATCTATGACGTCACAGAGACGCTGTGACGCCGACACCATGACGAGGGAGTAGTTCGGGGGGAAAAGCCCAGGGGGCGCCACCACTGATCTCCATCCGGGAACTTGCCTATAGCGGCCAGGTGCAGCTCGCCTTCATGGTGTGATATTCTCTGAGGCGTTCCCAAGTGCTTTTTGTTTTTCTTTAAATGATCGTTTAAAGTCTTAATCGAGGTTTGGATAATGTGTACTAATGGGTTAGTACTTTTAATACATTGTCATAATATATAATCCAACTAAGATCAGGCTTAGCAAGTCTACTTCTAGTCTACCTCTAGGAGAAATATCTTACGCTCCTAGCGCCACCTGTTAACCAGTATAAAAGGCGCTGCAAGGTAGGGAGCGAGCAGTTAGTGAGTTAGTTGGTTAGAAGAAACATGTTTAACCAAGGAGTTATACCTGGAGTAAGTACATCGACTCCATGTAACAGACTGGAGTTTACGAATATCCACTACCTCGGACATAGGATTGTGTTAGAGCTGAATGCTAGAATGGTCTAGAAGGCGTTGGAGCAACTCGTGTTCTAAATGTGGTTGATTGCTGATAGGAGATGGGAGGTGGACTGATGAAGACTTATACATGGTGGCTTTGACTCGGGATGAGATGTTTATTGAATAAAACCCTTTCATATTAAGAAGCTCCCTCATCGTTCATTTCTTTTGAACTATTGGGAAGTGAATGGACAAACTTTAAACGCGGTCTGAATTACTCAGACATTCTGGAAAGCAACTTACGAAGACTTGGATATACACGAATCTTACGCAGTCTTAAATCAAACATTAACAATAGTTCATTTGGTGGAGATACCCGAAACATGACTTGTGCCGTTTTGCTCATCCTTGATGTCAGCCACCGGTGACTTTGAGGCTTCCTCTAACCCCAAGCCTCAATCTTTGCGGCCCGCAGGACACGATGTGTCAACATCATATACAGGGAATGTGGAAAACCGCCACCTGGTAGGTAATCCCTTAGACGGGGAGGCACAGAGACAAGAGGTCGCAGCCAGACCCAAGCAGCTCTGCCCCGAAGGTGCACAAAATTACCAAACCCGTGGCAAAGGTAAACCATTTCCCTGGCACCTAGGGCCCAAAGATAGGCCGGTTCTTGACGAAGGACTTGAAACCCTAACACACTCGGGACGAGTTGAAGGGAAGAACCGTCTCACGGAATATAAGCAATATTGGAACCCAGGGTACGTACCGCCTACGGACCACGAAACTGGTACTAGCTCTCGCTCCACCTGTGAATCTGATGTGAACAATCCGTGGTGTAACCAAAGTGTTCCTTATCGTTTACTGCCCGCAGCGGGAGGTGAAGGCGAACAGGAAGTTTCCAATGGAGATAACCTATTTTCTTCAGGAAATCTAAAACAACGACAAAACACCGCGGATAACTCCAGCCCATCAGGGGGAAAACGCCCCGAAAATCCGGTAATCCTACCTGATGGGAGCTCTCTCACCTATCCATTACCCCAACGACTTGAGTTTATCAGTCACCCACTGGTAACACCAACTCACCCCAACCCGGGGGCGTCCATTCCTTATTCCACTGTAGCTAAAGGAAAAACAGTGGGAAGGGATAGGGGAGTGGGAAGGGAAGCAGAGGGAAACAGCGAGAAAGTAGGCAATTTACAACCCTATCGATTAACTTACGGTGTAGAAACGAACTTAGACCAGGCTGGTAGGGGAGCGGAAGCTCAGGCCTTTGATCCAGCCGAAATATTAAAGCAGTGGGCAGACTCAAGTCCCGAAAAACACATAGATTTAGAGAGGCTAAGCGATCAGGATAGTGAAGAAAACGTAACGCTTAAAGCACAAGATTTTAACACTCTAACTCATGAATTGTATGGAGAATACGAGGACGAGTACGAGGAAGAAAATAGCGAGACAGAACAAGCAGCCGCAGATGTCAGAGGGGGTAGTCCTGATAAGAAATTAGCTAGAGAAGATAAATCAACCTCGTCTTCATACGAAATTATTACCGAGGATGTTTTAGACACAGGTAAGAAAACTAAACTAGAAAGTGAGGACGAAATTAGTGTAGAGGAAATACCTGTGAAAGAACAGTGGGACGATCACGATATACAAAACCTCCACGAAAATAATATGGCGGAAGGAGGCGTTCCTTTGATGGATCTAGTAGAAGAAAGAGAGGATAGAGATCAACGCCAGCAACCCGATGAAGGGGGAGCTGGGGGTGTAGATCTGGGGGCATGGCATCCTAACCGTGGGATGGACCCTGGGGGACCTCAACAAAACAATGGGAATGGCCAGATCCTAATCCAGCAGCCGGACCAAGGCGTGCAGGCAGGACTTATTCCTCCTCTTAATCAACAGGCCCAAGGAGGCCAAGGTAATCAGGCCAATCCTCTCCTTAATCAACAAGTTCAAGGGGGCCAGAACGATCAGGCCAACCCTCAAGGACTTATTCCTCTTCTTAATCAGCAGGTCCAGGGAGGCCAGGATAATCAGGCCAACCCACAAGGGCCTAACCCTCCTCAAAACCTTCTCAATAACCCTCCTCAAAACCTTCTCAACAACCCTCCTCAAAACCTTCTCAACAACCCTCCCCAAAACCCTATTAATAATCTCCCTCCGAATCAGCCCAATCTGGGGATAAACCCTGGGGGACTCCAGCAACCCGGTGCAGGGGGAAATGGTGGTGTGAATCCGGGAATACAGCAGCCTAATCCTGGGGCAAACCTTGGGGGACTGCAACAAAATGATGGGGAAGGCCAACCGGGCCAACAGCCTGGCCGGGCCGTGCCAGCAGGGGGTGGGGTCGATCAAAACCTGCTCCCTCACCTATTGCAGGCGATGGCACTCGCTGCCAATCTTAACGCAGGACGAGGAAGAGCGAATCAGCAGGGTCAGCAAGCCCCAGCAGGCCAGAATAATCAGGTAAATCCACCAGGACCCAATAACCCTCCCCCGAACCAGAACAACAATCCTTTCCTTAACCAACTCAACAACCCCCCAAACCCACCGAACCCTCCGCCACCCGGACCACCAGGTCCGCCGGGCCCACCAGGTCAGAACAACCCTCCAAACCCACCGAATCAACCAAATATTTGGGAAATTCTACCACAGTTGAGCCAGGCACTGGGGCAAACACCAGCGCCAGTGCGTGAAACGACTCACAGCGGTCACCAAAGGGGACCAAACATTAGGTTACCGTGGTTTAGTGGAAAAGAAGACGAGCAAATAGAAAAGTATTTCAGGGAATTAAAACGACTGAAAGCTATCTATGACTGGTCGGACGCCCATCTCCTGAATATGGCGCTGTTAGGCCTAAAGGGAAGGGCCGACGACTGGGCAGGAGCGTTAGCTGAAAGTGAGAAAGACTCGTTTGAGAAACTAGAAGCCCAAATGACCAAGATCTTCGGTGATCGAAGGGCTAAGTGGCAGAAACACGCAGAGTTCTGTGGCCTTAAACAAGGAAAAGACCAGAGCGTGATCGAATTTGCAGGTGTTCTGAAACAAAAGCAAGTTAAAGCAGAGGCGAGTGAAAGCATGATGTTAGCTGTGTTTTTAGAAGGATTAAAACAGGGCGTAGCCAGACAAGTAGCCATACTGGACCCTAAGTCTTTCACCGAAGCGGTGGATTGTGCAACGAGGTTAGAATCGTTGGACAAAGGCAAAGGGGGAACTAAAATATCTAATGCAGTGAGCGAACTGGCTGGAAGCCAAGAATCAGAGGAGACCGCGGCCCTAAACTCCATCTCAGAACGGTTTGGAGTGGTGCTGGCCCGACTGGAGGCCGCTCCATGGTTTCAGAAACCAAAGCCAGGGCAAAGCGGGACTCCCCAGAGTGGTGGTAACTTTAAACAGCAAGGTTATGAGAGGAAAGATAGGTACGAAAACCAGAAAAGTGAAAGAAATTCAGATCAGAAGCCTAAATCCAATATCGCCCCGAACAGAGAGGCAGATAAGGGAAAGAATCTGCCAACTCAACAGAAAGTAGAGAGACC
Organism: Lepidonotus clava; assembly: GCA_936440205.1. Taxonomy (NCBI): domain Eukaryota; kingdom Metazoa; phylum Annelida; class Polychaeta; order Phyllodocida; family Polynoidae; genus Lepidonotus; species Lepidonotus clava. The sequence goes on from OW387135.1 coordinate 25,882,656, forward strand.
CAGGTTGCCTTTTGATGAAAGTAAGTTTTGTATCATTCATCAACAACATGGTCACTCTACAGAAGCGTGCTTGTGGTTAAAAAATAGGTTGAGGGAAAAACCCCCGCGGATCTACAAAGATAGCAAAGCCAGTGGTACCGAACAAAAGAATCAGGGAAACTAGAGGAAGGGTCCGTTCATCCCACGATAGAATTAGGCGCAGTGGACGGACCGGCTAGGAGAGAGATAGGAGACGAAGCATTTTTCTTAACGTTAAGATTTGATGATCAGAAGGAGGTTAGATCTTTAGTAGACACAGGAGCGAGCGATTGCTTCATGTCCACCCATTGTAAACGACAGATCCCTAAACAATGCATTTTAGATGAATGGAAGGTATCGAAGGGAAACATCAGTTTGGCAGACAACTCGTCTCAAGTAATACTAGAACAAATTAGATGTAAGTTTTCAATCCAGGGATCGGTGGTCTGCTATGATTTCAACATAGTGGACGATCTATGTCACCTAATAGTAATCGGAAGAAACTTATTAACAGTGCTTCGATCAGATTTATCTCTACCAGGCGCAAAGATAGAAGTGTTTTGTGGAAACCCTATAGTTAGCAAAGAAACAGTGAAAATCCCGCCGGGAAATGAATGCATCATACCGGTAACCACTCGAGAGCCGCTGGGATTAGACTCACCGGTAGCTTACTGCGCACCGGCGGTAACCGCACCAGTCCTAGTGGAGGGGTGCGTGAACACGGTGGGAAGCCAGTGGTGGATCAAAGTCATGAATCCGCTAGATGAAATGCAAGAAATCACTCCCCAGGAAGTATTAGCTTTTGCGGAAGAATGCGCAGTGCCTGAGGTAAACCAAAATCAGATAGAGGAGTTCCTAGACTTGTGTTATCTAACTAAAACAGAGACCCCAATGTCCATCTGTAGGATTTCTGTAGAAGTAATGAAAGACGCAGTGCAAATGGAAAGCCAAACCTCTGAGGAGAAATCCCGAGGTAAAATGGATGAGAATGTAAGTAAAATAGATCTGACCGAGTCGTGCTTAAACGAAGAACAACAGGTAAGGTTTAGGCAAATGCTAAATAACAATAGAAATGCACTAGCGTTCTCAATGGAAGAGTTAGGTCACTGTGAAATAGCGCCGATGAGAATCATTGTGGATGAGTCGCAGGGAGTAATAAGCTCTAGACCATACCGATACTCTCCACAGAAAATGGATATCATCGATGAACAGGTTAGGCAACTCATAGATATAGGTGTAATAGAGCCCAGCGAATCGGCTTGGCGAAGCCCGCTGGTGGTGGTGCAGAAGAAGGATGGCAAACCTAGGCTCTGTACAGACTTTCGCATGCTTAATCAAGTCACTTTTAAAGATAAATTCCCCATGCCCACGGCTCGCTCGCTTTTCCTATATATGGCTTACAAGAAACCCACTATGTGGACAGCTTTAGATCTGTTGAGCGGCTATCATCAGTGCGTAATCGAAGAAGACAGTAGAAAATATACCGCTTTTGAAACCCCGATGGGTGTGTATCAGTATAAGCGTGTACCATTTGGCTTAGTTGGCGCACCTTGGCAGTTTACCAAGGTAATGGCCATAGCGCTAAAGGGATTGATTCCTAGAACATGCTTAGCATATTTAGACGACGTAATTGTCTACGACACTACATTTGAAGAACACCTGGCGAGCGTTGAGGTGGTTCTCCAAGCTTTGGCGAGAGCTAATCTCAAACTGAAACCGTCAAAGTGTGAGTGGTGTCGTAGTGAAATCAATTTCCTCGGCCACGTTGTAAACGCGGAAGGTGTGGCTACACAAAGGGTAACCACAGAAAAGATCACAGCCTTTAACCGTCCACATAATGTGAAAACCATTAAATCATTTCTGGGACTGTGTAACTACTACCGATCGTTTGTCCCTAATTTCGCTGACCTAGCAAAGCCTTTAAACCGGCTGCTAAAGAAAGAAGTCTATTTTGAGTGGACAGAGGCCTGCGAGGAAGCGTTTCAACAGTTAAAGAAATTGCTGACCTCGCCACCCTTACTAATTCATCCAGATATAGGAGGGCATTTCTATCTACTAACTGACGCATCAGACGCCGCGTGCGGTGCAGCGGTTTGTCACAAACTAGATGAAATCTATCGTCCGGTTGCTTTCTGGGGATGTACTCTCCGGGACGCCGAATTAAATTATTCGGTAACAGAAAAGGAGGCTCTGGCAGTAATTAAAGGCATTAAGAACTATGAGGACATGTTGCAGGGAGCTAAAATCACAATAGTGACTGATCACAAACCGTTGATTCCCCTGCTACAGAGTGCCTACAAAGCCCCGTCAGCCCGGCTGAGACGGTGGGCTTTAGCGTTATCAGATTTTGATTTTGAAATCATATATGAGCCAGGAGCGACTCATTTTCTACCGGACTATTTGTCTAGAGTCTATCATGAGCATGTCCCAGGTGAGGAATATGAGCCCGCTGTGGGATGTGAGTTATTTGAGGCCGAAGTTCAGGATGAAGAGCTTTCTGTGGCTACGGTATTAAACGCGCAACTCCAAGATGCAGAGTGCGCGCAATTGATAGACTACCTGCAGGACGGAGACCTACCGACAGATCCCCTTGAAGCTAGGCGAATAATGGACCAAGCTGATTTTGTAGGGATGGTAGCACCGGGAGTACTATGTAGGTTCAACATCAAAAGGTATAACAAGCACCAAGACCAACTGGTCAGACTAAAACCCAGAATGATAGTTCCAGGTAAGTTAATTCCCAAAGTCCTGAGACTGTTACATAATGACATCTTAGCTGGAGGACATGTAGGGATCAGTAACCTCACTACCAAAATCTCTGATAAATTCTACTGGTGGAACATGAACGCCGACATCGTAGACTATGTGAAAGCTTGTGAGACCTGTTCTCTAAGGAGACGGGCCCCACATTTCAAGGCCTTAGCTAAGTCTTGGGAGAGACCAACCCGACCCTTTGAGGTAGTACAGTGTGATTTCATCGGGCCGCTAAAGAAGGCTAGGGATGGGTCAAAATATATCATGACCTTCATAGACCTACTGACAGGTTGGCCGGAGGCTTTCACCACTAAAGACTCCACCGCGCAGACCGCGGCTAACTGTTTCCTAACCGGAATAGTGTGTCGGTATGGGCGGGTAAACCGCCTGCACACAGACCGGGGGGCGGCCTTCCTCTCAGGGCTATTCAGGGAAATCACCACACGACTAGCGTGCAAACAAACGTTCACCACCGGGCGTATGCCGACTGGCAACGCTCGAGTAGAAAGACTACATAAAACCATTGAAAACCTGATTGCTTATTATATCCCTGACGATCACTGTAACTGGGTCGATCTACTTCCCATTGCATTATGGACAGTTAGATCCACAATCAGTGTACGGTCGGGATACAGCCCGCACACCCTGCTGTTTGGCAGAGATCCAATCAGTATGGGAATGCCTGAGCAAGGAACAATTCCTGAAACGCTGAACGACTGCGAGTTTTTCATGCAAACCAAGGATAATATTGCTATGTTTAGGAATATGGCTGAAAGGGTAGTTCAAAACTACGAAAAAGATCTGAGGCTGCGAATTGATGAGCGGGCGCGGCCCACTCAGATGTACGAAGGTGATATGGTATACATGTACGACCCTTTAGCTAGTGAAAATAAAGCGTCTAAGTTCTCAAACAGGTATACGGGGCCATTCAGGGTAATTGAAACAAAAGGAGACCACCTTGTTAGACTAGTGTCCTTAAAAACTGGAAAACAGGTCCCACATCTAGTAAACATTTCAAAACTCAAACCTGCACATGGGCCCTGGTCTCCCGCTGTCCCTCATAATATTCCCAAACTGGTGAGAGAAGCGAAAATCACTAACTCAAAAGGGGCAGATCCTGACCGAAACCCTGAATTGCATCACACTCCGACGGGTGAAATCGCTGAGGAAGATGGCGAAATAAGGGGTGCTGAGACTGAAAACTCAACGGGAACGACCGGTCCCCGTGAGCATGATGCAGTTCCTATGACCAGGAAGGTACCTACACAAAAACCTGGCCCAAGTCCCACTGATTTAGCAGAAACGGATGGGCAAATCACTGATGGTCAGGGCACCAGTGCGGACACCGCGCTGTCCACAAACTTATCCTTTGTTCCTAATAAAGCCGCCTGTGAACGGGGAACAGCTGGCGCTAATGGACAGAGGAAACGCAAACGAGCTAAACGAAGGGGCAAAAGCCAGCCGTTGGAGGGGAGATCCCCTCCAGGCAACAACAAGCCCATAAAACCACCCTGCGGTGATGTGCCGATCTTGGATACGTCGGAACAGAGCCCAGGAAAAACAGTAAAGGACCATGTCCCGACGAAAGGTGGCTATAACCTACGTCGGAACCGCCGCCCTAACTACGTCGCTCTGTCCAACGGCGGAGAGAGCGACGACATGGATGATTAATGCAGGAAATTTAGCCGCCCTGTGAAAATAAAGGTTCGGCGGAGCGGCACCGTTAGCATCAACGCTAATGGAACAGGTGGTCTGCCTCACGGCCACCTTGCCGCGCCCAGGGGCGTGGCAGAAGGGGAGGGTGCGCACGCCAAGAGAGATGCCAGTGGTTGGGCGTCATCTCTTGGGACCGGATGCAAGAGTTCCCCCCCACCTGAAACAAGATACAGCTCCAAATATGGAGACGGCATGGACAAGCGGATCGGTTATAATTTCGTGGGATCCGCGCCGATCCACCAGTCGGTCCGCAACTCTGCTCCTAGACGGTCACCTCTGCTGCAGGTGATTGTGCGCGCAACCCAGCCCGGGATGAAACGGAGATAGATATTGATTCTATCTCTGAACAGAAGTTGGAGATAGAAATTGTTCAGCCTCCGACTTCTCCTGGAAGGAGCAGAAAGAGAACTTAGCTGGGACACTGATCCACCGACTCATGGGGAACTGTCTAGCCCTCCGGCCACATAGCAATCCAAAGGGAACAACTACTTTCCCTGCGGACACGGAGGGAAGGATTATCGTCCCCCTGAGAAGGAAACGGATTAGCCGGCCCACCCTGAGGGCGCTGCCTACCAAGGGAAGGTTCGTTGGGCCATTCTTTTAGGATTTTACCAAATGAAAGAAAAGGCAGTCGAGAAGGAGAGTGCTAAGAAACAACCGGCTCAGACCCTTAGGAGGTGGAGTTGGCCGGGGCGGGGCGGTGTCCGTCCGGACTCGACCGACGCCGGGATTGCCCGGAAGAAGCCAAGGACACCAGCCCGGCGGCCCACCAGAACGACCACAGGCGGAGCCAAGAGGTCCGCCAAATCGGCTCCAGCCAAAAGGAAGACAGCAGATAAAGACTTCTACAATTTATCTGAGGTGAGTGACTCGGAGCCCGAGCCAAGGCTAACGGCGTTGGCCAAGCCGGTTCAGAAGGAGGAAGCGGTCAACCAACCAGTGCAGATACAGGCCGGCTGGTTCTGGGACCTTACGCAACCACTGTTCCAACTATTTGAGACTGTTGACGAAATTAGGAGAACAGTAGGACTAGATGTGCCAAAATCAAACAAACAATTAGCTGAGATTAAAACTCAGGTAGCTCCTTTTATTCAAAGGACCACACAAAACTCTAAATGCGTCAGGGAAAGTACCAGCCTACAAACAAAACGAGGCGGCCAACCTCGGCCCACTCTGGAAAGGCGATCGGGAGGGGAACAGCTAACCGTCGCCGCTCCAGGACTAAAAGTGGAGGTAGCACCCGTTCAACACGCGCCAACCCCACCGGTGGGGAACGGGCCAACGGGAGCTCCCCTCCTCCACCACTTACAGCCTGCGGACCCCGCTTGTTTAGACTTGAGCAGCTTGACAACGAGCTGCAACGCCAATCCCTCACCACTGCTATGGAACCAGCAGCAGTGGACGCCAACCAGCCAGCCGGGGGGCCCACTGTGGCCGAGCCCACTCCCAACGACAAACCCTCCGCAAGTACCAAACCCATACCCCTCGAGCCAACCGTCGTACGACCCAACGGGGGCCGTTTCGGACTGGAACCTACTAGGCCAAGACCCCTCAGAGCAATGCGCCCCTCGTCCTGCGAACGTATGAGAGGTTTAAGAGTCACGGTCACCAAGGATGAGAGCGGGATCATCAGGCGAGTGGTAAATGACAACGGGCAAAACCTCTACGAGCATGTCCCAAACTAAACAGACCAGGAAGCCCGAGAGGAGAGCATTTTTCGGCGCATGGATGATAGTAGTGCGCAGAAAAAATAAGGTAACTTTGCTGTGAACATGTTTTAGATAAACTGCAAAATTAACTTTCTCAAACTATCGCTAAGGCCAAAACAAAGACAATGAAGTGGCTAGTACTGTTCGTATTAGCTATAATAGGGGGCATTAGGGGAGTGCATAACGACTCCAGCCCACCTGAAGGGCTAGCCCCTAACGCTGAAGTGATAGCTTTAGAACAATATGGAGTAGTGTTAAAACCAGGAAAGTTAATGTCCACCGCGGATATAACACACGTCCGACAAGGCTTCCTAATCACTATCCCAAGGAGGCGCTCCTTCAACAAGGCTACCTTTGGCCAGGTCTGTCACCGATATCTACAAGGAGGAGACGCCCTTGATCGGGCCTGCTACCATATCAGGTCGCTGGTCAGTTGGATGGATCAGACGTCACAGGCGCTTAAGGGTCGGTACCGAGAAATTCTTAATGAAACCTTAAGTTCCCTAATAAAGAACACTCAACAAGACCTTCAAAATCAAGAGTCGGAGTTAAAATCTAGTGGAAGGGTCAAAAGAATGAAGAAGTTACCCACTATGCTGGACGATCCAGGATGGCCGACCTTTCCGCTTCCAACCTCTTGGAATCAAGGACTGGCGGCTGATGTCAAATATAACAGAGAATTGATTAGAGTATTGCAGGAGTCTTCGAGCCAAATGATCGAAGACTTGGCTCTGATGAATGAAAAACATGACGAGGCTGTCGAAAAGGTTAACCATGTCGTGATAGGCCTACTGGACAATCTAAGATCACTAAATAAGGCACACAACACGACTCGCCGAAGGTTGAAACTCGTGCAACATAAGGTGGATTGGATGGAACTGTACCTGAATATGATACCGGTCGCTCTGGAAGACAAGTTAGGAGAGATGGTGTATCTTCAACTAATGGTAGAGCAGACTCGCGTGTTCAGGAAAGGTGTACAGCGCCTGACGCGGGGCCAGCTGACTATGGACTTGGTACCCCGCCAATATATGGTCGGAGCGATCCAGGAAGTGAACAGATATCTGAAGGGGATCCACCCCAGGTTCCATGTCGCGTTCACAGATCCTTCCTTCTATTACGAGAACAGTCAACCTTCGTTCAAATTCAATGAAACCACTCAGGAATTTATAGTGTATGTAAGGGTGCCTGTGGTGGCTGATGAACATTTGTTCCGGGTCTACGAAGTACTAACTTTTCCTGTGCCAGTGACGGTTAGGGGACGACTTAAGAAGGACGCTCTCCAAATTGTTAATCTACCCAAAAGTGTCGCCATGTCCATGTCCCGCCAGTATTACGTACCATTGGCTAGTGGCAGTTGGTCAGGTTGTTATGGACAGACCATTACGCTCTGTAAGGACCTACCTTATATGAAAAAGATTACAGACAACACCTGCACTGCTGCGCTACTGAGGCGCGACGACCTAGCGATCCAAGAAAAATGTGAACTGGACTATCTACTGGAAGCAGACTTCGGAGAGATGGCAGTGTATCTAGACGACGGAGATATGCTAGTGGTCAGCGCCGACACCCGAGGCCAAATGATTTGCAGAAACCAGCCTGCGGTCGGAGTGAACATAGAAAATTATGCAAGGGTTCAGGTGGAATGCGACTGTGCATTCCAAACACAAGGAGCATGGATACCGTATAGCTTGCGAAATTGTGACAAGCACACCAGGATCACCACGGTTGTGTACCCACATAATGACCTGTTGGAAGCAGCAAGTCGTGTGAAGGGGTGGGACATGAATTTCACGACGTCCAAAAACGAACCCACTATGTTAGAGTCAGACCCTATCCCTGAAACAATTAGGAAAGACCTGCTGGAAATCGAGGAAAGCCTGAAGGCCAAAATACCTGTAACCTCCCTGGCCAAGCGAATACAAAAACACCGTAAAGACTTGGCCAAGGGTATCAAGAAAGCGACTGACCGTTATGAGGTAGAGAAACACGCCCCGTGGTTCTCCATAGGCAACTTCGGAGGCGGTTTTGGTCTCCTCACCATCTTTTGCATAGTGGTAGCTGTGACAATTATTGGATGTGTTCTCTGGAAGTGCTGGCGGAACCACCAAGGCAAGGCTGCCCTGGCCGGACTAACCATGACTTTACCTCGGGCCATGGCCTTGGAGGCGGCGGACCCGGAGGAGCTGCTGCGCAGTGAAAAGGAACTAACTGGATGCCCGGACACGACCGCCAACCCCACTGCGGTGGCAGTACTTGCTATATTACTGGCAGTACTCGTCATCGCCATAGTGGTCCTCGTGTGGCGAAAGTGGAGAAATATTAGAGGAAAAACTGTGGATGGGTTGTACGTACAGTTTGCCAACCCACATATGATAGAAACAATCTTCCTGGGCGAACTGGCTATGCCTTCAGACCACACTTATACTGAAGGCTATGTGCTCATTAGGGATCTACTGGTGACCCAGCTGTGTCTGAAGTATACTCTGACGGTAACCTGGGGGGCGCAGCTGATGGGAGCAGCAACTAGACCTGGACAGCACCCATCTAAGGTACCACTACCCGACACCCTGAGGGTATCTAAAAAACTCGCCCGTCTGATGATGAGTAACTTAAAATACAATACCAGGGCCAGACTACTGAGATATTCCTCGGGGCTAGCCACTCCTGTACCCATGGGAGTACCTCGCCTCATCGACGCAGGGTGGTCTGATGTCGGAGCGGACTGGCCTCAACCGGTGTTGGGACAAGGAACAATGCCTAACGCTCCTCCTAGATCGACCACGCCCACCTCAACAGCGACCGGAACAGGATCTGCACGAAAGACAATAAGGCCAGGGACATCCGAAATAAATCCAGGAACGGTTTATGAAGTTATCATATGACAATGTAACGAGTGGTAAAACCTGACCTAGTACTGTACAGGTAAAATTGGTGAATTAATAACACAGAGGTACTAAAACTAAAATGTTACAGGAAGTTCGCTGGGCAATACCTGTTTGGGTAGGTAGGGTTCTGTTGACTAGCCTGAGCAATAAGGATTCACCAGTCAGGAAAAACTTAGTTCGGGTAGGCTGGTCCAACCGTCTCTCTATGGACCCATGGGTTATCTAAATTTCTCTCAAGTCGAGTGTCCCATGCCCGGTAGCCTAGCTCAACACTCTAATTGTTATTGATTTGGCAACTCTTTTAAAGTAGGGAACCATTTGGAACCGATCCTAGTGTCGCAAAATTTTAGCATTTTAAAAGAAAAAAACTCAAAATTCTGTATAAAACCTAAGAGCGCTCAACGGGACCAATGCTCCCAACGAGCGAAGTGAACTTCCCCAAGCAAGTACCATCTACACCTGACCCCTGTGCTGTTGTTACCGCTAGGATCGGGCTGCAGTACGGGAGTCACTTGGGGAACGCCACTGTCTATTCTTTAGCATGCTTACATATATAATCTTCTCAAAGATGAGGGGGTTGCACAAGCAGCAGGAGCCTGCCCACAGGCCTGGTGTCAGTGGTGCCTGACAGGAGGCAGGACGTTGGGGTTACGCGTCACCGACGCTGCGAAGGGCACTGGGGTGGACGCCCGACCATGGCAGTCACTATGCCCCGGGTGGATTGGCTCCTGACAAGCGGTCCCTTCATCACAAAAAAATCGACGAGTAGAAAGAAATTTACCTAAAAACTAATATATAAAGCAAACCAATATTTGTGTAACTAAGAGCTCTTCCTCAGGGAATTTTGGGCAAAATATAATAAGAACGCAGAATAATTAGTAACATTCTCGGGGGGGACGCTCCGTGACAGCACACGAGAGTACCTTATACGTGGCTCGTTTGCTCCTGGCATAGACACGCTGCAGCGGCAAGGATATGTGCAAATCCTGACAAGGCGTGCTCTATTTGGGAGCTATAACGGAGGTCACAAGGAAATGTGGTTACGGGACAATGGCGAATTGGTGACATTCACAGGGTGCTCGGCTCTCTCTCACTATATTGCGACTCCCTCAGACGGGATAAGCCATCCCTGGGGGGGGAGAAGCTGTAGCGAAAACTCACAAGGCGGTGGAGCGAGGTGCTGTCCTTATTAATAGCCCCGTCGTCTTGGTTATGTGTAAATGGCCACTGGATCACCGTATGTCTTAGGTCAAAGGATCCTGACTTTAACATAAAAGTCAGGATCCAACGACAACTAGTATATGAACAACTGCCCATAATTCAAGACTAAATTATTTAGACCACTTTTAGACCAGTTTTAATCGGGACAGAGACAAAACGGCAAGAAGTCAAGTTTCGACCCGGGTAAAAAATTGGAAATAATTAAAATTAATAAAGAAAATGAGTGGCTTCAGAGCTGACCGCCGTCGAGGAAAAGAAAATAAAATAAATAAATGAAAATTAGTCTTGACCGCCGTCGTGGCGCTAAAAGTGTCCAGGTCTCCGCTCAACAGTTGAGCTGAAGAGGGGGGACATGGATTACTGATTCCCTGATGAACAAACTACAATAAACTTGGTTGACACCCAAAGCTAATAAGATTACCCAATCTATTAGAAAGGAGATAAAAAATTCTAACTCTGTCTTTAGCACTACCTATCCCTGCCCGGCATGCGCATAGTTAGGATAAGCTGGGGGCGGAGTCTTTTCAGGAGTAGTCTTGACTCTCCACAAGAGAAACGGGCATAGACCTGAACAAGAAAACGGGTTTAACCTTGTACTGTACTTCGGTAAAGGCCCGACTTACTAGGTGCTGTCTGGAAGTAAGTGATCTAAGGAGATGCAGTTACACATCTCTATAATTTAAAGGGGGTGTAGGCTGCATATTAAAAAAAAAAAAAAAAAAATATATATGCAGTCTGCTCCCAATTATAGCAATGGAAACTCGGTGCTACCCATTCTGGTCCTATGAATGGGAAGGTACCGACAAACCACGTGTAACTAATAAGGACCGGGAATCAGATCAGAAATGAACCTGAATCTGAGACCCGATCCTCTAGTGATAACTAAGCAAGGAACGAATAATCTCGACCTCCCTTGTACAGTTAATACTTAATGTCCTTTAATGACATTTATACCTCACGGAATGAAAACGCTACCCCCACCGCTAGTCATGTGGTTTTTCCATATGATGTAGTGTATACGGTAGACAATGAGATGTTACTGGTAACATAGGTATAATAATTATTCAGTGAACTGTTTGGAGTTGGTGGCGCACCCGTTTGCATTATCAGAAGGGCGCCGCTACCCAATATAAAGTGGAACTCGGTCTTCAGACCCCAGGCTGAATGTAGGGGGTGAACGCCGAGCTACCACCTGTAACTAGCAGAAAGAGAAGGAATTTTGTCGTAACAAAATCAATCAATAAGAACAAAACTGGGGTTTTAAAGCGGATACTTCACAAAATGGAGTCAAATATGTTAGAACAGGTGTCGCCCTTGAAGGGGGTGTTAACTTGTTTGCGTATAAATCTTTGGAGTGTGTTGGGTAATTATTCTACCACACTGTACAGAAAGAGTGTTATCAAGAGTATTGAACCTTGTGACCTCTTAAGGTAAATCACCAGGGATCCAATTCCTATCATTATTCTTATCTCCCCATGAGGTCGGTTAGGGAATCTGAGCGGGACAGTTTTGCATCACCTCTCGGGCACTCATGAAACCTTTGTAGGTGGATGTTCTTGTGACGGCTCAGTCTCGACCTGTGAGCATAGGCTCCCACTCATTCATCACAAGGATATCACTGTCTGAGATGTTTGGCAATCTCGGGCACTGATAAGCGTGGCTTCTGCGTTCAATGGAACGGCGCCTACTAAGGCCTGATCTATGAATGTACGAACCCCCACGGTGTACACACATGTATCTCTGCTTGGGACGCTTGATAATCTTTGTGGTGTTGGTGCCTTTCTAGCTCTTAATAAGAATACCATTCCTTCTTTCATTATATTCATACAGAATCTTCATCTGGGAGTTCATTCAGTGTCTTAGAGACTTCATCTCGGTCTCCTCACAGTAGTATTTTTTCCTCTTCGAGACGACTTTGACAATAATACTCACTCTAACACTTATTCTAACACAAGGACACTGACGAAGTCTTGCTGTTAGACTAAAACATGGGATGGGTATCTGTGGCCTTCGCCACTACATCTCAAACTTACCTTGGAGTCGCCAACAGCTCGTTGGACGGCTCCACCTGTGGTGTCGCCTTACGTGGCCGACACGTCAATCTTACCAGTACTCTGTAAGGGGGACAACTCATCAAAGAATTCTGTCACAGCCAATCTAATGTTGGGAAGTCTGGACCAAAATACTTGGTCAGCCACTACACCTAAAACTTACCAGGGTGAACACCCTGGGAAGCGCTTGTTACCTAGGGCACCCCATGTGAATTGTTTCCAATGTAGACATTTACACTAATGTTCTGTACGTATAACGACTAAAACAAAGAATCCTGTTACAGCAAATCTTATGTTGTAACTCTCAGACCGGAATCTCTGGCCACCCATACCTGATTATCATGTGCAGTGTCAGTCCCCATCAGTTAATAGTATAAAAAAAAAAAAAAAAAAAAAAAAATAACAATACGATACGAATTACCCACACCCCAAAAAGCCTACTTAGATCGGTAATGTCAACAAACCACTAGTTAGGAAAACATCCTATTATCGCCCAACCACGCGCGAAGTAAAATGTTTGATCATGTTCGCCTAAGCAATCCCTCCCACTAAAATAGTAAGCCGAACGTTGTTCAGTGCCAACCGTGTCACATTGCTTCATTTACATCACCCTAACATACCGCAGGACCTGGAAAGATAATAAGTTTAGGACGAAAGATCCTGACTCTCGGCCCGCGCCCACCATCTTGGAACCAAAAGTAAACACTAGGTGGCCACCCACGCTACCCGTTACTAAAATTACCAGCGAAACACAGTTTCTGGTTCCGGGAGTGACATCAGCTTCCGGAATACAACCACGTGAGGGCGAGCCGAGAACCACCAAGAAGAATTTGGCCAACAATCTCCTTAAATCTACGATTGGTAGCCTACCTAACATGCCAAGAACTGTGGAAGGGAGGTGGAACTTACCCGATCTCGGAGCGGTGGTTAGGAGGGCGGCTCCACGAGAAGGGCGAAGGCCCGGCAACGAGCAACGTAGACAACGGGTCCCGTGGCAACAGTCTATGTTTCTGCGGCTCCTGGTGAACATCTGGCCAAAGGCCTCCGGAGAAAAGAAACACTGTCCGGGGTATCCTGGATAAAATACATCTTAGTGGACTAGGTGCTGATCGGGAATTAAATCACCGGAATCACTCGGTGAAAACGACCCGGAATTAAGAGTTCCAATCACTGGCCGGGAATTGGATCTTAAAATCACTTAGGTAAAATCAATATAAATCATTATGTACAAGGTGGTGCCGACGGTCTAGCGGGGGGCTAAGGGCAGGCGGGCAACCACGCGGCCTAGAGCCCTGGCCCACCGACGGAGGACACGGGCGGACGGCATATAGCCGTCCACCAATCCCCTGAGATCATTAATGTTCATTAAACCGTCCGCTGCGGGCCGAGTCATATGCAGGGCTTGTCCAGTGTGGATGGTCGGTACGCCGTACCAGTCGTTCGCGCGTTGTACTTCGCGACCAATCCTTGGGGCGAGCCGGTTAACCCATTTTTGAAGCGACCCGTCGCTGTCGGTGAGGTTCCAGAGACGGGCGTCGAATCCGGAGGGTGTTGCCAAAATAAAGGTGGATGAAATTGGATGGGATCGTATATTCAGGAAGGCTCTGTTGAATAGTTCGGAATAAAATCTCACGGCTTCTTCGGGGCGGATAAACAATGGAATGAACAGGTCCAGCTCCTGATCCCATGTAAGGATGTCCAGTAAGTTTGTCACTACAACTAAGATATCTTCTGGGTGAAGGACATGGTGGGCGAAAGCAAAGCCTGCCAACTCGGCGGTCGTTGCTTCGACGCAGGGATGAATCACACAGCTGTTGCCGGAATCCTTCAGGAGCAGATCAGGGTAATCCTGAAGACCGGCTTCCCGGTCGGAGCAGAATACCGCTACTCGAGCCATATCTCTTCGTGAAAAAGATAAAAAATGCGAGACAAAGTGAAAAACACGTCTAACTTCTAAAAAAAGACCGTCGGCACTGATTAAAATGACGTCAAAACGAGGCTAATTTGGGAAACCCCTTTTTGATCCAAAAGATCCAAATTCTGAAATCGGCTAGCATGATCAAAGCATCGTATAGTTTCTTATAAAATCTGTGCTAAACTAAAGTTTAGGTCCCCAACCAACATAATCAAGCGCCAGAATTAATTCATATCGGCCCAAAATATCAGGTCGAACAATCAAACTTGAAAGTTTGATCGAAGCAGAAATTTGCCATCCGGGCGCTTCGCGCCCGAAGGATCCAAATCGAGGTCAAACCTTGGGGGGGAACTCCAGTCAAGCGTCCCGCTAAGTACACGTGTACTAAGTATAGCTGGCGGACGCGTGACGGGAATGGTGGTATTTTCTGGTTCCAACTGCTCGGTATTACTAAACCTGATACAGAGACCTTGTATTTATTGTAAATAATGTTGTTCTGGTTGAAATTTGATTGAAATTCAACACGCATTGTATCATGAAAGTCGTTCGTTCAAAATGTCCGAATTCTCTGAATTGACTTATGTTGTGTTAATTTGTTCTGAAAATTGGATTTGATGTACACTTGTTACTCTTAGAAGTTTAAGACAACCCTACACTGTATATATGTTGAGTTCTGTTGACTTGTGTTACAAATCATAAATATCAGAAACTGTACACGCGCGTACTAAGTCAAAACTGAATTTGTCACCTTATGCACGGGTGTCGCAATCTTTGAATCTTAAAATCAGCTAACGATGCTGAGAACTGACTTTAATGTACAAGGCACGTACTAAGTGAATACCTAAAGATGACGAATACTTCATCCTCTAAAGTTGACTTTGTCATTTTGTAACCATGATTATGCCATCATCTACGTTATTATCCAAATAATCATGTTATCAATTTTAACACTTACCTTGTCATTTTATAAACGAGTTCTGCTAACCTTGAGCTTCAAAATGTGGAAAATCAACTCAATGAATAATTTCACTGTGAATTTGTGTTGAAACTGGATCTACAAATCTATTGATACTGTGTTGAATGTACCACGAGAGTCAAGGCCACCCCACCATGGTTTAACAAATATATCCAATCATCAAAATTGGGAGTTTGTTATATTCATTTGGTTTGAGCTATGTCGTCCACCTCCTTAAACTCAAACACCTGACCGCCGTCGAATGTACTAATGGCTTAGTACTTTTAATACATTGTCATAATATATAATCCAACTAAGATCAGGCTTAGCAAGTCTACTTCTAGTCTACCTCTAGGAGAAATATCTTACGCTCCTAGCGCCACCTGTTAACCAGTATAAAAGGCGCTGCAAGGTAGGGAGCGAGCAGTTAGTGAGTTAGTTGGTTAGAAGAAACATGTTTAACCAAGGAGTTATACCTGGAGTAAGTACATCGACTCCATGTAACAGACTGGAGTTTACGAATATCCACTACCTCGGACATAGGATTGTGTTAGAGCTGAATGCTAGAATGGTCTAGAAGGCGTTGGAGCAACTCGTGTTCTAAATGTGGTTGATTGCTGATAGGAGATGGGAGGTGGACTGATGAAGACTTATACATGGTGGCTTTGACTCGGGATGAGATGTTTATTGAATAAAACCCTTTCATATTAAGAAGCTCCCTCATCGTTCATTTCTTTTGAACTATTGGGAAGTGAATGGACAAACTTTAAACGCGGTCTGAATTACTCAGACATTCTGGAAAGCAACTTACGAAGACTTGGATATACACGAATCTTACGCAGTCTTAAATCAAACATTAACAATAGTTCAAATGTATCAAATGGATATACCCACCCATAAAAATAGTGGATACTCATATGATTATACACAACAATTGTGATTCAAATAACTTACATTTAGATTTTTTTAATGGTGTTGGTCAAGGGGCATAATTATTCAGTCTTCATGAAAACAATTTGTAGACACTTACATATACATGTATGTATGTATGTATGTATGTATGTATGTATGTATGTATGTATGTATGTATGTATGTATGTATGTATGTATGTATGTATGTATTTATGTATGTATGCATTTGAGCGCAATTATCCTTCTTTATATCAATATGGACATAATGCCTATAACCAGAAGGGTGGCCACTGGTGGGGACGGCAGCAAACAGGTGGACCATTCTATAACAACTCACTTATTTAATTTCAAACATCCGGGATCCCATGGTGAGGAGGACTATCCTTCAAAATACAAATTGGTCTCAACATACATTTGGGTGGTGGCAGCACTTGCAATTAGGGAGGAAGAAAATGCTATGTTTTCGTCCCTTATAATGTAGGTGTGGGCTGACAGGAGGACGCTGGCAATAAGGTAAAAATGCCAACCCCCACCCCTTCAATAAAGCACGCCTTATGAAGGCAGCGTGCTGCCGTTCACAGCGTGTAGTCCACTCTTTGTCCACCAAGACCAGATAGGTTACCCACGACCAGATTGGTTACCTCATCAGGTTACTGTTCCCCAGATAAGCGCCGGCTAGAGCGCCGCAGGGGCTACATTTGTCCAGACGTTCAGTGACGTTGGTGGGGGAGGCTTTGGGGGTGTTGGGGGGGGGGTGGGGCTGAATGTTCTGTAGAGAATAGGAATCAGCAACAGGAACTTACCTTATAAATCAAATGATGTAATTATATTACTAACGTTAAAAATAAATGGCCAGCACGTCGCATACAGGGAAGAATCAATAATCTATGTCTAGTATTTTTATATTGTGTATTTGAAACTCCAAAAGAGAATGTAGTATAAACCAGATAAGTAATTTGCATATATCAATTAGCATAGGTTCTTTCCAATACACAATATAGTATAATTAATAAATGCCGCCTTTATAGATTTTAGATAGTCAAGAAAAGATTGCTTAGAGAATAAAATTATATATATATATATATATATATATATATATAATAGGTTTACATCCATTCAACCGATATCCGCTCCCATCAGCGGAACACAGATTGTGACGTTCCTTTGTGTAATACTCCCGTGGTAATACATAATGGTTACTAGCGGTTAATGACATTTGAATATCAGTGTGACATCTTCCTCAAGAGATGGGGAATTAAGTCGGTAATATACCACTGTCCGATTAAAAAGTCGAAACATTACGCAAGCTCATTTCCATAGACCCTCCCCTGCCCCTCCCCATTCCGTCATTGGCACCCAATCGGAGAAGCGTCTGTCTGGGTGTAGTTAGAAGACCTTTGGTGTGGAAAATGGTAATGCATTAGTCTAGATTTGCGTATACTGATGTTTTGAGGATTTGATAGGTACCATTGCCCCTGAACCCACCTCTGGTTATGTTCCTTTCAATACAATAAAGCAATCCCATCCCAAATATTTAGATACGAAAGTGGTTTATAAATTATGATGAAATGCGGTTAAGGGGCAATATTGGAATTTGAGTGACGTTAGAAAATGCGGTCTAATATAAGCAATTAAAACACTGTACCTATTGGCTGTATAGAAAGAGTCCGTAGAAAGCAGGCGGGAAAGGAGCGGGAAAACAGCCGTAAGCTATACGCAGATGCCTTTCAATTTTTACCATGCAACTGTTGACACTAGCTCCATGGGACCCCTTGCAGCCAATTGCCTTTCATACCCACCCCAGCTTTTGTGCGCCATTTTTATCTAGGTGTCGGATCGCCCTGCGTCCCATGGCTTGACTTTTCAGCCTTTTGTTTTGGGTGCACAAAGCCCCCAAAGGTTTGACTTTCAGCACTGGAACCTACATGGCTCGCTGGATTGAAAAGTCCACAAAGGAGGGGCATGTCCCAACCCCCAACGCCACCCTATAGCCATTGCTTGAACCACCAACCTTTCAGCCTCCGGGAAGAGGGACCCACCCTACCAACAGCTTTCTAATTTCGTTCCATATTGTAGAGAGCCCAAGGAATACAACTCCTAACCACTAATTACCTTGGGGCTGGTCGTCTGAGTTATCGCCCCCCTGATGAGAGACACCCCACCAACAGAAAAAGAAATAACACCGATACTTGGAGATAGAGTCCGCGGCGATCTTAGATCTTCATAGATATTTCTTTTCATCCCTGAACTGCATAGTTTACAGATAGAGCACTTAAGGAATATAGAAAATACATCTGCTGTATTTTTTAATTCCTAAATACCTGAGCAGATTTATATCTTTGTGAATAATGCATTAAAAGATACCGATTATTGATTTTAAACTTACTCTTCTGATTGAAATATGGAGATTTCAGTTGATTGTGAAGTGGCTCTCGAAACGCATATTCGTTGCTGCTGCGAGGTCTTTTTGTTCCTTTTGGGCTCCAGAAATGTATGGCGATGCCTTTGAAATGAACGGATCTACCCCTTTCCACAGGAGTCAATCAATTGACAAAGTAAAGGGATAATAAATACTTGTAGCGGACAGCCTGAAGTGGCCACCCTCTATACTTCGACTCTATACCTTGAGTGGTTGGGTGGGGTAACCACGTTTATAAGATAGAAAACCGAATATCTTGAAATTCATTTTTCACCACATGCATGGTGTTTAATGCAAAAAAGTACAATCGGGCCCATTTTGATAAAAACGAGTACAAATTAGACTAATCTAATATACTAGGACTGCATTTAGAAAGGACAAGGAAGGCAAATAAAAGCAAATTGAATCCGATGGAATGGACATGGTGGGTAAGGAAGAGTTAGTGGACTGGGGAAAATTATGTTCTCATGTGTATCTCTAGCGATGTGAATAATGTCTGAAGTGATTTAAATTGATAAGGTCTTAAAGGGGCCCCATGTAGCAGGCCGACCAAAATAACCCAATAGATCACGTTCACTTTTAGAGACAGTGTCAGCAGGATTGTCCCCACCTCCACCCCTACACAGTGACCAGGCCGGTTCACCCACAGGCCACGCGGATGAAAAGGCGACCAGTGAATCTCCCAAGGAACATGGTGATTTATGTGTGACAGAGGGACGTTGGGCCCTGCCCCAGCCTAACCCGGGCTGCCTATACATAAAAGCTAGCCGCGTCAGATTTCACTCCCATTTATAAAAGTGATCTTTGCTGTACAGACGAACACAGCGCGACAGCCCACCTCAAGTCGTCTGCGCGCCGCGCTATCTACAGTAAAAGCGCGCCAATTTTCCATTCAGATGACGCGGAGATGTTTATCGTCTGCCCGACGACCGTTCGCTCCTCGGCCCCACAAATGACCCTTCAGATAGCGCCAATGCCATCCTACTCCCCTGCTTGAACCCCAGGCCACAACAGTTGAAATAGAACTCGTCAGATTCCTGGCCTATCTTTGATTTAGGTGTCAACTGAACAGATGTTGATTTAGGGGCTCCTGTTTTAAAGAAAAATGGTCATTTCTCTTTTGTGGATTTCGCGATTTCAACGATGAATCATATCCGAATGTACTCTTGGTTTGCCCAAAATATCTGTATTTCACAGTTTTATAACAAGTAATGAAATGATAATCATGATAAAGAAATAGAGAATATGGGACAATATAATACAAAAGCACTGACTCGTTATGCAACCGTTGTGATATATTGTAGCAGGAGTGTGCCTGCTACAGTGTAGGCCTATAACACTGATATAGACATGCAACTTAGTTGTTTTGGTCAATGGATCAAAAATTGACAACAAAAATTACCAAAGTTACCCACCTTTTACGACTTTTACTGCAGGCCTTTTTTCACCTTGATTATATTTCTTTTTTTTACCAAAACAAAAAATATGCAAGCTAAATCCGAAACACGTAAAACCCTACTTATCCTTCGCTGTCAACATAAACCCTATACTTTGTAACGGGTGTTTCGCTCTGTAATTTCAGATAGAGTATTGTGTATGTTTGGGGAGGAACTAGAGGGGTCATCACGTAAAATGACCCACCAGTGAAATGACCACCACTCCTATCAGGTAAGAGATAGTGAGTTGATGAAGGGGGACAAAGCTACAGGCTGACCAGGGCCGGCCATATTGCAGATTGCAATTATGATAGTGAGACCTATTTGATGCAAACTGGGGAGTTAGTGAAACACCTGCTCTACTGGCAGATGTATTGTTACTGTCCACTAAACTATGTATTTACGGGACTTCTAAGTGGTCTCCACGGATAAATATTATGAAGATTACTCTCGAATTATATCACTTTTTATAGAGCGATTAGGCCTAAACGCCTACCTTGTTGACTTGGTGTAACATAACTTTAAAAAGCCTATTGCACAACAGCTTGCAATCATTGTCGTGTATGGCTTCTCTATGCCCGTTTCCATTGCTTTCCCTATGGCATTTGCATAAGAAAGAAAAAATTCGGTATTTGTTATTCATAAATGTAATAGACTTTACATGCAAAATGAGATGCGTCAATTGCTCCGTCGATCAGTAACGGAGACGAGCGGTAGGGGGCAGCAGGAGCACATATAAACTCACTTTTCATAATTATGATATTCGACAAAATATTGTAAATAACCATCGCATCTATGCTTTGCTTATCACTTCAATCATGATGTGAGAAGCTCATATTACACACAACTGAATATACATATATATATACATGTATATATAGGTAGGTTATCATTATATTATTGGAAATGTATCGATTGAATTCTAATTAATCATCTTAACGTTGGCAGTGGCTTTTATGTATCTATATTTCATAAATTTTTCAATAGTTATTCACACGTCTGTGACGAAATGTCGTGACATCTTGATAAGTGAAAAGACATAAATAACGAACCCTTTATTTATTTATGAAACACCTTTTTGTGTCATGTCATCTCAGTAGTCCAGACCTGTCACACGTGAACCCTAATGGCGCTAGTATTTCATTTCATGAAAAATGGGATTTGCAGAATGTCAGAATAACGTTGAAAGAATTGACAACCTTAACACTTTAACCGTCTCCTAAAAGCATATCAAAACACTTTCTACATACACTATA
The DNA here is from genome assembly GCA_936440205.1 of Lepidonotus clava. Classification (NCBI taxonomy): domain Eukaryota; kingdom Metazoa; phylum Annelida; class Polychaeta; order Phyllodocida; family Polynoidae; genus Lepidonotus; species Lepidonotus clava. The sequence continues at coordinate 25,903,906 of OW387135.1, forward strand.
CTCAAAAGTGCCCCCATAATGTATGCTGTGAAATAGATTCATTGGATAGAATATAAATAGGCGCCCACCTTATGTACTTCAATCGATCAAGTGACCACATTCAGTAAGTTTCACAGTTTAATATATTATTTGGTGCCATTCGATACTTCGCCTGTCATTAAAGTCTATCCATTTATTTTTCGTAGCATTCATCATTCTGCAGGTCTTATTTACCCCATACGTTATGCACACACGGTGTGTCCATTCGACTAATTTTTCCTTCGAAAACTTCCCCCGAGCAAGTATATGATTTATCTTGATTCTTAAGATCTTTAAGATAAAACTTAAGGTGAAAATATAATCTTAAGAAAATTTCATATCTTCTTTGGATTCCATTTCTTCCTCTACAGCTGCATCCAAAAAGGAGAGTGCAATCATGGTGAACCAGAAGATGGGCCCTCCCTCCATGTGCCCCATGTCGCCTGATTCCCTACCGCCACCCCCTCTCTCGGGTTTCATAAATTCCCCTGTCACCTAAAAGTTGTCTTTTCCCCCGCGGGGCCTATATTTGCGAGGTCCTTTGGTTGAAGATCCCTCCAGTCTAGTCCCTTTCCCTGTGGGTGTCGGCGATGACACTTTCCCCGCCCGCTTGGGAAGCCAAGCGGGCCGTCGGCTGCTGCAGCGGCCAATGGCGGGAACTTGTCAAAATGTCGTCTGCTCGTGTGGATCTGACCGTGTTCGCGCCAAACTGCGGCGCGCCATTCACCAACAAGGCGGGCGGATGGAGCAGGGCGGCTGGGGCTCACTGGTTCCCAGTGGCCATGTCATCGCTACCTTTTGTGGTCTTTATGCAATAAATTGATCAACAGATCATGCTTTCTGATCCGTGAGCTCGCAGGCTGCGCCGCAGGCCTCGTCGACCAACCTCCAGAACCGTCAGACTTCGAGAACAACCCTTTTTAGACGCAGCCCTTTCTGAGAAACACAACTGTATTAAGTCCCTTTTCTTAGAGATATCATTTGTGTATCATCGTATTTCAACGATATGGTACTTAATAATTTTGTTAACATTATAAGTGTGAAAACAAGGCTATTGCACAGCAATGAAAGAGAAGTATTTAGGAGAAGTAAGTGTTTAGCGATCAGCGCGCGGCGAACCTTGTCATTTTTGGATCCCGAACGTTACTTAAATATCGCATTGGTAGTTAAACTGCTGGAAAGCGCGTGTCAAATGTCAAAATGACACAGGAAACCAAGCCGTGTTACCTACCAGGCTACATGGAAAAGCATTCAACGCTGACTCAATAGTCTTGTCGCTTTATGTGTTTTCCCCATAGGATGTGTGGAATCATGTATGCAATTAAAAAAACCCATATCAAAGATATGAATAAAACGTATCATATCAAAATGATCATTTAGCCTTTTTTTCAAGGGACGAAGAGTCGACAGGGTATGGCGAATAATTTTGAAGAAAACCATATTCCTTCCCCAGCCAACCTGCGACGTAAGAGAAACATTCTGCAACCATACTTTTTAGTCAGTTTGTTACTTACTAAGATGGCACATAACAGTTACATTATTGATGGTGAGGTTGAAACCTTACCAAATCAGAACATTATTATAATAACATTTTTTGGTGAGGTTAGGACGAAACCAAAACAGAATGTTATAAGAACATTTTGTTTAAGTTGAAGAATATAATTAGAACGTTATAATAATGTCACAGTGCAATGTCACAGCAATATGTTGCAGCAAAATTATTAGGAGCCATCAAAAAAAACCTAACAAGGCCAAATTCAGGGGGTGCTAACCCCTCGCCCCCTCCCCCTTTCTCCGCGTAAATGCCTGACCGCCTTCTCCTTCCCCCCTCCCCCAACACATCGGTTTTGGAAATCCTGGGTCCAGCCAGAGTTCAATATTGATATTGACAAAAATCATAATGTGTGTAATATCTGATAGGGCATAATGACTTGTGTAGTTTACCCGTTGCACTGTAATGCCCTCACCCAATTAATAAGCCCTTAGATACTCTATATACAACCCTACTCGCAACTCCTTTCAAGCACTACTTGTCACCCCGCCATATTGTCACCACTTGGATGGACTGCCATTCCTTGATTAACTCAGAATTTCCTGTAATTTAGATGATGGAGATTAGGTGAATTATGACATTAGTACCATGCAAGCCCCTCGCCCATTGCAGCACGAGATACACGCGGCTGAACAAAAAACCGCTCCGTCGCGGGTTTGGATCGTCGTCGGCATATGTTTATTGTTGTCAGGGCGGCCGGTGGGTTATCACTACTTGGCCGACGTTATAAAGGCTTCCATTGTAATTCAAGGGCTGATCACTTCCATAGCGGCCTGTATCAGGCGATAAGAGCCACTCGCGTGATTGATGGCTCGCCGGGTAAATAAGCGCCGCTAAAAGCGTTGATACAGCCTTTCTCTGATGTTAACTTTTGAATTTCGTCCGCGCCCTAAAGTAGGCCCGGTGGGGACCATTTCCACGCATTGGGATGGCTGAAGATGGATTGCTTCCAGAAACAAGGGATGGGTGGGGGTGGGGGTGGGGGAGAGTGTGGGTGTTGGTGGTATGGGGGGGAGGGGTGTAGGGATGGGGGTAGGTGAAAAGGGGGTGTTCAACGGGGGTGGGTGGGGTGGGAGGTAGCCTCCGGGCAGGCCTAGGAGAAAACAGCTTGGTGTCAGGGCAGAGACTGCTGATGAGGCAGGAGGCCGATTGATCGCTGGGGATGCCAGGTAACGTCAGCAACATCAGCAACATCAGCAACAGCCACATTAGGCCTCCCCCAGCCCAAACAGCCTAGGGCTACAAGTACACCCACTCAGACCTGTAAGCTACAATAACCTTAACCCAGACATGGCTAAACAACCTACTCAGTGCCCATGGATATGCATCGCCCTTGTTTATCAAACAATTTCGATATTAAAGAAAAATGTGTGTGTAATTAGAAGAAACCATCACCGATGATGATATTTGTATGGAATATGTCCTTAAATACCAATATCAAAATCAATGTCAGATATTATCGTTATTGTTAAATATGTAAAGAAAGAGACAGAGTATGCCTTCCAATCACCAATACATGTAATAATAATTGTAATATGACTATTCTGCAAGACAATTCTGAAGACAAAATACTCTGACATGCATTAACAAAAGAAAGCGTTCTAAAGATGTCAATAAGAAAAAAAAAACATAGAAACATCTTAAGTATGATATTCAAAAAAAGATACAATGTTAAAGAGTAGCATCAGTCGCTCTATTGTTTTTATGTGCAAAACACTGATGGAAAGTTAAACAAATTGAGAGAGATGCTTTGAAAGTTCCTCAAACTGAGAGAGATACTCCTATAAAAATACCTGTAAAGGTGAGGTCAGGTTATACAAGTATTATCATACCATATTTACTATTGAATGACTTTATAAAGGGTAATCACTTGAACATAAAACTTAACAAAATACTCAATGGTAAAAGAAACATCAAATACTCAACAGTAAAAGAAACAACTAACATGCCTGGTATTGACATTGGGCAGAGCACTTTGACATTTACAAACTATTCCCCGGACAGTTATACCTAATAGTAATCGACTCGACATGCCCGGAACAGATGGTGGCAGTCTCCGACCCACTCTATTGATGAATCTTTCATGACCCTGAGATTGTTCACTCACTAAAAGGTTCATTTTATATCATAGGCAAGCAGGACTAATGTAATAATCATCTTACCACCTTTCTCATGGCAGGGTCACGCAATGCTCAGTCATACTAGTGGCCTCTTCAGTGCACACCATAAGGTTTTTACCTCGCTCCTGGTCACAGGCTATTCATACAGGGGCCACTTAAATGCCACTCTAACCACAACATAATATGCCACGACCAGATGTCAAATTTAAAAGTCTTGCAAATTGCTATTAAATAAGATTGATTCTTGTTTCTATTGTATAGGTGTGTTGGTCGGCGGGGGAAAATGGGCGAGCCATCGTGAGAATATTGCATGGAGGCAGCTTGTAGAGGTACAGGTAACATGTGCTGGTTATTATAGATTCTTGTGTAATTTACAGCATTTTCTTTGTGAACCTATACATGCCCAACGTTTCCTGCATGTGCTGTCAACTGTTCCGCCAGATGGGAACTACTATGCTGGCACTATTGGTCCAAAACCTCCATTGACGGCCTATTAAACTATGTTTTATACGGCTTGCGTACAGGTTTGCGCACTAAGCATGACAGACTAATACTCCCCTTGCATGGCTTGCTCTCAAACACCACATAAATAAATACACAAGTTGTTTTTTTGAAAACTAAAACACCTTGGAATCATTTGGGACACTTCTTAAGTCACACACTGATGTCTATCTCTTGAGAAAATCCGGGATATCATTCATGACCTTTCACTTGGTATCATCTTCAAACAGTTTCTTCTCTCAGGCTTGTGGTGAGTTTTTCCCATCTTCTAACCTTTAGCTCCCAACACCCTTCGCCTAATTTGCTCAAGGGGGTATTCTTCGTCTTTCAGACGCAATTAAGTGATCCTCAAAAGGGCAATCATCCCCCTGATTTAACGTATAGTGGCCTCGGAACCTTAGACCAGAGCCTCAGGCAATAGACGGGGGAATGCTCCCAGTGGAGTCTTTACAGGCACAGGGGGGTCGGTCCATACCCCTGGGTTGGAAAAAAGTTTATGTCCATTTAGCACGTCGGACCTTGAAGCTATTGACAGAATATGGCAGCTCTGGGAAAAAGTGGAGACTTGGCGCATAGCACGATCTTGTTTGAAGATTTTAACGTTTGGCTATGGTATGCAGGAATGTTTGTTGAAATAAATTTGATGTAACGGCGCAATCTACCTTCATCTTTTTGTAATGACGATTGCGATATCTCCCATTGACGACTGCAGGATTAAAACAACAACATACCTTTCAAGCGACGAAAAAAAGTAACGTGTTTATTTCAAGCAGAAGTTTTTGATTATTTTCATTTATGCAATGATCCTATCAAAGACCTCAATTTGGGCATTTTTACATTATCAGTCTATTACACCAGGCCAACAGAGGGATATATATATATATATACATATATCATAAAAGGGTGATTAGATGTCGGCATCCTCCCTAGGTGTTCCCCTCTGATCTAGATGATGACAAAGTTGGGCCTGAACACCTTACTCGTCAGTCCAGGTAAATGATCCATAATAAATCACCTCAAAGGGACTGGGGTATGTCCCACCCAGAGACACTGGCCCCTGTCAGTGGGTGGTTACCGGGGGGACGTTGATTGGCCTTGCCATTGTCCACGTTTTGTTAGGAAACTTTGTATGCCAACTTTTACAATTGTGATAATGTGAGAACGACAAAACACATATATGTAGGGTCTGGTTACTGATCTACTCCGCTTGCTCTTCTCTCACGCATCAGATTTTTCAACAAAAATACAGGAGGGAAAGTTGTGGCAGCAACTGAGTTAAAGCTGTAAGGAGTCCAGTGCATTTGTTATTGCCAGACAGGTTTTGCATTTCCAAAAGGATTATTTCACTTGGGGGGCCACATTGAGTAGATCATAAAACGTTGAAACGGTGAATACCGTTTCCCGCGATTGTTAGTGCCAGGTACATTGAGCGATTCTCTGCAAATCGCCTGGCACTGAAAAGAAAGTGACACTTTTTAAACTTATAGCTGTCAACGGGTGTCAGCGATGAAACTGAGCTGTCAACGAGCCTACCAGTGAGCCGTCCCATCCCGGTGAACCCGGCTCCTAAGTGATCATTGCTGAAAGGGCCCAGCGTTCCGGACCGATACTGACCACTGGTCACTCTGGCACGGACGCTGGTCAAGCCAGGTGTGTTGCCACTAGGCCTCAATCCCTGATGACCACTTGCCCTTGCAGGAGGCCCGAGAGGGGACAGGCTGAGGACTTGACCACTGGTCGATTGTATCTCAAGTGCGCTCAAAGAGAGCGGAAAATGACCGGCTCGACAGAGGTGGTATTAGAGCCGGCGCCTGCCTCCCAACTGTTGACAGCAAGCACCTCATATTTCAGGCACACTCAGACCAAAATTATACCTGTAGCAGATCTTCTGCCAGGAAAGTGTGAAAGGAGATCCCATGGGTGTATGGGTGCAGGGCTAAAGACCCGTAATAAATTTAAAGGTGAAGACCGCTGGCTCCTCTGGAAACTATCATGTAGTATTTAGAGGTGTGTCTGGAAGACAAGTGAGTTTAAATCCTGCGGTGTGGTTTCCTCTGGAAAGATCAGTTAGCTTGCTGAGAGGGTTGAAGGGTGCCAATGATGAAGGTGTGAAATATGGCGCACTCGTTTTGACGACTTAGATCATTACCTAAATGATTAATGTCTATTTTCGAATATACTATTCCTGTTCTTCATTATTGCCATAGCAAATATATATATAAAGGTGCAAATACAAGTATATTTGAATTATTGAAGTGGCTCATACAACCAAAAGACGAGGGCCCACGTAAAATGAAACAAAAAACTCAAATTTATTTATTTCAACAGAAACAAACTAGCAGAAGGCATATGCTTAATCATACAGGACAAAGTCATTTCGTCGGAAGAACAACCTTAGCTTAGGAATTATATTTTCAAATGGCCAAAGGGAATGTTTGTCCAGAAAATCACGACTTTCAATCTTTACCCTTCACACTAATCTTAAGCACTAAGACCTGTTTTTTATGATGAGTAATAGCCTATCGAGGAAAATACTTAGTATGCTGGTACATGTCACAGAGGGGCAATTTTGCTCTTACCTTCCATCAGCCGTCAATCACAAAGTTATTAACAAGAATCCTATCCCTTCATTGCAGGCTTGGGAACAGTGATTGTCCCTCAGAAGCACCGTACTTTACCCTCCACCCTTTGTTGTGTTTATGTTACCCTACTCATTACGATTCTCCCCAGAGAACACTAAACGGTGGTTTATTTAAAGCCTCCACGGCCAGAAGTTGTAAAAGCATTGTGTGATCCTTGCCAAAAGACGGGAGAGTAATGGCAGGAACCCATCGCCAGCGCGTGCTGGAGCTAAAGATCCACAAAATAGAACTAAATCATTGACAACAAAACCATTTTCTGTCACACCTTGATCTAGATGATGCTTAACCCTTTCTATTCCAGACTGACACATAACCCAACTTTCAGGGTTAACCACTAAAATAATTCACTTCGTTCCATATCAATACTAATCTATTCAGTATGGTCCACAGCTGTAAAATCACTTGACATATTAGTGACGGTTTTCCTTTGTGCATCAGTTTTAAAATATCGCCGGGAACACCCCCAAAAAGAGTAAGTCATTAATTGTTAGGACAACTGTGAAATGTTGATGAATTGACTCGTGAAGGCTTCAGGCCTGAAATAGTCTCCCCTAGCCTTTATGGGCTGGCCAGACCGCCATTTTCCCGCTGGGCAAATGATCAAATTTCTTCGTCTTTCACAGCTGCCCTTGAGTTGTTGCCGGCACTGACGCCATGCTGATGTTCCATAGGCAGTTGTCAGCCAATGCATTAAACTCCATCCCAATGTTTACTATCTTATTGAGTTTTACCTTTGCGTGGATATGGGTTGGAGTGAAAATCTTCTTTGGGTCTATAGGCTTTTGAAGTCCTCTCGCGGCGCTGGGAGCCTCAAAGGTGATTTATTCTGTGTATATCTCCTTTAATATAATGCTACTTGAAATTATACGGCCTCTGAGCCGTCACCTCATGATTAGAATATTAATGCCCATTAAAGTCATATACACAGCACAGAGAGCATTCAATCACTGGGGTTTGAATTGACCTGACAGAAGTGTCTAAATAAAGTGTATTTTCAATGTCTGAAGTGGGGTCCTACATCTATGAGGTGTCAGGAATGGTGGCGGGGGTGTATACACATTTGACTGTGGTCTTGGAAATAAGAACACTTTTATTAATAAGGCGCATAATCATATGGGTTCAATGTATAGCCATGTGCCAAACATCATATAATGTGATGGGAATCTAAATTCGAGTCTGTCACCTTATCAAAACAGATAGAATGTTTTTATTGCCGGTTGCCCGGCTTTTACCAATGTAGGGATTTACAGATTATCATCAATCACCCACTTTAAATGTGACATCCAGACCGAGTTTACGTCCCCCAGGTTTTAACACTTTTGGTTAGTTCAAAGAAGCACTTGCTGTACACTGATGCAGGTGCCTGGATGAGTGAAAAAGTACTGGTTGGTGTTAGCCGAATCAATTGCGCATCATTTAATGGCGTAACAGTAATATATGGCCGTACCCTGAACCCAAGATAGCAAGCAATATGTTTGGGTATTATCTTTGCCTTATTCACAGTTGGGGGTATCCTATGGAGGAAGATATGCATTGTGTAAATAGAAAGAGCTAATTTGATCAAAGGCCCCGACCCCATTGCCTTCACAGGTAGACTATTGAGGCGGTAGGCAGGTGCACAAAAAGCATACCGGCAGATGGTGCCGATTCCACACCTTGATGTGCAATTTGCGATTGGAATTTTTGATAACCGGTAGAAGTGTATCTCTGCAGGGCAAATCATAAATAAGGACACGTGTCTTCAAGACAAGACTGCCTGCCTGGAGACAGGTCGAGTGAACTGGGACTGTGAAGGGGGGGAGGTGGGAGAGGCGAACAACAGGTGTATGCACAAGATTCTGACGGTAATAAATGATCACGATTTGAACAAAGAACCCCCCAAGTGATCGGCAGGCCCCCAGATGACCTCTCAGGAAGTCAGAGACTAATGGCTCTAGAGATCTATCATTAATTCTCCAGGAAGTTAAAAGGTGCCGCCGTTAGAATTGGACTTGTTATCTCTATACTATCTGTTGAGGTGATTGAGACTTGTAGCAATCGCAAACACCTATCTCAAATTTTGCTGCATGTGCAAAGATTTAAACCATGGAACAAGCATGACTCATGTACACTAAATGTGCGAGGACGAGTGGCTGTTAGTTATAGAAAGATGCATGAAAATGCATTGGCACATAAGATGCATCAAATCATAAAGGATATTCATATACGTGGCAAAGATATTCAACACTTCAATGACCCCTCGTGAAGACAAAATGTGGTCGGAAAGATTGATCAATTAGGATGATGAAGTTGACTAATCCGAGAGAGGCCTTCTGGTTTTAATGTTTCTCCACAACAATTTTGATATAGAATTAAACAATTATTTTGAAAAAGGCAGTGCAATGAGTAAAGAATTCAATGACTATTGACGATTTTGCAATTTATAACTATGCAACATATATCGACCAAGCCGACCACAAGTCCTTTCAAAGATCATATTCCATGTGCACTTATAATTATCTTTATTTCACCAAGATGAGATGCAGTAGGAATTTTGACTACTGCAATGCTTGGAAGTCACGCAGAGAGCCATAATGATATTTGCATTATCAATACATCTTGCACTGCCATTGCGAGCGGTCCCCCAGCCCAAAGCCCTCGGGGGGTGTCATGTTGGTCTTGCAATTAGGTTGAAAGGTTCTGTGGTCTCATTTTTCACCGGCGGCCACCTGAAGGCACAAATTACAGGTTATTTAATATACCTGCCCAACTACCCCCCCCCCCCCCCCCAACCACTGCATGGTGACCTGCACTTGCAATGCTTAAATATTTTGGAAGGCAGACTTGCTTACAGACAAATGTTGATAACTGAAAATAAGATAATTGCTATGTTTCGATGAGGCCTCAGTTGTATTACTATTATTTACATATCAGGGGTGGATGTCTACTGTATTATACAGATATCTTGGGCGTTTTGTTTTGGATACCAAAGTCTTACAAGTGGAGAAGTACCGCCCCCTAAAAAGGCAAAGAATATATTCCACATAATTATAGTCTGGATGAAGAAAAAGAAAATACTTTTTGGAAAGACAAATGTTGATGAAGGGTCCTGAAAAAGTAACATAATTCCTGAAATATTGGCATGTCGACTCTACTAGTATCAGGAATCAGGAACAAACAAAACAAACCAATAGTTTGGTGCATCGTGCATGACTTTAGCAAAACATAGAAACAGTTCATCAAATTTCCTGAAGCAAACGAATGCATTAAGCTCCTGTAACAACTAGACGTATAAAATTCAGTTATAAGAAAAGTGGACAGTGAGAGGGTAGGGCTGTACTTTCCAATGTTTGACCTTAAAACATGGCTTTTTTGCACCATTCATTAGTTTTTGCCGGTCAAAAGTTGGCCAACACTATGGGCCCTACTTTGGTTGGTAGGTAAAGAATTCTATGTTAGTAGCTGGGAGGGGCACAATAGGAGTGAACGTTGGTCGATGAGGGAGGTCAATGGACCTAATCAGTCCGTTATAGTCTCATCAGGCTTATCATCGACCTGACAGCCGCACTGAAATTGTCATTACTTTCTCCCTAAAGTGAGCGCACATAAAACGCACCAAGAACTACCTGAATTACACATGATAAATTGCACCTGCAATTGAGTCAATGGGCGTGGGACTGGGGTGGAATGGGGCTTGCCAGTGGCCCTCCTGGGAGGGTCGGGGAGGGGCCAGTCACCACCCCAACACCCCAACACCACCACACCCCAACACCTGACACAAAGAAACAACATCAACGTTTATATGACAACCCCAAGCACAACCTGTCTAGGAAAAGGCCAACGCCACTAAGACGTTGAGGGCTCTCCAAAATGGCCACCTTGATGGTCGTCAAGGGAACCGTATAGGATGCGCGCGCAGTCCATACGGCACTTCATTGTGGGTGGGGAGGAGAAAGCTGGTCGGGATTTCAGGGGTTGATGGGAGGTGGGAGGTATTCCAAGGAGGCGTTCCCGGCCATCAGCTCTGGTCAATGGGTGTCAGTTTAGACCTGACTGGTATTGTCCGGCATTGTCCACTACAGCCGGACATTGGGGTCTTGACCGTCAAGGAAACGACAAGCAATGACCACTCACTGCCCTGTCCGGCTTCGCTCTTGACCTTACGTCAGTATGGATGTGCCTGGGCTAGTATGCGCACTAATTGCATTAACAATGCGCAAAGAACTCACCCTAGAGTGACACAGGTGGCAAGTCAAATGTACTGCATGTCCTAATGGCTCTGCCAAAAAGGTTAAGCGGTATTGCAAAAAAAAAAAAATTAACCCCTCAATCCAGCGTCATATAGGCACCGTGGCGTGTTCTGCAAAAAGCATTGGGAATGGGTATACTTTTCGCAGAGCACATAATTATACGAGCACCTTGGAAGCAAGGCTCACCATATATAAACGTATAATATAGCGATAGTAAAAACATTGATGGCCACCAATCACTTGATAAGTGTCGCATTGTTTATCTTCACTTGTTTATCATTATTGGAAAGATTGATATAGAATAAACAATTTTATTCAGAAAATACTTTTTGTCTATCAGTGAGTCTGAGGATTTTCATTTTTTTTCTGAATGTGACCTATTGTTCTAATTCTTTTTCTATCAGACATTTTGTTTAATACCAGTTTTGTTGCTGCCCTCCTCAATCAATTGCCTTTAGTCGAATTGTAATCACACACAGTATAACGGTATGCTGCTCACGAAGAAATATTCATGTTTAGATTGAATGGACGGAAGCTCTTTCTGCACCAAGCCCGCGTATTTAAGTGGCATTACATACGCGGATGTTCTTTATTGTTATATAATTTATCAGCTGTCCCTGAATCGGGGGCTATGCCCCCGAACCCCCTTTTTATTTTATCTTCTTATTTCTTTGTCTAGGTTTAATTCTTAGTATATATGTACATCTTTAAAACACCAACCCTATGTCCGCGTGTATAATGATATCTCTATGCGCGGACTTCGAGTCCGCGTATATAAGGAATTATATCTGCGCGACGGCCGCGTACGCGACGGCCGCGCGTATAGCCACTCCCCGCTGCCCGACCTAATAATTTAGGAGTTCTCCACCATTTAATTTATCTTCATTTTTATGTAAACAAACCAGTGCTCCTGACGGGCCTAACTCATCCATCAGATAATCCGAGCTGGCTTCTGGCAGTGGCATCATTGTGTAAGCACACCATTCATTAGCCTCGGCTAAATAGATTCCCCATTCTTTGAGGCTTTGAAGTAAAAGACCATCCACAAGAAGGTGTTACATCAAAGTGAAGCAGGGAAAAAAACTAATCATAATATGAAGCCTCTTACTTTTGCAGCCATAACATAAGGCCTGCCTATATATATATATCCACCCCGTGAATGCCCAGCCCACCAGCCACGTATGGAGATAGTGTTAAGATGCTAAGGTGTATTTAAGTACCACTGCATTGGACCACTGGAGGGCTTTCATCCCCCTGCAGAGATGTTACTTCTCATAGATCACGCCCCAGAAGGTGGGAGTATACAACACCACCAGGGGCCTGGGACTTCAGCACTGGGCCAACGGGGTGTCGGCTTTCAACACGATTGTGATGTTACGAGTTTTTCCGAAGGGTTTTTCGCCTGGACTTGGTGATTTGTTTCTGTTGGAGGTAGTCTGAATTACCTGGCCCCTCCCTGGACGTAATCCGACCCCCAGACACACCTGACCTTCAGCCTTCTTATCGCCGCCCGGATCTGTCAGTCTCACTTGTCGCTAGACCTGACGACGTTGGCTTTATTGGCCCAGCAGCTGCTGCTGCTTCCCAACTATTTGAAGGGTCTTTAGGCGAATCAAGACTTATATAATTATGGTACATATATATGTATAAGTAATCCAATCAAGGCTAAAGCTGCTTATATCTTCGTCATAACGTTAAGACATTACCTGCAGGTAGAGTTTGATCTCAAAGAGGCTCAGCAACATGCTGATATTGCAATTCGCGTGTTTAAATATTCAAACCATAATATTTTGTTAACCAAAGTCAATTTTAATTGGTCATGGAGATGCTCGTTGAAAATACATGTCCCTATATTACCTATCCACAGGTACTTGTGGGTAGGTGGGGATTTCCCTATGTTATTAGAACTTAACCTTTCTTGTATACTGTTCTGTCGGATATAATCTCACTTATAAGTAAACATTTTCCCACTAACGATACGACGTAGGAGGCCTAAAAAAGAAGAGTGCATGCGTTGAATTTTGAATTTTAGGGGCATGATCCCTGAAGCCCCCACTGGTTCCAGGGACAGGCTGAGGACAGGATGTGTCTGTCGTGCTGAGGTATTGGATCACTCTCCTTAGCAATATGACCAGTATGGTCCTTCCATGACAGCAATACCAATGAGACATAAACCGCTATAGCTGCTTACAGAATAACCCAGCAGTGACATATTTACCCAATGTATTGGCAGGTTTTATTAGTGTAATCATAGGGTTGCGTTACGACTAAAAACGGCCATAAGACCTAAAGGACATAAACTTCAAACGTTATTGCGCACAAATGATTCTTCTTTGGATCTTACTGTACTAGAGTGCCAATCACATTGTTACAAAACTGACTTATGTTCATTGCTTTATGCTTATTTCCTTTGAACCTGCCAAACTACAAATGGATGAATGATGAGAAAACCTCGGCTATGAAAAGTAGACACGTCAGAAGGGGTCAAGAGGGATGCCTTATTAAAACTTTTTTTCAATATAATATTATCATAACATTTACTATTTCGAGTTATTGGTTGCTGAGGTCGAGGTTTTACATAAATTGAGTAATGAGATGCATGCATGTTGTTGTAAAAGTCTCCATTTTACGAATGCAGGCTTATACTAAACCACAACTCATTTTTGGACACATGAAGTTCTTTAAAACCATGAAAAGATGCTCACTGCATTAATATTTGAAATCTTATTGAAGGTGTCATCCATATTTAAATAAACTGCGTATACCTAGGATACTGGTGATCCCTGGTAGCCATGGTGGCTAGCTAGAAGCTCGCAGACTTCTATACCCTAAGGTCAAATGACCTATCATATGACCCACCGGCCAAGCGTGGCGTCCGACCGTCCACGTGCTTGACACGACCATATTTCGCCAGGTCTGGGGTCCTCCAGAAGGTGAGAGGTCAAAGCCAAGGTCAGAGGCTGACAACAGGTGTACAGCCCTCTGCGCATGCTCATAATCCCGCGCCACCTTGCGGAAACGCATGCTCCAGCGACCAGAAAAGGTGGCAGCTCTGCGGGGAGTCCACCCCATACCCACAACACTGTGAGTGTAGGCCACCCTCCACGGGTAGTGTTATCCCTGTATTATCAAAGACATACGCCAATTTACATAGCATCCTTTGTGGTGTGCCGCCATGCAGTGAAAAAAGGGAACCAACACAAATAAAAAAGACGTTCCCTTTCTCCCCTCAAATTCACCGTTTTAAATTTATAGCATATTAAAAGAGAGAAGGGAGACTAGATATAAGGATTTCAGTTTTAATGGTTCTTTAAATGAAGCAGCCTTGAACATGATTGCTTCCATTTTTTGCTTCTCCCCTTTTCCCCCCTTTTACCCATTGCTTTGGGCAGAACATAAACCCGGCAGAATAACAGGTTCCATGGGGAAATAATCTTCTCTATTATCGCATTTGTAACTTATTTGTATGTCTGGCCGTGAAGCCGGAGGGTCACAATATGCCGCCTCAATAAAATATGGGGCCGAGCATAATGAACCTGAGGGCTTTTGTGGGAGAGAGGGGTCTATACCACAGCCCATCTTAAACCACCTCTTCTCACAAAGACCCCCCTAACCTGGGCGAACCCCATGCGGCGACTCTAATACCCCAGTCATCGTGAACTGAAAAGAAGCAATCCTCTCGAATACACCGCATGTGAGGCATTTCCAATTTTAAGGGAAAGGACACGATGATTTGATTTTATGTGTAGGCTGGCAGCCCTTCATAACTGCGCCCCTTGTGCCTTTAATAAAACCGAAGGGTTCTGATACACACAGAAACTCTCTGAAGAGTGTGGGATGGTGCGTTAGTTTGGAGAGGCGCCACAGTGGGGCGCCACTTGCATTGCGCTGTGCCGTCAAATGAATGCAGCTTGAGAAAGGTGCCCTGGGGTCAAAAAGTAAGCTCACCCGAGGAGTTCTACCCTGAAGTTAGTTCAGTTTGTTCTACTGATTACCAGTGCTTACATCATTGTTATTATGTGAGTACGTACCTGAGCCAAGTTGGTCAGAAGCATTATGTTTGTGATCAACAGAGCTCATCAGGTGCCATTCATACAGGATACATGAATAGGAAAAGTCGGAATAACTATGCACTATACCACGTTTCCTGTGTACTCCGCTACATTAATAAAACATAAATCAATCAACAAAAGCAGCATTTGACGTTGTGCTAAAGCTCTTCAAACGTAAGTTAAAGAAGCTAAGCATGTTTGGCAACCGTGCAAAAAGGTACAAGACAAAAGGAAAGTATCATGTCCAGTCAGCTATTAGGCTTGGGGCCCATTTCCTTGGTATAGGTAGGAACAGGGCGAGTTGGCACCATTCCTATATTGCATGCCCCTCTGCACCCATTTACTTACTACGTAATTTCCGTAGTAAACACACTACCGCCTTCAATTGGTGGCCCTACATAACTATGTATACTTATACATGTATACATATATCTATTTATTCGGTCTATGGTCGAGGGTCTTGATTCGGACAATCATAGAAATAGGAAGTCCATTGAATATGACAGGAACTACTGTGTGAATCCACTCAAAACTATTACAGTTTGTGTGAACCCAAAAAAGGAAATTAGTTTAGAATGATAAAATGGATGTTTTAAGACTAAGGAGAAGGTATTGAGTAAAATATAACCTCTGCCAATCCATGAACTTTGTTTGAAAAAAAGTATAAACAAACAAGATGGTGACACCCCCATGGCCAGTACACATAACCCTTGCAACGAACGCCGTGAAATGATGCTTTAATCTCGGTGTGTTTGAGTGAAATGTTGACTTTGAAAGTAAGTCCTTCGTGACCTGTCTATTTTGCCCTTCGCCTTAAGACCCTTAAGACTGGCGCTGACAGTTAAAGTGCAGGAATGAAAACCTAAGATAGATGGCCTCAACTCTGTGCCAATTGGTCTGTGCAGCTGCTTCAAGTTCAACTGTTTTGAACTGTATCAAATCATAGAGGGTAAATAGATTGCACTGCACTCTTTCTTTGCTACTTTGTGAAGTTATCATGTATATAGCTATAGGTGTTGATGTCTCAATATAGTTCGTTGCATGTTATGTAAGTCAGTTTACTTCGTTCTGAAGAGGGATGTTGTTTATACATGTACTAATATCTCATGTAAAAGTGATTATGGATATATATTAGGCCTATCATAAAAACATAATGATAGGAGATGTTGTTTTTGTACAATTTCGTGCTGCAAACATAAACCGGAGTTCAAGGGCGATGCGTCCTTTTATGTAAATGTTATGTACATGCACCTGTTGACTCCAAGTTCACTGCGTCATGTGTTGCCCTCGGAAAAATGTCCTTATCCAAATTATCAAAATGCCTTCGCAATTACCCTTAATATTGCGGAATTATGATATTAATGGTTGTCCTAATAACCTGTGGAATTACCTGGCGTTACTGATCATGACTTTTACCGATTAAAGTTTCATTGTAATCATGTTTCCAGGGCATTATTCTATATTTCCATAATGTGAAAAATGCAGAGATATCAAGAGTTGGCTTCTATGATTTGGAGACTAATCACTCTAGATATATTTTTTTCCCTTTAGAACGCAGAAATTTGGTGTATAAGCCAGCTATGTTAAAGGATGTTTTTACTCAAAATGAATATTCTTTTCATGCCAAATATTATTTTACTCAAAATTGGATAGTCTATATTTGCCAAATACCACTGACTTTACACATGCAAATTCATCTAACCTTGTTGGAAGATCAGATAATTCTGAAAGCTTTTTTTCTTAAAGGAAGATAAGTTGAAACTTAATTCAACCCTGTGGTATGTGCGGCTCTCTATCCCTTTCAGTTGATGAAGACTTTATGTTGGTGGCCCCCATCTCGGAGACTGACCTCTGGGTCTTACCACTGACACCTGCGACTGCTACAATACTCAGCAAGGTTTGATTATGTCACCAGAGGCTATCGCGGGCTGAATGTCTGAGAAGGCAGCCATTGGTGCGAACTGATAGACTGTCAGTCATGATGTGTCACACCTCGGGTTTCCAGTGATTAATGTTGCGGAGACTTCGATCTGACAGCGTCCTGACTGGCTCCAGTTCTGTCCCCACGAACCAAACGCATCCCTCATCTTTGACAGCCAGCAAAATGAACGCGCACAGATCTGCAAATGCAGCAGAGAGAAGGGGAAAAAATCGACCCTCAAGTTCTCAGATAATTAATGCAAGAAAGAGAAATACTGTGACAAAAAGCTGCTGCGTTAGTGGAATTAGAAATTGATTAAAAGTGGGAAGTGACCAATGGCGGCGCGCCGATGCATTCACCGCTGAGAGTTCAGACAAAAAGCGCGGGCCCTTTCAGTGATGATTTTGGAATTGCGTGGAAATGTCGTCTGCAATGAAGGATAAAAATAGGGCAAATTGGGTTGTCATCGAGCAGGACTTTAGGGGGTGGCGGGTTGATGGATCGGTTCACCATTGGGATAGGTTATGGCCCGGGCCAGACTCGGGGGATCTTGGACTGAATCTGTTCGATACGATTCAAAGATTCACGAGTCAACATGGCCTTGACTGTATAAGCCCCGCGCCCGCCGTAGGGACGAGGCCCTCCCACCGCCCCGGTCATCTTATTGATGAGTCTTTGAGGACTTCAAGACCTGTGATTCACCCATCGCACCTGCTCACTCAGTCAAACCAAATCTGAACCATCTATTATCACTATCTAAATTGAAGTGTATTCACACCGTAAGGCAATTATGCAAAGGACACATCAACATATATATTATCAATCTCCTCCAATTCCATGCTTTTTGTACGTATTGTATTGGAATAGGTTTTCTTATAAAAGAGATGGTTGGAAATAACTTCTAAATAAAAAATAGATAACAAAGTAAGATCAATTGCAATCAGGTAAAGTCTAGTGCAATCGTAATTATTACAAGCAATAGGCCTACTGAGAGATATTTAATTACAAATATTTAAAACTCTTGAACTTACTCTATGTTGTAAAGTAGATATAATCAGAGGTAATTGTAAAACTAATAAATGGGAGGACATGTTACGTCTGACAGGGAAACCCGAGAACCTTCCCATACCTAGAACATGAGTGGTCAGGACGGACTAAGGGATGAATTACACCAGAGGAAGGGCCGTAATTTGTAGCATATGGCCGCTTGTTAGGGAGATCTCCGACGTAATTATGGGCACCCATGTCAAGGGGTGGAGGGGCTGTACATAATGAAGGAGGGGTGGTCGGTAGGGTCTACCTGCGTGTATATTTCTAGAAGGCAGTGCAAGTAACTTGAGAATGTAAAAAAATGCAATGTCTATATTTCATGAGCTAGGCTTGCAAACGGTGCGAAACTTATGAAATAACTAGTGCGTATATAAATGTTGATGTCTTCATTGCGTTGTTGACATGTCGTTGTTGAATTATGAAGGTATACATTTAAGATGCACAGTGTGTCATGGGAATAAGTGGTTGTCTTGCATGTGGAACAGCATTTACAGTTCCTCTACAAACAAACATACTTTGATGCATTTTATTTTGCACTTTATATTTATTTAATAGATATAGAACACGTGAAACCATACCTAACAGTAAACCTAACATTTCATAAAAATTGAGACGGGCTTATTTCATTTCATAACATCTGTGGACTAAGACTAAAAAGGTGCGCGTCTCTCTGCCTGCTGGTGTCTTGGGCTCCAGGACGCCTCCGGGCCTGAGAGGGGCAGGGAGGGGGGGGGGGCAGTGGGGCGTGACGGAGCCTGGTGATGTGGCTCGCCACCAGAGGTCGTTACTGCTGCATGTGGGGCTAGCATGTCTTCAGGTAATTAATGACCCCCCCCCCCCCCACTCTCCACCACACACCTTCACACAACCCACCATACCCCGAAAAAGTCCTACCTGAGATTACAATTATTACTGACGAGTAAAGTACCTGACGCCAATAACATCACATGAGAATCTATGGCTTTTCTATACATGCTCCCATTGAAAAACGCCATCTTCATCAAAAGAAAATTGCCTTGCAGCGTTAAATCTACGTCTTTTTTATGGGTTGTTATCATGGGCATCAATGTTGTGAAACGATAAAATCTGGTTGGACACGCAACCGAATATATGAATGGCTGTGATTTACTAGGTTCGTGCAAAATGTATGGGGGAAATAATATACACATGTATCTGTAAGCATAACCCTCGATGGATAAAGTGTTCTCGTTGTTTGAAGTAGATAAGTATCGCAGATAACATCTAAACAAAGACGCTTTGGGGACTGCAAATTATAAAAGTACTACTTCTCAATACAATAAATTTTTGCACTTATGTTAACCGAATTATGATACATGCAGTTTTCGTATCAGCTTTTCAGACCACCCACGAATTAGCACTTGTTGTGGTTGCAATCCAGAAGATCATATTTTACAGGAACATGCCCCATGTCGACTCACCTATTTGTACTAGTATTTCCATTTTTTGTTTATCGGATAAGGCACATGGCAATGGTAGAAAAATAGTCTACCGTAATGCATTACATGAGGTCAACAAGATTACTTTTCTTCTGCATTTCTTTCTCAATCATTTCTATCCGGTGCATTCCCATTGCCATAAGTCTGTTTGTGGTACATTTGAGGCGAACATAAAGAACGCAATATATGATTACTTTATTTCCTTTCTTTTAAGGTTTTTATTTGCAATAATCTTCAACCCAAGTAACAAAGGCCCGTGTTGTGCACGTTGTATGCACGGGATCCAGGAGGCCAAACACGTGATTTAAACTCGTGTACAACTCGGGATTCTGTGGATCTCATTTCTAGTGTTTCCAACGGGTTTTAAACACGAGTATTTGACACGAGTTTTGATAGGTAAAACTCGTGTTTTCTTGTTTCTATTGTGAAAAAATTGTGGGGATTCGAACCCTGGATCCCTCACAGACAATGCCAGTGCTCTACCACTGAGCTATACAGAATGGATTTGGATGAGGGACCCATTATATTGTATTTGAATAATATGAAATATTGGTATTTATTGAAAAAATTCCAATTATATTTCCTATTATCAAGATTTATTTCCTTTTATTCCTTTGATAATACTCTTAACCCAGTAAAGTACACAAAATAAAGTCATTCTAGTTTTAGAAGAGTTTTCACTAGGAAATTCTGGTGTTAGGATACCAACTTGTAGAGTTTATCTGTGTGATTTTCAAATGAAATCTCAGGGGAAACTCATGTTAAAGACTTGTAAAATACATGCTATACTTAGAAATTATGTATGTCAAAAACTGGTGTCAAAGAAATACAGTTTTCTCATGTAAAACTCCTGCATGTACACTACACCAGTATTACATGAGGATTACACGTGTTAAAACTAGTGTGATACACATGCTTTACTCTAAGATTGTCATTACACCAGAATGCAGCTAAAATAACACTAAAATGTTAAATCATAGATACTCAAGAAAAAATATGAAATTTGAGTTTCCATGATGGTTATGATCATGACATTTACACCAATAATTTTGTTTCAACTAAATAGGTAATGGCGTTTTACTATGTGAAAACTCAGTGTAAAACCTACTTAGATACTGGTTCTACACAGAGGTTACCACAACACCAGTATAACATGAATTCAACATGTGTTAAACTGGTAAATACACGTGTCCTGTTTGCTGGGAAGGTTACCCCTGCTTTCCAGACGCATTACAGTACTGGGTAATATGTACATATTAATATTTACAATATTGAGCTACTTTCACAAAAATATTAAATTGAAATATTGCAGCATCAGGCAATTTTTTTTTATATATATACATACCTTTAATTGTCAGGTACGATCAGTTATACTTTTCCAAACGTCACTGTGTACCAGGCTCTATATTCATGAATTTGGAAAAGAATTATCATATAAATTTGATATATTTGTATACAGGCCAGCCATAAACCATACCAATCCATGGGTATTTCTCAAATACCATTCTGACTGCATGTCCACGAATCGTTTCCGACCGTGATTTGCTCAAGTATGATGATACATTAATGTCATGTGTTATGGTCATGGTGGTGGTCATGACATATGGAACATTTAAGTGTACCTCCCAGAGGTCGGATTTTCCCTTGACCCTATCATCAGGGCACTTGGTGAGGGGAGAGCCCCAATTACAAAGAAGAACTACCCCAATTAGTCCCCAAGATCCACTGACCTCGGTGACCTCTGACCCCGGCCGGGGCAGGGTCACATGCTTATAGAGACGTCTTCCCTGAGAAAGTTTTTCCTTGGGCGAGAGGGTAGCGTGCGGGGGACATGCATTACAGTGTTTATAACTGGGAGGGTAGAGGGTGGCCAGTGAGGGGTGAAATTGCTGACGACCGCACTTTGACATCATTAGGCTGCTACAGTGGCCAGTGAATTAATTTAGACACAAAATTACATTAGAATAACGCTCAAATAGTAAAAGTTATCATTAGTGATATTTGCAATGGAAAATTGTGTATGAGTTGAGCGATAGATTACAGAAGGTAAATTCCATATATTAGTCCTGTCTACATGTATCTGTATGATTTTGTTATGTTTGTGCGTCGTTGACAACGCTGAAGATGCTATATATTATATTACACAGATATCTAGATAATGATAGTTTGCATGAAGTTTCGTCATTACAAATTGAATAACCTGCAATTGTAAATTTTCCAGACAACTCATTACATGGTTTGGATTAGAGCCCTATCTACAACATCAATGTGAATTACTAGATGCCATCTTTGACTCCCTTTTCTATGTCACGCAATAAATAAATCAGAACCAAGAGCTCTTCGTTTTTTCTAATTGTTCATGTTTTTTCTTTCAAAATCAAAGTCGTTCACTCTCTTCAGTTGTGGTTTGCAAAAGCTTTGATGATTTCTTTTTACTATCCCAAGTGACATTAATTATACGACCCCGACGATTATGCAACTTAATAATTGACAAAAATCGTGCTGGAAAAATCACAGCGTCGCAATGAAGTTCATGTCTTCATGCCATAACAATCTCAGCACCTGCTGAGGGGCATGAAATACCTGTACAATGCTCGAAGAGTGGAGACAATACAAGGGGCCGGGCTGAGTAGATAGGGGAAATAAAGGACTTTCCCCAGTGCTTTGATTTACTCCTCATTCTGTTACATTGTAACACAGATAAGACGCTACAAAGGTAACAGTAAAATGTCCATTGTGTCTGGGGCCTCACATTGTATAGGTAGAACAAAGTAGCAACAAGACAAACCAACAGGACTTTGATGTCGGCAACAACAAAGTTGTCCTGTTGGTGATAAACACACCGACAAAACGGTGGGAACGCATTCCCTGGCATGCAAACCATCTTTTCTGTCTGTTGAGTCCGACTTCTTTGGTATAAAGTTATGTTGTGTCTGTTCCATTGAGGTTTTTGAGAGGGAGGAATTTTTTACTTGAGAGTCAGTCTACAATGGAAATATTCATTTTAGAATACGACAATTTATTCTACTTTTTTTGGCAGTGCTAGTATGAAAGACTTTTAATAACGTTCATTTTCTCACAAAAAACGTTTTCAATATTGATGAAAAATACTTTATGAGGGTTTCAATTGATAACATCCTCTTAAATTATGAAAGGTTATTACAATTGAAAATATCATTCACATTTTAAAGTTATATACCATCATTTGGGAATTTTCTAACACTTATTTAAGAAACATTGACAATTTAGACTAAGCGTGTATGCAAGCCTAGGTCTAGTGATGAGTGTGGCACATCCATGAAATTTCGATGAAATTTCCAAGAGTATAACTGAGAGTAAAAGATAGCACACCTCATAAACATGCAGATAAGCATACCTTCGACCGTCAAGGAGGAAACTATCATTTTTTCTTTCACAATGGGGTGGGAAGGGGGTATAATGGGTCTGGATAAAATGCGTATGGAGACGTACATACAAAAGAAAATGTGGAATGGACTGACCAAAACGTGCGAATTGCGTTTACACGGAGTTGAGATGAACCAAATATTTCTATATTTTTTCAACATTAATATTTACAAATCTATATGTGACCACTTTTCACTTTTTTTTCCTGCATTAACATTCATGGTAGCCTACATCGGTAACATTCACTCAGAGGGACAGATGTCTAAGAACTTGTTAGAATATATTCATGAATATCCGATTCCATGCAGGAAATACGTTTGGCTATGTTTTTTTTAATTGATAATGGCCTACATGTGATCCATGTACACACAAAGAATGGTAAATCTAACTGTGCCCATGTATACTTTTTATGATGAGCGAGAAAAATGAAATACAAATCACGTAGTCTCTAGCTGTTGTTTATCCTTAATTAGGCCAACGCCAGCAAAAAAGGCAACAGAATCGCCAATATAGGGCAAACAACAACCCGACCAGCTCTTGGTTATTAATGCTTTTTGAGTGTTTGACTCATTATGTTTTTATCCACGTGTCAACTTGTAGTGCTCCGCCCCTCCACTACAGATCCCACTATCTCATTGAATACGGATTGCCGACCGGAAACCAGAGTCCCAAATCAGCCTCTTTGTTGGACGCATGCGCCACCGGAAGGCATGTGCGCCCTCAGCCAATGGCCTCGGGTGGCAATTACTGGTCACGTGACGTCGACCAATATGGCGGCCGGGGAGCAATCATTAATCTCACAGTCGGTGATCAGGCGCTGAAAAATTGGACGCCGTCACCTGGCAGCAAACGGAACGGCACCTGGTAAACGGAACGGGCTCGAGTAGCTGGTACGTCATCAATATACGTCGGCCGAAAAAGATCACAGTTTGGCTTCTCTTTTATTTTTTTATATAGAGAGAACGTATCTGTAATATGTCCTTTTTACTTCAATCTTATCTTACCTTTATATGTTCACCAATATTCTGTGATGTCACTGGAAACCAGTGGAAACACTTATGAGCTTTACCTATAAAACACATAAATAAGAACCTTTATGGACAATGAAAACAACCCACGCTCACAGAAAAGTGTCCATAGATAATAGCAAAATTCTGGAACTAATAAGAAGTGAAATAACTATAAGCTAAAATCTAGACAAAGTAAAATAACTATGTATAAACTAAATACTAGACAAATGAAGACTTTCTCAGCACCTCGTTAGTACCCCCCTCTCCTTAGTTCTAATGATCATTATAAGATGGTCTTGCCGCACACATTGCTACTTCCGCTTCCTGTCGGAGCCCGAGGCCCCCTCTGGCGGCGTGTGTGGGAACTGGTGGTATTTCATGGTAGTATGGAGTCACATGTTGGGCCGGGGTGGGACCGAATACATCACCACTAACGAGCCCACCCTGGAGCAGATTCCTCCAGGGTCAGGGTCAGTCAGAACTGAGGGGTGGGAGACCTGGCACCAGGAGAGAATGGTACATATGGAGAGATTATGTGATGGGTAGGATGAAGGGGAGGGGTTGGGGGTGGTAGGCACGTGAGTTGGAAGCAGGAAATGTGGAGGAATCATTATTATGAGCTTATTCCAGAAAGTGTCTGACTAATTCTTAATATGTTATGACTTATATCACATCCACTATAGCTGTAATTGTAATAGCTGTTAGGAAAGTGCATGTACAAGCCATTGTACTCTTGCTATAGTTTGGGTGGTCATGCTTGCAATACAAACGACCAAAAAAATCAAAAAGCTGCCAGGAAAAGATATAGGTGTAACATTAAATTTGTCCTAAAATAACGGGGACTTGGTATCCATTTTAGTCAGTATAACATTCCCACTAAAGATTACATTCGGATAACATTTATGAATCCATGCCTCTCCATAGATTGACAATGGTAATTCTTTACAACAAGTTATGTACCCGAACGTACATTTATTTGCTTTTGTCGGCTCACTGTATGTCCATTTCTATAGACCTACATATTTACATCTGATTTAATAGAAAATTACCATTTATAGAATGGTAACAAAATAAAGCATTCACGTTAACCTATAGACCTAAGGCTATATATGTTGGAAATACGCCCGAAAAACGCTTATAGGCATACAGAGCAAGAAAAAAATGACAACGGACCGGATTCGAGGCAGACAACTATGATTAGGCAAGACGCTAGCTGACAATTGATCTATGTTTTCTGTGATATATGAAAGGTAATATGACTAATAATGATGTAAATGTCTTGAAGGTATACATTACCGAATGTATTGATTACAGTCTACATGAGGAAGCGAATATTACGGCAGACGCCGTTACATATAAAGATCTTATGTATGCCAGTGAACAGCAATTGTTTATTTTGCTTAAGCATGGTAAAAAGTAGAGGAATAAAGACATCCATGTTCATTTGAGGTCGTTGGTCAAATGTACGATTTTCTCATTTTTTCTTTTGAGAAAGAGGTATGGCTGTCAGGAGCGGGCTTGTGGCGCAATGGATAACGCGTCTGACTACGGATCAGAAGATTCCAGGTTCGAATCCTGGCAAGCTCGGAGTTTTCCCTACCCGTTTTATATCTGAATAAGTATTGTCCATAATTTACCTATACGGAAGATCACATGTAGATGTGAGTATGGTTTGATAATAATAATAAAAAAAATGATAATGTGCCCTGAACGTTGCAAACTAAGGACCACGTTCGTGCTCCTGTATTTAATGTGCATGCATGTTAGACAAATATAGTACGAACCTATATTATATACCAATGCCAAAATACATTATGAATACTACCTGGACACTGCCATTCAGTATTTTTAGTGTATTGGCACAGTGGGCAGTATTTGTGTATACTGCCCACCTTGCTTTACTGTGTAAAATGTTTTTCTCTTTATTTTGTGAATTCTGAATGGATTTGCATGATTATTTTTTTAATTTCAGGTAATATAATGCAGTATTATTAAATGGAGATAGTGATAGAGTCCTAATTTAAGAGAAAATAATGAATATCAGGGAAAACTGCTTGAGACAAGTCACAGTGTGTGTAATCAATACATAGGAATACTGCCCACTTTGCTCCACTGGTGATTTCCTTTCTCTTTTGCTTATAACTTACAAAATATGATATATAATATAAGGAAAACTTACCTCGGTTGACAGTACAACCCTGTTTGCTCGGTGGGATGTCAGAAAAATTACTGCCCTCAGCCTAACGGCCTCGGGCAGTAATTTTTTGACACCCACCTCGTATTCAGGGTTGTACTGTCAACCTCTGTATGTTTTCCTATAATATCGAAAATGTCTAGCATTATAGATTTGGAAATTTGCCAGGGGCAGTGTGTCTATCTACTTACTAGTTCTTGGAACCAAATTAATATCTATGAGCATTAATTCATAGAGCCTAAACCAAAAACTAATGCGGTCTATTTTTGACTCCCTTCATCGTATGGGAGGTTAGCCCACTTAGAATCTACTCAGTAAAGACGGGAGACGACTGGGTCGTCCGGCGCCTTTTAACCTTAATCGTTCTTTCATTTGGCTCGGCCAGGTATAATATTGATACTATGTATCATGGTGGCCAATGGGCGGAGCATGTACGGCCTCAGGTGTAATACCATTAATCACAGACCAAAAGCCACCTGGCAATGTAGGCCTATATTATCCCCTGGGAAAATAGAAATATCGTCTTGACATCCATACATGTGCTACATGCTTCTGAACTATGGCCATATTTTAAATTTGTTCATTTCTTATTATTTCATTTACAATTTCATCATTATTTTATTTACAATTTTTACTAACTTTTCCCAACCTTTTACCTTCAGCTGCTGGCAGGTGAGACGGCTAGGTGACGTTATAAAGGTGAACCTGCCTCTATGGGTGCCCGGGTCAAAGGTCAACCAAGGGTCCCGAGTCTAGTGGAGAGTCAGAAAGAAGTGGTTGATTGATGCTACAACAGAAAGGCCAGCCCAAATATTTCAGGTTCACACGGACAAAGTAAAATGTTCCATTAAGCTTGGCTAATGGGAAGTTTACAATATTGTCTGTGTCTATCGTGAGAATCAAAGGAACGAGCCATTTTCTGTACATGTATTAATGTGAAAACTTACAAAAGGTTTATAATCTGAAAAAAAAACAATTATTTTTTAATGAAAAAGGTAGGCTCTACTGTGCTTGGGATATGTGTAGGCCTACTTTTAGATAACTCTAATTCCACTTTCATATCGACCTGTCATTATTCACTGATGACAGCTCTAAAAGTGAATGTTATTAGAAACGTGTTAGGCGCCGACCCTGAATGGCGGAGGGAGGCTGTAAAATTAATGGAAGAGCCCAGCCTTACCAACCTGCCGCCAGGGGGCGTCTCTGGTCACGTGCACGGTCACGTGTCAGGCCAGGTAGGCAGTGACGTCACAATGGGTCATTTCAGGGGTTGACTCGTGCTACCCCTGAGGGGGGCTAAATCGAAGCGCCCCCCACCCTTGTTTCAATCTCAAATGTCTCCAAATAAAAGTGAAACAATCCACAAATATGGCTTATTGGAGGAAAAAAGTGGAAAGGAAAAATTTAAGGTTTTCAATTTTTGATTGATGGAAGGATTGGTGTTTTATTATCGACGCCATTTTCAAGGGTTGTAGGGTGTTCACTTATCCGTGAAGTTAGGTGGCGGTCAGAATAAGTGACTCAATGATTGGATATAAAACTGTATTACTGTGAAAGTGAAAGGTCATAATGCAGCAAAAGCAAATGATTATATACATCTATAAACTTAACCTTGAAACCAGAGAAAGTCTTTTGGTCCTTATTCTCATTAGGGCACAAGACTAATTGAATGAAATAAAGTCACTCACACCGATACACATAACTCAATGACATAGATGAATTTCTATGGATCATTAACAGATTCGTGGAATGAAATCGGGACAACTTTTTTTTCCTGATGACACTTGGTCGTGTCAAGCACCTGTCCCTGCCAAGTTGGCAAGGTGGGACGTCGCTGACGGGTGCCAAGTTGGCAGGGAAGAGACGCAGCCAGACCCCAGACTGACCAGCGGTCAGCCAGGTTCACCTGGTGGCCGTAGGGCAGCGGCTGGACACCTCCCGGGGGAGGGTTGACCGGTCAGGTGGGGGAGGGGCCGGCAGGTAGGTTAATAATGAACAAGGTGACACTCAGATGGGGCCTAAATAGCGGCCCACCTGGGAAAAGACTGCAGTAACCATAGTCAGAGTAATCAGGTATTATAGTCAGAGACTGTGGTCACTAAAAGCACCATAATCAGATACGTACTGGATAACGTAATGGGGATAAGTAAATTTTACATAATTTTCATTGAGAAAGGAATACACTGAATAAACTTTTGGTGATAATCGTACCTGTGCGGTTCCTGTGACCAGGTCAAAAAATCAGTGATATGTCAAGAATATTGTACGATGAATGGTATTCCCAGAATTAAATCTAATGCCCTTATTTTGTTGCATAAAACTTTGCTGATATTCATATCTGCATTTTCCAGAGAGATAACTGTTTTTTAAAATTACCAGTGAATAAAATGCATATTTTCTGATAATATGGAAATTCCAATTTCCGTTTAGTATCACTTTCACCTTGATGGTACTTCAACGCAATGACAAACCAATAAAAACAACCCCTTTTCACTCTCAGTGGAAGGGTTGGTGGGAAGGGCGTGCGCGCGCACCTGCCTGGACCAGAATGCACTGCGGCCGGAACACCCAGCGCGCATGGGCGGGGGCTTGACCCCACTGACACGAACATAAAGGGTAATTTATTTTGCAATTGACACTAATACATGCACGCTGACCCCAGGAAATACATTATTCAGAAATGCCCGCTTGCTCCTCTGGGGGGTTGGCCCCTAAACCCCTACTTTTGTACGGTCCTGTAATTTGGGGGCAGGTCCCTGAGAGGAGAAGTCGGCCCGAACATAATGCGTAATGGAAAAATAATAGATTAATGATATGATTGGATGTTAAAAGAATGCAAGTCGACCAGAATGAGTCGGATATTAATTGCCCCCTCCTAGTGACAGTTCGCTCCCGTAGGTGTCGCTGTCAGTTGATCGGGGAACTCCGGGGCTTCCCAGGGAGAGGGTTTAATTGTCAGTTCATTTGTCAAATTAAGTACATGTATCTATAGCTTTTTACACCAGAGCTTATCTATAAATGAAGCATAGGTAATTAAAACTATACACTAATGATATGAAAAAATGATTTTTAGCTCCTCGGACGACGGTGAACTGTAATTTTATAGGAATATCTCGTAAATTTATAACTTCTATTAATGTCCATAGAAGTTTATTTTCAGTGGACATATATAGAACACACTTGGCATAGTTAGTATGTAGAACTTATAAAACAACTCTATAGGCAACTCCAACATTTAAAATGCCTCGTAAGACCAACACTTCTTAAGCTGTAAACAACTGTAAAGTTGTCACAATAAATATTAGATTACAACACAAGTTGATACTTGGCATGTTTATGTTGTTCTTCCTAGATGGTATTCTTAACGATAGTCCCCCTTCATATAAATTTGCTTAATGTTTTGTACTTTTTTTTATTAACCCTCCTAGTTACGGTATTTCCAGACCCCTCACCCCCCCACCCCCCCTTTTGGTGGACCCCTAAACCATGAAAAGATGAGAAAATGTAATGCGTGATTGCATGCAGTTCTAGTAATTAGCCCTTATGCTGACCCCCCCCCCTCCTCCCTCCCCTTGCGAAAATCCTGTATCCGCCCCTGGAGATTCCTTACAATTTCGCAAGTAAACTAAATTGGCTCATTGAATATAGCTTATGGGCTGGGACACTCTCCCAGAAAGTATACTTCTCTTCATATTATCTATTCGCTGTATATAAAGTAAAGAAAATACATGGCTTCTATAAGCAATCTGTTCTGTTAGGAATATACAGTGATCACAGTTGAAATGTCTGTACGGCCACCACCTCATCACAACATTTGTTGCGTCATGAATATCGTGATACTGTAGAAAATTAGCCAGATAAGTAGGCTACAGCTCGTATGCTGTTTCACATTCTAAAGCGAAGTGACTTTTTTAACACAACGACTCAGTTAATTATTCCATTCATAGTTCTGCTTTCATTTAACATGACTTATGTCGGTTTCCAGAGAACAAAATGTAATTTAACAAGACATCAAAACGTAAAAGTCATTAGCCACATTAAAAAGCGGCCGCTCTGAAGAGAACACATCAATCTTTCATTAATTTCTCCCGATAATTAGCTATGATTTTCATGGTACGCTTCGTCGAACACTCAGCCCCCGCCTTCCAATGAGGCGAAATTTGAAAAGCCCTCGGAGCTAGCTGATGTTTGGCTATTAATGACCAATTTTCATTAGGCTGTTTGCTGTGCGCCGAGTACCCGGATGGAGCCTTCGCCGCAGACGACATTCGGCTCGGTCCTCACTGCGCATGCTCCCGCGCGGGCGCGTTGTGGCGCATAGAAAGCGTCTCATTAGGTTGTTGTGGGAATTCTCCCGCCCTCTTAATTCCCGGCGATGGAGGGCAAACTAGCCGACAGGGAATAGCCGGAATATGGTGGAAGGGGGCGAAAATCTGGTCTTTATGTAGCCTCACTCGGCGGGCGCCTTTGAAACGTTTGTTTTGCCCGGCAGCGACGTTGGAGATGAATGGACGCTGGCTGCCATTTAGTATTCGGCGCAGGAAGTAGCCGCGCAACGACTTGGTGCTAAATGCCGATCACATCAGGACATAAAACGCCGTATTTAGGTTGTCAATCCTAGGCCTCATGCCCTGATATCGTATAGGTCCCTGGAAATGGGAGAAATGCATGATAAACTCACTTAAAGACAAAATGGTAATGAATTTATTGAGAATTTAACCACCTAGAACATTGCCTTATCGCCCGGCTCCCGAAAGAAGTCATGTACAAGAATGCAGCGGTTAACAATTTCTAGATTTTCTCCTTCTATAAGTAAGTCTAAAAAGCCTATATCATATTAAAACTTAATGCAGCTGTGTGGCATAACCTTCTTAAAGAGACAGTATAAGAAGGTTTATGGTAAAGGACATATAGATCTTTTAAATTGATGAACTCTAGATTGTAAGAAACACGTCCTATACCAATAGTGAAAGGATGGACAACCCTGTGTATACAATCAGACCAGCTAATTACAGAAATGCAACATCCACACGTGACTAAGTCCAAAGAAGTTATATGCGAAATCAATTGAACATTAAGAAAGTGGTACTTCTTCAATGCCTGCATAAACAAGTCGATATTTTGGGTTTGGACCCATCTCAGGGACGGATTTAGAAGGGGGCGCATGGGGCGCGTGCCCCCTTTTTTGGACCAAATTTCGAAAACTCAAGACCTTGGAGGGGTGGCCGGGACCCTTTTAAATATGTGCGCCCCCCCCCTTTCTAAAATTTCTGGATCCGCCCCTGCATCTGATCCACATAAGCGTACCGTTAGGACGGGTACCGCACTACACCCCGTCCGACGAGTGGGGGCGCTGATGGGCGCCGGAAGTTGTATATTAGATATGGGGGCTGAGTGATGAGACGAGAGACATGGGAATTAGAGCCACACCAGCGAGACTAATGTCGACGTCGACAGCGCCCTCTCCAGCGACCACTAAAACTGCATGTCGGGGACGCGGGGACGGTCTATATTCATCACCTCACACACCCCTAGTGGCCAGAGTACATATGATGGCGGATCCTCACAACAGGTTTTTATCCTGGCTGGATTTTTTTCCTGGGGGCGTGAAAAAATCGTAAGAGTTCTATGACATGGTTGATTCGTGATTGGGCACAAGCCTATACTTGAAAGGGGCCTTCCATGGGCCTTCCATTAAGCACGTAACCATCTTCTCAAAGATGTCAGACCCTCCCTCTTCTCGCACCCATCTTGGGGTAAAGTACACATTGAATTTGAAAATGAAAAAATGTCACACACACACCCCCCTCCCGCTTTCAATGCGTATACATACTTGAATAACTTAAAACCATTAACTATACATGTATTTTTCAGTGTATGCCTGAAGGTAATGTGTCAAGGCCAATGAAACTAAGCTTGACTATAACAGAAATGGAAAGTATCTATTTAACTACCAGCAACCATAAACAGATTCTCTGTATCAAATAAATGTTCAGTATTTCATCTATTTTTCGTAAAACACAAAATCCGGACAGGAACCCAAGTGCCCCCCTAACGCACTTACTACCACCAGGGGACGCTGGCCCCGCGTCCCATTAACGTCCTGATCCCGACCCGTTACTAGGGGAACCATCAGGGTCTCAGCTCCCTCCAGGGTCAGCGACGCGTGACGTCCACCTCTCCAGCCTCACTCCGTCCACATGCTTTGGACACTGTCCCCTCTTTAATTCAGTTTTAAAAAAGAGGAAGAATGCAGCGGGAAATCTGCAGATTCAATTCTCCCAACCTCAGATAGCCTATTTCTTGAGGTTTACCTGCAGGTTAGCCTAAATCAGGATACATGCTGGGACATATGTCGACAAGTCACAAGGCTTAAGTATAGAAATGCACAGTAATGCGGGATAATCTGTGGTTCAACAAGCTGAAAAATTATTCTTCAATACTTTTAAATTCATATCTATTATACATTTATATATTTATCAAGTTTATTTTAGAATTCACTTATTATAAAAATGTATTAAACAAACAATTGTTCATTTTCTATAGTTTTTCTAGGGATTTTGTCAACAAAATCAGTCCAATTTAGCCTGCAGGTGCTTAAAAATACAGTAATTCAGCTATCCGTGAAAGGATGAATTGGGCCCTTCACTACACCATTGAACATTCTTGAGAAAATTGTTGGGCAATCTGTTGAAAAGTATTTTCAAAGTATCTATAACCCACTGAATCAACGCCAAAAATATTATCATAAGAATATCAATTTAGAGGATTGAAGGTATCCATATTTCTGAGTTATCGCTGTCAGCAAACATTCTGTTTTTATTGTTGGTAGATTGCTTTTCACCTCATCCTTTGATATCTTAGTGCTTCAACCTTGTGAATCATTCAGCAATTATTCCTGTTCGGAATATGGACCGGCCGCTTTAGTCACAAGATTAATCATGATTGAAGACGTTTGCCATTTTTGTCAGGCGTAAAGGTCAGTGTGCCGCGTTACGCGCGCTCCGACGCGGCAGGCGGCGCGGCCCACGCGCGGTAGGCGGGCGGCGCGGTGCCGCGCGCTGACGGCGCCGCCTGCTGCCGCGCCGCAGGAGGTGATTGTGATTCAAAGCCTGAAACAATTCGCTTTTAATTAATAGCCATTTAATGTGCTTGGCGGGCCAGGCCTTGGTGGGGTCTGCGGGGAGAGATAATGAGAGCGGTCCGCGCCGGCCACAGGGGACCCGTGTGACTGGCCGGTAGGCGGCCATATTTCACCGCGCGCCCCGCGCCGACACAATGTGGTCAGCGCGCTGTGAAACTAACGCGCGCCGCGCCATCTGGGCCGCGCGCCGCGTCCGCGCCGGGCGACGCGTTAAATCAGCCTTACGCGTAGGCGGCACTTGTCAAAGGGCAAACCCACTCAGAATGTAGAAGACCTATGTGCATTTCTTTAATCAAACATTGTAGCCCATTGATGCAAGTGTGATAAGGAATGCAAATAAATCCTTAAGGCAGTCAGGAATTTTGGGTGCGAAGGTGCAAACGCCATGAATAACTCTCAAGGCGATGATAAGCATCCAGACATATTTCTTAAATGTAACCTATACGTGTTTGGATAACGTTGCTAGATCATATACTCACTGAAATGCGCTGGAGAAAAACTATGGTCACAACGTGCGCACTGAATGGCTCATGTAGACTACCAAAAGTGGAGCAGGACGTATTTTAGTAAAAATGGCATTGGACTTGGTGTTTTTGCATTATGTAAAATAGCAGAAAAAGCTATATTGAATAACACTAACATATAATTTAATTCGTTTTTCTTTACTCTCCGTGCATGAAACTGAATTCCAATCCATATACTTGTTCAATCAGACATGTACACTGATGACCTTCCATCGGGGTTGGTTGCCATGGCTTGAAAATGGAGTAAAGGGACCTAGAACCAGCGCAGTTTACTCTGTTAAACGATTAGGTGTATGTTCCCGTATTATGACGTCTAAATAGCGATAAGGTTGGGTTGTCTATGAAGTAGTTTGTGCGTCAGAGTAAAGCTTTTCAGAAACCGGTGATAAGGGCCAAGGGATACGTATCTATAGGTATGAATATGAGAAACATAACCTAAATTACATCGATCAAATAGGCTTAAGTTATAGATAGTGGTCCAGACAGACACGTCTGACAAATTTGAAACATACATAGGGGGAATGTGGGTTATACCTATTCGTTTTCCTATTCAAATGCACATGTCTAGTGTAACCACTTGTACGTAGACTAAAACTCCGCCGTTCGACCTGTAAGTCAAGACGACATGGGGGCATTAACTTCCATCACAAGTCGACGCTCGTCTCAGCCTCATACGTCATGCGACTTCCGCTTCCGCCGGCCCCGCGGCGCCGCCTGGAGGAGGCTGACAGAGGAGACGGCGGTCGGGGGGCAGGCCCGCAGTGCACACGCGCTTCCTGGGGGGCGGCCATGGGGGCTGACCAGTGGGGGGCGATAACCACTCCAGGCACTCAGCACTACACACCACCTCTCGCCTCGCCCCCAATCCATCTTACCCTCCCTCGCAAACGCAATCATATCTGCGCATGTCCATTTGGCCCTTCGCCTGACCCGGATGTGGCTCGCGAGACACGAGTTCCGCACTCGAGGCGCGCCCTGCCTTCTGATTGGCTGAGCGCCGCTGATGGATATACCAAGGTGCCATCTGGTGGTCAAAGATTGACTTTGATCACTGTGATCACGTGACGTATCACGTGAGAGGAGGTGCGCGCGCCGCGTGATATTGCCAGATACCAGCTCTTGGATCCCGGAGGACGCCGGGAGGTGACACTGTCACAGGCACATCTCTCAAAGTTGTACTCAGGTTGACCTTGAGTGGCCCCCACACCGCCTGGAAACAATTATACTCGAACATTAATTAGATAGTATGTGTAACTGATGTCCAATTTACGTATTGGGAATAACTAGACATATATTGCGATATTCCTCCTCGGTAAGTGGCGGATCAAGAGATCTTTAAAAAAAAAAAGGTGGGGGGGGGGGGGGGCTTATGTAAGAATTTCTGCCGGACGCTCTGATGTCCGAGAATTTTACAAAATAAAATGTAATTGGCCAAGATTATCAATCCTTTATCCGGTTCTGGTAATATATGCCTAAATCACTGTAAGTAACTTGTTGTTAGTTTATATCCTTAATTAGCCCCCCGCCCCTCCCAATCCGCCGCTGACTAATAAAAGCCCACCGAAACAGCCCTGCAACTGAATCTCTCTTTCCCATTTCAACTCTCTATTATTGTCCTTGCATCTTCCATCTGAGAAAGTGACTCAAGAGGCTGTCACTCTTCTAGCGCGGGGCTTTATTGGCGAGCAGTGTCGTCTGTCAAGCGCAAGATTGAAACATTCGCGGGGTCGGGATGTCGGGTGGCCGCTGACCGCTGAGAAGAGGTGGACTTTGGGGGTCAGTGCGGGAGAATGGGGCCGACGACTGGCCGCGACACGCTACACCGAGTGACCGATGGCGGCCCTCCGCTCACGCCCCGCGCTTTTCCAGAAGCAGACGACATTGACAACATTCACAATAAGTGGCCCTTATACCTATGGCCCGCCCTCCGCCTGTTGTCTCCTTCTACCCCCGCCCTCCCCCTACTCAACCACCAGCGCCCTGCCCGGCGACTTCTCGATTAAAAGACAAATTATAGTCGGCCATCTTAAGATGGGAGGGGCGGCGACGAGGGTCACTCTCAATGGGCCGGCATTGATTTACAACCGGCCAACAAAGGTGCGACACCAGAGGAAGTCCTTCCGGTAGTCACCTCAGCGCCCCCTGGTAGCAAAGGCAGCGCACATCAATCTCCAAGCGGAGATTAGATCCTGAAAAAAAAGAAGTGGCCGGGAGTTGATCCCCATTAGGCGTGGGTCAGCCGGACAAGCGCGCGTCACGATAAAGACGCGCCCATAAATCATGACGTCACGGCACTTGCGCGGTCACGTGATCCAATCGACGCCATCTTGGCCGGGACGCTCACCTTGCTGCCGTCTGCATTAATTTGATGGCGCGTCGGTCGGCTCGCATTGTACCCAGCTGACCCCGGGTTAATGGAAGCTGGGATTTTGGTAGGATTCATCAAGAGAAAATGTCACTGGCTCTGATCGAGTCGGTCGTGATATAAAGAGTGAATCAGTCGGTGTTGGCTGCGCCCTCCCCACGCGTCTGTAAAGTTGTTAGGAGGCCCCCCAGTCGGCGTGGTTTATGATGACATCGGCATAATGGTGGTCTGTGCCGAGATAGAATCCCGAACAGACAGGGCCGCGGTAAAACCGGGCCAAATCGTTTTGTCCACACGACTATATATCAGACTGTTTTAAGAGAACAAGAAATTAAAAAGGATAGTAAATTTCAAGGCTAACGCTGGAGGTTTTCCATCACAGGAGCGTGGGAACGCGTCACCCCTGTAGGTCCGACGGTGCTCCAGTGTTTTTAATTGGTTGTGATTACAGGGCATTGTCCCTCTCAGATCCCCCCATATATACCCGAGCCATTCTGATGACTGTTACCTGTAGGCCTATTTATGTCGATGAGGTCCCCTCACCTTAGCTTTAATCAAGAATCGAAGCACTAGATCTGGCGGAGATAAAGCTGTGAGCAGACAGACATGGGAATGTGAATTCCCCTTCTCGTCCTTGTGATCCAAGTTGGACAAGGATACGATAAATCCTCTTCATTGAAGTTCTGCCCCCTCAGCACATCAGATATGATCGCAGCCGCCGACCGCAGCGCAGTCGTTAGAGCTATTAACTCGCCAGCTGATAGGGCAAAGTTTATGAAATCATGACTGAAGCCGGCTTAACACCAAACGATTTTTTTTGTATGAAAGATTTGCACATTGTAGCAGCTCGGGAAAAAAAAGTCATCGAAATAACTTAAACTCACTTCATGTTCCTAAAATTAACAATTGTTTCCCGGGAAATGGTTGTTTCAATGTATCGAGGATTTTCTTAACCTGTATGGAAATTATAAGGACAAATATATAAACAAGTCATGCAGATGTATTAAGATCGTCCTTGAACAAATCGTTGTGTTTCTGCAGTTGTTGTTTGCAATAGTCCAACCAACTAATTTTATGTTTTATTGCAGGACCCCTTAATCGGTGGACGTTAATGGCCGTCAGCCTCTGTGGGTGGCCATGGGTGCATGGCCGTCGGTTGCCGTCGGTGGCCCGTCGGTGGCCGTCGCTGTTCTCGGAGGCTGTCGGTAGCCATCGGTGGCCGTAGATGGCCAAACTCATATTCACTCTACTTAAATCAACTCTACATATACTGGTTGCGCAAAGGGCATTGCATTGCCCACGTCATTTATGGGTATATATACACTGTAAAAAGTTAATGTATTTCTACAGCAAATACTACAGTAGATTTACAGCACTTTCTGCTGTAAAAATATTAACTGTAAAAGTTGCTGTAGGACTACAAAACTGGTACTGTAAATCAAAAAATAGATAACAAATATGTATTTTTACAGTAACCCTTCCTGTAAAGGAAGTCGCCACTAGGGGAGCTATAGTTTTTGATTTGAAAAACGTTTTTAGTATATTACTTTAAAACCAATTAACAGGATAAATTAATTCAAGCTAATGGATCTAAATAGTTAAAAATACTTGTAATAACTAACCTATAATGTTAAATGGATGAAATCCATACAAATTTTCTTGATAACTTTGATAGTAAATAATGTTCACGTGTAGACACCTTTTTGGTCTGAAGTTAAGGTAATAGAAGTCACCAACTAAGTCATATCTACTGCAACATCACCCAATGCATGTATATCTGCTAATTAACTTGGCAGAGATACATCCCACAACCAATATATGTTGGTTTGTGGTGGGGAATTAACATTTAATTAGATTTAATAAAGGAATTCTATGTAAATTCAATAATAAATAACTTTTAATTCAGAGTACTGTAAAAATAACAATGTACTGAAAATCTACAGCAAAATTTGCTGGAAACTTTGTTGCCAGCAAATTTTGCTGTACAAATACAGTGCTCTTTTTGCTGTAAATTTACAGCAAACATGACTGTAAGACATCTACAACACTAAATACAGTAAAATTTATAGTATATAATATGCTGTAATCAGACAGCAACCTTTGCTGTAAGAGGTCTACAGAACTAAATACTGTAAAACCTCAGTTACATAATGTGCTGTAATTGTACAGCAAAATTTGCTGGAAACTTTGTTGCCAGCAAATTTTGCTGTAAAATTACAGCATTTACTTTTTACAGTGTAATGAATAACCCGTTATACCTTACAATCAGCTACAACCTATCACAGGTCGGCGATTCAAAGGTCCAGGTACCCTGTTTCGATGGCCGATGTGTTTTTTGCTATACAGGTGACTATTTGAAATGTTACAACTTACCCCTGTATAACCCGTTACCTTACAACCTACAACCTATAACCTATTACAGGTCGGTGAATCAAAGGTCCAGGTACCCTGTTTAGATGGCCGATGTGTTTTTGCTATACAGGTAACCCTTTGAAATGTTACAACTTACCCCTGTATATAACCAAAACAGGTAGGGTCCTGATAAACCCACCTTGACAGGTAATAAATGAGTTGCACCCAGTGAACATTTAATTGTGAGCAGTCCTGCAGGTGCATCTCCCGCTTTAAGCCTTTAATTCTTCGGTTAGTAGCGCCGGGTTGTCAGTCCCTCACAAATCTACTGTCAACTCAAAGATTCCACCACCAGCGTTAGCAATTAGGATGCCCGTATATACCTATACGATAAGAGATTGGGGATTTTGTAAGCTACATTGATAGTGGTATTTCCAATTATATATCCCAAGTGTTTGGAGGTAACATTTTGATTGGTTATTTGGAATGTGCTATGTTATTCATTTTCCCTTCAACATTAGCTTTAATATTCAACTGCCATGGCATATCATAATATTATACTTTAGTTTCGTGAAAACAATAACGATCATTCTATGTAACTATAAGCTTACTCACATCACAAAATTCTATTCTATTATGGTATAAAGTAAGTCACTATTGGAGATAGTGACTCCGATATATATTACAGACAGAAAAAAATCTCGGATTACCTAATAAATGATACCCGGAATAAGGCCAGGACGGGGACTGTTGATCATGCGCAGTGACTCGCTTACCGTCACAGATTATCCACACGTGTCAAGCAGTGGCTAACCAAAATCAACACGACTAAAGCATATCAATTATCACACCTTTCTCCTCATCCCCCAAACACTATCTAACCCACGCTTATGTAGAATAATGATACATTAAAAAGTGTGGAGTTTAGTGTTTGTAATACATTGGATATTTCGGGCCTTTTTAATGTAACCTCATTGGGTTTCTGCCCTGTGTCGATGCGGTTAAAAATAAATATTTGTAGAAATAATTATTATCTCTAACACTGTAGGTTCGCGTGTGGAGAGGGTTACTCAGTGACATGTAGGATTGTCGGGATTGTTGGCGAACAGGTTAGGTTGGATGCACATGAAGGCATCGATAGATTATTGAATGAGAAGGCAGTGATCTAGCCTCTCCTCCCGACACTTGGCTGCCTGGCTGATCTTGTCGGCGGGGGCCAAACGTCGCCGCTTTAATAGATGGTCTGTGTTGAGGTTCGTTGCCTACCTACCACGCGCTGAATAGTGATGATCCAGGCCTTAGCCCTCGCACGGATCCCCCACATTAATAAAGAGTCAGGCTAGTGCCTGCTATGGGTGTCTGCAGCACTTAAATCGTCGTCTTATTTACGAGACTGTCTTAGCTTATAGGCCTGAGGCCACCATGCAAATTATACGGTAACTGCACAGGGTTCGATTGAAAGCTGCACTTTAAATGTACCCACCCATCTGTGGGTGTTTTCTTTTTAATTTGCCAAGAATGATATTTCTTTAACATCCGCACTTCTCCGAATGATTGATAAATTTTCTTGATTTGAACGTCAGAATTTTGCCATATGAATCTTCATTTGCATGCGTCGTGTCGAGCGATTTGTAACCTACATGAGCTGTAATTGCTTTCAAATGACTTAATTAGACCAAATTAATTAGAACTGGTACTTTATAAATGGAACACGCCCTATGACATAAATAGTTGGTAGACACATGGCCGGGCAATTATAGATAGTTGTGTTAATTTGTTTAGGAAATACCGCCAATTAACATGGGGCATATGACCATTAGTATTTTCAGATACATGTCTTAATTATGACGATTTACACGTGTGCAGATACGATCAAAGCGTTCGCTACTTTCAATATTCTACAAAGACTGGAGAATGTACTGAAGAAAGAATGGCAAAGTATGGACATATGTCGTTGTAACTTTACAAAGATGTAAACAAGAATCATAATCATTATGCAAGTTGTTATTACCCGTTTTATTCTGCAACCGTTAATACTAATTGTT
This sequence comes from Lepidonotus clava, assembly GCA_936440205.1. Lineage (NCBI taxonomy): Eukaryota > Metazoa > Annelida > Polychaeta > Phyllodocida > Polynoidae > Lepidonotus > Lepidonotus clava. The sequence goes on from OW387135.1 coordinate 25,944,487, forward strand.
TTATATCCAACCACCACAGAAAAAAGTTATCTATTCATTCATTTCCTTTGTTGTTTCTAAGATGAGTGTGATCCTTTATGTATTGTAATCATTATTGTTATATGATATACTAAATTGCATTACCTACATTATATCAGGATATGTTATATCCACTGGAAGATCTTTGCAAAGAATAGCAAAAAAACAAGTTCGGTTTTATGTGAGTACACCAGAACAATACCTTCCTTAATGACTATCAATTTCCATACACTAGACACCCCATTGGCACTCAGGGGCTGTCATATTTCTTAGTTTAACAATGCCATTTAACAACAGTCATTAGGACAATTATAACATGGTCTGACCCCTGCAGAACCTAATAGGCACACAAAACCAGCCACTAACCTCTCCATTTGCTGGGGGCGAGCGGGGGGGGGGGGGGGGTTGAGGTCGCCGCACCCTCTCCATTATGAAGCAGAAAAAAACTCAACTGTGAAGTGCCAACATTTATGAAAAAATGTACGACAATCCCAAGCAAGCAGGCACTTAATTGTGTTAATATTTTTATGGCTCCACATAACATCACTTCAACCTACCATTTTTACTACGCTGTGAAGTTATTGCAAAAGATAACGTTATAATACTGTTCTGTATTAGCAGGTTAGTTTCTTAACTTCCCTAACAAAGTAATAAAGTATAAAGTAATAACAATGTTATCTTAATAATAATTCTGTTCTGGCGAGTCTCAATCTCAAGGAAAAAAACGTAAATTTTACATACAAGTTTAGATAGAAAAGTAATAAGATAAAAAGGAAATACTAAATAGGGTTGTAAATTAAAATAAATCAGTCGTCATTCACCCGGCCTCGTTAAAAGACCCTGAGTAAAGTGTTGGTATGCAAGTTTCCGTGACCCCCCTTTTTATAAATACATGTGTCTACAACGAACCCGAGCAGGAACTTACCACATAATACTCATTTTATCATGACATTATTAATTACCATCAACATTTTCTTTATAGAGGTCTATCCTTTCCAAGAGCCAAAGAAAAGGATGGATTATGCGGACACCATGGAAAGAGAAATACACATAAATGTAGATAGGGCTGCTATAAATATACTAGTGAGTACCCCCTGGACCCCACCATACCCCACCTGGTCCAAAGTCCTCCCACCTCAGTTCCCTTAGGTCAATAGGTCAGCAGAAGCAGAACTGGCGGCTTCCAATTGGACGTACAATCTATCATAATTGGGCGTCAACCCCGACATAACATATGGCAGGGAGTGCCGCGCGATTACTAAACGGTCAGCTTGTATTGTTAGCGGGCAGACCTCCAGCGGCTGAACGGATTGAAAATGACGACCAAATTGTCTTAATTTCCCTTACAAATTGACCCCAATGATTCTGTTATTGATACCCAACTGGTTCTGTATTAGGCTACAATGGTATCTGTGATAGGCTAATTGACAAGCGTGGCACGGAATTTTATGGCATATTAAAATGGAGCACTGAGTTTTTCATGATTAATGTCAAATGATAAATCATATTTTAGTGCATGTTTTTGTAACTCCAGTTAAATAATTATTTCTTTCCACTTGCAAATGCAAAAAAAGAAGCTTATTATTTTCGAAATATTTCTTTTTCTCAATACTGGGGACATAAAGCATGTATCCTATCAGAATGAAATGTGTGTATTTGAAAGTGAACGTCTATGCAAGGTAGTGACTGGCATAGGCTCATAAATTACGCATCTCTTTCTTAAGTTCCATTCGCAACTGTCATAAAAACTTCTGTATAATTAGTTCTAATGCTGAATGCCATATGCCACAGCAACTTCAGTTCTGACAAATTCTGCAACAAAGGAGCAAAGGTCATAACTCTTTAAACTGACTGTTACCCATAACAAATTACCTCGTTCAATGTACTTAAACTCCATCCAAAGTCAAAGAACTAAAACTATCAGCGATCTCTTCCTTGTATACAGTTGGCACTGTTGTGCATGGTAAAATGCTTTCATCATACGTTTACGACAGGTAAGTCGACACATAGAAAACATAATTCATAATCATGAATAGAGATATCAGGGAAAGTATCTGTCAGTGCATGGATCTTCAGATACATAATTTTGAATGGCTAAACAGGAAGATTGTATGCACTGTGTTCCCACTGAACAAAAATAGTAAAAAGGTAATTTGAATTTCTCTTTTGAATTCCGCTCATAAAATAATATTCATGTCAAATATATCTACAGCAGGAAACGCCAACCTGTCATCCGATGTGAGAAAATATTATTATTAGGCATATGCCACAGGTTGCCATGTGAAAAAAAGCTTAGCAGATGTTTCGCTCCTAGTTTACATTTTCTGCTCAATGTAACATTTGTTTGGCATGTTTTAGTAGAGGGTCAACTGAGGCGCGCCAGTAATGCTACAAATACAATAACTAGGCGGATATTGTATCTTGTATCCCATGGCATGCGGACATTAGACAATGCCATGGATTTGCTGTTCTCACTATTCGCAAGCATATGTTTCATTTGCTCGGCCCCGGTACAATGTCGGGGCATTAACGTTGGAAGGCAGCTCGGCCAGTTGCCAAAACCCCTTTACTGCTTTGTCTAGGACATTGGGGGCCCGGACAGATGTCAGCTTGGCTCCTGCTCCTCCCTGCAGATGGCTCTGACGACCTGAGCGTCGTCAGCCCATCTATGACAGCTATACGACCAGCCAGCGAATCATTGGTTATTAATTGAGCGCGAAAAGAACAATGCATGCACCCTGGGCTTCTTTACTGTGCCACGTTCCGCTTGGTTATATGGCAAAGCAAGCAATGTATTTAAACACACGTACATCACTTTCCCCAGGCTTCCTCTGTGTACCCTTCGCACCCCAAGTAACGGCATTATATTTTACCCATTGGGGTAGGCATAGGCGGTTTCCAGGGTTTGTGGGTAGAGCTCGCCGTTGTTGGTGCAAACAGCTTCCTAGCAAAAAATATTAATCTGAACTCATTGAAAAAATCATTCAAATATACTGGATTAAAAATGATACGTTTGTTATAAACATTTAGTATTTATAACAAACGTACGTATCATTTTTAATCCATTAGTATTAGGAAACGTTGGTCCTTATAATATTATAAGGATTGTTTGCTTAGGATTGTATTCAACAAACACAGCTACAGCAGGGCAACCTATAGCATAATAAAAACTGAGATATATCTGGATAACTGACTGTCACTTTCAGAAAAGCTGACCCCTGCCTTTATCCTTACCAGTTGTCGACAGGAGGTTGGAGATATGATCTACCGGTACCCCCGAACCCTACCGCTGGTTGGTAGTCGTCTCACCTGCCCTGACACCCCAACACGCCGGGTACCTGACACGGGTTGGGGGGGGGGGGGGGGTGGGGTGTAGGGAGTGGGGGGGGGGGGGGGTGCCCTCAGGCACCACAAGACGGATGGTACCTGCCCCAGGCCTAGGGGCTGCCTATCTGAACATTTCTCATTGCTGAACATACCTAAACTACCTAATTTAACATTGTTACGAACCCGCGCTAATGTTTATCTGCGTAATTATATGTTTACTATCAACAGTGTAAGAGATTGTTGATAAGCATGTCTTCTTTCTTTACGCTTTGTTCTCATGGATAAAAACATTTGACCGTTTTCAACGTGCACTATAAAGCTAGGGTCAAATAAGAATTGATTACTTTAAATAAAAACATGCTCTTGAGATTTATTGCGTTATAAATTTCATAAGATTAAACTAATTAAGGCAACCGATCTTGGTATAATGACCACCAGAAAAATATATAAACAGTGGTCCAAAGCTTGAGTTCATTATTCAATTTAATGAATGTTACCATTGATTCACTCTGAAGCATTGTCAGGTGTACTACATTTCCCGGCGCACGGTACTTTATATGACACACCCTACACCTCTCCGTTATTCTCTGAATAATAAATCCAACAAGAACTCGGCAGGCCTTCTTTGAAGTACCTCCTCTTCATTTGCCTCTCGGTGGGACTTAACAAGCCCTCCCACCGGTCAGCGGATTCTCCCAGTCACTTCCGGTTTACAAACATCCGGGTCTTCATTACTGAGGGAGAGGCTGCTTCACTGCGGGGACTCCAGATTCTGAATCATGGACCAGGCCACCTAGTGGTAAAAATTCAGACGGGTCGGAAATAATAATTTTAAGACTGGATTTTGCCATTAGACAGATGCAGTGGCCATCTGGTCTTGAAAGAAGCATGTTCTTAATCAAAGGCACCGGAGCACTTTTCTTACAAAGTCTTCTTAGTTCTTAGAGATTTAGGAAGAAATAGTTACAAAGAGAATCGAAGCCCATGCTTTTCTAGAAACGTGATTAATTGATTTGGCCTATTCGGCTTTTCTAAAATGACGCCAATTCCAAAGTGAACATTTTAAGTCGATACAAAGTTGTTATTAAGTCATGGATGATAATTTCCATCTAAACATTGAATGTATTGACAACCATTGAACGCCCCTGACAAAGTTATATCTATAACATTCTGTTACATGCATTACACACCGACTACTAGACGCGTGCATTTAAATACTTTTTTTTGTCTTGAAGTTGAGCTAAAGACAACTGATTATTTTGCTTTACAATTCTTTGAAACTCATTTCAAAGTAACCTTTGTCAGATACGGCGTTACTTTTCCTGATTTACATGTCATGACCTAGGTATTACAATGTCTACCACTCATTTGACGAACGTCGAAGATACATGGCTCCATACCAAAATTGCACAAATACCACACATACATGGAATAGGTTCCTTGCACAACGTCTCTTGTTGCTGGTCGGTGGTGGACCTCCTGTCAATCTCCAAGCATTGGGGGCACCATTCAAATCACATTTGCTCAACTTTCTCTGATAGATTAAACTTCATTTTGCTATTTTTGTAGATATGGGCCCAGGCTAGCTATATCTTTTCACATTTTCCCTGAGAATAGAGATTAAAGGACACGAAGTACAGTATTGAGCCTATGGACAGGAAGTTCTCCAGTCGGCCATAATACGCCATACGACGCCAATGAGTAATTTCTAAATATTCTTGATATCATTATGATAGTGCATGAAATATGTACATGATTCTAATTGTACCACTTAATGTAGATGATGCTCTGATAACCTGACAGTACAATTATATGAGGAACAATTTCATCATAATTACCCTGCGCAATTAGAAATTTGATTTACTCAAATATCCTGAGCAGACTTGAGCAACATCTTACATGAACAGTAATTATTAACAAATTCGTAAAAAAAAACAAAAAACACTGTATCACCATTTTAAACCCCGACGTGTTTCACTTTATACCAAACGAACAGAAATTTACAACGTGGAACATCTCATGGGACAAGTCGAAGGACGATGTTTATATAACTACCTTACGTACTTATTGAGACGATCGAGGCCATATGACTAGCCAACCGGATAGACCTTTTGCTGGGTTTAAACCTCAGCTTCGCTCTGAACCTAATTGAATCGGTCATCCAAAATTAATACAATATTTCTGGAGCCAAAGCATATCAAAATTTGATATAATGGTTATGGTTTGACATCATCAAGGCCTATAGGGCTTATAACATGAAAGGGAGAATCACTTCCGCGCATGTTTCATTTTGCTGTATATAATGTTCTATGGAATATTTCAAACTCTCTTCTATATTCCTGGGGACGAAACACAGTCTTGATAGAGATTATATTCAATGTGAGGCAAATCTGTAATTATGATGATTCTGAAAACCAAGGGAAACCTTGCAGATTATTGCCAATAGTAATCTTTACTGGTCAACTACTTGTGTGTTCTTGTTACATCACATTATGTATAGGACTTATTGTGCTTACTCTCCCTTCATGAATTCATCTTGTATGTATGCATGCATTTGTTTAGTTTTCCATAATTGAATTATTCCTTATACATGGATTGGTGAAGAATATACAAGCTTCAGGATTAGGAGAAATTCCCTATGTGGCTGTGAGTATTCAGAAGTCTATAGAAGTACATGTAAAAGGGAGACATCCCATGGGCTCATCCACTGGTCGTCTGCTGGAACTACGCCAGGTGAAAGTTCAAATTTAAAGCAAAGGGCAGACGACAATTTGCCCTCGCCTCCTAAACAGGACATGTGAATTTCCCATATGATTGTTTTGATTGACACTAATAAGGGGGTCTGAGATTAGAGCTAAACACTAGAACTCTTTGACCCCGACGACCTTGATACCATAGAACTCTTTGACCTCCATGACCTTGAGACCATAGGACATGCGCCGTGTGTACACTTACCATGCAAATTCCAACATTTTGTTTTTTTCATATTTCTCATATCGTTTCATATCTTCTTCAAACCGGGAAAAAATATGGATTTGTAGAGGGGTTTATTTTCATGTCTTTCTCATACTCGTGGCTTAAGCCTTATGATATTCTTGAGAACAATCTAGAATAAATTCCCTTAAATTCGACGCATGACATGGGCCTAATGACATGCGACGTGGGATTTAAAAGAGATTGTGGCAAGGGACATTGCAATTTTTAACATTTGACAGGGCGACATGATCATTTCTTAAATTCGACAGGGTGACATCGCAATTTCTTAAGTTCGACATGTGACATGAGGACCCCCCATCAAAGGCTTCATCATGGGCCCTATAGGGACTGGAGGGACTTCATTGGACGATTACAGAGCCTAAATGCTCATTCTTGAGGTCGTGAACATTCCTGTAGGCCCCTACGTTCCAATAATAATTAGAAATAGCAATTTCACTATGGTATTTACAAGAAGACTTTTGCTTAGAACAGCTTTGAAAATATTTTTCATTGCCCTAAGTTCTGAATGAGTTCATCTCCATTTCATGTGAATTGCAAAACATACACAACTGTCACAAATCTGCTTAGAATTTCATTATATTTCTCTGTGTTTTGTTAGTGTGTCTCTACTCATACAATGCTAGTCCTCTGTGTGTACGATAACTAACCAGAGTATTCTTTGTGAAAAGACGATTCAAGTCTTTTTTTTTCATATACAGCCCCATTTGAATGTTGCATACCTTTGACCCCTGAAGTAAATCCAACTGTTATTGTTTTCTCTTCCTTTTGTTTTCCTTCTGTTCTTTGTTCTTGTGGGAATGAGTAATGAATTTCCCCAATATAGTTAGACTATCACCATGTTCTATTGTTTCTCTTGTCATGTGTAGTACTTTAAATCTCTTTTTATGGCATTTGGTTGTTCTAATACGCCTATGTGTGTTTTCATGGCTCACTACAAGGGTAAAGAAAACACCTGCTCTAGGCAAAGATAGAAATGATCTCAACATCACTCAACAGGGACTAATAGCTCTTTCTGTGCTCCCATTGGACTCTTAATGAGGGCCTGGGGTATAAGGGAACAAAAGACTGTATAGCAAAGGTAGACCTAAGGTATGAATGAGAGTAGGCTAAACAATGGCAAAAGTAAAAATGAAATGCAATTAAACCTTTCAACTAGGTACATGTGTTACATACATCTACGACCAGGTAGGGTTTCAACCGGGGGTCCAACTTCAAGTACCAGTAGCCTAAATTTACAAGACAGAAAAGTTGTTACAAACTGCGGGTAGGCATATTTGACAGTTTAGAAACTGCCTCTTTGTAGGCCTTAAAGTTCACCCGAAAAGAAATGTTTCAGTATTCAGATAGTGGTCTAGAACACTTCATTAATGCCTATTCTATTGTGTCACGTGCTGCAAAGTGTGCTGCAAATTGCACTCTAGCTTTAAGGATTACTTTTTTAAGTGGGAAGCCAGTCCCACAGTTATAGTGTGAATCTGCAAGAGGCAAGCATAGGCAATGCTAGTGACGTCACGTGAGGCACTGGTATCCCACTCTTACTTATTGGCAAAATTTCTTTGCATGTAACTCAAAGTATATAAGTCAGAAGGTCATGTAACTTTCAAAATTTATGGATATATATAAGTTTTACATCAACATATTTTTACCTTAATTTTTCGTACATTAGTTTAAGGTTGATGAATTTTAAAAAATGACCATTGGTCACGTACCAGTGAGGCTTAATGACTCCCCTTGCGTCACAGTCCATTGTTTGCACAGGCCCACACACAGGGAGGCGCGAACAGCCTGGGCGACTGTCACACTTTAATCTTACCTATTTTTGGAACACACACTATACAAGATACTTATTCTCACGCATATAACTAATTTGAAACATTTGTATCGTTTCACAATGCCCAAAATCACCCTTTCGCGTCACCTGCGTGTTCGTTGCTGATTTCCTTAGACCTAAGCCCAGGACCCACTTTTCGACGGCACGACTGCTGACGCCGATTCACCCAAAATCGGTTAGTGGGTATATGGGGGGTGTGGACCGCTAAAATCGACACTGCGACATGGGCATTTCTTAAATTCGACACGGCGACACGGCCGTTTTTTAAATTCGACAGGCGACATGGCAACTTAGGGACAAATGACATTGCTCTTTTCTTAAATTCGACATGGGACAGGGCTAATTCTTAAATTCGACAGGGCCATTTTTTAAATTCGACATGCGACATGGCTTTAATCTGTGATATAGTGACAGGCGACACGGCCTTTTTTTAAAATTCGACACCTACATGGGACCCTCCCCCCATCCAGAGCCCCGATATGGGGCTTTAGACATTTCCCCATGACTTAGGTGAGGGGGCACAGGCAAAAGTACAATCCTGATCCACGACTGGGCCTATATACTAGGCCCTATTCAAATATGAGCGTTGGATCTTTTCAGAATGACTTGTAGCGCCAATTAATTGATTACGAATGTGACCTTCCTTCTTCATTAGGCCTATATTCTACAAATTGATTCACTGGATTATTCATTTAGGCTAACTTTCTCTTTAAATGAACGCTTTCCAGCGTAGTCCTCTGCCTTTGAATGATGTCCCCTGTTAACAGATGGCCTCAGTGCAGTTATCGTCTGCCACTTGTGAATTATTGGCGGGAAAGGACGACCAGGAGCGCTCGCCCCGCGTCCAGAAATAAAATGAGCTTTTCCCCAAACGGACATGTTTTCTCGCCGAACCGAACGTCGGGGATGTCGCAAACGGCCATATACGTCACGGGGACGCTGAACGATGGGTCACGTGACCACACCGACGACATAATAGATCAAAGATGGCCGCCCGGGGATCAACAGGCGCGACACCGACAAATGGCTTGGCAGCGCCACCACCGGTAGACGCCATCACAAGGTAAACATCAATTCGCCTATTATCGCCCACTCTGGTCAGCAAATTGCTTCCGGGGCAGGGTGCGCCGCCCTAGCGGGGGTTGATGTAACCTTTGCCATCACCAAGTGCCCGCATGTTATCCGGCGGACGCTGGGCCGCCGCAGATAACGCCCGCCATGCCATAATATTGACACGCGGTGAAAAATTAACAATTTCTAATTGAAGAGCGCACTTAAATGTAAAGTTCAAGGGGGACTGAAAGTGGATGGGGCCGACCTTGATGGCCAAGAGAGGGGTGTTTGGGGAACAATTAGAAAGACAGGCAATACGCGAGTTGACTGCGGGATGCGGTTGGTGCAAGTTTGACCCTCTTATTACCGAGCAGTGAGCAGTATGGCTGCTATTTTTAGGAATAGGAATGTCTATTCTATTCGTTTTGAAAAATCAGACACTGCGCCCAGGCAGTCCGTTCCTCTGAGAAATGATAAATAAGATTAACTAGGATTAGGCCTAGCCCTAAGCCCTTTCAGTGTTCTTAGCATAGGACGTCACTAGAATGAAAGAATAAAATATAAATTTATAGGGCCTTCACAGTCGTAGTCTAACTATTGCTGAAGCAAGCTTTACCTATTTCAAAAATTCTATAGTTCTTAAATGCCCTTCTTTACGTGTAAAAGTTGGCTTTGTGATTGCACAATTACCTAAGAGAAAACTGATTCCACACTTGAAAAACAAACCAATGTACACTAATCAAATTAAAGAGAAATGCCATAAGAACAGTTTGCGTGTCGATGGTAGGAGGTTAAATAGCTGATAAAAGTAGCTGAGTCTGGTGTAATGGTTCTAATGTCTCTGCTGAACTCAAAGAAACCATTTGTCACTTGCCAAGGCCTGGACTAAAACACTGTCTGGTATTTTTCTGGCGCTCCGCCTCTGATGGCATATATAAGGTAATGGCCTTTGATCCCCAGGTAATCTTACCTGGCGGGTTACCTGATACCACCAGGTGAGAGAGCCTTCATCCACCTGTTGACATTCCTTCACGTCCCGCCTTTTTTAATCGCAAATTGTTTGAGGGAAAAAGTCTCATTTTCTTTGCGATTGGTGGATTTATATAGGTATCGAAGACTGAGCAGAATCTCCTGTTTGGGAGCACACTATCATCTTCAAATTAGGTGGTGCTTGGAAATTTGAAACCGTCAACGTTGAGGATCGGATTAATTCTAAGGAAACCCTATACTCAAGGGCTTATCATACTATTACGAGTGTGTATATCGCTTTATTCCTCGGTTCATACAATAACAATAACAATGATAATACTTTATACATTTCTACCACAAACCCTTCTGTTAATATATCGAATTTGCACCTGTAAACTATGCATACACAGATATGTAGGTTTTGCAAATAGACCTTTTACAATGAACACAACCCTCAGCTGTCAAACTTTGCTGTCGCCTGGCTGATCACCAATACCTTGGTAACTTCTTCCACAAACTTCTTTGTGCTATGTTTTCCCATCTTTACACATTTTACTTATATATGTGGTCCCTATCATCATCTATGACAGCGATATATAAGGCAACAGCAGTTAGACGGACAATTATAGGGGGCGCATATTTACAGGTATTGCTGGTGTCGGTGACATGACACTTTCTGTGACAGATCCACCTACGCCAAGTTACCTGGGCGCCTGATCCGGAGGGAGGATTATGTTACAGCCCGGCAGATGAAGACCGGCGGGGGGTAACGGGAACAGCCTGACAGGTTGGGTGTTATTTCTGACGTCTGACGTGACGTCTGACGTGACGTCCGACGGTGCAACACGTGACCGTGTAGCGACAGCAGCGCCCCACTGTGGTAACCATATGTACTCACAGAGATGGTGACAATGACGATTTTTGTTGTGAGACAAAGATATGTTTTTATCCTGTTGTCAGTTTAGCTGTCAGTTTACTCTACACTTAAAGAGCATTGACGTCGACGCGGATATTAAGTTTTAACTATAGCTTTCAAGGTTTGTGAAGTATGCTGGTTTTATTTTGTTTGTACTGATGTTTTGTTCAAAGTTACACTCTTTCTAAGCAAATTATCTTTGACGTAATAATCCAAATTGTAATTCATATCTTCCCAAGTTTGTAATGTTAAATGAAAAATTTAACGTTGCAGGGATTGTGTCATTATCAAAAGGACATAATATATCAATTTGATTAAATCTTCGGCCAATAGGCATATTTCATAATGACCGTTTTTTCTCAATACTCGTTTGTTACTTCCTCGTAGCCTATACGTTGCCGTTTCCGTGGGTGCCAGAGAACGTAAATCATCCCTATACAACATAATAACCCTATAAGTGCTGTCACTCCAATTCTGGGACACTCTCCCCATACACAAGTCACAAAAAGTGCATTTCTTTATGTGGCAATTGGCCGACCAGTGTGCGCGGTGTCTGTGATGTAGATCTGAGTTTTTTTGTTTGACGGTGAAACGTCCGAGTTGGGTCGGCCAGGTGCAGCAGGTCCGGGGAGTAAGCACACAAAAGATCCAGCCCAGCCTTTGACGGTCACCGCTCATCGCACTCCAGCGCTTCCTTTGGCCCCACACCCCTCATCTTTGACTAAAAACCAATTAAATTTATTTCACGCTTTCTCTCAGCGAGACAGGGGCAGACATAGGGCCAGCTGGTTGGGGTTTTTAGACAAGGGCAGGCCCTATAGATGTGCTGGTGTGGATGGGTGGATGGCAGTGGCGGCAGGGTTTCGGGGGATGAGGGTTGGGGATCTTTATGCAAGCCCATGGCCGTGTCACATGGCAGGGTCATGTTGATCTTGCATGGTCCGTGCACATGGCTGGTGGCCTTTTTGAGGTGGGTGAGTATCAGCGCTTAAGAGGGGCCTGGCTTTAAATGTGGCGACAAAGGAGGGCGACAATTACTGGCCGAGGGAGGGGAGAAGGAAGGGCGACTTGTTATTCACCTGATGACAGGAGTGGGGGCCAGCACGGCGACATCGGAGAAAACACACATCTGCCCCGCGGGCCCCGATGTGGGAAAGTCCAATTGTGCCCTTTGTTAGTGTGATATTGGTCGTAAAATGAATTATAACCGAGTTGATTAAAAGGGAAACGCTTCTCAAATATCCCACTGGATACTGCGGGGGGTTGTTCAAAGGGCGGCGCATTTTCGACGGGAAAATGAGAAACTTCTAAGAGGGTTTTCTCCCACTGTGAATGTTGGAAAAGATTATATTTTGCAGTGGACCATGAATCTGTGTGTTCTGGTTTGGCTTTTCAATGATAACAACTAGTCTTTTTTAAACTTGTTATGATTGGTCTCTTTGTCCAGTATTGTACACGTCCACCCTTTGATGTTTGGAGAGGAATGCTAATTCCTTAAATTATCAAAATAATCTATAATGCATATAGCTGTTTACGGAAAGGCCTCACCAAAGTATATAGGGGCCCTCTGATATAGCCCATTTATGTATATCCTGTGATTGCAATTCACAATTGAGAATCGTGTGGGCCCATAATGGAATGACTGTGCTTAGATAACAATAATGAATATTATATGTTCAATGCTGCAAATTTTGTCTGAAAAAGCAGACTTCAGTGAAAATGAGGGAAGATGAGGATACAAATATGTCTAATTTATATTCTGAAGTTCTAATGCAAAACATATAGGGCCTATACCTCGTCATTGTATCTCCACATGCCATCTGAGGTTAACTCCAGTCTATCACATAATTATATACTACTTTTTCATTCATATAATATATCAGGGTGCCCCCGCTTTTTCAGATATCAATATAAGACCTAAAAATGAACTTTATAATACCTTGTTGGGTATCAAAATAAGACCTTTTCAAGACATTTCTGTGAAGATTGTTGTCACCTTTTTAAACATTTATAGATTCTACCAAAATTGAGTAAACATTGAAATGAGAGAAGGAAAAATTATATCATGTAATGAATTCAGATTGACCAAAAAATAAGACCTTTCTAAGACCTCTGGACCTAAGATAAGACCTTTCTAATAGCCTTATATAAATGGAAAAGCCAAAATAAGACCTTTTAAGACCTTATAATACCTGCGTGGGCAAGCTGTATATGTATAGAATCGACACAATATTAGACTGCTTGTGTACTATTTGTTATTCTGTTCACTCAGCATCTTTGTATGTTATCAATATTCTTATTTGAATGACCAATGTGTAACATATAGGATAATTACCTTGTCGATATCGAAGACAGATGTCTAATTTATATTCTGAAGTTCTAATGCAAAACATATACCTCGTCATTGTATCTCCACATGCCATCTGAGGTTAACTCCAGTCTATCACATAATTATATACTACTCAACAAGAATGTCTACGTACAGAGATCCCTATAAAGAAAATTAGAGTAGTTATATATTCGGTATGTCATCAGGATTTATCCGTTGCTTCCGTATCCCATTAAAAAACGACGGGTATCTGGATTTCTCTCTTCTTTTTTCGCAGAAAGCAGATAAATACAACGTGAAATCAGCTTTACAAAATAGTTTTGCATTTTTTTTGTCAAAAAGAAGGGCAGATGCAGCGTGTGCATGCATGCAGTCCTATCTTTGTGGTGGCGGGAATTTCGAGAAATCTCTATGGCAACGGAGGACGTCACAGAAGGAACGCGGGGACGTCATTTCTCCCCAAAATGACGGGGTCTTTGACTGTATACAAATGTCGTCTGCTGCGGTTTTATTAATGTTGTCAGTCTGTCAGAGAGCGGGAATTACCCGCGGCCTTAGACGAGGACGGCGAGTGGGCAGACGACATTTCGACATGTCAGCGACACGAGTACCACCTGTCTCTGGGGACATGTCCAAGATGACCGGTCGTTTGTCACAAGTCACGTGGTTATAGGTGAGGGCCAAATTGACCAGGGCCACGGACACTTATTGGTCAGCGTTTACACAGGGCGTTGGTCAGCGGACAGGTGCACAGGGGGAGATTACCCCTGGGGTCAACAGGTCCCGAGACCTCTGGGACATGGCTTGCGGTTTGGCGCGTTTTTTAAAGGCAATTGAATTGACCAATATTACTGATGTCTGATGGTGTACGACAAGATGATGTACAACAAGATGCATGGTGTACGGCAAGATTCATGGACTTCCTGATGCTTAGAAAAACTACAATTATTTTGTTGTTCAACTACACCTATTTTGGTACAATCATTTTTTTTTCATCTAGATATTATACGAATGTTGAATTTATATCATTATCTGACAAATTATTATATAAGATAGGGGACTATATAAAAGGAATGTAGAAGGATGGGGGGCTGCATTGTTGCATGTCAAATATATTTGTCAAGTGGCTATTTTCCCCCATACCAATTAGCTCCAAGTCTTATGTCGTTGTTCTGATTTTGGATGTTTTACCTCCATTATAGTTAAACACGTAACTCAGTGAGTAATGGTGAGTTTCCGATTCAGTCTTTATCTCCACCTGGCATCGCCGATTCCTTTCACTTCCCCATTAATCCAGATTCACTTACACAAAATAGGGGGAAAAGAATCTGCTCAAATTCACTACCAGTATGCCCACTATACTATAAGATAAAGTGGAATAGAGTGTACCTAGCCTTTAATGAAACAGTATCTCCTGCTGCAGTGGTTCATCCTATACAGTTGCTATATACAGGTATACACCCCCTCCCCGACCACGCCACCTGCCGGCGGCCCGCCCCTGCGCTAAGTACCGGGTACACCCCGCCTCACTGCCGGCCAGCATTCCTCCACGGTCGGCGGTCTCATCCCAGCACCCCGGGTGTCCCTACAGCCACCCGCGAGTTGATTATCCTCCCGGCGAACAGCTTAGGCCAGGCGCCCGGTTTAATTAAGTCAAACTACCACTTCTGAAGGGAGGGGTAGGAAAACATATAGGGGTCGTGATATTAGGGATGGGGACCGGGATGACAAATGTGGGAAATATGGATCATTTAGAGCGTTCTACTGTGACCTCCCGGAGGTTCGAATAGCCCCCTGTTAATTCGAGAAAGGTGAGTCAGTATCTTTAAGCCACAACTTACACACCAAAGTATTAACGTAATTTGCAGTGGAAGTTGTTCTTACAGCCTACCTACTTTCCTTAAATTGCCCTTGTTTGCTTATCGCCCCCCCCCCCCCCCCACTTGTCATAAAAACGTGTTTTTTTGCTTAGTTTTAAACAGAAGTGCACTTTCGCATCTTGCCTAAAAATAAGCTGCTTGAACTTGCAAAAAGAGATGTGCAAAAGATGTGCATTATTGCTCAAACAGAGAAGTTCAATTCTTCGATTTGTCCAAAGATATGCGTAGGCCTATATTTCTTGGCAAAATTCGATCATACATAGATGTGAAAGTCAAATACTATCACCTTCAGTAATGACATTAATATTAAACACAGACGATAATGAAGTTCAACGATAACGCATACCCGGTTTATCATGAAAGGCTGGGTGGGCAGCAGGCTCCATTTGAAGAATTCACGTTTTTATTGACGTTACTTACCATGAGAAAGCCGGCGGGAGACGTCTAATGGGCAGAGATATTATAGTGTAGAACATGTGTCACAGTTACTCTCATCTTTGTGGGATGTAGCGTCGCGCACCAACGATTACAAACCCCCGATAAGATGACCGCCTCCTTGTTGCTCACGCCCCTGCCACTGGCGGCGGAAGTCCCGCTTGTCTGAGTGACATGTGCGCATGCGTTACCGGATAACAGGATTATCCGGCGGAGATAATCCCGCCAAGACAAGCGGCTGGGGTTCATTTCTGGGAAGACTGATCAAAGGCGGGCGGCGAACGGAGGATTACATTGAGGGCGTGTTCTCAGGGCTTGGTGAGGTATGGTTTAGGGCTGGGGCCAAGGAGGAGCAGGCACTGGAGGAGCAGGCACTGACAACTTGGAGAAAGGCCAAGCTTATAGCAAAGGGGTACCACATGTAGAAACGGCCTGGAAATAGGGTGCCTAGAAAAATAAAAGAGTATTGAATAAAAGTCAAGGGAATAATGATAATGTCTTCTAATGCTTATTGATGTTTCAGATGGCACATGCTTGACTGATGGGGTGATGCTGAAAGAATCAAGTGGGTGTTGTCTTTGTGTGGGTTGTAGATCTGGTGGGTTGGTTGTGACTAGTAGTGTGACGTTGAATGCTTCAAGTGGATGTTGTGTTTATGTTGGTTACATCTTTATGAGATAGGTTTGAACTGGTGGGTGACATTTAATGGATCAAATTGGTGTTGTGTTTATGTGGGTAAGATCTTTAATATAATGATGGTGTAGGTTAGTACTGCTGCAGTGATGCTGAAGGGATAAAGTCATTGTTGCGTTAATGTGGGTTAGGTTTCCAATATGTTAGTTAGGACTGGTGAGGTGACACCAAAGCCCATCCCTCTATGATAATTTTCTCTTTGCCTATCTTGTCTCTAGGTGGGTAGGTAAGGTCTCCATGGCGTGGGTTAGGATTAATATCTTAAAGCAAAGGCCACATGCTTACTGGAGGGTGATTTACACTCGATTACTTTAAACCAATGGCCAGTTGCTTCAAACAGCGTCAGCATACACAACGCCCAAGTGGGTGTGACTGTGAGGTTTAAAAGGACTAAGTAGGGGATGTGTTTGGGTGGGTAAGGTCTCCATGGTGCAGGTTGGGAATGAGGAGACTGTGAGGTTTAAAAGGACTAAGTAGGTGGTGTGTTTGGGTGGGTAAGGTCTCCATGGTGTAGGTTGGGAATGAAGAGACTGTGTGGTTTAAAAGGACTAAGTGGGTGGTGTGTTTGGGTGGGTAAGGTCTCCATGGTGGAGGTTGGGAATGAAGAGACTGTGTGGTTTAAAAGGACTAAGTATAGGTGGTGTGTTTGGGTGGGTAAGGTCTCCATGGTGTAGGTTGGGAATGACGAGACTGTGTGGTTTAAAAGGACTAAGTAGGTGGTGTGTTTGGGTGGGTAAGGTCTCCATGGTGCAGGTTGGGAATGAGTAGACGCAAGGGGGGGGGGGGGGGGCACTCAGATATAGGCCTAGTTTGGGTAGCGTCTGTGGGCACAACTGTCAGGAATGGTGGCGGTGCACTTGCTCTCAAAACTTAAAAGGAAGGGCGGTCCCACATCCTGTTTAAGATTTTCTACCTATTTATGCATCAATTTGTGGACCTAACAGTATATTTGAGTAGCATAGGTGCTAATTGAGGAGTTTGTCCTGCTTCTGTCTAGAGTCTAGACTCAAAAGGAACGAAAACAATGGGCGGTGGGCTACAGTTAGTCTATTTTCAGCTATTTGAAAAGCGGTCAGCTTCTCTGAAATCCCCAAAATGAAGGACGGGAAGTCCCACAGTTGTTACCCAAGTCCAAAGAGTGGGTGCCCCGCCTTGGGGGGAGGAGTCTGGGGTTTAAAAGGACTAAGTAGGTGGTGTGTTTGGGTGGGTAAGGTCTCCATGGTGTAGGTTGGGAATGAGGACAAGATGGATGCAGGGAGGAGTGCATGTAAATGGTCTATATGGGAGGGTGGGGGTGAGTGTTAACCTGTTGGTGCAGGCCTTAGGGTGATGTATAGGTGTCTGATGCGGCTGGTCAGTCAGTCGGAGACGATGAGCTGTGTACCTTTGTACTGCCGGCGGCCAGCCAACATCTGTGCCAGGGGGAGAACGTCTCCACCTCTCCCCACCCACCTTCACTTCTACAACCCTCCCTTCCAACCCCGACACTCACACTCTCTATCATCCCCCTGCTTCTGTATGCCTTGCAGATGCCAGCTCTTCCTGGAATCAAGACTCAACTATTATCGCTTTTACATAAGGATTACCATCTAGATGTAATACATCCAGGAAAAAACATGTGGTGGATAGATCTCTTTATCCCATCAAATCATCTGGAAACTGTTTATAACATTCTTTATTTTGTTCGGTATGGTCAAAGTCACATGATGGGTAAAACACTGGTTCAATTTTTCAAGACGTTAAGGTCATAGTAGCACAACATCTGTTACTTAATGATCCATGGTTAGTTATTTTCTTGGTGTTTTTTTCACCATATGCATAATGCATCAATACGTACAAAATGATAACTCCCGAGAATGGGTGGGATTATAATTTGGGTGATGATCTATATTGTATCACTTTACGTTCTATATACTTTGCATTATTCAGGGTACCTCGCGTATGGAGTATACTATCTAGTTAAAGTTGAGGGGTCGCCTTAAGGGATCACCATTAAGGACCACCTCCAGGTATCACCTGCAAATTTCAACTCCAGGGATCACCTAGAGCTCCAGGGATCACCTCTAGTTGCTTCAGAACCCGGCTGCTAAATTAGTTTTGAGGATTTACAGCCTACTACCCCAATATAGAAACACAAGACACCTACCTACCAAGTCCATCCACTAAACCACGTTAAATACTGAGAATACTATCCATCCTTTCTGAATCTATACATTGTACATAAAACCATATGACCCCTTTGCTGTTGCGTTACCGACAAGCCTATAGACCTTGATGCCAGGGTTGCGCGTGCCCAACTAGGTGTATCCTTGCGCCTAACCGCGGAAGAATCACGTCATTAGGACCTAATTTGGCCGTACGCGTCGGGCCGACGCTGAGCCGAGCTAACGGTTCACCAGAGAGTACGCGTAAAACGACGCGGCCTTCCGCGCCGATGCCTTTCCCGCCTAAACAGAGGCGTCTCGAATGCCGCAGACGATATTTTGACGTCACGTCCTCCCCAATTTCGCGTCTAATAAATCTACGGCTCTGGCCAGGGGAGACGTAACGGAACATTAGGTTTATTATGTTGTCCTTTTGTCTCACTTTTTACCTGGAATGTATACCCGAAAGGAGATTCCATCCCGCACCTGTTCGAAAAAAAGATAAAGTGAAAAATAAAAACGCAACCCCCTGAAAGCATGGGTTTCTATGGAAAAAAGGGGAATAGCTAGAGCATAAGATGAAAGTCAAATGGATAAAGCTTTGAATGTGAATTGTCAACTGAAAACCGCTACTTGGACACTTTTTACTATTGCGATTGGCAAATTGCTGCCTTTATGAATAGATGGGCGTCAATTTTAAGAACCCTTGAGATACTTTAAAGTAGAGTTAAAAAGGGTACGATTCTTTGATAACGACTTTTTTAAAACAAGCGATTTATCTTATTCGATTTCCGGGTTCTAGGCATCTATATTGTTTAGAATGCAAGAATGGAAGATTCTGCTGGTTTTGATAAGTCTCATCGGTTGCTGCGCTGTTTTAACGTCTAACTACATCTGAACAATTTCTGGACGCAAAGAACTTCAGTAGGCCTATATTTGACTTTCTTCCATGTTTATTTCCGCCATTAATATTGACGAACAGTAAGATACATGCATACAATTGAATGTAACTTTGAAACTTCATTTCATGTACTGGTGTCACGATACAATATGATATATGACTTGGGCAATTCATTTCATATACTGACGTTATGATGCATTGTTAAATTAGATCGCTTTTGTTTATCATCCGGCTGGCCGGAAGTCGTCTGCTACCATATTTCGACGCGGGAAGCGCGCCAGTCTCACTCTCCCAGC
This sequence comes from Lepidonotus clava, assembly GCA_936440205.1. NCBI lineage: Eukaryota > Metazoa > Annelida > Polychaeta > Phyllodocida > Polynoidae > Lepidonotus > Lepidonotus clava. The sequence continues at coordinate 25,964,276 of OW387135.1, forward strand.
GGAGGAGTGCTCCTGGTGATTTAAGCGGCTCGGGGATTACACTGGATTATATGTAATTTTTATCAACAGCGTGCAAGACGCGGCGCCAACAAGACGGACGGGGTCATAACTCGCGCGGGGCGAGTCCGGCGGGAAAAAGCGGGGTCGGCAGTGCTGCCACCCAGCGGCGGGCCGGCGCAGTGATCGATGGCCGCCATTTTGGTACGCCACAATAAAATCGATCAGGCCGACATGGCGACCTGGGCGCGGCTTTTATTGGTGGCAGCGGAGGGCCGCGTCACACGCCGATCTTCATCTGCAGGCACTGCGCTAATTGCGCACGTGTCAGAATATCCCTCCGCCCGCACTATTTATCCTCGGCGGAGGGCGGTCACACGGCCGAGGAGGGCGAGATTTAGGTGTGCGCGGGGCGCGGCGTCGGCAGCGACCTTCGCACCCCATCCGGCCGCGCGAACACCTTATCTATCAAAAAACAAGACGCGCGCCCCCGCTCCAAGGTCGAAGGGACCACTGACAAACCAATCCATTGCGCGCGCGGCCGATTCCGGAGGGGGCAGAATGGCGATGAGTTCAATTGTTCCGACTGGTCGGGCTGACCTCATTACGGCCGACGATAACCCGCGCCGCCCGACTCCTCCAGGGTCGCTTCCGGGCGGCTGGCAGTGCCAGGAGGGGGCGCCATCTGGTGACAATAATACGTCAGGCGGAAAGAGGGGGCGGAGTAGGCGTAAGGACGTCCGAGGGAGGGCAAGAAGATGAGTAGAAATGGACATAAAGTACCACGTTTCCAGAAGAAGGCTACATGTGTGACTGCAAGAGCAGACGACTTTTATCCTACATGTAGTTTTCTATTCGCCATTTTTTTCTACAAATTTATCCCTTAGGCCTACTTTTTTTCTTTTGGGATTTTGGAACTCATTACTCTGATTCAAGTTGTTTGTTTCAGGTTATTTTTGCTACTGAACTCCAACAGCCACATTTGTAATAAAACATTCAATGAATATAACAATATTTAGGCCTACTACTGAAAGAAATCTACTTGCATGTAAAATATTGGATAGGCCTAGGCCTATATTAAACTTTAAAGCAAGCCGCCTAATATGGATTAACTTACACCCTTTACAGACTATAATAGACTCATAATACGCTTATAACGACAGTTCAATACAGGTAAAAAGCGCAATCTGGGGCTATAGGCCCATGTAGAGGGTTAGTTACAGGTATTCTTATATACGAATTACAATAATATGTGAAAATAAGTAACAATAACTCTTTTTCCACCAATGAAACCTTAAAAAGGACAGACATGAACCAATGTGGCACATTTATCATACTAGGTAATTCACCCTGCTTCATGTAACAAAAGACAGGTAGGATGACTCAGTCAGGACACAAAGAATGACTAAAACCACCGTGAGAGTGCCGTTCTATAGGCCTACACCAAGTATTAACCGTCTATTCGGAGTAGTCAGTCTTTATTGTGTATGAATAGTTCTTCCCCGACATTTAGGCCCACCCAACTTATCCACCTACCTGCCACTCATGTGACTCACAGTGGACACATATAATAACACATCTCCCTTCTACCACAAGTCAACGTGGGAAAACTTCAACACAAACTATTCCAAGTTAACAGCCCAGAAGCCTCAGTTGACCTGTCAGGGCGGAGGCTACAATGTTATGGGTTGATGATTCTATTCCCCGTCAGAGGCGTTGGGAAAAAAAGACTCGCCCAAGTGTCTAAACTTACCAACTAAAGATAAATATATTATTTGCAATCCAATACTTCCCCCGGGACTGAACGGGACTGGGATTTGTATATGAGGGTATATAGCATGGGTATGGGAAGATTTTAGTGATCAGTCGTCAGCAAATAGTTAATATCACGACCTCGGCAAGATGTAGAAATGGCCGAAGACATCAAACCGTCGTTGAAGAAAAATGTGTATATCTATCAAAGTAGTTCCTAACAGAAGCATAATAGGCCTATATAACTTTCAAATGATATCCCGTAACTGTAAAATGTATGTAGTCAGCAAAAGTCGAACTTGGAAAGAAGAGTGTTTTAACAGAATGACTGATCGCCACAACACAACATATTTTATTTTGGTTATCTAAAGATTAAAGAAAAACACTATCGGCTAATCAATGTGTTTTTGTGAGGCAGGTGCTGAGTCAACATTTGACTACAAAAAAAACATGATCACCTTATCTGTCTGATTTACTCCTATAAAGTGGAAAATACTCTTTGTTTCTTGGAGGATGTATCTACTCTTTTTTTCTTAGATATAGCTAATTCTTTTTTTGTTACTAGACTTGGGGATTAATGTAGTGTTCACTGTGGCAATTTTTTTTATTTCGAATATACAAATGATAAAGTATTTGACAATTTCTTTGTAAAGTAGCCAAAATATTAGAATTGAAAGAAAACCAAAGGCGTGATGACAGAGGAATAAGAGATAGTTCAGCTCGGTGCACTCTTACAGAGTATACTAATCCGGAGTCTTTTGATGCAATCGGATTCTATTATAAAATTTAATGGTGACATCCATCTTTATGAAATAGCAACTGCCATGGAGTCCAAAATACATGCTCATCAATTGCGAAGGCACCGAAACTTGAAGTTTTTTTAGTTCTTAGTAAATTACATATTTTCCTATTCGAATTACATTACCAAGGTCATTTTTACAAAGATATAACTTTCCCATTTTGCATTTTTATTCTAAAGATATAGAAATAACTTCACTCTAGTGGAACTGCAGTATGTTTGAGCGAACCTTAGAAATAAAGACAGGTGTTGACACATGTTTTTCACCATCCTTATATCAAAACGCCATTGCATCCAATCTTCACCAAGCCCAACCTGTTCAGTGCTAGCTACCATTGGACACAGAGTAGCCAGAGTCAGAGGCAGAGTGCCAGTTGAGATAAATGCTTATATCTCAACTAAATTTCTCATACAGCCCCTCCCACAGCCCCATCAGTTGTGGCCCAATGGGTAAGGTGGCGGACTTTAGTGTGGACAGCTGGGGTTCGCCTCACGTTGGCGGAGTTCACTTGTCATTGGGTGAAAAAAGTGGAATATGCAAAATACTGTGGACCACATTTTACACTGTAAGTTTCTTCAGCATAAAACCCCAGTAACACCTTTTAAATTACTAAATTTTTAGTTTAACACAAATTCAATACTTGTTTATATAAGTACGTTGTTTTCCTGGGGTAAATTTGGAGTTAGTTGATTAAACGAGTTCTCAGCGAATAAAAAGTTTAACGATTTCTCTCGAGACCAGACTTTTAGTTGAATCGCTCGCTGGGTACCCCCTTTACAAAGGATTTCTTTAACAACTTAAGTTTCAACCACCGCATTACTTCTGGTTTCCTTTAAGCCATGTTTATACAAAACCAACATTATCATAATAGTATTCACTAGAAATCATTTAAGATTATCAAATAATTGCTACTTAACCTATAATCATCCATTATCTCATTTGAAACACGAGACGTAACCAGAGCCGAACCCTTTGACTCTATTATATCTTTTTCCTCACCATATTGCCCCAACCTGTCGATTCTGGGGGAGATTGCAAGCTGGAAAAATGACTGTCGATTTTGTCGATTTTTATTTTGCAAGTTGTCGTGTCTGGGACCCTGGACCACCATCGGGACTTGCCGTGGAGACGTGTGTATGTTTTTTGTTTTGTTTTTGTTTTTTTAATTTCTTTATTTCCAAAAAGACTTTCAAACAAGGCTTGATCTTCCAAGTTTTTACTGTTTTACTCCTAATTTCAGGATTCACTTGTATAACATATGAAAAAAAGTTACAAAAATATTAAGGGGAAAAAACTGTTGTGTGTATATGTTGTGTGTGTGTTGGGGGGGGGGGGGAGTAGGGGGTAAAACACAGCTCAAAACACCAGGTAGACCCCTTTGATGTTACCGCCCCAGGTACATCCACCTGTAGAAGGGAACCAGCAGGCTTTGTGTCCCTACTGGCCGTTATCTGATGCTACTGACGAGGGGGCGGGGCGGCCTATTGCTATCCCATTGTCCCCGCCCGTTTTCACCGTCAGTATTGTTATGATGAGAAATCGACGCCGACATGTGAACATGTCAGCCTCACAACAGGTGGGGTCAGGCCGACAACTGGGGGGCGTGGCCGCGTGTCGTCTTGAGGAATTAGTGTTTGATTTGCTTGGGATTGACTCGGTTTTATTTTGACCTTTGCCGGTGTCGCCTAGCGTATATTCAATATTGTTGTTGTATTGTTGGGGCTAATGATTGCCGTGAACAGGGTTTTGGTTGTGTAGGTGTGTGAACACTCAGCGATTAATCTACAGTTGTGATGGGGTCTTTTCCTCCTGGTATGTTCTTTGAAGGTTAACAACGGCTAGGTACTGGTATTATGACCGGAGTCACCTATCTATACAACCTTCACCTAAAGGTACTGTACACGTATACTATTTATAAAATATAAGTAATCTAGACGTTTAAAGGAATTCACACCGTTAAAGGCCGCAGGTTCAACAACACTCAACAGTCAAATCCATTTACATAGGCCTATTAGATGTAGAAATAAAACATTTAGTGCACTGATAAAAACAGCCAGCCAAAAAGTATCACGCCCAAAAAGTATCAAAAATACGCCCAAAGCACTCTCATTTTATGTATAAAGCAATTGTCTGTAATCCAGGATCTGTCGCCAAAATATATTTTAAAAAGGTAGTAATACAACAACCAAATATGTAATAATGTTACAAAACACAATACTGCAGATCCCATAATTATACAGTGTATATTCTAGCAAACAGGAGCTGCCGCCAAAATATATTATTATTCAAAAACATAACAAAATCAATGACCAAATAATTAATTACATTAAGAAAAACAATGCCGCAGATCCCATATGGATTCTATACCTGAGACGGTTTGGTGGGTGGGTGGGTGGGTGGGGGGGGGGGGGATTTGCGGTTGTTTGTCCAACGAGTAGTATCATCAAAGAGCAGGTTTACTTTGTTAGTTTAAACTGTGTGTTTTGTGAGGGGCGTGTATCGGCGTGTAGAGGACCCCCAGTTAGTGGGCGGGTGTCATTAAGGGGTCTCAATACCCCCGGCCACAGGTACAGCCGGCTGTGGGTTTGGGCACGAGCCAACCCCTAACCACCACCCGCCCACTCCTTTACCGACCTACCGACCCGTCAACCGCCGCTATGCATAGACATTCCCACTACAGCTATAAAAAACAAACATAAAACTAACTTTTGGAGTGACTTCCTTGTTTTATTCAGTGAGGGATTGTTGTAGTTTACGGAAGAGGTTACTCAGTTTTTAGAGTACCCAGAGAACTAGGTTATTTGGTGGTACACATTAAGTATGTTGTCAATATCAGCTGTTATGTCTTTAAAAATTTGATTCTGTGTGGAAATGGAACCTTCTGTACTTACATTCAGACAAGGGACGTAGAGTAATACCAATTTTATATGAGATTATTAAGAGTATAGGATTGTGGGAGGGCCGGCCGAGTGTATCGCGCCCGCCGCCCGACGCTCGCCGCGCCCCGAGCGTACCGCGCGGCAGCCCGGGCGGCCGGGCGGCCCCGACCGCGACACTGCACCGCCCCGTCAGTAGTATACAGAAAGTAACACTTGACACTGGTACGTGTCATGATGCAGGATACTCTGCAGTCTTGGTGCGTGGACTTAATAATAAAGGGGAAGCTTTTCATTCGTTTCAACTCATTGTGTGTTTTCACAATAAAATTAATGTCAAGTCGTATTATTTTCACTCTAAATTCGGCATAAATGAATATAGTATAAGGGTGTTCCTTTAGTGTTTAATGTTATATTCACACTTTAGTGTTTAATGTTATATTTGTATCTTTGTGGGTGTACAGCATTGGGATTTATAGCTTTATCAGGAGATGAAAAGGGCATCGTAGATGTATCTTTATTTCTGTGTACAATTCTGAGATGCATACCTCATCCAGATAAAAAATGAAACAAGGAGATTTGTGAGTGTCCTGTCTACTACCTAGGCATACTGATTATTCCAGCAATGTTCTATGATAATCTGACATGATACTAATGTGGCGCTCTTTCAATATTTTTCAACTAAAGATTTCATTTTCCCCTGACTCTTTTCAGCTGTGGACCCAAGGTGGATCAAAAGGGGTCACCCCCCCTCCCCCGACCAAAGGAAGGTCTTCCTGTCTACAATTTGGACATCTCAAAATAGGAAAATCTGTGTAAATCAGGTGTTTTTAATTTTTGATTTTATAGGGGGTGGGGGTGGGGGTGTTCAAGTTTTGTCCGCCTGGAGCACTGGCTTTTGATCAGACCCTGCTATTTGAATAAACGCATCCCCTATGTTGTTGTATCTCGTCTATGGGTAAGATATGTGTTAACAAGTCATTGTTGGGTCACAGCGACACGTGGTGGAGCTCTCTCTCCCCGGAAATGGCTTATTATCAGCCGCCTCCCGTAAGATGGGTGAATGTTGGTTCACCATCTTGAAGACAGGTGGCGGTAAGGCGCCGTGCTAGATCCGTGAGTGACTCAGTGCAAAGTGAGCAGCTCGGGGAACTTAACGTGACTTGATGATGGAGACGGGTATAGTAAGAAGAAGGTGATAAGGACGGCACTACATGGTAGATAAGCAATTAGGAAATAAGCTCATCATGGATCAAAACAATAACACAACTCAAAATAAGCTCACAATCCATATAGAAATACATCTCCTTGAAATCAATACAGTTATTACAAAACTCTTACGGTTAGGTCTCCAAGGTTGCCTCTGAGTCGTCAAAATAAGTAATAATAAGGTTGTCCCAGCACTGACAGAACCAGTGACAGCTGTAGCACTGACACTGACACCTAGCTCCGACAGTGACGGCTCCTCCAGGGTGCCACCGTAGACATTACACCGGAATTTAGCATGCCACCCAGCCCCCCAGTGTCGTCCACTACTCCTGCCACTCATAGACTACTGTTATGCTGGGGACTATATACTATAATATAGGGCTCAACATTAAGGCTTTTGGCTTGGCTGCCCGTCGGGCAGGTGTGTACGAAATTTTGCCTGCCCCACCTTTAAATATACCTGCCCCAACTTCACTATATTATCATTATATTGCAAAAGTCCATCTGCCCTTCGGGCAGGTGAAGGTCAACATTTACCTGCCCCACCTCAAGTTTTACCTGCCCCGGGCAGGCGGGCAATGCTTAATGTTGAGCCCTGTTAATAGACCTGCTTTAAATCATTGTTATTCTGTTTGATAAGAATACCAAAACCAATTAGACCAAGTGTTTTTATAACTGTATACAAGACAACAAAAGTCCCCGATTCATTCGTGGGCAATAACTATCGGATATAATTAGTGATACAAATACATGTAATTGATAACAACGTGAGTTGTGTGCTCACAAACAAATTCCCACTCAAATCACACTACAGGTACCCATCTACTAAGGGGGGGGGGGGTAATCTACGATGCGATCATGGGCTAATTCTGAATTTCGAAATTGTGTTTGGTAAAATTTAGATAGTCTCATGGACAATTATATTTCTTATAGAAATAAAAACACAGTAGTTGTTGCCAAAAACAGCGAATTCGGATTCAAAATACATCTCCAAATACACAATACATGCATATGAAGGGAATCAGTTCGTGTTGTGTTTCATTGTGGACCAGTGGCCTTACTCCAGTGCCGCCCCCTTCCATCCATATATAGTAAGGAGGCCGCGGTCACGGTCCATCGGTTCGCGTCACGCCTGACTACACCACACGATCCAATCACGTATTTGGCCGTGCATGCGTGACGCTACTAGCCTGATTGAGAGCAAATATTGGGCTGTTGTATATCACATCGTTGTAGTAGTTGTGATATCTTTTTAATGAGTCCATTCGGTCCCCAATGGGACTTTATATTGAAGTATAATTATTATGAATAAAAACTAGATCCGTGTAGGACATAAAAGACATTATGTTTTGGATCTACATAAAAAATATATGATCCTTATCATGGTCAAATCCCGAAGGCAATTGAGCTGAGATTCTGTAAAATGTATCCCTATGCACCTCCAGTCAAAAAGATGGCGCATGCGTATCTATAATACTACAACTAGTACTAATCTAACCTATTATCTTGAATTCCATCTCAAGCTTGCTGTAGAGGCTTTTTCAACACTGTGCAATGTGCAAGTGCACTTTTTTTTGTAAACACATACTTGCAGATATATATTATATGATAGGCTTCCTTTGGTGTAACTTTTAATTCTTAGAAATTATGAATAATGTTTTACTACTCCTTGGTTCTAGATGAATAACAGATGGACCTAGATCAGTTTTACTACCTGCAGTTGTAAAGCAATGTAGGTCGGCGTAAATTATCTAAAATATTCCAAGGGCTGGGGCAAGAGTTTTGTATACATCTGGCAACAAGGTGAAATATAATATTAAAATGAAGGTTAGTTAGTTTGCCTTGCCTGTCATTGCATGACAAATGAGTGTCATGGTTGGGACAACAGGCCCAACCTGAGGGTTGACTTATTCATCATCAAGGAAGGCCACCCTATTGTTGTTAGTAACACCAACATTTGTGAGTTATACACGACACACAGCCTCCGATAAATGACGTAGGGATGAAGCATAGACAATCATTTAAGAGCCATCAATAAAGGTTAGGTTCTAGATGACTGGAATAGGTCGTAAAAGTGTAACACTATGATGGGGGGTATTTGATTCAATTTGACTCTAAGCTGTCGTGGAGGATTTGTATAGTGAAGTTAACACATGATAAAGTGGTAAAATTGATTCCATACACGACGATGCCTGGGGCAATGTGTCATAAAGGATAGGACGATGTAATAAACATAAACCAGTTATCAAATTGTAAGAACTCAAACCGGTTTTGCCTGAATCGACCATGTGAACTTTCTAATAATAAATCAAGACAGTCTGTCCAATAATAGAAAATGGATTCAGAATTTGTTGGACGGAAGACACATTAAAAAACGGATGATGGAAAAAAACGAGATGGGAGGTCCGGGAGTCGGGGGGCTTATTAACAAAAAAAAGAGCTGCTCCTTCTGAGGGAGCTGCTCGGAGCTGCTCATTATTGAGACGCCTTAGTTCTCCGTTTTAGTCGCTCTGAGCAGACCGGCGGGGGCTGGCCGAGGCGACGCGGCCCAGCGGAGCGGGACGGGGCGGGCAGGGAATCGGCATTGTCAGTTGTAAATAGAGGAATAATTAGGCTGTTAAATCCGCCGTCTTGAGCCTCAATAGGATAATTACAACATGCTTAAGTAAACACGGCGCTGGATCAAAAGCGCGCTCGGACTCACCACATGGGTGAAGCAGCCCCTCCCCACTGCTCCTACCTCCTTCCCATCCTCCAGCAACCCCCACCCCACCCCTTAATGCCAGCTGCCCACTGAGGGCCCCCTTCACAATACCCCTAGAAACGGAGTGGCGCTTCCTAGAAGTCACCATGGCAACCGTCCTAGAAGGCGGGCTGCGACAGGGCCGGGCGAAGTGACGTACGAGCGAGTGTGTGGGGCCTATAGTGGGAGACGGGTATTATTAAGATGTTAATAAAGGCCGACTGTCGGAGGTGTGAGTTAAAAGGGCGCAGGCCCTGCCGACCCCCACCCGCCCACCCTGCCGACCCCCACCCATCCACTGTCGACCCCCACCCATCCACTGCCGACCCCCACCCACCTTGCCAGCTGGCCGGGAGTGGGTGGGCATTGTCGGGGCCGCGCGCCAGACCTGCCTCTCCCGTGTACGTTTCAAGTGTGGGTGCTCGCAGTTATCGGCCTGGAAAGCCCTCCTTTACAAGGGCTCCAATGAGGGGGAAAGGCTGTCACACCCCTCGCCCACTGCCCCGCCCTTCCCCACCCCACCCAAGGACGCCGCCACTTCAGGGAGTGCCCCCGACCCGGGCCCCCGACAACCGACAGCTCATTTGTTTGCCGCTCTTTCAAGTTTCAAGAGTTAGATTAATTTAAACAGGTTACTTGATGGTCTTTTTAATGAACTTAATGGCTTGAGTGTTCTGCTAGACGTACAGGTATCTTTTGTAAACATTCTTAGGAAAGTATGGCAAGAATGTAATATGCATTTTTGGCCGAGGCACCTATATTGATGTGTTGAAGATCTGTTTATAAATTTATGTATAAAAAGACCGTAATGTCCTGGCAACTGTTAGATATCGAGCAAGATTGTATGCAATGATTTATTGTTAGCAGCTTAATTATATATGCTTATAAAATAAGTGAGACACAAACACAAAATAGATATGAAAGCCAGGCTTTTATTGCAAAGGAAGATCGGAGGTACGAACACAAGTTATAAAATGGTCCTCGACCAAAACAACCGATGAAGAGACATAGTGTCAATGATTCCTGAAGAATCGGCATAATTTTGTGGTCGCTGACATTATCATTATTCCTCCTCCCATTACAACTAATAATGAGGATGATTTACGGATAGTTTCTCATTATTATAATTGATAACGAGGACTGTTATTTTTCAGCACCTGGCACTCTCTAGACACCAATATCATCATATCAGGCGACTTCCCTTACTCTGTGTGGGTGTTAGTGAAAAGCCTACGCGTATCCCTCAGCCCATTGTGAATAATGGATCGAGAGTATTGATGATTAATTACAGCAGTTAAAACATTGACAATTGCTTGAGTTCTCTTGGTGAACCGCTTACTATACAATGAGATTCAGACCCTTTAGTCTCTAAAATGCCGGCGTCCGAACGCCCTCTGACCGAACAGAACACAGCGGTTATGACGTCATCATAATGGCGGACACTTCCGCTACATCCGAGTCAGGTTTAATCAAATCAAAGCAAACTGCATTTTACACCTGGAAGATGGAACATATATGTTTTTAAAAATAGACGTGCAGTTCTTGTCCCAGAAAACCAAACCAAAGTACTTGAGGAACCTTGGGTTTCGGCTCTCCTTTAATTTCTTTAATTGTATCTGTTACACTGACCATCATCATATTTACTTCATTCTACTTACAACGACATAAAATTCCTGAAGCAAAAATCTCAAAAATACAGGGTTTTTACGACTCTTATCAAAACGATTTAATACATACATATGATTATGTACACATGGCAAGAAATCATTCTCAAAACTCCAACCAGACATTAACAGACTGTGTTTACATCATACGCCAAGTGACTGCTGCGCTACAGACTCGTACACTTGGCGCTTGGGACTCATAGATTCTGTTCAGTAAGTACATTTTCATTTCACATCTGGTCATATGCCAGAGTGTCAGATTCCATGACAGGAACCCAAATAAAAAACAGAAGGAACTCTTATGGTGTTAAGCATAACCTACCCCATCTGTGGCAAGACTCTGTTGGAACACCAGACTCACTTTTTGACTCACCAAACTTAGTTTTTTGACTCGCAAAACTTAAACTTTTTAACTTGCCAAACTAATTAGGTATTGTTTGTGAGGTGGATAATAAGAAGACTCATTTAACTTGCTGGCCACATAGTGGTATTTCCTACAATGTATTTGGACAGATTCTTACATCTGGTTACAGAAATAGAACATAGTAGGTCACAACCTGTTATCAACCATATCCAGAACAATATTCAATTCTTCCTCAGCCAATAAAACACTCAATAGTTAATACTTCCTTCAAATGATAGTCTAAAAGCAACATGGTTTTGGGATTGTTATCATTAGTGTTGGGTTGGCATACTCATACAATGCAGGGTGGGATTAACGTTGTACTGAGTGGATCTAGTAGGGACTCCCTGGTGACTGAGTTGAATTAGACAACGGTTCTGGCGGTGTCTGTGATGTTTGCCAGGGTCATCATCACTCAGAGAACCAGACACCATAGACATGCAAATAAACCAGCAGCCTCCTAGTCCAAACACGTTCCAACAGCTCATCTAAACTCAATATTCATCCAGTGTGGTTTGTTTTTGTAGTTTATTGCTACTCTTTTACTCTGCCCAACAACAATCATTCATTCCAAGGAAAAAAAGAAAAGCACCAATGGTCCACATTTTAATCGATATTACCAGCCCAGTTTTAAGCCGAAATGCTTTGATAAAGGGTATTCTAAGTGTGCCTTTAATGTCCTACATTTTGTGAATGCACATAAGGTCTGAGACCATGTTTTCAATCTGAACCCAAATTTCCAACCCCTCCCCCAACCCAAAACCTACCCTGAGAATTTGTACACCTCTCCTTTAAGGACCCCATGACCCACTCTGCTCCTCTAGGTGTCGCTGCTATGGGACCTTTGACCCCCCCTCCCCCCTCTACTACCTGCCCCCCTACTGACCCCTGGTCACCTCTGACCCTGGCCCCCTTGGCTCGGATCCCAGTCGATGAATTATGCATATTCTCTTCACCTTCTACAATTTCGATACGGTTGTTAAACCAGGGCCGCTCTCAGAAGTGACCCAGGCCCCTGATCTCGCATCCCGCTCTCCCATTTCAACTGTATGCACCTTGAATATTCTGACTTTCTACCCACCTAAAAAGGGCCAGAGAAGAGAGTGAGTCCCATGATGGTCTTGCTTTTACTGTCTATTTAATGTGCCCTAATATAATATTTATAATATATATGCATATACACGTATATGTATAATGTTTCTTAATGATAATGCTTAACTTAACTATAAATGACCTATTTGTAAGTATGAGCCTTCTGAATAATCCAGTCCTTTTTTTGATAACTTAAATGAACACAAATGTTTACGGTAAAATCACACGGTTGTCCAGTCAGTAGGCCCCTGTTATCAAGGCTAGCCATACCACAGCAGACACATTTTTTCTGCCCGTATCTCAAATACAAGACCTATCTAATAATCTCAAATGCAAAGCAATGACACCATCTATTCAACGCCTGGCAGTCCAGATATCCCAACCAATGTAGTGTTTGATCCTAGTAGTTTGTCTAGCTTTTCCTTACTAAAATTGAAATGTAACGAAGGTACCATTGAACTAACCATGGCTTTCTTACATTTCCCAGGGGGAACAAACGATAAAACTCTGGAATGAACCGTGAGATAATGAAAAACTCATCCATTTCCCAGTTGTTCTTGTGGTGTCGGGGTTTGCGATTTTCAGATTTAATCATAAACACCTCTTGTGAGGGAACTTGTAGAGGAACATCTCTGGAAACTACAAACATTTGTTATACAATAGAACTCGGTCTTGGAAAATTATTGCTTTTGTTTACAGTGAAAACATAAACCTCCGAACATTACAATGACAATATAATGTCTGATTGGACAAACTGATCCACGTTTTGGCATTGACATGAGCTATATCATTTTAATGCTTGACGATGTGCATTGTCCAACATGATATATAGAGGACATTATATTATAATATATTCTTCTGTTTCTTTACGTTATAATAACATATATATGACCACATTTACATAATATATCATAAACTCTCAACATGTACAGCCGATGTGAATGTAAGTACTCTCTGATGAGGAAAATGTCATGAAAACGTCATGGTTCTGACGTCAGTGATGTCGTTTGGTGATGATGTCAGTGTCAGTAGTTTGGGACTGATACAATGGATATATTACATAAATTCACTACCTGTATGGACGAATTCTCCGGACAGTTGACAAGTCAGTATAAGACGTGCAGCAATGTGCACCCCCTCTCTTTGTGTTGCACTTGAACATTGGTAGCATGCATGCGGGGACACACAACACATGCTGTTATTCATGTCCAAACACCTGATCATCAGCAGCTGCACCTGACCGGTTGAAGTCACTGCACCCCACCCCCATCCCAAACAGTGTATTTACAGTGGTTAGCTTCTACAAGGCAGCACTGACCGTCCTTGGTTATAGAAATATTGGTTTAAATCATTTTAATCCTATTCTACATCATAGATCGGTGGGATTTGCATCATTTCAAGAGTGCTCCCCTCACACGAACCGTCTGTCCGAACCGCGGGTATTGCTATCACTGATAGTGGTTATCAGTGTTTTCTCTACTGTTATTATTAATAGGAGTAATCTCTGGACCAGGGTTGGCCCCTTGTAGCACAATGTCTCTCGTCTCCTGTGGGGGTCATCGGGCAGACTGGGGGTCAGTGTGGCGGACATAGGGAGTGGTCAGCGGGTGACCACCGCCCATGTCCAGCCTATGACCTCCTCCAGTAGCTACCAGTCGAACCGTCCAGCTTCACGCGGCTCTACCCCGACTGTGGGAGGAACCCTCCAGTGTCTCTCCAGTGCCCCGCGAGTCTACCGCGGCGTTCGTTCGGAGATTGACCACTCTGTGTGTGCTATATGTAATAATAGTAACCACACCCCTGGCCAGTGTTGACCATTCGGTAATATCATCATGGCAATAAAGGCAGTACTCTGATGCTGATGACCACCATGTCCTTGTCAAGTCAAGTCAAATGCTAACCCCCTTTTTGTCCATCCATCCATTCATAACACACCAGAAGTCAGCTCAGCTCAGCACCGGAAGTGCCGACGATGGCGTCGCAAGATGGCCGCCCGTCCAGTTCCGGCGATGGGAAGATACCGTGTTAAACGGCGACGACGTCGGTGTGGTGGCGGGGTCCTGGGTTATCTCAATAGTAGGTGGGGGCTGTACTTTTAGGCGAACAACACGGAGCTGTGGTCGCGAGCCTTGGAGCGCAGGTCGGCCAGGCTAGCATCGATCGGGCTCGCTCTTTGGGAAGGCTGCTGTGCCTGTGCCTGGGGCTGCTGGGCCTGGAGCGACGGCTGCTGCTGCTGCTGTTGTTGTTGGGGAGCCGGCGCAGCCACTGTGTGGGGCGTAATTATAATACGGGGCTGTAAATAAGGGCGAGAAAAAAGGGGGACCTGCTCATTGTGAACCTGTGTCTGGTATACACACCGTCGTGATTTCAGAAGACAGTTTGATGACAACTATATGAATCTATCTATATATATATATACATATGATATACTTCAACGGTCATGACAGCATTGGACGCTGGGTGCTGCTGTGGGTGGCATTGGTTAGATAGTACACTCGTTGGAAACGTTTTAGTTCAAAATCCACACTTTTTTGAAGCATTATATTCGTACTTTTTGCCGCGTATCACGCATGCCAACATTTTGAAAACTAGCAAAAGCCATCCCACATGCACTCAACATTCCAATGCAGCATTGGCTCGGAGAAACAAAGCTAAAGTCGATATGAATATCATCATTCACAAATTAGGTTAATTAATTAATTAAACCAAAAGACACGACGGGAACTATACTGATTGAGGGGGATTCAACATAAAACAGGCTGTCACTAGGCATGCCATTTACTGACGCCAAGTTTCTTATTTCATGCATTTAATGATTAGGATTTGTAATTAATATAAGCACTTTGGACATACAAAATGCAACACAAAGAAAGGAACTCATAGAAAGTACACGTAACAAAGTATAAACAACAATGTCTCAATAAGTTATACATTTCATCACCATCGCTGTAAAACGAGCTCTTTAATCCCAGATCATGATTCAGTACACAGCTCACCATGCACTGACCTGGATTCCCAACTAAAGGTTTCCCCAAATATTATAACCCCCGACCAGATTTCCAAATATGACCTCCCGACCCAGATTCCCAACTTCAGGTTCTCCCAAAATATGACCCCACCCCTCCACATTTTCATTAAGAAATTATGGGATTTTAGCCATTGGAAGATTGCCATAACCATTAAAAAAATAAAAATAAACATACAAGTTGATTCGAATAAAAGACCCAAGTCTACGTCCCAGTATGAAAGACCCTTCAAATCCTCTCCTCTGACTAGTCAGAAAAGGAGTCCTTGGCTGGGGTGACGTCTTTATGACATGTTATTAGGACTGTGAGTACTGCCTGTCTCTCCCCGCTGTAATGACACATCATTCTCAGTGACTTACGTCAATGAGCTTCTGACAAACATGTCACGGCCAACGGCCACAACTAACCCTGCCAGAAGAGAGGGGGCATTTACTACGGTCACTTCTACTACACCGTCCTTACTCTGGGTTTTATTCGTAGTTTTTTTGTATTTCTTTTATCTTTTGTGACTCTGGGCCTTTGTCTTTCATGGAGGATTGTGTATACTTGGCGGCCGACCAGGCATGACCATGTCAGCTTTTCCACCTCCAGCACGACAAGGCACGACGTTTGCCTCCAGGGAAATGATTGGTCGCAAGAAAATTATGATGATTTCGGATATTTTTTTGGTATTTGTTTTGATTTTGATATGAAGATCTGGTGTTGTTACGCCCAAATAATACCTACAATTTACGTCTAGGGAAATTTTGTCTCAGTGCGGACGCATTAGGTAAGGCTTCTAAGCACTTGACATTACCATTAAATATGCTACCCCCAGGTCACTACAATGTGCAGTGGACCGTAACTACAGCGCGAGTCATCAGTAACCATGTGATCATGACCCCATTGACCGCACAACCTTGACCCCACCCTGGAGTGACCTTGTCGTAGAGACCCAGGAGGGCATTGGTGAGCTGTGACCTTGGGAAGAGACTCTTATTAATCACTTCTGTGCCGGTGAACATGTCCTGCAGATAAGTACATGTCCTACAGATACATGTCCTACAGATACATGTCCTACAGATACATGAGAGGCACTGAGGTCTTATTATCATTGGTGGTGCAGCATGTGGCCCGAGTGGAGTGGTGGTGGTGGCGGGGCCCAATACTCACTGGTTGTGTATCTCATGGTCGGCCAGGAGGCGGGGTCGGTGGTGTAGGCGTACTGCGCGTGCGTGTGCGTGTAGGGAACGGTGGTGTAGGTCGAGTATTCTCCGCCTGTAAGAAAATAGAAAACATTTAGAAGACATGTAAAATTCTCCAAATGAAGCCAATGTATTCCCTTTTTGTTTATTTTCAGAATATACAGAATATACTTATTATATATACAGATACGTTTATATATTTTTTTGAATTCAACAATTATTATCTAGATATAGCCTATTGTGTTTTCAATTGAAAATAAATTGTGTTACGACCATAGCAAACAAACTCATGCCTATATATAAAGTGCGGTAAAAAAGAAAACAAAATGGGCTTCACACCCTGCATTTGTTAGCAAACAAATTGAAATCCATGCTTATCACACTGTCTAAAACATCAACACAAAGTATCATTCCTTGATGACCCGTGGGAATGAACGGTGAGCCATTCGGATATTTAGGTAATTGTTGAAAGGGGGTAAGATATGGCTGATTTAGGGAAGGTTTAACTATAGAGAAGGAAGGGCTGGGGCCCGGGCTGGGGAATAGGTAACTGTGAGCAGCTCATGAGCAGCTCCCAGGGCTGAGAAGACAATTAGAGTGAGATGGGGAGAGGGCTGATGGCTAGGACTGCTAAGTCGACCTGATGCAGGCCTCTTTGATCTTTTACATAGCGTATACAGGTGATGGGGCAACCAGGTGTGGATAGGTGTGAGAGAAGTGGGGTGGGGGGCACTACAGGTATATCAACTCTTAAACTAATTCACCCTGTGCACTTCATTATTTTTTACAAAGATGTCATTATGTTTCTGTCTTAATTTACTCTTATGTAATACTAAATAAAGTCTATTGCTGTTTTTTATTTCACGTCTTCATACACCTTTATATCCCAACCCAGTAACATCTGATGTGTCCTAACTATTCTTACTACAAGGTATGAGTATATAACAGGGTTGTTAGTCATTTTTCCCTACCCACCCTGTTAACTCGCTGTAAACAGCCCGGAGCGCGTGGTTGTTGAGCAGCTCGCCCGCCTGTTACACCTGCTCGCCCGGTGACAGTGAGTGGCTCAGCCGCCCACGCCGAACGACAGGTCGGGCCTCTTTGAAGTGCTCACGTCCTTTGAGTCGTTTAACGAGCAGCTCAAACAACTCACGTTGTTAGTGTCCTCCCGGCCGTAAATCAGGTGGAGGGGCACAGAGCCCTGCCCCGGACAGTAGTATTGCCAGTCCGTATTATATCCGGATTATTTTCCAGCCATAAAGAGGCACTCCAACTCAAACCACGTGGTCGGCGGGGCAGGCCACGTGATTCCCGTTATAGGGGGCGCTTTGATGACGTCGGGTTTTACTTTTACGCACCGGCGATCAGGCAGCGGCCGCATAAATGCTTATAAATTCATAACATTGGTCACATGTGAGCCGCGCTGTCTTCTGGGAGGCCGGAAACCATCAGTGGCCCCTGGCGGGGAAACCGGATACTAAGTGTCTGGGACGCTGGGCCCTTTCCACGTGCACCAAACGACAATCGCAGGTGCGCGTAATGAAAGTACAAATTGGCGCCAAAGTGAATGGAGCTGGAGAGGGCCGCGCGGCGAGGATAAATGTCGGCTGCTCGGCGGAGCGGTCCCCGGCGGGAAAACATCTCACGAGCAATCAAGTGCCGACTTTGGGAAGCGTCCCTTTGATTTCCCCGTCGGCAATATTAGTTCGGTGGGCATTAGTGGCCACCAGCCAGCCCCATTTAGGACGGCCAGCAAAAGAAAGGACCAAAATGATTTTAATTGGCCAATGAGAGTTAAGCACTTTTCCCTCTGCCGAGGTGAATGGTGCCCGGACGACGGTACAAGGTACCTGGTCATTACTCAGAAAACACCACCCATCTGTTTCAGGCAGAGGCGGAGGCAGTTGGCACAGAAATCACATTACCTCAAGTCCATGGGACTTTAAACGTTCACATGTGCCAAGCCTCAAATTGAAGTGTAAGCCGTAATTTACGTACGAAGATTTACTGTCCAAAACAACCTTTAATTCCCTGGATACTTTCAAATTTTTTTCTTTGTTATTTCAACGTATGCCTTCGTTATATAAAATGTATAAGTGAATTGGATACATGAGCCCAAGTTCGAAAGAATGCCCACTTACACATGTAAATATATTCTTATAATTTACCCCATAAATAACTATAAAGACCCCATAAGAATATTCAAAATAACAGACTAACCCTGAGTGCATGTTTGCAAATAACCATTCATTTATCTAATTGGAGGAGGCGGGGGGGGGGGGGGTAAATACCGCCGGACCCGGGAGGACGGCGTCTATATACGTAACCGGGCGCCCGCCTGGAGGAGTGGGAGGTGCTGGAGCGGCCACGCTGGGTGACCACCACTCAGTGTGGCCGACACGCCACCTACCCCTCACACCACCCCTACATGTTATCACCACATTATCTGCCCATGTTATTGGTCATGCTGGGCTTGGCGTGACAGAGGCGACAACCATACCCAACCCACCCGTTTGACACCTAGGGCCTTCTGTAGGGGTTGGTATTCGTGAAATGTGACCCCCCCCCCTTCTCACCAAACAGACCCGAAGAGTAATTCCCACTACGTTTTAACTTGGTGAAATAATTTGCCATATTATTAAGGCATGGCACTCAAGTCTAGCTTGGTTTATACAGAAACACTGGTCAGAAAACATCGAAACTACCACAACACAACACACTGGTATCTAACAAAAACTGGCATCTACATCACACGCTGTCTATATATGCTAGATACAGGTGACACTAATGTACAACAAGGAGAGGGAGTGGTCATCCATGGACTGACCACACTCAGGAGGGACTCACACTCAACACGGCACACACACAGGTAGCGGTCAGTAAGCGGTCAGTTAGATTAGAAGCGGTTTACGTCTACCTGGTTGCAGGCAGGGCTAAGCTCATGCGGCCCGGGCGCTGTGGAAAGCATACAAGTCATCAGTGTGTGATCCGCCAATCACCAATCACATCCTGACAGTATTCAAGCAATCACGACGACAACAATCACGATGCTGGCAATTTATAATAATAAAAAATGAACGAAGCAAAAATAATACCAACAACAACAAAAACCAACAGAAACATCATGCAAAAGGCCCCTGGATGGCCAACAATTAACAAGAACAACATCTAAAGGGTGTGTTTGGGAACATAGCGCATGCGTGCGAGGTAAACGTCATGCGTGACGTCATCCTGACGTGCTGTGACGTCGTCTCACCTGCCATGGAGCCGGTATTGTAGCTAGCGGAGCCGGGAGGTAGGACTAGGGGCGGGACGAGACCCGCCACCGTTTGATTCGTGTAAGGTGTGTGCGAACTACTGTAGCTGGGTTGAGCTGTAAAGACAAAGAGCCAGACCGCCTTCTTAGAACTAGACAGACAAGCGGAGAGGAGAATCCACGCCCCAAGACAATTAAGCTTGGCCAAAATAATGTTGTTGTAGTGAGGAAAAACAGGAGGGTTTAGTTTAGTTTTGAATTGTATTATTATGATACGGGGGTAAAATGAGGTTAGTACCAGTAATAGGCCTGCTGTGATTCATCTTAGATAGCCATTAGAACGAAGGACATGGGTTATACATTATCAGAAGAAAGGAAGAGGCGTTTTCAGTTGGCCCCCTCCATTTCCCCCTCAGTGTCTGAATAACCCCTGAATAAAGTAAACCAGATTTGTGGGTGAGTTTGGAAGGGAGCTTGGTGTGGTAATATGACGGCTGAAATATGACGGACCAAACCGGCAACAGATTGCGACCCCCAGACGACGTCCAACATATGTGTGTACGTCGGCCGCCCTGCCGCCTCCCTCAAGACCCATACATAACTGGGAGGCTGCTACATTACCATGGAAACCGTCATAAACAAGCAAATAACTCAAGCGGTCATCTCCGGGCTAAGGGGGCAGGTGTAATGGATGCGCCCTGGTTGGGGCCACTGCAGGTCGGGGCTGGTACTGGAGGACCACGGGGCGGACAGGGCACTGGAGGAGGGGCCGGGTATGGGGGGTTACAGTGTGGAGGTACAGATATCAGGAGAAATAAAGTATGGTAAGGGGCGGCAGTAGCATTAAAGTTATTGAGGAGAAAGGAGGGGGATGTACTATAGAGTGGGGTTGCAGTTGACTGATGCTCTAGATACCCCGTTTTATATAAGATACAGCTCGTGGTCTTTGAAACCGATTCATGACATAGACCCGTAGTGTGTGATAGTGTGGGTGGGTGGGAGGAAACTACAGCAGAGGGGCCTGCAGTGCAGGAGGATACGTACAGGGTCGGGGGTCGGGGAGGTGCACTGTGGGAGGAGGGGGAGCTGTCCTTCTCTACTATCCATCTCCGGGGATCAAAGCCCTGCCGGCCCAGCCGCTGCTAGGCAACCAGCCGTGCTACTTGTGGCTGGTAAAAACGACCCAGCAGTATGGGGTAAGCCTACTGTAACCCTGTGCTCCCCTCCGAGCCCTCCTATACTACGGCTCACCCCTTCTGCCTCTTGCCCCCCAATGTGGCTTCGATCGGACGCTCAGGCATTGTTACCGTCGGTGTACGTGTGGAGAAACTAATTAACTTGAGAAGGGCACCCCCCGGCTTTCAGTGTTCAAGGAAGCGCTGGGTTTGTTAAATGGCCCCTGAGATGTGTGTTACGGTTCGGGCACTACTTTGTGAACGGTTTCTGACAGGGATTGACTGGGTTTACAAACATTTCGTAGTCTTGCTTTTTAAACTTTTAAATGCTTTTTTAAGAGTTCAGTGAAAAAGAATTTGATGGATTGTCTCCGAAATAAGAAAAGGAGGCGCTCCATTCAATGTTGATAATACAACTATGAAAATGGATATACTTTATTAAAATGAATTTAAACTGAATGTTTACTCAAGAAATATACATATTGTGGACCATTCTTTTGAGTATTGCGTCTCACTTAGTGATCTAGAGTAGGGGCAGGGAGGCTCCACGTACCGGTGCCTGTTATATGCACTGAGGTACATAGCATACACATTCTTGTTGGGTATACATATTCAACCAACCTACACTTGTTGGGGATAAATCTCGCGAGAAGTCGATTTAGGAATAATCAATGACGTCGGTGGTAACCAGATCTCGCTTGTGTCGGGGCCGAGACTGACATAGCGACTGGGGCGCCCCCTGTCCCCGACCCCGTGCTAATCACAGGCATATTGGACTCGTCGACAGTCGCCATGGCAAAAACTCCCTTTAACACTTCCCGTCCCCTGCCGCCTGCGACATGCTTAGTTATTTCAGATTTCATCCCATGATCTGCTTACTGCACAGCGGCGTGAAATTCGCCCACATCAATGTCTGATACCATATCACCCCATCTCAGTCAAAACAGTCAGCTGGTTCACGCGCCCGCGCGGTTATAAATGGGGCCGCGAGTTTTGGCGGGAAAGAGCAGACGACAAATGGTTGATAACATATGTCGGCGCGAAGCCAACTTTAATTTTACGGTTCAAAGTGAAGCGCTGAGAGGCGGTGATTGGATGCAAATTGAACGGGCGACCAAAAGGTCAGGAGCAGCTGATTCTACTCTCAGCCTCCTCTAACGACTTAACGAGCTAACAGATCCTGGCAGCCACTGTTACTTTTGGAATTGGGTTTCACAGCATGAGTCACTCAGATGGCTACCAAAAATATGTTGACTTCCTCGGAAATGTTTTGATCTCTGAACAAGCTTTGAGGGACAGAAAGAGCAGGTTCATGGACAGTTGCACTAAGGAGGATGGTAGAATAACATCATGGACAGTATCATGTTATAACCTGTAAATGAAAACATTTGATCCAGAAGCAGTAAAGTAAATGTTAGTCGTGTGTACACCATCACCAAGAAAAAACAAGAGTAGGATAAATAAATTCTAATCCACCTTAGCCATAGAATGAAATACAGATTTCAATTTAGTCTATCCTGAAACAAAAACTATATGAGGACCAATGATTAGTAAACATATATATGCGGTATAAATAAATATATTAGTCTAATCCTGGAAACAAAAAGAGAACATGCACCATAGAGTATATGAAAATAAGAGTTTGTGAGGGTGGGGTTAGTTGTCCTTTCACCGCGTAGAAGCCGTAGAGACGACACTTACTGGTGGTGTACTGGTATGTAGGCAGGAAGGTGGGGGCCACAGGTTTGAGCTCGGTGAGCACCTCATCATGACCCTTCTGCTGCTCAACCGGTACCGGTGAGCTGCTCGCATTAGGCGTGCTCGCCGGGTTGTTGTTGTTCTCTGAAAACCGCCCAGGTCAAGAGATAACCATCAGTGTTTTTTCCTTTATATTTATTGGGAAAACGTCCATGTATGGGCTTACTTATGCCATTTTCCTCTTGGGTGTATAATCATAAAGGAGGTGCATTTTCAAAATCCCTTAATTGATCTCGTTTTCAGAGGGGAAGCAGAGCAGACAACATGCACTTTTAATTTGAATTAGACAAACAACAAGACTACTTCAAACTACTTCAAACAATTTGATTAGGCTACACGCACAGTAAAGACGGTATGATCTAGTACAATCAAATCACACTGATTATAAAGGCGTGGTATCAAACGTGCAAATCATGAATAAAATCTAAAGGGACTGGGAATGGATACTAGGGTATTGGGAGTGCCACATTTGGACCGGATGGGATATACTTACGTTCAGCATATTGGGTAACGGGTGTGGTGGAGGGTTGGGGCTGTTGTGGTTGTTGTGGCTGAGTTTGTTGTTGTTGTTGCGCCTGTTGTTGCGCCTGTTGCTGTGCCTGTTGTTGCGCCTGTTGCTGTGCCTGTTGCTGCGCCTGTTGCTGCGCCTGTTGCTGTGCCTGTTGCTGTGCCTGGAGGAGGGCGGGGTCGGCAGTGACCACTATAGTGGTGGGTTTGCCTTCCGCACCGGTGACGGAAGCGAGTTGGACAGTGGCAAGAGTGGCGCCATCTAGTAGGTAAATAACATAACACACTCGGTCAAGACCACACAACACACTTCTAAAGTAAGACTGGTAGCAATACTAATCAAATAAACATGCAATGATTTGGAAATGAAGCTAGAATGCATGGCAAATCTCTCAAATGTTAATGCATGTACATGTAATTGGAAATCATTATGCAAATCAAATTCATGTCACCGCCAAATCTTAAGGTCCCCTTTCTTTAAATGGCAAAGTGAAATTAGTCTCATAATTTTTGAAATATAGCTCAGATAATGGTTTTGATTTCTATTCAAGGAAAAAACAGACACTGGAATCAAAGTTGTTCAGAACAGTTAAACCGAAAGCTTGGTTTGAATCAGCCCCTATTGCCTTTTGAAAGCTCTGAGGGATCATCAACGTCCATCAACTTTGTGTATGATGAGGACCATATGCAGGCTGGCGGTGACTACATCAAACAGGAAGGGTAACACACATGCAGAGAAAGGCGTGATTTACATGCGGATATCAACACAGCGGTGGGTGTCATGCAAGGGCAAGATGCAATGAGGCCAGCTCAGAACTACTCAGAGCTGCTCTCCGTCTGCTCCCCTTCTTCCCCCTCCCCTTTCCCTTCCTCCTGGGTCTCGCGGGGCCGCGGCAATGAAGACGTAGTGCTGGGGGCATTGGGAGGCGGACAGATCTCGGTGAGCAGCTCAGCAGGCCTACAACGAGCTCGCCGTGACACCTCAGATGCTCGCAGCGCCTGGAGGGGCGGGTAATGGGCGCGGCGCGGGGACGCTGGTCGCCGCGCCGGGCGGGGGTCTGTCGGCATGTCAGGTGCGCCGCCCGCCCGGCCTCCATCATCCTTTACCTCCTGGAGGAGCCGGCGTCCTGCCGCGCCGAGAGCCGCGCCGTGCCACCCGCCGCCGCCCCTCCCAGGGGAGTTTTTGTGACGAGCGTCGGATTATAACGCGCCGCTCAACAGATGGTGGAGAACCCATGCAGTATGGGACCGGCATGGGCCCACTTCAGCTTATGACAGCCAGAGAAGAGTTTATGAACGTCCTCTACTTTTAATAGAAACACCCCCATGTTTCCCCCCCCCCCCCCCCTTTTGAATGAATAAATGAAACACCCGGGGTTGCAAATGTATGCACTTATGAAAAAGTCTTGGTATAGGAATATGAAACTGGTCGAACACTGTTGTAGGCGGCGGCTAACGCGGCACTTAAAATGCCATTATTCAGCTGGCCGAGGGCGGCGTGAATTATTCAGCACTCTGAGTGGTCGCGCCGGGCGGTGAGTGGCTCGGCCGGCCCGGGGAGCAGCTCGGGAGCAGCTCATGGTCACCGAGGACCCACTCGCAGATGGCGATAAGATAGCGCCGACCCGCGCCTGTAACGTTAGGCCCAGAGTAACCGAGTTAGTGACATTTGGAGCCCCGCTACATGTGTCACTTGTCATCGGCCGTTTCCCGCGATTGTCAACAGGGGGCGCAAGGTGCAGCTCGCGGCGTTTGTGATATCACAACACGAGCTGCTCGCCCCATATGATTCTGTTTATAGGCGAGCTGCTCTTACGGAGACGAGGGAGCAATAATTTGATGCCTCCCATGGGAAAAATGGTGCCCAGGCGAGGTGGTAATATGTCTGGTATCGGCGTGCCGGCATGTGATAGTGATTTACCCCTTCAGTGAAAGGGGAAATATAACCTCAGCTTCAAATACATATCAGCACGCCTTGTCGGGCACAACGCCGGCGGAATGTAATAACATCGGCGATATTTCAAACCTAATATGAAAGATGCAGGGCTGGATCTGTTCTTTAATGGAAAACCTAAAATATTACATGCAGCGACTGTTTTAGTCACTCTCCCCAAAGAGAGTAGAAAGTCCCTTCTACTCTCTTTGCTCTCCCTGAGGATAAAACCACCTTGCTAACTCCACTTCGTTTGTTTCACATTTCCCCCCATCGTTCAAAGGGTCTTTAAGAACAGCCTCGAGCGTCACCCCCACCTAAAAGACCCCATCACAGCGCGAGCTAATAGCGACCAACATTGGCTCCCCGCGACACGAGCAGCTCGGGGTATCCTGTGAGCAGCTCGCCCTGATGGCCTCCAGATGCTCCCATGGACCGACCGCCGACGGCCGCGCGCCCGGCCCGTGTCGGCCTTCGCCAGGAGGAGCAAGGCGGCCGCGTCCTCCAGGGGCGGGGCACCGGGGCGCCCTGGAGGAGGAAGCCGGGGGCGCTAGGCCGAGCGGTCCGACCCGCACCATTAGAAGCGGCAGGGGCTGGGGGGCGGCTTGCTGGGAGCGGCAGGCACTGCGCCATATGAGAGCTACAGAGGGGGAGGCGACCAGTGGGCCAGAACACAAGCCGTGTAACTTCTCCCTCTCCGTGCCAGTGCTCGCCCTAATACTTCACCAGCCAAACAATTTGATGTGTGATTACTTCAAACGGAACTAAGAAGGGCCCTTTTTCCCAACTGTTATGAGAACTCATCCATCATCTACATGGGACCTAAGGCCGCGTGTGGGTGCTAACTTGTGTTTTCTTCTACTCTAGGTCTATAACAATATCATCCCATTTCGTCAACAGAAAAAGAAGGGGGTCACCTCTCAAAGCCAGAGCTATGATGATCTAAAAGGCTGTTCACGTTTACTCAAGCTCTCACAAAATTATCCAATTTCTTTAAAAAGGGGGTAAGCACCTTAAGTCAAACCTGGTGATATGATAATTCAAAAGGTTGTGGTTTGCCTATACTACTGGAGGAGGCGGCCACTGGAGGAGGGAGGGAGCCTCCTCCAGTAGGGGGCCATGATACCGGCCGACGTTGATGAGTCTACAACATGGGGGCCCTCGGCCCGCAGACGTAATGCTTCAAAGGGAATCAATTCCACGCAGGAAACCCTTGATGCTTCCACAAGTACACCTTCAAAGCTTCATTAACCAGCACCAACTGGCTTCAAAGATAGACCCAGTCATAGTGAAGAATGGCTCGCTTTATAGATGATAAAAAATGGACTTTTCCTGAATCAAGGTATACACCGTACCAGCCTGTAATATCCCCTGACTGACCTATACCTTTGAATGATGAGCCAGAACTACTAACTGGAATGTAAATAGAAAGTAAACTAGTTTGACATTTAAGTCCATTTATATTTTTTAGTTTGATTTGATTTTGATTAGTCTTTCTTTTGGTCAGTTGAATGCAGGTATACTATTATTTTAAAGGTTTTTATGATGATGAACTGGCTTCTCGAATTGTGTTTTGATGCCGGCCCCTGATTCAGTTTCTCAAATGAAGGCGTCAGGATATGTTTATTGCAGTTATTTCTTCCCAACATGACTCTGATTACTGGTGCATGGTATGATAACGTACCCCGTATTTATGTGACTTTTATCTCCCCTTCCCCCCTTACCATCCCTCCACCATACGTCACACACCTGCTGTGTACAACACATCGTCCCCTCCGGGAAATTCCTGGATTCCGGGAATAGTCGGGGCCGGTAATTAACGGCGTGGGACAGCCGTCTGGTCGGGACAGGTGGATTGATGGGAGGCAAGTGTGAAGTCTCTAAGACAGGAGCGTGGATAAGATGTGGCTAGGTCTCGACACTGGCAGTCTTGTAGCCCTAAACTATATATATATATTATGTTTACTGATAGAACTATCAAAAGGGATTCATGTATGCTATTTTCTTAATATTTGGAGCGTTATTTTTTGATATGAAGTACATGAATGCACTACCATAAACAACATGGTATGGGAGCAAAGAATGTATTTTGCTTATAAACTGAAACCCATATAGTCAAACAAAGGAGAGCAATTAAACTGTAAGTGTTGTTGTTGATCACAGAGGCAGAGTTTCCGACCTCTCATTTGAAATTCCCTCCATGTTGTCCGTGGGCCGACCTGCTTCCCGAGGGGCAGGGGCTTGGTGTAATGTATGCGGCGACACGGGAGGGGTGGGGGCGGCTCCATGCTAATGACTAGACAGGTCGTGTCGACCATACAGGACACAGCCTCAGAGGGCCGCCGCCACATTCACACACACGCACCTCGGTGGGCGAAAGGTGCAATAGTTTAACACCTGTGGCACTCAATGTGCAATAGTTTAACACCTGTGGCCCTCATTTGACTCATTTAGAGAGCGGGGGCTTTCAGGGTCACGGCGCTCTGGTCTGCATGGGAGTGTGGTCATTTTCACACCTGTGGCTTAGGGTTGTATATAGAGGGGAGCTTTATATTTTATTATAGTAGATGAAGGGTGAGCAGCTCATATAGAATGCTGAGCACACATAGGGAGCTGCTCTCCCAGCCCAATGACTCGCACAGCCGTGACTGATGGGACCTCATATCCCCCTCCCTGTTACCATCCACCAACCCATGCCCTATCTCAGCCGGAAGTCCGCAAGTCGCCCGCTTCCGGCGGCGCGCGCACCCTATACTGGGCGCCTGGTGTATCCGACTACCGGTAGGGGTCGCGGGCGGCGGAAGTCAGGGGGCAGCCTTCTTGGTGCCACCTCCTGACCCTGCGACCATCCATCAGGCGAGGTGAGCAGCTCGCGACGTGCTCCCGCTGGTCCCGAGCTGCTCCTGTTGACCTGCTCACCGACCTCCTGAACCTAAACCTGCTGTTTCCAACACTTAAACATGGATTACAAGCATATAGCTCCCCAAGCCAAGGGGCGATCCAGCTCTTAGTATCAGCCTCACCATTTAATATACCAATTTGACTCATTTAAGTGTGTGTGTGGGGGCAAAATTTAGTTTTGCAAAGAAAAGAACTTATGAAAAAGTAGAACCAACCCAAAAATTTCACATGTCAAAACCATGCAAAGTAGTTAGATAAGTAAACAGTATTGGTTGATTTGGTTGTCTCAACTAAGTTATTTTCAGTATACATGTTTACCAAATGACCATTCACTAGGGTAATTGTTTGTATAAGATAAACAGTGTAAGCATCAGTAAAACACCCATGCCCCAAGGGCAACATGTGCCAGATCAATTGCCCCCAAGGGCATCATGTGCCAGATCAATTAACACACATGCCTTCCTAATTGTTGATAAACAGTCTGGGCCTTTGATCTACTGAAACCTGGAAATGCTAACATAAAAGCAGCAAGAACATTTAAATTCACTAACAAAAAAGATTCATTTATCATGCTGTGAGAAAATAGTTAGTTTCAGTATGCCCAAGTTCAAACGTTGAAGTGTTTTCCAATAGTGCTTTTATGTTTTCAATAAAATTGTACAGTAAACTTTACCTCCGAATTTGGTGACAAAATGACATTACAGACAGCCAATACTATAGGAAAACCACTGTCCAAAAAGGTCTTTTGTGACATCACAACTACACTTTCTGTCTTGGGTCACTCAAGGGCTAGTAAGGGGCTCCTGGGGGATCGCCCCTTAATAAATCCACAACATTTCGAAAACTCCAATCGCGCAGCAATCCACTGAAATCATCCGCCTTTATTAATATAACCTGAAACGAAAACAAACTTAGAATTTGAATTGCTCACTTATGTAAATAGGTCAATATTGAGCAACTCACCTATAGAATGTGTGAAGGTGGGCGCTGAGCTGGTTTGCACGTCGACGACGCTGTTTTGGGGCGGGTTGAGGCTGGGTATGCTGGCGGTGGTGGTGAGGCTGGACAGCGCGCTGTAGTCCACCGTCGTGGCCTGCTGCGGGTGGGAGGCGGCTTTACTCGGGTCGTTCTCCGTAGACGTAGGCGTAACGTAGGCGTAGGTCTGGAAGCCCGTCACCGACGTGGGCAGCTCCGACGTGGCCTCCACGTCACGCTTGATGATCTTGGCCGTGGGCTCGAACCACATCTGGGTAAACGCAATGTTCTGCATGTGACGCAGGGGAAGGGAATACAGGGTCAGTACAAGGTCATCACAAGGTCATGGTGCTTTTTTTTTTTTTTTTAAATAATTTCGTGCTTAATAAGTAAGAAAATAAAGAAGCAAACTGGCCAGCGTGACGTTCAATTTGGTTAACATTGCATGATGAGTTGGTGCAAATTTTTTAGTAACTTTTTTGGTTAAAATGTTAAACCTTTAAGCTTGTGATTTGAGTCATTGTATGAATCAAATGAAATGGTGAAAATTTAATATTAATGAACTTCAATCCAGTTAATCCCAAGTTATTTGTCAGCTGGTCAGCTCTTCTTTACGTCCATGACGTCTTGATAACCGATGTACCACTGGGTAGTCAAGTTGGGGCATTGAAAGAGATTCAATTCCCACGGCAAGGTGAATCACTGCACTCTTACAAGTGTTAGCATGTTTAAAAACATGGACACCAAAGACCGGATATGTACGTATAGATTGGGTCTCTAAAGATTCCCTATCCATTATACCCTCCCCACTTCAACCTCCTCCAAGCCACCCCAAATAAGTTGAATGAGACTTAATTACACATAAAATGAGAAATAGAAGACCGCTCAAGGGCTTGACGTTGACGTAAAGCATATTCTATCAAGAATTGCACTTTAAAAAGGGTCGTGATTAATGTAAAGTTTACGTGAACTTCAAGTTAAGTACTGGCTTAGCTACTCTGCCCGTGTATTGTGAACGTGTGGGGTCAATTCTCAGTGGGGAGACATGGTGAAGTGCGGAGTGGGGGGTGACAAAAATATGTCACTGTTGTATACTACAACATGTAAAACTACCCCACAAACTCGACAAAGTAAACTACCCTCCTATAAAAACTCCATTTTGTAGAAGGTCTCCACCAATCTAGATACTAATACATAGCGTTATTACACCGTTGATACCAAATTAGTGTAAATCATCTGTGGTTAATTGTTAGTTTAATAGGTAAAGTGCTTGAAGGCCGAATCGTTTAAAATACCCTGCCGAAAATGATATTCAATCGAGTGCAGATCTGTCATTACACTGGTACAAATGTACCAATATTATATGATTACTGAAATTAATCGTTATCGTCTCAAATACAGGAAGAAGCTCGCATTGGATCCACTTTCTCTTTTCACTAACTTGTCATTAGAACAAATGATACATATTGTGCAAAGATAAAAAGCTACGACCTGCCTCATTATGTCTTAAAGTGTAGACAGCGATTGTCTTAATTAGATGGGTGCGCTCCGCCCCGGCCCCAGCCCGCACCTCTATCCCTTATTAGATGGAGTTTGCTACTTACATCCGTCCTAGATTCGCCGTTAGTCGTCGTTTCGCCGTCAGCATGGCCGTTCACTGTAAACAGAAACATGGGATATACATGTTAAAATCATATCATACAGACGTATTTCAAATACGGGTTACATTTATTTGTGCCTTTGATATATGTGTAAAAACAGTGGTAGAAATTTCTGATATATTTTGGAGTTGGGTGTCTTACTCTTAAGGGTTATGGCAATAAAAAGAAACGATTGATCACGAGTTACTGTGTATGTATAATTATTTGTCGTTGTATAGCTTGGCCACCATCCATACTCCGATTAGGAGCTTACATGTGATAATAACTGCAATCAGTAACTCAGTGCTTCTTTCAAGTAGGTGTGTGGGCGGACAGATACGGTTATATATCCACGTAGGCCCATGTACACCTTGTTCATGGACCACCTCGGAGTGCTCTATATAACAAACTACGAACATGTACACCTTTAAGCTGTGTGTACCCTGAGTGATCCTTCTTGTAATATATTATTGGAAATTTCACTGCTCACACAAAGGGACCTCATCTATACATTTAGCTCTAACACTAGAGTAGAGGATTGCTATTCTAACGGTTGTTTATTATCTGGAGTAAGGCTGTGACAAGCGTGCCTTTCTCTAGTTGACATGGTGATGGTTCATGTGTCACGGGTTACATGTTAACCCGGGCCACATGTGGTCCTCACATGGTAGCATGTGATCGGGCCAATAACGGCCACTATCAGCTGGCCCGGGTAACCCGAGCTGCCGGGTATAGAGTAATGTGAGGGAATGTGAGAGGGTGTGTTGCACTACAGGTTACCGCTATACTGTGACCCTGTATACTGGACCAGGAGCACCAGAGGTAATTGGGTTTTACAACCGACCTTTGGTCTAGCATATAACATAAGAAGGCTATGAGTATTGCCAAGAGAAATATGCAAAGAACGTATTCTTGTGGGCTTTATATTGATGGGTAGGTCCATGCTGTTGACATGAGTAATTTAACTACTGACAATAAATATACAGAAAAGTTCAGAACTTCTGAGAACTTACACGTCCGTGGGGACCGTGTATACTTGTATGTGGTTCCATTCGGTTAATAGGGATATTAGCAGAGTGTGATCGGAGTACATTCCTGCAGGTCAGGTTTAATAGGCACACTGGGTGCGGGACCTGTCGGGGGTAACAGTGACCAGCCCCCACCCCAGCCCACATCACAGGCCTGCCCCCAGGGGGCGACACCCGACCCCCACTTTGTCGGCCCTACTCCCACACTTTGTCTCCTGCTACTTAGCATGTGCCTCCACCCCTGGAACCTGGAGTTTATTAAGGCCCCTCACTCCTCCTGTAACCCTTAACTGACAGCCGCCGCTGACGTTACACCACCGACGACGGCCGGAATGTCAGCCCCGCGCACGTCCCGAGCAGCTCACGTCACGCGCCCGCGAGATTCAAGATGGCGCTGGGCGTGTCCCAGGGCCCACTTCCGCTTATCGTCGGCTATCTTTGGTTGGGGTGTGGGTGTAGGGAGGGTGGATCTGGGGCGGAATGAGGAGGTGGGAGGGGATCCGTCACCACTGCTGACGGGCCCTATCTGTGAGCTGCTCGTCTCGGTAACAGGCTGGACCTGTCGCGAGCAGCTCACCAGCCCCTCAGACCTGCTCCTCAAGTTCCGGTACTTTTTCCCTATACGACTGCACGCTCTTTGTTTAGGAATAAGTACATACAACGTCAATTGATGTTTATAGGAATAATGAGTTATAGCTAGTACATTACTACAGATGAACCCTATTTTGTCAATTTTGTGTGCAGGCCACGCCGAATCCAAAGGCAAACTGGTTCATGAACAAACTAGTAACACTACTGGACGTCGGCTAACGTGGAGAGACTACATTCAAAGCCCTCTCAGCATGTCAGAGTTCCTGGAGAGAGCTCGACTTGGCGTCAAGTTGACAGCATATTTCGCGGTATCCGAGACTTCAGAGGGCCAGTTTTCTGCCCCGATCAGCCCTCACCGTCTCCGTATGTCGGCCCGCATGACGTCACCCCCGCGCCCTATTAACTGCCCCCTCTCTGTCATTTCATGCCCCAGAGCTGACCAAAGGCCCAGAACGTCGGCGAGCATCTCACGACCGAGCTGCTCCCGACGACCCGCTCGTCGCCCTGGATCAGCTCAGGGCGCGCCAACAAACGGCCAGAAGTACGGCCCACAAACGGCTAACTACGGCCCACAAAGAGCGGCTGAGCCCCAGCGCTACGGCCCGCTATTCGGTCATTTGTCACAAGCCATCAGGGACGCCGCCCGCTCAGCCAATCAGAGGCGCCGTCTCATTTCGTGCCCAATTGACCCCTGGCGGCGGGTGGGGCAGTTGTTTGATCGGACATCGACTGGCGGCCGAGTGATCGACTTGTGTATACTGGCGTTTGGTCGTGTCCATACAGCGGGACCTCCCCCATACTCAGTCCCTCCTCCCAGCCTGTGCATTTGGCTATATGAAAGGCACGACTGTGGTGGACTTTGAAGCAGCCGAGGGCAAATTTCAGAGTCAATTTAGCAGCGGCGGCGGGCGGGTCTCCACGGGGGACGGGGATCGGGGAGTGGCCAACATAGGGTGGTGGAGATCGGGTTGTAG
Organism: Lepidonotus clava; assembly: GCA_936440205.1. NCBI lineage: Eukaryota > Metazoa > Annelida > Polychaeta > Phyllodocida > Polynoidae > Lepidonotus > Lepidonotus clava. The sequence continues at coordinate 25,997,760 of OW387135.1, forward strand.
GGGGGCTTGGGATGGGGAGTGAGCCATGTCATAGGCCGTACAGTCCGTCACGCCTCACTGGAGCCAATTGTGTGCACTCAGACTAGTTTACTGTTGTGGCCACCAGGGGGATATCCTTGTTGGTGGAGAGAGGAGGTCCTCTGTTGCCCTTTTTCAGTCCATGTATGTTGACCTAAAGCCTCACTTGGATTTACTTCTTAAAAAAAATATTTTTTTGGATGTAACATAGGCTACTTCACGGTTTCCTCTGACTTTCAGTAACATGACATTTTAGGCCTACTTCTGTCTTCCCATCTGTAATCACCTTGTTGCTCACACTTATTAAATAGATCCGATACGATGCATTTTCTCTTTTCATGTACTTCTTCTTCAGCATATTTGTTCACGTGGGCAGGATACGATTTTCTTGAATATCAAAGAATAACAAATGCTCATAGCCTTCGCTTATATAATTATGTCAATATTTTCAAAATGCGCAAATGTATCGATAATCAATGTGACTGACTCGGTATTGTTCTTCATTTCGCGTCTCCGAATCAGTGTGAGTAGTATACGAAAATGGCACTGTCCTTGACCACACAGAACACTTACCAAACACTGTATTCGATTCTCCTTATGATGCCAATTCCCCTCGGATCAGGGGGAGGGAGCTGGGTGAGTGGATGGCCCGGGGCGGGGCCCCTCGGCCCGCTTAAAGTCGCGATCCAATTACTGCGGCCTAATTCTATTATAGGGCTGATTGTTGGGGTGGGGCGGCCTGCTTACAAACACCACCACCCGCCGGCCCCGCCACCCAAAGGCCTTATTGATTGACATTGTCCCCCACTCCATGCCCGTCTGATACGACAGACCTGTGTTATGGTGGACTTGCGAGGAATGTTTCTAGTGAATTTAAAGATTTTAATTAAATGTTTGGGACTTTTTTTTAGTTTATTATTGTATCAAAAGATGTGCTGAATGTAAGGGGGTATTTTTGGTGGGAAGTGTCCATTGGTTTGATTTGGTTGATAAGGAAGCTGTCGTTATTTGGTTAACGGTTATTGTTGGTGCAGTAAATAAGGTTACAATAGTCGGGGATAGCATTACGTCCACTTCACACTAGGTCAGTAACCCGAGCCTCCCTCCTCACGGGAGGGGCTTATCGCCATCTCCTGTGCCGCCATGTCAACGTCATGTCACCCTACATGCCTACTGACATGCTACTGTGTCGCGGCGGCGGCTGCGACATTGGGCGACATTGGGCGACTTGGGCGACTTGGTGCGACACGCTGACCCGACTCGGTGACCGCGCCCCGCCCCAGGTGGCCCGGGGGCCCGGGTCGACGCCAGTCCCGCCCGGAGGCGCCCGGTGCCCGACCCCGCCCCTGCCGCCCGCCGATCACAAAGGGCGGGGGCGCCGGGCTTGTGGGCCGCCTCCCCCGCCCGGCCCGGCCCGCTCTCCGCCCCGACCCGCTATCCATCAGCGCCGGGTTATCAGGCGCACCCAGGTGCCGGGCGCCGCGAGCCGGCCGCCTCTCGCCGCTGATTTATTAATTCGACAACCTTTTGACACGACGATAAATTAGCGCGCCGCGTCATTATGGGGCGGGCCGCCATATTGTCGTGTGATTGTAGCGGGCCACAGAGAGGGGGGCCTTACAAGCGCCAGGCAGAGCCCCCAAGGCTAAAAAAAGGCCAGGGCCGGAGTAAATGGAATGGGGGCCGAAAGGGGGCACGCCAAGATGGAAACGACAAATGCGCATGCCCAAATGGACTCCACTTCCGGCTGGGAAGTGCCCTCAATAAATTGAATCGGCGCTAGAAGGCTTGTCCCGGCCACGGAGAGGGGCTGGGGCGGCGGGAGGGGGTGCTCCATCAACTGGAACAGCCTGTGTTCTTCATTTACATTAGCGCCATTCTAGGAGGCACTCGGCCCCCCCTATACGTCACGTCGGCGATGACGTGTCGCCCGCGTGACCTGAATACAGCCGGCTGGTTGAAGGGCTGGGAGGCCACTGTATGGGAGGCCAGGGGTCTAGGCCACTCTACTATAAGACCTGCTGGAGGCGTCTGGACCGCTCTTAAACCAGGCCCTTTTATACCCTGGAGAAATACACTGACGTCCCTTATAACGTCACACTCTGGGCTATCCGCGTCTAGGTGGGTGGGAGGTTGAAAATCCACATTGTCAGTACAATACCCCCTCAGCTCTTGTATTGCAGACCTCCATACTTTCCCACCTGCCCACCATGCCAAGTTCTCCAGCCCGTCTCCCACACTGGAGGAAATGAGTCGGCTGGTGATCCATTTCACAGCCATGTCCATTTCCAGCGACGGGAAGTCCTGCCATTACTGTCCACTTAGAGCGTCCGACGCGCGCGTCCCCTATTGTTTGTCAACCACATCAGACGCGCAACTAATGAGACCCTCATTTTAAGTGATCTCCCCTCAAAAAAACTCTCATCCCTCCACCCAAACCGAGATGCCCAACGTTAGATTAACAACACCTGATTTCTGGGAGTCCCAAAAAACATGTATTGCCCCCTGTTAATTATCTCTCCTGCAGTGTATTGGTACATGGAACCGATAATGTATATGTATGTCATACTTGATCTATGTAATACTATATCATCAATGTATCAACATCAGCTCAAATCTATCGGTATGATAATATAGAGCCGTTAGCACTGTATAAGATTAGCCCCTCCTCCACCCCTCCCTCCAGGGTTGAGTAAAGAGCCCGGGCTTTGTTGCCGTTGTTCCCCTCCACGGCCCGACGCCATGATCCAGTGAGCATGTAACCAGCTCCAGCACCCATCACATGCTGTGAATGACGCGGCCTGACGTGGAGTTATTCACCACAGGGGTGGTGGTGGGGGGGGGGAGGTGTCCGAGGGGTAGGTAGGTAGGTGGGGGGGGGGGGGGGGGGTGGAGAAGTAAGTAGGCCAGTCGGTCGTGCCTGTTGTAGTAATAGTGGAGTAGAAGGGGAGCGACGGTTGGGGGGAGGGGGGCAGTCCTACCGACCGACCCACCGGCTGGCGGCACTCATGGGCGGTGACGTAAATCGACAGTGTAGATATCAGCGGTAAATACGTCTCGATACGCCCCCTGATCGCAGCCCCCCTCCTGTGTGTGCCCCCCCCCCCCCCAGCACCCTGCCTCCCCTCCCCTACCCTACCAGACTGAGCCCACTTCCGTGTTGTTGTTTTCACGCCCAGCCGACCCTGAGATGTGGGGCCTGCCGCGCCGCTTTTTATACGCATCCGCTCGTGCCAAGCGAAACATATACGGCCACGCGCGCCCTCCCCCACGGCCGCCAATACAACACTGTTGACATTGACATTTCGCAGAGCAACGCTCGATTCACAACATGTTGGAACTTTTCCAATTGGGAGAATACAGCCCCACAATGAATTCGGCGAGAGTAGTTGTTCAGGAGAAAGGTTATCTAATGAACGAATTCTGTTGCTTTATGGTCCGTTTTTTGTTGTTTCTTTTGGAGAAAGGGAATAGAATTTGGATTGGTTCATAATTACATTCTCTATAGTAACTACTCAACAAAACGCGTCAGGAATAACATTTTGCATGCCAGCTGCCAGGGGTTATGCGGCCACAACTTGATACACAGCCTGTGGACGTTAAACTGGATACAGTTGTCAACGCACGACCTTTACTTTCACCCCCACCTTTAACACACATTCCAATCTATCAATATAACTGCCAACTTCGTCAAAACCTCTTTGTTTCGTCCTTTTATCAGACTATTCTGCCATTTTTGTGACGCGTTGATGGCATTTTTTACTTTCTATAGGATACAGTTGCACTGCGTATTTTACCTCATTTGTAATCATCATCCTAGAAAGACCGGAACGAAGGCCTCCAATATCTCAACAAAATGTATACACATAGAATCCCCAGTTTAAAAAGACTAACGATATCAAGAATGAATGCTTATATCGTAGCTGACGAAGAAAAGAAATGCCATTTTCCCCAGTTCGTTTTCAATATAAAAAATGGGAATTTTTCACATTTCAGCTCTGGGAGTTTAATAGTAATACAGAGGCACAACTGACCTGCTTCGTCATGTCGCCGCTTGTTGTTGCCGTTGACGTCGGCGTTGGGGATGCCGAGCAGGTTGGAGATGGCGTAGCCGCCCACCTGGGGCTGGCCGCCGGTGTGGGCGGCCGGGGCCTGGGTGATCACCGGCGTCGTGTTGCCCGGCGCCCCGACTGGACTGTTCGGACCCGACTGCTTCTTAGCGTTCTCCGCAGCCTTGTTCCGTACGATCCTGAATAGAAAACAAAATGTATTTTATTAATGAATACCAAACTATGATTACCGGATAACGGATTTGGAGGTAATTTTGATGACAGACCCTGGTCTTATTTTGAGGATGTTTGTTATTTTTCTAGTGTTGTGGTGGCCTGGGAAAGTCTGCTGTTTTTATATACTACTTACATTCTCAAATGGTAAATATATAACGTTTTTTTTGCGAACTTGGTGGGGAACTTGGTTAACAAAACTGGGTGAACATTCCTTCGAGAGATGATAAAAACTGTACGTTATGCTTTCTAGGCGCCCAGTTAATAGTCTTTCCGCGAAGATATGTCAACCTTGTGACCGGGAAATTAGTCTTAAACTCTTGAAGAATGTCTTTGGCTTCGCGCCAAGATATTATGAGCGTAAATTAGATGGGCATCTAACATAAAAGTGCTATTTTCTTAGAAATTAACCAACGCCTATGACATCAATTTAAATTTCACAAATACTAGTGTGCATAACATTGACACTGACGGATAACGACAACATCAATAAAAATTAGAGGCAAATAGTTCTGAGGTCTAGGATATGATATTCTTAGGGGGATAGAAATGAGAAGAAACGTAAGTAGACTTAGGAATATGGAAGAAGGCGGTGCCTTTTAAATGTTCTATCATGAGAAGCAGACAGAGTGTCAACTACAGACAACATGGAACCACGATTCGGATCTCAGGGCTCATGAAATAAACTAATCCTTACAACCCATCGTTTAAATGTAACTTTTATCTAGTACGTAGGCGGGTGCAGATAAATACATTGAAATTATCATGTCATCTGTGTAAAGGAATTTGTATCTTTATTCCCATGAGAGGTTAGAATTTTGCTCGGAGACACTTGCCAGTCACTTGCTTGAGTCTGGCCTGTCTGTCCGCTCTGGCTACTCCCATCCCGCGATTGTGAAGCCCAGACCAGATTGCGCGAAATTCTGAAAAACATAAAGTTGCCGTCACCAAAATTGTTCAATTTTCCTGTTATCTTTGAATTGTTTTCAATCGATTATGCTTTCATGACATAATCGAACGCATGCAAAACAAGTTATATCAAAGGCAGTGTGAATTACTGCTCAAAACTTAAGTTGAACTTAACTAGAGTAGCAATGGTGTTAGGAGTGATGCCAAATGGATGTAAAATGTTAAACATGTTTTTCCAATTGGTTTTGGAATTTTCCTTTTCGAAGGCAATGCCAAATGGGTGACGAAGTTCTGCTCGGGTGCATATTAGTAATGTTTATCAACTGGTCTGGGCATGTTGATGCCTAAAGCCCGTCGGCCAAACAGTAGTTTTTTTTATTCAGGAAAGCAAATCATTCTTCATCAAACCGACGTGCAAATTTTGTCCCATGTTTCATAGGAGTCACATCACGTAGGACATTATTTCCGAATTTTGTTAGAACTTTTTAAATCAATGCAAAATATAATCATTCCTATATTTTTGTTAAGATTACTGTACTTATCCCCATGCTAAAACATGCACCAGCCCTATCATTTCTATAGTGGCTGACAGTCAAGGAAATTAAGACACTAAGGAGAATTCTTTCCGGAATCATTGGGTTGATATAATTACCACCAAGCATCGGCAAGACGCTTCTTGACAGGCCAACGGAAAGGGGGTGAATTAGTACGGGTGGTGTGTCGCCGTGTGACAGCAGTCGGAGGACATGATGTCTGTATGACACGCGGGGTTTGGGTGTGATTCAGGGAAATGGCATGACGACTTGGGGAGGATTGTGACAGTGCTAAATGTGTATTGACTAGAAGTGACAGTGCGGTCCGCCCGCCGATCACCCAATCAAAGGTGGGTGGAGAGGATAATTAGTGACCGGTGTCTTTCAGTGGGTGGGGGTGGGGGCATAGGTACAGGATGTATTAGGGATAGGTTGAGGGGGGAGGTATGGGAGGGGGTGTGGCTATGGGGGCAATGCAGAATGGACTTCAGGGGCACTATGTGTGATTGTGTGAAGAGGAAGGGGAGGGGTTGCCTTAAGTAGAGGAACAGGAGATAAAGGAACGTGTAGGTGTATGCAAGAGGGGACGAGGTATGAATAGAAGAGTAGCCTCCAAACACGCCAGCCGACGTGGCCGGCGATACCCAATCACGGCAGGGTAGGGCCAACGTGGCCGACGGGTCACACCAAGATGGCCGGCGCGTCACACCAAGATGGCCGGCGTCACGCTAAGGGCGGCCGTGATTTGGGCGAGCACGACTGACACCTTTTGACTCGGCCACAATGGGCGTGCCGTGACGTCAGGCGGCGTCCTTATCATCATTACGGCTAACTGTGGACGCCCAGGTGAGCCACATCAAAGGGGGCCGACACGCTAAGGGCTGCATGCGTGCTGTCAACAGGTAAGGGGGGCCGTTAGTCCCCGCACAGGAGTGGTGCATATAGACGCAGGCCGGGGTATTAAGCACGGGATGCCCTCAAAGGCCCTTACACACAAACTCCCCTCCCATCTCTCCCAAGGCTTTACAATATCCCCATCCCCAAACCGACTAACACGTAGGCCTAACCCACTCTTACCCCTCTCCCCCCATGGACTTTTCCCCTACACAACAGGCCCGTCATGACAACTGAAGGTGAGCCGAGATACGGCCGATACTGTCAGGCCGCTCGAGCCGCAGGCCAATGATATCAAAGCTATCACAATATTTCTCTTGTACCCTGATTGTCTGTACCTTCCCCACTGCCCACTGTAGATTTCTGATTAGACAAGATAACGCCGGGAGATGGTTATCAAGCCGAGCCTGTTCTAAGCGATTTTAGCACCTGCCCGAAACTGGAGTCCCTTCTACCTTATCTAGAGTGTGTCTCCTTGGTGGAGGTTAGATGTTCTGAAAGAAACACTTTGGGTCAGGCTGTGCTCACTGGAGGAGAGGCGGCCCGCTTTGAGAAGACTGGTTTATGTATCGAGTTACATTTACATTGTGAACTAAAGGGGACCTAGTCGTAGGGCTGACAGTGATAGATGTACCAAAGACTTAAAGGTGATGAGGTTATCGCCATGCACAAACTACATCGACAGACAAAACGCATGCTAATACATATATAGATTGTACAATGGGTTCAAAAGCGTTATCAATTTTGCAAAAATTAGTTATAATAATTATTTCAATAGCTTTATATCCAAGAGGTATATATAAAGCTGATTTGTCATTTCAACGAATGAAGATACACAGTACTGTGATTCCAATTGATTTTGAGAGAATACGTCTTAACTAAATCAAAATTCAATCAATCAGCATGATTTATACTTAAGTATAGGATACATTGAAACGGTACTCATAAGCAACACACACAATCAGTCAAACAACAAAATGCACATATCGAGACCAAAAAAAACAACAAAGATTTGCCAAAACATGCATGTTTTTGGCAATGCAGGTGGCGTCTCGAGGGGTGGTCATGCAGCAGCTCTGTACATGTTTACACGCTGGAGGAGGCACTGGAGGAGGGGGCGGGCAGCAGTGGACACCAGCCGACCTTACCTGTTTATAGAGCTGACCGACGGCACATTCTCCTGGTCACAGACACCTTCTGCTAATAGCCGATCGCGAATTTCCCACGCGAACATGGTAGGATTCTCGCGTTTGTATTTACAAATGGCGTCTACAACTTTTGGCGTGGCCACCTTCGGTTTCGATCCCCCGATAACTCCGGGTTTGATAGACCCCGTCTCATAGTACCTGAAAAGATGAGGAGGGGGGCGATCCCACTCGTCAACCACTTCATATTGTTTTATTTAAGAGGACATGTTCATGGCAAGGCTTACCTATTGATTGAGCTGACACTGGGGATATTGTCGGGGGTGCACACTTGCTCAGCCAGTAGCCGGTCGCGGATCTCCCAAGCAAACATGGTCGGGTTCTCGTGTTTGTACTTAGTTATGGCATCAACTACTTTGGGCGTAGCCACCTTTGGCTTGGAGCCCCCGATAACTCCGGGCTTCACCGACCCTGTCTCATAGTACCTGTAAGGGACACGGGGAAAGAAAAGAAAGGTCCACGGGGGACGTGAGAGCAGGCACGTGTAGAGGGGAGATGATACCACCACCGTCACCTATATATATCCAGGGTTAGGCTCTACAGAAGCTATAGGCCGAGAGTTAATCCAGGGTTAATCCAGAGTCGTTAATCTGAAAGAGTTACAGAAGTCCGTATGTGTTCTTCAATCTGAAACAAACCCAGAATCACCATGTGCTACGCTAGTTCTAAGAGTGGAGACTACTTGTTCTAGTTAAATAACTAAGGTCATGAGTGAAATTATTGCCACATAGGTTAAAGTGCATTTATGTACTATTGTCCATTCGAACCTGCAATATAAAGGAAAGTGAATAGATTCAAGAATTGCATTGCTGAGGAAAGCACAAAACAATAGTAGTAGAAACCGTTGACCATATGGCATACAAATATGATATGTATATATAATCATACTGAAAAAAGATCTATTCCCTTTGGGCTATGAGAGTCCCATGTTATTTCCAGGTCAAGCAACCCCTCAGCGTCACCTCCCGCTAGACGTCAAATAAGCCAACATGTCATGTCTGACGTCATAAATCCATGTCACACACTCCCTTCAGCCCTATAACATCACCCTGAACAACCCAAGCTTTATCAGCTTTATTAAATTCAGCCAATGTCGGAGATAGAATCAGGCTGTATTTTTTTCTATACCCAAACAGCAGGCCGGCGATTCTCCACCATTGATCGCTACCTGACAGCAGCGGGCTGTGGGTGTGAGTGGGGCTGTGGGGGCCGGGTAGTATCTGTGTTATCGCCCGTAGCCAGCACGGTTGGCCGGGCGGCGGGCAGGCCACCGCGCCAGGCACAACTAGGGAATACATCAAGCAGAGAGATGACAAGATTCACCACCATTCTCTGCCGCCCTCGCCGGCCGGCTCGATCCATCAGAAGGGGCCGCCCGGAGGAGGACGCTGGAGGAGGCTGGAGGAGGAAGGACTAGTGCTAACTGTATGGGACCGAAAGGGTACTGGCGGTTAGGTAATATGATTGTTGGAACCAATAAAAAATGTTTATCCATAAGGAAATTAGTACCATTGTTGCACGATACTGTCATAGCATATAATGTTGTTTTCTCAACTTGTAAAGAGGTGCTCATATTGGGGGTGTGGATCCGATATGGTGTGATTTCCATAAGTTTTCAATGTTGGCTTCCATAGTGGCTTCCTGTTGTGGCTTCCTGTTGTGGCTTCCTCATCTGACATCCTGATTAAATAAATTCCATCTAATGTGTACTTGTAATCACTGAACACGACATTTGTACCCAGATCAAGATGTCAGTGCCAGAAAGAAAAAGTGTTTAATGAAGAAACATCACCGTATGTATATGCATCTATTTAGTTTCGCTTTTCAATCTTGGACTGATGCGGTGCGCCTGGTTCGTACGCTTTGAGTGTGAAAATTACGGTCCTTTAGACGGTGTTTTAGACCGGGGAGGTGAGTGTGTGTGTGCGGGGGGCGTCATGGCAGGCTCTAGCTTGCCGCTGAGGCGTCGGACCAAATCATCGCTCTCCGAAGGTCGGTGAGGACGCTGCCTTGAGGTCACAATGCTTGACTAACTGGGTGGCTGCACCGGGCTATATATAACCCCAGCAACCTCCCCACTACCCGTCTCCCAAATGCATCTCCTTTAATAGTCAGAATGGTTCATGTCTCAGCAGTCTGAGAAATGCGTTCCGCTAACATTAAGGAGGTCTGACAAACGTAATCACCATGAGTCACACTGTAAGCACTGCCTCCAGAAGGGTGTGCCTATCATTTCAAGAACATTTGACTTTGTAATTGGCATAATAGTCCGGCGTCGAATTACTCTCCCTCAAAACCGCTCCCCTTTGAATGCAAACGCGAATTACTTCCAGCAAATTATATATATTCAGAGACCTATTTTTTCTCCTTCATATCAAACAGCCTTGTATACCGTTTTCCTTAACTTTAAGAACACAGCTCCATAATACCCTCAGGGCATACTTAAGCTATCTGTTAAAGTTCAACCACACATATTGCTGACTGTAGACCAGCACGTCGTGTCTAGGTCAGTAATTGGGGTGGTTTCATGTGGTAGTGGTTGATCGTGAGTACCCCCCCCCCCCCCACCACCACCACCACCCAACATCAACCCATCCCTGATCAGTCGGCGTCGCCACAGCCGGGAGGAATGTCTTTGTAGCGGCGACACCAGAAGCGACAAATGCTTCATGTCGCTGCCGCAGTCTAAACTGCGCCTGAGCCCGCGGCAATTAAGGCAAACCGGGACGTGGCAGCGGCAATTAGTGGGGTTTGATGGACGAGGGGGGACCAGAGGGGGTAACTGGGATATACCCCCGCAACCCCCGCAGGGGGGAAACAAGGACCCCATCAGGGTCGGTTGGATATAAACAGGTAGAACGCTTAATGTCTCCGTGATGTAATTCCACTGGGCTAACTAGCTGGGTCCTCTTTCCTCCTGGTCCCGCCTCCTCCTGATGCTGTAAACAAAGTGGTGTACTGTAAACGATGAGGTAGACAGTTCTGTTTGTAGTGACGCTGGGAAAAGTGTATTTGTCTTCGTGGGACAGATCTTTAACCTGATGAGAGTTCTAAGGAGGATACAATCTATGGCGGAGTCAAGGGTTTTACGTGTAAATATATACATGTATACGGTACACATATATATGCACGTTGATGCCCAAACTAACAGAGAAATGTTGTACTTCAGCCCTGCTATCAAAGATAACATGCCCCAACATTGAATGTAAGCCTATGTTCTACGCATTAAAAACCAACACTGGAGAACACTGCAATGCCCATTAGCCACGGAGACATACTCCGACATTTGCATAGATCCTCGAGTCGCCTTATTTGCATTTTCATTCAATGAAATGCCATTTCCCCCTTTGAAATATTCATACGCGGCCACACGGTAGGGGCCGCCTTCTCTGTGGATTTATCGGCCCCTGCACCCTCAAGTCAGGGCCCTGCAGGGTGGTGTCTAGTCGGCACTGACACGCTGTCCATCAAAACCGTCACGCCTCACAGACTTTGATATTAAATTGAAACTGCACGTCGGACGATCGGGCCTGCTATCTGGCTGTAGATCTATATTTAATCATGACCAGGCCGGGGCCGCGTTTTAACCGCTGGCGATTGTCTAATTATATTTGCATAGCAGTGCTGAAACTGATTAATGCCACGAAATCTATGAGCAGAGAGATAAAGAAATGCCCCTACTTTATTGAGACCAGCTTCTGTGGAATAGATAGGCCTATGCTGGCGGAGAACGCTGGATACATACGTTCACATCAAACGATAGTTTTGCTCAGATTTAGACTAAATCTCCGTTTGGAGCTGCTCACTATGGATCACCATGAAGATTCCGGTCAGAGCTGGAGCAGCTCACACCCTGGAGGACGTCTTCATCGCCGGGGTGATCGGGCCGGGGCTGACGCGGGCCGACGGCTCCGACATGGCGCTGGGCGATAATCGGGTGTTTACAGGCCGCCTTGACGCGCGGCTTATCGCCCGGAAGGACCATTATCGTGGGCCACCACCCCGTCCGCCATGTCAGTTAGCGACGTGCCACCCATACTTTTTCCTCCAGCGTGTCCCAGATACCTCCCTTATTCAGAGTGAGCTTTGCTGTGAGCTGAGGCCGCTGGCTGTGGCTTTCACTTCAGACAAGACTCTTATGTAATCTGTATACATACATGTAGCAAAAATGACTGCAAGAAGTCATGAAAGCCTTCCAAGAAGTATCCAAAACACATAAGCGTCGCTATCATGCAGATTGGAATCTTAACTGCTTTTTCATCTCTGCCTTTGTAGTTGTACTAGAAATGGAGATATTTTGTCAAAGTTGACATGAAAGAGCTGTATGCCTCTTGCATGGTTTTGTATTTGTCTTGTCATAAGCATCTGGCGTTTCGATGTGAGTGAAGTGAGAGTGGCGTGTAGGGGTTCTGGTGGTTGATGGGTTAATCAGCAGTCATATAAAACCTACCCCAGTGGATATACACCTTCCCTGACAGAGTCAGGGGAGCTGATCTATGCTGAAGAGAGCTCCCCTCACAAGGTGAAAAAGATACAACTCCTCAATCATGTAAAAAAAAATCAAAAGGCGACAACCCACCAAGAGTCTAAATGAAAAGCCGATAGAGCAACCATCATAACACATCACAAATTGAAGAGTTCGGCACAGCCTATTGCCTCAGTATAATATACGCCGCTTCAACGCACACAGCCATGAAATTGTAAACGGTCTTTTTTTTCTTCCATTTTTTTCCGAGGGGACTTTTAATTCAGAGGGGAAGCTGCAGTGTGGGATGGGAGACTAATCTAGACTGTTGTAGTGAGGGTATAGTACTGGTTCGAGCCCCATCGCCTCCACCTTCTCCAGTACAAGGGTCATGAATATTGGATCTGGGCTCAGGACGCGGATCACTAACCACTGAGGGCAGCTAGCCGGCCGTTCACACGCAGGGCCCCGCCTAGATCTGATCCTAGACAGGTCATTGCCCTCTCTACAGTTCAGATTTCCCTGTTATTACACACTTTTATGTCCGAAAAAAATCTACGATCCAAATTCAAATTATATTGCTTTCTGGATATAATTGGAGGCACAGCAATTTTAAATTTGTAATATCCTTTTGCTATTACAATCATATTGATTTCTATTTGTTTTTCCTCTGATTCATAATTATTTGAGGTTGTTTCAGGTTCTTAAAATTAAAACGTACACACTTTAAGGTTATAGCAATTGCTCGCTATTCTGGAGCAGAGGAGCGTTTTGTTGCTTTACGCTCGGGCGTTGTGAACCAATTACTGTCAGAGCTACTTCATTATCTGCCCCGGCCACGTGCGTGAGTAGTCACATCGTTTTGTGCATGATTAATTTTCTCTTGGCTGTTTTTTCATATAACCCTCTGCAGACTGACATTGAGTGCCCATATGGGGGATTGAACACGGTAACTCCACATTCAGTACATGCGGTTTTCTGTCCCTATACACCTGAGGCATTTTCTTAGATTTGCCAACTAGCCTACATAACATGAGCTTAAGTTGTAACATTGCAAACATGTCCATACGTGCGCGTATATCAATGAACTAAGGCGTCTATATAACCATTAAAGGACCTCTGTCACATTTCAGAAACACTCATCATAACGGTGTAGGATTATTGCATTACAGATTGATCAGTTGATGCTCTCGGGGAAATAGCTGAATTGGTACAAATTTAGAGAAGAATTGGCTTAATGTGCTCCAATACAAGGAGCAGAACAGTGGGGTGTGAGATGTCACTTAGCAATCAGAGGAAATGGGATTAAAGTCGGCTCTAGAGTGCAGCGGCCTTAATCTAATGAAAGACCTGTCTGCAGTGATCATTTCGCCGGTTAATCCGGTTAATCGGCAAACAACACGAGAGGCCCTCAGACCAGAGGGGAGGCCCACAGACAATGGGGTCCGGGCAGAGGGCTCCCCTCTAATCAGCGGGGTGCTCTATTATCGCCCAGAGCTTCTATTATCGCCCAGAACCTCTATTATCGCCCAGAGCTTCTATTATCGCCCAGAGCTTCTATTATCGCCCATAGCGTCTATTATCGCCCAACTTGGATCACAAGAGGTGGGTGGGAGAGATCGGGGCCCGGGCAGAGGGATGGAGGGGGTCATTAACCCTGCCACACCCACCACGTGCCTCAGCCGTCACCATGACAACCTTATCTCCCTATTACACACGGTGGTCGTGTGATTGGGGGAAGGAGGGGCCTGTGACATCACCACCAAGCCATGTGATCGGTTTCACAAAGTGCCAGGGATGAACTTGAAGTGGTTGGCACTCGACCTCAGGCTTTTGTCTTCTCCGAACAGTAGCTGTAGGCCTCGCTAGTACAACCCATCATAGCTTTGGAAATTGTGTGGTGAAAAAAGAACTTAACGCCTTTCAGAGTTTCCGTGATTTACATGAGTCGGTGTTAGAGTCAATGGTGCCGGCAATAGTGATAAATCGGGTCTCTTGTGTATGAACAGTCTGCGTAAGTACTGACTCCTAAGAAATCGCCGACTTTGGTTGCCGCATCTACCTAACACAGATGCACGCTGCCTTTTATCATGCAACTTTCCTTTATCATATGGCCATATAAGTATATAATTTGGGGTGGTGGACCACAAAGAACAACATGAAATTGCTTTTTTTTGGTAGGATAGATGTAAGCTCAATGCACTTGACATGATATCATGTCAGAGTCACACACGTCATGTCATAACATGTCACGACATGAGGTTTGTAGTCTGACACCAGGGGGCGCGCGGTGCATGAGGGAGCGTTGTAACGGGGTCGAGGGGGCTAGCGGCTTTTCTGGCACGCTTTTCGCTCCTCACGCCAACCCCTTGTGATTCCATACTGCCCCTCCCTGAAACACCCCAGCCAATACTGCCCCTCCCTCGAACACCCCATCCAATGTTCTCCCAATCCAAACCCCACCCCGCCGGACTCCACCCCCACCGCCCACAACCTTGTGATTAGTTCACGATGATGGATTTAAGTGATCATCTCGAGCGGTCCTTCCTTTGTTGAGACTCGTGTTGGTGGGTAATAGAGCCATCTTGCCGCCTTGGCCGCCCCCTCTAATTAATTGCATCATTTATGCGGCGGGGCGGGGACTGTGAATAGGAAATAATCTAATTAGGCCGCCGACGGAGTGGCTCAGGAAATTGGTCTACAAATGAGTTAATGCCTGCTCGATCGATGTTTGTTTGATCACGCTGGCAAACAACTGGCCACGTTGAAATGTGACAAATAGCCGCGCGTGCACTGCACGTGAGGGGAGGCGAGAGCCAGAAAACGAACTCATCGGCCGCGATTCCTGCACATCAAATGGCCATCGAGATTGGAGGAACAATCTTTGATATGCACAGAAATCGCCATACATGTAACTATTTTTTAACTTACATGAATCTACTGGTCCTCCCTCGACTGGAAGAACATGGACTCTGTACGTGAAGTTGATTAATAAAGAAAACAACGTCATCTCATTTGGATCTAAAAGAACGTCATCTTGTTTTCCTTTTTTTCCTCATATAAGATTTAGTGCATAGATCATGCTGAGAAGTGAAGAGGAATGCGATCATGGACCCCGGGGGGAGGTAACCAAGGACAAGAACCCGCGTCTGGTACCGTTTGTGGTCGTCGCTAACTATAGTAGTGCCCCACTTTGGGCCTGTTTTCCGCCCTGCCATTCTGGCCACTGTCCAACTCGATTACCTCCAAGACAGTGAGATCATTCGGGGGGCTCCGACTTATCGCAGTCCCCGCCTTTGAAGTTGAGCCCATGATTGGTTTTCATTTACAAACAGTTATGGCTTCTAAGGTCCCAGGCGCGCTTTGAAGTGAGCTGCTCGTGTACCAGTGGCCTAGATCCGGCGGCGAGCAGCTCGGCTAATGGCATGCGGCGCTCCCCTAAAGGCTGTATTCCACTATCCGATTTTACTCCCCATTTCGAAAATCGCGAGAAGGAATACACGCTAACCATATGCATGTTAATATCATTACAAAGGATTTTGAATTATCTTTCAAATGGTATGTAACATGCAGGGGTTCTTGTAATATATCTAAGGAAAACTTGGAAATATGAAATTCCTAGTTGTCAAGATCGCCTAGTTGAATACAGGCCTTACAAGCAGTGCAGTAGGCGGCCAACCGAGCGATTTACGAGCACAGACTCCCGGAGGAATCCCGGCCTTGATTCCCCTCAGTCTACCAGTCTCGCCCCTCCATTAATCTATTGTTTTTTGGGTTTGACAATATGATGTCTCATGTCGTCAAATATTGGCACATATTATTTGTAAAATGGGATGCCTCCTGTCGCCCTGCTTCAGCAATATAAACATCATGTGGCATCATTGGTTAGTTGTTATCGTTTGGATCGATTCTGCTTTTTGATGTAGTTTTTCGAAAGGAATGTGCTCTTTCCTTTGTCAGATCTTTTGAGTTCTCCTTTCTTGAAAATCCGTGTGTTGCTTGCTATGGATTCCCAGGGGAACCCTCTCTTAGATTTTACATTGGGACCACTTCTCACTCCTTCCGTTCTTAACCATGGGAAACCCCCTCGCGGGACCAAACTGCACCAAGCCCCATCAGAATAGTTAGTCTGGATCTTCCACCCATTACCATCGCACTCCGTAGACCTCCCCAGACCAGGTATCCAGTGTCCTCCAGGGCGTCAGGTGAAGGGGCGTCTCACGGTTCACCTGGTCGTCTCCAGGGTGCAAGGTGCAAGGATCAAAGCTACGCCTCAGTGAGCAGTCTTTACCCAGTCTGCTCCCATACACCCCTCACCCCCCCCCCCTAGCCGACTCCCACCACCTCCTCCAGATCCCCATCGTTACCTCACACCTGGCAGCAAGAGGTCGCTGGTCGCCCACGACCCCATCACGCCACATCACTGCAGCTTTGTATCTGCCGAGCACCAGCCACCTAGATATGGGTAGATACCTGTCACCCCTCCTCTCCCAGCGGTGGGAGGGTGCAGTGAAGGGTGCAAGGGCTGGAAGGGGGAGAGCCCTAACCCTGGAATCATTCCAAGCGTTTTTGTTGCCTACTTTAACCCTTTCACGATACTTGTATGAAGTCACCTACAGAGTTTACAATGAGAGTCGTAACGGCTTTTTAAAAAAAATCAACTTGTGATTCCTGCCAATAATATTTTGACATGTTATAAATGGTCACGACAGTTTAATTACATCAGCTTCATAAGAACATGCACACAATATTCCGCCACCTTGGTTAACATTTTTACAGCAGCACCTGAAAAAAAGGCATTAGCAAAAGTGTGTTTAGTTACTAAAATAAAAAGGAAGCATGAAATAAGGGAGAAGCACCAATAGGAAAATATTGCTTGAATTTAATCCAATAATATTTTACAAATTAAATGTAATAATGATTTTCTGAAAATTTCCTATTCTTATTCATTGATTCTTCACCTTAGAATTGATGAGATAATAGATACATATCAACCGCTATTTCTTAAAATTCACTTTTTAAGTGTTACATAATATATAGAGATTAAAATATGTGTACAAAAGTGCAAATTAAGGTAATCAGAAGCCAGTGAATATCGGCATACCAATGACTGCATGGCAATATGATCTATATGCCACCCACGAAATAATGTATACTACCTCACCAGATTCTTATTGAATAACACAGGTAAGTATCCAACAGGTAAGTAACCAAAACCAATTCTCACCTTCCCAGTATCTTGGAGACGCAGCCGTGTGAAACCCGGAGTTGTCTGCTGATGTCACAAGGTCGTACGCCCTGGTGGGCCAACTCGACGATGCGCTGCCTGACGACGTCCGGCAGAGGGCGCCCGTTGACAAACACGCCCCCTAGCTGGTTGACCCCGCCGTGACCTGTGGGCGACATCATAAGAGGACCTGTTTGAGTGTGAGAACGCCCTCAACGTTCTGCAGGCTTTGGACTTTGGGCGGATCGGTGGATCATGTAATACGGGTTGTATACATAGTTACGACAGACAACGTAGCTATACTGTTGTATAGGGTATTTGTAAGTGTAACGTTTGTATTGAGTGGTTGGTGATACAATCAGAATGAACTCCATTTGATACAATTTTACCTCGATCCTAGATGTCGGCGTATTAATACCTTTAATATTGATGTGCTCGGTCGATTATGACACTAGACTGGTATGCCAAGCATAATCCCAAATAGGTTCCTAGTTCATAGCTATGGCTAGCGCGGTAAGATATTGCAATAGGCCTATTATTTTATAATAAATCAATAGCCAGAAACAGCATTATATTTTATGACAGACACGAAGTAATATGTTTACCAATACAACGCTTTGACAAGTACACGCCTCACACTTAAAAACATTAAGATAAAAGGCGTGACCCTCAATATGGCATTAAATGCTCTTAGGCAAGGTTAGCAGAAATTCTTTGTATTTCTGCACGCTTGGCTGACAGATGCTTTGTTCCCAACCGTTATGATAATAATTGCGGCGCATTTTGCGAACTGTTTATTGCTATGTTATGGCTCTATGTGGTCGGTGCCGGCCATCGATTGACCCGCTTCTAGGCCTTCCCCATGCACCCTAGCCTATAATGGACGGGTGCGGCCGGCCATGTATCAGTCTTCATTCATATTCAGCGGGCGACTGACTCAGCCTCAAATTGACTTCATAAATCTCCAGGCGCCGCGTCGTGTTATAATGCCCCGTGACAGGAGTTGGGAGCGGGCGCCCTGCACTGGAGGCGGCCTGGGTACGGACGGACAACACGGACGTCCTCCCTGCTATACACACCTCTGTGTACGTGTTATTTATGGGGGACGATCTGTGGTGGTACTACTACTAGCGAGTGGCACTCCTCCGGTGTATGGCATAGGCCCCGAAGGTATAGACTTGTATGTATACACGGATACTGTGAGGCTTATTTGAGTAAAATGCACTGGTGCCAATTGAATGTTTTTTTTTTTAAATGGTATTTGAGGGTCACCTTGTTAAAAGCATTGCTATATGAATTGCTATATATATGAATTGGATGTTTGTAGTCAAGTGCACTTCCACTTATCACCCTACTCCTAACCCATGCATGAGGTACACCGACCTCATACATGAATAGTTTACGTTCTTGGTCGCTTTCACCAACGGAATTCAAACTGGTTTGTATTGGTGGCCGGTGCTGCGGTTTTCCCCTACTAAGCCTTGACTATGAGCTGCGGTAGTAGGGGAGCAGGCTGGGTTTATGGGAGCATGTAAACCATATGTTGTGTGGGGTCGGGGCTCAGTGCCGGGCACGCCATCCGGGGAGGGGGCAGGGTGCAGGAGCGGTCACGGATCGCTGACCACCCCCTCCAGGGTTGGGCTCCCACGGGGCCGGCCATCAACCACCCACACGGTACGAGCTATGCTAGAGGCACCTAGATTATACAAGTACGCATCCTGTGAGTGTGAACCCTCCCAAAAGGGGCCCACTCAATCACAGCTGCTAGGTTAGCAAGGGAGAAAATATTTCCCATTACATCAGGCCCAAAAAAACTCCACTAAAATACGTGCAATAGGCGACGTTTACAACATAACACCACCCCTTTTGACTGTACTTGATGGATTCCAGACAGAACATATATATCATGCTCAGATTTCTTTAGCATTATTATATTTTTTTGAGGGCGTAAAAAATGGCTGTTCAGAAGGTGGTGAGTCGGCGGGTGGCATAAGGCGTCATGGAGTGAGGGGGGTGAGTACAGCTAGTACCCGACCGACCCCCTTAACAAGCCCTCGGCACGCCACGGCCCAGCGCCGTCGGCTCTAGACTGGGGCATCATGCAGGCCCCGACCAGACTGAGGGAAGCAAACGAAATCTGTGCAGCTGTCCGTGTAACGGTGGGCCGCCCCACGTCAGGTGGCTGGGCACAGATTGGTCAGGGGGTAGGGGGTAGGACTGATACCTGTAAGGGGGGACGCTGGTCAGGGGGTAGTTGTCGGACCGGACGTGCCGACGATGCCGACAGCGCCGACCGTCTTGGCCGTCGGGCGCGGTCTCAGGGACTCCGGAGGGTGGGGCGCGGGACGGGAAGGGTGTGGCGGGTGAGTTGGGAATGGGCTGAGCATGGAGGGGCACCCTATAATCAATATTGTATCTCGCAAATACCCACAGACGCCCACTGTAGCATCTTAGTATTTTATGTTAAATTTGAGAACAAAGTCAATCAATATTCTTTTTTGGGTCTGAAATACTAGCCGTGGTTATGTGGTATGGCATTTAGAGTGATATACATAAATGCACTTAGTGACTGTAATACTGCTAACCCTTTACATTTATCACGCCACTGGCTCTACCCAACCATATACAGCGAAGTCATATCACTATTCATATCCTAGCACAGATCTTTCCCCTAAACCTATATACTCAGATGTTATCGCTCCCTCTCCTATGGCCATCCATATTGACTCCCGTCACGTGACGTATATATACTCGACCGATGACGTCATACTCCCCATGCGACCTCTGGTGGCACTTTGTCCGTCACTTTGTCACATTGACCTTTGAAGTGGTTCCCGGCAATCTGTTCCCCGGGCCTCAGTCCCCTGTGGGATGAGCAGCTCAGGCAGGCCGAGCACCAGCGAGTGAGCAACTCGAGCTGGTGTGTTGCAGTTTGTTATGGCGTTATAAGATGGCGACAAATTGGTGTGATGGGCGCCCGCCAACATTCTGTTTGTTTGGTGTTGATATTTGAGGAGTGGACGGCGGCGCTTAGGGACCACTTCCCACTCTGCCAGCTGACAGATGTAACAGCAGCGTACTGTGCTAGCTGACAGATGTAACAGCAGCGTACTCTGCTAGCTGACGGATGTAACGGCGGTTTATACTAACAGCTCAGTGGGCTCGGTGTTTAGTCGGGAGCCCGCCGTATGTATACATGAATCATGTTTGTTTGATTCCAAACGACTGGATACACTCCCCTATTACCGCCTCTGATGTTGATACCAAGCGTATTGCTATTACTGCCGGTGTTAGGTTGATTGTTTCGCTACTGTAGAACCATATTATACTTATTTGTTAACACATGTAGGAGCATGTTACAGTCCTATACAGGTTTTCTCTTTTATATAGTCTGTCAATCTCCATACATACAGTTATTTCTGTGAAATATATCAAATATGTAATCTATAATCACCAATTATATTCAAAGGGAAAAGAACCCCGTAAAATTGAATTCACATTATTTAAAATCTTAAAACAAATCCTTACAAACTCAAATGAGTTTGGTATCAAAAGCTTCTCTCTACCATAAATCATGTATTGGCTATAACCATAACCCATTCCCCCTTGTCCCTTTAAGGTTAACCCTCCCGCTCCCACGACCAACCACAACATTGGCGCTGCTACCCAAACCATAATATTATTCCGCTTCCCATTGTGTAACCTGCCAGAGAGAATAATTCCGCCCCGCATAGTATCGGTAGAGAAAACACCGCGTTCTCTATCATAGACACGGCCAGTCGCCTATATGGGACGAGGAGGTGGGGGAGTGTTCTCAGGTAAAAGCTTAAGGTGGGTGGAGGGATGGGGCTTTCAAAGTGGTGGTTAATGCGTTCTATATATCACTGGGTTAATGCATCTTGGTGTAGGTGGCTGTGGTTGTGGTGGTGGAGGTGGTGGGGGTGGGGGTAACTTCTCCAGGAAGTGATCCATCTTTTGGCCAGGAGCCTGCTGGCTGAGGGGCTCTATACCTCTGGAGGAGGTCCCATGGTGATCAGCCCACTCCGTTACTGTCACCGGTGCCTAGACACACCTCCCACCGACAGGTCCTAACTATTCCCTTTTAAAATACACCTGAAAAGAGCTGCAGTGGTTCCTATCATAAATAGAAACTAATTTATGAGTTCTCTTTAGAGGGAAACTTCAAAGTATATACATGAGATGCTATAACAATGGGAACCACAAAGTGCATTCATGAGTTCATCACAGAATGTCTGAATAAATAATGCATTAAAATTACATATCACAGAATAGAGAGTTTCATATCTCGTGACTTACTCACGGGATGAGTAAGGAGTCCACTATGAAAATCACTGCCTAATGATAGTGTACGGACGTAACCAACATATGGCGGTTTTCAAAAAGATAGCGAAATGATGCCAATATAAATGCTCGTACAATAAAAGGGGCCTTGCTGTATGTGCGTGGGGTGATGGGGGTTGGGTATTGTGTAGGAAGAGGCACACCAATTACACCAGGCCACAGAGTCCTAACCTATCACGCCAAAGGCAGTGTCTGCTCCTAAATGCTGACAGACACACATCCCAACATTGGCTGCACGGACACAGCTGGCGCTATAACCCTACTGCCCCCAGCCCACCGCATGACACTATGACACAGCAAAGGGTAGTTGGCCCACAATACATTTTTCCTATGTGGTTGTGTGATTGAATGAAGTGGCCTGATTTTGCGGTCGCGTCAGCATAAAATGTAACGTATGGAGATAGTAAAAGTCAAAAGAAGAATTAACCTTCGGGTAGCCTAGATACAAATGTTGCAATCGACATAAAAAAAAAGTGTACCAGTGCGTAACAGCTTGTGTTGAAATCCAAATATCTGTCTGGATCTACCGCTATATAGACGGACCAATTCATCACAGGCCTTCTGGTATCGAGACCCACTTTTCACCCTCACCCTACTAACCTATATCTGTGGATTTTTTTAGATTAGGAAATTTCGAGGTCTGATGCAGGTGTGGGTTTGGTGAGGGGGTGTAATGCGATACGATCATCACTGACCACTATACTGGGGCGTGTATTGGGGTCCTTAAAGACCCACCTTGGGGGTCAGCCTCCCCTTGACCCTGCCAACCCTCCGCTGACCACTACTGACCGCCCCCTCTCAGAGTGGACGACGTCTGAAAGGTCGTCGCCCGTCCTCAGCCCCTCCCACTGAGCCCCTGGACGTTTTCTCGACACTTGATATTGAACAAAAGCTGGAAAGGCCACTTAACTGCATGGGAGGTGTTTGGCTCTATCATTATTGTTTCTCAAGTAGATGCCCCAATGCTGCATTAAGTCAAGTATTGTTGGAAATAAAAACACTACAATAGA
Source organism: Lepidonotus clava (assembly GCA_936440205.1). NCBI lineage: Eukaryota > Metazoa > Annelida > Polychaeta > Phyllodocida > Polynoidae > Lepidonotus > Lepidonotus clava. Next base: position 26,020,666 of record OW387135.1, read on the forward strand.
AGAAGAGGACGAGTCAATGATGCTTATGGTCTACCAACTGGCTTGTTTTTAAAGTATTAGGTTGGATGGGTTTGGCAGGAAAGGGTTAATATGTTAAAGGGGAGATGGTGGATTGCCCTCTCTCTGTGTGATTCGCACGATTCAGGCATGGTGTGACCACGCGCACACCTCCAGTGGGAATAGACCTTTATCCCCGTGTTACCATCCCTACAAACCCCCTGCCTCTAACTAGCACCCTTACCAGCCTAACGGACCTGGCTTTACGGCTCCCTGAAAAGCCAAGATCTGCCCCCTCCCCGCCCCCAAACTGTCATCCCGCGGCTATACGCGTTTAATACGTCCTTTCGCAGTTTAGATAATATATACGTCGTATTGTCAATCCGGAGTATAGAATTAGTCTGCATGGTTCTGTTGGGGGGGTTGGGCCAACCCTGCCTCCTGGCCTGAGGGCACGGTTACGTTGCTGTTTTGACACGGCGCACGTTGGCAGGTGAGTTGGAAGCCCCCCACAGTCAGTAAGCCATCAACCCTCCTCGCGAGGTGTTTCCCTCTAAATGCCCCTTCAATACGCGACGTGTCGGCCTAGAGGGACTAGCAGGTGGAAGTCGGGGGGATAATAAACACCCCAATCTGCCCCAAATACCTGCCGACGGTGACGGGCGCCCACCACAAGGTAAGAAGGTAATTTCCCCCGATGTCCTGTTTATATGGGCCCCTGTTGTACATCCCACTGACGTCGGGCGTTATAAACCAAGACAGGTATCTCTCACACCACTCAAACCAAGACCGCATCAGGTTACGCTACTCCACCAATTCCTATACGTTTGACCCAGTATGTCATCACTTCAAGAGTCTAGATAAAATACTTAAATGTACACAAAATAATTATAGGTGTGCTTACAGAAACAAATACTTCACTGAAGATGTCAAAATGTATTGTCATATAAATGACAGTGATGTGTAGATTACAGTAAATATTTAAATCTGCATGGGTGTCTGAACCATACAATGAGAAATGTCCCACGAGAAGCATTCTTCATTACCAAATTATGTTACATTCTAGGTTGTGTCTGCAAGCTATGCAGGTATTGTATAAAGGTAAAAGCCAGCAACTGGTAGGCTTATATCCTGTTGGCACACACGCCCGGGTATATTTCATGAAGGAAGCCAACTGGGATGTTCTCCAAGAACATGTACGACTGTGTATATTGTACGAATCCACATACTGCTACATAAGCATACATCTTGGAGCATACACCTATTCAATATCCTTGGGCAATGAAGATACGATTCACAAAGTAAACAGACAATAAACTTTTTCAAGCAGATCATAAGTCTACAGTGTACATGTACAAGAAAATACATTAACCGAATTCCACTACCCCCTGTCTTGGCAAGTATTAATTTTTATCTGTGCGTGTACCCCTGCCAGTCACTTGTCTGTGACTATATATAGTTTATATATACCTGCGTCCAGGTGCACCTTAAATATATTTTCTGGTCTTTTTATATCAGTAACTTATGCATGTTACCTTATAAATACAAAGAAGTTTGACTATGTATAGCGAATACAAATACACATATCCTTTTGTGTGACTGGCTGGCTATTGCATGAGCAGTAGCACGGAGGGTGGTGTTATTGAGTGTAGAGAAGGGGGGTGGCGGGGTTGTGGGGCTGGCTGTCAGATCTAACTCCATCTCAGCCTATCGTGACGACCCAGGAGAGGGTGTGGGGACACCAGGGTGTGGGCCCGGTCCCCGCCCATCTATACCTTCTCCTGGGTGCGGATATAGGTCAGGGAGATGGGCGGCTTCGTTAGCCAGCCCTCCTGACTTAATGAGGGAGTGGTGAGAGGGGCGGGGACCGCTATACGTTTAGATGTGAGTATGACTATAACAAGGGGAAAAAGAGTCACTGAGTTATGTTTATGGTCTTTTTGGAATGTTGTAAAAATATAATCGTTCTGTCTTGAGCGGAAGGTAATGGTAGCAATAAACTGTGTTTAAATAGGGCAAGTAAGGTAAGGAACAGCCCAATTACATGCATGCTGTAACGACCAGGTTTCTCTCCAAGTCTGACATTCTTGAAAAATCTGGAGGCTTAACCCTTAAGCCTGAGAATTATATTCTTGATTATATTCTATCATACGATCTGCCTATGTACGTGTAAAGACGTTGCACCCATGGAGTTAGTATCCTCTGTCTAATCAATAATATATCATCTAAATCTATTTTGCTATTATTTACATGTCCAATGTTTATATTGTCTATGAATTATTCCACTCAGTTTCTCAAGTAAATTTCCTGAAGGATGTCAAGGTTTTTATTTTATTTTTATTTTTTTTGCAGGTTTCTGGGCTATGAAATATATCAAATCTACCACATCACTCCCCCCCAAAAATATAGTTCGAGTTTAGTTCGCATTCGTGCGTGGGACAAGGCCCTTGCAGCACATGTACCTTGGGTTTGCGGGGTGTGAGTCTGGAAGGAACAGGGCTACAGGAAGCACACTGAATCTGGGGGGTGTCGGAGGCAGGCGTTGTCGGCGGCTGGCACTGCTTTGATCAGATGCCGTCGTCGATGCCTCTTTGTGCGCCCAGATCGGGTGAATGGCGGCCGGGTGCGGCGCGCTCCCCTCCCGCCTTATCTCCCCCGACCAGCGCTCGTCCCGGGAGCCGGCCGGCCGCCCTCCCCCCTGCCCCCGCCGCCCGGCCCCCGGCGGGAGGCCCTCCCCCTCCTCCCCGGCCGCGCCCCGCCAACTCAGCCAGGGGACCCCTTTGTCATGGATACACTGGAGGACGGCCGTGTTCCTCCAGGCGCACCCTGCTGGAGGAGGAGGGAGAAAGCGAGCTGAACACAGGGATCTCCCGCCGTGTAATCACATCCAGACTCAGGTCCTACCACGTAGCCTGGTGTAGAGTAGGTACATGGAGGGAAAATATACTGGGAGAAATGTCTCGGAAGATGAAAAAAATACACTATTCGATATAACTAGAGCGGGGATTGAGCTCCCGTTCCTTACTGCCCCAGATTCTCCGTGATTTTCTCATTAATCTTTTTTGCGAGTGTTCAATAATTACGACAGGGAAGTCTGAAAAATATAAGTAACTATTGCGGAATAGAATAACCATGAATAGTGCATGGCATGTGAGGCCGTGGTTGTGTTTGGTTCTCGTTCGGTAAGGACACTATCTGTCCGTGTGGAACTCCAGCCACAAAGGCACTGGGTGACATTTGACATTTCAACAACCCTCGACGGGGCACACACACACGCCACGTGTCTGCAGAGTGCCAACAACAACAGGGGTAAATAGACTCTGTGTTATCGGGGGTATTTTCCCTATGATACATCCAGAAAACATCCCTCATCTTCACTCAAATCACACCATGTGGTTTTAAAGTTATAAGTCAACATACATGTTCTTACAAGAGCATATAAGGCGCCGTCAGTGCCATGCTGTTATATATAGAATCAGACAAATACCACACGTGAAGTATATAAAACGATACATCAGATGCTAATGGGAACCTGATAGGCCCAGGAGGCGCCCTGGAGATCCCTTCCCGGGGTAGGGTTTCAGCGCGTTTCACAGCGGCTCCCTAGAGTGCTGGCGCGCGGATCCCGCGAATTTCACCGAGAGGTGATTGAATTAAAACAAGTGTCGCTTGATGAGGTTGTTACTGATTCCGGCGGACGTTGGCTGCGCCCCTTGATTGGCTTCTATTAATTGGTAATGCACTCAGAGAGTGATATAATTAGTGGTCGCCGCCCGCCCCGCGCATATGGAGCGACAAACAATGGCCGCGGCGACGGGCGACTGGTAATCAGGACCGAATTAAACTGAGATCAGCTCGAGATGGACTAATCAGCCCCAGGAGTGGGGGCGACAACACCAGAGACCACTGGTCGGCATTGGTTAAGTGAGCGCGCCATTACGGAAACGGGCAGACGACAATTCAGTGAAATGACGCGCGCAGACGACTTTTGGCCGCCGTTTCGCGCGCCCTGCTGGCATCATCATGGCGGTCGGTGGTGGGGATCAAGTGGGTGTGGTTTGTGGTGTTGTTTTAACATGGCCACGCGCTGGAAGGCTACAGGGGTGATGTGTCAATGGGGAGGTGAAGAGGGGGTGAGTGGCTGCTGTTGTTGGCTGTGAGAGGGAAGGGCGGGGTTCATCAAGTAGGGGGAGGGTCGTACAATGGTCGACCAGGCGGCCGGCCGAGGGGGTGGGGAGCCCGGGGCGATGGGTGGCAGAGACCGGACGCCTCACTCCGCTCCCCTCGGCCTCACTGCGTTGGGGAAAATTACTCCTCCCTCGGTCTCACCGGGGAAAATTACCCCTCCTTCTCTAAACTCAACGAGCTCCAAACATACATAACCTGACAACATGCCCGCCCCCGCCTACCACCACAACATGCGTATAACTATAATAGGCCCCAAAATAGGCCCCCGCCTACGTCCCCCACCCCCGGGGGACAGGGCCGAGAGACAATAGAGCCCTACCTGATGCGAGTTGAGATAATTACCCCCTCCCCTCCCAGTGCTTATCATCCCCTCCCTGTTTCTGCTACATGAATATAATAAATCGATTTTTTTACCCTTTCTTCTCCATGTCCCAGCCGACTGACTGACTATATTGCGTGCTCCAGAGTAATTACTGTATTTCTTATATTGTACATGTGTGCAGATTATATTACAGGGAACAAGCATAATTTACAAATCTCAGTTTTGGAGCTGCAGTAATTTTGACTTGACATAGTAATGTGCCGAGAGACAAATATTTAAATGTTTGATAGCCTGAGGCATTCGAATCAAATTCCAATTTGTAGTCCTTTCAGGTAATGACTATGTAATGGTAAAATGTAATTATCGCATACAAATTAATGCGCACAACTACTTCAGATTTTTTCTTTATAACCACAGGCTGAATGCAGACAACGGTACCTATAATTAAAACTGAAAAATTGATGAAAGACTAAATGTTGAACGATGGCACGCGGAACCTTTAAAAAAAACAAGCAGAAAAAGAACATTTCTAAAGCAGCATAAATGAACTAAAATATGTGCAAGGAAAGAGTAGGCCTATCCCATATTGATTCAATGTTTGCAGGGATACCGTACACCCAAGACCTGTATTAATTATAGGATATTCCCAGGCCAATGGGAGGACGTAGCGACCCACCTCTGCCGTCCGTCGGGCCGTAGTGGTAGCGGTCCGGGGCCGAAGTCACCGGCCACATGGCCGTCGGGGCCGCCGGCACGTTACCTCCGAACATGACCGGCGTGCGGGCGGCGCTCCTCCCGGCGGGCGGGCGGCGGGCGGCGGGAGGGGACGGGCGGCGTCGGCTACTCCCGGGGAGAAGGGCGGGCGGTAGGCCGGTGTACGGAGAACCACACCTGCCGACTCGTTGTACTATCCTCCTGGGTCTCCTGCTTGTTGATGTAGTATTAACACTAGTACTCCATTGACGCTATGTAAATATTACAGATACTTCTGTATTATTGATACAAAAAGCTCCAGCTGTGGCTGGCTCTATAATAATATTTCTCCAGTGGGCTAAGATCCTGATAAGAAGAAGACACGGTGAGTGAAGACGTATATATAGGGGTATGGGACGCCTCCGAGATCTCCAGGTAAACTCAGGTAGGTTATCACTCTTCTGTCAGGTGTACAAACTCCCCTGTGGCGGCCGTCGTCGTGTGTGTGACTTTCGCCGTCTACGGGCGTGGACTGACGCCCCTCCCCGACCGGGCTCCATGCCCTGCCGGCCGTTCTGCTTGGCCGGCGCCGGGAGGCCCGCTATACGGCAATTAGTCGGTGAACCGAGGCGCGGCCACGGCAGGAGCAGGAGGGTAGGGGGACAGGAGGAGGGTGTGTGCGTACTACCACTGCTATCAGCGGTCACCACGTCACGGCAAGGGGGAGGTAGGTGCAACCAACCAACGCCAACCTTGCAGGATCCAAGAACCCCCCTCCCATGCCATTTATCCCAGGTACACTCGCACAGGTAGGTAATACATGTAGGGGGTTAACTATAACCGTAGGGGTGGGGGGACCAGAGAGAGAGAGAGAGAGAGAGAGAGGGGGGGGGGGGGGCAGGTGTCACTTCCACCATAACGGGGCGGATCATCAGCGGCGTCCCCGATCCCCTGCTGTGATCAGCGAGCCGTGACCACAGGCTGCCCGTGACGTCCCCACACACCTCTACCTGCTGCCCCCGACAAGGGGACGAGTAACGGCGGCCACCCCCTTGGCGACGCGCCACATTTAAGGCCTGAGGGCCGGGGTTGGGCGCCACACAAATTAATACGTATAACCATAGGGGAAAAATACGCAGATTTGATGATATCCCCTCCCAACTATATATACAAAAAATCCTTATCCCCTCCCACTTATGTGTATATACCAATAATACCTGTTATTTTGACAAGGTTGTATATCCCAGACTGCCAAGATTAATGGTAGAAAATCGTGGCGTGGGGTGAGCTGGGCCTGAGCTTGTTTATGTAAGGACGTAGGGAGGTAGATCTATCCCAACCCCCATGTACCCCCGCCCGACCCTGCCCGACCCTGGCAATCAGGGTCTCAGCATGAAGCCGTCACATAGGCCGGTGGACGTCACCCAGACCGGTGGACTACCACCCAGGTACACCGTACCTCGACATGCTGTGACATCAACGTTAACGCCACCCCTGACATGACCGTGGTTCATGCCTTTCGTGTCAATTCGGGTTACTGATAGAGACATGCAAGACGGCCAAATATATAATATGTATAGGGCTAAGTCAGGGTTCGACTACTACTTTGTGTTGGCATTATCACATTTCAGAGAAACTGAAAAGGAAATTTGTATGAATCAAATTGAAACCAATATTCCCCAATTTTTTTCTACAAGAATCTCTTACCCACAAAAAAAACAAATATCTGTCTATTTTATTGTATACGATTCAGACAAACGCATCGTTCTATATAGAAGCAGTGCAGACGTTTATCTTCCCCTAGGTATTTTGGTAGTGGTAGTGTCCGTGGTATTACACTGTATCAGGCCTGCAAACGCTCAAATCTCACATCCCTTTTATATCATAGACCATTTGCTCGTGCACTTCAATCTATACTGAGAAGTGACAAAGAGGCCTTGTCATTGGATCTTGTCAGTATTCAGATCTTGTGTTTATGACCTGCCTGATCAGATTAAACAAGCCACGACACGAAGGATGGGTTATCATTTGTGAAGCAAAACACGGGAGAGGACGAAGGTGTGTCATAGCATTATCAACATAGGCATACATACGTGCTGCAACATGTATACATCAGTATGAATCAGTCACTCTAAAAATATATATCAATGCAATAAATATCTAGGCGGATTTTATATCATTATTGGCAAAGACAGAAAGATACCCGTTGCAACTGTATAACAAATACCCAGAATCGTTCCATTTCTGTTCTCATCACAATGACAGGGACCACTAGCAGAGTTATGGATCCGATCGTTGATTGAATTATGTGATATGAATGCATTGTGCCCCTCCCCCTCCCCCCCCCCCCCTCCTGGGTCCCACGTTAACTGGGTCACCATACACCCAGCCCGACAACATATCTAACAGTAGGGGATACCGGGTGCAGTTTTAGCTGAGCGCTGCCTGTGAGCAGCTCACATGTCTAGCCAACAGCTCGTGAGCTGCTCCTCGTCATGGCCTGATCAGCTGGGGCCCTTTCTAAGTGGGTCAGGCGGACGCCGCTCGCTGTATCAGGTGTTCTCCAGGCGGGGAGCGGGCGGGGGGAGGGGGCGCCCCGCCCCGCCGGCCTCTCCAGGCCAGATCAAAGCGGCGGCCGCCCGGGAGGAGGCGGCGGTCCCTGGAGGACGGGCGGTGGCGGCTGATAGATAGGCTGGGCACAGGTGGACGTGACCCGCATGGAGGCGGGGTCAGGCCGGGTGGGAGGAGGGGAGGGGAGCAGGCCCGACAGCCGACAGGTTAGAACTGATCGTATCACCTCTGCTACAGTCATGGGGCTAGAATCTACACATTAGCCCCAGCGGTCGGGCCTGTACGTGTTCCCTCGGCGCCAGGTGTATAGCGAACGCCAGTTTGTTCGAATTGACAAAACATATGTTAAGAATCCCCGAAACTGGTTTAAAAATCCCAATTATAAAAGCTAGATCCCTTATCATGCTAAATAAATATCGTATCAGCCAGAGGGAATTATTGTTCCTCATGCAGGGAAGAATGAACCCATTGTATGAATATAATAATATTGACGTGACAGAGGCGTGGCGGTGGTCACTTGGTCACTTGGTCATGTGGTCAGTAGGCTGGTGGGCTCCCTGCCAACTGGGCGGCGGCAGTGGGCGCGCTGAGGCCCGGGAGGAGGACGTCGGGTCGGCCGGGGTCAGACGGACACCTCCACGGTCAGCCCGGAGGAAACACACCGCCCCGGGCAGCAGGCAATCTGCCACGGGCCGCTGATCTAAAACCCAACATTACTTGTCCCATTGTAATGCAGGAGACTGGGACTGGATTACCGTAAATCTCAGAATAATCGAAACGTGTTGTATTTATGCGTCAGTAGCAATTACACGAAGAGAATAGTAATACATGGAAAAAATAATTGAGGTGTTTGAGAGTCGTGTACGTACCTAACTTGGAGAGGAAATTGAGGATGTGGTGCACATCTGTCGCTAGATACTGAAGGTTCTGATCGAATCCCTGCATATTCCTGTACGGTTTGCGCCTAAGGCATCCACGATTTCTCTATGCTCTTGCACAACGCTGGTTCTATATACGTGCAAGCGTTTGCGACCCCAGTGGATACCGATTGGTCCATAGATTCTCAAAACCAGGATTAAAGTTAAAATCCCAATATCTGCATGCGTCAGAGAAAATATTCCCCGAGAGGCTGATTTGCTCGTTCTTCTTAACGAGCAGCTCGTGAGTTGTTCGGAACTCGTCCGGCGCCGGCAGAAGACTGGTGGCCGGCCGCGCCGCGCCGCCTTTCATATCCCCGGAGACAAAACGAAGTTAACTCCGGCGCGGCCAATTCTAAATAACTTAAAAGGCGCGCGGGCGGGGGCCAGTTGCTCAGGGCGGACGGCGAGCAGCTCGCCCTGTGGAGTTACATTACGGGAGGACGAGCAGCTCAGGCCGCGGGTCAGTCGGCCTTATTAAGTTACCAGGGGGAGAGCCACCAGGTAATTTTCTTTGCGCATTCCATAGGTTTTTGCCGATTGCAAGGGAGGACAAATAAGATAGGGGAGCGGCGACACTACCTGAACCGCTAATACAGGCACAGGAGGCCCTTGATATACCTAGGATAGGGGTGGAGCCCCGGGGGTGGAGCATTGGGCCTCCTCCAGGCGCAGTGCTGGAGCGGCGTCAGGCTGAGGACAGTATAGGAAGGCCGGGCATTAAGCCTGGAGGAGGGGGAGGTGAAGTGGGTTATAGCGGTCACCTGAGTTAATGCAGACGGCTGGCCCCAGCCTGATTAATGCATGATTGCTATGGTAACACGATGACGAATGGCGCGCCTTTTATGCGCCGACCTGGAGGGACTGCACCCCTCCAGGGCCGTAAATATCGACCCCTCCTGTCTTAATCTACCGATATATCGACCACTTCTCCGCCACACCCACAACAACGTCGGCTAAGTTGAAAAGACCCATACAAAAAGAAGTCGCCGAACATTTTCAATCTGAGCACACACAAAAAAGATAATAAAACGAAAATCACATTTTCTCTTACACACAGCAAGCCACCTACAAATATATTCCCCTATTCATCTCTTTACTTGATAAACGCTTTTAATTTGAGAGCGAGACGTTTATGCCCGTCGGCAGTCGTAGCTGTCATACATTTGACTATGATTTATCCCTTCAATTGTGCGGGGCGCGGATGACAATGAGAGTCCTCGCTATAGGCCAAGAGTAGTATATAGAATGTGCTGGAGCTGCTGGGAGGTGGTACTTACTTTTACAGGAGTGGAAGTACTCCATCATGGTCCGGTTGTGGTGGTAGCGGTAGGAGGTGGTAAGGTCCATGGCCGGGTCCGTCATCCCCCCGTGGTGACCGTGCGCGTGCACCGCCCCGCCCGCCGCGCTGCCCGGGTGGTGGCTCCAGGGTCCCGCCGCCATGGAGGAGGGTCCGTGCGGGGCGGTGGGGCCGTACTGGTGGGGATGGTGGTGAGCCAGGCTCGTCGTCATCATGGCCGGTGGTCAGCGGCCGTCTGCCGGCCGGCGAGGAAGCCTACTCCTCCTGGGCGCGCCGCGAAGACGCGGCTTTTGGCGGGGAAAGACGGACTACCTTGGAGGTAGTTTTAAGCCACTTCCTTGTACCTCAGCCTCGTACGTTTGAATAGTTCAATCGGCTTTGGAATGTGAATAATAAGGCGGGAAAAAAATTAAACATAAAAAAATAAATAAACAAAAAGCACCCGGTGGTACTGAGCCTACGCCACCTCCCTCAGCTTCTGGCCGACCGACGGTCACAAGTTCCTCCAGCACATGGCTGCTAGCTACATGTGTCCTCCCTCCTCCTGCGTCCCACCTCCCTACCACCCGCTGCTGCTCCTGTTCCAGTGGTGGGGATTTGTAGTGTTTAGACTCTGCTGTCACAGGCGGCCGCGTCCGAGTGACTGAGTGGGGCCGGAGGTGTTGGGATGTAGCGGTGTGGATCGTTGGTGTGAGGCTACTTTTCACGCCCGCTGATCTGAGCCGTGCACTCACTGCTCTAACCGGGCTGCTGCTGCTGCTGCTGGGGCTGCTGGTAGTGGTGGCAGTAGTGGTGGTGGTGGTGGTGGTGGTGGTGGTGGTCTGTGCTCTGACTGTGTGGGGGAGCCGTCTATGGTCTAGTGGCCAGCGCCGACTGGCTGCAGTGTGACTGACTGCCATCAACATCAGCAACACGGCTGCTGGCGGCGGCGGCCCAATGGGCGGGGCCTATCCGCACCCCCACCCCCCAACCCTCCCGGCTAGGGTACAGGGGGCCGGGGGTGGGGGAGTTGGGGGGTTGGGGTGATACCCCAGTGTCACGCGGACAGCCAATAAAGGCTCACTTCTGACCAGGCCTAACTACAATCAGACCTCGGTGAACCAGTCGGGGTTTAACTCCTACCCCTACGAGGTGTGCACATGGCGTCTCGTATCACACGCCGAGTATGCACCCTCCGTGTATACGGAGTACCTTTCAAAGGGGAGCAATGTCCCTTCACACCCAGGGTCTAAATACCGTTGGCTGACCAGTTGACCAAGGTGTTCATGCAACATCTGGCAAATTTGCTAGGTCCATGCACTTACATCTATCCTCTTTTCTTTTCTTTTTTTTTCATTAATAAAATTGCGGTTTCAGAGGAGAAAAGCTTCGGTCGCGGATCAGTATGCAGAAACAGATATTTATACAGCGTCATCAACCAAAGTTTTGAATGAAATCGGTACATTTTTCTATAATTAGAAATGGCTTTATTTGTTGGTATCCTGTTTCCAATGTACATACTTTATGATTTTCTTGGATGGGATCTAAAAATACGAATTCATGAAATATGAACCCATCACAGGTCGGTGGCCGGGAGCCACACTTTAAACCAGCATGTGGTGACATATTGCAGAGGGTAGCGCCCCGAACCAGCCAAGCAGAACTACCCCCAGGTGCCCAGACCCGCTGACATTGACATACTGGGTGTTTGTAGTATTATACAGATACCCACCGCGTTTTGTAGAAATAAGCTTATAAGGGAAAGCAGGAGGAATTCAGACTTATATCCACCCCTACCTGCCCAACTAATTAAAGGTAGACTGTGAGAATGGTGCGGTATAGCCTGGTAGAAGCGCGTCACAATAAACCGCACTCCCGCGCGGCGTTACGCCTGGGCGGCGCGGCGCGGGGCTACGTCCAGGTGTTTCAGTATGGGCCGCCAGCTTAAAAAGCCACCATTCATTTCAACTTTAGGGCCAGAGTCATAAAAGCGATGGGAAAGTTTTCTGAGACCAGAACAATAGGGCTGACGTGGTTAACTCAAAGGGGAGCCCCTCATTTTCCCACAGCCGGGCCCCTGGATTGGTTCCAGCATGGTAAAGACACTTATATGATTACCTGGAACTGAAGCGTCTGATTCCTTGGTTTTTATTTTCAAATAAATACAGTTATTTCTAGGGAAAATGTTCTAAGGATAGATCGCGATCTTAACTACGCCTATACGTCACAATTTCACTCTTATCTCGCTCGTCTTTTTTAACAAAGAAATAACAGTTAAACGGTACCAGGTTCACGAGGTGTAAGTAGTATATGGAATTGAACACGTACATCAGGGACTAAATATTACAAGAAAATTGCAATTTATGTTCTGACGCATTTTGATAATTCGCCGATTACTGATCTTATCTCCTCCCCTGTATCATGGAAAATATAGTTTTTCACCTTTCGCCCCTTAATTTTGCACGTTCCCAAACAGGTGACATGAGTAACATTACCATGCACCTTTCTTATCAGTGTTGCCTTAGATTAACCCATCGCATTCCCTCACCTAAAGTGGCATGCAGTGCAAACGTTGGGACTGAATTATCTTCATATAAAATACATTCCTCCTGACACATACAATTCGGTCTACTAGACCATACAAGAATATTCCTCTGGCATCTGCTACGGATGAACACGCATTATGTTATAAGTGGAGAAAGAATTAAGGGTGGCTGAAAAAGTATTTCCTTAACAGTTACAAGGACATTTCATCTGGGAATGAATCCCAGTGACTGACTTGAATCCATTTCCGGGTGTAGCACCGATACTACTGCCACCTAGATGAGCAAACATGCACTAATGATTATTGATCATGCGACCATGGGCCAGTTCGGGTGAAGCTACTGTGAGAGCATATATCTGAAAGCTTTTTCAGTGGGCTTTATGTAATTTTAAACAGGTTATTATAAAAAGTCCAACAGTGGTTCCCTTTTTTGACAATTGGATAGGGCTGGCGGCAAATTGCTACAAAACAACAGTTATCATCAAGTTGTTTTTAGTTTTAAAAAGGGGGCTGTTTCCATATGCCCGGAGGTCGTCTTTCAAAGAGATGCGTTATCTCAGCAGATCGTTTACAGTGGCCGAGTACACATGTGTCATATAACAAGACTGTGATACAATGGTCCGATAGGCAGCTGTCCACCTCTATACCCAAAGGATGGGCATTGACGAGTGAAGACCACCTACAACCATACCAGCACCACGCCGCCTCCAATTTACCCCCCTAATCCTCAAATATTTGACAACATGCTGGGTCCATGTCCGAGTCGAGGGTCGTCAAATATTTGCCCTCTCCTCCCCAAAAGATCCCTTTCAAATTGTGGCACACTTCGCTATTCGCCAGTTATTGCAGGTTTGGTTCGCCAGTTCGCACCCGGTGTGTGCACGGCGCGCCCCTCACCCCTATCTGTTTGCCCATTGTCGCCAACCCCTCATTGTGGCCGAATTAACTCGATTGGCCCAAGATTGGTTTGATGTGGAAACGGGAAGACAAACAGGCATTTGGGCGCGCGGGTGGGCGTGGTCGGCGGGCAACTAATAGATCTCCCGCCGTGTCAATCAGCAGGCCTGCGGGGGGTGAGTGACAGGTACTGGGGGTGGGGGGAGAGCACCGCGCCTACCTGCCACTTACACAGTTATGACACGCAGCCAATATGGCGGCACCGCCCCGGGGGCTATTACCTCCCGCTAACCCAACGACCGACCTGCCCCCACTGTATCAATTAAACGAATTAATTTCGATAATTTATTGATGGTGAATAATTTAAGTGCATGGCTACTGAGTTGGATGTAGTGGGTCGGCTCGTGCTATCATTGTCAAGGATCTACGCTAATGGGTTTAAGTCCTGCCCCCGTGGACTTTATAGCCAAGCTTCCTCATTGTTGGAGGTCGGCCCTGATCTTCTATTGCCGTCTTGTTTTTAGTTTCTCCTATTTTCCGCGGCGCAAATTGGCCGCCGCCGGCTCCGGGGCCCATATTCTTCCTCTACCGGCTACCTCTAATTGATCTGCTGTCAGTGACGATGGCCAGAAGTTGATCATTGTAAGCTAAAGGCTGATTTCTTTTTGGTCCTGCCTTTTTTTGTTATACTTTTTTTTTCAAATTGCAGGTACGTTTTCAGATGCACGCGCGGATCATTGTGTATGCAGGCTGCCCCCTTTGCGCGGAGATGGATCGCTCGCCCCGAAATGGGCGCGCTTCCTTGGGCGCGGCGCGGCGGCGGGCGTTGTGATAATAGAGCCGAGTTAATTCATAAACAATGTCACCAGGTCATCCATCATGTGAGCAGCTCGCGGCCATTGACGGCGGCGACCCACAACTGGCCGCCGCGGGCTGTTCCCCTTGTAAACCTGGGTGGGTGCTTGATAGAGCACAGCCCTCAATGTAGTATAGAACAGACAGGAGTAGACCCGCGTCTATCAATATAAAGGGAGCCCTCCATGGCAGTTGTAAAGGGGCGGAGTGGGTGGGAGTTGGGTATGAGGGACGGGCTTGGGGGCATAGTAGGAGTACTGGTGTGTTGGTGCATTTCAGGTCACCTATGAGCTGCTCTACTGAACGCATCACAATATGACTGAGCATTCTGTGGGACAAGGGACAATCAGCTAATTCTAATTTGACACGGCGACACAGACTTGTTCATGAAATATGCAATGATGACGTTGTGTTATCAGAGTCGTACGAGAACCATGAAGCAAGCATTAGGAAGATAATATCAAAACACATTTTATTCGTGTTTACAAAAAGCGCTTGTGATTTATAGTTAGATTGCTAAAACAGAGGTAGAACGGTTGTCCAACACTCTGGACGCTACCCACGACGTGTCCGAATCATAAATGCACGTCGGCACATTGAGGTGCACATATACATGTGGGGCAGGGGCTCTTCACTTGCAGTTTCGCCAGGAAATGCCTGGCGGATGTCCCATTAAACGCATTAATGGCTTTTCTAGGCGCGCGGGCCCGCTTTAATTTGTGTGGGTCTTACGTTGATGGCCCGGGCCTGGTAGTTGGAGATAAAGCCGGTGAAAGCAGCGCGGGTGGCGGGCGGGCCCCGCGCGCCCCGTCCCGCCCCACCCCGCCCGCCGTGAGGGGCATTCCAGGCCCCGCGCACGGCCGTCTTTATCTCTGACCGCTCAGATTTATCTCCAGGGTTCATCCTGGAGAAGTGTGAAAGCCCCAGTGGCCGCCCCCTGCGCTCGCCGCTCTCAGTGCATGCCAATCAGCGCGCCCAAAGTTCGGACACTGGAGGAGGGTGAGTGTATGGAGGCGCGTATGTTGGTAGTGTGTATGGCTGGGTTCACTTATACTGTGTCAATACCTGAGAGTGGCTCGGATGGGCGCCCCACTCACTCCGCCCAACCCCTGAACCCCCAACACAAACAGGCTCCTCCAGGGCGGGAGGGCCGTGGAGGGCGGTATAATGGCGCGCCGACAAGCGTCCGGCGCCCACAAAAGGAGGACCCGGGATACGCGGCCTGAATGGACGCGGAGAGGGCGACGCGTCCCCTCTGCTGCCTGATATGTAGTGACCACTGGTCATCGGTCATTGGCCACCTCCTTAGAACTGACCACATCAGAGAGCGGCGTTCACAAGGAGGTAGGGGGTGGGTCAGAGGCTGTCCGGATATCGGGCCCTGCCAGCCGCGCCCTGCCCCCTCCCCCCACAGAACCCCCACCCCCTCCCCCCATACCCTCAGAATACACTCAGACTCCATGAGGTGGCGCCACTTAGCGCCGCGACCTCTGGCGTCGACCGGCGGCGTCGTCACTTCCGGTCCGGCCGTCTGGAATGGACGTAGAGGGAGTTGGCGGAGGAAGCGGCGCTGTAGGGGGGTGGTCGGGGGAGGTGTGTGAGAGGCCGACCGTGGAGGGCCGCCTTCCGTCTGATAGCCCCACTCGCCGGCCAAGTTCGCACGTGCCGCGCCCTTATCGGGCCCGACGACCGTGCTGTACGCGGCCTTTCACATGTCAGGGATTTGCCTGAACATCACTCATGGGAGACTAGCAAGTGCCCCGTGGATACCTTACTGAATACCTTACCGTCTGTAGAGCCTAGAAAGCAAACCAAGTCTTTTGCATCAATTCTTTATTTTGATTCCTGTGTTCTTACAGGAACTGATGCAAAAAAGGTAACTCTCATAATTCAAAATATTGTATTACCTTACAGATGAAAGCATTGTTGGGACCACTAAGAACTTATACATCAGGAAAGATTATCTCAAAATGTAAAGCTAATAATGAAGCCGCAGCCACAACAGGCTTGTCAAGTTACCATACGAAATGTCCACTTTTCGTATACTACTCCAACTGACCAGTCCTACTTCCCCTCTAGTTGACCAGGGGGCTGACCGTTAGTGTGATCACGAGGTGTGACTGATGACAGGCCCAGACCACCTATCATAACCACATGTAGCGCCATGCTGACGGGCTACAGCTGGTTACCATAATGATAATACCATATCATAGGTTGCACGGCAATAACCGTCTCTTCTTTGTCCTATGCTCGTTTATCTGCTCATACTTTTGAAATTGAATTTTTGTGTGTAGAATCATATTAGAATAACAAAGCAGATCATAGGCCTTTATAGGCCTATATCATGGGTAGTTTCGGAAAGTTAAGACTTGTAGAGTAAAAGTAGATTTGGTCCGACTAAATATTTAGGGTAATTTATCACAGAACACCTGTCCTCCATTGCAGACTGACGTTAAACACAATTTACAATATTTATCATTGCCTCAGGCAGCTACAAACATTTAGTGCTATCTCTTGTATCTGCCTTGTACCTGTATACTGTGCCTCAGAGACATTTATGAGTCTTTGGATGGGTTTATAATGAGGTAACTTAGTTCAACCCGTTTCCATGCATGTCTGATGAAACCCAAAGACGTCGATGTAACCAATTAAAATGTCGTCATTATTTCTGAAGGTTATACATCAAATACAATTAGTCTTCAAATGCCCATTGGTGGCGGACGGCAATTGGGTTGTAATTGATGTGCCATTCCGTCTGAAACTTCGACGCCATAGGACATGTCTATGGAGGAATTTTTGGGTCGAATTCAACAAGGGCACTCCTTGAAGTACCCATTAGAATATGTTTGGCTTGTAGGACATGTGGACCTGAAAAGCTAAACCCTTCAGACGCACACCATGATCTCGGACGGAAACACGCGGTTCCACTTCAGAAACTGGCCAATCTGCGACGTGAATAGGCCAAGTTGCCTTCTATATAATGGTCCAAGTTGCCTTCTAATAGGCCAAGTTACCCTCTAATGTTGCCCGTCTCATGGCCCCTCACGCCCGCTGTCATGGAGCCCTCCTCCTTGGGCCGCTCGGGTGTTGGGCGACAAAAGCTGGAACCGTTAGCGGCGGCGTGTTGCCAATTACAGCTCCGTGACAGGTCCACATAAGGCAGGGCCTTCGCGGAAATCAAGCCCACATGGTTCTTTCTGCCATTGTCGGCGTGGTCAAAGGGATGCGCTGAAAGGAAGGAAGGGGAAGGGTATAGGGGAAGGGGGGCGCGCCATATAGCGAATGGTCGGATTCTGTGGGGTTGGAATGGAGTATAGTTGTTGTAGCCTGTGCCTTTAGTTGTCATATGTAGATTCTATATAGTTATCGTAATGGCGAGATTAAAGGTTTGAGGAGAATGTATTGATAGCCTAACAACTGCTGTAAAATGCATTACGCAAAGATCACAGGAATTGGACAGATGTCCCATTGCGCGGCATTTCTACAAACAGTGACTACTAACATACACACCGGGTACAAGCTACCCCCACCTGTCGTCCAATCAGATTTGAACAGACTCCTCTCCCGCCACTTGCTAACTGGCGATCAATCCGGCTGGACGTGAATTTATGGAGTACAGAAACTCTACAAGACATGTCCGACTCTGACTGAGATGAGAAGGCAGAGGACAGCCAAAACTATCGCCTACATTCGACTCACGGGTAAGCCTCTGACACACCCGAAAACGGCTAAAAAGACGACTGGACAGAAAGAAATTTCCCCGTCGACTTCACAAGTCAATCCTAAACGAGCAATGGCTGACAAAGGTGACCCCGGTCTGAGCAAGGGAACCGGCACCGACGACCTACCACAGCAGAAGGACGATGGTCAGCCGGTGGTCCCACAGGAACCCATCGTTATAGAGGAACAGCCAACGTTGACCTCCCTACACTCCATGATTAAAGACTTGAACGAGAAGGTCAAGATAGTCGCCGAGTCGAGGTCAAGGTCCAGGTCAGTCTCTACCAAACCGTCTAGGCGCCCCCGCTCCACCACACGCCATAGGGGTTACTCACCTGCGAGCCAGCGCAGCTCAACCACACGTTATACTAAAAAGACCCGGAGACGGCGTAGGTCATCGTCCCGTTCGTCGAGGGCCAGCTCTCGACGCTCCTCAAGATCAACCTCACGACACCGCTCCAGGGCAAGATCCAGACGCCGGTCACGACACGGGTCAGCTCGTCGCCGCCGGAGTAGGACCCCCCGGCGGAGTAGGTCCACTTCATCGGCACGCCGACACAGCTCAACACCCCCACCGAGATCCTCTGGCTCGTCTCGTAAGGACATTGATAAGGCCCTCGACGACCAGTACCCTCCGATCGGCAAGCCCACAGGTAAAAAACTGCCAATACGTAATCTTACCTTAGAACCATACCACTGCCTCCCCCCAGATCTTAAAAAGATGGCCCGTGCCCGGCGCTCGCGCCGGGACCTCCTCTTCCCGGAGTACATGTGCGGACTCCTCAGAATGATCAAACCAGCCCTCGACCCGATCTCTGATGTTTACGAACTAGTAAATCATGCCTCACAGGTAGCCCAAGATGCGGCAACCATTCCCTGGCCGGCGGTTCGCGATTGGACCCAGGCCTGTATGGCCCACATCGAGGACCGCCAGGCCACATGGCACGACGTAGACCTATTTGCGTCGGAACGTACCAGGCTGTCTTGGATAAAGGGCCCGAACAAGGACCCACCGATCAGAGCCCCGTGTCCAGAGTTCAACGTTGACGCATGTAAACAGCGCGAGGAACACTCCGCCGAGGGTAAAACGTGGACACACTGTTGTGCTGTATGTTATTACGGCCTCGGCGTCGAGAGGACCACCCACTCCGCTAAGGGCTGCAGATCAAAATCGGCCCTCAAACAATACACGGACGACTACAGGCAGGACAGTCGGCAGAAGGGTAATTACAACAAAACCAGGAAGGAGAAACAGGACCCACGACCAAAAAACTAGGTGCGGGCCAGGGCCCCCCTCGACCCTTCGGGGGCCCTCGGCCCGGCAACAACAGCCCAAACCCCGGCCCTACCTCCCCTCAAGGCAAGTGTGACATTTCCCACAATATAGTAGGCACTCGAGATCCTACTGACCAGGATTATACCCGCCCCACCGCAGGTGACAGCTACCGTGCCACCACGTGCGGACTCCACGTGCACTCTCAGGATGTAAACAATAACACGGCCGACCAATCAGAAGCACGGAAGACCGACTTCGCGGAGTACCCGGCGAGCAACACACAAGATGGCCGCCACCATAAACAACACGAGGTAGAGTGCTCGGAAACTGGCAACATCACCCCCCAACCTGCCCCACTGGTCAGTAAACTAACAAAAACACTCTCGGAGACGAAGAACTCTCCCTCCTCCCCCGGACTATCCGAGCTTACGCGACGGGGCACCCCCTCGAGTGAGCCCGGAGACTTCGATCGGCACGTGCACGCTTTATCGCCCGGCCTCCCCGAAGCCCACAAACTAGACCACACCAATCACCCACATGGGTCATCAGCGGCGATGGAACGACGGGTTTCCTCCTGCCAATACCCCCCGAACGGAACACTCTCAACCGCCCCACGTGTTGGCGACAACACGGGCCATGGCCGCATTAACTCTGGCCCCCCAGGACCCGCCTCCCGACGGACGGGCCAACGCCCCCCCGCATCCAGTACAGCCTCCCGTACAAGTACATCGCGAGATAACTCACCCATGGCTAGGTCAACCGGCGACCACCCAGACGACGATGGAGACAGTTCCCGCCTGGCAACCCGACCTTCAACCGATTACACCTCAATCGCCTACAGCTCAGGCCCACGGGCCTCAAGCAAACATCCAGATATCGTACACCTGGACAGCATCGACCGCCTACACCCACGGCCCACAGATGACTGCAGCCGCCTCGATGGCCCCGGCCCCTTCGCCCCACCAACACGAACACGGGCCCATAAGGACCATCAGAACGTCGCGGGTGTGGATACCTCCAGTCGCCAGCAATCGCGGTCAACCGGCGACCGCAACTACACCAAGAACAACGGGCTTCACGACCGACTGGAACCCCCGCTCACAGCATTAGGGCTTACTAAGGCACAAACTACCCAGTCATCGGGTACCTACGACATGCCGGAGTTCATGAAGCAAATAACGTACCCTTCTCTACCCACAGACGAGCCGATCAGGGGAGCCTGGGACCAGGATGCCCTACCTCCTTCGGGCCCCCAGGACGCCCCTCCCCCTCAAACCACCCACGCAGACACACTGGTCAGCTACTGCGACTTCACCAGTAGGCCGTTCCCCTCCCCCGACCTGCCGGACGCCATGGCAAAGCTATACGACGCCACTAGGAGCTCTAATGCCCCCAACCACATGGCCCCAAGGAGAGTCATCAAGACTGACCTCGTCCTACAGGAATGGGATGAGAGGGCCACGGGCCATCCCGACGACCACATTGTTCTTAACGGGATCAGGTATGGCTTCCCCATACAGTATGGGGGCCCTCCAGTATACACTACATGCAAGGAGTATAATCACTCGTCGGCCACTCGCCACCCGGAGGCAATAGACAATTACATCCAGAAGGAGGTCCAGCTGGGCGCACTTCACGGCCCCTTCGCCCGTCCCCCCTTCGTCCCCTGGATGGCGGTAAGCCCCCTCATGACGAGGGAGAAGTCTGACACCACGGAGAGGCGCGTAATTGTCGACCTCTCCTACCCGGAAGGGGGAGTTAATTTGTACATCAGGCCCCATATGTACAACGGAGAACATGCTGCCCACAACCTGCCGACCGTGGAGAGGGCCGTGGAGGCTATCGCCCGGTGCTGTCCAGGCGACGTGCACATGTCAGTGATAGATCTGTCACGCGCATACCGGCAGTTTCCGGTACCCCCCACGGACTGGCCCCTTCTAGGAATAGCATACCGTGGCCTCTACTACTTCGACGGCAGAATCCCATTTGGAGCCCGCCTCTCATCGTTTGCGATGCAGACTATCGCGGACTTCATTACACGCGCCCTGGCGGCCCAGGGGGCAACAGCGTTCATGTATTTGGATGATGTCATACTGGTTGCCCCCTCGAGGACCCTGGCCCAGAATCACTACGACATGGCGGTCAACATGCTCCATGCCATGGGCCTGGCAGTCGCCCACAGCAAGCTCCAGCCCCCCTCCCAGAAAGTCGTGTGGCTGGGCATCTCAATCGACGTCGCCGCAAACTACATATCCATTCCCCCGCGGAAACTCGACCAGATAAAGAAATGTTTGGCCTCCACCGCTCGCCAGAGTGCCATAACCGTCAAGCATCTACAGGCGATCGTGGGTTACATCAACCACCTGGCCAAGGTGGTACGCGCGGCGCGGGTGTTTATTGGCCGCCTACTCGCCGCCCTCAGATCAGCTTCCGCCGATACCATCAATGTGACACCGGCGATCAGAGCTGACCTGGCGTGGTTCTCCCGCTACCTGTCCGCACAAAACGCAAAGGTCATCATACCACACCAGAGGACTGTTCTTAGAGTCTGGGCCGATTCATCCCTCGTCGCGGGCGGGGCGACGGATGGACAACGCTACTACACATACCTCTACCCCCCGCGGACCGCGGCCACCCACCATATCACTCAGCTGGAAGCCATCAACGTGCTGGGGGCCGTCCGTGCCTTTGTCAACCAAACCCACGCAGCCGGTATGGTGGAGGTTTACTGCGACAACAGCGCAGCCGTCGCCGCATATAAGTCGGGCCGCGCCAGGGACGAAGTACTCGCGGCGTGTGCCCGCGCTATGTGGTATCACGCTGCAGCCACGCAGACTGACATAAGGTTCGCACATGTCCCCGGGGAAGGGATGGGGGTCCCCGACGCCCTGAGCCGGGTCACCATAGCCCCCAGACATCGGGCACAGGCAGACAAGTACATTGCTAAGTTGAAATTGTCCTCAGTCGATGTCTCCCGCTCTACATTTGCTTACGCATCGTTCACTTGATTCCAGACTCGTTCCAGCTCCAATTGGCAGAAGCCGCAAGGAACAGACAACGGCAGGCTCATCGGCCGGGCACTGTCGCGGCCAGGCGTTCAGCAGTGGCTAAGTTCTTCGCGTTCTGCAATAGGATCAATGTCCACCGGGAGCGCATTAAATACCATCATGTATGCTGGTATATAGAACATCTTGCCAGCTCATCTCTAACACCAGCTGCCATCTCTAACGCCGTATCACACATAAGGACATTTTATACCACGGCAGGCTATAACAAGGCCCCGCTCTATCATCATCGAGTCTCCCTAGCTCTTCGGGCCGTGGCCATCACCATCCGCCACGTTCCACGCCCGAAGGCCCCTGTAACACCTCAGATTCTAAGGGAGGTACTCGCGGCAGCTGACTTCCTGGTGGACCCCTCCCTCTTCAAGCTCGCAGTCCTTCTCATGTACTGCGGGTTTTTACGCCAAAGCTCCATAGCCCCTACTGCAGTTAAGGGCTTTGATAACACTCGGCACCTCACTGCCGCTGATGTCGTCGTCCACGACGCTGGCCTCCGACTTAAAGTCAAATGGACTAAAACCCTACAGACCTCCGCTGACGCCACGTCCCTCTTACTACCGAGGACCCGGGACCCCCTCCTCTGTCCGGTCCGGGCTTACCAGCGCTACACATCTCAGCGCTCCCACCCTTTGTCACCGGACACCCCCCTACTCAGGCACAAGGACGGGAACCCACTAACAGTCCCTCTTCTCCGGCGCCTCTGGGTCGCTTCCCTCCGGCGAGCAGGCCGCTCGCCGGCGTCTCTATCACTCCACAGTCTTAGACGGGGAGCCGCTCAGCACGTATATAACTCTGGTCACGCCGACCTTAACGACGTGATGGACCATGGGACCTGGAGGTCCCAGGCGGTTAGGGCATACATCAAACCACCGGCCCAAACCCTTAACACAGTCCATCGTGCTCTTATTACCATCTAAATACCTTTGGTTTGGCGAGACTGTGTTATCAACACTAGGAGCCACGGACATAACGACTCCATTTACTCGTGTATTTTAACCCTGACTTCAAAACCTATATACTCAATTATCATCTTACCACTTTGGTTATTAAAACGTGTTATATTAAACTGTTGTTTTGTGATATGTAGTAATGATCACAGGAATTGGACAGATGTCCCATTGCGCGGCATTTCTACAAACAGTGACTACTAACATACACACCGGGTACAAGCTACCCCCACCTGTCGTCCAATCAGATTTGAACAGACTCCTCTCCCGCCACTTGCTAACTGGCGATCAATCCGGCTGGACGTGAATTTACCCGCCCACCTACGCCCTTAAAATATTATACTTAAAACACACTAGGGCAGACTGTGTTATCAACACTAGGAGCCACGGACATAACGACTCCATTTACTCGTGTATTTTAACCCTGACTTCAAAACCTATATACTCAATTATCATCTTACCACTTTGGTTATTAAAACGTGTTATATTAAACTGTTGTTTTGTGATATGTAGTAATGCAGTTATCTTTAATTCCCAAGTATAATCTCAAGTCTGAAAACCATGAAAACCCCTGATGCCTTTACAGGTTTGTGTGGTTATGGTGAAAAGTTTTATATGTCAATACTATACGTCATTCAAAGATTGCATTGTATCGATACTTGACTATTGAAATAAAATAGACCCCCGTTCAACATAGCAGTCTACTGGCAATGTGACACGCCTAGTATGGTTCCTTTCCATCTGCATACGTTCAGCTTGTTTATGAGGTGGCACCCGCTGTTTGTTATTTATCTTGTTATTCATTTTCCCCTTATATTTCATTTTTCACGGGGACGGCGGGGCTCCTGTTGACAATGGCAGCCTATCGACGGTGGCCCATCTGTTTGTGGCGGCCTTATCTGTGTCAGCGTCCAACTCCCCTGATACCAGACCCCCATGCACCTCCCCCCCCCCCCCACCGCGCCACCCCACCAGCCCTAGCACCCCTTCTACATCCAGCACATCCCTACGCCACTATGGAAATAAAACCCCACTGTTACTGGGAAGCAAAAGCCACCCCAAACCGGGGGTCCTGTGTCCAGGGAGGCTGGAGGAGATCCGAGCTCCTGGAGGAAAATCAGAAATTATCAGGGAACGTCAAGGGGGATTGAGCAAGACATCCGGCCAAGATTTCCTCATTCAGGGTGGTGTGGTCTGGTTAAAACAGGCTTTTGATAAGGTGCCCTGGTGCTGGAGATCTCAAATGGGCGTGGTATTGCTCATCCATTGGGACCTGTGGTATTTATACATGCACCGTTTCCCTTTTTTCTTTCACATTTTCTTTCTTTTTCTTGTTGAAAAGAATAAAATAACACCAAAGCACATGCACCACAGTCACACAATGTAAAAACTAGGAGACGTCAGTTACTGAGATGGTTATAATGCAAACCCTGGGGTCCATGTATCAAAAACCCTATACAAACGCCAATATTAACCCAGAAGGTAAAGTCACAGCCCCATTCTCACAGAATTCAAGCTTCATTGCAAGGCGAGACGCAACAGACAATTGTGCCTGTGCAAGCCTAACTTGCCTGCGTAACAACAATTAACCGAGGGTTATAAATTAGTTTCCTGGCCTTTGCAGACAAATGGAGAATCTATGTGGGGGGTCTCTTTTGCTAGAGTACTTTGGGTTTGAATTACCGTTGCTGACAAATAGCGTTATTGAAAATAAAAACAATTCGTGGTTTTTGTGTAGTCTGCTTTGGGTGGGATGATATCCTTTGGCACCTGTCACGGGATATCACCGGAGCGTTGGGGCGGGGTTCTATATAGGTATAAGGCTGACTGATGTGGGCGGGACTTATCTAAAGTAAACGCTGTTACCATTATTCTTAAGGTGATAACAGATGGACGCTCTTATCGCCTATTTCTAATTGATTACAAAAAGTTGGTCAACACTCATCCTGGTGCAAGGTTATGTAAAATATTCAAGCCCTTGGCCTGATAGCTATCTACGTTGTTTTATATATAATTTTGTCAATTTAAAGGTAACACACATGTTAAAAGTAGTTTCTAGGGCTGAGGACAAAGGTGACACGTGCTTCGCACAGCCTATATCTAACGATGCACTTTAAGTTATATGGACAGACTTTTCCATGTATTATAAGTATATTATATGGCGTGATGAGGGGCGGAATAGCTGGTATATTCCGTGTGAGTTGTGCCCCAGACACTGTCTAAACACATTACCTGCATGAACAAACACAATCCCCCGAGGCAGTGAACACAGTGCAGTATTGTAATTGTGTGAACAAACACTAATGTCCGAACATGTTTAATTGTTTTTGTTGAACATATTTGCACATTTACAAATGGCTCGCTGGGACGCACCGATGAAAATTGAAGTTTTATTTGTTTCATTTCGCTTTTTAAATATTACTAATCGTGTATAGATATTTCCAAATAAAACTGCAAAAAAAGTGTTGTTTTATTGTTTTCCGATGACCCATACTCTTGATCTTTTTCAATATAAAGTATAATAGTGGAGATTTTTCTTCTAATAGCAGAACTTCTGATTGTCTTGATAAGATCGAACCCGAATGCAGAAGCCAATGCACAACCAAAAGGTATTAGAAATCAGTGGAAGCAATCTGACGTTCCTATCTGCCCTGGAGGACGTTAAGTCAACTGGTGCTCCTGGAACAGATAAGAAAGGGCTCCGTGCAGTAAGATATCTCTACGGTGATAGATAAGACGCGCAGCCCACCTCCATCAGACACCTCATTTACCCCTGTTATCGCCCGCCGCGCGTTCCTCCAGCGTTCCTCCAGTAGGCTGAAACACGTATAGCGTCAATCTGCTCAGGGCCTGTGAAATGAGCAGGACGGCATTGAGCTGCTCCTACGACAGGCACCTTGTCGAGCAGGTGCGAGATACAGCGAGTCACTCGACTAAAAAATTGCTGAGTCACCCTCAAGACATTGCTAAGATTGGCATCAGTTTGGGTTATCTTGCACGGGCATGTACTCTGTGGAATAGACAAATCCAAGCATCTTGTTGTGCAACGAGCCAGATTCATTCACAGAAAAGTACCTATAAATAGACCCAGTTGAGTTTGATGCATGGAGGTATCCTAACTGTTCGTGGAAGTACCCGGTTGTATACATATAAGGGGTGGGTCTTTTTGGCGGGGGCTTTCGGTTATAGACTGGGTCGGGCGGAGGGGGGTGCGTGATACGTACCATCCATCATAGAACGCCCTGGGTTAGGACGGCTGTGGGCCACGGCAGGCCACAAGATCCCTATCTTCCCGTCCACCGCCGCCGCGCACCCCAAAGGTATGGTAATCGGCGCGTTCTCAAATACACCAGCCCCCAATTAAAACTGTTTCAAGACGCGGTCCCTGGAGGTTGATTAGTACTTGGTGGGGGCCGACATATGCGGTAATTAGCTGAAACAAAGGCCGGGGTCGCTGGGGTCGGGCCCTTACCGCTACGACCGTGATCACAGCGGGAAGGGCCCGGGAAGGGCTGACCCTGAGGTCAATGCCCTCAGGTTAACCAAACAAAGGGCCCTCTGACCCGGGGCCTCGTGCCCCGCGGTGGTCCGACCGCGCAGGGCCCTAAGGATGTCATAATCCGGGCCACATTCAATAATGATTAAAGTAGTCCGCTCCCCACCACACAGGTATATACTTAAAGTAGACGTGGCCCTTGCCACTGGCAGGTGGGGCGGAGTCGCTGACTCGTGCAGTAACAGTGACCGTATACAGTGCTAATCATTAAAGCCCTGCGGCGGAGGGGGCCTTAATAGTGGGTCTGAAGCACCATATGTTAGCTGGCCAACCCCCTGTGTCACCGTGCACTGCTCTAAAAGGGCGACTTAGGGCGTGGGTTCTGGGTACAAACGGGGGCCCTCCTGTCGCCCGGGTACAGATCAACGGATTCGGAGAGTACATTTAGCCCCCTCGTGTCACTTAATGATGGGGCGCCTAAGGCAAAACTTTATATGCTGCTGTGTTTACTCAAAGAACACGTGCACCGTTAAGACTTGGCAAGAGAATAAAAAAAGTAACCAATTGGTCCCCAGGTATAAATATTATACCGGAGGCAGGCTAGCCTGAGGGCGCTGGGTGGAGTCGTTTGGATGCCCAGGTTTAATCGTCCAATTAAATGTACTAAGAAACGACAGTCTTAATGGTTTTAATTACTTTGATAATTCGACTCCTCATAATTTGTTGATACAGGTTATCTGTTGGTATCAGCACGTGACTGGGTCTTGTTTTGATGAAAGCCGGAGACCCTGGAGAAGCCCCTTGTTGTTCACCCCTCCTGGTGCGCAGTGGCCCACCTCCGTTCTAATCTACTTCTCTTTTATGAACCGTGTCGGCTGGGTTGATTTAGCGCGTTGGATAATCCGTTATCTGTCCTATGAGTATCACTGGGGCTGTGCATGGATTATCATCGGTCACATATCGCGCCTACCGCTGCGTCGAGCCGCCCTCAGCGCCGCGCCCTATCACCCGATGCCCCTTACTCGGGGGGCCGGGCCGGGCCCCCTCACCCCGACCCCCGGGGTTCTGCCCGGAGAGGCCCGCCCCTCTCCCCGGGAACCCAGGCCCCTACTCCACGGTCCATACGGCACCGCTACCTAACCATGTCCCAGCCGCTCCAGGGGGGCGCCAGCAGCAGACCTTGGCTCAGGAGCACTCCCCCAACCGTGAATGTCGCTGGGTGCTTTAGGCTTGATAACTACACTGTTAATGTTTTATTTTCTCATTTGGTTCTTTTGTGTAGGCTGGCCCCCCCTAATTAGTGAAGGAAAATTGCTGTAAATTACACACAAATAATAAACACAGAAAAACGGAAAGTGAAGTACTTCTGTTCCCTTTTATGGAACAGGGGAAACTAGGTATAGAGGTGACTAGGACAGATTCCCTCAGTTGTAGTACGCAGCGCCGCTCACAGGGGGCGGGTTGGCGCAGGATGGTTTTGTCCATAAAAACAGAAGAGTACGATAAACTAACTTTCAAGCAGGTATCCCAAAGAAAATGTACCCGCACTATATAGAAAGTAAGATGATTTAATGTCCGAATAAGTAGTGTCTGCGTGTATAATGCCGAGTCTAAACAGAAATTTAATCGCATAACTTTAGAGAACTCCTCGCGACCATTTCCTTTGAACTACATCCCACATCGTAAACTTTTATATTCTGTATGAAAAATAGATGGCGGTGTCTGAGAATATGATTTGGCAAAATAAAAACATCTCCTTAATATGCCTTTTCGAAGAACGTTATTCATGTTTCAACCTAACGATTAAACATAAAAGACAATATGAAGTATTTATAGTCTGTTTACCGCCGGGTTTACCGACTTCTGACGAGTCGATATAGGGGGTAATATATTACTTATAACGATTCCTGTGCTCCGTAACCTACAAACACATAATGTTATACGACATGTAATAAAAAGTACAGTGTACGCTTTGCATGCTGTCGGTGATATCCCTCGACCACACAGGAGGACGACAGGGTACAAAAACAACCTACAGAACTATTTTTTACAGGGAGTCGGAGAGGTAGCCTACCTTTGGCCCTGCCTGACTTGGTCCGTCCGTACGGGTCCATACGAGCCAGGGGACCGAGGCTGTCGTAGTCGAAGGCGTGCGCGCCCATGGCGGCCAGGTTGACGGCCTGGTCGTAGCTGCACGCCGACCGGCCGCCGGGATACTCCATCTTGTGGGGCGGCGGCGGGGCCCCGGGGTACTGGTGGCCGTAGGCGGCCGCCTCCTGGGCGGCGGCACACTTGGCGGCGTAGGCGGCCGCCTGGTAGTGGTCGGCGGCGGCCGGGTGGTGCGGGTGGTGCGCGTAGCCGGCCCCATGGTGCGCGGCGCCCGGCCCGCCGTGGTAGGGACTCGGGTAGGCGTCCGGCAGGTACATCATGTCCATAGGGTCAGTAACGGCGTCTCCGCGTATCAAACGTCAGTCACCGATGACAACGGGATCTGTGTTGTCCCCTGACCACAGTGCCCGCGTCTCTCTTTGTATGTATATACACTCTGGTGTGTTTAGTCGGACCAGTGGTGGGTCGGCATAGGTCCGCCACAAAGAAACCGGAATATTAAAACGGTCCTCGTGGGGTATAAACTTATTATCGAATCAGAGGAATCTATCTCTTTTTGATGTATGAGTTTCTTCCCTCGGCAGTGGGCACAGGGGCTATCAGAGGGCATATGAGTGGTGTCGCGTGGTCGGCCTAGGGGCGTACCACACCACGCCTGCAGTGGTCCTTGTTGTTGTTTTTCTTTCTATGGTCGGCGACGCGCCTCCAGCGTGCCTCCTGCCCCAGCTCCTGGCGGCGGGAGGAGGAGGAGGAGGAGGGGGCGGCCCGGGCCTCAGAAGGCCGCCTCACCTGCCGCTGACCCCGGCTCGCCGACGCACATCAAAGGACCCTCCTCCTGTGTCTATGGTAATGGCGACAGGTAAACGACGACCCAGCGCCCTGGAGGCGCACACGCGGAGCGGAAGTACAAGCTCACTACTACCACTGCCCACAACGTGTGGCGGGGACGCCGGCCGCTGCGGGCGCTGCTGCTCCTGCTGCTGGTAGGAGGAGGATGGGTAGTGGTGGTGGTGGTGGGGGCGGCGACCCTCCTGGGGTCTACTGGAGGAGTAGGAGGGGGTCAGGTGAGAGGTGCTGGAGGAGAGTTACTCTAGTCGTAGTAGTTGTTGTTCCATACTGAGGCATAGTCCTCCAGGTGAGTGTATTAGTGGGTATATGGTGAGTAGTACTGGTAGTGCCGACTCCGTAAAGGTCCACTTACTGGGCGTGAAATGACGCCTATTGAGGAGTGAACGTCTGTATCAATAGGCCGTGTTCGGGGTGATTGGCTGACTGCCGCGCGGAGAGGGGAGGGGGGCTGGTGCCACTTCACAGAACCAGGTCTGGTAGTGGTGACCTGAGTGGGGTACTGGAGGAAGGGGCGACCAGCGTCCTCCAGTGGACAGTGACACCTGTGGTGGGGTATTATTATAGTAGTGCCTGGCCGGAAAAGGGAGCTGGCCCGTAATGAGTGACCAGGTAAGACCGAGTCACACCACCACACACAGAGTGCCCGTCCTACCATCAACTGGGAACTTTACCATGTAGAATGAGGGAGGGGGCGTCCAGGGGGGAGATGGGGGTGGGTGCGGCGATGACAACTGTCAGACCACTAGGGTAGGTAGGAGGGGGTTGGGGGCGCACACCTTTCCCACCTCAAGTAGCACCGCACGTGCGCTGGCCGCTCTCCTGTCAACGCGAGCACTCGACCGGTGCGCGACGCCTCCCTCCGCTCGCAGTCAATTTGTCGCCAGCCCTCAGGTAGTATAGAAGGCTGGAGGGGGAGGTGGGGAGGGGTCGGCCAGGTGAGTTAATATCAGGCGTCCAGGCACATCCCCCTCTGACTGTCTGTGTATGTGTGGGAGTAGGGAGGGGGGCTCACTTTTGATCACCGGTCTATGAACAGTTAGCCCCTCATTGAGACTCCTTTGTTCGCCTCCCGCTGTACACTGAAGACCTCTAACAGTCTATAATGAGCAGCCGTAATTAATATGCGCGCCGTGAGCGGGCGTGAGAACGGGACGCGCGGGGGCGGGGGTGGAGGAATCGGTGGGGTGGGTGCATATGTCAAACTTTTTTTTAGAGGTCTCGACGCCACAACCCTGTCCCTGCCTCTCCAGTGTTAATAGGTGAAATGACCGAAAAACTCCTAAACTCACGTACGTGTGTTCCAGTCCAATAACTCTTGGTTTCGTGTATGTATATGTATACGTTCAGAATGAGATCTAACACATCCTGGAGCAGCGGGGCAGTAATAAAAAGTGGAACGACCAATCAAATTCCTCCAGGGTGCTCCATATAGTACAGTACATGGAGTAAACTTTTCGGGTTCCTCCAGTGCACCTCCTCCTGTATGCTGCTTCTCAGGTCGCTGCCTGTCTCCCCGGGTAACTGGACCTATCCCTGTCCCGCTCCTGGAGGAGTTGCTCCTACTACTGCTCCAGGGTCGTCCCGGGGACAAGTGCAGAGCGCTCGAGCCACTCACAGCTTCAACCTGCTCTAGCCTCTACTCCCCAATCCCCTCATACCACACCACCACACCCTGGAGGAGAAAGCGAAGCCATCCATCCAGAGGGGGGAGGCCTGTACCCCTCCCTGGCCAACCACCAACCAGCGGAGTCCTTCTCCAGGCCGACCACTCCCACCTCCCCTCCAGGTGTTGCAGGCTCCTCCAGGTGATGGATCCCCTACCTACATAGCCCTAAAACCTGATTGAACAGGTGTGTCAGAACCGAGACCTCCTAGGCGTGCCAGGAGTAGGCTAAAAGGGTCCATCGAATGGAGTCTGAAGTCTAAAGAACTGTGTACCACCTCCTACCGCTTGAACTGATCTGATACTGATAAAATAACGTTCAGCGGTGTCTTTCAATTCCATGCAGCATGCACACAGCCATTAAAAAGTTTTCATTGGGTAAACAGAACTGATACATTTATACAGAACCGTTTCTCGTCTAAGACATATAAATAGAAACACAAGTTTTAATGTAGTAGGAAAAAACACAAACGCAAAAACAGGACCCCTGCTGATAAATAGAAGTTTGGTGAGTAACTCAAACCACAAGAATTCACTTATATTTAAGAGGTCGTGTTGTATCGGAAAAGCAGTATAAATACGGCGCAGGAAAGAGGGGGTTGGTAGCGTGAAAGAAGATTCTCGCATAGAGATATCGGCGGTAATGTTATACTTTATTGTCCTGCCCAGTTGGGTCGGACAGTGGAGAATGGACGCACTCTCCGGAAGACTAACCCTGGTCCGACACGGCAAAAACCACCGCCGCCAAACCCTCCCTCCTGATTGGCTGAAACCAGCCGCCCGCCAACCAATCGATGACGCCGCTTGATTTTCTTCGGACCAAAAACCACAAGAAACAATTGTTTCTCGGCGTTTTGAATCGCCGGTAGATGACAAATTCTCCCAGCCCGACCGAGTCTTGTTGGAAGGTTCCCAGGGTCCCCCCGCGTCATGTTGTCATGGCAACCATCCGTGACCTTCCCATAATTTAAATTAAAAAAGCCCAGATGGTTTCAGATTATTTACGGTGATAACAACAGGGTAGAGGAGTTATTTAAGTGTTCATTGGGTGAATTAGAGAGGCGGAGAGAAGGTATTTTCCTTTGAAGTCGCCTCCCGTCACAGACGATGCAAACTTTTAATATTCACATACAAGACAGATAACTCAACATGACATCTCGACGGGCTATCAATATTCATACAGTTTCACAAGTAAAAGTTTTCTTTTTAATTCAAGGATAGAATGCTGTAAGTGATATGAATTAAAAAACTTATGACATCTGTAATACAAATATCTGTATCTGTAATATAAATTGCATCTATACATGTAAAAGGTATCTGGGCGTAAGTATTCTGTGAAGTTTTGAACATAGATACAATTTCCATGTATGCATAATGAAATTGGTTGTCTAAATGCCACACATACCAAAGGAACCTGTGGCTCTGACCACAAGTGAATTGATGATCCAGATACATCCATGTACCTGTATCCCAAACAGTCCTAACTCCGCACCACCACCAGCCTATCACCTGCTCAAATAAACATGAGCAGGTCTCCCACCCCAGGGGGTAGTTAGTGAGGGGGTCGGGTCTGTGCATCCCGCACTGGAACATTCCTCCAGTTGCTGGTCCCACAGGCCCACTATATAAGTATACACCTCCACCCCTGCCGCCGCCGCACGCTCCCCCAGACTACTTATCTTCATTTTCCTAATTAGCCCTGGGATTTAACGAGACCGGTTTGAAGCCGTCTCCCGTTACAAGTCGCTGTTCCCCCGCCGTCCCCCGCCCTGCTCCCAAAGACGCAAATGGCGGCCACAGCGCGCCATTTGCATACGCGACGATTAGTCGCGCGGTCGGCCGCCGCCCCGACATCAGAGGGTTTGTATACGGCGGTCTAAGCTGGGGCTAATCGACGACGGGCGGCGGCCTCGTCCTCCAGGGTTTGATGTGGGGTCCCTGGGAACCCGGTGTACATGGTACCAAATGTCCGACCAGGTGACGTGGTTCTCCAGGGGGAGGGGGGTGGGGGTTTGTTTAAGACGCATGTTGTCTTGTTTTAATAACACGCCCGGCGCAGTGTTGTTACCCACAGACAAACTGACATTCCTGTACACACAGAACACGATTGGGTTTCTACCGGCCAACTTGGCACCCCCCCCCCCCCCCCTCCTCTCCCTCCCGCCATCCCTCTCCACTTTTATACTCCCTCCTCTCATGTCGTCTCTGGGGCCGTACATTTCGAAACGCCGGGGATTGTTTTTGCCGGCCCGGAAATGCCTAGAAATCATTACTGACATCACGACGGAATGAACAGGGATCCATTTCTGGGAGCGCAGCGGCGGCCAAGAGCACCTCAGGGATTCGCTCTTAACACTTTGTGAAAACCCGGCGGCGCTGCGCTTTTAATTGGACTGAAATATGAATAGAAGTTTTCATCCATCGATGCAATTAGCATAGAAAAGCAGCTAATGAAGTTTCTGCTCGGGCTAATTGTGTCGCCGGGGCCGCCTTGAGCGATGGGGGTATTTAATTGGCACAAGCGGCTCAATGGGAATCATGTCTTCATATTTCAACTTGATAAACTTTAGTGACAGCCCAGTGAGCTGCGAAATTACGTTATTGGCCGGCCGGCTGTGGCGTGGGCTGCTCCTTCTCCCCCTTCTTCTCCTCCAGTCTCCTCCAGCCTCCTCCAGCCTCCTCCAGCAGGCCGGGAGATGGGTATAACTCATTTCTGTAGAAGGCATCTGATGACTCGGCCAGGCTGGCCTTGGTTGGGAAGGGGACTATCTCAGTATCTGATTCTACTCTCCAAGCGGAGCATTCGTTTTACAGGCATCTACAACTTTAACAAACCTACCCCCAATCCATGTACCCTCCTCCCAAAGATACCCCATGCAACCCTAACTGCACTTGTCAGGGTAGGGGTACATTGCCCACTACTCCCCCCTAGTGCGTACCCCATGAACTAAAGTAACACCGCGTTGTAGAAGGGTACGGGGGTGTATAGGCACAGGAGAGTAGAGTGGGTAGGGCCTGAGCCCCCCTCCCCCTCCTCCATCACCTGTGCCCGCCGCCCTCCCCGGCGCTGCCTGGAGGAGAGCCCGGCCCGCCTCCCCGCCCCCAGCCGCCGCCCGCCGTGTTCTCCACGGTCTGCCTGGATGGGCACGGCGGCACACGTAATCAACCCCGACCGGCCCCCGACACCCCAAAGTTTCATGATTCAACTGCTGCCTAAAAGCCATGGTCAAGCCTAACACAATCCACTCGAGTGATCCAACGGGCCGGCAAACAAGGTCGACCAAAAAGACCGATACAAAATAAAACATGCCTTAACAATGTATGTGGGAGGCTGCGGAAGCTGGGCCAGTTAGGTGGAAAGCACTGGTAGTTGTTCACGAGTTCCCTGAACTAATCCATGCTGCAACTAACTATGCATGATGCATGTCATAGATGACATGCTTTGGGGACGTGTCATGGGAGTTCTTCCCCCTGCACTCTGCCCTAAAAACAGGCGGCTTATGAAATTTTCAGACGCTTTTAGAGGGTCGCTGCCGCACGTATCCTGCCAGAGGGATAGCTATTTGGCGTTGCGATGTGACCTCGTATTTAATTCATAATAGAACTCGATTCTTATGACGTCAGAGAATATCGATATTATGCCACCTCCCCTCTCTCACGACCGTTTTCGGATCACCATACATCAAAAATGCCATTAGAATTGCGATCAAAATAGTTGTCATCATTAACTTGACCATTCTTAATGCTTATATTCCCTTTGTGGTGTTATTATTTTTTACAACTTGAAAAGCTGGAAATTGCCCAAAACACAGATACAAGAAACCACTATAACAACATGTCCATTATATCAATGACCAGGTAACCAGAAAGGTCCGAACGCCATGGTCCACCAGACGCTGCGATGCTGCCACCTAGTGTAGAAACGGAGAACAAACGTCGATGGGACGCAGTGCGTAGCTGTACGTTCGGATTGGTTATTCTGTGTATGGCCAGGCGTGCATTCAATAAAAGAAAAACTCCCATCCCCTGTGCGCCAAAAAAAATCATGCAAATTGATGAATATACTTCGCAAAATAATTTGTGTATATCACTTTTAATCCTAGAGTACATGTTTCATCTTTTGACTTCAAGGATAGAATATCCTTCATGATTTAGAAAGTGAAAGTCGACACTTAACGCGCTTTCCTCTTAAAGGTTCTGCTTTTCCAGGTGAAGTGGAAAGTAGTGAGGACGTAATAATTGGCAGCCTACCGTCGTGCTTGCATAAGTCTCTAGGCCATGAAAAACTACACTAGGAAGTCAACCGTCCAATCGAATGTTGAAAACCGGCAGTGCAGTGTTTTCTAAAGCAGTCTTCCTTGTCCTATTTACTGACCTTTTACCTATTCGTTCTGGAAAATGTTGACATCAAGTACGCTGCATTGTCTCAGCCCCTATAGCGTTGATATTAATTTTCTTCTGGTGATTAAATGCATATGAAATATTTGTACGACAGATATATATTATTATATTCTTACTATATTCTAGAAAATGACGGACATAATTTTTTTTCCAAGGCAAAAACAGTGAAAGCTAAAAACATGAACATCAAAATGAACATTAATTCGAAGATTCAAGAACAGTTTGTTTTCAACCTGTTTGATTAATTAAAATGATCAAGCGCTGTAGGCCTATGTTTTACAAACTTCTTTTTTCATTCAACATTACCTGATCATTACGAATCCATGAAATATACTTGGTCCAAAAATGACACCTGCAGTTGTCTCACCTGTCCACGAGAGGTCAGTGTGGTGTGGACAGTAGTCCGGTGGGTGGGGAGGGTGAATGGTGAAGGGTACAAGGTTAAGAGCTTCCATGATACCAGTCTGTCGCCTTGGCAACCGGGTCAGGTGAATTACCATAATGACGACATAGGTAAACTTCCGGCTGGGGTCAGGGACAATACGTGCACCGGACCCTTTTGTAGAGGGCAGCACCAAAGGTGAATAGGGCTATTGTTTGAGTTGTGTAAGGCTGAGATGTGAGGATTAGGGGCAAAGAGGACAGGCTTATGTCATCGCTACCTGTTAGAGTGTCACTTCTGAGGTGTATACGGGGAGAGTAGTACTTCATACAGGTACCAATATGAACTGCAAATAGCCCTATTTTTGATAAATCAATCCCATCGTTCAAATAGAAAACTGTCACTCAAATTCAACGTCAAATCTATATTAATTGTCCACAGAGCTTTGAAAGATTTTAGGTCAAATGGACAGCTTTATTTTGGGGCCATCCCGTTCTAATCATTTTCAGAATGCTAAGCCTTCTTGTAACCAATAAGCCCCGACCTTAAATCCCTTTCAATACTGTTGGCGTGTGGGTGGTGATTCGCTGACCTTCTTTCAATTTTCTTTTGCCTCCAATCCAACACTCCTCCCATTGAGCCCCTTTTTGCCTGACGCCCAGAAGCAGTCCATAAACTTTTAACCCGGCCAATACTTTGCGTTAAAGAACTGCCTAAGCTTCGTCAATCAGTTCAGTATTTTTAAAATGTTTTTATACAAAGAAAATCATAATTTGAAAAAGAAAAAAAATGGATAGACGCGCTTGAACTCAATCTAGGGTATTTCTACAATTCTAACCTGGCCGTGGCTGTCACGAATATCCGAATGATTTTATTGCGGCTGGGGTGGCCTACAATGAGTTACCGCCCGGCCACACAATGGTCACCCCCGCCCCTCCCCCGCCGCAAGTGGCCAGTGCATTGTGGTGACGGGGGGAGATGGGGTGACCAGGTAGGAGAAT
Organism: Lepidonotus clava; assembly: GCA_936440205.1. Classification (NCBI taxonomy): domain Eukaryota; kingdom Metazoa; phylum Annelida; class Polychaeta; order Phyllodocida; family Polynoidae; genus Lepidonotus; species Lepidonotus clava. The sequence goes on from OW387135.1 coordinate 26,057,836, forward strand.
GGGGTGGATGGCCGAGCCTGTCAGCCTGTCCCCTGGGTGCTGCCCCCTCCACCCTGACACGCAGCCATTACACCTGGAAAACTATTGGAGGCCACCTCTTAAGGCTGGGTTATAAATATAGCCACTGGACTAGCGCCGGCCTCCTCCCCTGCCCCCCTATGGCTATTCTGGCCCCACGGGAGGCCAATGGGCAGCCCTGACCTGTTACTTCATATGTGTCAAAATGAGACAATAAATTCCGTAAGTGATGACAGGCTCGGCCCATCCTGTCTTTTTGTGCAATCTTTGTGTTCTGTTTTGTGTTACTTTAAAGATTTTTCCAATATAGGAGTCTGTCTTAAAGATAGAGATGCATAAAAATACATGCTTCTGTTTGTAGGCTGCTGCAGTTGGTGAATGCATCACCTTGACTGTTCCCTAATGGCATGTAGCGGTATTGTGTGTCACATAAGAGTTATCCAATGAAAGGCCCTGAATAGAAACCCCGCCGAGGCTATTCTCCTTTCACAACAATATAATGCGAAATCAAGATAACCTATAGCTATACCAACACACTTTGGATTTAATTAGAATTCCTGAAAGCAGACTGGGGCGAAAAGAAAATGGGGATAAAATAAGATATTGGCGAGAGCTTTATAAACTTGTGTGAGCTTTTTTTTTATGGGGACGCAAAGAGGAGAAGTTATTTCCTCTTCTTCTGGGGGGAACTACAACTGCCAGCGGTTGGTCGTCCCATTACCTATGGCCGGGAGGGCCGGGGAGGTATCAAAGTCGGGGCCTGCTGTCTGTGCCCCCCTCCACTGCTGATGGATTGCCCGACTTGGGGCCGTACCTATTACCCCACTCTCATTACCCACCTACGTCACGTCCACCGACGACCGGCTAAAACACACACCGGCCAAAAACACCCCAACCAACCCGCTCCAACGGTGACCGCAGCGCCATCTATCTTCAAGTCATCAAAGCGCCGGCCTACCTGGGCTACTTTGGTGGTGGCGTTCAGGGGCTGATCGGGGAGGTGGGGAGGTGTAGGGGGAAGGGGGACTGCCTCTTTTCCTTCTGCACCCCCTTTAGTTCACCTGTTTATTACAGGCCTGCCGAGAGGGGGGCCCATCTTGTAAAAGTCTATACATACTTTGATACCTTTCACCCCTACCCTCCCCCTTCCCAACACATTGCAGCCGTCAGTAAGACGAGAGTATCTAATATCTACTTGTAATTATTCAACTTCTCCCTCCCTTTTATCTTCACCTTTTTCGTGTTACCTTTCTTACAAGTGGTATCTTTTTTTTGACGCGGCACAGATACATTCTATGGAGTAGTGTGGCGCAGGAAAATGATCCTTTTGTGATGTCAACTTTTCAGAAAATACCTGAAAGGGAGTTCTATATCTTCATAATGATCAAATTAAAAGTGGGCAAATAAATATGTCCCATTCATCAACACTGATTTTAATGAGAACATAGCAATAACAGAGGCATAAAATGTACATTAACCAACCGAACTGTAATAGATATAACTTATCAATTTGAATATTGATCAGTTGATCCAGGTACACAACCGTGAATAAACAATGGTTCATGCGGCAAATTGTGTGTTTATAACTTTAATGTTTACAACTAATGCCTACACAAATACACTTCTCCTGGATCAAAGCATAGTTTCATGGCCATGTGGAGTGTCAGTTTGTGTATCAAACGTCTGTTTACAGCTTTTATTACAAACCACCATCTCCCGATAAGGTCGATGGGTCTAGTTTCTATATTTACACTGTGTGTTCGTCCCTGGTCAGTGGACCGAGCTGTGGTGGAGAGGGTCAAATGGTTGGGTGCATGTCATAGACTGGATGGGCATGCATGCATGGCCGCCGACACCTCCCACACTCTACCCGGGGCTTACGTCACACCGCCTACCAGATAAAAATACACACCCAGCCCACAAAAATAAATCTCCTGAACCGAGCAGTAGATCGGAACCGCCAAAACAGTAGGCTTGACCAGCCATCAGGGACCGTCGGCACAGATAGGCGCGACCCGCAGCCGTCCTTGACATCAGCTGAGAGACAGCCAGACATGGTTAAATCCGCTTTTACCGGGTAAATGCTATTGTGCAGGGTTTAACGCTGATCGTCAAATGGCACAGTTCTATCGCTGGATTGGGGTTTGAAGGAACAGTGGAGATCGGTGTTTTAGTCGAATCATTTTAGTCGGATCTACATTTCAGAAAATATCTGAAATGATTGTTTTCATTAGTGATTACAGAGCACATTATTATCAAAGTTCCTGTCAGCGAGCTTTAACTATGTGCTTCTGTCAGTGGAGATGAGACAAGAGAAACGTTTCAGAATCTAAAACCGGGAGGCTCTGGGAGTAGACAGTTATGACCTGGATACTCTGATCTAACAGCAATGATGGCTCCTCATTACATGAGTGGAAGTGAAAACATCCGGAAAACAGATCATTACCGCGCTATACATAAAACGCTATCCATGACGACAAAGTTATTTTGTACGTCGCCAAAAGTAGATAACTTATTCCCAGACGTCTAGGCTAATTGACTATTTCAATGATATAATGGGAATAATGAGGGATCTAACACTTCCTTTCCAATCAGGATATTTTCCCCTCGCAGCCGTCGGTTAGCATTGCATGTTTGGGGCCGATTTGTTTGCTGGCCGATTTGTCTGCTGGTTCAGAAGAACAATCATGTAGTTATCGGGATCCAAACAAGCAATTAACTGTAACTCTTCCCAAACAACCAGCCAATACATTACCGAGTCTCACAGACAGATTCCATTTTACGAAGGCATCATTGTGAACTGGAAAGAGCGGTAATGTTCTGAAACCATTAAACTACTATAGCATAGTGTTTTGCTTAAATAATTAAAAGATAATTGAGAAAATAAATATTGGGCTAAACTTTGGTAGCAAAAAGTAACCCTCTGAGAGAGAGTTAAGTTCGTGATTGCGAGGGTAGTGGTCGTTTAATGGGGTTAATCAGTTATTGAGTGGTGTAACAACAAAAACATTCGGCGTGTGGAGGGGGATGGGGTGGCTATTGTAGTCGCGCGCCGAAGCATATGGTGGCAGCGTGCTCGGTGCCTTATCAATGATAACAGGGGACATGTTGTGGGCATGCACGTGAAGGATGGGAGGAGGTGGGTGGGTTAATGACAAGGTTATCAAAGATAACAGAAGGGGGTAATGGCAACCGCTCCGTTCTCTCCTCAATAATGCACGCCCACAGCCGGCACACCTGAGGGATCAAACGCCCATACCTGCCCACTGCATATGGCGACATGGAACTCCTCACTCCCTAACACTTTTATACACAAACTTTGATTGTACAAATTTTCAACCAGTAAGCAGTCTCAAAACAATCCAATTTTGATCAAAACACTGGAAATTACATTTTTAGTCACCTATATAACTGTAATTCCAAAAGTTCTATTGTAAGAAGATATTCAGTGGCATTGCAATAGGCAGACGACAATTATGAAATATGGCCGTCATTTTCAAAGACGCGGATATGCTGTCTGCGTGCATGGGCACATGCAGTAAAACAAGCTGGGAACCAGCGCTGACTCGGCAAACTGATAACTTATTAAAATGCAACAGATTTTGAACAGACCATGAGCCATTGTTGTGCACGAGGGTAGCATGTCAACTCTTTTGTACCGCTGAAGCTAGCATTGTTAATGCGCCCGCCGCATTCTTCTGTGTGAAAACTATTAATTGGCGGCAAATCATGCAATAAGCTAATGCCTTTGTCGATCGCCTCAATGCCAGGAAGACCAACATAATCAATAGTCTAATCTGTCTCTATACAATCTGCACTTCAAGCACATTAAGTCACTGTGTGGTAATGCGAGTGACTTGATTAAATCCAATTCTAGTTCTCCGCTCAGACAAACCAGCTAACTTTTCTGTGCCGATCCTCCATTCATGTTGCTCATTTCCACATTGCATTATGACTATAACCACACAAACATGAAGTCAATAGAACAAAATCATTAATCCATTCGTATGTCTATCTCAGTTTTTCAATATAATCAGTGGGATATTACAGCTAAAATAATGCAAAAGCATTACAGAATTATCAGAAAAGTCCATGGCAGTGTTTCATGATAAAAGGGCTGTTGCACGGAAAGCATCGTTATGCTCTCTTCTGTTTGCTGAGAATGTTGGGCACAGCGTGTAAAGCGGTATGTTTTTTCCCTCCACTAACTAGAGCTTAGGAGACTAGATGTGCAGATAAGCCGCTGGAGGTTTGGGGGAGTGTCTGTACTGAGGAGTTGCCTGGAGACACAAGGGATCCTTGCCAAGGCCACGTCAGATGTGCACCTCTTCCCCATTTCAAATATATCTCTAAAATCCTAAAAGTACACCTTACGTCAGGGCCTGACTCTTATTGCCATTCTAACCTTAACCGCAGAGACATGCATACATGTATGCTCCGGATCTTTCCATATTTAGAATTTTAATTTTCCTTATTTGAACTTTTTTAGGCAAACAGTGACCATGCATTTGACTCACTACCCTCCAGTCACAAAAGCCGGAACAGCCCAATTTAAATTTCGGAGCATTAATTTCCATCCACATTATTTTTCTAAACAAATCAAGAGGTCAATTCCAAGCAATGTTAAACATTACAGATTATATTGTCAATTCTGGGTTATCTAGCGGAATTGTAAGATACAATGGGGATATGTGTACACTGCTCAACAGATGGCCTGTGCCCAGATCTGTACAATAGTTCCCAGGTGATCCATGGGGTTAGTAGGCACCTCCCTGCCCTTTACTCCGGGCTTTAGGGGTGTCAGGGGTCAGGGGGTGTTGGTTTCCAGCCCTACATCCTCCCTTACCTGGCACATCAAAGGCTGGGTCCCATGCCGACAGGTGTTATCGGCCGCGTCCATCGGCCACCGACCGTCGGCGGCCGGCCGGCGCTTCCGGCCATCGGGTGTCCGGGTAACGCGATGCACTATACCCTACAACTCCCGTCTCACCCTCCTACCGACACCACACTCACCTTACCACCCACCTTTCCACGTCCCCACGGCAAAGGGGGCTCTTCTAAAAATGTAAGCTTTTATTCTTCACTCTATGTCGCGTTTTGGGTTCTGAATGCATATGAATTTTTTTTCTTAAGTTGGATTTGATATCTAATTTGAAAATAAAATTTCAACTATATTGGTTGTAGCCTAACATGTATACATGAAACAAATTAACCTAAATTATTTTGCAAGTGGGTATGCGCACGTGGATGTATGGTTTAATTGTCAATAAACAATAAAACATTTTCCTTTTCTCACTGTCAACTGTCACTGCACTGGCACTCATACTAAAACACAATTAAAACCATAAGCAATTCAACGCATGTATGTATACCTATATCAGATCGGTCACCTATTGAGATGTAGCGACCCATTCGGGGGCAGTGTCAAGCCCGGGGAAACTCCCATTTGGAAAGGACTCTATACAAAGTCAAACGGCCGACTTGTAAAGAAGAATGTAATGGGGAAGAGGAAGCCTTTGATCTTGTGCCGAGCGTGTCGTCCCTGTTCTGTGTCGGCGGTAACCACTAAAAATGCCGAGGGTGACTTGGCCAGGCGTGGCCCACGACCAGCTAACTCCCCGCACGGCCCAAGGCACCGAGACCGACCACAGAAACCTATAGGCCTAATGAATTTAACGTCTTTGAAGATGGCAATACATTGTGCGATTGTGGCGCGATTTTGAAGCGATTTCCGAAATCGGGTCCTCGAGAAAATGTAATGTTTTTGAGGGGTAAAACGTGTATTTACTAGAGTTTATTGGATTGTTGTTATCACACAGAGATGTTGAACGTTAACTTTATTGTGTGTTTTCTTCCAATATTTTTATGATTTTCTTTCGTTGGATATACATAAGTGGGAAGGGGTCAGTCAGGGTGCAATTCTGAATGGATTTCGGGTATCGGACAAAAGAAAAATGCATGTTCTTTAATGCAATGTACAATTTACGTGCGAATATTAGACACAGCTATTTTTATACTGTGGTGTCTATACGTATGAAGAGAATCGTCTGGCGTTTTGTCGCATCGTTGATCACTGATTACAGATCACAAAAACTCGAGGGTAGAATGTCACTACTCTTGATGTTATTCTTTTCTAGTTTTATTTTGTATCTTTCAGGTTCGTTAGCGTTCGTCTTTGACTGTCTAATTAGGCCTAGATCACATCGCACATTTTTTGTAATAATAGCAGGTGGTTGGTCGGATATAATCACGCGTTGCCAAAAATATGGGAAGCATAAAAACATAGTTATAGAAAATGTTGGCGTTATATATCTAAGCAAAGGGAAACGAAACTTAGATCGGTATGTCTTATGTCGTCAGTAATTAAGATGAATATGTATTTTTAAATTCATCCTTTGGCGTTTAACAAAAATAAATATTTTAATTGCATTGCCTAATTAAGTGCATGCATATGATCAAATCTAACCTTCTTGTACTTCTAAATGACTTGAAGAGTAGCATAACGCTCAGGGTTTTATTGCATGGTGGTGAGCTACTTTTTACTTCCTAATCTGAGTCGTAATGTCAATAACTAGAATGGCCGTCGAAACTTATGTAGTTTCGCCACATAACATTATACAGACCTGACCACAGCAGGTCACATGGTCAGTATGTAACGGTCAGTGGGGGCAGCTAGAACCATATGGCTGTTTGAATCCTGACTGGGCTCTAAGTACAAGGATCTCTGAGCTTGAGAACCCACCTCAGGCTGACTACACATCGACCACGGGCGCAGGCAAAGAATTAAATCAGGGAGAATGGTCACTCGATGGTCTAATGGCCCAGCGGTTAAAATTTGCTGTTGCGCTACCTATGGGCTGGTGTGATGAAATTTGAGCTGACAATTAGACCTATGGCCACAGCTCATTGCACAAGAGGCCTAATGCAGATATTCAAATATCTTCTTAGCCTACTTTCAATATAAGCAAGTATGTCGAGTCGATATTCGACAAGCCCCACTAGTTATGATCATAACAACACCTCACCACCTTCTTATAATGATACAAAAACCTATATTACTGACTGCAGAGGTTCAAAGAGTGAGTGGTCAGTCTATATACATAAACAGAAGATCTCTGTTAGGTCCAGTTACGTCCAGGGAGGTCCAGGTCTGTGACCAGGTACACATGAGCGTTACAGAGCTGGCTCTCTGCCATACAAGACCCGTCCACAGGGCCTGCACACATGGCCCCGGGGATCCAAACCACACTCCTCCACTCCCCCACAAGACCACGTAAACCTACGTTATGTGACCTCCCGGATCAGTGTAGAATGTCAATATGAGTATTACAGGTATACTCGTATCGTGTGTCAATTATCAGTCCGCGGTATTATGGCGGTGTTGCCCTGATAAATGATTTGATAGTTTGTTACATGGTTATTGGAACAAAAAACGATCGAAGTTGAACTTCTTGTAGAGTTAATTAGCTGGGTTATTCCCCTTTAATACAAGTTTAATTGCAATGTAATTAATATTGAGTGCTTCATTGAGCGTATTGTCATAAGAGCTACTGGTGTATGTATTTGCTTTATAAATACAAAAGCGAATTCACCAAAACATACTATTTTCAAAATTGGATCATTTCACGATCGAAACTGTTTAAAATTCTGGACATTTGGAGTAGAATAGTGAGTACCACAAGTGTGTGTCTGTTTTTGTAAAACAGCCATTTTTTCTAAGGAAGTGATCATTTGGTATGCTTATGACCCTTTGGGAAAAAGGCCTTATGCCTTCTTAATGGACCAATTTTTCCTTATGTCTTAACAGGTGGTGGAAGTGGAGACAGTTAGGTCCACAGCAACTGTCACCTCCTGCTGTCACCTAAAACAAAGAGCCTTGTAGGAGTGCAGCACCTTGTGGTGTGAGTCGCCTCCCAATGTGATTGACCCCCGCCCACACCTATCCATTCTACTAGTACTACTACCACAACCACCACCCCCGTTTTTACCCCACCTGACACGACTCACAGGTGACCCCTCAGGTGGTCGGTGCACCTGACTGGGAGAGGTGTACCACAGTGCAATCTCCATGTGCACTGTCAGGTGGGGCGCACGTCCAATGAACCTTGAATCTACCCTAACCCAAGCATGGAGCATTTTTCAATTATGTGCACAGATGAACGTGAACCCACAAAATGGGTACAGATTCCACAGTTTTTGTCCTTCATCTTTTTTTTAATGTTTTTGGTTGGGGGGGGGGGGGGGGCGATGAATGACAATTGCATCTAAATATGATATTCACGGTTCATTAAAAATGTCCTAAAATATATAGACATATCACGACCTCTGACGAATTCAGTGGTAATTTTGGCACTATCACCAACCTTTTGCAACCTATAATTACTCCCTTTCCTCAACCCAATTTCTTTCTCTCCAATCGTCGTGATCGGTGAGTAATGACAACCTCACCGTCCACGCTTCCGACACGGACTACATTTGTAGTGCGTAGGTATGCGACGACTACTTTGTGTTGACACTTTTTACGGCCTGGCCAAAAACCTGGCTCCCACACACACAGTGCTGACAGTGTGCTCCTACCTGAAGTGGGTCAGGTGTGGTGGAGGTAGACGAACGTTGGGGCAGGAGGTACCCGGTGTGACCACTTCTATTTGGTGTACTGTAGTGACTAATTTAACCAATCAACCACAACAGGTAATAACTAAGTTTGTGTGTCAGGGTCCCATAAACTTTCCAGAATAAAAGGAAAACATGTTTTTAAGCTGTTCTTTCATGAATATTTAAATCATTAATGAGTGATGCACTTCAGCTGTTCAGTTTTTACGAAAGGTCTCAGGTCGTGAAAAACACATGCATGTTTCTGAGAGGTCACCAATAGCATCCCTTTTTTGAATAGTTGTAGAAATTATATTTGGGAAAACAATCAACATTTTCAGAACTTCCTGCTTCAAGTTTCGTTTGAGAAATTATTTCAGAATAAAATAAAGGTTAACACTTGGCGCCGTAAGATGAGGTGGTGCTAGGCACCACCTACCTAGGACGGAGGCCCCCTCTCCCCCACCCACCCATACACACACCTATCTCTCTCTCTGCCCCAACCCCTCCCGGGGCCGTCGTCACAACACGAGGCATCCTCCGCCTCAGACAATGGACACACCTCTATACACCTCCCCTTTTTACGTTCCCTGCCTTCTCGGCCAGAAACGCCGTCTTTTATTTCCATCTCTTCCTCTGCTCCTGATCACTTCCTATCACAACGGTGCAAGTTTACATAGATAAGAAAAAAGTGGAATTGTGCTGTGTACATAATGCCTGAATGGCCCTTTGTGTAGTTCCATATATTGTTCTACATGGAGTTCTACCGCACGGCTCCCGATGTATTTGAGGCATGTTTGTTTGGATAGAGCCAGGCAATAATGCAGGTGATTTTGATAGATATGGCAATTAATTGTGTCCGCTTGAGTGGGCTTTGCCTGTGCATTCCCATAGAGCGCCTGCATCGAGTACACGGAGAAGGGGTGGTTGTAGGTATAACCAGATTATCACCGCTTAAGTTGCCGGCCCTTTGATCCCAGCCTAATTAATGGTCAGGTAGGGCCAGCAACGCTCATTAAGCAGGTCCGACTTAATGCCACTACGTCGGGGCGGTCAAGCGTGACGCGCCATTCACTCAAGAGTGACCACTCCGGGCGCCGCGCCGGACACTCGGTCAGAGCTTTTGTCAGTCGGCATTAGTGTGGAAGAGACACAATGAGCATATATTTAGCCCCTGGTTGCAGGCCCTAATCCTTATTAGAGGACGCTTCTGTGTGTCCCCACTCACTGACCTCTCCGCATTGTCTTCCTGGGGGAGGTGTCCTTTGGACATACAATACTTGCCTGGCTGGGCGTCAATGACCGTCAGGGAAACTGTGCACACTTCTCTCCCCGTGGAATTGTGAAGAGGAAACATTGGCAATTGGTTTCTTTTGATTTGGGCCCCAGACAGACAGCCCCCACTTCCCCAATTGTGGGCACAATAGATGTTAGCTTTCATTTCATCGTTGATAGCATCACTTAGGATATTTGTTTCAGTTTAGCATTTATCAACAAACTAACAATAATATTGCACATACAAATGCATTATACTGTAGCCAGAGGGTCAGTTTTCTTTCAATTGAGAAAAACAGTTACAAATTAGTCAGTGTCAAAAAATGAGCATAACAAATTATAAGAAATGAAAATGATATCTTCTTTATATATAGGATGATAAGCTTGGGCATTATGTTTCGTTTTATTGCTTTCATTAGGGGGTATAAAAAGACCAACAATATTTGTTTAGACATTATTACAAAATATTCTTTACTTATGATGACTTCATAGAGTGGTTACAATATAATTAAATATAAGTTAGCATGTCACAATAACTCGGTTACGTTTTATTTCCCATTTATGTGCGTCATTAATTTCCTTCTAACACATTGTACTATCTCTGGAATATCAAGGAAACCTGAAGGTATTATTAGATGATAATGTATATTATGTGTGTGTATGAATCAACGATGTTACAAAAAGTCAGTGCGATTAATTTCTATTCCACTGTTATTTGGAAATGCATTTTCGGTAAAACTTTTTTCTGTGGTATATTTGTTGGTCTGTAAACGTAACTTTAAAATATATATATAAAAACAATAATCATTCTTACAACCGATTTATGACAAAGTAATCGTTTCGTCGAAAGACTACATAAAGGGAGGGCATTAAGCACCCTCCTCCAGGTGCTGGTGAGTCCCCTGGCTCCTCCTGGAACACGGAGTAGGGGTGGGGCTGGCCGTGGAAGACACCTGGACGCGGCGAGCTGTCATGTTTGGTCGGCACTCCGTCAACCAGGTCAGGGATTTCTCGCCACATTACACACTGGCTTCTAGTGCACCGGGCCTCCTTGACAAACACAGCCCGGTGCTGCTTCTCAGCCCCTACACCGCCCAATACAAGGAGAGGACAAGCCAAACTGGAACCATGGCGGTTCCAGGATCTTATTCAGCACATTGAATATACCATTCCTAACTTGCTGAAAAATATCTTTTAGAAACAAATTTCTCAATTTCTATGGTGACCCCTCCAAGCTGTGGTGGACCCTGGATGGTTCGACAATTTTTTTCAGAGCCTGAATAATTCAATCCCTCTTATATTGAAAAAAAATCTTTTTAAACTTGGTGCATCAGTTTCTATGGTTACTCCACCCATCAGATTGCCCCGCTTAGATTAAAGTGGGTATTCAAAGTCGACCATTTGTTCAGGTAATAGAGCAGAACTGGGAAATTGCGAGTTGGACGTAACTGGTTCAAATCTTCTATGGGACACCATGTGATTAGGACTCGTTTAGGCAATTTCACTTTGCATAATATTGTGGTAGAATCTAGAAGAGGGGGCGCAGATAATTGACATCCTCTTTTCCTTTCCTTAGGTAGGTAAGTAAATAGAATCTAATCCTACCTGATTTTTATAATGGAATAAATATTGTAGTCATTTCAGTCTGAACAGCACAGCGGGACAGCAATTCAAAAATACAGTGGAGGAAATAAAAGGGTAACCCTGCTGTATTAGTAATTACATATCAAAGTCTGTCTGTGTGAGCGTGTGTTTGTGTGACCCCTGTAGGGAAGTGCAAAGTGTCAGATGCCCCTACCTTCTCCCTTACCTCCCCCCCCCCCCCTTACCCCGTCCCCTCCTGTGTGCTGTACGCCTTGCACCTGGCCCCCGGCTGGTGCGACCAGACCCGCCCTACCTGGCCGCCTTTTGGGGGACAGGCAGGGGGTGGCTGTGGTTGGTTTGGGCACCGGAGATCTTCAAATGACAATACAGACTGCCTGTTTGCCTACGCACGACCGAGGCCGGGAAAATTGGGAGCAATGGACCAACGCGGTTAGGACTGGCGCCATTTTGCCGCTCTTGAATCATATAGCACACAGAGATCCCGTAAAAAGACTCCAGAAACTCCGGTCCAATGGTATAATGAGATGGCATATTTCATTGCTCAGTCTAATCCTATAGTTATTGTTCCTCATTATGAAATAATTTGAATGAACATTTTGTTTTCTTCATAGGGTCTAAAAGAAATAATGATATAAACGTTAAACAAGAAATGCGGTAGTGTCCGCGGAAAAAAAAGCAATCCGACGTTACATTATTACGACGTTCGTGACATAATTACGACGTTCGTCGTCGTAATTACGACGTCCGTCGACGTTATTACGACGTCCGTCGACGTTATTACGACGTACGTCTTCCAAACCAATCAGAATTCAGAAAACAACTGAATTTGGGAGATTTGTTCTCTGCTGATAGCTGAAAGCTAAAATGCAATGTGACACTCTCTGAACCAATCAGACTTCAGATAACAACTTGATTTTGGAGACTTGTTCTCTGCTGATAGCTGAAAGCTGAACTGCAACAGGGAGAGGCCTCAACCAAAACGAGGCTCTCACCTGTGTAAGACCTAAATATTGGCATAAAACTTATAATAACTTGTCCTAACAACCATTTAGAAAAATCATTCTATGATTCAAATATATTCTAAAGATATAATGAATTGTAGATGTTATGTATTTATGTATCACTTTTGCATTCTCTTACTCCTTGATGCATAGTCTAACATTCAGTGAAGTGAGACCTAAAGATCTGCCTTGCCCATGAATTTTGGACAGGGGGTAAAGCGATCACGTCGCTACGCTCCGTTGCGCCTTCGGCGCGGATCGCTTTAAAAAAAATCACTATTTTGATTATAATCGAATTTGTACCTTATGCGTTTCTATAATAAGAACTAGTACATATTTTCAGCATACAGAAAAGAAAATCCGAAACTGAAATTGTAACAATTCAGTATATTCCCAAATTTCCAATTAATCATTGTATAATTGCTCGTGATTTCCTGTTTCAATATGAAATTTAGCAAGCAATAATTATTTTTAATTTTCCTCAAAAACACAATGGTAATTGAAGTGAAACCAGTTATAAAATCATGACAGTTCCACATTGTGAAGTTTCAATGAACCACTTGTCAAAGTGTATACATTACGTGGTTCACTCATCCCTGAATATTAGCGGACCGATACGGGAGAGTCGTCATGCTTCAGAGGCAGTGGGCATTGTTTCGCGCCACTACCTGTGAAGGTATGGAGCCCTGTCTGGCTGTACGGCCGGCTGGGCCGCCATTCACCTTTCGGCACCTGTTTGTGTTTTGGTCGTTCCGCCCCGGTGCGACATGTGGTGCCGGCCGGTGTTGTCAACTCCCCGGTCCGCTGACCACCTCCCTCCCGACCAAAACCTCCCCGGCCTGCCTCCGGATCCAGCCCGGGATCCAAGCTTCTGATGGCCGGGGGTTGAAGCCACCTTAAAGGGGCTGTGTCAGGGGGTTGTCAGTTAAACCCTGGGTGCTATTACTAGACGCCCTGACACCCGTTGTGAAGCCCTGACCAGGTACAAACCACCCCCGCTCCCCAACGGGAAGCCATGCCCCTGCAAAACGGCCACTCAACTGACAGGACCCCCTTGTCAAATCTCAAATAAACTGAGAAGTTTTAGACTCGAAACAAACTATTTGCGGGCAATTTGATAGATACCATTGATTTCAAATACACGTAGGAGTTTGTAGGTAGAGAGATGGCCCTTAATATGACTCAATGTGAACAGTAGACTTGTTTGCATTCCGATACACATCGGTGTAAAGCTTTGAATAGCACCTGTAAACTCGAGTGTTTTTGTCGATTTCAGGGACAGTGGCATATCCGGTTATAACGGCATTCAATTGCATGTATGTGGTATCTAATTAGATGGTTGTTTTCGGAAATATACAATGATGAAGCGGACATGTATGTAATGTACAGGAACCTATTTAGCGCGTATTGCATCTTCAGGATGTCTGGCGCCAGTGTTAATTTGGTTTTCTTTAATGAATAATACACTGGCAGCAACCTATTCTTCTTATGGTTTGAGGAAACCATTACACGGTGACTTCAGTGGAGTTGCTATATGTGTACCAAACGAACACTTGTAGTAGCTGTCACTTGTAAACCTGGTTATTCTGTATATTTTAAGGAACGGACGACAATTTTCAAAGGCCATGGCGGCCGTCTCGCGCGCCCTACTACACGCCAAGTCTATGCTGCACAAACATGAACAACAACATGGTTCTACACGTTAGGTGAGTGTCATTCTGATTGTATTCCCAAAGCGCAACTCGTGTGCTGTGTTGAGGCGAGTAAAGTGGCTTACCTTTTCCGAGTTTGGAGACGTTGATGGCCTGAAGGTTCGGCTTGACTGGGTCTACGACCTGCTCCATGCTGGATGTCGGCTGCTGCTGTCCACTTCTTGTCAGACCCTCTCTCGGCGGCCTCTCACAGCCTTAAAGATGTCGTCTGCACGACCACTTGTTGAACCAACCTGCAAAGGGGCCAAAAAGAGTCCGTTTTGGGGTCATCAGCAGCAGAGGCTAGGCATTGCTGTGTATTATTGTTAAGTCCGGCTTAGTTGGGAAATTAAGCAGTGTTGGAGGTGGGCAGTGGTGTACGTCGGTAGTAGGCCCGTCTCAGCTGGGTGGTGGCGGTGGTGGTAGGTGGTGGTAGGTGGTGGGAGCCCGGCCTGCTGGAGAGGTCTGTACACCTGAAAGTTAGTGGCGGCACAGCCGACTGCACACCTATACACTCAGTCTAAATGGGCCACCACCATGTCACGGTCAAGACGACGACGCCTAGGTCGGGGCCTCCCTCTGCACAAATACACCGAACTAGGTGAGCGCCAAACACGCCCGGGAACAAGGATATGCAAGTTTTCTTGGTCGTCTGCTTCTCCAGAGTCCTGGCGATCCAAACTGCCGGCAAGATTTCCGAGCTCAGACAAGTTGGGGGGAAAGCAGCTGCAAAGATGGAAGAAAGTGGGGTGTATATTTGGGCCCAACCTAAGCGGGGTAGTATTAAAGGTGAGGGGGGCCCTCAGTCATGATTGGCTGAACCCAGGCCGGGGCTATTGTCATGTAGAACAGCTATGCCCCACTTGGCGCGCTCGGCCCAGTTTAGACCGTCTCGCCGACTATTATAGGCAACATTTTGGGGTTGTACCTGCATGTGTTACCTACCAGTCCACCACACATCGCCCTGCCCGGCCTGCTCTCAAGTCCTCCACACGGCGACCTACAAACAACTGAAAACCAATTTTCAAACTGCTTTGACATCAGACGTATACCTGTTTTCTTTGCTCAAATCGATTTCTACACAACAGATGGTTCTCTTTGCGACATGAATTACTCATATTCTCTGGTTGAATGACAAACGAGAACTGAATGCTCTAAAACTGGTTAGTTGTTGGTGATATAATCTGACCTACTGTAGCAGTAGAATTTGCGTCTCCATTTCTGAGGACCCTAGCCTGACTAACAACATAGTGTAATAAATGGCATCCAGGATGTTTGACATTCATTTTGAAACTAACATGCTTCCAACACCCCGAAAGAACCCTTTCTTAATAAAAGAAATACATAATCATTTAAACAATTAAACTGCAAGTGATATATCACGTAACACGTAATGGTTTTAATATTACACACAAGTTTAAAAACATCCCACACTAAACAAGTCATGTAGGTAACATGGTGTGTCAACCCACGTGTAGTTCTACCTTCCACGTGGTCGGGCGGCGACCACGTTGTTGAATGTTTACGTAAATTCGCTTGGTCAATCAAGTGTGGCCACAGGTCTCCGCCATAGAGAACCGGCTAATGCATCAAAACCCATGAAACACTGGTCTGTGACGGACCAAACTGCTGAAAGCCCACTTATAGACTATTAGTAGTGACCATTTGCTAATCAGTTACTTATTCACAGACCAGTTGATACACCGTTTGGTATTACAATTAATACAAAGTACCAATTTGGCAAATTTGTATAAGATGCCGGATTATGTAATCTCGCGAATGGAAAACACACATTTGCATCATAGTCGTTTGTATCTTAACTGTTATAATATTAAAGTTATGATTTATTCAGTAGTTTGAAGCACATAAAACATGATTGCTGTAACCATGCAAAACTAAATTCATCATAAGTGGAGTGTATAGAGAGAATTGTTTTTATTTGGATAGATACATCTTACAATTGACCCAATCCAACAGGAAGGTAAACCAAAAGACATAAACACATGGTATTAGAATTCTACGTATTAAGTGCGTGGGAAAGCCAGTCATGTTATTTTTAATATCTGAACTTCTCTTTTTTCCTCCAGAGTGGTCGTCACCTACTTCTGACTTATTAACTTCATATATACTCAGGAATTTGGAGAAAATGTTGTGAGCATTGTCAAAAAGACAAGCAATAAAGATGGTCCCTGGCTAATAGATATAAAGAAAGTTTTGGATGTCAGTGGTCCCTCATCGTGCTACAGACCAAAAAAGACTTATTTTGCTTATTATCCATTCCCTTTACTTGATTGTTGACATCCATCCCCTTCGTTTCATTATTTATTTTCTCGAAAGACATCACTGTGCGACACACATTTTGTTTTATCAACCGCATGGTTAAGGGCCTTCTATTAAGTATGTACGCATCAAGGGGGTTTGGGGGTCTGAGATTTTTGAAAATGTGCATACATTTTAGGATATATCCTATGCATATTTTTGTCCAAGTTGGGGTGGGGGGTCTGAGATTTTTGAAAATGTGTGTACATACTAAATGGAAAGCCCCTATTTGACAGTAAGCATCTATTAGTACATTCACAGTGCAGTAATAGTATTACCGCACTGTGAATGTAACCACATGAAAATAAGATGAAACAAAATTAATAATGAATTTCCACAAACTTTAAGCCACACTTCTTATTTCAAAAGTAAATGGACAGAATTTATATACTGATTTAGACAATTATCCTAATGTCAGTGCATATGCGATTTTATGTTTTTGGTCTGGCGTACCTAAGGGTGATTAATACCCCCAAAAAAGGAATAGATTTGAGCTCTCAGAATGTATTTCTTAGAAAGCAATCAGACTGGTAAGCTAAACGGATAGTCTACTCCTCTATTTTTGTTTAAAAAAACAGTATGAAATAGTAGATCTACTCTATACAAAATTGATTACCATGCGAATTAAAGCTGACGTTTTGAATTACGCGTTCCAACCATTAACTCTCCCCTTTTCAATGATATGCAAATAAAGGAGGACAGACTATTTACAATACTTTACTCCCTTCGTTATATCCAAGGTACAGAATATAAGCTTCATCTGACCTCAAATAAATGGCCTCTACCAAGCACCACATCCTTCCTCCCCACAAATTATCCCTCTCTTCTAAACCACCCCATTTCTGGGGCCATCAACCCACCAATTATTCTCTGACTCAAGTGCTCTGTATTTTTATGTCGCCTAATTTCAGATGCAGGCAGAAGGAGCCTGGGCAGGGAGGAGACAGGTTTTATGGCAGGTAAATTATGTACAGAGGCGAACCGAGTATTGTACATCGTGCTGCACTCTACATCCGAGAGAAGGGGGGCCACTGGGGTAGGAGCGCCCGCCAAATCATCTAATATTCATATGTACTATCGATAACAATTTTAGCTTCATAACCAGTCATTCTCTTTCCCATCTATAGTTTCTGTAATGTTATTTCTATGTTAATAAGCTTTGTTAAAAAAAAAAATGTTAATTCTTAATATTGTACCTTACGGTAATACAACTCCTCTGAACATTGAACAAACATTCGGAGATGACTTTAAATGCTACCCTTGTTCATGGGCAGATATACTGCAATGGATTCAAAATGGTATACCATACCAGAGAATATTTTCAGAGATGGGGATTATTTAGGCCCACACCCCAACCTGTGAACCCCTGTTTACCCCCAGGTCCAGGTTCAGTAATGGCTGTAGCTGTCTCATTACCTTTTATAGACTGGAGAGGCTACCTCCAGGACAACCTGCCCCTCCTTGTACGCCGAGCAATTAACGCCGAGGAGTCAACATAGGTGGGATGGGACAAGAGCCCAGGTGATACGCCCCTCACTAAAACCTCACTACAGTGTAGTACATTTACATAAATCATAATGTCTCTGCATAGACCCGACCGAGGTGAAGAGACTGCCAGAAAAACAATCTGTATGCACGCACACTATTATATGACGCTGTTTAGTACCATAAAAACATATTCATTTTTGCCTCTATGAGTTATATTGCATTCTGCCCATGTTTTCCTGGAAAGGAATGCCCCTTTTCTTTTAGAATACTTATAGCAATCTTTTGAAAATAAAAAATACATTTTTTTCTTTCTTACTTCTGATGAGAAATATTTTCTGATGCCTAAATATGCATTTAAATCAGTTAAGTCAGAAGGCACACCGTGCGACTGAGCCAGGTACTCTATCCTCCTCAAAGGGCCGCAAGTCGAAGGCCCCAGCGTTCCCCTCACCGGCCCACCTGTAACCACAGCAATCAGGTAAGCATTGCAATCAGGCCCAATCTGCGCCATCTAGGGGTCAACCCTACACCCACCTCCGGCCCGGCTCCTACCCCTGCCTACCCCACCCCTCCAGGGACAGTACAATTAATCATCAGACGCCCTATTGTGGGCCCTAACCCTTCCTATGGCCCCTGGCGCCCAATTTCAGTGTAACATATACACTGACAAGTCTGCCCCAATGAACCTACCACTCACCTGGGACCTTAACTCAACCTCTCTCGAGGAGTTCTCCTCTGAAAATTGCATCTGGTCTTTTTTATAGGAGCTAAATGAGTCCATACGTCTAGGGGCAGTATTCTGGCTCTATGCTCCCCATAATATTGGTAATTTTCATTGTAGTTTTGAGTGAATGTACTTTACAATTTTTTGTTTTTCTTTGGTGGTACAAAGCTCCTATGAATTAACATAGAGTTAAGGTGAGTCCCTTTGGGGGCACCTTGAATGGGGTCTTTTGGTGATCAAGACTGAAACACATGGTTGTGAAGCCCTTCCAACAAATGGACCGTTATGACCTTGAGGATTAAGTGACAATCCCATAGACAGAGGCGTTATTATTCTTGGGGATTCCATGGTGCCTTTAAAAACACGTCCTTCTATATTCGGACTGTCCCCATACGTTGTCCTTTCATTCAAGGATCGTATGAGATGAACACATCATCTTTTATTTTGTAAGGAGGTATAAGATTCCAGGTCTCTGAAAAAGCATTGTTAAAAAAACAGATGACACCTTTCGCTGGACTGACTTTAAAGGCAATATCCTACATATGCTTAGAAAAAAAATGGACGATGTTGAGGCAGTATGAAATTATCTCAAGACCGTATTCAGTGTGAAATGTTCGTCTTAAACAGGTTTGTGGCCACTGCGATTGCATGATGTTAGTTAATAGAGACAGCCAGTTGCTGTTCCCTCTCGCATGCCTCTTTGAACCGTTACTACACGACATTCCGTGATGTCATGATCAAACTTCACATTTAAGTCATGACACCTATTCATAGGACCAAAGAAAAAAATATATCTGCCCTTTTTTTGTGCAACCTTACTACTTTTATATTGTATCAGGTATGACTTTAAGTCCTTTCAGTCGACCTGAGCAGAACAGGACCAGGTTTATTCCTCAAAATGTTGCCAGTGTTAAAAAGGCTTTGATAAATCATACTTACAGTCGGTATGTGGCGTTACGCCCTTTCTGATTCGGACACAAGAGCATTGCTACCGTAAAAGGTTCAACGCGTCTCTATGACAACCGGGCTATGGTTACAGAGTGGTGTAGGATTGGAAGCATTCCCCTGGTAAATGTAAGGGGTATACTAGTAGCCCGTTCTTCAAGCCAGGCTGACCGACACATTTAAATTACATTAAGGCACTTAAAGAGTTCCAAGCTAGGCATTATTTGAACGGCTTAATGGCTGGATCTAATCCAGGAATTGATTGGACCTGGGGACATCGGTGAGGTTTCCTTGCCCCACTCCTATGGTCCCCATGTAAGCATATGTTAGCATATAACATATGTTTGATAAATGAAAAAAATAAATATTATATATCTGCTTCTACACCATGAAAGTAGATCGGCAGAGCTTATTCTTTAGTGATTCAATGACCATTCAAATGTCGGTCGATATGCCATTTACATACGTTTTTGTTCTGAATGCTTAGGAATGATTGATAGCTGCAAAAGAAAAGGCAATTTTGAGCTCTTAGCAGGAAGTAATTAGCAGGTCAGATGGAGTAACTAAAAAGATGTTTTAATCATATTTGTTGTCATTGAGTGTGCAAAGATCTATGTAATCTTTGCGAAATGTTATAACCTTGCGAACTATAGAATTGATATTTTGAATCATTTGTCTAACCACTGACTCTCCTTTTTTTAGTGACATACAAATAAAGAAGAGCAGAGTATTAAAGTTCCCTTCCTTAAATTATATCTAAGGTAAAGAATAAGTATTAGCGTCATCTGACCTAAATATATTCCACATCCTTCTTCTTTATAAATGTATATATGATAGTATAAACATATAAATATATGCTTCCGCGTATATATACTTATATATATATATATATATATATATATATATTTATTCCATGAATAAATGGATGATCATGAATTAAATTCGAATTTTTCCAATTAAGCTGCTAACAAGCTACTAAATGCTACGCTGGCATTTAAAGCTAACCGAGGGAAATCCAAAATAGATTTTGATTGTTCTTTTTGATTGTAAAACTTTGTCGAACAGAGGGCATCACTGATCGCAAATTTTGTATAATTGAATGATTCATGAAAGAGTTGAACTCAATAACTTCATCACTGTACATGTGTCTGTGCTGTATCTTTTGTAGTTCGCGAATGTACTATTTTCTATGCTAGTATTCATGGCTCGTGGTTAAAAATAGCATTACAAGGCATTCCTATAAATTTGAAATGCAGCAGGGGGAACATTATATATTATAATATATTTTACGTTTCATTGAACATCTATTAGTCTCTTGAAAGCGCAATGTAGTCACTTATATTATAATCAACATTGAAATAAGTTGAGTTCAATGTTTACTTTCGGAGCGTATCCCTCACTCCCGAGAAATGTCTCAGAGGACTTTTTCATGTAGTATGGGTCCTATGTAATACAGTCCCAGGCAAGCAGCAACATAACGGACATGTTCTCTGGCTATACTTTTTTGGTTGGTCTGTTACTTGTAAAATTTTCATGTAACAGTTAGATTATTTTAGGTTAAGTTGAGGCTTACTAAAATGTTATAATAACATTACATTTTATTGAAGTTGAGACCTTACTAATACAAAATGTTCTAATAACATTATCTTTATGTGAAAGAACATAAGAAGAATGTCACAATAACTTTACAGTGCAATGTTGCAATGTTAGGTTCTAAAGACATTTTTGGGTGCCACCAAATTCCCCCGTGGGGATCCGGATGGAGGTTCCTTCAAGAGCCTCCTGGGAAGAATGTGTCCCCAGCAGCCCCTTGCTGTTCGTAGAAAGTGACAAATTGTGAGACCAGACTCAGTAGCTCAATTGGTAGACAGTGATTATGTCAGAAAATATTGGGGTGTGACAATGGCGCACTTCACAACGAATCAAATGAGACATATCTAGCCCTGGCTGAGTCACACCAAAGACGTGAACAATGGCAGTGGTCACTGCTCGCCTGGCACTCAGTATAAAGTAAGAACCATGAAACATGACTGGTCGGCCCAATGTCAGTATAATAGGACTGGATGGGGTATTGTGTGGGCCTATGACATAATATCTTAGTGTGGCAGCACTATATAAAGGGCATTGGGTCCCACTGCTACAAATAGGCACCTCATTTCATAGATTTAGTCACCGCCCCTGTGGCGTAAAACTAGCTGCAAAGCTTTACCTTGCCATCAAATTAACATTTACAAGCCATCAAATTAACATTACACGGACCAAAGAAGAACTAAACAAAACATTGCTGCACTGTTATAACGTCCCATTCTTGCGTGGAGTTCTTGTACTGTAGCACATGAACTGTAGCACATGAATATGAAGGCAAATTTCCGACTGTATGTCTTAATAGATATCACACTGAAGTTTGCAGCACATAACCAGATAACTACTAACCTCTAGTGTAAATATCTATAATTCCTTGAGTGACCATTTAAGAAACACCAAACCAAATTTAACTAAATATAACTTTAAAATTTATGTTACATGTAGGCCTATAATAGATCCCTTCTTCCCTATCATAATCAGTATATCCTACAACGACAGATGAGTTATCAAACATTGTAAAGCTATTTCATATTAACGTATTCCAATTTAATATATAACCAGGCTCCCCTACCATTAACATTTCAAATGTGATGGGGTGATAGATTCTACTTACAATTTACATAATTGTTTATGGGGCCAGGATGGAGCCTTGCATGACAAGATATGCATTGAACTTTATGCAGTATTTCACAGTAATTAAAGTAAGCCTCTTCCTCCATTTACCTGTCAAATCCATCCTTTGAGGAGGCATTACAGAAATTACCTGTCCTGTCCTCAAGACCTCAGCTAATGAAGTTTAATTAGAGCTAATTTCAACAATTTCGTTAGTCTCTAACGCTCAGATACAGAGTTTTAATAGCTATTGTGCTAAATGTTTTGTGACACCAGAAGACTTACGCCCAAGTTCAACATGTACGCTTGCCAAGGAATTCAGAGAATCATGGATGTTCTTTCAGTAGGAGTAAATTACCCATACATAGTGTATAAAGACATAGGCCCATATATATTTTGTGTGTTTATGTAAATTCATTTTGTACAGTACATCATTTACACACTAATTTAATCTTCTCACATATGCTAATTCATTTAAAAAAGAAAGTTTTCGGGAAAACTAGCTCTACTTGCGCAAATACCTCTTTATTGTTAGACTGCACTTAACAGGATCCAACAGAGGTCATGACCCCGGTCACATGACCAACCCGCCGAAGTGACCCGGCGTTGCGGTCACTGAGAGCAAGGTGAGGATCGAGCCATATATGTGTTTTTTATGGTCGCTTGTGTCTTTGAGAACCCCAAAGGTTTATAAGTGTCTTTTATCTCTGCCATCAAAAGAAGTGCCCTGAACAGTATGGCAAACATAGGAAGGACAATACCGCGCATGCCCAACCATACAGCTATTTCCCGAAAGATGGCGTTTTAATGACGCTGGGAGGTGTGGGGCACCTTTACCCCAAGCCAGGTGCCCTGAAAAGGTCATTGAGACATAGCTGCAGCCACCCCGGCCAGGCTGAGTAACAGCCCCCTTGGGCCATGGGACACCTTATAAGCTTTCTAGGGTTGTGTTAAATATGCCCCAACCTTTAACACCATTATCCCCCATCCCCCTGGTCGGTGGGCGAGGGGCGGCCTTTTTGATGGCTGGGGATCCAGTGGTCACGTTCTATTAGGATGTGAGAAGTGAGCGGGCCTGCTGCCCACCCCACGGAGAGGGGGCCTTCACAGGTGTCTATAGGTGGGGCGTAAATCAGCTCAGGGCTGAAGGGCTGAAGGGGTAGAAGGCGCGCCCTGACAACGTTTGACGCCCTCATTGTGGATCCGCCAAAATAACGTCCCCCCACTGATCGAGTCCAACGTGGGAAAATTAGCTGGATGCTTTTTTTCTCGCCCATCCCAGTTCTTCACAGACGTCTTGAGAAGATTTTTCAGAAAGTTTTTGGCGGGTTGCTCGCCATTCAAGTCGGTATGTCAGGTGTACTTCTGAAAAGAAATCCTCTGCTATGCCAGTCATTCTTAATTCAAGACGGTTGTGACTTCTCCGAGACATCCACTTTTTATCGTACATTTAACCAGAAAGTCTATGATCAACAAAGTCGACAGAAACTCCATGTTCAACAGAGTCGGCATAAAACTTCGTTTTCAACAGAGTCGGCATAAAACTTTATTTTCAATACACTTGGCAGAAACTTCATGTTCAATACACGTTCTTAGGCATTAAGGGAGAGGGACCACACTTTCTGGAGTAGTTCCAATATTTGTTTTTATTCGAATAGGAATTTGTATCATCTGTATCGGCATATGCACTTCTTTACCCAGGTTACCCACACTTATTCCCATACTTGTCTGTATTATTGAAAAGATTACAATGCACCAAATTAAATGTATAAGAATGATAGATTCCTATTATCATCTGAAGGGATTCAGGGTTTGTCTATTTGTGACTTAGCACATGAGACACACCACAGTTCCCAATCTGTCCTTGGAGGGCACGCACTGATAGTCAATTCTAGTATTATTTTTGTACGTTTCCTGGTAAGCACGTAAATAAAAGGATTTATGAATTCTATAGTGGTTTTGCGGTATAACGTTTGGGTGAATACTTCCCTACATCCACAGTACTTATATCACAGGCATTATTAACATGATGTATTGGCCACTTTTCTCTGCATCAAACGTAGCGTCGTAATTTCCTTGTAGACATCGCTTTGGATGCCCTGGGAAGGTGTTTGCAGTTTACCTCTGTCGCTGCCCATTGTGTATGTACGCTTGTATTCCTTTATATCCATGTAATTTTGGTACAAACAGATATAGTTTTTCCAAATGTTTTTCCCCCTTTTGTCCCCTTTACAACATATCTTATGTTAATCATTTTGTCATGTATAGCCTACCTCTGGAATGAAAGTTGTGTTCGTGTTTTTATGTTATTGTTATCCTCTGTAAGTGGGTGTGAACAAACCATAGCATGTTAACGTATGGTGTACTCTCTATGTGAAACTGCGTCATTAAGCATGTAAGATAAGTGTATAATCAAGGGCTAACCTCCTGGATGTACTGCACTAACGCATTACTGCTACACTAGCGCCAACTATATGAAATACTAAAACTACTAACCCCTGGCTAATTACTGCCTCAAATTATTACTTTCGCCAGCACTACCATATTCCTACCCTTTGCATGTAATAAGTATTAAACACCACAGGAAAGCTTGGCAGTCTAATCAGAGCTTTGTAGACAACACAGTCCATGATCTATTGGTCAACAGCGATTCTTCAAAGCAATTGATGAATAATAAATTATCATTATTATTATCATCCCTTTCAATATAACATGTGATGGTCGGGAAATTGCAGGGAAACTGCACCACATGAACTTATGATTTGGAAAATATTTAGAACGAAAGTTACAAACAGATTAAATAGATTCTTTTTTGTTATGCTCACCATTTGAAAATCAGAATTATAATATGTATCATCTTTTCAGAATTGCGTAGATGAACCTACAGAAGAGCTAAATATCAACTGACAGGGCGCAACCCACCTGGAAGATATATTAGGTACATGTATATATTCACTCCTTTTTATTGTTGATAAAGACGTTTTAGATAGTAGGTAAATTACGACGGAAAGCACGTCTCAGTCTCTGCAGCAGAAATGATTGAGATAAGGAAGATTGATGTTGGAAACTTTAGACTTATTTTCTATTCAAAAATGGGATGGGGTAAAAGTAATGTTATAGTTTCTGACAGTTTTTCTGCAATTCACCCCAACAAAATCCTCGAGGCCATCCTCGACCCGTTATGCTTTGGCAGATGGGGACTCACGTTGAATTGTCACATGCATGAAATGGCCTGGCCGCACTTCAAAGACAGATGCTTCGCTATTTTAATTATTACTGGTCTGAACTATATGCATATGGAGAGAAATGTACATGTAAACACAAATAACACTACGACTATAACGTATTTGGCATATATAATGTCTTGTTAATGTAATTGAATTTATTTTTTGAATGGTGCAATATAATATGTAGCAGGAGAGTCTTTGATGTAAATAAGAGGATGGCAGTTGATGGATAAGACTGCGGGCAGAGACCAACTTAAAATTGCGTTATTGGTGTTTAAAATAGATCTGTTTAGGTGTGAACGTAAGCGAGAAAGGTATATTGCTTTTACAAGGTGTACCAAGGGAATATATGCATGATAAAATCTTTGGCAATACCAATCTGCCCTCGGGTTCCAATCGCTTTTTAGAGCTGCTGTTAAGAAAGACGACTGTAGTGGTGACTTTGACGATTAGATCTCAACTCTCTGAACACTTGGTACATTCAGGCTTAGTGCTATTCACAGATAAAGTTGGTCTTTTATATCATTTTGTAGTTGTCTCTTTCACATGGGCAGGTATTCTATGGACAAGGTATCTTATGTATATTTATTATTATTCTGTCTGGATGATTGAGGGCCCATTCATCCCATAATCCAATTCCGCTCTGTCGAGGTAAAATGATAGTTAAAATTATACCAAATCCACCATGTCCAAGTTCCTTTGATATTGTTTTTTGTATTTCCCTTGGAAACCAAAAACTAATCATAAGGCAGAAACATCGATTGACTAGCCTTTACACAAAATCAATATTTGCATTTCAGTTATGTATAAATGCATCAACTGCCTTTAGTTTAGAAACTAGGCGAACCGTTTATCTTTCAACAAATTATTCAACAGTTGTAGACAACTGCCTTTGACCTACATCTTATTATTACTGTTCTTTTTTTTGCATGAGTGTTTATGTAGCGAATCTAGAGTTCACCTCCCCTGGCATAAATAAATATATCATGTCATGGATGGGAGAGGACAGGGACAGGTGTCGTAACCTACATGGTATTATTAACAATGCATTTTATCAATGGTCCAATTGTACTAGTTGAGATAACAGGTGTCTGGGCGAGTTTTTGCCTCTCACCCAACTGTTTCTTTCCGGTCGTCTGGGCAGGACGTCGAGAGGTGCTGTCGTTATTTAATACCGTTCTGGGGGGATGGCCACGGCATTGGTTTTCGAACATTGGCCCAGGTGCGATTGGATATGCTTGGTCAATGGTGGTCAACGGGGCACGGGCCGGCGGCGGCTCGTGCCTCCGACTTCACGGGCCGCCCACCCGCACGGGCCGCCGCCGACACGGTCACCGCGCCCGGATCAAAACACAGCCGGCGTCTGACGCAACGCAACGATCGACGGGGCCCGGGAGTGTGGTAGCGGCGGGGGGCGACCACTGAACCTCCCGGCCCTGGTGGGATAGGATTTACCGCCGCCCCCTCCCGTAATCCGCATTCCCACCGCTCCACTCATGATCCGCCACATCCTAAAAATAAGCCAGCGGACAAAAAGGTCACTGCACAGACGCTAAAATTTAAGTAGACTAATTCTCAGCCAAGTCATGCCTTACCCGTGTGAAAGGTTACAGGAAAAACAGTGGCAAGAATTTCATTGCACTGGTATCAATTCCAGGTGTTTTCTTCTTCCGCCTACAAATCTGGGAGAACAACAATCTTAGGTCTATTTTGATGAAATGCAATTTGGCTATCGCTGTCCTCCCCTTTACCTGAAGGTCCCAGGTCTCCCACCTGTTGTAGTAAATATACAGGTATGTCGTTTACACCGCCCCCCTCGGGCTCTACGCTGACCCCACCCCGCAATCCAGGCCTCTTCCCTTCCCCGCCCTGCAAACAGATGGCAATTGTCCTCCCAGGAGGAGTTTATCACTGGAGGTGCTGGGAGGGGCGGGGGGTGGGACACAGGCTATAATGCGTGGGAACAAGGAACCTGCCCGCCCAGGATTCACCTCCGGGCCCCTGAACGGGGTGGGAGGGGCTAAGGCAATGTATCCATGGTAACCCTACACGTGATGCGAATGTTATTAAGCTGCAGGCCCACGCCCAGCATGAAATCATAGACGGGTGATTCTCTCCTATGAATTTGGAAGACTACAAACCACCGTGTTATTACCCAATACTACACTGAAATTATCGCCAAAATACAAAGGAGGATGCTCATAACGTTTCTTCCCGTTTCTGTTTAATAGTTGTTCCCTATTCTCCTCTGAAATTTACTGAACGCCTCCCCAGACTGAGCTAAAAATCTCAATAAACTTCCCAAGCTAAATTACACATTTTTCTCTTGGCCAGCTGCAATGTTTATTGTCGATATGCGACCTCAAAATCCACTGGCTACTCAGACCGACGGTCGTCCAGTGTGTAAGTAGTATAATGAAAGTGACCACACCCAGGAGGAGTGACCAACCGCATCGGCCACGCTAAACGTATCTACAGCACCAACAGGCTATTCTAACATCATCTCAACACAGCACTCTGAATAAAATGCGCTCTTGATTGATCACTGTTCTTTTGTAATTATATGTTCGTTGACAAGCTAACAAGATATCAGGAATCTTGTTTTATTGTATAATTTTAGTTCACAGTCAGTCTTTAAATATTTTCTTGGGACATTACATTTCTATGATGACTTTAGTGATACCTATAATACCTATATATATATATACGATGAATTCTATGACAGTGTTGTACACGCTGAGAGGCAGGGCCGTTTGTTCTGGGTTTAGGCCAGGGTACTTTTCCGAGTCACCCAATGTACTGGAGGGGAAGGAAGCAGGGTTCTAAATTATTCATTCTCAAGCGCTCAGATAGAAATACCAAATTTGGCAAAATGTCATGGAGTAGTATCAAAACTAATACATGATGTTGGTTTCAAATAAATTATGCATTATCTACATATCCTAGCTACATAAGTAGATAAGCAAAATTTATCGTCAGCATTACTGATAACTTAGTTTATAACTTATAAACTTCTTTTTAAAAGTAATCGGATGTTCTTCTAATTTCTCATATTATACTTAGGATATCATCGCATCATACCTTGACATCTCAATACCTTCACATTTAAAGTCTTTGGGGTGGATGCAAAAAAACTCTATTCCTATATTTTGAACCACAGTGGTTGTATTCATACCTAATATTCCCGCTGTAGGATATACTTACTAATAGGATGTTTTGTGGGGTTATTTTCCAGCATATCTTTTCCCTGGAGGCCTTCTTTTGACTGCAGCTAATTCAGCAGGTAGCTGTTAACTTCTATCTCACCCCTCAGTGAACATACCTCAGTAAACATTACATCCACCCTGATGGTCTATCTCTACCCCTACTGACAGTCAACAACTTTCCACCCTCTCCACTTTTTTTAATACATTTGCCTTCACTTTTTTTTCTGGTACAATGCATCCGATGATGTTATGATCATATGCTGCCCAAAATGAAAAATGGGTAGACCAATTTTTACTCTGATATACCAGGGATGAATGGCTTCGGGTGTTCGAACAGATTACCTTACTTAAAAAACTTCAGTGAGATGTCTGGGAAAATATGGGCGCGGAGCTTAAGTATTAAAATAGTCAGTAAATAATCTGTGTTCCCACATGCTGTGAAACAGATACTCATAATATATCTGTTATTTGATGCAAGACTTGCATAGGATATTGTAGAGCTTATTTTTTGTTATATCTGATTAAATTGATGGGCTAGTTAAAGAACGAGTTTACCCAAAGCTGTGGTAGGGTTAAGCAGATGCCCGATATCTCTATATGGTTGGCACACTTGGAATATGCAGTCAAGGTGAGTTTCATAGTTGCCTGCAAAGAAATCTACTCATGGTGTATTGAAAATATTGATGCACCATAGAGTGCATCATCAACTGCAATACTCCACTCCATGAGTTTATAGATGGAAACTGCAATTAACTGTTTCTTGCAATTTGGAAACCTATGCTATAATATCATAGGTTTGAATTCCCAAAATGCGCCCTTTGTGATATTGCAAACACGTGTGTAACATCTCATAGCTTCTGCTTATATTGATTCATGATACGATGTCTGTGCTTCTGACAAAATTTAACAAACAGATTTGAAAAATACTGTGTTGCATTTGACTACAACACACTACCAAAGTATCGCTGCATTCAGGTCGTGATTATATGGTATTCCAAGACGATATATATCTCACTGCAACCGCTTTATGGCCTAGCTTTCGTGGGGGTCTTTCGGCATCGCTTCCAACTTGGAGCTAAGTGAAAGGCAGCCAGGGAAAGTGGAGGGCGGGCGCCCGGCTTCAGCCTGTCATCACACCGACCACCATTTGTTACCCAGTCATCGTCCAGGTGCAAATTAAAGGTGTGCTTAGTGGGGTGGACGTCAGACAGGGACCGGCCCCCAACTCCCCACTGTTATGATCACCTGGAGGGGGAAATGAGACTAACCTGGGCACCCACTGGGTAGGGTGTATTGTTAGTAGCCACCTGAGAGCCGTTTAGGTGCAATGAACACGAAGTCAACTCCCTTCTCTTGGCAGCTGAAAGATGAGTATGCTTTTGCAGTTAATCCAAGTTAAAATAATAGTTTTTTCCCCAACTTGTGGTCACAAATAGACATTATACTGAATTTTGTTAATTGAAATCACATGTTGAATACTTATACTTGAAACAATCATTCGATTGAAGATCAAGCAATTGCTTATTTATTTACTGTTTGTCACTTT
Source organism: Lepidonotus clava (assembly GCA_936440205.1). Lineage (NCBI taxonomy): Eukaryota > Metazoa > Annelida > Polychaeta > Phyllodocida > Polynoidae > Lepidonotus > Lepidonotus clava. The sequence continues at coordinate 26,088,170 of OW387135.1, forward strand.
ATGTAGATGTGTACACATAATGATCAATAAAGACACAGAGACACAGAAATCTCCCTCATATAAAAGCTTGCCAATCTGATTTTAATCTCATTTCAGTTTGGAAAATATCTGTAGTTCAATGAGTTTGACTGTGGTTGCCTTACCACATTCTACCTCCATGCATGCATTCAGGGGTGCATAACATTCAATCAGAATCTGCAAAGGTCATTGTTGTTTGTCCCTAAGGTCAGGTCAAGTTGCGGCTAGTCTTTCACGCATTGCCCCCTACCGACTGCCGATGGAAGCACTGACCAGGTGAGGCATGTAGCATACCCATATTATCGCCCATGCCATCATTTCTATGCACATTCAATTAGCTGTAGAGGCAGAGGAGACGTCGTAAGTACAAAGAGTATTATGCAGGGTGTTCAACTGGTTATGTGACGGCACAATTCTATACTAGGTGCCGAACAGAATAGATGTGGACACAACCCAAATGACCTCTGATAAAAACATGGCTGCGACCTTCACCGGCAAAAGGGTCAGCAATGTCTAAAAAAGCTAAAAGGCATTGTTGGGGTTCTGCCTGTTTTGAGGACAATGAAGAACGGTTCACAGAACGGTCAGTATAATGACCAACCCTGGACTTGTCGATCACAGGGAGAGGAGTGGCAATTGAAGACCTTGTGAACGGAATTAAAGGCCTTGGAATCGTTTACTATGCTCAGAATAAGATGGAGGTGGAAGAAGTTGATGCCTGAGGTTGTGGCTCTATGAATTAAGAAGTTGCAACATATAACAGGCATTACACTCCCATAATATTATCATGCAGGGACAGATGTTCTCAATCTTAATCTTAACACTTCCCTATGTTCACTGACCAAATCCTTAGTAGTCTGTCCAGTCTTAATAACTGGCATATTGAACAACATTTTATTCAAAAAAGCAAATATTTAGACCTACTATAATCAAGATTGTGTCCCAAGTCAGGAATTATCAAATGTAGCACGTATATTTAAACCACAATACTTTTTAAGCTTCATATTCTTAGTAGTTTTATTGGCGTGACTTCAAAATATTCCCACAGTGGACTCACAATAGCGTTGGACACGCAAGGAACTGTCTATCATTTTACAGAGTGAATAACGTGGGAAGAGTACAAAATTAGTCCTAGTCGAATATTACTTCTCTAATGAGCCAGTGAATGGAGATTTTAATAAGTTTACTTTTTCCCAACCAAATTTCACTCCTTCAAAACCACCGGAAGTATTGGCCCGGAAGGCGTCTCTACGCATGCGCTGAACTTTCCCAGCTCACTGGTTACATGCTAAGGTCATGTGACCGCAGACGCAGCAATTGGTGTACCGTGTGAACATGTGAGGGGGGCCCGGGTTCGTGTAATTACCTGTGAAGTGGAAGACTCCAGTCAGCCTGCAACCAACCCCCTCACCAGGCCGTCAGTCTACGCTGGGACATTAAATCATTTCTGTCTGTATATCAAGGGAAAATTACCCAATCAAAATTAGATGAAAATTGTATCCCTAGATGCAGGTGTCAAAATGTCCAAAACTGACAGTTTATATGGCTAGTGCTATTTCTCCAGTTCAACGGGTGTCTACAATTTTCTTGATTCACGAGACTGAAAGGGTTGCCACTTGTTGCATGCTTGGTCTGTTGACATGTTCATAGCTGCGTCAGTCTTTGGCTTCAGCCCTTGCTCCCTTTGGCCTCCATCCCCGTTTATTGCGTTGTTTCACCTTGCTTAGGTGAGGTGCACTCGGTACCCGCGGCCAGGTAGAGACCTTCCCTCCTAACCCCAGTAAAAGTAGCTTTAGGGAGCTGCAGGGCCCCTGTGACCGCTGGGTCTACGCCCTTTTCAAAACGCCGCGAGTTCTGAGGACTCCTCCGCACAATTCCCAGAGTTGTTTTCAGGGTCCCACCATGACCCCAGAGCCCCAACTCTGGCTAGATAGCTACATTCCGACCAAGCCTCTACGAGCAGAACCCTAATGCGGTTTTCTTTGAAAGGGACCACCGTGAAATTCTTTTGAGTGAGTGACTAAGGTGGAATGCCGGCCAGTATGTGTACCTTTCGAGCTGTAATTAAGAAAACATACTCTCACAGCAAATGCAAAGTGGTCCCTGATGGTATTGGCTGTACACCGTTTAATGAGATTTATTTTGCTTTTGTTGCTCTTTGATATACTCTAGATCAATTAAAACACCTTTCTGTGAAAAAGAGCGTGAACCGTGCTGCATCTCTAGTAATTCAGATACTTGTATTCTGTTTTTTTCGTCAGTTGGTCACTTTTGAATTTTGAATTTTGAATTTGAGATTATGATTGAATTACAACTAATACGTATCATCATAATTTGAAGTACATCACCTCTTTATACAAATTTTTAAACAATAAATTTGTGAAGGCAATTACCACTACAGCTATACTTTTTTTTAAAAATACTTTTCATGGAAAAGGTAACTATTTCAGCGCGCTTCATCATTTTTATGCGAGAGCTTAATAGGAATCATTTAAGTCGGGACATGTCCCTCAAAGATTAATTATAGTTACCCCAGCTTTGTTTTTAATGTTCACAACTCACCCTTAGAGGTTAAGGCCTCTTCCCTGCACCTCCACATCCCTTGAAGTTTATAAACTGTGTGGAGATGTTATCTACCTATCTTACCTACATGCTACAAGCCCATACGTTATTCTGGCTGTGCCTCAGGGGTAGGAGACAGGGAGACCCTATCTCTGCGGGGGTCAGGCCAGGGGGGTCAGCGGCAGGGATGGTCACCTGTGATTTGTTGACGGGTATCGAAGCACACCTGAGCGATTTATCGTGCACCTGATAGGGCCATACTTAGAGGGGGGACTGGGACCAAGTCAACGAGGTCATCAAGCCCTGATTGTATATGCGAAATGCAAGGAGAGATATACCTCCTAAAATGGGGAATAAAAATGTAGAATGGTGCTGTATTGCTCTCTGAATATTGTACATGCAATAAATGAGATCATGATTAAATACCACAATTCTAGAGCAACGCATAAACACGATTAACAGTAGGCTGTAAAGCTTATGTTCAGCCTTGAAATGATTTTCACGTTAAAGGCGTTGACTCTGACTCTCGAATTGGTGAATTTATGTGATTCTGCTTACGCAAGGGACATAGCCTCCCATCCATCAGGATTTATTGTGTTCAAAAACGTAATAGAGGTAGGGAATGCAGTAACGTAAACCTTGAGTCTGCAATGCAGTTTTTAAATACTAAAAATCCCAGGAATTTCCTAGGGAGGCCTTGAAGATAGAAAAATGCATGTTCTGACCCGCGGGCTTCAATGAAAGATTGATGAGCTCTAGAAACAAAACATAATGCTCTAGCCCACGATGCAAGCCTGACGGAAGAGATAAAACTTGTGCCCACTGGGTGTAGGCAAGCCATGGAGAAAACCTGCATGGACCTACAGACCCAGGAGGGCCATTCTGTTGACCTTTCTATTGGTGGAGGATTTACTGCTGACCTTACTGTTGGTGAAGACAACCAACTTTTAGAAGGACCCTACGCTCCAAGGGGTTTTGGCATAGGGAGTGGGCGTTAGAACAGGCATGGTATTGGAAGCACAGGGTGTTGCTGTTAGGGGGCAGGAGGTGGGGGAGGGGGTTCCACGGTGGCCAAGGTCAGGGGTTCACACGTTTCCCCGCATGGCCGGTTGGCTGTGGGGCCCTGTAAGACTATACAGACAGATGGGTCCTCGCCACTAAAGCCCATTATACCAGCTGTAAAAAAAACCCTGAAAAACGGTAGGTAGCTTGACTCAATCTGAGTGACTTTAGGCCAGGTTTGATATCGGCCAGATGCACAAATCACCTGTCTATCTCTGCAAATGGCCTCATTGATTAGACGTTACCAGCAAAATCTGAATCTCAATAACCACTCTTTCAGTGAAGGAGCACTGTTCATTGCTCTCCCCAAAACGTCAATCTTTTTGTGACGTTGCTGCGCTTTTTCAAAACAATCCTTAGGGCAAGAGCCATAAGTTATGTTTTCTGGATTTTCCTAAGTTCATTCTCAGAAGGACGAGTGCAAGATGTTTGTTTTTATATAGGCAAACCGTATACTGTAAACCAGTGGTTAAAGTGTTCGCATCCAATCCCACCTGCACCTGGTTTGTAGGTATAAGCTACTTGAGGCGCGCGACGTCATCCGAGTGACCGTTGCCCAGCAACGGCTCGCGACTACCCTCTGGTCAGTGACAACAGTTTAGCCGCCAGGTGAAGGGTCAAATTGGATGAAAAAGTCAAGTGAACCTAGGCAGTGGTGGAGTGTATGCATTGGGGGCAGTATGGGGAATGGGGATGGGGATATGGGGGAGGGGTAGGTGGATAGGGGTCACCTGTCATCCAAAAGACACAGGTGGACCGACGGACCAGACCCTTAACGACCCATAGCCCTACCCCCAATAGAATATAGGGTAGCCTGGCCAGGGGCAGGGGGTAGAGAAGAAGGCCTTGAGGTCACCCAGACAGGTCAGCTGACCTGGTATTGACCAGTGGTCACCGAGAACAAAGACTGGACAAAAGCAGAGATGAAGCGACAAGTGCCGTCTTTCAGCACTTATTATATTGGTTGCAGGACATCTGTTTTATCTGCTGGCAAGGGAAGGACATCCCCAAAAGAATAAACTTGTTTTCGTGAAGGGAAAAGAGCCTGTCGGATTTTTGATAAGGCTGGCACTTGATAGCACAATATAAGGGCCCATTTTTTTGGGGTGGGTTGTTAAAAAAAAGGTATTGAATGTCTGCCTCAATTTCCATGTCTGGCCTGTCATCAGGCTGGCTGTCAGGCCTTTTAAGATGAGTAGATATCCCTGAAGTATTATGGTTGTTCGCGAGTTCCCAGACCTTGGTCATAACAATGCCCGTCTCCATCCCACAGACATATTGTGCATATCTCTACCCTCCCCTTAAGGTGAAAAGGAAAGGAGGACTCCAGGCAAAATCCCTCACATGACAATATAATCATCCCCGGAGTCAGACCGTGCACTTTATGTCACAAACTCGGTCGATTGTTGTCCGCCCGTGAAAAGACTACCCTCGCAGGCTGCAATTTGGATTTCATGATTTTAATGCAATACACACTTTGTCCCGGCGTTCTACTGCACTTCGTGTGGAGACAGGCTGGGTACCGTCCCAAATGGCATGGAATTGTCAGGGCTGATCACAGGGCTTGGGCAACCAGCGGCAGACGCGGGGTTGGGCCTTGGGTCATCCGGGCAACTGGGCCCTGTGATCTCGCGCGAAACACCGCCAAGTCCGAGGTTGACCCCGGCCACCGTGAGGTCAGTGAGCGTTTGCCCTGCTGGCCAGGGTGCAGGGGGTGGTAAAGGGAGGGGGGCGGAGTGGTCACTGAGGACAAATGTTGTGTGTGAGGACCAAGTTAATGATCCTGAGGAGGGCCTGTCAGAGGGATCCTACAGTCGGGGAGGGGCCCCTGCTGGGTCCACCGCCCCACCTCCTTTGACGTTCTGATCCTTAACCCTACCCAATGGCCCAAACTGAACCTAAAGGAAACAGGGTGAGGCACAAAAGCAATCTTAGCCTCCATACCCTCTTTACGACCATCTCTTTCATACTCATTGTCATGAGTACAAAAACATTTACGATAAAACCTCTAAATCATATTTTATGATAATTCATGACCGTCAATCAAAATGTCGCCTAAAAATAATACAAGTAAGAAATAATCTAACTGAATGAGATTGATCATGTATTATCAGTACAGCTCCCCGTAAGATTTAGGAGATAGAGACCCACAGAGAGGTGCCCCATGGCAGCGCCACTATGTGCCAGAGTCTACACAATATACCTTGATAGGTTCGTAATCCAATAGCCCTGGACAGTGTGGGCTTTTGGCATGTCCTCTTGGCATTTTATCTCAGCAATCGGCCAATGCTATGACAGGTCACAGACATAAGCTTGACGTTGGGAGGCCGTCTACAATTTCCGTCGAGCATTTAGTCGTTTGCGTAGCGCCATTATTCCTTAGACTGGCCATGGACTTTTTAGATGTAATCGTAACACACAGTGCAGGATCTAGGTATGGGTATGTAGGTGGAGGGCCTGTTGGTAGAATTCTGATGGCAGATTATAAATCTCCAGACTTCATTATTCATGAAGTTACCAATCAACCAAGTCTGAGCATGTCGTTATGTCAGTGATATTGCAATTGGTATATAATAATTGTGCTGTTATCAATGTGGTTCAATTCAATTTTGTTTTGTTCAGATCATACCTTTTAGGATTGCTCATGAAGACCGTACAATGCAATTCCTAATGACAGATCGTCAGAAAATGGTAAAAAAAAACATATTAGTTTAAGAGATTTATAAAGACTATGCTCATCTAAATAAGTTGCAGATGAAAAGAGCTAGCTCATAATTGTTCCCTAATGTTCCTTCATTAATCACAAGTATCATTATTCTTAACTTCACGCCTTTTACTTGACCTAAATCATTTTAACCAACCTAAAACAACTAAGTAGTGTAGTGTGCTCTAGGCGTTAACAACAATCAGACCTTTTTTGATTGCCACATACAATATCGATTGTTGTCTCTTGCTTACTGGTTCATGAAGTCAAGGTTCACCTCAAAAATAGTTGGTTCAGCTTGAGATGTAGCACAGTAAATATTTCTTGCGTAAAGGCTAAATTGTGCACTTGATATAGACCATGACTTTAGCACTTGTAAACACAAGCAGAGCATTATACAACTCCCATAGGAAAATGATATTGCCTTCAAGATTCATAGAGTTATAGCAATTATTAACGTGTTATTATCGAATGTGTGGTTTTGAATTACACTATTCTAAACATAATTATTAAATGTACTCTGCTGAGAAGGAAAAGTCCAGACTGCAACATGATAAAAGTTATTTTCGTAATGATAATCGTGAAACTGTACTGCAATTACTGTAGTATATTTATCTGAAGTGACATAGGTAACTGTGATGGGAACTGCTTTGGTTCTATAACTGTGTGCTCTAAGACTGATACAAAATAGTTAACATAAAAACCTAAGAAGGATATCACAGATTGGATCTTTATTTTGTTTGTGGTCTGGCCTATATGGGAGACGTCAAGACTACACGCCCTAAAATTGTGGTGGGGATTCACCAGTGGTTTTACAGATTCTATAGGTGTGGTATAACTCAACGGCAATTAAATACTGGCATTCGGACAGCACCTTTATACTTCCCTTTATTTTTGCGTAACTCATAGAGCTCCTGGTACGTGATGGAATTCTCAAAGTTGGGGTGAGTTTGTGGTTTTCTCTGGCAAATATACATACTTTTCGATGTTGCTCGTGGGAATTAAGCCAGGGGCACTAATGTGGCATAATGAACACAGGTGCGCCGTATGTAACTTAGAGTGTGCTGTCAGAGACCACGGCCAGGCTATCTATTCACCACATCTACCAGCTTATGTACCTGACGTGATTGGTTTTCTGCAGACCTATCAACAGATACCCATCTAAAACGACCTGACACAGTCATAAGACTAGGAGTAAGAAATATGAAAAAAAAATACAAGGTAGCTCCTCTAGGCACGAGCTAAATTAAATATGTGTGTACATGCACACATACATATATCTTTGTTATTGTATATGTGTATACATGCATACGTACATACCCACAAAACCATTACATTTTTATCTTTATGTTATTCTGTGTGTGTGTGTGTGTGTGTGTGTGTGTGTGTGTGTGTGTGTGTGTCCGTGTGTTTGTTTCTGTGTATGACTGTGTCTGTGTCTGTGTGTGTATGTGTGAGTTTTCATGCAATCCTCAATTTGACGAGCACAAGAGGAGTGGCCGCTAATTTGACGAGCACAAGAGGAGTGGCCGCTAATGTAATAACACCCTAATGATCAATGGGCATATGCCTCTTTATGACATGATTCAGATGTGTGGCGTGATGTCACGACGTTATTTCAAGGTCACGACGTTAGCGGCACATGACGCATATCACGAGCGACGTCAGAAAAAGACACAGTCAGGGCGTAACTCCTTCAGTCGACCCGGCTCATTAAATCATGGAGATCCCTATCCAAACACATCCTGGATGTTTCTTTTGCGCATCGATTTCGGGTCTTTTCAGGGGCAGATACAACATTTCGAAAAGTGGAGGGGTCCGCATTTTGGCTTAATACTAAAACACTGTGCATTCACACACACATGTGCGACGTTTTTTCTCTTTATGAATTTAGTTTTCGCCAAAAGTGTGTACCTGTGTGTGTGTGGGGGGGGGGGGGGCGGGAGGGGGACAGGACCTCCTGGACCCCTCCTCCCGGATCCAAACCTATAGGTTTATGGGTTTCCTATAATGTAGGAGTATTGTACTCCCGGATCTTGACCCGCCTTAACCTCTTTACCTGGAGGGATGTATAGGGTATAGGAAACTGATATCAATCACTTCCGCATTCCTCCTCCAGCAGCCCCCTCCAGGTGCTCATTAGGGACCATTCAGTGTCAATGAATCGGAGCCACAATCACCTCAATCCAGGTGATGTATGGTCTCCTCCTGAACCATTACTGCCAGTTAAAGGTATATTACGTCCTGCTAAGCTTTCAGGGGGGACAATTTGGTACAAGAAACCATGAGAAACATGGCCATCATTAGCTCCTTACAAAACATATCTAATTGAGGCATAACAGTACAACATTGCCCAATTTAGTATGCTTATGATCATACAGAACTTTGTTATTATCGTCGTTGTCTGCGTCACAGTCTGTTAAAGAGGTCGGTATATATAATGTAGGAGAGACTGCCTATGAGGATAAGTTTGTTTTATTGCTGTCATTATTTCTGACGACGCAGTAGCGCGGCTGGGGTGCTATTCCGTGCCCTCCGACCCAGCAAAGACGCAATCCCATTCCAGTGAGGTGATATTCTATACAGGGGGTACGGGCCTTCACAGACATAGATACATGGGCCTGCGCATGTTTCCCTCCCTTTTAAAGAGGACATTAAAAGGTTATACAGTTTTGAACGCCTGCCATGCCGATGAGACGCGGTATGTGGCGTCTTTGTGAGGCCGGTGAGGTGGTGGCCGGCCCGTTTGGGGCGAGGCCAAGCCCGCACTGCCTTCCACTGGGGGACAGCCTGGCGCCAGGCCCAGCCAAAAACAAGGGATCCAAGCTGGTTGTCAGGAGGCCGCATGGGGCTGGAGGGAAGGGAGGGATTCACGCTTATTATCTTGTCATCTTGTGCCTCGCCTCTAACATGCAATAGGTGGACCTTTGCAGGATTGTAATTGCTCCAGGTCCTGCCAGGAGAGAAGGAGGGGGAAAAGTTCGACAACAAGACCAGGGAGTTGCTTTAGGTGTGTTATGTTCGAAAGCTATGACAAATATTCATCAGTCATGAGATGTCGGCTTTTTTTCCTTTTAAGATAGGATTTCTGAGAGTAGGCAGTGGATCAAAATAAACTTGGTATGTAATAAAAATATGTTGTGAAACCATTGGAGGCCATTCATTAAATTACTAGACAGTTTACTCAGACATTAAACTAGACTAAAATAATTTTAGTCTAGTTTTCTAAGAAACACTAATCTCACCATTGCTCTATTTAATGCTTACCTGATTGAATACTCCTATATGCGAGGTAATAATAATGTTCTTTTCGCTTTTCAGTTAATAACGAGAATAACAGTGTGTCTTAAATAAGGATACATAATGTAACACCACTAGATACAAATGTACCTAGACGCATGTTCACATCTGATGTATACCGTAGCCGCAAAACATACTTTATTTGTGTTGCGTCACAAGTTTGCAATTGGTCTGTCTGTGTATATTATTTAGATCTCCCTACCGTGAAGCATACGGTTAAAGTATACCATGTACTTGGTGGACCCCTAAATGATACTCAATAAGAAAATAAACTGCTTGACTGCTTCTATGCGTTGCTCCAATAATCAGCCTTTATAACCACGGTGGATCCTCAACATCTAGTCTTACCGTTACAGGTCATGAAATATCAACAAATAGAGTAGAAAATACACGCAATAGTTCCGAAACACAAAACTAAAGATCCTAATTACCTAAAATAACGGCATTTCCGAGATTGGTGAGATTAATGGGGAACTTTGTGACAATAAAGCCAATTGTTTTATTTGTAAGTGTGTTATTTTTTGGGTCTGGTTTCCGACTTGTGCGTGGCTCGTGCTGAGGTGTGTGTCTGCATGTGCAACCACTGATGTGCGGCGATCAGAATCAAACAGGGTCCCTTTCACGGATAGTCAGCAGACTGTGTCTACTACAGTGTGTAGTATATACAGGTGTACTCCACACAGCTGGCTCAAACCTTACCACCTATTACAACCAGATACCAGATACCACTAGAAGTATCTCTCTCTTAAAGCCACCGTCAGCATCTAAAGCACGCAGGCTGACATGTTAATGGCATTATCCCTATTATGGGCGACAATTTGAAGTAGACCTGTAGACGTCTGGAAGACGGGGATTGTGATTAAGGGAGTAAGCAGATCCCTTAATGCAGATGTGTCATTTCTGAAATAAGTGGCTTGTAGCAATGCTAGACAGTATACTTCATGATTATATATCATTATTCACATGTGCAGCATTCCACATAGCCAAAATATACTTCAGGGACTAATATACAACTATTTCACAATTCCCTTGTAAACTTTACATGTATATGTATACGGAAGTTTCACGCACGCAAAACTGGACGAATCATTTCTTCGTGAACTCATTATGAAATATTTATCGTGAGCTATTCTGGAATATCACACTAATAAAAGTATTTAGAAAAAAACAGTTGATATTCTCGTGACACGCAACATTATTTGATTCTAAGGACACTTCAATAAAATATATGAATAATAATAACTTACACTTATGTGATCCGGAAGATAGTCAAATAGGAAGTACTTCTACTCAACCTTGTTATAAACATTTCTACAGCGGGAGTAAAAAGTGGGACGGGGAGCATTCTAGTAATGGGAAAGGAAATATCCTAAAGGGGCCTAAAAGAAGACCTAGGTAGAAAAGACAAGGGTGAGGGCAGAATTAGGAGGCGTGACGGCATGTGGCCAGGTGAGAATATAGTACGGTGCTCTACCTGTCCTCATTTGACCGTTACTTTGGGGTAGGCCCTCCTTACAGGAGAAGAAGAACACAGGTGGAGGAGAGAAGAGAAGGGCTATGGGTGGCGAGCATTCTCCGGGAGGACGATTAGGGCGACTCAGGTTACCTGGAGGGGAGAGTGACCCCCGGAGTCTGGTCAGACAGGGCCCAGGTGAAAGGGGCCTTTCACTGGGGGTGTGAAGGTGGGAGAAAGACGACTGTCTAAAAGCTGCAGATTGATGGCTATCTGATGTGGCCGGCCTCGCCAACCTAATGATGTGGCCCTGTCAGTCAGGTAATGATGTGGCCCTGTCAGTCAGGTATTGATGTGGTCCTGTCAGTCAGGTGTTGTCCTTACCCGTCCAGTGTACGGGATGTGGGGGCACATCGTTGGGACACATTGGGATTGAACTGTAAGCATGGAGACAACTGATACAGATTGATAAAGCCCTCATTGATGCCGATAGTCTTATCATGTAGGGTCTCGTCCAAGTCACTTTACCCTACAAGGTGATCTTCGACCTGGGTGCGTGGCTTGGTTGGGACCTCTCATTTCTTGCAGTATACCATAAGGATATAGGTGGCATGATAGTAAGATATGATCTATGAGGCTTGATTCGCACTATCCCTTATACCGAACCAGTGTAGTGCAATATTCGTAAAGAATAGTGCACCTACGAGACAGTGGTCTTCCCATTTGATAGATTTGAGCATTGCTATAATAAGGGCACAATTCGAAGAAAAGAATTCCACAAAAAAGCCTCAATTTTCTTCAACCACCAACGATATGTCTCCCTATCTTTTTAAACTTTTTCTTTCAAAATCCAATACCCAGAACTGTAAATCTTGGCCATTGTTGTTACATGACCTTTGTACATTTTCATCTGACAAGTACAACTATTGCTATTATAATATTATCTGTATTAACATTCCCAGGTGGGAAAATTCCGTGTTTGCATAAAGAATAAAATGGTTCAGTATTCTAAGGGGTTAGTTTTCTATATTGATATATTATTGTTACATCCTTTATGTTCCATCATGATTTGAAGTAGTTTAACTCAAGAGATCCTAATTAGTATTATGCTGTCTGGGTCCAAACCAACCAGTCCCACTTATTCTTCTTTTACGAGTTAAGGGTGGTATTATCACTGCATGCTTCCAGAAATTGCCATCAGGTGGTGTGCATTGACCAAAAGATGTGCCGCTGTCAGGTACTTATCCGTATACCTCTATCGTGTGTATATATGTATTTTTCAGGTTGATTGCCATTCTGTACCCCCACGTAAATTACCTACGTAAATTACATCAATGGTGTCAGAGATGAACTTGCCCACTGGGGTGGAGTCCTGTCACCAGAGTGATGCCTGTTACCTCTAAAGGAAACATAAAAAAATGAAATGACACTCCAAAAACCGACCCCTGCCACCTTTCACCACTCAGTGCCGGTGAAGGTTACCGCAGCACACCTGCAAATTTTGACACGATTAGAAGGGAGTTTGACTCCCCTCGACCACCTCGACAATCCCCTGTCTGTTCCTGAGGGTGGATTCCAAATCATTTGCTGACCTAAAACGCCTGCAAAGCCTGTGGTTGGGGCTGTCATGTTGGGGCCTGGTGTCGCCAGCGCGCCCTGGTGGCGGCCGGTCACTGTGACTTCTCGCCCCCTCTGGTGGGCCCTGCTTGCGTCCTGCCCTCAGTACAGGGGGTGGACAAAGGCGGCCAGGCCCCCAGACATTGACGGATGATTTTTCAGGCCAGATAAGATCGCTACCTTTCAAAGGCGCCCAACTAAATGGATCTGCGAATCGTTGGGGTTTTCATCTAAAAGAGGCCATCTACCGAAATTCACGGCTCGCAAAGGCTGGGAATTACTTCTCTCAATAACAGTCCGACCCCCACCTCTCTGCCACTAACACTGAAGTGGGGGGTCGGGGGTCAACCTCGGGTTATTTCGTTCCTGTCCCGTTTTCTGTGACACGGACCTAAAATCCATCTCTTTTTGTTGTCGTGGGGCTGGGCACAATGCAGCCCGACAGGGAGCCATTTACATCACTTTCCACCCCTCCCACAATGGTAAGCCGGGCAAGTTTTGGAGGAATGTTAAAGTCCCCGTCACCCGCAAACTTCCCCCTGAAAAGCTCCCTGACCCTGGAGCCACAGCCTGGAGGAGGACGAATAGAACCCCACGGCGCGCCGCGCCAAACCTTCCACCGCACACATTCCGTTTGTATAGCATGTAAATCCCAATTTGAGTTTGAGAGTCACAACATGTTGTATTGAGTCGTGGTGACGGAGGAGGGGTTTAGGCCGAGTCTGGGTCTGAGGAGGGCCGGGTGGCCGCGCCCCGTCCCGCCGCCTACAGGTATGCAGGGGGTTGGCTCCTCCATACCTGCCCCACCACTCATCAGCGCGGCCCCTTTGATGCTTACATTTTCACCTGCAGATTCCTGACGGGCCTGCCTCAGGTGCGAGCTTCGCCCAGGTAACGCCAGGTGCGCGACGCGCGCTCCCCAATCAACCCAGGTCTATGACATTACGAGGAATTGCTCACTCTTATGCCTCCTATTTCGTGTGTGATACACCACTTTTATGCTCTTTGAAGATTTCCTGAGCTATACGAGAATAAAGTTAGTATTGTTGGTAAAATAGCAGCATTTAGTCCTCGGAAACCCGAGAATAATGGGCTTGTAATCCTATACTAAAATTATACAGAGATTGGGCTTTTTCTCTCAAGCGCTTTCGCCCATTAAGTCAGGTCATGTAATGGTATATTGCGTCAGCTGGACTTAAAATTTAATGGGACAGGCACCAGAGCCAGTCCGACAAACAATACCAACCAAAAACTAAAGCTTAACCACAATTTGGTTCAAGTAAATTTCTGGCACTATCACTAGGTAAAACCATCGAAATGTCATGACCGGGTCAATATTGAAAATGATGTTAAAACAATGTCGGAAAGATGTTCATATCACCAGAAAATACACCTCAGAGAACCAAAAGGTTTAGACGGAATTTTGAGGACCCTCAGGAAATTAAGAAATAAATTCATAAAATCCGTCAGAACTGAACATCGACATCAATCTTAAAACCTCTGTGAATATTGTAAGTGAGAGGGAGTACACATTCTGGCTTCAAGATGCCAGGTCTCATATTGTTGTGGTGGAGGGGCAAGCAATCTCGTGATAGAAGGTCGTTTAAGGGAGTGGGTCCTCCAGCAGGTCCTTAGCCCTTCACCTCCGACCCTACAGCCAACCTCATCGTTGAAATAATGAGAGCCTGGCCCGGCCGAGTCACAGCATGTCCCCACCAATAAACCTTACCTGGTGACAGCCACAGAAGGGGTATGCTGCTGCCTATTGGTCTGAGCCCTGAAACATTCTTTGCTTAATGCGTGGGGACTTATGAGAAAATGAACTTCCAAGAAGAAGCATAGTTTGTATTAATACACTGACAGGATTTTCCTTATCTATCATGTCCTTATTTCTCACCTGAAACCGACGCATTGCAAATAATGTTGTGATATTTTGCTACTTAGAATTCGGTTTTAAACATTTTAAAGAAATCAACATGGTCATTTGGTTGATATCTTGTGTATAGCACCGATTAAAAAGATGTTCTAAAAACTCAAAAAGCTGGTAGAATGTTATCCAAAGGTCTTATAGTCGTATTTTGTTATTTTAAAAGGCAAGGGCAAATTGAATACAACGTAATCCTACATACGTTATATGCACTGATAATGGGGTAGATGTTTTTGAGCTTTGGTATTAGTTATCCATTCAGTTATGACAAACAGACTCATTACAATTTTTTAAACATTTTATTGCCTGCTTGTTATCCTTATATTGTAAAGCTTACACCATCTTTCTGCTCCAGGGCATCATTGATGCTTTTAACGTCAATTCTGAATACTGTCTTTTTAGAGGGCTTTCTCTGAAGCAAGAAGCTATGTGCAACTTTCAAAGCAGTTGTCACATCAATAAGGTTTAATGCCAAACCGAGATCTGAAATGGCTTGAAACAGGGAGATAATATCATAATTTATGAGTTGAACTACTCTAAGCCTATCATTTTAATCAGTATAGTGCCTCCTGATTAGAAATATGAACGGTATCTCTCTTACTTATACCACTGGGTTAGAAACTCTATTTGACTGCAGGGCTTAACCAAACACTCTCAGAGAGATCTATATCAGAATCCTTTATTGGACGTACGTGGCCTTCATTTCTTTTCTGTGAAAGCCTGCTTTAATTAACTTCATAAACCTTATACTTCTTCTTCTTCTCTGAAGAACATGTTTTACTGGTTTGGCAGTCCATGGTGCTATGGCATGTTTGCAGGACGTAATAGCTACCTTGGTGTGTCCCCCGATGACCGCTGGTGACAGATAAACTATACTTACTCATGCTAGTTCCCAGATTGCCATGGCAACGCCTCTAGTTACCCTGGCACTTTACTCACCAATGCATGCACATTAGGTCCTCTCTCTTAAGGAGGCAATTATTGGAATGTCGGTATGAAAACTAGAATTGGTAGTTTCAGAAACCACTGCTCATAATGGCACTTGGTCGTGTTTTGATATTGATATATAATCGTAATATAAATTTGAAGTTTAATGTAAAAATGTTTCTTGAGCCATAGTTATTTTGGAATTCGCTGGTGACTTTCAGGGCGAACACGTGAGTTCACACATGGACCTTCATTTTTACTTTTGTTGCATCTCATTTATGTATTTTCTGTACGTGTTATCTGGACACAGATCCAGTTTAAATAAAGGCCTGTTTCCACCGAACGATATTATTCTAACGACCATGAACGACCATGAACGATTCACAAATCTTTTGTGGTCGTTAGTAAAATCGTTCAGTGGAAACACAAAATCGTTGGTAAAGACATTTGTGAATGACTACAAACGACATTTGTGAACGACATTTGTGAACGATTCACCAACGACCAAATATTAAACCTGTTTAATATTTCTGGACGACAAATGCCAACGATTTTTCCAAGACCAATTAAAAGCAATTAAATCTATTGTTCCCTGACCTTTCTAACATTTGTCGTTGGAAAAAATCGTCTAGATTGTCCAAGAATCGTTCAGATATCAGTATTTTGGTCGTTTAGTGGAAACACTTTGTTAACAGTTTTCTTAAGATATTTTCTGACGATTTTTTACTCAAGACTTTTATTTTTGTCAGTAACTTTTATCGTGAACCTATACCATAGTAAAATCGTTCGGTGGAAACCCGGCTTTAGTTCTCTTGGCAAAGGCTTGGAATGAAGGTACTCTCATTGGCAGGCGACCCAGGGTGAGGGTGTGGGGGTAGTTTGCAGTACCTTGTGGTCGTCTGGCATGTAAAAAGGTAGGGTTCAGTCAGGTGCGGAGATTACATGCTTCAGGTCACATGCTATCACCCCTAGCATGTCAACAGGTTTGTGGTCTTAGATCAGGCGAGGAGAGACGCAGGCAAACGTAGGAGCTTAACAAAAGGTGCCTAATACACTGGATATAGCCAAGCTTAGGTTTGAAATAACACCAAAAGATCAAAGACCAGAACCCGCACGCAAACGATGCGGACCCCAGACTTGTAAGGGCATCTCCAGGGGCAGAATGACCCCTAACACCCCCGGGACGATTGTTGGACGCTGCAATCAGGTCTGGCTTTCAAAGCACGTGCATTTCACTTTTTTTATAGCAGCAGCATTTATGCAAACGCACTGCCCCTAATGTACATGCTGCTTCATTTTAGAATAAGTTGGAATAAATAACCATTTCTAAAAAAAAACACAAAAAAGCGAAAACTTAATAGTATGAAATCAGAAGGTTCCGAAATGTATTCTTTTTTTTAATAGTGATGGCCTAGAACTGGTGTACAGCCAGGTACACATGACTTGATGGTTACAGGGGTTGAGATATCATTTGCCACGCTGTCATCATTATAGGTTAATTGAGCTTTAAGTATTGTTTTAAGGACCCCTGGCCAGCAGTGCAAACCCTCCTCAACCACCCAGCAAACCCCCTCCCAACCCCACCTGAGAACGTCCCCTCCCCACCGACTTCCCTGCACCAACATGCAGATCATCGGTCATTACGTGGACGTGAGCGGCAAGGGGTCCTGGCACAGAGCGTGATCCTATCTGGTTAGCCTGCTACTTACATGATAATTGTAGGGCTTCATCTGCCGTCACCCGTGGGAACGGTGAGGTGTGCATGCCCTGAGACACGACCCTACTGCCATTACAGGTCACCATAATCACACACATGTGGTCAGAAGCCTCCAGGCCAAAAGTAGTTTTCTTTGGGTGGGGACTTGGCTCCCTCCATTGACTAATTTGGGTAGATCTGGAGAGGGAGGCCGCGCCAAGAGATGTAATTTTGTTTCTCCCCCCGTGACGCATATCATCAGGTCGCTCCCACCTAGTCATAAGGATGTGTGCATGTTATTAGGGGATTGCAGGCTTCTTTGAGGGTCATGGGAGAAAATCGGGAATGAAAAATTCAACTGTACTTATTTTCAATGTAAATGCTGAAAGAACTGGTTGTTGTGATAGTACACAAATGTTCCTGAAATTTCAATGACCAATTTGCATTGGGATGATGGCTAAGACGTTGGTAGATTCACAGCAGCACGCTTCATAATATGACTTCTGCATTGTGATTATTCATGGGGTCCAGGGCATTCAACTAAAATGAGAGGGCTTTTAAGTTCGAACAACGCCCTTATAATAAAAGCGAATTTATATTCCCGCAGTGTTGCCATCTAGATCTGTCAAATTTTATACTAAGATAGCAGCATAAGGAATATAATTATATGGTGTAAAATTTATGAAAAGGCGTCGCCTCGGTCGTTAAATGTACTGAAACCGCAGACTTACACAAAAAGACGTCACCGTTTACGGTTGTTTTATTTCCACTTCAAATGTTGGTATAGTAAGATTGGCTTTTTGCCCCTTTTTCGCTATCTTCAATACCGTAACCACTTGTTCCAGGGCCCACCTAATTGGAGATCGTGAGAAGCGCTCCTCTGGAGCGTTCTTCAACTATACCGCCTATGGATGTCTTTCTTCAACCAATCAGAAGGGCTGGAAATGTATTGCTTTGACCGGAACTAGACCGCAAACGACTCCATGAAAATGTTGTTTTGGGGAATATAAGATACAAACTAGGACTATTTAAGAAATATCTAAGTGTGTCCCTTCTCATTAAAGGATGGATTTTTTATTAGAGAAATTTCAATCCTCCCTTCAAAACGACTTTGAAAGTTAATACATGTAAATAAAGACGATACGACTGCACCCGTGTTAGCAGTTTAAGTCGGTACCGTATCTCTCTCACGCCACCTCTGGGAGCTTTCTGAAATAACCCCAATTCGAAGACTCCATTTTCCGTAATCATGGCAACGTAATCCCATTATCATGCTAGACTCACAGGAGCATGTCATACATGCACCGGGGGCAGCAGGTACACAAAAATTAGCCACTGCTTTTCTGAGGACGCATGATATACCCATGTGCAATTGCAAATGCAAGCAACACACTGTAAGTCTATTTACATGCATGCATGCATAATACCCCCGGGTTCACGACGTAGGCCCCTAACGCATTTTTCAAACACATTCTACAGCAATTTGTCCCCTTCTGTATAATGCCATTGTGATATTATCGCCATCTAATGAGACTTTGTATTGTGTCTCACCCCAGTCATAATTATTATGTAACTGAATGTTAACCTATATATATATATATAGCTAAATTATATACATGGGTAAATATAACCTAAACTTATATATTAAATCGTATGGTCAACCAGATCTTTACATTTCAGAGGACAGTGCAACAGAGGCGCCCCCTGTTCAGAGAGTGAAGGGTTCAACCTCCCGTTTTGTGGTTTAGGTTAACAGAGGGAAACCTAGGAGCCCTGAGAGAGGTTCACACACACACAGGGTAAACCCCGGGTAAACCTTAAGTGATAATTAAGGGTTGTTTGCTTCATCTGACAGAAAACTGTCAAAACATACTGTACCCCGTACAGTGGGAAGTGTCAAACTGAACTCAAATACAATGTTGGATAAGCCTAGGGTATGGTGAGGTGAGGGAAAGGTGTTGTGGAGGAGCCAAAGGGGAGATAGTAAAGGTGTTATGCAGAATGAGAGATAGATCTATACCTGGGAATGGGGAATAAAAGTACTACGGTTGTTTGGATGGTATTGGGTTGGAAGGTAAGTTTACTGAAGTTCCCTTACTTGTGTTTTTTTTTCTGTTTAGGTTTCTTTCATTGGACTGTGAAGGAGGAATTAAAAGTGTTATGCCGAATGAGAGATATGCCTGAGAATCGGGAATAAAACTACTACGGCTGGTGTACTAACATAGGGTGGGAAATAAGATTACTTGAGGTACATTTCTTGTGGGTTTTTTTTTAGTTTTGATTTTTTTTCAGTGGACTTTGAAAGAGGAATGCCAATCCGTCTTCATCTTTCAGATTTGTGCGAAGAAACTAACACTAAAGTCGCAGGAGTTGACAGCCAGCCATGTTACCCGAGAGACCGATGAGCCTCAGGGGCAAAAAAGGGAGAAGATACAATGAAAATCCTCACTATTTGTGTGACAGAAAAAAATTAAATGTTTTCTAAGTACCCTACCTATGACGTCCTATTTTACGTCTTACTATACGAAATAAAAGGGGTTCAAAAAGCACTTAGGAATTATATATCATCTTAAACCCTCTTCAAAAAAGCTCTGACGTTGAGTTCAAATCTTTATTTTTGAGAGAAAAACGTGCAGAGAAAGGCTTTACAGTCCTCCCCAGCGACCATCGTCTTTTGAAGGGCTCGAGTTACCGAGAAGAGGAAGAAGATGGGGCTCTCGTTCAACCCACGCGGAATCTCGTGACTCCGAGATGGGACTACCGTTTTCAGGTGGCACTACGGTAAATAATGAGGATTACCTGGAGACGTCGGCCCACCCTGTTGGGGGCATAAATCAGGCCACCTGGCCAAGGATTGATATGGGGACAGGGCCCTGCCCCTGGTAACATGATCATGGTGAGTTACAGGGAACGATTAATCCACAGGGAAGAAAGCCTAGAAAGTTTTCCGTGGAAGTTATTTGCCAACAGCTTGTCCAGGAAGATATTGTTTTGACGTCTGTATGAATCTTTCTACTAGTATTATCACACATTATCCTCTCATAATCATGTGATAATGCATACTATTCAAACAGAATAATATTTACAGCATTTCAATTTCTATGAATCTGATGTGTTAATTATATTTCTTTTTCATAAATAGGCCTACATCTATAATACAATAATAAGTTCACACTTTAGCACTTTGGCCTTTATCACGCTTTAGCAGCAACCTGTCTGTATTGGGGTTTCCTTTTGAGAACTTATTTGGGGGGATCAATGGGTTGTCATTTGGCAGCAGATCCCTCTTTGACAACTGTGAGCACTGTCCCCATTTGCCAGGAAAATTGCTTTATTATCGCGCTGCCGACCAATATGTAAAAGTTTATTCCATTGCACTTTAGAATGCTATAGCCTCTGCCGCAAAACATATTAATGAATTGATGTAATTGATTTGACTGTGTTGGAGGCTGGTTAGATTAAGTATGATGCACATCAGAGGGAGAAATGAAGAATTTTCCAGACTCCATCTATGCAAGCTGACTGTATTGAAATTAGATAATTGAAGTGCAAAATGTATTTTACACCATATAACCATATCCTTTGCATGTATGGTAATAGGTATACTTTGCCTAAACTATCTTGCCTTTTAGAAAACAACTTACAGTAGGTTTCATAATTTGGCTTAAATTTATAGCTGCTCTCCTTAATCTGTCAACAACAATTAAATCGGGAAACGCCCTAAATGGATTTGCACCGAGAATCCTGGCTCCGTTTGAAGATAACCTTCTTAATCTGTCCAAAAGAAATGTGTAAATGTATAAAGATAAATGGACTTGTACTGAGAAACAACTTTGTGACGTTGGAAAAACATTCTTCATCAAATGCAAGTAATGTGAAATATGGGCTATCATAGGAGGGAAAAATGTCTTTAAGTTGTACTTCACACTTTTGAAGATAATTTTTCTCTATTATTTTGTAAGGGGATGCCATTATTAAACTAGAGCATTGCGACATTACCACCCTCTTCTCAGCCGTGACGTCACAACAGACAGTGTAAAAGGGTGGAGTAGCGCTTATCATTCTTGCATCACGTGCCAACGACTGGGGTATTATTTGTAGCTCTACTACTTCATCTTGCATTTCATGATTTGACTAAAGTTTCAACAAGTGGGTTTGATATCCTTATATTGTTTGCTGCCAATTCTCTCATTTTGCTTCGAAATTGAACCGGGATATGTTGAATGCCGTTTGGTAGTTACTTTGAATTTGATTTAGAAACCATAGGATGTTGTTCCCACCATTATTAATGTCTGGTGGGAACAATGTCTGGGCAATGGCATCTATTTGTATTTCAGTTATTGGACACTGCATATCATGTTTGCATTTATAATCAGTAACACTTTTTGTTTTGTAAAGGATTAGGACAGAGATGTTATTAAATAATCTGTATATAAAGGGTATTACTTTTTATAATATACACATGTAGACACAGTATAGAGTTATTACTTATTACCTTTGAACTTTTAATAATTATAGTCTGTAAGCCGACAATCATCATGTGCATTATTATCATCTTCGTCAAACACAGGGCTTCCTCTGGCTCAACAAACACTCCTTTCGGAATAAATATAACGCTTAGCTCATCAACCAAGCTCGCCTATCGTCCTAATATCCCTCAATGCTTTGATGTTCACCTCCACCCGTCTCTACTAGGAGCACCAAGAGGGAGTGACACAACTTGTCACTGATAGCCGGCTACACAGGGGGAGAGATTACAAGTCTCAGAAAGGCTTCCGTAACGTGATACTCTCTTCTAAGATACCGTTCTGTAATTCTAAGAAGGGGGAGGGAGGAAAATTGGAGCTGTCTTTTGAAAATATCATTTATTTTTTGTTGCATAACAGTATAGACCCTGAGGGCATAAGAGGAAAGTTGAAGATAGAATTATCGCTGACGGTATCTATTCATAGGTTAATGTTCCTGGTGTGTATTGGTGACACAGCATGCTGTGTGTATATGCTGCACATCTAGTATGTGGTATACAGGGTTGTCATTGAATTTTTATGGTATTGAGCTTTAAGGTTCACTATCAATAATTTAATGTTAAGATACACATTATTCTGTAAACCATTAGCCAGTACATGGGTCTATGACACTCCATAATCATCATTCATCAATCGAATTTGTTATTTTGTGTATAATACCAGTTCTGAACTCATCTTTATGCATGAGGCTAATCCTCTGACCACGAGCTTTGTTACTTTTATCAAACAAAGCTTATAAAACTTTTCAAAACCAAAGCATATAAAACGATAATGATGCTTATAGGATAATTTCTAGTAGAATTTGACCAATTGAAAGTTAAAAGTAAAGCATAGCCTAATTAGGTGCAGTTGGGAAGAAAGTAGATCTAACAAACAGGTTATTGGTGAAGACTCTTGATTATAGAGACAGCTGCAGTTGAAATCTCGTTTTAATGTGCACCTCGTTCTACTCTACAACTCCTGGGAGATAATACGATATTTCAGTTTGTATGATCTTCATAATTTACAGTTATTTCAAACACTTCCTGTAACAATATGGCTCTGGGTTCAAATATCAAAGGTGTAGTGTAAATATAGTTATTTTACAAATGAATGCTAAATACAGTCTAAATGATGTCATGGTTGAGGGAAACGTGGAATAGTTTTCAATTACAGGGTGAACAAAATGCCTACTGCCAGTGGGTGGTACTCGTGATCTCACAATGTATGATGCATTCCACCATCTGTTTAGAAGAGGCACACAAAGCAGGTTAATACAATATTTAAACGTTTTATTAATGTGAACATGATGTTCACTAACCCCCATACATCAATCTTTTAGTCTTCAGGTGCAGTCATGAAATTATATCGTGAATAGTTATATATTATAATTGGCCAATGGAAGTATTTGATAACAGAAGTATGCCTACACCCTGCCTAATACCATAGGTTCTCTTTTCCAATTCCAGAATGGATACAAGAGTTTTTCAAACCATATATTTATACACACGTATCTTCGAAATAGGCCTAACTAGATTTGTGGTTTTATTTATGTTTCTTTATGCCAGCGGAACAACACAGTTTAATTCGGAGTCCCTCAAGTACCTACACAAAGACCGATTTGCCAATAAAGTGCACGTCCTCGTGATCGAATAGATCCAGCCGGGGATCCAGGCATGTGGAGGCCAACGCCGCACGCCCACACAAACTGGAGGAAAACTGACTTTTTACTCCTAGACGCGGGACTAACCTGCCTAATTTACTGCTTTTCAGTTGCAACTGGTTTTGTGGAAATGTCCATAAAAACAGCTCAAAGTGCAGTCAATCATAAGCCAGTCCCAGGGTCGCATGTCGAGGCTGGGCATCACGAAATTGAAAATAAACACGGTCCTTTTAGCCGCACCCCCGACCCAGGCGTGGCCCTGAATGAGAACCCGACTCTTGTTAAAGAATACACCACTTTCACCGCCGCCGACCGCCGCAAGATGGAGCCTCCTTTTAGCCTAGGGATCACCTGACCGAAACGGGACTATGGGATGTCTGTAGGTCTGAAGTGCAGCACATGGCATCCTCTAGAGGGGCTTCTGAGGGCCTTGCCCCCCTATACCAGGTAACACCCCTTTACATCTGCCCATACTCCTACACATCTCCCACCTCTATATGAAGGAGCTGATGAATTGATACCAGCCGTAACCCGACCCAAGGTCTTTTGCCTCTCTCAACAAGTGGAAGCTAGTATAAACCTCCCAGGCACAACTTGCCCGGATACATATACACAAGGTTCTCAATAGACTAACCCAGTAACAGGAGAAATAACAAGATTAATATTTCAGGCCTGATTTCTCATTCAACTTAAGCTCTGTGTCTGCTATTTGGCTGCTTTTGGCTGCTATGAGTAATTACACTATTTGTTATTTCAAGGTTAGTCTGGCACTTCAAAAGGCGACATCTAGTTAGCTTTCATATATTTCAGCAGAAAATAGGCAATACATCTAATTGTGTAGACTTCAGTCTGATTTTCCTTTCATGGAAGCTGTTTCTTCTTCCCCACAAAGTTTGAAATGATTAAACAGACATACAGACAAACATATATCTTAGTCATGATAGATATACATATCGACAACTGCATGTTATATATACTATAATTATCTATATACTTTATGTTACAAAATTGTCCAATTTAAGGTATTAAGAAATTCCCTTAATTTTTCTAAAATAGGGCCTAATAAATGACTGATATCAATGCTCTGGAAAAAAACAGTATCGACTTCTATGCATATACTTTATATCGATTCATTTGATTAATTTGCTGATAATGAATACTTGCGACTGTAAACAAGTACTATGCATATAAGATAAGTGCCGAATAAAATTGTCTCCGAACAATAAGATAATAAGGGCTGCGGACTCTTATTCAGTCCACCAAGACAGTTGAATGTTTTACAGAGCTCCGTCTGACACAAAGACCTACACTGGGTACACTGTCATACAGTTGCCAAGCACTGCTTGGCTTTGTTGTTTTCAAAGGGTTTACTATTATCTAGTATTTCAGAGCAAGAGATAACAATGAATCTAGGGTCCTAAAAGCGCATTACCACTCCCGAAGGCAACTTATGAGGTGATTGTATTATATCTTTCTAGAGTTTAAGCTGTTAGCTAAGTCTTCACTCACCAAAATGAGAGACGATCCAGGAGTGCATCAAAGTAGGTTGATGTCGTTTTTGAGGAATAAAAAACTTTTTTCTTCTTTTAATCAGTGTTGGTGCGGTATTTTTAACCACATCTGTGAATCTCGGCTTCTCACTTTTTGTAATCTCTAGGTAAAACCGAGTGTGGTCGCAGATAAAACTCTAGAAAAGACCAACGTCTTCCTGCCCCCAAATCTCCCAAACCAAAGTATCTTTCGTGATAACATTCAAGTCGTATGAAAACAAATGTTTTCTCAAGTTTTCTCTGCCACCTCTTAGTCGCGGTAAAGCCCTCGAGGTTCACAGCCTCCTCGTCTAGGTTCTTCTGTAAAGCTGATTTTATCAGCGCTGACAGTAGGTTGAGGACACTCTATACGGGTCCATTCACTGATAAACAGTAATGTAAACATTCCAGCCTATTCAATCCCTACAAATAATAGGACAGCTCCTTCTTTCCTTTTTGGTTCTCCAGTCTGTGTGGAGGGCGCGGCTATAGGCTAGAGCACCTCAGAAGAGTGAGGTCCGGAATTGCAGAGGGTCTTGATAACAATATAAGCGTCACCTCCACTACGTTTGGTCGCACACCTTTTTCAGAGGTGATTCGATTCGGACACTTGAGATTTTGTGGGGCGACGCCTAAAATCTATCGAGCTGATTGAAGCATAAAAGGGGAGGGTTCTGTGATCGTCCTGGGTTTATTATGCTCGGTAACACCGACGTCAAGTCAAAGCAGCCCTGCGATTCCTTGGTGTAAAAAAGAAGCCATTATTTGAATAGCAATGCAATTGCTCCTTCAATGTGCCCTCATGTAAATCAAGTTAATGTGGACAGCTCTACGTCCCAGGAGATCTAGAGACAACACACACTTTAATCACAGTTACAATCCTCTAAATTCTCCAAGGTGTCACATTAAAAGTTCTTTATGGTATGGGATGGAACTATATGTTGACGCCCTCCCTATACTTCATTGAATAGAGCGATCATTGTGTATGCCTAAATTGAATTCAGGTCTCTGGTGCTAAGGCAATTAAGGTTATAGTGCATGTATCTATTTCAAATTAGCCTAGGGAAATTATGTTTTGACCAAACCGAAAGATAAGTTGTTATTATGTAGGAACATGTCATTAATTGTCTAGATCTTTGAGGATGATTTGAAGTAGACACCGTGTGCAGGGACCTCTGACAATGATTCGAATGGTCAATCCTAAGTGGTTCATACCATGTATGCAATGGTCGATCGATCAATAAAACAGCATAACAGGACCCTCTGAATGTCCAATCTGGACATGTATTGACTGTGGATATGGGCATTCCCTTTTTGGAACCCGCCAGATGAATCTATACATACCACTACATTTGCACGGGTAGAGTTTGGAAGTATAAACACCTTTAGGGTACATGGAACCTTGTGAATTCAAATTAAAAGAAATAATAATAATGAAAATAACATACGGTTTTTTACATGGTATTCTCATCAGTTTTTCCACAAATGGAAACATGGATATCCCCCTACCCTATGGGCACATCTGCTCACATTAGCCCTGCTGTAATACAGTACAAATGAAAGGATCTGATATGGGCAGGATATGAACCGTGCACATATTAGCTTTCCCAAAGAGTACAATGGGATTTTGCTGAATTCCCAAAATATCCTGCAAAAGCAGTCCAATATTGATCCTCCATAGACTCAAGAATATCACGCCCACATCGTTCACTTTCATTCTACTTGTTCTTGAGAGGTTCCACTATATGAGATGGCGCTTGAATGGCTCAGATTATTCTGACGTACTAAAATTTTATGTAAGTAGATTATGATGGCATGCAAGCAAGGTCAATGACCCCCTAAAAGTGTTCCTCCTTTACCTAAATAGATTTATAGTCATTTTCTGAAAGGAAATATTATCCAATAGAAACATGTAATATATGGGACGCCCGTATGACCTGCTATATCCACATTATCCGACCTTAGATTCTCTGGAAGAGCTTAATCACAAATTCGTTACATTCAAACTTAATGCCTTCAAGATAGTGTTGCCTGACACTATAACTAATCTTCCTATAGGGGCATACGTGTTCCTCCATAAGATAATTCCCCCCACCTGCTCAGGTAGAGCTATTACCTCCTCCTCTTCCCACCCCATCATCCCCTGCAGCAACCCCCCTGGCCCCATAACCCTACACCGACAATCCAATGCCCCTTTCCCGGGCCCTCCTCATCAAAGACTGAGATCCTATCCCCGGATCCCCGGTGAGAAAAGCCAGCTCCATTGGGTTCCGACGACGGCCGGGTGGTGGCGTGCTGTCAGCCTTGTAACGGGTTCACAAAGACGCCGGTAGATGGCGGTGGCCGTTGGACGTGCCGCCCGGGACGTAATCCTCTCCTCCGAGGACGTCCCGCTAGGTTCCCATTGAGGCTCCTAGGCCGGGACGAGTTTGATAAATGTCCGGACGCCACGGGATGACCATTGGGCCGCGCGCTGCCTCAGTCTGTTTTTGTACCGGGCCGGCCGGCTGATTGGCAGTTAAAGCAGTCCGCGGAGAAAGCTGTCGCCCCGACGTGCACCCATTGCCAACCCCCCTTCCTTCAATCCCCTCTCCTTTTGACTTACTTTTTTTGATGGGACACATGCTGCCAACAGTCCTCTATCCCTGGTTCAGTAGGTTGTTTCATTTTGTATGGGATGCTATTGTTAGATAATACAAAAGTTGGACTAATTGGAATTAGGAGCTGCTTCAATAATACTATAGCCTGAGGCATAGGCCTATATGTGGGCATAAGAATATGGTGGTTATAGATGGGGTACTCACAAGCAGAAACAGTAAAATAGAAAGTTTGAAAAGGATGTCCGGAACCTCTTTGATTCAAAAAGGGTATGTCATGCTATATTGAATGGTATAACAAAATTGGTCAAAATTTTCCAGTGGAACACATCGGATTTCTTTGCAGCTCAGATGCTGGGCCTGCCTGGTAACGTTCCTGCCTGCTTCTACCTAGATCTACCACGTGACTTGAGATTCTCACCTCTGTGCCCGGAGAGTTCTCCAACCGGAGGTTGCCCTCACTTATCCCAGCAGCAGGTCGGTATCTGCCAGAGTCCTCACAAAGATATGAAAGTCGAGGGGATCGTCGAGGGCCAGGCACAATAAGAGGTCGTCAAAGGCAGGGTTGTCACCAGGGCAACAAATCCTTCGCCCAAATTGTATCCTTTTGATGAAAATGCCACACGTAGAGAAATGCTGGAAACAACCCATTCACCAGATGACACATTCACACTTAAACTTCCCCTCCATTTAGTCAATTCAAAGCTTTTCGTTTCAAAGTGCGTTTTTCCCTCTTCTATCTAACAGGCGTCATAAAAGACGTGTTTTTCATTTTAGAAAGTGGACGCCATCACATGTTTAAGTGAAGGACTACTGCTGCAGAGTAAATGAAATTAGCAATTCAGGAAGTTTCAGGGTTTAAAGATACTAAAGGCCTATCTGATGTTTAGACAATGATCCACGATTCAAATAGGCCTAAAGGACCATGGGATCTTCCCCTCAATGTCATACACATAACCATATAATATTGTTTTACTACTTCAGTAGTATTCTAGAGATAACATGAGTTATAATAATAGTTAAGATAAAATACATGATCAAACTGTCCAAAGATTGCTGATACATGTATATATAATATTATAGCAAATTTGGACCGGAAATAGAAGAAGAAATTTCATGTATGCTTTCCATGTGCACCTACGCAATTCCATGGCATGTTGACCTAGCAATTCTGTATTATGCTAATAAATAACAGGTACATGATGCTCATAAACACGCAACTTAGGCCTATCCACAATGGAAGTATGAAAAACACTTTAGATCTGTGTGCAGCATACTTAAATAACTATTGGGTCTAAAGATGGTGTAGTGGGGCCCTCAGATACTGCTTCCATTTCTTCTGTATTAGTCATAACAATAAGCCTGTACATTCCATCGCAAAGTAATGTGTGTTCAAACAGGAGCTAAAGGAGATCAATAAAAGGTTGCAGTCGGACAAGGCTGAGGAGACACCCGATTACACACAGCAGCCATGGGGGCCGCCATATTGCCCTTCTCTTCTCGTACGGTGCCACGTGACATCAGCGTTACTGCACAACCAGCCAATCAGGCGTGGTTTTACACGATGCCCATAGCGACTCTTTTCCGCCTGTTTGTATAAGTCTCATTTACGAAATGTCCCTTTCAGATCGGACTGTCGTTAGGATTTCCTGTTCCATTAGTAATACGCACACTAAATTATGATTGTTTGTTATTGTTATCAAAAGTCATTTCTGTTACAAAGTTGCTGGGTAAGCTATTGTTTGGCATAGACTAGTGTGCTTCATTGTTTCAGTCACATATTTTGTTTATTTTAGCTGATTAGGTCAAAAGAACTAATCATTTGCAATGCAAGGTTAGAGAGGTCTACACACATATATAAGGTAAAGGTTTATTGAGAAAAGTGGTGGTTAGAACATTCCGTTTGATAAACAAATCTAAAGGACATTTGTGGGGAATCAATATCATGCACTTACCTATTCAGTTTACTAGGCTATAGCTACATGTAAACGCAATGATAGAATATCAATAAAGTAGTAATTAAACCACAATTTGGGTACGGTTGTCTATTTTTACATACATCCACTGGGACAAAGGGACAAGAATTGGCCAGAATATTCAAATAGCTTTGACTCTTATTGAGTCAATTGACTCTCTTTCCGAGTCAAAGGTTGCACATGAATCGCTATATAGGATGGTCAGACGACCACTATTTGTCAAAAAAGAAGGAGTTGTGTCCACAAGCGCCCATTTTCCTCTCTTTTCCTTCATTTATCAATAACTTCATTAGCAATTGTCTATGAACTCAGCCCTTAATGTCATATCGCCTATATCAACGTGTGTGCCCATAATCCCATGCCCTTTGACTTCTGCATTGGTACACAATTACGCAACCCACACAATACGTCATGCCTCTTTTCACTTATCTCCATATGTACCCAGCCCAAACGCTCACATAACATCCCATGACGTATCTTTAACGAGACCTTTATTGAATTTTATCTCCATCATATTGTACCACCCCACAAAGAATGGCTTTAATCGTATCCCTTTACACTCTCTCCCCTCGGCTCACAGTTGTTCTTCAAAGCATTAAAAGTGGGTGTCGACAGTAGTTTCTTCTCCAAAGTGATGTCATCCACAGTGAGTGAAAGCCCAAGTCCGTCATAAACATATAGCGGTGAAAGGCGAACACTCCCTCGCTACCATTATTCTAACATATGTACCAACATTCTGGCCATTACACGACCACTGCCTGACACCTTTCGATTACTATCTTGCTGGCCCACCCCTTTTAAGGCAATTCGTCAATTCGCCGCACCCCGCCTCTCCACCCTCCCGGGCCGGGCACTCCCCACCCCTCCCCCGATCCGCCCCCTATCTCAGCCACCATCTAATGCCTTTGATCCTTGCCGATCAGCTGACCTGCCGCTGGCGCCTGGTAAGCCCCTTGCACCGCCAGCCTCCCCTGACAGGTACCAGCCTACCCTGGACTGGTAATTGATTGTTCCATCAGGATATGGGCCTAGCATCACCCACGCCCCATGCAGTTACTCTAACGGTTTTTTGATTATGTTTATATAATAATTATTATGTTAGCCAGGGTAGAAATGGAATGAATTAACCTCCACCGTACTGCTCACTGGATGAATATCAGGGAGGTTGTTGTTCATAATTGTTGGAAGGATGTTCGTCTACTGCATGATGCATGGAAACAATATTTTAGTGTAGTGTAATAGCATAAATTCAATGCGATGCATAATGAGACAAAAGTCAGTTTGACTAAGCAAAGAAACAACTGTCAAATATTCCTTAATGGTTACGTCATTACTATTGATCAAAACAGTAATTCATATGAACTACTCACTATTCCGGTTTCTATCAACTGGTCAAAGCAATTTAGTTGCGGTCTTTTTGATAGTCCAAGAGGTTCATATGGCGCATAGCAATTCTGTCGCGTTTCCCATTCCCAACAAGAGGGGGGAGGGCCGGGGGAGGAAGACTTCCTTTTAGTTCATTGGACACAGAACTCCCAGGGTCGCCACCTCGAAAGTGCAATATTACATTGACTGAAGATTATCTCAGAATGCATTGATTTATTTCAAAATTCAACATTGACCTATTTGCATGTATAGTGAGTTGATTATGATATTGGACCAATATTTATGACTTAAGAATGTCTCACTAAAAAGTGTATGATGAGTAGGCCTAATGCCATGGGGTTTCTCCCGAAATGACACCCGACACACCTGCATATTGGGAAGGTGACGGGAACAGGTTATGTATGTCTTCTTGTCAACAACGGCGATGTTTTGTAATTGATACAAAGTAAAATGATTTATAGCAGCATATGAATGATCAGTATCCATCAGTAACACTCTGTAGTAGGACTAAACTAAATCAGATACATGTAACCTGGTAACTTATTACATTTGAATGATTGTGTTGTAGCAATATGTAACAAGTATCATAACCATTTACAATCTATTCAATGAACTCTTTTCCTCATTACATAATCCAAACCATCCGAACAGCGACAGAAAAATAATCAAAATCAACAAGAGCAATGACTCTACAACACTAAATTCAGACCTTTTAAAAACTTCTGTTTGATTTCAAATATTTTCCACATATCTACCTAATCATAATCATATTTTGTACATTTACGGAATCATAATGAACGTACAGAAACGTTAAAGATCAAACAGAAACACCAATTGCACCAGCGATGTCGCTGCCGAGATAACTAAGTTTGTAAGTTAAGGTCCCAGCAGCAATGCCCTTTAAATATGCGACGGGCCACTTATGACAGACTCATACTTATGATAAATTACACATGAGAGGAGACCGACTCAGGTGAATAGAATGTCCACCTGTTGATACCATCCATCAGGAGTGGGGGGAGTGGGGGGCAGTCCATGAAGGCAGTCATTATAACATGTTGCTTGCCGTGTGGGCACGTCATTATAACGGGGAGATTTACTCCGCCAGGGGGCACACCGACAGTGGTGCCCCCAGCGGCGGGTCAGCGCACTAAGGCTGGGTGGTCCCATTAACTGAAGAGCCCCGGATGGCAACGTTAAAAGGTAGACTTTCTGAGCCAATCAAATCAAGCGTACATTGAAAGGTCATTCCAAGGAAATCCATAGAACTTGGACGTCAAATATAACTGATTACCCTCATTAGTCAAGTCTGATACAAAACAATGATACACTCTGAGGACCCTACTTCAGGGTTCAAGTGCGTTTGAAAGTTGTCTTTGATTAAGATGAGCTTTTTCCCTGAGGCCCTTCGTCGTGGTGGTTTTTTCTGATATGTAAATATCTTTGATGGGATATTTATGACGTCTAAACTTGCCATGTCTAAAACCGTGACAAGGGTTGTGTAGTTATTTCTCGCGTGAAAAGCTGACTTTTTACAATCATTTGTCATAATCAAACATATGAATAGCTGCTGAATTACATTTGCGGTATTTTCAAAGGACATACTTTTTTCGCATATTTTGAGAACTTGCCGAGGTAAATCGTGACATCTATCTTAATAGCCCACTAACCCAATTTCCTTTGCATTCATGCACCACAAGATACAACGTCCCTCTTATTTCGGTCCCAACCTTTTATATAAAGTGTAAGTTAAATCCTTAAATCTAGGTATCCAATCAATCATCCTGTGACATTCTTCTGAAGGCCTACTGTAATTGTCCTTAGAATACATGTTCTAAGCCCCTGCAGGGACATTTTTGCGTGTATTCCCCTCTCCTTTGACTTCTCCAGATCCCCTCCCGCTTTTCGCCTCAGGTTGAGATTACATATACATGATGTATGATGCTACAGTTACATTTTGAGATGTGAATATTGTCTAGCCTGTGTCACACAGTAATTATCTTTGCACGGGAAAACCTTTAGATGTCCACCTCCAGGAATGCATGCAAGGGGTAAGTTGTACAAAGGAACCGACTTTTGCAATCATGAATGCTTTGAGTAGAATCCATGAACACTGGCTTGAACGAGTAATTTTCCTATGTCTCAATTCAGACTTCTATAGGCAATATAATGAGTTTAAGATGCCCCTGATTCCATGTATCTTCCAATGATGGCGTTCACATTTTAGATGGAGACCAAATTATTCTTTCTTGAAATGAGTGCCTGAATGATATAAAATTTATTAATACTGTTACTTCTCTATAATCCGGATATGGACCCATAATGAAAAGTTTATATACGACGGTGTATCTAGTTTTCCTTGTTGGGTTTGATAACCAGTTTTTTATTATTATTCTTATTTGTCCACTTCCTACGAAAAACATAAGATCTTCCAGTTACATAAGTAATTTTGCCCAATTAAGACACACGACTGTACAATGTAAAAAACATCCCTGTTCCATATCTCAGGATACACTTGAGTTCTCAGGAAACAATTTAGAAACCATTCACATGTAAGCGGTTCCCATATTCTGAGCTATTCATTACCCTAATGACCCTGTAGATAGTTGGCATGTGTCCCACAAGAAACATAAATGCCTTAGCTCCCGTCCAACGGGACGTTTTGGCCATGCCCACTTCCTGCCATTTCAGTAAGATCAGGTAAACAGGTAAAGTTTATATAATTTATAGGAAATTTGCTTAGGCCCACTTATTTAGAGTGGGGTTTGTCTTTCTTAAATGATTGCATACCGATGAGAACACATATATTCTCTGGGCGACTCTAAAGAAACCCTATGCATTGAGAGCCTGTAGATGATTTATGTCTGTCGCTTAGTCTCGACGCCCCGGGCGCGCAGGGCAAATTCGGATCCCGTGTGTGGAGATGTGGGGGCCAGATAATACCCACATAGCACATAAATATGGGCAACCCCCTACTTAGCGTTTCATTATCAGCCTCCATAGAACCCCAGATTGAACTGATATCTCCCTGAATGAGCCCTGCAAAGAAGGTCCTCTTCCCATGGCACATACATGTACGGGGGAGAACAGGTGAGATTATTAATCACATGTAATTATCTTAATTCTTAATTAGACCTACTTATAATAGGATCACTTGTAAGAAACTAGATCTATAGGACGCTAGTGCATTGGGAATACAGTTTTTTTAGAATAGACTGCATGATGGAGAATGCATTTACTCACCTGAGTGTTTAACTTTAAATCTATGTTAATTGGTTCTGGCATTGGATAGGATTAATTCAATTTTCACTTTCACATCCTGGAAAGGTAACCAAGACTTCATCTAGCATAGGCTTATGTCTATATAATTATAACCTCATTACTTCTATGCTGGACTAAAGACATTGTATATTTGGTGTAATCTAATATAAATACTTCTGAAGATCCAAAATCAAGGTAAATATGATATAATATTAAGTTCATTGGTAATATAACTGTACAGTAAGTTGATGTAGACCAACTAGACTTATCCTAACTCATTTCCTTCTTCTTTTATTTTCAGTTTACTCATACCTTTAGCAGTATAGAAAACCACAAGACCGAAAGGTGGTGGTTTCTACACAGTTGGATAGGCACCCCCCAAAACTACATACAGCAGGGCAGCCCTTCCTTCCTCGCCTAATGAACACGTTAGGATAGACACAGGAGGGTGTTCACCACTCTTGGCTAATAAAGCATGATGCCCGCCACCATTCTGGCCCTATGAGGGCCTGGATTTTCTCCGATTATGAACACCAGACCGAGCCCGACCTGGTCCGGGCCACAAGGTGGGAGTTAGAGAAGGCTGATGGGAAGTTAGTGCAAAGGTGCGGGAGACAGCGACGGCAACGGATCTTATCGAGTAATAATAATACTTGTCGTGTATTATATATTACATGCAGCGACTGGATTAATGTTTCAATCTTGATCACTCAGAGAGACGGGATTATAGTAGAAATACCGGGTGTACCTTACCTTCCTTGAAGTGCGGTCTTTCCTTTTTTTCGCCTACAGTTTGGACGATCACTTCCCAACTGGGGGCTGATTTTTGGAGATATTTGAAGCAACCGATTACTCTTGAAGACTTGATTGGAATTTAAGATTGTGTTTGGTTGAAGGCTCGTCGAAGGCTCGTAGTTGCGTCAGTATTTACGGTTATGTTTGACGGCTGTGAGATCAACTTTGAGCATGCACTTAAGGTATTAACTGGAGGATCACATTAAGGGCCAGTAGCTATTTCAGCGTCTGGGTTAAGGGCGCCCCCTCCGCAGTTCAGGACACGGGGTGGGTTAGTTTGGTCACGCTTGGCCTGTTCCTTACAGACTTTCCAGTAGTTATGTACAGTTGTTGAAGTATCGAACCTACCTCCCCGTCACACACACTGATACGTGCGATTGTGACTTTTTCCAGTGGATCAAAGACATTGTATCTTTCCCCAAAGATCAAATTACCAAGGTCTCTGTCTTGGTCTCTGTTTTATTTTTATTCCAATCGTCATCGGTCTTAACATAGGTCTCGCCAAAATGAGTCAATACTGTTATGTATACATACAAACTTCTTAAAATGGGAAAAAACTAACAGATTGAACTTGCTGGTGTAATTTGTGGCTATTTCCTTATGGCCGATCATTTTGTATGTCGTCTGGCAGGACGCCAATGGTCCCTAGAGATTAGGAACGACATATCTACAGACTGCTTTGAGTCATTTGAAATACACGTTTATTGCACATCTGTAGGTCTATTCATTATTTGAAGCATGCATCATAACCCATCTGTAGGTCCGACGAGAAATATTTACTACTTGACTCACCAAGAACATCTGTCTAAGAAATTATTATTACTATCTGATACTACAGACACTGGCGTCCTACTGAATGTTTTATTATATAGGATTACTCAGCTTCAACGGTCGACATCTGTTATTTTATTCCAAGAAAATCTAGTTTAATAACAACTTTTTTGGTTTTGCTCTAGTCTCTCTCTATTGAAGGAACGAAACACAGTGCATACATTATTTGCATTAGTTTTTCAGTCCGGTGGTCCTGTGGTCTTTACCTCTAGATCTTTTAACGATTAAGAATTGCAAAAAGCTTATCAAATTATCGAAGGCTTTATGAAGTACTTTATCAAAAGACAAAGACAACTTAGTCTAATGTATTATTTGCTGCATTTTTACATACAGAACTACTAAGACACCAATGCACTTGCCAAGTGCAATTCCAACCAGAGTCAGGCTATGTCCTGATTCGTGCCTGACACGGTGTAGCCAGACCTTCATTTCCCAACTTCTTAACAGCAAGACTGAGGAACATGTACTCCCCCTTGTGGAAGATGACTGAACTAAAGACCAGGCCCGAGCTCGATGGAAGATGGTCGCTGTAGGCATGTAGAGACGCGCTTTATCAATCTAAGACAGAGTGTGACATTTGTTGTTGTTTTTTTGAAAAAAAGTCTTCATTTCAGTTTTGAAGCTCTTTTATGAACAAACGAATAAACTATAGTTTTGGAACAAAACAAAGATACCAGGTTAAAAAAGCATAAGACCAGTCTCGTATCCTTTCAATATTATGAAACTATTGTCAAAGAGTTTAGACTGTAAGTTTCACCCGTCCATCTTTACGTTGTCTACACCCTGTTATAATAATTATCCTAATTTCGAAATTGGAACTTCACCAACTATTTCAATGGATAACAACCATTTTCGTAGCGTCAGCAAAATAACATTGAAACTTGAATAACTTGAAAAATAAATATATTCAAAGATAAACGGAAATTAAATCAATGAGTGCAAATCGACGGCTTAATAACGTTCCCACGCTGTATTTCCAATTTCATACACGTGTTAATCTGTTTCCATTATTCATAATATCGCAACGCCCCTTGTTCCCAGTGGGAAACAAGATAGAAAGCATGCAACAATCCAGTCCTATTCTCACTTAGTTCCGTAACATAAATACAAGCATTACCACCGATTTGTGCCGGGAAAACTGTTTTAATGCAATAAAATCATGCAAAATCCAGCCAAGCGTTCTGTTCCCCACAGACTACCATATGTCTACAAGGCCTCGTTGGCACGACCAGATACGCTTGTCTGCATGTGAACTCTCACTCAGAATCTAATTTTCACTGGAAACATTACTGTGTAGGCAATGAGTCGTTACGCCCCTGTGGGATGGGGTGGGGAGGGGGTTGGGGGTCCCTTGTTGGTTGCCATTAACGAGCCTAAATCACCACACGCCGTTCTTACTCTCCACTCAGTCATGAAATCCCCTGATTCCAGGCTCGCGCTTCCGGTAACATTGGCCGCACGGCGCATGGGCAGACCGGCTGGGGCAAGGCCATGAAATGAACAACAGCAGCCTCAGCGTGTATGCATTGCCCTGGGCGTGCGGCGCGGGTTATACTGCTGTAATTATCAATTATAAACGTGGTGTACACTTGACGAGTTCACATTGTTAGACCCAGGAGGGGGTAAAGGTGGGGCATATGGCTGCGGACAGGTGCCCTTCCGCCCCAATGAAATGCCCTCTGTGGTTGAGGTCACGCCCTAGACATGGATACTCCAGTAGGGTACATGTATACGCATTTCCAGGTTGTAGACAAAGCTGTGATAAAACAAGCAACATTAGCTTTGAAATCTGATAAGCAGATAAGGTCTCAGTGACATTTCATGCCCATGAGCTATGACCATAAGGCAAGCTTTAAGGCAATTGCTGCAAACGCATTACCAGTATTAGGTTAATGAAATTGCTCATGGATAGAAAATGATAACTCTAACAAAACATTCTC
Organism: Lepidonotus clava; assembly: GCA_936440205.1. Classification (NCBI taxonomy): domain Eukaryota; kingdom Metazoa; phylum Annelida; class Polychaeta; order Phyllodocida; family Polynoidae; genus Lepidonotus; species Lepidonotus clava. The sequence goes on from OW387135.1 coordinate 26,125,919, forward strand.
CCCAGATAACAGAGGACGGCGTCAATAGCATATAGCATGCTGATAATGTGTATTATGCTATTTATGATGTTTAACTTATTTCCAACCATTGCTTAACGAATTCATGTTAATTCTTTATACCACTTCTTGACCGTGTACTACTTCTTTTTATCATTTTTCCCCTAATCAGTTCTACATTCATGGTCTTCTCATCAGTATCACATAGGGATTTCAATATAACATAAATCATAGGAAGAACTCTGCCTAACCTTGATTAGTCTAGGTTCTGTTTTAATCTGTACTGAAAAAAGATTTAGTAGACTAACGTTATGTAACTATTGAAAATCCATAGCGTCTGTTTTGGCGTCATCGTAAAAATAATTTGGCAACAAGATGAAACTATATCAAAATACTCTGATGAAGACCGAAAAACGTCGAAACATGTCCGATCAAGAATCACTTGATAAAAACATCAGATTTGCAAGTCGTCGACAACTTTATTCAAAATACCGCATCATGGACGGTCATTTTGGGGCCTATAATTATCTATATTATAGATAATGTCCATCGGCACCTCCATTGGAAATATCAAATATAGAAGTATTAAGCCTATACCAACTCCCTTTACTCATAGTTCTATATACTACTTACGCACATTAACGATAGACAATAGGCCACGGCGCGTGGTTTGCCGTATCGGCATTGTCTTTAATGGTTCCTAAATTACCCTATTCTGCTTCTTTCAGAGTTCTATACCTGTCGACATACACAAGTTTTAGATATGGTTAAAAAGGATCGGAACATACCTATGAATTTTGTTGCCAATCAGAACTGATTGAATTTTGTGTGTGAATTGTATTACGCCTATTTCATCTTTTGAGCAATCTGAGACATTAGCAGATTAGTTTTGTAATGTTGTAATGTACCATTTATTACAATTAATCTCATAATATTATATATATATATATATATATATATATATATATACATGTATCACTTCCTGTAATATATTACTCCTGAAAACCAGGGGAGACCCTGATGGATATTATGAAATAAACTTATATGAAAAAAAGAGAAATACTTAGAAATTAATTGTCCTGATAACTAAGAAGCCAATGTTATAGGCGGATTACTATTATGCATATTTTCACTATTGTTTCAATAGGTACCTTTTAGAAATGGATTAGATATGTAGCCTCTATCTGACTCAAATAAGATCTTATAAATCATATCTAATACGTCCAGTATGCCTAATATCCTTTTGGAAAAAGCATTTTCTAATAAATACCCATAATCGTTCTTTGTCTTTGTCACGCAAGCGGGCAACATTCGTTATAATATACTAAGTATGTAAAGTTCTGCAATCTGTTGTTTATTCTGAAAACCAAGGTGTGTATTTTGCGTCATTACAAACCACAATCACCATGTACAAAAACAGGAAAAGTAGGATGTTCTGGTATGTTAATTAACCTATTTACTTATACGCCAGATGTTAATGGTTATAGTGACCTCCCAATCGTTTGAAAGCGCTAAGGATATAGTACTAGTAAAAACATCGTTTATTCATTAATATTATCGGAATTCAAAAAGCTCAAACTCATTTTTGCTTCAGTTACAAGCAGAAATACATTACCTACAGGTTTATAATTATGGATGTCCATTCTGGTATAGAATGTTAAATATGGTGTGTAAATAGTTACCTTTAGAGACACAGTATGATTGATTTGCTACAAATGATAATTAATGGCTCAAATAATCTTGCGTCGGAGGAGTGAACCTAATGACATTGTCATGCATTTATACGTAAGAGTTTGTCCAGAATGATCGATAGTTGTACATACACGCGTACTTTTGATAGTACAATAAACAAGCAATACTACTTCTCATTCGTTTTAAGACGATGCAACATGTATTAGAATAATAGTTATACTCTTACGGCATCAATTTTCCTCTTTTACGTTTCTCATTGCGTTATATAGATAATGCATAAAAACGAAATTATTTCATCAAACCGAAGCAAAGGTTTACTTTGATATGACAGAGAGGCAATATTTCTTTAATTATGGAGCAATTGTACAAATTATTGGTCATTACCACTTCAATTAAAACCACTTAAAATGACAGAATCGCTAGTTTAATTTCCCAATTAACATGCGAGGCATGTAGGAGAATCCTTAAATCAGGCTAACGCTAGTATGGTAGGTTAGGTCATTTAGGTACATTTTACCACAACAGAAGGCCAATTTATGGACTGTACTTTCCTGGGGAAATTCCATGATATTAGAAGGAACCCATTGCGCTTGGTGGATTTATGTTAGCCCATATTTGGTATACAATTGCCAATTTTGAAATACAAGAACTTATAATATATATATAATTATGTAAACAATGCGTATATCTGCTCCTCATTATCATAAATTTACAGATATGCCACGTTAGCCTTTATTCTATATATTTTTCTGCTTTATTCCGCAGTCTGCTTTAATCAAACATTGCTCCACAAAACACGGGTAAGGTTACTTGAACTTGATATTCTACATATCATGTAAACACAATAGGCCTAATAGGCCTTGATAGTTGTACATAAACTTCATAAAGTAGTATTGTCATCCCGACCCCAACTCCCCCACAATTCCATGCACTTATGCATCTTTCTCGAACACCTTTCGTTCTCTCACAAAGGATCAAGCCAGGCCCCGCTGACGACAATTTAGTTGGTTATCCTAGCTCTCAGCACTAACAATAGTAACATTAACCTCACAAAAGTGCTGGTCAGATTTGGCCTCATATGGAGAGCTTACTGACGTAATCCCAGTAATGACCAGCCTTTGTGTTTTCTTCACGTGAATGAGGAATGGGAGTGGTAGTAAACGGAGGGATGGGGATGGCGTAGGAGCTTGGGACCTAGGAGACAAAAATAATAGCGGGACTCCAAATGGGAATAAGTCAATCATCAATTTACGTGCTCAGTAATCTGATCCAGTGATGCGCTTGGTTCCATCCAGACGCCCAAACCACCGCCATCCGTGTCGTGTCCCTCCGCACGCCCAACCTAATCCCTATTGCGCGCACTTCTTTTTGTGAGCGCGCCTTTTTCTGGCGGGGACCCAAATCGTTGAGGTCTTCCCATTCATTCCCGTTCTGGCGATAATCGATGTGTGGGCCGTTGTTATCGCTTGCTGTGCCAGACGGTTCTGTTGTAAAAGGGTTGTGGGAGACAAAATCGTCAGGAAATGTCATCATTTGGGAAGATTAATGTGATCGGATTAAGGCGGCAGCACACTCAATACGAATGTCGTCTGCTGAGATTCGCAGCTCAATGGCGCACGCGCATCCTTTTGTTCTGGCATTACTTTTGGGTCTGCCCTTATGGCGGGAACATAGGGCTTGTGTAATGCTTGTCCGGAGGTCGACTGGGTTCGTCTGCTTTAAGTAGTGATCAAAGAAACGATCCTCGTCGAGTCGGAGATAGGGCCGAATTCCTCTGGTAGACCACTGGGCAAATGGTCCCGAGGGCAGTGTTGGGAAAAGTGCCAAGGGCGTGCTTTGTTCTAAGATATTCCCATTTGCAAATGAGCCAGAGCATAACAACTGCGTGATATTAAAGGCTAGGTTAATAGGATCAGGATTTAATGAGTATTTCCTTGTACACCTTCATGTACTCTAAAGCGGCATTTATGTCTACTATACTCCTAAAGCTTATAGCCCATCCTGGATATTGCATTGACTGCCACAAAACATGCATGGAGAATGCTACATTCTGCAGATAACCTTTGCCATAGTGTTATAACGATAACATCCGCCGATTTTATAAATCAATACCGCTTTACATAGGAACCATCTATTCACCTCTTGACTACACGGTTGCCGTCCAAGGAGAGAGGACCCTTCGTTTTCCACATCTATTCACCTCTTATAGACTAAATGTAGAGCAATAGATAAATCCCTTGAACTGTATAATATAGGACATTCCGTGCGTTGTATTTATGGAACAAGCGCTAAATATGAAAGTATGTTATGATTTATCGTTTTGGGCAAATTCCAAATGACATAAATATTTTATGACTCAAAAGTGCTAGCGTTTAACCTCCTCTCATGCATGTTTCTTGAAAGGTAGTGGGAATTATTTTGAATGTATCATTATGGAAAAAGAGCCAATTATGAAATAGGTAAGAAAATATTGTTGTTGTGGCAAAATTCCAAACGATAAAAACTATTTTAAGAGGCAAAACAAATACGTGTTTACTTCTTCTCACACATGTATGGGGAAAGGTATAGGAAATGCTGTTCTATTCAGAAAAGAAGAGCCAAATGTGGAAAAGATGATATATATCGTTATGGGCAAATTCCAAAGAACGCAAATATTTTACGAGGTAAAAGTGTTTACCTACACTCACGAAAAGATAATTAAACACAACTAAAAACCTTTCGCAGAAACTACCAGGAACAGTTTGAGCTAAACAAAAAACGCCATGTCATTACACTATTACATGTAAGCGCTTTCCTCACATAATTCATCATATCATTTCGTGACCCTCATATCTTTCATATAAGAAGATGGGTGCTTTTTATAACGGGGTGTCGCCCCGTGGTAGATAATAAGGTGCTTTTAATACGTCCTTTCTTTAATGTTGGTCGTGTTAATAAGACAGACGGTGTGTCGACAGACGTCGGTCCGGGCCGCCCCCTGTAACAACCCACCGCCCCAAGTAACGGATCAACAACCAAAGTGCGCCTTCTCCCCCAAATTAGACATTCGCCGACACATTTATGAGACCTTTCTATAATATCAGAGTCGCCCTATCATTAGGAACAAGGCCCAAAGTGTCGGATAATTAATATCAAAGGGACGGAGCGACCCCTACATGTGGGATATACCCTCTTATTTCGTGGACAGGAGTGTCGTTGTGTTAATTGATAACGGGTATAGTTATTCAGAGAATTCACCTTTATACAGTTATTGGTATTGGGAACACATCAAGTAGTGAGACTCGAGATGCTACTACGAAATGCAGACCTAGCTCCTTTTCTGGATTTTATCCTAATATTTCTATTTCTTATCAAGGTTAAAGATAAACATTTCTCAATTCTAATTCACCTTACTCCCGCTAACTAGTATAGAGCCAATACACGAATACCAATGGGCACGTCTTCTTCATCTACTACACAGGATTTAGATATATATCCAGGAAAGCTTATCTTATAAGTAGACCCCTTTGATTGACCCATAAATTACACAAAGAAGGCAATATGTTGCACGCGTGCATGTGTATGCACAAAGATTTAGTACTTAGCCTATAAGGTGACACCCCTTTCTCCAAAATCCTGGATCCAAAATACAGGTATCTGTCAGATCAGTTCACCGGTTTTTTTTCCCAGCGAAGTAAAAGCTAGGACTTAATCAAGAATGTCCTTATGTGCCGAGTGAACCTTAATTTGCCAAATCTCAACTAAACCTATTAAGGATTATCCTTCGCGATTAAATTATGATGGATTTAATGACTTATGAGGAATAATGATATTGCCACTCTAGAAATTTGTGATTTTCAAAACCATTGAACAACGGGCGGATCCAGAGGACGGGGCGTACGCCCCTCCTTTTTTTCGGTAAAGTTTAGCGAATTTTGATGCTAAATTCGATCATAAAGTAATTAAGGAAAATATTTTCCAATATCCCCCCCCCCTCCGCTTTCAAATGCTGCTGGATTCGCCAGTGCATTCTGTAGATCTGTCTACGTGATCAAACACCATTGTCTATTCCGTTGCTCTAGCCAATTTCAACATTCTTTCAAGAGCTTTGAATTCTAATGAAACTGAACAAGACAGCAATTTTCTTTAAGCATTCCCTTTTTATTTCTTGTTATATATATTTACAAAACACTTGTTTATGGACTGTGATCTGTGTACATTTGTCATATTTTGCAAAATCTGTGATGTGTATTTTTTTCAGCTGTTGTGATACAAATTATTGAAAAGATGAAAGAAACTGTTTGCCTAGGCGAAAAGAAAAAACAGACATCAACCTTTCAATGATCATAAATTCTTTGTGACACAAATTAGTTCTAAAGAGTTTAGTGCTCAAATAAGTGTGTGCGTGAGTGCTATTCAAAGATTAGCTATTTAATTTTCCTACAGAGGAATTGCTTACATCAGTAGTCTTATTTTTCCTATTTACATTGTGTAAAGGCAATGTCTCCACCGCTTCTGTATGATATGTATTTGTATGATGTTTGATAAAAACAATAAAATTAAAAGAAATGTATTTACATGATTAAAAGGGTAAAGTTTACTAATAGCTGGCTTTCTAACTCCTAACAGTAGATGATACTGCCACCAAGTGGCTAGTCTACAAACTAAAAAGACTGTTGCCCCCTAGTGGTTATACTGTAAACTAATACTACTGGAATAATGAATAGCCCAAACGGTACAATTATATACATATTATGAATATACTTGATGGGTGAGTGGTATGAAATCTGATATGGAGAATCTTGTATTCATTGCCATGTTGAACCATATTGCCCAAGATAATTATATCGACTGAAAGCAGGCATAGACAGTATCGAAGTAAAAGTTGGTTCCAACTAACAGGATACTCGGTGGGACCATAGCTGACAGCTTGGACTTTTGTTGAATCCACTCAAATATTCTTAAACGACTGGCAGTAGTAGGTGGTTAATAAAATGCCATCAAAATAAATTTCCCATTTTCTTTTGGAAAACATCACAATTTTAACCGTTATAATGTATTTCCCTAGGCACTTCTACCCGACGGTAATTCGGCAATTGACTTTCCCCTCTATGATATGACAAAAGATGGTGCACCCTACATATCAGTTGAAAAGGAATTACGAATCTTTTCTAATGATATATAGCAAATTTATGATTAACTTGCCATTCACTGGAAATCTATGAAACCGTGAGTAAAATTATCTAGTGGGGTACAGGTTTTATTTGTTAAAATCTAGATCTTGATCGCATAAAATTAGGGAGAAAAAAATTAAGCATTTTCGAAATATGAAAAATAATCAAGAATATTATAAACTTAAATGTCAAAAGTCTTAAAAGTTTTTGCTAAAAGCAGCAGCAGACCCCCAAAATACAGAGTACTAAGTGGTTCAGTTAAGTTTTCTAAACTCCACATATTTCAGTTAATCACAGTTAAATTGCTCTACTTTTGGGGCTTACCATTCCGAATCCCCAGTAACCAGTAATCATTAATCGATATAGGAACTGGCAAATTAATCAAATTGTTATAATCTTAATAAAAAATCTAAAATATATGAAAATTGGGAAAATACTGCACATACACTCTCGCACCTGGTACTGAATAAAATCAATATCTCTATTCATCTGTAACACATTCGATCATTAGAGAAAGGTTAGAATCATCTACCTGCTAATTACTATTGATAAAACTGCGTTGTTTAGCACAATGTCTTCTAGCTCAGTATAAATATCACCAACTCATGCTAAGATTATCACCATACAACAGTTTCTAGGTCTCGACCTGTTTGTATACAATATTTTCAAAACGCCTCATCCACATAAAACAACCGTTCTCATAGCCATTTTTAGGATGCCCGTTCAGAGTTGCCATTTTGAGGACGTCCATTTAGAATGGCCACCTTGAAGATAACCAGTATTTTTAAAGTGGTCGTCTTTCGGATGTCATGTCTAGATATTAGTCATCTGGAGAATGTTCTATTGAAATAGTGGCTGTCTTGAAGATGTCCTTCATCTAGATATTGGCAATCTTGAGGATGTCCTATTCAGAGAATGGCCGTCTTGAGGATGTCTCACACTAACAGTGTCCATCTTGAGGATGACCCATCTAAAAAGAGGCCATCTTGTGGATGTATCATTCAGAGTGTGGCCATCTTAAGGATGTCTCATCTAAAGAGTGGCCGTATTGAAGATGCCCCGCAGTGAGAGTGGTCACTTTTGGAATGACCCACTCAGAGCGTGACTGTCTGGAGGATGTCACAGACTGACATTGGCCATTTTAAGGATGACCCACTCCGAGCGTGGCTGTCTTGAGGATGTCCTCACAGAGCCGCTTGTAGTGCCACGTGTCCCCTTTAACCCGCTTACGCCGCACACCCATCAGGTTCATCTTGGACAGCTGGACGATCTCCAGGTCAAAGGCCAGCTGCACCTTACCCCAATCGTCGGTGATGCTGCACCGCAGGGTGTACCTACAGGGTAGAATGGGGCAAATGTGGTTAGAGAACAAACTTAAGGAAATGGCTAAAACTATCACTTAGTCCCATATTCATGTATCACCGCTGGAAGAACTTGATTTGTAACAGAAAATCGACAAATAACTTTCCTATTCTTTCTCTTTTTTTCAAAATTACGGTAACAGTTTATTTATATTGTTGTTTAGTCTATAACATGGACTACAAGATTGAACCGCATATTACAGTAAGTATTTATGGTTGTCTACTGACAAACGAATACTCTTCTCAATTATCTGGGTAAAGGCCATATTCCACTATCTGACAAACGGCCGCAACGCATCCAGGGCGGCCGCAAACTCGTCCAGGGCGGCCACAAACGCGTCCAGGGCGGCCGCAAACGCATCCAGGACGCATCCCTGGACGCGTTTGCGGCCGCCCTACTACTATATTCCACTTGTTTGCGGCCACCAGACGCAAACAAACGGCCGCAAATGAGTTTGCGGTAGGGTCCAGCAAGGTGGAATATGGGTGTTTGCGGCCTCTGTTTGCGTCACCTACTCAGGGATACCAATGTGTGGTATCTGGGCCGCAAACTACTTGCTGCCACCTTAAATAGTGGCCGCAAGTACCCCCTAACGCAAGGTGGAATATGGCCTTAAGTAAAGAACTATGTAGATTAACTCTACATTGGCAATTATAGAAATTTACAATGAACTCCATCTTGACTCACAATATAGATATCCTCCAAATTCACGTCAATGATTCAGGCATTACTTACCCGACTTGTTTGTAGGTGATCTTTCTCTCGACGAGGACCGTCTGTAATCGGTGCAGGACGTACTCCGCCCCATGTTGACACGTGTTTGACACGTTGTGGGTGGCCTGAGAGAAAAGCGTTGGGTTAGGTTAGGTCAATAAGTCAGTAAATAATGGGATATTTTGCCCGTTGAAATAGATGAGATTACATCCTGCTATTTATGATCTCAGCTTGCATAATACACAATTAAGTTTCTACATATATACATATGACCAAATTATCTGTGCATACATTTATATGGTTCGAGATACGCAAATCCTATTAAAATTAAAATGAATGATTGCGCATGAAATAATACAGAAACCTCCACAGATGCACAACTGTAAGTAACTCAGAAATCAAAGTCATGTCTCTTTTTAGAATGTACCTTCACAGAAGTCATTGCAATTAAAAGATTCTCCCACTAAATTGAGGGCGGAATTTCCACCTCAAAATCATTTCTGATCTTATGACTGATAAATATCATAATTGTTGGAATTTTGCATATGCGACATGCTTACCTTAACCTTACGCGGCTCCTCACAGCCAGAGAGGTGCTTCTTCTTCGGGGTCAGCATACAGATCATCTTATTGATGCCGCGCTCTATGGAACCGAACTTGCCCTGTTTCTTGGCAGAAGCCTTGCACGGTGTGTCCAGGTGGAGGTGAATACGATCCAGCTCTGTGTCCACTGAACCGCCAGCCCTAAAAAGATGCGAGTAGACACCATTCGATTATTTTTTATGTAGAGTTGATGCGGTCAGTGGGGTAAGTTAAGTCAAAATTTCAACAACCTTTGTGCGCTGGTTGACTAAACTTGAGATGCATCGGAGCAACCATAGAATTTTCAACCTAGAGAAAATTCTTTGTGGAAACTAGGTCTTTTTCTGATCTCCATAACGTCAATTATTAACGATATAACGAGGACCATAGTACTTATGCTCCATTTTATGTCACATCACCAGGGTTTTCCCAGAACAAAATTTGAGGTGGCCTTTTACTGCAACCAGGATTCCATAGGTGGTCAGAAATTAATTTTTGATTGAATAATTTTTTAATGTATTTCTGACCAGTTTTATGGATTTAAAGCTGGACGATCCAAATTATAACTGGTGGGAACAGCTGGCTTTAGGGGGCTGGCGAAACCGCTGATCACATTTAAACAAATTTCTTCGAGGTAGCTCTGATTATTGTTGAATCATATAAGATATCTGTTAAAGCACCCATTCATAAATACCTGAAACTGAATGCAAGTCTATTAAAAACATAAAGCAGAGAAGAAAATCCAATGGCCTAGTACATTTAAAAGCCACACCACATTTCGCTCACATCCAAAATATGAGACATGCATCACAATGTATTAACAATGTTCTTTTTTTAAAGAGACAGGGACCAACACCAGCATTTACCAGTAACTTAAAACAAATATCACCTCGGGAGACTGAGTAAACTAGCATAAGTTCTTGTAAGAGTATTGCAATTGATGCAAAGATTGCCATGAGGAAAGTTGGACACACCTAGACATATTACTACACATAGACTATGAAAGATACACATAGTTTTGAGTGAGTGACTTTAAACGTGTGGAAATATATGAGGTTAAATATTTGGGGATCAAAATACTGTAAGTACCTTAAATAGAGGCACTGGGAAACATTTGAATATTTAAAAAAATATACAAAAAACAAAGGAATTGTAAATCAGAATTTGAACAGGGTCATTTCTATGTTTTTAGAAATTAATTATAAAAACTGAATTGGCCTTATGTCAAATACATAGGCATTTCAGTAGTCTGCACTAGGTGGCAGTAGCAGTAGTCCCAGGTTCACACACACGCACACAGGTGGCGCCACAAGCAGCCCAAGCGGTACACCAAGCTGTAGCGAGGGGATGCACACAGTACATGCGTTACCATGGAAACGTGACAAACAAAGCCCCACTCACTTGGCCTCACCAGACACCCGGGTCTTAGCAGGCTTCTGGTCATTATCGTCCCTAGAAAAGACCATTATCTTTATTGGGCAAAGGAAACTAATGGTATATTTTAGTATTGCAAAGTTAAGTCACACAATGCATGACCAAAATATTATGCAGCAATCTTTTTCGCAGTAAATGATTGTGACATCAGCTGCTGCAGCGCTTTTATTTTCTACAGAAAGACTTGCTCATATATTTTTTTTAATTTGATATTATCATACCCCCCATCATTGCTGGCAATCTTAAGTTTCTTTTCTGCAATATCGTCGTCTAACACTCACAAAAACGTCCTCGCACCTAAGGTCCTTTCAATGCTTAATGAACTCAATCATAAACAAAGAGCCTTAAGACAAAAACAATCATGTGTTGTTTTTAGTTCTATGCATAAACCAAGTATATGACACCCATGTTAGTCTGCTGTAAAGAGGTAGGATGGAGGTACTTACATGGCCTGCTCACTGACTGGGGTGGACATGCCCAGAGACAAGGACAGGTTGTTGAGCTGCGAGTCGACGGACCGTGACGGGGAGAGCGAGTTATGGAACTGGTCTTCTAATACTCGCCGGGACTTGCGCGGGGCTAAAACAAAAGGTAATTATGGCATATATTGGTAGATCACAATTTCTGGTGTAGATCAGTAATCATAAAACATTATAAACCTTGTATGAACTGATTTATCTGTAATTTTTAACTTTTTAATGTATTTTAACAAAGGTGGTATATCAATATTACTAGACTAGAATAACTCTGATAGGTGTTAGAAATCGTAACATGCTTGGATAAAACAAATACAATGTTATGATTTCAATTGATGTCGACACGTACGGTCTCAAAATATATTGTTGGAAATATTGACTGTTCGTAACATAATATTTACTCTTTTATTACAGGGTTAAAAAACATGATACATCTTTAAAAAGTTTCATCCGGAAAGAATCCTCTGACATAGCTTCTGAGTTCATAAAAAGAAAAGACAAGAAAGGAAAAATTCAGGAACATGCTCAATACTTACTTGACTTTTCAACAGAGGTAGCAAGTAGATCAACCATGGGCTGTGGTGTGGACACCGGGCGAGTCTTCTTTTTACCCGAGGAGGGCGGGGGAGACGATCGGCCATAGGTGGGTGGTCGCTTACCACGCGGGGTTCGTGGAGTCTGGGGGACTCTGAAGGGATCACCTCCATTCTCCTTGCCATCGCCCTCCATGTTAATGTAGATGTTCTCCTCATTACTGTCTGATGATCCTGACCGGGACCCTGACTTGGACCGCCCAATTGGTGCCCGCCGCACCTTACCGACGAAGGGCGATTCTTGTAGAACCTCAGCCAGGTCCACACTGTTTACCTGCACATGGGCAAGAATGGTTGAAGATATTTTCAAGTCTTAGTATGTTAGTTTATAGGGTCATATATTGATCAAAACTGAGATGTTAACATCTCTCGCTTCTAAGTGACCTATCAGTTGTGATCAGTGTCAAAGAAAAAGACATCCTTAAAAAATAATTATGAATTTAATAAACAAACTCGATAAACCGAAATAACCATATCTAACTTCAGCCTGGTAATCAACAGATTTGAGTGATTGAGTTACTTGCCCGTATCAGAGTATTAGGCCAAAAAAAAAATATAGTTGTGTTCAGGTTTCATGCCTCCAAAAAATTAGGGTAGGTAGGTAGGGAATTTTATTTTTTTTGGATAATTTTTTTTGACTGTAACAAGAGGCTGCACCCATAGGCTTTTGAAGAAGATATGATTATCTGACTCAGCTGGGGGTGTGCACAATGTTCAATGCCTCATGGCACCACACATGAAGATGAGAATTCTTTGACATAAATTATCTTTCGAACTTTTCTTTCGAGAAATATTTGACTAGATTGCACTTTGTGGGTCCCCATTTCACGCCATAAAAATATGGAATCCATGACATTCTATAAGTTACTCTCTTGACAACACTTAATTTCTTCGTGCATTCTGTATAAGAGACCCTTAGCAATGTCAGAACATTCGTTTTTGCTGCGATTTTATTAGCTTCGCTGGGGACCCACAAAGTGCAGTAGTTCCATATATTTAAAATTATATGAGCATTTGGCTGCAGACTGATAGATTCTACAGGGCAGTGCTGTCTTAATTAGGTTGCTAGGACATCAAAAACCCTAATTATAATTTTAAAAAAATAATTATACTATGCATTGGGTCAAGGCATGCATCAGGTCCCTGTGCCCAACCTGTCTGATTCACGTTGGGGCCATATTACACTATGCATTGGGTCCTGTTTGGATACCAAAGTGACCCAATGCAAAGGATATCATACTAGGCGTTTTGGGTCACATTGGGTATTGTTGGCTAGGGTTGAGTTGTGTTTTTCTATATTACAAGTCGCGTTGGGCATCAAGATTCATGTTTGCTATTCACGTCAGCAAAACGGCCCCAACGCTAACCAGCCGATGGATAGTGTAATATGGCCTAAAGTTCACAGTCAAAATTGGTGTCTCTCATTGTTGTAAAAACTAGATTGGGCTACTTTCCCATAAATGTGCATACATCAGATACATGTATACTAAATGGAAGGCCCCTATATGGAATTTGATGTCATTTTTCTATTTTGACCTCATTTCATGATCTAAAAAACTTTTGTTCTTTCTAAAAACTTTAGGGTCAGGGCAAAATAACATGGTCTGTCAGGAAACTTCACAACCTTTTTTTTTTTTTTTTTTTTGGTCTTAAGAATGTGAACTCAGCAATTTATTTGTCTATTTGAAGATTTTCTAGAGGGTTTCTAGAGGTTTTGTCCACAAATTGAGTCAAGGTTAGCCTGTAGGTGCCTGAAATACAGTAAATTAGCTATCTGTGGTAGGGAAAATTGATATATTCATAATTCAATCATAAAAAAAAAGTTAAAAAAAAATTCCAACTTTTTAGGGTAGGGGCAAAAATTAGGGTCGCTAGGGAAACCTGAACACAAGATTTTTTTTTTTTTGGCCTTACGACCAGTGATAATAAAGAGAAAAAAAAACACAGAAAAAATCGGTATCATAAAATGTGCTTACCCTTTGCCTTTCTGACAGGGCCTTTTGTGAGACCAGTCGGATCGGTCGTCCCTTCATCTTCTTGTTCAACAGCAGTAAGTAGGTGGCCGTCAGGTAGTCGTACTTCCACTGAACATAAATGGAAACTTATTTAGTAACCCCTGTTTGTCAATTTACCAGGTATTTTGAAAAGTTACACGGCTTGATTTAAACAATAAATGTCTTTTTTATGATTTGGCTACGAACGAAAAGAAACAAACCAAATTGAACTTAATGGTATATTTTTCTAGGCTTCCATTTTTCTTTTAACAAAATAATTTCTTAGTCCACTTAATTCAAGGGACTCACCTCGTCTATCTTTTCTTTCATTTCATCCTTTGATATTCCATAGTGAACAGACAACTCAGTCAGGCAGTCCTCGTCTAAGCGCTCCTTCTACAATATAAAAAGAAATACATTAAACTATAGATACAAAGAGTGACTGGGGGATGAATCAATATTCACCGGGGAAAGAAAACACAATTTGAAGGGATTATAATAGGACAGTTAGTTTTGACATTTGGTCTATCACTACTGAATGTATAAATATTCTAAAGAGAATTACAGGTAGCTTTTCAATGCGCCACACATATCAATGAACACTATTGAAATAAATTACTAATACCGGTTTTCTCGACCAGGCTCTACCCTTTATTACAAACGGTAAAAACTGATATTCATTGCTTCTATACATCCTCAGTTGATCTTCCTTCGCATCATGCTGGTCAATATCATTCAAGCCCAACGACACTCAAGTACCTGTTCTAACGGTAAACAGATGAAAGTACCACAAAGAATATTTTTAGGGAAAAAAACCACAAAAAAGACGAAAATCCGCACCTTAAACTTGCTCCTCCAGGAGACTGAGGAGTTGAAGTTGGCCACGGCCCAGGGGTGTTTGAGCAGTTCCCGGATGGGAATGCGTCTCTTGGGGTCGACCTGCAGCATGGCCTGCAGGATCTCCAGACTGGCCTCCGACAGCCACTTGGGGGTCTCGTAACGTCCAGTCTACAGCATATATAGAAGTGTTAATTGATGTACGAAAAGCAAGTACATTAGCATAGTTGCCATCGCCAAATTGTGAAATATTGAGAGGAAGAAGGACGTGTACCCCGATCCCAATCCAGCGTAGGTGCGATATCAAATTTCTAATATATTATCGTCAGTCCAGCCACGAGGTTATTGAGGTCAATGTATGAAGAATAGCTCCACGGCTTTCTACAAAATTCTATTCAACTTCAGGAAAAAACAGGAACAACAAACCTGTAAAACGTCATGTTTCCTTTTCTATAGATTCTTAAAAACATACCTGGTAATAACTAAATTTATATTAGGGAAATCAGGCACACCTTAAATGTATGTGATTTTCCTTTTTTTCCCATTGAAATATTTACCTGGATTTTCTTGTAGAGGTGGCTAATGTTGTCATCATCGAACGGCAAGAATCCACATAGAAGTGCGTACAGCAGTACGCCCATACTCCACAAATCAGCCTGTTAAAGCACAACAACAGAACATGGAACGTGAATAATGAGATTAACGAGAACAAAATATCCGAATTAAGAAATGGTAATTGTGTAGATTTAATACTGAATTCTAAAAGCGCAACGGTTCAATTAATCAATTCCAGAGCTACAAAGAAATTGGCCTTTTTGAATGACAAGCATTTCTCTGCCAATCGAGCTACCGGTACACGTATGTTAAAAATATAACAAACATCAATCTCAATCATCACAGCTAGTTAGAGTAGCAACATGGGATCCTTTTGGTTCATAGATGATCAAATATTTGGCAATCTGTTTTGGTCTAACTGTTGTGATCGAGATCGACGCGGGAACTACCGCGGCGCCACCTGGTGCAGTATTAGGTACTATCGGACCGCATGGACGATCTCCCGATCGTAGAGCCTGTCTAGGAGACAATAAACCCTTCAAACTCATCTAATCTCCCAGATGACTTGACTAATTTCAGGAGTGTTCCTAGTTTTCCAATAGTCCCGATCAAACTATAGCATTGTTTCAGTAAATACATTGATTTGTAGTAAATAATCATTTGTGAGCTTAATCGTACAGTGCAACAGTAAAAATCTTACTAGATACACAGGTCAAACAGGGCGCATCCATATATCTAATCTAGTTTGCCATTACGAGTTTAAGACGTGCCTTACAATATCAAGTACAAAGAAATAAACAAAAGCAAAAATTAGAATCATTACCTCTCGGCCTAGGTATTTGTCTCCGGCGATGAGTTCAGGTGCAGCGTAGGCCGGACTGCCACAACACGTCGTGAGATGGTTGTCCATACCACCACGAGGTTTAGCACACAATCCAAAGTCTATCAACTTCAGATTTTGGTCTTCGTCTAGTAACAAGTTCTCCTGCGCAAATATAGATAATGTATTTTGGTGAACAAAAGTCAAACACATACATGTTATGAAGTATAAACACGTTTATTGAATATTTCATAATAATTCTCTTCGGTCAGTTTTTCACCTGTTGGAAATTTTATTTTTTACATATTTTGAATATCATTCAACTTCTCAAAGATAATCCTGCCGATCTGGATAAATTATTCTGATTATATGGCACTTCCAGTTGTATCTGTTATCCAAAAATAAAAGAAATTGGAATGATAAAGTAACAACGCAAATGTAGTTCGACCAGTGTAAGTTCCTTACGGGTTTTAAGTCTCTGTGTGCGTAGCCCTTTTCGTGGATGTACATGACCGCCGAGACGATCTGTCGGAAGAAGATCCGGGCCTCGTCCTCTGGGAGCCTGTCTTTTGCCACAATATAATCAAATAGTTCTCCACCTGGACAGTACTAGAAACAAAAATAAAATGTTTGTTACTAAAAATAATGGTTTCTGCATCTAATGAGCATTATCTCTTCCTATTACTACTTTACTATTAGTATAAAAGCATATTTTTCGAATCAGTTCTTTCTAAATCACATACTCTACAAGTAAGACTCCAGTTTTATATATATTGATCATTGTACCTTATAATTATGGAAGATGGAATAGTTAACATACTAACATATACCAATGGTAACTAAACAATAACCCTGGGTAATGTTTCTTACCTCTAACACCATGAAGAATTTATCTTCGGTTTCAATCACTTGGTACAGTTTACAGATATGTTGGTGGCATAGCTTCTTCATGGCTTCAATTTCTGTCCGGACTCGAGGAAGGTCATCCTAAAAGAATGTTGATAAATATTTGACAAAAGAAAGCAATGTCTTTCAGTGAGAATACCGTTTACCCCAATGTCTTTTTATATATAAACATTTAAAACAAATTTTACGCTTACATTATTGATTTTTTCTTTGTTTTCATTTGCTGTTGATTGAAGATAAACATGTAAAAATATTATTCTCTAAAGTACTGTAGCATCCGACGTTACTTACTGATGTTACCACTATGATATTGATATATCAAATTTTTATTTCTACAAATGTTATAGCTCAACATTTTGGATGTATTTCTTATGCTCAAGTATATACCCACTTGAGCTGATCAACAAATCAATGCCTTGAATGGGATACTTACACCAAGAGTCTTCTTGTCCATGATTTTGATAGCAACTTTATCACCTGTGAGGGCATGGTATGCGAGCTTCACCTTTGCGAAGCCACCTGAAAGAATTATGAAGTACGATTAATCAAGTAACAGTAAAATGAGAAGTTGGATTATTTCTGAAGTTTACATTGTCGAACAAGTGCACAGAACTTTCAATTTGTTATGACAGCAAAATATCTGTGAATTCACAAATTGTTGCAAAAGGAAATAAAAATATAGGTTTAATACAGATTTTATTTTTTAAACCATGAAAAGAACTTACAGTTTGGTGTCGATCCTTATGGATTTTTTTTAACTTGGAAAGCAAGCTGTGTTTATGACAAGAACGTGTGCATATGCTCTATACTTCTCTTGTGATCAGTGGGAGCGATATGAATTGGGAAGTTACCTGAGCCGATGGTTTCTCGCAGGTGGTACAGCCCCTTGAGCACCGCATACTGAGACTGAGACATTGTGCCCTCATATGACCTGAAAAAGAAAATAAACAATGTCAAACTGGAGGGGAATATAACCAGAGGCCCGCAGACCCGAGCCAAAACAAAGGGGTAGGTACAGTGCTTGCAACTAGCACTGGCCCATCGGCCAATGAGCGACACTTTGAGAACAGGGGTAACAATTTTCAACGAAATTAGTGCCAAATTGGCCCTATAGATGGCTGACAGGGAATTCTTGCCATTTTTTCCTGTTTTTCTAATCATATTTCTCCTATATGCTTGCTGTTTATGAGAGGAATTACACAAACACAGAAAAATATGGGCCAACAGAAAGCTATCAGGGCTGACAATATCTTAGCAAAGTAGGCCCTGTTGGCCAAAAGACCAAAAAGTTAAGTTTCCAACACTGTAGGTAGGTCGATTATTTATTTTTTAATTTGGATTAAAGATAATCATATTTCACAGACTCCAATCTGCAATTATTGACACATGACATGGAACATTAATATTCATTAATAATTTCCTTCATTTACTATTTACTTTCTACAATATTCGTTATGAGCTCGAATGAGTTCTCTGACATAATAAAGCCCCCCAAAAAATAGTTGTGTTCGTTAACATAGGTTGAAAAAAATTAAGGCAGGTAGGTCAATTTCATTTTTTGTTTAAACATTTTATTAATTTACACAAATAAACTCCGGCATTCTTGCGCTGTATAAGTGTATAACATAATTTGTGGCATAAATATTGTTGCCCATAGCCTAGGCAATATGAAATGTTAAGCAGTGTTTTTCTCAAAGAGATAAGTATTGTATGACATGATGTGTGTAAGACATCACTAAGTACACAACTGGTGTAAAATTCTTGTTAATTTGGAGCTATTTTAGGAAAATGAGTGTAACAGTGAGTACAGTAAAAAATCACATAAAATTCGAAATTTTGCCAAAGGAAATATTTGACAAGCAGGACCAACCCGGCATTTAGAGAGCAAAGCCCCCCAAAATAGACAGGCACCCGGTCAAGGCTTTTAGATTCAATATTTTGATGGTATGTTTCCAGAAATGACACTGCAGTGACAAATTCACAATCCTTCAATATTTGAATTTATAGGGTAATATCAATATTACATATGCAATTGTTGCGCACCATATAGCTTTCCCATGAACCTGCGCAATCTGTCATTTTCCAACCTTTGGGTAGGTGGTTTGGTGGGTCGGGCATCTGCTAGTCGGCAGGTCGTTGGGTTGGGGGACAGGGGTCAATTTCTTTTGGGTTACATTATATCTATTGCAATTAATTATCTTTCAATTTAAAACATTCTCATCATAGTACAACAGACATGTAGACCTACGTCAGCTTGTAAAAGATATCGTAAAATTGATAAGAAAAATATAACCCGCCTCAGGACGTGGCTGGGGAAGTCGGCGGCGGTAGTGGAGGGTCGGGGGTCAGCGAGCTGTGGATGGAGGGGAGTTTGGGGGGGGGGGGGGGTAGGGGTGACCTAGTTCTGGCCACAGCGGACTGTCGGGCAGCGTGGGTACGAATCGTACATGTTACTTGTTAGGATTCACAAACATGGGTATATTACATATTAATACTAATTTGTGAGTGTCAGTACGCTAAACTTTTATTGTTCAGGTATTTTCACACATATTAGTGTTATTTTTGATAATATGCAACCTTGGAAACAACTCTCGAATTTACATCCAAAAATCCCTTCCCCACAGGTTTTAACTATGGCTTATAACAGAGAAAAGATGGGGAGGCTGACGTCACTGGTTAAACTGGTGAAGTGTTGAGCAGTGCAGGCGCCTGGCTGGCGCCTGTCAATAATTAACAGAACAGCTTCCCAAATAAGAATATAACACTATTACCAATTAGTTTAATTCTTTACAATGGTTGACCAATATTTGAAATTTGTTGGTACACAGAATTTACAGAAAATTTAAAGCAGTTTTTAAAGTTTTTCACAAAATTGCTGAAATTGAACCTTCATGCATAGTCATCAAAATCATATCATTAATCAATCAATATTTTTTTTGTCTTCAGGATGAATTGGCATTGAAAAAATACTGAAATTCATTGAATGAATTATTGAATACCAACAAAATTACACCAATTTAAAAGTCTCCAGACATATATGACCGAAATTTGCCATCGAGGGTTGTTTGAGACTGGATCGCGATTAATGTCAACCCGTCTTCAATCTGTTGTACCATAACTTCAATAAGCCAGGGACCGAAAGGTGTCTTAATTAAATAAAACGAAATGCCAATGGAATCGTGTCCTGACTGACCCTCACTCAGGCTCAGGCCTCACTGCCACTGGGCCTGGGGTTTCGCCACTGGCACGGTAGTCGGTACTGCCTCAGTCCTTCAATCAAGGCGAAGTTAACCCTCCCATACCCTCTGGATGTCTGATGGAGATACTTAGATTTAAATATTCGATCTCCAAATGTCATACCAGACGCACTAACGAGACCTACACCACTCAAGAGTGAAACTTGTACAAAAGATCCAAAACACGCGAGTTGCGAGTCGGGGACGAAAACGACAGCAGGGACGGTCGTCTCGCACGTTAAATACAAATTCAAGCGCACAAACACTGAACCAGTCAATTTACAGCAGTTTATCTTTCCTTTTTACACGATGACGTTTCTTTGTTTCACAAAGTAACATAATTTTAACAAACCTTTTCTCTTTCAAGCTGTTCTGTAGGCATTCAAAAATGGCTCCCTAATGACGCTCGGCCAATGAGGATCGAGCACCTGCTGCACACTACCCGAAGACTAGCCAGTTTGAGTGGTTCTCGACAACACCCATTTCAAGTACAATTACCACTTAAATAACGATAGTTTTGACATTGTAGCATTAAATACTGGATCTTTTTTCCCAGATTAAAAGTATAGGACATAAAACAGGACATTTCATTCTATTTAGGTGATTTTATGAATGAATACTCATCGGGTTTTACACAACCGCTGGTTATGGGCTATATTGAGTGGATGTTTAAACCCATGCACCGAAAACCAGCTATGAGTCGCGCTGATTTCCCGCGCGTATCAATACTTTAGCTTTGTCATAGCTCGGGTACCAGCGACTAAAACGAAAATGGTGGAGAAAAGGCTTCTCGCAGACGACAGTGAATAATTGTTTTGCTCTTTATTCGGATTTAACTAGAACTAGCGACATGGGGACTAAGACTCCGATAGCGGTATCAAACTTCTTTGTGTTTAACTCAGCATTTGGTCCAAGAGAAGGAGAGGTGAGTGGTCAGATTTTCTCAAATAATCACAGAAACCCAAACATTTTGCTCCTGTCACCACCCACCAGTGGTGAATCTGAATGGATTTGCCAATTGTGCCAGATGCCGAAATAAAATCCATATTAATTCATTGGCTTCATCATTGATGATTGATCAACGATCAAGCCTATGTTGTATACGTCTGCAATAGTGAAAACGAAAGAGTGGTCCTCTACTTCAATGGCTTCATGATAGGCCATAGCATAGGGTCCCATAATATTCTCTGATTTTCATGAAGATCCTGAAGTTGCGGTTGGAAAATTAGAAACTTTCTGAAAGTCTACGCAACATGTACATGGCTTGACATATCAATTTGAAACCTGGTTGCCCACTGGGCAACTTGAGCCCAGAAAGTGGTTGCCTAGCTGTGCTACAAAATGTGGTTGCCCAGTAACATTTGAAGCGAATAACACAGTTAACATAAAATATATAGATGACAAATAAAATCGGATTTAGATGTTGATTCCATGGATTTATGGGTAAAAAGTTGATATTCAAAATTTTCAAACCCAAATTTCAGACCTTGACTATTGTTGCCCACTGGGCAACTCAGGCACTCATTTCATGGCCCAGTACAACTTTTTGGTAGTCCTGGGCCACTGGACACCCGATTTATCAAGCCCTGATGTAGGCCCTAATTGGCAAGAAAGCTGTAAAATTCAATTTTCCAGGTCATGATTTCACTATCAGAATAAAGAATACTAATCTCTGATAAGTTGGAATGTTTTGGTTTTTTTTTTTCCAGTTTTATTTGCATGTCTACCTCGTTGGCTACTGTCTAAATCTATTGCCATCAATTGATTTAGGCACGTATTTTCAACTTTTTACTTTTCTTTACGATTTCATAAAACAAAGATAAAGAGCTCCACCTAAAAGAATTACTTAAAATAAGAGGTACTATTGTTCAAAAGATAAATATATATATTATGTTTTGATATCCCCTAGAATAAAAAAGTACAATTGAACCAGTAAGACAAGTATCAAAAAAATGTATCCACTGAAATGAGTCAAGTGCGTCAAAACTAGAGACGCATCAAAACTGGCTCCTCTTCTCTATATATGTTTGTATTTTTTTTAATCACAAAATATAGATCTATTCTGCGGTATGATCCTCTGATCCTCTATATCTACCAGTATTTTCAGTTTTGATGTACGATCTTTCTTTATCTATGGTTTATAGTAATTCGTATTGGTACTGAATTTAACACAAACACTTTCATGTATTCAGGAGCACCAGAAGATCCTATATTACTACCCACCTGAAACAGATATCGATGCAAAGATTAAGGCAGTTGGGTTGTGTGAGGCAATCACCAAGTTCACAGAGTAAGTAGCTGTGGTTGTTGTACTTGATGTTTTCATAAATCGGTATTATTATCATCATCTAAATGCGTGATGTGATGTAACTATACTATACTTCTACTCAGTTCTAGAACACAATGATTCTTGGCAAGTCATTTGGTTCTGTGCTAGATTAAAGAACAAGGCATACTGTCCTAAAGTTAAGCAACGGATACAAAAGATCATCACCCACTCTATAAAAGTTTCATGGTTTTTAATTGCGTCGATGTTTCTAGATAATATCACTGTAGTCTGTTAGATACGCCTTATTTTACGTTTATTTATATCTTTTTTTAGAACTTTTACAGTGAAGCCTACCAAATCGGTCCATACACAGAAAACGCGACAGTTGTTTTATCAACCAGAACCAGGTTATTGGCTAGTAATGGTAAGTCTTCTAACAAGTATAGATTAGATAACAATTCTCTAAAGAACCTGAAATGTTAACTTGAAATATGGTACATGTAATTTTATGCTGACCTAACTTGTGGCCCTAGATACTTAAATTCGATCCGGCAACATGGGGCAGAGCATTTTCTAAATCGAACAGGCCGACATGGGCCTTAGTGACGACATTGGCATTGAAAATATGATGACATGGGACATCAGCATTTACAACATAGGACTTTAAGAAAAAAACGACAAAAGCATGCGACATTGGCATTTCTTAGAATCGACTTGCAACATCAGGATCCTCCATCAAGAGCCCCTAATTTCCGACCGCTTTTGGCATCATGTCCCTAATATTATTACCTGCTTACTAAACTAAAAAAAATTATGCGATTGAGCAGTGACGAAAATTAATTTCAAATCCATTAGGTGTAGCTGTAAGTGAGTCTGCACGTTAACAAATCTAAACCCAATTTCTCATTCCATGTTTCAGACCGTTAACGTGCCTCATAGTCAGAAGACCAAGGATGGCCAGCTGTATATCGAATACCACGGCGACGATGTTCAGGATTCAGTATTCTATGCTGTATTAGAGCATGCGTACAATATGTTTAAGGTAACAAAAAAAAAACTACATATTTTGTTACGCAGGGATCTCCTCGCACAAGTTAACTTCTTCAGTTACCTATTAATGATGCCTAGCTAATCGTTATCATTTCTAGTTGTTTTGCTAACATTGAAATAAGATAGTCTGTATTGACTACATTGATGAGCCGTGTGATGAAATATTATTATCACATGATGTTGTAAGAAAGGTGAACGCATGGTGAGGGATTAGGTGGATTTGACGTTCACTAAAATGATACTGTAGTGACATTGTGTACAGTATAACAATATATTTTCTTCTATGTGATAAATATCTACCTGGTGATTATTTCCAAATATACATTTTTTCCAGCTATTCATGGGAATGTTTGTACCAATTTTTGAGAAGAGTGGCGTTCAAGGTATAAAACAGCGTCTTGAGCACTTTTATTCTAGGGTAGGTATCCAAAAATTACTGCATTATCGGAAATGAAATAAGGCATAGATTTGTTACCATATTAGAACATGAAATTAACAGCTAAATGTGGATATGCCCACTCCCTGGCTATATTAAGACAGGGATTTTCCTTTACATAGAGTTACTAGTACCGGGTACTAGTAAAAACTCTGTCGTGCTAGTGCAATCTTTGATCCGGACTAGTGTAAACTCAGGACCACTAACCCGGTGGTCTAGTGGAAAAAAATTGTTGAGGAAAACCCCTGTAAGACATCAATCACACCGTAATATCTGTGTTTTCTTTCAGTATTTATTGACACTGAAGCTACCACAAAGTGATATATTGGACGTATTCTCTGGGTTACACTTCTTACCGCTAGACAAAAATACCTATCTCCGCATCCAGTGTTTTATCAACCTTCTGGAGTCTTCATTTCCCCAAGTCAAATATTCCGCGTTCCTGTACAACGATCAACTTGTTTGGTGAGAGTTGTTTTACTACCCACTCTCCTAGAGGACTACCGCTTTCCTGTTTGTAGTGATACTTGGATACTTTTACTAAACCGATAAAGAACGCAAACCTACTAATTCTAAATACTGTATCTTATGAAAAAATATTGAAACCTTCTTTAAAAAGCCTTAATTATAAACGGAAATAAGATCAAATAATAAATCCTACTTTTCCACTTTTGCAAAATAAAAGGATTAGTTTTTCTTTAAGGTAAATCCATAATAGTTTTATATTATATTACCATAATGACAGCAAGTTATAAACTTGGAGCCTTTGATAGAAACGAGCTTCTCTACGAAGTTTCAAAAATAAAAATAATAAAAACTCTTTCAAAATGTGCAGGGAGTGTGTGAACTTATTTAAGACTTGTGTGCTTTCACAATATCGTTGACGGATTTGTTAGTGTGTATTTTCACTCAAATAATTGATCATTACAATTTTTTTGTTTTCTGTCATTTGCCTTTGCAAAACTAAAATCGATATGTTCTGTAATCAAAAGTGTAGAAATATTCTTCGTATAAAAATATAACATAGCATTTTGTGTTATTCTCTCATTTCGTGAGAAGTTGTGTGGGCGAAAATGACAATCTTATACCTGGTAATCAAATTTAAAGTTTATAGCTCATTGTGTTTACGTCTCCTTTACAGGAGTGGCCTGGAGCAGGATGACATGCGGGTTATGTACCGCTACCTGACGACCAGCCTGTTCCCCTCCTACATGGAACAGGAGTTCCAGGGCTCCCAGTCGGCCGGCACTGCCAACTCCAACTCACAGACCAAGCACTACGGCAAGTAAGTGACACTGTATGAGCCGAGCGAAGGGCTGGTGTTCAAATAAACAAGATTTAATCACAATTTTAGGATATCAACCTTAATAGTGCACCTTAATAGTTACACATGAGTAAAGATTTGTTACATTGAGGTCAAAGATTACCTTCATAGTTTTCTTTCGTTTTATTCTCATTTCTACTGACAGTGATGTAAGTTTTTCAGATTTTTTTCTGATCTCAGATTTTTCACCCAATACCTCAAATAATAACTTTATAAGATGATTGTTTACATTACGTTTTTTTGGCATTTTAAGTTAAATTCAGATTTCTGTCATACTGCTTCAGGTTTTTTTTTTATTTTTACCTCTGACTTAGTTCCCTGTACTGAAAATGGAAACTTCCTGTGAATAAAATGAGGCCTTAACTTTACCATTTTTGATTATAATTACATTTCTTAAGATTTTCTTAAAAATGTATCCATGTTTACAGATATATGTACCGTTAGATACATCGAGAACAACAATACGTTCCTGGATACGCATGTATTTTATTACAATATTTCCAGATACATAACCGGACCCCCAAACCTTCAAGATGACAGTAATCTGGGTAAAGTACCGCGGGTCTACGTGAACACGGACACGACGTATGAAGAGTGCCACCTGGTGGTGTATAAAGCACTCAGTGCTAGCATCTGCCTTCTGGTGGACGGTAAGTGCAACTAAGGTTATCCTGCAAATGGTGTTTAATGCGAACAATACACTTGTATTTTATTATAAACACTTGATATGAAATGGAACGCTCGTTCTGTTCTTTACACACACAATAGATGTAGTAATGCCACTTTTAATTGAAAGCTCGTTTAATTCCCAAATTAAAAATAAAGCTGAAACAATTTTGAGAGAAATGAGACAGAATATAGAAATTAGGTTTAACCGAATTACATTATCACTATGTCTGCCCTTTATTTTATGAAAGAGGATGATGACTCTAATATATTTTTAAAAAACTTTGTGGTTTATCTTGTATTAAAAGTTTTCGGCAATTTTAAGGAACCGTATGTTTTTAAAAGTGTTCTTAAATTATAGATATATTTTTCAGCTGCTTTTCAAATGACTGGTGATTTCTTCCGACGTCTGGACGGTTTCCTTGGACCCAGTCTGAGCTCGTTAGCGTCAGATATAGGGGAACAATATTCAAAACGACCGTCAAGGTAAATGTTTCATCAGTTCTCGTTGTTATTGATATTATGGAGTATTTCTTGTAGTCAAATTACCCATATTATCTTTATTGATTAAACAAATTCCCCTTTTTTTTGCGCCCTGTAATACCTTAATTTAACATAGTTAAGTAATGCCGTTTCAATACACTCTATCCAAACCCATTTCTGTATTGAAAACAGTCTTTTTTTTCCAATACCTGAATCCCATTAATTCTTTGCACACCTTTGATTCATTGATTACAGTACGAGTGAGATCCAGTTTAAGTACGTGTACTTTAACCACATGAACCTGGCCCAGAAGACGACGGTTCACGCCGACGGCCGTAAGTCGTCCACCGTGAACGTCGCCCCCGACGTGCTACGCCTGCTCGCCGACTTCAACTCAGACCTCGATACGTGAGTAGCGAACCAGAAGATAACTGTCATGCTCCATAATCCGCTTGTCCACTTGCAAAAAAAATCGCCGTCACCTTTGTGACAGACGGACAGAGATACTATTTTTCCATCCCTTCCCGAATTTTCGGACTTTTGAATGCTCCAGAATTTAAAAAAAGAATATCATTTTACAGAACGAAATACTGTAGTTGATTGAAGTCCAGATTTTATATTAATGTCAGAACTTATGATATACATGAAGATATTATTTTTCAATTCTATACTTATCCTTCTACTTACCACATACAAATGTATGTTTAATACAGATTTCAAAAAAACAACATAATAACCCACAACCAACTTCCTTTCGTCACAGTAATGTGAATATCATAGATATTTTGTCATCCCTATCACGATAACTTCCGATTGCGTGATCTTGTCAACATGTGGATTGTAATGTATCATTGAGCTAATTTCAGTAGTAGGATATGTTCGCTAAAAATAGCGTTTTCTTCTCCAGGGTGACGGCCGTAGAAGACGGGGAGACCATCGTCAAGACGTGCTCCGACTGCTGGGTGGTGGGCAAAAAGTCGGACCAGCGAGAGTTCTACGTTATTATCAACCAGAAGAACGCCAATCTCATCGAAATAAACGGTAGGTAAACCATGTGATATATTCATAGAATTAAAAATATATTTAAATGTATTTAGTATTCAAATTATCACTACTATGTCGTTACAGTTGTGGGTAATGCGTCAAAATATTTGGAGAAAGGAGATGGGCAACTGTGATAATTTTGCAAAAACAAAGAAAACGTTTTTGTTATCTTTTCAGAGGAAGTTAAGAAGCTATGCGCCACACACTTCAGCAACATATTCTTCCTCGACTAAGTTATCGGATATATGTCAAATACAAATGTAAATGAAACTATAAGTATTCCCCATTCTTTTATAAAGACGGGAACTCTGTACTCTACCAGGGCACGTCTACTTGACAGGTGCTGGTTACCTGTTTACAAGTCACCTCCAGCTAAATATGTTTTAAATTAACAGCAGTTTAGTTCTGAGATAATAGGTACATAGTCTCAAGTGTAAAACACTTGGTTTCTTAACCAGACTCAAATTTCGTAATCTAGAACAGTTTAGATATCTTTAATATTATTGCAATTCAGTGTACACTTTTGAAATTAACTTGATTTGTTACATAATGTCTGCGGTAACGATGTTTGACGTTTAGATTGTGAGACCAAGGTTATCAACTGGGAATCAAATTTCTTTATACCTCTCGGACACACGAGAGAATAATAATGGTGGAGACGAACTGTTAAGTGTTACAAGCAGATACTCCATGAATTGCTTTTAGTCTTTTCTATGATAATGGCTATTTTCATGTACATGTACACATATATAGTTTCTAAGTTAAATACATTTGGAGATTCAAGTAATTCCCTTTATTTTCTCAAACATAGGCATCTGAGATATGTTCAAGAATTTCTGAAAATGCTTTACTATCTTGTCAAATCTATGATAGAGTGACACCAGTGTAGGTCGTTTAAAAAGTGAATTTGACGGATACCAAAGAATGTTTAAGAGGAAGAGCTAGCCGAAAATCTGTTATATGGCACGGTTGTACTTTCTTTCTCCTTGCCAAAAGATGGATCACGTTTGTTTTATTATTGACCTACTTTATTTCTGGGGCGCCTCCATACACATCCTAATTTCACTAATAATCAGCAACTTGTTGGTCCCAGTTAACTACTTGATCCATCCTGCTACCTGTCAAGAACTCAGTAATCATAGTCTGATATACTTGTATTGACTATGCAGATATTCTAATATGCTCAAAACAATTTGTTTGTTAAATGTTATTTCTGTCTATTTTACCACATGCGATTATAACAAAACTTAAAACTATGGTGCATTTTCCATGAACATTTCAGAATAAATTTGAAAAATATTGGACATGAAGAGATATTTGATATTATTTTTGATTTAATATTAAATAACTGATATAAATGTCCAGCAACAAGCAAAAAATTACAATTCTATGCATGTTTTTAGTGAAAAAATCCTCGCATATATACTAATTTTCGAAAATCAGCTGATTAGTGGAAGGATTTTTTCACTCTAATCGATCATGAGACCTGTCTTTTGTTCTTTTGGGAAAATAACGGATCTAAAAGACTATTGTTCACACATCTATTGTATTATGAATTACCTTGGTCGCCACCTTCATTGATCACCGCATCCGCCCCTGCACCCCCACCCCCACCCTCACCTCCACCTACCCCTCACCCCTCCCCCTAAACACTAGGCGCTGGGTGCCTCTGTGAAACCAAGTGGGTGCCTGCTGTAAGCCCAACGCTGATTGGTCAATGGCACCTCGCACGGCATGCACGCCTCTTAGCCCTTACTATTGGTATAGTAAGGGCTGAGAGGCGTGCATGCCGTGCTGTGAGAGGTACCATTAACCAATCAGCGTTGGGCTTACAGCAGGCAGGGCATGTGAACTCCCATCCGCTGCCTGCCTGGGCTCCCCCCTCTTTATAGTACCTGCTGGGCTTTGCACGGTGGGGTATTATGTCATTGACCAATGAGTGCAGTGGTTAGAGCAGGCGTCCCTCCACTGCTTTTGGTCTGTTCCTATTGGGCGCACACCCGCACATGAGAGTCTTTGGCGAGACGCCATTGGCCAATCCGTGGTCTGCCTACCGAATCTCGCAGGCCTGCACGGTCCAGGTGGACGCTAGTCCGTAAGCGTCCCCACTGTTCAGGCCCAGTAGGTACGTTCATGGGCGTTGAAAACATGGCTCTGATTGGTCAGAGCTTGACCTAGCTCCCCCACAGAGAAGAATTATTTTATTGGCTATGGTATTTTTAGTAAGGTCACGCTCTCAAGGCCATGGGGATTACCTTCCTTACCTGCCAACTTCAAACAACTCTTCTAGTCTGGTGTCGCACGACCCGCCCACAAGGGTGGGTCTGGAATGGTACTCTAGAGGGTCTGCGCGGAAACAATTAATAGAAGAATAGTGTCCCGTTTTGTATGTAAATCTCCCGTTTTTCTGTGTATAAACACTGAAAAATTTAAATAAACTGCTGAGAACTTGTTAACCCTTGCTACCTTCTTTTTTTAGGTTAAAATTATAGAAATTTTGAACAAAAGTTCGCCCAAATGAAACTCGCCACCCCCAACCCTCCACAGCAGATTCTGGGTCCACAGATCGTGTTTTTTTTTTATTCATTACCACATCAAATGATGAGCTAAATCCTTTTTTGATTAGGAATTTTCAACAACTCTGATAAGAGACCGTTTTCTTATGTTCAATAAGTTATGATCATAAATAATGTCAAATATTGTATGGACAAAAAACAGAAGCTAATTAGTTAAAGCTTTTATATTTTTTTATTCAATATTAACATACAACAGCAATGACAAAACTTATTTTTTCTTTATTATCATGAAGATGTAAGATATGTGTTTTACAACAGGACTTTCGTGGAATAAATGTGTTGATCATCCAAATGCTTTTTAATATAATTTATCAAACAGTATAATAGTAATGAGGAAATATGAAATTTGTAGAATAGAGGAGCTTGTTCGCGCAGCTCTAGTTTTCGCACATTTTACGAATTTTTATGAACGGATTTTTTCTATTCGAATAAGATGTGTATTTTTACAATACCTGACCCAAAAGAACGTTATGATAGAATTAATTTTAAGTTTTTATGATGTTCCGTGCATATTTATATTTCTAAAGCCACAAATATGTTATTGTCTATGTGATAAAGGAATAGATGGCAGGACTCTTAAAAAGCTGTTATTTTCTGAAATAATGTTCATAAAATTATTTTTTCAAGAAAAAATATCATTTAAATAACGCAAATTCCATGGATTAGTTTAAAGTGCTATATAATTATTCAGTTATCTCTAATTTTCAAAATAAGACCCCTGCGTGGAAACTATTAACGTAAAATAAAGCTGTTGCTATGTTTTGCACATTTCCCCCCATATTTTTCCAAATTTTCCTTGCTGAAAACTCTTACACTTTTATTCAATGAATTGATAATTTGTTTATTCATGAAATTTTGTAAATATGCGTATTTTCTGCTTTAACAATGTGATCTGATCTTTCATTATTTTACAGATAACATGCTATATTATTATGCACTTTATGAATAATGTAAAAGTCGAGTTATTGAATATAATATATATCAATAGATAATCTTTTTCCAATACAACATTTATGAAAATATTTATGAATTGAATATTTCAATCATTGTATACCTATTATATGATAAAATGCGCAAAAACTGCCTACACAACCTCTCAAAAACGGCCAAAAAAGAGAAACTCTTTATGATTTTCATGAAAGTTCATTTTCTACATTTCATAAAATTATAACTAAGACATATATAAGAAATCTGAGACACACTTCCCTGTGTTATGTTTTCTTGATTCAATGTTTGTGTTTTCGGTCAGCACCCATGCCTTATGCAGAACATAATTTGATATTGGCTTAATCAAACAGAAAAAACAAAAGGAGTAATATTTTATTTTTTCTTGTTGTTATATGACATTACAAAATCAACTGTTTTCTTTTTTCCTCAGCTTACTCCATCCACCGGCTTGAAACTTGCAGAAATGTGGCCTTTGCTTCTATAAAAAAGAAAATTGTCAATATTATGATATGCATGGGCGCAGCTTGGTGTAAACGCAATGTTGAAAAAACTAGGAATGTAGTTACAATTTTACTAAGACCAAATGAAAAAATTAAAGAAAAGAAATAGATAATCATGTTTTCTCAAAGTCTTACAATGATACTAATATCATGTAAAACGTAATAACAATTTTGTCACTATGAATATAATTGTTAAAAGTCTATTTTGCTTGACTTTTAGTCTATTGAGCAGGTACGACCTTAGATTACTGGTTCACAACGTTTTTATGATTTGGAAAAATCAAAAAATTCTAAGATTTGCATATACCTTGGGAGGGGACATTTCTCAATAATAAAAAATATAATTGTTTGCTAGTAGAGTAGGGTTGCCAGTTTTCGCGCATTGCTAGTTTTCGCGCATTTTACGCATTTTTATGGACGCATTTTTTCTACAGGTAGCTTAAACATATTTTTCTGCTCTCAGATGCAAAAGAAAGTTGTTGTGGAACAAATGTGATATTTTTTTATGATATCTAATGGATATTTATGTGTTTTACAGGCAAAGATATGCTTCTGGTTACATAATAGTTGGTTACATGGCGGAACCCTTAAAATATTGCTATTTTCTGAAATAACTACCCTAAAATCATTTTTATCAATTAATAATCGTACTTAAATGAAATGAATATTATAAATATTAGTTTGAAGTGTTATCTGATCGTTTAGACAACAGAACATTCACATTTCATGCCTATTTTATAAAATAGACCCCTGCGTGAAAACTAATAACTCAAAATAAGGGAGTTGTCAGTTTTCGCGCATTTTTCTTGCATATTTTTCCGAAATTTCCGATTTTTCCACGATTTTCACTACAAAAAAACGGACAAATTTACAATCCAACTATTATATGCCAGAAACAAGCGGTCGGCCATATGCAACAGTGCACCATGGGGGAGGTGGGAAATCCCACCTCCGATGGTAGACATGATCTGTCCTACTAGGAGCCCTAGCGGCGAGTGTAGACAGCTCTCAGTCTAGGTGGACGCTAGTCCTTCCATGACCTAGAAACCTCTTACATAATACACTTTGGGAAACAGTAGGTCTGAACTCAAGAGACTAGGTGGACGCCTGGCAGGGTTGTCAGGGTTGTCAGGTCGGGCTCCGCAAGGCGGGGCATTATGCCAATGACCAATGAGTGGTTAGTGGTTAATATTGACGACTAATATTGACTTAAAGTGACTAACTCTGACTCTTAAGCGTTTTTAAGCAGTTTTAACCACTCTTGGACAATTCTAATGGGCATTAGGCAATGTTAGAGAGCAGTGGCAACTAACAGCGACTAACACTGACTTTTAAGCACTTTTAACAACTTTTAACCACTGTTAGGTACCTTTAAACGCTTTTATACACTCTTCCAGAGGAGTGATGACTAGTGACTAACGACGACCAATATTGACTAAATGTGACTAACTCTGACTCTTAAGCGTTTATAAGCAGTTTTAACCACTCTTGGACGATTCTAATAGGCATTAGGCAATGTTAGAGAGCAGTGGCGACTAACAGCGACTAACACTGACTTTTAAGCACTTTTCACAACTTTTAACCACTGTTAGGTACCTTTAAACGCTTTTATACACTCTTCCAGAGGAGTGATGACTAGTGACTAGCGACGACTAATATTGACTAAAAGTGACTAAGTCTGACTCTTAAGCGTTTTTAAGCAGTTTTAACTACTGTCGGACAATTCTTATGGGTATTAGGCAATGTTAGAGAGCAGTGGCGACTAACAGCGACTAACACTGACTTTTAAGCACTTTTAACAACTTTTAACCACTGTTAGGTACCTTTAAACGTTTTTATAAACTCTTCCAGAGGAGTGATGACTAGTGACTAACGGCGACTAGTATTGACTAAAAGTGACTAACTGACTCTCAACCGTTTTAAAGCAGTTTTAACCACTGTTGAACATTTCTAATGGGCATTAGGCAATGTTAGAGAGAAGTGGCGACTAACACTGACTTTTAAGCACTTTTAACAACTTTTAACCACTGTTGAGCACTTTTAAACGCTTTTATACATTCTTCCAGAGGAGTGATGACTAGTGACCAACGGCGACTAGTATTGACTAAAAGTGACTAACTCTGGCTTTTAAGCATTTATAAGCAGTTTTAACCACTCTTGGACAATTCTAATGGGCAATAGGCAATGTTAGAGAGCAGTGGCAACTAATTATGACTAACACTGACCTTTAAGCACTTTTAACAACTTTTAACCACTGTTAGGCACCTTTAGACGCCTTTATACTGTACTAATAGCTTAGTACTTTTAATATATAATCATCCTGTATAATATAGCTGGGATCAGACCTAGCAAGTCTACCTCTAGGCAGAGACATTTTACGCTCCCAGCGCCACCTGTTAACCGGTATAAAAGGTGTTGCAAAGGTATGGAGCGAGTTAGTTAGAAGTTAGAGTTAACCATAGAAATAGAAGAACTGCTTGGAGTAATACCTATGGCTCCTGCGCAGTATACTGGAGTTTACCACTACCAACAGCGTCGGACAAAGGATTGTGATAGAGCTAAGCACTAGGGCGGTCTAGGATGTGTTGGAACAACTTGTATTCTAAATGTGGTTGATTGCTGATAGGAGATGGGAAGGTGGACTGATAAAGACTTATTCACTGTGGCTTTGACTCGGGATGAGATGTTAATTGAATAAAAGACCTTTCACTTTACCAGCTCCCTCATCGTCCATTTCTTTTGAACTATTGGGGAATGGATGTATTAACTTTTAACGCAGGCTGATCGGATCGATAACCTGGATGAATAACTCACGGATTAATTAGTTATACACATCAAGCAGTATTAAATCAAACACTAACAATAGTTCAATACATTCTTCCAGAGGAGTGATGACAAGTGACTAACGGCGACTAATATTGATTAAAATTGACTAACTCTGACTTTAAGTGTTTATAAGCAGTTTTAACCACTCTTGGACAATTCTAATGGGCATTAGGCAATGTTAGAGAGCAGTGGCGACTAACAGCGACTAACACTGACTTTTAAGCACTTTTAGCAACTTTTAACCACTGTAAGGCACCTTTAAACGCTTTTATACACTCTGCCAGAGGAGCGATGACAAGTGACTAACAGCAACTTATATTGACTGAAAGTCACTTACTGACTTTTAAGCGTTTTAAAGCATTTTTAAGCAGTTTTAACCACTCTTGGACAATTCTAATGGGCATTAGGCAATGTTAGAAAGCAGTGGCGACTAACACTGACTTTTAAGCACTTTTAACAAGTTTTAACCACTGTTAGCCACCTTTAAAGGCTTTCATACACTATACTAGAAGAGTGATAACTAGTGACTAACAGCAACTAACATTGACTAAAAGTGACTAACTCTGACTTTTAAGCGTTTTTAAGCAGTTTTAACCACTGTTGGACGATTCTAATGGGCATTAGGCAATGTTAGAGAGAAGTGGCGACTAACAGCGACTAACACTGACTTTTAAGCACTTTTAACAACTTTTAACCACTGTTAGGCACTTTTAAACGCTTTTATACATTCTTCCAGAGGAGTGATGACTAGTGACCAACGGCGACTAGTATTGACTAAAAGTGACTAACTCTGACTTTTAAGCGTTTATAAGCAGTTTTAACCACTCTTGGACAATTCTAATGGGCATTAGGCAATGTTAGAGAGAAGTGGCGACTAACAGCAATTAACACTGACTTTTAAGCACTTTTAACAACTTTTAACCACTGTTAGGCACTTTTAAATGCTTTTATACATTCTTCCAGAGGAGTGATGACTAGTGACCAACGGCGACTAGTATTGACTAAAAGTGACTAACTCTGACTTTTAAGCGTTAATAAGCAGTTTTAACCACTCTTGGACAATTCTAATGGGCATTAGGCATTGTTAGAGAGAAGTGGCGACTAACAGCGACTAACACTGACTTTTAAGCACTTTTAACAACTTTTAACCACTGTTGGGCACTTTTAAATGCTTTTATACACTCTTCCAGAGGAGTGATGACTAGTGACCAACGGCGACTAGTATTGACTAAAAGTGACTAACTCTGGCTTTTAAGCGTTTATAAGCAGTTTTAACCACTCTTGGACAATTCTAATGGGCATTAGGCAATGTTAGAGAGAAGTGGCGACTAACAGCGACTAACACTGACTTTTAAGCACTTTTAACAACTTTTAACCACTGTTAGGCACTTTTAAACGCTTTTATACATTCTTCCAGAGGAGTGATGACTAGTGACCAACGGCGACTAGTATTGACTAAAAGTGACTAACTGACTCTTAACCGTTTTTAAGCAGTTTTAACCACTGTTGGACATTTCTAATGGGCATTAGGCAATGTTAGAGAGAAGTGGCGACTAACAGCGACTAACACTGACTTTTAAGCACTTTTAACAACTTTAACCACTGTTGGGCACTTTTAAACGCTTTTATACACTCTTCCAGAGGAGTGATGACTAGTGACTAACGGCGACTTATATTGACTTAAAGTGACTTACTGACTTTTAAGTGTTTTTAAGCATTTTTAAGCAGTTTTAACAACTGTTGGACAATTCTAATGGGCATTAGGCAATGTTAGAAAGCAGTGGCGACTAACAGCGACTAACACTGACTTTTAAGCACTTTTAACAAGTTTTAACCACTGTTAGTCACCTTTAAAGGCTTTCATACACTATACTAGAAGAGTGATAACTAGTGACTAACAGCAACTAACATTGACCAAAAGTGACTAACTCTGACTTTTAAGCGTTTTTTAAGCAGTTTTAACCACTGTTGGACGATTCTAATGGGCATTAGACAATGTTAGAGAGCAGTGGCGACTAACGGCGACTATCACTGAATTTAAAGCACTGTTAGACACTTTTAAAGGCTTTCAGACACTATTCCAGAGGAGTGGTGACTAGTGACTAACGACGACTAATATTGACTGAAAGTGACTAACTCTGACTTTTAAGTGTTTTTAAGCAGTTTTAACTACTGTCGGACAATTCTTATGGGTATTAGGCAATGTTAAAGAGCAGTGACAACTAACAGCGACCAACACTGACTTTTAAGCACTTTTGACAACTTTTAACCACTTTAATGGTCAATTCCATACTCCCTAGCTTGGGCATTCAGTAGTACACTACAGGGCGGTTCGTCGTTAACCCATAAACGAGATGATACATTACAAATATCCATCTATATGGTAACAAGGTTTATCCACAGATAATAATGTTTCTGAATAACTAATAATGTTATCCTATTCCTACTACATAATTACAATGCGCCAAATTCTCGTTTCCTAAACGAAATCGATCTTTCTATAAATTTGGTGATCTTTTTACTTGTCCTTTATACTGCTGTCCGTAAATCACCAATCTTCTTAAAACATTTTTTTTTATATAGATATTATTTGTAGATGATCCATGCCAAATTTATAATGATTTTTTCACTAATAGATCGTTTACGATCTTCATTACATGTTTCTTGTTTTTTAAAGAAAGGTGTCGGAGTAAAATTGGTTGAATGAAATTTCAGTTTAATCACCAAGTAATCATATTGAGTTTATGTAGTATCTCATAATATTATATTCCTTGTCCCCTAATTTTCCATGAAAATTTGCTTGATAAAACTGTATTTTCTGACAATTTTCTATTTCCAAATGCATTTATTTAGATCTGATGTTTTGCCTTATTGCATATATCTTTTAACATCAATAAAATGTGGGTTAAAAATTAGGGTAAATCAAGTAAGTGGACACAAGATTTTCCTTAGGCCTGACCCGCTCACTATTAAACTGAATAGAGAATAAAAGTGGGTCAGAGTAAACACTGGAATATTTTCTTTTTAAATCAAATGAACAATGACATCTCAAATTGATATATTGAAAGGATCTTTTTGTAGCCATAGCATGAAACTGATCTAATTACAAATAATTCTATAGACTTCAAAACCAGTGAAATCCTAGTCAATAGGAAGATCTGTGCTCTAGAGTAGAGCAAAATTTGTCCATTAGATGTGCCCAGCTGGCTGTGATCAGAATAAATAGACCTTTTTATATGGATTACCATGCTTTAACTACTCGAGGGACACATAAATGTGGAGGTGTAATAATTGTGTAATTATAGGAAGTGTCTCAAGTTACTCAAATAGTGTAGATACTCAAATAATATAGATACTTGGAAAGTAACTCGAAATGTAAAATATCCCAAAAGTACAAAAACTGTTGAGGTATTACACAGGTTTATGGGGCAAACACAAGATTTATGGGGGATTTGTCACGTGCACGTGATGTACTTGCATGGCGTCAGTCCTAGTTAAAGAAACCACATGCATAAAGAGGTGTTAGGACTAAGACCGAATCTCTCTCTGGTGTGCTTTGAGAGCAAGGCTTGTCAGGGCCGGAGCAAGCAGTAGATAAGCCAGGAACGTCGCCGGCAGCAGCCAGAGTGTTTATGATATTGGTTGAGTAAACACTTGATGCAGGAGTAGGCCAGGATACTGGGAACTCTGCAGGCAGGCTTGACTGTGACTAGGAGCATTCTGTAATGAGGGCTGAGTGGACTAGCCTAAGGACTGATGAAATGTTAACAGGAGGTCAGTGACTTGAATCATATATCATGGACATTAATAAACAACATCCTTTCACACAAGTGTTCTTGTCAGCTTTAGATGAAGAATTGTGTCTCAAATGATTTGCGGTTTTAATGACGAGAAGGTTGCAACTAGAACTAGCTCACTCAATGGAAAAATGAGTTAAAGAATAACGCTTAATCACTCCCCTATCATTAACGATAAAGTTGACCTCCATAGTTCAATGTTTTAGCCAATCAGCATTTAGCTGTGGCCTATAAAAGGTGGACTGTTTGCCTGAAATAAACCTCTGTCCTTCAAGGCGCTCAACTGTAAACATCTGATCCATTGTTATCTTATGCTAGTATTTAACACCATAAGATAAAAATGACTTGAGCACCTGCTGACCCAACTGCAGCCCAGACTGGATGTGGGCCCCGAAAAGTTTCACATCCATTTACCTTATGATGACGTGGCATCTACACTCTCCGCCCTAGCACACAGAGAGTCACTGTTAGCCCTGATTCTGACTTTCTTAAAAGTTAGCTAAGATTATATGCAGTGGACTGACGTCCGCGTCAATACACAATGACACAATGCTAGAATAGTCTCAACCCATGACACTCTTCCCTTCTGTTTCATAGTGGATCCATTTGAGTAGATCCCCCCCCCCCAAACAAGACACTCTTGAGACCCCAAATAAGTCCCTCGAATAAGTTCAAGTCCCCCAAATCCCTTTTGAACCCACATTTTCTTAAGTACATCCAAACATCAGACCAGGTGTTTACAGAGGAAAGTGGGAAAAAAGTATAGGCCTATGTGTGTGCCATACATATTGACAATGCTTTGTAAAAATGATCAATTAAAAAACACAAATAAATATGGTCTCATTATTTCAACCCCTTCGTTTATTGAGGAACAGGATCATACATCTGATACTATTCAGTCAGTGAGATACAATGCGTTTTACTGCATTTATACTTCGGAGAAGGCTGATTTGAGGAGGCAGCGTGATTCTATGCCTGGGGGCACCTCATGGACACTGTTACCGAAGAGGAACCCACCCAACATGGTATCACCAACTGAGGCCTCCCACACAGAGACATCATGAGAGGCCAGGGAACCGCTGTCGTCCCAGATCTAGAAACGACAAACAGTACTTCTGTACACCAGATCTGACACCAACAAGCACATCTTATAGCGTTCATAAATATCAAAATTGGAGTTCATGATAATCTTTTGCAATTGTCTTAAGGTTTCATCCTAAATGCAACAACCTCTAAAGAAATTATTTAAGATAATTTCTTTCTCTGTAGCCAAAGTTTGCAATGAAAATAATTGGCTATTCATTTAATGGGAAAACAATGCTAAACAGGTTGGGGATACCACTGAAAAACAGGACGTCCTGTAAAAACAGGACGTCCTGTTATAACAGGCAATTATGGAAAAGTGTATTATCTAACTATCTTAGATGATATTATACATGAATAATACACAAGACAAACATGATATAAAACTGCTATAATTATGTGAAAAATGCAAAAATCATGAAATTTTCCATTTAACATGAATTTGATAACATTTTCCATTTTGAAAATTACATGAACAAGAATTTCACAATTTATATTGTTACATAAATATAAATGCTCAGATAATGAGGAGTTTGCTAAATTCAAAAATTATTTGTTATGAGAGTACACATCTTTTGCATCAAAATGATGCATTTTCACATTCTATCGTTACATTTTTTTAAATATTGATTTTTGATTTTTAAAAGTTACAAAAATCATACCAAGAAAACAGCCCATCCTGAAATAAAGGGATGTCTTTGTGATCCGTTTTTACAGGACTTCCCGTTTTTTCAGGCAGACTTTTAAAAACCATTAAAACAGTGATTGTGATGATGGGATTTGATTTGAATTTGACCAAATAATTGTTTGTTATGTAGAGTCAAATTTTGAAATTGAATAAATTAAATTGGATTGTTTTGAAATGATTTAAAGGGTTGTGTCCTGAAAAAACGGGACATCCCGATTTTCCCATCGTAGCCCCAACCTGCTAAAGGGAATCAGTTTGATTCTTAATGTCCAACCCTTGATATACCTGTGATGCATCATTTTGATTGGCAGCTGGCAAAGTCATAGATAATACTTATGAAGTCGATAGTATATGATATAAGAGAATGGTACAGTTTTTGTCTATTCCCATCACCTTGTCACTGGAAGTTGGATTATGTTGTGTGACTATTCTATTCAACCAAATTTCACCCAACCACGGATAGCTGATTTTCAGTGTCTTAAGCACCTGCAGGCTAATTTGGGCTTATTTTGTCGACAAAATCCAATGAAATACTATAGAAAATAAACAAATAATTGTTATATATCCATTCATAATGAATACATTTTCAAACAACTCAGGAATATTAAATGTATATGGATACTTATTTGAAAAATAATGATGACTTATTTTTAATGATACATTTCATGAAAAGCCTTGACTTTTGTCAACATATTACCCAGCATGCACCTGGTTTGAGGCTAACCTGCTATCCAGGGGCTGTCCATAAATGACGTCATGCGCCTTGGGGGGGGGGGGTGTCCAGGCCCCTATACATTTCTATAGTAAAAGCATGACGAAGGGGGGGGAGGGGGGGGGGTCAAAAATGGTCAAAAAAAGCATGACGTCATTTATGGACGGCCCCCCATGTTTGGTAGAAATATACTAATTCAGCTAATTCCTTTTTTGACGCTTACTGCTTCC
This sequence comes from Lepidonotus clava, assembly GCA_936440205.1. NCBI lineage: Eukaryota > Metazoa > Annelida > Polychaeta > Phyllodocida > Polynoidae > Lepidonotus > Lepidonotus clava. The sequence continues at coordinate 26,166,902 of OW387135.1, forward strand.
TTCTTTAAAATATATGAGACAATCAATTGTGCATTGCATTACATTAGGGCTTGATATGAATAATTTTCTAGGTGCATCACATTTTACCAAACTATAAAACTCGACCAATTCAAGAAGGGCTGCCCCTAGCCTGTACATATATATTTCCCTAATTTTTCCAAAGGAAGAGTACTAGCTATAGAAAGTTATCCACCTCCCCTCCTCCCCTCCTCCTCCACCTTTCCCATTCTAATATTCTCACCTTTTTGTTGAGTGTACATTTTGCAGTCAGGTCGGCACGGACACATCGAACTTTATAGAATAGATCCTGGCCTGGCGTAGTTATACGGTTTGCTCCATAGAAGAAATCACCAAGAGCAACGTATCCTGGATTAAACACAAAGTTGATCATAAAACAATTATTTTTTTCAAATTTCCCTGTCAAACTCCAATCATCAAGAAAGAGATTCTTAAAAGAATCCAATCAGGTAAATTTTGATTAGGCTCTCAAGATCAGCAATTTTGCCTTTTACCAAAATTGATAGTGGTATTGAAAAATGATCTCAAAGAGGGATAAATATGTGTCGAATTTCTAATCAGGAGACGTTAAACAAAATTTCTCTGATTAGCAAAATTAGTTACGAAGATATGGGCCCTGATGTTCCTCATATTCTTACTCAGACTTGACAACGTATTACAAGATAATATTACATTATTTCACATTGAGGAGTACATTAAAATATGTAGGCATCTGTTCTAGTCGATATACTATGGCAGTATGTAATTTACCTATGTTGATCAACGGATTTAATCACTTTCTCTTTTGTTACATAATTACAAGCTCTTTTCATCTATACAACATGTATTATAAAGGCCTGAATCGCTCTTTAAAGATTTCATAATGTTTGTTTAGATTCATTATGATCAACAAATTTTGTTGATCATTTTGCTCAAGTAAACGGACATCGGTTGGGGGGAACATTAACATCTATATGACTGTACTGAAATGACTATATTGATGAAATGTGTATTTTGCGGAAATTATATTTTTTCATTATTATATTTGTATACATTCTCATTTCATATCATCATTATTATTTTTTTTCATGTTCAAATGTATGTTTTGTTACAGCACAGATTAATTGTAATGAAGCACCTTTAGGACAGGTAGGCCTCCACAGTGACCCATCGTTCCAGTTGATGCTTCGGCGGTCGTCCCAAATGAACTCGAAGCCCGTTGGCTCGGCCAGTGAGGCCGAGGCATTAATACCGGCTGCCTCTCTGTATGTGCAAAATATCCATAGTGGATTTTTTGAAGATTGAATATTGCCATGCACCAAATAAGGATCAAATAACATGCATTAAGCTTATTTCTAGTGGGGATTTTGCCCATGAAGTCACTACTGGGAATAAGTGTTCAGATAACAAACAAAGTACAAAGTACACAATCAGATATAATCATTCTATCATGACTACCTTACATGATAACTTTTGAGGCCATTTTTATTTTAAGGCGTTTATCTATTCCACACAAATCAGCGGAGAGAGGGGTATCATGTATTTCTATTAATTACAATCCTATTTGGTGAAGTTTCGTGTTCTAGAATTTTAAGTTAGTCATTTATTTTACAGTCCCTGATGGTTTATTTAAATTATATGGTACCTTTTATCTGATTTACAGATATGGAAATCAGAGTATTGTTCCAATGTTGAGTTTCCCATACCAGATAACCAGAATGTCCTATGGCAATTGATTAAGAGAGGAGCTCTTTTTTGTGGTTGAAAATAATTCTTAAAATCTAAATCCTACCGAAAAGTCATCAAGGAAAATTGTGTCCAATAGTGCGCCATCCCCTTTCAAAAGAGTCTACTAGATCCAACACCATCCGCCAATTGCTCACCAATAACCCTATAATTATTCGTGCAAAGATTTCCCAAACATAAACTCTAAAATTCATTTCAGAATAATTATAGTTGTAATTCATATGTTAATGGGCGTCAAGATTTAAAATTAAAGTAACCTACACGAAGCCATAGATGGGAATTTTGATGTCGTCATGGTTCTTCTGTCCCCGCTGACCCAGCGTCTTGTAGGCGGTGCCTGGGGGGCTCTTCGGGCCCCAGCAAATGAAGTCGTCGCTATACAAATCCAAGAAATGGGATTGTATTACTCTCAGATTAAATGCTTTATTCTTTAAATTGTGATTTTTCAATTGTATAGGTCCTACGTCAGATAATGAAATACATAAGACATTAAGTGAACAAAAAACCTTGGTAATTGACGGATCAAAAAGTTAAATAAATTGTGTGATTTATATTCTTAAATTCATTGATGTTCTTAAACCTTGTCATTACTTTACCTTGCCAAGCCTCCGCGATCCCACCAAACCTTTTCAGTTTCTTCAGCGTTGGACCGCTTCAACGCCTTCAATTCTGGAACCTGATGTAGAAAAATGCTTGTACATGTAAGTAGATGCAAGGGGAAAAGTAACAGAATTAAACTTAAAGAGTGATCAGAGACAGAAAACTATCATAAGAAGGTCAATTGTGCGACACAAAACAAATAAAATAAAGTTTCCAAAAATGATTTGGCCTTTCCTTACCATACTTAATGGATGACCCCCCAACCGTCACAGCAAAAAGAAATATCACAGCAGAGAAAGATTATGAGAAGGGCAAAGAATTTATGTTATACCAGCATTGGTAATTTCTTAGAAGTTAATTGTTGAAGAAGTAAATAGTTACATTGAAATGGAATAGAAAATAATGTAGGAGAAAATAACGGTGGTCCAGAAGTAGAGAAAAACTTTCATCACAAACATGTACTAGGCTAATACTATTAACCACTTCAAAGTTACTAGCTTTTTCTTCATTTCTTCTGTTCTATGCCTCTGGGCCACTGAAAGACGAGACAGACTTGCAAGGTGTTCATTTGCATTGTGTACCATTGGCTTAAAAACCTATAATCCATTATACTACTATAAAAAAAATCTTTCACTTTACTTACCAATTTATAATTTACAATAACTATTGTAAAAAGAAACCATGATAGTTCATTTTACTCACCGCCAAGACGGCTGACGCAGCGGCCAAGAGGAGGAGGGCTGTGAACATGGTGGACCCTGGAGACACGTAGGTTCTGCGCCCGGATAACCTGTCTATACTCCTATATAAAACCACCGATTGCAGATAAGGAAAGTTGGCCACGTCCGGGAACAACGTCTGTAGCTTTCACTCAATCACTCCAACCCACATGTCACCTTTCCCACCCCAGAACAGCACAATTTCTCATTTCTTTTACAGTCCAGTCCGTACATGTATACATGGTCGTGAAACTTATATTTTATATATAGAACTAGGTTGAAATTAAATGAGGTGATCAAGGATATGCAAAGAAGTTGACTCAGTGCCCATGCACCTGATTTTTGATAATTAGTATTCATACCTCTGAAATAAGCAACTTATATGGGATCCGGGAGGGAGGGGAAATGGTACATTGCTATGATATTTCGAAAACTGTTGCCAGTCACGTGACATGCTAACCTAGTGGGATAATAATTATTCTGATCTAAAATTGATAAATTGATTTTTTTTTATAACACCCTGAATATCACAAATTCGATATCGGATATATTGATGGTGTAACGATTATGGAAATTGGTGTACCCATGGAACTCTGAGCTCTCTTCTATGTTTGTCCACCTGATATCAATGGAATATCAACTGGTCTGCAGAATGCCCTTTATAAAATTAATAGGCCTATTCTATTTGGTACACCACTGGGTCACGTTACTGTAGATAGGTTTATAGAGAGAACTTTTTGGATACAATACACTATTAATGAGTCTAAAGTACATCACTGAACCTACAAATTGCTTTAAATTAACCTTTCTCTAGTCAAATGTTCCTATGCGGAATATTACGATTTGCATTCTTTAAGCGTATTCAGACTGGCTACCCTCGATGAAAAAGAAACCAAAGTGTTACCATGGCAGTAAAGAAGAATGTTTAGATTGATTTTTTTCTTTCCTATAGTCATTTTAGTTGATTAAAGATCTGGGTGACAAATTATTACTTTTAAAAGTGATAACATGAAAGAATGAAACCAAGTGAGAGGCGTTTTTGCATGGTCCGGGTAGGGAAATTTAAAGAAGCATAATTATATAACTTGATAATTTCTTCTCATAAATCTCTATTTTATGTCACTTCCAATAATAAACAAACTTTTAGTCTAATTCCTAAAAGGCATCCAAATAGATTATTGACAAATATTTTTTTATTGAGAACACATAATTTATTCCTTTCAAATAACTCCCAAATGCCGAGCATTGCACCACACTAAGCCTCATAGACGACGGTGTATGATGTCTTCAGCAAACACTTCATGGTGATTTTGGGCGGGTGGGCGTGTTGGTTATTGCCGTACAGATAACCCCCTACGGACTTGGAGGAGGCCAGGGGTTCCCAGACGGAGATGTCATACCAGGAGGTGGAGCCTCCGTCGTCCCACACCTTGTCTCCTGGTATACACGTTTCTGTGAGGTCGATGCGCACGCAGCGGAAAGAATCGAACAGGTCCTGGCCAGGCACTGTGATGTAGTTTGCGGGATAGAAGACGTCACCCAGGGCCACGTAACCTATGTATAAAAGATTTATATTTTGTTGATATGTGTAGGCCATGGGGTTGATAGGGTTTGAAAAGGCTCGTTTCCCTGAGACAGACAGCCTTTAAAGGGGTTGGTCGTTTGCTTTTATTCACAAAAAAATGTAAGTTTGCACATCAAAAAGTGTGGGTTTGAGAAGCACATCGACAGTCTTCATCTACCATGTATATTGCTCTCTTAGGTATGCACATCAATCAGTCGGTGGGGTTTGGGGATTTTCAGTGATGTGAGTAGTATATGAAAAGGACGTTGCTTCAGGGTAGCTTATCTAGTTGTTGGAATTTATAATAAATATAAATCAAAGTTAATTGATTTCTGTATGTTTCACAAAGAAATGCATATAATGTACACAGTCCATATTCATTTCTCTCTATGTTGTGATATAATTAGACGAGTGATTTATAAGAAAACTTTCAGGTGTGATCATGGCTACACTTCTAGACCATGTAGGTTATATAGATACAAATCTGCTTTCGGGTGAAACCATGTTAAGTGTGGACTTTGATGTCTTCAGGATATAAAGTGCTGTAACATTTTCCATTATCATAATTGAATACCATTGTTTGATTTGCTAAATTATTCATATAAAAATCAATCTTTGCATATAAAATTTATTTTTGTAGAAAATAATTAATTATTAGATATTTAGAGATAAAACAGGCCTATACCCAATAAATACTATGTCCACAGGGAGAGTTAAAATTTCTTTTTGATCAAAATGTTGATTAAGATACCGTATGAACAAAGGAAATTACTTTTATAACAATCTATGGGTTATTTTTTATTAGATGAACATTTTTGAAAATTTATGTCTATAATTCTTCATTTTGATTTGAATTACTTAAAAGTGTCCACAGAAAAAGGTATCTACAAGACTTTTTCATTAAATAAAGCATTTTCATTGAAAATAAAATAAAATATAGAATTTTTTTAGTGTCAAAAATTAGAATTAACCAGGACCTTCCAACTAAAAACTTGAAAATATCCAAAATGTTATATCATAATGGAAATCCAGGGGTACAAAATGTATTTTTTGGAGAGATTATTTAAGAGGGTATCTACAAGACCATACATATATCCCCAAAATAAAAATAAATTTTAACATTTTTTACTAACAAAGGCTTGACCCCCAGCAGAGTAGACAGTATACCAATTTTCAAGCCAATGGATACATTATTAAGGGTCCTAGAGGCAAATATGTAGTAAAAGGTATCTACAAGATGGTATCTACAAGACTTTTATGGTATCTACAAGACTTTCATTTTAACCCTTTTTATCCTAGATTTGATAACAAAAATTACCATAATGCTATATTATATCAAAATAAAAGGACCTAGAACCGTTGTGCAGTTGCCAAGGGGAGCTTTTATCATAAAAATTGCAAAATTGCCCTTATTTTAAGATAATTATTAAAATATTAACAACTTATCTTGGAAAAAGTTCCAAATTTGTCAATATTCACCATAAGCAAAGGTTTGATATTTACAGTATAAGCTCAAAATCGATTACATTTGTGCCCTTGAAGTTTATGGCCATGGTAGTATAATTTCAGTATCTCTGTAACTTAATATCCAATTTCAACATTCTAGATATCATGTGAAAGATAATTCCGTATTCTATAAGGTGCAATACACATCCTTACATTTGCTTAGAAAGCTTATTATTCGTATGCAATTGAATATTATTGATTCACTTTATTTTTATTAGAAAAAAATAAGAGAAAATGAGTGAAAATGTTAAAAAAAAGGACCTGATTTTAAATCATTCTAACTTTGTAATGAAAAAACTTAACGTTCTCATTTTTTAGAATAAGTTTGGTCCTTACTTGTATATTTGGGAAATACAACCATTGGTTCAATAACTTAAATTCTATTTTTTGACTTTTTTAACACTCAAAATCCACACTTAACGTGGTTTCACCGTTTCAGGTACCCACCAGAGGGACATGAGGGGCGCCATAGGGAGGCGTCCTGTATGTTGGTACCGAAGCGGTCGTCCCAGAGGAACTCGAAGCCCGTCACCTTGGCCAGGGCCCCGTCCTCCAGTTGTTTGAAGCCCATGATGGGGTCCTTGAGGGGGCCATGGTTCTGCTGGCCGCGGTGACCTACCACCTTCCACTCTGGGGCTGGCATGCCAGGGGCGTAGCAGATGAAGTCCTTGCTAGATAATGAAGAATAAAAGTAATGTAATCATAAGGATGGAGCATTGTTTGTGAATTGTTGATAATGTTTTAATGACTTTTTTTTTGGATCAGACATTGCACGTAGTATTTGATGATGATCCGATTGACTTTCATTGTGGTCTAAAGAATAGATAGCTCATATTTTATAGTTAATATTATAGGCCTAATAATTAGTATGATTTACAGGGGCGGATCCAGGAGGGGTCCTGGGGGTCCTGACCTTGTACTTAACCTATATGCGGACCCCCACCCGCACCCCCTTTCTGAAATCCTGTATCCGCCCCTGATTTACATGAAGTCTACTATAATTATTCTGATGGCATCAGTTGGATTTTACACTGTTTCTTTATCGTGCAACTCCTATGAAGTATCAAAAATTAGTTTGAAAGTATGGGTACATCATATGGTTACATATCATCAACTCTATGATATCAGTTACAGTGTATATAACAATTAGCATAAATAGATGTGTAAGGTGATCACATACGCTGCTGTCCCAAACCTGTCCCACCAGACCTTTTTGGCGGTCGAGGCGTCCGAGGAGTAGGCAGCCAGGGGGGTCTTGGCCAGAGACGCTCCTCCAGGGTCTGCGCCCCTCTAAGGGGTGGGTGCAGGAATGACAATTGTAAGATAAAATACTGTTGCCTTCTGGGGTATTTTAAGCATGAATGATGCATTTTTGTAGATGCAATTTGTTAGTAGACTATAACTAAGGTAAACAAACAAAACAATAATGATTATGCCGTTTCTATATTGTCTATTAATATTATGTTGTCAACTGATATTCTGAGATACAATATGTATTTCGATATGATGATATCCATAACCCTTCAACGAATCGCTAAAACAACGTTATAATATATATATTATGAGGCATATTAGAAAGTACATTGCATAAGCATTCTTTATGTCAGCCTGCAACCTAATTCTCATCGGTCTATCAAACCATTATCCCTGGGTTCTTTTCCACTTTATTTAAAAATAAATCATAATAATACTCACTGCAAAAGCAGAGACTGGAAGAAGAAATATGACCAACAGCAACTTCATCCTGACCAACGTTAACATTAGTGCTGGTGAACGGATTCCAGAAACAAATGGAATGATATCATTGCCTCTATCAGTGCGGTGTGGGAAATTCAATGTGTCAAATGATAAGCCGACGTTCTATCACAGTTTTTCAGATCAAACACGACAATAAGGTTGATAACCGCGCACTCCTAGGCGTAAAAGCATTCTTTTTTTTTTGAATAATTACAGTTTAGGTAAACATCATGTGCTTTTCCTATATAAAAACTTACAAATAATTACATGAAATTGTGTATTCATTCAAGTTGATCGGGATTCATGCTTATCACGGTACATCTTATAAAGATGTCATATTATCCATGTCCTTGTATACTTTCTAATAATGCCGTTCTTTGTAGCTCAGGTGCCGGTGGGAAAGGGACCTCATGCTATTGTTCGTATCTAACTTTTCCTAAAACTACATTCTGTAGGGCCTAAAGTCAGACTACCAACACTGACTAACGATCCAGGATGTGCAGGATGGTTTTTCTTGGCGTTCTGCTCCTTTTGGGGTGTGAACTGGTGAGTTGGACCAATAATAGTAATTTAACATAATAAAATAATTATTGACCATGTGAAATGATATCCAGAAGAAGGTATTTTAGTGTAAATGTGTGTCCTTTTCATGTAAAACAAGGATGAGATATGAGGATGGAAAAACAATAGTAAAACAATATTTGTAAATTCGTTTGTCATGCTTCTGTTTTATTTTCTCAGGCTGGGTTTGGAAACAGATGTGTTGAGACTGGCGAATGTTAATTTTTATGTTATGATTTTGCCTTTCAAGATGGATGCGGCAACCACACCCTCCCCACCGTCGCCGGAACTTGAGGCTCGCATATATCAAAAGGATAACGTTCACAGAGTTTGGTGGGACAAGGGAGGCTTTTCCAAGTAAATAGAAAGTTATCATACGTATCTTAAGGCTACCATACGTTATCAAACGTATTCAGTGAAACAATAGAAGTTTTCATTGAAACAATTAACATTCTTGTATATGTACATTATAGTGCTATATATGTATACATCTTCATCTGATTAAAGACTCCATTCATTAAAATTAAGCATTCACATGCATGTATACAGTTTATTTTTTGTATCATACATAATCGCTGCTATGAGCCAAGAGACGAATAGTTGTTGGTGAATTCTTTGGATATAAAAGAATGTATAAAGTGACGATAGTCAAGCGATTCAAATCAAAATCAAGACATTTGTTTTACAGGTTCAACTAACTTTAGAAATACATTCCTTAAGCCTGGGTTAAGGATAATCAATAACAGTGCTATCTTTATTAAACTGTTAAATAACGTGAAATAGATTATCGTTATTGAATTCTGGTGAGTCATAAGCGAGATTTTAAGATATATATATAGGTAATCACTAAATCATACTAAAACATACTTATTTAGTTATTTGAGTTTCCTATAATTATATAGCATTTATACACACTTGCTATTATTTTGTATTCCTTTTTATGTTGTTTTGGTACCCGAATGGTTAATCTGGTCAACTTGTTGCAGGAACGACTTTGCCTGTTACGAGGGCGTACGGCCAAGTGCCGATTGGAACGTACTTGGTCAGACTGGACAAGGGGACTTTGACCCCCTGAAGAGACCTGTCTACATCTTCAAGGACCTCTACAAAGAGGGGGCCCTAGCCATCCCCTTCGGCTTCACCAGGATCTGGGACGACAGGGGCAGTGTGATGAACGAGGACGGCAGTGTGTGGAGGGTCAAATGTGGGCCAGGTGGGTTACCTCCACGAAATTAAAAACTTCTTGAAATCAAATATTTGACACATGAATCAACTTTATAAGGTTCTTATCTAAAGTTTACTCACACAGTGTGTGGTAATTCAATGATTATCAAAAAAATGTTAGAGCAATAAAGGTCCCGTGTTTTATATCAGATAATGCCCTTGTGAGTTGGGCTACTTGAAATACCCACTCGGCTGACGCCTCGTGGGTCATTTCGCTAACCCAACTCACTCGTGCATTATCTACCACATAATGTAGATCATTTATATACTCATGTAGTTTGAGCATGCCATTATGCATATGATTATTCACTACACAAAACTTGACATTTAATTACCTTTAAGATAAACATGGCCATTAAGATACATTAAAGGTATTTGAAAGGTGACTTTTACAAGAGCTGTACAATACATTCACAAGTCTTTCAATTGACCTTTGTGATTCTGGAAATGTCATCTTTACATGATTTCTCTGTGACCTTTAATGTACTGCAATAGCTCTATTTACAAAGCTCAAAGGTCATTAAATGTCTAATTTCATCCATAACTTCCCTGAAGAAGGAAGAAAGATTTCCAAAACTTTGACATCATTTGATTTTGATGCTGTTGTGGTTTCGGTGTTCTTCAACCCCCTTGACATTAATCTATTGAGATTTCAATTGTAAAAACTTGCAGGAAAGCTAGCTGTCTAGATCTCACTTCTGGTATCACCCCCCCACCCCCACCCCCGCCCCCCACCCCCACCAACCGCACCCCACCTTCAACGTCTTCACTATTTTCCTAAAGGGCATTCAATTAAGTAAGTGCCTATTTGCACTATTTTCTGATTTTCCTACCCTCTATCTGAACTCTCCTCGTTCAGAAATACGCATTGGATCTGTGCAGGGACAGACTCATATTTTTAAGAATCACCCCCCCCCCCCCCTTCAGACACCCGCAAATTTGATTCACAAGTATTTAATGGAAGGCCCCTTATTAATCCCTCACATGTTACCCACCAGTCATACCTTTCATTTCTTCTAGGTTGGGTGCCTCTGGGAGACTTCTTCTACCCTGCAAACCGCATTGACTCCCCGGGGACGGATCTCTACTGGAAGGCGGCCTGCGTACGGGAAGACCTCACCGTGCCCTGCAAGCCTGGAGCCAAGATCTGGGACGACTCCAGGTCCTTCGCCTGGAATGACGTGTCCACCTGGGCCTCTCTGGGACCTGAGAACACCTTATCAGGGTTCGTCCACGCCAACAACGTGCACGAGCACCCCCCGAATATTACCTTTAACTGCCTGAAAACCTCAGCCTTTAAGATTGTCCAGGACTAAGCTGAATGCTAGTGGCATTATTGGTCTGTTTAATGGGGTAATTCATTCTTGTTTGTCCAGGATGCAAATAAACGTATTGAAGTTATGATTGTTATTTTCTTTTGTGTATTATGTATTAATATGTCATCGGCAATGGGTATTATGTAAAATCATTGTTGCCCCCAGGGCCGGTTCCATAATTATTATGTTTATGACACATCATTGATTTCATTCACTACTATATGCTTTTCATAAAGTGAGAACAATTGTTATCAACTGACAGTTATGAACACTCCATATGGCACGAAAGGTTTTATGTTAACATTAATACCTAAATGAGAGTTGCCTCTGGTCATTACTGTGTCATTACATAAGGCATGCATGTATATACACCAGAAACCAACGTAATGAGCGATAATCGTAAACATGTTTGCTATGGTAACTATACAATACAAACGCAACGCATTAATCTTTATGCCATGGGCAGCTGATATTATTATTTGCAAATACATTGTGCTACTTCTTCCCTGCAGGTGCACTTGAGTCTCGAATGCCAGTTATAAATACATTATCGTTCTACATTTCACTTAGTTCTATCGTTAGCAACTCGTCTACAACAAATAAAGGTGTCATTTCCAGATAACCTTGCACAATAATTATATAGAATATAATTATGCGTTTCTTCTTTGAATTCCCCAAGAAACATTAATTTTGTCCTTTCAATTTGCTACAACTTGGGCTGTCGTCTCTTTTGGAAGGCTAAAGTTGAGTAAAGGCCTCTTTCATCAATGTGAAAAATTACCGATGCAACGTTAATCGTTGCTGTTGGTTTTATGTGCAGACTTCTGAAAAGGACGCATTGCATAGAAAGACGTTGCCTTTTAGGTTAACTAAAAATTGCAACGAATTTTAACCAGAAACCCGCTGTCTTTGTATTCGTAATAAGAAACAAAATTCCAGAATAACCTTATTGGATTTCCCTCTACATGTATCTATAACCAGATAACAAAAGCATATTGACTTCCTAAAATTCCGTTTAATTTTTTAACTATAATACAATTGACTACTCTAGCCTGAAGTCCCTATTGCGTTTTACTTTTGCAGCATAGACACATGAGAAATTTAACAGTTTCCCAGGGGACAGTCTCAGCGATGTAACCATGGTAATTATGTGTACATCACTCGTTGTGTTTGGCATGCTCCATGGCAATGTGTCATGATGATATGCCCGACCAGCAATATTGGCACGCAAGTTAACACTTCGGCGTGTTATAGCCATCACTATGGACACATACCCTTCACGATTTATTGTATTTGGAGCGAGTCCTGTCTATACGAGCTTACGTTTAGTGCATATATGTCATAAAAAGCAGCAAAGTGAAATTCCGTGAATATCTGGAATAGTTGTCTGTTTTATGTATTCACTTTTATGTCAATTGCCTTGAAATGTGGCTCTCAACACTCCGGAAGTCATTTGAACGATTTTTTTTTCAACCCGAGGAAAGGCCTAGATTCTATATAAAACAGAACACAGCATACCCACAAATGTCTAAAGCACAAAGAGGCTCGATCAGGCCTATAGATAGGCCTACATTATAGCGCACGTGAAAAGAGGAATACAACGTGTGTGTGCAAATGTGTACGAGTTCAAAGCAATTGCTGGCGGAGTTCCATCAAAGGTATCATGCGGTGATACCCGCTGATGAAAAGCTGACTATACCGGCTCCTGCGGGCCGTCTGCCCTGGAGGCCTCCAGGGAGTGCCTCCAGGCGGGCTGGGTGCGGGAGGACAGTGTGTGGGTGTCGTCCTACCTGAGTGAACGCCTGGGGGCTGGAGGACAATGCCTGAGGCCCGGAGGGGATAGGGGAGTCCTTTTAAAAACACTCCAATCAAATACCACCACCACCCAGTCCACAGTTCCCACCTGTAGACCCGACCCTGATAAATGTGCATGTATAAGGCATTTTAAAGCTGAATGACCTTGTTAATTGTTTGTTATTTTCTACTTGTGTTGTATTATTGAAATAGAATTTCTGCCCATCAATTAAAACACAAATCCCATATCCTGGGTCCATATACATCTCAGTAAAACTGCAATGATCTGAAACAGCCGGTCTGGGATATTCTCTAGTTCCTGTGCTTGGAGAGTGATAATATCAGGCTATGACCGTCCGCTGGTGTGCCGCCTGAAGAACTCAGTGGGCGGATATACCTGCCGGGACCTAGCTACAGTTTGGGGCCACCTTCTCCAGGCGCCCGCATTGCCCACCCTTATGTGGGTGGTGTAGGGGTACAGGAGTGGTTCCTGCAAGGTGCTTGTGTCTGGGAGTAGCCTGCACCTGTTTCCTACCAAAATGGAGTTTGTCACTGTGCCTGATTAAGTTTGAGATCCAATGGGAAACGATTGACGCTACATTGATGCCCATCACCATTAGGAGGTGACCATCACCAGGAGTAGATGACCATCCTAGGATTTACTATGGGGTCCTCCTGTGTACGGCAGGTGGGCCTCACCTTTCTGACCCTGCTGACTGGCCACTTATCAGGTGAGTACACCTCCATACTACATATATCCCTGTATAGACTTAAACCAGGCAGGTTACCTCACATAATGTAACGTTCGTGATTTATTGACAATTAGAAGCGAAGTGTGGGCATTTTAGGGTTCACACTTTGCATTGCTTGTATTGGAAGGTATATTGTAGTTGGGTTGACTTGTGGTCATCTATAAATATAACAGGGATCATGTTTAAGTACAGAGATCTTTGATCCGGCTTTTCAGGTTATTTATGTCAAGGTTTAGGGTTTTTCCTGTAGGCCTATAACCCAAGCAGACATACGAAAACAATCTTATGGACGAAAGGATTTACCGACGTTCATGAATAATACAAATTCATAAGGAAATCTAACCTTTTAATATAGAATGGAATATTTTCTAAACTACAAATAATAACAACAGCAATGTCTCAGTATGGACCCACGCTTCCTCTCTGTGAGGTACAAGGCCGGAGGACAGGCACATACCTCAGCGGGATCTATCATGCTATTGTCTCCATACATTAATATTAATGACGGTTAACATGAACTGCCATTGTTTACCAACACTTATTTAGATAACATATCATATGGAAGAATGGTTGGTTGGTTATTGGTTGCTTTACACCCTATTTAACTGCCAGGGTCATATCAAGGGTGGTGATGGTGATCGGATCTATGAGACGGTAGAGACCATACCCCTACACTTTTACCGAGGCAGGTGTTCTTTAATGTGCATGGTCCCATAGACAGGGCCATACACACAACAGCCGGTGGCCCTCAAGGAGCCTTTGATATCCCTGTCGTTGTCACAGGGAGACATACAGAGGGGTGTAGCAGTAGAGCACAGCCCAGAATCGAACCCAGGCCGCCCACACAACAGGCGGACGCTCTAACCACTTCACCACCCCGCAGGCCTTATGGAAGAATGTGTGGATATTGTGGAAATTGTCATATACCACAAAACAAGCACATTGTAGACATGCCCGTATCATGTTACTATTAAACTGGTTTTACAACAGTTATGGTTTTGAATGTACAGCTCACCTTCAAGCTCCTTTATCTAGTAAAAGGGATTTATGAGCTACATTCCATGTTCTCAAGTATAACTTGGTACAAATGTTGCTATGAGATGATACACGCCAGTTATGAGCGAATTGTTTGAATTGAATATAATTATGACAAAATGTCGTACAAATGAAGGTCAAGTAAATTAACACGTTTACACAAACTCATGAAATTAAAACAATGAATGGTAACGCCCCAATGTGTGACCTACATATAAGGTCAATCACATGCACAACGTTCCATAAAAACAAAACCAAACCCGTTTATGCATTTGCCAAATGGCAGTGTCAACGATCAGATCCGCTTGTGGTTCTGATAAATATTTATCTGTAAACCACCAAAGTGTGTACCTTGCAATCCTACGAACCACACTAAAGGGTCAGTAAGTTTGTATGGAATGTCCCTTGTGTGGATTAATGACATTGATATACATATCGCCTTGTGACAGTAGACTTATGCACATGTAATACTGCTATATATTCACATTCTTATTCATCGGGTTCATCTAAGTCAAGGCAAGTGAGGTGACAAAGAGATAGTATGGTTAAAGTTTTTCCAGACAGGGTCATTCTGTTATCAATTTAAGTGTAATGAAGCAAAATAAAGATACAAGCACACAAGACTGCTTGACGAAAACACACTTTTTTCGGCAACCAATTCATTAAGTGGAAATACTACATGTGTGGTAAAATGTTTGCGATATTTCAAAAATTGATCGAAAGTAGAAAATATGTTTACAAGCCGAAGGCGGCTGGGGATTTGGAAATACCTCTAGTGGTTTCCAGATTAATACGTTTAGAATTTCTTAAATTGTTGAGAAATAACGAGCGATTAAATCATTCTGCCTTCTTAAACAAACTTTTGATTAGAACTTTGTTATAAGTCACGATCTTGTCCTAGAGATCCCTCTTGTCTTTGCTAGATGTAGGCCTGTAGGGGTACGTTTGGGGACTATGTAAGCCTGACACAAATCTAAAAGGACCTGAAAGCAGGGTGGGGACTCTTTGCCTGTGGACACAACCTACATGTATACACACCTGACTAGTGGTTCGCTGTTTGAGCTGGGACAGCTGCAAATAACCAAAATCGCAAGCACACAATGAGAAATAAGCTCCTTATATACATGTGTTCGAGTTTTTTGAAATTTTGGGAGGATTTGAAACATGTGTGCATCAGAAAGTCTTTCCAGAAGTTATCATTATTTGATATTTTGCTAAACTGCTCGATCAAAATGTACACCAATAACGCCAAATTTAGGAATTGCTATGGCTTTTATCAGCTGTTTATAAATTACTTTTTCTGAATCATATGCTCCCTTTTCCTAGTTTAGGTGTCCACCAAAAGGAAAAAAAGGGCGGGGTCAGACATCTCTGGATACGTCCCTAATAAATTGAATGTTACTTATTATAAGGCGTTTGTATCAGCCACATGTTTAATTCTGTAATCCATGCACGAACATTGGTGTTTAATTTGGGATTAATGAGAATAGTCGACATGCAGAATTAAAAAAAAACATGTTATTTTTTTATGATATAAAAACGGTCTGGAATAAATATAATAGGGTAGACAGAGCAGTCCATGTTCTACAAACGATAGCAAAATAAACCAGGCATTGATATTCAATTCAGGTGAGGTGCGACATCAAATAAATTAGGCACAGAATAACGACGTAAACAAAAGCAATGGCTTCATTTTCGATATTGTTTTTATTTGACATACCCTGAAGGCATACAGAGACATTTGGCTCACGGAAAATGGGCATTGCCAAGTACAATGATATGAAACTTAAATTTAGTGATCGTATTCGGTCAGTTTACAGTGGTTTATGGGCGTTCTAGATATTATGAATTGAAGAGCAACAGTCATCATTTTGATGCGACTCCTTTATTTATTTTTCTCTTTCACCCCCCTCCCCCCCCCCCACACACACAATTCTCCAATGCTGCTTCTCCTTTTCAAAAACCTGGATCCACCCTATCTAGAATTCATAATGAAATGTATAAAAAGGTAAGGACTGTCATCTGTAATTGTATACCTACTTTACATAATATTCCCCTCGTCCTCTTATTCAATTTGAAGGGTATAGGCCAACCCCCCCCCCCCCCCCCCATTCCATCAACTCTTTAAACGTGAATTTCAAATAAAAGAGGGCTTGATGATTTCAATTAAGCCCTCAACTGTTATCTAGGGTTTTATCTTTTTTTAACAAGAGTATGTGGTCTGCTGATCTGAATGTTTTATTCCACTTAGCTGTTGTTTTTGGTATCTATCTTAACGGGAATAGGGTGGGGTGGGGCAAGACGCCCATGTGGGGTAAAAGGCCCACCGTTTCTAATTTGGCATGATATGCTATTAGAACAAATATGTGAGCTATGATATAAGTGTCAATTAGCTATATTACTCTTCAAATATAATATTTGAATAGATATATTTTGAATTAGGATATGTAGAACAGTTTTGAATTTTCAGATCCTTATGCTCTTATTTTTTGGACTTAGGTAATTATTTCTGTAGTCTAAAAGGTCACATTTGCATTGAAAAACTGTATGCATTAAGTAAGTTAGACCTTAACTGGTGGTCATGGGATATACATAAGTTTAGAAAGATGTCATCTACAAAACTAATATGTTATCAAAGATTATGCGATTTTCTTAATTGTGGGGCAAAAGGCCCATAGCCCAGGCTTTTTGCCCCACATGGGCCTTTTGCCCCTCTTAACACATATAGTATCTTTATGTGGGCCTTTTGCCCCACACCCCCTGGGCTTCTTACCCTACACCCCTGGGCCTTTTACCCCATGCACCCTAGGTGTGGCGCAAAAGGCCCACTTTAATTAAATTTGCTTTCATCTTAACCCTATTCAAAGAAAATCAATAATTTTTGTGTTATTTGACAAAGAGTCACTAGTTCTATGACTTTTGTTTTCGTTTTTGATCCTACAGTTTATGACAGAAATATGGGAATGTTTTCTTAAGGTGGGCGTCTTGTCCCACCCTACCCTACGCAGTCAGTTTTTCATTACGGTTTCCATTAATTAAACATTATTAATTTTGTTTCTACCTGGTCTTAATGATTTTTCTCTCAGCTGTACTTTTGGGTTTCTATCTTTATGCCAGGAGCATGTGGTCCTGAAGTTGGCATTCATGATTTTCATTAGTTATACACTGTTGGTTTCTATCTCTACAACAGGAGTATGTGGTCAGTTGGCCTTCATAATTTCCATTAACCATGTGAAGTAATTGTTGGTTTCTATCTTTACACCAGGAGTATGTGGTCAGGTGCCCCAGGAGGAGGAAAACAAGCTGGTGGGGATGGTGGCCGGTGGGGTGATAGGAGGCGCTATTATCATCCTCATGCTCGTCATACTATACTACATCTGCAGGTCAGTAAGGATATCCAAAAGAGACATTATAGAGCAGGAAGAGACATTTGATAGCAGTTTAAGTTTTCACAGTTAAGAATTCAGTTTTTATTAATCAGACATAATTATCAATAAGTTGTTACACTTGTTTTTCTTTTACATTCTGAGTTGTATGGCAGTAACAAGACCTCCATGCCATTAGATATTCAGTTTTCATACATAGACATTCTTCAATTCAATCTTTATCAATATTTTATTTGTTTTTTATAAATCATAAAATAAAATTATGCTAAGGGCCTAAGGACATGCATATATAATACGTCAAATCAAAGCTGAATGCATAAATAATCATTATCCATTGACTTCAACTTTCATGTTAAATGAGGCAATAAAAAAGCCGTCAACAGCTATCTCTAAAAGCCATATCCATAGAAAGCTAAATTTGCACTAAGGAACATAACTTCACTTAATTATGTTATATAAAATAAGAATAAGTGCCTCACATGTCAGACATTTTATAGGTAAATAAATCGCAATGAAATGGCAATTAAAGTACTGTGTATAGAGTATATGACAAATGAGGCTACTCAAATGGAATGAGTAATTTACTTTGATATGAGAGTTTTTGTAACACAACCCAATCTCGGTATCCTGATTCCAGCTGCTATAAACAATTCCAAGCCACTATTTCTTTCTACCATGAATTTTTATCTCAAATTAATTAGAATTCCCAAATACTGTTATTCCTGATTTGCTTTAATTAAACATCTTCTGTCGAATTCCAGTTAACTGCTGTGCTCCTGGGGATAATATTTGTATTTTCAATTAATCATATTCTTTATACTTTTTCACTGATGGGCATGTTATGATATATCATTCTTTAGTTTATGGCCTGAAAATCTAAGAACAATTGCAATAATTAGAATTTTGTTGATTTTAATTTCTATTACATTGAAATTAATTCTAAAAGTTATCATAATAATCAGATAAGATATGGCCAAATTTTCAAAAGTGTAATAAAAGCTTGCACATAAATTCACAAAGTTCTACTTTTTGTGAAATTAACTTGACATTAGTATTCTAAAAATATTTCTAAAGTGAAAACTCGAAAATGTCTAGGTCTTAGGGAATTATTCAGGAAAGGAATTTAATTTGGTGAATTCCCTCAATGCTGGACTGCTTAGTACTCCCCTTGCTACGTCACAACTATGGGAGTTCCTTCTGAGGTTATTTTGGGATTACCTACTTGATAAATGGTTGTAGATGGCTATATATCGTAATTTGTTATGAGTTGCATTGGGTCAAATACATATACTTTTGGTTAGAGAGCATATCTCTTACTACAAATTCTAAAGGGATGGGGATTCCCTTCTCGAGACAAATGGGATTCCCCAAGAACTCCCCTTGCTACGTCATAAATTGGGGGATTTCCCTTCAAAATGTAATAAAATGCAAGTTTCTTTAAAGTCCCATAATTGTGTGTCAACTAAATATTTTGCTTTCCATTTTGCTTTCATTGATAGTGCCAGGTGTGAATAACATGCTAACTTCAATTCATTGATAAATAACCATCCTGTGGTTATGTGCAAGCTTTCCTTTAAGTGCCTCAATATTCATTTGATGTCAAAAGATATAACAGATTGAATCCTGCATGTATTTCTATATAATACTGCATAAAAATGCCTAATATTAGGGAATTTGACTGTGTTGCCCAACTGTTTCCATGGCAACACATTTTCAAAATTTTAAAACATACAATAAAATCATACAGAATTGGCCAAAAATTGCAAAACGAAAGTATTGCCATGGTTACCATACAGAATGGGAGGTTTCCAAACAAAACCAACATGAGAATCGAAAAGCTAAAGGGATAAGTTTTCCTATGGTGCCTTACATTCCTACTTTCTAACAATATGTCAATATTCAATGTTATCATGGATATTGGACTATTTTTGACCTAAAAACTGATTTTTTTAAATAGCAGTCTGCTCCCGAGTTAACTCAGCAGCAACAGTAGACTGGTAGAGTGGTTAAGAAAAAGAGGTATTTCCCCGTAGAATCACCGTGGATAGCCCCATTTCCCTCTAAGGTACAACCTTATAATTAGCACCTCAGCAATGTTAATTTTTGAAGAGGGGAGAGAATAGGATTCCATGGGTGGAACCTTGATGATCTGCCATTGAGAATATATTTCATCCCTTAGCCCACCCCTATCACAGCCTGTCCCTGCTGCACTCTGAACAATTGCCCATAACCCATCAGCTTATAGGACTACTCCTTACAGACCAGCCTCAAAATGCGTTTATAATGACATAATGTACAATATAGGCAAAGTGTGTATTCTAGGGTTATTAGTTAGCATGGGATATCATCTGACAAGGCAGTTCTCACCAGGATGCCTTATGGAAAGTTTCGTATTTCTTCCATTCACTTTCATTAATATGGGCCGACATGACAAATTAAGTGATCTGAAAGTCTTGGTATTTTAGGACACATATAACTAACCCTCTAATCAGTTGAGATGTTTAACAACATTATATTTCGTTGAATCAATCATCAGACTTTGTTTAGTTCTAACTGTGCCTGCGGATAGGGATCGGGAAATGAGATTCGAGCAATAACAAAATCTCTCTAGGCCCGAATGTGCAATAAGTACTGCTAAAACCATATTAGTCATAGCAACTGTTCATTTCCATAGGCCTCCACCTCGTCATGCGAAACAGAACCAAACGCACCTGAGTGACCTGACGGTGGGCAGTGAAGCCGTCCCCCAGCCTGAGAAGTACCCAC
Organism: Lepidonotus clava; assembly: GCA_936440205.1. Classification (NCBI taxonomy): domain Eukaryota; kingdom Metazoa; phylum Annelida; class Polychaeta; order Phyllodocida; family Polynoidae; genus Lepidonotus; species Lepidonotus clava. The sequence goes on from OW387135.1 coordinate 26,187,605, forward strand.
ATGTTCCTCCAGGGGTCTGGACCTCCAACCCCAGCCTGGGCCTGACCCCTCCAGCGGCCGGGCAGAAGGGCCTGACCCGCTACCCCTACCCTGAGCCCGCCATGGAGGAAACAACCAGGGGTAAGAAATGTAAGTATGAGCCCCCCAATTGTATGTAGCAATTACATGACGATTTGATATAGAAATTCTAGTAGGATCGAATCTCTTCTTATGCTTCAGAAAGTGACCACATCACTGACGTCATGGTGCCATATAAAGGTGGAGAGGCCTTTTGTTGGCTGTCGAATACAGAATATTGTTGACTATACTGCATTACATATATAGAGTAAAGAAAATTACCAGGTTTTTCAACTTTAACCTAATAATAGAGTGTATACCACACTGGTATATTCATATTTCTTAATGAACGACGGCAATTCTGATGTAGACCATATTCATAGTGTCCAATACAGCAAATGAAAATATAGTTATAGGAAAATACGAATTGAATCTATATTTTTACATGTTTTCTTCTATTTGGTAAAAAGAATATGTTACCTGGTTACAGTCACTGAGTGCTGCTAATAGGTCTGTATGTGCCATTAAAAAGGTTGAATTCCAGAAGATCATTTGGAATAGATAAGAATTTACTTTTCTCTCTCATTTATCTGCCTTCTATGACTGTCATTACAAGGATGAATTTATACATGTACATTTTGCAAAAAGAAAAGTCAATGTGGTCTATTGGGGCGCACAGCCACATCCGAACCGTGACTTAGGATTCAATGCTGTCCTCCCTCATAAAAGTATTCAATTTCATCCTCCCTCATAACAATATTCAATGTCATCCTCCTTCATAACAATAATTATTCAATTGTGTCCTTCCTCATGACAATATTCAATTTTGTACTCCCTCATAACAATATTAATTTTCGTCCTCCCTCATAGCAATATTCAATATTGTCCTTCCTCATAACATTATTCAATGTCGTCCCCCTTCATAACAATGTTCAATGCCGTCCTCCCTCATAACAATATTCAATGTCGTTCTCTCTCATAACAATATTCAATTTCGTCCTTCCTCATAGCAATATTCAATCTTATCCTTCCTCATAACAGCCCACTACTTTTATCAACGAACGCTGAGACGCGCTAAGAGCGCCATCCAGCGTCTTCCGGTGGTGCTACGTGCCCGCCGGGCCGCCTCCTTTACCGGAAATGACTATCTCAGATACAGCCCCTTCTCTGACGTCACGTCCGGTAGTACCGCCGATGTCCACTACGCGTCGTCGCTGCCTGGAGTAATGTTTTATTATGGCCTACCTGGGCCAATAGGTGAGCGACTCTCTCCAGAGGTGGAGCCTGCATGGAGTCTGGAGCATGCGCATGAGAAAGGATTATAGGTTTACATCTTTGCATGTTAAGCAACGTCAGTGGATATATGCATTGTTCATATGTATATTCTACTTTAAGAAATTCCTGGATCAAGAGCATGCCTGTAGGCTCTATTTTTACATAATATGCCATTCTATTGCATGTTTTTCCTCTTTATTTCCGTCTGTGTTCCAGCAATGTTCACACGTGACGATAACAATACCATCATCATCTTGGTTTCAATAAACATGCATGCAATGCATGTTAATATTACTCATACTGATTTCACCAAGTGAAGCATTATAATTATAGACAATGGGTGTGATGAAATGTCACCCTTTATGATTTTAATCATGTATGCGAGTGCTATGGATGCATATGACGTTACTTCATGCATAAAGTAAAACTCAAAGATTCAAGACAGAGGAATATTATATATCATATTATCTCAGCTTTCAAATATACCTAAAGGGGGTCGACGCAAGGCATTACACTTACTGATTTAAGCTTTTACCCACTTCAGGTCGGCACTTCACGGACTACAGTTTTATAAACGTTATGGGCATATTATTAGACAACAGTTAATTTATTATAATCGACAATGTAGTGTCACTATGGCATGGCATATATGAATAATACATTATTATGAATTTGTTTTCCCGCTGTATGAATCTAAAAGACGTACATAATTATGATCATGATTTGTGTAATACGTAATCAGCGGGTAATGAAAACCTTTTCAATGGTACCTTTCTTCTTATTCCAGCTCGTAGCAAGGTCATATCTTCAAATGGGACTGCTCAAGTGATAACTGAGAGCATTGCAATAGACGACGACGCAGGGAAAGTAAGCCAAAATAGATGCTCACGAAACTATTAATAACTTTGAATTATGTTATTTGTAAGATTTCGTTGAAAATAATCACATTCTGGAGCTGTAGTATTCTGTGAATTTACTGCATGCCCAAGCGTTGCAATTGGCTAATCTTAATTCATTGCAGTATTACTCTTTATACAAACAATATTGCATTATCTATTTAGATTCATTTATCCTCTTTACATAGGCCACTGTAACCGCAAGGGCCTTCTCCAACTTCGCACGCCCTTTAGAGGAGTACCCAAAAGAAGATTCTGCCCCAGGCTACACTTCCATCCAAGCTCCCTCCCATAAGCAAATAGACAGTCACCTGACGATGACCGCCCGTGCCCTCTCCCCTCCCTTCTCCGTAATGTTAGCCCAAAATGGCCAACAGCTACTCTACAGACCCGCCATCCGACGTACCAACTCACGTAACGTGCACGACTACGTGCCCGCCATCCTGGGGGGCTCTGGGGTGCCTGAGGGCCCCCTGGAGAAGGGCATCTCACCGGCGGCGAGAGTGACCCTGGAGGTGGGTGAGGGCATCTGGGGACAATCTCCAGGTGTGGGGACCCAGCCGTACGGACGCGGCGTTCTCCTGAGAAGGTCCCCATCTGAGGCGGCTGCTTACGCCTCCATACCTTATACTGGGAGTGAGGGCGGGCGGCAGACTGAATTCAATTTCACCTACCAGGGGGTGCGCCGGTCGCACAGCGATGTGTCCGGCCTTGGAGCCGCACCGAACCCCTCTGATATTTATGCTGTCCCCAGCAAGCTCCGCCGTTCCAGGGACGCTGCTGAGGAGGGCTTGCAACCCCTGGATGGCCCTTACGACCTGGAGGGGTCCGAATCGCCCTTACCCCCGCCCCTCCCTCCACCCATCACGGCAACCCAACCCAAAGACAAGGTCATACAGACAATGCGTGGGGTCATACAGACAATGCGTGGAACCGCCGCTTTGAACATGGGTCCGGAGATGGAGGAGACCCAAATGGCATTAGAGAACACCCAAAGGGCACTAGAGGGCACATCACCGGTTGACAAGAAGGGCACTTCTGGCAAGGGCTTCACTGTCGTGCTCGCTCATGGAGAGGAGGAGCGGACAGTGGCGACACCTACTGGAGGAGGTCAAGGTCAGAACGGCCTCACTCAAGGCTTTCAGACTGACGGACCTGACCTGACCCGACACCTGCCGCAATTCGACCACACCGGTAAGGGTTTATGGATATAATCATATACATTATATATGCGCATGGTTGTTGAAATATGGTAACTCTATACTTTAAATCTTATAAAACACCCTATTCTTTAAAAGAAAAATTAGCCTACCGTAATTGAAAATAAACAACTAAAGCTTGTTCAACGATGATAAGCTGTATAACAGAAGTAAGGTTAATTACTTTTTGTAATAAGCCCGATATATGTTTTTAGCTGAATGCATTACTTGTATAGTAGAGTAGCATTGTCGTGTCATTTTATTCCCGAGTGGCGTGCGCTATCGAATTTTCACAAAGATGACGAACTAATCTACCACGTTAATTGTCAATGAATCAAATAATCAATAATGCTTACAAGCAATGCTGAAATCATAATGTATATAATTATGCTGTAGCTGCATGTTTGGGGAAAAGTATATATACACATTATAATTATACATAATCATATATACATGTACACACATATAATACATACGTACGTAATATTATATATGACTGTACACATATAATGCTATGAATTTCATTATAAATCCCTATTAACTGATTAAGCTCGAGAGCCCCAATCACATTGAGAAGTAACCTAACTACATTTATAAACAGCCCACCACTTTTTGCAGACGTAGAGGCTGCGGATTCAGCCTTCCAGTTTCTCGACCAATACAGTCTGAGTCGTGAGTGTCCCTCCGCTCGGAGCTCGCTGTCTTATAATGCCGGCATGGTTTACATGCTGTCGGCGGAAGCACCCGAGTCGGGGCGGAAATTTGAACCAGAGCCTCCAGTTATCACCGAACATGCCTATGGTAGGGTTTCTAAGGGGAAAGGAGTTCATAGGGGCTTTGCATGCAAGCATGAAAGCATACGTTGCCATCATTCGAAGAGATACAAAACGGACTGAAATAGTTTGGATTTTAGTGGTGGAGTGGATTTCATGAATGCCTTACAAAATCATGCATGTTTGGTGTCGTCTTAGATATTTGTTGCACGTTATGAAACGCATGCCTGTCATGCAAAACTAGACTTATTTCTAAGTGTTAGATAAATGTTAATCAGTGGAATTACGCCTGTGCAGCAGGTGTATTTCTGGAGAGTAAAAGGTAAGCTTTCTTTCTATTCCCGATTTAAACACAGGTCTCCCACGGGTGTCTCAATAGACCTATAGGCCCCATAAACATTTTTTTAGCAAGCTCATGACATTTTGAATACGCATCACTGGTGCATCCAAGCATCTAAGCGTTGCCCCCATATACCCTTTACCCCAAATGAAGGGGAATAGACAAGAAGTGCATGTATACATGTGTAAAGTGATTTTTAAAAAGTAATCATTACTAAATTATAATGAAATAATTCTCTTCCCATGTGATATCTGCATGTTCCTAGGCAAATTATGGGAATCAATAATTATCAAAAAGTCACATTTCAGAATAGAGAACCATAAAGGTGAAATCGTGATGAGTACATATTTTGAACATTACAATGTATTACGAAATGGTAATTATCGAACGCAAATGACTCATGTAGAGGTATTGTCTGTCCCTCAACAGTTGAAGTGGGTAGTTGTGTATTTTGTAAGCTTGCTTAAATCAGTGCACAGTCTATCCTCTTGCATAAATTGATTAACCTGTGCAGGTTGTTGACTATTCCAGGACATGTCACCAGGTTACCAAACCTATTCATTATCACCCTGCATGCTATCAGGTTTCCGGAACTGCGGAGAAAGGCCACACAATCACTTGACATAATCACGCTCACACCCACATACATATATTGATGCATTTCCCGGATTCCACTGATTAAAGGCATTTATTAGAAACACTTTGCAGGTCGGGAATTTGGAATTTGGAGGTCTGCCTAAGCATTTGCTGGACGTATATATATATATATATCCGGTGTAGGTGGCTGCATGCAGGTATATTTTCAGGGAGCAAAATTTTGCTTATCTTTGAGGTTGAACAGGACAGTGATATTGCCTTTAAAAATTATCATTATTGGTTTTCACCCCTTTGTAAACTTCAATTATAAATGCGAATTACTCAAGAAAAATACGTTAAAAAGAAACCAACATGGGTAAAGCTATGGTATAGATCCTGATCTTGAAACTATCGATTGGATGACAAGACCGTTCCACAATGCTCAACATGTGTTCAAGGAACCCCTCATGTAATTTCTGCCTGGATATTATAATGTCATGCACTAAAAATATAAATTTCATGTTAAAACTTTATTTTTACGAGCAGTTGATATTATGTTCAAAAGAGTCTGAAACACAGACACAGGAAGCAGGTGTTTCTTCCACTCCCCCGCGTGTTATATCACCAAGAAAGGAATGCATTATTATAAGTACTAATCATCATGATAATGTTTCTTTCATAGAAAAACACGTAGCCGACGAGGCATTCCGATTTCTGGACGACTTTGAGGATGGAGAAGACGCACCGAGGTAATTAAACGAGTGCTTTCTCTTGTTGTTTGTCTTAGCATATTGTCCTATTCATATTATCAATCTATTTTGTTATACTTCTTGACACCTTGAGGACAACAGAAAACACATGCACCGGAAGGATGTTAATGGCAATGTCAACAATGAACGAAATCTGTAGTACTCCCTTAGAATGTACGTTGGGCTCAATAATTAGTAGCCAAATCATTCTAGTAATTCTCTGCATGGGAGATCACATTCAATTAAGTAGCCAGGAGGTTGAGAAGCGGAATATATATATGCATGAGCCAAAGGGTTCCTGAAAAGGTCAATAACACAAAAAGCTAAACAAAATAAACAAAATAAACAAAAACAAACAAAAACAAAAAAACACGGACAATTCCGATATTTGCGGACGGCTAGCTGTAAATCATCGATGACTAGCTGTTAATTCGACGATTTTTAGTAGGGAATAATACAAGTGCGAGATTTAAAGTTTCATATCGGAATTTTAGGTGGTAAGTGAAGCTCTGCCCTTCAGTTTTGCAGTGTGTTGTACATACTAACCCAATATATGTCTCTCTCTTTTTTTTTTACAATAATTATATTCCGAATAGCCAGGAACATTTGATATAAATGACGCTATACAATGTATTCATTCATTTTATAAGGGTATCTAGCAATTATCTTTATTTCCATCTTTACACTGCTAATCACTACAACCAATTGACCTCCCGATAAATTATATAAAATTGAATGCCTCTAATATAAGGAATGAGCTAGCCTGACCGGGGGAAGCCCTTAAAGAGCTCGGTGTAATATCATAGAAAACAGTAACATGGAGCAAAGGATTAACTAAATATTGGTTAACCTTCTGCTCCATGTTGTTGTTTTCCATGATATTACCCTGCTTGAATTATTTAAGCAGGTGGATAGTCAACTATTCTGATTGATATCCCGAAGGTGTTTGAATGACGTCCCAATGCAGCAGGTGCTTGCATGGTATTAATGTTTAACGTATGATGTTCATAATGGAAAAATTATGATGTTGAATCACCTAACACCAAAAATATGAAGGTATATGAGTTGACCCAACACGTCACATCAGACATCACATATAATGTTTTACGGCATGTCACTTGAACACAATACATTATGTTATTAATGTATGTCCTGTACCAAACTACGTATTAATAGTTATTTGTCATTTTGTTCGCCTCAGCAGGTGAAGCATTGGAAACTAGGCGCGCTCTAAAAATGGATGGGATCAGCCGAGTGATGGTCACACTGATATACTTCTTGAATTGTTAAGTCCCGGGAAGAATGCTTCCAAACCCTGTACTAGAAGTTGCAGATGTTTGTGTTATATGAAACTTGTTAGGCCTAAAATGTCGGAAAACTGCCTTATGGTGAGGCAGTCGACGTATATCTTCAGTTTTGTTACTGTTCTCAGTGGTTTGTCGTAACAAAGAGATAATGATCAACAAATAAATCTGTAATTTTGTGAATTGTGTTTTAACAATTTACCCCCTGAAGTGCTTTTTTATCTGAAAATTTCACCATTTTATAAACATTTTTCCCGTTTGATTGTCATTAAGAGAATTAGAAAAAAGCATTAGAAGAGCTGCAATTTAGGTTTCTGTACAGCAAATCGTCCCTCGTAAAGACGCATTATTGATCTAAGTTGTCTTTGAGCTCTCTTTGTTATGAAGGGTCGACAGGCCACAGTAGATTGTTTAACCGCACTATAAGCTCCTTTAATATAAAATACCGCATCTATCTATCCTTAAATGCTGCATCTAAGGTCATGGAACTGGAAACTAGGCCTACTCCTTAATATATATTTTCCCTTTGTAACGAAGATGTGAGATCATTAATAAGGTATTTAATATTTCTGTAGTTAATGTAAACACCATATCACTTCGACGATAACATTAATAAAACGGCCTTTATTAGGCTGTTTAGTTGTACCCTGCTGTGTATAGGGCTAACGCATGTTCATATTAATCGACATTGTTATTCTTTTCTATATGCTAGGTATGTATTCTTAATTGAAATAAATTGCTATATGACACACGGAAAGGTGTTTGTCAATTGACTTAATGAACATATACCTGTGAGCTAATTAATATTTGTGACAATACCATTATGTTTTAGGTTTATTGTTATTTGCTCATACAATTGTTGACTTTAGGCCTATGTCGCACCTATTTACATTATGATTATTGTGATTCGCGACGCGATTCGCCGTTTACCCGTATCATGACTTATGCACACACAAACTAATGTGCGTATTTTTTTGTTTTTTTGTTTTTTTTATTTAACCACATTCATTTACATCAAATGTTCTTCCATGTAGGTATTACCAATTTTATACAAGTATAAATGTGTATGCAATTCAACAAATCTTAGAGTTATAAATAAACAGGGAGATATAGATACCCATACTAAGTTAAGTGATGGGTGCTGTATGATTACAGTTCAATCTGAAATGTTGTTCGCTTCATTTCATACAAGGTAGGTATCAGCTCATCGGTATACATTTTCGACAAAGTGAAAACTTAGATATTCAAATGTTTGGTTTATATAATATTATATATATTTAGTTATAGTTACAACGAATACAATTCAGTTTTCATCAATCTCCAATCGCTATAGTCGCGTAGGAAAACCGTGGAATAATGTACAATAATCTAACTATACCTGCATAAGCAATTGAAATGATGTCAGTACTATATCATTGTATCTATATTTTGATTGTATTAAAATGAGCTTCGTACATATGGAGCATATGCATGTGGAGCCATAATACTTTAGCTATTTTGATGGAGAGGGACGAACGTTATGCAAGGATAAAGGAATAAATAGACTATATAATTATGCGCTTCCTTCCTATCAGCCACTTGGTCACCACTTGGTGACAGTGTACAGTAAGAGTAACCGAGTTTAAACAGTCATTTTTACAAAAAAATCTTTAAATGAATTACTTATTTTGTCAGGACTGTGGACAATTAGGCCTATTTTCAAAGGCAATCAAAGGTTTTTATTTGATAGTTTGCGGAAACAAAGAAAAACACCCAGTATGCAATACAGTGATTATGTACTGACAAGCAAGAGGGGCGAAGCAGTGAGGAGGTGGCAATAATACTGACTTCAGACTGTAAACACACCCACCAGTGACATTCATACAATACAGCTAAACACATTCTCATTTTCTAGCTCAATTACCCTGTTTGTAACAAGAGCCGACAAGCTGTATAAATGATTACCTCAATCTTTTTTTTGCTTCCTGAATAGCCACATAGTGACGGAGACTGCAGGTTGTTCTTACCCCTATAAAAAACCACTTACTAATGAGGGGCTGTAACTCGGCCGTGGATGCCACTGTAATTATTGATATAGATTTCTTGTCTTTTTCATTTATATCCAAGCCGTTTTATTACATATCGGGTTACATATATATATGCATTATTATTCCAATCGATATAAGGATAAGTGTATTAAGTTTTAAAATACAAAGATCTAGCATGATACATGCACTTAAATAATAAATACTACTACCTTGATTCTCCAGAAAGCTATCGATACAAAAAGCGCCCTTCCACTATAATTAACGGACGAAATCGACCGGAAAAGCTTCATTCCTATCAGCAATGCTTTAATTTGGGAAATTAGCAAGGAGTGTAAGCCGATCGGACAGAACAGCTGCTGACATTTCCATGATACCTAACATACGTGGGTCGCAACTCAAAACATGTTTTGTTCAGGTAGAAGATGGAGGTAGACCGGAAGCAAAGTAATTACAGGAAACTACACAATGCGTTGCTGGGGAAGTTCCATGATTAATTATTTGGGTCAATGATGTTTGGCGGAAGGTATAAAGTATTGAAAATACAGGTATGTTGCAGTTTATATCGCAATTTGTCCGTCACAAATGATCGTATCTGAAAACAATAAAAAGAAATTGCATGTTATCTTTATCTCGACATAATAAGTAAAAGGCAAATGGAAATGGAAAAAAACTACTTATTTGAAAGCTGAACTCTGAAGAAAATGTTTCCTCCAAATATCTGTTTGCTTTACGTTATTGTTATTAGGCCTATATGGTTGAACTCCTTTTACAATAAAAGCCTACCAAAACAAAAAGGAATCTCTTTATTCAAAATACGAAAATCAATGGCAAAAAATGTATCTAATCCTATATGATATATATGTCAATACATATTCGATGCTAATTTGAGGGATACAAAATTAAATATTCACTGCATTGTCATGTGATGCTGAAGTTTAGAAAAGAAATAAGAAATGGGAAAATGGTGCACATGTTACTTATGACTGATTTTGTAGACAAAAGTTCTGGAAGAGCTATAGAAAAAATAGCTGAATATTATATAGATCTGTACGGAATTGAAAAAAATAGTCAATGTTAGTTTTCAATCATATTAAAGCAGAAGTTTTGCCATGATTTTTTAAAATGTCTATACTTTACCCTTGTGATTTGTCTATATATTTCCCAGCATGCACCTTTGTTGAGCTAGTCTGCAGATGAACTACAATAAATAAGCTATCCGTGGTGGTAGGGGGGACTGAATAATCTGACCTTTTGTGAGCCAATTTGGCTTACAAAAGGTCAGATTATTCAGTTATCTCAAGGAGGAAAACATGTGTTTGCTTAGAGTATTTTCATGTCGTGATAATGACAAGAATGAAGAAACGTGATCTTGAATAACCGAATGAATTTTTATAACAGAGAAAGATGGAGATGTGGTTTTACAATTCATCCCCAGCTATGTCCAGGTCTCCCTCTCAGAGTAGTTTGACAGCTCCATAAGCTACTGACTAAATCTTGATCTTAATTAACACTCAATTTCAATAATGATCATAATTATGAAAGGTAAAATGTTATTTTCATCTCAGCTTTCAGGTCTGACTGACGGTTTCTAATAATATATTCAGGGCTGCAAATGACAAGGTAGTACCATAAAACTAAAGTAACAGTTAAATTGTGTCAGGATACAATGTTGTTCATGACCGAGGTTCTCCTTTTCTTATTTCCGCTTTTCGTTGACCAAAACATGGGAAAGCACATTGGAATAGCAAGTGTTATTATGTTAATTACAACCAAAATATGGGATACATAGATAATAAAAGGAAAGAGGATTTAGTACAACCTTACCACGTTTACAATGTCATTGCAGTAGACCAAAATACCATGAAATAGCAGTGAATGACAGAATTTTGGTAAACTCTAAACCACCAATACAGCTACTACTGGCATTAGGCCCACCGACTGATCCATTCCTAGATCCCTTGCCCACTGACTTGGGTAACTGTTTATTGTATTGCCCTTTTGGTTAGACCTGCCACAGCCAGCAGCCCAGCCCTCACCACTACCACTATCAATATTGTTTAGGGCTAGGGTTGGTGCCTGGAAATATCCTAGGCAATTATGTAAAGGCAAAGGCTTTTTATAGACCCTTTTGTTTAATGCATAATGAGGGCAGCTGCTATGAGCAGTGTCCCCCCCCCCCCCTCCATCCTTTATCGCCCAAATTGAATATTAGTTCTGTGGTGTCAATAAGCGTCTGTCATAGATCACCTTTAACTGGCCTTTGGTGGAAGAAAGCTTCTGTATCTGTATTTATCACACAGCATTTCGGAAACCCCCAAAGTAATCCCATGCCAACAGCCATTTTCTTTCTATTTATATATATTTGGTGTATTTACTGCTATGATTGCCCCTTCGATTGAAATTAATAGCTGTCCTAGACCCCAATATGAGAATCACATGCTTTTCAGGACATACTGCCTACTTTTCTGCATACGAATCTGACAAGGCGGACATTTTGTATGATATTGAAATTTGAGCGTACCGACTTGCAATCACGCATCATGGTAGCTACGTCAAATGCAACATGAGCGTTGGCCATGAACCTAAAAACATATTGATTAACCTAAACATAACACTTGGTGGTGGTCAGTTGAGAGGCTCTGCAGCTTACCAGTATGCAGGCATGAACCGTCTCAAGGATCTTAGTGAAGGCAGGTATTCTGAACAGATGGGGTTAGGGTGGTAATGAGACAAAGTGTGCCATGTGCCTGCTATTCCTCACTTTGGCCAGGACTCGCTGGAATACTGGGATTCAAAGGTGAGCATGGATGTGGGCGGAGGTGGTAGATACTGACTCAATTCATGCCTATATTCAACACGCCAATTTTACTGTGGATCTTAAAAATCGGGAGTGGGAATCAAAAGTTATAATTATATAAACGTATAATTACAAGAAGGCTTTTACAATTATCATTTCCATGGTATATTAAGATGGTTGTCTGTATTCCATATTCTCAGAAAAAAATCAAACAAATACAGAATCTCAATCTCAAGCGTCAAATCGCTATGTGGAATACAGACTTAAGTCTCATGCCCCACCCCACTTAAGCCGCTTTGGACACTGCAGATCGTGCTTTCGATTGACCGCTTCCCAGTATGAGGGCATTGAAATGCACAATATATATACCACCTTGATCAGATGGCCCTAATAATTCAGAACCACCCTCCCTGATCTGGACTTGCCATTCAGCCGTCACCTAGACCAGGTCCTGCCACGGGTTTTGGTTATCATAAGACAAGGTGGGAAAACGCCATCATAGTCCCAAATGCTCAGGTTGGGATCGAGTATATCAACACTTCCAATCTATTGCCATTGTTCTAAGCTACATACCTGCGTTGTCTGACCCTTGGGTGAGAAGATAAGTGGGCTGCAGCTGTCTTCAATTTGTGTTCAATTATGACCTCAAGTACCCCCTTCACCCTGGTGAGGAGAAACTAATGAGCTGCTCCTGAGCTGCTCACACCCGTAAACTCATACACATGGTGAGTAGTGACCCCGAGTGAAACACTAGGAATCCAGTTACACATTACTTAACTAAGGTATCCAGCATGCATTTGATAGCTTTTCTAGTAGTTTTCTCACTCAACTGAATAAGTATACTGGTAGAAGCTATTTTCAAAATTATTTCCATATATACAACCGGTACCGGTTTGCCAAAGCATTGCCCATCACTTCAATGAAGACATTTGATTTCAATCAAATATATTTTGTTGAATCCTCCGTAGAATGATATAATATTATACTGCTAGTCTACAGGGGATTCAATTGTAAGTCTAGACGAACCACTCGAGTGGCTTTCGTGCGTGTGTTGCGCTAGGGGACGCAACACAAGCACTATCAATATCAGCCCTGGAGTTAACTCTCGGTGCACTCCAGGGCTGGCTGACTGGTACTCTGGTAACCACGCCAGCAGCCGCTCATAGCTCAATTCATGCAGCCAAGGTTTAGGAGTGTAGCTGACTGGCTGAGCGTAGAACCGCCTGCCAGCTGACTGGAGCGCCTCCTGTAAGGCTGTAGGAGCTGCTCCTCCAGGGCCAGACGCTGCTCAGCCTCCAGCAGGGTAGGACTCCTGCCTCCTCCAGCGTCCACTACAGTATAGCGCCTCCTCCTCCTGGGTGGGAGCCTTAAGCCTGGGCCCGGCACCATGTCTGGGTGTGGCAGGAGGAGCTGGTCTGCCGGCCCCCAGCAGGAACTTCAAGTACTCCTCCGTCTACTTAGGATCTTAACATGAACTGCCTATACTTTGTGGACGGATTAGATCAGCAACTCGGCAAGTAGTATAGGATGTGGAGGTTTGATTTGATTCAGATGTTCAATCTTCGCCAGACAGAACACGCTCTGCTACAATAGTTGGACTCGGTTTTGACATGTGAAGTTTGTAAATGGCACTTAACTATATAGCCATCCAATCAATACAATTGGAGTTGATTATTTGTGTATGGCATCTAACTGTATCTATCTAATCAGTACATTTGAAATCAAGAATTTGTTGATGGCATTTATTTAGCCATATAGCCATGTCATCAAAAGCAATTGAAATTTACAGACATATATACACGCCTGCATTATGGAGCAACTAATCACACAGACAGCCACCACCTGAATAGACCATAGTCAGTCTGGATGGACCTTTAACAATTGTTAACTAACTTCTCATACATTGTTTGGCGGTACCAGCACTATGCTTCTCAACCCTACACATACTCGGCTAGCAGTATGATGTGAAGCCCAGCGCTGGACAGTGGTCAGTCCAGGATGGTGTCCTACAACCTGACCGATGTCTTAGGTACTGGAGGAGATGGCCGGGAGGAGGGCATCGCCTGGGGAATACATCTTGGTGTGGGGATACTCATGGCAACGGTCGCCGTCATTGGAGTCATTGGAAACGGTCTGGTTATACTTATCTTCGGCTGGTAAGTTCACAATGTTATCTCTTTTATGTTTTATGGACTGAATGTATGTACTATAAACTTTTATATTTTTTCGAGTGTACTGGATCTTTGCGGATTTGACCCAAAAGAAAAAGTCGCGAAGATTTCATGTTGCGTTCATATGAGTTATGGCTTTATATGGCCTTACAAAAGGTATTCACAGTTTACCTTGTACAGATTTTTCCGCACATTTCACAAACGCTAATTGAGCAAAGATATATACACCACGAAAATATTTGCTTCCGCAGTATATATATATATATATATATATATCATATCATCTTTTTCAACCTAGTGCCTTACAAGTACGTTAGCACAATATTCGAAAATATTTATATCCTCCAGTCCAACTAGGACTCATCGGCCTTAGTAAAAGGCAAACATACTCAATCGAACCATTGCAGCTCCCATCCCTTGGACTTTAATGCTGAACTCGCCCCTATATCGTAGAGGTCTATTAATCCAGAGAGTTAGGCCTACTACATATATAATACACCAATTCGCGCGATTGTCCTGGAAGTCAGACATCAACTGGTACTGTCAATTCATCTAATTAGCGGGTTAATTGATCTATACAGTTTGAGAACAAAGGGCACTTAGAAGTGATAACATAGCTAATTAATAGGCCTATATGTTTGATAATGAGTGTTAAAGAGGTCGGCCATGAACTGATCTGTCGCTTCGGGGCAAAATATCCGAATCGCTTTTTATTTGCTTGAACATTTAAATGTTAAGGTGGCCGCAAACTCTTACAGAACAATGAAATATTCCAGACGCAACTTGACAACCGTGAACGGTGACTGTTAGCCAGTGCTGAATCCGGGTTCATTCGATCAGGATCCAAAATATTTACCAATGGCTAAGCTGAGATAGATGCTGGTACAAATATATAGAATCATACAATCAGTGTGACGAATCTAGGAAACCGCTGTCTATCCATAACGGCAGAGCTCACTGTCCTCTGACGGCAATACCTATCATACAAGTTGTTTATTTCATCTGTATGATCAATATGATAAAATTGAGATAATTAATTTCGTTGGCTTTTGTCATATTTTGTATCTCAAGTGCCACAGTCCGATGTCTATCATTATTTAAAACATACCACTGATGATTCCCATTCTGTCCCAGAATAATATTTTCATGTTCAGATCAGGGTTTGAACTTCCTCCACTACTCTAAATTTCTCCGACCGAAACAACTTCAATCTCGAAGTGATTTGAAAGTAGTTTCTTTATTGTGATTTCTGTATATATAAACTGTATTTAAAAATTGATAACTAAGCATTACGCTCGTCTTACATGATCGTGATTGAATTTGGAGTTCTGAAGAAAAAGTATTTAGGTTTCATTAGAAGCAGCCTAGTTTATAAAAAAAAAAGAAGGCTCACAGAAAAAGTATTGCCAGGCATCAGTGAGTTTAATTGAATTTCACTTCTTCAAAATTAGTAATTTTAATTAAAAAGTACTAATTGCACTACTTAAAAAACACTTAGTGAGAGACGGAACTTTGAGCTTTTCTCAAGGTATCATAGACAGGTATGTTTCAACTTTCACTGAGGAAGAACGTTTACCCTTTACAGACAGCCCCAAATTGTGTAACAGTTTAAACACACAAAATGCGCATTTTGAGGCTAATCTGTAAAAAAGAAAAGTGCCCTTTGCGTATAGTAGCTTCAGAATGTGTGCGCATTATTGGCCCACCTGTAATAGATGTGGCAAACGAAGTGTGAGTTTACACGTAATTATTACGTTAACCCTATTAGGCCTATACTTGTTGGATTAAACAAGTCGATTTTGGCCTTGGACGGTTATGCAAGCCATTAACTCATTGATCAATTACTCAAGGTACATACCGCCATCACTAACTTTATCTCATATGGCGAAAATCATTTGATCCTCATTTACTGTTCCCCAAATTCTCAGATTCCCCCCATCACTGTTTAATCCCGGAGTCTGATGAATTACAATTTCATTGTTTTGTATGAAAATTTAATACAACTGTTTAAGCCTTAGGGGTAACAGAATATGCCATCGTCACATATATTTAGATTGCCTAATCCCTAATGATAGAAGCGTAATAGAATATTGAGATCTATTGAATGAAAGCTGCTCTCCTAGGAATGGATCACAGGTGGATCTCTGTATAACCTGGGAACGGACAGATCAACCCAAGCAAGCAGCATCTTTTCTTGTCAGTTCTTATTTACTAAACTGTCATGTAGCAATAATTTATGTTATTTAGAGGGAGGTAAAGACCTATGGCCAACATTGAATATTATTATAATGTTCTGATAAGATGTTGTGAAGACCAAACTCAAACAGAATGCTATTGTGCCATTTTGTCAAGGTAAGGTTGAGACTGGACCTAAACAGAATTGTATTGTTCTAATTAGATGAGGTAGCCTAGACCTAAACAGAATGTTATCATAATGTTCCAATTAGATGAGGTTGAAGGTTAAGACCGAACTGGACCTAAACAGAATGTTATAGTAAATTCTAATTAGTTGAAGTTGAGATCAGACCAATATAAAAATCTAATGTTATTGTGATGCTTTATCTTTAAATATAATGTCAGAGGACGATTTAGTATTGGAAATGTATTGTATAGGTAGCCGTGTAATAAGTAGGCCCTAATGTTTCTGGGAGTTGTCACATTGAAATAAAGTGTAGGCTACGAGTGTCTCTGACATCTCTATTGTACTCAGATTGACATTATGATTAATATGCAGAATGATATACATGCAGACATTTGTCATCATATCTACTTCTGCAATCCACTCACAGTTGTTCTGAACTTTTCTTTTTCAATGTACTGTAATGCGCGGTTCCCGAAGCATAGCGAATAGATTAACTCTGTCGGTAGATAAGCCAAAACCAGAGATTATTGATTGTGCTGAACAGAAAGGAACCGGCAGAGTGAATGGAAGATGGCAGAATCGAACCCGGGTATGCAGAAACTTGTCTGTCCTCATTCCAAAAGGAAGATTCGTATCTCGATGGACAGATTACAATCATAGTTCGATTTCATTGTATTGCATGGAAAGCAGTAACATGTACTTCTACGAAATAACTGAAATAAAGTACGGTAAGCAATGGCCTAGTTACCGAGAAGCCCTTTCCGCTCTTTCAATTATCAAGTTCGGTATCAAGTTCAATACCAACGTTCCTATTGGTAATTGGAATTCTTCATGTAGAACTTGAATACTAATGTAGTCCTTAACACGCATACAAATAGAATCGTCACCTAGTCGGATTTCAATTTCCGGTATTTCCTACCCCTATTTAGCCGACTAATAATGTTGACGTACTTGTATACTAGGATCCAGGGATAAAAACAAACTAATGGAAAACTTTATATTTCTGCTCGATAAAGAGTCAAAATTGTGCCTGGTGTGTATAATTCAGCGTCCAATGCAATTGGCAGCAGTCGACAGGCCAGACTGACATCCTGAACTTGCAAGGAGCAAGATCTTAGTGCCTCATGCATTTTGTAAACGACGTAGAAACAAGCTATCAACCTATGCAGGCAGTTCGGGAAAGGGTGTTGACCCTCTATGAATAAGCCTGTTGGTCTAAGTGACAAGGCATAATCTAATTTTTGACGATGTATACTAATCCATGTTACTATTGTATACACGGACTCGCCTCCTATATCTGTTTTTCTCCCTATACAAGCTTAACTTCCACCCTGGAGTGAGGATGTTTGTTTAGCACAGCAGGAACTCTGTAGGAATTTCCATAAAACATGAAGAAAATAATGAGGCTAGTCTCCCTGCCAAGCCGGTGCAATCGTTCAAATCGTTTTGGGCATGCAAAGAAGGGGCATAAGTCTGCCAAAGTGTGTGTGGGAATGAAGTTTATTTTCAAAAATGATAAAAACAAACTGCAGCAAAGTCTGTTGCAAGAACTACTTTCAAAGCTTTCCCCTTTGGGCTTTTACCCTATCGTTGCAACATAGACTTGTAACACGCAACATCTCTCTAAAACGACAAGTTTGAATTACTTCCTTTTTTAAAGGAGTTTTCTTATTCAACTGAAACTCTCTCGAGCTATTGCTCCTTCTCCCTAGAGCTTTGATAAATGTTGTGGATACAACATGTCATACTCATGTTGTGGTTACAACGTAGATATATCAGTTATGCTGTTGTTTATGGCATTAGATGCTTTAATGAACTAACAAAAGTTGTACCTCAATCATTCATTTATGTCAGCGTTTGATTGATATGATAATCTTAACACAAGGATATTATACAATATAAGTACGTCATTGGAGACAATTACCTTGAAACTGTCGTAACGTCTGTAAAACAAGGGCTCCATTTTCACATGTAACAAAACACACACGAATTAATAGAAATTATACAATAAGTACCTGTCATTATAGAAGATTATCTTAACAATGGTGTGAAGTCTATAGAATATCGGCCGTATCATATGTGACAATATTGTCAATTACATAACACGGCAATTATTGGCAAGTTAAACAGAATAATTATTGAAAAGTAAGCCTGATGCCGTTGAATAGTAACCACGAGTAAATTTCGCTCTTAGATAAGTATTTTCTAACTTTTAAGGTGTCTTATATCAAAAGGCAATGAATTCCAAATCTGCTATTACCAGGGATAGGGAGCGGGTTTTCTTAAAATTTGGCGTAATGAATGTAACAAAACCAACAGAATCAGCATGTTAATGGAAATGTATTTTTATTGTAGACATTTGGAGTACAATGGTTTCATTTTTGTATCACAACGTTTCGGCGATTAGTTTGCCTTCATCAGGTGAATTTTCTGTAAAATCAATATGGTTCTAGGCACAGGTAGTAAAGTGTTAAGATAGGAAGACCAAAATAAAGTGAATTGACTTTTTGTAGTATTTTGTAGAGATTAGTATGTTATAGCAGCAGAACTCATATAAAAGCTTTGATTTTAAACATAGTTTTGAATATAGCAAAGTTATGTAGGTTCTTTGTGTTTTGGACTTTATGCAAGGAGAGTCCATAAATAAATATATAATACTCAGAATCGACTTTTACTGTTACCCCTATGTACGGGTTCTCTATTGATTGGGGGCGAATTCTTTTTCCTGGAACATTCAATAAGCCGAACCTTACCCCTATCTATAATATATACAGCCTGCTTCTGTTTTGGGGACTCTTCATGGGGGCCCTCGATTGGGGTCCCTATGTGTTAAGTCGAATTTAAGAAATTTCCCTTTTCGCTTACTTTCTCCACTGAAACACTAAGTTGTCAGAGAGCCACTTTAAAGTTGTCAGAGGGTTGTCATAGGTCAATTTTGGGTTGTCATGGGTAACCTTAGGGGCATAGCAGGGTTCATTTCAGGCGATTGATGCTGTGTGACAACCTTTTGACAATCCTATGACAATTTGGGGGTGGTCAGAGGGTTGTCATTGTGAATTTTGAGGCTGGATGACAACCCAAAGGTTGTCATTTCCTCCCGACTACTTTGGGCCAAAAATGTCGTCAGAGAAGCAAAAATGAAAATCGGGTTGTCATAGGGTTGTCACAGAAGAAAATGAGAAGTCAAAAGTCCTGCCTGACAAACCTAGGGTTGTAAGCGAATGGTGCCTAAAACGACAGCCCAAGGTTGTCATGGCCTCTGTCTATGACAAAGTGTTGTAAGTGAATGGTGTCAAAAACCATACAATTCATAGGCCTCCTATGTGTAATGGCCATACCTAATAACTAGTAATAAGATAATAGGAAGCCATTATTATGGACTAGAATATCTACAACATGAAAATATTCATAAGTAAGATTTTTTTGCATAAAAGACGCTGACAACCTTGGGTTGTTGTTTTTGGCACCACTTTTGACAACTCTGTGTTTCAGTGGATCATGTTCCCTGTTACCTCTATAAGATTTCCTCATGTCACATGTCGGATTTAAGAAAGTATCCTTGTCACTTTTATTTTTTCTCCATATCACTAAGGCGCATATCACATGTCAATTTTAAGAAATGGTTAAATGTCGACATTTCGAATTTAAGGATGTAGAACCCTTTATAAGATAGCCTAATCATCAAGGGAGGTATTCTCGGCAGGCAAGCTCTCATTCACTGAGTGTGACGACTAGGGGGATCGTTGGCTACCTTATTTCATTTGATCTGGGTTGGTACACCAGCCGAGCTGCTCTACAGGCTATTCTTTACCACGCTGAGGCAGTAAAAAAAATCAATGATTTCTGGGTCACATAATTGGATGTCTCCCGTTTTCCTCTTGCCAAACCGTCCCGGTGCTTAGTGTCCATTTATGTACTGACAATATTTCCCTTTGAAGTCATTGGTGTGGGCTTAAACAGAGCAACCTAATCTTGGGTTCTATTACCCCGTTCTTCTAAAGTATAAGGAAAGAGAGAATAAGACTTTTAAACAGCACAAGCTATGCCCTACTTTGTGTGAATACAACTTTTTTCTTAGAAAACTCAACATGATAGTAAACTAACCATGAGAATTTTCTTCGGGTGGTATCTGCATATATTAGATACTTTTAAATGGGTTTGAAAATGCCTTCATTAAAGATAGCTATATAACAAAATTATCATTTTTCAATTCAATAGGATTTTCCGACGAAACTAGTCCAAATTAATCAGCAAATTAAAGCTGAAAAAATCGATCATACATATTGCCTAGTACATGTCATGAAACGACCAGTTGTCTTTTTCAACCCATTGGCATATGCTATTAAAATTAGGTGGCGTGAGGCACTTGCGTCGTTATGACCCTTACGACCTATCAAATGACAGTTAAGTGGCATACTCTTTCCTAGCTTTGACATGCGACTTGAGCTCTCGCTCATTAGTGCATCAAGTGTCCTGTGGGTATTGGCGTGGCCTAGGGCATCGGCAGTTTGTAGAATCGGTAGCTGCCTTTCCGTTAAGATAGATGTATTCTGATTGGCATCTCCTCGTGTCGTATGTCAATGAGTTTGGAAGGATTAAAGGTGTTCATGCAAGGGTTGGAGTGGGACTTGATAGTGCGTCATTATTTTTAAAGTGTGATTTATTCTTACTTTAAAAAATAAAGTAGGAGTTAAGATCACTGTCCCCGATTGATATACCCTTCGTATAAAAAAGAATCCTCAATAAAGTAGGTCCTATTAATTTCTCGTCACCGTCCAAAGATTCCCAATTCTTATATAAACTTTGACCAACATTGCCAGAAACCTCTCAAACCCTGGAAGTTGTTGTCAAACAGGTAAAACAGTTTCTGTCACAAGCATTCAGTCCACTGTATGATAGATATTCTAAACCAATTTTCATAGGAATGTCCATATAACAATCCTAAAAAAGAAAAGAATTTCACTGAAAATCTTTCCTGAGTGGCGCCAAGTGAATGTTTTCTGCAACCTCCGATACTCATAACAGAATAGAGGCCATATTATTTTTTTCCAGTTTAAAACCGATATAATATACATTCTGATCCAATGTGTAATGAGTACCTAAGGACTTTTATCAAAGTAAAGGGAACGGCAGTACTCAACACAAACATGAGAAGTCCCTACAGACAAGTCTAAATGGACCTCTTAAGTAAACCTGAATGGCTTCACATTAAACCTAAGGGGTGGTAAAAAATAATGTGAAGAAAAATTCCTTACGTCCATTAGATCTGGTACTTACATTTTACAAGGCAATTACTCAAGATTTCCCCCAGCTTCTATTTGACGAAATGCCACCCAAAAAGGTTCGTTCTAGGCAGCTGAGTCACAAGACTGATGGAGTCTATTCAGAACCGAGACACGAAATTTATTTTTTGACTTTTCGGAAGCAATGCCAGAAACATGGCACACAGACACTCAAGCCCCACTCGCCGTGGTGAACGTGGTTTGTCGTAGACCTCTGCGATCTGAGAACGTTGGCAACGTTGCAGGATCGTAGCCCTCTGCGACCTGATCCCTTGCGAAATTATTCAACATGTTGAATATTTTCGTAGAGAACCTCGGCGATTCAAGCTGAGATTGCTTACTAAAATGATCGCAAATGATCGCAAGGTACCCTCCCTCTCAGTGTGAATGCTCTACGATTAAAATCTCTAGCCTGCGATCATTTTCTCTCCCATGAGATTATTATCGTAGGAATGAGACAGAATTTTCGCTGGGCTAAGCGATGGGAACGCTCACCACGGCGAGTGGGGCTTAATAGTGTTTTTCCAGATCTACGAAGTAACTTCGTAGATCTTTTTTCCCTATTTTTTTATGGTGGGGCGTTCCTTGACCAACAGTTAGCTGACTCAGCATTCTCATGAGCCTACCTCAATCTCCTATCCGTCTTAATGACTTTAACCCCCCCCCCCCCCCTCAAACTCCCCCTTTTTTTTATAAAAGAGTTCATTATGTTGTCTTCAGAATTGTCTGAAATTCCAAACGTAACACGGACTTTAGTACATAGTCTTGGAAAATAGTCATAGTACAATTATCATTACCAGTTTGTAGGAAACATATGCAATGCTAATAATTGTGTTTGTTGATTTGAACAGAGAGTTGTTTCGGTATCTGGAAACTGCTGGAGTTTTTCTTTACTAAATCAAGCCTCAACAAACATTGGAATGCCTTTTAGAAACTAATAACAACATAATACAAATATAGATATTTGAGAGCATTCTAAGGAGAGTCCCTACGGGATCTTACCTGAACCTGGCAGCCAGTGTTCAAGTGATAGACATGGTATGTAAGATACACTAGAAGAAACATCTGTTTTTATCACCAGATGAGATGAGCACTCCGCATACCACACAGTTCATGTACACCACCCTCCTTATGCCACAACTTTTTTCCATGCTTTATCTACACAGAGACTGTATCAGATAATGAGTTTCATTGTAGGTCGGTTGAGAGTAACAAAATGAGCTTAAATGAGAAGTGAGTAAAATTGTTACAGTTACAAGTACAATTGATGCTCAACATGTGCCATATACACTGATTTTGAAAACATATCATTGTAATGATTACTTGTACCTGTTTTGTAATTTGAAATATCATATAAATGGCTTAGAAACATTCTTACAAAGAAAAATATGTTCAGATTTTCTATATAGGTCACGGTGCATTTTTGACATGACCACGCTTTTACATACACCATGAGATCATTCTCACAATGGATATATTCATCATTCACGTAGTTGGAGACCCTATGTAGTAGTGGTCGAGGAAAATCGACAGTGCCTGTTCTAAGAGACACATAATGTATCCACCTTTATTAGATAACGGTTATCAATCAGCTGGCCTGAATACAACCTACCTTCATGATGAGATTGTCAACCTTCATGGCAAGAGCCACTCCGTCATATTAGTGCACTGGCTTACGCCCTGCAGGAATGACTTCACTCACCATCTGTAGTTCATGCTTCCGTAGCTCCAATGTCAGGGCGCAATCTACCTGTAGGCGACAGGCATAGATTGCATTAATATCATAATTTAAAGGGGGAACCCATTGAGCGATTTAACTACAATTCTAGTCGTTTTGACCAGTTCTGGTTGTTTAGTTCTGATTGTTTTGACCAGATCTGGTCGAAATCGGGTAGAAACAGTGTTCCCACTCAGCAATTCGACCAAAAAATTAAAAGGTCACCTGCCAAATAATATGACAATATCAGATATTGGAAGCTGGTGATCCCCTAATCGACCAGAATCCCTATTGCGTCGCTCAGTAGGGTTCCCACCTTTATGCATCAAAACCTCAACTTTTGACAACGTTCGTTCTGATTTTAGCCTTGTTCGTGATTCAACTTTAAATCTTAGTTCTTCCCAATCATTTCTTTAAATTAATTTCGTGTTTAAAGTGACTTGTATTCCTTATTTTCATACTTGATACGCTACTGCTAGAATAGCTAGTCAGTCTGTTTCTGACAGTACGTTACAAAATCAGCATTCTCAGCTTAAACCGATCGATCATTGAATTTTACCTTCAGGCATCAGTGTATTACAATTGTTGTATGACATAATCGACTGTGGTACCACAGTCACCAAATCATGATGTTTCAAGTTCAAATTTCTCCGAAGTGGAGACGGATATTCAAATCGATTAATTTCCATTTCCTTAGTAGGCCTATGCATACAAGAAAAGAGAAGCATTTCTCCAATTATCCGAGCTTATTACAAATTAAACATCTACAAATCTACTTACGTTTCTGTTTGTCTCACGGGCCAAATCCTGGGCTTATTGTAACATCCACATTGACAATGGGGTTATTTAGATGAAAGATGTCCATAATTATATAGACCCACTTGATCAGCTGTTGATGCCCACTTGTTTCACTTTGGACAGAAAAGCAAAACATTTTGGAAGTGTTTTGTTCGGTGCACTGTCATTGCTTAAGCAAAGCTGACTCCCTGGAGTGGGAGTTGGCGTGGGGTAAGGGGGGCTTGAAATAGCCAGCCAGTGGTCTGTTCAGATGGGAGAACTTGACAATGTGATGACGTTCTTGCTTAGGATCACGTCTCGATACAATATATGATTTGGAACCAAAAATACTTTCCCCACCCTCTCCATGAATGACCATGCCACTTCAACCCCAAGGCAGGTCATCCTAATAGCCCACTCTGAGACCCCAAACAATCCTTATGTGTATGAGTACCAGTAATCAACTCGACCTCCTTCCACATTGCAACTCATGTCACAAAAAAAACAAATGTTTTGCATGCTAAATTGAGTGCTAAAAATAGTCATTTATATTACCTTTGGGCTACTGCGTTTGTGAGGGAAATAAGATATGTTGAAAATGACCTCACTGTATAGAACAGTGACCCAGCTACTTGCTTCCCTCACCTGGGCCTGCTGACCAATACCACTGCAGTCGCAGGTTTGTGAGAAGAGCGTATACCCGAAAATAAATTGGTTGTTTATCAGCTGTTTTAGAAGCCATGGACAACTATCCTTTGCCATTACGGGTAGCATGGCACATTACAGATATATAGGTCAGTCTTCCTGACCATGCCTCCGTAAAGGACAGATAAATCTATAGGACTTCAATTAACTCATCTGATAAGATGGGCTGAGGTTGTAGCCAGTTCTTTAAGCTGCAGCCTAAACCTACTTGCATCAATTGATTCTTCTTCGAGACCGAGTTATCATTTATCCTAGACACGTATACGTTTAGATCAATAGAAGATTTTTTTTTCAGTTTTGGAAAATATTTCATGATTTTTTCCAGTTTTGGACAATGTTCCTACCTTTGAAAGAAAAACATAGGACTAGACCAGTTGGACACAATTGATGGGTAAATCCTTGAACCCTGCTCCAGAGAGCCTAGTTAACCGCTTATCTTACATCTACCCAGCACTCTGGTCAATTTATGGACCAACAGGGGCCGTGATTGGGCATGGCATTCATCACCAGGCTGCCAGGGCCGTTTACTGATACCTGAGTAAGTAAGCCGATTGGCGATATACAGCGAGTCGGACATTTATCTATTAGCCTATATCCATCCCTTCCTTTTTTAACACTTTAATTGGCTTGATTTTGATTTTGTAGCAACAGATGTAACTGTTAAACCTGGATCCAGTTTTTTCTTTAAAAGTCCAGGCTTTTTATTTGATGTTGAACATTCTAAGTTCCCTCCTTACTATTTAGACCTTGCAGCGACCATGGGTTAAGCTATGCCAGCGTTGCGCCGATGTGAACAATAGGCGACAGCTCTTCCTGTAAGTCATCCATCACAGAGCCCGGGGATATAAACAGCGTGGGGTACATTCTCTCTCCATGTATTTCTGGCACTGTCATTGTTATCCACTTACAAAAGACATCAACCGAAAAGAATAGATTGTGGGTGAAGTGGCAATAAACTAAGGCTTTACTACATGGGTAAATTGCAGGAATGGAGACAACGGGAAGTGTATTGTTCATCCAATCAATGCCTATAGGCAGATGGTTAGCACTGGTTAGACGTACTTCCATAGTTTGTTGGGGTAGTTTCAACAAACTTCCATAGAGTCAAGCCTAGGTCACGGAAATGATAGCCTCCTATTGCAAAATCTGTAAGGAAACGAAGTTAAGGCACAAATGATGGGAAGAACCCAAACCACAAAATACATAACAAATAGTTCTATCACGCACAGTATCCCATGCATTGACAACTTATTGAACTCAAGCTTCTAAGTGGTTTATGCAAAATAAGCTCTATTCTCCATTGAAGGCAGCCTTTTTGAAAACTGTTTTGGATTAAAATTGCAGAACATTTTGCACTACAGACACATCTTTAAGCATAACTGGGGATACATGGATTTGAACAGAAGTATCAAGTCTGTGTTTCATAACCCAGAAATGTTACAAAACTACCTAGGCCCTATCTGAACATCAAAATGCATAATTTACCCCCAAGGGCACGTTCCTAGTACTAAACTATATCGAACCCGGCCTCGGTGATATGTTTATTGTCTTTTCCCCAGTCACGGCCACCGTTCTTTTATGTTTAGCTCCAAGGTGAGAACTCCATCTATTGCCCAAAGTTTGACCTTGGCGGAGCACGGACCTCTTCTCATTCCAACCCTAATCCTGACGTGAGCTCCGACTTCATCACATAGAGGCAAACGGGGCGCCAGGATGGGTGTGATTCCATCCTTGGGGTTAACGCGAATTGGCCTCGTACTCTCTAAGCCCCACATATATTTACATGTCTATGTCGACTTGGAGGTCGTCGATCATATGCATGCTTTTGCCCCCCCCCCCCCCCCCTCCTCTGTTAAATCATGTTTCTGGGAGCACGCCTATCTTAGGATAGATCTATGGGACTTTAAGGAACGCTCTCCTCCTCCTTTTGGGACATTCTCAATCTAACCAATCCTTACACGGAAAACCTCACCCTTACAAGAATTATAGATGAAAAAGGCACTAACCTACATATAGCCTGTCAAGAAAGGGTAGACATTATTCTCGGACAGGATACTTTATTTTTGTTAGTGAGATCAAAGGTTTTGGGATGTAAAGGCACTATCTTTGACCTTAGTTCCGACTCTGGGTCAACCTAATTCTGAGCTTGGCTGCACCTTCTGCAACCATTGCTCATCCTCTAGTCCGTTCTGCTCGCTCGGCCTCGTCGGTGTTGTTCCGCGATCCGTCTGTATGGCGGACGATAAAACAACACGCCTAAGGCCTATGTAAACAAGGATATGTATCAAAGTACACCAATGTTTTGAGTTTAAATTCAACTATAATAATTATAATGTGCATGATCTTTTTTTTCTTTATTACAAAATCCCCAATATTCGTAGAGTCAGTCAGACCTTTTCCCATAGTTCGCTATTGCTCGGTTGGCCTCATTGAGGTTGCCCCATGATCTGTCTGCAGCTGGAGGACGGATGACAGATTACTATAGCTAGTAATGAATTGACACACACGCCTAGGTACACAAAGGGAGAGAGTGCTACGAGGGGGTGGTAACTGATGGTGGCTGGAAGGATAATGTTTTAGAATCAATATATTGCGTAGAATTTGACTAAACCTAAACTAATGGATGGATTCCATTGTATCTACCATTAATTTTACAATTAGTTACACTGTTCAATCGCATCATTCGGAACTCTCTATGATCACTCTTTACGTCTATTAGATATGGAATCCCTATATTGGAGCACCAGTACACCCAGAATCTCATTGATTATTTTGGGCACATACAACAAACGTTGCAGAGGAAGGTTTTTGTTGACTTTGTTTATAACTTGGAAAAAAGATTTTCACTATCTCAATAGATACTCACAAATTGAGTTATCAGAGGAAGACAGGCAGTCCTGTGTTCAGTCGAGATAATTAACACATTTTGATATTGTCGGTATCATTTGAAAGCTAATTGAATCCTCCTTAACGTTGAAAATTGTTTGAAATAAGAATCTTTCCCAATGCGCATCACTAGTATCTCGACGTTGCCCCCACTTTACATAATCTTTTCAAGGCAGCTATTTTTGTTAAGCTGGTGAATAGATATGACTATATGACCATATATCATAATATGGACTGTGTAAGTGAAGGATAAAAAAATGATGTATTTATGGACAGCCTTGAATATGCATATTGGAAGCACTAATTGCTCTTGCATAGCATTTTTTCCCGTTGTTCTGCGGCCTACACTGTTTGAAAGTGTAGAGGGAACATCAATATTATTAGCCGAGCAATGTGTAAATTGACAGTGCAATATTGCGACACATCGCCTTTACAAAGACCCAGCTACACGACATCACTGGAAGAACATTCAAACTATAAAAACAAAGGTAGACTCGAATTTAACTGTTCTTAAAGAAGGGGGTATGAATAATTCCATTATACTTAACACAAAAAGGTTAATTTAACCGGACCTAGCTGCCGTTTGTATGGTGAAATACATGAACTCAATGATGTTTTTCTGTCGCTTGACATACCCCGTTACAACCAACAGTAAACTGATAAACCTGCCGGGGCCGTTTAATAATGTGCAAAAAGATGGGAAATAAACAGCTGATATACAGATTCTTGATTTTTTGTGTATTTATATCTCAGGTTTTTATACGGAGTCTGCAAAGTTTAGGAGTCGAACTTTTGATCACAATTTTGCATTTTATAATACAGAAGGGACAGGGCGAACAATTACAATCGTGATATCTCATTTCTATTTTAAGGATTTTTACAACAATATTTTTCAAAAAGGGGCTGAACTTTTAGAAACGTTCCTCAGTGGAGTGGTGGTGCTACGGACCTGCAGGTGTAACCTTCATACTAATTTTAACATCTATAGGTCAAGTTAACATACATTTCTATGTCAAACGCCAGACATTATACATATTCAAGGTCAAGCACGAAAATAGTCTGACAGCCAATAAGAGACAGTGATGTTCTTGAACAGCCCCTTTCGCGGTGTGAATGACTTACGAGAATAGTTTACCACTGATATACAATATAGTACACCTGTGACTGAACATATGTTTTGAATTGTACATCATAGATTAAAAGCACGTGTGAACGGGTATACATGGGTGGTGTTAATGGACCAGGAAATAAGCCTAAAACGCGTTGATCTAAAGATAATATCAGGGATTGAAGTGATCCAGTATATCTAATGTTAGAACTGTTATTGAGAAAGTTATGAAACTGTCAGTTTCTATAGGTCAACTGTCGAGACTGTCGAAATGAGAATGGTAAACTGTGTCAGAGGGCTATCTTGTATGCGTAGGCGGGTCCCTAGGTAATATGTTTCCAATACAATACCCCGTCGGTGTTGGAGTCGGACCAGGACATGAGAGGAAGCTCTACGGGAATCTCATCTATGGTTCTAAGCCTGGAACTCTAAGGTTCTAGGGAATATATTATTGCCCCTTTCCATCATGAGGGTTATGTAAAATATTGAAACCTACTCTGCTGTGCCCGCCAGAGGCCGGGGCCAGAGGCCATGGTATAGGTAAATGACCATGGAGAGACATGATTGATCCAGCAGAAGTTGTGTAATATCTAACATACCTTTCTAGCATAGAGACAATTATAGCAGAATTTGAGATTTTTGAAAATGAAAAATTTGTTTGCTATTCAATTTGTGAAAAGGATCCCTCCCTTTACACTGAAGATGCGAATTTCAAAATTAAAAATGGCTTCAAGTAAGGTTAATTTGCTAGGAATAGTCATTTTGCATTCATGTCAAAGTCGCGTTCTGAACGTCAAAAAGAACTAAGTCAACACTCCCCTACCAGGATGTTATTTACAAAAGACTGTTAACCGTTCTACCTTCTAGATTTTGTAATTGTATTACCTGGATATTTTCTTTGGCAGCTTTAAGCGGACGTTACTATTTGGACTATAATTCAATGTACTTATTAACCCGAATCAACGAACGTCAATTAACATAACTGAAGAATTTCTACTTTATATTAATCATAACTAAAGCCACATACCCACTAGGCGATTTGGGCCTCGTCGCCTGTCAGTATGCTATATTGAAATGAACATGTTTGATAAAATCGTCAGCTGAATTGTCAAGCGATTTTCCCGGCGATTCATATGCGCATTTCAATATAGCATACTGACGGGCAACTAGAGGAAAATTCGATCGCCGAGGCCAAAGTCGCCTAGTGGATATGGAAAAGAAAAAATGTAAAAATCCAAAGATTTGGGCAATTTCCACTGTTTTAATTTTCAACGCGTTATTTTCAACCGCCGCCTTGACGACCATCTCTTGATATTTTCAACAGTGTTAAAAGTTGATATAGGCCTACCTAGTCGATTCTGAGCTATTTTCAATTCTGACAAAGATTATCAAAAGTTGAAACATGTTGATTGCACAATTCTCTCACTAATAAAACAACCAGTCCAACAAAACAACTTGAGTCGGGTTTGGTGTGATTACACTTTATTTTAATCTGATAAGCATAATGTACGCTCAATGTACAGATACAAATTTAATACGAAATAGCTTTGTAAGGGTGTTTTCTTTTACACAACTAATTGCCTGACATGATATAGTATGTCAGCTTACATGATCAGTACCTATATGTGTGCTTATATAATTTATCACTGCATGTGTGCACTGGGATGTCCGCGTCTAACCTCAGCCCTCCCGTGAGATAGTATACAAGTGGACTTTAATGGTAGTTTATGGCCTTATTTTACAGTCAGTAGAACTCCAGGCCTGATAAGATCAACTTGGAATGCTCCAGGCCGCGAATTGACCGTCTGCCTTGACTTTTATTACACCTTAGGGTGATACAAGTTTAGTAGTTAAGAGTTTAACACAGGGTGATACAAACCTGGGTGATAACCAGCCTTGTATCACACTGCAGTGTGATACAGAAACTTTTTATTTTTCTAAAATTCATAAAAAAATGAAATACTTAAGAAATAAAAAATCTAACGTATGCATTATCTGTACAACGTTCATAGCTACATTTTACTGCTTACTATTTGTGGACTTGATGGATATCAAAAGAGTTATATGAAAAAACATAAAAAAATTTGCAGCATCACAGTCCCACCATCACTGATTGCTGTGCATCCTTCCTTGGGAGCTCAAATCTAACAGAAAAGGTATAATAAATCCATAACCAACCTCGAAGGGAGTACTCGGGCAGATATCACCCCTCGCTGGGACCCCGATATCAGCCCTCGGCCGGCCCTTCGGGCCCTGGCCTCGGGCTGATATCGGGGTCCCAGCTCGGGGTGATAACCACCCTCGTACTCCCTTCTTGGTTGGTTATATGTATAGACAGCACCGGCTCCTGCAGAGAAGGCAGAGGGACCTGGGGGAGGGGGTACTAAGATGTAGCTTTGGTACTGGTACTGGAGGCAGTGGCTGTACACTGACAAAATAGGGGAGTGATGCCCAGCCCCTAAAAGAAGGGGCAGGCATACATCATATCTTCGACATTCTACGTGTTTCATATCTTAATCTAGCAACTTCATATAAGTATACATGGCCATTTTCTTCAGCTGCAAGTATATATAATGTTTTTTTTTAATACAATAGAACTTTCAAGTTACATTATGCACAAAAAAAGGCATTTTATTTTGTTTTAATATCTTTCCTCACTTTTAAAAAGTGAGGAAAACATCAATATTTATACACTCATCAATGAAACTGAGTAATTAACAAAGGACAATTATCCTGATTTTCTTTGGAGTATAACCTTTGAAGCAGTAAACAAAATAGGTGACGGACAAGAGCAATTATTAGGTTTCTTGGGGAGCAGTGACCTTTCTAGAAACCCAAAGTGGCAAACATAGAGGTGCGGGAAGTCCCACAGAATTAACCTACAACCAAAGACTGAGTGCCCCCTCCCGGAGGGGGGCAGAGAATGGGTGAAGTGTAGACAGGCCCATATAGTCTAGATAAATAGTCCACGACAAGGCGCGTGTTGTACGACTTTTTCTCCAGGGAGACTGGAGCTTAATCAAAGTTACAACAGTTAGTACTGCCAGCACCTCCTTTAAGCCTTGGCCTGAGAGAGCGCCCGGGTACATATAGATTTGACCGGGCCCTTATGGATTTATCGAAGGCCTAGAGCCAACGGCCGTTGGGTGGAGTGCTCCGCCTATGGGACATTGCATAAAGAAACGTTATCAGTTTGCCTTGCTTAAAGAGTCGGGGCAAGGAAGTTCCAGGTTTGCTTTGGCTAAAGAGTCGGGGTAAGGCTCTACCTCTTCATAGATTAGTCTAGATTCGATAATACAGGAGCAAAGGTGAAATAACCCATTGGTTGATTGTTTGAATCCCAGCATTATACATAATCAAGACATATGAAGGACAGTTTCTTCATGACTGCACCTGCTTCAAATCCATCATTTAGAACAAATATTGTTAATGAATGTGCAATGTTTACAAAGCACCCTTTTAATAATGTAAGTATTTCCCATCTGCATCACCGGAATAGGATGAGTCTCAACATTTTGAGACATTAAGGGGGGTTTACACAGGCCGTCAAATTGCTTATTAAGTCCCCCACAGTCATTGTCGTAAGTGTTACGATAGTTATGATAGTCTAACAATAGTTCCGACGACGTTATCGGCCTGTGTAAACCCAATCTAACGTAAGGATTCCACTGTCTTGAGGCTGTCGTAAGGCTTACGATGACTTATAGGACTCAAGTCCTTAGGATAAAGAAATTTCAGACGTGTTTGAATTTTTTTTGGAAAAACCTTAGATCAAAAGACTTACGACAAAGGAATTTGCATTAAGCCCCATTCGCCGTGGTGAAGGTGGTTTGTCGCAGCTCTCTGCGATCTGCAACGTTGGAAACGTTGCACTTTCGTAGCCAACTGCGACGTGATCCCTTGCGAAATTATTCAACATGCTTAATATTTTCGTAGAGATCCTGTGCGAATCATGACGAGATTGCTTGCGAAAATGATCGCAAGAGTGCTTCCTTTCCAGGATGAATGCTATGCGATCATTTTCTTTAGCTTGCGATCATTTTGTCACACCTGAGATCATTTGCGATTCCATGCGATCATTTTTTCGCAGGTCCCGACGACACAAACATCGACCAGGGCGAGTGGGGCTTGAGGATAATGAAATCTTTTGTCTTAAGAGCACCTGTCGGCCTGTTCAAACCGCCCTTGTCTTAGGTCAAAGGACCCATTCATATAGAAAACTATTAGATACTTTCATTGTCGTAAGCCTTAGGTCACCCTTATACGATGACCATTATCCTAAGGAAATTATTGGGCGGTGTAAACCCTTCATGACCTTAGTCCCTACGACAACTGTTAAGGATAACCTACGATAATTACCTATAAAAGACATTCTTTAGCTTACGAGAACACATTATCCTAAGGTTAATGTAAGAGAATTTTCGTGATGACCCGTTGACGTCCTGTGTAGACCTGGCTTTATGTTGTGCTTCTTGAGACTAAAAGTCGAAAGTGGTTAGTAAATGAACATGCTTTACTATTATAAATCATTCATAAAAAAACATATATATATGCGCCATTTATGTCGTAATGAGGTATATAAATTGCACTTGGTATCAATCATTAAACGCCTCTGAAAATAAGTACCATATTATACATTAATTGAAATGATAAGCCGGAATTATCGTAAAATGGGCATCGTAACCAACTTAATTTGTCCATCTTCCGTTTGCGCACATACATAGGATTAAGTTCAAAACGTGCGTTATCAAGCCAGTGAAAACAAATCTGATGTTCTAAAAATAATATCAGGCTTAATAATGATGTTCAACCGCCCAATCTAGCCCCGAGCACTGTAATAGAAACGTAGGGCGTGAACTCTATTACAGTAAAGCCTCCAGTCATATTACGGTGAACTGTATAATGAGTGATGTTGTCAAACAGTCACTGTTATCATATTCACAGAAAGTGCACAACATGGAAGTTATTGATGTTTGTGTGAGCATATCACAGAGAGAGACACAGGATGTTGAAAGGCCTTCACAACGTATTTTCTGTTTCCATTGGCATTTAGGATACTTTCACTACCTTTTGTCATAGCAGACATGTCGTCAGGGAATAAGAGAAGACAGGATATGGACTACATTTCCATTGTCAGAGGTTTCGCTAACCTCCCTATGAATAATGGGTTGCCTCTGCTTCAGTTGTTTTGTCAGGTATTTCCGCAAAGACAATGTTTCCATTGTCGATGTGGGGTTGCTCATGCTCTTTTTCCTGACTTCCTGTTTTGTTTCTCTTTCTAAACAATGTAGGGCGACACCCGCAACTTGACCAAGGAAGCCTTGATGAGACAAACTTTTCTGTGAGTGTATATCTGCTTATAGGTCAAATCATAAGTGAGAAGCACGTATAGAAGGGGCTCGCCGTTTTCATTCCCGAATTTTTCAACATTGCTTAATGCTATGAACGTCTTATTATTCTCTGTGTGGATATTTCAGCCTAACATCCTTTTGTTTAAAATCGTGTAAATGCATTTAACTGTATGTATATAACAAAAGGCCCTGGCTACTTGAATCACTTATCCACGCGGATTTGTCTTTTTATTCAAATCCACGAAAATATAGGCCTATACACGCGAAAATATAAATGCCTTCACAGTAACATATAGATCTATACATAAGGGTCAGCAGCCTATCATGACAATCTGCCCATGCATATACTGGAAGCTCGAAGCATATCCAAACAATTGGTAAACTCTCCAAATAAGAAATAGCACGTCACGTAAGTCCATGTGCATCAAGGGGAATCACCCATTGGTGCAGAGGGGCGGGTCCGTATGCCCTGCAGCTGGCAACTCTCCCAGCGAGGCCCTCCTCTGGGTAATGCACTGCGAGGAAAGATTCAGATGGGACAGGTCTACTATGTGCGGAATGGATCCACGATGAGTATTGATCCTATGTTTTGTCAGTAGCCCGCCTCACATGGGAGAGGGGTAGATTGTGACCACACACGTAGCCTCCTCTCTGCTATAGCTCAATGCCTGGGACACTCTATGGGAAAGATGTTAGAGAGAAGGGCATCAAACGACGACCCCCCACGCCAAGTAACCCCTCAGAATTACTCATGAGGTGGTTGGTCAATGGATGGACGGCTATTGTGTAACTTATCAATAGCATGGCAATATAGGCAAGGATTTAGGTGTAGGACAGGTGCGACATCACAGATAACTTGGCATAACTCATATGCATGGGCATAATTATGTCTGTGTATACAATTTCCCTTCTAAAGGTAATACTTTATAGACCTTTTACATTGGGGTGGCGTCCCGCTAGCAGATATATCTGAACCAATGAATTGGGCAATTGGTTCAGATGGAAAAGGCTTAAAGTATTGGGTATACAAGGCGTCTATGGAATGGTCCACAGCGCAAACTCGTGAGAAAGGTGAATAGGGAATGCACAGAAAAGAGAGAGTTGTAAGCATCTCTATCCTACTCACATAAAGTCATATATATATATCAGAGTCAATCCGTTGTTTCATTCTTGTTTCTCATCTCTAGCATTATTGCAAAACTCATTAAAAAACGAAATAATATTGACATTGAAAATTGAATAATTATGTCAATATCTCTTATATTAATTTATGGTGTGTGCCTATGTAACTGGATAAGGGAATGTATTTTCTCCGCTTGTTTTGCAATAGAAGTGTCATGATAGCGATGTAATTGGAATTCATCTTGTCATAAGCATGCTCGGATATTCAAAGTTATTTTTTTTTAGATGTTTATGTCAGTAACTTTAACTCAAATTCAAGAATGTTGCTTGCTTCATTTTCAAAATAGGAGGAGATACTTAATTAGTTATTCTTCTCAGCGTATCTTGATAAAGGGCACGCTTCACACTAGGGGAATTGCAAATGTGTTTCTCACATTTCACAAAATTTAAGATAAGAAGTTCTTAATAATCAATGATCTTAACTCTAATAATATATAGAAAACAATAGGAACATACAATCATAAAGTCTGAAACTCAACCATGAAAAAGTCCAAATATCTTAACTAAAATTACGATCTTAAAATTATGACCGGTGTGAAACTCCCCCTCAGTCTGCTATTTCCGAAACACTACAGATGGGAGATAGCAGTTTGGGGGGGAAAAACAAAATCAATAAACCCCTTCATATAATATTGACAGCTTCCTTGGTTCTGTGGCCGGGTGTGACTGATAGATGAAACGTATCACTGCACACAAAAGGGCCTCAAGTATTCAATGGCCTGATGTTTCTCTGACAAGTATAATGGGAATTCCATGGACCATTGCATTGTCGTATTGTTGAAAAGAAACTGATATGTTTCTCCTGAGTCTACAGTCAGTGTTCCCTGTAAACATTTTCCTTACGCTGTATTGTGTTCATGAATTGTCGATATTCTCTTTTTATGTGGCCTGTAGCCAAGCTGTGTGGCCATCTTCTTCTCTACTGGTGTCTGAGTTGTTCTGCCTCATAAGCTCCGTTTACACAAGCCATAACGAGTGTTTATGCAGCAAGACGAGAGCCATAGAATAGTTAGGCCTACCCCATATGAGGTATTGTATTTCGAAGGCCCCGACAATCCGGAAGTTTTACAATAATTGTTGGGCTTTGCTAACAGAATTAATTTAAATGAATTATTTTTAAAAGGTTGACCTTAGGTTATCTTTACGATGTTAGCATAACAACTGTTCCTTTTATAAAATAGTTGATAACGAATACTCTCTATATGGCATAAATAAATTCCTTCTTAGAGGCTATGAGGGGTCAACGTTGGGAGGCTAAGAAGAAAGGTAGGGTCAGTGAACTCTCTATGACATTCATTTTGTCCACTCAGAAAAGCCAGCGATCGATTATTTCCCAACCAGTGATACTCTCCTCAGACATCCTCACACTTTCCTAAGCACCCACTCAAAATGGGATGATAAGCAGTCACTAATCTTGATTAGTTTCCAAGGATGCCATTCGTTTGCCAACCTACCACAACACCTAGGGCTTGGGGTTGGGGAGCTGTGCTGGTCAAAGTTTATGCAAGAATCACAAGAGTACTTTTAGACAGGAATATATACTTGATTATCAGGTTTTTATGAATATCTATTGTTTATATTGGTTAGAAATTGGAGGATGTGCCCCCCAAACCCCCCTTTTTCTTTTCTTTTTCTTTTTCTAAACTCACTTCAAAATTGCTCCATAAACAATGACCAACAAAGCTTGTTGACCAACTGACCTAACACAAACACAGGAGATTATCCTCAGCCAACACGTTGACTACTGAGGTGATCCCGTTTAAAAAATTACTACATCTTTTATTCAACAGTTTTTTTTTCAAAAAGATTATTTTATATAATCGAATAGTTTTACCTCAAACAAAAACCATATACATTATTATTTCATGTTCCGATTGTGAATATGAAATTAATGAATTGCATAACATTAAATTTTGTCAGATGACTGTTCTTTGATCGCTATCAATAATTCTATC
The DNA here is from genome assembly GCA_936440205.1 of Lepidonotus clava. Lineage (NCBI taxonomy): Eukaryota > Metazoa > Annelida > Polychaeta > Phyllodocida > Polynoidae > Lepidonotus > Lepidonotus clava. The sequence goes on from OW387135.1 coordinate 26,225,094, forward strand.
CAAATGATGCGAACACTATAAAGGTATTTTCATAGAAAGTCCAGCCACACGTGCAAAGTAAGCAAGTTTGTTTTTCTAACCTTAACCTTGGGCGTGGGAGATTATGGGAGAACAGCTGATCTTTGGGAATGCATCCGACGAGTGGAACATAAACAGACATATAATACCTCGTCTTTTTACTTTTGAAATACAGTTTCTTTGCCTTGATGTTGCATTGAAAAGTCGACCCCTCAAATAACTAGTATCACATTCTGACTCCTTGGTTACTTTAAAAGTCTGGTGTGGTCATTATCTGCAAAATCATGCAAGCTGCTTTTAATAAAAGCTAGTTGAAAAGGTTAGTCAGCCACACAAGAAAGTGTGGGCGGGTTGGATTTAATAACATGCCTTTTAAATTTCACTATAAACGATGTGATCATAATAATTGTGTTGATTAGTCTGTCAGTTTAAGTCTTCTCTGTGGGTCGGTCAAAACATGTTTTGAAGAAATTGTTTAATGAAATTATTTCTGTTTTAAGCGAAACATGGCAGGTTTTCTGTTTTAAGCCATGATTTACGATGTTGGCATAACAACTGTTCCTGAAACTATAGTCTGAACTATAGAGAGTTAATTATCTGTTTATATTAGGTGTGCTTAATTAGTTGTATTAATTATGGATAATAGCTAGCTCTAACGCAGTCTCCTCCTCGTTCAACTGCTGTCATCCAATACATAATCATAGTTCCTCATCATGTAAGACGTAACACTTGCGTGAAAGGATGTTCTTTATCTATTAATCTCTTGTGTATTGTCGTTCCATGACAAGATCTCATTTGACAATGATCAGCTCCAAGGATGGAATCCCCTCAAACATACTCAGTCAACGCTCCTGCCTTTCTACACAGTCTTTCTGCTTCTATTCCATATTCAGGACTCAGCTTCTAAGACTCAACCTTTCCAGGATGGTTACTCACAACAACTCAGCTTGAGCGGCGTGCGCCCCTTTAGTATGAACCGTCACACGTAGACTCCTCCTCTAACCCTCTAACTTTGACAAAGAGTTATGGCTAAAGTGTGCACTGTACTAAACCTAATGCCGCTAAGCCTACACAAGCATGGACTGGCCATCTGTGTCAGTACAATACCTTTAACAGAAACATAGCATGACAAGCCTGGAACTTTGTCAAACTAAAGCAAAAATTTGTTTTGATTAGAAATCTGAGCTTTGAGTTAGTAGGCAGGTGTGAAATGCCCATTGGGTAAACAACAGACACACTGCTAACCTGTGCAAACACAATTGATATTGTTCTGAAGCTCTCATGTGTTTAACCCTTTGGGCCCTACAATTAGTGTGTTATTTCCGCAACATTTCCAGAGTGGGCTTCTCTCTAAAATAATTCTAAAATCAACTGATGACAAAATTAATGCCCATGTAAAGTTAATAATTATGATTCAGTGCTGAAAGAGGAGGCATTGTTCAAGAATATAACACATATTATTGTCTCATCAATCATAGAAAAAAACTTTTTCACATAGCCAGGAGCAGCTGGTTGGGTATACAAATCCCTGACGAAAACTAAGGTCACTTTGGGAACGTTGCCTTATTGCTTGTTCCGTGGAGGCAAAGGAAGCAAACACAATTTGTTATTGGATAGCAGTAAGGAGTCTACTCGCCCACCATGTCCCTAATTGCGGATATAGCATTTCAATATTTACATACGATAACGCATACATTAGTAATAAGTACGTTCATGTAACAGTATCATTGTGTGGATGTTTGAATGTTTATTCAGGTGCAAAGTCTGGTCCCCTAGTACCTTAGATTCATAGTAAGGTATTGATACTGATGAAATCTATACTGGTATAAAGGGCCTTACTATATATCATACCTTGAACAAGGCGTCGGTCACAGACCATGTTATGGCAGTATGTCTCCAAACTAGAAACAACAGAAACTTTATCACATTGATCCCAAAGGATCTATGGTATTACCTTAGATCACTGTCCCCACTCCCCTGAGAGTGGGAGTGTCGGGAGTCCTTTCTTGTCCACCGTCTTGACCCTTATTTCAACCCAGGGGATGGACAAACAACACACTGCTCCCACTCTTAGCTTACCCAACTATTGAATTATTATTCTGAGCAGTGCTTTATCACAGCAATTGGCAGTAAAGTTATATCATCCGCTCAGTTACAACACTGAGGTCGGTGTAGGCAGAAGCTCCCCAACACGCCCTTTACACAATTGCTCCAACCAAAACATCCTCCGACCTGGAATATATAGTTACAGACGGCTCTAGATCTTTAGAGCTAGGCCTATCACCTTAGCCAAGGTTAACTTGTTGTTCTTTGGGCCGAATTTGTTCTTTCTATGTGCCTCACCCAACCTTTTATTTCTGGACAACTTAGACGAATAAAATTCACCTGTAGGTCTATACGTTTCAGAGATTTATGATGACGTACATTTTTATCGTGTTTTTTTGTTTTTCTATGCGTGGATCTCAGAGGAAAATAGTTACTCTGTCCATTCGTCACTCAAAGCGCTGTATGCGCCCACATCAAAAAGAGGCATGTGAAAAGGTCGGCAAGGAGAGCATTGAGAGTCACACTGCTCTACGCTCCTGATCACTACGTAATTCCACAGACACCAGAAAGCCCTGAAAGCGTCGGTGTTGCTACAGTATGCACTGAGATTCTGAAAGAGGCATCCACCTGTGTGGCCGCACCTCGTTCACCACATGAGTGGTCTTGCAGGTCAGAAGGCAACTCCTGCCATTAGCAAAACCTTAGATCTCTGTTTTGGCCCAGGGCCGTCTTTTTCCCTATCTATGGCTCTGGCATATGGATCTGGCTTTGAACCGGACACCACAGGCCCAATAGACCAGTCACCTATTGGGTTACATTTCGTGTGTGATGACAGTTCTTTTCCCTATAGATGGCCATAGATGTTTTTGAGCAGATACCTAAAATCAGTTTTAGGGAGTCACCTTAAATCAGTATCTAGAACGAAGTATGGAAAATTATTTTCACCGGAAAGTTTACAAACCATCGATTGCACAAAGAAAGTTCTTTTAGATTACGTAACCAGATCATCTTGACGTTCATTGATCATTTGGATGAGTTATTTTTGGACATTGTGAGAGTTGGACCAAAGTCGACTCAGCAGTTCAAGTTGCATGATGTATTTGTGAAAAGACCAGAAATAAAAGTTTTTTTCAAAGGAAATCAAGAGATAAAGTTTCGTTACTGCATTAAAGCGTATCTGCTTACAGCGTAGGCATTCATTTAGTTTTTGGAGTAATACATGTTCACAGAGACACTTCTTAGTCTCTTGATTATGTCCTCCTGCGGCAGATAATGTGCTGCATGCATAGAAATGTCATCATCATTTACACCCACCCCCATCCTTAATGATCCTACTTTTTCAAGGAACGAGCATTGTTTCTCTGAACTAGTGTATCCAGGTTCATAATTCAGGGTGCCGGCAGACGACCATAACGTAACTACAGTTACCATGTAAATCGATATCTTAGTTTGCCAAGAAAAAATACCGGCGCCCAACGGGTTAGTAGAATGAGTAGCTCACCTGCTCTCCATCAGCCCACATTATGTATTTTTAAGCTCCCTGCTAGAATGGAGTTGTTGTAAGTGATTATTCTCGATTCAGAAAGCAGATGGACAGGAAGCATCCAGTATGTAAAACAGACGCTTTTTGAGGTTTAAAAACCGACAGTAAGCTGGGTTTAGTAGGAGGAAGGAGGGCAGATTTAGGCTTAAGGGTGGATTTTACGTGGCAACAAAAACACAGCAAAAGTAGAGCAACAGTCAGCAACAACCTTTCTGAATTGTTGCTGTTGTGTTGCCCATTACACTTACATTGCATAGCTATTGCTGAGGACAACAAAATCAATCAAAATGGTAAACCTGATGGAAGCAATTCGCCCAGCATTACTATTTCTAAATATTAAGTGGGCAATTGTGCAATTCACATGTGTTTCCCTGTGTTTCCAATTAAACTTCCTGAATGTGTTGCCACGTGGAATCCCCACTTAAGGTCTACTGTCCCTTGGCCAAGGACAAAGATAAAGACGGGATAAGGAGTCTGTTCGCCCTTGACCAAAGTAGGTATATCTATGCCCCTCCGATGTTAATCTGAACCAAATGGTGCCACTTAAGACACAAGAGTCACCCCCTTTCAGTACAGTTGGGGCTGACGGCGGACCGTCCCCTGAGAGAAAGATAAGAGACCGTCAGATGAGAGAAAGATATGTGCTTCAGATAGCATTTACTTCCTTTGTTCTGCCACTTTGTCTCGTATTTTGAACCATTTAAAATAAATCATTTGGAAATCTAAGATAAAATCCAATATGCTACTAAATGTTGATTTAGGATTGAGCATTAATAGTATACCTTTAAGGCTTAAACCACAGTCCAGATTGTATACGAGTTGCTGCAACCTCCACACCCAGAACATGTTGGTACCAGTTTTAGCAGCCCAACGGGAGTTATTTCCGGGCTATTGAAGCCCCCCACCCCACCCCTATTCACACCCCCATTGCAACAATATACGATAATACCCCCTTCCCCTCCTTCATTCAGAGACAGGCATTGATACATATAAGCCTTTCCCTTTGTTGAGAGACCCCATTGAAATATATAGATATAAGAGAGACACCCATTGAATGATATATAATCATGACCTTCATCCCATTCCGAACCCCTGCTACGCCAATATATACTTTCCGACTGTGTTATGTAGAAGTTAGCCTACGGTGATCTTGTCCCGAGCACAGTGATCAAGGTCCGATTGGCTGACTGCTTGGTTCATTAGCCCTTGTAAAACACATCCTGGCTTAACGACCTCTCAGGAGGAAGGATGGGTCTGCTTCAATGGTGGGGAACGGTAGATTACACGACCATAATCCACTCTTTTCCTGACCCTAATTAGTCACTTTGGGAGCGCCACAAGCCAAATAGTTCATTCATGACGATTGTGCGACTATAAAGCCACGTCCCCACTTGGGCGACCAATATTTTAGTCACTGGGCGATTAGTGTTAACCCTTTCCAACCACGGCGACCTAGACAAAAAATAATCACTAGTCACCGATGATAGAAAGGGTTAACATTAATCGCCCGGCTACTAAAGTCTTGGTCGCTCAAGTAGGGACGCGGCTTAAAGGATGTAAGGTAAAGGATAAAGCAAAGGGCTCATGCTCTATGGTACTTAATTAGAGATTGTGGCGGTAAAATAGCTATTTGATTCCAACAGCTTATTTCCTCTATCAATCCATCATCAGTTTACATAGATAAAGGTTTTCTTCTGATTCGTTAGTATAGCTTAATATCTCTTTATCTCGCCATCTAGTTAAAGCTTTAGTGTTGTAAGTCTAAAATAGTATCACACCAAGTCAGAATATCTTAGTTAGAAATTACGACATTAGATTTAAGACTAGGGTAAAAAAAAACTCAATTGGCTAACATCTACAGTTTCAGTTTACATGAAGTAACCTATATGTAGGCCTAACTATTCGTATCAAGCATAGACCCACATGATATACAGTCACATCGAAGATAGGCCCGAAAAGAACGATTTGCAGACACCCATGTAAAGGAAATCCAGACTAACTTCATTATTATGACACGAATTATTTCGTTTCAGACATTTCAAAATAGATTTTTGAAGAGATCACCTCATCCATTTCACAAAATAGACTCGTCTTATTACAACTTAAGAATGCTATCTTACCCAAAGCTCTTCGAAAATGACACTATTTATGGTTTTACAGGAGTATTGATTTGACGTGAAAAGATTCCCGGAGTTTTGCAATTCATGGAGTGCCTTTCCATGTATTGAACAAATCAATATACCAATCTTCTCTCTTATTTAATGTCCCGCAACACACACACTTCTGTCAAATACCGTTCAGAGGTCAGTGAACTGAAGCACTCAAGATTAGCTTAGGCACAACATACCCGTCTATAGCTAGACGGGGCATACTTTAATTAATAATTCCATTGACCTTTGCATCGGCTTTCTCGTCATTATAGGGTCTATGACTCTGCCTGCCTACCCCAGGCCATGCAGAAAAAGGTTGATGAGCTCATAGATTTGCCCTCAAGTTTAAACAAAAACGAAGAGAGAGACCATGATCGAGGCTCTGGACATGACAGCTACAACATGAGAGTTAATCATATTCCTATCGAGTTTCCTATAGAAAGAAGTGGCTAGAAAGGCCATCATACATTGGGTTCATCTTTTAGTAGCTCTGGTTAGAAGAAATCTGCAATTCCACAGAACCAAGCCTCTGCCACTGATATAAGAAAGTGTGTGACCCAACTTATATTCTTGAACATATAAAGGGATCTATTGGCAATTCATTATGTCATGAAATATTATATGATTGTAGAGAAACTACTCTTCAACTGTTGCAAACCATTTAGAATATTCCTGACAGAAGCTGAGATATGTTTCTATGAACCTTGCTATCTCTCATACATTAAGAATCTCCTGTTCAAAATTGTTGTATTTCTTTCCATTTAATGTCAAGTTAAAGTTAGATATGTTTTGTCTTAAGCTTTCTAATTATTGTAAATGTTGATGCTTGTTCCACTATTTTTTTCCAATATATAGAAGAGTAAAACATTTTCTTCATAACCTATGGACAATGTTCTTTTCATTCTTGATATTCGTTTTTCTGCAACCATGGCAACTTGCCACACTCCATTATGCATAGAAAATCTGATAAAAAAATTCCACTTAGAATTTCCCATAATTTCTCACAAAATAATGTGTTTTTGTCCATAGGCCTATATATATATATTTTAAATGTAACAAAGAGGCTTATTTCTAGATATTGGCATTACTGCCATAGTTAGGCCTGACCTGGTGATAATGGGTTATATTGTACATACAGTTGTAAAAGAACTATATTATTGTAGATTGATGAAATAAAGAGTGGAAGAATCCCTGGGACTTCAGAAACATTATAACATGTAACTTGCGGCTATATGTCAAATACCTTTTTTATAATTAGAACACAACCCAAAAATTGCTGGCTATGACGTGGCCCAATATACCAATAGGTAGCTTTTCTCAAATACGCTCGCATATGTATAAACTATGGGTCTAATTATTCATTGAGGTAATGGGGTTACAATTTTGCAAACCGGCCGAATCCTGCAATCAAGAAGGGGACAAGATGAACCAGGCTGACAGACTTTAGCCAGCTCCATGCTTTTGAAATGGCATGTTGACAAAAAGCACTAATTTTGAATTCCATGTTTGATACAATTGGCAGTCAGCAGTCATTAATGTCTGGTTCCATCATCCCTAAAAACATATCATAGCTGATATCAGCTGTGTCATATGTTTATGACACTAACAGACGATGGGAAGGAAAGAAATAAGCTGCAGTGGGGTCCCTGTGTGTTTATCTAGTCTCAGTAGAACGAATCTTGTGAATCGCAGCCAGTGGGGGATGTAACAGCATTCCTTGGTCTATGTAATCTAGTTCCTGCTCTAAAACCCTGTTACAACCTGACTAGATGTTTTGATTTTCTTCTTTTTTCTCATTGTTTATAACATTATCAGACAATATAATTATTGTATATAGCCCTACTGTACATCCCTTAAAAACTGATCAATGCTCACCAGAGTGGTTAGATGGGAAAAGCTTAAAAATAGCGCACATTAAAAAAGCTTCTCGTCTTGATACACATTAAGAAAGCTTTTCGTCTTGGTATTTCTAAAAGCCTTTATAGAGCAGTGTCTTGTCTCAAGGGGGTAACATCTGAGGAACAGCGCTGCCGAATCTTATCTACTTCTTGTTAAGTTAGATTTTGAGTAGATACTTACAAGCATATTGATCTTAGTATTGTGCGTCTCTGGAGAACAGCTGAATTTGGGCACTTTTAGTCTGGAAGAGCCTCCTCACGGGACAGGAAAGTGTAAAAGACACTTGGGAATATATGTATGCGGGTTTGTTGCAACCCTATTAGTTTTTAAAGCATGTCAGGAATGTAGCCCACGGCAATGGGAATATATTCATGAAATATATAACATCTGCCATGTAGCTTTTCCATCTTATATGTTTACAACCTCGTGGTTGGTTAGGGGCTTAAATGCTTATATTTCTGGCTTATATAAGACAATATAACATAAGAATTATCTGAAAAGTGTCGTTATTGTGACTAAAGCATTTCGCCCACACAATTCTATGCTTATTGTACTTGGAATATATTTAAGGAATGAGGACGGCTATGTCTCCAATATATATGATGAAAGGTATTGGCATGCAACACACGTTTACTTAGTGTTCTAGAATCCCAACTACATACCAACTGTTTTGGCCATAAGGCACGTGTGAGATTCATTCTCACCTACATACCAATTGTTATTGTATAACATAAACCTACACCCAGAATTCCACCATATATTTATGAGTGAGAGGTCTTGGTAACTATTAATTAACTTGGTATCTTGGTAACTGTTAATTAACTATTCATGCGTGGGACTACGAGGTCGACAACCTGCTAGCTTTCTCATATGTCAAAGATGTAGGCCTAAGTATAATTATAAGACAATCATACATGTATGCTCCGCCATCTTTGTTGTTTTAACCCTGTCTTTGTCCTTGGCAGTTTCCGGTCGCTGCGCACGCCGATGAACCTGATGTTGGTGAACCTGGCGGTGGCCGACATCACTATGGCCGGGATGGGCTCCCCCATGGTCGCCATTGCCTCCTTCTACGGCTACTGGCCCTTTGGCGACATCAGTAAGTGCATCAATTCTTAGGGGCCCTTGAATATAGGAGGGCGGGTGGGGTGGTTACCAAAGTCGCTTGTTAAATTTAAGAAAGGACATTGTTGCCCTATGAAAGGGGACAGTAGTGACCACACAGTGAGTGTTTGTACCTAGCCTAGATACCGAGGCTTATTCAAGAAAAGGTAACGCATCATGGAATTATTTTTTCTAAATCCCTCGTCGCACGTCAAAAATGTCCAAGTTGTTGTGTCTAATTTGTATGATATTTATATATATAAATAATATATTTTTCTAATTTATAAAGGGTCTAGGGGCCATTTCCATATGCCATCCTTCCTTACAAAACCATACGTGTAGGACTAATACTTGGTAGTGATCCATGATGCGATTATAGACTGATTATACATGAACAGATTTTGGAATGGGCTTGGTAAAAAGATGTTATCTGTGCTAGACTTGCGATTCAGCATATGATTTTGTATGGTTAATTATTATCACAAAAAGGAAATTTGAACAGAGAAATAACTCACACTTACAAGAATTAGGTAGGGAAAGAGTCAGTTTGTGTTATGTCACATCGTGGATCAACGGATTTAGTAACAATTAAATGATGTATTACTTTCTCTCTCCTGGCAGAATCGGTGTAGCCGATATGCTTTTCCAGAGGACCTTCTATTAGGATGCTTACATGGGGTATATTGGGCTTGGTGATTTAGTGTAAGGAGATATCATTATCCCTGAAATTTGACCATGGATGTGGGCAAGGCCATTCCTTAAAGTGTGTGGGACGACGTGTTCACATGCTTCATTATGTACGCGACAATACCGGGTGAATCGACTTAATTGTGCAGGTGACAATTATTAGTATGCGAGTAGTATAGGAAAATGGTAATTTGGAACTTGCCATAATTATATATACATTGCAGATCGCAACGTCGCTTATACTGAATAAATCATGTTGGCATGGTCATGAACTTAACAACGTACATAATACGAGTAGTATATGAAAATATTACTTTGGTTCTTGTTGCGTTCATAGTTCGGCTTATTTAGGCGACGTCGTATGTGTACACACTCTATACCTATTTATATATACATTGCAGATCGCAACGTCGCTTATACTGAATAAATCATGTTGGCATGGTCATGAACTTAACAACGTACATAATACGAGTAGTATATGAAAATATTACTTTGGTTCTTGTTGCGTTCATAGTTCGGCTTATTTAGGCGACGTCGTATGTGTACACACTCTATACCTATTTATTTCCATTTTTCCATACAAAAGTCAACAATTTTGCTTTCCAAATTAGTCCTATATCCTTTCTTCTAAGTCAATAAATTTGCGTTATCTGGCCAATATTTCCAACCATCCGGAATTTCCATCAATCCTGGGTGGCATCTCCGCGATTTCATTTTATACTTAAGCATCCTCATGAACCCTATTTCCTGCTCTTCCTTTCGCTACAGTAGTTAAGTTGAAGGTAGTCGCAATTGTAGCCTATGCATTTATAGGCTTATTTATGACCCAACGTCAACGTACAGGATGAAGGATATAGGCTAAAGTTGGTAGAAATGGAATACACTTATTTATAATCCAACCTATATAGGATGCACACTAACTTACAGAATTACATCTTGAATAACTTTGCTACATTAAATTGTGATAAAAAATACATTTTAACTAATTATTCACTTTTCCCCATCTCTTTCGCAGTGTGCCAGCTGTACGCGTTCATCATGGGGCTGGCCGGACTCGCCTCGATCGGCACGATGGCCGTGATCGCGCTGGACCGCGTCTGCGCCGTGGCCAACTCCCGGTTACACCCGGTCCTCCGTCGGGTGGGTGCCCTCCGGCTGGCCCTCATCGTCTGGGTGTACAGTGGGCTCTGGGTCGTACCCCCACTAGCCGGCTGGAGTTCCTACACTCAAGAGACCTTTGGCACTGCCTGCAGTTTTGACTACGTCAGCAGAACGGCTGAGGCGCGCTCCTTCCTCCTGTACCTGTTCGTAGGGGGCTTTGTGGTGCCGTGTGTGATTATTTTCACGTCCTATACAGTGCTCTGGGGGCAGGTCATCTGGCATGAGAGGGCATTTCATCGCCAGGCGGCACGCATGCAGACCTCCATTGACCAGCTGAGGCAGAACTCGCAGGCGCACATTGAGCTGCGCATCACCAAAGTGTGCGCCGTGGTGTTGTTCGTGTACCTAATAGCCTGGCTGCCCTACGCAATCATAACCCTCATCGCCTCCTTCGGCGATCAGTCGCGCATCACCCCGATAGTCTGTCTCCTACCTGGCATCTTCGCCAAGTGCTCCGCCGCCTATAACCCTATAATCTACTCCATATCGCACCCACAGTTTAAAAACCGACTCCGCAGGATGGTGTGCCATGGGTCGCTGAGCGATTCCAACGCCTTCCAGCAAACGATGGCTTATGCCACCCAGAACGCTCTTATGAGTCGGGAGTCGTGCAGAGGCAAAGCCTCCTTTAAATCGGTGAGGAGGGTGCCCCCGGGCAGACTACAGAGCACCGTCGACTCCAGGGCAGAGATGATCAGTAGGTCCTGCCAGGAGGAGACCCCTTTAACCAAGCAGAGAGGAGACCCCTCGTCTGACGGCACGGAGATCGTACTTTTACCTAATGGAAACGGAACGCACAGAGAGGAGAAGAAGACGGAGTCAGGAGAAGCGGATTACGGACATTCGCCGGAAGAATCCGCACTCTTAAGTCAGTGATCCGCAGTGTGAATGAGCTACCCCGTGATTCTATCCTCGTAAGTTTTTATGACATAAAATACATTGTATTTGCAATAAAGACTTAACATTAGTGATGATGAATGTTTATAGGCTTCATAAGAATAATGACTGACCCGGTGCGATTCGCAAAGTCGTCTCGCAAATGATGTCATAGTTGATCACTGCCTCTTGACATTTGGAGAAGAAATAGATACTCTTCAATTTGATACATGTACTTTACATATGTAGAGCTGCATATGACATTGTATTGTGTGGAGAACAATAGACTACGCATTGCTGTCTTGATGACTTATAGTCTTTCCGAGAAGATGGAAGGGAAATGTTTTCTTTGTTGTGAACTCACATCATCACTCGAGGATCGCATTTGAAAGGTGCTATAAGCAGGAGTAGAAACATTCGGTGACAACAGTAGTGATTGTTATTACCAAAGTCATAACACACATTTTGAAATATGACTTTAAGAAAAAGCTTGATTTACTTCAGATTGATATATCCCATAAACTGGGACGCCCTATAAGGGCATGTAAGGGTATTTCCACATTAGAAATACTATTAGGTATTTCTCACATTCTTCATATTAAGGTGCGTTCATCTATCTAATTAGTAACAATGAAATGAGATATAAGTAACACGAGAAAGATGGGATTATAATGAGAAATGTCATGGTATTAAAGTATAAATATCATATTTAAAAAAAAATCTTAACTGTGGGTCACAACAGGTGTGAAAATCCCTCATTAATGCCGTAATGTAAAAATAGTTGTGCACCTTAGCCGTTTTGAGTATTTTCATATTAAAAGGAATGCCGAGGTAGCTATGTTGCCTGCAATAGATTGTATTTTCCTGAAAACATAGGCCATTGTTACTGTAGGTAGAGCCTACATACAGAGGTGTTTTTAACAATTTTAGTTGTACACAGTACTATCACCAAGATATCAAAGGAACGCTAGTTTTCAAGCAAATTAGGAAGAGTTATGAACTCTGAAGTTATACATTCCAAAGCATCGGCTTGTGGCTAAAGCTGCTATTACCGTGTTATATTACAATTGACGTTAAGCTGTAACTTTATATGCACTCGTATGCAGAAGTGTGTCCGTACTAAGTATATATAATACAATTTATGGTCAATGTCTATTCTGTCAAATAAAAACACACTACTCACTGTAATGAGTATATCTGTCATTATCATGTTCCGAAATCTGCGCAAAAATGTCAAATTTGGAAATAAAGAGCTATTTTGGAGACTACATGCTTCAAACTCTTATATGTACAACTTTAAAGTGCACACACTTTCGTGTCCTTTGATTAAGGAAGTAGGAGGACGGACAAAGGTAAGTATCTCTAATGATGTATTTGTTTATGGGGAGGCGGGGCGGGGCGCTTTGCTAATCAATGGATTATTAGAAAGTTTAAAGACCGGCAATCTCCCATGTTAAAACAATAGGTCCGAAACGGTTCGAAATTGCACATCGCGTAAATAACATTAAACCCAAATACCAGATGTCTCATTAATTTTGGCGCTCCTTTCATCAAGGCATGTTATATATCTATGAAATTCTTGTGATGAAATTCACGTTTTTGATATTCCTTGCCCTGGACACCTGTACTGCCTCTTCTCACGCCTTTTCAAACTGCATGTGTCAGCCGAGCGTCTGTTTCGGAAATAGATAAAGAAATGTATTTTTTAGTGGGTGTCGTCATGGGCCCTTGGATCATCTGGATCCTTTCACGCTGAAAGAGTTGACGCTCCAGGAGGAAAGTTTGTCAAAGCCAGGCCCCGGTTGCAATACCGAATTCAATTGGGTTTGATACTGAATTGTCACAATTGTGTCACTTAACCACATCATATACCTCAGTTGTCATATATCTTAAGACACATACTTTTATCCATTAATTTCGAAAAGAAAAATAATTCTTATTCCTGGGAAATCTATGCACTCAACTTAACTGCCATATGACATTTTAAGACTAGTCGTAGACCCTGGTACACTAAAGGACTGAACCAACCTCAACTTTTTGACTTAGGTTGAATTGGAGAGGGTGGCCGTTTTTCTAAATACACATATAACAATTCAACTCCAAATTCTAAGAAAAGGTTCAGCCAACTCGAGCTGGTTGTAAACAAAATGCTATAACTCAAGTCATTGGTCCTGCCAAACTCAATGATCTAGTTGAGTTGAGTTTGGTAGTGTGAACAAGCCTTAATGTAGTCAGAACGCTAATGGGGCAAATGATGCCTCCTGAAACATCTTTAATCAATCCATTCTTCGATTTTCGAACAAACGTTTTAATTTAAGAGGCAATTTAATGACTCTTAAAAGGTGTAATAAAATCAGGGAAGAGGGTTGGCGCCAATGGAAGCTTTGTGTTTTCTATTTAAGTTGGAATCTTACACCAACCGCAAAACATTGTTCTCACATTACAAGAATTCAAGAAGGGTTCAATCCATTGAATGTCAGAACACTTAAAGCTACTACAACCAATCAACACCAATCAAAAATAATTATGAATAATAAAAAGAAAGAGTTGGGGCATGCCAAAATATTGTAAAATAAAGCCAATTCTCTGTTGGCCTTGAACGAAATATCTTTAACGGATCATAATAGTATTAAATAAACCCCCCTTGCTGGGACAGATCCATATGATAGACTCTCATAATGTTAGTAAGTAAATTCTAAGTATAACAAAGAAATGCCACCCCCGATCAGGGGCGGATCCAGAGTTCTTCAAAAGGAAGGCGCCTTCATGTAAAAATGTCCACCAGTCCTCCGAGGCAGAGTATTTTACTTTAGATGAATGAAATCTGTTAAAAAAAGGGGCACGAGTCTTTCATACCTTCCCTCATGTGCAATGTCACAGTAGCACCACATTGAACAGACACCATAAACCCTTCTTCTCACTATAGGACTCCTAGTTATCTATCGGCAACATAGTTTTACTCATTAGGCTTTGAAATGAAACACTTTGTTCCATGGCCTCCAACTGATACTAAAAACAATGCAGCATAAAGGTGGCTTTCAGCTATCTACACATTACACCTGCTTTCCAATTCCGGACTTCATCGGGGATTTCAGCCTTCATCAACAACTGATCATTGCGTCAGACCCCCGATGGCCAAATACAAAACAAGAAGCAAAATAGCTTCGCTCATGTATGAGCGGTGGTTGTCTCTTGGATGATAAGGGCCCTTCCACTACAAGTAGGTCGTATCGGCTATGAGAACTGACCACTACCAGTATTCTGCTGTCACACACAGCTGGGGGAGGGGTCTAGGGAAGCGTTACATCTATTACCATACATGCACTGCCATGCACCTAATACTGAGTGACCTATTACTCACCCACCTAGACATGCCCACCTGCAGGTGACAGTGGAGGTCATAATGTAAACGTTGGGGGCATTTTGGCTCAGCCAGTAGTCATGTAACCCACTGTAATTCATGGACATGACATTGTGTAACCGGTCAGTAAGAACAAAGATAATTGGATGAATAAAGACATGACTGATTGAGAGAGTCCCACCAATAGCTACAATACTATATCAATAATAAAAGTCAGCCATTTATTGACAACTATTAGAGTGTATAACTATGCAACGCGGAAATAAGATATCCTTCCGACTTACATGTCAATAGATTTTATGGTTTCCCCACTCCCATCAGAAGGGGAAAACAGATGAGCGGGGACAATGTAGAGGATAACAGAGAGAGGCATGTCTCTAATTAAGCCGGAAAAAAGGCATCGTAAATGGGGAACTCACTCATTATTTAGTTTTATAATTCCATCAATTTTAAAAAGACGGATTCAAATGCAGACCATTTTGATTTAAACAAAATGTATGAGTAGCAGAAATATAAGAAAAATAAAGGTCAACAAACACGAATGAGAATAACCTTATAACCACCCTCGTAGTCCCTTCTTGGTTGGTTATATGTATTTATACTATCCAGTTTGATCTTATACAGGGCTAAGAAACGCCCACGTCCCATGCTTATCATATTGGACTTCGAGGCAGGCCGAATGAGGGCTGATAACCGATTGGACAGTTGGATACTTTTCCCTTCCTGGCATCTAAGGTAATGAAATCCTGACAAGGTGTGCCTGGTTAGGTCAGACTTCATTAATGCCTGACCCCTGTCTCCATAACCCCCCCCCCCCCCACCCCCAATACTCCATAAGGCTGTCCAACTTTGGTACATCCAGGTGAAAAAGAGTTAGTCTATATTATTTAAGTTTCTTCTAGTTTATCTCAAAATGATTGTAGTTATCATTAAAGCATATGGTCCTTATAATAACCATAGTAACCATAGGGCTTATTCACCATAAGAACTGTTGTTTTGTCAAGCATAAAAAGAAGAAGACGTTATTCATCAAATATCCAAGGTCAAGGTCGCAACTTACATTCTTCAAATTGGCGACAGCTTTAAAGCCCCATACCCACTAGGTGATTCTACCGGCAACAGACGATGGGAAACGGGCAGAATCGGCCGACTCCTATGATCCCCTGTTAGTATGATACATTGAAATGTGCATGTTTGATATGAATCGCTGGTAAAATCGGCCGACTCTTAGAGTAGAGTCGGCCGATTTTAGCACCAATAACCACCCGACTCTGGACAAAATCGCCTAGTGGGTATGGGGCTTATCACACGCGTAGAACCTCACGGCACCAACGGAGGGTTGAGGTTAGATCTTCAAATTATCTCATCCAAACTAACTCTTTGTGGTTTTCCATGCAAACGAACCTGCCGAATTGACTATATGATAGGGATCCCAATTGGCCCCTTTCCGTAAAACAAAGTCATGTTTTAGAACAATAGACGTGTAAGTCATAAAGCAGATGAAAAATGCTTTTAATCACACGGACATTTACTTTGAAAGGAACCCTGATATACGAAGTTTGCCTTAGAAAGATTTTTTTTTTCTTAGAAGGAGTGTGGACGCGTATTTGACATGGAACTAATCCCATTAATTGTCTGATTTAGAACAGAATACATCACTTGTAACACATGTGGAGAATCGGCATAATGAAATGAGAGTAATCAGCAGGGCGTTGCTCTATTGCACCTACTTTATTTAATCAAAGCCCCAGAGCCTTTGTACGCCTTTAATATGGGCCTGTATCTTATATTATTTTCGGCCTAGGCCCTACAAGAAATTAGAATTTTTTTTTTTTTTTTTTTTTATTGATCAATTCCATTTCACTTACAGAAGTGCTCTTCCAACGGATACACAATTTGAATGAAAATTATAGTATATGTAGTTGATGATATATATGAGTAGAGAAAATGTGATTATGTAGATGTAAATGTCAGTGTCAATCGAAGTATATACTTTTCTTATTTCCGTATCAGTTCATGTATTTAAGTTCATAATACAATATAAAGTCGGAAAAAAGACCGATATAAGGAATAAACCTCTTTATGGTCAAAAATATTACTAGAGTATTTTGACTTAAGTTATGGCATTGATTATGATTAATTCATTTCTGGGAACCGTTTCTAATTAATTGACGTCAGAGGTTATCATTAACATCCGGCAGTTTCCTGGATTATGATTTCTCCCCTGTTACAGCCGTGGATATAAGTAGGAGGTATGTCCTTGAATGGATTTTATTTTATTGTTAGTGTATTAACCCATGCTTAAATAAAGGGAGTTGCTAGCTTTCAATGTTTCACTGCTGTATCACCATGCTATTGTTTATTCTAATAAACATTCAAATGAAGTCCATGTTTCAAGTTATTCAAGTTATTCAAGTTAGAATATTGATATTAGGGTAGAGTCCTCCTCATCTCAGTGGTTCAAGTTCAAATGAAGTTACTCACTTGCAGAGGCATACTAAAGTTTAATATATCATCACATCCAAGCATCAGCTGAAGAGTTTATCCTTTCGCCAAAATGATAAGACCAGGCCCAATGGCTGGACCGCTTACCGGTTATGTTCACATGTTATGCATACAAGATGGTCATCCCGCTCAAGGTCTTTCTTCACCCCTTACTGGTAGACTGCAATTGGTAGATCCCTGAACGGTCAATTAATGTGTTGGTGACATGACTTGGTGATCCGTTTCCCTGGATCTAAAACCTATCTATTTTCATTTCCTTTCTGATTATTCACAATCCTTACTTACCATACAATAGCTAAAGCTAATCATAAAATATATAATCATTTTAGCCTGCGCCATCTGTGACCTAACTACATCTAATATTTACTACATTCCGTTTCATGCATGAGGTTTAGAGGCTATATTCTGAACTATGGGGTTTACTTTTCACATGAAAATCTAGTCTACATTCCGCTAAGTTTCCATGTGAGTTATCCCAATAAAGCCGTTGCCAATTGCAGTCTTCCATCTTGTTATGATCATTAATCGTCCTCGATCCTAGTTCCTAATTCAGGGACGAAAAAGAACACTCGTTAATGTTAAGGTTAATGTTTATTTAATCCAAATGCAATAATATATGCCACTGAGCTTCCTTTGACCAATGTCAGTCTGAGAGATTGTCCACTCTACTCCTCACAAACCAGAACTCCTATCTCAAGTCACCTATCGAGCTCTGCTCATGCACCCAAGTGTTATCCCAGCTCACTAAGCCCACACGTATCGGAGCTGCCTCAGAGACCACTTGTTTCACTCTAAAAAGGAGAGGTACCAACGTGCGCATCTTATTTACCTCGTTCCATGACATTGTGATGTTCCTCGGTAGTTCGGGGTTTCTGATTTCTACGACGAAGGGAAGTTAAGATTATTTTGGTTTTAAGCAGGACGAAGAGTTTGAGCAAGAAACTGAGGTGTTAGATCAAGAGTCATGCCTCACGCACAAGGGGGAGTGAGTGCATAAGGGGGAGTGCCTTGCGCACAAGGGGGAGCTATTTCGGGCTTCCATACCCGTCCGGTCTTCTGGTCCCGGGTCGATCTTCAGGCCATTTTGGGCTGCCGTGCCATCTTTCGGTCTTTCAGTCCCCTGTTCTCTCGTTCTACTTGTACTCTAATTATATTTTAACTTTGCCTAAATTACTTGAGTTCATCTGGGTAATTAGCTGCTATCTTATCATCTTGTCATCTTAAACCCCTTCAAGGGCCATGCTATTGGAAGAAGACACATGTGAACACAAGGAGTACCAAGATGGAACTGTTTATTTCAGGCCTCACCACCCCCTTTTATACTCTATCACTCAACTCTGATTGGTCACTTCAGATCATGTGACTACTCTACCACCCCCTTTTATACTCTATCACTCAACTCTGATTGGTCACTTCAGATCATGTGACTACTCTGAAGTCATATCCGGTTTACAATATATTCTTGCTTTTGGGCTTTAGGGCTTTTGTGCTTTCACAAATACACTTCTTTGCATATCATTATTTACCACATTATTTCGACACTTGTTTTACCAAAGATGAATGGACATTCATCACAACATCATCTACTCACTCTCCAATCGCATCACAGATGTGCATAAGTCAGAGAGTCTATCTTAGTATGGGTCTAGTTTCTAACAAACAACTATAGCTAAGATATCTACTGCGTAATAAAACTGACATCTACATCAGTACAATTCCACTTTTCTAAAATTCAAAAAAGCAATTTGTGGTTTTGATATACCAACATGTTGGTATCCATGATCACAAGCAATTCATAGAAGACCAATATGAAATAGCAAGGGCCACAAGCAAAGGACACAAGCAAAGGCCACATGTACAGTGGTTAAGGTCACCCCCATAGATACGTACAGATTAAAGTCAACAGAGTGAGTGCTTCTGATATATAGCTGGAAAATTGTTGAATGGACGTTAAACATCATCATCCTCTTCGCCATATTATCTTCTATTTAAAAAGGTCTGTGAACCATATGGGCCCGTTTCATAATAAGGTGCGGATAATTGAAACGGGAAATGGAGTAATTTGCACCAGCAACCACCACTTAAGCTGCCATCAATGGTCCCCGGTCGTCAGTCGCAGGTAAAATTGTCTTGTTGGTATGGGACTTAGGCCTCTATGTCCAGGCGCGGATTTAGCGGGGGGGGGGGGGGGCGTGCCAGGCGCACGCCCCCCCTATTTTTGCCCAAATATTGATTTCTTTTAATGTAAAATTCATGGGCCTGGAGGGCCCGGGAATTTTTTTTGCTATAGCACGCCCCCCCTTTTGAAAATTCCTGGATCCACCCCTGATGTCGCAGTTCTAAAGAGATTTGTTTGGATGACGGAGGTTTCAGTTCAGGTTACAGCATTTATAGTAGTAATCCGGAGACCTACATTTACTAGGCACGCCCAGAAAACAATATGATGTGCCTGAACTATGGGTTTGATTATATTGCATAATAATAAGGTTGTATATGTAATAGTTTAATTCCTTAGATTACTTCCTAAATGATGCCAGTCCAAGGCATGATCCATCATTCTGTGGATCATGTTCAGCTCTTAGTAGTTCCAGATGCCAAGAGTTGACCGAACACTTGTGTGTAAGGAAAGATTTATGTCCAGAACATAAGTATAATGGCACTGACTTCCTTTTAGCATTTCACCAGTCCATAGGCTTAATCCATTCAGCTCACTCAACCAAAATGCTCCCAGACAATTTCCCTCCTATCCTCGGCATTAAATATTACCCAGGCTATTGGCCCTATACATGCCCTTACTCATGGACAGTTAGGTTAGAACAACTCTGAGCATTGGGCGTTCACGGCTGGCCTAAACACCTACTAACAAGATGTGGCTTTACTCTCCTCGATGTAGATGCCCGGAGGTCTCCTGCCTATATTTAGCAACAACCTCTAACTCATATGATCTTAAGTGTGGACTGATCCTATATCAGTGCATACCAATTGTGAAAAATGTCATGTGGTTGGCCATCACTATTCAATAGAAGTAAGGTTTTTTCAAGTGATTTTTTTTTCAAAATAAAGAAGGAAGATTTTTAAATATATATCAATTTTTTTATATAGAAGAAACTGCCTTTTGTTTTGTACTTCTGTTACATCGAACTACAGCATTTGAATTTATTATTGACCTTTCGGCATATGTCTTGACTGTAAGTGGAACACACTTCCAAAATAGTATAGTTTGAAATGCCATATACATGTACACATCCAATGAAGCCAATATCAAAGGGTCCTAGAAAACGGGTGTGATATATACGTTGCGATAATTCGGTACAATTTAAGTAATGACATTATAAGGCACCAATATTATAGTCTCACTGCTAATTTTTCTTAGGTAAAACATCATCAAAAGGTCAGTTGTTCCAAAAAGGTCATTTGAAAGCTCCAGGCTATATAGACATTTTACAATTCTCCCTACCACGGATAACTGATTTACAGTATTTTGAGCACTTGCAGGCAAATTTTGACTGAATTTGTAGACAAAACCTTTAGAAAAACTATGTAAAATAAACAAATAATTGTTATGATATATTATATCCATCTATAATGAATGAATTTTCAAAATACGCAGAAAATACTAAATGTATATGGATGCAGATTTAGAACAAACGATCTCTAAATATCGTAATAAACGTTTAATAATGAAATTATTAATGAAAATTCCTATACTAAAGCATTGAGATTTGTCTACAAATTACCCAGCATGCATTGAGTCTAGGCTAACCTGCAGGCAAAACTCAAGAAATTGGCTCTCCGTCGTTGGGAGAATTGTCAGCTTTAACCCTTTAGCCCCCAATCCGGCCACAGTGGCCCGAGGGTGTACTCTCCAATCCGGCCGTAGCCGTCCGGAAAAAAGACGATTTTTTAAGTTTTCAACATACAAAAGTGGCAAACATATTGTTTCAAAGCTCATTTAATTCCCTATTCGATACTACAAACAAGGTGGTAATAACTAATAGGCCTACTTAGAGACTAACGCCTGCGGAAAAGTAGCTTTTCCCTATACAACTGACTTGTCATGTGAGTGTGAGTAGTAGGAAATTTGTATTTTCTCCAGGCTCAGTGCGTCAGTCACAAACTGGGAGAGAGTCGAGTCATGTCATTATCAATGTCAAGACGTACAGTTTTCAGTTTTAAGTTCTCTATTGACGTTATTCTCCCTACAATTTATGTGTTTAGTAATAGGATAGACTAAGGCATTGCCAACTTTTATAGACCGACTAAGCCTAGATGAGACCATTTTATTGTTGAATCAGATTATGGGACATGCGAGAAGTAAAGTTTTAATAGGGGCCTACATGCATGATGAGAAAATAATTTTGGATTTAAATTCTTCCGGACCTCATGCTCCCAAAGCACACCAAAAAAGGTTTTCCCTTAGTAACTTATGAAACACAAACTTCCGTTAATGTCTTACGAAACGGGCTGCTGCAATAAAAAAAATCACCCATGCAATAGGATCCGTATAAATAATCCTCACTCATAAAGATGTTTTATAACGGTTCGCATTTATAAACTGAGTGATCTGACTACGACGCATTAGGAAATGAAAACTCTCCATCCGTGTTTTACAAAAAGATACACGCTTCCATACACACTTAACAGACCGATACAGTCCGTCCTCCATCCGCATTCATTGTAAATAATGTAAAGTAAATAAGGATTTCAAATAGCCCTACATATATCTTACATCGGAGATGTAATGAGTCTATTTGTCCTTCCATAATCACGCCCATCAGAATATTGCCGAGTCATACTGTTAGTGGAAGCAGCAGCGGAACTAACAGGACTCATTCAGGAAGGCTAGACGAAGGGCATGCGACTTTATATCTATGTGTATACCAATCTGCGTTCTACATTTCGCGAGAATTATCCATTTTCCACAAACTGTGTGTTGATCAACAAACTAGCGAATTTGAAAAACAAAAAGAAGAATCTTTATTCTCCTTTTTCCATTCTCTTTGACTCGGGACCGCCCACATCAGGGACGGATTTCGAGGGAGTGCATGGGGCTTGCCCCCCCCCCCCCCAAACCAAGCCCCCTTCTTTGGAGGGGTGAAATATTTTCTTTTTTTAATGTAAAACTGGTGCCTTTGGAGTGGGTGCCAGGACATTTTTAATATAGCCGTCACCCATTTTACAGTACCATACTAATCATGGTGTTAAGTCACGAGGAGGTGGCTTACTTGTATATGTAAGAGATTCTTATTGTCAGTATGTAAATATAGTAAATCAATGTACTAAAATATCACGTAGCTTGGAGCAACTATGGATAAGCTTAACTATGCCTAACCATAGACAACTGATCATAGGAAGCATATACCGACCTCCTAATGGTCAAGGAAAAATAGCTCTAGCAGAACTTTCAAATAGTGTAGAGTATCTACAAGAATTATCTAATGCTGAGATTATAATAATGGGTGATTTCAATATTGATTATAACAATAGAAATTCAAATGATTTCAAATTATTAAAAGATTTTGAACGTGATTTTCAGTTGCAACAATTAGTAACTACCTATACTCGTATATGTAAAAATAGTAAATCTACAATTGACCTAGTATTTTCTAACTTAAAACATGTAACCTCATGCATAGTTTTAGATTATCCAATTAGTGATCATTTACCTATTGCGGTATGTAAAAAGAAAGTTAAAGAAACATTTGAAAAAGATTCAATTAAGGGGAGAAGTTATAAAAATTATGATAAATGTATATTTCAGCAGTGTCTGTTAACAGAAATAGATTGGAATTATTTCTGGGAAATACCGCAGTGTGATGTAGATATACAGTGGAACTATATTTATAAATCAATTTTAAAAACATGTGATGAGTTATGTCCATATGTGAACATAAGTATTCGGAAAAATAACCCTATTTGGTTTAATAATGAAATCTTAGCTGAAATTAGATACAAGGATGATCTTTTTAAAAAGGCTAAACAATCAAATCTAGACAATGCATGGGAAAATTACTGGTTACAACGAAATAGAGTTAAATCAATGATTAAGCATTTAAAAGATGACTATACCCGTGAAATTTTAGATACCAACAAGTCGAACCCCAGGCGTTTCTGGAGGGAAATGAATAAAAATTTTGGTATTGGAAAATCTAAATCTACATCAACCTTCTCTGATACAATTGATGACAATGGTAAATTTTTGAAAAATGAGAATGCTGTGGATTACATAAATTCTTATTTTGCACAGGTAGGTGAGAAATTAGCTGGAAGTATTAATAGTACCCCAGCAAACACACAACGTTAATACAACGTTAGCTTTTGGTTGCAGTTTGGTAATGTTGTGATGTTACATGCCTGCAACGTTGCTACAACCTACCAGCAAAACGTTGTAGTGCAACATGAATACAACCACCAAATACAACGTTGCAGCAACGTTGCTACAACCAAATATACAACGTTGCATTGCAACATACACACAATGTTTCAAAATTACGTTGTGACAACGTCAATTTCACAACGTTGTGACAACGTCAATTTCACAACATTATAACAACGTTGTAGGACTACTTAAAAAGAACATGCAGGTGGCACCACTGCATAAAATGTACAATATTTCAAAAACGTTTTTTAGATTTAGTCATTTAAGACAAGATTTTTTACATGTTTTTGAAATACAATGCTTGAATAAGGTGTACCAGATGAAGGGACATTATCTATGTTCATAATGTTTAACTATTGTTAAAAAAGAAGAGTCACTGGAAAAAAAAATCAAGGTAAACACCTTTTTTATTTGGTGATCATAGTATAGCCCATTCAGCATTGAGGGTTTCAAATTGTAATTGCAAATGCAACAGGTCATTAACCTGACATGATCTAACATATATGATCATCATGCTGATTTCTAGGTGAAAAATGCACTCTGAAATCAACTCCTAGGATCATAAATAAAGATGTTTTTCATATTTTTCATAATGTTTCTTTTTATAATATTTGATATATTTCTTATAATTTCTCAATTGATTTAATAATGCCACAAATATGATCGTCATTAGGGGGAAAAAATATCAGCACAAATGTATTACACAATGTAAATAATATAAATTAATTTTGAATATATTATTCATTTATATATAACAAAAAGTGAAAGTTGTATAAAGGTTGTGGAATGGTAACAGTACAACGTTGGGAACAACGTTGCTGCAACCTTTCTGGGAGTCCACAAATTTAGGTTGTTACAACGTAAATTAGCAACGTTGTTACAACCAAAGTATAATGTTGTGGCAACGTTGTAGCAACGTGAAATTGTTAGCTGGGACTTGGAAAGTGCCAGATTTTCTGCAAAACATTGAAACAAATTTTGAATTTGTTGAAATTGATAGATCGCTGGTAACTAAATTAGTAGCAAATATAAAAATTTTCAAATCTTCTGCTGTTGATGGATTGAACTCTCGTCTATTGAAGGATGGGTTTGAAGTTTTAATTGATCAGTTATGTTATCTGTATAATAATTGTTTGAAATATGGTAAATTTCCATCTATATGGGGTTTAGCAGTGATTACACCAATCCCAAAAGAAGGTAATTTGCATGAGCCTAAAAATTGGAGACCAATTAGTCAAATACAACTGCCTGGTAAGCTACTCGAACGAATTTTACATTCTCAAATATGTAATTATATGGAAGGAAATAATTATCTAAACTGTCAGCAACACGGTTTTAGAAGTAATCATAGTACCACTTCAGCCATGTTTAATGTTTGTATAAATTTGTTTCAAAACTGGAATTTAAATCAATTTAGTAGTTGCGTATATGTTGACTACGCCAAAGCTTTTGATACAATAGATCATTACATCATGTTACAAAAACTAAAATATTATGGGTTTAATCAAATGTCACTGCAATTTTTAGAATCATATTTTGCATCGAGAAAACAATATGTCAAGGTAAATCATTTTTCTTCATCCGAAAATACACTTACATACGGTGTTCCTCAGGGATCGGTCTTAGGACCTTTATTATTTATAATTTATACAAATGATTTATTCACAATAGTTCCTAAAGAAACAGATATCTATATGTATGCTGACGACACCTTGTTGATATCAAATGATGTGAGTCATGTAATGGCTGTAAATAAGAGTTCCGCAGCTATGGAAATTGTACATACATGGTGTTTTGAAAATAAATTGTCTATGAATGTACAGAAAACAAAACATATGACAGTGACTAATAAGAGGTATGATGATACTATTTCTGTATGTATAGGAACAACTGAATTGTCTAATATTCTAAACTATAAATATTTAGGTATTATAATAGATAATAAATTATCTATGCAGGCTCAAATGGATAACATTATAAGAATTGTCAATTTGAAATTACGGACTTTTAATGTAATTCGTAGATATTTAAGTGAAAAAACCGCAGAAATATTATTTAAGACAATGATTTTACCGCATTTTGATTATGTTGATTTTATAATTGAATCATCTACACAGGTAAAAATTGATAAGATTGATAGATTATATTGGAGATGTCTGAGACGAATAGAAAATTGTAATGTATATATAAATAGGTTGAGCAAAACAGATTTATTGCAGAAATATAATATCATGTCTCCAGAAAATAGGAGAAAGGAGCATTTGTTATTATATATGTATCAATATAGCAAGATTGAAGCAAATTTGGATATGCGTCGGCCAAAGGTTGAATTGCGTAGTCGAAATAAGGTGAAATTTAAGGTTGCTTATACAAAATTGGCAAAAGTTCAGAAAAGTCCTTATTATAGAGGTGTTGAATTATGGAATAGTATACCCATAGAAATACAGTTAATAACTGATAAGGATAAATTTTAAAATGCTATTAGAAAATTTTGTTTTGAAAAAGACTGAGATTATATTAAATCTGGGGTTACTGAAGATTGCTGCGTTTGCTGCACTTCATTGTAATTTATGATTGTATTATATTGACGATATTTTGATTGTGTATCAAATTCACACTATTTTTTTATTACTATTATTTGTAAATTCGTTTATCTCTCCTTGTGTATCAAGTATCTACCTTCAATTTGTAACATATGTTCTATAAATATGTACCCACTGGAAGATCTTGTGTATCAACAGGAAGTGGATCAAATAAAAAAAAAAAAAAAAAAAAAAAAAACAATTTCTAAAATTCCTGTGACCCTTGACATCCCCCCTCTAGAAATGACATCATGCCCACCAATCCCAATCACAGATAAATCTTAAACGGAGATGGGTATAACTGATAACTAGGGGCCCGAAGCAAGTCATGTCCCTAGGTTTTCTTGCCTTAGAGCCGGACTGGTCCCTTAAAAAACATTCATCTTACTCAAAAACAGAAATTTCAGCATTGAAAATCCAGGATTTACCTACAATTTTTTCCCTTAAATGTTTGAAATTGAAAATTTTCAACATTATGTCATGCACCCCCATCCCACTCCCGCTTGTTATGTTTAGTCATGGGGGCCGTCCATAAATGATGTCACGCACAAGGGGGTGGGTGGATGGGTGGGTTGAAAAGTGTCACACTACCTGGAAACGGTCCTTATTTCCATGTTTAGATAAGACAATTTAGTGTGACAGGACAGTGGGTGAGTCCTAAAAATACACGGAAAAAGTGTGACATCATTTATGGACAGCCCCTTACAGGCCCTTATATACAAACTAAATTAGCTGATTATATAATAACAAACACAATCATAATTGGATAATGATTCACGAAAGAATCTATAGAATTGTTGGCAAATTATCTGACATATTGAATAACCCATTACAGGCTATCAATAGGTTTTAACACGAGTGAATTGAAGCCATACAATAGCAATTAAGGTGGGCCGTAACCCTAACAGGTCTATGTAGATTCACAGTTTAATACTAAATAGATCTAAGCCTGTTAATTCCAGGCTCTGTTCATAAGCCCCTGATACTGCCATGGAGATTTTAGAAAATACGCCCAAGTATGAGTATGCAGTTAACCGTTACTAAAAAAGTACGTTCATTGCTCTCCTGGATTTGGTGATTCTGGTCAAAGAACCTGGTAATAACATGGGGATCATACCCTACAGAGAATGAACTGTTACTATTGAATCCGTATAAACTTGAGCACAAGTGCAATGACCTTGCGGCTTTATATAATAGGCCAAGTGACGCTCTACGCAACTGGGTTGGTGTAAGCCGTTATGGAGGGACACGAAAATGTATTATAGTGCACGTAATCATGACGATTTCTTTCGTGAACAATAAGTGCTTTCACACAGGTAATTGTTATGAAACGCCCCCAGACTCGAGTTAGGCGAGTGGGGGCGACTAGTGCTTGATACACAATGGTTATTCTCCGAATGTATTATTGATAGACATTCGTGCTAAGTCGTTCTTGTTATAATAGTTATAACTCATTGAACTTATCATCATAAATTGCTGCTTTTGTTAAGGGACTTGATTGAATAATGAAACATAGGCCCACTTGGAAACTAGTGACCATTAAAGATACTTATGATAACAATGCTTGAGGCATTATGTCAAATAACAGCTATTGATAGGCCTAATAGCCATAAAATGAGGCGCTATTATAATCTAAACATGGCCTTATTGGATTGAATATCCCAATGCACAACCCAATTGGCTGACGACAAAGTTATCCAGTTTGGTTGGAGTTTAAGCCAGTCACCTACCCAGTTGTCGTAGACAATATGTAAGTGAAGGATATTCAACAAAACGTATTTACCAATAGAAATTGCTGCCCAGGCTTTATCCTTATGTCACATGTTATTTAGAACAGTGCAGTTAAAATCCAAATATCTACCTTTAATGGTGGATCACCCTTCACATATTTCGTTCATGTAAATTTACAATATATTTGATAATGAACAAACAACATCAACTCAGATATTTTTGAACTAAGTATTTATTCATGTTCTTGCCATATCACAATGGCTATAACGTGTTCACAAATATATCAACAGTGGCAGGTGGAGTGTCATTTGATAGTTACTGGAGGGGACTAGGTACTATATAATATGTCAAGCCAAGGAGCCTGAGGACGAAAATAATATCCACATAGCAGTGTGCAGTATACCGACAAAACATTACTAAATGTAAACATTCTACAACACTTTGCAGATGTCTGAAAGAAGCAATAACCCTCTATAGTCGATAGTCTGCTTTCATCTATGCAGATTTTGATGAAGCCTAGTTCATGAGATATGTGCAACTTGACGTCAAACATGACTCCTTGAAATGTGTTTTTCTTCATCTGTAAGCTAGATTTCATATCAATGTAACTTCAGTCTTACATTTGTATTCTACTTCTATAACCAAATGGTTGCTCAAGATGTTTTCTGGACGGTTTCCATAATGTATGGCGTTGATAAACTACATTTTTGCGGACAATCTCAGAAACCACCGGGTTATCTATCAATTTATCGCTTTGAATGACATAAACTTCAATAATTTTGACATACATCACAAAATGAATAACATAAAGAACCCCTTCTCATTGGACGGATATATGGTGGTTACGTAGAGTAACCGTTACCACAATTCAAGATTTCTTGCCATAAATAGTGCTAGTACACCATATATTTCAGCACTGTACCTTCACATGTTTTGAAACTTTGCACTTTTAGTGGAAAGAACTAAGCTAACATCAAAGTGTGACCTTCTGGACGGTGTGGGCAAATTTACCTGTGAAACCTAGCATTAACGTCAAAGTGTGACCTTCCGGACAGTATGGGTAGCATCATGCATGGAACTTAGCATTAACGTCAAAGTGTGATCTTCCGGACAGAATGGGTAGCATCATGCATGGAACTTAGCATTAACGTCAATGTGTGACCTTCCGGACAGTATAGGTAGCATCATGCATGTATCTTAGCATTAACATCAGAGTGTGACCTTCCAGATAGTATGGGTAGCATCATGCATGGAACTTAGCATTAATGTCAAACAGTATGTCTGGACAGTACAGGTATGATCATATATAGAATTTAGCGTTAACATCAAAGTGTGATCCTCTGGACGGTATGGGACGCATCATGCGCCCCAGTAAAGGATACAAAACGAATGCAACTCATTACTGAAACCGGACGGAGTGTCGTACAAAACGAGAACTTGGAATGGTCATTGACTTTCCCGCTCTAACAATTGTTGGATTTAATGAAATCTCATGTTTGACGATACATGGTACTATGGACAAATAATTTCACATAAACGATATAGTCTTTCACATATCACAACAAGCAGACCATCCCGGCGTTTAGAGAGCTAAGCCCCCCTAATTGACAGGCGACCAGGTCAAGGCTTACAGATTTGATATTTATGCATGCAGGGTCCCCTCCCTTTGTAGTAGTAGTAGTAATTTTATTGACAATCTAAGAGTCATACATTTTGATCTCATGTGTCAGGTATGTTCTCATTTCTTCACAGAGATCTTCAGATAAGGCCTGTGGTCACCCCTTAATGACCCTGTTGACACTTACTCCAGTACCCAACAGGGCCTGGACCTTGGGTCTGTTACTATGGTAACAGAATAGGGTCAGGGGGGTGCAAGGTCAGGAGGGGAGGGGGCCTCCTGACCTGCTTTACAAGGATGCAGGGCACAGTGGGAACATAGAGTTGGGGACCCATTTGTGAAACACTTGGTTTTTTGAAATTAAAAATTAAAAATCCTTTGTTTCCCTCTGTAAATTCGAAAATGAATTGCATGACAGATGAAAAAGTTACGTGTGACATGTCTAGCATTTTAGATTTTTTTTTTAGCTAAGCTAAATTCACATTTCAGTATTAAGGAAAAAAAACATTTGACAGGATATAGTTTAAGGGGTGGATATTCTCAGTGTTTACAAGTCAGCATGGGAGGCTTGTGCTTGTATTATTGAAAATACCATTCACAAACGTGGCCAAATCACATATTAATACTAGTATTTTAGTGTAGGTACGCTAAATTATTACCATTCAGGGGTTGTCACATGTATAAAGGGCATTTTTGAGGAGATAAGGTCTTGGGATCAACTCTCACAATGGGATGAAACATGGCCTTTCCCAGAGGTCTTCACTATGGCTTATAACAGAGAAAAGAGGGGGAGGCTGACGTCACAGGGTAGGTCTGAAGTGGTTAGCATAGACAGGCGGCCGGCTGGCACGCCTGTCAATAAGTCAATATTTAATAAATAGGACGGCAACAATACCTCTGCGAGAGTCAAATCTCCCGAGGTGAAAAACTGCATACACAAATCTCATTTTGCAATTACTTAAACACTCTAAGCATCTTCTATTTACATACGGAATCTCGTTTTCTTTTCGGTTTAATCCACATCGTCAGACGGACGGAAAACATAATCATGTATAATTTTTGAACAATGAATATTTTTTGTATTTTTACAAGCTAATAGAATAATTTATTTTTGATGTTGTAATGTTTTGTTTTGTTTTTTCAATTATTTTGATAAAATCTAAAAGCATAACTCTTTGCCCATCAACGACATACATCTGTCTCAGGCTGACATTCTCAAGTCGCCTACAGGATGATTACAGCGTCTAAAGCGTCAGTGTACTGTAATCACGGAGTCTGACTCTAGGAAAGTGAAATGCAGACAGAGGGTTAAAACCTACAGTGCATGTCCTACATACTATAACATACTATGAGAGATAGGTTACTCCATTTATTGTAATATTCTGGATGGGTTTTAGATCATCTGCGGAGATTTCCCTTGCTTCGGTCGACCATGCTTGTCTTCGGTCGCAATGCTGTATGGTAAGAGAAAAAATGTATTACACGCTGTACAATCTAGGTTCACAAGAACAGCTTTCAAGATGGTACCTTGTTTTCAAATACATGTATGTTACAATCTAGTACAATTAGATGAGAACAGTTTACAAAAGTAAATCAAGAGTTCTGAGAGCAATAGAGATGCACGTTGTGTTATGTTATCATCCATCTAACTTCTTATCGCTTATTCAACTTTCTTTCTTCTAGAAAAGCTGCATGACATTGTATTGCTTTCTGGCATATTTCACGTGGATTTAAACTTCAATGGACACTACCACTACCAGTCTCTTTTTCTTCCCTAGGATTTGTGTGCATTAGCAAAACTCCCTTTTTGTTATATAGCTTTTTTTTCCGCATAAATATAAGAGTTTCATCATGTAATAAATATCAGGGATGCCAGTGATGTATGGGAGAAACTGAACTACACGTGTTCTAAAATAAGAAGTTAAATTATATACATCCTCAGTTTTTCTGTAAACCTGTCAGACAGCTGAACATGTCCAACGTTTTAACCACAACGTCTGTCGCATTGGCCTAAAACGTCGGACATATTGCCCGAAAGAAAAGATATTTTAAAAGTGGTAAATAAGGAGAGTAGAGTCTGACAAGGTAAGTGATATGTCCCATGAGACAGTGGTGAGCGTCGGACTTAATGTCGAGCACTTTAAAAAGGTTTTCGCATATACATTCTCATGGGAGTATCAATAAAAAATGCAGTTGCTGTCAAGAGAAACACATACCCTCAACATTAAAGATTAATTGGGGAAAAAACAAATTTGCATTTAAGCAACCCTGATGCATGTTAACAACCCTAATGCCACTGGCATAAATCAAGGCGGTATCATGACTACATGACTTGAATTGCGATATGACAATATCGCAGAGAAGTCTTATTACATATGTGAGATACTCCCAATTGCCAGTTTTTAACAATTGTATCCTTCCTGTATGCGAAGTGTCTGTAATATTATTAATACTGATATCGCTACCCAAGTCGTGTAGTGTAACCCTGTCTTAGAGCAAAAGCAATGTAGGGTCAAAATTTTGCAAATTTAGTTAACTACTGAAATTTGTCCTATGGCCAAAACCTAGGCCTGTTTTAAAATATAGACTGTGAATACCGATTAAACAGTATTAAAATACATTAAAAATCATCCTCAATTTTTGCCCACCAAAATTAGTTTGTTTACAAACATTGCAGGCATAAATGACATGTGTATTATGGAATTCAAAAAGAGTCATAGCTAGCTATCTTGATTTAAACTATACCAATGGCTAAAGTTAGACTATTAGAATATATTTTCATAGCTATTTGAGTTTGCAAAATTTTGTCATTATTTTAACACAAAATAGCTTTTGGCTCCCCTTAAATCAATGTGATTTGGGGTATGTTCTCACCTTGGTCTGGGGCCTTAGAGGACTGCGCCGAGCGGGGGTCGCTGTACCTGTTGACTACCTGGTGGTCGTTCATTAACTGCACGTCCTGCTCACCTGTCTGGTTACTGCAAGCATAAAGGAACCACAAATCAACCCAACCTTGAGCCAAGTTATCTGTCAATTATCATCAACAGTTCAGTTTAATTAGTTATGAAACTATGGTTACCTAAAGGTTATATATGGAAATAGGCTAAGATATGGATATTCTATTTCAGGTAATGCCGTCAGGGTAAGGGATTAGCTTATATGTGTTAAATCCTGTAGAGCACGCATATAGGGACTTTACTTATACCTAGGGGCCATCCACTGAAGAGTAGGGTGTCTATCATCAAATAAGCATAACCTATGCCATCAATATCTATCACTATGGTTTGTATTGGACTGAAATTAAAACTGAAGGCAACATTTTCCTACTATTTTGTTAAATTCTCGGATGAATTCACCATGATAGTTTTGTCAGGAGAAAGCAGATGTTGTGTTGCTTTTAAAGATACACGCATTTTCATACTCTAATTATATCAGTCAAAATAAGGTCAGATTTCAGAACAGGTTTACTATGGCAACCTATGCCTACCCTTGTTACGTGTACTGCCATGGGATGGTGGCGTTAGGGTCGCTTTAGACTATTGACAGTATTATGTAGCGACAGTAGGCATAACAGTAGACCTCCCTCTCCCCCAGCCTCCCTCCACACACACGTCGTTTATCTGGTGATTAGGTGCTACGAAAAACGTCCGTGAGTGTGATGGTGATTATCCCCTGATAATTCTCACTATATAGCGGACTGATGTCAAGACCCTGCTATATGCCTAAGCATATTCTCATGTCAACGCCCTTACCGCCGCCATCACTCTACTAGTTCCTTGACCTAATGGGTGCCCATTCCCGGGGAAATGGGTATCCAGTAAAGGGTTTCCCTGTCCTAGTTTAAAGCCCTAATTACACTACGAGTTCGCGTCGGGTGACAGAGCCCAACGCGTATGATTCGCGTTAAAGCCGTATTTAGACTATATTACTTCGCGTTGGCCTAACGTGAAATATATTATACTACGCGTTTTGGGACACGTTGGGTCGCGTTGGGGATGCGTTGGGTCGCGTTATTTTACAAACATGTCTGTAAAATAACGCAAATCACTCGCGTTGGCCAACGCGACCAGTCCCCGACGCGAAGTGTAATATGGCCTTTACGCCCTAATTATACTACGCGTTGGGGTGAAGGACGCGTCGGGTCAGTTTACCCAACGCGTTTGACACGCGTTGGGGGGAAAGTAGCCTATATATCACACTATGCGTTGGGTGGCGTTAGGTCCCAACGCGGCCCAACACAAAGTATATTGGGTTGCGTTGGGCCAGAACCTCACGTCAGAATTTACAAACATGTTGGTAAAATAACGCAAATCAAACGCGTTGGGCAACGTGACCTGTAGCAGCTGTTGGGCTCGATGGCATTTGAGACATAAACCGTGGTTTCGTAACTGATATTTATTACTACTTGTTCTTGGATATATATGGAAAATGATGAATAATATGTACAGTTCTTCAGATAAATTCTTTGGTTCTTAGATTCACAAATTCCACTTTCTTGTTCGTACAACTTTGTTCTTAGTTCGTCTTTCGTATCAATAAAATATCTAACTTCGTACAAATTCTTCGTAGTAGTAATGAAATAACTTTCGTACAAATTCTTCGTTGTTCTTATAGTAGCAATAAAATACCCTCGAAAACTGAAATAGACAAAAAGGATATTTGTGTCTAAATAATAGTTTCAGACAATCTTAGACATGGATCTATATTCATAATTCTATGGTTACTTATATCCATAAAAGTGTATAATAATACACACAGTCTTTAGTCTTTCATAGTTCTTATACTGACTCATTACCATATTCATGAGATTAGGATCAAAGCCTACATAAATCCTTTACTCTGTAGTTCTTTAGAATACTACTCAATACTACTCAAAGTACACACTTGGAATATAATGTCAATACTACTGACATATCATAATAACCTTTGACCTTATTTAGGCTTACTTGTACATAAATCATGGATTCTTAGGCATAAAGCCTACATTGATTCTTCTAGAACTTTGTCACATGGCCCAGTTTACAGAGCACATGGTCCTGTACAAAACTGTCTTTTACTACTTAGATCTTGCAAGTCATGATACAAAATATGGTTCATACAACTCTCAGGATTCTTACATACCTTTTGGCTTGTCCTAGCCCAACAATGCTTTTTCAAAGGTTCTTAATCTTAGCTTTCTTTAGGTCAAACCTTGGGAGCTTCATCTTTTAGTTTTCTGCAATATCATCTCCCGATGTCATCAGAAAGTTCTACCACACAACATGTTGTGTCTAATTCTCTTATCATGTAAACACAGATATACTGACCGTGTACTTATCCATAAAATATATAATCATGATTTTACCACATGTCAAAAACCATGACAAACATCAAACTCTTTAGAGAAAGTCATAAAGTATCTCAAACTTTTTAGTGCAAACATTCCTTGAGACACCTCCTTTTGTAAACATGTCAGCTGATTCATTCTTAGGATTTGGCAAAGTTTCTAACACCTGATTACTTTGAAATACAGGACTAACACTGTAAATATGACACAGTTACAGCATTATGATACCCATCAGATATCTGCAAGATAGGTCTAACTTCTTACAGGTTGGTTACAACTTAGATTTTCGAGTTGGTTTGCCAAATGCTGTATTATCGCTCACGCTGCGAACTTCGCGGCGGCTACACTCCCCGCTAAAATTACACTGTAATTTTACTCTTAGTGCGGAAGTTAAAACTTAGTGCACTACCTCGACACTACTTTATAGGAGAACGCTCTTGATTCCCTTTCTTATAAGCCAATAGCTTTCTTATTTCTAGTTCTATAATCGTGGGATCTTTCAAAATCGTGACCTTAAATCGTATGTACGTAAATGTACGTCTTCAAAAAATATATGCGTTATACGCCAACGCTAATCAAGTT
Organism: Lepidonotus clava; assembly: GCA_936440205.1. NCBI lineage: Eukaryota > Metazoa > Annelida > Polychaeta > Phyllodocida > Polynoidae > Lepidonotus > Lepidonotus clava. Next base: position 26,260,662 of record OW387135.1, read on the forward strand.
TCTTCTGGAATCCAAAGTACATACAAGGTGGTCAATCACAAACAGTATCAGTAACTGTGTAAAAGGGTGGGACCTAAGCTGAGCTTTCCTGCTCATCTTCACTGTTCTTTACATTTATATCTTCCCTTGAGGTCCTTGTACCTCACAACAAACTCAGACCGACCAACTCTTCGTACTGCCTTGTGCAGTGATATGTTGGGTCTTTTGTGCTTCACCACTCCCCGCGGTGGTCTTTCTCGCTTCTTTCGTGCTCTGTGCACTTTGACTTTACAGTCAGGTGGCCTACCAGGCTTTGGCGGTCCAGACCTGAGGTCTCGCTGCTTCGTCACATTTTGACGTCTTGCTGCCGCTCCCCGCGGTGCAGTCTTATCGCAGCATACGTCTCTTAAAATAGGCTTCTTGAACCTAACTCTGTGGGGAGATGGACCGAACCTCAACCCACGTGACTTCTTTAACTTAGGCCCTTTGAGCCTTACTCTAAGGGGAGGTGAGCCGAACCTCAACCCGGACAACTTCTTCATACACACAGGCTTCTTAGGCCGTGCTCTCTGGGGAGGTGTACTGAACCTCAACCCACGTGACTTGAACCCCTGCGTTGGCTTGTCACGTACATGACCTACGACTTCCTTGGTAGTAGTCGCCTGCGACATACTCTGGCTGTTTGTCGTAGTTTCTTCTGTCGTCTTCACCTGTTCAATCAGGGAAAAGGAATCTACAAAATCTTTAGTTGGCTGCAACTCAGCACATAACAGGTTACCATCTCCTGTGGCACTCTGAAAAGTTAAGGGACATTCATTGTCAACCTTACTGTCCTGTTCATCAAAGGTTTCTTCAATAACTCTATGACCAGTACAAAGGTCCGTCGTCTTTACGTCATTGGACGTCATGGACTCCAACGTCACTTCTTCAGACTGGACGAGAGTCTGTTCAAAAGGGGCTGGTGGGGGAACTACCTGCACCAGTTCTGTTGTCTGTACAACTTTCTCAACTTCTACTTTCTTTGGGGCTACATACTTCTCAGCCTTTGACTTCTTATGTTGGTCGGCTGTCTTATTGTAACTTCTATACTTAGAGTTCTTTACTAGAGTCTTCACTTCCTCAGTGATGACATTTGCCTTAGACTCTGCTTCCCAGAAGTTGCACTTCAATAATAGAAAGGCACTATTTGCTTTAGATGAGAAACAAAAGTCTGGCTCTTCTCTACGGAATTCTTCTGTCTTAAGTTCTAGTTTGGCTTTGTAGAATTTAGCCCAAGCTTCGGCTTCACGTGCTTTCAGCGACGCGTATTCTCTAGGTGACATCCTGTGACTGTAGGAGTCTTTCCTGTCTTTAGATCTTAGGTCACTCATCTTGAAAGATTAGGTCAATTTGGAATGGGTAGATAATATAAATGGAAATGAAAGGGACTTTCTAATTTTGAGTTCAAACTTAACTTTGGGTTCAAAAGCGTTCAGGATAAATACCCTACCGAAATAGTCTAAGCTCCCTGTTCTTATATATCACCCAAACTCACAACGTAACCTTAGAATGCTACTACATGTGTAGGTTCAAAATATATTATACACTGCTACCTATGCAGGTTTCAAATACCACTTCAAAAAGGGTTCTAATGGTCTAGTAGTACCTATACTAGCAACTTACTTACTCAAATACTTTCAAAGGCAACAACCATACCTTACTTCTCTACTGCAACCAGTACAGGTGCCGTAGTCTCAAAAAGTTCTATAGTTCTATAGTACCTTTACTGGCACTTCTATATTCATGGGTTCTTAGTCAAAGTGTTACAGGATAAACCACAATATCAAGTAACAGGTTCAAAAAATCACAAGATATAACCTATATCAAGTGTCTACACATAGCTCTTATGCTGGATCTGAAATAAAATGGCAGTTAGTGCATCAAATATATTTCAGTCTTCAAAGTTTCAATTTTCTTAGTTCCATAAAGTGTCTAGTGGCATGAAAGCCCTTTAGTAAACTGTGGGCCTGTGATAATTTCTACAGAGTTCTACGGGGCAATACCGGAAGTTCAAATGGCCAATACGTCGGCCGACACACCCCTTTGAATGTGCCTCTACATCAACCGATAAAGTTCTATAATCTGAAGAAAAATATCACTAGGTTCGAATACAGTTACAAAAGTCTTGTAAGACACATCAAATTCTTAAATTTTCAATAACCAAGTCTATACTGACGGAGAAGTTTTCACTCTACCCTACCCTTAGGCGGCAAGCTTAATCTTACAGGGTCATCCACTTAACCTACCCGTAGGCGCTAAGTTTCGTTAGACTGGTCAAAAATAGAAAAGGTAACGTCTTCAGTTACATTGTTACAAACTACTACCAACACTTTGGTATATTATATGTTACTAGAGAACCAATACCTAATAACACATACAAACAGCTGTCGTCGCTGGTCTGAAACAAAAGGCAATATCAATGCAATGTCTCAGTTCTTATTCAAAGTTTCATAAGGTTCAAAGTTCAAAAAGGTTCAAAGTTCTTCATTTCGTCTCAAGTTCTTGTAGTTCTTGGCTGGTCTCTGCTGACGATGGTCGAATCCCCCAACCCTACCCGTAGGCGGCTGGCTTTCTTCTCACAAAGTCATCAACTCACCCTACCCTTAGGCGGCGAGTATCTAGAGACACAGTTCTTGACCTGTCCTACCCGTAGGCGACAAGGTGGTTCATGGAATGTCCCTTCCTAGAGACAAAGGTTCATAGCTTGCTATCTTCCTGGACAACAAGGTTCATAAAATTCTAAATACAAAACTCGTGCTACCTGTTAGCGACAAGCTTTCAACAAATTCAATGTTCACCACACACGAGGCAGTAAAGTTTCACAAAGTTTTTCAAAGTTTCATAAGTTTCTCAAAGTTTCATGAAATATACTTCAAATAAATTTCATATCGCAATAATACGACACAAATCAAAATCTCAGTATCACCTGACACCAAGAGTTATACGATGAGCGCCCTTTCACAAGACGCGGCTCTTTACCCACTGCGACCTAGCAGCAGGTTCGTCGCTCTGGCCTTACCAAGACCAGAGTGTCGTCCAGTGGCCACGCCCCTATGGCGGCCAGGGTCGTCTGTCGAAGTTCGTCACTCGCCACACCCCATGGTGACAAGGTCCATCTCTCGCCCCCATCGTGGAGACGAAGGTGTGATGCCCTCGCGATGCCCACGCGATGACGTCTACACCCACTGCAACGGCAGCAGGTTCGTGGCTCCAGTCTTACCCTAGACCAGAGCGTTGTCGAGTGGCCACGCCCCTATGGCGGCCAGGCTCGTCTGTCGATGGTCGTCACTCACCACACCCAATGGTGACGAGGTCCGTCTCTCGCCCCCATCGTGGAGACGAAGGTTTGATGCCCGCGGTGCCCACGCGATGACATCGGAGGTTGGCGCATCTCGTCCAGCGAAGACGCTGCCCACGACTGACCACACTACTTGTGAAGGCGGCCAGGATTATCGGTCGTCAGCTCGTCACTCACCACCTGTCCTAGGGGCAAGCTCCGTCTATCGTCAAAGTTCTTGACTAACTTCTGTCTCCGCCATGAGACAAAAGTTTTCGACTGTAGCAGCTGTTGGGCTCGATGGCATTTGAGACATAAACCGTGGTTTCGTAACTGATATTTATTACTACTTGTTCTTGGATATATATGGAAAATGATGAATAATATGTACAGTTCTTCAGATAAATTCTTTGGTTCTTAGATTCACAAATTCCACTTTCTTGTTCGTACAACTTTGTTCTTAGTTCGTCTTTCGTATCAATAAAATATCTAACTTCGTACAAATTCTTCGTAGTAGTAATGAAATAACTTTCGTACAAATTCTTCGTTGTTCTTATAGTAGCAATAAAATACCCTCGAAAACTGAAATAGACAAAAAGGATATTTGTGTCTAAATAATAGTTTCAGACAATCTTAGACATGGATCTATATTCATAATTCTATGGTTACTTATATCCATAAAAGTGTATAATAATACACACAGTCTTTAGTCTTTCATAGTTCTTATACTGACTCATTACCATATTCATGAGATTAGGATCAAAGCCTACATAAATCCTTTACTCTGTAGTTCTTTAGAATACTACTCAATACTACTCAAAGTACACACTTGGAATATAATGTCAATACTACTGACATATCATAATAACCTTTGACCTTATTTAGGCTTACTTGTACATAAATCATGGATTCTTAGGCATAAAGCCTACATTGATTCTTCTAGAACTTTGTCACATGGCCCAGTTTACAGAGCACATGGTCCTGTACAAAACTGTCTTTTACTACTTAGATCTTGCAAGTCATGATACAAAATATGGTTCATACAACTCTCAGGATTCTTACATACCTTTTGGCTTGTCCTAGCCCAACAATGCTTTTTCAAAGGTTCTTAATCTTAGCTTTCTTTAGGTCAAACCTTGGGAGCTTCATCTTTTAGTTTTCTGCAATATCATCTCCCGATGTCATCAGAAAGTTCTACCACACAACATGTTGTGTCTAATTCTCTTATCATGTAAACACAGATATACTGACCGTGTACTTATCCATAAAATATATAATCATGATTTTACCACATGTCAAAAACCATGACAAACATCAAACTCTTTAGAGAAAGTCATAAAGTATCTCAAACTTTTTAGTGCAAACATTCCTTGAGACACCTCCTTTTGTAAACATGTCAGCTGATTCATTCTTAGGATTTGGCAAAGTTTCTAACACCTGATTACTTTGAAATACAGGACTAACACTGTAAATATGACACAGTTACAGCATTATGATACCCATCAGATATCTGCAAGATAGGTCTAACTTCTTACAGGTTGGTTACAACTTAGATTTTCGAGTTGGTTTGCCAAATGCTGTATTATCGCTCACGCTGCGAACTTCGCGGCGGCTACATGACCCAACGCGAACGTGACTTGACGCGTAGTGTAATATGGCCTTTAGTCTCATAGAAGGGATGACCCCATTTTGCAACCAATATAAGTATACTAGTGTGATGGCGTATTGGTCGGTGTTATTTGCAATCATTTGATCATATCAATGACAACTTTGTCTAGAGACGCTATAACTACACCCATGGCCGATACCAGGAGAACTGCCACAATGCCTAACCCTGAAATGATGTAAGTCTGCTCAGAATCAAACCAAGGACCTTTGGGATACCAGATCAGTGTTGCACCACTAAGCCAGTAAGCTGGGCCTTTAAGTATGGCTTCCACACTAATTATGTTTCTAGGAAACCCAGATAAGGGATGGATCATAATGCGACCTCTTTACACTCATTCTGAATCAGTGTTACCAGAACGTTGAATTTGAAATACTTCAACGATAATTTGATTAGCATTAAATAAGCCTCTAAATCAAAACAATGAAACTTAAAGAAATGAGACTTGCCTGTATGCTCTGATAACAGCAAAAATATTAGGATGTTAATCATCTTTCAATGACAGAATTATGCATGCTCTAGATCTTTACGTAAATAATAGAGAGCATTACCAGACCACGTTCATGCAGTAGTACACACAATAGGGTTTCACCGTAACATAATTCACTCATTCTGCTTTTTGAATAATACTATTCTTTACATAATTAGCAACAATATAGCACATTTCATAACAGAATTAACCCAGTATCAAACCAAATTATTTAACCCAATTTCTATATAGCCATGCTCTAGAAAAGGACTTATATATATAAAATGATAGTGCGACATACGACACATTTCATAGCAGAATTCACATACTATCAACCCAAATTATTCAACCCAATTTCTAGCCATCAATGCTCTTGAGGGGGACTTACAGAATGATGGTGTGTTTTTCTTTGCGGCGCAGTTCGGAGTCGTCCGAGAAGAGGATGGTATGGTAGGCCTGAGGTACGTCACAGGTGGGCAGGATACCCCGGGCCCCGGGTGCCACCTGTTTCAGGATACCGTTATACACGAGCAGGTCGTCCACGAGCAGCTGCACACAAACACAATGGGACACCATTATTGGTATAATCAATGTATCAGGTATGGGATAAGGAGTCAAATAGGTTTCTTCTGCTATGTGGTAATCCTGGGCACTTAATCCTTATTAAAGTAGAGGTGAATGGGACTGGAGAATAATCCTTCCTCACGACCAGGAGTACTATTGTGTATCTCATACTAATAGCAGATTGAGCACCAGACATTGTTCCAGGCTAATTAGTATAATGTGTATAAAAAGACAAGAAATTCCCAGACTGTTCCCCATAATGCCGTTAAAGGAACATGTACATTAAAGTCGCTAACTTTTTACTCGTACTGAGACTTAGCAAATCTCGTAAAGTATTGCTTCACTGTATTATCTAAGAGTATGACGTACTACACCTAAGACCTTACACACATTCAATAAGTAATGAGTAAACATTTCTAAGTATATCTCATTTGTTAGCGATTAACCTCATTTAGTCTCTTTCTTAAGACAAACCAAATAGACTCACGCTAACCAAAATAATCACATCAATTAACATATTTCTGTCCAGTCAAACCAAGGTATCTTGTCCAGACTGTTCCGCGTTATGCCATATTTTTCATTAAGAAAATGTGCATATATACTCCAAGCATTGTGTGGTGGTCACAGGATTTCCTGGGGAGGGGGGAGGCAGCAAATAGGTGAAGCACTGAAACGGAGTGCATTTACCTGCATATATGCATTGTTTTCCATCCTTTTAGTTTAGGTGTCCTACAAAAAAAGGGGGAAGGAGGTTAGGCCCCCTGGACCAACTCCCTCCTCCTGGATCCGCCATTGAAGCAGTGAATTTAACATTATAAATAATTCAGACACTTACGGCGAAGTCCTTGACGCCTCTATTGGGCGTCTTGCTGTAGTTCCACAGTTTGATCATGGATACCTGCATGGGCTGGTCAAAGATGACGTAGATCTTGTTGAGTATTCCCGGTAACACAGGAGCCAGCCACATATTCTTGCCATCCGCGGTGGCGTTAATGCCATTAATGAGTTTATCTGGGGTACGCACATCCCCCTCCACTCCCTCCAGAACGTTAACGCTGTCGGGATAGGCTGAAATATCTGTAGGAGAAGCAATATACATTGTTTATCATTATTGATACCGAACAGTTATTGGCTATCGTTATTGATATAAAAAACATTGGTTATCGTTATTGAACAGTATACAGGGTGCCAACGCTTCTTAGAAATCAAAACGAGCCTTTAAGAATAAGATCTTTATGATACCTTTTCTGTTAATTACTTGTTTTTACCTATTCATACGTTTGCAAATTCTATCAAAAAGAGGCAAAGCTAGAAATCAAACAAAGGAAAGTTACATTTTGTAATAAATTCAGAATGACCCTTTTAACACATCTGGGCCCAAAATAAACCGTTCTATTAGCACTAAGAAAGCCAAAATAAGACTTGTTAAGGTTTTATAACACCTGCATGGACACACTGTGTCAGTTTCATCTATTCAGGTGTAAGTAGTCTATTCACGTCTAGCCCATTGTGTTAATTTAATAAACAGATGTCACACTTAATTAAATCTTCTAACAAGAGTACATTTTGTATGAAGAGGCAGGTATAGTGTTTGATTGCCGTGTTCGTTGCAAAATAAAGTAGGTGGGTACACATTTAATTATAGAAGGCTCTCCTCTATGCATCAGTTTTCCTTATGATTATATAGAATAGGGAAAAACTCAATAACACACAAAATCAGATGCAATTACTTCATGCAAATTTCCCCCCATCAATATTCTATATGAGGAGCTATATGAAGACAATGTATGCAAAACATCTTATAATTCTATGGCACTTACTGTTTTCTGTGAGTTTAATTAGGTTTCCTTCAATGTCATAGAACTCGAGTCCGTTGAGACCTATGTAGTATGGGTCGCCCCATGACACCATAATCTGGAACTGGTATATAACTGATTCCAGTCAAGGGGCATTCTGTTTGTCTTTTTGCCGTTTGTCAATGCTGATTTTTAAACACTCTGAATGATTGGGATACCTTCTATTCTATTCAATTCAAAGTATCCTTTGATACTTTGTTACAAATTAGTTATCAGTTGTGTTACAGCAAGAACTATGTAATCTGTAACGTAAAATGGTAGGCAGATAATAAGGCCTTAGGGGTATTGGGAATTTAGCCAACAATTAATTTAATTAGTCTTAAATTTCTTGAAATTAAGGTGTAATTTGAGTTATTCTTTAATTATGTAGCCTGGTTACAATATAAGCCAATGATTGCCCTTTACCATCGGAAAAGGGAGTGGTAATTAATTCCATGGCTGTCGGAATAGGTCACCTAGATGTCATATCAAATTTCAGCTTTTATTACTAGAATGCGAATTTCTTCCTGGAATATGCTAGCTTCCTTTGTCTTGTAACAAATACGAATAAACTACGTCATTCCAATGCTAGAACACAATGAGTATATGCATCTAAAGCTATTTCTTTCTTTTCGTGCTAAAGCACAATCAAAGAACAATACTAAGTCTACGTTTTACAATTATGTAGAAGAACCCCTTAGTTAATTGCCACAATTACTGACCGATGCTAATCGCTAATCAATGTATAACATTTAGAAATTCTAAATCAATGAGACTCTAGATAGATTTGGCCATACTACTTAGGGGATAAAACCAAAACAGGTAATTACATTTGTGCAATTTTTATGGAATTTACTAGATATCAATTTGTTAATGGAATTTGCTATTTTTCCCTCCTAAAAAAATCACACCTACTTTGGACATTGAAAAAAATTGCATCACAAATAAATCATTTAATTAAAACTCATAGTCGCTTGGCACGATACAAATAAGGAAAAAAGGACTGGTGAGAATCAACCGAGCTGTGGGGACTGGTTGTCAGGTAAAGGATACATCCACATGGCACTTGAGCAGCCTCGTACTCTTCATCAAGATTAGCGCTGTCCCTGCAATTAACATAGATCAATACACCTTAGACATACTGTATCAGTATTCATTTCTACGTGACACGCCTCACTGCCAACGGCTGAGAACCCTGCTTAGTGTAAAGCACCCAGCTTAGTGTAAATAAACCCTGCTTAGTGTAAAAAATACCCACTTAGTGTAAAACTCCTCCTGTAACTCTTTGATGTTATATCTTTACATGTATGAGGAAAAAGTAAAGATTAATCTGGTGAAAACCGTCTGTCACACGGTATGGGCTACTTTGATCTTCAAACGTTGCTATGCATGGGAACGGTGGGGTTTTCACACGTACTGGATAAAAAGGCGAGTAAGGTTTCCACTAGGAGGGAATAATCCTGTGCGCTAAGCCTTGGTTAATAAAGAGGTAAATGAGACCAGAGAGGAATCACTTTACACGATAAGGAGTACTTGTTCACTTTTACTTTTTATCTTAAGATAGTTAATCAACCTGGCATAATCCTAAGCGCATCAATAACAAAACTAAATATAACAAACGCAGCCAGTTCTTATTTTATCAGAAAAAGATACATTATGAAAAATGCCATTTTTATTTTTTGGACTTATATTTAGTTGTTTTTTCTGTCCACATTTTGCCATGTCCTACATCATTATTGGCCTTATACTGTACCTGGGTTTGCTGGTCATCTCAGCTAGCCGTGCCATGGCGGTGGCCTTTGAGGCTTGGACAAAAATGATTTCTTGGGCAAAGTCAAAATAGCAATTGCCTGGGCCTTTCCGTATAAGGTACCCTTCAGGTGGAGACATCTGACGGCCATCCAGGGTCACGTGGACGATTTTAGCCTATCAGATTGAAGTGAGTACATTTAATAACATACATTTTGGACAAACAGGTCTGGCATAAATTTAAATGAACAAAATAAGTTATTGTTAAAAAGAAAATTACGTAAATGGCCAACATTAGCCTTCATCATCCAGACGGCAATTTTCCTAATTTGTTTTCTAGATGCAAGCAAAAAACCAAAGCAAACAAACATTTGGGCATAAAATGTTAACATTGAATTTGCACTTAAATAGTTTGAAACGAAAACAAGAGTACTTAAAACAAATATTTTAGCAATGTAGGAAAAACCGGTTGTTTAATCCAAGATCACTAAAAGCTGGATATCCTAAAAGGAACGAAAATGGCATATCTGCTCCCTGCCCCATTTCAAATTGTTTAAAATAACAATCTGCTCATCCCAAAATAGAAATGTGAGTAAGAAAATAGCCTCTGGCTTCGTGCTTTACAGTCATTGCTCAGAAACATGGGGGCGATGAGCGTCTAAGTGGTATTGGAGGATTAGAGTCACTCACTCCGCGGTAAGTATCTTCGGGGCTTTTGTTGTAATTCCAGAAGCGCAGGCCCGATATGTTGACAGGCTCCGGGAACTGGATCCGCAGCCAATGGTCCTCGCCCTCGGTGTAGGGAATCAGCCACATGTTCTCATCGTTCATGGTGATGTTCACGCCGTTAACCAACCTGAAAGGACAAGCGCACCCGTTTATCACCCCAGAATGGATTGAATTGACTTCAATAACTGGAGTAGATTAGATCTGAATGTATGCCAGCCATTCCAAGGAGTTAACCCCTTTCTGAACCATCAAAACACTGTGCGAAATGCAATAAAACAGACGTCACGTGAGGCAATTTCTGGAATGTAGTTCAGCTCGAATGGCCATTTCCCAAACACTAGGCAATTTTGCTTTGTAACTGAATGGATTCACATAAGCAAACTGATATTCGTATACTTATAACAGCGCGGGTTCTCAGAATAACAATAGGCAGAATGTCTCACTTTGCTATGCGCAGATGGTACCTTTCAGACCAGACAGAAGAAGCAACGTTCTTAGGATTCAAAGACAGTTTATGGGAATCTCATCCGATCACAAACGACTCTTTAGTATGATCTAGATCAATCAGTTCAAAATGAAAGGAATGTGCTTGTTTGGCATAAATATTCAGAAAGGAAGATAATTATTTGGCTACGTGACTATGCAAAACACGAAGAAGATGGTAGATCTGAGCCACTGGGCAATTATGTACGCGGCTGAAGGGTTCCAGACACTCTTGTCGCTTAATTAATCAAGAGTACTTCAGAAACACCCAGGAGGTTATAAGGCCATGACGCATTACGTACAAGGTTTGGACCAGGCAGAACATAATGATAAAGCAAAACCATTCCTCTGCAACTTCACTGACCGGAATGGGAAAATCTTACATTTTTTTCATAAAATACTGTGTCAATATATTTACAGAGTGGTGAACAATCAAGAAGAATTTCGCATTATTTTCTATGTGACATAGGCTAAATTATAACTGAGGTTTTGCAAACTTCATTTGAGATTTCATCAACACAGAATTAACGTTATCTAATTTTGTTTGAAGTGAAAGATTGGGTTAAGACAATGTTTTAATGCACAGCGATCCGATTCGTTTCGTAACTGCTGCATGCAAGAAACAGCTGTTTCATACACATAGTCTAGTCCCGTTTACATTAAATTAGAATTTTAATGCGCAGTATAATAACTACCGGTTTTGTTATCAAGATCGGTATACGTGTATACATAGTACCACTCAAAAGTTGCACCTTTGGCACCATGCATATCCAAAAATTTAGGAATAATTGAAATTAATGTTGTAAAACAAAGCAAAACAAGTCTTAATGTCCGTCCTGGAGCAGAGCTTCCATGAGAGGCGAAATAGTCTTAGGAATTTGTCATTAAATATGAACAGAACTATATGTGAAAACGTCTGAAATGTTGTTATGTCTTTATATAACTGAAGTGATCTGGGAGATGAGATGAGTTTTGAGGGGTTTATTGTCACCTAGACAGGCTCTATGATCGGGAAGTCACCATATGCTTGGGTGGTTTGAGTGATTGACACTGGGGGCGCTGCGGGGTATTCCCGTGCGGTTTAGACCACTACAGTTATAACCTACAGGTTGTGTAAGAATTTATAAAGAGACAACAAATAGGTCTCTATCAGACTTTATTTTCAATTTAACAATTTTTTTTCAATTCTGTAAGAGAGAGGATATAAATTTGACCTAAATGACCTTAGGAGACCTGATGAGACCTTGTGAGACTGTGTGAGACATTATGAGACTTGTTGTCATAAACAAGATTCCAGACCCCCACCCCTCCACATCTCCATTCCAGACCCCCTCATTCCAGACCCCCATTCTACCTCTCACCCAAACCCCCTTACTCCAAATGAGAAGTCAAATGTTCAACAAACGCCCATACTACCATCTGTACCGCTAGCACAGTGGTAAGGCATTGGATTTGAAATACGAAGATTGCTAGTTTGCCTCCCGCCAGCGCCCTAAAGATATTGTAAAATAATGTATTTCATGTGTACATGGAGGGGGCTCCACGAATCTGGGCTCCACGGATCTGGGCTCCACGGATCGGGGAAGGGGTGGCAACCAATAAGTGCTTTTTATATCATATCATTCAAGTTCAAGTTCAAGGCATATGTCACTGTTGCCGGGTACCTCAAAGTCCCAAGACCTATCTCTGACCTTTAGTACACATGCACTTTCGCTGTTGCTGGGCGCTGGGCACCGGTTATTTTCAATTTGTCAAAAATCTCTGCACCGGCACTTCCTGTCACCTCATTAGCACATGTGCACTAACTTGAAGCTCCCTAATTAATATTCAAAATCTACGCCACTGTTACCGACCACCGCCCTTTCCCCATCTACCACTGTTGTTAAGTACACATGCACTTACTTCCATCTTCCATATTGAGGTCATTGGACAACGTCACTGTTGCCGGGCACCGGCTGTTTTTGCTTTTGCACCGGCAGTTTTTTGCTGGTTACCTTTTCTTGTCAAAAGTCTCACATTTTTTTATCATTTTGTGAGTCAAAATGTCAATTTTGTGTGCTATTTCAGGAAAAAAACTGAATGGACTATTCTTCCCCAGATATAAGTCTATCACCTTGATGTATTTGTTTATGTGTCAGAGTTCATATCTCTGAGAAAAAAGGGCGGACAGCACCAGTCAAATTCAAAAATAACAATTTTTTTTGGTCATTATTAGAGTACAGAGGCGAAACATCATTTCGCCTCTAAATAAAGAAGGAATAACACAGAAATATTAATCCGGACTTCCAATCTGAAATGCTAAAACTCGAAAAGATTAACGATCTTTCAATGTGATATAATACGCGATGTTGATAAAAATCGGCTAAAAGGAGCATTCTTAGATTTGATAAGCACCCTATAATCACGTTATTTGCTCAACAGTTCATGAATATGGATACACTTGCCTTTGTCTCTGAATAATTGCAATAGATCCGTCATTCAGAAAATAAAAGATGACTTTATGATACGCTATTCTGTCAACATGCATAATTTCTTGCCAGCTCTTTATGAGGTAAACAGATACGAGTTCTGAAATCTGACTATTCTTAAGATGCAGGAGCATTCTAGTTCTTCACAACACTAATCAGTCATCTGAAACTAGAGGCCTCGTTGATCTGCATTTAATGCATGTGTGCTTTTATCTTCCAAGAACAAAGGATATGGATCAATGGCAATTATGTAAAAAGAAATAATCATGGGCAGGTGGTGCAGAAGGGTATTGCATATGTATTGTAGATTTTTTATTATGTTGAACTCAGCAATGTTTTTAGCTGTACCAAACCTCCATCCAGTATTCGCTACATACCCACGTATGTCTTGACAGAGCTCCCGTGCGACTAGGATGTATTTCTCCCTTGGGACGTTTTTTGCCAGGATGGTGAAACAGGAGATGTAGAACCCATTTATCTTCCCCCAATCACTATGGTTCACCTTTTACGAGGTACCAGAGACTTGTAGCTCTGTTGGCATGAAAATCCTTGTCACGAAGGACATGAACAAAACCAGTTCCTGCCCTTTGTGTTTTATATATTAGCAACTTGGGGATATAAGAAGTACGTTCTAGACATCATTTGACCGGCCATCAAAACTTGTGGGTGTGTAAAAAAAAATTACTTTTAATACTTGGCTTTTTTTTGAGTACTGTTATTAAGCGGTCCGATTTGTGCCAGTCTGAGACCCCATTCTCATAACACTCAAAAGCCCTGAAGTTTTGATTGCGGTTTTGACAGAATAACGAGTACGTAGTGAATCAATCAACAGTTGTGTCAAATGTGTCGTGATTATACATTATTTCTCTGGAAAGAAAATCTGCCGAGGCAGCACGTCGACTCTACTGAGATCAGATTGCCGCATAATTAGTTTGAGAAATACGCCTATTATGTTCAAAGTGCTGCACAATACAGCTTTGTGTTAGATAAACGTGTGCGTTCTTCGCCCTTATCAAATGATCACACACAGTAGGGTATAATATTACACTATGTTTGAAGTGTGTTAAGAACTATGGAGCCTTCAGTTTCTCATCTTATGTGATTATTGTTTCGCTGACGTCAGAAGAATGACAATTAGAGTTATGAAACTTGTTGAAGGTATTTATAATACTTTGGAAACCCAGACCTTCTCAGTAATCATTGCTTATTAAAGAACGGGACAAAGGATGATGTTAAAAGCTTGGTCTTCACAGTGCGACAACAGTAAAAGAAATTGTCAACCGACTAATCTCTGTGGTGCCAGGTTGGTGGACAACAGTCCCATTTATTTCGCTTTTCGACCAACTGGCAAAGTGGCATCCCCAAAATCAGAGATGCCTTAATTTAGTCTGCTGACAACTGAGTTTAGTTGCCCGCTGTCGAAAGAAAGAGATTTGGTCGGCCGACTAAACTCATTTCCTGCACTTGGTCGTTCTTTGGAAACCCGCCTATAACGTTTGTCACCTGATCAGGAGTGTTTACCTTTGTCTGCAGACCAAATCACTAGTTACCGGCGTTCATTCACCCTGTGAGGATGCAGCCTATATACTAGAATTATAAGGAATGAAAGACCTATGTCTACCAATTATACGTCATTTTCAAGTTCTGTAGTCCAGCATATCATGAGTAATGATCTCCGGATTACATATGACCAATTATATTAATGATTTGGAATGAGAACACATTGGATTCCTTGCTGTGTGATCGTTAGAAATGCCTATTGAGTAATCTAGATGGTTTGATTTAATGAGTGGGCAGGTAGTTAGGTGGTTTAATGTGGTTTCTTTGTTGGATTTATGACACCATTGAGGTGGTACTATATATGGAAAATTGACTTTCAATACTGACATTCCTGTCTGACACGCCCTACATGTGACTGTACCACTTGCATGACAACGGTAGCATTTACCCTGTGTACTTAAAGGAACATCAGCGAAAAATAATTGCTTTCTTGGACTTCTTACACACTTTTCATTACATCATACACAATTGACACGTTCTGAAGTCTTTGGCATAGGTTATCAATCAAAAGTAGACTAAGAAACGTGGAAGGTCAGTAGATACATTAGCAAGCATTTTCCGATTGGGTAGTTTTTATTTTCATAAAAGAGGGTAAGCATTGTCGAGATATTATTAGAAGAACATGTTTGGGGGAATATTTCATCAGTACAAAACATATGTATAAGTATCTAACTTATAAATATTTAGTCTAGTAAAGTACTGCTATAACAACTGGGGAAAAAAATCAGACTTCCCGATTTAGATATATGAATGCATTATTGGTGAGAAAAAAAAAAGATGTCAATATTGTGCTCAATTACCCAACATGTGAAAGATATATGGAGATATCAAAAACTAATCTTCGATACGATCAGGTCGTCTTCAAACTTTTTTTTTTATAATTTGTTTCCTGTTAGTCCGGGAGCCAAATCCTGAAATCAGTCAAAATAAGGATTTACCCTCCGCGGTGAGCCCCCTGGATTTTCTTGATTTTTTTCATCTTATAGCATCCTAGGGACCATGAATCAAGACGGTTCCGAAGAATTTAGGTATGCGAACACTGTCTAATTACGCGATTTGTGCTTAATTAGCAAAAATTGAAAAACGCTTTATTTCTAAATTTCTCAGGAACTATGTAAGATATAATAACATGCTAGATGTCATCTGAAAGGTAATTATTTTCCTGATTTTTTGGTATATTGTTTGTTATTGTCATAAATCATGGCAATGAGTAATCAAAGAAAAACTGTTTTTTCAGTCATAATCATTAGAACTTAAGAATTCAAGATCAAACTTTGGAATTGATAAACCAAGTGCTAGGTATACTTAAAGGGCATCTTTGGGCAGTTTTTAAAGAAGGTTGCATCTGATTTCATTGGAAATGTAAGGTAGAAATCATTTTTTGCTGATTAAATTCTAACCGACTACAGGCTCATTTTGCACTTATATTTGAAAAGGAGAGATGATATCATGAAAATAACACAATATATCCTAAAGAGATGGGAAAATGATAATCACTGTCTCCCTAAGCTGGTATTTCAGTGCTTGCTGAGCCATTTGGGCACATGTATATAATATGGTAGCTGTTTGGAGAGCATTTTGGATCACAGTGAAAGATATGTCACAATAAAACTATGGTTTGAGCAAGATTTCTTTCCTCAGCAAAATACCATGATAATGTTTCAGTTTGATTACAAACCATCTTATTATGGCCCTTGCAATAAGTATATATGCATCAAGGGGGGAGCGAGGTATGAAATCTTTGAAAATGTGTGTACTTTCTATAGTACAAAGCCAATGCATGTTTTTTACCAAAGGAGGGTGGGGATCTGAGGTTTTTGAAAATGTGTGTACTTATTAAATGAAATGCCCCTTATACTTCCCTCTACTTCTTGTTTAAATAAAGAAAATAATAGCTCATAGCAGACACTCCCATTACCCAACCCCAATCCAGATTTCTGAGGGTATACACGAGTAACCTCTATGTATTACTTTAAAGAAGAGATGAATCCCAAAAGGTATGTTGTCATATATCAAGGGTTCTAAATTTAGAAAAGATTCCTTGTATCAACTTGCCAACTGCAAAAATACCAAGCATGCTATTTTTTTAACTTGTAAACTTGATAGGTGTGCTGCCTGTGTCAAATTGTTGGTTTTAACAGATTACTAGATTGCACTCTAGGATTCTAGACCCATGTGCTAACATAAATGAGTGACTTGGCTTGCCCATACACAAAATGGATATCTTATATTTCATTCTATATATGGGTTGCTGGTATTAGTAATTTGATATCAAACTATGATCATAGTCACAGTTTATTTCCTCAGAGTCAAACTTCCAATCTTCCCAAATTACCGACACAAGTTATGACCAGCCTTTGCTCATGCTTCACTCAGATTCATCCTATCAACCACCAAGATTCTGCCATATATCCAATTTTATCAGGAGGTGTACCAGAGGGACTGAGACCTCTGCATGTGTATATACATATCAATATCATTGGCAAGACCTCAAATAAAATCCAAAACCTGAAACAATACAGAAGTACCTGATATATCTTTCTATTTCAAAATTACAAACGTTTGGTATAGCCATTACTGGTTTTCCAATACTATCTAGTAGCATTACCACATTGAGCAGCATGTGCAAAGCACCCTTGCTGTGGGCTCATAACCAAGGCAGTATGGTATTAGGAGAATGTAAAAGAGCAACAAATTGCTGTGATTCTGGTTGTAACCTCAAACTTTTTGTTCCTCAAACCTCAGAAACAACATTATTCCATTATCAAAGTATAACTGACCATTTTCATTCCTAAACTGCTATGAACAAGGATCCAATTTCCCCAACCTACAGCAAGAGACAGCTTATAGTTGGGTACTAAGGGAAAGGTCAATATCAGCCCAGAGACCCAAAACTAAGGGAGTCATTATTCAAATATAGAAATAATGTCTATGATCAGTTCTTATAATATAACACTGAATACTAAGTCCATAATACAACAGGGTATAAAGCTAACTGAGCAATGAACCCATACAGCCTGGAACTGTGAACCATCAAGTATTAGCAAAAAGATAACAAAGTTTAATTTGGTAAATTGGTTGTACAAATGTACAGCAGGTGGTCAGCAATCCCACAGTTTACGGCACACTATACATAGGCCTGTAGTATTTGTACCATTGGAGGCTGCATGCATGCATGTCCTCATCCCCTAGTTCAGGTCATTCAGGGGAAAGGCTAGACCTCTCCACCACTGATAAGCTTCTGAAGATCCATTACCTTCATTTTACTGCTGTAAGGCAACATGGTCTAAACAGTTAACTTTATCATTTCTCTCCAGCTACAGTGATGAACCCCGAGCTCCTGTTGGAATTATGTGATAAAATTGAATAATAAGACAGTTATAAGTAGTCAAATATTAAGCCTGCTCCACCCTCTGAGGGATCCTTTATTAGGTTGTAAGCACAGTGTCTTACCAATGGGTTAACTCACACAACAGGGAGATAAGAACCCTAGTCTGCCATCTTTATCATTCCTCAGTCTGTCCAGTCCTTATCTATTGCCAGGGGTGAGGTAAACATTAGACATTGGGGCCAGCAATGGGGGGATTTAAAAGAGTATTACAGCCTAGAACTCCCAGTCTCCCTATAGGAACATGGTTTTAAAGATGAGTGGCTACAGGGGTATGTAAATAGAAGTTTGCTGCATATTGTTATATCAATGTGTGAATCTTTGGCACTATAAGGAGCCATCCATACCCTTTTGAATAAATAAATAAATTACTATACTAGTTTGATCAGGCAACAAAGATGAGCTTGTCTGCAAATAACATGGACACATATTTCTAGCTAATGTATACTTATTTTACAGCTCCAGGGTTGTATACAATGGATTAAGTGGCTCACAAAGCACTGAAATACCATCTTAGGGAGACAGTGATTATCATTTTCCCATCTCCTTAGGATATATTGTGTTATTTTCATGATACCATCTCTCCTTTTCAAATATAAGTGCAAAACGAGCCTGTAGTCGGTTAGAATTTAATCAGCAAAAAATGATTTCTACCATACATTTCCAATGAAATCAGATGCAACTTTCTTTAAAAACTGCCTAAAGATGCCCTTTAAGTATACCTAGCACTTGGTTTATCAATTCCAAAGTTTGATCTTGAATTCTTAAGTTCTAATGATTATGACTGAAAAAACAGTTTTTCATTGATTACTCATTGCCATGATTAATGGCAATAACAAACAATATACCAAAAAATCAGGAAAAAAATTACCTTTCAGATGACATCTAGCATGTTATTATATCTTATATAGTTCCTGAGAAATTTAGAAATAACGCGTTTTTCAATTTTTGCTAATTAAGCACAAATCGCGTAATTAGACAGTGTTCGCATACCTAAATTCTTCGGAACCGTCTTGATTCATGGTCCCTAGGATGCTATAAGATGAAAAAAATCAAGAAAATCCAGGGGGCTCACTGCGGAGGGTAGATCAGGATTTTCAGGTTTGGCTCCTGGACTATGTATGTACCACCCTTTGAAGCTATTGCGGGAACAGTGGTGATGGTTTGGTAAATGCATGCAAGGCTGTACCAACGATGGCCATCAAAACGTTGTATTGCATTAATGTGGCCAGGATCAGTCGTTGTAACCTGATCTTCAGATCTATTGAAAGGACTGAACAGAGATCAAGAACGTCTGACAGCCTATCACGCTAGGACCTATAGTTTTCTAAAGGTCGCGTGCCACTAGAGGAAATGGTCAAACTGTTAAAGCAGTCGACTGCTGAATGTCCGCTTATGTCAAGCGTTGTTCCTACCAAAGCAGAGTCTTTAACGGTTTTAGATATAAAGTGTCCCGGAGGGGGTTTGTCGAAAAGGTGACTTTTCAAACAAGGGAGTTTAAGGAGATTTTTTTCTGAAGAGGATTTTATAATGCCCGGGGCTATTAGACCAAAGGCTTTGTGGCATCCATGTTTAATGCAAACCACTGAACACAACACGATGTACATTTATTTGATCTCTTGATTTGTATTCTAGAAATAATAGACTTTACAGCTTCAATTGTAGTCAGGACATTTTCGCCTTCAAACACTTTACGTAACACCCAAAACAATTAACGTTACCCTGACAGACAGTGAAAAAGTAAAACGGCATACCCACTTGCATATTTTGGCAGTCGGCATAATGATATGAATCGCTGCTGAAATCAGCGAGATGATTCGGTTTTCCGCCGATTTGTGCACCGATTTGTAGGCCGACTGTGTGTGGGTATACCTTGCTAACTCAGAGTTGGCCAATAGAAGCATCAACAGAAGTACCGATGGGAGAACCAACCCATTTTAAACATGTTTAATAATTTGTCGCCGTCGGCGGACTCTAGCGAGTCCACCGGCTAGTGGGTATGGGGCTTAAAGCATTTCCCTAAGGAATGTATCCATTGGCCCTCTTTCTGCCTTCAGCCTCAGTGACGAGCTAGTCTGAGGGAGCAGCGTCATGAGGGAAATTGCCATTTGGAAAACATATTGCATGTCTTAACAGAACGTGGGTAGAATATAAACTTTATTACAATGCATGCATCCAAGGTGAAACACAAATTTTATTATTAAATTCCTATATTCTCATTAATGGATTCCTGACTAATGAGAATAAACAAAGTAGACCAAAGAACGAAGAGGCATGAAATGCATGCACACCTGCAACCAACAATGCGTCCCACGATAAGAGACGTCTTTTTCACTGATCCCCCCGCCCCCTCCACACACACACACTTTTCATTTTCCTATCTGGCTATTTTGCTTTTTATCCTATACCGTAGGCACCCTGTGCTTACCTCCTTCTCTCCCCCCCCCCCCCACCCCCCCCACCCCCCTTCCTGGTCACACGATACCCCGGTACTAGTTTGTTCGTTATCCACCCCATTTACCGCTGACCCGACCAACACACCTCTCACCCTTCCCTTTGGTTAATCCTGGCTCGGCCATGCTGCCTTCCGTAAATCAGGTGCAAGTGATCCGGGGGCGGGATACCGAGACGTGCAGATGGGGGCTGAATTGGCCAACTACACAATCAGGCCTGGCGTGAACTACAAAGAGGCGGGCCTGGCGTGGGGCCTGGCGTTGTGGCCTGGCGTTGCGAATAGCGTAGGGTCTGGCGTTGGGGCCTGAGGCCGGGCTCACGGTTAGGGGGTGGGTGCTACAGTGTCTGGCTTCTCTAGCACTGACACGTGCCAACCTATGCCCGATACAAAATGGTTCGTAATATATAGGCGTAAATTGGGACGGTTTTACCAGCCGTAGCTAGTAACATTGGGTATAGTTATTTGTAGACAAATTTGAATTAGGGTATGCAATTATGTTATTTCCCTTCTGAACGAGATGTCAAATGAACTCTTAAATACTTTGTAGATAGGTGTGTATACAAAATAATATTACATACCCTAGATATTAGCTAAAACAAGTCAGAATCAGCAATGCGTTCATTGAAGATCAATTTTTCTGAAGGAAAGCAACTCATAGGATTAGCTTGAACTACCTTGGTCTTTGTTCCAAGGCATTATAAAAGTTATTGAAATTATCAGGGGCTGAAGTAACAATTTTCTTCATGTAAAAAATTCTCCAAAATCTTCTCCCAATTTCTGGTCAATCTTGCCTTTACAGTTATCCCCAGACCGCCATAACAATATTCATCGTGCTAGAAGGTCAAAGTTTCCATAAAACTCCCCTAGTACTAGCCGTTTAGGACTAAAGTGCCTTTATAGAACCTATGATCCTAACCGGTTCCCTTGTTAAACAAAAACTGTGAGCTTTACAAGACGTAAATATTCCCAAAGCACCCCTTGCTAAGATAGGCCTGGGGTTTTACTACATCTACTCCTGACACAACCACTGATTGGTCTGGTGCCTCTGACGACTCTGTCGGCTGTTCACAGGTAATAAACAGCCATGGTAAACGTACCAAGGCTGGGGTATGACGCCACATAAATCAACCAACAAACTCACGCACTAACTCAAACAAGATGAGCATGCCGCATCTCATTTGGATGGTTATAGCATACACCGACCTTTTTACATAACTTTATGCTGACCGGTCTGCCCTAAACTAGTGCCAAGCAAGAGCGTTCGTTATATGAGCTGGGATGATGAGACGTTATATCTGTTTTGCTATTTTTGGCCACGAGTAATTATCACAAAAGGCGACACCCTGTATCTGGTTTATGAATTAGGTATTCAATCTGCACTCAGATATGTACTCCTAAATAGCTGATATATATACGAACTACTAGAAGCAACCATAAAAAGTCATTACTGCACAGTTTATATTCTTGTCTTCTTGCTTCTTGTAAGTTGTAGTAATCGAAACATTCTCCCATTTAGCGTAATGTACCTGGATATATCTTACGCAATACACAAGCACGCAGCCAGATATGCCTCGCCTCTGGACATGATTTTAGACGAGGCGGCATGTTCCTTTTCCCCTAACGAGACCAGGGATATTCCAAGGAAATTATTTCAAGCATCATAAGCCCATATGGCTCGAAATATAGGAGAACATCTCCCTTACTATACATGCCATTATATTGGGAGAAATATGAGCGGATACGTGGCTTGACAAATTGGGTGCCCGGACACCTGGGACTAATAAAAGAAGAACTGGGGGCCTCTGAGGGTGGCCGTAAAGACCCCGAAGGCTTCGCCACGGCCCAAGGGCGAAGCCTGAGGGCCATACGATTCTCATTGGTCGTGCAGTCACCCGAGGATAACCCCAAGGGTTCTTCTATATTTTATCACCCCAAACAATATTCAAAATCTCTTGAAATAAATAAAACAAGGAGCGGTACGTACAGTCAATACACCTCCCACTCTATATGAACCATTCGTCAGCTGTGCTGGTGATAAAACCAGAGAGTAGAGCAGGGCAACCAGAATGTTAGGTGTAGTTGCCCGACAGACAAGTACATAGATTTCCCGTCACTTCTGACTTTTCTTTTTTAATGTAAAACTTCCAGGAAATGATAACATTTTCTCATATTTTTATGGCTATGAATCGACGCCAAAATGGCAAAGGGGATTTTAAATTTTGAATATTGAGAAAAGGATTCTGAGCAACTGAATTAAGTAATGTTGATTACTTGCCACGTTTGTAATGGATTTGTCAAGCCCTGTTGGGAGAGTGGTCATTTACTGTCAACCCAGAGCGGCATTTTTAATCTAGCGGGATAATGCCTTATCCCAAAAGATTTGCAATATCCCTGCCACACGCAAAAGACAGTGATCCACAATGTGACGAAGCGTCAATCGATTTCCTCTTAATGAATTTTCCACTCAGTGAAAAACATTCAGATAATATTACCCTTTGGGTTATTAAAAATAAAGTATTATTATGTACTAAATCAAATGATTCACAAAAACAAACTATATTTGTCAAATCAATTTCCGCATTGGGTACTAAATCAGATCGTGGATCATCGCCTGAAGGGTTTTTGACACTATACAACACGAGCTGCGATATGACAATATCGCAGACAAAGCCAACATATTAGAAATGACATTCTTTGATACACATGTGCAAAATACTCCACATTGCCAATTTCAAACAATTATCACTTCCTACGGGTGAATTTTCTGTAATATTATCACATTGCGCTGATACCACAACTCAAAATCGTGTTATATAATAGGCAGGGTACCAACCAAAATTACATTTTCAAATTCCCTGTTTTCCCTGAGATTTCCTGTTCCGCGACATTTTTCCCTGTGTCATATCCAGCTAGTTGTTCAAATTAAAAAGCCTCTGTGTGTGGAAGAAATTTGGAGAACCCACAAACAAAAAGTCAAATCCCTGATATTTTGATAATCAGGAATTTCACCACTTGTCAAATGAAATTCCCTGTGTTTGGCAAAATTTGCAATTTCCCTGTGTTTTCCCCGTCAGGGAATTTTTTTTGCCATTTTCCCTTTTCCCTGTGTGATTGGTACCCTGAATAGGGCTTTCATTAAGCTAATGACACTCACTTGTCGAGGGTGCGGTCGTCCTGCTCGTAGCCAGGCAGTACGTGCAGGTCGCGGGGGTCGGCGTCCAGCAGGTCGATGGTGAGGGGAAGGTCGTCGGCCGCCCCGACCACCTCCAGCCCCGTCAGACCCAGGTAGTACGCGTCGCCCCACGTCGCCGTGAAGTTCAGACGCAGATCTGGGGAACACAATAAATGCATGTTTGGAATGTATTGAATCACAAGAAAATCAGGGTTTCTTGTGGTCTGGGGGCAGGGGCGGATCCAGGGTCTGTCTCATAGGGGTGGGTGGGTTGGGTGGGTTGGGTGGGTGGGGGGGGGGGGGGGGGGGGGGGGGGGCAAAATATCTGCCCCCCCCCCCCCATGATCTACCTTGCAAAATTTCTCCTCAGTTTTGTCAAACTACGAGATTTCATTTCTGGTTGGGGGGGGGGGGGGGGGGCAATTGCCCCTTTTGCCTCTCCCCCCCCCCCCCTGGATCCGCCACTGGGGGGGGATTGTTAGATTCGCGACGAGTTCTACAACATGTTAGAATAGGATTTAAAAAAACAAAATAACAACAGAAAGAACAGAGTTCAAGACTGTTTCGTGTATGTATCACTTATTAAGGAAGATGTGTGGGATTCTTAGAAAGTTATCGTACTAAAGACATCTGGAGGCACGCAGACTGTATTCATTACACGGCCCTATGCTATAACCGTATATGTCACACTTCAAATAATAGTCTTCGTCTAAAAACACAAACACATTCCATACTGTTTATGTCGTGTCCACATCCTACACATAGATCAAATTAGTAGTATAATATCTTTGCATCACGTTATTAGATGTCTCCCATTCTTTCCGTTCCTGCTTATATTGAAGGCCCCATAGAGACATCGCGATGTATTGTTTCTCTAGCACAGAATCACGTGAGCTGATTAGCTTTATTCTTTACAGCACACTTGGCATGATGTTTTATCAATTACAACCAGAAACAAATAGCAATGGTTATATCCCCAATCAGTATGTCATTGTCAGAAATATTCAAATGAGGTGAAATGAACTGAACTACTACTCATTTGACACCCTAGTTTATTCAAATATTTTGGACACACCGATTTACGACTGCCCAACCAGTGTATTCCTTATTTCCAGTGATTTACCACTGAAATGGCACTGCAAGCTCAATGGCACTCAATGTTGATTAATGTTAAATATGAATGTTGTAGTTAAATATGAATGTTGATGTCTACTATAAATGTTGATGTTAAATATAAATGTTGATGTTAAAATGTGAATGTTTTTGTTAAATATTAATACACATACGAACTACACCACGTCTCGAGGGGTGGCAGTTCAGAGTTGAGCAACTAGACCAAGGAATACCATCCAAACAGCTGGTTACGGGAAAACGAGCCGGAAAATAATTAACTGTGTTGAAGTTACTTGATGGATATTCAGGGAAGAGTAATAATATGTTAGGTTAAAACAATATTTACCTTGTCCACAGAAGGACTCGTCTTGCATTACTTCAGGTGCGTCATCCACGTCATCGATGACGTCACTACGTACACCTGAGGGGGCGACGCCCCTGCGGGCCGCACAGGTAAAAGGCCGCTCCTGTCAATGGAAAAAATACATTGACAAATAAGTGAAACATAGTATTTTTTTATTTTTTTTTAAATAAATAGGTTTATTGGTAACAAACATCAAGGTTTCCCTTGGTTTTCAGTTTGATACATCTAGATATAAATATTGTACAAATTTGGTAAGTTTAGGTACAAACAGTAGAAACAAAATAACAATATTCATATCCAATATAACAGGTGGTTAATCAAGCAAGTTCTGATATTCCTTGAACATACCTTTCACATACTTTCTGAACTCTATCACACTTTTTACAAATAGGATAATGACGTTTGCCAATTGCAACATATGTACAACATACTATTTCATAAATGTGATCATGACGCTTGCCAGTTGCAACAAATGTAAAACATATAATTTTACAAATGCAAAATTATAAATGACGCGATCATATAACCTCGCAGACATTAATTTGGTAATGTGACCCTATTTTCATGAGACTTCTATGTCATAGGATGGACGCTGGCGACCAATCATTGAAAGGAGGTTGGGTACATTCACGATTAATTTATATATCTTTGTTTGTTTGTGGGGTTAGTACAGTTTAACGTCCGGCCAACCCTTAAGGGTTCTTTTACCAGACTAAACATGCCTTATTTATGTGTAACGGAAAAAACCCAGATTTGACAATATGTAGATGTTTTGTCTATCTTCTGTACAAAATCACGTGCTTCACATTATGTCATGACAAAATAAGTACCTTAGTACAGATATGTGTGACAATGAAATACATTCTTTGGACCAATTACATGTCACATACATGTAAGTACAAATACACTATACAGCTGGCAATGGAAAAGTCGGATAGCCCACGAGGGAACAAGGAAAGCTGATAAAAAGTGGGGATTACAATAATCCGACTTGACAATAGGAAATGAGTTTATGATCCCTTATGCACGTGTTCGTTCCGAACAACTTACAGTAAACGATCTTTTGAGCTGTGCATTGTGGGCGGAATTATTTATGACAGCACCTGTACAGGTCATGGGATCATTCTAGTTTAATAACCTGGAGTTAATTTGTAAGGGAAAATGCAGCTTCGGACGCTACTGATGCCTCCCCGATATATATGGCATGTAGCAGGTGTATTGATTTGTCTTTACGGAACAATATGACACCGTTATAAGTTGAGTCATAACGTTATTAGTTAAAGCAGGTGATATTTAGGGACGTTTAGCAACTCCAACGCATCTCGATACATGGACACATCCGTTAAACCCGAAGGCTTCATGTGGGAGTTCAGCTTAAGACTGTCTAAAAATTGACTTGATGCTGAAAGTGCATACTCTTGAACTTATGATGGAATATTTTTCCTGAGATTATGTGATACTAGCTGAGATACGTTACGTTTACGTTAGGTGATGCGCTGGAGTTATTTAACATTATATTAGTATGAGTCGACGCATATCACCAAACGCAATAACGTGTCACTCAGAAAATTTCCGACTCAGGCTAGACATTGCATTGATCCCCTCACACGATGTCCACTGAACCACATCTAATACCCGTTGCTAGGGGTTACAACAACGATGGCACCGTCATTGAGACTGCCTCTTTAAAAAAAGATAGACGAGGCCAGGAGCCATTCAGAATACCACAGCCCTTCCTGATAGTTAATTTCTCGGCAGATTCCACTAAACCCAGAGAACATCTGAGGGTGGTGGCGAAGGACGATAGATCTTATTTTAACAGGACAAGTGTCCCTGCAGGGAATACCTGACACTGCCGGGACCACTCCCATGGGGACGGACGGACAGCGTCTGTGGATTACCGTAGAACCCCTAATTTAAGCTTCACACTAACTATTGAGTTTTTGACTTGGCTATTGTTTTCGGGATTATCTTTTTAGAAGAACATGGTGTAAAATGGGGTAGAAAACCCTAAAATATGCCACGCCTCTTAATTTCAGGCGTGATGTGCTTACATTCCTGAGACTGATCCACATTCAACCCTCGGCTTAGTTTTATTACGGTACTCAATACGATCAGACCTCGCACCGGGATTCACTACTGATGAGGGTTCCCTGACTAGAACCCTGATTTAGAACCTACACATGTATGTAGGGATTATGTTTTCTATAGAAACATGGGTATTTCGGCAATTCATCAGGCTTTTGTTTTTTAATTGAACAATCTACCTACGGCTATGCGGATTCCAATAAAAATAGAAGTCTCTGAGTACAGCTTCTGTTTTTTCTTAGATTATGTAAATGTGTTTTTGATAATTAATGTCCCCTTTAGACCTTTTTCATTAGTGTTTCACCTCACTAGCATATTTTTGTACATCAATTAATAAGGCACGTAGTCTCGGGCTGCTTAAGGTGTTGAGAACAAGGAGTCTGTGGGAGGGTCCACTGCGCAGACTCGTGAGAAGGGTGTATATCCTGCCTCTTTGGGTTGGGGTGAGGGGGCTTTACCATATGGTTACATGTCTGTTTGCTCCCAGGATTAGTTTACGAATAGAATCTGCTTAGCATTATCTGGAAAATCCATCAGAGTTGGTTATATATAACGTATTATAGAATAGGCTGAACTTTAGATTACCTGGAAAATTCATTAGCAACAGATACTTTTATAGTAACATCGCTGCATGATACTGAATGAAAATGTTGACTTCAAGTCTAGCGAGGAATGCATCAGAGAAGTGCCGTTAGGGACAGGTATGCGACTCTAAACGACAAAGTATTACAAGGTACCTTGTTCTACATAATAAACATCAAGACTGAAAACCAGAACATACAAGAGGACAGCAATAGCAATCTCGACAATATTTTGTGGGAAACAAATTCTACACGTAACATATAGGGAAGATGTAAGAAGAGAATAATAATGTATCGATTTCAGGATCGCATGAATCAGCATTTTATATTTATCTATCATGCGGACACAGTGCCTTTTTGTTACGGAGAACACATTAGCCATACATGGGAATCACCTAACGTTATTTCCGCACAAAGCCACCGAAGCAACTCACTCTTTTTGATACACAACACCGCTTTCGTGACTCGAAGAATACTACATTTTGATTTTTTTTTTGTTAGTTTTTTTTCGTTGGTACAGCTTTTCATTACACACATATGTAAATAAATCATATGCATTAGAAAACTTTGTGTCTTGTGAATTACAAAGCAATGCCTCTGAGTGGCTGGTTTCAGTTCTTGTCCTGAATTATTCTTCCTTTGCCAAACCTAGCGAGAATAACTGCACCCTATAACCCCCTGTGAACTTCCTATGTTGCGCCTATATAATGTAGGCGACTGAAGCTGTGCAGTAGATCGTTTTTAGGGACAACAAGAAGGATCCTTGAATGGAGTATGACCTTTCCCTAATTTCCTGTTCAATGAATGACAGTACGGACTTCTAAAAACTGGGTTGGTTTTTATGGGTACGCTTACATCTAAAGATTCTTAGATGTGCAAAAAGAACAACCAAAAACCGTTATTTGTCAGATCTCAGAGCACTAAAATGAACTAAATCAAATAGGGTGGGTCTCGTATGCCACCCGCTTAGGACATTTCTATTTTTCCTTTTAGATACCCCTCGCGCACTACAGCACACAGTTCTTTCATTATATCTATAACGTAGAGCAAATGTTAACATGGCAGCCTAATAGTAACGAAAGTAATAGTAAGATTGGTAAATCAGCAAAGGTGGTCATCTGGTATCAGTCAAGCAGATAGCGGGCATGTCTCCCACCAAAAATGCCATAGAGCATAGGTTCTACGAATTCTCAACAATGGCAGGCAGCAGCAGATTTTCTTTGTTCTTTTCATTTTGGGGAAACTGAAAATTAGACGAATGTCTACACCGTATAGAATCGCGCGTTGCCCTGCCGCCGCCATATATAAGAGCATTATGATATACTGTAGGTAACATGAACAACATTAACATAAGTACTTCAACCACACAACTTCAGCATACACCCTCACGTATTTCGGACAAGGACTCATACCGGCACAACGTCAGTTTACCACTTTATATATTTCCATATATATATATGACACTAGTAACTTAAAACATCATTAAGAAAGACATATATACGGGTCGGCCAACAACACTGAGTATGGCAACCGTTACTTACTATCAGCTCGGCATAGATGACTCGCTTCAGATAAAAGAACATAATCACATCATTTTTTTTTTCATTTTTTTTTTATTTATTAAACCATGCTCACAATGGCGTGATCGTTCGCATAGGTGATGATAACAATTCGATCAACATTTATACAAGGAGATACTTCTCAATAAAGTTATATAGAAGTAGACAATATAATATAATATATATCTGAGATCAGCATTCCATATTGTTACACCATGGCTTTAGTTTAACCAAAAGAAAAACAAAGGGAATCAGAAAAAAATATATTATTCTCATGAATACCATAGTAAATTCCTGAAAAAATCCAGATAATCATAAAAGACATGTTTATTCGTATTGCCCTGTGACAGTCATTATTTGACTATTGTTGTGCCAGTGATGAAAGGTATTGAATAATTTGCACCAAACTTTGGTTTTTGGTCTACATTTCTATTATCTATTTCCATCCGTGTGCATGTGATTGGAGGGGAGCTCACTCTTTAATCTCATGAACTGTGGGCCATAGTTCCCCTGAACATTGTCCCTCGTGATTAATTGCACATGTATGGCATTCTGCCTAGGGGGGTCTTCATTAACTGACAAGCAGGAAACGTGGAATGTAAGATATGTGGGTAAACTATTGTTGTACACATCTAATTAGTTGTCTTCGTTAATTGAGGAAAACGTGCATTCAATTGTTAATGTGATGTTTAATGGTTACTGACTAGGTCATATGATATTGCCAATAACCGTGGGTCGTACATTCTGCAATTTAATGAGAAATTCCCATGTTCCCAAACAATTTCACACCTTGCGGGGTGTATATATGCCTACGTAGAGATGTACCACTATTAAGGATTTTGGATATTATGGTCTAAAAATACTATTCATAAGTGAAAATTGCTATGAAACAGACTAGTCTTTACTTTATTAGCTTAACAGTGCCCAATAAAACTTGACTCGTAATTTAATGCCAAGTAAAACTAGACTGAATCCGATTGATTCAGCTGCACAATCAGTTTCCTTTTGTTTTGTTAATGGCACTGTGGCTGACTATTTAACTGCATTAAAAGCTTGCTAAATAAAGCCGGAATCAGGATGTTAATTCAGTTAGTATTAAAACAGGGTGACTCTTTTCATTGTCTGATAATGCTGAACTGGCTTCTTGCAAATATTGAATACGCCCATATCTGCTAGATATTGGAAATCTAAAATCTAATTGCCACTGACTCTATCAAAATCCAGCCTTTTGTAAGGTTAACAAAAGTATCATGTCAGAAAGCAAGTCCTAATGCAAGAGATAAATAATCTAAAGGGCTGGATGAACTGTAAGATTCAACACAACTGTCGGATGGCTTTGAGCTCAGTTAAAGTACAACGACTTGAGTCCCCCACCCGTATGAAAATAATACTTTCAAAAACAACATGACAATTTTTAGAAGTGCCGAATTCTGCGACTATGACGTTGATTCACTATAGGAGGATAATCATTCCAATGGGTGCGTGGAAATATTAGATATCCATGGTTGCGCATATGTACGTGTTTTTATCAGAACAAACAAGAAATCTTATTTACGCCATAGCAACCTGAACCCATGGACCTGTCGTACACAGAAACAGCACCATGGCTTGTTATACACGCAAGTGCCATATATCCCCGATTTAAAAAAAGCCACGTCGTAACATTACATGAGGTCTATGGATATTAAAAACAAAACCTCATAAATACATCCTTCCCATATATCTGTATAGAGTCTGGTCATGCACATCATCCATAGACAAGTACTTCCGAGTCGTACCCTATGTTTTTTCTCAGGTTCTTTCTCTAGACCTGATGGTCCTTTCTCGGGAGTTGACAGGCTGTCAAGGAACAGGCAAGCCCTACTGGAGCAGAAACCATAAATGCCCCTGCCTAAACACTGATTCTTTGCAATATATGTTCGTGCAGTTCCTTGAAAAGCGCGGACAGGAGGTTCCTTGTGTATGCTTTATAAAAAGCGATATAAATAGGTTGACATGCTATATTAATTCATTACAAAGTCATACATTATCAAAACCACATAATTTAGAATTAATTCACTGATCATGTTGATTGAAATGCGATGGAAAATTAGAACTTTCGTTTTTAAATTAATAGTCCAATTGTCGGCGATACAGAAGACCTGTTGATCACGTACCTTGTTAATTCTGGATGGCATAATTCATCAGCATGCAAAATTGTTCCGTAAATATATATTACCACTAAAAAGTGAAGAGACATTTTAAGCAAATGGTTTTCCAACTGTAATCAGACTACTACCTATTTTAATCTGAAGAACATACTTCTACATATAGACAATCACATAAAAAAGAAATCGCTTTTATAATCTATTTCTAAGCACTTTGGGGCGTCACTGTGTCTTCTCTGTCTTCTTAACGACAAAACCAGACTATGTAAACTAAGATAGTCAATCTATTTTAACCTTAACTAATTAAACTAATGGATATACTAATTTGACTTGAACTACCATCCCCCATCTAAATTGCGAATTCTGCTAAATGGCTACGTGGGCTAATTAAACTACTGGTTGTACATACTCATTCTAAAAAAACAATCATGAAATTTGATTAACTTCGACAAATAGAAGAGTTTAAAATTTAAAGTCCGGATAGACGAGGTTTATTGAGTGAATCCCAATGCATATATGCAGTGGCTAAATTATCACATACTTCTGTGGGCGTCAATGAATAAACATAAGGACTTATAGGGCACCAGATGCAGAAGCGCCCAGCGCAATTAACCCATTTCTCTGGCAATCCTATTGCGGTGGTGCAATATTGGGCCGAGGATGAATCCCATCTTGTCCGTGGTTTGAGTGACTACAGGCGCCCATGTCAATGACACTTGCTGAACTAAATACAGATCGGTCTTGAGGTTGGGGAAATGGATTGTGTCCCCAAAATGAGATTGGTCCAGACCTCCAGATTACAATACAGACAAACCATAAATCTTGGGACGTTTCTAACAGAGTATAAATCGTTGGCATGCTGGGTATATATGCCATTAAAGCCCCATACCCACTAAGTGACTTAAGCGCCAACGGGCAACGGGCGACTGGGAGAATCGGCCGATTCTTAGGGTCACCTGTAAGTATAGTATATTGGAATGTGCAGGTTTGATCTGAATCACCAGTAAAATCGGCCGATTCTAAGGGCAGAATTCGCTGATTTTAGTGCTGATCTGTTGTCCAACTCTGCAAAAGTTGCTTAGTGGGTATGGGGCTTTAGTTGTATTGCCTACCAGGGATGTTTGCAGGGTCAGCTTTTAGAAAAGTTAGATATACATGTGTATCTCAAAATGCTTTTAAACAGGATCGACATATTAATTTTCTAAAGACATTGGAGCTATTCAAGTAAAAAGAAAATCAAGTTAAAACTCTTACCTCCCTGATCCATAATGTTCAAGGCTGGTCCATTAATGTTCAATAGTTTATTTAGTTGTTTGGTTGGTTGTTTGGTTTGGTCTGACTTAATCAGTCTAAAGGTATCACGTTGATAATGATGTACAAATTGACCAATGCAAAGGATATTTGTTTTTATACTGCACAGTGTGATATCCCTATGCATTTAGCATTAAAGTACGTTCATACGAATCGGAGAGGAACAAAGTTCACCCATGGCATGGAACATTACATTTCACGAAAGACATGACAAATTTATAATATATGCTTCCTCTAGAATATATGCTTTACCATTTCTTGTGTTATTTCATTTTTGTGTTTCAAGGTAAATCGTATACTATTGAAAAAATATCATTATGTCTCAAATCTTACTTCCTTTTTGAATTATGCCAACATATTCTACTTTTCTCCAATATTCAGGGCCTTTATCATAATATTACCAGTTTGAGGGCTTGGGTTTGCTGTGTAGGGAAATGAACAGATGGTGTCCGATCTTTACAGTCACGTACTATGGGGTCGGTGACCTGGGAAACCAATAAACCCGAATAAAACACGGGGGACACGAGAAGTCCACATCGGACATAACAGGTCTTATTATAGAATTCCATCACCTAGCTGCATGAACTGACATAACACAAATTCTCTCCGCAAATCTAAGCAATTCTCCGACAGCCCAAAGGACATAGGGAATGGATAAAACTCCTACACAGGAGTGTCACAAGTGGAGAACTCACCCTATAGGCCTGTAGGGAGTTTATGTTTGCACATGTGTGTTCCTTTGGCGCCACTACCAGTCGGGGGTCAAGCGCGACTTCCAACCAATGAGGAGTGTCCTTTTGTACCACGTGACACAACATGGCGGCCCCCATGGTCCATCTCCCTATAGGCCTATAGGTGGACGATGGCAAGATACGGTACTTTCCCAGTACTAAACTATATAAACTCTTTGATAACGGTTTCAAGCCCAGCCTGCAGGTCTGCAGACGTTGCAGTTTTCCCCCTCAAAGTGCTACCTATAAAACTATTCGTTTGGGAGCCTAACCCTCAAGCATGGTCCTTAAAGGCGTCTTGTATAATTCTCCCCCCTCGCCACCTCTCATAACGGCCTCGGCATTACGCTTCAGGTTGCGTGTCCCTCAGCAGCCAAGGTGACAAGTTACACCAAGGGCGTTTGGTGCACTGAGCCTCTGTCGGGCCTCACAAAGCCTGAGCCTTCAAAACCAGGTTTTACTTATTATCAGAAAACGGCACCTATTTGACACTTTACCATGATATGTATAGCAAAATTATGCAATGTGCACAAAAACGTAGTGGAAGTATAGCTATGAGCGTGATGAGTGATTACAGGTACACCACGCTACTGGTGCTATTGGGTCAAAGAAAACCCTAAAGCTGGCAGCACGCGGTATTTAATTAATCACGGTTACGTACTTTTCCGTTGATAAGCACGAAGCAAACCTGACAGACCTGTCCATCGCATGAACTTAATCCTTTGGACAGGAAATAACTCGGGATAATATTGGGGATGGAAGGCGGAGTTTGAAAGATAAAAGCAGAAAAGAAAAGACAGGGCCCTTGTTTGAAAACCCATAGAATCTCGGCCTGTACTTTAAAGTAATTTCAAAATACTATGATAAAAAGCATTATTTTCTTTAAAAAAAGAAGAAGAAGAAATTACAAAAGGGACCAATACAGAGCCTACACTGCAGGCAGGGATTGCCTGATTATCTTCATTAAGTGGGTGCCTATATTGGGCGAGCGGATTATTTTTCTTAAGGGAGAAGATGAGACGTTTCCTCAGCCAGGTGCACCCAGGAGGTACCCAGGAGGCGGCTCCACATCAAAGAGGCAGCGGACACCTGATCAGGAGATTGGTCTAGGACGGGAGGCCCTGAAAACTTCACCTTTGGTGTGGAGTGGGGTGACGGTGGGTGGGTGGGTGTGGGGGATAAGTTGGCTGGTAATATAAGTAATTAGGATGGGATCCATGGGAGCCGGGCTTACACGTGAGGGACATTCAAGGCACTAAGCTTTCTTTAAAAATAGATAGGTAATTGGGTGTGAAAGCGTGCTAGCGTGCATTAAACGCTAAAATGATCATTTTTAATGCTGTTAAAGTGGCGCATATAAGTGAAAATGGGTCTGTTAAACAGGGAGCTAAACATGTGCAAAAAGATGTTCGGCTTTAAATAGCTAGCTATTTGAGTCTTGCTCTTGAAGCAGGAAAACAGTGATTTCCATTCACATACTACTTTATGCAATTTTACTTATCAACTATCGTGTTTCCATTGGGGCTATAAAGAATTCTTCTACAACAAATCTTCAATAGAGATCTCAAATATGATGTCATGTCCTGCTACCAGATGCATGTATCAATTACAAATATCCCTCAGAACTGAAAGACGCTGTATGTGTGGTATATTGTCTTAGATAGTTTACCTAGCGCTTACAGAAGTTACAACTCCACTTTCATCAACCCATGAAGTCTAAGCATGCACAGCACCTCTTTGTTTAGTTTCCTGAGATAGTTTACAGAGCTCTTGTACCAAACTCAGACTTCATCAGACAGACTACAGCGTCAACTCATGAAGTCTAAACATGCACAACACCTCTAAGTCAACTTTCCTAAGATACTTTACCTAGCCCTTACATCATTCAACTCAGACTTCATCAGCCAGACTTAAGCATCAACCTATGAAGTCTAAACATGCACATCACCTCTCAGCAGACATAAAAGCACCATATAACCAATCAACAACCAGGTGTTGCACTCTACAAGACCAAAGAGCTCACAGGTTTATTGGTCTCAACACTTAGCCTTGAGTGGCTTGATTACTTCCTATGGGGAGTTTCTCTTTCCTCCTATGTAAACGCCCTGCCCAGGGTTAGTGGGGGTAGGTTTCGTGGTGCCTACATATCTATCCTCTACCAAAGAGATTAGTTCTACATTAGTTCTTTTCTAGCAAAGAGATTAGTTCTACACAAAACGATTAGATTTAGGTGACTCAGATGGCATCAGAGGGAAGGTTCAATCGACCACTGACATGACACTCATCTGGGAGGTATACAGGAGCTATTACTTCTCCTACCACTAGTACCAGCCACAAAGGGGCGTGGCATGAGTCACGACACCTGCTTGGGAACATGTCCTTTTCTAAGGACAAATGAGGCAAACGTAACAAAGAAAATGTTTCTGCTGGACCGCGTGGGCAGAGAAATTGCCAGTGAGGACTCGGGATTTTCCCCCCTTTTTGTTTCGGTAAGAAGATGACAAAAGTGTTAAGCTACCAAAAGATTTTGAGAAAAAATAGAGAACAATTTTCCAGTTGGCAATCAAATATTTGTTAGACTGGCCTAACACCAGCGTGTTGTACTGATATGTACATTGGATTGTGGACCAATTTATGGACATGTTACACAAGCACAAGTTTCAACAGGCGAACAAACAATGAATTATCAGTTTTTCTCCCTGAACAATACCAAGCTTTTTTTTATACCACAGGGAGACTGAAAGTCACGAATCACATGTTATACAAGGGGTCTGTGTTATACAAGGTGTTGGACCTGTCATTGCAGCCTGGATCTTGTCTCATTTTGAGGGGACATAATTAATTACGATCATCCAAGGTCAGTCATTAATGGTTACGTATATAGGGGAAAGGCAAGCATCCAGGGTACTCTTAAATTCATCAATTGGTATTAGGCATCAGACAAGGCCAATACAGATGATGCATACTTCTAAATAGCTTGATGCCATCTGTCAAAATGTACTGGTAATACATTATCAAACAATAGTTATGAATGTGCCTGGCGTGATGCAGAATAGAAACGTAAAGTTGGCCACTAACGAGAAGCACTAACTAGTGCAGATACTTATTGGCATAGATAGATACCATCCATCAAACATTATTTTAACAATTAACTTAAACCCTTCAGGTATGGTTATCAGGCTATCTTGTTAGCTTGGGTCTTCCATTGTTAATGCATTTAACTTTTTGATAAATTTCTTACCTCCGTTCCACATCCTCTGGTCTTATGACAATGGATGCATCATAATCATTTTGCCCACTAGCATACTCTCACCCGTACCAAGCATCCCCCTACCATTACTAGTTTCTACTACTATAAAACCCCTAATTTAACCCGCACCCTATCTCAAGTGGCATCCTATTTTTGAGTTTTTCTTCATCTTTTTTCGGAAGAAAAAACGCTAATTGGGGAGGCACTCACAAAGTTGAGGCCGCAAATGTTCTCATTTCTTAAGCGAATCCTTATTAAAGACGATGCTTGAATTAGGGGTTTTAGGGTACCCAGCGTTAGCTAAAACGATGGGCGGCTTAATCACTACACTGAAGAGGGTTGAGTAGCGGTGGGGCTGCATGGCGACTAATTAGGGGCTGCATCCTTAAATGCTCTGCCATTTCCCCTCGGAAGTCGTCACTGACCATTATCTTGGCCTTGCTTCTGGTCCTTTAGCTCTGATTGGCTGAGCTAAACCCTAAAGCAGCATATCCACGGGGCTGAATGGGTACACAAATCGGTCTATTACTAGCAGAGGAACCGGCCGATGTTCACACCGATTCAGGTCGCTAATCAATACGCAATATTGAAACGAATATGTTTGATATCAATTGGTGTTAAAATCGGTTGATTTTTCTATGAGAATCGGCCGATTGAAAATTGGTTGACTCTGTCAAAATCGCCTCGCGGGTAATGGGCTTAACTCTGATTGGCTCAGTCCTACTGATTGGCTCAGCACTGATCACCAGAGAATTCGAGGAAAGTACAGACTGTGCCAGGGGCCAATCACAACACTCCATTATACATTAGAGAGATAACCAAACTCTTCTTCGATAGGAGGAGTAATCATTTGAAGTTTTGAAATAAACACTGTTACAGTGCTGCTTATCGCAAAGCCATGGCAGGTGTTTCAAAAAGTAAAAATGCCTCTGAAATGTCCATTTCATTTTCTTATGCATCAGGCTCCAAACAACCTGATATGTACAATCGGAATATTCTAAAGATTATCAAAATGTAAAATTATCCTTCTATCGTGTTTCAATGGACAATATCGTCTATTCAAGATCCTCCACTCTTAAACAAGTACAGCTGGTATAGTGGTTATATGTGCATGCTTTTGTGTTGCAACATTATGGACATGAACCTTCCGAATAAAGTGGACCTATACTGATATTGTTATACTTTCACAAAATAAAACCATTCTCTTTACTGCATGTGAGCTGACTCTCCTATCCTGGGAATGGACAAGGCCACCGTAGGACCACAGAAAGGATATTAGCATGTCTAATATTAAAGACTTAATGTTGGGCGTAATGGCATTGCACGTCAGACACCTTGACAAATTAACCTCTTTCAGTTTCATACAATAACCTTCAAGCATCATAATTATGTCAAAAAGCAAGACTGAAAATCAACCCTTTCCTTACGCCACCAAATATTCTAAATACCTCCAAGTGACGCCATGCCAAACCCAAGCATAGCTCCCAAAACGCCACCCTTAGTTTGTAAGCACTTAATCTCATTCAAAGGTTATCATTATTGCTCAAACAAACTTTTCCAATTGTATTTTGACAGATGCATTATGCTGATTAAACTACATCCAAAAATACAGGTTTTGATAAAATGTGATTGACTATGTAAACATTCCAGAGAGCATGTGCAGGCTTAAAAACATTGGGTGCGTTATCCTTGGGAATGCTTTGAGGCATCTGGCGTTGCAAAAGGGTTAGGAAAAGTAACATCCAGGGTGCCCACGCTTTTTCAAATACCAATTTAAGACCTTTTTAGGACATATTTAAGACCAAAATCCGACAAATTTAAGACCTATTTACCACGTGAACATCAGGCACAACGTTTTATGTTCCAAACAGTTTTTGATTTACACTTTACAGCGGTAAAAGATAAGACGTGTCATGTTCTTACCTCAGTCTCTCTGTCAGCAGTGGCTGGCCGCTCAGCCTCCTCTTCACCATCCAAGTCCATCAGGGCATCAGCCTCGAAGGCCGTGTCGTGACGAGATACCTCCTCCAGTATGTCCTCATCCATGGTGAACAGGATGGTCTGAAGGGCAAACAGAGAATGCAATTATATCAACTTGTAACATGCATGTAAGTGGCTGGTTATGATTTCTGCAGAATATAAAGAAGCCGTGATAACCCCATTGAGACAATGCATTGCGGTTTTATTAGTACCAGTTGTTGTATATTTCACCTAACATAATAGAAACAAATAATATTATGTTATTTTTTCGTCTTTTTTTTTTTATAGCAACGATTCTTGCTTGTCACACACACAACAGTCACGTTCTCATAATGTTATTGATACTATGTATTTTCATTCTTTTCCTCCTCATATTTAGAGGATGTAAGGTGTGTGGATTTTGCTCGGTTGAACTGCACCTTTTGTTCACGTCAGAACTCTGTAGGCCTATATTGAATGGGATCAGGTTATAACATTTTTTTCAGATAAGGCCTCTTTCTCTCTATCCTTTCATCCTTCTTTATATCCTTATCTACATAGAACCCTCTAGCCAGGTCCCATTTATTCGCCCAGAATATGGGCGAGCAAAAATGAGGACAGAACATGGCTGCTTTCCGAATGCCAACTCACGAACAGTGGAGCAGAAATAGACGCACGGTGCACCCAGCAGAGAGGCACTGTATCCAGGCCTTGACATTTTGGCTTGCTTTTCATCTCAAGGTGAGCAGCCTTTGAGGCAAATTGGATTCAGGGCCATTTTTTGGAACAAAAGGCTACATAATGTAGATGTTTCTGGTTCAGGGGTCCTAAGCTAATATATAGTTATCTCTATTATCCCTATTCTATAGGATATGGATCTACACATAAACAGTAAATGTACAACTACAAAAGACACACCACGTTAAATGTTTGCATGCTTGAAACCCAATGCAGAAATTCGTTTTTTTCCCACGTTCTCAAAGATAATTTTACAGATCTATAGATGCGCAGAAAAATAAAGGATTCTGAATGTCAACGGGAGCTGATTAACTCATACGCATTTTACATAATCATATTTGTGACTTGGGAACAAATGCATCACCAATTGACGCATAGGGATTTAAGTAAATTGAAAAGTCTATCAATTTTAAAGAAAGATAGCAATACAATTGATTTCGGGGGCACGTCAATCGTGCAAAGAGATGAATGAAATGCTGGAACAATCCTTATCAATCCTTAAGAAATACCCATGTTGCATGTCGTTGTAACTAAGAAATACCCATTCCCCATGGTGATTTTAAGAAATGGCCATTATCATTTTTCACTCTACATCCCTTTGTAGTCCCCAATTCCCAGTCATTGTCACGAAGGCTAATACAGTGATTTAGAATTCAAGGAACGCCATTTCGCCGTACTGACGGTAGCGATCTACCGTTGAGGTATTGGATACCTTGACGACCATCAAATACAATGGTAATGCGGTGGTTATAAATTTATCAGAACGTAATGGGGACAAGAGTGGTTCAATCATCATGGTAACAACAAGACTGGGCGGACTGTGTGAACGGCGACTTGTTATTCATCAAGACAATCGACCAAAAAAAGGAGGGCGGGCGTACCGTGCACCCTTCTAAATCCGTTACAAATTGGTTACAATTTGACTACTGAAACAAGCAATAGTTCATTTCAATATTGAAAACCTTCTGGAAAAAAGAAATCCCCTTCATTTTCACCATCTTTAACCGGAACAAACGTCAGTGTATAGTTCCTGAATCAGTATGTCCGAAATATTTAAATTAGCTACTGAAATAGTACTGACTGTACACTGATTGTACACCATAACTAATTCAAATATTTCGGACATACTGATTCACCACTGCTCAACCACTGTACTCCACTGATTTCCACGGATTTACCACTGAAGTGCCACTGAAAGTTGACTCTGATTCTGTACTCAGTATACACTGTATTTCCACTGAGTTTTCGTTCCCGGCAGGTTCCTATAGTTACTAATACAGGTACATTTTTAATTGGAAAAAAAAAAGAAAAGAAAAAAAAAAACTCCATTTTTCTCTTCCTCTCCTTCTCTTGCCCCCCTTCCCAACGTTTATCATTCTCATTAATCTGTATGAGGTTAATCAACCGTCAAGTACTCACATCGCCGAAGGCTTCCGATCCCCCGAGCACACCTCCACACGCGCGGGCTATCTCCCCTTTGAAGACGGGTACTCCGTCTAAGGTGATCTCCACGTCCTTGGCCCCGCGATAGGAATGGATCCGTGACTTGTTATAGTTCTGAAAAAATAAGAGAATAAAACATTTTTTTATAGAGAGAATAAAAGAAAAAACACTTAACCTCCTAAGATTATAAGAGACTTAAATGAAACGGCGTGCTTTATTTGTATTTGACGTGTTAAGTGTAATGGAAAGGTGCGAAACTAGGAACATGTACATGTAGTTGTTAAAGCAAACAATGAGGTTTTAACCCCTTTAGGTTGAAAGCCATTCAGGATAGACAACACCTAAGGGTGGAGAACATCGCGGTACGATGTTCAAATAAGGACCGTAACTAAATATATATCCCTCTCTTCTGATAGATCTTTAGGATTCATACCTAAAAGGCTAACTCATCCCCATTCCACATCTGCATTAAGAAGGAAACTAAGGGGAGAACTAGGGAAACTAGGGGAGAACCTACATTCTCCAACATTCCATAAGGGGGGGGGGGGGGTGATTAGGACAGGGGCAGGTCGGTCGAGGGGGACTACACCCCTGGCCTACTACTACCTCTTTACATATAGTGTGAACCCCTCCTGCAGCTATGATAAATCAGTTTAAGACATGTTTATGACACCTTCAAGACCAAATGTTCGAACATTTACGACTTTACGGCCATTCGATATGAAACACTTTTGATTGGTTTTCTTCTTCCTTTTTTATATCAGAAACAGTTCCGACCTGTTTAAAAGCACTTTTTAAAAACTTGATAATCTAAGATCTTTTTAAGGCCTAACACATGATGAAATTAAAGTAAGACCTTTTGAGACATTTCAAGTCTTGTGTGGGCAACCTTATTAAATATTGAGCATATACCTATAGCATCTCTTTTCCATTATATTGTGATGAATGCCTATTCATCCAAATACGCAAAGAGACCAAATAAGAGAAAATAAGGTAATATGACAAAAAGTATATATGTTCGTAAAAGAAACGAAAGTGTAAAGGAACGAATATGTAAAGGAACGAAAGTGTAAAAAGCCCGAAAAAGAGGCCCGAATATGTAAAGGAACGAAAGTGTAAAGGAACGAATATGTAAAGGAACGAAACCCGGAAAGATGTAAACCGGAAGTGATATGTAAACCGGAAACGAGAATGTAAACCGGAAGTGACGTCAGTTGTAGATCACGTGACCGAAAGCAGCCAATCAGAGCTGACCTCTAGGGTATATAAAGGGGCGGTGAGGCCCGAATAAACAGAGTTCTTCAACAGTTCTCCTTGTGTCCAGACGTGTCTTCTTCCCTTAAACAACCGCTGAGATGAGCCGATACGAGTTAATTAACCAGAAGTTAGAGTAAAACAGTAGAAGTTCGAGATAAATAGGCGAAATTTAGGACGGGGGCCCGACGGCCCGAGGAACGGGAACGAGGAACGGAGGACCGAGGTAGGGCGCGAAGGCCCGAAACTGTCCCGGATGGGGTCCCGGAAGTGTAGGCCCGGAACGGCGCGAAGGCCCGGAACACGGAGCGGAGACCCGAAGTCCGCGGGGATGACGGCGCGGCTGGCTCGGCCCCAAGCTACCAAACAATAGGCGACCGTTGGCCCGACGGCCCCGCGGACCGGAATCCGGGGTGGACTGCCCTGTCGAGGTGAATACCGGCCTGGGAGATAGAGCGAGACGAACCACGGCCTCCCCTTACCCCTACCATAATTTCCCTTCCCCGCAGTCCTCCGTCTGACATCGAGCACCGATTCCCGACCGATTCGCTCAGCCCCCATCGTGCGCGAGGCACGACTCTAAAAACACATCTCGGTTCTTGGCCCGGATTCCCCGTCCGCCCGAGACCCGAACAATTCCCACGTTCCTCTGCTGTAGGAATCGGCAACCCCGACTTACCAGAGAACGTCACAATATCAATGCCTACCCCACTCACCCACCTATCACAATTTCAAAGATTATACTTATTCAACTGCGTGTTTCTGACATGAGGATTACTTCTTTCTTTGACATTTCAATTGTGCCTAAGTAACAAGTGTCAGATGCACTGCATGAAATGA
Organism: Lepidonotus clava; assembly: GCA_936440205.1. Lineage (NCBI taxonomy): Eukaryota > Metazoa > Annelida > Polychaeta > Phyllodocida > Polynoidae > Lepidonotus > Lepidonotus clava. Next base: position 26,303,873 of record OW387135.1, read on the forward strand.
TTTTGCGTCTTTCTAAATTCTATTGATAATACAGATGTGTCAAAGTACCCAACGATGAGAGTGAAGTAATTTCATCTTTTATTGGACAAAAGGCGCAATGACTTCTTGGAATGCTGTTTTCTAATGGGGTATACGACAAAAGACATGAATTACGTTTATGACAAAAACATAAAAAAACGCGGAATGGAGATGAGGCACTAAAGAAGATCGGACACAAAGAGAGTAAGGGTTGTACAAGAGCTTGCGTTGTATAAGGCTCGTTCATTTTCTACTACAATTATATAAATTGATTTTCTATGGACACGTTCTGTCTTTTTTTCTGTTTAAAATCAAGAAAGTCTGCTGTGTTTGAAGAAGAGCTTCTTTTAGTAGACCATTTATAAATAACGTATATTGCTGATAAACTGTATCGCGTATCACGTAAAACATGATGAATCAATCCTGCAGATCATTAGCAAGGGGATACTTCCTCAACATGATAGGCTTAATTTAAAAAATAAGGGAAAAGATATGCTAGATTAGTGTCATAGGCCGAGCTCATCGATTTTGCTGGTACCGATTGCGGGAGAAAAGGGGATGGTTTCTCCCCTATAAGTGCCTGCAAAAGGTAAGCTCACCATACGGCCGCTGGTTTTGGCCTAACGCAAAACTCCTAATTTAACCCCACCTTGACTTGTGAGTTGTTCTTTGGGCATTTTTTCGTAACAGTTTTCCTAAGTGCCACCGTAGAGATACATAAGATTATGTATGTATATGGTGCCATTCTATCAAAGCTTGTGTAAAACCCTAATTTAAGCTGAACCCTCAAAGTTGAGGCACACTTTTGGTATCGTTTGAAAGCTTATTCCATCCTCTTAAATGTTGAATTCTCGCCTGGAACATCCTTTCCCCATTGTGGGTCACACATATTCGTAATAAGAACAATTTTAGACAAGGAAATTGTTTAAAACTTGGCTCTAGAACAACTCTGTGCAGTCATTTCAAAATTATGAAGCAGGAGTATTGAAATACAAAAAGAAAAACATAAAATATAAAAAATTTCAATGGGATGAGTTTTTCATCACAGAATTGAAACCTAATACCGGTTTTGCCGTCACAAAGAAGAAACCATACTAGACTTTTTTAGCTTGGGTATAAGACGTATGTGAGGTCATAGAAAACGCCAGCGAGGAATGGGCACAAGTAATATCACAACTGTAACACTATGCCACCTATTCGGGCTACAATATAATGACGCACAGGGGTACCAAAATACATCGCTATGTATTTGAGCCAGGTATCATCTTAATTAAGTCTGTATTCCGTTTTGACTATCGTTTGGTAATTTCTAAATTTTGATGAGCAATGTCACTGGAATAAAACCATACTGTTTATAAATATTTCATTTGACGGGAATTCAAAATCCTTTCTAATGACGTAGAGCATGTCTGTAATTACCCGTTATTCTGTGAAAATGTATGTACACAAAAGTATCTACATTTCCAAGTCCAGGCGACTCCTCTCTTCAACACTGAACATATGACTAAAGCCTGTATTCCATACACCAATTTTGATGCTGGCCATTTTGCATTTATTTGATTTTCTCCGAGAATATGGCATACGACCATACATCCTATATACCAATTGAACAAGAAGGCAAAACCTAGTTATACATAACGAGTCAATATTTAACCTTAATTCCCACTAATGATTTTTATAAACAGCATTGGTATGTGGACGAAAGGCTTAACTAAGAAAACGTTACTCACCCAGATTCGCATCATGGCAATGATGTGTTGCTGGTCAAAGGTCAGGAAGATCTTGTGGTCCTGGCCATTAACGTAGGGCGCGAGCCACACATGCACATCATCGCGGGTTCGGTTGACCCCATCTATGAGGTTGGTTACGACACGCGGGTCCTTATTGTACTCCTCCAGTACGTTAATGTCGGATGGGTCAGCGCGAACCTTGACGATCTTTACTTGTTCGCCCGAACTGGTGAAGATCTCGATACCGTTAAGCCCAACATAGTGCCGGTCTCCCCAGGTGGTTTTGATGTTGAAGACCAACTCCCTGCCTTTTGGTAGTTCAGGTATGGTGAAGGATTCCCTAAAGAGAGAGAATAAGGATTATTAAGAGTAAGTACAATCTTTGCATAGAGTGCAAGATAATATGCACAAATATCTACAATAGGGTCCTTGATTTTATAAAGAAAAGAAAGAAAACTGTAATCTTATGCTAGTTATATTTCTCATTGTGTACTTCTTTGTTTTTGTCATACTGCTTGTCGTAATGTTTACACACATTACCTCAACATGGTTTGCATTACTTTTTGCGAAACTGACTTTTTGTAAGTAAGATAGCTATAGATTGCTACAAGTGCTGGGTTATAAATACAGAAATTAATATTGGACTTACTCTTCTATTTCTTCTGATGGCTCTTCTTCAATGGTAGGCTCTTGTGGTTTTTGAGGTTCGTGGTTGAGATACTCGTCCAATACATCGTCTGCAAAAATGTATGTATAACAGATTTACATGTATACTGTAAGTACTAACGTTTGGGTTTGTCTGTTGGTGTAGTTTAGAGTCCGGCCAACCCTTTTAATCTGGTCCACATTTTCTTTCTTGAATCTATTTATTAATGTGTTTGACATTAAAGGGTATACCTTTTCCAATAGGGACCAAAGAACATAATATTATCATGTTCCGAACAAATGTATTTCAGAAAACTACTGGTGAACTAACGTTGAATCCTAGAAGCTATCCGGTGGATACATTTTCCCATAACGCACGGACAAATCATACCGCAACAAAAGTAATCAAACTATGTGTACGTGTACTACGACGCATACTTGTGGAAAAATAAAATATATTTGTATGGTACCGGACGTTCAACTACCCCAACAAACAAACAAACTTCATATGGCCATAACTCCAGTTCTACTCACTCTTTTTCAGAAATCTTTTCATAAATGAGAAGCCCAATTTTCACTCTTTACTTGCATATATAACTTTAGACATGCTCAAATGAGTGGCGTCTTGAAAGGGTTATGGAACTGAAAATCACACTACTCACTTTCCATGTCGACCGACAATCTGCCTTTGTGGGAGCGTTCGAAGATGTTGAGGGAGGACCAGGACTCCTCCAGGCGGTTCTGCTCCTGCTTCCTCCAGGTGGCCCGGGCAGACTCGATCTTCTTCATGCGGGGCACGGCGTCCACGTCCTCCAGGGCGGGCTCGTTGGCCATCTGACCCGAGGTTTGCCGCCGGTAAACCTCCTCCTCCACATCATCCGCCACCTCATCTGAGAACAACCAAGATATTTATGAAGTTATAAGAACAATTTAGTATGCCAGATTATTCGTTGCTTTTTTGTCGTAGTTTATTCCAAAGTTGGTGCTCCAACGTTACGTACCCACTAGACTATCAAATACAGTCTGGCAAATGGTGCACTTAACCTAATCAGAAATCTGATACATGTTCAAAGTGTTTATAGTTACTTATTCATGTTTTATGCCATGTATGTATTGTATAAATTTAAGAGATAAGCTGCGTTTGTCTTATAGTTAGTTGTACCCTTGTACAAATGTTAGAGAAAAGGCAGCTGTGTTTTGCCTTTCTTATATTATTTAGTACGTAGTTACTGTTATTACATCTCTGAAAATGTAAAATGACATAAGTCAAACCTGACTTCCTGATTGTCAATAAAAGATCTACTACTACTTTATTCTTACAATTCACCCACACACTAATACTGATTTCTTAGTGTAATGGGGTGCCTGAAGATTAAATCAAGTTGTATCATGGACGAACCGTTGACTAGTCAATTTCCCTATCCCAAGCAATTAACATGCTTCAGCATGTAAAGGTTATTACTACGGCCTTATTATTTCTTTACACGGTGGGAAGGTAACACTTGGTACCCATTCTCTTTGTATCTGCATATATACTTCATGTTTTGAAGTTGATTTGAATAATCATTATATCATTATTGGATATTGTTTATAGAGCCATGAGAAGCAATTTCTGAGATATGGTTTGACGTGTACACTATCAGCTATAGGTGGAATTTTGAATCAATATTCATTTTCAAGTTAAAGAAGACAAAAAAAGCAAATGATAATTTTCAAATAACATTCACTTAAAATCTTTTTAATTAAGATATCTCGCTAGACCAGTGTCAAATTTTATATCGTTTTAAGTTCTGATAAACCAATATATGACCTTTGAGGACTTGCTAGGGCACTTTGTATGTATTTTTCACCTAGCCTTTTGACCCTTATTGACCTTATTTTAATGGACACTACACGAAAACACAAATTGGGTCTGCACGTCATTAGTTCGTCGGCGATTTGACCACTGCTAGCTACTTTGGGTTAAATGGCCACTTAACACGACTGAATGAGGCAAAGAAAAACTATTATTAAAAAAAAACAGGTGAAGGGCTGAGTAACAGGATAATCATTAGCTCATGGCAGACGGATGAACTTTGAGGGCACTGGTTGCGCAGCTGGCGGTCTAATAATACCAAATAGCTCATTTACATGTTGTTGCCACCAATTGCTTTCTATTGTAGTCTTAATGAATACAGGGCCCATAATTTCGTAACTGATTTTAGTGATTAGGCTAATCAGGTGAAATTTGAATAGTGTCGCAAATTTACTGATTATCTCTGTCACCAAAGGAAATTATGTAGTTTAAGAAATATTCTTGAAAAGGGTTTGTTAGGTGTACCGTAGTTACTTTGATTGACAGAAAGAATGAATATGAATGAGACACTAATTAAAATTCAGCTGATCAGCCTAATCACTGAAATCAGTTACGAAGATATGGCCCGAGGTATATAGTGTTATTCCAATCAGGGCACACAAATTAAGAAAATCCATTCAGCACATATTATGCAGAAATACCTAGTCATTCAAACATCCATAATAATCAGTCCGTATTTTTGTCCATTACAATTTATGACCCCCGGTGAAACATTGTAGAAAAGACTAGATATGCAACCATTTTTCCAGTACTGCCCGGCCTGGAAAAGGCCAATAACTGAGAATTCTCCACATGAGAACCAGAGGCGGATCCGATAGGGAACAATTACAGCATAATGATGATACTTAAGGAAGAAATACTGTTCCATCAAAGCAATATAAATGATAGGAAACCGGAGGCAGAAACATATTTACACTATCTCAATTTCCTCCTACATGTAATACTAATGGACCCTGCAATGTGCAATATATCAGGAAAAAGGATGCATTTTTCTATCTCATCTGTATGAATGAATCGAGTAGGGTTTGTGCGTGCGATTTTATGAAATTAACAATGATTCAATCTTATTATGAACACGGATATCTCGGTACAGTACTACACAGAATTTCATAAGGAAAAAGTGACCAGTGATTCCGAGTTAAGTCTGTCTCAGAGTTTCGTTATTTATGTCCTAGGTATTATTTTAATGATGAAAACATATTTTTTGCAATACATTTTTCTACATTTTACAAAATTGAAGTTAAGGTCAAAATACGAAATCTGAGATACCCTTCCCTTCGAAAAGCTATCAGGTACTTAAATCAATAATTTTTGTTTTTCAAATATGTAAGTTATAATACCAAAATATCCTTGTTCAAAATATAGAAATTAAACATAATTTTCCAGTTCTTCGGAAGTATACATGTGCATTCTTCATAATTTATATCAACAGGTAGGGATTTGAAGGGAATTTCTAAAGATGTAACATTATAAAGTATTTACTGAAATCTTTCTAGACCGAGGTAGCGTAAACTATTTTGCAATAAGGCACTTTTCTTTTTTTTCTCGTAATTACGCATCCTTTAGTAGTTGCTTCCCTGAAACTGCTGTAGATCGTGGGTTCGCTGTTTAAATGTCAACACATGATTCATGCAGATATCCCTCTAGCTCATTTAGTACAAGGTCCCAGGTGGATCTTATAGATTCAGGTTCGGTTTGAAAACCGAAAAACTCCGGCTTATTCGCTTTTTTTGTATCAATGATATCAAATCTGGATCATAATATGGAAATCATGAAAGGAATTATCGGGCGAATAAGAAACAAAAAGATTAATGAAAGTATAACGAAGACAATGACGATAGTGATGCGAGTCCCTCCATCCCCAATTATGGTTCACTAACACGTGGAGATAACCCTTGCTTTTGATGCCGATAGTGATTATCAACATAATTCTTCATTCTATATCGACCTAGACATCCTCCAGGTGTTAATAATCCATAATATATAGTCCATATTGCTTGATGATGCCAATTTATAACATTTACTGATAGGGGTTGGCTAGTCTTTAAACTTCTTCAATTGATAGGAATTTAGGGAATTCCAGAGGGAAATCCATGGAAATCTTGGGGAAATCAAGCAATTCATGAATGTAAACTGTGGGGTCTAAAGGGTTTAAATATACAAGGCATTCAAACGCAGAGGACAGCACCCAGTGTGTCCAGCAGGTCCAAGCCATCTTGGCCGACCTAGTTTTGGGAAGTGCACTGGCACCCACCATGGTTGAGCCCCTCATATGACCAAATATGGACATGCATCAATCTCTAAGCTGATGACTAGGTGACCTAATTCTCATAGAAGCACTATGTTAAACCTACAATCTTCACCGTATATTTGGTTTGCATCTGACAACAGGTCCAGAATCTGAATCTGGTACCTGAGACTTTCACTATAGTTCAATGGTGTCCTCAGCCTAAATGACCAAGTCAACACTCCGGGCTTGACCGGAGGCGAAGGCATCGAGACAGCGATGCCGGAGAAAAATTAGACCTAAGCTTGGCAAATCTCACGGATTCGAGAAAAAATGCAAATCCATATGAAATTCAATTCAAGAATAAAAGTACGGTTTGTGTAAAGAGCACAGATTTAATCTAATACCTACCTTGGACAAAAGCGACAAAAACTATGTCTGTTTGACAGACTTGACCATAAAATGTCAAATAAAAAAGTGAGTTCGGTTGAAAAGATACATTTGAGGTCTTACAATAGTATACTGTACGTGTGTGAAAGCCTGGATCCTAGTACATGTGTAGCATATATGTAAGTTATTGAGCAAATTGGGTGTGTTCATTGTATGTTTTTGTGATATGAATTAAGAAGTGAAATATGTATCCTGACATTTGCTTACCCAACTGTATGCTAACATCACTGTCTGAGTCTGTGAATACAAATGTTTGAATAATTTAAAATGTGATTTTATTGAATGCCCTTCTTGTTCTAATACTATGGCAAACAATCTATGTGTGTATCGGCTTTTTGTTGGCATGTGCATCGGGTAGCTAAGGTACTACCGGTAATTATTTTAAATGATACAAAAAAGTATCGTCTCTTTACTTAAAGATCATGTTTTAGGTTACTTAAAATCATTAGTGGTTAATTTGTGTTGTTATTGTGTTGTATTGTAGTATTTTCTTATACTGTCGGATACACTTTGAAAGTAAGATATAGAGAAAATGGCAAATAGAAAAGTAGATTTCATGAAATTCAATATCTTATACACACTTTAAAACTAACAACTGATTGAAGCTAAAGAAGTTCATAATTGGTTGATTGATTTCCGTTAAATACGTACAAAGAAAAAAGAAAACATTGTCAAGGCAAACGGCTAATCAAAGTGAAGGTAATCAGGCAATTATTTTTGTGATATACTTTAATCAACAACAATTTCTTAGCTTACATGGGCTTTATTAGCTAGGCACCGATCACATTATATCATGCTGCTGGCTGTAATTTTCAGCGATATACGTGATTTATATTTTACTGAGATAACTCAACCTGCGGTGCTTATATAAGACAACCAGCCTTTTCAAAACTTAGTTTCAGGAATGTAGGATGGCGTTGGGTTTTCAGTATTTCAACTTAAGATCCCATGATAAAAATCTGCTTATAGAATGGGACATATGTCACTACTTGGAGAGAACCTATGAAATAGGAAGTGGCAGACTGTATAATTAGTTAAATAACACAATACATGGACACGGTTTATGTTACCTTGCTGTTTTAGTGCACAAAGTGACAGGATCCATCATTTCACACAAAGATTCCGAACTCATTAGTAATATTATAGTTTAATAACAAGCAGGTGCAACATTTTCTTGTATAATCCTAGGAACATTCGTTGTATAAAAGGCATATGTTTACACACTTTACAGATCAAGAATGACAGAAGAAGGCAACGCCTACTATAGTCCTACATAATACCCTGGAGACAAGTTCTCAATAGACTATTTTCCGCTGGATCGTGACCGTTTGATAATGACACTCATACACCAACACGTGGGGTCGCCAACCAGACTGATAATGTGTTTAGGAGAACTGAGAAATAGACCATTACATAATGCTAATTAAGAAGTCCCAGGCGCTTTCATTGCCTGGATTTGGATTCATTGGTATCCTGAAGTATTATTCTTGTACGCGGAAGATCACGTTTACGTGTTGTTTTTTTTTCCTTTTTTAATAATTTGTACGTTGTTATTCAGGGTTAATGAAAAAATCTCAAACCTCAGAAAGAAAATTTGAAGTCATTTTAGAATGCTATGTTATTTGAGGTGATAACGTGAAAACATCTGAAATCCGACAAAAATCTAAAAACTTGCATCCCCAAGTAATAAACTTTGGGATGCCATACTTTTACGGAGTTGCAATATGAGACGACAACGTTGCCAGCAACAACGTTTTTCTTTCTAAGAGTTAATTATACCCTGTAAAACCAATATCTCACCAAAAAATGTGACCCCTGTAAATCGGACCTTTCCGCTTAGCGCATCACCTACACATAATAAATTATAGAAATATCTTAGAAATTTACCTAGAAATTTCAAAGGACCCGTGTTTAGAGCTACGGCCTTTCTGAATTTGTGGGAATATTTAAGTTTAATTCCTGGTCACTCAGAAATACCCTACACGATGGTACTTAAATAATCTCCTCACAGTTGACAGTCATTTGACATTTTGTAAATGAACTCGTGTATTAGTTACCTGGAAATGGCATACCAATTCTACTCAAATGGAACGTGGGAGTTAAAAGACAAACAAATCCCTGCATTACACATGTGATTTTAGATCGGGCTAAAACTCAAACATTCTTCATTCCTCATTGATAGTCAAAAACTTCATTTCTTAGAACTAAACTTAAAACAGGTAACAGTAAATGGATAAACCCAATACCAAAGGAAATCCAAAACAAATTAGTTATATGCAAGCTTGCATTCTCCTTCGAGGGTCAACTAATGATTGTGCCTACCTGGGGTGGCGAGTCGCGGGGTGTTTTGTCGTGACCTCCTGCCATGGGTCGGCTGTTCACCCCGACGTCCAGATGACGGTCGCTCGCTTCTTCGCCCCGACTCGGGCCGCTTCCCCGATAGTGGTCGATCAGCTCGTTTTGCTAACCCATCATCAAGCACCGTCGGCAAGTGACTTAGTCTGAAAGTAGAAGCACAAGGAGGTTAGATGGGCATGTTGGTGCGCATCAAACGTCAATTCTCTGATGGTGAATTTGTAAGCTAAACAGGAGGATTTGTATCCTAACATCAGGGATGTGCTAAAGAGATGTTTCGAGCCACCTCTGTAATTTATCCATTTGGCCATTTTCTCGATAACTGTGGGTTTGTTTTTTTTACCAATATTCAATGATAAGAATTAGTATGGAAATGGCCCCTTGAAAGTGATCCCATTGCGGGAATTAAGCTCCTGTTGCGGGAATTAAACTGTTATGGCCGAAATGTTCTCAAACACCTCGGAATATCCCTGTAACATGAATGCGACTTTTCTTAACCTGGCCATGTTCCATGGTCAATAATCACTGTGAAATAGTTGTTTCCGTCAGTTTTTGATTTTCCAGATTGCGGCCCTAAAGCAATTATCTAAACATTCGATCTACAAATTCAATACAAAAACATGTTACATGTAAGAAATTCATTCAAATTGCGACAGAACCGTGTTCCGAAAGGAGTTTTGTAAAAGTGCATATCGTAGTTTTGTCCCTTTGAATACGAATATGGTATAATATAGCGATCAAGATCATAGATGTTGCACTCACCCTGAACTCGGCCAGTTTTCTAGTAGGTCTTCATCGTCTCCCTGACCGTCATCGTCAATGATTCCGTCGTCAGAGCCATCGCCTGGTCATAGAAGTGGGTGCATGTTTTAGCAGATGTACATTTCATATGCATCCTTAACCTTAAGCCCAATACATATTATGCCGATTCAGTCAGCTATTTAATAGTGTCTAGTCGGCTGACCGAAACATTTAATAACGACCTGTTTTGTGTGTATGCCGTGCCAATTGAGAATCAGCAAACCAAGGCCCATATCTTCGTGACTAATTTGGCTAATCAGGGAAATATTGATTACTATCTCATGATTAGAAATTCTGCCCATCATGAAAAATGTTTACATCAAATAATCCCCCTTTAAGGCTATTTCATACTAGCACAATTAATTTTGGTAAAAGAAGAGATTCCTTATCTCGAGACCCTTATCAAAATTTTCCTGATTAGCCCAATTAGTTACAAAAATATGGACCTGGTTGCTTAAAGGGAGCCAAAAGCAACAATGTGTCAAAATATGACAACATTTTGCAAACTCAAATAACTAGGAAAATACATTCCAAGAGTCTAACTTTAGCCATTGGTCCAATATAAATCATAACAACTAACTATAACTTTACTTGAATTCCATAAAACTCATGTGATTTATGCCTGAAGACAGCAATGTTTGTGAACAAACCAATTTTGGTGGGTCACCAAAATTGACCAGCAATGAGTTTTTGTGTATTTTAATGTGTTTGAAGTCTGTTTTCAGATTTTAGATTTTACTTCAGGCCTAGGTTATGGCAATAGAATATATTTCAATAGAGAATTTTCAAAATTTTGACCATACATTGGTTTTTGCTCCCTTTGAGGCCAGCTTACTTTAAAATATCAAAGGATATCCACATTCTTGAATGGGCCTACTCCAAGTCTGACTGGGAATAACAAACCACCAGCAGACGAACCATGGGCCAAGTTGGTATGGGACACGACTATAGCGACATGAGAATTACAATATGTTTATGGAATATACAACTTTTTTATATAGCCGGTTATAGTTCTCAAACTTCTTAAACAGCTAAATGAAACTTACCTCGTATTTGCCCAGTCTTATCCAACCACGGCGGGAAATTCTTCTTGTTGCTACAATTGCGAACGATGTAGACAAAATTGATTAAACAGACGGTGACACCGGCAAGCTGATAACTATGCAAAAATGTAAAAAAAATAGATAAAATTATGCACAAATTAACGTTTCTCTGTTATCAAGTTAGGTGTACTAATGACATATGTTCCACTTCCACATATTTTAACATTTTCACATATTTTTAGTATTTAATGAATGCATGCATTTCAACAAACATGTTATGGCAAGGATAGGGCCATTGGTGCCCTAAATGATAGTTAAGAGAGATTGTTAGAAGAGATGCCGACGGACAGACAGGTAACAGATTACTGTATTAATAAAAAAATTAATGAAGAACCGGGGAAAAGATACAAACAGAAGTGTCTATTATTTCTTAGCACAGAGATGCTGTAACACATCAGTGTAATACTCTACTCTTCAATAATGTTATAAATGTAATGTTCTATCCTATTTCATAGGAAAATATGCCATGAAGATAGTATTGTCATGAATAAGAATCAAATGCATGTAACATTATACATATTAAGCAAATATTACGTTTAGCCTTTCTGACATACGAGCACACATTGAACTGAGTGATTTTTTTGAGCATTGATCCAAAGATATTTTTTTTTAGCTCAAACACAAGCGTGATGCACACGTATTGGAGCAATTACAAGCGAACGCTGAGGTTAGCCATTTGGTTGTCATCTAACAGTTTTCAAACTTGTTTTAGGAGATCTGATCATAGTTGGTAAAACGCCAAATACATTTTCCTAAGTTTTAGTGCTAGTTAACCATTCATTAATCCCTGTTTGGCGCTTATCACAATAGTCACGGACTGTTTGGTGGTCATTTTGTCAGTCATCGTTTAGCCAGTTTTAGAGCTATTCAGAAAAATCTGATTTCAGACGAAAATGTGATAACTTCCTCCCCCTGAAAGATTAGTATTCCTGAATTGAAAAGAATCCATATTGGCATATATTCTATTCTGTGCCGGGTACGACGTAGAAGAGGTTTTTATCAATATAATCATTATGATTTCTTATAAATATTAGTTAAACTAGCACCAAATTAAGATGCAGTAAGTGGGACGATACTTAACGTAATACTTACTAAATTAACAGTGATTGTTGTTAGGAACGGAAACGTTTAAACGTACTTATAACTATGTAATAGTACATAGAAAGAACAGTCTTAAAGCCTCTCTACCGCACCAAGAACTAAGAATCTCAGCCGTCGCCATATAGAAGATTAGCTTAACAACTCAATGATCTATGTCTTAAAATGTGTGTTACAGTTCTTTCAATTCCTTCAGTTAAACCCCAATAACTAACCAACATTAAGTTCGTTCTTTACACATTTCCATGGATAAGGTAACAGGAAAATAAATAGAATTACAAAATAAGTACTTTTTTTTTTAACAATATAGAGATGAGACATGTTACAGAAAACTCTAGACATCGGACCGTGCTAATACTGAGACAGGGTCAACATTGATTTGCGACGCAAAAGCCCCAAGGCCATGCAGTAGCACGAGATCCCTGGCCTGGACGCTGATAGGATTAGTGGACATGAAATGCTCCGTGCCTTCCCTCACCCCTCTCCCGACAGCCTAGCAAGGACATAAATCTAAGTAGTATTAACCCTTTTCCTGAAGCCACATCATACAGTATATTATTCCATATAATGCCAGAGTTGTGCCCAAATTAGCCCTATATGACACCAGTTTCATTTCACATGGTATATCCCTTTTCTTTTTCTAGATTTCCTTCGTGACTATAAATATGCGATAAATAAATTTCCTTCACGACTATAATGTGATGAAGTTCAAGAGAAAACTGAAACTGCAGATAGATAGATTATCTTTCAACGGGATGCATCTAGATTCTTCTATAATCGTTTTACTGAAAAAAAATATCATGGTTAGATGATAATGTGATACAATTCAAGAGAAAACTGTAACTGCAGATATGCAGATAATCTCTGAACAGGATGCATTTAGATTCTTTTATAATCGTTTTATTGATAAAAAAAAATATCATGATTAGATAATAATAGCCGCCTCATAATTACCTAAGTTTTAAATTAATTTTACAGATGCGTTAATGCGCCAGGCGTATTTAGACTTTTAGTGTAGCGCATTAATTCATCAGGCGTCCTTAGTTTAGTAATGCATCTATACATCAGGCGTCAGGAAAGGGTTAATAGAGGCGGACGGGCGGGCAGGCAGAGAGCAGTCCTTAATCTAATCCCCGGACGTGGGAGGGACGGGGGTGACATACGGCGACAGTGTCTATCAGGTCTTATGAAGGCTACATGTCAAAGGTCGGAGGGTGTTAGCACCAGACATCACCTGCCCCGGGGTGCGCTAGCTACTAAACAGCGGAAAAAGAGTTATGCCCACGAACAACACGTGCACAGAAGAGCGTAAGACGGGGCAGCTAAAATCCAATTACATGAGCGGCGCCGGACCGGTGTGTTCCTCCGCTAACCAATGAGGCCGACCCTGCTTGCCGAGACTGTTCAGGTGAGCATTTGGGGAAAAAGAATAAACCATTTATGAGTCGACTGGTGACATACTACGTAAGACCTATATCCTCCTAGCATACTGCGCAGTTGTGTCTTGACTTCTAGACTGTTGATATGTTTGTTACTACAACTATGGTTATCTAAGGATGTACTGAAAACGAAATGGAATCTCGGAAGATATAATTTGATGGCAACTGTTTTGACTACATTGACTTGTATGATTATAGTGAAAATAAACTTAATACTGACCTTTCATAACATGTTGTTTTTTTTCAAATAATATCAAATGAATGTGAGAAAAGCTAGGCAGATACTTTGTTAACTATGGCAATTTCTTTTATATTAGAAGCTTATCTTGAAAACTATTACCAGTATCTATGGAAGGTGTTTACTAAGGCTCACCTCCGAAATGAAATTCTTATGAGAAGCTCAGAAAAAGTAGAACAGAGCCCAAAGATTCTACATGAATTAGTTTTTCTAATAGGCTAGAGTTTTTTTCTCTTGTGTAAAAACATACATAATTCAGAGAGATGCCTAGGAACTTATCTTAGAACTATCCAGAAGAACGTATGTATAGAACACCTATAATTATAGAAATGTGAGAATTGAAATGACCAGACACTGGAAGCTCAATATCAAAATATATAAGTCTGTTCGCAACGGGTTTACGCCTTAACCACTGTTCTACAAAGCTACAAACATTGTATCTACACTCACAAATTGTTACCAAACACACAAGAGGAACGGACGATAATACACTGAATAACTCATTTACGATGGAAGGGAAAGCATCATCAATCACGTCGATTTGTTAACAACGAAACGATAAGCTGTCTATGTATACATTATTAGTAGGTGTTATTTATTTGCACTACACTTCTACGAGTTGTATAGACTTTGGACTCACTCTGTCAACTTAGATATCTCACGCATCATACAGGTTTCCTCGTCGGAGAGGTATGGGGAGTGAGACCTGAAGGCTGCCTCTTCGGCGGCCAGCCGGCTGGGATTGGTGCGCGGCTTAGCACCCGCTTCGCATGCGCCCCGCTCATCTGGCTCATCTACTTTCACCGACACCTCTGCCTGAATCCCGTTTGTAGCACCATTAGGATTAGGTTTCTCTTTCTTGTGAGCTGCCTTTTTATCCGAAGGCTTCTTAGCGTTGTCTTTTCCCGGCTTAGACCCGGAGAGTGAAGGGTCTTTTGTCGGTTTCGGTTCGTCTTTTCTAGTCTTTCCAGATTCTGATTTGTTTGTTTTGTTTGCAATTGTGTCCTGTTTTGCTTTGCTCTGAGTCTTTGTCTGACTGTTATGTGAATTTACTTGTGGTGGTTTACCCCCACTGGATGGCCTGTTTGTGGGATGGTTGGATCGACCGCTAGATGGTCTGTCAGCTGGACTGTTCGTTTTACCACTAACTGGTCTATCAGAACTGTTCGATTTACCACTAGATGGCCTGTGTTCCCTCATCGACTCTGACCGCGACAGCCCACCAGAGGACTTTCGTAACCGCTCAGAACTGTCTCGGTGAGACTGGCCACTGGACGGCCTGCTCTCCTTCATCGATTCACTCCTGGACAACCCACTTGAGGGCCTTCGTTCTACGCTCGACCGCCTCGGTGAACATAACCTAGGTGACATTGGGATGCCTTCTCGGGACTTGCGCCCTGATGGTGGCCGAGCAGCTTTACGTTCACCCCGAGACTGTCTCGTCTCGTCCTGGGACCTAGCCATGCCCTGACCCTGAACTGGTTGTCTCTGAGACGATTGTGCTGCTGGGGTGTTCCCACTATCTCTATAGTGATCTGATTGGAAATTACCAGGTTTCCCTGAACTAGAACGTTCTTTTGTACTGGAAAGCCTGTTCTTATTGTGATTGTTATTGCGATTCTGGTCAGCGTTAGCAGTCTCTCGAATTTCCTCCGGTCTCGACTCTCTCAATTTCTCGTTGGACGATCTACGGGCTTGGTGCTTGCGTGGTGAGGATGGGTCAGCCTGGCCCCTACCCTGATAACTGTTATCATCTCTATGAAAATATGAAATGTACCGCAAGCAGTGAGGTGTAGTGATACTGATTAACATGCGACTTGCAACATCTAACAAACACCAGAAAAGAATGATAATACAGACAAAACTACATAACCCTTAAAAAGGATTTATGACATTGAATAAGGAAAGGTGATTACCATGCAGTGCTTTGCACGTCAAAATGTGAAGGAACTTACATTGGACTCTGTCGCCAAGCATACTGAGTGCTTGAAGCACCCCAGAGAACTCTATGCAGTGAAAATCAATTTCATTTGAATAAAATCTCTCTAATAAAGATATGTGTCTACTGAAGATCAAATAACTTAATGAAAAGCCAAATAATCGAGTAGAAATTTGTTTGCATGCAGTTTTAAAGAGAAGAGGTAAATAAGATGGAAGTAGGACAAAGAAGGTTGAAATCTTTACCCGTTGGAGTCTTGGCGATCCATGCTGTCTTTTAGCGCAGACAATTCCACACTTGACCCACTGCCATCAAGACGTGCTGCCATTTTCGATGCTCTAGATTTCTTCTTTTTGTGGCTTTTTCTGGGACTGATGTCACCGTCATTATCTAAAAGAGGATTACAGAAGAGGTTAAATATCTCAATGTCTTTGTGTTGATATGTTTGCAAACTAACCAATTCATTTTGCAAGGCCAATGACGTTTCATGAAACCATGTCGGCAAACCTCCGCAATTAAAGATATGGTGTGTGAAACATATAGAATGTGGAATATGCAATGAATATTCGTTGGCACTTTTCTTTTTGTCTAGGTGGCAGACACACATTGTTAATTTTATGACTTTTCGATGTTCGGACATGCTTTGACAGAAAATGTCTATAATGGCATAAATTATGCATTTAGTATGATGGAGATATTCTTCTAAGAATAATATAATTCTTCAACATAATACATTTTACCTAGTGATCTATCTGCCCCGAGATCTTGGTCTTCCTCCTCTTGGCTGACCTGTGATTCCAACTTCTTTCGTCTCATGGCAGGGCTACGAGGGGTCCGCATAATCCCACTGTCTTCCTCCTCTCCCATTTTACGATCTCTGGAATGTGAACGAGACCGAGATCTGGTCTTGTCGCTGCAGTGTTGTTCGGGTGGTTTATTACTGTGTGCAGGAACAGGAGTGGGCCGTGGGGACTCCACGACTGGCAGTCCTGCAGTCCGGTCCACTGAGTGGTTGAGGATGCGCGTTTCTGATCGGGCAGGCGGGCTCGGTGGGGATTGATTCAAGTTCAGTGGGGGGACTCCATGTGCACCAGAGTGGTCAGAAAAGTCTTCGCTGTGAAATAAAACATTGTCCATGTGGGTTAATGCAGATGCCCCACCTTCACTTGCGGTGCCTGTTCCGGAGGCGGTGCCAACCCCGGAATCCCCAGACGGGGAGGTGAGTTCGCCTTGTTCAGGAGCAGGCTCGGTATCTCTGACTTCCACCACCATGCCATAGTCGAACACCTGGTTGCCACAGCCCTTGTCAAGTTGGCAATCAAAGACTACTTGACCGTCGAGCAGGATGCGCATATTGCAGGAACCCTGTTTCAGATCCTGTTTTTTTGAGAAACGAAAAGAAAATTTTATAATGGATGACTTCACTTATATATTCACTTATATAAAAATTGATTAGATGTAATGCAAATACATACACACATGCATATACATACGGAATTGGCACACGTTTCTATGCGAATTAGTACTACATCTTCGTGACAATAGCATAAGGTCACTCATTTTTTTCTTGGATAATGGGGAAGGGGTGAAACCTTAGAATCAACCTCCAAGTACTTAGGTACCTGAAGCATGATATTCTGCAATTACCCTGAATCATGTCCATACGACAAAATGACTTACATTGAGGCTTTTGTTATAATTACCCTTAATCATTTCCTGGGACAAAATGACTTACATTGAGGCTTTTGTTATAATTACCCTTAATCATTTCCATATGACAAAATGACTTACATTGAGGCTTTTGTTATAATTCCAGATCTTGATCCTGGCCAGGTCCACAGGACAGCCCTGAGTGACACTGTGTAGTTTCAACGAGATGCGGACACGTCGACTATTGGAGAAGGCGCAGCTCCACATGTTGCGCTCTTTCGTTGTCTGATATGATAAAGAAAATGAAAGAAAGCGATAAGCTTTATGAGAATTTAGTTACTTAAATTGCGATGGCGACGCAAACTTGTCAAGAGGTACCAGAATGAGTATTTTTCTAAATAGTTTCAAATGCAATTGATAGACGTGATTAGACTATCTAATGATAAAGAAATGAGATAATGCAAGCTTACTAATTTAGACTGGAAATGCGACAGGGTTTATTGATTGATGACAAATACATACACATACTAATATATGTAGAGGCAACACATCTACAAGAAAAACAAGTTGGTTCTCGTCATTGGATTTTGCCCTTTGTGCTTAAAAAAAGAACACTTTGTCAGAGATACAAAAATAATTATTGTTAAAATGTAAAGCTTCTCGTATTGTTCAATTCACCTTAGCCTTGCCGTTGAAGATAGCTGACAGCTCTCCCTTCACGCTGGTGGCGCCTTGAACCTTGGCGTGGGCCGCATTCACGTAGATTCGTTGTTTATGAATGTCGAAGAACTGGATTTCAGTGAGGCCTACTCTGGATGGGTGTCCCCAGCTGGACAGGATCTCAAACATCACATCCATCGTCTCGGACACCGACCCGACCTCGCTCCGTATCTAGACAGAAATATAGATACCGTTATCAATGTTATGACCCAATATCTTTCTCTTATAGGCTTTACAGGAATTTCCACAAAATTCAATCTGCGTAAATACTTATTAACAGTAAATGTAAAGGGTTAACAATCTACTGAAATGATTTTATTTTTTTCAAAGTTTTATATCGAACAAGATACAATACTTATTTTTATTTCGATGCATAGAACGTAATGATTGGAAAATGGTTGTCTGTTGTGTTCTTTTCTTTTTGGTTAAGGGCGATTTCGATATCACCGCTTTTAAGAGGATGTCTATGGATGAATACGGCTGAATTGGAGTCAACAGGCTCGAGTTTGCAATAAATGACAAGAAGGAAAGGAAAAAGAAACTCACCATTTTGGTAACTGGTTTTGTGGCTTTCAGTGGTTTCTTTTTGTTCTTAGGTGGAGATGTCGTTGACGTATCAGAAGGTTTTGCCGTACTTCCTTCTTCAATGTGCGCCAGTGCTTTGAGTAATCGCTTTTGTCCCCTGAAATAAGAGTACCATTTAAATGTTTACGTGTTTTTTCAAAACTTTGATTTCAGCTGGTTTATTCACTATCTTCTGATGTTCTAAACGAAATAATAACTTTTCCTTAGACGCAAATTTTATTCTGATTAGATTCATCCGTTTACTTAAAATCCTGATAATATCGGGATATACTTCATAAACACTAAGTACCGTGACCATTTTTTAAGCTACATCTTTAGTTTAGATATAATTATTACAAACTCTACGTTTGAATTCAAAAATCATAATTATAAGATATACTTCAATCAAATGGCCAATCAATCTTAGCATACAAATGTTCGCCGTTTCAATGTAACGCTATTCAAATTTAGTGAACCTCTCGAATTTGATATGCTTGAATTATTCTTACTTCATGTCAAGCTGTAGAACCTTCTGCACAATATGGTCGATGTTCTGGGGGTTTTGTGGTTTAGATTTGTCTGGCCAGCCCTCTTTACTCTCCCCTGCTAAATGGGTTGGTTTTAACCGGTCCTTCCAGCCGGTGGACACAGTTGCCGGTCGGGCACTGCGAGTCTCTGTGTCACTATCGTAGTCAAGAACCTCCTCTTCTTCATGCTGATAACGGAAATGACTTATGATCAGACACGTTTCTAAAATATTTTGTACCAAAGGGCCAGTAAAACATGCGTTTTCTTTTTGATAGAATCAGAGAAATCAACATAATTTGAGAAGTAGTGAATTGTGAGAAATTAATGGAGGATACACTATATTTGCAGTTTATCTTATACAACTGAACATGCGTCTTATTTCACTCTTTTTAACCCAATCAACAATATCTAAAGGCATATAATTCTCAAAGTCTATAACATTTTCAGTCTCAGACTACCCCGATAGTACTAATGCTATGCAATGTCCAGCTTTTATCAAACTACTATTGTTTCATAGGAATGATAGCAATGACTTACTTGGTGTCGTCCAGGAGCACTCTGTGTGTCTCGCCTAGTTTCATTCTCTATCACCGACAGAACGCTCTCATTCTCCGCCCGCAGTGCCCTCAACACTGACTCGGCCTCTGTCGTTGAATCGGTCACAGGCTGCTGGTTTCTTCGACTCGCTGACAGCGGCCTTGAGCCTTTTCGAGGACCTCCTTCTGTAATAGGATGTCAAAATTTTCACTGCTGTTAAAACCGGTTTCACTCTCTTAGTTACAACAAAGCAGTGGAGATATGATGGGTCCTTAGATGAAGAAGAATACATACAGTCGATGTACAAAATATAAACCAAAGGGAAAAGGATCTGCAGAAAATTATTACAAATACGGATACTTGATTTGCAACAGCAAAACCGTCGTAGTTAACTTTATCGTAAGCAAACCTCGAATTTGAAAGCTCTTAAGAGATTTGTTCGTAATAAGTGTTTTTAACAATATAGTTATTTTACCTTATTTCATTTAAATTGATCAGTATAATTCATGAGTATAAATTTGAAAAGATTACCCCTACTATAGAAACTTTTCTTGAGGTGGTTCCATAAACTGTATTGACAAAAGAAAGGGGTGCATTACCAAGCGTTCTAAAACACTTCGTTATCCCCGTATTTCCCTTTTCTTTCTATTTTTCTTGGGGGGTTGGGCTAGGGGCGGGAGTGGGTGGTGGTCATAGCTTCCCTCGTACTGTTAGGCAGTTCAAATCCCTACCAGATTTCAAGACGACATCTCGTTTTCCACCAGAAGGCACTGCACGCTGACTAGGTTCTTGTTTCCGACGCCTTTCACCAGATGGCGATTTGAGGGCTCCATAGGCGTCAGGGTCGGCCTTCCGAGGGGCACTCAGCACCCGACCAGGCTTCTCTGTGAAATCAAGAAATGTGCAAAAAAACATTAAATGTTTTACATATATCTATACCTAGTATAATATCATGGCAACACTCTCAGTATCCGACTTCTTTCTTTTTCCCTCAGAATTAGTCCAGAATACTTAAAATGGCAATGGTTGCGGGTTTCAAGTTGTAAAATACTTGGGCAAGTTACTCTACTGGATATTATTATAATGAAAGATAATCACAAAATAGTTCAATCACTTAGAGATGCATGCACTGTAAAAGTGACATTTAGTCAATATTTCTTCCCCTAGGTTAACGATACAACTTCATGCACACTGTTATTAATCTGTCAATAAATTTGTAGAGTGTACATAAATCTATCACTTTTATGTAACTTTCCCTTATAACCTTCTTTTTAAAATCAATGGCATAATGAAGACACAACATACGGAAACGTCTTGGTTAGTATGGGGATTTGTATTTGAGAATGGGCTACAGCAAAGGAGGATATTTTGAAGGGACACTCTATATGATTTACCTAAAGAAAAGTAAGAAGGATGATAGTTATTGTCACACGAAAGTTAGTAAAGGGTCCCTTTCTACCCACAGGAGAAATCTACTTATCATCTAATAGAGGTAGCATGCTTCAAATGTATGACCACCCGTTCTTGACAGTATATTGAATAATCCAGTTATACACAAATTGACAAACAACAAGTCACACAAATTCACCTCGGGATGATTCTTTTTGTTCTTCATTCACATCCGCAGAAAAATCAACAGAAAGGAGAAACAAAGACGGATTTGACTCTCGGACATAAAAATGTTAGCAATTCTAATGCACAGTCATAAATATCATTTAGCTTCCCTCCATGATTCTTGGGTAATATTGGATGCAAAATAAATTATCAAGTAACAATTGATTTGAAGATTGGTCAGTTTGGTTTTAATAACTATAAGAACACTCACCTTTTCTGTTGGCATCTAGCTGTAAGACAATGAGTTTGTCGGCCTTTATGGGCTGTAGCGGAGTGGCCGCTCCCAGGTCTTCGGTACTGCTGCCAGTCAGCACCTCATCTACCTCCTCCGCCTCCTCCCGAATAGGACTCACCGCCTCCCCGTCAGACTCCTGCAAGCGCATTATTGAGCATTTCTTACGCATTTTATTTAAACTTGTATACAAACTAAGGAGGCCTCAGAATAAAAAGTGAACTATTTTCCAAAATCAAAACTTACTTTGTATAATATTATATGTAACAGACAGGTTGATATTTAGATGGTGAATTTCATATCTTTACTGTTTACAGAAGAAAATCCTGAAACCCGGGAATTCCAAGAACGCTTGCAACTCTGCAAAACTAAGACACATTCGTGCAGGCAAAGGAGAATCTGAAGGTATTCATTATACTTAAAATTAGAACACAATCCCACGTTGCCTTCTCGAATCATGTAGGCTAAGAACGAATTACCGAAGATTTCTTCTATGTATTCTACTCTGGAGAAAGGTATGGATTTTTAACAAAAAAAGACTCGTTATAACAATTTATAACACTTAAATTAGAATGAAATTCCACGTGTTTCGTCCGACTCCTGTAGGCAGATGGCGCATCATCAACCATGTCTACATTGAAATGTATGGTTTACTTTGGTAAATCTTAAACCTTTTTGTTAGTCTTAAAATAGAAATCCTATGGGTAAGACTGCATTTTCGATCATTAGTTTCCACTTGGAATAGTTTCAGGATGTTCCAAACACACTCTCGAAGAATATTGAGTTAAACATTATCGAACGTTCTGTCCTGCAATCAAATTGAACTTGCTATCTATGCTCAACCATTCACATATATACATGTACGTTTTCTTCTTGTGAATAGTTTCTCAGTTAAGTTTTTCTTAGCGTTCTGTAACAATAAATAGCAGAGCTATGCATTAATATAAAGTAACTTTGCACTTGAACACCTATAAAAACAAGGGTGTTGCACATACATATTTATAATAACAGATAAAGATGGTTGTCTAGATCAAACTCAACGGCTGTTCTGCTGGACAAGTGGATGTTGTACTTATAAGAGCTGCACAGATCATATGATATTTTCGACAGTTCTTTTTACAAGCTCTATTTGTAAAGTGGTTTCATTTAACAATATGTAGGAGGGAGAAAGTTGAGAAG
Source organism: Lepidonotus clava (assembly GCA_936440205.1). NCBI lineage: Eukaryota > Metazoa > Annelida > Polychaeta > Phyllodocida > Polynoidae > Lepidonotus > Lepidonotus clava. The sequence continues at coordinate 26,326,795 of OW387135.1, forward strand.
TTAGGGACTCACTGAGTCTGAACTGCAGTATGCCATGCTCTCTCGGATGCTGGCATTCATTTCCAAACTTTGCCGAAGTTTCTGTTGAAAGGGAAAATTATCTTATCATACAACCTAACAGTTGAGTCATAAACAGAATTAAAAGATGAAGGAATCATGCAGTTCTTGTGCTTCTTGGGTAGTTTTCTATTCCATGCACAACCTATTCTTAAAATTTATGGGACGAATTTAAAATTTAACTTAAAATGACAAGAATGATGTGCTGTAAAATACATAATTATGGATTTTCTGACGCTCGAACTTATGTTTTTTTCAATGTTTCTACAATATGTTTCTATGGAAGATATATACTAGACAGAGCAAACGTTTATTTGTCATTTAAGATAAAGTCATGAGTACTTGACGTCAAGTGTGAATAGTATTGCTTTTAAGACTAGACCAGGTGTATGAATTGAAATGACGATTTTCATTTCTGACGATGAATGTGCAAAGTTCATTCCAATTTCTCTCAAATATTAAGGAATCTTACTTCATCACAATAAATAAATACAAGGAAATAACAAGAAATTAATGGTCATGCTTGAAGTGCTTTTGGATAAAAGTCCATATAGTTGGCAAATCTGCCCCTACCTACCTTGACGTCGTCAATGGTGAGGGTCAGAGTCTCTTTGTCACTTGGTTTGCGTACTCGCGGCGCATTTCGCTGCTTTGCCGGGCGGTCAGCGTGTCTCTGCATCTCAGCGGTGAGCTCTTCCAGGTCCTAGAACATTTGTAAAAGGACGGATTGAACCACATGCCTAGATTAAGGTAACAGACCTATGCTGCCATAAAATACCATTTGTAAGCCAATCCCGATCATACGCTACATCGTAAAGTTTGCACGAAAAACTGTTCAGTTCTAAAATTTCTGATGAAATGAATTTAAGAAGAGATCCATACTACAAAGTTTTGTTGTTGAAAATTGTGTAATCTCAAGCAATGAGTAATGTCAAAGTCAAATTGATCTATTCAAAAAGTCCTATTCTCAGACACCAAACCATACAGTCGTAACTATGATAATGAGTATTGGAGTTACTGTACCAAGTAGTATGAGTGGAAAAGCTTTTTCTATGATATGAACTGCCTAATGCAGGCAGGATTAGTGGCTTACCCGTTCACATTCACTATCACTTGACCCGCTCGAAGAATAATCACTTCCCGACTCCTCTGCCAGGTTTACGCTGTCCATTTCAAAGTCATCTTCATAGTTTCCAGTTAATATATCTAGGTAATTTAAAAATGTTAATACACAAGGTTATTCCTATGCGTAAAAATGAACGCGCAATTCTACAACTTAGTTGTATAGAAACATTCTCACTAAAAAAAACAGTATATCGAAACTTTGAATGGTACAGAATTTTTTTATCCATGAGTAGATTGGGTAATAGTTCGTTGTATGTTCAAACATTGAATAATAATAATAATTTCATAGTGTCATATAGATCAAATTAAGGCGCATTGTAAAGACCTAAAACTGCAAAACGAAATATATTGTTGGTTTGTGATGTACCTAATTTTATTTTTTTTCGTAATGGCAAAACTGGATATAACTATCAAAAAAATATTTAAGAAAACTCCTGAATTACAAATATCGTCCATGCATCAGCGCGAAGAACTTTCTCACCTGGAGCTTTTATCCGTATTTTCTCTCCTCTGTGGGTCTTTAGGTTGATGGACCCTGCCGTCCAGTTTTTCCGCCGGTTGCGATCAGGCGCAGTCTTGGAGCGGTATTTGCTAGCCTCTTGTTCTGCCTCAAGTTGGTCAACCTCCTGGGCTAGTTTCTGAAGGCGTGTGTTACCTATAAAAAAGATTTTAAAGAAACACAGGCTTATTTGTAATATGCTGTTAGATTTGTTTAAATCCGATTACCTGACTCCATAGCCTTTACTAAGTTAATTTCCAGTTTCACTAGAAGTATTTTGAAATTCCCCTTCCATCAAGCTTATAAATACACACCCTGAAAATCCGAATTTATAGGAGGATCAAGTTTATAGGTTACACTCTAGCTTTTGAGTTTGATTTTCCGAAACATTTATCTGACCGAAATTAAGGCCCAATTAATACAACTCTATAACGATAAATCTACTGAGCTGAAGGCCATAAGGCGCATGGAGCAAGGCTGAACATTCGTTTTATCAAGAGACTGAAATCACATTTGTTTCATTTATGATCATTCAAAACAACTACATAAAAAATACTTTGTAAGATGTGGCTCACATATAAGATAAAAAAAAAATAGACAAAACTAACCAGCAGTCTTTGAACGGCGTGGTCTGCTTGTGGCGGGGGTCTTGGTCTTGGGCTTCGGGGCGTTAACATAGAGAGTAAAACCCTGCTCCCGTCGCTCCAACTCCTCCTGATGCTCGTCCTTCTCCTTTTTCTTAAGCTCTTTCTTTAATCTACATAGTAGAATAACAAAATTAAATACATCAGAAACATTAATAGCTGTGAAAGTCTGAGTCAGTTGAAAGGTTGGAATTATATTTTGTTAAGTTCTAGACAATTTTTGTATTTCCTGAAATTTGGGAACTTGGACGGAAAAATAGATTTGATCTTAAATTTCACGATTCTTAACGCCGTTTAACTGCTGACTAAGTTATGACTGAGCACTGCATATTGACCTATTGGTGAGTGTTTCATTGGCCATTTTATGGAAGTTAATTTTTCAACGGAAATCTAAACGCTAAGATCCCAACACAAACATCTTTCCCAACATCGAGATTATGTGTCAACATTTTAAAGGAAAACGTACCATAATTTTACATCCAAATGTTGACAAATATACTCAGATTTAAATAGGAAGTGTTATAGTAAACGTCTTTACCTGTTCTTCTCTTGGAGAAGTATTAGATATTCCTCGTGTGCCGTGGGTTCATCATGCGCCAGGAACTGAAAGTACAAATATAAACTTGCACATTTTCTGAATACTATATCAACGGGGTAGTTGTTGCATATTTGCACCAGTCTCGACTTAATTATATTAGCTCTGATAATTGGTGCAGTAAAATTCTAAAGATCATTTTCAGACCGTTATTATCGGTATAAACACATTGTCTGCCGGGCGAATTACTCTAAAATCACAGAAGCCCGGCCAATTATTGTTCCGTGTAGGCATCTTTTTTAACGGTATGTTAAGGTCAATTAATCCATGCTAAAATAGCGTAATGAAATCATATAGATCTATATGAATAAACATACTATTTGAAGAAAAAGTTCATTTACAAATTGAAATGACAATTTTCACATTCAACCATTATAATTTCAATTCCAAGAAACTCAAAAAAAAAAAGTCCTCTCCCTGTGAATGTCTGATGGTTGCCAACAGAACTGAAGGTATTACTGCCTTTGTCTAAGCGATTTTCTTGACGTGGTTAGAAAAGTAAAAGGCGATTTCTTTGTATGATACACATCTAAACCTACTCAGATAATAATTTTTTTCTTGTTTCAAAAGTAGTGCTTATTTAGATATCACCCGGTAAGAGCACCAGACATCAGCTCATGGCTTGAGAAGAACCCAGTTGGTTTGTAGTTACTTTCTTTCTTTTTTTATTTGTTAACAAAGGTAAAAAAAAATTGCCTTTTTCTGGGTAATTTGTTTATTGAAGAAGGTATAACACCTAAAAGCATTATTGATCTATAACGGACTGCACTGATGCTTCACCAACAAAGACGTCACTATGGAGTAGTGCCAGATGCTACGATGCAAAGATAGCTTAACCAGTAACCACCCAATACAAGTGATCAATATCACTGATTGTCGACGATTCGGTGAGCCTGCCTAACCCTAACCAACACATTAGACCACGTACATCACGTACACAAAGGTTCTAACCACCATAGATAGCACACACCGAACGGAGTTATAAAGCACACGTTAGACTTAACTGTTCTACGTGTACACACTTTGATGCACTCAGAACTGATTAGTGAATATATATAAAAAATAAGACTTATTGACTTATGCACAACGCCCATTTTGTATAGGGGGATTTCCATTAAGTACATTGAGTTTTCCCTGATTCTAGACCCCCAACCCCTTGGTCAAAAGTATACATAAGATAATACAGGGACGTACGTATATTTTTCATAATAGGGAGTTAAAGCAACTCCAACGCATCGCGTAAGGTAAACGCAACGATCTCTTATCTCTGCTGTAATGACTGATGCCACAATTATTACATTAGGAGTATATTTCATTGCCAGTATGGTATTAATAAATAGATGTTTGCTTTTTTCAAATCTTGTACTGGTTGTCTGAGGTGTTGATAGAAAGATTTGAGATACGTCAACGTATCCTAATGTCTCACCACCCACCCCTATGATACGTATGTACTTAATGGAAGGGTCCCTGATGTAATATTGCAAAGAGATTGGATCAGAATAGAGAAAGTGTTATTTGAATTCATGTTATTAGTTGAAGTGATGAAACGTGTGCGATTCGGTTGGGCGTTGTGACACTGAAATATAGAGCTAAAACTGCACGAATTTGGAAAAGTATTATTGCGCATGAACCTCATCGTAAACTACTCTTATTAGTCTACCTCATTTAATGTAAAATTTCCTAATGTAACATGCTCAATGACTTTGCAATAATAATAGTCAAACACAACCTGACCTAAACAGAGCTGCGACAAAAGTAATCGTATTAATTTCGACCCTGAACATTCTCACTTTCCAGAACTTTCTCTTCTGCCCGTTCTGAGATACTGAAGAGGTGAGTAGAGAAAAATCTATAACCAATGCCTCCCAAAAGGAATCTCTATAAACTAATGACAGTTATTTCCCAGAGATATCAAACCTGCATCGAAATTTAACTAGTCTGTAAGTGCATCACATCGCCCTAGAATCGCTCACCTAACGTCGTTAAAACTTACGTCAGACCGTTAACAAACTTGGACGTGGGACACAATCAAAAGTGTAATAATAATGAGATATACCTCTGAATGCACGACAAACTTGATCTCTTACTGCGATAAAGTAGAAAGAAAACAACCATTATGACTCACAAGTCGATAACTATAATGTATCCAGGTGGTTCTTGGCCAAAGTTAAATGCAAGAAGACAAAAATCGAAGCTGATATCATCTACAATATCATTTCCAGCTACATATTAATATATTATCAGGGATATTTCTAGCAGGCCTGCGGGATGCGGCGTTAATCTTTAATGATTAGCCTTTCAAGTTTCAAATTTCCGCACAGAGTATAACATCTGCTGTATATTTAAGTTATGGCGTGAACTAGCTCTATTGTCCGAGGAAAAAAAACTCCTATATTCAAATTGTACTACACGGTGCTTGTGATATGACTTATCATTATTGATTTTGTTTTCAAACTCTAGTTCATGAACTTAGTTGGAGCATCAGGGTTGATAGGCACAATCCAAGTTCAGACTTTTTGGCCATAATAATAATCCCTCTTTTAGGTTATGTTCCAATGACATCACTAATTTTTGACACACTGAATCACTTATCAAAGAACACTCATCAAAACTCACCAGATTATATTAACTAATTATATAGGTATGGTCCCTGTCTTGTTTGTGTACTGATTAAATAATTGAATAATAGGCCTGAGGGTATGCGACACAGAATAGACCGCTGGGTTCATCACCCGACATTTAATTACATAGGAGCGGTAGTTACCTAGGAGACGCGTTTTGCATAACCTAATCATATACGGGAATTGCTGCAACCTAGGTTTCAGCACTTATGCGTGCAACCACTGTGATTATTTACTGTGATGAATGGGTGAATATAGGCAGGTTTACTCATGGCATTATCTTTTTTTTAGTAAACTAATTCTTAATCTTAATTGTTCATTATAAATCTTTGTAAAATATAGGTATTGATCATATTATATCAAAAGTTCAATAAATTCCTGGTGACATGGTATATTCTATTTGTCTCTATAATAAGTATTGACATAAGTACGGCAGGGTACCAACCGAATGTCCGTTTTCAAATTCCCTGTGTTTTCCCTGCGATTTCCCTGTCCCACTGCAATTTTTCCCTGTGTTATATCCAGCAAGTCTTTCAAATTGAAAAGCCTCTGTGTGCAAATTTTTTTTGGACAACCCAACAACAAAATGTTAAATCCCTAATATCTTGAGAATAAGGAATTTCCGGACCTGGCCAAATGAAATTCCCTGTGTTTTCCCTGTGTTTTGGAAAAATTTCCAAATTCCCTGTGTTTTCCCTGTCAGGGAATTCTTTTTGCCATTTTCCCTGTTTTCCCTGTTTTCCCTGTGTGGTTGGTACCCTGTACGGTATTCACAGAATTACATGTATTATCAAATTGTAAAAACTCTAAATTAGCTGTTCTATAATGACTTATAGTTTTTTTCTTTACATCTTAATGCCTTATGTCTTTCACCTTTATTGTTGATCACATGTTATCTATAATAGTACTTGTTAATTGAAAGGAGAATCAGGTTACAAACTTTTGTTTAATTGTTGATACAAGCAGTCGTCAAACTAACTTTGTTGAGTGTCACAGTCAGCCATCAGGGCCTAGGGGCCTCATGTTCTAGTTTTAAATTAGTAAATGTGTCGGCCATCCGGGCCAATTTTAATGTGATTTCCCTGAAAATTGTCAGCCCTGATACAAAATTTGAGGGATATTACATTAAAATCTGCCCACATGGTCGACAAATTTCCTAATTTATACATGAATAGAACGTTAGTTTCTACCACTGAAAATAAATTAGTGGTATTGTTTCGGTACCCCTGACTAAGTGACTGGGGAATTTTTTCCCTTTCGTATATATCTAATCATCATTCACTTAAAATCAGGTCACAACAGTCTGTGAAATAACTCTTGAATCATAATTTGATGATCATCCGCACATCTTTTTCTTTTAAATCTCAGTTAATGGGCTGAAAATAGATATACAACAAAAGATGATATAATTTGTTGTGCAAACCAGTAGGGGCCAAATTTAATGTATAACTTTTTAGATGTAAACCCGTCACACCTAAAATATCATAAATGAAGTGTCAACTTACAGTCTGATCTTCCTGCACTTTGATCGTTGTTTCCTTGGCACTCCACTTCTTTCTGCTATAAGTATCTGAAATTGAACATATACATTGAATGGAATCAATTTCATTCTGATTTAGAACGGTTTTAAGATAGACTTTACGATAATTTGTATTTCCTGATAATGTTAAATTAGTCACTCAGTTAGGGCTTTCATGCTAAAAATTTTCAGGATCCCAGTTATCCCAGCATGTATTGAATGATATGGTTTTTTGATAGAACTAAACAAGGTAGCTCTCCTACCAGGTGAAGCCGGTTGGCCGTGCTAGAGTCACCCAGACCAAAGGGTAATATATGCTTCCCCAATCTAGGGGCCCGCACCAAAATCTAGGGGCCCTCACATATATAGTCAGTTTGTCTTTAAAAACACTATGTTTTATTGTAAAATATATAGAAATCTGTAATTGTTATACATGATTTTCTAGGGGCCAGTTGGTCCCTAGGACCGAAAATCTGGGGGCCCGACCTGCTTTTTAAGGGCCTCGGGCCCCAGGGCCCATGGTTACGTCCACCCTTGCTGTGTTCCCACCAATTTCCCACTGAAATGCACTGCCAGCAGACATTAATCCTACACTCAGTAGTCAGTATACAGTGTACACTGTTTTCCCACTGCGTTTTGTTCCAGGCTGGCAACTTATCACCACTGGTGTGGCCATGAGGAGGGGCAAGAGGTTCCTATTTGTAGCATATCATATCATATTATTCGCCCACATGATGATCATGATGGTTTTTGGAGTTTATCGTCCATTCAACAATTTTCCAGCTATATCAGGACTAACTCACTTTTGTGTTTACCAGTTGGGTGACCAAATCTATGGGGGTGAGAATGACGGCAAGGCAAGGTGGTCTAATTGTCCTCGCCAAGGATTGAACCCGGGCCGGCCACGTCTGATGCCAAGATGCTAACCACTAGACCACCCTGCCCCCTTTGGCCCACATGATACACCACCCAGTCACATTTATACTGACAATGACTGGGCTGACCGGTTATGGTCCATGGTTCTTACTTCATACAGAATGCCAGGCAAGCAGTAACCACTGCCATTTTTAAAGTCTTTGGTGTGACTCGGCCAGGGATAAATCCCAAGACTTCCCAGATTCGGAGCGGGCACTCCACTCGGCAACGTCGACACTCACTAATGGCGAATCATCTCTGCGCTGTAGTGACCACTGGGTTCGGCCCCGGTCAGCCAAGCGCGACAAGCGAAAACCGCGGGACTATTTATTGGCCACATAATAATGAGGCCGCGTAGTAATAATAGCCATGGGTGTCGAGTTTTCTTCCTACATAGCAGATAGTACTCTCACGGACCATTTACCCAGCGCAGAGGTGCTAACAGCACAGAGTGCGAGCACTCTACCAAATGAGCTACCGACTCTGGTCTCCCTATTTGTTGTCTTCTATGAACAGAAAGGGGCTGCTGTGGACACATTCTTCTCAGGAAGCTCCCAAAGGAACCCGTGACCTGGGTCCCAATGGGGGGGAACTGAATGACCTACCACTCATCCACCTAGACCTCCCACTGCACTGTCACCTGAAAAAGTTGTTATGGGAAGCAAACTAAATATATATCCCTATCATCTTTTACATATTTGGGATTCATACCTAAAAGGCTAAATCGTCCCTACTCCAGTTTGTGGAGGGGGCACCTGTTCGAGGCTAACCCCACTGGCCAATGGCATGGCGGTATGCACCAGCTAAGCCAGCAGAGAGTGAGATGCTACATTAACAATTAATATAACATAGGATCCTATCAGACAAAACAAGTTATTTTGCTCTGACTTTTTAAATATTGGCCCAATCTTCATACCTGATCAAGTTTGGAAATCATCCCATACATTGCTTCAAATTTGTCAAATGTGCTTAGTTTTCCAATAACCCCATTTCCCCCCATGGCATAGACCCCTAATGCCAAACAGGGTCAATTCTGGAGACAAACCACAAACCCGTTTACTCCGTACAGGACTTTGACTCTCAGTTTCAAGCAATTTTGAACATTTCATGCTTGGATCTTTAAAGTTTAACTATCTATTCCAGAGGGTAACTGGAGAACTCGGTCCGCAGGAGAACTCGACCCAGGAGAACTCGGTCCTCTGGAGAACTCGGTCCAATGATATTTTGGCCACTATCTATCCGAAAAACAAGTGCATTACTGCCATTAGGGACGAGTTAGCCGTTTAGGTATGAATCTAGAGATCTATTAGAAGAGAGGGATATATATCTAGTTTGCTTCCCATTAGAAAGACTGTTGGACCGAGTTCTCCAGAGGACCGAGTTCTCCTGGACCGAGTTCTCCTGCGGACCGAGATCTCCAGTATTCTTTCAGAGTATTGGCATTTGCCATGGGCATGGCTGCCTAGAGCCTAGTCTTTTCTTTGTAGGTTTATGATCAGAACAGGCACCTGTCAATCGTCTTCATAATAACTAAACGTGTTGACAGAGGTACAGATAGTTTTTCTAGGAAAAGAAACGCATCAATCGAAAAAAAGAAAGCGACTTTAGAGGGACGAAATAGTAAGGCTTGCTATGCCAACCGATGTAAACAAACTTTTGTGGTTCACTTGCAGGCGCGTCATACAGGCCTATTTTGTTTAATATTTAGTCACATTCTATGAAATAAAGCAAGTTGATACATACCTCTGGGCATGATTCATACTGTCACGTTTCCTCAGTTAACTCAAAGACCAAATTGGATATATTTTGTATTGGTGCTCTCATCGGCGCTCAGAATGCGCGAAGCGGCCGCAGAATGCAATATGGCGGCACAGATCGAGGCTTCTGCGCGAGTTATAGATTTCCTACACAATTAGGCAATAAATCTCTTTAGAGAGGGATTCAGTACAGCAATAACTATATGATATGGTTCTTTAACATTGATTCGACAGATAACAAAAAAAGCTGACCAATTGACCACTTTGTTATGAGTAATTTTTATTTGAACTTTTCACACTTCGAAACCCCCGCGCGATCTCAATAAGTTAACGTTACCTTCGCATCAGTCACTTCAGTTCAGCAGTCACTCAGTAACGGCAGGAAGCTACTTTGGGTAAGAAGCGAGCGTTTTGGCGTCTTGCTCAGTCAAACCGCTCAGTCAAGGCCAGGTGCTGGTTTCGTTTCTGCAGGGTCCCTCTATGTCCTGATAATCAGAACTTGAAACTATGAACGGGATTGAAAGAGGAGTGTCGTTTCAGAGCTCTAGTCTAGGGCCTATCCTGTCATTTCGATTCGTGTTTCTAACGTTACTGACTCACTGGTCTCCACCGGACTTTCCAGGCTTTTCCACGCGGTCTATCATTTTCTAACATTTGATTCTAGATCTAGACTATAGATCATTGCAGCAAATAGTGATCAAAGAACTGTGATAGGAAAAAGTATAATCAATCATTGGGGGCCGTCCATAAATGACGTCATGCTGCAGGAGGGGAGGGCAGGGTTCGAAATTAACTTTTCTAGCTGTCAGCCCGGACATACTACAATGTATTACAGGTATGAAAAATAGGGGCTGATTTTTTTGTAATTTTCTCAAATTTGTCAGCCCTGATTCAAAACAATCAGCCTGGGGCTGACGGGCTGACGTTAATTTCGAACCCTGGGAGGGGGGGGGGGGGATCATGGTTGCATGACCAAACATGACAAGGGGGGAGGGGGTCATGTGGTGCATGACATCATGTTTAAAAATTTTCAAATTCAAGAATTTCATAGAAAAGTCATAGGTGCACTGAGGATATTGGATGCTGAAATTCCTTTTTTCAGAGACTCCAGGTTGAGTTAGCTTAAAATCGGGAGATCTCCCCCCAATGATTGCCAGAAAACGGGAGGTTATAATTACCACATTATTTAGGATAAAAGTTTATTACTACATTTTTATTATGGCTTTAATTAGACATTCATTTCTCATTATTAAGCCTATATTTGTTTGATATGATATCAAACACACTAATATTTGAAGAGCCTTTATCTGTAAGCGTGTATTTGACCATTTGCTAGTGGGATTCGACCTGTCAGACTTGGTTTTAAGCATGGTATTCCCAAATTTTATATTAGAAATAAACCCTGTGCTCCCGACAGGGTCATCAAAGGCCGGGTGTGTGGTGGCCTTTCTATGGGACATTGCACACTAAAGACCCCTTGCCACTCTTCGCAACGAGTAGGGTATTGCACCCGGTGGCAGGTTTCTCCTAAACCATATCATATATTCGGTCACCACCCTTGTGGCGTAAAATAAGCTGAAAAGTATTACCTTGTGCAGTCTGGAAAGAACCCATAAGTGTTGGCCGGACATTGAACTATCCCAACAAACAAACAAGACACCATGGGGGTTCCTAGGAAGAATATAGGCGCCCAATATCCCCTGCTGATCATAAAAAGTGATGATAGGGGGGACCCAGCAGCTGCACTGACCAAATTGTTCTTTGGGTTCATTTAGGGATGAGGTACAGTAGAAGTGGTTTCTAGGTTTTGATCCCCTGCTCTTTGCCTGCCCTGTCACCTTCATCTCATAGATGCGCACCTGGTGGTGGGTTTCTTCTAAATCATAGCATAAGCAAAGAGACAGATATATATATGTATGCTGATGATACTTTATTGATTACATCATGTGTTTGTAAAAATGAGGTAATAAGACTTTCACAAGAGGCCATGGATGCGGTGTCAAAATGGTGTAATGTAAATAAAATGAGTATTAATGATGTTAAAACTCAACATATGATAATATCAAGACAAAACTATCAAAGTGAGATCTTGAGAAATATCACTGTAGGAGTTCACATACTAAGAAATGTTGACTCTTATAGCTATTTGGGATTCTTGGTACATAACAAATTGAATTGTGATTTGTATATTGATGTTATATTTAAAAAAGTGAGTCATAAGCTATATATCCTAAAGCTGATGAGACGTTTTATTGGCCTTAAATGTGCCAGAGATGTATATAGAACAATGATTAGACCGCATTTTGAATATGCCGACTTTGTAATTGATTCTGGTTCTCAAAAAAAGATAACCAAATTAGATAGATTACAAAATAGAGCCTTAAGGATTATTGAGAACGAGATTTGTCCAGAAAAGCGGAAATCCATTAATGTTTTACAACATGAATTGGAATTACCGAGCTTAAAAGTGAGGCGATGTGAACATTTGTTGAGTATAATGTATAAATACAGTATACAAGATTGTTATTTGGATCATCAACGACCGAAAATTGAATTGCGTAGTAAGAGTAAAGTAAAATTCAAAAAGGCATTTACACGATTATATAAAGTGTGTCACAGTCCATGGTATAGAGGAGTTGAACTTTGGGATAGGTTTCCCATGAGTATTCAAACGTCAGAAACATTAACAAAATTTAAAAGAGAAATAAGAAATTGGTTGAAAGAACATATATAAATGATGTATGCCAAGCTTTCCGCTACATCATTTACCCTGACTTGCTGGAAATTGACTATAAATGGCTGATGATAATTATATATTTATTGGTTTGTATATTTGGAACTGAATGTAATTGTTCCTTCAATTAGGTCCTGAATAATTGAAAGGTTATTATTTGCAATTGTACCACCTACTCTTGTCATGTCCTACATTGTATATTTGTTGTTTTGTCCTTGTTGTTGTTAACCCCTTAATGTCATCTACACGAAAAACTTACCTTGTAAGATGTAGCTCTGAAATAAAAAAAAAAAAAAAAAAATACCCCCGTGGGGATCCGGGGTGGGGGTTCCTTCAAGAGCCTCCTAGAAAGAATAGGTCCCCAGCAGCCCCTTGCTGTTCATAGAAGGCGACAAATGTGGGGACCAGACTCAGTAGCTCTTTAGTAGAGTGCCCACTCTGAGTCTGGGAGGTCTTGGGATTTATCCCTGGCCGAGTCACACCAAAGACTTTGACAATGGGAGTGGTCACTGCTTGCCTGGCACTCGGTATAAAGTAAGAACCACGAAACATAACTGGTCGGCCTGGTGTCGGTATAATGTGACTGGGTGGGGTATTGTGTGGGCCTATGACATGATATCTTAGTGTGGCAGCACTATAAAGAGGGCATTGGGTCCCACTTCTACAAATAGGCACCTCATTTCATATATTATTCGGTCACCGCCCCTGTGGCGTAAAACGAGCTGAAAGGCTTTACCTTGTGCAGTCTGGTAAAAGAATGCTGAAGGGTTGGCCGGACGTTAAACTAATCCCACAAACAAACAAAGCCGTGAAAATGACCCTGGCTGTTGGTACGGCTTAAAACATCCATCCCTCACTCACTAACCCCGGGAGGGTCTGGGTAAGAATAGGCCCCCAAGTAGCCCCTGCTGATCATAGAAGGCTATGAACCCCGTGGGGGTTCGGGTAAGAATAGGCCCCCAGGTGGGGGTATAGATGGGGTCCCATGTCCCTTGATGAATTTAAAAAACAGCTGTGTCGCCTGTCCCTATATCTTAGTTTAGACCCATGTCCCTCACAAATTTAAGAAATGGCCCTGTCCCATGTCACTATCTTTTTAAGGCTCCTGTCGCATGTCAAATTTAAGAAAAGATCAATGTCACTTGTCCCTTAATTGCCATGTCACATGTTGAATTTAAAAAATGGCCGTGTTGCCGTGTCAAATTTAAGAAATTGCCTTGCTGCAGTGTCAATTTTAACCCCTTGCTGACTGCACCAAAATGGATTTTATCAAAGAAAATGAGCATCCCCAACTTTGTTTCTAAATTTTGATATTCTATAGGAGGGTTTCATCAGAAAATGTTATGTCATCATACAGCGACTTGTCACAGGGTTTGAAAAATGTAGTCACATTTTTTTATTTTGGTTGCCATGGTTACTATAGAATGTTTTGAATAATAATGACATTTCTCAAAAAATGCATATTTTAGGTCTTTTTTTTTTCAAATGCCCAAAAATATGAATACATATTGATTTTAGAGAGAAAACCCCAATTACAAAGTTGTTCTATAGGTTATTTCCAATCATTTGATACCATGTTCTTATAATCATCAATATTTGTCAAGTACCTATATTAACAGGATGATAGGTATGTTATGCTCCAAAAATGGTGGAATTTTCATTATTTCCAGTAATTCATAATACAATAGAATATTAAATCTTATTATAAATAATGAATATGCAAATTATAACAGAAAAATATTCAGAAATATTATTGAGGTCAATTCACTGAATGGTCGTACACATTTTTATATGATTTAAATATCAAAGCTAAAGCACATTATGAAAATAATGATCAAAACTATGATGTGTGTGATCTAATGGGCGGCCATCTTGAATTTGCATAAAAATGGCTGGTTTTTGAACCATTTTTCAGAATGAGAGGGTTGGATTATTTTGAGATCAAACTTCAAAAATTCAAGCAAAAGAGTTTCAAGTTTATAAGATTTATACCCATGAAACTTGTGAGTAGGCTACCATTATCTAAAAGGAAAATTATATATTTTGAATTAATATAAAAGCTTTTTAATCTTAAATACTCTAATCTTTTATGTGTGAATAAAGATGGCCCTATATATAAAATGGCAAATTTTCCTAATGTACCACCAATCAAAGTGTCATAAAAGAAATATTGGAGTATTCATGAGCAAAATGGGCCTCAATATGACTGTATCGTGACATCTGATATATATATTTAAAAAAATAACATTTGGATATGAAAATTATAGAAATTAGAGCCTAATTAATGACCATCGATCATATATGATTGATTTCCTATGGAGCCGTCAGGAAGGGGTTAAGGGTCTACAAACAATGATTTATATTTTTGCTGTTACTTTCGCCATTGCCTTCCTTACTTGTATTACTTTACATCACTGATTACCAATGAACAAATTTTCTCTCTCTTGTGTTGCAGAAATGGCCGATCAAAAGAGTGGGAGAAACTCAGAGTCTGCGAGTGATTGTGTTGAGACTCCCCTCTTCTCCTTTGGAATTTTGGCAGATGTCCAATATGCTGATATTGATAATAAACAAAATTATGAAAAGTCTGCATGGCGATATTATAGGCAGTCAGCTACATTATTAGAAAATGCCATTCAAAAATGGAATTCCTCTCCTTTTCCAGTCAGCTTCCTTCTCCAATTGGGGGATCTGATCGACGGTTTCAATACACTTTCAAACAGTGGTCAGGAAGCACTGGAAAAAGTACAAGGTATTCTTTCACAGTTCAAGGGAATATATGGCATTCATAATACATGGGGTAACCATGAATTTTATAACTTTTCCAGAAAGTTTCTTCTGGAGAGTTCTCTGAATTCCCATCCTGAAAAAGATTCTGAGAAAGCCTATTACAGTTTTTCACCTTATGTTGGGTGTCGTATTGTGGTGATGGATATGTATGAAGTGGCACTTCTTGGATACACAGAAAGTGACAGTGAATATCTAGAGGCCCATGGTATGATTAAGGCCATTAATACCAATGATGATCTTAACAGCCCAAATGGCCTGAGTGGCATGGATACCCGCTTTTCTAAGATAAATGGTGCTGTGAGTGCGACACAACTATTATGGCTGAATGAAATTCTCACAAAAGCTGACCAGGAAGGTGAATGGGTTGTTGTCATAGGTAAATATATTTTCCAAATTATAAGTATTTCTTTCCTCAAAAAGTCCTTGCCTAAATTCATAAGATTTGATAATATACCATATCAAAGATGCATAAAGTCTCCTATGCTTGGAATTCATTCCTTCGTAATGCATTAAGTCTCCTATACTTGGAATTGATTCCTTCTTTGATCTTAATAGCTTACAAATCTCTTCATAAATCTATGAGATGTTGCAATACATCAAACTTAGTTTTCTAGTCATCTGTTGTTTACCCATCCCAAATTATTATAATTTACAGAACCTTAGAAGACCGCAAAATTGGCAATTTTTAGTACTCACAATTGAGTGGTTTTACTGCAGGGATAAAACACCCATAAAACCTCCCTGAGAACTATCTGTCATCTGGCTCTTGTTCAGTTTTGCAGCCTGTTCTAGGGTTCTGTAGCTTTTCTGAATGTTTTATTTTCACTTGTCCTTGTAATTGATAAGGAATGTGAAAAACGTTTTCTTCTATTTCACAGGACATATTCCTATCTATCTGGACAGTTCATATCCCTTCTGTATGCTCTGGAATTATGCTGAGGTCTTGGAGGTTTTTCATCAACACCGCTGTGTATTGATGTATGCTGCTGGTCATGACCATGATGGTGGCTATGCAGTTGACAAACAAGGAATCCATCACCTCACAGTGAGGGCCATTGTTGAAGCTGATTCAACTGAAGATGCCACTGTCACTGCCCATGTCTTTAAAGGACGTCTGGAACTTATGAATGTTGGCTCACGGAAAAATCCTAAAGATAAAGTCATAATTAAGCTCAATGGATAACATTTTTAGTACTTCTGGACAAACAGTCCTCATGGCTCAGGCATTTCGTTGTGATCCGTTGTTTTTTTTACACATTTATTAAAAAAATGTTCATTATTTATGTACCTTTACAGAAGGTTCAAGCGGAGTTTACACTGCTTTGGTAAGATATTCATGCAAATTTAGTATACAAATGGAACTCAGAGTATATACGTCTTGTGTTGTATTATATTCAGTTATACAGAACACTTTTGATAATAGTCTGGCATAGATGTTAGGTGCCTAGAAGCGCTCAGACATCTTGGGACTGACCATCTTGTCATGTTAAAAAATCCTGGGAAAGTTGAATCCTTAGAAAGGTCCGACATAGATGTTAGGTTTTGCTGGATACCCGGCCATGTTGGCCTGCCTGGCAATGAGACTGCAGACCAAACTGCTCAAAATGGACTCAATGGAAATGCAACACACTGATCTCAAGCCACTTGTAAGGGAATATATCAATTCCCTCTGGCAAGCAGAATGGGACACATACCTAGAAAATAAATTACATTCAATTTTCCCTAACATCACTGATGCAAAGCCTTTTCAACTGCAGAAGAGAAGAGACCAAACTGTTTACTCACGGCACATTGGTCACTCAAGACTGACACACAGCTACCTTCTGAAAGGTGAACCACCACCAGACTTGCATTGTTTGCAACAAACCCCTTACTCGCAAGCACTTGTAAATAGAATGTGCTGACTTTACCCAGACCAAAAGTCAGTGTATACTGCCTGGATCAGTATGTCCGAAATATTTAAATGAGTTACTGAAATGCTACTGATTTTACACTGACTTGTTACTGCCAGCTCATTTAAATATTTCGGACATACTGATTTCCCACTGCTCAACCACTGTATTTCCACTTATTTCCACTGATTTTCCACTGAAAAGCTACTGAAAGTTAACACTGATTCTATACTCCTAATACACTGCATTTCCACTGAGTTTCAGTCCGGGTAATCTCCAGCGACAAAGGTATTTTCAAGCAACCACTTTACAACACCTTTTTCAAAGTGTACCTCCAAGTATCGTACTTGACTTCTTAAAATCAGCCAGATTATATGCACTAATATGATTCTCCTTTCTTTAATATTCACTTAGTTCAACCCATAATACTTGTCTCTTTCCAAATTCATTCATTTGATGTTCTGTCACCAACTGCAGTCTGGTAAAAGAACCCTAAAGGGTTGGCCGGACGTTAAACTAATCCCACAAACAAACCAACTGCAATTACAATGTAACCATGTCTTCGCCATGAATATGGCCTTTGTTGATGACATGGCTTAAAACCCCCAACACTCACTCACTCACTTGTGATAATATACTCCCCGTGGGGGTCCGGGTAAGAATAGGCCCTCAGTAGCCCCTGCTGATCGTACGAGGCGACGATAGGGGGGACCCTGCACTGACCAAGTGGTTTTTGGGTTCAATTCCCGGTCAGTGCTTGGTTCACCAAGGGATGAGGTACAGCAAAAATGATTGCTGGGTTTTGATCCCCTGCTGTTTGCCCGCCCTGTCACCTTCATCTCATAGATTTGATCACCAAAGACAGAATTCGTCCCAACTGGTTTTCGCCGTGAAAATGACCCTGGCTGTCGGTACGGCGTAAAACACCCAACACTCACTCACTCACTCACTGTGATAATATACTGCACTAAACGTACTGCTAATAATTATATGATTTATTTGTGAGCATGTTAATTTACAAGGTCAAACTGGATCTTAAATCAGGGATGTTAATAATTACCTGGTCATTAGTACAATTAGAAATTACCCAAAATGATATGGTTTGGTAAATGTAATCTTGTCTGTGAAGGCAGTGTTACAACTGCACTTGAAAATATTTAATGTTGAACCATATATCTCAGGAACCATTGGATGATTTTTCTCCACCCTCTTTCGCTTTAGTTGCCCTCCCACTGTGAAGGTTGAGAGACTTGTTTTCAGCTTCAGGGAGATTTATCCCTTAACCCCTTCTATCCGATAGGGCTGTATTTGGCTTCATCATGGACATAACCCATTAATTTTGAGCCACTTTCTATGAGTACTTGTTGATTAAAAACATATTTCACATACAGCTTTGAGGTAAATACCATAGAATTCTTTAAGATCCAGGAATTTTCCTACCATTGGTTTCATAATGTAATGTCAGTTACTTACTTAACAGTTATTTACTTAACTCAGTCTGGAAAGAACCCATAAGGGGTTGGCCGGACGTTGTTAACTACCCCAACAAACTTACTAACCAATCCTATGTTCAATACAGGCCTTTATGGCCTATCTTTTCCAGATTTAGCCATATCTAGAAATCAGCCCGATTTATTCTATCATTTAGGAAATTATTATGAAGAAACTAAATTTTTGTTATTTTTGAATTCTTACTAAGACAAAATCTCCTGGAGATTTTAATCCTTTTCTTGAAAATGAACTACTTGTAGGAATTATTGCATCATGGGAAAATTGAATCAAACATTTTTTCAGGGAAATTCTCAGTATTTGGAAGATTGTCATGGAACACAAATATTCAAACTAATGTTTCTTGATGTCTTTAGAAGATGTCTTTATCTTTTATGTACCTCAATGATATACTGAAATAAATAATTCTATCAAAAGTTATTGCATTTTCAACATTTCTAATGATTAAATAACTTAATTTCTTGTATGAGTATGGTTCAGTTCAACTTGCAAAACATTAAAACAACCCACAACCAACCCAACTACAATTTTGTCACAAATTCATGAAAATGTATAAACACTTCCAACGTACTCCTTGATGATTCTAAAGTGCCCTGTATATTCATTTATAAGCCATAAGAAACATTGTGATACATAGAAATGCTTTCAAAGATTTGGGTTTGTTTTGGGTTGCTCAGTGACAACTACTTCTGGGAAACACCCCATGTGACCAAATTTGTGAGTGTCCAGCAGTGGTCCGGCCAGGTCAGGTTCAGAATGCAGAGTGACCAACCAGGTCAGTCCTAGTCCAGTCCCACTGGTTGCTACCACCAGGGGGAGGCAAGGTGTGGTTGATCCCTGAGTGACCTGGTGGGAGTGAAGACCACTAACCTGCCTGGCCTTTGATACTTTGATATGAGTTCATATCAACCCATTTCAGAAAAAAACATTAAAGTGAGTAAAGCATTTTGATGATACATTACTAAGGAATCATGTATCCAGTAAGTGGTGTGTACGTGGTATGGGGCAGACAGACCCCACCTAGCTCCTAACGGTGTTGTGCTCCACCCAGGAGTGAACAGGTAAGGCCAGTGAAAACATTCAAAGTTCACTGTGGGCTGGCAGATTCACCTGGATCAGACCGTCGGTGACCACCCAGGGTGACTTTGTAGTGGTAATCTCTATCAACTGGGTCACTGGCCGGTTGTCTCTGCTCTACTGGTAGATTTGGGTGAGTCTATTGGTATCAGAGAGGGCTCAATGTACAGTCAGGCCATGGTAAAGCTAAATAAATCCAATACCCGGCCATTGGATTTTGTGGGTTTAGTTGAGCCATGCTCTCTGCGATCAGAATAGTTCTGGGAAGCAGAGGGAGCCTTATGGCTCTGAGAGGGCCTTAAGGCTGGAAAGGATTCCAGTTCAGGCTGCAGCCCACCATGTCTTATGATATAAGGGAAAGCTGGAGGAATCAAGTGATCTCCAAAACAGAACATCGAAGAAGGACATGTTTAACAACAACGAAAGTAAAAAGATCGTGCAATTCCTTCGAGAATGCCAACTGATAGATAAAATCTAAGAAAGGATCCAAAATCTAAGAAAGGATCCAGGAGTCTGGGATCCAGGGGCCACCCTGTGCTCCCGACACGGTCATCAAAGGCAGGGTGTGTGGTGTCCTTTCTATGGGACATTACACACGAAAGACCCCT
The DNA here is from genome assembly GCA_936440205.1 of Lepidonotus clava. Lineage (NCBI taxonomy): Eukaryota > Metazoa > Annelida > Polychaeta > Phyllodocida > Polynoidae > Lepidonotus > Lepidonotus clava. The sequence goes on from OW387135.1 coordinate 26,347,137, forward strand.
TGCCACTCTTCGCAACAAGTAGGGTATTGCACCCGGTGGCGGGTTTCTCCTAAACCATATCATAGATTCGGTCACCGCCTTGTGGCATAAAACAAGCTGAAAAGCATTACCTTGTGCAGTCTGGAAAGAAGAACCCATAAGGGTTAGCCAGACGTTAAACTAGCAATGCCAGACGAAAATTTTGATTAACTACCATCAGTTTCAGTCCAATTTTTTCTGGCAGAACTCATAATTCTAAGATGCTGAGTTTTTATTGCATCAAAATCAGGTTATTCATTCAAAAGTTATGGGTAAATTTATTGTGGAAAATTGACCACATTTTCAGCAGACCGCCAATACTAAAATACAATGCTAAATTATGTAAAATTCATAAGCCAATAACTTTTGATCTAATAATGATAAAAACTTCATTCAAAAACTGTCAGAAAGCTTAGATCTTGGTCTGCTCAGATAACATCCGAGCTAAAATGCATCTTTTAGCTTTGAACCGCGGCTTTTTAATTGAAAATTGTCATTTTTGGACAATTTTGAAGTAATTTCTAGAATGGACCCCCAAATCCATGCTATTTTGAAATTGATAAGCTAATAACTCTTGATCTAAAAATGATAGAAACTTTATTCAAAAACTGTCAGAAAGCTTAGATCTTGGTCTATTCAGATAATATTCAAGCAAAAGTTCTTTATCTGGCTTTGAACCGCGGCTTTTTTATTGAAAATAAAAACCTGTGGACCATCTGGAGGCCCTGGATCATCTCATCAAATTTATTACAAAGTTCTGTGGTATTTTGAAAAAAAGTTGGTGGATGTGTCACAAATCAATAGAAATATTCAGAAACTAGGATCCCTTAGCTTCAAAATGATATAAAGATCATCAATTTCTGCTTATAATAACTTGTGTAAAATATCTATAACTTAAGTCCATAATAAGTACAAAAAGTGTAAAGAACCAAGATTGTAAAGGCCATGCTTTGGCATTGCTAGTTAAACTACCCCAACAAACAAACAAGAACCCATAAGGGTTGGCCGGACGTCAAACTACCCCAACAAACAAACAAACAAACCACAAACTTGTTAAGATGGTTTCAAAGATACCCATTGTATGACAAAATATATCCAAGAGGATATTGAACTAAACTTCTATCAAGAGGTAGGAAATAAATATACATAAATAAAGCATCATTAGAAATTTACCCTAGAGAGGAATTAGTGATAGTGGATGTTACAGTTATGAAAAGTATAATTGGCAGGAAGCTGATGGCTGTTGTTTTGCTTGCTTTGACGCTGAACCAAAGTCTGCCATCCCTGGGGTCGTTGCCATCCCTGGGGTCGTTGCTATAAATACCTAGCCACATTGGAATCTCTGGTAATGAAAAGGCAGACCAAGCAGCCAAGGGGGCCTTGGCCCTAGATCCTGAGGTTGCTAGAATCCCACACACAGACTTACTGCCACTAAGCAAAACACATTTGCGGTCTAAGTGGCAAAGCGACTGGAACAAACAGGAGAACAATCTTCTACACTCTGTCCAACCCAAATTAGAAGAGAAAACTGACAAAAACAAAAGCAAAAGAGAGTGCCTGACACGGTCAGAACAGGTGAAACTGGCCCGTCTTCGGATAGGCCACACCAGGCTGACACATGAACACCTCTTGAAAGGTGAAGGTGCTCCTATTTGTCAGCAGTGTAACACCAAACTAACGGTGGAGCACATCATATTGAAGTGTAAGAAGACGGATGATAGTCGCAAGCGGCATCTCCAAAACAGAACATCGATGAAGGACGTGTTTAACAAAAACGGAAGTAAAAAGATCCTGCAATTCCTTCGAGAATGCCAACTGATAGATAAAATCTAAGAAAGGATCCAAGAGTCTGGGATCCAGGGGCCACCCTGTGCTCCCGACAGGGTCATCAAAGGCCGGGTGTGTGGTGTCCTTTCTATGGGACATTGCACACAAAAGACCCCTTGCCACTCTTCGCAACGAGTAGGGTATTGCACCCGGTGGCGGGTTTTCTCCTAAACCATAACATATATTCAGTCACCGCCCTTGTGGCGTAAAATAAGCTGAAAAGTATTACCTTGTGCAGTCTGGAAAGAACCCATAAGGGTTGGCCGGACGTTAAACTACCCCAACAAACAAACAAACAAAGTTGCTATAAAAGAAATGTTTAGCTTAAACATCAGTGCAAAGATGCATATTGATCTAGGATCAGCGCATTGATAAACACTTTCAGTTTTAATTTTTTCTAGAAAAATTTGTCATACATGAAATGTACTTAAATACTGGTTGGAATTGAGGTGGACTGGCTACTTAAGACCCCATCAAAGTGGTTGCAGGTACAAGTGAAAATCATTTGTATATATCTGAGGTTAAATAAGGCACTGATTAGAACACTAACCTGTACATGCCTAATGGTTGCTAACAGTCTTAATTGCACTGCTCTTCTATTAGAAATGCCACATTGGATAATTTAAACAACAAAACATTAGTAAGTATATTTACATTTTCTCTCATAGAGCCAACTATGATCTGCCCCATATGCCGCTTTACGGTGGGTTGGGTGAGTCCCATCTTTGGTCTTCCTGCTTAGGCGCACCTGGCCAGCCTCAAGAAATGCTTGATACATCCGGACAAAGATGGCTGAAAAGATTTTAATATATTCAGACATTACTAGATCATTCTCGTGCAAAATCTATTTCACCCCCAAAAATGATAGATTAACCCTTGATTTTAAATAATTTCAAATGAAAATCATGTACTTTCTACTAAACTGGAACTGGTGTTACAAAATATATACTTTTCCAAGATTCTGATCAATACAAAGAAACAGAATAAAAATTGTACAAAAAAAGGGTTTGGGGTAATATGAAACATACCAGTTGGTTGCACGAACTTCAACCAAAGGAACATCATGACACGGGCAGATGGAGCAAACATGATTATACGCTCTTTCCTTGCTGATGGAACTTAAATGAAATCACTAAAATTTCATACACATTTACGTTTGTAGAACCCCCGTGGGGATCCGGGGTGGGGGTTCCTTTTGGAGCCTCCTGGGAAGAATAGGTCCCCAGCAGCCCCTTGCTGTTCGTAGAAGGCGACAAATGGGGAGACCAGACTTGGTAGCTCAATTAGTAGAGTGCCCGCTCTGAGTCTGGGAGGTCTTGGGATTTATCCCTGACCGAGTCACACCAAAGACTTTAACAATGGTAGTGGTCACTGCTTGCCTTGCACTCGGTATAAAGTAAGAACCACGAAACATGACTGGTCATCCTGGTGTCAGTATAATGTGACTGGGTGGGGTATTGTGTGGGCCTATGACATGATATCTCAGTGTGGCAGCACTATAAAGAGGGCATTGGGTCCCACTGCTACAAATAGGCACTTCATTTCATTAATTTGGTCACCGCCCCTGTGGTGTAAAACAAGCTGAAAAGCTTTACCTTGTGCAGTCTGGTAAAAGAACCCTGAAGGGTTGGCCGGACGTTAAACGAATCCCACAAACAAACAAACAAACATTAGTAGAAATATGACAGAACTAAGGTTTTTCTTTCTACATGTGTTCAACTATCTCTTTTACATGTTCTTCCAATAGTATGACAGTAATATCTAACTTCGTTTCTCTAACCTACAGATGTGTATTTCACTAATTCTGGATCTCTCTGGTGCTCCAACATAAGTTTTATTCTGTCATTAGAATTTCAACACCATCTTATTCATCTATGTATGTAAAACATTTTTAACTACATTTGACAATTAACAAGGAATACCAATACCCCTGTTTTGGAATACTGAGAGATGATGCATTATTGGCACCACCAGGGACTCTCATGACTGAGGTTTGCCCCAAGTTGGAGGAGCTCATCTTATAGGACATCCTGTTACCGTGATTAAAAACAGAATGCTGCTATTTGTCAACACATGCCCAAGTATAGTACCCGATCTCATCGATCCTCAAACCCCATAAAACGGTCCGTTTGATATTGTCCACTTTTTAGGGATGGGCTTTTCTGCCCTTTGATACCAGGGAGGCCTCTCACCAAGTGAGAGTTCCTATGATTCGCTCTACCTTATTTCTAACACCAATCAACAAATGTGAAAAAGGAATCAGAGGTTGAAGAGTCCCCGTGGGGGTCCGGGTAAGAATAGGCCCCCAGTAGCTCCTGCGGATCGTAAGAGGATCGACAATAGGACCCAGCACTGACCAAGTGGTTCTTTACGTTCAATTCCCGGTTGGTGCTGTGGTTCACTAAGGGATGAGGTACAGCAAAAATTGATTTCCAGGTTTTGATCCCCTGTTGTTTGCCCGCCCTGTCACCTTCATCTCATAGATTCGATCATCAAAGACAAAATTCATCCCAACTGGTTTTTGCCGTGAAAATTATCCTGGCTGTTGGTACGGTGTAAAATACTCAACACTCACTCACTCACTCATATAAGGCGATAATAGGGAGGACCCCCTGTTGTTTGCCCGCCCTGTCACCTTCATCTCATAGATTCAATCATCAAAAACAAAATTCATCCCAACTGGTTTTTGCCGTGAAAATTATCCTGGCTGTTGGTACGGTGTAAAATACTCAACACTCACTCACTCACTCATATAAGGTGATAATAGGGAGGACCCCGCACTGACCAAGTGGTTCTTTGGGTTCAATTCCCGGTTGGTGCTTGGTTCACTAAGTGATGAGGTACAGCAAATATAATTTCCAGGTTTTGATTCCCTGCTGTTTACCCGCCCTGTCACCTTCATCTCATAGGTACGATTACCAAAGACAGAATTCATCCCAACCTCTTTTCGCCATGAATATGACCTCAGTTGTCGAAACAGCGCAAAGCATCCACTACTCACTCACTTACTCACCCAAGACAGAATTTGTCCCAACTTGTTTTTTCGTTGTGAAAATGACCCTAGCTGTCAGTATGGTGTAAAACATCTATCACTCACTCACTCATTCTGCTCTGGGTAGAATATAGGCCCCCAGTTGCCCCTGCTGATCATATAAGGCAACAATAGGGGGGACCTAGCACTGACCAATTAGTTCTTTGGTTTCAATTCCCGGTTGGTGCTTGGTTCACTAAGGGATGAGTTTCCACAAAGATTATTTCTAGGTTTTTATCCCCTGCTGTTTGCCCCCTCTGTCACCTTCATCTCATAGATACAAGCATCACAGACAGAATTCGTGCCAACCTGTTTACGCCATGAAAATTACAGTGGCAGTCAGTATGGGGGAAAACATCCAACACTCATTCACAAAAATGTGATTGTTTTCCCTAGTGTAGGTCTCATTTTCGGCCCCAATTGGTTTTTTAGCTTTTGAAGAATGAGACATCTAAAGGTTGCAGTATGTGGGTCACGTGTTGTGGCAGGCAGAACATTATAATGTTCTTCACCCAAGCAGATTCTATAGCAGGGGTGCTCTCATCGCTTGAATGGCCATCAAGTAATAGGAGAATCTTTTGAGTGGGATCTGTTCTCCTTGCATCTACAAAGGGGATAAAAATCTCTGTGAGCCTGCTTTCGAACACTTATGCAGTCACCCCCCCGTGGGGGTTCAGGTAAGAATAGGCCCCCAGTAGCCCCTGCTGATCATATGAGGCGACGTTGGGGGGACCCTGCACTAACCAAGTGGTTCTTTGGGTTCAATTCCCGGTTAGTACTTGGTTCACTAAGGGATGAGGTACAGCAAAAATTATTTGCAGGTTTTGATCCCCTGTTGTTTGCCTGCTCTGTCACCTTCATCTTATAGATTCGATCCCCCCATGGGGATCCAGGGTGGGGGTTCCTTTGGGAGCCTCCTGGGAAGAATAAGTTCCCAGCAGCCCCTTGCTGTTCGTAGAAGGCGACAAATGGGGGGACCAGACTCAGTAGCTCTTTGGTAGAGTGCCCACCCTGAGTCTAGGAGGTCTTGGGATTTATCCCTGGCAGAGTCACACCAAAGACTTTAACAATGGTAGTGGTCACTGCTTGCCTGGCACTTGGTATAAAATAAGAACCACATAAGATAATAATATTGGTCGGCCTGGTGTCAGTACAGTACACCAAACTAACGGTGGAGCACATCATATTCAACAAACTTGAAGTTTGCTCTAGAAAAGTTAACCCTGCTATTGTGTCCAATATGAAATGTTCTGTGGAAATTGCAGAGCTGCTTTAGGTTTAAATGCTCTTGCATTTGAAAGGTGAAGGTGCTCCCATTTGTCAACAATGTATCACCAAAATAACAGTAGAGCACATCATGTTGAAGTGTAAGAAGATGGATGATAGTCGCAAGAGGCATGAGCTCCTCGACAGGCGGCAGTGGGCCTGCAAGGGTCAGGGGACACTTTAAGCTAGTTATATAGTGCAGGGGAGAGTCACTGAAGGCCCCCATATCTAACCAAGGATGAATTAACATCCTACTGTGGCACTGTCTAGTCGGCGTACATATCGGGCTGCTGGGTCACAAGGGGTAAATCTCTCAAGTAGCCCACTGCCTTTTCGTGGCTTTCACCACACCATCTCAATGGCATGTATACAATTGTCCTCGGGAATGACACCTCTTTCTCTCTCAGCTCTGGAAAGAACCCATAAGGGTTGGCCGGACGTTAAACTACCCCAACAAACTCTCTCAGCTCAGAGAGCAGTGGTTGTATGCAGGCATCATATGAAGCTGCCCCGTGGGGGTCCGGGTAAGAATAGGTCCGCAGTAGCCCCTGCTGATTGTACAAGGCGACAATAGGGGGGACCCTGCACTGACCAAGTGGTTCTTTGGGTTCAATTCCCAGTCAGTGCTTGTTCACTAAGGGATGAGGTACAGCAAAAATGATTGCTAGGTTTTTTTTGCCCGCCCTGTCACCTTCATCTCATAGATTTGATCACCATAGACAGAATTCATCCCAACTGGTTTTGGCCGTGAAAATGACCCTCGCTGTCGGTACGGCATAAAACACCCAGCACTCACTCACTCATACAAAGCTTCCCCAGTATACTTCTTACCAGTGCAAGGACAGTGGCGTCACACCTCTATGTAGATTGATGGTCTGAAAAATAGAAAATAATGCAAGGACTAATTAATTCCAGGAAGTACAGTCACAAACAACAAATGTTGCACATTACAGGTAGAATAGGAGCAGCTTTTACTTCACCCAACCTGATAAGATAAACACCTGTTGCACCATCTTAGTTGTTGTGCAATGTTCAATTGGTATCAAAGTTGACAAATAATCCTAAGGCATTGCAGTCAATATGATAGCATTTAATGCCAATATGAATACATAAAAAATATTGAAATCAAGGCATTGAGGCTTTGGAAGAAGGCCTTCCAGCACATTGACGGAGACACTTTTTTGCATTGCATTCACATGAATTGTTACCTTACCTGTCAGGTGAAGCTTTCACAAGAGCAGGCTTGCTCATGTGTGAAGCACTCTTTAGTTCATCTACAGCTTGTAAAGTGGCCGTGGCTGTTAGAGCCAAAATCTTTGCTTCCTGTAGTGAAGACCGTAACCCGAACAGCTCCATGAATGACAGCCATAAATTTGGTCTTATTGGGAGTGCACCTGCCAGTATGTGGTATGTACTCGATAGGGGCTGACAGACCCCAGGCTGGCAAGAACCCAGAAGGGTTGGCCGGATGTTAAACCCCAACAAACAGACCCCACCTAACAGTGTTCTGCTCCACCCAGGAGTACAGGCAAGGCCAGCGAAAACGGTCGGTAACCACCCAGGGTGACTTGGGATCAGGAATCATTATCAACTGGGTCTCTGCTCTACTGGTAGGTCAGGATCTAACGGCATCAGAGAGTGCTCAATGTACAGTCCCCAGCGGGCAAAACAACGTTGAATCGCCCCGTGGGGGTCCGGGTAAGAATATGCCCTCAGTAGCCCCTGCTGATCGTACGAGGCGACGATAGGGGGGACCCTGCACTGACCAAGTGGTTTTTGGGTTCAATTCCCGGTCAGTGCTTGGTTCACTAAGGGATGAGGTACAAAAAAAATGATCGCTGGGTTTTGATTTCCTGCTGTTTGTCCGCCCTGTCACCTTCATCTCATAGATTTGATCACCAAAGACAGAATTCATCCCCACTGGTTTTCGCCGTGAGAAGGGCCCTGGTTGTTGGTACTGCGTAAAACACCCAACACTCACTCACTCACTATAATTCTCCTTTCTTTAGTAATTACATAGTTCAACCCATAATACTTGTCTCTTTCTCATTCATTTGATGTTCTGTCACCAACTGTAATCACAATATAAACATGTTTTCACCATGAATATGGACTTTGTTGCCGACATGGCGTAAAACCTCCAACACTCACTCACTCACTGCTGGCGAGGGGAGACCTGGCGAGGGGAGTCTTCCGGACAAGGGGAGATCTCATGGCGAGGGGAGATCTCGTGGTGAGGGGAGATCTCATGGTGAGAGATCTCGTGGTGAGGGGAGATGTCTTGGTAAGGGGAGATCTCGTGGTGAGGGGAGATCTCTTGTTGAGGGGAGACCTCGTGGTGAGGGGAGATCTTGTGGCAAAGGGAGACCTCCTGGTGAGGGGAGACCTCCTGATGAGCGGAGATCTCCTGGCAAAGGGAGATCTGGTGAGGGGAGACCTCTTGGTGAGGGGAGACCTCTTGGTGAGGGGATACCTCCTTGCGAGGGGATATCTGTTGAGGGCACACCTCATGGTGAGGGGAGATCTCCTGGCCAGTGGAGACATCCTCGAGAGGGGAGACCTCAGTCAAGGCTGGATTATGGTTCTTTGATATACCAGTCAGCAGGGAAATCCCACTTGGACAGACTAAACCCCATCCAAAACCAGGGCCTACGAATATGTCTTGGCGCTTTCAGAACATCACCAGCCAAAAGCCTACATGTGGAAGGCAATGTTCCACCTTTACATTTAAGGAGGGAAAAATTATCCTTACAATATGCAATAAAGGTCAAAGCTGACAAGAGAAACCCAACACATGATACTATATTCCGCACACATAACAGCGAGTTGTTCCAGTTAAATCCAAGGGTGGCCAAACCATTCTCTACCTCTGCTAAATCTGTGATCAGAGAAGCAGAAATACCTTTGAAAATCATCAGAGAAATAAGACCACCCAAGAACCCACCATGGTCCCAGAGTAAACCTGTGGTCATCCTGGAACTATGCAATAACAAGAAGAACGAAACTAACCCCTCTGCTTTCAGGAATGAATATGGAGCCCTGAAAGACCAATACAGTGATCATTTCCCCATCTTCACTGATGGCCCCAAGGAAGGAAATAGAGTGGGTTATGCAGTACATACAGAGTATGGGGACCTGACCGGTGCCCTTCACGGCCAAGCCAGCATTTTTACTGCTGAAGCACGTGCTCTGGCGCGTGCACTAGACTGGATCAAAGTATCAGGACACAAAAAGTTTATCATCTTCTCAGACTCAAAGTCCTGTTTACAAACTATCCTACAACATCAGCCTAACAATCCCATAATCAGAGATATCCAGCAAAGTCACACCAACCTGAAATCGGTTGGCAAAGAAGTGATTTTCTGCTGTCCAAACCAAATTAGAAGAGAAAAGTGACAAAAGCAAAAGAGAGTGCCTGACAAGGTCAGAACAGATGAAACTGGCCCGTCTTCGGATGGGCCACACCAGGCTGACACATGAACACCTGTTGAAAGGTGAAGGTGCTCCTTTTTGTCAACAGTGTAACACCAAACTAACGGTGGAGCACATCGTATTGAAGTGTAAGAAGACGGATGACAGTCCCAAGCGGCATCTCCAAAACAGAACATCGATGAAGGACGTGTTTAACAACAACGGAAGTAAAAAGATCCTGCAATTCCTTCAAGAATGCCAACTGATAGATAAAATCTAAGAAAGGATCCAAGAGTCTGGGATCCAGGGGCCACCCTGTGCTCCCGACAGGGTCATCAAAGGCAGGGTGTGTGGTGTCCTTTCTATGGGACATTGAACACTAAAGACCCCTTGCCACTCTTCGCAACAAGTAGGGTATTGCACCCGGTGGCGGGTTTCTCCTAAACCATATCATATATTCGATCACCGCCCTTGTGGTGTAAAATAAGCTGAAAAGTATTACCTTGTTCAGTCTGGAAAGAACCCATAAGGGTTGGCCGGACATTAAACTACCCCAACAAACAAAGGGAGAGGCAATCTCCTAGCAAGGGGAGACCTTGTGGGGAGGGGAGACCTTGTTGGGAGTGGAAATCTCCTGGTGAGGGCACACCTTGTGGTGAGGGGAGATTGCCTGGTGAGGGGAGACCTCCTGGTAGGGTGAGGGGAGACCTCCTGGTAGGGGGAGAACTGGGCAGGAGAGGCCTCGCATGGAGGGGATGCCTCGCGACGAGGGGAGGTCTCTTAGAGAGAGGAGGCCTCCCAGGGAGGGGAGGCTTCCTTGGGAGAGACAGCCTCTTCAAGTTTCCGCTTGTGGGCCTTTCTCTCCCAATACACAGTAAACAGAATATACAAAATCACCGGCAAATGGGCTGCACTGGCCTCAAGTATGAGCTGCAACGCAGCCTTGCGTTGGATTCCAAGCAGTGATTGCGGAGCCAGTGGGCCGTGGCAAAACAACCCCTGAAATATAGAATAAAAGAGAAAATAAACATTAAAATAATGTACACATGTACATAAGTGACTATAAATACACTTATTTTTCATTCCCTAGGGGGCCGATTATAAATGATATCGCACACTAAGGGGAGGGTGAGTAGGTTTAAAAGTGTGACACTGCCTGAAAACGGGGCTTATTATTGTGTATAAAATAGAAAACCTAGTGTGATGTTGGGGAAGGTTTAGAATCATTTTATGAACAGCCTCTAGTTCCTCTAGCCTCTGTTCCTCTTTTGTTCTATTGACATAATGTTTTGAGTAAATATACATTAATTTTTTTACATTAGGTTTCTAATAGCTTTTGAAAGTACCAATGGCAATAAAATTTTGTTCATTAATGTTCATTTTTAAGGATTTCTTTACCACATTGAAATGATCATCGTCAAAATGTAGAAAAATAAATGAATACAAGGACGTATACTGAATTATTACCACAAAAGAGGAATTAATATTGAAAAGTGAAATGTTATGAAATACTGTCTTTTCACTTTATTATTTATCCTGACATTAACCCTTAGAATTTTTTTATTATTATTACATCCAAACTCTTTCATTGCATTTCTCAATGATCTTCCAAGAAGTGTAAGGACATGAGAATTTTTGGCTTAATTTGGTGCATAACATGCCTATGTTGACTATACGAAAAGTTGGTAGAGTCTATTAAATGACATACAACCGTTGAAAACATTACTTTGGTTTGTCACTGTTATCATGTCTAACTAAAACTCAGAGGACCTCCCTAAACCCCGCTATCCACACATAACATTCAGTGTCGGAAATAAAGCTGAGCCTGCACCCGGCGTGCACATTTTTGTGGCCGCATGCATGATTTTTTTTAGGTGTGCGCCCACAATGTGCACACTTTAATCATTTATATAATTGCTATATATATTAGGAGAGTGCATAGCTTGAGGAATTATGCATCTGATGGGTGCACAAGATAAACGCTTAATTTCCGACACTGACATTTCATGAACAAATCATAATTATGAATTAAAGTTTGAGACTTCATGCCATGGCTTCAGGCTTGCCTGTCAGAAATGCCTGTCATTTTTGATTGATTAGACACCAATTAGGCATACAACTGTAGTGAATTAGTGAAACATTGTGCTTACATTCTAACCAAAAAAAAACAACGTAATAATTGTTTCCAACGAAATTGACGTTTTAATGTCATCTCTGATTGAAAAGTGGCAGAACCACTTTTTTTCCCGGAATTAATTGATAACAGATGGATTTATTATCATTATCTTCATAGCTCAACTTGTCTGCATCTTAGTTCAAAGTCATATAATATTCAGGGTTCCCACATACTCAGAAAAATCTAATTCCATGACTTTTCCATGACTTTCCATGACGAAATTCTGATTTTCCAGGTTGACTTTCCAACGTTCAAATAATTAGAACCATTAAAAAAATGATACAATCAACGGCATCCCATCACCCTACAGCCGTCCTATCCACACCAGTATATGTGAGAATTCAATGAGTGCAAGTACCTTCCAAGAAAGATCCAAATACCTAATGCAAATAAAGCTTGTTCTCTTCTATTACGAAATGTAGTGTGCCCTTGCCTGATAGATATGAAATAAACTTATGATCACCGTTGGAATTTCAACCTCCTCCCCCTACCATTACACAGGAAAATATGGATTACTGTAAAATCCCATTTATTAGATGCATCTTACAAACAAAATTAGGGTAGGGTTTGTAACCTAAAAGTAGGGGTACATCTTTCAATCTGGTTTATCTTAGAAAAAATCTGAAAAACAATGATTTACTGGTTAAATTCATTGTTTCCTCCTTTTAAGACCTGGAAATTGGGCCCCCGTGGGGATCCGGGCGGGGGTTCCTTAGGGAGCCTCCTGGGAAGAATGTGTCCTCAGCAGCCCCTTGCTGTTCGTAGGAGGTGACAAATGGGGAGACCAGACTCAATAGCCCATTTAGTAGAGTGTCCGCTTTGAGTCTGGGAGGTCTTGGGATTTATCCCTGGCCGAGTCACATCAAAGACTTTAACAATGGTAGTGGTCACTGCTTGCCTGGCACTCAGTATAAAGTAAGAACCACGAAACATGACTGGTCGGCCCGGTGTCAGTATAATGTGACTGGGTCGGGTATTGTATGGGCCTATGACATGATATCTCAGTGTGGCACCACTATAAAGAGGGCATTGGGTCCCACTGCTACAAATAGGCACCTCATTTCATAAATTCGGTCACCGCCCCTGTGGCGTAAAACTAGCTGAAAAGCTTTACCTTGTGCAGTCTGGTAAAAGAACCCTAAAGGGTTGGCCGGACATTAAACTAATCCCACAAACAAACAAACAAACTGCAAATTGGGGGTGCATTTTATAAATGGGGCTTTCCTGGAACCAACTGGAGGAAAAAAAAATTGAGCCAAAAGTTAGGGTGCATTTTATAATGACGATCATCTTATAAATGGGATTTTATGGTCATCAAAAATTATCAAAGGCGTTGGGTTGTTCCGGGTTCCAAACACCCTGGCCCAGGCCTGGGACACCCCCCTCCCCCTGCTATATGCCAATGATTTGATACAATCCCCGGTAACGCTCTGATAAAGACATCGCCGCAAAATTAAATTTTATAGTAAAGATGATCTACTTACCGCAGCCTTACTGGCCAGTCCAGATGCTGCTTTGGACAGGGACATTTCCGTAAATCACTGTTTTTATGGAGTCATCCTTCTCTTCTTGTGCATCTTGTAGCCACATGCAGACAAGTCGTGACGTCATGTCATGGCTGCCGCAAGCCGGCCAACAAGGTTCACGACATTCATTTTGGTTGAATCTTGGCCATTGCCAAATCTTAATTGAAAATTTCCCAAAATACCAATGGTTTCTTTGTAAATTAACCTCAGCCTGGAAATTTCTTACGTATTATAACGATAGTACCAAGTTAATAGGTGTGTTTCAAACATCATTGTTCGTGGTTGCCCTTAGCAACAGCTGACTCAGTATCTGCTTGGAGATTGCTCCACTCGTCATCACTTTCAGTACCGAATTAGGGTTTTTCGCGTATCGCCTCCCTTCGGCCCCTGGGCACGCAGAGGTGTGTAAATTACCAATGTTTACCCAAAGTAAAGCTTATATGAATTTTAGAGTAAGAGGAAAAAAAGAAAGAAAAGAAAAGCTTTTTTTAGCCCTGCACAAATCTAGCCACTGCGTTAGTCACATCATTCATGGCCCATCATGTTTATACAGGCCCGTACCCAGGGTCTGCAGTTGGGGGGGGGGGGGCAAAAATCCTTAGGTGGAACTTTTCAATATTTTTGAGATCCGTTATTTCTAATCAAATTTGCTTATTGCTTATGATTTCAATAATAAAAATAATAAAAAAAAGTGGCAAGTCCACAAAGTGGAACTTTTCTATATTATCTCTCTTTTTTTAGTGGGTTAGGCCTACAGTGAATTTTTTAAAGGAAAAGTGGAATTTTTAATAAATTTCCTCTGTGGGGGGTGGCGCACCACCCCCACCTACCCCCATAGTTACGGGCCTGACCTGGGTGGGGCTTCTCCTGGGAAGGATATAGGCCCCCAGTATCCCCTGCTGATCATAAAAAGCAACGAAAGGGGGCACCCAGCACTGACCAAGTGGTTCTTTGGGTTCAATTCCCGGTTGGTCTCTGGGTTCACTATGGGATGAGGTACAGCAAAAAATGATTTCCAGATTTTTATCCCCTGCTGTTTGCCCGCCATGTCACCCTCATCTCATAAATACGATCACCAAAGACTGACCAAGTCAAACTGCCCCATGGGGGTCCCGGTAAGAATAGGACCTCAGTAGCCCCTGCTGATCGTACGAGGTGACAATAGGTGGGACCCTGCACTGACCAAGTGGTTCTTTGGATTCAATTCCAAGTCAGTGCATGGTTCACTAAGGGATGAGGTGCAGCAAAAATGATTGCTAGGTTTTGATCCCCTGCTATTTAGCTGCCTCATCTCATAGATTCGATCACCAAAGACAGAATTAGTCTCAACTGGTTTTTGTCGTGAAAATGACCCTGGCTGTCGCTACGGCGTAAAACACCCAACACACACTCACTCTGACCAAGTCAAAACATGTGTTTGAAAAGTCAGAATTCGTCCCAACTTGTTTTCGCTGTGAAAATGACTGGCTATCATTACAGTGTAAAACATCCATCATTCATTCACTGTCAGTACAGTGGTCCCAGAGTAAACCTGTGGGGTAAAGAGGTTCAATCTGTCCGTGTCCAAAGGAAGATCTCTTTCTCTGAAGCCCGAAGGATCGTGAGAGCATCCCGTGCTCCAGTGCTCACAAGAAGCTTGGCTTCATTGGTCAGGTCAAAGAAAGATGCAGGTTGCCAAACACCTGACTGGCCTGACTATGCTGTTAAGCCACAGCAATATCAAAAGGCTCCTCACCATCAGGCTGTGAATGCACAGCAAAAACAAAGTAAAGTTTGGCCCACACATGGGACCGACAGAGGGAGCAATACCACCTCGCTCCCTAAAAGAGGTCAGTCCCAAGTCTCAGGGACAAATACGGAGGGCATGACCACCCAGCCCTCCAAAGGCCCAAAACCATCTGGGCCTCCAGCTGAGTCTGGATCCTCTAGGATACCAGTACACGCTGGTAGTAAATCCCCACCAAAAAGACCAGGTGGAAGCTAAAGACCCGCATCATCCCTAGGGTCTGAGTGTGATGTAGACAGCTCACAGGAAGGGGACCCAACCCAACCTGTGACCAATTCCAGCCGTGCTGTAGATGGCCCACAGGAAGGGGACCCAACCCAACCCGTGAGTGCTTCCAGCTATGCTGTGAAGGCCGCATCACCTCCAAAACAAACACCTCCAAAAACAAAAGCAGTCACCATCAGAGTATGGGGACCTGACGGGTGCCCTTCACGGCCAAGCCAGCATTTTAACTGCTGAAGCACGTGCTCTGGCACGTGCACTAGACTGGATCAAAGTATCAGGACACAGAAAGTTTATCATCTTCTCAGACTCAAAGTCCTGTTTACAAACTATCCTACAACATCAGCCTAACAATCCCATAATCAGAGATATCCAGCAAAGTCACACCAACCTGAAATCGGTTGGCAAAGAAGTGATTTTCTGCTGTCCAAACCAAATTAGAAGAGAAAAGTGACAAAAGCAAAAGAGAGTGCCTGACAAGGTCAGAACAGGTGAAACTGGCCCGTCTTCGGATGGGCCACACCAGGCTGACACATGAACACCTGTTGAAAGGTAACTGGAACAAACAGGAGAACAATCTTCTACACTCTGTCCAACCCAAATTAGAAGAGAAAAGTGACAAAAGCAAAAGAGAGTGCCTTACAAGGTCAGAACAGGTGAAACTGGCCCGTCTTCGGATAGGCCACACCAGGCTAACACATGAACACCTATTGAAAGGTGAAGTTGCTCCTATTTGTCAACAGTGTAACACCAAACTAACGGTGGAGCACATCATATTGAAGTGTAAGAAGACGGATGACAGTCGCAAGCGGCATCTCCAAAACAGAACATCGATGAAGGACGTGTTTAACAACAACGGAAGTAAAAAGATCCTGCAATTCCTTCGAGAATGCCAACTGATAGATAAAATCTAAGAAAGGATCCAAGAGTCTGGGATCCAGGGGCCACCCTGTGCTCTCGACAGGGTCATCAAAGGCCGGGTGTGTGGTGTCCTTTCTATGGGACATTGCACACTAAAGACCCCTTGCCATTCGCAACGAGTAGGGTATCGCACCCGGTGGCGGGTTTCTCCTAAACCATATCATATATTCAGTCACCGCCCTTGTGGCGTAAAATAAGCTGAAAAGTATTACCTTGTGCAGTCTGGAAAGAACCCATGGGGGTTGGCCGGACGTTAAACTACCCCAACAAACAAACGAAAGGTGAAGGTGCTCCTTTTTGTCAACAGTGTAACACCAAACTAACGGTGGAGCACATCATATTGAAGTGTAAGAAGACGGATGACAGTCCCAAGCGGCATCTCCAAAACAGAACATCGATGAAGGACGTGTTTAACAACAACGGAAGTAAAAAGATCCTGCAATTCCTTTGAGAATGCCAACTGATAGATAAAATCTAAGAAAGGATCCAAGAGTCTGGGATCCAGGGGCCACCCTGTGCTCCCGACAGGGTCATCAAAGGCCGGGAGTGTGGTGTCCTTTCTATGGGACATTGCACACTAAAGACCCCTTGCCACTCTTCGCAACGAGTAGGGTATCGCACCCGGTGGCGGGTTTCTCCAAAACCATATCATATATTCGGTCACCGCCCTTGTGGCGTAAAAGCCCCGTGAGGGTCCGGATAAGAAGAGGCCCTCAGTAGCCCCTGCTGATCGTAAGAGGCGACGATAAGGGGGACCCTGCACTGACCAAGTGGTTTTTGGGTTCGATTCCCGGTCAGTGCTTGGTTCACTAAGGGATGAGGTACAGCAAAAATGATCGCTGGGTTTTGATCCCCTGCTGTTTGCCCGCCCTGTCACCTTCATCTCATAGATTCGATCACCAAAGACAGAATTCGTCCAAACTGGTTTTTGCCGTGAAAATTACCCTGGCTGTCGGTACGGCATAAAACACCCAACACTCACTGTGGTGTAAAATAAGCTGAAAAGTATTACCTTGTGCAGTCTGGAAAGAACCCATAAGGGTTGGCCGGACGTTAAACTACCCCAACAAACAAACAAACTGTCCCAAGAGCCATCAAAGCTCTCACTGTACACACCACAGTGCTCATTCATCCCTATCCTCTCAAGGGCAATCACAATGCACCTGTATGACTGATAGAAGTGACGATAGGCATCATGTCGTTCTGCCCATCGAGTTTTGCATAGATTTAGAAGTGGTTTCTTCCTGCTTTCTGGAACCTCCTTTTCGATTACATCTAACAAGGTGTTCATTCGCTTTGGGCTTGTCTTGAAGAACAAGCAAACTTGACTCAGATTCTCGAGGACATTTCGGATGTCTGTTGTCTTGGATGAGTGAACCAGGACAAGATTGAGACAGTGGCCGGCACAGTGCTGGTATAATGCCAAAGGGGCTCTCTCTCTCTGATCAATCCTTGGACACCCTTTGTAGCGCTTGACATATTTGATGCCCCATCATACCCTTGTCCTTTCAGATTTGCTGTTTCTAGTCCCAAGTCTTCCTCCAGGTCACTTAGGATCTGATTCGCAATGGCCTTGCCTGTGATGCGCTGTAGTAGGTAAAACTTCACGAATTCCTCCCTAATGTTGTTTTCGGCATCTACAAACCTCAAGACAAGAGGCATGTATGTTCTGTTGTGTGAGGTTACCTCATCTGCCAAAACTGTGAAAAACTTAGCAGCTTTCACTTCCTTCAGAATCTCACCTTGAATTCGATTTCCCATGATCTCAATCAACTCGTTTTGTGTCATAGGTGATATGTATGTAGCTTTGGGGTTCCTAGGCGAAAGGAAATTTCCTTTTGTATCTATTGATGAATGTGGTGGGAAAGCAGAAGTCCTCATCTGGCTGAAAGTGATCAACCAATAGCGTATACTTATTTCCTGTAGTGAGTTGGTTTACTTTGTTTGTAATTTCATCCACAGATAAGGTTGCATGTATAAGAGACCCAATGTCATTAACTGGAATCTAACTGAGCATTTATGGGTGACTTAGCACTTGTTGTTGCAGAGAAGAGCTTCCCCTCATCAACTGTCAGGGTCCACCCTGTAGCTGAGCCGGTATTATCGCTGCCATGTTCTCCTGTTTCATCGGGGATGTTTTCTTGCTTTCTTTGTGATGGTTCATCAGTCCCATTTTCTAAAATGTGATGTAAATAGAATCAAATATAAATACTTTTGTACAAGGGCGGTGACTGAATATATGATATGGTTTAGGGTTTCTCCTAAACCATATCATATATTCAGTCACCGCCCTTGTGGCGTAAAATAAGCTGAAAAGTTTTACCTTGTGCAGTCTGGAAAGAACCCATAAGGGTTGGCCGGACGTTAAACTACCCCAACAAACAAACAAAGTTCTATAAAGAGCCTGCCATACACCAAGAAACAAGATAACTGTCTCTCAAATGAAATGATTTAAACTACATCAAGTTTAAAAAGTCAGAAATTATGGAAAGGAAAATAGACACCAACATTGTTGTATAGATCTTCTTTGTACATCCTCTCCACATGTCCCAGGTTCATCCATCCACAAATGTATTAATACATTCATGTTTTTCATACTCAAGTGACTATGTATTACTTCAAACTTAAATATGTAATACTTTGGATATGCAGATTATATCTGAATTTGAAGAATTAATCATTTATATTCTGTATTTCAGAAAATACAAGTTTTCTCGCAACACTGCACACCCACCCCGGCACACCCAATTCCCACAACCTCCGAGTCCCACCCACTACCCCCTTCCCCCAACTGACCACATCCCACCCTTACCCCGACCACCGAACTTGCCTTCCCCCTCCCCTCACGTAAGATCTAGTCTATACCTGTTCATATTTCAAAAATCAGCCGGAAATTTTGTGTATGTGAGGAGATATGGCAAGTTGAAAATTTCTCCCATAGACTTAACACTGACGCAAAATGCCATGGTCATGTCTCCAGGGGATTCATGATCCACATCACTCCCTGCCTCATGTCATGATCGCAGATTGTATGTCCCAGATTGAAGAGAAAGCATGTGTACTAACCTGTCAATCTCTGACACTTTGCTTTGAAAATCACATCGTTCTTTTGACAGGTGCTTCCTACTTTTCTCTTTATCCTTTCTCGTTCCTCAGGACGACCCATTCCTTGTGCTGGTCAACACCACGCCAAATGACGTTCTGAGGGCAAATCCTTGCCGGTGACGTTATTGTTGTAGCGATGGTGACGTCACTACGTTGTGTGGCCCTAGATCCTGAGGTTGCTAGAATCCCACACACAGACTAACTGCCACTAAGCAAAACATATTTGCGATCTAAGTGGCAAAGCGACTGGAACAAACAGGAGAACAATCTTCTACACTCTGTCCAACCCAAATTAGAAGAGAAAAGTGACAAAAGCAAAAGAGAGTGCCTGACAAGGTCAGAACAGGTGAAACTGGCCCGTCTTTGGATGGGCCACACCAGGCTGACACATGAACACCTGTTGAAAGGTGAAGTTGCTCCTATTTGTCAACAGTGTAACACCAAACTAACGGTGGAGCACATCATATTGAAGTGTAAGAAGACGGATGACAGTCGCAAGCGGCATCTCCAAAACAGAACATCGATGAAGGACGTGTTTAACAACAACGGAAGTAAAAAGATCCTGCAATTCCTTCGAGAATGCCAACTGATAGATAAAATCTAAGAAAGGATCCAAGAGTCTGGGATCCAGGGGCCCGACAGGGTCATCAAAGGCCGGGTGTGTGGTGTCCTTTCTATGGGACATTGCACACTAAAGACCCCTTGCCACTCTTCGCAACGAGTAGGGTATCGCACCCTGTGGCGGGTTTCTCCTAAACCATATCATATATTCAGTCACCGCCCTTGTGGCGTAAAATAAGCTGAAAAGTATTACTTTGTGCAGTCTGGAAAGAACCCATAAGGGTTGGCCAGACGTTAAACTACCCCAACAAACAGAGTGTGTTGTTAATTGTAAGTTGTCGCATCATTGTTGCTACGTCGTCGTCACTATGGCGACAAAGCTACGTCGTAGCTGGTCGCAGCTATGCCACTGTGACTCTCCTATAGCCGTGGGTGGAACTAAACAAGAGAGACGTTTTGCGGGGGGGGTGGCGCGCCACCCTCGCCACCCCCCCTGTATACGGGCCTGCAAGTATCGTTAAAAGTCTATAATCACAAATCATTTAAACTGAATGATTTTGACATTTACTGTTTAAAGAAAGCTCATGAAATGCGTTGGGTTCTAGGCCTATATCTCTACATTTCTCTTAAGTGTGGTATACTTATCTGTAGGGATGCAAGTTTTCATATTTTAATCTGATTTCACATTCTTTCACATCATCACCTCATAATAATAATTTCCAAACTGAATTCCTTACATGACGTTTTATAGCATTTTAAGATTGTTCTAAATTTTCTCTCTGGGGTTTCAGATTTTTTCATTCACCCTGACTTACATCACTGTTATCAGGACTTCACAGATTTTCCATCCCAAATGTAAGCATACCTTGAGGGAAGACAGGAAAAAGAAATAAAAACCTTGTTATATTAACTGTGTTTATTTCCAAATTGGCAGTAGTGTTAAGTTGGCACTTCGTCATACTAGTCATAGGCCTAATGTAAAACTATTCCCCAGCCCTTTCTGCACGTGGACCTTCGACGCAGGCTAAATTAGCATTTGACATCTCACTCTCCAACCCGACATTTGCCTATAGTGTTGAACCCGGCACATGACTATACAAGCACCGATCAGCACCACCAGGCCAATGGACGGAGATGGTTAGCAATGGATACATTCTCCAATCAGAGGACGTGGTAGGCCAGTTCGATTGGGTGCGCCGGCGCACGCCGCTATCCCACAATGCATTGCGATTTGGTACATAAGGTAATTATTATGGGATGGCGGCGTGCGCCGGCGCAGGTCAAAGAAACTCACGGATTGACTGGCCTAGCCTGCACAACCCGTTCACCTCCTCCGCCTGGAGAGTGCATTGAAGGTATCCTGGAGGCAATACAGCTCCAGAGCAGTAGGAGCACACCCACTGACTCAGTCTCAGGCTGGCTTTACGGGCACAACACTGGATGGCAACAACAACGTCGACCATGGTGGCTTTAGGGGACTTGCTGCGCTTACTGACGGCTCTGGCATACGCTGTTCAGAGCGCTGCTTCCATCAAACTGCCGTCCGACCTGGGCCAAGGTGAGTCCTTACTGCTTAGGGTGGTGCTGGTCGTGGGGTGGTGCTGGTGCTGGTGGTGCCCAAGGCGGCTCAGGGTGGTGCAGGCACCGCTGCTGCATGTTACTGCCTGCTGCGTCTGGCAATTTGCTATAGTTGCAGACGGCAGGGCTGGCATCTGCAGCCCCGCCTCTCCCACCATGCGCCCCTGCAAGACAGGCTTATGGTTAGAGTCACTCAGCATCTCAGAGGAAAGTTCTATGATTGAACTATATGCAGCATGTGTAGGCTATTTATAGCCAAGTCATTGCCTTTATAGATTATAAGTTGGCTGTTGAGATGATGACTTTCAAAAAATTAATGATCTCAGGGCAGTGATTGTTGGTTGATGTGATATACCTGTCTGGCCCTAAGCTTTAACACAACATGCAAGTCTAGTATTATACCATAGCCTTCCTATTTCTCTCAGGTTGGTGTTACATGTGTGCGCTGCATGTAGGAGGATAGGGCCTATCTCGTGCGTGGAGATTATGGGCATACATCAGCAAAATTATAGGCTGCATACACAATAAGTATGTCCATAGAGCTCAAATAGGGCCTAAACTATGATAAAGCTATACAAATGACATAAGTCACTCACTGTCAGACTTAGGTTTCATTGTCATACTGCATTATATTGCATTATATTGCATTATATTGCATTATATTGCATTCGGAGATATATATACTTGAAGTCATACCATATTTACATGGGACTTCTATTGCGTGTGCTTGTAAGGTTCTCAGTTACGCTGTATTTAGGGCGGCATTTCCCATAGGGTATTGGTTCTTTTCTTTGGTAAATCAGTATTCAGTATATGAATTGGGGACAGGAATCCATGAGTAGCCTGTGGTATGAATGGCCAAGTACCAACGTCCAGTGTAAGAGTGTCCAAATACCAAGCAACTATTTACTTCCCCAGCCATATGCATATCTAGACTGAAACGCACACCCACAACCCAAAGTGGCAATGTTTAATCTCAGGCCTAATTGCATGGGCAAATAATTGCAATGCAGTGCGGATCCTTAACTTCCAGGATAATCAGAGGTTAGAGGTACAGTAGAGTCGTGATCCTGTTATATGGCGCCACCCCAGACTTAATACTTATTGTTGATCTCCAGATTGAAGTGGACAAGTCCTCACCAGTCCAGGCCTGATCATGACTTGTGTTTTGTTATGGCTCTGCCGCATGCACGCATTGCCACTACTGGAGTGGCCGAAAGTGCTTGGGAAACATGGCTGTGAAAATAGAACCACACATGACAATAGTGTGACCTACATAGGACTATTTCCTATCAAAGCAATTATTCCATAATGATAGAAAAACATTCTTAAGACACAAGGTTACTTCTACACGACTATAGGCCTAATAGGATTATTTGTAATAACGAGGCTCATATTGAAAAGTGTTTGGAGCTTTCAAGTTATTTTGTAGTTATGAAGTAATCGTTTTAACTTATTATGTAGATGTATATTTTAGTTTTTTTTAAACCCTTCTGGCAGGCTCTATCAGTAAAGAGAGATATTGAGACATTCTGAAAAAAATGCATGGCCAGATCCGTCCCTATGCAAATGATTATGTATAGAAATTGGAGACTGTCAGTATGGAGGCCAGGCATACTATCTGATGTCATATCATTTCCGTTTTCTATTTCAGAACTCTACTGTGTGGGATGTGAGGCCGTTACAAAAGGTAGGTCATGTAAGAAATACTTAGCAATGACCGTAGGACCATAAATTACGTCGAATGTATACCAATTGATTTCCAATAAGCAGAACCCTTCCTTCTGCATCATACTTCACAAACATTCATTGAATCTGATCTCATGATGAATTCGAATTATAACTTCTCTTTGCCTTGCATTATTGCCTTAATTGATTGCGAGTCCTTTGTAGTTTTTTTAATCTCTTTTATCCACTTGCAATGAATCCTTCATTCTACAAAGTGCCTTGCTATTATATTTATCCTTTATGCTATTCTTGCTTTTTACAAAGAAGAATTTTGAGGACACTGCATAAAAGGCCTATCCTTGCACTACGCCCAGTGGGAGTATGTTTTTGCTGGTCCAACCTTTTCCCAGGGCACAGAATTAGGCTATACAACAGGCATGCAGGCGCCACTGCTCCCCTTTATAGGCCTAAGTCACGTTCAATTTACCATATTGCAAAACCTTATGATTTTCACAAAATAAATTAACATGAATTAATCAACCACTGCCATCCAAAAATAAATGGCCGATGGTATGAAACAAGTAATGGTTGGTGGTCTCTTGATAGCTTGACGTCCTTTGTAACAGCCACGAGCACGTCAATGATGATAGTGACCGTTAATGGTTTATACTCCTTGCCGTATATATACTAAAAAAGCTACAATGTGAATCATATTGTAACAATATATATGCAGTATGGGACATGTCCTTGTTATAACAAGGACATGACGTTTTATAGTTGGTATAGAGGCCCTTAGTAGATCTGAAAGTAATACTACACCTGCATGCAATATATACATGCACATGCATGGTATATAGATATTGCCGATATCCCGTCAATATGTCCTTATCCAAAAACCTATCCAAAAATGAAACATCTCAAGACTAATCTCAGTGGATCATATTATCTCTGTAATCTAGAAAATGCGGTCCCAGTGAGATACTTTCAATATCAGACCATTGTCTATCATGTTGACTACAAAGCAGCCCTGGGTGAATCGGACCACAGGGAAAAGACCGGCCTGTCAGGTAATCCGCCATCAGGGTTGGGATCTGGTAAGGCAGTGATAAGGAGGCAACCATAGGGAGGGCAAAGGAGCAAGAGGAGGGGAAGGAGCCTGAAGATAGCATAACCATATTGCAACAGCAATAACTTGCAAGGAAAAGCTCATAACAAGGACATCCTTGTTAGGATAAGTAACCTTCCCATTTTAGCAGCTGTTCTGCTGTTCTACTGCTGGGTTTTGCGGCACTGATAAATGCACATTATTAACCAGGGAAACAATCCGTAATTGTACAAAACTGGCACAAACATGTACAAATTCAATACTATAAGATGGCATATATTTAGAGTACTCTTAGAGAGATTACATCAAATTACCATGTCAGTGTAAGGAAACGTTGATTAAATTTGATCTCCTTGTGAATGGGTTGTTATGCTCCTGGTGGCAGTGAGTTGGAAAGCGCATAATTATAAATATTAAAACCAACCATGCAACGTCTGTAATGGTGTCTTCAGAAAACATTAACGAGAATGAATTCATCAATAATGATAAAAACCGTTTTGGATGCACAGACATTGGAGCTCTGGGTAGACTCTGGGTGAAGTCCAATTTTAATTGTTTAATACGTTGTAAGAATGGTATAAATATACATGTACATGCATCATTATATGCTCGTCGTTGTCATGCATGTTTGTCAAGGTATACAAGAACCACTATTTGCTTTGTAAGTAGGCCTATAATTGAGCTATAATAGACGTAATTGATTACGTTCAGGGAACAGTCAACGTAGGACAATCACTAGTGATTTGACTATTAAAATATATAGGTTGGAACAGTGTATAGGTAGAGATAGTCTCCGAAATTGCCTCAGAATTATTTGCTCAATTACCAGGTTGCATTTTCATGAAATGAAAGCAACTAAGAGAATTAAGAGTAACAAAATATATAGCAACAATAATATATGTAAACTATATTTATTCAACCTTTATATTATTCAATTTAAAAGAAACCTAATGGAGTATAAAACTGAAAGGAAAACACTGAATGATTCACATATTTCATAAAAGTGATTCGAAAACAGCAGATGCACCGCCACTATGAACAATGATCTCAATGAAAAATATTAATGCTCATAAACTATCTGGGCTCCATAGAATGGTACTTGACAGAAATTGTTTACCTGAGCGGTGCCCAGGTTGGGCATCCAACAGGTGGTTGTAGCCTCACCTGGCGACCCCTGATTGGTTTACCTGGCTGACCAATCAATGCCTGACGGGTCACACTCACTCACCTGGTCGGCCCACAGCCAACTCCCGGTCACGCATCTACTCAATCCTCATAAGACTTTGTGTGCTAGATTTTACAGAATTGATCACTTAACAGATTAAGAACTGGTTTAGCTTTTATATCGGGTTAGCCTTTATAGATGAGACGTTAACCACGTTGAAGGACTATTAATGAACACGTCATTACTATTATCTGTATGACTTGTAACTTGTGTAAAGTCGTAGCATTAGCAAAACCCTGTTATTGTGGCCATTAATAACTAAACAAATATCCTTGCAGAGGGGTACTATGCGTGTAGGCCTAAGGTTGACCGGTTCTGAATTACATTAATCAGTTATCATTTGTAAGATTACTTTAACGACAGACCAATCGATATACTGGGTATCAGTTGTTTTCAAATTCGCCGACTTTTCTCTTTGTGAAATGATTTATTCTAAATCAAGGTCAGTATTGCTGTCGGATCACCCTATGCTCTCTAGTGAATAACATTATATGTGGGGATGTCTACCTACAACGCATTATTGCTATTGATTGTCTTAAAAGCACTTTAAGCTGCTTATGAGCTGTTATTTATTTTAGTTATGCTTTGAATACATGGTATTCAAACGTATTGATTCATGAAAGTAGCACCGAATCCCCTTTGAAATAATCAAAGTTTTATCTGTCTAATGCAGAGTGTGGGAAATCGTGAAATTTGGATAAGGGACCTATTGTACTCAGGGAGTGACGTATTGATGTGCACGTAAAACCTTTTAGTCTGTTCATCCCGTAGATTGAGAGATGTCCCTGCTACAAACAATCATTTGGTTATTAGTCCGTGAAAGAATAATCTCATATTGAAATCATTGGACAGTGGGTGGGGACAATGAGAATTATCTATAGTTAGGAGAATTTATCGCTGAAAATGTGTATGTCCTAAGGGAGGATGCAATTGACGGGCACCGGAAAAGGAAACTTAATTGGCGATTTTGAGGTTTTAGTAAAGCATAACATAAGAAAACAGCCCCATGGGGGTCTGGGTAAGAATAGGCCCTCAGTAGCCCCTGCTGATCGTACGAGGCGATGATAGGGGGGACCCTGCACTGACCAAGTCGTTCTTGGGTTCAATTCCCAGTCGGTGCTTGGTTCACTAAGGAATGTGGTACAGCAAAAATGATCGCTGGGTTTTGAAGACAGAATTCGTCCCAACTGGTTTTCGCCGTGAAAATGACCCTGGCTGTCGGTACAGCGTAAAACACCCAACACTCACTCATAAGAAAACAATACATATACGTGGCGTAACATGTATTAGTTAAATGAAGCATATAAGTTGCACAAATCAGACTATAATCGCGTTGTAACCAACTACTTTTCTTATATCGATCTACTATCATCGACATATGTAATAATGTGAGAACACCCAAGGTATCCCAACCTTCGTAAGATAATTAGTGCATGCAGGTGCCTTTATGTAGGTAGCAAATAGCATAACCCATTATGAGTAGCCCTGATAGCATTTTACCTGTGTGAACCACACACATAATTAAATACCAGGACCTATTTGAGTAATAATGGCCAGGTCACATGGTCTAAAATGATAAGGCAGGTAACGAGGCACAGGTGTGTGGTTCATATTATATTTTACGTCTTTTTATAATATTGTAATGTAGAAATAAAGTTGCTTCAGTGCCATCCCTACCGCTCCTATCCAACGGTCTGCATAATAGTATAGGATACATCAAATTGGTTTGGCTTCTATCATCATGTATACGTATTACTGGTGTGTTATAGGCAGAACGATTCCAATATTGATTTGGCTTGCTATTTATTTTGTTGCTATCTACTGTACTAGTGATTTACGCGTTACAATGTCTCCACTTCTTGTGGTATTTTACCTGCCAATACATAATATGAAGCGCGACGTAATTATCAGTAAAAGAGC
The DNA here is from genome assembly GCA_936440205.1 of Lepidonotus clava. Taxonomy (NCBI): domain Eukaryota; kingdom Metazoa; phylum Annelida; class Polychaeta; order Phyllodocida; family Polynoidae; genus Lepidonotus; species Lepidonotus clava. Next base: position 26,374,483 of record OW387135.1, read on the forward strand.
CATACACTTTAGGCAAATACAAAGGCCTTTCATGCATGCCTATTTTAAGATTGATCAATACGGATAAACACATGCGATGGAAATGCTTTTGATGTTGCATGCACAATAACGGTGTCCATCTTTACAATCTCCATTGTCTCAAAAATAAACTCTTTTTCCCGATTAGTTCATCTGAAATATTAGTTCATATTCCCGACCTGGAACTTTTAATCCAATGGTTTTATGACAGACGGAGGACAAGAATGTTATTGTTTTGCCCGTTACCTGGATCTCCACTGATTAACCTTATCCTGGGATTCAGTTTATTTCTAGAGTAACTAATTTCTGTGGCAATTCATTGTTTAAACTACGCAGAAACCATGCAGGTTATTTTCAGAGAACCTTCTTTCAAGCTTCCTCTGCACCCTATCGTTTGTACCACCAATACAACCACTTCGCTATATTTAGTAGCCTAATTTTCCTTCAAGCAGTAACAGATCATATATGATATGCCGTTATCCGCGAAATAAGAATGGTGCATAGAAAACAAGAAGTCCTAGAGTAATTGTCGGCTTGAAATGCCACCTTGACATTCCAGCCAACTCAGCATGTTCCTGATGAAGAGTGAAGCCTGTCTTCAACATACCGAATTTGATGCTGATGGCGATTCTCTATTTGCCTGATTTTCTTTTTGAATATGGCAATAAACCATACACTATATACCATCAGTAAGATAATTGCAAGATCTTTATATTTATATCAAATAAAATGATATTAAATTGTGTAGCGATACCTAAGCAATTTATTTATTTCGGAGTAGGCGTGACGTCATCGCCCTCCGTTTCCATCGCTACGGAGATTGTTGTACCTCGACTATATAAATCGCCCGAGCTTGACCGTTGGTCATTCTCGTTCCAACCACCAGAGATTCACCATCGCAGCAGAATTTTAAAGCCATTTTTAGGCGATTATTTGAATTATTTCTTCGATCTTAAGGGGTTTAGATCGATTAATCTTCGTAAAATATTTAACGGAGACCTACCAAGATGTCGAAGAAGAAGAATTTTTGCAGAAAGTGTCAATCCAGGCACGTCGCCCCGACGGGGAAGAAATGCAATCGCCTTGAAGAGACTGCAACAGGGGGGTCGGATGACCTCTCTGGCGATGATGGTGGTGGAATGGAGATGGGGAAGAGCCCATTGGGCAATTTCCCGGCGGCGATCCAATCGCCTCCGAAGGCTGCGGGGACTCAAGTTCTCAACGACAGGATGGGGGTAATGGAGAAAAACATCTCTAAACTCGTAGGCGCTGTCAACCGGTTGGCGGAGAAGCAAGAGGCGTCCAAGGTACCTCAAAGAGACGATTCCGACGACGACAGCGATGGCTGGATAGAAGTATCTCCAAGAAAATCCAGGCCTAAGACGAAGAAGAGGGGGAAGGTGCAATCATCGCCCAAGCCGGTCAGCCCCGCCGCCGAGTCGTCAAGCGATGAATCGAGCCGCTCCAGCGATAGGTCTGCTTCGCCTACAAAAGATAAAGGTAAAACAAAGAAATATGCACAGAAATTGTATTGCAAAAGCGGAGATAAGCCTAAGAATGTGGAGGAGGTTCTGTTAGTAGGTCTGAAGACTATCGAGAGGTTAATTTTGGATAAAAAGGATCCACTCCCCGCTGTCAAACATGTAAAATTATTGACAGAGAAAGCCTCTAAGCGATTGTACACGTTCGACACGTTTAATCAATATGATATCTCAGTAAGGGAAAGGGCTGGGAGGCTGGGACACGATGAATTTGGCAATTTTGACCAGGAGGAGATAATGTCATCTTTTTCCTTCGACAACACGTTCAAGGCTGGTGTCGGTAGCAAATCTGGAGGAGGTTACAAAGGTAAACAAAACCAAAGCAGTGGGAGGTCCTACTCCGAAAAAATATGTTTCCGTTTCAACTCCGATAACGGATGCTATGGCAAATGTAATCTCAATCATGCTTGTATAGTTTGCGAGAAGAAAGGACACAGCAAAAAAGATTGTGGCCGTGTAAGCAGCGATAAAAAATAGGAAATCGTTTCAAAATCTGAGAAGATTCCAGGCGTTAGACACTTATCTGACAGTGACGTCACGGGTAGATGGGTTTCTTCTCAGTCGTGTCCGAGCTCGCCAGCTCAAAATGTAAAATTATACAGTAAATCCAGAAATATTGGTCGTAATGGTGGATTCCTCCGTGTGCTAGAGGTAGAAAGTATTAATCCAGTCTTTGGGGAGGATGAATTGTGTTGTATTTCAAATAATATCTCCGATCTTGGTACGATCGGTACACGCCGGTACTTTTCATCGCCAGGGTCAAGCCCGGGTCAAAGCACCGATACCGCTGACGTCACGGGTTTCCGTGTCGAAAGTACACAAGCGGTGTCAGAGCAGGAGGAGGAAAATGTCACTCGGCAAGGTAACTTCGTTCAAAATATAGAATTTCTAGCCGATAGTTCTTGTCTAACGGTCGATAGGGATGGAGTTAAGGTCCTTGTCGACAACTGTCCCAAATTTGAGGAAAATCTATCGGGCAGAACCGGAGATATTAAATATTTTGAAAATAATCTTCTGATCTCGGCGCGCTCGCCGAGTGGTCAAACTGTCAATGTATTCGAGAAATGCGCTCGTGGGGAATGCACATGCGAATTTTATATTAATGGCGCATTGGCGCAACTTAGGCCTTGTAGATTCGAATATCTTCTCTCTTTGGGATCAGATGAATGTAAAAATAGATTTAGACCCATGGTTGATAGTATTGTGGATGGGTTTAAAATTGTTGATGATACGGTGCCAAGCGGGGGTCTAAGTTATGATTGCAGAAATTATAATTCCTTATTTGAGGGTGACAATAGGAAAAAAATGGATAAAATAATAGGCAAAGAGTTAGCTGAAGGGTACCTTAAAATAGTAAAGGAAAAACCATCTTGTATACACTCTATGGGGGCAGTCCCAAAGCCAGATGGTAACATAAGACCAATAACAGACTGTAGTATGCCTGAAAAAATCTCAGTAAATAATTTTTGTGAAAATATTATTGAGGAATTTAAATATAAAAGTGTAGATAATGTGGTGGCTCTGTTAAATCCAGGGGACTATATGGCTGTGGTTGATATTAAGTCAGCTTACAGGGCAGTACCAATATACCCAGACCATCAGAAATACTTGGGAATTAGATGGGAAATTAATGGTAAAACTGAATATTTACAGGATTCCCGCTTGGCATTTGGTCTTAGGCTAGGACCCATGTATTTTAATGAAATTTCTGAATTTATATACCATATTTTGTCAGATATTTATGGAATTCAGACTGTAAATTATTTGGATGACTTTATTGTCATTGGGTCAAGTCTAGAAGAGGCAACATGGGCCCAACAGGTAGTTATAAGGGTCTTAAGATACATAGGCTTCCATATAAGCTGGGGGAAAGTGACCCCACCATCTCAGGTATGTACCTACCTGGGTCTGGAAATTGATTCCATTAAAATGGAAATTCGTCTTCCAAAGGAAAAATTGGAAAAACTAAAAAATTTAGTGGTAAAATACAGTAAAAAAGCTACTATTGGTAGGAAGGAATTGGAGAGCCTAGGAGGCCTTCTGTCTCACTGTGCTCATGTAGTGGATGGTGGCAGGGTGTATTGTCGTAGGGTTTATAACCTTTATAAAGTCCTTTTAAATAATAATCTAAAGGCTATTAAAATTGGCCAAGCCTGTAGGGACGACTTAAATTGGTGGGAAAAATTTTTGGAAAATTTTAATGGTAAAAAACAGATAGAATACAAAGAATTTCCATACCCTATGGTATCAGACTCATCTATGAAAGGCTTTGCAGTGTATATGGGTAATGACTGGAGGGCAGGTAGCTGGGACAATAGTATTGTTTTTCCAGAGTCTGAATGCAAACATATCATACCAGCCCCTACTGATATTGTATATAATAAGGAAAATATAAATGAATTGGAATTATTTCCAATCATGCGTGGCCTGCAGGAATGGCTGAGCCAACTTGTGGGTCATAGCATTAATATCTATACTGATAATACACAGGTTTTCCATATGATCAGAAAGGGCATTAGTTGTAACCCAACTTGTATGAGTTGGCTCAGGGAAATATTTTGGATCTGCAAAATCTATAGAATAAGACTGGTACCTCATTACATTAACACAAAGAATAATTTAGTGGCGGACACTTTGTCGCGCATTTTATATTTTAAAAGTGAGGACGCAGTTAAAAGGTGTATTTTTGGTGCAAATTTGTGTTGCGCTAACGCCATTTTTGACTTTTGCAGAGGAAAGGTGCCTGAAGAGGCGAGTTATAGCGTTGAAAAAATCCGCCGTAGGGAAGACAACACAAAAATTAAGGAGGATGCAGTGGAAATGTTATTTGAAGGTATGTAAAAAATTTCAATGGCAGCCATTTAAATGTAACTCTAAACAAGGCTGTTTATATATCTCTTATCTGTCTAAATTTATGAAAGCATCCTCCGTTATTAATTATTACCAGGCGGTAATTTACTATCATAATGTAAAGGCCAAGCCAGTCGCAGGCTGGTCGGATGTAAACATAAAAATGGTTATAAAAGGAATAAAAAATTCCAAATTTTGTGAAGTGGATAGTAAAGAACCACTAAAAGAGAAGCATCTAGAAAAGTTGTATAGGAAGGTAGATTGGTCCGACCAGCTAGGGATTTTAATATATATTGTAATTGTATTTTTGTTCAGGACACTACTTAGGGTAGGACACGTTGTGAGGTCGGAGCACATGCTTCTGAGGAAAAATGTTAATTTTCATAAATGGGGTTGTATTGTAAAGGTTACATCCTCAAAAACAAAAAAGCCAGGCCAGGTACATGAGATACCTATTAATAGATTAGAAAATAAAAGGGTCTGCGCTGTGTATTTATTGGAGAAATTGTATAAAATTCATCCAAAGTCTAGGGATGATCCATTGTTCTCCACAGGTAAAGTTAGTTATTTATCCTACACTGTGGTTAACAAGCAATTTAAACAAATGTTATCAAATTCAAAAATTCAGGGTAATTTTTTAACCCATTCTCTAAGGAGAGGAGGCACCACAGACTTGTATAATAAGGGTGCCTCCTTAACTTATATTAAGGAGAGAGGCCAGTGGTCATCTGATTGTATTTACAAATATATCAGGCCTTCCATCTCCGATAAAATTAATTATGATAAATTTTTATCACTACGTTAGGTAATTGATTTGGAGGAATTGGATTAAAATAAATGTTATTTATTATATGTCCAAATCAATTTACCTGTTGTTGTCCTGTATTTATTCTAAGTTGTTCTAGCCGCGACGTAAATGATATTAAATTGTGTAGCGATACCTAAGCAATTTATTTATTTCGGAGTAGGCGTGACGTCATCGCCCTCCGTTTCCATCGCTACGGAGATTGTTGTACCTCGACTATATAAATCGCCCGAGCTTGACCGTTGGTCATTCTCGTTCCAACCACCAGAGATTCACCATCGCAGCAGAATTTTAAACTTTAGAATTATTGTTACAGGGAGGATTAAAATAAATGTTATTTATTATATGTCCAAATCAATTTACCTGTTGTTGTCCTGTATTTATTCTAAGTTGTTCTAGCCGCGACGTAAATATATCTATATTCAAGCTTAATTCCCATTACCGATTTTAAAATCGGCAGCAAAATCGCTGCGTGGAATATAAGCTTGAGGCGGCCTGACTCTGCCTTCAATGTGGCCAGTAGTGCTTATGGACAGTCACAAAACCGTAAAAGGAAACAAACAGGCAAACAGTATGTCTCCTGGAAGTATGTTCAGGTTATAGGTGCTGCACAACCAAGGCTTGTTTTCCGTCCCATTCTTACCACAGTAGTGGATTTGGGGTTTTGGAAGGAAGAGTGAAGGCACTTGTCGAAAATGATGCCCTTATCAACTTCATGTAAATGGGTTGTTTGTCGATTATATTGAAGAACTCATGTTTGATAAGAAGAAGTGGAAGAAACATAATGTTATTAAATGCCTTTATGCATATAGCGCCCCATACAGATCTGGGATTACGAAAAGTGGATGAACAGAAAATGGAGTGGGGGGGGGGGGGGGAGAGTAAATAAAGGGGTAAACTAATACTCATGCAGGTTTCACATAATAGCATATAACCTCACCCTATTCGACGTCGAATAACTTGAGATATAATGAGAGCCAGTTATGTCACCTCACTCATCTTTTTTTGATAACCTGAAGACAAAATGAATGTTACTACCTTGCTGTCATGCTATAACTAGGTCCAAGCTACGGCAGAAGCATAGTCATTAACTTGTGCACTCACTCGCTGAATCACTCACTCGCTTACTCCAACAAGCTCCCTTTCCTTTTAGATTTCATCCCTTGATTACCACATGCACCCAGTGGCGTAGCTACCATAACGCAAGTGGGCAGATTATATCATAAAACATTGCATTGGTGCAACTTCACAAGCTTTTAGAAAAATGTACCACAAACGGACCAAAGTACCCGGGTATAGTGAGTACACTAAGTTTTGGGGGCTAGCTACGCTCCTGTCACCCTACAGCATTCTCACCCATATACTTCACCTAATAAATACCCATCCATCCCTCCCTGACCAGTCAATTGATCCCCCCACACACACACCCTTGACCATCACCCCCCTCCCTGCTGCTCCTCCAGGTGGTGTTAGTAAGGACCAGGTGTGGCGGCCCACCTGTCCGGCTGGCTCGTTAGGTGCGGGTAATTACATCCCCCAACCCCTCAGCCACCCACACCTATACTGCTCCTCCACTATCTCCTCCGCCGCGTCCTCCACCACCCTCCAGGCACCATTAGTGCTTTATTGGCCACTGAATTGCCAGTAAAAGGCCTTTCTAGCAGGTTTTACCAGCACACAGACTGCGTTTGCTATTGGTTCTACTGAACGCTATACAGAGGAATTGCAAATGACGTCACTTTAGTCAGAAGGGGGATTGACTCCATATTGATGAACATCTAATCTTTTAGTTTTAAAAAACACAAATAGGTGTTGGGGTAAAGTACTACGTTGGTATTATGCCAGCATTATTTGACAGTATAATTATTAAGAATTGGGTTATAAGATACTAATTTGTCTTGCTATCTATGGGTTGCTTCTAATGGTTATCACATTGCAACCACCAAAATCTTATCATATGACCTTGTCCGCACAGCGTCAATATCTATATGAGTTTTAGTATGATGAAAATTGGGAGAGATAATTGATTATATGGGGTATTTGGGCTAACACAACAGTAGGATGAATCTCCTCTTCTGACTGTTCATCTTACCACTTTCAATGTGCTTCAAGGTCCCTAATATTTGAAATACATGTAAATTATATGGACTGCAGATGTTCATGTGCTAAAAATGCAACATTTTGTAACACGTCAGTTATAGATGGGCCGAGACTAGTAAGGAAACTAACATTTAAAAATGGTACACAAAATTCAATATAGTTTTATAATTCGTCCGAAATAAGGACGTATGGAATAGACAATGGAAAACAATTGCCATATTCAAAGCAAAGTCTACAGTTATAGAGATATTACTGTCTCATGAATAGAAGGACGCCCTAAAGAGAGTAGACATGTTGAACGTAGGTATATGATTGCAAGGCCATTGACAGTTCATACGTATATGAGAAGTGCTCTATAAAACTAATATCTTAAATGGTTATGCCTTTACTCAATGTAAACATATATATACAAAAGGGATAGATGTAATTATGTTGAATTGTCTCCGGGATAACAGTAGAAGAAACATCTGATAATTGATGCTTCGAAAAATGCATGAGTATTTTCCATTTGAATTCTTGAAAGTTTGCCTGAATATGAGATGAACGCTTAAATTGAAATATCTAAACAAGTTGTCAAATAGAAATTGAAATAAAATGCAAAATGACACCTCAATAAAGAATGATATTCATGTTATGGTACTACAAAGTCACAAAAATAGGAATGGAGCCCCCCCCCCCCCCCCCCCCCCATCCCCCCAGTTACCTTTTACTGGATCCCAATCTATAAGTTCCCCCGGTGTGACATTAACCCTTTCCAGGTGCGAGGTAAAGAAGGTTACTTGATTGTAATCGGTGGGAGACTCTTAACGTCATTTGCCGCTCAAGTTAACCCGTTTTGCACTCAGCCCCAGATCCCCGATCGATGAACCAGCCCAGTAAACACCCAGCCCCTAAACCAATGAACCCTCCCCACCAAGACTCTCCACCCATCCATGCAAATTTAATTTCCCTGGGAAAAGGAGAGGCTAGATACAATTGAGAGAGGCTCGTGGTTTGGTTTCTGTCGTTTGATTGGATAGGATTGGTAGCAGTGCGAGAAGTGGTTATGTATTATGTTATCGTAAAATTTGGTTGTGCATAGGGTTTTTTGGGAGTCCCTAGTTATTATCTATATAGTATTGTAGCTAATGGTGGGGACTCCCTCCCTCAGTCATGTCTTTAGCCATTTAGTTCTCTTTGTTCTCAATGACTGGTTACACAATCTCATGGTCAGCAGTTGAAGGGCATTTTCCTCCAATTGTCAGAATCAGACAGTGTGAGAAGCTAGAAGTAGGTTACATAACCAATGCCTGAGCTAAACAGCCCTCACACCTTCAAATTAGGACCACCCCTCTCACCTGCAGGTGGGCAGTCACAAGTGATGAGTGATAGGTCACTCAGTACTAGGTGAATGGCAGTCTATGTATGGACCTAGTAATAGCCCTCTTCTAAACCCCTCCATGAGCTCTGTGTGACAGCAGAAGTGGTAGTAGTAGTCAGCACCAATAGCCCATATCGCCTTATGGTAATAGGAGGGCCTTAAGTTTATTGAGGGGCAAGCATCGCTCATGCATAAGCGAAACTTTGTAGCTATTTTGTTTCTTGTTGGTTTCATCGGTAGTTATTTTATTTTACTTACCTGAAGGAAATATTTGCAGAATGAAATTTCCCAGGGGAAGTAGGTGACATCCTGGAGTTATAAAGGGGAGTTCTGATTAGTTGAGGCTGGGTCTGTACTTTCTCTAAATGCTCGTGTTGGCTGGGCTGAGCCAATTAAAATTGAGGGCCCATTCCAACCAATCAGAATAAGAGGTGCAGACCCTAAAGGGTTATTAAAGCCAAAATGGTGATCAATGACTGAGGGGAAAGGGGCCAGACTCAGGCTACATCTAGCTACATTACAGGTTCTCAATTAGTAGCCATTCTGCCCCGCCACTGATAAGAGTCTGACCCAACCATCTCCAGACTAGTAAGCTACCCATACTAATTAGCCTTCACTGGATAAAGTGATGGCAGTGGTGGTTCAGGGGAGGGGGGATGTGATGTATTCATTAGTGGGTGAACAGCTGACCACAGAGGGGAGGGGGAGGGGGGCAGGAGCCAGCCCCATTCCTGTTACAATATTTCAAAGGGATGTATTATATGCTTATAAATTGTAATATTCATGTTGATATTGACCTGAAAAACAACACAGGCCCTACAACAACGTCCTATTGATTACTTGAATATGACATGCCACAATGGCCTTCTAATTACCTTTAAAATGCAGAGATGCCATTTTTCCTACTTTTGTAGGATTTCCTACTTTTTGGTGATTTTGGATTGTGCAACCAACTACATTATTTTAACATGTGTTTTAGAGTAATTTGGTGTAAGTTTCAAGCTAATTGAATACAAGCTCAATGTTAGATTTCTACTCCTAAAGGTCATTTCCCTCTTAGTTGCTTCTAGAAAAAAAGTAGGATAAGTGTTTCCTACTTTTCCTATTTTTTCATCAGTTGGGAGTGGCATCTCTGAAAATGGCATACAATTTTCTCCTATTTGTCTCTTCTTCAGTTTTCCTTTCAAATATGGTCAGTTTTAAAAATGTTATCCCCAGATGTGTAAATCAGTATTAATTTTCATTTCTCATTGTCCAGAACTGCACCGCCAGCTTACGTCCAGGTCGTCCGAGTCCCTGGAGGTGCGAGTGGAGGAGGCCCTGGAGTCAATATGTGACAAGAAATACTACAAGAAGACTGACTACTCACCCGCCAAAGTGGTGAGGGCCTGCAAGTTCCTCCTGGGTATGTCAATTAATGCCTTTTACATATACATGCATACAGATACCTCTGTGGCCTATCGCGTATTGAACAAGAGATTGAATAACAGCGAACGATATACCCGGGACGATATCCTTTGTGAAAGGGCTACTGTTGTGTAGAAATCTAGCATCATTTTTCTCCCAATTATAAGATTAAATTGGGGAGTAGAACAGCTACAAATCAACAGCTACATCGAGACCCAACCCAGAAGCAACATTCCAGTTGCGACACATTTGTTTCGTCACTGGTAAATGCGATATTATGCAACATCCCCTCAAAAAAGTTTAAATTGATGTTGTCAAAGTTAAACTGTTGGTTTTTCAATGATAAATATTGCATTCTTACCTAAAAGAACTCACTCCTCTCCAGCTGACCTTACTGCTAAAATAACATAGGCAATCAAATGCTGTATTGCAATATTATATGTTTGAAGTATGTTACGTGTCCTGCCGCTTACCTTCTGTATCCTCCTGTACCCCAGAGCAATACGACGAGGACATGGAGCAGATACTGATTTCCCTTATCAGGGCTAACGACAGTGAGAAGGCCCTGGAGCAACGCATCTGTCACATGTTGTCCAAGGCCTGCCTGGGACTAAGGAACGCCAAGAAAGAAGATCCAAGGGTAAGGTCTTAATTTGCCTAATAGAATTATGGCTTATAGTCATACCCGCGAAATTAATTGCCTCAAGTGTGGTCTCAAATAGCAATGTGGAGAAAACTCTAAATTAAGGCGCGTATTAAAGGGGAAGGTGCGCCCCCTGTTTTAGCAAAATATGTTTTAAACATTTAAAGCCCCTGGCGAAAACGTTACAATAGCAGGCCTCCCTTATGCTCCCTGACTTTCATTGGACCAATCATACCGATATCAATTTAGCCAAAAAACATTTCTATTGGCCCAGGCTTGTTAGGATGTTATGACAATCATTTACAATAAGCAATCCTATAAGATTTTTTGGGTTATTTTTGCCGTACACAATTGTAATTGGTCACTCGAGCTAATAGTGTTTTAAATTTAGTGAACCATTCCAATATCGCTGATATATATTCGGGAAAGCTTTAGTAGAAAACCCCCAATTATTCATGCATGGCGATCGTTTTATCTCCTTTTGCTGGCAATCATCCATTCAACCCCGACCCCTGTCTCTGAGATGCGATTGGCAAATGGGGTAAATGAGGTTGATAAGGGATCCTGTGCCATGTCTTCCCTTGTTTAGTTTGTTACTCCGGACCCATCGACCTCACGCTTTGGGTGGACAGCCAAACTACACAGATAAGGGAACATGTCACGTGCACACTATTGCTCGATGTTTCAGTAGTAAGCCCACTCTCGTCCCATCCCTTGGCCCCCTTGCCCTTCAGAATCCCTGGATGTCGCGCTGAAAGCTTATACGTTAACATACATGTATTCATCCCTTTTTGAATACTGTATGTGTGTTCACTAGTCGGAAACTTTGAATACATTTTACATAATTTTTCTTTGTGATAAATTATCTCTAATCACTTTTTTTATATTAGATCATCCATGTTTACCAAACCCTAACGCAATTCAATGAGTAGAAGGTATTTCAAGTACTAATATTGCCACTTCACGATTGCTGTCCGAGGAGGAAGGATCTTACGTGCGCAACATTCAAGTACTATTATTGTATAACCGAAACTACATACATGAACCGATCTTTTATTTTGTTTATTCATTATCATATATGTATGTATATTTTTGGAAATAATCATGCAAAGTAATGATGTAACTTGTATGTCATTGTAGGAATCGGACGAATACAAGAATTTTGAGATCAAATTCGATGAATCAAAAGCCAAGTACGTGCGACCAGTTGCTGCTGGCCATGGACCAGGCAAAAAGGACGAGCTATGACGAGGTCAACCATATCAATGTTTAGGCCTAATAACTCAAAGTGGTTGATTTCTTTGTTGGAATTGTTCACTTCATTCTGTTCCATATCTCCCTTCAACTTCTACGATGCAGAATTATGGTTACATTTAATCTTTACGTTGGAAATGTTTATTTGACAAATTATCCTGTTTAATAAGCCGAAGATGTCAAAAGGCCAGTTGAAACTAGAGGTATTGACTTTCATGAAAATGCGCCATCCTGACGTTTACATGGAATACCGTCACAGAAGATTTCCTCTTTCCATTTTCCATGCTCCTGTCATATTTTCAAAGAGAGAAAAATGCATGGTCATTGCGATTGATTGTTTTATGACTAATAGAAAATGACTAATAATGTCTGTCCAACTTTCTTATAACGGATGAGTAAAGTAACTGCATAATTTATGAGAGGGTGAATAAATCTGCACAATACTATTTAAGCTCTGCCATTCGCTAGGCATAGCGTGTGTGAGACAAATGAACATTAATGTGTGACAGAGTAATAAAATGTATATGTTGTTAAGCTTCTACATGAAGAAACTATGCAGAAGGAACCTCAATGGATTCCTTCTTATGTGGATTAGTAATTTATAAATCATTGGACATTCTCCAGATTAATGTACCTTTCCTATGGGCATCATTCACTCGTAACAGAGACATCACACGGTTTATATTTGCCTACATGCACAACGCATTCATTTCATTAGGTATTGCATTAATGTGTTGTTTGTGTAAACTAGATATTGTGAACAATCAATGTACACGTGTGGACAAAACTGCATTCGGAATAATCATGTTAAGTTAGCGTTGACAGTGGTTATGATACAATGAAAGTACATTCGGTAATAATGACAAACAAAATACATTTTTGGTACATTCTTTTCCCAGTCTGGAAAGATCATTCACTAAAACATAGATCTATAAACACATTATGCCAGGTTTTGAAACTTTTATTCTTGTGGTTTAAATCTGATAATCCAAGAGTACTCTAAACTGTATTTCTTACCTATCCCAACCTGTGATAGTAGGCTTATGTAATCATTAACTTTAGATTAACTATCATGAAAATGCTGTGGAAAACTATTCAATTGTGGGTCTGACTGTAAAAGTAAAACAAATACATTTAAATTTTAGCAAAGTGTAGGAATCCACCACTGTTTTTGTATCGGACTAAAATAATTTTCAACACTGAAACAGAAATTAAAATACAGAAAGATATAGTATTCAAAATAACAATTGTTACGGGATCGGAGCGATTGTGGAGATATGTTTTAGGAATAGGTTCGATAAAAGATTTTCAGAAAAAAAAGTGAAAATACACAAATAAAGTGTTACCGGTGCTAAGAAATGGTGAAATTAGGAGATGAAGCCAACTTTGGTTATGATTGTATGATACTATGTAAACTGAATATTATCATGACGTCTAAAAAGAGGAAAAGATTCACAAATATAGACCTATCATAATTAAAAAGTTGTTAAGATTCGAATTTTTACAGAAAATGTAAGAACTGGTATGATCGAATGAGAAGATATACATGTAATTGTATTGTAATCGGGTATGCTCCAAGTTGTTTAACTGTTCCAAAATGGGCGTTTGTTAGCTCATTGGTACTTCGACAGTATCCTTGCATTGTCTTTCAGTCATTGGTGCTTAATTGCCCATGACATTATTTTCTCCTACTATAACATCCTAAAAGCCGCCTCCTCGCTATCTACCCTTAGTACTTACCGCGCCGTAGTAGTGGCGCCCTAGTAGCCGTCCGTGGTGGGGCCTCCTGTGATATAGAGCAAGAACTGAGAAACTCTTCCTATGGCATTTCATCAATATGCTGTTATAATTGATAATTTTGGAATGAATCATGTTCAAATCAATAATCAATATAATGTAAAATGTTATCTGAGTGTATTTTAGACATAATAAAGTTTATCTCAATGTTTGGATGTGCTTGTTTCTGCTGGGTTGAATTCTTAGGGTTGTGTTTTAGTTTCCTCTTTCCCCTAATAAGGCCAAGTTTTGTCTCTTTAGCAGTTTGCCTCAATGTTTCAAATTAGCACTGGATGTCTCTCATATGCACACGTGATAAAGCATATATAGTGAGGTAACAATATAGACATTCAGCTTCATTGTCGGGTAATAAAACCAATAATAATTACTTGCACGGGAAGATGAATTATAAGCAAATTTATATAGATTCAGATAGACAGTCATCTCGGGGTGGGGGGGGGGGGGTTTTCATCTTTGAAATGAGCTTTTTTTTACCCTGATTAGGGAACTGGGTAGAGATCCATTGCCCTGATTCATTTATGCAAAAAATATGTAAAGAGAATCCTTCTATTGGGTGGGATTACTGGGGTCGTTATGATGGTGATACGAGATCCAAAATTTAATGCAGATGGCAGCCCTGTTGTAGGGAGGGAGCTGAGATCCTAATGCTGCTTATGTAAACTAGGTGGCAACCAGGGGCTATACAGTTCAAATTCTCACTTTATATATACTTTTTTCTTTTTAAATCAGGGATATATATTTCTAGGTTTTTTGGCTTCTTTCAGATTTCTTCGCCTCATCACCTCATATGATACCTTCAATAAATACTTAAATCAACCCACAACCAATCAAATTACCATACATCAATAGTACAAATTCATGAAAACCTATATCATACTTTTCCAACAAACTCCTGGACCCTTTCTCAAGTTCACTCCATATCAATCCATGCGCTATAAAGCACATTTCATATGTGACCAAGTTATACCCAATGAATGATGATGTCATCTAACGAACTGCTTACAGTACTTAATTCATTTTGGTTAAAAAGGGGTGAGATGGGTTGCGCATTACTAAAGAAATAGTACAACGTACTTCTCAGTGGGTTATTCATGTTTGTTTGTTCACTTCCTATTAGTGGGCTGGCCCTTCGTTAAGTGGTCTGACACTGAACTGTACATGGTCATGAACATTTCAGTGGTGAACCTCTGATCCATTAAAGCTGCATCTCATTCTAATGCTACTTTATGATAGAAACTTCCTTCAGTAACCTTTACAGAAATACATAACAATCAACTAGTAACCCAAAGTTATTTTTTTATGTAAACAAGCAAAGATTGTCCAGATCCACAACAATAGAATGAAAACAATAAAACAAGCTATCATAATTAAGGTTGAAGCTAGATTTCATGGATTACATCTTTCCAAATGCATTAATTAGACCTAAGCAATATATTCGAACAGTTATTTGGATTTCCAAAATTGTGACACTCTAAAAGGCTCCTTGGACGTGGGTTGCTTCAATACAATTACAAAGTAACATAGAGTACTCGTTATTTCAACAATTTCCCAATCAATTTTCACATTATCTAACTCGCAGTCAAACGATATCGGATCTAAGGTAATCAAGTTCTGAAAAAAATGGTGAAATGTCCCAGAGGTTGGTATTGTCATACTAGGCCATGTGCACAGTGGTGGATTCAAGTGGGGAGAAAAGGGACACCCACCCCCACTCCCACACTTCCCTGCTAGCTATACCCAAGGGGAAAAAAATAGCATCTTAAAATTGGAAGATTTATGGAAGTAAGATGTTTTTTAGTTTTCTTTTTTATGGGGGGGGGGGGGGGGGAGGTCCACCCCCACCCCCACCCCCCGAACTCTGGATCCGCCCCTGGGACAATTAACCCATTCATCTAAATGGCACTTGGTATACCTAGCCCCGGGACCTAGCCCGACCCTGGATCCTCATTCAGGGCCCTCGTCGACACCTCTAGTCGGAGTAACTCGTGAGGTGTGTATTCCCGTGTAAACACTCTCATCACCTGTTAGCCGTTTGCCTCTTCACGCTGCACTGTTTACTCTGCCTCTAAGATGCCTCACATGAAACTACAAACAAGTCGGCCGACAATACGAACACAAACCGAAGTTACCCAATGATGTTCTGCACTGCACAAGTGTTCACATCTGGCAGTCTACAATTTCGTAGATAGAAGCTAGATGTGGGTTAACCAATGTCTTTTAGAATTCATTTATATCAAGTTCTGTGAATTGATCGTAACATTTGTAATGATGGAAATAACATATAAAACGTTTAAATAGCAATTCCATACACTATGGTGTACCTATATTTCTAATATATTTGAGACCTAGTGGAAATACTGGCTATTATTATGTCATTGTATCAAAGATTAAAAAAATCTGTAGGCCCCTATTGCTGAAAGTTTTCTCCAGGGTTCCAAGTATATATGTTGCCATTTGATTTGGCATTCACTTACAGGAACTTCAGTGCAAACAATTAGGGACAAAATAAGAAAACTGGGATGAAACCAAAAAAAAAGACGGGTATGACTGCATAAGCATCTGCGCTGTACTAATTAGTGGAGAGGGGGGTAAATAAAACTGAGGGGTAAGGGTCACATTCCCCTGACACCCAGGTGTATCAGCGGGGGGTACCGTTCAGCTGTAAAGTACCGCCCCACCCTACTAAGCAGCTCCGGATAATCCATTGATCCTGTCCGCCCCACCTGACTGGATTAACGCCTCCCTATCCGGCCTAACCCCGTCATCCCCTCGACTGACCTCTCAAGGCTGCTCCAGGGTCAGACTGTTGTTGGCTCGTTAGGTCTATGACCACCAGTTGGGAGGTGTCCAGTGGTGATCAGTATAAGAGACGTTGATGGGCTTGCATCACTTCAAAACTCGTTCGACCGGCTTATGATAATATCGCAGAGGACAACTAAACTGATCTAAGGGCAGAGACTTGGAGTACAACGGGAGCAATTCATTGTAAAAAGGATAACCCCTTGGAACTATTAGTTACACTGGAAGTTTGTTTCTGGGAAGTCTACGGTGGTGTGAAGCAAAGTTATCTTCGACGCTAAAGTTTACTTGGGACTGGGATATCTTTTAAACTCCTCTCCGAATACCGAATATTCCAAAGCACAAAACTACTGGAGAACACATCTAATACATAATTACACAAATATACACGCTCAAAGCATACCGCTGTGTTAAGAAAAACGGACTTTATTGGGACTTTGAGCAGTTTGTGAGTTGCTCGTGAAATGGCTACTGTGACGGAGACGCCCGAGCTGACGGAAGCCGAGCTGCTCGCCATCAACATCGACGCCTACAAGCGTCAGGCGGCTATGTCCAGGATGAACGTCTCCGATGCAATTAAATCGTGAGTTTTTTGTATAAAATTTCCCAAAATAATTATGAAGATTTTTAAGCTT
The DNA here is from genome assembly GCA_936440205.1 of Lepidonotus clava. Taxonomy (NCBI): domain Eukaryota; kingdom Metazoa; phylum Annelida; class Polychaeta; order Phyllodocida; family Polynoidae; genus Lepidonotus; species Lepidonotus clava. The sequence goes on from OW387135.1 coordinate 26,391,692, forward strand.
ATTTGTTCTTTGGACAATAAGAACAAATTAGTAGACAATAACATTTCATGTATTATTTTAGAATACATATACATTTTTTTTTTTTTATAAATTCTCCAAGTTGGCACTCTGTTTTGATAGATCACACAATCTTATGTTTGAACAGAATATCCCAAAAGAATGGCTACTTTCTATGCTTGATATCATTTATAAATCCAAGAGAATTTCGCTTTAGATCAGATTTTTGATCAGCCAACCAATTCACTAATTGATATGATCGGTTTCTTATTTTGGACCCAAACTATGATTATTTTGATGACGATAGTTGAAAAATAAAGGGAATTATCTATATTAAAGTTATGACAGGTGAATGGTTGACCTAGATAAAGTGGTTTGTAAATGTTTGTTTATTCAGGTCCCCGTCTCAGTAAGACGTGCGGCCAACTGAAGTGACCCCATGATGTGTCACACACTTTAATGCCTGAGGGCCCTTTTGTCTTACTGAAGCTTCAATCCAACCCAGTCACAGATTAATTGAACCACGCTGATGTACTCTGAATACTTATCAACTTAACATTTGATGAGTGTAGTTGAGAGCACTGGGGATATTATGGATGTATAGCTATTTGTATATAGTAAAAGTACTCACGCGGTTGCACATTACAATTTGCCGTTATAGGATATTCATACTCTTTCGAAACATATAGCTTACACATAGAAAAAACGTATTTAAAGAGGCTGTTTGAAAAAGAATTCTGATCAGAGCATTCCCTTATAATTTTTGGTTTTAAATCTGGTTCCATCATGTAGTAGGTGATTCATATTCTTTCATGAATAGGTTATTCATATTCTTTCGTAACATATAGCTTACACATAGAAAAAAAATTATTTAAAGAGCTAGGCTGTTTGAAAAAAAAGCATTCCTGGTCAGAGCATTCCCTTATAATTTTTAGTTTCAAATCTGGTTCCAATATGTAGTTTCATCTTCATTTCACTGCGTCAACCTATATGCCAATGAATTGAATTGATCAAACTTTCTGAACATACTAACAGTGTAAGACGGCTTGTTTATAAACGGAATTATTGTGCTGATCGGTCATAAGACCAAAATAATTCTGATGTTAAAAATCATGTCACGTATTGAAGTCAAGGTGCGACCATGCCAGTGGCCATGTCGTAAGTGATTAAGAGCGTGGACCACATATTCCACAAACTATACCACGTGAAGTGGCCAAACAAAGTTGATATTACAAATAATAATTTTTAGGATTAAGGGCATTTATGGCCATTTAAACTACATAATTCAGTCAAACCACCCAGCAAATTAATTCCTCTGCTATATTCCCCGGTATGTTATAATCATCCGTCCTACGCTAATCCACTTTATTGAGAGGCCCTATTCTTTGAATTCAACATGGCCATTTCTAACAAAAATAAAATCCCTGCGACATGAGATCTTAGAGGCGACAAGGTATATGAGAAATTAAGTGACAAGGGGCATATCCATTTCCTTAAATTCAATGTGACATGGGGAATCCACATCATAGGCCTTAATTAAGATCTACTGCGTGGTTCATATCTGTATCAGAAGCGGTCGATAGTTTAACCTTGAGTCAACCATTCAACGTAAGGCCATTGTCATTAGGCGCTGTTTTATTGGTTCATATAGTGATGCTAACTGTAATGAGGAGTTATTATCATAATGAGCAACTTGATCATTGTAACCCCATCAAAAACTATTATTTTCGAGGAAATCGACTATTTTAGATTGTCTTATACCAGTATGAGTGCACAAATAAAACAAATTCCGAGATGTTTAATTCTAAAGAGAAAAATATTCAATTTTAGTAAACATACCGGAGAGTAATGGAATGTAACAGAATTCAGACAACCATGTACTGGAGAATTAACAAGTAAATTCGTAGAATAGAACAATACATATGTGTGAAGATGTGGGCTTAGTAATGGGTCATAAATCTACTTTAAACTATTTAATTTTATCACTAATTTTCAGCATGATGGAGCATATCGAAGCGAACCAGGCGACGGACCACTTCGTAAACTCCGACTACCCGCCCGAAAAGGAGAACCCTTGGTTAGAGAAAAAGGGCTGCATTATAATGTAACCGTACAAGTCTTCGTAGGTTCTTTTACTGAAGTGATCCGCGTTAGTTGTGTTAACATAATGCATGACTAAAGGTGCAGAAGAAACTGCCAACGGTTACGGTTGTAGATATTTTGTTGGTGGTCGGTGGACTGCTTGTCAACGCTGTATTGTAGTATTTACTATTTATATTTAACATTATATATACATTTGTACAGGACGTGCATCTATGTTTGTCAACAATCTGTTGTATTCAAACTTTCCTGTATGATGAGACGTGAACACCAAAGACTGTAATTGGAATTTGAAGTATTTCACAGTAATTTATTAGAACAGTCAGATACAAGTGAACATACAGCTTTGAAATCTACAGATCAACAAGAATAAATTCATCTGAAAACATCCGTGTATTTAATAGATGCAATTAGTAAGTAATAGATGCAATTAGCTTTGTTTTATTGGATTTACACGTCTTTTCTTATGAATTTTGTTAGTAAGCATTGATAGTATATTTCACTTTATCACAGACAACATTTGTAGTCAGATGAACGAGCACGATATGTGCATGAACAGTAAGAAAGATTACAATACTTCACAATATTGTTAAAGTCAATAAAGATGGACGGAAAGATCCTCGAACAGAGGACATAACTGTGTGTTTTTGTTTTTGTATTACTTCTCTGTATGAGAAAATACACTTCTTACTACTTCTTACAAGTTCCTGATAAACCTTGGTATAACTGTCGGTGCATAAGGACAAGCTGCTCTGCTCAGCTGTCTTAACAGGTCTCTTTGCTCTCATCAACTTCAAACCCACTTACTTTGGACTGAGCTTTCTACTGTGTGTGCGGGTTTTCTTCTTAATCACATAAATCCACATAAAAAAAGATGTCAAACCAAAATCCCTAACACCCATTATATTTTACAGAACAAATAACGTATTTTTGAGGGGAAAATTCTATAAGAGGTTCTATAATATCCTTTGAGATAATTATAAATTCCATATATACAACCCCCTACTATTCTTTAAACGAAACAGGACAGATACAAATAATCCAAAATTAAACCGAACAAAACGTTTTTACTGACACATTTAAACAATTTCAAATCCCAATACCTTTCATTTAAAAACCAACAACCTTAAATCGCCACACATAACAGAAAACGAATATTATGAATTTCGCCAAGACTAGCCGAAAATTGAATCCGAGCGTAGAAACATCTGCTCCCAAGAGCTCAGAAGAGTAGCACCCTATGGAGACCATCTGCTCACATGAGTTCGATGAGCAGCGCTTTGAGGAGTCGCGACTCGTACGTGACCGTGTTCTTCCCGGGGTGGATCACGTCCTCCTCCAGCGGCTGCTCGATGACTGCCTTCACGTCACGCCCGTACACTAAGCGAACAATGGGGAGGTGTTAAGGAAATGAATTTATAGTGTACAAAGATGGAAGAAAGGGTTAATGAAAAAAATCTGGAACAGCATGGAAAAAAAGTGAAATGATCCTGAAATGCTTTAAAACGTGTTGTTAGCATTTGTTTTAGAAATTTATCATAAGAGGTGTTGAAGTAAAAAGAAAATTGAAATCGAGCAAAACTCTGATAACTGAGATTCTTGAGCATTGAGGGGAAGGGTTAAGTAACGACAATTAATGTGACAATGTGCTCGGGTCCAGGTACAAGACTGCTGGGTTTAAGAAGCCAGCATTTCTTTTTCATAAGACAAAAATACTGGTGAGGGTTTAACCCCTTCAACCCTCCATTTCTGAGGACGACCAGTATAATATTACAAGGTAGAATCTGACTTTTAAAGCACTACAAACCATTTTAAGTATTCCCGTTATTAAAAGCTGAAATATTATTATTAGTATCTTCCAACTCAATGTACGGTAGAAATCTCCTAATTTAATTTATTTTTGCTTCCGCGCCATTGTATATTTCATATCTAAAATCGACGATACTAGCTAAAATGGTAAATGAAAACTGAATATTACGAAGTAGACAACATAAATATATCTAAAAAAAAACAACAACAAAAACAACAAAACTTACATTCACAATGCTCCAGGAAGCCGATGCACTCCTGAAGCACGGCGTCACGCAGCATGATCATGTGTTTGGCCATGTTCTCTATGAGGGAGAGGAAGCAGCGCTTGGCGTAGAACCACGTGTCCGTACCCAGCTTCTTCTGGTACGGTTCGAGCGACTTGATGACACGCGAGATGCCGAACTCATAGTTACCCTTCGCACAATACAGTGTACTGCAAAGAAAGAAACAAAAACTGAAAATTCGTCGCCACTTTAAATCTCTATTTAGGACCTTCCATTAAGTACGCAGGCCCTATGCACATTTTCCAAAAAATTACCCCCCCCCTGGCCCAAAGGGCTTGGGGTGAAGTACCATTAAGTGTGTGCAACAACAAACGCAAATTTTCAAAAAATGTCATACACCCCTCCCCCTCGATGTGAACGTTCTTAATGGAAGGCCCCTTTTTATTCGTTATCTGGTCCTTTACAAATGATCTTTAAAATGAGATGGGAAAATTATGGGAATTTCTCGAGACGAATGACTACATAGATAGTTTTAGAATCTAAGAATCAGTTTTCAAAATACTATCAACTAAAATACTACATTTCCAAGTACCTAAAATATTCAAGAGGGTATGATAATGTATAGCATTAAAGACAAACTGAATTAGCAACAGTCATCATTGAAAGTTAAGGAATACAGAATTCACTGCATCTACGTCTAGGAAATACTGACCCAATAACAAGGTTGACGATACAAAGATGGAAAATCTTCTTATCCGGATCGTCGTAGGCGACTTGTTCTTCTTCTTTTTCAATCTTTCGCATCAGCTCCTCTGCCTAGAAACGGCAAGAGAAAATGATTAGAGTACATATTTGACACAATATCAAAAAGGACGAACAAGCATATTCAATTTAAATACAGTGCATATCAAAACTGAGAATTTACAAATCCTTTGTAACGTCCTTATTTCAACATCACTATTACAGGGACCATTTAATTGAAAATTAAAATAGTTTACGTGTATGTAGAATACCATGAGTAGTAATGAAAACAATTTAAGTAATAAGATTATACCATTAAATGTCCTTACCTCCTCATTTTGACTAGTCATAATGTAGGACACGCAGAGGTTGGCCAGGACGATGGCGCTCACACTAAGGATCTGCAGGAGAACAAATAATTATATTAGAAAATGTAGATACAATACAATACTTTAAAGTTTCTATTTTTCGTAAATGTTATTCATTCTGCTCATTAACAAAGCCTGCTATTGTATTTCTGGCAAAAATAATGCATAACTTGTACAATAAAGTGCATAGATTTTTTAGCGTTGGATTAGGAGATATCAGGGCAACCCCTACAAGTAACGGCAAGAAAGATATAAAGTTAATCTTAGGCCTGTTAATGAAAAATTGCAAGCATACATTACAATTATTTCTGAGAAAATCGAATCATCATTTCCGTTTCATAACCCAGATAACTGGTAAGTGAGAGGGAATGAAGAATACAAAGAAAAATTACACAAGACACATTAAAATTATAGCGCAAAAACATGACAAATGTCGAAATGTAAAGTTACAATATTGGCAGTTCTGCAATGTTACTTATGTAAAGCAATTTGGAAGTTACGTTTGTTTAATATTTCATTACAATGCGCCACTAGAACCAAACTGTCGGCAGTTCTACTCACGTTATCATAGTGTTTCTTGACGATGGGCTCGTAGAAGCCGGCGGCCTCTTTGAACTTGTTCTCCTGCATGAAGAGGACATGGGCCACGTTGAGCTTCCACACGTCGTGCTCGTTACAGAACTCCACCGACTTACGGAAGATCTTCTCCACCTGGGCATAGTTCTCCAGGTCCCAGTAGATCTTGGCCTGCTGCATCAGCACTGGGATGTACCTGCAAGGGTCAGGTAAGTAGGACTAGGTAAGTATCATAGGTATCATATGCGCTGAGATGTACCTACAAGGGTCAGATAAGTAGGACTAGGTAAGTATCATAAGTATCGTCAGCACTGGGATGTACCTGTAAGGGTCAGGTAAGTGGGACTAGGTAAGATCATAAGTGTCATCAGCACTGGGATGTACCTGCAAGGGTCAGGTAAGTAGGAATAGGTAAGTATCATAAGTATTATCAGCACTGGGGTACCTGAAGAGGTCAGGTAAGTGGGAACTAGTAAGTAATGTAAGTGCCATCAGCACTGGGATATACCTGTAAGGGTCAGGTAAGTAGGATTAAATATGTAATCCCGTCTCTCTAAGTCAACCTACACAGGGCGCCAACGCTATTTCAGAAATGAAAATGATACTTTTATATCATTACCTTTCAGAAATGAAAATAAGGCTATTTTTTTATATTTTTTTTTGGGTGGGGTAAACCCATTTCGTCAAAAATAAGATCTTTTAAATTGGGACAATGTAAAGATAACTGGGTGTATTGTGTTTATAGCTGTCTAGGATGCTTAAACATTTCTTTGGACAGAATAATATTAGGTGGGCCTAAAATATGACTTTGATGAGACCTCTGATTGCAAAACAACACCTTTCTAATAGCATTAAAATTTGCAAAACCAACAAAGGATTGGATGGGCACCTCCGGCAAGATAGATGTACCCCTAAGTTTTGGTCTATGTTTCACATGCAGCTTATCCCAGGAAAATCCCTTTCATGTTATACGCCCTTGGCTCTGTGTACACATTTTTCCGGATTCCTAAAGTTCAGTTTTCCCTACGAAAACCCCCAATTGTTTGAGAGATTATCACACATCACATGCTCTGCCTGTAACGCATCCAACATTATACGTATTTAATATCACTACCCTCTCTAATAAAATGATTGTGAACGTTGGAAAGAGAAATACTCTGTAAACCATAATATAGAACATCAAAGGCGCAGCAACCCAAGGTTCTTCTATATTTCATTACCAGACCACTATTTAAAATATTTATGAAATATGGAGAAAAATATATATAAAAAAGGTCCCTGGTCGCTTTGCACAATTTGACGTCTCTGAAATGATGTGCATTATTATACCTACATGAAAGATTATAGTATACTATAGATGTTTGCAGCAAAAAGGAAACAACAGAAGGAGCAAGATTCATATTGGTTTTGTACCAAGATATCATGAAGTATGGATCGAACAATTCCTCAAAGAAATGTATGACAGGTTTGAGACATTTTAAAACATTTTTTGTGTGTTTTGCTGCTTTGTGATTCTGAGAATACCAACGGATAGAAAAGTGTTCCCTGATTTAGAATGCAAGTCCATGCACCTCAAAATTGATCTTTTGATTCTCTAATCCCAATCTATAGTTTTACAGATTGATAGTATAGATATTCAACAAAGTAATATACGTAAAATTGATTTATAATACTATTTACATTTAAATAAATATTAAATATCTATTTAATTAAACTTTGATTAATTGTGTAACATTCTCAAAATTGACCTTGGGGAGAGCGTTAGGTATAACAATGATAATATATTTTACGTATTAATGCAAATTCTTATTGTCACATGTAAATAGCTGTAACTTTAGAAATTAACAATAAAGTTATTTTTCATAATCACCCATCAGAAAACCTGTTTGATAGAAAGTCAAAATAATTCAGTATATGAATAAGAGAAGATAGGTTCACGAATCAAGAACGTTATTTCAGAATTAGTGCTCCTAATCTCGAAAAATCATTGAAGCAAACCGTATAAAAATGCTAAACTTTCATAATGTTCCTTCCTCCTTCATTCAGGGCCTTTTCTCTTATATGTCGCTCTTTAGACAAATTATACATTATTCGATGGGAATTTTATTCTCTCAAAGGTCCCCGACAGAATGCAAATGAATTGTAAATGATAAAAAAATAACTAAGTACTCTAGGAACAATCAAAACCTTCATAAAGTATGTTAGAGCAACTTCATGCTTTTGATTGCAATTAACCGCAAGGATCTATAATGAATCTAAGATAAAGTTATCAAATGGGTGAATTTAAAAAAAAAAAATTAAAAAAAAATGACCTCACCTCTCCAGTGCCTCGTCATACTCGTTGACGGCCTTCTTGACGTTGTCGTCGTCGTGGTTCTGCCGCGCCTCCTGCACCTGTTTGGTCAGTTTACGTAACGTCTCCGTCTGCTTAGACGCCATCTCGTCCAGCTTACGGTACGCCTCCTCCGGGGACGTCTGCCGGGTGATCACCGCCTCCATGAAGTCATACATGTACTGGAGGAAAATCACAATGGTATTATTTTTTTTTGTATAAGTAAGGTTTTTGAATTAGGATGACAGTGAAATAGTTTAATGTAATATGAAACGAGCTATACAAATATTTTGCTTTTTGTTTGAAAAGTTTTTATGGGATGGCAGGGAAATCATTCTTTCAAATCAGACAAATGTGTTGTAAAAGTGATGCTTTTCCCAACTCACATACATTTGGTGGCACATTACCTCTATAATTACATGAATTATTGGAGGTCCTGTTGTTATATGATATTTACTATATTGTTGTGTAATTATTTTTCATTGTATTATTTCATAAAAATGTGTTAACTGGTGCCTATTCTACATTTTGTACGAAGAAATGACAAAACATTCTCTTCTCCTCGAGGTATAAATGAACAGGCGTTAATAATGAAACTGAACGCTTCTTTGTATGAAATGAACGACATGAATCATTAGAAATAATTTTTCAACAAATTAGGAACAAAACATGACAACATATAAGTAAAGATGGTAAAATTATAGAGGTATGTTACTGACGCCTTGTTGCCCTAAGTGTCGTTCATGCTACACATTGATACAAGAAGATTTAGATCAAACTCAATATAATCTACAACACTTAATTGTACGAGTAACAGTGAGCAAACAGAAAAACAGCATGGGAGAATGGGAATAAGTTAAACTGTAGACAAATATTATTTAAACCAATTATAACGTTGCTTACCGGGGTCAGATATTTGAAGGTCAAATGGGCGTTTTCTGCTAGTACGTCAGCGGCGAGATCATAATACTGAAGAAAAAAGAAATTAGTTGAAATTTTAAATATAGTTCCCAAGAAAGTCCTTCTCTTAAACTTTAAAGTGATATACACGTATGTTTCCTGTCTTAGACTAAGAACTTTCTATTCTTTCTATTTTACATCGATCTAGATCGTTATCATTTTTATCCATTCCATACATTACAAAATAATATTCTCTTTTTCAAAAATAAAATCACACCTTCCATCTTCCATATAAGTAGCTTGGAAAAGCTTATTTCGTCTTTCAAACATATTTTCTTTCCAATAGATTTTATCGTACAGATAATAATAGGAAGCAGATACATGTATGCCACATGTGTTTAACATTACAAAAATGCGAACTATTTTTTAACATTTCCCCACATTAACCCCCTACCTCGTATTTGATATAGAGCAGGAGCAGGTTGCCGAAGGTCTCCGGGGGGAAGGGGTTCTGCTGCAGGAGGAACTGTAGCTTCTCAAAGCCAGAGGTGGGGTTGTTGTCCATGTTCATGAGGGCCAGGTTGTGGAGGGTGACCACGTCCAGCTCCTCCTCGGCACGCGGGGGCATGTCAGTGAGCGCCTCGCACGCCGCTTCATCTGGAAGTACAACGGGTTAATCTCATACGTATGTAAAGCATACAGCTATGAGAAAATAGAATAGAAAAAATAAGGTTTTTGAATAGTAAAATGAAACTAGATATTCTGGTCCTGTTGTCTAAAAAGTGTTGAAATATTTGAAATCATATGTGAGTGGTTAAAGGTATTTAGTTTCACTGTATCCCTTATTATTGTCCATGAAGGAAATAATTTTCTCTATATTCATTTAGCTGTTGCCTCCCAACGATGATATAATTCAATTAAAAAGAAATGAAAATGCTTAGCCCCACAATTCTTAGGCCTTGCATTTTCACGTACAGAAAACTCATATCCACAGCATAATAAAACGAAATCATGCAATCGGCCTGACTATGAACAAAGAGTAAATAAAGGAGAATCCAATCAAAAAACAAACTGTTTCACTTGCCAATCCATACTTCAAAATAAAATCACAATAACTCATTTCAATATATTGTAATAATGCATACACTACCTTATAGACAAACGTAAGGGACCTCCGTTATTCTTTTTTATTCAAAAAGGAATCTACGTCTCTTCTTTAACTGAAAGGTTTAGTACTGTCTGAAAAAGTCCACTGGCGTGTTTTAGGAACGTTTGGAATATCAGTGGACTATAATATTTCTATAGGCCGGTACACATTTCATTTCTAAATCATATTATATTAGCACAGCAGAGACACTTAATGTATTCTCAAACTCACGGTATGCTATGGATAGATCTGAATTTCCCATGCACCGAATACCCTCTTTATACAAGTGCATGCAACATAGAACTTTCACCATTATTATTAGACATATTTTAAAAACATGTCCATATTTGTATCCATTTCCTCTTCTTTAAATCTAACGCAAATATTTGTCAGGACATAATATGAAGGTGAAGTTTTCCGTTTTACACTTAACCACAAAGGTAAATTAATGATATTGCAATAACATTTTAAATCTTGGTTGGCAACAATGGCACTTAACTTAATCCTTTTCAAAATCTTCACTAAAAACCCAGATATTGGGAGACTATGCATTGGCCTAATTGCGCAATAATAGACAACTAACTCTAAAAGATTCTATCTACAATCTATCTTGCTTCAGCATACAATCCTTGACTTATATAGAGTTCCCAGTGGTTCATAAATGCATCATATTTTCCCATGTTGTTAGCAAAAGGTACAGAAGTAAAATCAAATCAGACGAGAGGACGAGTTAGTCTCAGCGACAGCGGCAAGGAGGAGCCAATCATCACTTACGGTCGTTAACCAGATACATGTAGGGCACTGTAAGAGGTAGAAAGCTGGTCAGGGCGCGAGTGAGGGATATTCATAGTAACAGTGGAGAAATAGTAGGTCAAAAGTGCGACGGACAGTCCTATACCTTTCAATTTTTCAACTTCATTTGATTGAAACTGATTTGCAGGAACGGAAGGGAATCCTGACCCAAGTTTCAAACGACCGCGTTTATCTGTTTCTCAAAACTCACCTACCGATTGAGGAATTTACCTTTATTTTGGAAAGGAATTATCTCTGACTAGTAGTAGTATATAAAATGGAATATACACTCCCACAAAAACAAAAGAAAACTGAAAAAATACCTTCTTCATTAGTTCATTAGGGTTTCACCTGAAGACTTATGTTTATCATTATTTCTGCAAAAGAATGTAGACTTTGAGGTATCACCACATAGCATTTTAAATTGTTTTTTCGATATTTGTTATTCAATCGATAATTTATATCAATGTTGTAAGCAGAGAGACTAAAGTTAAACTTTCTGTTGTAAGTAAGCTCAGTTGTAGAGCACTTGCCCACTTCTCAAAATATCCCACGTTAATTCTGTACCTGGTTTTACACTCGCGCCACTAGTTGTATTATGACTCCTGGAGTGTTCCGTAATATACCAGAGGCCACAGGTGTGTGGGTTTCTGTTGTCTATATACAGAAAGTTGGGGACAACCCCAGTAATACAAGTCTCATGGTGCAATACAGTAGTTGAAATAATAGAAAACAAGGCGGTTTGATGTCAATTTCAATGACGAGCTAAGAGGATACTACACCTTTTTATGGTAAACCGTTGGTGCCCTTAGTATACCGTGTTGAGTATAGAGCAGCGTCAATGTACTCATACTGTGTATCCCGGGTGCTAACTGTGATAAGGGATTCCATTTTATGGGGAATACTCCGCATGTGGATATTCACAAAACTTGCATTTCCAAACTTTTAAGATGCAAAGCAGTTTCATTGTATGGAAGATCTTCAGGTCCAAACACAAAAAAAAGGGAAAAAAAGAATAAAATACCACAGTAGATTTGGGGGTAAAAGGTGCTGCTGAGCCAGAGCTCACTTAAATGATACAATAAACAAATTAACATGGCTAACTTTTATGAGGTGAAGCGAATCTTTGAAAATTGACCCTTCACAGTAGCCCGACATATTTGTTAGTGATGGTACAAGTGATATGATCGTTCGGTAGTGTGAGGGAGAATAAAAATAGTATTCAAAATATAACTTTAATAAAAACACTAACCCGATCAATCTGTACAAGTGGAGGTACAAGCGGGCTAGTGCTATTATATTGCCATACACTGCTGAGTGTTCCTACCTTAATGTTTTGTTTATCGGGACAAGATTAAACTCAAACTTGTCCAGTGATAAAAAATACATGTTCTATTATATTGATATAATACAATGTATAATACTACCTACATGGAAGATCACGCTTTGTGAATGTGGTTTAATAAAAAAAAAAAAAAAAAAAAAAAAAAATGTCCCCAGTGGGGGTTGTTGGCGTCCTACTTACGGTTTTTAAGCTGGTACTCGATAGCAGCCTTCAGGTTAAAGGCCTCGATCAGCGCCGTCTCGTGGAGAGTCAGGGTGTTACCGACGCTACGCACATCTATGCCCTCCGTGGTCATACCAACGCTCAGCTCTGAGTAGGGAAGAAATAAACTTGATTTATTTTTTTTATTCATTTTAAATATCATTTGAATGACTTCATTTATCATGGATTACCGCCTTAGGTCAATCTAATTAATATCTTTAAAATGTCTGTTTTTTCAATAATGTACACACAAAGGTTTGTGTCATATTCTATTAATATTCTAAAATTAAAATAAATAGTATTCCCTTTAATGTACCATTATTCATCTTCCTACGTAAAACATGGCCATTTAAAGTATCAGTATTCTTTGAATTTGTCTACGGTTGGCTTAATAACTTTTGTAGTAGATCATAATATTATGGGAATGATAACGTGTCGAATTCATTTTAAATCTTACAAATCAAAACGGTCTTTTCCTTCTATACCATCAAACAGACGTAAAAAAACAAACTTATAACCGGGGATGATACCTGGGTGCTGCCTGATGCCCCGCTCTATGATGTCGGCGATGTGTTTGAGGGCGGGAGCGTACTGCTTCAGCATGTAGTGACACAGGGCGATGTTGTAGGACAGGTCGGGCTTGTAACCCAAGATCTGCATGGCCGTCATAAACTTCTGACACGCCTCCTCGTATCGGGCTTCCTGTTGAGTATTTATGTAAAATGGCATTTGATCAATTCTTAACAAAATACCGAAAAAGTTGCTTTTCTTTGTTTGTTTTTGTGGTCTGTGATCACACACCTCGAAACGTTTTCCGAAATATTGAGAAAGTGAATGATTTTTTACCAGGAATTCTGTATGGAATAATGTGAAGACGGTAAGATAGGCATATGCTTTGATTCATCAATTGAAGGAAAAGTCCCTGATACATTGTACAAGTCAGGGATGTAAGTCATGCTCAATGAAAAAATCTGAAAACCCATAAAGAAAATCTGTAAGTATCCTAGAATTTTATAAAGCCCCATGAAAGCACTCAGTTTTGCAAGTTCTTATCAGAGGTGTTGAAGTCAAAAGACCTGAACTGAAACTAAAATCTGAAAACTTACATCTCTGATAAGTTAAATCATTTCATACACATGCGGACACCTCAAACATACAATACATTTTATTAACCATTTGATAAAGACATATCGTTCATTATATATGCTATCTTTTTGTAATAACAATTCCATATGCGTCTCACCTTGAAGAGTAAACAGCCCAAGTTGATCTCTGTATCGGGGTCATCCGCAGGGCACTGCTCCACCAGACCCTGGGCCCCCGGCAAGTCCTCCTCGGCGTATTTGATAGCAGCTTGAAGTTTGGTGATCTGGGAAGTAATAAAAAACATAATTATAAGAAATTGTTATAAAATAATATAAAACATAGAAATGTCTGAGACTGTATGGGAAGCTTCCGTTAATTATTTTCAGATAAATGGGTAGTATAAATCCAGTGCATTGAGGTATGAGGGCGTAAAATGTAATTGTATTATAGACGGCTCTTATTTGTTTTAAATGCTTTAAATCAGTTAAGCTTATGTAGTAAATGGCTAAGTGATTATCAGGCTTACCCGAGTGCTGTATGAAGGGTTGTCTATTTGACAGGAGACCTTCATAGCCTCTTCGTTGAGACAAGCTTTGTAAAGGGACTGTGCATAATACAGTTTGTAGTCCTCCACCTCGGGGTTGTTGGCTGCTAGCTGTTCATAGCAGTCGGCAGCGTTCACAAAATCTTGTAATTGATAGTAGCAGTATCCCAGAAGAGAAAGCGCAGCACGGGACTGAAAGAACGTAATTATGATGTTGTCATTGCATACAGTGAAGTTTAAATTTGAATCCAGAGTGCATCAGCATAATTGATCTAAGTCTGAAATATTCACTCTTTAACTAGTTAACTATTACAGATAGTTGTAAGACTAAAATAACCATTTAGAATATAAAATTTGAATACATTATTTATCCTTCAACAGTGAGATTGTATAAGAAATAAATTATAGTTAGGGTTAAATATCTTTAGGAATATTCACCTTATTGTAGGTCTGTACGACGTTATTCAAAACTTGAATGGCTTCTTTGTAGCGTTGATCTTTAATCTGAAACCAAAGGAAGACAATACGTAGAGTAAGAAATTACGACCTGAAAATGTGTATTCGCCCTGCAGAGGTTGTGAATTTCGTCCGCGAGAATTGCCTAGATAAAGGGGTTCCGATCACTTTTCTCTCTTATTGCAGTCATTTTCAAAGATGTATAATGAAGTTAGGATGCCTAAACATTTCTACATGACACAATGTATGTGATCTATTTTCTATTTCAATAAATTTGGTAACTGAGATAAGATTTTTTAGCTCAGAATGGTGGGCCTCCTTTACATTAAATTATAGAAGAGCGAAGCCAGACCCATAACATCTGTTAGAATGTAATATAATGTTTTAACAATTATATTTTTGTCATTTCAATAGCAGATGCTACAATCAGAATTGTTCATTCCATAGATCAATCCATAGATCAATTAATAGAAACGTTTTTGGAAACAGGAACCTCTTTCACGCTAGGCATTATGGGCAAGAAAATTTAAAAACCATTGCATTGTATCGATTTTTTTTTGGTTATTGAATTATGAAAATATCAATCCATGCAACCACAGATAGCTGATTTATAGTATTTCAAGCACCTGCAGGTTAATTTTGACCAATTTTGTCTACAAAACCCCTTGAAAAACCATAGAAAATTAATTGATAAAAATTGTCAAAAAAGGTTAGGGTAGGGCCAAAGCATTAGGGTAGGTCGGGTGACCTGAACACTACATTTTTTTTTATAGGTTTGGCTCATACTCCACCGTCGCTTCACATTCCCCAAGTAATGATTACAAGGGAATCTGAAGCGAGAAAGGAGTATGGGTCTGACTGAGTCAGACCTAAATTTAAAAAAATGTTTTTGAGGTAAATGGTGTGACCGAGTTTTTCACTTATTAAATGAAGATCTAAAGAACTCTTAGTTAGGCTAGTGAGTCATGACTCATAGACTACTAGTCATAGATACTAAGATAGGTATATTACATTCCACCAGTTTTCCCATCAAAAATTGAGGTAAATGCTGTGACTGAGTTTTTCACTTATACAATGAAGATATATAAGCTCAAGATAATATTTGATCGACCTGCAAGAATATTTATCTACATTATTTTCCCTTCAAAATTTCATATAGATTTTCTTTGTAATTTGCCCTCAAGCTGCACAGTGAGCCTTCTATTCTAAATACAAATGTCATTTTGACAGGGCAAAACCAGAGCACCATGTATAACTGGCTGTAACTCTTGAATCAATACAGAGATAAAATTCAAAAATCATATTAAACTAGACACTGAATCTGGCTGATAATATAATGTTCCTCAATATTTTTTTGAGCATTTTAAAGTTTGTATGTCTATGACAGGTCATTTGTACGTCAATGACACTAACCCAAAGATACATGATTAAAGACTTCTGGGCCTAGATCTAGTCTCGGAGATTTAGTGACAAACTGGGATAGTCTAGGCCTAGGACCTATAGAAATAGATTATTTCCCCGGCTGGATTCAGCTTCAGACAGTCCTGGACCTTGACAGTTTGACTCTGGGGTTAGCCTAGGCTTCAGCCTTTAGGCCTACTGACTGAGTGAGCGTGACTGCGACAGTGCGAGTGTGTGTGTTTCTGACTGAGATAACAAACTTTGTCAGGCTGATTGTTACGCGAACAGGAGAAGGAAATACATACCATCCCGTAGATCGTAGCTGTCACCTCCCCTTCCTTCATCTGGATAGCTGCCATGGTTAAAATCTTACCAGAATTTCTACTATGTACAAAAACGTCCGCTACCGTTTCAACAACAACACCCTCTCCGGAAGTTTGTCAGGAATGCCGCTTCGAGCATGCGCATTGTTTACACATCTCCATGGTTTCAGGTCTCACTGCGGTGATTTATATTTCGTCTGACTGGCACGTGTAGGGATTGTACCCACAAAATACCTTTTAAAAACGAATTTATGATGTTATGAAAAATAATATTGATCTTATTTAATCTACATGCAAAAGAAATAGACAAAAATCATCGAGTAAAATGACTCGTAAGTAGTGCATGGAAATGGTACTTTGAAGCAGGTGCGCGAAAGTGCAGCCCAAGTGAGGAGCTATCAGTCCGGCACAGCAGCTAAACATCATGGCCGCTCTGGGCAGCATCCTGCGGAAAGGAGGTGTGTTTTTCGTCTACATTTATCTTGCTTTATCTGGCAACTTAATTTCTGAAATATGTGTATATTGATTTGATATCAGTGCTGCTATTTATCATGTTAATCGAGTCAAAATACGAGTAATGCCTTGAGAATACTGATTGAAACCAGCGCCATATGTTTCGTTCGATCATCAAGTTTGTTGTCTTGTCAAGTCAGCTTACTTGACCCGGTTATCAACTGTGGCTTAGATAACGTCGTAAGTGTTTGATTGACCTAGTAGTAGTTGGCTTATGTTTGAGACCATTTTCTCAAATTTGATGTTCATACTTTGTATTCTTTTTCCTAAATATACAATGTTATTATCATTATGAGGTGATGTGACCAGAGGCAAAGCCTTAAAATAGAACGTCATTCTAAAAATAGACTGCATGTCTCGATCTGATTCTATTAGATCTAGATCTACGTACTAACATAGCCCTGGTCCCCCAGGTTGCGGCATTAACTGTCGCTGTTTAGTTAAACATGTATATTCAATGTGCTAAAGTAGTACATATTCCCTCACTATGGGCATGGGAAAGTTCACTGCAAGTTGGTCGTGATTAGGCTAAAGCCAGTAAAGGGAGCCAAAAGCAATGCCATTGGCATTGCCAATGCCAATGCTGTGTTAAAATGTAACAAAATTTTGCAAACTTAAATAACTATAAAAACACTTTCCAAGAGTCTTACCATAGCCACAGGTGATATAGTTTAAACTATCATAACTAACTTAAGCTGAAGTCCCTAAAAACTTCTGTCATTTCTGCCTATATATATATCAGAGTTTGTAAACAAACACATTTTGGTGGGTCACCAAAATTGACTATGGACAATGTTAATTGTATTGTGATAAAGTTAAAGCCTGTTATTGCAATCTCTATATTTTATCATGGGCCTCAGTTATGGTCATAGAATGCATTTGAATAGTTATTACATTTTGCTGAATTTTGACCCAACATTGCTTTTGTCTCCCTTTAAGAAAATTTATTGAAACCAATCAACCATTCAACAATTTCATGGTTTGAGGTTTATGTTGGTCAATTATATTTTATATAAGTATATATATGGCCATCATGTATTTTATTCCACCTAATCATTTCTGGAAGAGGGGGCGGGATGGTGTAGTGGGTAGAGTCCTTGCCTCTCACTTGGCTGGACCAGGTTCGAGTCTTGGCCTTGCCTGCTACACCACCTTGCCTTGCCGTAATTTTCATCCCCATAGATTCGGTCAGCCAACTGGTATACACAAATGGGAGTGGTCCTGATATAGCTGACAAATTGCTGAGTGGACATTAAACTCCAACAATCATCATCATCATTTCTGGAAAATATAGAACTTCATTCAAAAGTGTGAGCTCATTCTCAAAGACAGGGCTTGAGATATCCTTTGCTTGAGTTGCTTAGCAACCCTGAGGGGGACAGTTTTAACCTCACCTGATTGATCAATATCTCTAACCTGGTCTGCATCCCCCCTCCCCCCTTTTGGCATTTATAACAGTTGTGAAACTAGCGACCATGCATGGCTGTTACTAAGGACTTCCCAGAAAACTAGCAAAGTTTATACCTTCAGCAAATGGTGTTCAGATAGGTAGAAATATGGCCCTGTAGGAGGTAGTGGTGGTGATGGTGCCCTTTTGTGTAGACTGGAGCAGAGCCTCTGGCAGAGAGGGTACCTGTGAGCTGTAGACCTCTCCTCACACCTAACAAGGAGAATGAAATACCCCTGCCTTATGTCCGCTCATGGAGCTGTCCATCCCTCCGGTGCTCAGACCCCCGGGGGCTCTCATTTGCATGGCAGGAAGCCTATTCTGAAATGGCTGTATTGCATTAACCTGGTTGACCGACAGGGAAAATGTAAGTCTATGTTGTGAACCTAAGCCGAAAAAATATATTTGTTTGAATTATTTTTATTGAAAGATTTTGGGAGGAGCCAAAAGTTTAGAATAGATCAACATTCCTGAACCAGGCCTCACCAAATCCAGCGTCCTGGGTGTCCTGTCCATCCCCATACTCTGGGTACACTACCCCCTAGAAATACCCCCTCCATACCATGGGTATACTACACTCCTAAAAAAAACCTCCATACCCTGGGTACTCTAACCCCTAATACATGTTCCATACCCTGGGGACACTACCTCTAATAGCCACTCCATACCAAGAATTTACCAATACTTATAATATAGTAACCCTACTGGCTCTAAAAAAAATCTTTTAAACTGAATATTATGCTATGATTCCCTTATTCTCATCTTTATGGCTGGTCTAGACTATATCATATCATTCACTTTATGTGATCAAATTCATAATTAACCCTATGGTGAGTCAATGATCTGGGAACTACTTTTTGACAGTGCAGGGATACAACCTTAACACTGGTTAGCTTCTCCTTGATTCTGATTAGCTGTTATCAGTAGTGTACGCTGAGTCTGCATACCTAGCATCAACAGAAAGTGGGTGAATGGACCACAAGTGCTCGAAAGCATGCAAAGCATTCTCTTCCTAGGGAAATAGCTAGCTGCCATCTGCTGCTGTTGCATACCATCAAACTGGCCTACTACAATGGCCTGTGTTGACCTGGCTGAGAGCGTTTTAGGTTCCCAGACTATAGATTTATAAAATATAGAGCAATACATTTATGCCTAATGGTCTATCCAATGCAAAATGACTCATGGTGATGAGGCCGAGCTTTTGAAAACCATATCAGGTCATCCCTTGAGGGTCCAGTCAGTCTGTTTCACCTTTTTGTCTGTGCTAGGCTGCAGTGGGAGGTCTCAGGGTACGTCAGGCTATGATTAGATCAATATAATGTGTTTCCCAATAAAAGGCCATAGTCCACACAATATTTCCGGTTTTGCATAATTTCCCATCTCTTAATCACTTGGGATTAACTTTTTTTGTTAATCTTTTGTATCAATATAAAGTCACCAGTCCCTCATAACCTCGAATAGTAATCGCTTGATTGTATAGAAAGGATATTATGTGTCTAAGGTGCCTTATTTCTACTACAACTAGACTTTTACATTTCTATGGAGATTTTCGGGTATCTCCTAATGTTTTTCTGTCTTTGTTTCCTTAATTTCAGAGTTATTTCGACATTTTGCACGGCACACTGTCACACTTTCATGATTATTACTGAGGCGGAAACTGTTGGCGAAAGTAAAAGATTTAAATGTTTTAAGCGTTTCCGCCTCAGTTTTAGAGTGGGCTCACACTTCGAGGAGAGGGGAGGTGGACAGCACATAACCAGCGAAGAATATATGATTTAAAGGCTTGCTCGCCGGAACCAGCAAGTTGCGGAAAAGCAGGTGGACATCTGTCCCATCTTCATGTCCACCAAAAACATGTCCACCAGTTTGGAAAATGCAAATATCTCAGAGATTAAACACTAATAAATTCTAATTTTTGGTTTAATATTAAGAAAACATGTTATACTTTTCCTGAATAATGACAAATATTGACATATTTAGTGAAATCATGGTGGAATCATGGTTAGAAGTTTGGTTTTGGACTGCCATCCATGGTGGACATAGTGAATAGGGTCAGGATGCTTGAGCCTCTTTTAAATTTGAAAACTGTTTGATTTAGAAATTATGTATTGACTAGGGCAAAGCTAGGGCTAGGAAAATAGGGCTGTTGTTTGGGGGTAAGGGGGTGAAGAGGGCAAAGGGGTGATGGGGTGATGTCATGGGGGGTGATGTCATGGGGGATGATGTCATGGGGGATGATGTCATGGGGGTTGATGTCATGGAGTTATGTCATAGGGTGATGTCATGGGTGATGATGTCATGGGTGATGATGTCATGGGTGATGATGTCATGGGTGATGATGTCATGGGTGATGATGTCATGGGTGATGTTGTCATGGGTGGATGTCATGGGGTGATGTCATGGGGAGATGTCATGGGGGATGTCATGGGTATTTCTGGCATGAAAGATTCAAATTATTCTTTAGCACTCGAAATAGGCCTGTAGGCCTAGAGGCCAGATGTCTTTTTTTCAGATTTGGTTTGGGCAATGTCACTGGCATTACAAAAAATAATTATTTAGGTCATATTCAGCCTATCAAAATGAAGGAAATACTGGAAGCTATGTTTTGATAAGCTCATGCTCCAATATATGGTATGGTTACATTCCAATGTTAAAACATAGGCATCACACTGTCAATAAGTTCTCTCCTGCTATCAATGTCCAAGCTTGCAAGTTAACTTTTTTTTTAGATTCAGGTCAGACCCACCTCAAGCCTATGTAAAAGACATAAAAGACAAACCACCTAAATGTTTTTTTTAACCCCTTCAACCCTCTATTCCTGAGGATAATAAATAAAAATGTGTACGGACTACAGAAGATAGGCTTTCTAAAGCTGCAAACCATTTGAAAATATTCCTTTTAGAAGCTTAGATATGGTGGTTTGAACTTCCCTACTTCTTGTACAATAGAAACCCTCCAGTTTTGATAGTCATCTTTGTTTCCATGTTATGGTAACTTTAACTTGACCTTGTATATTTAGAATAAAAAGCATTTCTTATTCAGAAAAATGTTTAAAATACAATAACTTTTGATTGACTTGGTCTTTTATCAAACTGTTTGAAATATAAGATAAAAAAAGACATTTCCTACATTACTAATGAAAATTGTTCCATTGACTGAATATTCTTTTTTCTGTAACCATGGCAACCTAACAACCTTATTATATGAAGGATTTCTGTGAAAAAAACAATCCATTGCAAATTTCCCATAATGCATCATTCGCAAAAGATTTGATATTTCTATGAAAATCATTGAATTCTCAGGAAATTTCTATCTAAGTCAAACTTTTCCATAAAATTACATGTAGAAATGTTTTTTTACCAATAATTCCCTAATTAATGCTTTCAAGAGGCTGATTTCCTGGAAAAGGCAGATTTGCCCCATATTGACCATAACAGCCTTTACTCAAACACATGTTCCAAAAAATTCGAACATCATAGAATAATGATACAAAACGTGCAAGGTTCCTTGGAACTTTGGCAACATTTTGATATTTACTTCACGACTGTAGTTGAAATACCCATTTTATAATCAGACTAAAACCCTAAAATAGGTGCCATTTTATGGGTGACACTCATGTGGTGGCCAAATATGGCCTTATGGGGTGGAAGGGGTTAAAGATTGAAGAGTCCGCCTCAGTTTGTAGCTTTGCTACACTTTTAAAAGATTAAACATTTAAACTAGTTATTTCTTATAAACTGAGCCATTTTCATTCTACTTCCAAATATGCGATTTCATTATTGCTCAACCTCGCACTCAATTCTTTATCATAATTAGATAAAACTATTATATTACTAAATAAATCCAAAGACTTCTACCTTCATTATAAGAAATGGTAAATTGAAGATTCCGAAACCATTTTCTGGGAGAGTATTAGTAGTATATGAAAAGTAGACATACAATGTTACTGGTATACCATAATTCGACCAAACAGAGATATTGTGGTGAAGTACGTATTTGTATGGTTGATGTAAAAGCACATCTTGTCCATTACCCCGTGGGGGTTCCTGGGAAGAATAGGCCCACAGTAGCCCCTGCTGATTGTAGAAAGTGACAATAGGGAGGGACCCAGCACTAACCAAGTGGTTCTTTGGGTTCAATTTCCGGTTGGTGCTGGGTTCACTAAGGGATGAGGTACAGCAAAAATGATTTCCAGGTTTTGATCCCCTGCTGTTTGCCTGCCCTGTCACCCTTATCTCATAGATATGATTGCCAAAGACAATTTGTTCCAACTTTTTTTCGCCATGAAAATTACCCTGGCTGTCGGTACAGCGTAAAACCTCCATCACTCACTCATCCCGTCCTCTTTTTTTTCGCATCTGTATTTTTATCTAATCAATTTTCAAACTTCCATGTCAACTTTTTTGCCTCTCTGCAGCGAATAACCTGTCGGCGCACCGGACGACGCAGTATGAGAAGCTGGCCCAGGACCCCAGTGACAACGAGGAGGAGGATGACGTACTCTTCAGACAGGGGAATGGGGTGCAGGTCACAGGCGTCACCAAACTGCACAACGGGGTGGGCAGCAATGCACACGCCACCAGCAACGGCAACCAGGTCAGGCACAAGTAGAGTACCTTTATATAAGTTGTGGCTTAAATAAGGGTTAATTTCGGTAAGAAGAGCTCATCAGGCTTGAACTTTGGGGTCTGCGGCCCAAATAAGTTTTCTTTCAACCCCTTTTACACTGTTTACAAAATAATAATAATAAAAAAAGACAACAAACTTTTACACTGTTTTTCGAGAATTTTTTTTTTTACATTATCTAGAAAAAATAGCCAATATGGAAACCCAACATTTGGGCCGCGGCTTAAAATAGGGGTTTCTAAAGAAGTTCTACTGTCACAGACGTTTTGTCAAATCGGGTGCGACACGGATATTTATTTGTTTTTTGTTATATGCAGAAATGTTTATTCATATGCCTGTTTGTATGATTTTTTTTGTTAGGGGTTGACATTGAATATCATAAATAAATTCAATCTCTTCCTTTTTTTTCTGTATATGACGTCTACTTGAAGTAGAACTGACACTGAATCGTAGTCTGCAAAGTTATAGATTGGCATCGTTAGTGTGCAGTTTTTACATGTAGACCAGTGAACTGATACATTGTCTTTTTTTGGGCGTTGAGAATCCCTTGGTAAAATTCACCCCAGATTTCAACATCTTTATTGTTAGGTTCACCCAGATACGGAGGCCACGTTTTTGTAAGTTATAAAAATCTTTTCTCACAGGAGAGCATTGAGATGGACTCTATGCCAACAATACACACCGCCCGTAAACTGGGTTCTGATGTCAAAGTGCACCTGGTACGTACAGGCCTGCTGACCCGGGCACGTATTGCCTGTTTCATCACCGTACTCTTCAGCGGTATCGGCATTGCCTTCGGGTTCGCTTTCATCCTACCATACTTCACTGGCAAGGCACACCGATCAGCCGTGGTCATTTACCACCGGAGCGCACCCTGGACCCACATCTTGGCTGAGCTAGGTTAGTATATTTTACCTCAGATATTGGATTTGTAGGAATAATCTCTATCTTTTTCCCCTTTTTTTAAAGAGATTAATGGAGAAATTTCCGTGCTTAATGAAAATTGAAACTTACGTGCTGGGTGTTTTATTGGGGCTCTTTACGTGAGCATTAAAAATCATTAATATTAGTCTAAAACTTGCATCAGTAATGCTACTGCAGTACTCTTGTAGAAAATAAGTATCCTGTACATAAAAAAAAATAATTTCACTCTAAAGTAAAGAAGTACGATTTAAGAACTTTAGTAATAATTTTTCACCCAGCCCAGTTTACCAATTTGAATATGAATGAAAAAGTTAACACAGAAAAAGCATGATTAAAAATGAAATGAAAATATAAAATGGTTTATTTGACTAACATACAGGTACATTTATGTCAACACCACGTGAAGGAATAAACACTGATAACTACAATTCTAAAGCCCTAGTGGCTGCATATATGCAGTTAACAAATGTACAGATAAGTGTTGTAGTTGTTTCAAAGTCGTTCTCATGACAATGGGGGGTGACATTCAGGATCTCAGATGTTTTCTGTGATAAACTGTTGTCATTATAATTATTTTTTACAGTAATTTAAGTAGTTGTTCTCAAATCTTTTTCTAACTGATGTCAACATGGAATTTTTACAGACAAAAAGAATATGGCCCACATCTTGTTTGGGATTGCCGCAGGTACATGATTGGCTAACAGTCTTTTTGTTCCTGAAACTTCTGAAGTGACTATTCGCTGTACAATTCATATCTATTCTCAGCTTTGTCAAAGTACTTCGCATTTCTGGTGATACAACCCTTTTTAAATAGTCTCTCTGTTTATTGATAGGCGATCAGTGATCGCCTATCTATTGCTATAAGGACAGGTGTCAGGTGTGATGTCATCAACCTAGCAGCCCAACTTAGCTGATCACCGGTGACTCATCTGTCATGGGGGTGTGGGCCTAGTATTAAGCTGGGGAACAGTGCAGTACATGCTGATAACCCAGATAGTTTGTAGGTGATTCTCATATTGAAGCCAACATTGCTATGATTGTAGAGAGGTACATATGTATGCAGTGTGGTCTAGTGTGATAAACCCTAGCGGGGAGTTGTTTGTTGATTGACAAGTATTTATTGGAGACTCATTCAACCCTTTTTGATGCCTTGCGCTATGCAAAGATATAATGATATAAATGTAGTGTAAGTAAGGCATCAAAGGAGGCATATCGCACCCGGTGGCGGGTTTCTCCTAAACCATATCATATATTCAGTCACCGCCCTTGTGGCGTAAAATAAGCTGAAAAGTATTACCTTGTGCAGTCTGGAAAGAACCCATAAGGGTTGGCCGGACGTTAAACTACCCCAACAAACAAACAAACGCTTGCAGTGACGCTTGCAGTGACGCTTCCGTTTATGCTTCTGGTTATGTTTTCGATGAAGGACATTACGCTTTCAATTATATTTTCGTTTATGCTTGCGGTACTGCTTGTGTTTTTATTTGTTGTTACGCTTTCAGTTCAGTATAGATCTTGTGCAGAGATGGTCACGTGATCACTTTTCGGGGTCCCCCGTGGGGATCCGGGGTGGAGGTTCCTTCAGGAACCTCCTGGGAAGAATGTGTCCCCAGCAGCCCCTTGCTGTTTGTAGAAGGGGACAAATTGGGTGACCAGACTTGGTAGCTTAATTGGTAGAGTGCACGCTTCAAGTCTGGGAGGTCTTGGGATTTATCCCTGGCCAAGTCACACCAAAGATTGTAACACTGGCAGTTGTCACTGCTTGCCTGGCACTTGGCATAAAAGTATGAACCACGAAACATGACTGGTCGGCCCAGTACAGGGCTCGACAAATCCCCTACACACATGGTTGCCCACCGGGCAACCAGTCACCATTGATTGGTTGCCCGGGACTGGACTTAGATGCCCGGAATATTCTGTAAAAATATAAAGCAACTTAGGTCTCTTTAAAGGTATTCTATTGTCAAAATTGGATACAAATATGTAAACAATTTTGGGAGTTTATGCATGTGCGTTTACATTCTTAGGAACCCATCAAACACTGCAGAAAATTCCGTGGTTGTCTGCCGGGCAACTAGGCATTAAGTTCTGGTTGCCCAGCACCTATTTCTGGTTGTCCCGGGCGTCCGGGCACCCGATTTGTCGAGCCCTGGCCAGTATCAGTATAATAGGACTTGGTTGGGTATTGTTTGGGCCTATGACATGATATCTCAGTGTGGCAGCACTATAAAGGGTGCATTGGATCCCACTGCTACAAATAGGCACCTCATTTCATAGATTCGTTCACCGCCCCTGTGGTGTAATACTAACTGAAAAGCTTGACCTTGTGCAGTCTGGTAAAAGAACCCTAAAGGGTTGGCCGGACGTTAAACTAACCCAACAAACAAACAAACAAACACTTTTTGGTGATCACCCGAGCACTGTCATCACCCAAAGACTCCCCTGTCAGGGATAGTGAAGGACATCCACACTGAATACTAATATTTTTACTGTACCTCGTCCTTTAGTGAGCCTAGCACCAACTGGGAATTTAATCCCAATAACTACTGTGTCAGTGCTGGCTCACTCCTGTCGTTGCCATTTTTGATCGACAGTGGCATCTACGATCGCGACGGTGACATTTGTTTCTATGGTCATATACTGTGATTGCCTATTTTTGGAGCTCTGCTCTACAGAGCCGTGACTGCTTAGCTTGTAACAGTTGTCGTGACAGATATTAACATCTTTCCTCATTTCCTGTGTTACTAATGTATTCTGTATATTTTTGGATGTATGTCTCACGCAACCGACATCAGAACTACATGAGTTCTAAGCTATTTGAATTCATTCTTTTGCCATGATTTCATCCATAGAAAAGCTATTAACTTCTACGAGTAGCAAATCTACTAATAGCAAATCTACTAGTTTTTTAAAATCTTTTTAAGATTCTACTCTTCATAGATTTTCCTTCTCACTTTGGTTGCAACGTTTTTGATAAAAGTAACATATAATATAAAAGATGATACAAGGCCTTGTTTGATCTCGATTAGGGACGGAGTCTAGCGTGCGGCTGGTGGACGTGGACGGGGATGGTAAGCAGGACGTGGTCTTTGGCACCATGCAAGAGTTTGGCTTCAGAGTCAGCACCACTGACATGATGCAGAGTCTCTGCAAACAAAAAAGTAAGCACCTATTCCTGTTATTTTTCTCATGTTTTGCATTGCCGAAGCAGTGAAGGGTTATACTTACGTATGTGTTTTTAATCAGAAATAATTATGTTCGTTATCGGACATTTACTTTCCTATTTCTACTTAGAATACATTATTGAAAAAGCTTATTAGTTTTCTATAGAGCCGCATGAATGTACACTCTTCAATGATTTAGGGAAAATTGTAAGACTGAAATGTAATACATGTTTATACTAAAGTGCCCTTTCTGTAAAAAGACATGTACTCTTGGAAGACCAGGACTATTCCTGAAAGATTTAACATGAATAAGCTTATTTAAATGAAACAGGTTCATCGTAATGTTCAAATTTAATCAGCCTAATGGACCAAATAAGTCCCATTTGTAAAAAAAAATATTCCTATTTTATTTCAGAATTACCCTTCCCCTGTGTGGGTATAATCATGGCTTTACGGGGCACTGACGGCGCCGAGCTGTGGCGTCTGATGACGTATTCTGGCGTCACGGACCTCAAGTGTGACGTTATTGACGTTAATGGTGACGGACGTAATGATTGTATCGCCGCCGGCCGTATGGGGACACTGATAGCGATAGACGTCAGGAATGGTAAGCAGCAATACGTTTTGGGACTTGAAATACAATATTTTAGCACTTATTTATCTAACTAAAAATGCTAGCAGAATTACCATAGGTCATAGATATTGGAGCACAGTATGGTTATCTCCCCAACCTTTCCATGCAGGTCGTTTTGCATGTTTTTTCATAGAATGTCATCCTATGGTATCTACAACACATTTAGTGCATAAATGAGGAAAAATTAAGATTCCTATGCTTTTACGACCTGAAAGTTTTCTGTAAATTCTTTAGTCAAAATTCCGTGAAATAGCCTTATAACAGGGTTCCCATGCAAGTCTTAAAGGGTCTTAAATTTTATTTTCTCAAACTTAAGGCCTTAAAAGGTCTTAGATTTGACAGTTTTGAAGCTAGAGGTTTTAAATTGATTTTTTTGAGAACTTAAAATGAAGTAACCATGAAAATTCCAAATCCTACTTTCAAATGAGTACACTTACTTGAAATTTAAATCATATGATATAATTCTGAAATTGTTCTTTGTACGTGGTCGATAAGTCTTAATATTTCTGAATCTTGGTTTAAATTGGTCTTAAAAAGGCCTTAAATTGATTTTCAAAAATGCATGGGAACCCTGTATAAAGTGAACTGCCAGAATGGACTAACGTATGATCTTTCCATGAAGGCACGGTACTTTGGCATGGAGACTCTAAAGTGCTGAACCCGGCATGGAACGTCTATGCCCCGCTGATTCTGCCTGACCTGGACCAGGACGGTGTGCCCGAGATCCTGATCGCACACGGGGGTGACGACGCCTTCCCACACGCAGTAAGTGGCTTGATATCTTCCCCATATTCACAGCCTTTTTTTAAAATCATCATTATCATATTTCTAAGATATAAGAAGTAGGATTGTTGTTGTGTTGTCAGATCGTGAGATCTAATTTTTCACCCAAAACTTGTAATCATTGATATGTTAAAAATAATCCAACCAGAGAAGAATAAAAAGGGGATTCAATGTATTTCAGAATGTTATGTACCTGTAAATGTTCTGTCCTCACATCAGTAACAAACTGAAAAGCATACAAACTTTGTTTTATCTTTATTGTGATGTTTTTCAATTACAAATTTTACCCATCCTTTTTCTAGACGTGTTTTTCTCTCGGCATGTCATATCTTTCTTTATATATTAGATACTGTTAATTCTTTAAATTAGTTCTTTTCTGGTACATATTACCATGCATTACATAGATTAAAAAAGAGCCATCTTCCGATGTGCCAAAACCGTAACAAAGTTATTAGATGATTGTTGTGCTGTTGTGTACATTCGTAAAACTAGCATCTGTATAATTATTTTATTGTGTCTTTTGTTAATTGCTGTGTACTGTTACTGTTGTTTAGCCTGTGTAGCGACCGTTATCTACAAAAAGGTAATCTTCAGGTGTTGGGTTGTTTGCTTGGACATTTATCATAGGACCTAAGTTAATTGCCTATCCTTAATTACAATGCAACTGGTAGAGTGAGGTATATGATTAATAAAATCCAAAGAAATCTATAACCAGATGTTTAGTAGAATTTGCTCAAGACTTGATAATAGAAAAACATACATACCATTTCCGAATGCCACCGTTTCTCTCTATACAAGATATAGAAAATATATGCATCTCATGTTGAACCATTTGCACTGTGACAAAAAGAGCCTAACTTCTGATATCCTTAGTCTTGGTTTTGGGAGGGAACTTTGGAAAACTTTGTTCATTGAAATACTAACATAGAAAACTGACAAGTAAATGTACAATCTGAATGCATGACCCATAGACTTCTGATATATATACATGTCCCTGGATATGTCATAAACAATTCATTACTGCATCTTTGCATGATATCAGCCTATAATCTTTTGGTTGAATAATATCGAAACTTAGTGTGATACACCAACTTAAACAGCCTTCTCGTTCTGGTTGTTCGGCTGTATAACATTTGAGGTGGAGGGGATAAAGATTTACTAAGGCTTGGTCTTGTGGCCTTGGTCTCGTAGCCCCATGCCCCCTCTCAACATGCAAACATTTTTCCTGTGGTTCAATCCAAAATTCCATGTTACCTTCAAGAAGTATAATCCATTGTTTGTTTTTATCGTACCAGGTAACTTGATAAGACATTATATTTATATTTTCATTCATTCGATAAGCAAGTACATGTATCATACTTTTCCTTCGTGCCTACGGCGATATCGATACATTTCTTTTTCATGAACATTTCGGTCCTGGTAAGCTTTTGGCTGTTAAAAAAAAGGCCGTGAGCAAGATTACTCTAGTGGGGGTAATTCAAACAGTTCAAAGAAGTAAGAATGAATCTGGGAAAGTCCGAGGGAAAGTGGTATTCAACCTCTTTTCAGAATTATAAAAAAGCTTGCTTTTGTTTGAGAGTTGTGCATGGCCTGATATACTTGAAATGCGAACTTAGGTAATCCCTTTCTCGGCAATTCAGGGATACATAGGCTTAGTCGCATACTTTCCATGCTTAATTTGACATTTTAAGTAAAAGAAAAAACTGCCTTTTTGACATGCATAGCCAAAGCATAGTAAAGTAGCGCTTCAATTCATAGACCATTCTTCCTTTTTACTTATCATATCATGCTTTCCAATACTACGGTACTTAAATATTTTTTACCGTGTATTTTTGTATGGTTTGGTATAGAGAAACAAAATTCTTTTTTTAAAGGAATAAAAACGATTCCAATGGAAATGATGTCATACTATCCTCTGAGCACTGTAGGTACATTGGACATATATAAGCATCTTTTTGTCTGTTCTTTTTCAGAAATTGGTTGCCCACAAATTACTGGTAAGCTTTTCCATATTTGATAACACCTTGTCATATCTGACGTAATTATAGACAATGTATTCCCTAAACTGAAAATCCAGTAAAACTAGTGATATTCCGCATCACGTAGGTTAGATAGGGAAGACATCCTGCATCAATTGTTCATAATGAGTAGTAATCATTGTGCAAATAAATGAAGCTTTGTTTTAATATAACTTACAGTCTACACAGAAATGAAACGAGGCGGAGAAAATGCAACAATGGCTGGCAGCAAAATTTCTAATAAAAAATGTCAAATCCCATATTCTGTAAATTAATGAGTTTGCACGTGTTTGAGATAATATCTTTTGATTTTCCATTAGAATAGGTCATTTATATGCCTACCTTAAAAAAACTTTCCATTTTTGAGAATCTGTTATTTATATGCCTACTCTAACCAAACTCTTTCTATATGTTGTTCAGTCCCGTATGGGTGCAGGCCGGCTCGTGATGCTGAGCGGTAAGACAGGCAAGTCCTTGGGTCGTGTGTTTGAGATGGCTCGTAAACGACAGACCTATATGCCACCCATACTACACACCACTTCTGATGGGTCCATATATGTGCTCTTCGGGACTGGAGAGTCCCGCGTC
The DNA here is from genome assembly GCA_936440205.1 of Lepidonotus clava. NCBI lineage: Eukaryota > Metazoa > Annelida > Polychaeta > Phyllodocida > Polynoidae > Lepidonotus > Lepidonotus clava. The sequence goes on from OW387135.1 coordinate 26,422,734, forward strand.
CCTGGTAAGTTGGCTAATGTTCCACATTTTGTAATCAGTCCATTATCTCTTTTTGCAAAAAAGCTCTCAGAGTGAATCGTCAGTGCATTCATGTTAAATACATTTACAATATGAGAAATATGACATGCCAATTAGTATGATTTGATAAATAATACAACATTTGGGTAATCTGTATTTGCTTCATCTAAACAAAGCCATCCCATAATACATTTCCACTTCTATCAGTTATACAAAATCTTTTTTGTCACCTCTTGTTTAAATGTAAGAGTAGCAGTGTCTGACTTGCTTACTAGTTTGGGATAAAGCTTAAAGTCAATAACCAGGCAATATTAAAAGTCTCATAAGATCAATTAAAACACCTGTAAAAAGTGCAACAGCTAAAGACCAACATTAGGTCAGGTTATATCCTAGCCCGTTTTTTTTAAGTAACATTTTTTATAAGTAGTACTTTCTGACTTGAACCTGTTCCTTCTGTCACCGGTATATTTTTCTAACCTTTCTGTCTTGTAATTTTCAGGCTCTCTGTTTATGATATCGGTACCTGACCTATACCGCTATGTACGCTCGTTGAACAAGACGGCCGACGTGCCCAACACAAACGGCACCTACAAGGCCTGGCCCAACCTCATCTGTGACGGCCACGGCCTCTGTGAAATATTCAGGTATGTGAGAAGATATTTTTGTCTTCTTTTTTTTTTTACATACTTTTTTTTAAAGAATAAAGATGTTGAAGATACACCAAACTTGACAACAGTGTTGATGAACAGCGTTGGTTATTTATTATGAGGCGGCAAGGCTTTAAAATCAAATACAGGCCTAGATCACCTTAAGATCTTATGCCGCCGAATTCCCTTTTCGTCTATACGACAATCGGTGACGCGTTTATATGTAACACTCGATGAGATGATAGCTTCTGGGCTTAAATAACCACAATTTGGGCTTATTTGGGCTTACATCGCAGAGATTCTGATATATAGAACACATTGGCATAGTTAAAATATTCCAAATAGGGCCAAATTAGACATTAGGAATCCAAACCGTTATATCAGTACGATCGCCGGGCGCCCCGCCATCTAACTTGATCACGTGACCGTTTCTTCTCCGATCTGGGGCGCGGGAATCGGGTCAATGTCATCAACCTATGCAGACCTATTTCACCATGAAATCAATCGTTCTAACTTTAGTTATTGGTATCCATAGATAGATTTCGACTCATAGCATCCCACTGTCCCAGAATCGAAAATAATGCGAAATAACGCGTCTAAACGCGTAAATGCATCGCGCCATTTTCTTGCAATCCTTCGCCTCCCCGGTCACACTGTCAGACCGCCCCGAGCTGCCGGCGGGGACGGTTGGTTGTTACCGGGGGCTGCGCCTTCTCCGCCTGGATTACGGCGGTATCTGATGCTTTCAATATATATATTTTGGACGAATGGATACCCTTAAACGCATACAACGCATTGACAATTCATGCGTGAACCATGCGTTCGTATGGAAGGGAAAACATTGGATCGATCGGACACGTGGAGCCACTGTCACTGCTGTCATGGCGTCAATCCTTCGCCGGGTTCTCTCCCCATCACGCCTGCATCGATACATTGAACTCAGGAAACCAGGATGACATTAAACGCATCAATTGTGGAGGATATACGCATTGAAACGCATTGAGGACTCCAGCACAGGCCTTAAAGGTGGGTTCATATATTTTTTCCAGCATTTGAAATAATACCGTTGAAATCTAGGCCTAACGCGCATTGGTCGGACACTTGGAATCTGAAAAATAATTATTTTAGGCCTTATTACCCCTACCAAAATGAAATTGATGTAGATATCTATGTTCCCATATATCTCAGGGTCCTATATATCATAATATAGATTGATATTTTAGGCCTGGAACGCTTGCAATAATATTTTACAGATGGTTACTTAGGCCTAGATGTCAAAGCAACTCGGGCGTTTGGTCGGACACTGGCAATCTGAAAAATAATTATTTAGACCTTATTAGGCCTATCAAAATGAAAGTCATGTATATATCTATGTTCTCCTATATATCAGGGTCCTATATATCATATGGTTTGAATATTGGGGCCTGGAAACGCCTGCAATAATATTTTACAGATGGTATGAAAAAATGACTGGACTCAGGCTCAGATAGGCTAGGCCTAAGGACCCCCACCAACACTGTCAATGTATTATGGAGGCTCCGAAAACAATTATTTATGATCCAAACATTAAAAGATTTGAGAAATTGTCACTATAGTGTCATTTTTTCAGACCTACCATCAAAATATTCAATCTGAGTTCTAATATGTCTAGGCCTAAGTCACTGTCAGTGTCTGAATCATTCCCATTCAATGTTAAAACATAGGCGTCACACTGTCAATAAGTTCTCCGGTGCTGTCAGTGTCACACAGATTTAAGATTTAAACTATTCAAAGATTAAATTATTTGTGAAATTGACACTATAGTGTCAGTTCAGACCTACCACAATAAATTACACATTAATATTATTAGGCCTAGATCCGCCGCCTCATCTGTATCAAATCTGGAAGATTTGATACTGTATAAAACATTTTTACTATATATTACATTAAGACATTAAAACATTAAAACATGCCGCCGAATTGATCAGTATGGCTAGACATTTGGACTTGTTCAATAAAACATTTGAATAAAGTGGCGGCAGATTGACATGTTTCGACTTTTGACAGTCTTCATCAGGATTTTTGAAGAAATGACATAAAAAGGTGAAAATTGTTTTTTTTAGATGAATTAAGAAACGAAACAAAAATATCAAAATGTTCATGTACATTTTATCAGGATGGTTCAGGTTTTGAGCCCATTAAAAATTATTGTCGTCAATGTTGAACTGCTTAGTTAATCAACGCTATTTTAGTAGGTATTTTTCAGGCAGCAGTAAGAAAGTTAGAAACAGTGTTTTTCAAATTTCTTTTTGGTCTCTGTATTGCAGTAGTAGCATGAAGGGTCTGATGGTGCCCCCGGTGTGTGTGGACCTGACCGGGGACGGGGTCCGCGATGTGGTCATGGCCGCTTACGATGGCACGGTGATGGTCCGGCACGGCGACACTATGAAGGAGGTGTGGAAGGTGGCCTTCACCGGCTACGAGGCGCACAGGTCAGTAACCACCTAGGGAAGGCTTGTTTAGAGATGCCATTTTTCCTATGTTTTTAAGGTTACCTACTTTTTTGTGATTTTGTATTGCTCGAAGAAATTTTCCTACATCGCTTTAACATCTATTTTAGAGTATTTTACACTTATTTTTAGGGTACTTAAATGTAAATTTAATGTCAGAACTATATTCCAAAAGTCACTTTTATCCTAGTCGCTTTCTAGAAAAAAAGGAGAAAAATATTTCCTACTTTTCCTACCTTTTCATCGGTCGAGAGTGGCATCTCTAAATTAGATCATCTGAAATCACTAGATTCATCAGGTACAGGAATTAAACCATCTAGCCAAAATTGTATTAAAGATGTATCCATCGTCAGACTGAAACATTTGAAACCGCCTTAATCCCATGATTGAATTATCATCATTCTATCGTGGAATATGACTCAATAAGTTGCTGTTTATTTTACAGCGCTCCTGCCCCAGCCTATTTTAACAGCGACGACACTTTGGATCTTATGCTTCATCTTAATTATGGGACATGGCCGCGTTTCAACCACTCCAAGGTAATAATCCTATTACGGGTACCATGTTAGAAATATGTATTTAAGAGTATGTTTTTTGTCGACCAACGTTGGAAACCATTGTCGTCCACACTAAAGACAATTTTGTTGTCATGTCTTATCCTGAATATAAAACTTCCGAAGAAGTAAACAAATCTGGGGAAAACTTATCATGATAATTAGAAAATATTTAATCGTCATGTGGAAGACCAAAAGCTGGAAGCCATTTACCGGTCGTCTACATCCATATTTTGGTCATCGAGTACCAGTACTCGTACATATTCGTAGCTTGTGCACTCTAGAATTACTAATTCCTAGGGCATTCAACAATCTCACTAAAAGAATCTTTGGATCGTTTAACATGCATTTTGAGTACAAAGTATTTGTTTGGGAGAATCCATTAATTACGTCAATATTTTGGTATACTTTCTAGACTCCACATCCCCCTGAAACATGTCATAATCAGTGCGTTAGTCATATATGGATGACCCCATGATGGTGATGACTAAAATGTTAGTATTGGCTCCTTAAAAAATAGAAGCGATACCCACATTGAAACCTTTTCTCTGTACGTAGGTGTTGGTTCTTGATGGTAAGACTGGTCAGACCCTGTGGTCACTACAGACTGACCAGCACGAGATGACCTCAGACCTGGTAGTACGGACAGTGGAGGCCAACCGGGACGCTTACGTCTTCAGGGTACAAGGGCGGCACGGCAAGAAACCGTTCAGCGATGGGGCCAGCAGCGAGCCACGACACCGCAGGCAGGCTGGTGCCGATGCACCTGTAAGTATTACATTAACCCAGTCGTTGCTCTTACACAATTATTTACAGAATATCTAGAATTTAATTTTTATTAAACTTTGGTCGATTTGGGAAAAGTAGATTCCACATATACAGGGCTGTTCGTTTTCGGTTTTAAGTATATTTTTGCGTTAAATCACGTCCGTCAATTCCATCTTTCTAAGTGATAAACTGAAGTAACGCCTGCCCACCTATTTTGTGACATTTTTCTATTCTTGATATATATTTTGTAATTCAGATTTCAGATCTTCTTTCTGATTTGGAATTACGTCTTTTTCATCTTTTAGGCTTATGCACCAAAGCACCACTCCCTTGACTATGACTATCCCGACTATGGTGATGACTATCCGCGCTCAGAAGACAGATACCAGTACTTACCTGAAGGTAGTTCGTACAACCCCTACAGACAGGTGAGAAATACATGCAGCACTTACTTGGAACTGGGCATTTTACTAAGCCTCTTAGATCGTCGAACCTCAATCGAATTAAACAGTGACTGAGTGTTAGAATTCCAAACTATTGAAGTTTCACACACTGTCCTCTATATATGCCACAAAGAATTTGACACAACCTAATTATAACTTTATAGAAAGGATAATGTGAAAACCAAGTAAGTGTTTTAAGTTACCCGTCCTGGCAAAATTAAAAGAATGTCCTAGATTCAGTAGAAAAAGATATCACAATTTGTCACTGGAGGATAATTCACATTTCGTAAAACTTGATACCTCAAGTTTATAGCTACTGATTTAAATAAATCATAAAAAAGAAACTCTAATCTAAATGCAGTACCAACAACGCTATGGGTCTACGCGCGGTGGGTCAGATGACAGTGCAGCGGGTGAGGGTTACGGTCGGCAGCGCGGGGCGTACAGGCAGGGCGATTCACTCCAGAACCCACTATGGCCGCAGCAGGAGAGGCGACCGAGTGTCTTTGATGGCATCCAGGAGGAGGACACGCTGTACCCGGAGAAGGAGGACATACTCTTTGGAGGGGACATTATCCCGGACTCGATGGACACGCTTGACCACCAGAGTCGGAAGTACAACGCCCCAGATGACCACTTGCCAGGTAAGTTGTGGGGACTGGATGTTACTTTTATGATGCAGCCAGTAAGTGAGATATTTTGAATTCATTTTTTCACCTGTGTTACCAAAAGAGTGAACGAAGCCGTTTTTAGCATTGTCTGATTTTCGTGGAGCTTGACAGGCTCAAAGAGCGAGCAGCCATAACATTTACTCTAGCATCCTCTAAACCAAAATTTCTGGATCGTCCCATGGTAAGAAGTGTAAGAGCCTAGAGGAGCCTATTGGATCTCACAATTCTGCTCATCAGACACGTAAAGTTGATTATAAAGACTACATTCAATACATTTCAGTTCAGTCGCACTGTTTAACCTTGTTGTAATCTGGAAGCAATGCTTTCCCTCACAGGTCATGATGATTCAGCAGTACCTCCGGTGCCGACCCCAGCGCCATACGTTAGCCCCTGCGAACACGACATGAACAAGTTTAACACTGAGGTGTTCATCATGGACCGCACGCTTATGCACTCCCCACTCAAAGTCACCGAGATACCTGCCACTAAACTATACTATAGTGAGTAAACCCCTAAGATGAAAACATAGATATACGTTTCAAGCCAACGGGGCCAATATTTTGTACAATTCAATATTTCTGATGACCAATATAATATTTTTCGCAAATCTACTGGTAAGGTGTAATGTGAAGTCTAAATCTATTGGTCCCATCTCAGATTCTTTTGTTATTTTATTACATATCTTTGAAAAATAGTTGTATCTAGAGTGTATTATTCAAAATGATATTTCATTAAAAGAATAGAACTTATGTGGTTCTGGTTTCTTACAGACTTGACGAGTAATGATAAGAAGATGCTGGACAGTATCAGGTCTGCCGGAACCTCCAGAGGGCGACAAGTGAGACAGACTCCAACAGGCAGAACAGGTCAAGGCCTGGGACAAGGTCAGGCCGTAGGTCAAGGTCAAGGTCAACCATTAAGCCAAGGTCAACACCTGGGTCAAGGTCAGCGCTTGAGTCAAGGTCAGCACCTGAGTCAAGGTCAGCACCTTGCTCCAAACCCGCCCGCAGCACAAGGTCAGGGCCGGAGTCAATATCCGCCTCCGGGTCAAAACCTACCGCCGGGTCAAATACCAAGTCGGAGACGGCCCACACCAGGTCAAGGTCGTAGCAGAGGTCAAGTTGGAGATGGAGGTCAAGGTCAAGGTCGTAGCAGAGGTCAGGTAGGAGATGGAGGTCAAGGTCGACCTCAGAGCCAAGTACCGCTGTCCACGGCAGCAGTGACGAGAACGAAGCCAGCTGTGAAGGTGGAACCTGATAAGGAGTTGTGCACAGTGATGGCTGCAAGTGAAATGGTCACAGGTAGGTCCCACTGCAAAATATATCAACATTTATATATATCTGGAGTAATATTATAAAGTTAGAACAATTAAGGTATTAGTATAAGATAGTGAAATTAGCTTGATATTTCAGGAAAACTCATGTTTGCACTTTCTGGTTATGAATTAAAGATGATTGTAGATGTTTATTTGGCAAAGAATTAAAATTTCAGCAAAATCAAAAAAGACAGTCATGTATCATTAATCTTGCTACATTCATTATTTCAACATGCTGCATATTGCCTAATTATCTAATTGCCTAATTATCTAATACAAACTTCACCATAATTAGTGATCTTACAAATTCCATGTACCCCTCCAGGCACGCTAGGCGATGTGGACGGGGACGGTAGCCTAGACCTGGTGCTCATGTTCGACCGGGAGGCTCCGATCCGGGCAGCCGATGGCACCTACATCCGGTCAGAGTACGTCACCGAGGTCACAAAGGTCAACCTGCTGGAGGTGTTGGCCCGTAAGGAACTGGTGCCCATGAACGTCTCCCTGCCCCATCCAGAGAGCTTAAAGACACTACAGGAGAAGTCCTTCTTTGAGGTGCAGTTTCGCCCGGTCGAGAAACAACCATGGACATCCTACCTCGGAACCCGTGGCGACTCTATATACAAGACCTAGTATATGGAGAGTGCTGGAGTGAGTGTGGTGTGTGCAGCTTGATGTGTTCATAATGCTCGTGTAATGTAAGATAAATATGTAAACATCACTGTCTGTATCTCTGTTTTGATAAATGCAATAGAATTAGCCTTGATTAGGTTTTTAGTATCAGGGACCAACACAAGATAAATACCTTTTGGAGAAATAATTGAAAGTGGCCAAGTCAGATGTATACTGCTTTTAAATATTTTTTTGAAACAATTTTGTTCATACTGAAACCCTTTCCATAAGGTCTCTCTGTTGATATTAAATGAAGCAGAGCAGTTATTTAATTGTTTAATCAGTGATTAAAAGACGTTATGTTACAGACACAGATGTATACGTATTGCTTATACATTGCACTGGTTGTAGTGGTGACTTTGGCGTGAAGCTTACAAACATAGTGTATTTGATTTCACCCACTCCCAAGTGCCGATTGTATGATACACATCTCTAAGTGATTGTTAAACTAAGAAAACAGACTTGAAGTAACACAGGGAAAATTAATCCAATGTAATCAGTATATATGTTATAAAGACAAAGTAATTAGTGTACGTTGTGCTTTGAAAATCAAGCCACTTGTGATCAATGTAATATTTAGATATTATGAAACTATGTAATACATGTACATCCATAAACTAAAATATCGTTAACCTTAAACTCCAATTGATATCATTTGCCAAAATTAAAGGAAAACAAGAACCCGAAACATGAATATTTAGGTTTCCATTTCTTCTGACATTGCGGAGGTGTGTACGGATTTACAAATTTTGTACAACCCAGTTTATAGAAGTTGTAATTCTTAGAGTTGTAATTCTTAGAGACAGAAGTACCCGAAGTAAAAGAAAATATTTAGAGTGGTTAAATACTCCTACCATGTTTCTTTTGAATGATTAACAAAGATCTTGGAGGAGTTGGGCGTTAACTAGAAGGAGATGAAGATTTTAACGGTTGCATCAATCTTTAATTGTCTGCGTCGGGTACACAGAAAGTACAAGATATATTTTAGATTTAAGGATCATCAAAATCCATTTTCACCGTAGCAGGTTTTATGCAATCTATTTCCACAATGTACATAATTGCCAACGTAATGTTACCTCCAATGGCATTGGAAGAGAACAGGTTTATTTCATTCTTTCCGATTTTGTTTCGGTTAGGAGCTGTTAGGCAGACAATCACTAGTACAGAGTGTGTGCATTCTTTTTTAAATGTTAAGAGAAATGCACTATTATGGATTGTAAATACATTGTTATGCACTGAACTTACAAACCAATCTCAAGTTGTACTTGTAGAATAATTCCATAGCACCAGTATTTAGCCAGAGCAAATTTGAATATTAAAAAAAGGCTCTTGATGTCTGCTCTTGAAAAATGCAACAGAAAATTGGCAAAACTGTTATACTTAAACTAGATTTGTTATAGGTTGGAATACAATTCATATTGTGTATATAATCTGACATTCTACGCATAACTATAATGTCATCTGTATGATGTTATGCACAACTCAGATTCTTATTATCGGATGTAAAATAGGTGTATGTTGAACCAAATGGCAACTTCCCCATTTCAAATAATTGAACCATAAGGTATTAAACCCCAATCAGACTTTCCAGGTTCCCTAAGTTTTAGCCAACTCCAGGGGAACAATAACAATTTTTTTTTCTCGTTTTGAAACAGATTGGAGGTAAAGTAGGAAATACGGCAAAGTAATTATATACTCATTTTAGGGGTATGATAGAGGATAATTCTTTGTAACGCAATGCTGTAACATTAGATTTCTCTTCTCTATCACATTTCAAATTCCTACAATCAAATTCCCGATTGCCTAGACTAGAATGAATTGAGAAATTAAGAATGTATGTATCAAATTGTATGCCTGATGAGAGAAGAAGTGCGTGAAGCTTTCACGGTAGTATACCATATTTGCAGTATAGATATTTCTGGCATCGTGGTAAAATAGTGATTTTTTTGCAGATAAAGATCTATATCAAATGTAACGTAAAAGTTCCCCGATTCTGGTAGTAACATGTTATCAAAAGTCCCCGCTTAAAGATAACAAACCGTGCTGGACCATTCATGTTATTTGGTTTGAAAATTCATTGCTATTTTCAGCGTCTTCGAACTTTGCTTTTTCAACTTCATATTTGTTTTAATACGTAAAAACGCGTACAGTATTTAAAATGTTATCTTAATTGGTAAAGATAAAGGTCAAGCTTTATCTGTGTCTTACACCATTCCAATGACTTTATGAGATTAGAAATGAGACCAAAATGCCCTAAAGCATGTTAGAGTAGTGAAAGTGTCCATAATTCACAATTGTAAATAGGTCTGTGAGTGTAAGAAGCGTGGTTGTGTGAGGTTGATTTCGGTGTATACGTCTATGCAGCTATACCCGATTACTAAGGATAAACACAAACAGATAAATATATATACATGTGTGGTTAAACATTGTAAAATGCACTGGAAGGATGATACACTTACGGGGTTGTTTTTAACAACCAGTGTAATAAGAACCAATAAGGAGGTCTAGCTTTCGCCGCATGTTGGTTGTTATAATCATCAGTATTCATTTATGATAAATGAGGGGTATCTCAGTTGTTATTGGAATAGATTCTGTTTCAGTAACCCTGCTAGGAAATCATTCAATGTTTACTGCACTTTTGGCGCTTATATGTATAGAACACAAGTGCAAGCCGATTCCTCTACTTTTTTTTTTTTTTAGGAAATCCAACCCTCGCATTCCATAACCAAAATTTAAACTCAATAAATCACCCTTTTTTCTAGAATACTGGTCAATACTATTAGGTAGATAAAATACTGTTAAGTATGTAGTTTAATCCCCAAGACTGATATTCCCTGTGATAGACAAAAAGCAAAGGCGCAGAAGTATTCCAATAGATTGTTGTACAAATAATTAATTATCTCAGAGTTAAAGGACAGCGAAGTAATTTTCATATGCAGGTAAACAAATCATCTGAATGGGTTAAATACCATACAAAACTGTTCCAACTAAAGCACTATGTTCGTTAGTATCATAACTGTGAGCGCCAGTGCGTGTAGACTTTCAGTGATATATTGTACCGGTTAGGTCAGCCAGTGTCTTGTTAGGTTACTTTCCCTGACTTTTAGAGATATGTCAAAGTAGCCAGGCATGAATAGGATGTCGAAGTTAATTCACTGGATGTGTTGTAGCCTTCAGGTGAGAGAATGTTGGTGGTCGTAAGGTTTGTGAAACATATCCCATGGTGTGCCATTGTCGGGCGGTGTTGATTCTGTTGGGTGACATTGGGAAACAATGTCGAGCGGTGGTGTTTCTGTTTGGTGACATTGGTAAACACAGCTCAACATAGGTGACAATTATTTGAATCCCACCTGCTTTAGAACAGTACTTACAATTAGGAATGTTTGCCTCCACTGTGTTATAGCACGATCACACTCTTTATACAAATTTGCATTGAAAAGAGCATGTCGGCATTCTGAGAATAAGCATTAGTTTTTTCAAACGTCACTTAACTTAAGGTGTTTGTTTTTGTTTTTATTTTTACAAAATATGTTTTTTCTCTTGGAAGAGTATAACTATTTTAATATTGCAAACTTATACTTCAATATCAACTTCGACCAATGGTTCATATTATACGTTTTACGGTAAAAGGAAAAAAGAAAGAAGTATTTAAAAGAAAAGCTGTTATGAGGATAGTATCACCACCACTGGTTCATCTAACAATAATTATGTGACCTATTTAGTTAATTGTATGTACAATTTGTTCCTGTAAGATATGTTCAGTAGTATACTAGGGTGAATGAGACATATCACAACAAGGTTAATCACCATACACGTTCTTTCAACTCCACGATGCTTCAATTATTCAAGAGCTATACAAAATGTTATTAGGTGATTTGCATGGCAGATGGAATGCTATTTGACTAGTGTAAGCACATACATGTCTCTTTGAAAACCAGCACTGAAGACTAGTTCCGTGTGTTAACTGTTTTCAATACTGTTACTTTACCATGTGTTGACGTTGTACTTAAACATCTGCTGTCGTTATTATTTTTTAACTCATGTGATCTACTTAACAATACTTATCATGGCGACTGAGAACGGCATTAGAATCGTTATATTGGCACGTCAGTTCAATTTGTACGGGATAATTATGTACGAATCGCTAATATCCTGTTTCGAATTATATCCCATTAAACGTGTCAGGGCAACTAAATGCTATTGTGGGGGGAAAATGTCAGTCTAAAGTTAGTCAATTTGTGTTTGAAAACATTTTTATTAAATCCACATAGGAAAGAATAATGTTTCTGCTATATAGGATTAATTTTCATCTAGCCCTAAAACAAGAAGATTAATTCTAACGTCTTGCACGGTTGAATGTGAACTTATTACCCTCATATATAAATGTATGTTTGGATCTGATAAATATGTTAACAGTTTGGATCTGATAAATATTCTTAACTTATGGAAAGTGAAGCTAAAATTGATAAAATGATGTTCTGAAACTGCGACATGTATATAGAGAATAACTATTGTGATTAATCCTTGTGCTGGACGAACACAGTTTAATAGTAAGTATCGATTCATTACCTGCCCATACTTATTTATGGACTTAATTCCCGCTTCTATACTGCCTATCTGTGTCGTTCAGACATGTCCAGCTGCAGTAGAGAAGTTGCGAGCAAATGGTGTGTTGTAAAAATTGTGAATAAGTAATTAGTATGACTCGTTATTTTTGTATAATATGAATACATGTAGATCCTAAATAGCTACACTGTTACATATTTTTGAAATAATACTATGGAATATGAGAGTAATACATGAATAAAGTGATGTATATACAAGGACCCCATTTCTTCTTTTTATTTGGACATATGTATGCCAATTATAATCGATGTATATAATGAAATTTAAATACAATTATATTTACATTTATATAAAGCTTAGTTTAGGATATCTTTTTGTTATGGTCCTCAATAAACTAGTACTCAAAGGAAAATAAGTAAAATCGCCAACCAGTTATTCGTGTAGAAATGTGTTTATTTTTAAACATGAGGTTATGACTAATTCACGCAGGTGCCTCATACAGGCAGCTTCACACATACAGATACACAGTAACGGCGAGGTGTACACCGCTGCCCCATACAGGCAGTATTACAGATACAGTCTCCCAAGGTGTACACAAGTGCCTCACACAGGCAGTTTTACAGATACAGAAGAAATTCACATTGGGCTTGCACCGGGAAAACACGGCATGTACGGTTACTAAAACCTTTGGGGTTTTCCATTTATTACATACGCATCAAGGGGGGGGGGGGGAGTTTCGAGTTTTTTGAAAATGTGCGTACATTTTAGTACATATCCAATGTATTTTTGCCTCTGGGGGGTGGGGGGGTGTCTGAGATTTTTGAAAATGTGTGTACGTACTAAATGGAAGGCCCCTTTCGTACTCTTAGATTTAATCAGCATACGTGCCTGTAACTGTACATTCCTCATCCCATCTTTCCCATTACAAATAGTTGGTTGCCATACATACAGACAGTAACCGCGAAACGTACACATGCAGATACCTTGTACAGGCAGTCTTACATATACAGATACACGGCGACTCTGAGGTGTTCCTCATTTCAACTTCAGTGTTTTCTTTGAAATGTTCACTTTAGGAAGGTTCCATTAATACACTCCATCGGAACATGCAGGCAGCCAAACAATTTCTCCTTGATAGGCACAAGTTTTCCAAAAGCTGTTTTCTGTTATTTTCTGCATGAGGATTCAACTGCGCACTGCTATACAGACATATTTTCAAAATATTCATTTTTTTTCAGGTAACACTTTTGTAGTAGTCCTTTGCCCTTTTATTCATCAAGAAATATGTACCTCAAGTACTCATGTTAATAGGAGAATCACAGAAAAAAAACTAAAACATTCTACATAACGTATCATAAATGTATATAGAAATATTCAAGCTAACATAAACATATGCATAACATATCGCATGATAGCTAATAACAATATGGTATGAAAGTGACTTTTCCCCCAGGTAATGCGAGTGTGGTGATTAGAAATCTAAGCGTGACGTGCTATGCTCTATATTCCTCCAGACTAAGTTTGTATAACAATGGGTTTACATGTATGCCTCCTTGGTTAATTAACTCTTTAACAGATACCTAGACGACGCTTCTCTTCCACTCACAAAGCAAGTCAATGCAATGTTTATGCGGAACTTTCATACATTAATAACAAAAAGCAAATGTGGGATCCAAAGGATCGTAAAACCCCTAATTTAAGCTGCATCCTTATTTTTGAGTTTTCATTTGGCTATTTTTCTCAGACCTTTTTTCAGAAGTACATAGTGTAAAAGGACGTGGGGTCCCTAATTTGGGCCGCACCCTCGACAAGTTGAGGCCTGATAATCTCTCATTCCTGAGAATAACCTTTATTTAAGCCACAGATTATATTAGGAGTTTTACGGTTCTTATTCACAACTCAAAAAAACATGACTTGCGTACTACAGTCATCCAGTGAAACGCATAAGTCTGAAACAGCTTTAATTTGTAAAGGTCTAGCGAATAATGGCACACAGCGGTGCATCACAGAAAGAATGCGTGCAGAAAGTTATCACACAAAGACCACTTCATTATCTTTAAGCTTAGGATAGAAAACCTACTTTGCTTGAAGCTTAGAGTAGAAAAACTTCAATTACTGAAGCGTAGGGAATATAAAGCTAACATTTTGAAAGACCACAATTTACATGGCACTTGAAGATAACCGATTTTTCCCTTGTGTAGTTTACACAACCGACCCGGTTTTCATTAATAGAGATTTGTCACTCCAGACTTTTAGTTCAAATTCAAGATGAAAAATGTAGGGTAGCATGTGCTTGCATGATTAACCTAATTAATTTCCCTTGATACAATTAGAAATGTGACGCTACTACGAGGTGCCTACCTGTGTTGTGCTTTTATATTGAAACCACTTGGCAAACTATTTCCCAAACGGTGTAATGTTAGAGCATTACATTAACTCATGCCTAAAACAACGCTCAACTATTTATCATATTCGTCTGACATGATTTGGAAAATAATTTAGAGATATGATGGACATTTTTCAGACAAGACCTACGGAAAGGGACATAAAATCTTACCTGAAATAATTCAACCACAACCAGATGGCAAAAAAGAAAATAATCTCATTTTCATTTGGATGCATATTTTGGTATGCCTATTTGAAGAAAGCCATACTAAAGCAACCTAAGGGTCTGGGTCATTATATAATCTCCATTATAAGCAATTTCAAGATTATCACTGGCAATCCTAAGTAGATTTATGCCACACTTTTTAGAAATCACAACAGAGCAATCACAGGAATTTGAAAAAAAAGAGAGAAAATAATGCTCATCAGGTGAACCCTACTTTTACTCGTCACTTGTTTATGTTCACAGAACTTCAAAGCAAGCAATATTGATAACATGTAACACTTATGAATTCAACAAAAACAATCGATTTCTTTCCTGGAAGAAATCATTAGCATGACTTACAACATCAACATTTTTTGGACCAGATTACAATCAACAAAGTGTCAACATTCTAGAAATGCAACTACAGTAATAAATTGTATGAATCTATTTTCACCCATAACAATTTTTAATAGTCATAGTTTTAAAGCAGATGTCTAATGAACTGCTTGTTGGTTTGAATTGAAATTCCTGGATGAAATTCAACATTTCGATATCAACATGATATTTAACAGAACCTGACGCGGAACTTTATATTTGTGGTCAATGGTTTTCCATTTAGGCCAGAAGATGCAAGTATTTTGAATGAGGGGCAGGGCAAGTTACCCCAAAGTGTTTCATTTAACTGCCCAGAGATTCCAGAGCCGATGGATTTAAATTATTATAAAACAATTACAATTAATCTGTTCTTCCGAGTTTTTGCATAAAGAAATGTTTCTACCCTAAAGTCGCCCTTATATATTGCAATGATGACTGTCTGCAGTCGTTAAGAAAAGATAGATATTCCAGGTGACCACATTGTGCTGTCAGGTATTGGGTATTAAACCTATTCAAATTGAGAAAAATTGGCTCCATCAGTCAGCCAGTCTTCAACATTTAGTTTTACTATCACCAAACATACACCACAGCACCCAAAAAAAGTGTAACACGTGCTATTCTGAACAAACTTCAACCAAAACTAAATCCATACTTCAACCAACATATAGAACACTCATTTGATATTTTCATTTATCATGAACCAAATCATTATTGCATTCATTCAAATTCTCAGTTTCCTTTGTGTTAAATGTGCGTACCTTCTTGAAATGTCATGCTGGAATTTGAAATAGGATAATGAAATCTTCATCAAGTCGGAATCTACGGTGTGATGAACACTGAAAACATGGCCACACATCACCAAACACATTTACAGCAACTGTATATGCGCCGAAATTGAATCATGTTTTGTGCATTGTCCTTTCAATTTCAATAAGTAAGAGATCGATCAAATCCGAGGATGAATCAAAGAAGGTCGCAACAGTACAGCTTACTCTCAAGTAAACATATAGAAGCTTAATTTCATTTTCAAATTAACATTCCAATTACGAGCAGTTTGATGGATTATGCAGTCTACAACATTCACGCCCGATCTTTCCAATAACTGTTCAAGAACCCGACATCTAAATGGCATACTTTCAAACCATATACTATGGATCAATCAACCTAGATGATAACTGTATGGCATTGAAGGGTGAAACAATTTTCTAGCCTACAGATGTCAAATACAATTGCTAATTATACAGAACCTTGAACACTATTTCCCAGAATACAAATGAAAACGGAAGAATCTACTATTACCTCCAGTGAAAGTTCCTCTGACCATAAAGATGAATAATATATTTTAACATCTCTATGGTCAGAGGTACATAACCAAATACATCTTTTGTCTGACGTGATCAAAAAACGTCCGACGTCATGGCCTTAAACGTCAGATATGTCCGACGTTCCTAAAACTTTCTGGGGATAAACTGAAGCACTCCAGCCAACTTATTAGTTACACAGGTAGGAATATCTTAACTATGTGTGGTGTGAAACAAGGAGTTTGCGACAGTACAATAACCATCTATGCTGCCATTTGTGGGTGGTTTTTAGGGGCGCGGTCTTCACGAGTCGAGCTTGGCCAGCTCACTGGTGTAGACGCCGATGCTCTCCAGGTCGTAGAGGACGAAGTAGACCTGCTTCAGCGAGCTGCCCATGGATGTGACGAAGTAGTTACTGATGGCTCGAAGAATGATCTGTGCAGCAGTCTGTTTGGGGAAGCCGTTACTGCAAGGACGGTGTAAACGCAATATTAGACTTTACTATCTAAAAAATATTATGTTGCATGTAAATAACTAGAATGATCAATAAGTGTAACATTGAAATATATGGGTTTTTTCTTGAGACATATTTATGCTAATGATAAAAATTACTTAATATAATTTTAATCTATTATCATCAATTTGCAAGAAACACGTGATTCCTGTTTTAAAATAACCAAACAACACATTGTATTCACATGCATAATACTACCAGTAAATACTGTTTGTACAAACAGTTCTGAAAACTTACACGCTTCCGCTATTTTCATAACAATATCAAGAAACAAAGAGAACAGGTACAAATTGAAGGCAAAGATAAAAACAAATAATTTTCTACCACTATCAATATACACAAGGTGCCGACCTTTGAAAAATCGATTTAAGACCAATTTGACCGAGTTATATGTCATTAGTTTTTAGCTTTTCACAAAATTAGATAGCAAAAACTGAGACCTTTAATACTACAGTATCATTTAAAGTCTAGGTAATTTCGTGGGCACCCTGTTATATCTTAACAAAGAAAGGATGACATGAATGCCATTCATGAGAGTGCAGTTGATCGATCAATAAAACACGTTTTCTCTTGGAAGGGATTATCATATGTGACCTGTTTTGGCAAATTGGGTCGGAAGTCGCAACGAGTCAAATGTCGGCTGTTACTATTCATTTAAAAGCTAAGAATCTGAATTTTCTGATGGGATAGGTCTCTAAAAATTGACCCGGTGCGACATCCGACTCAATTCGCCAAAACGGGTCACATATCTTATTCTTATGCATACTGTTCAAGATATATTGTTATTACCAAAATAGGGTCACATGATGAAAATCGATAAACTGCACTAGTCCATAAAGCTGATACATAAAAGAATTCGCAGATCATTTGTCAGTGGTTTCAGAATTGCGCGCATCCAGACTAGCAGCGTTTGAGAACATGGGGACTAGCGACTTAAATCTAAGCACAACACTAAGCAGGTTGACATCCAAGGAAAGGAAGGACATCTATAAGGAAAAGAGCAATGGTGATATTACATTTAGTAGGTAATATTTTTTCGAAATTAATTACTTTTGCCTAATGGTACTGCATTATACATACACTCGTTTATAATTTTTAAATACTCATTATCAGAATATACCCTCTAAGGTTTCAAACCGTTCTTCTCCAACAGTTTTTTTAAATCTACCTCTAAAACAGTATACCGATTCATGAATTTTTCTTCCACGTTACAAGTCAAAATATAGTTCCGGTTAATTTAAATGTATAATACTACTGTAAAAAAAAATTAAAATCAAATTCCCTTCGCCATCCACCTTGCCACAGATAAATGGAGAGAGAGTTTTCAGCTAAATATTTTCCTATCGTATCACCATTGCCCGTGCCAATCGGTTCTCTACACGCCGAGTCTTACCGCCCACTGCCTATTGAGGGGAATGCAATGGATTTCAGGTTCTTTTCGTCGGCCAGAGCCAAGCAGTTCTTGACGGTCTTATCGAGGTTTTGTTGCGCGTTGTCCGACTTCCACGTGGGCCCGTTACAGTGGACGACATAGCGGGCGGGGAAATTGTGCCCCGGACAGATGGCAGCTGACAACAAATAAACCTGGATTAGTTATCTGTGTTCTAAATGAGTGGGTGGTTCCTCTGGTATTTTGCTTGGGTTGGGCCTTGGCAAAGTGCACTGGGTAAACGCACGTACGCTTATAATTATCTGAATATATGCTTAACTCTGCATTTGGATGAGGCACCTTTGATCCCAGCCAGAGCCCATATCTTCGTAACTAATTTGGCTGATCAGGGAACATTTGATCAGGGTCCCATGATCAGAAATTCTGTCTATAATGAATAAATTTTAATAATAATAACACAATAAATTTTGGTAAAAGGCAAAATCACTGATCATTGGACCCTGATCAAATTTTCCCTGATCAGCCAAACTAGTTACGAAGATATGGGCCCAGGTAGGTGTACACCTATCAAACTTTGCCATGTTTGTAAGCATATATGCCAATTTGATAAGCATATGTGTTATATTTGTAAGCGTACGTGGCGCTGGAACCCAAGGCTATCCCAGTACAAATATCTTCTGAGCAATGTACGTGTACTCTCTGTATAGTCGAGTCCTCCAGTGATCTAGAAATGAAGGCTAAAGAAAAGATGGTTAATTAGTTTGGAGGGTTTGGGATATAAGGCAAAGCCCTGGGATCTGTCGTACAATCAGTATACGTATGGACAGTTCCTGTTTCCTCCTGACCAAGCACTCCTGAATGTAGAATTTGATTCCATAAGCTTACCACGAATGACAAAGTCTATCAACCCTTTTTCATCTTTCCTATTTCATGATTTTTCTTTTAATCTCCAACAAACGTTATACACCTCAACAAAGAAACGGAGAACAGGTATTCGGATAAAAAGGGTTGATAATTTTTGAATCTTAAGTAGTGTCCAAATTCCCTTCATGCCGTCATTCGTTACTTACGTTCCACTGCTTATAGAGGGAAGGGCCACTGTTTTCAGGTTTTTCTCATCGGCTAGGGTGAGTATATTTTTGACGGCTTTGTCAAGCATCTGCTGTGCGTTTTGGCTGCTCCACTGCGGACTGTTCACGTGGATCACAAACTTAGCGGGGAAATTGTAACCAGGGCAAATGGCAGCTGAAATGTGAAAGTTCAACGAAATTCCTGTTGGCCATGACTTCTACACTGTTATACAAGATAATACAAACAGGCTAATTAATATCTCAAAACAGAGAAGATAGTAAATGAACCCTACGAACAGTTTGGTCTCTTTCAGGGTAGCAGCGCTTTTTCAGACATTAACTTTGTAAATTAATTTTAAACAGCAACATCTACGGACAAAATAACTTCCCCGATTCTCTCCGAAAAAGAATGAACATAGGTTGTGATATAAAGACATTTTAGTGTAGGATACAACTGGCATTTCTCTCTGGATGTCTTTTGGTTACACAGAATTTATCTTTTCAATTTTCAATTAAGATTCAATGATAAGAGTTTTTCAATGCTTCTAGTTAGGTAGTAAAATATATATTATTTTACAAGATTTAGATGTTACAGAATCAATTTGATAACTTTTTGATTTGTGCAGGCATGTTTTAATTCAAAGAATAGGAAATCAAAATAAACAACGTCTTAGCTATCAACATCTGACTATCGACTATTTTTCAAAGAAAACCAGTAATTCAATTTGTATCAAAATGCTACCAAAGCTTTTACTGAAAAAAAATTTCATTTACTACAGGGAAACAATTCATTATCAATTAAAATTGGGCCCAAGGATGAAGACACCATAATATCACCCTCTCTGAAAAGCAGTCTTATGGCCTGGAATATTGAATTAAGAAGATGTCTTAGCGAATCCAATACTGAAAGAATTATGGAAATATTCCTTTTAGAAAAAAAGTTATGCTAATTTGAAGACACGAAGGTCAGATATGCTAATTATGCTAAAATAGACGGGCCTTTGGTATTCATAAAGATATAAACCATATATAATATGTGCCAAAAATTGAATTCCCAATACAATCTCATGAAATATAATGCCATTTCCTTTCTATTTAAAGGGACATTCTCGTCCTTGAGTTTTTAGAGATACATCCGCCAATGTAAGCCTAATGGCTCAACGGCTGGCGAGGTGTTTTGTGATGTCAGAACGTAATCCTGCAAGGTCATTGGTCACGTCGCGAAATTGGCCCGGCCATACAGATCTTTTCACCATTAATGAAAACTATGAAAAACTTCATTCATAGCATGAATTTAGCTAATTTTTCTTATTTTTATGATTGCATTTCCATAAGGCTGGAAATCCAAGAATGAATAAAACATGTTTGTCGTTAATATTAATAACGCTTAAAATATAAAAAAGAGTTTACCTCCAGCAGTGTCCAGGTTGCCATGTGAGCTGCTCAAGTTCTTCACCTCCTGCTGGAAGTCCTTGCCGCCAGCCTTTTCAATAGTATTACCTGCGGTGGTTTGAGAATAAATATATCATTAAAGAAATTCGAATCAAACAATAAAATTGTTAAACATACTGAGAGTGACTCTGCGGCTGAAGTATCCTAATAGTACGTACTAAATGAAGGGATTTCATTCTTTATTATGACGGGGACGAGTCTTTTACTGTCTTCATTTTTTGTTAAAACTTAGTGTGCGGTTCATAAAAGCATAAACTAATAGGTTATCCGGAAGTTTTTTTTAGGGAATATTTATACCAAATCGACTTACTATAGTGGCTTAACCAGACGTGAAATATACCATCTACCTCAGCTAGTCTTTAGCCAAACTTTATTTATCATATATCATCATTGATAACCTAAAGGCCCAGAAAAGTTGTTTTCATTTCGGTCCCTTTATTTCCTTTGAAATCAACACCATGTTGTTTTGAATCAACACAGCTTCATGAGTTGATGCCGCCAAACCAAATTATGTTATCTTTAGTCAATCTTTATATTAACATGATGATGTGTTGTTTTTTTCAAATACAGCTTGAGAATCTGACATAATTCCACTTTTGCCATGTAACTAAGGTGACCCAGGTTTGGGTATCTAAGTCAGCTTCAAACTGGCCTGCCTATTCATGTAGTTACTGTGATGAAGAGCACTTCGCCTCGTCTCACAACAGTTTATCACGAAGTGGGCTATGTTTTACATATAAGTGCTACGTAAGAATCGAATGCGCTGTTTCTGCCATAGTAAATTAAGGAAGGGATAACATTTTTTAATAGCTTACCAACTTCGCCGCCCATATAGAAGCTGCTGTTGGTGGGGTGGACGATGGCGTCAGCGGCTACTTTGACCAAGTCTCCCTGAATGACTGTAAGCTAAGAGGTAAACAACGTGTTCATAACGTTATCAGTATTTTGGCATCTTAGCAATCATATGAACAAAACTCGCCAATCACCACGCTGCAAATAAGGCACATTAAAAAAAGTGTCTTAGACTTTTAAATATTCTCTTGCAACCGCAATGGACAAAGTGTATTTTGAAATATCAAATAAAGATTTTGAAATATCAAATAAAGATGTCAAGTGACATACAATCTAGCATACAGCAAGAGAATAATGATAGTAGTTTCATTTGTAATTGTGGGTATATTTTGTCATACGAGCAATGAATTCTGACATTACAAGTGGTCTAGGAGTTTTCTCATATAGTTATGATTATGCTGTAATTTCAAATAAGGTTTGATATATCATAAGTATTTATTTTTGGGCAATGGGCCAGCATGATTGCAGATTCACATATTACTATGAATAGTTGGAACCACAGTTGTTTTCACTAAAAAGACAAGATATGGATATTTTTTTCGAGCTCTTACCTTCTGCCCAAGGAAAAGTTTCTTTTCAGACAGAATTGTGAATCCTGTTGTAGGATCCTTAGTTCCATTAGCACTTCCAACTCTCCCCTGCAAAAGAAACAACACAAAACCAGTTAATGATGTTATAAAGGGCACAATAATCAAACTATTGAGGTAGCTAAATTTTTAATGAATACACATTCGAGATTTTTTTCAAAGTGGAACTTTAAGATGAATCGTACTTTTGATATCTAATACTTACCTCCATGAATAGGGAACCTGGATGGATTATTCATGTGGGAATAATCACGGTCTTTTAAATCTGATCTTATGCACTTAAGTCCTAAAGTTTTTTGATCTCATTCTAACAAATACAATACTACCATAGAATTGACAATTACTGGTTATATTCAAAGGGAGAATTATTCAGATGAGCAAGTCAGATAATCTTTCAATTTAGTATTCATAAAAATAAAACAGTTTGCTCTATAACTTATTTGTTACGAAGTGTATAGTTAAATAAATTTGACCTACTGTACCCTGCACCAATCGAAACATTCCCGTAAAATCCCAAATTTAAGACGCATCCTATTTTAAGCGGCATCCTAACTTTTGAGTTTCCATTTAGTCATTTTTCGGATCTTTTTTCATTAGTAAATAATGTAAAAGGGTATGGAAACCCTAATTTAGGTTGCACCCCCAAAGTTGAGGCCTGATATGGTATCATTTCTGGGATAGTAAAGCCGCCGCTTTTATCCAGGGTTTTACGGTTGCACTTCAAAGAAAACAGCTGAGGCGTAAGTCGAAGTAATTGAGTTTTATTCACAACTCAGAACATGTAACAAAGCATGAAAACAGTTAGACTCGGATGTTTAGGTTGATGATGATAACGCCTCTTATCTTGACACTGTCAGGTAGGTACGCTGAAATGTAAACATTTGATACTGTTATCTTAAAGCAAAAAACAGACGTACTTACTATACCGTATATGAGATATTGGTTATTTCAAAATTCTCCTAATCATCGTTTGTTAATCAACCCTTTGCATTTAGATTTAAATAGAATTCTGAAGTGCTCTTGACACATTTTGTTTCGAAACTTTCTGTAGAAAATATTGATATTGATAATGATAAAGATAAGATGAATGATAAGTCTGTGATGGTGCATATAATTATATTATCTCGTTCGCTGGAGAGGTATGGTGAAAGGAAAAACATTTGAACGCAATCCTTATAATAATCTTAAATATAAGAACAGTGAAAAATCATGCTTTATCAATAATATATCTATTTTCGCCATGGCGAGTACTCCATGTTTATCTCAACATATCAACATTGAACGTGTAAGGCAACGGAACTGATATCAACTTTTAACATGTCAGAAATAGGTAACTAAATGAAACTTACCTTTTCACGGATTATGAAGTCTTTGAACGTCACTTTTACTAAATCATATAGCGCGATGAGTTTGTGGCAATCATCGATCACAATGACATTTATAGTTGTAAAGATGAGGTATTGAGCAATGGCATTTACACATTTACGACAAATTAAATAAGCATAAATAGGATCGGTCACAAATTTATCTTAATGAAATTAATAAACGACTAAGTTTCAGCCCCCATTTTCTATGGAAAATATACGCCCTGTTATGTGTGTAAATTAGCCCCTATCTCATCCGCCTTGCGCTTGGGGAAGGGACTTGACATATAAATGGGGGAAGTATTTCCACACCTTCAATTTTAATTGTCAGGTTTTTCGTTTGTTTGTTTTTCATTTCTAAAACACTCCGGCTAGAATAGGTAGCCGTTCTTATAGTAGTTGTTAGTCTCTGACTTGACTTTTATAGTTAGTTGTATACTAAACATGAGGAAAGTAATGAAAGTATGCCTCACGGGGACATAAGAGAATAAACTACAGCATGCGTTCCCATGAACTGTAACCTTTTAGTACCTGAAATATACCTATACCCCCTTGAAAATCCTAACACCTAATCAATCAAATAACTTTCTGGAATATAGCCCACATAAGACCTCTACACTGGATATAAATGGTTTGGAACTAAAGAATCAATTGTCTATTATTGATTTAAATATGACTTAGGCAAAACGATCTTTACAAATGGACAACACAGAAAAGTAGGAAATCCTGAAATTAATTATGAAATTAATAGCTCTGCTTACCTTAGCACCTTTGCCGGCTCTGGCCATGGGCTGTTTGCCTTTGCCTTTTCCCTTAGCAGCAACAACCGCTGCAACCTTCTTGGCTACTATCTTTTTGGGTGGTGGTGGTGCTGCCTTCACTGGTGTTGCTGCCTTCTTGGCCGGTCCAGCTACCGCCGTCATGGAAGCTGTGAGCGCTTGGGTTGCAGAAGCAATGTTTGGAAATTTACCACCCTTCTTGCGAGCTAGAAGTTCAGGGTGGATTTTGGGCAAGACCCCACCAGAGGCTATGGTCACATTGTGAAGGAGTTTGTGTAGTTCTTCGTCATTGGCCACAGCTAGCAGGATGTGTCGCGGGGTGACTCGACTCTTTTTGTTGTCACGGGCAGCGTTCCCTGCAAGTTCCAGGATCTCGGCTGGAAAAAGATGGAATGGTTTATAGATAAACTCATCTGTGAATCGAGAATTTAAAAAAATGGGGTTGCACAAAGGAGTACTTAACCGTTGCTCATTCAAGGGCATGCATGGAGTATTTTCCCCCCTTTGTGGGGGATCAAGGGCGGGGGGGGGGGGGGGGGGAAGGTTGGGGTTTGACCCACTCCCATCTGCTCCATACAGCTATGTGATAAGGTTGCTGACTTATTTTTTGGCAACTTTTTATTTATTTCCTGTTGCTTTTTTGTATGAGCGATACAATTGAAGTCCTGGGTTCGGCCCCCTATCTCACTCGTAACAATGGCCAACAATGCAGGCTCCTGGCGTTTAATTAATATCTCAACAAAGTTGTACCAGTTTCTTTTGCCACTTTTGATATGCTACTTCTGGCGATTAGGAAAAAAACTTTACAGAGCTCAGAAACATTGATTTGGAGGGGACGGTATCTCAGAATTTCAGGTTAGGCAATTTAGGTGGTTACATACGTTTCTAAGGTGTTATTCAAGTTACAGAAATACATCTAAAAACAATTGTGTTTCCTTCTAGGTGAGGTAAATGGGTTGATGATTGAATACACAGTTTCATTGGCTATTCAACCATTGGTAATAGAAAGTAATATCCTGCTCAGTACATAGAGTGACCTGAATGGCCCATGCATGCATATTCACCGTTTACCAATATTCGTTTGCAAAAGGTGCAATGCAAAACGTGGGTCAATAAAATTTAATTTTCTACAACAGGTCATGTTTTTCTAGGCCATTTAAAAATGTACGGTACCGCAAAAAGGTATGCCTGACAAAATAGTAGAGAAAGCACTGGTTAATAGATCTAGACTACTACAAAATCCTCTAGGATGAATTCTTAAGGTGCTTGTCTAAATTGGGATCAAAATACGACCATTTATAGATCTAAACTAAAAGTCTTAACATCTGACACAAGTTGACTTGTATGAGATATAGACCCTAGATAGATCTAAGCGTCTGTTAGTAACCAATTCTTGAAACGATATAATTTAATCTATTAGGTATAACTCAGTATCTAGTTAAAGTACTTTAGTTCGCTGCCAAAAGCACTGGCATCCTCCCAACTGTGGCAGCTGACCCTAAACATATCTGTCAAAGATGGAAGCAGCCCTACTGTAGTTAGCTCTATAGTCTACCCACTCATTATATATTTATACTGCTTGGTAGATCTACTTTGGTTATGTAGAGATATTGCTACTAGATCAATCATCAAGTGTGTCTTTCATTTTTGGGGGAAGGAAATTATTTAACATCTTATAGAATGTAGGCATAAAATAGTAGTCTATAACCATATTGGTCTTGAAGACTTCTGTCATGTTGTGGTGCAATAGTAAGGCTATGGCCAATGAATGCTCAGACTGACTATATAAATGACCAAAGCAAGTGCCATCTCTTATATTGACTATCTGCAGTGGACTCTTAGTCTATCAGTAACAGGGCTGGCAACTTCTGACATCTGCACAATGGTGCAGCTGCGATATATATGGTATGGACTGTGGACATAAACTTCTTATTAATCAGTGAGTTAAATATATCTTATTCCACTGAAATCTAGCTAGGTCGCTTTCTAAGGTGGATGATGAAGTTGTGGCTGGAGGCATACGTCTAAGCAGCAAATGATGCCACGTTATTAAAGAAATATAAAAAATATGATGGATAAGTGGAAATCATAAATAAATTTAATCTAACCTATTTTCCCTAGCTAGGGCCTAGGCTATACTTTGGGGCCGCAGTTTTCCATAGTGAAATTCTATTACATTTTCACCAGATCTACAGATCATCTACTGTACTGTAAATTATCACGAAGAACTTAGACTGAATTTTATAAATACAGGAGTAAGGGACCAGTATGGATACAGGAGGGGCGTGGTGGCGTTGGTGGCCACGTCTGACCACGGCCGGGGAGACCGGGCCGGGGCGGGCTGGTTGGCCGGGGGAGGCGGGGGGGACCTACCGGTGAGGTACTCGATGACGGCCGCCATGTAGATCGGGGCCCCGGACCCGATGCGGTAGTGGTGGGTGTCCCGTCGGAGGTAGCGGTCGATGCGCCCCACGGGGAAGAGAACCCCAGCCTTGGCCGACCTTGTCATCGACTTTTGTCGCTTCTTACCACCTCTGCCAGACATATTGCACGTGTGGTGTTCTGCGGGGACGACGGAGAGGAAAATAAACACACTTATTGGGGGCTGTCAGCGACAAGTCTCAGCAAAGCTGTCAGCGTGTTTTGGTCTGTCACTTTCCTGTTTGGGCAACACCGCTGTTCCGTCAATTGCACGCACCCCAGGTTGAGCCCGCTACCATAGTTGAAGATTTCTGTAATTACTATTGACAACAAAGTTAAAATTATAGATGTGAAGAAATTTACATTTTTATTAGAAAACAATGCTTTAGAAATATGTTAGCTTTGAAGATTAAACTTTGGTTTACAACTCCAATCTAGGTTAGCCGAGGGGGGAAGAATGTTGAACTGAACAGCGCCGTACAGAAGTTGATGACGTTTTCAGGTGAACAAGCAGGCACGTCCTCCCTTTGCCCTGCCTTCAGCCTTGATCCCATTATATACGCTTTCTTTTAATTACATATATATTTTTCCAAAATTGAAAAACTGATTTCATCAATTAGCAATCAGGCTTCCGATCCTAGTAACTTTTTTTTTTTTTTTTGGAGGGGGGGGGGGGGGACTACGGTGGTCCAGAATTATTAACCACAAATCATACCAAAAGATTAGGAGACTTGTAGATCTACGGTGGCCCAAAGATTTCAATAAAAAAAAATAGAGTTGCCAGTTTTTCGCGCATTTTACACATTTTACTGCTGAAATCTTACAGGTAATTTTCTACTCCCCAGACGCAAAAGGAATTTTATGGAATAAATGTGACATTTTTAAGATGTTGCATAATTTCTTTTCTTTTTTTTTTTTTATTCTACAGGCAAAAATGTTTCTGGTTAAAATAGGCCTACTATTTCGGAAGATGGCGGGGCCCTTATAGAGTTGAGATTTTCAATTATAGATCCGCGTGAAAATGATAAAGGCTTTGAAATATTAGTTTAAAGTGATATGTGATCGTTTGAATATCAGAAATTGGAATTTCCTATTTTAGAAAATTGACCCCAGCGTGAAAACTAATGACAAAACATATGATAGTTGCCAGTTTTCACACAGATTATTTTTGAATAATGAAAAATTAGATATTATCCCTAACACCCGCATTTAGAAGAAAAGGTCTACCACCCCATTAATCGCCCAAAACAAATAATTAACTAAACCACTCTTGTTCAATACAATTTTAATGAAATGAAACTAAGATGTATTTTACACTCAACTAGCATCATACCTCCTTCATATTACATGAAACATATTTGAAGTGTCTATTTTATGGAGTAAATCATTAACAGAAATGAAACTAACATGTATTTTACACTCAATTGGCAACAAACCTCCATTATAAATTATTACGTAAAACAGCTTTTAATTGTCTTTTTTTAATAAGTAATTTACAGAATTCATTGTGAATAATTTATCTTAACATACTTTTAGGAACAGTATGTACAATTTCTTAAAAATAATGTGTATATATACAGCAAGTGGATTGTTGGATTGCTAGGATAGATATATAAGTTAATCAATTGATTCTTCAGCTAATTCAATAAATACAATCGTAGTCATTTTGAGGCTCCATTAATGACAGTATCATTCTATATATAATTTACATGCATATTTTTGAAAGGTGGTATTTTCAGTTTCAAGGGAATAATCTAGGGAATTAGAGCAATTGACTGAAAAACGCTATCCCTTGTTTTCAGTTAACCGCTTGATACTACATACATAACAGAACTTTAGAAGTCTCACAGGCCTATAATAAATTCTGACACAAAAACTGGTCCACACAAATCTATAAAAACTAAAATAATTCTTCATAAAATATACAAATAAAAAATACGAGTTTACATCTCTGAAATTTTCAATAGCTGCCAGTGACTAGACCCATTTCTTTTGCAATAAAAAATACACATTTTTTGGTGAACATGAAGTGATAATTAAAAATGATGACTGGACCTACAATTATTGGCAGGCACTTTGGTGTTGCGTACAATGGATTTAATGAGCACAAATATTCTTCATGGTGAGATTAAAAAAGAATATCTTTTTCAATGCGAATATAAAATTGAAATGATTATGTATGTGACTATACAAAAATGTATGTGACTATACAAAAACACATAGGCAATCGAGAAAAATTACACACTTGGATTGCATCACTTTTTGATTATTCATAGGAAGAAAGAAGCGCATTCAATTTTCTATGTATATATACAGAACTGATATGAATAAATTATCGAATTTGATACATGGCTACTGACATGATTCATGATTAAAGATAAAGTTCAATACAGGTGATATGCCAGTTTCAAGCTGCCCAATTGAGGGGAGAGGGGGTACATCTATCCTCTTCACATTCTGAAGAATGAAGTCAGTTGCTTCTGCCCCTTTTGCAGGGCTGATGGCTTCTTCTTGGCATTGGCCTTTTGGGCTGGTTTCTTGGCCGCCTGTTTCTGTTTCTTAGGTTGTTGTGATGAACCCACGCTGTCCTGGGCGGGGCGCTTCCTACTCTGGGCTGGCACGGGTGCAGGAGCCGAGGGGATGGTAGTGGTGTTTGTCTCAGGGATGCGCTCCGTGTTCTCTTGGTCCCGTATAGATTCAAGTATGCGTCGCGGGCCACTGGATTTGGGATTGACTGCTTTCGGTTGACAGACCATTTCGCTGTGAGGGTTAAAACAAAGGAACAATTTTACAGATAAATTCAATAAACTATTTTTCAACCATTTAAAGTCATAATGCAAACACAATTTCTTGCTTACTCTCATTAAAAACCATCTGCTATACAACACATGAAGTGTATGAGTTAGTTGAATGGACCATTGCCTTAAAATGATCTTTAACCTTTAGTGGTTATCAACACTTCTCCTTTTCCTTTTAAGGATTGGGAAAACTTTTTCACAAGGCCTTCCCACACAAAACCAGTGTGGTACTGCTTTTCCCTGTACATGATGCCTGAAGAGACATATGTTGAAACCGTGAGATTATTAGGACACTTGTCCTAATAACACTTCTTCCCTTCCTGCCCCTTTTAAAGGATAAGGAAGATTGAAGTTAGTCACTTGTCAGTGATGCATATCATTTTAAACTCTATTTGGGTAAGTGTGCCATCTTTTTTTACTAGAGTGATCTTTGTACACTCCTGGCTCTTTGGTAGCTTAGAGTGACATCACAATTACTGCTACCATGGAGACATTGACAACACCACTCCTAAACTCCACCATCTTGGCTGGCCATGTTTTTTGCGCTGAAGCGTCTCGATGGGAAAGACATAGCCATGATCACAATCATTAAAATGACTATTCCAGTGTGCCTATCAAAATACTTTAGCCTATCCATTATTGCAATTGATTCGAGAACAGTATGCATTTGTTTGGTCGTTATAATCCAGTATACTGTACCTCTGTAGATCATCTTCTATGAAGGCAACACGTGTGTTGGTGATGTCATGTACTGGACGTGCCCAATCGTACGTGGCCTGGTAACGCGGTACGCCCACAACCTAAATACAACAAATGAAGAGAAAAAACATTGGATTCAAGATCGACCTTTTCAGTCAGCGCTAATGACAAAATCTGACACCACAGAAGGAAACTTTGAAATTTCTGAAAATGCGATAACACGTGATGTAAGAATATAATTTTGAAAATTGTTATTGGAGGTGATGATGTGAAAAAGACTCAATACTATAGTAAAATGTATTCTAGCAACAAGGATAAACGAAAGATAGCTAGTTAGTTGATGTTGCTGATTAAGTAAATAGTCCACGTCTTTTTCGGAATTGGCAAGGTCACTTATTACTTAAAAAGTGTCTCTCTCAGATATTTTACCTTAGGTTTATCTTCCTTCTTCTCCAACAGTCGTTCAGCCAAAGATTTGTTGACTTTATCATCTGGACTAGCTTCAATAGGTGATCTAATCAGATTGTAAAAGAAAAACATGTTATTGCCACAAATACGTTTTCCCCTAGCCAAAACACACTCATTGATTTAACCACGTAGGATACGTTGTATCTAAAGAAATGACAACGTATTTTCAATTTTGGTGACTATTCCAATTTTTCTTTTATAGATTTTGGTATAGAATTGACTATTAATTGGCTATTAATTTGAGAGATATTCTATAAGACACAAGGTATGTGTGATTAAGAGACGAAAAGTTGTAAAATCACAAACGTTAAGTTAATCTATTTACATATATCTTACCTGAACTTCGACAGAAGACAAGAAAACCGGAGTGGTGTCTTCTGACTGGAGACAGCGTCACATAGGAGGTCCACTGATCGTGTCATCATGGCTATTCCAGCATGGGAATCGATCAAGTGGCGCAGGACTCGCAGAGTGTCCCGACCGAGCATAGACCCTCCGATACCTGCCGGCTGTGTGGAAAGTATAAAAACTGAGGATCAGCAGACATTGTGATAGGAACATAGAGATAACTTTTTTTTCTAAATCATATGATTAGCTTAAGGCTGTCTGACAAATCAATCCTCCTTTAAGATCTTACGGAAAAGTGATATTCACATAAACCTCCAATCCTGGTATAAAATTAGTTTTCAAAATTACAAATGATTATCGCCGTTAATCACTATCAGATCAGGTGGAAACAAGGATATGCTTTGAAAAATATATTTACTTCAAAAGCTCCCTCGGGCTAAGTTACATGGGGTCATTTTCTCGGAATCTGAGGGCATTTCAGACATTTCTCTTTTCCCGGGAATGATAATCCACCAGTGCGTGAATTAAATTCCCGTTGCGGGAATCGCCCATCCTGCATCACGCCTAGAGATATCCCTGGGGAAATACCTCAAAGCAAATTGATATCAAGAGGAAATTTATCCCAGTACACGAATTAAATTCCTGTTGTGCCAATCGCCCATCCTGCATCATGCCTAGAAATATCCCTGGGGAAATACCCAAAGCAAATTGATATCAAGAGGAAATTTATCCCAGTACACGAATTAAATTCCTGTTGTGCCAATCGCCCATCCTGCATCATGCCTAGAAATATCCCTGGGGAAATACCCAAAGCAAATTTATATCAAGAGAAAACTCACCCTCTGGGGACTGTAGGGGTTGGATGACCCCAGTGACGTCACCACCTGAGCGGCTCGCTCCAGGAGGCGCTCGGCCGCCTGCTCCACACTGGCCCGGCGAAGTACGTTGTCACGGTGTTTGACAATTGTGTTCTTGACAACATTTATTACACGCTTCACAGCATTCCTGGAGAAAGAGATTTTTTATTATTTAAAGAAATGTATCACATAGAAGGCTTAACTTAAGGCTGTGTGAAATCGATTTTATACGTTTTTATTTTAGTTTAAAGAATGATAACGTAGAGAAAAACACGTTTATTTGTAGGAAAACTGAATTAGATTATATTAGAATAGATGCAGGTTGTTGCGATAATCAAAACGATTAAGCAGGTTTCAGTAGCAAAAATATCTTTTTTTTTTCACAATTTTTTAATCCATTGAGTTAAGTTCTTATTCATCATCATGTTGAATAAATTATCTGTTGTCAATTATGGGAAAAAGATATATTATAACCAATCCCTACCAGAATAGTTAACAGATTAATTTGTTGGGATTCAATTAACTAGGGGTTAAGAATTCAATGTTTCCTTTCTAGGTTTCTCTAGATGAAGAGAACCGATCTGTACACCGTAATTAGTACAAATGGTTTAACATAGGTGGCGCCAGTTCTATCGCATTGATTTCCCGCTCATGACAAAGACATTTTGCATACTTAATCTTCCATGCATGACGAAACTACATCTTCTGTCACTGCACAACCATTTTCCAAACACCATTACTTGTTATCCCTTTTTTGTGTATATTGATAAATAATATCTATGAGGGGGTTTATTTCTATATTTGCTCTTTTGAATAGTTAATGTGTAGGAGTTGAATAAATATATTTTAAATATAAATTATTTAGGCATTTTGAATTGAGCACTTAACATGTTGAGAAAATTAATTGGAAGGGAAACTCACGAGCAATTTGTGTCCTCTTCAACAATGGTCTGCAGTTTGTGGAGCAGATCAACGAACTCGCCGAGACCCTTGACGTGGAGCCCGAGTTGGTTGTCAGCAGAGGGAGCATAGCCACGACCTCCCAACCGGAGTCGCATGATGAAAGAGGACGCCGTCTGTAGGGAGCATATTAACCAGGATTTTGTTTATTGTCAGTATAAATCATTAAAATGTGCTAAATGTTGATTAAAACGGACTCTCCTAGGAACACTTCAGTGTTCACAAACAAATTATTTTACCTGTGAGATTGTACAAGATTAAGTATCTATAAATGTGAGGTAATGTAATATTTTTTATACGGAACCTTATTCTTACCAGTTCATTATCTAAAGTTTATTATGAAGAAAATCCTGAGCATAATTATGTAATCATCTTACTTCATCTTTCCGAGTATTATTATGAAACATTAAAAGAAAACCAAGACATTTGCCTAAAGAATCACACTAAGCATTCTACCGTTTTCTTTTTGGGAACTCTGAAAAAGCATTTTCCTTTCAGTCACAAAATATTGTCTAAATCATTGAGATGCTAACCTGAAACATGGAGAGACCCTTGGCCTTAGCTTCCTTCTTTAGGGCTGAGAATGCACGATGGTCGAGTTCCCGGTCTGGGACATTAAGGGCCCGGGCCAGTCCCAGCTCTGACCGTGAGTTGACGAGCACCTGCAGGTAAGCCACCAAAACCGACTCGGCATAGCTCTGAAGGTCAGGAAAAAAAAGAAGCATTTATTTGAGATGTTTCAGAAGTCCGTCAATCAATTTTCCATGTAAATCTACATGGATCATAACATGGGCATTAGAAAAACACAGGCGAAATTTATGTGTGGTATAATTACAGCTTTTGAACATGTTGATATAAATAACATGTAACAAATTGTGTCGTGTCCAATCAATAGTTTCTGTTTCACATTAGTCAACTTCTATTTTTTGTTGCTATATCTTTTTCGTGTGGTACCGTCAGGAGAGAACTAGAAACGTACACAATAAATAAGCCTTCTAACCGTTATGGCCAACTCGATTTAATTTGAGGTATTCCATGTAATTTCGTTTATTCACTATCTGACAAATTAGACTACAATAAAAAAAACATGTGACAAATTATCTCATAATTTGAGTAGCACTTAAAAAAAAAAAAAAAAAAAAAAAAGAGATCAACAAACATTTGAATACTAGACCTATTTAAGTGTGTATAAGTAAGGAGCGGCTCACCTCTGTGACTGAGCTGGGTGCAGGCGGCCGAATATCCTCACACAGAGCGATGGCCTCATCAACGCTTGCGTCGGTTGTCTCGACGAAGGTGGTGGAGAGGTCGGCCGAGGACTCACCCAGCGGCATACCCACCTTAACTGTCTGGATGGTCTCTGTGTGTGCGACTAACAGTTTGAGCATCTCCATCTGTGGGATAAATATAACAAATGGTTGTGGACAAGGTTCACTGAATCAAAGCATCTTGAATATGTAGTAATCAACCTGGCGTAACTGGGTATTCGCTTTGGGATGTACAATCATTTTTACCATAATTTATCCCATGTACAGTAATATATATGCCCCCTTTACTGGGAGCATTTACCTACCATTACCGTTTTTAGGCGTGTATGCTTTGTTCATTTTTGTAAGTGCAAACACAATTTATCGTTTTTAAGCCCAAGTGCCATTTTTGTAAGTGTACATGCTGTAAGAACCCAACGTGCATCCAATATGTATATCCGGAATATTGGTAAGGAGAAAACATTTTAGGTTAACTTTTGAATCATAAGATTTTAATTCACCATAAACCCTGTAACGAGACATTTTTCATATACCTCCTACCAAGGATATTAAAAGGAAATAAGATATTTTCGGAAAATCGGGCTAGACCCTCAGAAATTGCACGCAACAAACGGTGTAGGAAAGGTGTAGTGTGCGCTAATAATTCCTTCATCAGAGGACACTTTACAGTCCAGTAAACCTAAATGCCTCCTAATTCTACTCCTTCTGCCAATAAACATCCTTTCAATTGACACAATGAAAAATATATATATAAAAACGACTTATCAAACTGACCTCTATTGGCGACTGTGGTTTGTTGACCATGACATAGTCCCTGGCGGCCACATCCTTCTCTAGGTCCTGATTGTGGGTTAACTCCTTCTTGACCATATCCAAGACGTCGACAAGGTCCACCATGTTACAGTTCTTCAGGAACTGGTTATAGGTGGACCTTAGCTGTAGGTACTCTTCTGACCGGTGTAGGGGGCTGTCCCCACCCTCACAGGCCTCATTCAACTTGTCCTGGCCTAACGTCTGGTGCAGCTCCATCACTGTGCTGGCGTCCACGTCAAAGTCTCCAGTTTTCTGAAAGATTTTGTTATGTGGCACTTTTCAACACGTCAAAGTTTGATGGGGTATTGTCAGATGGTTGATATTTTAATAGATTCTCTGAGTGACTGTTTGAGACTTAGCGGTCACACTTTTTTCAAGTGTCTACTTTGAATAGAAGGAAATTAGTCCTCATAAGTAAATAGCAAAGGCTTTCTTTGTATGTAACAGAGGTTGTTGGATGGATCGAATGCCACATAATATAGGTTATTTTAATATATTCGATTAAGTCGAGAGTACAAGAAGGGATGTAAGTCAGCATTAATAAAAAAAAATCTGAAACCTCAAAAAGAAAATCTGAAATCGTCTTAAAATGCTTTATAATGTGATGTAAGAAATTAATTTTGAAAATCAATATTTGAGGTCAAGATGTAACAAATTTGAAATCAGACAAAAATCTGAAAACTTACATCCCTGTACAAGAAATGAGATGATCAGTGGATTGTTAAATATACCAATTTTGATTATTCTACACGCTATATCATTTTTGAAAAACGCCTATCAGTATTTTTGTGGGATATCCAGTTGAAACATATGATCCATCAATCATAGATGTCACTAAGGCGACAAAACAAATCATGAAAGATGGGAAGGACCTTTTCGGATTGTTAGCTAATGAACTAATAGAGTGCAATTATCAGGCATCATACTGCCATCCCAAAAAAATAAAGGAATTTAAAGGTAGTATTTTTCGTAAAAATAAAGGAATTTGCAGGAATTTGCAGGAATTTCTAGGAAAAATAAAGGAATTTTAAAGGAATATTTAGAAAAATTTTAGAGAGTTTAAACATGAAATAAGGCAGATAATATTGTAACAGGACTGCCTTCCTGTTGATTTTTTTCTATGCAGCACTGCGTTGACCCACGTCAATCAATGTGTCGACTCATGTCGATCAACACGTCAACCTGGATTAATCAATGGCTAGAAAATTTTGCAATTTTATCGCTAATAATATGGAATTCTATGCATTTTATGAGATAATATGATATTTTCTTAATCTAGAAAAAAAAAGGAATTTAAAGGAATTTTTCACGAAAATAAAGGAATTTTGACTATTTTCACAAAAATAAAGGAATTTTAAGGAAATTCCTATAAAATAAAGGAATGGTATGATGCCTGCAATTAACCACTAGAAAATGGAACCTTACTATTTAAATGGTTTAGAAATGAAACAGGAATAATTAGAAACTCAAAATTGGTTCCTTGGGCGAAGAGAAATGTTAGTTTCATTTCAATACTGAATCGGCAAAAAAACGGAAATTTGGTAAAAGAAAGAAAAATGGCATCTCTAATATACATGACTTGGTATATTTTCAAACCTATATAAAATGAAAAGAAGATATTTTCGGGAGTACCTCTTTGTTGATGGTGGTATTTTCAAACCTATATAAAAAGATAAGAAGATATTTTCG
The DNA here is from genome assembly GCA_936440205.1 of Lepidonotus clava. Taxonomy (NCBI): domain Eukaryota; kingdom Metazoa; phylum Annelida; class Polychaeta; order Phyllodocida; family Polynoidae; genus Lepidonotus; species Lepidonotus clava. The sequence continues at coordinate 26,459,472 of OW387135.1, forward strand.
GGAGTACCTCTTTGTTGATAGTGGCCTGGCAGAGCTGGACGACCACCAGTTGGTCCTCTGCACTGACCACGGTCTGCCGCTCGTTGGCGTGCAGGCGGTGTCGGCGCCACAGGTGGATGAAGAACTCACTCAGGGACAGGACAGTTTGTGAGCAGCTCACGTCATGGATGCGGCACCCCAGCACGAGCAGCTCCTTGGAGGCTGCAACTGCAGAAAATGGAAACAAATTTTTTTTTTAATTTTTGATCAATTTCTAATCAATTCAATGCAAATTCAGCGGTTATTGATATTATCAACTGGTAAGAATCGTTAGGGGATATCGTTATGTAAAAGATTTGAGGCATTGAAATGATCGTTCGGTTAGATTGAAAGTGTTTTCCTCCCCAATGTTGAGATATCTTCCCCAATATCAGTATCTAAAGAATATAGAACTTTCTCTCAAATATACACGTATACCATAATAAAACATAATAGTAATGGATGAATATCGACGCATTATGAACTTTATTGATTTATCTGTAAAGACATTTAATCTAACCCTGGTTGCACCATGGTTGTAGAATTCTTACCGTCATCTGTAGATTCTTGGCTATTCTTATTAAGGTTTCTGAGGGCCTTCAGAATCTGATGGAGATCACTGTCTAAGTCAATTTGCAGGGCGAACAGCTTTCCTTTTGTCTCCATTTTTGTTTCTTGCTGTTACTACGACTGAATCTAAAAACAAACAAAGAAGAAGAGAGGAGGTGTAAGCAGGGGCGGATCCAGAAACTGCTAGGGGGGCGGGGGGCACAGACATGAATGTACGGGGGGAGGGGGCCCATCAAACATGATTAAACATGGGAGGGGAAGGGGTGCAAGGCCTGTCCGGTCAATTTGAGCCCAGAAAGTGGCTGCCTAGCTACAAAACGTGGTTGCCCAGTAATGTTTGGAGAAAATAAAATAAAAATTCATAGATAATTAATAAGGATTTAGTTATGGTAAATCATGGATTTAGCTAGGGGTAAAAGGTTGATAGGGGGTAGAATATAGACTGGGGGGGGGGGGTCCCATGTCACTTGTCGAATTTAAGAAATAGCCCTGTCGCATGTCATTAAACTTCAATTTATCCCCATGTCCCATGTCGAATTTAAGAAATGGCCCTGTCGCATGTCATCAAACTTCAATTTTAATTTATCCCCATGTCTCACGTCGAATTTAAGAAATGGCCCTGTCACATGTCAATATCTTTTTAAAGGCCCTGCATGTCGCATGTCGAATTTACGAAAAAGGCCATGTCATTTGTCACTAAATTACCATGTCGCCTGTCGAATTTTAAAAACGGCCATGTCGCCGTGTCGGATTTAAGAAATGCCCATGTCGCAGTGTCGATTTGAAGGGTCCACATCCGAGAAGGCTCTGACTGTCCTACCTGACAGTGGGTACAGACAGGGCCTCTCGGTCTACACACCCCCTTGATAATTTTTTTTTTTTTTTTTTTTTTTTAATTTCTGAATTCCTGTGATTACAAGTTCTTCCATCAGAAAAGATTATAATATTTGCAATACAACGTATGTTCATAGTATCATCAAAACATTTACAATAATATAGCAAATTACTAACAAAGAATATACAAGATTATAACATTATACCATACAATGCCTGATAATTCAACATGTATTATCAATATTACACTATCATATATAATTTTTCGTTCCTTAAAACGCATACCTTTTGATCAACTTTTTGACAGATTCCAAGTCCTTCATTTGTTGTAATTCAGTAGGTAGATTTTCCCACAACTTGACCCCCCTTATATAGGGGCTTTTCTGGACTTTACTATATTTTGAAAACTTCGTTTTCATTTTGACCTTCCTTGTACTCCTTAACACCTTATCATGTTTAGGTGTATACAAATTAAGTTTGTTAAGTGATTGTTTATACATAATTTTTAGGAGATTTCGTTTCCTCCTTACACAAAGGCTTTCAAGATTGTACATTTTATACAAGTCCCATGTAGTACTCCTATACATTTTCGAATAAATATTTTCAATAATATGCATTGCGCGTTCGTGTAGTCTTTCAAGTTTATATATAGATTCCTGATTTCCAGAGTCAATTAAGAAGTCTCCGTAGTCAAAATGGCATAGGATCATGGTTTTATATATTTTTAACGCTGTCTCCGTAGTGATAAATCTTCTAAGTTTTGACAGAATACACAATTTAGTTTGAACCTTTTTAAAAATATGATTTATATGAGTCAACATATCCAGTCTATCATCGAGATGAACACCTAGATATTCATAGGTGTGTGTTTGTTTTAGCGCTTCGCCATGAACACATAATTTTACCAGGCCAATTTCCTGGTCTGCTTTCTTTGAACAGATAATCATATATTGAGTTTTATCCCTATTGACAGTCAATTTGTTCAATTCACACCAAAGTATCAGGGAATCCATACGTGATATTCATAATTTTCTGAAATCCAAATTTGGACTCTGGTTGCCCACTAGGCAACCCAGGCACTTATTTCAGTGGCCCAGAATGACTTTTTGGTGGTCCTGCAGCTGGGTTGTCAAAATTAAAGGAAAATTGAATTTAGATCCAAATTCCAATTACCCTTAGAAAACATGATTTTTTTTTTTTTTTTATTTAGCCAAAATCCTGTTTACACAAGTTCTTCCTTTCAGCGTTTACACCACCAAAATCAATATTCATATCAGCTACATTTCACATGTCTTATCAACACAGTATTTAGTTATATACATTAATATCATTTGAGCAATCTAAATAAGGCTGTACATCAACTTCTATTTTAGAATTCACACCAATTCACATTAGTCCATACCAACATGTTTCAAATTAGAATAACATATAGAGTAGAGGAGCCAGTTTCCGCGCATCTCTAGTTTCTGCGCATTTTACGCATTTTATTGACGCATTTTTTCTATAGGTATCAAATATGCTATTTTTCAAATGCCAGACCCGAAATGATATTGTTATGCAATTAATTTGTAATTTTTAATGATTTCCCATATATATTTATGTATTCTAAGGCCAAATATATGCTTCAATGTCCTTATTCCTTAGAAAAATGGCGGGATCCTTAAAAAATTAATATTACTGACATAAGGAGCATAAGAACATTTTTTTCAAGAATAAATATAATTTTCCTTACAAAAATAGCATAGATATTAGTTTAAAGTGGTATACGATCATTTTGATGTCATTAACAAAAAAAATCATGCAATATATGGAAAATAGGCCCCTGCGTGAAAACTAATGACATAGAACAAGGCAGTACCCAGTTTCCGCGCATTTTTCACATATTTTTCCGAATTTTCCGGATTTCAAAGAATTTTATATATATGTAAACTTGAAAAATTGCCCAAGGCACCTTCCACGTATTTGTAAGGCAGCTGCCTAAATCAAATAATCCCAATAGTTCATGCTTACTTTGATTGTCTTTTGTCTAGGTGAATAAATACTGCATGCTCTCATTTAATGAAAATGGACAAATATGCATATTTTCTACTATTTATTATGATATCTATTCATTAGATTTTCAAGGTAACATAGCATTTCTGATGAGTTTATAATGAATTAAGATGAATTCAACTGTTATTTTACATAGCGAATATTAAAAGATAATCTTTTTCTGATTCTCAAGAGATGGCAGTTTCTTTCTTTTGAACATTTTACTCATTTTATGGCTAAAATATGCATAAATGCGCGAAAATTGACACCAAAATGCGCGGAAATAGGCACCAGGTGCGCAGAAACTGAAGAATTGACATTAGAAAATGATCCACTAGCTTATCAACCAAAAAATATCATTTTTATATATTTTTTTTCAAATACGATTTACCTGGCCATATCCACCCCAGAAGGTCAAAAACCATGAATATAACAATCAATTTCAGCAATTTATGGCAGCAAATCCGTTATTAGGGCCCTAAGTGCGCGAAAACTGGCTCCTCTATCTATATCAAATCGGGACAGAAGCCTAGCTGAAATCGGGACAAACACTGTCCGACTTGGCAATCGGGACAATTAAGAGGCTAAAATTGTGACAGTCCAGCAGGTAAGCCATAAAATAATGATCATATTACATCAATGAATTTCTCTTCCTCAGGCAATGAGTCATAACCTGTGATAAATTAGCATAACTTCCAACTGTCTGTTAGTTAATTGGCTGTTCCTCACGACCTCAGTAGACTATTAATTATTTTGTGCAAGGCAGATGCTTAGCCGAACCATCGACGGTAGTTTTATCACAATATCGACGGCTCAGGGAAGGCTAAAGACTTACAGAGTTATGCTTCTTATTGCTGTACAGTGACTTCCCTTCGCCAATATCCCATTTTTGAAGCCAAATCCAAGCCCAAAGGCAAGCCGCCGCGGGAACAGCTTTGAATGGGGCTTCGACCTTCGTTTCCCGAACTAACGTTGGCGACGGAGACAAAGAAGAGGAGTTTAGACGATTTAAACTTAATCATTTCGTACAATAACAGGTAAGCCGTTTGCATTCTTATGGAAAATAATGTTTTTTCGTCTGGTCAAAGAAAGAACTAGAAAATACACTTACTGTCCCTCCCGCACAACCCTTTGTTGTTGTCCTCGTCGGTTTAAACTCTCCGCGACTCACTCTCCTAACAGGTGCTTGGCTACGGATACATGTTTTAGAGGCAAGGTTGTGCTGGGAGAGTGAGAGCAGTGATAATTGACTGACCAATCAGAGGCCTTTAACTTTATAGCGCTTAGTGTGCGCATGTTAGTTGGCCAGTGATAAAACTGTCATAGTACGAGCTTTCACCTTCGCCGGATAACACATTATAACAGACAACCGGGGACCTGGTTTCAGCATGGTTGTTATTCATAGGCATGGTTTGCTTCCGTTCCCCTAGCATAAGCCGGGAATTTGAAGAATTCAATTACTGGTAGGCTATTTTTTAGAACAAGGAAAACTTGGTCAACATCTTAATTGGCATTTTATGATATCAATTAGGCATAGGTAAGGAAAAAAAGAGGAAAAAACAGGGGGGTTACTTGGGGCGGAATGGAATAGCAGGTAGACTAATGTGGTCAACCCCAATATCACATATCTCTGTCAAACATAGGCCTATAGGGGCTGCAAACTATTATTACAAATTACAGAACCATGCACACATTAGGCTTTTAGACAAGACTAGGGATAATTAGGGTATTTTCGCGCATGTCTCTTATTTCAAGCAGCCACACCTCTTTAAAGCCTAGAATTTTAACAAATCATAAAAATGAAGACATCTGTTTTGGAAAATATGCACTGCCATTCATGTTTGATAGCGTATTAGTTTAATGAGTCTAACTACCAGAGTATTAGATATTTTTGTGGAATGAATTGTAAGTCTTTTCTTTTCTATCTATTTTTGATACATTAAGTAACCAGGCATTATTATTCTATTAAGACTGTAATATTCAAACATTTAAAAAAAAAGATAATTGTGAAGAATTTTATATTAAGAGGAAGGTGGCTTGTAACCAAATCCAAAATAATGATATACTACAATGATCAGATGATTTGTGATTAGAGAAATATGAGCTCATTTTGGTAAGATTTAAGGCTTAATTTCACGCACATAATTGTGCTAATTTCGCGCATTAAAGGCCTATAAGCCTATTTACTATGAAAATTATATGAAATTATACCTCACTAGGCCTGAAATAAAATATTTGTTTGTATAACTTTGGTTTCGATTAGCCTTTAATTAGTTTGATATACTATCTCGTTATGTTGAATGGACTTCTCATACGACTGACTGTGCAAGAATAGTTTAAATATCTCTTTTCCAAGTTTTACAAATTATTTTTTCATATTTTGTCTGTTATTTCAATATCAAGAGTAATAACTTATTACAAACTATATGGAATGTTAGGTAGACTAGTAAGGAATATGACCCCTAAAAATTACAAAAATCTATTCATGGGTTGGTTTATAATGAATTTGTTCATTTCCATTGACTTTTGCCATTGAAATGTGTAGTGCGTGAAATTACAACAGCTGCGCGAAATTACTGGTCCTAATTTCGCGCAGATCCATTTGAATAGCCTATATAATCAGGTTATCACATGGTATTCCTTTCTCCCATGTTACAAATTCAAAATTCCATATGAAGATCAATATTCTGCACCCTTTAAATGGTTTGAATAAGTTATGCTGCTGCCGAGACTTTGACGTTTTTGTTTCACAATTTATTCATAAATCCATCCTTAGTGTTCTACTGTTCTAATTTCACGCACTAGGTGCGCGAAAATACCCTAATTACACCTATTTCTTTCCAGGAAATGACTATATTTTTATTGAGCTATAGGAGACAAACTTATAGAGGGTCACTGATCTGGCTTTGGTGTTCATAATAATTTAGCAATCTATTGCTTTTATAAAATCTGAGTAAGTCAGAATATCACAGCCATTCAAGTGCTGCTACCGGTATTACATTAGTAGAACCTCTTAAAAACAAGGTGAAAACCCAAGGAGAAATGTAGAAGAAATACAATTTTGCTGTAGGTATTGAGTGTCAATGATGGACTCTTTTTAATTGTAGAGTAATATGGGCATTCCCAAAGGTCACGTTGAGCATGATTCATGTGTTGCCAAAATTAGCTTCCAATTTATTTGTATCTTGCAAAAAGGCTAATAGTAATATTAGCAAGTTTGCCCATAATTATTATGATTTAGAATTATTTTCCTCACTTTCGGATAATGGCCAGCAACAGGTATAGGGGCGGTTCCAGGAATTTGAAATGGGGGGGGGGGGGGGGGTGGGGGGGGGGGGGGGTCATAGCACAATTTTTTAATCCTGGCGCTCGAATTTTCCATTAGAAAATATAGTATTTGGTCCAAAATAGGAGGGTGGGTGTGAATCCGCGCCTGAGCAATGTAACAGGTCCGGAGCGCAATTTCCATTTGGGGACGGTTTGAAAAGTGTCGGAGAGGTGCCCCTCCCCTATCTTCCCGGAAATCTTCCCCAACAATTACAATTTATTATGTGAAATTCATCCGAGATAACTTTTAACTTTCCTGAGAAAAGGAACAAAATGTACTAACTTACAGATATGTTACCTCATCCAGTCACCTATGCTCAAAACAAGAAGGAAAATCGGGCGCATAGGCTATAGGCCCTATATGCCAGGATATTGTATCATCCTTGGTCATGCAACGAAGGGTTTATCAACGCTCTTTTTATCCTAGAACACATTGAATTTAGTAAATAGGCCTATGCTTCATTCCAATAATCAAGTGCTGACGGCCCTATACATTCTTTTTCTTTAATTGATGTTTCGGTATTCTCTATAGGTAATACAAGAGAGTAACCATGCAGGTAAAAAGGATGTGCCCCCTGTACGCTTACGGGAGAACTACAACCACCCACTGTACCCCCTCCCTCTCCAGTGACCACCAACTGACCCTGTGACCCCCTAACCTCAACGGACAAACTTAATATAGGCGTTGTCCATATTAAGCCGATATGTCCGGTTTTATACCTGAATCTTAATCTTTCTGTGCATGGCAAGGAATCATACCACTTCAACGACAAGCATGCACATGTAACGGTTGCAGCCGACATTCCCGCCTGCACACACTCCACACACAGTTTAGTTGTAAACAAGTTCCCCATCTCCTCCAGCGGCCTGACAGCAGTTCTGACAGGGCTGTGACAGCAGGAGGACCAACCCCGTCGGACGCAGGCCAAGACGCTGTCCAGTAACAAAGATCAGTGCCAGCCGCGACAGCTGTCTCCAGCGTCCGCAGACAGGTGCCAGCAGCAGCAATAGGCAATTGGAAGCAGCAGGCGTCAGGCAATAGGAGGCAGTAGCTGCGGTCGTTGGCGCGTTTGTAAACAGAGTGAAACGAGTGGAGCGGCATATAGAGGAGATGGCGGACTACGCGGAGACCAGGGCCCGCCTGCTGGAGGAGGGAGCCCTGTACGAAGACGAGGACTTCCCGGCCGAACAGAGCTCGCTGGCCTACTGTGACAAGCCCTCCTGGGCCGGCATTGAATGGAAGAGACCCAAAGTAGGTATACTAATATATAGTTTCGTCCACACAATATCCTTATCAGGTTATAGGAGTTTGGATAAATCTTTCCTTATCGAAGCACACGTAGCCGTGGGCATTACACTTTTTAATGCTTTAGACCCCTATTTGAATTTGAACTTTATTCTAAAAGTTTATTTTAATTAGTAATTTTTTGGGTTGCTAGTGGATTTTTGTGGTCCGTTACAGGGACTGATCCCGAGATTTTCCAAAAGTGTGTGTTGGGGGGGGGGGGGGGACGCGGGGGGGGGGGGGACGCGGGGGGGGGGGGACGCCCTAATGTAAGAATTTGAATCGCATTAAAAAAGACTAAATTTTGCAACAACAACAAAAAATAGGGGAGGCGCGCACCTCAGGCCCTCTAAATCCGTCACTTCTGATTGTAAAAACTTTCAATTTAAAAGTTTCATTTAGGTGAGAACAGACATAGGACTATAGGGTCCTACTTAAATTTTAAAGTAACCATACGTAACGGGACGGGGGATGACCATGTTTATAAATAGGGGGCTCAATGTCACATACTAGGCCTACTACTAACATTCTTATGTCATTCGTGAAATACCTGTGTCTTAGCTCGCCCTGTCCGGTCGAAAGCCCATTGGCTGTATGCATGGGCGGATCCAGGGGGGAGGTGCGGGGTAGCGCCCCTCCCCCTTTTTCATTTGATGTGAAATTCAAATTCCAAAAGTGCCCTGCTCCTCCCTCTTTTCTGAAAATATTGCTGGATCCGCTAGTGGTATGTCGCTTTCCCTTGTAATCGTGAACCCTTTCACTGGGGCCGTTGATTGGGGGGGGGGGGGGGGGGTCCTGATGTCGCATATCGAATTTAAGAAAAGGCAATGTTGCCATGTCGATTTTAAGAAATGGCCATGTCACCCTGTTGAATTTAAGAAATGTCAATGCCCCCTGTCACTGTCTCTAAAAAATCCCATGTCGCATGTCATTAGGCCTCAAAAGTGCCCATGTCGCTATGTCGATTTTAAGGGTCTAGGGCCATTCCACTGGCGCAGGCTGCATATGCGGCCGTATTGTAAAATTCCACATGCAGGAACACCATTGAAAAGGGGTATAAATTCATCTTTTAGAATCCGAAAGAATTTTTCAAAAAATTCCAGTCAGAACCAGAGATAGAGCTATTTGAACAGCAGACTATCAAGTCACCAAAACATTAGAATTGCGATTAGGGAAATCTTTTGTCAGGGGTCGCTCTATAAAGGCGCCAGGTCGTCAATAGCTACAATTTTCTGCATTTGGCTATTCAAATCATGAGATGGCTTTTCCTTTTGGCAATAACACATGTAGCAAAATATCAAAAACTGACCCCTGAATGTACTTACATTTGAACTTGCCATACTCATTAAAAAGTCATGAAAAATTGGTAGATTTGTGTAAATAGCATAGTTTTCATATGGCTATAACACTGCTTTTATCAATGATAATCACAAACTCTCCTTTGCACAAAACGGATAACAGTTGTAGATGCAACTTTTGGAAAAGGTGGGGGCCCATAATAGAAAGGGGGCGGACCCCCTTTTCTCATTAAAATCATCTAAATTTGGCCCCTAACCCCCTCTAAATCCGCCATTGGATAATGTTTTCATGTTATCTTAATAAAGCGTTAGATATATCTATGAATAATTGGTTACCATGGAAACCCGCAAAATTCATAAAAAGGCATATAGTAGGAACAAATACTCACAATAAGAAATTTGTCCAATTGGCACATTACCAACATTTGGTAGGCCTACATTTTCTTCAAAAATTACTGAAAAAAGCTTTCCACCTGAAGAATCTAAAACAAATTCGATCATTAGCCAATAATTTATCGAATACTCTTTCTATTTTGGGCAATATGTCAGTAAATATCATGACATATCTAGCAGTGAAGCATGAAAAACAACTTTTTGATTTGACAAATTCTAAAGTATATACCCTCCTTATCGGTGGGATGGCTTAGTCCATCTATTAGGGTTGGTTGCTATATACATTCCTTTTAATGGTATAGGTATTATGTGTCATCCATAGGTCTATAGATCTCTATACGTAAACCTAGGCCTACTGATCAGCTGATGGAAATAGAAAACAATAATATGACCTATTTTTTTCTGTTGAAAACCTAAGATATTATATAGAATGACGTTGTAACAAAGCCCATCTCAGCAAAGGGTTTATTCCGAGTTTTCAAAGTGAGCGATTATCTAAACTGGTCATTTAGGCCTAATCATGCATGACTCCAACAACGCCATCCGACATCGTTCACTACCTATCGGATTTGATTAAAATCGAAAGTGAAAGTATAGAGTATATAGCTTTCGTCCCAACCATTACTGCCAAACGTATATAGCATCTATACATCGGCATGGATTTTAATGAAAACCTGCCTTTCCATGTTTATTTTTCAGGATTTTTGCGAGAACCCTCAGTTTATGACAGAAGGATGCAGCAGGTTTGACCTGAGTCAGGGCATCCTTGGTAAGCAAGATGTGATAATAGCACAATCACTGTTGAATGATTACAAATAAGCCATACCTTCAATGCGTAGAGCAGAATCACCATATCGTACAGTACCATATAGTATAAACCAACATTTTACAATCATATCTTGTAATCAACTCATTTTCATCATATCAGGGTTATTTCAATATGCAAATTAACCATCAACTTCTTAGACCACTTCCGGTTAGCATTATACTGCAATGTAACCCATAGCTTACTGAATGTATTTGTACTCTTTTGAACTTTGCTGTGTCGGAATTGCTAATTGTGAAAAATAATCAATTGCAGCTTTAATTAACAAATTATATCCTTTACAATTTAACTGTAATGTGTAATATCCATATTCATTATTCTATATATATATATATATATATATATATATATATATATATATATATATATATACACTGATTATAGGTCCCTATATGATACATTATAAACAAGAATTGTCATGCATGCCCGATATTGGGCACATAATTATGTACATACATTTTCTTAGTTATCTTTAATGAACAGGAAATTGCTGGTTCGTTTCGGCGGCAGTCACCCTGGCGACTCGACCAGCCCTGTTGAAGAAGGTGTGCCCCAAGAACCAGACATTCGCTGATGACCAGTACGCCGGTAAGGTCGGCTAAAAGACAACCATATACATTGTACCTGCATCGTGTATGCATAGTTATAAAACATGTCTATAACACACATCATAGAATGAAAAAGGGTAATATACATGCCTATCTCATGCACACACATAAAGAATAAAAATACAAAAAAAAGATGAAAAGATGAAAGGAATATGTACGTCCTATGGTGGGAGCATGCAGTGAAATAGGCCTAGGGGTTAGAATCACATGCATGAGCAAAACACCTAAGTCATGAGTAGTATTGCGCTTCAGCCATCAGTAGAGGAATGCCCTGTTGTCTTTTACATCGGATCAGTCTTGCGTGAGTTACACCACACGACTTGGGCTGCAATAAGCCTATTGGCGCTATATACTAATAGGCCTATAATCATTGCACATGCACAATTCGCATAAAGGAGTGATATGATGGAAATTGTTAAAATTGGCAATTTGGAGCACCTCACACAATAATTGTATTTCTAATATGCGCGACTTATCAGCGACATCGTCATGTCGCAGCTCAAGTCGTTTAGTGTAATAATTTATATTTAACCTTCCCCATTTCCGCCCGTGTAGGAATCTTCCGGTTCCGCTTCTGGCGGTTCGGCCGCTGGGAGCAGGTGGTGATCGACGACCGCCTCCCGACCAGAGACGGCCACCTTGTCTTCTGTTCTAACCGGCCTACACCCAACGAGCTGTGGCCCGCCCTGCTCGAGAAAGCCTATGCCAAGTAAATAACTTTTAAATGGATTCTTATGGAGACTTATGGCATGTAATATGGCCTAGTGAGACATCATATGCCATGTCTACAGACATTCAGACATTTAGTACCCATTATAATTCGTTTTCAGATAATTATAAGCATTTATGCATAGAAACCATACATGTATATATTGTATGTTGTATACAATGACGATGGCATCATGTATGTTTACGGTGCAGTGTACACACCCCTTATACATCTTCATGTATAGGCCTGGATCTAATTGTTAGATAACACCGTAGTATTGAAAGGAGTGGCAGGCCTATATATAATAAATGATAGCATACAATGATGGTACTATCGGAGCTGCCCAAATCCCATACTCCCCAGTCGCGTTGTATAACACAGTAATACTTGCGGAATGTGAAGCGACTAAGGAGTATGCCCAAATGAATCATAATATTAAGTGACAGTACTCCTTATTGACAAATGCTAATTCTGATGATTAACCCTGATGACCAACATCCTGACCAGATAAAGTGTACATACAAACCTCTTGTAACTCTTCAGAATCCACGGGTCATACCTTGCCCTGGAGACAGGTTACAGTCACGACGGCCTGGTGGACTTCACGGGTGGTATTGGTGAATTTATCGACCTCTCCAAGGACTACGAAAACCGCGGCCGACTCTTCAAGGTCCTGCGCAACTCAATGCGCATGCGTTCGCTCATGTGCGCTGCCATAAATGTAAGATCCTTCATGCACACTCATTCAAATCATCTGTATCGTTTTCATTTAAAACCTGCTTCTCGTAACTTTGAACAAGTAAAATGTGACTGGACTGTTTTCTACATAGGCCAAGTTTGGGCCCTTGATGCGGGGGGGGGGGGGGGGGGTCCCAATGTGGCATGTCTATTTTAAGAAACTTCCATGTCGCCCTGTCGAATTTAAGAAATATCCATGTCGCCCTGTCGATTTTAAGAAACTTCCATGTCACCCTGTCGAATTTAAGAAATAGCCATGTCCCATGTCACTAAGCCCAAAAAGGGCCATATCGCCATGTCGAATTTAAGGGTCTAGGGCTATCAAGTTGATTGGTTATGACATTGATCCCATGTTTCTCTTTATCGTTAATTCTAGGTGCAGGAGGGCGGATCATATGAAGACAAGCTGGAGAATGGTTTGGTCACTGGCCATGCCTACAGTCTTACCAATGTAGTGAATGTAAGTCATTCATTTAATTGATATTTGATTTGTAAAACAATGCCCTTCCGACTTTTATATCATGTGAAATTAATCGATCTACATAACAAAAGATTAACGTATTCTGTTTCCCCATACAGGTGAAGGTAGGCGACCAGAGGCACAGGCTGCTTCGGTTACGTAATCCCTGGGGCCACCGGGAGTGGAACGGGGCCTGGAGCGACGGGTACGGCCTACAGACATTACCTGAATGCACATATCTTAATGGTTAACCATTAAATTGCAAAATGTCAACAAACACACCATATAATATGTGGACAATTGTGTTATCCTATTTGGATTTCTTTTTGTTTTGGGCCACTAAGTGGTGTCTTATTATCATTGACTGAACGGGGTATGAGCTATAAGGGCCCACAGGGACCACAATATTGTACCTTAGTCTGTATCTGTATAATTATGCAGATCCGTTTTTTTCCCATCAAAATCATACATCAGCCTCTATCTATATCTATATCATAATTATACACAAACGTGTTCTTCTGGCGTTCCATTCTCGTTGTTCGATCATGTACGTTGGTCTCTTTTACCAGATCTGCCGACTGGGAGAATGTGTCGGAGGAGCAGAAGAACAAGTGTGACCTGAGAACAGTAGACGATGGCGAATTCTGGTAAGTACAGTAAAAAATATTATAGCTATCGTTGGTAACTGATATAGCCCGAAAGAATGACATGTTTTAGGAAAGGAATATGATATTCAATACATATTATTAACATAAATCGTTAATGTATCCACAGGGAAGAGGTTATGCCTAGAGGATGCAAAGCCGTGCCCTAGCGCTTTTAAACAGGTCTCGAGCAAAATGTACTCACAAAATCTATGACAGCCCACAGCCCGGTTACTACGATACGTCCAAAGATAGAATAAGGGGCGATTATCAGTTAAAAACTTTATACCGAACGTTTTACGAAACACACAGCTATTATTGTTCTGCTGAGATGCATGCAATATATATGTATTTATGTGGATTGTTGTTAAAAAATATTAATAAGGGCCTGGAGGTGCCACTATGATTGCAGATGGTAATTATCATCACTGTATGCCTGCTAGAAAGCGGTATAAAATGTATTTATAGCAATTTATTGGTAAATAGATATTATAAGTTAATGTTACCTTTGTTTGTGCACTAAGGATATCCTTCGAGGACTTTTTAAGTAACTTCCACACGGTCCAGATCTGCCACCTTGGTCCGGACAGTGCACTGGAGAAAAAGGTCAGAATACAGATGAATAAATAAATAGAATGATCTTGAAGAACATTAGTATTTACGTATGCTTATTCTGCCATTGTTTTGTGACACCATTACCTTCATTATCTGTGAAAACTTATGTTTGTCTTTATTGTTGAAATAAAATACAATATGTTCTATCAATGCTGTCCAGACATGAAACTGACTAATGGAAATTGGGGATTTCACGACTTCCGGTCGCACGGTTCTTGCACCATAATGCATATATCGCAATACGACTGAGATAGTTGAGTGATGAACGATGGCAACAATCATATATTTGAGCAAATATATATCAGTATGCTGCTGGCAGTAGAGCCTGAGTCACCGGAAATGGTGAGGGTAACTCAACGAGACAATCACTCAGGCCCGTACCCAGGGGGGGAGGTGGGGGTGGTGGGCCACCCCCCCACAGACCACAAGTCATAATTAGTTCCACCCAAGTGGAAATATTTTCTTCTTCAAAATCCTTTATATTCAAGAATAAGAGGGAAATTTCCACTGAAACACTTTGACTAAAATATTCTTTTCCTTTTCAATAACCTGCTCTGAAGTCCAGTGCAAAAGAATTATTATAGACTTTAGGAATTAGTAGTAAGTATTGTAAGCTCGCTGGTACTGGCAAGGGTTCATAGTGAAACATGTAACGCTGATACGTGTGCTGGACGTCGTGCGGCACCACTGTCTCGTGGCTTAGTTAGAATGTATGGGAGGTGTCGTGAATGATGACGCCCTCAGGCTTAAAAGGCTGTAACTGGGTTGGTTCACCCTCCTGCAGGTACGCACAGGTACGAAAAGGGACACTCGTGCAATGAAAAACCTGTTGGGGAGCGTTATGAGTTAAATACCCAGTTAAAGAACACTGTGGATAACGGGCCTTGTCGTCTACGATAGCTTGTACATAGTTAGAAATAGAATTAGTCAATGTAAGTAAGAATGGGAAGTATGAAAGATAGAGGGAGCACTGTTATAGGTGTTAGAGTATATATGTGTATAGCGCCAAGCGTTTGGCTGTCGCTATATAAGCGGTATGAGACTTGAGATGGACAAGCAGACCAAGATAGAGTTCGATCAGAACACATGGGAGCAATAGTCTAACATGCGGATCAAGATGGGTAGTGCAGAGATGGTAGTAACCACTACGATTAGGTGATAGTAAGGATTGGGACAGCTTAGGCTTAGCCTACGGACGGAGTACTGGACGTAACGGAGATCCTACCGATGGTCTCCGACACTGGTAGACAGGAGGTGACTCTCTCACCAGTTGCAGAGCGTATATACCTTACGAATGGGAAAGCTTAACCATAGCTATACCTGGTTGGAATGTTACTGATGTTGATAGCATTGTGAGATGGATGACATGTATTGTATGGATGAAAGAACTATATACTTGTATCTTCAGAATGTCTACATGGATATAATAAAATTACCTCTTGCCAAGTGCGTGTTCTTTGTGTAGGTCTGAGCCCCTTTACTTAGAATCTATACCACTAAAGAACGAACTATTTACCAGAATGAAGATCTGCCTGGACTAAGCTAGCGAATTCGATGATTAATAATGAAGAACTCCCCTTTACTTTGAATAACAAACATTTATTGGTATCTTCCGATAAAGTAAAATGTAAATGATAGACGATAAAACATCACGCAGTCTAACAACGATTCTACATCCTTGTATGGGATGTTAATAAATATGAACATCAACAGCGAAATATCCCTGGAATTAACTAAAGATAAAATAACATCAGTCTAGCTCAAACCTTTAAAATACCACCTTAAAAGATACTAACTGGTTAATTCAATGGTCAAGAGCCCCAATCAACCTTAAAGGGTGTATTATGTATACTAAAGAAAAGCTGATTTAATTAACCACATGATTCAGTAGACATAATACTGTTAAAACAAAATCATCTACCTTGGTCCTAGTTTTGTATTTATGAAAAATGGTATGACTGACATTTGATAAATATTTGTCCCCCACGATTGGGGTTGCCCTACCATTTTCACATCCAAATCTAAAATTGCTTGATGCACATCGTTATGACTTTATGTATGGTGGGACATGCTCTGCTCCCATTTATACAATAAAATTGTACATAGAACGTATGAAGTATTTTCCCAACATTACTTCCCCCAAAATATAGAAGAGTTCCACTTTTTGGAACTCACCACCCCCCCACCGCCAACCCTGGGCACGGCCCTGTTAATCACATACTTATGAGGTCGACATTATAGCAATACCAATATATATGATAATAGGTATAAGGACGTGCCATAGCAAAAATTAATATTGTTGACATTTTTGAAAATCAATAATCCTACACACACAAAAAAACTACATTAAAAGAAACTTCCAATTCCAATAGAAATTACAATGTTTGAGAAAATGTCAGCCGCTTTTATCGCAGGTTTGAATCATCTGGTATGCATGTACATAGTCATCCCTAGTATTATCGTCTCTCAGCTCCCCGCCACACGTCCATTTGTAATACTGATCCATTGTTTCAGGAGGTGCAGTGGCACTCGGTGTCCTATGACGGGGCCTGGATACGGGGGGTGACGGCCGGCGGCTGTGGGGCCCCGCCCAAACAAGGTCAGTGGGCGGAGCTGCTCATATCTATAGACATTCTTTATAAATAACCTCACTACATGAGTAGCTCGTGAGCTGCAAAGACTATTCACTATGCAGGGCACGGGCTTTGGGTAAAGGAGCGCACACTTTTTTTGGCAAAAGCTTACGTTTTTCGATGTAAAATTGCAGTAGGCTATCTGTATTTTGCCCAGAGTAGCCTATATAGTGACCACTAAATTTTGATTATGTGATTGTTTATCAGGCGGCGTAGTCTTGGATAAAGTAATATGTATACAAACATAATGCAAATTGCTCTTGATGCACATACTTATAATTTACACCTGAAATGTTTATTTTCTACACTTTATCATTATAATATCACCGAAATCCAGGGGCAACCCTGAAGTGATTTACTTCATAAACAATTAGAATTTTTTAAGGCATATAGAGACAGCGGGATATTAATTTTGTGAATCTAGTTAGCAGGGAATAAGGCACATTTAGACTAGAATTTCACATATAACAGCAATGTGGGCTCAGTTACGAGGACCTGCATGGCTGGGTCGCCAGCCAGCTTACGTTTTTGTCTAGGGGGGAAACTAGGCCTATAGGGGCTATGTTATGAAAATGTCGTTGTATTGTTTTTGTCAAAGGGACCCCCTATACATGCCAGTTCCAGAAACAGGCTCAGGCCCCTATACGATTATGATTGTAGAATATCAGGATTTCCTAATAATGGAATTTTTCGACAATTTCAAACACCCCGCCACTCCTATGCATACGCGCCGAGGAACTATTCCCAAATGTAATATAAACAAATCTTAACTATTGTCAGCGATGTACTGGATGAACCCTCAATACGTGATCCGGCTGCAGACCCCTGATGAGGGGGACGAGGGGGAGGCAGAGTGTACCCTGGTGGTGTCCCTCATCCAGAAGTACCGGCGTCAGCTAAAAACCATCAGGGCCAGCGGCCAGGACTTCGAGGAGGCAATCGCCTTTGACATTCTAAAGGTGGGACTCTTAACTGATGCTAAGGGAAATTGATGTATTATTGTTTTGTTATAACACATTGTATGGCATGATTATGGATCAGTTAGACTTTCGATGTTAGTGGAAATTGGTGTATTATTGTTTTGTGATAGCACATTGTGTGGCATACTTATGAAATAGTTGGACTCTTAATGTTAATGGAAATTGAAGTATTATTGTTTTTTGCTATAACACAATAAGCCCATCCCAGTTTACATAAACAATGAAGTTTACCATGAAATATGTTCAAAATTGCCTCCATGCTTATTCTCCGTTTTCGTCCAGTGGATCACGTTGATAATCCGATAAATCGGAGTCATAGGTTGTCCCAAAAAGCTGATACCAGCGTAAATGTGTATGGAGAATGACCAGCAGTCGCTGGGTACCAGCGGAGGGGGGGACACTGTGCTATTTCTGAAATAGAGAATCTGCTCGGAGAGTGATGGTGTTCTCATAGGAAATGCCTTGAGAGTGTAGAAATTAGCATAAATAAGTCATTACCTGGAGAGTGACGAAATGATGTCATAATAATATTCTAAAAATAGACTGTAACTAGGTCGGGATACCCCCTTCCTCCACTGGAGGCGGCCATATTGAAAATCTGCTGGTGGTGTTGTTCTCTGTAACCCACTGTCCAGTCAATGACCTTGATACTCCGATCAATCTCTGTCTCTCTGTCCTTCTCTGTCTCTCTCTGTCTCCCTCCCTCTCTCCCTCCCTGCCCTCCCTGCCCTCCCTCCTCTCCCTCCCCTCTCTCTCCCCCTTTCAGCTATTTGACAAGGTGGATAAGATGGAGCTTTTGGGTTCTTTAGAACCCAGCATACTTGATCTTGTTCCTTGAAGACAGTTGCATAATACAAAGTTGACCAAAGCAATTTCGTCCACAGGCTGCTCCTAAAATCTGTAAAAAGCCTACTTAACAATTGGTCTTTTTCCCATAGGAACCAATGTTAAAGCCTGCCAGCCTAACCTATAATGTCCAACCCTATTTTGCCCTGAAATACTGCATTTTGATTGGCTGGCAAACCTCCAAATCAGTCAATTGATGAAATTTAAGAAATCTTAATGTTTTAGCCGTACTTGGGGATTAAGAAAAATATGATTATTGCTTATTCAGTAACCCCAACTCTAGGAGACAGGGATGGCTTTTATGGTTATTTTGTCCAACCAATTGTCCAACCCTGGGACATGCCCAATGTGGGATGGGCTTATTGTATGACATGCTTATGTAACAAATTCATCATATCCCAAATATTATTACGATGACCTGTGAATTATAGGTAATAATAGATCTATATACCAATGACAAAAGCATTCTCATCAATATTTCCTCATTTAGCCTAAATGTAAATAGGAGTAATGTATAGACACACATAAAAATACCAACAACAATATATACTCTATTCCAGCTTAACTATGTGAAGTGGAGATTGTTGTTATATTTGTCGGCTATTTGTATTTCATTTTTTCAATAGATTACTTTTTTTGGTGTACTAGACCAAATCATGATCTTCCATCCTAAAGGCCGTATTCCACATACCGAAAGTGCGTTGGCGATTTGCTGCCGATGCAATTTTGTAGTGGCGATTTAAAATCCGCGGCATCGCCGATAAAATTTACCAACGGCTGCAAATCTTACACACATGATCTTAAGTGTGGACTGATGCAACATAAGTACGCTGCCACACTATGATTATGAATTATTCTTATAAGATATGAATAACAGAAATAATAACATATAATCATAAATATAACAACAAATTATAAGATATGAATAATAGAAATTTACATATGATCATAGATATAACGACAACAAATATTATTTGCACAGATTCTTTGACATACCGGATGTTTAAATGAATATCCCTCAGGAACCCCACATTACTCATACTGGACCATCATTGCTCAATACTATTATTATAATTATTAATTACATATAATTATATTTACTATTGTTCATTATCACTTAACACCTGGAAGAACATGTGAATTGCGTGAAGATGTTAATAAATTCATTTAAAAAAAGAAATTCTCAATAATGTTTCCTCCTGTCAGTTAAGAGACGAGGACACGGAGGAGCTGGGGGAGGCTACGCTCCCCCCGGAGGACCTCCGTATGCAGCGTAAGATGACCCGTTATGAGCACCTCCGGGAGCGGTCGGGCCGCTTCAGCCTCCAGCCGGGCGTCTACTGCGTCGTCCCCTGCACCTTTAACCCGGACACCGAGGCCGAGTTCCTCCTGAGGCTGGCCACCGAGCAGCCCGCCTCCTCCAGGTGAAAACATTAAGTTTATGTTGGGAGTAATATCGGATATCCATGGGGTTCCCATTTTGGATGACATGTCACTGCGTGAAATTAGACCTTTAGGATTTTTAATTTTGTAAATGGGGCTATTGAGGTTTATTAAAGGCATAGGATATGTCACCTTTCCAATACCTTTGCAAGATGTTTGATGACTTTTAATGGTCATCTGAAAAAGGTTTGGAAAGGTCTTGTAAAGGTTACCTTTCCATTACATTTAGCAAACCTCAATGGCCCCATTTACAGAAACTCAAAGGTCTTAAAGGTGTATATTTGTGCAGTGATAGGCCTATAGGCCCTTTATAGGAGACAGGAAGTAGATTGTTGTCAACCGGAACTAGATTGGAGGCTGTTCAATTTAATTGATATATCCAATAATATGAAGGGGCATCAGACACTTATTTGATGGTTCAAAAAACACCCATGAAAATGTCTTACCCACGAAAACCTATAATACCCATGACAGCACTTTTTGCTATCGTGGAATCCAAGTGCACACGAAATTCCGTAGATTTTTCTTTTAGTTGTTACAATATTCTTAATTCGAAAAGTGTTGTAATGTCCTTGCAATGCACATTGAAATATATTATATGTGAATACACATATATTGTGATATATTATATATAATATTAATGGATCTACAAAATTAATGAATAACCCACACCCCATTTTCTTATACTACTGACTGTGTTGAGTGGACCTCTGTCTATAGTGGACAAATGTCCCGGTTTCGTCAGTGTCTGTTAAAGACAGAGTAGATTGTATTACATTTCTGTTGTTTCTTTTGCAGTGAGATGGGCTTTTCGGATACAACGTTAACATCAGAAAAGGTAGACACGTTTTCACTTAGCCTAGTCCATCCTAGTCCAACCGACCAGATCTATGCTACCGATTTCTGTCAATATACGTTTTTCTGTAACTATTGTTGCCTATAGCCTATTCGTTTAATCCTGATGTATTTTCTCATATTCAGCCTCCAAAGAAGCCAGCTTCAGCGCGAAATTTCGGTAAAATGTTCGCAAAGCATGCTGGGGACGACGAGGTGGTGGACGCGCGCGAATTAAAAAAGATGCTCAACCAGGGACTCAAACGAGGTATTGTGAGAGCTATATAATCATTATTTTGGGAAATATTTTTGCAATTATATTTTCTTTCTTTGGTTAATAATAATATGTGTTTTGTATCTTGTGTATAGAACTTGAAATGTTTGTTTGTATTTGTACAAGCATATTTTAATTTTGTAGATAGGAATCAGCAATTTAAGCATTAATGGTAATAGTAAATATTCTTTATGTATACAATTGTAGCATTGACTGCCTATTCCTGAAACAGGAGTAGGCTCGAGAAGTATTACGATTAATTAAGGTAATTTACCGTCTTTCACAATATAAACTTCTCCTTCAGAAAACGAGGAGCCGTTCGACAAAGAAACTGCGCGTGCCCTGATCACAATGGAACTTGTGAGTCCCTTTCTATAGACACTAGCGTGGCATCCCGAAAATCAAATATCACATTTTTCATCTGCATGGTTAGAATCCAGAGATGTAGTAATTTATGTTAAACTTATTACTCCAATATGCTTAGTGTCCCGTCAATGATTTAACCGTTTTTACTTTTTAGACATTGTAACGTATTAGGTGATCGTCAAGCTTCACATAAGATGTTGTTGGATACATTGACCCCTAGAATTATCTATCAACTTAAATGAACAATTTTCAAAGCAAACGTAACTATAAGAGGCCTATTCTATAGTATAATGTTTGTTCTTCGCTTTGCTTCGCCAACAGGGTAGTCGAGGTACCCTGGATAAACAACAGTGTAAAAGGGTGTGGAGAGAGGTGAAGCGATTACAGGTAACACCATTTTAATTTTATGATAACAAATTGCCCACATTGCTCGCAAAGGTACAGTGCACGCAATGATAACTCATAAGCCATTATAATTGATAAACATGTACAATCATGAACGAGCTAGTATAAAATGAAAAGAGCCTTCATATACACCCAGACAAACTGTCATTTATTATGCTAAAATAAGCTGACAACAATGTATTATCCTTCTCTCAAATACCATTGCTAATTGAATAATGCAAAGGAAAAAGAGTCAATGCAGAACAGCAATGCATGAATCATGTTTGATTTAGAATGATTTAAAATGCACATATTCTAATATTACTTTTTATTCTTGACGCCAGAACCTCTTTGATGAATTTGACCAGGATGGAAATCTTGTCTTAGATAAAAAGGAAATGCGAAAAGCTTTCAATTCCCTTGGTGAGTTTTTGGCTTTGAACATCTTTTTAGTTAACAAGTAAGACAAGGTCTGTATCTGTTGCAACAGACTTGGAACTCTCTTATGTTGTCTACGGTGCAAACAAGCTGACACAAAAATTAGCAAATTAATGGTACAATGTAATTATAGACCTAAGAAACGTTATATGTGGGGATGCCGAAAAGACTTATTGTAGCAGACCGATTTTAGCCTATGCACACTACTTGAGACTCAGAGATACACATATTATTCAATGAATAATCTCCTATCAAATATAATTATTCTATTCTGCACTCATCAAAATTGTAATTCTACCTGCAGGTTTTAAACTAACCAAGAAGATTCTGGTACAAATCGCTCAGCATTTCTGTGGAAAGAATGAAAGTCTTACACTGGACGATTTTGTACTGCTGGCCACCAAGTTAGGCATTCAGTATGGTAAGACATTGTGCTATAGACAGTGGTAGTCATCGTAGGCCTAGCCTTTATACGAAAACTCCTTAACTTGTAGACATGTTTTAATGTCCATGCAAGCTTTTACAATACTAATATGGGTAAAGTGATGTAAATAAATAAGGGTTTGAATTCTAGTAATTTTTATTCGTCTTCATCTAAGATTGTAACCAATTTGACCGGAACTAGATTAAATTTAAAGTATTTATCTATATATGTATGCATACATAGTCATAATGTGTCTCTTGACGATATTGGAACTTAGGTTGATGATATTACGAAATTATCTTATTTTATAGAGAAATACAGCCGTCTGACGAGAAAGGATTCTTCCAAGGTCGACATGACTTTAGATGAGGTAATTTCTTTTTGTAGTATCCATAATTTCATATTTTTACTATTAGCTCTTGTAAGAAACATTAAGAAGATTATTCTGTCTCTTCTTTTGTTTTCTTTCATAGAAATTATTTAGAGTGAGCAAGAAACTGTCTATGTTTCGTGTGGCCTGTTTGCTTTTGTTGTACTTCTTTGTTTAGGTGCAGTTATTTAATAAAGTTATGGCACCATGGGACATTATATTCGTAACTGATTAAGCTGCTGTTCAGGGGATCAGGAGATCTTTGATTACAAAACAGGGCCAATATTTTCGTAACTGATTTTAGTGATTAGGCTAATCAAGTGAAATTTGATTAGTGTCTCATAAGGGGCAATTCTGTCCATCAAAAGTGATGCAGTCATTTCAAAGGTGTTTTAAGGAGGGATTGTAATGTGTGGATAACTTGAGTGACAAAATTTTAGAATTTTAATAAAAATGAGAGCCTCAAAATTCATCTGATTAGCTGAATCACTGAAATCTCTTTAAAAAAAATTGGTCCCAGACGATCATCCTTATTCTACTTAAGTATACCACTTTGAAAGCAGACGCTTCAGATTACTTATGTTATACATTAATTGGCGAATAAGCTTCCAAAATGTTAAGTTACATCTCGAATGCAACAACCCGTAATCTGGTAATGATTCAAACAAAACGAATAACTCTTCAATCTGAAAATTGATCTTGTTTTAGTGAATAATGCGTCTACATCACGGGAGTTAATTCAGTTATGTGTTGTTTTGTTTGACAGTGGCTTGAGTCAACTATTCTCAGCTGAAGCGTTGGAAACTGTCTCCAAGTCATCCACCACATGCTGCCTTCAACTGACACCAAATATACATATATACATATATATGTAATATATATTTCATATATTATAAGTGTGTGTATCTCCATCAGAGGTCCCATTGTGTCTATTCTGTAGTTTATACATATTATATACACATTGGCACTTACATGAACAAGTATTCCATAATAGTCAATATACTTCCAATACACAGATACATACCGGTACATATTTGTAGAAACCAACGAAGATGACCTTCAAATGAAAGTATTGATTCTTTTCATTTTATTGTTTACCCAAGTTGGATGATTTGACTTCTCATTCTTGAAGGCTATATCGTTTCTTTTTCAAGTTGTTTTGCATAATTATTTCATTACTACATGACAGGTCTTCTTGTGCAGGTAAAAACATAACTACTCCACCTCACTACAGCTTCTACCTGACCGTAGCTACATATAATCATCTGCAAAAATAGCCTGTACTATCTTAAACACTAGTGTTATCCATAAACAGTTATATTAAGCGTCCCGAATCACTACTTAAAGAATAATACTCAAATGATTCAGGGCAGTACAGTTAAGTGAGTTGAATCAAATGCCATTAAATGATTTAAAAGGCGAAAGAATGTTAAGTCAGCATACAAAAATCAATCTTTTGATCTGTATATTACATGGATAATCAAATCACCCAGTTATGCAGTCTTTTCCGATGAGTAATGCTATACTTTTTCTTATTTTATCATTCTTTATATCTGTTACTTATTCGTTGTTTTAAGAATTAGTCATAATCATAACTATAATATAACTTTTGTTATGTATGGTTATTATGTAATGTTTTATCAACATACATGTACGCATAATTATTTACGCGCCTGCTACGAAACCAACACTTGAAATTTGTTATGAACTTGCCGTTTTATCTATAGGTATCTCTGATGATACTAAATGTCCCATACAAATCGATTATACCCTTCAAATCAGAATGTACTTTCAGAATTTCAGTACTTACATTTGTAAACTTAAAGATTTAGCATATTGGTGTTTTTATATACCATTTTGTGAACCTGACAATAAACCAGCATGAATCTCGACAAAATAAAGACCTTTTTACAATAAGTCTTTTTTTCAATTCAACAAGCATTTAACGGTGACGAACACCCTATGCCTCTTTGGTGAGAATTCAACCCCTAATAAAAATAAAGTCTTAATAAGTTATGATTATTATACACAGAGGAAGGACTTAAGTAATGTCCGTAACCTCCTTCTTTTTCAACATTCTGACACTTATCAACTAAATTTGAAAAACAATGTTACATTGGTATTTCAACGAACTTTTATGATAGACGCGATGCTTGTCTGATAAAATGATATTCACATGAGCAATTTGGTAACATGGACATGGGGTGTTCTCTGGGTTGGGTAAACTATGCCAAAGATACTTGATATGGTACGCTTTGGCTATATCTCAAATATGCATGTCAGCTATAGTCCTAACTGTCTAGGTGCTGCCACCTGTTATTTTAACAGAGGGTCATATTACACTAACCAAAGCCAAAGGACATTTCTGTCGATATTTTAAGGTTAAAAGTGGGCACCTTAGGGGCCATCCATAAATGATGTCAC
This sequence comes from Lepidonotus clava, assembly GCA_936440205.1. Classification (NCBI taxonomy): domain Eukaryota; kingdom Metazoa; phylum Annelida; class Polychaeta; order Phyllodocida; family Polynoidae; genus Lepidonotus; species Lepidonotus clava. The sequence continues at coordinate 26,485,244 of OW387135.1, forward strand.
ACTTTTTCAGGGTATTTTTAGGACCCACCCACCCCCCTGTCACACTAAATTTTCTAATCTATACATGAAAATAACACCTGTTTTCAGGTAGTGTCACACTGTTCAAACCAACCCCCCACCCCCTTGTGGGTGACATCATTAAATTTGATGGACGGCCCCTCAAGGACCCAGGACTGTAAATTTAAAAGAAAGTACAACAACTTACTTCTATTTTCCTTTATGGAACTTTTACGTATTGTTGAAGGAATGAATTCTCTTTATTTTTCAGGCCAAAGAGTGTTTCATACAATGATGACATTTAGGCCTAATGTTTGCCCCTTATTAAACAGACCACTGTGGGTAATATGAGCACTATCTATTTTAGGATAATATGGGCACATCTGCTCATATTAGCCTTGTTGAAATAGTTACAAATGAAAGAGTCTAACATGAGCTTGACATGGGACATGAACCATGCCCATGTTAGCCTTCCTATAGCTTACTAGGCTTTTCTTCATACTAGCCAACAAAACAGTCCATCATTAGCCCTGCATAAAGCCTGTCCTATAACTCCAACATGATATTTCATTGTACGTTGTGCCTCTTCTTAAAAGGTTGCACTATGAGCCGGGACTATGAGATGGAACTTCAATGCCAAAGATATTCTGAGTTACACTAAGGGCCTATGTGCAATTAGGTTAATGATTATGTATGAAAATCAGCAAGCAATTATTGTATTACAAACTTCTAAATTTGTTTCCATTCTAGGAACAATCAAATCTGGCCAAATCTCGGTTCTTTGTGATTCTCGGATCTCTGCCATTCATTTCTCTGCCTATTCCTAGAATATAGGAAAGGTCATTTGGCAGCACATTACCTCTCATTCCTCCTCAGCATTTAGTGATAAAACTGAGTCCCAAGTGATCAGACTGGACAGGACCTTTTCGGTGGATCCCCAGACATCCAGCTCTCCCACCTCTTCACACTCAATTTGATCCATCCCCGACCCCCTGGCCACTGATCAACTCTTTGCCACCATGGCCGGCGTGTAGAACGTTGTCATGGTAACCAGAAGTTCTGCCGGGTCACGGGAAGGTCACGATGCCAGGCTTGGCCGCCAGATGTCTCTCATCAAACGATCCGTCACCATGGCAACGCCAGGCCGAGGTGGCCGGACAGAGGTTGTGGTGTTTGAGGGGTGAAGTACTCTCCGACATATCAGACTAACATGGACAAACCCCACCGTTATAGATATGGACTCCATATCATATCTTGTTTATACTTATCCCTTTTGGATATGGTTATATGATTATGTGCCTACATAGATGGAAATTTAGAGGACGTTAAGCCTATTCTATAGGGAAAAAAAGGGGGGGGGGGAAATCAGCATAAAGGCTAAGTATTAAAACTGCATGCAATCGCACATACATGCACGGCAATTTTTCCTCTTTTTGTAGTTTTGAACTATAGAGGTTTAATATCCATTAAAAGTTAGGGTGCTACTTAAATGTTGTATTGTTTGTTCCCCTAGATATTAGCTAGCTCCATCGGCAGTCTGTCTTCAACCAGACTGTGAGTCCAATCCATAACGTTGTTCCGCATTATGAAGGACATAACACTCATGTGAAAGGAATAAGTTTATTAATACCCCATGTGTGTATACCAGTGGCATTATCTCCCTTTGAAAATGAACCATCCAAAGGATAACGTCTACTCAACGGACCATACCTGGCCAATGCATGCTCCAGCCTAGCTACCAATCAGCTTCAATTCCAATTCCAGAACATAGTTTCTAGTACCAACCTTTCCAGGATCTTTAACAACAACAGTTAATAGAGCTCTTCTGACTCCTTCACATGCTGCACCTTATATATGATTGCCTGTGCTTGCCTAATGCTGCCCTTATACACTCTACTCTGTAGCACTGAGAGTTACACTCTTAGCCCTGAGTCTTGATCCCACACAGGAATGGCTAAGCTAAAGTTTGGACTGACCATCCGCGTCAGTACAGTTTAGGGGTGCACCAAAAGGGACAATTAGGTTTACACTGCCATGTACATGGGGGGGGGGGGGGAAGTCAGGACCCCCAGGACCAACCCCCCCCCCCTCCCCGCTGGATCCGCCCCTTTACACCTATCTTTTGAATATACCTATTGCAGTTGCAGTCCTCTAGGCCTATACTTGAATTTTAATGACAGATCCAGAATTGAAAAACAATGGCATACAATAAACTTTGATGAATTTGGGTAAGATAATTTCAGGTAATGTCGGGTATATTAATAATCCTTATTATGTTCCATTTCCATCTAAAGTATAATACATTTAGACAGGGACGGATTCAGAGGGGGATGCTTGAGGTGCCCGCCTCCCCCCCCCCCCCCCCCCTATTTGTGTGTGTCTGTGTGTGTGCGTGTGCAAACTTTCGATTTTCTTTAATGTACAATTCAATACCATAGATGGGGTGTCTAAATTTTTTACATAAAGGCCCTCTTTTTTTTAAATCTCTGGATCCGGCCCTGTTAGACATTGTCATATCTCAAGGGAAATCTATAGCCGCGTGTGTGTGGGAAGGGGGGAATAGGTCCTAGAAGCGGGTCGGTAAGAAAACCACGATTAATTCAATGAAATCTGTGGAAATTAAAAGAATTTCATGAATGTGACCAAACGTGAAAATTGGCAACCAAGCAGCCGCAGATACATGGTTTCAAAACTACTGTTTTTGAATTTAGGATAAGCGAATGACTTTCATGTCTGTTCCAAAAGATCTGGCCAATATGGGATAGAAGAATTGCTTGTATTCATTATCATGTAATAAAACAACAGCACAACAGCGTCACTGAAATATTGCTATTCAATCTGATGGGGATATAAATAATTCTGCTAACAAAAGTGGGTCTACGGAGGTTTTTCAGGGAGGATCGGATCCTCCTCTTCTTCATTCAGATCTTGATTGCAGTAACCGAATTCATGTGCAATGACTTTTTATAGACAGTGAGGTAAGTAGGCTGCCCAGTTGATTTGCATGGTAGCTTGTATCTGCTGTATTCCGATACACAGTGGGGCTATAATATTGCACGGCAATATCGATAAATGGGCCTACTTTAATTGAAAGGTAAGAAGTCTGAAGGATGGGTGATTAAAACCAAAAGGATGTTTTGCTTGTAAGCATCTTATTATATGGATACTGATAGTAGTAGCATAACAAAAAAATTGTGAGTGAAACTTTCCTTTTAAAGAGTATGATTTATTTCTTATTGAGCACACGAGTTATTACCTGAGAACTATCCAGAAGAGTATTATAGTGTCAAGGGCAGAAAAACATTCCAGAACGCCGACAAGAAAATAAAACATTTTGAAATGAAAACTGATACCACGGGAACGGTTCTAAATCCCTAGAGATAAAAACATGTTTACCAAGGTCTATGCAGTGTTATGTCACATTGTGAGTATGTGTAACACGATGAAGCTATGCAATGTTTTCGATATATCGTGCAGTATATTGGATATTAGTTGGGTAGATTTCGAAACATGAATTACAGTTTGAAAGCTTTCTTTAGATTGAATAGGCCTAATAACTACGGTATCATTTATACTTACAATTCGGATAGACAGTTACTTCGGGATATATCCAATGTTGAAGCTGGCCACTTTCTTACTGCGAAGATTCATGAATTTTGGAGCAAAATATCCCAGTTGCGAAATAACAATCAGAAAGCCGTTTTTGTAACAGGGCGATTTCATCTTTCTTAGCATAAGTTCGTATGTCGAAAGTGAAAAGGTATAATTAGATTTGGGACAAGGTACAAACTGACAATGTTCTCATATACTGCACCATTTCCAAATCTTGCCATGTATACGTTTTAAGATAAGACAACGTCAATTAGAAAACTATGGGTCAAGCACAGGGCTATTTAAGTACAGGGATGATAACAATTGCAATGTGTTTCGAGCACTATGTGGTGAATTAGAGCCTGTTTAGAGCACAATGGGATGAACTAGAGCCTGTTTCGAACAAGACGAGTATTGAGGTGAACTAGAGGCTGTTTCAAGCACGATGATATGAACCACCCAGGTAACAAAATGACGTCCTGAGGACGTCCATAAGATGGTCGGCAGGACGTCGGCTGCACATCTAAATGACGTCATTTGGACCAATTTTGGACGAAAAGACGTCCAAAAGACGTCATTTGGATGGGCAGCCAACGTCCTCAGGTCGTCCTGCCGACCAAATAACTGACCGTTTGCCGACATCTTCTGACCATTTGCCGACGTCTTTTGGACGTCAGACTGATACCTGGGTAGAGCCTGTTTTGACATGATGATATGAACTAGAGCCTGTTTTGAGCACGATGATATGAACTAGAGCAAACCTTATACTACTTATATACTAGATGTTATCAATAAGTTAATCTTTCTGAAGTGTAGCCTATTTATTTGTTTGAATTTATACTTTAGATATATTGCCAATCTAATGATTTAAGGCCATAGATATAATACTGTCATACCCGTTTTCAAAAATAAAGTAGAGTTAAGGTTAAATGAAAAGAATTGTATTAGCAACCACAACCTTGTCATTTTGTGACATAGTTTAGATAAATATATAACATAAATTAGAAAAGTCAGATAAGCAATTTAATATATAAAGCTATCATTGTGTGAGACTCCAACTGCTATCATTATATAATTGCTATCCAATAGAAGCTGCTATCATTGTATTAGAAGTCTATCAGTAAAGTGGTATATACTCAGGGTGACATTTTTCTAAACAAATTATCATTGGGTTAGGAACACATTTGCGCGGAGGCAAATAATTTTCGGAGGAGGGGGGCATTATGTCATACCAAAAACGGATATGGCATTCTATTATTCAGAAAAATGATATATTTTAAATCCAATTCATTATTTCATATATTATTTCCAAATATACACCACTTTACCATAATTATTATTATTATTATTATATATTCTAGTCATACAATATGCCTTTTATGCTCCATATACTTTATATATATCATCAAATACCAAATTAAACCATATAGCACTCCTGCTTTGAGGCTAGGCTACAGGTAAAACAATAACTCTGTAGCCCCCATGTGGAGCCCCTTTGTTTCTGACCAATGGGAGCCATCCTTTGTTTCTGACCAATGGGAGCCATCCTTTGTTCTGACCAATTAGGAGCAAAGGGGGAGATAATAAAAAGGCTAGACACACACCCAGTCTCTCTCTTGGAGACTGGGCTTGGTGCAGTACACATCACTTACAACTAGAACCTGACTTTGGTCCTTTGTTCAACTTACACTGCAACACTAAAGTAACTTTTAGTACACAGGGACATTATGCAGAAACATTATCAATCATTCAGAAACTCTACCATTACAAGCTAGCTCACCCCTAACTTATTAGTAACAGACTTTTAGCTTGGGAAACTCACTTTTGATACACACAAAAGTGACTTTCCACAATACTTCAAGCTTGTTTTGCACAAACATACCAGTCATGGGCATAGTTTGCGCCCTTTTCCCACAAGGTGGCGTGGTCTGGAAAGTACCTATAGGTATCATAACTCATTGTTCATCCTAGTCAAAATGCTAAATTATAAGGCAAGAGACATTAATTTATTACATAGGTCAATATGAAATGCTCACAGAGGAGCGACACTTCTGTGACTAATAGAATAGGGTTGTCATGGAAACGTTGTCTCGCCTCTTACAGATGGGCCAATAGCCTCATTTTGTAACCTTCCAAAGCCTGAAAGTCGTCCTTGCGGAGATATGCGGCTTACAGAGATGCAGTAATGGCAAAAGACAAATTGGATGAAACAGTGCCCAGAGGTTAAACAAGAAAAAGCACACATGCAATGTAAGGGTTGAAACTAAAAGGTTTTGTTAGGAGGAGTTTACTCTCAACCTAATGAATAGAATCAGTAATTACATTTCTCCCAATATTGTCATGTTTAAGTCCCTGTGGCTTTTAGATTTAAACACGACTATAACGTATTATGCTGATCACAGGAGCTTGATTTACAACCTACATATAACTATAATATACAGCTAGGGCCTTCATACGCTGGTGCCCGCGCCTCGAACTCACACTATCGCTGTACGTCACGAATAGACGCAGATTCAGCCCAACGCCCAGTTCTTCAGATTTTGACGAATTCGGGGTCACATGACCACCTCTCGACCAATCAGTTCCATCGACACAACAGGGTGAACTTGCACTCTCTCAGGCCAAGTCCTCCTAGCCGTAAGAGAGAAGGGAGCCCAGCATAGGGCCTTCATGCCTGCTCATGCCCATTCAGTCCAGACAAAAAAAATCTATATTTTATGATGAATTACGTTTTGCAACTTAGCTTTTTTTGATAGTTTGCCTAGGACATAATATGTGCAAAAACCGCATCCCCCATCCCCTGCCAATCGCATGCAATTGCCATTGCTGATGGCCTGCGAAAAGCTTTACAATTTTGATAAACTAGATAGGCCTATGGGGGGTGGCTAACATAGGCATAGGGACTAGGGACTATGCAGGTTCAAAAGTATGTGTCATCTATTGAGTATTTTTTCACCAAAACAGGCAGCATACGATGCAGCAGTCGCGTTTTTTTCTTCCTAGAAAGGCAAAGCCTGTCCAGACCCAGGTCGCCGCCAATCCCAAGAACCCTGCTAGCTGGACATGACCTTTCCCTGATGTCCCCGACCCTTAGAGGTCACCGCAGTAATACCTCAGAGGGCTTCAAGTCAGAAGAAAATATGGCCGACTTGGGCCAGGCGGGAGAGTCGGTGTAATGGATCCGAGACAGGTCGGGATTGACGATGATATAACTAGGTGGACGTCGTACACGGTGCCCCCGTGTCCTCCACGGTTAAAGCTTTCAGCCGCCCGACGTCACATCCGGTCATCGGCGCGCCGGCGCGGGTCGATACCCCCTTTATCGCCTCCTCTGAGTGAGGGGTTTGGAATAGGGGTGTCCGTGTCTGTGGTGGAAAAGATGGGTCCACCTAAAGCACGGCGTTCCCCACTCTCCGTGAAGTTTAAGTTTCTTTAGGTCCTTTACAAAAAAAAGTGGAAAATGGGGCACTGTCTTATAAGCTTTTTCTGCTGAGTGCTATCCTAGCCTATAGGTAATTAAGGGGTAGGCCCCATGGCAGAACCTCTCCGAACCGCCTCGACAACGGGGCCATCCATATGACATTGTGCATGGGGGGGGATGTTTCCATGACCAAACATAACAAGAGAGGAGGAGGTTGATTTGGTGCATGACGTTAAAAAAAATCAATTTCAAGAATTCTAGTGAAAATTTTAGGTTAAGTTAGGATATCAAATGCTGAATTGTATATTGTCAGCTAAGATAAAATATTTCAAAAGGGTCAGCTGGGCCCCTAGGAAACAAAATCTATCCTTTTATTGTTTCTACTATTTGGAAAGGTTGGGATTTCTCTTGCCATGATATCATTTCTATAGAGGGGTGAAATGAAACATGACAATGGAAGGTCAAAAAAGGTCAAAAATAGCATGACGTCATTTATGGACGGCCCCAACACATTAAGAATTATTATTATAAACGACATTGGAGAAAACGTTTGTAGGGCCTATGCCTATTTAGATATAGCCTTAATTCTTCCAAAACCAAAAGGTACAAATATTGCATTTAATAGGCAGCTTGAATTGCAGAGCGAACATTACATGTGTTATTTCTTCGTGAAGGAAGTTGACGAAGGCCAGTTCCATAAATACATTAACAACCCTCCACACAGTAATGCCAATTCGATGTACCATCCTTGCCTAAATAGCTTTGCATAAATAGACTGCCTACGCATCCTAAGAATTCAAGGTGATAAAATAAACAAGGAATGATGAATCTAATCGCGTATTTGAGAGAGCATAGATAAAGCCAGCGAGGTACTTCGGATATGACGGAAACTAATTTAAGGTTCCAGATGCCCTTGGACAGGCTAGTTATTTGACATTCTTATAGATAAACTGCAAGAGTCAGCCACGACTCTGCTACGGGACTGGTAATAGTGCATTGCATCTTACTCGCTGGTAGGATATGAGGATGAGTAGATCAGCACTTGAAGGTCCAACATCGAGCGGCTCATCCCTGTCTGTATAAGATGGGTGTTCCAACATTGAGTGCCGCACCCCATTCTGTAAGATGGGTGTTCCAACATTGAGCAGCAGTGGCGGATGCAACGTTCTGAAAAGGTGGGAGCGGTTTGATAAAAAGGGAAGGGGCGCCCCCCCTTTCCCCCCCCCCCCCCAGAATTTTACATTTAAAATTCGAAATTTACCCCCCCCCCCCCCAAAAAAAAAAAAGAAGAAAAGAAAAAGGTTGTTCTAACATTGAACAGCTCGCCCTGTTCTGTAAAATGGATTTTGAATCATTGAGCAGCTCACCCCATACCCATTGGAGTAGTGGCTCAACAATAACAACGTTGTTCATAGTTGGGGCCATTGATTGGGGAGGGGTCCTAATACCGTATGCCAAATTTTAAAAATGACCGTTTCATCCTGTGGACTCTAGAAGGTGGCCTTGTCACCCTGTCGAATTTAGGAAATTTTACCATTGTAGTGTCAGTCCTAGTTTAAGATAACATTGATAAAAAGGCTGTTGCTAGGGCACCGGAAGAGAATCTACATGTCATGCGCAGTGGAGAGTAAGGTCCACAGCTAGGATGTAGTAATGAGGCAGAACTTTGGTGTCTGTAGCTTAGAGCTGTTAAAAACCATTGGTTAGCAAGGACCTCATAGCAGGCCGGGAGGCTGGGTGTTAGAGCAAACTCCACAGATAGGCTGGACTTGTCTAGGAGCATTTGGTTGTGTGAGCTAAGCAGACTTGCCTAAGGACTGGTGAAATGCTAATGGGAAGTCAGCACTGTATAATATATGATGGACATCGATAAAAAGCAATATCCTTTCATGCAAGTGTTCTTGTCAACTCTTGATGATTGAACTACATCCGGAGCTGATTTGTGGTAGAGCGATGGACGACTGCAACTCGGACTAGCTAAACTAACCGGTATAATGAGTTGAGAGACTAGTACTTACTACTCATGTAAATAAAATAAAAGTAAAACCCATAGTTCAAAATGACCATATCGAATGTCACTACATTTTGAAAAGCCCGCATACATCAAGAATGGCAATGTCATTGTGGCGAATTTAGGAGTCTAAAGCCCAATACATGTACGATAAACATTAAAGTTATTGAGCAGATCACTCCCCAATATTGAGCAGCTCACCCCTTCCCTGTAAAATGAGTGACTCAACACCAAGTAGCCTATTACTGTCTGTGTATACCTCATCCTAAACATTAAACAGATCGCCCAATACATCTACATCTCAAATCTGAGCGGTCATCCAATACCTAGATAGGAGGAGTGGCTCAGTTCTGTTCAATATCGAGCAGTTCATCCTATACGTGTAAGATGAGTGGTTCAACACTGAAAGACCCATTATTTTTTACCTCATCCTTAATATTAAACAGCTCACCCAATACATGTACATTGGCTGCCTCAAATATGAGCAGCTCATCCAATACCTTTACGACGAGCAGCTCAGCTCTCAGAGGTCCGACATTGAGCAGCTCAGCGCCAACATTGGGCAGCTCTTACCTGTTTTGTCTGTTCCCAGTCTGCCGAGTATCAAACTTCGGCCATGATTAAACGGTGTCAGGTTGTTGTACGAGCCGTCTTAATTTAGCGGCCGCTGAGGTTTAGGAGATGGGCGTTAAGAGTCAGGCAGAAAGAGCAGGCAATGAGCTATAATGGGAGCAGAGACTACTTAGCCTGTCGCCAAGGACGTAAAACGCCCCCCAATAAGACAAGCAGGGTTGGGCCAGAGGCCTGCAATTGCAGTAATTGAAAGTGGAAAAAACGAGCGTGAAAAACTTTAAAGTGTCTGTTAAAAGCCTGCTTATTTCGACGGCGACAGGCGCGGCAAATTATACCACCTCTTGATGGGGAATCACCGGCGGACAAATTGATTGTAAAGGTAATTTGGGGATTGGGAGAGGGGGGTGTATGTGAGAGGAGGCGGGTGGGAAAAGAGCAGTGCTCAGAAAGCATGGTGGGTGGAGATCATGATGATTAATGGGGAGCCTTACCTCCCGGGCCTTCCGTGTCTCTGATTTATTCCAAATCGGACGGCATTGCATTGATACATGCTTTAAGAAGAAAGCTTTGAATCCACTCAAAAATAATTGTCCAAGAACCGATTGTCCAATTTACCATTTGAATGGCAGGCATGGGAACATGCAAAGCTTTCTGCAAACGACAATGGAAATGTAATCAAACATTTTGAATTCTTTAAACGGTTCTACCGTAAGGTTTTGTTTAGAAATGATTACATCTAAAAAGGCCATTTCGCTTTTAGCTCTTTTGGAACCTTTTACAGTTTCAGTTATTCAGATCCGTTTCTGTTTTATGACCCGATTTTTGAAGGAACGTCTGGAGTTACTACAACAATCTTTCACTCGAAGCTCCAATGTAGAGATTCACAAAAAATATTATTATTATTTTTTACATTACACATGCAGTTTTGTTCAATTGCTAGCATCTGAAATGTCTGTGAGCTTATCACAGGTTTACTGTTTCTGAGTTAATTCTAATTGCGTAAATTGTTAAGGTTACGTTTTGATAAGGGGAACATAGAATGGTCATGGTTTGGAATGCAAACAATCATATGTGGGATGTATATCGGAAGTAAACAATATGCTAAAATCTGAAAATAGCTGTTAGGAATTTATTCAAATAATTATATGAATTATTAAGATTATGCATAACATTAATATTCTCTATTCATTTATTCAAATAAAAATATCATTATAGCATACCTATTTCTGAAATAACTGAGTACAGAATAGACGGGAATGAAAATAAGAATTAAACCAACATGTATGGGGATGGTCTAGCCATGATAATTATGTCATGCTATACACGTATTGTACATACATCGGTAGACGTCGACCCTCGTGGTAAAGACGGCACAATGTTTATAAGATCCGCTCGGATACAAGTCGACATGTGAGTGTGTCAGCTTAAACCGCCCTACAAAGAAACTGCTAGGTAAGTGCTTATATCCCCTGTCCAGGTAGGCTGTCACCCAACCTGGTGCGCTTACCGAGATTGACGGTGTGTCAGGTGAGAGAGACGCCGGGTCGTCTTACACCTGGCCGACAGGGGACACTGCCCGGGCACCTGTCCCGAGTGGCCAACGCCGAGTTAGGGCTGTTTTTCGCTAGCCGATTTTACTGCCGATTTCAAAAAAATGCCAATAGAAATCGGGGATAAACATAAACATGTTACATATCATTAGAAATGTCTTTAAATTCTCTTCCCAATGATATGTAGGATGCATGGTCTTTTGCCATATAACTAGTGAAAGGTCTAATTTTCACATATTGCTGGCAGTCTGAATGATCAATCGTCTCGTGGAATAAGGCTTTAGAGATGCATTTCACCACAACACTCAAGAGGGGCCTTGACTTGACTGATAACCTGAGCACAAAGGGTAAAACCGAGCGCTTAATGCAAAGCTGAGAGCAAAATGAACACCTATGGTCATAGAATGCACTACAAGCTGAAGCTAAACATCTTGTCAGATTTTAATACGTGTATGTCTGTTTCTCACATTAGTTTAAACTAAGTTTGAAAAATTAACACCAAATTGAATATGGTGCCAGTAACTCTATGAATAGGTATAATCATATAGAATCCAAAATAGACAACATTCGCAATATACGCTTTGCACACCCATGTGGCCATAGGAAAGTCGAGCAGGAGATGGGACAGTTGTTGAGAAGACTGGGAGAGCCCGGGGGACAGACAACCGCATCAGGCGGAACTCAGTCTGACTTTGGGGCAGGCAGGGTTGACGGGACTGCTTCAATTAGAGAACACATAGAGGCGTCGAATGATTAGATTACCAAGAAGGATATCGGCGACGATCGCGCTCCACCCTGCACCACCCTGCATATTCTGGCACCACTCGGCACCACCCTGCACCACCCTGCATCACTCTGCACCATATGGGACCACCCTGTACAGCCCTGCCCTGCACTGCCCTGCACTGCCCTACACAACCCTGTGCCACCTGGCACCACCTGGCTCATCTAGGCATCACCCAGCACCACCTAGAACCGCCCGGCATCACCCTGCATGATCCAGCACCATCCTGCATCACCTTGTTTCGCCTTGCATCGCCTGCACCATCAACCACCCTGCATGATCCAGCACCACCCTGCATCACCTTGTTTCGCCTTGCATCGCCTACACCATCCAGCGCCACCCTGCACCATCCAGCACCACACTGCACCATCCAGCACCACCCTGCACCACCCTGCACCACCCTACACCACCCTGCACCACCCTGCACCATCCAGCACCACACTGCACCATCCAGCACCACCCTGCACCATCCAGCACCACACTGCACCATCCAGCACCACCCTGCACCACCCTGCACCACCCTGCACCATCCAGCACCACCCTGCACCACCCTGTACCATCCAGCACCACCCTGCACCACCCTGCACCAGACTACACCATCCAGCACCACCCTTCACCATCCTGCACCATCCAGCACCACCCTCGGGACCATCCTGCACCATCCTGCACCACACTGCACCATCCAGCACCACCCTGCACCATCCAGCACCATCCAGCACCATTCTGTACCATCCTGCAGAACCACCCTTTACCGCCCCGCACCTCACTTGGCAGATGCTTATTAATAAGTATCTGCCAAGTGAGGTGCGGGGATTGGATCGGACGGAGAGCTAGGCGAAGATCAGGGGAGAGGGGGTGACCTCAGGGGGTGACCTGCTTTGGGCGAGGTCGGAAAAGCGTTTGTCCGAGGGCCATGCTCATATTGCGCAGCGCGTCGAAAGGTGTGAAAGTGTTGGAGATGCTTTCTGCTGAAAGCAACCGCAAAGGTGGTATAACAATTTATAACAATTTGTAAGAAAATTAATATATGACCTATTGTAGGTGGCAACCAACCTGATGAGTTTAGAAACTTTTCTCATCTCTTTCATTATTATTGTCACTTGTATTTATAATCACCATTGCAATAATTTTCGTTAACTTCGAACGCTGTTATATTGTAATTATCTGAAAGATCATGTGCATACGTAAGATACTAAATAAACCATTTAGAACAAAATAAAATATGAAAAGGGGCTAACACAAATGTAAAGTTGAAGAATATACTTTGTCATATTCTTGTAATTTCATCATAATAATTATAATAATCCTTTCACCAAGTGGAAGAGCACTACACATATAATGTAGCTGTCTGGAAGTAAACAAAAAACCTGAAAAAACACAGTTACAGTTTTATAGAGAGATCGAGAGTTCTGTGTGTGTGTACATGTATACATGTGTATGTTTGTATATATGTGTGTAGTGTACTGTAATTTGTTACATGGGTTTGGTGGTTGGCCTTCAAATAATTCGCATCCCCCCTTTCTATGTTGGGAGCTATACACCCAATATGCATGCGCTATATGCGCATCGAAGAATAAGAATGAGTAAAGTTGTTGCACAATTGCATTAGAGCAGTTTGTGCAATAAGTACACAACACAAGAGAAAGTAATGGTACATGTGCTGTTTTGTATCCTACATGGTATTCTGTAATTGCACCTGCCGAGGGAATCAAATGGCTCTCAAACAGCGTGATCCCAGTGCGAATATTTTTCTTCAGACTGAAGGACGATTTGCCTGGTGTGTTTTAAGAGATGCTTGTATTTCCATCACCACCAGTCTAGCCTCTAAAAGTGGTGAGAACCATGACGCTGCTTACGTCCCGCTTCTTACGGAAGGCGGGTGTGCAGTTTGTTAAGGCCATGCTCCACGTTGCGATTTTTGGCCGAGTTTGAACCGATTTTGAAAATCGTTTTGTTAAATAATCGTTTTTCTTATACAACGTAAGTACACTTCTCCAAGGAGTTTAGAATAATACATATAAGAAAAAATGTATTTTCATCAAGAAAGTTGATTCCAAATAATTATGTGGAAAATGCATGAGAAGAAAATCGGTTGGTCCAAAATCGCAACGTGGATAATGGCCTTTACTGGTAGTACCGCACCTGGAGAACCTCTCCAGGGTAGAGAGGGTGTAAGGTTTTATAGCACGCGAAACGCTGAGTGCAATTCTAGCTTTTTGGTGAAGGTGGAATAGGAATGCCATTATAGCCTGTACTAGTAACCAATTAACTAATGTATTGAAAGGTAACGTGAATATAGACAATAATCCTGAATAATCTAATTTACAATAACCAAAACAAACCCAATTTCAGTTATCGTCTTATGGCTATAGATATTTCATATCAGTAACTTGATGTCTCATAGAAAATTTGAAAAGAGCCATGACACGAAAGCAGAACTGGTAACAGAAACGAATATCTATGTATTTTCCATGTCATGTGCTAGCTCTATGTGATTTGAGATCACAATGAAGATTCCTTCAATGGGTTGCTTATACATAATTATGCGTATGTCTAGTTCCTCAGGTCAGCGGCGCACTGCCACAACTCCTAAAGCTCTTTCCCACCTGCAGAAGGACTTGAAATTATAAGTTCGTTTGACCTTCCTTAAATCAATTCTTAAGTCTATTTTCATTGATCAAATTTACATGTAGCTCAGTGAAAGCTGCGTCAATGGAGGCTTACTGCATTGCATGTACTCACTTAGGCAGAATGTTGTTAGACTCATATTCTTTGCCATATTGGTCATTCATTCTCTAAACCGATCCTGTGCATGACAGAAATATTATTTCGCACATCCTGCCCTGGTTTGTGCTTAATTAAAGATAGCTGACACCGTCCATTCAGCCTTCAATCATTTTGACAAAAGAGCAGGCATTTCTAATTGCCTTGTGCTCCTCAGGAAAAGAAATGAACCAAAAAGCTAGCAGATGTTTTGGCATCCACGCCTGGAGAACCTCTCCAGGGTAGAGAGGGCATAAGGCCTTAAAGCGTGGGAGTCCATGTTTTTAGCGAGCGAAAACATCTGTTGAAGGCACCACATACACCTTGTATCATAAATGATTGACACTTCGACTGTCATCAAAATAATAAAAAACAATTGATAATGAAATACAAGCGTCAGTCGTCGAAAAGATAAAAGATTCAAAATGAACACTCTGAAATCATTAGCACATTTATCTACACTTTTGATGCTTTGTTACTTAAACCTCAAGAAAAGAGGGTATTTACATTAGTACCTTGTGGCTTTCTCTAGATGCAGATACATGTATACCTAGCCCATTTTTGTTACTTTGTTACCTAAACCTACAGAAAGGGAGTATTTATATCAGTATCTCATGGTTTTCTCTGGATACAGATACATGTATTATTTCAGGCAGGCAGTGCTGATTCATCTGTCTCCACTCAGGACTGCCCACCCCGAAAACCTGAGCAAACAGGGTGTCACTTGTGTCTGACAGCTGGGGAAGGATATGGAGGGTGGCCGGGCAAATCGGACAATGTATCAGTGCCAGGAAGTGCACTGGGTAACCCCGCCCAAAATTATTAACCAACATATCCTCAAGATAGCAACAAGGCATACTATTATAGGTAGCCCCGCCTCAAAAAGAAACCATCTTAATCTCAAGATGAAGTTTCTTTTAATGACCAGGTTAATTGGTTACTTTTTGATGTTTTTTGATAAGTGCCTTGTGATTATAGCAATTGCATCTGCCATAAAAAAAGTAGTAAGATTTTGAGGAAAAAGGTGAGGTGTATAGTTTGATGTTATAGGCCCTATGTTTTCTGACATATTAAATCAATTATCATGATATACTAATCATAAGAATACATTATTTGGTGACTGACTAGCCTAATCAGTTACAAAAACATGGGTAATTTACAACAAACTGTAGTCTTTATGGGATATATCAGTGACATCTATGCTGGTGATACAACCGGAGTGTAATTAATGTTTTATTCTAAAGTAGGGGTTTCAACCTACATGACAAAAGAGGGTGCTTTGTAGCATTATGCAAAGCCCTATTCAAGACTTAAGTCTAATCACTAGTGCTGATTTATCAGCCTTGAACTGTTTGAGCGCCTTAGACCCTATTCTACACTTTCCCTATTATGGTGCAGAACATAAACAATTCAACATTATAGTTATATTGCCTTCTTCTCTTCGGTGTCCTATCATAACATACACACCAAAGCTATCTTTTTTTGGCCTCTTCTCATGCTGGTATTACGGTGTAGACTTACAAACTTTCATAGGGTAGGCCTCTTGTATTTTTTATCATTTCCAATGCTTAGACAGTCAAATATTCTCACCTATAATAATTATTCTTACGAAGTCAAAACCTGTATCTCAGGCATTTAATCAGTGGCGTGCTATACACTTGCAGAACCAATGACGCTGCAATTCCAGGAACATAGTTCCAACTCCTGGGCATAGAAATATTACCCTAGGATTCCTCTTGTCAAAAGGATTCCTTGGTTTCCAGGAGGAATGGCCTCATCCGGGCACTGACGGATATCGGCTGACGTCACGTATCCCACTTGACGTTCTGCTCGGCCATTCTTTACACTCTCCGAGCAGACCCATTTTGTTATAAGCATGTAGACCTAAATTCCGGGAATCTGTCCTTGGTGATAGCATTCTGGTTACACTAGTCGTGTAACTGTCAAAACATTTCTGGGCGGAATGCCTCAACTAAAAAGGTGATTTATTATTATTTAGAGAAGCACAAAATTGCTGCAGTTTTAAGTATACTGTATTCTAGGAAGCATTATAATGTTGCTTATAATAGTTTTGGTTGCGAGGCCAAGTTTTCATTAATGATTATGCACATTTTCTCATTACTACACAAAATACAGTCAAGAAACACATAGAAACTCTCTCAGATGTGTATGTAAATTAAACAAACAGCTAACGATATGCAAAATAGTTAGATAGAGTTATTATATGCGAAATAATGTTATCAGTGCGTCAATGATTCTAATTTGCAAACCAAATGCGTTACTTTATTAGAGGATTATTCTTAACCTTAATGAATCGTTCGAATAAAGTCTAGATGGTGTTGCCTCTTAAGCTCATTTTTGGTTATATTTCGTTACTTTTATCCCGAAACAAAACCACTCTTCGTGGAGGTATTCACCGATCAGAGGTCTGCAGTTAAGAACATATCATAATTATCTTGTTAGAAGGCCAGTTCTTTTTTATTTTGTCATATTATGAATAATTCATGTACCGCCAATAACTGTTTCTTATAGTAATATAAACATCAGCTATATTATGAAATCACGATCCTTGGTTCTGCTTAAATAAAGTATTGGTAAGTACTGAGGGAAACTGTCGAGGACGAAAATTCCATACAATAGACCTTATGAAATTGCTTGAATATTAGACATTACTAAGCTAAGTGGACCAATTATGTTCATTTTGAATACACAGAATATCTAAACGGGTGTAAGGGATGCTTTTTATGTATTATTAAGTCATTATTCCCAAATTTGGCATTTTGATAAAGTTAATAATTGCGCACTACTTACAAAAGCCTACGGCAGACTCCCATTTCTGTATACTACTCACGACATTGTTATCACCGCGATACTGTCCTTCACCCAGGTAAAGCGACACCTGACAGACACGGCTAATGTAATTAAAAGATGCGATGGAAACCATCTCACTTTTCGCTGTGAAGTTCTCCATGATCAAATTATCCTACAATGACGAGACAGGGGGGGGGGGGCACTGGTGGGACATGACCTTTAGAGTCCTGTAGTATCAGTTCTGACCAGTTGCTGGTGATCTTATAGGGGCCTATTGAGTTTACATTTAAGTGGGTAATGTTTTGCTCCCGTGCGTCAGTGGACTTAATTCAAGTATACTGATTATTAATCTACAGTTTCATTAGTTATGTCCTTTTAACAGTGTTTAAGCTAAGAACGCCTCGATTAGTTCAGTTTGTCTGAAGAAGTAAACGTGTATAAATCTAGTCTATTTCCATGAAAGATATCGAGCATACGTGTAGCCCTTATTCTCTTTATCCGAAATGGATTCAAATTGTGATTGCAAGTAAGTTGTAGTCGAACTGAGCTGCGGTCAAATGCCTCGAGAATATTAATAGTAGAAATACTACAAAATAAAGTATGGTGGTATTTCTAATTTCCCATTTGGTCCCTTGAAATATGGCATGTATTCGTGCATTTGACGAAGTCACCTAATGTGGGGGTTATTTTGCGTTGGACCTACAGGTAAGGACGATGGGACTGATATTTAGCCATATATTTTGTCTTTTGTAAATTAAATTAGTCAAGACTCGTATCAAAATAATGAGACAGTATTATGAAGTATCAAATCCTCTAGACTTACCACCGATGGAATTAGACCTCAGCCTTCGGCCAGAAATACTATCAAAGGTGATTTGAATCTTCTGGTAACCATGTTTAACAGGTTGGGGCTACAACGGGAAAAACGGGACGTCCCGTTTTTTCAGGACGCAACCCTTTAAATCCTTTAAAAACATTCCTGTATTATTTCTTCAATTTCAAAATATGACCCCATATAACAAGTGATTATTTGGTTAAACCAAAATTGAATTTCATCTTTAAAATGATGGATTCAAGGGGTTTTAAAAGCCTGCCTGAAAAAACGGGACGTCCTGTAAAAACGGATCACAAAACCGTCCCGTTTTTTCAGGACGATCCGTTTTCTTGGTATGATTTTTGTAACTTTTAAAAAATAAAAATTCATAGAAAAAAAATGCAACGATAGAATTTGAAAATGCAATGATCATTTTGATGCAAACGATGTGTACTTTCATGACAAATACTTTTTGAATTTAGCAAACTCCTGATTTTCTGAGCATTTTTATTCATGTACAAATATCAATTGTGAAATTTTATCTATGAAATTGTCAAAATGGAAAATGCCATGTAATTCATGTTAAATGCAGAATTTCATAATTTTTGTAGTTTGGATATGCAGAAGTATTATAGCATGCGTATCTTGTATGATACTCAAGTATAAATTCATTTAAAATAGCTAGATAATACACTTTTTCATAATTGCCTGTTTTTTCAGGACGTCCCGTTTTTCAGTAGTATCCCCAACCTGTTTAAGTGTTATTCTAACCTTTTTAATACCTGAAGAATTATAATTATTTTTAATATTATAAAGGGGGCCCTAATGATTCGAACCCACACTAAAGTTGAAAAAAATACTAATTTTCAGTTTAGCAGGGGTGGCTATGTGAATGAGGTCCAGACATCACCCAGTCACAAGTGATACACACGTTCCTAACTTGTCTTAAAAGTTCCATCCACGCTCGCAGTCAGTACATGTATAATACGCCAAGGCAAGAAACGAAAAAAAAACTTTAAAATTACGTAAGTTCAGTTGAAACACGTAGTTATATTTCCCAATATTCACAGCCCCCGTCCTCACGTATTTGCTTATGCGCGCGATCCGACGATGGAGAGAGGCTATTGAAGATCCAAGATTCAGGGACTATTGCTGTCTGTTCGTCAACTGATGACATTTATGACTGCAAAGTGGTTTTCGAAATATACCAATATGGAGGGGTTAAGATTACCATTGGTGCGGCAGATGGTCTGTATTACCAAAATTCTGCTCCGAGCGCATGCCTCTGAGGCTCACTTAAATCATTGTTCGTCTGACATGCTGGTAGGTTTATAGTCTGAGTCTGATGAAAGTTCCAGTTCAATTTCTTTTATGTGTAATTCTTACATTTGATTCTCTTTAATTACTGCCGACTAATAGAAGACACTCTTGTAAGATGAAGGGGTTCGTTCCTATTCCTAGACTTCCAAGTTTGGTCTCATGAGCACGTCGATTGCCTCCTTTGCTTGTCAATATTCAGTACTGGATCCAGGTTTTTGAAAAGGTGGGGGCACGCCCCCCTTTTCCAAGAATTTTACATTAAAAAAATTTGAATTTGGCCCAAAAAGGTGGGGGGCGTGCGCCCCCGCTCTAAATCCGCCAGTATGATTTATGGACATGCGGCGTTTGGTTCGAAGAGGTATAAGACGCACCTAGAGTTGCGTCTTCCCTTAACTCACCAGTGGAAATCCGAGGCAACATCCAAGTATCTTAGTATAAAATAACTTTTATTCTTATAAAATATCGTCATGAGCTCTAGTGTACAAGTCTCCCTACCCCTCGGATAATAATAATAACAGTTAACATCTGATGCCTCCTACAAAGTCCGTGTGCTGCACACAAAATGTCTCGACCCGGTAACAGGCAAGGTAGAAACATCTGGGGGTCGTCTTGGAGCTGCGGAGATATATTATTAAAAAGGGTGGGGGCCCAATGTGTAAGAGAGTAAAAAAGGGGGAAGTGGATTGGCTTAGCCAACATGAAAACAGCATACCCAGCCGATGAGAACTACAATGTCATGCTGTTCGTGGCGCGAGTGCTCTCATTCCATGGATGGGGGAAGAGCTACCGCAGTCTACCTATGGACAGATTATAAACACGACTAACGTGTAACGCAGAGGGGAGCATGCTTTCAAAATGCAGTGAATTCACAACATAACACCCATTAATTGTTGTCCACTTATAACAGTTTATTGCATTAAATGCAACAACGATACAATATGGATATAAATGATATTACCTATTTACTTAGTTATGCTGGCGGTACAAAGTGTCCAATATACAATTCAGAAGCGTATGAACCAAAGAGTTTGGCTTCTAAATTCAAAAGAAACTTAAGGGATTATGAATTTTAATGTGCGAGTTGAACTATCAAAGTTTGTGTGTATATAAAGATGTTCAGCATTACTCCTTCGCGGGGCCGTGCAAAGCCGACGCCGCCGAGTCGGAGCGCGGCCTTTTCCTGCCTCCTCCAGGCGCGGCCGGTGTGCTCGATTCCCACACTGACCACTGGTCAGTGCCGAGGCTCAAGCAAATAGCCCCGACACTGGTCAGTGCCCTTGTGAAGAGTAGGATGGCAGGACACAGCCGGGAGTGAGCAGTCAGCGCCAGCCAGCCGAAGACGACTGGATGCTGACCACTCCTCATTCCGGCCGGCAGAACTGACCACTGGTCAGTGGCGGGGGTGGTTGGGACCAAGCCGCAGCCCCCAGCACTGACCAATGCCCAGTGTACGTGCAGGTGGTCCTACGGCCTTTAAGAACACCGGCCCCGGGTACAGCTTAGAAAAAAAAATCCAAACCAAAACAATGGCCTCGTGGAAACCAGCTCGCATTCATTTGTCAGAGTCCTGCAGTAAGCACGTTATACTTTTTTGAGTGTCTTTTCACAGGGGTGTGGTGACACACCCAATCAATCTCGGCCACTGGTCCTACTCAGGGGCCAGTGCACTGTTTTCATCTTAAAGTCTTATCAAACAGGCCGCTCTGACAGGACCCGACTGGTCCTACTTGTAAAGATGAACATTTACATATTATATAAGTGCTTAAAATGAGAGGGGGAAAAACAGCGGGGGGATCAGATCTAAAAATAGGGTCTGCAGCAGCAGGGGCCCAAAATACCTCACCTTATCCCACACCAACAGGTTTGAGCAAGTTTACCAGGTCTTGTTCTGATTTCAGCTAGATTATTATAGTCATAATAATAATTATTATTATAATTGGTATTAATATTATCATACAGTTTCACGAGTCGCATGTGGCGATCCGAACTAGAACGTCCAAAGGTGTGTAGAATACTCATAGCAGCGGCTGGTGGCATGGAAGAAATACGGAGCTCCATATCCACGTCAGCATTTCGAGTTTTTATAAATAATACAAATAGTCTGACTAGTTTCTCGGTTCTAAACGACTGGATCATGTGGTGATGATGACAAAAAAGGGTATTGTTGGGTACAAAGGATACTTCTCTGTTGGTGGCTGCGGTGATGGACAACAAGTCTGTACTATATACTGTGACAAAGACTACAAGCACAACGGTATGGCGGCGACCATACTCCAAGTAACGGTGGGTGCACATGACAGCGACTAGGGGCAGAGAGAAGAACAAGAGAAGAGAGCGCTAACCATGCACATGTCTGCAGGGAACAAGGGCATTCCAAGTTGCAAGACGTCACGGCACGTCCATGCACGTCATGACGGCGGGCTAGCAGTAGTAATAGTAATAGAATCGGTAGTGGTGGGGGTGGTGGTGGTCGCACCCCGACGTCATACAGTCACCGCCCGCCTCACTGCACCATGGGATCATTAATGGTTGTTATTATCATTAAGGGCCCCCTCCAAACCCAAGGCCTTAACGACTGGTGGGAGTTTTCACTATGTGTTAGGCTACATCCATTGACCTAAGACATTGTGTATCTTCAACTGACTACTACATCTACATGCTATCCTATCACATTTTAATGCACATACAGTTGGGGGGATGCCCTAACATAAATTAATCCCATAACCTCTTATACCCTCTGATTTTGTAAGTTAGACCCCATGTTGGTAATAGGACCGATACAACTAGATAGTCTGGGGTATGGGCCACCCCTGTTTGGGTTTTGGGTGGGGGTCAGGTCCGATGGATTCCGACCTGGGGTGAGCAGGTGAGCTGCTCGCTGGGGTTACACGAGGTGCAGTAAGACGGGCAATGTGACACGGTAGGCGGACCACCCGGCCCACCGCCCGGCTAGCCCCGGGGCATGCAATTAGTACCCAGTGGTGGCCGGCAACCCTTGAGGCCAGCCCTCTCCGAGCGGACCTTCCTCATTGTATCTGCTCACAGACACGCACACAGAGAGAAGACTTCTACCATGAGCAGCTCATCTCACCAAGCCGTCGGCGTCTACCTCAACAAGGCGAGTTATTCATGATTATCATCATCATTATTACATGTACACTAGCCAAAAACAAACCCCTAGCTGTCAAATAAGTAATAGCTACAAAAAAAAGCAAAATTCGTGTGCTGGTGCTCTACATGTAGGATTATTTACATTGTACCCTAAATATCCTTTCTCAGATCTTAGTATTGACTCCACACAGTATTACGGATTATAATAATACGGTTCTTTCTTTGTCTGTATATAACAATGAGAATACAAAAAGTAGGTGGTGACAGAACATCAGCAGGCCATCTTGGGGACACCTTTGGGAAGCTGGCTGAGAAGGGGGCCCAGGGCCGGCCGTTGGTGTGTCCCGGGGACAGCAGGTGGCAGTGTGTACATACAGAGGGACTGTCCACGGGGACAACCACACCTCGGGCCGGCCGTGAGGGCAGCAACAGAACCAGGAAAAGGGCGCTCCTTCGACTCACCCACACAATACAGTCCCTGTGCTAGGCGGCTGGGTGCTACAAGCACCCAAGACTGGATGAGAGATCTCAGATAAAGCCATTCTGTAGGTTATTATTATTATTATAATACAATCTTAATGAGTATACTTGGGTATAAGAGAAACAATCTGACTGACCAGAGTCTATAGCATTACAGTTGTTTCCTTCAAACTGACTTTGAAATGACAGAGGGGGCTGCCTGAGTCGCACCTTTTCCTGATTCTGGTTGGGTAAATCAACAGCATCAAAATAATAACGATCAAAAAGAAACATCACCGTTTCGGCTTCCCGTACACGGCACGTACATAGAATTAAACCTTGTGGATACTCCAGATCTGACTTGTTAAAAAAACAGTTTCACAGCAGTTTAGGTTCGTCTCAAGATGTGAGTATGACCCTCAGTCTTCTTACACAGGTGGGGGCAGGTCTCCCGGTACGGGGAGACACACACAGAACAGTATTTATAAAGGGGCCTCGGCCCTCAGCATGACTACTACCTAGATCTACACTTACAGTTATCAGTATTAACCTGCTCCTTCAATCGAACACACCAGCTTAAAGGTGGGTTTTACAATATTATTAGCTCCAAATTCAGGTCAACTCGGATTGGCCACCCCTCTGACTGTTTGGGTGGTCGAGAGAACGTAGTTCGGTGGTTAGTATCAGCGCGAGCTGCCATCAGAAGTACGCTTTTTTTTAATCCTCAAAAAGTTGATTTTCACTTTTTTTTTTACCTTTTTTGTTTTTGGCTACGGACCTTATCAGATTGTGATGATCAACCAGCTAGAAGGGACAAAGAATACCGTCACACACATCATTATCAGTATCAGTATCACTAGTTCCCTGGAGAGATAAGGAGCGGGCGGTGGGGCACCCCGCGCTCAGTAATACCGCTTGTTTTTGGCAAGATATCGACAGCGGGCGTTCCCAGATTGTCCCTAACCATGGCCCTTCCTTGTCCCGTTTTGATTCATTATTCAGAAGCACCTATGCAATGAGTGTGTGATCTCATACAAAGTAAACAAAACGTTTCAGTTGTCCGTGCGATGCTACTGCACCATAGGCAAAAAAACATAACACTCCGGAGCAGATTAGGTAGTTTGATAAATAATACAAATAATGAAAAAAAAAGTCCTAATGAGGTAACAAATAAGACGCCCTGTCTGGGAGAGTACAACATGGACAAGGCATTCATATACACAGTTATCATTACCATTATTATACCAAGATAATTCCAACGAGTCACGCCTACACCCATGCTATCCAAAAAACTGGGTATTTGCAGAGATGATTTTTGTCTAATAAATAAATAAGCATACATTCTGTAGATTATCATTACCATCATTGTCAGGATCATTACTAAAGAGGAAACCATGTCTTCAACCTGAATGAAAAATAGCATCCAATTCTCGTTGAACTGAACACAGAATGGCAAAAAAACAGCTGACAAATCGGCGACGAAATGTCTCTTTGGGTCTTTTGGTTGTTGTACTATAACAAGTGTCCACACACTGGACGTTGTCATTGGATGAGAACCTAGTCTACACACAGGGAGGGGCGTCGTCTACATGTCACCCCACCAGGCTAGGGAGGGAACCTTACACAAGATCCTCGACTCACACTCTCTGTTGGAGTTTACATTATTATTATTATCATGATGACACTGGGCTAAGCAGGTGTCTACTAGAACTGCAATGATATCAATAATATTAATCAGTATAATGATAATAATACGCGTGTAGTACAATCTTTGGAAGAACATGGTATGATATGGCCGCTGCTGGCAGGAGCGGCCTCGTGGCTAATAATAACCAGAGGAAACATTAAGGGCACTGACACGGGAAGTATGTGAAGAGGGAGTCAAGTCTTGGTGTCAGTGAGACCGTCACCGACCTCACTCTACAGGTCCCGCCAGCCTCCTGGTCACCTCCCTAGGACCTCACCATCATCAACATCATCAATATGACCTTAATTATAGTATTAATTAGTAGAATATGGTACAGGGTCGGCCGCGGCCGCCGTCAAGAGTATACAAATACATGATATTATTCCCAACATGCCCGTCATGTCGTGAATACAGTACACGTGTCTATAAGAGTTCGGTTATTAAGTTGTACATACAATGACAATATCCACCTGTGTCAAAACAGAACAAAAGAAATCATACCATCATAATATCCTGAAAATAAGTGACTTGTTTTTGTTTTCCTTCATGAAGCTAACGTTTCTAGATTTATAATCGCTACGGCTACAGTTGCTATGTATATGTACAGAGTTCTTTTTTGTTCTTATGCTTTGTATACAAGAGTGTTTGAGCTACAACCAGCTATAGAGTCCTCTGCCTGTCATTGCACATGATTTTGGTATCTGTTGTATACCATGAGCACCGTGTGAAAAAAGGTAGGACACCCCTGGTATGACGGGCCGGTGTGGGGCGGCGCTGGTCGGCCCTGGAGGCGGGGCTCCCGGGGACCGGGCGCCGACGTCGGCGGTCACACACTGTCGTCGTCGTCCACAGCCGACTTTGGGTATTGGTAGTCATCATCAAAAAGGATTATGCAGTGATATTTACAGTTTTCCTCAGCGTCCTTCTCTCACACATTTGAGAACCATGTGATTCCACTTCTCCGTCTCTCGTCCTCCTCGTCACTAAGCAATCAACAAATCATTCTGCTGGTAAGAAAAATAAATTCTTAACTGAAAAACTCTTCTCATCTAGAAAAAACATGGAAGGCTGTTTTTGTTGTGTCCTTTTCTCTCTTCTTTGATGGAAAAAGAAAGACGCTTTTCTGTCTTCTGGTGGCGGGTGGCGGGTGTTCCCGCTTACTCCACCGCCGCCGCCATAGACGCCGGTGGCCCTGATCGTCGAGACTTCCGGTGCGGAGACGTCCGACGTCGGGTGAGCGCGTGGTGGCGTCGCGCTCAGAGTGGTGCCGGACCCCCCGGCCGCTGCTGCTGTCGTCGTCGACATAGTGGTAGCGGTGGTAGTGGTGGTGGAGGCCGGGGGTGTTGTAGGCGGCGCACTCAGAGCGCGGGGTGGGCGCGCGGCGGGGGGCGCGGGACCGCCGTCCTGGCCGGGCCCCGCCGGCGGCTAGTACGGAGCAAACCGTTGATAACCGCCTCGGTATACGGCAGCCTGCAAGGATTAAACACATACAGGATGAGCCAGAGAAACGAGCGGATCTCAGACACCGGCTGGGCCACGACAGCACTTTTGGGGAGGCCCACACAAAAGCAAGTAATTTTACAAGGCCCAAAATGTTTTATCTCAGAAAAAAAAAAGTTTGAAAATTACCCAGTGAACCTGATGTGTTATGCAAATGAATCAATTGTAATCGAAACTACGTATGCTTCGCTGATCTACTGATGAGACTATAATGCATCTCTGTGGTCTAGAACCAAGAAACTGCAAAGAAAAAAATTACAAGACGTTAAGCCATGTAAAGAGGTCTGTAGTTGTTCTAATAAGTCTGGAAAAGGTCCAGTAACTATGAGAGGATCTACAACCATGCCTCTGACTTGATATGCGGATCTCCGACGCCAACATGGGGTTAGTCAGTGCGCCCTGGGGCAGGCCTTAGAAGGTTAAATCTCCCCAAGAAGTAGTAGTAGTACCAGTAGCTGCCGACTGCCACGGTGGTTAGTGAGATGACCTTCACTCTACATATTAACTTATTGTAATGCCAACAGATTAATAATGGTCCATGTAGGTATTGCCATAATACAGTGAGCTACACCGGGATGCAGCATAATGACCAGCGCCCAGTATGGGTAGTACGTTAGGCTTAAAACGTTAATCTCGTAAAGAGTGGTTTTAATACAGAAAAGACAATTATGGAAAAGTAATTGATGGTAGTAATAACAGTAAATTGCGTCCTGTGGGCCGGCTAACCCTAGGTGAGAGAGAAACTGCATGCCAACATCTGTATGCGCGGCTCAGAAAACTAGGACGTACTCATGCTTAGTGCAATGTAGCCACAGTGAACATTCCAACACCAGAACCAGGCTGATGGCCGCCTGGCAGTTTGTCTACATTTTTTCGGGGTGGTTAGGGATACTAAATATATGAAAGTTTATCATTAATGTTACGGGAAAGAGTGTAAAATAATAATTTGGGGACTGGGTCATCTTATGGATGAGAAAACCTGAATTGTGACAACTGGGGTCAGACTGAGAAGATATATATATATTTTACATATCAGGCTGTGTGGGGAGGGAGGGATTACCAGGATAACCCTAACTTCTACCACGAAGAAGGATGGGGGATTTCACTAGGTTACATATTGGGAGAGGATCTTCAATTTCTTCATAATATCATGATTTTGTTTAAAAGATCCCTACATAGGGCGACTAGAAGGCTAGGTCCGCCCACCAGATAAAGTGCTCTCCCAAGAAGGTACTGTCCCAATTTTAAAGGGTCCTAGCATTAATATTGTGCAAAAATGCTAAATGAAACCAGTGGAGATATTCAACATTATGGACGTTTAACATGGTATTCTTTATCTTTAACATTCTTAGATCTTACAAATATCCGTTTAATGATTTAAATACACTAATTAAATTAAGGGCCTCCGACAAGATCCCAAGTGTTGGAATGTTAGTGTGGATATCAAAAGATGCAGCAGTTAGGACAACAAACTCTTCAACAGAACAGCTTACCATATCAATATAATAACAAGAATAATCCGGCTTAGAGGAGCAAAGGCCCAAAGACTAGAATACTGTACGTAGGACAATGGTCGGTATTAGACTAAATATATACAGGTAATGCCTTATATAGATACAAAATAACGTGATACTTATATAGGTGAGAATATGGATGAATGTTGACAAAAAATTGCGGCTACGACTTGGAATTTCGGATGAAAAAAGTTAGCAGTGTTGGTGCGGCCAAAAGATGACAATTTGTGATTTACCTCCGACGTGTTGGGTTGGCCCATCAGATAAGTAAGGGGGCATGACTGCGACTGTGGGACCAACGAGAAGCAGATAGGCACAACGGGTCAGTTCACAACCAACCTCGGCTTGTATACACACTTCTCGTGAAAAAAATTACACCGAATGCAAATGGGGATAGAAAAATTGCAATTCAGAAAAAAGTGTTAAGTATTGTTAATCATTTAAATAGCGCAGTTGTCCGTGTTAACGAGTTATATAATGTAATTTGGAATGGGGGAACAATTCAAAACGTTGGTTAGTTATAAGGCAGTAATAACACATTGCCATGTCAAATAAATAAATAAATAAATAAATAAAAACATACAGATGGTGGCACTGCAGTCGTTTTAGCTTCTGACCACTAATCTCACATTGTCAACAGGACTTGGTCAGTCTCTCTCACTTCTGGTATTTACTTGAAAACGGCTACATAAACAATTGAACTGGTTTGTAACCAAACCAGTTGACTAACGACAATCAAAGGAGGGCTAATTATTTTCTGTTATTTGGGCAAAGATTGAGTGTAGGTTTGGAGTGTTTGTGGATTGCTGTACCTCTAGTTGCTTGGTGGCTGCTGATGAGGATGAAGGGTAGGTCAAAGGCGGCATACTAACCCCATATCCTGCGACGGGGCCGATACTGTGTCCGATGTAGGGGTCGGCGGCGTACTCACGGCCATAGCTGGAAATAACAGGACCACTGAAAATTAAAAAGTGACACACACATGCTTGGGTTGTCATTCCGGGCCACACAGTACCAGCGATCATCAACAAAATCAACTTAAGGTCGACTGCCTACCATATTTGTCAATCCTTTTTTTTTAACTTCATAGAATTTTGCCGTCTTTTAAAATGTCTTTTTTCTTTTTGCATGGAATGGACGAGATGAGCAAAGTCAACGGTGATGAAAAACAGAAAAGAAACTAAAACTAAAAGTCAACTGAGGAATTTGTTCAACCCACGTAAGGTAGTAGAAGTAGTAAGATTTAATGTGTTTGAGACAAAGTGGCCGAATCTGGTACTATGGTTGGCGGCGAGAGGCGTCCGTACAACTTCACCATTACGATACCAAACATTGCTAAATTCTACATGCATCGTGTGCAGAGATCAAGCGGGAATATTTAATGGTCGTTACGTCACCGCTCTCCTCATTAATTACAAAATGCAGCAATCTAAAATACGAGTCTACCGGCTTAAGTGCAAACACTTGGTGAAGCCATCAATTCAATGCATTACATTTTCGAACCATGCATGTTAGTACTACATTCTCCAATCAGCAGTCACGTGGCTAAAATTCAGAACTATCCTAAAACAGGTCCAGCTTTGGATAATGTAAACAAAATGAACAAATGAACTTAATTGGGTAATAACATGGTAAAAAAAACTAGGAGCTGTTGGAGTGACTATAATGTCTCTATTAACCAAAAGGTGCACACAGTTGAGACGAAGGAGGGACATGACATACCCGGTGGCGGCATAGGTTGCCGCAGTGGCTACGGTGGGGATAGCATATCTGGTCGCTGCAGCCGCATACCCTGCAGCATAAGGCTACAAAGCAAAAGAGACCAAACATTCAAATACTCAAGTTATCTCATACTAAACCATATCCATCACGGGTGCATATAAGTAGCCTCCATCATTCAATGAGTATTCACCGTATTATGTGGACAGTTGTGACGTGTGCAAGCAAGCACTAGGGACGAAGACGGTGAGAGGAAAACGGGGGAGGGAGGGGGGGTTTGTAAGGGGAGAAGTGGGGGGAGACGGGGACATTCATTGGCCACACACCACCCGACCCAACCTGAGGTTAGTACGAGGTCCGGCCCGCCCAAACTGCCACATCTTCAGTGTCTAAGGCCTTCTCTCTCTCGCCTGCGGCCGTCACACACCACGTCAAGTCTATCTATCCAAGGCTGGCAATAGTCAGAGACAGGGGAGACGAATGGACAGAGGGCTTACAGCAGGAGGACAGGGACGAGACAGGTGGACAGACAGACAGACAGTCATGTGAAACGGGTTACACTTCACGGGAAAATTAATTTAGATTTTCTTTTTTTTTGGATGAGAAAAAATAACTGAACGGTTCGGGAGAAGTGCTTGGAATGAAAAAAATACTTACAATTTAGCGCACATTCAAATCTTGCATGAATTTCAATTGCAGAGGGTTTTGATATAACTTGCAAAATGCACACACTTATAAATCACACGTAAAATTGCGACATTTGACACAATCATACGACATCAAATGTGCAGTTACCATGGCATTTTTCAAGATGCACACTTGAGACCTCAGGTTACGTACTCACACTAAGGCTAGAACAATCACATCTATCTAGTGACGGGGTTGAGAAATTAGACTTCCATGAAAAGAAAAACCGCGATAATAAGAAAAAAATCAAATAAATCACATTTCAGTTACTAAAAACGTTTTCATCTAGAGGCATCATAAACCTAGTCTCGGGTAAAATATGGAATTCGAAAGTCAATACAGTAAGATAAAATTATGTCGCGTTGCCTCTGTCAAGAGTTATGCGGGGATTATGCACTTGTTGCACGGAAAAAATGGAATGGTGCACTTTGTTCACAGGTAGTGGGAGGAGGAGTAGGAAACAGTGGCAGCACGGACCATGTCGCTGGGTGCGACATCGGGTCGCGGCCAGAGTGTCGCGTTCAGTTTTAGGGACAGAAGGGGGTCTGTATAAGGGATCAAGTTAGTAGGGGCTGTTATGTCAGCTTCTGAAATGCATACCAGCCTTGACTCAAATTTCATAAGATATCACCCGTGCAATCATAATACATTCTTCTTGCTTTAAAGCTAATCTTACACACAAAGTGAACCATGGTCCAAATAACATTAACAAAACCAAAGAAGAGTTCGCACTCCCCCAAAAACTTGTCACTAGTAGCAAACATACCACTTAGTTCACAATAATTCAAATATTTAGCTCAAATCTCAAAATATGAGGTTTTAATTTCAATGCTAGGAATGGGGGCACGTATTTCAATGTCTATCTTTTGGAGGGATTTTTATGCCAAAACACAACGTCCAACGGAGGCTAAATGTGTATGAATAATTAGCTTCAACAATCACCTGAAACAGTAAAGAGGCACATGCATACATTGTCCTTCCTACAGACTGGAACAACACTCTAGACATTCCATATTCCAGCTAGGAGGTGGGAGAGGGAGGGGGTAGGTTATGGCGGCCGTGGACTGCTACTCCCGTGCTGGGGGTTGGCTGGCCGTGGAGGAGGGGGTTGGGGTCTGCTGCTGTTGCTGCTCTAACATTATCATTACAGGGTGGTCATGTATACAGACGACCGGTTAGAGGGTACACTCCAAGTCAGCAAGACCTGCCCAAGATGCACAGGACGCTGGCTGGCCCCAGGCCCAGAGTACAGTGGCGGTGCACACACACATTATTATTATTATTATTTATAATACACCGTGCTATAAAGAAGGCTCGACAGTGCATGGCTCAACACGGGGTAGCGGAGACCATGACTGGTGGAGCAGTCCCAAGAATTCTCATCTCATTACAGACCAAAGAATTATAAATTAACACGGTAGTCAGTTCAAAAGTAGCCCCAAACATTCAGATTATAATTCAAAACTGAACCGTCAAGTCAAAAGAAGCCCATAGCACTCGCTCTAGCTGCACGGTTAATGGTAATAGTGATAACTGTTCCAACATCAAAAGCTTACGGAAAGTCATTAGATTTGTAAGATCTGCCCTACCAAACCCTTCACAAATGGTTTAATCTGATTATTCAAATATAAACCGTATTACTCAATACCCAAACACGCCCAATGGAAACCAGGGAAGGTCAAATCTAATTTGTCTCGGTCACTTTAGGGAAACTAAAATAAATGCAGTTTTTTTCTTCTTCGAAAAATGGAGGGAGTGCTGTTTATTTTGTTCTTACGATCTAATAATCACAGAAATAGGCACAAGCATCACAATGGTAAAGAGATAACATAGGGAGCATCGGGGAGTGTCATGGGATGCTGCCCTATGCAGGCGGGCAGTCTTTCTCATTATGATGTCTTGAGTGACGGTGCTCGGTACAGCAAGGTAAAAAGTACAACCACGATCAAGGCCTACACTACATGTACAAAAACTAGGAAGGCCATTGGATTTACTGCTCGTTTTTTTTTTACAAGACAAATTTCCATTCCGACAATCTCTGCAGAATCACTAGAAAGGACATAAATTGATGTGACCTTCCACGAACCTTGAAAATATTCACCATGCATGATTGTGAATAACGAAAGGATTGGCTTAACCTAGCACACCATGTATTCGATAGCTAACATAAGGAGGTAAGTGAATGTTATAACAGGGGAGTGTCGCCTGCTACCTCTACAACAAGCCACCTACCTGGTATCTCTCCGTGTACGTGGCCAGGAACGGGTCTTGGTAGACACCTCTGTAAAGTAACGAGTAGAACACATCAACAACAGAACATTGAAACCAGCAAGGGTCTCACTGAAAAACTCCTCGCGCTATGTATGCAAATAACAAGCTCAGTACAATAACTAACTTATGAGGTCTAATACAGCTGACTATAATTCTTCTTTGTTATCGGCCGTTTGTTAACTTACTCTCCCCTTTCTGCATTAAGTACCAAAGCAAAAGTTCAGACAACAGTGAAGTCCCTGGAGGAAATCAGCTGGTTTTCAATGTCAACTTTTTCTTGTAAAATGAACTTTTTCTTGTACAATGATAAAGCTGGCTATCAGGCTCCCGTCCCTGAGAGTATGAAATCTCCTCCTTCACCGCACATCTACGGACGGCTCCTGTCCGTCCGATAGTACAACACTGCTGCCAATACCAGGCTCTATTACACCCCACCCCCGCCCTGCCTCCTACTTCACCCGAATCAATCAACCTTTAACCCCGGCCACCCCTCCTACACGTTCTACGTATCGGTCTCAATAGCTGGAGGAGGTGGGCGGGACATCTTATACCTCCAGTCCCTCACAACTCCATCTTCTGATAGCATCGCTGCCCAGGAGGCGCCTCTGAAGAACCGATTAGCTTTTGACACAGGTGGGATTCTTCAGCCATATTTCATGATATAAAAGGCACTAGCGGTTTTAGCTCCTCCCCCCCCCCTCTATTTTAGCAAAATATTACAATTTTTGATTTAAAATTTTCGAACCGGAGGGTCCGGTCGAAATATTTACAATCCCCCCCTGTATATCTCTGGAATCGCTTTGGCCAAATATTAAAAGTTTTAACGTAAAACTCTCGGACCCGGGGGATTTGATTGAAATGTTTACATCTCTGGATCCGCCTCTGGAAGGTATAACTATTATAAACTGTGTTTTTTTATGGCTGGTTGGCTGGTCGTTACTCACGCAGTGTAGGGCAAGCCTGTGGCCGCTGTGGCTAGTGGCGCTGGGTGGCGGAAGGCGGCGGCAGCAGCGGCGGCGGCGGCCGTGTAGGCTCCCCGGGCCCGGCCTCGTGTGAACGCTACTCCTCTCAACGCAGCAGCTGCAACAAGACCAACAAGAACCTGAGTAATACTGATAATACAAGAGGGGCGTCTCATCAACCAGATTGTCTCCCCTTACTTTGAGTCTTCCCAGCGCTCATTAAACATGGTACTTCTGAAGACCAGGTTTGTACAGGGACCGGGACAGGCTGTACTGCTCTGCCCTAAATGTCTTTACATCAAAGGATACAATATATGCAGGGTCGTTTTAGGTCCCTGGTAAGAATATGCC
This sequence comes from Lepidonotus clava, assembly GCA_936440205.1. Taxonomy (NCBI): domain Eukaryota; kingdom Metazoa; phylum Annelida; class Polychaeta; order Phyllodocida; family Polynoidae; genus Lepidonotus; species Lepidonotus clava. Next base: position 26,519,140 of record OW387135.1, read on the forward strand.
GTGTAAAAGGTCATTTATATAAATGGCAACAAAAAGGTCACTTACTGTGTGCTAGGTTGGTGTGCTCATAGAGCGTGGATGTCGCTGAAAGTAGAATAAAATATACCAGGACTATTAGTTTCAGTGAGTCTCATTTGGTGTGTGTGTTTGGGGGGAGGGAGGGTAATTGACCGTAGACCTTGTGCAGACAGGGTCCCTTGGTCATTTTGGTGATCACAAAAGAATAAGCATCACCATCTGGTGTCTATAAAGCAAGAATTAATTAAAGACTTTTGCTCGCCGTTGTGAATGTAATGACATAACGATGCCTAGAATATAGCAATATTTCAATTAACGAAAAAGTGTCGTAATTATCTTTTAAAATCAAATGATTATTTGATTATCAATATGACAGCCAGTCCCTTTCTGGATAATGTGATATCATCTGCACAACGTCAATAGTCTAGGATATTTCAGAGATGACTAGAGCCATGACTGATTTCATTCATACTGTGCTGACATCATGAGGATTACTCTAGCGGTAATGCTTTTTGTGAAAGGGATGTTATGGAAACAATAAGCTGGGGCTTCTGGCAAGCACCCAACTTGCGTAGTAAGGGTTTCCCCTCCACAAGTTTGATGTATAAAATCTAAATCATGGCAGTTTTTTTTGGCCAGTAGCTGTCAAGGGTTGATATTTAATCTATGGAATATCTAATAGCTTGCAGGACTAAATCATGTAATTTGGGGTCTAATGATTCTGGAATATGGGAGAAGTTGGAAGAACAAGGATCGTTAATTTATGTGATAATCACGAAACAGAATCACATTTAGGGCATCAACATAATACTGTCAACGTCCAGATGCTACAGTTCAGACAATAAGCAACAACCGATCTGCAACAATATTTCACACGAGAACATAAAAAGGTTTATTGCCTAGAAAGTAAAGTGAAGTGTGTTTAAATACAAAGACGTGTATCAACGAAGCAGTCAACTACAAGCATTATGATCTATCTTATCTGAGTTCACTTTTACACCATGTCGAAAGATTGTGATTGTTGGGAGATTACAGAAAATGAAAAAGATAGGGCGAATGGGGAAGAATATTTTCCTGTTCAAGATAAGAAGAGGATCAGTTCCCCTCATTTCCCCTTTTTCGTGATGAATCGTTGAATAAAACTATACCTAAGTACACTTCTGTGACTATCATTAACCTTAACCTTAACTTAACTCTAATCAGTCTGTTAATGGTATTCCGGCAGATTAAAAAGGATTTGGATAAGATTAAATTACATGTTTTAGTTGGCTATTGACTATCCAAATAAGTTAATTTTGTTAGCATATGGGTCTAAAATGGGTTTTGAAAATGTGCTTACTAAACATGTTGACTCGGTTTCCTTTAAAGAGTAAACATAACAACGGCCCTTATCACTCATATCGAGCAAGAGAAGCATTTATAAACACCTTCTGACTAACTCAGAGATAGTAAACCATCCTGCAAGTGGGCTGCACAAATGGAATACAAGCAGTACTGATAGCCTGCGGAACTGTATTAGTTAAGCACAGGCTGCCTCTTTTAAATCATGTGATATGAGTGATACTTGAGGTGCATTATTGCTATTAATGTACAGATTACACAAAATGAAGCCATTTAGAACAGAGATTCGGTGATCACACACCTTAAGTCACGTAGTGGTTATACCGAAGCCAGCCAGTAGCCTTGAGTGTTAGGTGAGAACGTGTACAGTAAGACCCGTGGAAAACTGCCTTAATCTTAATGGTAAGGTAATGTAGCCATAGGCTTTTAATCAACAGAAGCCGCAGTCTCCTACAATGCTGACTAAGCATGGGTTCTGCCGGCTAGAGGATTAGTGGTGACGTGAGGTCCAGCACTAACGAGTAACATCTAACAGTAGGGGGAAGGAGAATAATAATAAGAATCATAATATATACATCCAATAGTCAGCGCAAACAATAGTTACCAGTAAGGATGGCATCTGGAAGGAAAGGAAACAATAGAAACCAATTTAGATAAGGCTGACAAAACGGAAGGTCAAAGTTTTCAAGACGTGCACAGGGTTTAACCTTAGGGCGTTGTTCTTGTTGCGAAACAACTTGTTATTTCCCCTTCAGAAATAACAACGTTCACCCAAGATATTGCTTCATCCCTTTGCTCATCGCCATTTCTTTATAATAGCTGGCAAATTGGTCAGTAATAACCCCCCCCCCCAACCATCTCACAAAGACTTAATTTAGTGCACGGGGCAGTTTACTCGTGGACTAAAAGCCGGAGAAACCTCTGGTTAAAAGAAATAAACTTTTATCAGATATTACCTGACCCACGTCATTGTACGGCGGACGAAGGCATCATGCTTCTTCACAAAACATGTCCAGTTTACGGCATTTCTACGGCGGACACTTAATTCAAGCTTGAAATTGGCCTTGTGATTTTCCCTACCCTGACATGACCACGAAATTTCATCCCCCCAACAAAATTCAATTTATTAGCAAAACTGGTCACTAGGAAAGAACATGAGGTTGACAGTCCTCTGATGATAGTTTTGGAGTGGGCGCACTAGTGGGTGTGGTTTGTATATAGAAGTACGTGGGACTTACCGGTGGGAATTGCTCCTGGCGTCGTGGTGCTTTTCTTTGTCATCACCCTGGCAGTGGCGTTATTGACCTATGGAAGTAGAGCGGCAGGTTAGCATAGAGACCTTCCGTGGTCGCGAAAAAAAGGGACACCAAGTCAACACCTCCAGAGACTAACTAAGCCCTAGCCTTTAACCATTATTACATTCATAAAAAAATACTGTTTAGGTATTTAGATATTATCAATTAACATTACAATCTACGAATACGTAGATTTATGACAATGTAAGATCGGTCATATAGATAACTTATACTTCGTAATTCAATTTATTCCATGTAGGACAAGAAGTGTGATAAAGCTAATCTGACTGTAAACGTCTGGCGGTGTTCACTGGTAAGTATGGGAACCTGAGGAGATCCACGGCATTGGTAAACATTTAACAAAATTACCCTACAAAGATTAATCAAAGGATTCGTTGCTTGCAATATTAAATTGGTATGTTATAGTTTCTCAAGAAATTACCACTGCCACTTGGATCTTCTCAGCTTGCCAAAAGGGTGAAGAGGAAAAAACGATATCCCTTGTCATGTTAGGTAAAGCTCTCTCATTTTTTTTAAATTACAAAGCAATACTAGCTTTCGAAATTTCTTTGAAATCTGGTACACTTTAACAAAGCGGTTCAGAATGGTATTGGTGTAATGTGTTTCGTGTGAGAACAATATTAGTGCATATTTATCGGCGGAGAGATTTACCGAAATACAATGACAAGGAATTGGATAATCTATCTAAGTCCAGACTGACCACCTAGCAGATCTGGTACTGAGTTTTAGAAAATTTCTTTTTAACTTTACATTGGATGTTAAGGATTCTCTACTATAAATATATATTCTTTTCAATTTACATTTAAATGCCAGGCCAACATACCATCCTTCGTTTCATTCTGACTGTCTAGGTGATCAGCCGATAAAAGGTGACTAATTTGGCTAAAGTCTCTGCTCTTTTAGCTTTGGAAGTGGGACAAATTTTGACGGCGTTCAGCGTAGAGTTGACACCAATGTGAAATGAACAGATGCTAAGCTGAGTGGGTAGGGCTACGTCTAGTCTGCGTATAATGGCAGCTACCATACACCAAAGAAACTGTAGTTCCTTTGCGACTGTCTTCTGCTTGATGTTACCAAAGGGGACCCCCCTTCCTGCATTGACGTTAATCTGTGACACCCAGAGAAGAGGTTCCCTTGTATGGTGACCCCCAAGATATCTGCAGGTCCCCTGAGGAGGGATGCCGTGTGTGAAATGACGCACTATGATCATCTTAGGTCCAAAGGTACACCCTCGGGGATCAGTGTGATTACAGGGCAGTGCCCTTATAAAGCCCCTTGACGTGGGCGTAGGGGAGAGGAGGCGGGACCTGCTCAAGGAGCCCTTTGGGTCCTACCGGCTTAGGTCGGGAGCAGCTCACCTTGGAATGGGGAGCTGCTCACTGCCTTTCTCTAAACGGTAACTCTAATAATATACACCGCCCCATGAAGAACGCCAGTTTCTATACCCCAACTATGATCCTAGCTAAGCAATAGGCCGGAAAGACTTAAATTCTAATGTTTCTTTTTCTAGGATTGTTCACAAATATTTACCCAAAATTATGCTACAAAGGCATCAATGAAGGCAATGAGGTCAAAGCACAAGCCATATGCTACTAAAGGCTCACTGTGACGTCATCGCCCATCGGGTCATTGAGGGCACTATGCGTGTTGCTCTTATCTCCAGCAGGAGGCAGCACTAATATTTACACGGTCTATTTCTGTGGTTTCCTCACTATCCCCCAACGTGTCGCCCGCATCCACCTAACAGGTCATACCCCTATACACCACTTCTATCTACGTATGTAAACATGGGCGTCTACTCCCATGTAAAACAACACAAGTTCCCTAGGTTCTCCCGTCTTTAGCGTGCAAAAAAGATGTCTACATTGGTGTGAACATTTACTTCTTTACAGAGCTTATTTCACAATATTTACTAAATGTGTGACTGATGGAAAAATAGGTCTCATTGAAAAAAAACAACGATAACCGCGGGCGACTGACTCAATTGCATATATATGCTATTTGTACTCCAAAACAGGTAGGAATGAATAAAGATGGCTGCAAGGGTGCAGGATGAGCCCTAGGGGTCCATCAGAGAATCCTATTGCCCTATTCGCCCCTCCCCAAGCCTCTATTGGCCCCACTAGTTACGGTCTGCCTGACCTAATATCCCCATCCACCGCCTCTAAGCGGCCTCTAAACTCGCCGCCGCCCGCGGAATCCAATCAAGCAGAAGAAGCACAGTCGGGAAGGAATTGCCAGTACTTGAGGAGACACTGCACTCTGGACATCACTTTATAAAGGGTCGGAAACTGGGCAAAACACTGCCACCTACCTACAACTTAACACAGCTTTTCCGCACAAATTACATATGAACGTTTTTAGCTCTAGTTGGTTTGCTGTTGATTTGGCCATTTTTCGCTACATGGAATGAAACAGGCAGTAAACCCAGATGTGGTGTCTCTCTACTTTTCTTTTTTTTCGGTGGTGAAGTAAATAGCAGTTGCTAGGTAGGCTTTGTTATCTATTGCTCTGGGATGAATTTAGCGGTATTATTATTGATTATTATCTCAGACCTAACTACATGGAGATGATAAGAAGAAATACCAGCATCAAGAAATGCCAGCCACAGAAAATGCATCTTTGGGACGCAGTCACAAATAGGCATATTGGTAGAGTGTCACGACTGGGTACGACCACAAGTGTGCAGGTGTCAGTCTCAGACCTCACAACACTGATGACTAAGAGCTACAAGGCTGATTTCTCAGAGAAGGGGGCGGGGAGTTCTGGTGAGTCAAAATGCAGCTCATATAATATATAAATTACACAGAATTTTCTTGGGGGGGACATGGACCGTTGGAAGAGTTGAAAAATCGAATGCAAATCAGTGACGAGACGAAATCTGACAAGGTATGTAGTACAGGCATTTCTTAATACTGCGGCATATGTAGATTATGTAACTTAGCATTACGTGTGTGCTACCACAAATTGTAAATAACCATGCACCTCAATCTTTCGTCCCTCAACCACAGTGCCGTTCAATTTTTCTCGTGCTCGGTCGGCATCCGCGCTATTTGCGAAAGTTACAAAACCGAATCCCTGCATGCATGAAAATAATAAGTAGCATGCATTAAATACGTGCAAATCAACGTAACATTGGCATATATGGTCAATAATTGGTCACATGCACAATTGTACATGTTCGATTGGCTATGATAGATATATAAGTAGACATATGGATATAGACAATATGATTGGATGATTTCTGGTCAGGTGAATGAGGAGGGAGGTGAGGGGGGAAAGAGGCATGCGTGCATGCAGTAGACACACGCACACACGCATCCGAATAGAGAGAATACACGACGGACAGAACAGAGAAAGCACAGAGGTTGCCGCAGCAAAGGGGGAAGGGAGGAATCTCTTCTACTTGGTGCAAGATCATAATCATAACGGGGGATGGACATTGACACGTCATCGGAGACATCTTCATAAGAGTAATAATGATCATCAGGGTTAGAGAATTCAAAACAATAAGGTACATGAGAAACACAGAACTCTGTGGAAGCTCCTTGCAAAAGGCTCAGTGGTCGTAATCACCTTGGTGAGGCAGTAATGGGGGCCAGGGGAGGCGGGTAGTTGGCAAATTTGAGCCTCACACCCTCAGGTTTGACAAAGATGGCTTGCCTAAATATTGAAAAGAAATCACCATGAACCACCCAGAAACGATTAGACTAGGCCACCTCAAGCAGAAGGTCTAATGATCATAATTAAAGTAGTGTGCAATGGCGGCAATGCTTGCAAAGAGCCTACACATTGCTACGAGTCACCATTAGGGAGGCAGAGAGGGGAGACAGCAGAGAGTGGAGAGTGTGAGAGACAGTGGACGAGACAAACTGAGAGTGTGATTGGAGAAGGAACTGCCCTAAACCCAGGAGGGGCACCACAGCCGGACAGAGAATTAACCCAGGTGAGGAGGTGTGAGGGGGGAGATGAGAGACATGACAGACAAAGGCACCACCACCATCATTACAGGGGGAACGGGCCACCCAGCACTGCGTGTATTGACAAGAAAGGATCTATTGTATGTTAAATATCTAAAAGCGAGATGCCATCTATACATTAATCAAAACGTGTGTTTTTAGTTTAAGTACCCGAAGCACATTTGTATATCAAAATCTATTACGGTATGTTATCTATTCTTAGATTAAAGAATGAAATACGAAAAAAAAAATCATTGGAAATATTGACAGGCTATAAGCGATCATAACCGACTAGTGTCCTTCAGAAATGAAATAACAAATTTAAAGGTATAGAATCTGCCAATCTAAGGATAATATTCAAATTCAGACTGTCACTGGCGTATTCCTATTACCGAAGGAGCAAATGTCAGTCTGGAACTGCATTGCTGTTAATAGCCATGGGAATATTGTAACACCGTGCCCTCGGTTCCCAAAGCAGTTGGTTCGGCTACAATCTGAGAGGAGTAGTAGCAGTGCTGGGGGGACCCGTCAGTGCGAGTTACAGGGGGGACAGACCGGGTGAGTAGGACATGAAGCCAACAGTGAGATGGGTTACGACTCTCAGTCAGTGAGCAGCTCACAGAGTGGAGCAGATGAGTGGTGCAGAGACAGACGTCTACCGAGCTGCTCTAACGGCCCACAAAGAGAAGCATTCTGGCACAGAGATGGAGATGAAGGTGCAACAGACAGGTTGGTGTGAGTAGTAATGGACATCAAGAGTCTACACCTTGGATTTACATAGAGAATGTGTTAACGGCAATACGCCAGGTGGTGCTGGGATTATTTCCTCACCAACTTACAATATCTCACTGTTTTTGGACGGAGCAACAACTTTACTGTTGCCCCATAATTTTGAAGTAAAGGGTAGATGCGTATACAAGGTATCAGATAAACGGTTTCTCGCACCAAGCAGTGTATACAAGCAGCGAAATATGTTTTAGTTGTTTTTTTCATTCTTTAATTTTTTTCATTATCGATAGTTGATGATACAAAATTCACTGGGCTAAGCTTTGTGCCTTGTGATAGATTCGGGCATGGTGAGCAGAGGCGACTCTGCGTCGTTTTTGTCAGTCAAAGCGTTAATCGAATGGAAGGGAGGACATTCTTACATTGTCTATGTACATGGTAGGTGTAGACAATTTAATATGGCACAATGGGTGGGATGTGTGTAACAAAGGCACAGGGTCAAAATCTGCAGAGAAGTGTTCGCTATCTATATATACATATGGTCATCCTCTTAATAGTAAGGCCCTTATTGAATAGACTTTGTCCAGAGTTGTTGAAATAGCAGAATTGACATCGTTGCTACTTAATCTTAACATTTAGTGTAACCTTACATATTTTAACTTAAATAATATACCGTCGGTCTTATGACCCTGTACAACTTTGTTACACACAGCCCCAATAAGCAGTAAATTCAATTTCAATATGACCAATCGTAATATCAAACACAACAATGTTAATGGAATAGATTCTTTTTACAGTAAATTGAAATTCCATTGAGAAATTACAGTATCAGTTGAAAAAAAGCTTACATATTTCAATGTACATACGATCTTTACAGTATAAGTACATATACTTTGTTAATTTGAAATGTCACGGAAATCGACTTATGTTTTGCTTTTAACAGTATGGAAACTTACCTTCGATCCTCGTTCATTGAAAATAATCTCTACATCAAGGATTGGACCAAATTGCTGAAAAGAGAGAAGACCATATTAAACTCCACACAAACACACCCCCAAACTAAGTAAATTTCTTTTTTTCTTCCTCTCCTTCTGAGATATGATTTAAAACAAACAAACATAAACTGTAGAAACAACCAATTTACACTTTACTGTGACAAATAATGGATGTTCGTTCAGGAAATACTGGTATAAACCGTTAAGCATAGTTCTTCTCTTATGACGAAGGGCAGAGTATTTTTTTAATGTCATCATGAAATAGAGCAACTGTGTTGGGGGAAAGTTGGGTACATTACGGGTTTACTCATGCAGATATATATGTCACTTGCTGGATCTAAATAGGAGGCTCAAGGTTGCAGCTGGACTGCAATCATATCGAGAAATGAAAAATGTACGGAAATGTGTTGTCTACCTACAGAGGGTACTTATAATACACAGCACAGACATCTGACCACCACCAGTTAAGTAGAAAAGTGGCCGTTCTTATTGTGTTCAGCCAATGATAATAATTAAGGAACTCAATAACCAACTACGTATTGCCTCTCCATGTGGCATGCTTGGTGAATAGGTTCTACACACGCCCCCTGTATCCTGTACGTCGGCCACCGGATCGCCTCTGCTGGGTGCCATGCTTGTAGTGACTGGGCCAGGCCGAGGGGCGGCTACCTTCTACTACTGTAAGGGATAGGGGGCTTTTTTCTACCATTATACGACGTCACAACCATCTACCATGTGACGTCAGCAATGTACTGAGATGACCTGTTCCAACTTCCACCCGGCAACATACAACTACAGCAATCTATAATTACTTCCCATGTTACACCCACGTAAACTCCCCTCCCGTTAAAGCCCCTTGGCTGAAGTCATCGCCCTTGATGGGGCAATGTCCCACGACTGCGGCTTACTCCGATCCCCGGCCCGACCAAAGGGCACTTGGCGACTAAGGGGAAGTGGGCGACGCTTATAGCTCTAAGAGGAGGTGAAGCGGCGGCTGGGGAGAGGATGGCGTCAGGACAGCGTCCCACTGACCTTAGAGTGCTGACCTTTTACTGCTTTCTTATCTGTCTCACTGTTTCCCACGTTTTAGTGCAATACTCGTTTTGATAGAAGACTTTTTTCATATTATTGAATAACTTCTGTGCTGGTCACCAGCCATTGAATATTTCACTACTGTTGAATATGCCAAATGTCTTGGTCGTTCTCTACGGAGGTTTTTTTTATGTTTTACGGTACATGAAGAAAAAGCAAACTGTATTTTTCTGGTTATGTAGCCTTAGTCAAAATGAATTAGTATACACCGCTACCAATTAAAGTTGTGATAGTATTGCCAAAGCACTTCTAATATGGTGTCTGTCAAAAAGTGTTGTTTTTCTTTGGTCCTACAGTAATTTGGGGGGTACATGAATCAGCAGCCGAGTGAGGGCAGTAGCAGCCTTCACGTCTCCATCCATTGGTCTGATTAAAAATTCATGCAAAATGACAAGAGAAGACTGGCAAATGATCATGCACTGTGCATATGCATATATACAATACGGACATGCTCCAACAAAGTTGGGTGCGGTTTACACTGACCAAAGCCTTATGGTGGTAGCCTACGGGGGTCCCTACACCTTAGTCCACGAACAGACACCATCAACATGTTCATTAATAATCAGCGGGATGAATGAGTGAGCAACTGAAAGCCATTTCCTCCCCAGGCCTCCACACAATCACTGCGCCATCTGGGCCCAATCTACGCCTGCTTGGAGGTTTCCTTTAGCCTATTTGCTTTTTGTTCTTGCTGCTGAAGAATAGCCAGCCGTCTGTGAAAAGGGGTTGATTACTCTTAATGTGTAAATATTATTAGTAGTAGTACTGGCCGGGTTATCTAGATAACGCCGACGTTTGTGTTTGTGCAGGGAAAAAAATCACCACTTTAAAAACTACAGAAAAATCACCAGTCACCCAGATCTTATCAGCGAAAAACAAAAAACCAACTTAGCAGTACGTATGGAATAATGATATTGTGTGCGAGATAAAGGATTAATAATTGGTCGGTGAGAACTGCGGGAGAGGCGACCCCTGAGCGGGCCTCACTCAGCGACCACCTCGGGCAGGGTTCTCCCACGCCTTCTAGTATAGTGGTTGGCACTGTCATCATGGTTTGCATGGCTAGGGGCACGTCACTTCTAAAGGAAACTAAAATATCTCATATCTCCTCAAATAGAGTAAGGCTTTGAAAAGGGAGCACAAGACAACGAATGCAGCCCATGCTGCCCCGAACAGTCGGTCGGCGGTCTTTTAGAGATCACAATAATATATAACTGGGGCATGCCTACAAGTAAAACAAAAAAAATGTATATCGGGAATTCATTTCAATTCCATGAGGAATGTAAAAAAAGACTAAGAGATGCCACTGGGACATGACAACTCCTACCGATGGTAATAATAATAATATTGACTGTATTTTGGATGTTGCCCTACGATGCGATGGTTAATGACAGTGTTGGTAGCGTGTGAAGGGCACCAATACAGATTCTCCAATAAATACATACATACATTGTTGAAGGTACTCACCGTCTGCAAGAGACGAAACACAAGCCAAAAATGAATATTTAGTAAGACAAGAGGGGTCCGGGGATAGTTTGTTATCACGACCGGCGCTACATGAATACGACAGAAAACAAGCTGAATCACAGATTACCAATCTGTCTACAGCTCAAACCTCAAGTCTACTTGGGATTAGTGGTCCTCTTGGTTGAATGTAGACTTCATACTTCGCATAGATTCGCTTTCCCCTACTAAAACCAGTCGGGTGGATTTAGAGGAAGATCGGTCATCTAACAAAGTGTACAGTTGTGGGGTATCTTCCTCCATGTAGAGGGGAAGAGAGACAATTTAATATGAAAAATATGTGGCACGATATGCCGGTGATGTTTCAAGCGGTTGGGACAAACGTCCCTGAAAACAAGCCAAAACATAGGAAGCGCTTGACCATTACAAACATACTACAGGACTTGAGTGTACTTGTTATGCTCTGTTCATGGATACGTTTAGGATTGTTAAGATGGTCTGTCTTGAAAAAGAGAAACTGAACTAGAATGGCGAAAAAGTAGAAATAACATGGATGAACGTTTACGTGTATAGGTGAAAGAATCAAGCTAGTTGCTAGCTGAGGTACAAAGACTGGAAACTGAAGATGCAGATTAATACTTAATAAATCGCCGCCAGCTTTATGATGTCTATGGTGTTGGCTGGAAATGTACAACTGAGCATGGACGAATGTGTGCTGCCCAGACGGGCTGTTCTACCCCCATGACCCCTGGTAGACCGGTGGGTAGGAGACCCTGGAGGAGGTCAGCGAGTCAGTACTTACCCCTAATAAGCTCCTTAGGTCGGCCTCCCGGAAACGGAAAGGGATGTTGGAGACGTGTAGTCGTTTGGGGCCTGAGCTGGAGGAATTCGACCCGGGCGACGTGGCCGGAGCCTCGCTCTCAAGGTCTGTTTGCTGTTAGATGGGGAGAAAGTGAGCATTATGTTAAATGGGTAGATCACATTTTATACATAGTGGTCTCATTGTAATGGACTACCATCAACGATTGAAAGATGAAATCTTTATATGTACATGTGAAAATCACCCTACTGTATGCAAATGAGCTAATAATCTTAATGTTGAATGTTATAAAGTTAATGCAAAATTGGTGACACTCGCCAAAGGATGGAATGCCCTTGGTTCGTTACCATAGAAACGCATTTTAATCGACATTCTGGTATCTTGATTTTCTGCTGTATACATGTGATAATCACAATTTAATCGTGGCATCTACTTTAGAAAGTAATTAAGATAAAATCATAATTTGCATTGTCTTCGTCAAGAAGAGAGAAATGACGAAGATATCATTATACAGAGTGCTTATCCATCAAGGACTTAAAAGGGATGGCTGCTATCTAGTGTAGTAGCAGTCGTGGAAGTGGTAGTAGTCACTAAAGACACCATGCACCATCACCTAAAGAGTCATCATGCAGATTATAGTGGACATTCCCTGTTCCCAATTGTGATTTATGTAATATTCAGGGGTTCAAAGGGTGGTAACAGTTGCTCTTCCGCCAGTTCCCCAAGGCTTACTAATGTGGCCTCATATTGCTCTTTCTTTTATGATGTTCTAGGTCATCTCACAGCTACACACCACCCCATTCAGTTCCCCTATATTCTCCCACTATTTGAAAAAAGGCGGAAAAAGGGAATAAGATATAGGGGAAAAAAGGAAAATAAAATCACTCACAATCTCGTTTCACCACCCCATCCCGACTTTCCCCCTGGAAGGCCCAATCCCCATCATCTCGGGCAGGTCTCGTCGGAGGTGCCACCTAATCCGGGCCCCCGTAAAGCTCCCCCTTCTAGCCCACCCTGCATCCCGTCGCCATATCTACTGAGGCCTGATAGCATCTCAATTGTGTTAGGCGAATCAAATGGAGGGCTTCCCCGCCTCCAGTAGGCGGGCAGGCGACGGATTATCACCCCCTTATCGGAACCGGAAATACGGCCAGGCGCCATTGCCGCGACACATCGCACATACACATCGTCGACTGCCGCGTCGTCGGCTTCCTGGATAGGTGCATTATGGGGGTGAGGAGGGCGGCCATATTGCCTGTCTGGGTGGGTGGGGTATATGGGGGTATATGGCTGCCGGGGGAGGAGTGGGTGGGTGTAGGCTGACCTCCTCCAGGGCGCCTGCTGCCACCCAGCAGCGCCTGGAGAAGAAACCCAGTCAGCACCTACCACTAGGCCGAGCGGCTCGAGTAGCGGGCACCCACGTCGTGTGTTTATGACACACAGACCACCGGAAGGCCGATACCTCCAGTGTGTGAGTGTGGGTGTCACTTGGTTATTTACCCAGGGAATGGGCACACCTCACCCCGTCCTCCAGGGCTGCCAGCAGGTGACATGCTAGCATAATAACATGCCGACACAGCATGAAAGCCATGTGCGAGGTAACGGTGATGGTGGGTGGTATCGTGCAGCATGTCTGACACGATGCTGTGACGGCATGGGAGCTCGTTGTGTCAGGGGTAGGGGGAAGTCCCCTCCATGGCAGAACACATGCCATTGTTCGTAATATCCCCCGGCTATAGATGGCCACTTCAAGTTTGCTGAATGTGCAATGTCGGTAGTCTGATAATAAGCCTACCGTGCACTTAGCTTTTACTGGTTTATTTTGAGTGAATTAGGCCTGCCCTATTTCCATTGGGAAAACACATGAAATCGCATTGTCTCTGATGCGATATGGTAAGGTACGATTAGATGTCATATCAGGGGTCGCGCTAGCCTTCTGGATTTGTCTCAAAATTCCGATTTTAGTCACAATTTCAAATATCTTGCTACAAGTTCTAAAACCAAGACGCATAGCCATATCAACCATTGGCGACGTTGCGCTTTTGTAGGGCGACCCCTGTGTAATATACCGGTAGTATCCATTTCTTACAAACGCCTATTTCATATTTGCGCAACATAATGCACATGTATCACAAAGCATGTTATGGACTGGGTACAATGTAGTTCCCTGACCTCGGCCCGGCTGCCCCACATGCTCCCCGCCGTGTGATGGCCTGCTCTCACGATGCACCCAGCGGGCAGTGATGGCTACCCACCGACCGAGCTGCTCACTTCGGAGCTCACATGGAAAACGAGCTGCTCACTTTCTGCTCGAAACGTGCTACGTCCGCCATTGGAAAGGACGCCATATTCTATAGATATATATACACCCAAAGTTAAAATAAGTAAATTAGGTTGGGTTCATTATTCGGGGAGGCGTTCACGAAGAAATACAATTATGCAACTGCAGTGCAACTGCCCACATTTTACTCGAAACTTGGTATATCTGTCATGGCTGTAAAGGACTCAATTCTATAAATAAACCCAACGCTGAAATAAGTATTTTAGGTTGGGTTCATTATTCGATGAGGCGTTCACAAAGAAATATATGTAACCGCAGTGCAACTAGGTCATTTGTAATGTACAGCACAAGAGTAATGTTACTGTCAGTAAATATGTCAGTAAACGTCCCCCCCCCCGACTCCCAGCCTCGGCCGGTATCGGCAGGAGCCCCGTTGGATCAGCTCTCACTAAGCCACTCATGACCTACTTTCTCCCGTTCGCTCATCTTGCCACAGCTGCTCTTATTTTTCTCCACCAATACTGGAGTCACGTATTCTGCGCCGACAACGGGTGCCCTGGATCGTCTTACCCGCTCGGCCATGATTTACAAGTTATGACAAAGGAAAAGAAGTGTATATTGACGTCGTTCACCGCCTTTTATCAATTATGGCGATGGGGTTTAGTTTATGCCTACATGGCGTGTTGATTAGCATATCATATGTAAGGTCTATTCGCACACCACATCATTTCGCAATTTAATGCATATTGCTCATGCAGTTTATTCACACTTAACAAACATGCAGTTGTGTAACAAACTAAAAGTCGCACATAAATTATTAGTACTCAACTAGCTGACACTACCCAGACTAAAACACACGGGTAAAAAAGCACTACCACCAACACACGAAATCAAACTACTGGGTTAATAATAATCGTCGGAGGGATTTAAACATAATATACAGTGAGGTACATGCAAGTCGCGCAGAGGTCGAGCAGCAGGAGGGGTGCAGCATACACTGTTGTAGGGAGGTCAGAGCGGACGGACGGGGGACTGGGGGGGGGGGGGGAGACTCACAGACTCTGTAATACGGATTATAATGATGGTCGGACACAGGGACACACAATATATACGGACCACGGCGGGTCAGGAGGTCACGTCGGGGTCATTCTACACGAGAACAAGGGCCTAGACTTGGGAAACAAGCCTATGGGTGACACTGACCAATCCCCTTGTTAATGGTATGTACGGCAGTGTCGGTCTGGCCCCATTTATATACATATATCCGAGTAATACATACACTATGACAAAGATCGCCCCGAGCCCCGCCCACTGGTGTCCTCATTCACAATACAGACACATAATGTATGCATACAGTCCCCCTTTCAGATGGCCCAAATCCCTATCCCCGTCTCCGTATACCGCCGACTGGTCGCATAACCAACACGCACACGTCGCATTGGCCGCGTGCCACCCATGCCGTCAGGGCGACGTAGTTAAACCTTGACGTCAGCGCCCCCTCCCCCACTCTGCTAATCGCCATTTCTCATCAGACCCAAAAATGTGCGGGGACAAGGAACGGTCCACATGCCGGCCCCCTGAATTAGGCATGTGCGGAGAATGAGCACACAACAATAATTGCTAGGGATAAAAAAGTGTAAGTTGGGGAGCTGCTCGAAACCAGAGCGGCCCTGACCCCGGCCGGCCCTGCATGGAATGGGCATGTCACGTGGCCGGCTCTGACCCCGCTAATTAAACAATCAGTCGGCAATTAGCCCTAATACCGGGCGACGGACCAGGATCTGCGGCCAGCCCATGTGGGTCAAACGGCCGGTTAGCACACACAGCATGGCGGTGCCCTCATCCCACGGCAAACACGCACCCCCAGCATTATAGACTGGGCAGTGCAATCTCTCCCTAATACCCCATAGTCTCTGAATACACAGACAAGTAACGAAGGGGGAATCTAATTGTTAAATGCATCCAAATGCACTATAACAGCATACTGTATCCACAGGGACGTTCATAAAGAGAAGGACCATAGTTCTACTGACGTCAAATTTAGCTTAGAAACCATAAGCCTTGGCACGTACGTTTTGCCCAGTCTATTCTTTTAATACAGCTAAAGGCTAACTGATTACCTCCACAGGAAGATATATTTTGCTTACATTGAGTGGTGGCTAGCAGACCATATTAAAGTGAATATTGTGGACAGCGTAGCAACATAAAACGGTTTCCCCTTATATTTCCACGCTGTAGAGAAGCTATCTAGTGAATGACCAAATGCCCGCCCCAGCGTGACCATTGTATTAAGGTGCTGTATTATAGGTATAGACATGAAACCCATAAAACGTCCCAGTATAATCTGTTCTCATAAGCCATGGTCGGGTTTACGATGTCAAGGTTAGTTCCTATACCCGCATTAGCACGTTGATAATTCGTGTCACCCGTATGCTGGTTCATTTCATTTATGGTTCAATCGTACCTCTTCCTATGGCACTCCACTAAACTAACTCTCAGGCAAGTGAGTTCGACTAAACTGAAGGGACTTACTTCTCAATCAATCCTCAATACATTTTTGAAAAGTACGAATTTCAATCGAGTGTCACAAGTGCTTGAAGATCAAGAAAAATATAGGTTGCCAGTAAGGGTTGTACTTGCAGCAAGCAGTTTGTCTTCAAGCGTACAATGTAATGGGACCAAACCAGCTAGAAGCTTTTATTGTGGTTGGGAAATTTATGAGGGGTGTTTGGGTGACCCATTTAGCTAGGTTATATTGGCTTTATGGTGACTAAGATTAAACTGGTAATAGTGGTGGGGGAGGGTTCAGTGATCATTATCTCGTATAGGATGGAGCACATTTTCTTTTTCAGGTTTTGTATTTGATCTAGATTTGCCAACGGGAGATGAATTGGCATATCAGATGAATCAGTAACCAAACTTCGCCTGTTTTCAAATTCAAACAGGTCTCCAATACACACATGTGTACGTACATAACTCCACTGAAGAGTTATTACGCACCAAGGTTGGCGAGTTATTGGGGAAATTAGGCATTATAATCGAAGAAAGTGATTATCTTACATTTAATAAGCTATATTTTTAAACGTATACTAAAACCGTTACTGAAATAGAGATTGGCATGATATAAATATTGGTCATCATGTTACTTTTAAACTCAAGGCAAAAAACGGTATTGGGTCTACTGACAGCACCATTGGTCTTTATAACTGCATCTATATATATATGAATTGCGACCCAAACACAATCATTTCACTGTGGTCAATCTCTACAAATGTGAGATAGATCATCAGCAAATTCATGAGCAATCAGCACTGGGAGGAACAGTGGAAAGAGCTGCTCTCAGTGTAAAAAAGAAGCGAGCAACTTTGGTCGGTGCTACACTAAAGTAGTCTAAGTCGCAGAATGGATAGGGGGTGACTGTATGTCAGGTCTGAAGAATGGGTTAGCTCACTACTACTCTGAGGGATTAGGGTAAATTCAGTGTGCATCAAGGCATCCATGTGAACCAGTCAATGGTAGGCAGTTCTCCCTAAGTATGCTGGGAGGAACAGTGGAAAGAGCTGCTCTCAGTGTAAAAAAGAAGCGAGCAACTTTGGTCGGTGCTACACTAAAGTAGTCTAAGTCGCAGAATGGATAGGGGGTGACTGTATGTCAGGTCTGAAGAATGGGTTAGCTCACTACTACTCTGAGGGATTAGGGTAAATTCAGTGTGCATCAAGGCATCCATGTGAACCAGTCAATGGTAGGCAGTTCTCCCTAAGTATGCTAGCTTTCCGACCGCCAAACAGCAGGCCGGAAAGAGCAGTACCTAATCCAAAGGGTTGGTGGGGAGTGGAGAAAGTAATCCAACAAAATTAAACTTACTTTGGCGACCGCGTCAATGGGGGACCATTTTCGTAGAGTCTAACAACGAAAAACGTAGAGAACGCACTGTAATATGACACACTGGACACGGGGCATTATATAAACTGGACAATGGTCATGCGTGTGACACACATTGTCCATAAGACTGGTTCTATGCTGACCTGCTGAGGCACACAGTTCCCGAGCGCCAGCATGCAAATACTCATTATCTCAATGCGCAATGCAAATACCGTTTTTTTATGGGGCAACGTATTCTACACACTTTTGACAGACATTATAATCGACCGAGCTATTACCACCGCCGAAGCATTTGTTTGCATTAATCCCATGTTTTTGTGTGTGTCTGCATACAAATGCTAGTATTTCGCATCAGTCACCGCAGCCAACCCCAGTTGGAATTACTAGATTGTAATGAACTGTCGAAACAAGTGTGCACAGAGGAAACCCTCCTGACTTGGAAACTGCCTGGGCAATTCCCCATCACTGATTGTACAAGGCATCATCCCTTGTCACCAGTGATAAGGTTGTAAATGTCAAGTTATCCGCGGAAAGACTGTCTATTACATTGATAATATCATTTAGATATTTGAGTTTTCTTCATCACGCTCCATCAGTAACTCAATTACACTAGACGCCCACATCCAATATTCCCTATGATGATCCAGATAGGCCTCCCAACTGGTAAACACTATTTGTCTGGGTAGCAATCAAAAAGTATAGAGAATCAAGGGAGTGCTTTAGCCCGGGTAGGATAAATTGTCCACTTGTAAAAGAGGGTGGTGTGTTGCTGTGAGAGGGGAGTTAAGAGGCGGAGAATTCTTCATTAGAGTTCCATGCTAGTCGTAATAGTGTTATGGTACATAATACAGAGAGATATAGACAGATAGAGAGAGTGTGTGTGTGCACAGACAGACTAGCCTACCTTCAGCATACGTCAACAACTACTTACCTCTGCCTTCTGCGATCAGACAGGATACAGTATTTAATATACATAGACATTCTACTGGGGAGGGGGCTAATCACAACGAAGAGCAAATTTTCCCAGAACTCCGCTTTTTTAAAAGGTAAACTAATTGCATTTGATTTGGAATGGGTTTGTCTCGGTGTTGTGTTGGCTACTTCCCCGTTTAATTCTTTTGACAGTTAGTGTAGAAGCATACAGGAAATCTAACCTGATTATCTAAATTTCAAATCCTAATTTCAATTTCTCAGACAGGGTGAATTCCTGTTTTCCCCCAGAAAGTTTTCTTTTGTGAAAAATAACTACACAGAGAATGTCTTCATTATAAATGAGAGAATATTCAATTACGCATATCCCAAAAAGGTTGATTATGGGTACAACAAAGAAATGTGCCACGGCAGCTTCTGCATGTTTCTCAGGGCAACAATAGACTTCTGGAGAAATTTGAGCTTCAAACAGAATCTACAATAGGACGGTTCTAGGAAACTGGATAGTAATAATGATAGCGACAACTACCGCAATAAAAAATAACACTGGCTGAGGGAAGGTAATAATGATAATAATAATGTGGCATCATTTTGTCAAATTTGGTTGTATGAACTGGTTGTTTTTGTTTTTTTCTGTATTCTTTGTTGGTAACGGGCTGCGCGCGAACACTTACTGTTTGTTGTTCTACTCCGTTTTGCGTTACGGGGGCCTGTACGTAGGCTTGGCCATCTTTGTAGGGTTGTTGTGCCGTGGGGTCTGTGACGGCGGCTGTGGTGGCCACTGTGGCGGCTGTGGCTGCTTGCTGGTATTCCTCTATACTCGTCTGTGGAAACTGCGGGTAGGAAGGAGTCATCTGGTTCTGTACCATGTGCTGCAAATACAGAGAAAGGGAGCCACGTTAGTCACAACGCACGACTGGGTTAATACAATTACATATCTACGAGCAATAAAAACGTCACATTATACAAGCGGGTCCGACAGTAGATCTACGCATCGGATCTTATTACGGCAACAAAATGAGGCGCACGTTTTTGTGAGATTAGTATCGCTTGGATATAATAGAAGTTCGCTGGAAAGCCTTTTTCTGAGAGCTACGGCGATCAGATATTCTCTGTGAGCACCTCGCCCCAGTGGTGGGGCCTAGTGGGGTGAGCTACTGTCTATAGAGATGGTAGCGGGCATTAGTCAGGGTCAGCAGTGACAGGCGATCAATACACAGCCCTCCCCCCACCCCAGCCTCCTCCCGACCATCCCACTCCCAGTAGTACCCGGCAGAGACACAATATTGAGACACGTATCATTCCAAAGAGATCCATGGCCGCCTCATGTAGTTGGAGTAGTAGTCCCTAGTCCGCTGTAACGCAATGGCTGAGGTCGACTACCGCCAGCAGAGCCGTGGGCGAGTTTATTATTGAGGCCAACACAGCTCTGCTGACCTGACCTGGAGTCGTCTATGTCAGATGGTGGTGGTGGCTGCTGGTGGTGCTGGTGGTGCATGGTAATGGTACTGGGACAGGGACAGATGATAATGATACTGCTGCTGCTTGCAACTACCCCCCCCCCCCCCCCAGCTGGCACTCCACACATACACACATCACCATCAACAATATCATCAGATGGGAGCCGTCTCACACATCAGCGGCCACCAAATGCCAACACTCCTCCCTCGGTCAGATACGCTCGAACCGTGTTAGCGATATGCTAGTCGCCATGACACAGTGGGTGTAATGTGATTTGTCCGACCCAACCCCCATCCATTGGATACCGCAGTAATCCCCGTGCACCCACCAATCTGCCCACTCCCATACAACGGGAGCCTCACTGGGGTGGTGGCGGTGCTGGAGCTGGTGGTCTGACTCTAAGTGGTGGGGTGTAGTACACAACAGCACAATTTATATACTGTAAAACGGCTACATCTGACACGCCACCGAAAGCTGTATAAATAGTAGAATAATACGGGTGGAGTCATACCCACAGTGAGGGAGTATGGAATATACATGATAATATGGAACTGACTTGTTCTTAATTGATTCTCCGACATGACACTGGATTGGTCGCCGGAGGATAACAGTATAGGGCCTAGTTCTTACATATATGATCACTCTCGACGACGATGTCGCAATAAAAATACTGTATGCAACCACCAACGGCGACGCAATAGTTTTCTGGCAATCGTAAACGCTTAATGTCATGTATTACAATTTATTGTTATAAGTAAACAATGCTCCGTGTGTTACGATGATAATAAAACCACGTATATTACATTTGTCTTTTTTGACAGGTCTTTTCCTTTGTTTCTATTTCCAAACTGGTACAACGGGGACAGCAGTTTGCACAACGGCTGTGAATCTGAATAAACCGATGTGAAAACAGACAAACCCACGGACTCTGACACTGACAGGCGGGGAGACGGGCCTGCTAGGCAAACAAGCTATCCCCCTGACCCAGGCCGGCCGTCACCCGCGGCCGGCCAGCGGGCTGCCAACTGCATCTATCTGTAATATGTATCATATATGTATATTGTATGACGGCGAGTGGCGGCCTCTCCGCCCTGAGCGGCCCACTCAGCATGCACAAAGACGCCGCTTGATGCCGCCTACAGGCCTGGCAGGAGTGGTGGGAGACAGTAAACGGCCATGATTCTCCCCAGTCACACACACACACGGCCATCCTCATGCTCGTTGTAGCACAGCACCAATGTGGTGATCACTGCCATGCTTCAATCAATCAATACATCTATGGGACTACATCAATACGTCTATATTTAGCTAATGCGGCAATGGCACTGAATGAATACTTTTTTTCCCTTTCTACCCCGACCCCCACCTCACTCATGCAGTGCTGTTGCACGCATTATTTCCAGCAGTCCAGAGCATGTAAATAAGGCGGTACTGGTGATGCAGTGGCAGTATTCAGCAGCTGCCATGGCGGCTGGGCCTGTGTAGGCAGCACCAATAAGGGCGGCCGGAGGCTGGTGTGACAGCTCGTCCATCACCACCTCACCTACATTCAGCCTCAGCTGGCTGGTCGAGGAGGGCGCCCGTCGTTTAGCATACACCTACTAACCAGTGTGCTCCAGTCTGAACGACAACTCTGTCAGGGTTTGACACTGGCCGCTGACCTCATTGTCCGTGGGCTGAGACTGAGAGAGAGTGGGAGGAGGGAAAGGGAGGGGGTAGGTCTAGGATGCCGTATAATGTAGGTCACGGCCGGACTAACCTGGTCCTCCACCTCCTCCTCCCGTAGCCTGCGGCCACCAGGCAGCGCCAACTGACCGCCCGGCCCCCACCCGGCCCCGGCCACTCCAGCCTCCCCGACCTGACAGTGTGTTGGCCTACCTTCACAGCGCGCTCATCTTTGTTACCGCGGTTATAATGACAAAGGGTAATGAGGGGAATTTCCAACGTGTGTCAGAGAAACACATAACCAATATACACTGCACTATGCTTTATCACCAAGTGGTGCGGCTCATTCTGACTAACCTATAGTCCAGTGCATCTAATTCACTAAGCGTCACCTTATGTATAACACAAAGGTAATTAACCTATTGTTTTCACGATCTGATAGCATGACAGCCATTGCTGGAAATAACCCTCCCAAGAATAGCAACAGTAAGCACATCCCGAGGGTGGGCAAATAGCGTGTAGTACCCCTTTGTGTACCCCGAACCTACCAACATGCCGGGATGGGCCGTGTCGTACACGGACATGGTGAGCGGTACGCTGGCGGCCTGGTGGTGCGCTGCGGCGGCGGCAGCGACGGTGGACACCATGTTTACGTGGGAGGTCGAGCTGTCCCAGGTCGTATCCGTCCTCCGTGAGAGTGTGTGAGTGTCTGTCGCTGGTGGTGGTGACTGGGCAGTGTCTGTGCGCGTACTGCCGTTGTTGTTGGCCTGCCCCGGCTGGCGGGTGGTGGTGGTGGGGTGGTGGTCAGTGCGCGTGCAGCAGGCCACCATCAGCTGCTGCTGCCTGCAGTGTGTGTCTACTGCAGGGTGGGTGTGCGTGCAGTGGTCGGGTACAGAGACCAGCGGGCAGCCTGCTCCACTAGGCCTGTAGAGGAGGAGAAGGATGCGGGTGGCTGCTGCCTGTCGGCGGCCTGCAGTAGTAGGCAGTTGTCTCTGCCCCACCAGCCCCCGACGACTTGCCCCTACCACCACCAGAATGCCTCAGCCTATTAAAAATTGATCGGCCGCCCGCTGCACACTGGCCCGCCCCGCTCGGCCCACCCTCATCACTTCACAAAGGTAGCACGCCTATCTGCATGCAATTATAGAGTATTATGCTGCAGGCACCCGGCGTATAATCCGAGGGCAACGGTCACTAAATGGCGGCCTCATCAGCTTAGGTTCTGTACGGTAAAACACAGCCCCGCCCCACCCACGTGCTTCTTATAGTTATACTCTATACACGATCCTGACGGTCTCAGACGGATTTTCTCATGCTTGTGTCTCATAGCGGTGGTTTAGGGTTTATCGCTATGCCATTACTATTGATAGCATTAAAGCGCACTCTGATCTTACAGGCTTTGTTACAATCTGCACGGTGTAATAGTATGGCTGCCCCAGACCTGTGTTACATGTTACATGTTGCGGGCGCTCCCCGTTGTACACGACACAGCCGAGACCCCCTGGCCACCTTCTCTGCTCCCCCACTTCAGAGAGACACACGCCAACTCCATTAGCTGCACCCCCTACCCGCCCTGCACGCTATTGTTACAGGTCCTGTCGGAAATCAGAACCGGCCACTTTCCACAGTGGGAGAGTCGGCTCACAAAACAAATGTCATTATTTTGTCATCGCCCCTCTGATGAGCCCGATACTTCGAGAGCCGCTCTTACATGCCTCACCGTAATGAGGTTAGATACAGTTGCAATGACAGGTGGTTGAGCTAGATATAAAATGCGTTGCCTGTCACATATTTCCGTGAATTATTTCTTCGACAGTTACAAATTAACGTTAAAACATTCTTTCAAAACCGTTCCACATTACCTCCCATTTCTAATGTTTGTTTAAGTCGATGACACCTATATGTAGCACTGTGACCCATGAGGAATGATTATCTCTTCAGCCAGAATATTACCGCATTTTGGGTTGGGATGCAAATTGGAATTTTCCCCCGAGTCAATGCGCTTGAGAATTTATTATATTTACAATAGGAACTTGCATGATGGCCAATAATGCCAGTGTGTTTACTCTGACTGTCCAAATGACTCACGTTGGCTCCCAACCGATGGCTATAACGACGCTCGGTTGGAACACATGATGAGACGGGGACACAACTGACCTCCCCTCGGCCCCACATGGCCAGCCCCGTTATAATGGGGTAGAGCGGCTCACGCTAAAACCAGCCGAGCCACTCAGGTCGGGCGTTGGCCACGGACAGTAACGAAGACGTGCTCGAGACCACCGCCCAATATAGGGCCAATATCGGCGAGGATAAGTCACGAAGGGAATCTACCTGGTCAGAGTCCAAGTTTTCCTATGCACGATTTGTATTTTATATTGCCGTTACTTGCCATTAGATAACGGTAATTGTTTTACGATTATAGGTATAGATTAACTTTGAAGAATAAGGAATCCCGTAGAGTCATTCATACCCTGGGCACTTGAGTCAAACATGTATCAACTAAACCAAACTAACTAGCTTGGGAACAATGTCCAACGTATGTATGTAGCATGAAGTGCAGTGATTTGACCCACCAATGAGAAAGAGGCATAATTGAAATAACATGCCTTCAAGTGTAAACTTAAAATTGGGAAGTAAGAACATTGGACGAGGATGCCATGATATACCACGGACAACAGTTTGTCTGGGACCGGAAGTTGGGGGCGGGGTTACTGGAATTAGTAGATGTAAGGCGCTACATTCTCCGCCGCGCGCCCTCAAGTAGGCAATTCAGCAATTGAGCCTTCCACCAGTTGTAGAGTCCCCTTTGCCTCGTGAGGACAGATCACTCCATCCTCATCCCAGTGGTATACTGGTATATAAACGCACCCAAACCACCAGAAACATACCAACCCATGCCCCCTCAGTGTGCTATAGTTCTCCCTCATCAATATCTCTTGACGACCACATATCGGTAATTCCCTGCTCACACCTGGCCGCGTCCCTTCGCCGCTCTCCATGTGATCCCGTCCGTCACCGCTATGTGGTCAGGGGGATCAAAGCCGGCCCACACGGGCGTGTTAAGAGTGTCCAGCCCGGGACACGTTACAGGCGGCCGCTGGTGCTAATCTAACGTGCAAACGGCGCGCATCCTGCCCCCCGCTTTGATGTGTCGCTAAGCCCGTCGCCGGCCACGTGCCCACAGCGCCGTCACAACACGCGTGTCGTATGTAGACATAGGGCTCAACGTGCAGGGAAAGGCCGGTATTTAGGATGCACTAACTTATATGTTTCCTTCTTGCCATTACATTCCTACTGGTCCCCTTTTATGAACAAATCATTCTATTTTTCTTTTTCTTTTTCTAGAATGCACATTGCATTTAAACATGCATTATGGTATTTGGATGTCATCGTATCCGAAACTGGTAATTAAATCGTTCTCTATGTATTCTTTACATAATATCTTGGGGTTCATGTGTTACGTTGGACAAAGGCAGTTTCCCGTAACATACTTCAACATAGTGTGAGTAAACAACGTATTGTTATCAAGCGCCGGCGGTGTTTGTCAATGACGGTGTTTGGGGAAGTGAGCCGTTGTATATCACGATAAGCCCAACTGTATCATATGTATGAAAGCAACAAGGCAAGTAGATTATCCAAGCATTAACGAATGTTTGTCATTAACGATAATGTATTGGAAAGAAGATTAGAACAAAGAGACATGGTTATATTCGTGAATATCATGCGATCTGCTTGTCCATAATTCGTATACTACTATCTCAGACCGTCAGACCGTTTTAAGAGAGTAAGTGAATAATGGGGGTCTATGCTGTAGTGATAACTAAAGCCATTTTCAAGGCTATTGAACAAGCTGTCTTGAGATGATCGGATCTATAAGATGAATGGCATGGCCCTGCAGGAGGCATCAGCTTGGCACCATATCAGAGTATATGCCCTATCAGATATAGGATGGTGTATATCATATGTGATGGTAATGTTAAGACATTCATCGTCCAATTGGACACTGTTTGAAGGTAACTGATATAGTGAGTACATGTAATATGTTTTTATTCTATGTGCATTATTATCTATATCATTGAATACTGCACTGCTAGGGGAACAACCACATCGTCGAGGAAATAGCTCTATAGCCGCATGCAGTCTGACCCCAGCAGAGGTCAGCTCGCCGCCCACCGGACGTATCGATTATTGGCCGACGTCCAGTTCTGATAGCCCTCTCCTTTCCCTCCTCCTCCGGACGAGTTTTCCTGCATGCAGCTCCTGCTCTAAGCAGAACGGGCTCAGGGCGAACACTTTAACTTAAATTGATGTCAACCGGCCAGGGCGGCGTGGCTGTGATGTTTGTAGAGGCGGGGATTGCGGCCAGATACAGACAGATCACACCAGCTATCCTCCCATAATTGATGAGGCTGTGCCAGGCGCACCGCTGGATCAAGGAATGTGGGCAGATGGCGGCGCGGCGAGCTACTCGTACATCCCCTGCTCCCCTCCAGCCCCTCCCTCCTCGGCCGTTCCTGCTGCCGATCCGACCTATTCAGCTGTGGCCAACATCCCCCCCCCCTTCTTCTTCTTTCTCCTCCAGCCCCCCAGTCCTTGACACAGCCCATCTCCGCTCTGTACTCCTAAGAAATCTGTTTATTCACCCAAGCCCCAGGAAACATGTCGGTAAAACACGCCATAGCCGTCTGGCTTAGTGTGCGCCTTACTCGACAGATGGCGCCGCTGTCGGGAGTCCCCCCAGATTTGCCTTTGATGGACGTGGGTTTAGTTGAACTTCAATTTTTATATTATAACAATCCTTCCCCCTCATCGACGCAAACTCCCAAGTCCATAACGTCATGAGAAGGATGGAGAACCGGGAACCTTTCCAACATGAAAAGATGGCAGTTCATCTACGTATTCACCCTACCATTCCGGTGGCCGACATTTCTGTGGTTATCTGACTAAGAGTAGAACTCTCCAGAAGCGGACATAACACCCTCAGGGTTTCCATATGCGAGGACTGGCGAATACGTGTATGTCTAAATGTGTTGTAACTAATCTAATAATACATTGTATAGTCACAACATGAAACCATTAACACACAATGCATTATGCTATTATGTCATATGCCCCTCATCCAATCCTATCCAATTGTTACTACGTATACTAGGGAGCAAGATAATAAATTAAGGAATTCAAACCAAATTTCTCTGAAAACTTATTCCTGTATGGTATTTTCCACCTAAAATCATTTTTCTGGTAAATTAAGGTTACCAGTTTCTTTGAACACTACTGCCTTCACCTCAATTATTCGACCTTATGATACACACTGTATTGATTCTATTCGGTGGGCGTATACGAAGTACTTGTTTATATAGATGTGGACGTTTTGTTCTTTGAGGGTCCATATGGTGCCAATTACACGACACAAGGAGTATGAGTGTTATATTATTGGATCTGAAGTAATATGAACCACCCAGATTAGGGTCAAAGAGGTTTGTCCGACAATCTCCCGACACTAACGTGTGCTGGCGCCGTAATCAATGAGGACTGGGGACTACAATTAGTTGGTGGGATGAGCTGAGGCCTGGGGTGACGGTGGGCCCCTACACCCCATTATGGCGTGGGGCTGCTGTCGGATCGAGTGGCTGGCCTCAATAGGCCGATTGCATGGGTTGTTTCCACCCAATAAGGGCACCTTGCACGCTGTCCGCCCGCATGGCTTATACTGTAGCACCCCCAGGCCGCTCTACAACAAGTCCTGATCCACTATTATAGCTGACACACGCGGCGGCTGGGTGGGAAAGACAGGTCCTACACCTGACACATGATGAAGAAGGGGGTAAATTCGCGGCCTGACAGGCAGAAAAATATCACTTTCCGAGTGTGAAATGCAATGATCTCCTTTGGCGTTCCGTGGGCGCGGCTCCTTTCCGACAGTAGGGGTGGGTGACAAGTCGCGCACAAAGCGACCATTGAGCGACGCGCCCCCCGCGGGACAAGGAGGCCCGCCATGACAGGTACTCGTCGCGCACTTCCGCCGGGCCTTCTGTTTATTCCGCCAGGGCTGATAACAGACGCCCGTCATGCATGATTAATCACGGTACCCCACCGTCGCGCGCCGATCGATCGGCGATCCTCTGGGCCGCCGACGATGGGCTAAATGGAGGATAAAGGACTTCCGGTTCCGACCGCCCAGTGGGTGGCCTCCAGGGTTGGATCTGAGAAGGATAGCGAGGACAGCTGATCATAGACAGGGCCACCGACAAGCCGCTTTGAGTGGGATGTGTGGCCGACGGACACGCCTCCCCTCCTGTCCTCGGCACAATGATAGCCTCGCGTGGTCACATAAGGTCCACGTATAAAACCGTCAATAAGATAGGGCCTGACAGTATCGACACGCGTTGCTCATTGGTCCAGAAAAGCTGATAACTTGGCCAAAGGCAACATGCCATCTGACGCAACACGAAGAAGGAGGGCTATCTGCATGAACTCATTTCTAGGTGAAACACTGAGGTCATGTTCCGTTAAGGTCATATCTATTCTAGCAAGGGTCTGGCATTTACTATCAGCTCCCAAACATATGGTCATTGGACGTAACTTGTATATCTTTAGGGGCATGTTAAAATGATCACCTTTTTCACAGAACCCACCAGCGATAAAACAATTTACTGAGCTACCGATAGTATGACCCTTTCCTATGTCTTTTTTAGGCAATAGGCAGATGGGCACACTTGACTTAAATTGGCAGTTCCAAAACCTGCCAGGAATCAGGTGAACATGGCTGGTATCTGGGTTACTACATTCTGGCATCTAGCGGCTTGGACCCTTAAATGCTTGTGAATAACATAGGGCAGACCCTCCCAAAGCCAAGCTTGATTAAATACTTCACAGAAGAGAAGTCTGTTATAATCGACATAGGTCCATCATTGGTATGTGTAGCGAGACCAAACTGAACAGCTGCTTCTGACTTTTCTTTGGATTCGGGTATGCTTTGTATGATCATTGTGTTCAAGCCAAGGGCATCGTTCGAGAACCCTCTCTTGCAGCATGGTTCCAAAAAAGCGGACAGCGTGGGAAGATTGTTCTTTGGGGCTGGTGCTTGTGATGGGTGTATGTATGGGGGCGCTGCTGGCACCCAACCCGGCCTGCCGCTACCCCGGTCCGCCCCTCACATTAATCACATGACGGGGCGTCAGGCCACATGACTGCCCTCGGCCACATGACTGCCCTCGGGCATGGTGATGTGGATCCTGGCTCCAGCCCGGCGCCCGTGTCTAGGTCTACAAGTGAGCGGTGCCACGCCTATGGTCATGCTAAAAACAACAACGACCCCATGGCTCCTCCTCCAGAGACCATGGCACTCAGTGAGAGATGCGCCAAGGGATAGTGGTCAGCACCCTTTCGCCTGTCTTGCTGTTGGTTGGGGGTGGGAGGTGTATGACGCTGTGGACTGGCCTCAAGAACGTTACTACTGCAGTGACCAGACCTGGTCCAACACGTCTTCAATGTTGTACCACTGGCGTAGTGTTAAGACAAATGGCACAAAACGTCACTGACGTCCCAGCCATGAGTTTTTCTCCCACACATCAGTCCAGTCTTCACCAAAAAAGACTTGGCGATTCATACGAGTAGGCTGGCGCTTCATGTACAAGTAATTAGCGTCTCATAAGAAAGCGGTGTGACCGAAGGTGGTTGAGGTGTGATCAATAGCCTGATGAGGTGGTGGCCATCTGTCCTGCATCAGTTGGGGCGGCGCTGGGTGGCTGGGCTGGGCAGGAGACAGGCCAGGCGGTGGGCTGAGGCAGGCCACACCCCGACGTCACTACCTGGCCTGTCGGACGCCGCGTCGGCGCCTGTCTGGGCCCCATCTCTCAGGCCTTGCCACTGAACATGCATCATGTCCTGGTAATATCCATGTAGGGCCTGTTCAGCTTTATAATGAGTCTACAGAGGTGTTTTTAGTACATATATGTACATAGTTATGATGTCGTGTTACATATCCAACGCGAGATAAAATACTAAAATCAGATTATTTACATAACTAAATAGGATTTTTGTTCGACGTACATCTCTTTTAAGAGTCAAGAACTTGACATATTTCCCAATTACTAGAGACTTGGGTTTCTCCATACTTCCTTTGTCCCACAGCCAATTACCGCACAGTCTAAATATAGATCGACCATGTAAACCAGACCTTTCCTGTAACAAAGAACCTTGAGGCTGTCTGTATAAACTTCTGAAACACCTTCAAACAATCTTCGCCTGTCAAATACACACTAGATTGTATTCACATTTCTCAGGTTTGACACCCGTCCATCCTGATGAAGAAGTAATTAATGGACGACTCCTAATTAACTAACAGATAGTACAATGTGCACGGATGTTTTCTAACAATGCATTAGCAAAGGTCCTCTTACCTGGAGTATCATAATGAAAGTCGGTGACTACAAACACTGAAACAATAGTTATAGTGAGCCACTAGGCATTCAAAGTGTGCGTTGAGTAGTGTGTAATATGCAGCAGAAGGTGAGAGTAGCCTTATTACGTTCCTATATTGTAGCGCCCTTATTGCATGATGGTGTACATGGATATAATCACATGTACGTATCAGTCGGTTATTGGTGAGGCTGAGGACGTTGTTTACCACAGCTGTCAGTCACAAGAGGGAGAGTGGACAGGTAGAGGTGGGTCTCACCAGACGGCCAGATGTCACTGTCCGGCAGGCCGGCCGGGGGAGGGATACATGCTGCTAATTGACGGGGACAACACGGCTGGTGATGGCCTCCTGTCACCGGCCTGAGGGTGGGAGGGGGTGGTCCCATCAAAAATAGCGTGTCATACCATAAGGGGGAGGGGAGGGGGTGGGGGTACTGCCAAACAAGCTTCACAGTCAGGCGGGAGAGTATGTGTTGCAAAAACCAGTAATTTGGTATTGGTTTGACTTTCACTTCGATGCTTGTCTTTATCAGTATTCTGGGTCATGTCCAGAGTAAGACGAGGACTGCAGAACTTAGATATATTTATAATGGTCAGAAATACTGGGAGTACTCCCATTGAATGGAAGGGTCAGTGACCCCCACCACCTTGGGTGTCACCACCACCGTCGTCTCCGTGACAATCACGATTACGCTCAGAGGCCTGTCACTACCAGGGCCTGCCATCCTAGGCCTAAGCCGGTCGCATCCCAAGTGGCCCGTTCCATCAAACATCCCCAGACAGTTTCTTGCTCAGTAGACAGTCGCCACCCGTCGTGCTTAACTGGATATGCATTCTATGTATTTTAATCCCCAGGCAGGCATGCTTTCTTATAGATTATAAAGCCGGTTAATTAGCGGACAATTAATAATGCACTTGGGGCAGTAACCCACAGATGAAAGCATCTAGTGAGAGGTTTTGACCTCCGGGCTCTCTGGTCAGTATGAGAAAATGACCTGGTCAAGGGGAGAGGGCTTCATGCATCATACAAGGCCTCCTATGATCAGGCATATCATGCTTACAGGGGTCACGACGAGTGCAAAAAGTGAACTGTCCTCATTGACCTTAATAAACCTCGGTCCTTAAGAGGACTGTCAGTAGACGCAGATCTTTAAGGGCAGGTGCGCAGAGTGAGACAAGCGGGCCAGTCCTCAAGCTGGACTTGGGGTGAGTAGTGAGCGACAAGAAACAAGTGTGATATTGTCACTGCGGCAGTAAGCAGCAGATGCCAGCAGCAGTAGCCAGCAGCTGGCGGTGAGGGCTGCTAGTGGTGAGGGTGACCAAGTAGTGGAAGCTTTAGGTTGGTGTTGGTACTACTAGGGCTGAGCTTACCTCCTGCCTGGCCCCCGCCGGGTCCTTGTCGGGGGGACAGGGGCCGGCGGCCGGCTGCGGGCCCGGGTTAGTGTCCATGCGGGTCTCCAGGGCGGTTAACTGCTGCAGGTTGGGGTTGCTGTCCATGGGAAGATGAGGAGAGGGGAGCACACAGAGTAGCCCTTGGGGGTTCTGCGGGAGAGAGCGATGGTTGGTCCGTGTCACTACAGGCTCTACACTACTCGACTACAAACAGCAACAAAATCAAAGTCACTATTCTCACGCAGTGTCTTCTACGTATAATAGGAGGGGTCAAACGTCAGCTGTCGCGGAACCATCTGTATGGAATGACCACAGCAGCCTGGCAGACAGGAACGACGCGCTCTACACTGTGCTGCGGAAATTGGATACCATAGCAACGCAACACTACATTAACACCTATGATGTTCTTAATTTACACCCTCATTTCCATGGAAAAGAGGCTTTTGTGAGGTCCTATATATGTCAAAGTAATTACTGATTGTGTTTCCGTTCAAAGGTGACTTTCATTACATTCTAATTACAATGAACAAAACAAACATCATGTTTAAATGCAGTATACTGAAAAAAGGCGTATCTTTTTTAATATAACTTCATAATTCCTTACAATTTTGACGGTCTTCCCAGAAAAAAAGTCATTGTGTACAACAATGAAACATTTAAAATGTAAGGATATGTCATACGAAAATAGTGGCATTCAACCAATAGGATACCATTATTTAAAACTAGCAAAATAACATTACTTTAATAGCACAAATAGGAAAAACAATGCAGATGTAAAAGTTGGCAAAGTCAAAGGAAAATGTCGAAGGACCCAAGATGAATGTATCATCTTGTCAGAAAAGTTATCACACATGAGTTGAGATATCCGGTAATAGATGGGCTTAGAGATGCCATCAGGAATTAGCCTACATCAAGTCTCGTGGCTACAGACGGACACAATGGGCACGGTCCGCGCCCATCATGTCAACAGTCGACATGTATATTCATTGGCCCACTTACTATGCCGCTGGCCAGCATGGCCCCTATGTCGCCCCCGAGCCACACACACCTAGCCCAGATCGTTGTGAATACTAACTACTTGGCTCGTCCAGCCTATTAACGTCCTGTCCCACATTATCACTTCCCGATCTGTGATTATTCTATGCAGCCATCCAGTAGCGCCGTTATCATCCCACGGTTTAGTTATTCGAATATTCAATGGTTGGATATCTAATGCATGAATCTTTTTTGGCTGAGATATCTGCTGGTCAAGCCAACTTCAGCATACTTTGGATAGTGATAGCCAAACAAACCTCTTTCCAAATGTATTCAATGCAATGACAAATATTCAGTGCAATGGCCAAAGGGAATTTTCGGAATCCTCTGACGTTGGACCCCACCCAGGGATTCTCAAACAATGAGCCTAGGAAAAGGGCAAGGATTTCCATAACAACCATACATATCTTTTTTCTAACATTATTTTTCCTGAATAAGTCTACTTTCATAATCGCATCTACCATTTACAGCATAAACACACGCGACAATGCCGTAAGCCTTAGGCAACCTGGAACAATCGCCTCATTTGAATAACTGGAAATTTTTATATGTATCGGCGTGATTCTATTTTCTAGTCAATACCGTGAATGTAATGGTCACTGAGTTGTCATTGAACTGTCAATGGCGTTTGTATGTGGCATATCAGAAACATATAATTATTTGACTCTGCCACACTATACAGAGCAAAACATGTGTTTCGTAATCCAAACCCTAAACTACACTGGGTCTAGAAGAAAACCTGAAAACCTACATTTTTCAAAATACATTATATTAACAGTGTCTATGTTCCCAACAAAACAGAAGGGTTGAGTTCCCAAGGCTGTGGGCAGCTTGTGTTGTGCCCACCTTATTCGGCCCCGATCCCACGTCTCCAGGGGGAAACCCGACCAGTGCTAGCTGCCATGGTGACGGGCCGGGAGGTCGGGGTCAACCCCTCCCCAAACCCAGACCCGAATTCCTCGAATTACTGGTGTGATATAACTAAAGTTTACTACCGAGGGCTCTGGCCCCGTCATTTGACCCATATCACTGGATTCACCGAAACACTAGGTCAGCTTCAAATTATCCCGTCAAAATAGACATAATGTTTTGAGCCTTTGATATGTATGGTAAATGTATATCAATATGAAACTTCCGAACAGTATTGGCTTTTGTGGCCATAACACTGTATTAGTTTACAGTAATATTTGAACATATTTGAACATGTCCTAACGTGTCAAATGGATTGATAGCCTCATGTTGATGGAATTAGTTATGATACAACTTCACATAAAGCTGAGAACCTGTTTTGACTATTTCAATATAATTATAATTTATATGACTATTAATTCATATTCTTGTATGCTGATCTCAGGTTTAATCCAAGGCCCACACAACAACTTCCTATCATGGTCAACGGTGTAAATGGACTGGTGTAACAAACACGTTTTATATGCCGGATGTTGTTTCGGGATTCTTGAATGCTGGACACACAGGTCAATCATCCTAATTAAAAGCTTTCCGGAAACAGATAAACCTTTAATGTCGGCCCGACAACAGGAAACCCTGAAACAACTTCCTATATACGAGCCTAGGACTAGAGACGGCCGACTTCTCTTTGAGGACCTCTCTTACAACAATCGGCGAAGCCGCTTAACCGTTTATGGCAACCATACAAGGAAAGACAATGAACATGCTCCAAAATAAATATTCTGATAAATTGCTTTAATTGCTTAAGTTTTTTTTCATGTTTGCCCTATATATAAGTGCCTCATCTTATCATCTGGGAAGCTGCAGGGACAAAAACAATGGACTTTTTTTGAGGATGTCTCTTACAACAAACAGCGGACCCGCTTAAATGCTGATAAGCTTATGGTTACCATCCAAGGTCCAAGGAAAGACAATGGGGCTACTCTAAAATTTAGATTTTTAACGAATTTAGTTCTTGTAGTCCGTGTTTTTTTCATGTTAGCCCCAGTGCCCCACCCTAACATCAGATGCTTTTCAAGGGAAGCTGCGGGGTCACAAAAAAAGGATTATCAGAGAGCCCTTTGAAGTGGACGCGGGCAGCATCTTCCCGCACCGAGTGATTACTAGATTACCACGGTCACATCCTGTCTGTGCGGGTGTATGAGTCCATGCCCACACCTCATTACACGACAAACACTCAGCCCAGGACCACGCCGTGCGGGTACTGCCCCTGTCTAGGTCCACCTCAGTCATTAATCAATCAGTTTGTGACTCGTGTCACCAGTACCCGGAACCTGTCTAACTAAAAGTATGACCTAGTCTCTGACAAACATTAACAACCCCCTTGAAATGGTTGCATGGCATAGGGTTCAATTGGCCCTTATTTTATTAAACGCCCCTATCCCCGGTACCGTAAGATTGAAGCCAACGTAACTTATTAATGGGTATAAGCCTACGGGCCTGATGAGGGAATGAGTTGGAGGGGTGCTGGTGTTTAAAAACACTGAAGCTGGGTGGGGTAGATTTCCCCCGGGTTTAGATGATCTCACGTGAAATGTTGGCCACAACCAGGTCAACACGCCTCTGCTACAACTGTGACTGTATTTACAACACATACCCAATATGTATAACAAGGTTGCTCTTGAGGCCTGTGAAAACTACCTAACTTTTTCTAATTTCAAATATCAGTTTGTATATACGTATTTCATGAGTTAGTATTAGATGGTAACTGTATATCCTTATAAGTTAGGAACCAGACGTTGCATGAAACCAGATGATCTAGTTTAGACTACAGCGGCCATCAAATTAAATTATTTTGTCAAAACCAGTCTACATCATAATGCCAACGTCCATCTTCCATATTGCTTATGTAAGTACTCAGACAGCTGGCTGAGGTCAACATGACGTGGGAATCTCGAGTTTTTCCGCCGTGTCGGCCGCGCCCTCTGCTGTGAACCCAGATGGAGCTGCTCAGACTTATCACAGCTCTCCCTCTGTGGGGTATTTACGAGCAGTGACTCACGAGCTCCACTCAACTTACTTACTGGATTTCTTACTAACTGACGGCGGTGGTGGTGGGAGTAGAAGTAACAGGCTCCTGGTGGGGTCGGTTAAAAATGTCGGCCCGTCTGGGAGTAGCTAGTTACATATGAACTAGGTTAGATGTGAGCAGCGAGTTGACTTTTCTAAACTCGTTGGTGTGAGGGACGCCATGCTTGTTGAAACCCCGTAGGTGACAGTGTGACGGCGTCTGATGTTACAGTATTGAGGTGTAGACCTTATTTAACCCAGTGACCGGCCACCCGTCTGACGGACGGCGATGTTACTACTTCATGACACACTGAACTTTTCCCATCCCTACCATACCCATGAAAACAGCCGCTGTAGCATTCCTGTCAGTACATGTCATACATACGCTCACTTTGTTGGGGGCTATCTACTCGAGAGTTACTAATGCGAAACTAGTTAGTTGAACTTAGAAACAAAGTGAAAATATTGGGTTAAACCACGAGTAAACAGGATCGGGAACAGGATATCCTATCTCTGCATTAAATTGAGACCAAAGTCTGGTGAACATTTCCCCGAAGCTCTCACGTTACACGTACACATGGTTAAAATAGCATCCCCCGCACACACAAAGGACCCAGGGCCAACTACGCCTCACCAGCGAGTCGGGCCCTCCAGGGGGGCGTCAGGAAGTTTCTCAAAGTTTCTCTAAGTCTATGGGACTTTACCTGTGCGGCCTGGGCGGCCAGTTGGGCCGGATGATAGACCATTTGCATCATTTTGACGGTCTTTTGGCGACTGTAATCACAGAGGTGCTCGTCGGCTGGACGGACGGCTGGGTTGGACGGCGAGCTGGGCCGCTGGGTACCAGTCTCGGGCTGACACACTTTCCGAGGGGTACAAGCGGCAGAAGAAGGAGCAGGAGGAGCTGGAGGAGGCAAGATGGATGCCGAGAGGAACTGGATGGGGGTCAGCCTCTGGGCGCTGGAGGGAAACTCGCACTCGTGGTAGAACCTCACTTTCTGTAGTTGGGTGGTACACCGAAACAACTTTTCACAACAGAAATTATTCTGTATATATGACGCCTATAAACTCCGGGTTATAACATGGCTGTGGTACTGGGCGCTGGGTAGTATCCTCCTCATCCACGGGCTACTTCCTGAGAACTGACTAGGGCCAGGCGTCAGTGAGCCGGGCTGTGGTGGTGATGGTGGTGTGGTGGTGGGGGGGCAGCACTCAGTGCTAGCTCGTCAGGCTGGCCGTGGCCCGCACTCACTCACTGGAGGGGGAGGGGGGGGAGGGGGGAGGCTAGAGGCAGGCTGGAGGAGTAGGAGAGGCACACAGGAGGGGGAGGAGTCGCTGGGGCCGCTGCAGCTCCTACCGTAACCCGAGTCGCCGCCGCCCGCCGCTCACCGCCCGCCGTAACCGAACCGGGCCAGATCCAAGTCAGAGGTCAACTCCGCGTCAAATTTGGCCAATGGAGGGCGCGGGGGACTGACTGGAGGCGGCGGGTCGGGGCGGTTAACGCGCGGCGGTGTAGGAGAGGCAGCAAGCTGGAGGCGGCGGGTGAAGAAGAGCAGGTTGAGGGCAGCAGGGCTGAGGGTGAGAGATGCAGGGGTCGGGTGGCTGTTGTTGTAGCCAGGCCTAAACAAACAGGCACCTCTCCCCCCCTGCAGACACTAGACAGGCCGGCAGAGGTGGTCAGCGCCCGGCCTGAACTATGTCCACGGGCCATGTGGGCCGGCCACCTCTCAAGTCAAGGCACTCCTACCGCCCGTAATTACCGGCCCACTAACCAGCCACATCATCATCAACAACCCCATGATTGCAAGATCAAGCACCTTCCTCTTTGGGGCACTATTCACTCAAAGTAATCAGTGAACAATGGTCACGCCGCCGTCACAAGTCGCGCCTCCAAGCCACGCGCCGCATACCTCGGTGATCACACCGGGGGATCAAAGCCCATTGTACTATGTAGAGGCCGGGCTCCAAAAAATAACACCAACGTCACTGCTTAGAGAGTGCCACATTTTCCCAGTGTATCACCAAATTTCTTCTT
Organism: Lepidonotus clava; assembly: GCA_936440205.1. Classification (NCBI taxonomy): domain Eukaryota; kingdom Metazoa; phylum Annelida; class Polychaeta; order Phyllodocida; family Polynoidae; genus Lepidonotus; species Lepidonotus clava. Next base: position 26,556,952 of record OW387135.1, read on the forward strand.
TTTTTTTTAAACAACAAACAGTTGACGATATTAACAAAATGCGAATAATAATATGCAACACATGTACGCCTAAATAATTTTTGGTAAATATCACAGTAACCTCCGTCATTTGTGATCACTAGATGTATCACAAAAATAATAACTTTGCATATTTACCTTACAAGTAACCCAACATAGTAATTTCAATATCTAAATGGTGAGTTAACTTACCAGCGAATTCTGTAAGACCATCTTGACTACCATAGTTCCCTTGAATGAGAACAAACCTATAGAACACAATGCAAAAACCGGAGTGTCGGACTCTTTGAAAGGGAGAGTAGTTGTGAGACAACAGACTTTGTTGTGTGGATGTACTAGACCAGGGGAAGATTAATTATTTACACAGTGGTGGCATGTGAGCACCTCTATACCCCCACCCACCCCTCAACCTTGCCACTGCCAGGAGTCCCAAGGGAACCCCCTAGTATCCAAGCCTGTGATGGGTGCGGACGAGGGGCGTGCCAGCCCTTACCCACAGGGTAGGAGGGTTGTGCACGGGGCTACCAATCTGGCCACCCCCTAGGGCGGAAATGCGCCTTACTATAGGAGGGCCCAAGAGCTTCCATGGCAACGACAAAATCTAATTAGTGCAATAAATGTCAAACGTATCAGTCCTTTCTATAGTATATTATTGTTTAATGCCATCACCTATCCATTTCGTTAATCAGCAACAATGTGATGTATAACTGAGTCCAGTATTGGAGAGCAAAAAATAATTCGAAAACGAGAAAATAAATCGGATAAAAGAGGCGAGTTTAAACTGTTTACTTAAGCCTATATAAAGGAAATTTCAGGCCCCTATGTCTGAAATATGTATATTATGTAGGTCTGAAGCGGCCCGTCACCTCCTAATAAGCCCCTTACATTTGGCCCCACATGACCAGCCTGTCTAACAGGGCCCCAGGTAGGATTGGAAGCCGCTCCGTCATCGTCCTGTCGGCGACGTTTTAAGTCGACACGCGGCCGGACGCTGAAGCAGAGCCGCGCTCCTCCAGACTACTTTGTCTCCGGGCCTCCAAGGAGCCGGCCGCCTCCTGCGTCTCACCATAATAACAAGCATCTCAGCCAGCTGTCAGCCTTTGAAATTTCATAGTTTAATCAGCGCGCGCGGCAATAATTCAGCGCGCGGCAGACAAAATGAACCCCATCGGCGGGGGCACGCGGGCCTCCCCCCATCTCTTGGCTTTCTGGCACGGCGTGTAAATGGGAGAAAACTAATTAACCAGGGCGTTATTCAATTCAGCCGGACCGACTCTGGTCGGGGGTTGGCATGCGGCGAGCACCTGGGACTTAGAAGTAACCCCACCAGTATCAATTATTCAGCACAATATTTGCGCAAAATAAAGTCGGGCCCTGCGCTCCTTGGTGCGGCCGTACAGCCAGCCGCGCTGTAATAGACTGCACGCATGCGAACAGGCTTGTTGCTTTTCTCGGGGATTATCTTGGCTTTTCGTTGGTTCCACTGAATCATTCACGACGTCCGACATGATGTAAATGATGTCCTATCGTGTAGTGGGTTCCCTATGAATGTTGTGTAAAACCGCATAATATACAACCATACCGTGGAGGGTTTTGTATGTATACAGCAACAGGCACTACAGCCACAAACACGACTTAATCAGGGTTCACTTTTAATTATTTTTGCATCTGTAATGAGCTTCATTCTTGATTGTTGACAACAACAGATGGCAATGCTTGGAGTAATCATTTCGTTACGGGGTTACTAGTGTGTATCCCCTTCTCCATAGAATGGCGTCACGGTCACTATGTATTTACATATTATGGACCTTATGGCCCGAAGTTATTGCTTTAGGTATCCTCCCAACGCAAACGTATGAATTGTTTGCAGGTCACTCAAGATGGATAAACAATACCATAATCATATTCTAAATGCATAATCATGCAAGTAATTATATTAAAACAAGACGTTCGACATGATGTGTATCGACCTAAATAACAACAACTTGATTGAGAGTTTTCACTTATTATTTGTTGTTTTCCCACTAGTCCCCTTCTCCCAGTGGCTTCTATTCATTAAGCAGTTCTTGTATACAGTTCACCACATTGCATGTCTGCTGGGCTTCCTAGATCTGAATCCGACTGAATAAATGACTCTTTCCGGGGCGCCGTGTATGGGGCAGTGAAAAGGCTGCAGGTCGACGGTGAACGTGTGAAGCCGACTCGGCCCAGCCCCCCGGGGCCTTTCCCCTGGCCATGCTTTGTCTATGGGCCGACAACAATGTCAATGGACACTAACGTATCCTGCCAAACCTCTCCGCAGCATATCGGCACACCAAAGGCTGCAACACGCGCGCTGATATTCATGTACAGGAAAAAGGGCTGCAAAATGTGTGGTTGCATTATGTTTCTCCTTGACTGACAACTGTGGGGAAATAACGATACTTCAAAGAATTCCATATCAAATATATTTCTGCGAGTTCCTGTTAGATGACCGCCATAATATTTTTTTTTCATTTTCCTACATTAAGCCCGGCTTACAAATCATTACGACAAAGAGCGCAATTATATCGTTAGAAAACTAAGAAAGAATTTTAGAAAATCTATGTAAGCCCTACATAAGTCAAAATACCGCTGGACATTAGTCTGGACCCTTATGGGAATTGTCGTGAATGTCATAAGGACTATGACGAACACGTTCATAAGCCTGTTGACAGTATGCGTAAACGCCCTTCTATTCATGAAAAAATCAGGCGATACCATTTTGAGACGTACTTTGCCAACCATGTTATATACGATTATGTACCGATAACTCTATTAAATTTAATGAGCCGTTTTCAAATGATGTCATTTGCCTTTCAAAACATCAACTACTCAGTTAATACACCGCGGGACTGACATTTAATGGAAACACACACCTTTATAAAGTGTTTAAAGTATTTATTGTTGCTAAAAAGAGTTAGCCCATCTTCATCAATTGCACTTTGGATTACATTTATTGAAGCTTAGACAAGTGGTGTACTTTTTCTGTCCGGGATAATTGCAATTAGGCAGAGATTAGCTGAAACAATTAGATTGAGAGGGGCTTATTAGTATGCAATCCATCAAGAAATTGTAATTGTTCTGGATCTAGTGGGGATCTGGCCGTAAATAAAAAGGTCATACAGCCAATCACACCCGACACCTCTCTCCTTATTCAAACCCAAGACTGCCAAGTGGCGTGCAGCGCCAAGAATATTGATTACCTGAACCTTCTATTGGAAGGAAGTATTTGATCATTCTTTCTCATTTCGCATACAGCTATGTCACATCAGTTACTCACTAGTTTGTAAGTTTTATACTTATGAAGGGAACTTACTTCCGCTTGCTGCTGTGGGATAAACTATATCCATTATGATAAAATTTGATTGACTGAATTTTAAGTCGAACTTTTGACGTCAAACACGGGGTCGCCAACATTTAATTTTCTCTTCTTAGGGGTGGGGTACCGTTGGGTGAGGTGGGGTTCACCCGGTTGGTTGGTTGGGGGCCGGGTTCTTTCTTTAACCAGAAACAACGGTATCAAAACAAATGTTTCCCAGTTTCCCACTCTGAAAAACTGGCAACAGGTCGATCACTGTCAACGTCGCTGAGGCATTATCTGTCAATACCACATTGGGGAGCGGGCGCGGCCGCCCACGTTTCTTTCTGTCGTGGTTCGATTTGCGCCGAGTTGTCAGGGCTGCAGCCACTGGAATCATAATAGCGAAGCCATGTCGTCCTGATCCGTGAAATCCGATGTTCGCCATCCAGATAGTATTATCGCACGCCCCAGCGACGTTTCCCTAAATCAGGCTCATCCAGTGAGATTTTTGCGGAGCTGCGCCCCTTAATCCGAACCAAAAAGTCATCTAGGGAGCAGCGGGCACCGACAAATCTACGATTTACGACCGTGAAATCTGGCCACTTATCCGCCCGCGGCACGTTGTCAAATTTTGCATGAAATCCGATATGTGATCGGGCAGGCTGGTGGGATGGCCGGGCGCTGCAGTGAATTATGAGTTCTGCCGAGACAATACTAGTGGGGCCTTGTCCCAGCAGTAACGAACGACAATGCCGATCACATAGCGCCGATTGACATGTGAATGGGCTGAGTGGTTTTTAGGTTACTCAGTGGGGGAGAATGGGTGTTGGGGTTTGGGCAACATTAGGTATGTCTTGGGAAGCTAAATGAGAGAACACTATTTAGGTCGGTCTCATGTATTGACTCACACAAATATGAATATGATTTTGCATGAGCTTTAGTTATCAACTAAAGAATTATTTTCTCCCTGAAAATTGCACTTCAATGACGGCAGGCTTACATATAGCTCATGAAGAATACTGGTGCATGAACAGAATTACGGCGCTCTGCAAGTTGGGAGAGCACAGTTTATGTACACTTCTGATATGACCTGTAATAATTCAGATGAGATGTCGGTATGCAGCCAACACATTATGACATACATATGCAGGGCTTATCTATTTGTAACATGCAGGATACCATAATTTATACTGGCTGTCAGACAATCACATGGTATATTCCATCAAACCCCATCATTATTAGTTTGTCCGCATTGCCAAGCTATGTCTCATTCAGCCATCTCAACGCTCAGGCCCCAGGCTCAAGATTTGGGCGTGTCAGACCAGGGGTAGCCCTGGAGGACGGGAGGGGTGATGGGGGATTACATCCAGGGGTGCAAGGTCCAGAGTGGAGCGGATCCAGGTCCAGCGACGTGTGGAGATAAAGCGAGATGTGCGCCGCAGCCCGACGCTGGTCAGGCGGCAGTGGCGCCATCTACGGGGGGCAATGTAAACAAGAGCACGAGCATTGGCCCTGGTCCGTTAATTAGAACCAGTCAAGTCAACAGAGTTGGGCTCTCCCTGCTCCCCGACCTCTTCACGGCATCCTAATCCCCTGGGCCCCCAGAATACAGGCGGGCAGATGTGGCGTCCACGGGCGCGATATGGGATTTACGCCAATGTGGCTTCAATCATAACAAACCTTTGATGGTTTTGATTTACTTTTTTTTTTGTAAAATCAAAAAGACATTTTTTTAGTTACCCTAAGTAATTCAAGAAATAGGCCTATGACAATAAGGCTTATTCAAAAAAGAAATATATAAGAATATGAAGAGACCTCATGAACTCAACTGTTTTAAAAAGTATTTTCTACAGGGTGTTTTTAGTCCTGAATTTTTGTTACCGGTAACTGAAGTTCCAGGTCCCCTTTCGGTCTAGCATCGTTTGTAAAATAGAAATGCCATCGAGGAGTGGAACGGCATAAAAGGGGGCAATACTCGCGGTCCGTTCCGCGGACAGTAAGTGAATTATCTGGGCGCACCGATGATTTATTCGGGGTGGGGCGGCCACAAACACCATTAAGAGGTCGCCAATTTACCCTCCAGCGGTCGGCAAAACGACCATAGTCTCTCGCCAGGTCTCGGCCGGACGAGAGTTGGCCGCGAGGTCGGCCGGACACGATCGTCAGCTAGCGCATTTCAGGCGATTCCGCGACTAGGGTCGTTTTATCAACAAGCCAGCACCCGCCGCTTGGTGTGGTGGGATGGGGGCCTACTGGAGGAGGCTGGAGGGGGCTCGTCAATCCCTGATGTGCCTCCCTGCCCCACCCCACCCTCCAGATCGCTTGGTTCCCAGGCCGTCAGAGACTGCGCCCCGGCCCCAACCGCCGCTCTCTCCAAGACTTCCTCTGCCACACGGCACATGCACTTCATCATACCAGTGTCTGGTTGCCATGGCAACGCGCTGGCCCAGATGGGGCATGGTTGGTGGGAGAGTTGGAGAGGCTGGCGCTGGGTCGGTGGCGCTGTTGTATCACGCTGTAAGGCGTCCAAATGGGCCAGGTTTACCAGAACAGCGACGGATATACTGTTTTTGACTGCTCAGACGATCACGATGATATCTCACGGCTATATTTCTCTTTGATTTGTTTTCTGCTACTGCTAGTAATTGTTGCTGTTTTTCCATTGAATATGCCTATTTAATTAATGAAATAAGAATGCACATTATCTTTGGAACAACGATAAAGAACTAGAACTATCTAAAAAAAACAACTCTGCATTGTAAGTTCGTGAGACACCCCATTGGTAAAAGATGTACAAAAGAGAAAATAAATCTAGGTTATATTCCGTGCCTGTGCTAAAACCGAGAGCGAACCACAATGAACTAGGTCAGTGGTGAGCCACCATCTCTAGCAGGACGACAGGCCTGGCATGTCACGACGTCAAAGGGGGCCAAATATAGAAACAGCTCACTGTGGCTTCACTCATGCCCAATTACGTCCCATCTGACTGAATTATCGGCCCGTAATCAGATAACCGACGTGTTTTATAGTGCCTCAGATAACATTCATGTCACATAACAAGGGGAAATTGTCACATTACGCTAAGATGACCGCTTCTCCTAAACCCAAAACCTGCAGTGGCACTTTGTATAGGATAGATCCCTCCTGAACTTCTCCATGTTGTACGGTACCAACTGAAGTGTAAAGAAAATTAATTCTCTAGTTTTAACTTTTTAATTAGCCTATTTTCTGTATAGCGTCTAGCGAAGCCACTGCTACTAGTACTAACTATTTCAATCTATAGCGAATATGTACAAGGGTTGGGGACTAGGGAAGTATTTACCATGGTAGGCACGAGGCCACCGGCCGCCGGCACCCACATCATGGTGACGCCTGTGTGGTCAGCTGGGCCCTCCTCGGGCGGTCTGGGACGGCCTGGGACGGCCACAACTCGGTGATCAGACGGCCAAGACTAAGCCAGGCAGCAAACTGTCCCCCGGACACTGCGACCGGCACAAAGCGCAAGGAAGCGGCGAATGGAGGCTGGCTACATCAGCGGAAAAGGAATTTGTGTCAAGTTGACTGGATCCGGCCTGGATCCGTAGCGTCGAAGTGGAAGCCCGGAGGGGGCTCAAGACTGTGGTGGGTGGGGAGAGGGATGGGAGTTGTGGGGCCGTGGGTGAGAAGAGGGGGGGGGGGGGGGGGGCGTTTTTCTGATGGGTAGTGCGAGAGGTTAGGATCTAGCGGTATAGTCTATAGATGAGATTCAATTAATATTCAAACTTTGAATGTGAAAATGTCACAATTTATCTAAATGCTATTCTTGCATTTAAATGAATGAGAACACTGTATACATCCATAGTCATGTGCACCAACTGAAGCTAAAGTCGAATTAAAATCCTGAGCAGTATGGCTGAAATATATATAGGCACTAGAGGTACTGCTAATGGAGAGAGGAAGGAGTGCAGCTGTGGTGAGCCAGTCTCCAGTCCTTGGGGGGCATCTTTACCAATCGGTCCCGTGCCCACCTCCCCGACCAACCCCCAACTGAGACTGGCCTCAGCTATTTTTTCTCCCCACTGATGCACTGAACCGGCCAATGAAGCCTAGGCCAGCGCACAAAAAAGACTTCCTCCACGTCCTGTTGATTTCTCTAATCTAACGCCGCCCACGCCGCCCTGGAGGCAGGCTCATGTAGCACCAGCTTGAAATATCTGGTCGGCCTTTGGTTCGAGGGGAAGCGCCCATGGAATTGAGATTATTTTAAGACGGTAACAGATTCCCTAATTAAAGTTAAAGGGCGCGCCTGCCACTCCACTCCCTGAAGCTCTCACTCCTTCCGAATAATGTGGGTCAATTAGACAGTTTCAAGCAACATTAAGTTGTCACAGGTAAAAAAAATCCACAATCAGTGTTTTTCAGTTCGTAGAACTTGCAGAAGATGGAAGGAGGGTTGGATAAAGGAGGCTGGATGCGTCTCTGGTAGCAATCAGGAGAGACGGCACCTTTATCACCAGGCTCTAGACAATATAAGATAGCATCAGAGTGAACGTGTATGGGGAAGATCAAAGACAGCAGCTGGTCTGCCGGCCAAGATAAGCCGATTCTCAGAAAGAAAACAGTCTCTTCTCTTCCTCGCCCGCTCCTTATAATAGCTCCCGAACCCCAAAGCAGCAGCAACCCTACACCGCCAACACCGGCCTCCCCCCGTGTCACTCACTCCATACTCAAACTGCCTTTGCATGGGTCTAAACTAAAAAAGACCCTGCTAAGCAAAGACAACTACGACGTCCTTGAGGGTTTGGGGGCCAATATTTTACATCGCTCATGTGTTTCGGGTCTTAGATGAGGTCGGGTCTGTTCTCTATTATCTTACAATCTGTGCCGTCAGCGTAGATTTATGGCCAGCCCAGTGCCTGCCATAACCTCTCACCTCTCAGTTTCACCTCACCTCTCCTACCCTCTGGATCTCAGGCCGGTAACCTGGCAGACGTGGGAGGGGCTCGGGGCTGTGGCACTGACTTGGTGCTGAGAACAGAAGTGGAGGCCAGGATGAGTGCTACCCCCGATATCCTCCCCCTGCTCTCTTCTCCTCTCAGACCCCCCTGCCTAACTGGGGCTGAACTTTTAACTCTTTATTCCGAAATAGGTAATTGAAGATTGTTATAATTGGAATTTTAAACACTCAAAACCAAACATCCTGCATTTAATGCCTATGTAACTACACGTACAATAAAGATGTCAGAAGTAATGGAAGTATGAGAACTCTACACCCAAACCAATAAGTAGGCTCAGTGGTGGGTTTTGTTTTATTACTCCGTGATGTGTCTGGCAGCACGCCCCCCCCCTCCCCCCCTCCCCATCCCGTGACCCCGTCCATCACTCGGTTCTCAGGGCCTCTTCTGCCAGCCTCAGGCGACCTGACATATAAACACACATGTGTTACTGCATATCACAATGGGCGGCCTTTGTTTGGACCTTCTTCTGAATCTCTGACACCAGCTCGCTCTCTAGACTCTGTCCCAACCTACCAAGTGGTTTAACATTTTTCTTATTGTGTATGACGCAGAATATATGAGACGCGTTTGAAGGATCGGTGTATGACTCATTTATTATAAGGAAAATGAGATCTGCATCGTTATGTTTGATAATCAAGATTGCATTACATCAATTATGAGGAAATTATATCATATTCACACGAACCATTAGGATGATATTGCGGCATGAGTGATATTCGCATACCAGTGTGATAAATGAATACCATTCTGGCAGATTTATTTTCCTCTCTGTGAGGTAAAAAGGCATGAACATGTTTGCGCCCCAAAGAAAGTTGCAGTGAGTTACCGTGAAGATAAACTCGGCCTCTCAGCTCCGCCACATGAGGCAGTCACTTGGGTGCACTTCAAAATGGTACACTTTCCGGGGAAACATGGAATGTTTATCGACCTGATAAACAGGCCCCGGTAGGCAGAGAGAGTCATTCCAGATGGGGAGAATCCCTGACCCCTGCAACTAGTGTTCGTCTGGAGAACACTGGCACTGACCGACATAGACTAGAGTTCTGAGAATAAAAGAAACTGCTTATTCCTTATTCTACCGCGGTCCCGCCGTGATTGATTGTGACGGCATATAAAGGATGTATGTGTGTATGTACGTGGGATAAACATGTTTTCTTGGTAGGCACCACGGCTGAACATACTGCGGTAGACGATGGCCAAGTACGTAATACATCAGTGATGAGTCATAATGTATTGGTGGTAAGAAAAGAGGAAAAACTCGGAGAGACAACTTTTATAGGCTTGGCGCAGCATGAGTATGGCCAGTTTGATTCTCAGAAGCAGCATGATACAGTGCCAGTGTGTTTTAGGGGCGGATTGGGAGGCAGCTGGGCGGGGGGCTCTTTAGGGAAGGTTTATGGCTCCCCATCCCCAGACTAAAAGCGTTATGACAAACACCCACTAGGGGACAGCATCTTCTGCGGGCGCTGCCTTCAAACAATACCAGGTTCTTATTGATCCCTTGGCTTTTACTGCCGGCCAGCGAGACGGCCGGGATAGGGTAAATAGGCGGCCCCGCCCCACTTCAACTTTGCCTTCTCTATTAGGCGTGTCTGGCCTAAAGCCCAGGCATAAAACCTACGAAATACTGAGCCTCGGACTTTCCGATTACTATATATTACCCACTATATTATCGTTGTTTGTTGCCAGTTTTCTTCCGTATTAATAAACAGGAGCTTTCCTACCTTACAGCAATGGGAGGGTTGGCAAGTAATTTAATACTTCCGAAACGATACATACCTGGAAAAACAACGAAACAGCAATTATTAGAGAGTTTTAAAATAGGCCAAAACATGGACGGTATACAGGAATGGGTGAGGTGACATTACATCTTATTTAAGTTGTTAAGTAACTGTGTGCACGATGAAACAATAACTATACTAGTTACTAAATGTTAAACAATACTATTTCGAATTTAAATGCAGCGAGATAGTTATTCAGTAAAATTAATGATATTCAGGCAAATCAAATAATTATGTACTTTTAGATTCATGAGGAGAGTATAAACAGACAATTGGTTATCCACATGGAAATAGCTTGAGATATCCAACTAGATCTAGATCTAGACTTATCTTAGCCAGATAAAAGAAAGACCGTCGATACCCTGTCTAGTGTGTAAAACATCACATTTATGATTAGTTCAATACAATGTATGTCTATTCCATTTTCTATGTAAATACGTATCATTTACCTATTTTTCTTTCATCATATGTAATATACTCTGAAAACCAGGAGTGACCCTGACGTCTATCACACAATATTATTCCTTGAAATAAGAAAAAAATCTAAGGAAATGGTTTCACGTCGTGCTTGGTACTTTCAACTTTGGGTGAATTACCATGTGCTTCCATGGATAAAATAATAATTTTTTTCGGACGTCCAGTAAAAATAGAGCAAACAAATACATGCAATTTTCAGTGTCGGAAATTAAGAGTTTGTCTTGTGCACCCATCGGGTGCATAATTTCTCAAGCTCTGCGCCCGAAATTTGGTACATGCACCCTGCTAATATATAGCAATTATTTAAATTATTAAAAGTGTGCACATTGTGAGTGCACACCTCAAAAGATTGCGCACCCGGCCACAAAAATGTGTGCACCAGGTGCAGGGCGCAGCTTAATTTCCGACGCTGAATTTTGGATACGCATGTAGTATTGGTTCTGCATGTTTCCCATGCACTCCTGCTGTTGGTTCGTTGGTTTCCCACCAGGGAACAAGTCCATCCCTAGTGGTATTACCGGGAACTAAGCTGCACGTCGGTCGCCACAGAACCGGGGGGTGAGAGCCTTCTATGCTTCATTAATTATCACCCTCTCTCCAGGCTCCATTTAATTACATGTCCCCACAATCAGATCATGACATATCCCCTTATATTTGAACGCTACCCGTCAATCAAAGGGATATAGTGGTGGCTCTTGGAGCCTTTGTAGTACATGGATAATCCATAAGAAGACGAGATTCAATCTCTTTGCAGGCCGTAGACTATTTGCGAGACAGAACTTTGAGGTTCTTTATCAACAGTGCAACTTAGTCTTTTGTATTTTTTCTACTTCAAAATGTCGAACAGAACACTGTTCCAAAAATGAAATAAAGCCACGGTTACGCATTAAATATAGTCCAATAATAAGGGGTAAATTAAGGGTACCCCTGTAACATACCCAAATGTCGTCATTCAAGGTATGCCAGTCCTCCTCGTCCACGAGAATGTCCTTCAACCCATGCAGGAAATCGGATAAAAATGTCGAACTTAACCCATAAAGATAGTCCGAATCAGAAACTCCACAGGGCTCTTTTCCGAACATTATTATCTCTGTCGAATAAGAACTTAATAATCCAAAAGTCTCCGTGGCGTTTAGTTCCCGTGTGAAGTCTGTCCGACGGACTGAGATAAAACACTTTTTAGTAGACTTCCTTCAATCAAGACCGCGTCTAGTAATTGGATTAAAATGCCCCGTTTCGACCTCTTAAAAGTCCAGCGGTTCCTTGTTCAGTGGTTCTCCATGCAGTTAGACTATTGTCATTAATCTAAGATGCAATGTTCCCGTTTTAAAATCGACTGTTAGAAGTTACGCTATCATCCGTGCACATGCGAGTGAAGTGTGTGGTCGTCTGAAGTGCGACTTGAGCAGACGACATTTAGCCGGTGAAATATTAGTCCTTTCATGACCTACTTACCTCTCACATACTTGTTTGATCACCTAGCGGACTTGGACATAACTACGGTCTAGTGAAATCGACACGGTTCACTTCAGACGCGCCGCGCGCCGCCATGTTTGATTCTTTAATTGTTTTGGTGCGCGCGCCCCATCCAAAACAATTGACTTAGGCCAAACCAATCAAGGAATGTTTCTGGTAACATGTTACTTTCTATTAGGTGCACGGGGGAGGGGAAAGGTGGGGGGGGGGGGGGGATTTTAAGACGACCTAAATATAACGTGCACGAATTTGCCCATGCATGACGCGCGTGCGTTTACCGTTTGTAACGGTGAGTATAAACAGGGGACTTTAATTCTTGTTTCTTCTCGTTTAGTAAAACATTGAAACAACCTGGTTTTTGTGAGGATGTCAGCCGTGATCAGTATAATTCATTGTTGGATCACGTTCACCTTTTTGGACATACTTCGGTGTTATTTCCGAACTTTACTCGGGTGCCTGGAATTCCCCGAATTCCTTTTAAAATGGGCGTTTCTTGTCCTCTTTTGACAGGAAATTACGGGAAAACAAGCCCACCTAAAACATGGAATTCTTATGTTTCCACTAGTTTCACAGTGACATTTAAAACGAAACAGACGTCAAAAAAACAATAAAATTGACGTAGCGTAAACCAATGACTCCGTGGGTGGTTAAAGTGGTTTTAGGGCAAAAGGAGAACGTGTAAAACAACCCTACTCTTTGTAAAAGCTGGAAACACGGTGCTTTAGTTCCATGCTTTCATGTCTCACGATGATGAATGATTTTTGTAGGTCGTGTGCCACCGGGAAAACTAACAAAGCGGAGGATAATAATAGGCCGGCAGCGTGTCAGCAGGTGGAATGGAGAGTGGGAGAGGGACACCCATCATGGCGGCGGACAGTGATCACCACATCATGGAGTAGGTCCTCATTTGTTCCTTATTAGCCTCCATGAATACCTGAGTGGCTGCTGTCATGCCAACACCACCCCTGTATCGCCGACCGCCCAGCCAATGAAGCCAGTAATAATGAAACGCAGACTAGGAAACAATAGGCCGCAGCATATCCCAGTTTGTCAGAACGTTATCATAAACCTTACCTGCAATAGGCCCTTATACGGAGCATGTATATCATACCCTGCTGGTTTATTCTTTTTTTTTTAACACAGGAATATATGTACAGCTAAGACCAGCTCGTTAAGCGTACACAATACTATTTTCGTAATTTACCTTCTAAATGAGGAAGGACCCAAAGCGGATCCATGGGGTTAGAATATCAATACATTGAACAAAATTAATGATGGCGCCTAGGGCCTAAATAGTTTTGAACAGCAGTCCTCCGCCCCCTTGAAAATCTCCAGCAATGCCGAATTTTATGTATTAGGAGCACGGGCATGCCATGTCCCCTTTTCTGAGGGGATGGGGGGTTGGTGATGGTTTGAATGTTTTGAAATTATCATTTTTAAAATGTAACATATCAATACTATTTATAGTGCAAGTGGTTTATTCGAGAGATGCACAACCCTTCAAAATTGTGAGGGAAGCACGGGGGTTTCGGAAATATTAAAGCTGTACGTTCATTTATTTTTTCCATAGAAATGCCGGATGACATGCATTCATATACACCTGAATAAATTCTCCAGTCTCTTTAACTTTCGCCACACCACCGTATTCGTATCCGTACTGCGGGCACTAAGAAACCACAACACTTTTAACATAAGCTCCAGACTGCATGCAGTCAATCGCCCCAGGCCATTGAATTCTACACTCCATAAAAGATAAATTCCTAACGAGTCTACTTTTTGCTTGGACATATCCGCATCACTAAACTTTTTATCCTATATATAGGCCTTCTTGCCGCTTGATATGAATACACCCGGAGCTTATAAACATGAAAAATGGCTGTTTATGAAGGTAATGTTGTGCACTTCTGGAAGACTTGTATACATGTAATGCGCCAGCTCTATACATTTTCTCCAGTACGCGGCCAACTTTAGCCAACTCCTTGTATAGTTGAGTCGTGACTCAGATCCTATACGGCCAGTCGTTTATCAATAATGTTTGATCGGGGCGCCTGTCGCTCACGATAAGACAGCGTCGTCGGCGCAGGGCTGGGAGGTGGTACTGGAGGATGACGGAGGCCCTTGGCCCCGTCCCCCCTCCCTGCCGCTGGCGTGGCCCAGCCAATTTATCTGATTTATTATATGGTCACAGCACGGTCGACAGCCGCATGACAAGGCATCAAGATGGATTGAGCCCACAAGCCAACGGTACCCCACCCGCCACCGCCACGTCAGCCCCAGTCGGCACCACCCAAACCACCAGCAGAGTCACTCCCAGTCCCCAAATAACATGTCTTAGCTGACCTCCGCCATGCAGACCCCACAACGACACAGTATCCAGCCTCGCAGAACAACTGAATCAAGTGCCCCAGCTATATAGGCGCCGCAACAAAGAATAGTTAATTCATGCAAATCGCAGGCATTGTTTTCTGGTTGTTATTGCCGCCTGGCGTGTTATTTTTGCCAGTCAGTTGCTAATATATCACCGGCTCATCTACATGTGAAAGCTTTTTCCACTGCTTTTCCGGCAGCAAGGTGCCAGCGGACACGTAGAAGAAAGCTTGGTTGATAGGTTCAGGAGGCAGGGCTTCCGCCGCCGCTCCGTCATACAGCGACGTCTCGTTATTTCTGACGTTATACCAAGCGCGGCGAGTCGCAATTCTAGATTTCATCTAGAGCATGTTCATCACGATTTCTGCGCGGCCTGACCCAGAAAAATGGCAATTGAATATGCAGAAGGCGGCCAGCAATCGGCTTCTTGGTAGGAATTAGCGGCCCGGGTGCGGGCAAAGTGAGCATGGGCCAGTGTGCGCAATGTGCTGGCTTACTGTATACAATCAACATCAAGAAGTCATATATCGCGGCTCCCCTCCGCCTTGTCCCTATCCCCTGCCTGCCTTTGGACCCTCATAAAACATACCGTCTATTTCCGGTATGCGCGGGTGCCCTGTTACCCGTAGGGCACGCAAAAACATGTAGCGTCCACTGCTTTTGTTATTACTTAATATTAGCTCAATGTAAACTGAAGAAAGTACAGATAATGCAGTGAGGTGGTATAGGGTTCCGAGTATATTTGATATTGTTCTACATCTATTCCGGGGTTCCATAATCTACATAAAAAATACGTTTCACTGACAATTTGAGAATTTGTCAGTAATACGTACACTGTGTATACAGAAAATCCCATATCGCCATATCCTTCCCATATTTGTGGTGTAAAGGCACGCTAAGCGACCTCACTGATTGCGCCGACATAAACCAGCCTTATCTGATTGCGTGACACCTCTTGACACCCCATGTGATACATTCTGGTATTTCTAAATCAATTTCTAAGATGAATCGGACACACGATTTCGGGGAGAATCTAATACATGGAATCATTCATCACGAGAGGGATTTCATGTAGCCACATTTTACCTAGTTAGTAAGGGCATAGTGGGGGCATGGTGGTCGAACCTCTCAAATAAGCAGGGCCATAAATGGGCATTTCTCTGCACAAGTGGTTTAGTTCTCTACCGCGGGCACCTATACTGAGAGTTATAAGTTACTTCTTATGGTGGACTTGCGAAATGTATCAATACTATATCGACGGAAGGCGAGATTGGGTGGTACAAATAACGACGCTAAACAGTCAGGCGAGTTAGAGAGACTACGAGGCATTTCGATACGTCAAAATTTCCCAATCAAAAACTAAAGTGAAAATCCAGGGAACCATAAATGGTTTTCTACGATACAGGCAAGAGGAAAAGGCACATACACATTTTACGATATTTTATAAACGCATTATAATAAAAGCAAAATTACACGTTACACTTACGCTATGCGATACGTTCAATTTCTAAAAACAAACCCTAGCAGGCAGCAGTAGAACGTAGAGGATATAATACGGGGTAGGGCCACAACCGTCTCTCTCCTCATATACATACACATGCAACTCTGCACTCGTTTGTACCAGGCGAAACATGGGTTTCACTGACAGCCGGTAAAACCTATCATCTGTCAGCTAGGACTGGAAGCTGTCTTATAGTTATTCTCCAGGGTATAGGTTTTTACTTGGAGGCCGAGGTAATGGCCTCATTTACCGAACTTCATGGGTTCATTGGGTCAATGAACTTCATGGGTTCATTGACCCATTCAATACTGAGGAATAATATCATGCTATCATTCTGAGCCAAAACAAACAAAAATATCAGTGTCAAACAGAACCCGGCTTTGTGGGCGTCAGTCAGGACGCCGCCCGTGTCAAACCGCCAGGTCGTAGACTACTTACACCCGGTCGTACATCTCCCGGTGCAAAGCGCCGGGCTCGTATACTACTCACGGCCTGGGGGTCGCCCGGCCCTGGAGCAACGACCACCTCCGGGCGGGTTTCTTGACCTCTGATGACCCCGGCTTTGACCTTGGGCCGACCACGGCCATGTTTTTAGCGGCAGCTGCGTGGAGCAGATTCCCGTTCTATTGGGTTTGGTGGCGGCTGGTAGCTGCTGGAGGAGACTGGAGGAGACTGGAGGGGGCTGGAGGGGAGGGGGGAGAACTGCGCTGGCTTAGTGCAGGCCCCATTACCCTTACTTTATGGGCTGGGGGCGTGTCCTTTCCAGGCCTGTCCCTCCAGTCCCTTTAGCCAGGCTCACCACCCACACTCCAGCCTCAGCGCTACCCACTGGAGTAAGGGAGTCCTGTCACATGCCCACCCGGCAGGGCAAGGGCATCCAAGTTGGCATGGTAACGTAAGATGGATGAACGGCTAGCAGAGTGGTCTAAAGACGTTAGTGAGGGGGTCATCCGTCTCGGGACGGTACCCTGTCAGCAGGGGCCTGCATTACGCCCCAGACCTCTACCTGCACCTTGTTACATCACCCAGTCTACGGTTACATTATGACAGCGTCCCGAGTGGGGACGCAGGGTCGGGAGGAGATGGGGGCCTATAAAGGTACTAGTTTGGAACGTCAAAGTGGGATCAAACTACAAGATGGAGTAGTCGGGATCCTCGGGAACTTTCTTTTCACCAAACTAAAAGAATCTACAGAATAATGTAAATGTAATCTGGTTCATTCAGTCCTTTTTTCCAACCCGGATTAAAAATAAATGATTCCATTACTAGGCGAAAAAACTAGCTCTCCCCTTACGCATGCGCGTATAAAATATTTGACACTTTCTCACTGAAAACATTGATATAATGATTTTTTCTGTGTCCATTACCCATCAAAATACCCTTACATGGGACCTTACCACACAAATGAATTCATTGTATCTCCTCTTCTTACTATTTTCTCTAAATATGTACCATATACTAGTACCTTAGGAACCCGGACAACTCTATTTGCCAGTCTCAACAAGCAAACTGAAAGCCCCTTCTCCAACGACACATCGGCCCAAATAAGCATTATGTAAATGCCCGTCTCCTGAGGGCAGTGTTACAGAATCCATCTCCATTCGACTGACACGGTTGCATAGCTCTATTCGGTTAGATGAGAAGGTGGTGCCTAGGCGGGAGCCCGGCTCTACATTGTGCCCCCACACAATAAAGGCTAAGCGTCCCCGCCCGGCCCAAAGACGTCGTGTGTTCTACGTTAGCAGGCTAATGTGTGCAGGGCGCGCCTTCAATGACCCCCGACAATAACGCCCCCTGTCGACATATTCGGCGTCTCCGGGGGCGCCGCCATTAATCTGATGTATCGACGCCGGCGTCCCTTCAACCTTTGCCGTCGGCCGCAGAATGCCCACGCCAAGTGATGGACGGCGACGGGTCCCTTTGGACGCCGCAGGAACCGGAAACGCTCCCCGCATCGCGATATCTCGCGAGGGGGGATTGTTATTATCGCGGCGGCCATGACGGCGGCTTAGCCGGCTATGAGCACTGAAGGGCCGCGAATGGTCCTTAGGGTGGGTTTACATCGGCCTGCTGGTCGGGTAACGGCTGTGGGGGTCGGCAGGGGGCGCGCGCAGAAATCGATGTAAACGGAGTTAGGGTGGGGCGTTCGGGGACAGGTCTTGTAATTGACAATTCAATATAGAGGCACTCTGTCGGACCGACGTGTCTGTCCATCCGACAGCCCCCAGCTTCTGGACGGCCAAAGCACCTCCTCTAACCCCCCTCCAACCCCCACCCATCACCAACACCGTCTGGTGGCCACGTCGGACCTCTCCACTTCCGGTATGAGCTGCCATCTCTGGTTACCGTCGGACGTGACGGCACGGTCTAAGGAGATCGCCGGGTACAAGCGAAACTCCACCGCGCCAAGTGAATCCACAGTAGCAGACGACATCTGGTGACAAAGGAAACTCTCGTCCGGTCTGAATAAATAACGCGCGTGTTTATCTGATCAGCACTTCTCCCGAAGGTAAAAAAAACAGGCTAAATGTATTAATACAGCCGCTCTTAGTTGGCTGTGTATTATAAAACAAGTGGTTATGGGAAAGCACACAATACAGACTGTCTCGTGATACATTATGCACAGCCAGGCCCTGTAATATGAGACTCAGCTGCCCACACAATCACAGTCTCTCCGCCCGACCCTCCCCCAGCGGCTGTTCTCAATCATTTGTCCCATCTCACGCCACCCCTTTCCTTCCCCTGTCTGGGATTAAGCCACCTTCACACCCCGCTCCCAGCACGCGTCGACACATCCTTTGAATGCCGCCCCCCATCTCCATTCACGCCCGTCTCCGCGCACGCCAGCCCCCGAGACGGAGATCAAACAAAAATCGCCGTGTAATTCCTCAGCGCGCCGTTGGTGGCGCTGCTAAGGGCCGTATTTTATCCCGCTGAAATCTTAATTCCGCGCTCTGTATTCCCGATTCTACATTTACAGCTTATTCCAAGATCCCAGCGAGAGCAGAGGAAATGCTATGGAATCCTTACAAATCCTCTTCTATAGGAAATAGGTAACATAATAGACAGAACCCCCGCTCACCGACATCGACACCAGCGCCCTCTCTGAGCAGCTCGTCACACTAGCCCAGGGGGGCTTATTTTACATTTGGAGCTGCTCGCAGTCTTTTGTGCAGGTCACGTGACATCCCCATAGTGCCCCCCTTTGAGGAGTACTGACCTTCGGTGGTGGTCTGAGAGCGGGCAGTATGTGCAGGGAGCGGTCAATACACCCACTGCCGTGATACTGACCTCCTCACATAGCCTGTGTGTTTATTGCCTGGTATCCGTTAGAACTTAGAGACCATACGTATTGTGCGATGCCGGATGGCATTGGTCACGCTCGATGCACGCCACATAAAACGCATCATGCACGCCATCACAAACAGTAGAATGGATCTTAATATTGAGAATTTTGGTATGATAATCCAATATTTCCCTCAAACTTTGTTGTACTCAATCTTGTGATATTTTTTCACTGAGAGAAGGATGTGAAGTTTTTTTAAAGGTCACAATCAAAATCAAACGGCCTAATCAAAATGCTCGCGAGCAAAGACCTGTTTCTAATGGATTAAAGCCCTTTGGGCCCCTTTAATAATGCGCTGAATTACAAATGTTCTGTAATCAAGACATCTATAGCGTTAATACAGTTACAGTACTCTTTTACCAATACGCTGTTCTTCAGATCACCCTGCCTCGGCATTTATCTGTGTAATAATTTAAAGAAGCACCCTTCTATCGTCAACGTTGTAAAGACTGCAATATGGAGTCGATTTTTGTCTATCATTCATAAGGCAGAACTAGAAAGCTTTCAAATATGATGTACTCTTCACGGAATGCAATTACAAACCTGCATACTAATTAAAGCCGATACTTTGCATTTATCATTATTCCTCTAGATGCCAGTCTTGAGAACTTTAAAAGGGAATAATGATACTATCTTTGATTGATGAGCAGAGACAATCAGCTGATGACTTGAGAGTGGCTCGAAAAAGAAATTAACATTCTGATTAAACTGACAATTGCAATGACATATTTAAATACAATGTTTACTCATATGCTATCAAGACCTTGTACGAAAACCCATTAAACCTCGTGTAGCCTATCAATTTCCATTTTCATTAATTTCATATGAACCTTAACACATGTTATTATGCTGAACGCATTAGCCTTTAATGGAACACAATGTCGGGAATTGTGTATTTAGATATACATGTTTACCATTTGAGTTGTACACTTGAAATGGTATAAGTAGGTACATTCAAGGGTTGTTGCCTTGTTGCAGTGACCACTGGCCATGTGGTCAGTCTATAAGTGGATCAATACCTGCAGCTTCCTGACCACCACCACCTGCTGCCCCTCAACAATCCACATACCTGTCCACTCAGCCGAGGCTTTTCACCTGGCAGCGACCTGCTGAGGTCAGCAAACACCTGGCCACTTGTTGACCCTTTTCCCCACACCCCCGTCGTCACACCTGGTCACTGGTCAGCGTATATCGACTGACCAGTGAATATTGATACTGTCAACTGGGGTGACGTAATCAACCTGTGGAGACAAACTGGTACCACGCGCCGCCGTGCACCGTACCCCTATAGGCCAGTGGTGTAACCTACCTGGGGTTATTGACACAGGTACTCTATTGGGCGCCATTGCAGAGTGGGTTATGTGTTTGTGTGCTCAGTGGTGTTGGGGGTGAGTGAGGGTAGGCCTCCCCTGTTTGCTGTTATCATAATAGCAGTTTGGTGTTAACATAACGACTCTCCATGGCAGGGTCTATCCTTTCCGGTCTCTGGGCCTTTTATAGAAAGGAATATGTTGAGTTGTGTCAACACAAGCACAACAAGTGGTCAGCATAATTCTGTACAATGCCCCCTCCCCGTGTAGGTAGCGGTCAGTGGGTGAGGGGTGGATAGGGGGTTCATGTGGGTTACAGAGAAAGGGCCTGAGGGCAAAGGGAAGATACAGAAAGGGCAGATAGCGGCTTTGTGAACACGCTTATAGATCACTGCCTACCCGTGGCCCTGATAAAAAGCCAAGGAGATCTCTCCATAGGCCTCAAAGGCTGTCACGTATAGATCCGTGGGGGCGGCTTCTCTTTATGTGCACCCCGTCTCACGTCAATAAAGGGAGAAAGATCCAAGATCTAAGGGGGTAAAGGGCCCGGGGTGCGTGTCCGGCCCTCCGATCGATATGGCCGTATCATACTACCCCTCCCCTACTCCCTTCCTATAACCCCACTCACCCCATGCTCGGCCTAGATCTAATCAACCCGGTGGTATACAGCGGAGCATGGGGACACAGGAGGACGCGCCACTTACTGTTGTCCTGTGCTGGGCGACTGCAGGCATCCCCCCTTCTGGCCTGAGCAGCGGCGGGGGGCGGCGGGCGGCAGGCGCAGCAACTCGCGGGTCGGCGGCGGCCGGCATCAACGTAAAGGGAGCTGCTCGCTCTGCTCCCGGCGGCCGCTGGAGGAGGTGGTGGTGGTTGTAGTGGTGGCACAGGTGGTGGTAGTACAGGTGGGTAGATCCTAGCTAACTAACGCAAGTGGTGCATCCCGACGATGAAGATAGGACCGATGACAGGCTGTGGGGAGTTGTCGGGGGAGGAGGAGGTAGTGTCGCTGGGAGGCAGCGCCTACTGTCGGACGCGCTGCGGACGCTGTCTCTCTCTCCTCCACGGTGACGGGACCGGCTTTCTGCGCAGGACGGCTGGTGGGCCGCTTTAGGGCCTCCTCCTGCAGCAGGCAGCAGGAACACAAGCAGCAGCAGCAGCGGCCGGGCTGCGCTACACACAACCAGGGACCCACCACTGGAGCCTCCACCAACTACCAGCATCACTAGCAGCTGGAAGCAGCTGGAGGCGCCCGACCACCGGAAGGACAGGAGGAGGAGGAGGAGGAGGAGGAGCAGAAGGAGACTAGGGTCCTGGAGGCAGCATCAGTCAGCAGTCACCATGGTCCAAGTTGGGTGAGCAGGAGCAGCTACAGTGTAGACTTTGTAAGCACTGACCGTAGAGCTGCTCTGTATTGCTCATTCCGCCCACCTCGTTTTTGCACCTAAATGGCCTTGATACGAGGCTATATGACACCCATATATAAGCCCCACTGAACCCTTTTAGCCTCCACCACCACTACTACCGCGGCTCAACTGGCAATGTCAATTAGCTGGCTAAACTGACGCTATTGTTGGTCAGTCAGCAATTGGTCAACAATAAGAGCAGTGGGCGCGCGCTCATCCGCTAAGTGTATGCATACAACATTAATGTCGAGTGATGCTTTACACTGATGGGAGTCCCGGTTTGCAACTCGCCCATACAAAGGCCTCTGCCACACAGCACCTACAACCTAATCCACTTACCCCCCCCCCCCCTGCAATGCTGCTCTCTACCCCATCCCCCCCCCCCCCCCTCAGCCGATCGTCGGACGAAATGGGATTCTCCCTCAGCCGCAGAACCATCTTCGAGAGTGGCAATAAGCAAGAGAACACGAGTGAAAGAAACTGCCGATTCTACGAAAAAAAATCTCATTTTCTCTTGACTTTCAAAAAGGTCGGGTTCCCTGAAAAAATACCTAAATTGCCTATCTTTTTTTGGTGGCCTTGAAAATGTCCTGGACTTTTTTCATGACACCCTGTGCTGGGTGCATTCAAAGCAGGTTCCTTTACATCGACTAGCTTCAGTTAGCCCCAATGGTAACTGGAAACACACCTTCAGCTTTTAAGTAAGAGTAAAGAAGAAAAGATGACTGTGTAGAAAGTAGAACGCCTACCCCGATATCTTTGTTTAAGGCAGGCATTTTTACTTTACCTGCAAGTAGTGTAATCCTCGAGAAAGTGCAAAAGCCTCAGAAGAGGTATTTAGTGGGATTTAAAACGACTACTAAAAGGAGGTCATTAGATGTCATCCAGGTGCAATGAACAGTTCATTTCTTGTGTCGAATGTTCACATCGAGGCCGCTTTGTAGCCCAGAGGGCGATAGAGGGTGCTCGCGGCAGCTACTGCGTTAAAATGTCAGGAACAGGAAAGTCATAAAACTCATTGCACGAAACCTAAGACATTTTACCTCACACAGAAAGCAGACAGCACTCCGACTGCATTTCTTTGATCTGATCTCTCACACGTTACCAGGCCTCATGTCATCCACTATCATTGCTTTTTCACTCCCGTCGGAGATAAAAAATAAATTTCTTAAGCCTGTTGTTTTCTGAACCTGAAGAACCTGTGGAAAAACGTGGAGAGCCGGCCATCGTTGCATAGGAGAGGGAGGCTTCTGAACTTGAATGGTCCTTTTAATTGCTTTTCATGTAGTCAGGTTAATTAAAAAGAGAAAATATTAAAGGCAAGTACCATTTGTGTTGTTAAAAAACAGGGCTTTTGATGGCCACTGAGCAGCTCATCCTATGAAGCCGTAGTTGTGTAACGAGCAGCTCGCTTCCTTCCTTTCCAGCTGCCTGCGCCCTCACCCGTGCAGATTGCATTATCGCGGCTCTGCTGGCATCGGGTTGGCCCCAATCTCCTGCAGGTGAACCTCTATCTCTCCTGCCCCGCCCACTCCTCCAGCCCCCCTCCTACCACCACGTCCTGAGCTGCTCCAGCATGTCACTCCTGGGTCGGCCCTGTTCTCCAGTGCAGGCGGAGAGAATCGATGTTGGGGACCGTGCACGCCCTGACCCTTTCCCTCCCAACTGGTGTTCCCCCATCTCCCCTACCACTCCATTCCCACACCTCCAGCAGCCCTCCAGCGGGTCTCCAACCTAATCAGACTCCATTTCCCTGATCCACGGGTAAAATCCCCCCTTTGTCGGAGCCATTTATCTGGCCTGTCATCTCAGAGGATGGAGCGTTTTCTGAGAATGAGTAGTATCATATCTCTCTAGTTCTTCCCCTCCTCCAGCGTATCACCTCTGCTCCCATTGTCTGTCAACCTCCAGCATGGGAACCGGCACCTCCAGCGGTACCTCCGACTCCAAGGTCGGCTACCACCTCCAGCACCCTCCTCCTGGTGGCCGACCCTGGGATGTGCGCGTGCAGGGGTCGGACTTCACCTGTTGGGACCTGATGACCTTTTCCGGCTTGTGACACCCTGCAGGGGGTCAAAGTGGTTCACTGCTGCTGAAGGATTAACCCCTCAGTTTCCATTTTACACCCAGAGAACTGGTGGGGGCCTGTGAGAGCGCGGAAACTCCAGGGTTTGGGGGTTAACCTTAATCTTGTATTCCGTGCCACACTTTGAAGGCGCAGAATAGATTAACATCTAGTAGCGTCGGTCCCTTGAAAGCACCGTTAGCGTTTCCACGGCCTTTGGCAGGGAGTAGAATGGGAATAATGCAAACTTTTGTAGGGAGAAAAAGGGGTCGGAGACAAATACGCACACTAGGCCTTGGCAGCCCCTAGGCCGCTTCCTCCCCGGCCAGCCTCTTTTGTCGATTGACATCGGGAGAATTGAGGTGAATGGGAAAACAGCAAATTCGTTCGGGCCCTTTTTCCCGATTTTGTCCGCTGCGGGGAAACTCTTTAATGGAAAGGCCCTCTGGCGTTTGTATGCCGGGCGGGGGTAGCGCGCGGCGCGGCGTGGGGCGTAAAAAAGGTAGCGCGGCGCCGTCGCCTTGTTTCGCCTGATCAGAACGTCGGCGGCCGGGTTCCTGACCGGCCTACCAAGCCGTCACTTCATTAGCACCTGGTCCCTGGCTGCCTCGACGTGTTAGCCACACTGCCGACACACAATTATCAGCAGGACGGTCTGCTGCCCCGCCCCTGCCCCTCCCTCACCTCTCGGCCCTATAGGGGGCAAAAGGCGCGCCCTCTTCCCCTGGGACCCCGGCCCCCACCTGCCCACCTCTACATCCCACTAAGCCTGTAATCAATAGACCCCTCCTCCAGTATCCACCCCCACCGACCCAATCTCCCCACCACCCCGTCATACGCAGTCGGAAGTCGATCCGTCGTTAAAACCAAGCGTCGCCGCCGCCGCCGCGACCATCCATCGTCGACTGGCAGGGACCCGGAAGACGCTCCGTCCTTCCGGCTGGAGACCGGAAGCACGTCTTCTCGGCCCCTGCTGTATCGGTTCAGCCGACCGGACTTCATCGCCGATTGTGATCCGGAGTGGTTTTCGCGCGTCCCGCCGGGCGCGCCATGCAGAGTCATGAATTAGTGGATGAGCCTATCCTCTCCCCCCTACCCCCCCTCCCAAGGACCTCCACCCCTCCTCCAGGCCGCGCCCGACGCCCGACGCCGAGGGCTTTTTCCCGCTCACATCCATCACTAGTCCACCCTTGTCTGAAGTCACTTGCAGAAAATTTTGATTGCAATTACTCCGATTTCCGCAAAAAACGCGGCCGCCGGAATTAAAGAGCAACAGACTGACGAAACGCGAAGCCTATTGTTATTTATTCCCTGTCTGAGAATAGACAGAACAGCGAGGGACGTTTGAATACAAAAAAGACTGTTTCAATTGTAGATTGAGAATGTGGCTGAAAGGCGAGCGGGGTGAGAGAAAGAGACGCGTGCCTAAAACTGCCACTGTTCCCGTCTCGGGTGATAAAGTGTTTCGATCAATTCGCGGAATTAAGTGTCGCTGGTCGGCCAGCTTTCTGCTGCTACTCCCAGTAAGACAAACACATTAGTTTATGCGCCTTCCCCGGTCGTCGATTGGCCTGACTCAGCAACCCCTGCTGCCACGGTCGGCGTCCAATATCTCCAATCGACGATCGGCCGACCCCGCGCGCCCCGACCCGGCTACCTCGCGTCCACGTTCAATGGACCGGAAATGGCCGCCGCCGTCGGCGCAGCGACCGTGACCGTCCCATCCGGTGGCCGATTTTGGATACTTTGCCTTTTCCTGTTCTGATTTCAGGAAGAGTGGTAGGTGGCAGTGGGTGGTCTTAAGAGGGGAGCTGTGGCATGGAGTGCCAAAGTGGTTACAACTGTCACTTTAGATGGGATGGCAGTCGTCTGTGGCTAGGATCTAGGACAGTAAATGGGTGTTTTTTTTATTGTGAATGTGTTCAATGCGAGAAAGCAATTAATCTCTTTCCCTGCCGGGGCTTGCTTTAAGTGCATTATAAAAACACTTAAATCGGTTCCAAAATCTACACCGTTGTATGGGTTATTCCTTCATATTTATATGTCACCTCTATTTAATACCACATTGTAATTCAAGGCGCATTACTTCAATAGACCTTCATCTAAAATGATCTTCATTTGTCAGAGCTAGTTTTCACACCTATTAACGATCTACCGTCCAGACGTTGGAAACCGCACCGCTAAAGACTCTCCTCAAAGCATAAATATCTGTTATATGGGAATATTTTTTGTTATTATGTAGCAACGAAACCATTGGCTAGACGGGAATAGGATTGGTGTGCGTCTAACGAAGCGGTGCAAAATCTGTC
Source organism: Lepidonotus clava (assembly GCA_936440205.1). Taxonomy (NCBI): domain Eukaryota; kingdom Metazoa; phylum Annelida; class Polychaeta; order Phyllodocida; family Polynoidae; genus Lepidonotus; species Lepidonotus clava. The sequence continues at coordinate 26,583,324 of OW387135.1, forward strand.
CCACAGGAAGCCATTCCTCTACACACTATACGTATATCATAATGTGCTGGGTACAAAGCGACCGCCATACGCCACGTTCCCACAGTCGAACTCGCCAATCCCTCTTCGTCCCCGACCCTGGAATGGGGATTTGCCTTCTGACGGATCAATTCTAGGCCCCCATTAGACACTGGGTACTGGAGCTGGGGCTGGTGGCCGGACGACAGGATGTGGGTAAACCTATAACGTATATCACCCGGAACCTTCCCCTAGCCATGCTAGACTCAGTTATGATGGTACGTCGGGATGAGACGTCACATAAGGGATGAGAAGAAGCCAGAGCTGAGGCTGATACGTGTGTGTGTAATGTACTGCCACTCACTATGTCTTTTTTTCCCCAAGCAGTTGCTACATGATCCAATGTCTACGTCACGTTCAGTAACACCTTACACTGAGACCACAACTTTGGCAGACTCTTGATACAAGATTCAGAAAACTTCCATCCATAGCTAGTATAGGATCACTATTTCCCTGGTGGCCGGAGGGATCAAAGCCAGTAAGCCGTGAGCCAGGCCTTACTAAGGACCTCCTAGTGCCACCTTGCGTTCACAATAATTATCTATACAATGATCAACTTTATCCATCCAATTCCCGGGTGGCGCCCTGTATAGTTTAACTTGGAGCCGCCGGATGTTCTGCCTGTAATAATTCATACATCTTTTTCCCGAGTCTGCGCAGTGGACCCTCCCAAAGTGACCTCTTTTACAACAGGCACAATATCTTTAAGGGCTTTGACACCAGACACAATGTCTTTAAGGGAAAAGCAGATCGGATAATGGTCTCCCCGGTGTGTTTATTCCCGGACAATGTGTCTAATGAATCATGTATATACCGTACGGCATTTTCTATGGTATTCTGTAAACTGAAGAAACGGCCAATTGCAAGAGGGTGTCTGGCAGTTTCATATCAATGTGGTACAGGATAAAAGGAGTTGGCCTAGAGGAATTCTCTTGATATAAAAGTAGTAGGGTTGTAAGACTTTGTGGTAAGCACTGAAGCATTTCATACTGTTAAGACCTGAATACTTAGTAAAACGTACAGGGATATGGTCCCAGAGATAGGATTAAGGGATGTTGTGATAAACTTTCCCATACTAAGGCCTAACCGAGTATGAAGAACTCCAACCCTCCAGGGGAGGAGCGACCAAAAGTTAAGTTGGCAAGACACGATATAAGGCTATATGCTTCAAATAAGTGAATATGTATGCAATAGGGGATAGGTTATTGTACGCAGGGCGTACAGTAGTGTGGGCGGTGGTAAGGAGGGCCCCGAAAAGCCAGGGTAGATCCACAGGGGAGCCGGGACCTCGCCCCGCCACCTCCCAATATAGCCCTCATGCATCAACCAATCGATTACCCTCCACTCTCCATACATAATCACCAACCCTGGTCCTTTCTCCATCACTCTCCAGCCCATGAAGGCAGTCATCCCATCCCCCAAGCCTTCTCCCCCTCCCCTCTCTCTATGGGTTCCATTCTGCTCAATTTCTTTGTCCCCACCGGCAACCAGTTCTTCCCAGAATACATTTATTGTTTGAATAGAAACGTCTAGGATGTATAGAACCGTGTGCAGTCTGGCCATAGTCTAGGCAGATAGCATTGTAAAGGCAGCAAAACGTGTGACGAGTTGTAAAAGGAAAGGAAAAACGTTAGTAGATAATCAGATTTTCCCTCAGACAAATAAGGCTGCATGACTATTGTCAAGATCTCTAGAAAAGTAAATGTTAAGAGAAAGAGCGAAGGGAAAAAAGCTGCTTGTTCATCCAAATGGATTTAAAACATCCGGTTTAAACATAGATTTACATACAGGCATTTTCCTCTGTGCACTAGGCCATATGTTATACGACACGCGCAAACATACATACATGTACGCTTAGCATGCAAGAACATACTTGGGAGGCATCTTCGACCACCACAGGCTACGCGCCAGTGCAACACAGCCAATACCACTCCCCGATAGCTCCACATTCTCATCATAACAGGTTTAATCGACTCCAGTAATGTGAAACTGGAGTGCGACACGCAACCTTCGACTAGGTTTTCTGTTTTTTATCAGACAATGTTGCTGGTGTACAGCGCCCTCAGTGTGTTCTGCCTCGGGGTGTGGCCTGTGGGCTGGGGCTGGGTGGGCTGAGGATGGGTGTAGTGGGGGTGGTGGTGGTTTGGGCCCCTGGAGGATGGTACTGGATCATCCAGAATCAGCTGCTTAACACCGGCCTGGCAACTTGGATAATGTGATAAACATCAACTACAATGGGTGTCGATCGTGCCTTAAGTACACTTTGTCTAAGTTATGCTTAGAAAAGCTTTGTTTTTCCCCTAAATGGCCAAGCTTTATTTACTTGCATTAATGGTTCTGTTCAATTAAGAAAATTTACGATGGATAGATATAACAACCTTGTCTCTTTGAATTACGTCTAAAAAGAATGTTATTGAACTCACTGTTTCGTGCATTTACCGCCACGGAGTATTGGTATACAGCCACGGAGTAGGCATATTCGTATACTCTAAAGCATATGTATTGATGTTATATAATTTTATAATATCCGTTTGCCTAATTGAGTGTGACGAGGTGGTATGATGGCGTACTGTATGGTATCTGCTCTATAACTGTGTGTGGCGGGGCACTATGATAGCGTGGCCTCATCATCCCTATCGACCGACAATCCCAATGAGACCCCTCGACCTAGGCAAAATGTAACCATTTCCATCCCACCCCGATATCCCAGCGGAGAAGCATTACTGCCACTCTATTTTACTCCTGACTCTATCGTTCCCTCACCTCCAAATACTATATCTTCTTCAATTCAATTCATATCTTCTTTATTTGATGTGGAAGTGGACGGCCACTTTTTGGTGGGAACCATTTGATTTTAGACGAGCTCAGGCAGTGATCCATCAGCGCAGACGACATTTGGCCGACTGGGAGATACCGAGGGAGTGGGTTAGCTATTGAGGGATTAGGGGAGGGACGAACTTTTGGGACGTTTGCAGCCATCCTGCGTCTCTATAATATGAGCCACTGGTCCTGCTCATCCGCTACTCCATAGTCCATTGGACGCCGGGGGCCAGCGGAATTAGGTTTAGAGCAGACGACTTTTATAAGTCATAACAAGCAAAGAGACCACGGATAATTCAATGACTTGTGGCCGACCGAGATCTGCCGCTTTAGGCTGAAGGCCCATTTTACCCCGAGGGGTAGGAGATAACTTTGTATACACACTAGGAATACACACCTGCTTGGCTCACAGCAGCTGCAGAATTTGCATTACTATGGATTACAAGGTCTCTTCAGCAATATCATGCCTGGTGCTCTCGACCATCTGATGCATTTCCAGCAAGCTTAACGAGAAATGAGATTTTAAAGGAAAAGCGTCTTGAAGGACATTTAAACAAAGTAAAGATAGCATCCAAGGGCACGTGCACGTGGGAGCGTTCAGTTAAAAAGTTCTTAAAGAATATAATTCTAGTATCCCTAAAACTGTGCGACATCTCACTCACTCTGCATTCAATGTTACAGTAAAACAGTACATCTAGACTAAGCCCGGATGTTGTAACTCTGTCATATTACTCATTTCTTGACTCGAAATCTAGAGTGTTTTCTAATTGTGCCTAGACTACTTCTGCTGTGTAGCTGCTGCCTCTTCACACGACCACTTAAACCTTTTTCTCTCAGCTGGTTTAATAGCCATCCTGGCAGGAAGCCGGCCGAGCTGAGAGGGCTGTGTACCAAAAAAGCCCACCCGCCTAATTTGGCCAAATTGGGCTCCCCTTATTGAGTATTCTCCGTCTTGCTCACACCTTATTGGAACTGGCAGAGTGGTCGACAGTCGTGTCGTTTGTAGCAGCGACGTGAGCCGGATGGAGGCTGCTTGTGACCACTGCCCCCTGGCCCTAGACCCCCCGCCCCCGCCCCGCCCCTGGCCCTAGACCTCACCCACCCCCTGCGCCTTAACCCCCACTCCCCCAGGCTGGTGGGCTGTGGTTATCTAGCGGCTGACACCTGGGCTGGCCCCGGGCGTCCTCCAGGTGACAGCTGCATGGACAGGGCCCGCCGACGGCTTAGGTCGGCCCAAGGTCGGGGGGTGGAGGGGAAGGACAGACAGCAGAACTCCCAGGACCTTATAACTCAGATTATATAGCGCCTAAAGCCCTCACCCAAACAGAGTCCACTGGTAAGCCCCCCCCCCTTTCCCTCCATCCCATTCCAGAATATCACAACCCCTACCCAACCTATAGTGGTGAATAAGACAATCTGGCACAGGCCTAAGAGGCTTGAGTTATGACGAACCTTTACTTGTGCACGTAATTATAAGAGGATAGAAGAGTCCGTGGAGGAATTATGACACTCTGAAGGCTATCGGGGGAGGTAGGGCCCTTGTCACCCTAGTCCGGCCCCAGGCTAGCCAGTCACCCCAACGACCTCTGTGCCCTGGGTCAGGGACAGCGTGACAGCGGCTGTCACTGGGAGCTGGTCCCCGCTGTCTCTGTGTCTGAGGTAATATCTTTGTAGACTTTAAGTCTAGACACGTTGCCTGTTTTGCTCTCCTCCCGGATTCTCTTGGAAGACATATCAGCATTAGATGGCACGTTTGTTCTGACAGAATGATAATTTGACTTGCTCAAATTTTAGTAGGCCTATACATTGTTATATTGTCAGATTGAGGTTGCAGAAACAATGAATAGCTCTGGCAACCTTTTCTATCCCAAGACTCTTTTCTTTTGACACGTCACATTTCGTTGCATTTCCTTTGAAACTATTGATTTAAAATAATCTTGTGGCAACGCAACTATAAGAGTGAGTTGCCGCCAGATCATATATTCATTATCATAGATAAGTCTCAAGCACGACACTCTATGAGAAGTGACCATACTTTGGCTTCCAACACGTGCATAGAACTGCGCTGGTATTACTTGGTGGCGTTTGGATGAGGATAACCCCTTAATAACCCGACCAGCTGGGATGGGGCGCGTGTCGTCGGGGCGGCGCGTCATACCTTAATGGATTTACCCGCGCCGGGAGTGGAGCGCCGTCACCGCACCCAGATAAACCATGAGTCACACTGACTGATACACCGCGACACGACTCCAGGCGTCGGGAATAAAGAGATCCCTGGCGCGGGAGGGTGGTCAGGGCCATAGATCCTGGTTACTCCAGGGCGGGCGGTGCTGATTAGGGTGGGTGCGTGCCAGGACCGATCGGAAGGCATGGGTCCGGAGACGGGCGGCAGGGTCGGCTGTCTGTCGCTGAGCAGATTGGGAGCTGCTCGTTCAACTCCTGGCAGCTCATCGCTTTGTGTCAGCCCTCCTCCAGGGGGCGCCATCATTGTCCTGTCGGCTGGATGTCGTCTGCTCAATAAACAGGAGGATACAGGTGTCCGCTACTCGTGTCTGTCTGGCTCCTCCATGTGAAAGGCCCCTACTGGTTTGGAGACAAGTGGTGACCCCATGTGAAGGGCCTGGGCCCTCCTCCAGTGGAGAGAGGGGTCAGGGGTAAAGGTCGGACATCTGAAGACAGGTCTGAAACACAAAGGGGGATACTTGCCGTCATGGGATCGACGCAGGTGGGCGACGAGTCGGGGCTGGCCGTCTGCATGACCTTCAGCTTAACCTCTGCAACTTAAATAGATATGACCTTCCTCCAGTAGGCTACAAACACAGTTTCCGGCACTGACAGGATAACCAGGACTACTACTATACCGTCCGAGGTGGACTAAACCCTTGCCGTCTTGAGGAACGTCTTCCCGTTTGTTCCTCGGCGGTATACTGACTGTAGAAGCTCCATACCCGACCCCCCGCCAATCGCCGCTACCGCCATCACTTATTCAGCCGAGGTCGGCGCCTGCAGGGCCACTGGGACCATGATCTGCCTCTAATTACCAATTGAGGCCGCGTCCTCCTAGGCCTAATTCTCCCCCGGTAAACCGTTCGGCCTAATCTAATACAAGATCGGCATCTGCCGCCGCCGCCCGGAAACAATAGTCGCGCCGTGTGGGGACGCGCGAGCAGCTCGCTACGGTTTATTTTATTAGGGCCGCCCCGTCGGGGAGTGCTCGCTACGTCCAGGATTAAGGGGCTCGGGGATAAGGAAAAGCCGGTTGGGAGGATCCCCACGCTGCTGTCAGTTGCCAGGAGGCCCGTTCTAGTAACGTTACTTCTCTCCCAGTCCGATACTTCCGCCCTCCACCCATCCCACTCAGCGTCCTCCACGGGGTGGGCCTCCTGGGTTTAGGCTGCCGCTGACCGGGCCCATAAGGACCGGGCCGACTTGTTGGTGCCCCTTGCCACCCCTCTCATTGACCTCTAGCCCTGCCCCCCATTAGAAGTAACTATCAGACGTACGTCACTCAAACTACCCGCCAACACGCCCCCTGCCGACAGAAGCCACGCCCATTTCCGGTTCCTGTTTAGGTCTGACAACTCTTATCGTTTTCTTGGGGTTGCTTTCTGCATGGAGCAGTTATTTAGTTTTGCCGCTGTTATCCTGAAACTTGTATAGCGCTCGTTCTGCCGCTGATAGCCCAGCCGGCGCGTGTGTTTGGCGTGGCGCGGCCGGTGGGCTCGCCTCACACCAACCCCCCATCAGGCCTCCCTAAGGGACCTCCGGCCGCGGCTTAATCAACGAGATGGACGCGCCGCCGCCCTGTCCGACATGCATATTTCAACATGGCAGCCGCGCGTCCGGGCCGCTCATGTCGTGCACAACTGGTGCGCAAACGGGCCGCTTGCGTCATGGAACATAACGCGGGCCGGGAAAGGAGTAATTTATGGAGGCGACCGCCGACTTCATTACTTGGTCATAAACACGAAGACTGGCTGCAGAAACGACGTCTATACACTTTCTCTTCTACGACTGCCAACACTGTCGTAATGCGTCCGGTCGCGTTGGAACGACTGTCCATAAACACGCACCGCATTAAATATGGAGGAAAGTACAGCAAGTTTGTCAGTAATTTGTCCATGTTTGTCAGTAATTTGCCCATGTTTGTTTACTATGGAAACATCATGGGAATAGGCTAGATCATGTTCCATTGAAAAAGGCAGCGTCTCATTGGGAGAACCTGATACAATGCCAATTTTGCCTATACTACTCGCTTCTCTTCGGATTAACCACAGACCCATTTTGCGTGTTAACAAATCTCGGCATACTTGTATTATTCAAACCCGGCTATCATTCTCCGCGTCTCACATGTTTACACGACATCTGTCAGGAAGGGGATAAGATATTCAGAGCGATAACGATGAGAAAGGGGCACAGGGACCACACAGATGTTAATTGTTTAATCCCCCTACTATCCCACTAGCTGGAAGAACATAGGCCAATCGGCAAATATATTTTTTTTAGTAACAGCAGCTTTATTATATTTTCCCATTCATACGCATTATACACCAAACGGGGTATACCTACATGTTGCAATATGCTGGACTTCCCGTAACTATTGTGGTACGTAGGCCCTAGTAACTACCCCACCCCTTAGACGCACCCCTACCCCATCGTCAGGTCAGCCGTACCTCCACCTCCAGGCGTGAGATCAATGTTTCTGGGATATTAGGCCATGCAGAGGTCGTCCTAGTTCTGAAGACTCCCGCCAGGCAGCGCTAGTGAACGGCGCACGTGACACGCTTCACTGAGCAGGCGCCATGACCCCCACGGGGTCACTTCCGGCGCCGGGTCCCGGATTTACATGGGCCATCAGGCCAATGGGTGAGATGTGTGGGGGTGGGGGGTTGAGCCGGTAACATACAGCTTGATCCCAAGGTCGTATTTACTGCCTACAAGTCGCTGGGTGGTGGTTCCTGAGGAGGGCAGCTTTAGTGAAGTCGATAAGCCGCAGGAAACCACCAGCTGACCATCGATTTCACGTCGCTGCTTGTTTCTCCACACAACGTCGTATTGACCCTGTGGCGACTTGGTTGGTCTCATGTCGGACCCACCTGGGGTGGGGGGTGGAGTGTGGTAATTTCAGGACGGGAAGGGTGTGTAGTAATGGTGTGGGGGTGGTGGTAATATAGGCTGTAGGGGTGATGGCCGGAAAACGGTCCCATGTCGGAGTCGAGTCACGCCCCTCGGAGCCGTTTCGCCGACAGCACACCAGGCGGCGCTAGAATCTGTCCCTCCTCGGGTGTCACAAGTCGAAAAGTTACTCGTGGCGTCCTCCCACCAATTACCCCCTCCACCCCCCTCACCCCCCGACGCCCACCCACACATGTACCCATTACAGGCCCGGCCCCGGCGTGAACGTCCGAGCTGCTCATTCCGACCACGACGACTAGGTGGCGCCGCGAGCTGCTCGGGTCGAGGTGGTGGAGCGACTCGGAGGGCGACCTGTCAGTGGTGGGGCAGGGTAGGAATACTAACACTACCACGTAGGGTGGTGATGTAGGTAGGATGTGTGGGGCACCATGTATACGAGTCTAGCACTGGAGAAGGTGTGCCATTCTATATATCGTCTAGAATAACATAGCACTAGTGTCATGTAAGTGGCTTCCTACTGTAAGTGTAGTGTCATTGACAACTGGGATGTGTTTCTTTTATGGCCCTACCGGGTGTACTAGTTCCCATCACCAAAAATGTCTTCTCACCCCTCCCCTTTTTCCCAACGAGCACTTGAGCATATTTCGATACGCAACCAATAGACTAAAGGACAGCTTCCCATTTTCAAAGATAAACCGATGATGGAAAATGCATTTAACGGACAGGGGGTAATATACGTGGTTGCCATTAACAACCTTGAAACCTCACAATCCTCAGTTTTTTCTTCCCTTTGAAACCCTCCTCCAGGGTGCTACACGCCTGAGCCGCCTCCTGTAGCCTAATGACAGCTGTCAGCCCCCATCCATAATAAAGACGCTGGCGGCACCTCGGCACGGCCCGCCGCCTGGTGCCCGGTGCCGGAGCCCCTCTCTATACTACTCACACCCCGTCATCTATATTACATTCTGTGTGTCCTCGGCCTCCTCCAGGGGGTGGAGGTGGTGGTCGGCAAATCACAGCCTCTGCGTGGTGAAGAATATCTGCAGCAGTTGAGTACGGAATGAAACTATGCAGGTTACAGTTGCGTCATTTCTTATTGTATCATGTATGTGGTCTCTCTACCCGGGATCTATCTTGAACCTACAGTATCCTGCACTAACTTAGCTCTATCAACGCTAGTCTGGGGGCTTGATAAAGAAAAGCCAAGTGGGTGATTTGTCGGTGAGGGCGGGTACAGTTGTGGTCGGGGGCCGGGGCGGGTGTGTGTGTGCGAGCAGAGGGCCAACTAATGAGACGAGCTTATCATAGTAACGAGCCTGTGCCGGCCTCCCCGAGCTGCTCGCTGCAGTCGCTCGGCCGAGCTGCTCCCCCTACACAGATGCTAATGGCACACCTAGGGCGAGCCGCCCGGCCGCCCGACTCGTGCCCTCTAATGACATGCAAATAAGGACGAGGGGAACGATTATGTACAGCAGACTAGGCCGTGATCCCCAAGTCCCTTTTTTTTCAAGGACACCAGAAAGACCTTGTTGGCTATCCCATGAGGTATATGCCTTAGAGTCCGTCCTCACAGCTAATGAAACATGCATGTATACAGTGTCATGTAAACGACATACACGATCATTTCCTGGTTTAAACGACCACATCAATAGTGCTTTTATCTCCTTTTATCTCCTGTGTTGTTAAGGAATAGCCCTATCTCAAGGCATAAAGCCCGCTCAAAGTATAGTATCATTTTTCCTTAAAGACGAATAATGATGCATTAAAGATAAGGTTGTGGCTAAGGGACCAAGGTTAAAATGACAGTGACATATGTATGAAGCTTCACATACTTCTTAACCTCCTCGATACTTCATCCAATATCCCCTCCTGCAGCCCTTCCCAGAATCCCCCTCGACCCCAGATGACTCCCTAAGGCCACCGGAAGTGTCATGGTGGACAATGGGGGCCGCCATCTTTAATGATGGTCTTTGCCGCTGGGAGCTGGCGGTACGTCATAATAGGCATGTTTCCCCTGCCCACTCAACCCACCAGCCTCATTCCGCTGGTACCAGGCCCCCAGGGGTTGTTTATTCATAGATAGAGACTGGCTGGTATCCGGCGAGATGGGCCAGCTGCCCGTCTAGGCCGACATGATGTTAATCACTGATGTACATGTCTTAATACTCAAGTGGACAAAATCAACAAAACGTCTGGTACGCAGAGATCGTAGGGCCACTCTTCACGTAGTTCAATTATACATAATCAAGTTCTTCCAAACTACACCAACAAGAAAAAACAATGTTAAAATGAATTCAATTTTTGTATGATCTTTGGGATGTTGTGTTTCTACCAGAAAATAAAAATATGTCATAGCCAGCATTGATAATAGGTCCCTGATAAAACTGTTTCAAATCTCTTTAAAGTTATAGAAGATATTGCTAACGGAACGACCAAAAAATACCGTCTAAATCCATGCATATATTATTCGACGCAATTGATAAGAGATAAATGCACTATTATATAATCTATGTAGAAATTAGTAGATAAATGAAATAAAAAAACATGTTGCCGAACATCGCTATAAATGTTTCCTCTTCAGGTTGCTTTTCTATTGCTGTATTCATCCGTTCTGGCTTACATAATCCGACTTAACTTCACCGTGATACATTATGGATGTGTGAATCCTACCTTACTCTTCATGGATGCGAGTTACGAGACAAATACATACCTGCAAGTAGAAAAGAAACATGATATTAATGATCTATTCACAAACAGCAATGTTACATGAATTTGTATAAGCTGATTGCATTTGCTATGTTAATGTCTATTCGTTATTTTCTACGCAGATTGATATTGTGGGTATGAATTCTTAATTTGATAATTCACTAATGACGTCATAGACTGAACGGATTCAGTTTGTCTCATTAAGGTCTGCGGGGGGATGGCAAATGCATGGCACGATTCATGATTATTTCGGGCTGGCATGTTTGGGTGCGCATACATTAACAAGGACAGTCAAGAGACATGTTTATAGGTTACTTCGACAAACATGTAATACCAGTACAAATCTCCCTCTACTCCCAGCCTTCTACATGCCCACGCCCCCTTTACAAAACGGTATACTAGATGGAAATATTTCTCCTCCATACGGGCAACACAGAAGAGAACAACTCTCACGAATATATGTAAAAGAAGTACCAGGATTACAGATTACTATATTGCGGGGACATACTAATCTACTCCCCATAACCTAACCCCACTGCGCCCCTCATCCACTTACTTCTTTATACTCCCCAACAACATGGTAGAATACATCCCTCACGTGTCTCCGTGTTGCCACCAGGTGGCACAACCAACACATGAAGGCCCCCCAGGGTGCCCTTCACCATGTGACCCCCTCCGCAGGTCAGCTGACCTCCTCCAGGCGGGGGTCCAGGCCTCAGGAGGCAGGCCCCAACCCCTACCTACCACTAGGTGGCTCCAGCGGCTGGTAACACGAGCAGACCCCCCAACCAGTCGCCCCTCTCTCACGTGCCTTCTATTTCCCTTTCAAGTACTTTTTGCCATGAGAAAAGAAATCAGACGCACCACCACCCATCTACACGACGGCAGCGCAAATAGGTTGATATTGAGTCACGCAAACTGCCCACCATGCTCATAAAGCCTCCTACTGGTCTGCCTCCTACCGGCCTCTATCAAAAAAGATGTAGATGATTGAGTTTCCAAAGCCATAGCATATACTATATAGCTGTATGCACATATAATGTGTAATTTTGATATTACTGCTTACGCTCGATTAAAACCATTTAATTAGCTTGCTAAGTGGGTCTTTATGGTCGACCATACATGCCTACATTTCGACCTTATTGTCTTAATCTGGACACATATGTGTTTGTATATGAGATATGGTTTGGTGGCCACCTAAGAGTATAGCTGATAATGGTATATCTGTGCTTTATTTATCTCTTCGTGTCAACGTTACCCATTTTGCCCCCGGTCTCTCTCCAGGCACTTACAGGAGGAGCTTTACCTGAACAGTCACAGCGTACATAGGGAGCCAGGCATTCGCTAATTGAGCTTATTGCACAACGTAATTGCCTATAGCAATTACATACTAATGAACCCCTAATGGTCAATCTATCTGAGATTAGAAACTGCATGTTCCCCCAGAGGTCAGAGATCCCCTCTGATGCGGCTTTCTCTGCAAACAGCAACAATAAATGGTTTCTATCTCACCTTTATCGTATTAAGACCATGCAAAAAGTAAGACTCTCCACATTTTATGTCCCAAGCTTAAAGTCAAAACAACCAAATGACCAAAATAAAAAAAAAAAAACATGTACAAGATCCCCACTTCAACAATATTCGAGTCTTTCCACTTCACTGGAGTACCATTTTAATTATTTCCCATCCTTTTCTGATCTTGCACACAACCATGCCATCATTTATTAGAAAGTTAAGGCCTGGTTTATTGGTACAAACATGTCCATGCCATCAGTTATTGGAAAGTTAAGGCCTGGTTTACTGGTACAACCATGTCCATACCAGCAGTTATTAGAAAGCCTGGTTTACTGGTACCCGTGTAAACATGTCCATGCCATCAGTTATTAGAAAGTTAAGGCCTGGTTTACTGGTACAAACATGTCCATGCCATCAGTTATTAGAAAGTTAAGGCCTGGTTTACTGGTACAAACATGTCCATGCCATCAGTTATTAGAAAGTTAAGGCCTGGTTTACTGGTAGAAACATTTTCTACCAGGCCGTGGGTTGAACCAGCTGGGAGTGATTGACTGGTGCCGACTGACCCGTCCGTCTGCTTATTCCGGCCCCATGTCGGCGTTCTTTACGATGACGACAGGGGCCCTCTTAGCAGAGGCCGGTTTATGGACCGATGTGGGGGCCGGGGTCAGCTTTTAAAGCATCATTGATAGTCGTGTTGCATGCATGTATGAATAATGGTATTAAGGTATAAGGACAGGAGGGCGGTTGCAGTGGCGTAGTGGTTAAGCAGCCGAACTTTCGAACGTGTGACGCTGCTTCAGGACACCCAAGAGCTGCAATACACTTCAATTCTTTCCTGGCATCTTCATAGATTTTATCATAATTGCAGCAAAGGAAAGTGCCAAGACAGATGATATGCTATCTATTCAAAGAAGTTCCCGATGTGTTATCCGTTTACATGCTGATACTGAGAGAACCGTCCAGTTTCCTTCCGCCCTTATCTTATCAGAGTGGGCGGTCGTGTTTATTTGGTATTGGGTAACAACCGGTCAGCTTGTAAGCAACACGGGAAACACGTTTTCCTGGACTGTTAGTTTCCATGTGCTGTGTAATGAGATGGGCAGACTCCGCCAGTGCATTAATGTGTTTTGCCAAGAGGTCTGGGCAAAAGTAGGTACGCTGAAGTCACGTGAGTACTCGATAAACGACCTTCAGAGATCATGCACTCAACAGTATTGGTTGAGAGATATAAATGTTATAATGGAATAATAGTTGTAAAGATTACACTCATTGATGATCATGGGAAAAAGCGTGTTTTCCTCTAGTACATGCTCACCTCTTTCTTGGCCAAACCAGCGAAGACACTTTTGTTCTTATATATACAGACCGCCCACCCCCGCCAGTGACAGGCGAGATAAGTGGCTTTCATCCCCCAATATCGCCTGGAGATCACAAATAAACCTATAAATATTCGCGACTCCCCATGCCTGCCGCAAAATAGACATGGTCGCTGGTCGGAAGGGGCTATCGGCGGAGCCTGCCTCCCCCTTCCTCCTTCTCCGCCTTTTATGTACGCCGCTAGCCTCTGACAAAAAGGTCCACCGAGTTTGATGAGGTTATGAAGCCTGCGGCGGTGGACTGCTTCCGCTTCGGCCGACATACATTATCAGTATTTGCCAGGCCTTTCGTAGGCCTGGATTAAACCACGTTAGGGGGATTGGGCGAGCACAGCAGCACCCCTCCCCTCCCACATCCACCCACTCGCCCGACGCGGCTCGATGTAGTTTGCTGTGGCTTCTCTGAATGGCTTCAGTAAGTGGAGCCTCTATGTATGTGGCTTCTGTATATATGGCTCCGCTATGTGTTGCTTATAGATGATCATTGTGAGCGCTCTGCAGAGGACTGGAGAGACTGCTGTCAGAAACGCTCTGTGAATGTAGACTATTTATTTGGTTCCACGATTTTTACCATAAGTAATAAACTTTGTGACCATGCAGAATAAAACAGTAAGAACACATATATTTGGTACGTATATTTGCCTATACTTATTGTGAAAATGAACTTGCATTGTTTAGGATCAGACGTGCATATGTAACAGGTAGGCTGTGGATGTTATGTAGTACGCAGGAGGCAAATAACATTGTCTAGTATCAAGCCTATCTAGCTTAGCCCCCTCAAGCTTGGTAAGTAGCTCGGGGGCACCATAACGCATGACAAACCCTGCAGCATCCCAGCCAAGCGCTTTCCCTGGACGGGATGATTATCTCCACTGCCAACTATCCGCTACCCTCAAGCACTTCTTACCTAGCCTAATGGCCACTACCGCTCAATTGATCTTCTTATGTTATCCGTTTTTCCCATGCCTGCAATGGGTGGTATCTGCGATAACAGCCACTCCCCTAAAACACCTCATAACCCCGCCCGCTACTTCCCACAAGCGCAATTATTTGCCGAGCATGAAATACCCAGCAAAAATAGTAGAGGTTATCTTTCCGGTGGAATTCGCCGTGATATGAGGCAAATTTGATACGCAATTTCATTAGAAGGCATCCCCCAGTAAACATGTTGTGTTTTAATTAGCACTTGGCGCATAAAAAACCGGCATTGATCGTGTCCGTGGTACATCAAACTTGTATCAACTCTGGCTTGCCTGTCGGCAGTGGTTGTTTGGAGTCATGCAATGTGTGTCGGGAACACCCACAGCCAATGGAATATTCCCGGAGCTTCCCGCAGCCCGTGGCCAGCACTAAAAGTGCACCGGGCCAGACCGCACAGAACCTTAATGTACCACTAAAGAACACCTAATAGCAAAAATGGCGGATCTGAAGGACAGAAAAATAGGGAGAAAAAATGAGAACGAGAAACAAAGCCTGTCCTCTGCGCCAATAATCACAGCTACAGACGTAACATAATGCCGATCGGTAGATTGGTTTTTCCCTCCCCAAACATCGATTCTCATGCTTTGATTAAAACCCCTCCTCTCTCTCTGGTGGCTCCCACGTGCGACAAACCGGCGAACTAGACCCAGGTCTTCATCAGTCGACAGGCGCCTCGTTCTGAGGCTAGGTCCAAGACGAGGCTGGCAAGTGGGCGATATTAGAGTGGGGACACGAGCTGGCGCCATCTGGCGACTGCAGCCAACAGATGGGCGGCCATGATGGTGGGAGTGGGTGCAGGGGTGGGAGCAAGAAAAAAAGCAAGGGTATGGAGAGGGAAAAATCCGGGGCCTCAGACAAATTACCTTCCTCGAAATGAAACACGACAGCGGCGCGGTCATCGCCGTCACGTCGCAGCTCCAACAATAGCCATAAAAGCATCTCAGTGAGAATATGTCGGGGCCAAAAATGTCCCACTTAGATTTCACAATTACTACATCTTAATACACTCACGCTCCCAGATTCAAAAGAAAAATTCTAAGAAAACAACCAATCAGGCATGTTGAGACTGGGGGCTGCTTTGTCTCTTACTGCCTACTCCTGCCGGCGTAGATTCTACAAAGTAATGGCCTATCCATCAAGCCGGGGAGGTGTCGCAGCGCTCGTTGGCCGACGTTAAATGACAGAGCGACTTTTTCTCTGCCAGCCCAGTGCACACACTGCGTGCAGCGCCTGCTGACAGTGGTGGAAGGCCTGCCAGCCTCAGCCTGCCAGCCGGCGCTCTGTGCTACAGGTAGCACCAACCCACCTGTCACGTCAAGGCAGTGACGTCATCATGACGTCCATGTGTCATCGGATACTGCCAGAGAAAAGTAATTTTATCCTTACCGTAATAACTCAACCTGTGGCAATCTGGACTTTTCTTGAATAAACAAGTATTGCTCATTAGTGTATGTCACAAACACGTGATTTGCCGTGCAACTGCTGAGGCCTAATTTATTATTGTATTCCATAACTTTTATTTCATGATCTTTACTAAATCCTTCGGCGGCGTTGGCTTACATTTTGTTACTCAAGTTCCCTCTTTTCCAGAGGGTGGCCAAACAGTCATTTAGCTGACCATCTACATCGTATATTGTAAATTGCACTCTTTCTTTCCCTCAGTGGCATTAAGTTAAAGGCGGTGATCATTAATCAGCCCTTAAAGCATGCGTACACGGCGACCACCCGTCTATTTGACCCTCAGGGTTGCAGTGATTAGGAGAGGGAAGGCGGATCAGCAGGCCCTGTGTACTACTCCCGCCAGTCCCTATTCAAGCAGGGCCAGGCAAGATGACAGAGCCGGGGTCGATAACACAGAGATCTCCCAGAACTAGTTATTACAGTCGGCGGCGCGCTCAATCCCTGCTGTCGAGCCCTTTGCCTATATGGCAATGGGGGCCTGTGTATTACACATGCCAGTGAACGAACCCGCTGTCGACAGGCCGTCAGGAGTAGGGCAGCGAGGTAATCATAGCCCACAGAAATGGGAGTACATGTACACAGCAGTGGCCCAATGCATGCGGGGCGAAGATCAAAATGAGGGACGTCCATGACAAATGCCACTCCCTACTTTTTCTCCCCCAACCAGAACCCCGGCTTGTTGCTGCTCTCTGTGGCTCGGTGGATTAAAATGGCGGGGTGTACAGGGAAAGTGAGGTTGTGGCCCTGCCAAGGTCGGTTGCCCTTTGAAGGTCAACACCACTATATAATATCAGCGAAAAGATGGGAGAAGGGCCATTTCCAATGGGTGACATTTGCAGCTTTCGTTTTCATTTCTAACTTTGAATGCAGAGCCGGGTCTGTTCGCCTTTTTAGTAGCGGGAGAGGTTGTGTTCGGGAAGGAGCAGGAGGAGTAGGGGTGCTGGGGCAGTCTTAATCAGAGAGACGCAGGCAATGACACCAGGAGCCGTCGGATGATTCACCGCCCCGATATCGGCCCCCAATCCCGCCGTGCCCAGAGAGCGGCGGACAGTGAGCGCCGCGCGCGGCCATTGTCCGCACTATACCAACCATGAGGGTTCCACCATTTTGTATTTTTATACCATCTTCAAACTCAGATAACGGATTCTGAGAGAGGATATTTTCACGTCTTTCCAACAAGGTATGCCTTAATGGAATCCATAAGAACAGTCTAAAATAAGATTCATATTTAAATTATTGAAATCGACAAATTTAAGATTGGCTTCACAAACTAGTTCCGGTCATAAACAATGTAGTTCCAGTTTCCCTGCTTGGAGGTATCGGGACCCTCATGGGCCGTATACCCGACCGGTCGGTATCATCGTCGTCCCCCAGCAGCCAATTACTTCCGGGTCAGCCGGGACCCTGGAGGACGCACTCCTATCGCACTCAACAGCGGCCGTGGCGACCACTGGAGGGCGCGGCGAGCACTCCCCGCGCCCGCCCCACACCTGCCAATCACTCGCCAATAGCTCGTGTATCATTTTACCCCGTAATTATAGGAGAAACGCCAGCGGCGCCAGCAAGACCTTTTTTAACCTTTCATTCTCCGAAGTCTAGTAAGCAGATTAACTCGTTTCTTCCTGTTTCCCCTCCTGGTCGCAGTGATTTACATCGGGTTCTACAATATCGAATTCAGGAGATGCTATTGATCAAATTTTAACGGCATTTAAAGTCACTCCTGATAAAGGATTAGCGGCAAAAAGCGATTGTAGCTCAACGAGGCGGACTCAGAAGAAGCGTCCATTATTACAAGCCTGCCAGGAATCATGGAATCAGGAGGGTTAACACAAAACCAAGCCCCCTGGTGGCCGATACAGAAACAACCAGACTGGAATGTCGTCTGGGAGTTTTTTTTGGCGCGCTTTCCGGAGAATGCTGGGATTTCCGGATGACGTCATCCATCAGCGTCGCGGCGTATGGCCGGTAGAGGGCGTGACAGAGGGTTGGGGGCAGCTTTGTTCCGGGATCCCTGTGATCACTCAGCGGTCAGTTATCTGACCGATAGGGGCTTGTCACACACACAGCCCCACATCAAAGGTCAGCTTTTACCCCCGCCCTAACAGAATCAACAGCCCTTAAAGCATGGCTTATACTCCCAAAATAACATCATTATAGATCTTGTAACGTTACACTCCATGTCATTGTTAGTCACAGGGGCTAAGGTCATTGTAATGGACTTTACACTCCATAATAGCCAGGGCTACCAGCGGCTAAAGTCATTATAGGGTAGGGAACAGTCTAGAATACTAAGTGGTTCCCTAGCCCTGGGTCATTGTAATGAGCCGCGCCGTCTAGAATACCAAGTAGTTTCACTAACTCGGGTCGTTACAATGAAGCTTAAAAGTAAGCACTTTGTAGTTTCTTTAACTACAGTCTTGAACACGCTGGAATACCCAGTGCTCCTTTTTAGTTACGGTTGTAGGTTTGGCCCGCTGCCACCTCTGAGGATCGCGGTACGTATGGTGGGTAGAAGATCGGGTGACTGGTGGTTAGAAGGATGTGGTTGGGGAAGGTTGAATGAGGTGAATTAACCCCCTTTGTCTAGCCAACACACATCACAGTAATCTTGATATAAATACATCTACATGATTTGAAAAAAAATAATGTATTCGTCCTTGTGCATGTGTACAACCGACATAACAGATGCCTAGGCCTGCCAGAAGTCTAAACCTATACAGCGCTTCCTATAGGCGAAGACCAAACGCAATCTACAAGAAACTAGCGCTTTCTGATTGCCAGCAACTAGATTTGTCATCAATGGCTTCTCTGCCTTACTTTTTCCGTCTTTATTCCCGCCCTCTTCAATTTTGATTATTCCGCATGAACAGACATCATTGTCAAATAACGATACTTCAACATCTTTGAAATTGTCGGTCGTAAAACCGATAAAAGGCTATTATTTTGTTTACCATCTTCCGTGAAATTTTATCGACAGGCTAAAGGAGCGCCTATTTTCACTCAGAAGCACAAGAGTAGCCTATAAGCTAATCCATCTAAAACAAATTGAATCCGCATATAGTTTTATAGCTTTACGGCTTGCCGCTCGTAAAGGAGGGAAATCGATAGTTTATTGATAACAAAATTGGGCTATTACAACAGGCTCCTTGCTAAACATTTGTTCTATTGATTGGTTTAGCAATCCAGCCATAAGTAGGTCCCGGTAGGGTGTATCTCGAGTACTGAGAGTACACTACTATAAACAGTTCTCAGACTAGCCCCTTTTAGAAGTAACCTTACCTTCATCCCTAATCAAACCTCCGACTCATAGAAATATTCTCTTGGAGTATCAATTTGGCCGATCAATCTGACTACTAAAGAAAAAGCTACTACAGTACACTACTGATGTGTATCAACAGTTTGATGTGTAAGTAAACAGCATTGTAACTGATCCACGTAGATCTACTACACTTAACAGCATCTCCGATGTGAGCCTTAGGTAGGCCTATACAATATGCCTGTATGTAAGGTGCATGAGCACGTGTTGTTGTGCTTCAATATTTGTTTAACCCTTGTGACATTCGCGTGTCTGTTCACATGGTGCGTTCTGTATATCCATAACTTTATTGATAAAATCAATGTAATTTCGAGCTGCATGTTGTTTAACTGTTCAGTCTTTTCCCCTGTCATACCATAGCCTGCTTCCCTTGATACATGACAGACCCCCCTCCTGAACCCGTGACATAATGAACATTATCACCATAAAGCCAATCTCCATTCATCAAAACAGGACATAACGTCGACATAATTATCCTACACATGGCAACATGAGGCCCGACCTTAAAGTAACCAGCACACCCCTAACTCTCTAACCATACCGCCCCTACCCCTATACGTCTACATAGCGACGCTGCCAACTCCATGACGTCACAGAGCCTGCTCAATGACGTCATCAGTTTGTGATTACGCCCGGTAATAACTCGTGCTATGGAGAGAGGGAAGAGGTTGGGCTCTCTAGGAGATAGTACTATCAGGGATACCAGCCACGACCAGTGGCTATGTGAAACTCACGCCAACTGCTCATTAGCTCAGAGTCCGGCACTAATTGGCTATCCCTTATTAATCAATTTGCTCCGAGCAGCTCGGGCCTTCAGTCACACCAGTCGCGCGTCACAACAGGAGGACACTGAGCTTAGCGTCACGTCCCCAAGACGCCGTGTCGAGCAGCTCAGTCTTAAGCTAATTAGTCTAATGTGGCGGGTCTGTCGGCGGGTGAGCTTCTCATGTACGTGACGTGAAGTGACGAGCACGTCGTGGTGGCGACGTGGGTGGGGTGGGACGTGGTGTGTG
This sequence comes from Lepidonotus clava, assembly GCA_936440205.1. Taxonomy (NCBI): domain Eukaryota; kingdom Metazoa; phylum Annelida; class Polychaeta; order Phyllodocida; family Polynoidae; genus Lepidonotus; species Lepidonotus clava. The sequence continues at coordinate 26,603,708 of OW387135.1, forward strand.
GTAGACAGACGTCCGGACAGGTGCGTCATGCCTTTGTTATAACCTACAGACCTCCCACCGCGGAGTCTCTGATTGTGAAGGCAAAGCTCAGCATGTGGTACTGGTTATTGCGGTGTTAGTTTTTGTACGTGTGCGCTTGACTAGTTTACTTAATATAATTTTGTTATGTAGCCATTTTGTATAATATTTCCATATCACGGAATTACATTTTATTATGAGGATGAAAGTCAAAATGCATTAAAGGTTGTGCAACGCCATCGAGTTGGTGAGTCACGAGCGCGAGGGACAAAAGACAGAAAGCTGGTTCAAAGGAGAGGCATGGTTTTCGACCAAGATGCATAGACCTAAAATGTAATACTGAACAGACACAATTTTGGGAATAATATTATAAGGCCATCAGCGCAAGGTTGGCTGATTTCAGTTCTAATCAGAAACAGAAGGAGTCGGCGCTGCTGATGACAGTTTAAAACTCCCCTACTTGCTATGTTCCCAAAGGAGGACTAAAAGAGCCCAGGCAAAGCCTCGAGCATTGATCGCAGTGCCAGGCCCGGCTAACAAGGAATTCGGCGCCGAGAGAGGAGAGAAATTACTTGTAGACTGAAACGACGATCGATGAAATCCATCAATAGTCAGAGAGACGCGCTGCTACCGGAGGGTAGTAGATTAGATAACGGCAGCGCCACAAGTTGGTGGGAGACAAGCTCGTGGCTAATGTTGACAGGTATCTCGACTGAGTCTGCCACTCTGACGCTATGGTAAAAAGATGTGATGTTCCTACACGGAACCTCACAAAAGGATCTATCAAGCAGCCCATGGAACTGCCTCTAAGGAATAGGCAAATAGAGTCGGACTTTGATTAATACCTTTGCGTTCAAAGGCAATTGGTTTATGTGAATGACAACTGGATCTAGATAAGCTAGATCATCTATTTGGACATTCATTTAGTCCTTTCACATTACAAGTATAACAGTATTTCATTATAACATTATGGATTCATCTAGTTTAAATTTATTTGCTTGTGGTCGAATAATCACTGGTGTTATAGTGAAATAGCTTACGTAAATAAAGAAAATTAGCATGTAATGTTGGGGCCGAAGAATAATAGCTAATTTGCTCAATCTATTAGCATATTATGTTGATAGGTTGAGCCAATTAGTTTCTATTGGATGTGCATATCTCCAAAGATTTATCCTATTTCAAGGAGTATGACTGAATAAGCGCTGCACTTTAAAATACAGCCTTACTCCTAAAACAGACTCCCATACACTTCAACCAGTCTTACTCCTAAAACACACTCCAATTAATCTCCTGAATAATACATTCATAAACCCTAGCACTTCCTTCCCACGGAGGTCTAATACGATAATTCAGGCGGTATCAGTATTGCATCTATTATTATTATCGAGTGGCGCCGGGGCGGGTGGCGTTCTTTGGGACCGACAAATTGGCTGGGCCGTACATTGATCACGCTGAGCCTAATTCATTTACCGGTCACACCATCGATCTGACCCCCTCCTCCTCCACGGTCCGAGCCGGTCACACGCTCTAACCGAGCTGCTCCAGGGCGGACGGCGCCTGGAGGCATGTGGTGGTGGTGGACACAAGGACTTCCCCTACTTTGACTGCAGGGATAGACTGGAGGATGGAGGGGTCTGAGCCTAATTGGGCATTGGACTCCCTGTTTTTGTAGGGACATAATGTAACTTGGTATACTGTCTTGTTCTCTACTGTAGGGATACACAGGAAACTGCCAACACAGATAGTATTCTATCTTGTTTTGTAGGGATACTCTGAAAACAACTGCCTACGCAGTTAATATACTATCTTGTTTTGTAGGGATACAGGTATGATTATTGGGTGTGATTCCTTGGCCGGTTTCCCCTCACAATGACAATTGTCTCCATTTCATCTCACATTTATTAAAAGATCTCACACCTTCCTTCCCGCCGTTGTGTGTCAGACAATGAGTCGCTCTTTTTGTGACGTCAGAAGCAGGTCGAGAACGGCTCTATGTGGATAACAGAGGTAACAAAGGGTACAAACATCAAAATAAATGCATGGTCCCTTTATTTTTTTGTTTCTCTTTTTTTCTCGTTTGGTCCTTTATAGACAACGGTATTTTATTTGGAATCCCAAAACGAACGGCACAGGAAAGGAAACTCTTCTAATGAGATCCCGGTCAAACCTCATTTAATTAGCATGATCGTGCACCTATACGTTAGTTGAAACGTATCGACACAAATTAGGCATATTACTAGGTCTCATCTATTCTGGTAGAAGTGCTATGGTCGGCGGACCTCATGTGGTTGTCATGGTGATGCCACTCTCGTAAGATGGCACCACCTATGGTTTTCTTAACAACAAAACGGCCACTTACCAATACTATAAAATCAACAGAACGAAAGTAATGAATTTACTTCGTAAATTGTTAGTGACCTTGCAATACTTATCTCATCATACAAAATATAATTATAATATACTTATTTTACTACTTAGTATGTGGTAATTTCAACAAGAAATTGCGCTTTAGAAACTCAAAACAAGGCCTGAGCAGGAATCTTTATTTGATAATGGTTAAAGAGGGTAAAATGGTTTATATCTACAATTGCATGAAAAGGACAACAGGCTATAGAATAGTGATAAGACCGAGACGTCACAGTAGGACAGGCACATTATCTAGGTCAACAGGACGCTAGATCCACTAGTTGCCATGGAAACTCTCTTAGGGTTGGATCCCAGGCTGATCTAGAGGAGAGGGGGGTGGGGGTGCAGGAGGGGAGACTTGGGGAGGTCGATGGATTATGCCTTCGATCCCCAGCCGATGGGGGAGGACCCCGTCCTTTGTGGGTAGGTCACTCAGGCCTCAGCCTGGTCAGAGTAAATGTGAGCTGCTCCGAGCAATAGTGAGCAGGTCCCAGGAGCCGTCCGTGCTTCTGACTCCCCAAGCTTATCAATACGGCACGTTCTGTTTTGGCCAGTCGCCTCTACTTCTTACCATGGAGGAGCAGGGGAACTGCGACGCCGCCAGAGTCACTAATTGCGCAGTGCACAACCATTGACCTGGAGGATGCCATGGCCGTGGTTACATTATGAGGAAAATAATAACCTCCATCCTCCAGGAGCAGGTCAGCGCGTACGTGATCCGCTGTAGTAGTAAATAAACAATCACGAAGGTAGGAGGAGGATGTGCACCATCGTTTCCCATAACCGCCCAAGTTAAAAACACACCTCCCTACTAATTTCTTTGTACAGTCGACGGCCGCTGCTGCGTACTGTCCAAGACCGCCAGGCCGAGCTCAAATTAGCCCAATATTACCTGGCAAATAATTAAATCCATCGTGTTTGGAGAGTCGGTCGGATTAACCAAATTAATCCCGACGTGTTCTTCATGCCCACTGAAATGTCATCATTTCTCTTCTTGCCTAATGCAATTGCAGCCAAATCAGCAGGTTTTCGGAGGCGCATTTAGGCCTAAAGACAGCAGCAGCGGGGCTGTTCGTGGCACGTTGCAGGGGAGGGGAGACTTGAGCTGTGTTTGTGGGCTGCCATTTTGACACCCCATAACCCTTACTCCGAGAGGAATAAGACCGAATCAGCTGCTCGTTCTCCGTCATGCAACACGGTTAGTCTGTCAGTCGTGCCCGTGTCGCCCTGTCAATCAACCCCAGGGTGTGTCCCCTGAGGGCACCCTGCACGAGGTGGGGGCACATCACAATGGTGGGTGCCAACTCATCCTCACCATGGAAACGGCCCACGATGGGGGCTCGTTTTAGACTGATGGCCGCTCAATTCCCACCAATATGGCGCGTCCACCACAAGAGGCAGAGCGTGTGCCTCTCCTTAAGGTTGGCCTTTTACGAGACTCCTCATCAGCCTGAGGAACCTATGTCACTTTGCCCTTGATTACCTGATCGGCAGCGCGCTGCGGTCATTACGCCGAATTAATGGTCCACTACCTGATTGCCAACAGACGCACAGACAGACAGAGAGAAAAGACATCAGGCCCGCACCTAGGGGCCAGGCCCGCAGCCAAAGGAAGCAGTCTTTCCAATTGGCCGCCAGGGGGGACGGGAAAGCTGGGGCAAATGAAATGAAACGCCGGCGACGAAGGATGAGAATGGGATGGAGGAAGAATTAGATGAACGATGATTAATTAGTGGCAGACATTGCAGATGAAACTGAGGGCCCTGCTCTCCTCCTCCGGCCGACCAGCGACCATCTGGTAATGACTCGGGTTAATCTAGCCTCTAATTATCCTGCATACACCCGTTTTATAAGCCGCTGATGGAGGAGTAATCCGCTTTCATCAATCAGTGTCATTTGCAAGGAAAAACAAAACAATTTATTCCTTAAATAACCCATCTAACCTAACCCATTGGTACAATACTGTCCCCTTTGGAGTCACCCATAACCTGTTGCCTTATATAATATTGGTTGGTTTGAGTGGAAAGTAGGACATTTTTGACAGACTAAACAAAGCGCCTTACTCGAGCTAATATTTCCCTAACAGATGGAGGTGAGAGGCGGCTTAGGGCGGCGGACAATGCCGGCCGTGTGTGGGTTGGGAAGTAGAGTACAACAGGTCGTACGGCAACACCACCGCTGAGGGCCTGGTAAAATCAGGTCGTACGGCTACCGGCCTGGTTAACTCTACCTATACGGCAATACATCGAATCTCGATGGTAACACTTCAAAGATATATCCCCACTTCAACACAGGTCTATTCTTAATCTGACATGGCCAGACAATAGTCGTGCAGCTGCACCCACTCCCCCATCTCCCCCTACCGCTGTGCCCCCTCCCCCTCCTCGCCCCCCCTCCCTACCCCCACAGCCTCCATACCTGGCCTGACACGCATGACCCCTGACCTCTGACCTGCTTTAAAGCCCAGCTGGCAGTGTCACCTGCGCGCTGACAGCTGAAGGTAGTGTCCGACACGGCCTGGCACTTTAGACCCACAACTTGTATCACAGCCCGTACAACAAACTCCCCAAACTGTGCTACAATCCCACATGTATAATTCAAAGAATTAAAACCAAAAACACATATTTTCTGTTGCCATGTGTAATGATTCGCTGCAGCATGTATTGCTAGGATTTGAAACCGTGGGAAGGGGATGGAGACAGCGTCGAGTGTTTGCGTCAAATAAAATGATTTTTGGCGCTGGCTGCTGTGGGAGTAGCATCAGATGTCAGAGATTGAGGCATTCTTGCACACACTACTGGCTGCCGGCCCGGGAGGAGGGTGGTGGAGGTGGAGGTGGTGGGAGAACGGGGTGAGTCATGGAGGACGGGTCCCCGGGCCTTGTCAGTCGACCCGCCGATCCTTTGTCTTTGCCATGCCGTGCAGGGGTCATGCAGGAGAGTGGGGAGCAGGCCACACAGTGATGATCGCAGACACAAGCACACGGCTCCCCTCCCACAGAGTGGGACACGGGGCATGCAAATAAGCCTTCCAATTATAGGAAAAGTCTGGGATAATCAATTCAGAAAGTATTCCATTTTGACATAAAATACGCATATTGCATGGCCTATATTGATGCACAGGTGATAGATTCAGCACCTAGATCATTGACGTTTATCATCTCATTGGCGTTCGCATACTTTTTAGCACTACACCAGCCGTCCATAACACTGCATTATTCTTGCTCTACTTCATGAAGTCGTTTTCTTTATGAACAGGCCTGCGACTCTCGTTAGCTTTCACCTGGAGCAGTAACTCCCAATCCTGTGTTTACGACCAGTCCCCAGCGCATGCTTTCCAACGACGTTCGTGCCTGTGTTTATAAGCTGTGCCTAATCTTAGTTGTCGGTCCCCTTAATGATTAAAATGGAACCAGGGCCACTGTTTTGAGGATGAAAGAAAGACGTCAGAGGAAGGAAAGGTCAGTGGGAGACATGGCGATGTGTGATGTTGGTAGGATGGTGAGAGATGAGGGGTCGGCCCCAGGACAACAACTGGTGCTGACAAAAGACAGGTAACCGCTTCTAAGCTGGTGTAGGTTAGCCCTGAATGTGTTCCCAAATTGGCCACAATGGGACACAAAGACTGCTTTCAATTGGCCAAATACTTGTCTAGATTGAACCCCACCTTTGTCCAGAAACTGTTGTTATATGGGAGGAAGGATGGACATGGGGAGTATACAGCTCAGGCAAGACATGCTGCGGTTATCATGTCGCGGGTATAGTGAGCTCGTTAAGAGCAAGAATAAAAGAAAATGCTAGAGAAGGAAGGAAATGAAAACTAAGAAATTAGAAGGAAATGGTGGACGTAGGCGTCATCAGTTTATGAATAGGAACATTTCCCGAATGATGATGTTCCTATTCATTACCCTTTAACCTCAACCGAAGGGACATGGGACCTGTGAAGGACAACAACACGTCCTGTCTACATGTAGATCAAAGTGTGTGATGTTGGTGTCGGGGGGGGGGGGGGCGGGAAAGCTGCGTGCGCATCCTCCACAGCTCATCCATCATGGCCGACCGGTTGTAATGAAAGCGAGGCTACTGCAGCTCCCTACGACGAGAGTTCACGTCGCACCTCTCGCCGACAGCCACGGGACCAAACGAGACTTCATACATCATATGTCCCCCCTCCTCCCCCCTTCCACTCCCTCTTCTCCCAGCTCATTTTCCCACTGCAGTGTTTCCGCTCCAGGCAAAACAGCAATGGGCCAAAACAACCGCTGGTACAACCCGTCCACAATAACCGTGAAGTGTCGGACGCAATACTCAGCAACACGGCGGAGGCTGCCATGCTGACGTCATACATCCGACCATGCCCTTTTCTCTAATCCTCCCATGAAAAGCTCGCCTAATTAAGCCCTGATCAGTCTTTTGTTTAGAAACTAAGTGCAGCTTTGTTTCTTGGGACGGGTCCCCTTATTTTGTCTCCGCTCGGATGTCAGTTTTTATTTCCAGCTCGGAAAGCGAGCCCACCTCTGAGCCCTCGCTTTTCCCTGTGTTTCTTGTCTGCTTTCTTTTCAGGAGAGGCATTTGTACAACATGTTGGGCTGTGGTACACTGGCCTGGTCCTTTTCGAACCCCGTTTGTTGTTCATCCTTATAACTGAGCCCCAAACGAAAGAATACAAGGAATACTTCTCTAGCAGCATCACGTGACTGAAACGCCAGAGGTTCCCGGATGAAGACAAGAGATGTGGGGCAGAACTCGGCAGTGCTGGAAAAATCGATGGAAGGGGTGGGGTGGGAGTGGTGGGGTGAGGGGGATGGGAGTAGGGCGATGGGGTAGTGGTGGGGAGATGGGGTAGATTGGGCTGCAGGCTGTGGCATAATTCTCTGACGCCTAAATTCGGTCAGTTAGACGCCAGTATAGGGGCGTTCAGGGAGCGCCCGGCTCGGAGGGGCGGCGTGGGGCGTTGGGTAAGGGATCTAGTACTGAAAGGCCAAAGGGCAAGCTGTATGGATAAGGGGCGAACTGTACAGCTTCTACCACCCCTCCAGCCCTGTGTATACACCCACACCAGCAGTGTGTTGACCGTGGAGGACTCCTCCAGGCAGGACCAGCCAATATGACCCGACATTGAGAGCAGTCCCTAGACCCGCGCCAACACAGAGAATCCCCCAATGCAGAATACGAGATATGGACTGATAGGAGAAGACCACTCCATCTCACCCCAACCAGCGGTGGGCGATTGCCCCCGGTGCTGACTGTGTTTACACTCAATATCGGCAATGTCCTTATCAGGGGCGTCCAATGCCGATTGTCCCAACGGGCAGGGCAGAAATAAAGCCAGCACCGGGGGAAGGTCCTATCAGAACTCACTCGGTGGGCTTATAATACTCCCTGCCCAGGCGCCAGGGGTAATGGGGACATTTGCAGCGACAGCCCTCCCATAGTTGGAACATGCAAGGGTCAGGATGGTTCAACTCAAGCCAAATAGTAATCAACCCTATCCACACGTTGCCTGCTGATCCTATATGTAATATGAGGGTCCCGACTCATCCAATCAGCAGGACCGGAATTAGACTGTTTTTAACCGGAGATAGACTGAAAGGCATGTAAATTGATATTTCATACGTATCATAAAGAAACCAAACATGTTTCCTATTCCTACTGTATAGATCCTACGTCCTCTTATATCCTGTACAGTGTAATCCTCAATTGTTTCAATAACACTTCCGTCTTTCCCGGCCTCATATTATATCTTTACAATGTTTGACTGTTATTTATTTTCTTATTATAGCTTCTGTTCAGTTTTCAGTTCATATTTGGGTTAAGCTCGTGAATGTTCTCTTATAGTCATTTGAGCCTTTAAAGTGTTGTCACTTTTCAGCAAAACATTGTTTTGGCTTCCTTTATCTATACATGGAAACGCAGTCTTCTTGGAAAAAATTAGGGCCTCCATATTGCGATAGTACCCCTTCGGCTAGGGCATTAGCCCATATTAACCCAAATAGGTACAATTACCCCAAGTAAGGCAATGATAATTAGGTATTTGAGTTATTCTGTCAACTGTGACAATAACTCGGATCCGACGACGAGCACATTCTGTAAGCGAGAAGTAACGGAACATCAGGTGAATTACACATTGAATAAACATTAACCGTTCATTTTGACGTTTTAAGTGCTTATGATGCGGGGAGACAAAAGATCCACGTTTAGATTAATCTGAATCATGTCAGAGGCAAAAAACGCAATTAATGATGGTTTATGGCGATCCATGTAATTGGAGGTTCTTTTAATTCTTTTATGACAATCACCCACTGTCTATACCAATTCGGTCAAAGCACGCCGCACAAATTAAATAATAAAACAAAGGACCCTTTTATTTGAGGATAGGGGGAGGTGCATTACATCAACCCACTGTACTATGATGTAAAGTGCGGTAAAACCAGCACGTAAACTCTAATCACTTAGACAGTCATGACCGAGATGAGCATGCTGTAATGAGTAGTATACGTTACGTATTCCTGGAACCATGCCAGAACCCGAGGTTACGGGCAACGAGGCGTGAACAGAATAGAGCATGCATAATGATGATATTATTGCGGAAACCCGTCTGAATTATCGGATTTACGATTGCATTTTGTCAGTGGTTTGTTTGCTTTATGATGATTCATTAAAACATGGGGTCCATATTTTGGTGCACTTATCTGTCAAATGAATTCATGAGCTTCTCTCATATTTTGTGAAAATACATATACATGTACGTGCACATGTGCTTCTTATACGATTCATATTTTAATAAGTAAAAGCTCTGACGTCAACCATGAATATTGACTCAAAAGAATCACGATATAATCGTGACACCACATAGAGCTTTTTTCAGAGTGCAAAATAAAATACTTAAGTGATGAATTTAAGACATACACTTTGATTTTCCCATCTATTCAAATTTGTGTCATTTTAAAAGCAGTATCGTGTCCTCGTTAGATGAGTGCAGTTCTGAAGTGCAACAAAGTGCTCAATGAGTGCTGCACGCATAGCACCAGCTGCAGCGATCCGCTGGTCCCTGGGCGGTAGATGAGGGGTTGTCGTGACAGTAGGCACCTGACCCCGAACAGGCCGGGAACCAGCCAGACATAAAGACAGCTGGTCGGCCATGACACACGCCAATGTTCTTGTAAAAAGTAATTCTGCAGGAGTATTGGAAGATTGAAAAGACCCCTGTAGATGCTATTGTTAGTTTACATGGGGTGGGTCGGCTTTACAAATCTCATATATATCAATTGGCGTGTTTACATGTGTGGCCTCAATCGATTGAATTTAAGTTGCACCACCATTATATATAATTATGACATACATATATTATTATGTAAATAGGCATACGCTAAAAGCAAGTTAGGCTAGAGAAAACAATGGTCAGTATAGTGTATGCCACTACACAACTAATAACATGGTTGTTGCAACTACACAATCTACCCTTATGTGTAATATACCAACGGGTATCTACACCTTTCAACAGTAAAAACCATGCGACCTGCATGGCACCATTCCCAACCTTGCTGGCACAATAACAACAAAGGGATTGTCTTTGTCTCCGACGTCTAGAAAGTGTGACAGTCTGTAGATGTCAAACCACCTGTATCTCCGGCCCCGGTGACATAATGGCCATGCTAGGTTACTTTCTTTCTAACAAATCCCCTCTTCCCATGGTCGAATTGGGGATACCAGGGCCTCGTCTCTCAAGCCGACCTACCATCTCAAAGTAGTAAGAGTAGCGAGCAGTCAGGCCTACAGACTAACCAGGGCCTTCCTATATTAGTACATATACTATTTGAATAATTCATCATTCTTTAATATGATATGCTGGCCAATTTAGGATCCATCTATGAAAGGATGCACTGACATAGCATGAGTATAGGAAGTCTGCTGATACATAAAACCATGGTAAACAAAATAATCAACAAGTTAAGTTTTCTTTGAGGTCTAGGGTATACAGCATACTACCCCCTCATCCCCTGAACCCAGCTCCTTACTGCGCACCTGAGCCAGGTGAGTGGTGTGTAACAGGTCGTTACGGCTGAGTGGGCCAGCTGAGGCAAAGTTATGAATATACCATGGCCTGCACGGCAACCCCTTCAGCCAAGCCATCCACTACCTCCTGCAGGTGGTGGACTTGTTTACCTGTAGGCCCAGCATACCTGATCCCCCTGGTGACACCTGATGCGGTCATCATGCACATGGAGTTACAAATCAAATAGCATAGCTCACTTGATTCAGATCAAAGGTTTAACCAATGATGTCAGCTAGTGGTATTCCTCCCAAATTCTGCCATCTTTCCCAATCTGTCATCCCTAACCAAAAGGCCTTGGGCGCCCAGGTATAGGCTACGCCATGACTCACAGACTTCAGCCTATATTATTAGCATACCGTATGGGACAGGTAAGGTCCGGCTGAATACCTGCTTTCTGAGAAAAAAAAAGACTGGTGACAAGGAGAAGTGAAGTCATGGCAGCACTAGTTTTCTCCAGGGAGGAATAACTCTAAAAGGACAACCTGTTAATTCATGGTAGCCTCCAGGTGTTAAGATCAGACCGTGGGGAGGTGAGATGGGGGAGGGGGTGGTGGGTCGTCAGGTGTGAGAGTCAGCAGGAGGCAAGTACAGGGACGGCAGGTGGTGCTTGTATTAATTAAGGCCGTCGTAGCATGGCACACGCTACCAACCCCCCGACCCACCCACCCGTTATGCACAGCCACCACCGCCATCAACAAGTCAGCCGCTGCTGCTCTTGACGTTCCTAGGCAGCAATTCATGTTAAACAGTGCTGTGGGTGAGATGCACACCTGACATCAACAGGTAAACAATGCCTGTGCTTGCTTTCCACCGCAGTGCGGTTGTTGCTCCTCCTCCACGTGTTGCTGGTGCTGATGCTCAGGAGGAGACTACCTATGGTAGTGATGGCTGAGGGCGGTCCACTCCACTCCACACACCTGCCTTTATCGCTGGCCAACCTTAACGTGCTGTGCTAGAACGCTACATATAATTATTTAATTGCAGCTTATGTACATGTAATTACTTATTACAGCGCCAAATTGAAGGCTTTATTGTATAGCCTTTGTTTGTCAGAAATTAGCTTAAAAATTACATATATTATGTTTGAATTCACATAATTAATGCTTAAAAGATTAATGAAAGTACATTGTACTCCCTATTAAATTCTTAACCCAAGACAAAGGAAATCACTTTGCCCTACTAGTGTAAATTCAATCGGCCAGACAATACACATGAATCAACATGCATATGAATACCTCAGAATAGCTCTTAGATTTAAGGCAGTTCCTGACCAAACTGCAAAACATCTAGGGGACTCATAAAAAAGGCGAAAAAACAAAAGCATCAACAAAGACATCGAACCGGGATGTCCCCTTGCCTTAAAGCCCTCAGGTCTGGTGGGTCAGTGAACGCTTCTATCTGGACTTTCTTGTACATGTATATAGTCGGGCCATGCTGTCCTAGGAGCAGGCCCCTAAGGGACTCTCTGGTCACACAAGTCTTCTCTCCTTGCCCGGCTACTGCCCCCCGGTTATACTTTATTCAGCCACAGCGTCATAAATAAAGTAGTACCGGCCCGCCGGGCGCAGTGATACACAGCCTCAAGTGATTGAGGCGCAGTGTTTTTCGCCGACGGGCAGACCACTGGCTTTTTCTTCGACCGGCCCAGTTCTATTGACGCTTTTATATGGAGACGGGAGAGCCAGGCGTCGAACGTTGTAAACTTTAGGACGTTAAGTCAATCAAAGCATTGGAAAGAAGGACACGGACGTCTTAGAGAATTCTCTTAAGAAACGTACTTAATGAATTTACGACCAGGCCATCTGTAAATTTCAATATCGACGGACAGCTTGAAAAGCTTGCTGCGCCACTGCAAATGCTAATATTGAGTGCATGTGACATTTCATGCAATTAAAGCCTAGGTTCTTTTGCAAAGTGTAAAGTGCTTGAGACATTCAGGAGAGAGATATTGAATATTTTGTACCTCTAGAATTATGCAGATGTAGTCACGTACATGTCCTAGCATACCACTGTATAATTCAGCACATTATTAAAGCAGTTTGCATCTCCCTTTCCCGTTCCATTCCCACTTAAATACCCAAAATATGATCCATTGCCTCCAGACCCCAGAATCATCCTGTTTGTGCCAACATCAGAAGTCCCTAATATGACACCACGGGGACTCGAAGAGTAACTTTTAAGCCGGCGTTATGTTGACTCAGCCACCGAGTTTTCCATGCCAAAACCGGGAGGCTGCAGGCTGAGAGGCTGGCCACTAACCACGTTACGTCAGTCCTCCTGCCCTCCCGCCTCCACGGTGAGCCTTAATGCCTCCGGCCAACAGAGATCGGGCCGCTCCTCATTGACCAGTCGGCGGCGACAAATATTTGCCTCATTCAACAGGCAGGGAGAGGTTTTAGGCCCAGGAAATAGCTTCAGGTTGAGAAATAAATCTCAGGAAGGCAATGGTGGGAGATGAGAGGAGGGAGGGAAGGAGGGAAGGAGAGCAAGTATGAGGATTTTGGTTTTGGTTTGCTTCTGTTAAATGTTATGCAACACAAAAGGTTGAAGTTAGGCTACATTACTTGGCAATATGGCAGTAGTAATCAAGGGAATAAAGGTACGAATGGAAATATTTCACTGCTCGAGGTTAGGAACAAAGGGAAATTACACAACGTAATCTGCACGTCCAGAAAGCTTTCACGAAATTCCGTTTTGGGAAAAGAACATTTAAGAAGATGATTGAACAATTTGAGAGTTAAACAATTGTATAAAATCAAAATGGAAAATCACATAAATTTCCTGAAAGTTGTGATTGTGCGTTTTATTAGTACTGTGGGTTTCGTGAATCTTTTCTGGACGGTAGCCCAGGATTGATAGGCAAGTGCCTTATTAATCATATAGAATTGCAGATGTTACTTTCATAACTCATCATCATTTTGTGATCAGTCCACCTCTGGCCTCTGGAGTCTGCCACCACTAGGTACAAACCGGTCCATGGTCCTACTTATGGACTCAGCCAAAAGTGTTTTTAATGTGAACCAAGTTTATTCCTATACAACGGCGGCCAATGTATGTAAAGTAGTGTTTAGTTGTGATGCTGATATAATATCCATGCTATTGTCTATGCTGCACAGCAAGGTGCAGTAGTATTGTATTGGTTTTAGCGTTAGCAACACTGAGTACGGTTGCCAAAGCTCAGCTTAAAGCTTAACACATGAAACCGGATCTGCTTATCAGCTGTCGACTCCCTGATCGCCAGCATCCTCAATAATGTATAGGTGAATATGGAAATACGCATATCAACTTGCATTAATCATAGCAGACATACAGGAAATACACTAATAAGGCACATTGGATCAGAGTATCTTACTGTAAATGCTAATTATTGTCAGAAATCTTTTTGTAACGATTTTATTGCCAATATCACATAAATACATGGTCTTCCTATTGGTCAAGTGATACACATGGTGAATAAATGAAGTGGGTGATGAGTTCATGATCATTATCTGTTGTCCTTGATGTTCAGTTCCACAATATATTATACTATTGATATACAGTGAAATATGAATACTGTGAATATTTAGATCAGACTATAAAAAATAAATCTGATTAGACAAAATCCGCACAGACACTGACCATAAATTACATGTTCACAGAAGCCACTGTCACCTGGCAGAAAACAAATAGGGAGTGGGTGTCTAACCGAAGCCAAGCCCACTCCAACGCCTATTGATAAAGGGCTAGGCAAACCGAATCCCAGGCCATGATAAAGGTGCCTATTAATATGAGGCGGCGCAGGGGGTGTCTAATCACCGTTTGGCTCTAGCATCCTGAGCTGCTCCGAGCTGCTCAGTGTCTCTGACAGAGAGTGACTCACCCAGCCACTCATTACTCACTCACTTACTCAGACCCCTCCTGCTACTGGCCGCCTGCCAGCCGTCCCCATCCGGAGTTGCTCCCTCCGACTCATTAATCTAGCCCTGAATGGCTCACGTACCATGTTCCTCTGATGGGCGCCATAGTAGGAGCCCGAGGAGGTTGCTTCTGCCTGATGTTGTGGCCGTGCATTCTGTCAAATTACTCTCTCCTTATTCGGACAGCGCCGCCTATTCTGTCTCTTCTACTGCCTGTCTCTATATCATCTATTATGCCGAGGAGCCGGGGCCTGCTCATGTTTTATTCTCTCTGTATGTTTGTGTGTTTGTCGGAGTTGTTTATTTGGTGTGATTTATTGCTTTGCTGTCACAATTGTTTGTGTATGACGTTTTCCTTTGTACATATAACATTCTTTAAGTTACTCTCGCCTATCACTTCTATCGTATTTCGATATCTCACCATCTGACAGTTCTTCCAGAGCTTAACCTTGTTATTATTTGGATTCTTGCATGTTTTTAGTGTCCCACATCAGTTACCTGATCTGTCGTAATTATATATTTCTAGGGCTATACTGTCAGTTTCAATTTCTTGTCAGTCGTGTCGTTATGCCGGCACTATTCTTTTTTTTACACCACTCAACTGTTTAACTTGGTTTTCTTCCTTCATTATCCATCTGAACTATAATGGGTCTGTCCCTAATAACAGTATCAAGTGTTTTACTTAATAATGCGAGGTTATGCTCTGACCATTATGTAACCCATCTTTCCTATCATAGCTACCTCACGTCACTTTATCACACCTTTAATTCCTAATACATTTTCACTATCTTAATGTTTGTTAACATATCTTCCACTCATAAAGTAATTGATCATACATAATTATCTTTGAACATAATCATGTTTCTTTTGAACATACAGGGTGATGTTACGATCAAACCAAGTGGGGTGTGACCAAAGGCTTGTCACTATTTGAGAATTTATTTTCAGAGTAAAACAAGAAAACTCCTCATGACTTCAGTCAGGATGACATCATACCAAACAAAGCAGGTCACCAGGGCTGACACCTTAACGCTGAGACCATGGACAGACTGCCTTCTACACATACTACGAATGCCTCGGTGAAAATGGGAGTTAAAAACAGCCCCAAACATAGACAGGTGGTGTATAGGGGCGTCCTCCAGTCCCACACAGAGGGTGTGTGTCTGTAGGGGTATTACCGGGGTCACAGCGTCATGCCTGGTTGACTCAGCTTTATTGAGGCACCCTGATCCATTTTATTCACCGTACCCTCTTCCCTATCTGTGTCACATATAACCCACCTAGCAACAACATATTGTATCTGTATGCAAGATTATGCGTCATCGCTGAGTGCACTGTATCCATATCAACACGTCATTGCTTCCTCTCAGGAAATCATTGGTCATTGTAATACATATAATAATGTATACACTAAAGGTTTCCTTTGTCTCATTTCAAGGCTTTGGGTGCTAATGACTCCTCTGAGGTGGTGATTATGTTGGGTGTATACACATGGTAAGAAGAGTACACAAAGGTAACACATAGTGTGTATTTACACATGACCCATATGGGATTAATAGTGTGTAAGACACCAGTATAAATACAAACATGTAGGCTCTTTACAACCACTAACCACATCCCCCACGTGCAAGGTGCACAAGGGAGGTCTGTAGTATTTTTTTTTTGTCTTTTACTACTTAGGGACTGTCATTTACCTGGGTCAGTGACGTCGTAAATGGCCTTACCTACGAAGAAACAGGCTGGCCCAGTTCCCTGTACTAAAAATCCCAAGCCACAACCTCCGTTTCCTTCTCTAATACCTTACACAGGCAGAGGCAGTGAAGCATGGCCATTTTTTGAGGTTGTGGGTCTATATTCCTACTGACAATGAAGTCAGCTGGCAGTTGTTTTTTCCCCGTGACACCACTCTATTTTCTGGTTGTGTATTATGTGCATGTATGTATGTTTTGAATAAATTCAAGGGGTGTTTTTTATGGGAAGGGGACCTCCCTGTTTCCTGCCGCGAGCCGAGGTGTAAGGGTAAAGGTTAGACATTTACATAGAGTGAACTCTGCTGTCCACTGTTGTCAGGGCCCTGCGGCGCCTTGTCTGTGCTGTGTCCCCGCGGACATTCTTCTCATCCGCTGACCCACATCCTTTGTGGTGAAGGTGAATTTGCCTGTGTCAAGGTGAGGCCGCCACAAGCAACCCCCCCTCCATACCATACCCCCCCACCCCACCCCATCCCAACCCATCCCTCCTCTGACCCCCACCTGCTAGCCTCACAAAACGGAAAACAACTGGCCCACCCTGTGGTACTGAATTAGAAAAGGCCGGACCTAGTAACGAGCTCTGAAAGCGGCCGTAAATAAACCACGGCCTTTGGGCCTCTGTCTTTTCCCGTACCTTTCTTTCCTTTGCTGGTCGACTAAGAAGGAGAAGGGAGCCATCACTGAAGTCTCGACCGAAGTAAAGCTCCATAATGGGCTAAATATAAGTGCGCCACACAAAAGGTAGTGGGACCGGGGCCCTCTTAGGGCCGAGCACGGCTAGTTGTTTTATAACCCTGGGAGAATACGCCTTACGCCGTATATACTTAGAGCTATGCACCTATACCAAGGACAGGCCATTTAATACCCCCCCCCCCCCACCTACCAAGGTAACTAACACTATACCTTAAAGGGCAGCGTGCAATAAACTCCCCTCTAGGGACCACAGCACCCTCCAAACACCACCTCTCCCTCCTGCCCCCATGGTCATTTTGAAAAAAAACACCATAGCGCTGTATCCCTATGCCCTCATCTAGTACCATCCCCTCTAGGGATGTAATATATGGCACCTATATTTGGAAAGGTCCATTTTGACGCCCTGCTGGTGCCGAGAAAAAACTCCACGGTCTGCAAGGAGGCAGAGACAGCGCCACGGCGTGGCAGAAGGAGAGATGGCGCAGAGCAAGTCTCCATGATGCCCGGGATGAGGAGGAGAAGGAGGAGGACGAAGAGAACGAGGGGGTCTCGGTCGTACATCACATTAACGCTGCGCCATTTGCAGGCGGGGCGTATCAAGACTGGGCGGGTAATAAAACCCATCGCGGGTCGGTAAGCTATTGTATGTATGCACGTCCGTGATGGGGTTGAGTCAATAGATATGAGAGACGTGGGGATTGAGGAGATGTATTGAACAGCGATGGCCCATGCAGCCAGCGACTGCCTCGCTTCTGGCAGCAGGCAGCGACGGCTGCTGCTGCTTCAGGCTGCGCGAGTCGGGCGGGTGGGGCGGTCAGAAGTAGGTCACGCCATGACAAACAAAGACGACCCCGACTTACCTTGGTCAACTGGCTCGTCTGCGAGATGACAGGTCCCAAGGTGGCCAACGTGGGGCCTGGCATGGCCATGGTCGGTCGGACCACCAACATGTCGCCCTGTTTATGTATCACAAGATGGGCGGCTGTGGGGCGGTTGTGGGGTCGAGTTGGTGGCGGCGGGGGAAGCAGCGGCGGCGGCGGCGGCGCGGGCAGCGGGCGTCGTCGTCGTGCTGCTGATGGCGGTGGTGGTAAGGGGGGCTGCGGCAGCGGCTACAAGCGCCAGGCTGCGTCGGCTACGGCGGGCTGCTGCTGCTGCTGCTGGCTGCTAGGGGAGGTACAATCCATACACTGGAGGAGGAGCAGCGCTGTGGCGGCTCACCTCCGTGGGACGTCGGTCCTTCCGGCGGTCGGTCGGTCGGCGATGGCGGCCTCTCAGCAGCAGAGGCACAGGAGGAGACAAGGGCAGCTGCGGCCTTGGAGGATGGCAGGAGTTAAAATAAGCTAAGGGACTGCATCCATGTAGCCACTTATCTCCAGCTTCCACTCACTATTCACAAAGCCTTTTCTCTTGCCGTGAATACTCGTATGGGTCTATTAGACCTCAGAGGCGCTGGCCTGAAGTAATAGTAATAGCAGTAGTACTAACAGTAGGTCCTTCTTGCTCTATACTCTCCACGCACATAATAATCACTCGCCGTTGGCGCCACTCATAGCGAGGCTACTTCCTGTGGGGCCGGGCCTTTGTTTCCGGTCCCGCGCTGTCTGCTCGCGCCGTCAACGTCGTCGTCGGCGTCGCCGTATCCGTGGCGTCCGTGAAGCGACAGTCGACGATGAGTGGGGATCAGGGATGGTCTAAGATATTCCGTATTAAAGGGAGAGGCTTTTGTCAACGTGATCAGGTCGTTGGTGGGTAAGATCCGTGAAGGGCTGTGGCTAGCTCCAGTGGGCAGATGGCACTGACAGCGGCGGGCAGGCTCGGAGGTAGTAGTAGTAGGAGTGAGTAGTAGTAGTGGTGGTGTGGGTATCGACGCGCGCTCGGCTCTCTCTCTCAGCGTTGACAACTGGCCATGTGCTTTCCCCGCACTGCGCGCTGCGCTGTCACTGCTCTCCCTACCCGCACGACGCAGCACTCCCCTACCACCACCACCACCACCACCGCACCACCCACCACCACACCACCACCGTCTGGCCGGCCCCCTCCCACCCGGCCCTCGGTGGTGGTGGTGGCGCCGGGCGACCCACGACCTCCGTACAGCCGAGGCTTTAAACGCATTGTCAAAGAAGCCCCGCCGTGAGAGCCTTAAAGCCCGGAGGGGGCGGAGGGATGGCAAGTATGTCATTATACCACCCTGAACTTCAGGTATGAATAGACCCAAGTGTCAGCCCTAACCAGCCAACGTCCGGGCTAGGATGGTCATTAAACTGACGCAACTGTCAATACTATGACAAGGGAGCGCTTGTATTAAGGTTGGCTGTGGTATATCCATAATGGCAATACCTCTGAATCAGGGGTAGTGGGGTTTAATAGGTTTAACATTACGCGGGTACGACCACACTTAAGGTTAATGTCGTTATTGTATTAACCGCGTTACCCGTGCATATAGCGGCTCACTATTACACATGTTGACAAAGCTCAGGAGTTAATCCTTGTATAGGAGGTACATTGATAGGGCGTGGGTGGCCCTTTGTTTATCGTGGGAATAGCCCGGGCAGGTGTGAACGGCCACAATCAGCTGGCACTGCACGTGTCAACAAGGCCTTCCCTAATCAATTAGTCCCCTCCAGTGAGGCCGGCGCCCACTACCACCACTACTTCCCCTACTCCAGGGCTTCACCTGGAGCCTGCTGCAGTAGCACGCCCCAGTATACTACTACCACAGCCTCCTCCTCCTGACTCTCCTCAGCCCGGATGGACCATAGCACAAGGTTAAAGGAGGAGGAGTACAGGACAAAATGGGCTAGCCATACGAATAGTTATTGGGACTTACGTGACATGATATTTTGTTACATCGATAAATGTTTGATGTTTTGAACGTGCGTTCGTATTGATATTGACCTGAAATGAATACTCAAATAATATTATGTATTTCAAGGGTGATGCACACGCATGCTATGTTGTCTTTCATCTTTTAACTCAATTTATTTAGCACGTATATGAAGTGATTTTTCAATTGTGTTTCTTCTGAGGCATTAGTTAATGTATTTAGATTTTCCTATCTATTTCTATATCTGCCGTCGTTAGCCATATTTACCAACTTGTTCATTCGGGTACCTTTCTGTCTTGACTGACTATTGTGCCCTATAACCATAACGTCTTTACCATGTAGATTTTCCACTTATTTTGGCTTTTATACAGGAAATATGCAGTCCAGTAAGGTCCGTTGGCCCAAAAGTCGTCTTCTCGTTGAGAAATAGGCGGGAAAACGAGAGGGACACGCCGTCCATGTTTTTCATTGGCCAACCGGAAATGGCCGCAGCCCACATTGACAACTGCCTCTCGCGGGGGCAAAAACGGCCGAGTTGGTATGTACTGGAGGTGTCCACGGGGGAGGGTTATAGATGGGGGTCTCTCCACGGTTTGGTCAGCAGACGCAGCCTGGCTAATTCTCTCTGAACCTTTTTCGCTGCGCCCTCTTGCGACATCGTCCGACCCGGACTTATTAGCATATTCATCAGGTAAATTCATTATACAGACCGCTATTATTTGTCTGTCGTTTCATGAATAGAAAATCGCTAAGGTTACCTTGTTTTTGTCATTATGTACTGAGAAAAGCAGGGCTGATACTAGTACATGGCTATACATGATGTTGTCACAGTTATTTACAGCTGTTTATTTTACAATGACGATTAATGTAACAGTTGTGCTCAATATACGCCGTTTTCCAAGCAACTATATTCACAGAAATAAACTAATTATCCAAATGACCAAAGTATCTGCTCTAAGAAGAAACCGTATCAATTCTATTATTCATTTGTGCTTTTGCATTCGATATTGCAAAACAATATCAGCTTCAACATGACTGCTTCTCCAAATTGACATTTAGACAATGAAACCTAAGAGCGTGCACGAGGCAATATACCTGTCATAGTGCAGGACGGCAATACCGATGACATTTGGACATAAAGGGAGCAAGCAATATGCTTCGGTAATTACCTTGAAGAAATAAAACCACGACCCATCAAAATTGAAATTCACGAGAATAGATATCATGGTAATTGAAAGAGGAAAGCAAGACATTGAAACTATGGATTTAGCGCAGTTATAGAACCTTTCTTTTGAAAAAGACAACGATTGTTGAATTTTCAAAATATATTAGATGAATATCACGTAATAAAATGGTCTCCCACTCGATATAACATCATTAACATAGTCATGTCATCTATGAGATAGAGAAAACATGGTCCTTTAACATAAAATCATATCACCATCGTCCATAAATCATAGTTTACACACATGCATGATTGCTGATCGTTACACTTCTTGTGGAAGTCTGTCCCAGCTTTAGCTTTTTCAGTATTTTTCTTATCTACATATATCTTATATAATCTTATTTCTACTTCTCAGTATTATTTTGAGACCTGGACTTATTTATCAAGACCTGCCTTCTATTCAGTCTGGACATAGTAGAACCGATATCCTCGTAAGATGGCACGAAGGTGGGAGGTGGTACAATACGCCATTCTGGTCATCTGCCGTCTTCATTTCTATAATATATTGTTTGGATTTCCCCAGAATGGAGGTTACCAATAAGTTTGGCATATGGAAAAGAGAAAAATACATTCAGACAGGAACATGGGAGTTGTTCTGAGGGCCAGGCGGCAGCACAATAAGCCCTGGGTTTGTAATGCATGTAAACGGCCGGGGGCGACAGTCAGTACCATCCCTACTGGACAAAAACCTGGAAGCTGTACTCCACCATTTTACAGTCCGTGTCTGTTTACCCGCCTGCTCCTCGTCTGACTCCCTCACCCGATGAGCTGCTCATCCCACCCCCTCCCCACACAGAGAGAGCAGCTCAGTCGCCACCTCCCATTAAAAACACCGCGGTCAGGTCAGAGAAAAAAAAGGAAAAATAATAAAGAGAAAAAATACTGCAGTAAAAAAGACACAAGGCCCAGTAACCATCCGTCGTTGCCGACACGCTGGGCCCGGCGTACTCAGGTCTCTTTGATCTTAATCAGGTGGGGGACCGGCCATTCCCGGTTAACGATGGCACAGTGCGAAGAGACCGGGTGAAAAAAAGGGAAAATCCCACGTTTTGGATACCCTCCCTCGGCCAATAAGAAGCCCTACCCGCCCTTATCCCTAACACTAAGCAGGATCTTGTCGCAATGATCCCGCTCGGCAATTGGGGTCATTAAGAGCGGGTCGGAGTCGCTCCCCCTCTTTTCCTTGGCGGCGAGCAGCTCGCGGCGGGCTATTTAAATATACATCAGAGTGGGCCCGCGAGTTGCTCCCTATTAGCTCTACCGCCGTCAATATTTGTCTAAGGCTGGAGTGGGAGTGTCCAGGGTTGACAGAATCCTCCTGTACCCCCGGACAGGGCCCCAAATCACCCCTCCAGCGGCCCCCAGTGTGGACTCGGCCGGGCCATCAGCCGCCGTCACATCCTCCTGG
This sequence comes from Lepidonotus clava, assembly GCA_936440205.1. NCBI lineage: Eukaryota > Metazoa > Annelida > Polychaeta > Phyllodocida > Polynoidae > Lepidonotus > Lepidonotus clava. Next base: position 26,625,984 of record OW387135.1, read on the forward strand.
GCGCGCCCGGAGAGATGGTAAAAAAGGAGGGACAAGCTTTAATTGAACACCTCCAGTGTCCCTGCAGACAGACCCCACCTCCTGCCCCTCCCCACTGCCTCATCAGGCCAAGGAAACTCTCTTTCAGGCTTTTTGATCAGGCGGAAACTTTGTTTTCTTGGCCGCCCCGTCGGCTTTAATCGAGTCAGCCCACTCACAACGCACGGACATTGCAGAAATGCCTTTCAGAGGATTTTTATTTCAAATCTTCACGAAGTCACTTGGTTAATTAATTAGTAGTTTGTTTGCGGCGGACAAGTTGATGGATCAAGGAACAAGGGAGGAATGCCAACTTGTTGTCGGGAGGTGTGAGAGCAGACAGGGCGTGCCTAGTCGGATTGTCTCACACAGCCACTGCTCCAGCACATTAGATGTTCGCCCTGGAGGACAATGAGTCTTTATCCGACTACCTGACCGCCTTTTACAACACGCACGGCCAAAACAGTATCTCATCCCTTGTTGTACTATACAACCATCGAGACTAAGTGTTTATAGTACTCCGGGGAGTGTAACTAATGTTTATTTCAACGGAGGAAGGCTTCAAAACGTATTAAGACACCGATGAGACTATCGTAATTCTCACCAGTACTCTCGGTTAGAGTACTTACAAAGAGAATTTAATAGTTCTATTTAGAATTGATAAAATTAGAACTAGGAATAGGAGAACTCCCCAACGAGACATCTATTTTTCCCTTGATACTTGGTTAAGGGCCTTCCATCAAGTACGTTCACACATTTTAAAACACTCAAATCCCCCTCCCCCTCGGGCTGAAGTCCGCATCGGATAAGGTCAGGAACGAACGCACATCCCCCTCCCTTAGATACTTACGTACTTAATGGAAGGCCCCTTATTTAGACATAAGGCTTAACTTCGAAAAATTCTAGCTTAAAGCTGCGTTATCAGTCCGCCTCTTATAAAACATCAGAAGGCCCATTGGTATATAAAAATTTCCACGTCTGACAAGTTATAACATCATCTATTTGCAACAAAATAAACACGCACACTAGATAATAACAGAGTTGGTGCACGGCAGTGAAAGGCCTACTAAATCATCACATATCACCAGGCTCATATCTCACAGTGACAGATACAATGACTCCCAACGCACACGTGTATGCACAATGTATTACATTCAACGGGTTCTCACCACAAACATTGTACTCTTTGAGCTGTAATTTCAGGACACTCAGCGCATTGTTGTGAGCCATTTACTGACACACAGTGTCGTTACAGGCCTCCATAATTTGTGTATATATACGCCCAGTTATCACATAATGCACGCTACTTGAAGAATACTCGAAGCCTTTAACATTCTGTTTCAAGTCGTACTATCACGATGAACGTACATAAACTGCCTTCCCAATCACATACCATATATATGTAGAATCAGATTAGCAAATACTAGTTATTCCCCAGCTAGCAACACTTGCATGATCTGTAAAATACACACTCATGAAACCAAAAGTAGACATTCTATAGTGTGTAATATATAGTCATAGAACATATTGCGATATGCTTTACTTCCTGAAAATATGCACTCAGTTGATATTATACACACACTCGATCCCCACTTACAAGCACTTTTAACCAACACTACACAGACCTCTCCAAATGTAAACTATGGCCCCTCCTCGCGACACGTACTATTAAACACGTATACAAAGACGCCATGCCTGTACATTTTTTTGCACATTATTTCCAGTTCTAACACGATGCATTGCGTAATCATATCCGTGTTATAAAATCTCTTCCGCCTCTCGATTATTTTAATACCATCATTGGATTACGAAAATCAAATACTTCCTAACTTCAAACGACCACAGTGTAAATGGACCTTTCCTCATTTCCAAACGGAAGCTGTTGTTGTAAGACTAGTGATCCTTGTGATCAGTTACCCGTACACCCGGACGTAAATCACCATTAATCATACTGCGGCACTCACTCTCCATGTCTGTTCCCCCCAACCCTTACCCCTGACCTCAGCCTGTGTAATGTCAACCCAGGCCACGGTGACGGTACAGCAAGACCTCTGTCCACGCCTTAGATCATTTTGCTGGTATTTCTTTCCCGATACTACTTTAATATTTTAGTAGATGATTATCGCAGCTGCATTTGTTTAAACATCTAACATGCCTTAGCTTCATACAGTCAGAGAGGAATTTAAGTATGCTATAACTCCATAGGCTAAAATGTATATTATATAGATGGGTGTGCGTTTGAAATATTGTTTTATACCAACTCAAATGAAAGAGGACCTGCATTCTTGTGGACAACCCAAGAAATTCACAAATTCCTAATATTCTAAGTCTTTTAGCATGGGTTCCATCCACTACTCAATTACGGTCATTTTAACCATTATTATTCACCAAATATCTATTTATAAGGTAACAAGAACTGTGCCACAGAATTAGCCGAAACCCTTGGAATAGTAACCCCTCAGAGTATTCTTTGTTACCAGTTATTTCACCTGCCAACCTGCCCTGTGTTTCAGGCGGGTCCTCCTGACTTTGAGGCGCCTGTCCATGTTAACCAGAGCATGAAGACAATAGGGGAGGTCAGTAGGGCAAACCTGATCTTTACAGGCGGACACACAGAGGATCCAAAGCCCCTAATTACATCGGCACCCCTTTAAGCATGACTAAATCACAGATTAAAGGCCTATTATTGGTAGTCAGGATTGGGTCTATGGTGTTTATCTAAAGGATGAGTTTTTCGCTGCAAGTACAGGAATAGATGGCCATGCGACAAAAACCTTTCAAAAACCTGGCCGTGGGTGGAAACCATATCCTCCACGCCACTACTGGCAAAATCACAGGTGCCTGACTGCTGGTCTGCATGGTCTACCTGACATATAACCCCTGGAGCAAACCCTACCTGAGCCACCACCAACTCGACCACCCGACCTGCCTCTCACAGGTGGGGCCGCTCCTGAATCAGGTATCCCACACTGTAGGGGGTGCATGGAGGCGGTATTTAGGTGTCGGCAGATGGGGTTACAGGTGAAGGGTCACTTGTGTTTTCGGGTCGACACACATGGTAGTGTTCAGGTGACGTGACTGTCCAGGTAGGGGCAGGACATACCTGTCTCTCACACCCAGGAGTGATCCAACCCGGATCACGGGACCCTCCTATATAACTACACCTGGACACAGCTGGTACCACAACACCCAGCCGACTCAATACAAAAACATTCCTGGTCAGGTGAACTTAATAACAACTATTTCGCCTTTTGTTTAGTTCTCGACTTTTCGGTTGCAAGCCATATTGGGTGAATTTTGGGCGAACCAAGAACCTAAGAAATAAATATCCTTCCTTATGCTTAATGGAATCATATACTTCTCTATAATTAAAAAATGCGAGTAATAACAAAGGATATAACCACTACTATATTTTGTCTCTCTATGAACTATGAAGTTATTTGTGTTTAGCTGAATACATAAAGATAATATGGACCATGCTATGAAGAAAGGCAAATATTTTTTACTTGAACCCCCTACAACCTGCTGGAACTAATAATTATTATAGAAATGACAATATGTTTTTACAATGATTGGAGCCCATGTTTAATAGTGATACGGTTGTTGAAATAATACACAGCTCACGCATCTACCTCCACGATTTGTACATCAACTGCACTACATGTATTTACCAATGGACTAACTGTCCTTGATCCTTAGGCCAAGCCGTCTCTAAAGTTGGCTCCGATTCAAAGAAGATGAGATACAAAGCAATCCTCTTATTGGGAACACTTTTGAAAACCCTCATTATAAACTTTGTCATTACTGTCAGCGTCATTCTTGAATTGGTGGCAGCCTAACCACTTAGACATAGAATAAATCAAAACACGTTTCTCTCACACACTTCGAATAAGCCAGGCTCGTAAGTAAAATGGAACTAATAAAGTGCCTGCCTATGATTTCGGAAGGCGAATATAGAGAGCTTAGCTGGGAACCTTATCGAATGGCACCTTTCTCCACATGTTGGAGCAAAAATGAAATCCGCAATTCTAGGAAACCATTTCTCAAATAGGTCTCTGTGATAGAGAATTGGAGAAGCCTTGCAAGTCGAAGTACTGTACTGCAATCCTCTCTCTGAACCTTAATTGGATCCCTTGAACAACTCCTACAGCTTTGAAGATAAAACTACACATATGTGGATAGATGGTAAGTCGAACTTCAGAACCGCTATAGAGTTTAACCTTGTGTGCACACTTTGATGGATGTCGAAAATGAAATGACATAATATGTCATTTCATTTCATTTTATGTCATTTCATTTCCCATAGTCATAAGTAATATAAGTCAAAGTCATAAGTAATATATTATATTACTTATGACTATAGGAAATTCAAATGTTGGAAAAGAAAGAAAAAGACTGGTTGCCTTGGTTACAGGCCGTTGTCCTGGTTACCTGATGGAGGAGGTGCAGAGCCATGGGGGTGGCTGACCCTGGAGGAGAGGGCTGCTGAAGCATGTCGGGAGACCCTGGAGGACGCGGTAGCTGGGTGACCTGTCACCTGAAGAGGGCGCTGACCTGGCTGTCAACTGAGAAGCACTAATCCAGGCACTAATCCAAATCAATGGAGGAAATCTTTTTTTGCAGAGTGGCGGTTTTCTTCTCCCGAGGATTCAGATAGTTTTAGGTCCCGTTGATAATAGGCGTGGTTGCCTGGTGGTGGACTGTGTGGGTATAATATAGAAGGGTGGGCTCGTAGGGCGGGCCGGGCACTGGAGGTGGTGGTGGTGTGGTGCTGGTGGCGGCTGTGGCCTACTGGAGGGCCAGTAACAGCAGGAGGAGGGCTGGAGGAGCGGGGATGGGGAGGGGGCTAAGGAGGCGGGATGTCACCGGCCTGGAGCAGCCGGAGGGCCACCAGCTGGTGCCTACTCCAGCCCCCCTTCCCTCCCACAACCACCACCCTGGAGCCAAGTCCTCCAGTTGACCACTGGACTACTGCTAACTACCAAAACTTACATTACGCTATAACCCATAATATTTCTCAACTAGAAACACACCAGATTCTAGAAATGAACTCTCACACCGTCAATCTGTAATTCGACCCAACTCCAACTAACTTAAAAGCTTTGCAGTTAACATCTGCCTTTCTTGTGCATGTACCCAAGAGCTATTCAAATTCAAACTGTTGGCATTTCAACATGTAGTTGGTTTTATGATGAACTAGGATGACTGTAGATGGGATGCCCTGGTACTGATAGAAACGTTTTATGCTGTGAGCCGGGAGCCTCTCAGTCGATAAGATGTCAGCCACGTTTTAGGCTTAACAAACAACGGAAAGCAATCGGACATTATTTGAAGGGCAATGTACTCATCTCCCAATGCGTCCTTTTTATCAAAGAGTCAAATTCTGAAGAACAATTAAGTTTTTGATTAGTTCAAATCTTTCCCTTTTAACTCCATCTATCCGTAACCCTTTTAGGACGTGTTATAATTATTCGTCGGTTTATTTCGAAAAACGATTATGAATAATTAAATATTAACCAAACACTGTACAAACATATCCTACACACTGTCCCTGTTCCAAGACAGGAGGAGAGAATTATTTAAATGATGGCAATATTAACATTTGCTTGAAATCATTATTCCATCATTCCTAAACCGCAATACGATAGTAATATGGCTCCTCCATCGCTAGAATTTTAAGCCGCACTTTACCCAAGCTACCCACCGCCACTCAAAACCTGCCCGGCCCCTCTGGTCGAGGCATTCTGTAATGGCCTGACGAAGAGGTCCTGAGTGTCCCTCACCTGAGCTGCTCATGCTATACGAGCAGAGGGCATCAGTGAGAGCTGCTCGCTCAAACCAATATTTCACCCCGGTGCCCGGCTCATCCATTATTGGGGCCTCACCTGATAAGAGGGTCCCACTAAAACCCCGTTCACTAGGGGTGTACGTTCTCATCACCCGACAGACCAGGCGGGGGCAACCACTCCTAATGCACTTCATTGCCAGGCTTTTTATTTACGCCACCCCCTTTTAAATATTCATCTTTGGTTATGGTGGCTTTTAGACAAGGCGGCTGGTGAAATGGGGTATACAGTGGGTGGGTAGAACACCTATACTGCTCCCTTCCACCCCCCCATACCACTCAGCCTCCATGCTTGACCATGCAGCGCTTGACCACAGCTTGACCAGCTGACGCCTACCCGCTGAACCCGCCCAGGACCTATCGCTCCACCTCCTCAACCGCTACCACACCAACCTTCCAGGGCAACCTTATTAGCTTGATGTTACTAAAAAAAAAAAGAAAAATATCATTCCATATGTGAAAAAAACTATGATGTCAGCGATGGATGATGACATATTTTCTGATGTCAGACTGGTCCTTGTGACACGTGGCTGTCACGATGACGTACTGTCACACAACCCGAGGGCATTAGGTCAGAGGTCATTGGGGGTCATGTGACCGACGAGGTGTGGTTTAGGGGGTCTATACAGCTGTTACCATGGACACTTTGGGCTATGGCAGTAAGGTCATCGGCCGATGGTCATAAAGAGGCAAATTAACTCTAGCAACTTTTTGTATCATAAGATTATACAAAACGCTGAAAGAGTGAAGTTATCATATGGAAGACAAGGTACATCGTTAGTCCATCAGTGTTTGATAAGTATGTTTGGTTACTTACTTTACATGACTTGTTATACATAGTCCATCGACACACATATTGATGCTGACCAAATTTGTTACTTAAAGAATTGACTAATGGTAACCGACAATCATCATTATTTCGTTCATCCTCGCACCTATTGTCATGTCCTATATATAGAATTACAATGTGCTACTGGAAGAACATGTACTTACATGAAGTTGCCAAATAAACAAACCTTAAAAAAATTAAGCGAGTTACTTTAAGTTAATCAAAGATCAGACTGGAGTAGTTCACGTCATTGCCTCTCTGCACGCCCACCTACCCTCACCTGCCTGTGTACCCTAAGATCGCCCCTACTCCTCCCCTCCTCCAGTAGATCCGCCCTCCGTAGCCCCTAGCGGCGCCTGTCAGTCACGGCCGCCATTTTCCTCAAGACCTCTAAGCGTCTCCTAAACCGTACAACAGAAAGGCCCTTCGCCGTGACAACAGAAAGGCCCTTCGCCGTGATCACAGGCCGTTCCGTTCGCCTTCAGGAACAGCTTACAAAGTGCTAAGCCGCCTAACCCCATCTCAAACCCAAGTCTCTGTAGACAGCTCTGTCAGAGCGCGCCCCCATGTGTGTTGACGTTGCCTTGATAAAATATTAACATTTTTTTGTACAGAGGGTAGGGCCCTTAAGCACCTTAAAGACTATGGGTTCTTTAGAACAAAGAAAATCACAAGTCCTCTGTAATCTTTTAATCCTAAATCTGGCCCAATTTGACACTATATTCATTGAAATCTTCCAGAAAACAAGTAGTGCATCGGACAAAGCTAACACTTCCAATATTAATCGAAAATGTATCATAAACTAAAATCGACATTACAAAACATTACATAATCATTTACATGTATCACACGAGTGGCCACAAGTTGTTATTATAGGGGTATTGCATTATGGAATGAATTATCTGCAGACACACAAATGTCCATAACTAAGGCTGACTTTAAAAATAGAATTTGGCAACGAACATTGCATTCTGTACGTTGTCTTCATTATTACACATTACGTCATTACTCATCATTTCATTGTAACTGTATTGTCCTGTATATGTATAACTAAATATAATTATGTGTATTAACAGCCAAGGAAGAACACATGTACTTGGTGATTGGAATAAATGAATTAAAAAAAAAATTACAATGGATGCACATAAATCAATTATCAAACACTGAGACGCGGGCTTATCCGAACGCTCCAGGTAGGATCCCTGCCTGTCCCGGGTCGTCACCTACTGGAAGACGTCATACCTGGGACTGGCCGGCCACCACACCTGGGGATACCTGATCACGGATGACCCTTTGATGTGAGCCGCCGCTGACTGAAAGTGGGCCGCGACATGGGGAGGCAGGTAACGTTATATTGACGGGGTCGTGTAGTGGGACAGGGAGGAGGCGCAAGGAGTGGTTGTAGTGTGGGCCGAGTTCGGACGGTTTGAATTGAACAAAAGCCGCTTCCTACAGAAATACTTATTTTAAAAACAAACACAAAAAAATTGACGACTTGTTGATTTGGTTGCTACTAGTATATTGAATATAATATTATTACTAGTTAAGTAAAACCAGTTATGACGTCATTGGACTTGCATGTTTTAGAGATCCATTTTCGAAGTTGTTATAACACAACACTTGTAAATTATTAATTGCTTACACATATACCTGGCATACTTTCATTTACAATATTCTATATACAACAAATGATATTTAATTTTAAGCAAATATCTAACTGTATTTCCTTACCACTCTGTTACAAACATGTCAGTCTATTTTAACTCATTGGTAATAAAAGTCGATGGGCATATCTGTAGTGACATACTTGGTAACGTGCTAATTATGAACATTAGCAGTGTAACGAAACGTGAACTTATTACATATGCGCATTGAACAGTTACAGCAATTTTCTTCCGCACAGGTTGCTGTAAGCAATAACAAATAAGCCACTAAGGGCGTTAAGTACAGCTTGGGACTGATAATATAGTGTCGTGATCTCGTCTCTTCTCTTTGTGGGGCTATATCCATGGAGAGTTTATTATTAGATCAAAGATATTTAGGACGCCAGATGACCTAGGCCAAAATATAATATTATATATAACGCAGAATAGCAAGTTTAGCAATGTCGTCAAAGTGTAGTTTTTTTGCTCACTTTCACACTCGATGTTTTTAAATGTAAGAAAATAAACTATTTGATTATCAGTAAATGCAAGATATCATATGTATATAGAAAGGGGGAGGAGAAACGGCCTGTTAATGGTAGAACAATTTTAGGAGACTCTAAAGTAATCTTCCCAGATAAGCATTCTATCGAAATCCTTTAAATGTACATACATTTGAATAAAAAGCTCATCTTAAGAATTTTTCATGTGATCTGATTCGGGAGTTTATATCCCAATTTAAGTTGATCATAGTCCTGTGTGCCTATAATATTATATCATCGCCATTAGCTTTAGTCTGCATACCATCCAAATAGTGTTACCATGTTACCATGCATGTCACCAAATCATGTGTCCCCTGCATGTCACCAGATGATCTGTCCCCTGCATGTCACCAAATCATGTGTCCCTTGCATGTGACCAGATCATCTGTCCCCTCGTCACGCCTGATTAACCCTGGCCCCACTTACCTGCTTTAAGTGCAGCCACTGAGGCGTGACGGCGGTAAAAACGACGACGAAGCAATATGTGTCGATCGCGGGGTTAACAGGGCGTGACAGGGGACGGTAAAAAACAGATCCCGGAAAAGGTGACCGATAAACAGACGTTTATTACACGGCTTTATTTACTACCCACCCAGGTGGACCGAGACTACCACGTGCGTGGGTGGGAGGGCAGGTGAGACTGTCAGGGAAAGGGTGGGTATTACACTACACGACTTGAGTTGCAATATGACGATGTAGCAGATAAATCGTGAATATTAGAGATAAGAGTCTTTGTTACACATATGTGAGATACTCCAAATTGCCCATTTTTAGCAATTATATCACTCTTGTACGTGAATTGTCTGTAATATCATCATATCTCGCTGATATCATAGCCCAAGTTATGTAGTGTAATACCGCCCTAAGGCCCTATTACACTAGACGTCATGCTCTGTGATGACAATGTCGTAGAGAAATTGCACATCTTAGAAACAAAATTCTTTTACACACATTAAAATACACCAAATTGCCATTTTAAACAATTATGTCAGTCTTGTATGTGATTAGACTGTAATATCATCATGTTGCATCTCACGCCGCAGCTCAAGTTGTGTAGTGTAGGGCCTTTAAGGCAGATGTAGACCAAACTGTGGCACTTCTACAACTACCGGTATCACAAAGGATTTTCTTTGAATACACACGAACACACGTTTATCAGTAATGTGTACATAATTGAGGTAATAAGCTAGATGGTTATAAATAAGAATTTAATTGCGGTGTATGCGCTTTTGAAAACATTGTTTCATGGAAATCTAGTAATTGGCTCTGTAATGAGAGACTGGTAACTCAAAACATTTCCCACATATATAAGCGTGCTGGCGGAATAATCCAATTAGCGATGAAATGAATCACCCCTCAATTGGTAAATGATAGAAATTCTCATGTGATATGGCCAGATGGCCCCCAGCTGTTAAGTTAAAGTCTCAAGAAACATGAAAAAACTCACACTTAGAAAACAACCTATTTTTCTAATCGTATGACTCTGTCTATAATATAGACGATACGGATTGTTTCGAGAAAGAAATAAATGGTTTCCCAGCACATCAAGTCGTATCATTATCTCTGTTCCCAGCCATACCACTCTTAAACATTAATCCGGGATAACAACTTATATCATGATTGTGGCACAATATACAAACGCACTAATACAACTCTTTGACCCCAAACTAGAGTGCATAAAACGAACAGCTTCCTGGTACAGGCTATTGTCCGGGGCGGATCTCTAATAACTCATCCTCACGTTTTTCTTTATGATCTGTCGTTTTCATGGTTTTCTTTCAATCATCACCTGGACGTACGTGACCTGGCAGTCCCACAACACAACCACACGCCTTCTTCGACACACCTGTGGTTCATCCGGGTTGTAATGTTATGTTCCGGACCAGAGGTTGTAGGGGAAGATAGGGGGAACCAAAGTTTATGATCTCTGCCTTGCTTATTAGTCAGAGCTCTAGGTCAATGGCAGGGGTCGTAGGGCAAGTCTGGTATCTCAGCCCCAGTATTCTCATACTTGCATGGGCACAAATACAAATTGCTTATATGAAGCAATTCTTTTTGTTTAATGACTACTTCTCGAAATTGGATCAACAATATGGTGCATATGAAACATTTTCTTTGGAATAATGACAACAAAAATAATAGTTTTTGTCATGTCCTTAGTATAACCTGTATAAGAGAAACTTTCCTTTGAATAATGATAGGCCTACTGCTACAAATTGGTCCTGTTGATTCTGGAGAAGTACAAACAAAATTAGCTTAAATGAGTATTCGTTCTTTATCATTCAATTTAACTATTATGATATTATTATGATCTAACCTAATGAGTCATCATAATTATAATAATCAAATTTCAAATTACATCTGCATTCGGAATTACCACACTGTTCACACAGTACATATTCCACAACAACATCGCAATGGGAGCTTACCTAAAGTTTCAGGTAGCCTAGACAATAGTGAGAACGACACCTGATATTTAAGTGCTGCAAGAGAAAGCCGCTGTCTACGACACGGTGACCTTTGACCCGAGCTGGCGGTATTCCCAGGTGAGTCAACAGGTAGGCCTTTCAACCAGAGCCGAGCTGACTAATTTAGACTATGCGGGGGCGATCAGCAGAACCAATGCTTGGATGAGTTTTTATCACGGTTAAATGATGTAGATTGCTAAGAACTTGAATACATGGGAGGTTTTCCCAATGGTGTGGTGTAGGGTTAAAGAGTTGGTGTAGGGTTAAAGAGTTGGTGTAGGGTTAAATAGTTTAGGCTGTGGGAATTTGTGTAGAGGAGTGAGGATCGATTTTGCGTCTGGGTATGTCTAGCTGCGGTGGTGGTTGATATGTAAGCCTATGTATTTATAGGCGTATGGGCGTCCACATATTTAAAGTTCGAGACACACGGCATATATAATTATATGGCGGCATAGTTGCTTTTCTTACACAATATCAGAGGGTCTGACGTCCTACGTTATAATTCTAATTTTTTTAATATTTCTGAAGAATGTAAAGAAAAGATATTTCTGAAGAATTCTTTTCACTGCTTGATAAACGGGCTTTAGGTTCGATAGAGTAACCCTTGTGTGAACTCCCACCCTTCGCCCTCCCTATTTCAAGCACACACACCTCCCATTCGCCCCCGGCCCACCCTGGAGCATCCCATCGCCCCCAGGAGGCAATCGGCCGGACACGCCAGCAATGTGCCCGAAATAACCGCCCAGGTCCCGGGGCGGGGGCCTTCTCCTCCACGGCGTCCTCCAGGCGCTCATCTAAACAGCCGGCCGCCTGGAGCAGGCAGCAGGCAGGAGGAGATGAGGGCTTCGACGTAAGAGTGTTTAGAGTAGCGTCCCCTCAGCCAACAGGGTCTGGAGGAAGGCACTCCGTCAGGGCCATCTCCCCAATGCATTAGGCCGTCGTCACCTGGAGGCCAGGGCCGTTATGTAGGCCCAGACATGTGCCTCACCCCCTCCTCCTGTACCTCCATCCCTCCAGGGCGGGTGGACGGACGTCCACTTGAGGCCATCCCTGTCGGCCCGTAAACCTCCGGGCGGGCCGGGAGGGGCGCCCGTCTGGTCCGTCTCAGCCTGTCATTACTTCCTGGAAGCTCTCTCCCTCTTCCAGCCATCCCTCCCACTAGAAGACGGTCTACCTTGTTCCGAGAACCTTACCTCCTGGAATAATACCCGTACAGCCAGTGTTCTAAGCGTATAGTTCCTTTTTTAGCTGCACATTGCAAAAGGATCCGTTTGCCCAATCCAGTCCTGTTATTTCGACAATTATTGGGTACGCTCAATGCCGAGCTTTTTTGATAATGCCAGATATAATTGTGTAAGGAAATAACTTTTTTTTAACGTGTGGGCGTGTGGGAAGCCTCTATATTCTTTGCTCACTCTACCTTTACTGCCACTTACCTTTCTCTTCATATTAAGGCAAAAACAGTCAAGTTCTGTCGGGTCTAGTGCAGTTTTCGTAAAGCTTTCGATCTCACAACAATTGTCCTATTCACGGGAAAACATAACTGACAAATAGTCGTATGATCTATATGTCCGACACAGCAATTTAGATAGATTGCAAACTACCGCCACTATGAAAATAAAAATTTGATTTAGACATATAAAAGTGATAACTTTATTGTGCAGAATCAATTAACAAAATGTTGAAAATGACAAACACCTGTCGGCATCAGCTGGTAGTGTACCATTACTATTAGGTTATCCTCCTACCTACCTACCTGCCTATCTAAAGGTAGTTACAACCTGCCACTATTTGCCACCTACCTACCTGCGGGCAGTAACAACCTGTGACAATCACAGTCGACATGTGAAACAGGCAACCATTATTTTTTTCTGGTCGACATGTTCACTTTATCTCCCAGTGGAACGTTCCCAAACTAAGTAGGTCGGCCCACATTATACATTTAGAGTCAATGCATTTAGTATGTACTACGTGAGGCCTACTGTGAGGCCAAAAGTAAGGTGTTTGTATGAGGTATAATATCATGAATAGCAGCAAACGCATTCATTAGCTATGATATTTTTAGCATGATGGCACATTGGTGATTAACCATGTACTAATGGCGGATGTGGGAAATCAGTTTTAAACTAATCATCTTATAAATTCCGAGTAATCGGAGCTATAAATCAACGTATCTTTAACCTCTATTCAAAAAGAAATACAAATATCACAACTCTCACACATCACCCTCACATCATAAATCCAACGTCACGTACGCACCTGGATGCATTAGCACCATGTCAGACATACAGCCCTGGATCGCATATATAGTCCTTACTACGTACCTACAGCTGCTGCTTAAACGTTTCGGATTAACCACCACTTTTTACATTAAGGCTGTATTCCACTAGGCGACTTTACTCAGGATTTCGCGAATCGCCATTGGGAATAGCATTAAACCCACGACATGTTATATATCATTAGAACAGGTTTTTGATTTTCTTTCAAATGACATGCAGCATGTACGGCCATTTGCTATATAATTGGATATCATGACTTACCGAATTACCGACAATCGAAATCGCCTAGTTGAATACAGGCGTAAGCCTGTAATAAATAGTATTTGGCTTTGTTTACACGAACCGCCCGAATCGGGTCAAGAGGCAGTCTAATCGTGGCCCCAGACCAGCGGCACGCGCCAGCTTACTGTGTCAATGTCAGCCCTACGAAAAAAAAATAATAAAAAGAAAGAGAACAAGATGCCTGATAAGTGCCCCATAGTGAACAAGTCAATTAGCAAAGACAGATGGAGCCAAAGGACGACTGGGGAGAAGCAGAGAAATAGGGCCTAAATAGGCAGGGGGACGGGTTGTAGGCCTATACAGGATGAGCCTTCACTGTGGTATGATGAACTAGGCAATCTGTATGTACACTTCTTTTTGGACGGTGGTGATTAGAGTTCTTTTTATTGGGGAGAAACTACGCTGTTTGATTTAAATCGTGTTAAAAACTCGTGTATGGTTTCAATGTATGATGGTCCCGCTCTCGTTATAGACTGACTGTTGAGATGAATCATACATGTCAGGGAAATAGAACGTGAGAATGAATACAAGGGATTTGACATGCATGTAATAAAACATGGTCGGGATGGGACTAAATATAGCCTGGGCCTACTGACATATAACACAATAAATAACCTATGAACGAGGCCGTCGCTCAAATCACAGTGATAAATAGGAACTATAGTCCCATTTAATTTTGGCCATTATTAGAGACTACAATCACATAAACAGATGAACTGAACGAACCCGGTTCATTTTACTGTTTTCCTGGTGTAGTTGAAATGATATACTTCCATTATTGTATCATTACACATGGCAATAACAAGCTGCTGACCAAAGCAGTTTCACCGATAAACCATGATTTGCAGATGTTCACGAATGTCAAACAATTAATAATTTGCTGACTTTTATTAACGTTAAACAGCAAAAGTGCATTCACATCAATGTCGTTCATAATGGCTAACATTTAAAATTCATACAACTGAAAAATGATTACCTGCGAAATTCCATTTTAATCAGCAATTAACCTGTCAATCTTCCAATTGTTTCTGACATTTCCCATTTTAGAACCACAAGCCTGACCTTTGTTTAAAATTTTCATTAAATATTGCTGGTATACATATTATCAGAATAATCAAACCTTTACATTTTAATTTAAATTAATGAGCACTCATACTAATACACATTATATGAATGATGCCTTTACATTTTCTGTAGACATACTTTATATCTGTATATCAACACTACCGGTTAATCCCATTTACTTACTATGTAACAAGCAGCAAACATAAAATAACCTTTCAGCAGAAGCAAATTCGGAAAAGCAACAAGGAAAGAAATCAGACCAATTAGGCTTTGATGATGTTCTGTGGCCGCCCTAAGAAAGAAACCACGTCCAGGGGTCCTTTAGTGAGCTCTGTTTTTCCTCCAGTCAGTAACGACAGAGTTGCTCGTTCAAGGCTGCCCTTGGCCCTCTCCCTTCTCCATCTACCCCACCAGTGGCCATGGGGATCTAATTACCCTCAAACGACTGGCAGCGATCAGTAAAACCACGGCCATTACTCGGCCCTACCCCCGGGGGATGGAGTGAGGTCCGCCCGGCCTCCAGGCCCTCCCTCCCCGCCCGTCCCCTGACCGATGACGGCCGGGCAGGGGTGAGGGGGTAGGCGACTCGTCGTCAGGGGGGTTGACAGTTGGACCAGGGTCACTCCCCAATTGGTAGGACCTTCGCCGGGCCCCACCTGACCACTGAGGTCAGTGCCCTCTGTCTAGGGGGTCGGGGATGGATGGTCCTCGGCCTGAGGTCCCCTGAGGGTATCGCAGTGGGACGAGCGGTGATGATACGCCGGTAACATTCGCCAATAGTGCCTGAGCTGCTCCCCGGCGATCGGCTCTATACCTCCTATTTCACTATGGGCATGCAGGGATAAATAATGCAAGGATGTTCTCTTCTATTTCCCCTCGGGCGGGAGGCAAAGTGGTTCGGGATGTAAGGATCTTATATCCCAAAGTGATATCAATTATTTCTCAAATTGATTCGACATCCTACCTCTCCTGTGGGTACCTCGTCATGTGAACGTATTGTACGTAGGCCTACATGTCTATGTTCTATGTCTCATTCCTTCTGTAACATGTTATTTTGGCGCAATAGCATACCTCTACGTACATGTTATCCACACTACGAGAAGTTTCTAGAAACAAGCTCAACTAATAGCCTACCGAATAAGGTACATATTTAATTGTACTAGAGAAACATACAAAATATTGCCTAGGAATGCATCAACATGTAGGACTGTCGTTAATATAGACGCACGTGTGCTTTAGGGTGATAAACCACGATGGGAAAACTCCCTCTCGTCTGTTCTCACTGTCGAGTACATTGCCATTCGTTACTGCCACACCTATCGTCACATTTACTTCATCTCGCCCGTTCAACCACTACTGGCCAGCCGTTACCGGCCATTATGGGCCGTTAGTGTAACGGCGCCTCTACGTAACGGCTGCAGCACGGCCCTAAAGTACGCCGGTAATAAGCGAAACTAACGAGCCGGCTGTCCACTAACGACGGCCATTGAGCACGACTGGGACCAGCGTGTGCAGCCGAGCGTGGCGGCTCTATGGCGGCCATGACACCCCGTGATAAGAGCGGGGGTGATGGAGGAGGTGACCTTATCGTGTCCCCGCAGAGCCCGGCCCGGTAGGTGGCCGGTGCTGGAGGACGGGGGTGGGGGCCGTCACCCGCGTCAAATCACACTCCTTACATACTACTCACACCCCGCGCGATGGGCTACTGGAGGGCGGGGAGTGAGCGGGGTGTGTGGGTGGGGCAGTTACCGGGGTAGGACGTGGGTGGATGGGGGTACTGTAAAGTCTACACTCATACCCTATAGGTACGGGCGGAAGGGGAAGTTGGGGAAGAAGAAGGGGGCGCCCTGGAGCACGCCCACTCAGTCGCCGACGTCGCACCATCGGCCGACCTATTGCATGTCGACGATAACGCGGGCGGTAGCGGCGGCGGGGGCAGCGGGGCGTTGGACCGTGGGGACGGACGCGGGCGGAGCTTGGGTTATATGTGTGCGGGGTCGACGGCGTGAGAAAATCCCCATCCGGTGCACGCGCTAGTCGTCGAGAACGCCGGCTGTTAGGAAGCGACACTGCGACCGGAAATGGTCCCTGAATTTGGCCCGACTTCCGGTTTTGCTCCAGGCATGACCTGTGGTTAGACACACGCGTCTTTTACAGGTCAAACTCAAAAGCTCTCAATGTCAAAAGGTCACAAAGGTTACAGAAGCCCTTCATCCAAGGAAGTTTGGGACCTTCGCCCAACCTAAGGTCATTATTGCCCTAGTTCTCAGAACTACTTCTCCCAGAAACAGACATCTCCAGAAGTTTTACCCCTACTGGAGGAGGCCCGCGGGGGTCAACCCGTCAGGGCATGATTGCCGCTCACACAGCATCGGTCTAACCACAACCGATGGCTCAGAAAACAAGTTGGAGCAACTCGAGAGCCACTCACGGCCGATGACTGAGGGCCTAAAAGCCTGCTGTCACTCCGATGAGATACCCCCAACACCCACACCGACCGTCTGCCATTTCATACTGCCGGGGTCCGCCGACCACTTCTCAGCGGCCTAAACACATCCGATCGGGCCTAATGCCCTTCTGTCTGATCTCAAAGAGGGCTTTGAACGTGGCCCCAGGAACCAGTGGTCAGTAATGGTCATCGAGTCATCTCTCCATGGCTGATGACCTTGTCCAACCACTGGTAATCGTACCAGCCTGTATAGTTACGAACTACGTCCAAACTTCTGTGCGCAGCCGGATGATCTCGGCAATCGTTGGGCATTAAACAATTTAATGGTATACTCAAATCCGATGTAATTCTTTCTTGCCCCATGACCCAACTGTACTTTGTTGCTACCCCCTTTTTTGTCCCCTCCTTCCCCCAGCACACCCCACCTACACCCCAGGCTCCCCGGACATTAACGGGTTGAGTGGCGTCCATCAACTGCTCTCTGCAGGGTTATCAATATTTTACGAGAGGGTGTAAGGGTGGACTCCTGTGTGTCTCCAAGGCGGGAACCATTCACTGAATGCTACCAGTCCATGGGCAGTGGTTCCCCTCCTCCAGGGTCTTCCCCTTCCAGTTCCCACTAGACCCACCATCAACCCAACGTTTTCACAAGGCTCCTCCAGGGCAGACTTGCGCACGAGGCACGGACTGACCGGAAGTTGGCTGCCCCCGGACCTACGTGCTGGTTTAGTGGGGAGGTTGGCGTGTAGATGGGGGACCCTCCCACAGGGTGGTCAGTTGGGGGTCAGTGGGTGGTCAGTTCATGGTCAGTGTGTGGTCAGTAGTGGACGTGAGCCAAGTACAAATTGGACTGGTGGGAAGGTCAACCCGTTAGAAGGGAGGCTGACAATTCCACTCAAACAGTACACCAGTAAGGACGATCTAGACCTCGACACCTTGAAATAATACCGAGGTAAAATCAGGTGCCAGATTTTTTTCAAACGCAGATGATTTTATTCATACATAAATGTAGCAATAGGACTTACCGTATTACAAAATATATTCTTTACAAATACTACAAAGGCTAGACCTCTAGCCAAGGAAAGAAATGGGTTTTGGTAGACAAAACGAGGGGCAGTGCTTAATATTGAGAACTTCAGAGCAGGGATGAATGTGGGCGTTGAGCTGATATCCCCCTCGGGTGACTCAGTCTGACTAACCGATCTGATGATCAGAAGCCCCCCTAGTCACAGTGACGACTCCCCAGGGGCACCTCTGTCACACATCGTAGACGTGGTAGATTAGATACAGACTGACTCAACGCAACGTCGGGCATTTATTTACCGACATCTCATTTTGATAACAAAGCCTGATCCTGAATTAAATCGCCAACGTCGTTTTTATAACCACTTTTGTCAGAGTAGGATATAAGCCTTGTTGCAGGAATGTAAAGGCACGAACAGTAAGTATGTGTATTCAAATACATTTTACAATGAACAGTTGGCGTGTCCCACTGGTCTGTACCCCGACGAGAAAGACTTGATTAATTATTCAACTAAGTTTGCGCACTCTGTTATCCATGACTGATCAACTCCCTATGTTTATGACCATGGAGCACAAAAATGTATCGGGCAGCTGCTACCGCTCGAGCCCAGACCAACTGCTCATGAGCAGCTCACTATGACCAACGAGTCTCCAGGGGGGTTGGGCGGATGTCAAAAAAGAAAGCTAGTTCCCACTGAGACAAGTGGCCCGTCACCATGGTAACACGTAGAGGGGGGGGACAGGCAAGGAGGGGGTAGCGTGAGAACCCGCGTCCCTTGGCGACTGGGAGGGGCAGTGCCTGAGCAACTCGGCGTCCCCTCTAACTGCCCCGCAGGCCGCCAGGGGACCCGAGCTGCTCGCAGCGCCCTCGGGTAGCGGGACGGGTCAATACGTCATCAATAGACGGGGAGAGACAGCGCCGATATGTAAATGTTTGACTGCCGCTCCGCATGGCTGATGACCCTAGGGTGGTGGGGTGATGGTAGGGGGTTTGAGGACAGGGGGTCCTCCAGAGCGTGAGGACCGGACACTTGGGGACTGACCACTCACTAGGAAGTGAGTCTTGAGGTTGGCGATGGGGCCATTATGCCCACCACCTTTTTTGGAAATGCTCTGATCAGGAAAGGTGAAACGAAAAAAAACCAACATTGTTTCCCCATGAAAAGCCCTTTTTTGTTGTTTCCCCACGAAAGGACTTGCAATGGACGTTGAATCGGCCGCCCCCAAAACCAGCAGTGCTGTCAACACATACACTGCCCATTGCTGAACCTGTTAACGTTCTGTCTCCTACACTGCCAGTCACAGCGCAATCTGCAGTCAAACCCCGCGCACTATCTAAATGACCCCCGCCCAAAACTGCTCAACTCGGTTTTGTTTTCGGCACTGCTTTTTGTCAACGTTGATTCCCAACTATGCGTGGTCCCAGTCTACGGCCGACCGGCTTACGGGCAGGCGGGCGGGCGGGCGCCCCTCAGTGGTCCCCGTCGGGGGCAGGGCGGGCAGCGGCGGTTACCAAATCCCATCAGGGCTGATGCAATTTGCCGCAATCCGGACGGGGAGAATGTGAAGGCAATCAGAGTGCCGGCAGCCTCTCGTTAGGTGCCGCCGGCCCCCAGCCCCCAGCCCCCGGCCTCCTGTCCACCATCCCCGGCCCCCCGGCCCCCCAACCCCCGGGCCAAATCCGATTGGAAGCTGCCCCTCGGCCCGGAGACCAACCACTGGTGGTTCCCCTCACTGGTGGTTCTGCCGAGTCCACCTCAGCCTGATCTACTAGTTTTCTACCTTCCCTTTCCTGCTACGATCATCCCTGGATGATGAGGGGGTTTTCTACCTTCCCTTTCCTGCTACGATCATCCCTGGATGAAGAAGGAGAACAGAATGCAATATTTTGCAAACTGTCAAGTAATGCAATTTAGATAAGATTGTTTAAAAAACTCACCCACTTATACATTCGCTTGCCTTACTTTTTATCTCTTTACTTTGTTTCTGCTGCCTCTTACGTGAACCGATTCCAACTTTATTTCTAACCAGCTCCCTTTCCCTCTCTTTCCTGCCTCATCCCCAACTAACCCTTCCTCATACACCTCATCTCTCCTGATCTTCTATACACTTTCCCTTGTGCACTTTCATAATCGCACCTTTCTTTTCAATTCAATCACTTCCTTTCTTTTGTCTATTTCATGACAACATTCCAATTTTATTTCTTGCCAACACTCTTAGCGGTCCTCTTCAGAAGACGCTGTAATTATCTGGACCTACTGAAGCAAAATAATTGCCATGATTTACGACTTACCGTTGGTCTTCTAACTCACTTTATAGTCTGTGCACCCCTTCTCCTGGGCTCCTCCAGTGTACTCAATCACAGCCATCTTCCCCAAGTTACAGTCGGACGGGAGAGATGTCTTTCTCTGGTATTGAACCCAGAAGCCGAATCTGGTTTCTAACAGCCAAGTAGTAATGATAATTTCTGACAAGTGCATTGAGTTATGCCTCCGGGATTGGTTCTTTTATTTGCCTCATCTCCTAAGTCTCAGCAGTCGTCTCATTTCACAACCATTCAGAATGGATTATATCGAAATTTAATTAACGTGGAGGAGGGCGAGGACATTTCTGACATAAACTGAATTAATGACATGATCCACGAAATCAAATCCTTCCGCCGCAAAGTGAATAGACACACGCTGGCGCCTGTGCCATTACAGGAAGAAAAGAGGAGACAACGCAAAAAAAATACACGGGCGTTAAAAGGACCAATGGTGTTAAAAAGACAATGTCCCAGTTTGCTAAAACATGCAGTCAGAGCGGTTTCTTGTGAGTGCGGCGCAGGCCTGGCTGTGTCCAGCTGCCGTCCTTTTACAATGCACGTAACGAAAGAGACAGGGCCGGGTATTTTCAAAGGAGGTTTTCATCCTGTCGCGACATTTTCCACACTAATCAATGGAGTTTCTTTTTTTAGGTGTGCCACATACGGGAGTGTTCCCATCGCCTCCTCTATAAGGTAGAGCTTCAGGCTTCAGACAGAGGCGCTCCAGATCAGCTCAGACCTGACCTAGATACTTGCTCACAGTCATAGTTATAATGATGTAGAGCAGGTAGAACGAGTATAAGCCTCTCGGTCACTTGGCAGCGAGCAGCTCATACTGATCAGACACACTTCGACCTACTGCTCACGAGTCACTCACTCAGGAAAAGGCCAAGCCATGAATCTTTCCCAGAGTCAAGTCTTGGCAGTCTTCCCTACAAACCTTCCGCCACAAAGTCTACTTCATCAGTCACCTCATCTGTTTCCAATCAACACAAACCTATTGTCCTATCGATAAAAGCCATAAACAAATAAGATCGGCCTTCCTTGGCAGGCAATTGGCTCCTGCATCACCCCCAAGGGACTGCCTTGTTTACCACCCCAAATCTCATTACAGAGGCCTGTATCTGCCAGACCAACAATCATTGGATGCCCTTTTCTTTGATTTGGTATAAACTTTTTATGCTGTTCCACAACCTTTTCCTACTTCTTTCTTTATACTTCTAAACAAACTAGTTTTCACAGACATGGGCAGGTTCCCTCTGTTCTGGCGGCCTGTTTCTATTTAGCTGGCACAACCTACATCCTATTTGACGCAGTCCCGCCTAGGGTAGAAACTCTTTTCATTTGCTTCCAAAGAACCTTTCTATATTTCCTTCTCTCGTTCCTTCTCCTCCGCCCCTCAGAACCGATTTCTTTAACGTCTATCCTTTGTATGACAATGCCATCGGGCCTTAGCACTCAGCAACCATGGCAACACAATGGACCAATCAGAGCCATGCTTTGATTGGCCATACAGAGTGCTTGTGACAGGCGGTGGATGGGGGATTGACCCACACTGCAGATAATGTTGTCAGCGTCGGACAGGAGCGGCGAGCATGGGTGGTCAAAGCCCCTACTCCCATCCCCACATCTACCCACACTGAGCCGGTGAGCTGCTCACTGAGCTGCTCCGTGAGCTGCTCGCAGCTTGACCGACATAACCAAGACCTGCAGAGACAGCTTGACCGAACGGCTCTCGGTGGACAAGGGCAGGGACAAAGATAACAGGGGAAAGGCATTGGCGGGGCTAGTGCTCACGACAAGAATGGATAGAGCTTGTGCAAATAGGGCCATGTGGCGTTTTGTCGGTGATTACCACGACTGCGTGGTCCTCTTTTAAAGTCGGATAAACCAGTGAGACATACTGTATATTACTGTAAATTACAGGATTGTATGATAATTCATTTTTCCAAAACGCATGTCTTTCCAATTGTAAAATGTACACTTATACGGAAATAAGGCTCGTTAAAGGGTACAACCTTATCAACTGGCGAACGGCTAGAACCGGACGATAGGAAGGACACATACATAGGTTATATTATTATTGTAATGTAGATACAGGAGGGATTTCAAGATAGTGAAAAACAGAAATAGGTGATCCTTCCAAAGAACGCTTTTTGAGTGACAAGGGAGAATTGTTTCTTCAGGTAGTGGTGTGACTTGTGGCGCCATCTATAGGTAACTACCACTCTACAGAAAACAAGGCATATCCATAATTATACAGATCTCATGTTTCAGGATAGACTCTAAGCTAAGACGTATTTTTAGGTTTTGGTATACTCCTCATGCTAAGTTAGCTTGAGCAGTTTTGGAAATAGCTGGAATAGTTTTGAAAGTAGCCAAAAGTGTCCATCTCCATCCCTCACAGCGATTCCAGTAAGGAGGAGTTCTCTAGGGGCTGGTCATGGCTAGACTAAAACCTTAACTGTCTCACCGAGGAGAGGCCTCTCTTCAAATGACCTGCCACTTTGCTATTCCGAATTCCAGACAACTAGCTTTTGGTCTAAATTACGGCTGATCCCCAAGAGAGCGAGTCGGAAACGACCAGTCACTTGCACCTGGGTTATTGTCGTCGAGTATGACCTGATCCAACCCAAGCCCATTTTATCCGTATCAAACAATGAAAGCTGCGAAATTAGACGTTCCTGTCAAGCACTTTGATTAACCCTTTAGGCCACAGTACGGTGGGTAGTATCCTCAAATGAGGCGTAGCCGCCCTTGATTTAGACGTCTTTTTTGTGCAAACTGGAATATGAAGTGATTTACCTATAAATATAACATTCTGTAGGCCTATATCAAATGAAAGCTAACGAGATTGTCCGTTTCCTACCGACCTCGCTTTTATGTTATACCTCTTGACTTAAAAGATATATGAACTGCAATAAATTGTAGAAACTCTGGAATTTCGGAAATCTCCTGAGAAAATGGAGCAATTTATGTCTGAGTTATGCGGGGTCTAAAGTTTCAGGGTTAAGGATGCAGCCCTCATCAAACACGTATAATAAAGATATTTAGGTTGTCTTCATCCCATTCCTGAACCCCCTTTGTCTTGAAACAAAAGCAAGCAGTAATTTAGTGCCTTTGTCAATTTGACTTTCCATTTAAACGCACCATTATCAAACAGCATGAACTGTTGTTTTCGGACCATTAAACGTTAGCTTAGAACAAAGGTCTTTCGTAATTTCGCTAAAGGCCGTTTAGAACAAGACAATGTTCGTGTGCTCCAAGAAGGTGCCTAAATAAATGGCTGGTTCAAGCGGGCTTAAGAGGCCTGCCACGCTGGAGTGTTTAGGTCCTGGAGGAGACAGTCCGTGGCTGTTTGCCGCCAGTTGGAGCTCCTCCAGGGGATCGATGGTGACAGCCACCACTGGTGTATAGCTCCTCCAGTGTGGGCAGGGTACCGTCTACGTCGGTCTGTAGGAAATGTAAGAGGTAGGAAGTAAGAGTGAGAGATATGCGGGAGACATGGCACCAGTGTTAGTGCAGGGAATGGAATGTTGCTGTTAGGCTGGGATGGGGGTGTGGATAAGAATATAACAAGTGCTGGGGCTGCAGAGGAGGAAGGTTAGATTTGGTAAAAGGAAGATAACAGAATACTATAATGTTATTTCTATGGCAATTAATCATGTCGCAGAAACCAGCAAAATATATAACACTGATAATCTTAATTATATGAATGAGTAGAACAGAGCAAATTACAAATATCAGAAAGAGTAACTTAATATAGGGGACATCAAGAGGACAACCATAGATGAGAAGCCACATGTGGGAAACCACTGTGAAGATCTGAGCCATATACGAAACACAGAACTGTGTTAATACTTAGTTATAAACATGCTATTTGAATTAGATAAATGCGAACAGCTCATTGCATTGGTAAACAGTGAACAGGTGGCGCACACCCACATGTTGACCACACTGTGGCGGCGGGGAACAGGGCTGGTTATTGCAGGTGGGCGCGTTTTGAGGGGAAGCCACTGTACCTATGGCTTCCCGCAGGGTGCGTTACGCCCGACAGCAGCCACCTGGCCTAACTGTCCTAAAGCTGGGAAACAGCAGCCAACGAGGCCCTGTGTACCAAACCCCCACACCAGACCCTATGTACCAAAATCTTCGCACCAGGTCCTGAGTAGCAAACCCCCACACCAGGCCTGGTGTACCAAACCCCCACACCAGACCCTATGTACCAAAATCCCCGCACCAGGTCCTGAGTAGCAAATCCCCACACCAGGCCATGTGTACCAAACCCCTACACCAGGCCCTTTGTACCAAACCCCTATACCAGGCCCTGAGTACCAAACCCCCACACCAGGCCCTATGTACCAAACCCCAACACCAGGCCTGGTGTACCAAACCCCCACACCAGACCCTATGTACAAAACCGTCATCCCATGCATTGTATACCAAATCACCATCCCTTGCCTTGTATACCAAAATCCCCGCACCAGGCCTTGTGTCCCAAACCCCGACACCAGCCTCCAGGCGCACACCCGCATGGGCACCCTCCAGATAAGTGAATTTCACGGGCCCTCCCCAAGGTACTTAGGACAGGATTAATGTTTTCCTCTGACCACCTAGCAGAAAATCACTTCATCTTAACGAGTTCTGAAAAGCCATTATTCTTTCAGATACATATGATAATGAATAATTCCGTGGGGAAGAATCAATTTGCGACGGCACGTGGCGAGTAGGAGGCGGCCAGTGTTAAGGGACGGCATCCCCTTCTGTTTAATTGAATAACCTCCGGTCGCCAAGGATGGCTCAATTGGTACCTCCCCACTGTGGTGCTTTAATGTAATCCATTATTTCCACACAATACGGAACATACTGTACATTCGACGACACAACACAAGGACCTATCAAATTATACACTTTAAGGCACAAAAACAATACATGAGCTTAAGTGTATGAAATCATTATACTACTAGTCATTATGCTATTCCATAACTCCGTTGAAAGCCTAAATAGATTAACGTTCCCGTTCTGATGCTGATGGAACGCACTTAATATGCACTTTTCACTGAGGTAACAGGAACATATTATATATAATCCAATTCTTAGGGGATTGGGACACGCACACAACAGTTTGTTATTGAGTTACTGCTATATTGTTAGCACAATAACATACATATGACCTATAAGTAGGCCCACTGTGAACAAACCCCATATAAACTTTTAATACGTTGATTCAAGGCCAGAGGCCAGCTTTTTCCATTGGCCAACTTGGCCGCTTTCCGCCTGCAGAATACACGTAATGAAGACCACATTTATACCAAACAAACCAAGCCTGGCTCCGGGAAATGAACACATTTATTTTCGCGGCCTCTTCTCTGGCCACGATAAAGTGCCCCCGGGTTGTCAGTTGTGCGGCCGACGGCGCCATGGGGTCTGCGGCTGGGGGCAGGCTGCGTCCTGCCGGTTTGGCCACCAGGGGGCCGATTGATGACGCCCTGCGCCCTGCAGATGGCGCTGCTGGCCGGAGTGACTCAGCCGGCGACTATGAGCAGCTCGCATCGATCTACGCCCTCACTGTGAGCTGCTCTATACTGCTCGACGTCCGCTGATTCATCGGCAGGGACACAGGGTTAGAGGTCAAGCCAAGGTCGGCCCGCAAAATCGCCCACATTTGGCTGGTTGGGGTGGCAATTGGAGGAAATCGCGCGATTGAAAGTAATTTCATTATTTGCTGGTTATTCGCCCGGTGACGGGTATGGTGATGGTGTATGGGCGTCGAATAGTCGATGAGTGAGAGGTGCGGATGAAACTATATTGGTTACTGATGTCCTCTAGACATCTGTGGGAGCATTTGATGGGCCTCCACCACTGTCAGGGCTAGCATGCTGCACGCTATACCACGCTCTATTAACGTTTGGCTCCATGCGGTATACAAAGTTCACGCCCTGAACCAGTCTATTATAGAAAAGTAGCAGTAGCAGTTGCTGTTGCTGTTGCTGTTGTAAAACCTCCATTCATTATTCATCAGTATAACAGTATTCGTGAAAAATAGTAGTTTCTAATAAAGATGAGCTTATAATCTATCTTGTTCCGGTTCTTCCGTTTGGCTATACAGGTTATCCGGGTCCATATTTCAGATATAGATCTTGTGTTATTCTCTTCGATCTTTAAGGATACAAATACCTTTCTTTCCGTAACACAGTAAAATCTCAATACTGCATTACAAACCTTGACCTCTACAGTCTATAAAAGAAGCCATAAACTAAACTCCGTATCTATTTTACAACTATACCTCACATCTAACCTGACGCCCTCTACCTCCTAAACCACAACAAAAGCACCTTTCCGCACTGTTTTCACAGCCCATACCTCTTTATAGCGTCCCTTTTTAACAAACTTCCCTTGCACCGTCCTCCCTGGGGAAATCGTCCCCGGATCAGGCAGATCAAGCGTCGCTGGTGTGACAGGGTGTGGGTTGGGCCGCAGGGTATGGGGGATAGGTCGGCCTTGGGGGCCGCCTGGAGGAGCAGGGGTCCGCCTGGAGGGGTAGTGTCGTCGACGACGTCTTCGCCGTCATCCTGGTTAGATTTATAGACACTGACGACACGTCCCTGATTGCCACCGCCCTCCTGTGTCCTTGCTTCTGCTATAATTCTTTCGCGTTGAAACAATTGCGTATTCTACTGCGCCAACTTGGGAATTGCAGTCTTGGGTTTTGTATATTGCTTACTTTCTTGATATGCGAGGAATTGCTTTTCCCGCACACAATTATGAATAGGTTTGATCTTTTAGATGCATTTTTCCTGAATAGACTTCATTAACTGTATTCCCTCGTGACCTTATCGTGACATTTATTGTGGAATGCATTTTACCATTTGAAAACTAGGCCAAATAGGGACAGTCTAAAAAGACAAAACTGGCATCCTGATACTACCGGTAGTCTGTAAAGGACATGACAGTATCTGAAAATCCATGTATTGTCTTTATGACAATAGCAATGGCAAGTAAACGACAATTATACCAGCCATCGTCAATATGCAGATACGATAACGCAAACATTGCAAAGGGGTATTAAAGTGTATCCTTCTTCATCTTTTTCTACAATGGGCGCCGGGTATTCCTATTTACCGAGTCTGCAGACAACTGACAATGCAGGACCTGTTTAATATTGATTCGTAGGGCGCATTGTCTGCAAAGTAACTGGCAGATTACCTGCCATCTGCCGGAAAGGAGGCGAATATTCCCCACCAATAAAGCCGCCATTGAGTGAAGACGGAATAGGCCTCATTGTCGCCGGGCTAGTGGGAATGAGAACGGGGCCAGCGCCGGCCACGGCCAATCGATCGAAAAGAGCTCGCCCGAGAGAGTAGAGTTAAAAAATAGGATAACAAATTTGGATGATTCGACACTAGTTGGTGCACTCTTTAAGAACTCTTCCCCCGGTGATTGGCGACTGTCTCGTTTCCGCTAGTTTCAATTTTGAAGCCTTTTTGTTTTGTGGTCGCTGATCCATTTGGGCCACGCACGCGAAATTATCCTGTCTGTTAAAGCCTTGGCGCGGTGGGGACGCGCTGCCCCGCGCGTTGCCGCGTCCACCCAGCGTCCGTCCACTTGCTGGGCGCCGCCCCAAGCCCCGCTGTTCAACTCCAGGGTGTAAAGCGGACAAATTGGCCGGCCGCGGACCGTGGAGGGCGAATTACGCGCGGAATGCGGCCCTAGGCCTCTTACAGCCAGACTGACTGCGGCTCAACAAATAGCCAATGCCCCCCCCCCAACCGCGTACGGCCAACTGCTAATCTCTTCACTGTCTCAATCTCATTCACTGCATTGCTATCCTCTTTTAACAATGGACATGTCTCAGCTTCTACATTCTACAAGTTCTTATATATGTTTGGGGAAAAAGTCATGTTTATCTGTCAAACAATGAATATTTGATGCTTAACGATATTACTCTTCCCTGACAGTCAATGTGTATAGAGACATACATTGATTCGTACACAGGGATAATATCAGTTTTCAAACATCTTATGGATTTAGCTGTAACACAGTGGATGCACTGTGTTACATAGCTATGTGACTCTTTGTCCAGGCTTTTTGTCAGTGGATAGGACGGCTCATTATTATGCTGAACTTATGATTAAAATACTATTTCCCATATTGATTTTCAATGATACAAATATGTATCTTAATCTTGTTTATATTTTTATCCTTGTTTCGTACATGTGCTACTTTGGTGTTTATCTTCCCTTTCTCGCTTATGTTTGTCTACCCCGTTGATGTCTGCTTTCTTTAACGTTGGCTCCTCCCTCCCCTTACCCTAAGCTATCGTTACTCCAGGGCCGCGTGCCGTTGTCATGGTGATGTAGCTCATGGCAACCGGTCATTACAAGCCTCGATCCCCGATGTCAATGCCCCTGACCCCTTCTGCTGAGTCTACAAGATGGAGTGGACAGTGGTCAGACAAGACGATCATTGGGGGGACTGAGTAGGGGGTCCCGCTTGCACTGGACACTGCCCTTAAACCCTTATTCCAATACATTTGCTATGCAACCTGTCCGACAACATGACCTACAATCTTAAGGGTTCTTGAAACAGGCGAAGCAAAATTGATTAAAAAAGTTGAGTTGGCAAAGCTTTAGAGGTTCTTCTCAATATCAAAGATCATGACCGAGTATTATGTGGCGTTTGCTTTAGAGTTCTATTGAAATTGCCGTTTTTACATTTCTATACATCTGCATACATAACACATGCAGAAGACAAACATCAGGATCTGGTGATGTAAGGATGGACAAGAAAGTTGTTAAACAGTGTGGTTTAATCTACCCTTGATCATCCCATGAACTTTACAACTGCATCATTAACAAGGAGCAGCTATGGAAGTTTCCTTTAGATCTTTTCTTTCTAACGCCTTGCTTAACAGCTATTTGAACAGCGGCATGATTAATTAATTGCAAAGTCAACTGTGAAAACTGTACTTTTAAGTACATAGAAGATAGTTAAGCTGGGAAAGATGGTCTGTGAAGCAAAGTGCTCTTTTCCCTAAGCATGCTTAACTGTCAAGTACTTGAATAAGGCCGATTGCTTGAAGCCTGTTGTATAACTAAAACAGTCGTCATGTCCCTGGAGGCAGATATACAGCGGTAAGTCAAGGCAGGTGGCGCTGGTCAGTAGGTAGGTTCTCCTCCAGTGTTGACCAGCCAATGGTCATCTGCAGGACACTGCCCCCACTGTTGCCATGACAACCAACCTTATACGTCTGTTCGTCTCTCCCCGGAGAGAGGGCACATTTCCTTGGTTACAAAGAGGCTAAAAGCCAAGAAAGGAAAGGTCTTGTGGTGCACTGGGCCTTTGGAGAGTCTACCTCAAAGCCCAATCCAGTTGTGCTAATGGTACTAATCAGAAATTGCTCCCACATTAGATTAATACTCGGCGCAAGACTTTAGAGAATCAAAACTCTCTGCACTCAGGGACGAAAGGATATTGGCTTTGTAATGCTTCGAATTTCGTTTGAAATAATCATTTCAGCGTGATTGATAAATTTGAAACTGCTGACGACAATCACCATTAATTCTAAACTCAAGCACATGTATGAAGTCTGCACCAAACTTTGGATCATGTACTCACGCCCATATTCAACTTAAGTAGTGTTCTGATTTTTCATGGGAGGGCAATTCGTCTTCATTATCTATAGGTACAACCAAAGGCCCTGTGATGAGGAAAGAACAGTATGACATAAAGACAAGGGTGTTGCTCACATAGTGCTTATCAATGAGAGTAGTGAGTGATATAATTACAGACTGAGCTGCTCCTGTTGATGAGGAGGTTGCAGCCACTGGAGGATTATCTGGAGGAGAAGATGTATAGGTCTGTGTAGGTAGACAGGGTGTGGGAGGACCCTTAATGGCCTGTATATGGCTATGTTTGTAAATGAAAGGGATTAAGCTGATCTGCTTATTACATATCTTTATGATCTATGGGAATTAGGAGATGTCCTTGATGGTTCTTTGTTTGAGATAGTTTTGATGATGAATAGTGCATCAGGGTGTGTGCAAATGGATAGTTTGTTCTGATGTGGGATCACGTGGGGGCAGGTTATTTTATGGGTTATTATTGGTCTTTTTTAAATTCTTTAAAACAATAGGCCATGCTTTGCAATCTTTACATCAACATGACTATGGCTTAAATCCTTATATCAAGTGTGTCTGCAGAGATCTTATAATCACGTTATATCAATGGTTACTTTAGCAAACTTCTCTCAGAATAATACGTTGCAAGAAACACACGAAACCACTGCACATATTACTGGATGTTCCACAAATCATGTACCCTTTGCCAACTGAAAAACTACTGAACTCCGTGCTCCTTAATTGGGGTCAGATTTCAAGCAGATGTGTTTGCAGTACGCAACTCTCGCCAAAAATAAAACCCTGGCAGTGTCTAAACCTCCATCAGAACCATCACCGACTGAGGCACCTTACGCCAGTGCCCCCATCCCCAGTTTTTAACCTCCGTCCTTTCTCGGGTGACGCCTGCTTCCAGTTGTCGGCGTGTTCCAGGCATTAGGTGTCCCACAGACGACAACCAGTGCCACATGGCGCAATGGGGTGGTGGGGCTGGGGTTGGGGGCTCTCTGATGTGTTTGTAGTAGGAGGTCTTGGGTAGGGGTCGCGCCCAATTACCGCCTCCTGGGTATAGACTTAATGGAGCCCAGAGTCAGGTGGGCTAGAGGTGGCGCCACACACTGGAGGAGTACAGGAAATCCAGGTGTCACAGATCCACCTGTTTGCTCACTCTGCTAAATTAATGACATCTTTCTAATAGACAGCGTGGAACTGGCTCTAATACAAAAAGAATGGTGGTTCAGGGAATAGGTTTGGGGTTCTATGAGATAACTGGAACTAGATATGCAAACAGACAGGCAGTATTCTATTTTACTTGTCATGTCAACTGAACTAACTTCTTCAGTAACAAGTGAAGGTATTTTACTAAATATATAGAAATGTTCAGACTCTAAATATCATACATAGATCGTGGATATTTTTATACGTTTATTCATCTAGGATGGAAACATATGTGACGTGCTCTGCAAAAAGCAGACTAAGCCCTCTACGTCTTGTGCAGAGTAATGACGTATCAAAGTGACGTCTATTTCCCGCCAAAAAGCACGTTTTTTCAGTTCTGAGGTCCTGAAGTACACTGATCTGTCAATAAGAATTGTATCTTATGTAATTAAGGTAATAAGCTGATCACTCAAAAGCCTTGTGAGAAGGCGGGAGGGAGTCCTTACAACTAACACAAGGCGGCAGCAAAATCAGTAGAAGTTTCTCCTTAAATACAGAAGGTGGCACCACAGGTTTCCGGTTCTAGTGACCTCTACTTTCAACGTGAGTGTTTACTAACAAGGTTGTCTATCAGAATTAGGAAAAATGTTAACATTACATTGTTTACATGTTGTCATACTTTCAGAACTGAACAGTGTAGATCCATACTTTTTAAAAGAGTCAGTATTATCGTAGTTAGTTTTGATTCCCATTCATTACTATGTGTTTCAAAATGTAGATCTCTATGGACGAACCACGTCTCCACTCGCAATGTCCGCGATTACGTGTGTCGGCCGTTGTAACCAAAAAAGTACACAATAGAGATGAAATCTGACCCGATATTGCAGTACGGGACATAATTCTAAGCAGGTGGGCCTTTTCCCGGGTCCAAAACTCCAATTTTGAAGGAATTGAGGCCGTTTGTTTGTGTGCAAGCTCGGGATTCAAGTCACTAGGAGTAGGCCTAATGGCGTCACGCAGGGGCAGATCCAGGGCGGGGGGGGGGGGAGGCTAAATCATGTTTGTGGGGGAGCCCCCCCACGCCTGTCAACTGTCCCGATATGGTCGGGACAGTCCCGATTTTTAACCTCTGTCCCGACTGTCCTGATGAGAGTAAAATATGTCCCAATTTTTTAAAGTTAATAGTCATGACACCCCAACGCCTCAAAACATTTCTAGGACCATTATCAAAAAGCTGAGACACGCTTCCCTGCATTTAATACTTAAAATGAAACTGTGTGCAAAAGGTTATTCCTGTAAATTGAATATTAGCCGAGATGTTGATGTTAAAAAAATAGAAGTAAAATAATCAATTTAAAATGAATAAGATCTCGGTTTTAAATTCCCTTAAAACCCTTTTTAGTATCAATGAATAGATAAAAAATAAGGCTTTTCAAGGCTATTAGGCCTAAGGAATGTATTTCATGAATTGACCCTTGATCACTGTGGTCTATCCTTAAAGTGTTCCTTCCACATAGATTTACAACTTCCCAATTTGCGAGAATTTGACTTCATTTACATAATCTTAAAATGTTTAGAAATGTATATATATATATGTGTATGGACATTTTAAATAATACAGGTAGGAAAACTAATTTTGGGAATTCTTTAAATTCTGAGCTTCTCACTGCTATCCTTGTTACGTCATAATTAAGGGAATTCCATTTTATTCATACATGGGGATTCAGTGTCCTTGTGAAGTCACAAATATGGGGATTTCCCTTAAAATAATTTAAATTAGACCAGATTCTAAGATCCCATGAGCATGGATACACTTGGAAGACTCTTCAGATATTTCTATAGCATTATTCCTTCTAGGTACCATTGCCACTCTCTATGAATTTCTCTGAATAATAATCGTCAAATAATTATGTGCAAGGTTTCCTTTAAGTATTATATGGTTTTTAGCCATTATCAATCACCTATGGCTATGCATATATTAACTTTGTTTCAGTCTACATATAGGCCTACATATAGGGCCTACATGTACTACATGTCCCGCTTTTGAGCCAAAAGTCCCGATTTCTAGATGAATTTCAGACCCCTGTCCTGATAAGAGCTACTGAAATGTTGGCAGGCCTGGGCCCCTCCCCCGTACATTCATGTTTTTGCCCCCCTCTAGGAATTCCTGGATCCGTCCCTGGGTGTGTATTATCCGCACCTTAAATTAATTAGGCTTACTTAGCACTGGTTAGGGTGATTACAGGCCTGCCAAGTGTACCGTATTTCCCGGTACTGTAGACATTTTTTTTACCCTTGTCCCAGGTGTATCTTAAAGGTACAGAAATGTACCGTTTTTTGAGATATAAAATGATAGCAAATGAAAAACGGATTTCTATTATCTGTACCTTAGGCTTAGGGCGTAATCTATAGTATGTGCTTATTTTCCTTCTGTTTAAGTACATTAACACTCCATTACCTATAGTCAGACAGCTTTAAAGATTTGAGTTGTTAAACCATTATTTTCTTGCCTGATAATTTGGGATTTTATATATTAGATAGGGCCTATAGACTATTACAGTAATGAGCGTTCTGGCTTCTGTTTGTTTATAATGGTCTTGCTGCTATAATGTGTGTTTAACCTTCGAATATTAGTTATCTAAGTGTACCGTTTTTCTGCCCAAAATACCCCATTTTTCAGAGCTTTGTACCAGGTAGCGGTGGTCAAATGTTGGCAGGCCTGGAAATGTTTCAATGCATTCACTAAAATTTGGCTCAAGATGCATTCCATAAGAGAGTCTGATCGTATGTAAATCATTTAGATTCATGGTAAAATAATTTATCATATTTTTTCCTGGAATAATATTTCACTTTTGAATTTATGTTTTGGATTCTATTATAGGCGCTTGTAGACGTAGAGCAGGGGTGGGCACAATTTGTTTCCCTGTCGCAAATATTTTTCATACTGTCGCACCACTAGGGCTGGCACGTGCATTGCCCCCACCCCCCCTCCACCTCCCAAACCCCCAAACCCCTCGACCACCACCCTAATAAAAAGATAAATAAATACGCAAAAGAACATCTCCGTCTCGTAGATCTATAGTTTTGAAGGATATTCTGTTATACTCAAAAAATACAAAACACAAAATTTCAACGGATTGATGTGATTTTGGCAAAAAAATAACCATTATCAAGGATAGAACCACATAACCCCTCCCCCCCCCCCCCCCCGGACATAAGGGCAAGGGGTCTGGGGGCCACCCATACTGTATCATGAACAAAAAAAGAATCACAGAATAATATCATCCAGTCCCTCAATTATTGAACTGTTTTGATTATAATATTACAAGATTTTCACAGACATAAAGTGATATAAATGGTATAATTCTCAGCACATAGTTTGTAGGCATTAGACCTCACTTCTCGTACACTACTATGAGTGAATGGTAGGTCTGAGAGTTTTTCATGTATCCAGTGTTTGTGATTTTTTTTGTTAAATGCCAGACAATGTGTCTCACCTTCATGAACCTGTTGGCCAGTGTGCTAGATCCTGTCGGACATTATTCAGATAGTTTACTGCACTTTTATTTCTTTTCCTCAAACATTCGGTCCAACAAACACGCATCATACATTAGACAAATGATCGAAACTACTCTTAGCATTGTATGGGAGTCGAAAAGCTTTCCATAATGCTGAGAATAAAGTCACTGATAAATTTCTTAGGCCACTAGGTGAATCTTATAATATGGATAATTTCCTTCATCGCAGGCAATAATATTTTATGTGATGGTACCAAATATCAAGAGATATTTGTGCGTTTAGTGAATCTTTTACTTATCTCTTGCGCTAGACGACACCATTAATGTATCAATGGAAATACGAATTTTAAAGTCAACCAATATAGCCATAATCTATGAGTTTATTCAAAACCCGTACTTTGCTTCAGAACCTTCTTGCATGTCAGACATTGCACTTCAAGTGCCAGACATGTCCGGAATCGTTGGACTTTTCACAAAACACCTTTTTACAATGATTCGTTTTGGATCTTTTCGATCTACATCTATTCAATATGCAAAACCTCCTGTCGCACAATCTAAGGCCCCTGTTGCATTTTTGTGCGACAGTGCGACAGTTTGCCCACCCCTGTAGAGGAGCCAGTTTTGACGCAGCACTAGTTTTGACGCACCTGGAGCAATATTATTGGCCTTAGGGCCTTTAAATTATTATTTCAAGATATTTTGCATTAGACAGCAATAAGATATTACGTTTTCAATTTTATGGTTGATTTTTGAGAAGAAATCATGAAAATTAACAATTCTATAGCAAAAACAGGATCTTATGGTGATACATTTTAATGATATTGCTGGAAAGCTAATAAATCATGAAACTCTTAAATTAAGATTACCAATATCAATTTCTCAAACTTATAATGTAGTTTAAGGTGTTAAAACACGGATGTGCTAGTTTTAAGTGTTATGCAAGCACACAGGTTAAACAATACTAAATTTTATTTCTTTTTTCTTCTAAATTAGACCCCTGCGTGAAAACTGATGATGTTAAATGAGGCAGGTTTTAGTTTTGACGCATTTTTGTCATTATAATTGACCAAATTTAAAAAAACTTTCCATCATTTTTTTATTTATGACCGAAATCACAATATTTTTACATCTCAGGGTATTATCTGTGTGTGTGGGAACAAGATATTCAATAGGAACGTTTCAGTTTTAATATCACTATAATTACACAAGGATGAATACTCAGTGTGTTTGCATTAATTGCATTAAAACTGCATTATATTTACAGTAATTTACGTCCCTTTCAATATGTTTACAGTAATACCCTGATAGAATGCACATGACATCAATGGATGCTCTCTCAAATTATATATACAATTACATTTATCCAGGTAAAACACGTGAACATCTAGACAAAAGCGTTTACTTTAATCCCTTCATTTTTTTCAAATCTTAAACATTATTTCTTTTGTTAATTTAGAAAAAGCACCAAATGCGTCAAAATAAGTACCTAAGGTGCGTCAAAACAGGCTCCAGGTCCGTCAAAACTGAAGAATAAATCCCTCAAAGTTATACAGTCATATTGTATAAAAATATTTTCAATCTTGACATTTTTCTTTAATGATTAAGCCAAGGGTTATCACTGCAATACGTACAGATGGAAAAATATTAGATTATTTTATTCTGTCACCTTTCATTACGTTTTTATTCAATTTCCCATCCTAAGTGCGTCAAAACTGGCTCCTCTACTCTATATGGGTCTACTTTATTGTTTTAGATATAATGGTCATTTCTTGATAGCTTGTGATTAACCTAAATATTTCTTCTAACATGCTACGTTATGTTAAAGTCACCCAGAAGTTTCAGTGTACAAGTAATTATAGAATAAACATCAACTTTTGATTTCTGTTTATCTTAAAATCTGATGAGCAAATATTTACTTGCAATACCTAGATACGTATCAAGGGTGCCGATAATACATGCCTGCAGATAATACATGCCATTACTCTAGTTGGATACTATTTCTGCCTCCGACCCTGGTAGTAAACCCTCACAGTATTCAGCCCTAAACCCTCGCGATGTTTTGTCCTTAACCCATTGGCGTTTTCTTCTCCAAACCTTCATAATTTTTTCTATTGAACTCTGGCAGTTTTCTGATTTAATCACTTGCTGTTTTCTGTCATTATCTCCCACTGTTTTCTGCCCTAAACCCTCAACATTTTCCAGACCTGTCAACACTTGCGATCTCTCTGGGAGTCTCCCAGTTTCAGGGCCCATCTCCCTACCTCCTGATGAGGGGCAGAAATTTCCCGGTAATCAATAGCAACTGTGGCCACATAGAGTAATGGTGTGTATTATCCCCCCCTAGGCCATAATACAGGCAACTCTTGCTTCAGCAGACAATGGTGGAACTGGATGACTTGTTCGTTGAAGGACGTTGTCTGCTTAACTCAGAGTGGACAGTAGAGGATGTGAAACTCAAAGGGGGAGGTGGGGTGCCGTGCTTCCCTTTGCTTTGTTCTAGGTGCATCACCTCCACGTCCTCTAAAAGGGATGAACAATTTTAGAAGACGTGGAGGTGATGCACCTAGAACAAAGCAATAGGTGATATAGGTGCAACCAACCTCTAAATCTCTAAGTTTTTTTAAAAACCTCCCATCCCCCCCTCTTTGTTCTAGGTCTGACCATACACCATTTTTATCTCCTTGTTGCTCCTTCTAATCTAGGTTTGACCACCCACCTCCACATCCTCTCAACACCTCCAGGGCGGCCCCTCTATATTCTAGGTATGACCACTTCCCTCCATCTCTCCTCCCACCTGTCCCTTCTTTGTTCTAGATGCGACCACTCACCTCCAGGTCCTCTCCCCACCTCCTGGCTGCTGTCCCTTTGTTCTAGGTGTGATTACTAACACCAGATTTGGAGCAAAAGACAGAAAACTGGTATCTCTGTAGAACTATTCTTATTTAAACCAAAAATAAATTGATACACCAAAATTGTATTTGTTTGTAGAGGATCTTGCAATCATCCATGGATCAAAATAAAAGTTAGGAACGGTGGCCTGTTTTTTAAATTATTTTTGATGACATGTCCCGGGGAATGCTAAGGAAAAGCTAATAAATCTCAAGGCTCTGAAAAACTATTCCCTTAGTGCCATTGCAAGCCTTTGATAAGATTTATTTATTCCCAAGTATTGCAAAAACTTGCAAAAACTATTTATCTCATAGAAGGTCTTCACCGTCAGTTCTATTTATACTAAAGTATACTAACACTGACCCACCTCAAGGAAGTTATTTATATAGATGAAAAGTCAATATTTGTATCACAGGAAATTATCATCAGCACTACTGAATCAAGAACAGTTGAAGGTGAGTGCACTTTTCATTCTCTTAAAGAACTGTTTTCTATATCATTATTGTACTCATGCATTTGAATATATACAAAGAAGTTTCCTCAAATAATTATTCCTGTGATATTGATGAAGAACAATTTAACCATTTTAGGTTGCCTCTTAATTGTTGGAAAATCTCTAATCAAATTTACAAAGTTATTATGTATTTGTTAAAAGCTTATGGATTTCTTTTGTATTTGTATCTTGTATAAATGCAAAAGATGGAGAAACAGATGGAGGTCCAGGAAGATGATCCTGATCAGCATCAGTTCTTCAAGGATAGGTGTGGATGTAAGGAAGACTGCCTGTCGTACTTCCCTATCGATATCGTCACTGAGCAGCGTTTGGCGATCCAAGAACTCTCAAGAGAAGAGAAAGACCTCATCTTGATTGGGCAACTCAGAGCTCACAGGTCAGGCCCTAATAATGCTAACCTTGCTTGATGTATCTGTCCATGTACTTTAAAAAGTAATTTGATATACAAGAGGTTTTGCATATATATACAGACACCCTCTCAAGTGCTCCTTCAAGGTGCTTATTTAGTAATTACCTGAATTGTTTTAAAACCTCAGAAATATTGAAGAATATGTAAATTTTTAAACTGCTAAAAAAAACACTATTGCTCATTTACTAATATTCACATTTGGCTAGTTTATTCAATTTAGGATGCAAAAAATATGCTTACTATTCAATATGATTTCCATGTATTTCATGGCTCAAGAAAAAGACCTGGTATCAAATACAAAGAAAAACATACAGAAACTATAGTAAGAGCCAAGCAGGATTACTACTTTGCCGGAGTCAAGATCTGTAGAGGCATGTTTTGCTTCTTACATGACATAGGCCACTGCAAACTTCAAGCAATCTGTTCTCACATTGATCAAAATCATGACACCATTAGACCTCGTACACATGGGAGTAAAAAGAAGTTGCCCCACAACACCACAGATTTCTCAGAAATTCAAGCAGTGAGACAATTCATCCAGCATATTGGAAGGGTCAGAGGTCTTCCACTTCCTGGGAGACTTCCTGGCTTGAGAGAAACTGAAGGGTACTACCTTCCAACAGATGAAACTCGTCGTGATATATTTGCTGAGTATGAGAAAGCTGCCACAGATGCACAACGAACACCAGTAAAGTACTCTACCTTCTGCAAATTCTGGCGGCAACTTGCGCCGGAGGTAAGAGCATTAACCCCTGCCACAGATTTGTGTGATGACTGCAGTAAGCATGCAAAAGGTCTGGTGTACAGTGGGCATTTGCCAGATGAAGAAAAAGCACAACGGCTTCAGAAATATACCTCCCACTTAGAAGCTGTTAAGGCAGAAAGAGAATACTACAATGGTCAGGTGGTTTCTTCAGGAGAAGATCAAAATGTCAGTCACATTTCATTTGACTATGCTCAACAGATCCACTACCCGTATAACTGTCAGCAAGTTGGGAGTGCATTCTTCAAAACACCAAGGAAATGTGCAATTTTTGGTGTATGTGAAGAGGCACCAGAGGACAAGCAAGTTAACTACATGATCGATGAGGCATCCATGACTGGGAAAGGAGCAAATGCAGTGATAAGCATGGTACACCATTACCTTTCTGAGCATTGGCACCCTACACCAGCATTGCTCTTGCATGCTGACAACTGTGTTGGCCAAAACAAGAACAATGCCATGATACAGTACCTGATGTGGCACCTGCTGACAAGCGAGACTGAGAAAATCGAAATCAGTTTCATGATCAGTGGCCATACAAAATTTGCCCCTGATCGCCACTTTGGTCTCTTGAAAAAGAAGTACAAGAAAAGTGTGGTCGACACCATGGATGACATCTGCAGAATGGTACGTGCTTCATCACCCGAACACAACCTAGCACAGCTAATCTGCAACCAAGCAACAGACGAGGTGTACGTCCACTGGCGCGCTTGGAATGATTTCCTGAAGCGGTACTTCACCCACATTCCATACATTACAAAGTATCACCATTTCCGTATGGACAAAGCAAATCCTGGTATTGTGCGATGTTCATCCACACCAGATGGGGAGGAAGACATGATTGACATCATGAAAAAACCCACCATCAACTCATCAGTGAGACCAAAAGAGATTCATCCAGAAGGGCTCTCACTAGCCCGGCAGAAGTATCTACATGAACAAGTAAAAGATCTATGTTCTACCAAGTTGGCAGCATCAATCACTTGCCCTAAACCAGGAAGTTAGGCTAACTCAAGCAAGTAAAAGGAACACATGAAGAGATTTGATGAGAAATGTGAATATGATGCCTAGACTTATTTCTAATCAAATTCTAATTCCAAGAAGCATTCATAAGGGTGCATGGCTATATATAACATGGAATATTACATATATTCTATGTCAAATCATATTCATCTGATAGCATCTGTGTACAAAGATTTTGGGTGGACAGGTATGGCTAGAAGGGGAGTGAGAGGAGGCCATATTACACAAGATTTAAGTCTGTGACTCTGTTATAATTTTCCCAGTATTCAAACCATTCTAACGTACAAGCGTTGTTATGATACATAGAATAAGGCTGGGTCAATGCTACTGTATGTTTCAGCATGGACATGCCTCCCATGGTCAGTCAAGAAGTGTCATAGAAGGATAATTATACTTCCTATAATCTGCTGAATATGGCATGGTCACTATTAACAGTTGTAATGCACTTGGTTTGGCAAGACAAGCAGACTACAGGATGAAGCACAAAAATTGCCTCCCATAGTCTCTTTTGACATGGCAGGGCCAACGTAATTACATGTTCAAGCACAAAAATGTCTCCCATGGTCTGGGCCAACGCTACTCAATACTCAAGCTCAAAAGTGCCTCCCATAGTCTCTGGACATGGCAGGGCCAACATAATTACAGGTTCAAGCACAAAAATGTCTCCCATGGTCTCTTTTGACATGGCTGGGCCAACACTACTCAATACTCAAGCTCCAAAATGCCTCCCATAGTCTCTGGACATGGCAGAGCCACCTCACTTTAGGCTCAAGGACAGGGTTTTCCTACATCTAATCTGTTGACAAGGTTGGCCTAACACTATTTCAAGTACAACAATTTTTCATGCAAATATATTGATCTAACTTATCACACTCCTTCTCATAAGCAGAAATTTGATATTTTTCCATGAAATGTTTTATAATTATAAGCCTCCCCTAGTAGTTGTCTTCGCATTACAAATCATTATTCAGCAAGATATGTGTAAAATGATTATCTGACTAATTGGATTTTTACTCCCTCTAATTCATTTATTTTTCTTTGCAGAAGAAAGAGAATAGATCGAGAAGTGGACTGTTGAACAAAAAGAGACGTATCAATTTTCTTTTTTTATTTTAAGTACTAAAAAGTTTTCACTAATTATGAGTAACTAACATAGCCTTTGATAGACTTAATTGTTTTCAGGAGTAGCAATCAGTAAATGCCACCCTGTGATTTTGGTTATTGAAATTCATTAAGGATATTTGAAATTAACTAGGGTTTTATGATAAAGCTCAAATGATTGGCAATAAATTGATTGGAAATTTGTTTAAACAAATTTGCAACTAGTGCTCCTCTTAAAGCTAGCAAGCCTTATTTTGTAAATATCACTAGTGGAACATATCCACAGAATATCTCATTAAGCACAGCTGCAAGCACATCTTCACTAAATAGAATTGATCTTTTAAAGAAATTAAATGATACTATTCTGTAGTCTATTTCTCTACTTATTTGGTTGTGACTGTACAACACTGTCTTTTAGATGACCCTCATCTTCGGTGACTCTTGTGTGCGGAACTTAAGAATTCCTGGAGTAGCAGTGGAATCTGTGGGGGGACTTATTGCCTCTGACCAAAAGATTCCACAAAAGCAGTCCTCAGTCATATTTCTGGCCATGGGAGGAAATGACCTCAGCGCTGGCCGTCGCCCAAATGAGGTAGCAAGGGACATCAAATCAATTGCAGTAAAGGTAACAGTAACATATGAGTTTTATTAATAGACCACATATATGTACATATAGCAGTCTATGGTTA
Organism: Lepidonotus clava; assembly: GCA_936440205.1. Classification (NCBI taxonomy): domain Eukaryota; kingdom Metazoa; phylum Annelida; class Polychaeta; order Phyllodocida; family Polynoidae; genus Lepidonotus; species Lepidonotus clava. The sequence goes on from OW387135.1 coordinate 26,668,413, forward strand.
ATAAAGCAATATTGATATTGAAGCATGGCTTGTACTTTTTAATTGTTCAAGAATCTCAAAGCAGCATTTATGCAATGAAATTTTGCATTGAAAGTTTGACTAATTATAGATTTATGACATTATTTAATTCAACTATGATCAGTCCAGGTTAAAATATTGGAACTGTATACTGTGATATCACTAATTCCTGTATCTTAATATTTCTTTATCATATAGCTCACCAAAGCAGGAAAAACTGCAGTGCTGTGCAGTATTTGCCCTAGGGGGGACGTTCCTCTAAAACTGATAAAGGAGACTAACAAGTAAGTGTTTCAATTTTCCAAGGTGGATCTATTTGCTAATTAAATAGAGCAGTCAAATAAGCCTATGGTCAGTCACTACCCAGAACAAAAAGCAGTGGGGATACAGTGTATACTTCTTGCAAAATAAGTGTCAGCTTGTAGTAATATTTCAGTGGTAATTCAGTGTATTTCAGTAGCTGATTTAAATATGTTGGACATACTGAATAGGGAAGTATCCACTGCCATTTGTTCTTGGTATCTTAGGACACTGATCCAAGTAAAAACAATTCTCCAATAATTGAATTTTACAAGAAAAACATTTCACTTTAAAATCAACAACCTGTTTGTGGTTGAGCAATAACTGCAGGATCATGCACAACAAATTAAATATTACTCTATATATTAATCAAATGCTATAAAGTATCTGGATGAAAATCAACAGTATCAAATATACTGTTTTAAACAAATTGTTTTCTGATTGAGATGACTAAGGTCTAGCAATACTGACGTTGTGATCACTTTTCCACAATGTATTTCTTGAATTTCAGATGTCTGAAGGACCTTGGCATGCCATTTCTCAACACACTTAAGGCATATATGTCAGATGGTGTGATACGTCTGAGCCGCTTCTCAAAACCAGACAGGATCCACCCTAATGCATCTGGAGTGCATGCAATCTCTAGTACCATTTCTGGTTACCTTCGGCACAAAGTAAGTTTTTAAAATTGTATTCGCAGAATCATTGCATGTTAAGACACATCTGTCAATGTAATAGATTGGAAATAGATCAATCCTACTTTATAGCTTTGTTTGTATTATTCCATGATAAAATGCTTTTCCTACATAATAGCATAAAGCATCTCTTGCAAAGATAATTCATTAACAATGGTCAAATATTCTTATTTCTACCAGAACCAGTTGGCGATACAGCAGCCACAAGGACCCAGGGCAGCACGAGGACCTAGGGCAGCACCAGCCCCCGGGGCAGCGCCAGCCCCCGGGGCAGCGCCAGCCCCCGGGGCAGCGCCAGCCCCCGGGGCAGCGCCAGCCCCCGGGGCAGCGCCAGCCCCCGGGGCAGCGCCAGCCCCCGGGGCAGCGCCAGCACGAGGGCCCAGGACTTTCCGGTTGCCTTCACCACAAAGTAAGTTTTTTTTTAATGAATATGGTGTTCACAACATGATTGCATGTTAAGGTACATCTGTTATTGCAATACAATAGAAATAGATCAGTCCTACTATATAGCTTTGTTTTCATGATTCCATTGTGAAATGATTTTCCTATATTATACCATAAATCACCTTTTGCAAATGCAGTTCATTAACAATAGCCAAATATTTTTCTTTCTACCAGAACCAGCTGAGGATACAGCAGAGGGCCCAGGGCAGCATGAGGACCCGCAACAGCCCAAGGACCCGGGTCAGCCCCAGGACCCGGGGCAGCATGAGTGCCCAGGGCAGCATGAGGGCCCAGGGCAGCACGAGGACCCGGGGCAGCATGAGGGCTCAGGGCAGCACGAAGGCCAGGAGCATCACCAGGACCCGGGGCATCACCAGGACCCGGGGCATCAGACAGGCCCGGGGCAGCACGAGGGCCCGGGGCAGCATGAGGGCCCGGGGCAGCATGAGGGCCCGGGGCAGCATGAGGGCCCGGGGCAGCACGAGGGCCCGGGGCAGCGCCATCAACAGCAACCACGTCAGCACCAGCACAACCGCCTGGACCAGCACAACCGCCTGGACCAGTACCAGGGCCAGCGCCAGCGCCCGGGGGAGCGCCAGCACCCGGGCCAGCGCCAGTGCCCGGGGGAGCGCCAGCGCCAGCGCCCGGGGGAGCGCCCGGGGGAGCGCCAGCGCCAGCGCCCGGGGGAGCGCCAGCGCCAGCGCCCGGGGGAGCGCTAGCGCCCGGGGGAGCGCCAGCGCCCGGGGGAGCGCCAGCGCCCGGAGGAGCGCCAGCGCCCGGGGGAGCGCCAGCGCCCGGGGGAGCGCCAGCGCCCGGGGGAGCGCCAGCGCCCGGGGCAGCGCCAGCGCCCGGGGCAGCGCCAGCGCCCGGGCCAGCGCCAGCGCCCGGGCCAGCGCCAGCGCCCGGGCCAGCGCCAGCGCCCGGAGCAGCGCCAGCGAGCAGGACAGCGCCAGCGACCGGGACAGCGCCAGCGCCAGCACCAGCAACCGGTACAGCGCCAGTGCCAGCAACCGGGGCAGCACCAACGACTGGGGCAGTACCAGCTTCAGCAGTATCATGTTCTGCGACAGATTATGAGCTTCAATAAGACTAAAACACCCATGAACTTTTTTTTCCTTTAATCTTTTTTCTTCAATCGTTGAAAGAAATGTTATTTTCTAATCACTAATCACAATCTCCTAGTAGGAATCACAGATGATTTTTTCAAAAAGAATTTAGGCCTTATCTGATAAAATTTATTGTTAGAATACACCAAGAGAACACGAAATAGCCTATGATTAAAGAAAGATTGATATTTTGAGAATACTTTATCAATTGTTTTAAGTCAAAAAAATTGACAGGGTACAAAAATCTCCTTGCGCACTTTCCCCATGAGGTTAAGAAACATGGAAAGCATGTAGCAGGGTAGGTCATTGTAAGAGCTTCAATTTGGTACCAAATATGTATGGGTTTACGGCTCATAAATGCCTTTAAAAAACAAATAATGGGTAAAAAAAAATAGAACATTTTCACCAAAATGTAGTATTTTATGCCGTTTTTCCCTATTTTACTACCCTTTGCACTCTTTCCCCATACAAGATGTATAAATGTCAGTCATGTAGCTGGACAGTTCATAATCAGAGCTTCATTTTGATACCAAAGATGTTCATATTTGTGTCTTACAAATACCTTAAAATTTAAGATTTAGTTTTTTCCTAAACCCTTGTACTTTGCTGTGCTAACCAGCTATAATTCTGGTCTGCCATAATAAATCTGTCAATGCATAACCTTGCCAAGTTCACTGTTATCAGAGTAATGACCCTTTTTTTCAAATTGATCTGAGCAAGTTATCTCAATAATAGAGAAACATAACAATAAAAGAATTAATGTAACTACCTGATTATTTGTCAGAATTCAATAATGACTTACTTTTGTATTTTACTCATCTGGAATGTTTTTTTCAAATCTATTGCCATGGTAACCAAGGCTTTTCGGGGGTAAACAAGCTCGATTTTGTGAAATTCAGAATTCTGTTGCCATAGCAACACAAATCAAACAGTTTGATTGGCTCAAATTCATCCCCTATTTGATTGTAAATTTAGTTGGCTTTCATGTGATATGCCATTTGCCAAGCCTATTATGAAAGAAGTCTTTAAATTCTGACTTAATGGAATCCTAGTCTGTGCCCATCAGTCTCTGAATTGGCAATGTTTACGAATCTCACCAAAGAGATGTTGTAAGGCTGATAAACGAAAAACATAAACTGGTGTAATTGCCTCAATTTACCTCAGAACTCAATAATTTTTGGAATTCTGAGAGAACAGAAGATGTCCTTCCAAATCCTATTCATGTGGAATGTCTTTTTCATTCTGTTGCCAATGTAACCAAGGCTTATCGATGGGTAAGAAGCTCAATTTTGTGGATTTCGGAACTTCGTTGCCATAGCAACCCAAATCAGACAGTTTGATTGGCTCTAATTCATCCCCTATTTGATTGTAAATTTAGTTGGCTTTCATGTGATATGCCATTTGCCAAGCCTATTATGAAAGAAGTCTTTAAATTCTGACTTGATGGAATCCTAGTCCGTGCCCACGAGTCTCTGAATTGGCAATGTTTACAAATCTCACCAAAGAGATGTTGTTAGGCTGATAAATGAAAAACATACCAACACTAAAGCTGGTGTAACTGCCTCAATTTACCTCAGAACTCAATATTTTTTGGAATTCTGAGAGAGGAGATGATGTCCTTCCAAATCCTATTCATGTGGAATGTCTTTTTCCTTCTGCTGCCATGGTAACCAAGGCTTATCGATGGGTAAGAAGCTCAATTTTGTGGATTTCGGAACTTCGTTGCCATAGCAACCCAAATCAGACAGTTTGATTGGCTCTAATTCATCCCCTATTTGATTGTAAATTTAGTTTGCTTTCATGTGATATGCCATTTGCCAAGCCTATTATGAAAGAAGTCTTTAAATTCTGACTTGATGTAATCCTAGTCCGTGCCCACTAGTCTCTGAATTGGCAATGTTTACAAATCTCACCAAAGAGATGTTGTTAGGCTGATAAACGAAAAACATACCAACACTAAAGCTGGTGTAACTGCCTCAATTTACCTCAGAACTCAATAATTTTTGGAATTCTGAGAGAGGAGATGATGTCCTTCCAAATCCTATTCATGTGGAATGTCTTTTCCCTTCTGTTGCCATGGTAACCAAGGCTTATCGATGGGTAAGAAGCTCAATTTTGTGGATTTCGGAACTTCGTTGCCATAGCAACCCAAATCAGACAGTTTGATTGGCTCTAATTCATCCCCTATTTGATTGTAAATTTAGTTAGCTTTCATGTGATATGCCATTTGCCAAGCCTATTATGAAAGAAGTCTTTAAATTCTGACTTGATGTAATCCTAGTACTTGCCCACTAGTCTCTGAATTGGCAATGTTTACAAATCTCACCAAAGAGATGTTGTTAGGCTGATAAACGAAAAACATACCAACACTAAAGCTGGTGTAACTGCCTCAATTTACCTCAGAACTCAATAATTTTTGGAATTCTGAGAGAGGAGATGATGTCCTTCCAAATCCTATTCATGTGGAATGTCTTTTCCCTTCTGTTGCCATGGTAACCAAGGCTTATCGATGGTAAACAAGCTCAATTTTGTGGATTTCGGCATTCCGTTGCCATAGCAACCCAAATCAGACAGTTTGATTGGCTCTAATTCATCCCCTATTTGATTGTAAATTTAGTTAGCTTTCATGTGATATGCTATTTGCCAAGCCTATTATGAAAGAAGTCTTTAAATTCTGACTTGATGTAATCCTAGTACTTGCCCACTAGTCTCTGAATTGGCAATGTTTACAAATCTCACCAAAGAGATGTTGTTAGGCTGATAAACGAAAAACATACCAACACTAAAGCTGGTGTAACTGCCTCAATTTACCTCAGAACTCAATAATTTTTGGAATTCTGAGAGAGGAGATGATGTCCTTCCAAATCCTATTCACGTGGAATGTCTTTTCCCTTCTGTTGCCATGGTAACCAAGGCTTATCGATGGTAAACAAGCTCAATTTTGTGGATTTTGGCATTCCGTTGCCATAGCAACCCAAGAAATACAATCTGATTGGTCAAAACAGATACCTTTTTTTGTTTCTAATTTTATATCCTTCCTTTCCATATGTGATTTTGGCATAGCTGAATAAACAAAAAGCCTTAAATAGCTGAACTAGATAATGAATTCCCCTTTCAGTAAGAGATAAGAATGTGCTGTCAAGTACATTCTAGGATTTAGAATTCATTATACTGTATGACAGATGTTCCATTACAAAAATTGAGATATCTCGGCAAATAATCAGCCGATTTCAGTTTTACAAAAAGTTTTGGAAAGAGGAACCCCTATTCTATTGAAATAACTCAAAAACCCAACTTTGATTTTTTGGTCCCTAAGACTGCTTTTTGCAGAGCCTGTCACATATTCTCACCGCTAAACATCTCTGATAAATCCATTATCGAAAATACTTTCATCGCGCAATGCATAAAATAGATGATTCTATGGAAATTCATTCCACAGATTAGGTTCTACACTGTTAGTCAAAAACAGGCAAAATGCACATTCTGAGGCTAGTCTATAAAGGTTATTAGTCAACCGCATGTAATCATATATATGCTCGGATTATACCTAACACAGCGAAAAAACCTGGAAAGTAATATGGTCTATCCTATTCCGAATCAACATTTAATTTCTAACTGCAGCTCAGGTTTATTCCCAACTGTACATGAGTAACCCAACCGCTATTGAAAAGGATACCAGGGATAAAAACAGATATTTAATTTGTGCAGCGATGGCCAGTCTATCAGCTTAATGGAAACCATCTTTTTACTTTACATTACATGAATGTGCAGCAGGGGCAGAATTTTTCATTACATTAACAAAAAGCCCCTAGGGGAAAAGCTAAAACAGGATACACTGACAGCAAGCTCACCGAAAGAAAAGTTAGATACAAAACACTACAGGCAGACGCCGAACCATTGAAACCATGCATTATGGTATAAAAAGACGATGAACATGGAGAAGAAGAGGCGGATGTTGCGCATTTGATATAATGTAATGGATGCATCGCATATATGTGCAAGTTCTGGGCAGAGTACATTTCCTCGAGATTTACTGACTATCTGGTTTAAAAAGGATGAGTCAGGTTGATATCAGCGATGATTTATTTGATAATAGCAATGGCAGACTATAGGTGAACTATATACACTGGTGGATTAGATTAGCAGAGGCCTATGGTGGAGATGCACTAACTGCAGATGGTGACCTGTCACCATTGTACCAGCAGTAGTCGACCAATGTACCTTTCAACATTTTTTTTTTTTCATCATCATGTATACAAAAGTAAGTAATAAAATTTAAAAAGAAAAAAGAAAAAAAAGTATCATCGCTGTTACATCACATGGAAGAACACTGCATTGTAGTGAAAACAGTTTGGGGAAAGACCCAAACTGAAACCCAGACCAATCTCTACTTGAATGAGAAAAATAAAGATAAAGTCTAAATCCTCTTCTCTAAAGTATGTCATTTGATATTTAACTACACAGAGAGGCATAATCAAATCTAATCTAATCACAGCGACAGAAATACGTGAACAGAAAATTCACATCAGCCAATGAATACACTTAATCCATTGCAGAGCTGTATTGGTCTAGTTCTATATTGATTCAGTTTTATTTGATGTTTGGTATTGCTACTAGACAGCACTTAGCAATGCGTTTCCGGCAATTTCAAAATATTCTTTGTACAGCAAACCAGTAATTCTATCCTTCACTGCATGATGTTGGATTTAAGGTGGAACTGGATTGCCTGGTGGTTGGTTGCTGCTGGAGGAGGTGGAATGAGTGGGGGAGTGGGGGGGGGGGGAGAGAATGTGTTGGTGTAGTAGGAAGAGCAATTAATCCCCAGCTTAAAGCACGCGAAAACAGGCACTAGTCGTTGTCTACAGCCCTAATGCGTCCACCGCTTGCGGCTTTAAACACTTTTCCACCACACATTACATTATAGTTTCATTCCAAATGTAAAATGCATCAGGAGGAAAGGGGGCGGAGGGTGGTGAGTGATCACGCTGGAGGTAGTGGTGGTGTACCATTATGGCCCTGTCTGGTGGCAGAAGCCCTCACCAACAAGGGGTCGTGAGCCCGTCCCCAATGTGCTCGCACGGCCCGAGCTGCTCGCCGAAAAGCAAATTAAATTTTTCTGTTTTCGGTGAAGGATGGGCCGCTCGTTATACGAGTGGAGGCGCCGCATGCGAGGACGTCACGAGCCGGGGAGATAAAAGCCACGTTAGCAGTGGATCATCGAGGTAGCGGCCCCGCTCCGGATCCATATTGCCAACGCCGGAAAACACGCCATGGCCCGCTTAGGCAAACCCGCTCCACTGGCCGACTGGAAATTGGATTTTCCTCTCAAACTCACCACCGCCAGCGACTTCGCCGCTTCTGCCCGCCAGGCGCGCCCCGAATCAACTTTTCAAGAAAGTGCAAAAGATTTGAAACAATAACTTATTTGGAGTGTGCTAATTTGGTCTCGATCAAACTACTGGGAAGCTAGGACCCTTTGCTTTCTGCACCGCTCTTCGTGATGCAATAAAAGAAACGGCTTTACAATCCATCCGTTATCATCTGCCCAGTTAAAGGACGGGTAAAATGCCTAGCTCATTTTTATCTTCCTGCTAGGGGAGGGTTTGCCTGGCCTTTGTCGCAGCATTGAGCTAGACAAATAGCCGGGAATGATCCATTTTAAAGTGAATAGGATGAGAGCGGGAGCGTCTGTGAGCATAAATGAGCTGCTCACGGCCAGAAAAGTAGGAGCTTGGAGTTACTGTCTTCTTCTTGCCAATGTCGCGGCCCTCGAGGAACATTGTATTCACACTGGGATAAAGGCACGTGTATGCTTACACTTTTCTGGGTGTACGGCTTCATGCATACATTGAGCTTAAGCATACATGTACGATTAAACGCTCATGCGCTTACAATTTTCCAAGTATCTTGGTTCATGTATAGAATGGGATAAAGCATACATGTACGATTACACTTTTCTAGTGTTTCATGTATACACTGGAATTAAGCATACATGTACGACTACATGCACGTTTGCGAACAACGACTTAATCAAGCGGTTTTTGTAACCATACATGCCATCGGGACCAGTACATTTTGGGTGTGAATATGTGAATATCTCCTCCCACTCTTTGTAGACATTCACGGGCGGTTGCAATTAAATAAGGGAGATCTTGCAACCTGAGCTCAGGCAATACTTCGAGAGCTGTAGCTCTGAAAGCAGACTCTGTTCCACAGTTTGGCCTTTCCTGATCCCACCGAGATCCGGTTCATATGGCAGCTTAAGCTGGCAGGCCTCTGGAATCTCTAATTACAACGTGTTGCAAGTTCATATTACACTCTGAATTATTAACCGACACGTGCAATCTCAGCTTAATACTGATGGCGGTATGGCGATCTCCCATCTGCATAATATTATATTCAACGGACAACTCTTATCTTTATTATTTGTATTATACATTCAAATGCTGACAATGCCAAACTCTTGGTTATCAGATTATGTCCTTTGCATTCTATATTGTTTTTTAGTCCTACACATTCAAATGTGTCCATTAACAATATCAATCTGTATATTATGCCCTAAACATTCAGATGCATTTGTTGACAATACCAATCTTTACATCTTCAATTTTGTCCTATACATTAATAGTAATATTATTGTGTCGCATACATTTAAATGTATCTGTTAACAATACCAACCCTTATATCGTGTCCTAAATATTGGGATATGCTTCGAAAATGCCTATTTTGATATTGAACCCTCTTCATGTTTAAGGATTCTCCGCTTCTATCAATGCTTTAGACCAATGCTCAAACGTGATCTTATTTCAAAGAACCTGTACGATTCTAAATTATGACCATTCTAAATTGAGACCAGTTTTACGTTGTCAGTGTGTATCAATCCTCCACATGGCAATCCAATTTCCAGTTGAACAGAAACTAGTGAGGCGACGAATACGAGAAACGAGGACTTCCCCAAATCAACTTTCACACGCGACTCGAACGCATCAATTCACTGTCTCATCTCATTTCGGTCTCTGATTTTCCAACTATCTAGATAATTTCTTTTCAAATGACAAATTTCTATACGGATTCGGAGAATTGTTGCAACTATTTATTTGGAAGGAAGAGATTGAGCCCACTTCTTTTCCTAGATGGTTTCCCTTTATCATTTTGATTCATATCTACATTTATGAAATCTCTTATGAAAAGTTTGTCACGCGATTTATATGCGACAAGATACGAATAATAGAATAATGGGAAGTTAACGAAGGAAAGCAAGATTCATATGATATCTCCCCTGCAATAAAAGCATGTATTCTCAATACGTTTATCAATCATATTCATAAATCTAGAAATTACAGTTTTATATATTTTCGGAAATTATTATTACCCATTAGATATCATACAGGCCTATTTACATCCATACACAAAAGCGGTTCTTTATGCAATACAGGTATAATATATACTGCGTACTGTCTTCCTCTTAGGCTCCCTGATATATGTAACAACTACCATCACCAGAGGAGTAATGTATCATAGACATTCCCCAGGTCATAAACTCCTGATGAAACGCACATGGAGAAAAATATCAATAGGAAAAGGTGGAATAAGATCCAGCTGGCCGGTAGCGGGCAGGTGATAAACGTTACCAAAAACATTACCAAAAAATGGCCGATTGATACAAAAACCGGCCGATTGCAACATCTATCTTGTGTTGCAACAGCCGGCCACTGGCATCTGGTCCGGTGCACTCTTTGTCCCGTGTGACACCGACCTTAGCTTTGATGAGGGCTTTGTTTTATGGGTACGGCCCATGCAGTAGCAGCACCCACCCCCTCCCCACTCCTCCAGGATCTCCTCCTACTGCCAATCTTCTCATATTAGTAACTGTGGGAGCCCTGCCAGCCCCTGCCAGCCCCTGCCTACATCCTACCAGCCCTCCCTCCCTCCCTTCCTCCAGGGCTAATTAAAGCCGCGTTGAGGGTAATTCAGTGGCTGTCAGGTTGGCTAGAAAAATCTGTCCTCCGACTCTGATCGGTTGTTTACCTCATCAATTTGCTTTGGGTATAGAGATGTGGCGTATGTTGGGGACTGTCAGGTGCTTCTTCATGTGAATGTGTTAATTAGCTGCTTCAACGTTGATTACTTTAATTAAATGTTACAAGTCGTATTTCATGTTCAGAATGCCAGTCCGTCCACGTGGTACTGTGGTAGTGGTACGGCAGCCGATCGAAATGAATTAGGCGTCATATTGCTGGAATGAACATACGTAATATTCTCTATTTTCGGATCTGCTGTTGCATAAACATTCAAGTGCATAGAATATAGAATGTCCTCAAACCATTAAATAGATATAATTATTTCTAATCCTTCACCGTCGAACGAGTAACTGTCATACGTGTTGCTGTCTATAGTCTTAATAATACTCGAGAACATTAGAACTTTTCTGACCAGCTACCCATTTATAATTTTGCTGATCCATCCTCATACCTCCAGTAGATACCCAAATTCACAATAAAGATAACAACCCCCTTGAACACTCCATCAACTCAGAACTCCACGTGACCCAAGCCCCTCCTCCAGTACTTCCGGATCCGGCGCCCAACTTCTCCATGGCAACGCAGGTGGGAAGGAGGACGCCATTAACCGCGGAGCAGAACGGGTTTCCCGCCAAGATTTCAACAGGTGAGACAACTCCTCCAGGGTCTAATACTAATGGATATGTTTAAGGAATTTTAACGAATAAGAGAAATGAGTAACTTACCCTGACGAGCGACATGGCCGTTGAGTGACTGGTATCTCCGCCCAAAAAGACGCAATGTCAACAAGTAGCGCAACAACAACAACAATCACAACAACAACAACAAAGCGTCCGTCGGCTTTCTTTGAGTACTCAACACCTTCACTCTCCTCCGGTCGCTGCCTCCTCCAGTAGGTAAAGCCAGGAGTAGGCCGGGGCCCCTCCCACTTTTTCCTCTTAAAGAGCTGGCAGATGGCGGCCAATGCGGCAGGGGGGAGGGGGGCGTTGCTATAGCAACGTGGGCGAGCTGTGTCACGTGTAGGTTGGAGGAGGGGGAGGGGAAAGGGGGTGGGGAGGGGAAAGGGGGTGGGGAGGTTCCACTGGCACCGATCTCGGGCAGGGAGGGGGGCTGGATGGGGGAGGGAGGGGGGCCTCCACTGCCAGGGTTGCGTGTCGCGCTGATTAAAGATCGAAGCTCGGCCCCGACGTCGGAGGCAGAGGATGGGGAGTGGAGTCAGAGGAAGAAGGGGGTAAGGTACGGCTGGAGAAGGGGGGCAGTATGAGGCAGGGGGGGGGGGGGACACTGGTGTGGGGTGGGGGTCTTTTTAAAAATTCATCAGCAGCTAGTGGGCGCGATCCCAGCCTCTCGGGCTGACGGCTAATTAAATTCGCAGACACCAATCAGATGCGGATAAATTAGGCCGGCTTCTACCTGCCTCCTGGCCCCCTTAGCGGTGGTAGTGGTGGTAGGCGCGGACGGGGTTTTGGTGGAGAACTAATGATGATTGTGATTGCTAAGCACGGCATGGTGCATGTCCATCAAGTGAGTCGCTGGTCGGTCTTAGCCGACAAAAACACACACATCGGACTACTAGATCCCAGTTCTACCGCAGCAAACCCACTGAGATCCCAGTTCTACCGCAGAGGTTCCCCAGCCTTATCGCTCATACTGTTCACGGGGGAATAGGTGGAAAATCCCAATTCACGATCAAGTAGCTGAACTAAAAAAGACTAATTATTTTTTCAAACCTCCACCACATTTTATCATGAAATTCCACATTCCAAAATTCAAAGAGATGTTTTTAAGTGCTTACATTCACGATTCGATCAGAAGTCTAGGTATGCGGACAGAATAGTTTTCTAGATTATGGAAACAATAGTTTTCTAGGTAGCCGAACAAAATAGTGTTCTAGGTTGGGGATAGACGTAGCGTGCATCAGAGTGATCAGTCAGTCGATGGGTGGGTTGGTGGTTCAAACCAAGAAATCCCAATTAACATGGGATCAACACCCTCCCAACAGGCAGACCCCTCCATACCACCATACCTTCTACCAAAAAAGCAGACCGAGGGTTGCGTGTACATGCAACTCCTTCCCCAACCCCATCGACAACCTCATGGGGCCAGTCATTGGTTGCCGTTGCACACAATACTGGAGGCTGGAGTCATACGTCTCTCAGTGAAGGTGAAGTAAACATCCTCCTAGTTGGCACCCAGGAGAGCAGCGATGGTCTACCACGGAGGTGTAAGCTAAAGTGGTCGCGGTTGACATTCTAGGAGCAATGTATTGTGAAATCAGTCAGAACCGCTCACTGGCCACTATGTACAGTTATGTGTCAAAAGTGTTATATTTCATAAAGGCCTACGTGTTATATACTGTATTTATTACTCATTTCAGCATGTCATATCACTGAAAAGCAAGGGTGACCGTGATTTAGCTAGGTACTGTATATTATAGTCCTTTGAAAAAAGAGCAGCATCACGTCTTCTTACCTTTTAGTATGGTAACATCAAGGACCATGAAATTGTTAGACACGTGAGGGATTGTGTATCATACGGTCAGGCGTGGCGGTGATTCTCTATTAAATCTTTAGTTTGGGTCTTTATTTTGTGGCACTGCCTGATCATTCTGCACTTAGGAGAATGATGGCATGGTTTCCTAGACCTATACCAAAACAGGCAAAAGGGTGTGGGATTCCTATATAATGAGCTTGGTCAATCCCGTCTATCTGGTCTGTGCGAGAAAGAAATTATATATGAAAAAGACGAACTTTAACCAGGCAATGTAACGTTGTCAAGGCAAGTTATCCTTTGAAATACTGTTAGGACATATAATTTATCAGAATCATTATTTACAGAACTTAACAAAAAGAGAACTTTTGTTACACATCCCTCCAGTTAGAACACCAGATCACTGCTCCAGTTAGCAGACCAAATCATTGATGCTATTGTTTGTCAGATCCCATCTAATTGAGATGACAATGTCTCCCAAGTCCCTTATGTGTCGGTAACGACTATTCATATTTCATGTGAGCTGGGGCTCGGGCAAAAAGCTGCGCATCCCATTACGTGAGGTATTAGCAGAGTGTAAGATTAACGTAGATACCCTCAGGGAGCCAGGCGGCCGCTGCGGCCCCAGCTATTACTTCTCATTATCGTCCTTCACGCTAAGCTACTAAGAAAGACCTTAAAAAATAGACACAGGGTCTGTCTTTGACAGCCCAAGAACACGGAATCTCGCGCCCCATCACGTGATACATATTTGCCTTTCGCTGGTTCCAGCGGTCTCAATGTGTGCATAGTTTACACCGCCAGGCGACGCCCTGGGCATACACCGGAAACACGTGACGTCCCCAGGTGGGGCCCCGCCAGGAGGAGCCACCTGTCTCTGACATCCGGGGCTGCGCGCAGTTTCTTCCGGTCGCCCCTAGAGGTCGCTCTAGTCGCTGGTGCAGATGTTTAATGTCGGTCGAGTCGCACCGTCCCTCCCTCCGGGACAGAAGAGTTCTATCTTATCACCGCAACCAGCAACAGAGCCAGGCGTCTTGATAGCAGCGGCGTGGCTTTTCCTAACATATTCTATTCTTCTTCTCCTTATCTCCCCTTAATCTATTTAGCTTGCTATTTCTTCTTTTCCCAACCTGGAGGAGGGTTAGATGGGTGCCAAGACCAGCCACAGTGCACAGACTCACAGCAGACCACCCATCATCGGTTCCTCCTTTCAGGTACTCCAGGGAGTTAACTTGAATTATTTGTAGAACTAAGATTTTACTGAGTAGGGGAGAAAAACAACCCCACCTACTTCTGGTTTAAATAAATCACGCAATCCCCCCGAGCGGTCGGATCGGATGCACAAAGCTTGCGTGCTGGACCATCGTACATTTAACGCGTCACAATTCGCCACACTTTTAAACCACCTGTTTTCTTACAACAACCTTGTATTCTCCGGACATAAATGCCACTGATAAAATATTCTGGGGTTGCTAGCAAGCTCACTCATCCATCAATCCGTCCATCCATGCTTAAATCATTCAACACTCACCAAGCCGCTCTCAATTTGCCAAGCTACACAAAATACGGAATTTTATCAATTATTTTTCTCTTATTAAAAAAAGGATTTATGTCACAAATATAGCTGAGATAAGAGATACTTAAAGTTTATAATAGGTGCTGCGTCGGGGAGTTCTAAAACTCCTTTAGTACTTCATCTCAAGGTTTTTAACTAAAAAAAATCCGACCTTCCCTGCCCAGTCTGTCCAGGTTCTAGTCCGTGGCAGTTCCTTTTACAGTAGTTTTTTTTCTGTTCGGCCCGTCGTCATGAACCGGACTAATATCATGTGAAAGGTGCAGGCCCAACACGTGCTGGAGACAGGTTTTGTCCGCCGTCTCCCATTTCTTTTTCTTGGTCGTCACGCCACCCAACCCGCCTGCCCCTGCCCACTCCTCCAGTGGCGAATCGAACCCGACACTACTGCCTGATGAGGATACTCCTGAGCAAATAAGACACTCTGCTGAATTAAAATCTTTATTTGAAATTAGTCTTTTTGCAGAATATGCACATATGTGACTGTTTAGTATTCCATACACAGTAAGTACGTCTTTTTTTCTAAATGATTTGTTTTCTTAAAGATTGAAAATGAAGTACATCATTGGAAAAACTAGGTTGGGTGTTGCACATGAAATCGGCCATTGCTGTATCGGATTGGATAGAATGATATTTACAAGGCTGATCTATGGAGCGAAAAATAAGAATAGCATTGAGATATACTGGACATTTCTAACCTTTCCTTATATTCTCTAAATAATGTTGTTGTGTTTAGCTTGATGTCGTGCCAAGAACAATGTACTCCTATTTGCATTAAGGGTATTGAGAACATTCAACAATCTAATACTGTTTGCATTTGCAATCTGTTATTGTACTGTTGCACACTAATTCCTCGCATGCTGTAAATACTCAGGATTACGCAGGTGCGTCCAATAAAAACAAAAAAGAAACAAATAATGCAGACTCCCCAACCATCACCTTTTCCCTGCGTGAATCCACAAACCTTCACCCCATCATTTATACAGTCTGCATTATCCCTACGACCAACCAATGTGCCCCATTCCCTCCTGTTCCTGAGACAACACCACCTGGTGGCAAACCTGCACAGCACAGGGAAAAGAAAAACTTATCTCGGCGTCAGAAAATATTAGCCCACGGACGCACACACGCACAGGATGCTCTCCACGGGAGTTTAACTTTTTTTTGGAATTTGTGAAATATTTCTCGGGAAGAGAAACGGTCCCACTGCTGGAGGAAAGGGAGACACTGGAGGAGTATGGAGGGCTGTTGTTCGGGTTTGATAGAGGAGTGGCGGCCGGCTGTGGTTTGTGGGGAGGGGGTTAGAACAGGTTATAGTGTCTGGTGGGAGAGTCTCCTCCTGTGATCAATGAAGGTCATAAGGATTTGAGTGGATCCTACTGGAGAAGCTTCCCATTGTTCTAATAGGATATGCCTACATGGTGGTTTAAGTGTGCACAGCCAATGACAAACTTTGACAGCAATCAACTACCAATTTATACCTTTTAATTTAACAAATTCATTATGGGACGGTAATGGAGAAAAACATGATGTGTCATAGCAACCAACAGATATTAAAAAAAGATCTTTATCACAATCACTTTTCCTTCTCGAATTGAATTTTAAATGCCTCCCGAGTGAACAACCTGCTTTTAATCTACTATAGACCACCGTTTTTCCCCTGAGTCGATGTGGCATTTTGGACATTACTGTCTTAAAGAGTTCAATTTGCCTACATATTCTTTACAGACAGGTTGAGATGACTTACAGGTGAGAACCTTCCAGGTGTTCACTATAAACATTGTCTGACTAGTAGCCCTAAGGTGTCCTCCTGTATCTCTCGAGTATCGTGACATTATCCAAGATCCTCTTACAATCTTCATAATTCATAACCGCCGAGCTATGCATCATCCCCAATGCCCAGTGACATCCCTTCTCCCTCAGCCACGGGCAGATGTCACTCAAGTACTGGTCAGTGACAGGAACCACAGAAATGCCTACCCCTAATGTCCGAAGGGGGCAGTGTCGGGTGGGCAGGTATTATGTACTGACGAAGCCACTTCGGAGACCAATACACGAACTACAGAATAGAGCACTTTTAACCAAGGAAAGCTGCAACAGATGAAGCCACTACAGAGCTATAAATGAAGCCACCGGTGAAGCCACAGACTGCTCGGTAAACCTAAGTGAAGCCACTCCAGGGTGTGGGACCATGGAGGTGGTCACTTTAGCAGTACATAAAGCCCGGGTATACAAGAAGGCTGACCACCCACACTGCTTTTCATGGACAAACCATCCAGGGGAGATTGCAGGTAATACTGGGAAGGGGCATTACTGAAGGCAGTGTATTGGCACTATAGAAGCCACTTTGGTGAGCACATCAGGAGCTGCTCCTCACGGACTCGGCGAGCAGCTCGCCAGCCAACAGACACGTCGATGGCCAGAGGCGGGGGCGGCCAGACGCACAGACGTTGGCATGCAAAGAGACTGAGGCAGTTAGACTCGACAAGGAATAGACTAGAGCACCTTTCAAGACGGGCCGTGCCACTGTTCTGTCATTTGCCGGGCCTTTGGGACCGTCTGCTCCAGGGTCTTTTCCCCATTCCTTAGCACCCCCTCTCCCCTCCGGCCGACCTGTTCCACCTCCCGGACCCTAGCCCTCTCCAATCTGTCACTTGACCGAATGTCAATACACGAACTGCGGATAGGCTTTCACTTGGATTCAATGGATTTCTTCCAGACTTTGCCGCGACGCCTTAAGCAAATGTGTCAGAACTGATTTCCAGGCGTTTCAAAATCTACTTAGCGAAACGTGTCATACGATACTGCGACACGAACACTTTTTAAGGCATTAGCCCCGCCTGCGCTTGTTCAATCCAGTTCCACCACACCCTAAAAAATTCAACCTGTCTTATTTGCCGACCTCATACTGCCAGGAATTCCCCAGCATTATTAACAAGATTTCATTAATTTAAAACCCGCCAGGAAGCATTAAAACCATACATGGAATAATTAAAGTGCCCCCGAACGAGTAAAACATTCAAATCTATTGGCGGATGTCGTCTTTTCCCTCAATTCCCACGGACCTTTAAGTGCAAACTCAAAGAGGTCATTCTGCATTTGGGGTTTATTTAAGGGCTATTTTTAGGATTAAAGGGCAGTTAAGAGCAGCTCGGGCATTTGACATTCTAACCCTATAGCTCACGCCCTGCTTTGAAGGCTCACCTCCGCCGAGACCTGTTCTGGGAAGTAATTTACTTATCTAACACTCCCCACGGGACTGCCCCTCCATTAACTACGATCCCGGTCTGACATAAAACAAGGAGACGGACAGAGCCGTAGGTAAGCCGTCATCCCGGGAACTGCTCTTTAATGTGTTCTTTAAGCCCCCAGATAATTAGAACTGGTACCTTTGGACGATGTACGGGCTAATAGCCTTCGCGAGAAAGGGCTTGATCGTTGTTACAGATCTAGCCTGGTCAGTTTCATACTATGTGCATATAAGGGCCTAAGCTTTTTTCCTATTCACTTTATCTTGGATTTAAACTTGCTCGACCTTAATCTTATAAGGCGGATTATATAAGGTTTTAGCATAATGCTCAAAAGGCGCGATCAATTTCTTATCTTCGTTAAGTCGATCCTGGTATAAGCATTGCTGTAGGCATTGGTGTGGTTGTAAATAACATACAGACCTTCATAATAAGCCTACCGCGATTACACACAGTAAACGGAGTCCAGGGAACGACTCGGTATCGCGTGTTATCTCCCCAGCGAGCTGCTCGGACCTCCACTAACCCCCAAGCCCTAGCGGCGCTCCTGGATGGGATGAGGGGCGCTGCGCACCTTTGAAATCAAATCTACCATGCCTGACCCCAAGCGCCTACCCGTGTTACAGTTGTCGCAGTCGCCATCGTCGACCTACCGGTGCGCGCCGCCTCAATATAATTATGGCCGCCTCCAGGAGACGCTGGACTCTCACCTCTTTCCGGTTCCGCTTCCAGTTTCCGCCACAAGCAAAAGAAACCCTGCTTGCCCACATAGCGATTGTTTCACTAACGCGATTCTGAAATAGTAGTTTCACAATTTGGAAAATTTTCCAAGTTAGGAAACTGTAGGGCCCTAAACGAAGTAACGCCGGGTGTTTGACAAGTCTCCCGGTATTCTCATAATGCAGTAAAACTGGCAGGGAACATTGATTGACAGATAGACGTCGGTGAACGTCGCCCGACGGGTAGAGAGTGATGTAAACCTATCGGCACAATCCTGAGTTCTGGGCTGATCCAATTGCCTGTCTTTCTACTGCAGTAAAACCGTTTGGCGCCCACGGCCTCCATTTACAGCTCCTTGTATGTGGCGGCGACAGGGTGCCATGTGCGCCGCCCGAGTCGCAGACGTAACACAATCGCCTGTTTAATTCGCCGACAGCCCGTAAGGCGGCGCCCCACACTGCGGGGTGCTTACGCCCTGTGCGCCATTCCATTATGGTGTATTGACGCCCCCTGGTCACAATGTACAGCAGTCTAGGCCCTACTGCTATGTATGGAAGTATAGACCTTTTTCATTAGGTTGGCGCCCTGCTATAATATAGCGGTAAGGCCTGAACCAATGAGTTGGGATATGGGTTCCTATGGGCCCAGGCTAAATAAAGTAGTTTAGATCAAGGCGTCAAATTGGAGGGTTCACTGCGCAGGTACGTGGAAAAGGTGTATAGCTATGTAAGTCAGTAGGCCCTAGTAGGCCCTCAGTAGTCTGGCGCCCTTTACATGTCCGTACATGCAGCAACCAATAAGTTGGGATATTTATTTCTTTGGGCCCATGCAGGCTAACGTGTTTGGGATTAAGGTGTCTATGAGAGTCTACTGCGCAGACGCGTGAAAAAGGTGTATAGGCCCACCAACCGCGCATGCTCTAGAGGTCTCAGGAGCACCACGTGCCTTATCGGGCGGGCAGACTGCTGGTATGGGCCAGGTGAAAAAAAGGTGTTGATATTTGAAAGACTGCCAGGAGATTCCGAATTACGGCCAAAAAGAAAACTAGCCTCGTTGTTACGGCTGATCATACTACCTCTATCAAGGACTGGCTTCTAGGTAGATGCACAACGTACGCACTAATTATTCAATGCGCACTCTTTGGCGGGGACAAATTAGAAAAATCTGCCCCTCTGGAAGCTTATCAATACAGATCCTTCCGGTAACTAGATACAGGATTAGCAGTAGTTGACTTATTAGATTATTCATATGTCTTTCACACTGATTAGCTTATGAAGGTTTAACTATACGTTCCTTCCCTTTAATTTCTGGTCGAACGGTGAGGAGGTTTTTCTTGCAAGTAGTGTAGTGAAATTGTAATATTCTTCAGGCGTGTTTATGTGTCTGACTTTTTCAGAAACTGGGCTGCTCACAGGGCCTCGACAAACCAAGAATGAAGACGGGTGTGTCTGAAATCATGACCTAGTCCTTTTGTTCGTGTCGCCCCCTCATTCAGTTGACCAGGGCGGCACTCAGGCCTTTTATTACCAAGGCGATCCGGGGTCGGGCATTACCACCTGTTTCTATGGTGACCGCCAGGCCGTACAGATTCGGTTACCGCCCATGACGTCATTCTCTCCGTACGACCCTCTTTTTGCCTATTCCTGCCGCTAGGGAAAAAGTGGTTGCTGGCACGCATGCGCCTTGCTTGCGTGTCGGGCGCTCGGACGCAGGTCGCTGCAGGGGTCGCCTGGCTGCCGCTACCAACCGCACTCTCCACCTCATGCCGTTGCCTACCCAACTACCATATATACTACTAGCCTTTATTCATCTCTAGGTTCAGTCCACCGGAAACACGTGACTGGTCTTTCAGGCTAAGAGAGCTCCGCCAGATGGCAGCACCTACCGGACACGTGACTAGCTCTCAGTCAATCAGCATTGACTTGGTTTTGCCTGTGTCAAAGCCGTCTTTCCCAAGTGGCCCTAACCTCAAAGGTTGCTCTATGAAATGCTTGAAGGTCGAAGGTAAAAGGGTCAGGGACCGAGCAGTTGGATAACCACTCGGGAACGAGGCATGTGGGGGAGGGGTGGGGGCGGAGGGGGTTAAGTATGTAGAGGGCGCTGTATGGAGAACGGTGCATTCGATGAGGGTTAAGGGTCCCCCTGAGGTGCACATAGAGTAATGTGTGCATGCACAGGGCCTGTAAACAAGCCCTAAAACACCCCCACTTATCATGGTTATCTCCAGGGCCCTCAGCCTGCTTTAACAAGTCGGGTGTGACACCCAGCCAATTACAGCCCCTATCAGCTTGCCTCTCACTCCCCACGCGTCAGGAGAGGGGTTACACCCCACCCATCATACGGGGTGAACGGCATACATGTACTACTAAATCCCGGAAACACATGTAGGCACACAGATCATACAAGAACATTCACATGCAACTTACTACCTCTTCGCCAGAATAGAATATCAAAATAGACCCATCATTCCATTCCGTATGTATCGCCTGATCGTCAAGAATAGACGGATAATATCTTAGTTATGGAACTCAGTTGGTTTATTTGGATCAGATGTGGGGATTTGGGGATGTGGGGTGGGGATGCAGGGGGCAACCAAGTAGGGTTAGGTCGTAAATCCCATTTCCGTGGTTACTCGGTCGTGTCAGGTATTGCTTTAGGGGGATCCCCGCTGATCTCATTAGGCCAC
This sequence comes from Lepidonotus clava, assembly GCA_936440205.1. Classification (NCBI taxonomy): domain Eukaryota; kingdom Metazoa; phylum Annelida; class Polychaeta; order Phyllodocida; family Polynoidae; genus Lepidonotus; species Lepidonotus clava. Next base: position 26,689,714 of record OW387135.1, read on the forward strand.
AACGCCTGGAGGACCCCCATCTTTTATTGATATAGCTGCCTAACCCTGCGCCTTTAGCTCACCCCTTCCCCCGACCCAATATCACCCCACGGCCACCCCCAGCAGTGGGATCAAATGTATCCCTACCCCCTGCAGTACAAGCTTGGACTTTCCAATCTGCCTTTTGGAATAGGTTATATCACAGCCCTGGCATGCCATCTGGAGGCAGGGTAGGGAATATATAGGCCTATACGAGAATATGTCACAGGATCTATATTACAAATAGAGATGACTTTGTTTATCAGACTTTATTAAACTTTATTCTAATAAATTAATAATCGCACTGCATAATCTTTTCCACAACATAATGACCGTCTTTATAGACTATACAAAATGATGTTCACCGCAGTAGTAGTCCCTTTTCATACGGATATAGGCCTAGACTTTACAGTGCTACTTTTTTAGGTTAGTTATATAACAACTTCCTCAAACCTGGTTCGGGAAACTTAGTTGGCAAACTTGTCAGTACCGTCTACTTTTATCCATCATCAAATTACAGCTAGTTGCCTACTTTCACAAGAGACCCATTCCATCCCAAAGGTCATCTCAGGCATGCAGGTTGTAGAGATTTCCAAAAGTTAATTGACCTTGAGTAGGCCTTTATTTGGGAGTGTCCCAAGTGTGCGATGCGATGCAATGCAATGTAAGAACAATAGCCTTGATAAATTAATTTGAAATACCAAATCAAAAAAACAATTGGTCTTTTGTCAAGTGATTAAACTTAGCTCCAACAAACTTCAAGCCACTTCTTTTTAAAACTTTTTCAATACCCCTTTTCTTGGGTTCAATTCATCCGCACTGTCACTGATGATATCCTCCCAAGGTTTGAGACCAGCACTGAACGCTTAAAGATTTATGTCAGGGCCTGACAACCATTCACCTACAATTAAAAAGGCATTTTTATTGCAAAATTCGATCTTTATTTTCATCATATTTAGCTCATTCTCCCTCACGAGACCAGCGGACGTCGCTGTCTGTGAGCACGCCGGTACCAGAAAAAAGCGCCATGACAGGCCCGCACGTCTGACCCAGATGCACGCTGATTGGTGGATATCCCGGCCGGAAGTAGCGGGATAAAAGGAGCTGACAGGGCGGGCTCAGAGGATTATCCCGGGAAATCTTAAAAAGGATTAAATCCGACGTACGATGACAACATGACAGCTACGATTCCATCAGGCCTCCTTCGCCGCTGCCTACCCCTGCACTTAACGCCGAGGGTGCACATACAAAGGCAATTTGAGTTGAGCACCTCAATCTCGGACGTATTTACCTGGATAAAAGATTGAAACATAGGGCCTGTACACATTCTTATTTTTTCTACTTAATAATAATATATTGACTATTCTTTATTAGACGGACGAATCCAGAGATTTTTGAAGAGGACAATTGAGACAGTTTAAGTTATTGTATAATCGTTTTATCATCCCGTAACGGGTATAATATAAATCTAAAGAAACACAAACATGAATGCGGTATCCACATACATTTAAGGAAAAAATAAATTGAGACTATATTTCCATAAAGCCTCATGGCTGACATCTCCCCAGGCCCTGTATCAGTCCTACTGTATCAATCCCTACTGGAAATAGACCGAAAAGAACCCCCCACAGAACCAGTATCGATTTGGTTTGAGCGCGGCTCCAGTCTGCATCAAATAGTCAAAGCCTTGCCTGTCCTAATGTAAAACGGATTAAGGTATTTTTCCACCGCGGGAAATACAATTCCTCCTACGTCATCCGTCAGACCAACAGTCACCAGAAAATCCTCCACTCGCAATTTGATTACCAGGAAAAAAACACGTTCCTCCATGATTGCTGGGAGAAGAAGCAGCGACATCAAGGCTGCAATTTGTGCGCAAGCACACACTCAGGAGTGCCACCTCCTTCCTTTCTGACGTGGTCTTGACAATAATTTTTCTACGAGTATAACCGTAAAGGTATGGTGATTATAATTAATGGCTCCTATGAATGAGCATATAATATAAGTTTAGAGTGACAAGCAGCTCCGGGAAGTATGGGGGTTAAGGTGTAGCTCGCACGCCTGGGACCATCTCAGGTCGAGCCACTCAAGGATTGCTCCGAGTCAACAAAAGGCGTTAACCCCTGCCCACTCGAGACGCTGGGCATGTTTGTTTTCCCGCCCTCGTTTAATGTCGTCTGGCGGCCCTAGGGGGCAGCAGCGTAACAATGGCGGCTCCGACCCTTGGCGGGAGGGGCGCGCGACGCTTGTCTGTGGCTGCACATAGAGGGCGCTGCTGATGTAATGAGGATGTTTTGGCGCCATGCCAAGTCATGCCTCCGGGTGGTTTGGGTGTTGCCGGGGGGTAGCCGCCAGGGGAGCGACTGGTGCCATAAAACATGCCGATCCAGCCTGCGCACTCACCCCCACCGACCTCTCCTCCCACCCCCTACACAGCCTGCCCCCCCCCCCCGGTAGCCCCAACCCTTAGCCCCTCCTGCACCTCCCTCCTGACCCGCACTCGACCCCATCAGGCCAGGTCTTCACATGCATGCAGCCATTAGAAAATTACACCTGAATTATTAACTGCCTAACCCTCCCGCTCGCCTATTCGTGAGCCACAGGTATATGACCTTTAGGGTCGGGGAGATGTGGGACGGAGGAAAGTAAAGGATTAAAGCCACTGGAGGGGCTTTCACAAGGGCCTGGAGTATGTGTTACCTCCAGGGTGAACGGTGCTCTCTCCTCCCGTTTTAGGCTCACACCACAACCTTCACACCTCTCACTTCACACCTGACTTAAGTGTACTCTCTTTCTTTTAGCCACCCGTTAACATTTAAAGTGCCTGTTTTACTCCTCCACCTATACTCCAGATACCCTTTCCACCTTAGAAGTATTTTTCACTCGCCCCTTACCAGCACTTAACTTCATTCAATATTTCACCAAGTCGCCCATTAAGGCGATCAGAGGACACTGTTACCTGATTAAAACGCCTCGGCCCGGAGATGGCGACCGTACCTGCCCTGCCTATAAATAAACTCTTAAAGGCAGGAGCGGATGGGGTCTTGTAATACAGCTTACTGCCTGTTCCATCGGGTATTGGTCATAATGTCATATCGGATTTCTCATGAAGAAGTACCGGTAAATTGAATGCAAGGTAAATTAGAACTATAGAGAACACTTTCAGGAAGATAGAGTAATATGAACTCTACTTTCATGTATTACAGGAAGACTAATATTATCATTGTGGTAAAAGCTGAAGCCAACATGGCGCCCACATAACCCAGGAGATATACTTCCACGGATGAATCATCAAGAAGGACTTCAATTATTGTATCTATAGATCTGTATGTTCTGTATGCGATCTCTCCTCATGCAAATACTACTCTGACAGTTCATGTATATCCGGGATGTGTTTATTCCCTAGGCCACTCCATCCAATATATCAGTTGTTGATATGATAATGTTTCATACTGTTAATATCTGACTGTATCTGACACGTATTATTGTATATCACTACCCGCACAAAAGTACGACCTTCATATTGTCTTTTCTTCTGCAATATTGCTGAATTATGAACTACGGAATATAATAGCCCAGCAAAATGAGTCCAGTTGTGTACAGTCACTTTTCTGCATCTGGGCAATCCATTTCTGTATTAGACTGCCTGGACGAAAGGGGTGTCTGTCCGATAGTATCGCGATGCGCACCCCAGGTGCGTTATGGATATCATTAACAAAGTATAGTTGATTTGCTGTATGTCTGGCAGTATGTAACGGCGTGCCCAAATGGGAAAAAACGAACACCCAGTGTACAGCCTCTGGGCACCCCTCCATCACACCCTGGAGTAATGAAGGGGGTGGGCGCCACCCTCATTATCTGTATATAGGGCCGACTTGGCCGCTTTTAGCCTCCATCCATTAGTAGTACCACAGGCGTCCTATTCAGTCATCACGCAAACACCCCTGACTACCCAATATACCTGCAAATTACTATACATCTCTATATATAATATCCAGAAAATGTCACATATTTGCCATGAACATTGTTGATCGCGGTCGTTCATTTAATAATTCCTTTATTTGTTACAGAACATAAATCAAATAATATTTTTAAGTTATTATTAATCTAGCATAAGTGACTATAAGTTTTAGGGTAAAAATCACCCATGTGTTGAGGGTAATCACATCGTGATCCTTTAAGATAAGTACCTTAACTGCATAAGGTTTATTCTGTGTTCATAAAGTTGCTCTACGTTAAGGATTTAACTGCACTTCTGCAACACTCCATAATATACTTCTGATTGGTGTGAAGCCGACTTGATTAGACGTGAGTAATAGTTTTGAGATCTCATTAGTTGTGACAATTACACCTGACTAGCTTTGAACGACGTCTGACTGTGAGGCATAAATGAACGCCTCCAGTAGGACTGGCTGGGTAGGACGGCACCCGACTGGCACTGACGGGGAGGAGGGTTGGGAGGGGGTCCGGGAGAAAATAACATAGAGAAACATTTGCTGCTTGTGAAGTTGTCGGTTATTAAGCAGTCCGCTTCACTCCAGGGGGGACACGGGCAGTGTGTAGAGTGCGAGTCAATAGCATCTCTCAGGCTTGTCGATGTTACTGTTGCGTGCTCCAGCTTCATTGCTCGTTTGATGGGTCTGCCGAGACCCCTCCCTCCTCCCGCCCCCTCCCCCAAACAGCTCATCTCCTCCTACCCCCACAAGTAACCCCCTCCCTCCCACCCTCCTCCAGTATAGACATTACCCTATGACCGCTGCACCGGTACACTGCCTCTCATTTTCTCAGGGATGACAGGTGTTCTCATTAGGCCCTGATAATCAGTGTACGCCAGAGGCTACAGGTAATATTAATGAAGGCGCTAAATAATTATTTCTTTTAATTGCAAACAACGACAAGAGCAGTCACCACAGTGGCCATATATAGCCTACAGGGAACCTGTCATTCTAAATAGACCCATTCTGCTTCCCAACCTTGGAAGTTCAGCATCAATATAAATCTTAACTTTATCAGCAGCATGGAGTGATTAAGCCTTAATGGCAATACATTTCTGCTCTCTCCACTTCCCTACATTCTCACCATATATGAATTCAGACAGTTTTACAAGAGTTCAGCTAGGTTACGACCATTAGACCACTCAAACCACCGAACAGTAGCACGTGATGCTCTCAGTCAAGTCATTATGGTGGGACCACAACAGCACCGCCCTCTAGAGAACCGGTAGCATTGAATTCTGGTTAAAGCTTCAGTTAAGACAACCACTTACTGTTCTCAGTCTCAGTTTGAGAGCCACCCTTCACAGTGTCATCTAACGAGAATGGTCTAGGTGGGAGATAGGAATGAGGCAGTTAAAGTGTTTAGGAACGAGACCTTAGTAAGCTTGATAAGCCCTAGTTCTCGTTCAGCTGCGATTCGTTATGTGGCTTCCGATGTGGCTTCAAGTTATACCTCGGTGTTCTCCCAGCGCGGCTATGAACACAATTATCGTCACTGTTGTTTTGGTGGAGGATATTCTGGTATTGCCCTAGAGGCAATGTTCCTATTGGCTTAAGGAAAACAAGTGTGATTTTTACTTAACCCTTTAGACCCCAATCCGGCCATGGCCGTCCGATGGTGTGCTCCCCGATCCGGCCGTGGCCGCCCGGAAAAATGGTAATTTTTCCATAAATTTTCCATATTTTTCAAAAGGGAACATCTTAATTTGTGTTCAGCATACAGAAATGGCAAATATATCGTTTAAAAGCTGATTTAATTCCTTATTCCCTGCTTAAAACCACATTTCAATAATTTTGATATTTAAGGCTGGGTAACACTTTGAACTTTATCAATTAAAACTAATTTTAGGGTTTTCTGAGGGAAATCCCGGGAAATCCTGGGGAAATCCAGCAATTCATCCTCCTAATCAATGGGGTCTAAAGGGTTAACTTGCACCCTCACTTTTCATATGGCTTCAGTTCAGAAATGGTTAAAGAATGGCTTCCCGGACAGAATGCATTCCCATTGCATAATCTTACATTAGTTAGTAAAGGGTAGGCCTATATCCGAAACATTCAAACATATTACTCGTTGGGTTATTTCTCCTCGTATTTTCGATCTCTAACTATAAGACTCTGGACCTTTATCCAAACCACGTACGTTTAAGTCGGGAAACACATCCTGTCTATAGTCAACCCGCGGATACCGTATATTCTCTTGTAATGCGACATAGACACGAACTACTTCGACCACTTATATTAGTACCAGACTCTACGACACAGACCTATAACGTCACTGGTACTTTTCAGAATACAGTCACGTCACGTCGGACGCGGCACTGTCGCCCCACCTGGTGGTGTCATCGTAAACACACGTGACAGACGAGTGGGGGTCCAGCAGCCGTCAGTAATAGCTCCATTAAGGGGACTCTCCCCGATTCTAGGACAACTACCCCTGGGACAACTACCCCTGGGACAACTACCCCTGGGACAACTACCCCTGGGACAACTACCCCCTAGGACTATTACCCACTAGGACTATTACCCCCTTAGGACAACTACCCCTGGGACAACTACCCTTTAGGACAATTACCCCTTAGGACAATTACCCCTTAGGACAATTACCCCTATGGGTAGGACAACTACCCCTTAGGACAATTACCCCTCTAGATAGGACAATTACCCCTATAGGTAGGACAATTACCCCTTTAGGACAACTACCCCCCTTGATAGGACAACTACCCCCATAGGTAGGACAACTACCCCCTTGATAGCACAACTACCCCTATTGGTAGGACCTGCCCTTGGTGTTCAGGGCTGGGCAAAGGAGGGATAGGCCTACCAATGGGTATAGTTGTTCTATCAATGGGGGTAGTTGTCCTACTAAAGGGGGTAATTGTCCTATCAGAGGAGGGTAGTTGTCCTATCAATAGGGGTAGTTGTCCTACCTATGGGGGTAGTTTTCCTATTAAGAGGGGTAGTATCCTACCTATGGGGGTAGTTGTCCTACCTATGGGGGTAGTTGTCCTACCTATGGGGTAGTTGTCCTACCTATGTGGGTAGTTGTCCTACCTATGGTGGTAGTTGTCCTACCAATGGGGGTAGTTGTCCTATCAAGGGGGGTAGTTGTCCTATCATAGGGGTAGTTGTCCTATCAGTGGGGGTAGTTGTCCTATCTGTAGGGGTAATTGTCCTAAAGGGGTAATGGTCCTATATATAGGGGTAGTTGTCCTATCTAAAGGGGTAGTTGTCCTATAGGGGTAGTTGTCCTATGGGGGTAGTTGTCCTACCCATAGGGGTAATTGTCCTGAGGGGTAGTTGTCCTAAGGGGTAGTTGTCCCAGGGGTAGTTGTCCTAAGGGGTAATAGTCCTAGTGGGTAATAGTCCTAGGGGGTAGTTGTCCTAGGGGGTAGTTGTCCCCAGGGTAGTTGTCCCAGGGGTAGTTGTCCCAGGGGTAGTTGTCCCAGGGGTAGTTGTCCTGTCACCCTCTCCCCACCCCCACCCCCCCTGGCCGAGGGGAGGGGGGCTAAATGACTGCCGCTAAACTAACAGAGGACGAATGGGGAGAAGCTGAGAGGGTGTCGGTGTGTGTAGAATAGACAGAACGGCAGATTGAGGGGAAGATGTTCGTGCTGGGATGGGACTGGGTTCCTACGGCATGTACGGTTACAGAATCGGCATGTGCGGTTACGGAGTCGACATGTGCGGTTACAGAATAGGTATAGTCAAAAATATACTTTGCTAAATAACAAAGGTTGCCACTACCAGTACAGGTGAAATTTTACCTAACCCTGTTCCTCTGCATATACAGTTATATAGGTTAGTTTAATTAATATTGTTATATGAACATGTCTTATGGTTGTTTGACAGTAACCGTACGTGCGTTTGGCCCAGAGCGAGTAGCCGTTTGCGCAAGCAACGGAGCAGGGAAACCCCCAGTTTTAGGGTCTGTGGCCGACCGAGCCTGACTGCAGCTCCCAGAGGCAATACCTACCATGGAGCCCTGGGATTAAGACCACTTTTAAAGTTCAATTTCCTCCGCTTACCGTGAAATTACCAATGAAATCAGCCGTGAGGTAATGGCGGCCACGGGCCCACAGCCCACCCTGGCTTCATCATCTGTATAACCTTAGAACACCATCCAGGAGGGCTGAGGTATAGTGAGGATATAATGAGGGATACTGGGAAATCCTAGTAGGAATAGAAGAAAGCTATACTAGGAACTACAGGGGATTTGTTGGGATAAAGAACAAGTAATGCAGGAAGAGGGAAAAGATATTGGTCTCGTACGGTTCTGTGGACTTCGCTGATGCCTTGTTATTTGGACCACCGTCCAGCTTGATCCGCGTCAACCAAAACATGACTCATACGGGTCCTTTCGATCTCACAGGTCATGACCTTTGACCTGCTGATTTCCTCTGAGATCTCACGTTGGGCCAGTGACTGGACAGGGACAACTAATGCGCATTACGAGTGGTTATCTGCGTCATTGGTTATGTCACTGAAAACGTCCTATGTTTTCTGGCTTCTGTCCGAAATAGAGAAGCTTTTATACGTCCAGTTAATGAATAGAGCTGCCTAGAAACGACCAGTGAACCTGTCATGCGTGACCAATATTGCATGGAATTAGGTATTTCAAGGTGGAGATTTTAAACAATGTGCTGGCACTTTTGGGCCACCGTTGCAGATGCGAAGGAGTAGTTAAAAACGTGATGCGCGGCACAGGAAAGGAAGGAACGTGACAGTCAAACTACTTGGTATTATGGAATTAGGTGAACGAGCAGTCTCCAGAGAAAAACGAATATACACTACAGGAGAAAAATACAACAACCTAAGACATAAAAGAGGCGCATGTGAAAGGAGGTGGAACGGGAAAAAAACCCAGAAATAGGGCACCAGAAATCCTAGGAGACGAGTAAAGAATGACAGCTCATGCAACTCCGCTTGTCTTAGGTCGAGGGGTTAAAAACGGCAGTTATAAGCCAGCCCCAAAGAGGCAACAATGACTGTCCACTGGGGGCGGCCAGGACGTCAAGAAGAGTGGTGAGTTAGGTGCGAGCAGTGCGGGTTACTCCTAATCTGCTCGGCCGACAAGGTTAGGTTAGGCGAGCTGCTCGCCAGGCGCCGCTACTAACCCAATTATCTGTCTGCTCGCGTTAGCCCCTCCTTCATTCGGCCATTCGGCCCCCTGGCTAGGCCAAGTCTTACATACAAACAACGCTCCCCCTGCACACCCCTATTTGTACGCACGCCCTAGCCCTGCCAAGTGTGTAATGGGGCTGTGGGTGTCTAAATATTCTACCCTGGGTGGAGCAGCTTAGAAATTCTGCACAATTTCTTCTCCGGTTTCACCACCCCTGCACAATTGCTTCTCCTAGCTCCCCCATTGTACCTCCCCCACCATGCCTCCATTGCCTTGGGCACCAGCTAGGATGTCTGACTAAACGGAGAGATGTGATCTTGAGATCTCCCTTGGGATACCCTAACTCCTAAATTCTCAACTCTACATAATACTTGGTGCCGACAATACAACGTAGAGGGGAACAAAGATACAGGTATAATATCCGAGACACCTTTGTTTGAATCTTAAAGGGGCATGTTAGACTTCGAAGAAGAGGAATGAGGCTGCTGCAATGATTTTCTAGAGGTAGTATACAGCAAAAGATATGAGGGAAACTACGACGGCCTTATGTACAGGAGACGACGCACACTCCCTCGAGACTGATGATCATAGGCTAATATAATCAACATAGAAAATGAAATAAGCGAGACTTAATCAGGTGGATGCGGGACGACCTCATGCAAACTTAATTCTCCCAGCGAAGGGCGGCCGCTGAGGAGTCGGGCGGGAAAACGTCAGGCCGGGGCAAGTGGCGGGAAAACCGCTGATGGTGGTGGTGGCGGTGGTGGTGGTGGTCGGTGGTGCCGGGGGCGGTGGTGGCCCCCCTGATGGTAGGCTTTGATCCCACTGTGCGCCAAGTGATCCGAGTCTACCTGCCACTTGTGGCTGTCACGGATCAATGCACCCCAATCACCTGGCCGCCTTGTCCGACATCCGATCCATTGATCTTTTATCGGCAGGCGGCGTAAACATTTCACCGCTGCCCGTTTCCCGCCAAAACCGACCGATTGTCGTCTGCCTGGCAGCAAAGAGAAAAGCACGCCAATTGGAGTTCAAAGTCAGGCTTCCCATACACCGAGTTACTGATTATAGACTTGGTGTTTGAGTTTGCTTGTTGAAAGGTTAGACTTTGAAAGTAAAAGGCCTTAGACTTAAGGCGAAAGTGCTGAGGGGAGTAGACGGGTAGGGGTGGGTACAATCGATACAAAAGACCCGTGCAGAAGGCGAAGTCAGCAGAACCGTCAATACCTCAATTGGTCGAAGAGCTTCTATTGCTCCATCTTCCCACCATCCCCTGCCAGCTACAGGGGTTTGCTAGTGATGAATGCTTGGTTGGGTCACGGGTTTGCACACCCCTGTAACCATGAAGAAATGGTTCTGTGATTGGGCGTGTTGATCCATGTTGTATGCGGCCCCCCTCATCAGCCAAGGTCAGCAGGGGTCACCGGCCCCTCCAGGGTGGCGTGGTAAAACGCCGCTCTACCCCCTATCTGTCCTCTCACTTCTCCACACCACCCTCCACCAATCACACAACTCGTACCAGATTAATGTACTTTCGATGATTGGTAATCATGCGCTTACATCCTTCATAGAAAAGGGATTATCACTAAGGTTCATTTGTTAATTATTGCAAAACCCAGCGCCTCTACAAGAGAACCCTGGTGTGTAGCCGTATATAATTGCGGTTTCCGCATACCGAATATGGATTATCTCCGTGCTAAATGGCCGGCGGCGAGAGGAAGGGGCGGCGAGAAGGGGTTGGGGGGTGGGCGCGACCCGCCGGTCGGCGCACTATAGGAGCGGCACCGACATCTCATCTATTATGCATGGAGATGTTCTTAGTTCATGCCACACCCGCTTGGGGGCACTTGGGCCTGTCAGCCCTCATCCGGGCATCTCAAACAGCGATAAGGCGGCGTTGGTGCCGACCTAATATAACCATCAGGCCCCTCGGCCGGCCGACATTGGTCTATCAGGCCCTCGGCCGGTCGACAGCGGTCTCCCCACCGCCACAGCGGCTCGGACCTGCTCCCTACCAGGTCTCCACAATCAATCAGCCGTCACAGGAAGGGGCTGCCCGCTAAATATGGCCGCCACCAGATAACGCCATCGACGTGCTGTCTAGACAATTGTACCACTCCTGCTTGACGGTTAGATGTAGGGGGCTGTTTGTCAGTGATGGTAGGGGGGCGTTTGTCAGTGATGGAAAGTAGGGGCCTGTTTCTCAGTGATGGAAAGTAGGGGCCTGTTTTTAGTGATGGAAAGTAGGGGCCTGTTTGTCAATGATGGAAGGGGGACGTTTGTTAGTGATGGTAGGGGCCCATTTGTAAGTGATAACATAGGGGCCTGTTTGTCAGTAATGACAGGGGTCGATTTTGTCAGTGATGGCACAGGGCCCCTTTTTTCAGTCAGTAATGGTAGGGGTTCCTTTGCCAACAACGGCCCGGAGGAGCTCCATTTTTTTCAGTGACGGCCGGGGCCCATGCACCACTCTGTATGTAGCGGCCCGACACCCCGACCGCCGCGGCCGGCTGCGTCGCGCGAGGCTAACGGCCAATTTCCGGTCGACGACGAGAAGCCGCGACCCCCGGGCAGAGCGGGCGCGACCATTATTCGACGCTGGAATAGCCCCCTGCCCACACCCTGTCCATTTGGGCGGAAATGACAGGCGCGACCCCGGGACGGACGATAAAGGAGGGGACTCAATGGATGGGGTGCTGGAGAGGGAAGGGTGTCAGAGGGGTGCCCAGTCATACATGCGTTCACATAGCCAATTAGGTTTGTATCGGACTTAAGAGATCTCTAGAATTGTCCAATCAACATCGTGTAGATTTTGAAGGGAGACCTACTGTTGATTGGTAATGACATAAAGTTGTCAAACGATCCGTGAAAAAACAGCAAGTTGGAATCATATAGTATAACAGTGTAATGTCACCAGCATATCTATATACATTGAGATGTTGTAAACAAAGGATTAAACCTGTACTGATTGAAATTGCTGGTCTTAATAATCAACAGAAAAGACAGCCATAGTCTGCGTGCAGCCGGCGAATCAATGTTAAGATGCATGGGGATATACCAGGGACGGATTTAGGGGGGGGGGGGGCGCCTGAGGCACGCGCCCCCCCTAATTTTGGCCAAATTTAGATTTTTTTAATGTGAAATTCTCGGACCTGGAGGTCCAGCGGAATAGGGCGCCCCCCCTTTTGAAAATGTCTGGATCCGTCCCTGTATACGTAGATTAAACTAGCAATTGCCTAATGCATATATCCATTTACCATATGATAATGCTCTTAATAGTTTCCAGTGTTCAAGTTACTATGTAAGTATTACTTTGCAGTTTTCATACTGAGCCCTATCTCGCCATTGCATCATTCCCTTGTGGTCAGCACAATAGAATCAACATGCTAAAACAGCCATCCGCCCACTCTATGTACTCTGTTCTATATTATATAAAACACTTCCTTACAGCCCAGTGGCTGAGTTCACCTTATATACGGTCCCACCTTCCCCAGCATGTGGCACCATCCGGGCGGGCACCTGACGCCACCTGGCGCCAACTAGCCGCACTCAATGCCTTTTCGATGGCCCCTTGTATCGACTGCCCCTGCCCCAAGTACCTCGGCTGTAGTATGTAGACTCTGCTGGGGCTAATAACAAGAAGCCCTCCCCACTGGCACAACTGCCTCTATTGACAACAACTCCCAATATGTATTTGTAATAATATTACAAGTTTATAATTTTATATTTGGACCTAATTTGACTCAATCGCAACTCCGCAACATGTTTCGGGACATTAATGCATTTAGAAATTAACCATGTTTCTGAATGCGATTAAGCACCAGACGCTTACCTCGGATTGCTTTAGGGGCCTTCCATTAAGTACGTACGCACCAAGGGGGGGTGGGGGGTCTGAAATTTTTGGAATTTTGCGTACGTTCCTATACATATTCAATGCGTATTTTGGCCTAAGGGGGGTGGGGGGGTCTAGAATTTGTGATTTTGTGCGTACGTACTAAATGGAAGGCCCCTTAGAGATGCATAGCGTGCAATCCTTATTAACCACTAACAAGTCCCCATTTCCATAGACTGCTTACAAACGGTGAATCGCCATAGAAGGTCCGCAATCAGTAGAGCGCGTTCACGAGCACAGACAATTGCAACATTAAGGAAACCGACAAATTTGCAGCAATAATCCTGAGTCGTGGCGGCGGTGTAGGTATCAGGAATAGATAGATGGTTATAGTTTAGAGTCTTATTGTGGGAAGGTAATGTTTAGTGTAATGAGAGGACTGTGTAAAGTATGACACTGCACTGCGGCAGTGGCGTCAATGTGGGCAGGGCCGCAGTGCGTGGGGAGGTGTTTGGGTAATGGGGCGGACTAGGACCTGCCTCCTGCCTTCTGCCTCGGCTATTTATCTCTTATTGCTATAGGGTCTACCTGGTAGGGTTTACATAAGATTATTTAAATTAAAACTACTGTCTCTTACTCCTTGTCTTCTATCATTACCGATTACAGAGCCTAACTTTTCACGTGATTTCTGCCATGTTTTATGAGAACGCCATTTCCTTTGGAATACATACTCTTATTTTACAGATTAATTGCTTTGCCATTTATGCCTTCTTATTATATATGTCACAAGTGTATGTTTTCTATAGTAGGCCTAATGGGTTATTTGACTATTCACCGAATACCACCTAGATATCAAGGCACGATTCAAGCAGCCGAACGAAGACCTAGTCTTTGGTAGTCAACCTTCTGAGCCTTTCTATAACCTGCGAGTATAGAGGTTAGACAGTCACCCCAACCTCTGCCCCTTTTACCCCTGGCTCCCTCAGAAGAGATTCCCCGCTTCTTTCTGACATATAGAAGTCCTTCTCCTATTTGGCCCCATCAGGTCTCCTATCCCAGAAAAATGTATGGCCGATGGGGGCATTGCGTGTCCACTATAACCAATACCCTGTCCCGAGCCGACCTATACCATGCTCATACTGATGATGTGGTAATTTGGTAGTCGGTTGGTTGGTATAAACAATGATGTAGTCATGTTGGTCTATACTCATAAAATGTATTCTATTGTAGGCGTCCCAATTCTGGGATCGTTGGTATTAAGCAGAGTATCTAATATGACCTTCAATTTACAGGAGATACAAGGAAGGACATTTATTATGTCCATGTGCACTTATAGGCCTACATCACTTTATATTGATATGCAAGCAAGCAGAAACATGTATACAGTAATATAGTAAAATAGTGTTTCACTTTATTCAAGCAAATAAAAGAATCAGGCCCAACTGGGACGTGTACCAGGATGTAGGGCATACAAAGGATAAAATGCAGCAGAGGGGCTATCTGGTGCACTATGTTCTTCTTTAGGGTATCCGCTTGAAAGTGGCGATTGCCCTATAGGCCCCAATACCCCAACAGGCAATAGACACTCCATCATGCATGCCTAAGTTGATTATTCAGATTGCTTGGCGGACATTTTAAAAGTCGGTGGTCGTCCCGGGACTCCAACAGGGATGGTGTTGCTGTTAAAAGGGCTGGTCCTGATCTTTGCCTCTCCGGCGCCGCAAGTTCTGATCTGTTTAATCAAATTGGGCCTCTGCGGAGGCACCGGGGCCCAAAATGCCCCGCTGATGGTCCAAATTTGATCGATAGGGCAAGGCAATTTCTTGGGGAGAAGGCCAGGAGAGGGGTAAGTGAAGGGGCATCGGTGTTAACGGTGAACTTTAACACCCATATCCCTAACTTAGACTGTCACTTGAAAAGGCCGGGCCCGCTACACGTGCGATTCGGTACCACAATCTATGAGGATGGATTTTCTCAAAGAACATAATTTTGAAATGCATATTGCTCATTTTAACGTGAGATGGTAATATGCTATGAATGAGACATGCATTATGTTCACAGAGAAATATGATAACTGTTTTCTTTTCCATCGTTTTGATGTTGGGACTTGTTTTTCTGCTTAAAAGTAAGACGCAGAGAGGAGGACGGAAGACAACAATAACCTGCTTCAACATGTTAATTTAGGCTCCACAGTGCAGTCAAATTACATGGGTCATTAATCGTATGAATAGAGGAAGTCAGTATCCCCTGGACAAATATGCATAAACTTTTTTAAGACTGGATAAAATCCTGGAAATTACTTGGGGAAAATCATCAATCCCAACTGCATAAGATAAGCAAGAGCTGTCAATATAAAAACGCTAAAACACCCACAAAAACAGCAACGAGAAAAAAAAGGCGGATGTTCTGGGCTGGGTCAAGTTACTGGAGGGGCGTACAGAAAATTGAAACAGGCGGCCTGGGGCTCTGTCTGACCCCCTAGCCCGTCCACTTCTAACCCCCCCCCCTCGCCCCCGCTTGCCCACTGCTTCCGGTCACGTGATGTGCCTGCAGGAAGGTGGCGCCCTCTAGAGGATAGTGTAGAGTCCAGTTACTGTCCGAAAAGTGCAGTTCGATATACGTCTATAGGACAGGTGATACGTCATGTGAGACGTCCGTAGGCCACTCTTTGTTTGCTTTCAAAATTACCATAGTCTACGGCCAACGCTATGATCCGGCTATTCCCGTAATATTGTCAGCGTTACTTTAAACCTGTGTCAGTTTCTAGAAAGAGCAGTCGTAAAATGTCGGCGACGCGCTGCACTAGCGTAATAAGCCGTCTGAAATGAACGGAAATTTCCGAGCCCTGGCCTGCCAACGGGCCGTTATGTTCAACAGGAGATCAGCTTTCTGTTAAAGCCAGTTTACCCGTGAGACAAACTGTGAATTGAAACTGATAATTTCAGGTACTGTACTGCAGCGAGCGACATTGCGACTTGCAATTTGATACATTTACACAAAAGGCACGGGAATAACAGGTTGGCAGATTTGACAAATAAAAGTAACCAACGCGTCCGCCAGTGTTGTAGGCTATGGGAAATTAACATTCATGCATGGACATCGATATGAACCGAAAGGCTACAGCGATGATTAATAAGTAATTCAATGTGGGGACTCAGTAATTCAATGTGGGGGATCACCTGTATGGCTATGGATTTAGGCCTCCTTTGCGTGTTCGACTCACCACTCAACTTGTGTCGGACAGATGTTCTCCAATTTTCTTCTCCCTGGTGGTATTGTCTACTGCTGTTGTTTTCTGCTGGTCACGCCAGGCGGCGCCCATCGATACAGCCACCTATACCTCCACCCTCCCACCCCTTATCCCCCACCCCCACCCCCACCCAACAAACCCTGCCTGGACACCCCCCCCCCCCCTTCGCCCCCCATCCCGGCAAGGCCCGTCCCCCTTAATGAGGTCCCGGAGCTACTTTATCATGTTAGACTTAATTACGGATCGGCCGCTCCTGCCGGCCCCGGACCCCACTGCCCCCGGTCCCCTGGGGAACCGGCTCTGTCCCCAGAGTTCTCCATCCATTCTTCAACCTCCCACCTCAGCTTCTTCTCCCTTCCCCAACCCCACCTATCTTCTTTTTTTCACTATCCACTTGCCTCCTTCTCTTTTTTTTCCATTCTATTTTCTCCCTCCCTCCCTCCACTCATTCTCTTCTTTCGTTTGCACATATCGATCGATCGCCTACCACCCACTTTCCTCCTTCTTTTCTTCTCTTCCCCAATCCACCCATCCTCTTTTTGTGCATCTAGGCCTATACCAGTCACCCACCCTACAACTACAGAACTCCCAATCCCTATTTGCATAATTTTCCTTCCTTTGTTCTACGCCCACCCACAATAATTATTTGTATCTTTAAGAGGTTTTGTCTTACTCCTGTGCCCTCCTAAATATACGCATTGTATTTATAGATTTGTTTCTTATTCCCCACCCCATGCACCCTCCTTACTCTTAGAAATACACAAGCTCCCTCCCTCCCCTGTTTTGGCGATCGGCTTCCCAGAAACTGTGTTGTTATGTAAATTCCCATGGAAACCGTCTAAATTGGCTGTATACAGCTTGGCGATGGGCCGCAACGCCACAAAAGGGCATGGAAAAACACGTCCACCTGATATAGGCTGTACAAGCGGCGACGGCATTGACCACGCGACCAATAAGTAACTTGAGAGGACCGCCAGTCGCCGAACATAAACATCTATTGTTGGTGAATACTGCCCACTGATGTGCAATCTGTAATAAACGCCAGGCCATGGAATTAAAACTCAAAAGGGGAGGTTCTACTGGGAGGGATAAACTAAATTAACACGGAACAAAACGAAGTGGGAATACAGAGTCTACTGAGTACAGAACCAGTGTCAGCTAGCAGTAATATTTTAGTGTGGTAAATCGGTGAAAAATAAGTAGTAATACAGTGGTTGATTACTGGTAAATCAGTATTTCTGAAATATCTAAATCGCCCGAGGTGTCAAATCAGTACCATATCAGTGGCTAATTTGAATATTTCAGACCTACTTATTGGGGAAGTATACACTGCTGTTTGTTCGGGAAAAGCTATCCATGCGTATGGTAAAAACTGGGACAAGGAGGTTAACAAACACCACGAGTGTAATCTGTTTGCTCTAATTAGCTTGTGAGTATGAGATCCAGTTTTTTTTCTGGGAGGAGAGCGCAGTGGAAAGGGCAAAACACGGCACAGCACTGACAGAGAAGGCGAATGTGATTCATTATAAAGACGAGACAACATTAAGCGGGCCTGATAAGACCCTAATGGGGGAAGGATTAAGTGTAGCGGGCTTACCTCGGCGAGCAGCTCGGGCGGCGGCCAGGGGAGCTGCTCACGAGCAGCTCACACCCGATGGGATAAGAGGAGGAGATATACATACCTGTAAGAGAAGCAGAACGACACGTGTCAAGGGGGAAGCAATGAACACAGGCCTGGCTTTTCCGCGGCCAGAACGATAGCATTAATTAACGACAAACTCATTAGACGCGCCACAATGAATGGACGGATAGGGCCGAGTCTACAGGGGATTAACGTCGGGTCTTTTGAGCCACTCAAAGATATATTCATCTAAGAGCAGTAGGCCCATTACACCAGCCGACTTTAATCGCCATTTCAGAAATCACAAGTGACAACAGGGGTTGAATAAGGACATGTTTTATGTCATAAGAGTAGATTTTGAATTCTCTTTCAAATGGTATGTAGCATGCATGGGTGTCTATCATACCCCTAGTGAAAACTTAAAATTAGCAAATCCCAATTGGCTAAAATCGCTTAGTGGAATGTGGGCTTAAAAGGGACGGGTGGTGCAGCGCCGCGGTCACTGGGAATTAACTCGAGTCGATAGGACCGGCGGTGTCAGTAATGATGGACGACTTTTTCACTTTGTGCAGAATCTATATCCTTTTATCGGAAGTATCCAAGAGACCATTAATCAAGAGGAAGTCACTAATATGTCATGAAACGCTTCCCCACCGCCGCGATGGGCCGAGTCTTAATACCACACAGGGAGCTGTGCCAGTAATCTACTGTCTCCGCCTTGGAGGCCACAAGTAAAACTTGCAGCTAAACTTACGACAGTCCTATACTATGTTTTTTTTTGTTTTTCTTTTGACATCTTCCTGACTGGTTCTCTCAGTTATTCTCAGCCTGGAAAGCCCCTAAGGTCTGCTCTTTCTGCTGACGTACTCAGACAAAGTTGCACTCATCCGAAAAGAAGGTGAGTGGTATTTGAAAATATATATTGTATATATATTTGAGAGAAAAAATCGTCAGTCATAGGAAGTTGGTCTCAAGTGCCTCATGGGATTAGGGCCTTCTGGTATCTACTTAGTTACAATCGGTCCCACCAGATGGCCTCCCACGCTTATCTTCATGCTTGGTCTCCCACTGCCTCCCTCCTCCAGGGTCCCTCTCCTCTCCTGTGCCCTTACCCCCTTCTCATTTTCTCCATCAGAAAACCTCATCCCACCCGGACCGTGGAGAACCTCCGTCAGACAGAGTTTACCTCCCGGCTCTCCATCCCACGGCCAAAGGCAACTTACCCTCGGCCTCCAGGGCATCCAATAGACGGATATATAGTTACCGTCACTTCGCTTAGCTATGCCTATGGGCTTCGGGAATTTCAGGAAGCTATACGTAACCCAGGGCCAACGATGGCAGCTGTTTTTGTCACTCAAAAGTTTCAAGTCAATTGTGCCTGGAACTTGCGCTAGTTAAATTTGCAAAACAGCACCAAAGTGGTGTTTATAAAGCAACGGTATCGGTACAACTTTTCTTTATACGTCTAATCTATTTTATGGATACGGAAAATGGTAGATGTAAGAAACAATTGGCAGTTTGCTGTGTGCCAACCTCAAACATTTAACTAAACGCTGCAAGGAATGCCCGCTAGTATCATCGCATTGAATTCAAATCTGCCAACACATAATATACTATCCTTTCTATTCAGTTTACTTTACATCTCTCAACAGCTCTATAGGCTAGCCCTAAACACCAATTAGGTTTATACATTCGGTGGTGACAGAATAGTGAGGAAAAAAACTACCTAGTCGCTGTGCTGCCTACAAGCGAGCTGCTCGGAGCTGTTGTTTACATAACAGGCCCCGGCTGCATACAAACACATGTTATTTATGGCTAACAAAGCCACGAGGACGGCCAGGCCCCAGCCACAAAACCTTGCCCTTCTGTCCCGCGGTTTTAAATAGAGGAAACCACTGCTCGATCCTGGTCAACACCAGTGCCGCCCCCTAGTGTAGAACGCTGACCTCGGCGCCATCCCATCTCCGCCGGAGCCATCTCCACCTAGTGGTAATCGGCGGTACTACCGTCCTAATGGCGGCCCTGACGTCGGGGTGCAGGGGAGGCCGTTTATTTTAGCTCGATCCATCACCTCTGTCTGAGTCTGAGGAGGGGGTAGGTGGGTGGTGCCAGGCGGGGTAATGTTGTCTAACCCCCCGTACCACCCACTCTATGATCCAGTGGCGGATCGGGGCTGGGGTGCAAACGGGGCAGCACCCCCCCCCCCCCTTTTCTTTTGCACTTTTGTTTTAGAGAGGTGGTGGTCCCCCCTGGTCCCCCTATACCGCATACGGGAGAGGCCCAGTGGGCGCCGCCATATTGAACAATGGAGAATCCTGATAGGCTAAAAGTGGCGCTTGTCCACCCATAGGAAACTGGGTCAAAGGTGTGCGCATGCGCAGACCAGGACTCCCGAATTCGGTATAGGCCTAGATGTCAGATGTCTGACTCTGGATTCACCTCGCTATCCCACAAGCCACAGTTACTGACACCATACGCCCCAATTAACTCTGGCACATACCCTCTCCCTCCTCAACCATACATCTCCAGATCTCCTGCTTCTAGAATAAAGCTAACAACTTTCTCCAGCTTCTCCTGCACACAGACAGACGCGTTAGCAAAACGGCAGGCGCCATAACGGTTGAGTTCCGGTGGCGCATGCGCTCCATCACTGTCAGTCAGTTGTTGGCGCCCTCTGGTGGCTGGTAGCCCTATCCATCAGCTGGGGACAGCGTTTACACGCCCTCCCACCCCGCTTTTTGTACCTCTCCCCACTGGAGGAGCACTAAAGGCCGACCACCAGGCTGGCTCTTCTCACACGCTCCGCCATGCAATTCTGAAATCTGAAATCTCACTCCCCCCGCCCCCAAAGGTCGACTTGGCATCGATCTATAACGTTATGGCCTCTTGCACACCTTCCTGGAACACTTTTTGTGATAGCAGTCGTTCTTTTGAAACAACAGACAACCTGCACAAGTAGCCTACTGTAAAAGATAGCAGACCTAATATTATGATAATTATCATGTTCACCATTTTTCATTTATATGTATAGAATTGTCTATTCAGAAATCCAAATGTTGCACAGTTATTGGTGTTAGAGAATCCGAATTTGCTACGTTATACTCCTGTATGATTTTCGATCTTTGTCAAAGGAAAACCTTATACAGGGATTTATTCAACAGGAGTTCACTATGTGAGAACCGGGTGCATATATTTTACTTTAAGCGTGGACTATTATGTTTGTTGGTTTAACACAAAGCTTTTAAGTTGTACTGTTTCCTTTTCAATAATTCAAGGACTTTCTCTATGGTGCTTTCTATTTTGCAATGATGACCATAAATCATATTACGCTTAACAAGAGTACAGTATATCTCAGCATGTACCTGTGTTTGTGCCAGCCACCCATACAACACTGCAACACTCAAGTCACCTAACCTAGCCGGCTACTTTGCACATTTGCCTCTCACCACGCAAATCAAGACACTTTTAAATCATCAAAAGCTAATCCATCCTCTCCTCGACGCTGCAAGCAGTACGGAAACCGAAAAAAGGGCTAATTTGAATAATCCAGCGACCAGGCTAAGAATAGAACAATGGGCAGTGTGATCTATGTAACTACTTTGTGGGGTAAAACTCCAATGGTAACATCTGCCGAGTGTTCAGGGACATTAGCCACAGTGGACTGAATTGGGATTCAAGTCACCGATTAGTTTACATCTAACACAGCAACAGGAGTAGCCATTGTGCCAGCATTCATTTGGGTTATCCTTAATTCAAGAGAGAGAAGCCGATCTGGAATAACTGCTTCACTGGGTGCTGTTCAGAAATGTGGGGATTTTCTTCCAGAGTCCTTTTTAAACCTCATCATGCATGTATGGATTCGGAGAACCCGGCCCATTAAGGGGTATTTCTATTTGGGATTAAAGCTTGACTTTGAAAGGGAAAGAATTACTGCAGACTTCTCTCCAGTTCAAATTGAATGGGCAGACTGTCCGTAATAGCACAGGCTTGTGTTCACCCTCTAAAGCATTTGTATCGACACAACAGTCTCAAGTGGCCGAGTCTAAAACAACATTGACAGAACCGAGAACCAAGTAAAATGTAGTTTGGGAACAAACCGAGCTTTTACTATACTACTCAGAGACCTACTGGCATCAAGTAGTGTATAGAAATGGGACATAGCGTCAGGCTGCTAATAAGGGCGAAGTCTCGCATTTGGGTTGTCTTTTTTACAGACTGAGTTGGAATGAGAAAGCACGGTTCTATAGGTGTTTCATTTCTCCAATTCCATTCTGAAACAATAATGATAGCTGTGCCCACAAATAAAGCTGAAAGGGCGAAAATTGAATGTGCTCTTCGCCAAAGTCTATCGATCTCTAAAATGAAACAACAAACTATCTGCCCATGAACTACCAGGATGTAATGTAATAAAACAATTGCATGTATGGTTCCTTACTTGTTAATGTTTTGTTGTATCGCTGCAAGTATTTGATTTCCCTAACTTTTGGCCTCTTCCGACGACTTCCCTTCAAGCTCTGATTACTGTGTATTTGAACGCTGATAAAATGCCATCTCTTCGGCATTTCCTGTTTGTCAGGAAAGTCGTTAAATGAGTGGAAGATGTTGTGTAAAGGTGTCCAGGATATGAAGAGTTTTCTCATTTCCTGTACCAACCTTAATTTCCCTTCCTTAAGGGTGGGTCCACGTGTTTTGCACTTATTTGTTATATTACATGGAATTTGTTCATTTTGTGGGATTTTCTTTATTAACCATACATGTATATGATTATGTTACATAACTGCTGCTATTATCATGACATCTTAATCTCCTGTCATGTATCCTAGCTACCGTTCCGCCGGCACGACGTTATTCAACAATTACAATGGACTACATGCAAGTATTTTTTCATATGATTAAACCTTAAGAAACACAACACAAAAGGTGCAATTTCTCTGTATCACACACAAATTTATATTGCCCAGAATCCATGAATACCATACTCATATTAACCTCCTGGGCCTTTGAATTCATTTGAGAACATCCAGTTTCTGTATGTTTGGTTAATCTATTACCGGGGATCTTCATCAGCAGAAATGAACCCCCTACCGCACCCCATCCCATCTCCTCCTCCTGTTCTTCTCCTGCACTAAAACACCTGTTATAACACGGAGCCCCATGCATACAGAACGCCCCGTGATGCGGTCCTCCACGGTCCCCCGCCCAGATTAAGGTGTCTGTGTGTAAACCCAGCTAATGGCGCCATTCATGTTTCAGGGGGCGCCTCCTGGCGGTAGCCCGGGGATTAATGCCCCCTCCGCCGATTACCTCCGGCCCCGGCCGCCAGGGGTTAGCCCGCCATGATTAGCTTTATCTATATTTCACATGCCACCTCCCGCCTCGCCCCATCCCATCCCCTTATCGTATAGATAAAAAGTAGGCCAGTGTTCTCCTTACAGTTGATCTTCTCTCGCTAAAGACTTGGTGTAGTACCGCCGAGGCGCTCTCTCATTTATTTTTCAATTCAAATTTCCAGGTGCTATAAATTTCATATTGTCTCCTATTTCATCGCTGGGCTATGAAGTTGACCAGGCAAAAATGTGGCGCCTCTTGTTGCAATCCGTCACCTGAACGACACCAATCGCCCCTTCAGCCTTCAGGTATCAATGGGTACTGCTTCGACCTTCCACCACTAGACGTCACTGGTATTGGGGTGGCCTCATCAGTGCTGACACCTGGTGTAGAAATAGCGACCTATGCGCCTCGATCAGTTCCATACCCTGGTCACTGGGCCACCCGTTGGTCTCGGAAGGTCGTCCCATTTCTCCAAACATTGCACAGGTTACGCAGCGCGTCGATCCAATGCTAACCAGATCGGCCCATGATAAAACGGTGGCCCAGAAAATACAAACAATTTATATTGCCCTACATCTCTATCTTTTAACATTGCGTCTGCCTAAAAAACATTGCCCTGCTTCAGAAGCGTTGTGTACTTCTGGCCCTCATGAATGCGTTTTCCCTTGCGCGGGACGTTTGCACTCTCTCCCCATCCCCTCGCCCTAACCACGTAGAATCCATTTGCCGCTGTCCGGATACTTCAATCCCATCCAATTTGGGGTCGGTCGCTACCCTCTCCCTCCACAAGAAACACGGCCCAATATCTGCGGGCCGACCAAGACTCAGGGGAACGCGCGGCGCTCGCGTCCGGCCATCGTAGTGTAATGGACGCTACTGGCGCGTCCCACGACGCTCTCCCACGCACGTCACGACGGGTGGCGACGTCATAATATTGAGGTATGGGCGTCTATCCACAAACACCATGGTTACAGAGTAAAAGGGCTATCGAATTAACCTTGAGCCGTGTGTTTTGGTCGCTCAGGGTCCTTAACCGGAAGTGACCATCCGCAGCGTCCGCCCTGCCCCCTGGTGGTCACTACGTCAACGTCGCCGGCACCTATACCCGTCCCCCGCGCCCTGGGGGGTCTGCAGGGGGCAGATAGCTTATCCCTGACCGCCAACTGACCAGTGGTCAGTCCCCCAGGCCGGTTATTATACTGACCACCGTCTGGTGCCGTCGTCAGTGTGATATACTGGGGGTGTACCCGTATAAACAGCAATCATCGGGTGGATTACTCCCACCAGTCATTGGGTAGCTTGTGGATGGACAGATTATAGATTATAAAGTTCACTATGTCATATATGGTTAACTGCTAAACATCCATATTTAGCAGCTATTACCATATATGACATTACTTAGGTTTGGTAAATAGATAGTGTAAATGCAATGTTTTCTATGAATTCAAATTTTAAAAATACTCATTAACTGTAAAACTGCTAATAACCAAAGGTCGTATATCATGTTATTATCATGTTAATATACCATCTTTGGGTACTCAGCCAGATGTAACCACATTCGGATATAAGTAGTTTTATCAGTTTATGAATTTCTCGTTCTTGTAATGAATAATTATAGAGATCGGTGGCACGTAATATCAAATAAATGGAAATCTGTGAAAGTAATTTATATGTTTAGGTTTATAGGTTTAGCATTTGGACGTAGATCAGCACGTTTCCAACAGGCCACAAGCGGCATTCTCTCCTACCTCAAAATAGAAAACAGATTTAATGAGACTTTGACGCTCTATTCTGAATGATAATATTATGTTGCTGTCTAAGCAAAAAGCTTTTCAGTCATTTTCAGGCTGAAATCTTTTTTTTAGTTCTTGTGATAATATCATGTTGCATTCTAGCCACAGACCCTTTCAGTCGTGCCAGTTCTCATGATACAATCAAAACATAATTCACTTGAATACAGTGCGCTTTATAGAATAGCTGACACACCTCTGAGCAGCAGGGAGGCTTGAGAGAACAACTGTCGAATCATTTTCGAATTTAAAAAATAATTTATTCATGTTGAACCATGGTTAGAATGAGACGTCCAGATTTTAAGACAAAAGAAACAAAAACGCCGAACTTCTGCGAACACTGATAATTAAAGGATCTATGTTGATTCGCGAGAAATAAAAAATGTATTTCTGCTTTGTAACATTTAAAACCAATGGCTTTATGTATTTGATTCACGCCCTTTTTCATGTAAAATACAATAACTATTACAACTTCTGTAACAAAAGATTGATATCATATCATACCTCTCACCTAAAGACTACATTCCATATGCCAATTTTGCTGATTTGAGAGTCGGCAGTGGGGAATTAAGGTTAAATAAAGATATGTTATAAATCCATAGACATGTTTTACTATTCTCTTTCGAAAAGTATAAAACAGGAAAGGTTTTATGCCATATTCTCAGAGAAAATCAAACAAAGACAAAACCACCAGCATAAAAAATAATATGTGGAATATAGGGCTAATACACATGATTTCATATAATACCAAATAACTATCTCACGCACAGCCTCTTAAACCCCAAATCCCCTGTAACTGAAGGTTGCACAGTCCAATCTGAAGATACAAGCCACCCGTCACCTGTTGAGACCAACACTCCTCCATCAGGCCACCCCTATACAATAACCCTGCCTCCACGGCACAGGCCCCATTGTTTTTCCTAATCATAAATTTGCAATAGATCGATGCATCACCCTCTCCTCCAGGGACCAAGCCTATCATATCTACTCTCATTCCAGCCACTGCTAAAATATTTCTGCAGCGCACAGCATAGACCATGGTGAATTTATGACATTTGTCCAAGAGGATGGAACAACACATCGTAAAGGAAAAAATAGTATTCAATCATTCCTATCGGGTACCACTGCATAGAATATTTATGCATGTATAGTCCATAGAGATAGGGCTTGTGGTATTTCTGCATTATGGTATTATCGTTCTGGTATTATTGGAGTCTCGATAAAAATAACAAACTATAACGATTTTTCTATGGGTTAGGCCGGCGATTCTAAATATCATGATCATGTAAAGAGAAATATGAACTTATTCTCTATTAAATGGATCATGATTTCATTTGATAAAACTACTTTCTTATTTAACCAATATAACACTACAATATTCTTTTATAATTTTTGTGGCCTGATGCAAAAACAAGTGACTTATTCGTCCACCGCGATATGTAATTATGTTTCATTGGAATAAAACAGAGAACCTAATAGAATTGCATTTTTTATTTTGCCTATAAAATAGAACAAGGTGCCCATAGGAAATTAGAAAAGTGGCCACATAATAGGTGGTGTCGGGTCATAAGGGAAATAATAATGTATTATCATCTCCTTTATATTTTTGCCCACATAAGAGAGATGTCCGTTGGTAAGGTTGGCCGTGTAAGGAGGGGGGCAGCATATATATCACTCTTTGTGCCTCTAATTAACTATTAGTTTCATAAGAATCTTTAAGCGGCTTTCAGTAAAACGTTTTGTATTCAACCATGAACCATTCGAACATAACTTGGTTTCGTAGATTTCCTGAAAAAGAAAATGTGCCTACAACGTACGACCGGCATATTGCTTCTTCCTTATGTCTGACTCCATTTAAAACCATGTAGCCTGCCCGGTTTCTACTTCCAGGAAACGCGTTATTTGGGTGACGAGGTAATTTGTCCCCTTGTTACCATTTTCCCGGTTTGTCATGTGTCCGACGGTGTGCCAACCCACATACTATAACGACTCGTTTCCACCGTCAACCAACTCAGGGACAAGAACGCCCACACAGTACGAACACGTGCCAAAGCCATTTAAGTAATAACTTGTAAGACAAGGTGGGTTGGGTTTTACAGTCCATTACCTTGGTATTTCTATGGGCGTTTTCTATGTAAAGGGTCATATAAAACGCATGCAGATATGGTCACGTGATCAATTTTTTGTGATCACGTTCAATGTGGAGATCATAACTACGTGGTTACTCCTCAAACTCGAATTTCCTCTACTTTAAGAAATAAAAATCATTTATTTTGATTTCCTAAGTTGTATATATATGATCAGTCTAACATTAATATTTGATCTAAACACTTAGTTGTAGCTACCGATTACAAATATAAATTGATCACCAAAAATGTGCCCAGATCTAGACTACTGTGGGCAAGGGTGAAGTCATCTGCACAACGTCTTACAACTGGCGATACATGGCAGGTGGCGGTGAGCAGGTACGAGCAGCTGGTGAGCATATCTGAGCAGCAGGTGAGAATACAATGAACAGCTGGTGAGCATATCTGAGTCAGCTGGTGAGCAGACAATGAACAGCTGGTGAGCAGATATTAGCAGCTGGTGAGAGGAAAGTGAGCAGATATGAGCAGCTGGTGAACAGATATGAGCAGTTGGTGAGCATATCTGAGCCAGCTGTTGAGCAGACAATGAACAGCTGGTGAGCAGACAATGAACAGCTGGTGAGCAGATATGAACAGCTGGTGAACAGATGTGAACAGACTGAGCAGATATTAGCAGCTGGTTAGCAGATGTGAGCAGACTGAGCAGATATTAGCAGCTGGTGAGAGGAAAGTGAGCAGATATGAGCAGCTGGTGAACAGATATGAGCAGTTGGTGAGCATATCTGAGCCAGCTGTTGAGCAGACAATGAACAACTGGTGAGCAGATATTACCAGCTGGTGGGAGGAAAGTAAGCATATCTGAGCAGCTGGTGAACAGATGTGAGCAGACTGTGAGCATATCTGAGCAGCTGGTGAGCATATCTGAGCAGTTGGTGAGCAGACAATGAACAGCTGGTGAGCATATCTGAGCAGCTGGTGAGAGGACAGCACTGTGAGCAGATATTAACAGACTGAGCAGATATGAGCAGTTGGTGAACAGATGTGAGCAGATATGAGCAGTTGGTGAGCAGCTCCTGGGTCAGAGTATGGGCGATGGGACAACCCAGACGGCGGGTAATCACAGTCAGAGAAGGGTCAATATTAACAGACCGGGCCAGGGAGCCGCCATTGTTAGTCAGAATGGACAACCCCATTCTGTCTCCTTCGACACCCTTCGTCTGGCTTCTTCTATCATTCACACTGTAAAGCCTGTATTCCACTAGACGATTCTGACAGCCGGAAATTGGGTTATTTGTAAGGTTTCTTTAGAGTTGTGACAGGAAACCATGTGTGGTTAATATTTCTAAAAAGAGGGGGGTGAGGTGGTCTAGTGGGCAGCATGTTGGCATTGCACGTGGCTGGCCCAGGTTCAGTTCCTGTTAGCTACCTGTTAGACCACCTTACCTTGCCGTTGTTTCCACCACCATAGATTCGATCATACAACTGTGAACAGTCAAAAACGGGAGTTGGTCTTGATATAGCTGAAAAATTGCTGAATAGACCTTAAACTCCAACACATCATCATCATATTTCTAAAAAGAATTTTTAGATCCTTTCTAATGATTTATATTATGTCTATGAATAACCTCTCTTCCCACTGCCGATTTATGAAATCAGGGGTAGAGTCTGCTAGTGGAATACAGCCATATACTGACATCATAGCTCTTCTTTCACTTTTCTGATTCCTGATATAGCCGGTTTGTGGCCCGCCGGTTCTATTCGACATCTGTGTTAACTGGAGATGTTTTAATGGTGAAGAATCGGACCAAAATGTCATCCAAACTGGACAGGCAGACAAGTGTAGCCTGAGAGATGTATTCTTTATTTAACTGGCCAACAATCCATTAAAAAGACCAACGAAAAATACAGTATCACACCGCCACACTATTTTTATTCTCTGAATACATCTCTCGATATATGCTTTTTTCAATTAATGTATAAGTTTCTCGGAATTACTTCCATGTATAACACTTCCTAATACATATCCACAACGTTGGACTACAGAACGAACCACTATAGGTAAGGAAGCAACCTACCTAAGTGAACTTGTATGCCAAGGAATCACTTAATTTGCTTTATAGCAACAGCGAAAAAACTTGATTGCGGACAGAATTGGTTTAAAGCCCCAAGTGCCGTTTCTGTCCCCTCCCCAAATGACTCTAAACATTGTTGGGAGAGGAGTGGCCAATATACAACTAATCCCCAAGCCCACACAACCGACTTTATTGTTCTCCTGGGACATTGCGTCGACGGACGATCATCACTATTAGAGGGACAGTCAACGCATTCATTACACTAGTTTTTACTGCATCTCATTGTTTTTTTTATATCCAAGTTACAAATGTAGCAAGATTTATTGGTACTATGAATAATGAAACATTCATCCATTGTGTTAGAATAATGGCCTTAAACATTGGGTAGGTCGTAACGCACCAAAGCACTATACTAATTATCATGGCTTCATTACTAGTGAAAAAAGATCTCGGGACTGCACCTAGTAACTGACGTCCCAATTTCTGTAGGAAATGAGACTATCAATTGGCTAAATTAACTAACCTAGCAACTTTGTTAACTCCTACATATGGGGCGGTTACCACTGCCCTAGCTTTACACTGGTGAGTAATTGTTGTGGCTTCAGAAGCCAGTGCCCGTTGTCTTCAAAACCCATTACTTGATGAAGCCACTTTCTAGATGTTCCATTACTAGTTCATATGGGCGTTCCGTGGTTGTACTGTATAGATAGAATGTTGGGCACTGGTACACCTCTATAGGAGTGCACCCTATACAAGCCTATACAACCAGTTGCCAGAGCCAAACAACCACTAACCTCTGAAGTTACGGCAGTAGTTGTTGATGGGCCTAACATAATGTAAATTACCCAAAGCAATCGGCATTATGGCTTCACTTTAGGCTGCTGCATTGCCAAGAACTGGCAAATGGCAAGAACTGACAAGTGTACTGAATTCTTTCTCCTCGCCCTACTCACTACCAACCCTACCATTACTCCACTTCCCAACTTCTCTCCTTAGTAAGCCATTCTTCATCCCTTGTCACCAGCTCGGTCCAAACAAACATGATCATCTTCTTCAGTTACTATGACGACACACAGCAACCGACCAACCTTCCTTAGGAGCAGCTCGGCGGCAGGGCGAGCACTCCACCAGTGCCCCTCTCCCATCTGAATACTCCACTAATGATCCCAGGGACAACCACCCGAACAGTTGGGGGCCCTGCAAGCAAATACACCACACATATTTTCAGCTCAAGGCGGTGGTGCTGCTGACGAGGCCCTAGACCCTTAAGTTTGACGTGGCGGCACTATTAGTTCGTAAAATCGACATGTGACATAAGCCTTAAATAGTGACATGAAGACAAAAATAAACGACATGACATTGCCTATTTAAAAAACTCGACATGTGACATGAGGGTTTCTTAGAGGCGACATGGGACGTTGAGAGTTAAATGGAGCCAAAAGCAATATTGTGTCAAAAGATGACAAAATTTTGCAATCTCAAATAACTATGAAAATAAATTCTAAGAGTCTAACTTTAGCCATTGGTACAGTATAAATCATGATAACTAGCTTTAAGTTCACCTAAATTCCATAATACTCATGCCAGGTGTGCTTGAAAACAGCAATGTTTGTAAACAAACCAATTTTGGTGGGTCACCAAAATTGACCTGGGATGCATTTTCATCTATTTTAATGTAGTTAAAGTCTGTATTCACAGTCTATATTTTACCACAGGCCTAGGCTATGACCATAGAATATATTTCAATAGTTAACAGAATTTGCAAAATGTTGACTCTACATTGCTTTTGGCTCCCTTTAAGTGACAGGTGACATAACCTTTTCTTATATTCAACACGCGACATTTGGGTCCCCCAACAAGGGCCCCAGTGGTGGGTAGAGGTGGTGGTGCTGGAGGTGGTGCTGGAGGTCGGGGCAGTGCCCAGACAATGTAGCTGTTTACTGAAGGGCGGGTAGGGGTTGGGGAGGTGTAACAAAAGTGGGGTGGGGCCGAGACGGGCAGCGGGGAAATAGGTAATCTCCTGTAGAGGGCGCCACCATCAGACGGGTGATAAGGTGGGGAGAGCAGCTCAGGGCTAATGACCCCCTTTACTCACACCTAGGGTCGGCTGGGGGCTCTTTTCTCACAGCTATAAAGGTTCCCACCATTCTTTATGCATGTGCTAAGTTCTAATGTTTATTCTACAGATGCTATTGAATCACGTCGTCTCATAAATTCAGAAATTCATCCAAAATGAACAAGAAAATATCCAACAGACTCGATGACGTACAAACTGCAATTAAATTGACTTCTAGAAACAGGTTGCTGAAATTGAATTTAACGTGAGGTCTTGGAAGGGGTAGGGTCAGGTTGTTTCATAAGGGCAAAACTCAGCATATATATGATGGGCTAAAGTTTATCCATCGAAAATTTATTGAGAAAACATTCTCATGATATGGGTTGAGAGGTTGAGTAACAGTACATGTATTTGAAGTCACCACGGGAAGTTGCAACTGGGTGTGTTCTACCTGCGCTTATGTCAGACATAGGCATTTTTAAGCCTTGGAGTAACATGTCAAACCTAACTTTAAAACAGCAAACCTAGGATTAATTCCTTCCCGAAGGCCGATGTACGGTGAAATCCTATATTCCGTGAATTCAATTTTATCCGAGGATTAGCTCAAAACATCCGAGGAAGTTCCCAAGTAATTGCCACAAACTTGGCCCCGTGGGGGATTAAAGCTTATTTTCTGTGGCTCAGGGTAATCCTTGATGACTACGGTGGCCTGGGTGAGACAGGTAAAAGCTGACAAGGTTGGCAGGTGAGGTCCTCCAGGGTGGCGGCAGGGGATGCCCACAACATCGGATGATTATCATCTATATGAAAATTGCTGACATTGCAACCGTTGCACACTCTCAAACCAAGCGTCTGACATTAAAACCGATATGTAAGAGTTCATAAAGATCGGGTTTTTCCTTGCACTTCACACTGTATTCTACCATATTATCTTATTTCTAACTCTTCATAAGGTTGCAAAATGAAGATCACATTACGGTGATAGATAATTAAATGCTTAGCGTGAATTTAATAACTTGCCTGTAGTCCTCCACCTTATTTCTGCTGCATATATGTCATATTTGGCAAAAACAGTGTTAACATCATTTCTTCCTGAGAACATCATGGCTCTAGTGAGTGAGTGAGTGAGTGAGTGAGTGAGTGAGTGAGTGAGTGAGTGAGTGTTGGGTGTTTTACAGAGTACCGACAGACAGGGTCATTTTCACAGCGAAAACCAGTTGGAACGAATTCTGTCTTTGGTGATTGAATCTAAAAGATGAAGGTGACAGGGCGGGCAATCACCAGGGGATCAAAACCATCAAATCATTTTTGCTGTACCTCATCCCTTAGTGAACCACGCACTAACCCGGAATTGAACCCAAAGAACCACTTGGTCAGTGCAGGGTGCCCCCTATCTTCGCCTCATATGATCAGAAGGGGCTACTGGGGGCCTATTCTTACCCGGACCCACATGGGGTTCATGGCTCTATGTATACTATTTGTATGTACAGCCCGTTGTCCTTTGGCAGGCCATCCAGACATATCAAAATTACTCGATTATATTTGGAAACGTCTACATAACATACATGGCATTGAGAAGTATCGCCACCTAATTCTACACAGGAAGAAAGAAAACTCATTCCAACATGAAGCAGATAGTGATAAAAACAAAACGTACCCAAAACAACTGAACCATGAATGTGTTTCGTTTTGTATCATGATTATCACCTTCCTTTCTCCGTGGCATTAGAAATGTTATTGGACGTAAATCTAGGGCAAAAGTGGGGCAAATGTGTGACTCGTATACAAAGTTACTACGACCGTGCTCGTTTAATGTACCCTGAGTATTCCCGATAGAGTTGCAGGGGATGGAACCCAAATGGGCGGAATAGGACTCCCGAACTGAAGATCTGGCCCATGTCAAGGGTAATTTGCTGTGGCAGAGCGCCCAGATAGAGAACACAGTGACTACCCAACCCTAACATCGCTCCTCAGGAGGATAACCGGGTCCCAAATGAACCCAGATACCACACAGACTTGTAACGTTGTTTGTGTGGACTAACTGTGACAGAGATGCTCAGTGGGAGTTGTACCGAATTGAATAACACTATCCAATCAAAGGTTAAAAAAAGTTGTTATTCACATACTGCCTGCCTGAAACAACAAGTCTCCAGAGACTGTCTATCAAAAACGAAAGGGATATACTTTATGTTAAGAATTATAGAGGCGATCATCTGTATTTTCTTTGGAAGAACGGATTCAGTTTAAGATATATACAATAGACTTACAAAAACAAGTTTCGATAAATCAGAAGGTGTTGGTTTTGGTTTGGGGGTAGAGTTTGGAGTAACCGGTTTCTTTAGGGTCTCTCATATAAGGTTTGTATTGATCCTACACTGTAAATTGTAGCCCATAGCAACAACCTGATGCTATTTACTATCGTTGTCGTTCAGAGTAATTTCAAATAGGCCTCTCTTCCAATTCAATCCAATTTAAGGTCAACGAGGTCTGAAAAGTTGCACATCGGGTTGCACATTAATTTAAGTGGATAATACCAAGACTAACCAACAGTTTAAAAACAAAAAATGAGAATGGAAAATGCTTGTAAACTAATCCCATCGGGGTATCATATACGCAGAGAGACACAGTATCATTCACTGTAAACTGTAATGGAAATATCACGATGGACCTTTTGGGGATAGGCAGCGCATTTGGCGAGCGTGGCAAAGGGCATAATATGGTAAAGTGTTTAGCATAGATGGCCCCTGGAGGGCACCCTATCCCCTACATAAACCGGCACAGAAAGGCCGAGTTTTAAGGTCAGGCCCCTGGGGATTCACAGACATGGCCCAGTCCCTGTCCCTAGTCCTGCCCTTAGTATATACCCAGCCCTACCCTTTTATTCCCAGTCCTACCCTTAACATCCCCAGTCCAAACTAGGTCCAGCAAATAAAAGAGTCGTAGCGATGAACTAGTAGGTAATGGTATGGTTGGTCGTGTCTTTTATTGTTTAGCACCCTTTTTAACAGCTAGAACTCTATTAAGGGGCTGGTTAGAGTGACCAGATCTGTGCAGAGGATGAGGCCCTAACCTTACATAAACCAGCGGTATAGCGTTACTTTCCACATTACATAGATACAGTATGAGAAGCAGAAGGATAACCCTTTGTCATAGTACATATAGTATGTCCACACTGCAAGTACAAGCAAAGAAAACGAGCTCACACAGCAGGATGCGCTGAGATTCGAACCCACCACACATTAATAATATAATATTATAGTATATCCCAGAGCATTGGACCTGTTAACCAACCCTTCCAGTAATAATGTATCATGTAGGGCCAAAGACGCAGGCACATGATCAGACGAGTGAGTCGTGCAGAATTACATTATTTCTTAAAAGAAATGTGCCTTTTTGTTATAATAACAAAGAGAAATTAGCTTCTCCAATTGAGGGTCATTGCATGTAAATACTATAAAAACGCCACTCTGAGAGAGCGACCATTCAATAAGCAGTAAATCATTCACAGCTTCCTGAGATTTAATAAATTTGCAAGGTGCCACTTTCGCTGGCGTGGAAGACTGGGGCCATTGTCGCACGAATAATGAACAGAAATTGATTTTGTGATTTGACGAGGGTGGACTGACATGCATGGGCGAGGATAGGCACCGGTGGGGGTAATCTTATTAATACCCAATACTTGCTTTTCTGCCAGCATTAGGCGAAATGGCAACGCCACAGCGATGTGACACGAACTCATAAACGTCGCCCATCTTGTGTTTAATTCCTCATGAATATTCATGCTTCTCAGTTAGGGGTTTTCTGAAATTTTAGGAGCAATTTAAATTCTGGTTCTAATTAGGAATGATGCAATAATATCATGGTGTGAGCTACATTAGTTTAGTATTCATCCAAAAGCATCGATCAACAAATACATATCACTAGCCAACTTCATATATTGGAAAGCATTGAAAAAAGCATGACCTCAATTTAGAACAGCTACATAAAGGTAAACTGATTGACTGCACTATAAGCTAAGCTTACCAAATTTGCAGATTGAAATAATAATTCTACTTAGCGACCTTATTTTCACAAATCTGCAATATTATGTCTGGTAACGAAGATTTGAAATCGAATTTCTCATTGAAAAACATTCTCATTAGTTTTGTCTGTTAATTGTACAATAAAGACAAACTCTTGTATAATACCTTACCTTCCTGTATAGTTCGAGGCTTGGGTAACTTCGGTTATCTTCTTCCCTGATTACAAATCACTGCATTGTATAAAATGTCAGCAATATAACACAACAGGTTATTGCTCAACTTGAGAAAATACAAAACATGTCCAATTAGAAAACGCCATACAGCGATCCTTTTCCTAACTCTAACGACCTGTCTAAGCCTAGTCCATTTACTTCAGCCAACCAAAGGTGACTGTCATAACATCCCACCATGTCGGCCGGGGTCCCTGCCCCTCCTGACCCCTCCACTGACCCCTCCCCTGACCCCTGCCAGCCTCCAGTACCTGGCCTCATCCTGTCTGACAGTAACGGGCCCTGCTTGGTGTGGACATGGATTATCCCTAATCCGGTAAGGGGCCAAGCCTCCCTGACCCTGTTAATCCCTATCTGTTAGTGTTGACACCTGCTGATGGGGGCGTCGTACAGGTGTACGTTCTTCTCAGAAATAACCTTTTCTCTATTATAACCGCCAATACATGATGTGATGACAACCGACGTCAAACTGGCCATTTAATACTAGGAATTATGCAGATATGATCATGTGAACACATTTTGGTAATCATCACGTGGTCATCATAAAAAGTGGTTATTTTCTAAATCTGAAAGTTTAAATTATACAAATTACTTTATCAGTATGTCTAAGTTTGCTTGAGATTAACTTGTCATAGATATAAACGTTCTCGTTTTGTCAACATTATCAGTTATGTTACGTGTAAAGTTATCATCGATATTACATCCAGACAAATAATTTAGAGAACTCTCATCTGTACAACGTCTATAATTATGAAGACAATGCTTCAGCTACACGGAAAACAAATATCAGCAAGGGGCAAACATAAAGTTATATGAGAAAAAATACAAACGAAGCCCGATGGAATCCCATATTTGTTTTTGTTTTTGGACATAGAGAGACATAAGATCTTTCGCAATTGACTCCATCGATAAGATCGGGACAAAGCCAAGAAGTAAATCAATTAGAAGCTGCTTAGCGCTCTATAGCAAAAGATACAAGGTGAACTTATTCGGCAAGGATCACCAAAGAAATGCAATGCACCCGTATAGTTATTCTTTGTCCAAAATCAAAACCAATCACCCTAATGCAAAGAGTCGACAGTAACTAGAACCCACTGGTCCTGAAGACATCTCGGACTTCTGGCTGGAGTCGGCAGTAGTCTGCCATAGTCCTCTCTCATATATAATATGATGGGAGTGGGCTGACATTGCATCTCTCGGTGGGCTAATACGTCCCATGGGGGTACAACCCCATCTAAGATGTAACAATCCAATCTCACAGCGCACATCGCCTGACCCAGCGGACCTCAGATAGGCAATCCCCACCTGATGTCGATTTATTCATGTATAAGAAGGCCTTGTTGTGGGTGAACGGCCTCTGGTGTCCTGGATTTTTCTTTGTGATAGGCCATTGTTAAGTTGATTGAATGTTAGGTCGAAAACCTTCAAGGGGTTAAACAATACTTCAAAGATGCTGATATTGAGTAAACGATCATTATTACACAGTGTAACATGATTTCCTTACGAACAATTTTATAGCCGTCTCTTTAAAAACAAGAAGCAAATGACTATCAAAGTTCCGATCGTTGGAACGATCGATGTTCACCCTTAACATAACAATGGACATTTCATTGTGTTTGAAAGGTAATTGAACGAAATGTCAATATATCTAATGTATGTAATCTATAGCAATGGTCATCCCTCAATTAACTGAAGGCCTTCCTACAACCTGAAGGCTATATGGGCTATGAGTATTGATCACCACCACCACTCCTGCTGTCAGACACAACTCAGGGAGGGGCTTAGGAAAGGGGCTCCCCCAGACCCACCCAGACCTGCCAACCTGCAGGTGACAGTGGAGGTCCTAGTACTGGTTATGTAACCCACTTCTGGCTTCTCAAACTGCACCCTCCCCCACCCCCACTCCTTGAACTGAGCTCAAGGAGTGGGGGTGGGGGAGGGTGCAGGGGAGAGGCCTGTCCACTCAATAACACTTGATGCACACTAATTGTCCTTGCTTACAAATGCATGCCGGTGGACAAAGGCCTGTAGCTACTTGTATGTAAGATTGTGTAACCGGGCAATCAGATCAAAGCCCAAATACCTACAAAAGACATGACTGATTGAGTGAGCCCTTCCCATAAGCTACAATACTAAAATCTATAAGTAAGGGCTCACAAAAAATGAAACCTAGAATTTTAAAGTGGGTCAAAACAACAATTTTCGATTTTTGTTGTTGTCATTTTCTACATTATTTCTGACCTTTGCAACTGTAAAGTTTTTCAATCAGAAATAAAGCTATTCAGCACGGCCGGCTATAAGGATATGGGGAAAACGCTTGGTATATTTGTACCTTGTTAATGCTTCTATCTTCGGAAATAACGGCTCCTGTTAAGTCTACCAACAAGTTTTGACCACGTGACCATGTTTTCATCATGTAACTGTGCCTTTGGGAAGAACAATCTCTATAGGGAAGAATAGTCTCTGTACTTTTCACCACCTTCTCCCTTATATACCTCAGTCTCTGTCATTGTTTCCTCCCCTTGTCCCTGTACCAGTTCCCCGTCCCCCCGGCCGTGGGGCCCGGTCACGTACTGTGCCCGTCCGCCCCGTGTGCCGCTGTCAGTTCTCTGATTAGGACCAGGCCCCGGCCGAATGAGCTTAATTTCTGTGTCACCGCGTGCCGTCCTCCGCTTGGGCCGTGCGTTAACTACCCCGACACAAACGTCCATTTCCCTCTACTACTACTGCCGCGACGTGCTCCGAACCGCAGAGCGTTGTATTTGCAGTTTTCATGTGGTCGGAGCCCGGGGAAAACGCTCAAGTTGGTATACTACTGGCTTCTAGGGAATAAGTTATGGGCGTTCCATTAAGTGTGCACGTACACTTCCATGCACGTTTTCACAAATTTCAGACCCTCATCTCACCTCCTTTGCCTGATTTATGCATTGGATTAGTACAAGTACGTACGCTCATTTTCGAGAAAAAAAAAAACCCATCAGACCCCCTCCCCAACACCCCCCTTGGTATGTAGGCCTATGAACTTAATGGCCCCTATCTTGTTATGGGGGACAAGGGTGTTTTCCTTGATTTGTGTAGGTGAGTCCTGTGTTTGCGTACAGGAGATATGAATTCCGTGTAAGCCTCACATCAGTTACCTGTGTTTCATGCCCTCATTATGTCCCTTTATGGCCCTATCTCCGAGCTACAGTCCCCAAAAACCCTTCCACCAATGACCCTTACATTGACCTTCTGTGTCCTTGATCTTGAATATCATCCGTGACCCTTAACCCGTTCCGACTGACTCTAAGACAACGATGACGTTCTTTGCTAACCGCCCAGCGTGGCTTCTTTAATTCACCACCCCTATCGGACTCCCCACATCCACTGGCCTCTGACCCTCCACCAACCCCCATGGGAGGAACCTGCCTTTGCCTCCTGGGTGCGCCCGGAGTGGTTAGACTCCATTCCCAGACAGTTATGTTTGCCCTGTGCTCTATGCTAATCCCCTAGAGATGGAGCAGGCCCCATACACTTATCTAGGGCGACCAGAGGCCATACAATCCCCCTGCCCGATCCCCCCTGACTCTATTCCCAGCTCTACAACACCCTGCCCTCCTCATCCCCAACCCTCCCTCATGTTTGTTTAATGAAGTTCCCCTGGTCAGTAGGGGGTAGGTGAATGGGTGGGACAGATGACGTGGAGACGCTCCTCATTCCTAAGCCCACACAACCAATCCGTGCATCTAATCAACATCCACTAGTATATATAATGTATGTCTTCGCCTGGTTATATAGACCTACCATTATTCCTCCAGGGTTTCCAGTTGGGAATTCCTCCTGTAAGGACGCTCTGTAGCTCAGACAATGGATCCCCGTCCACCTGGCCCCTTGGTAATCAATCCACTCAAGAGAAGCACGACAGCGAGCCATTGGTAGTAGACTGAATATATCTAAATAGCCAATCATGTCCTGGAAAATCGCAAAACCTCAACTGGTAGCAGATAATTAGGCTTATGTCTTTAAAGGTTCGAGTTGCGAACGCGTCATAGTTCAATGAATTTACAGTTTTTTTTGTTTCTTTCTTTTTTCTACTTAGTTTCTTTCTTATTTTCTTATCTTTTTTTTCCATCCGTACATTATTGACTAGAATAACTTTTGAAGGCTTCACAAGATTCAAGAAAAATGTCAGCTCTTGGTATGACGTCATAATTGTCTAAGGTCATACCCATATTGCACCTTCATCATAATCCAATAACCAAAGGGGCCCCCGTTCGAAAATTCATTTAAACATATTTTTCACTTGATTTGGATGGCACTATCAACAGATTAAGAATACATTTAAAGAACACTGAGAACAAAGCGCAGAAATCTTGATGAAATCTTGATGACGCTTCCCACCTTTTAAACCTGAGATGGCACTGACTGCAAACTGATAATTTACACTGATGAAAGGCGCATGAATGTAGACCTGGTGAAGTGAGTTTGGACTTCCACAGTGGCCCGTCGATTTACACCTGCATACGTCCACACCTTGAACTGGCCACGGGTCACACCCGGGTGTTCTTACAGCACCAGGCAGTCAGGGTGCTCATTAGTTAACGCTCAGCCGCCATCTTGGTCTGACCAGCAGTTAACGCCCCCCTCCCTACCCCAAAACTGATATCCATCATGTCGCCGGCTGGCACTGATGGTGGTTTACACCCCCGATAGATCATTTACCCACCCACCGACCAAATGAGAATAACATAATTCCATGTTTATAAATAGCTATCGCCTGACACTCTATCAGCGTGCAAATTGGTGGCAGCACAGAGACAGCGTCCCCCTGACCTTGGTACAACCTTGCCACGACCTTGGCATGACCTTGAGACTTGAACAGGTGATATATCATTTGTGAGAGGGTTTGATTCGTGGGATCGTGGTTGGAAGGCGGAGAGGGGGGAAACGTCAATGGTAGTACGGTCTGGTATACGCAATCGCGCGCCTTTTTCAGCCTTCCAATTCTCCCCGCCTCCTAAGGCAACGTTATTTTAAACTTTTACAACCGTATAACCAGTTTCCAGTAAAGGTAAAGAAACATACATCGTGTGACTGGTAGTCGTTTATAGTCTGTAGTGGTTTGGTGAACTTTATATTAATTCCATAAACCGATTGTGAATGAAACAGTATAACAAGCTTAAAGGAAACAATTTATCTGCCCCGCAATTTAACTACATTTTTCTGCTTCCCAATGGAGTAAGAACTCTGTATAAAAATTATTATGTTAATTAAAAAGTTCGTTTGACTCTATGTAAAACTGCAACCAACTATCTAAGTATGGAGTCTTGACTCCAAGCAATCTATCAACTTTAAGTATGTACATAGCTGTACAACTGGGAAGCAGGACACCTCTTCAAGTATACCTACTGAGACTTTTACCTTACAGCTCTCCACTCGTTTACTAGCAGAATCCAGTTTTTGAGACCTCAATTCTCAACTACTACTTCCAAAGCTCGTTGCTTACACGTTCAACTTGAGAACTCCTGTAACTTCATTAAGG
This sequence comes from Lepidonotus clava, assembly GCA_936440205.1. Lineage (NCBI taxonomy): Eukaryota > Metazoa > Annelida > Polychaeta > Phyllodocida > Polynoidae > Lepidonotus > Lepidonotus clava. The sequence goes on from OW387135.1 coordinate 26,730,661, forward strand.
AGGCACTCGATCTGACTTAAGAGAGCGAACTCTGCTAGTCTGACTTCATTAAGCATCAGAAAAAAATGCATTAAAAAGCAGAAGGGGCCTATTTATGAGAATGTAACCAATTAGTAGTCTGAATAACAATGTTTTCTTAAAAGGTTTCGCCTAACCTAACTTAGCAAAGTGTTTGTAGATGTACATGTTTCTATGTGAGGTTAAATCATTTTGACAAATGACGAACGAAAACCACATTTATGTGTAAGTTAATTATGAAAACATTTTTCATGATCTCAGAGATGCGGATTCCATGCGGATATCCATATATATATGTGGTATGTGGACTCTATGCGGATTTCCATTTTTTTGGAATTCCATACAGCCTCTACATAACATATTTGAGAAAAAACGCATCCAACGCATAAAAGAAAGGCACCTTAACGTAGCAAAACAGTAAATGACATCGTTTGTATACTGTTCTCTTAGGAAATGCTCTCATATAAGTTAACTTGTATCAACGCTGAGTACTGAAATGTATACATGCGCAATTGTCAGACAGCCAGTGTTTGTTCGAAGAAGTAACACATCTATTCACCTAACCCATTGGGACTGGGTGGAGTTTAACACATTGGACCCATAATGTAAGAAGGATTTGGGTCGTTGTTTAGGTATTCCTAGCATGCAGGTCGTAATGGTTGAACGATGGTGGCCCAGGTTACAAGGCTTACACCTGGCCTCCCCCTCCCTCATCTTTCAGCCCATGGGTCGGGCTTGTGAACCCTCAAAGGTATACTTTGTTGCAGGCGCCCACTATTCACGTTGCATACACCTCAACTATTTGCCATGATTCACTTGAACCCACTTCCAAGATATATCTCCAGAATTTCTCTCGTTGTTGCATTTATCAATGAGTAACAAAAGGGTACCTTTCCATACATATGTTGCGGGTGAGGATTTTCCAGATAAAGGGAGCCGATAGTATCCGGAACTCCATAATTGAAATGCGCATACCCCCAAATTCCATATAGCTTACTGAGCTTATACCATACGCATCCCCATGTATTTGTGTAGACAAGCATCTTAGTGATGACGAGAAGGTTTCTGTGAGTAGCTGATTATAGGTGTGCACATCGGGCACATTAATTTAATCTAAACAGGAGAACGCAGTATCAACTACTCATTGGTTCATGTAGAATCATCTAATACAAATAAATTCCCGTATGGCATGTTTTTCAAGGTTATTATGAACATTTCTGTTAAAGAGGGAACAATACAGTTCAGGACCTGAAAAACTTGGTGTTCAGTAGCCCGGGAGAGCCAGAAAATGAAAGGCCATAGTTGCTCAGTGGGTAGCCAGTGTTTATACACTTTCTCTTAGAATTAATGAAAATGGGCAACCACGTTTTGGGACTGGGCAACCACGTGCTAACTTACAGTTGTCCAATGGGCAACTATAGTTCTGTGGCTGTCATTCGTCTATAGTTTGTGAACTAAATATATATCCCCCTCTTTCGATAGATAATATTTTATTGATTAAATACGATACTTCCATGCAATTATGAAGAAAGCCGGAGTTGTTTAGATAGATTCTGTCCAGGGGTAGACTGATATACTATAGGCCATCTAGAGAAGGTGCAGAATAGCAACTGCTCATATTGTCCTGGTAATAAACTCAATTAGGAGCTGCTCAGGCAGGCTTCAGACATCATATACAACTCAGAAAAGCTCGTCCAACAGTCAGTCATCTTGTCAGTCTAGACCAGACCTGCCCAGGAAATAAGTCTGTCTTTTCCCCAGCCCAGACCAAGGGCCTGGGGGCAATCTGTCAACCACTCAAATGTAGACTTTAGGAGTACCGTATATCCCTGGATTGTAATAATATGCAGCTCAGTTACATACCATTTAACTTTCTGATGAAATGTCGTTTGTCTAGGACCATACTCATGTATACTTAAAATATGAAATGAAGTGTTGAGAGTTTGGTATTAATGCAGGCGGGTTCAGGCAATTTCAAAGCGAGATTTAGTCTACTGTTTCCAATATAGGAACCTGATATCTACTCGGAGATTGTCTATGAAAATAATTCTAGCCACTGTTAGTCACTGAATATTACAGGGGGGAGATTGAATATTCAGTAAAAAGACACCTTTGATTGAAGTATGCAAATTAGAATTAAGGCCAATATAAAAATGAAAGGTTAACCTCTGATCACCAATTAAAGTGTACATTTATAATGACAAGTCATTTGATCTTTTGGAGCGACCTCCGTGGCAAATCGTCCTATTTTCTTTACTCATAACTGTCTTCATTTCCTGGCTATCCAGAGCAGGCCTTAGTATTGGTAATACGATACAATCGATATTTCAAGCTGTCAGCTTTAAAAGTTCCGAAACTTGCTTAAAAGCTCACACATGTGTAGAAAGCTCGAAAGTTTTGTTAACTAACTTGAGTAGCTTGGCTCAAATTGGCATCCCCTTTCGATTTAGGGAGGACAAAAATAATTGAAAAAGCATAGTGTGTGGACTAGTCTATCCAGTGTGGCGAGAAGTTATTTATGTAAGTAATGAAAGTATCCATAGGAACATAATTATACAATATGTTAATTTCCAGTGCACTTTTTTATCAGCGGCAATACTAATGGTCAAAGTTTCTGTTACGTTAGGCCTATATTTCTCAGAATTCATCAGAAAAAGAACACACCAATTTCTTATTTTGAATCGGGCAACACAAGACACCCAAAGTTCTGGAAAAGAAATTTAAAACTCCATGGCGTTTTTAGAACCTTCCATGCACCAAATAAAATGAATTATTATCAGTTCTATTAAACTTCCATGATTTCCATTCTCTGCGTGAGCGCCGATTTTCTATAACTACTAACTTTTTGAAATATTGCTTTCCAGGAATCCAGTATCCCCTGTATGTATCATGTGCGTCGAGCAAGAGTGAGTAGCAGAGAGGAGGTGGATTGCTGCTAGCACTAAAGCCTCTCAACCGCCCTCGGAGAAACGATTTAAAACGGCTTGACAGGGTCCAGGGGCGACAGGCGCCATGAGGGGGTGACAAAACATGTTCTAAAGCTCTCAGACAAATCCGAACCGACTGACGCTATGGGGTGGTGGAGCAGAAAAAAGCTGACGGCCACCAAATGAGCAGTTGGTCTGGTCATAATTTGATTGGTAGCACAGCCTAATCGTTGGTGATTCGCTGTCTCTGCTCATTTCGGTGTGGCTTCATTCGTTTGGGTGGAACAGGGAGTCAGAAGCCCTTTGCTTCTGCCTAAACAAAATGTCGTCTGGAGGGCCTGCTCTTCTGCCTAGGCTTTAATTGTCAGTGAGTAGGTCTTTTGTTACCACATATGGTGCATGTATTATCTCTAGACTCAATTTGTTATGGTCCATAGATGTTTGGCAATACATAGATATCTATTTTAGATACCGTCACTGTCCTAGACTGAACTATACTTGAAATTTGCATGAAATGAGCAATATTGTAATGAATTAATGTGATCCTGTATATATGTTTCACATTTATAAATGTAATAAACCAAGGGAAACCTTGATGATTATTACTAATAAAAACCTTGGAAAAAAGCAAACAGCTAACCCACTCTTGACTACTTTACTATGGGGCCTTCCATTAAGTATAGTACGCATCAAGTGGGGGTGTTGGAATTGCTGAATATGTGCGTACATTCTAGTACAAATCCAATGCGTATTTTAGCCCAAGTGGGGTTGGGGGTCGAGATTTTTGAAAATGTGCGTGCTTACTTAATTAAAGCCCCCTATACGCAGAAGGTCAGAAACTGATATGTGTATTAATACATCAGTATGCGCGCGCAGCACCTGGCCGGTGCTGCCCCCTAGGTGGTGATACTGGGCCCGTCTCGCTGGTTCCTAGCGTTTATTTATTCATCTCGGCTAAATCAGTAAGCGTCTAGTAGGCCACTGGGTGCCGTCAGACCGTCCACCACCATCAGATAGATGCGCCTATACGCCGGCCTATAGCCAACCAAGGGGCTCGCTGACTCGGCCGCCATTTGTCGACGTCACGTGACACAATGCGGCCAGCTCATTGGTCATCAGCGAGCACCACGTGACCCTGGGGACCAGCGCTGATAGGTTAGCGCCGGGCGGAAGTTAGACCCGCCGACTTTGTGTCCTGGAGAATAATGTCCCCCTGAATACTTTATACTGGTCTGCCTGTAGTGTCAACACGTGATGAGCGTCGCCAGACAGTTCACTCATCTTTATGGCAATTGTTCTAGGCCCTATTGTTTTTTGAAATATGTTATGCCAACGACCATATAGAACATGCACACACACGTGTATGTGTCGATTTGCTGATTGCATTTTTACTATTCAAACACATCCAACACATCAGTATTCCTCTCCATAGGCCTATACCCAAGTCCATTTCGCACATACATTAGGGACTGAATGCTTTTCACTGAACCTCTTTTACTCAAAGGCAGCGCGTGAAGTCATTCCTATACCTTCAGAGGAGGGTTCTCTTTTTTCCACTCCCTGTGAGGGTAGGCGGTAGTGCGGTGGGAAATGAAGAAACATCTAAGGACCTCAGGACCTTTCTAACAGACCAGGAGCAGAAAAGCCACCCTTGGTGCTGTCATCTTTCCTACCCTGAGGCCCCCCATGGACGTCTCCTCCTGCTGCCAACTGCCCCACCCCTCCTCCAGCACCTTAACACACGCACAGGAGGGCTAAGGGCACAGGCCACATTGATCTACAAATCATCTCAATTAGATGACACGGCCGCCGACCGGGCGGAAGGTGGCATCGACCAATAAAAGGTTCACGAATGCAGCCATTAGTCGACAGAGGAACGCCATTAGGGCATCACCGAATGCAACCAAGGGCCTATAGAACAGGATTCTCGCGTTTGAAAGGCAAGGGAGGGGGGAGTCACAATTCGAGCAATTAAGGTTTAAAGAGCAGGGTGAGGGTTGCTGCGAAAGGGCGGGCTTTTGGTGGGCCAGGGTGGCTGTATGGGAATGAGTAGTGGTGCTCAGGGTAATGCACCCAATGACCCCAGCCGGCTGAGCTGCTCCGAGCAGGTCCTAGGTCACGAAGTCCTGATCCTCCACCCAAAAAATTACCACCAGGTCCAATGTCTGGGTAAACACGTCAGCCTTATCAGTATTTAACCAGACACAAATCTCATTTCCGAAGTCAGAGAAATTTCCCAGTCAATCTGGGGTAGACGGCCAATGTTGTCATTGCGTGGTAGCGACAAGAGCAACCGGACCCGCCAGCAATTAGGTCGGCAAGATAATACCACGACAAGCGCAGGGACACTGTTGTTGGCTCAAGAGGAGATGTACACAGGGGTCCGCAAAAGAAAACTAAACCACGTGCAAGCTCTTATCAAATACTTGGCCAGAACGACATAAGTCTGTGCCCCATCTAATCAGTCAAACTGACTTCAACCTGATCCTTCTCCCCACAGGTCCTTAGGGATGCTAATACTCACACCTTAATGTCACTCACAGAGAGCCAGATTTAGACGTGGTGCTGCTGAGACCCCGCAAAGTACATTAAAAGCAGCAGCAGGCTGACACTGACACGGGCCGAGGATTTATTTGCCTGTCCCTCCAGGGTGGCAAAGTTGAGGCAGATTAGAGGTGCTCTTTAGAAGCGGCTGGTGTATCAATTACAGATATTGAATTCTCAGGCCTGCACCGCCGCCTCCTGGGAGCTGCTCGGCGCGAGCTGCTCTCTGCCCTGCGGTCACGAGCCACTCGTCTAACTACCCTAACAATGAGGTATCAAAATAAGCGCTGTGCTGGCCTGCGGGCAATGTGGCAGCCACCGGCCTGCATGGGATCCCCCGTTACCCCACTCCACCCACAGCTGCCATACGAGGCGCCGTGTAGCCACAAAGGACATCTGATTGAATTGCTGTGTGAAGAAGGGCTGTGGGGGCTGGCAGGCTTTGGGGGTGGGGGCAGAGTAGTCAGAGTGGGTGCGCAGTGGGAGGACCATGCGCTGGTCAGTCTGTCCTTAGAGTAATAAGAGCCTGGGTTATTACACGTAGGTCTGTCCCCTCCTGTAGCCTGAAGGTCAGTTGGGGCGTCGGGAGAATGGTCAATGGGTTTGTGAAATCCATAAGCTCTGACCACAGGGCAGGCAATGCGACACCCAGTGAAAATGGCTTCGCTGACCCCCAATCTAGTGAACCCCTAGGGTCAATCTCCAAAGGTCCAACCAGTAATTCCTACATACTTTAGCAAACAAACTAGTAGTATAGCAATCCCATCTGAGGATGTTACATTAATTAGACGTCCAATCTTATCATTCCCACAATAGGGCATGTCCAGCCAAATAGCGGTGCAAAAGGGCCTGTCTGGTACCAGCCAGGTGTATACAGGTGTGCTACTGCTACCAGCGACCACTGGTACCTGTGATATGTTCAGTGAGGCATGGCACCAGTGAACACTGCTAGTACCTGTAATTAGCACACCTGGCAGTTTGGTGGCCGGCTGGACCCACTTCCAGCCGCTATTGGCGAACACTCCCTATTCGTTACACCAATGTACTATTTACAGGTCCATGACAATAAGAGGAGGGATAATAAAGGATATTTAAGTATTACTTTGTATTTTCCACACGGTAGGCTTGCTTGTGAAATATCTAATAAAGTGATCATTCAAACAAGAGGAAGGTCCCCTTTTGTTCTGCAAGCGCCTTGTTCTTGCCTCAACGCTTTTCTCTGGGAACACTATGTTCTAGAATTTCTTCCCACTTTCATCAAACATTTACTTTGTCAAAGATCTGTATAGTTTTGTGTTTGTACAACTAGTGATTGAGTACGGGAAAAGTTACCTAGTATGTTTTTCACATCACATGGGAATTGCTGTGCAACATTTTGCCATCATTTAACAGTAAAATGCACAGGTGTCTTATTTCTTAACCCATCAACTCTTGAGAAGGTGGATACCAGTAGACGAGATGATAATGGTAAAAGCTGACCCCATGTCCATCACAAACTATCCTACTCTCAACACCTATCCCTTTCGGACGTTTCCATAACACCTAACCAACCTACTTCCCTTACTAGACTCGAGCATGCGCGATGAAGACGGCGCTAGACCGGCCGAACCCGACCGACTTCCGGTCTACCTTTAACACCGCGCGGTGATAACAGATGGCGCTGCATCATCCGCCAGGCGGCAGCACGCATCCGTCAGGCTCAGGGCGTCCTCCAGGGCGGCGTGCTGACTCCCTTAGTGTCCTCACCCATCTCACATACTAATTAATCGATAAGGCAGTGACCTCATTGTCCCGGCCGGAGGTTTGTAACCGCCGCGTGCATGCAGCCCGCTACCCATCACATCTCCCCCTATACCTCCTTCCCTCCGCACCAGCTCACCAGCCTCAAGCTACAGTGTCTTCCTCTTAATCTTCTGACTTAATCAGCCAGATTAAGGCGAGTGGCGCGCGCAGAATCTTTAGTAGAGGAGGAATCAATACGGCGCCATGTCCCGACTTCCCCAGGGGTGAGGCGGCAGGGTCCGCCGGCGTATATGTATTATACACACAGGAACACATTCTGTCCCTCCGGGTACAGTGTATGGCCGATGGGCACTGGAGGAAAAGCTGGGGAAGGGATTGCCTTGCACACAAAAAAACAGCCCAATTAAATTCATTCTCATGTTCATTTCTAATAAAGCTATGATATTTATGCAGGATATTGTAACTGGCTGAAACCGCTAGATACAGTTGCTCTTAATGATATGGCCAACTTAATACCAGATCTGGTAATAATCGAGATATTGGAACCGCCTGGAACAATGTAATACTATGCGGATAGACAATTATGTACAGCCTTATGGAAAATGAAAAGTGATATCATTAATAGTTAATGAAGTAGGCCTTGTAGATCTTGATACATACATATGAATGTTATACGCAAACAAGCTTATAATGGACCTAGTAATGTAATTCTACACCTTGTTGCCTGCATACATGAATGTCAATAACTATAAACATTCGAAAGATCAAGTCATTTCATATGCCTGAACGTCAGATGTTATCTTCACACGGCATACATATTCACCCCCAACAACTACATGCCGAAAGGAAAGCTGAGATGCAGTGCGATAACAAGTACATATATATAAGATTGCAGTCCAGTTTTCTCTCTCCAGAGACCTTTCTTTGTATGGATTAGGCTTATTTACTGGCGATTGGCGCCTGCACACAGAAAAGAAAAGATGACGTTTTTGCTGGAGACATCTAGCTATTAGCCTATTTGATCATATATACAGGGGGGATTTGACACATTTCTGCCTACCTGAGTCTTGTGAACCTGGGTTGCGGGAAGGATCATCGATGACGTATCCAGGACACCCACCTGAAGAAGGAAACACATACTTAGGGTTAATACTATTGTTTACATCATGTTATATTACGGAAATGAAGGACGTATTGAATTTAGTTTTCTGTGAAAATTTCCATATCGAAGACCTTACCCGTGAGATCTCGAAATTAAATTCATGCGAAGGAGTCCTTTAGATCAAATTTTGGTGAGAATATCTGCGTTCTCGTACATATTGAATCAAGAGGAAAGAAACTGGAGCGCTTATCAAGAGTGGAAAATGTCTTGTAAATATTCAATGTTTGTGGGAATTATAACTCAATTACCCTACATTTGAACCTACATTTGAACGCAGCAGAAAGCTTGATAATATTTGGCAAGCGCAATTGAAATAACTATTTTACACGACACCTATTCAAGAATTTTAATTCAATTCAAAGCCGGAGGGATTCAGCACATAATGATCAGATTTCCTTTGTCTGGGGCGTGGGTTGAGGCTCTAGGAGCCGGGTGGATGCAATATTAACAGGTTCCTTAACCATCACCCAGGAGTAAAATAACAAACAGGGTAAGAGCTCCCCGCCTACATCATAACTTATTGAGCTGCTCCCCCATCATCCCACTACCTCCATCTCCCCGCACATCAAATATTGAAACATCCCCATCTCCAATAGTTCCAGTGCTGCCGCATAAATGCTTACTTACATTAGGATCCGGCCTCGTTCTATCAGAGTGACCGTCTCAGGGGAATGACTCACAGAGACCTAACCATGGACTGAGTTGCTCCCTGCTAGGTACCGTCCATGTTTTCAGTCGAGCTGCTCACAGGTAATCACTTGGGGAAACCACCTGTTGCCGCCGAGCTGCTCGGGACAGGGACTGCATGGGGGCGCATCCAATGCTAATGGCGTTAGCTAATTAGCCTGACATCTGGAGAAAGCAGCTGAGGACTCTTGTCTTTATCTATTAGCCTGCTAGCCCGGCTGCAGGCCCTCTTGTGTGCACAGCTGCTGCGACCATCCCACTCTGAATATTTCATTGTTTCTCATTGAAAGCTAAGTGAGTTAGACTGTTACCCAACGCGGATGGATTTACAAGAGGGTGAAAAATAATGTTTCCCTTTGTTGTGAGAGAAGACTTTTGATTTGTAATTTACTAAAGCAAATCCTCAAATTGCAGAACTGTACATAATACTATATGGAAGCTGTATTCCCAGAACGTCTTGAATGAACCCCAATTGATATCCAATCATTTTGGTCAGGAGAGTTCAAATAAAATATCTGACATTTTCATAATTTCAGCAGAAAACCTTTCAGATTTGCCGTGAAATCCTTCTGAATTATGGGTTTGGTACGATTCTGAATAGGCGCATATACTGAAGCATGAAAGGTCTGATGGAATAATATGAAAGTAAGCTTTGAATGGAGGTAGTGTGCAAAGCGTGTAACACTACCCTCCATTTGTTATTCACATTGTATACTGACAGAGCCCTGTGGCTACTGTGAACGTTACAATGAGGTGTGTTAGCTAAACACTGTGACAGCTCTTAGAGGTAGCTTCACCCGTCAGCCAACATCACTTACTTGGGGGACAAGACCTGAAAGTGTTCTCTCCATAATGCAAATAGCAGCAGGGCCAAAGCTATATATCATAAGAGCGCGTCTATCAACTTACTACATTATGGTGGTTAATAATGCAGCAATATATAGCTCATTATTGGCAGATTTGCTGTAACTTTGAACCCTTTTTGTCACACGACGCATGCTCTTTGGTGACAGACAAGCCATAAACATCAGGGGCATAACGAGAGTGACAACTGCCTATTCTCTGAGGTCATTGAAGCCTTTTCAGAAGGTGTAAAGGAGTCCCCTTGGCCTCATTGTTATTCAATATTCAGCACCCATTGTTATTCAATATTCAGCATCCATTGTTATTCAATATTCAAAATGACAAAACAGTCATGTATAGGTTAATGAGGACTGTTTAATGTCGATAGGTTTTAGGCGGCATTTTAATCATTTGCTTACAACAATAGTGTTAAAAATTTGGTAAAGATTTTACAAAATCTTAACATTTCTGTATTTATCATGGGCATACTCGGCAACCCTATCTAACAATGGGGGTAAATACGGAAAAACAAAAATATAGACAGCTAAATATAGAACAGTGATGTGAATATGGTTGTGGTTTATCAGTTGTTGGTGTTTAGTCTGCCTACATCAAATGTCCAAAACTGTGATTTATAAAATGGTTTTTACTGCGCTAGGTTGATATGTTACATAATCATTAATCTGTACTTCCTAAATACATAAACATGACAATAGATAATAACATATTAAGTGGAGAAAGTTCTCAAAGATAAATAAACAAAGAATTTGATTTGCAGGGGGCAAAAGTCCTAGGGGGCAAAGGTCCGGGGGCAAAACCCCGGGGGGCAAAAGTCCTAGGGGGGCAAAAGGCTAGGGGGCAAAGGTCCAGGGGGCAAAAGTCCGGGGGGCAAAGGTCCGGGGGGCAAAGGTCCGGGGGGCAAAAGTCCTGTCACCGTTACATGTGACCGTACATGTCACGCAGGCCCGTACCCAGGGGGGGAGGTGGGGGTGGTGGGCCACCCCCCCACATAGCACCAGTCATAATTAGTTCCGCCCAGGAAGAAATGTTTCCTTCTTCAAATTATAGTCAAAATTTAGAGGGACATTTTACCTAAAATTCTTCTCTTGTTCAATCACCTTTGAAATACCACCTTATAAGATATTATCTGGTTAATTCAATGGTCAAGAGCCCCTATCTGGCAATTGCCAGCCATAGGCAGTGTCCCAAATCTGGCCATAGCCACCCAGAAAAATAGAAGTTTCCAATGTTCTCTTCTTTTTTAGGTGATAATCAAACCTCAAGGATATCCCAAGAGAAATAGTCTCAAAATGTGGATAGAAGTCCTAGTTTTGTTTTCATGAAAATCAAGTATGGAGTTTGATAGATATACTTCCCCTGCCAGCGGGTTGCCCTCCCATTTTCATATCCAAATAGATATTGCTTGATGCATATTGTTATAACTTTATGTATCCACAGGAATTATACATGGAACTTATGAAGTATTTGCTCAATAGGCCTATTACTTCCCCTAAAACATAGAAGAGTTCCACTTTTTGGAACTCACCACCCCCCCGCCGCCGACCCTGGGCACGGCCCTGATGTGCACATACACTCAAAAATGCATGCACACACGCACGAACGCATGTGTGCGCACGCACACGCATGCACACACACACACATGCATGCATGCACACACACGCACGCACGCACGCACGCACGCACGCACGCACGCACGCACAGATCTAGACAGACAGACAGACAGACAGGCAGGCACACAGACAGGCAGGCACACAGACACAGATACACGTATATTTCGATTAAATGATATAAACAAAAATACTTGACAGTCTGTTGGATGCTGGACAAATTGTACTCCATGTTTTATAGTGTTTCTGGATGCCATACTTTCACATATAAAATGAATTGATAATACTTCCATTGTTGTCTTTTCATCAAAAGACATAAAATAACGCTACCCCGTGACGCCACAGATATAGCGAACCTACCCATCGGGACACTATGGTTAAGTGTATGTATGTAATATCCCGTCATAAAGATATTATTACCCCCGGTACTCGTGACCTCACTGACTGGGGTCAGCAGGTCTGGACAAGTCTAAGCTTTTAGGCTCAGCAATTTATTCCTAGTGCAACATACAGAGTACAACCCGTGATTTTCTGATAGGAATATAAATGACAGTGTTTGTTATATATGCGTGTTGGTAAAATTCGTATCAAACTTCGTTTATGTGATAAAAGTACCCCTCACAGACTAGCCCCAGAATTGCATTATGCATGTACTAACTCTCCTCATGATTGCATTTGGAGGCTTCTCTGTAAAAGGTATTTGTTCAATACTGTTTGATGGCAGCAAAAGACGTTCAACCAACAAGTATTTCTTGCAACAGGAAGAGAGTAATCATCGGATCGCATTGCGCCACATTAATTTGGAACGGAGAAAGGGAAAGATGAAAATGTCCCCTTTATCCAGTAAGAAGAGGTAAATGATTGGGGTGGCCATATTTGGAGAGGGAGGACTGGTAATAAGCCTTTATAAGGATGCATTTGGATGGAATGTGGCGGAGTGTCCAATAATACGAAAGTTGATGTGTCATCGTATTCCGCCACACATGCCTGAACTCGGGCCTCTTTTAATTTGTATGGCATCAACTTTCAACAATTTGGAACTTCCAGAATTATCTCAGAAGTAAATCAGCCTTCAAACTTGGTACATGATGGACGGAATTTTGTTGACAGTAATCGGCATCAATGGCCAAAATATAGGCTGGTAATTACCAGGATGGCTTTGATAGGAATTGCTTCGCTATCTATGTTGATGACACAATTGGATACCAACATATCCAGTAACCAGTGTACTTGGTCTGTTATCTTAGCTCATCCAGTCTTATCTGTAGGCTCTATACTGAAGGCTTCCTATTGCTCATGTTATAGCTGCGTCACTTTGTTTTTGACTATTTTGATCTGTACTATTGTCCTCGGTGTTATGAAAAATATTTGACTATTACAATGTCAAGGTTATTGGAAGAGTAACTTAACCTCCCAGGAGATGAACTGATTTGATGAACACAAAGTTACCTTCGCAGGCTGATATAGATATTTTGAAGAACTAGTTTTGAGACATTAGTTATCAAGGTTTAGCGACATAAGTTTTATTGGCAACGTTATGATCGTTGTTTCATTGGGGATACCACATAAAACAAGCAAAGCTGCGGCCTAATAAGGTTGTGCTCACCTCTGGACCTTTGTACGCCAATATTCACTCAAAATATTGACGCAATATTTTAATAAAACAAAGGTTATGGCCATTTAACTACAGGTTAAAAGTCCTTTATGGCAAAAGTTAGTTTCATAAAACCATTACATTTTACTTTCTATTTGAAATAATCAGAATCCGATTGGTTAATTGTTTAGTCTATATCCACGCTTATACTTTTCTTTGTTACTTTTGAATCCACTATTTAAATATCAGCGGTTTCCGCAGGCTTTGATATTCAATCAGCAGTTCGGTAAACATGGTAACAGTATTGAAAGGCATTAGGTACAGAGGTCTGTTATTTGAAGGTAACTGTTATCAGGTTATGATGAAGTAAAATAATCTAACTGAAGATAAATAATGGTTCTACATTTAACGTCAAAATGCGGTTCAACTTCGCAAACTTTATCCGCCAGGGAAAAGTGACCAACAAAGAAGAATGTAATGGTTTAGGTGGGACGGGAAAGTGGAATGTCAGGATGCAGTGATGACCTTTGACAGGTGCCCCCGGCCTCTCCAAGCACTGACCGCACACTGACCATACACTGACCACTGGAGTAGGGTCTGGCCGCTGCCCGCACCAATAACCTAATCGCCTGGGGCAGGACGCAGGACTCCCTCTCCTGCAAACACTCGACACCATCCAGGGCTAACACGGGCCCACCACCAGCTAACACCAACACAAATTTCATTGAGATCGCCGCCAAAAACGCGCCATCATGGCAGGCGGTTCTTGTCAGCTCCAATAAGGGTTAGCGCCGTGAGGGGTAGTGGGTGCTGAAGTGGGGAGGGGATGCTGGAGGGCTTCCACGCTCGCCCCGGTGAATGTGGGAGGTACTAATAGACTGACTCAGGTATAGATGAAAGTTCGGAACTGCTATGCGTGCAAAGGCAATACAAACCGGTAAGTTCAAAAGTAAAACTTGATGAAAAGATCACCAGAGTGCCTACAGGCCTATTTCACTAAGGTTGTTTAGTAAAGGTCATATCCAACTTCCAACACGTTTGATACTGGATTTTTAAACACACACTTGCCTAATGTTTTCCACATGTTTCCCATAATGTTGTCCTACAGAGATACCACTCCTGACTGGCAAAAAAAGTAAGCAATGGGAGGGAAATAACTGTTAGGAATAGGGACCTGACATTGAATTTGTAATTAACAAAAAGTATTAATTCCTCCAAAAGTAGGAAAAGTGGCATCTCTGGTCCTATAAACTAGCGTTTTCAGAGATTTTGCTAAACATATTTTTACTTTTACCTCTTCACAATCAATCATATGAATACGACTTACCCTTCTTTTCTGTCAAATTCAAATCAATGTAACCTCTAGACAAATATCCAGAAACCTTTCTCGAAGACAAAGTTGAAAAGTCGAGTTAATCTCCTCAAGGCTCTGCCCGTATCGTTCCTCCAGGGGTACAGGATCAGTCCTCCTTCTGAAACGCAGCTTCTGTCATCCGGGCACTGATCTACTGTTTTAACTCAGACTGTCCCCAGGAGGGGGCGCCTCGGACGGAATGACAGGTCCGCAGTGACGGGTCGTAATCTTCACAAGGGGCCGAATGAAGTGGTCCACAGATAAATGTGGGCACATGACAGAGACCCTGTTATCGCCGCACTGGATCCCTATTATCGTATTACAAGCTATTAGATAGAAATACAACCCACTCGTATCGCCTCGTTTATCAGTATGACATACAGTTCCGATACTCCTGTGATGTACTTAAAACAGGTTATGGGACTATTTATAGGCTTTCTAATGGGTGCAGAATAGCAGAAGTTTTCAGAAAACAATGTGAATAATTCTGATGATGTTGCTTTGTCCATGATGTAGCCAACGGGACAGGGCACTTCTAATGCCAAGTTAATAGATACATAGACAGGCCACTTCTAATGCCAAGTTAATAGAAACAATTTTTTATATGCTTCTGGAATCAGGATGTCAAATTCTTTCTGATATTCTATAACGAATAACAATACATTATTTTGACAAAGGTTATATCGTAAAAGAACAGGAAAGGCTCAGAAAGCACTTTAACGTATGGGCCGTTGCTGAGATTTTAAGAACAAGAGAACTGCAAATGAGAACGTCCCCGTTATCCAAGAAGTCTTAATGTGTGTTTTGGATAATTCTGATTCAGATTTACTTAAACTTTAACAGAGATAATACTGAAGACCACTGACATTATGATTTCAGAATTGTACTCATAATAAGCAGGTTACATTTACCGTCCTCATGCAAGGCTGGTTTATTCAACGAATGAGACTAGCACAAAGACTAGAACCACTGCATCAACAAAGATGAGCACTTAATTCTCTGCCTCTCAACCACTCCTATCAGATTTGAACTGCTCCATGACACAACTGGCCTTTAACATCAACAGCAAATCCTACACACAGGAGGACACTTTAACAGAGCCTGCTTCAAAGGCAGTCCCCCCTGGAGGAGGGGGTTTACACGAGGGATGACATAATGGGGTTGGCTTTGAAGCAGCGTTTGTTTAATCATGGCGTAGTGTGCTGCTTACATGCTGATTGCACTGTCCCCTTGTCTTCACAGGATGAGGCTCCACTTGTAGAGTCAGAGACCACTCAAGTTGTGCCATTAATGCACCTGGTCACACCTCCTGGGGGACGCAATGCTTAATCAACCTTCGACTCGTACAGGAGGAGCAGCTCCCGAGCAACTCCAATATAAGATGTTATTGCAAGGAGCAACTTCCACATTAGACTTAACTACAAATTTCAATCATCACTGATTGAAGTTTATATGTGCTCCTTCTTTTCAAACTATTACCAGAGATTACGTGAGAAAATTCCAAATGTTCAGCTCTTGAATCTACATCAAAGGGTATTCGAATCTTCATTAATCATTTTCTGATAGTTTGTAAGTATAAGTTAAACGAAAAGAATATCATGCTTACTGTTTTTCAACGGATGATGTATTAGCAGTAATGCTTTGCAATGGATTCTTTTCAACAGTGTACATCATCATTCTAATAGAATTGCAATTGCATTTCTGAATTGCATCCTTCGATTTCCTCTTTGCAGCCTAGATCCAAGACCACAATCAAGCTTTTCTTACAGTAAAAGTGCCTTAAATACAGAGGCAGTGATTGTGAAAATGAGATCAAGGGTAGTAATTGGATAAAGCTTAAAACCTCAAGCCACAATCACCAACAGATTACTGAAGTCTCCTCCTTAACATGCTCGCAGGCTTGACTTTTTTAAGCAGCAAATAATACATGAGGTTAATTAGTATAAGCTTATTCAATGTTTCTTTCGATTCACTTAAGCTTTTCAATCTGCTGAAACACACATCTATAAGCAATTCAATTTTGATATTGCTATTCTGCACACGATTACCGTTCAAATAAGCCTGTCCGTTTCTAAGATACAATGTTCGACAATACATTAGAAAATTGCAGTACAGCTGCATTTGATTGATTAACTTTCTTCATTTTCTCCCATCCATCATGAATCAAAGTTAATATCCAGTAACAATTTTTATCTCCCCTTAGTATCATATGATGGCTTAACTCGCTGAATAATATAAATCACACATGGAAGTAGCCCTAAAAAGCCAAGGGACGTAAATTTGACAATGAACGCCGGGGAGCGACCCATTCGGGGGTGATAACTCAGTGGAGATTGAATCATGTCGTCACGGGCTAATTCAGACAAAAACGAGACAAAGAGGTTGTGCCCGGGTCGCAACCCCCTCTGGTGGACGTGGCCGGAGTCAGAAGCTCACCAAACATGCCCTATTATCGCTACTTTTTCCTATCTACTTTTTATTCTCCTTTTTATTCTCTGGACACATTTTTGTGATTGTAATAAAATAAAACAGGCAATTGATGACGTCCCTGTGACATGACAATTATCCAACTTGTCCATGTAGTTCTGACAGCCTGGGGTGGGTGGATGGGAGCTGGCAGGAGAAGAGCGGCGTGGGATGGGGTCTGTGGGTGACAGTGTCACTAATACTGTCACGTAGACAACTGGAATGACACCGAGCTGTCATGTACAGACTGTATCTAGGTCGTAGGGTTCGGCTGTCACTGCTGGGATATGATGCATTATCACATACTGCATCAACAACATGTCATTTCAGCCAAATGAATCTAGGTCAATTACAAGCTGGGTTTCCAACCATCAGTGCAGTCAAATATTTTATCTTTACATTAGGCCCTATAAGTATATTTTAATCTAAATAATTGCAGATTGAAATAATTAATCATGACACATGTCATTTAATCGTGATGAGACATAACTAGTAATAACCGATGTAATTTTATATTTTCAACGATGTATGTAAACCGATGCAATTTTATATTTTCGACTCCTGTAGGAATCTAATTACTGAGAGTAGGCACAGCCTCACCTGAAAGATAACTTTGATACAGATAACACAGATAGAAACGTTGCCTGGTCAGTGACCGCTTCCTCTTATCACTACCCCCCCCCCCCCCTACCTTCACCCCCACCCACAACAAGTCGTGTCTGATCACACCTTAGCCCCTACTGCCCATGTCAGCCGCCAGAGGGCGCCCCCTCCTCCAGGGTCTGAGTGTCTTGTCAGTGACACCTCCCTCCTCCAGCTCCTCCTCCACTCCTACGACCAGGTCCTTGATCCTCTTAGCCCTGTCAGCCTCCGGGCGCCCCCGGCCCCGTCACCCCGGCCGTCTACCCTGCCGAGCAGACCCTAATAACTCGCGAGCTGCTCGGGCCGGTGCCCCTGAGCTGCTCCGAGGTGCTCAGGCTTTACCTGGGGGACTGACATGTTCATCCTTGTTTACCCTCACCAACCGTGTGCTTCTCCTAAAACCCGACAACTCCCGGCCGACTCCTACCATTTAACAATTGTTAAACACACTTCAGCCAATTTGCTAAGTGTTCTGTCGGCATGGTTGTTGATTTTATAACGTCAACAGATTTTAATGAATTTCAACCTTTCCTTCTCAGGAAATTGTGTTTTTCTGCGAATTGTATAGGATTATAATGGAACACAAAATATTTATCACATGCCACCGGTGAAATTCGCATCAGCACATAATGGTTTTCTATTGCTTTTCTACGTGTTCGACATTTAATCAGACAAGGATGCAGAAAACAGCAAGAGGCAAATAACCTTAGCGTCATACTGAACTCAGACTGCCACCATGTAACTTTCTGATGTCTGATAACAAAATTTCTGGGAAACAGGCTTCGAAAAATATTAGCAGAGCTAGCATTTGAAAGAAACTCTAGAACTAGCAAGACACATGTATTGCATCAGCTAAAATAATGCCATATTCATGGCCTTTATGTGTTTGATTTTATAATTTAACCAATTCAAAGCATTTGAAGGGGATTCAAAGCAATTGACAGTCACCTCTTGTACAATTCACGCCGCAGCCGTCACATTTCATTCTGCACTCAAAACGACTGTTAATAACGTCATTCACAAAATCATATTTTAAGTTCGGCAGAATGTCACACATCTCTGAGTGAAAGTCCTAGAGAGACAAACTTGAATGTATTTTCTTACCAATTGAACATTGCCAGATGACAGACGTATCCACATTACAATTGCTTATGGTCTTATTAAACCTTGGACCAGATCCAAAAGGTCATTGTTAAACCACTGTCCTTCTCGTATCTGCCATTTGTAAGCTCAATGTACTGATTTTCCTTATCCTTCCTTAGTCTGTTCAGGACATGGTGATATGACAGTTTTGGGTCTTTAGGGATCGTATTTAGATCGCGCTAAAACAACTATTGTTCTTCCCTCTGGCGTTTTATTTTGCCTGAACAAAAGATCGCTTTTGTTCCATAAAATGTGAATACAGGACATTTTCAAAACCAATTTATGGGAACAATAAAATTGGGATCATTTGAATTGATACAGTGTTTTGCCATATTGTGTCAATTTTAAGGAGAGCTGAACGTATTATTTCAATAGGATGTAAAATGAAAGAAATGTCTCAATTTCTTTCCAAACCACGTTCTTATTTTCGGACAGTTCTCCACGAAATGACTGATGAGTGAGTTTTTAACTTGAAACAGAGTAAGCTTAAATACTCCTGAAACAATAGAGAGTTTGGACCATGGCCAAATAAGTATTCTAGTTGTTTCTTTTGTAGGTTTCTACGGTCAGTGCATGTACTACAAATTCCATCTTCATTCTTCAATGACAAACTTTTTATAACAAGAGAGGGCATACTTACAGATCAAGTAGGGTGCAAATGTGTATATTATACCTTTGCTATAGGAATCAATTATTGTACGTCTACATAATTATTTGAGGGAATGTGCGAAAAAAACAATATTTTCAATTTATTTACTTCCTCTATTTAAGTTGAAATATGCACGCAATAAACATGACTGGTCATAACCATGGAAACGTGAAGTTCGGTCTGTGCTTAGAGCAAACAAAGTATTGTGTTCGGGTATCATTGGGCCCCCCAAAATAGGGTAGGTAGGTCGATTTCTTTCATTTTGATTTTTTAAAAACATCACTTAATTTAAAGATTCCACTTATTGATACATAATTTTGAACATTTAGTTTCCTTCATTTACCTTCTACAATACGTATTACCATCTAGAATGAGTTTTGTGATATAATACACAATATTTCCCGTCCATTTTCATTGAATTTTATTAAAATTGAAAAGAAATCATATTAAAAAAGTAAAGGTAGGGCCTAAAAGATAAGAGTCGGAGAGAAACCTGAACACAACTAGATTATTTCGTTGGCCTTATAGTAAATCCACCCCCTGCTCGCGTCATCCTTCCCCGAGCCTTACCTGCGTCCTCCAGGTCATCACCTGGAGTAAGCGGCTAAGGCATCACGCCCTGACCCCAGGCTCAGGACGCCAACACCCTGGGTCATTAACTAAGGGATCATCCCCCTACTGGAGGACGTCACGCTGACGTCATTATCAGTAAACCTAAGTCGCCCCGGGTAGATGCTGCAGTCGTTTCCAGATAGAATTTCGATATTGGCATTAACTGATTAGTTGTTAATATGAATAATTTATGTCTCAATTACATTTTTTAATGAATTTCTAATGTTTCATTATGAATTTCTTTAGTAGGAGATATGGTAAGTTTGAAGACTTGAATTGGAATAGAGTTATCCCTCCAGGCTGTTGTGTTCGACAACAACAGGCGTTTCCTACGTCTCATAATATCTTACAACTCAATCTGAAGCGGTGTTTCGACCGAGATTCAATTAAGTGAAACGGTTACAGGGAATACAATTAATAAATCAGTTGAGTCTCAATCTGCGATTGCCTAAGTTAGATCTCTACTCAATATTCAATCCATCATCGAGAAAAAGCCGATATAGGCCTATGTATGTAGGACTCTCAAGATCTTTGACCCAAAGAAAACACATCATAAGAATGATAAGATCCTGTATAAAAAGTAGCATAGCTGTAGGTTGCGATTAACCCTAGCTTCACCATTCTCCAGTGTCTGGGGCCCCGCACTATACGCACTGGAGACGACAGACCATGGAGCCATCAAACGGAGAAGCCAGGGGTCTTTCTCACACAAGTCGGCGGGGCCCTCCAGTGACTGCCCCCCGCCCCCCGGGGACTACTTCAGGGCTGCCATGTTCCTCCAGGGTCTGGTAAAGCTGCTGGAGACACCACCTGGAGGGGCCGTCGGCCAGCCCAGGGGCCCGCGCGTCAATGGTCGACACGAGAAGATGAAAGGCGATGATCCTTCAGACGCCTCCCCTCTCTGCTCCGGATCTCCTCTTTTATTTCGGCCAAAAAGTATTATTGGCAAGAAGTGCCGTGTTTTAGGTGAGCTATCAGTCATGATCAGGAAAAGAGTGAAGATTTGCACTAGGGGGTGGATGCTTCCGCTATAGTCTATGAATTCCGATTTGAAATACAACGGACTTGCATTAACATACATATAGAGACTGCACTAAGTGAGTGTTGCTTGTATATATATGGATATAAAGACACTGAATGTTTGGGTTTTGTTTGTATGCAAAGACACTTATTTACTAAACAAATGCTTGATCTCTAGAACTGTGGAGGTGTGTACTGTGTATATTCTATTCACGTATCTAACGACTCTGCAAATAGACTCTGTCGTTGACGCTTTAAACCAACGACTTTATGATTGCTCCACTCAAATCTATAACCCATCACATTGGCTCGGACCAGAAACTGGGTCCAATCCCAATGGAAAATGTCTATATAATAATTATGTCCCTAGCAGAGACCTGAATTCTGACAGCCTTCTGATGGGCGATTCTTCTCATCCATCAAAGTAACGAACCGACTGACCTATGTGTCTATAAAAAAAAAAAAAAAATCTCAGTACAGCAACGAAAAAACTTCAACGTGGACGGTTTAGCCGTAATCTCGGCTTAGAGACGCCAAGCCCTGCAGTCTGTCTAGATCTGGGTTCGTATTATCAGCCCCTTCCTCCAGACCGTCGGTCCATTGATAATCACCCGGTGTCCTCCCACGCAGTTATTATTCAGGGGAATTTGTTCGTTTTTTAGTATCATAAATAATTCCACTGGTTATTGTAGTGGTCGTGGTTATCGTAGGGTAATCTTATCTATAGAGATTTGGAAAGCTTCCTTGATAATCCCCCACACTTACTTACATCCATTCACAGCTGGCTTATGGCATCTTAACGGTGCTTTGAACTAAGGATTTATCGTCTCAATCCCATGATATTAATTATGAAATGAGCTACCACTTTAATTAATCGCTAATTGGAACGTTTCCGAAATGCCTTTGAGGCTCGTCGGCAACTAAGAAAGTATTACACAGAAACTGTATAACCCAGAACTAAAAATATGTGTACTGGGAGGTCCTAACTACAGCATTAGGCCAGTTATTCACTGCTGGCCTAATTGGTCCAGGATCCGGTGAATTTATCAATGTCTTTTACACCGACCTTCCGGAGGGATGCATCAGGGTAGCTTTGACAAACGCTATAGTTTCCCAGTGGAATATTTTAGATTGAACGAACACAGGAGGCTTTCCCCCGCGACTGTGCCATCGTTAACAATAGCAGTAATTGATTAAGATGTTAATTACCTGTCTTTTTTGCAACTGATTACGGTAAGAGCAATTCTGCGGCAATTCTCCAAATCAGGAAATCGATTTGTACCATCAATTTCAAAGACAAATATTTCACTGCCTATTTGATTTAGGCACTAGGCTGTAATAATGCAGCCACGGCCGAGCTAGGCACGCTGAAAAAGGTTTTTACACACTCAACGGATACAACTGGGTTTGAACATTCAATGCCGTTTTTTTCTCAAATGTTGTTTAATTTGTAATCATTCCAATTAGGGAAAGACTGTGGAAAACCCCTCTATAACACAGTAAGAGAATCCTACGAAACTATGTGTTTGAGCTTCGCATGTGAGTGATGTGAATTGTTAGTAGCCGAAAAAAGAAATTATCAGAATACGAAAATGAAGATGAATAGTGTACACAGGTCACTGGTTTTTGTGGTTGTTTTGCACGTCTTTAGGGAAAGGGTCCTGGTTGGAGTTGGGAACAGCTCGCATGTTCCAATCACAGGTCATCATCCTGGGACTGATTAAAAGATCTTGCTGCCAGAACAAAACAAATTGGAGCAATTTTCTTGATAATAACAAACGCGCGCCGGGGTCCTGCCAGACCGAACGAAAATCCAGGATACCACCAAATAATGAGCGTCACGCAATCTTTCCAATCTCCTCCTGAAACAAGCCTGACTCCCTACCCCTCCTTCTCCACTCTGAGCTCTGATACACTCTCCCTCCTAACCCCATGTCCGCCCTGCGTGTGTCTAACACTCTCCTTCACAGCACGATTCATTGGCCCACGAGCATTTCCTGCTTGGAGAATTAGAGACCTCCTGAGTGAATAACGACAGCCCCCGTCGGAGAATTACAGGGCGGGACATGTTTATCTGAAGAAGTTCACTGTAATTTGGGGCCCTCTTGGCTCCAGCCATGTTTGCCTTTCTCGCCTCCCCCTTTCGAAGCCGACGCCAGCGGACAAACTGTACATTATCCCATCTGTTCGTCGACCGCGTCCCTGTTTTTTCTTATTTCTGCTCTCTTTGTCTTTCAATATTTTATCTTCATCTCCACACAATGGGAAGTGCCTCAAACAAGGTTAACAGTTGAATATCGCCTCCAAAGTCGCTCCCCAGCTATAACCCACTCAGACAGACTGTGATTAAACACTCAATTGTGGCGCTTTTTCTCCCTTTGCCACATTTGTATCTAATTTGCATTGGCTGCTTTAATAATGGAGTCTGGCGCTTAATGCGTTTCCCATTAGAGGAATCGGACGGTTTTGACGCCATGTGTCTGTTTTATGTGCTTGTTACAATATGATTTTGCAATATGGAGCTTTCCCTCCGCTATCTTTCTGACATGAAACCAAATAGAGAATTATTTGGTGCCCTAAAGCTGGAGGAGTTTCCATTGTCAGAGCATTAAACCTACTGACAGGGCGTAACATCTTGGTTGTCAAGTAGTCCAGGACAACCAAATAGTTTTGCTAGACAGCGACGGTCTCCATTGCATAGTTGACATCAACTCAAATGCCGTCTTATGACTAGCCTTTTGTATCTAGATTACGAACTTAAGACTGATTGCTAAGTCTGCAACTTTATCTAAATATGACTTATGGAACGCTGAAATTGCAATGCAAATATCAAGTTCATGTAAGTAAGAAAAAGGATGGATTCATTCGTCATTAATATTGGTCTAGACGGGAAGGACAATGTCTTGTTGCTTTCCAAAGATGTCCTACCGTCGCACACCTAGGGTCGAAAATATGTGCTATTGTTACAAGCATGGGGGGTATTTTACTCTCCATACGTTTCAAGTATAACATATGGCTGTCTGTAGAACAGAAGCCAAGAAAAGTAATGGATGCAACGTGTGGTTCTATAAGGAAAGTAACATTAATAGAATTTATAGAGAAGAGACAAGACACCAACGGGCAAGAAATTGGCTGCTTCTTTGGCTTGAGATGAGTGGCTGTATAAAACCCAGGGATATCCTATTTTCTGAGAGCGAAACGGAAAGGAGTGAATCCTAATAAGTGCCTATGCCGCTGTAAACATATATAATCAACTTTCATCTGAGAGGTACTCTCGAGGAAACCAAACGCAGGCACATATTTTATCCTGACACTTCTCAATGAAACCAAACGCAGAAACATGCATATTTTACCCCGAAAGTTCCATCGATGAGAGTTGCTCAACATTCCCGCGCATTCTTTTTTATTTGTCTTGATGAACAAGACAATGCAATTCGGTAGTTTTGCACGGGCATTGCATGCTTTATACCTTTAAGGATAGACACCAGTGGTTGGAGGCCGATTCAGAAAAGCATCAATAGCTCTGTAATTAGCTGTCTGATCCTGTCATACTATATGTCAACTGAAAGGTCTTATTTTTCTCTATCCATTGATATAAACAAAATTAAACTTGCTGTAGAAATAATTATAGATTCTATTAAATAAAAATTGATTTTTTTACTTTTATTTTTTGAACATCCATATCTCGGTTGATATTCAATGTCAAGGAACGATATTCTTCAGACACATGTATAACATCCATATGCAGGGGAGCGTGTCTCAATTTTTTGATAAAGCAACTAGAATTGATTTTATCATAAAAAACGGCAAAAAACGGGAAACATTTTACATTTACTTTGCTGAGAAATTTTCTACATTTCATAAAAAGATAACTAGGACCTATATCAAAATTTTGAGACACGCTTCCCTCTGTGTATATGTCAAGATGATCTACCAAAAATTTCAAACCATTTAGTTGAATATCAAGTGAGATATTAATGTTCAAAAATTACATTTGAATATTACGATTTTTAGTTTTGCAGCTTGCTAATGCAGCTTTTATTCTAGCCATTTTTATGTAAGTTATGCTGATATAATATGTTTTTTTTCTTGTCAGTTCAATGACATTTTCTATTTAGTTATACAATAAGAATCAAATCATGTGATTGTATTCAAAGGGAGCCGCGCCATTCATGCCACAATCACTGGTATCTATCCTTAAATGGAGACAATTGTAAATAGGACAAGATTCGGAGATGCTCGTATTGCCCATATTTATGTACGAAACTTCCTTGCCAGACATAAACTTCCCCTATCTTAATAATTGTTCTAATGCGACTTTACACAGTCATTCATTTCTTATTATTTTCACCCGCGAAATCCAGTTTTCTTTTCGTAAGAAAATGTCACCATTGTTCTTATAAACTTGAATGACAAGCAATCAATCCACTTGAAAATAACAAAAACAGGCCGGCTTTTACACTGTAGGTAAAATAAACGGTCTTTCCCATCAAATATCCATTCATCATTTTTGGCCCCAAAACGAAATCCCATTGCGTGTTTAAAAGCTTTACACGCTCGCCTTTTTCATCTACAAGCCCAACTATAAATCCATAAAAGTGAGTTCTGGCCAAATGAAATGTGGATCCATCTTCCCGCCTATCCCACCCACCCATATCATTGGCATTTCACTACCGAGGCACTTCAATTCGCCCTGATTTACATATTTTACGCAAATGATTTATTCGTGTTTAAACATTCACAGGCGATCTCCGGTCTTTTCACTCGGCGGTTTTGTCGTGCGTGAATTTTGTTTTGATTCCACCTCAGTGGCATTTGCATCTAACTTAGGAGGGCATCAGAGCGTCACCTTGGGAATCGGCTTTTTATCTGAGAACACCCTTTACATCCGGGCACCAAGAGTCTCATCCGGGACCTCGTCGGGGACGCTGACCCTCTTGTGACGTCATCAATATTCTGGTCCTTTCTTCCGGTGGTGGCGACCTCTGCTGTTATGAGGGTGCATTCCGCATGGGGGCGCTCCTGATGTGCCAACTTCCGGTTGTGGGCTTGATGTTTCCGGTCCAGGACGAAACAATACTGATGAGGGCCGCTGCGGCCATCAATGACAAAGTCTCATTAATATTCATAGTTCCTTAGTATCTAGCCCTCCCGCTGGGTGGCGTGCCTGCTGTCCACTGCTTTCCCCCATATCACTATAAAACCACCCCTCCCCTGTCCCACCACCCAGCAAAGCGACAGTCCCCGCATGTTTCTATGGCAATGAATCGTGGTCGTAAAATGGTCTGGCTTCCGGATCCGCTCGGATCATGTGATCACTGGTCATGTGACCTTAAGTGGTAGTTCCGTCGGGAGGTTTTGGCGAAAGGAACACGACCCCGTAGATGATCCATACGTCAGAGGAAATAGCTGGTGTAGGCGACAATTTCCGTGTTTCTTATTGCTCGGTGGGGACAGCTCTTACTGGACCCTACATGTTAAGCAGTCGTTTGCGACAGTCCTGCAAGAGAACTCTTTTTAGCGATGGAAATCACTTACCACGAAATAGTGAATAAGGTCTTTAAGGAAAACGGACGGTTAAACACTAACAGAATGTGACTGTAGGCCTATTTTTATATATAGCGTTCATCTTTTGTTTTGAAAATTTGTACTTTTTACTTCTATATCTATATGCTTTTGCAATAGAATTAACAGTTTAGAAGTATGGAACAGGCATACTCCTTCAAACCAGTGAGCAATGTGTCAGTATGTGTTTGTTATCAGTAGACACATATAGCAGTGTATACATGTATAAAGATGTTGTGCACTGATAATCTTAAGATGCAATAAGTTAGTCAGTAGTGGCTATCTTCTGTTAGTCAACTATAGGTTAGTCATTTTGACTAACATTTTTGGTCACATGACCAAATAAAAGATCACATGACCACCAGGAAAAGGGCATACAAAAGAAAACAGATTCTAGAGATTGGTAAGTTTATCCATCCTCATCCTTAGCTCATGTTGTGCATCTAACCTTTTACCACATTTCATGTGAAAGTATAGATATCAAGGATGGTTTCTAAAGCCATTATGATGAATTAAAATGGCTTCTTAGGTGGTAAATTATCCTCTTGAATTGGAGTGGGCCCTGGCAGCCTGCAGCTGGTCCTGTAACCTTTGAAGGGTTAGTCACTAGTGGCTAACTTTGGTTAGTCATATTTTGTCTAACTTACATTAGTCACTGTGACTAACCATGACTAACGTAAGATAGTTAGATTTGCCTCAGCCTGACTAAGAAAGTTAGCCATATATGACTAACTTTTTCAATGCTGGGATTATCAGTGTGATATCCTGTGATATTCAATTTAAAGTTGTTACATGGGATATGCTATATGGTACATAATAAGCTATAGATGCGCCACCTCGCTGTCAGAGGTTGAGCAACAATGTCATCTTAAGGATATTTCTTAGTGCAATGATCATGGGCGCGATGGTATGTACCATGGCTGTCTTAAGACTATTATTTCTTGAACAATGGTAAAGAATTCTGAATTTTTCTTTACATGTAAGATAAATTCACCGGGAAAGTAGACACGTGTATCTACATACAAAGTCCAGACAAAGGCGCATCCTGCACTCTTCCGCCTGCGTCCCAACTTGGCAATTACTCTAATGGGTCCCCCGTCTTACAGCCTGAGATTTCTCCGGCCATAATGGGCGGCGACTGGTCAGTGTGTGGACCCTAAAAAGACGGGAAGGGACACTAAAAGCCCTCCCCGCGTCCCGCCCCCTGCTCGCCCACAACCCGCCCACCGCCGCCACGCCCACTGAGCTGCTCCCATTGTGTCGGGGCGAGCTGCTCAGCCCCAGAGAAGCCACACGGGGCTTCACTCTGCAACTTGTGAACTCTCCCAAGCAAAGAGCACATGACCTCACGAAAAGAGGCCTGTTAAAAGCCCTTTGTATTGATGATAATGCCGAAGAAGTCACTTTGTATCGATGGTAAAACCGAAGAAGGTCCAATGTCCTTACGTTGATAGTTGGTGATGTAAGGGCTTCTTCCCAGTGGCCCTTTTGCTTGCTCTCTCGCTGCTTGATAATTACATTGATCGTGTTGAGTGGGTGTGTAGGGAAAGGAGAGGCAAGGTGATGTATTAGGTCGGTGATGTGCGTAGTTGTCGGTCAGTATGGCCTTAGATTCGGCTCTCCCACTAAAGGCTGTATACCCATGTACTAAGAGACTTTTCAAAGCATAGTGTATATCATTATGATACTGAAAACGTAATCATTATGATGTACCAACTCCCAATGAAGTTGGCAAGAGTTCTTCTAGGCAATGTCGATGTATTTGGGCCGATGCAACAATATCATGCACACAGAACAAATCAGAATGATTTTCTCTTCAATGCATTCCCATTGTCAAATTCGACAATTTCAACAGTGGATTTGTTACATAATCGTTGTTCTCTTTCTCTTTTAGTTCATGGCCTTTGTTTGCATGGAATACTTTCATTATGAACAATCTCGGTTGATAGTTCTCAAACCATGTACAGTACTACGCAGGAGAAACAAGTATTATGAAGCACAGAATGGTTACATGAGGCTTGCAAACGTCTCTTTCACTTACTTCCCCAAAACAACCATTTTCCAACCAGCTTGAGCAATACAATGTCCCCACTTTAGAATAAAAAGCAATTGAGAACATTCAATTATACGCAGACATTGTCTTTCTGGCTATACATCTATTACAATACTTAGGAATAGGCCATCTTTTTTTGCAATTACTTCAACACTGACGTTGGATGCAGAGTATTTGATGGTGTATTTGGGATCGGTCCATGATGGGCTCTCTGCTCCATAAACCGGGCCGCAAACTGACGCCAGATCAGGCAGGGGGGACGCCAATCCGCCCTGGAGGAGAGGCCGGCACACTGGAGGAGGGGCCGTCGTTATCTGACGATTATCGGTGTCGCCCGCTCCCCATCCGCTACTACCCAGCCTCGTAATATTGTTTCTTCAAGCATTAAATTGATGAAGCCGCCCCAGGCCTTGGCTTGAGCCGCCGTCATTGGCCGCATCTTTAGCCGAGCGGGCGGGGGGATCATAACATAATTGTATTTAATCACCGGCGGAAAGAGCGGGGTGGGTGGGGGTAGGAGAGGGAGGGACGGGGTGCGTGGGATATGGCTGGTGATTTATCGACACTTATCCGGATAGATTCTGCTCTCAGTGAGTCCGCTGGGGTTTCTCTACGGTCAGAGTCTTCTTTCTAACTATGCTAGCCTTAGGGGAAGGGGAATGAGGACTTAGCGCCCAATCCAAGCCATGCACCCCAGTCTAGACTCCCCCTAGTGGCTATATAATACACCAACACCTCACCACCATCCCATCATTCATTACCTGACAACACACCATCTAAAACTAAACGACTCCACCCTCCCGAAATACAAATACGTACAAATAAAAATGAATTTAAAAAAAGCTGACGAATCGTTATCTACGCAGGCGCATGATTCTCCATACATTGCCTTTCTGTAGGTCTTATTCAATTTGCTTTTCCGTGTGGGCATATTCAGTGGGTTGTGGTAAAAATCGGTGGCCTCTGGGACCCTGTAACGCCGGTCTGCTGTGCTGGGAGGAATTAATGACGGCCCTGGCCGTTTGCTGTGGGGAATACGGAGAATATAGTGATATAGTGGAACACTAGACCAAGGCCGTAAACGTAGGTTGTGTAGAGTATAGTTATAGTACACATGTAGTAAAGTGTACTCTACGGATAGTATAGTATACTATTTTATATAGTTGGTCTGGTTATAGTATGTGTAGCAGTATACATGTACTAAAGGGTCCTCAACTGAGGCCTTAAACCACAAAAGTATCCCTTATGCAGTAATACAGTAGTACACAAGTAGGAAAAAGTGCTCTACTGAGGCTTTAAACTGTAAGAGTAGTTATAGTAAGCCTGTAAACGCTGCAATATTATACATCATTCTTTGTATACATGCGGACAGTCTATGGACTAATGGTTCAAGCATGACATAATATATTTCATATGTATGTTTATATCACAAAAAGTGTATGTCATACACATATATGGTAATCACATCAACTGATAACGATAGCAGTCGATAGCATGTGTAAGGTTGCTTTTGTAGGAGACAATAAGACAAAATGCGATCCTTCCATGTCATCTATTGATTCCTATGTAGTTAAAGGGAGAGGGCCAGGGAGTCATGAGACGGATTTTCTATTTGAGAACCACCATAATTGCTTTGTATGATATCAGTCCTGTAATGGGGATCTGAATATGAGCCTTGTTAGAATATGATGCTGATACGTATGCAGGATCAGAAAAGGTCACAAGAACCAAATAAAGTAGTACTGAATCAGAGCGTGACACAAAAGTTCGATCAATTGCGATAGCTTCTATATGATTTGGGCCCCGTGGTAGGAAGACTGCGTAATCTATTTAACAAATGTACCACTGCCACACCAGACACTAGATTATCAAATTGATTAATCTTCATCATGTAATCCTTTCAAATCTTCATGTAATCGTTTTAAAAGATACAAACACTGTTACAAAACATTCTAAAGAAGTTAAATGCGTGTGTACATAAAACCTCACGTCCAATACCGGTATGCCATTTTCTTTATTGACATTCCATTAGGAATCAACATGTATACCAAGCATACAATCGAAGCTGTCACCAAAACTGGTAAAGACTTAACATATAATCCCAAGTTCCCAACGAACAGAGTAAACAATCTACCTAACCAGATAACTCGAGCGGGCCTGCTATAAGGCCCTTATTTGGTCCTACTCCCATCAAGAGTCAGAATACGTATTCACCACAGGCTTCCCGGCTGTGGGCCCAAGTTAATAGATATTGACTGGCTACATGACAAACGTGGTTTATCATGTCCTATATGCCTCGGCTATCTCATCACGTCCCTTTAGATTTCCTGAGGGCCAGATGAGTTGGCTGACTCTCCCTCCACTCCACCACTCCCTGCCCCGCCTCCGTGAGGGGCTTCTATGCCACCCGACCATTAGGCTGCAACTTTTAATGCTTCGCTTTTCGTTGTTTATAGGGTAATGTCATGTGCTGATGCATTTGAGAAAACGTTTAATTGCTGCAAACAATGTTTTGATTTGTTTGTAAAGGGATGTCAGAAAACTATAAAGCATGAAAGTTGGCTCATTTGGGGAAACACGTAAAAGTTCTGATGGAGTGGTTTTGTGCAAAATGGTGTTTCTAAACAAAATTATTTTCGATATTTACAGATTGAAAGAGTTATTTTTGGACTCCGGGAAACATACAGTTAAGGCAGTGGGGCCTCGTGGGTTACCCTACCTGTTGCCTTAGTAACGCTATCTGTTGCCAAGCACGCAACCGTTGACAATGGTATCTAACGAGGCCGGTGGTGCCAGGTTTGCGAGCGGTGGTGGTAGGGTGGTGGTCGGATGGTGGTGGGGTGGTGCTGTGGTGGTGGTCGGATGGTGGTGCGGTCCTGATGAATACTTTCTCTAATTGTCGGTGAAAGGTGTCCTAACTTTGTGGTCGACGCATGCGCGCTACCGTCAGGGAACACGGGACGTCACTTAGCGTGGCAGCCGCTGGGTGGAGCCACTACTGAATATTTCATCGTTGGCGTGGCCCATCTTGGAGCGGGAAGTACGCTGGGTACAGACCGCGTTTGGATGGTTACAGACAGCGGCATGCCAGGTACAGACCACGTTTGGATGGTTACAGACAGCGGCATGCCAGGTACAAACCACGTTTGGATGGTTACAGACAGCGGCACGCCAGGTGCAGACCCCGTTTGGATGGTTACAGACAGCGGCATGCCAGGTACAGACCACGTTTGGATGGTTACAGACAGCGGCACGCCAGGTGCAGACCCCGTTTGGATGGTTACAGACAGCGGCTCTATAAGTACAAACTCCACTTTGATGGTTACAGACAGCGGCATGCGGGGTACAGACCACTTTTTGATGGTTACAGACAGTGGCAAGCCGGGTACAGTTTTTATGTGGACAGTTACAAACAGAGGCACTATGAGTACAGATCCACTTTGATGGTTGCATACAGTGACATGCCAGGCACAAACCACCTTTGGATGGTTCGGACAGAGGCATGCTGATAACAGACTGATTAGACGGTTACAGACAGCAGCATGCTAGGTGTAGACTGTGTTTGGATGGTTACAGACCGCGGCATGCCATGTACAGACCGCATTTGGACAGTTCCAAATTGCTCAATATGTGGGACTTTATAGCTCTATAGGTTCACCCCCCTCGAGTTAAAGAAGGAAGATAAAGAACAGTTACCTGCATTTGTACCCTGATGAAAGAATGATAAGTACCGTGTAAACAATACTGAGTCATTTGCTAGAAAGAAAACCAGCAAGTATGATAATCATATCCATATCAAATACACATAGTAGATGTTCTGATTGTCAAAAGGATCACCATTTTTTTCTAGGTTGAAAAAGAAAGAGTGATAGGAATTTGCAAACAACGCCACATTTAAAATAAAAGCAGCCATAAGCCAAGCCAAACCATACCAAACAAATTGAAGTTGTAATTCAAAACCAAGCACTGTATAGACGCTACTCATTTTTATGAATAATTGGTATATGCTCGGAGCAAATACGGTCCATGCCAACTAAACACAAAAGAAATATACATGAAACTTTTCCCATCCAAAACGACGTTAACATTCCCCCTTAAAAGATTGATCTTCCTTCATATTCCAGCCATTCCATGATGACAGTCATCGCTAACCCAGGTCATCTGCTGAAGTAGCTCAACAAGCTCGGAAGTTTACCGCGCCCCAAGCTGGCGTCCTTTCCTCCACGGTCCCCAAGTACCCTACCCCCAGACAAGGGCTCTTGTGGCGCTGTCTCGAAGGTCGTTTTCATTACGGATCAGATGTTGGGAGATGCTTTCAAGTCGGTGCTCAGTCAGCGCCGGCCACTTGACCCCTGGTCAGGGACCCCGGCCAGCCCCTGATTGTCTCCCCCACCTGTTCTGACGGTCACTGCCTCCAGGCGCAAACAGACGGCAGGGCACCGGCAATAGCTGAGCGATTAGGGCAATTAGGGACGGACCGTGGAGGAGAGGTCAAGAGGGGCTGGGGTGGGGCTTGGTGCAGGGAAAACAGAACAGAAAGCAATGGGGGAGCTATTGGGGAGGGGACATATGGAAGAGTAGTTGCTGATTGTTTGGCTCGGTTTTTGTTTGTATGGGGGTGCCTCCTGGTTGGTTTTGTTCTGATGGGTTCACAGAGAGGTAGCAGTGGGGGCTGTGTTCTCCAGACGTAATCTAAAGGTGAGCTGCTCACCCCAGCTGAGCCGCTCAGTGAGTGGAGGTTTACGGTACCCCGGTCACGGGCCCAGCCCCCACGAGCTGCTCGCTCCCACAGGTAAACTGCTCCCCTCTGACTCACAGCGCCGGTTTCTTCACAGTAATGACCATCGTTAATTTTCTCAACGACTTTCAATTTTGGCCAAGCACTCAGTCACATGCAGAGGTTTCACTGAAGAAAGGGAAATTCTCAAACAAATCACATACAATATATTTGAGCGCTCATAGTTTAGATTTAATATAATGTCTATGGGTTATAACTGAACGGAGAGCTGTTATTGTATACAAGATACTCAGTTCTGTATATTTAAGGGCACGCATTGCACGATATACTATATTATGAACTAAATGTGAACAAAGACGTAGTTTCGGATATCATCATATATATGCTCCTGTTTCCATAACTATGTTGAAGATTGTATTCATCGCCGTTTCTGTATAAGGTTCCCTCAACCCAACTACGCCTGTACATAACAAGTTTTCTGATATCTGACACTTCTGTTGTTTACCCGAACATGAACATCCAATACAGTATAGAAGTCTTCTATGCTTCCTCATATTACAAATATCCCTAGGTTCAATGAAATATTTCTATCACGTTGATAAAAGCTCATATTTCTTAAAGAAGCCAACAGATTTGCTGAAGGCATTCGGTAAAGGCTTCAGAGATGTTATGACTAACACTACTTTGACTGTTGTCACAGTTCCAACAGCCCGTGTTTAATTCCCTCTGCCTGTCTCAGGTCGGTGAAATACGGCCACATTAAAGTCAGACTCGATTCTCTGAACTATTAAAATAATTGGATTCTAGCCTGAATTTCTTTCCATTGGAAATTCTCATATGATAACAACAAATGATTACCACGTGCTCTAACCGGAGTGATTTGTAAGGGAATTTCTCTCCAGCGATAATTGTTAATATTCTATGTCTTAGTCTTAGGACAGATTTTATGACCATTCGCGCATTTTCTCTAATTCGTAAATCAACTTCACACAATGCACGTACAACAAAAATGTTATTCCTGCCCAATATTACATGAGGCCTATATAACTATATCTTATTGCATTAAAAATCCCCTTATTAAATTTTCTCTATCAATTTCAAAATTAATTACTAAGTATAGCAATTACTGTCCTATACCATCTGTCTGTTGTAGCTATAACAAAGTCTGCGTCATGCGGTCATACTTGAGTAACCCCAGAGGTCACGGTTGACTGCCCCGAGCCCCTGATCTGCTCCGACAGGCCGAGTTACGGGGCGGCGAGCAGCTCAAAGCAGCTCAGAGCTGCTCGCGTGCTGCTCCACCCGACACATTAACGTAATTGCTCCTACCCGTTTTTCCCCTCTCCACCAATCATTTCAGGAAGGTCCATTTAGGACAATCGTGATCCCTTAACCAGGAAAGTATACCTAGCTAAGCCAAAACCAAAAAAAAAGTGCTATTTCACCAAGGCAGTTCGTGTTTGTTTTGGGTGCTTTCCCTGCTGTCACTGTGGGAATGGGGATGGGTAATCTGTCTGCCAGGCCCTAGGAGAACACAGTTGGTATTTCGTGCCTGTCGTGTAGACTGGGCAGTGAGAGTAATGAACAATAACAAAGTGTTGACCCGGGAGGGGGGCTGTGGCAGGCCGACATGGACGTGAATTATAGAGGGGGAATGAGACAGGGGTCCCTATCAACACGCCTACAGAAAACACACTGCCTCCTTAACTGTATCTAGTGACCGCCAGTCTACCAACTCCACTTCTGCCTTTTGTTTAACTCTGTCTTTTCTTGTGTCTTCCTCTGTTTTACTTTCCGCTGACTCTAGGATTCTTCTTCTTTTTTTTTTTTTAAATTTTCTCTGTGTAGATTAATCGGACTCCTGGAATTTGGACATTACATTCTTGTGCCTAAAATAGTTTTCTTTGATTTCTTATAACTATCTATTCTGGCATATGGGCCTACATGTCTGGAATATTGTATGAAGTTATGCATAATCACGTCAATATCGGTGATAAAATGACCAACTTGTTGGTCATTTTCATCGGCGATGCCTGCGAATATGTATCGACAGGGAATCACAACGAAAACTTTGCATAGTGGAATATATGTAAAGGCTTAAAGTATCTCCATAACTGCAGCTCTATAATCACACACAAAGAGAATTTTATTGCCCAAGGATATTATAATGAACCAACATATTATAAGTTTGCGTTTTACCAGAATAGGAACTACTACAAGAGAATACGACATCATCAAGATATCATATAAAGAATAGTCATAAAGTATGTCAGTATACAAGTCCTACTCTGAGCAAGACTGTGCCCATTCCACCTGTTTCCACATGATCTCAACATCTAACAAAATACATCTATGCTTCCAACCAATCCCCATTACTAGATTACAACTTCGGACAATCGTTAACAGTACCATTATCTACATAAAAATCCCAACAAAGCTTTCATTAACTTTATCCCGCACCAGCAAGTAATACGCTCGA
The DNA here is from genome assembly GCA_936440205.1 of Lepidonotus clava. NCBI lineage: Eukaryota > Metazoa > Annelida > Polychaeta > Phyllodocida > Polynoidae > Lepidonotus > Lepidonotus clava. The sequence continues at coordinate 26,766,528 of OW387135.1, forward strand.
AAGATGTCCCCAATCTATTCCCCAAAAAACGCCGGACATCCGGACATGTCCAACGTTTCCCATCAATGTCTGATATTTTAACATTCAACATTTGAAAATTTGTCCTCCATTTCACAGTGTACATGTAGCACACTGAAACCCTGATGACTATTACTCAATAAACCCAGGAAAAACACACAAAAACACACCAATATGACTGGACTGATATAAAGCAATATCAGGAAGCACATCGACAAGACTCACTGACGTCGGAGGATGGCACGTCACAGGCCGCATACGGATGATGCATTGGTCATGTCCGCCGGGCTGACAGGCCTCTGTATAGTCCCACTGATTATGTCATGTAACCTCGACTAGACCCCATAAAGAGGAGACATGGCCATGTCGTGATGTAGCTTTTCTCATTTCCAGCTCGCTGTACAGTTGACTGAGAAGAGGATCACACGTTTCATACCTTGTATTTGTATAATTAGGGCAACCAGGGACAGACTCAGAGATTTCAAAAAGTGGGGGCGCCCTTTTATGGAAATGTTGGTGACCATTCGTGGGCTAGAATTTTATATTTAAAAAACAAACAAATTATGGCAAAAATTAGGGGGTCGGGGGCCCCTCAGGTTTCGTCCATGGCAACGTTGCATAGTCTGGCTATTGTTAGAGGGAGTCTTTTAAATATGTCATTCAATCTGCTGCAAGCATAGAAGTTGGCACATTGATAGCTGTCATCGATTTGCCACTGTCTGAATCCATTTCAATATCCTAGCTGTATGGTGACTATCTCAATATATTGGCCTCGTTCAGTTATTCATCTCGTGTTCAGGGTCGTCTGGACAACCTGAGACAGCTTTCCTGTAATTCTAGCGCGGCGTTTGACATTACTGAAATTAGTCTACGGTTCTTGGAAGTAATACAGGAGGAAAGGAAGATACGACCCTGATGGATATTCTACCTCATTGTGCCTTATCTAGCTGCAATTCCATGCAGAACGTGTCTAAAGAACTATGACGAATTGGTAAGTTTCATGATTATATGCATGAATGGCACCAATTTTCTATTAAAGTGTACTAACCTGATATTATAGACCAATATAATGCCATCTACCTGTAGGCCTACATCGATAATCAAAATTGGGTAGTAGAAAGTATATAGCATGAAATTATTTCTGGCAATATTTACAGCAACGTTAATCGTGATTAATAATTAGCTGTAAATATAGGAATCACAAATAAACAAGTGATTATTAAATCCTCCTATAACAATAAGCTAAAAATTAAAATTGACGATGTGAACAGGTCGGTGGTGTGGGAGTAACTGAATTCGAACCATTGCAACCTGATATTTATAGTGACGTTACAACAAATCTGCGTTACCAACGTTACAGAATGTTGACGTCACCACTCAGCAGAAAAAATAATTTTGAGGTCTAGCGCCAGAAATTTCACAATACTTTTTTTCTTACAGCATTCCATAGTATGACCAACGCACTTGAACTGACATAATGTAGTTAAAGAACTGCCGGTTCGATACATGTACTGTATACTTACAGCATTATTGGAAATATTGATTCATAGCCGGGTACATTGGGTTTGAGACCTGTGTAAAGCATCTCCTAAAACACACTACAGCCTATGTAGTGGCACCCAGTACAGTGGGTTTACATAGAATGTGTATCAAAAGGGCTTTTATCATACATGCAGCACTGTCAATCACAAATGTGTCCTCTACTTTCTGAGACTATCTTACATCCTTCTACATCTTTGTTCGGCCTTACCCAGTGATGTCTTTATGATTGTTGCTGTCCCTATATGCTTCTCTGTGTTTCGGTCGGCCCTAATGTATCTTTCTTTCCTTCCACTATCTAGAGATTCAGTATCCCTATTGTGTATTTCCAATAACGTTGCCTTTGATTTGGTCGATGTTCCCCATCAGTATGCAGTAGTAAGGGTGCTTGTGTGTACAACAATAAACGTCGGAAAGGTATAGGTAAACATACATAAGGTTTACCCATGCTAAAATGACGGATGAGTATGGGATGACCAATTTTACGCTAAAATGCGATATTTAAACGGCACATCTACGGCAAAATAATATTTGTAGTACAAATATCAGTACATGTATCTACGAACAATACACTTGCCTACAGAAATTAAATTTCAAGTGGAATAAAGAGTAAATAAAAGAATGAATGTATATATCAAGCTGGTTGGAGGCGGTATGTTTGTTGTTTGATTATATCAAATTGGTATTACACACTACATTGCCATTTGGTATAAGCCATTGTGTACTTTAGGGAATGGAGAGGCAGATTAAACGTTGATAACTACTTTAAACATATTCAGAATAGCGTCTTAGTGTACATTATCTTTCTAGGGAAGTAGCCGTCAACGAAATATGGTTCAAATGAGCGCAATAACTGTTTTATTTTTCGAAGCACGTTAACATCCTCAGAAATACTAATCCTTTGTTAAAACTGAATAATAGATAAAACAAAAGGATCATCGCTAGCTTAATAGAACTTAGAGTCTCTATAGTCATTCATTGCAAAAATATTATTCAGTGACGATCCTTTAATCCTTCATAGGTAAGTTTTGTATTCAATAGCGGTGGCGTCTTGACTCTTTATTTTCATTTAGCATAATCATATTGTTTTATTTTACTCAATGCCTTTCCTAAGGGAAAAGGGACACAGATATAGATGGCATACAGAGCTAGATTAATATAAATTCCATATCGTATCTTATTCGTTAGTGTTTTAATTCAAAACTTAGATTAGTTTCAGTTACAATTGAGTTTCAGCTCCGGGACGGTTTTTACTTTTACATATTAAGGAAGGCCATTTCAATTTCCAGCCTTTAAAGTTCATTCAAAACCCTCATGTCTTTTACAATTCTCCGTCAACAAGACGGAATTAATGCAAGTTGAATTAGGTTCGAGATTCCACTGCAAAGTGTGTTTAAACAATGCCTATTTATCTAGATTTTAATTAACATTTTTACTTAAGCCCGCTTCAGTGCCCGACTATGGAAGGGGAGCCGCCTCAGAGAGAAACTCTAATCTCTCCTCTCATGGGTCTCCCGTGAAACGAACGCCGCCAACTTTTTAACGTGGATCAAGGATAATGGCAAAAAAAGGGTTCTTTTAACAAAAGATCCTTAACGGCATGCTTGAAGAGAAAACTTTGGTAAAAAAAACGTTGAAGACGACAGGTGAATCTCTGAGAGGATTCTTCCGTCTGGATTCAGAATCAAGGCCGAAATAACTCATAATACAGAAATGGGCAGTATTACAGGAGGGAGGGGAATGCGACTGTTCGAGGAATAACTGATAAGAGTTTGATATGAGGAGAAAAGTAAAGAGGAAGGGGAGACTATAAAGCAAGGACGACCCGATTGCAGGGACAAAGAGACTAGAATATCACCATCATATTTTCTTCTAATCTTTAATGTTTTTTTAAAGCAGTAGCACATGGCATGCCGATGATCAGGACAAGAGCAGGGGTGAGGATGAAGACAGGCAGTATAAATATGGAAATGTATAGTCTTGCTGTTTTCAAAAGTTTATCAATAGGAAATAAAAGCACTGGGCCGTCTTTCCGACGATCCTGGGGGTCGCCATCGTTGGCTGACATCACAACATCTCCTGCATGAGGATCCCAACCAATCACGATTCACCAATGTGTATCTCAGACTTTTCAGGCCGACCGACTTCATTTTCCACAGACTGACAACTTTTGTTCTATATCTTAATGACTGTTTCCTTAATTATTTTTTTTCTGTTAAACTTCTACCGGGATAAAAAAAAAACAGTTCAAAAAACTGTTTCTTTTGCCGCTGGACAGCAAACACTGTTTTCAAGGTGGTCTCTCCCGCCATCTGCACGTTTTTTTCCTAGACTTGAGCGTGGCCTCTTGTGAATAGTACCCACTGAGATCCCCATCTCTTTTCTCTGCTTCTCCATCCTCCTTCGCCCCTACCTACTGTCATTTGGCTAATGGCAGTGAAGATTACCAGTCACCCTAAGACACCTACATCTCCGGGCTACCCAGAATGGGAGACGATTTAGGACATTTCTATATGTATTGTCTTGTCATGTACTGTTCGTGTAACGTAATACGTATACGAAGTTTGAAGCTTGTCTGGGTTCATTTTAAGACAGTTTATGTTTCATATAGATCTCAGGAAATTGGCAATGTTGGCACTGTATCGCGTGTCAGTCTGTGACCTTTACTAGAAAGTAGGTATTTATTTGGTCTTCATACAGATATATGTGACTTATAAATACATACATGTATATGATGCTATCTAACACCTTTGTACATGTGAACAGTCTAATGTGACTCTATTTTTACCAGTAGAAGTGACAGAAAGCAATATTTCTTCCGAAAGTAAGTAATAAGATCTTCGATAAAGCTGCCATAAAATAAATAGTTTTCACACAAAGTCAGGCAGGTGCGGGTCCCAATTCAGGTAGCCAGAAGAGACGGAACGAGGTCGTTTTTGTTAGAAACTACATGTAGTTGGGGAGATATTCAATAGATTTTTTTTCTTAATTTTTTTCTTAACAACTTCACGTACATTTTTAGTTCATGTTCTTCCAGCTGTTTTGATGTAATTCAGACGTGGAATGGATTAAGCAGTTAAGATAAGCAAGATGAGACAAGTATGAGTAACAGGAGAAAAGGAATAAATACAAAGTTATATAACTGTTCTACCATTTTCAGAAACATGTCGATATCCAAAGGCTAGCCATCATTGGTTTAACATTTTCTTAAACTTCACTTTTGTCGTGGCCCGTTGTGTATCTTCAGATAAACTATCCCAAATTTTTACTCCCCTATAAAAGTGAAAAGGACTATTTTGAACTTTAGTAAAAGGTACATTGGACTTAATTTTCGAGTTGTTTCTTAGAACAGTTCTGGGCAGGTTCTCAAGGATTTTTTTATTTTGATAACAAGCATCAGAGTCACCAGGATAAGGTCATGGTTCTGACTCTAGACTGAACATAACACACAATAACTGTTTTTCCCTCCTCTTTTCCAACCTGTTGAGCTTACAGATATCAAGCAATTCTTCATATGCATGGCCCGCATTCAGGTCAAGATTTACAGCTCTTTTTTGGAGCGTTTCCAATCTATCCAAAATCGCTTGTGTGCAGCTAACTAAAAGGAAGTTGGCATATCGAAGAGTGGAAGAATACACGTATTACATACTAAATTTGCTGTAATCTTTTTGGTACTTGGAGAAGAGATCAAATATGGTACGTCTGAAAAATCCCCAATATGTAGGATCAAGGAATAGACTAGAGACTAAAATCTAAACTTTGCTTTTCCTATAAGAGTAAAACATACAATACATTATTATGTTGGGTCAATTGTGTTCTTGAAAACTAAGCACACTAAGTTTTGAACTTTTATCAGTCATTGACACAGTACATCTGCTGACCAACTCAACACACAGGATGAACTTCACCAGATCTAGAAATCTGACCGTGAAGTTCGTGTGTAAAATGCTGATTACCATAAGGTTAGGGTCGGGGTGGCCGGGGCGAGAGGAGCTGGGGGTCAGGGTCTGGTCACTCCCTCGTCCCCTAACCTGTACTGACAGAGCACGTCGGGAGGGGACGTGTTGGGAATAGAAGCCCTCAGCGGCCCGCCCAGCGAGACCCCACACTGACCACGCCTCCACCCCACACTGACCACACTAGCCACTCTAAAATCGTTTTTTAACGTGAGTGAGTGAGTGTTGGGTGTTTTACGCCATACCGACAGCCAGGGTCATTTTCACGGCGAAAACCAGTTGGGACAAATTCTGCCTTTGGTGATCGAATCTATGAGATGAAGGTGACAGGGCGGGCAAACAGCAGGGGTTCAAAACCCAGGAATCATTTTTGCTGTACCTCATCCCTTAGTGGACCTAGCACTAACCGGAAATTGAATTTAACATTAGTTGAGTGGGGTGAAATGCATCTGTTGCACTACAGGTTGCCTCCACCTGACGTATAAGGCGGGATTAGTGACCTCATAGCATGTGAATTAAATATTGAAAATACAATTTCTTTTTCAATTTAAAGAGTGCAAGAAGTGAAACTAACGTGTCGGCTTAAGGTTACTACCGAATTACATTTCGGCTTGAAAAGAGATAATCTGAAAGGTCGTAGGTTACCAATACTTATTCAGTATGTTTTGCTCAAATAGTATGTGAAGCAAAAATCGTGTTTTAATGCTGGGACTCCATCAGTTTCTTACCAATAGCATAAATATCGGGGACCAGTTAATTCAAAATTGAATTGGGATAACAACCAGGTTATCTCAATGCAATTCATGAATCACCGGTAGAAATGTATCGCACATGCCCGACCAAGAACTAAAATCCACTCAATTATTTTCTTTTGAGGTACACTGTCGATAGGTCTCCGAGCACACCTGCATGCTAACGAATGTAAATACAAGGATTGTTACCGATTCACCTGAGGTGCCCTGGCTACCTCAAGGTTTATATGGGACCATCAATCACTACCGACCACTTGTACTCCTCCGGCTGGGTGACAAAGCGGACCCCCTGAACTGCTCCATTTCTACCAATTATCGCCCAAGCCTCCATGTGACCTCCAGATCCATCATATTTATACCCTCAATGCCAACCCCAAACCCTTATTTCCCAACGCCGAAAAACAGCTGAAAAAGAATTAAATTAGCGGCAATCCCCCAACAAGATACACTGGCCTGCAATAAGGCATACAGAGATGGAAATCAAATGGGGAATACATTCAATAAACCACAAGGCTGCGGTGTGGAAGGAGGTGATTTTTATTGAGCTATTCGCGCCTGAAAAAAGTGGATCAATTTTCTTTGTGGTTGAGGAGAATGCTGTTGATGCCGATATCGTCGGGCACAGACACGCGATGGTGAGGGGCCTGGGCTCTTATTATATAAGGGGGGTGTCGCTTGGAGACTAGGCCGGCCTACCAGTCGGGTGGAAGAAGGCATCGCTGGGGATGCGGACCGACGGACGGAATTAGTTTGAGTCGGACAATCAGCACTGTCTGCTCACCACTCATGCAATATGGATGAATTAGCTGTCCCTCATCTTCTCCCCGCCCCCGTCTCCCTGTGCCCAAGCGGCCTTCACCGGCGCCCAAACCATGGAGAAATAATTAAAGCGCGTGCGCTGGAGTGCCTTTAGTTACTTGTCGCGTGTGCGACGTCTTGCGCGCGACGTCCCTTGGCGTCGCATCGCGTGTCGCTGATTTGGTTGTCACTTCTGTCGGCAACCTGCAGCGGGCAACTGACCACGACCAGATCTGAGGAGAGACTGGCAGTTTTAAGTGGGAGGAAGTGGAGGGTCAAACGTATACCTACTGCAAACAGCTGTCTCTAAAATCCTCCAAACACGTGGCGGTGCGCACATAATGATTATGATAAAGTAAAGGAAACAGTCATTTCAAACTCTTGAATCGGGCCCTTCTGAGAAGGAAGTTCTGAGGATAATCTGAGCGCTTGAGAACTGACGTCGAAGAGAGTGAGTCGAGTGAGTAAGTCGAGTGACAGAGAGTGAGAGAGTCGAGTCTAAGTGAGTGAGTGAGTGAGTGAGTGAGTGAGTGAGTGAGTGAGTGAGTGAGTGAGTGAGTGAGTGAGTGAGTGAGTGAAAGTCTGCATTGTGAAGGTAACAGATGGAATTTAAAGAGATTTGACATTTCATTTTAATCACTCAATTTCACGTAGTAACATAAGTTCTTCCAGTCTAGTCAGAATCATAGGAGTTTTTGGAGAGAACACGGTATTTAATTCTCATATTCTGATACGTCTATGTACATAGATTGAACGTTATTTATGGTTGCCTGATATCTAGACGACATCCTTGGTTACCATTTGAACATCACTCACTGTGGGACTAATCCATTAGTCAAAACGTCGAATGTCAATTACTGAAGACGAGCAGGGGACGGTACAGGCCCATTACCGATATGTCAGTCAGACATCCCAGTTAATCACAAACTTTACTGACGGGCCAGTTTTTGTGGCTTCTCACTTAAAACTACGCAATAGCATCCACAAGCCATGGTCATTCAGGGGGTTGAATCTCTGATGCCCTTGTAGTCCACTTAGCCCAATGAATGATGTCCGTTAAAGGGTAATGGCGGTAACAATGACGTCATCAGGACATTATCCTAACGTCCCATAGGACGCGGGGTCTCCCCAGAGTCTCTCCCTCTCCTGTCTGACCCCATCTAACGCACTACATTAGTGGAGCCCAACTTTCACCCTATTAATCCTACTCTGAATCTGGCTGAGAACCAAAGGTCGGCTCATCTGCTCATACAAGAAGCATTAAAAACGCAGCAGCAGTCATGGCGGCGTGTACAGCATGGGAAAATGACGTTGACTCACGTGATGACGTAATGTGGGGTATTTGGTGCCCATTGACCTTTCCTTTTGACCTTTACCCCATGACCTTGGCTTGTAACCGTTCAGCGGTATTTTCACTTGAGCTCTTTACTTTTCATCTATTTTTTTGTTTAGGTCTTTATTAGGTAATATCCGTCAGGGTTATCGCTCATTCTCAAGAGTACTACAATGGATTTGTATAATCATAATTGTCTAGACATAAGTAGAAGTGCATATTGATTTACAAATCGACCATACAAGTTGGCTTTAAAGTGTATACCATGGGAGTGCATGCGTGTTCTCCGGTTGTTACTATGGAAACAGGTCCTCTTTAGTATAACCATATGGAGGTTGATATATATATATATATATATATATATACTTGCATGGTGTAAGTTCTATAACCGATCTGTATAAGGAGAGTTTATACAACGCAACTTACGCCATCGAAAAAGCATTAAATCTGTAACCTAAGCAGGTTACTGTTGGGAACTTTTAGTGTAACTGACATTTGGTGTGGTCGTACTTGGAAACACAGATCATCCAATTCTTTACTTTTATCTCTATGATACTTAATATTGATGGATAACTTTAAAACGATGATAAAGAGGTATGACCATTAAAATGCAATAACATGGTTATTAATTATTTGTAACTGAGACGGGAACTAATACCTGAAGCAATGTTTCACTTAAATGACACAGTGTTAAAGTAAATAAATAGGTGATCAACTGTTCATCATTGTTTTGTTTTGTTTTTCTTTTAAAGGAAAAAAAAAGTTAGATGTTCTTGCCAGCAGATTCTGTTATGGAATTGATTTCTGACTACGATTAACAGTAAAATTATTGATTCTGTAATTGTTCTACACGAATTTCGTTACAACATTACTATTATATGCCCTGCACAAAGGTACCTTTTGCAGTGTAAAACATAGGACCAGTAGAGGTAATCAGTGAACGAATTTGCACGTCACTTTTAGGTATAGTCATATTTGTTATATACATTTGTCTTCTGACTGTGTTTGGGTCAAAGGTCTTACAACTTCATCTGACAACAGTCTCATAACCTTTCAAAATATCTATATAACGATTCTCCCCATGTCCACAAGCTCCACATACATACTTCACAATTGACAATTGATTTCGACAGCTGATTGTAGATTTCAATTTGATCAGTGACATTACATCAGTAGCCAGCATATCAAAAACAGTACGTCCTATCTTTAATTTGTCCGACGCGGCGTCGTCGACCAGATAGTGGGGTTGCATGGGTTGTAAGTACTGGGCGTCATGTGCCGTATGTGATCGCCATTAGATACCCTGCCCAGCCGGCGTGTAATAAACATTGACAGGGGATTAGTGCGCTCCAAGATCAAACGAGCCTTAAGGCTATTTTCCACTATCCGATTTTACTCCCGGTTCCATAAATCGCAAGTAGGAATAGTGATTAATCATGGACATGTTGCATATCATTAGAACGGATTTTTAATTCCCGTTCAAATGATATACAGGATGCATGGTCCGACGCCACATTAGTTGGGAAATCATAAAAATTCCTAAATTATCGGTAGTCAGGATCGCATAGTGTAATCCAGGCTTTATACTGTGCGTAAGTCCGCCTTGTTAATACGAGCAGTGGGTCCGGACTAACTTGAGCAGTTGAGGACGACTGGGGGCGACACGGGCAGCCAACCTTACTACGGCTTCACGAGGGCGGAGGGGGAGGTGAAATGAAACGTGTGGATGGGTCGTGATGGGAATGATGTGTCGGGAGGTATTCATACAACATGGTTAACTACGCATAGGACGCCTATGTCAGAATGTTTAAGAGAAACTCATTAAAAACAAGAATACTGATTGCTTCACATTAATTTTATCTATTTTATTAATAGCGGATAATCTATCCAAGATCGTATTTAATGGGATCTAGCATCTCACTGGTTCTGGTTTGATTGTGAGATCGCTGATATTTTGTGTGAAATGTTAGATTTGTTGTAATAGACGCGTTTGTAAGGATCGGTGAATGGCCAATAGACGTTCAAAAAGTGTTAACTGAAAGGTTACAGCGGCAATAACGTCAAGTATCCCGATACTATGGGTACAAATGAGCGTCTGGCTTTTACGGTGAAATTATCAAAATCTATAGTAAGATAGATGCGTGTCAATACCCTGTCATTGGGTAGGATGGTTATATATTAAATAGGTAATGCACTGTCGATATATTGATCTCCTATGAGGAGAGTTGGCATTAAGTAAAAAGAATGGGAAATTGAACATTTTCTCGGAATATATTGCTGGAATATGACCACGCAGCAATTTATTCTCATCAAAATTCGATTATCAAACACGCTTAGCTACAGTTATTCCGAAGAACCTATATGCAAGATTTGGCTCTACAGTTTTACGTCTCTAGTATAGCCTGTAGATCGACAGATCTAGACTATACTGTGCAGTGTGCTGCCAACCAGACAGATGGGGATTTCTTCTTGCAAATAAGAAATGTTTAAGTAAAGCTATGTTTTTTCGCCAAGGTGGCAAAGACTTCCAACAACATACATACAAATATCATATGCAACTAGGCCTATAGAGTGTGGCGTCACCGTGCTCTGCCTTATCAAGGTACATGTATATATCCTCATTTAGACACTATGATACACTATGCAGATGAGCTCAAGTATGCAGCGACCGTGTCGCACGCCGTGGGCGACGTTGTGGCGACAGCCAATTGGGCGGTCGTGGGACAGACAAATTAGGCTTTAACCAGGCCGACAAAACGGGGCGACCGTTTAAAAGCGCTGACGACATGAAGGTTTGATAAAACATTGATGGTGGCTTTTTGGTGCTGATCCCTCGGCGGCTAACTTAATTTGTGGCCGCGCTCCCCACGTCACAATCTGTCTTCGTCATCGGCGGGATGGTACCCAGCGGCCCGCCTAACCCAGCACCCTCAACACGCCGGGAACAATCCAGACCTCACGTGAGGAATATCTAATGGCCGACGACCCACTTCCGGTTCCGGTCAAGCCAGAGTGATAATGCAAGGATAGGGCGATTTCATTAAAATATTTAGATTTTCCTAAAGTTATGCATTTGTATTGGTAACGAGTAGGTTACTTTAATAGGATATTCGGGATAACACAGTTTTTTTTTTATCATTGAAACTTCCTTTAATTATCATCTGATCAATAGGCTGCCGTAAAATATTCTAGTTAATGGAGTTTTCCTTTGTGTATAGCTTCATCAAAACTTTAGCCTGTTTGTCTGTAAGTTGAATCCAGTTAGTGAAATTAAGACTTCAAACCTTTTTTCTTTTTTCAGAAAGGTTTTTATGATTAACACAATATCTGAAAGTGGAAAAAACATCACTGATTAAATTTTCGTTGATCTACATCGATGAATTTGAAGTGTTTTTCTCGAATTTGGTCAACTTTGGAAGTCGCATAGACTAATTCAATTTACCAAGTTCGCTTAGAAGCTACAATCTCCAACTTGACTTGAAAGCCTTTTAAATGACCTAGTGTGATTGGATTAGGAGCAAAGACCGCCATGCTGCAGGGGGTAGGGGGACACTGCATACAACAGCCGGAGGGGGGGGGGGGTGAGGGGGGGGCCGTAAGTTGGAAGAGCAGGGCTAGGGGGCAGCAGAGGTGGGCAGTTGTCAGTTACTGACAACGTCGGACATCTGACTGACACCCGGGGCGGGGCTGACGACTAACGGTGATCAATAAACCGGGGTGTAAAAGTGTAGCCGCCGGTGGGGAGAGAAGGTGGTAGGGTCAAGGGTGGTGAGTCTGGGAGGGGGTGATGGGGGAGGTGAGATGCTGACTTGTGGCAAAGGTGAAGAAACTGAGGCAATGTTTTCTTTTGCATTATGTTCTGCTATGCCTAAATACTAATGTCTGGTATGACTTACCGTCAATTCATTATGCCTAGGATTCAAACCACTGAAACACACGTATTTCACAAAGCCGACGTATATTACCATATTTGTGTTCCTTTTATCAAAATAACATTACCACACAACTCTCTCATTCCTTTATAGTTTTACTATATCGTTAGAACAATTCAGAAGTCCAAATCCAAATATATGTGCAAATAAATTTAGCACGTTCATGCGATCAAAATATCAAAACATGACCTGCAATTCATAACACTGTAATATTTTCAAAAACATTATTCCACCTTTAAATTCACACGTTGTCAATCCCCTGTCTTCCTATCCACGTAATCCCAAACAGTGACCTCCCGCACGCCCTTTTGTGTCTTTCTTCCCCTTTAATCCGATCGTAAATCGGCGTCAGTCACAGATAAATCGACATGGACTGATGACAGGGTGGACATTTTGTCTCCGCCATCAGTGCCCCACCTCTGCCCTCCCTTCCCCTCCTAGCTCCATGGCCACCCACCATTTCCTACAAAACCCCCATGCCAGAGGTCGCCGGGCGCACTAGTACTTGCCTTCCTTCACAATTATTTCAGAGCTGCCGCTAGCAATTGATCAAAATGTAGGAAAAGTGAATAAAAAAAACCTACTTTTTTCTAAAAAGAAACTAGGCAGAAAATAACCTTACATCTAGGAATGGAATTCTGGTTTGAATTTCCAATTAAATAGGTTAAAGCTCTTAAGAAAGCACTTAAAACAGATATGCACGAGAGCGATGTAGGAAAATAAATTGTTGTCTAATTCAGAATCTCTAAAAAGTAGGAACAACTGCATTTCTGTTAACTGCAGACCTGTATCGTCCACGCGGTCAACACGTCACCAATGGGCGGGAAAGCGGCGGACTTTAGGTTTGTAGTTTTGTGCTCCTCAATGACCCCAATCTTGGGAGCTGCTCGGCCCTCTGAGCTGCTCACGTGGGTCACTTATGGGGAGCCGTGCGTCCACATACGCGGGTGTGAGCAGTTTTTAAGTTCTTCATGTATTCATTCTGTAATCGTATTTCCCAATAATAACCCCGGGTATACACTCTGATTCGATCTCCAAGATCCGGGTCAGCGTGTGGATATCTTAGGTCACTCTCTAGGGACCTAACCTGACGTTTCTCTGTGCGCTAAGTGCTTACACAGTTAGAAATACCAATTGTCTTGATTAGAGAAACTATTTCAACGAAAGGGGGAACACCCACTGTCAATAAAAGTCTTTGCATCACAGTTTTAGAACTCTGAATGAGTAATCTAAAGTTCCGTCCAGGATGCATGGGAAGACCGGGAATGACATTAGAAAAAGAAACAAAAAAGTAGAATAAATCCTAGCTCTTTCTCCTAAGCTTATGCAAATTAAAACCGTCACTAAACAGACCCGCATCCTTTCTTTCCTCCCTTTTTACCATCAAGTCATCCAGAAGAGGAGGCCCTTGACAAAGTAAAAGTGGGTAGTGGAGTTGGTCCGCCTGTTGCTGTCATATCCCAAGGACGTAATGCGCTCTGTCAGCAGGACGGCCGACCGCCGTAACAATAGTATTGAATTTCAAATAAACAATTAGCCGGCTGCCGACGAGGTAGGCTCCTTCCAGGAGAACTGATTATTGGGACTGACGCGCACTCTGGGCGCAAGAAAGGGCCAAAGCTAGGCTCTGGATCGGGTTTCTCAGGAAAAAAGAGGAATAATCAGCATACTGGCCGTGCGGAGACATGAACTATCAGCCACAATGGCTACCCGCACTGCATGCTGGGTGAAGAAGTTTCCCTTGGGATACTCCACAGTGTGGGCCTCCGTGCAAAGCGGTTCCGCCATCTTGCTATATCTGCTTTTTGTAATCTTCAGATTACTGAATATGATATATTCCGTAATGGGCTATTCATCTCTAATTATTGTCCTCAGGAAATTGGATTAATAAAAAAAAAGTGAAGTGCTAATGTTACAGATAGAACTAGGGGACTTCAGAAAACGATTGGGTAAAACCCGCTGATATTGTTATTTATTATGAAATTAATTATGACTATAATTATGAAGTGCTAATGTTACAGATTGGTGTAGGCGAAATTGAGAAGACGATAGGGTAAAACCTGTTATTGCTCTTCTCTGTGGTCGATTGTGATAATTAGATAGATTATAAGAAATGCAAGTAACAGGTGATTAAGTTTGGGCAACTAACAAAATATAATATTCATCAAATTCCTCTAAGCTACATCGAATTAAAAGTTTGAAATTATCAAGAAGTAATCGAAGAGGCCAGGAGGAAGCAAGAGGCTCACACGGTTAAGCGGCTGGATTCAAAATAATAATATAGCTGACTATGTGACCATGGAATATACATATACCCATTGAGACCCCAAATCACACCACTTCAAACTCATAAACTTCACAGAGCCAACGTCTAATAGTCTTCATTGAGCAACGTTCTATGAACACACCCATCCCGTCCCTTCTTCCCATATCCTTATGTAGCCACACCTTATAAATGTATTTATAAATACCCCTCCTGCTTACTCCAAACTCCAACGCGGCTGTGAAGATTCAAACGTTACAGCGGTAAATACATTGTGTAAGACAACAATCCCACTGGGAGTGGGAGATTGTGAAGGACAGTTACAACAGCACCAATAACAATAGGCGCGTCTGGCCACCTGCTCCAGTGTCGAGGGCCCGGAGGGAGAGGGGTGGTAGGCATCAGGCTGGAGGAAGCAGACTATTATAGTAACAGAGGTCATGTATTCATTGAGACTGTTCACCCATTTTGTATAACCATTTGACTTGTTTTCTTTTTCTGAGTGTGGGTATGTGATCAAAAGTAGTTATAAATTGTGACTGTAAGTACTTATTTTCGTCTGTATAGGTTTTCTAAAGCTGGGAGTATTTGAAATAAGCCTCTTGTGCTTCGAAGTGTGACTAGATCCAAAGATCCAAACCAGACCTTGCCAGCTCCTGGGTAGCGCACTAGTCAATTGGACACTATGTAGGTATCAGGAAGACCCCTTATACCTACATAGTATTCATTCCTCTTGATCTAAGTTCTTTGCTGGCAGTAGTAGAAGTCCGTGTGGGCAAACGGATGACTTGTCTTGTGCGGGGCCGGCGCGGATTCCCAGGAGGGGTTAAAAAGAGCAGCTCCCGGCAGATTAAAGCTTTCATCATATTAGCCTACTTTAGCATGCATTGAACGGGCCGACGAAGACCAATATGTTAGGGCCGCCACAAAACAGCCATCTATCACGGCCGACATCTCATTTGGGCGTGTTAGGGGCCTGTTGCCGACCCACAGCCCCCTGCTGCTACCCTTACCCCCTTATAGACCATGTGCAGACGTGGTCACATGCTTTTTGATGATCACCATGTGTATGCCTACACCATAACCACGCGCGTGACAATCTACAAAGCAGCATATTTGTAATTTCTAAATGCTTCAACTGTTGATAATTAATTTATGGGTATTTATAAGGATTTTGGTATCAATATAATTATGTGTTAAAGAATTGCGAATGATAATGTTTCCAAATTGATCACCAATACGGCGGCCAGAAAATTTTGGAGTATGACGTCATCTGAACAACGGCTATACTCTAATACTATACTCTCACCAGACACCAACAGCCCATGTACGTCACCCTCTTGGCGTTTGGTTGGAATAGGAGGCATAAGAAGGGATCGCTCATTGCAAAAGTCTACAATATTAAATTCATGTTTTAGTCCGCAATTACTGAGACACGTTTTGACTATTGTGCATATCTTCTACCCCATATCCTATTTCCAACATATAGGCCTATTCGTTTTCTGTTGTTATTTGTTGATATTTGATATGGCTTAGTTAACACATGACCACATAACACATAAGCAGCTGGTAAGGTGCTAAACTCAGAGAAGGCCATGTGGTAGGGCACTACCACTAACCTCACACTAGGTATGGTAAGTACCCAGAAGGTATATTAAATGGCACTTACATTGCTTACGCACAATAAGAACTAAGATCCGCATGCTTCCTTCAATGTTTCATAACACGTCAATATATACCACCCTTTACTTCTTTAAACATTTTTGGCAATGCATTCACTACATATACCATATGCTCCACACTCAGGAGGAGAAGCAAGACCCAGTGCCATATATCTGAGGTTACATGCTTCCTCCGTGTGCACCTCCTCACGGTGGTGTAAGCGGTAACTCTACCTGTGACAGGTACATAGACAGGGGCCAGCCGGGGGGTCAGCCCCCAGGAGGGCTGGGACCCATCAAAGGTAGACATCCCACTCCCAGACCTCCTCCTCCTCTCCCCACTTACACGGAGACTAACAGGGGTCGGTGCTGGGGGTCGGTCCTACGTGAAGGGCGCCAGGTGGGAGACGTTCTCAGCCTGGTGACGTCACACACCCTGGAGGATATATATGGCTGTCTTCCCCTCTTACATCCTACCCTGCTTAACAGTATTCATGCCTATTAGGTTACAACCCAAGGATAGTGAGGATTGTGTGTTGTTACATGTATACAGTTTCACAATATGTGATTTCTTCACAATAATATTTTGTAATTTCTTCACCAATCAATATCTTATAAATTTGGTATGTTGCGCATATCTACCAGAATGTACAAAAATAAATATTATATGCTATTTCAATTTGTTAACAGAAGATCTTGTAGTTGTAAGTAACTTGAATACATAACAAATTTAAAGCTGCAAATGTCAGGGCGCCTCAGTAAAAAAAACAGCACTAAAGGAAATGGTGCCACTTGGATTTAAGCTGTAAATTATCGCTACTTCAATTTCGGCAGCCACAAAAAGTCTTAGCGAATATTTTGTACACTTAAATGTTTCCGAGTCACATAAAACCGTAAAGTTTATTGAAACTAACGGAAGTGGAGTTGTTGACACCAACGAAATTGTCATCTCCAACTGCATGAGTCCCACCGACAAATGCAGGGCGTTTTGATGGTATTTAGCCCCAACTAACTTTCACTGCCGACACCCTGTTATGCCCTTTCATTCGTTTTCTTTGCTCAGAGTCGGTTGCTATGGTAAGGTGACGCTTTTAGAGGGCAGCGAGCAGTTTCTCAGACGACAGGAGAGGGGCGAGTCAGTGTGGTGAGCTGCTCAATTAGTGGCGGGGGTCAGAGGGTTCACAGGTGAGCTACTCACCTCCTGCTGCTCAACCTCCCGGCCTGTTGTCTACTAGCCCCTGCTAATTAGGTGCCTGTTATTAATCTGCTTAATTAGCCCACTACTGAGAGTCTGTAACCTTAAATACAACCCTGTGTCCCTATGTGTGTCCCTTTGTTTTGGTCCCTTAATTGCTACCCTTTCATCACCCGCCGTACCTGTCTACCTGTGCAGTTGCTAATTCATCCTCTTTCACTGACGGCCACTTGTCTAATCCTCTCATTATCCACTCAAGTAAGTACATGGATAGCACTCGTGGAAAAGAGGTAGCGAGATTTCGGGGAGCCAGATTGGACCCTTACTTTAGAAATCTAGGGCCCTTAATGAAATATATGGAAACCATCATCTTGATCAAGTGTTATCAGATTTATTTCTTTTAATCGTTATATAGTATAGTTCCATTTTGGATTTATATGGAAGGGAAAGAGAGTAATTTAGATGGACAAGTTTGAGCATTCTCCTTGTTAAGGGACAATAGGGCTCTTTGAATGGGCCCTACCCTCTTTGTAAGGCCTCAGGTCCATGGTCCCTTAAAGCTAGTTATTTCGATCCATATAGGAGCTAGTATTGTATCCGCTAAACCCAGCATACAGTGCACAGTGCAAGATGAGCAGGTCCAGGAGCAGCTCCTCCTTCGGCCAAAGATCATAGAGGGGGCATCCATGCACTAGGACAGAAGACATGTAGTAGCATCAAACCCGGCCCGACGCTAAAACTCAAAGTCCGCGGGCCACAAACCGAGTCCTGACATTCAAATCAATCAAGCCGTCACATCAGGACGTCTTGCCAGGGAGCCTTTATCAAAACCTGGCGGCTCCGGATCCATTCAGCAAAACCAAGCAGGACAATTAATTCATATTTTAAGCCGACGACTCATACAAAGGGTTCGGGCCCTTCAGGTTTTTCAGGGGACAGTTTCGTTTACAAAAAGAGTTGGTTTTAATATGAAGATGACAGGTCTTCCGCTCCCTTCATGTCAAAGGGATCGCTTCGTTTCTAAGGAATTGGATTGCTAAGTTTTAGTCTTTTAATCTTTTGTCAAACACAATAAAAAGATCACCGTCACTTATCAAACACCATCTCTCGTTAACTCATACGCTGTGAAATGGCGGTTTCTTGGGAACCTAAACGTTTTGGCAAATGCCTGGGAATAGCCTACAGTTCCATATACTACTTACAAATGAGGCACGTAGTCTCAAGGAGATTATGACGCTGTTATCTCACAAGAAATGTTCTCTATACTGTAATCTCCTTGGATAGACTTCAGAGAGACATGTAATCAATGAAATAACATGTCTACACGAATCATCTAAAAGTAGCAATCCCATGGTTAAAATAATATTTAGGCCAAATATATATTTTGCAACTATAGTTGTTCAACAAGAACGTGCATGAGGGTTTTTGAACTCCGCCCTAAGCAAATTCTAATAGCATAAACTCCTTGAACATGTTGCACGGCAAACTTTGTGCAACATTTTTTTAACACAGATCCTACAACAAGAACAATGATTCATGAAACAAACAAAACTCTAAGTACCCCGATAGCCTCAATAACCCTTATAACCCTTATAACCAATACCCATTAAAAGGCAACAAGCACACAAGGGATCCTCCCTACAACTAAGTACCCCACGCCCTGGAGGCCCTTTTGGCGGCGACCAATATTGAGAGGAGCGGGCTGTATTTTGTGGCAAACAAAGACCAGGACACAGTGGGTAAAGTGGAGGTGGCGTGTGCCGGGGCCCACTGTCAGCCCACTCGATTTGGCGGCGTCGGGGGACCCTCATAGCCGACAGGAGGAGGGCTGAGACAAAGGTCGGGACCTGGAGGGGGAACTGGAGGAACAGAGGGCTCCTCCTGTGGTAATAACACTACGGAGGGTTAGTTGTTGGTTAGTTGAGTGGTGGGGATGAATGTGGCGGCAGTGGGGTGTGTGTTGGTGGGTGGGTGGTGTTGCAGTCGCATTGCAGTAATGTTGCTGTGGTAATATACAAGCATAGGGGAATAGAGGGAACTGTGATGGAAATAGTTTTTAATAACTCTTCTGGTAACGTTGGTGACGGAGTGGGAGTCAAGCTGATGGTACCAAAAATTATGTGTGTTTTTTGCCCGTCGTGGTGTTGGCTGGCTAGTTAAGAAGGTATGGAGTGATCCATACTTCTGATGGGAGCCGATGATTTAGTACATATAGTGCAACAGTGTTACAATGTATCAGAACCAGAAAATAGCAAATATAGCGCGATAGTGTCCACAAACATGAATGTACGGGTGCAGGGTCACTAGATCCGCCCCTAAGTGTTACAAAGTATTAGAACCAGCATCGTTTTGGGCTTTTAGTTATAGTGAGGTTTTAGTATATTTTCTATAAAATCTAACTACCATATATCAGGACATTTATTTTCTGAGACTGCATGCCATGCTAGAAGTAGACCCCATCTGTCTATGTTTGTATACTATAGTACTACTACACATATAGCAGCCTCCTAACCGGTAGGCCCCTGCATCGTACCGAGCCGCCCTAACTTCATTCCGGCTCGATCGGACTTGACAATTCACCAACACCCGGGGCGGGCTAAGTAATGGCCGCCGACGACACAGGTCACGTGAGCTGCTCCGAGAGGCCGCGAGAAGCTCGGGACGGCCGGAGACCAGCATACAAACGGAGGCCGGACGGGGGTCCTGCCGGCCACCAGCCACTAATACCGGGATAACAAGGGAGCAGGGGCCGCTTGGGCCCCCAATAATCCATCCCCACACCGCTGATGAGGGCCGCCCACCACAATGAATATCTCCGCCGCGTCCGGTGTGAAAGTTCACATCAACTAGTGATCTAACAGAAATCCCGCAACTTTTTCCTACTTAAAACGTCTTCTTATGTTAAGAGCTATCTTTTGATGGAATGCTACTAAAGTTTTTATGCTATCCATAGAGATACATGTTATGTATGTCTATGTGCTATCTTACAACTACAGGACAATCGAATTGCAAACTACCTAGTATAATTCCATTAGCAATTTGAAACTCCCCGAGCACACAGTACAGATGTATTTATCATCCCTCTACAAAATGACTTTACTCTTTATGACCTAGACAATTCGTTTCTAAATATAAATAGGTTCTGATTACATAGGTGATCCCATTTTGCTCATCTATTATTGTTTTCCATTAAGCTCCACTTTCTTAGCCCGGCCAAATTGCTGCGCAGAAGCCCGGGGGACGGTAGCCATCCGTGGACTGATCACTCCTTGGAGGGCACGCTCAGGGCAGATATGACAGTCGGGGTATAATAGATAGGCTCAGTGTCCCTGCAGGCCCCTAGCCACTGGCATATAGCTCTCGCCCCTGCAATGATATGTTCCGACCCACTGCTTCCCTACTGTCAGTATGGGCCCCGAGTTGCCCCGATCCTGAGGCAGGCCGGATGGGGCAAGTTTGTTATTACAACAGGGCTTAGGGATACGCCATCTCCCTCCAGGAATGAGGTCCTGACCCCCGACCCCCCAAGCGTCCATCCCTCTTGACGCATGCGTGGATATTGAGACAATAGGTCAGCCGGCCCAAAGCTACAGTAACTTAAAGAGCGGTCGGCCGAAACTATAGAGATCCCTACACCCCTTGCTCTCGCTTGTATTTCACGCTGCAAGCTTTTTGTTGACACGTTGTCCTCTTGTCTCTTTGCTTGCGATTGCTACAATATCCACAGGTCGTAAAAGTCGGTCCCGGGGGCTGGGTGTCACAGCCGACGTCATGCTTTATTCATGACGTCGCCAGGGGGCACTGGAAATCGAGAACGGTGATGGAAGTCGGGGAGGGGAAGTGGGGAGGGAGGGGAGGGGAAGGGCGTGGTGGGGGCACCTAGAAACAATGGGACTCCAGCACGCGCGGCATCAGCGCACTTGACTGAGCAATAAGCGTCCGACCAGCCGAGTACCAGCAGCAGCGAGCTGTAGCGAGCCACTCGTGAGCGATTCCCCCGTGTGACTGGTGCTGACCCCTGGTGTCCCGACGCCACCTTGCAGCGTCCCGTTGCCATGGCGACGGGCCCAGGGCTGTCAGGACGCGTTAGGGCCGCGGCCCGCCCGATCTCGTCATTTCTCGCGATAAATTTTCATGGTCTCATTTGTATTCAGCCACTGGAGATTGACCCAGTAAATCTCACTGCGCCTAATTAGGCTATCACCGAGCGCCTCAGCCCTGCCCGGCCGGGCCGCCAGGACCTCTGTATTTATAGGCTTACTCTATATTTATTTGACAAATCTACTTAAGGGAGAATAATGGAAATCCTCTGTTTTCTCTCTCTGAGTCACGTATCGGCATCAAGGACAGGTCATTGGAAATGTGGCTTCCAAATAGATTCTGAGTAATCAAAACGACTTCTAATGAAATTACCTAACGTATTTACTCTCATATTACTATTTTGACGATCCTTCACAAGTAACCTATAATATAGTCTTTTCCACACAGACACAAATAAAACCTTTATGTATGGTTTATCATGTACTTTAACCTCATCCCCTATGATTCTATACGGTATATACCAATCAATATACACCAGCTCAGTCCATATCATAACCATCCATCTTAACCTTTTCAAGCAGATAATAATTGATCACGCCCGCCTAGTGCAGTAACCAGTGCTCTGACAGTTACCAACGACACCAACGTCATTACTTCACGGCTTGATTAACACAGCCAGGCCTATCCCACTCCTACCTACTCTCGTCCCCCGCCCCCAAACCGTCACCGCCTCGTCAGTGACGTGTTTACGGCAGGTGAAATCCAATAATGGCTGGAGCGGGTGGCCAAGACAAAGTGGGTGCGGCCGAGCAACTCACCAAGGTATGATCTGCTCGGCAGGCTTGGTGCTAAAGCCGTCGGCAGGCCTGCTTTACGACACCAGCGGCGAGCAGATGATGAGCAGCTCGTCCCCTGTAGGGAGCAGCTCACATCTCAAAGGTCAGCTCCTGAAGGGCTCGTCTCATATTGCATTGTCTGTGCTGGGTTTTGAATGTATGTTTCAGCATTCATACAGCTTAAGAATAGGAGTGTTCAGGAAAACATAGGTCGCAAAAAATAGGGTATGCATGTCGATGGAATTTTTACTTTTTATTTTACTTTTAACTGACGAAGATTTTGAATTCTTCAAAAAATCAGAATCACACCAGATACCCCTGTAGCAATTTCTAATTTATTAGATACACCACTTGACAAAATTGATTTCATATCCTGTTAGTAATATTTAATCAATCTTTCATAGGGAAAAAGTTGGAATTCGGTCAAAATCTTAAGGTAGGTCGGGTTAACTGAAAACAACATTAATTTTTAGGCCTAATTGTGGCACTCTATGTGACCTGCATTAAACACCACACGCCCACACATGTATGTGTATTTCTGTATGCTATGCCTTGTTGTTGTTCATCTTTTGTTATTTACTTACCCAGATAAAGAGTGGGTGAACAATGAACCTTTAGTCACAATGGGAGGATCAGGTGTACACAGTGCCCTCCTCTTACTTTGCATAATGCCGGAGGCAACGTTGGTGGAACGGGTTCCTTTCACGTGTTCCATTCAAACGTTCGCACAAGGAACATGCCACTGATGTCATAAGGGTATGTGGAACATCAAAATAATCTGGTACTGCAACAGTGTGCCAATTCAAGTTATTTTGTCAAATAAGTACATAATATATTCTTTACTTTTCTGACCTTATCACTATACATTAATACGAACTTTGCAAATTTATATATAAACAGATCACCCAAACTGATAATTAGCAACGACATCCACAAATCACATTAATGCAAATTAATCCCATGCAATAATATTGCGTGAGTTAAATTGCAAGTGCACTTCTACCTTAAATCAATAATTGACCGACATAATAAAAAAGAAATCCCCCCATTCCGTTTCACCAACCCAGGTTTGTCAGCCCGTCCGATAGCATCCTTCACATAGTAAAGTAGTAGAGGACCAAGGGTTAAGACCTAGATATCGAAGTCAGCCGATCCTCAATACGGAGGTGTGGGGCGCTAGGCGTAGCAGTGTCAGTCGTGACAGAGACACATCCATGTTTGATGGCAGCGGTGGATGCAAATGCCGCCAAATCAATTAGCGGGCGCTAGGCAGGGCGCCCGCCGCTTATGGGCGCATCAGGCCTGCCCGACATATTGCTTCCGACCCCCTGGAGGACCAGGTGGGTGGGCGCCAGGACGGCTGTTTCGTCACCCCATCCCCTACCCCCTCGACCCCACCAATTATCCACTAACACCTCCTCCTCCTGTGCCCGCCCAGGAGGGGAGGTAGGGGTCAGTAGGCATCAGGGGACAGGAGGACGTAGGGGCTGCAGGCAATAGGTGACCACTGGAGGAGTGAAGATGACCAGTGTTTGGGGTGGCCATCTATGACGCATGGAATTAGGTAACTGTGTCAAAGAATTCTAACACAGGATGCGCGTGAACCTCTACGGCATGGGTGAGGATCCAGAAATCTTATTTAAAGCCAAAGTTTTGGACACACAGTTGCCACCTAAACACGTTATAGTCGAGCAAGTGTGCAGATACGGCATTTGTTTCTCCAATGGCGTTACAGACATCCTTCCATTAGGTACGCACATTTTTCTCGACTTCAGACCTCCATTCCATGGATTGGGGGTGGGACAAAATCTATAATATGGACCTTTGCATTTTGTCCGAAATTTCTTATATCCTCCTGCCCGTTGATGCTTATAAATGTATAACTATAAGGCTTCTCATTGATCTAATAATGTGACCTCTTGGGAATATGCATCATCTGAACTGTCCAGACACATTTCCATCCTGTATTCAAGCCACATAATGCAGGTGAAAAGTAATTACAAGTAGCTGACACTTTACTTGACGGGGGCGGGAGACCCATCAAGGGAAGCCGGCTAAAAGTGATGGCATAGGAAACTGTACATGGCTTCTTTCCTATTGAAACCACTGAGGCACAGTGGAAAGACTGGGCCGGCCTTAAAACTAATTTAAAGTCTGCGAAGTTTATCTGAATCAGATCAAGAAGTAACACTTTCTTGTCAGTGAAATTGCCTGTACACTGTAGTCTTTTGGCCGTGGAGAGCTTATCAATGGATAATGTCTTCATCGCGTCAATCACATTTTTAATGGTAATCACGTACACGTTTCTTTTTGTCCCAAAGGGTGACTTTTTCATTCGAGGTTTTTCTTATCCTCCGTGATTCAAACTCTGCAGGATTCAGTTATTGTAAACTATATAAGTGTGTATATCGCGTTTCGAAAAATGGCATTTCTCCTATCACAAAATGTGATACTCTTGTGTATCATGCCAGTGTATGGTTAAATGTAAACTGAAAAAAAAATAATTTAATGTGTTCGTTTCCCTTTCAAAATCTTTCTAAAGGAAAAAAAAAGGATTTCTACCACCTTTGGGGGCCACAATATCATCCTAAGAAGTTACTTCCAAGCACTCTATATATGCCCCATATTCCCAATCGGCACCTTTTTAGCCACAATATATATATATACCTCCCATGTTACCATACAACTATACCCGCAATCTAAGCCGTCCCCCTGGTGGGCCCAAGGAGCCGCAGTATGACATCCCAGCCTCCTCCTCCCCTAACCAGGGCCCAGCAGTGAAGTGGCTTTGGCGATTAATCATTGAGAGACAGAGCTCTCAAGTCAGTGATCGCCGGCCAACCCCCGCTGTCTCTGAGTCAAGCCACTCACAGAATATAGGCTAGGAGGCACAAAGCTGGGGCCTGGATGAAGCTATCAACGCCAAATGGGCCCGAGATGGGCCCGAGATGGGCCCGAGATGGGCCCGATCCCTCGCCGCGCCCTCATCGGGGTAATGTGAAACCAGACCGGCCCCCGCCAGGCTATTCTGTGGATTGAATATCAGCTGCGTCAACGGTTTGTGTGGGGACAAAAAAAAACGCCGCCCTTTCTTTTGTATTTCATCTGCTGCTTTGTATATCAAACTCCTCTGACTGTGGAAAACTTGCTTGGCTTTTATGTTGTATTTCTTCTATAATTATAATGATTAAAAGGAGCTTTTTTGGAGAATCTTTGTTCCATGTGGCGGCATGCGATTTCACTGAGTTTTTTTTCCAGCTGCAAGGTAGTCAGTATTGTATATACAAATGCACACTTGCGGTAGTTGAAATACAGAGGATATATAAACTGCAAATGGCCAGGAGCAGAAGAGGTTGCAAGTCTTACGTGGCCGTAGCATTTAAGGCTCGAGCCGGGGGCTCGAGGCAGAGAAAAGGGTATCGAGCGACGGCGACAGAGGAGAAAGGGGTAACAATGCCTTCTGAGACATGTTTGTCGCGGGGCGACCCGCGCGACGAGATAAGATGGCACGGGCGACAACTCTGTCCCCTCGCCCCTCCCCCTCCCACCCGCACTCCCCCTAGTGGTGACCCACCGCGCGCATACACGGCCAATATCCGCCTTTCTAAGAGAGTCATCAAACGCCGATAGATTTATCAGCCCTCAACGCCATCCCTCTCTCTGCTGTCACCCACTGCTTATCAGCCGTCACTGACCGCACGCGATAGGCGCGGGGGTATAGGCGATAGGCGCACTCCTCCTGTGTATGTCATCGCCGCACTGCCCCCAAAGGACTTTATCGGCCGTCGCCAGCCCGCTGGAGGCGATAGCCACCACAATAGGCTTGGGGGGCACAATGCCCGACTCACACGTCCAATCATCCGCCCCTCAAACTAGACCCCACCACACGGCTGCCGTCCTCCCTGCCCGGGGCCGCCCTGGAGGACCCCCCAGGGCGCGGCCAGGGTCGGCCCGGCCCCGCTTCAATCTCAAGGAAAGGGCCTACTCATTGCTCGAATTTCCCCGGAGTGCACCCACTAAGGCCCGCCATGTCTTTTTCCGCGCCATTTGCAAATGCACTTCTAACCGCGCGTGGCTTCTGAGCATCAGTGTGATTAGGGAAACAGCTTATGGGGGTAACAAAAGGCTGCGGCTACATCTTTTTTTTGGTCATACCTATGTCTCAGACAATCTGTTTTCTGGTGACTGGAATTAATTGTATACGTGAATTTGCTGAATAGTTTTCTCCTCTAAAATTAAGCTATGTACCCAGATGCCACCTGGCAAAACAACTGGTTTTTTTCAACAATGAGCAAAAAGGCAATGTCAGACAGAAAGAGCGCCAGATAAACTCTTTAACAATGCTCCACAATCATACAAAGCAATGTGTAGTTTTTGCACACCAGATAATCACTATTGATATTATGAAATGTGTAATTAGGTATATCTAGGTGGACCTATCTCCGTCTCCACAGAAGCTTCCAATCAATTAGCATACTAATTTATGAGCAAACGCAAAGAAGGCCAGTAAAGCAGCCTCCTCCCCAAGCCAGGGCCTGTCCCCAAGCCATACAATTAGCCATCAGTTGTTTCATCTCTACAAATGTGTACAACACATATATAAAGAGCCCTGGCATTAGTGTTACAAATGGTGCTTTCTTTCCCCTTATTAATTGTGCCGTAGACGACACTCTAACTGTTAGCATCTATATATTTCCATTGTGGAGCAGTCAAAACAATTGGGTAACATTGTGTACATTGTGTAACTCTGATTAAAGCATGAACAGTGTAAAAAGTTCCCTTACAAATGCAGGGTGAGACATCGGTCATACTCATATACTGTTTCTTTCTTATAGGCCTAGAATCTACAATTACGGCACTATAGAACACAGCGACGTCCTTTCGAACTGATGAACTCTTTGTCGCCGAACATTAAACTATTGAAGTACGTGGCTTATAGGTGTGTCCGCGTCACTCACTCAATACCACAAACAATCCCACACACCTACGTAAAAGTCTGCTACTTGTTGTCATCAAATCGGGTGGAACGGCCTGGAGTAAGGCACCCTATACATGCGGCAGTAGTGGGTTATGTTTCCCCGACCCACAGGAACAAGAGTCGACAGGAAGAGAGTAAAAAACGGCCTGTAATGTTGTGACACGCATTCATCCATCAGTGTGGATAAAACGATGAATGTTTCATGAGGCTATTGTATTCCTCCCCTGTCCTAAACAGTCTCCCCATCCTCCAAGCCCCACCCCCACCCATCCTTTGCCTTCTCAGCACCTCATTTCGACTATAACCACTCCGAGTCGACGCACTGGCGACCGGAAACGCGAACGACTTCCTGTTTGAGATCGACTAGCGGGCCCATTTGTCTCGCTAACCACCGTCACGCCCCCTATGGTCGGTCTGCGTAATGAAAATGGTCGAACACAAGGTTGGCGCCGCCTGGGAGTAGAAATTCCTAACAAATAAACGTTGCCATGGAAACTGGCAATCCTACGTCTTGGAGAAAGGATTACATTCACCCAACTATATATGGGACAAGAAATTGCATAACTTCCATAAGTAGGCACATTGGCCCAACGACAGTATTGCCCTCCGTGGCAATACAACTCTGATTATTCATCTGCTTTTGAAAGGTACAATAGTGAAGCTATATAGGGAATGTAATCCTAATATAGAATAAAGGATTATATTCACGCAGCTGTACCGTATTTTTGTGACCATGACGTTGAAAAAAAGTGTAACTGATGTAGAGTTTGTTGTTCTAATATAAATAGTATATACATTGATATAATATACAGTACCACTTTTCAGCAGGACAGCCGTCAGCAGTTTGTAGCGTCAACAGTTAGGGTAACTCCAGTGCAGTCCCGGGCCCATTACAGCGTTTCGTAAAATGTAATACATACCTGCAATAGACAGAAAAAAAGAAGGATTAGATATCATGTCATGAAAGTACATTATGTTACACGTCAGAATCATTGTATACAAGTCAAACAAAGCGAACGTTTAGGCATAAAAACAAATGTAAAAAGATGCATGATCTGTTAAATGTCTGTCTATACAATACTGCACAAAGCTATGGCAAGTGAAAACATTACACACAGATTAATAATGCATTCAAAACCGGCATCACAATAAAACCAATCTTCCCATGCATAAAGCCCGAATAGTACACATTGCATGGCGGGAAGGTAATAAGTGAATCAGTGAGCATGAGTGTATATAAAAATAGTATAGATTCATTTTTTTAAATAATAAATCCTACTGAAATGTATGTAAGAAAACTCAAGTATTATTGGTACCATCAAATGTATATTCATATTGTTCATCATTGTATGTATCATCATGTATTTTCATAGATGTTGGAAGAACTTCTTGTAATGGAAGAAATGTATTAAAAAAAACTCCTCCAGGTGCGAGTCACCTGCCGGCCACCAGAGGGGGCGGCGACAAGGTGTCACGTGACAGGCAATCTGTCAGTGAAGATGTCCATCTGCTTTCTAAGCCCCTGGAGGAGGCAGTAGGAGGAGGGAGTGGGGGATTGAGTTGTTTTGGTAGGGGACTAGGGACAGGCGCCTACCAGTAACACGCCAAAGCAGCTGTAGTGGTAACATTTAACATGGAGCCGGCCTGGCTCACTTATTTAGGTTATATTAGGGAAAAAAAACGCTAGCAAACAGCATCACTGGACAGATCTTTTAGAAAAGTGTTAATTGCGTTATTCCCCAACTTCCTAAAACTCCTCTTTAAGTGAACGCTTTATAACAATCACTAATGTAACCGCTTGAAGGCAATTACTCCACTTAACGGCTGTGCCTTTGAAACGCTAATTCTATTTGGAGGTACACACACGTTCTAAATAGCTTGTGTTGTCGCCCCGAGGACTATTATGTATGCATCGCAAAGAATGTTTTTAACTGTCATGGAAATCGTCATACAAACACTACTGATTAAGATTCGATGGAGACACATTGGATGTATGGTATTTCATGGTATTGTTTAATGTTGTGATTTATGGTTATGGTTTCTCCTTAAATTATCAAAACCGACTCTTTGTTTCCTCTTGTGACAATAAAAACAGCTATTCTGATTCTGACCAATGGACGGCCGTTTATTTCTCAAAAGTTGAGCAGGGTTTATATTTATCTTATAATACATCGGAAAATGCCGTATCTGTAGACGACGCACTTGAGAATCTTCTACATTAAGCTCTCATAGTTAATGCGTATCTGTGGCTTTAACAGATACAAGAAACTCCTTTTTGCTCTTTTGATTTCATTTGGGCTCTTTCGTGCAGTAGTCTCTCTGTCTACAATAGCCCAGCTTAAGCTAAGAGGAGCACTAAGAGGCGAGCTGCTACTTAGAATTCTGATATTTGTCAAATTAGCACTATCTCTCGGGATAACTCATCCTGTGTTCTACAAGATACTAGACGCAAGTGCTACGAACGCTATCTCTCTGCTATTTGTAAGCCTTGCCATTTCGTTTTCCTTATTCTGAGGCCTATGTGAGCCGCTTCTAAGAAGACACATAAACCCTTCTATTCATCAATCCACCGACCACCTGATCAGGCTCGGCGACAATACATTCTTCTATTATCGTCCATTCAAATGTGGGTCCGTTCGGATACAGACAGTAGATAATAAATTCCTCTATTATCGTCCATTCAAACGTGGGTCCATTCGGAAACACCGGCAATAGATATTGGAGCAATCCGGGGGATACAAAGAGAGAATACAGAACCCCTCAGTTTGGGTGGATATGATTATTCTATCAGAGCAACTCAGATCAGACGGACTATGGAGATAATCTCGTTATTCCCACAACAAGCACTGCTGGCCAATAGCGCCTAAATTACTGTTGTGCCGACGAGGCTATGCAGCCAGACCAGAATCCATATCTACCTACACCAGTGAATGACAGTTCTTACACTAATGAAATATTGACTGAATGAAGAAGTTCGTATTGACGCCCCCGAGAGCCCGCGCTAATCATGTTCTTTAGCGTCCGCCGCGGATGTATATACACTATTTACATAATTCTTTATTTCACTCGGCGCGTAAACACCACCAGCGGATATCGACTGTGTAAATACACCACCTTCACACTTCCCTTAGCCGACAAGTCTGCAGGGAGGAGAAAAGGGGAAGCCGCTGTCGTTAATTAACTTGTTTTTGCGGGTATTTTCTCCGGTGTTTGATAACAATAACTCTGGCCCTACAGCCATTAAACTATTTTCTGCTCGGGAAAAGGGTTGCTCAGCTTGAACAAAGACGTTGGGGGTGTAAAAAGTTAGGTGGTGTGTGCTATTGCTCATGCCTCAGTCAGTGAGCAGTGAGTTATATACTAAGTGGGGATAACTCAATTTACCCCCCCTCCCCTCCCCCTTTCCCCCGCCCCCGCCTGGAGAAGTCATACTCCAGTGCAAATACAGGAGGAAGGGGTGGAGTGTGGTTGGGTAGAAGGGGTAGTGATATGCTCTGGAGCAATGACAGCGTCCTCCTGACTGCATGATGACTGACTGCAAAAAATGAAGGCAATGACACTCTGAGATACGACCGTGGAGGCAAATGGTCGGCCGCCATGTTGTGTGTTGAGGTCAGCCATGCGTGGAGACAAAGGGCCTCCGGAGCAGGCACTGAGCCGGCGAGCTGCTCCTGTGATCACCAGACCCTGACGGCTGGGTCTGTGATCATCTACTCCAGGGCTGCTGGTGCTGGAGGCAGGGCCGAGTGGCCTGGCCATCCCGCCCCCTTCAAACCTCCCCAGCTGCAAGGGGGTTAAGAAATAGGCGGTGTTCGAAATTGGTGGTTATACACACCCCTAGGCCTGGTTTGCCTGCCCCCTCCTCCTTAGCCTGGTCCGTTGAAGTACCGCCCGAATCTACTGCCTAAGATTGGCGATGAAGCCGATATAATATAGAGTCTGGGAGGGAGATCAGCCAGCAAAGTACCGTAATCAAATGATTCCAGGGTTCAAACCTTGGTGTATGAAACTTCTGCCCGATTAGATGAATATATTTAACTACCTCAAGATTATGATTTTCCTCCAGAGGAGTAAAGCTTCAAGATTATCATTTTCCTCAAGAGGCGTAAAGCATACGATCTCTGATAACAAATTAACAGAATACATGTATACATGGCTCGTTAGTATTACCCCGGCTTCTTTCCATTGTACATGTAATTATTTTGGTGCCTGGGTCAGAAGACTCACCGAAGTAACTCAGCTGGGACACCTACAACTGAGTTACAACTACAGTTGCCTGAGTTAAAACTACAACTGGCGCTACAACTACAGAGCCTGCAGCTGACTGAATGGTCACCCTGAGAGTGGCAGCAGCCCACCCCCGTCACCAGGGAGTGGTAGGGGGCGGTCGGTAGGGGGCAGGGGCCTTCCCCGACATCCGCCCACTAGGGACTGAGCAGCTCCGGAGCTGCTCCATGTACTCCGGACACAGTAGGTCAGGTCGGTCGGAGCCGGTCTGGATTTGCGCCGAATCCCAAGACGACTCGTTTGAATAGCCCTCTGACCCTGTGACTGTGTATCCAGGTCCGATGTACCGATATCACAACCACTACTCGAATTCTAGTAGATAGAGTATAGATACTCTGTTCTTCATCTATATTTCAGTTTTTATTGACTGAATAAGTTCCGCCACTTGGTAATATTATTTTGAACACAATGGTATGACCCTGACGCTGAATCCATACAATGTAACTAACCACAGCTGATTTAGCATTGCTTCCCAATCTAATTCAGTGGCATTGTACTAACATAGCCTATTAACATAAAGTTAAATTAGTAGTTTTTCTTAAGAGCGTATTCGACTTATGTTATATTTCTTAATCTGCCATATTATCCAAGCAACTTTGGATCTAATTTACGAACATTAAATTTTATAGAAAAAAATACTAACCACTGCGTGTGCATGCATGTATTTCACACATCTGAAATACGCGTGTGGAGAACGGTAAAAGGAAACAGGAGCAGACGTCTCCGTAGGAGGGTCAATAAATCAGTGACGGGCGGCGAGGTGGGCTACAGAAATATTTGATTATTTCAAATCCTCTTCACTTAGCGCCCGCGCCCGATACCGTCCCCCCTGCGGAACACGCCATCCCGGCGTCAATTTGGCCGTATCCACAGCCCCCTAAACTCGCTGCCTAATACGCGACGGTTGCGTGACCAATGCGTCTTAGCCGCGACCAACTCAATATGGAGCGACGAAAGAATGAACCAGCTGATGATCTATTGAGCCGGTCGCACCGGCCGTACCGACGGTGGCCCGACGTAGGAACAGTGAAAGGGCGCGACGGTGGGGGTGGGGAAGACGGCGACGGTGGCCGGGAGGGGTTTGGTGGTTGGGGGTAGGAGGAGGGGGAGGGCGTAGGGGGAGGGGGTCTGGAGAGGGGGTGTTGGGAGGTTGAGTTTACAGTGGCGGCTACTCAGGGCTTCATAGAACCACCTTCAATGGCCAATCAGGGCGGGTGGGGAGCAGCTCGCGCCGGCCGGATGTGGCTTCAGCGAGCTGCTCGCGAGCGGCCAAACCCGGGCGACGGGGCCCTGGGAAACATGGCCTTATAATATACATCGATCCCGGATGATCAAAGATGGCAGTCTCCAACCCCCCCCCTCCCCCACACCCACAACCCCCTACAGTGTCCCCCATCCCCTCCTCCAGCCTTCTTATACTCCAGCGTCTCCCAAACCCCCCTCGCGTGCCGTCGCTGTCGCCCGGCGCCCCACACGCATCGACTCAAAGTAGCTCGATGAATCAGCGCCAAGCCGCCGCCATTAGCCGCGCAGGCGCCCGGCCGATTTAAACCGGAAGTGCCGACGGTCAGCTGGGAAAAGATAGCAAGCCGCGCCGACGCCGCCTCTGGAGCGGTCGTCGATACCCTGCGTCGTCACGGGTCAATGATGCTGACCATAAGGTGGCTAGCCACCCCCTACCCCTTCAATCCCCACCTCTACAGACGCTTCTTCGCTGGTTTCCCAAGGCGTCGGATCAACACCTTAGTAGTCAATGAGATCCACCAGGAACCAGCCAATCTGTTCTGGTCACGTGATAGAACGTTCCATTCTTCAGTTGTCTGCTGGTTCGCTATCTTACACGTCTAGCTTTCCTTTCCGCCGCCGTCTCGGCCACCAATATGTTTTGAAACACTTCCCCCTGGATGATTGCCAACCTTCTGCTTACAATAAACCCACAAAGACTGGAGGAGGGAACTTAGGATACAGTCGATACGGCCTTAGTGAGCGTGTACAGTAAACCTAACCAGCTGCTTCCCCTTCAGTGAAGACGCGCGGGAAGCCTTTCTTCTCGGGCTTTGACAGTTTAATCTCGGCTCCTGTCTCCCCCGGCACTTGGCCTATATAAGAAGCCAATCGCAATGGGGTGGATACCAATATGTATACTGAAGTTAGAGCACTTAGCTGGCGAAACTTTAGAGTATTGCTGTATAGCCTATATTAAATTTTAGTGCCGCAGAGTGATCAGTGATCAGTAATGCGCGCCATATAGTTGCAGTGTATTTCTAATATCTTAGACTTACTTTGTTCGAATTTGTCAACAGATTTTGATAGAGATTTAACATCATATGATCCTTTTTATTTATCATATGATCCTTTTTTTATATATTCTAAATTAAGTAGTTAAACAATGTTTTGTTTCATTGATCTTGTGTTACTTCATGAATTCAATCATAAATTCGGAATGATTCTAGAGTGAAAGGTTGGCTGTGGTTGCACTGGTGACATTTCAAATTCAAAGCGAATATCTGAAATACAAGAAGACCGTTATCCAACTCCTCTCTGTGAAAGAAATAAGAAACCGTCTCTGGTTTTGCCTTATGAATGACCCCAACGGCACGTCGCTCACGTCGTAAGGCCCATTGAGACTGTGGTTCAGATGACCACCTGAACTGTTCTACTTAAACACCGCCAATTGCCATGGATCCACCTTTTTGTAGTTCTCCTTTGAGTAGGTGGCTGACAGAGCTAGGATTTGGCATGCGTGGGGATGGAGCATTAATGGAACAGCATGCGTGCATGTGGGTAGGTTGGTGTTAAAGGTGTACGGGAAGTGGAGGAGACCTGGCTGTCTCAGGCAGCTGCCATCGAGGCAGTAGGCAATTGGGGTAGCAACCAATGAGAAGCAACAAGAAGTGGGTTGGGCAAAGAGGGTTGGGGCTGAGGTAATCGGGGTAGGAGGGATTAATGTTAAAGGTTGATGCTATGGGAATGGGGCGAATTGATGGTAAATAGGTGGCGGCAGTAGATGACAGGTTTTGACCACTGGTCACTTAGTTCGGCTGCTGGACACGACTGGCCAGCTTGTCCAGCTGGGTGGTCAATCTGTGCAGGCCTGAGTGACCAGTGGTCAGACTCGCACACCAACAGACTTCTCCAGCCCTGCCCCTCCTCCTCCCTCCTGCTTCAGAACCTAACCCCCATCTAAGTCCTCCTGAACCCTCCTCCTGTAAGTAACCGACGTAAACTGCAATGTCGCCCCCCCCCTTTGGCCTACAGGAGGACTGTTTGGGCTGAGCGTTGGTTCAGCATGTTCCCACCAGAGGCGCTGAGTGCCAGGATCAGGTTGCTGCCGGCGGCGAGGATTGGGACGAGGCCGTATGGTCTTGTCGGAATCAGCTGCGGCAGCCTTAGCCTGGATGTGGGCGGATTGTCGAGCAGCTCACACCACCTCCCGAGTAGCTCAATGCAGCTCACGAAAGCTCTAGTTTACACCCAGATCCAAGGAGACCACACAGCTATACTTATGTGAGTTTTCAGGGTATGTGTCTTTGAACTGGGAATTATACTCTCCAAAGTAGGCGCGGTAAACTCGCATCTCACCAAGTAAATTATGTACAAGACACTATGGTTATCATAGGGTAGACCCTAAACAGACGATACACTGCGAACAATTAATCAATATCACCTACACTTTTGTTTAATTACTGCAATGCGGCACGTACTTAGTTAGCTTGTTCTTTTGCCTCATACACAAAAGATGACAAACCACTCCATTCCATCCAACTATGAACGCTTTGCACAGGGTTGATTCTACAAGACTGCTCTTGATGGATTAGCATCAGTGGGACGTATTCTAGCTAACCGTTAGCAAATGTTGAAAGATTTATCAGCTTATGGATTCTAACTTTTTATTCAATACACAATTTAAACTTCGGGAAAGTCGCGATGAAATGTCAGTGCTCAATACGTTGGCATTTCAATTTAACGTACCTTTAGCCAGGTACTCAGCCTGCTAGTATTAACGGATAAATACCAACTCACGTCGATGCCTCTCACTGAAAACCCCCTTGAGAGCAGCCCATCCACACCTGCACGCTCCCACTGAATATTCAAAGAGGGTAAAGAACCTGCTGGCAAACTCTCACCAATGTCTTTTTTTCTGGAGACAGATCAGTAGCTTGGCAGAGTCAAAGAGAATGACAGGTTCCAATCTCTTCCAGTTCACAGGTGTAGGGGGAACCCACATGGCCCACATTTCCTCCAGTACTGTTCCTATAATCTGTTTACAGTTAATCCATTATCAGCTTTCCATTAGAGAGGAACGTGAGGAGGATTTATGGGCGATAATTCAAAGGGTCTTGTTTTTTGTCACACTAATTTGTGATTGGCTATGACGCTAATAAAGCGTGCAGTAGCAATAAAATGTGATCCATATAGTCTTTAGGGGTACTATCATATATCACATAGTTAACCTTTTTATTGATCATGAATAATGCATATCCTACTAGCCTAGTCTAAGAAATGAAGAAGTCATATGTCGAAACCATAAAAATGCTAAATGCTATCAACCTCCTGTCTGAACATAATATGGTAAAAACAACACACAAGGCAACAGGAATGTTTTGCAGATCTAAGAAACGGGAGAAAACAGCAAATGATCTGTGTGAGAACCCGTCTGAAGTTTCTTATGAAAAAGTAAGAATCCCTAGAAATGAAGACTTGATACGGACACGTAGATATTAATACTGCAATCCAAGCTATCAGGAACTGCTTTAAAAAGTCCCTCTACTGAAGCCTAGAACACACGCAGTACTGTTCCTCCGCGAATACTGAACGCCACCTCCAGTCAATATGATTAACTGGGCAAATATTTGAAGTGTATTGAATTGAAAGCTATACTTGATCTCATTAATCAATCCCTCCTTTTGTTGGACTGGCCCAAAAAGACACTCATGCTGACTGCGGCCTGCCGTCCAGCCTACCCACTTTCGGCCCAGCAATGCAGCGCTATAAACGGAAAATAACACGACTCTATTCGGATCATTTCCAGACTTCAACATAATGAAATATGCAAATGCAATTAGAGTAGATTTGTTGGTGGCTGATCAATCCATCACAGCCACCTCCACGGTTCGCCCCTCCCAACTCTCTGGGTGGTTTGTTGGCCTGGGAAGTGGGTGGGTGGGTGGCGTGGGTAGAGAAGCTGGGAAGTAAAGAGAGGGAGGGGTAGGTTTGATGAGCTATAGAATCTAGTGGGAGGGTGAAGAGAAATAGTTGAAATGTAAATGGAGGACTCAGGGTCATATACTTGTATCAAATGTTGTCTTTGGCGAATTCATTTTTTTGTGTTTTCGTATACAAATGTTTGTTAACTTGCATTGTTTAAATCCTGCATGATATAATACATGTATACACATGTATATATAATTAAATACCCATGTGTTTACAATAGTTAAACTTTAATGTAGAGTAAGAAGGTTGGCAAAATATATGCTCAGCATATGTTTGTGCATCGTCTTTGACCAAGACAAATACATGACTAAATTGAAGTGAACGGTAGAACTGGGAAGTAAAAAGTAGAAATTTCATCTGCATTCCTTTAAGCATCTCCCATTCTCAAACCAGCTGCTTCTTCTAGGAATAACAAGATATCCTCCAGAGCCCCTCCTGGTTCTGCCACTCCATCCATTCTTCCCCTTACCACATGGCTTGACCAGGTACACCCTGGAGGAGATGTGAGGACCTTGGGACCCAGGTGATGGTCCCTGCCTGCATACCAAATAGGGTTCAGGGAGCAGCCCGCTGTTTTGGCCCTCCCCTGGGAGGGGTCTTCTTTTTTTTCGTATTATCCTGCTGTCCTGTCTCCTGGACTGAAAAACCCTGACCAGAAACCCTGGAGCCAGTCCCCAAGGTGTTACAGTGTGTCAAGCATGAAGGTGAAACAGTTTGAATTTGAGTGTGTTGCTATTGAATTTAAGGCTCAAAGTGGTATCAGTGATGGAACTAAATTGGACCCATATTCCTATTCTCAAACCCTTAGAATGCATGCACTTTTAAAAGATTTATCCAGGGGCATACCAATAAATAAAACCAGGGATCATTTAAGGAACGATTGGAAGTAAGCCATACAGAGAATTTCCAACTGACACAAAGGAAATTGGAATCTAAAATACAGATTGCACAGACTCAAAAATCAAATCCATCAATCTGATTCTACTTGCCTTTGAAGATTCAAAGGAAGCTCATAATATATTTTTTCTATATGTTTGAAAATGAAAAATGAAATGGCGCTAAAGTTAATTTACCACATGAAATCTGACCTTCATGAAAATAATTTTTGTACTCAAAGGTAGTATACCCTTACCCCTAATGAACATCCATAGTTCCCTTCAGATAGTTGGTCTCAAATTTCCACTGACATACGGGTACCCACTCCTCGTTCTCTCCCGGACACTTAAAAATGACCAAGCGTCCATTAGTTCTACTCCAGGACCCAATCACCAGTGCTGCCTCTAGCGGCGACTCCCTGCCCGTGCTCAGACTGCCCGCATGGCCGAGGCGTGCCCAAGGTGTGACCAGGGCGTTACCAAGGCGTTACAGGGCGGCGTCCCGGCTCCTCCAGGGTGGGCGATAATTAGGTTAGGGGCCTCAGATGGCCGCTGGGCTGTCTGCCCGGCACTAACACTGGTTCGGGGCAGGTAGCAGGTTGCAATCCCCAGTCCCCCTATTACACGCCCAGTACCAGCTAGTTTTGCTAACATGTGTCCTTCCTCTTGACCTTGTGGGCCCTTGCAGGGTCTTAAGTCTAGACTGTGCAAGAAAAACGTAAATCTAGGATTTTGGTAAACACACTGAATTGGTTAAAGAGTCAACAGTGAACTTTACCTTTGACATGGTTACAAAATAATACTAATAGTCATTGTTAGTAAGAAGTGGTAACTTGAACAACTTTAAGTGGAATGCTGACTATCATTTAGTTTCAAAAAATAAGTTTACAGCTATAATAGTATGCAGTTTCTTGATAAACTTTTAGTTTATGCATGGGCTTCATTTTTGACAGGGCCTAGTAATCTGATTGTAATTCAATGATTGTGATTGACGGTTTTTGTTTTAAATAGGTAAAGAAAGAAAAAGAGTATAGGAATTAAGTTTGACCCAGATCCTCTTGGGAAACCTCTGTACTGAGTTAGTGCAGCCTACGATTTCATATACTACTTACTACAATCCTGGAATACTGAAGATAAACATACCATGCAAAGGGCAAAGTCACTCTTTCAGATCTAAATTATAACTAAATTCATGATGTAGCAGTGCGATTAATCAACATTAACAGGCCATTTCAGGTAGCGTCGCAACAAATATCGTATGAACGAAAGCTTGTTTCATTTGAATATAAAAACAATAACTCACGAGTCCGAGAGTGAACGTAATCACTTTTCTGATGAATCTTACTTTTGAAATCCCGGAGACCTGAGGCATGACAGAGTAGATAATACGAACAAAAACTCAATTCTTCTATGTTAAGCCTCGTGGCTAAGATTAATTAGAATGGGTAATGTGTGCCTTACCATGAACTGCTGAGAAAAACGTTAAATCAGATCTGGAGATTCAAAAATCAACTATAACACTTTCTCCAGGCTAGAATGGCAACTTGCTCATTTTTACAAAGCATTTCGACTTCCCTAAGGCAATCGCACTATTTCTATGGGCTATGTCTCTACCTTTTACATTTCATTTATAGTTATATTTTGCAGACAAGAACTTCTAAACTACAAATGTCACCTCCAACATGTCTTTATAGTTACATATTGCCCATTTGTATAAGGCACTTACAAATATAATTTGACTCAATGCGCTAAATGCACGCGAGGTTGTCCGATAATTAAAGGGCTCTTGCGCTGTGCCAGATACTATATGGGAGAATACTATCTGTTTCGGCCTATGTGGTCAGTCACCTTATCGATGGTATGGAAATCGTATTACCATTATCAGACTACAGTAGTCATTTTTGAGCATCTAGAAATTTTGCGACTGGGGTTAACATTTGACCCAAGATGAATCATTATGATTCAGTGGTAAGGTAGGACAAAGGTAGAAAATAATCCGCAAAAATGCCACTGAGTATACAGTCTGTATTAAGTCTGTGGTGTAGTATGTTAAATGTCCTGTGCATGTCCACATGCCTTGACAGTGGGAAGGGTCGGCGATGACACTGTTTCCGTGCGGCAGGAGGCTGGCAAGGAGACAAGCCACCTCAGCCGTCACCTGACGGGATGCCGTGACGACACGTCATGTTCACATCTACGGAGACACTGCCGGGGCCCTGGAGGCCGGTCTCAGGAGCACAGAGGCACTATGTCGACGCCCCTCTGCCCTCACTGCAGGCCTGCAAACAGCCAACCCCCGGCCCTCAGCCCATCAAGTCTCCTGGTGTACTGCCACACAGAGGGTGGTGGGACATGCACGTGGTGGGACCCTGGAGTTAATGGCCACTGTCGGGGCTATGGGTCTGTGTGTAAAGGCTTTATTGCACTATACGATTTTACTCGCGATTTCAGAAATTGTGAGTGAGAATGAAATCGTTAGTGAGAACAACGGCTTACAATAGAGGTGTTGTATATCATTTGAGAGGGTTTTCAATGCTCTTTCGAATGATGTGTGATTGTACGGGTTCCTGTAATATTCTTATAGAAATTGGGGAATAACCAAATTTGTGGTAGTGAAAATCGCCTAGTGGAATGCACAGGCTTAAGTACCATGTCAGGCCGTGATCTGTACAGTCGTTGCGTGACGGTGTCTAGCCGGTACGTCGAGAAGTAGTTTAGTGTTCAAAACGCATGTCAGATATTATGTATACGCACGTCAGATAGAGAGGTAAAGGTGGGTTATTACAATGTGCGGTTTACGACTGCTTTGATCAGGGCAGAACCAGGCAAGACGATCCCCTGTCTCCTCCTTAGTTTATTTACGTGTAAACGGAGCCATAGGTCTGGAGACAGATTAAGGTAGTTCCCCATAGCGAACAGAGCATGTCTGCCGTTCGCTTATAGTCGTCGCACCTCCCCGTCACCAAACCCCGTCGGCGTCGGCGTTAAAGGTCGACTCTCACGCGATCTCACGCGACTTGCGGCGTCTGAGGACCCGGTCACGTGACACGCGGGTTTTTGAAGTGTGATCTGCGCGTGCGCGGAGAGAGGTAAGGGACACGTCCCGCCAGTACTTCCGGTGGGAAGGCGGGAAAACGCTGCGACGCCGTGACGTCATTACTGCTGTCGTCTGCTCGTCGGCCTTGGGACGTGAGCGGTGTCTCCTCCAGTAGGCAGACATGGGGCCCTTCACGCCCTGGAGGTCAGACATCATGATGTTGTTTGCAAGTGACAGGGCCTATATACCGCTTATTGTAAGGCCCTCAGGCTATTCACAAGTAATGTTTTAAATGTCTATGGAAAGGCGTCGTCCATTAAATACGTAGGCTTTTTGACATGACTTCAACACCGCCCCCTACCTCAAATACCCCTCCAGCATGTAATATGCAATATAAATGTACTAATGCCCTTGACACCTCTCCCTCTTTAAGCGTACGTAATTAATGGACGGCCCAAACGTTTGATAATAATAATAATAGCTTTTATTGACAACTGTGAGGTCAGTCTTGACCCATGTGTCATATGAAATCTAATACTTGGAGGATGCGGCATGATGTACAGATAATTTAGAGAGATTTAGGAGATCCTGAAGAAGACTTTGACCAGTCGAAACATGTTGATCAAGCCACGATTTTATTCATTATAATAAAAAGTTTATCAACACCTGTCCACCAGTCAGTCGTCGAGTTGGATATATTTACTCCACTTTAGATAATTTAGAAGTCTCCTGTATCTGGCTTTTTGTTGTGAACGATTCCGTTCAAAATGACGGAAAAGAAAACTTTGTATCCGTCCTGACCACACATGAAAGACAGCGCAAAACAGAAAAAGCTTCCTTATCAACATCAAGAGCTCTTTGTAGTGTCAATTGAACGGGACATGGTAATGACATCACGTAAAATTCTTCTTCCCAAACAATGGAATAGTTTGAAAAAGTAATGGAAACCCCCAGCAAGACACATGGGGAAAAAACGCCAACATAATCTCCTAATTTCCTTATACTACATATATTAAACCAAATCTCCCCCAGTCGTTTTTAGTAAACTAATGGTTTTGATTCAATATGAGGGATTAAAGAACATTTCACGGGACAATCTTCATGGTGATTATGGAGATATTCAGAATACGTGATTGTCTTTGCCTTATTGCAATGGTTATTTTGGCCTCAAGTATGATAAATATTAATTTTGTCATGGTAAACTGACGGCCAGCTGGTCAACCGGCTCATTATACAGTGATTCTATGCTAAAAACCATGCATAACAAAAAACTTTTTTAAAAATTGGTTGCAAGTTAAAGTTAAAGAAAAACTGTTCGATTGTTTCCAAAAACGGTTGTCAGTTGAATACTGATAAGGTCCTATTAGTGCACCGACCGTTTCTACAAGATTATTTTCCTACCCTTAGCGAACTCCTGCAGTTTCTTACGACGTGATTTCCCAGAATATGGTCACTGAATAATGCCCTCATTCTCATTCGCCTTGCGACTAACACGTCATAACCTATCCTTTCTGACATAACATCACCGTTTGCTAACCACAACTACGTCCTATACACGTCACAATGATGGCATATGTACTATATCAAGGAAATAATTATATCATAACAACGATATCTGACGTTTCATTACTGTCGCGGTGATGGTGTAATATTTTCTCGTGCAACCATTACGATAACATGGAGTCTGTTCTTCCCTAACTTCCTGAGCCTGTCACTTATCGTCGGATCAAGCGGTTAAATCCCTTTACTGACCACTACTGACCACTAAACCCTAATCCTCAACTGGCCCTCTTGACCCCCTTCACCCGACTGACCAAAGTGGCCCGGTAAAATGCCACTCTCCACGACTGGCCACTTCCCGCTACTCTGCTCCCTGACCGCCACTGACCGCTACTCCCTGACCACTGACCAACAGGGTCTTACATTTAAGGGTCAAGAACACGCAAAGGAGGGGGAGGGCATTGGTTGCTAGTTCCTGTTAATAGAAATCACACTGCCGCGCATTATTCCATTTGGGGTTTACTGTCCTACTGTGATGTAGTAATTAAAGAGATTTTTACGATCAAGATTTCTGAGAATCGGGCAATACATTTGTCAATGGCATTCGATTAAAAGATAGAATACTTTTAATGCAGTATCTAAATATCTAGAATCTAGAACGATTTAATAGTAACGTAGGGCAACTAACCCTCAGGTCATTAAATCAAAAGTCACTTGTCATTATCGTTGTATATATTGCTATAAATCTCTACATCCAATATTTCTATCATTGGCTCTTAGGGGTAAGACAGTATTACATAGCTAATAGTCACAGAAACGATTCACTAGTGGGGCAGTACTACCACCAGGGGCGGATCCGGGAATTCGAAAAGGTGGGGGTGTGCTATAGCAATATTTTTGTGTGGGTCCTCCAGGCGCAAGGATCTTACATTAAAAAATGTAATATTTGGCCCAAAAAAGGGAGGCATGCACCCTGCACCCTCCCCCTAAATCCGCGTCTGACCACCACACCTGCTGTATAACAGGACACCCTTGGGATCGGCCCACCACCGACCAAGCCATGCAAGGTGACAGTTGGCTCATACCAACTTGGGATCAATTTGCTCTCGAGATCTTTTGCTGATCTACACTTTCTCTTGCTTTTTAAAAATCGATAAATTCACTCGCCAACTGTAGTATTATACAGCAGGGCTTGCGTTCTCCAGGCCAGCGCCGCATCGTGACTTTGCCGGGCCACATCGACCGAAGGGATCTCCTATAGCCTGTATTCCACATAGCGATTTTGAACGATATAAATTTGATAATTTCTAAATTTCCATTAGAATATTACAGAAAACCATGCATACTACATACCATTTGAAAGCAAATGAGAAATGCTCTCTAAAGATATACGACACTATTATAATTAGCTTTTATTCCTAATTACGATTTTTGAAATTGGGAATAAAATCGGGCAGTGGCATACAGCCCTCACTGAAGCCGTTATTGAGTGGGCGTCGGAGACTGTCACGCTTCACTAAGTGTGTCAGCCTTCTAAGCCGTCCCTCCAAAAACCTAATCCGTCTTCCGAAATTCGACCGACTTTAATGCTGATGTAGATTCGCCGCAGATATTATGCTGATCTTATTAGGATTCAGAAATCCTGGCCGGTAGGAGATAATAAAGATTTTAAATTCCTCGTGAGTGGTAGTAATTTGAGTGGGTCAACTCTTGAGCTGATATTTGGAATACGGAGAGATTTTCACTTTGCTGTGAACAGGGTTGGATGGTGGATGTGTTTACATGCAATAAGTTCGTTCCTGATGATCCCTAGCTCTCCTTCTATCCCATATTATATACCCTCTCCGAGTTATAAATTTCAAAACGGTCTCATCAATACGGAGACCATGTGTGGCAAAACGTAGGGTTTCGCATTAGATAAAATTATAATACACCTCTACATTCTGGAATTAAATTAGAAAATATTATCCATGCTCCCTTTTGTTCGAATTATTTACAGACATCCTTTCTCCAACAGTGATAGAAGTCTGTAAGGAGAGTAGCGGATGGAGGCACTGGAAACGAGGATCAAATATGAAAGGGTACATGCCTGTACTAATGTCTGACAGTTTATAGACGTACTTTGATAATAAACTTCTGTAGATAGCTCCTGCACGTCACATTGCATGCGTTTCCTCCCACCTCTCCGTCCTGTGTGGCTAAGACTACGGGGCACTCAGTATTGCAATCACTTAG
This sequence comes from Lepidonotus clava, assembly GCA_936440205.1. Lineage (NCBI taxonomy): Eukaryota > Metazoa > Annelida > Polychaeta > Phyllodocida > Polynoidae > Lepidonotus > Lepidonotus clava. The sequence continues at coordinate 26,810,978 of OW387135.1, forward strand.
ACATCCGTAATCAGATACCTCGTACCCAGGGGCAAATCCAGGCAGGGATCCAGGGGGTCCTGACCCTTCCTCCCCCCTTCCATTTTTTTTTCCTTCTTCTTTTTTCTTTCTTTTTTTTTGGTGGACCTCCAGACTACAAAAAGAGCAGGAAATGCCAAGTGCGTTGGCGCGAATGCACGCCATATTAGTATTTAGCCTATTTACTGACCCCCCCCCCCCCCCGACACACCCCAGGTAACACAGGAACGTTTTTAGAACATCCAAAAGACGTCTGCTTTCATGTCCTGAAAACTTCCAAAATGAAAGTTTTTTTCTCAACATATGACCAGTTTTTAGGAGGTTTTAAAAACGTCATCCAAAAACTTATTCCAAACGTCTTTTCAGAAAACGTTTTTAACTCATCTAAAATGAAAGTTTTATTCTCAGCATATAACCAGTTATTAAAATGTGTTTTTCAAAGCCCATATGAAACGTTTTTAACTGATTTAATATGAAAGTTTTTTTCTCAGTATATAACTAATTTTTAAAACGTATATTTCATAACCAGTAGGAAACGTTTTTAACCCCTTCCACCCCATAAGGCCATATTTGGCCACCACATGGCTGTTACCCATAAATTGGAACCTTATGTTATGGTTATTTTCTAATTACAAAATGAGTATTTAACCTAAAGTCAAAAGGTAAATATCAACATATTCCTGAGGCTCCAAGGAATCTTCAGCTTTTTATATTATCCTTCAAAGATAATTAGTTCTTTAAGAATATGTATTTAAGTACAGGAAATCATGCCCAATTTAGGGCAAATATGGCAAAACCTCGAAATCACCCTCTCAAGTGCAATGATTAAGGAATTATTTGGAAAAAACATATTTTTTATATAATTTTGTGTGAAAACTTGACTTATATAAAAGTTTGCAGAGAATTCAATGGCATTTACAGAAATAGCCAAATTTTCATAAATGAGGCATTATGGGAAATTTGCAATGGAATGTTTTTTCCAGGAAATTCTAAGTTTAAGTAAGGTTGTTAGGTTACCATGGTTACAGAAAAAAGAATGTTAAGGGTCAATGAAACATTTGTCATGGATAATTTAGAAAATATCTTTGTTCACCTAATACCTCAAACAGGTAGAGAAATAACCTTCTGAATCAAAAGTTATTACATTTCTATCTTTTTTTATATTTAGATATGCCTTCTTTTCCTTACTTAATATGGTAAAGTTCAAGTTGCCGTAACATGGAAAATAATATGATAATCAGGACTGGGGTGTCTCTATTATACAAGAGGTAGTGCACTTCATACAACCATATCTTAGCTTCTAAAAGGAATATTTTAAAAAGGTTTGCAGCATTTGAAAGCTTACTTTCTCTTGACTATAGATATTTTCTACCTCATGTTCTCAGGAATAGAGGGTTGAAGGGGTTAACTCATCTGAAATGAAAGTTTTATTCTCAGCATATAACCAGTTAACTAACCAGTTAAAAACCAGTTTTATTCGGGTAAAGCATTATGATCATTTCATCCCATAATGAATATTGAAATGCATAATAGCTTATGCCATGATACTTCATGGCCAAACTACACTTATTCTATCAAGTAGAATATGTAATGTGTGTAGCTTTTGAGCTTTTGACTGGATATTGGTTCTGTCTGAAAGCCATGTATCCTTATTATATACAGGAAAGGTGTTTACATCTGGTAGTATCACATTTTACACTATTATGAATACATCATCATATTACATTTTACTTGAATTAGATTTTTTAACTCTTTCTCATAACCTAACAATGAATTAGATCACCTAAAATCATACATTTCAAATAATAATGGCTAAAATGAAAAACTTTTTTGCAACATCAGTCAATCTTGTAAGGTAGAACCCTCTGGTGGTTTAATGTGCTGCCCTCTATTGCAATGTACCAAAATCATTGTCAATAAGACGTCTTTACTGGGATGTTCTGAAAACGTTTTATACAGGTTTGAAAAAAGACGTCATTACTAGGATGTTCTAAAAACGTTTTTTATTGGTTGTAGAAAAAACCTCATATAGAAAAAGTTAAAGTTTATATGACGTCCTATGAAGGATGTCCTTAAAACGTTTTTAACTGGTTGTAGACAAAACGTCATATAAAAAACCTTTATATGACGTTTTAGAAACATTATACCAAAGTTGTTCTAAAAACGTTATACTAAAACGTTCTGGACACATCCTTACCCAGTTGAGTAGAAAACGTCACATATATGACATGAAAAAAACGTTCCTAACTGGTATATGACGTTATGACAAGTTTAGAACGACATAAGACGTTTTTAGAACGTTGTGTGTTACCTGGGGTACACACACTTTCGGAAACCCTGCATCTGCCCCTGCTACCTGCTACATTATCTATTCAAGGGACAGGTGGTCAAATCTGTATCAACTGACCAGCGGTCAGTTGTCTTTAAAACATCGAGTCCTTACGGACATTCAATTCAAAAGTTCATTTAAATGATTGTTTCGCACTTCAATTCTGATGTTTCCTCATGTCCTCATGTTTCCTTATTGATGTGCAGGTTCATTTTACCAAAAAATGTGTACATTCAATCCTCAATAAATGTATTTGACATTACATTTTTTAGAAGTTATTCTCAGTGGCTGATGAGAAATGTGAAGCATTTGATTTCATATTTTATTGAGATGTTTTGACACACGTGCTTAAAACCTTCTGAATTTCAATCTATATGAAATGCTCCATTCTTCTGACCTAACATCCTCACAATTGTAAGTTTATCGATGTATCTGAACATCAAAATACTAAGAAAACGTTTTTGACTATTTCTTTCTCAGAAACATAAAAGAAAAACACTGCATGAAACTTTAATTTCAGTTTGCACACACAGGCAACTTCAAGAAGAACGGTCCACCAAGGTAAAGATAACAACACATTCAACCTTATCATAATATTCATACTGGAGTGATAACTCAGCGCTAAGTAGTTGATAACCGTCGGAGACATTTAAAGAAATAGATGATCTCGTTCACATAATTACTTCTATTCACTAAAGTACAAAAACGTCACTGACGGATTTTCTCGTTAGCATAAAACCAATCGGTCACATTCACTCGAGGAGGAACAAAAGCCAGTGATGATCACAGACCGTTCCCAAATGGACCAGCTCTCATCACCTATATACAGTGCGTTAAGCCCCATACCCACTAAGCAACTTTAGCGGCAACGGGCGACTGCAGGGGAGAATCTGCCCATTCTTATGGTCGCCTGTAAGTATAGTATATTGGAATGTGCAGGTTTGATCTGAATCGCCAGTAAAATCGGCCGATTTTAAGGGCAGAATCGGCTGATTTTAGCGCTGATTTGTTGCCCAACTCTGCAAAAGTTGCTTAGTGGGTAGAGGGCTTTAGTGGGTATGCTGCTCCGAGCAGCTCCCGGGGCCTCCTCCTGCTATAAGGGGAGCAGCTCACTGGGTCCCTGGGTGGGGTAGACTGTGATGAGCTGCTCATAGCTGCTCGTAGCACGGGGACCGATGGCTGCTTTCATTGAGGGCTGCAGACCGTTGATTACGGCCGGGATACATGTCCACTAATCATCTCCCAATCCCCAACGCACCCTATTCCGCAGCCTCATCCCCCAACCCTGATCCGCCTACCTCCTTGTCGCATAAAACAAAGGCTCTGAGGTGCTCGCGAGCTGCTCAGACGACCCAGATCAAGATCCGAACCGTGTGGGAGAAACTTAACACTCTCCCTTGGCTCGGTCGTTCTGGGATATACTTTGGACGCAAATGAAGAAGTAAAAAAGAGAGCCAATAATTCATGAGATAAAAAGGAGGGGCTGGGTGGGGAGAGACGTCTCTGGGCAAGGAGAGATAAGTTACACTGCCAACAGACAATACCCCAGAAGACGAATACATATGCGGTGATATTGGGGAGAGAGGGCCTCAGGGAAGACTTAAATGGGATGGGGAAATGAATGAATATGTTGCTACCCAGTATTTCAGAAACTGTATTGCTCTTTTTCTTGGAGTAGCATTGTCTTGTCCTTACAACAGTTTTACACCATTTTTCCGGTCCGTGATATTTCTTCCCCAGGTACTTTAATCTGCTGTTAATCTGTTTATCCGATGAGTCGCCATTCATCCCGGATACTACATTCCCTGCTCTGTATCAGTCATGAAAAGATAATCAATTGGAAGCAGCACACCTCAAAGATGCGATAAATATCACACAGTGCTCCAGTCCTAAATTAAGCCAATTAACCAATAAACAATTGCTCCGTCTCACGCCGGCGAAGGGGTGGGAATTATCCCTTCGTTAGCACAGATTAAGTGAAAAGCCGCGTTTCCGGCCCGCTTTACTGAGCTGCTCATTGCCTTACTGAGTTTGTCACCGGAGCTGCTCGCCGTAAATAGGTCACAATATAATAATGGGAACCAGCATCTCTGTGCGCTGGTTCAGCCGAGCGGTGCCACGAGGCGATGACGGATTAGGAGCATTACAAAGCACAAAACTTGGGTCGCCTCTGTCAAGGGAAATAAGGGGAAAAACAGCGCGCCGATTCAGCGATGTAAAGGTATCAATAGACACGGCTGGGACAACAATGAATAGAAGAAATAAGAACGCCCGCGGGACGGCCTCATGTTACATTATTCAGCATTTAATTTTAAGGGGGCGTTCGGAGAAAACTGGTTCTTACTTGAAGCTACTCAACCCTGAGTTATTCACGAGTTGTCGCTAATTGGGTTAGCGAACGCGCCCAGGAGCGGTCGCCATATTGTTGCTAAGGCGGCGTTTTAGCGACGATGGCGGCGTGGAGAGTGGATTAGCAGGGAGATTTAGGGAGGATAACCGACGGGCTGACACGGCGATTTTTCCGCCACCATTAACAACTTGTCTTTGGTTCGATCCTTTTTAAATCAATTTTGATGAACGCGTCTTCTGTGTAATGCCTTCCAAGTTCCATTCGCGTTTTCACCCTCCTCTCCCATCTAAATCCCCGGGCCCACCCTTTTCTCCCCAGTCAGCGCTCATCAACCCTTACTGGGAACCCACCCCACGGCTCACGCGACCGCCTGTTCAATAATTTGAAAACACGATTTTATTATAGCACTGGCGCCTATGCTGAGCTCGGGCAAGACGGGGGCCGGCTGCTTATAATGGATTGTTTGGTGCAATATTCTCCACTGTGATTTTCCTATTAATTCTTCTTTGTGGCCTCCAATCTGCGCCGAGGCAGACGGCCACTAAACACTGCTCTCACTGGAGAAAGCCCTGGAGGCTACTAAGGCATCGACTCTCCTCCATGGTAGGCCGTGGAGGAACATGCACTCCACTGGGACCGTATACAGAACTTCAGAAGCTGGCTATACAGCTTCATGGACGTACAAGCAGTGATGATAGGAAAAAAACGAAAACCTAATTGAAATGGCCTCTATATAGGCCTATAGTATCAAAAGTCATAAAACAAAAATACGTCTTATGTTTGGAAAGCGTCAACACCTGGCGACTGAATGAAAACTGAAAGCGGATTTTCCATAGATGCACGATAAATTATTTCAAATGTGTTTTCTATTAACTTCTTTTCATTGGTAGATGGGCGCTGAATGCAATTCCCGGTGGCCTATAATTTGAGCCGGACAAAGAACAGGAAACGACTCGGGCAGTGCCAATAGGCACTAGACAGATATGTAGGAGCCCCGGGGTGATCTTTAACCTCATGCATACTGCTGCAGGTGTTACATCAGGCCTGTTTAGATGGCCCTCCCTGACCAATAGATGGCTTTGCATTGCTCGACATGGCCTTCAACTCCCCCAGCCGCTCACCAAGCCTTTGAATGCCCCATTAATTCGATGTAATTGACCACGGGCGCTGTCACGTGTTTATGTCGTATGTAAATGGCCGCCGGAACAGCCATGCCCCCCTTACACGGCAATTAGTGACCTTTGACCCCGCCACCATGCCCCCTGGTGGTCAACGCCAGAAGTGGGCCCGGAAACAAATGTTATTATCGAACGAGGTGGCGGAGGTTAGATTTAGAGTGGGAGGGGGAATGTTGGAATGAGAAAACGACTGTGCCATAGGACAACAGTCACACACGGCGGTCTTCTATCAAACTAACTCATTCCATTTGTGAGGATATGTCGCTGTGAAGATTAAATTCATGCGCTGCACCTCTAACGAGCTACTCCCTCAAAGTATGCTTACATCTGGTTCGAAAAGAATGAATTGCTCCGGGCGAAACAAATAGAATCCTCTCAGCAGGACCGAGCCGAACGTTCCTATGTACATTGTGCCAATTTCACATATATGCCTGACTGCAGTATGTGCATCCTCTGAACAATTTCAATGATTGTTTTTATTGTTCTCATATAATGCACATCTGTGTATATGCTGACACACAGCAATAACAATGTTACTTTGCAAATGCGATATAGAAGTTTCTCTTAACTAAGCCCAATGAATAAAGCATTCCGTAAGTGTGTCTGATTATATTGCTAGAAGTTCTGCAGGGCTGACTGTATTGGAAGGCGCATATATATAGTCAGGGATATGAAGGGATGGGTTGGAGAGTAGGGGAGGGAGGCACTGGCAACGAGGCTCAACTGCTGCTCCCATAAAACATTCCATCCATGAATACCGACACTAATAACTGAAGATGCAATTAATTGAGAGACAAACGGGAACGTTTTTCATCCCTTTCACTTGGGGAGTAAAATCCACTCTCTCTCGGTCTTTCCTTAAGGCCTTCGACTGTAGCGTCAATTAGATATGTCTATCAATGAGGGAAGGATTCTATATTAAATAGCTCCCACTGTTAATACTGAGGGGCAAATTGGGAAGCCATTCTGGAAATCGTCCTCAGTATTGTCCTCCCACTTCAAGGGGGTTAGAATTGCAAATGTAAACACTTTTGCTGCAAAAGAAAATGCGACAAAACCAAACGACTAGTATTGATATTCATGTAATAAAGAACAATTACTTCGGCCAACAACAATACAGCGCAGGTGCCCTTTTCTTATAACCATCTAATTATCAGATAATTAGTCAAACAACGAGACGGGGCAATGTAAATACCCATCTAGGCTACTTCTCAAGTCAGATTCCAAGAGGACAAACTTAGAGAATAATTGATGTGCCTGCCTGAGCGTTTACACCACAGTGCCCGTGGAATCGATGCAATTATTTAATACGGCCTCTTAGTGTGGGAATATTTGGAAAGACGACGAGTTGCAACTGAGCCAATTTAGTCAGGCTAATTGTTTTTTCTAAGCCTGAATATCAAACATTTTGGGTCAGCATTTCAATTTACATTTTGGATTGCCCTTTTATAGAGAACTATGGTGTGAACGTGAGACATCATAACGTTTTGGTGAGTATTTTGATATACACTTTCGTTTCTTCTTTTATTCTATTTTATATCAAGATCAGCAATTTCATTTCCACGGTCCTACAAACGTAGTTGCGCATACTATGACAAGTTCTTAAAGTATGAAATGTATATATTCCTTCATAGGTCCTCGATTTGAAACACGATGACTTTACTGTAAAAGTGTTGACAATTTAATCAGCAAGCTAAGTATCTTCTTACCAAGATTCTTGGAGAGTTAGCGATGTAGACATTGAGTACAATCGTAATGATACACATAATGAAGGTAACACAGCAAAGTTGGGAAAACAGAGAACCAAGTAACGACAATGGATCTCATTCTTCTGTTATTCTTATTATGCATATCCTGGCGGTCTTTCTTTAACAACTCGGTTCACTTCCAGAAATGCATTCCTACTGTCTGAGTTTTCCATCTCTACTTTTCCCCTACCCCTTAAGGGGGTATTCCACTACACGACATGGGCTGCGATATGACAATGTCACAAGGAAGTTACACATATTACATATTAAACTCGACATTAGACATGATACACGCTCCAAATTATCATTTTTTAACCATGATATCATTATCATATGCATATTTTTCTATCATTATAGTCATATTGTGCTGATATCGCAGCCCATGTCGTGTAGTGGAATACCCCCCTTACTTAAGGCCTTTCCCTCCTACCCCCCAAGACCCCCTCACCAACCCTGGGTTGCCTGAGGCCTCACCGCCCGGCCGTCACCAACATTATTGCCCCCACCCCTGCACGTCAATATGGCCGCCTAATGCAATAAAGCTTGTCTCGGGCTGTTGATCAGTCGTGTTAGCGGCCGGCGGCAAGCCAAATATCAGATAATCATAGCATTTTGGAAACACACAACTATCTTCAAAACTGCTAAAAACAGGCGGAGGGTGTTGATAGATGCGGGGCGCGCTGGGGCTCCCCGGGGAAATCACCGGTCGGCCGGGCCAGGGCCAGGGCCTGCTTAACTTTAAGCCCGGCCCGGATCCCATACCCGCCCCGGCCCGTCGGCACGACATGCCCGTCACCCAGCCGCCCGCCCGCCCCTCAGCACCACTGCCATCCTACCACACGCACGTCATCCAGGATAACAGGGGTCTATATATGGGGTGAAGGCTGAGGGCCCCTGTAACCCACTGCTCCATACCAAGAGAGGCAGTGGGTTATAGGGCACTATCTTGGTCTGAGGCGGTGGGTTAGGGGCCTGTCTTGGTGTGGGGTAGTGGGTTAGGGGCCTGTCTTGGTATGGGGCAGTGGGTAAGGGTATGTCTGGTATAGGGCAGTTGGTTAGTGACCCTCCTTGGTTTGGGGTAGGCCTGTTGTATTAGGGGCCATCTTTGTTGGGGGCAGGGGTCTAGAGACCCGCCTCGAAAGTGGGTAAGGGGCCTGTCTTGGCATGGGGAAGTGGGTAAGGGGCCTGTCTTGGTATGGGAAAGTGGGTTAGAGGTCTATCTTGGTATGAAACAGCGGGTTAGGGGCTCATCATGGTGTGGGGCAGTGGGTTTGGGCCTTCTTGGTATGGGGCATACATAAAGGTAGGTGCCCAAGCTGGTGCAGGGCAGTGGGTAAGGGGCCCTATCTCGGATAGTGTGGTGGGTTAGGGACCCAACCACTGATAGCAAAGTGGGTTGTGGGCCCAACTTAGGACCAACGGGTATGCTTCTGTATAAGCTCGTTGTATACTCGTCGCTAGGACACAGTAATAGGTTTGATCCCTGACCTGGTATACAGAGAAGTGCATTAGTGGCCCGACCTTATGTATCCAGCATTGGCCTAGCCTCAAGGGCCACACATGGTAAACCCCCCGGATCTTCATTTAACTCACCCTCAGAGCTGCAGTTTATCACGACAGGTTTCATGTTTGTGTCTGTGGTCTAGATATTACGTTAATGTATATCATTAAACGCATATTTAGTATCTGTGCCATTGATTTTCTCATCGCAGGATGTCATGATCAGTGTAGCGTTCACTGGATTTCCCTCGAGTAGCTTTGTGCATGGTCAATTTCCAATTCCCTGTAGAGGAGTCAATTTTGATCTGAAAGTAGTTTCTAATGCAAGGCTTCTCTAAAGTTGACCTACCCTTTCAGGCAATACATACTTAAGAAGGATTTCCATTCCCTCCAGACGTGTAAGACATGGTTTGTAAGTGTGTGCTAGTATTTTATTACCAAAAGCAACCATGGGATATGTAGTACCCTTAAAACTGCATTTGTCCTCGGATGGCTCTATAGAATGCTATGGCACAGCTTACACTTTTGAACATGTGGGTTTTTTAATTGATAAATTGTATTATATAGGTCGGTAATTCACGGTATCAGACACCTACATGTGCGTTCAACAGGGCCAATGTTCCGCGCGACGTTTTCCATTAATCTCCCTTACATGCTCCCAACATGATCTCCTCGGATAACTGCTGAAGACACAGAGACCAATCCTCACCTTAAATCTCACTCAACACGCGAAACAACAACTCGGGATGTAGGTTACAGAGACTGACACCCGGCAGTCTGGGGGAGGTGAGCTGCTCGGTGAGCTGCTCAGAGAACGAGTGAGCTGCTCAGAGAAGTGCTGGTATACGAGCAGGCGGAGGTCTTAGGGGTCGGGTGGCTTCTTTATTAAGGCCCAGCCGGGGCCCAGGATCACCCGCCAAGCCTGATAAGGTGCGATAACGGCGCCAGCTACGGAAGGCGCCGACACTTAACGACCACGTAATGGTGCTGGAGGAGCGACACAAAGGGTGCTATATCAGCTACAGGCGCCTGGAGGAGCCTGGAGGGGGACGGCAGGAAGAAGCCAGAACTGACCTGGGTAGTACTACTCCCAGCGACGTGGAGGGGCGCTGGAAGGGTCAGGCCGACCTTTTCTTAGTTACCCCCCTTGCTAACCATGGTTTTCTCCAGTCCATTTTCCCAGAAGGACGTGGAGATGACGTCGATAAGGTGGGACCCTGGAGGAGGTAGCGTCCTCCTGCTGACCACTCCGGCAGCTGTCAGATCGCCCCGAGTCTGCCGTCCGTCCAGGCTTCGTCCAGTGGTCAGAGGTACCGGCCACACGTCGGGTCGGGATGAGCCCCTATCGGTACAACGACCACTGAAGCAGAGACAGCACCGAGGGCTGGTTCTGCCCAGAAATAGTCAGAAAGATGGGAGACACGGGGAAGGCGGATTAAGTAGGGATGGCCAGTAAATGGCGGCCATATTGGCAGTATTTGATCCAAGAGAGAAGGTGCAAACCCCTCTCTCTATTTTTGGAAAATATCATTTTGCTCTTAAAAATGGAAATGAGAAATTAGACCGCCTCATGTTCCAAAATGTCTGGATTCCTCCCTGTTTGACACTGCTTTGACGCAAACTAACAACGGTATCTAGTGCGAACCGACTTCCTTGTTGGTTTTAGTAATATTTTTGTTGAATACAAAGGTTTACTAAATATCGAAATAATTTCAATGTTAATTCTCCTCCTATTATTTACAACATCTTTACCCAGACATTCCATAAATAGCTTTGAGAAGCACTCCAAATGTCATAGAAGAAAGGCCTAAGCAGAGAACGATGTACGGGCGCATTCCTTAGCAGAAAAACTGCAATTTGTTTAAAGGTTAAAACCAGAATATCTATCTCCTGTATCATAATATTGAATGTCACATTGAAAGTGAGGTTTTTATATGTATAAAATTTGCATTATCTGGCACACCGCACAGTATCAAAATACTTTCAACAGCACCAAGATTGTAGGTTCGTCAAGACTAAATTTCACAAAATTAATATCAATATAGGGGCCATGGTATCTTTGTGACTTTTAAAAGGTCACCCAATGATATCATATGCCTTCCTAGGACAGAAATTTGACTCATAAAGCTTGTGTACAGATTGTCATCTAAAAATGTTGCAATATATTAATTCAATATTATGAAGAGATGGGAGACGCAATGTTAATGTCTACTTCTAATATCTTCGTGGCTTGCCTTACATTAGTATTCCTGGGACTACTTCAACTGAAGAAAATGCCATCAATTGTTTTGCAACAACCTTAATTCTGTTCAATCTCCTGAATACACCTACTTTACCGCACTTTACATCCTGTCAATTTCAGAGTCACAATTTTATATACATTTCTATGCGTAGCTCGGCCCTATCATGCTATGGTAAAATTCATGTAAACTGAACCTGTATACACACCGACCGCATAACCAATTTGACAAACGTCATACATCATCAATAGGCAACCATGCAATAGCTCCGACCTTTGGTAACAGATTGTCAAAAGTCCAATTTATTCCCCCATACAGAAACACGAAAAACGACCTTTTTTCCCAGTACACGAATCGTCAAAATTGTGTCGTTGTGGCACTATTCCATGACCCACAAAACTAGCACCCCTAGAGACACACATAGACAAGAGTGATTTAGTGACACAGTAGAGCTGATTGCTCGTTATATAGCAGTGTTCGTTCCAATAATACCATAGCACTCCCCTATATACACACACAGTGATTTACTGCTATAGTAGAAGTGGTGCCTGCAGTGGCTGCCCTTAGCGGCTCGGGGCTATATCCAAGCTGCTCAGAGCTGCTCACTGAGTGGTTCCCACACATACACTGCCCGCAGCACCACGCCCTTTTAAACTTACTAAATGCATAAACCAGCTCCTGGCCCACCCCCAACATGAAAGGCCACCACATCAAACAGCTCGCTAAATGCTCCAGTGGACCGCGCGGCGGTCAGGGCCGCGCTGCTGACGCCTAGCGGCTGAGCAATTTGTGTCGCGGGTATTGACAGGTTGACACGACCCGAGCAGCTCGGTGGGCGGGGTCATGAGCAGCTCGCCCCGCCCACTGTTCACGCCTCAGACCTGGACGCTGGACACAATGCGCCATCCCTGCAAACCGTCCTTTTCGTCATTCTCCCCTGTCCCTCTCCAATACCTCCGCCAACAGATTGAATGACCTTTTTGTGCTGCCCTGCAGGAGAATATCAATACTGTTTAGTTGTTGCGGAGGACCTGCCAGCGGCCCGGTGTGCCATAGCCCATAAGGCCACAGGAGCAGGGGCAAAATGCAATACAAGGAGGGAGTCAGGGAAGGTTGTATTTCTAAACCAATGAATACAATGGACAGACACGAAGAAGAGGACAGGGCTTTAGGTTGACTGTGGGGTGAACAAAAAGAAACTGACAGCCCGAAGCAGGGCTCCCACACCTTTGACCGACCTCCTGTGCCAGGATCCACCGATACCCGCCACCCCCTGACACTCTCTCATACTGACCTACCTCCTCTCTCTCACCCCTATTCGGCCATCATACAAAGAGACGGGCCCAGGCTCCATCTGACCCACTTCCCAGCATCACCCCGCCAATAGCAGTCATATATGACAGGCTAGACAGCAGCGGCACCTATTTGGAGGAGGGAAAGGCCATTTTTTCTGTTGGTAAAAATGGCGGGGGGACTGCGATGGCCAATGAGACTGCCTGACCTTGTAGCCCGGGGCCTTGACCTCTGAACCCTTGTCTACTGCCATCTGGCGGGCAGGCTGACATCTACACCCTCACAGCCGAAGCTAAATTAAATCTTCACACCGCCCGAGATCCAATATTGCGGCCTGAGACCCGGGAGGACGTTCGTAAACTGACCTCGCGATAGCCCAAAGTAAGCTGGGGAAACGTTTCCCTTGTTTGGAGGGTCTAGCAACAAACCACAGCCGTCGAATTGCAAACAATTATCCTAATGCATAAAATGGCAGTATGCATTGTCAATATACAAAACATACACTTTAGGGTGCAATGTTCTGGGTTTTATAGTCGGTTTTGTTTACAAGATAAAGCAGACGATGCCTTCCAGAACAACGTTTTGGATTTACTTCTTTCTTTATATATTAAAGTATTTCCTAATTATCAGATGCTTTTTACGCGGAGATATGCTTACATATTAGCACATTAGGATAGAGGGTGCTTTCTAAGAGACATAACAATATACACAAGAGATGAACCTGACACTTAAAGGATTACTAGTTCTAGAAGTATGATCGACTTACTGAAAATTTAGATATAAACTTCCAGTCAAGAATGTACACGTTCAATCATAAATTTAGTTCTGAGTTTCCATGTTCAAGCACGAGTACTGAGCCCACATGTCCTTGGATGAAACACGATTAGCCTACACCACGATAATGTGACAAACTGAAAGTGTCTGACGTATCGCTAAAACAATCTAAGATTAATGGAAAAACATCATCAGGGACTATTTATAGTCTTTGCAAACCGGAAAATCTCTCCTGAAGCATCCATGATTAGATTGCATGCAACAGACTGTGGTGCTTTACAGGCCTTTTATGACAACAGTTACATACGCCCCAGCCACAGCGTCTCTCCATTGCCTCATTCTTCACGTCTAATAAACGGTTTTATCACCTTCTTTAAGGAACAGGCACCCCAGAAAATCTCTCTCGGGAACGGAATTCATCACAACTCCCAGGAGGCAAAACGACATGACGCATTTCCCAACCACAGCCACCGAAATTTACGATCCAGTGTCAAGGCTCGGCGTTTTTCCTGCCCCAAGTGTCCTCGCAAACTCCCACTTCCGGTTTCTTGAACGCCCCCTACATCCGGGCCCCGCGTGACCGGGAGCCGGCGTTCGCCACTCCCAAAGTCTCTATTATCGCTCGGCCAGCGGGGCAGAGAGGGACGCGCCTCCCGGCCTCCCCAGTTATGGAATTTCCTTCAAGTGTTGTTGATGTGATCGAATTTGTAATCTCAGCGGAAATCAGGTTGTTGACAGAAAGGGCCGGAAAAGAGTCTCCTCTCTTTTTCTCTGGCTCGCGGCAGAAGCACGAGGGGTGAGGAAGTCGAACTGAGAAGAGATGATGTGCTTTCTTTCCATACACACTTCATTCAAGCATTGAAGGGGGGGATTTGGGCCTGAGAAAGCATGATAAGAGGAAAAGTCCGGTATCATTGGCCAAGAGCAAGTGTAAAATTCGATTCCATCAGATCACAAGATGTGTTGATACATGCTGTTTTATCTAAGGAAAGTTCATTATGACGGTTCTTTTTATTGGATATTCCTTGTCTTTGAAACTCTAAACCATCCTCCCTTGTGTGTTTATTGTTTCCATTGTTAAGCTGACTTCGCTGGCGGCGTCCTCAGACAATGGCTTCCATAGAACTATCAAGGGTGTGATAAAAACGTTAGAACAGATATCAATCCCCAGGAAATAGAACCAGGAACCGTCTTGGCGCTCTCATAGAACAACTATTATGTCAACCTTTTTTTAAAAGTTTGAATGGGGAAGTTCTACTCTGATACAGCAAACTTTCTAAGATAAAAAAAGAAAAAACATTTTAAAAAAAGTTGTGATTCTGCTTCAGTTCTTAAGGGGTTTTGATTGATAGAAGGTTATTCCAACAGATGAACCTAAGCATCTGCCAATGCGAAATCATTTTAACACGCCAGCCTTTTAAACAGATAAATATTGTTGGGACCAATCACACTTGCAATTTAGTCATAGATTGCCAGAAGGCATAAGCATAGTATACCAATGACTTTTGGTATAGCAACACTGTCTTGATTATGACCGTTTCTGTTCTAGACCTCCATCGGAAATAATGTGTGAGGCTTTTGTGGCACATGCTTGATATAAAACAATGTGATATGCAAACAGTTCACAGTAAAAGCTAAAGTTACAACATCAGACAATAGTAACGCAACACTTGCATAGCTCATAGGCCTTTGGATGGCTTATAATGTCCAACGACATCCTAATGAGTTAGAATATGGGGGTGGGGAAGGGGGAGGGTTACACTGCATTATTATGAAGGCCGAGGAATGCAAGGCAGGCCAACGACGCCCGCAGGACTATGTAAATGCGTCAGGGCAGGACTGGTCATAAAATGAAACTGTCCCTCGTGCTATATGACAAGTCTTTGGGTGGCAGGGAATGTATTGGACCTGTAGTTCCTATAGGTCAAGGGACCAATGGGAGGTTGGGGAGGGCGGGAGGGGGGTATATAGAAAGGCAATGCTGCATAGAAGGCCCGTGGGGTGGGTCAGTGGAGGTGAACCAAACAAAGCGACAATGTGCACTAAGGAGAGCATCCCGACTCTCTATGCGTCCATCGTCTCAGCTTGATATAAAGAGGCTACGATGTACGCTGAAGGTAGACACATCGACCAAGGAGGTCTCCATTTCCCGTCTGCAACCGCATCTTTGTCCCGCTCAAAAAAGGCCCTTTTAAGATCCAAAATCCCCAAGGCAAAGCCTCATTTCCGGTATGGGCAGGGCATTTCCGGTGACGGCTGCGGGGTACGTCAGTGATATGTCGAACCCGTTCTAACTGATTTGGCCCTGGTTAAGGCGGCCGTGGTAGGGTGGTAACGCGTTCACTATACGTCAGTGCTCTCGAGTCCTACGTGTGGGTCGATGAGGGCCTTAATGACCGCAGGGCTTCAGTGAGGGAAGCCCTCGGCCGACTGGTGCCCTGGGTGGGGCCGACGGCTGGCCGCCCTGCATGCCGAATAGCGCGGTAATTTGATCAAGTGTGACTGTGGCCGGAGCCGCCGGCGCCATTAGCGACTGCACGCCGTCCACTGGTTGCTCATGGCCGCGCCGTCACCCCCAATATGGCCTACTTCCGGTGACGGCCTGCCCACAACAAGTCCCATCACAGGTCAGTGGCTTCACTCTCTGCCCGAAGCCGTTGCCGACTGCTGCACGGCCAGGCCATGCCATCAACAAGCAAGCCTCCCACCCACCACTGGCACTGGCTCCCCCCGGCAGGCAGGCAGTCCCTCCCCGCGACCCCTATCTATGCATCCGCCCAACCACTCCTCACTGACCCCTCCTGCCCCCAGCAGCCCACTGCCTTCCCCCGCCTCGGCGAATCCAATCTGCCCTCAGCGCATCTATTGAGTAGCACTGAAAGTGGGCGGGCCCAACTCCCAACGTGTCACTGCGTCCTCCTCCTAGCTCCTGCCCCTCACCTCTCGTCACACCTTAGGGCTAATGCCACCCACCTCGGTCGTCTTCAGCTTGTTCATCTCCTGTTCGTTCATGCTCCGAGTTGCTCTACTCGTATGTCCTTTGGGGCCTGTATACTTTGGCTCAGACTGTCTACTTGATACTGCGTCGACGCTCGGATAAACTTACTATATGAAGGTTTAGCCTTTGTCTCCCCCAGCTAAGCCTATGTCAACCCCCCATGACTACCCCCTCCTATGCACCGTCATACCCCCGGCCTCCCCGCCATTTCTAAACGCCCATGACCACAGCTATTTGCCGCAATTTACCACCTCTCGTCCAATTACATATAACAGCGTCATTTCCTAGCCGGTCGGCGGGAGGCCCGTGCCAAAAACAAGACAAAAAGACACAAATTGCACCCTCTGTGCAGCGGCGCGCTGACGCTACACAGCCAGCAGCGCCGGCCCGCATTGGGTCGTCGCTAAAAACGTGACGACCCAGTTTGAGGTCAGTTGGGGTCGTCCCATACCATTGCCATGGCAACATCAAACTATACGGCCAACGTGACCCACTATATACTCCCATGTTACAAGAGGAGCTCTCTCGATCCTCTCACTAGAGTAAAAATCCCGACCTGTAAGGTTAAAACGACGAGCGCACTGCCGTTTCCGGGCGGTGGCGGTAAGGACATAGGAGTTGGGGAGTGGAATTGGTCATTTAAAGTCAGGCTGTACTGGTTGGAATGCAGGCCAGGTCGTGGTCAAGGAGCAGGGCGGTGCGGGGAGTGGCCGCCCCTGGTGGTGGCGTACTACTAATACGCACGGGGGCACCACTCCGGTACTTATTGTACTATCTGTATGCACCTCTCCAAGGACGCTCATTAATAGACGCTTTATTACCTTTGTGCCCGCCCTGCGGTAAGTACCACACGGCCCGGGGTACGGGAAGCCACATGGGTGCTTCATCCAAGTTAACAGAAGCCAACGCTAAAATTGTATTGATTTTTCACTAAGTTCGAATTTTAGGCGTTCGATTTATTTTATTTTTTCACGATGTAATTATCAAAAACGAATGCGATGAGTTTTTGAGTACTACTTTGAATCACATGTCATATCCCCCATAATAATCTCAGCGTAGGTCTACTCAATCGGGAAGCATGTTAACACACACACCGTACGTGTGTCATAGAGTAGGATATAATCCAAATATATGCAAATGGCCGTAGCCGGAAGTGCTGGTTCATACATCACGCATGCGTGCAGTACATGTATGGCCCCGGTATAACCTTGTCGTGTTGGGTCATGTAGGGCACTTGGTATAATGCATGGAAAAGTGGGAATAAGGGTAAATATACACTCATCACATGCCTAAAATCTGTGGAATGTAATGGTCCTGTTTTACCCAGAGAACCATGTTACCATTAAGTAAAACTGGGACTGTTGAACCATAAAACATTATGGATATGAAAACAGCAAAAACCTCAGTCACCTAAAGCAATTTCGAATGAATTTTGAATGAAATTCCGCTTGCCATCTGACGACTCACTTTGCCAATTTTAGTTTATCCCATAGCAGGAAAATATCACACATCTTCATAAACCATAGATATAAATCACCAATATCAACTGTATCAACTGTGGAGCAGGATTAAATCATACACGTAATTTTCCCTGTGTATTGACTAATAAACGCCTAGTTTACGACCATCCAAATTCAGGATACGCAAAGTATCCTGTTGACATTATTTACGTTCTCTTTAAAAAGATATATAGATCTATCAAATCTGACAATTCTATCAGCATTTTGCAGTACCAACGTATGATCCGTCCTTACAACCCACTCGCCTCAATCTCGTTTCCCTCTGAGCCCACACTGAAAACGTAAATGGAAATCATGGGACCCAACTCGCGTGCAATGCGACAGTTTCCCTGCCATGACCCAGGCACGACTACCGCCAAACAGAAGTGAAATTATGCCTCCCATATTCATTCTCCTTCAAATAAATCATCCATGCTTTCTTCGAGTAATTCCATTTGGCAGCGGCAGCCTGTTGGGCAAAACCGACACGAGTCCCCACAACAAGTGACGCTAATGAAGCTCCAACCGCCTTCAAAAATCCTTGAAATCCCGATCTCTAATGTCCTTCAATATTCATGACTCCTACCCGTGTTTCCCGCTATCAAGCGCCCCTCCTAACGCCCAAGTAAATTATGAATAGAGAAGTGAGCGCGCTTCAGACGGCGGCGAGCGCCTCTTTATAACCTAGTTGAGTCGTTTGAGAGTCGCTCGCGGTTTCCCTAGAGTTTTCCGCCCGGCATCCCCTCTTATTTCTTTGACTCTTTTGTAATGTGAGGAATTTGAAGAAAACATCTATTGAGTTATAAGGGTTCCCGTTTGGATGGTTCCTCCTGATAAAAAGCCATAGGAATCCCACAACAAAAGCCCTCTACAAACTCAAACCCGGCCGATAATTCTTTTACGAATAATTTAATTGAATCGCATTTTTATCAAATCTGTAACAACACGTCAAGTTTTAGGCATGGGAATTGAATGGCCATTTTTTTTGTGGTTTATTCTGTAACTGAGCGTTATTTACGCATCCTATAGCTGCAACTAAAAGTGCTAGTCTAGACCTTACATCCACAGTCCAAATACATGCCTATTCATTGCCCTGATTAGCATCACGTTACTAGTACATCCACGTCCCAAAGCACCCGGCAGTGACCGCATCTGTGACCGGGATGGGAAGACAACCGGACGACAAAAACGACGGGATGCCGAGGAGGTAGGAGCGCGTCGCCGTTCCTCCAGGGAATAGGCCGACAATGGGTCGGCCCAGCGCCTACCGGTCTCCAGGGTGGCTCAGTAGCGGCACACCGCCCAACCTCACCCACCCGTCATCCATGCAGCTCGGTATGCCTTCCAAATTTAGCCCAGTCGGTGATATTAATGCTCTTCCATCTACTGGCCTCCCTCCTGCCTACATATCCCCGGCCCCATCTATCACAACTACCCATCAACCCCCGGAACCTGGGTCCTTACTTACTGCTCTCCACTGCCACCATCCCACCCACCCTATATTATTAGAGCACAGGGACGCGTGCGTGCAAGCAACCCCAAGGCCCACCCACCTCCATCTAAAATCCATTAATGTTAAAACTGCCAAACAACCAAACTGATCTACCCCAAAAGCACGACTCCTCAAGGTAAAAACAAAAAGCCCTTGCCCCAGCTCCCGGATTGGGTGTCGTTAAATCAGAACGTGCTCATGAGCAGCTTCTAGTGGGCCTCCGAGCTGCTCGTTTTAATCACATATCCCTGACGGTGAGGAAAAAGGAGCGGGTAAAAATTGGATTAAAAGGCGTGAAGGGGCCCTCTTTGGCAGAGCGGCCTGGAGGAGGAGGACGAGTGATGAGGACTGCTGGCGACGAACCAAATCATGTTTGGTTCTATCCGTCAGCGTCGGGGGGCGCTGCCTATTGTTGTCGGGGAGCACCCCTAGCGCCACCTCGTGTTTATATAAATACGGCCTGGTATCACTTTGGGGGCTGATTCATCACGTGGGTAGACGAGTATAGGCGAGTACAATGACGAACACTATCCACGGCTGCAAATTTATAACATAAAGTATAGCAACTCTTCTCACTCAGCCTGGCTACATCCAAATTGTATTCATCCAACCGGTAATATAATTTGTGAATTAGATAATGTATGAGCTGGTAAATCGATTATCAGAGCATAAAAGGAACCGACGGCTTGAATTGCGCTATAAATGATACAGCTTGGAAGAAATTCCCTGATATAATTAATTTCAGGTGGTCTGAATAATGAATGAGCTTGTCGCAATCTTATTTGTGTGCAGTCTAGAAAGCACCAAGAGACACAATGGTATAGCTTCTATAAGTTCCACTCAAAGGTTTATACATTCTATCATACCTCTCATGAATTGTTATCATACTGGCAGCTTCTGACCATTTTGTCCTACAAAACAAGGTTACCAGGTACATTGCTCAGCACTGACTATTTGGGCACAGTCTATCTAGCACTGGTCAGTCGATACATGGGGGACAAGGGTCCGGTAATTGAAGTGACCAGACTGACCACAAGCCTATTGACCCTCTTGTTTCCAGGCCCCCAGCTCACCATTGGATCAATCGGTGGATCCGCTGGTCAGCTGGGGTCACGTCCTTGTGTATGCACTACTTAAAAGCCACCTATATCTCTAAATGTTGGTATTTACAAGTGTATTAATTTTGTGGTACATGGTCACAATTAACGACCACATTTTCTTGTACAATATACAGTGACTTTCCCTATATTTAACATAATTTGTTTATTTGAAATTAAAGCAGCAAATTCCGATTACAAATCACATGAATAATTGAATATATAAATAAGAGAAATCATATAATATTATAAACACAAGATTTTATACTCTGACACAAATTGGCTTGGTTGTCGTGTAAGGCAAGGTTATGACTGTGAAAGAACTGTCCAGTAAAGCTCTGACAAACTACTGGTCCTTCACATCTTCAGACGGACATAAGATGTGCATAATCGGTTCGATTTGATCGGCATCTATGCAATACAGAGGACCAAGGCAATACTTCAGAGTCGGCGTACATCAAAGAACACTGACCGTTCTCTGGATGCATACACATAGATCTCTGATGGACAAGTTCTAAAGTTGACTACAAAACAGGTCTGACAGTAATTCAGACAGATAGCCTGGCCGTAATTCTGGCAGGTAAGTTGGGTTTGACAGCTTCAAAGTCTCACATCAGTCAGTCAGCCAGTCTGATTCAGAAGTCACGTCAGGGTTTCCAAACTTGTGATCGCGGCGACATGTTACCCCTGTCATCAGCTCTGACAGGTCTCGGTTACCTTTGACGGCTGGGAGTTAACCTTGACAGCTGCATGGCCACCTCTGACAGCCCTCCCTTGTCTTCATCAACCTTCAATCCAGACCCACCCCTCCTCCAGGGCAGCACCCAAGGGCCTTACGACCAGGTCACAGGCAAGCCCTGTTTGATCCGCGGTTAAGTCATATTTCGGACACACTTTGTGCCCCCCTCCCACTAACCTTTTGAACTGGGCCTGGGGCCACTCAGTCCATTCCCGACCTGGCCATTGCAGGCGCCCTCAGACCTGCCCATTGCCTCCTCCTTCTTGCAGCCCCTGCAGGCGGCCAGCAGGGCATCGGGTGACGGCCGACAGGGCCGCGGGCAGCCTCTGGTCAAGTGGGGCCATTACTGCGACGTGTTGAGGGGATCATGTTGGACTGGGCACTGACCACGGGTTGGCCGGAGCGGGAGGGGTGAGGTAGCAGGGTGGAGGGGTCAGCTGAGGGAGGCTATAAGAGACGGGTGGGGGCCCACGATGGACGACCGCCTTGCCTGATTTGCTGCCTCCACTTGCTGCCTTATTGCAGGTTTTTCTCCTGCTCTTCTTATGCTGTTGCTAAGGACCCTGCTTTTACCACACCTCGGGTGATGTATATGCTATTATATCAACAAGGCCACTAGTATAGTGGCCTTACCAATATCGCCAAACCATAAATTTAATACTGTGTTGTATACATCACTGAACGGGAGGCAATATCTGTTGTTACTTATTATATGTGTCTTTCATCTTGCTAAATACGTGATAAGATATCCTATATTGTTACAGATTGAGGTCCCATAAGTTTAAACCTCTCGAAATGGAAAAAAAAAACTAATAAAAACTATATTTTTCTATCATATGATTGTAATCTACCACAAGATGTCAACCACACTGCTCCAGGCAAAAGTAAAAGAGTCAACATAGCAATCATTTTAAAACTCAAGTTTGACACATAAGAGGATCAAACAAAAGAGTCTAGATGCCGTTGAAGTGTAATGAAATATTGAAAGTATACCCTCGGGTGCTTTGTGTTATAAGCTCCCCAGCAAAATTCTATATCGTCGCCTTCTGAAAACAAGATTTCCTAGTAGTACAGAGTGGTATTGTATTGCACCGATTCAATATGTATCAATGTATGACATGCATCCCGACAGATATTCTAATATGCATTATTTGATAAAGTTATGCAGGTTTTACAATTCCATTCTTATATTGGATGTTTGTTTGGGATTTCTCCTTACGACTGCTTTCAATGTTCTTTTCACTTGAAATGTAGAAAATATTGAATCTGTCACATGCCAGCACATACTCAGCAAAGAAATAGACGAATGTTTGTGTTCTGGTGGCATGATTAAAGAAAGCCATCGAGTGTCAGACGGTAGCTCGTTAGGTCAGGCTTTACAGGGGAGAACCATTTGGTTACTTTCCCTTTGCTTCTGCCGGTGGAGGAATTGTTGCGCCCATCTTTAGCGGTCTGAGTCCTGCTGTAGAACCATGAATCGGGAAGATAGAAAAATATACGCCTGTCAGAGGCGGCCTGCCCGCCACATTGGTCACTGGTACCAGTCATGTCTCAGACTCTGTCTGCCTGTACAAACAGTACGCCCAACACCAGCAGCATCAAAAACGCCCATTGGTGTTCTGTCTCTATAGGAAATACATGTACACGGAGATGGGGGAGTATAGAGGGTAGACAAGCCATTCAGGGCACGGCGTGCGTTATTTGTCTGAAATAAGTGTGTCAAGAGGTTTCTTATGGGGTGGCACGGTGCGGCCAGCAGCCTGGGCCCGCAGAGTGAAAGCTTTCTGATTTTATGGTTATTTATCCCAGTCTCCCAAGCCAGCCTGTTCCCCTTTACACCCAGCCCCTACCACATGCTCCCCCCTTCTCCCCCGCCACTCCCAGCACGCTGCTTCCCTCCCCTTCTACTAGCGTGTATACACAGCTAAAGGGTTTGGTGCCTCGCTCTCATTATAGCCTCTTCTTGGCCGCCCCACATCACGTGACATGTGTCTACAGCCACGTGATCAAACAAAGATGGCGGCACGTAGCCCCCACATATAAGGCTATTCTCTCTCAAACTGGAACCTCGCTTCTTTCTCCTCGTGGACTAGCCATAAGAAAAAGGCAGTTTATTTTGTCTAGCCCCCCTGCCTACCCGACCCCACTCCTCTTCAGCAGCTAGAACTTGTGCCCTTCTATAGCCAACACTAAGCTTGCACCGAAAACCAACTATCCATCAGGGAGTAGATTATACAGGAGTATATATTGATGGGGCTTCAAAATGCTCTTCCAAAAGACGGCCAGGTGCCAAGCCAAGCGGTGGGAAAATATCAGTGTGGGGGCAGGATCGGCCTCACTTTATGTCTACGTGATAATTCATCACCTAACCCAATAGCAGGCTTCTTATCGACCCCTGCTCAACTGAGCCTGACTCAGGGGGTCAGTGCTTTCCTGACCTTTTGCTGACCTCGTCACGGCTCAGTGAGTAGCATCAGGAGCATGCCAGGGCGCCACCTAAGGGCATTAGATCAGGAGTACTGGTGGGGTCTTTGGTTGTTCAGGGTGGGCAGTGTAAGGTTATGGCCGCTGAGTGCTTTGTCTAAATGGGCCGTTTGATAATTTACATTAAGTAGTTTGACTTGTTTATATCTAAATTTGACTTGTTTATATCTAGATATGAGCGTTTTATGTGGACTCTAGTTGGTTTATGGAGTAATAACAATAGTTTCTATGTAAATGGTTGGGCAGTCACTTGGAACAGTAGAGACAACAGGGGTATTTATAGACCTGACCCATTCCGAACTTTTCATATACTACTAACTTCTAGTTCACATTATTTATGCACCAACCTTTTCATATACTACTTACTTCTTTTTCAGATTATTTATGCACTAGCTATAACATCTCTCCAATCTTACCTACTGTTCCCACAAGATGCATCGTTGTATGGGGTACTTAACGGGAGTTTGGGTATGACCCTTTAGTTGTGGAATAGTCGATTTTCACCTACATTTACTGAAAATCCTCTGCCGAAAGACATTTCCCCTCATCTGCTTGTTGATGAAAGTCCGCACGTGAGGAACCCACCCAAGGACTAATACATGTATAGGAGTACAAATATTCGCAGAGCAAACCTCTCTTATGTACATATAACTACATGTATACTCTATAGCCTATCAGTATGAATAGACCCATATATTCATGTTTATTGAACTCCCTGAATCACCGGACAATTTCCCTGAGAACATGAATATTTTAAGAAATGGCATTAGGACTAACGCCAATGGAAGAATAATACTTGACATACAATGCTAGCTGCTGCATAACACGAGTTGCAGTTATTGATCGATTTGACCTTAATACAATAGCACATTTGATATGGTTCATTTAAGTAGCTTTAATAGGTAGGCTATTAACTGTATGTATAAAACCATACACCTGGCGAACAGGATGATCTAGGTAGGCCTAACTGTATCCTGTCCGTACAGCTCTTATTGGCAAATTCTTACAGTATTGCAGTCCTCTTAATAGAATGTAGTCCTTACTATGAAATACTGCACAATACAGTGCAGCTTATTCTGAGAAAGAACTATTTTGTGACTAGAATCAAAATTAATTACGAGGGCCATTGAGACCCATTTCTTACAGATGCTATTTTACATAACGTGACGAGTTTTACTCTGAGGCAACTTCTTTTTCCTTTTCTCGTTCTTTCATGTTTTTCAAACTGTGATCCAGTTGCAATTGATTCAGTCAACGACTAAAGGAGTGGATGAAGGGTGTGCACAGGATAGTGGTAAACAAACACATCTGTGATTAGTGAAAGATGGGAGGACCTGTCGGCGAGTAAACTCTCTGATTTCTTTAGCACTGCGTCTATTGCCACTTTTTTCTCTGGATACAATGGCGAACAAATACGCAGACCCATACTCGCTACCCGAAAAAGATCCCTCCAGATCATTTGAACTCGTGTTAAAAGAAAACATATCTCAACCATCCAATGTACCAGAAATGTGTTTACCAATTTCGGATTTTCCATCTGGGACTTTTAAAGATAATCTTTTAAGATTGAATCTCAGACCCGAAGCCCCGGTGGGAAAACTCACCAAGGAAATCTTGCGAAACAATATGTATATGCAAGACGCTTAAGTGGACTATTGCCTGAATTTGGGATGGTTTCCTAAAAAGAATCAATTCAAGACCTTTTTAATAATTCCGTTCAAAAAGGCAAACGGGACATTTTAAAGCCTGACATTCAGACGAAACCGTCTTAAACTGTCTTAAATCGATGTGAACCTTGCTAAGCACCCTGGCTAGCCTATTCAGTGTCCGTCTTCCAAGACCCACGTCGAGTAACTTCATTCGATAACGTGGATCGTTTATCACAAACCCCCACCTCAAACAACAATAATACATCAGCCGTCACCTCGGTTCGACTCTCATGCCGTGCATGCGCCGCCGCCCCCAGTGGGACGTCATCAAAGGGTCAGGGCACGTCGTTTAGAAAGTGGACACGATTGTAAAGAAAACAAGGGGCAAATTAAAAGAAAATAGAGCTGGGATTGGCCATCTGATTCGTGATTGGGTCGTGCGCGGCCCGCGCGTCGCCTCCGTCCCCACGGTATGACTCCTTCCCACCGCCCTCATCCCCCGGCCTACGCCCAATGCCCCAATCGAACACCCCGTCGCCGCCTCTGAGCCTGCCGAACCAATGGACTCAATTCGCCGCCCCAACGCCACTTCATCAGAGGAGTTTGGAAACTTCTAAACGGGGCAAAAACAAGTTCTTCAGAGACCCGGGTAGGGAAAAAGACGCACTTGGAATCCAACAACTCAATCTGTGCTAATGGATTGCAGCCTCAAAAAGGCGAGGATTTGCGGAAATGTATGGCTAAAAACGTGGAACGCCATTCAGTGCACATTGCGCTGGGCCATATTATATTTTCAAACGATTTCTTCACGATTGTATCTCCTATGATGCAGGGGCAAGTGTCCATATTGCCTGACTTCAGGTAGGACGGTTAAGTATTTTTGTCACCTCCCTTTTTAGTCAAGGACGTGTAATGCCACCAAAATTGGACTTTTGAACAAGGTTTGAATATACATTGAACAGTCGTCAAATAACGTGGAATTCATTTATCAAAAGGAATTGTTTCATTATGGCTCGTGAACGTAGAGGAAAGTTATACTTATAAATTAACTTCCAAGTATACATACATGTGAATGAGTGAGTAATAAATGTTGGATGTCAATTAAGA
This sequence comes from Lepidonotus clava, assembly GCA_936440205.1. Lineage (NCBI taxonomy): Eukaryota > Metazoa > Annelida > Polychaeta > Phyllodocida > Polynoidae > Lepidonotus > Lepidonotus clava. The sequence goes on from OW387135.1 coordinate 26,837,473, forward strand.
TCTCGACAACAAAATATTACAATTACCACTTTAAGTACTTAATGTTGTTCTACTTTAGCCTACCGGGGAAAGTTACATATTGGCCTATTGCATGGTCTTCTAACCTAGTGGGGACTTTCAAACAAATACATCTTGTTTAGGTTTAAGCCGCTGAGCAAAAACCACCACTCGATAATCCATTTACCGGGCCATTTTCATGCCTAATTGTTTTCCCTGAATACAGGTATAGGCCTATATAATTTTTTGTAGCAGGGGCTTACTACACCTATCTCTTTCTCCTATCCAAATCTATTCTCTTTCTCTCTGTCCATTTACACGTCCGTCACGTCCAGCAGTCGACCCCCGGCCGTACCGGTCTCACATTTAACCAACCTCATTCAGGCAGATAAATATCCGTTTGCACTTTGCACATCGCCGTATAACCCGCGGGGTGGCGCCACTAAAATCACCGGAAATGCTGCGCGCGCATCAGTCTCTGACGTCAGCCTGTGCTGGTCTCCGGCGACTGACAATCAGTAGTAATTGCTGGCGCGGCTTGTACCTAGCGTGAGAACGGGGAGTAACGACGACGACAAATATTAGCTGATGTGGAGAAATCGGCGTACAATCCATTACCTGCGGCCAGTCGGCAAGAGCCACTGTAGGTGGTTAATTGTCGACATCACAGACCCAAGAACACTGCAGCACAACAAACAGTGCCCAGTATTTCTGCATTAGCATACACTTCCATATCAAACACTTAATCATCATGTAAAGCTACCAGCAAGATTAAAGCAAAAATCTTTGTTAACTGCAAGTAGGTTTGGACTGTTAGGTTCAATGAGATGGAAGGTCTATCGTTTAATTTTTTTTCAAAAAGTGTAAATCGGTAAAAGTTATTCGAGAGCTAAAATATTATATTCAATTGATATATATGTAACGAAATCGACCTTTATACTTCTACATTTTAGTACAATAATTCCAGTCCATTCAAATATAACTCCGGCTGACTCCCTGTGCCTCTAAATGATCGATTAGATTTCCAGACCAGCGGGGCTTGTATTTGTTTTTCCTTCAAGTCAGACAGATCACAAACGAGGTACAAATAAAAAAGGGGCCCAAGATCACAAAAAGTAGAGGTCGACAGAAGGTGATCGCTCTTGTCCGGTGTTCTTTGACTAATCCCCCCACCAAATTAGCGCCGCCCCCTCTATCGACTGGCGCAGGAAGCTGGTCCGACAGAGATATATATGCGTCGGATGCCTTGACCGTCAGTCCTCCCTTGATCTTTTCAATTAAGACGACCACAGGGTCTGGGGCCAGCAATCAGGTCCAGGGCCTCCAGTGACACGGCCATGGCTGGCCACTGACCTCCGCCGCCTTGGGGAGCCTGAGTATAACACCACTCTGATGGACTACCTTGCTATTCTTGAGGAGGGAATTTAAGCAATGATGGTCATAGAGTTTAGAGTGTAACACCACTCTGATGGAGTAGCCTGCTATTTTTGAGGTAGGGTTTATGCATTGATGGTCCTAGATATTAGAGGTGTCTGGACTGCTCTGTAAGTGATGTAAGGATTGAAAATGTCAGCAAAAATGACGCCAGACATACCCGCATAAATATGCCTAAATCTAATTCCAAATGATGTATCAAACGGTACTAATTCTAAAGATATAACGTTATATGTTTCCCCAAAAATGCATGTTCTTGATTAAGTTTGTGTGTGTGAGAAAAGGTGGCTGCAGTCGTAGCACTAGTACTCCAGAGAGTTTGAAACGTGGCTTCAAGTGCACAAGTTGACTAGGAACCAATACAGACTGACATGGACGGCGGCAAGCCTAGAGTGGCTTCCAAAGTGGCTTCAAATTTGTTTAAAGGTTGGCGCTGTATAAAACTCACCATGGCTCCGAATCATGACTTGTTACATTGTTTCAAACAGCAGTGGAGACTTCATGATGATAGTTAAGCAATATCTCGAGAAGCTTTCTAAAACATTACTGTAGAGTATATGTAGAGTGCATAATCCTTTGGTTTAAATTCTCATGGCAGTGTTTTCACCAAGTCATATTATACTGTCCCTAGAGAAGCTCCTACAAGGTAGGAAGTATTTAAACAATGAACATCTGATAAACGTCAGGTGAAATAATTGTGGATATAATTATGCAAAACTGAGTATAGCAGACTATGTGTATTGAGTGGTCTTACATAGACAAGGGCGCACGTATTTGGGTCAGCGGCTAATGGGTTGTTGTCGGCCGACAGGTCCCCGGAGGTTCGGCGGCCGGCAGGGTGGGGAGTGGGGAGGACGGCGAACAGGGTCGGAGGTGGCGAAGGAGAGGCTACACATCATGTCTTAAGTCGGAGCCATTTATTCAAAGTCGCCGCTGCCCCGCCGCCCAGCAGACTGCGGGGCCGGCCCAGCCCTGTATGATCAGCATTGCCAGGAGGAGATTAGCAGGGCGTCGTTAAGGCCACCTCCAGGGTGGCGCCGGGGCCTTAACTCTATGGACGCTCACTTCCTATTTAGGTCTAAAGCTAACGCCCCTATACCCTTACCACACTCCCCACCTCCAGCCAAATGCCATCCACCCCATCCCCGGCCTACTCCCAATAGCCATAGCCATAACCCCGTCAGTCCCTTCACTGCACGGCTTCAGCCGCTGCTACCCACCGCCCCCACTGCCAATGCATCTAAGCAGAGGCCCAGAAACAATAGATGTAATAAATGATGTGGGTGATTTACCACTGGCGCTGCGAGAGGCCCTGATACAATCTGTGACCGACTCCGCCAGCGCCACATAAAACTGCTACCACCAGAAATAGCCCCCACAAACCGCCGCCCCCACACGTACGTACAGCCGGCCTGACAGGCTCACGGCCACTCACCACTCAGGGCCTGAGCTGCTCACTTGTAACAATATAACGCCACCACCGCCGGCGATTGTACTTTATATCCTGAAAGAATAACACATGACATGAGCGAAATTCTAACGTTCCACTGACGCTTACCACCGCTGCTAAAATCACTAAATGACCGCAATCACCGTAAAGCAGGCTGGGGGAGGAACGTGGTTTTCTTTTTAAAATGTAGGTCGGGCCGCGACGACCGCAGAACCACCCCTGTCGGTGGTTAGCGGAAACACATGTCGACTTCCGGTCGGCCGCCCCCTGGAGGTGGTCGTCGGTACTGCGGGCGTCTGTCCCCGTCGCGGGTTTCATAACCGATCCATGTCCGGAGCGGGGCGGACGGCGGCTCCGGGTGCTTAAGGTTTCACGACTCAGTGCCGTCACTTAAGGGAAGGCATCAGGTGCCGCGAGCAGCTCGCGAGCAGCTCGCCACTGCTCCCGGCCGCCGCCACAAGGTCCCCCAGGTCACCCCAGCTTTCACTGCTACAATCATTGCTTCCTAGCACAAGTCAAAAATATAGGCCAAACCGTCTTCGATTCTGACTTAATCTATTCCTGAAATTCCTCATATTTCTGCAGTCCTTTGATGTGTATCTCACAATATCAAATTGTTTTTCCATTTCGTCAGCAACAGTCACCTGTCAATGATTTCTTTTACTGAGATTGGGTAGTAAAGGCTTTCGTTTCAAAGGAGGTAATTTTCTTATTTTGTTATCTAATCCAACGCGAAGCCTTAGGACTATTCCTCTTTCCAAGCCTTAAACCACGTTTTTATGTATTTTGTTCAACTAAGACAGCGTGTAACACCAATATATAATATATAAATGCTGAAAATAGGACAACATTAATATTCTAATAAATTTTAAAAAAATTCGGAGCATGGAGTATAAATATCATAAAAATGTTTTGGAATGTAAGTCGAGACCTTTGGCTATCAAGCTCCCCAAACACACCGACAGTATACCTACACTTTGCATGTCAAGTACTTATAAAAAAGAACTACAGTCCAACTCTGCCATAAAACGTAATGAAACCACTTTGGGCTGGCGCAGAGCAGTGTTTCCTTTTAGACCGAGCCCACCAATGTACCCTGCCATTATCTATCCAGGACGTTTCGTCCTACTGACTCACGGATGGAATATATTGTACTAAGATCACTTTCCCTTACAACTGCATAAGCACATAACTGTATCACTAATAGGGAAATGGTTTGCTGATTGATATGCATTACATACTGTACATCAGTATTTAGGCCAATATAGGCCTACAGTGGGTCCAATACAGGTACTGTATCTACTTGAATTGATAACGAGTTCTCATTTTTCCTAGAATCTAATTTTCAATCAAAAGAAAATTTGTAATATAATATTGTGACTATACAAAAGATGATGATTCCAAATCCACATCGATACATTAGCGTTTGGAATGGCACAATAATTTTGACATGGTTCCATTTAAGATCACAGATAATGGTTATGTCCCATTGTATCTACAATGCCAGGTCTACCTATAAATGCAGTCAACGTTTGTGTCCCTTTCCACTGAGGCTACATAATGTACTGACAATTCCGGAGCAAATCAACCGGCGGGCAGTGACCTCGGCAAGAGCGATGGTGATGGGCGCCGTGTAATCAGAATGCGTTTAGTCACGGCCTGAGTCACTGCCCTACCTGCTCACCTCACGCCACCTGGCGGCATGTAATGAGCTGCTCGTCGTCCCCCTGGCGGCGGGCAGGGCGCATCTATCAGGCGGGTAAATACGACCGTCACAGGAGGCCGCCCGCCGCTGGGCCGTTGTTGCTATTTGCTCGCTGCTGTGGGGGCGAGCAGCTCGTGAACTGCTCATCGAGTGGCCGGCCTAACACCACCATTACCTTATTGGAGGCTGGGTGAAAAATTGGCCTCGGCGCCCTCCGTGATAAGCTGGCCCACAGTGAGCAGTGAGCAGCTCGGCCAACTACTCTGAGCTGCTCGCGGTCGCGCCAGACTTAACGAAGCGCCCTCCCTGGGCAGTATGATAATATAGTAGTAGAGCCCCGCGCTGATCTCCAATAGCCGCAATAATGGACTGAACGGAGCGGACAGACGCCGCGAAGGGTCAGTCCGGTTACGCCCTGGAGGAGGTGGGGAGAGGTACTGGAGGAGTTGGAGGGGGGCTGGAGGAGGTGGGTGGGGGCAGGGCTCCCCTGGGGGCTCATCAGAAAAATGAGGATTCCTTGAGCTCTAATGATCATCGCGTACTAAGGGACGCTCCGTTCTGGCCGCGGATTTGCTGATCCCCAAAGACCAATTATCGTACTGATGGCCTAAAACTGGTAACGCACGGGGAATGGGGATAACGCACAATCTCAGCGTGAAGTGGACAGCTGCAGGACGTGGGCGACTTGCGATTATGACAACATTCTGAACTTTAAGTGTGCAATGATTTCTCCTAAACTATAGATACCATGTGTAAGATCTGTAACTAGCCTTCAGAGGGTACATTTTGTGGTCCCAAGATAACATATAGAACAAGTCTATGAATTTTAAGAAAAAATGTTATATTTTGAAATCGGAGTGTACGCAATTACATTTGGGGGAACGATAACTACGAATGTTTGTAGTTCTAGTCTTCTTCTATCACTTACATGATAACATTTTATAATAATTATTTTGAAAAATGAGTGAACGCCCTTGTACTTTTAATTAACGATACCTATACAGATGCCAGTCATATTGGGGCCATATGCTAAAAGGGTTCCTCGTACGGAAAGTGCCAAACTGCTGAAAGGTTTCCCATGTCAGACGTGCTAGGCAGTTCCTCGGCTGAGTCAGGGGTTATACCCAGACAGCAGGGAGACTCAAGGATGAGACATCGTTTCCCATTCCGTGTAGAATGTAATTAGTCGGCTAGGTTGATAGTCTGGTGCTAAAACACACCTGATAACGACACATATGATCCCATTACAGCTAGGTGATACGTGCATATCACGACGCCATTGTTCTATGAGATAAGAGAACATGTCTGATGTCTGGTTGTAACTATTGTCCTGATAACAAATGCAGAATATCTAAGAGCTTGTTCCTTTGTGTATTTCACATATGAAACGCGAAAGATAAATGGCTGGATATCAGCATTGCATCGAATAATTTAACTGTTTTAAAGAGGCAGTGGATGAAGAACATAAAGATCTTTGCAATTCAGTACATGAAACATCATGACTGAAGAATGAGATTTTTACTAATCAGTACAGACTATCTCTCCACTGTGCAGAATAAAATATATAACTACTGTGCGTGATCTAGCAGCTAAACGAGAAATTGACTCGTTAAAGAAGAATGTATACGCCAATTGTTGCATAGAGGAGAGGCAAAACAATTGCCTTAGGTATGTACACGTACGTGTCTTTGGGGCCTATTCGATTTATGGACGTATCGAATGGACTGAATCTCTTAAGTGTACTTAGAGCTACCAACCTTCTCATCTGAATTCGGTGTAAATTATGCCTCGTTTAATTGATATCGAGTAAAGTTTATTACCGTGCCAACAAAAGGCCTATTGTTCAACACGCGTCATCTTCACAAGGAAATATTTTACTCGAGTTTTCGTTTCCCCTATTCTACTTCAAGCTTATTCATCCCATCTCATATTTCAAATCATTACTTTCTTCAACATAAAAGAACCTTATTGGACCTCAGAAAAACACTAAAGGAAAAACTAATTTATAAAGATGATGACCTTCTTTCAACATGTAACTTTTTACACAAGACACATGTGACGTTTCTTTATAGTTTTCATGATGTTCGTCATTCCAGGCATATGTAATTAGGCGACCCACTATGTTCAAACTTTACCATTTCACTTTTTGACTTAGTAGGTCAGCCACATGGGGAATACGTAAAAGCAGCAGAGCAGTGCAGGCAGGTTGGGGACGAGCCGGCCGCCTGAGTGGGCTTTTACTTTGGCTTCTGGAGGGGTGGGACCAATAGCTGCCAGATGTCAGGCTTCTTCCCTCCCACCTGTCACAAGCAATGACAGGCCTCACCATCTGAGGTCTTATCTCTCCCCTCAGCCTCTGCTTATAGCTGCAGGGGAGGATCCCCTTCACTCTGAAGTCCTATCTCTATTATCTGTATGCTACAGGTATAGCCTTGAACCACGAGTTATTATCTCAATTACCAGTGTGCGCCCAGGCTGTATGTCTTATCTGATTCTAGGAACTGCGAAGTTTTTCTATATATCCTGAACTTATACTTGTTGTATAATGCTTTTTTGCTCAATTACATATACTTAATCCCGAGGTCCAGAGGGGTACCCCTGGAGATCACCTAAGACATAATATTATGTGATCTCATTTATAATCAGGGGTTCCTATAGCATCACAGGAATGGTCCCCTGGTGCAGCTTTGAAACCTTAGGATGGTTTTCCTATGATCAGTCTATTTCTTGGGAATGTTTTCCAGTGTAAATCAACGTCTGGGTGGCATAGGTAGCATTCTTTCTACTGAGAAATCTCCAAGATCAATCTTCATACTTAAGATAGTTTCTTAGAAGATTATGTGGCTTCTATATGTATTTGTATAAGAAACTACCAACCAAAAGGTAACTGGTGTCTATTATCTCTAATGAAGTATTATCATACTGCTTGGGAAGCCAACATAATGTCAGCTATAGAGCATCGATGTACCAGCTATCATATACCAAGGAGCCTACAGGGGCCCTGTAGTCTCCTTGCATATATACAGAGGTATAATATCATTATCAGGTATATGTAATAGGAAGAGGCCAATGATACTGTATGCTCATTTTACTTTCGTTGGCGGGACATCTCATTTATATCATCAGAACGACAATAGTGTTGTACTAAGAGCTATAGAGTTTACATATAGTGTCCAAAAGGCATCAAACCTACCTAATTCGTTGAGAATTCGAAGTAGGTAAAGCCGGTAGTAGAATATATGTACATACCTGAAAAGATAAGAAAATACATTAGCTAAATAATTATACAAAACATATAGATTTGCCTCTAAAACCAATAACATGCCCACACATCAAGTTAGAATCACTTGTACCCTTTCTATGTGTACATATTTTTGCTATGCTCGGAGATGAATAGAAATAGTACAACATTCATACCTTCATCCAATATATCACTTACACTGAAATGGGAACGTGTTGGTTTTAAAATCTAATATTATAAGAAGAGATTTCGATTTCGAAAGATGTGGGAAAAAGGTGAAGATAACAAAATACAAGGTGTCTAGTTCTGCGCTTAATATTACTGTACCCTGGAGGCATGCATAATATCAGCAGAATTAGGCCGACAGAACCGGTTACGAAGGGCAACGCTTAAGATTAACTTTGGTGCCAATGCTGAGGCAGATTCACAGTTATTTCGAGTTTCCATACACTAGCGTTATCATAATCTTGCAGTACTTTCCGCAGAATGGTAAATCTTCGTTAGATGCAATTCAGTGGATCCTATTAAACTTATTGACATTTGAGTCCAATTAATCAGAGAAAATGCAGCGTGGGAAGCAGCCACTTTGTATAAATGCTAATTCACAGTCCTCAGAACATCTGACGCACCCGAAATTCAAAGGTGCAAGGAAAAACGTCGGATTTCTAACTGTCTTGACTACACAAGCACTGGCAATCGAATTCAATCCCCATGCTAATATTAAATCCCTGACGCTCGGAGCTCGAGCAAAAAATGCAATTAATTGGAGCATGTAGCGGCCATAAACGATTGGTTGTGCTGTTTATTCGGGAGGCGACACTCTAGTGATCCGGGTGGAACTTCTCTTCAAGAAACCAAAAAACATTCACTGCCAGTGGAACTCTCCATAAGAGTCTCTAATAAAAGAACATCGCCAAGATCGATACTTTCCCACAAAAAGGTGCAAGAGTTTAATCACTCATCGAACACCCAGATTGCAGGCAATCGAACGGCCGATTGCCGGTCGTCGGGCCGATTGGCAGCGTCTCTCCTCCAGTAGGGTGTGCCCCGCACCTGGAGTTTCCCCAGCGGCCCAGGAGGAAGCAGCAGGAGTGATAAGCTCGTCAATGATTCCTCCTGTCACACATACAAACGCCTCTGCTGGGTCTTACAACTGTTCCTCACACCTCAGCGACGCCCAATCAAAACCTCCAATTGGCAAGGGCTAATCGGGCATGTGTTATTAATCTCCTTGCTACTGCCCGTTTTTTCTACCGCTTTCAGCTGGTGCAACCGAGAAAAAAAAGTATTCAATAATAAGGGAGTTGTATTGTGCATTGTGTCCCCTGTCAGGATGGCTAACGTCGTTGCTGCCGCCCAGGCCGCTGACAAGAATTCAATGGCCGCGCAGTGGAGCTGAAAAGGCTACACCGGGAGACGGAGGCGCTCGTTGTAATGAGCTGCTCGCCGGCTGAAGGCTTTCTCCTTCCCCCGTCTTGTTGAGCAGCTCTTATCAAAGCTAGCGCGTCTTGTTCAGATCGTCGGATTGTTCCGCCAGGTTGGCTTCATCACAGAAGCCTGTATCATATGGGACCGGCCTGCCGCCGGCTTACAACGGCTTCGGACCTGCTCACTTGTCCGCTTTTCTTAAGCATGTACGAGCAGCTCCTGAGCCGTTGGTCTTTTTTTGCCGATGGTGTTTTCTGAGGGAAGCTTACAGGTCTGAGTAGTAATGGTATCTACTTTGATGCTGCTTTATATAGGCCCTACGTTTATATGTGTCACGCTTTTCTTTTTTACAGGCATGTATACATATATATGTGTCAAGCATTTTCTATTTCTGTTTTAATGAATCGTTGTATGTCGCCTGCGTATTAATTATCTGCATAAGCTTATGTACTGTTTTCCTCATTGTCTCGTCAAATAAAGAACAATGTCAGTAAACGCGTTGGATACCTTGCCTCCTGTGTGTAGAACACTATAGCTATTGTGCGGTTCTCCTAGTTTAGTCGCCTTTTCAGCTGGCAGTGGTCAAACTGACCAGCAATTAGGTCAGCTGGACACCCGCAGTGGTCCACTGGGGGTGGTCAGCCACAATCAGTCGAGTACAAGTGTCCGACTGGCAGCACTGATCCCCACCACCCAACAAAACACATGCTGTAAAAACAGGACACCCCGCCGGTCGCGAGTAACTCAATTACGGCGTAAATAGCTGGCGAGCAGCTCGGCGGAGGCCTTATTCCACGCTCGAGGGGGCGTCCCTGCCGCCTCACCGACCCCAGGCCTTGTCCCGCGAGCGGCCGCGTCACGGTCGACTTGCCCTGGCTCTCCCCCGAATTATCTCCTCGCGTCGAGCTGCTCTCAAAGCCGACGAGCTGCTCTAGGGCCCGCCCAACAACACCCCCAGGCGCCCTGACCCCCCACAGTGCACACCCCAGTCATCAGCCCCCCCTAGGACACCCCTGACTTTAACCACTAGGCTCCCTGATATAAACCACCAATAGGGCCCGTCACAACCCCTCTAAACAGGCCATAACCACCCATCGTTCACGCCTGCTGTTCCGAGCAGCTCTGAGCAGCTCGGGGTAAGCCGTGCCGAGCTGCTCGCATCCTCTGTTTACTCAGCTTGTGGAACGAGCAGTCTTTCCTTCCCTACATCACCACCTTGCCTGCACGGAATAACAGCCAATACGTCGCTTTTTCCCGTCTTGAATGTAGGTCTTCTACACTAAGCCTATCATCCGAAGCTCAGAGATTACATACACACACCCTTCCAGACGCGCACTGCAATTAACGATAAAGCTCTATTTTAGGACTTACCTGGTACTTTATGGAATTAAATTCCCTTTCTAGTGTACATTGCTCAATAGAGTGGACGTGGAATGGTAATAGCCCTTTCGCGTTTATAGACAAACTTAATTTAGAATTGATATTTGTTTTCGAACATTAAAAGTTTGCCGCATAGGACACGTGCTATCGTTGTCAGCATCAGAAATACAATATTCTGCTAGGGCTTTCTTTTCTATATTGAAATTTATATAAAAGCTTGATGTACCTGCAGATACAATCTTATCTTCAAACATTATATTCCCAGTTACATTGCACAGTCACTATTGGAAAAAGTGATTCCCATAAAAAGTATCTTCAGACGAGATGACTGTTTCGAGAAGATTAAAAACATGGGACAAAATCGTATGGGTGTCTTTTACATACATATATACTCGCTGATTATGTGTATATGTGAGAAGATTCTAAAGCCACCGGGTGTCAGCCAGGATCAATGCAAACAACTGTAATAGAAATCGCAAGCACTCCACCCACCCTTAAATACTTAGAAAAAAAAAACTTGCTTATGTTAAATCCTTTAATGTATCACGTATGATGTTAACGTGAACAACATCTTTTAGTCATACTAAAATCTGAAACTAACATCCTTGTTCCTGTCGTGACTATAGCTCTGAAATAGGACGTGGCCTGGCCCTTCTTGCCCTAGGACATATCCCTAGGCCAATAAAATGATACATGACATGACAAGAATCCCGTAGCATGTGCAACGTTATGGGTTGGGCAAGTCGTAAGGTTTCATTTCATCATTGATAATCAGCGACAGCCACTGCAGGAATAGATGGGTAGTAAGGGAACTCTTAAGCAGAGTGATCGTTTAGGAAACTTTCGTCTTATTAAACTAGTTTCGAAATATCAGTCTATACCAAAAAGAAATTTCACACGTCGGACATTTGTCTGACATACAATACTTTAACATAGACACCTTGATCAGCTCACGTCGGACATACATCGGACATGTCCGGATGTCCGGCGTTATTGGCGAACACTGAAATATTGACCGTGACATTTCTCCACGTATCTGTTATTAACCTGCATACACACTGATTTAAATACTCATTCAAATTTGAGTTATTTGTATAACTTGGCCAAAAGGCCGGAAACTGGATTCCCAAAAAGAACTTGTTATTGCTATACACATCAATGTTCTCGTGCATATAATCTCAGTTTGAGTTATTGTTCATGGCTTTTATGGTGTGCTTGAAAATGTCTATTCCAAAAAGACATCATGAGAAGGGAATACCGCTGTCCTACACCGCTGCCATACAAGAAATGAATCATTATACTGCTCCTTCAAGGATGGGAAAACAATCCCCAAATCTATCTTTGCGAAATGAATAAGCTGTCGACGTATGGTTATAACTTCCTATTAGCTCGCTGCATCCCACCGCCCACTTTTCATTCCGCAGTTAAAGCGTCGTTAATACACATCTGCCGCTGAGTTGTCCTTAATCTGTGGGGCCGAGCCGAGCAGACCTGAGTGGTTATGAGCAGTTGGGAGCTGCTCAGATACACCCTCATCAGCTCACGTCATCGCTTACGGATCCATCAAGGCAGGCCGGCGCCTGTAGACTTAACCCACGTCCCAATCACCTGATTATTTCTTTATTACGTCAATATTGGCAAAAACAACAAGTCTTAACCAGAAAAACCATCATTTACCCCCAAGGAGTGACCTCCGTGCAAAACAGATGGTATTATGCCACCCGCTGCTGGTCATGTGTGTTTTACAAACAGGGGAAAAACAGAATGAAGGATGACTTGGAGATTGAATGGGAAATAGTTGTGAGTGGGGTGGGTGTGTAGGGAGCTCCGTGCCTGCTGCCATTATGGTTACAATCATTGCTCTATCCATTAAAACAGCACGCCTGCGGCGGAGGGCCATTCTCATGGCGTGTATAAAAAAAATGAGAGCTCAGCTCAGCTCTATCTGGATGGGGGATGAAACAGCGGTATGAAACAGCGGTATAAAAAAGGGGAATGAAACAGGGGAATCAACAGCAAACTTGGCCATTATGATTCTATTACCAAAGTGATAGGGTAGCTGTTAGGTCCTGTTAATGACCTAAAATACTGATAATATTGCCTTAAATTCACCTGATTCTGTCGTCTCTCTGAATTCCTAACTGATACATAACATACAATATTATAGACTGGTTATATTTTGTCTAGCAAAAATATAATGGATCTCGAATCCTGAGGCGGGGATAAGTCTAGCTTCACCGATTAGGGTATGAAATGTCAACCCTGGTAATTAGGGGCATCCCCAATGAGGTCATTTACCATTTATCTTATCAGGCCGTCCTATCTATGCAGACTTTTCCAAATCTATCGCATCTCTTATTAGCAGGGATATGGAGGTACCGATGGAGATATGATTCCGTATGCGTATACTCTAAATTCACTATCAGCCATCATCAAGTATGTTTTTCTCCCGAACGCTTGTTCACTATGGTCGTCCTGCTCGACCGAAATTACCTCCTACTGCTGTCAGTGTACAGCTATACGACGATATTATATGAAGCAGCTGTGTGACTTTCCTTTTTAGCATTATTTTCATCGGTCGCATTCATACTAAGGTTTTGCAATACTTATTTTTTTCTTGAAAATTAAATGCACAACTTGTTTTCCTTAAACTACTGTATAGTATAATTTTTCACGCCAACAACATTCACAGGTTGATCATACGTTCCTGATGATTTTTCTGAAACTACTTTTTCTAAAACGTGTTAGCATTAAAACTCCTGTTTTCTCGTTTCCTTATACTACTACCACTTGCCTGCACAATTGCTCCATTTCTTACTACTACTACCCCAAATAGACCATTTCTGACCCTCATTTGCCTGCACCGCTCACCCATCTAGATCTCGAAGCAGGTAACATTCCAACGTCGCCGACATAATTCGCCCATTTCCTTCTACAACCACTCCACTTCCAGATCCCCCGCCTGGAGCTGGCATGCAGGAGGCCGGGAGCCTTATTCATGAGACTCCTCCAGCGTCCCCCCGCAGTGATAAGTGTTGGAGGAGCCTAATTCCCGCGCCCCAACCCCAGCTTCCAGCCACTTTATTATGACACGATTGCATTGCCATCAGGCAGCATCAAACGCCCTTTCTCCCAACTTCTCTTCTGTGAAATTTCGATACGGAGGATTTTAATGCCGCTCCTCCCCACCAATTATCCACCAACATTACCCCCTCCACTTTCAGCCCCCCCTCCCCCTCCACCCACTCCCGGATTATCAAATTACGCCGCCATTAAAAGTGGTGCCGTTTGCCGATTGAGAGAAACGCCAAAGAGGAGTGGGTAAAATTATCCTCCTTTTTTCTCCAGGCCGATTAGAAGATGATGATCAGTCTACCAGCAGGAGACCCTCACTTTGTTAACCACCCATGGTTAGAGGGTGACCTCAAACCCTGGAGGAAGTGACCTTGAAATGTTGAAGTACTTTACATGGGCACGTTCCCCTCTATAATTCTATCAGGAATTTCAATATTGATCATTGATTACGATAGGAGAGCCATTTGCAATGGAATAAATTCATTTAAAGCTCTGAAATGTGCGGGTAATTGGCATGACTGGCAACTGTAAATGGCATCAGAATGAGTTAATCCATAAAGCTCTAAGTAGAGATATCGTCGGTGCGTCTGTATTACTCCTGTTAACCATGTTAATGCACGTAGTGCACTTGATCAAACTTTCCTGCAGAATATGCTCTCCTTGCAAATATCAATATTCATTATGTAACGTTGATGTGTTGCCCTTTTTTGATTATATTCTATCACTTCAAAGTGATAAAAGAATAGTGTTAAGGACATTCAAATTATCTGGTCGGCAGTAAATGTACCAGTAATAGATTTGGGTGATATCCTGCCATAAAGGTAACCAAACACCATTCACTGAACTAAAGAATATATCTCAATTCTCGCTTTTACTTGAATCTTGTACAATAAAGACTTCAGGTAAGATATGGAAAGACTGTTTTCAGCTAAACGCCAACATGTTCTTTTTCATTAATACATGAGCAACAGGTGCTCTTCCATTGTCTTGCTACATGCGACCGACAAGAATAGCTGCCACTAGTCCTCTATGAGAAGGACACTTAGCTGCTACTGTGCATGGTCCTTGAAAAAAGGCCCTACCTTCTGAGGCGTCAAAGGGGGAGTGCATGCCGCACCTGAGACTCTATAGAGAGGGGACTGACGCCACGGTCCATACCCGACGTGTCAAGATGGAGGCTTTGAAAGAAGCTTCATGTGATGGATCTGAGCCTCATACAATCTTTTCATAATCCTTCTACTGCTCTGTGTATAGACTCCGTGCTGCAACCCATCGCCTTCCTTCTTCTCATAGGCCTGAGGCAGTGACTTGAGTTGAGGAGTCCAGGGACAACCCTAGCTACCTGATGCAATATGAGTAAGATAATTAAATAAAAATATCAAAGGAATTAAGGGTCTTATTTCAGGGTATGCTGGGATTTGGGTGGGGTGGTTCAGAACGAGAAGAAGGTTGGATATTTCACACCCGTAACATAATGTTACTTGATACCATGAGCATTATAAATGACACTTATACAAAGAAACAGATGCGATGGAGTAATGCATGCAGAAAACAAAGCCCATAAATGTACAAAAAGCCTGACAACTCAGGTACCTGAGTTGTACCCAAGGATGCAGTGCAATACAAGTCAATTGATTACTGAGACATGCACGGTTCCTTGAGCCTGGCTTTCACTGCGCGATTTAGATTTTGGGCAATTTGATAATATCTTAATTTTCACTAGGAAAATTGGAGGAACCAGTGCATGCTTTACATTATTTGACACATAATTCCAAACCCTTTCTAATGATATGCAGTATGTAGGCTATATATGATAAGCCTTAATTCCTACTGTCGGAAATCGCGAGTCAAATCGGATAGTTCAATACTGCCTTTAGATCTGCCGCCCTCACATGCTGCGCCATTAACAAGGGCCGGTACATGATATGATCAGGTACCTTTTCCCCTTCATTCTGTTTTCATATTGATCCATCCGTTCAGCATTAGACAGACCTGTTGGATGTTTTCTGATTGATAAGATGTAAGGGCTATATTTTATGTACGTTCTTTTTTTCTTACTAGCAACACCCCGGGGGCAACACCCTATAAACGTGTTGTTAGCAATGTATCTATAAGGGGACAGATATGTTCTAATCTTTCAAATCTGTCAACAGTCATTTCAAAACATGTATCGAAATGCGTGCACCTACAGTTTCCGGCTGAAACCCAAAACTTGATATTAGAGTGAACCTAGGGGGTGTAACAACTATATTGCGTGTGGTATGAAATGTACTTATGTTCAGATTACAAGTTGCTGCTAATCGTTACAATCTCGTATTAATACTAGTCATAATGTCAGTTCTGGAGCAGAGCTTCCATGAGAGGCGAAATTGTATTAGTCAATAGTTCAAACCCAGAAAGAATTCAAAAAAATAAAATAAATAAAACATGAAATCTCTCCTAAAATTTCTCACATTTTTCAGTTTTGCCAACAAAATATGTCAGGATGCCCTACCCCCCTATATGCAAAAAAAAATTCTCTTCAGATTTGGACATATCTCAAAAATGACCCAAAATATTTCAAAAAACCTGCAGAAATCCGCGGAAGTCTGGTGTGGGCCTAGCGTGAGTTGACTGCGACTGGTGGACAAGCTGCGTGACATATTACGTAATAGGTAGGGTGGGTTGGGGGTGAGTAGCGCGACTGCCGCTACTGGATAACTAGGTCAAACTTTAATAATCCACAAGTTATAATTTCATGACAGAAACAAATCTGAAAAAAAAGTTAATGACCAAAGTATTTCCCCATCTCCCCTCATGCAAAATTTTATAATTGTCCCTTAATGTGTTGCATTTTGACAAGTGCTATGAGTCTGGTTTCTTGTCACCTTGACCCTTGTGTCCCCCAATAATGGCCGCCCCCATGCCCAAACTCACGCACGGACAATATACAGTGTAGGCCGGCTGGGATGGGGCGTCTGGACCCGTCACGCTTCACTGCTGAGAGTGAATGACCTACTTTTGCACCGGCGTTATTTTCGTCCGCCATTTTGCTTTCTTTCGGCGAGCAAGTGCTAGAGATAAAAAATGAAATAATGCAAAAATGTGGGAGGAAACATGAAAATGCAGAATAAACTATTCTTCCCTGATATGTTTGGCATGATATGATCAAAGTTATATGTCCCTGAATTTTAATAATTCTGAGAAAAAAGGGCGGACAGCTTCAAAAATCACAAATCTTTGAAAACTTAGCTGGTTCCTGGAGTCAAGTGCTTTGAATCTATGTATTTGCTTCATGTATGCTGCTAACCAGCGAAAAAAGTCTATATTACAGAACTTCGGCGAAATGTCATTTCGCCTCAAAACCAGGTAAACGTATACCTACTAGGCCTATAAGAAATTTATTACTAGGCCTATAAGAAATTTATTAAGTGATCATGATGTGTCTGTATCACTCTATGACCATTGCATTCTTTAATTAAACTGTCAACTGTACTAGCTATTATTGACTGATTTTAAGACTATCTATCTTAATGATAAGTAGGATAGTCATGAATTCTACCTGGAATACACATTACAGTACCATGACATTTAACCGAAAGGGGATCTAAAGTTGAGATGCAAGTTCTAGTTCCTTTGACTGGTTTTTAAGATTATTAGAAACGTGGAATGGAACTGCATCATTTCTGAAATAAATAGTATCAGGTTTCTAGATGAAACATCAAGGAATCTTGAACGCTAGAAATCGTATTCTCGAAACTGAACCGTTGAGCTCTCTCATCTCACGAGATCAGAACTGCGACGTTTTGAATTTCATCTTCCGTTGGGTCTATTCGCTAACTGCTTATTTTCTTTTCTCTCTCTATCCTTGAGGGTCTTTCCTCAAGATTTCAACTTTCCAAGGCAAGTTTTATCATATTAAGTTACTGACTGAACTTTTGAATCAATATCCTTTCGTATGCAATGCTGAAGACGTCAGTTTGCATTGGCAAATCTTCTCTGGCACAAAACGTATCAGCATCCAATTGAAGTATATGAGGTCTGAATCTTTCATTTGTTACACTCATCTTGAACAGTGGCACAGCGTTAGTATTGGTGACGGTTTAGATTATTACGTACACGCACAGCCCTGGGCCTTACGACATTTTTTCTAATATTATATCACCCACAATATTCACTCGTGTGTAATTTTTGTTATTAATGCAAATACAATGTATTGTCTCGAGCCAATAATTCATATGTAATTGCTGGCGATATATTTATCGTCATATATCATTTCATCAGTTAGGCACTGACACCTTCGTTGTATCGGTAACAGGCTTATCTTACCACTGCCCTTTCTGTCTGATGTATCAAGTTTCATAAATTCCATAAAGCAGCTAGTTTGAACATATTCTATTTCACAAAATTTGAGCTCACCGTCCAATGCAATGAATATACTATGAAAATATTTTCCATTCCAATTAATGTAATCGCCAATAAGATACCACTGAACACTCAATCCCCTTGCAGTCAAGGTAAATCTACCAGCCATTCTCCATACATTTCATGTAAACCTACGACCCCTCTCCTTTTCCATAAGACTCCCAGGCTAAATCGGCCTGTGCATGGCACCCAGTATATCTCGACAATACCCATTACAACCCCTCAGAAGCGGCGACATGTGATAGGAGGCTGTCAAAGAGGTATAATTGGCTTCCTCCGGTGCGAGTTAGCCGACGGACGACTCGGGTACATCACTCAAAGACGGCCCTTCTTTGGGGCAGCTTCCTTCGTATGGCCCCAAAAAAGGGCACCACCAATGATGAAAGTGTGCCGAGGAAATTGGTAAGATAGATAGGGATTGCCCTCCCCCGAACACCGCCATACCCTCCCACAAAGCAAACCACTTTGGCAGGGATAAAGGGGGACCTGTTGAGCTGGTCCTACGACGTCCGCATTGCTTATCCTTAATTCATGAGCTATTTACAGGGTAGGAAACTACAGTTGGCACCATCCGACCAATGTACTTTGAACAGATTCATGCACTGCTGTATCAATTCATATTTTCGTTTTTTTCCTCAGACATTTGTCCCAAAATGCGAAGTTATGTAGTACATTAGTCTGACGTGTTGTGTCTTTTTTTATTATTATTTGTAAAGGTGGAGAGGGAAGTAACCCTTAAGGAGCCTCCCGTATATAGAAACACTTCCTGTTATTCCGCATCTGTACAAGCGGCCTCGAATAGGATGATAAATAATACAAATTCAATTTCCTTGCAATCTATGTTCGCCTGTTTTTAGTATTACTTGCTGTGAGTGGGAGTCTATGGGTGTGATCCACGATGCGATAATGGCTTGCTTCAATACGCATTTCAGAAGTTGGTTGTTGAAAGAAGTTATTCCTGTGAAGTATGCAACAATACATTTTCAAAATTTTGAATAACTGTTATCACAGAATTTAATTTTAGACCCGGAAAACAAGATTTCGGAATGTCTGACAGACACGAGAAGAAAACTAGCTGGCGCGTTGTTGGAACGTGGACCGCTGGCTTAATGACTGAAATAGAACTGTATCAGTGTGCATAAGCTATATCAGCAGGTTTTTTTGGGGGATCACTTGCTGAATACATGTTGGCAGGTAGGTGTGATTTGGGTACAATTGAGTTGGATAGGAATGACCGTTATGGTGTGTGTTTGTGTGTGTGTGGGGGGGGGGGGGGGGGGCAAAGCTGGCCTGGGTTGGGTGGTGGTGGGATGCAGGGGCGGACGGCGAGGTCCGGTGTGTGAAAGGTAAACTTGACCTCACAATAATAGTACATGACAGTTGCCAAGGTTACGGCCAAGCATCCGACAACCGCTGCACTAAGGTACTATCTCCTCTGCTGAGGTTAAGACTCCATGCACCTCTCCGGAAACCACTATGCACCACCTCCTATATAGCTCCTACAGGTCTACCCCATAAACCCCCTCCTGCAGCCAGGCCTACCCTATAAACCCCAACCTATGGCCTGGTCTACCCCAGACACCCCCTCCTTTAGCCAGGCCTACCCCATACACCCCACCCTACATACCGACCCAATATACCCCCTCCTATGTTCGGAACTACCCCATACACCCCTTCCTACAGCCAGGCCTACTCTATAAATCCTAACCTATGGCCCGGTCTACCCCATACACCCCTACTTGTGGCCAGACCTATCCCATACGCCCCCTCCTACACCCAGGCCTACCCCATACAACCCTTCCTACACCCAGGTCTACCCCATACAACTCCTCCTTCACCCAGGCCTACCCCATACACCCCTTCCTACGCCCAGGCCTACCCCATACACCCCCTCCTACACCCAGGCCTACCCCATACACCCCTTCTACACCCAGGCCTACCCCATACACCCCCTCCTACACCAAGACATACCCCATACACCCCCTCCTACACCAAGACATACCCAATACAACCCCTCCTACACCCAGGCCTACCCCATACACCCCTCCTACACCCAGGCCTACCCCATACACCCCTTCCTATGTTTGGGCCTACCCCATACACCCCTTCCTATACCCAGGCCTACCCCATACACCCTACCCTACATACCAACCCCATACACCCGCTCCTATGGCCAGAACTACCCCCATACACCTCATTGTACACCTAGACCTACCCCATACACCCCTTCCTACACCCAGGCCTGCCCCACACACCCCCTCCTATAGCCAGGCCTACACCATACACCCCCTCCTGCTGCCAGGCCTACCCCATACACCCCCTCCTATGGTCTGAACTACCCCATACACCCCTTCCTACACCGAGGCCTACCCCATACAACCCCTCCTCCAGCCAGGCCCACATCAATAGGATCTTGGGGTTATCAATATACATCTGTCAGCGTTCCATCATCCTGTGCCCCGACGACCCGTGCCTCCTGGTGCCCCGTGCTGCATTCCGTGCCCCCATTTATACAGCTCCAGGACCGAGCAGCTCCAGGTGAGGGTTCAGCAGGTCGGGACCTGCTCCTGGGGCCTTTGTGGGGCAGTGTCCGGGCCTCGCTGGGTCAGTGCATGAGAAGATCTTTTATTTATGCGGGCATTTTAACACGTTCCTCCTTGGAAAATGGGGCACATTCTACACATGCATGTCCTGGGTTATGAGTGGGCATACAGAATATAGGTGTGTTCTGTTGTGTGTGTTTGGGGGTTCCCTATTGAATGGAGGTGTTGTCTCGTTATTAACTTTGTTTTACAAGTTCGAATACTCCTCATGATCCATTCGTATTTATTTTGAACCAAAGAGATTGAGTTCCAGGAATCCAGGGATGATGTCAGAAATACTTTTGATGAAAAAAAATCGCCCATCATGTAATGTGCGTTTTGCCCAATTCTAATGCTTAACTGTAAGTTATACATTGAACCTCCAATAATGAAAGGGACAATCGGGCATTACATCTTTTTCGATTATCTGTTTTAATGTGGGAAATTTCGCACGGCATGGTCTTTACCGTATCCCTGCATGTAAGCGTATTCTGCCTAAACATAATTTAAATTTGATACAGGTACTTAGAACTTCGGTAAAATGATAGTTATGTGGTGAGGTGCGCACAGAACCCGGGGGAAGGGGCATATATAAGATGTTTTGTAAGATGCCTAAAGAAATACTTCCCCAAACTCCATGATACTGACTGACAAAGATTTCTGAGATAAATCAATTGATTCTTTTTTGTACGATGCTGATCTAACAGTAAAGTAAATGATTGTATATTTGTATTCAAATCAAAGTTACCTGATCGAAAAAGTTTTAAAATTCTGTGGAATTCCGTGTTTCAGAGGAATCCTTAAATATCCGCAATACTAAGGTTATCAGGCCCAGCTCCTCATTACAGTAAAAGTAATGCTCCCTTTAAACATACCTCTTGAGCAGCTCACTAAGAACTCATTAACGACTCACTCCTGCTCACTTAAAGGCAGGCCGGCGATTACTGTTCGAACAAGTCTAATTACTGCCCGACTTGTGACGGCTGTCAGCCACAAATCAAAGTCTGCTTCCTTCAAACTAGTGAAAGGTCCTATGGGACTTAAGCCGTATCCCCACTGGACTCAATCGGTCCGTCCTACCAAAATAATCGGCCGATTTTGGTGCCGATCATGCCTTTGATTGATCTCTTATTATTACAGTCAGAGCAAAATACAAGTTACTAGGATATAACCAGATAACCTCATTAGTGTCATTGACATCAAATAGTAGAACTACAAAAGGGATATCGATATCAGATGACTGTTTCTTAGATTAAAGACGCACGACCCCCTATTAAGTCGGCGGTAACATGTCCTAAATCTAGAGTAATTCATTATGTTTATCTATAATTATTCTACATTAATAGCAACATCCTGGTTCCAACGATTCCAATAAGAGGCAATCCCGTCAATGTTTTGATCCCGGAATAGCATCTCAATGGAGGGTTGGCCTAATAGGCATAGTTAATGAATGTGATGAAAACCAAGTAGACAATGCTTTCTTCAAACTTTTTCCTGAGATTTCTGACAATGATATTAATAAGTATAACCATAAGTGTGTTCTAACAGTATATTACATGGCCATAATTATTGCTATTTTGTGTCATTTCGACAGTCTGACCTACTAAACGAAACAAATTTGATGTCTGTCCTCAAGACATACAATATTGGGACATCAACACAATGTATTTCGGTCGAGGCAATGTGATTCCTCGATATCTGCCCCTTTCCTTACACATCAGGCCGTCTCTGTTGAGAAAGTAGGAAGTCCAACTCCCTGTAGGCCTTCCCCAGTCCTATATCAATTCTCTCACTGGCCCTGCTATCAGCCCACCATCGGCACATGCGCAGTGGGACGCGTGGGGCTTCCGAGCGATAATTGGCAGTTCTGTATCAACACGTGTAGCCGGAAGTACATCTTGCCTTCCCATAAGGCCCTGTTCTACTGGCGTGACGTCACTGCTCGGCAGAGAGCATGCGCTCAGCTGCTGCTTCTTACCGGGCTTTTTATTCCTCTGGGTGGTTTCTCGCCACCTCTTCCTCACTAGCCCCCGACCCCTGCGGCGCCCAAACTAGACTAATTAGAAGTGAATTTCAGTTCATCTGCTTTCTCTTGTCGCAAAGATTGCCTCGGGGGCCAGCCCGGGGCGCCGGCTCAATCTCGGGAAGCTGGCCAACCAATTTGCGACCTCTGCCCCGCCGAGGTGTTGTGTAGTCCCGGGCTGACTGGCAGGTGGTGCACACTTAATGGTTTCCTTCACTGCCATTGGTCGATAATAACATGCCGTGGTCTCGGGGCAGTGCATCTCGCCACTGTTGCCACTGCTACACGAGCACCATTGGAACCGTTGGCCTGACTCCCGCTAGCAACACTGACCACCAATTTTCGGTATAGTCCACTAACACAACCTCACTATCCCCAATTTCATCTACACTATAAAGTGTGGGAGTTTTTCTCTTATGCCCACAGACAAACAGTGTAGGCAATGCATCAGGAACCTTCTAGGCTAGAGGCAGTTGGCGCAAGAAAGGGTTAAGCCTACGACTGACTTGTACAAATTCATCCTGCCAGATCGCTATCAGCAACCAACAGACGCTCCCCCCCCCTCCCTCCCACCTGCCCAGAAGCCATCCTGCCATCTACCTCATAAATCACAGATAAGTCACTCCCCTCCCCGTCCCCAGAATACTTATCACGACTACAGACAGCGCCCGCCTGCTAGGCCTTGTCAACAGAGGCGTCTTCCTATAATAGTAACAGCTGGCCCCAGGGTTAGGCCTTCATATGGAGGGGAGAGCTGGGGAAGGTTAGGCATAGGCCTTATTATGGAGAGGAGAGTGGGAGAGGGCAACCCCCACATATAGAGGGAAGGCCTGGGTATAGGGTTAGGCCCACATATGGAGGGGAGAGCTGGGTGTAGGGTTAGGCCGACATATGTAGGGGAGCCTGGATATAGGGTTAGGCCGACACATCTAGGGGAACCATAGATATAGGGCTAGGCCAACATACTGAGTGGAGGCCTGGGTATACGGTTAGGCCTATATTATCATGGAGGGAGGCCCCATGGGGGTCCGGGTAAGAATAGGCCCTCGGTAGCCCCTGCTGATTGTATGAGGCGACGATAGGGGGGACCCTGCACTGACCAAGTGGTTTTTGGGTTCAATTCCCGGTCAGTGCTTGGTTCACTAAGGGATGAGGTGCAGCAAAAATGATCGCCAGGTTTTGATCCCCTGCTGCTTGCCCGCCCTGTCACCTTCATCTCATAGATTCAATCACCAAAGACAGAATTCGTCCCAACTGGTTTCGCCGTGAAAATGACCCTGGCTGTCGGTACGGCGTAAAACACCAAACACTCACTCACTCATAGAGGGAGAGGTGGGGAGGCTTAGCCTTTTAATATGATGGCTAGTCAGACCAGAATACGGATTGACGCAGTCCCATTCTTCTTAGAACTAGAGTACATATGGGCCTTTCCCCCCAGGCCAGTTGACTTCAAGGCACTCATTTAAGAAGTGGGGCTGAGAATACGGTCAGACTAGACAGTCTATTTCTAAGCAATCTGTGTCTGGGCCTTCATTATATGGAGGCTCGTAGCGTTTCACTATATGTACACACATTATCCCCTACGTCTCTCCAAAAATACGACAAACTATTATAAGTGTATATCCATAGTAAGAGTCATAAGCGTTGGCCCTTTTCATATTCTTACGCGAGTTATAATTAAATGATAAATGATCTGGCCGAATCACTCTATCATACTGTTTTTTCTACATTCCTCACGTCTAGATTTTCCAATATCTCCATAATTATAACCTCCATACTTCCATAAAGCGTCCCGAGACGGGTATCTAGGGGATCATCTTGGCTGTCCAACTTATACTGTCTCAGACAGATGACTGCAAATGACCATCGTCCAACCCTTTAGACATGGTAGACTGTTTCCACCTACAAAACCGGTGTGCTCTTGTTCCTTGTAGTTACAAGGCTTTTAACTACTTTTTATGAGGACGCTGTGCTGTCTAAATGAACGTACCGGACACATGTACAACACCTGCCGTTACTAAGTAATTCCTATTTCACCAACTACAAAACGTTTGGTACAGAATGCATAGTTGGTGATTTAAGGCGTTTAAAAAAAAGTATGCGAAAGGAGAATGCAGACATAGCATTTTTTTATTCCAGAGATAGATTTATAAATGCGAAAATGCGCCGCATTTATATCTGATACTGCACTGCTGCTATCCAGCCCCTAACTCCCCTCCCTAACGCCATATCTGTATGCCTACATAAAGGTGGAACATAAATTACAGTTTCTGAGTGACAGATAATCAAATCTGTCTAATGCTGGCCACGGCCCATTCCCAAGACCACCACCAACCTAACATTCTGTATAGGAGATCTAGAATCACGGGCATGGCCTTGGTAGGCTGGTGGCTGAGGTGTAGGAGGCAGCAGGGTGTTTGGTGGTAGCGGAGTATAATCACAGCCAGGCCAAACTAAGTGGTTTGTGGACGGCCTACACAGCGATGGATGATCTAATGTCATCAAATATGAATGCTTTCATTGCTGGCTGCGTTTTAGTACGGTTTGGTCACATGCAGGGATGCCTCCTACATTCACCCGATTCCTGTATGGCTTTAGATATACTATGTATTTGAATACGACTACTGCCTGTTATAACACTACCGGATGAAGCCCCCGAAAAGAAACTAAATGATTTAAGACAGTGAGAGTTTTATATTTGACTTTACCTAAGGAAAATCAGCCTGTGAGCTTAAATGGGTGTCCTTTCACCAACAAGTTATCACCTCACTTGAGATCAATCCTTCACTTTCTTTTTTCTATAGACCTCAGGCCTTCACTCGGGCCTATTTCTATAGACCTCAATTGATAAACCGCCCCTCCTTATACGAAAATGTATAAGCCATGTCAGAAATATTGAATTATGTAGATTAAGGCTAAAAGCATTTGGGATCGTTTCGGTTCTATGCCTATTGACCGGCATTTAAACGAATTCGGTTCAGCTTACAGGTGATCTGTTATTATGTGATGGCTTTGCATGCCTGTCATCGGACCATGTCCCTGTGCAAACAACATTTCATGGCATAATCATGACATGGATGCCTTTTTCTAATACATGTGTATAGTTAGATTTCCTCACGAATTTTCTAGCTAATGTAACTGCTACATGAAAGGCAGTCATTTTTTTTGTTTTAAAATTTTTAGGTTTGATTCATTGTGGAGCCCAGTTGGATGTTTCCTTGCATGAAGGCGAGTATTTAACCTCCAGTGGATCTCCTCCATGCATGACTTATGACTGGAACCAGCAAGTTCTGTCCTCCGATTTACACTGCTTTAATTAAGCCCCATAGGCCTACCTTTACGCGATCTGACACAGATACAAAATGAATCTGTGCTAAAATCGGCTAATTTGTGGGTACAACCTGCTGATATTAGCGCCGATCCGTCGGCCGACAATGTAAAAATGTCCTAGTGGGTATGGGACCTAAAGTTCCCGACATTGCAGTACCACGCTTCCGCCTTCAGTCTCATCTGAATATCACTCTATGCTGGATTCTGCATTCCCATCATGCTCCGCGCGGCACCACGTGACAGGAAGCCCGCCTGCCGCGGGCGACCATCCGTGAACACAATGGCGGTGTAATCCCGGCCAACGACGAGCCACTTCCGCCTTCACTTCCGGCCGCCGTCGTCAGAAGCGGATATCGTAGATTTCACCCACACGGGCCGGCCATATCTCCTGCCTCTGTCCTTTAGTCCCTGCTGTCAGGGTAATAACACATTTATACGATGTAGGACCACTGACACCCCTCTCGCCATCCCCATGTGGATACCTCACGTGACCAAAACAATCCGCCATTTGCATTCTCCGCCCTGGAGGCGGCCGTTGACGGCGCATGCGCGGTCGTCAGCAGCATGAGAAGGACGGCTAGGCATGAAAGTTTAATGCCCAACACAGGCCTATTGAATTGATGAATCGCTGACCTGGCCCTGTCCACTTTCTCATATTACACGATGCTGGGACGTCCAGGGCCGTCTGGTAGGTACTGGAGGCATCAAGACGGGGGTGGGGAGCCTGGAGGTGGTGGGAGGGGTAGGCTATAGGAGGGGAAGGTATAGATAGCAGTCTCCTCGGGGAGTCGGGATGCTTGAGGCCTGCAGCAGTATGAAATACGACTTTATGTATACAGCGAGAGGTATACACTTACACCGTTATGGGGAACGCCAGGGAAGCGGCTACCGTCTTAGATATGTATCTTCGTGGAACTGTTATTCCCTTTTAGTCCTGACTGACGACCAGTGGGTACGCACAGTGGTACGCTGGGGACGTGCTTCTGTGTACACTGCAATGTCTGACACATTTCAGTATGGCTGCATTTATAGCCAGCTAACCCATGAGACTCAACTGAATTGAACAGTTTGGTTTTTTGTTTGGTTTTAGTCAGTCTAACCAGGGCTGGCTTCACTACACAGACGGATGGGTTGAGTCATAAGTGACTTCGACCCGACTGATTTGTCCTTTGAAATACTGGGTAGTTATAAACTCGACTCCACTATGACCCTGAACCCTCAACACTGCACTTATTTCTTATATGCAAACCAATTGTTTGCTAGAACTGTACCGTCGTGGGTTTCCTAGCTTTTTCAATTTAGTTGAGGTTATTTGGGTGAGTGTTATGGGGTGTCCAATGACTATACTTTGCTGTTACTGTTTCACAATGTAGTTAACGCTCACAGTAACTGTGAGACATAAGCATCGCTTCTGCTGAAATATTCAAGTCACAGTCTCCGGTAAAAAATGCCTTTTAGATTAATAAAACACAAAGCCTTTCTACCTCCAGATAAGCGAATTCCTCGCACGTCCATCGACGGCCCCATTATAAAGAATAAGATCCCCATGGGTTATTTGGAATTCTATCCTGAAGTAAATGTCAAAAAACCTGCTTCTTCCCTGAGAATCACCTAGAATCCTTCATATAGATGTCTCCAAATTGCCTGAGGCTTTGGGCTAAGCTTTGAGACTACATATCTGCCTTAAAGGTAGCGAGGGGACCTTCTTTGCCTCAATTAGGCTTATCTTGTAACTTGATCATTACTGCTGACAAAGCTACTTAGCCTTTCTCTCATATGCGGGATGTATTCTGCATTCTCGAGCTAGAGGGTGAAGGAATATGCCTATGTTTCTTGAAAGTCTGACTAACAATGGTAAACGCCCGTTGACAATAAGTTTAATATTTCTGAAGAACATCCTTTTATCAGTGATAAATCATACTTCAATTCATATCTTTTGCAAGGGAACATCGTTAATGGAAATTGTTGTCGACTCTCTAATTGACAACGCATTTATATCAACTGCTTTAATCTTTTCTTTCATTATAGTGGGTGCCCATGTTTTTTTGAAAAAACAATTTAAGACATTTAAGACATTTCTAAGACCTATTCAATACCTAAGTGTGGCAAATGTAAGACCAATTTGCACCAGGTTAAGACAATTTTTATCGTGATCTCCCAGCCAATGAGGAGTGACCCCTTGTCCAACTGACACGACATGGCCGCGCCCAGTGCGAATCTCCTGTATGCGGAATACCCACTCTGTGAGTAGTATAAGGAAATTTTCCTCTTATGGAGGCTTCTCCACACAACTCGTGCGTGAGCAGTATATGGAAATGCTTCTATACATCAGGTTTTACATACTGGAGCATGTCCCCATTTCAGGCATGTGTCCCTTGTTGCTAAGATATATCAGGCTATATCATGGACCGTTGTCCCCATTTCAAGCACGTGTCCCTTGATG
The DNA here is from genome assembly GCA_936440205.1 of Lepidonotus clava. Taxonomy (NCBI): domain Eukaryota; kingdom Metazoa; phylum Annelida; class Polychaeta; order Phyllodocida; family Polynoidae; genus Lepidonotus; species Lepidonotus clava. The sequence goes on from OW387135.1 coordinate 26,865,965, forward strand.
CCGCATAACTTAACTGGGGCAAACCATATCAAGTCCCTCGTGTTTTTTGTCACTTGGAGCTAATTACAGATTGCCTCCTATCTCGTTTGGTAACGTCCCCACAAGTGATTTCCAATTAAATCTAAGTAATCTGCCATGTATCCATGCTAGAGGCAGATGGGCTATTTACTATTTCCCTAATGGCTCTTGCTAAGTAGCTGATACGCTTTATATGTAGGGTTGATGGAAGAAGCGACTAATATGTTTCATTCAGGGTCAAGACTCCTTTCCTCGGCTGCTTCTCTGAGCCAGGGTCTAGCCTGGGGATGTAGAAAGGAGAAAAAGAATCACACATTGGTCGTGTCTTGGCTGATCTCTGGGCTTTAATTGGCATCGATTCTGCTCCTAATTGGCCGATAGCATTACCTTCGCCCACCCCCTCTTCTCGGTCTCCCGCCAACCCCTACAACCCATGCAGATAACATCTTAACTGGGCCCATTTCTTTGCTGCTCTCGCTGATAGGAACCCCTTGCACAAACGACCCTCCCCCCACCCCCACAACCCATCCTTGCTTCGTTTGCATTCACGCAGATAACATTCGATCTAATTAAAGAAATTAGCTGCGACCATTCATCAAGTAGACAAAAGAAGAGCTGGCACTGCTCGTTGTGTTTTCTAGAGGGGCTAATCCCCAGTTTGCAGACTCATTTTTCATCTCCCCGCCCCCCTCCGAGTCTGGAGCGCCTAGTCCCAAAACAGCCCCCACCCTCCTCCCGAGCGGCTTTCTGTTTAACTCCCCCTCCACCTGCGACTTCATTACCAACTACGAGGCTGTATTTATAAACCCAACAGTTTATCATGGTATTTTTATGACACCGCCTCCCGTCTTGTCTATTGTGCTGCGGCCTCTCGCTCTCTCACTTATGTAATTAAATCTTTACACACCAGAAGTAGATATTTATATCAGTTTACGACGAGGAGCAAAGTGTAAAAACGCCCCAATGGCTGTCTCCCCATAGTCTGCGACAATGTGACTATGGTACATTGATGCTGGCTTTATGGGAGCGATACGATATTATACAAAAGGCCTAGGCCTATTGCTGGTGCCGGTGGGTTCAATGTAAATAGGTTGTTGCGGCCGGAACTAGCGAAGGCAGCTGCACTGGTAACTGGTGTATGCGACATCCTAATAAAAATCCTAGTCTACCGACAGCCGGCTACAAGTCACGGCCAAAAAGTACCACCATTGTAAATGTGCATTCACATTTGTTAGCTGAGAATCGTCCATTGGCAGCAGTGGGTACGGATATTACGGTTACTTTAGAACATCATAACTATATATCATAGGATGTTCTGTTAGTGTGCATATTAGTTATAAACTATATATCATAGGATGTTTTGCCATTCCCAAAGCGTCAATATTAGTAAAGCTCTTCCATTCCGGTTATGTTTGGGATACAGTATACACGGACTGGAATTGAGGAGCCAGGCTTGGCACATTTATATCGAGGAAGACCACTAAATGTGAGTGTAAGGGTAAACCTTATACGATGCCACCCCCAACGATAATCCGGGTAGGGATCAACCAAAACGGTATAGGTTAATTAGGGTGAGAGAGGAGATTAAAGGGTAATGGGAGGGCGACAAAATAATCAGGATAATTTGTGTATGACGGCCAGGGGCCAGGTATATCTGGGGTAACGAGGAGGCTGACGCTGGGTGATTAATGTATAGTGGGCAGGGGGTGGGGGGGTCCGGGGGTTGGGGTCAAACTCGACCTGGTAGGGGTTGCAGTGGCGGATCTGGTGGGAGGCCACATATTATTTTCATATGTAAAATTAACTTCACCTCTAGGTCCAGCGAATTCTTTTAAAATAGGACGCCGCTCCCCCCTTTATTTTCAATGTTATTTTATCTTATTTTTTATTTTTTTCTTAATCTGTGGGTCCTGGGTGGAGGAGTGATATGGGAGGTATACGATGGAACCACAGAGGGATTAAGGGGAATGAGGGCAGGTTGGTATTCCATGACGGAGTATAGGGAGCCCTGCTAACTCCTCCAGTGCTGCAGCCCCAGCCCCCGACAGGTCAGAGCACGATAACGAACGACCAGTAGTAACCCCCGACCATTGATAACGCCGAGTCGGACGTCCCCACGGCCTTCCCCACACAATGGGCCGGCCACCACCTACGTCCAGGTAACATTCATCACTCACCCCTCCGCCGCCTCCCTGTTTGCTTTTAATTCCGGGGATAGGCTCGTCGGTGGACGCCAGCGTCGACAGATAAGAAAAGTGGAAATGATTTTTTGCTGGCAATGAGTGGGAGGACAATGGAGGGAGGTGGAAGGAGGAGGTCGGGTCGGACATGGAGGACGCCGCCCGCCGTCCCCGAGGCCACGTCTACTGGAGGCACGCCTACCGATTAGGCCACACTTGTTATTCCTCCAGGCGGGCAGCCCACCCCCCTGGAGCACCATTAGGGTCCTGGGTGCGGCCTCCTGTGTCCTATTCCCCGGGCATACAGCCTGCAGAGCCGGGGGGCCTGGAGTGAACGCTGCCTCCTGGCTCCTCCTGTAGGCCGACCAGGGGAAATGGGAGACGCAGACAGAAATACCAACATCTCTCCTTTGCATTAACAGGAGTATAATCGCAATTACTTGTGTGGTTCTGTACTTAAGTTTAGTTTTTAGTTTTACTTCAACCAAATGTGTACCATACGATTTCGTATCTGTCAAATACCAAGCACTGGAACCCCTGTGGATGTATTATGAAGTTTTAATCCCGATAACCATAATATTATATAGTTCAAGCGCAACATTTGAAATATCGTTATCCATTGAATTAAGGAACCACTGTGGGCCTACCGTTTATTAGAAATGGAAAAGTATCCGTGGCAATCTACCCCATGGGCTGCTGCTTGATGAGCAATGGTCAGTTCTGTCCCTCATGAGGAATACATATCTGTGGTTGCTATTTCTATTGTCATATCATCAAATTATCAAGTGCATGAGCACGTATTCCCTATCCTACTGGCACAACGTCAGTGCTGGATGGTGTCACCATAAGCTAATTATTCGGTACTTGAAGACGATTCGACAGGGTAATTGCCAAGGCCATACTTAATTAGTCCTAGGCTGCTTCTTACTAATCTTAATTAATTGTTTAATAAACTCTCATACCCTAATTTCCATCATCTGGTAAAATACTGCCAATTCGATGATCTGCCTTTACTTGTGCTGGTCCATTCTTTGTACCAATCCTACTTGACCAGATCGTATGCCCACATTCCCTTCTCGTTGGTCACCATCTTACCCCTTTTAACGCCTTGTATTGCCCCATTTATACCCCCTTTTAGTACCCTAGTTACCAGGCGCCTAGTGCTCCCTTGTTATCTGGCCCCTCCTAGGTGTTTTCTTTTACTGACCACAAAGAACTCTCCACACATATACCTCGTGTTTTTACACTCCACAACAACCCTCCATCCACATACCCGCCACACCAGGATGGCCCACCACCCTCGGCCTCCCCGCCCTAAATAGTCTCATTTAGACGCCTCCAGGGTTGGTTAATAGGCCGGACCGGGCCTGGAGGAGTGCGGGGAGGCGCGGCGCCGGGGGTTTTACTACCAGCTCGGCCCCTGTGTAATTGAGATCATTTACACATAGTGGCGGGCGGGGACGTGGCCGTTACTGTTACATTGTGCTGAAACATTGGCCGGGCCGTGCTTACATCGCCTCTGACCCGAATGCCTAGTGTGGCGTGCTCCCAGGGTAGGGTGGGACGTAGTTAAGGGCTGGGGCGTGTGTGTTCGAAGGGCCTCAGTGGTTGTAAGGAACGCACTAACACGTGGAGAGGACCTCAGGCATTGTACGACCCTAAACATGGTCTGATTTAGGATTAACACAACACGCGAATCTTACAATAAAACATCATTTGATTCAAATCAAAATAGAAAAAAAACAGGGGTTTCTTGCTTTCCAAGTGCCTTTAACTTCACTTTTTTTTAGTAAAACTAATTTGTTGAATACGAGAATGATAATTAATGGAACTTTAAAGCGAAATTCGAGAGTGACATTATTGATGTCTCCCCCATCCACGGTGAACGTGCCACGACTTTGTGTGATGACTTGAATTTCTGCTGCGGTCATGTTTCAAACGTGCAAGTAAATTGGCACGAGTCGACTGTAGTCTGACATGTCTTGACAGTATTCGCTTATCTCTAAAATTATACCATGCGTGTTTGTCTATTATATTTCTTACGGCTTGAGATATGGTGCTTAGATGCATCTTAGGTTACGGGAGTGATGGCAACAGCATAACTTTACAGGTACTGGAGTGGATCCTTGGGGTCTTATGATTCTATGCGGGAGTGAAAAGTGCGTCGTTAACACCGTTACATACGCAATGCATAAGAGGTGCATCGATTATTAAACTTTGTAGATAACACCTGCCCTACTTTAAACTATTTCTAAACACACACATATATATATATGACCTTTCTCTTCGAATCGATCGCATCATCCCTTTTGAAAATTTAGGACGCATAGTATTAAGATGATCCTTGCAATAGTAAATGTCTCTATACAAGACGCAAAAACAAAGAGAAATAGCTTCAGTAGAGCGAAATGTTTCTATAATTTTCATACATCATCTCACAGAAATACATAACGTAATAATATTGTTGTTGATTATGAGCTGCACCTTTTGGGTCCTTGTCTACTATAAAATGTCATATTTGGTGCAGACGACACGTTAATACTGAAACACATATTACAATGTATTTGAAATGAAAGTGTTAATCGATGAATACATCAGAGATACTCCTAAAGCTCATCGCTATAAACTCCAATGACCTACATTAGGTTGAGTAAACATGCCTGGAAAGGACATACATAACGTATTCCAAGTCTCCCCTTAACACAATGACAACAGCCAATACAGTCCTTAGTAGTCGTATAGTTCTGTTGGCGGAGATGTAACATTGTTAGTGTTGACGCAAACCTATGAAAGCCTAGAGATCTCTGTACGTAATGATTATCAGGGCAAGCTGGCACACATGCTGTAGGCTTGAACTCCTGTCCTCTTGCCAGTGCTCGTTGTTTTAGTGGGTCGCCCTCTAGAGTGTCCTACAACAGGGGGAGTTAGAGATGGGGAGGACCTAGAACGTACAGTTAGAACGCACGCACTTATACTGTGTGAGAGAATTGGGGAGGGGGGATGCAGACAGGCAGCAGGCAGCAATCAAATACATTCGACTCGTCACCGACAGATTTAACAGGAGCATGCCAGCATTCCACTAATCATATAGAGCCACTCCCACTAGGGAGTGGCCACATACATCATAACGTGTTTTATGTGTAATCAATGTATATGTATACCAGGCTCATGCAGATGTAAATCATTCTCGCCACAAAAAGTGACCAATATTATGTAAGCGTAGACAGGCACGTGCGGTACTTACTGAGCCCTGCGGGTTTTACCTATTATTTGCCTGATGTATGTATATAGAACAACTGAAAGTAAAAAGAACAGCAAATGCAACGATTAGGTAACAAGGCATGACGTGTGGCCTACTAATGACGTCTTCATCGTGACATCATACGTCAGCTGATAAGGGAATATGGGTGCAATAGCCACAAAAAAGCTATTACTTTAATTAGTATCTGTAGCGATATTTGTATGCATTATAATTTTCAATTATTGGCAAATCTAATTAACATTGTTTGGTTGAGGTTAAACAAAATTACGAATATAAACTGTATTCAATTATACTTTACTGTAAATCATTTAAAAGTTATAAGATATATTACTGCATGAAAATGTTTGCACGGTTTATTTGTCGTATGGTCAACTTCTATAGGCAAAATAAGCATATTCTTTGTATTTTGAAGAATAAGCAAATATAAAATTTACTTGTAAGCTTTTAAATCAAGGCAACTACAAAACTCGAAAGAAATGAAAATGAACTTGATTGGAAATGAAACACATAAGTCTACAAGTAACGGTTATTTATACAATCTAATGGTTAGTTTTGTTGTGAAATAGAAGATAGATTATTTTAATCAAAATAATAAGACAGTTGATACAAGTGAAAGTAATAAAATAGTTTGTATAAGTAAAATAAATAAAGAAATTGAAGAGCAAGTGAGATGAAGGCTCGCATAGGTTGCCTCCTTTACATCCAAATATAAAACTTCGAGCAAGATGCACCAAGACAGGAGTCATTTCACGATGACGTCATGCTTAACATTATAATGACATGCCCAAGCTTTCTCATGCACTGTAAAACCATGCTTTTCATGCTTATAAAAACACGGCTACCACATTCACTAAACATCACTACTAGACCGTGACAACGTTACGCCTGATTGCACACATTCATGCGAAAGGACACTAATTCGATTGACCTTTGACCCAATGACCCCTCTCCTAACCTCAGCAGATAACCCATCCCCCCAAAAAAGTAGTCCTGTATTTGAGCGTAGTAATTGGGCGGCTGTCCAATCAGAGTGTTTTGGTACCCAACAAGAAAGAGGCCCTCGGTGCCAGCTGCTCCCGTTCTCTGCCATTCCCACATTATGGGCTCCCCTCCTGTCCTCTCCCACATTACTGGGCTCCCCTCCTGTCCTTTTCCCTATCCTTCATTCTGTCCTTCCCACAAACCCACCACCTAGAAACGTTCACCATTTGAGCGGCGGAGTATCAGTCACATGTACACTTCATCCCATCCCCAAATATAAATCCTTCTTTTCTCTCAACTGGGTTTATTGCCAGGATCATGATCCCGATCGTCTATCAGAAAACCAAGACATTGTGCAGACATCACATCTCTTAAAATGGACTGGCCGCGATAATGGTATTCAACTTCATATGGCTACTATTCCCAATTCTGAGATAGGCCTACCCAAACCAGCACATATCTATGCAACATTGCAAATAAACCCACTGACTCATAAATTACCAAGAACAACCATTATCACTTAGAACCGACAAATTCTGAGTATATAATTTATCTTTATAAATGTATTTTTATGGCCATGTGGTCATTCACGATCACCAAAATGTGATCATGTCAACACAAGGTCTATACTCGGTTCACCCCTCCTCGTCCCACCATAAGGTCCTCCTGTACCTACCTAACCTGACGTCTGCCCGGAGGACGCCGGTACCCTTTGCCCCAACCATAAACGCCGGCCGTCAGAGCTTTGATCTACACGGCCACAGCAATGGCCGCCGTGGGGCCTGTCTCACCTTTCTACGGACCTACCCTCATACACCTGTACGAGATCACCTAAACGGACGTCACTAACTGGACCTAAAGGTACGCAAACTGAACTCACTATGTATAGAGATGACTCCTGTAACTCGTATAATGTAACGAGAGATTTTATAGTTATTTATCTAGTAATGTTTTAACAACAGAACTGCTTCTTTTGACTGGATAAAGTACCTAAACAGCTAAGGCTATGGGAATACATCCTCTTGTCTAAAAAACGTTAACGGTCTCTCATTACCTAATGGAAGTGGCTCTGTAGCGGAGGTCATTCTGCTAATGGAATTGATATTTTCTTCTATAGAGCATTTTGTTTGAAGTCAGATAGATGGCGGTTTGTCTAGGCGGCTCTTCTTTATTTGACTTGTGGCGTTCAGCCGAGGTTGACTAGGTTCGCCTCTTGTATGTGCCACGACACCTCTACTCCCTCAAACTCGTACAATGATTATGACATGTTGTAGATACACAAGTTCATAACGTCTATGTTATATATAGCGGCCTTTCTAGTAAAAAGGGAGTGTAATTTGCAGTGATGAAAGTCAAGCTCAATGGGGAAATTCAAACAAACCAGACAGAATTTGGTACAGATCGAATTGACGTATCCCTTAGGACATCACAGTCTAAAATCTGATATCCCTTTATGTCCCTTGAATTTAGAAGGTAAACTCAGCTGCATTATAGTATGTGGTCTTTGGTTGTACCGTGGCAGTTTGTCCAATGGACCAGCTGACTAAATGTCCCAGACGGTTCACTGATCAACATTCACCACTGGCTACCCGCACTAGCCTTTTTTTAAGACCAGACCTTCAATTTCACCTTCAACATAAGGCTTTCTCCAGTTTCCTAACCATCCTCTTCTCCCCTCCAATCCCCCTCCCGACGCGACCAGGCCGACGTGAGGTCTTTTTAGGCCATTCCCGGCTTAGTCGGCCTAGACGCAATATCTTTTATTCATCCAGCTGTCATTTCATTCCGATTCCATTACAACCCGCATTCATAAACAGTCCCATATTTCCTCTTCGCCAGCTGACAAAGTCACTATTATCCTGTAATGAGCATAAACATAAAAAAGACATTTGCGACACTATCCGTGTTTTGAATACGAACACAGTCTTGCCTAAACCCCTAGCTCTATTTAAGAGGTTATGGACTGGTATGCCATGCACTTGTCTATTGGGGTGTCTAGTGCATTTTACACACTTGTTAGAGAATGCGCATTCAATTGGCCAAATGAGCATTAACTGCAGGCCCAATGCGCATTCTCAGGCGTAGTCTGAAAAAGTTGAAAATTTCAAAGGTATTGATCACACCAGCATTAGATAGGAAAGTGATCACATACTCTGAAGAGGAGGGTCTATATTACTACAAGGTCCGTGATTCTATGTATTAGTGCCGGCAGCGATGTTGGCCTTTGCTCATTGTTTACATACAACCGTTCTAGGCTATGACCAGTCAACTCCCTCCTCTGTCACCCTTCCCCACTCCCTCCTCCTGCACCTCGTTCTTCAGCCTGGCCTGTGGCGCTATGAATAAGCCGGTAAGACCATGAATATATTAAGTACAAAGAGGTTAGACACCCGGCCTGCGGTCGTCCATGCAGCTACCAAAGACGAGGGTGTATGCTGTGGGCAGTGTGGGGCGGATTGGGTGGAGAGAGGCGGGACGTGGGAGGGCACTGGGCAGGAGGCTGGGCGGGGCTGAGGGGTAGGGGGTTGTTGTCCAGTTCCTGTGTAATGGGGAAGGAGTTTGGGGGTGGGGGAAGAGTCAGTGGGCTGGTGTCCAGAGGGAGACCCAGCTGTGTTGTTACTATGGATCCCGGTGGTGTGGAGGCCAAGGAGGGACCCAGGAGGCGGGACCAGGAGGAAACAGACCGACCCTGGAGGAATAGGGTCTTTCAGTAGGATATATAGTATGTTGGAATTATTACGATGGGGTTGTGAGAGGTACAGTTGGATATTCGATGGTCATAGATAGAGGGATAAAGCTTGAAAATGTATCATGTAGGAACCACCAGAGGGAATAATATACTACTAACTGTAAGATAGTGTAATCATGGTTAATTTGGGTTGTGTTATGTCCCATATTAAACGATATTATATCCTTGTTGCATTCAAATGTCTGTCAGGTACCCATATTTAATATCTAGGTTTAGATGCATAAAGATCCAACAATATTTCTGTAAATTGCCTAACACATACTCATACACTTGTGACATTTTCCTTGACATTCTCAACGCCAATAGGCACATACGATGCGGTTACACCGCCCCCGCAAGCCCATTCAATGTCTTCCTGGAGCATTTTTACAAGGGACATGAAACAAACAAGGGTCACCTTGGGATTCGTAATATGAAAAGACGGCCATCTCGGCTTAAAGGCTCCTTGGGGAACTGGACAAGAGACCAACGTTAAGGCCTCGCTCCTACTCCTCCTGATCATAAAACATGGACAGTACATTAACTACCACCTTCTGCGGTCAGGGCAGGTTAACAACACCTCAATCTGCATTTAGCCAGCTGCGTAGTTAGCTGGCGGCAATTTAGAAATCGTGAATCCACGTGTTAGTTACTGCTTTCCGAGGAACACTGTATCACCTGATGAAAAATGCAATTTCGTAAGTAGCATTTTACTACAAGTACTTGATGCCAACGGAACGCATTTTAATTTAGAATATCAGGAGTTAGGTGATACGTGCAAGATTTCTCTGTTTTGAGCATTAGATTTATACAAAGAATATTCAATTCGGTAATTGATATTGAATCTAACCACAAATAATTCAGTTTTGATAAACAGTAATATAATTGTAAGGGCTGATTGTAAGGAGTGTCGCCTGAGAAGCGTGTGTTCATTGCTCCATCTATGACTATTAATTGCACATTTTGTGCAATATTGAAGGGAACAGATTGCTTAATAATGTGTTCATGTTTAAAGTACACCGTCTTCCAACATTAATCTTCAGCACAAACACTTTGATCTCAAGCAGCGTGCAACTTAGCCCCAGGTAGAAATCAATATACCAGAAGAAGGCCTCAGATTCCAAGCCAGTGAAACCCTCGCAACGTTCCGTGCAGTCACTCTTCCCCCACTAGTTTTGCCAATTAGCTGCTTGCATCATAACTCTGTAGTCTACCCCTGCTGACTCGACGCACTCAGATGAACCGGTCACCATGGCGACAGTGTTTTCTGGGGCTATTTTTTGGTAGTTTGAGGATGTGATGTATAGTCTGGTTATACGGGTTAAGCCGGCCCCTGGCCTAGGCCTGATCCGCGCTAATCTCCGCTGATCTAGGACGTCTCCTCCCTCACTGATCAATGCCGGAAGTGGACGCCGTCACCACGTGATCAGGGCCTTTTTCTGCCTCCTTCCCTGGAGAGCTTATGGTTCGTCCCGATCTAGGACTCAATCTTTTCTGTCTGGGAGGGTCTTTTTTTCAGGATTGCCCCTTGTGGTGATGCATCACAATGCATTATGGGAAGGGATGTTTTAGAAAAGTTTAGGTGAGGGAGACTACTTTCTCTTGAGTGGGGTCGGCGGAGGGACTAAAGTTGTGAATTGGCCGTCTGGCATCATGTGACAACGACGAAAAAAATAGTGCCACTGCATGGTCACCACGGGAGCGGCAACTATAATCGAAAAAGGAGGGAGGGGTGGTGTGAGTTGGGGGGCAAGTTTCATACCCCTGTCTGCTGCCGGGTACCTCTAAGACCCTTCGTGTCTATGACAGGTCGCCCACGCCTGGAGAGTGGAGGCAGGGCTTTATCTCCGACCACAGGCGTCGTCTTGGGCGCTAGAGGTGACACCTTAAAGTGAGCGACCGTCGTCGGCGGCAGCGTTCACTATGACAGGTGGTGGTGGTGGTGGTGGTGGTGGTGGTGCGAGTTGGGGGCTATAGGGATGATAGGAGAGGGGTTGAAGGTAGGGGATGGTATAGGTGGTAGGGACGGACAGCCCGGCGGTTTTCAGTGGTGTCGAGCCATTCGTCTTACTCTTAGAAGGCACAGACCGACCGCTCGCCCAACCCGGATTTATGTGTGAGTTGTCAACATGGCCTGTGGACTACTGGATATTAACGACCCTACAGGACGTCTGACTTGTCCGCGATTACCCCAACCTACATCCACAGGGGGTGTGCCGTGCGTGCTATCTAATACAGATAGATAGGCAGGTTAGATATGGAGATAATAGTGAGGGTACGTGGGTCTGTCGGCTCCCTTAATATCGGGCCTTAGGGAGGTTGAATGGTGACAAGACTTGTTCATGGAGATACCGTCTCAAGCGGACTTTTTGTAACACTGAAGATCAGTGCTCACGTGCTAAGGGTTCTCCAGGGGATACAACGTTACCCATGAGGCAAAATATGAATAAAACTACTCAATCTAAACTCTGGTATCGTGATTTATATATAGAAAGGGGGATATGACGTATAGCCTTTCTGTTTCTTCTTTTATTTCGTACTTTACGAAGCATAAATCTTGCATGTAGGGTGCGTGACATTATGCATGTGCATCTCATCAAGTGTTAGCGTCAAAGACAAACCTTTATAGAATGACTAATCTGACAAAAACATCACCCAGACTTGGCTGGTTTCTTGGTCTATTAAGGCATATACTATCATTCATCAACGCCATGTAGTCATGACTGTGCATTATTATATGGCATCCGAACCTAAGCCATCCTACCAGGATCTCATTAAGTTACAAGGGTTAATCCCTCAATAAATCAGCGCATATATATATACAGGGCATGAAAACAAACTATATTATACATAGACAGAATTTGTAAGGTGTAGCTGAAGATGGTGACCAATTATAGCCTGCTAGTTTCTATTTCATCTTCTAGGTAGACCCGTTGCTCTTATAAATTATGTCTACCGAGACAACGACATATTGAATGATGCTGGGAATATAGGCCATATTGGTAAAAAGATAGCCCTGGAAATACAGGTCGAGCTCAAATCAAGACAATCGTAAATACTGGGACAATTCAAAACATAAAGGCCTACGTTAGCCTAATTTCAAAACATATCTTACAGTGTCTTATACATATTCGTTGTTCCGTATGTAGGCCTAAATGACCCACCCAGATGGGACTTCGGCCACACTGACCCCGACCCGACTCCACCCCCTGCGTCCCTGTCCTCCAGGGCGGTCCACTGTCCCACTGGTCCCCTCCTGGTGGCCCCACTCCTCGTCCGTCTCCGCGACCTGGTCGCAGAAAATGGGTGCTGTCAGGCGGCAATCAGACAAGGCCGGCCCTGACATGGAGAATGAAATTGCTCCATCCCGTGCCACCCGCCATAGGCCTACCCCGCCCGCTCCTATTCACCCGTCTCTAGGCCCATTGTCGCCCACCCCACCTTCTTTCTCCCCCAACTGACCCCCCAACCTTCCCTACAGACTCCCCCAGGCAGTCCCTCCTTCATACATATGTGACGTAGACCCATGACGCATGCACCTAGCGGCAAGGAGCGGCACTGCTACAAAATGTAAGGCGGAAGTCCCAATGTCGTCTGCCTTTGGAAATGTTCCCGCCAAAAATGCCATGGGGATGTGGGAGGGGATAGTAGTATATGGCATGGGGGTTGGAGGCCGTTAGTTGGACTGGGTTCAGGGGCGGGCGGGAGGTCGGGCGCATTGGTGGTTCAAATTGTCCAGGGGCAGCCAACCTAGACGGACACTGGCCATTGTAATCTCCTTATCCACTTGACCAGCGCTGGTCTGGTATCTATTGTAGATTAAGAGGCAGTGTAGCATTTGGTGCTCGTCTACGTGGAACAATGGATACTGCTGTTCAATTCTGCTCAATGACTTCATGCATCGGTAACTGATACAGCTATAACGTTTTGCTGCCACAATACAAGTTCGCTCTCTATAAGTTTGGTGTCACTCTAATGGTTCAGGTTGATGTCTGTGTTTTAAGGGTAAGATATGAAAATAAACTCAGGGTACCCGACCAATTGCGTAACTGAATGAAATACTTTCATACACAGCCAAAATACTCGGTCGATAAAAAAGGCCTTCATCCATATACTATATCATAAATTCACATTTAATAGTTTGACACACCCTACATTTGAACATATCCCTACATTGCTGAACACAATGTCGTTGCTGAGTACAATGTCGTTGCTGAACACAATGTCGTTGCTGAGCACAATGTCGTTGCTGAACACAAGGTCGTTGTTACCATTATCACGGCCAGTTTTCTGCTTACCACACCCACCACCAGGCGGCGTCCGGCGAGCAGCTCGGCCACGAGTCACTCCGTCAATAGATATTGACTATTGAGCCAGAAAAAAGAGCGGCGGATACTGGCCGGTCTGAATGGCACTAGTGAATCTGTTATAGGGGGCGGAACCGTATATGAGCGGCGGCCACCGGCCCCAGCCCGCATTGTGCCGGCCACAATAACGGGCCATGAGGCCGGGGGTTGGAGGAAGAGACGTAAAACACCTTGTGTAGGCTGGAAATGGGGATTGGTAAAAAGGTTGGTTTGCTGGCACAATGTGTGCCGGAAAAGGTTTAATTTTTGTGCTTTTTTGGAATGGTAAATTACGGAAAATGTGTATCTTGTTTGTTTATGTCTACAACAGCGTAGAAATTCTGATTATTTTCCGTTGTTCTTTGAGTGTAAGTGGGTTATGGGAAGGGTCAGCTGGTCATTGTTGGGATTTACAGCTAGGAGGGAGTTTACGGCCCCGGGTCGCCCAATGTCACGGTGGATATTCTACAGACCCTGGAGGCCGACAGCAGGAGCAGCGGCGGCAGTAGCAGCAACAGGTCACTGGGCCAAATGACGGGGTACCATGGGACCAGGGGGGAGGGACCACAACAAGAAGTGGTGGGGTGAAGGGAGGGAGGGAATGGTGTAAGAAGGCCACGGTCAGTGATGGATCTCTGCCCTGAGCCCGACGGGCATTCATCAATACCTATAACAGTCAGCCACCACACTCGGCCAATGCCTTCAGGGGGTCGTTCACCAAGGGGAACAAAGAGTTAAACTAGGCCCTGGCTTAGTATTGTAGAGGGTTAGTACCTAATAGGTGGACGGTGTAGAGTCTAGGCCTATACCAGCACCTGACGGACGTCCTCTGGCCAACGCCTAAAGGGGGTCGTTCACTGAGGGGAACAAAGAGTTAAACCAGGCCCTGGTTTAGGATTATGTATATAGGGGTCATTCACTGAGGGGAACAAAGAATTAAACCAGGTCCTGGTTTAGTAGTATGTGTGTCGTTCACTTTAGGGAACAAAGAGTCAAACCAGACCCCTGGTATAGCCAAGTCGGGAGTTTAGGTCTGCGCACGCGTGGTCCTTTGGCGCCCCTACTTTTCGGGGGTCAAGCGAGACTTTTCAGCCAATCAGGACCCTCCCTTGTCCAATATGGCCGCGCCCAGTGCGAATCTCCCGTGTACCCTTATGTATCATATGAGGTTAGTACCTAACAGGTGGACGGTCTAAGGCCTATACAAGCACCTGACGGACGCCCAAGGCCTCATGCTTATGGAGGAGCCAGGTGGGGTCAGTGTGGGCGGAAGGCGTTAAAGCGGTCAGTGTATAGCACCTCCCTATAGCTGCTAGAGCACGTCAGAGGCTATATATTCCACCTTAAACCAGGAGGCAATGACCGGTAATATTCATGGTCATTCAGGGTAGTTGCCAGTGCGCCAAAGAAGTTGACTTTACACATAGGACATAATTATAAGAATCTGACTTGTATCAGGAAACCATTACCAGGGATAATTTCACTTCTATTCCTAAACTACCAGTAACAGAAACACTTGTAAGAAATACGTTCAATGTCTAGGTTAGCCGTTCATCCGTATAATATCCCCATCACGAAAATAATTATATTTGTATTGTCCGCCCTTGTAACCTTGTAAAATACGTTGTTGACCTGCAACAAACTTACACCATTCTTAACTAATGAACAACCAAACCAGCCTGTACCCTTCACGCAGCGCCAACCCACTCCCCAATCCATCCTGCCAAGAACTTCCCCGTAACTGCCTTGGTAACGGCCGTCCCGTACCACCGTCTCCGAGCTGCTCCTTTTGTCTTAATCAGCGTCCGCCAGGCGGCTCTGTCGTGGTGAGCAGCTCGTTGGTAGGCGGGGCAGGCCGCTGGTGGTCGCCCACAGTCAGGGTTATGGCCCATTTTTTGGGGCGGGGCGCTTGAGTGGGGGGTTTGGGGGCGGTGGAAACAAGAGACAGGGCAGATCAGATAGCAGCCCAACCCGCCGCTGCTTGATACGCCGCTAAAGTACGCGCGATAACATTAGTTGCGGGGCCCCTACACAAGCACGAGGCCCGACCGCAGACCCATAACTTCATATTAGGGCACAACAGCGGCTGGCACGGGGAGGTTGGCGTAGAATAGAGGCTGGTGGGGGATACGTTGGAAGACTAGGGAGATGGTAGTGGCTGTAGGACAAGAAAAGGAGTTGGTAGTGGTGTATAGGGAAATGTATATCAGTGGCTATATGAACCAAAATTGATCTTAGAAAGGGCTTTCAGAGACAGCTCTGATTGTTCTGGTACGCATATAGTGCCATAACACTGTTTTAAATACTCAATATAATGGTGTAATTGTCTTATGTCATTACAAAGACAGTTACTCCTCCAAATTAGTAGCTCCATAGTGTACGCATTAACGATATCCATGACCAATTTGAACTGCTCATGCCGGGGGCGGTAACATACACGTAATGACCAGTGTAACAGTATTGACCGTGTCTCCGGCCACAACCCTGGAGGTACTGACCTCTCCCTGCACCGACAACCCACCGGTCACTCCAGGGCCATGCAGGCAGGCAGGCAGGCCACTCCAGGAACCGCTGTAACAACTACACCTGCTACTGTAACCGGGGGACAATGACCACTGTAACATTGGTTTAACCGCCCCTGGCAGCGGCCCCAGTTAAACCCGCGAGCAGCTCGCGCTGACCTAGATAACGCGCGAGCAGATCAATGAGCGCGGCGGGCGTCCGGCCGAGCGGCATTGTGCCGGCGCTGATGACGTGATAGGCCGGGCCTCGATGACTGCTTAACGCCAATTTGTCGACACCGACCCCCGAGCAGGTATTGTGTTTGTGAGCTGCTCGCAGTAACCGCCTCCAGTTTGCGAGCTGCTCCCTCATAGGGAATCGATAACTCCCTAGTTCTGCACCCCCCAGAACTCCAACCATGCACCCCCTATCCCGAGCTGGCTAAGATATTAAAGGGGTGACGTTGTTGTGCTGGGTAAAGCGGGAAGTATCCCGTCAAGAACGCCAACTTCTAAGTCCTCCCTGTCACCCTTCACATAGTCCTTTGTAGTTTTCTGACAGCCATACCTCTAAAAGGAGATATAGATACAATCCTCCATCAGGTCCTTGTATGGAAGGATGAAGTTGCGCTTTGATTGCACCTTACACAACAACATGTTTACAGACCAGGCCCTGACAAACAAATTGACGTTTCTTAAGTGCACCACAGTCGGTCAGGCACTTTAGGGCAAATGCACAGGGGTCATAGGGGTGATTGGGCCCTGCCCTAGCCCCCAATACACCCTTTCTTTGGGCGAACTTAAACAACAAGGGGTAATGCAAAGGACAATGCTGTGTGCGTGCGAAGGAGAATCAGCAATGTTTTAAACACTGGTTTTAAAATAGTGTTTTTCGAAATCCTGGAAACCCTGGAACCGTCTCGAAACAAAATTATTTTTGTACTGCATTAATCTCAAGACCGTACATTGGCATTGATTATGTGATCCAGATGGACCTGATATACGTTAGTACAGTTTGCTTTTCCCTTTTGACTGCAATTTCGTTTACTGGAGATTAAAATTGTGATATTTTTTTAGTAATTGTCCATGCCGTCTTTTGCAATCATGAGCTATAGCCTACTACCATTCAAAACCTCCATCCGGGGCTTGACAGGGCGTTTTTAATACTTCTACATTATTATACATTTTATTTGACAATTTTGTAAAACCTTTAAGCTCATAAATGAGAGCGACAAAACCTTTCTTGCCAACCATTAACATTATTATATACGAATACATATTTCATTGGACGGCAAAAAAAGTGATTTAATCTCCATGGCACAGGAAAGCAAAATGGAAGAAACATATTCAGTTTGAAAACAAGAGTGTATAAATGAACGCATTGTATTCAAATAAAGTTAAACAGGAAACCCTATGCAGTGAGGAACATTGGTTGAAAGAAAAGAGGAAGTCTACTTTGTCTGATTACAAACTAAGTAAAGCCAGTACTGAGGTTTGTCCAAACAATACTTGGCAAAGCAATCTCATAAGTGAAAAACGTCAGACAAGCTGTCATTAGGTCTTTAGGATACAAACAAGAAAACTGCCATTTGTATGGCTGTTTCGTTCGTCGAATGACGCGGAAAAACATCCAGGGAAAAGCTGAAGTGTGAAAACACGCTGGGACGCAGGAAGCCATGTTGCTGCGGCACCCAGTACGGGTTTGTTTTACACTGGCTTCGTCCCGCCGTGAAGCCATGTCCGGATTGCAGAACATCTTTTATCTGTAGCAAGGCAAACCGACTGTGAAACAGGAGGGAATGCCCCGGAGACTCCGCTCTTCGAAAACAGATTGTCATTGGCTCAGATTTATGAAATGTTACAATGTTTCAAATTTTATTTTTCTCCAGCTCTGCTGTATGTATGCTGTAGTTATTTTGGTCGGTTGAGATTCCCAGCTTCGTCATTTCAAGGTCACAGCTTTGGAGGATTTTAATTGTATTGCTCTTGTAAAGGTGCTTGTATTCTAAATCGGTGTACATTGCTCATTTACAGTTTAAACACTCCAGCGGTTACATCTAGGATTACTCTATATGACTTTGGATGAAAAACGTTCAGGATATCAACGCAATATACAACCTTTGCCTTCATTGTTGATGCACACGATTCGAAATTACTCATAAATAACCAGAATCGCCATGGACATGATTACGAGAAGTCGGATGTCGACTCATATCTAATTCTCTCTAGGAGGACTGAGAATCCCAATCCTGATAACTCTCTGAAGACCAATGGTGATGTCTCAGAGAGAAGGGCCTGGGCCTGAGGACTTGGTCCGGGCCTTCTCGCCGTCATAATGCTCACATCGGCACCCTCTCCAACCGCCATCAACAGCCCACATCCCCCGAGGGACGTCACCTATTTCCATGCAAACAGGTCGCACAAACAACTGCCCCCGCGCTTACCTCCCAGAGACTGGATCAGATTACCAAACGACCGACCACAAGGCCTGCCCCGTCAAACTCACCCCGTGAACTCCTGAGCCGCTCTGCGCATGCTCGCGTAGTTCGACGCATGCGCGTTGGCAGCGCCTTTTGGTGGCCGGGCGGTCTCACTTCGTTCTGCCCCCTTTTTTCGCCCTCTTTTGCTGATTGGATTAAGTATGCGGGAAGAGCAATAAAGGCGGCACCACCCCACAGGTCTAATCAAAGAAACGTGTTTACGCTCACGTGAGGAATGAGAGAAAGATTGCCATAAACACTGGCGTCAGGATGAAGAAAGGCGACTTGACACCTAATTTATTGACAATCTGATCATTACTTGACTAAAATTAAACGCGGAAAAAAGGAAATGCAAAAGAGTGCACCGATGAGTGCGAAGTAATTATTTCTTTATGGCCTGGGAAAAACTGTATATCGATTACCATAAATAGCGAGCCCTTGGGCAAATTACGCTATTTTGTCCAATTTTCTGTTGCATTTAGGAATGCATGATCTGTTGCATTTTTGATCAGATGATATCATATCCATATTAAGATATGCACGCTGATTTCTAAAAGAGTAAGTAGTCAGGTCATAGTTAGGCCAAAATCAACTCCGTACATATAAGGGTTAACTATATCCAAGTAGATACATTGACTGGATAGGCAAAAACGTATCCTGAGATTTGCAACTACATAATTGATTGAATTCTTGTAATTTGGGCTTCATTAATGATCAGTATATATATTTGTACAATTCGGTAACTGTTGTCCCTATGACCATACAATTCGGCAACTGTTGTCCCCAAAAGCCTTGATCTCTAAGTGGTAGAGTTGGGCAAACAAGAGGACTATAGATGCAGTTCACGTGACCATTGTGGCCGAGGCCAATGGCGGCAGGGGGCCCTGTCATGATGATAGCCATCGCCCACAGCCCGGACCTAACCGGCCGATGGGGCTGATACACTCGGCCCCACTCCCCTCTGCATACAAAAAGCCCATCCGCCACTACTTCGTAAAGGTCGCCAGTCAAAGGTCAAAAAGGGAAGGGTCAAAGCTCAAACGTCATCAGGCAAATAGGAACAGGCCCTCAAGTTGGGCCGTTAATAGCATTGGCTTGGGACATGAGTTTTTGTTCTAGTCGTTTTAGATTCTGTGCCTTTTTGAGTACGTGCCATAGCCTATTACAGTCGGATATGAAGTTTGTGTTATATTAGCACTGTACTTATTCTAAAGAATGTTTTAAAAGAAAGGTGAATCTGAAGCACTATGCAATTGATTTTGATAAAGTAAAACATTTCTATAGACTAGTCTTCTTTGATCTGTAAAGTACTGCCACTTAAAGCCTTATTTAATTGAATCGTGCTTAACAAAACATTCATGATTTAATTTCTTACTTGACATGAAGACACATAGCTTCCCCTTTAAAAACCCTCTTTATTAGGTTTGTAACGGGCATGTCACATGACGGTAGGCTGTGTTTTTACTTTCCTTCTGGTTTCTCCCACTTCAGTGTTTCTTTTTTTACTTTGACATTAATTTGGCTCCATGTGAAGGGTTTGACAAAACGATGCACAAAAAACGTTATAAATACTATACCTCCTTCCAGAATGCCTTCAATAAAAATGACATCATTATGAGATTACTTGCTACAGCATAAAGCAACTTCCGAGTGAATTACTGAAATTGGTCGAAGCCTTTTTCTAGTTGTTAAAATTACAGATCAATTAAATAGGAAACTTAAAAGCTGCTAACCTAAGATGAGATACGGTGTTGTTGAGATACCTAATACCTGGCAAGTGGTCGGACATAGCATCATAATGCATTATATAAAAGGAAAAAAGAAACTATGTCTGCAACATGGTAGAGGCTATCAAAACTGTAGGTAAAATTATGTAGACTGGATAGGTATGTGTTTGAGGTTTTGAAACCTTTGAGATGACTAACATTTGTCATAATAGGATTCTTTTCCTGTTAAGAACATCAAAATAGCACAAACTTTACTTTCACTTTCCGTGATTCTGTCCTATTAGCGTCATCGGGCAAAAAGCATGTTTCCATGAAGGTTGCTCAAGCTCTAACATCCGTTATATATAATGCACTTATTAGGCTTTGAAAAGCCAGGTGGAAGAATCTTGGAGAAGAATAACACCTGTTGCAGAAGCAAAATATCGACTTTCTGCGAAACTTTGTGACAACAGTTCTAATACAGAACGTGTGACTTGGTCAGAAAGAGAAGAACGTTGTTTTAAAGTTACCCGGGTCGGATTGCAGTGGACAAACAGAGTAGTATCAGTGTAGAATCAGTATGTCAGAAATATTTAAATGATGTCCTTGCAGTAGGAGTTCAGTGGTAAATCAGCGAATATCAGTGTTTATTCAGTAGTAAATCAGTATGTCAGAAATATTTATATGAGCTATGGAGAGCATTAAGTGTTGAATCAGTAGAACTCAGTGTCATTTCAGTAAATATACTTATTTAGGAAGTATCCACTACATTTCAGTCGGGGAACTGTCGCCAAAAGCAAACCTCGGATTCCCTATACTACTTACGTTTTCCTGACATCGCCTACATCAAACCCCAATGTCTATACTTCTCACAAAGAGAGTTTTTACAACACATCCCTATCTCAGTAGCCCGTTCCCGTTCTCGATGTCGGAGCCCTTGAGGGAAGTACCTATACTGAATGCCAATACCATTATTCTGTTCTTTTGTAACTAGACCCTCTGTAATTATTTTTTCATGAAAATTTCGAGAAGGTTTTGTCTATTCTGTTCTCTTGTAACTGGACCCTACATAATTATCTTTTCATGAACATTTCGAGAAGGTTTTGTCTACTGTCTCTCACTCAAATATTACTATAATGAATTTAGAAAACGCTACATTTCTTTTATGGTTTTAGGTAGCTAGGCCTCTTTCTCTCTTGAATAGGTATATGGCTGCGTGACTAAGGGACATCATAGCTATTTTAAGAAGGAGACATAGATCATACGACTTATTAGCATAGAGGAAGATTAGTCAGAGAGCTAAGGTCACCAGTCCTGAGACCTCCCCTATTATGTGAATATATTTTCCCAATAAAATTTAATTTCTCCCCATCAAAAGCATGTATATTATAAGAAAGGTTTTCTTTTTATTTATTTATGACCAGTAATACTTATTATAGCATTAATTGTTATATAATTAATATGTACGTATGCAACCAAGATAAAGAAAGGTAGACTGGGCTTTTATTTGTCCTCTCCTATTCAAGGAAAAGTTTCATGAAATACTTTGATACATTATGCATTCACACTTCAATTACTGACAAAAGTTTCAATGACAAAAGTTGAAGAATGATCTGCCTTCGTAGCAGAAAAACAGGTCTTCAAAGCGGTATAAGATTTCAAACAGTTCAGAATGTGCCCAAAGAAACGTGAATGGCAAAACAGCAAAAACTGTTAGCCTCCTTTCTCATGTTTTAGTATCTCGAGGTTTTCATTCAGTAGGATAATAGGTCGGTTGACCAGTCAGACGTCGACCCCTGAAACGTCCTGTTTTTATTTCGCAAAGATCCAATGCCGAACCTGAGGGCTACAGTGCGCCATATAATTACAATAATTATCTAAGAAATTCCTGTTTAAATATACTTACTTTTGAATGAAAGGAAATTAGCCAATAAATAGGCATGTGTCCTTTCATGTTATCTTTGATTACCTAACTACAACTACTCTGTCTTGAAGTGTGCAAATAATGTTGGTCTGTTGTATAACAGTATAAAAAAAGACTAGAACAGGCGTCTGTAAGAGTCTGGGATATTTTAACTGTATGACCAACCATCAGCCTGTAGTATACCTTCAGTGTTTGATGATTGTAGTAGGAATACAATTTTGGCTTCAATAAAACAAACTTAAAACTTGAAAGAGTATAGAACCTGAAGCAAAAATGTGCAGACCTGGTGATATAATGCATAGCTGACTGTGCCATGTACGTTAAGCCAATGGGGAGGGGGGCTTTTATGTTGAAAAAAATGAACCAGAAGCAAACACCGCTGAATAACCGTTGACGGCACGTCGTGGAGGCACACAGTAAGGGGACAGTTGGGCAGAACGGCACATATCTGGGAAATACACTGTGGGTGCCTGGGCTGATCCCCGCCGACAGTGAGGGGCGGCGGATACAGGCAGGCACGTGCCGCGTGATTCAATGAGGCTGGGCCAATCTCCATTACCTAGGCCAGCGGCTTTAGCTGGGGCCAGGAGCACCGGCCTGACGTCCCTATACCCGTTAGTACTGGCTGGTCGGGGGTGGTCTAGGGCCATGCAGGACGGGGCTAATTACATGGGGAAACAGCTTGGTTGGGGAATGTACGTCTTCTGCATAACCTCTAGCTCAAGAGTCTGGGTTAATGTTTGATTTTTGGATTTTTAAATGAGTGGCTTTTATTTGAAGGTAGAATGTTGTAGTTGATTTGATAAGGATATCAGGAGTGACTTGCATGGAACTCAGAAATGCAGTTTTGATCATTGTTACCAAATAGCTACCTTTACTACTGAATTATATAAAATTAATATAAGTTGTCAAACTCTAGGTGGTATTTGCCAACTTCTATGATGCTAAAGCATTACTTCTGAGGGCAACGCGAGAAATGAGCGTGGTAATTATTGAATGAAGTTAATGTATGACCAACAGGATTTTCTACTTCACCCACCCCCAGTGGGTTATGTGGCCACTTGAGATCTCAAACAGTCCTTGTTTGGAAAGTCACTGTCCATAAATCATAAAACGAATTCACTTGCATTATCAACCAGATGTATCTTACCTGTCAAGATTAGAACTGTGACAGATGCACACAATGCCAGATATGCATACAGTTTTCAGAATGAATTAAAGCCGTCACTATAGTGCTATAGTCGGAAAGTATGGAAACGAGGCCTGATTAGGTCAGTGAGAGCAACTGCTCATTTATAAACATTAAAACGGCGAGTTGCTCGTTGTGTTATTGTCCTCCATGGTAGATTAGACAATGCATTGGGAAGCACCAAGTAATTATCCATTCAGGTTCTACCGCCTCAGTGGTTGTATCAAGGGCAACCTAGAATATCGAGAAAAATGTCTTTCTGAGGTACCTTAAACAGGAACCTTACTGTTTAAACCATTGACCACGATAAGTACAATTCCCTTTTCAGGGTGGTCAGTTTCTTTGAGTAATTAGGGTTATGCCCTTTGCCCTTTACCCCTGCTCTTAGACCTTTAAGTGACCTGCCTCAGTTCTCTCTAACTAACTCAACAAATGAACCCTTTCTTTGTGATAATTTTGGACCTATCCGATCTCTTTGTTTCTCTTCTTTGAAATGTAGAATGTATGTTTCGTATATTGGTAGAATGCTGGGGCAGCTCGTATATTATATACATGTATCACCTTCCAAATCTCTATGATTTTGTTTACACTGATAAGAGGACATATGCTTGTTCTTCTAATTATGAAAAAAGAGAACACAGGACGGCAATGGTCACTTGGGGTGACAATGTACTCATAAGCATGGACAACACTCAGTGCTTTTTTCCTTCTCTCCATTTGGCACCTACACAAGCATCATCTCATTGACCATTGTGGCATACCTAAGAGAATGAGACGTTTATTCTGGTCGGGCCCTTGCCGCTCTATCTGATTATAGTACTGTTTTGACTCGGAGCACAGGCTAAATGGCCCATAAAATTCTGAAGCTAAATGCTCTGATAAGGATGTGAACCAGAAATGCCATACTATGACTTGAAAAATCCGGAAACATGTGAAATGGACATTTCGAATTTCAAGAAGGAAGACTAAGGTCTCAAAACTTGTCAAATCCCCCCCCCCCTTCCCCGACCTCAAAATTACTTTGAAAAAGTAGGGTACAGCCAAGAACCCGTATGTCCGGGGAAATGGCATCTTTGAACTGAACTTGCAAGTAACAATGAAATGTATCCCAAGTAGACTATTATCACATGAATGCTACTGATTTATGCACCACCATTTCTACTGAAAACGGCTTTTTCTAAGATGGCAGCTGCCTAATCTTTGCCTGTGTTTGGGAGCAGCTTTTCCCAACAACGACTGCGAGTCAAGTCTTCTTCAAGGAGTCAATCGACGGCTACTTGATGAAAAATAGCGGCACATGGATCATCCATCGAACAATGCATCAACTATGACGTCACCTGGGTTCAGGACCAATCCTGCCTGATCTCTACCCTAATGACTGTGATTAGCACCTAGGATGGGCTACCATTAAGGGCATTAACAAAGCTTTTACTGGCCCTTATGGTATAAGCGTGTGAGGGCACAAAACCTGTATTGATAGTGGCAATGGAAATATGGCGGAATTCTTCGCAATTTTTTTCTCTAAAGGAGCACACCGGCGGTGCTGCCGTTCACGAGGAGCCTGCTTTCATTAATCCGCTTGTAATAATAATCACACTTTTTGGCCAACTTCCAGCAGATGAGACGTGAAATAAGTCAAGGCGATCATTATCTTCAGTATTTTTCTTTTAATTATCCCTATCGATTTTCTCCTGGATTTGAAGTAATTAGTTCATTAGAAAGTGACAAAGCGTGAAGGATCAGGTCGGCGCAGGTTCTGACATTTCACAAATTTCGGGCCCACAACAGTCATAGGCCCTGGCGGCATTATTGCCATGATGCCCATTGCCATGACGCCCAATCTGGCGCCTGCCGTCACAATTAAGGCGCCTGTTTACTTGGCGCCTGTTTGTTTTCAAGCTTCAGGTTTCTCGTGACACCTGACGTAAACAAAAGGCTGGCTCTGTCTGTGTGTGAGACGCAACATGTCAATCCATTAATTTACTGCCTCCAATATGAACAGCTTTTTTCCTAACGGCTTTGCCATGGAAGAGGTAACACAATTCATATTTGTCCAATTTTTTTGTTTAACTTTTAAGCCTGCCCATAACTTTGTTGAGGAAATTGTGCTTGCAACTTTTCTGTGATAAGGAATTACCATAATTTCGATGACGATGACAAGAATAATTTGCTTATACATGATGAGATACTTTAGAGCATAAGTAAAACGTCCTAACCTTAAGTTATTCCATACATGTACAACATTATGTATACTTCATGGCCGATCGAAAACGAAAACATCCCTAATCAACGTGATAACGTGAAAACGACACACCACTCTGACTCATGCAAGATTAATTAAAAACTTTAAACTCAGAAGATTAATTCAAGTCTTGGGTCATGGCGAGCGAAGCCTCGGCCCTTTCAGCTATGGTGATTGCGTGATGTTTTAGCAGAGTCGGGGAGGTGGGCAGCAGGGGACTGGGGAGTCGGAGCTAATTAACCAGCTGGTTGGGTATAAAGACTGTCAGACGAATGGCTGGCAGCCTAGCCAGACACACATACATACAGACAGGGCTCACATACAGTGAAATCACCACCCAATTTAGCACAGGCACAGGTAGAGGTGTGACGGGAATGCCACCGGTTGATAGTGGTGGGAGAAAATGAGGATGACAAGAAATTTCCAGCTGAAATCCTGAGCAGTATGGAACTCTATCTATATTAAAGTGCATTATAATACACCAAGCATTGTTTTAAAATGTCACAGGGAACTTAGAGAACTTTATAGCCACCTATATATACGACTGCTGCTGTGAAAAATTAGAACTGTACCTTTTAAAGGACATGGGTTTAGGGGAAAGAGCCACTTAGTTTGATTATCTAGGTACAGAACAGATCACCTTCCTAAGCCCTTTCCCGAATCCTAAAGGTTACCTGAAACTATTTGAAAGGTCATGGAAATGACCATTCCGACGAACCTTAATTACCTCATTTCCAAAATGTAGTGGTATACACTTTTTTTCCCGAAGTGCAGTGGAGATATCCCAGGACATTGAGCTAATGGGGCAGACCCTGTGGTTCAATGCAGACATACCCATATTTTTTATGACCTTTCGAAGACCAACCTATATTATGGGAAATTTAGGACTTTGTAACCACTTGAAGAGAAATGTTTTGGAGTATAGTTCGAAGTACAGGCATTAGGTTGTAGGCGATATTTCGCTTGTCATGATTAAATCAATTTTCATTTTCAAAGTGAGATTTAATTTAAGGCATTCTGGCAAGAAAATTGTCAAGTTTTAGACCTTTTTATTGCATTGATTTGAAAACCCAATTAAGACCTTTAAGACTCTTGAAGACTTACGTGCATATCCTGTGATTCACATTGGCCTGCATGAGTAGGCCTACGAGTAGGCCTACTTATCCTTTGAGCAAGTACCAAAAAGGGAACAAACTCCCAATACCACATCAGTGGGAAGAGGTGGGATACGTATCACGTGACCATGACGATAGGCGAGGCGATCAGCCCGTGAAAGCCAATGTGTCAGCCCCTCATAGGCCGCAATCCCTAAGCCCCAGTCGGGCCCTTCTCTGTATACTCAAGGCAAGACCACTCACTGGCCGTAGCATCATCAGAAGCTATTGGGTTTCACGCCTGATTGGCTCCACTTCGGAATCCAATGACGCCATTTGCATGCCGCCCGAGCTTCCATTGTGCGCCGATGGGGGCGCTGCGGTGGCAGCGGTGGGCAGAGCACAGCCTGGGAGCGACTCACAGGCGTCAATATGAGAAAATGACAATAATATTGTGAGTAACAATACGGCCCCAGCTAGTGGTGGGTAGGGTAGAGGCCCACCGGGGGGTAGCTATTAGATACGGCTATAGCCAGGCCATTGGGACAAGGGCATAGGATCGAGCAGAGTTTTTGCAGATAAGAGTAAGAGAACGGGGCAGTCACTTTTGGTCATTCAAAGTCGTACATATGATGCAATAGTTATGGGTCGTCCAAGTCCCAAACGTCCTATCTATGCTGCAATCTCAGCGTCTTTCTAGATCTATGGACCAATAGCTGGCAACCTTTCTTTATCGAATTGGTTAGACCAATCGATACCCTACTTCTAAGCCTCCTTTATCACTGTTAATATCTCCTATCCACTTTACCCATACTACATGTATCATAGGGATAATGTTTACTTAGACCAACTCTAAACCGTCATTGTTACACTCACCCGCTGCCTGTTGCGTATACTTTTCGGGGCTACTTTTTTCCACGCGGAACGAGACACCTCTTAGACTAGGCCTATTCGCGGAGTAATCTGATTTATTGGCGCGAGCGCTGCGGTTTTATGGACACACCCTAAGCCAGCGTCCATGAATGGGAACCTTAAACATCACTGCCACTTTTTTTTTTACTCCCAAATTGTTTCTATCAACCATCACCACTGCAGCCCAACAATCCACGAGGAATTTAAACGTTGCGGCAGACGCCAAATCGATATAGTATCTCCAGTAAAAATAGGCATATATGGATAGAATATGGCCCAAGAGAAAGGCCAACTAGCTGGCGCCAGTATCCGCTGTGGGACAGCGGTCGCCATGGCAATGATGGTTAAGCGCTATGATAACATCACAATCCGCCAAATATCGCTCACCCTATCAGAGCCACCGCGCGGGCAGCATGCGAACCACGATCATGACCTACTAATGTGTGTGTGGTGAAAGAGATGGCCATAATGCCGGCTACAGTGATAACCTTTCTCCTGATGGAGGAAATGATAATGTCGGGTTACACCGAGTTCAGTCAAACAAAAATAAAAGCCAGTTTCCATGAATTCAACTTTAATGGTGTTCCGGAAACGATACAATCGCGCATGTATAATAGATTAACAGGTAGGACTTTCATGAGCGTTGATTATAATCATTCCATTTAAAAACGCACGGGACTTTCGTCAGATCACGCATTACATTCAAATCAAATTTGACAGAACGATGTCCCTTTTTTCATCGGAAACTTCTACAGTGTCATTATCAAAATTACATTTGTATAATTCAGGGAGCAATATGCTGAGACGAGGAAAAATATTAGCGATCTAGACTAATGATTTGTGTGAAACCACATCATCATTCTGATTCCTAATATTCGGCATTTGAGTGTTGCTTTAATAACACAAAAGGGATAAATCTTAGTGTTTTGGTCCGCCTCTAAACATTACTTATCAGCTGACTGTTTCTACATTAGCCGCGTAAATCTTCGCATTTCCCTCCGACCCGCCACTAGATCTAATACAGATTTTCTGGTTTTATCGTGCTTCTTTGTCCCTATCACTCCGCGCTCATTGCCTATCAATGTGTTGAGTCCATTACGTACTCCCAACCTGTACTAAACCAACAAGGATCTGCACCAAGAAAGTAGTCCATGAGTACCGTGGAATGACACCAACCCACTCACTCCCCCGTACGGCCCGGGAAGCTGAATAAACGCCGGCGCATTGCAGTTGTTGCACTTTCCAAGTCTGATGTCAATATTTGTGATAATTTCCAATGCCCTCGCATTTAATCAAGAGGCCGAGGTGGCGCTGCCGTTGCTTGCACACGCAAAAGCGGGCCGAGGCGTGTTGGTGGGTGGATCCTTTCGGCCGTGTTAAACTCAGAGCCTTTTGACTGAGCTTTCTTTTTCGCCGGAACGTGTTTGCATTTGGCGGAAAGCTGGAGCGCTGGCCCGACATCGGATTTTACCGCTGAATAATCAAACAGAGACAAATTAGTTAGTCAAATACTCCCCAGGCCGGCTGCTTCATGCCAAGGGAAGCATTCTTTCACATTAATGTCGTTATTCATTTCTCGAATTCCGCACACAGACACAACACAGACTCGTTAGTAAAATGACTACTGCAGCTTTTCCCCGGTTTAAAACGCCGCGCAAACAGCGCGTGCTCGCGTGATGGGGCCTTGAAAAGCTGCGTTAAGCCCACAAATAACCTGATCCCAACGGTCTATCTTAATAGTGGGAATATTCATCACCAAATCACGCTAACTTCCTTTCCCATTTTCAAACGCTCATTGCCTTTCGTGAGTCATGAGGTGTGTAGAAGCCTTTTAGTGGCAGTATGGTACGACTCAATGCAAGTTGAGTATGGTGTCTGGAGGGAGGGCGCCGTGTTATAAACAGTGAAAGTGAATGGGGAACAGTTATTAAAGGTGGCATTGGATGAAATATGACGTGCAATGATGCTTCCTAAGAAAGAACTGTTATAAGGAATAAACTTTTAAATCCTTCTGTATTTATGTGTCCTTTTCAATTCCACATTAATGTGGATCCTCTACAGATGTTAATCTAGAAAGTACCAATCAAAAGTGTGCAGTTATTCAATTGTAGAAAGTGTAAATCAAGTATAATTCTCACTATGAAGATGGTGGGTGGTAATGAGGAGAACTACGTTTCTGGGTCATTTGGTTCAGGCAATTGGTTATCAATGTGCCACGCCAGGAACTTTCTTTATGGTTCCTAGCAAGATACAGAGAGCCTATAGTTGGTACTCAGTGGCCCACAAAAGTTGTTGTCCTCATTGTTTTCAGTTCCAGTTTGGTACGAGTTTAGAAAAGAATGGCACCCCTCATAACACTGAACATCGTGAGTAAAAGTAATTAACGATCTCCGACGACCACCCTTCATGCAGCTACACTGTCCACCTGTTCCTACTATACATACCCTTAACCACCATTCCTCGCACAACGACTACGGCTCAACGACACAAACTCTCACTCCCAATCTCCATCCCAGCACGCTGCACCGTCTACCATCTCCACCCTCCCCCCTCCCCAGTTAATTGCCGAGATTAAGCTGATGGTGGGATCTCGTGACCACGAGGTCTGGAGGACACAGAAACAGGTAGGTAGGTAGATTGGGAGGAGGGGGAGGGAGAGGGGGAGGGGCCATACCAATGTGGTCCTAAATGACTCACTGTTTTTGTTGCCATCAACAGTTCTCAAGACAACAGCCTAACTGCCCCTTCCTCGCCATCCTCCAATTTTCGCCTGGAGGGTCTCTGTTGGAACACCTGAGCCAAGCTTTAGCAAAACACCTGTCCACATTCCCCACTCATGATTAGTTTGCCCTGCCAACCGGAGGGGGCGAGCTGCAGTGCTATTCTGGGAAGTCTAGGTTCATTATGACATTCATTACAAGGTTCATTACGACACGAGGCGGGGTTTGTGGAAGTAAGCCCTTGTGTCAACATGCTCAACCTCCCATGATTGATTCTGACACTATCTGTCTCCTCTGGATCAACAATGCCCCCACCTCTTCGAATCTACCGTTATCATCAGGTCGAGAGAGTCTAGTCTAGTGACTAGGTTAGTTTATCACAGTGTACATTTTCCCAACGTTTCGTAAATATTACTATAGCTATTTGTAGAAGAGAGGACTAAAACTTTCTGTACTTGTTGTAAATGTCACAGGGTGCAGACTATGCCAATCAATACAATGCATTGGTTGTCATCCTGATTTATAGTTCAAAATCCTAACAGTAAATCTACTGATGATAAATAGGTAAGAACAATTCAAGTAAATCATTGCATCAAAATCATCTTATTTTACAGATATTCAGTTCTTAAACTAATAATGTTTGATTGCAATTGTCCTACATCTGTAAATGTTTGAGGATCATAGGCTGAGCAATGGATGACAAAGGCTGAGGCGTATATAGGCCTATGGATTGGTCACTGTAGTTTATGGCGTTAAACATTGGCTGACTGGTTTGTTTAACGCTAGATGGCTCCGTCCACTGTGTCCACCGTTCGCAAAGAGGGCTCTGGTCCTGACCAAACAATGGGAGCACGCCGGGCACATGGTCGCGTGCCTAAGGTACTCTACCCTACTTCAATAAGCCCTGACCTCCACCCCATGGCAGATACTTAGAAAAAAAAACGCCCAACAGTTACATAGTGCCCGTATGTACTTCGCTGGTATCCCTTACAGCACCATCTATCTAGTAGCTAGCAGGGGTCAAACACAAAAGGAACCAGCTATGAGGACAATCGGTCTGGGTTATTCCCAGATCAATCAAAAGCTTCTCCGGGGTATCGGAAACAGGTCAAGGACGGCGTCCCAGCCAGCGTCCCAAACAGGGCCCCGGATGTAGGTAACTGGGACCTAGCGTTTAGCCCCACACCCACTATAGGTAATTCTGACCATGTCGGTTGACTGATCAGCTAAAATCAGCCGATTCTACCAGAAGAATTGGTTGATTTTAGCACTGATTCATAGTCAAGCATGTTGTACGTTTCAATATTGCAAACTGATTAACGATTTGGCTGAGTATCATTGTACAATCGCTCGAATTTAGCGCTGATCGTTTGGCCGACTTGATCAAATGGGGCTTTATGGGGCTCCCATGACAGGGCCTCTACAACAAGATGAAGGCCAAAAGGAAAAGGTGACAGGGAATAGAGCTGCTTCGTCTTATTTACTATTGACCTTTGAAGATGACCCTAGGGGGAGAGATGTCTTTTATAAGCAAGTGAAAGGTTTAGTACACTTCTTTTGTGACATATTTCATAACATATCATGTCATCCGGCGTTATGTCCTTCCTGGACTCGATACATAATCGGGATGTCTACTTCATCATATTATCCTAAGAGAGACGTCTAAGTGACCATTAAGGGATTGTAGGCCAAGTAGACAATACGTCATCCCCACCTAGGACCGGAGATTCTCCACAGTATATTTACATCTGGGGATGATAAATAAAACAAGATGAAATACTTATCAATATTAGTTGACAAGGTAGGATCACCCCCTCCCCTCCCCCCCCCCCCCCAAAAAAAAGGGGGGGGGGGAGAAAACAATCCAAGGCTGCACCAAGAGTTTAGGCACATACTTAACTGACCTACCCAATCGCCTCAAGTGCTTCAATTGCTGAGCAATAAGATCCCTGGACTCATTTATAGGCATTTGTATCATGCCCAAGACTTGAGTAATTTTAAGAATTTACACCAAAAGCTATCTGTAATGATTATCTAGTATCAAAAATCCACTCCCTGATGAAGTACATTCGATAAGCATTTTTAATGATTTTTAATCATTTGTTGGAACACAATATTATTGTCATCAAAAAGTGACAACAAATTAAGAAAGGTCGGGTTACCTGATCATAATAAATATTTTAGTCTCCAATCTTGCCATTTCATACAATGTCATGTTTATCTGTTTCGGCGTGCGTTGACCTTAAGATTAATGTGGGCGGTCTCATAACCGTACAAAAATGGGGCGGTCAGCCGAGAAGGGCGAGTTATTGGATGGACCTGAGAATGAGCAGGTCAGGGGTAGGAGCTGCTCAATGTTCTCACTCACACAACAGGCTGCACGCTACAGAACCTAGGAAGCTGTGTCAAGGGCGAGGCAGTAAGGAAGGAGGCGGGTGGAATTAATTACACCTGATTTGCGTTATGGCTCCAGGCCAGACATCTCACTCACCTGCCCCTGCTTTGGTGTGCATGGCAGTCCCAATTACAACCTCCCCCCCCCCTCCCCCAGTCTCTACACCTTTCCCTCACACCCAGGAGGGACCAACTTTACCTCACTCCTGCACCTGCCTCGGCCAATATTCCCAAAGCTCCCATTCAAGGACCGAAACCGTCCAACATTAACGGTTGACAGGAGCATCTGGCCCGTCATCTTTCTACTTCAAATAGAGTAATTATTCAGAAATTTGATGACTCGTAGATCAAGGTGGCATGCCGAAGGGAGCGTCTAGTGATTTCTTTCGCATTTTCCAGATGTGCTGACTTCAGAGTAATCAATTTTGGAGTTATGTTTCGTGATATGGCGCCATACTAGATTCTAGTTTCATGAATATAGAATTCGACCTTAATTGTGAGACAAGGAGACTGATAAAGCTCAGACTTAGGCAAGACAAAGAGTCTATTAACTTCTTAACATTGTATATGATATCCCACAATTTATGTTATCCTACAAGTTATTCCTGTTATTATATGACTTGCTCCAGGGCTAGCTATAGAATTCATTATCCCATACTTGACTTAAGCCATGCTGTATTACACAGCTAATCCACATATGCCTACAACAAACACAGTGCACTAAGAGTAAAATACGACGTACTGGGGCACTCAATCGCTTAAGCCTGTCTGTGTGGATGTAAGGGATACCCCATAAGACCCCGCTGGCTATTTGATCTGCACACCTTTCAGGCATTCCAGAGAACTATACCATGTCATGTAAGCCTCGCCCAAGTCAAAAGGCCGGCGGACAAAACAACTCCAGGGGAGCTTGACTCCGATACCCTTAATGCCTGTGAGCCTATTGGACGAATCATCCCTGAGGCAAACATCCCAGGGGAGAGCTGTAGTCCTGTTGGTCAATATAGCCGGTCCGACTTATGGCAATAAAAGGAACTCGGCCCCTTAATGAGCACTGTCAACATGGCCGTGTTTTCAAATCATGACTTATCTACCAGGTCAACAAACGGTGCCTGTTAGAGCTAAAGTACTGTACATAGACCGGGTCGTTGTAACTATGCATCTGTAAGTTAAATAAACAGTATTTATCTAATTTGGGGGGCTTTGTTTTACGACGTACAAGACATGAGATGTCAAGTTACTTTGCTTGAGATACTTATAACCAGAGTGCTTGACAAAATAGTAACATTAGAAACTGTGATAGAATGTCATTGAAATTGTATTAATGACCAGAAACAACAAATGTGACTATTATTACATGTACATGTATATTCAACTGTAATGCCCATAAAAAGCAGACTTGTCTGAAAACCTTCAACGAAAATGATTGGCAAAATCGTAAAAATGTTTGGTCAGGGAACTAGTTTTCTGCTTTCCTAACATTGCTTTATTGAGAGTATGTCTAGACAGGCGGAACATAACCATCCTACCTAAGGTAAAACCAAATTGACTTACAATAGATTCTTACAGATCCTGGGGAAATGTCAAAGTATGACTCTAATAAAATATGATGGAGGAGGCTCTCCCGATGAAAATATTCCTTATCAAAACAACTCTTATGGAAAAGAATTTCGAGGCGGCAGTCGAGATCCAATTTCGAAATAGTTTCCCGAAGTGTCAGTGGCCATTTGAAACTGTACGGATTACGTTCCAACTATGCCTGGCAGGCCAGATTTATAGAGGATCCCATGAGTCGGAATAATTCAATTTCAGAATATACCGACTGGGGACTGTGATGTTTAAAAAGGGACTGGCCCGAGTTGATGGTAAAAACAGGGTCAGCAGCTCGCGGTTGACATTTTCACCGATCAATACTGGTTGGTTTTAGTCCTGACAGCACGGCAGGGCCGGCTGTGGCCACACTGATGGGTCAACTAGCAAAGCTGAACAAAATTTACAACCCCAAACCCACGCCGTATACATGGTGTTTGAACAACAGCAATGGCACCTTTTATATAGACCTACTGTTTTGGTATTGCCTTGAAGGGCTTTGTTTCAATTTCTGAAGAGTAGTATTTATTTGTTTGTTACATGTTATGTGTCATATCAGTTGGATAATTCAGGGATCGATTTTTCAATATCTTTTTGCTAGATTCATTTAATGTATTGGCGTTTTCATGCTTTTCCATTTACACTATTCCGGACAGACGTGATTTCGTCTAATCTTGTTTTTTTCTTTTATCTTTAAAAAGGTTACAAAATTGCCTCATTTAGTTTGTGTTATTGTTATTCCTTCACATCCATTATTTGTGTTTTTACAGCCAATTTGTTTTATTACAAAAACTCGGTCAGAATGGGGCCATGGGCATTAAAGAATCATAGTAATGAACGTGTTTTGGCACTGCTCGAGTCTGATGCAATAGTCAAAATACCTAAGGCAAATTATTTCAACCGGGCTACTTTATAAATCTATATATAGCTGCTGCTCTATAGATCTAAGTCGTCCTGTTTTCGTGTAATACGGGGAAAAATGTGAATTCAGCCTCTATGGGAGTTCTTACAATGACTATAGGTCTGCTGACCAAGAAAGGACGGAAAAACTTAAAACTAAAAATGCGTTATGCCCTATAATAAAAGCTGATTGCAATGTCATAATATGTTTCCGTGAATGTCTAAGCTATATCTGAGAATTTTCAAACATATTTTCCTCATGACATTTTGTCCTGGTGGTACATTTAAGCCCTCATAGTTTTATAATCAGATCCTGTTGATTATTTATAAAACAAAGTCACATGAACAACATCGGCCCTTTCTTAACCAGCGGACCTATAACAAGGCCCAGGTCACATTACATGTAGTATACCTGTTCGTCGGAACATTGTTATGAACGTACGTCTCAGTAACCCAGCGTTGTGATGTCACCATGACACACCGTGGAGGCCCTGCCCTAACTAGATGTTACCATGGAGTGGCGTGTGCTCCTCTCTCTCTACTAGTACTAGCTCAGTATAGAGTTGGGTCCCCACCTCCCCCACCCCCACCATACCCTCCCTCCTCTTTGTACCCCCTCCCCCCGCCGACACACAGTCGTCCGTGAATGTCGGCCAGACTGCTGATAACCTAACACGAACAGGCGCTGTCTGCTGCCGAGCTGCTCCCTCTCAGGCCGGGCCTCGGTCACACCCACCACGATGAGTAGCTCAGGGTAGGGGTTCATGAGCAGCTCAGGGTGCAGGGTCATCTCTCCCCGTGTATGGTTATGACACGAGTACCGTAAAAGCTGACCTTAAAGTGTGCTGTCCATCGTGTACTACTGTTTATTTATAGCCGGGCATGCAGCAGTATGATATAGACGTTGTTTTTTTATTGAAACTCGCTGGGCGCCATATTGGTGATTAGTTGGTTGTTTGATGAATAATGATAACTAAAAGCACAAAAATTTGATACAAGAAATAGGCCCATATTCTATGGTCTAACATTCACATGCAATTCCCGACAACGTGGTTTCTTGAATCCCTGATGTACAACATTACAGTCATATTATCAAGACGCCAAGGTTATCAAATGACGATCTCCAAAAATCTGGTCGCGTGACCAATTTGCACGAGCTTTATGTAGTACGCCTGTGTATCCCAAACTGGCTGGTGTATACAAAATGTTCTGTGTTACCTA
Organism: Lepidonotus clava; assembly: GCA_936440205.1. Classification (NCBI taxonomy): domain Eukaryota; kingdom Metazoa; phylum Annelida; class Polychaeta; order Phyllodocida; family Polynoidae; genus Lepidonotus; species Lepidonotus clava. The sequence continues at coordinate 26,902,353 of OW387135.1, forward strand.
GTTTATTGCACAAGAAAATACGAGAATTACAGAAAAATTGAAGGTATGAAATAAATACATATAGACTTTTCTCTCTATACTGGGATGGGAAGAGTTGGATACAGCCTCTGTGAACTATAGATTTACCAATTGCCATGGTGAGCATGTACTCTGAGGACTCTGTCTGCGGGTATGGAGTAGCCTCAAGAAGGTTTCTCCTCCTCATCCGTTTGGGGATCGCTTCTCTCCTACCGGTGCCTGGAGGGTTAAAGCGATGGGAATTATTCTAAATGACTTTGTACGGCGGTCCTCAACTTGTCACAAAGGATCCACTATTCCCTGCCCAAGGCACACTCACAAAAACTCTTTTGGTTCCCTATCGATAAGGGACAGGGTAGGGATCTCACAAACCTTGGCTCTTTCTGCCTCCTCATCGTCATCTATATTCAGGTCAGAAATATACCCTGTGCTATCCTATTCCTGGAATCAGTGCCTAACGCTGTCTGGTCAGTAAGGAAATCCCATTTAGAAACTGGCCTCTAGTCTTGTGGGAGTCTATTTCCTATGGCTTGAGAAAAGAAAAAGATTCTAGGAAAGGTGGGAAATACTGAAATTGAAATAGAGTGAAAATAGGGAAAAAATTAAAAGGGGAATCAATACGGGCTGAGTCTTCAGGTGGACCGAGTTAGGTATAGGGTTGTCTAGTCTGTTCTGAAGTAGGTTAGACACCTTGGGCGGTGGGCAGGCTATTTACTGGAGGGGGACGGCCTCAGACGCCGGGTAAACACTCTCAGCTCAATCCTATTGGGATAATCCCCATCTCCCGATGACAAATAACAACAGCGCCCTTTCTCCCCTAGGCGCGGCCCGTATAGTACACACACAGAGGGACCATCCCTGCAGTACCCTAACCCTCATATCTGAGGAGACCTTCCCTCTCCTGCCGTAACCTTTATATTTGAGGACAGCTTTCCTCCCCTACCCTGCAATCATATCTGGGCAGACCTTCCCTCCCCTACCCCAACCCTAACATCTGAGGAGTCTTTGCCTACCCTATCATATCCGTCATATTTGAGGGCATCATCCCTACCCTACCCTAAACCTCATATCTCAGAACACCTTCACTTCCCTACCCTAACCACTATATCTGAGGACACTGTCAATCCAGTACCCTAACCCTCAGAACACCTTCCCTCCCTTACCCTAGCTAACCCTCAGATCTGAGGGCACTTTCCCTCCAGTACCCTAACCTTATATCTGAGGACATCCACCCACCCTAGTTCTCTGTCCTCTTATGGCCCGACTTGATGAGGTCCTCCCACCCAAAATGCCCCTTGATGTCCTTTTGCCAACCTTGGTCAGCCCACAGTTACCGCTGTTTCACAAGTCGAGCACACCCAAGAGTCCTCCCCACACAATAAAACCCGCAAGTATAACGCGGTAAGCGAGGCCCAGTTTGTGAAGGCAATCTCCAGTCTCCTCGCTCCAACGCAGTTCCCAATTTGGAGTGCATTCAATCGGACCGAGGGATTTTTTTTTCCTCCACCCGCAGATTCAGAGTTTGTATCCACAATACATGGGCGGGCAATTCAAGCGAGATAAACAAGACCTACTCGAGAGGCGAAGGGTGCGGGGATTTGTTAGCGTTGCCGGTGCATGCGTCGCAATTTTTTTCCTCCTCCCATTATTTTCTTTTTGTGCAGGGTTGAGTCTAGCGGAGGTTTGACTCCCGTGCACTCACAATGCTTCATTTGATGCCTTTGTCTGGGTTTCAACAAATGACTGTAATGTGGACGGGAGGGTTTGATTGGGTGACGGATCGACGGTTTGAGTAATGAGTAAACTGGGGGGATGGCAGTCTCTCAACTTCCACAATACAACCCTCTCCAATTTGGTGTAGCCTCCTCATATGGCTCGTTCAAGCCTTCCTCCATTCTGTAGACTTCTCTCCACTGTGCTCCGAGAGCCTGAGCTTAGTGGGATCCCAACAAATGGCTATAATAGGGATTCGTTCTGGTTTTTAACGCTCGTGTCGTGGGCTACATGCCATTAGCTCTTCAGGCAGTACAAGTGATGAATGAGTCGCCAGCTCACAATGATTCCTGTACACAATGATTACAGATGATGCACAGGTGCTGTGTTTTTAAAATGCAAGTGTTCATTTTGTCCGGGAAAATAAAAATAATGTAGCCATATAACGTTTGTCAGCTGCAGAATTGTTAGTTAATACACACTAGAGACAATGTCATATTTCAAATACAGATGGCATTGAAAATAGATTGATAACTACTTATTTTGTATTTGGACACGATGATGCATGCCTTCCCTTCTTGAATTATGAAATGTGGGAGCATTGAAACGCACATTTATTTTGTGAATAAAATCCCTATCAATCATGGTTCTGCAGTTTATCCGATACAAGATGGCGTGAATATTTCACCAGGGACTTGGCAAGACAAAATGGACGGCAACATCGCGGCAACATTACGGTAATGGGAATGGCAAAGATGGTTTCTTTGCAATGACACGTACATACTTCGATATTCATGGACAGGGACCGAATGCCCTCCGCCTTGTGGAAACATCTTATGCCCCCATGAAATAGGGACCTAGGAAATCACTCCGTGTTCTGTGATATCACATACACAGTGGCTATATTACAAGGCCTACATTTAGTGCGGCCCGGTAGCTCCCCAGTTTATTAGATGTCCCCCAATAAATATTTATGAGTTTGTTTTCGGCTCGCCCTAAATAACCTCCCTCACTAATGTGTCCAGAGTGGGCTTTGTTCCAGGTTTGCGGACGAAATGGAGGCCTATCTTTATGTCCGGGGCCGGTTGGATCCCCTTTTGAACCCACCCAGAGTGACCAGACTGACCCTGAGAATTTATCGTGACTAGGCAACAATAAAGACAGCTCAGTTTCCTCCATTATCGCCCGGTTTTTCTGTTTACCGGAAACTCAGGGCATTGTGGATAAGATCTTCAAGATGACCTTGGTGGTGACCGCTATGCATCAGTCTCTGAATCCATGGTCGCCGCCCGCCCCAAGTGGACACCACCATTTAAGTGCCCCCCCCCCCCCCCCCCACCACCACCACCACACACACACCCTTCTCTTTTCCGCGGTCCCCCTCTTTAACTCTCTGTGAATCTCTCTGTCTGGCGAATCGGCGCTGCCATTCTCCCCTCCTGCACCTATCCATCAGACCGCCGAACGAGGGCTCGGTGGGCCCAGCCCGGCCCGGCCGCCATGCCGCTTTGTCCGGCCCTGTCCCCCGGCCGAACCAGCGACCCGGAAAACGGGGTCGGCCCTGTATACAAGACCCCCGGGACCGACCGGTGGACGCGGGGACGCCACTACAGGGGTGGGGCACGGCGCCACTGGTCCACCGGGATAGGGCATGGCATGGTGGGTGGTGGATGGGTGGGTCAGTGGTTCTATTGGTGGCTAGCTGGGAGGATTGTGTGAGATGGGTAAGGTACAATAGGGCAATTGCATTGAGCCAATGCTGTAACAATATGCTCCTGAGTGGTGGCTAAATGAGACCAGCTGGCTATGAAATTAACAAAGTGATCTCTTTATTGAAAACCGCTAAGAGTGGTGTAATATCAAAGATTTAGGGCCTATATGTATCCCAGCTCATAGACAGGGAAGAACAGTACTGATGCAACGGAGCTAGGCATCATCTCCGTATGTGGCAGGGGAGTGGATAGAAAACGATGGGAGTACAAACCCTACGGTGTAAATCTGAGGTATTAAGAATATGAAAGTACAGGGCATGGTTAGTACACTGACGTTGCACAACATATCATTGTGGCATATTTAGGAACAGAGACACTACCTTAACAAGGTTACATATTCTGCAGGGTAGGACATTTTAGTTACCTGGGACTTGAAACCTTAGCCTGAACCCAAAGCAAGTACAGTTTGATATGAAATAATTATTACGATTTGAAGGGAAAAAGTAAAACTAAGTTCTATTGACAAAACAACATCTTCAGAAATCAGAAAACATACACTATCTGTTGGATGAAGATGTCCACTGATTTTGTTATGACTGACTGAAGAGTTATTCAGATGACATTTAATGATATTGCAAGAATAAAATCATGAGGTTGACTTTTGTATTATCAGAAGATGATTAAACAGCTGTTGTACAGTAAAAAGATGGTACAGTAAAAAGATGAACCATTTGCCACATATACATTGAAAGGATGACCGGAAAGTAGCTGTGCCGAATAGAAAGAAGATGGAACGGGTACACTTTGGCGAGTGGCAGGCGGGCCTGGGACACTGTCTGATAGGGTTCATTGTGAGAAGATATGGCGGGCCCAGGGGATTGAGGTCAACTGGCCGTTAAATTGGGTGACAACGGGGGAAGACACATTGGTTACTCCAGGACAATACAACCACCCCATCCCACCACCCCTCCAGCAGCGTCAGCCTGGTATCTATGCAGCTCTACCCCAGCCTCTGGGTAGGGAACACAGCTGAATTACTCGGCGAGTTACTACTTGTGGGAGTTGCTCGTGGGTGCTATAGCCTGTATACAGTGACCAGCCCTCTCTATATGACCCCGCTCCATCCCGAGCGCCTCCAAGGCTACGGAAATCGCGCTGGTACACGGCGTCCGGCATACAGATGGGGCTTTCAGGGCATTCATCTAGGTGGCAGGCTGGTACCAGGGCTGGCCATTGATGCCATTAGTGTATATATGCCCATTTTTGGTCGCGGCCCCTCCCCGCGCCCTCTAGGACCCAGGCACCAAGGGGGAAACATGGCGGCCTGGGATACAGTATAGGGAGGCCGATAAGTGGACCAGCTGTGGTGTTTGGTAGAAACTGACAAGTAGTTTATAAGCAGGCTACACGATGACTGGTAATCCACTGGTTGCAGCTGAACATTGGGCGACATGTTAGCGATGTTATGAATTAGTAGAATGGCTGATACATAGTACTAGGGTGCACATAGGCGAGATCTGTTATATAGAATGGGGTCCCAAAATGGCCTAGGCCCAAAAAAGATAAGTCAATTTAATTATGTTTGTTTACTTTTTCTTCAACTTGCACGAATTCTTGAAAATTCAGACACTACTCCTGATACCCACTAATTTCTAGGATCTAAAATACACCTCTTCATTAATATATCCCATTTCCTGTTTTTAGGTAATATTGATTAAATTTCACAAACCAAATTAAAACAATTTTCAATCAATATATATAGGGGCCTATACTGAAATAGATACTTTAATGTTTTCCCCAACAAAGCCATACGTGGTAGGGTATAGGCCTATACGTAGGCCTAAGCAACCACCTCCGTCACCACAGCTTCAGACAGGCAGCCGAGCGGAAGTCACAGACGAAGGTCACAGGTGAAACATTAAAGGTTCCACATTCCCATCTATATCTGCCTAGTCTAACACTTTTACTTTTTTTGTGTTTCTGCAAATGGTGGGAATGTCATACCATTGCAAATGCACTCTAGCATTGCCTAAACTGTAAAGTGTTTCCTACAATATTGCGCTATTCAAAATACTGCGAGAATAGATAGGGCCTAAAAGACCTGAAGTCAGATATATTAATCTGTTACCGTCTTTCTTTCTATTTCTTCTATTTTGTTATATTTTATTTCATCACTCATAGCCAACATCTCCCATCGCTGACACCTCTCCAAGCCAACATTTCTCACAGTAGATCATGTAGCAGATTGACCCCAGTCCAGGACATGACCAAAGAAGGCCCATTTCATCCACCGATAAATCTCTCTGATTGAAGGCCAATCTCATGGCTTTATTTTGTTATAAAACTCCAAATGGTTAAATTGACCAGAAGGCAGTGCCCCTCACATTGCGGGGCGTTATGATAAAAACAGAAAGCTGTCAGTAAACAAGACAGCCAGACACAAAAAGATAAAATCAACTTAACTAAAATGGATAAGAACAATGGTTCAGCGAAGCAATGTAGAACGTGTAAGATTGATACAGCTATTGCCGGAAAACATTCATATCTATGTCCTATTCCTCCCTATTTCGTACGTGTATCTACAAAGTGACATTGGTGATTTGCTGCCAGGCCTTATTTAGGGCGCATTCTTTGTGATTCTCCATCAAAACGCCCCATAATAGCCCTACCCGCCCCGCCTAACCCCCGGATGGCCCCTAACCCAGAGGCCAGTCTATTGATCAGTGTGTAAGGGGGCGGGGGTTGGGGATCACTTACCGTCAGGGGGTGGGGCACGAGTGGGGGCCAATTGATCAGGACGGACCTATCTTGACATTACAGTCACCCGAACCTTAACCCGGCCCAAAGAGAAAGGAGCGTTTGGCCGCGACTTAAGCAGTTGGGGCCGCAGGCAAATTTAAGGCCTTTATAACCAGCTCCCTTCTATTTCTGTAATCAGACTTGTTTCGGCCCCATGAGCTATGACCAGGGCGTTTCTATTCCTGTATCTCTGAACAATTGGAAGCGTTTAGCTCCAAGGGACATTCTGGTATTACTGCAGAGAGATGATTGTTTTTCCTCCTGCCTAAACAGCGGTTTTCTGATGCCAATGTGGGGCAATGGTTTTACATCAGTAATCCAATACTGCCCAATCGGTTTTGTGCCCAATGATAATACTTGTCTCAGTATGAAAGGCCCAGCTAGGAAAAACGCAATCACAAGAAAAAGTGACATGGTAAACATGTTAGTTCTTTTTACATTATTAAAACCTTTTCTTCCTGTGGTCCGCTCATTCATAGCACAGTCCTATAGAGCCAAAGGAAACATCACTTCCAGGCAAGGCCCGGGGTTCCACATTAAACAATTAGTATTAAACAAGTATCTTATACAAAGTTAAGTTTTTCTGGGAAATCGCCAGGAATTATTATCAAACAGATGCACTTCCAATGGCTAGAATCATATAATGTGAGTTAAAATGAGCATCATGTAGAATGTCCGATGGAAACCGAATCCAAGTATTCATTCCTCAAACTATAACAACACAAAATAGTTATTCTCCACCCTCTCAATGCTCTCAAGTTAGTATAGTCCGAACCTCCCCCTCTCTTAAAATGCAATCGCCACAAAAAATGTTCCTGAGAAAAGTTATGGCCTGCCAAGACTCAGAAGAACCCTTCAAAAGGTCCACGGTGGATAGAGGTCAGGCCGACTGGAGGAAGCAGCGGGTACAGGGTGGCAGTGGCAGTGGCCCATGAACTATTCATGACCGGACGAGTGATGGCGGGAACAAAAAGTAATTAGTTTCTGGTGGTCGCCGTGTCGATTAGGTTAGAGCGGGGCCAACATGCCGACCGAGACTCGGGGTGGAGATTGAACTGTCTACCTGTCGGGTCGGGTGAGGGCGGAGAGTGGCGAAGGATTGATGCGCGACTCTTACCACACTTACACTGCAGACCTGGTCCCTTTCTCTCGTATCTCTCAAGCTTGGAATGTGTTAGGCCTATATAGTTATATAGGGATCCACGGGGGAAGCCACATTGAATGCATCAGGGAAGCCACAGAGAAAACTATAGGTGATCTCATGAGGGAAGCCATTTAGGAAGCCACTAAAAACAAAGGGGAATGTATTAATGAGGCAGCTGGGGAAGCCATATTAAAAAAAAGGTAATCTCATGAGGGAAGCGATTTGAAAATCCCCCAATAGGGGATAAATCAGGGAAGCCACTCGGGAAGCCACAGAGAAAACCATAGGCGATCTCTCAGAGAAGCCATTTGGGAAGCCACCAGGAAACCTGAAGGGGACTTCATTATGAAGGCCATAGTGGAAACCACCAAGACAGCCATAGACAAACTCCTGTGTAAAACCTTTTGAGACATTATTAGAAAAACTACAAGAACAAAAATGGAATGCATTAGGGAAGCCACCACGTAAGCCATCAAGAAAGCAATAGGCAAACTCACGAGGGAACCTTTGGAGAAGCCACAACAAGGTCTTTATCTATATGAAAACGACATCGTCGACATAACATGTTGTAGTTTTTATTTTGTTGTTGTTGTTGTTGTTGTTGTTGTTTTCTTATAAAGGACACAGTCTGAAGGTCAAGGGACACGAGGATTACCCCATAAAGCCACCGTTGGCCAGGGCAAAGCGATTGATACAAGTAGGGCGACCGTTAAACAATCTTCCCAACTATTTATTACCTCATCATGCCTGTATCCTCTATAATGGTCGTGTCGAGTACAAAAACAAGTTTCTGGGGCTATCTAATGAAGTGTCGCCATCATAATGCATGATCAGCGCCTTCCGGGAGCCGTGTTTTGAGACATGTAGTGCTATATGAAGCAATAAATTCCCTAATGACGGCAAGACATTTGGACCAGTGCCAACGACGGCGACTTCTCCCCCTGATTATGAATCACTGACTTGCAGTGGGTCCTGACAAAAAGATGAAGTATCTGGGGGCCGTGATTTAGTGAGCAGTGGCACCCATAGAGCCCCGTTGGTATAGACGGTGGGGCTGGTGCTGTGGGTACAGTACAGAGAGGTTTATGTGTGCTGTGTCCTGCCTGTGCCATTGATGCCCTTCAATATCCTCTTCCCCTACAACATAACAGGCTCCAACCACCCAAGGCCATCAGTGGACGACAGCCAACTGTTAGAATAGTAAATAGTCCCTGTTTATGGTATAAATAATTGAGTCGGCTCCGAGCTTGTAGCCTCGTTATAGCAGCAGTGTCTGTTATAGGGATCCACCACAATATGGCTCGTCCATCCAGAGGCACCACCACCAATACACCGCTATACGTACACTTGCACCACCTCACCCCACCCTCCCCTCTTTATCCATCCATGTCAAGAAGCTGTCTGTGCCATACTCATGCTGCAAATTAATAATACTTCTCCCATTTTTCTACCATTAAAACATGTTAATCAACTGGCGCGTGATAATTAAATCAGAGAGTGTCGCGCTATTAAAGGAGTGATTTGTTGGCCTTTTCCCGCATCTGCCTATTAAAGTCTACTGGCCTACATTTATCAGGTAGAGAAGCGTGGCCGGCAGCCGGCGAGGAGAGAAAAAAACGACCACATGGCAACATAAATCAAGTCCTTTTCTAGACACGTTCGCTCAGTGTTTGGTGCGTTGGTTGTAAAGTGGTTTAAAAGTGTCGTTTTGTAAGTGCGTGTATGTAGGAAACGCCTCCTGAGGTGTCCAACACGAAGAGTGGCATTTGTGAACCGGCGTTTGATCTTTTACGGTCCCTTTTAATCGGCCGTTAACAACACGTTGATTTATATGAAGCAATGGCAAACACGATAATAGAGGAAAGGAGTTGTAGGCAATGCGCCGTCCCCGTCCCTGTTCTCGGACAAGTTAGTACTCTAATTATCAGGTCTATTGATACCTTTGTTAACCGCCAGGCTTTACGTTTGTTTGCAGAGATTTTCATTGACATAGTTACTAATACCGTGTACTAGTAAGGATCCTGCCGGCTAGTGCAATTATTTTTCAGCAACAAGCGAAAATCTTTAAAATTGCAAGCATTAACTTAATATGGGCTAGTGGGACTTGGATCGGGCTAGTGCAGGGACAGGAACACTAGCCCAGTTGGCTAGTGGAAACATTGTTGAGGAAACCCCTGGTTTGCTAGTATGCATTTTAATCTGGCTTGCAGGAACCAGCTGGATGTTACCGCCCCAATGCATTGTCGACGGTCACCCATCTAACCTATGTGGACTATTCCATGCTATCTCTCCCTATCTCTGTCCGTGGTATGCCCCTCATTAATCTCCTGTAACTGCTGGAGTAGACTGATAGCTCTCTGCATAGGCCACAGTCAGATGAACTCATCCCAGTGTGAGCAGCTCCAACCACTCAGACCTGCTCACAAACAGCTCAGTACAATACACAGCCGCTTATCTCTTTGTGTCGGCCAGTAATCCTATCAACCTCTTATCCCGTTGACCGGAATAGGCTATCAAACATTCACTCAGCTGGCCTATGCAATCAGTATCATATCCATTTGTTGAGGGAAATATTATCAGCGCGCGTCTATTTGAAATACTAGTGGTATCAATGGACTAACAACAATGGGATGACTATTCGTGCAATGAATCATATGATATTTGCTGAATGACGTGAGCATGATATATAATGCATGTTTATATGTACCACGATGAAAGTGGGGCTATGTGGAGAGCGGTAATGCACGGTCTGATTTAGTGTCAGCCACGTATAATTATTGTATAGCAGTATTATTTATCATATGCATTATATATCATATATACTGACTGTCACAGTTCTTTAGGTTACGGTGTACGAGCATATAACGAACCGTCCCGTTTTTCTCATACAGGTAAAAGCTTGATCACGCAATTTGACTCTTTCCCATTATCACATTCTGAACGCTGTTTCATACTGTGTATCACAATTCTATTAGCATTGCAGTTTCTGAAGAGGAATCATACTAGCTGAGTGTACTTTGAAATAGTGTTTGATATGTACATTCAGGTGCAACCCATATATCACTAAGTGCGTATCAATGGGATGCAGGTGTGAGAATACATAAAATATGCATGTGTATGTGGCACGAATAACTCCAATTCATGGTTGGTTGGTTGGTTATTGGGGTTTAACGCCGTAGCAACATCTAAGGTCATATCACAGCGAGAACAGGATTTGACAATTCTGTCTTTAATGATCGTATCTATGGAATGAACGAATCTATGAGAAGATAGAGACCATACCCCTACACATTTACCAAGGTAGGTGTTCTTTAATGTGCATGGTCCCATAGACAGGGCCACACACACAACAGCCGGTGACTCTCTAGGAGTCTTTGATAACCCAGTTGTTGCAACTGGGAGACAATCATGTAGAGGGGTTTAGGAGCCAGCCCACCCCAGCCCAGGATTGAACCTGGGCCGCCCGCACAACAGGCGGACACGGTGACCACTACACCACCCCACACACCTCTCGAATTCAAAACTAAGGGGGAAATTCTGTGTACACCTACACCAATAGAGGACCCACACTTTTTAGTACACCTCTAACAGTCCTATATCACCTTAAATAGCCCCAGCCTTAAGGCCATTACAAACAATAGGTGTAGCTCTACTTGACTCGCTGTCATTATAAACGTGTATCCCAATAACCCTGCCCCAGACGACGACAGCTACACCGGGAACGCCACAATATTGCCCAGCAATACCCCTACCAGCCTGCCAAGCTGGTCCTCCAGCCCGGGCTGGGCTTATTGCCTGCATGGCCGTCTTTGGCTTGGGCTCCATGTGACGGGCTTATTGGCTAGGACCACTGACAACTGGCGGCTCGCCCCCTGCCAGCGGGAACCCCAGTGTGGTGAGGGGGCCATGTCGCCCACCTGTCACCGCCAATATCACTTACAGATGCCAACGCTTCACACCAGGGTTGGGAATAAATACCAGAGGTTGGCCCACAAACATTGGTGGTGCGATGAGGATTTTTTGTTTGAATTGCCTTGTGTTTGTTGTTAGTGTATGCATTGGAATTTTTAGTTATTATTAGGAAAACGCCAGATTTCTTCTTCTCAAAATATCAAATAATTGAATTGCCTGGGTTGTCAGACTACATATTGGATTTCTTTTGGGTTTCTCATTGATATGAATGTCCGATTTATTTCTCTTATCTAATGTGAAAAAAATGCTTATTCCGATTTTTCCAATAATATATAGGGCCTAGTATGTATGGGAATTAAAATATTAAATTTAGTAAACTGTGTGAGAAAAAAATGTCAGATGCATAACAAGTTACTGTTGGTTAAAAAAGGAAGAGTGCACGAATTGCCTGTGCTGTATTGTCAGCGTACACATCTGAATGTTGTTTTTTTATTATCATAATTGTTATGAAATGTCAGATTTTCTAATAAATATCCGAACATTCTGATTCAGATGTTTCCAATAATACAGACTAGTTATGGCTATTAATATTTCAGATTTAATATAATATACTTTTTGTGCAAACAATAATGTCAGACACATAAGAAGCTAGTGTTGGCAGAAATAGGGTGCGAGCGTGTAAACGACCGTTCTGACAAACAGAAGATATTGGCAATCTGAACAGTGGGGACAGCAGTCGCACGCATGGCCACTCTGTATAATATTAAGCTTTGAGCTTTATTTTGCCCTTGGCTTTGTCAAGAATAGAAAGTGATTTCAATATCTGAAACCCGTTATCAGACGAACCATTTGTAGTACAAATCTCAAACCATATACATGACTGTAATGTAGATGTCTGGTATTCACCCTCTGAATAAGACCTATTTTTATGCATGTCTACAAATAGTTTCGAAAAGTTCAAATGTTTGAAAATACAAATTTTTGTCCTGAACATCTTAGTATATTTCCTATAACGTTTGTCTGTATACGGTCGGCCCACATTATCCAATTAGTCCGTGAATTATTCCCTTGACAATGTTGTTCCCTGTTCCGCATTTATCATTCCCATCACATACATACATGTACCGCCTCATCCTTTGACTACTCTTATGCATTAACACAGCCCAAACAAAGGGGTTTCCTAATCCATTAGGTAGGAAATGCGTTTCACCACTCCCCTGACAATAGGGGTTTCCGCTTATCCATTTGGTAAGGTATACGTTATGACCTAATTCTGATTAATTTGATAACAAAGACAAAACAGTGATTACCGCTGTGTTCAGCACTTTGGCAGTCAATGATTGATTTTAGAGAAATCAGATATCAGAAACGAGGGAAACTGTCATATGCAATTTCCATCTTTTTGACACGCCCATGACAATGGACACCAACGATACAATGACTAAACTCCTCAGTCATGATTTCTCTGACAACCAGGGTGTGTGTGAAAAAAAGATTAGCCCAAGTGGCCACTTAACAGGTGAGTCACCTATCTGACACCCCTCATCCCTCTCGGTGGTACCTCCTCCAGGGTGGCCCCCCTCCCCGGGCGTATTGGCAGTGCCACGTGCACACCCTGGAGCGAGCAGGGCGGGGGTGGCCTCGGTAAACCGTCAATTAGTGATGGGTGAGAGGGGGCGCCCGCAGTGAGGAGGCCTGAATTATACAAGAAGGCCAACACCTCCTCTGAACCAGCTGCTGGAGGGGGAAGGGGGGGGGGACCAGGGTGGATGGGCAAGAGGGGTATAGTCTCTGTGCAGATATTGTCCCGAGATTTTTTGTGTGTGATCGTATGATAGCAATGCGGTGATTCAATGAATCTGAAAAACATCAATTCAACATTTTCGATATGTCAATTTTAATAATACTGTCCCAATTTAAATAGACAAAAAATGTGTTTTAGATTTATATTAGACGTTTATAATATTTATTGTGAATTGGTCACTACTATAGTACCTAGCTCGTTTAGCCTGTTGTGACGCCATCTGCATAACGTCTATAGGGTAAGGGGAGGACTATTCCTGCATGAGAAAAGTGGGGCTCTACTGGATTATCTGAGAGTAGCTTTACTAATGATGTATAAGTTAGTTTTTAACACATAAATCATTTTGCATTGCAATTATTACAACTTTAAAAAAAAAACTGGTTGTTCCTGTAGTTAGAGCGACCGCTATTTGAAACACACCAAGACAACATTCTTATACATAGGGCGTTGATGGTTTGAAGATGCGGAGTAAATAATTCAGTTCCTTTTGCAATACGGAGCAATATCATATCACGAAGTTGCACGGACTTTCGCAGCACACTTCTTTCTCTGAGCCTTCACAAAGAAGATCTGTAATATTTTAACGGAAACTCAAACTGTGGCGGCGTTCCTGTTCCTCAATCAGCTTGGAGAACCTGTGATGAAATATGGATGCCGTTGACATCAAAGCAAGGTGTCCCACAATCGCCGAGGAGGTTCTGATTTACGGTCTAGTCTCTATTTTTACCACCTTCTCAGGGCTTCCGGAGGGCATGTGTTTGAGGGAAACGACTTTGAAATCCTATCACTTGGGTGCAGAGAGAGAGTAAAGAAATGCTCTATATTTTGTTGTACGCCCTTGTCTAAGAGGCTCGATATATATCTTGTGTTTTGCCTTGTAATCTTTGTATCATTTCACTGAGTACAAAAGGTATTTACAATTGTTTGCAAAGGCTTTTAATTTTATCTACTGATATGAAAGTGAAACCAAGGCCTAAAAGCGAGATTTGATAAATCAACATTTCCTTTCAAGGTATTAGAAATAGAAAAGGTAGTATTTTACTCAATTAAAGACAGGATTTACTTGTCCAATTGCATCACTAATTATTACCTAAAGGTGTCTTATGGTTCTGAATCTGTAGTTTTCTAAAAACTGATTTGTTTGGGGCGACCATTGACAACTGTATGTTATGTTTGGCCTAGATTCTCTTAAACAAGGCTGGTACCTAGTCTACATTGTAAATTCTCAGCATTGTCCTTAACATTGTCATATTATCTAGTGTTAATAATCCAGCTGAGTTGGTTCGTTTTCAAGAGTGCCAGGGGGGAAATGAATGGTTTATTCAAAGGTTCCTCTTCCACACATCCTTGTCTACCCGACAAGATCACGGCTGGCTGGCGAGACCCAAGATACAATCGAGTACAATTTCCTCGCAACCCACGTCTGTGCGCTACCCATTGAAGTGGTATTTTCTCTGCAAATGGTTACCCTTTAAGGGCCAGAAAAGCCCTTGATTGTGGGGATAGACTTTATAGAGCTGATGATAGACATGTGTTATCTTTCCTTATTAGTTGATAAAATGAACCGGCCACAAGTACAAGCTGCTGCCTCCCTCGAGGGTATTCAAGCTATGATACTCTAGACTGGATTGGTGATCAGAATAGAAGGCTGCAAGCAAATGGCCCTTATTGTCCCTGATTAGAATAAATGGAACATCCCTATGTTTGCATTCATATCTAAGTCTTACAAAAACACAAAGATAGTTATTATAAGTGAAGACTACCTTCCTGACAGGAGACTGGTGCCTATACTTTACCGCAGAAAATGCATTAAACAGACTGACATGATGGTTAACGGTTGATGTGATGTATCTGCTTCGTGTATAGCACGGATTCCTGACATCTGTTGTACATTCCATGGGAGATATCGAAAAAAAGAATCATAAGGGTACACTTAGCAGGTTTCCTGTGGTTTGGTATCAGAATTTCTATAGGCATTGAATTCACATGGTTGTGTGATAGAACTATTGTACATGTATAAGAATTTAATGGAAAACTAATAAGCGGATCCAGGGGGTTTGGGCAGGGGGTTCAGGGGACCCTGACCCCCCTCCTTCCCCCCCTTCCTCTTTGTGGGAACTTAAACTTTACAAAGAGAAAAGAAAAACGTCGCGCTTGTACACACAAAAGACCAACGTTTTAGTACCTAGCCTTTATGCAGACCTCCCTTTCCGAAATTCTGTATCTTTTTTTCAGTATTTTTAATTAGTAATTCACTTCCAACTCAGCTGCCCCTGAAAGTACATTACATATTCTATCCCTTGACAATAGAATTCCAACATATACATGCGTCTCCAGAGAAAAATAAAAAGCAAAACCCAAAAAAGCCTGCCTCCATCCGGGTGTGATGCACGCCTCCTGTCGGCGGCAATCAGCCAGCAGAGGGCACCCCATGTCCGGCCGGTCACTGAGGTCAGGTCCGCCGGTCCACCCACATCCATCACCTACGGAACGCCGGCCACCAGCACCAGCTACACCGCTCTCCTCCCCGAGGTGGCTCGCTCTCCTCCCTGAGGAGGGCTTCCTGACTGTAGGATTGTTGTCAATGGTACCCCTAAGCAGCTAAGCTCGCCTGGTGTGTTTATGTCTATCTTAGGGGGTATGGGGTTTTGAGTGTATGGTTTGGGTAAAGGGTATGACCAACTGCGCGTGAATAATTATGGTTTCTATTGGTGAAAACCTTAAAAGGTATTGAGGAAATGTTGATATACTGACAATAGTGATGATTTTGTAATTGATTTGACCAATGTCCGAAAACAGGGTATACACTTCCCCACAGCCGGTCAGAGAGAAACCGGTCCCATATCAAGATTGCATGTACATTAGCCTGTAATGCAAGATTGCAAAATCATGGGAGTATTCTGCTCTCCGGATGGCTCAGTGACATTTATTTGTATTTAATGATTGGCGGAACTCCACTTTGAGGCCTGAGTGAGCCTTTGTGGGAAAGGCATGATTGTATAAGCGCCCTACATGTCTTCTCTGAGTATTGTTGATTGCTGTGGCGTACCGCAGGCAGTCTTTGACAAACAGAAAGTAGCTGACAATAAAGGCATGTGTCTGTCTTTAGATTCACTTACCAGTATTGCCGTACTGACGGCCCCTCACTTACACTGACGGCCCATCAACTACCAATAGTACTGTACTGACGGCTCCTCCCCTGCCAGTAGTATAGGAAAACATACAGAGGTTGACAGTACAACCCTGAATACAAGGTGGGTGTCGAAAAGTTACAGCCCAGAGCCTAACGGCCTCGGGTAGTAATATTTTGACACCCACCTTGTATTCGGGGTTGTACTGCCAACCTCTGTATGTTTTCCTATAGTACTGACGGCCCCTTTCCTACCAGTAGTTCTGTATTGACATCCCCTCCCCTACAAGTAGTACTGTACTGACGGCCCTCTTCCTACTAGTAGCACTAGTACTGTACTGACGGCCCCTCCTCTATGGCCCCACCCTCCTCGTCTCCCATCATTAACGACCATACACTGCTGTTCTGACGGCCCAACCGTAAAACACTTAAACAGATCCCAATTTGATTATTGACACTAATAATCTTCTCATTCTCTCTGAAGCTATCCCACTGCCGCCACAACTCCGCTGCCTCTTCATCTATTTCAACTGGTCCTCAACCCGACTACGCTAGTTTGCCGACGGGTAATCAAGAATTCCGCGGGAAAAATCCCCGAGACAAGCCAATAAAAATGGCCGGCATGCAAATCGAATCTATTAGTAGGCTTTCAGGGTGGATCCAGCGGAGGCTGCGGCTGGCGTATTACGATCGTTCTGACAGATTAGGCTTTGCATGCGGCTGATAGCGGCGATAAAGGGCGGCGAGATGTCGGCAGATGCTTGTTGTGAGCCGCGATTTGATGTGACCGCTCTCGCCTGCATCCATCCCGCCTTGTTGGCCCAAGTAAAGCCCATTTACACCGGGGTAAAACGCCGCGCGGCATCCCGGGCCCTTACCACGCGCAGAGGGCACTTAACGCGAAATGCCATGCGGAAGCCCTTCGACCTGTCGCGGGAAGAACTCCGATGTATTGTTTATTGAGATGTTGTAATTGCAAATACAGTATTTGTTCCTTTTTCAGGATGGGGTTAGAAAAAAGACATGCACTTTTTCCAATGTCATAAATTGCCTTGTGTGAGTTAGACTTGGGGTGTTGATGGCGGGGGGAGGGGCATGTCGCCATGTTGAATTTAAGAAATTTTCATGTCATCCTGTCGATTTTATGAACTCCTCATGTCGCCCTGTCAGATTTAAGATACCATGATGTTTATGTTGCCCTGTCGATTTTAGGGGTCTAAATACTTTAGGTAATATTAGATTATGACTATGAAATGAGACAAAATTAACTGTAATTCCCTGAACACTGGCAGCCCTGTCTCGGTTCACATTGCGTTTTGATGCACGTGTGCCAGACAGCCGGAGATCCCGCGGGAATCCCATTTTCCGCTCGAGTAGGCGCCCTGCCTTAGTTCGACATACACCCGCCAGACGGCGTTGGCCGCAGGCTTCCGGTCTGGTGATTGGATTCTGACGGCGTTGGGTACATGTCTAAACCCGGAGATACACCCTACACAACGACCAGTGCCAAGTGTCCTCACAGATAGGCGTCTCATTATCATAATCATAATGGTGCCAGAGTCATCCACGGTCCCCGTGTCCATGGCTACGACAAGAATGCTAGGGGTATTGTGTGAATAAAGCAGCGGCGGACCGGATGGAAAGAGATGATATGGGGATACAGATTTATTATTTTCTAAATAGAAACCGTCACGCATTTCGTACATAGACCTATGCCTGCAGCAGTGTGTCCTCTTTGTGCCGTCCTAACCACTGGGTATATATACCCCTGAGGTACGACATCATATATCTATAGATAGGGCAGTAAGCCACTTCGATCACAACTGCCGCTCAGCATGAACAAGATGGCGGGAAAGTAGCTAAAAGTCATCTGCTGCAGCTGAACAACATGGCGCCACGTGACGCCCGCCAGAATGGGGTTTGCATGCGATTGATGGGTCGGAAGTGGACGAGATGAGTTCCACAGTTTGGTGGCGACTGAACACGCAAGGTGCTCCTAAACCCCTGCCGCAAGACCGTCGACGGCGAGCAGCGACGGCGTCGACGGCGACGGCAATGGCACTCAAACACGGCGACAGGGGAATCGCATCGCCGGTCATGTTTGTCGGCGTGTCTGTGTTTGTGTGTATGAGAGCGTGTGCCAGGAGAAGCAAACGGTGAACAAGGACCGTCAGCATTAGCTCTATATATCCAGCCTGTCCCACTGCTTCACCTGTCACCGAAAACACACAGCCATCCATCTCCCCTTATGTGTAACAGTATAGAGGAAAGTACGAAATACGGGGGCCCCGCTGATCCTACATTGCAATGAAATATCTCGATATTTATTGCCTTTAAAGACCTTGTGCATAGAAGGTATGGAGCGGGTGAGCAGTTTCTGTTTCGAGCAGACGGAGCAGCTTATGTATCGAGCTAGGAGCAGCTTCTGCTATATATGTACAGATTTCACGGGCCAGGTCATACTAATTGATGCCTCATGTCAGGATTTCTCCGCTGGGATAATTATAGGCATGCTGATTCAATTATCTACTGATCTGTATTGTGAATATATCAGAAACTCCAAAACTCTAAAAACTAATGTATATATATATATATATATATATATATATGTACCTGTGATCACCCCAGAAAGGATGCTTTCCCTGTGTTTGGATAAGGTTTATTGCCTGTTACGTGTTTCTCGTGTTTCCTTTGTTATTCAAGGTAACTTGTCATACCTTCCCCCAACCACTGTATAACCGCTTGAAGCCTCTTCTGAACACGTCAAGCTTTCCTTACAGCCGCTTTTATCTTTCATGTTTCACCATCCACAAGGTAGAGACTGGTTCAATACTATCTCCGAGTCCGATGTGATTAAAAGCGTGTTATGAATTCGCTAGAACGTCATAACCATGTGTGCTGTGTACACATTTGTCGCACATTTAACAAGTATGTTAACGGCAATACTGTATGCACTAACGGTGCAATCGGAACATCGGATGCGTCAGTCCATTGAAAGGGGATACTATGATCTGTTAATGTTGAATGAACATGTCTGCAACCTGTATCTTAGAAAAAAAACTAAGGTGATCTCTTAGTGCATTATGTGTACTTGTGTATCTGACACATATCCTTATATTTGTATTATATATGCGCTGCCGCTTAGGATTACACACGGAGCCATAAATGGGGCACATCGTCGATCTATCTTGTTCAATGTTTAAAATTGTATAGGCCTACAGTTAACCTGATTGCACTACGCATCCCAACTAGCAGTGCGCTGTTAGATATCTGATTGCAAACTACAGCATACTAACGGCATTTCGCTGATGGATATATACATCATAGCCATTAATGATACACATACAGTGTATGTTTCTCAATTGTTGCTTGTGCGGGTGCAAGCTACTTTGAGATAAAATGATAAAATTGTATTTTTGCATTTTACAGACATTTTGCGACGTTTTATCTTTGTAAGTAATTAATATGACTACTTTGTGCCACAGCTGGTTACGGTTTGGATAATTTTCACATTTATCATTTGAACACATTCCAGCATCTGGGTATGTTGGAATCCGCCAGTTGCCATGGTAATGAGCGCAGCACTCCTCCTAAACCAGGTCACACTAATTAAGGATTATAATGGTCGGGTTGTTTTTCCTCTTTTGAAAAACCATAGTCGCTTGGTCTTAAAACCCTTCACCTATTTTTGGGTGCTTTTAATCGGCTTCAAAGCGTGTGGATTGGTAGCTTTGTTCCCATGTTCAGGAGACGTGAACACTGGAGTCTGTGTTGAGGAGATCAGGAGAACCAAAAATAATAACGATAAGACCTTTCGCTGATGATAGGTTCTGGATGGGAAAATATATATCCAGTATGACAGAACTATACAGTTGGAGTATCTCAGTTGGACTAATGATTACCTTCCAAAAAGAGTTTCAGTTATTTCTTTGATTTGATTTTATGGCGATTCAAAAACAAATCTGCCATTATTTCTTCTAATAGGTCTAGGGTTAAAAAAAAGCCAATATTATTCATCCAATGAGTGCATGCGCAAGCACTAGGATGGAGGCTTCAGAGCAACATTAATCCAGTAATAGCGACATTTCCGCATTTCTTCACCTGCCAAAATAAATGCCGTCTCTCAAACATAAGATGTCAACATTTTCTAACATAGACAATACTTCCGGGATAAAGTTCACGATGCGTTGTTTTCATTTATATGTAGTCTGATTTTGTTTTATGGTCGGACATCTCATGAGTTTCTTATTTCTTGACGTAGTCAATGAAAGGAACATATATAGACAGTCCTGTTGTGATAGAAAATACAGGAATGCTCTGACTACATGGTGTAGCAGCTAAAGTCAATGCTGACGGTGATCCATTTTTTTGTAACTTTGAACATAAGCACGCCTAGGACCTATTAAATCAGTCAACAGTAATCGTCTATAAAGCTTACTTAAACTCAAAACTTTCTTCCATGTGTTGGCAACGGCTAAACTGGCATTTCATCCTTCACTGGGTTTGTTAATATTCCAGGCACTTGAATATAAACAAATTATATTTCTATCCAGTCCGGCAAGGCGTCTTCGGTTTGAGAGACCGGAATTGATGAGAAACAAAGGGAATCACTAAAATTCTTCCTATACTCTCAACCCCAACCAATAAAAGGTTCTGGCAGCCTCGAGTAAATTGCTCAATGCTGACCTTTATTCCCCCTCCTTTTGTGGGGGCCCTCAATCGAGATGACACCCTTTCACTTGATTTGCTTAAATCATTTAGCTGGATACATTCGGGGCGACACCGTCTCCCAATAAGACATCAACTGCGCCCGCTAGAGGTCGCAACGGCCCTCCAAATTAAACGCTTCTCTCTGATTGGCCATCACACGCGCCTGCGCACAGTGCCTCAGACGCCTGTATTCGGCGGGTCCTCCTCAATAGCCTCCGGTACCTGTCTCCTGATGCTGTGCCTCCACCCGTTACTCTGGAGACCAGCGAACCCTTCTAAAGTATTGAGTAGGTTTATACTGAGCCGACCCTTCTCGCCTCCCATGCCCACTGACCGAGAAAATGCTTGTTGACAGCGACATAATACCAAGTCGCCGAGTACCAGCTTTGATGTCACGTGGCCCTAATCAGCATCTCTAATTATTAAATGAGCTGCTCGCTTTAGGCACCAGGTGGCGCGACAGACTGCCATATGTCAGCGTCCTGTACTGCTGTCTTTATCTGCATTTTTTCTCCTCTCAATACAGTTTGTATTTAGTTAAATGTACTGAGCCAAAGGCAAAGTGAGCATAAGTAGTATATGGAAAGAGGGGTACTGCTGAATAACTGACATTCAATTGAGCTTCTATAATGACAACCATCAGTTATTTCGCCAGTTGTATGAATTTAATTGGCCTGATTGTTAGATGTTAAGTGCTTATTAAATCACCCAATAATGTGAAAATACTTTGAGAATCAAGGGAAGTGTAAAGTGCTTTTCAAGGCAAAAATGAAATATCAAAGTCGGACTTGAGTACAAACATTAACAATTGTCGGGAGCAAACAGTTTCACGTCACTGATAATGATACCCAGTATCGTATGAGACCTTGATGTATGACGCAATGGGTAAACAGGAAAACTTTAATACACAAAAGTCATAACTGGTAATATAATGTATCCCCATAGTTATGACCCATAAAACCGTAACCTCAGTTAATAACACGTGCGTCTTTTGACCGGAAAAAAATCAATATTAGTCGGACGATATTATAGGCTGTCCTTGGGCCTGTCTTACTGCACTGTTCTCCTTTCACAAACTCGGATGTACGGCAGAGTTTGTGACATCATACAAGGTAAGAACGGATTGGAGACCTACTACCTTTAATACAGTAGCTTCAACTCCTGAAGAAAGATAGTGTATTGAATTACGTCTCTATTATATCATATATTAACTTTATTGATGATGATCATTAGAGTCGCCCGTTCATCAATGGTCCACCTATAAAGGCACCTTTGGCGTTTCAGGTCTTCATTGACTTTGCTTTCATTCAGCCTATAACCAGATTAACTGTCGGGTCAAAGTACTAGGTAGACTTTTGATCCCTGCTCATCTCTCAAAGCAAACTTCCCCTTCTGGACTTATGGACATGCTGAAGGTGCCAGTACTGACTGAGCATCCAGGGCAATCCCAATCAATAGGAACAGTGAACCACTGATCTACAGGTCCTGGGTTCAGTTCCTGGTGTGAATTCGGTTAGGTCGTCAAGTGCCCATTGGAGTGCACGTCACGGGCTTAGCACAACGTGTAGCTGACAGCTGGTAGGTTGTGTCCTGAATACACAAATCACAATGGGATATCTCTGGAAACTATTTTACTTTTCTTATTGTGTATAGGTATTAAAAGCGCCTGCCGAGGATTTCATTTAAATGAGTTTTTTTTTAATTTCTGACATTTCTACGGTGTTTTTTGATTTACATATTAAGTTGCACTTTAATATAAATTTCTTTAGGTTATGGGGATTAATTGACCTGTATCTCTGGGAATATTAATTAAAAGTTAAAAAGCGTTGCTGAAATACAACGTAATAAATGTCACTGCATTCGGTCGTATTCCTTACTGAGTTTGCTCACCCATAATTTTATTATGACCTATGTACTCATAGAACTGTACACACCCAGATTACTGAGCTGGTTAATAGATATGCCTAACAATTGGTAAATCATTGATGGACATTTAAGCAGGTTCACTTTACATTTCAGATGTCATCTAGACATTAAGACAGACCTCACCTATATGATAAACAGCTGATAAACGCTTATTTATTTCAACAGTATTTGGTTGTAATGATATTCATACCCGCCGTGTAATTAGACGTCATCCTGTGACATAATACGAAAACTCATTCTCTGTGCAAAGGCCAGTACCATTTAGACCCACTTAAGATCATCCCTCCAACTCGTACATATATATAGGCCTATACCTTCAATCCACATGTACGACAGGAGCTGGCCCTGCCGGAACTCCTCACTGACGGGATTATTGTCCAGTGATCTGCGCACGCACCTCGAGGGACTTCCTGTCATCCGGCGGTGACGTCACGAGACATTTGTCTCGACCAGCCTTTTGTTCCGCGAGCTATGCTGAGAACATGTTCCCATGGCAACGGAGCACGCGCCGCCGTGGCCGCTGGAGGCGCTTACCATCAGAAGATGAAATATCAGGATGGCTAGAGGAGTGGAACAGGGAAAGCCCGCTTCTGTGTATTTGTTTTTATCCCACGGACGGGTGGGCCCTCTCAGCATTCCCTGTGAAAGGCTTCAAAACACTTTCTGAATATTAACGGCCCAGTCTCCCCGTAGAGATATTACCCAGCGAGGGGCAGGGCTGAATCCAACTGAACCAGGCAATAACTCGCAGACTGTGGTCGTTTTGAAACTGTGTCACTGGATAGGTAGCTCTGCTTGCCTTTGGGCGTATTCTGAGCTTCAGAGAGGCCTCGGCTTCAAGGCCGTCAAGTATTACTTTGAATTATATTAAAAGCCAGACTTGAAGACACTTCTACATGATGCGTCATAATATAGTCCTAGTTTGCCTTTATTAATAATCTTAAAGGGAAATGAAATTCACTTACAGGCAATCATTTATGTTTAACATTCTTCAAATACTCACGTATCAAACGTGATAAAATTAATGAAATTACAATTGTCTAATACTTAACTCACGTTCTTGTATCATTTTACTGATTGAGCTTAATGAGGTCATAATGGTTCTCTGTGACATCCTCATACTCAACCCAGAGAGCGCGAGTACTCCCTCTCTCACCCATAGCACCGTGGGTTGAGATTAAAGGGATCTACATAAAAACGTCGGGTTTTTATTCATCCATTTACTGAATGTTGAAAATATGGATGGCGTGGAGGAATTTGGTTAAAACTTGGTGATATTTAAAAAAAACAACTCAAATCGTGAATCAGACTATACTTTTAAGGCTTCTAACTGAAGGATACGCCCACAAGGTGTTGGATGTTTACTTCTTTGGACACTAAACGCACAGGAAGCACTCATGCTATAACACCAACATGAAACAACAAAATCAAATTTTCATATCGGGCCACTCCCATCCTCTTAGTGCCCCTTATTCCTTTGTCTCGGCACACTGTGAACAATGCTAGAATCCGGCAATACCTCTTACTCGCACTCTTCTGATCTAAGAGAGCTTGAGAAGCCATCCTACTCCAGACCCGTCACCGAACCCTCTCCCTTTTCAATGTGAGAGCTTTATTTTTCACCCGCACACCCATGAAGAAGGCGGTTGAAAGATGAAGACGGTTATTGAACGTGAGCACGGCGCACTCGTCGTGAGCACGGGCCGGGCGGAATGGGAGGGGATCCCGGCCGGGAAAGGAGAAGAGAAATGCTGGATGGGGTGGTGGGGGGTTCTGTCAGGGCAACGGCGGCAAAGTGGGCCTTTGAGACTTGGCGGAATATGTATGAAGCGCCGCCAAAGGCGACCATCAGCCCCCACCATCGGCCTCGGTGCATCCTCCGATTCGGACTGCCCCTGCCCCCGCCCCTGACCTGACTGCCCCTGCCCCCACTCTTTCCTCACACCTTCACAACAAACTAGCCCCACGCCTCCATCCTCATGCCCCCAGTTCTCCAGGAGAACCGGAACAGCTATTGGTGTCCCTTCTAAGAATGGCCGCGCTACTAAACACAAAGAGGGTTCCACAGAAGTCATGCCATCCGTGGAGGGTATTCATCAAAACCATATGGGAGTTAGAAATCGGGGACGATTTGGCCACGTCGTCCGTCTGTCACTAAAGAAACCGCCACAGGTCCTGTTCTTCTTTAGAAATTACGCCCGAATTGGTTGTCTTATCCCCCGCCTAGAGGGCGCCACCTCTCACCGCTGGCGGCGACCCCCGCGCGTGCGCAACATTCACGAGTGGCCCGCTGCCTGATTGGCTGTATCAGATCACGTGACAGGTCTTTGGCTGAGACGCGGGGGTCGCGACCCCCAGCGGAAGACCTAATAACCAATCACGACGAAGCAGTTTCCCGGTATATGCTCCAGAGAGAGGGCAGTGGTGACCGAACGCCAGGGGGATATGAAGAGACAGAGAGGACCATTCAGGGCATGACAATAAGAAACTCCTGCCCCTCTCTATAAACACAGGCTGCAACATGATGAGTTGTTGAACTATTGTTAATGTTTGATTTAAGACTGCGTAAGATTCGTGTATATCCAAGTCTTCGTGAGTTGCTTTCCAGAATGCCTGAGTAATTCAGACCGCGTTTAAAGTTTGTCCATTCACTTCCCAATAGTTCAAAAGAAATGAACGATGAGGGAGCTTCTTAATATGAAAGGGTTTTTATTCAATAAACATCTCATCCCGAGTCAAAGCCACCATGTATAAGTCTTCATCAGTCCACCTCCCATCTCCTATCAGCAATCAACCACATTTAGAACACGAGTTGCTCCAACGCCTTCTAGACCATTCTAGTATTCAGCTCTAACACAATCCTATGTCCGAGGTAGTGGATATTGGTAAACTCCAGTCTGTTACACGGAGTCGATGTACTTACTCCAGGTATAACTCCTTGGTTAAACATATTTAGCTGATGTTCTCACTAAACTAAGTGACTACTAACTTCTAACCAACTAACTCACTAACTGCTCGCTCCCTACCTTGCAGCGCCTTTTATACTGGTTAACAGGTGGCGCTAGGAGCGTAAGATATTTCTCCTAGAAGTAGACTAGAAGTAGACTTGCTAAGCCTGATCCTTGTTGGATCATATATTATGCCAATATATTAAAAGTACTAAGCCATTAGTACATTCGACGGCGGTCAGGTGTTTGAGTTTAAGGAGGTGGACGACATAGCTCAAACCAAATGAAGATTTTAACCAAATGTAGCAGTTTCCCAATTTTGATGATTGGATATATTTGTTAAACCATGGTGGGGTGGCCTTGACTCTCGTGGTACATTCAGCACAAGGTGGTGATAATCAAGTTCTTTTGTTCATTTGAAGATTGTAAACAAAGATACATTCAGTTTTACTTAATACATAAGTACATTTCCAGTAGTCTATGTTAAGACTTGAGATCAGTGAAAATGTTCATGAACATGAAGGTTTTTAGGAAGAGTTCCTATCATTTGTCTGCTCATATTAAGGCTTAAGAGTTGTGTCACCCGTGCATAAGGTGACCAGATAAAGTAATGATGATCAGCCCAGATTAAGGCCCAAGGATAGTGACACCGTGCATAAGGTGACAAGGTAAGTGTTAATGATCCATGATCATTGTATGATAAGTAAATGATGACATAATCATGTTGACAAACAGTAAGATCAGTTTTAGAGGATGAAGATTTATGACACTCGTGCTTAAAAATGATAGAGTTGGGTTTTTCCTTAGTACATACATGTACAGATTCTGACATTTGTAATTTGTAACACAAGTCAACAGAACTCAACATATATACAGTGTAAAGTTGTCTTAACCTTTTAAGAGTAACAAGTACACATCAAATCTAATTTCAGAACAAGTTTAACACAACAGAAATCAATGCGGAGAATTCGGTCATTTTGAACGAACAAATTTCATTGTACAATGCGTGTCAAATTTCAATCAAACTTCAATCATAACAACATTATTTACAATAAATACAAGGTCTCTGTATCAGGTTTAGTAATACCGAGCAGTTGGAACCAGAAAATACCACCATTCCTGTCACGCGTCCGCCAGCTATACTTAGTACACGTGTACTTAGCGGGACGCTTGACTGGAGTTCCCCCCCAAGGTTTGACCTCGATTTGGATCCTTCAGGCGCGAAGCGCCCGGATGGCAAATTTCTGCTTCGATCAAACTTTCAAGTTTGATTGTTCGACCTGATATTTTGGGCCGATATGAATTAATTCTGGCGCTTGATTATGTTGGTTGGGGACCTAAACTTTAGTTTAGCACAGGTTTTGTAAAAATTTATGCGATGGATTGATCATGTTAGCCGATTTCAAAATTTGGATCTTTTGGATCAAAAAGGGGTTTTCCAAATTAGCCTCGTTTTGACGTCATTTTAATCAGTGTCGCTCATTTGTTTTGGTCGGAGAGGACGTATTTGTTTTCGCTCTCTTTCAACAATGGCCCGCGTCGCAGTTTTCTGTAGTCAAAGGGAGAGCGGGATCGAGGGGTACAACGACCTGATCGTCGGGGATACAGCCCACAGTTTGACCGTGGTGGAGTGTGCAGACGCCGGGACTGCCGATTTAGCCGGGGCGGCTTTCGCGCACCATTGCGTGTGGCCCGACGACCTGTTAGTGATCGTGGTCAACCTTCTGGACATTTTACGATGGGACGCGGAGCTGGAGTTATACATTCCCCTCTTCTCTTCCACTACGGCCGCGGTGACCTTTTACGGGGAAACGCTCAACAGGGCTTTTCTTAACCTACGCAGTCACCCAGCCCCCGCCACCGTGATGTTCACCACTGTGACGGGCATCAACACGGAGTCTTGGGAGTTGACGTGCGAGGACGCGTATTTTCAACGATGGATGAACCACCTGGTGCCCCGGGTCAACCGGGAGGTTCGCCATGCGAACCGCTGGTTTGGCGTTCCAACAGCCGACCTGGGTCACCGCCTCCACATCACGCGTCAGACTGCAGACGGGGCCTTCACCGTCCACGACTACCGAGAGTTCGTGGACGGTTTCATGCCGACCCATCGACAGCTTCGACGGTGGGCTCGCGCCCTGGGCCGGCTCCTTCGCCAGCTCCCAATAGCTCCCCTCTAGTCCAACCCCTTCCCCCCTGTACATTCTGATTGCCTGCGGTGATTAGTGGGCTTTAATTCCCGGCTAGTGATTGAGTCATAAACATTACTTGACAATCAACAAGAGTTCATCGGATCCAATTCCCGGCCAGTGATCGGACCACCAATGACTAGATGTTTTTCTTTGTGGCTGTTTGCCGGACTGTTCCTATGGGATGCAACGGACACTTTCACCGCCCTGCTGGCTTGTCGTCGGACACCGCCCTCCTCGTAGAGACGGCCCCTCGCCCAGCCCGCTCCGAGACTTGGTGAGTACAGCCTTCTTTCTATTGTTCTTTGCATGTTAGGCAGGCTACTAACCCGTAGGATTTAAGGAGATTGTTGGCCAAATTCTTCTTGGTGGTTCTCGGCTCGCCTTCACGTGGTTGTATTCCGGAAGCTGATGTCACTCCCGGAACCAGAAACTGTGTTTCGCTGGTAATTTTAGTAACGGGTAGCGTGGGCGGCCACCTAGTGTTTACTTTTGGTTCCAAGATGGTGGGCGCGGGCCGAGAGTCAGGATCTTTCGTACTAAACTTATTATCTTTTCCAGGTCCTGCGGTATGTTAGGGTGATGTAAATGAAGCAATGTGACACGGTTGGCACTGAAAAGCGTCAGGCTAAATAATTTTAGTGGGCGGATTGTTTAGGCTAATATGATCAAGCATTTTACCTCGCGCGTGGTTGGGCGATATTAGGGGGTTTTCTGACTAGCGGTTTGTTGACATTACCGATCTAAGTAGGTTTTCTGGAGTGTGGGTAATTCGTATCGTATTGTTATTTTTTGATACTATTAACTGTTGGGGACTGACACTGCACATGATAATCAGGTATGGGTGGCCAGAGATTCCGGTCTGAGTTGTACAACACAAGATTTGCTGTAACAGGATTCTTTGTTTAGTCGTTATACGTACAGGGCATTAGTGTAAATGTCTTCATTGGAAACAATTCACATGGGGTGCCCTAGGTAACAAGCGCTTCCCAGGGTGTTCACCCTGGTAAGTTTAAGTGACAGTAGGTGACCAAGTATTTTGGTCCAGACTTCCCAGCATTAGATTGGCTGTGACAGAATTCTTTGATGAGTAGTTTCCCCTTACAGGTTACAGGAAATATTGACGTGTCGGCCACGTGAGGCGACACCATAGGTGGGGCCGTCCAACGAGTTGTTGGCGACTCCCATGGTAAGTTTGAGATGTAGTGGCGAAGGCCACAGATCCCCATTCCATGTCTTAGTCTAACAGCAAGACTGCGTCAGTGTCATTGTGTTAGAATAAGTGTTAGAGTGAGTATTATTGTCCAGAGTCGTCTCGAAGAGGAAAAAACACTACTGTGAGGAGACCGAGATGAAGTTTCTAAGACACTGAATGAATTTCCAGATGAAGATTCTGTATGTGTCCTTGTGAAGGAAGGAATGGTATCCTTATTAAGAGCTAGAAAGGCACCAACACCACAAAGATTATCAAGCGTCCCAAGTAGAGATACATGTGTGTACACTGCGGGAGTTCGTACATTCATAGATCAGGCCTTTAGTAGGCGCCGTTCCATTGAACGCAGAAGCCACGCTTATCAGTGCCCGAGATTGCCAAACATCTCAGACAGTGATATCCTTGCGATGAATGTGTGGGAGCCTATGCCCACAGGTCGGGACTGGGCCGTTACAAGAACATCCATCTGCAAAGGCTTCATGAATGCCCGATATGTGATGCAAAACTGTCCCGCTCAGATTCCCTAACCGACCTCATGGGGAGATAAGAATAATGATAGGAATTGGATCCCTGGTGGTTTCCCTTAGGTGGTCATCATTTTTTTTTTTTTTACAAGAGTCAATACTCTTGATAACACTCTTTCTGTACAGCGGTTAGAATAATTACCCAATACACTTCAAGGATTTGTACGTAAACAAGTTAACACCCCCTTCAAGGGTGACAACTGTTCTAACATATTTGACTCCATTTTGTGAAGCCTCCGCTTTAAAACCACAGTTTGTTCTTATTGAATGATTATGCCACGACAAAATTCCTTCTCTTTCTGCTAGTTACAGGTGGTAGCTCGGCGTTCACCCCCTACATTCAGCCTGGGGTTTGAAGACCGAGTTCCACTTTATCTTGGGTAGCGGCGCCCTTCTGACAATGCAAACAGGTGCGCCACTAACTCCAAACGGTTCACTGAATAGATATTATACCTATGTTAACAGTAACATCTCACTGTCTACCCCATACTCTACATCACATGGGAAAAACCAACATGACAAGCGGTGGGGGTAGCGTTTTCATTCCGTGAGGTATAAATGTCATTAAAGGACATTAAGTATTAACTGTACAAAGGAGGTTGAGATTATTCGTTCCTCGTTAGTTATCACTAGAGGATCGGGTCTCAGACTCAGGTTCATTTCTGATCTGATTCCCGGTCCTCATTAGTTACACGTGGTTTGTCGGTACTCTCCCATTCATAGGACCAGAATGGGTAGCACCGAGTTTCCATTGTTATAATTGGGAGCAGACTGCATATATATTTTTTTTTTAATATGCAGCCTACACCCCCTTTAAATTATAGAGATGTGTAAATGCATCTCCTTAGATCACTTACTTCCAGACAGCACCTAGTAAGTCGGGCCTTTACCGAAGTACAGTACAAGGTTAAACCCGTTTTCTTGTTCAGGTCTATGCCCGTTTCTCTTGTGGAGAGTCAAGACTACTCCTGAAAAGACTCCGCCCCCAGCTTATCCTAACTATGCGCATGCCGGGCAGGGATAGGTAGTGCTAAAGACAGAGTTAGAATTTTTTTTTTTTTTTTATCTCCTTTCTAATAGATCGGGTAAACTTATTAGCTCTGGGTGTCAACCAAGTTTATTGTAGCTTGTTCATCAGGGAATCAGTAGTCCATGTCCCCCCTCTTCAGCTCAACTGTTGAGCGGAGACCTGGATACTTTTAGCGCCACGACGGCGGTCAAGACTAATTTTCATTCATTTATTTTATTTTATTTTCTCGACGGCGGTCAGCTCTGAAGCCGCTCATTTCCTTTATTAATTTTAATTATTTCTAATTTTTTACCCGGGTCGAAACTTGACTTCTTGCCGTTTTGTCTCTGTCCCGATTAAAACTGGTCTAAAAGTGGTCTAAATAACTTAGTCTTGAATTATGGGCAGTTGTTCATTATTTTCTTTCTTCTTGATACTAGTTGTCGTTGGATCCTGACTTTTTTTTTTTTTTTTTTTTTATGTTAAAGTCAGGATCCTTTGACCTAAGACATACGGTGATTCAGTGGTCATTTACACATAACCAAGACGACGGGGCTATTAATAAGGACAGCACCTCGCTCCACCGCCTTGTGAGTTTTCGCTACAGCTTCTCCCCCCCCAGGGATAGCTTGTCCCGTCTGAGGGAGTCGCGATATAGTGAGAGAGAGCCGAGCACCCTGTGAATGTCACCAATTCGCTGTTGTCCCGTAACTACATTTCCTTGTGACCTCCGTTATAGCTCCCAAATATAGCACGCCTTGTCAGGATTTGCACATATCCTTGCCGCTGCAGCGTGTCTATGCCAGGAGCAAACGAGCCACGTATAAGGTACTCTCGTGTGCTGTCACAGAGCGTCTCCCCTGAGAATGTTACTAATTATACTGCTTTCTTATTATATTTTGCCCAAAATTCCCTGAGGAAGAGCTCTTAGTTACACAAATATTGGTTTGCTTTATATATTAGTTTTTAGGTAAATTTCTTTCTACTCGTCGATTTTTTTGTGATGAAGGGACCGCTTGTCAGGAGCCAATCCACCCGGGGCATAGTGACTGCCATGGTCGGGCGTCCACCCCAGTGCCCTTCGCAGCGTCAGTGACGCGTAACCCCAACGTCCTGCCTCCTGTCAGGCACCACTGACACCAGGCCTGTGGGCAGGCTCCTGCTGCTTGTGCAACCCCCTCATCTTTGAGAAGAGTATATATGTAAGCATGCTAAAGAATAGACAGTGGCGTTCCCCAAGTGGCTCCTGTACTGCAGCCCGATCCTAGCGGTAACAACAGCACAGGGGTCAGGTGTAGATGGTACTTGCTTGGGGAAGTTCACTTCGCTCGTTGGGAGCATTGGTCCCGTTGAGCGCTCTTAGGTTTTATACAGAATTTTGAGTTTTTTTCTTTTAAAATGCTAAAATTTTGCGACACTAGGATCGGTTCCAAATGGTTCCCTACTTTAAAAGCGTTGCCAAATCGTTAACAATGAGAGTGTTGAGCTAGGCTACCGGGCATGGGACACTCGACTCGAGAGAAATTTAGATAACCCATGGGTCCATAGAGAGACGGTTGGACCAGCCTACCCGACCCAAGTTTCCCTGACTGGTGAATCCTTATTGATCAGGCTAGTCAACAGAACCCTACCTACCCAAACAGGTATTGCCCAGCGAACTTCCTGTAACATTTTAGTTTTAGTATTCGTACCTCTGTGTTATTAATTCATCAATTTTACCTGTACAGTACTAGGTCAGGTTTTTAACACTCGTTACATTGTCATATGATAACTTCATAAACCGTTCCTGGATTTATTTCGGATGTCCCTGGCCTTATTGTCTTTCGTGCAGATCCTGTTCCGGTCGCTGTTGAGGTGGGCGTGGTCGATCTAGGAGGAGCGTTAGGCATTGTTCCTTGTCCCAACACCGGTTGAGGCCAGTCCGCTCCGACATCGGACCACCCTGCGTCGATGAGGCGAGGTACTCCCATGGGTACAGGAGTGGCTAGCCCCGAGGAATATCTCAGTAGTCTGGCCCTGGTATTGTATTTTAAGTTACTCATCATCAGACGGGCTAGTTTTTTAGATACCCTCAGGGTGTCGGGTAGTGGCACCTTAGATGGGTGTTGTCCAGGTCTAGTCGCTGCTCCCATCAGCTGCGCCCCCCAAGTAACTGTCAGGGTGTATTTCAGACACAGCTGGGTCACCAGTAGATCCCTAATGAGCACATAGCCCTCCGTATAAGTGTGGTCTGAGGGCATAGCCAGTTCGCCTAGGAAGATTGTTTCTATCATATGTGGATTGGCAAACTGTACGTACAACCCATCCACAGTCTTTCTTCTAATATTTCTCCACTTTCGCCACACGAGGACCACTATAGTGATGACTAGTACTGCCAATAATATAGCCAGCACTGCCACTGCAGTGGGGTTGGCGGTCGCGTCTGGACACCCAGTTAGTGCCTTTTCATGGTGCAACAGTTTCTCCGGGTCCGCCGTCTCCAAGGCTATGGCCCGAGGTAAGGTCATAGTTAGTCCGGCTAGGGCAGCCTTACCTTGATGGTTCCGCCAGCATTTCCAGAGGACACATCCAATAATTGTCACAGCCACCACTATGCAGAAGATGGTGAGGAGACCAAACCCACCTCCGAAGTTACCTATAGAGAACCACGGGGCGTGTTTCTCTACCTCGTAACGGTCAGTCGCTTTCTTGATGCCCTTGGCCAAGTCTTTACGGTGTTTTTGTATTCGTTTGGCCAAGGAGGTTACAGGTATTTTGGCCTTCAGGCTTTCCTCGATCTCCAACAGGTCTTTCCTAATTGTTTCAGGGATAGGGTCTGATTCCAACATAGTGGGTTCGTTTTTGGACGTTGTGAAATTCATGTCCCACCCCTTCACACGACTTGCTGCTTCCAACAGGTCATTATGTGGGTACACAACCGTGGTGATCCTGGTGTGCCGGTCACAATTTCGCAAGCTATACGGTATCCACGCTCCTTGTGTTTGGAATGCACAGTCGCATTCCACCTGAACCCTTGCGTAATTTTCTATGTTCACTCCGACCGCAGGCTGGTTTCTGCAAATCATTTGGCCTCGGGTGTCGGCGCTGACCACTAGCATATCTCCGTCGTCTAGGTACACTGCCATCTCTCCGAAGTCTGCTTCCAGTAGATAGTCCAGCTCACATTTTTCTTGGATCGCTAGGTCGTCGCGCCTCAGTAGTGCAGCAGTGCAGGTGTTGTCTGTAATCTTTTTCATATAGGGTAGGTCCTTACAGAGCGTGATGGTCTGTCCATAACAACCTGACCAGCTGCCACTAGCCAATGGTACGTAATACTGGCGGGACATGGACATGGCGACACTTTTGGGTAGATTAACAATTTGGAGAGCGTCCTTCTTAAGTCGCCCCCTAACCGTCACTGGCACAGGAAAAGTTAGTACTTCGTAGACCCGGAACAAATGTTCATCAGCCACCACAGGCACCCTTACATACACTATTAGTTCCTGAGTGGTTTCATTGAATTTGAACGAAGGTTGACTGTTCTCGTAATAGAAGGAAGGATCTGTGAACGCGACATGGAACCTGGGGTGGATCCCCTTCAGGTATCTGTTCACTTCCTGGACCGCTCCGACCATATATTGGCGCGGTACCAAGTCCATAGTCAGCTGGCCCCGCGTCAGGTGCTGTACACCTTTCCTGAACACGCGAGTTTGTTCTACCATTAATTGAAGATACACCATCTCTCCTAACTTATCTTCCAGAGCGACCGGTATCATATTCAGGTACAGTTCCATCCAATCCACCTTATGTTGCACGAGTTTCATCCTCCGGCGAGTCGTGTTGTGTGCCTTATTTAGTGATCTTAGATTGTCCAGTAGGCCTATCACGACATGGTTAATCTTTTCGACAGCCTCGTCATGTTTTTCATTCATCAGAGCCAAGTCTTCGATCATTTGGTTCGAAGATTCTTGCAATACTCTAATCAATTCTCTGTTATATTTGACATCAGCTGCCAGCCCTTGATTCCAAGAGGTTGGAAGAGGAAAGGTCGGCCATCCTGGATCGTCCAGCATAGTGGGTAACTTCTTCATTCTTTTGACCCTTCCACCTGATTTTAACTCCGACTCTTGATTTTGAAGGTCTTGTTGAGTGTTCTTTATTAGGGAACTTAAGGTTTCATTAAGAATTTCTCGGTATCGACCCTTAAGCGCCTGCGACGTCTGATCCATCCAATTGACCAGCGACCTGATGTGGTAGCAGGCCCGATCGAGGGCGTCTCCTCCCTGTAGATATCGGTGACATACCTGGCCAAAGGTAGCTTTGTTGAAGGAGCGCCTTCTTGGAATAGTGATTAGGAAGCCTTGTCGGACGTGTGTTATATCCGCGGTGGACATTAACTTCCCTGGTTTTAACACTACTCCATACTGTTCTAAAGCTATCACTTCAGCGTTAGGGGCTAGCCCTTCAGGTGGGCTGGAGTCGTTATGCACTCCCCTAATGCCCCCTATTATAGCTAATACAAACAGCACTAGCCACTTCATTGTCTTTCTTTTGGCCTTAGCGATAGTTTGAGAAAGTTAATTTTGCAGTTTATCTAAAACATGTTCACAGCAAAGTTACCTTATTTTTCTGCGCACTACTATCATCCATGCGCCGAAAAATGCTCTCCTTCCGGTTCCACTGGTCTGTTTAGTTTGGGACATGCTCGTAGAGGTTTTGCCCGTTGTCATTTACCACTCGCCTGATGATCCCGCTCTCGTCCTTGGTGACCGTGATTCTTAAGCCTCTCATACGTTCGCAGGACGAGGGGCGCATTGCTCTGAGGGGTCTTGGCCTAGTAGGTTCCAGTCCGAAACGGCCCCCGTTGGATCGTACGACGGTTGGCTCGAGGGGTATGGATTCGGTACTTGCGGTGGGTTTGTCGTTGGGAGTGGGCTCGGCCACAGTGGGCCCCCCGGTTGGCTGGTTGGCGTC
Source organism: Lepidonotus clava (assembly GCA_936440205.1). Classification (NCBI taxonomy): domain Eukaryota; kingdom Metazoa; phylum Annelida; class Polychaeta; order Phyllodocida; family Polynoidae; genus Lepidonotus; species Lepidonotus clava. Next base: position 26,938,057 of record OW387135.1, read on the forward strand.
CACTGCTGCTGGTTCCATAGCAGTGGTGAGGGATTGGCGTTGCAGCTCGTTGTCAAGCTGCTCAAGTCTAAACAAGCGGGGTCCGCAGGCTGTAAGTGGTGGAGGAGGGGAGCTCCCGCTGGCCCGTTCCCCACCGGTGGGGTTGGCGCGTGTTGAACGGGTGCTACCTCCACTTTTAGTCCTGGAGCGGCGACGGTTAGCTGTTCCCCTCCCGATCGCCTTTCCAGAGTGGGCAGAGGTCGGCCGCCTCGTGTTGTTTGTAGGCTGGTACTTTCCTTGACGCATTTAGAGTTTTGTGTGGTCCTTTGAATGAAAGGAGCTATCTGAGTTTTAATCTCAGCTAACTGTTTGTTTGATTTTGGCACATCCAGTCCTACTGTTCTCCTAATTTCGTCAACAGTCTCAAATAGTTGGAACAGTGGTTGCGTAAGGTCCCAGAACCAGCCGGCCTGAATCTGCACCGGTTGGTTGGCCGCTTCCTCCTTCTGAACCGGCTTGGCCAACGCCGTTAGCCTTGGCTCGGGCTCCGAGTCACTCACCTCAGATAAATTGTAGAAGTCTTTATCTGCTGTCTTCTTTTTGGCTGGAGCCGATTTGGCGGACCTCTTGGCTCCGCCTGTGGTCGTTCTGGTGGGCCGCCGGGCTGGTGTCCTTGGCTTCTTCCGGGCAATCCCGGCGTCGGTCGAGTCCGGACGGACACCGCCCCGGCCCGGCCAACTCCACCGCCTAAGGGTTTGAGCCGGTTGTTTCCTAGTACTCTCCTTCTCGACTGCCTTTTCTTTCATTTGGTAAAATCCTAAAAGAATGGCCCAACGAACCTTCCCTTGATAGGCAGCGCCCTCTGGTGGGGCCGGCTAATCCGTTTCCTTCTCAGGGGGACGATGATCCTTCCCTCCGTGTCCGCAGGGAAAGTAGTGGTTCCCTTTGGATTGCTATGTGGCCGGAGGGCTAGACAGTTCCCCATGAGTCGGTGGATCAGTGTCCCAGCTAAGTTCTCTTTCTGCTCCTTCCAGGAGAAGTCGGAGGTTGAACAATTTCTATCTCCAACTTCTGTTCAGAGATAGAATCAATATCTATCTCCGTTTCGTCCCGGGCTGGGTTGCGCGCACAATCACCTGCAGCAGAGGTGACCGTCTAGGAGCAGAGTTGCGGACCGACTGGTGGATCGGCGCGGATCCCACGAAATTATAACCGATCCGCTTGTCCATGCCGTCTCCATATTTGGAGCTGTATCTTGTTTCACGTGGGGGGGAACGCATGCATCCGGTCCCAAGAGATGACGCCCAACCACTGGCATCTCTCTTGGCGTGCGCACCCTCCCTTTCTGCCACGCCCCTGGGCGCGGCAAGGTGGCCGTGAGGCAGACCACCTGTTCCATTAGCGCTGATGCTAACGGTGCCGCTCCGCCGAACCTTTATTTTCACAGGGCGGCTAAATTTCCTGCATTAATCATCCATGTCGTCGCTCTCTCCGCCGTTGGACAGAGCGACGTAGTTAGGGCGGCGGTTCCGACGTAGGTTATAGCCACCTTTCGTCGGGACATGGTCCTTTACTGTTTTTCCTGGGCTCTGTTCCAACGTATCCAAGATCGGCACATCACCGCAGGGTAGTTTTATGGGCTTGTTGTTGCCTGGAGGGGATCTCCCCTCCAACGGCTGGCTTTTGCCCCTTCGTTTAGCTCGTTTGCGTTTCCTCTGTCCATTAGCGCCAGCTGTTCCCCGTTCACAGGCGGCTTTATTAGGAACAAAGGATAAGTTTGTGGACAGCGCGGTGTCCGTACTGGTGCCCTGACCATCAGTGATTTGCCCATCTGTTTCTGCTAAATCAGTGGGACTTGGACCAGGTTTTTGTGTAGGTACCTTCCTGGTCATAGGAACTGCATCATGCTCACGGGGACCGGTTGTTCCCGTTGAGTTTTCAGTCTCAGCACCCCTTATTTCGCCATCTTCCTCAGCGATTTCACCCGTTGGAGTGTGATGCAATTCAGGGTTTCGGTCAGGATCTGCCCCTTTTGAGTTAGTGATTTTCGCTTCTCTCACCAGTTTGGGAATATTATGAGGGACGGCGGGAGACCAAGGCCCATGTGCAGGTTTGAGTTTTGAAATGTTTACTAGATGTGGGACCTGTTTTCCAGTTTTTAAAGACACTAGTCTAACAAGGTGGTCTCCTTTTGTTTCAATTACCCTGAATGGCCCAGTATACCTGTTTGAGAACTTAGACGCTTTATTTTCACTAGCTAAAGGGTCGTACATGTATACCATATCACCTTCGTACATCTGAGTGGGCCGTGCCCGCTCGTCAATTCGCAGCCTCAGATCTTTTTCGTAGTTTTGAACTACCCTTTCAGCCATATTCCTAAACATAGCAATATTATCCTTGGTTTGCATGAAAAACTCGCAGTCGTTCAGCGTTTCAGGAATTGTTCCCTGCTCAGGCATCCCCATACTGATTGGATCTCTGCCAAACAGCAGGGTGTGCGGGCTGTATCCCGACCGTACACTGATTGTGGATCTAACTGTCCATAATGCAATGGGAAGTAGATCGATCCAGTTACAGTGGTCGTCAGGGATATAATAAGCAATCAGGTTTTCAATGGTTTTATGTAGTCTTTCTACTCGAGCGTTGCCAGTCGGCATTCGCCCGGTAGTGAACGTTTGTTTGCACGCTAGTCGGGTGGTGATTTCCCTGAATAGACCTGAGAGGAAGGCCGCCCCCCGGTCTGTGTGCAGACGGTTTACCCGTCCATACCGACACACTATCCCGGTTAGGAAACAGTTGGCCGCGGTTTGCGCAGTAGAGTCTTTCGTGGTGAAAGCCTCCGGCCAACCTGTTAGTAGGTCTATGAAGGTCATGATATATTTTGACCCATCCCTAGCCCTCTTTAGTGGCCCGATGAAATCACACTGTACTACCTCAAAGGGTCGGGTTGGTCTCTCCCAAGACTTAGCTAGGGCCTTGAAATGTGGAGCCCGTCTCCTCAGAGAGCAGGTCTCACAAGCTTTCACATAGTCTACTATGTCGGCGTTCATGTTCCGCCAGTAGAATTTATCAGAGATTTTGGTAGTGAGGTTACTGATCCCTACATGTCCCCCAGCCAAGATGTCATTATGTAATAGTCTTAGGACTTTGGGAATTAACTTTCCTGGAACTATCATCCGAGGTTTTAGTCTGACCAGTTGATCTTGGTGTTTGTTATACCTTTTGACGTTGAACCTACATAGTACCCCCGGTGCTACCATTCCTACAAAATCAGCTTGGTCCATTATTCGCCTAGCTTCAAGGGGATCTGTCGGTAGGTCTCCGTCCTGCAGGTAGTCTATCAATTGCGCGCACTCTGCATCTTGGAGTTGCGCGTTTAATACCGTAGCCACAGAAAGCTCTTCATCCTGAACTTCGGCCTCAAATAACTCACATCCCACAGCGGGCTCATATTCCTCACCTGGGACATGCTCATGATAGACTCTAGACAAATAGTCCGGTAGAAAATGAGTCGCTCCTGGCTCATATATGATTTCAAAATCAAAATCTGATAACGCTAAAGCCCACCGTCTCAGCCGGGCTGACGGGGCTTTGTAGGCACTCTGTAGCAGGGGAATCAACGGTTTGTGATCAGTCACTATTGTGATTTTAGCTCCCTGCAACATGTCCTCATAGTTCTTAATGCCTTTAATTACTGCCAGAGCCTCCTTTTCTGTTACCGAATAATTTAATTCGGCGTCCCGGAGAGTACATCCCCAGAAAGCAACCGGACGGTAGATTTCATCTAGTTTGTGACAAACCGCTGCACCGCACGCGGCGTCTGATGCGTCAGTTAGTAGATAGAAATGCCCTCCTATATCTGGATGAATTAGTAAGGGTGGCGAGGTCAGCAATTTCTTTAACTGTTGAAACGCTTCCTCGCAGGCCTCTGTCCACTCAAAATAGACTTCTTTCTTTAGCAGCCGGTTTAAAGGCTTTGCTAGATCAGCGAAATTAGGGACAAACGATCGGTAGTAGTTACACAGTCCCAGAAAGGATTTAATAGTTTTCACATTGTGTGGACGGTTAAAGGCTGTAATCTTTTCTGTGGTTACCCTTTGTGTAGCCACCCCTTCCGCGTTTACTACGTGGCCGAGGAAATTGATTTCACTGCGGCACCACTCACACTTTGACGGTTTCAGTTTAAGATTAGCTCTCGCCAAAGCTTGGAGAACCACCTCAACGCTCGCCAGGTGTTCTTCAAATGTAGTGTCGTAGACAATTACGTCGTCTAAATATGCTAAGCATGTTCTAGGAATCAATCCCTTTAGCGCTATGGCCATTACCTTGGTAAACTGCCAAGGTGCGCCAACTAAGCCGAACGGTACACGCTTATACTGATATACACCCATTGGGGTTTCAAAGGCAGTATATTTTCTACTGTCTTCTTCGATTACACACTGATGATAGCCGCTCAACAGATCTAAAGCTGTCCACATAGTGGGTTTCTTGTAAGCCATATATAGGAAAAGCGAGCGAGCCGTGGGCATGGGGAATTTATCTTTAAAAGTGACTTGATTAAGCATGCGAAAGTCTGTACAGAGCCTAGGTTTGCCATCTTTCTTCTGCACTACCACCAGCGGGCTTCGCCAAGCCGATTCGCTGGGTTCTATGACACCTATATCTATGAGTTGCCTAACCTGTTCATCGATGATATCCATTTTCTGTGGAGAGTATCGGTATGGCCTAGAACTTATGACTCCCTGCGACTCATCCACAATGATTCTCATCGGCGCTATTTCACAATGACCTAACTCTTCCATTGAGAACGCTAGTGCATTTCTGTTGTTATTAAGCATTTGCCTAAACCTTACCTGTTGTTCTTCGTTTAAGCACGACTCGGTCAGATCTATTTTACTTACATTTTCATCCATTTTACCTCGGGATTTCTCCTCAGAGGTTTGGCTTTCCATTTGCACTGCGTCTTTCATTACTTCTACAGAAATCCTACAGATGGACATTGGGGTCTCTGTTTTAGTTAGATAACACAAGTCTAGGAACTCCTCTATCTGATTTTGGTTTACCTCAGGCACTGCGCATTCTTCCGCAAAAGCTAATACTTCCTGGGGAGTGATTTCTTGTATTTCATCTAGCGGATTCATGACTTTGATCCACCACTGGCTTCCCACCGTATTCACGCACCCCTCTACTAGGACTGGTGCGGTTACCGCCGGTGCGCAGTAAGCTACCGGTGAGTCTAATCCCAGCGGCTCTCGAGTGGTTACCGGTATGATGCATTCATTTCCCGGCGGAATTTTCACTGTTTCTTTGCTAACTATAGGGTTTCCAAAAAACACTTCTATCTTTGCGCCTGGTAGAGATAAATCTGATCGAAGCACTGTTAATAAGTTTCTCCCGATTACTATTAGGTGGCATAGATCGTCCACTATGTTGAAATCATAGCAGACCACCGATCCCTGGATTGAAAACTTACATCTAATTTGTTCTAGTATTACTTGAGACGAGTTGTCTGCCAAACTGATGTTTCCCTTCGATACCTTCCATTCATCTAAAATGCATTGTTTAGGGATCTGTCGTTTACAATGGGTGGACATGAAGCAATCGCTCGCTCCTGTGTCTACTAAAGATCTAACCTCCTTCTGATCATCAAATCTTAACGTTAAGAAAAATGCTTCGTCTCCTATCTCTCTCCTAGCCGGTCCGTCCACTGCGCCTAATTCTATCGTGGAATGAACGGACCCTTCCTCTAGTTTCCCTGATTCTTTTGTTCGGTACCACTAGCTTTGCTATCTTTGTAGATCCGCGGGGGGTTTTCCCTCAACCTATTCTTTAACCACAAGCACGCTTCTGTAGAGTGACCATGTTGTTGATGAATGATACAAAACTTACTTTCATCAAAAGGCAACCTGGGTCTCTCTACTTTCTGTTGAGTTGGCAGATTCTTTCCCTTATCTGCCTCTCTGTTCGGGGCGATATTGGATTTAGGCTTCTGATCTGAATTTCTTTCACCTTTCTGGTTTTCGTACCTATCTTTTCTCTCATAACCTTGCTGTTTAAAGTTACTACCACTCTGGGGAGTCCCGCTTTGCCCTGGCTTTGGTTTCTGGAACCATGGAGCGGCCTCCAGTCGGGCCAGCACCACTCCAAATCGTTCGGAGATGGAGTTTAGGGCCGCGGTTTCCTCTGATTCTTGGCTTCCAGCCAGTTCGCTCACTGCATTAGATATTTTAGTTCCCCCTTTGCCTTTGTCCAACGATTCTAGCCTCGTTGCACAATCCACCGCTTCGGTGAACGACTTAGGGTCCAGTATAGCTACTTGCCTGGCTACGCCCTGTTTTAATCCTTCTAAAAACACAGCTAACATCATGCTTTCACTCGCCTCTGCTTTAACTTGCTTTTGTTTCAGAACACCTGCAAATTCGATCACGCTCTGGTCTTTTCCTTGTTTAAGGCCACAGAACTCTGCGTGTTTCTGCCACTTAGCTCTTCGATCACCGAAGATCTTGGTCATTTGGGCTTCTAGCTTCTCAAATGAGTCTTTCTCACTTTCAGCTAACGCTCCTGCCCAGTCGTCGGCCCTTCCCTTTAGGCCTAACAGCGCCATATTCAGGAGATGGGCGTCCGACCAGTCATAGATAGCTTTCAGTCGTTTTAATTCCCTGAAATACTTTTCTATTTGCTCGTCTTCTTTTCCACTAAACCACGGTAACCTAATGTTTGGTCCCCTTTGGTGACCACTGTGAGTCGTTTCACGTACTGGCGCTGGTGTTTGCCCCAGTGCCAGACCCAACTGTGGTAGAATTTCCCAAATATTTGGTTGATTCGGTGGGTTTGGAGGGTTGTTCTGACCTGGTGGGCCCGGCGGACCTGGTGGTCCGGGCGGTGGAGGATTCGGTGGGTTTGGGGGGTTGTTGAGTTGGTTAAGGAAAGGATTGTTGTTCTGGTTCGGGGGAGGGTTATTGGGTCCTGGTGGATTTGCTTGATTATTCTGGCCTGCTGGGGCTTGCTGACCCTGCTGGTTATCCGCTCTTCCTCGGCCTGCGTTAAGATTGGCAGCGAGTGCCATCGCCTGCAATAGGTGAGGGAGCAGGTTTTGATCGACCCCACCCCCTGCTGGCACGGCCTGGCCAGGCTGTTGGCCCGGTTGGCCTCCCCCATCATTTTGTTGCAGTCCCCCAAGATTTATCCCAGGATTAGGCTGCTGTATTCCCGGATTCGCACCACCATTTCCCCCTGCACCGGGTTGCTGGAGTCCCCCAGGGTTTATCCCCAGATTGGGCTGATTCGGAGGGGGATTATTAATAAGGTTTTGGGGAGGGTTGTTGAGAAGGTTTTGAGGAGGGTTGTTGAGAAGGTTTTGAGGAGGATTGTTGAGAAGGTTTTGAGGAGGGTTAGGCCCTTGTGGGTTGGCCTGATTATCCTGGCCTCCCTGGACCTGCTGATTAAGAGGAGGAATAAGTCCTTGAGGGTTGGCCTGATCGTTCTGGCCCCCTTGAACTTGTTGATTAAGGGGAGGATTGGCCTGATTACCTTGGCCTCCTTGGGCCTGTTGATTAAGAGGAGGAATAAGTCCTGCCTGCACGCCTCGGTCCGGCTGCTGGATTAGGATCTGGCCGTTCCCATTGTTTTGTTGAGGTCCCCCAGGGTCCATCCCACGGTTAGGATGCCATGCCCCCAGATCTACACCCCCAGCTCCCCCTTCATCGGGTTGCTGGCGTTGATCTCTATCCTCTCTTTCTTCTACTAGATCCATCAAAGGAACGCCTCCTTCCGCCATATTATTTTCGTGGAGGTTTTGTATATCGTGATCGTCCCACTGTTCTTTCACAGGTATTTCCTCTACACTAATTTCGTCCTCACTCTCTAGTTTAGCTTTCTTACCTGTGTCTAAAACATCCTCGGTAATAAGTTCGTATGAAGACGAGGTTGATTTATCTTCTCTAGCTAATTTTCTATCAGGACTACCCCTTCTGACATCTGCGGCTGCTTGTTCTGTCTCGCTATTTTCTTCCTCGTACTCGTCCTCGTATTCTCCATACAATTCATGAGTTAGAGTGTTAAAATCTTGTGCTTTAAGCGTTACATTTTCTTCACTATCCTGATCGCTTAGCCTCTCTAAATCTATGTGCTTTTCGGGGCTTGAGTCTGTCCACTGCTTTAATATTTCGGCTGGATCAAAGGCCTGAGCTTCCGCTCTTTTACCAGCCTGGTCTAAGTTCGTTTCTACACCGTAAGTTAATCGATAGGGTTGTAAATTGCCTACTTTCTCGCTGTTTCCTTCTGCTTCCCTTCCCACTCCCTTATCCCCTCCCACTGTTTTTCCTTTAGCTACAGTGGAATAAGGAATGGACGCCCCCGGGTTGGGGTGAGTTGGTGTTACCAGTGGGTGACTGATAAACTCAAGTCGTTGGGGTAATGGATAGGTGAGAGAGCTCCCATCAGGTAGGATTACCGGATTTTCGGGGCGTTTTCCCCCTGATGGGCTGGAGTTATCCGCGGTGTTTTGTCGTTGTTTTAGGTTTCCTGAAGAAAATAGGTTATCTCCATTGGAAACTTCCTGTTCGCCTTCACCTCCCGCTGCGGGTAGTAAACGATAAGGAACACTTTGGTTACACCACGGATTGTTCACATCAGATTCACAGGTGGAGCTAGAGCTAGTACCAGTTTCGTGGTCCGTAGGTGGTACGTACCCTGGGTTCCAATATTGCTGATATTCCGTGAGACGGTTCTTCCCTTCAACTCGTCCCGAGTGTGTTAGGGTTTCAAGTCCTTCGTCAAGAACCGGCCTATCTTTGGACCCTAGGTGCCAGGGAAATGGTTTACCTTTGCCACGGGTTTGGTAATTTTGTGCACCTTCGGGGCAGAGCTGCTTGGGTCTGGCTGCGACCTCCTGTCTCTGTGCCTCCCCGTCTAAGGGATTACCTACCAGGTGGCGGTTTTCCACATTCCCTGTATATGATGTTGACACATCGTGTCCTGCGGGCCGCAAAGATTGAGGCTTGGGGTTAGAGGAAGCCTCAAAATCACCGGTGGCTGACATCAAGGATGAGCAAAACGGCACAAGTCATGTTTCGGGTATCTCCACCAAATGAACTATTGTTAATGTTTGATTTAAGACTGCGTAAGATTCGTGTATATCCAAGTCTTCGTGAGTTGCTTTCCAGAATGCCTGAGTAATTCAGACCGCGTTTAAAGTTTGTCCATTCACTTCCCAATAGTTCAAAAGAAATGAACGATGAGGGAGCTTCTTAATATGAAAGGGTTTTTATTCAATAAACATCTCATCCCGAGTCAAAGCCACCATGTATAAGTCTTCATCAGTCCACCTCCCATCTCCTATCAGCAATCAACCACATTTAGAACACGAGTTGCTCCAACGCCTTCTAGACCATTCTAGTATTCAGCTCTAACACAATCCTATGTCCGAGGTAGTGGATATTGGTAAACTCCAGTCTGTTACACGGAGTCGATGTACTTACTCCAGGTATAACTCCTTGGTTAAACATATTTAGCTGATGTTCTCACTAAACTAAGTGACTACTAACTTCTAACCAACTAACTCACTAACTGCTCGCTCCCTACCTTGCAGCGCCTTTTATACTGGTTAACAGGTGGCGCTAGGAGCGTAAGATATTTCTCCTAGAAGTAGACTAGAAGTAGACTTGCTAAGCCTGATCCTTGTTGGATCATATATTATGCCAATATATTAAAAGTACTAAGCCATTAGTACATTGTATCGTGATATCATTGCAGTCCTTGTAGGGAGGTGAATAACCACCTCCGTTTGATATGGAGGATCACGTCACTATACTGACCATTGGCCCTTGGGGTTAGTCATGTCATTGTCAGATCTACTTATCTTCTGCGAATACTACCTAATAAAATCTAAAGTTGCGCACTGGATGGGGAGGAAAACAACGCAAAAAATACGCCTACACACTCAAAGGTTCTTGTTTGCCGACTTCCAATAGTGAAGTGTGTGTTACTTTTGGCCATACTTTTAGAAGTCGATATACGTATTGCGGCACCTGCTACCTGGTTTAGTCTAGAGTCTCTATTCCTCATTAAAGTATCTGAGATACGCCTTTATGACACCGAACCAGTAATAGTATCCATTTCAAAGTGCTTACATGGTTATTTCAGTACATTTGCCAGGAACGTGAATTCACTAAGCGCCCGTTAAGGAATGGTGTTCTCAGAAGTTTAATTATGTTCAAAGCTATGGTGTACTTAGAAGTTCAAAGCTAAACAGAAACAGAAGATTGTAACATATCACAGACATCTAGATCTCTTAGATTCTGCAAGTTGTCAGGCTTGTGACATCATATAATAATGTTATATGATAACAGTGACAACACTGTCTTTTTATGGTGCAATACAGAATAATATTGCACGCTATCTTTGTCAAGATGTAAGTAATTATAACCTACTCTACAAAGAGGCAATTCACATACAAACAACATGTGTTTATGTCCTTAAATTGAAAAGTGCGAGTCTGAGTGAAAGGGAAAAAAAGGGATGTAATGACAGAATATCAGTGCATGGTCCTCCTCTCTCGTTGCCCCATGGCCGTGCATGTACACATGAAGACCCGTGGGTCCACAGGGTCTACCTGTAAAGGTCTGTGTCAGCATTCCGGCCTTTCCCTCCTGTCAACTGACACCACGTTGGACACTGGAGAACCAGTGACAGGGAGAAACAACAGAGGAGAGAGTGGTAGTTTGGGTCGAGGACATGGATTGACAGTGAGGATCTTGTATAAGTATTACTGGATGAAGTTCCAGTAACAGTACTGATTATGTGAACACAGACAGGCCTATAATATGTCAGGCCTTAGGGTGAGCCAGTCAGCCAGCATTCAGTCTGCCCTAGGGATTGGTATCAGTTACACCGACGTCAGTGCTGTCCTACGTCCGGAGAGAGCTGAGTCAGGCATAGTAAAAGCCTTATCACTAAGCTTAATGCAGCTAACACTTGTCAGAATGCTTGGATTTGGCGAATTATCTGCTACTTCATTATCACTCAGAAGAATTGATACTGAAAATGCCTACTGATCAAAATAAACGTTACCTGTTTAGAATTTAGGATGGAAATTTGAATAGAAGAAAGCTTCAACTGACGTCATAAATAGCTTGGAAAATATTTGACGCAGCTTTGGTAAGAAAGAGGTGGCACTCAAAGTGGCACTCAACATGACACTTCTCAGATTGTGCCAATCGATAAATGCCATTTACACTGACTATCGCCATTGGCTGCCTCTCCATGCAGGGCGCTGCCTCTAAGAAGGGAACCTTATCCAGTGCGGCGAACATGTCCTTTTATAGCATCACAATATGGGCCAATCGGCGCTGATGTCATTGTCAGTGGCGAGGTGGGGACAGGCACTTTGTCAACACAGACCGAGTTAACGCGCCGCCTGCCGAGTGTAAACACGGCTTAATGTACGTCAGAACGACACATTCTCTATCCCTCATCATATCTCCCTATAGCTGCATCAGAGAGCCGGCCTGCCAGTCAAAGGATGGATAAGGAGGAGGGATAGAAAGGGAAGTGTATTGTTCCCTCGGTCCCCTTTAGTACTTTGCCTGTGCACGTGTTTTGAACTCCAAGAGTAACATGGACTTTTCATAATATCTAAATATAATACTTTTTAATATCTTTTCCTTCAATACCCTTTAATAAATTCGTACCAACCTTATTTATTGTATCCTAAAAATCCTTGCTTTGATAAAGTAGAAATAAAATTAAAGTTAAATCCTTATTGACAACGAGATGCATGGAAATTTCAAAGGCATTAGACGGCTTCAAATATTTAAGATATAACCGAACCGCGACAAAGGGGCATGGCATTACAATTCCTCCACCCTTTCTGCAGGTCCTTTTACCTTTTTCCTCCAGCAGCCCCTGAAGACACGGCTCATGTTCAATATGGTCCTTGTCTATTAACAATGTATCAGTGTCTGAGAGAGGCGGCTACAGCGGCGGTTCCCTGTTTAACAGGCACCAGGGTTGGGGCCGCCGACGGTTACTGATTTTATCTCCAGTTTCACAATTAACGTCGGGCCCGGGAGGTCGGCTACTTGAGACGCCGTCAGAGCCATGGCCAGCCCCTGCCGCCTCCAGGAGGATCGACCCTGTATATAGCCAACAGCGTCCTAACCCGGAACTTGAAACTGCATGTTGAAGCCTTTGAAATGTGTATAGTATACCCGAGAATGTATAGTCAGGGTTCCCACTCAAATTTCATTTTCAAATTCCCTTTTCCATGAGATTTGCCTGACAATTTTCCCTGTGTCGTTTCCGGCAATTTTTTTTTCAAATTTAAATTTGTCAGTATAGATGAAAAAATGATAAGCTCAAAAATAGATGTAGGATGTCTTACAGTTTAGGAATAACAAAAGTCAAGTACCTATTCAAACACAATTTCCTGTTTTCCCTTACAGGAGTTCTTTTGCTATTTTTCCTGTTTTCCATGTGCGGTGAAAACCCTACGTCGTGCTGGAAGTGGATAATGTGGTGTAGGTATCGTGAACGGCTAACTTAATTAAGAGGAATCATTGACAAGCCTGTACACTTTTATTTTGGGTTAAGATGCGATATTTTGGCTTTTTCGGAATGCCTCTTCAGAGGGTCAAGTGCTTCGAACCCTCAGTTTGGATCTAATCTGCTAATCAAATAATAACATAATATGGGTGATTATTCAAAGCTATGTTGATTTTTTATAAAGGAAACGTGTTTCGGCTGGCCACTCGCTAATAAATGGTCCAAGCTTTACAGTTTCATTCAATGAACTAATTTGAGTTCATTGGTAAATGGCCTACTTATGTACATGTAATATAAAATCTCAGTACATGTACGTAAACATCAAGATTGGTTCTATACAGCTATATATATACGATATATAAAGTCTACCTTCTAGAGGAAAACTGATGATGAAATAAACAAAAAAAATCATACCTCAGATCCACAGAGTTGGGAAGCTAGACATTTCGAAACAAAGTGTCTGTCCCCAGGGTCCCCTCAACACTATCGTCGAGGTTGCAGACTAGATAAAACATTCCCTCTCGAAGTGGAAGACGATCGAGGCAGGACCCAAAAAACAAGGGATATAACTGGGCCGACTCCGCCCCTCCGCCCCTCCTCCCGGCCGTAGTCTACGTTTTTACCATTGATCCCTCCTGTTGGCACGGGCCGGCCAATTCACCCCTCCACCCCCACAGCCATAGACACCGGGATACCCAGCCTCCACAACCCCTAATACCTAACTCAGGAGCCCCTCCCCCGACGGCCGCCTCCCTAGCCGCCCCTCCATCGATCTCTGATAGCGCCCACCCCTGATAGGGAAGGAAACAGCATTTGCTAATTGCTCAAGTCTTTTAACGGCTCTTCGATGACATACTTAGCAGCGATAGCATTACCACCGACACAATAAAGACAATTGATATTTCCCAGTTCTCAGTAGTATTGCCAGAGGGAAAGGGAAAAAACCCTGTATTGATTGTACGAGAGGAAATAAAAGAAAATGATGTAAGGCGTATAAAAGATGTCATGTCGCTTTGAGTCTGAACGCCCTCAAAGTATGTGTATACATATACACGTTGGTTTGTACATAGGATCGTACACTAATGCGGCTGCATGGAGCGAAGGGATGGTACTGATAGTTAATGTTACAATAGTGTTACACTAATAGCATAAAGAAGGGAAACTACCTAAACGACATGTTCAAGTAAACTCTGCATTTTTTGCTAATTTGCCTCGAACCTTCCTAACCCCAAGTGAGTTTCTTATTCTGACAACATGCTCTCTAATTTATATTTTAAAAAAAATCTTGTAAAAAGGATTCTGAAAACAATTCCTTTTTACATAAACTGCTTGTTGTGCACATGTGAAGACCAGATGCATGTTTTTATGAGCGAGTAAGTCTCAAATAGGGCTGACATGGGCAGGATTGTATTAAGTTTATTCCGTTAAGCTTTTGAAAATTAATAAAAGATTTCTATCCCAACATATGTTAATATTTTCTACATGTAACAGAGAAATTCGCAAAATCAATACTAAATTCTAACGCTAAGATTCCAGACAATTCCAGAGTAGACCTACACATTAAGTGATGTAGATGTACTTTTGTTCATAACGCATGCCATTTTAAGGTATGATTCAACACATCGTATTCACACAACTTATTCATCGATGACTACATTATCCTTATTCACTACACATTCATGGATAACTACACTAACATGCACTGAGAAAAGTGCAAAGTTAGTGTAGAAGATGGTAATGAACGACTGATATGACCTCGTGTATTTCACTCGGTAGTGACATTACCATGGAATATTAAAAAACACCAGGTCGGACCAAGGACACGTCTGAATATAGTCGGCGCCATTCAGCTCACGGTATTGTCTTTTGCAAGCGGATTCAAGATTGAAAACAGGGAAAAACAATCCTGATAGCATCCCATTAGACTAGCAAACGAATGTCGGGCTGTGAAAGCGGTGAAAAAAGATGTATTTTATGGCTGTGATCGCGATGATGATTTCAATAGACGTAGTCTCCGCCCGTCGCTGACGGACGTGGGAGTCACGCAAAGTGCGTATCACATTCTGTTGGCAGCAACAGATGGTCCGAATCCAAGGTGCGGTTTCTGCTATACCGGCTATGTGGGTTCCACCATCTTGCGTGTTCATACATATTTTATCTCAAGGTTTGTGGATTTAGAGAGGATTCTTTTTACTACTAACCATCTGCTCATTCTTAAAGAATCCATCTTATGATTGTGAGGTCATTTTATTTTTTATATACATACAAAAGGACGTCATATTCTAGAGTGGCTTAACCAACTAGTTCCGGTCATAAACATGGTACTTCCGGTTTCTCTGATATGCTGATATTGATAGGTCCATATATAAGACAGTAGGGCCTACAGGTAGTTGGATGGCTGTTTTTATTCCTATATAGTTAGAGGGATGAGTGGGCATGCAACCGTCACATGAGCAGACTGGGAACGTCACACACTTTGCTCCTCAACACTCAACACTCGGGAAGAAGAGTTATACCAACTATCAGGCAATAACTGTAGAGATATGACTGGGGATGACGTGAGTGTGCCAGACAATTTATATATCGTGATTTATTATTCAATACATAATATATAAGAAGAAAGGTGGGTGGGATTTGTAAAACACGATATTAGCAATACAATACAGCATGAGGTCAATCTATTTTTAATCATGAAAAGGCAGGCAATATGATATACAACAGTGTAGGGTCTCTTCTTGTTTCTTTTCGTGATTATTATGAAAACAGGAAAAGTAACTCGAATAGGCCTAGAAAGCAATCAAAAGACTAGAGCTAAATGAATGCTGACATAAAGACACCAGTCCTAGTCATTTGAGTGTGGAATAAAATACCTTTCCATAAAGGTTATATAGACGTTGATGCCACCATACATGATAACTTTTTTTGTCAAGCCGGTGAAAAAGAAAAATGGCAGGTTGGACGCGTGCATGCAGGTTGGACCCGTGGATTTCTTTTATCAATCTTAATTTTTGTAACTGCCTTTTTGAGCTTGATGAAAGAACATTGTTTGCAAAAAGAAGTAAAAAAACAAGTCGATGGCAGGGCATGAAGCAGTGTTTTACCCACAGGTGTCCAGCCTGTGAATACATACAGGTAATATATTACACCAGTGACCTAGATGTATTGTTGAACAGCAGACACATCAATGATCTGTAGTCCATCTCTCTCCTTTAAAGATATGACGTTCAGGCTGTACTAGATCCCGGTGAGCGGTGTCGCACGCCCGTGTTCCCTTGGGAAGAAGCGCAGCCGCGCACATCTGTTGAAAGAGGCGATCGGGCACTTCCTCCTGCCTTATCTCCGCCACGATCGATACATATCAATGGACAACGGACCCCCCCCCCCTCCTTCCTCCAGGGTTGGACCTGTCGGGATCCACTGGATCCAGGGTGGATCCTCCCGAGACAATCAGTGCCAAAATCTTAATTAGGGATGCGGATAAGTGGCTGTATCTATGACAACGCCGCCGCTGCACGCCGATCAATATGTTCTTATAGGAGACACGGCTCCCTCATAGTATTTACAATTTATCACCCATTAATTTGATCTATTTTTTGGTTGTTTTTTGGTTGTCAATCGTTAGGCAATTTTACGCCTATATTGGCGGGTTAACGGTGATAAATATGAAAGGAGCTTTCATGGTTAGATTATCATGAGCTCGAGGTTTCCGATACATAGATGCTCCTATGTCAGATAGTTTTATTGCATTGTCGGACCCTATATTATTTATTGGGATGTTTATGCCTTTCCGATAGCATATAACAGTACTGATAATACCTGTTTGATGTTTCATTTTTCAATAAACTCTTACATCAATTTCACGTATCGTATTGGGGAGGAATATTTCTTCTATATGATGCTAATCATTTCAGAAACATTATAGGGTAAGTCAGTAGAAGCCATAGACCTTCTATATACATTATGGATGCACACTACATGTAAATACCAAACATGTTATTTCCGTACAGATAGATCATTAGAATGCGTACACTACATAATTCCAGACGGCCTTCAATGAATTATAAATCATCTCATCGATAGTTGAACTCAAAAATAGCCGGCAGTAGGATGTTATTAGTGTTTTTAATGCACATCATCGACTGTCACATTAGAGTTGTGCATTGAAAGCCGATCTTATGAATATTTTAATCGATATACGAATGATAAACGTTAACGCGTTTTCTATCCATTTACGGTAACATCACTGTGGAAGATAATACTAGCAAAAGGTTGACCCCTGGTTAAACGGAAGTTCAGCAGGCATCATCCAAAAGGCTGACAAACACGGTTATACTGGCTACAAACCTTTACCATCCTATATAAAATAACAACACATAAACGGACAACGTGCTCCTCCGGACAACAGACTTGTAGATGTAACACCATTCAAACATACAAGAACAAAACATCGTTTTATTGAATTACAGGAAACCTATCCACAATTCCTGCCCTTATCGTCTCTTTTTTCTTTTACACAAGCAGTTGTGCAATTTGTATATTAATATTGTTATTCCCGCAAAATGCCTTGGGTGGCTTTTGTCCATCGAACATGTGTATGACACGCACTCACCTGTCCACTTACGCACTAATAATATTTACCCGACCTGTTGTGGTGGTCAGCCCTTAATAGCCTCGGTCAGTGCCCAGTCAAACAGCCCTCCTACACACACGGCCCTAATTCGGCCCGGAGCCCGCCCCTCTAAGGCCCTAACCCAGTCTAAGTTGTACTCCTGTTGACACAGGGGCTCTAACCCTGCCCCGGGCCCTATAGGTTCCTATAGGGTCAGAGGATGGGGAGGGAGAGCAGGGGTACAAGTTTCAGGGAGATTATTGTTTTTTTCTGGTTATAGATAGGACATATATGCATACATGTATACCATTTCTACACTAGAAATAGAAAAGACAATCTTAAGACTGTTCATATAATTTTGCCAATCTAGGCTCAATTTGGTAACAGAGGGCTAAAAATTGATGTTGCAATGGTACAGTTCCGTCAAGCTATTTCTATTTGTGTGTGTTACAGATAGGTCTTATGCATGTATACATGTATTAGGCCATAATATCATTTGTACACTAGAAATAGAAAATGCAATGTACTATGTAGATATATGAAGAATCAGACTGTTTATATTGTTTTGCCAATAGGCTCAATTTGGTAATAGAGGGCTATAAATTGGCGTTGCAATGGTGCACAGAGCGGGTTGACAACCCCCGACCCATTTTGACTGCAATCCCAACCCCACTTCCATTCCCAACCCACAGAAAGCCTCAATCAAACGTTGGCCCATTAAACCCGACGGCGGCGGTGCGGCGGACCAGGGCCAAAATATAACTCAGTGATCCAATTGTGGCCATTGAAGGGGGACAATGGGTGGCGCTGAGAGTTGTGTGAGCCGGCCTGTGGTTTGGGTTATGTATTAGACAGTTCAGATAGGCTATTGTGGGGCTGGGGTGGAGGGAAGGGTTGGACAGGGAAAAGTTCGCGACCAGATATAGCGAGCGAAAGTTGAAGGGCATAACAAAGCCCAGCAGGAAGGATGTACATGTAATACTTGTATCAGTATTCTCACATGGCTTTATCATTATAAACATTTCTATATGGCTATTTATATGATTATATTCATATGAGAATGGCAACGGCGCCTTGGACACCGGAGTTATTTCACTTTTTTACTTATTATTATTTCACTTTTTACTACAAGTTTATTCTTTTGTATATTTTTTTGTTTTTACTCGGTGGATTACTTGATATATTTGTCCGCACGTACGGGTATTCAATCTTATCTATGGACGTCAATATGTTTTGGAGAATCAAACAACATCGGTCGTTGAAACTATTACAGTTCCCTCTTTTCTATGCACAGCCGATGAATAAATAAAAACAATTCCGCATCTATTTCATTGAAAACCATTAACTGGCTACCAAGCCCCGCCTCTCCCAAACTACCCCTCCCCCACCCACGTCCCCATTCTAATGGCCGCCCCCATGCCCGCAGGTAGGCGCCGCCATTATTACATTTGTCATTGGATACTATTTTGCGGCCTAAAACCAAGCCCGCGTCAGCACCAACGGGCCAGCAGTAATTTGATTGGCTGAGGTAATAACAAATCGCGCCTGGCGCCGGCTCACCCACTAACGGTGTTGGTAATTCTCTTGATCTGACAAAAATAAAAAAACGTAATTTCCCCCTATTTTTCTGTTGATCCTGATAACGATGATTTTGACGCATTTCAACGATAAAAACACTAGATTATGACGGAGATTGCAAAGTATTTTCCTTTGAAAGTTCTTTATCTTTAAAATATTTTTTCATTAAATCCTTTAAAAACCCAAATACAGATCAAATGCATTGTCAAAATGATTGATCTTAAGCCTCTTAGGGATATTCACCCCAAAAAGTAAACTAATAATCTGTCCAAATCAATCATTGAATTTACGGGAATTTAATTGTACAAACCAAAAACAGATTTTATCAGTGGTACAGTTTTTAATGTGTTGCTTTTATTTCTAATCCCAATGTTTACAAACGTGGCAAATTGGGTGTGCAGGGTGTGCAGTGCCAAAAAAATGATTATGTGATTTATTGTTCAAGAGAAATATACCTGAGTAATATATAAGATATCAGATGGCTAACAGGCTATGTCTTTGAAACCGGTACAGTTACAAGACTTGGTGTTCTCGTATCCTTAGGTTGTTTTGTTTGAATGAACATTATATAAAAGGCCCTTGGCCCCTGTGGTGCAAGACTCGTTGATCTTTGATCTGTCACAAACCCCACCTGTGCAAGGCCCCGCTCACCTGTCACCATCCAGAGGGACGCGCCTGTGGCCATACAACCTGACCCTGTGAGGCACACACATATACGTATATCCTGTGAGCATCGACACAAACATTTGGCACGTTCGGCTGATCACCTAAACTGACCCAGGTCAACCTAAACCAGTTAATTACATCACACACGGAGATACAGATAACGGTGGCTTTCTCAGACTGATACTGTATCTGGCCTTTTTTCTTTTTGACTTATATTACAGAAATGTAATTCAGGAATTTCCTAATCTTTGGTGATGAAGCACCAATATACACAGTTATATCTGGCTACGGCACGAGGGCCAAGCGTATCGCGTACAGGCAGGGTGAGTAGTATATTGAAAAGGGAAAGTTGTGATGGCCATAGACGAACTTGATAGCCACCAACCATCAGAAAGACGCCTTAAGAGTCATAGGTAGCCATACAAGTTTGCAGGAAAGTTTTTTGCTTAAATACGTTTCAGGTCAACCCTGGTAAAACTGGGTATACTTCTGATATTGACCTCATCTCGTCTAGACATCGACCTACAAGGAAGGGGATGACCAATAAACTGGTTGTAACGTTTACAGCCCTTCCTTTATCAGCGTTTGTGACGGAAACTTTTACAATGCGTCTTCTCGTTCAGGCCTCATATCCATGCTTGAAGTATTCTATCAATGTGCGAGTTGCATAAGGTGGCAATACTTTGGGTTTGATTTGTCACGTTATTGTCAAGTTTGGGACCATGTCCTATATAACAATGTGACAGCTATGCTAGAGGTAATGATATATAGTCCCATACGACCCCTAATACGACCCCCTCCCATCTGCCTCAATATCGGAGGAGTTGCCTTGTACTGCAGTGCTTGGTGACTGGGAAAATTGGTGGAATTCCCCGGGCGCATGGAAATGTTATAATGGAAGGCTTCCTGTAAAATCAATGAATTGATAGGGCGAACTAATATGAAAGATCACATATCTTTTAGATATGGCAAAAGATATCTGAAAATCAGAAATAATAATTATTACCTTGAACACTTGCAAAGCCGAAATGAAGTTGCACATAAAAATTGGAAGGATGTTTCGTACAAATATTCATTCAAATGACAACTGAGTTCTATTTCTAAAGACAGATAGCGGGGACGTTATCTGTGCCACAGTCATCTGCTCCTACATCCCTGGAGTACCGTCTATCTGGTGAATGTGGGAGTAGTCTGTTACATAATTCTGGAGTATCATATATCATTGGGTCTGTACGTGATACAAAAGTACCTCTTAACCCATATAAAACACAGCAAGTGACAAAGACTATGCCCAACCAGTATACATATCCACAAGTCAACAGCGCTAGTACTCCGATCTATAGTCAAAGACCCAAGAAGACAGCCCATGTGTGAATGCAAATCAAAGTGGCACAAGCCAAGCATTAACAATGATCTATTTGGCAGTCTGGCTAGCAACAATGGCGCTTCAATGCATGCATTAATAAGATAATTGTCACCCCTCCAGGGCCCGGTAGGACTCTGGTGGGGAGTGCCGGGAGGAGGGGACTGGGTGGATGGAAGCAGGCAGGGCTGGGGACGTGTCCTTAATTGAGGGACAAGGGCGGACATTGATAGCCAAGCGCCCGAGTATTTATCCCATTCCGGGCCGACTCATGCATAATTCAGTACGGCCTGGCAATGGAATAATAACACTATACACTCCCCTCCCACCCAACCCCTCTACATGTACCCAGTCAAACCTGCCCTTCACCCCCTATCCCCTACTCCCCATCCCACCCGCTCATTCCCTGCTTTACGTATCCCTTTACTCTACAGCCAAAATATTATCCCCCCTCCCCCCAACCCGCCCGACATCCCCACCGCTGCTGAGGTTGTTTCCAGTGGTTGTGCCTGTTGTTGCTGCATCAGCAGCAGCTCCCCCCCACACCCCGCCCTCCTCCAGCAGGCCCGGGACACTGGAGGAGTCAGTGCCCCGGAGAGGAGGGCCGGGGATCGATAGGAGAGGGGACGAGGGCGTGGGAGACGGGAGACGGGATGGACGGACAGCGGGGTAAAGGTCATGGGATAAAAAGTGGGCATGGAGGAAGGATGGCATGGGCAGGGGCGGACGGGCAGGTTAGAGCCAAAACGGGTGCGTATAACCAAAGCAGCGGCTAACGACTAGAATATTTTAGAGCAGGCTAGTTTAGCATCATTGCAAGGCTGATAGACTATTTCAGAATAATTCCTGCCGGGCTAGTGTAATTTGTTAGCAGCTAGACCGGTGGACCAGTGAAAGTCTTTATAATTGCAAATATATACTTAATATGGACTTATGTAACCTTGATCTGGGATAGTGCAAATATAGGACCACTAGCCCGATGGACTAGTGGAAAAAATTATTAAGAAAAACCCCTGAATTTCCTTCCACCATGCTTATACAGAGGCGGACATTGAGATCCCAATGTCACATTGAGATCTCAATATCTGCTTGAAGATTGACGGTCCAGTACAGGTTTATATAGCCAACATTTTACGTTACCAAACCTGATGGAGAAGAGAGTAGCCCAATGTATTTAAATATATATACCAGTACAAATTAATATCAAATATCCATGTGTTTTTCCCGAGAAAAACAATGCAGTTTTTGCCTTAACCCATATAGATTCTTCACCTGTAATATCCAGCACTGTTTGATGCAGTACTGTAGGGATTGTAGGGCACGTACTGCAGTGTCGGGTTTACAGGGACGGGTAGGTAGTTTATAGGTACGCAGAGAAACGTTTTTGGATTGGCGGAGGAACATCAATTGTGGTAAGCGCGATTAGGTATCATTCAGGGAGGTAATCTATCAATTGTAATCCTGGTTCAACCAATTATCGATCAGCTTGCCTCGTTTGTTATACCAGGGTAAATGTTACTCTGGGTTAGGCTTATCTGTTTCTGTGTAGGCCTATACTTACATAGCCGTGCCACATGATACGCCAAACCCAAACATGCATCATGGGCAAACGTCATACCCCAGGACTAGGCTTGACAGGCGATTCCTTTTACTACACTGCGTCCCCATATATGTATATAGATAATTTGTCCTGCCTTGCTGAACTATGATAGTCTATACTAGATCATCCTTTGCATACAGTGTAGTACCTCAATTACTATGAAGATAATGATAGGAGCTTGACAGTCTAAGTTCTAACCCTGGCCGAGTCACACCAAGGACTTTGACCATGGCAGTGGTCAATGCTTGCCTGGCACTCGGTATAAAGTAAGAACCACAAAATATGACTGTTTGGCCCAGTGTCAGTATGCGACTGGGTGGGTCATTGTGTGGGCCTATGAGTATGACATGATATCTCAGTGTGGCAGCTCTATAAAGAGGGCATTGGGTCTAACTGCTACAAATAAGCACCTCATCTCATAAGATTTGGTCAGCGCCCATGTAGCGTAAAACTATCTGAAACGCATTACCTAGTGCAGTCTGTAAAGAACCCTAAAAGGTTGGCCGGATGTTAAACTAGCCCAAAACAAAGGAGCTTGACCTAGCTCTCGCTTTCCCATACATGAAACACTATCACATGTGTATCATTCAGATGCAGCGTCATGTACTGTTTCATTGCATCACATTAAACCCCGGAAGGTATTCTAGATAGAACACGGCATTCAAAGTTGGAAGTAATTGGTATAATATGATTTGGTATGTTATAAACGGTTGGTAATTGATTCGGTGTTATGTATGATCGATGATGTAGATTTAGAAAAAAAAAGTAGGTGAAGGGGTCGTCGGACCCACCGTTTTCAAGTAAAGTTTTTGTTTTTACTATTATATGTGAGCATAGACATAATATTGAATTAATCAATTATGGATAGATCTGGTATCTTGTTTGGTCCCCTTTCAGTACCCGATTCACTGATTCAGGGACACTTAAACATGATAGAGTAAAACGTCGCTCGTGTATGCGCAAATGCGCGACGTTTCAGTACTTAGCCTATACATGGACCCCCTCCTTTCCAAAATCCTGTGACAGCGCCCCTGTCAATTGGAACACCCCCCCCCCCCTGCCCTAAACACGTACTCTCTCACAGGTGGATACATAATTCCTTAAATATCTTAAAGTACAGGTGTACTGAATTCCTCACATTGATTTAGAAATACAACTCAATTACATTTAGGCCTATGTGCAATCTATTGTAACAACAACAACCCCAGTGTAGATTGCTAGACTCGAAATCTCTCCTGCTCCCCCACCCCCCCTCGCATTCCCCCTCTTTTCGTCACATCGACTTGTATCCGCCCCTCCCGATTGCGAGCGTACCCACGCCGAGGTTTCAGTATCGTCATTAAAGAAATTCCCACGGCGATGTGCAAAGAACACCACACCCACTTTTGTGACACGGGACCCGTTTCATCAGCAACAATGTCTTTCTAAAGTTCACACACGGTAATTATCCATGACCATGTCCCTGTTTAAAACTACATAAATGTCATATAAAAAAAATATCCAAACCCCAAATCTCAGAGTATTCTTTCTCGTTGACCATCTGAAAACTCTGTCAGTAGTTAAGTCAGGGAAGGCGGCACCTACCTCTTGCACTCCGTTGGTCTCGAGCTTGACCGCTGCAGGCTTGTCCGTCATGTCCGTACCGTTCTCCCGCGTCCCGTTGACCAGAGCGACCAGGCAGGTCTCAATGCTGTGGCACCGACTGGCCGGCCCGGCCTCGCACTCCTTCAGCTTGGCGTTGTCACTTTTTAACATCTCCTTTGCTCCGACGACTACAACTCCCAGTTCGCCGTTCTGCTCTCCTTCGGCCGCTAGCGACGAGGACGACGCCGTCTCCGCCATTTGGATACAGCCGTGTGTGTGTTCTGATAAGAACACTCGCTGATCTTCTTTAAATGTGAATTGGGTATTATATTTTTTGCACCTGGGTACTCGCTGTTGACACTGTGTGACCAGAGCGTGGTATACCGAGAAAATTCCCCCGGTGCCTTGTAGCGGTAAGGCCGGTTAGGACCAGCTGGTCAGCGGCGCTCCGACCGGCCAATACAGATAATCACCACACAATCACT
This sequence comes from Lepidonotus clava, assembly GCA_936440205.1. Lineage (NCBI taxonomy): Eukaryota > Metazoa > Annelida > Polychaeta > Phyllodocida > Polynoidae > Lepidonotus > Lepidonotus clava. The sequence continues at coordinate 26,962,464 of OW387135.1, forward strand.
ACTCGCACACAAAATAACCCCTCACCTTGACAATCAGGGAAACCCTGAAAACTCCCCAGTGTAGGCACAAGGAAATCGCCTTGCACTATCAGTGCAGAGTAGTGCAACTCCTGCGTCTCACACTCCTCTATATATTATATATCCTCCTCCAGGTCCACCGTACAAGTTTCCTCCTGTGTGTGGATCTCCGGGCTCGTTATCTCCCCTATCTCTGCTCCAGCGGCGGAGGCGGTGGCAGCGTCGGCGGAGGGAGGTCTGGTTCCGCCCGTGGCCGATCTCAGTCGGTCGGTCGGTCGGTCCGTGGTACTTCAACTACTCACACTGGTACTGGAACTACTATCCTAGTAAGGGTAGTAGTAGCACAATCAAGGGTAGTGGCGGGAATGAGCGAGATAGCCTGGCGCGAGGCCCTAGTAGCGCAGAGCCCGACAAGCTCACTGTTGGTAAACACTCGTCCCTCGTCCGACACTCTGACACGCACTTGTCTGCCCCCCTGGTCACCCCTCGGCAAAAGCTCGGCGCGGGTAGATCAAGAGAACAAGGCACGGCCCGGCTGCCTCTCTTTTTATGATCATTACCCAGCGCGGCGGGCGCGGCACCTAGTGGGTAGACGGTGGCGCCTTCTCCTGGTTCGACCCAGGAGCAGGCACCAGTCTGCCACCTGGAGTTTTGGTGGAGTGGATGTGAATAGTGGATGCGACTAGTTGATGCGAATAGAGGGGGATAGTGGGGGATCGAGGGGGTGGGGGTGGGGGGCGCTGGGTGGGGGGCTTCTTTGGCAAAATTTAAATCTTTTTAATGTAACATTTTTGAAAAGAGGGGTGAGCCTCTTTTCTATGTAAGCGCCCCCTCCCCCAATCTGTCCTAAAATCTGGATTCGCCATTGGCATTGGGAGGGGGGATTCCAGTTGTGGATTTAGAGGGGGGGCACGCCCCCACTTTCTTTTGGCAAAATTTAGACTTTATTATCGTAAAAATCCGGCTCAAAAGTTATTAAGGAAAAGAATTCCAATAGTGCCCCCCAATTTTGAAATCCTGGATCCGCCACCGAGCCGACGATTTGAACCAACACACCTTTTTAGTCTGAAGAGATCTGTAAAACTATGAGCTGCGGGTTCAGATTTTAGAGACCGAGTAGAGGTGGTGGAAGGCCTAGGGAAGTACATTTGCACCATTTGCATTGATGCTCTCCCCCAATAGGAAGATATGATAATTATAATATAGTCCCTCTTATATGTATGTCTTGTTTATCTATCAGATCTCCAAAATAGTTGCGCCGTTGGCCGAATCAGTGGTTCTAGGCTCCCAGGCGTGGTATATGTATAAGACCCTGGTTGACTACTGACGAAACACCCTTTAAACAAGAGTGAGGGGATCAGGAGAGGTGGGCTTGACCCAGTTTGATTGTCCTGAAATATATATCAGGTTATATTCCTTGATTTTGGTAGATCTGGATATTTATGGTAGATCTTTCATGGTAGGTAAACTCCCATACACTGTACATTGTGTTTTATAGGTTGAGGAAGACACCGGTTTGTAAGATGACGCCCAACCCCTTTATTTCAGTGATGTTTTTGTCAAAATTAGATTTTTTTTTTAAACTATTCTAGAAAAAATATGAGGTCTATTCCGTAAGGTGGACGTCTTGCCCAAATGTACCGTACAGATTAATGCACTAAGAAAGAGTGATGTTTTCATCCTTGCACAGCAAAATAGATATAGAAATTGAATGCTTGTCTGTAGAAGATATTATAGCATTTCCGTTATATCATTGACAATTTTTTTAGGATTTGACACTCAGAACTACGCTCATAATTATCATGAACTAGCATAGGTTATAACCAAAACTCCTACGGTAAATTTCAATTAGGATATTTTTTTGGGACAATCTTGGCTTTTAACAGACTTTTACTATGAAATTAATTTATGCACAACAACCACTTGTACATTATACCATTGTAATCTTCATGACTGTATACAGGACAGGTATTTCGATCTATTACATCAATTTCGATTTCATGTATAACAAATATCATATTTTTTTCTATGGAGCCTCACATCAGATATTCCCAGTTCATTGTAGATATTGGGTCTGAATAGATTGTTTTTATGCGATATTGGGTCTGAATAGATTGTTTTTAAACTATATCATATTTTGCCGTATATATTACATTACGCGTCAGGAGAAGGTTCGCGCTGGGTCGCATTGCCCAACGTGAGTGATTCGCGTTACATTACAGACTTGGTTGTAAATCCGGGTGCCCAATATATCCTATATACATACAAGGTCTCTGATATGGCTCACTCAGTGAATTGTAAAAGCGACCTGGGGTTACCTGATACGTATTTCAATTTTTGCCTACCAGATTACAGTGTATGCAAATTCTGTGTAGTGCTTAGGGATGTCTTTTTTAATGTTGAGATAGATAATTATGATTATAAAATTAAGAGAAATTTTTCAAGTATTGTAGGATGTCTAAGAAATGTGCATTTTCTTTTAATATGTTTAATCGGCTGTTTTCAAATAAGTCTGTTCTTCCTGGCATTATAATTGATGGACATTATACTAGTTCTATTTAAATATGTTAATGGGATTTATAATGTAATAGACAGTTGTAGTGTTATTTATCATAATTTTTCAAGCTTAGCCTATACCATTCCATTTTAGTGTAGAAGATATATGAGAGTAGTATGTTCAAAATATGTTATGTATGTATCTTGAGAATATCTAGTTGTTTCAGAGAAATAAAGAAATTACATAATAATTATTTCAGTTCCTTTTCTTGCGTTTTCTTTCCCGTTCATAAATTTGATCTAGTGATATTATCCTATAGCTAATTCTCCGAATACCAAACATAAGATTATAATCACAACGAGAAGTCTCCTTAAAAGTATGTGCTGCATGCTACAGTTGATTTTCACTTAGTCTTTGGCCAGGGAGGGTAGGTCAGGACCCATTCTATGCTAGTGACCTCGAAAAGAGTCCATGATTATACACATAAAATGTAAAATAATTCAAATGGTATTAAAAATTTACTATATATTTTATAGGACAACGTGAGTGACTCACAGAAAATATGTCATAGACCATAGTGACCCGACATTAATGCATATCAAAAATAATTATTTTGTATATTTATCTTAACCTGGCTCGCGCTGTTGGCTATAGACGATGTGTAAGGTATTCAAGTGCCGCTCTTCTCCCTTGTAAATAGTTTAGGGCATACGACGACCCTTCTGCACAGGTGTTAGCTCCAATCACCGGCAGACAATCACCTGTGATTGGGTTCACACCTGTCATCCTGCTGTCCATACTGATCACACTCCCCCCTGACCTGCCCTAGGCTGACCTGAATACTTCTATGAATCAATCGTTGTTTTGTACGAGAACAGTCTGACCGAGGGTCATTTAGTCAAATTATCTCACCTTCGCGTTGTTAGTTTGGAAAAGTTTTGGACGTGACTTTAAGGTCAAGAATAAGTTATATAAAGGAAGGTTTGGTTAAAAAAGGAGATAGTTCAGATTATTTAAAAGGTTTTATATAACCTTACATTGCTATTGTCTAAGATTTTGTTATAGGGTTATATGAAGTAAATATTAATTGTTAACACGATTAATCGTGTATTCAAAATAATTATTTCTTATTTCATTGCTTATCTGTGAAATCTTTACGAAACCTTTTGAGTGAATTTTGTTGAATCTGTAGGCTTAGCCTAAAATGGTGCTGCAAGTATGGGGTACATGGGCACGGGGCCCTGAAGGGTCTCTTTTTTGTTTCGTTGGTTTTCGCCAGTCATCAAAGCTGTTGACTTGTTTTTCTTTAGCATCCAGATCAACATCTGGAACAGGAATAGCAGTAGCCACATCAGTTCTTCGTCTTATGCTGATAGCCATAAGATCATAGATACATGAAGCTTGAGGGAGGTGCGGGGGGGAGGGTTCCGGGAATAAAGTGAGATAAGCTGCATAATACATTTATACACACACACAATATCATTTATACATAATATATGCCTGTAAGACATATGCGTGGCAGCCCTGGGGTCACCCCTGGGAGCAGAATGTTGGGTTACTCCCGGACCAGGTTTGTCAATATGGTTGATGGTTATGAAAACAAATCAGAGGCTATGCAAACAATGTTAGTGCATAGTTATCTATCAGATACAAAGAAAGTATGCCACTATTTATAGTGCATGATAAGCAATGATTTACAATGTCAACAACTTTTAAATATTAACACACATATATGCAGCTGTTTATTAAATGTGTAAGCTGCTTGTGTATACGTCGACAACATAATAATGATGAAGACTTTATTTTGAAAAGTGATGGCTAGGTTGCAATGACTCATACACACATCTAATATTTTCAATGATGAAGGATGTAACAATTCAAAATTGGACCATGATTTTAATGTCTTGATAAATATGAAGTCTCTTTTTTAATTCCTTTATTCAATTAGACATAAAATAAATGCAAAAGCACTTGTTTACATTGAATATCTGAGAAGCATCGTAAAATTAAGCTGCTCTAATGACCCATGGGGAAATACAATCAATATATCGCAAATTTACTTTTGAGTGCAAAATGTCTACACCAAGTCGTCGTAGAGTTGGATGAAATTATTGAACGATTAAATAGAACACAAGACTGAACAATTTGAATGCACACACGTCTAATCTTCTCGTGTTCTCTATGAAATTACCAGTATTTGTTGATATAGTGTGTGTTTCGGACAATGATTGAAATGTACTTTTGAGTGCAAAAACCTTAATATTATAACGTATTGTATGCTACTGGAAGTTGACTTTTTTTTATTGGCATATGACTTAACGGAAAAGACCATCTACCATTATATTTACTTGTATTTAATCACAATACACCTATGGTATCAGGGTTTGCCCAAGGTTGCAATATTTAAATGGTATCAAGACATTATTGTTCTGAATCCATTGTTTTAGAACAGGGGTTTGACTTTCAAATATTACCAACTTGGAAAGATTGGAACTGTTCAGACCAATAGAAGAAACTGTTGGAATCCATAAGTGGGCCTTGTGCAAATCTCCCAAATAACTGACCAAATTTGCCTCCATTGAACACATGTTAGAATGAGACCATTTTGGTGCATACTTCCCCTTCTATGTGTGAATAAAATAAGCACACCAATATGTTGATAAATAATTCATTGTAACACTAGTTTTCTCTTAATTTTTGTTTAGATTTATTATTTCTTATCTTGATAGACAAAGGCTAAATCTTTTTGCTTAATTTCAAGAGATCAGTATCAACTATATATGTGCAGGTTGGTCTATGTTACATTGAATGTTACCCATCCACAGAATGCAGCAATCTGATTGGCTGAGGTGCACTCCACTTCATGTTACTCCATCCAAATCTGTTACATGACAGCACCATGACTAGCCTTCTGATTAGCTGATATAACACTTCCCTCCAGTTATTTTCATGTCAGTGTAATGAATCAGAGGAACTGCTTGGAACTAACAAAACATGTCTGTGCAGTAACCACGGTTTAGACATATGTCTGTGCAGTAACCACTATGTAGACATATATGTCTGTGGACTAGCAATCCTTATGAGCATGGATCTATCAGAGAATTCATTTATCAATCTTAATGTAGTCATCATATCTAACAAATTTGAAAAGAAAAGTTTATTTCTATAACAACTGTCTTTTGTCAAATTTGCTGAAGGCACTTGTTTCATTACAAAAATGCGGTTAGCAATTGCCTTTGGTGGCAACGAAATTGCAGAAGTTCAAGCAATTGTAAGAACGAACGATTTATTAACGTTTATCTTCCATTTTGATTCATATTTTGAATGTAAGATACATATGGTGTTCATACAAAAAGGATCCCCCCCCCAAAAAAAAGAGTATATAACCATAGTAACAGATATAAAATGAGAATCTGAATGAATAGTAGTCGTACAACAGCAAATGAAAGATTAGCCTATAGCTATATATATATATATATCGTATCCCCATATAAGACATAAATTTCGATAATCCTAGTCCTCTTTCGTAACAGCTGCATTAATTATTGTAATTATTCTTTCGGTTGAAGATACAATCAACGTTTTTGAAGAAATAACGTAATTTGTACGTTTCTGTGACAGTTATGTATGAATCATGTAATTTAAACGTCGTAAAAGAGTATCCCTTTCCCCTTTTCTCACCTTCAAAGTCAGCTTTGAAATTCCCCACTTTGTCATGATTTAATTATAGGTACTTTCTTACATCAAATACCATTAATGGTCTGTAAATTAATTAACATTAATTAGATTACTTTAACCTGACTTATGATATATCATGATTTCCTGAAATGTATCAAAATAATCATTGCCAAAATCAATTTCAATACATATAGGCCTAGATGTCAACATTTCAAGGAAAAAGAAAAAACGCGTGCAATTCTCGTAACTCAATTATATGATGGGACCCTTGGTGCTTGACTTTACAGCTGTCCTACTTGTTGAGGAAATATGAGTATTATATTACATATATGTAACTAGACAAGGCGAACGTGTCCACAGTTCAGGATTTGTTTGATTTTGATGACAGTTTCAAATGTTCCAAATGGTATCAAGCATGCATGTTGATATGGGATAACCTTTAAATGAGATGGTATGAGTTTCTGAATCGTGAATGGTTTAACCCGAAAATAGGGTCTTATTCTAAGTAATCCTGCAACAAATAACGATCGACTACACTGGGTTCTTTAATGTGATTATAGGCTTAGATGAGAATGGTTATTTTGAAACATTGCTCAGGTTTTCGTACAGTAGGCAAGAACACGTGTGGAATTTACCCCTGCGTGCCTGGGAGACCCCTGGTTAATTAACTCTACCTCATTCGTAGAGGACTTTGACAACTGCCGAGGAATCCTGTTTTCTCCCTAGACACCAAAGCAAAAGAGTTTGAGGTTACACATTTGTGAATCAGCCAATTAAGCCCATCCCAGTTTACAGCAAAATTTGAGTTTACCACAATTACTTTCTACTTTATTCCACGAAGGGAGTAGCATAAATCAAAAAGAAACATGGTAATTTTGTTCACTCATTACTGCTAAAGTTTCTAAAATGCTGCAAACATCTATAGCGTTTCCCCCATATGAGCTAATGCTTAAGCACGTCCCACCCTTTATTTCCTTGAAATAGAGCAATTCAACTGGCTGGAAACATAAAAATCTGTTAAACGATCAAACATAAGAAGTCACAATGTATAAGCAAAAGTGGGTGACATGGAAACATCATTCTTGCCTATTCAAGTAACATAAATGGGCAGGAGACTGGGATGGCTTATAATTATGATGCATTTTGATTAGCCTTTGTCCACCCCGCGGGACATATGTACAACTGTAGGATAGGCTTACTGAGATGTTTGTAGGCAATGATAAATTTTCATGTAATTGAATAGGCCTACATAGTGAAAGTAACTGATTTTACAGAACATAACCGTTGATCTGTAAATTATTATACAATACATTATCTAGCTTATAAGTAAAGGCCTATATTTCATCTTCCATCAGTAAGTGTGTATGTAAAAGTCTCTTGCTTGGCACACCATTGTCCTTATTAAGTTAATCGGGGAAGTTTTATGAATAACTAATTCTATAGGATTGGGAACACTCAGTTATGACCCGTAATTTTTCCTTAAAGGTCAGTACAATGTAGTGAAGCCATGACCACGAGTAGACTACCACTGGTTGGTATATTCACCAGAATCCTGCGACCAGTCAGGTCTGGTGTGCGTATTTTGATGATTCTTGACCGATCTATACTTATGTCATCCTTTATGAAAATCCTTGAGACTAACTTCAGGGAATCGCATAACAATTTCTGGGAACTAAAGGATCAATTGCAAGTTCACAAACAGACAGTTTTCTTGGAACTGACAGCGCCTATCAGGTCTAGATCTAGGACGTAATAAAATAATGACTATCAGAACATAACGGCAGACACATGCAGTTTTTTATTGTAAGAATAATCTCAAGAGAAATAATTCTGATGAGATGAAGACAAGATGTGCATTAAAGGACCAAACTGTCATAATGGTATCAGCATTTGTTATTGTAAGAATAATAATATCATGATTATTTAATCATTTTGAAGAAACTGCGCTAGGCATACACATTTCCATACACAAACTGGATGAACATAAAGTAAATTATTTGTGAGATCTAACAAAGTTGCTGCTTACGCGTATCGAATGTATAGTCCGTAACGTCAATCATAAGTATGCATGTAAAACAAGCTTAAGTGAACAACAAATCCACCTCAATTATATACCCATAAACGTAAAAGATACTTGATGTTGATTTGTGCTTACATATATTCGTGTCGACACTAGTACTATTCCTGCCCGGTACAATAGTACATACAATAGTACAATAGTACATGTGTACGTTTTTCAGAAACAAATAACTAATGCTATTACTATATCTTCAATATGGAATTTGTGTGGCGATATCTTCAAAATGTATTTTCTGGCAGAGGCGGTGACAGCACTGGTTCTGGGATGTACTGAGATGACCACCCCACGTTCACCTTGGTTGTGGGAACCATGGTTACGGGCTCCTATAAATATCGTGTCAGTAACCGTTTGGAATCAGTTGCTCACTCGTCGCCGCCCAATATTTACCTCAATTTTAAAGTTTTACCTTTATGTATGAGGATGGTGATTAATAAACAACTACTGTTATATATCTGTCTAAATCCAATTACCTTCACTCGGTCTTCATAATCATTATATAATGATATAATATAATGAAAATAGACCTATTATGATATTTATAAAAATTCTGAAAGGACATGAGTAATTTATAAATTATGTATCTATAGGCCTACAGTAAACTTCAATATGAGAAAGTAATTTGATGTGCAGAATTCGTTGGAAAAGGAAAGCCATAAGAAAATAAACAGTGGAGATTCAGGAGTTTTATGTCGATATTCCTTTCTCTTAAAAAAACATAATTCCAAATGATATGCACAGTTTCCTTTTGAATTAATCATTTACATCACCGTGAAGCACTTTTTTTAATTTTTATTTTTGAAACACGTTTATTATACTGGACAGGTTTCAGTTTAAGCAACTGGTTTCCGGCCCCGCCCACTTGCTAAGGCCATGCCAGGAGTCATGAGTAAAACTTTAGTTCGAGGACCTATTGCAATGTATAATATGGTATCCACTGGTAAGGGGGAGATTCAATTAATTTAAGCTGATTGACAAATTTTCTGCCTGTTTCTATGGCACTTCAGTTTTGATACAATAGTATCTTCTACCATATCATCCATCCTCTAAAAGCATTGAGTAGTGCAGGTTAATGGTGAAGTTGCTAGGATATGAGATTCCGGAATAAATATCATATTTGAGTGATATGAATATATCCCATTGCGTGTTATCCTGCATGTGCAGTAATCTCGAGCAATACTTATAGTGGGAAAGTATTATACCTTTATATCGACTATATCATCGTGTGAGCAGGGTTTGAACCTCTGTCCATAAAGGCTATACTCTACTGGTAAATTTTGTTATACGCGACTTCAAAAGTCGCCATTGGCAACAATGGCTATTTATTGACATGTTGTATGTCATTGACAAGCATCTTAACTCCCATTTCAAATGATATGTAGGATGCGTTGGTCCTATCATATTCCTAAGGGGAAATTGTCCAATGCCTGGTGGTCAGGACCGCTTTTGCAAGGCGAGTGTATTGGTATCAACATCCAGGCGCCGTCTTAGGAGTGCTTCCTATTATGCATATATATCCTCCAAGGTTGTATCCTGCCATGCACAAAAAACATTCAATCATATTTTGGAGGGGACACATGGACGTCATGTACCATAATTGAAAATAAAGGACATTGCCCCTGAATGTTACACTCCTACAGACCTTTTTCATTAGCGTGGCGCCCTTCTTGTACTAGCGGACATGTCTGAACCAATGAATTGGGTAATTGGTTCCAATGGCACCAGGCCTGAATTATTAGGCACAAGGCGTCTATGAGAGGGTATATTGCGCAGACGCATATGAAAAGTGTATTGAAAATACAATCTCATTTCATCTGCCTTGCTTTGGTCTTTTGGACAGCGACCTACGATTTACTTTGATTTATTGCCAACAAATCCCTGGAAGAGGGCCATGACGTCGACGCCGTAGTTGACCGCTTGCAGCGCCATCTCCAGGTCTGAAGTGGCGTCCCCCTGACCCAGATCCCGCTTCCGCTTCCGCCGGGCTTTGATCGTCGTAAACCGGATGTAGGCTAAAATGGCGTTCATGACGGTCAGGATACTCCTGCCAAGTCTCGTCATTTTCTCCAGGTCTCGCGGGATGGCCTCTTCCAGGTTCTCTCGGATGGAGCGGACCTTGGAGGAAGTCTGCTCCGTTAGACTGGTGGGATAGGTGGCCTGGTCGATGACGTTCATGCTGGGGAGGAAGTAGTTGGGAATGAACCGGGAGCGAAGGTCCTTTTCAAGTTTCTCCAGTACCTTCAGTGCGTTTTTCGTAATGTTGGCCTCTGTCCACTCCGAGGGGTCGGTTTGTTCCATAACCCAGAGCATTTCTGATTTGAGCGCGTACGACGGGATATGGTGCTCGTCAACCTCAATACCTCGGACGTGTTTGTAAAAGATGGACTTGAGGAAATAGTAACACAGCTCTTGGGGCTCGTTGAAGGTCTTCATAAGAATTTCCTCCATGGAGGAGAATGAAAGTCGCCATTCTGTGTTGACCGCCGTTTCCGTCGGGGACTTTTTGGCCACTAGATGGCACCCCTGTTTGAAGCAATCGTCGATGTTCTTCCGGTCCGGCCAGTAGCGCCCCTCCCGACGCAGCCATTGGTTGAGCAGCTCAGGCCAACGCTCTATCTTAAAAGATAAGACGCTATCGGAGGAGTACAGAACTTTGGGGTCCTCTTTTAGAGAGATGACCAGCTCTGTCAGAACTGACGGACCTTCGACTTTCTGGGTGACAAACAAACCAAGCTCGGACTCGTCCACCTCCATAAGGGCGGCGGCTATCCGGGGAACCTCCCCGTCCTCATCCTGGTAGGGGAACACCGCCGACGCCAACTCCTGCATCTCGAAGGTGTTCACATACTCCTGCCCTGGAGTAGCCGTGTTAAACTGCTCACTCAGCTCAGGCCGGTCCCTCGCCAGTAAAGGATGCAAACTTCCGTAGGTTTCAGAGCAATTGCGCAGCTTCGCAAACCCAGGTTTTTCTGGTAGCATCTCAATGATAGTGGCCTCATTCTCCGCCTTGATGATCCCCACCTGGTACATGACGTCCATCTCAAAGTCGGCTAAGCCCCGCCGGAACCACCGACAGGTGCCGCCACCGTCCGAACAACTTCCAGAAAGGCGCACCACTTCCGGGTCCAGAACGGCCTTGCGCACCTCTTCCGGTTTGTCCGTCTCAGCCATCCGGAACTCCAGAAAGGCAAACAGGCCGTCTCTGATGAACTTGGCATAGCGTTTGTCAATGGTTACTAGTTCTTTGTAGTGTTTAGTGGCCTCCTCCCATCTAAGTTTTGTTTCTACGCAGTCACCGACCACTGACCTTGTCCACTTCTGCCCCATGGTGGTAGATCAATATTTGTTTGAAACCTGTAAAGTATTCAAGTAACATGTTTTGTAGAGAAGACACACTTTAAAAGATTATAAGCATGTTAAGCACTAAGTCTCTTCTGTTTGTGGCTAAGCAAAAGCTAGTTATGAAAGTGAGTTATCTGTCGAACCATTTAAAACATTCAGAAGCAATGTGGATATAGGCCTATTTTAAACTTCCCTTCAATGCTTTAGATTCTAATTATCTGATTAAAGTACTAAAGTTCCTGGACATACACCTATTGTCTTGAGCTGCATATTGAGGTTGGCTTTTTGTTTTCATCATTAAATTTTGCCTACTGATTTATCAATCGCTTGTATTCACTTATCAGACAAATTAACAAAAGAGTAATATCATACATTTACTAGTGGATATATATAGTCGTAAAGACGGGATTTTTCGAATTATCCAAACCGTCACCAAGACTGAAATTGATTTTCAGGATTGCATGGCATTACACACATTCTAACCAGAAGTTTAAAATGCTAACATATTCTATAAATATTATTGGTAGAAAAAATGTTCCATCGACAGGCTCTTGTTAAGGCTGCTTTTCTTACATGCAATAATAGTGTGCAACGTTACACTGGACGTATACCATGTAACAACATCTTTACAATGTACACACACTGACGGTGTGCTACTTACCTGGTCACGGTTGGGTAGTTAGACCTAGATTTTGCCCAGGTATTTATAGGTGACGGTCTAGAGTACCTGGTGAATGGTCATCTCGAAGTGTGTAGGCCTACATCGCCAGTGTAAATAAGAAGGAACTCTAGGGTCCTGGAGATTCCTTCATTAACAATATGTTGTTTCCAGTCTCTCCAGACAGCTTTGTTGCGTCAGCCTATTGCAATCCTCAGTGCTACTGACGGCTTGCACACTGTCAGCAGCATTCAACAACGGTTGTCAGTGTATGACTCGTTCTGTTGCAGCGATCTGTTGCAATGCAAAGTAGGCAATCAACCATCAGCTTCCCTGCATGTGAATACTGTCATCATCCGATTTATTCGAGTGACCAACCAGATTCAATAACGATAACGAATACAACCCCAACGGGGTTCGAATCCTCCTCTTGCCAACCCAGAGACTCACAGCGTGGTTTTTCGTCCCCGATGTTTTGTGTCTCCCCTGGCAACCAACGGCCGTTCAGGTCGTCATAGTTGGTGAGTCAAGCATAAAATTAGAACAACTAATTTATAACCAGACGCTTCGTAAAATATAAATAACTACGGTTTTTAGCGGATAGTTTAACCTACTTTAGTCAGCCCTATGCAATAGTCGTTTTAATGTCGAAATATCTATTTCCCAATAAAGATATTTTTCTTCTTAAACCCCTTCTCCTGTATGAGTCTGATTAGCTGAAATACATTCAGTTTTAAAAAAGCAATAGACGAGAGGACATTTTGAGAAGGACCGGATTTAAAGCCTGATAAGTTTTTCTTTATTCAACCTATAAGATGCCCTATGCTTCAGGCCCGTATCCAGGAATTTCTGCGGGTGGGTGACCGTATCCAAAAAGTGGACCTTTTTCAATAAGGGAATTCAAAGTGTAGGAAGAGGAAATAGGGTTTTCTAATAAAATGAATATGCCACAATAAGGTTTACATGCAGATTTGTCCTAGATTAAGGTATGCATCATTGGCAGATCCAGAAATTTTGGAAGGGGGGGGGGCATATTAAAAATTTAATGTTGGGTCCAAAATAGGGAGGGGGCGTACCTGCTGCGTCCCCCCCCCCCCTGGATCCGCCACTGTCCGAGTCAAATCTCATTCAGACCAGAAGTTTCAAGGTACAACAAATACCAAAAATGCAATACCTTTTGATGGAATAGTTTTACTTAATTTTTGCAACATTGATAGATAACAACAATGTTCTATAGAAAGGGGTACTATATTCTCTATACAGATCCAGATAAAGTTAGTCCAAAAAGTGGACCTAACCTAGTCAAGGGGGGGTGACGCATACCCCACGTCACCCCCCCTGGATACGGGCTTGTGCTTACAGTGGTAATTTGCATATCATTATTATCATTTAGGAAATTTAAATTTCAGAATACAAACTTTACACTTGGGCCCAACTTTATAGGGTGAAAGGCAAACGTGTATAATACCATTACATTGCACTGCAATATACAGGTTTCATAGAATCTACAAGAGACATGCGGAAGTATATTATTTCCAATGGTATACATACTAAAGGACTTTGTATTATGTTCACAACATATGTAAGTGTATATAATAATGATTTTTAGAAAAGTTCTTTGTCTAGATATTTTTTGTAGCCGGTTTTAGGCAAAATAAGGGCTGCAAAAAGAGCCTTATTGTACATATCTAACACTTTTTCTTAATATAAAATATATAGCAAATACAATATTTAGCCACAGAATAAATCTATAGGACCTCCTTGATACATTTCATGCAAGAAACATTAACATGTAAATCCTGTATCTTAATTTCACTGGTATTTGATATCTTGTTTCCTAAGGTGTCATCTCATAACTCTTGAATTAACCCCAGAACCCCCACTTTTATTTTCCTATATTGGTTTTGCATCACCAGGAGATCAATCGTGCCAAATTGCAATGCATTTCGATGTTTCATTTAGTTAGTGGGCATGATCCTTAATGATCACTTTAAGCACATGTGGGTTTACAATAGAATTCTATAAATTGATATATAAAGGGACACTGTTGGTCTAAATACCTTAAAGATTACAGTTTATTTACAGCATTCTGAATAGGGTTTCGGCGTATCACACCACACAACTTGAGCTGCGATATTGCAGAGAAGTCGCACATACTAAAGAGAAAATTCTTAGTTGCACACATGTGGGATACTCCAAATTGCCAAATTTTGGCAATTATATCACCCCTGTATGTGAATTGTAATATCATCATTATCATGCCAATATCACAGACTATTCTCGGATTCGGTAATCCGGGCATTTGCTGTAGGTGGCGCTGCAGTCAGGTGTGAAAGTTGGTGAATACAACCACATAGGCTCAATGCTTAAGAATCACATTTGTGTATGCCATTAATGAATTAAGAAAGATAGCAACTTCTTGTTAGCATATATATGCTCTTCATTTCATATCAAGTAATGTATTGTAAAAGTTTAAGGGTTTAAGGAATTTTTTGAGTATCTCTTTTCTCTGGTTGAATATTTCCCACCTTCCCTGCCCCTATGCTTATCAGCAGTATCTATGGACTTGTTGTCACCAACAAAAATGGCGGAGATAAGGCATTGTGCCTAGCAACGAGGGGGTCCCGAATCCGAGAATGGGACCCTGAACATAAAATAACACCTGCCTTGGTAAAAGAGTAGGGGTACGGTCTCTATCTCCTCATAGATTTGATCATCAGGAGCAATGGTACCAATGAAAAAACCCAATGCTCCAGAAACAGTCAGTCTGGTGGTTCAAACCAAAGAGCAAAGCGATACTAAAAGAACGCACCAGAACGTGAATGGTTATAATAGTCAGTCTCTTTTAACACACACACACATAAATATATATACATCATATATAAGCTAAAATAGCTTATACATTAAAACCAATTAAAGTCATGCAATTATACGTATAATGATTATAGTTCATTCATGTTTTGGAGGTCATTAGCATAAAAGCACATGTTAGCTTCCTCCCATGTACCTGTACGTCCCCTCTCCAGTTTATACCGACATATCCTCCAGCAGAAATGTTGTAAATATAAATTCTAAGTTAAAGGTGAGAGAGACTCTCCTCCTGTTACCAACTGGTTATGCCTCACATATGATCTTTCCGGAACGCTGACTCATTGCGTGGTTTTAAAACACGACACACGTAGCCTTACTTTAACGTCATTACAGAAAAATTCTCCGTCACATGAGGTTGTACATGACTTGTTACATTTGATCCTCAATATGATCTTTATACCACGTATGTTAACACCACAAGTTTTTGTAATATTTTTCTCGATTTGTTGTCTGCGGGGGCTTCTTTTACTATGTGCAAGTAGTGTCAATTCACTCATTTATATCTATTCATTGCAAATACCATACAACAAACGTCAATTGGAAGAACATACCCGTGCGTGATGTTAATTAGACAAAATAAAAAAAAAGAATAATGACAAAAAAGACGTTGTATGGCTTAAGAACTAATGCTCTATAGGGTATTCTAAATTATTATAATATAATGATTTTTATATGTAAATTTCATTTATGTAGGCCAATATATATAAGAGTTGGTGCTAAAATAAAGAATAGTACACAAAACAGCTGCTAGTATTTCTAACATTATTCATTGAAAGCGTTTAGATATTATTTCATTGAAGGCAGGTTGAAACATTCGTAAAATATGGTTGTGATGTACTGACGCGGGTGGCCAGTCCATGTTTGGGCAGCATAACGTGAGCTTAGAAGCGCACGTGTAAGCCAATGTTTCACTTGGACAGTAGTGAAATGGGGGTGGAGATAAGGTGTGACGTACCACCATATAATAATGTGTTCCGCTCTTAGCTAGCCAGAGTAGCTGCACGCCCTGTGTGAGTAAACATCCTGTGAAGGTTGGACCTTTAATCTGCAGTCTAGGTTCTGGAGAGAGGCATATAGAAATTGTGCTAGAGCGCGGAGCGTTGACTGAATGTGTTTGAGGGAACTCTAACCTCGGGACTGATCATGGTCAATCGAGTTCTTGTCACGGAACGACTAGACATTGGATAATAAACAACAAATCCTTTCACAACGAGTGTTCATGTCTTACATGATGAGGGAACTATAATTATGTATTGGACGACTGCAGTGGACAAGGAGGGAGACTGCGAATGGAGCTAGTTATTATCTATACAACGAAACATCACACACACGCATTAACTTTAAATGGATAATGAAACCCTCTATAGTTCAGTGACATCGGAGTTACCTCTTCGGAAAGGCGATACCTAACATAAACGTCTTTCTAATTTTAATCCCTATTTCAAAAATTATATAAAAGACATCCACACAATATGTGGATATATACAAATATATATACAAATGCGATGACACGGTAAAAGTTTCAAAACACGAATATAAAATACAAATCCACTTCTCTTATTACCTCGGATAGTCATCTTTATCATAAAGTTACTCCTTACAATTACAATAAGATCTAGTGCCATCAAGATTTGTCAACACGAATAGTGAAAGCCATCCAGGAAGTATGCTTTCCATTTTCTAGTCAATCAGGGTTAGAATACATTGACGTTATAAATATGTCACATGAAAGTGTGTGTTTTCCTTAATAGATTCTTTTTAGTTGGACTACATAAAATTAAAACATTAATAACATGGCAGTCTAATTTAAATCCGTTATCTTGAGGTTTTTTTAAATCGGGATTTGTCGCCACAAATTTTCTATATAAAATCTAACAAACAGGATCCTGTCATCCTAACTACATAACTATAATATATATTTGGTACGTTTGCCTGCATTATTATGAAAAAATATTTCAGTTCAAATATAATAGTTGAAAACCCCATTCACACATTGCAAATTCCTGGCCCTGGCCAGTGCAAGCAATTGTACTGCTAGTGTGGGACAGTACAAATTATAATTTCTGGGGCATGGAAAGGTAGAAGGCTGATGTTGTGATGTGCTCCATGAGCACATCCACGTTATCATCGAAAATGGAATAAACTCACAGTGACCAGATAGCTTGACCTGACCAATAAAAAATGTCCAGAAATGGAATTTCCATTGAGCGAGGCGATCAAAAGTGGTTAATACAAAATTAATGGAAAATATCTGACAATTTTAGATACTGGTCGCGAACGATCTCAATTCGACAGACATTAATCGCATCACTCAGTGGTTCCCCCTACTTACTAAATCCCTCTTGAGATATTTAGATGATTTCAATTATTCCGGAGACTCGGGTTGTATAAAAGTGACTCGCCAAGGGTAGTGAATTAACGTCTCTTGAAAAGAAATATAAATGCACGTGGAATGTCTCAGTTTGCAGTGATCTATAATAATGTAAAAGTATAATAATTATTAATCCTATAAATTAACTCTAATCTGTCTCAGGTAAGAGACGTAACACAATAATACATGATCGGAAGACACTTTTCTTTGCAAGGCTTTTGTGTTGCACTTTTTTATATTAGAAACGCATTTTGTCCCCTACAATGGGATGGGACACTTTTTTTTAATGAAAAACAAACTGGTTCACTACATATGAATAGGAAAGAGTACACGGATTCACAGAAGCCTGCTGACAAAATAAATAATAAAGTGGTGCTGTCGCACTCATCTGTGGTACCTCCCATATAGTGGCCCAGATTTGGCAAAGCAATAAACAACGTTTTATACCCCGAACAAGTACAACGCTGTAAGTAAAACCTACCACGTTAAGCTCGGCAAGGAAACTTTAAAGCGAATCTCAACTTCGCTGACAAAGATATTCGTTGCTGGGTGATTGGTGTTAACCCTTTCCATCAACGGCGACCGTTCAGTAGCACGAACATGCAAAAGCCCTGTTTCACTGTCCAATTGAGCCGCCCTTAAAAGTCTGCACTGCTAAAGGGGAAAAAATGACATATAATAGGTAATGATATGTGTTCTGCCTCTAAATTAGATTCTTAGCCATTTCAGAGGAAAAAAACACATAATTAAATCCAAAATGGAAACAAAATACTACATATCCCATTATACTACAAGGATACTCTACTTTAGAATGAGTTTGATATAGGATTACATATATCATCGTAAGGATATTGAGACATGCGGGAAAACCATAAGAATTTCATAGTACTTGTCTACGGTAGCATGCGCACACCATTGATTTTAGTACTTGAATTGCGGGAGGGTCAGAGTGTGAAGCATTAACCTCCCCCCTTCCTTTCACATGTTTATATACATTTAAGGTATTAGCAGGGGTGGACACAACCATGGGCCCGGGGGCCCGAGGCCCCTAAAAAGCAGGTCGGGCCCCTAGATTTTCTGGCCTAGGGGCCCGACTGTCCCCAAGAAAATCATGGATAACAATTACAGATTTCTATATATTTTACCAAAAAAAACATAGTGATTTTAAAGAAAATCTGACTATATGAATGTGAGGGCCCCTAGCTTTTGATGCGGGCCCCTAGGTTTGGAAAGCTAGGGGCCCGACTGGCCCCTGGATTTAAGACTTATGTCCACCCCTGATTAGTGTCATCAGGAAGTCAGTACTAAAGAAGGCATTTTTCCCAAGGGAAAAGGAAACTGTTGAAGAGAAGTAAGGATAATAATATGCGAAGGCGATGTAATTCCTGTGATAATTAAACTATTATAATTAGAGCAAAAACTAGAAAACTCGAGTGAAAGATACGACTACTTGTATTCTTATATTTAATGTGTGGAATGTATGGAATCTAACCACCTACCGGGGGTTTTCCTTTAAATTAAACCCTTATCTCAGTAATTGTAGTAGGACCAGAAACATTTGATGATGAATGAACCGTGTTTTTTCTTTAGGAGTGCATTCCTCGAACCTTTCTTGATTTTAGAAATAAGAAACCTAAGAAATGATAAATTGTATGATGCTGGGCTTATCCTCCCTGGAAACGTGGATGGTGCTATTTTGCCGACCAATGATAATCCATATAGGGCTCACATACAGAATTCAGGGGTGGGTTAGCGTTTACATCTTCTCAAATTAATTACCAGTTTGAGCAAAATCTAACATCTATTTGATTAGATTTTCATTATGAAGGAGAAGCATTAACTTTATGCTTGAGCACACATCGAAAGATATCCAATGTGCCACAACTTACCATCTCTACAAGGGCTAAGGGCACCAAAATATGACTATCTGGATTGATAAAACTAAGGGAAAGCTCAATACATTTGAATGATCAGCCATCTGTGCCAAGCCGGTTGGGCAGGTTTTGTTACGTAGATCCTTTTTTATAAGATTATTTTATTCACCAGTATAAATTAACACAATAACATAAATTGATGAGTCATCTATGAACACATGTGACAAATTGACTCACAAGCGATTCCCCCAATAGCTTTGACGCTTTGGAGGTAAATAAATACCAAGGAAAAGTTAATGGGTAAAGCAAAAATGGATATCGGTGTAAATTCTGGGATGCGTCACGTTAAAACAGGGACAGACAAAACCACTTCTTTGTCTTTTTATATATAAATGGATTTCGAAGAATTCTTGTCATTGAAAGATCCCCTGAATTAGGGGGAGATGTCGTGTATACGGGGCTGTAAATGTGATGATCACCCCGGTTATACGTTCACAGACAGTTCCATCTTTTATCACCCACCCAGCCGAAGAACGGTGCGTATTGTGGGGGGAAGGGGGGGGGGGGCGTATTGCCAAGCCGTATGCATCGCTCACTGTTAACTCCCTATTCTTAGTAAATTTAACATATTTTGAATATTTATTGGGTGATAGAATAAAGAAGGACCTAAGGGGGCGTCCTCGGGTGGCCGTACGACCCATCGGGGATCGACACAAATCGAGGGCGAAGCCCGAGGTTTGTACGATCCCCATGGGACGGTGGGACGCCCGCTTAGGTCCTTCTTATTATAGTAATACTAGGGAATGTATATTTCTACATAATCACGTGTGCAAATTCACAAGGAGCGGCTTATAGATTTAGGTGTTCACCCAAAATGGGAGGAGGGTCAGGATCCCCCCCATGCTTCACCAATTCAGTCCTTTCTTGCAGTCTGCTTGGCAGTCTACAGGGACCCAGGCCTTATACATTGGCCGAAGATCAAACAGGGTACAGGGAGACGGGATCGTCATGGCTGGATGCACATGGATGGCCCCTAACCGGCAGTGACGTCCTCGCTAGTAGTGTATACATTGGAGGAAGAAAGTGGGCCAGTGCCCTCCTTATCACACTAGGTCTAACACGGGTAGAAGCAGGACGTTACCAGGACGCTGATAAGGGAACGCAGTTTTTCTGGTTCCGATCCCACTCCCAGTTGTTATCTACCAGTTACCCGTTCGGACCAACTTCTACTTCTTTACCTCTCCGGACAGCCCCCCTTCCGGGCTAGAAATGGTGGAAGGGGAGAGCTAGGCTAAGTACTTCCTTGTTGACATGACAAGACACAAACAGGTATCCCATCGACGGTGGAGATAGCAGATAAGAAGATACAAGAGGTAGAGCCTATCTGTGTCACACACAAATATATAGGTCTTCCCATGTGTAGCCAGACCCCTCAGGCTGTCACAGTAGTATAGCAGTGGATGGATCCTCACTGTGGGATTCACTTCCAACTCGTGTGACGTAGTTGATTCCCATGGATCTCTCCCCAGGTTGCCGGAGTAGTGGGGACTTCCCTATGATTTAAGGAATTCCCTTGACCTAAACTCATTAGATTTGGATGGCCTTGTTGTAACCCCACCACCCATAGGAGATTCACCGTGGCTAGGATTCATTTACTTGCGAACCTTACTGGAGCGAGGACCGATGTTATGTCTGCCTACCTGGAACTACAATAGTGAATCAGTTATTTGTAAAGGGCGGCCGGGGGCAGTGGTGGCCCAACCCACTGCCGCGTGCGCCGTGAGAGTCTGCGAAGGGGACTGACGACTGTACATATTATATAAACATAGGATATTTACCATAACCTAGGCGTGGAGTGGACTACTTATACCTGGTATCATGGTGAGGCAGGAGCACGTGTTCATCAAGAGCTACCTCACTTTTAGGGGAAAATTAGCAGGGTTAAAAAAGCATCAGGTGAGTGCTGACTAAAGTATTAAGGTAATCAGACTGTATGACTGTTCTATAAGTAATGGGGTGGATATAATGTTATGGTGTATATTAATATTATCAACACGCATCAGGAAAGCTATTTTTAGGTCCAACATATTTACTCGTGGTAAACCTCCAATGATCTGATTAATGATCATTGCCACCACCCGGGCCACCACCAAGAAACATTGGTGAATACTCAAGTTTAATTCATCAGTAAAGGGCCGACGACCATGTAGGATAGTGTAATTGAGATGGGTCTTAAGGCTTTAAGACAAGACGGATCTGCCCCACTTTCGTTTAAGGTATCAGCTCTTAGTCTTAGCTCAACTCGACACTTTGTTTAGTTTGACAGTTTGACAGGCGCTTAACGGCTTAATAATAATGGTTATCATTATTTGAATGATATCATTTTTCATATTTCAAAAAAGTTACATTATATGACATACATTGTCAGAAGCCCCGCATAATGTGCAGGATTATAGGCCTATACTATATTCAAAGGTGGTTTATAAATAGTTACCATATTGATAGAATTGATAAGAACGTTTGGAACCCATGGTATAGTCGTGCTTTCTCTAATAATGTTAGTACGCCGAGATATCGAGGAAGACTAGTACTATTATCGATTATGATTCCTTATTTAAACAAACAAGTGATGTCAATGTCATAATAATCAGAATTGTAAGTAACTTAAGAAGCAAGGTTCATTGCGTGTTTTTTTCAGCTGTGTTTCAATCAATTGTTCAATAGACTGCATATATCTTGGCCCATAGGACTATTGTATTCCCTAAACGTGATAAAGCACAGCATATCCCGGCCTCCTATAGTAATGTTGGAAGGAAGAACATTTGTCATTATAGAAATATTGTTGTGAAGGGGGTACAAATTTACATTCCGTGGAAATCTGGTAGGCCTATATCTCTCATTGTTAGAAAATATAAACATCGGGAATTTACAGTTCTATCATGAGGCATTATTTTGTCTGTAAAGGGTTAAAATAACGCATTTAAAATACATTTCGGGGATCGGCAATTTTGCTGCACTGGTTGTCACTGCAAACAGTAATTATTGGAGACAGCAGTAAACTTGTTTGTTTTAAAGGTCCAGGCCCGGAGCCGGCCTTGTCAGAGGAAGGGGTCTTTTTGAGAAAAGGGGTTCCAGCCTCCATTGACGATGATTGAGGGGGTGGGGGTTGCAGTCTATATAACTTTTAGGATATATTGAAAGAGGCTTGCGAAGTAGGGGTTATCACTAAGAGAGTTTTATGTGTTAATTATTTATCATTAATTGTGTCAATAAACTTCTGATACAACTGTAAGAAGAAGGAATAGCAACAAAAAAGTATTGTCCGAGACTGGCCCAAGTTTCAGTGGAATTGCCTATTTGCACAATTTGTGCACAATAATTATGTGATGTATTACGAAATTCATTACTGTGGTTACAATTAGAGAAAAGTTATAACTTTGGTGTACTTCAAAACTCATCACAATGCATTGATTATCCACATTTACGAACCGGAATGGTCGGGGTTTGAAAAGGATGTAGGCCTAAATTCTGTGTAGGTGCTTGTATTCCATGAGGAACTCTTGTACATCCTGTTGCTCTGCTATTTTAGGTTATACATGTATACGGTAGACTGGGCATTGGGAAACGGTTCCATTACCAATGAGCCCATCCCATCCATGTCATGAAGAAAATTTCTTCCTGCAATACAATGACAGCAACTTAACTATATCTATGGGGTATTTTATCTTAATTTAAGCTTAGGCAATATATGCCAGGATATTTCCAAGTAGTAGAAGAATTGCAGATAAAACGCCTGGAATGTATAGGTCCATTCCTTGTAGAAAACACTGCCAAATCCTTTAAACTAGCACGTAATATCAAACCCCTGAATGCATGCAATAAGGCATTACAAATGATTGTTTGGCTGGTAAATCTTTGTGTTTGTTGATAAATATCATCTATAAACTAATAAGGTTCATATGTTGTGTCAATATTTTGACAGAATTCGATAACATCATTAGGCCTATTGCCCGCCCTACTTCTGATGTAAAGAATGGCATGTGCCATATGAAATATTTTGTCCATCCCCATTGTTGTATCCATTTGGAATATGTTATATTATTACCATGAAATATCATTCATTTACTTTAATACTTCATGTGAAAATAACTATAACAGTGTCCAGCTTCAGGCCCTTTATTTGAACTTAACTGGAATAACCTCAATCATATCAGTTTTGCCAGTGGCGAAGTCCTATTTATTTCCATACATTTCGGAGTGTCAGCAGAATAAATCAAGTTCCATTAGTTATGGGTCAAATGTTCAAAAGTCAGCTTCCCCTCAAAGGTGTTTAGAATATAACATTTTATTATCTATGATATTATCATCCTATTTAGCTATCATCGTTGTTATTAACAGAATATTAACTACTGAAGATTAAGCTGAATGATGAAATACGTTGAAAAAAAATAGCTTTCTATTTCGGAAAGATGTCTAAAATCTTGGGGAAACCCGGTTACCAGTCACTTTATTTTAAGTTATAAGCCCGCACCAGGCATGGACACGGTCTACTGCCCATTTCTTCAGGGGCAGTCACGACAGCAACCGTACCGTTAACAACGATGTACAGTTGTATACAAAACATTGTATGCCAAAAACTACTGACACATACATGCACTATATGATAGCATCATGCAACAAAACAGGTGTATGTTTACATCCTGAAAACTTAATAATCTTTGGGAATTGCATGAAGCTTGTACATTGAGAATTGTTATCCTGATATTATTTAAACGATGAGGTTTCTCAAGATGTATAGGACTTTCCTGTTTAATGTTTTTAATTCCTCCAAATTGTAACACCCCCTTGATCCAATTTGTGCGTCATTGTGGTACCTTAACAAAATCTGGATATTCTAAGAATACGAAATTATTGTCTTTATTTAAACATTATTTTTCTGGTCAGCTAACACGTATTCCTGACGCACCCCAGTTCCTGTTCGCTGTGACCTAAGATTCAGAGTGAGAGGTCTGCATCCTGCATAATGGGATGGTACTGACCATAATTTTGGCCTATGGGTATAGCTCATTCAATATAAAAAGGATTGAAATATAAAGTTTTCTAAACAAACCTTTTAACCATTACGCAGACACCGTCATGAAAATCAATACAATGAGATACCAATGTCGGCATCATTGCAACCGTTGAATATGGAACAAGAGATTATGGTAATCTAATTGATAAGGATGCTTTCATCCATGAAATCGTCAGATACCATACCGAATTGGCAACGGCACTGTCACGTTGAATTATAATACACGTTATAATATGTAACAACCATGGATTTATCTCTATGGAGACTACCACTATAAATTTACATATATCCTCCTTGGACATTGCCATTATTTAACAAGGCACTTAATGGCATGCTCAGATCAGTTAGCTGGTCTTCCATAGCTAACACGTATTCCTGACGCACTTCGGGTAGTATACTACCATCTATTATGAAGGCGAAACACCAGAATTTCTGGGGGTGCCCCCTGCTTTTATTCATAAAGAAAACAGAAAATGAATCTGGGATCTTCTTGTGCATAGGGACAGAATCCTGTACATCCATAGCATTTGGTATGTTGTGGACCACTCTAGGAATAGGATGCATGAAACAATCCCAGTCATAACCTATGAACCAAAAGCAACACCAAGCCGGGCCAGGAATAGGGTCCTAACTTTAGTTAGTGCGCCTTTCTTGCTTCCAAGAAACTGCTAGAAAATAGCAGTAGATATCATAAATCTTCCTACTATATCATCTGTAAGAGAGGGAAGTTATAGCAATTGCTAAGTCTTGGGGAAAGTTAATAGGATTCAGAGTTTCCATGAGGCATCTTCCAACACTGTCAGTTTTAGGAGGGATAATTAAACTAATACTTCCTACAGGGGACTTTTTGTGATAGAGGGTGTGTCAAAACTTGGCTTTCTGTAGGACAACCCCACCTAACCTTTCTTTCATTAGCTGATTAGACTTCACAGTATCATACTGAATCCCTGGCAACACTACGCTTGTGATGGATTTACAGTGCATATCAAGTGCATCTAAACATCAGCAGGGGTTGCCTCTTAGGATGGGTTGGCTTTTGCAAAAACGAAATCAACATTTTGTTGGCCCGCATGCGATGTGTTATAATTCCAATATAAGTGAGATCATTATGTAAAAAAACGTGTTATCCCGTTTAGAAATTCATCAACATCTATTATGTATGATTAATGTGCTTTTTGTTTGTGTTAAACGTATAATTCACTGAAAGAACTGGAATGCTCTTTTGTAAAGAGATGGTTGAATGAATGAATAAAGAAGAAGAAAACGGTCATACAAAACATAATTACACATGTATATGATAAATACAACTTTCCACCCATTAAACTTCTGAATGAAATGACCAGATGTCTCTCCTTCAAATGGAAACATAACAATCTTCGAATTAATCAGAGCATATATTGACGGCAAAAACTTTCATGGAATTAACTGAAAGTAAGGCAAGCATCGAGTCGTGACCTTAGGCGTTATGCTTTAGTAGCCAAGCGTTCAGCGCTCTATGAATCTGAATAGCCGGGTATAACCACTTGTTGCTGCAGACCGTCTTTTCCCGATCACGTTCACACTGTTCTGGTTGGCTGATAGGTCCAGTCACGACGCGTTCAGATCTAGCAAGAAATCAGAGTATACGTCTTTATTTTCTCTTCTTCTTTTTTTTAAAATCTTGTATGTATATTTTTATTTATCCTGATAGGTAGGCCTACAGTTGCACGCAGTTAGATTTCGTGACTCAACATCATAGATTCGTTGATACATTGTATAATCACCGTAATCCATAAAAGTTATGATAACAGAATGATTATTTCTTATCAAATCTGTAGGAGTTTATAATTGGCTTCTTTGAATCCCCTCAAATTTATTCTGAGGAGAAAATTTAAAGTTAAAATTACTATATTGTGGAGTTGTGATGGATTTAACATTAGGTTTATGTAATTGATTATCAATTACTCATCTGTAATAGTCTACATCCAAAAAACATACCAGGAAAAAATCAGGAACTCCGACGATGAAACCCTACTATGCCTATATAGTCATAGCTAGAGATCTCAAATATGTCTATGGTATAGCCTAAACAGTACACTATGCTGGTCGAATAAAGAGTAGGGGGTTTGTTTGAAAATAAATCGTTGTAAATACTTAATAGTTTTTAATGTAATTAAACATTAAATTTAAGAGACAAGTATCCTTTATAATAACAGAAAGGACGACCCATATATGTAGAAGGAGTAGGTTAGATATTTTAAGATAATGATTTCAAGGAATGGGTTTGTCATAAAATAAGGTATTTTGGGGTTTGAATTTGTCATGCTGTCGTGATTATGACCCTAACCGCGTGATCTTATGTCACAGACGATGTGGTCAGTGTTTCTTGGATATATTCCCTTGTTCTATTCTTTAAAATTGAAATATATGCCAATTAAGGAGTAAAAGAAAGTTAACATAAAAGTAGGGTGAAGCCTTTTTAGAAGTAACCGATAGCTATGAGTATGTTGTCGATCCAGATTTTTGAAGGCACGAGAAAGTACTTTTTTATACTACTTCCGTAATATTCATCAAATCAGAGATCTTTACAATAAAACTTTCTGTGTGATAATAGATATCTACTGCTTTATGAAAAGGATTGTCTGTAAACGCCCTATGCTAAATTTATTGTAATCATTTTGAGGATAGGATCCTGTCGATATAAATTC
The DNA here is from genome assembly GCA_936440205.1 of Lepidonotus clava. Taxonomy (NCBI): domain Eukaryota; kingdom Metazoa; phylum Annelida; class Polychaeta; order Phyllodocida; family Polynoidae; genus Lepidonotus; species Lepidonotus clava. Next base: position 26,989,611 of record OW387135.1, read on the forward strand.
TATCAATTTGAAGTTTCTTTTGTAATGTTAAATCACAGATAGAATTCTTGGCTGCGTAATGAAGGTTATCTGCTGCCTAATGGAAAGGAACGAGGATACGTTTTTTTTAAAAATCTTTATTAATAACGATGTCGCTCTGATATGTATTCATATAAATCAAATTTGTGCCTGGGGCGGATACAGGGGGGCGTCCTGGGGGTCCTGAGCGCCCCCCCCCCTTTTTTTTTGCCGGACCCCTAAACTAAAAAAAAGAGAGGAAAATTTTGAATGCGTATGTGCAAGTGCACGTCGCTTTCCTACATTACCTTTTTGCTGATCCCCCACCTCCACCCCCTTTTGAAAATCCTATATCTGCCCCTGTATCCAAGCCTGTTCGCCATAAGGGAAAGGGGTTAGGGTTTTATAACCTTCTGAGGTAAGAAAATGTCATTAGAACATTGGCGATGTCACAATTTCTTAGGGGAAAGCTATATATAAGTCGTATGATATGGGCACAAACAAGGTCTTGATTGTTTTACATTCGTCTGAGTTATTATTACTTTTCACTGTACAAAATATTTAACATAAAAAAGTAATAAAAAGGCAATCCATTCCAGTTAATGAATGAGTCTTTACCACTTAATAGTAAATGGTCGTATGTGTTGACATGATAATTGTTATGAAAATAGATAATGTGAATTATTAGTGATTGGCAACACTAAAAACAAGGTCCTGTCTATAAAATATAGCTAGACAAACATGGGTGGCTGCTGGGTAAATATCCAACTGAACTGTGAATATGTGGCTTGGTTCCAGAAAGAAGAAAGCGGTGTTCCAATGCCTTTCTTAGGCTGTCCTACATAATGTCACGGCGCCTGCGGTCAGAAAAGGGGCTAACATTGTATAATCACATTGAAGGTCCTGCAATGCTTACGACAACAACTACATACTTATGTAGCATCATAGTGGACAAAACCCAGAGTTTCACAAACAGCCTGGCCTGAGGAGCCCATAAATGGGATAGGCCTAGAACATTTAAGTTGTTATACTATATGATTAAATGAGAAGCATTTCTTGCCAATACTTCGAAAAATAACACTCAAAGAATAACACGATGTAAACAGGAATTACAGATGCATAATTTGCATCTAGTTTGAAGCATACAATAATAACATTATGTAATTTGGTTAATACGATATTATTTTTCACGCTGCATTCTACTGATATAGGGGCTTGAATAGGAATATTAATTCATAATAATTTTTTTTTTTTTTGAACAATTTTTATTTAAACTGAAACCTTTTCAGGCCTAAGCCTGGTCTTCCTCCGGCTCCAGTGCGCGGTCAGGAAGCAAAATATTTACAGAATTGATGGTGTTCAGACATTATATAGTATCAGAAAAATATCACGTTACATTTGTAGTGGATGAAATCACATTGGATGAGATATGAGCGTGGCCAAGGAGTAATAAACAATCAGTTAGACTTCTGACATAGATCACATTCTCTTTCAAATTTGTGTATTGGATCAGAGTGTACCTTTGGTTAATGCTATATAATATAACTTAATATGACATTATTTATATATAGTTATTTACATCAGCATATAGTGACATTCTTAGATACAAGGCTAAGACAGGGATATCTCCAGCAAGTTAATTAATTAATTTATATCGAACAAACAAAGAATCTGCGGGTAAGCAAAGTAATAAAAGTACAGTATAAAAAACAGAAGAACCAGACAAGCAGAGCGATAATCAGACATTCATTCAGGGAATTCAATACGTATGGTATTATCACGTAATCCTTGGTATATCAGGCTTTTAAAGCGTTGTTTAGAGTCTTCAAGCCTAGTTAATAATGGAAGAGCATTCCAAATTTGTGACCCCCAATAAAATGGAGTTTTCCTATAATATCTTGTTCTTGGTACAGGAAGGTCTATAGTCATCATATTGTTATTCCTGATATTAATATCTCGTTGTACAATTGGTATGTTTCCCTTTTGTATACAAGATTTAATTAACACAAGTAACTTACAAATCAGTCTATCTTGTATGAAATTGACATTCGAGATTCGGTGCAAATCTAAAATATGTTGGTCTCGGGGGTCCTGTACATTCAAACAACACCTTATAGCATTATTTTGCATGATCTGAAGTTCTTCCTGCTTAGCCTTAGGCACCACAGTAGTGAAAACAAGTCCATAATCAATAACTCCCAAAAACATCGATTTTAATATTAGTAAAGAAGCATTCATAGTTATGTATGGACGAATTCTTCTCAACAATGAGAGTTTGTGTCCGGCTAGCTTGTATACATTATTTAAGTGCGCTTTCATGTTGAGATTACTATCTATGTCTACCCCAAGATATTTAAAATAGTCCACATAAGAGAGTTTTTCATTCCCTACCATAATATGATATGTCCCTTGTAGTGTGTTAACATCGACAAACTTGTTTTTCGGAAAAAATTGGACATTAGATTTAGATACGTTTATAGTTAGCTTATTTATATCGCACCAGCTCTTAACCATACTAACATCTCTGTTGAAAACATTAAACGTATCTATATCAATACAGTGACATGACGAGTAAAGGACCAAGTCATCAGCATACATAATAACTTTCATATGTCTAGGAATTTTTGCAATTTGATTAAAATATATGCTAAAGAGCTGCGGCCCTATGACGCTTCCCTGTGGAACGCCATAGTGTACATTCTCCACATTAGACTTACTATTTGACACGACCGTAGACATTTTCCTATCAGATAAATAACTTGAAAATAATTTTACAGCACGTGGAGCAAAATGTATATCTTTTAGCTTCTGCAATAGGTGTGGGTGGGATACGGTATCGAACGCCTTCTTCAGGTCGAAATAAACTGCAATGGCATTATCATTTTTATTTAAAATGTTGTATATTTCCGTCGTAAGAGTAAAAACTGCCATTTCAGTCGAGTGATTTGGCCTGAATCCAAATTGACGGTCATCAATTATATCATTGTCGTCCAGAAAAGAGGAAACTTGTGAATGAATCAGGTGTTCGAGAACTTTCCCTAATATAGGCAAAAGGGATATCGGTCTAAGATCACTTGGGTTCTTAATGTCTGTTTTTTTTGGTATCGGGACAACAGTGGCCCTTTTCCAGTTATTAGGGTAAATACCTTGATCAATTATTCGATTGAAAAAATTAAGAAAAACATGTGTAAAATGTTCCATAACTCTCTTCCATATAAGACTGGAAATACCTTCTGTACCGCTTGACTTAGAAATATCTATAAGTGATATCCATTTTTCAACTTCTTGTTGATTAAAATTATTTAGATCAAACTCCTCCTCAATGTTTAGGTTATTATGAGCATCTAAAGGGTCCGGATTTCCGGGTATTTTGTTAGCTAAAACTTCTCCTATTTCAGAAAAATATTTATTTATTAGTTTAGCAGTTCCATTTGAGTCTAATATAATACCATTCTCATCAGATAACTTAACTTGATCATTATTCTGAGGGGATATTAAGTTCGATAGTATTTTCCAGAATTTTTTTGGGTTTTTTGCCTGATGTATTAATTCAGATTTAATAAAGTTTGATCGGGCCCTTTTAACCATGGAATTAGTGATATTTCTTAAAGTTCTAGCAATTTGCCTGTCCTCCTCTCGATTTGTTCGCCTGGCTTTCCTCAAAGCAGCGTCACGGTCTTTCATAAATTCTAATATTTCGTTTGTCAGCCATTCTGCTTTAGTTTGTTTAAAGCTAAAAGTTCTAGTAGGGATGTGCAAATCTAAGGCATTCAATATAATTTTGTTTATATCTGCTGATATACGATTAATATCGTTTCCTTCAGCTACTTCAGAGAACCCATTTATCTCCATTAATTCGAATAATCTTTCACAATTTAAAAAACGATATGATCTACCCGTAAAAGTACACTTTGGGACAGGTATCTTGCCTTTTTTAATATTAATGAGGACAGGTAGGTGGTCACTAAGACTCCAGTCCAGGGTATTTGAGAACTGAACTCTATTGCTATTTGAAAATATTAAATCAATAGTAGCTTTGCCATACAGTGGTCGGGTAGGCTTATCTATGTATTGTTGAAAAGAATTAGCCTTGGCAAAGTTTTTAAGGAATTTTGTATTTTCTTGTCCGTTTTTACTATAATCCGTGTTAAAGTCACCTCCTAGTACTATTTCACAGTGCTCCCGCTTTGGCAGCAAATTCACAATATGTTGTAGGGTATCAATAAAATTCTTAAAATCACCATCAGGTGGTCGATAAATATTTATAATATATAGTGGCCTCATACCAGTAACGGATAGGTGAATGACCATTGATTCTATACAATTATTTGAAATACACAATTAAATACACAATTATAATCTGGACACCCTGATTTACAATCACATGACTACCTGCAGCTGTTGGAGACTATAAGGACTATTGCACACTTTTTCATACCTGCGTACAATAGGCAGAAATACACGTGCAAATACAATATAATAGGACAATGGGAAACCAACTATAACAAGTCATAATGTCTGTCCTGGAGCAGAGCTTCCATGAGAGGCGAAACAGGAATTTAATTGTCATTAAGTGTGAATAGAATTATGTGAAAAAGTCTATCAAATGTTGCTTTGCTTTATATAAAAATGCTAATTATAAGTGGTTTTTATATCATTTTGTTAATATAATAAGAACACACTATTATGGAGTATGAGGTCGGAAATGGTCCAAGAGGGTATTACATAAAGTTCAAGTTCAATGCATATGTCACTATTGCCAGGGGCCTCAAAGTCCTAAAGACTATCTCTGACTTTTAGTACATGTGCACTTGTACTGTTGCCGGGCACTGGGTGCTGGTGGTTTTTTGAAAGCACCATGACTTGTCAAAAAATGAAATTTCTCATCATTTTCAAACTTTAAAAAGTCACTTTTATATCAAGTTTTTGGGAAAAAATAGAATGGACTATTCTTCTCCAGATCTGGAACTGTCAACAGTATTATCTAATTCTCTGTAATAATTCACATGTCTGAGAAAAAAGGGTGGACAGGACAAGTAAAATCCTAAAATCACAAATTTTCAATAGTTAACTTGTTCCCGGCGAGACATACACATTTCCTATGTCTAAAGTTCTCTCCGAGAACCAGCATCTTTTTGTCATTATTGGAGTACAGAGGCAAAATATCATTTGGCCTCTATATTAATATCCTTACTTAGTTAAAAAAAATAACGCCATTGCTTCCAATCTGCACCAAACCTCTCCTGTTCAATGCTAGCTACCATTGGCGCGAGTGAGTGAGGGCCAGAGGCAGAGTGCCAGTTGAAATAAATACTGGTATATCGATTTTTACATTTCACTGTGAAATAAAAGGTACAACACCAGCACCCAGTGAAATTACCTTCCCTACCCATACAGAGGGCCCTTCCTGGGGTCATACCAGTGGTAGGGTAAGGGTAGAATGCCTGCCTGGAGTGTGAGGGGCCCTGGGTTTGCCTCCCAGTCCCGGCGGTGGAGCCAACTTGTAAGGGTATAAAAACAGAATTGCAACTCTATACACTCACAGGAGGGCACTCCACATATAAAGGTAAATACAAACTGAAACTGCAGCCCTCCCCCCATTCTTTTTTTTAAGGATTTTACAGGCCCAACAAAAACTAGTGCTCATACTCTTAAGCCCCATACCCACTAACTGATGGACCGACATCGCACCGAGGGCCGACATCAGCATTGGCGTCAGCGTAAAAATATTAAACATGTTTAATAAGGATTGGCATGATCAGCACCAACCGTCAGCACCAACCGTCAGCGCAGATGCCAATGTCGGCACCCATTATGTGTGGGTATGCCTGGTCTCAGCAGATTTGGCTGACTCAAAATCGGTTAGTGGGTATGGCGCTTTACAGCCCCCCTTTTTTTCGGGAGAGCTCATGGTCAGCCCCTATTAAGGGCCATACCCACTTGGCGATTTGGCTTCGTCGCCCGTGGGTATGGTGTATTGAAATGTACACGTTAGATCTGTATTGTCGGGCGAATCGTTGGGCGATTCTCCCAGCAATTCAGATCAAACATGTACATTTCAATATAGCATACTGACGGGCGACGAGGCCAAATCGCCTAGTGGGTATGGGGCTTTAGTTTTCATCTGATATTAAATCTGTTCTTGACAGCACTCCTTTAGAAAGGATGGTTTGATGATTTGACAGACCCCCTTTTTGAGCAAAATTGGTGATTGACAGCTATTCATTTCTAGACCAAGTAACCTCCCTCCCCTTGGAGTTGGAGGCCTAGGTACAGCAACATGAGGAAGCTGCAGTCTCTTGTGGCAGGTTGAGGTGGCATCCCTCAGGAGTTTTAAACTCTTTATATGTTCCCTATAAAGAAACAGCCGACATATCAACCTAAATAACTGGCCACAAGGCAGTATTTTGGCTTTCATTAACGAAAATCTTACTGTCTCCGCTTTCTAGATAATGATAACGAAAGGAAGCCCTTAAGTAGTAGCAATAAAAGCCGAACGTTATGTTTAGGAAGAAAGCTGCTTTATCTTAACCTTATCATTGTTAAGATTGATACTAGAGTGATATGGTAGCAGAACTGTATTGTTGAACACAAAATACAAACTCTGTTTATCTATTCATGCACTCTGTATGAAGGACTTTTTGAAAAATGCTATTGAAGGCGGGATCTGCGATGCGATTGTGACAGTATTTTGATCTGATTTCAGGAACTGGTTTGACAAAATAATGATAACTGTTGTAAAATGTGTAATTCGTTACAAACCTTAACTCAATTGCTATGGGACTTTTGATCTTAGAATACATTTCTAAAAATGTGAAAAGATCACGGCAGGTCACGTCAAACATTGTATGATATTTCCGGATGTCATGTCCAGATTTGTGTTTTTGTGATCGGTTTTATATCATGCTGATAAATTGATAAAGTTAAGAGTATAGAGCTTTTGGTATGACAAATACTATTTGAAAATATCCTTGTATGGATATGAAAATGAGCCATATGATTAAGCATGTAGAAATATATATAATGAAATATGTTTTCTTGGGCTTCTCAATGTGGACAAGATTTTCCAAAAAGATGAATTAGAACTTGTCTGATGACCACTTGAACTGTTATACCCCAGTTTAATTAAAGGGAACCTTGCACATAATTAATGGGTGAATATTTTTGTATGAATTCGTTGTGCAGGGTACATGTATCAAGAACTAATAATGCTAGAGATATTTTCATGATATTCTTAGTTTAGACACAGTTATTAGACTTTAATCATAGCTCTATTTTATGTTATTTTTAAAGGAATTCCCAAATTTGTGACGTCACACGGACACTAATTGGAAATCTTCAGCTTAAATAAAAGGGAATCCCCTATTCTAAAAATATTATATACAGGAAATTGAACTTTAGCATAGAATATTTATATTAGGCCCCATACAGGCTCTTATTAATTATATTTTTCAGTTGCCTAAGTCTGTTCAATAACCTGGGATTCCCAAATTATTTTGAGAGGTAATTCCCATTATTATGACGTAGCAAGGGGAGTACTGAAAAAGCCAGGATTCAGGGAATTCCCAGATTTAATTTTCTTTCTTTAATAATTGATCAATTTAACATTTTTTTGTCCATTTTCTCACTTTAAACATCTTTAGAATACAAAAGTGAAGTGAAAAACACAAAAAGTGGATTTATGTCAATTTATGTGGTAGGAACCCTTTAAAGAAAAATGGATTACGGCCTATTGTAGCTATGTACATAAGACAGTTTTACCTATTTCTCTTCAATACAGCATTTTCTTGAGACAAAAATAAGAAAGATACTAAACTATTATTCTCTTGAAGAATTTTAGAATAGGAGAATTAGGACAGAATAGTTTGTTGAAAGCACGAGGTTCCCCATTTTGCATCCACAATGGACACTTATGGTTAAATACACATAAAGACATTTCATGGTTGCTAAGCAGAGTAACAAATGGAACAAATGGAAATTTTGCCATGGATACAAAATGGGGACCCTTGTGCTTTCAATAAATGATAGTTTTATTTCCTTTTGCCCTAATTATTCTCATTATAACAAAAGGACCATGGGAAAAGTAGTGAAAATGATGAAATTTTAAGGAAGTTGTAAGGAATCTGGGGAATTCCAGAGAGAAATCTATTGAAATCCTGGGGAAATCAAGCAATTCATAAATGTAATCTATGGGGTCTAAAAGGCTACACAATAATCATTATCCCTTTATACTCTGCCTGCCAATAAGCCCATCCCAGTTTACACCAATAATACAGTTTACCATTAAATATTTTCAAAATTGTCTCCACACTTATTTCTTTAAAAGAATTGCATAATACAAAATTAACAAAAGCAATTTGTTTGACAGATTGCTACTAACATTTCTAAAATGCAGCTTTATATATTGGCCCTTTTCCCATAGGAACAAATGGAAAGGCCTGTCAGTCCCAAATATAATGTCGAACCCTGGTTTGCCCTGAAATACAGTATTAAGTTTGGCTGTCAAATCTGCAAATCAATTTCTATCAAGTGATATGATTTAAGAAATCATAATGGTTTAGCAGGACTTGGGGATATAGGGAAAATATGATTATTGTTATTTCAGTAACTCCAGACCTTGGAGACAAAGATGGCTTATATGGTTATTTTGTCCAACCCTTTGTCCAACCCCAGGATATACCCAAAGTAGGATGGGCTTATTGGCGACCAGAGGTCAAATTTATTTAGAGAGATAACAAGACAATGTGTCATGGCATCGATATAACGCATACCTCACTATAGACTGCTGAGTTTAGCTTCCCTTATTTACATGTAGGCAGAGATCCCTTTGTGGTTTTATGTTTATACACATCCCATTGCATGAATTTACAGATGTGACACACACAAAACCCAACATACTCATAATACATTTGCAAATATATATAATAAAAACTAAGGTTTGCAGAAGTGTTACAATCACAGATACCACTGTAAAACCATCCAATAGTTAGCCAGTAAAAACATTAAATAAAACATCCAATAGCAGTTTTTGTAATGTCAATCTTTCTGGCCATGTTTAGAGTGAAAATTTGTTAGTTTGTTGGAGTAGTTTAATGTCCGGCCAACCCTTATGGGTTCTTTCCAGACAATGCTTTTCAGCTTACGTATAGTGAAAAGTTCTTTCTGATTCTGAAAGCTGAATTTGCACACTTTCAGTTATGTTTCTGTGGGATTTTACCATATATGCGGTCTGTGGCAGTAAAGGCATTCATTGCATCCATTGGATGTCACAAGACTTTTAAAAGATAAACCTAAACATTTCCCATCTAAAACATAACTACATATCAATTCTAAGTTAAGGTTACTCTGAAGTTCACATGCCTACCAATCACGTACGTGTTGATCTTAACGTAACCAAACCAACCTTTAGAAATCAGGATTGGTGTTCTAAACTTAATACATGAATCTATTTTAAAACTGTACATGGTATATACAGTTTAAGGGGAGTTTCACACTGGTCATAATTTTAAGATCGTATTTTTAGTTAAGATATTAGTGAGAATCAATACATTCTAGATATCTAGGTTCTGTGAACCAACTACTCAAATATGTACCAAATATTTTGACTTTTTCATGATTGAGTTTCACACTTTATGATCTTATGTTCCTATTGTTGATTATTGGTTCTTAAGAACATCTTATCTTAAATTTTGTGGGATGTGAGAAACGCATTTCCCATTCCCCTAGTGTGAAACTCCCCCTATATCTAGCCTTCCTATTGACTTAATAAGGACAATCGCGTCATTTTCCAGATACTCAAATACCAAAGTCCTTTTATCTGTCTCAAATCTTGCAGAAATATTCAATAATCTGATAATGTTTGGTGAGTCATAGTTTGAATTACAAAAATGATTGTCAAGAACACTTTTGTAGGTTAACTTGTCCAAAATAAGACCAATTCTGTGGGAATGATGCAAATTCTGAAAGACGTTTTTAATACATATGCTTTATAAAGATATAACATGCTTCCATGACACATACTATTAAGATTATTTGTCATATAAATTTTTAGGTGAATTTATAAAGAAAACACATAGATACCCATCTTAAGTAATTTCAGGTCTAAAAACAAGTATTCAGCTTTTCTGGCCAAGTCCATCTGGTGACCCCCTATTTTCTCTGTACATGTTGGAAATAACAGCATATTTCTTTACCTTAATTACCTTAAGTGCTGAAACGTGCTACATTTCCGCCTGTTTTTGTAGTTTAGGGGTCCAGCAAAAGGGGAGGTGTGTGTGGGGGGGGGGGGGGGGGTCAGGACCCCCAGGACACTCCGCCCCACCACCTGGATCCGCTCCTGTTGTAGTCGACCTTGAACATGACATTTTAAGCTATATTCACCCAAGTACTTACGTTTGTGCTAATTGCGGTCATTTATGCATTAACATAAATGTCTCAAGTACTTTTCAGTAATTAACCGGCTGACTTCTACATTCTCTGCTACTTACATTCTCTGATATACCACCTTTTCAATAACTTTGTTATACACAAGGCTTTCAGCCTTCGGTTTATTATTAAGTAGATTATCTGCATTCTCTCAGCATTGAATTGCTGTCTGTAATGTTTAGGCATGGGATAAAGGTAAATTACGTAGTAAAACTAAGTTTAATGTGTCACTAACAAACTTGGCCAACGTCCAAAGCGTAATTTTTATTATGGTGTCACTTTGTGGGATATGTTACCAGGACACATCATTTAGTCATCAACGTTGAAGGGCCATATATACTGACAAAAAGTACCATAAGAAGGCACCAAATTGAAAAACAGTCTTATTTTCCTCAAAATCGTACTCTAGAGCTGAAGAGCCTGAAAGGTATATGTGTGGGATGATGCGAACTGGAAATGAGAATGTTCATAGTGTACTCTTCAGATTTAAATCCAGTGGCTCTCCCAATGTTGCGATGGGCAGCACATAAAACCCACGCAGATGGGCAGATCATGTTTAGACAAAAAACAAATGCCACATTTTTTTGGTGTCATTATGAATATCTTGTAGCATGGCTAGCAGTATCTGATTTCAAGTATTTCCTTTTCGGCATTATGAGTAGCTGACACATGCAACACTCAGGGATTAGGGTCAGATTGCAGTGCCGGTCAAAGTGTATACAAGAATTACAAAAACACATTTTAAGCATGAATATTGAATTGATTATTGAGTTTTGTTGAATATTTGTAGATATTGGTTCGAAATTCGGGGCTGTGCCCCCAAATCCTCATTTTTCTTTTCTTTTTTCTATTTTCCAATTTTCTTATAGATTGTCCCATAAACAATGACTGATCTAAGACAAACAATAGAGGATTATCTTCTACTAACACATTGACCACTGAGATGACCCTAGTGCGCAACGTTCTGTAAAGGGGTTAATTATCTAGTTGACTAGTGGTTAGCAGCCGCGCACAACAGTAAATTGCCTCCAATAAAGAAAACTGATTTAGTTTAGCTTCATCCCGAAAAGCATCCTCTTCCTCAATCTTTTCCTATGATCGGTTTGAAATCCCTCCTTTTGTAGAAAAAGGGTCCTTTTTGCTTGGTAAATGTGCATGGTCTTTTACATTAAGATAGGCAGGGTTTATGTGAAGTCGAAATATAACCATACAATAAATTACGCAGTCATGGTAGGAAGGACGGTAACGTTTGTAAAATAAGGAAGTTACAAATAAGGTCAAGCTGTCAAGATTAGGCAAGTTTTTAAAGCTGGAGATCCACCTGGCAAAGTCGATAGATATAACAAAAGGGTTCTTTATGCTGTATATATTTTTCCTGATTTTTCTGCAGGCATGATTTCCTGTTTGATACTGTGTTGGTATACCCAGCTACCTGAAGAGTAAATCGGAGTATAGTATGGGTTACATGTAGGTAGTTAATTTCCTCTGACAAGTCTTAAACTAATTATAAAGTTGTATATCTGGTGCTTTACCCATTGCATCATTTTTGTTATGTTTGGTGAAGGGTTAGTATATACCACATTACTGTTTGTGTCCTTGTAGTTTAATATCTCTGAAGTTAGTTTGAATAAAATTATTTTCATCAGATTTGCACGTTTTTGTCTGAAGGTTCATGCAATACAGGAAAATTCCCCCTTTCCCCACCACACCCATGACCTATCTTCGAATCATGACGTACTCGTTAGATTTAGAGGTGAATTCCAATCTCATAATCAGACCAAGAGATGTTATAACGTAACAAATAGCACCACGAGACTTATAAGGTAGCAAGTTGATTGGGGGGAAATTACTATTATCTCATACTTAACTCATGAACCTAACCTCATAGATCGGCTGTTAGGTACATGGGAGCGCTGGGAAATGAGTAAATCTTATTTGCCAGACATGTAGCCAAGGGTGGATCCCGGGATCCCCCACCCACCCACCCACTCACTCACTCAAACATACTGTGATGAATTATAGTAATCAATTCAATATTGTGTGGCACGAGTTCAGGTGATCTAATTATAAGGAGTAAAGCCAAGCAGATTTGTTATAAGAAATTATAGTCAAAGTCAAATGTTAATGAATAATCATGAAATACACAAAATGTGTATCACTAGTTGTACAAATTACACAAAAATGCATGTAAGACTAATATGAAATGAACAAGAACACAACATGCATGAAGTCTGTAATGCATGAGAATTTAGTGACCAGAAGTGACCCCGGCAAGAGACCAAAGTGACCATGTGATGTTGTTTAGTCAATCAGAAGCCAGATTATGGCTATATAACTTATTAGAGAGTGATTTCAGGAGAATAAACAGTCCCATCTTGGTACTTATTGTGTTCACACCCCCTTTCTATGTCTAGGAATGGACCACGAAGAGGCTTAGAAGACTAGGACAGCTAGAGATAAGGGTCTAAAGTTAGGCCAAAAAGGGAAATAGGGTTAGACACGCGGGATGAATTCAGATGCCCAAGAATGGATAAGAAATGACAGAAGACACAAGTTCATCCTAGAACTGACATTAGGGATGAGAACACAGGAGATCCGCCTACACACTATCACTTTTTTATGTTTTTTGGGCATGGTCCGTATCCTGAGCCTAGAATCATCAGCTACACGAGGCAGCTAAGCATCTAGCACGAGACCCCGAATCATGGCCTGACCCAAACTGTAGCGCCAGCTCCCGCCCCCTGATCCATCTAGGACTAAAGACCCCTGTGACACACAAACCCCACAACTCGTATCCCAACCACAGTTGGCCCTTGTGAGCAAGGCATTTTTCTGAGAACCCTACAACTACTCCCCCTGTTTGTCCCCTGCGACTGTGCAGCCGACCCAGACGAGTACTTGTGTGACTCATCCTGCTTGTGCTCTTGAGAAATCGAGTGCAACTGGACTGAGATCTGTCAAGAGTCTGAATATCTAATACAGGGAAACTGTAGAAGAGCCACCTGCTTGTCCCACCTCCTATCATTCCCTGAGAACATCACAATAAAAAACACTGCCCTTTTGGTGGGGACTTTAACTTGACAAAGAGAGAAAACGTCGCATGTGTATCTGTGACCTTTTTCAGTACTTAACCTACATGCAGACCACCCTTCCCAGATCCTGTACCTGCCTCTGATGTAACGCGGGACGTAAATAAATATATATTTGAATTCAGCCATCTGAAGAAGAAGAGTCATACGCACTCAACATAATATTTGAATTCGTGATGTGATAAGGCAGGTTCTGGGTAATGGAGCCGGTTTGCATTTTTAAAGCATGTCGCCACCAGGTTAGGTATTGGCTTGTGGGGAATTTATCCTAGCAACTGTTTTGTGACATCACAAACACCAGGAATATTTGCGAATTATTATGAGAATGTTCCTGTTTTTTGTGATGTTGTGACATCATAGCAATTACATGACAAGACTAGTTGTTTGGCTAAAATGCATGTAGGTCAATAACCAGCCGAGTGATGACATACTCTGCAGAAAGCAGTCTTATGGACTGAAGTATTGAATAGAGAAGATGTCTTGAAGATTCTGATATTGAAAAAATAATGTTAATATCCTAATAAGAACAAAGGTTACAGTAACACAACATGGTAAGAAATTTGGAAATGAGAGAACTTTTTATATTAACTCTGATACAATGTACAACAAGCTGGGATAAAAATCGAAATGGCCATTGTGATTTAAATTACTGTCTTTGTACTATTTGAGACGTACAGCATCCGCTTTTGCAGAACATATCCCAGAAAACGTATGAAAGAAAACTCATATTTCAATAGACTTAGGTTTATTCCAAGGTTACCATGGACACCTTTATTTGCTTATGAGCAGCGATGGCAGGTTTGGACATTGTATAAACATTCTGGTTAGCCGTTTGGAGGATGTAGGAGCCTTTCGTTTTCAACAAACATTCTGGTTATCATGGCAACAGCATACAAAAAAAAGATTTCTTTCGCCATTAATGAAAACTATGCAAAATTCCATTTATAGTATTAAGCTTACTTTTCTTATTCATGCGATTTCTAAGTGAAATAAAGGCTCTAGAGCTAATTACGTGCATGCATACCCATAAGGCTGGAAGCCCCGGTTTCTATAATGGTGGAAAAAATCTGTAACTATTCTAATTAGAATACTGACACACTGAATAAGTCTTTCGGTATTAGAGTCCTTCAGACATCTTCTCTATTCAATATTTCAGTTCTTAAGACTCCTTTTTGGAGAGGATGTCACATTAATGTAAGTATTGAATTATATGTTGGTCAAGTCGCCTCGCTGCTTCGTTTCCCTCAGTCATTATATAAACTCTGCTGAGTTTGGCATTTGGACTGGACGGTTGTGTAAGTTAATTAGACATGACGCTTGTGAAACTGTGGTGTTACTGTTATGTAACCGCATAACCAGAAAGAATATTCATAACCGGAAGTATAACCGGAAGCCTAATCAGAAGTGTGACCAGAAAAATAACTGGAAAGCTAACCACAGAAGCAGAAGTGTAACCAAACACATAACCAGAACCCAGAACCCATACCTGTACCTACCTACTGGAAACAACTGGACACAAAACCAGAACCAGAACCTAGCACTGTAACCAAGAACCCTAACTCTAGCCTAGTGGCAGTTGACCAAGTCTTATCTGACCCATAGGACAAACTGAGCAGATGCTAACATCACAGCAAAGTTGGGCCCAGAATAATGAGATGGTATTATGATATTGAATTATAGAGGTTAAATATCCTGTTAAGGTTAAGGGTGCTATTAGATGTCGTATTGTTTGTGCCCATGAATATTAGCTAGCTCCATATGCAGTCTGTCGCCAACCAGAGTCTAATCCATATTATAGTCCCGCATTATGAAGGCCATGGACATGTTACACCTCTAGCCCGGAGTCTTGCTTCCATGTAGGAACGCCCAAGCTATAGTCTGGACTGACTATCTGCTTCAGTACAATATAACGAATAGCTGGAAATCCGAATTTAGATAACAATAGACGTGTTTTGCAGAGAAAGTGTTGAAATGGGGGGGGGGGACATACCCACAAGGCGATTTCGACCAAGTCGGCCGACTGAGTTGGGATAAAATTAGTGGTATATCCTGTTTTTTTCCACAACTTTTTGCAGCGATTCATAGGCCTATTGTGCATGGATATGCTCTGCTAAACTAGATATGGCCGATTATCTTTTCTAGCACCATGCTATGTCAAGCAAGTTTGATAATTCAATGACGATCAGCCAACTATGCATAAAAACGATCGGCCATCTCTCCACCGTCCAATGGGGTATGCCCAGGTAACACACAATGTTCTAAAAACGTTTTATTTGGTTCCCATCTGGTTATAACGTTATATACCAGTTGAGAACGTCTTTATAACATCCCTCATGTAACGTTTTCTACCTGACTCGATAATTATGTTTTCAAGACGTTTTAGTGAAACGTTTTCATAACATCTTAACTACAATGTTTTTAAAACGTCATATACATGTTTTTATTCAAACGTTTTATCACAACCACTTGCAAACGTTTTAAGAATCTCCATCTCAGTGTGTCTTTTTGGCACTAACCATTTTGATGACAAGTTTTTTCGATAACCAATGAAAAACGTTTTCATAACGTCTAAATTATAACGTTTTTAAAACATTTAACTATACTTTGTTACACTAGAGGGCAGCAGGGTAAAGCACTAGGTGGCCCCACTCTACTAAATCAGAGAATTTTAGAAAACAATTAATTGAATTACCCATTATTAACTATGATATGTAGTTTTAAATGGTCCAGTATATTTTTAGAGTCTGAGGAAAAGTAAGTAAAATACATTTAACAAAAGTAAACATTGCTGATGTATTTCTTTTAATAAAAGATGTAATATTGTCATGAGAAGACACCTTTCTTGTATATGACAAGGAATAGGGACTTCAAGACCAAAGCAGAGTCTTGCCAAAGCTCACCTGCTATACACTATACACATGGTGAATGGAACAAGTATGACTTGGCTATAACATCATGTGCTCTTGGTGGGGAAAATGTGTAACTTTATTCCTTTAGGAATAAATTGAACATATTTGAGCTAGACAACAAAGCAATACTGGTTTCAAACTGGTTGCAAATTGGTTCAAAACTGGTTGTAATCTGGTTAAAAAACTGGTTGCAGTCTGGTTGTAAACTGGTTGCAAACTGGATTACCAAATTGACATTAAAACTGCTTATGTGATAAGGATAAAACTTTCATTTAACAACAAATTCAAATGTTTTTACTAAGCAAAGAAAAAAACGTTTTTCAAACTAGTTATATGTTGAGTATAAAACTTTCATTTGAGATGTGTATAAAACATTTTCCATTATTCAAAATATAACGTTTTACAGATGACGTTTCATAAAAACATTTGAAAGACGTTCCGCAATAACGTTCTGAAAACCTACAAAAAAACTGGTTCTATACTGAGTAGGAAACTTTCATTTTGGAAGTTTTAAAAACATTAAGGCTAACGTGTTTTAGATGTTCTGAAAACGTTACTGTGTTACCTGGGTGGGGCTTAAGTCTATTATATATTTTTTATTCTTCTGAGGCTAGTTTCTAAAGGGTATTGGTGGGAACAATGCATAGACCTACATACAAGCACCTAATGGGCATGTCACCTGTACTTATACTCAATTTGGACGTGTTTCTTATGCAACACATATTCGTGATCTGCCCCCATGATAAAAAGCCGCCATAAACAGCCTTTACTTCATAGAAAAACAGATAGCACGATCTACAAGTTTATTTTTATATGGAACTATAAAAAAAGACATCCTCAGGGCACTGTCCCGGTTGCTACTTTTCCCGACACTAGTACGATTATACGATAACCCAGTTTGCATTAAATTTTGTTACAATTGAGTTTTACGTCAGAAGCCTAGCTGATCAGGAAGCAGCCAGTATAGAGGACTTCCGTAGTCGAGATTGGTTGGCAATAACCTGCCAACGCCCAGCTTGTTGGACTATCAGTTTACCAACGCCCAATGTGTTAACCAATAGGCCCTATGGGGACTTACATCGTGATTTCCGAGCTTTACTTCTCATTTGCCAAAGTTCTAGGGTCAGCCAGGCACTTACATTTATAAATGTACATTGATGTAAACTTGGAAACAGATTCAAGGTTTATGTTTGTTTGCGTCTGTCTATTGATTGGTTAATGTGTGTGTTAATGTACGTACATACGCTAATGTTTTAATGTGCAGTGCATATAATTTTTGTGTGCATGTATACCTAGATACATAATCGTGCGACGACAAATCCATGCACGAGAATTGCACTTGATGGATTTACCATAAATCACCTCATAATATACGCGCAGTGATTATAAATATGGCCATTCTTTAATCATTTGCATGTCTTAGTGATGCCATGTAAATCTCAATTGCATGTATAAGTGATGCCACGTAAATCTTAATTGCATGTATAGGTGATGCCACGTAAATCTTAATTGCATGTATAGGTGATGCCACGTAAATCTTAATTGCATGTATAAGTGATGCCACGTAAATCTTAATTGCATGTCTAAGTGATGCCACGTAAATCTTAATTGCATGTCTAAGTGATGCCATATAAATTTTAAATGAAAATCTTTAGGCCCCATAAGTAGCTTAACATGTATGGGTATAACTATAAACAAGATACAAGAATCCAACATACAATTGGACCAGCTCCCGGGACCAGCTGCAGGTTGTTTCGTTCTTTCATATCTACCACTGGTATGTTCCACGCGTGAAAAAATGGTATTGGACTCTCATTCTTAAATCGGTGAAATAGATATCAAATTCTACATATTTTGCAATGTTTCCGTAATGGATCACAAAGCATAATTGGTAAAGTTATCTTGTAATACAATATTTAGACACCATAATTGCCATGAAATGTTGAAGAAAACCATGCACTCGTTATCGTGACACTTCATAAGGACTTCGTGAAAACCATTAGATGTCCTTTTTTTCTTTGGCGATAATGCATTTCCGAATATTCATTTTTATTACGTTCCTGACTTACATGCCAATAGAATTTAATTATAATGCTAAGTAGGTACTCGTGACTGCACCGTTTGTGGGCGTGGTGGCATTGGCCTATCTTATACCCATTACAGACTATCCACAGAACGCGCATTGTGCCTGGACTCAACTGTCACTATTAGCACATTTTGAGTTTTGTCTGCAAAGGGCGATAGATTGCTATTCAAAAAGCCCTAGCGTTGGCATACTGTGCTTTTCACAAGCGCAACGGAAATATCTCGCAGGCCCGTACCCAGGGGGGGAGGCGGGGGTGGCGGCCCCCCCCCCCCCCCCCCCACAGAGGAAATTTTTCCAAAAGTTCCACCTTTCCTTCCAAAATTTAATGTGAAAATCCCCAAAATCAGTAGGAAAATATTGAAAAGTTGCGCTTATGAAACCTCGCCACCCCCTTTTTAAGTTCAAATTATTGAAAATATAGACAAAAGTTCCATTTGTGGAACCTCGCCACCCCCCCATATAGCAGACCCCGGGTACGGGCCTGCCTCGAACTTAGAAGGGAATGGCTACTCACAAGGTAAACCATAGACCTTTTGGAAACCTACAGGTCCTAACCTTGGAGGAAATGTTACTCCACAATAATAAAAACGAAATTTCACTTTTGTTATAAAGAAATTTTAATTATAGAAAGATGGGTCGTGAGAAGACGCCGTACATAGTACTTCTCATCGTTATCAGCTTTTTCGTTCTAAATCATAGTTCAATCTTTCCAACATAGGCCACAATCCCGGCCCCTTCAGATTCTAAATTAAGTAACAAGGAACTCAGAGGTAATCTCCAACTGAAAGGTGGAAGGGTATCATAAATTAGATGTCTGATTATGATGGTATTTTATCTGAGTTCTGAGCATATCGAATATCTCTAGTATAAATATTCCAGAGGTACTTTAATGTCATGAAAATTAGACTGCGTGTATTTGACCAATAATTCTTTAAACGGTGAAAGCATGATGGTGAACTATAGGAATTTAATATCCAATACAAGTTAGGGTACTATTTGTAAGTCGTATTGTTTGTTTCCCAGGATATTAGCTATCTCCATAATTATGTAGTCTGGTTCCGCCCAGACTGCGCGTCCAATACATAACATAATTCCATATTATGAAAGACATGACACTTGCATGAAAGGATATTCTTTGTCATTATCCAATGTGTGTTTATATTGTAACAAGATCTCTCTCTATGCAAGGGGGGTTCAGGGGGTGTGTGTGTTTGTATGACCCCCCCCCCCCCCCTTGATGAACCCTCCTTTAAAATATGACTTATATTGTCGCTCAGAAAAAAAATTAAGCCAAAATTCAAAAAACGAACCCCGCTCCTCTGAAAAAGAATATTATTCAAAAAACGAACCTCCCCCTCTCAAAAAAGCTGGCTACAGGCCTTCTAGCTCAGCGTTCTGCTACAGGACCTGACTCCTCCCTTTACTCTTCACCTTTGACAAGGAGAACACTCTTAGCCCTGAGTTTTAGTTATAGGCCTAACACTAGAATGGCTTAGCTAAAGTATGGACTGACCATCCACGTCAGTACAATGGAACAACGATGAAAAATCGAAATTTTCTGCTACTATATATAAAGCCCTGGTCGGTTGTAAAGGTATTATTAGGCCCTATATCCTAATCACGCCTAACGGCTGCCATCCACTAGTCAACGTATCATAACATAGGGGATTAAAGACCGGTCGGTCAATGTGGGTTCAGGGTTCCCCCCTCGGTCGGCCTATGTTGACTTAGGCAGAGGTGATTGCTGTATCAACGCTAATACGTTGACTAACCTGTGCAAAATAGAGCACCGTTGAATATTCTACTACGTGTGTAGTGGCCTGGGTAAGCCTGGACAGTGTGACATTTTGCCGGGAAGAGATAGCCCATAATGCCTTGCGCGAAAGGGGTTCCTGTGTACTTAGAACTCATCTATAAATTAATCTATGGCATGGACAAATTTGAAAAAATATAAAATATTTCAGTTATGATCCCTGCTATTGATAGACAAAAAAATAGATTGCTAAAAAAATATTTTAGAAATTTATTGTATTTTGACAGATTTTAGGGTCTGGCTTTGTTGAGGCTGTTTCTTTTATAATCTAATGCAAAGGAGTTGCTTGTTTTGGCATCTAATTGTTATCTTTGAATAAAAAACAACGACTGAAATGGAAAATAGCCCTCATATTTTGTATCATATTAAAAGGATTAATAATAATGTTGCATTATATTTGTGTAACTGTTTTATAAAAATGACTTGGATGATAGAAAAAAGTGACCAGAACTCAAGATTATCGGCAGTTCTCGCGGACGAGAACTGGCACCTCTTCTAGGCGAATTTAGCAAAGTGCGTGATGTTTATGACCCTCGCGCGCAGACGATGGGGCTTGGGGGGGCGGGGGGTGTAGGTGGTGGGCAAGTGGCTATGGAGGACACACATCAGCAGCGGGTTGCAGAGAGAGTTTACGATAATTATTTTCACTGCCTATAATTATTTTCCCGTCATAGAAAAATTCCCGATAATTATAGTCAACCCAGAGAGCATTTCACCATGACATAGAACTATATGAGACGTACATGTTGCTATGAAAAGAATTTCAAAAGCCTTAGCCTATATCAACTATATGGGTTGGATAATGCAATATACCTTTTTAAGCTTTGTATCGCGCATGTAACGCTAATCAGCTAATATGGTTGATTTATAATACCTAATACCACGCATTATACATAGAATAAAAATGAAATAAAAATGATAATCTGACCAAAAATCTTTTATAAGTGAGCTTGAGGTCCATATGTATATGTCCGATGCTGTTTTTGGACATAGTTTGTCAACGCATTCTATTGTTGTACATTCTATTGTTGTACAAACAACCCCCATCCAAAGGGCCTGACCGACCGACGACCTAATCCCCCACAACCAAAACATTACTGGATTAGCCTCTAACAACACGTTCACTAGTGAGGAGCTCCCCGCCTAACACATGCGTACATAATGAACACTCCTTAGTTTCATCAACAATGACCATTTGAGAATGAAAATACCCTGGTCCCCTTGGCCGTCCGTTGGTCTTGGAATATTGTCTTGCAGTAGGTAGCGTCAGAGACCTTGTACACAGAAAAAAAAAAAAAGGGTTAGAAAGTTAGTCAAATCAGGCTTTTGACACATGAAATGAGGGTTAGACATGGCCACTCTAACTTTCTAACCCCCCTTCTGAGACCCAATGTCTAGCACTCTAGTCAAAATATCTAAGTTTCTAACTTCAGGGTTAGTCAAAGTGCTATCTCTTGAATTATCCACTAGGTGACACTCTTAATCAACATAACAGTTTTGTAGATTTAAATCATAGAAATCTATTTAAATGATTATTTCTTAATATCCTAAGTGTCCCATATGTTATAAAACAGATAAGAATTTACTAAACATTCAGTTTAGAAAATATTCAAGCCTTGAGAAGATTTGAATGAGGATATAATGATAGTTGCACACAGGTAAACCCTTTTTTTGTAGCCAATGTCCCTAGTCAACCCATTTTGGGATTTCCAGCTGGCATGACACCTCACTGGGGCAGTAACATCTGTGAAGGGAGGGGCCTGACTTCTCTCTTCAGAGAAGTCTCAATACCTATAGAGAAAGCTCTGAACTACAGGCTGATATATTTACTCCTACAGCTGTATAATTGCTTTTTGCTCACCAGAAACCTTTAAATCTCAAAAGATTTGTATTATAGGGATGAATCTATACATATAGGGATATAGTGATTTATGTATGTAAGGATAAACCAATGCCTTAAACATAGTTCAGTGCATATAACCATTCAATTCATTTTACCACAAATGGTTAGTCAGACTAACCAAGGGGTAGTCAAAATGTCTATGCCTTAGTCACAAAAAGGTTAGAAAGTTCGGACAAAAAGGCAGAGTCATCATGACTAACTTTTTCCCGAAAAGTTAGGACTTTTGACTAACATTCTAACCATTATTTTTTATTCAGTGTTTATATACATACAAGGTCTCTGGTAGTGTAGCGAAATACCACGGGGAAACAGTGTAGAAAGAAAATGGCTCTTTCCAGAACTTCTAAAATGTACCTCTCTTATATAGTGCAGGGGTGTGTTGGCGTCAATGTAAGAGTTCACATGACATTATTTTATTGTAGACGGGAAGAAAAAAAAAGAACTGGGCTGTGGCTCTAGTGAAGTAGAACGTTATAATCGCACGGTCCACATGGAACTCACTTGATCATTGATGTTTTTCTTTTTAGAATTTGTTATTCTATATCAAGAAAACTACATTCAGTAAGCAAGCGAAATGTAGTAAAGAATCTTGAAAAAAAAATTAAATCCTTCCCATATGCAACAAGGCACGGGGCCGTCCCATTGTTTATGTTTTTATAGTGCCTCTTGAATATATCGCGTACAGCCACAGACTTGTACTGTTTCTACCACATAATAAACAGGAAACACAGCCTGGCGTTCATTCGTGTTTATCAAAAATAAACTTTTTTCTGGAAACAAACTGTGTTTTATACATTTGATACTATAGAAGAAGACTTTCAAACAGTCGAAACATGTTGATCATTGTGCTACCTGTCTACTAAAGTAATAAATATCATCAAGTCGTCCATCCATTTGTGCTTGTCGAGTTTGGTATCTTCTCCACACTTTTAATTTGATACTATAGTACGATATTATTGGGAATACTTTCGATTCCATTTCCACGCCTACCCCAAAAGTTGCTAATCTTATGGATTCATTCTTAACGGGACATGACAATATTAATTTGGCGTTACCTTTCGCTTGATTAACACCTTTAATAGTCTGGACAATAGAAAATAGACGTTATATTCACCTTTTCTCCTCCTCATCGTGCTATATGGGAATCGATTGCAAGTGCCTAATCCGGGAATGTAAACTGACACTCGTCGTGGTCGTGCTGGATGAACATGACCCTTCAAACCGTCTCTCGTATTCATCATGATTATTATATAGACATGTGAAGAACTTTAAAATTTAATAGTCCTATATAGTTCATACATATAACTCGTCTGTAGATAAAGGGGAAATTCTTCTATAGAAAGATACCATAAGGATTCATAATTTTTGTTAGTAAAATATCATGGTTGAAGAACTTCACTTGCAATGTTCTTTACATCTATTTATGGTGGGGGTGCATGCTGTGTTCAATAGAAAAGGATGGTTCTGAGAAACCATCAGAGTTATGGACTTAGCCATTTGAAGCTCAACTGTGCGTCTTTATATTTCTTATTCCGTAGAAATATGGCGCTAAGTTAAGAAATTTGAAAAAGATTTTGAAATGAAATGTTGAAAATACATTGCTTATCGGCCGCTTATTAGGCATAATATTCATATAATATGTGATTACAAAATAGAGACTTAAAGCTGGTTGGAGAGGAAGATAATGGGATAATGGAGAAATGTTGGTCGATTTAATTGTGTAAAGGAGGACATGTTGTCCTAATTAATTATTAATTATTGTTAATTGCTGTTTAACCAGTACAGGTCACTTTACTGAGTGCAACCCCATAACCGCCTTATTAAACTAGTTTAATAAGGTTAATAGTTTAATAAGTTTAAAAGCAATCACTCTTGTTAAATTACAATTAACCCATTATAAATTTGTACTTGACCCTCCTTCATATTTATTATAAAAGTCAGATGAACCTTGCAACATCCTTTTGGAAGTGGCAACAGGGATAATAATAATTATTATTATGTTTAAAATGACGTTAGCGCTTAGAGAAGTGGCGTGAGCTCTTTGAAGATAACATATTTCCAGATTGACCTCAATTGAGCATATTAAGGTCAATCCAATTATACAGAATAACCTCTAATGCTATACCACTGCCAGCTGCGAAGTAGGTATCCACTACATAAAAGGCAATCCCATAAGAAGGGTGTCTAGACTATAATAAAGGTTTCTGGGGAAGGATATATCTGAAACTGTGAACTGCTTCTATATTTTTATTAGCACAATCTAAAGTACCTCGCATATGATATGATATCCACTTATAATTGCGATAGTAAGTGTCAAGTAATGACCCCTTTTAACAGTTACCTCCTTCCGGTGAGAAGGGATATCACTTCCCTGTGTGTTTTACTTGGCAAAGCTTACGTTTCTTGTTTGTTTAGTTATAAGCGCTCTTTATAAGTGTCTATCGGTAAACTTTGTCAGCGTTTTTTGTGTGTGTGATATACAAGTTATGCAGGAGGTGGGGAGTTGCCCTGCTACACCAGGATGCGGCTCACCTGATAAGGCTATTTTTGATACTATCAAGATGGGGTTATTTTTTATGCTATTATGATGATATCATTCTGAACTATATTTTGCTTACAAGTGGTACTCGAATATCAATCTGTTTTATGCGTTTGATATGTAGGAGAAATACTTGTCTGTCATTGGGTAGGCCTATTATTACCAGCCTGATTTTAAGAAGTGCTCTCCGTAAAAACATTCAATTTTGACTTCCCCTCCCCCTCCCCCGACCTCCATTGAACGTGCTTAAATGAAATATAGTTTACGATTTTTAATCGTATATATATATATATATCCCTTAAAGTACCTAAATCAGTATCATGAGCTAAATCACTGTTGCAAATACTATTCAATATACATGTGATTGATTTTCTCTTCCTGCAAACGCCCAGGCGTAACGTATCTTTATAACTGCTGTTTTGACATAAACCATTTCTGCATCAATCAGTGTCGCTGACATATTGTTTTATCTTTACAGTACTACATGATCTTTGGGAAGTTCAAGCAACCTCGCCAGAATGCTAGTAAGTTTGAAACATTAATTTTATTGAACAATTGTGTAGGTGAATGTATCTTGATAATTAATGCTGTTAACATTGACTATTTCTGGTTAATGATAGGCCCACATCGAGTATTATAAGAATTTGTCAATAAAGGCATAATAATAGGATGTGAGATATTTGCAGAAAAAGGACTTAGAGTAGTTTTCGCTTGAATATACACTTCCCATATTAAGCCCTATGTGGCAATGCAATGATATGACGTATGAGAGGCAGGAAGACAATACACGTAAAGTGGAAGACAAATAAGGCATCTATGTTTGTACCATAAACCCTTTTATTTGATTTACATCTCATATAACGCATGAACAAAGATATGAAATATTATTTCAAAATTCTATTTCTGACGCAATGATGTGAGAAATGCAGGAAATTAGGCTTGAAATAAACGATTGTTTGTATGTGAAAAATTCTTAATCTCTTGCTATTTGGGAGTTTCAATGTGACGAAGCGTCCCATACATTTCTGAACGGCATTCCAGAGAAAGGGTCGATGATTATAACATTTCATGCTCCATATATAATATTGTTGCCAAACTACTTCCACGAACTTTTCCAGTACGTAGGTCTATACCTGGTATACGTTGTTCCAAAGAAACTATCAGAAAATGCAAGATATTTCTTTTTCAATCTATAGTATCGGACGATGCATTTTCACGATTGTATACAAATGTGCTATAAGGCGATAACAGACATTCCTTGCATAGGGTTATCCCACCTGTAATCAATGTGGAAACATGGTGTTATCACCATGGCGGTTGTACGCAAAGCGAGGTACATAATCACGGCATTACAACTGCAAGTATTCGATTCTTGAGAAAAATAAAGATAAGACAAAACTAGGGGCTCTTGTCATGACATGGATTGCATGTGTATCAGTGTCGTATGAGGCATAGATGTTTGGAATCTACTCTATGTTTGCAATAATATTATCAGTATCGAAACCAGATGTCAATGACATAGTGGAGATACTTGATGTTGGCGTATCGACAGGAAGGAAGAATGTGCATACTCTGATATGCGGCAATATAGGGAGGAATATTCACATCTGATGATGCGCAAAAATTCCCAGTGAACACACAACATTCAGAAAAAGTTAAACCCCATTACCTTTTGCAGCATCATACAAAAGTAACATCGCTGCAACAACTAACATAACATTGATACATAAAAAAACATTGGGAAAGTTGTACCCCAACCCTTAAAACAACAGTGGGGGTCCGTACATCTGCATTGACTACTGAGGTGATGCCATCTAAAGCCTGTATTCCAAATGCCGATTTTGCTGTCGATTTAAAAAAATCGGCATTGGGAATAAAGGACACATTTAGAAATGTTATACATCATTAGAATAGAAAGGTCTTATAATTATTATCTCTTTCAAATGATTATAGCATGTGAGGTCGGCAGCATCAAAATCGGTATGTGGAAAACAGCCTTACAAATTGATGCCTCTACATATAGGCCCTTTAAGTTAAGTTTTGGGTGTCTGGCTTGATTTTTAATGAGCAACAATATATCTTAGATATTTGTTGTCAGCATAGGTCATATCCTAAGCAGATCATAGAGAATAAAATTGTCACTTTTCACTGTTTGCGAAAAAAATTATTGCATAATGAAGGAAATCACCTTTTACTATTGATTTCAATGGGAAAAGTCACGTTTTTCCTTCTACTGAATAAACTAAGAATAAATTCTAATAAAACTCAGCAGTCATTAGCGTAGGTATCAATGAACATTCAGCTTAAGTTGTATAAATATTTAACACTTCTAAGAAAAGTTACAACATAAAGGGTTGAAAAATAGAGGTGAGCAGCAACTTTAGAATATGCCAATTTGATCTGATATCACTTAAAGAACCACTGACACCTCCCATTCAGCTCAATAGATTTTGCAAGGCTTAGAACGAATAAGTACATTCCCCCTGCTTAGGGCATTGTTATATTTTCATTTTAAAAGTATTTGTTAAATAATGTAGGCAACTGACGTATCTGGGCTGTGGTGTGCTGATTGGCTACCCAGAGTCCATGACGTCACCGGGAGACAATCTTATGGTATAGTTATACATGCTCAGGTGGTCCTGTATGCTGTAAATAATTATATTCAATCTATTGAGGGCCAACTTAAGGAAGTGCACTTTTGTAAACAGTCCGTCGACACATTTCGCCTCCTATTTTGTGTTTGTGTTGTTGCATTATAGGTATGCTTTCACACCCTCTGAAAATTCACGCTACATGACACTTTTGTCAGTTACCTGGATAATGTTCACGCAGCTGCGTGTTATGAAAGAGTAATACATCTTAAAATGGTGTGATATATCTGCAAACATTATTTTCTTATCCTTACCCATCTCTTGCAGAAATGTGAATAGTAAACTAATGGTCCAGTGTTTTTGCTTTCAAAATATCGTGCATATTAGGCTTATTTAGCAGTACTAGCATTCTCATATGATGCATTATATATAATTATATGAAATCAAATTTTCAAATAAAAAGGTATATCTCACAATATGTCATTGCTTAAGTACTCAATGCCCTGTCTGTATTACTATTTGCTACATTATGTACCAAGCCACATTCCTAAAGTATTTCTTGTATCCCTCCATACAATATTCAGATTATCTTTAGAAATGTTAGAAACCTTAGAATTAGTCAAGCCTATTGTGCCTACCGTGTGTTCATGATAATAGCAACGCAATAATGGGGAGCTCCTCACTAGTCAACGTGTTGTAAGAGGATAATCCGGTAGTGTTTGGGTAGGACGCCGGTCCCGTGGCCGACCCGGTCGCCCACCCGCCGGGTTTGTTTGTTTAGTAGTTAAAAAGAGTGACTAGAAGTGCCAAATACGGCACCGGGTAGGGATGTTGAATAGACACACCAAAGTAGGCACCGGGGGGGGGGACCGAGCGCACCCCACCTACCCCGGCCGCCCGTACCCTACTCAAGGCGGTAGGCCCCTACCACGGCCCCCTTCCCAATCCCCTACACCCCCCCTTACATAAAGTGTGTAAAATGACTTTGAACCGCATCATTCTCACGCCGCGCGGTATTTTTTTTACAACCCTAAAGTGTAAAATGACTTTGAACCGCATCATTCTCACGCCGCGCGTTATTTTTTTTTACAACCCTAAAGTGTAAAATGACTTTGAACCGAAACATTTTCACGCCGCGCGGTCTTTTTTTTACAAGTTTTTGTAAAATGACTTTCTATTAAAATCATAATCCCTGAGCAACTATATCTGAGCAAGACAACTTTTTGTGTAAGTGTTGGCCCTGAAAAGGGCCGTTTGAGAGTCATTAAACTTTACCATTTTAATGGTCGCGTGTCCAGCGTTGCTCGTGCATTCTCCTGTCGTCTTGGTCTCTTTTTATCAGGTCCTTCAAAAATGTTATAAACTCGAACGATTCGTAGTATAAGAGTTCATCATGTAGAGGGCTTCTTATTGTGAAAACATCCAAGTCGTAAGTCATTCGATACTGGTACTGTGGAAGGCGCAGGGACATGTCCGGATCCAGGAGAGATCGGAAGTTCTCAAACATGGCAACCTGGAATTCTGTCCATGTACCCCAAGACGGTAGTTCGTACTGGTGGTCACGGTACTGGACCAACATGTAGAATGGATCCTCACTGGACTCTAGCACCGTGTATAGCCGACTCTGACCAACATCCCGCATGACCTTTCTTACATGAAGATCCAACGAAATGGGCATGCAGTCACGGAGAACACGGGAATTGGTCAAGAAAGACGGCACATTGCGACTTGCCATTCTCCTCGCCATGTCTCAAGTATTATAGATTAGGGTTTCAAACGGCCGCGTTCAAGATCAATTTACAATTAGCATATCGAAGGCTATCTGTTAAGCTTATAAGCAGGTATCGGTGGCTCAGGTGAGCGGCGCTTGTCGCGCGTCCGCATGAGACGTGTAAGTGCGCTCACGATAAGTAACTCTGTATGCGACATTGCCTAGGGGCAAGGGCTTCTATGGAGGTGCTCGCGTCGAATCACGGGTATGACGCCAACTACCGTTTCAGCGTGAGCGTCGTCACGACACAGGTAATTGCATGTCATTTTACAATCTTGCGACATTCCATGTGGTCAAGGGCTTCTGTCGAAGGACTCGCGTTCAGTCAGTCAGTCAAGAGCACGTCAGCCGTGGCACGGTAAAGGCAGTGCGCGCCATCCTGCGGGGTCAAGGGCTTCCCTCCGCGACAGGTGAGCCCCGCCGACGATGCGGTCGGTAAGACCGCGCGCGCGCCCACTCGCGTGCTTGAAAATCATTTTACATCTCGTGTGACACCCGCGTCAGGGTAAAGGGCTTCCATTGAGGGACTTGTGTCGGTCAGTGCCAAACTACCCTCCTCCCTCCCCCCGCGAGGACATTTCCCCTTAAATATGGCACCCTTTACCACTGTTCATCATTCCATCATGGACCTACCGCATGCAATCTTTGCTGCAATTGACATTGTCAACAACGCTGAAGCTGCTAATGTACCTAAACCTGAGCTCCTGCTGGAACCTGAAGTAGCTGAAAGGCTCTTGGAACCTGAAGATGCTGCAGCAGTACCATATCCACCTGAACTTGATTTAATTCTGGAAGAGATGCCGCTCATACCCGAACTGCAGCCACAGACACCAGAAGCTGGACATCGCCTTCCTCCAGCCCCTGATCGTGGTCTTGAATTATGGCCAGCCGCCGCACGACCAAGGCGTGCCGTCCGTCGCCGGCTGATGGAAGGGCCTAACATGAACAACCAGGAAGACATGGGCATTGACGAGCGTCACGTATTTGTCGAGGGCAAGCGTGGTAACATGATTCTGAAGTCCGGTGGTTACAAGTTCCACCGCAACGGCGTTCAAGGTGTCGGTGAAAATAGGAAACAAAAATTTATCTGCAGTCACTACCGCATCTCCAAATGTACTGCCAAGGTAACTCATTTCTTATCCCATAAATCTATGTAAGCACTACTTAACCCTGTAGCAAATCAAATTTCTCGTACACAAAACGTGTAAAATGACTTTCAAGTCCTGTGGTTATAAGTTTTGCCGCGACGGTGTTCAATGTGTGGTCGTAAAAATGAAACAACTATTTTCTCAGTTAAGTACTATGTAACAAATCAGATTAGAGATGCACGAAACTTACTAGGGTTACTCTCTCATTTCAGGCAAACTATATCGGTGATGACCAGGACAACGTCAATTTACAGGGCTGGCACAATCATCCCCCTGAGATCATAAAGAGGCAGGCTGAGGAAATCGAGGCTAGGATCCGGAAGCGGGCACGGCAGGACCTGCAGACACCGGTGAAGGCCATCTATGAGCAGGTGGCGCGGGAGGTCGTCCGCTTAGAAGACGGCCGCGAGATAGTTGATGCCCTGGCCACTGACTACAGTATGGCTGCGAGCCTCCAACGGATAAGGAAGACCCAGCAACCACCTCTACCGAGATCACTGGGTAACATCGACCTCAGCACATGCAAGGACCTGCACAGCGTCATTATTGATGATGGGGAGGAGGATCGCATCATTGTCGTGGGGGACAAGGAGAACTTTGCTCTCATGTGTGACTCTCGCAGGATCCACATGGATGGGACGTTCCGCAGTTGCCCCATACTCTTCACCCAACTATTCATAATCCACGCCGCACTTATCTGTGGCAGGATCCTACCAATGCTGTACTGCCTGTTGCCTGGCAAAAATTGTACCAAGTACACTCGTCTGTTCCGGTTGCTGAAGGAGAAGGCAGTTGAGCTTGGAATGAGGTTTAACCCTCCCACGGTGTTAGTTGACTTTGAGCGGGCAATCCACCGTAGTTTGGTGGAAGTGTTCCCTGATGTCCGCATACAGGGATGCTACTTCCACTACTGCCAGGCTGTAAGAAAACGCTTCTCTAAGCTGGGCCTTTGCCAATATGCCTTCCACCGAGGTACTGTCCGGAGTGTCAAACGTCGCATCCTTGCGCTGCCCTTCGTTCCCCTACCCAAGATCACCGAAGTCTACCGGACCTTCAGCAGCGAGAACGGATGGGATGTACTGCCTGGGTACGTGGTACGTGACATGAGGAAGTTCCTCCGGTACTTTGAACGTAACTGGCTGAACAATCACCCGGAAAGGTGGAATGTTTTTGATGCAGAGGTCCGTACAAACAATAATGTTGAGTCCTACAACAAGCAAATTAACTCACAGTTGACCGCGCATCCCAACATATTTCGCCTGCTGTCCTACCTGTCCGAACAGATCGACACATCACGACTCAAAGCACTTCAAGGGAGCGCACAAAAGAGGAAACGTCCGCAACGGCTTCAAGAACGTATTAAGAACGCGAAGATAGAAGAGGCAAAGGCAGCCTACTTGGGTGGGGAAGCCTTGATGATCTTCCTGAACAAGGTCGTCGACATCTACCACCCACCCAAGAGGACCCCAGTGAACCTTGCCGACCTTGCCGAACCTGATGACGTTGCAGGAGTGGTATCAGACGGAGAGCCAGATTATGAAGACGATATAGCCTCCATGCCTGAAGATGACTTGGATCCTGCAGAAGAAGACTTCGCCAACTTTGATGACATTCCTGAAGATGACTTGGATCCTGCAGAAGAAGACTTCGCCAACTTTGACGACTGATGACCCCAGAAACCAAACCAAACGGCCCTTTCCAGTTTATAGACTGTAAAACGTTTTTGAAGTAACATACTAATATTCTGATAGACCGTCACTGTACAATGTACAATGTGTTGGAAAATATTAAAAACGATCATTCTATTGAAGCGGTAATATCGGTCCATTGGTCTAATTAAAAAACTTCAAAGTTATTTAGAAATAAACTTTCAACTTCCAACTTTCAACTTTCAACGTGTACTTGCGACGCAACTTGGAATATTACAAATTATATTAAAATGATTTTTAACGTCAGCTTAACCTATATTTCCAGGAGAATATTAAATTGTGAAACCAATGATCATTGACGGCGCCATTACCACCAGCTGTATTTGACGTGAAAATAAAATAAAGGTTATCAAATGTATGTAGCTTCGAAATTCTTTATTAATAAAGTCCTCTTGAACGCTCACCGGCGCACACAGCGTTACTAAACTGTATAAAGAGTTGAATTAATTAGATCAATTTGCACTTGTAAAATGACTTTCAAAATCAATCGCCCGACGAGTTATGTTAAGCCGGGTGTTGATATTATCTCTAGGCGCGCCACATACCCAAACGCGTCAGGTATGATAAGGCCGGGTGGTGCCAGCCAGCCGGAAGTTGGTTTAGGTCTACAAACACCACCGCGCCTAGTTCTGACCACGGCACCGCGCCAGGTAAGATAAGGCTGGGCGGGTTGTAAGTTGGTTTTGAGGCGCCTCGCCACGGACCACCGGTCGCGCCATGGCCGACGACTGAGAGTCGGGTTGTAAGTTGGTTTTGAGGCGCCTCGCCACGGACCACCGGTCGCGCCATGGCCGACGACTGAGAGTAAGTTGGTTTTGAGTCGGCGGTATGGTCAGAGCATACGGCTGTAAGTTGGTTTTGAGGCGCCGCGCGACGGGCCACCACCAGCCAGCAGGAGCACCTGTGAGTCGGTGGTACGATAAGGGGAGGCTCACCTGTGCACACGAACCTATATAAGGCCAGTAGGTACAAGAGGGGTCATTCAGATCCAAGATGCCTCTCCGAATGGTCCCCTGGAAGCCTACCAAGAAAGACATTGCCATAATATTAAGCGACGTGGAGGGTCACCTGCCCACTGTCCCAGGCGAGGTGATCTGCGTCATTAAGGACGAGCATCTGACAGTGGACATCTGCTGGAAGATGCTCCTGGTGGCCTGTTCGCATGGTTGCAATAGAGACACTGTTGGTATTATTACCATGAAAGCTTTGGGAGTATGTGAGCCGACGACGCTTACATGCATGGCACTCACAGGAAACTGTGCTCAAGGACCCCCAGCTATTCAAGGAGGGCCATGGCTATTGTGTGGGGTGGCTGGAGGTCTGGGTGCCATGTCAGTTAGAGATAGGGCCTTGACCAAAGTCAGGTGGGCAAGGGATCACTTCATCCAGAACTATGGCATGCAACAGCCAGCAATCCTGCCACAAAATGTGCCCCTGTATCCGGATGGCCTGAACCAATGATTTTTTTTTCTTTCCTATAGACCCAACGGCCCTTTTCAGGGCCCCCAACTCTGAAAAGAGTTGATCCATGCTCTATATGTGTGATGACACGTTATTGTTTTAATCTGTTGAATTAATCTAACACCATTAAGCGATACTCAATGTCGTTTTACGTATACTAGGTATTCTGACGCCTTTCTATTAAATTTAGGTTTCTGCAACAATTATTTTCCAAATCCATATTCGTCGATACTCAATGTCGTTTTACGTATACTAAGTATTCTGACTATTAAATTTAGGTTGCTGCAACAATTAATTTCAAAATCCTTATTCGTCGATAATCAATGTCGTTTTACGTATACTAAGTATTCTGACGCCGTTCTATTAATTTAGGTATCTGCAACAATTATTTTCCAAATCCATATTCGTCGATATTCAATGTCCATAATCAATGTCGCTTTACCTATACTAAGTATTCCGACGTAGTTGTATCTCCAAAAATTATTTTCCAAATCAATATTACTCGATACTCAATGTCGTTTTACGTGTACTAAGTAATCGGACACATATCTATTTCATTAAAAGAATAATTTAGGTATATAATCCAACTTCATACTAATATCATGTTAAGATATGTTTAAGAGGGAATAGAAAACAAGATTTCAATTCAATTCAAACAAAATCTATTAATATTCCAACAAATATATACAGTCAATAAACAAGAAAAATAGCCAAGAGTACATATACATAAAAACACAACATGCAACAAAAGTCAAAGTCAATAAAAGTCAAAGTCAATAAAAGTCAAAGTCAGTTCTCCTCCTGGTCGGACGGAGGTTGGGAGGGCTGCGGCTCCTCCGCTTCCGGCACCCCACCACCCAGCCGCACCATGGTCAGTGTGGCAGGTGGGGGTCGAACCTGGGCGGGTTCCACCTGTGGGGGTTGGGGGGGTGGGGCGTGGCCCCCCAGACGCACCATCGTCAGAGGTACCAAGGGCCTCATGGTGAGTTCTGACCCGAACTCGGGCTGGGGACGTTCAACAGGAGGGGTGGGGGGGGGGTGGTGACAACCTACCAAGTCTGACCATGGTCAGGACCTGGGGCTTGGGCGCGGTCGCTGCGGCTGGTGCGTCGGGAGGGGCGGGCCCGCGCTGGAGTGCAGGAAGGGTCTGGATGGCGAAGTCAATTGTCCAAGCTGTGTGGGTCTGGAATGCCTCCTGCTCTAGACGCTGCTCCTCCTCCTGGGCCCGCCCCTCCTGCTCCTCCTCCCGGTGTCTGACCTGGGCACGCCGTGCCTCCTCCGCCTCGTTGGGACGGATGGGGTCCCCCTCGAGGGGAGGAGGGCCGTCGTCATCCTGGTCGTCCTGGTCCTGGTCGTCGTCCTGGTCCTTGGCCTGGTCCTCGGCCTGGTCCCCTGGCTGGTCCTCGGCCTGGTCCCCTGGCTGGTCCTCGGCCTGGTCCCCTGGCTGGTCCTCGGCCTGGTGCCCTGGCTGGTCCTCGGCCCCGTCCTCGATCAAGAGCGGCAGCCCACCTGAAAGGTAATTAATAGAAATAAATAATCAGGAATGAAACGATAAAAGTGGGTTCCTCAAAATCATCTTACACTCCTGCTCATTTGGAAATCATCTTAACTTTCTAGAGATTAAGTCATACATTATAAAAACATACAGAAGCAAAATGAAATTGTCTACCGACACTAGCAGTCATTTTCACTGTAGTTTCATTATGTCAAATGTGAAAGACGTGTAACTTACCTTCCTGACCGGGGCGGCGCTGGGGGCGGCGGCGGTCAGGGGGGGGAACGCACGGGGGGGGCTCGTGGCCGGCAAGGGCTGCAAATGAAGGTGACCATAAAGTGAAAGGCGGAAATAACGATAGCGATGGCAATGAATGTAGAGATTTCTAATCAATGTCAGATCCTGTGGCAGAGTAAATTAGTACTGCCCTCTATCGATAGTGGCGCCACTGGTCCCCGCTTTTCCCTTCATCATGAAACCTTGCCTAAAAATATTTTCAACATCAATTTACGCATCCAGTATCTCCTTATTTCATTTGCGTGTTGGGAGTCATTTTACTATAGATGAATATCTACAATAAAATACTCACGCCTTCTGGTGAAGCGCCGGCCGGGGATCCCCGCGTCCCGCCGCCGCGCCGCCTTGGCGGTGCGTTCATGCCACCGCTTCAGCTCCCGCTCGGGCCCCTCTGGCGGCGGAGGACCGGTGTAGTATGTCTACAATAAATGAGCATAATTTAACTTACTATCAGTACTTATTTGGTTACGAAAATTACGCCCGCCCCTCCCGCTTCCTTTGTAAACCATATTACAGAATATAAAGCTATACATCACGGCCCATGTAGAGATACTCCTAAACAAATGAACGTTTTTAGGCGACGTCAGTTATAGGTCTTACGAGAGAGATGGCTATTTATTTAGGGTATGGTACTTTTTACCTACCATAACACGCGACGAGGCCAAACGCCTTGGACTGGCCGTTTCGGCTGCCTCCCCAGGACTAAGGGGCCGCCTTGGCCCCCGCCGACCCCGCTGCAGTGGCGGCAGTGCTAGTACCTAAGATTAATTAAGAGGAGGCGCCATTTATAAATGTATTCAAAACCATTTTACTTTGGTCAATTAATGTAACTATTGGGAAACAGAGCGCCAACCAATACGCATACCAAGCAAAATTTATCACCCCTCCCCACCCCTTCTCCTCACCCGCCGGACTTAGTCTGGCCCGCCCGCCCGCCCCTCTTCCCTGCCGCCCCCCCATACAGCGACATACAGAATTCTAACTAAGATAAATGGTGCGTTTGAAAGCCATGTTACTTAATTTTTACTTACTGTTCGAATGTGTTGTCGGGCGTTTTCCGTGACCCCCAGCACGTAATCGGGCGAGCAGGGCCGGAGGGGCCGGTGAGTGGGGGGCAGCCCGGCCTGCCGCCGAGATCGTCGGTCTTGCACCTGGCCCGCGTGCGCCTGGTCCTGCGGCTGTTGAACGTCCTCCCCCTCCCCCTGGTCCTGCTCCATTGCCTCGTGCTCCTGGTCCTGCCGCTGTTGAACGTCCTCCCCCTCCATGTTAGCTGGGGGCTCCGCCTGAGGGTCCTCCTGGGGGTCCTGCTCCTGGTCAGAGTCCCGGACCTGGTCCTGGACCTGCTCCTGGTCCTGCTCCTGGTCCTGCTCCATTGCCTCGTGCTCCTGGTCCTGCCGCTGTTGAACGTCCTCCCCCTCCATGTTAGCTGGGGGCTCCGCCTGAGGGTCCTCCTGGGGGTCCTGCTGCTGGTCAGAGTCATGGACCTGCTCCTGGTCCTGCTGCTGTTGAAGGTCCTCCCCCTCCATGTTAGCTGGGGGCTCCGCCTGAGGGTCCTCCTGGGGGTCCTGCTGCTGGTCAGGGTCATGGACCTGCTCCTGGTCCTGCTGCTGTTGAAGGTCCTCCCCCTCCCCCTCCTGGAAAATCTCCTCTTCCTTTACCTCGACCATTTGAAGGTCCGCGTATTGCCCAACCCCGCCCGCCTCCGTGAAGTATCGGGTCACTCGCAGGAGAAAATCGTTATAACTCTCCTCCGCGGGATCGAACTCGGCGCGACGTTGTTTGGAGGTCATTTTACCGGTAAATGAAGCGGAACGCCCGATTGGGGTTTTTATAAGGACCGTGCCCGGCACGCGGGAGCGTGGGCTGACGTCAGATAGTGGGAGACGTGGGAAAGTGTTAAACGTGGGAAAGACACTGAAAGTCGACGACCTATCTTTGAAATATAGCGAAACGTCACGAAGTACAGATAGCCGCCATGGGAAGGGGCCCGTGAGAACGACACTCCGCCTGTTAATTAGAT
Source organism: Lepidonotus clava (assembly GCA_936440205.1). Taxonomy (NCBI): domain Eukaryota; kingdom Metazoa; phylum Annelida; class Polychaeta; order Phyllodocida; family Polynoidae; genus Lepidonotus; species Lepidonotus clava. The sequence goes on from OW387135.1 coordinate 27,026,864, forward strand.
GGCGTTATGAACGTTTGGTTTTTTCAATTTCATTTTACAGAAATATTTGTGTCTAGCTTTGTTCTTGGAAATCATATTACAATCCTTTAGTTGAAAGAAAGGGGGAGTGGAAGAGTGGGTAGTACCCAAGAACGCGGGATACTGACCGCCTGACCGCCTATTATTGTTTTTGGAAATCATTTTACAAACTTTTATTTGAACAAAAAAAAAAATAAAGGCGGGGTGGGAGGCGTCGAGAGCGGGGGGGGGGGCGGGGGTGTTCCCCCCGAGTAGTACAGATAGCCTCCGTGGGAAGGGGCCCATGAGAACGACCCTCGATGTCAATTAGATGGCGTTTTCCACGTTTGGTTTTTTAATTTCTTCTTACAAAAATATTTTTGTCTAGCTTTGTTCTTGCAAATCATTTTACAATCATTTAGTTGAAAAAAAGGGAATGGAAGAGGGGACAGTACTCAAAAACGCGGGATACTGACAGTCTAATATTGTTATTGGAAATCATTTTACAAACTTTTATTTGAACAAAAAAAAAAAAAAAGGCGGGGCTGTAGGCGTCGAGGGCGGGGGGGGGGGGGTTCGTCCCGAGTAGGGGGGGCTGGAGACCGTGCGAGGTTAACAACCACCGGGGTATGGGACCGTAAGGGTCCGTCAAAGTTGTGGCCGGGAAACCGGCACTTGAAAAGCGTTTTACGCCAAGACCCGTCCTAACACTTTGCCAACGGTGCTTGTTTTGGGAGTTCTAGTCACTCTCACTTTGTTTGTACAACGGTTTAGTGGACCGAGGGCGACCGACCCGGCGGCCTAATCCCCTCCCCCCCCCCCCCCCTCTCCCAGACACCTATGTTGTGATACGTTGACTAGCGAGCGGCAGCCCAATAATGACAGGGATTGTACCAAATACTTATTGAATTCCTCAAATGATGTAATAGCTGCTCTTATAGTCATGTAAAGGGTGTTCTCCCGGTGACGTCACTACATGTAGTACCCTAAGCCTTGTGTGTGCAGGTAGATAAGAGGTGTTGGTTAGCAACAAAAAAAACACTTTAGATTATTAACTCCAGCTTATTCTTCCCTGAAAATATAGGAATATTTAGAGATAGATACCTATGTCATTTAAAAAAATTCTTTTTTAGACGTAAGGAAAATGAGAGCTATGTCCAACCTGCTATAAGAAATTTGAGAAGCTATAAATGTTTTCAAGGAAACACTACCGAAAAAATGCTGCCTTTGAAAGAAGCATATTGTACCAGGGTGCAAAGTGTTGGAACAATATGCTAATAGCTGTGAGAGCTGAACAATCACTATCAAAATTCAAATTGTCATCTAAGAATGAAATGTTGTTACCCATCACATAATACTGTCAGGGGACCTAATAGTCAAAACTTAGTAAGTACTTGTAAATGTTACACATTACTATATTATTTGTTTATGTGAAAAGGGACTCAAATGACTTGTGACCTTGTATTGTGGGTTTATGGGTAAGGGTAGTTACTCTTTTTCTTTATTTTTCCTTATTTGTTTTTGTTTTTGTTGTTGTTGTTGTTTTCTGTTTTTCTTTATGTTTATATAATTGTATTACAATGCAAAATTCCTTATAAACTAACTGATGATTATAGGCCTATTTAAATGGTATCTTAAAATCGTGTCACGGGAACTTTAAATTGAAAGGAAAATTGTAACTTATATTCATCTTATTAATATATTCACTTCAATTTCCCCAAACTGCACATGAGTACAATCAGTTCCCAGTTTTCTGATAATCCACCCGGGGTTATCTAGGTGAACAGCATCTAGTATCTTTAAATCAATTTTTCCTCATTTTCCTATTCAGCAGATAGATTTTTCCTCCGCTTCCACAAAAACCACAAGGAGAATGACATGCCCTATCCGATGGAGTTCGACATCGACGAGTTCTGTGGGCTGGAGGTGGGGTGCACCCAGGAGAGGAAGGGGATCTTCTTTAAGACCACTCACAACAGAACCTTCCTGAGGCTACTACTCACCGAAACCCGCACCCTGGAGTTTGTAGTGGAGAAGGAGAGCGACAGGCCCCTGGTGGCCTTCAGAACCATCGAGACCTGGCGCAAGAAGTTCTCCAAAGAACTCGGTTACAGTAAGTTATAGTAGTATATATCGAGTTTATCAAATGGTCCCTTGGGGACGATTTTAAGAGATATCTTTTGGTCAGTTTGAGGAACCATCAAAAAGCTTAAGGTTTACGAACTAAAGTACACATGAGTTGAAGCTCCACAGTAAAGAATATCTTACTTTTCCATATATATACTTCCATTTACTACATACACACATTTTCGAAAATTTCAGACCCCTCCCAATCCCCTTCGGCTGAAGCACGTATTGGATTTGTATAGGAACGTACGGACATTTTTTTAAAAAAAATGCAGCCCCCACTCCACAATCCCTGAATGAGTTGATATCTAATGGAAAGCCTCTGAAACCACTAAAGAAAGGGCCTTTCAAGCTGTTATTTGTTGAAGGTCGCCAGCTTGATGCTACTTTTTTTGTTAGAAGCAATAGTTTACCCAACACCAAATGTTAAAAGGGAGAGACCCAGTTACATATAGGCCATTTCACTCGAGCGCAGTCATGCAGTCAGCCACTGCATATCTGCCATGTGTCCTGATTTAGTCCAGACAGTCTCAATTTTAGGCTCTGACCCTATACCGCGTTAGGGAGAGGCCCACTGGGCGCCGCCATCTTGGAAAAGGGGTAATCCTGATAAGCTAGAAAGTCGCGCTTGTCCCCCCATTGGTATTGGCGCCAAGGCTTTGCGCATGCGCAGACCAGGACTCCCGAACGCGGTATAGTCCCGGATTGTGACAAGAGTATCACCATTTAGTCCTGACTTCTTTCAGTGTTACATCCTAGCATTCCACACCCTGTCATCTGAACATTCTATTTCCTTATAAAGATAGGAGTATTATCAGTTAGATTTCCTTGTTAAACTTGTAACCGGATATAGAACCAAAGATTAGGACATATGCTAGTCAACGGAGGGCAATCATCAAAAAAATACAGCGTGTGTAGGAGTAATGTCTGAGCCTAATGGCGACCAAGGAGTGACTAAATGGCGCCAACATGACCATGTGATCAATTAGCATACATGAATATTAATTAGGTTAGGCTCGCAGCATTCCCCGATGTAGCGGCAGGTATGAGCGCTTCAATGAAGTTGCCCGCATTCTGGATCTGCCGGGGTTTCGCAATAGGGATTGTTCAAGGGTCTCGACAGAAGACGTAAAGCACAGCCAAATTAAAGTTAAAGTCTTGTTTATTTAATAGCTCTCTCATGTTGTCTCACAAGGCTCTCTCATGTTGTTTCACAATGTCTTTGTCTCCAGCTATACCTTTTCTGTGTCTCCGTGAAAACTACAAATAAATACAAAAATGACACATACTTTAGTCACACAATACACCCAAGTGGTATACAATCATAATTTACCATCATCATTACCTCTATAATAGCTCTATAGAATATAGGCTATAACTCTACATAAGTACTACCACTTTATACTTTATAGGCTGGGCACCTTATAATGCTTTATCACTCTCTCTGACATATTACTACTTAAATGGGCCATGAGAGGTTATGTTCTACCAGTTATGATATGCAATACACAACTAAAAGGCCTCATATATATTCTGCACACACAGCTGACTGCACTCAGCACCATAGTAAATACATACTACTCATAGACCCAGACAGGGGGCAAAGCCCTTTACAGCTTTCACAAGTTTCACAATAAACTAGAGTTTATGTACACTCTAGCAGGACTAATGACTTATACATTCATGATCTCTGAACATAAATCTCACGTAAACATAAGTTTACTAACCTCCTTGGTCCCTTTTACAGCCAATATTCTCATATTTTGTAGCAGAAGTTTCAGTTCCCTCTCTCAGTTCTGTCTGCCATGTGGTTGTTTGCTGATGTCATACTTTTGCTGGTTATTTAAAGTCTAAGCCTTTACCTCCAGGAACCAGCACAGCTATAACCATCTACCCATGATTCCCTGTGGTTATGACCCATGGTTTTACCAGTAACATTGTTTCTCAAAACCATCACTTGGTGGCAGCACCTCCTGGCTACCTTTACACCCGATAATATATATCTATATAATAATAATAATAATTATATCTGACATAATGAAAATTCAACACGGGCATATAATACGTCTGTAAAGGCTTTAAATTAACCCGTTAGACCCCTATCCGTTCATATAGCCACACGTGGCTAGTTTCCTCAATCCGGCCATAGCCCTTCTGATGTTTTTCAGTCGTTTTCGTAAAATAGAACAATTCCAAGAGGACTAACACAAATATGTCCAATACATTAAATGAAAGCTAATCAGATTCATTGCTTACCATCGCTTGCTAAAAACTATATGTCTCCATCGTATTTTGGTAACGTTTAGCAGAATCCAGAAATAGCCGACCTGCATTGAATAGTCTAATTGGAAATTTCTTGGCAAATTCGGGAAAATCCTTGGGAAATACAGCAATTTTTTTTTTTTTTTTTTTTTAAAGAGCAGAGCTTTATTCACTTAAAAATGTTACAGACAATACTTTTTAACATCCTGCTTCCACTTTTTTCTTCTGTATATATAAGTTCTCAGAAATACCATTAACATGTCTCAATATTCCTACAGAAGTCTTGAAATATATAAAGGAAAAAAAAAAAAGAAAAAAAAGAGGAACAGTCCAAGTGGTATTTTAAATATAAGAGTCTGGTTATGATTCATTAACTCCAGTCTACCATGGCACAAAAGATTTACATAGATGATTAAACAAGCAACAATAATCAGCAATTGTACAGATGCACATTCTGCTATTATAGATTCCAATGAAATTATGAAGCATGTATTCTTCACAGTAGCTGGTCTGATGGTACTTTCTCTTTTTTCTTTCCTTCTATTCTCCCTATGTACCTTTCGACTGATAGTTTACAACTCAACTCATAAATCCATTGATATACATCGAGATATCCTTCATGAAATAGCCGTTGTCTATATATATAAAATTTAGCCCAGAGAAATACGAAATTTATAGTTTTAGCCCTCTCTGTTATATTTGTCAACCCCAAAATATAGTCTAATTCTGAGAAATCCTCCAAACAATAACCTAATACGTTTCCCACCCACTGCTTTATTCTCTTAAGAAATTTATGAACAGATGGACATGAAATAAAAAAGTGGGTTATTGTATCCTTTTCTCCACACACTTTACATTTATCATCAGCAACAACCTTTCGTTTACATAAATAATCTTGACATGGAACAATACGATGAATTATTTTAAATTGAAGGGACTGTATTTTAGTTTCCCGAGAGGCTTTAAATGCCATACAATTAACCTTCTGCCATTCTTCTACACCAAATACAATTTCAGGAAAATCTCTCTGCCATTTTTCATGCCACTGGAAGTTAATTTTTTGTCCACTACAAATGATACCATATAGAGTCTTTGATGTACAATTCAATATGTTCAAAGGTCTATCTTCATGATGTATGTATATATCTCTAAATGATACATTTTGAACATCAGTAGTCTTATTCTTGACCCATGGGATAGCCGCCTTAATTTGTAGAACTTCCAGAAAATTGCACTTCAGGCCATATACTTCCTTAATCGCTTTATCATCCATCAATTTTCCCTGCTCTGAGATCAGATCTGCAACCTTCAATATACCTGCACTCTTCCAATTATGCCAATCTACCACTTTTCTATTTATCAAAATTCTCTCATTTTTCCATAATATCTCATTTTGTATTTCGATATCAAAGAACAGCAATTTATTAATGTTTCTGGTGGGGCCTAAAGGGTTAAAAGTGAATACAGGGCTAGTATTAACCATTTACAGACTAGCACCAATTTAGCTCATAATGACAATTTAACACAGGCATAATGTGCCTTCTGGTGCTAGTCTGTAAGCGGTATTAGTCAAAAGCTGCCCAGTGGTGAGAACAGTTAAAATGTTAAGTGGTTAAGCTGTAGGCAGCAGACTGATACAAAAAATCTACGAAACACTCTTCATTCTAGGAAAAGCTCGCCTCTGAACCTTTATGTGACTAATGACAGTGAGATTTTACACTAAAAGCACTCAGTTAAGCCTTTATTCCACAGGCCAATTTGGCTGCTGACTTTATAAATTAACAGCATACGTTTGAAGTATAGGCATGTTATATATCATTAGAAATGCTTTATGATTTTCTCTCATAAGCTATATAAGATGTATGGTTTCATACCATATTTCTGGAACAGATGCATCAAATACAAAATCTAGTAGAATACAGGCTTTAATCACATCGCATTCTCTTTGTTCCAAGGGTAGGTCTGGTAGGAATAGAATATTGAATGAGGACAATTCTGACTATGTAACTATATTTATATCTTAAACTCTTCTGATTATGTTTTATCCATATGAAACTCTAAAACCAAGAAAAATGGTAGCCTTCAAGTAATGTAGGTCCAATAACTTAGGGTAGGCAGATTCATCTAAGATTTTACTCAGATATCTTCAGGTATTCTTGAGAAATCAAAATTCACACAAGACACCCTCAACAGCAACTGCAAGCATCTAAAATGCATATTTTGATCAAACATAAGTTATTAAGTCATAATATGCTTGTATAACATCTGCTATGTTCTGCCATAGGGTGTTATTGGAACGTGTACATCCGTGAGTGTGGCAAGGACTGGAGTGAGGGTTATGGAAAGCTGCACCTGACCTACGAGAGTCTGGCCATTGTGTCCACGGACAAGTTCCCGCAGACATTGGGCCACTGGCAACTGAAGAACGCCACGAAATGCAACTACACGAAGAACAACTTTCTCATCATAAGGTTCCTTGGCCAAGGTTGGTCTGTCCATCGATTTAAAATTTGCTAAGTTGTTATATTTTTGCCAGCTTGTCCCTTAAAGCTGTGCTTCTACATGGGACTATTGTAAATGGGGATATTTCAGTATAAGGCACAATTATTACAACTTTCTATGAAAACTCTACAAAATTAATACGTTTTGACAAACAATATGGCATTTGATAGTTAAGGTTACTGAAATAAGCATGAATTATGTTTTCCTATATCCCCAAGTATTGATGATGATATTATCATATTAAGATTTATAAAATCGCACCAATTGATAGATTTGCAGGTTTGCCAGCCAATCAAAATACTGTATTTCCAGGCAAAATAGGGTCGGATATTGTAGGACATTGTAGAAAAAAGCCAATATGTAAAGCTGCATTTTACAATTTTAGGGAGAAATTACTCAACCAAATTGCTTTTAATTTGGTTAATTTTGTATTATGCAACTGTGTGCATGGATGAAGCATGGATACCATTTAGAAAATATTTCATGGTAAACTTTAACTTCGGTGTAAACATTTTTTCAAAACCACAAAACCCACTGGTTATGACGCGCTATGTTCTGAGCATAAGAACCATGGGGCTGAATGATTCATTGTAAACAAGGATGGGCTTATTGATCTATTCCGTGCAATCAGTTTCAGTAAAGTTGGAAAACCAAACGAGGCCATTGCAGAGCAAACAGCAAAGCTTACCTCCCGTGTCTCAGAGACTCAGCAAATCCTAGTCTTCACTAAATAAAAAATCTCAGTGATGATTTGGTTATGGAGTGGTCCTTGCCAGCTCAGTTTCTGATTGTCAATAGGATGAGCTTGGTTTTCCTGACCAAACTGCCTGAGCTGTGATTTTATTTCACTTTTTTGTTTTTACTCAATTATGTCCTTGAAGAGTGACCACAACTTTGGTACCAAAAATGAACCCCAAACCATGCCTCAGGTAAGCCTGTCCAACCTGGACATTTGCCTAGAGCTGATGACCTGTAGTTGCCCTGGGCCAATGGGTAACTTTTTCCATTGTTTCTTGTTTTACCTGTATTGCCCTATTTGTAGCTTGCCATGTAGTTCAGGGCATGGATTTCCAGCTTCTGTTATGTAAGACTGCTATCATACAGGTTTTGGGTCACCATTAGTATGTTAAATAGTCTGTAAATGTGTTTTTTTTAAAGTTGGAAACAAAAAGTTGGACCTTTAAGGTCTGATGAAGACAACACCTTACTATAACATTTTAGGGACTAAGAAGAGACTGTTCAGTGCCAGCTAATGATGATTTGCAGACCTTTCAAATTAGTGGATGCTTTGTAAGAGGCCACAGGCCCACCACCCCTGATGACTTTTAACCCAGATTATGCTAACGTCCTACTGGTAGGACGCCTATACCATGGGTTTTGTGCTACTTGTTAAAGTTAGTCAAAATATGAATACAATCTAAAATCTTAGTGTAAATATGACCTCAACACCTGTAGATCATGAAAACATTCCAAATTAGAACATATCTCACGCAACATCATGTTGCCATGGCAACCAACAATGAGGTAAATTGACAAATACAGATGATAGAAAATTTGAAAAATCAATGTATGTTTTTCCTATGATATAATGAATATTTTGGGACAAAATTTGAATTTTAGATAGACCTTATAGAGCTCCATATGTATGCTAATTTTTATTTAAATCAAATAATAATGCCCAGAGATATTGAGAATTTTATATTGCCGTCCTACATGTAGGACGCTAGCATAATCCACTACCTTAATTTTATGCCCTGCATCAATGTGGATACTACATGATATAGCATTATTTTAAAGTTTTGTCATCATTTACTCACACATTTTGCATACAAAGTATGTAGTAGATGCCCATATAAGTCAAGTATGTAGTACTTTAAAGCTATTTTTGTATTTTAGAATTTTTTTATATTTTGCCTTAACCCTTTAATGACGGATAAAGGCATATTATCATAGATAACCAATAAATTGGGTTGTTGGTTACCGTGGTAACCCCAAAAATATATAAGAAATAATTTTTTTGCATCCTCCGAAAGTGGATTTCATAATTATGATTGGCTTTCCATTTAATGGATTGCTAGAATACTTATTTTTAAAATTAATAGTATGATTTATTTGTTATCATATATTTGCCAAAAAGGCTCTTTTTAGCATTAGCAAAGGGTTAAAGACCATGGAAATTATGGTAGTGGATTATGCTAGCGTCCTACATGTAGGGCGCCCCATATCTCAGCTTCTACTATAGATAGAGACCTAAAATTTTGTATGTGACTTATTATCTCATATATAGTGCCAGATATAAGATATTTAGAGTTTTGGATCATAATTGACACTTTAGTATAATTTGGGTTAACACTGTCTGCACCAATGTGATGTCTAGCAGTTGCTAGAAGGTTCTATTACCATATTCTCTCATTTTTCTAGATGAACCTCTTCAACTTGAGACTGAGGATGCTGAGGAAATCGCCAAAACTTTGGCAAAGAACATGCCTGAGTTGAGCAGTCAGCCGGTCTACATGGCCATGCCATCCCCAACAGATGAGCCACCGCATGGTGCCCGCAACCGTAAGTCAGTCCGGGTCAAGGGGATTAGGCCTCCATCTGACTCGGATGAGGATTCCGACACCCAAAGCATAGGCAGTGCATCAAGCTACTCGGAATCTCCAAACATCTGGGTGCCAGCCACGCCTGATAACTCTCCAAGGCAATTCTCCTATGATCCTGAGCATGTGTCCCCAGGGGAGATCGCTCAGTGTGAGAAGACCAAGAAGAACCACACGGTGTACCCTTCACGCTCTCCCAATGTGGGCCGCCGGGATAATTATAATGATAAAACACTGGTGCCCTTAAATAGGATCCAGAACCCCTCTGAGGGGCAGTATGAACCTGCTGCTCCAGTGAATGCAAAGTTGGTGAACGGCTATTGTGGTGGTCCGGAAGATGTGTTCGTTAAACCAATAGGTGAGAAGCAGAAGAAGGCCAATCTGGGCTACCTTAAGATGGCCAGACCCCACCATTTGGCCATCTCAATGCCTGACATAAACCAACCAACAAGTGGGGAGAAGCCAATACCTTCACCAAGGTTAAAGACTAATGACAACAGCCGACTTTACCCCAGCAACCCACCACCCCGCCCGGCCAAATCCCCTATTTTAAACCACAGAAAAATGCCCCAAGAACCTGTGCCCAGGAGCCCCCTCCCCGCCGACCACCCCCAACCACCACTTTGCCCTCATCCAAGCTTTGAACAGAAATCCAAACAGACTATCAGGCCACCAGAGTCCCCCCGGCATCCCCAAGGGGGCAGAACACCCGTGCCCTCACCAAGGCAGAAAAAGCCCATCAGTGATGCACCCAATCTGCAAAAAGACTACCTGAAGCATGATGACATCAAACGCATGAATGAAACCGCAATAAAATGCAGAACCTTGCCGCTGATGAAGAAACTCTCGCGGTCTCTTGACTCGCTGGCCACCATTGACAGCTGGCACCGAACCCTGGATAACTCTGGAGGCGGTCGGATAATCAGCCGACACAGCCACTCCAGGAAAGTGATCAAGAAGTCTTCATTACGCAAGGAACAGCTTAGGCCCCGCAGCTCATACTCAGATGCAGATATTGAGGACCTGACCGATGACAAGATCTATGATGTCAGCCACATCCTTGACCACCTGAATGACCACCTCGATGACCGGTCCTACCGACAGAGCACAATGTGGTATGTCAACATGTTGTCCTCTTTCGACAGACCTGCTGATCGGGCCAAGCTTTCTTCAGCACTTGTAGACTCACCGCCTCCACCACTGCCGCCAAGAGATAAACAGCCAGAGTAAGATTTTTAATACTAGTTTCACTTTTACAAAAACATGCATGGAAAGAACAATTCACAGTAACAAATATCTTGATAGAATAACGCAAAGCTTGGATATCCATATCATGCCATTGTCCGAAAGTAAGGGTACACCCTGCACCTGGGATGCATGGTTTGGCCCCAGGGTGCATTGAATACAAATACTGTACACCCTGATATGCACACGTATCATGCACAGAGCATGGCACACTGTATAGAAGAGAGGATACATAAAATACAGGCCGGGTGCACTTTTTAGAACCATGCACCCGGGAGGTGCATATACTTTTTCATTAATTTCGAACACTGCGTGTCTAATGTGAATCAGATTTATTACCGGGCTTCTTTAGGTTGTTTGATATGATACATGTCATGGTTGGAAAATGTTGTATTACATTGGGTGATACACAAAAAGGACATTTATGTTTATCATTTTATGCATTTTTAAAGAATCATATCAATTTGTCAATTACCGATCAATATCCCGGACCAAAAGGCAGTAGTTACCTACTTATTTAATCAGTATGTCCTAAATACTTAAATGAGCTACTGAAATGCTATGGATTGCACTCCCTAACTCATTTATCAAATATTCCAGACATACTGATTTACCTCTATATTGCTACTGCCAACTCATTCTTAATCAAATCTGCACTAATAATAAACTGTATTTTTACTGAATTTTATTCCGGGTATGTTATCATGATGCAGAACTGAAATATCTTTCGAGTTAAATAACCATACATACTGTTTTGAACTATTTCCAGACCAATAGCAGCACGGGTAATTCCAACAGTCTCAAGCGAATACTGGAGCGCAATGAATGTATGTACTGACATTATTTCTTATCTGAATGTTTTTGATGTTACACATGGCCAAGTTTTTATCTTAAAAATGACAACTAATGGAGAGTCTACAGAAGTCGCTGGCTCATCCTGTCGGCATCCTACAGGCTCCCCATGGACGTATCTATTCTAGATGTTTTCTTTTACTATTTAACTCATTTAGAAACCAATATCCTATTTTGAGAGATTTTACCTCATCTACATACCGTCTATAACTGACCATTTTACTTTTGAAGAGCTCCTAAAAGTAAATGACAAAGAAGAATATATCTTGGCAGCTGAATATTAAATTGATAACCATGGCCCATTTTGGGAGATCTGCACACCGTCTATGGCTGATCATATTACCACTCAGGATCTTCTAAAAGAGTAAATATTCACAGAGGACATGGCTTGACTTGGCCCCAATATTTTGATAAGCTGGCTGGTCCCAGTGTGTAAGTTAAAAAGTTTAGTCCCCAGTGCCGCGTCGCATAACGGGTTTCGCAACAGCGAGGGTTGTTCCCTGCTCGCTGTTGCGAGGGATGTCCCTGTTGCGATGGGACCCCCTGTTGATTTGTGGCTGTTCCACTGAACCAATTTTAATTCTGTAAACAGTTCTGAAAACTAGATATTCAGATCTAAAATCCCTAAAATTCTCAGCCTGGTGGGATTATTAGAAATGGGTGAAAATTGATGCCGAATTTTGTGTATAACAGGGAGACTTTGCCAAACCCCCGCAGTTTTAAAGAGCGACATCGCTCCTTCCGTTATGCGACGGGGCACAGTGGCCCGTTGCACAATGGATTTTCGTTGAGGATCGAACAACGAAAGCACAACGAACTTTTGCTTAATAACAAAATGTTTCGTTGTAACGAAAATGCAATATCACTGGTTCTAATGAATGAAATCTAAATCTGTAAACTGTTATAAAAAGGGAAAAAATCTGGAAAAAAACTGTAAAAGTTACAGCTCTTTTAGGGCATTCTAAATAAAGAAAAAAAAGTGTCAAAACTTTCGTTGTTAAGATAAAAGTAACAACGAAATGTTTCGTTGTTTTTTTATTTTCTTTGTTACGAAAATCATTGTGCAACAGGCCACAGATGCCACTTTCTCTGATTTCCCATTCCGCAACGTAGGCCTTAAATTCTGCTAGATGCTTCGCCTGGTCAAAATACAATTATATCTTCTTTGACAGATTTGCCACACACTGCGGATGGTGTTACAGAAGGATGCCCCTCACCCTGACACGCTCCAACTGTCAGGCCCACTCCGCAACAAAGTGTGCATGCACCTCTACATCACCAACCTTGGGACGAAGGACTGGAGGGACCTCGCCGACATCGTTGGTAAGCAAGATTTTACCACTCTTTTATTATTTTCTTTAGGTGGAGATCTTATTACCTAAAATCTTCAGGACCTTCCCTTGCTTTCAGATCAGTCACAGAATAAGCCCATCCAACATTGGGTGTATCCTGGTTTGCACAAGGGTTGGACACAAAATAGACATATAAGCCATCCTTGTCTCCTGGAGTTGGGGTTACTAAAATAAGAAAGGTTATGTTTTTCTATCCCCAAGGATGAAGGGGTAATGTGGGAAGTCCAATATCCATATTATTACATACTCTATTTTCTATTTCCTACATAAATATATTAATCAAATATATCAAATGCAATAAAAATTAAATAACTACAACAGAACTTAAAATAACTTTCAATTTCCTATTTTCTGTTATACTTATAGTTTATATCTAACACTAATGCCATTAAATTGAAAAATACACAAAACAGGAAAACAGACAATTGAACCCAGTCTTAATATGCAAATTAGGCTCCGCCCACCTCATTAATATTCATTTTCGCTGGTTCCCTGATGCTTCACAGCCTATACCGCAATCGGGAGAAGCCCCAGTGGGCGCCGCCATATTGGGCAAGGGGTGGCCCTGATAGGCTGAAAAGTCGCGCTTGTCCACCCACAGGTAGTGGCGCCAAAGTTCTGCGCATGCTCAGACATAGACTCCCGAATGGGGTATTACACACCAACAGTCTCCACTCTCCAAGCAGAAACAGGCACATGTAGAGTTCCCTGCTGGGAGAGTGATGCCCTGCTTGGAGAGTGATGCCTGTCAATCATGTATGCTCATTTGCATATTAAGACTGGGTTCAATTGTCTGTTTTTCTGTTTTGTGCATTTTTCAATTACATGACATAAGTCTTAGATGTAAAGTATTGGTATGAAAGAAAATAGGAAATAGAAGGTAATTATAAGCTCACTTGTAGTATTTTCATTTATATATCATTTGATATATTTGACTAATATATTTATGTAGAAAATAGGAAATAGAAAATGTTATTATATGAAAATTGGACTTGCCACATTACCCCTGCAAAATATAAGGTGACATTTTAGACATTTTAGGAGCAATCTGTCGACCGAATTGCTTTGGTTAATTTTATATTTTTATTGGTATTGTAAAATGGGATGGGCTTATACCGTTGATGTAATATCATGAATAGAATTATGAATCACATATATATGCAAATAGAATATCATTGTTCAGAGGGCGGTAATGATAAGTAGTCATTTGATACGTTTGCTGGCTATGTAGTTGCTGTAAAATCTTCATATACTCTGTACGAGTGATTAATAATCTACTCATAAATTCCACAAAGTGCTCAACCTCTCTAGACAATACATTCCACAGTAATGCACCTTTATGAAAGAACTATTCTGATGTTCTCGTAACACTAGAGTTCTTGTATGTATATTCTTCACTTCCTGCGTGCCCGAGACGCGGGTACAATCAAAACCAGTCTTGCGTCTAAGAACTTGGAAGTACATGTATATTTTCCAATATCACTAACTACTTTATATATACATGTTTATATACTGTGCTTGTGACAATGTAAGATACTGGCGCTTTGAAGTACTCACAGAAAAAAAACACAGAAAATCTTAAATTCACATCGACACTGAATAACAAAAAGAGGCCTATTCATGGCAAAATTTATAAGTAAAATAAATAATATTTGACGATTTTACTGACCAGACCATGCTTTTATGTCGTAGAGTGCGATCCTCTTTTCAGAAAAAAAAAAGCTTAGTTTCATGAACCCTGGCAACCTTGTTTTGGGGTATTTTCAGACCAGATCTCAACTTTAACTTAAAATACCTTAGAAGAATTCGAATTTTTAATTTTAGGTTTGGAACACCAGGCGGTCGAGATCATCGAAGCCTTCACTGCCCACCACAACCAGCAGACTGCGGCGGAGATTGTGTTACGCCACTGGCAGCACTGCTACAACCGTTACGGTTACGACCGCGTCAAATGTCGAAAGAAGTGCACGCGGAAGGACCTGGAGCAGATCCTGCACGACATGCAGCGCCATGATATTATACAACTTATAAAGGAGGATAGGTCGGTGGTACCTAGCAGCCGATGTTGAGAGGGATTTTCTGTTACCTAGACGTATAGGCATAGTTAGAATTGCCTCTTTTTTTTGGTGTTTTTTTTAATTTTTGCATGGTTAGAAGAAAGAAAAATCTGAGATGCAGTGTTGAATGGATCCAGGATTTTGGAAAAAAACGGGGTTGGTGCACGCTGTACCTTGAGCTACTATCAGTCTTATAATAAGGTTTTTGTTTAGTCCCACTTCTAATATGATTTGACTGAGGCGGAGGCAGTGAGACAACGGTACACATGTATATGGTGAAACGTATGCAAAGTGTCTGAATAAGAAAGTTGGGGGAACTAAAACTAAAAAGCATGTCTACGTGGTAATTGGAAAGTCCTTTGGTAAACTATCAAGTTTTTCGGTCTGCCTCACAGCAAGTTATTCTCTGGTAACAGCTTATACATGCTTCCTAATTGTCGTATCTTTGGAGCCAAGCTCAGAAGTCTGTTCATCAGAACTTTATTGTATGTATAGAAATGTTAATGTTATGTTATGAAACTACACAATGCAACTAAATAGTTGTAAATATCATAGTTGTATCAGATTCGCTTCAGGCTGATATTACTATAGTCTATCCAAGATCCCGGTAGTTATCACAGTTCACAGTATGGTATCACAGATCATAGTATGGTATTTTTTGCCTTAGACCCTATTTTCGTTTTTTACTAACAAAATGTTATATAAATATCTATATCATTTTTTGTTTATGTATTTCACATACACACGCAGCCACTGCAAAACTGGTAGATATAACGCCAATCGCAGTTTATATAAAAATGAAAGCTTACCATGAGATATTACTTTGCCTTCCTGGTTTATTCCCCTCAAGACACTATTGCTCCTACAAAAAAAAAAAATGTAACAGCCTTTTCCCAAGGGAACCAATGCTAAAGCCCGTCAGTCTAATCCATAATGTCGAACAATTTCTTTTTAAATTGTCAAGAAATACAGCATTTGCATTGGCTGGCAAAGAAGTAAATCTGTTAGTTGATGAAATTTAAGCAGTACTCGATGATTAAAATAAACACACACAAAAAAAACACACGCCATTCTAGCCTGTTCCAGTGATCTAAAGTATCAAAACCAGAATGGCTTATATGCTGCATTTTGCCCAACACTTGTCCAATCCCGGGAAGTACACAATGTGGCATGGGTTTGAATAGCCTGTCTGTTTGGAAGCAACTGTACTGAGCAAGGAAATGTATAAATGTGAAGGCAATTATAAATCCTAGTTTCACATACTGTGAGCGACATGGGTCCATTTTTGGTCAGGTTCTAATGTGAATGAGGCGGGATTCTTGGAAGCTGATTTTTCTTTCCAAGTGTCCCCCTTCTACACACGAGGAAGCTGCTATTGTTGCTCATGACTGCGTGAGAATGCTTAAGAGCTAGATTACTGTACGTTCATTTCTTTTATTTGTAAATACATCCAGACACATTACCCTGTAGAATTAACAAGTAGGGAAGATATTTTCTAATTATCATGTTATATTATCAGCAGGTCTGACCTGAGATTTTGCATTACACAGCTGACATTGACTACCGATTTAGGGCGCGTTTCACAATAGAAGAATTTAAAATGCGTTCTTTTATCTTAGATATTAAGATAAGATGCTTTTAGAAAATAGTCTTAACTTGATATAATACATGACTAACAACAGGGACATAAGATCGTAAGTCTGGAATACAACAAAAGAACATGTCAAAATATCATAGACTTAAAACTACAATCTTAGAGTTACGGGCAGTGTGAAACACCCACCGAATCTGGTGACTTAAGGAAACCCCAAATCGTTATACTTGTGGTGCTTTGTATATTTACTGTGTGATGGTGTTTAGGCGCTTTTTTCTATGTATAGAACTTGTCTTTTCGAAGGGACGCCTTCCAAAGAAAGAGTGAGGATAAAATGCATTCATATCACTCTCGACTTTAGAACACTAGTTAGTCTTTACATTCGTTAAGATGGTAATGCTAGGGGGTTGAGTCATATGCAGTTAAGTCTATCGATCATTAGATAAGCTGGGTTATTCTTTTAAACTAAGAGACATTCTATGACAAGTATAGTATGACCACATTGACGTTTTAATTCAGTAGAGGACTACGCCAGTCTATTTGGTGCACTAAGATATTTACTTCTGCATAATTTGTATGGTATTTCCCAGATGCATGCATTTCGTAGTTCAATGCAAAAGTCTGGGAGTCATGTTCAAGGCTGTTCAATTTACTGGATTTGCAGAATTAACTTTAGGTTGTAACACACACACATGTGCACTGTAAATGTAGTTTACTAAGGGGGAGTGTTGCAGTAATTATTAGCTTTATCTTCTCTACATTGGGATCATTCTTACCAAGGAGTTCGCATTCTCTTAAAGCCGTGTTCTCATCCGTGAAGTGCTAAGCTAACATAATATATATGCTGATGTATTAAAGCCTAACAACGCCACAGCCGGCGACGTGTTTTGCGACGTTAGAACGTAATCCAGCAACGTTATTGGTCACGTCACGAATTTGACGCCAAGGTATGGGAGTTACAACGTAGCAAATTACAACGTCCTCACGGACAAGAACGCGGCTTTTAATCTCAAGACACTGACCCACAATGAATAATGCAAATATACATGTTGAAAAGTTGGTGAAGAGTACGGCCGTCTTTACAGTTTAACAAAATACATCTTGGTTCAATATGCAGGTGTCATGAAATAATGGAAAATAGTAAACCGCGACTAGGTTCAATATCCCGGTGAATCTGACAAACAGGGGACTTTTTTTGCGAAATATATAAACGCTGAATAATAAATACGGTATGTCTAATGCATAAGCAACGTTGGTATAGGTAACCGCTGAGCAGCTTAGTATTGGTAGGAAAATATAACGTTTTCTTCAAACGCACATATTCAAATAGCCATCAAGCTTGTTTTTGATATGAGGAATACTCGATGACATATTCTTAGGGACAGGATTTTGTTGGGATAAATCAAGCACTATATACAATATATCATTAAAAATAGCTCAGATAGGATTCCAACCATGCTTATCGCACTGTCTTTTTTTGAACAGAAGTATTACCCTGAAGTCTGATACGTTTTCAACTAAACAAAACATATACATTTGAAGTTATTATACATGGCAGGCAAGCCACAGGGTAATACATACACAAATGAAAAATCTGACCAATTAAGTATACATTTTTGTCTGAATTAATGAAAGTATATCTGTATGAATTTAAGAGCCCTACCGCGTTACCCTGTTGTACAAATTGAACTTAGTCTGAGACGATCACGTTTTCCAGAATCATCAACCCCCTCAACACTTTCTGACGGTCTTATACTTTATTATTTTCCTAACCAATGTACACAGAGTAACTCTAATTTACCCGGGATATAAAAGGTGATTTTCACCAACATATTTTTAAGAGTTGGCACTTGAGAGCACTTGTACAATTGTATATCCTGATATCTATACTGAAAGAATATTTATCAAATATTTTCCTTTGATTTAACTTTACCCCTTAGGGGTTACTTCCAGTACACATACAGATAGCAGAGCAAATATCTGGAGCAATGAAAAGTTTCAGCATTTACAGATTGGACTCTGATCGGGGGCGATCCTTTGATCTCTAGAAATCCGTGAGAAAACTACATTCACTTGTGGTGATACATATTGTTTCATATTGAGAACACCAGGTTGCATTGTGCTTATATTATAAATGGGTTAAGAAAGAGAAACTCTGAGCGAAGTTGACGATAGAAATAAAGCCTAGTAACACATAACTTGTCTCCTGGTTTTCGTTATGTTTTATCATAATCTGGATATGAGGAAAGAAATTGGAAAAGCCGATCAGATATCATGATCTATTTTCCATGATCCTTTAAGATTTTTCATAAAATCCTGAACTTAATCTTAGAAAAACCAGATGCATTTTCAACAGTGTCCTGAAGTTTAACGACATTTAACTACTGTTTCTCTACAATTTGGCCACCAAAGTTTAGTCTCAAACTGTTTGTTGGACCTATTGATAATTTGAGTAACATTATTTCACTTAAATGGCCGCTTCAATGGTTGCTGATGGGGAATCGGAATTCCTACGAAAATCTAACTCCTCCATCCCTGATATATATAGTTTTGCAGAAATGGCATTGGTTAAAATTTAGGACATTTTGTACGTATCTGTTGGTACACCGTTAATTTGGGGTGAGGTGATAAAAAATGACAAATAAACGTAGTATCTTTCTTAAAAAGTATATATTTCACATAGTAAATAAGTGATACTCTTACATGAAAATATGACCACGAAATTAAGTTTGTGTAAGTACAGCCATTTCATTGCACTCAGAGAAAGACGTGTCGTTTAAAGTTATGTCATTTATAATATTTCCATTTATTTTGGAGGCCAGGGGCATCATCTTGAGAAAAAATAGCTTATATTTGATCATCATATTTCATCGGATAAGTATGCATCCTGTGAATCAATTAGTTATCTGAGTAGATGTACCTCGATGATACCTTCAGTGCGGCAGATGCGGAATGGTGCAAGTTCAGAAGTCCAGAAGCTGTTCAAGTAAGCAGTAAAACACACGAGTGACTCAGATGTTTCCGTATTTTTCTTCATCAATTTTCTATTTCTACAACACATTCTCCGAATAGCTTTTTACAATGCAGCTGGTTTTTTTAAAAATGTTTTTACCATTTACGTATATATATATCACTCAAAAGCAGACAAATCATTTCGAAATCGTTTCCAATAACTAATACTAGTTCTAAAGATATACTGTAACCGTAAACCGTACACGTTACCGTGACAGAACTTTGTATATTCAGGAGAATTATGTGCAATATCATAAAGCCCGTAACATAAGCCGCATCCTTCTTTAATGAATACCCAGCTTTTAAATTTCTGGCAGTTTTCAATTTACAAAATTCATATCAAATATAACAAATTAAACTGAACCCGTATCAAAGAGGTACTTTATGCACAAAGTGTAGGGTAAAATGTTTTTATAAACACTGGAACAATGGAATATTCGGATTCTTCAGGTTAGATTAAGAACTAAGTATCTCTTTATAATGAAACTTACCAATTGAGGTAGTATTTTCTCGAAGTGTTCAATATGAACAACGGACGCATCCTCCTGCTGAAAGATATGATATAAAGCATGTGTTTAAGTTTCATGTGTTCCTCACTAATCATACTTAGAATAATGTAACTTTTTTTAATAACACTTGAATCAAGGTAAACTTCAGACAACCATGAATTCATTTGGACATCTTACATTATTATTAAGGAAAGACAGCATCCGTGTGAGGCAAACTCCTAGGACACCTTTAACCAAAATTAACTGTTCTATTGTATTAGACACATATATACAGTATATGCAAATAAATAGTCAATCAATAAACGTGAATTAAAGAAATAATTTATAACTGTATAAAAGTAAGAATCTAGATTTTCTTATGTTAGCCCGAACCTTCTGTTGTATTTGGAATGGAGGCATGGAGTTGTTATTCAGTTGGTTATCTCTCAGAACAATAAATCTTTGAACTACAACATGACGATGTAATAATAAAGCACTGGAAAAATTGGAGGCAGTAGCTACTTACCTGGGCTCTCACAGCTGCTCTTCCCGTGGCCTCTGAAACGTGCAGATTCAAGTAAGTTCAACTCTTAAGTTCAACTTTCAAAAAGTATGCACTGAAAATATCAAAATGTTTAAAACCAGCCTTTATATCTCTTGGTGACACAACAGTAAAGTTCTACTTGGGTCTTTCCACTAAAAAAATTGTCTTAATTTTGCTTAATGAGACGTATTTTCAATATTTCTCATCTCCTTTTTTGTCCTTAAAATATGTTAATCCATTACCAACGAATATTTTACTTTCCGATTGACCACCTTCAGGGCCACCCAGGTGGGCAGAAAATAAACTGTTCACTTTGATATGGTTTTGACGATCTGAACACCACATCAAATGGTTTAATCACATAAACCTACCAGCAACAAATACACGTAAAAGCTCCACTGCAAGTTTGGATGCATCGGCATTTACTGGAAAAAAACGACATTAAGGTTTATGTAGACGTTCGAAAGAAAGAACTAAGTGTACGTCATTTAAGTATCTATTCTAATTTCTGTTAAGTTTCTACATCATCTCAGTATTTATTAGTTTTTCTTTTTTTACTATTTGAATAAGGGTCCGAAGATGGCATTGCGCTAAAATAAAACAAAAGAGTTCTACCGCATTCATCGGACTAGGTTTCAGTATAATATGACATGACTTTATGAGGTCAATATTATTAAGCTCCGGACACTATTTCTCAAGTCTATGGCTCAGATAAATATGTAAAATATATATCCTGGCAGGCATAAATGATTAGACCCGTAAACTCTTTTTCCATACTTTTCCTCAAATTTCGACATTCCCTGAGGGGAATCCATTAGAATTCAGGCAAGGTGCATAAGACTTTTTGGCCTCATTGGAAAGCAATCTATTAAAGGAGATGACATTAAATTCGATCCTTACTCCTTGTCTTCTCATCCTTGAAATTTGCTTGTAACAACTTGACGACGGTTTCCTGAAATAAGAAAAAAATGACAAGTTAAGGATAGACAACTGTTGATCGGCCACCTTTCATACAATCTCACTTCTCTCTGTAACTAAACATGATATATTAACGTGCTATATATCAAATGAAAGATAATATTTTTCTCTGCCTAGTGATCATATCATTATCCTGATGAGCTACTTAATCGAGACAGTGTCAATAAAAAACTATTTTTTTCACTTTTATTTTTCGAACATCAATATCTCTTTTAATAATAAATATACAGTGACCAATTTTTTTCCAGATGTCAATAACATTCATTCAGAGGGAACCGTGTCTCAGAATTTTGATTAAGGCCCTAGTTCATATTTTATGTCAAAAAACGGGTAACTTCTAAACATTTTTTAAAACTTAATTTTCTACATTTCATAAAAGAAAATCTGGGGCCTAAATACAAATTCTGAGACACGGTTCCCTCTGAATGGCCTTAATCTACATATATTTAAAATTTCAAGTATGTAGATTGAATATCAACTGAGATATCCTTGTTCAAAATAAAGTAGTAAAAAATCAATTTTTCAAATTCCTGACTATCTATTACAGGCATCAATGCTCGTACATTTATATCTTTTATATCATTAGGTAGGATTCTTAATTCATCAATTTGAGGATATATGATATATGTTTGGAGTTAAAGAGATCACAGCAGAATGTGCATTTTACCCTGGCCACGGCAAAACACCCCTAGTCAACAGTTGTCTATCCTTAAGTCACCGCCTGTCGGGGTGAAACTAAGTTCAAAATCATGGATAAGAAGAAAGTTAAAACAATAAATAGACAAGCTAGATCTATGTGGTGGTGGTAGACGTGGCTTGTGAAGACCGGTGCGACCGCTGAAGTGAAAAGGATTTTTTTTCTATTCCACTGGTTGAGTACAACGTACAATAACCATGGAGAAGAATCAGATTTGTCTCATTAATAAATAGACAAGCTGTATTAGCATCTAGACTGATGTCATTAGAGAGCTAATTATAAGCATGTCATCTGGATCTAAAGGTATCTACCCACACATTTTTGAAAATTAATTTAAGAAGTTTTGACCAATATAGAGACCAAGATCACAAAAATGAAAGAATTTGTTTGCAGAATAGATATATTGTAATTAAATTTCAATTAAGTGTACCCATTTTAACATGGGATTTAGAATCTTGACAATATTTCATTTTAACTTCTCAAAAAAAACCCAGTTAAGACCTTTTTAAGACCTCTATATAGATCTAACTGCAAAACTGTCAAATTTAAGACCTTTTTAAGGCCTCAAATTTGAGCAATCATCTTAAGACCTTTTGAAACCTTTTAATTTAACGTTAAGACTTGCACGGGAACCCTGAACTGAAGCTGACACGGACTGAAAAAAAAACCCACTACTTTTGTCACAAAAATGATCAATAGACTATAGAGGATCTAAATCTAACCCATGAGGCATGACACTACCCTTGCTGCGCCCACTCTGAAGCTGCTTGCCCCTGCCAGTTAGACTATGTAGATCCACGTTTGGAAAATCAAGATTAATTTGGTCCAAAATCGCCCTGGGAGCAATCTATGACGGATGACGTAGCTGAGGACGTCATTTTGCTACCTTGGGGGCGCCCCCCGACCCCCGGCAATGGACCCAAATCCGTCCCTGCTCTACCAAGTCAGACCAAGACACACTGAGTGACACAGCGTATGTATCTGTTTCACCTCCTGAATTTCTAGTGACTGTCTACTAAGTTTGATAACCAATTACCCTCATATCATATGACATATGTATTATCTAAAATGTGGCAGTAGAGACTAGAGTACGTGGTAGGAACGACGCCAAGTTGATCCAAGTTGATGAGCGATAAAAGGGGTTTCAGCCATTAAACTCAACCAACAGACCAATATAAACATATTTTCCGGCTGATATGGATATTTACTAAAATGTTATTCCCTTAAGCACTGTATGCTATCTCGCTTACCTGTTTAAACGTTGCTATTTCATCGGTATCCATCACATTTATTTTGCTAAATTTAACTGTTTTGGCGGGCAATTCTGGATTTCACCAACAGGTGGCAGCATCAATCACAAGTTCAACAAAATGCCGTTAGATGACGCCACAAGACACATGCCACTTTCGCGGGTCGTTGCGTTTTCATTCTGGGAGTGCCTTGGCCGGCAATCTGTAACTTACACGATATTGGTCTGGGTCTATTGAAATTATTGATCTAAAACTGTTTTGATCTAGAGGTAATTATTGTCAGGGAGAGATTAATAAATTATCATTTGTCGGCTTCTGTAGCTGGAGTAGGAAAATGCTATGCCAATGGGATATGGAAAGGTTGGTTGGTTATTGGTTGCTTTACACCCTAATCAACTGCCAGGGTCATATCAAGGGCGGTGATGGAGATCAAATCTATGAGAAGGTAGAGACCATACCCCTACACATTTACCGAAGTAGGTGTTCTTTAATGTGCCTGGTCCCATAGACAAGGCCAGACACACAACAGCCATGGCCAGTGGCACAAGGCCTTTGATATCCCAGTCATTGTCACTGGGAGAAACACAGAGGGGTGTAGCAGCCCTGCCAGGATATGGAAAGGTTTACCTAAGCATTATGGTTTAAGTTAGGATAAATCTATCACTGACTATTACCAAACATCAGATGTTTGGTTACTATGGAAAGGACAAAATTGTGCCAATTATTTTGCCAATTTTGTCAAAAATTGTAACCCATTAGGAAAAAAAAGTCATGACTTGATTGTATTACCAGTCCGATCTAAAAGAGATTATCTTTTATAGAACAAAAGTTATAAGCATAACATTTTGCTGTTATGACATTTATTTAATTCATGGGAAAAAAATTATTTCATTACTAAATATTTAGATAGGGTAGGTTTGGGCAAGACGCCCATGTGGGGTAAAAGGCCCACCCTTTCTAATTTGGCATGATATCTTATTAGGACAAAAGTAAGCTATAAAATAAGTTTCAGTTGGATATAATAATATCTCTTGAAATATAACATTTAAATAGATATATTTTGAATCAAAAGAACTAGAACAGCTTTTATTTTTCAGACCCTTATGTTCTTATTTTTTGGCCTTAGATAATTAACTCTGCAGTGTCAAGGGTCACATTATCATTGAAAAACTGTTTTCATTAAGTAAGTTTGACTTAATTAAGGAATTATGGGATATCCTACACAAGTTTAGAAAGATATCATCTACAAATTATATCAAAGATTGCACTATTTTCTTAAAGGGAGCCAAAAGCAATGTTGGGTCAAAATTTTGCAAATTCTATCAACTATTGAAATACACTCAATGGCCATAACCTAGGCCTGTAGTAAAATATAGACTGTGAATAGAGACTTGAACTACATCAAAATACATTAAAACATGTCCCTGATCAATTTTGGTGACCCACCAAAATTGGTTTGTTTACAAACATTGCTGACTTCAAGCATAAATGACATGAGTATTATGGAATTCACATAAAGTTATAGGCAGTTATCATGATTCATATTGTGCCAATGTCTAAATCTTGACTCTTGGAGTGTATTTTCATAATTATTTGAGTTTCTAAAATTGTGTCATATTTTGACAATAGCGTTGTTTTTGGCTCCCTTTAAGTGTGGGGCAAAAGGCCCACTCCCAAAATTGGGCTTTTTGTCCCATATAGGCCTTTTTTTCCCTCTTAGAACACATAGTATTTCTAGGCAGGTCTTTTGCCCCATACCCCCTGTGGCCCATTGCACAATGGGTTTCGTAACAACGAAAATAATTTTATTAACGAAATTAATATTTTCATAACAACGATGGTTTCCACACAATTTTTCTCTATATTTAGAATGCCCCCAGAGAGCTGTAACTTTTACAGAATTTTCTCTAAATTTTTACCTTTTTACATCAATTTACAGAATTCAATTTCATTCATTATAACCAGAGATGTTACGATAGTTGTAAAATTGTAACAACGAAATCTTTGTTAAAGATATTATCTTTGTTTGATCCTCACAACGAAAATCCATTGTGCAACGGGCCACAGGGCTTCTTGCCCCACACCCCTTGGCCTTTTACCCCATACACCCTAGGTGTGGGACAAAAGGCCCACTTTCTTTAAATTTGCTTTAATCTTAACCCTATTCAAATAAATCACTAAATTTTGTTTAATTTGACAAAAAGTCACTAGTTATATGATTTTATTTCTTTTCGTTTTTTATCCCCCAGCTTAGAACAGAAATAGGGGGAATGTGGGTTGTATCGCGCACTTAATGCGCGATACAACAACAGTTGCAATTGCTAGACAGAGAAATAAGCTATAAGATAGGCCCGTGGTGCATAAGAAGAAAAAAACAGATAACCAAAAAATGATTTAATTTTATGTTGATACAAAACCCGTATCATCCAATATTAATTATCATTTGGGAGGATAACTACTAGGTTATTTTCGACGTGTATGTATAGAAATTACTATTTTATATGTAAAAGGAAGGACACTTTTATTAGGATCAATGACCTGTTGTTATATTGCGCATTTAAGTATTATATCGCATATTTATTACACCTATCTTTGATATGACGTTATGAAATCATTGAACAAGAAATTATCAACAAATTATTGCAGATTGTGCGGATTTTTGCCCATTTTCTTATTGGAAAAAAAGAATTAGCAAAGGATCAAGTCTAACTTATTTTCTAAATGAATTTTTGACAATGAATTTTTGTAAATTCTGATTAAATGACTGGAATTCAATGATCTAATATTTCATGTTATAGGTAAATATTATAGTTTCATCTGGATGATTTTGAATTCTTATTTGACATAGTTCATTTTTGGCAAATGAAATGGAGAGATATTGGTGATACAAGAAATACTTTAAAAAATGAATTCAAGTCTGTAATTAATGAAAATTGAATAATTAGAGTTATGTATGTATACTTAGCTAGGAGCTGCGCGATACAACAACAGTCAAAGCGCGATATAACACCACCAAAAGTGCTAATTTTACTTTGAAATAACACTGAAAAAATAGATGTTTCATTCTTAGGGGAAAATAACGTGTTCAGAATTTCACGGACTTCCCACCTAAATAGAGGGATACTGTCTTATCAAGTTCATTAATTTGATATGATGAAATAGGTACAATCATAAATTATTAACTAAAAATTAAAGGTAAAACAATAAAAATATGGAATAAGATACATACTCGGTATTCTATTAGTTATTCCATAAGAACACTGATTTCACCTATTGTATACGCTGAGGCAGACAATACAGCACATGTACCTTTTTGAATTTCAATAATCAGATAAATATTCACTAATTTACAAGCATTTAGGTGCAGGTGCGCGATATAACCCATATGCGCAATACCACCCACATTCTCCCTATGGGAATGCTTTCTTAAGGTGGGCATCTTGCCCCACCCTACCCTAAATATTTAATATCCTGGCTCTTCACACAGTAAACGAGAAAAAGTTGAGCCCAGGAATTTCAAATAGGTCACAAAATTGTCATGAAAAGCCTAGTTATTTCACAATTGTTGGGGAATCCCTATTAGATCTACACACTCTTCAGATGGAGCTTTCGCCACTGTAACCCAATACATTAAGGGAAGGATTTGCTGGGAGAGGACCCCAACATGTCGTGTTGCTACCTTCACTGCACGATGCGGAAATGGCTGAGAATTCCCCCTGAATCTCCAGACTCTCTTGACCTGTAGGCCTATACAATTGGAACATTCTTTTTTTTCCCATGGTAACATGGTAACATCACATGCTTCACGATTAGTTGGAGATAAGACGTTCCATACCAAATTACCAATAATGCAACTGTCATAGAGTTTTTCTTTTGTTCTCAAATTAGTAATCCCTTGAAAATTCTGCCCAAGTCAAATATCCTAATGATGTAGATGTAGATCTACATTTTTTGGTCAATAACTAGCCCTTTAGACCCCAATCCGGCCGTAGCCGCCTGTGGTTGTATTCCCCAATCCGGCTGTAGCCGCCCAGAAAAAAGAATGATTTTCGGGTAATATTTCCAAATTTTTCCCATGAGGGCACTATAATGAATAATCAACATACAAAATTGGCCAATATGTTTAAAAGCTAATTAACTTTAATTTCTTAATGCACAGTCAGTGCACTAGCCAGCAGAGCGCTACTCACTGTTGTTGGAATAACATCCTGGGAAGATCCGTACTGTTAAGCTATAGCTAGGTTCCGGAATTGGGATTGGAGCGGATAGACCGATAGTTGAGCTGGAGCATTGGCTGGGTGTGGTTGAGTGGACGTTACCCCTTTGGTCGATTTGAGCATTATTGGAATGTGTGTGATTTTAAAAGTTGACCAACTGATGCATATAATTATTATGATGTAGAATTATTTCCCTCTTTGGTTAAACAGATCTTCTGGTATCTGAGGCTGAACGTTTCAGGAGTAAGAAATGAAAAAATGAAGTGACACCGTTGACCAAGGGATGGAACTTTTTTGATCTTCTTTGATGTAATACCTATATAGAACGTTCTTATATCTCTATCCCCCTGCCCATTTTCCCAAGCTGAAATGCTTAAGATTGGCATGGTGCATTTGAACATTATTGTAATGTATATGATTTTAAAAGTTGATCAACTAATGCATATAATCAGCTGATAATCATAATGATGTAGTACTATTTCCCTCTTTGGTTTGACACATCTTATGGTATCTGAGGCTGAACGTCTGCATTTAAGTATACATATTTTACATTCTTATATTCTAAGTACAGCACATCACATTTTGCAGCAATATGAGGTAAAGTTTACGTCATAAATTATAAAATAATATTCATTTTACATCAATTTGAATTATATTGTACATCGAGGTATATTTGTAGTCAAACCTACATTATCAGTCTAATACCAGTCATATGCCCTGAGATTTCATTGAACAGGATTGATTAATGGGTTTCCTTAGAGGTAATTATTTTCAGGGAGAGATATTAGTGAATTGTGACCCAACGAAGGGAAAGGATACCCCGAGGTTATTATATTTTCTATCCTAAGAATAATATTTTAAAAGGAGATATGGGCAGATTTGTGAAAATAGTGAAAATATTTCATTAAGCCAACTTTTTGTGTAGAATTCAGCTATCCTACTCAAATCATTCCGTTCCAATGCAATATTGCCCTATTTGGAATGTCAATAGAACGTTTTAATTTTGAAAATTCATACCATTCCTTCCATTTGATTTCCATGGAAACTAGATCTTAGGAAAATTGAGTAAAATTGGTCCACATATCAAAAACTATTCCTTTTGGTACTTCCAGTGACAGTAGAATGAAAATATCAGGTATAGATATAATTTTTCAATAAGCGAGGGATACTAGGAATTTCATCATTTTCCTGCATTATGACCATCACATGTTTGAAGGGACATAACTCATCACATTTGGACATGTTTACTATCATTTGAAAGCTGGGAAACTGCTCTACAACACTGGAATTAAGTAAATCCCGTACAGCATCTTTTCCCCTCGTCTGGTCACAATTAACCTAAACTTTATATTAAATTTTGATTACTAAAGTATGCTGAATAGCTTGTCGACTTAGGTAGAAAAATGCTATGGCTTAAGGAAAGGTTTGTTTAGTATGAGGGAGAAGCTAGTGGATAGTAATTTTATTTAGAAGCCTTCCATTTTTCTTTGTGTTAACTGTAGATAATTTCTATCCTTTGGCAAACATCATGTTTCCATGATAATGAAGATAATTTGCCATAGACACACCTATTCATGGTAAATCAACTAAGAGTTGTCTCCAAAAAGGGTGTGATGTCACAGAACATTGTAATAACATAGCAAAGCAAAATAAAATGTTATTAGACATCGCAGAACATTTTCGTTTGGTCCAGCCTTGGCTGGAGTAGCTTAGGTGTGAGACAATAATTTTAATTTTCTTAGAATAAAAATTACATTCATAACTTAGGCCTAACATTTTACATATCAGATCAATGTAGTAAGTGTACCAGCATAAGTTTGGCAAGGGGCTGGCACCAAGTTTACAATGGGCTAAAACTCTAATGAGTGGTGACATCAGCAGATGGCCAAAAGAAATAATTATAGTAGGTTGGTGGCATTTGCAGCTCAGACATCCACCTCCATTTGACTGCTGGCCATTGGAGAGGATGGAGTATTACTGTAAGCATTTGGAGGTGGCACACGCCTACTGGAATACACGGTGAAGTATACTTATCTTAGAGCTATAATGTATGTGAAGAACCCTTAGTCTGAATAACAGCACATCTTGATAATCATAAATATATCTATCAATGATATGGTTCAACTCATACAGATATAGGCCATAAGTTGACTACAAACAAGATAAACAGCAGAGCAATATTTTCTTTTTGAAGATTGCTCCAATATTAATGTTTAGAACATTGCACCTTTTTGACTGATTGGGAAGCTCATTTTTCAGGCTTATCATTGGATATTCAAAAGGCACAATTAGTATAATTTGATATCAACTTAAGAAGAATAAATACAATACCTGAATTTTTTTGAATGTGTTTAGCCCTGATGCCAACACTATACTATCACATCATAGGATAAGCCATTTTTGGTATAACTTTGAGCATTAGCTTAGCTTTAGGCCCATAGATCACTCTACTGCAAATGCTTAATCGATGTAGGCCTATGTAAAATCCTCCGATGGTATCGATCACATGAATGGGCTGAGATTAATGTCACCTTTAAGAATAGGCCTCAAGAAAGTAACAAGTGGACCAGGCAGCTGAAAAATATGAGAAGAGATGTAAATACATGTAAAGCATGCCGTAGACGTACCAATTGATTAAATTATCACCTGAAGAAGCATTTAACCAATATTAGCTTCCTATATTATCATAATATAGGGCCTAATGTAAGCCCATAATTATCATGGGTTAAATGTATGTTTTATATTCATCTTATATTCAGACAGAGTTAGACACTTATAAAGAATATGTGCACAAAGTCTAACTTTTAAGTGAGGGGAATTCACATTGTACTGATTATTTGTTTGCTTTACAAAAAAAAACCTGAAGTTTTATATTCCAATGCACGATGTGACATGAAACCCTCTAGTTCTTATCAATTTTTAGTAGTTCATGTATTGACATTGGTACACCGATGTAATGATTATGACTATCAATAAAAACTAACTAAATGCCCCATGAAAAGCCATACATGTACTTACCCAGGATTTAAAACATGTGTCCAATCGGAACCAATCGCCTAGTCGGCGGTAGACCTGTGCCCGGCCCTCTCTGTGGCGTGCCTGTAAGGTCTGACAGAGGTCACACCAGTACTGGCCATCCTTGAGCAACAACCGGTGAGTCCTGTGCCACCTCATGTAACTCATGTACAATTTTTCATCATTGCCCACCTTCATCAGGTAGTTGGCTAGGTGCTTTGGGGACGTGAAGTCCGCCGTGTTGATGTAGGATCCAGGTGGAGCCACCTTGGTGTAGTTCCCGCCCCCTCTGACAACGGGGATAATGCCGAGTTTGTAGGTCCTCCATAACTTCTCTGTAACGTAGTCCCTGCAGTTGGAGTTCTCAAAGGCAAGGTAGAATTTATATTTCGAAAGACATTCGGCCTCACGCCAGCGGGGGCATTTCAAACGGCCCCTTTTCTCACAAAAGCCAAAGACATCAACTGGAATGTGGTTTTGAAGCTCTCTAACGTAATCTTCCCGACTATTGTCACTGTAGCAATTGCTAACTGCCCAAGCGACGCTGGACGTTTTGCTAGCAAAGGAACTCTTTTTAATCAGTTCAATGTTGTCCTTTTTGGTGCCATTGGTGGTTTTACCGTAGAATACGGGGACGTCTGAGTCCGAGCGCACCATACTCGTCCAGTTGAAGACGTTATCATACTTGTCCATATTTAACCGGGTTTTGGTTGGACATTCTGTGTTTTGAAGAATCCACACCTGATGGGGATATCTGATGGTTGGCAAATCTTCTCCGTGCTCATACAAATTTACTGCATGTATTAACACAGCATCGGCATATTGTAGTTGAGATCTGTTATGACTGAATGTGCAGGTTTTGCAGCAGTGTTTACCTGTCGATCCGTAGAAACCATACCACCCTTGATAGGAACCAAAGAATTTTGACCACAAGAGAATAAGTTTCTTGCTTTTCTCACCGCGCCGCGTCTGGTTTTGGTGGACGACATCATATTGGAAAATATATGGTTCTTTCATTTGACTGTATTCAGTTTTAGTGAAGGTTCCTGGCCAAATGTAATACTGACTCAACAGAAATAGAGATGTTACTATTATGATCAAGAAAACTCGCCGGATTAGCGTCGGAGCCAGCTTCATAGTCTACAGGGTGTTTCCGCACCTCCGATCTGGAACTAATAAAAGGCATAATTATTACATCTTTTCAATAAGGTGGCGCCTTTTGGGGAGTTTTCTGTGCTAAACCTATGTTAAAATTAACCCAAAAGTCTCAAAAGTTAGGCAGAGTGTGGGACTCGCAGCTTCGTGGATAAATGTCTAGTTCATGGGAGACTTGTGTAATAAACTAGAAATCTGAAGATTGTCGGCCAGAAACTGGCAGAAATAAGAACCCTGATAAGGAGAATGCTGTCCAATTCATTCTGCAGCACTGACCACTAGTCTTGGTGCAGAGTCAATTGACAATTGGTGCCCAGTCAGATGGTCAAGTACCTTTGCCTATTAGTAGTGTGTGGAATGTGTATTGGTAGGGCAGGGGGAGAAGGGGTAATTGTGGTTCTGCTGACTGAGGACCAAAACAAGGGGTGGCAAGTGGGGTGGTCATTATCGGGGGGGAGGGGTGATTGTCCTAATGGGCCATTGTAAGTCGGTGGCCGGTGGCCGGGGGTGGGGGAGAGAGAGAGAGGGGAGCCAGTCAAGGCCAAAGGATATTTGGATTTCTGTTTCTTTGTTTGCCCTTACTAAAATTGGAATTAAAATCAATTTGAAATGAAGATATGTTACATAATTTAGTAATGATAAATCAAATGCTTATCAATGAAAATAGTTTGAAAATCTATACTTTATTTAAGCATTTGTCAGATATAACCACATGAGTACATTTATTGGAAACAACAAATTAATGTTGTTTTCATTGCAACCTGGGGGGGAGGGGGAGGAGGGGGTTGGAAGGCAGCTGTATACACCCCCACCACCACCACCTTTCCTTATATAGCCTGTCCCTGCTGCAGGGTGTGGCTACAAGGAGTGATTTACAGGCCAGGGGGACCAATGAGATCACTGCTGGGGTGGGAGAGAGCCAACCAATTCAACCCCCTCACCACCAGTGACCAGCCAGGGCGACCAATGAGAACAGTGCTGAGGTGGGAGGGGGCTCACCAATTAAACAATTACTCGGTCCACTGGTCCTCAACAATGGACCCAATTCAAAAACAGACCTATACCGCTGTTGCGTTGGTCCCTTAATACCTACACAATGCATACTTTCAAGTCACCACCGCAACAAAAAAAGTCTACATAAAGAACACTTAGACATCCTTAAATGGTGTTATTTCATAGCAGAATTTCCTGGCAACAAAATGATAATATGTATTGAACATTTTAGAATGTATAATACATCGGGTTTCACAACAATTTATAGAAAATGGATGTGACTTTGTGTGTCTTATTTGTGTAGCTATAATTTCCTTAATACCTTTGTAACATGAAAATCAGTTTTTTGTCTGTTTTTCTATTCTCGTTTTAGGATCTGTATTAGATGTTTGCATCTGACATCTCATTGTCCAGAAAGTAACTGGGCACCACATTGGTGAGTAGTGTAAAAGGGGGGGGGGGGGTTCTGGGACAGTTTTATCGACATTTTGCAATGCTATCTCTATGGGGGTGGATAACCTCCCCAGCATCTGTCGGTTAACCTCCCCAACCCCCTCCCCCTGCTTTTATCAGCATTAAAGTTCAGTGTGATGTAAAAAATAACGGTCTTATCACCAGAGATAAACAAGACAACTGCCTTTGACCTCTGCAGGTGTATAGGTGAACTTTATTGACCTAGATAATATATGGTGAAATTAGGGGATTTTGTTTGATAAGTAAGTAATCATGTAAGAGGTTGTTAGTTTCATGCATAGAAATACACTACTGACAATGCTTGCCATGTGAAGGTCACATCATATCAAACATCTCCTACCTACCCCTACAGAGTGGGTCCACCTAATGTTTTCCCTTCTTTCCTATAACCTACAATATTCTATCTATTTACATCGGTCAGATATGTATAGCTATCTAACACTACAGAATTGGTCCAATTAATGATTCCCCCTCTTTAGTATAATATTTTAAGACTTCTACCTAGATACTAGATATAAAAGTACTAGGTGGGTTTGCCTCTCCTGATTATTTACATGACTAAAATTTTGAACTTGAAGGTATTTCTAGAATATTCTACCAAGATTTATTCTTCTTCTGGGTGAGTCCACCTTCTGTTTCCTCCCCATTGTTAGTACAAGTTTAGACATGATCATTGATATTAAACCCCAGCATTCTACTGCATTCTTTTACCAACTTAATATATGTTGAAATGAATATGAGAGCAGAGAAATATGATGTCATTTTTAATCAATTAGAATCATTGTAACAATAAGACTCAAATACTTTTCAAAGTACCCGTATGTATGACCCAGAAGCCTGATCAGTTTGACTGTGAGATAAGGGTCCCCCGCCAGAGTGTACCTTATCAGTCGGCATGACCAAGGTCTGGTTATATGGCTGCATTGTGTTATTATCAGGTATTTGACCTCTTGGCTAGACAGCATTATTATCGGTGGTCCTAATATTGTTGTTTTGTGACCTAGGTGTCGTATTATTATTGCCAGTTCTCTTGAGTCTAATCTTGTTCTCTCGATTTAATCAATCATACCCCAGTAAAAGTATCAATTATCTCTCCATGGCCTCCAAGGGCATGCTATGAAATATTTCTTACATACCTGGCATTTTCTTAGCCATGTCTCACATATCTTGTTTCTTACATCACACTGAACTTAAATGCTTATAACAGCAGGGGGAGGTAAGGGGTTGGGGAGGTTAACCAACAGATGCTGGGGAGGTTAACCACCCCAATAGCATTGCAAAATGTCAACAAAACTGTTCCAGAACCCCCACATTTACACTACTTTGGTGATCATTTTGAAACTACATCATTTCACATTTCAAAAACCTTTAAATCATATATTTTACAATGAAAACCTTTATTATTGCATTATCAGGAGCAGATACAAGATTTTGGTAGGGGGTTGTCCGCATATTATATAGGCTAAGTACTAAAACATTAAGCATCCGCATGCACATGTACAACGTTATTCTCTTTGTCAAGTGTAAGGCCCCATCTAAAGGAGGTGGGGATCAGGACCCCATAGACTCCCCTAGATCCGCTCCAGTTTATAACAAAGAGGAATCGAATAGAGAGCCCTGGGGTTCTTTGATAACATAGTAAGACAAGAATATTATATTAAATGAGCCTTGGTCGAATTTCTAAAGATAAAAAATAATTACAACAAACAAATTCGATGTAACGTTGGCCAAATAACCACAGTTTGTATCTCCAAAATAATCTCTTTTTTTTCTGTTATTGAAAAACATTTCCTGGTCCCCTAAACTTTGTAGAAATTTTGGGTTTTTTAAATTTCGAAATTTCCTTGGAATGCTATAAGTGAATAAACAAAGGTCGTATCTGCTCTGCCTTATTTTTCACTGAGCAACCAAAGTTTGTATCTGATTAGAAAAATGGTGTGAATATAGTTTTTTGAACAAAATATTATGATTTTGATTAATAATTCTATTACATAACTATTAACAAGGCTATATGACAGAACAAAAAAGTATAACTATTATTATTATAGCAAATTTATCTATATAATACCTGTAGTTAAGAAATACCAGCTGCGACCTTTGCTTACTAAACAAATTATTTGGGTGTCGATTAACCAAAAGTTGTATATGACCTGTACTTTCGGTTCTTTCGGTCCTTTCATTATAAAAGTCACAAGTAGAATTATCACAATTGAATTATTTGAGTATCATTTAACTATATTATACTCAAATAATTCAATTGTGATTATTTGAGTACCATTTTATGATACTCAAATAATTTGATTGTGATTTTAATAATTATGAAATGGATAAGAGTACATTGCCACATCATGTAAAACATTATTTCGTATTTCTAGAGTCGAAAACTTTTCATTGATAAGCATTTAATTGGAAATGTTTACTTGATGCGACCTTTGGTTACTCCCATAATATTACATTTTCTCTAAAAGATTGAGTAACCAATGGTGGTATATAACGTAAAGGTGGACTGCACAGGTTCATGGGAAAGGTGTATGGCCCACTTGTCAACCATGTAGGCCATGAAAAGTCATGCTTGACCCCCCACATGAAAAGTCATGCTTGACCCCCCACAGGATGTAGTGCCAAAGGTGTGCCCATGCGCAGTCCAGGACCCCCAAATACAGTTTACCACATGGCTATGTGTAATATGGGCTATATGTACTGACCACCACCACTCCTGCTGTCATAAACAGCTCAGGGAGGGGTATAAGAAAGGGCTACTACTAGGTCCAAGTACTGAGTGACCTATCACTCACCCACCTGGGACTGCCTAGCTGCAGGTGAAAGTGGTGGTCCTCATTTGAAGGGGTAGGGGCTGTTTAGCTCAGGCATTGGTTATGTAACCTACTTCTAGCTTCTCACACTGCCTGATTCTAACAACAATTGGAGGACAATACCATTCAACAGGTGAACATGAAATTGTGTAACCGGTCATTCAGAACAAAGAGAACTCAATGGTTAAAGACATGACTGATTGAGGAAAGTCCCCACTGTAAGCTACTATACTATATAGATATAACTAGGGACTCCAAAAAACATGTTGATAATCCATATTTTAGTGAAATATTTTAATTATAATTTCAAAAACATTCCATCACAGTACCACAATTGCATTATGGGTAATTTGCCACATGAAGTCCATTTCTTAAGGTGGGTCAGAATAAGCAACAAGCCATTGTTACCATGGCAACAACATAAAGAATGTTTGGGTTTCAGAAACTTTTTTTCCAAGTATTCTGACAAAAGCTCTAGTCTTTCCTATTGTGAAAACTGCTAGTCGATTGAATATCTGTCTGAGAAGTTATCAAATTTTGTGACGATAAGAAAAACTGATAATTTTTGATTGAATTAGTGTTTGGTTTAAGAAGGCATAGTGTTGAAGCATATCATCAAAATGAGAGTTGTTTTATATAACCTGGATAGGGATAGTCAAACAACCATATCTCAACCTCTATCAGGAATATTTGAAAGTGGTTTGCACCATTTCAAAGAGGAGATAGTGAATACATGATTGCATGGTTTACCTTATATGGGCATGTGACGTCATTTGGCGAGTAAATTTCATTCTCTCAAGAGCATCCTGCAAGACATTAGTCCAGTTGGTGTAATCACCAGGGTGGCCTCGTGTGTGCTCGCAAGTGCGGAACCGTGTAATCGTGTATTCCGAAACAGGTTCTTACCCCAATAGGACACCATTTAACATGTTTGGTGGCACATGGTTGAACATCACCTTTGCATCCGTGCCAGTATGTCAGCAAAAAAAGCGGGATACCTTAATACCCCTTAGAATAGGAAGCAATTGTAGAGTCAGTGTGGGCAATCCCGTCCACTTTGGGACCATATTGCCCCGAATCCCTGGCACCCGGTTGTCAGCCCCACAACACCCTGTAGTTGTCATCACATGCAAAAAGTGACGAACCACTGACCAGTCATTACTAACAACCAGTGTACACCGGTGTATTTCTTCATAATTACCCACACCGACTCTAGAAACAAATGCGTTTGATAAATGAAAAATAATGGGGGCAGACAGGTGTGGGGCTAATCACTGACAAACTACGTCATGATCACTTAGGTATTACCTCTGACATCTCTTGAACCCTAAACCCATAGGTCTATTTGCTCACAAAGGGGCACGCCCTTAAGCTTTCTTTTTCTTTCTGCAATTCCCAAATCCCATGTAAGTTCCCAGACAGATGCCCTACCTGGTTATGTCCTCAATCGGCATCGCTGCCCGTGGATACTGGTTTCTCCAAAGTAGACTGAATGATATGTAAATCCAGCATTGCGCCTCTGTAACCTTACCATGATGCTTCCAACCTCCATTGATGGCAGCAGTCACTCTGAGTGGTGCATGGAGCGGGATGGCCGCTTACATCGATCCCAAGTACAGGTGTGTTCAGGCAGGTGGGCTGGGGGCGTTTGGAAACACCTGAATCTGGAAGCCCGGGTAACCTATATTCATAGGGACGCACCTTCAGGTGATCATCTGGAAATTGACGTGAGTGTGCTGGTCCGATGAGCTGCATAAAGCTCATGCAATCACAGCGATGATTTTGTTTAATAGCGTCATTTTCTTTTTTTAAGGATGGGTAAGGTTTAAGCCTGTCTGTCCCTTTGTCCTGGGGGGCGGACCAAAAAACATCCACGATTTCTCGTATCTATGATTTCAAGCCCACGAGAATAATTTCAGGCCCACGAGAAGAAAATTCTTCCCCAAAAACATCCACGAGAATTTTTGGACATTACAATTTCTTGAAAAATCATACTAAAATAAGTCCTAGAATGTACCTTTTTACTTTAAATGCTTTTAAAAGTTTGTTAGAAGCACATTTGGACACTTTAATGGTTGAAAAAAATTAATTCTATGTCACGAGAATTTAAACATCCACGAGATCAAATTATGTGATCGTGGGTATTTTAACTCCTCGTGGCACAGAATTCTCGTGGATGTTTTTTGGTCCGGCCCCCAAGTGTTTGCTATATCTGACGAGTAGTCATGTTTTCCATACGTGAAGTAGGCCGATGTTGTGTCGTCTAGAGCAGAAAGGACGCGCCTACATTAACAAAGTCCCGGTGTCCCCTCCAGAAGCGCCAGTTTGACACAGAAATATATGACATTTGACTAATCCCAAACCCAATTGGGTATTACAGTATAGTTTATAAATGTAATAATCGAATAAACATAATATTAGTATAACAAAGCAAAAAGTATCTATACCTTACAATAACTACAGTTGATCCTCACAGTACAACAAACACAAGCAAACTGGTTATTTCTGTGTGGTCGGAGCCCCTTTGTATAGGCCCGAGGCCAAACTAATTATATATATAAAAGATACATGTAATTATGTTTCCGGTGGACTGGGTGAGTACAATTGAGGTCATCTGGGTGGTCAGAAATCTTTTCTTTAATTTCTTTTTTTTCACCTTGGCTGTCCAGCAGAAACAAAATGATTTTTCAGTGTTGCCTGAGGTGAATAGGATCCAGACAAACAACAATTAATAGGGCCCGTGGTATATGAATAATTATGTCAGATATAGCCGTTGTCTGTGGCTGCACTTGATATATCCACTCGGCTTCCACATACAGTCACAGACTCGTGCTACATCTACCACATAAACGACTTAACGGAGGGGTCTGAGAAGGATATGATAGTCTTTTCTGACCTGTTCCAAGAGAATAGGAAGAATAGTCGATATGGGCCATTGCAACTAAGGGCCAGTCATTACGGTCCATCTGAAAAGTCATCTGAGAAATCATTATTGTCCAACTGAAAAGTCATTATGGTCAACCTGTGAAGTTGTTATGGTCCACCTAGAGGCCATTATGGTCTGCATGGAAATTCATTATGGACTACCTACAAAGTTGCTATGGTTCATATGGGAAGCCCAGAATGGACCAACCTGGTGGTCATTAGGCCTATGACCTAACTAACCATTCGGGCTTCTCATTATCAAAAGTATGGTAAGTACATAATGTTGTTTATTTACCAAAATTGTATTAATATTTTTTCATTTCATGTGTACATATGTTCAGTACACTGAAAGGAGTCTCATATTTAGAGTGTACAGATCAAAATAAATGAAAACAATAAATACCCATCGGAAAGCATAAAAAAAATATATCTGATTAAAGCACATGTACTGTATTACATGATAGTGATGTTTCCTATCGTATGGACCCTAAAATTAATTAATTAACATGGAATATACATGGACTTAAGAAAATCGGTCCAGAATCGGTCCAAAATCGGCCCAAAATTATTAAACAGGTTTAATAATTGTGTCGGACCATCGTCGGTTGGAAATCGGTTGGTCTCACAAGTGTCGGTTGGAAATCGGCTGGAAAAAATCGGTTGACATGATCCACGTTGCGATATTTTCCAAAGTGAACCGATTTCCAGCCGATTTCCAGCCGATTTCCAGCCGATTTTGGAGATAGAAAATATTTTGAAAATCGGTTCAATTTTGTCGCAACGTGGATCACCGCCTTAATAGGCCAGATTAATGGTCTTATCACTAGAGATAATCAAGACGACTGCCTTTGACCTCTGTGTGTGTTATATGTGAACGTTTTAACTTTATTGACCTAGATAATTCAATTATGGTGAAATTAGGGGATGCTGTTCGATTAGTAAGTAGTCAGGTACATTAGTTAGAGGTTGTTATAGTTTAATGAATATTTTCACACTACTGTGGCCTTTCTGGCAGTATTGGTAATGCCTATCATAGCCATACCAAATGAATCATGCATGTTCAGTAGGTTGATTAATTCAATAACATTTTCTTGTTTTAACCATTTCTTCCATAATCTTTTATGATGGAACATAATGACTTTTATGATGGAGCCTATCAACTCAACAGTGGTCTGGCCCATAATGACTTTGCAGTGGACCACAGCTGAACTGGGTTTTAATTGTTCTTTGCAGTGGACCCTAAATGACCTGGGCCATAACTGCACTGGCCCATAATGACCCTACACCCTTCTGAGTCGATATGGATATTTTGGACTGGAGGTATCTGACAAGTTGTAGTTTTCGTTTTGATCACTTTTTATCGCAGACAGCCACAGAGTCGTACTTTATCTACCACATAGCTACTAGATCTATGTAATATTATACAGATCAGACATCTTCTAGTGGGCTAGTCTGGCACAGTAACCGAACGGTAAGTGCTACCACTTAATATAGATTACAGAAAAAAAATACCTCTCCCTTTCAAACCTTTAATGATCAGAAACAAAAGGTCACATAGGCCTACTCACAGCCAGTTGGGAGGCCAGAGAAGTGTAACAGGAAAACTTTGTGCTGTCCAGTTTGTATACATGCTACGGTGTCTGACATTGCCTTGGGTAACCAGCTAAAAAGTGACAGTTGACCTCTTGTCTAGAGACCAAGATCTTTTAAAACAAAGATCTCGGTATGTTGAGACATTTGTAAATAGGAGACACACCCTTTATGTACAGCAACATGACCTCTAACGTTGTTTTAAGTCCCTGACTCAGAGGGTGCCCCTTACAACATTAGATATTCAGGGTAGATATGTGAAGGTAAACCGCCGCGGAGGCGGAGGTTATGCTATATAACCTCTGAGGCGTCAGCCGAGGAGGTTATATAGCATAACCTCTGCCTCCAAGGCGGTTTACGAGCTTATACTACGTCCCATAACCCTAAGATTCATAACTTTATTATGATTCAGGCAATTATTTGATGATATGTGCATGTTTATAATATATTATATGCACACCTAGACCTCATCTACATATAGGCCGCTATGATACCAGAGGAGAAAGTGCACAGAGCTCCCACGAGCTGCCTCAGTAGGGTAGTGGTCAAGACGCTTGACTCATGCATGAAAGGTTGTGGGTTCAATCCTACTCAGGGTAACACCTGCATATGTTTTTTTAACCAATCTTTTGTTTTAAAAAAGTCCTGAGGATATAATATATTTATTTATAATTTGTATGTTTCTTTTATTCAATTCTTTAAAGTTTAGGCTTTTCTATATTTGATGTGGAAAAAACAGACTTTCTGACAATTCTTATTAATTCAATATATAGAGATAGGCTCCACTTAGCAGCTGCCTCAGTAGAGTAGTAGCTATGCTCTAGTACTATAAATCCAAAGGTCCTCAGTTCGAAACAGCCTGATGAACGTAGCACCAAAACTTTTCATAAATTCGAAATTGACTGGTCATGCCTGAAACAATGTCCTCCACATAACCTCCGGAGGTTTATCACATAACCTCCGGAGGTTTATCACATAACCTCCGCAGGTTTAGCACATAACCTCCGCAGGTTTAGCACATAACCTCCGCAGGTTTAGCACATAACCTCCGCTGGAGGTCTCATGACGGGGAAGCAGGAGATTACGCTGAGAAACCTACTACAAGAACAATAGAAACATGGGCCGGGAGGAGTATAAATCCCCCAAACCTCCCATTTAAAGCTCGTTTCCCGACCTAGGTATACCCCACAAACAGCCAGTCCGGTAAACGGAACACTGCTATTTACCAGTTTACCATGCGTTCAATTGGTATAATACTGGTGTTGTAAGAACATTTGGGTAATGTCAGCATTTTGAATTGGTTATATTATGAGTTTTCAGATAGTTATATACTTATGTCAATGTCATATATATAAGACATTGGTTATGCTGATGACATGATAATATTCATTATAACAAGTTGAACTTTACATTTACACGAGAATACTCTGACATGAAAACTGGAAACACCAGAAATTATGTCCATAAAATCCTGTGTATGACTTGAGTCTAAAACACGTGTAGATCTAAGGCTTCCTGGATCCTGAAGTACCAACGCGGACAACACGTGTCCTTGTTACTTGGGAACACTCAAACAACAAGCAAAGAGATTGCCTATGCTATAATGTAGAACGCCTATAAAAAAAATCCTTAACACAATTGAAATACCCAATTAAACCATGGAAGCTGAAGGAGTGTATGGTCCTGTGCCTATAAACACTGGCACCCAAACGGAATTCTTAATAAGAATATCCAGGTGTGTATAGGGAATGAATGGTAATAAAGAGCGTATCGGTCCGAAAACCCTGTGCAATTTCTTAAGACAACCAACAAGACTATTATTTGTTTGAATTTTACCATTGAGTGATATTTCAAAACTGATGAATGACTTACACAATGATTTGAAATACTGCTAAAATGATTTGGAAAAGAAAAAACGTGTCTCTAACAGACTAATTCCCTTGTAAATTGTGTTAACCCCAGAGGAACTCTAAGTAATTGGGATTGTTTGCTAAAGCTTATCATGAAACATCTTAACTTTTGCAGTTACATTTGTGGCCCTCGTGTGGCAAACATACTCGGAAAATACTAGGAAGTGGGATCATAGTATACTGAGTTGTGTCCTAGAAGTCCATGTACACAGTCGGCTAGTACAATGGGTTATGCCATAAGTGTGTTAATGGACTCGCCCATAAAATAGGGCTTCATTTTAACATTAAAAATGGAGGTCATCTTTTGAATGCTGAAAATCTCCCAAACAGAGGTGACAGTTGGTAGTTGGATAACAGGAGCCTTTGTGTAAACACCTAC
Source organism: Lepidonotus clava (assembly GCA_936440205.1). Lineage (NCBI taxonomy): Eukaryota > Metazoa > Annelida > Polychaeta > Phyllodocida > Polynoidae > Lepidonotus > Lepidonotus clava. Next base: position 27,069,892 of record OW387135.1, read on the forward strand.
ATTAAATAGCACCACCTGGAGTAGTAAGGTACAGGGACTAAGGTCCCCCTAACTCTGTATACCAAAATAACACCACAGTGAAATCGTACCATTATGATTATCTGAAACATATATAGTGCATCCGAAACAGTGTGATCATACAATAAGGAAGACCAATCTATAACTATAAGAAATTGGCATTCCTGTCTTTGGAAATTAAATGAACAAGGCTTTTGGTAGGACCACTTCAGTTAAAGAGCAATCAATAACCGCATGGGGCGGATCCAGGAATTCAAGAAAGGGGGGACGCCTATAATATTATTAAAAAAGTCCCGGCGCCCCCTCTTGGGCTAATAGTTTTACATTAAAAAAATCAAAATTTGGCACAAAAAAAGGGGCGTGCCCCTTGCGCCCCCCCCCCCCCCCAATAAAAAAAAACAATATGATTGATATTTGAAAATTACTATGTATTATCAATGTAATTCGACGTGATGAGTCTGTGACGTGGTGAACATTATTTATTTCCACAATATTATTCCTTTCTGGTTTTCTTTGCGCCTAGCTTGCCGTAAGCGACTCTCTGTAGATTTCAATTAGGAAGAAAAATGTTGAAGGCCGGGATTTCAAATAGATATGTTATTATGTAACAAGGGAAATATAATACCTATATACATACCAGGGGCGGATCCAAGAATTCTTTAAAGGGGGGGGGGGGGGCACCTATATCCCCCCCCCCCCCCCCCCAAAAAAAAAAAAAAAAAGTTCCTGGATCACAAGTGTTACATAAAAAAAAGTAATATTTGGGACACACAAGGACGCCCCTCTCTAAATCCGTCCCTGTATACATTTTTTTTTTCGAGAAATGCTTCCTTGAATACCCATGGCAAACATATTATTATATATTTAGATAAATATTTTGCCCCGAGCAAAGATAAATACAGAACTTATCAACAAGTGCAAATCATTGTGAATATTGTCGACCACTTCTGCGCTACCTGGTATAACTTCAGTCATTTGTGTTGTCTACTGACTTCAGAACTTAAGCCATGTTTCAACGAGGTGACAAATTCCCCACAGTGATAAACCTTTATCAATAGGCGTCGAAAAACTCTTGATAAGCTTGGTGACAAAAGGGGTGGCTTTCAAGAAGCAAAATAAAAAACGTGTTTTTTAACGAGGACTGGTACCATTATCTCTGGTGACGAAATTAATGCTTTTTGTTGCTGGGGACCTGCTGCTTATAATCAATCAAGTTTGATAAGGTTGATAGCCAATATTGCTGAATATATGTTCAATTTCAAACATCCTATTTGACAACGAATAATGAGGGAAAAGTAGGTCTTGTTAGGTTAGTTTGGTTAATTCCAGTATTATTTTTAAGAATGAATGTAATTTGTCATGGTGACCCAAATAAATTGTATTTCTTTCACTTAGATACATTCATTGTGATCTGTTAATACAATTTGATCAGCTGAAAAATTCTATGGGATTTATTTCTAGATGTTGAAAAATATGCTTGGTCCCATAGTCAACAGTTACTTTTTCAAACTCTAGTAGATCTCATATTGAAATTTGATATGGTGACACATGATTTTCATAATTCATAACAGTCTTCATGTTCCCCTGTAACCACTAAGTGGGTTTGGATAGCCATGTTTCGTTAGGAGTAGATACCCATATCTAGAGCTCTACCTCTAATGAGTATTCCTATTCGTTTCGTAATAATATTCATAAGTCCTAATCAACCATAATTATTAACTACCTCAGTTTCCAATTGCGATATAGTATCTCCAAGCTGATTGACATTGGTCTATCTGTATCAGTAAAGATATTGTGATTCTCATATTTGCAATTATGTACGAACAGACATACAATTTTTCTTATTATTCCTAAAAGAATTAAATTGTAGTTCATCATTGCGGAGGAATGTCCTACCGATTGTGTCTCGAGCGCACACAACATCAAGCTTGCATGGTTATACTTTGAAACCATGAATGATAAAATGTCAATGATGAACGTACCGCTTTATATATATATATATATATATATATATATATATATATATATATATATATATGTTGAATGACATTATTTGGGTAACGTACATAACTAAAGTCGGCATGCATCATATAGCACTTCATATAGAATATAGCATTTGTTTTCACTAACGTTTACAGGTAAAAGGTACATTATTTTCATAGAAGAAATATTTATTTTTCAATATTAAATTTGTATTGCAATCTGGGCTATAGCATTGGTATGAAAATAATAAAGAAAATTTACTGGGCTATAGCATTGGTATGAAAATAATGAAGAAAATTTACTACGTTAAGACAGTACAATTAACTCGTTCTGCAAAGACATTTTAGAAATTCACAGTTTAAATATGGCCGTAGATAATAAATATGTAGGTCTCTTAGAAATGTGAAAGTGGATAAGCTGTTTTTAATCAAATTTCATCCTGATTCTCGTGTGAATCGTCAGATGGCAGGTCGGCCTCCAGAAGTGCGCTGCTGAGGCCTTTGTCGGCTTTGTGGGCGCCTCCTCCCATTGGCCAGGCGTCAGGCCAACGGACCAATGAAGTGGTTGCCTAAAGCGGTCAGGTTAAAGGGTGGGGGTCGGCCGGTGCGGCCACTTTTAAAAGTAAAAGGTGGTGATCGTGACGCCTCCAGGCATCGGATTTGAGTATTTCCAGTGAGTAAGCGGCATTCGAATTGCCACCAAAGGCAGGGATAGGAGATACAGGGACCTGATTGGATCGATTGGCTGTTATGTTCTCCAACTAAGGAGGGTCAGATTGAGAAGGCAACGCAAAGCATTCGGCGGAGTACAACAAGCTTACTGCTGGCTGGCGACACAACAGCCACCACCGCCACTGCCGCTACTGCTGCCTGGCCTCTACTGCCTGCTGCTGCCTCTGTCATCGCCTGCACGCCAGGCCTTTTGTCATTGTTTGTTGACATGGCTCGCGGGCAAGCGGCCGGCTTCTAGTCGTTTGTGAATTACCACTCCACCATGGATCTAATCCCCTTATTCCCGGCCAAGTTCTCCTCATTGTTAACAGGATTATACTTATTGATGGCATTGCAGCGTCCCACCGTGGATTACTCTTTGAGGACGTTGTGAGTTGGCCATCAGCGGTGTGCTGGTTGAGGCTGAGGTGTAGCCTCCATCCCACCTGCCGTATTGCACGCAGGAGGAGGCGTTGTGGCCATGGCGGCCGCGCGGCAGAGAGGGGAGGATCGCGGCGGTCGGGGCGCGGGCCGCTCCTCCAGGCGCCGGCCCACCGACGCCCGCCGGTCGGTGCGGCCGGGCTTCTCCCACGAGAAGGCGCTCATCTTCGGGGTCATCCAGGTGCTGGCCGGCATCGCGGCGCTCATCCTGGGCGTGGTGTCCATCTCGACGCAGGCCTGGGGCTACTACTACGCCGCCGGCTTCTGGAGCGGCACCCTCTTCTTCGTGTCGGGCGTCTTCGGCCTCACCTCCGCCCGGCGGAAGTCCAACTGCACCATCGTCGCCTTCATGGTCTTCTCGGCCATGTCGGCCATCTTGGCCCTGGTGACTCTGACCCTGTCGGCCATCGGGGTGGCCACGGAGAACGTGCTGTTTCAGCAGAAACAGCAGGCTGGCCAGCAGAGTAATGCCCTAGCCGTACACAGCCTCATCATCGTCGTGTCGACGATCGCCGCCGTCTGCGGTACGGCGGCGTCCATCGTCGGTTGTCGCGCCGTCTGCGGCGTCTGGTACCTGCCCGACAACCCCTACCACAGCGCCGACCTGCAGACGCCCACTTCCGCCGCCGAGTTCACCGGCTTCCGCCAGAACTCCAACCTCCAGTACCTGATCGACCCCGACCTGCGCAGCCAGGCACAGCACCTGTTTGCTGGTCCAGGGGGCGGCGACGGGGTCGGGGAGGCCCGCGGACTGGGCACGTCGTCCATCTGCCCGCCCGCGTCCTACGAGTACCCGACGCCGGTCGTCGCCCCGCCGCCGCCGCCCGTACTTCCGCCGCCGTCGGGCCCGCAGCAGATCGCCATCTTGGCGCCGGCGGCCGACGGCAGCGTGTACGGGATGGTGCAGGCGTCGTCGGACCAGGCGGGGGGCATCAGTCAAGTCATGTACATCATGCCCAACACAGGGCCCTGCCCCCAGCCCGGAGTGGTCGGGGAGGGCATCCCCGAACCCCCGGGCACCCCGCCCCCCTCCTACAGCCAGATCAACCTGACCGAAGTGGGGCTCGACGACTCGACCGACTCGCGGCCCTCCGGTAACGGCTCCAACCAGGACCTGTCGGCCCACAACACGTCGGGACCTGCCGACTGCTCCATGCCCCCACAGGCCTACACCACTGGTAGGGATTATCCTGGGGAGGTGCCCTTCCCGACCCAGCTGCCGCCCCTGGACCGCCTCCTCCCCCTGAGCCTGGCGCGTTCGTCGGGCCCTGTCCGCACCCACCGGAGCACGACGTCGTCGGGGGGCCAGCACCGCCCCACCTCCCTCACGTCGTCACGGACCAGCGGCACACAAACCTGCCTCAACATGGCGCCATCGTCGTCAGCGTCTTCCGCCTCCACTGCCACCCCTACCCCCGCCACTTCCCACCCTCAGAGCGGCCGGTCGTCGCACCGACCCCCCTCCCAACGACACTCCACGGTGGTGGACGCCCACCACAGAGACGTTTGTCATCGTCGACCCACTTCCGGCGAATGTCGCGGCAGCGGCTGTGGCGCGGAGGGCGGTGCAATGGTGGTCACGTGTCACCGACATTCACAATCAGTAGGGACGCAGGTCGGACCTCAGAGCCGCTCCAGCGGCGCCACCGGAAGTACTAGTAACACCCGTGGCGCCCCCTCGCGGCACCACTCCTCCAGGGCGGCCTCCAGCAGTAACAGTGGTAACGGCCGGTCGTCCCGTCCCACACGCGACCGCCATCGCGGGAGCGGAACCGGAAATGAACAGCACGTGATGGCGGTGTCACATGACCCGGATCACGTGACGGACGCTGGTAGCGGTCCGACCTCCTCCAGTAGGTCGTCTAGTCACCTCCACTCCCGCCCCACCAGCGGCAGCTCTCAGACCCACTGGAGACATTCAGGATCCTATTCCCCGGTCACCATTCCCACGTCACAAGAGCTAGCCATGACGTCATCGTCGACCGATATGACGTCAGACCCTAGCGGACACCGACGTTGGCTGGCCTCTTCCCAACCACCGCCTCCACAATATGTGGCCGACCTGTCTAGTAGTACTTTGTCTCCATTGAACAGTGTTTTGTGATGATAACTGCCATCTTAATTCATAAATTGATATTAGATATTCTGTCAGCCAAAGGATTGTCTCGTGTTTGATGGACATGTTTCCATGTGTGTGGTTAGTTCTGAGCCTTCGACTACATTATTATTTTGGATGATAGGCCTATGAACAAATAAATGGCTGATGAAAAGTTACGTGTGCAATACTCTAACGTATATAGAAAAAATTGCTATACAAACCTGACCGAAGTGAACCCAAGGGAACTGAGAAACAACATGTATGAGGATCCTGTATGTATGAGAGTCCTCTGATCTCTGATCTATGATATCGATGCAGTCGTTCAAACCTGGATACCAATATTACCAAACGTTACCAGAAAGGTACCAGAAAGGCAATCTTCATTCAATAGCAGACTCGGCGGTGAAATATATATAATTAATGTATGTATTGTGATTCGTAGATGTCCATTCCGGTATACTTATGTGAGTGAATTCTTTTTTTTTAATAATGTTAAAACATATATATATATACATGCCAGGAAAGATATGATCTCAGAATTAATGTAGCCAGCAGAGGTGTATACATGTAGATAAGAATTAGGAGGTGAGAATTTCAGAGATAAATAAGACGTGTCTTACCTATGGGAGATATCGTTCTAGATATCCTCCTCCATGTGAATGCTAGTGTATTTGAGATGCTACAGTATTCATAGGCTCATGGGAAAATATACGGGACCTCCTATCAGGAATGGTGCTAGCGACTTCGATATTTATGTACATGGGGCCATGATCTCATGTATATATAATATGTAATGTACTTGTGTAATTTCCATTTTGTGAATGTCAGGTGCAACAATCAAATAATTTAATCAAGATGTGAAATATATACTATGCATAAGCAAATGGACCTGGGTGCATAATTTGCATTAAAACCTTTCTTGTAACTTTTATCCTTGGAACTGAGAGGTTTACTTTACTATGTTTCTTCCCCCCACCCCCATGACTATTGATCATCGAAAGGGAACGTAATACCCTTTAATAACTTAGGCATTTTATACAAAGAAGCCCATTTCTTCAAACCAATATAACCGAAACCACTTTGGGATGTCGCAGTTGATAATTGCATGCATCGTGGATTACTGCATTTAAAATCTGTCGATAAGGAAAATTGATATATCCATTCCTACAATATCACTGAATTACACTGATGTGAGGTTCTTTGACCATTAAGATCCAGTTCTGTCTATTACGCCTTCCGCACTGGCCCCAATAGGCGCGTTATGCCTTTATTGAATTTGCATTACCAGCGCATTTTGAGGCTAGTCTATAAAGGGTATAAGACGGATAAATACCGCAAAACCCCTAATACAAGCCGCGGCTTGAATAAGAGTTCATTTAAAAAATAAGAACTTCTCAGCCCTCAGGTTTTGGGGTGCTGCCTAAATAAGGGGGTTCCATATCCCTTTACTTTATGTAATCCTGGAAAAAACGAATAGGAAAAAATAACCCAGCTTAAATTAGAGGCTTTAAAGTGCCCGTGTCGGTTCGGTCCGACGACACTGATATTACGCCTCTGGCCATGTGATCTAACTCAAACCTGCTCATTGAACAGCCTCCACGTGATGTATAGTAAACGCCGGGCCGGGGGCCGAACAACGAGAGCCATGTTACATAAACCAGCACTCCAGCAGCCATGGGCGATTAAGCAAAGCTCGGGTCAAACTAGGCCATCCCAAAAAGTGTTTCCCATTAAACGCACCATGCATGCTAGACTTATGAATATTTGATTTCTCTTCATCCAATTTTTACCGGCTGCAAAATTGTAGTGAAATGTGGACCAGCATACTAAGATCGCCCAAAGAATCTCAATGCAATATCATGTTCCCGTGACATAATATCAATAGACATATACTCCCCCAACCCTGCATTAGCATTTTCATAGTTTCTTATGAGGCCTATTGTTTTATTTCCTGGGTTATTGGTTTTTTAAATAGCTTTAAAAAAAAAAAATCGTTGAGTCTGACCCCAGCATGAGCCCTCATGGGCACCACCGGCCTAACCCGCATGCCGGTCAGTTGTAGACTGTCAGGTCAACCAATTTGCAACATGTACAATGGCGGGGGTAGGGGGAGGAAGGCAAACACACTTAACTACATGCAATTTAGACCAGAATACACGTTCATTATATAGACGGGTCGATTTATTGTACGTGGATGAAACAGTGACTGCACTCAGTTCTCCTTTGCAAGTATTTTATAAGGTCTATGTAAACAATCATAGTAAGCGCCATCGTGTTAATTATTTTATATAATACAACAATGAACATGTAAATTGCCATCGGAAAAAATGAATACATTGCACAAAACCTATCGCGAAATTGTTGGGGAAAACGGTTCCTATAATATAAATAATTCTAACACAGATCTGGAGAACAAAAACAATAATTATATTCCATCACTGCATCAGTGAATATTGCACCTGTGTTTGCTATACACGTATTTGTATCACTTATAGCCTGAGGACACGCGTTTTCTTTTCTGTCTCACATTTGTAACTTTTTATTATATCATAATGTGCAATTTAGTGTTTGCCTGGGGCCAGCTGCCATCTGCCACGAGCAGACATGGTATTGCTGTGATGTGATTGTGCGTTGTGAGTGTTGTACTAAACAGAATGACTGGTCTAGCCCTGGGCGGGTGGGACGGGTGGGGTATGCTGGTACATTGTGGTCTCGCAGACTCTCGTGTAAATCGTCAGTGTCAGTGAATGTGTATGGACCTTCAAACGGTATTGGAATATGCAACAGATCAAAATGACTGCCATCTCTAAATTTCATGAGAGACACAGTCCTTGTGACTGTATTAGTAATCAACAACATCAATAATAAGCACCACTCTACACTCTCAGTATTTGTTATCATTAAGATACATTTCAAAATAAATGCGATTCAGGAAATTCATAGGAATTGATTGAAACCACTATTCAATCAAAACAGAATTAGAAGGAATTGATACATAAATCACCAAAAGCCATGGTAGATACGACCAGTACCAGCTATCAGCTACATCAATGGTAGCGAGAACCCTGGTGCAGAGACCTCCGTTAATATCACGGCATTGCCACAATGCTATAGAAAGCAATGACCATGGTTTATTTATAAATTGTAAGCCTTTGCACATCTAGAATTGGAAGGATCGATATGTTCTTATAGGAGGGACCTCTGAAACTCGTTGTCATTTGAATCATTCTATTAAGAGATAATCAATAGTTTTTTATTACGTCAATAGAAGTCTTGCTATAACAACACGATAACTGGAATTGTCATTTGGACGGTATATATACACGTACAACCATGTAGAAACCAAGTATCAGTTCAAATTCACTCCTCAGTTGTTCAATTGTGTTTAATAAAGCTGCTATTATAAAACGATAAGCACATGCATAAAAGGATCTCTTATATAAGAGAAAATGTTGTTGAGATCCAATGGTGCTTTAGTGGAGGCTACGGGTAAATGCATCATTCTTCAGATAGTTCATCGATCGCAATGTTGAAATATTTATTATATAGATGGAAATTCGTCAGATCTCCTAAAGGCAGCTGAAACGTTTTGTAATTTGCAAAGTAAATGTGTTCTACATCTATAGCCTTAAACGACATGTATCGATTGATAAATGAGACTTTCCATTTCATCTGATCTTGTAAAAGTGACGGACAGAGGATATGCTTTACATGTGCAAAAGAATAAAGTCATGACATATACAACATACTTTTGAGTAGTCCTTTTATGTTTGTTGTGGCGACATGAGTTATCAATATTATTGAATACGTGTAATTAAGTCCTTTAGCTCTCTATATCTTTTGAAATATATCATAACTAATGATCGATCACTGTAGATGTATCCTTGCGCTGTCCCGGTATGTCTATGCGAATTAGGACTTTTCAACGGAGGAACGATTTCAGCAGCGCGCCTCCTCCCTTACCTGTTAATTGAATCTACATTGAATTTGTGATGTTACATTTCACCAAACCCATTGATGATCAAACAATCTTATATTTCTTTTTATTTACCGGTTCTATGCGTGATTATTAAATTTGCTAGAATAGGAATAACAAGTAACAAGTGATTAAGTTTGGACATAGATAAATATGGGAAATATTTATTTAATCCTCCTATTACAACAAGCTAAAATTTAAAATTAGACGATGTGAGCAGGTCGGTGGTGTGGGAGCAACTGAAAACCAACGGTTACGCTCCGAGTTTATATAGTGACATGACAACGGATCCGCGTAACCACGGAGATGGAAGAGGTTACGTCACCGCCTGCTCCCGGAAATAACAATTTTGAGGTCTCGGAACCCAAAATATTACATTTACCGGTTCTATGCGTGATTATTAAATTTGCTAGAATAGGAATAACAAGTAACAAGTGATTAAGTTTGGACATAGATAAATATGGGAAATATTTATTTAATCCCAAACCTCCAAACTAATCACCTAACGTAGTGAATAAATTTTTTGTTGTTTCGCCTTCTCACTTACTGAAGGTTTAATATATTTGTAAATACAATCAGAGGTCCAATTGCCTCGCTCCTTAATGAAAGTTATAGGAGCACCTGAGTTATATAAGTCTGTAGTACCACCCCTTCTAAGTGAATGGGTAGAAAAATTACCCTTAATTTTTGACTTAATTATAAGTTTTTTAAATAACATATTAAAGTCTGAATAACTTAGGTAATTAACATTTTTTGTTGAGAAAAGAGGAGAACACCCCTTCTCTGGATGGGTCTTATACAAGAACTCCAACCAAAACACTGGACACAATGGTCTATTACTACTCCTGTTTACTGGAATAGTGTGAACTACATCTTTAGTAGTTTTAGAGGAAGTCACCTTGACAACCATACCCCATTTTTTAAATTCTATATTTTTTCTCAACAACATGTGGGTTGATTTTACAGCATGGCCCACTCTCAAAAGTGTGTTAAACAAGAAGATAACAATTATCCAGACTAACATCCATTTTTCTGAATCGAATTTTACCTTCCTATACATCGACTCTAAATGTATACTAGTAATTGGGTCCTTGACGTCCAATTTTACATTTTCAGTATTTTTTATACCCCTTATTGTCATTTTTAAGTGCTTATTAGACCAATCCGGGACAGGAAGGCCTTTGACATTATGAAAGAAAATAACCGCCTGATAATAGTTAACAATTGAAGAGGATTTCATTTTTGATGAAAGAAAAGTTACATACTGGCAGGCTTGCCCTGAACTAATTTTATAAATAGGCCAATTGAATTTTTTACAGACCTTCTTGTAGCAAGCCCACTGTTTCCTCCTCAATTTTAAAGTGTTACTCGACACGGCGGCTTTCCTCAGCACTTTTGCCCTCATTTTTAAGGCCTTTTTCTCTGCAAAATTTAAAAATTTTGTTAATGCAACACAAATTAGAACCTTCAAGACATTTTCTGGCCTCTCCCTCAGATTTTATATACAAAATTCTAGACAAGGTGTCAGCCACAAGATTATTTTTTGTGTTGATGTAGTGGGGGACCAGGCGAATTTGATATATTTTGCATATCCAAAATAATTCCCTTAACCATGACATGCAAGTTGGGTTTGAGCTCACCCCCTTTTTTACCATATAGAACACTTGAGTATTATCAGTAAAAATGTTTACACTATGGCCTCTTAAGTCATCCACCCATGACTTTACCCCAATGAGAATAGGCCATAATTCTAACTCATTAATATTGCCTTTATCATAAATGTCACTGGTAGGGGGACCCATTATATGGGAACACTCTGACTCTTCTAGATTAATTTGATCATCCCATGCTCCTGCGATCCAGTCCTGGCCCCTGTATACGGCATAGCCTTTGAGAGAAGAGTCTGATACTAAGGGGAGTGGATATTCTTTATAAATTATTTTTCTCCGACCATTGAAATTTTCGCAGAAATTCCTCCACCATTTCAGGTCGTCTCTAGCGGCCTGTCCTATTTTTACTGCCTTTAAGTTATTATTTAATAAAACTTTGTACAGGTTAAATATTCTTCGACAGTATACATTACCCCCTGAGACTACATGCGCACAGTGAGATAACAAGCCACCCAGACTCTCCAACTCTTTTTTTGCAATTGTAGCTTTTCCTGAATATTTCTCTAATAGACATTTAAGTTTTTCAAGTTTATCAGATGGTAATCTAAGCTCCATTTCTATGGAATCAATATCTAAGCCTAGGTATCTACATATTTGGGATGGGGGGGTAACCTTTCCCCAGGAGATATAAAACCCTAAATATCTAAGAGTCTGTATCACTAGTCTTTGGGCTACTTCTGCCTCTTCGTAAGTGGATGCTACTACGATGAAATCATCTAAATAATTAACCACCTGTAAATTATAAATATCTGTTAAAATGCCATAAACAAACTCTGATATTTGGTTAAAATACATTGGACCCATCCTTAATCCAAAAGCTAGCCTCTGATCTTCAATATATACCTCCTGGCCATCTACTTCCCATCTTAGGCCCATATATTTTCTATGGTCTGGGAAAATGGGTACCGCTCGATATGCTGACTTTATATCCACCACGCCCATGTAATCTCCCTCCTGCAACATTGCAAGTACATTTTCCACACTTTTATATTGGAATTCTTCTGTTATATCCTCACAAAAATTGTTAATAGATATATCTTTAGGCATACTACAATCAGTTATGGGCCTAACACCTCCATCGGGTTTAGGTACTGCCCCTAAACTATGTATGCAGTCTGGTTTACGATTGACTATTTTTAAATAGCCCTCTGACAGTTCTTTATGGATTATTTTGTCCATTTTATCAAAATTTGAACTCTCATACACCGATTTGTAGTTATTACAGTCGTAGATTAACCTGGTTTTTACCGCGTTATCATCTATAATTTTAAACCCATCGGTTATTGAGTTAACCATGTCCCTGTATTTTCCTTTACATTCTACAGAACCCAAAGACAATATATATTGAAAACGACATGGTTTAAGTTGGGCTAATGCGTTTCCGATAAAGAATTCGCACTGGCAGATGCCTTGCGCGCATTCCTCACGAACTCGCACCAGTTTACCGGAGTCCGAACTGACAGTAAATAGGATTTTTTCTGAATAATTCTCGTAATTTGACTTTTCCAGCGAATTCCCAAATAAATCGCACACCGGCTTGTCCGGGGTGATGTCGTCTACGCGAATATCACTATTACAATAATGGATTTGAGCGAAATCCCTACCTTTTTCGCGAAAAGGACTATTGCAAAAAGCATTTCTTCGAGTCTCCTCCGCATCCGCCTGTGTACTTTCCGCCCCGCTAACCGTGACGTCACTGCTTTTTGTACCGGCTTCTGCCGCGTAAACTAGGTCAGGCGGACCACAACATGCGTTTGAGGAGGCGCATTCTGATGCGTTATCATTTGTATTTTTACTACCCTCCCGATTCACATTTCTTATTTCACTGTCAAGAACACATTGGATTACTGTATCGGGATTAAGGTGATGTACTTTCACCGTAGGAGAGGGAAAACTACGGTCAAGAAAGCCTGGACACGACTGGCTTGCTAACCCCCGGGGCGTGACGTCATCGCTTTCAGATAAGTTCCCTGCGTTACGCAGTTCACCCTCAACGATAACTTGCAAACCAGATTTAATTTCCCCCTCCTATTTCTGGTCCTTTTTCGGACCGTTACGGTAGCAATCTTTCTTTGCGTGCCCTGCCTTTTCACAAATGATGCAAACATGGGACATGTTACATTTTCCCTGGCAGCCCTGGTCCGAGTTAAATCTAAAACAGATTTTGTCGCCCCCGCCTGTACTGGCGTTACGACGATTCTTGTTTTCCCTGAAGGAAGACTTGCTGGCGCTAGCTTTGAAAGTATTTTCGAAGCTAAAATGAGAAAATATTTCCTCCTGATCCACAGCACCGAATTGTGTTACGCCTAGCCTGTTGGCCCTCTCCCTTACCGCTTTGTCGTATTTGTTAAAAGTATCAAACGTGTACATTTTCTTGGTCGCCTTCTCAGTCAATACTTTTAGGTGCTTTACAACTGGCGATGGGTCAGCTTTTTCAACAATTAATTTCTCTATAGTTTTAACCCCAAGTAACAGAATGTCCTCTACGCATTTAGGCTCATCGCCCTTCGCGAAATATTTTTTCTGGCCAAATTTCTTTGTGTGTTTTTTACCTTCTTCAGGGGGGGCGTTGTCTGTGGAGGAGGAGGAAGACCTGGCGCTTGACGATGAGGACGAGCTTGAGCTGCGTAACGTCTTCTTCTTCACCTGCCTTCTCTTTTGACGTCTCGGCTTCACGTCTTCCCAGCCTGACGAAGACTCATCATCAGATGACGGCTGAGCCGTCTTCCCGGCCGTCTCCTTCGCAGCCCCCATCTTTGCCGCTTCCACGAGGATCTCGATGTTCTCCGACATCCTGGTGACCGTCTTCTCCAATTTGTCAATCCGCGCTCCCTGTTGCGCAAATAATTTCTCTCCCTTCAGACGAATCTGGGAAACGTCTTGGGCTGTACCCTGCTGCTCCTTACCATTCACACCCGTAGACAATGCAACCTTGCATTTTTTACCCGTGGGGGCGGCGTGACGAATTTTGCAACTACGGCAAAAATTAAAGCCAGCCATCCTCCAGACTTTCCGGAACTACGTACAAAACCTCGTAACCGTCCTCTCACCAGGTAAGCAGAAAGCTTTTCTACTCGTAACCGCTTCCCCAGCCGGTTTAAATACCTTAGACGATGTGAGCAGGTCGGTGGTGTGGGAGCAACTGAAAACCAACGGTTACGCTCCGAGTTTATATAGTGACATGACAACGGATCCGCGTAACCACGGAGATGGAAGAGGTTACGTCACCGCCTGCTCCCGGAAATAACAATTTTGAGGTCTCGGAACCCAAAATATTACATTATGGCACTGTAAGTGTACACGCAAAGATTTCTACATCACCTCGTTTTGGACAGAAACATAGTAGCTGCAGAAAAAGACATTAACTGTTCCTTGATATCTAAGAAAATAGGGGTCAGTAAATTCACATACAAGAATCTCGTGAGCTCTCAGAACACAAAGATGTGGGGCTGTAATTTTGCACTGAATACTCCCAATCAAAGAGTAAGTACCCCCCCCCCCCCCCAGGAGTACACCCTTGGCATTTTGGATCACCAGCCTGACCATCAGCTATTATCTTATATTTCTTTTTATTATGGCACTGTAAGTGTACACGCAAAGATTTCTACATCACCTCGTTTTGGACAGAAACATAGTAGCTGCAGAAAAAGACATTAACTGTTCCTTGATATCTAAGAAAATAGGGGTCAGTAAATTCACATACAAGAATCTCGTGAGCTCTCAGAACACAAAGATGTGGGGCTGTAATTTTGCACTGAATACTCCCAATCAAAGAGTAAGTACCCCCCCCCCCCCCCCAGGAGTACACCCTTGGCATTTTGGATCACCAGCCTGACCATCAGCTATTTGCTAGAATAGTAAGTTAACTCTGATTGCCTGCTGCAAAATTTGAACCATCATGCAAAATTGCTTTGGTCAGCAAAAAATTCCTTCAGCGTGTTGACCATGCGTGGTGGCTTCCTCCTGGTTTATGTAGTGGAATGGAGCCAAAGGATTAACTCCAGGGTCGGCGCCGGCTCCCGCTGAAAGCTATTACGTGTGCCAACACGAATCCTTAATCAGTGAAAGTCTGGGGTGAACAGATGGTGTAAGCGGGGATATGATATAAGACTCAAGCGTGCTGAAACTATCCAATACTTTCATCTGATAAGACGTAACGAGATAAAACAGCAACACAATGGATTTAAAGCGGGCTTATTGCAGTTACCATTTAATCTATCCAAGCTTTTTGTTTTGACTTTAATTTATTTAGATCCCACGTGGCGCTTTTAGTAAACGTACGCGTCTGATTGGCACAGTATTTTTAAATATAAATTACCAAATGTCGATAAATCCCAATGACTACCAATCATATTTAGTGCAAAGACCGTTTACTGACTGTACTACATGTACTCTTCATATCCTAATTGAAAATTTGTGTGAAGGGGAAGAATGAGGAATTAGTCTGCAGTCAGATGCAGCGGTTTTTGGGGGCACACTTACAGGTGGTTTAGAATCCCAGGCACCGAACAGAGATGTTGTTAGGACGCTATCCTACAAACAGATGCTATCCAACAAATGTTTATGGTTTAGTGACCTTTTGCAGGATAGCATCACCACAGGATGCTAAGCTACAAAGAGATGCTTAACCAAAAATATTTTAAGGATAGCATCTTTCCAAAAATAGACACTAAGTCATAAATATTTGTAGCTTAGCATCCTTTTGTGACTTAGCATCACCACAAGCTGCTAAGCTACAAACAGATCTGCTAAGTCACAAATATTTGTGGGATAGCATCTCTGCACAAAGCTATATTAAAGTATCATACAGCAAAGTTACCTTTTCTGTAGGATTGAAAGGGAGTGTCAGGTCTTTTATGTATTATGCCCCAAAATGTTAAGTTCCTTTATTTTAATATAATGTCCAATAGAATAGATAGTATATTTTTGTCTAAATGTTTTTAGCTTTCTATTCAGGGAAATGTGACATGAGAAATCATGGAAAATATGCATTTTCCAGTGGGGCGGGATGATTCAGGGGACAATTTCTAGTAATCGATATATGAGAGGTGATAGATATTAACCTTTTTCTGAAACTTTGGTGTTTTTAGTACGATCTTCAAAGAATATTGATAGAATTTGTGAAAAAAAAGGTTGCGTGCAACAACTAACAACTGGGTATACACAAAAAGGTTTTTTATGTCCTGCAAATGGGAGAATCAATTAAGATGAGTGAGTTATCATTCTAAATAAACCAATATTTGCTATGAAGTGACAAGGGGCTGAACAGCTGAAGTCTTATTTTTGCTTCTTGAATTTATTTTGTTAATAGTTTATCAATATTCAAATTTCTTTTGATACGGAATGGAAATTGCAAAATGAAAGTGTGATTTAATTTTCCTAAATAAATGATATATTTGAAAATTTGAAAAGGTTAGTCCTATATCCTCCAGGAGTTTGCAGTACACCTCTCTTCCAAACCCAAACGAAATTATCTTCAAAATTGGTTTGCTATTTTTCAGCATAAATCTGTAGGATAGCATCCATTGGTAGGATAGCATCTTGTTGGATAGCATTTGATTGTAGCTTAGCAGTATATGGGTGCTGCTAACTGACAAACTGCTTTGTGGTTTAGTGCATGTTTGCATGATAGTGTCCTGACATGGATGTTAAGTGACAATTAGGTTGTATTTGTGGGATAGCGCCCATTTGTGGTTTAGCGTCCTAACAGATGTCCCCTTTGGATAGGGTCTATCTGTAACAGGACTCGGTCCATGTAATGTTAACCAGCAGAAACTAGGTCTGCGTTCAAGTGTGTGTTTAGCCGGGTGCTTAGTGTGGCTTTGTCTGTGATTACCAGGCCGTGCAAATGAGCACGGAAATTTTAGACAGCGACATATGGCCTTTCCTAAAAAATCAAGATGTTACATAGGACGTAGTAAACAATGGGCAACGATAAATTACATGGGATTTGTCCTTAATTCAACATTGGACATAGAAGCATAGTTGCATGGAAAAGAAGATTACGTGATTTAATTGGCATGATGTGGATTTTTTTAAAAGAAATTATTTGGAACATAAACTCCTGAGTTTATGGAAGAAAGAGACAAACGTGATGCACGTCTTGGATTATAAGCTGAAGACAGTATGCGCCATTGGTGCTTCTTATGGCTAAAATGGAACGTATATAGAGTCGAGTGGGATGGATTATAGTGAATACCCCCCACCCCCACCGCTAACACCAAAGGCCCCAAGGTGGGCTAACATAACACCATTACTCAAAACGCCAGTTTGTGTACCTAACCTGGGAATGTCCTCACAATGTCTCAACCAACACAGAAACATAGCCAACTTCCCCCTAACCTTTGTAAGGCAATGCTTACATTTCCCACGGGTTTTAATATATATGCGACAAAAGTACAAAGGAAGTAATATGGGATGATATCAGTATAAATATTCTGTCATATTTGACAAAGCTCATTCAACCACGAGGTAGGCAATTAACAAAAGCTGGATGTCTCAAGCACAGAAACTAAACAGAAACACGTAAGGGAACGCTACCCCACGTAGTGGTACGCTTACATTCCAGCGCTTTTGAAAACAATCGAGAAAACACAGATGGGGGTAACGCATGAGTGCAACTAAAAAAGCCATTTCCATACTGGAACGGAGCACTGGGATAAGCTTTCAGGAGGTTGTTTTTTTAGGAAATAATATAACAGAAATATATATTTGCAAGGTTTAACTGCGTATATGCTTTAATTGTAATTGTGTAATGGTGAATACAGTTTCTTGTGGGATGACTTATCATATTATTACATCTGGAAATTCACTGAGTACCCTGTACACACACCCCGTTAGGGGGCTTTTATCATCACTGTTAATCTGGTAGAGGAGTCAACTCACTCCCCCAATGCATCGCGTTATCTGCTTCATCTTGATATTTCCATATTATTAAGTTATATAAAATCGTCACAAACACTGCTTGGTTGCCTAAATGACTATCCCGGCCCTAACCCTACCTCTCCATCTTTTAATCCAAACCTACTTTCGCATGCAGGTGCAGGGATATACCTTTACCACACGTCGTTATTGAATGGGCCACCCCCAGGTATCGCCTATATGACGTAACTAAGGGCTAATTGTTGTGGGGCATTAGCTTCCCGGTCGTGTATGTTGCCTTCTTGTACCTGTCGACGCAATAGCACTATTGACCGTCACACACCTGAGGTCTATTCTGGTCTAGTGTACACGTGTGGTGTCGGGTTTACATTGCCCGACGCGATCGACGGCGGCTAGGGGGTGCTTTTTCTTTGCATTCAGACATATCGGTTTCTCCTGCATAGATCACTGTCTCTTTTTGAATTTGCTATAATGACCCTTCGCTTTAGTTTACATCGATGTTATAATGTTGACAAAAAGCGACATCAAAAGATTTTTTTTCAATACACAACTATGTACCTGTGTACTGGGAATAATATCCATATACTGTATATTTAAAAGGGGGCAATACTGTGTCATCTTTCCATCAAGGCCACACCCAATACATACAATATGTCATGTTTTATGAATACTGTAAGCTGAGACGCTTTTGTGCCGCTTAAATTTCGCGCTTGAAATATATATACTGCTTTCAATTCAACTCGACTCTTGAGTTGTGCTGGGATATAATTATGTCATTTAGGTTAATTTGACTAATGTAAGCAGCACACTCGGGTCACTGAGGTAGGCGTTGTACGATGTCAGTTTTTACTTCCCATTTCATAATTATTGTCAGTGGAAATAGTGATTAATTAAAAACATGTTTATGTATATAACAACCCCGTTACTGGGAAAAATCAAAGTTATAAATCACTAAAATGCAGACAGTCAGAGTCGTGTAGTGGAATACAGGCCACATAGCTGTGGTCTAGGTGTACTTGGCGTCCGCCGCCCACAGTCAAACACCTAGTGCTGTTGACCTAACCTGGCTCCTGTAGGAGAAGCCGTAGGTCATGCTCTATTGCATTTCAAAAGCGCAGGAATGTTTGTTGGGGATAGTCGGCTTTGTGTCTAATAGACTCCCAACATAACCAGACATTGTTGGTGTTTTATGATAGCACTACGCTAATCGAAAGTTACACCTGAGGCACTGGTAGATATTTAGATTTATATGTGGAAAATGGATAACACGTGGGGTATAACATTGATGTTAGTTTGGTCTCCTTCTTCCCCAGTGTCAAAGTATCTCCTTATGATATTCTTAGATTTGCATTCACCTGTTCTGAAACCGACTCTTGTAACCTGATGTATGTATGGTAGGTTACCTTAAAACATTTACATAATTAAAGATGCATTCTCAAATATGTAGGACAACTGAGATCGAGCGACCAACTGCAAGCGACCAACTGAAATTTGCTTCAATAAATTGGAGGTATATAAAAGGGACACGCTCTGTCTAATATCGGTGGTTAACTGTATAAGTAAAATCCAGATTTCGAAATTGGAGCATGCCTTTGGAACCGAATTCATATGGGCACAGTGAATGTAGGTATGTAGACAATGTGGAGTTCAGCGATGATTGTAGTTTTGTTGTTTTCTTGGAGCTAGAACACAGCAGCTGCCATGTGGCAGGGGTACCATCATAACACTGTTGAAATAGTACCTGCCATACGTCCCGATTTGGTCGGGACAGTCCAGATTTTAGCCTGTTGTCCCGATTGCCAAGTCGGGACAGTGTTTGTCCCGATTTTAGGAATCTGTCCCGATGTCTTTCAATTATAATTGATATTTTGTTATCAGACAAGGCCAATACTGTATCAAAACATACAGTAATATAAGTTATTTGTTTGTTGCTTAACTTTATCTAGTTTATGTGTCCCGATTTTGTATTTTTTCAAATCTGAAAATGCCTAACAATGTAAGGTGAAATCTGTAAAAATTGAACTAAAATGCTTCTTAATAAAGGGTCCAAGGGACTGTCCCGATTTTCAGCCACTTGGATATGGCAGGTATGTAAATAATACATGTAGTTCGAATAATGAACAGCATCAATTATTATTCTACAGTGACCCCCTTCTAAATCTGCTACTGCATGTTGACAAATATCTTTTTTTTTTAAATGGAGACTCATTGCATCCCACACACTCCTACTTCACACCCATCCCCCTTAAGGCAATTCTATTTTTATTTGCGCAGCAGGAGTAAGAAGTAACTAGGTCAGTGGACTTGTACGTACAACTCCCCTGTATAAATATGCAAGGTACGGGTGCTTACAAATACATACATGTATACCACTAACCAGTATAGATCGTACATACGGCACGAGAAGAGTTACATTAGAGAGAGTAAAGTTGAAACGTTTTAACTTTTCTCTCTCGGATTACATTAAGGGATACCTACTAGAAGTGCAGGACCAGTACACTCAACCCATGTCCATTCAAAGTGTCATGATTATTGGATGACTCTCATTAATTAGAGAGACAACCTAACAAGTCCTAACAAGTGGTTGTTCACTTTCCGTTCTTTAATACGAGATTGCGAAATTAACTCAAAATCTTCCTAATTGCAATTAATATTCGAGAAGCTATAATTACGGTGTTTCAAGCTTGAACGTGACTTGAACCAAGCAAACCGGCCAGCGGTCAAAAGTAAACCCATTAAAACAAATTAATCACGCCCTTCTGGGTATCTAGAATCTATTTTTACCGTCACAGCTTGAAAAATAAAGGTGTTTTTCAGCTGCTAGTCCATTCTTGTAGGAAATACAATTAGTCACCTGTTTGATTTTAGGCACCATAATCTTCTTTGAAGTGGCACCTCTTTTTATATCCAATTTCTCCTTAAATGCCCTTGGTCACCCGGAGTCACACCTTTTCTCTGTGCAACTGGGGCTATCGATTATTGAGTTTTTATACTCAACGTGTTAGCCCTATCTAAATCTCATCTGTGCATTTAACATCCAGTTCACTGATAATCTCAGTATAGAAAAAGTTAGTCATAGTTGTCTAACTTCCTTAGACAAAGTGGCTGTGGCAAATTTATCTAACCTTTCTCGCTCAGGTTAGCAATCTCTGACTAGCCAAGGTTAGTCAAAAATTTCTAGGAATGGTGCTCTCAGCATTCATTAAATTGACTAAGGAGTTAGTCAATTAGACCAACTTGCATTAGCTTTTAAGGCTAAAGGTTGGTCAAGTAAGACTATATGCTTAGTGAAAATGACTAAGGTATTTTACATTTTCCTGGAATGTTATTACAACTTTGGCTAACCAGGATAGCCACTGCCGACCAAGATTTTAAAGGTTCTAGAACCCTTTGCAATGAAGCAGACAAACTGAATGTGCAATTTACATCAATTGGCAGACTGCATCAAACAAATCAAGGAACTTACTTTAGAAATAGTCTGTAGTCACTATGATTTTTGAATTTATAGAGTAATCAAAAATTCAGAAAACATAACAAAGAAATATTTCTTTGTTATAAATTTTGCAAAGAAAACAGTGTGTCCCTTTTTTTGGTGAAATAGTTCAAATTGCGGAAAACCTCTGGTGGCCATCAGGGCCCCCTCATAGCCTTCAGGGATCCTTCCTGGCCATCAATGACCCCTCCCCATTGTCAGGGCCTCTGCCGGGCAGTCAGGACCCTACCCTCTCCTCTCCCTGGCCTCCAGGGCCTCCTCCTGGCTGTCAGGGCCCTATAGCTGTGGATGTCTCCTCCTGGTCATCAGGGAATCCACTCACCTGTTAGGGTCTCTTCCCAGCCATCAGGGCACCCCTACAGCTGTCAGAGCCTCTTCCAAGCTGTAAGGGCCTCCTCCTGGCCATCAGGGCCCTATCCTAGCTGTTGGGGTCTCCTCCTAGTCATCAGGGCCTCCTCCCAGCCATAGGGGCCTCATCCTGGCCATCAATGCCTTCTTCTAGCTGTCAGGGCCTCCTCCTGGCTTTTAGGGCATCTTCCCAGCCATAAGGGCCTCCTCCTAGACATATGGGCATCATTCTGGCTATCAGGGCCTCCTCCCGGCCATCAGGAACCCCCCTGGCCCTCAGAGCCTCCTCCTTATTCTCATGGTCTCTCTCAGGGTCTTCTCATGACTCTAAGGGACTCCTCCTGGCTGTCAGGGCCTCCTCCCGGCCATCAGGAACCCCCCTGGCCCTCAGAGCCTCCTCCTTATTCTCATGGTCTCTCTTCCTGGCTATCAGGGTCTTTTCCTAGCCTTCAGGGCCTCCTCCTTCCTATCAGCTGATCAGGGTCTCCGCCTGGATCAGGGCCTACTCCTTGCTGTCAGGGCCTCCCCCTTGCTGCCAGTGTCTCCTCACTGCTGTCAGGGTCCCCTCCAATCCTTCAGGGACCCCTCCAGACTATCAGGAAAAATTGCATCTGATTGGTCACCTGCTGCATGCATGCAGGCCGTTGGTCCAATAAGACCCTATTTCCAGTAGGGTTTCCAAGCCTATTTCAAGTAGGGTCTTACACTCGGCCAGCAAATGGAAACTTAACGAATGTAAAACGTGTTTTAACTACTTCCGACATAATATTAAAAGTTGGATATTTGATTGGCAGGCTACTAGAAGTCGGGTGGTGCATTCAGACCCTACTGCAAATAGGATTTCTGAATGCTTTCGACTTGCAGGCCCTCAGTTAGATCTACATTCAATATCTAACATGCACTTTCATAATTTTTTACTCTAAGTCCACACCCTACTACAAGTAGGCTATAGGTCCTAAACCCTACTACAAGAAGTGTTTACTAAACCCTACTACAAGTAGGCTTTGGGTCCCAAAGCCTACTAGAAGTAGGCTTTGAGTCCATTACCCTATTACCAGTAGGGTTGCTTGAGTCCCTACTGCAAGTAGGCTTTGGGTCTTGAACCCTACTTCAAGTAGGCTTCAGATCCCAAACCCTACTACAAGTAGGCTTCAGATCCCGACCCTACTACAAGTAGGCTTCAGATCCCAAACCCTACTACAAGTAGGCTTTAGATCCCAAACCCTACTATAAGTAGGCTTTTCTTTGAGTTCCACACTCTAACTACTCCAAGTCCAAAACCCTACTACAAGTAGACTTCCAGCATTCTGATTGGCGTCATACAGACCCTACTTGTAGTAGGGTTCACATGCCCTACTTGTAGTAGGGTCTTATTGGACCAACGGCCCTGCTGCTTGGAGGGCAGGGCACCAAAAGCAATAAATTCTGGTTTCAATTTAAGCAAACTTGCAACACCACTCTACAGAGAATGACATCCTATAGCACTTTAGCAGTTGGTCATTAATGACCAATGCCCCAGTCATCTTGACTAAGGTTGGTCATTATGACTAACCCTGAGATGTATCACATCATCTCACTCAAGCTAACAAATTTAAAACTAAATAGACTATTTTATGGATCTAAATGAGTTTAGAAATCATCCTTGATAGCTATTCTTTCAAGTAGAATGTGTTTGAAAGTTAGATGCACAATGTGAGCTAAGGATGAGAATGGATAAACTTACCAAGTTTTAGGAGTCTGTTTACTTTTGTATGCCTCCTTCCTAGTGGTCATGTGATCACTGATTTGGTCATGTGACCTCTTAGTCATTGTGACCAATCATTTAGTCATTATGACTGACACATTAGTAATAAAGTTGGTCAAAATGGTTTTCTGGTGAAGGTAACAATGACAAAAATGGATGTTGGGATGCCCCCTGCACAGAATGTGCCTCAGCAATCCAACAGGATGTAAGTGGAAGATCAGCTGATATCAAAGCTGAACTGCACCTGTAGAAAAACCAAAAAAAAAAAAAAAAAAATGACTGACTGACTGAAAATTGACTAACATGAGTTAGCCATCTATGACTAACTTTTGAAATCACTAGATTATCAGTGTTGTTACCAATTCTGTATTCTTAGAATATTGAATTTTAAGTGCATTTAACCGACATTTCAATGACGTTTTCTTCCATTTGTCCATTAAAAAATTATTCTTAATAGTTCATCGCCTCATCCCTAATTGGTTTACACGAACTGTGGTAAACACATTCTATCCCATGGTAATTTGAAATTATGTACATCCACTTTTTACCGGTGTATGAAAACTATGAGTTAATCAAACAAAACACACCCACTGTTTGTGAGCAATCATGAGGCTGGAAAGTATTAAACAAACAACGCTTCCCATCCACTTGTCCAATAAACTCATCCAGGTTTCCATTAAAATTTAATTTCGTGGTCAAATATCATTACAGGTGCTTGCATGTTTAGTAAACAAATACAGCAACCTGTACATGAATCAAGAGGACAACGCTGACATAACCCCCACGAGTTTGATAGCCTGATCCTCATATAGAAAACCATGCTAAAACTGTCAGCTTAACTCAGAATATCCAACCCTTCATCACAACAATCTCAATGGCTTGGATGGTTATACAATTATTTGATTGGTCAAATTCAAGAGGTCAGTTGGATGGAATAAGGTGTACTATATGACGTACATTGTCCAACCTTAATGATGAATCCCACATCAGATGGGCTTATTCTCTTGGGTATCATCAGGTCATAAGGCCTATAATTGCGTCTCATTTATGAGGTTGCAGTTTTGAACATATATACGGGGCCTTCTTATGGCTTTATCTAAATTATTTTGGAATAATTTTCGAAAAAATACCATAAACCACAATATGATAGACCACAGAAACATCCCTTCTTATAAATTGTCATTCCTACAGAAGGACAGTGTATACATCTAGAGCTTTTGTCTCCTTGAGGCCTATAGATGTTGTGCATACGTGGTCACGTGGTCACTTTTTGGTGATCACCACGTGGTGATCATGACCACATGGCAAGGGAATAAATAAGAATACATGAATTGTAAGTTACAATAATTGCAAAGTGTTATTCAGTGAGACTATTTTTGATAAAAGTGTATGCCAGATGCTTCAGAATTTTGAATAACAATGATTTTAAATTGATCACCATTATGGCTGCCAGCCCATTATGGGCAGTCGTGAAGTCATCTGCACAAGGTCAACTTATGGTCCTTTATCAGGATCTCAATCACCTTTACCTTACTTAGGTCCATTAGGTCACTATGATAGTTCAAATATAATCGGACAGTTCTTAAGTATGAGACGTATCTGCATGAGCATCGTTGAGGGAGTTTTGTCTCATTGATTACCGTTGGTTACGGAATACAACTATCCATTAACGCCCGCCTTATATTGGCCTCCCATGTTAAGCCATGGTGAATTACACATTGTCTAATACAATGATGCGTAATCAGTCCAGAGAAGCGCATTTTATATCTAAGATGGACGATACAATACATGCTATTGTCTTCAAGGCTTCATATAAAATATTGAAACAGTTACGGATGATCGATTCAGGGAGGTTTATGTTTAACTGTGAACTGTGATAATCTGAAAACCAGGGGCAACCCTGATGGCTATTGCAATAAAACCTTAAAAAAATAATTGTCTAAAGTGCTGCCAAAATGTAGGCGTCTTTCGTGTCCCTCAGAACCCCCTGGTTTATTTTGAAGGGAATTACGCTACTATTCTCCCATAGCCGGACACCAACTCTTGAATCATATCAAATAATTTGACATCTGCTATTTGCTAAATGGAAATCGACGTTATTCAATTGTGCTGTAAGGCAATTACGTACACCTCAGATGTTGTGGTATCAAGAGAAGACATTTAAATAAGTGGATTCAAGTCATTGTCCGTTCCCGGATGTACGTTAACACGATATAAGCTTGAATTTCCTGCTTGAATCGGATGTAGAGAAAAGCTTGCTTACAACTCCAATTAATAACAAGATAGGCATAATCGTTCTAACTGGAAACTGACAATTGGCCTATCGTTCCCCGGCCTTTGAAAGGAACCTGGCATATGGAACCATATAGCAGCCATAACTCAATTGATAATGTCTATAATGTTGTATTCATTTGTATAGCCTATTCTATGCCTAAACGATGATTTCCCATGAAATATCACGCTGATTACTCGTTCCCTGGCTGGACAATATAATTATCATTTCGGACAGGATAAAATTAGGATAACAACAAAGAATTTATAGTTTAGCCTTCAAGTTCCAGAATACAAGATGACTCCCATCAATCATCTGTTCATCTTTAGGAACCTGCTTCCATATAATACGTCTTCTACCATAGTTCGACCGTTCTCTACCTTCAGGGTATGGCCAGATGCCAAGGTTGGTGGCCACCAATGCTGGGAGAGTGTGATCAGTGGTCAGAGCGCAGGACCGGAAGTCATCTGTTGTCAGGCCTCTGCTGACCATCGCCAACCGGAACTCCCGACAGCTGCTACAGTCCCCCGCAAAGGTTTCTACCACATGGCAGACGCGGCAGATGAAGTTGAGCGACATCTAGGTGAGCGACATTAGCTGATTATTGGGAATGACCTTTACCGAAGGAGCAATTTGCTGGAGTAAAGGAATGACATGACATTTTATTGCCTGAAAATGTATCAGTTTGCTTCAGATTTCATGAAAAAAGGTACAATTGGTTGAAAAACTCAGTCATCAAGAATTTTAGTTTACGTCACTGAAAAATGTTACATTAGGGCACCCCCGATAATCACCCCCTTTCTTGAAGATGTTCGGATCCGCCTCTGGTTCCAGTGCTCAACATATTTACCTTCACATCTGTCTTATTAGGTCTACATTCCCTTTGGCCCGTTGCACAATGACTGATTGTAACAGCAATCGATTGTAACAAGGAAACCTTTCCTCGTTAATTTGATTGCTGTTATGCACGTTTTTTTGCAAATCTTCACCCTCAAAATAAAACTATTTAGAATGCTGTAAATAAACTGTAATCTATACAGGAACTAGTCCTAAAGTGCTCCTTTTAACATCAATTTACAGAATTCCATTTGATTCAGCAGAAAAAAAAGATAATCTCAACAGAGTTGTCCTTGTAAGGATATCTATCTTAATGTTATCTTAAAGTTATCCTTGTTATAATTATTATTGTGCAACGGGCCACTTGTGATTAGCCTGTCCCATTGTCAAATCATGTATTCAGGCCTGCCAACATTTCAACAGTGCTGACCAGGACAAAGCTCCAAAATGACCCAATAAATCAGGACATTTGCTTAAAAAATCAGGACAATTGTGCCTAATTAGACTTTTAAATTGTGATTTACACTATTGATTAGATTATGCATACCTGGGGTGCCAACCAAAAAAACTCTACGATACACAAAAATTTATTGTGGGGGGCCTTTTAAGGCCCACGATAAAAAAAATCCACGATACATTTTGGACATAAATTATGTGATAAATCATGATAAAATCATTCACACTGTATCTGATTTAACATAAAAAAAACTACATTCTAATGTGTATTTGGATGACTCTGGAACAAAAAAAAGTTGAAAAAAATAAGAATAATCATTTATGAAATTTCGTGGACCCACGCTCACAATTTTCGTGAACGTGGCTATTTTATTGTATCGTGGGGGTGAGTTATCATTGACTTTTTTTGGTTGGCAACCCCGATAAGTACTGATTTCCATTTTTACATTGAAAAATTCAATATATTCAATCTAGAGTATATCTAGAGTATGAGTCTCCTGGAGCAGGAGCTAGAATTGGTACAAATATTAATGGTGCCTGAAAATATTTCTGTATCAAAAATCTAGGTGAGGCATTTTTCTAATAAAATTGACAATAGGCAGAGTAGCTTGAAATCTGTCATGATCAGGACATTTTTGTATCCAATCAGGACAGTAAGGACAGAGGCTAAAAATCAGGACTGTCCTTACCAAATCAGGACAGTTGGCAGGCCTGTGTATTTAGCATTGAAGTTTATGAGTCTATATACTTGGTTGATATCCTTTCAGACTCATTGCCCAAATTATGAGGAATGACTATTGTCATATGGGTGTGTGCACATGATAGTTTCATTTATCAAAATTTAGGATCGCAGAGCTGCGTCATATTGAGGGAATTAGTAAACGTGCATTTTTACTACACTAGACCTTGCGCTCGTACCGTACACATTTGCTCAAATGACAACATATAATGATGGGCCTTTTCTGGAACAAGAAAACAAATAATGATTCAATAACGGAAGGACATCCGTGTCTTCCTGCTACGCCCTACTGTGCCACGTTCTCGTTCTCTCTCTATATGGTCGTATATTAGGTGCCCCCTTCCAAACACACCGCCGTCTTGACTTTTTGCAGGGACTGTATAGAGCAGCTCGGCCGCTGGATCCAACAATACAATCAGAGCAGCTCCAGAAGGTCATCAGTCAGCGCCCTTTGACCTCCTCGGACACCTGCACGCCGCCCCACCAATTAAAGCCCGGCACCTTATGAGGTGGGCCAACAACGGCCAGTACTCTCTGACGGCCCGGGAGGGTGGACCGCCACGTCAACTGGTCAACAGGCTTTTAATTTGTTGAGAGTGGAGTTGGTTTATTACTGAAGCCGCATAGTTTTGTCAATGGTGTTCACTTTGCTTCATTGGGATAGGTGGTATAGGGTAAAAGAGCAATGGAATGGTATTACATCGAAATACTCCTCTATGAAAATACACTTTAATTCATCATCATGCAAATCTGAAAAAGGACAATTTTGGGAAGGACTAATTGCCAAAGGTAAAACCATAAACTGTAATGGTGGAATGCAAAACGAGAGTGAAAAATCGGTTGCCATTTGGTGGTCAACCTACCACTTCAACGAGGGATTAGGGTTGGATGCTAGTTCCGATCAGAGTGTATGTACAAGAATTATCAATTTAGTTTTCAGACATGAATCTGTATCTGTATGATAACTGAAAAAAATAGTAAGCTGATAACAGCCATCTTATATGATAATGATTGAGACCCTCTACATTTAATTTACTGCATAACTTCATTCTCGTCATTGAACATCATCAAACAACTAATTTACTACTTGCATCTTTAGCTTGAGGCGCTATCTATGTACTGGACCGTCCATTAATTGTGTAAAAGTGTTGACATGCTTTCAAGACCCCAATGCAACCCCCCTTAGCATGCAGTAGACATTAGAAATATACTAGAGCCCTTGACTCCCTCCTCCCACGACACCCCCTCTCCCTTTGTACGACGTACTTAATGGGGCATCCGAAAACATATGCATAATATATATGCATGGCTGATGAATTATCAAAGTGCAAATGTAGGCCTACGTTTCATTATGATGAGAGGGGGCACTAATGAAAAACAATTTTACTTCAAAGCATGCATTTCCTATGCAAATATCCACCGCAGCGAAGATACTATCAATATGATATGTCGCAGCGAAGTTGATGGATTGTGTATTGTGCCTTATTAGTAGTTTGGACTGTTTCCATGGGAAATCAATAAAATCAATAATGACTACCTACTAACCTAACAGACTGTAGAATATTTGGTAACAAATCATATATACCCTGCATTGTTAGATTGTTTGCTGAGACTTATTTGTTAATTACGGGGGAGATTATCCAACTAAATCATGCAAGATCTGCGTAGTATTTCATATTAACAAAATGTAAACTGACATAATTATATGTATATATATATATATATATATGTGTGTGTGTGTGTGTGTATGTGTGTGTGTGTGTGTGTGTGTGTGTGTGTGCGTGTGCGTGTGAAATTCTCAAGGCCACCTAACATAACAATTAAACAGGAACAATAACGAGTCTTGTTTAAATTAAATTGAACACTTGTATAGTTTTCCTAGAAATGCAGAACAGCTATTGCGCTGTGGCGCTGTACAACCGATTTAGAACAGAACAAAAGTGGCCCATTCGAATTCTTCCCCCTCCTTTTCCCGAGGCGAAGACGTTGTTTGGGGATGAATCGGTCTTTGTTGTGTCATTTTTACCCGCGACAAACCAGGTTATATGGTCCAACTGTTTGCTCTCAAGTTGTTTATTTATGCCTTTTTTACCCAAACTAGACGCCAAAGTACATTTGTCACTCGGAAAGGTTTTGACAGATTGAGGACATGCATCACCTAGTTCTTTTATTTTGAAAGTCTGTTTACCTCCTAGATTGGATTTTCTTTAAACCTTTCACATCCAAATGGACTGTTTCATGATTTAAAGCCTTATTTAGAAAAATATTGTGTAGCTGATATACGTTAGTCTTGCAAATATCTAGGTTTAGTATATCTTTCGTAAACGTTTATGTGATAGTTATCATCCTTTCTTGTGTTCTTTTAACATATTACACTAGAAACACTCGTCTTATCAATTTAAACACCATTTAAGCGCATCCATTTGGAATGTGATGAATCTCTTCATAATATCTTAACAATAACACTGACTTAAAAAACTCCCTCATTGATAGGCCTAGGGAAGAGCGTTCAATCATTAAATTTTGGTTGATTGTAATGGACAATATGCACGTACAGATCTCTAGGTTGGTTTTAACCAACATAATATTATCATCCGTGCATTCACACTTCCTATGCCAAACAAATATTGGTCCATGCTTTCACTACGTTGGTCTACTTTGCTGCTGCCGGTGATGGAACCTGAGATACTCATGTTCAGCGACCGTAGTGTGTGATTTGTCATATTCAAAGCCTGTTACTAGTGAGTCAATATTTTCTATTGGCGTCTGCCCCTAGCGCGTTGCTTCAATAAAGAACAGCACAAGTATTTTCCTTTAACATAACTTTTCTTTTATATCATGTGAGATATTATCATTATTGCCCTTGGGTTTGTTCCTGCTCCTGAAGATGTCCCCGCCCCAAAACTGAGTTTTAAATGAGTTTTTAAACATGCCTGAAAGAGAAGATGCTTCACAGTGACATGGACACTTCAATAATTATGTTGACCAATAGTGAGTCAGAAACAATGAGTTCTCCTTCCCAACTACTGATATCTCTTTTTCTACTAGAATGTTCAAACCTATTAAACTGAAACATGCATAGTTCGAATATATGTATACCATTCATCACATAACATGGGAGTCTAAGATACAATATTAGGAGAATAATGTTATGTTTTTTGAGTTTCAGTAGTATTTGAGTCTAAAAAGGTATAGTTTACCCACATGTATATTGAACTCTTTCTTAAAGGTATACATATGTAATCCAACTGAACGAGATGTAATTGTCTATTCATTCTCTTATAAAATGACCATGTAGCACATTTGGAAAATGGGTTCTGCTCTTGCCGGCCGGCCTTGGGTTTCTAAATATGAGTTTTATGCAACAGGGGGAAGTATAATTAATGTCAGCTCGACATTTGCCTTGGCAAGGTTTGTCATGCAGTAGCATTTGAGCTTTTAGGGACGTGTGCCTGGCACGCTGCATGCTGTGTAGAAGGGGGTGGTGGTGGGGAGGGGGAAGTGGGAGGGGGGAGGGGAGAGTGAGGGAAGATGGAGGGGAGGGGAGAGGGAATGAGGGGAGGGGGGAGGGGGAGTCTGCCCCAGATAATGAAGGCCACATCCTGGAGTCCCAGCCCGCATGGATCATCGTTTGACAGGCAATCGGACGGCCTGTGTGCGTCTCATCTCTTCATTTGATTACAAACGACCCCAGAACCCCCACTCCTACCCCCACACAACCACCCATACGCCCTCATCGCCCCCATCCCTTCCCACCCTCCCAAATCTCAACCTAGATTGTAATCGAGCAAACTTCATTACGCCGGCCATAAACGGCTTCAGACAGGCGCCACCAGAGGGCACGGCATGCCGTCTTAGAGGAGAAGTCGCGCGCATGGCGCTCCGTGAGCACAACAAAAGGGCAGGTCGTTTGTTTTTTCCCTCGACCCTGAATGCAAATCGTCTGTTTAGTATTCCACGCCGCTTTTGTCTAGTCCTTCTGTCAGCGGGCCGCAGAGGAATAAGAGAATCGATGAGAGGCAAGCGCCTTTCTGCAGAGCTAATATTTACCTTTGGAGGGTACCCTTTGTTCTTGTCCTACTTTTTTGAATTGTCATTTGCTTTATTTTTTGCCGTCCTGGTCATCAGGGATCGCGCGTGTAATTGACAATAAATCTCATTCAGCTCATCGAGATCCAAGATGTCGAAATTGATTCGTTGCGTAATGTGTTATGAAAAGATGCAATCTGCGTCGCCTCTCTGTAGCTTTAGTGTCTGGCAATATTCTCTTGATGTTTTGTTGTCATCCTTCTGCTTCCTTTGCTTAAATTCTTAGTTCTATAAATTTCAATTCAGGCACTTTCTCTTTCTTTTCCTGTTGTTACCTTGGCATTAATATTTCCATCTGCCTATTTCCTGCAAATGAACAAGATATTGGCATCGTGCTTGGCAAACCCAGTTCATGCCCATATAGATTACAGTTGACCAACTCAATCGATTATGAAAAAAATGTTCATAATAACTATATGTTAAAATGTACAACTAATGTTGAAGATTTCTTTAGAAGTGTAGCCTATCTTATTCCGTCAAACAGAAGATGAGCACATGCTGATAACCACCATGGGATTGTAATTGTATGCTGTTCGGACCATTTAAGGAATTTTCAAATTTGAAGCAAGGTATTTTGTGGTTGCAAGAAGTTTGTAATGACATTATGTAAAGGTCGTAAAAATATTTCAATTTTCTCATAAATATTAGGCTTTCTCGTTTTATTTCAACACTTTCTCCAATAAGCAAAATCTTCAATTATTCCTTTTTAAAAGTAGGAAATCATCACGTCTTTCTGAGTTCTGAACTATTCTTGAAAGAATGAAACAAACAACCTAAGGTTCATACCATGAATCAATCTTTGTGCTTTCTTAGGTACTATTTCAATATGATTTACTTTAATTCCTTCATCAATCTTTTGCAGTCTTATCATCTTACTTCAAAAAGTCAGAAAAGTAATACTAAAATGCAAACATTTTCATTCATACAAAGATCAATGCGTCTCATTTCGTGGGAGGAAATGTCAGATGCCTGAGATGTTTAGCCTCTCGGTCTGACCGATGCTTTGTGCGGCAAGAAATGCTCGCAAATAGGCTGTTAGAACGCATAGAGCTAATCACAAGTACAAAGTAGCCCTGGCCAAGAAGGCAAAAGGGGAAGTTCATAGTTCTTCTTTCTGCTTCAGTATAAAAGAAGCCCATATACAGATTACGATGATAATTTTACCGGAGTTGACAAGGAGGTTGCACAGTTTATCCTGTGGTTTACTTTCATAAAAGGTTTTGTAACTGTAATTTCATCATCAATTTCAAAGTTTCCCTTGTGCTTAAATAAGGTAGGGCTTGTTTTAAAATCTATATTAACCTCTTCAAATAGCCTGCATGATCTTCCCCAGATTAAATGTGCTAACAAAGGCATGAGCCAAACCCCTTCAAATGAAACAATGTCATGTTATTTCAACTGAAGAAGCGTTTTTTCCCACTACATTATACAAAGTTTTAATCCTTTTCCGGAAGCTAACCAAGGACTCAGATTTTTGTATTTCTATACGTAATAGATTGTAAAAAGACAATTGCGAGGTATCGAAAAAATACAATACAATCCTAAGGTGAATCACAAATAGATAATCCTAACAGACTTTCATTCTCATTGACATGAACTAAGGCTTAATTATGTTGATTTTATTTGGGAATCTTTTTATGATATCACATGTTCTTTCATTGTTTCATTTTCCCCTGAAATTTAAAACAAGAACATAATTACGCACACACAGATTGCCTTACGTCACTATGAACCCGTTTTTAAGGAACGATGCTAGACCTGCATGCTGGCACTATTTCAGTCCACCATCCACCCAGAACTTGGGTCTAGTAGACAAAATAACGTTTTTGTTTCCTGAAGCTGACTACACCTTCCCTTCACTTATTACTACCGTACTACGAGGCGCCTGTCAATGTCTCACCGTCGCCGGAACTCGTTAATTAACCTATTGGTATGATAATTACCCAGAGATTAATTAGTGCTATTTTTACAGACGGGGACTATAAAAGACAAGCGCAGAAAGGAGCAAACGGACCAAATGTCAAGAGTGCGTATTTTTATTCGCCGCTTCAAATGTCGCCCGGTGACGTGTAGCAATAAAAGTAAGGGGTTTAATAAAAGACCACAGAAGACGGTCTCGTGCACGGCGCTGAAAATGTCGCACCTGACAACGGCTCTTTTTCTTGCGCCGGCTTTGTCTGATGGCCAGAGGTCTTGATGTTTGTGATGTGCTTTCAAAGGGAATACGTTTAAATTGATAGCCACGCTTGACTGAGCTCATAATTAAAGCCGTATTTAGTTTGACGTTCAGAAGTGGTTCCAGGATGCTGAGTGGCTCCAAGTATTGGGTAGTTTCACATTTGAGTGACCCCCCCCCCTCCCTTTAATCAGGGGCAGAAACATGATATTGGAAAAGGGTAGGGAGTCTGTGTATGAGCTATAATTTTGCGCATTCGCACATAAAAACTGGACATTTCTTCTCTTTGTCAAATCTAAGACCCCACCAAAGAGGGCAGGACCCCCTGGAATCCCCTCCCCACCCCTTCCGATCTACCCCTGCTTTAATACTTGGACTGTCCGCGGGATGTAAAGAATGTTAAAAAAAAAGTCCTCTCCGGTATTGCCATTGTAAAATAATCAATTTGAACAGTTGAAGGGTTTTCAAAATTCAATTTTAGTTCGGGGAGAATTAAAAGTAAAGCATACGTTTTGGAAAAAGGATCTTGATAAACAATTGATCACACAAGAGATCAGTTCTCATTGAGTTTAGGCTGAGTAAAGCAAGGGGCACTAAAAGTACGGTGGTAAGACGGGTACCTGACTTAACAGGGCTGAATGCAGTTTTAAAATCAATGTCATTAACCTAATGCTATGGCCAGTCAGGGAGAACCCATTTACACCGATAACACAGTCAACAATGGCCACTAAACCCCACCAGAATAAATGTGGGGAAACTTAATACCCCAGATTTTCTGATTATGCGTCTTGGAGCTTTACGTGAGAAAGGCATCAATCTCAGAAGTACAATTTAAAAAGTCGCCCAAAGTCAAATTTTAGTGTGCTTTTCGTACAATGGAAGACAAGCTTCAGGGTTGGCCCAACGAAGAGCATGCAAAACAGGGGAGGGGCAAGTAAACTGGACAGACGTTTATAAGTGTGTTAGAATTACGTTTGAATACAAAAACATGATTATTAATTTCATACACATACTGCTTTTCAAACAACCCATTGGATACCCTGGAAATTATGGGCTGCTATTGATATTGCCTTACTACTATCCTATACTACATGTATATAAAACGAATGAACAGTGTGTGCTATATGAACCTGAACTGCTTATAAGACAGACATGTATGACAATATCGCTGCCGTTAGCCTACAAGATAACGGCTGGCCATGCATCAAGCACCACTCGGCCCGCTTACAGAAGAGGTCATATCCGTAGTTACGTCGTCCATGTGAATGATAATGCATAGGGCCGGACCTAATAAAGCATGGAGATAACCACTCGTCCTCAGGCTTGAGGGATCCTCCGTCGGCCCAGATTAAGGAGATGGCCTGGAGGAAGGGATGGGGTGAACTGACATGACTCCCCACACCTACCCCCTCCTTCTGCCGGCTCTGCAAACGCTCACAGTTGAACAAGCTCATACAACACCCCATCTCCTCTCTCTCCTCCCCCCATCCCCTCCCGCATCCCCTCTTTTGCTCGCAGACAAGCTCACACTCACACACCCTCCCAACCGCAGCGCCACTGGGCCCCTGCTTGGCCGCTGCCGCCGAGGTGATAAATGGAACAATTATACTCCTGAGCAGCTCGCAGTATCACACCGAGCAGCTCGCGCACACTCTCCAAGCAGAGCTTCACGGCCTTTTTTCTACATTACCGGCAGCAAGGATCATGTGCACTTAGTATTTTCTCGCTCCAGCTATAATACATATTCAGCAAAATCAACCAGGAATTGAATTGCATGTACACACCTTACCCCCTTATATGTTCATTGGTCATAGACATTTTTCTCCATAACATAATGAATGTGCCTCACCGCTACCTTGAGTTAAGTCTAAAACCTCAAACCGGGCATGTGCTGGGAGAATGACCTGAAGGCTGCCATAAAGTCCCATGTGACGTGTCCCTCCTGGCGGGCTTGGCCGGAGTCAAAGCTCTCCTCGGGGATTGGGTACAAGTGACCGCGCCAGGCTCGTCATGCAAGCCGTGCAGTCAGCTTTCCCTAGATAAGGCGGCTGCTGGGTATGTGTCCGGCTTAGTCGGCGTTATTTTATGGTAGAGTAGTGGAGCGTACCACAGCCGCTTCCAGTTGGTCCTGGTGGTCATCCAACACCGTTCCTGGATCCTGCTGGTCAGTCGGACAACTCCTAATGTTTCATATACATTTTATCCATTTGTATGTGTATTTTATATGTATTTTGGTTTCTTCGGGGTTGCGCGTGAAAAGAAGGCGCCGCTTATTTCTACAGTTGCGACTGGTCAGTACGATGTTCAGCCTATAATATAGGGTGTGAGTAGTATATGAAAATGGGCCAGCTAATATACAAACCAATTAACCAAAATGTTATACTTGAATTTCGTTGAGTGCAAAGTCGCGCGGGTAGCCGGGTAAAACTGAATATGGCAGGCTTTGTACCCATGATGATTTCTATATTTTAAGTTGTAAGTAGTATAAGACCTAATCCATCTGGTTACTGTGTTATCATAAGTTGTAAGTAGTATTAGAAAATGGGGCAAACCTATAAGTAGTATTAGGAAATGGGACAGACATAATTGATCAATGTGGTATTATAAGTTGAAAGTAGTAAACTATAGACCGTTAACCCTTTAGACCCCAATCCGGCCATAGCCACCCGTGGGTACCTTCCCCAATCCGGCCGTAGCCGCCCGGAAAAACGGACATTTTCCCATAAATTTTCCAAATTTTCCCAATGAGAATGGGTCAAGGACTTTCTAACATACAAAAACGGCCAATATATCGTTTAAAAGCTTATTTAATTTCCTAGCCAATGCTAAAACCCATATGATCATAACTTAAACTGGTAGGGTTTGGTAGGCATTTGAACCTCTTCTTGTACAAGGAATTATGGGAATTTCTGAGGGAAATCGAAGGAAATCCTGGGGAAATTCAGCAATTCATTATGCAGTCCGTGGGGTCTAAAGGGTTAATTATCTGTTTATCTTAGGTGTATTTAATTAGTTGTGTTATTTTATAGATAATACCTAGCTCCTTACGCAGTCTCCGCCTCATTCGTCTGCTGTCGTCCAATAGATAATCATAGTTCCACATCATGTAAGACGTTACACTCGCATGAATGGATGTTCTTTTATTTATTTCCTGTGTATTTTCGTTCCATGACAAGATCTCAATTAACAATGAACAGCTCCAAGGATGGAATCCCCTCAAACATACTCAGTCAACACTCCCGCCTTTCTATACAGTCTCTCAGCTTCTATTCCAATCCAGGACTCAGCTTCTAAGACTCAACCTTTCCAGGATGGTTACTCACAACAACATTCAGCTAACTCTGACTAAGCTCGGGTGTTACCGTCCCTTTAGTATGGTACGTCATACACAGAACTCCCACACATTGACAAGAAGTTACAGCTAAAGCGTACGCTGATGTAAACATGATGCTAAGCTAACAGAGCATGGACTGGCCATCCGTGTCAGTACATTAGTATGGGGAAATGAGGCAGTCTTATGACCAAAGTGGATACTTATCTGAATTTGTTTGTCATAAGTTGTGAATAGTATAGGGAAATCCAGTTGACCCCAATCCTCACTCCTGTATTATATGTACATGTACATTATTCAGCTGACGATGCAAGCAAATTACAGGGCTGTCGAAACAACAATTTAAGATGCTTGTTAAAAACACACAAAAAAGAAAATTTGTATTTGAATTGATAATCATCCAACTCAAAGGCAATTGTGACACTTTGTCTAACATCAGATAGGAAAAATATTAGCTTTTATTAGGCTCAAATCTCGGTAATTATGATATCAAGAATTCCACCATAAGGCAAGGATGTGGGGTACATAATCATATGCACGAATGCGCGGCCCTGTATGATGTTGAAATGGATCTGGTGGTTCGCAATGTGGAACCATTTTGTCATCATATATAGGGCTTCATCCGATCTATATAGCCTAATCATGTATAAACAGACAACCCTACCGGATTAACCATACATCAAACTTTAACAGCTATTTCTAAAGGCCTCGTGAAAGGTCAACCATTAATACTTCGCAAATGTATCGGGAAAACGTCAGAACGCAATATTGTAAGTGACCAGCCTAACAATCAGCCAATTGATGAGATTGGAAACGATACCGCTAACCACTCATCGTAATTAACCAATACGGGCCGACGGCCGACATGGGGGACCTGACCGGGTCAGGAGGGGGACATGGGGTATTGATCCTAGCGGCCATTAGGGGGACCTCCTCCTGTATGCCGCATCAGTCAGTGTTATTGACGACTCCTGGGTCAGCTGCCTCCAGTAGGGGTGATCATGTTCACCGGCCCTGAGGTCCACCCCTCCGGACCCTGGAAGGTCGATAAGGGGTTCACAACACTTGGGCTTTGACCACAGGGTGGGGTCAAACTAACATGCAGTGTGGCTGTTGGGGAGGGGGTGGTAGGGGTTGGATGGGTGAGCAGAATGTGACGAGCATGTTGTATTAGGGTGAGAGTCCCCGAAATGGATTCTAACGGTTTTGTGTGCATGATGTGTCACTCTAACTGGGGGCGGCGTGATGTCGTACGGTATTTGGTCATTGACAGATACAGATTGCATTGGGTACAACAGACAATCATGTTAAATCTCTCATATTGTTCAATGTTAATCATTATTATTATATTAACTTATTATAGGGAACACTTAACAGATAGCATCATTGATTCTTGATTCACAAGAATGAACACGCAAAACCAGCGTTTTAGTAAAGAGATTGCGTGGACTGCCCTACTTACATACCACGGTGGTTCCAATGTTTTGCAAATAGAGAGATAATGGGGTTGGCAGCACAATTTAAAGAAAAAAACGGGAATCTCTTTTTTCTGTGTGTGTAAGAGGAATCATAATTATGTACACATGCACTTTCGAGGGTTTCTCTATCACAATGCATTAAGTTATCTCCTACAATTATATTATCTTTAATGCATATTCTCATTTAGGGATATAAATAAAAATAATTAAATCCTATTGCCCTTTTGAGCCTGTGTGTTTGGTCGGCAATACTGTAGCGCATATAGGCCCTATATACAAGAAAAAAAAACCTATCCATAATATGTTTGTATGGCCCTTCCACCACCCCACACGTGAAGCACGCTACAGAAGACCTACAGAGGTCACCTTTACGAGGAGAAGGCATTGGTCATAGGATGTTCCTTGTGCCCCAAAGGGTCGTGCAGAGCAGGGGTAGGACTAGCCTCAAGATATTGCTTTCCTGATACGATATCGATTTCCGCTTGTATTTCATCAGGTCTTAGTCCATGACAAACACGCTAGGTGTCGCAGCTGTCGTTGGGACGCTGTCAGGTCATGACTCCCCTCCGGGTTTGGGACATTTGGGGCGCAGGAAATGTAAACTGACTTTGGCACCCCGGGCTTTGGCGACGGAGTCACGGAGCATTTTTGTCTCCAATGTGGAATACACGACCAGCAGTGCATGCACAGCAGTTGTTGCAATAGAAAATACAAACTGCATGATTCCCTTGGTCTGCTGAGTCATTCCTGCCAATGCCCTGCTTTTTATAGGCATTTCCATTCAAGAAGTAATATTTTACAAAGTACACAACTACAATTATTATAATACTAACAAGTCACAAAATACAAGGAATGTTCCCTCTCATTGAACAGAATGCAAGTTCTAGAGTTCCCTCATGTTGATGATTTGATAATTGATATTACTTGTTACCGTACCATGCCACGGCAGGGTCCATGGCCCGCGCGATGTTGATAATGGCCTGTGCAAATCTAAAGGCCTATCATGATCTATCATGCGTCATGATTCAGTTATATTTGCGAGACAAAAAGGTTTCCCACAATTGTACCGGCCCTGCCTATAGACCTATAGAATTGACTTTACTGCTGACGCGACACAATAAACTATGATGATGTGAGTAGTATATTGAAATGTAGAATTGGTGCTTCTTTTGTGAATAACTAATTATATGGATATGTCAATCTTGCATATATATTATATATATATATATATATATATATATATATAGGAAAAGGTATTCTTATCTTCAACCGGCACTGAACGTGCATGCCTACATGACTCACGGTAAGCACGACTCGTTAGTAGCCAACATAGAATTTTTCACCCTTAGACCATCATCCAAAAACGGGGTCTTTACCTTTTGGGCCTTTGCTGCTTTGGGGCGTCAGGATGCTTTAGGAGATGAGTCCATCTCCCGGCCGGATCAGGGGCCAGAAGGGGCGCGCTGCCCGTACCATGCATTATATGGCGCCAATGTCATCTCCTCTCAGCCAATGCATGGTATGGACCAACCAAAGATCGTGTACAAAACTCCGATCATCACAAGGGACAGAAAGGTCACAGGAGAAAGTGTTATGATAATGATTTTCCCCCACTTTTGATTAGGTATATACACAGAACTAACCGAGGGGGCACGAAGCAATGATTATTTCCCCGATGTCGAAGCTGATTTCGATGGTCGAGGGCTCCGCCCGAGACCATCGAAATCAGCTGAGACGAGGGGAAATAATTATTGCTGAGTGCGCCCGAGGTTAGTTCTTGTTTTATTATATATCAATTACCCTGAGAATTAACCCATTAACCCATTAACCCACGAAAAACAAGACGAATTCCGTTTATTTACCTCCGTGCCTGGGCCCCGCCATTGCCGGATGCGTTGAATGCACCTCCTCGGAGGAGAGTTCTAGCCTTGAACTGCCACGCCGTCTGGCGTTTCATGCGCGAAATAAGTCAAGATGGCGGAGATTCAACGCTTTTGAAGAATTTGCTAGGTAAATAAATCGATTTTACGTTGTATTTTCATCATTTTGGCGTTGTTTAGGCATTGTTTACGTAGTTTCCACGCCGAACATCGAACTGTTATTTCCCTGCGGGGAAATAATTCAGATTACTTCCCTGCGGGGAAATAACGCTGTTGATTACCCCACCTTTCCTCGCAGGGAAGTACAATGCTGAAGGAATAGGCGCTCCGAACTTGGTATATAATAAATAGAACGACATGTCCATGTCATAGCCCTACATTGAAATAATGATGCGTATGTACGCTCCTATACATTGCATATATATGGGTCTATTGTTCACTGGTCCAATGAAACTAGTTCCTTGATTACTGCTTTTCGCGAAATTAAGATGTATTATTACATTCATCTGCTTTTTACTTTTCAGCTTCGGATATCCTAGACCCCTACAGGCCGGATTACAGGACTTAGAATATGATAATTCAATATCATTGACCCGTCATTATATCTTTGGCATTGAACAGTAAGCGTTCTGCACACGTAGCCCCACTATTGTAAAACGCGGTTTCTCTTGTGAACAAGGCTTTGAGTTCTCATGTAGGCTCATTTAGAACAAAATATGACAAAAGTGGCCCCACCCTTGACCTTTGGCGAGTGGCGAACCGCCTCTATCGCCAACGTCCCGGATGAGGATTTATTCCTCATCGATATGAACAAAAGGGCGCGGCTATGGCAAATTGCATAATGTCCTCGAGGAACTGAGAGCGATAATGGGATTTGTCCGAGCGAGTGGGGTGTTGGGTGGGAAAGGGGTGCGTAAGAGGCTTGAGTCGGGGCTTTACTAGCGTTGACCGCCCTCCAGGGGGGCAGAGTTTAATACGGGCGCCACTAGATGGCGCATGTAAACGCTTCAGATTCAGAAACGACATCCACTCGGCCAATGAAAGGGGGGTCTGGGAGGGTATAAATAAAATGGTTACCATGGCGACGGCGCAAAGGAGGGGGTCTGCGTGATCGTCCCCATTGTGTACGCGAATCACTACTCACTTGATCCCGACGTATGCGCAGACTCCCGGCCACCCTCTCCGGCCCGAGGTTTGGTCACTCAATGCATCGTGACCGTCTCCTGGGAACAGATGGGCATGCTTGGAGATTGTTCGATAGATCTATGGGTCCGGATCCTCCTGGATTGGGGCAGGAAATCCCATGGCAGTCACAGTGCAAATGGCTCTGAGATTGACAATGCGATAAAATGTGAGCGCTCTCTGGACAGCTAGCATAGATTGGACAGTGTATGGAAGACTTGGGATTTGGGCAGTGGGGAGGGCCGGATTTCACATCGCCTCCCTCTGAATCTGGCACTGGGAATGGCTTCTAAAACTAAACATGTATTTAGCCCCCATGTTCAAATGATAGTTTACTAGTAGGCCCTGGGCACTATCATAAGATTCCACTGTATACCCTTAATATGATATATAACTTATTGTCTGATTGGATTAAACTTGAGGTATATCCTTAGCGTGGGTTGAGCAATTCTTAGAATTGTACCATGGATTAAGCCTATACCGCACATTCGATATGATTATACTATCTGGACTAAACTGCATGGGTGTTATCCATGCAAGACAAAGACACCGTAAGCCTATGCCTAAATACTCTATAACAGAATAAAATAAAGGACCGACTTACAGGTTTGTTGAAACCTCAACCCCCAAACATAATACCCTTGCCATTGTCCCTCTAAAAAACCTTTGCAAGTATGCATGATAGGATGATTCCTAGATTTGTCAAAACTGCTTTCACAGAGGATGCTTGGCCTCGGGGCCTACGGTCCTATAGGACCGTATACTCAATAATTGAAACATTGAGGTTTCACAATGAGCACCGGCACGAGGTAGCAGGGATTACAAGTTAGATAAATCTTGCACAGGAGCATTCAAATATGCGCCTCTGAGAATTCTAAAATTCTCACAGGAGTGATGAAAAAGCCATGCACGGCAATCCTATTCAATATTTTAAACACAAATTATGTTCTCCTTTAGATTTGAACCTCAAGGCAGTATACATCGATCGTGTGTATAGGACATTAACATGCTCTAAAGCATAACGTTCAGAATGATATGAACGATCAATCTGGGTATATATTATGAAACTATATAAACCACTTCTTTCGTTTTTATTTAACCAAAGATTAGAATCGAGTAAAGCTG
This sequence comes from Lepidonotus clava, assembly GCA_936440205.1. Taxonomy (NCBI): domain Eukaryota; kingdom Metazoa; phylum Annelida; class Polychaeta; order Phyllodocida; family Polynoidae; genus Lepidonotus; species Lepidonotus clava. Next base: position 27,112,820 of record OW387135.1, read on the forward strand.
CGGTCTTTAATCATCAGGATGTTACGTGTAACCTTGCATTATAACCTGTTAATACTAGCTGCTTAAATTCTATCTTCCACTATACGGTTTTTGCTTGCGGTACAATGAAAAAGCACAAGCAACCTGCCGAAAACTTGTTTGCAGTAGGATGCCGCAAGGTGGAATACAGGTGTTTGCAGTAGTTGCTTGCAGTAGGTTCTAGCAGTAGGTGCTATTTTATATAGGCCCTAGGTTTTCTATGGGTTGCTTGCGGTCGGGTATTCCAACATGTTGGTATCTAAACCGCAAATGGTTTTCGGCAACTAAAATAGCAACCGCAAATGCAACCTGCTGCATAGTGCAATATAGGCTTACGAGCCACCCTGCAAAAAAAGGCATTAAAAGAGTCTCTTACCAATTGGCAATGGCATTACCATAGACATAATATCTCTATGGTATTACTAAAAAAACTAATAACTAAAACGAATTACCCACTCCAATACTATAAACATGAGGATTGACAATAAGAGAGAATAAACTAACTTTGGTAAATATCTCTGTTAAAGTGAATTATTTTGCTTTTGTTTAATAAATTCATAACATGACACCTCTTTTGTAGGACCTATAATTACATAGACCTACAATGGAAAAATGTATAAATATCTCTCCCTCAGATGGTGTGATCGTTTGCGTTTACTCAGGGAAATTTGCAAGATTGTCTCTGTCATGGCACCTCCTGACCTTTGTACGGACGAAACTACTCTAATGCATGGGTCACTCCCTTCACCCTTTACTCGACGAGGCCCCCTGCCGTCCATCCATTCCGAGAAGTAGGCCTAAGGCACGAGAGGGGTTTCACAGAATTGGCTCTCAATCAGCTGTCACTCAGTTGCCAATTGTTCAGGCTTTATCTTTACTATGATATTAGCTACGATCATGTAGTTTCTTCATACGTTTTATGCATATGAATATATGTGAATTTTGCTTAAAATGTAATTCCGTGTTTTCTTTTATGATAGTGGTTTTGCTGAACTGCAAGCAACACTGCACGTGCATCCACTTAGTCCTTTTAGAGTCGGCTCTGTCATCTCAGAAATGGGGGATGCTTAACACCTTCATGTGGCTACAGGCGCACCCCGTTAACTAATAGGGGGACATATCATATATGTCCAATCATGGAATTTGTCCGCATAATGATGGTTGTTGGAGCTTACGGTCCATCATCAATCTTTCAGCTATATTAGGACAAACTCATTGATTTTGGCTTGTACAGAAGTATACTGTGATCGAATGTATTGAGGTGAGAACGACGGCAAGGTAAGGTTGTAGGCAGCATTCGGGATACAACCCGGGCCGGCCGCGTATAATGTCAAGATGCTATAACCATTAGACCACCCCACCTCCCTTTGTACAGAATCCGCCCAAAAAAAGGGATATTTCTGGCATCGGCATCCCTGCATTGTTGTAAGCTTTTCCCCATAGCTATGAAACACTATCCAAATTGAAGATATTGATAAAGATAATAAAATGTAATGGCAAATATATCGCAAACAAAGAATAAATTAATGAAAAAGAACAAATAACGTGATTAATTTTCTTCAGAGGAAATTTGAGAATTATCCATCAAATCTCTGAAGACAACAGGTTACTATGAATACTACTTAGAATAGGAAACATTGTCTGTTTCGTATGACTGTTTTTTATTTTCACTTGGCGCCGCATTGAACTAATCCCATATAGGATCGTCAAGGGATCACTCCTTCATTGCACATATTCAGATTGGGGGCTTTTGGGGCCATGGCCGACACCGATGGATTTTCATTCGGATGACAGCATCTCCTCGTCCACATTACCATGTCATTCATGCAATGTAACCATCCCCGATTTGGCCAGTAGGGGTCAGGGCAATCGGTACGAGGTTGTCATAAACAAATTGTTTATCTGTTGCATCGCAGTGGAAAGGCGGGATTTGTCAATATTCTCTATTTTGTCGTCTTCAAAATAATGAAATACATTAATAAGGCCAGGGTCTTATTGGGGATACGAGGCTCCGTATATGAATATATGGCATGCATTCATTCAAATGTTCAAAGTTGGTATAGTGTTAAAAGGAAAATTGTGATTTATTCAGCAGATCAATGATCATGCAGAGCAAATTGGGATGGTTTTCGCGATAATTATTCCAAATGAATGTAGGCCTATGTCTTCTGCTACTCCAGAAGAGTATAATGACATGCTTTATTTCAGGGTACTTTACAGTATCACTGGTCTATATATTCATACTCAAAAGGATAATAGTCTTGATATATATATTTATATACATATAGGCTAAATGACGTGGCAAAATTTTGACTGTTTATTTCTTCCAATACCTCCAATGAGCATGGGCCTTTAGATGTAATGTAACCTGAATCAATGGACATTTGCAACATGCATGTTTACTGCCTGGCATGCCTGCATCCCGATGTATATACCTCTTTGGACGATTGATATTCGTTTAGTCTTGATTATCTCAGGGCATTGCCTAGGAGGTGGGTGGGGTTAATGCCCGGTTCATGTCAAATATGATATTCTTTATCAACTTACGTACATCAGTCTTGTGATTCGTAACTATATAGCCAATCTCTTAGATCCTGCTCACTTTCACTAGTGGTGAGATATGGGCGGAGGACTAGGCCTATATAATTATATAACTCTCTATGACATTTGATTTGAAAAGATTTATCATGACCTGCTTTTACAGCAAGTTTCTATCAATCATTCAAATTAATACTAATGCAATAGAATTGCACTATAGCCTATCTTAGGATATCTCATATGCTCCTTCTCATTTCCAAATAGTCTCAACATGTGACAAAATACATGTAGTTCAATATTATAGGGCCTCAGTGTTTTCTATAAACAAATGAAACTCATTGTAGAAAACATGTATGTTTGATTGTACATTGAGGTTTATTCAAAAGGTAAGTTTGTAGTGTTTACTACACGTGAATGGCTATGACAGGATCCTCATCATTTGGTACCGTGATGGTGGCCTTTCCACTTTGAACCTTTATTGGGGCCCGACACTTGCCACATGGTGGACGGTTCTTGTCACATGAAATGACGTCACAATATTCCCCATCCGGCAAGCCAACGGTAAACGTTTGGGTTATGGAATTACCTTCATTGTTGATGGCAATGAAGCCCTTGTTTCCTCTAGAAAAAGCTATGGCGTTGTTGCCGTTGTCCCACCAGTTTTTGACCTCGGTGTAAGCCACAGTGTTGTGGAATTTCACCATATTGTAGATCTGGCGCCAGCGTTGCTCGCAGACCCACTCATCGAAGCAGACGACATTTTTAGTTTTCCCGCCGGCATGAGAAGGAGGCCCTATCCAGTCGTTAACATCGCGGCCGTTTTTAATGTCCCTTGGCCAGCGATAAGAGCTCATGACTCGCACATACCCATAAGGCCAGGCCAACTCAAATGCAAGCGCCATTTTGTACATCTTTGCCTCAAAGAAGGTCAGAATCCGGCTAAAACCACCGGCGCCATGCCCTCGTTGGTTGTCGTGGTTGTCTGTAAAAGAAATGGCGCTCATGCCGCTTATGAAGCCCCATCCCTCGCCGAAGTTTTTGAGGTACTTCAATTTCTGGTTGTTATTTTTGCGGATGACGTCGCCCAAGTTCATGCCTTGTTTGAATTCGGTGACGCGACCAATGGGGGTATAGTCTGTGTTTTTTATGGGTTCTCCACCGAGGTCTATTACCTGTAATTGAAGAGGAAATGAAATGGCCAAACTTATGCATTGTTCTTCCTTATCCAAGGTTTCTAAGAACTTAATTATACAGGTTAATCATGACTCTATTGATGGGGAAAATGTTCGAAAAAATAAAACCCTCTGCTGCATTGAAAATGAGTTAAGTCTTATAGGCCTAGTAACGTACCCTCTATGTAGGGCAATTTAGTTGGCGCCAATATGCACATAGGGGCATAGCATGTATTATTTATCGCTTGGCAATTTATAATGAGTCATAGTGGGGATAATAATTATGTCTCATGTATTAAAGGCGATATCTCATTAGGCAATAATGACTTCCCTTGACATATCAATTTTCCATGCGTAAACCCTATATAGGCCCTATATGCTACTTTGAAATAACCCACTCCCCTCCAAAATTCCCATCTAAACTGTTGTTCTATCAGACTATGTGTGGGTCTATTGCTTGTATGCCCATACCCATGGAAAACATTGGAATGATAATGAGGATATCATCTATACATTTAACTTGGTATCATAAAATGGAGACATGGTCTGGACGATAGTCTTTGGGGGTAATTATCCCATCTATTACTTAAGGTATAATTATGCCAGCCACTTACTTCAAAGAACACAAATGGTCGTTTTCCAGCAGGGAACCATTTGGTGTTGAGGTTGTGTAATCGGTCAAGGATGTTTTGTATGTCGGCAGGAAACATGTGCTTGGCGGCGTCCACCCTGAAACCGGCCACTCCCCAATCCACCAACTTGTTCAGGTAGCCTGCAACCTTCGACCTCACATAATCCTTAGAGCCTCGCAGATCTCGTAGACCTGACAGGCGACAATATCGCACCTGGTATTTGTATATTATGCATCATTAAATGAGATCAATCCTTAATATTGTAGTAAACATGAAGGTAAAACCCCTAAATGCCCAACTGTTCATACTGAAAAGTCACCTGTTTATTTCGAAATCATTTGTCAGTCGGTTTATCAATCAAAATTACAATGGTGTGGGTGAAATTATTGCATAGCTTCCCAGGCCTGGCTTCCCGCAAGTGTATGCCCGGCAATGTGTTTGCAGTAAGGTACCTCAATTAGTTATCTTTAACTGCAAGAAATTTAGGGGTATGGACAATAACAGTAACTTAGCAGTACGAACAATAAGCAAACTAATTTCATTGTAAAATAGGGCAAAATTGTGGGAAATATTTTGTAATTTACTTTAGAATATCATAATTGTCAAGCCTAATTTACGTGCATGGTTGACATTATTATTGCTCCTCATATCCATTTACAACCTCGCCAAATTACAAGGCAAGGGGATTGCGTGTGGGAGAATTTCTACCTATGTCCTTTATATTATAAAAGATCTTATGCATCATAATAGACCAATCTGCATTATCCATACTCATCAGAAAAGACCTTTCCACAAACCTCGTTTGCATTGCCGTAGTTGTGGATGTTGAGGTCGGACGTGTGACAGACGTCCCTGCCGTGGAAGTCCCAGGCCGAGTAGGGCACTCCGGGGAAGTCCTCCTTGTCGGCGTCGAAGTAAGTGCCGTTAGACCCGACCCCCGACCCGCCGCCCGTCATGTGGTTTAACACAGTGTCCACGTAGATCCTGAGATGGAATTATATATGATACAAAATATATGTGTAATGTGTAGGCCTATAGTGATACCTATAAAATTAATTTTCCGGAGGCGCGGTGACATCATCGCCCTGGTTGCCCCTAACAATGGGCGATTAATATTGTTATCATGCCACTATATTAATCGCCAGTTCAACAGTTTGGAATCAGTTGCTTACTCACCATTGCTCAGACAACATATCTCATTTAGCTTTAGCTGATTGTAATTAGGAGGAGGATTTGATAAGTATTTATATATTTATGTTGTCCAAATTAATTACCTCGTCTCTTGTTATTATAATAATCACAAGTTATTATATCCTAACTGTCTCCAATCACTAAGCCAACCGTGCAGTTGAAAATACAAAATGAAGTTTGAAAGGAACCATGAGCATCAATGCGTGTATCCAAAACAGTTACCATAATTATACAAAATCAAAGCATAACCCAATACCTAAATTCTTATTTTGTTAGTACAAGGATAATATTGACGTTCAATACATGTAGTAATTTACCAGTAAAAACATGTTACAGTTTCATGTTCAAGTTATAGGCCTATCATGTTCGTGTAATAGGGGAATCTACCACATAGGTGTCATCATTTTGTTATAAAACCAAAATGTATTATGCAATACAACCACGCATGCGATGGCGAACGGGGGTTCTCCATAAAGCGTTGTCCCTTTGGAATAGAATTCAGTTTTTCAACGTTTTTCTCCATATTCATCAATCACATGTACTACCCTTGAGTCGTCCGAATCTTTGATCTGACAGAAACATCCCCTTTAGTCCCCAGGGTGAAAGGCAAAGGCATTGCATGTGTGTTGATAAGGCTAGGTCAGGGACATGAGAGACCAAGATGTGGATTGCCAGCTCAAGGGGTAAAAATACACGGTCGTTAGAAGTTTCAGGATGTTATACGGAGCTTCTGTTTGTGAAGAGAGACTTTCTTCCCTTCTTCATTTTTTCCCTTTTTGTGCGTCGAAGGCCTGGTCTTTGCTGGTCAGAGATAAGAAACGCTTTTATCACTGATTCAACATGTTCAGTGTGACCATAGATCAACCTGTATTTCAAATACCGATGTTGATGTTGCTGATTTTTTATTTGTTTGAATTCCTCTAGGAATACGGCATGAAACATTACACCCCTCAGTCCATTCGACAGAGAATTGTGAAACCTTTAGCGATATAAAACATTCATGCATTAGGCCTATATTCAATCTATATTCATGATATGAACTGACGATTTCTAAATCGGCATATGGATATAGGCTTTATAGATTTGATCAAATGGAAACGGCAATTTCGAGAAGGTTAATTAAACAGTGACTGATCTGTGATTTGTGATCAGATCATTTAAGTCATGACATAGGCCTATCATCTAACTTATGGCCTTACTTCCATCTGTATAGAGAATTCTAAAAATATTCCATTGATATTGACCAATTGCACTTTAAGTTTCAATAGGTAATCTTGTCAGTCTCTTTTCTAGCAATGTGATTTGACGAAATTCCCTTGTAAAGTCAGCATGCACCAGAATACATGCAACAGTAGGTCTATAATTATGGGGAAAACGGTGTAGGGGGTCTATAACGTATACATGCATGTATACGCACCAAACTATAGTAGTATATGAAAATGAGAGTTCGCATGAGGCAAATTTCGACAGAAGTTGATTTTCATGTAATAGTTCCTGAACCTTCAATTATTATAAGAACTCACGACTATTGCTTACCTAATATGTATAACTGCTCTTACACATGCAGGCCATTACAAGTTGCATGAGCGGTATGATTATGTTAAATTGTTATATTGGAAGATAAGAAACTCAGCCCTTTACTATTAAAACCGACACTGAAGGAAGATACCTTTGATAGCTTACCCAACCATCTGACATAGGCCTATTATGATGATGATTGAGCCCTCGTGCAATAGATCTAGACATATTGATGGCCCTATAACCTACTCATGGTGGTTATTCATAAATGCATACATGTAGGCTATAGTACACTTAAGGTGTACTGGACGAATGAAACATTCTAACAATTCCACCACTTTACTATTAACCCCTTCAACCCTCTATTCCTGAGGATAATAGTTAAAAATATGTGTGGACTACAGAAGAAATGCTTTCTAAAGCTGCAAACCATTTGAAAATATTCTTTTTAGAAGCTTAGATATGGTCGTTTGAACTTCCCTACTTCTTGTACAATAGAAACCCTCCAGTTCTGATAGTGCCCTTTGTTTCCATGTTATGGTAACTTTAACTTCACCTTGTATATTTAGAATAAAAAGCATTTCTTATTCAGAAAAATGTTTAAAATACAATTACTTTTGATTGACTTGGTCTTTTATCAAACTGTTTGAAATATAAGGCAGAAAAAGATATTTCCTACATTTACCATGAAAATTGTTCCATTGACTCTGAAAGTTCTTTTTTCTGTAACCATGGCAACCTAACAACCTTATAATATAAAGGATTTCTGTGAAAAAAACATTCCATTACAAATTTCCCATAATGCATCATTTTCAAAAGATTTGATATTTCTATGAAAATTATTGGATTCTCAGGAAATTTCTATCTAAGTCAAACTTTTCCAAAAAATTACATGAAAAAATGTTTTTTTCACTAATAATTCCTTAATTAATGCTTTCCAGAGGCTGATTTCCCAGAATAAGTAGATTTGCCCTATATTGACCTTAACGGCCTTTACTGGGACGCATGTTCTAAAATATCTAAACAGCATAGAATAATAATACAAAAAGTGTAAGGTTCCTTGGAACTTTGGGAACATTTTGATATTTACCTCATGAGTGTAGGTGAAATACCCATTTTATAATCAGAATAAAACCCTAAAAGAGGTGCCATTTTATGGGTAACAGCCATGTGGTGGCCAAATATGGCCTTATGGGGTGGAAGGGGTAAAAAGTAATAAAAGGCAATGGAGATGGCAATGGCAGAGGGCGTTGTGGGTATCAGGCAGTCTTTTACAATTGGTTCTATACTTTGTTTCTAATTTTCACCCATCGTTTTGTATAACAATGACATCTTCCAAAAAACTGCTCTATATGCCTACCTCACCCCGACGTTATTACAGCGCTTGACCATGTCCTTAAACTCGGCCTCTGTCCCGGACCGTGACCTCATGTGGTAGGAGACTGTTTGGTATCGTTGCCACCAGGGGTAGTTCTTGTAGCCTGAGTCGCCGACCACGATTCGGTGCTCGCTCGCTGGGGACACCTAGTGTGTAATGATAAGCAACATATCAAGTGGATTGTTCAAGTCCTGGAGTTCATTCACCGACATTATGATAGCATAGGCGTAATTTTGATAACCATTTCAGCGTGGGAAGGTACCCAGATGGGTCTATAATAAATTACCACAAAAACCCACTTAAAGAGGGAAAATTTTACTGAAAGGAAATGAAAGAATTTTTCAAAAAATTCCAATCAGAACCGGAGATATGGTTTTCTGAATATTCTAGGGTCAGTTCACTAGAAAAATGATAGAATTCCAATCAAACAACCTTGAATTTGGCATTTTCAGATTGCCGTTCAAAATCATGCAAGTATGCTTATTACTGGATAATTATATTATTTTGAAAAAGTCATAACTTTGGTTCATTCATGATAATCACAGACTGTTTTTTTGTGCAAACATGAGATAGATCCTTCATATTCTCCTCATAGCAACACCGATATAGTTTGCCCCATTTAATGGCACACTGCCAACATTTTGAATGTGTTCAAACAAATTACCTGAAATATAATTTTACCAGTAGAATCTCATACCAAGAAAATTTGTGGTTGGGGCAATTATCAGATCGATGTTGTTGTTTAATACAATATCTCAGTAATGATTAACTGTAGAATGACATATTCAGTAGTAAATTGAGTGAAAATGTTAACGTGGACTGAGGGAGACTCCACCATATCCAAACAAACGCTGTGAGTCGGTATGTAATTATATTATTGCAAAAGAAACATAACAGACTTTTAAATAATGGTGCAATTTCCCATAATTATAATCAATCTAAATTGTTTTAGTTGTATTTCCTTTTATCCTTATAAGGTTTACGTCATAACGATTGCTAAATAGAAAAAAGAATCAACAGTTTATTCTAAAATAGTCTACTGTCAATATATATAAAGTACCACACATAAGAATTTACCATACGAATAGACCCGCCGATAGGCCTTCGATTAATATTATCATAAACGCACTTTTTGTTTTTTTGTTTTTCTAACTCAATACCATCCCTATCTTATGTTGTGGGTATATAATAGGAGGGTCTCCTGTCTCATGGCGGTTCGAAGCAATATCCATATCCTCTCATACCTCTGATTGCTTGAGGAATTAAGGTATATAGTATAATTAAGTAGCATACCATGCAGAACTGAAAATTATAAGGAGATCAATTGCATGGGGGATGTTGCTCTTTTATGTCTCATGTCGGTTCGAAGCAATATCCATATCCTCTCATACCTCTGATTGCTCGAGAAATTAAGTATAGTATAATTAAGTAGCATACCATGCAGAACTGCAAATGATAAGGGGATCAATTGCATGGGGGATGTTGCTCTTTTATGTCTCATGTCGGTTCGAAGAAATGTCCATATCCTCTCATGCCTCTGATTGCTCGAGGAATTAAGGGATATAATCAGGCCCGTATCAAGAGGGGGTGGTGGGGGAAGTGGGGGTGGATCAAAGTTATACCAAGGAGGAAAGAAGAACTCTATAGCGTATAGCGAATTATAGATCTTTGGTAATACTTACTTGAACTGCACAGAAACCGTGGGAACTGAGAAAACCCTCACATTCCTTTGCCACGTCTGTCCATTTCCATTCGAAAAGATGGACGAATACATCTTTGCCATCTTTACAAAGGTAATCGCCGTAGTAACCAGCCCATGATGGGCCTGCTAGGACGACCACCCACAACACAAGTCCCAAAAAGTTCATTCCAAGGAGTAAATCAACTGAAGATGGGAATCGCTAAACGCGGCTATTTAAAATGTACCTTATCTTGCCAGGTTCGTGACTTTAATCATTCATGACCATATTGAAATCTCAATTTCATCGACCTATATGTTACATTGATTGCATGATATATGTGGGAATGTACATGTGTGATATACATATAGGCCTATAATCTAACCTTTTGATACTTTACTTGGTAAGGTGAGACTTTTATGTCACCTGTTTATCACCTGTCTCCTTCTCCTTGTTTAGTTTTTTATGATGACATACTTCATGATATAAACTTCAAGATAATAAGGTGATTCATTTTTCTTTTGAGTTACTATTCTCACCTCATGTTTAACTGATCTGATTTTTTGACGCCTTGTTTCAATAATGTGACTCAAAATATATATTAAAGTCAATTGCTTTGATTGTAAGCCTGTTATTCGCTGAAAATAGTTATTTCTATAATATATTTTATTATATGGTATTGTGTATTATACATAGATATATAGCCAAATATATTGGAGTGTTTGTATCTTATTGTATCATGTTTTATTTTCCATCGATGAGATTTGCTCCAGGCTGTCGGCCAAAGGCAGAAATAAAAGAAAGTACATAGCTAAATGGAAATGACTGAGAAACACATAAAAGCATCTTTTTATCAATTTTTTTAAAAAAGAAAGACGTTTTTTTATGGGTGACATAATGAATCTTACACTGATAATCTCTATGTTAAAAAAGTTAGTCAGAGGGGACCAACTTTCTTAGTCCTGTTTACTGTGGCAAAAGTCACTGTTCAAAGTTAGATAGGTTAGTCAACACCGACCAACCATAGCTAGTCATATGACCTAATCTGGTTAGTCATAATACTAGGCAACCTTGCCTTGGTTTATCACTGCTTGCTCTCAGAATCCTTTCCCGACTGTGAGGGTCTCTTTCTGGCCATCAGTATTTCCCTTCCCCCATCAGGGTCTCCTAACCAGGGTGTCCTAACCACCATCAGGGTTGCTGCCCCACCGTCAGGGTCCATTGGTTGGGCAACCTTCGGCCTTCAGGGCCTCCTCCCGGCTGTCAGGGCAACCTCCTGGCTGTCACAGTGATCTCCTGTCTGTTGGGGCCTCCTCCCAGCCATCAGGGCCTCCTCCCAGTCATCAGGGCCTCCTCCTGGCTGTCAGGGCCTCCTCCCAACCATCAGGACCTCCACCTGACTGTTAGGGGTGACGTCAAAATTCACCACAGCAGGCCGCAGCCAGTGGTCAGTGACTTGATAGCATGTAGCCACCACTCAGGGCACTAAAGGTCGCGACCTGCTGTGATTTGGCTGCAGCCAGATAGGAAGGGGGCTCAGACAGTATCTTAATGACCCTAAATGACCTCATTAACCCATTAATTAATTAACTAATTAGCACTAATGAGGTGATTAAGATATGTAATGTATACAGACATAAAAGGGAAGTTCCATGTTATCTTTCTGCCTAATCATTTCATTGAAAACAAGCCCTTTCTGGCACTATTAATGAGATGGCAATGGGATTTTAGAAGGCTGCAGCAACCCATGGAACATAGGGGTTATAACTGACATCTTGCTGCAGTCTGCCGCAGCCTCTCAGGGTCGCAGCCTCTGAATTTTGACGTCACCCCTTAGAGCCTCCTCCCAGCTGGTAGGGCGAGCTCCAGGCTGTCAGGGCCTCCTCCTGGCTTTTAGGGCAACCTCCCACCCATTAGGGCCTCCTCCTGCCAGTCAGGGCCTCCTCCTGGCCATCAGGGTCTCCTCCCAGCCATCAGGGCCTCTACTAAGCTGTTATGGTGACCTCCCATCTACAAGGGCCATCTCCTAGACATCAGGACCTGGTCCTGGGGATCAGGGTATGAAAATAATCTTTAACCCTTTCATGACACCAGTTGCATGAATGCATCACTGTGCTCTTGATGCCAGTTGCATAAATGCAACACCACAGTAAAGATGTCAGTTGCATAAATGCATCAACTGTAAGATTCTTTAAAATCTGCATAAAAACCCAAATAATTTCTAAAATTCCCAGATTTCTTTTTACATGTGTGAAAATAAGCATAATTATTATGATTTTTTGTGACTTTTATTGATTCAACTGGGATTAACCCTTTTATCAGGCAACATAATGTGTTGATAATTATGGCATAAATGATAATTGCCCCTGGTGTCCTTAAAGAAATCTTTGGTAGAGAAATGGGGTCAAATGCTACAATTGTTAGTATACATGGCATCATTAAACAGATATATATACACTTTCACTTCAACTGACATGCAAAATTACCAGTTGGTCACAATGAACAATGCCCTTGTCATTTTGACTAAGGTTGGTCATTTTGACTAACCCTATGATACACCTCCTTTCACTTCACTCAAGTAAAGAAATTAACAGCTAAATTGACCATTTAATTGATCTAAAGGAGTTTAGAAATCATCCTTGATATCTATTCTTTCAAATAGAATGTGTTTGAAAGTTAGATGCATAGTCTGAACTAAGGATGAGAATGGATAAACTTGACCAACCATGTTATGAATAAAGTTAGTCAACAAGGACTAACTTATAATTGACTAACATAAGTTAGTCACTACTGACTAACTTTTGAAAGCTTAGGATTATCAGTGTATAATTATATTTTCACAGAGTATCCAGTGGGTGCTTCTGCAACAGAAGCGATAGCACCCAGAAAAATATATCCCAAGTTGTTCACATCTTCTTAGGCCTATACCCCAGCTGGGCCTTTTAGTTCAGACCTACTAGATTTTCGTCCGTTTGTCATAAATTCTAGGAAAATCTAAGGCACTTCTCATTGCAAGCGGGGTATAGGTAATTGGTAATTTTGAATACCTGCTTTAACAAATTCTCCAACTTTGCAATACAAGTTGGCTACATAAGGTTAAACAGGGTAGTATCGCGCCCAGTGGTATATTGCGCATTTTTGTTTATTGTCCTAAAAATTTAGTAAAGAAAAATATATCAAAATACAAAGAAAAAGTTAAAGAATTAGTAATTTTCGCCAAACGTTATTATTATTCAATAACCTCTTTAATTAATCAGTTACTGGGAAACATTTATTTTCTTATTTACCAGTTTACCAGGTGCGTGATACAACCCTGTTTTAATAATTCTATAAAGTTGATTATCATTTTTTGTGTGTTAACCCTTATAGCTAGTAGATGCATAATACAGAATAAGTAGAGATCTCAGTGAAGATGTGTATTTTTATGACTTGCACCTTTTATCTTTTTATGAAAACTCTGTTGAAGAATATTTCTATTATGATGATGTTCTAGAAAGTGTTTGTCTAAAGAGCCCAAAAAAGGAGCAGACGAAGAAGAATTGTATGTTTTATTGTGAAATTAAATTAACGGTGCTCTTTACAAAAACAAAAACAAAAACAAAAACAAAAAAAAATTCGGAAATTTTGAAATGAAATGTTGGCGACCCCGTTGGCGACCCCATTGGCGACCCCGTTGCCGACCCCGTTGGCGACCCTGTTGGTGACCCCATTGGCGAGCACCCCATTGAGTCCCCCTTGGTGACCCCATGGCGACCCCCCATGGCGACCCCATTGGCAACCCTCCCATGGTGACCACCACGGTGACCCATTGGCAACCCCGATGGCGACCCCATGGGGACCCCCAATGGCAACCCTGTTGGGAACCCTCCTATGACGAACCCCCTTTGGCGACCCCCTTTGGCGACCCCTACCCCCTATGATGACTTCCTATGGTGACCTCCTATTGTGACCCCCAATGGCAACCCCCTGATGGCGACCCCCTTTGACTACCCCTACCCCCAATGGCGACTTCCTATGGCTACCTCCTATTGTGACCCCCCGATGGTGACCCCCTGATGGCGACCCCCCCCCCCCGATGGCGACCCCCCGATGGCGACCCCCCGATGGCGACCCCCGATGGCGACCCCCGATGGCGTCCCCCCAATAGCAACCCCCCTATGGCGACTCCCCTATGCCGACCCCCCTTGGCAACTCCTTTGGCAACCCCCCTTTGACGACCCCCCTTTGGCGACCCCCTTTGGCGACCCCTACCCCTAATGGCGACTTCCTATGGCGACCTCCTATTGTGACCCCGTTGCCGACCCCCTGTTGCCGACCCCCATTGCCGACCACCTTTACCGACCCCATTTGGCGACCCTCTGGCGACCCGTGAGGTGTCCCTTTTGCTCCCTGTCCGCAGCTTTAGCACCACTTTAGCACCCCCTCGGCCTGTTTGCATCCCATTAGCACCCCCCCCCCCCCCGGGACCCTTCCCTCCCCCCTGGGACCCTTCCACCCCTACCCCCCTGCCACCCCTCCCCCTCTGGGACCCAGCCCATGGGACCCTCCCTCCTTGCGACCCTCCCCCCCCCTGCGACCCTCCCCCCTGGGGCTGGGGCCCTCCCCCCTGGGCCTGGGGCCCTCCCCCTCACCCCATTTATCTCCCCCCCTGAAACCATCCCCCTATTAGCCCCTCCCCCAACCCCCTTTGCCTCTCCCTGAGCCTTTTCCCATTAGCCCCTACCTCTGAATTCCTCCTGCTATACGCTCACTCCAACTAAGCCCCTCCCTGTCACCCACTCTGTCCCCACTCAGCCCTGTGTAACCTTTGTTTGGACACCCTATTCTGGGTGTGGTCTCCCATCCTTGAAAGATGGGAGTCTTCCATGCTAGAAGGATGGGAGAGAAATCACAGACCTCTCTCACCACCCTCCACTGCCCTGGGCACTGACCCACCCATCATGACAGGTAAGATCAGGGAGAGGGAAGGACTGGCCTATACTTACTGCTCCACCTGACCAAACCTACTATGGCACAGAAAAGGTGTCCACCCAACTGCAATCTCCAAAATGCCATTATATCTAAAGATAATGAACTAACAGAACATAATGAATACTCAAGAGAGAAAGTGTAAATGTTTTGGTAACATAATTTGTATAGCAGAGCCACTCCAAGAGAGTTTTAGGAAAATAAAAACAAATTTAGATAGTAAAAGTTGATCTATTGGACTATATAGGCCACCTGGTGGATGAGTTCCGTACTGCCGATATCCTTGTAACAAACAATGCTCTAAGCAATATTATGTACTGCAAGAGCCACCTTCATTTGTCAAACGCATAGTTAAACTTTTCTCCACCAGGTGGTAGTGCACTCTTTGTAGTTCTAAGAGCTTTTCACTAAGTGTTGATATAAATTCAGTATAAAAGTTAGAGGATTTTCTAAGTACTCTTGAGTGTTAAAGAAATGTATATGGAATGTATTAGAATGTATTTTGAGTTGAAGGAAAATATTATCTTGTACAAGTTTGAAGATGTACTTTGTTTAGACACCTTTTTCATAAGCAGTCAGACATAGGGACTTGGGCATGGGTCTCAAGCTTCTGGAATTCACTACATGTAGTTCAGACCTACCTTCCCCTGCTTAGGGGAAAATGAAGATAAAAAGGTTTCAGTTTCCCTCATGTTAAAATAATTATTGATGATCAGATATCGAAATATATTAGGGGGTAATGATTTCTCTTTCAGAAGGTTATTCTTCAGACAAGAGATGTTGTTTGGTATTTTCTTGGAAATCAACAAATGCTTATTCTCAGAAGTAATGTTTTCAATCTATGAAAGATAGTAGAATATATTGCAGGGAAAACTATAAAAAAAAGGGTTAAATGTGAAAATGATAGAAAAAAGACATGTATATATATATATTAAACAGAATAATGTTAGAATCTCCGTGGCTCCACTTTCCTCTCGGGATGGCACAGAACAGGCCAAACATGTTTCGCTGGCACTGGCATTCGTAGGATGGCCTATATCATGTATTATCACCTGCAGGGCCGCCAAGCATTGCGTATAAGGGGCAGTGTGTATTGACAGGCTGTACATACAGCTCCTCTTTTACAGTATTTTAGACATATCGTCAGCTGAATAACATAAGTTCGTATCTCAAAAAAAATCAATTTTATTTTTATATTTTAAGATATTTATTTTGCCCGTAAGGTATCTGGAAATTTGGGATTTATTTTTAATTTCCAAGTCATTGAAATGTTATTGACCAGTAAACAAAGGTTGTATCTGTACAATTGGACTTTACAGTGAATAAAGGTCACCTGCAGGGCCGCCAAGCGTTGCGTATAAGGAGCAGTGTGTATTGACAGGCTGTACATACAGCTCCTCTTTTACAGTATTTTAGACATATCGTCAGCTGAATAACATAAGGTCGTATCTCAAAAAAATTCAATTTTATTTTTATATTTTAAGATATTTATTTTGCCCATAAGGTATCTGGGAATTTGGGATTTATTTTTAATTTCCAAGTTATTGAAATGTTATTGACCAGTGAACAAAGGTCGTATCTGTACAATTGGACTTTACAGTGAATAACACAAGGTCGTATCTCAAATAAGTCAATGTTATATTCTTAATAAATTTGAAAATTCATGCTAAAAAAAGATATCTTAAGACTCAAGTTTTGTAAAACCCTATTGTGCGATATTATGATCAAAATTTCAAAATTAGAAACAAATTTATGAATTGCAAAATGTTGGATACGACCTTTGCTTACTGAAGAAATGGCCTGGATGCTGAATAACATAAGGTCGTACCTGGGATGCATTTGAATAATTATGTCAGTGTAGATATCACATAAACCTTCACTGTTTTGGAATAATAATGTGCAATATATCATAGCATAGTGGTTTCACATCAGAAATACTATTTTATAGAATTTGTATTAGTTAAATGGATATGATTTGTATATTTCTCACACTTATACTTGCCAGATATGACCTTATGTTATTCACTGATTTCCAGATTTCTTCTTATAGTTGAATAACATAAGGTTGTATCTGAAATAAATTATGTGTGTGTTACCATAGTAACATCATAAAAGTCTCACTTAATCATCCTTTACCAAATGATTTTGAACTATAGTAGGTTAATTAACCGTTAATGTTAGGTTCACTTTATCAGTTGATCTAGATATGGATAATAGCTAGTTCCTATTGCAGTCTCTGCCTCATTCGACTGCTGTCGTCCAATACATAATAATAGTTCCGTATTATGTAATGCATAACACTTGCATGAAAAGATGTTCTTTATTTATTCCTGTGTTATTGTACTTCCATGACAAGATCTCGATTGACAATAAACAGCTCCAAGGATGGAATCCCCTCAATCACACTCAGTCAACGCTCCCGCCATCTAAACAGTCTATCAGCTTCTATTCTAATTCCAGCTTCTAGAACACAACCTTTCCAGGATGGTTACTCACAACAACGTTCAGCTAACTCTGACTGAGCACAGGCAATGAAAGCCTCTTATGTATGGTGGTACTATACATGTCATACCTAGACTCCTCTTTATTCCAAGACATTTTGACAAGGAGTTATAGCTAAAGCGTGTGCTGGAGTAAACACTACGCTAAGCTTACAGAGCATGGACTGACCATCCGGGTCAGTACAATTTTTCTGCAGTTTATTCTTCCTAGGAATCAAATATTATAAGGTTTGAGCAAATATATGAAATTATAAAAACCTTCAAAACAAGTCAAATTTCTTAAATTAGCAATTACTCAGAATAGGCATTTTTCAGATACGACCTTATGTTATTCAGCTGACGATATATGGAAAATTATTTGGGCGATAAAATATAGAAGACCCTTATAGGGTCGTCCTCAGGTCTACGGACGACCCTCTGGCCAGTGTACAGTCTGTGGCCTTTGGCCTTGGGCAGGACGCTGGCCGGCAGGTCATCTTTTGACCCTCAGATCCCTCCACAGGCCTTCTTATATTAGCCGTCCTTCACTGGAGGAAAAGTGACATCATCTATTCGCTAATTGCTTCATTTTATTTCATCATTTTGAATATTGTAAATTATTGTTTAGTATGCAGACTATTCAAGTTTACACTATGTTATACAGCAATGATCATCAAATTGATCTAAACTATAGACAAGAGTAGCTAGTTTTTGCGCACTAAGCACAGGAAATTGAAAAATGATAGAATATTTCAAGAAAAATAGATCAATTTGATATTCTCAATATATACTCTATGCAATTAACACCAGCAACTTAACTATGAAAAAAAAACAATTCAAAAATATTTTGATGATTAGGGCCTACCTTTTACATTAGGCCTTCTTTTAGAGGTTGAGTACCATAAAACCCCTAATTTAAGCCGAATCCTAATTTAAGCCGCACCTTGACTTTTGAGTTTTTCTGTGGACTTTTTTTCATCATATTTTTTTCAGAGAGCCTACTGCATTCAATGTGGTGTGGAACCCTAATCTAAGCCGCATCCTTATAGTTGAGGCCTTATTAGATCTAATTTCTTGAACTAACCTTTATTTAAGCTACGGCTTGATTTAGGGGTTTTACAGTAGCCAGTTTTTATACACAGTGAACTATTGTTAATGTTTGATTTAAGACTGCGTAAGATCAGTTTATATCCAAGTCTTCGTAAGTTGCTTTCCAGAATGTCTGAGTAATTCAGACCGCGTTTAAAGTTTGTCCATTCACTTCCCAATAGTTCAAAAGAAATGAACGATGAGGGAACTTCTTAATATGAAAGGGTTTTATTCAATAAACATCTCATCCCGAGTCAAAGCCACCATGTATAAGTCTTCATCAGTCCACCTCCCATCTCCTATCAGCAATCAACCACATTTAGAACACGAGTTGCTCCAACGCCTTCTAGACCATTCTAGCATTTAGCTCTAACACAATCCTATGTCCGAGGTAGTGGGTATTGGTAAACTCCAGTCTGTTACATGGAGTCGATG
This sequence comes from Lepidonotus clava, assembly GCA_936440205.1. Taxonomy (NCBI): domain Eukaryota; kingdom Metazoa; phylum Annelida; class Polychaeta; order Phyllodocida; family Polynoidae; genus Lepidonotus; species Lepidonotus clava. The sequence continues at coordinate 27,131,918 of OW387135.1, forward strand.
TACTTACTCCAGGTATAACTCCTTGGTTAAACATGTTTCTTCTAACCAACTAACTCACTAACTTTTCACTAACTGCTCGCTCCCTACCTTGCAGCGCCTTTTATACTGGTTAACAGGTGGCGCTAGGAGCGTAAGATATTTCTCCTAGGAGTAGACTAGAAGTAGACTTGCTAAGCCTGATCCTTGTTGGATTATATATTATGACAATGTATTAAAAGTACTAAGCCATTAGTACATTCGACGGCGGTCAGGTGTTTGAGTTTAAGGAGGTGGACGACATAGCTCAAACCAAATGAATATGATGAACTCCCAATTTTGATGATTGGATATATTTGTTAAACCATGGTGGGGTGGCCTTGACTCTCGTGGTACATTCAACACAGTATCAATAGATTTGTAGATCCGGTTTCAACACAAATTCACAGTGAAATTATTCATTGAGTTGATTTCCACATTTTGAAGCTCAGGGTTAGCAGAACTCGTTCATAAAATGACAAGGTAAGTGTTAAAATTGATAACATGATTATTTGGATAACAACGTAGATGATGACATAATCATGGTTACAAAATGACAAAGTCAACTTTAGAGGATGAAGTATTCGTCATCTTTAGGTATTCACTTGGTACGTGCCTTGTACATTAGAGTCAGTTCTCAGCATCGTTAGCTGATTTTAAGATTCAAAGATTGCGACACCCGTGCATAAGGTGACAAATTCAGTTTTGACTTAGTACGCGCGTGTACAGTTTCTGATATTTATGATTTGTAACACAAGTCAACAGAACTCAACATATATACAGTGTAGGGTTGTCTTAAACTTCTAAGAGTAACAAGTGTACATCAAATCCAATTTTCAGAACAAATTAACACAACATAAGTCAATTCAGAGAATTCGGACATTTTGAACGAACGACTTTCATGATACAATGCGTGTTGAATTTCAATCAAATTTCAACCAGAACAACATTATTTACAATAAATACAAGGTCTCTGTATCAGGTTTAGTAATACCGAGCAGTTGGAACCAGAAAATACCACCATTCCCGTCACGCGTCCGCCAGCTATACTTAGTACACGTGTACTTAGCGGGACGCTTGACTGGAGTTCCCCCCCAAGGTTTGACCTCGATTTGGATCCTTCGGGCGCAAAGCGCCCGGATGGCAAATTTCTGCTTCGATCAAACTTTCAAGTTTGATTGTTCGACCTGATATTTTGGGCCGATATGAATTAATTCTGGCGCTTGATTATGTTGGTTGGGGACCTAAACTTTAGTTTAGCACAGATTTTATAAGAATTTATACGATGCTTTGATCATGCTAGCCGATTTCAGAATTTGGATCTTTTGGATCAAAAAGGGGTTTTCCAAATTAGCCTCGTTTTGACGTCATTTTAATCAGTGCCGGCGGTAATTTCAACGTGTCAAGACGTGTTTTCTAGTTAGCTCCTTTTCTTTATCGTTTTTTCTCAACCTCATTCACCATGGTGCGAGTAGCCATTTTTTGTACAGAACGGGAGGTTGGCGTACAGGATTATCCCGACCTGATCCAGAACCACACGGACCATATCTTTATAGTTTTTCCGAGTGAGGAGGCCACGACGGCGGAGCTGGCGGGCTTTGCTTTTGCCCACCATATGTTATATCCTGATGACGTCCTGGTTGTGATTACGAACTTACTCGACATCCTGACCTGGGACCCAGAACTACGCCTGTATCTTCCCTTGTTTATCAACCCGGACGCCGTCGTTAATTTCTACGCGGAATTATTCAACCGAGCATTCTGGAACATACAGGCCCACCCCGCTCCAGCCACCCTCCTCCTAGCGACCCCCTCGGGTTTTGATGCCCGTGTGTGGTCGCGCACAGACAGTGACGGATCTCTACAGAGATGGATCAACCGCATCATTCCCCGGATTAGTCGCGAGGTCAAAAGGGCGAATGACTGGTACGGTGTGCCAACGGTCAACACTGGTCATGCCCTCCACCTCTCAAAGGTAGTGGCTGACGGTGTTATGACCGTTAATGACTTCCGCGAGCTGGAAGACGGTTACATGCCGTCCGCCCGGGTGTTGCGCCGCTGGGCCCGGGCCCTGGGCCGGGTCTTCGTTCGGTTGCCCCTTGCACAATAGACCGCCGGCACTCCCCCGTGTACATATTTTAATTCCGGAGCGATTTCCACCAATCAATTTTTTTAGTCCAATTCCCGGCCTGTGATTAGGACACTTAAGTTTTATTATCCAAGAGGCGCAGCCAGAACGTTCTTACGGGAGCTCCAGACTGTTATCATGGGAGGACTCAGATGTTTCACCGCCCTTGCTCGTCGTCGGACACCGCCCTCCCTTCTGTTCAGCCGGACCTTTACCTCGACCGCCCCCACGCCTGGTAAGTATTGTTCCTGGTTTTCCCTATTGTTCGCACGTTAGGCAGGCTACTAACCCGTAGGGTTTAAGGAGATTGTTGGCCAAATTCTTCTTGGTGGTTCTCGGCTCGCCCTCACGTGGTTGTATTCCGGAAGCTGATGTCACTCCCGGAACCAGAAACTGTTTCGCTGGTAATTTTAGTAACGGGTAGCGTGGGCGGCCACCTAGTGTTTACTTTTGGTTCCAAGATGGTGGGCGCGGGCCGAGAGTCAGGATCTTTTGTACTAAACTTATTATCTTTTCCAGGTCCTGCGGTATGTTAGGGTGATGTAAATGAAGCAATGTGACACGGTTGGCACTGAAAAGCGTCAGGCTATATAATTTTAGTGGGCGGATTGTTTAGACTAATATGATCAAGCATTTTACTTCGCGCGTGGTTGGGCGATATTAGGGGGTTTTCTGACTAGCGGTTTGTTGACATTACCGATCTAAGTAGGTTTTCTGGAGTGTGGGTAATTCGTATCGTATTGTTATTATTTGATACTATTAACTGTTGGGGACTGACACTGCACATGATAATCAGGTATGGGTGGCCAGAGATTCTGGTCTGAGAGTTACAACATAAGATTTGCTGTAACAGGATTCTTTGTTTAGTCGTTATACGTACAGAACATTAGTGTAAATGTCTTCATTGGAAACAATTCACATGGGGTGCCCTAGGTAACAAGCGCTTCCCAGGGTGTTCACCCTGGTAAGTTTAAGTGACAGTAGGTGACCAAGTATTTTGGTCCAGACTTCCCAGCATTAGATTGGCTGTGACAGAATTCTTTGATGAGTTGTCCCCCTTACAGAGTACTGGAAAGATTGACGTGTCGGCCACGTAAGGCGACACCACAGGTGGAGCCGTCCAACGAGCTGTTGGCGACTCCAAGGTAAGTTTGAGATGTAGTGGCGAAGGCCACAGATACCCATCCCATGTTTTAGTCTAACAGCAAGACTTCGTCAGTGTCATTGTGTTAGAATAAGTGTTAGAGTGAGTATTATTGTCAAAGTCGTCTCGAAGAGGAAAAAATACTACTGTGAGGAGACCGAGATGAAGTCTCTAAGACACTGAATGAACTCCCAGATGAAGATTCTGTATGAATATAATGAAAGAAGGAATGGTATTCTTATTAAGAGCTAGAAAGGCACCAACACCACAAAGATTATCAAGCGTCCCAAGCAGAGATACATGTGTGTACACCGTGGGAGTTCGTACATTCATAGATCAGGCCTTAGTAGGCGCCGTTCCATTGAACGCAGAAGCCACGCTTATCAGTGCCCGAGATTGCCAAACATCTCAGACAGTGATATCCTTGTGATGAATGAGTGGGAGCCTATGCTCACAGGTCGAGACTGAGCCGTCACAAGAACATCCACCTACAAAGGTTTCATGAGTGCCCGAGAGGTGATGCAAAACTGTCCCGCTCAGATTCCCTAACCGACCTCATGGGGAGATAAGAATAATGATAGGAATTGGATCCCTGGTGATTTACCTTAAGAGGTCACAAGGTTCAATACTCTTGATAACACTCTTTCTGTACAGTGTGGTAGAATAATTACCCAACACACTCCAAAGATTTATACGCAAACAAGTTAACACCCCCTTCAAGGGCGACACCTGTTCTAACATATTTGACTCCATTTTGTGAAGTATCCGCTTTAAAACCCCAGTTTTGTTCTTATTGATTGATTTTGTTACGACAAAATTCCTTCTCTTTCTGCTAGTTATAGGTGGTAGCTCGGCGTTCACCCCCTACATTCAGCCTGGGGTCTGAAGACCGAGTTCCACTTTATATTGGGTAGCGGCGCCCTTCTGATAATGCAAACGGGTGCGCCACCAACTCCAAACAGTTCACTGAATAATTATTATACCTATGTTACCAGTAACATCTCATTGTCTACCGTATACACTACATTATATGGAAAAACCACATGACTAGCGGTGGGGTAGCGTTTTCATTCCGTGAGGTATAAATGTCATTAAAGGACATTAAGTATTAACTGTACAAGGGAGGTCGAGATTATTCGTTCCTTGCTTAGTTATCACTAGAGGATCGGGTCTCAGATTCAGGTTCATTTCTGATCTGATTCCCGGTCCTTATTAGTTACACGTGGTTTGTCGGTACTTTCCCATTCATAGGACCAGAATGGGTAGCACCGAGTTTCCATTGCTATAATTGGGAGCAGACTGCATATATATTTTTTTTTAATATGCAGCCTACACCCCCTTTAAATTATAGAGATGTGTAAATGCATCTCCTTAGATCACTTACTTCCAGACAGCACCTAGTAAGTCGGGCCTTTACCGAAGTACAGTACAAGGTTAAACCCGTTTTCTTGTTCAGGTCTATGCCCGTTTCTCTTGTGGAGAGTCAAGACTACTCCTGAAAAGACTCCGCCCCCAGCTTATCCTAACTATGCGCATGCCGGGCAGGGATAGGTAGTGCTAAAGACAGAGTTAGAATTATTTATCTCCTTTCTAATAGATTGGGTAATCCTATTAGCTTTGGGTGTCAACCAAGTTTATTGTAGCTTGTTCATCAGGGAATCAGTAATCCATGTCCCCCCTCTTCAGCTCAACTGTTGAGCGGAGACCTGGATACTTTTAGCGCCACGACGGCGGTCAAGACTAATTTTCATTTATTTATTTTATTTTATTTTCCTCGACGGCGGTCAGCTCTGAAGCCGCTCATTTCCTTTATTAATTTTAATTATTTCTAATTTTTACCCGGGTCGAAACTTGACTTCTTGCCGTTTTGTCTCTGTCCCGATTAAAACTGGTCTAAAAGTGGTCTAAATAATTTAGTCTTGAATTATGGGCAGTTGTTCATATACTAGTTGTCGTTGGATCCTGACTTTTATGTTAAAGTCAGGATCCTTTGACCTAAGACATACGGTGATTCAGTGGTCATTTACACATAACCAAGACGACGGGGCTATTAATAAGGACAGCACCTCGCTCCACCGCCTTGTGAGTTTTCGCTACAGCTTCTCCCCCCCAGGGATAGCTTGTCCCGTCTGAGGGAGTCGCGATATAGTGAGAGAGAGCCGAGCACCCTGTGAATGTCACCAATTCGCTGTTGTCCCGTAACTACATTTCCTTGTGACCTCCGTTATAGCTCCCAAATATAGCACGCCTTGTCAGGATTTGCACATATCCTTGCCGCTGCAGCGTGTCTATGCCAGGAGCAAACGAGCCACGTATAAGGTACTCTCGTGTGCTGTCACAGAGCGTCCCCCCTGAGAATGTTACTAATTATTCTGCGTTCTTATTATATTTTGCCCAGAATTCCCTGAGGAAGAACTCTTAGTTACACAAATATTGGTTTGCTTTATATATTAGTTTTTAGGTAAATTTCTTTCTACTCGTCGATTTTTTTTGTGATGAAGGGACCGCTTGTCAGGAGCCAATCCACCCGGGGCATAGTGACTGCCATGGTCGGGCGTCCACCCCAGTGCCCTTCGCAGCGTCGGTGACGCGTAACCCCAACGTCCTGCCTCCTGTCAGGCACCACTGACACCAGGCCTGTGGGCAGGCTCCTGCTGCTTGTGCAACCCCCTCATCTTTGAGAAGAGTATATATGTAAGCATGCTAAAGAATAGACAGTGGCGTTCCCCAAGTGGCTCCTGTACTGCAGCCCGATCCTAGCGGTAACAACAGCACAGGGGTCAGGTGTAGATGGTACTTGCTTGGGGAAGTTCACTTCGCTCGTTGAGAGCATTGGTCCCGTTGAGCGCTCTTAGGTTTTATACAGAATTTTGAGTTTTTCTTTTAAAATGCTAAAATTTTGCGACACTAGGATCGGTTCCAAATGGTTCCCTACTTTAAAAGAGTTGCCAAATCAATAACAATTAGAGTGTTGAGCTAGGCTACCGGGCATGGGACACTCGACTTGAGAGAAATTTAGATAACCCATGGGTCCATAGAGAGACGGTTGGACCAGCCTACCCGAGCTAAGTTTTTCCTGACTGGTGAATCCTTATTGCTCAGGCTAGTCAACAGAACCCTACCTACCCAAACAGGTATTGCCCAGCGAACTTCCTGTAACATTTTAGTTTTAGTATTCGTACCTCTGTGTTATTAATTCACCAATTTTACCTGTACAGTACTAGGTCAGGTTTTACCACTCGTTACATTGTCATATGATAACTTCATAAACCGTTCCTGGATTTATTTCGGATGTCCCTGGCCTTATTGTCTTTCGTGCAGATCCTGTTCCGGTCGCTGTTGAGGTGGGCGTGGTCGATCTAGGAGGAGCGTTAGGCATTGTTCCCTGTCCCAACACCGGTTGAGGCCAGTCCGCTCCGACATCGGACCACCCTGCGTCGATGAGGCGAGGTACTCCCATGGGTACAGGAGTGGCTAGCCCCGAGGAATATCTCAGTAGTCTGGCCCTGGTATTGTATTTTAAGTTACTCATCATCAGACGGGCGAGTTTTTTAGATACCCTCAGGGTGTCGGGTAGTGGTACCTTAGACGGGTGCTGTCCAGGTCTAGTTGCTGCTCCCATCAGCTGCGCCCCCCAGGTTACCGTCAGAGTATACTTCAGACACAGCTGGGTCACCAGTAGATCCCTAATGAGCACATAGCCTTCAGTATAAGTGTGGTCTGAAGGCATAGCCAGTTCGCCCAGGAAGATTGTTTCTATCATATGTGGGTTGGCAAACTGTACGTACAACCCATCCACAGTTTTTCCTCTAATATTTCTCCACTTTCGCCACACGAGGACCACTATGGCGATGACGAGTACTGCCAGTAATATAGCAAGTACTGCCACCGCAGTGGGGTTGGCGGTCGTGTCCGGGCATCCAGTTAGTTCCTTTTCACTGCGCAGCAGCTCCTCCGGGTCCGCCGCTTCCAAGGCCATGGCCCGAGGTAAAGTCATGGTTAGTCCGGCCAGGGCAGCCTTGCCTTGGTGGTTCCGCCAGCACTTCCAGAGAACACATCCAATAATTGTCACAGCTACCACTATGCAAAAGATGGTGAGGAGACCAAAACCGCCTCCGAAGTTGCCTATGGAGAACCACGGGGCGTGTTTCTCTACCTCATAACGGTCAGTCGCTTTCTTGATACCCTTGGCCAAGTCTTTACGGTGTTTTTGTATTCGTTTGGCCAGGGAGGTTACAGGTATTTTGGCCTTCAGGCTTTCCTCGATTTCCAGCAGGTCTTTCCTAATTGTTTCAGGGATAGGGTCTGACTCTAACATAGTGGGTTCGTTTTTGGACGTCGTGAAATTCATGTCCCACCCCTTCACACGACTTGCTGCTTCCAACAGGTCATTATGTGGGTACACAACCGTGGTGATCCTGGTGTGCTTGTCACAATTTCGCAAGCTATACGGTATCCATGCTCCTTGTGTTTGGAATGCACAGTCGCATTCCACCTGAACCCTTGCATAATTTTCTATGTTCACTCCGACCGCAGGCTGGTTTCTGCAAATCATTTGGCCTCGGGTGTCGGCGCTGACCACTAGCATATCTCCGTCGTCTAGATACACTGCCATCTCTCCGAAGTCTGCTTCCAGTAGATAGTCCAGTTCACATTTTTCTTGGATCGCTAGGTCGTCGCGCCTCAGTAGCGCAGCAGTGCAGGTGTTGTCTGTAATCTTTTTCATATAAGGTAGGTCCTTACAGAGCGTGATGGTCTGTCCATAACAACCTGACCAACTGCCACTAGCCAATGGTACGTAATACTGGCGGGACATGGACATGGCGACACTTTTGGGTAGATTAACAATTTGGAGAGCGTCCTTCTTAAGTCGTCCCCTAACCGTCACTGGCACAGGAAAAGTTAGTACTTCGTAGACCCGGAACAAATGTTCATCAGCCACCACAGGCACCCTTACATACACTATAAATTCCTGAGTGGTTTCATTGAATTTGAACGAAGGTTGACTGTTCTCGTAATAGAAGGAAGGATCTGTGAACGCGACATGGAACCTGGGGTGGATCCCCTTCAGATATCTGTTCACTTCCTGGATCGCTCCGACCATATATTGGCGGGGTACCAAGTCCATAGTCAGCTGGCCCCGCGTCAGGCGCTGTACACCTTTCCTGAACACGCGAGTCTGCTCTACCATTAGTTGAAGATACACCATCTCTCCTAACTTGTCTTCCAGAGCGACCGGTATCATATTCAGGTACAGTTCCATCCAATCCACCTTATGTTGCACGAGTTTCAACCTTCGGCGAGTCGTGTTGTGTGCCTTATTTAGTGATCTTAGATTGTCCAGTAGGCCTATCACGACATGGTTAACCTTTTCGACAGCCTCGTCATGTTTTTCATTCATCAGAGCCAAGTCTTCGATCATTTGGCTCGAAGACTCCTGCAATACCCTAATCAATTCTCTGTTATATTTGACATCAGCCGCCAGTCCTTGATTCCAAGAGGTTGGAAGCGGAAAGGTCGGCCATCCTGGATCGTCCAGCATAGTGGGTAACTTCTTCATTCTTTTGACCCTTCCACTAGATTTTAACTCCGACTCTTGATTTTGAAGGTCTTGTTGAGTGTTCTTTATTAGGGAACTTAAGGTTTCATTAAGAATTTCTCGGTACCGACCCTTAAGCGCCTGTGACGTCTGATCCATCCAACTGACCAGCGACCTGATATGGTAGCAGGCCCGATCAAGGGCGTCTCCTCCTTGTAGATATCGGTGACAGACCTGGCCAAAGGTAGCCTTGTTGAAGGAGCGCCTCCTTGGGATAGTGATTAGGAAGCCTTGTCGGACGTGTGTTATATCCGCGGTGGACATTAACTTTCCTGGTTTTAACACTACTCCATATTGTTCTAAAGCTATCACTTCAGCGTTAGGGGCTAGCCCTTCAGGTGGGCTGGAGTCGTTATGCACTCCCCTAATGCCCCCTATTATAGCTAATACGAACAGTACTAGCCACTTCATTGTCTTTGTTTTGGCCTTAGCGATAGTTTGAGAAAGTTAATTTTGCAGTTTATCTAAAACATGTTCACAGCAAAGTTACCTTATTTTTTCTGCGCACTACTATCATCCATGCGCCGAAAAATGCTCTCCTCTCGGGCTTCCTGGTCTGTTTAGTTTGGGACATGCTCGTAGAGGTTTTGCCCGTTGTCATTTACCACTCGCCTGATGATCCCGCTCTCATCCTTGGTGACCGTGACTCTTAAGCCTCTCATACGTTCGCAGGACGAGGGGCGCATTGCTCTGAGGGGTCTTGGCCTAGTAGGGTCCAGTCCGAAACGGCCCCCGTTGGGTCGTACGACGGTTGGCTCGAGGGGTATGGGTTTGGTACTTGCGGAGGGTTTGTCGTTGGGAGTGGGCTCGGCCACAGTGGGCCCCCCGGCTGGCTGGTTGGCGTCCACTGCTGCTGGTTCCATAGTAGTGGTGAGGGATTGGCGTTGCAGCTCGTTGTCAAGCTGCTCAAGTCTAAACAAGCGGGGTCCGCAGGCTGTAAGTGGTGGAGGAGGGGAGCTCCCGTTGGCCCGTTCCCCACCGGTGGGGTTGGCGCGTGTTGAACGGGTGCTACCTCCACTTTTAGTCCTGGAGCGGCGACGGTTAGCTGTTCCCCTCCCGATCGCCTTTCCAGAGTGGGCAGAGGTTGGCCGCCTCGTTTTGTTTGTAGGCTGGTACTTTCCCTGACGCATTTAGAGTTTTGTGTGGTCCTTTGAATAAAAGGAGCTACCTGAGTTTTAATCTCAGCTAATTGTTTGTTTGATTTTGGCACATCTAGTCCTACTGTTCTCCTAATTTCGTCAACAGTCTCAAATAGTTGGAACAGTGGTTGCGTAAGGTCCCAGAACCAGCCGGCCTGTATCTGCACTGGTTGGTTGACCGCTTCCTCCTTCTGAACCGGCTTGGCCAACGCCGTTAGCCTTGGCTCGGGCTCCGAGTCACTCACCTCAGATAAATTGTAGAAGTCTTTATCTGCTGTCTTCCTTTTGGCTGGAGCCGATTTGGCGGACCTCTTGGCTCCGCCTGTGGTCGTTCTGGTGGGCCGCCGGGCTGGTGTCCTTGGCTTCTTCCGGGCAATCCCGGCGTCGGTCGAGTCCGGACGGACACCGCCCCGCCCCGGCCAACTCCACCGCCTAAGGGTCTGAGCCGGTTGTTTCTTAGCACTCTCCTTCTCGACTGCCTTTTCTTTCATTTGGTAAAATCCTAAAAGAATGGCCCAACGAACCTTCCCTTGGTAGGCAGTGCCCTCAGGGTGGGCCGGCTAATCCGTTTCCTTCTCAGGGGGACGATAATCCTTCCCTCCGTGTCCGCAGGGAAAGTAGTGGTTCCCTTTGGATTGCTATGTGGCCGGAGGGCTAGACAGTTCCCCATGAGTAGGTGGATCAGTGTCCCAGCTAAGTTCTCTTTCTGCTCCTTCCAGGAGAAGTCGGAGGCTGAACAATTTCTATCTCCAACTTCTGTTCAGAGATAGAATCAATATCTATCTCCGTTTCGTCCCGGGCTGGGTTGCGCGCACAATCACCTGCAGCAGAGGTGACTGTCTGGGAGCAGAGTTGCGGACCGACTGGTGGATCGGCGCGGATCCCACGAAATTATAACCGATCCGCTTGTCCATGCCGTCTCCATATTTGGAGCTGTATCCTGTTTCAGGTGGGGGGGGAACGCTTGCATCCGGTCCCAAAAGATGACGCCCAACCACTGGCATCTCTCTTGGTGTGCGCACCCTCCCTTTCTGCCACGCCCCTGGGCGCGGCAAGGTGGCCGTGAGGCAGACCACCTGTTCCATTAGCGCTGATGCTAACGGTGCCGCTCCGCCGAACCTTTATTTTCACAGGGCGGCTAAATTTCCTGCATTAATCATCCATGTCGTCGCTCTCTCCGCCGTTGGACAGAACGACGTAGTTAGGGCGGCGGTTCCGACGTAGGTTATAGCCACCTTTCGTCGGGACATGGTCCTTTACTGTTTTTCCTGGGCTCTGTTCCGACGTATCCAAGATCGGCACATCACCGCAGGGTAGTTTTATGGGCTTGTTGTTGCCTGGAGGGGATCTCCCCTCCAACGGCTGGTTTTTGCCCCTTCGTTTAGCTCGTTTGCGTTTCCTCTGTCCATTAGCGCCAGCTGTTCCCCGTTCACAGGCGGCTTTATTAGGAACAAAGGATAAGTTTGTGGACAGCGTGGTGTCCACACTGGTGCCCTGACCATCAGTGATTTGCCCATCCGTTTCTGCTAAATCAGTGGGACTTGGGCCAGGTTTTTGTGTAGGTACCTTCCTGGTCATAGGAACTGCATCATGCTCACGGGGACCGGTCGTTCCCGTTGAGTTTTCAGTCTCAGCACCCCTTATTTCGCCATCTTCCTCAGCGATTTCACCCGTCGGAGTGTGATGCAATTCAGGGTTTCGGTCAGGATCTGCCCCTTTTGAGTTAGTGATTTTCGCTTCTCTCACCAGTTTGGGAATGTTATGAGGGACAGCGGGAGACCAGGGCCCATGTGCAGGTTTGAGTTTTGAAATGTTTACTAGATGTGGGACCTGTTTTCCAGTTTTTAAAGACACTAGTCTAACAAGGTGGTCTCCTTTTGTTTCAATTACCCTGAATGGCCCAGTATACCTGTTTGAGAACTTAGACGCTTTATTTTCACTAGCTAGAGGGTCGTACATGTATACCATATCACCTTCGTACATCTGAGTGGGCCGCGCCCGCTCATCAATTCGCAGCCTCAGATCTTTTTCGTAGTTTTGAACTACCCTTTCAGCCATATTCCTAAACATAGCAATATTATCCTTGGTTTGCATGAAAAACTCGCAGTCGTTCAGCGTTTCAGGAATTGTTCCTTGCTCAGGCATTCCCATACTGATTGGATCTCTGCCAAACAGCAGGGTGTGCGGGCTGTATCCCGACCGTACACTGATTGTGGATCTAACTGTCCATAATGCAATGGGAAGTAGATCGACCCAGTTACAGTGATCGTCAGGGATATAATAAGCAATCAGGTTTTCAATGGTTTTATGTAGTCTCTCTACTCGAGCGTTGCCAGTCGGCATTCGCCCGGTAGTGAACGTTTGCTTGCACGCTAGTCGTGTAGTGATTTCCCTGAATAGCCCTGAGAGGAAGGCCGCCCCCCGGTCTGTGTGCAGGCGGTTTACCCGCCCATACCGACACACTATTCCGGTTAGGAAACAGTTAGCCGCGGTCTGCGCGGTGGAGTCTTTAGTGGTGAAAGCCTCCGGCCAACCTGTCAGTAGGTCTATGAAGGTCATGATATATTTTGACCCATCCCTAGCCTTCTTTAGCGGCCCGATGAAATCACACTGTACTACCTCAAAGGGTCGGGTTGGTCTCTCCCAAGATTTAGCTAAGGCCTTGAAATGTGGGGCTCGTCTCCTTAGAGAACAGGTCTCACAAGCCTTTACATAGTCTACGATGTCGGCGTTCATGTTCCGCCAGTAGAATTTGTCAGAGATTTTGGTAGTGAGGTTACTGATCCCTACATGTCCCCCAGCCAAGATGTCATTATGTAATAGTCTCAGGACTTTGGGAATTAACTTTCCTGGAACTATCATACGAGGTTTGAGTCTGACCAGTTGGTCTTGGTGTTTGTTATACCTTTTGATGTTGAACCTACACAGTACTCCCGGTGCTACCATTCCTACAAAATCAGCTTGGTCCATTATTCGCCTAGCTTCAATGGGATCTGTTGGTAGGTCTCCGTCCTGCAGGTAGTCTATCAATTGCGCGCACTCTGCATCTTGGAGTTGCGCGTTTAATACCGTAGCCACAGAAAGCTCTTCATCCTGAACTTCGGCCTCAAATAACTCACATCCCACAGCGGGCTCATATTCCTCACCTGGGACATGCTCATGATAGACTCTAGACAAATAGTCCGGTAGAAAATGAGTCGCTCCTGGCTCATATATGATTTCAAAATCGAAATCTGATAACGCTAAAGCCCACCGTCTCAGCCGGGCTGACGGGGCTTTGTAGGCACTCTGTAGCAGGGGAATCAACGGTTTGTGATCAGTCACTATTGTGATTTTAGCTCCCTGCAACATGTCCTCATAGTTCTTAATGCCTTTAATTACTGCCAGAGCCTCCTTTTCTGTTACCGAATAATTTAATTCGGCGTCCCGGAGAGTACATCCCCAGAAAGCAACCGGACGATAGATTTCATCTAGTTTGTGACAAACCGCTGCACCGCACGCGGCGTCTGATGCGTCAGTTAGTAGATAGAAATGCCCTCCTATATCTGGATGAATTAGTAAGGGTGGCGAGGTCAGCAATTTCTTTAACTGTTGAAACGCTTCCTCGCAGGCCTCTGTCCACTCAAAATAGACTTCTTTCTTTAGCAGCCGGTTTAAGGGCTTTGCTAGGTCAGCGAAATTAGGGACAAACGATCGGTAGTAGTTACACAGTCCCAGAAATGATTTAATGGTTTTCACATTATGTGGACGGTTAAAGGCTGTGATCTTTTCTGTGGTTACCCTTTGTGTAGCCACACCTTCCGCGTTTACAACGTGGCCGAGGAAATTGATTTCACTACGACACCACTCACACTTTGACGGTTTCAGTTTGAGATTAGCCCTCGCCAAAGCTTGGAGAACCACCTCAACGCTCGCCAGGTGTTCTTCAAATGTAGTGTCGTAGACAATTACGTCGTCTAAATATGCTAAGCATGTTCTAGGAATCAATCCCTTTAGCGCTATGGCCATTACCTTGGTAAACTGCCAAGGTGCGCCAACTAAGCCAAATGGTACACGCTTATACTGATACACACCCATCGGGGTTTCAAAAGCGGTATATTTTCTACTGTCTTCTTCGATTACGCACTGATGATAGCCGCTCAACAGATCTAAAGCTGTCCACATAGTGGGTTTCTTGTAAGCCATATATAGGAAAAGCGAGCGAGCCGTGGGCATGGGGAATTTATCTTTAAAAGTGACTTGATTAAGCATGCGAAAGTCTGTACAGAGCCTAGGTTTGCCATCTTTCTTCTGCACTACCACCAGCGGGCTTCGCCAAGCCGATTCGCTGGGTTCTATGACACCTATATCTATGAGTTGCCTACCCTGTTCATCGATGATATCCATTTTCTGTGGAGAGTATCGGTATGGTCTAGAGCTTATTACTCCCTGCGACTCATCCACAATGATTCTCATCGGCGCTATTTCACAGTGACCTAACTCTTCCATTGAGAACGCTAGTGCATTTCTATTGTTATTAAGCATTTGCCTAAACCTTACCTGTTGTTCTTCGTTTAAGCACGACTCGGTCAGATCTATTTTACTTACATTCTCATCCATTTTACCTCGGGATTTCTCCTCAGAGGTTTGGCTTTCCATTTGCACTGCGTCTTTCATTACTTCTACAGAAATCCTGCAGATGGACATTGGGGTCTCTGTTTTAGTTAGATAACACAAGTCTAGGAACTCCTCTATCTGATTTTGGTTTACCTCAGGCACTGCGCATTCTTCCGCAAAAGCTAATACTTCCTGGGGAGTGATTTCTTGCATTACATCTAGCGGATTCATGACTTTGATCCACCACTGGCTTCCCACCGTATTCACGCACCCCTCCACTAGGACTGGTGCGGTTACCGCCGGTGCGCAGTAAGCTACCGGTGAGTCTAATCCCAGCGGCTCTCGAGTGGTTACCGGTATGATGCATTCATTTCCCGGCGGAATTTTCACTGTTTCTTTGCTAACTATAGGGTTTCCACAAAACACTTCTATCTTTGCGCCTGGTAGAGATAAATCTGATCGAAGCACTGTTAATAAGTTTCTCCCGATTACTATTAGGTGGCATAGATCGTCCACTATGTTGAAATCATAGCAGACCACCGATCCCTGGATTGAAAACTTACATCTAATTTGTTCTAGTATTACTTGAGACGAGTTGTCTGCCAAACTGATGTTTCCCTTCGATACCTTCCATTCATCTAAAATGCATTGTTTAGGGATCTGTCGTTTACAATGGGTGGACATGAAGCAATCGCTCGCTCCGGTGTCTACTAAAGATCTAACCTCCTTCTGATCATCAAATCTTAACGTTAAGAAAAATGCTTCGTCTCCTATCTCTCTCCTAGCCGGTCCGTCCACTGCGCCTAATTCTATCGTGGAATGAACGGACCCTTCCTCTAGTTTCCCTGATTCTTTTGTTCGGTACCACTGGCTTTGCTATCTTTGTAGATCCGCGGGGGTTTTTCCCTCAGCCTATTCTTTAACCACAAGCACGCTTCTGTAGAGTGACCATGCTGTTGGTGAATGATACAAAACTTACTTTCATCAAAAGGCAACCTGGGTCTCTCTACTTTCTGTTGAGTTGGCAGATTCTTTCCCTTATCTGCCTCTCTGTTCGGGGCGATATTGGATTTAGGCTTCTGATCTGAATTTCTTTCACCTTTCTGGTTTTCGTACCTATCTTTTCTCTCATAACCTTGCTGTCTAAAGTTACCACCACTCTGGGGAGTCCCGCTTTGCCCTGGCTTTGGTTTCTGAAACCATGGAGCGGCCTCCAGTCGGGCCAGCACCACTCCAAACCGTTCTGAGATGGAGTTTAGGGCCGCGGTCTCCTCTGATTCTTGGCTTCCAGCCAGTTCGCTCACTGCATTAGATATTTTAGTTCCCCCTTTGCCTTTGTCCAACGATTCTAACCTCGTTGCACAATCCACCGCTTCGGTGAAAGACTTAGGGTCCAGTATGGCTACTTGTCTGGCTACGCCCTGTTTTAATCCTTCTAAAAACACAGCTAACATCATGCTTTCACTCGCCTCTGCTTTAACTTGCTTTTGTTTCAGAACACCTGCAAATTCGATCACGCTCTGGTCTTTTCCTTGTTTAAGGCCACAGAACTCTGCGTGTTTCTGCCACTTAGCCCTTCGATCACCGAAGATCTTGGTCATTTGGGCTTCTAGCTTCTCAAATGAGTCTTTCTCACTTTCAGCTAACGCTCCTGCCCAGTCGTCGGCCCTTCCTTTTAGGCCTAACAGCGCCATATTCAGGAGATGGGCGTCCGACCAGTCATAGATAGCTTTCAGTCGTTTTAATTCCCTGAAATACTTTTCTATTTGCTCGTCTTCTTTTCCACTAAACCACGGTAACCTAATGTTTGGTCCCCTTTGGTGACCGCTGTGAGTCGTTTCACGCACTGGCGCTGGTGTTTGCCCCAGTGCCTGGCTCAACTGTGGTAGAATTTCCCAAATATTTGGTTGATTCGGTGGGTTTGGAGGGTTGTTCTGACCTGGTGGTCCGGGCGGCGGAGGGTTCGGCGGGCCTGGGGGGTTGTTGGGTTGGTTAAGGAAAGGATTGTTGTTCTGGTTCGGGGGAGGGTTATTGGGTCCTGGTGGATTTACCTGATTATTCTGGCCTGCTGGGGCTTGCTGACCCTGCTGATTCGCTCTTCCTCGGCCTGCGTTAAGATTGGCAGCGAGTGCCATCGCCTGCAATAGGTGAGGGAGCAGGTTTTGATCGACCCCACCTCCTGCTGGCTCGGCCCGGCCGGGCTGTTGGCCTCCCCCAGCATTTTGTTGCAGTCCCCCAAGGTTTACCCCAGGATTAGGCTGCTGTATTCCCGGATTCACACCACCATTTCCCCCTGCACCGGGTTGCTGGAGTCCCCCAGGGTTTATCCCCAGATTGGGCTGATTCAGAGGGGGATTATTAATGAGGTTTTGAGGAGGGTTGATGAGAAGGTTTTGAGGAGGGTTGTTGAGAAGGTTTTGAGGAGGGTTAGGCCCTTGTGGGTTGGCCTGATTATCCTGGTCTCCCTGGACCTGCTGATTAAGAGGAGGAATAAGTCCTTGAGGGTTGGCCTGATCGTTCTGGCCCCCTTGAACTTGTTGATTAAGGGGAGGATTGGCCTGATTACCTTGGCCTCCTTGGGCCTGTTGATTAAGAGGAGGAATAAGTCCTGCCTGCACGCCTTGGTCCGGCTGCTGGATTAGGATCTGGCCATTCCCATTGTTTTGTTGAGGTCCCCCAGGGTCCATCCCACGGTTAGGAAGCCATGCCCCCAGATCTACACCCCCAGCTCCCCCTTCATCGGGTTGCTGGCGTTGATCTCTATCCCCTCTTTCTTCTACTAGATCCATCAAAGGAACGCCTCCTTCCGCCATATTATTTTCGTGGAGGTTTTGTATATCGTGATCGTCCCACTGTTCTTTCACAGGTATTTCCTCTACACTAATTTCGTCCTCACTTTCTAGTTTAGCTTTCTTACCTGTGTCTAAAACATCCTCGGTAATAATTTCGTATGAAGACGAGGTTGATTTATCTTCTCTAGCTAATTTTCTATCAGGACCACCCCCTCTGACATCTGCGGCTGCTTGTTCTGTCTCGCTATTTTCTTCCTCGTACTCGTCCTCGTATTCTCCATACAATTCATGAGTTAGAGTGTTAAAATCTTGTGCTTTAAGCGTTACATTTTCTTCACTATCCTGATCGCTTAGCCTCTCTAAATCTATGCGCTTTTCGGGGCTTGAGTCTGCCCACTGCTTTAATATTTCGGCTGGATCAAAGGCCTGAGCTTCCGCTCCCCTACCAGCCTGGTCTAAGTTCGTTTCTACACCGTAAGTTAATCGATAGGGTTGTAAATTGCCTACTTTCTCGCTGTTTCCCTCTGCTTCCCTTCCCACTCCCCTATCCCTTCCCACTGTTTTTCCTTTAGCTACAGTGGAATAAGGAATGGACGCCCCCGGGTTGGGGTGAGTTGGTGTTACCAGTGGGTGACTGATAAACTCAAGTCGTTGGGGTAATGGATAGGTGAGAGAGCTCCCATCAGGTAGGATTACCGGATTTTCGGGGCGTTTTCCCCCTGATGGGCTGGAGTTATCCGCGGTGTTTTGTCGTTGTTTTAGATTTCCTGAAGAAAATAGGTTATCTCCATTGGAAACTTCCTGTTCGCCTTCACCTCCCGCTGCGGGCAGTAAACGATAAGGAACACTTTGGTTACACCACGGATTGTTCACATCAGATTCACAGGTGGAGCGAGAGCTAGTACCAGTTTCTTGGTCCGTAGGTGGTACGTACCCTGGGTTCCAATATTGCTGATATTCCGTGAGACGGTTCTTCCCTTCAACTCGTCCCGAGTGTGTTAGGGTTTCAAGTCCTTCGTCAAGAACCGGCCTATCTTTGGACCCTAGGTGCCAGGGAAATGGTTTACCTTTGCCACGGGTTTGGTAATTTTGTGCACCTTCGGGGCAGAGCTGCTTGGGTCTGGCTGCGACCTCCTGTCTCTGTGCCTCCCCGTCTAAGGGATTACCTACCAGGTGGCGGTTTTCCACATTCCCTGTATATGATGTTGACACATCGTGTCCTGCGGGCCGCAAAGATTGAGGCTTGGGGTTAGAGGAAGCCTCAAAGTTACCGGTGGCTGACATCAAGGATGAGCAAAACGGCACAAGTCATGTTTCGGGTATCTCCACCAAATGAACTATTGTTAATGTTTGATTTAAGACTGCGTAAGATCAGTTTATATCCAAGTCTTCGTAAGTTGCTTTCCAGAATGTCTGAGTAATTCAGACCGCGTTTAAAGTTTGTCCATTCACTTCCCAATAGTTCAAAAGAAATGAACGATGAGGGAACTTCTTAATATGAAAGGGTTTTATTCAATAAACATCTCATCCCGAGTCAAAGCCACCATGTATAAGTCTTCATCAGTCCACCTCCCATCTCCTATCAGCAATCAACCACATTTAGAACACGAGTTGCTCCAACGCCTTCTAGACCATTCTAGCATTTAGCTCTAACACAATCCTATGTCCGAGGTAGTGGGTATTGGTAAACTCCAGTCTGTTACATGGAGTCGATGTACTTACTCCAGGTATAACTCCTTGGTTAAACATGTTTCTTCTAACCAACTAACTCACTAACTTTTCACTAACTGCTCGCTCCCTACCTTGCAGCGCCTTTTATACTGGTTAACAGGTGGCGCTAGGAGCGTAAGATATTTCTCCTAGGAGTAGACTAGAAGTAGACTTGCTAAGCCTGATCCTTGTTGGATTATATATTATGACAATGTATTAAAAGTACTAAGCCATTAGTACAACAGTTGCCTATTTTCAGGCATTTTCTAGTCAGTTTTTGTGCATTAGGCAATATTTTAGGTGTAAAATGATAAAAAAAAAATGGTGCAGCTTGCTCATTGCATTTCTCTGCGTGTGATGTCACAGACAGAAGAGGTAAGATATAGAAAACTGAAGAAGTATTCTTAATTAATCTTATAGTGTTTAGAATAAAGAAATGTCCTGAGGACGTCATTTTGCAACTTGGGAGTTTTCTCGCATTTTATGCATTTTTATGGATGCATTTTGTCTGTACGTGTCATACAGGGTTGAGTTTACTCTTATATTAAAGGGAACGTCAGTATGGTTCTAAGTACCTATTTTTTTGTGATGTTTTATCAGAAATTTTGCATTTTATCGACAACAATGCCTTAAAGGGTTTCTGATATTTGTACAAATGTTGTGGGCCTTATAAAATTGATATTTTCTGAATTTTGAAACATAATACCCCTATTTCTTTTTATAAAAAGTTTGAACTGAACACCCCAGCGTTTTCGTATATTAGTTTAAATGATATGACATCATTTAAGATCAGGTACTTACATTTTAGCATCAAACTTCCAAAATAGACCCCGCATTAAAACTAATGACAAAAAAAGGTAGTTGCCAGTTTTCACAGATTTGTCATTTTTTTCACAAGAATAACTTTAGAAACTTTTCAAAGCAAGCATCTGTATATATACGTAAGACCCATCCCTGCAATTCTATCAATCAATTGCAAAAAGTTGATGCATGCATATAGGCCTAATATTTTTGTCTTTTCCCTTAATACTATTACTAATACGTTTGCCATTTATTTAATATGCACAAATACCAGGTAGATGCGTATTTGTTGTTCTTATCATGTATTTTTTGTTTATATTCATCCTGACAACATAGAATTTCTCATTTGCATTTCATGAATTTTGGGCCGGGTAGCCAAAAATTATTTACATAACAGATACGTGTCAGTAGGCCTAGACTTTTTTCTGATGCTGTAACTAAGTTATAAATCATATTTACTTAGGCTCTTCTCCCGCCTCTTCTACACCTAGAAATACGCAAAAGCTGACACCAAAATGCGCGAAAATAGGCACCAGCTGCGCGAATACTGAAGAAATGATATGTAAAGGGTCACTCTCCAGAAATGTCCTCAATTGACAAAATCAGTGTTTTTTTTCTTCAGATGACTCTGGAACCTAAACTTAAGTTAACTTTTAATATATTTTAGCCTCAACATGCTGCCAAGACTTATAGGCCTACATTTGAGAAAATCAGTATCAAAGTTGATAATTTTTTTTTTGATTTTTGGACATTGAACAGCTGTTGAAGGAAATAGTCAAAAATTGAGAGGTAAGAGTTTTTTTCCAACTTATCTTATTCAATAAACACTAGAATTTTAGCTTTTCAGCTATGATATTTGTTTGAGAGGTAGGCCTAATTTGAGTGGGGGCAAACTGTATAAAACAATATTTTCCCAAAATTTATTGATTTACTGATTTTTATTAAAGTTCTTAGTTTTTTAAATTCACAAATAGCAAAGCTAGTGACAAGGGACAGGATTATTTCTTAAATTCGACAAGGAACATAATTATTATGGGTCTAAACTTAAATAGGCCTATAGCCTCTTATAGGGACAGGCGACAGGGTCGTTTCTTGAATTATTCGACAAGGGACATAGACCCCGTGCCAGTCACGCGTCCACCGCGATCGAACGCGCTGATTTGATAGCGAATTACGGAGTTCCGGCCCGTAGGCGCAATGCTTAAGAATTAGTTTTCGGCTCCCTGTATAACTTGTAATTATTTCCCAGAGAATATATATATATATTTGGATACCCGTGGTCTTAATCTATGACATAGTAGAAAATCAGTATTAATTTATGAGAGATAGCCGTGAAAACCAATGTTTTCTACCCGCTCCAATGCTGTAGCATAGGCCGGAAGATGAGGGTATAGAGTGTCCACCCCTTTTTTGTATACATATTTTACCTTCTCCCTTTTCCCTTTTCCCTTTTTTCTTATTTTTTTTCTTACCTCCCTGTTCCTTATTACACTATTTCATCCTTACATGGTCATACCCTAAGCCGTTTTCCCTTATCATGTCATAGTCAAGTTGCCCAATCTACCACCCTATTCCTTTTTCGCTTTTTAAGTGTTATACCATTTGGTTCGTTTTCCCTTTTCCTTTTTTTGTATTTTTTCAAATTTTGACCTATTCCTTTTTTTCAATTTTCTCTTTTCACATGATTCCTCCCACCATTTAGTCACGCCCCCTAATTATCATAGGCCCGCCCCCTAATCACCTGGGTGCTTAATGAGTCAATTAATTTCAGCCAGTAGTCATACTAATGAGATAGGGGGCCTGATTTTGTGAGTAGGATAAGGAAAAGGGAAAATGGAGAAGGGAAGACGTAGGTAGCTTTGCATTTTGCAAACTGTTTTCCGTTTTCTCAATTTTGTAAAAAAAAAAAAAAAAAATGTTATAACCAGGAATAGGCTAAAGGGGGGCAGAAAATGACCACATTCCTGTATTCTCATAAAAATACGAAATATATAAATTTGTAGAATGAGGAATTGCAAATGGGTGATAGTGGACCATTATTGGTTATTTGGAAAAAGAAACAGGTGAATTAAAGGGTTGGCCGGACCATACCCTGACCCCGGAACTCAGAAATAGCTCCGCAGCAAAAGGGAACTGGCACAGGGTCTATTGGATCCTCCCCATCCATACCCCCATAGATCTAGGCTAAACGCCTTTCCCCTACAACAATAGACCTATCAGGGACGGATTTAGAGGGGGCGCATGGGGCGTGCGCCCCCCCTTTTTTTTGACAAAATTTCAATTTTTTTTAAATGTAAATCTCAAGACCTTGGAGGGGCGGCCGTAACCCTTTTTAGTGCCCTCCCCCCCCCTTCCAAAATTCCTGGATCTTCCCCTGCATATGAAAAAATGTTTTCTTCAATTAAATATTTGTCTTGCCCCTAATGCGCGAAAACTGGCTCCTCTACTCAATAATTTGTTTATGATCTTGGATATACAAATTAATGTATCACACATTTGAGTGCAATATCAACTGTAAGTTAATTAGCCACTAAACACAACCCCTCCCAGTCAAAAACTCCTGCCACCTGTTGGGCCACCTGTTGCTTCTTTCCTTCCACTAGGGGGCGTGGTCGTCCCAAAACACGGCGAGCTGTGCCAGGCGGTTCTTTCAGTCGAACAGCCTCCCTCTGAAAATTACCGATCTTTGTGGTTTTACTCACTCCTAGGTTAGAAATTTTAAAGAAAACTTAGTCATCTTATACAATATTAATTCTTTGAATCATATAATTCATAAATATCATTCTATTGGTGTGGTGATTTAAAATTATTAGAAATAAGAACACCTGAGGGGGGAGGGTGCGCGCTAAATAGCACGTCACAACGTAGGTTTGTTGTCAGTGGAAACAACTTTTGAATGACGGCGGTGACACTTGCTCGCTCCAAGACGTCAACTTGTTTCCATTGATTATGTTTCACAACAACTTTTTTCTACGTGACAAGAGTGATCATCTAATTACCAACTACAGATGAGTTGTTCTAGCAAGTACATAGTGTGATTGGATATGTAAAATACACACTTTATGACTTGATTTCAAGACTAAACTTTTCGCGGCGGCTTGTGTACTCTTCAACATGTCGGAAATATCCTCGTGGAGTTAGCAACCAAGACAAGGGTTAACCAAAAGAACAATAATAATTGGACGGGTTAAATTCTAAGGTAAGTTTTCTTATCGTTCCGAATTGTTTGTTTACAGTTAACGATTTAAGTAGAAAAATGAACGGGTGTTCACCTTTTTATCAACAGCTCAGTCACCAAGAACATACCTCTCAGCCTCAGGCCAATGTACCTCAGACTCAAACTCAAAGTCAAACATTGAACACTATTAAAGTTGTGTGCTTTTTAGCCGACGTCTTGTATTTTATAAGTTAAGTTACACACAATACCCCCTCCATTCTTCATTTGAAGATGTCCATGCAGTTTTAATTTTGTTGTCGGAGACAGAACCAGTGGCGGATCCAAGGGGGGACAAAAGGGGCAATTGCCCCCCTAGAGTCAATGGAGAAAATTTTGGGATCTTAACCCTTTCCAGACCGCCAATGCAAATTTGGTACATATATGTACCATAACTGGTTTTCTTCACCCTACTTTCAATTTTTAATTAATTCTTTCACTTTTTTCTGCCTAAATGATTGCTCATGTGCTTGCCCAAGATGAACAAATATTATTTTGACCCACTTGACATTATTATTATGTTTTTGTATTCTCTAAATATGCATAGGTTCAATGTTTCATCATCATCATAAAATTATCCTGAATTTTGAACTAAACTTTTATTCATTTTTACATAGTTTTTTTGATACAATATAACAAATATCAAAATATTTTTTGTTAAACCTAACTAGAAATGATGTTCATGTTATATTTGAATCATATATTGCTAAGCATCACAGATTTTTCAAATCATAATCTATAAAATACGGCATAAAAGATAGCATCACTGCTGCATATATTCTCTAGAAAGGTCAAAAGGTCACCGTTAGCCAAGTGGAGGGCTTCATATTTGGTATAGCTATGTATTTTAACCACATTTCTGGACAATTACCTAATACTAACCCTTCAAAACCAGTTTCTAATTAGGCAAAGCCCATCTCTTTATGAATATCACCTTGTAAATACTTTGTCCATATTTATTGGCTATTTTTTTAAAGGTTTTATTGCCCTAAATTGCTGAAAATGTAGAGAAATCGTCTTTTTATCCAAAATTTCATGCCAGACATGTATTCTATTATTAGCAATTATCTATGTTACAGCCTACATGCAGAAAACCAACGGATACATCATTTTCTTCCGTTTTCCAAGTGCTACATTTTCTTAATACTAAACTTGGTTAAAAAATCAATATTTAACCCTTTTTAGCCTGATTTTCTAAAAAATTGACCAGAAATTCCCCATTTTTCTGGAAATTTGTAGGTCACATGACCCTGATCATGTGACCAGGAAATTAGAATTTCATAATTCCAATATAAAATCTAAAATCCTCAAGTTATGGGCTTTCCATTAATATATGATATGTTGTAATGTACACTCAATTACAGGCTATAAAATCCATTATCATTTTGAAAGTCATGATAAAACATGTAAAAAACGGCTTCCCAGTGGTCTGGAAAGGGTTAATGGCAGATCCTGTGTAAATCTGGTGTTTTTATGTTTCATTATTATAAGGGGGTCAGGGTTTGCCCCCCCCCCCCCCCCCAGAGCACTGGCTCTGGATCCACCCCTGAGAACTGTACTCTGTAGTCAGTCTCACATCAATGATCATGTCCTGTAAGACTCACATCATAAGTGTAACTCACAAATTAGGGGCCGTCCATAAATGACGTCATGCTATTTTTGACCATTTTTGACCCCCTCCCCCCCTTTTCATGTTTTGTCATGCGTCCCTTGACCCCCCCTCTAAAAATGATGTGATTGTCATACGAAGAGGACCCCCCCCCCCCCTCTCCAATCACAGATAAAACATAAGCAGGGATCGACATAACCAAGGACCCAAAGACCTTAAAAAGCAGCTTTTCTTGTCTTGGAGGCAATCTGACCCTTAAAAAGAAATTTCAACATTGAAAAACTCCAATTTCACCTACAGTTTCCCTCTGAAATTTTCAAAATTAAAGTTTTTCAAACATGATGTAAAGTAGATCTGAAGTACTCAGTTTAACTTAAACTTAAAGTAGGCATAACTTAGAGTTTAATAGATCATTTATCAAAACCGTATGCACTTCTTCCTGTCCACCTTTTTAATGAGCGTGTATACCCCGGCTGCTATAGTTACTAAATTATCACTTTTATTAAACCATTTACTTTTTTTTTTGCTGTAAAGACACTGTGGATAGATCTACACAAAATACATGTTAAACGTCGATGTACGCTACAATATACTAACTTAAGACAGGTAGCATACATATTGATGCCAAAAACCTGCCAGCAAACCCTGCCCGCCACGTGGACTTATTCCTCTGACGGTGACGTGATGGCAAGAGGATTACGGTAGCGATATGGGGGAAAGCGATTCAGATATATGGGATCACCTGTTAGCATGTGAGGGCCACAATAGCCACCAATAGGCGGCAGGATTATCGGCGATCACAGCCTCGCAGCAAACAGATTATGGGCGGATTGCGAATTAGCCCAGAGAGGGGGATTGTGCCTGGACGACACTGTGGCCGGTCAAGGTCCTAAGCCCCTCTCTGATCCGGCTGGGACATGCAAGCCGATATTTGTTAGGCCTTCTGTAAAAGTATTACCGTGTAAGTAACGTTCAAGTAAGTAGCTAAAGCAAAGTGTGTTAGGGTAAAAAATATAAGACTAAAAGGTTTTAGACAATGTGCCATATGATGAATCTCGACACGTTAGCGTTTCTCGGTTTTCCCTTTGCTTGTACGGACCGGTTGATTATGTTGAATATGGAAGGAGCATTATAATTGCTACTATATACCCATAGCAACATTTTTCAGTTCGTTCTATTTCGCTTTGCAAAATTATAATCGTTTCCAAACCAGTAGTAGAAAATAGTGAAGGTAGGTGATGAAACGAGGTAGCGTTACTTATACCCCGCACCCGAAGTTAAAACCCATTAGAATAAGCTTCCAAGACCCAAGAAGCAACTCACCTTGTCAAGGAAAGAACATAATCTATTCCTCCGGTATGAAAGGCTTCCTTTTATGATGAGTAAGCACCACGTTTATTGGTTCACTATGGCCATGAACGACGCTGGGCATTGTTTCGAAAGCTTTGTTCTTTGTCCGCCACCCTCCTTCCCCATGGCATATGCCATGGGGAAGGAGAGTGGAGGGATCTGGGGGAGGGGTTACATAGTGGGCGTGTTACAACTACAAGAGTTAGCAGGGAGTTTGAGGTTGAGGGAGTCGGGTGGGATGGACCGGGGGTGGAGGGTTTGGAGGACGTGATCGACCCCACGGGGGAGGTAGGTCGGGAGGGGGGGGGGGGTTGTTTCGTGTCACTATGTGGCACACCCTGATGTGGCAATGTCAGGGTTCACAACGCCTTAGGACAGAGAAAGACTAAAACATCAGTCGGGCTGAGCAAGGCTGCACCTCAATAGGATCTGAGCAGATCTGAGTGGATGTGAGCAGCTTCTGCTGAGGGGTGCCACTGCTCTCGGTGTGGCGTTCTGTGCGCTCAGGAGACATCCTACACACGTCACCAAGCGTGCCTCCCGACTACTTAGCCGTGGTGTAAGACTGGGATCCCATTTAGATCCCCGCAGGGTGTCCCCAACTCCCGGATCCGTCCACGTCTACCTGCCTCCACCCTGCTACCTCCCACCCGCGGAGTCTCTCCGAGCTGCTCTGGAGACTATCAGCACTCATGGCCGCTTCACACAGTTCGGACATCACAATAGCTAGGATTAACATCACATAGATGATTATGGACGTATTATTTGAGGCACCATCGGCCAGGCTTATGCAAGGAGATTTAAGGCTTTACATGATAAATGTAATTGGAATTAAACCACTTTTGTACAATGTGAGAGACTGAGACACTGCAGTATGAATTGATTGCATACTGAGTCCCCTCACCATGATCCCAACTTTCATCCAAGTGTAGCCACTTTACCTCGAGAGTTTACCGGCCAAGGAGTTGGGATGTGAAAACTAGTTAGGTCTATGACAATTTACATACATCAGTTTGGAAGACTGCTACAAAACCAGCCAACTCAACGGTCGTCTTCTTTTGGGCAATACAGAGCCTGCAGTGTTACTGCTACTGTGTTAGGGCCTGACAAAGGTACCACTACCAAGGGGTACGTTCTTAGAAGCAAAGCCAGACTATACTTTAGTACAGCGTGAGCTACAATATACCTGCAGTGTTGGTGTAGAGACGGACTCAGCAGTACACCTGAGTCTTTACCTATGGACCTGAAAGCTCAATAATAACAGATCAATCGCGATCTAGAAACCTGAAGAAATTGTGTAGACTATGTATGCTCAGCAACATATATCTGAATGATCCGAATGAATATCCAAATCACCAAGGAGACCATTTTGTTACATTAATGAAGACATAGATATGGTGAAAGAACTCTCGGATTAACACAAAGAATTGGTTTTCAGTGATTGAGAATTTTATTTGAAATCAAACCGACATATGCATCTCGCATAGTAAAAAACCAAAATCAAAGGACAAATCATATATAACATCAGATATAAAGACTAACATTTTCCGCACCACCTTGCCGTCTGTCCGACCTGGTGACGTGGTCAGTTCTCGTCATGTGGTCCTCTCTGTCGGGCCTGTCGGGCCTGGTGGCGTCCCCCTGGAGGGGGGAAATGGCCATGTTACAGCGCCACCTACAGGCTGCCCCGCCCCCGCTCTGTGTGACGGGCGCCCGGGTACCCAGATTGGTAAGTGTGACGTCACATGCGACGGATCTAAAATCATTTTGTCCCTGAAATTCTCCTCCTATTTCATCACATCTTTGGAAGAATTATGCGCCCAAAGAGAAATTATTACTTCGTCATATCTATAGATTTTTTGTGTGATATTGAATGTGTCAGTATGCATCAGTGTCACAAAAGTTAATCTAATGCGCCATTTTACATTTGTATGCGCCTCGAGTTCGCGGTCCTAATGATAATATCCCTCGTTCATGAAAGACGAGTGTATGCAGTTTTATTCTTTTTTAATCAATGTAATCAATTTCAATTAATGTAATTAATCATTGATCATGATTACATTGTGACTTTTCTATAAAATGTATTTATGGCTTCAAATATGATATTTAATTGGCCCGTAAGAATGTCAGATCAGCCAAGAGTTATCCATAAGGCCTCAGGAATCTTGCCTGCTTTTGTTTTAGTTCTTGGTGGCATAGTTACGCTTTGCCGAGCTGCTCCACCCAGACACTCACCTAGTGACCCCATTGAGACAAGAAGCTGTAGCTCATATGACACTAACACAAGCTCTACCTAATCCAAACTTTTGACAACCTGTTATTTACGAAATCATGGCAAAATGGTAAAAACATTTTGTTGTTGCTCGTTCATAGTGTACTATAAATGTGATTTTGAGTCGATGAGAGCCAGGTGCATAGAAAGTAGAATGTTCTATCAGTTCAAGTATAATTATATCAGTCTGATGACAGGGGTAGAAATAAGATCCCAAATTGTGGGGGCAAGTCGGGCACCTAACATCAGAAATCTAAGGGCCCTCACTACACTGCTCTTAAGGCCACATTCTCTTCACTTCTCAAAACATTAAGAAATAAAACGGATAGTATGCAAATGGTAAAAAGGTTTTATTTCATACCTTTTTACTGTTAGTGATTTTGAGCTCCTATGGCGAAATGAATTTTTAGATAGACATTTTTCAACATTAAAACATCTGTCAATTCCTTGGGGCCAGTGGGGCCCGCTTGCTGGAGAATCAAGGGGCCCAATTGTAATCCTCGTTTTTTAAGGCCTCTGACCCTCGAGCCCGAGGTTATTTCGACCCCTGACTGATATATCTATGAAGCAGTGAGTAGTTGTCCCACTCTCTTTGATATCAGCTTTTACTCTGTAGTGTATACAGCCTATATACACGACACCGTCAGTTAAAACATCTAAAGATGGACTTTATCCTCCTCAGAATAGAGTTGAATGCACCAGCAGGTAGAAATCAGAGGAAATTACCTGTACTTTGAGTCACAGGATGGGGATGCCAGGTAAGGACATCAGGTGGGCTGTTAAAACGGGGAGTGACGGGGGGGGGGGTACTTGTTTTTACCTGTTTGGTCATAGAACAGGTAATATGATTATAAAACGACTGTCGCAATTATATGTCTTGTTTTTCCTGCCCACTCGTTACTTTATGTAATACGAGTGAATCCATCTCATTAATCCATGATAAAAGGCAAACTAAATATGTCAGAGAAATACACAGAACTAACCGAGGGGGAACGAAGCCAAAATTATTTCCCCGAGTCGGAGTGCATTTGATGCGTCGAGGGCTTTAGCCCGAGACGCATCAAATGCACGGAGACGAGGGGAAATAATGATGGCTGAGTTCCCCCGAGGTTAGTTCTTGTTTTATTATATATCAAAAACCCTGAGACTAGACCCTGAGACCCTAAAACCCTGAAAAAACAAGACGAATTCCGTTTAATTACCTCCGTGCGTGGGCCGCGCCATTGCCGGATGCGTTGAATGCACCTCCTCGGAGGAGAGTTCTAGCCTCGCACTGCCACGCCGTCTGGCGTTTCATGCGCGAAATAAGTCAAAATGGCGGAGATTCAACGCTTTCGGACACTTTTGACGGTAATTAAATCGATTTGACGTTGTTTTCTGCTCAAATAAGACAAATTTGGCGTAGTTTGAGGCTTGTTTACGTAGTTTCCACGCCGAACTTCGAACTGTTATTTCCCTGCGGGGAAATAACTCAGATTATTTCCCTGCGGGGAAATAACGCTTTCGATTATTCCACCTTTCCTCGCGGGGAAGTACAATGCTGAAGGTATAGGCGCTACGAACTTGGTATATAATAAAGGGTCACCTGTCCTCATTGCTGGCCGGAATGGAGTGTAGGAACAATATCATATTGTAAATCATTCAGCAGTTTATATACTCTACTTCACACACCTGAATGGAAGCGTGTTCGCACTCGTAAACACATTTTGCACAAAACATGTTTACTAAAGCACTGTAGATCATATGATGAATAAGAATTGGTACAGAATGGACATCAAAAGGGCCTTACTATAGTGAGGTCCGCGCGGTCTCCCACAAGATTCTTGTCCCTAATTCGCTAAACTCAGAAATACCATCTTTATATAGTCAGGGAACTTTCCCCGTGGTGTTTTTATAGTTACAAAAATATACGCACTGTTTTTAGAACAGAATCACCAGGCCTCTACTCAGGGGGTATAAGACCTTTATAGCAAGTTTCCTAACGTCTCCGGTGCGTCTTTTAGTTTTACGTGCACTCCTGTCTGATGACAGGTATGGTGACAGGTAGCACTCACAAGTCAAAGCGCCTCCAGTGCGCGGGGGGAGGATGCTCATAACAGCGGAAACACAGGTAGTATGCCCACCGTGGAGGAGACCACTCTCTCCTCTCTATATCTCCCTATTCACAGACACTCCACAACTCCAGGTACTCGCTCCAGGGTGGCGGTATGGACAAGCCTTGAGTCGTTATCACCGCCCCCGTACTCCATAGACTTTGGTGTCAGTGCCTATCGTTATCAGTAGTAGGGGAATACCAGGACCACCCGCAGCGTGAGATAGGGTCGACGTGCAAAGACCAGCACACACTGGAGGCAGTGGGCACTACGGACCCACAGCTATGCAGGAGGAGTATACCATTAACCAACGGTATATTCCGTATTCAACATAATATTACATAGCTGGGATTACTATATAGGATTTTCATCAGTTTTATGCTTGGCTTCAGTTCATCAAGAGCTCTTTTAATAAACAATTAGGTGAACAGGATTTAGTGCGATAGGCTTATTGCATGCAAAAACAGCCGATGGTGAGAGGACATAGCCAGAATTGATCAAGGATAAACTCTAACCTCTCGGGTTAGGTATGGTCATTTGAAGTGGGAGCAAAGTTGAAGCACCAAGTCTTTATGCATGGTGTGAGTCTAAAAGCAAGTGGCTTCTTCCACGTTAACCAGGACACATGCTGTCAGCAGATCAATGATTGTGAAATTGTGATTTGAAGATCAATGAGCTCAGGTGCTACTTTTAGAGACGGATGACTTGGATTTAGAAACAGCTGAGCTGACTCTGAAACCAGCTTGGTTTCTTTTGTTTTGGAGACCAGCTGCTTTGGCTGGTTATTTTCATTGGTTGATATTACAAAACCAAGCTGTATCTCCCGGACATTAACTCCCACCGGTCTGGCATGGCCAGAACCGAGCCTTGGAGTGGCAAGGAGGCCTCCGAGGCGCCACCAGGGGCAGTGCCACCAAAAGCCAAGAAAAAGGTGAGAAAGAGAGCCATTCTGCTGATGAGGCAAATGTGTTGCCTTCACCAATACCTTTGACGAAATGACTTGCCGTGCATTCCACTGTAGCAATGTTAAAAAAATATGTAATCAGTGTCTGAACTCAGGTTTAAATCTGTGAACTCGCTGGGTGCATAGCTTTGAAAAATGTGCACCTAGCGAGTCTTTCATTGCACCCTCAGTGATATAAGGCTATTTGTTCCACCAAAAGAGTGTGCATCTGCTGGGTGGACAGTATAAAATAACATGCACCCTGGTGCAAAACTATGCACCCTTGATTGCGGACACGGACACTGGTAATATATTATCTTAAATATGCTATATATGCATGTACTTGAGAAAGCTCTAGTTTGATATACATGTATCTTGCATTGTTAATTCCGCACTTATGTGACTTACTCACAGTTCAAAACAAACAATACCAAAAGGTAGTTCAAAAGTTACCTAGCCAAAGCCAACACGGAGAGTTTGAAGGTGATAAGTTTTAGGTAGTTCATATCTTTATTACCTTTACAGTTTCAGGCGAATCTCATATACCTTTTGAACTTTATCTGCTTTTTCTCACGCTAAATTAAAATCAATATTGATAGACAAGGGCCACTTATCAAAAAGCAGCCTAGTATTCCCATAGGTAGTCTTTGAGCCGACGGGTAAGTATCGTTGTGGTTCACATATGTGAGTGTTTACCCAGGGTATCAGAGATCACAGATAAAAGGATTTGTCCTTGTCAATCATGCTGATCCTGTCATGATGAGGCCAAATCAAAAGGTTATCGTTTATACTATTCAGATAAAATAGGGATTACTGCCAACGAGTAGGGATTTGCTATACACTCCTAGAATTGATAGTGTATTGACAGATGTGGTATGTCTTTTAGTTATTCATCAAATGCAACAAATTGTGGAATTGATATTTCTGCTATTCGTATAGTACACTCTGGGATTTCTGATAAATAAGTGGATTGAGGTCACAATAGGCACAATAATGGAACTTAAACATATATGCAATTTATTTAACTAGCGCAGTCCCGAACATATTATAACAGAACATCTTATGCCCGTGGCAGGTTAAAAAGAAAATAGCTCGTGTCAAACAAATCCTAATTTGCTACACTAGCCAGTGGCGTAGCGAGGGGGGTTCCTGGATGTCTGGAACCCCCTTTGATTTCAAAAAAAAAAAGTAATATATAAGAAATGTCAAAAACGTAGATCGGAATCCCCTGATTTTACCTGGGATCCCCTTTGACCTTTGGGCTAGCTCGTCTATTTCATAGGACTTGATAAGGTTGAGTAAAGTAACTGGTTAGACCCAGTTATGCTAGATGGTTTCTTCTTTGTCCATGTAATGAGTATTTGGTTGGTAAAACAGTATCGAACAGTTAACGTCAAACCATGAAGATACATTACCTTTACTTTTTTGAGTTTCCTTTATCCGAAATAAATTAAAAAAGAAAAAGAAAACGAGCAAAAGTTTGGCAACTGTAATCTAATTCTAAGGTGCCAGCGGCTTAGAAACATCGATAACCCGTTTTCTAATCGATGACAGAAATCGGTCAAGAGGCTGTAGTGATGAAGAAGAATAAAAAGGAGACTTGGGAAAAAAGGATGAATAATTGTAAAACTGGGAGGAGCCATGCTAAGAAAAAGACATGTAAAGAATGACGAAAAAATAGTACAAGGAAAAGATGCCAAATAAAAAAGATAAAACACAAAAGTAGATCAATTTTGTATCTAATTAAACAAAATGTGCACACGATGGCGGGGGAAAATCATAGTGGGCGCAGATCTGATGGTGATTTTTGAAGACTTGTTAAGGGGTGACTTAACTTAGTAAAGCTACTGGAAAACCCCACTCAGCCTACTTCTGATCCGGCTCAGTGACCAGGAAACCCCTGACTTAGATTGGATCCAGATCATTGGACGCACGGAGTGGGCGGGATCGTTGACGGGATCAGTGGACGATCCCGTCTACTCTAATCCCCCCACTCTGTGTAATACACTGATGGCCACACATCCTATCTCGTCGGCAGGGGATTACGTGTAATGCCACACTCGCCCTAAAAGGACAGCTTAATACACAGACCAATTACCATCTTACCGTGAAAGGGTTAGGGTTTAGCAGGTTTAGAACTACTTTTAGCTCCTGTACAAGATTTGAAAATAAATTGCACGTTTACCCCCCCCCCCCCTCCCTATCTTGTACTTATAGGTATTTATATTCATATCTCTACAAATAATAATTTCAAGTTCAGCGTTAATTTGCATTTGTTGTCTGGCAATAGGTGAAAATAGCACATGTCGATGAAAAAATGCGCTATTCTTTACGAACAATATATTTTACTAACTCTATCAAAGATTTTGTCTTTTACGTTCCTCACGCCGTAATAGTTCTAACTAGCCCCCTGTCCTATCGGTTTCGCATTAGGTAGAAATCAATGGTACGTACAGTTATTTTGCAACTTTTTAAGGAGAACAATGAACGCTTTGCCATGGACCACTTTGGGAACGGTAACAATGTATAACAACAAACAAAGTATCGTCGATGCTGATTTATGTTTGACTAGGAGACTAATCAAGACATTGTGGTTCTATAAGGCCATGCAGCCATTCGCTTGGCGAATAATCAAGTCAATAGCAGCGACTAGAATGGTCGAGTAGCTCGCCTTAATCAGCCCGAGCAGTCCCCTGTGACACCAAACACTGGAGCGAGCTGCTCCCCCGAGTCCTGACTCGTGCTCAGCCTGACCCAGTTACCACAACTGCTCACCAATTGGCAATACCTCGTCAATACGTGTTAATCTGAATAATGTGTACACGTGTCTTTACGGATTTACGGGGTTTGTTTGTTAGTCAGCTAGTAAGAAAAAGAGTCATGTAGGTTTGTTAAAACTAAAAGAGTGCATTAAAACATTGCATAATTAGTTAAAACATTGCATGACTGTTTTATATCCAACAATTGTTATACTAAGAAATCTAGCAATCTAGGATTCAAGGCACGTTTTCAAATCTAGGATCTATGAATCTAAAAGCTGGAATTTGATGAATTTATTTGAGGTAGATCTATAATAAATAAAAGGTGTGGGAGATTTTCGAATTGCAAATAATCAATATTGATTGTACGTTGATTTCCTATATGACGTCTAATCCATGTTGAGAGATGTGACGTCATCTGCAAAACGTCTTTATTATGAACAAATTCCCATTCTGTTAATTAGTACTAGTAGTAAGAAAAACGCCTCTTTTGTCGTTATTGTATAAGTTATGCAGGGATGACTGTGAGTCTGCAACAACTGACCCAAGAGGACCTATACAAGTTTCACTGTGTTTGTTTCATATGATTCCTCCCGTTGCAGGTCGGCTTTGATGGGCTGGTGGTGAGGACCATGGAGAAGTACGAGAACCTGGGGCTGGTGGGGGAGGGCAGCTATGGCATGGTGCTCAAGTGTAAGCACAAGGAGACGGGCCAGGTCGTCGCCATCAAAAAGTTCCTGGAGAGTGAAGACGACAAAATGGTCAAGAAGATTGCCATGAGGGAAGTCCGTATGTTGAAGGTAAGTACAAAAAGGATAGTTATTGGTCACTTCGTTGATATCTCACTTGTTGATTAATTATATGAGACCTCAATAATCATTCAATGTTTTTTTTGTTGGTTGTTTTTTCCCCCGCAGTGTTTGTAGGTTTTCTGAGCGACAGGTTGGTACCAGTTATTAGTCTTTTTTTCACGTAACAATGTTTTTCTTGGGAATTGACCTAGAAATCGGTCGATTTATGGTAGCTGTGTTTTTGCGGGGCTGGCAGCAGGTGGAGTACTTTCTCATTAGATGAGAATGTATAGAGTGAGTCACTAAGTCTTTCTTAAACGCACCCTGAAAAGTCTTTTCATGGTGCGTTTAAGAAAGAAAATCTGACATGATCACAAGCCTCTTTACTTTCTAGAAAAATACTATTTTGAAGGCCTGTCTATGGACTTGGGTCCATATTTTCGTAACTAATTATAAATTAGGCTAATCAGCAACATTTTGAATAGCGTCTCAAAATCAGCAATTTTGTCTTCTACAAAAATTAATAATGTTATTGCAAGATAGTCTCGAGGAAATATTAGGTGTAAATTTAATCACGATACAATCATACATGTAATTCCTTATCTTGAGACACTAATCAAAATTTCCCTGATAGCCCTGTAAGTTACGATATGGGCCCTGAACATTTCAATGCATTTACTGTTACAACATGTTTTTTCAGGAACATTATGATTATCGTAATGAACCCTTTTTTGCGATCATGATAGTAATGTTGTAACATCTATGCAATTCCAGTCTCAACATTTCCCCATCATTTTTAGATTATCATTATAGAGTCACTTCCACACTACATCATACATGTATTTCCCAAATAAATGAAGGACCGTATTTTCACAGTAATCTGTTGCAGAAAAACTAACAACCCAGGTTATTGATTACTATTCCCTCCAGGGCTGACTCTCTACCTCCACTCCCAACCTCATACATCCATTCCTCCTCTACCCGCCCTTACTGTTTTCTTGTTGCCCCACCTTCCCCATTTGCCCCTGTCTCTTGGGACTGGGGTAGAATAGACTGAGGTTTCAAAGCTCTTCGTCCTAAGAAACATCAGCCAAAGGGCCGAGTTGTTTGTGGTACCTAAATTTGGCTTTACACGACCAATTCAGGCAGATTGCACTGGCAAAGGGGTTATTTTTGGGAGACGATAACACGAACAAGGTAGGAAGGTAGTTGCTATTAGATCGATTATTATTTTAGTAAAGATTCTAAAAATGCTACTGCGTAAAATTAACTGCCTAAACTTTCTGAAAAGCTGGAAGCCAAAAGTGAAGCCATCCATGAAGCCACATAAAAAGCGCATTAAAGGATATGACCCATTTTAAGTACGAAAAATCGCTAATTCGCCTGAGAGGATATAGAGTTATTTTTTATACTAACCTCACTATTATTTTGTTGTTGAAGGGGATAAATTCCATGGGGACTGTAGAACTACGGATTTCTGTTAGTCTCGGGGGCTTACAAATTCTGTCAAGTATTAAACAGAGGAGTCAGGACCCTATAGGGGTGGTAGCATTAGTGTACGTATATTCCTATAATCACGCTGTTGGTAGCTTCACTGTTGGGAAGCGAACCAGTTAATCATAACGCTCGTTACTGACCCCTGTAACTCACTGTAAGTAGGAACATATGTAGGTAAATTGTTGGACGTCGGATTATGTTTAGCTACAGGAACATGGTGAAGTGAATGAACCCAAGATGTTAGTGATAGACAAACCTGATCTTGTTACAAAATGATGTTTATTTCTTCCCGATGCGCACTGTTTACATGATGCAATTTTTGTTGTATGGAATGTGCGTTTAAGTTGCAGTTTTGCATTGCAACATTTCATATTATTCAGCCTTTATATCAACCTCAAAGTTGGTAACTAATTCCCTAGTGTCGGCAACTTTCATTCTCATTGCCTTTAGAGGTTTATTCCATTTTCCATGATATGAACCAAGAAACGTACATCAGATCTATTGCTTGGACTACTCTCTTCATTTCTAGTCTATCATGACTTATCTTTTGTGAATTTGTCATTCACAAATTATCTTAATCATTCCTAAAACTGTTATTATTTCACGAAATTTCATAATATTTCCAGTTTTGTTTTCATTATTGCTACATGTATTAATTCATGTTCGATTCTTATGGGCCTTGTATGGCCCATGAAATTTGATTAGTGCTTAGTCTTGTCATCAGACTTGTTTTTCCATATTCACACGCCACCGACTGTGAAGCTGTCTGAACGAGGCCAGTAATAGATCTCCTTATCTTATACCAGCTTTGTCAGTCTAAAGCCGACCTTGTGGAGCGGGCAACTTTCATGTTTTACTCGCTGTTGGTCCATTAGTCACACAGCCAAGGTAGCCGTTAAATGGTCCATTTATAGCCACCCACCCTGCCTGGCCTACTGCCGCTTAACCTCTACCACCCACCTCCCTCGGTCTATACACTGCCTCGTGGCTTGATTGAGATCCACTCATGATTGAACTTGTCCGAGTTGTTTGCCCACCGCCGATCTCAAAAGCTTACAACTTGGTGTTGCCGAGCTAGTTCACTGAACCTCGTCACTCCGTGGAATGATTTACATATGAACATATGAACTCAGGAATATAAGTGTATTTTCAAGAATTAAATGTTTCTAATGGACAAGGCATGGAAAAGTATTTTTCAAGAATTACATAGCCATGTACTTCACGTAATGCAGGTCTGCTTTGTGGCGTGATGTGCTGACCAAAGCAAAGTTAAGAATGCTCGTAATATCTAAACAAAATAAGAAAAAGATTTTTCAATAAACTGAATATTGACAATTGATTCAGGTGATGAATTAATGTAGATAAAGGTATTCACAGTATAAACTGTTACGTAGTCGTAATAGGCGTAGTTAATAGGCCTTAAAAAAAAAACCAAAAACTCTACATTATCAGACGAACTCTAATAATATATCATAAAGGAGCAATTGTTGTTTATAGCCTTAGTTATTGGACAGGTGAACACACCAGGTATAAGGTCAGAGGTCAGCGCTGACTAGGGAATCAAAGGACATACACGTATCTCACTATTGATACCCTCAGCGGCCTTGGTCGGCTGCAGCACATACCTTCAGTCTGTAGAACCACATACACTCAGTCTATAGACTAAGAACCAGACACCCTCAGTCTATAGAACCACAGACACCCAGTCTATGGAACCAGCACTCAAGGTACACAGGTCTAGCAAACTAGCTTCAGCTGAAATACATTGATCTGTCTCGCGTAACCTATCCATCTCTTCTGTTGTTTCTTACAGGGGTTGTCATTAGTAAAGTGTTGGGTACTTTCGTCCTATCACTTTGCCCTTTTAGTGCTAGTCATTGCAGATAACCTTTTACTCAGAAAATATAAAGATTACCACTGGATCTGTTGCGTGTCCGACTGGAGGGATTGGATCCAACGTTGAAGAGGGGACGGGGGAGGGGGAGGGGGAGGGGTAAATTAACAATAATATTAGTTCTCTACATTGCCTATTAAACATTGTGTAATTAGGAGCTCAGTGCTCGTAATTTAGGAGAAGTTTATGCAAACAAAGGTTAATCTTTTCAACGCAAAACCACTTCACAATAAACACTGATCTTCCAGAAATTGGAAAACGTAATTTGATATTAAAGCAGAGACTGTTTGTTAATGTTATAGTCATAATAAAGTGCCATATATAAGACCGCATAATACTTGTAAAAGAACAAAGGCGGTTCAAATTCTCTATGTTGAATTTCAAATGAATAAAATCCATTTAGGCTTATTACAGTTTCCTCTAAAGTCTATCAAAGAACGAAAAAGTATTTATTACAGGGACTAATTATTAAGGTTTAATTTAGTCATCTTAGTTATTTGTTAGATATGGATTTACAAAAGAAAACTTAAAATGTGATTATTCTGAAAATTTCTCAAGAAAAAATAGTCTTAGTGCGCTGAAGAAAGTGTTTGCATGATGCTGTGCCTCTAAGTCTCCAGAAGGTCGGTAGAAGGAAAGCTTGCCGGCTGGTTTATACCGCTCCTGGTTTGCCCGCCAGTTATGTCATCATGTTTAACAATTAACTCTCCCTTTTACCGTCGACCAGGCCGATCGTACAGCCCCCTCCCCCGAGCTCCTCACGGTTTTCTCCGTTTGAATGACCGCTACTGCCTGGGCCACCTAATCACTTGTAGTAACTGTCGCCGGCCAACTTATTATAACCTGATATACATGCATCAGCGGCCTGGCTCACGGGAAACGAGTCGATTGGTTTGAAGTAGGCAGGAAGCGGTCAGGGCATAAGCCACCGCCGAGCATGTATGTGCCATGCCCACTTAACATTGCACGCCCAATATCCAATAGAGATTTTAAACTCATTTTGGTTGCCAACACCTTTTGTTTTATCAATAAATTAGTGAAAAACGAAAAGGACATGGGTTCTGGAATAGTGCCTCAATTCTTGGTTGTATTAATGTATATTGGTGTCTTATTACGTGGTCTCTAGGCTTTGGTCTTATGAATAGTGGTTCGGCTCACTGATTAAATATTGGTAGGGTACGGTAATGAACCAAATGTCAACAGTTGTTGTTATGCTCCTGGTGGTATGAAGTGGGCTATTATTGGTGCTCGGGACCCTGCAAACAGGCTGTGGCTAACCCAAGATTAGGTGATCGGCAGAGGGGTGAACAACAGGGAGAAACACCACGGGAAATATTAAGCAACCCTAGTACTTGGTTTAATTGATTTTTATGCAAACCTTGAAATAATTGATTAGTTTCCTTGTTGTGTTGCTTGTGTCACATTTTCCTAGTTCTTCCAATATAAATGTCCAGATGTAAAAGCTATACTAGTGTATGTTTTCTACATGGAAGAAGATCGTAATTGCGATCTCACATTAAACTGGAAGAAATGAAAACGCTTGATTAATACAGTTCGTTTTCACGATGCTTTCATTAACTCTAAGTAATGTCATGTATCTAGAGAACATAAATGTAATAGGCCGACCTTTAAATCGTAGACCCCTTTCACCTCATATTTTATAGAACATCATTCTCAATCCCAAATTAAAAGTCACTCATTGTCAGGCGAACAACACATAAAAATATCAGAGACTGAGCCCAGCCCTTGTTCATTTGGTGTCGTTTAAATAATTCATTCTAAACATTTTGTACTTCTTTTCCTCCGCTTCCTGTGGGCCACTGCATATTTGATTATGGATTAAAGTTGAATACTACCGGTAACCTTCTCTATATGAACGTATCGGGAATATAGAGCTTGAGTCCTGGCTCCCCTGGCCGACGGTCCAGTTTAGGTGATTCTAAGGTCCTTAGGACCCTACGAAACCGTTTTTCGATTTCATTGAAAATATAATCAGACATTTTGTCGAGACCCGGCCTCTTCATAAGACTCAATTCGATTGTCGCCTACCATTACAGGCTGAACCCTTAATTTGGTGAGATATGAACATTTCATTGAACACTTATGATCGATAGTATCAAGTCTGCTTAAATGTGTTTTGAAGTATCATATGTCAATAGTTCAGGTAAATGTCACTCTAGATAAGCAAACATTCATCTTTAGTTTTGCAGGATAATTGAATGACCATCCGAATTCAACTATCCAGATTATCTTCTTCTTTTTTTTTTTTGGGGGGGGGGGGGGGGCAGATTTTGAACTGAAAATCTTTGACAGAAAAGGATAAGGATGTCTTTAGAAATATATAGAAATTAAACTTTTCTTATCCCCTATTTTTTTGCCTCATAACGCCCATTTATACAGGCTGAACAAAAGAATATACATTAACCTCCACTCTACCTATACATAAAGTATTTATGATAATTTATTTCTTTTGAATATTTCAGCAACTGCGGCACGAGAACCTAGTGAACCTTATCGAGGTGTTCCGGCGAAAGAAGCGCTTGTACCTGGTCTTTGAGTTCGTCGACCACACAGTACTCGACGACCTGGAGCGCTGTCCCAATGGGCTGGACGAGGAGACAGTCCGCAAGGTTCTCTACCAGGTGCTCAAGGGGGTCGAGTTCTGCCATCTTCACAATGTGAGTTATTTGTCTTTGGTATTTTGTTGATTAAGATAAGTTAAAAAGCTTTTATAATCAATACCTCCCCAAAAAATTTGGGATATCTATGATATTATTCATTAAAGTATTTATTTCAGTTGGCTTGTGTTATCGCTAGGCTCTATTGGATATCACTTCTTGAGATCACATGTTTGAACAAAATATCATGGCCGGTTGGGGCGGGGGGTGGGATTGAATCATTACTAATGATATTGAAAACCAACCATGAAACCAGACAGTAATTTTTTAAAACCAATAGTCGTGATACAAGAGGAAAATAATTATGAATCATTATTTATTCAAATATCAAAGTTGGCTCATGAACGAAGTATTTTTAGAGACTTTCAGAAATCAATACAACCACTTCATAATAAAATTGAAATATCCATCACACTTTCCATGCAGATAATTCACCGAGACATAAAACCGGAGAATATTCTGGTCAGTAAGGCCCAGATAGTGAAGCTGTGTGACTTTGGTTTTGCGCGAACACTGGCCCAGCCCGGAGAGGCGTACACTGACTACGTAGCCACACGGTGGTACAGAGCTCCCGAACTGTTAGTGGGAGACACCAAGTACGGCAGGTAGGTAAACATTGAAATTATATTATATCTGAATTTTAGCTTTTTTGGTCAATTCAAGTTAGTAATATTTTGAAGAAAATGGTATAGAATAAAAAATATCAATAAGTTTTGAACATGAGTTGATTGGAAACGTATCTATACAGTTATAAAACAATACGAAACCCAATAGGCCACCGGCAATTCTTCATGAATCCATATTGATGTCTTTCCACAAATCTTGCAGTTTTAATTTTAAAAAAACGGTACGTCAGTAGATCTAAATTAAAAAGTAATTTGTATAAAATTCTTTAGAAATGTTTATTAGCTGACCTCTTGTTAATCACGTTTACCCCATGTTTTGTAACAGGGCTGTAGATATATGGGCCGTAGGATGTTTGGTAGCGGAGATGCTCACAGGAGAACCACTTTTCCCCGGAGACTCTGACATCGACCAACTATATCACATAGTCAAATGCTTCGGTAAGCCTCTCTCAGAATGGGAAAGTAAAGTATATTTTGGTATCCCTCAGTAACATATTCATAGATACAAATTCAACAAGCAATTAATCCTTTTTATTCCATTTTCCTTTAACATAATTTTCGCTCGCGCACCTCATAATGTTTACTGTAACATCGGAAGGAGAGTTAAGTGCAGTTGATAACTTTGAATACAAATGTATTTGTTACCAACCATTTCTTTATTCATAGATCAATACACAAATAGAAAAGACAGAATCTCTTTTTATCGAAAAAACTCAAACTTGCTGTGCTCATTTGCAGGTAACCTGACGCAGAGACACAGGGATATTTTCTATAAAAACCCTCTGTTTGTGGGCATGAGGTTACCGGAGGTACGAGAAACGGAACCACTGGAGAAAAAGTTCCCACGGTTATCGGCGCTATCCTTAGACTTAATGAAGGTGAGTGACTTTGAACGTAGGAAGCATCTTTCACGGCCAGAATGATTAGGTTTTTTCCTTTAGTTTTTTTGGGAAACGTGAAGTTTGATAGCGATTAAGGAACCACAGGAATGAACGTTTGGTTATCACAAGATCGAATATAGGTGCTTATAGAAACAGGAATTGATAAAAGGTACGTGTTACAGTAGGATGTAGGTGAAGTTAATATCTTTAGATATTTTCAAAAAATGAAATTGACTCGGATAGAAAATATTGTAATGGTAAACAGGCATTTTTCGGTAATTCAGTCATGTGTTCCTGGTGCATTGAGAATCTTTTAGTATTTTTTCTCACAGTCCATCAACCAATGGCTGTGACCTAGTGCACCGAATAATTTCTAATGGGTAAATACACTTTAAAAAATCCCGAGTTCACTTTCTAATTCTGCCAAGAAAGCTTCAAGCATTTGCGTCGGTAGCTCTGAGGTGGTATATTGATTGAGTTGTATAACATGGGCTCGGGTTCTGAACTCGGCCAGTAGCAGCCACATTCCCTTACACACTAGGTGAACGATCATTGATCAATGGAGATCGAGCGCTGAAGGAGGGTTGTGTACTTAGTGGCACCTTGGTTTAATAATTGATAGTTTCTCGGGTTGTGAGGTGCTGTGTTGGCTGATTTCATAAAGATTACAAAGTTTATCGTCCGCCATCGTTGGCTCTGTAGCTAACCTATCGTAAATCTGCGGCTTTATGCTTAATCAGATGGATTCTACTTTTTACTGAGAAAACGGATGTAAATTCTTTCAACCCCGATGCGGTTTCATTTTGAAAAAATAATGCTATTTTAATCACTTAAAAAATCCTCTATGGTAAAGTTGTTTAGAAAATGTGGACATTTATGTACTACGTTTTCAATTCCCTTCCTTTCAAATTGTAAAAAGAAAACAGTCTAAATTGGTACAGATGTGTTAAAAATTAGGA
The DNA here is from genome assembly GCA_936440205.1 of Lepidonotus clava. Lineage (NCBI taxonomy): Eukaryota > Metazoa > Annelida > Polychaeta > Phyllodocida > Polynoidae > Lepidonotus > Lepidonotus clava. Next base: position 27,175,408 of record OW387135.1, read on the forward strand.
TCCCTTTATTGTCAATTACTTATTTCTTAATCGTAAAAAAATGACAGTTGGTAGTTGTGTAGAAAATGGGTGCATACTAGTTACTACATTTCCAATTCCTTAACATAATTATTAATCGTCAAAGGTTAATCTGACTTGGTCACTGAGACTTCTGATACTACCGGGTAGTAGCAAGTTAAGGTCTCGCGTGAGACAAGATTTAGTGTGATGAAGTAAGACCCTTATTAATGGTCAAAGTTTATTCTGATTCGGTCAAAGTTCCAATACTACCGGGTTAAACTAGTTAAAGGGCCTCGCGTGAGACATGATTGTTTATGGATTTTAATCTGATGAAGTAAGTCGAGATAGTGTACGTCTTAATAATTCAAACTATCTACTCTACTTCTTGACATTTGTAAACGCTGATGTTGGAGCATAATTAGGCGCCCCTCACTCCATGCACGCAAGACAATTCTCCCTACCACGGATAGCTTATTTACAGTATTTTAGGCACCTGCAGGTTTATTTTGTATAATTTTGTAGACAAAAATACAAGGAATCTGTAGGAAATTAATATGCAAACATTTGCAATATTTCTACCTGTAGCGAATGGATCTTAAAACTAACTTCAAAAATATCAAATATATAATTATAGAGATACAAAATGATAAAATAGTTAGCACTAGTTCTCATCATATTGCACAAAGGTAGAGATTAAATCATTTACTTTGTGCATGATCATTGAATTAGTGCAAAGGTGACCAGCTGAATACAAAATAATAAGAATTCCTCCAAATTACTTAGTTTATGAGAATACCTAGCATAGATGATATGGCAGGTGCCGCTGGTAGGTGTAAATATACCTGACAACAATGCTCACCGGGGTACACCTCCCAACCAGTGCCGATGCCTGGGGTAAAATCAATATCAGACTGCTTTAAAACAGGGTTCCCACGCAGGTCTTAAAACGTCTTAAAAGGTCTTAAATTGATTTTTTCAAATTTAAGGCCTTAAAAAGGTCTTAAATTTGACAATTTTGAAGCTAGAGGTCTTAAAAAGGTCTTAAATTGAATGTTTTGAGAAGATGAAATGAAGACACATTGACTATTTTAATTCCAACTTTCAAATAAGTACACTTACTATAAATTTATGTCATACAATTTGTTCTGAAAATTTTTCTTTGCACGCAGTCTATAGGTCTTATTTTTCCCGAATTTGGGTCTTAAAATGGTCTTAAAAAGGTCTTAAATTGATTTTCAAAAATGCATGGGAACCCTGTAAAAGCAAGAGTGCAGTGTAAGAGAGGGAGAGAGATCATTAGCGTTTGGATCATACGGATCGGGAGATTCGGAGGGGTTTAGATAGCTACGCAACCGCAGGGACATCTGGTGACTTACACGGTACTATCGCACTACGGCTGGAGGTGAGACTAGGCGGACTCTAAGGAGGAAGCTTGCTCTACCCTAAACTGGAACTGTTATATCTTGGAACTTATTACCATCACGAGCAACTGTACGCATCACCGTATCCATCGATAAACTTACCGTACTGCCAAGCGTTGTTCATCTTATGGATTGAGCGTCCATCTCGTGCACTTACTCACCGCTCGACTAGCACCCATCAGAAACAACATTAACAACAGTAATTATCTCGGACAATGCACTATAATTATAATTAACCATAAACAATACAATAGCGTTCAATATTAACCACAAATAATGCCATGATTTATGAAAATGATACCCTTAGGCCATATGAGTTGTCTACATATTTCCCAGCATGAAGTAGGCTAGCCTGCAAGTAAGAAACAGAAAATAACCTATCCGTTGTGGGGAGAAGAGCGATTGATTTAAAGTTTTGAAAATGAAGAGACGTGGGTAAGATGATGAACACCAACGGAACAATAAACCTGTGTTAAAGGCGTTCATTGTGCATGGGTCTAAATATACCAGGCGTAGTCAGGAACTTGTCGGTTCAGACTAACCATTCGTCAAGCCTTCCACTCCAGATACTAAAATTAGACCTGGGCCTGAGGAGTTAATTTAAAGGGGGCCATAAATCTCATTCTAATATCTCTAGACGCGTCCGGTTGTACCAGGTACATTACCGGAGAAGTTAGGAGGGACTCTATCGAATATAGGGCGTCTTGTTGATTGCCATTTCTCTATACGTTCACCTGAACCACAAATCTAATGATGATAAGACGTCAGTATTCACAAACTCATCTGTGTATAATTATCAATTTGAAAGGAAACATGTGTTATGGAAATGAATAAAAAAAATAATAATAATAAAAAAAGCATAATTATGTGACGGCCTGGTTATCTTTGTCTAAATTGGGGTGAGACGTGGCTAGGTGTTCACAACTTTTCGATGCTACCGCTTGAGGTGCCTGGATCCTGGGATCAGGGTATGATTGGTGCTCTCTCTGCTCTCCATGGTAACCATTGTAAGTGGCTCAGGTCACTGAGCAAAAAAAAAAAAAAGAAAGAAAAGAAAATCTTTGTCTAAATTGGTTCCAATTCTTAAAGCTGAACCACTGTTTAGAGTTTGTAGGCACTTCTCCCCTATAAATAGAATATTGAAAAGTTCCACATGTTACTGTTTGCTACCCCTGTTTTCGCTTTCTTATTTTCCGTTGTACAATACTCGGGAAAACTGTTACCCTTATTGCAACAGATGTGCCGATTAATAAATCAGCACCGGTTTATGTGTTTGAAGTCTATGACCATAAGTTTATACAATACATATCACATTGTAATCCTAGTACCCGCTATTTTCTTTACGCAGCAATGTTTGCGGCTAGACGCTGACGACCGGCCCACCTGCTCACAATTACTCAGTGGCGAGTTCTTCCAAAAAGGGGGATTCGCCGCAAAATTTAATCAGGAACTAAAGGTAGGTAATCTGCATGCAAAGGACTGGTCAGTACCTATTTATCATTGTAAATGAGGGTTACATATGGACAGGACACGTAGGCTCTTTGCATTTATGCTGGTAATCCAATAAATTAATGTAAAGGTGATTTTCTCTTCATCGAATGTATCCAATCAAAGTCTTTTTGGCATTAAAGTCTTCTTACCGTAGTATGGTGTGCTATATGTTCAGTAAGGCATTGGGGCTGTTTCTCTTTGACTGACGAACTCATCAAGTCATAACTGGTAAGCCTACTCAAATTTGTAATTTGACAACTACCTACTCTGCCGGGGACTTCAAAAACGAAAAAAAAAAAAAAAAAGTAAACGGTGGCAGTTTCGAGATCCTGCATAAGTTAGCAGGTGGCTACTTTTTTTCTTTAACCCTGAGTGCCAAATTAAAGAAGGCTTTTTCCATCTAAAGAAGTTGAGTATAAGGAAGTGATCAGCGGTGATTGATCGGAGACCTACTGGGCGTACAGGGATGTTCTGACCCCAGGCCACATCTATTATGGATACCATTGATTTCCACCAGGCTCACTCAGATGCCTCATTAGACCTGGGGAAAGACCTTTGTCTAAGCTAGCCTTACTTCCCTGTAAAGTTAAGACAAAGAAACTGGGAGTCTTGACTTGCTTGTTAACCTCAATACGTTTCTAGTTCTCTTAAAAGCGTTTGTTGAGTTCCCTTCACAACTACGGGAGTTTCTGTCGATTAATCTTGGATTCTATCATCAGATATGAATTCAGTGACATTTCGGGTAATTTAATAAAATTCCTCTTTATTTGCCAAAACTTCAAATTTTCAACATGTTCATTTTAAAACTAATCGAACCATTTAACCTAGGTATTCGTATTTATCCATTCAAAACTGATAATGTCTCTTCGAATATTGAAAAAGAGAAACACCCAGAAGAAGCCTGTCAAAAGGCGAAACCTGTTGGTAACTACAAGTTTTTAACACACCTATTGAACTCTGTTCTCTGTGTCCATTTTAATAGCAACGAATCCAGAAGGAGTCACATGACAACCCATTAATGAAGAACTTGCGTCGAGGACAGGACCACCAAAGTAAGGACGACGACAACAAGGACCACAAAGACGCCGCCAAAGCCAAAAAGAAAAAAGAGAAGGAAAAGGAGAAAAAGGTGATAAAGGTGCAATGTAAAAATATTAAATCACATTCTTTCTTTTTTATTTTATTTTATGTTACTTTTTCTGATTGCTTTAAGCATGAGCATGTGTTGAATGTTTTTTCTTTAGTGATGCATATTTGAAACGTTTGTAATCTGCTGCACAATCACATGTTTAATTAACTCGACAAACCACTGGAATGGATAATCTGAAAACGTTTTTTTTTTGTCGTCATCTTGAAGATGCATGTTTTCATTTTTGTGTATTTTCAATGTTACAAACTTCTTTTTATATTATTTTGTTGCAAGGCGTTCTTGGAAATCGATTATGGATCTACATAAACAGAATTTTATTCATAATTTTACGGCTTTGATTTCTTTTGTCAATGTAACAAACTTCTAACCTACGAACATTTACATTTTTTAAAGGAGACTAAAGACACTAGTGAGGAGAAACCCAAACGGAAACTTCCTGATCCTGACAAGTTCACCAAGAAAACCACGCCCCCAGCCACTACAAGCCACGCCCACATGAACCATACCACCCCGGTCACCACAGTCACGGGCGGTGTGGGTGGGGCCGCGGCAGGACCGGTCCCCGGTACGGTTGGGGCAGCCACCGGTACAACCAGCCACAAGAACCACTCACCTCACCTGGCTGCTGAGGCCCCAGGTGATGTGTCCACCTCAGTCACCCCATCTGGAGGGTCGTCCATGCCCCCAATCCAAGCGTCCACAGGCCAACCAACAGTTAACAAGTAAGGACTCAAGTTTTGTTGTTTTTGTTCACCCAAATCCGGTCGTGATTATATTGGCTAAGCTTCAAGGGGTGGCTCTTGTCTCACTCACACTTGTAAATGACCATGCCCCAGTGAAAGATTTATAGTTCATCTAAGCTGGTTTACATTGTTGTAATCCTCCCAGTTGATAAAATTCTTTTTCTGGCGTAGGGCCAATGTTTCGAAGAAAGTTAAGTTTTACTTTTGAAATCTAAAGTTTTTAACTTATCTGATTTGAGTTCTAGATCTGACGTTTTATGATATTTTCCATCCAAAGAGTACGTTACAAATAAAAAGCAACTCGTTTAAAAACATCATAAACAGTATATTCCGCGTCCACTATACACTCAAGAGATGCAATTGGTAAACTCGGTTTATTGCATTATCCTCAAGTAAATGGTCATCGAATCAAGAGTTATCCCTACGGTGTTTGTTGTTTTGATATAACATTGTTTGTATTGCTGGGAGCATGTTGAGTTGTTTGATAATTGTTTACTAGCTACTGATTGACCTTAATCGAGTGAATTTATGTGACCCTGAAGTGTGGGTAATGTGGAATGGTGAGAGGTTTGTTGAGGATGTGTTTGTCATTTGAACATTTACCATAATGTAACGCCATAGACAATATTAGACCAAAAAGCTGAATAGGAGACCAAATGGGAAAGAAAATAACACCAAAACCAAAATAAAAACTAATGAATATGCAGTAAAAACAAGAACACACATTTCTAGGGCCTATCATTTTGTCCTTGTTTATCAAATCTTTGTGGCCAGCTTCGCTTCTTTGTTGACATTTTTTTTGTGTATTTTTGTATCTTCTTTTGGATTTTCTCCCGGTCGTTTGAGTATGACCCTACGTGTTTTTTATTTTCTTCCATAGTACTCCATAACGCTCTCATAGTGCTCTCAAAACGCATGTGTGCCATTCTGTTTTCCATGTACGAGATAATCTTATTTATTTGACGCAAGAAAAGGAACCCCTACATTAAAGTTTGCTACCCACTGATAACATAACATGCATTTAAAAACTCAGGTATTGAAATCAGTTAAACGATGGCTAGGAATCTACTGTTCGGTGTAGTTATCCTCCTCTGTGACAAAATGTTTTGTACCTTGAATTTCTATTTTGATAAGTTTGGTCACCTGTCCACCTGGCTTAGTTGGATACTGAGAAACAGATTAACCCCAAGGCTCCTCCTCGGGATGTTATAAGTATCATTTATGTTTTCTGGAACTCTTTTTGACTTGAATTGCATACACAAGACCACTATTTTGTTTCTGATAGGTTTCATTTAGATTTTGCTTAAGGGGGTCACAGGAAAAGTCTACTTAGGTATCTCCGCTATTATCCTTTACGGTTCCAAAATATTTCCTTGCTAATAGAAAATTTCTTTGTCGTTATCTTAGCTAGATCACATTGGTCTTTGACACACATCACGACTAATTAAACGACAGTGTTTAGAACGACAGTAACCTGTAGAGCAAAACCTTTATGAAACACCTGGGCCCATATCTTCGTAACTAATTTGGTTGAATAGCGTCTCAAGATTAGAAATTTTGTCAATCATGAATAAAATATACACCTAATAATCCCTCTTTAAGACAATTTTGCAAAAATCGATCAATTTTGGTAAAAGACAAAATTGCTGATCTTGAGACCCTAATAAAAATTTCCATGATCAGCCAAATTAGCTATGAAGATATGGGCCCTGTTCTTCATCCATACATACTTAGGAAACAAATAACGAATTTATTCTTTTCCCGTTGGGTGTTTTGATACTCCCCACAACGGATAGCTAATGTACTACAATGTACCTGCAGCCTAGCTTAGATCCAGATGCATTCTGGAAAACATGTAGACAAGTCACATGCTTTGAAGTTTGAAAATTCATACATTATAGATAGAAATATGGCTAATGTCTCCCGTGTTTTTGACAACAAAATTACCCAAAATTAACCTACAGGTGCTTGAAATACTGTAAATCAGCTATCCGTGGTAGAGAGAATTAAATATTGACTCTGGTGCCGATTTATGTAAGGTGTATGGGGTTCTTCCTTTTTAACGGTCTTGACATTTTACTTGTGGATTTTAATGTGTCTTCGTTGAACCTTAGGGTGGTTGCGTTCTCTACTACATGTACTTTTGCTCCTGGTCTGTGTTGAATGACTTCTTCTCATTATGTTCCTATTCATAAGATTTCCCGTCCTGTATGATAGCGCCAATGGCTTCTGTGAAATATGCTATGGGAAAACCGCAGTTTGAATTATTTACTTCAATCAGGAATTTCTGAGATCATGTTGAGTGACGTTAAGAAATAGTTCTCAATTCCCCACTGTTCGTTTTGGTATTGAGAGGCGAAAACTTGTAGACCTTCATCAGTAAATCTACAACTTTGCTTCTCTTCAGCTCATTCAGTGGTGCAGTAGGCGCTAACTTTGCGTCTGTCAATCAGTTATCACTGTCAGTGACCTCCCTGGGGGTGGTCAGTGGTCAAGCCATTGGTGGTTCACCGGCGCTAAGGTAGGTGGCGCCAGTGGCTGTTTAGGCCTCCCCTGCTAACATGGTTGTCTTGCTTCCCTGGCTAACTAGATCTAAGATACCAGGGCTGTGTTGAGTTTCTCTCATCTACATATTTTTGCAAACTTGACAACTGCACATACCCGCTGGATAAGCGGTATCTGAAAAAAGCAGCACAAAACTCACTGGAAAGAAACATGTACTTATTGCACACATAATTTAGTGTAAAAAGTTGCCAGACAGAGGGAAAAGATGTCCATACATTGTTGTCTCCTTTGATCCCTTAGTTCTTTGTACATGCCCCTGATAAATATTCCCAGTTAGGGTCACTGTACAGATAGCTTTAGTGAACAATGTTTTGAGAGCCTAGGTGTAAATAGACATGTAACAATAGAAATGTACAGATGATTAAAATTATTTTAATAAATGATAATAATTATCTAATGGAAGTCGAATAGATGAGACCATTTTGGGAACAGAAACATCACAAGAAAAATATATTCTTAAATATACGTATTTTTCATCACATAACTTTAATTTAAAAACAGATAAAAAATATGTTGCAAACACTTCATTTCATCATGTGAATGTTGTGATGGACTTGTTTGTCCTGAAAGAGTGCGAGTTTACATGTCTTAATCTGTGTTCAACTACAGTGCTGTAGTATAATACATCTATACATTGCAGTACAGCTGTGAAGGAAATCTTTGCACATTGGGAAGCACTCATTTGTATAGTCTTGGTTTGGCACTCATAATTGTGTTCTTTGGATGTGCATTAGATTTTTCAGACCTGCCAACGTGAGCGTGAAGGCCTCTCAATCGACGGGCCAGCAGTCCCCGACCAATACGACCGTCCCCCTATACAGCCACACGCGGCACATCCTAAACAAACCGATTGCCCTTCACCAGAGATGAGTGTACCTGTTAAACACTTTTGCTTTCCTTTTGGCTAACAACCACTAAACCCCATACTAACCCTGATAGCAATAACAGCGTGGCCTTTTTTGTTTGTTTCTTCGGTCTGTGTATACGTAGTATCCCCAAGGGTCTGTCGACCACCCCGCACGGGTCACCACTGAGAAGTACGACCCCGTCCCCAGTTATGGTGTCTTCGGCAGCTTCGAGGTCTTCGTCCATATTGATTGCTTCGGGCAAGTCACATGGAGCGTCCCCCGCAGCCAGCCGGTCTTCGCCGAAAGCCGCCCTTGGCTCCCCACTTTTGCTCAGGAAGTCTTCCCGCGAGCAGGCACTAATGAGACAGCAGTTGGTGCCCACACCCCATGTCATTTTCATGTCCACACAACAGACCTCTGCCCAGCAACAGCAGCAGCAGCAGCAACATCCACAACAGCAACAAAGACAAGCGTCTCCGTCAAGCGGGCGAGTTGTGTTAGCTGCTCCAGTACACTACACACATTTCTATGGATCAGATCTCCTTAAAACTCTTCACCAGTGGCATATCACTGCACATGTTGTAAATGAATGAAGCGGACACATTTACTCAGCATTTGAGATATTTTCTAGAATCAATTTTTCCTTTGCATGTAGTCTCTGGATTCTGCTTACCAGGACGCATTTTCCCAAATAAAAATGTATGATATGGGAAAGATTATATATAGTCAATAAAAAACACTTAAAAGGTCGAATTAGGGCCATTATTCATCCAACACATGATATTCTATCATATCACCCATGGATTGCTTGTTTTCCACTAGAATGTTAAAGCTGATGTTAAAAGAAATACACTGACAGCAGTCAAGATGTTGTACATGTCGGATTTGAATGCACTTGTATAATGCAGAGAATATTTTTACAAAATATCATTTCATACACACACATACTCATACTCACAGAATTAACACTTAAAGTTTGACGTAGTAGATTGCAAAAGATAGTAGCTAGATAGGAAATAGAATAGACCTAACTAATACCAAATAATTATATCAATGGAACTAGGGAGGAAACACTCTAAGAATAAAAGCATAAAAGTGGCTTGGAGGATAAACAGAGGGGACACGAAGTATTAAAATTTGGATGATGAAACTACATCCGTGAAGATATATATAAAACCTGTATCCAGATTAAGGATATCAAACAAGGCCTTTTTGTGAGGTGCATGTCTATTGGTTGTCACTGCATGCCGCATGCAGATAAATGGTTGGAATCGTGAGATTAGAGAACTGACTTGTGGCAAAGGTGTTGGAAGATGGAGCATGATTGTAAGATACTTCCTACGTGGTGATGGCTGACATATTCTGTCAATATTCATAAAATTAACCCATCAGCCACACACATTTATATGTTTGTAGTTTTATCATTTCAGAGTACATATATAAATAAAAGCCCATCATTTTTGTTTTATGCAGATTGTATATGTTATACCATCCTATTTTATCTGTGTTTTCAAAACCAAGTTCCAAAGTTGGCTTGTATAGGTTTGGGTAAAGGTGCAAGTATTTCTGTTACCCAAAGCCAACTTTAGTCTTGACCACATTATGTCTTTGATATGTTGCAGGGCGAACGACAAAGTAAAGAAGGGCCCCACAAATTACTACAAGAAGGTGACCCCTCCCAACCACCACAGTTCTACCATCTCCCCACAGCCCATCTCCATCTTGCAAACAGAGAAGACGTCGCTCCACGACAAACAACTTAACTACGATAAGCCAAAACGAAAGAGTAAAGATGACGGTAAAGCGGGCTTCTTGCTGCCGGAGGTCCGAGGTGCTGAAGGTAGGGATTTTTTTTTTTCAATTTGTTTATCCAAAACAAAAATACATTTTTTTTTTTCAAAGTTGGTTAAAAAAAAAAAAAAAAAAAAGGTGGTGAAAACATTTTATATATTGAAAGTTTTAAGAAGTATTAACCGTAATCAATTAAAGTATAGCATGTTTTTACGAGCATCAGTTCAGACATACATTCATTATATGGAATTTCCAGAAAATAAATAAGAATTCTCCTCAGTTAAGACTGCAAGGTTGTTTTATGATTAAATCATTGTTATCAGGTGAGAGACCAGCTAATTTCTGGATCCCTTGTCTTGTTACCCTACTTCTTCTAAAACGATGTCCTTTCGCATGTTGCTGCCTACATACTGACCTTTCTTCAGGTCTTACCAAGAACCAGCGAAATAGGCCATAACGAACCTGTCCATATGGTTGCTGTTTTTTTAAACTGCTTTTAAAAGGACCTGTGGGAACCAGCAAATTGGGTCATGACCCCATTTCTTAGTTCCAGCCTCATCCTCCATGTGGCTTCATGGTGTAGTGGTTAGGACCCTCACCTCCAGACCCAAAGGTTGTGGATTCGAATCCTCAAAGAGTTCATAATTGCCAGCATTTTTCAGCCTGGTGAAGCCACTTGTTATCTATAACTTGTTGTCTATTAACAACCGTCAATAGATTACATTCAAATTGAAATTAAAAAAAGAAAAACACATGTTCGGCTGAACACTGATCCATATTCTTATATTTACTTTCAGCTAATCCCAATAAATCAAAGAATTCCAAAAAGAGTTACGTCGCCACGATTCCTCACATAGCCAACATTGATCCATTTGCTGACGGAAGCAATGCTGCAAATACTGGATCTCCGTCTCCCGAAAAAGACTCCAACCTGCCCATGGTATGACCCTCGCCCGGGCCCACCGACAAAGTCAGTGTCAACAAATTCCCCGTCCGCAAACTCACAACACGGGAGCTGAACGCCAAGACGAAGATGTTCACACCTCCCAAGGGCCCAAACACAACAAGCCTTCCAAAACGCAGCACAGACCCGTAAACTCATATCATAAGTTTTAGATGTCTCCGCTCAGTAATGTATGGGATTGAGTTTGCTAAACAAAGGAAAGCATTTTACTGAATCAAAATACATTTGCAGGGTAAACGATTAGAAATACCTCAATATGTCGGAAGTTAAATATGGGCCTTTTACAGTACTGTTCAGAATATGCATAATGAGGGAGTAAGGATTACAGGGGAAAAAGACAATTTTTTAGAATTTTAGAAAGTGTAAATAATTCATATTGGATGTAATCCGGTAAGGACAGACTAGTACAACAGATGTTAAGTCAATGAGCTATTTGGTTGAGTTTATTCATATGAAATGAAAGATCCACTCATCTTGCAGGAACAATCTTGTAATGAATATTGCTCTATTTTATCACAACAGTATTATTTGATATCATTGCAATTGCCTTTATAATGCAAACCTTGTACAAAGTAGTGTACTTACAAGACATGATTCGGACAGTGTAGACATGTGTCAAACACAGAAGGATAAAACCATAGTAGTGATTGGTAGTCTCATAGTGCTTGCAGTGAGAATCTATGTGACCATGCCCTCCATAGGTTTACTTTGAAAGGACCTGGTGGCAACGATGTATTAACCCCTTAGTTCGCTCAACAGGGCAAATATTAGAACTGGTGTTCCAAGCCAAAGTCAAACTCACTTGGGAGGCCACATTGGGGGGGATAGATGAACACTTATAATTGAAATGACTTACTCCAATGACTATTTATTCATTCGTGTGAAGTATCAAACTGTAAATACACAGAGTATGTTTGAAAAATTGTACAAATATTGTTGCCACTTCACGTTAAACAGTTACGCGCAATGGCTGTAGTCATTTGGTTCACAAGAAAATGGATGTCTTCAAAATGAGGTTATCAGGTTTGGGATAGTTGTCACACTGAAGAGTATTTCTGATCAAGTTTTCTTTCTTTCTTTGGGCCAATATTTCAGTAACTAATTATGCTAGTATGTCACTTATCAATGTGTTGTGATTAGTGTCTTAGCAATTGCAAATCTGTCTGGCACAAGAAGTAACCTAAGTCTCCGTTTTTGAGGTTACTTTGCAATAATGTCCTTAGTCTTTGTAACATACATAATTACTTATTATAAAACAATAATCCTAACACACTGATAAGTGACTGATTAGCCCAAAAAATACGATCAAAGATAATTTCACTGCAGTAGATTTTCACCATCCATGGGTAGCACACACAGTATAATAGCTTTCGTTTTCTTCCAGTGTTGCTTGAAAATACGTCAGATCATAGAAACTGGGATGAAAATGTATTTCACTTTTACAAGCAAAAACATTTGGGACAGCCTTAGAAGTCTGGTTTCTAATAGGTCATCACATTCAGGTCACAGTTTATGACGCTATGACAATTGTCTTTTTTTGCAGAACCCTTCTCGTAAGTTAAATCGACTCTCAGCAACTTCCAAGTGCTAGTACATGTATTACATACGCCTAAAAATACTAATGTTTAACAGACCGACTATCGGGTAGAATCCGTAGGACCCTTGAATCTGGTCATATAAATTTACCATGTAATGTAAGACTACTCGTGTAAATCGATTGAAAAGTACATGAGGTCTTTTGCAGCTAATATTCAACTGTTGATGTTGATGTCAAAAAATAATAGACGGTCGAGTTTTTGGTTTCTGTAAACTAATGACCAAGAGATATGTTTTATTCCACAAATATCTAAGCTGTTGTACTTCACTTCTTTATATTTAGGTTTCAAAGTCTATTTCTTCTTGACAATTATCAGTTTTCCAACATTCAACATCACATCTTTTTGATTTCTGCATTCTTCAATATATTGAGTTGTGACTGGTCTACAAAGCGACTTTTACATATCTCGAAGTTATTCTCGTCGTTGGAATTAACCACCTTATTTTTCAAAAGATTAGTTGTAGTAAAGATGAATTACATAGATACTTATTCAAGGTGTTGTTATTGTGAAAATAAACATTCGCCTTGCAGTTCAGAAATGTTTAGAACGTAGTACATAGATTAAGACTTGTAAATATTTTAGCTTTGGGATTTTACTAGTCAGACTGTTTCTGTGCACTATGGAAGTTATGTTTTACTTCCTCTAAGTCTCCAGTAATGCTCTCTCTATCTGTGATATAGTTAATTAGCTCAGATGAGCAAAAATTATTTTTACATGCACTTGAATATTTACAATGATAAGGTTCGTTTCGGTGAAGCTTAAAACAATTAGTTGTGTGCTTCTAAAATTTAGATGTAATTCTTTTCTAAATGTTTGCCTTTGCTTTGTTATGTTTTAACATTGTATGATGCACTTTCCACATATGACAACCATCTTTTTCTCTTTTTTTTGACAATCTTGAGTTCACTAAACATCTTATGCAATTTCTATTTTCCGTTGTGGCCAAGACTGCAAATGCAGTAATTATTAGGCTCAAGTAAAGTTATGACCTGCAGATAACAGAGTAGAATTAAATAAGACAATTCTAATCGAATCATACACTTAGGCTTAGAATCGATGTGATATTAGAAAACGTTAACGATAATCAGAAAAAAGCGACAATCATTGATTAGAATAGTGGTCTTCGGATACTGAATCTCATTCAAAATGTGTTTACAGGGTCCTTCAGTTATACAAAATCCGTATGACGAGGGTCTTTACTCGGAAAATCACATTAAATAAAGTATACCGTGTAGAAAAGAAAATTGGTCTCTGTGTGCCATGGGATGCGGCCCGAATGCATTTGAAGTCATATAGTGTTAGAAATGGTCAGAATGATGCCTTCATTTGTCAAAGTGTGAAGGGCTTATATTATTGTTAAAATGCCCCAAACTTTTAGTTGTTACTCTTTAAGATAGGTGAAGTTAATTTACTGACCTGAAATGTGATAACCAAATTCCCTTTTTATGTCGTCCAATGTTGATACCAAAGGGGGACTACTGTTCATCAGTTTTGTCACCAGCAGTCATATTTACAAACAAACAGTTAATTACCCTGCATCCAAAAGCCATTGACAGTTATCCAATACACAAGGCGTCACAGTTTGCATTTTTTGTGAACTTAGGTTTTGTGACTTGTTGGGAAAAGGAACCAGATCAATAAAATGATTTGACTTTAAATACACATCTTTTAATGTTCTTTTTTATTTAATCCACTTGTATACGTTCCAAACCACATCATCTGACGATGCTTAAAGTAAAGAATAGAACTTGCGGAGTCGTTGTTGTGCCTCATTTTTAATCACAGTAGTCTTTAATTGAGAAAAGACAAAAATATAGACTATATACTATGCTTAGGGGTCGTCCATTAATAACGTACGTATTGAGACATGTTTTCTAGCCTCTCTCCCCCCATGGTAATTCGCATTAAAAATGTACTGAGGTTCTTGACCCCCTCAAATTTTGGGCGAACATAATTAATGGACAACTCCTTAAGAACATTCCTTTACCCACTACAATTTTGGTACCAGCGAGCCAGATTAAATCGGTTAAAATGAACAAGGCGCTCTATGTTACAAAATGTTGCTTGGTGAATGTTACAGTTGCTAAGATGGCTTATCTCCAAGACATGGCTTTGTTGCTTCCGATTTTTAAAACTTTTTTTATCATTCAAAGTTATACTGCAGTGGCATTTCTTTGAGTAAAAACGAAAACCCAAACTACTGAGTTTATACATATATGATATTTATTAGTATTTCTCAATCGTTCCTACATTCAACATATATATTTTTTCCTGATAACTTAGCATATTTACATTATCATTTTTACATCTTTCATACTACTTACACCAAAACTACAGTATTAGTTCGCCTGTTAACTGCCTCGTTCTCTCTCGGACAAAAGAGTTTATTCTGCTGCCAAAAAACAGTTGACATGAAACCGACTACCATTTCTTTCCTTGAGTATAAAAAAGTAAAGTGAAAATTGTGAGTATAAATTACGGGGAAAAATCCGCCTTTTCGTAGATAAGAATGGGTTAAAAGTGGAGTTTCAGTTCAAAGTGAACCCTAAAATCAAAACATTTCTTTTACTCTGTTTAGTCTGATACGAAGGCACACATGGAGACTATTTGGCACCTCGTTCGATAATTCACAAGACTGACATTGGCACCTTTTGGTTTGTACAACAAATTCATCATCACATATGAGGCATTTCGGCGAATCTCACTAACAGCAATGCTTTTTGACGTTACATGAAAATCTATCAATATCATGGAATGGACGGATAACTTTCTGTGTCGCAAATCTTTGTGAAATACATGTGCGCTGTGCATCATCCTACATTAGTGTGACGTCAGGTGCCACATTTCTTTGCAGTGCACTCATTCTAACACTAGGATCCCGTTTCGCTGTAAGGCGTATGTCGGATGGCCTGCAGGAACATCGACTCTTCTGTTAGGAAATCCTCATCCTGCAATATGAAACACACCAATATGAGGCAGGTTCACAAGATGTAAAACCAGACTGAGTTGAAGGAAATTGTAAAGTTTTTTCATTAATTCGAATAAACAAATGAAAACTTAGCAAATATGTTTTTCGCCCTATGAAGTTCTAACTTGATCTGGAGATTGATTCAGAAATTTAAGAAAAATGTGAAAGTTTGTGCATCTGTGTAATACGAAGTATTTTCTAGAGATGGGATAAGTTTATTCTATATCAGGATTTCAACCCCTATACCTTTACAAATGACCTGCCCTGTCAGAAACAGTTGAATATTAGATCTGTTATTTCCCGGAGGGCAGTAATGCTTGTCTGTGAATGATAGTTATAATGTGTTGTCAGTAAAGATTTTTTAATAATTTCTGTGCAATTGATATACAATAAATCAAGTACAGACCGCGGGTGCACCCAGCAATTGTTATAGCCCCAGTTTGCACACACCTCAACGGTTCGTGCCACCTTGGTCTGTACTATGTATGTAACGCTGTTGTAATACGAAAATCTATTTTCTTTCTGAAATGAACTCTCGTCACATTTATACAAATTATAAACAAGCATCCCATTACCTTCTTGGCTGCAATCCTCCACAGTCGTATGGAGCGATCCATCTGGATCTCGGCCGACACCGAGTCCAGCGCGTCCACCTTAGCCCTCAGGTCTGGGTCAAGCGATGAGAAGAGACTGGCCGCCGCTGGGGTCATCTTCCGACTGGCCAGTGGGGTGGCTGAAATGGACAGGTTATAGATATTTATTTCGGTCACACTTGTGGGAAGTTTGAAATTCATCATTTCAATATATTTGCACATTTGACGGTATATCCAAATAGAAAAGACAAAAGTATGTCTTTAATTATATTACTGAATAAATCCATGTTGGGTTACTTATCAAAGTACTCAGACATTGTAACGTTATTTACCACTGTTATATAACCCTATAAAATTTGGGCTATTTACTTTAATTATCAAATCCAAGCAATTTTCAACCGTTTAATAATTCTTCAATGTAATTTCCACGCTTTTGATTATCAACACTTTCAATTTCAACACAGTTGTTTTCTGACATATAAAGCATCGACCAATTTAAACATGTCTATTCCGTCATTCAAATATTAATTATTTTGGATAATAACAAACATCAACGCTGTCCATCTAAACTGTCGTCGAGTATTTCAACATCTTTATTACTTATTTAAGTAGCATCTGTTCTCAATAAATGTATTTTACGCTAAAGAGCACTGTCTATTACAAGAAATTGAAGACAACAGAACGTTTCGACGAAAATAAGTAAAAACTCCTTTTATTTTCAATTAAATAGGTCAAAAGCTTACCCTTTTTACATATGGCTTACTTGAACCATTCGACTGAATATGTCTGTGATACTTGTAATGACAAATTATTCAGCCTAATTACCTTGAACATTCTGTGTGACGTTGGAGATGAGCATCCCGGGGCCTGGTGTGTCCCTCACTGGTGTCCTACACGAGACACACATCAACGACTTGGCACTGGCCTCGATGGACTGCTTCTCCTTGGCTAAACTAAGCCGCTCCTAGGAATTCAGGATAGAGATCTATTATCAATGGGCTTTCAGTAAAATCACAACAGTTATGTTAAATACTGCTAACAGATTAATGTGTTATATATGTTATACATCAAATGAAAGGGCCGATTCTCTGCCTCATGATATGAATATTTTCTAATCAAATCTGGATTTATAGAAAAAAAAAGTTGGACCTCACCCTCGAGGGCCCCCTCTCAGGGGAGGGCCGCCGGTCGAGCGCCCCATGGGGGATTAGCAGGGGGTCAGATGCCGGCACCTTTATACCTATATACAGTAATATATAAACCTTGGATTAATGTTTCCTTTGAAATCAGTCCCTAAAAGTCCTTTCGAAATTTTTTATTAAAACCCTATTCAGATTTTCCACCCTCCTTATACGATTGACTGTACGTCCTTCATGTTTTTACCTGCGCTATCTGGCGCTCCTTGGTCCGTAGGGTCTGGAGCTGGGCCTGGATGGCGTTGAGACGCTGGGCCTGGTCCCCCTCCAGGCGGCGGGCCTCCGTCAGGGACGTCTCCCCGGCCTCCCGGGCCTGGGCCGCCATCTGCAGACAAACACAGTAATGTCGGTACATGTATATAGTATAGAAGATATACAGTTGGGTCAGTTCTCACGGACTAACTTTTCTGGCGCGGAGGGTGATCTAACTTTACAGAATGTGTGGTGATCTAACTAAACAGAATCTGTAGATCTGTCAGATCTATCAGAGATGCGAAATTAATTCTCCAGATATGTATCGGAAATAATATTGTGACTCCTGGCAGTGTTTTTTTTAAAATATAATAATTACCAACTGAAGTACAGGATAAAAGATTATAGTGTGAAAAATCCACTTTATCAGTGCCTTTTTTTTATAGTTGGGATCGTAGGATTGCGGCTTTTGTGTTTGTTATTCTTTAAGTTGCTTGGTTTCATGGAGAATCAAATAGCCTTCAAAATGGAACAATCGGATGAATCCTTTCAATGTTACACATATCATAACATAAGTACTTTAAATTGAATGCTTTAAATGTTGCACCTTGCAACATGAATGTTTGAATTCAAGACTATTTCCAAGTATCAGTAATCGTTTGACATGTTTACCCTTACTCACCAAGCACATGTCTTCGATGTCCTTGGACCTCTGTCGGACCTGAAGGGCGATGGTCTCCAGCTTCTCCTTCTCCACGGCCAGCGACTGCTGCTGCTGCTCCATCTCCGCCCGGTCCTTGGTGAGTCGCTCACGTTCTGCGCGTAGGTCGTCCAGCTGCTGCGCTAAGCGTGCCTTCTCATCGTTAATGACCCGCACGGACCCCTCCAGCTCGGCGCCAGTCTACAAACAGACATTCAGTTTAATTTTCAGATCTCTATTCATAATTGGGTAAAGTAATCCACTTAGTTTACAATAAAAGAATGATGGAATGTCATAGACTGTGATGTATGTATAGCAAATACAGATGCCGCTTAGACTTGAACATTGCATGTCGAACTATAACTTCAGAGACACTTGATCAAATATTTATATAATTATGTTCTCTTTTCCCCTACATAAAGAAAGTTGGAGCTTAAGATTTCAGCATGCTCAATAATTTTAATTTTAGAAGGAAATGCAGATATTTATAACAGCATTAAAAACATAGGTAAATCCGAAGCGTCCGTGCTAAGTATTTTACGCAATACAGTTTTGTATCGCTGCACATATACAATATAACCTTAAGCCATCGATGGACCAATTTTGAACGTCTATTAAACATTGTTCTGGAAATGTTTGCCATTATGTCTGGAAGATCATTGTAAGTCTGAAGATTTTTAATGAACTTATAAACTTATGAAAAAAAGAAATACCTTGACGTTTTTGATGTTCTCGCGCTGCATCTTCTCGGTGTTGAGTTTGGCGTCCATGTCGTGGGCTGCCCTCTCCTGGGCCAGGTGGCGCCTCTCCTCGTAGAGCTGGGCCAGCACCGTCTTCTGCTCCTCCAACAGCTGGTCCTAGACATACAAGGCAATAACGTGCACTATTAATGTATTATGTACTGAAGGAAAAAGTTTTGTCTAGCTTTGCGCTAAATTAGACCAATCATGTCGCCATCAACGTCGCGAACCAGTTATGACTTTGCTCCCTTAGGTTTTTTTTTAAAACAATCTGACTAGCTCAAGAATGTGCATTGTGCTTGTTTTAAAATATTAGCACAAAAGATATGCACATTCAGTCTAGACTGTAAAGAGTAAACCGAGCTTACGCCAAAATGATAAGCTACGCAGAGTTTATGCCCTGGGGAAAGACACTATCAGCTATCAAAGCAAGTCGCTGGGGAGCACATGGTTATTAACTACCGGCGTGGCTGCATATGATATGAAGGATACCCGACTCATCTTTCTTTTTTTTTTTTTTTTTTTTTTTTTTTTTACAAATTATTTCTATAGTTCTTTTGTTCTCTTCTTACCTTAGACTTCTGTATTGCTTCCCGCTCCCGCTGCATCTGCGCCATGACGATCGTCTTCTCCTTCTCCAGGGCGTCCTGCGCCGCCTGGAGGCGACCCTCCTCCTGACGGACACGCCACTTTTCCTGTTCAGACACAGGAGGAAACAGGGCTATAGTAACCACGCGTACTGACATCCTTGGCAGGGTGGAATAACCAAATTGTGCATTTGCCCCTGGAAGTTTTATATAGAGACACCTTGTAGGTGCGTTTTCATAACTGAAAGTGTGCTTTCACAAAATATAAAGAATTTGTCTGCAAAACATACACTAGAATTAATATATTAAAAATGTCCTTCTAATACTGCGGCGTTAGCCTTTGTAATTAAAAAAAAACACTAGAATTAATACTCGAATGATATTAAATGAATAAATTTAAATCATGACATTCTCTGAAGATTGCTCAATGCCATTGTGATATTCGCTATCTTTTTGTATTCTTTCAACGCTTAACATGTAGGAGGCAACTGCAGTTTTGGGGGCATCGTTATTGTTTGCATGATAAGACGTATATATACATGTAGTCACTTAGTTACTACACTGACCTCCTCCATGGAGCGGGCCTGTTCGACCAGCTGGGCCTCCATCTTAGACAACAGACCCTGGAGTCGGGCCCGCTCAGTCTCGTTGTCGTGGTGCTGTCGCTCCAGGCGCTCCTGGAGACCTAGATAACAACGGGATCATTAGCAACACGATCATTAGATTTTTACTTTCAGAGCAGAATGTTCTATTTTTTTTTTTATATCTTTCGTATATGTTACTATTTTATAACTGCTTGTGATAAACCTGAATTGTTGAACAAGTATCTGCAGGGCTTGACATTAAGCATCACCCGCCTGCCCGAGGCAGGTAAATTTTGAGCTGGGGCAGGTAGATTTTGACAAACACTTGCCTGAAGGGCAGGCGAACTTTCTGTAGTTTCATAATAATCTATTAAAGAGTGGTAGGTGGGTTTTAGGTTTGGGCAGGTAAAATTTTACATACACCTGCCCGACGAGTAGCAAAGTTGAAAACCTTAATGTTGAGCCCTGAATGATCATCTCTCTTTTTGTTCACAGTTCAAGTTCCTGTGATCATCAGGTATGACTGTTCAATTGTAAGTGAATATTGATACTACAGGTGTTTTCCAATTGACAACTACAATAAGGTTCGTCCTAACGAATGAACTTTTAAACCTGAACAAATTACTTGCCACGTTTTGGTGATGTTTATAGATCTGATAAAGCTTTAATCACTTTGAACTTTTCAGAGCAGATCTCTTACCTTTGAGACTCTCATCTCGGTTGCGGGCAGCTGTCTCCCGCTCGTCCATGGACAGGTTGTGTTTGACCGAGACCTGAGTCTGGAGCTCGTTCAGTCCGCGCGTGTTCTCCGAGATCTGACTGAGCACCTCGCGCATGTTCTGGGTCGTCGAGTGTTGGTTGGCCACTGCCTCCACCTCCAGCTGCTTGGTCCTCCGCAGACGCTCCAGAGACTCCTCGTTCTCCTTGCGCATGTTGTCTATGTCAGATCTAACAAAGAATGACAGTGCTCTTAATAAAGTGTGTATTTTATGTTACCTTACTGTTTAATAGGTTTCAACATGGTATAACTCCTGGGCAAAATAGATGATAAGCATCTACTTGGACCAATGGGTAAGACTGTTCGTTATCACTCTACGTTCAAGGTACAAGTATGAACTTAGACAGTCACCAGCAGGGACATTAATGAGTTATACAGAAAAGTCTGCACGGAAAAGTGCCGCCATGCCTTTCTTAAATTGACACAAAATATATTTGTTTTCACCCTTATGTTACTTTCTCCAAGTCATGATTCCACTTGTTACATGTCACTAAGGTGACCACTGTTTTTGGTATTTAGGGTTTGTTCGAAGTGAGCAGCCCATGTGTTTGCAGTGATTGGAAACGCCTTTTTCAAGTCTCCCATAGAATATGAAACCACAATCTATTTTCTTTTAAATTGCACCCAACGAAATGTTTGACAGCTAAAATTAATATGCGGCCAAATGTCCCTTGCTATAATTATCGATTGTCATATCCGGTCCGAGTATTTTATAGGTAGCCTTACCAAAAAGAATCTTCCCATACCTTAGAGTTGAAAATGTTTTTTCTAATCTTTTTATTTTCCGAATATTTCATAGTCAGCCTTAAAACCTTGGGCTTGGCATACCTTTGTTGTTCGCGGAGCCGCTCCACCTCTGCCCGGTGGTCCCTGTCTAGGGCCTCCTGTCTCCGGAGGTGGGACTCGGTCATGTCCACCTTCTCCTGCTCCAACAACTGCTGCTTCTTCTGGCCCTGCTCCACAACGAACTGGTTCTCCTCCTTCAAACTGCCAGAACAAAGGACGAGTGAACATAATATGATGGAGGTTGGTATAGGGAAGGCAACAATATTACATATGGTGGTTTTCATTGAGAGCGTATCTTGTATCTCAGTGCAGATGAAGTGAAATTTAGATAAATGCATTTTTCTCACACTAATAACTGACGCTTATAGTCCTACTTTTATCAGCTAATCGCATCGGTAAACGTATGATAGAAATGTGTTTCAGTCCTATTCAACTGAATTTGATAGATGTGGAGAAGACTATTCTAAATGAGACGAGATTGCATTCTAGACCATCTAAAATTATTTACCGTTGTTCCCTTCTGTTCCAGGATTCCTCCATCATCTCTGTTCTTTTCCTGAAAGCATTACAAATGAGGTGGGTATTATCTATACGAAATATAGACACATCATGCGCTAGAAGTTGGTTGTGATAGGAAACCGAAATAAAATACATACTGTAAAACGACCTGTTACTTGCAGCGAAATTTGAAAGTGGAGATATTCACATGGCCAAATCAGAGAAAAACACGAAGAATCTCTTCTCTTCTTACCTAGTGATTATCTGCGTAAGAATTTAAGGAAATGTTAAATGAAAAGTGTAGTCAGTCTTACTTGTGTGAATCCTCCATGAGCTTGAGTTCCTCCTGGTGTTGTTGTCTGGTTGTGTCCAACAGGGTCATCAGGTGCATCTTCTCCATCTCCAGCCGCTTCACCTAGAGCCAAAAAGTAAACTGGTTATACACAACACAAAAATGAGTTCTACAAGAATCTGATTAAAGACCCATACCCACTAAGCTGGATCGCCGTACAAATCGGCCGTTTACTACCAAAAGAATCGGCCGATCGGTACACCGATTTAGATCATCACCCAGTATACAATATTGAATTGTACAGGTTTGATATCAATCGGCCCTAAAATCGGCTGATTCTACAAGAAGAATCAGCCAATTTTAGGACGATTAGTAGGCCGACTCGGTCGAACTCGCCTAGTGGGAATGGGGCTTAAGGCACACCCTCCAGTTAATTACAATTTAGCAATGTTTCTTTAAAAAAAAGAAATAAAAAGATGGGTAAAGTTTCAAATTTTCGAGAAGTGACCCCCCACTCACCTGGCCCATGAGCTCGTCGCCCACCATGGAGGACCCGAAGCCCATGCCCATCATGGGCATCTGCATGGGCTGGGACAGGGACATCTGCTGCTGCTGCTGCATCTGCTGCTGCATCTGCTGCTGCATCATGCGCTGCTGGGCCTCCATGGCCTCCTGCATCTGTTTCCGTCTCCGCTCCTGCTGCTCCGCCATCGCCCTCTGCTGCTCCATCTGTGGGGATCAGGGCACAACATTACACACAAATCTGACTTGCAAATTATTGTAAACTTATTCATATTCGCCTGGTGATTATTTTCTGAAATGCGCTAAAATATGATGTGAGTGAAAAAATCAATTATCATGGAGCCAATAGATTTAATTTGCGCATCCGCGGAATTTTAATGGCGTGAAAATACAGTTGATTGTTATATGTGCGAAAACAAGTAGCTCGAAAATATGTACCTCTACCCTATCTATTTTCCCACAGCTGTTTTTACAACGAATTTGTTACATTGTTACCAACATGGCAGAACACTTGTAAAGTGATTGTGGTTAATAAAATTGTTTTACTGAGATGTAAGGAGAAATGTGAATACCATATCCGTGGGGAATTTCTCTAATTCACCCTCAGAAGTGGGTTCGTCAAATTCTAAATTATTCCTGAACTCGGTTATGATAGATGATTGAAATTCTTAGGACGTTTGTTTTATGTTCATTGAAAGTCATCAATGAGAGGACTTGTCAAAAGCAAATCTGGAAAAAAAGTGTAGCTTCAAACTTGAAAAGAAGCAAATGAAAATGTGTACATACGAATGATCAAACTCAAACTCGAACCTGTTGTTTCTGTTGTTGCTCCATCATCATACGTTGCTGTTTTTTGAACATTTCCTCCTGTCTCCTCATGTCATCCAGTTGGGAGGACTGCATACTTGGAGACGCAAACATGGAGGACATGATACCCGCTGTAGCAAAAGACAAAGGTTGGTTTTAGTGAGGTACTGCAAAAGAACTATGTCAACGAATACCGTTGTTATCATTTACATTCATACTGTAAATGTTTCAATGGAAATTAGAGGTTATTGGTTTTAAAAACTGTTTTGATTGTGATCTCTGAAAATTATAGTCTAAAGTTAAGAAGGGGCTGAATTCTGCTTTGACATATATGTTATGAATATTATATCTGAATTCATTACAACTAAATTACATATTATAGCTTTACTTACCCTGCATATCTGTGCCAGTGACTGACGTCGTACCTGTGTCGGCCGACCAGGAGGTGGAGGTGGGCATGGAGGGGGAGGGGTCAGGGGCGGGGCCTGTAGAGATGGGCGTGGCCTTCACTGGTCCAGGTGCTGGCTTCTTCTGGTCCATCTTCTTCAGGGCGTCTAATGTGGCCATGAGGTCCCGCGGGCTGTCGGCAGGGGACGGTCCCCGCGGGGAGGCTGGCTTGTTCGGGGAGCTTCCCCTTGGGCTCTGAGGCTTTGTTGCTGAGGACAATGAATTTCAAATATGAATTTCCATGTGAGAAGCATTGCAAATACCCTCTTTTTTTTTTTGTAATTTGTTGAAGAACTTCATTTAAATTTATATGTTCTTCCAGTTCAATCTGCATTTGTCATCGCAGTTGTATGTAGGAATTAAATAGTAGTGATATAAGACTTAAAAATATAAGGAAAAAAGTCTAATAAGATAATTCTATGAACGTATTCAATGAAATCTTCAATGTGAAGCTGGCTGAAGTTGGAACATACTGTGATACGTTTTACGTGATATCATCATCATCACAGCTTTTATTAGTTTATTTTAAATCATCACTAGATGTTTTATTCTAATATCTAAACAAACCTGCTTTGTCCACTTTGGTACAAATCTAAGGGTTTGTATACTGAGGCAACAACCCTGGTAAGGGGTGTAGATGGGGGGTCCCCATGTTGCATGTCGAATTTAAGAAATAGCCATGTCCCCTGTCACTATATTTTGAATTTCCCTGTCGATTTTAAGAATCTTCCATGTCGCATGTCGAATTTAAGAAATATCCCTTGTCATGTCCCTTATATTTTTCTTCATGTCAGTTTGTCACTAAGCCTCATGTCGCATGTCGAATCTAAGAAATGGCCATGTCGCCCTGTCGATTTTAGGGGTCTATACCCATTTGGTAACCATGGAGATGGTGTTTGAGACTTGAGCTGGCACACACGTGTACCAGCCTTTTAAGTGGTAGCATCTTATTTGCCAAACGCCCCTAACCACGTTCACGATATAGCTTCTAACATATTTGACAAAATATACCTCTTCTTTGAAAGAACAACTCCGGTAAATAATTACCTTTCTGAGGGGTTCTGCTTCTTCCACGCCGACGTGAACCTGGAGACTCGGAATCCCATGGGAACGCCCCGCTAAAAGTTGATAAACGGTTGATCAAAAAAGGTGAGTATGCACTATACAGCTGGCTCACTTCAAAAGGTACTGACGAAATAAAATTCTTATCAAAGAAACAGTTCGCCTGAAAGACCAACTGATATTACTTGGTTTATCTAGAATCATCCTAAAAATATGTACCTTTCTTTTTTTGTCTTAAAAGAATCCCTTGTTCGACCTCACTTAGCTGATAAAACTATTTGAGTGATAACCCAGGTTTTATCTTTAAATATAAACTGTTTCGTATTTTGTATAACTTCTGAAAATACCGTTAAAACGCTCAATACCTTGTGTCTTTGGTGGGGGGAGGTGAGAAAAGATCCAGACCTCGTTCGTCTGCACGAGCTTTGGGGCCAGTTCTGTCATGTAACATTCCAACAAAACTTTGTAACAAAAACAATTAACACAACTCAACAAGAACATTTTGACTTTTTCTCTTATCCCATCACGTCATTCCAGTTTACATGACATTTATTTTGGTTTTTAATCAAAGGACGATTTTCTGTTTAATTTTCATAGTCTAAGGATAGGTCTCCTAGACCAAGACCAAGAACACCCAATAATGTTTTCAAACTAATAGAGAGCTGGTCAAAAGGTGTATGGCACACACCTAATGATCATAAAAGATTAAAATGGTGTATAGAAGTATTCTTATCTCTTAAGTATTCTCAACCTACTTGAACGGGTCGTCCAGCGCCAGATAATCTCCGGAGGCTGCAGAATCCTTCTTGCTTTTTTCTGGGCCTTTGGAAAGTCCCAACCAATCGTCAGCTTCCGAATCTTTAGCTGCAGGCTCGTCCTTCACTCCCAGCCAATCAGCGTCCTTCCCTGAGGAGGACGCTCCCAACCAATCATCTGCCTTTCCTGAAGATGTTCCTAACCAATCGTCTGCCTTTCCTGACGATGTTCCTAACCAATCATCTGCCTTTCCTGATGACGTTCCTAACCAATCATCTGCCTTATCAGAAGTAGATGGGGTAGGTTTTTTCTCAGTTCTACCTTTGGAAGGACTAGAGCCCAGCCAGTCGTCGTCCTGCTGGGGTAGTTCTTTGGGAATACCTCCCCGACCCCCAGATCGCGGTCGGGGCGGCTCTATTTCTCTATCGTCATCGTCAATGTCTTTGCTGGTCAACTTTGGAGAACCAAGTCTTGACAGACCTAACCAGTCAACCGGTTCTTGAAAGTGGAAATACAGACATCTTAAGCATGGAATAGTTAATGGAGAGTTTACTATAACGAATTGCTTTGATTAAGGTTAGTAATAAATGCATGAAATGATTATACTGTTTGTGCAATTGACAAAAAAAAAACACAAAAAAAGACACCACAAAATGGACAGATAAATAAATGGACAGATAAATAAATGCACGAAACAGGTTGAGGATGTATTTTAAACGAAGTCTATATGATACTAATTTTAATTATATAATTTGATGATTGCCTATCACCTAGAGAGTGGAAATTTTAAGATACCACACCGACTTCACATCCTATCCTAAACCCTTACCCGAGGCAGCAGACTGAGCTGTGCTGGGCTTCTCCGGCTCCCGGCTCCGTATGCTACCCTCAGATCGGGGCCGGTCCTCCTTGTTTGCTGTCAGTTCATTGGAGGCAATCTCCAGCCAGTCGCGGTCATCTTTGGTGATCATGTCCTCCAGTAGCCCGGCCGCACCCCCTCCCCGCCTGCTTCCCGCGCTGCCCCCGCGACCCACCGGCATATCCTCATCGTCGTCCTCAAATCTGTAAAATTAGGAGATAGAAATCATAATCTGAGTTAATGCCTGAGGGAAAAGGGTAATTTTTGACTACAGAAATAACTTACTTTATCCTCATTGTTTTTACCATGATATACGTAAAATAATTTGGTTCATTTTTATATTTGGTTCACAAGATTTTGGGATTACAGACGTTAATCATTCGAGGCTTTCTTCGTGAGTTCTGAAAATGATAGAGTATGACTAAACTTTGACAGCAGGCTCTAAATGTTTAACTCCAAATTATACCTCATGATCTCTTCTCTCATGTAGACTTAGTCGCTTCTCCTGAATATTACATTCCATATGTCATATTCTCTTGAAATCTTTCGTCTCATTTGGGGGATTTTATACAATTACTTATCGGGCCTCACCTAACAGATCTCTTTGAGGACGGCCGAGAGCCGGGAGTGGTGACGGCCGACGGCATGTAGCCTCCGAAATTAAAGTCGTCTTCGCTGAACTCCTTAGCTTTAGCTTTACAAATGTAATCAAAATAGGTGAAAGTAAGAAAAAAGAATATTTTCGTCTGAACATAAACATATTGGATTACTCTAATCAAGTAAAAGTTTATCCTGAGATGGTTTGATTGTAATTGGGAGAGCGTTTAACATATCAGATTGTTCCTTCATCTAGGATATAATGCATACTTTACAAAAGATATTCCCATGAAATATATAGCCTGTTTGGCGAAATAGTAAATTATAAGCAACATAACAAGAGGTAAGCACAAAACAAGTTGGCAGATAATGTGTATGCGCATATACAAATTAACCTTATGGAATCCGACTTTAAAACAATACATAATCCGCAACACCTAATCACAACCTTTTCATAATCAGTTAAAAAAATACTTACCTTCCTGTTTCTGGTACTTCTTATCCAGCACGAACTCCCTACTGCGCCCCGCCCCACCACTGCCGGGCGGCTCCAGGTGTTTGGAGGCTGAGCCGGCTCCCAGGAGGTCGTCCATAATAGACCGACCCTTACCCTCGTCGGCCGAAGCAGCTGCTGCCCGGCGCGGCTCTGGCTTCCCGCGAGGACTGTCATCAAAACCAAGACCACCCAGAACGTCTTCGTCATCAAACATACTCTCCTCCTTCTTCTTTGCTGTGATGGAAATAATGTTTGACATTTATTCGAGAGTGTCAAAAAGAATATCCATGAAAACAAAAATTGTCTTGAAATTTGTGCATTGAGAATGTTAAAAAAGAAATCACGTTTCTATGACTCAGAGATATCGTACAGCCAACTACTGTAACTAACAAAGCATTGTGAGGTAAAATAAAACATCTATTGCTTTCCCATACTTTTGTGGAAAAACAATGTTATAAAAGGATAAAACTCAATAATAATAATAGATTTATTAAAAACAGCTATGTGAATACAAGTGCAAGTCCTACCGGCAGGCTTATTTCCACTTCTCGTTGGTGGACGGTTTATCTCCAGACGGCGGCCTAAAGATTAAGAAATATATTTTTCATGACAGTTTTTTTTAATTTTTGAAGGGTTCATTAAGAATCAGGTCTAAGCATTCATAGTAAAGTATACCTTGGCTGGGAGGTATTAAGTACCCAATCTTTCTTTGTAAACAGGATATAGAAATGTGTACATGACCCTTTTTATAAGACGTTACACAAAATATCCGCGGATTGGAAGTGTAACTGCACTGAACAAGCCTATAATTCATTATCTGCCTGTATCTTGTGCCATGTTACTCTTTTTTGCTTTAAAAGCAGAACAGATAACGATTTAATTATCAGAACAATAAGAGCGAACGGAGTAAGAATGGGAAATTTGTTTTGTATAATCCAAGAAAAAAAAAGAATAGTTTTGATGCAGATTTGAACTCACGGCCGTATCTTCCTTTAATAGAAAGAAACATATTTAATGAAAAGTAGACATAAACTCATAAATTTGTTGTTACCTCATAATGTTGGCTGGGCTCGGGAGGGGGGGGGGGGGTCTGGAGAGTGTACAAACTGGTTCGTTTTAATCCAGAGGTTTCAAAAACGGTCAGGGGCATGGAGGCAGAAAAAAAGTGCATACAAAAACGTAACGTAACACCCTTATATCCATAGAAACTACGTTGATAATTTACAATTTCCTGATTTTCCAAGTGGAATAGTATTACGGTCCTCGCAAAGAATTAAATGGCTAAAATACGTTGCTCACTCCTTTAAGCTAACACTTAACCTGCACAGAAGAGCTCAAAAAGAGAAGCATTTAACCTGCACAGAAGGGCTCAAAAAGAGAACCCTTTTCCTAAATATACACTTTAAACTTACTTTCTGATGAACTGTCTTCCCCGGAGGGAGGCCCTGTTGAGGGTCTATAATCTTCAGTCTTGATCTCAGTTTTTGCGGCCTCAGCCTTGGCCTTGACCGCAGATCTCTTGGGTTTCTTTGCCTCATCATCAGACAGGAGGTCAGCAAGTGGGTCATCGTAGTCATCGAAATCGAAAGTGCTCTTTTTAGCAGGAGACGGTTTAGCCGGCGGGGTACCTGAGGCAATATAGAACAGATAAAAGTGGATTAAGAAATCTAAGTTACTGGAGTGAAATTTAAAATTTTGTCATTAATGTTTCCCCTAAGGGAGGTCCTGTTGAGGGAAATACGAGCACATTTACACTGATTCCAGGGCTCATATCTTTGTAACTGATTTTCGTGATTAGGCTAATCAACTTAAATTTGATTAGGGTCTCATAATGCCTGATTCTGTGTGTCAGGAAAAGTATGAGTAAGCATATCATTTCAAAATAACATTGAAAAGGGATTGTTAGGTGTAGTTACTTTGATTGACAAATAAAATCAATTTGAATGGGACACTAATCAAATTTCACATGATTAGCCTAACCACTGAAATCAGTTAGGAAAATATGGCCCCTAGAGAAATAGGCAGAACAAAAAGAAAAGTGAAAGCATATATTAAAGGAGGAAAATCGTATTAATATAATTATGTAAGAAATATGCGTTGGAAAAACTATTAAACCTCTTCATGTTTTTCACTGTTCGGTTCATATAAGATTTCATATTACTGTAGGCAGTTTGGTATTTACTAACCTGCCGACTTGCTGGGAGAAGGCGGTGCTGTTGGGTTGGCTCGTTTACTTGCAGGGGCAGCCGCAGGAGGGGTTTTGGGTGGTCCCGACTTCTTCGGTCCGAACAGGGCCGCGTCCATATCATCAAGGTCCTAAGCATTATATGGAATAAGATCGATCGAATAATATCAATACTTTTATCAGTAGAATCTATAGAGCAGCATCTATTAGATTTACACGGATGCGATCCGTCATCATGTAGCCATGAATGCATGATGCAACATAGGCACTCCTGTTAAAGTTAACCCCAAACACATTTTTTCAAAGCAAAATTACTCAAAAATTTTACACCCAAAATTGGCTCATTTTATTGTGTAAAATAAAGCAATATGTGTTCCATGACGTACATCGAGGCCCTGAACGACTTGAGTTGGATCAGCGTCTGATACATCCGACATGGAGTCGCCCGCGTTGGCGGCCAGTGACTTGTAAAAGTCATCATCATGCACGGTTGGACCTTTTTTACCACGACGTCCAGGACCCTGAAACATGTGGGAAAGACGTGTCAAAATGAACAAGACCGATTTGATTGTATATATTTATACGAGTCATGAATAATAAGGGCTGAATTATTCTTGATTTTTTGTCTTTTCAAGTGTAGCTCATATTGTTGATTGACAGACAGATTCAAATACTTCACTGAGTTCAATCTTGTGTAATGTGTATTAACATAATATGATTCCTCGAAAAAAGACAAGACGACGTTACCGATGTAGGTGTCTGCTGTTTCCTCTTGGGAGCTGAAAAACAAGAACATATTTAGAATTTAAATTTTTCCTTATACGAGCTTGTGGTTGTATAAAACCATTGTAAACTTAACGACCTCGTGCATTTCCTCAAATTCTCAAAAAATTGAACTTAACAGATCTCACTTTATAGTACCGGTACTTAACTCAAAAATGGAGTAGAGCTTTTAATGATTATGATTATGCACTAATGCAGAGGCCTACAAAAACTTGTCTTTCTATATGTTCTTGTGATTTCTGTGTTCTTTGAAATATACCTTTACAAGAAGCCCT
Organism: Lepidonotus clava; assembly: GCA_936440205.1. Lineage (NCBI taxonomy): Eukaryota > Metazoa > Annelida > Polychaeta > Phyllodocida > Polynoidae > Lepidonotus > Lepidonotus clava. The sequence continues at coordinate 27,206,682 of OW387135.1, forward strand.
GACATTAGAACACGAAATGACCCATACGGCTGCTTCAGAGATCAACATTATTTCACTAACCTGGGTCCTCCGCCAGCAAATCATTTAGGACATCATCTAAGTCGTCCATGGTGCCCTACGTTGATCCTCTAAAAAGATTGGAAGAAAGATGGCACTAAGTTATATTGAAGAGACAGGAAGGTTAGCTGAGTACACTATGTTTCGGGCTATACATAAGGGGTGCTTTGTAAATTTGCTGATTGGAAGGCTTTTTAGGCAAAATTAATCTATATAAATAATGATATGAATATGTTTATTGACTAACGTTGAGCATAGATCTACATTTATGTCAACACGGGACTGGGCATGTCTTGTAAGATCTGATTTACATACATTTTCATTATATAGCCTGATCTTTTACTAAAAGTAGCATTACCATACAGATTTTCAGATTGGATTGATTTTCCAATGAAGAAAATACAGAAGCTGTATAGGGTATAGCTTAATGATCATTTTAGTCTTTACTTGATACATATCTGATGGAAACTTCAAAAGCTGTCAATAGTGTCATAGCATGAAAGCAATACAAGTTTACTTTATGGAATTTTGATCAAATTTCAATACAAAGCCTTGGATGTAACCCTTAATGTATATACATTTATGATACAGCATTGAAGCATTGTCCGAAATCAATGATTATTTTTAAGCATACATCGGGTGCACAGCCTCAAATAGTATGCACCCGCCTACAATATCTTGCATGTTTTCTCAAGTTGGGTATTCAATGGACAGGACAAGTCATGCACCAGTAGCTGCACAGCTCTAAAAATCTTGCACCTGGCAGCAAAATCATGCACCTCCGATGCAGGATGCACCTTTATTTCGGACTGATAGATAATGTGTGCAACTGGCAGGATTGTACCCGGTGGTGTAGTGTGAGATAATCGCCTGTCACGGTGAACCGTAATACAGCAAATATGCACAGAAGCATACTATTAACTGATTACAAAATGTATGCAAGTGAGTAAAGTCTACATTATAGTAGGTCAATAATGACTAGTTACAGTGTAGCAAACTCTCTAACCCCAATGGGGGTACCGGGGTGGTGCTTCTGCTCCTGGGAAGAATATAGGCCCCCAATAGCCCCTGCTGATTGTTGAAGGTGATTATAGGGGGGACCCAGAACTGACCAAGTGCTTCATTTGGTTCGATTCCCAGCTGGTGTCTGGGTTCACTAAGGGATGAGGTACAGCAAAAATGATTTGCTGGTTTTGATCCCCTGCTGTTTGCCCGCCCTGTCACTTGCATCTCATAGTATGATTACCATAGATTGACCAAGTCAAAACATGTGGCTGAAAAGTCAGAATTCATCCTAACTTGTTTTCGCTGTGAAAATAACCCTGGCTGTCAGTAGGGCGTAAAACATCCATCCCTCACTCAATCACTCAAACTCTCTAAAAGAGTGCTAGCGCTAGTGCTAAACTGCGCGGCGAAACTCTCTCAAGGAGAGTTACGCTGTAAGGCCGCTAGGATTGCGAGATTATGTACCGTTGTAACCATGTAAAAGATGCACCTGTTGCAATTCGTGACGTTTTATTCATGACGCTGTGCAGACAAAACACAGCACCAGCTTCATTTCCGGCGCCACTATGATTCAATGTACCTCTGACAAAATGGTCTGAAATTATTTGTTATTCAAATCATTGGCTTTCAAAATGGATCAGACATGAAAATATGGATACTTTGCTAAGTAGTAAAGTCATAAAACTCTAGGTATTTATAGGTTAATGCTACTTAATCCTGCGAGGCTCAAGCGCCTTGCACGAAATATTGCATTTTTGGGGGGTTTGGAGTCCTACCCAGATAGCGATAGCGGCCTGGGTAGACTTGCCCTACTAGGGTAGACCAGTCCTACTATAGTATTGTAACAGAACTGCCCTTCTGTTGTGCCTTTTAACTTATGTATCGCGGTGTGTGCGCTGTGCAGCCTGTGCGCACTGTGCACCCTGTGCGCACCGTGCACCCTGTGCGCACCGTGCACCCTGTGCGCACCGTGCACCCTGTGCGCACCGTGCACCCTGTGCGCACCGTGCACCCTGTGCGCACCGTGCACCCTGTGCGCACCGTGCACCCTGTGCGCACCGTGCACCCTGTGCGCACCGTGCACCCTGTGCGCACCGTGCACCCTGTGCGCACCGTGCACCCTGTGCACCCTGTGCGCACCGTGCACACATTTTGCACATCCTAGGACACTATATAACTTATAAGGAGCTGCGCTGCAGCCATTCGTTGTCATTTGGCCAATAAACTTTGCTGAGTACACATCTAAGAGCACTTGTCTCTCTCCTTGGCACTAGACCCTGCCTTTAAGGCAGCCACAGCCACCACCCCCACCTGGTGGGCTCACTGGTGAACTATAGCCTGTGGACTACTACGCTGCTTCCTACCTGCACACACCAGCAGACTACAGGTCGCAGCTTATAGTAGATCTTTTAATGACGAATACGACATGCTACCAATATAACGCCGTAGAATATCAGTTCATTATCTCAGAGTCATAACAGGTGCGCCGACCCTATTATAAAACACCAATTCCTGTTACAGTATGATAAGTAGCCTACTCCACGGCCGCCTGTTCTAGGGGCCTACACAAGTCTTTCATCTAAAGGTGGGAATTCACACCTCCCCCAGAATCCTTTGCGGCCCACTGGTTTCAGACAAGTTGCAACTGTAACAGATAAAAAGCGAAGGGGTTTTCCTTCCTGAATATAGACAGTCAATGACAATATTTCTTCTATCTGTGGATTGGACCAGTATTGGCTATGTTGTACCCCGGGTTGTTACAGACTTGTCAGGCCAGGGTCAGGGAGACTAAAAAGTCTCCCTGACATTGTGTCACTTGTGCCAAAGTTCCAGAGTCAGAAACAGTGGTTTTGAGAGGACTAACGGTGAACGATGTTGAAATCCTATTCTAAAACAATGTATGACTAGTTCCAGACCTCACAGTTTTTACTGACAGGTGAAAGGTGACAGGGGTGGGTTTTGCCTCCGTATTTTGTCGCGCTTTGACGAGCATGCCCGGGCGCACCACTGATCCACTCTCCCAGTCACAACCACAAGTTGCATTCATCGTGGGTTTACGGATGATTTCAACAGTTCACCTTTAACCTTGAGACGGAAACACCTACGTAGAACAATAAATGAGACAATACGAGTATTCCAACTGTTAAATATTCATTTAACTTACGTTTAAACGCTTGATTCACCGTCAAGACATTTTTAAAACATCCCCATCGTCCAAAACCGGAAGTGGATGGGTCTCCAACGTAAACAAACTCAGGAAATGCATTTAAATCCGTTAATTTTGTAGACCAACCATATACAAAATTGCGTTTTAGTATATTTGAATTATTGAGTGAAGGTTTAGTTTAAATATCACGTAAGTATGAATCAAACATGATTTTACGAAATACGAAACCATTTCACAAAAGTTTCGTTAAGGGCGCTGGTTATGGAAGGCCATTTTATCACGAAAATTGACAAATTAACCACTGGTTGACACATTTACAAATTCAATACGGCAATTAGAATGGATCCCACGGTGCAGGCAGACACAGATGAAGACGGAAAACCAGCCAGGCGATTAAGTTAGATCTAGTTGTTTTTTTATTTAGACATTTTCAATGAAACACTTCTGAAGAGCTGATAGATCTAGCCGTTTTCAGACATCAAAAAAAGTTAAGGACACCATTCTCGAAGACAGGGGTAAAAGATGGGCCGCTAACCAGCCAATGTTATGGCAGTGAACCGCGGGTACCAGCAGTGTCCCCTTCGTGGTTTGTTTGTCCCCTCCGTGGCCACCTGGTTACAGGTGTGTAAGTAGCAAAGGCAGCTGATAAGACAAGGACAAGCGGAATTATGTGACGTCACGCCGTCTTCAAGAATGCCCCACTTAGAGTAGAGGAGCCAGTTTCCGCGCATCTCTAGTTTCCGCGCATTTTACGGATTTTATGGACGCATTTTTTCTCTAGGTATTAGATATGCTATTTTTAAAATGCCAGACCCAAAATAATGATCTTATGCAATTAATTTGTCATTTTTAATGATGTTTCATACATATTTATGTATTCTAAGGCCAAATATATGTTTCGATGTCCTTATTATTAAGGAAAATGACAGGATCCTTAAAAAGTTAATATTTCTGAAATAAGGAGCATAACATCATTTTCTTCAACGAAAAATATAATTTTCTCTTAAAAAATGTCATAGATATTAAGCAGCGTATGGTGAATTTCTGGTCAAGACTATCAGAGGGGAAATCAAGTAAAGTATCGTCTATCCTGTTCCAGATTGTAAGGGGGAAACAGTCTAAAGGTTTACTTCACTCACCATGGTTGCAAAAAATAGAGTCTTCGTTGAATGAATGTGGAATGGGCTTCCTATACCACATCTTACCCGGCTATGTGAATACTGTGTACATAAAATCAGTTGTGAAGCAAAGAATCTCAGCCATAGAAAACCAGGACTGGCATAGCTCAGTCACAGACTCAGGTCACTGTAGTAACTATAGGATCTTTAAAAGTAATCTAAAATTTGAAAACTACCTCACTATTATAAATAAGAAGGAAGCAACCGATCTATGTAAATTCAGGTGTGGTAATCATAAACTACCAATCGTATCTGGTAGATATAATAATATTGAGAAAAGCCAACGAATTTGCCAACTATGTAGTGCAAATGATATTGGGGATGAATTCCACTATGTTTTTGTGTGCCAAGCCTTCCATGATGATAGGTCAAGGTACATAGATGCAACATACCTGAGAAAACCAAATGCCCTCACCATGGAGAGACTGTTTACTAGTGAGAACCCAACAACCTTATCTGATCTCTCAAAATTCTGCTGTACTATCATGAGCAGATTCCGCACTAACTGTAATGCAGCAATCAGTAACCACCCCAAACGCACAAAAAAAACTTATGCGAAAGCCAGTCACATTGTCAAGACAGGCACAACCACAATAGACTGTATTGTTGAGAGAAAATCCAGAAAAATCCAGAAACTCAAACAAAAGAGAGCCAACTCTAAAGCAATAAACAAACCCCTAGTCTAACTCTATTTCATCTCACCCAGACCACAAGCACTAGTCAAACTCTGCTATCTCGGAGGTCAACCGTCTTAGAATGTGCTAAACTATTTTTATCACTTCACTAGTCAACATGTATATATTGTATATATTGTGTACCATTGCCATCAGCTACTGTGAATATTTATAAGGTGCTGCCATCTGTGTAGTCAGGTTGCCATTACTGCTCCATGTGATGGATAGTTTAGTAGTTTAGTAGTATTAGTAGATCTAGCCATTTGTGAGTTTTTAGAGAGCTAATCAGCTATTTGTGATTTAAGAGTGAAAAACTATATTATTGTTCATCGGTGGGGCCATGTATCTATCGGCTACATCGATCTCTTTCCTTTGCCCCAACAAGGGCTGTGAATAAACAGTATTGTATTATTGTATTGTATTGTTTAAAGTGATATACGATAATTTTAATGTCATAAACATAAAATTTCATGGATAATATAGAAAATAGGCACCTGCGCAGAAACTAAGGACAATAAATTAGACAGTCATTAGTTTCCGTGCATTTTTCACCTATTTTTCCGAGATTTCCAAATTTTCAAACATTTTTCCAAACAAAGTAAAAAGAAAAAAATTTCAAAGCAAGGTTCTATATAATCTTAAGACACTTTCCTAAAATAATATAAACCAAAGACTCAAAACTGAACTTTTTCTCTCTATTTAACTGAGGTAAATTAATGCTTTTGTCATATAATAAAAATGCATAAATATGCGTATTTCCTCCTTCTTTTCATGAATATATTCTTTAGATTTTCCCTGACAAGGTAGCATTTCTATTTGCATTATTATGAATTTTTAAGAACTTAACAATTATTTTGTATAACGGATATCAATAGATAATCTTTTTCTGATGCCCCATGTATCATATTTTCTTTCTATAAGATATTTTACTCATTTAACACCTAAAATATGGGAAATGCGCGGAAACTGACACCAAAATGCGCGGAAATAGGCTCCAGGTGCGCGGAAACTGAAGAATTAACATGTTAAAGTAAAACCTTAAGATATTACACAAATATTTTCAAACTTTAATTTTTTTTATTATGATTATGTTCATAGACATCATTCCCCTGAATATGGAAGAAAAAATATTAAAAATATAATTTTTTTCTTTAAATATTTTGTTAAAGCTTAACTTCTTGCCCTTAATGCGCGGAAACTGGCTCCTCTACTCTAATTCTTTTTTCAATCGAGTCTATTCATTTACTTTATTTCATTGATTTATTCATCTAGTTATACTATTATTTTATCTATCTATTTATCTATCTAGATCAATTTATTTATATTTATCTTTTTTTGGGTAGGGGGTGGGTGTGATCAGAAACATTGTGGCAGATCTAATGGCTTTTATGGGTTATGGTTGAGTGTCTATGACGGTCTGAAAAATGTTTATAGATCACGAACCCATATTCGGGGCAAACCGCAATCAGCAATGCTGGGGCTAGTATTTGCTATAATCTAGTAGTCTAATGCATGGAGGAAACCAGTTATTTCATTCACTGTAGAATTTCAAATATTTATCCAATCTTCTCACTGCCAGTGAGAAATTTTTTAGCATTGATTCCATCTACAGTCCATAGACTACAGGGCCTCAAAATTGTATGGATTCCTATGACTTACCACAATTCCTGTGGATTCCCTTTTCCCCCAGAGGCTCCAATAGTGAAGCACCCCAACATTTCCCATTGTGATCCGCAAGCGTGATGCGCAAATGGCGATGGTCCCCCTAAAGCCCTAGCCTCGCATGCTCCATAAAAAATGTTTTTCCCCCTCAAACATTTGGTCCTAAATGAATTTACCAATTTCCATAGAGTAAATTAACAGTAGACTCTATAATTCTCCCGACCACGGATAGCCATTTTCTCAAGTTTTACCTGCAGGTTAGCCTAAAACAGGATGCATGCTGGGTAATATGTCGACAAGACTCAAGGGTTTAACATAAAAATTTTCATTAATTGTAGTATTGTTTTAAGAATAGTATTGTGAAAATCTAGACATCCCTATTTTTTAAGTGAATATCAATATCCATCAATATTTCCTTAGTCATTTAAAAATTCATTCATTGTAGATGGATATATAGCAATTATTTGTTTATTTTCTATAGGTTTTCCAGAGATTTTGTTGACAAATTCAGTCCAAATTAGCCTGCAGGTCCCTAAAATACTGTAAATCGGCTATCCATGGTAGGGAGAATTAACATTCATTCCGTTTTTTTTTTTTTGACAACACAAAAATTGGCATTAACATTTCACAGACAAGCATGCATGCGACGGAAGTGAATTGATAAGTTGTAACCCCCTGACTCCCCCGCCAATTTTGCGACGTGACCAATGACGTCGGATTATTACGTTCTGAAAGGGTAAAACAGGGCACCGACCGTCGCGTCGTTAAGCTAACGTCGGCTGGTGTATCTCTAAAATCTTACGGACAAGAATGCCCCTTTAAAGGGACGTTCTCGTCTGTGACATGAAGGAGATAGACAGCTGGCGACGTGTTTTACACTTTTGGAACGTAATTCAGCGACGTTATTGGTCACGTCGCGAAATTGGCGCCACTCTGAGATGGTTACAACTTAGCCAGCGGCGACGTCGTAGGCGACGAGAAAGTCCATTTAAAGGGTTCCTTGCACATACATTTTCAAAGGGCTATTTTCTATTCTGTTGGGTATATCGGGTAAGCGGGTTTTAAAAGAAAGCATCGCGCACTGAAATTACCGGGAAATCGCGAACAGAGGTTGGGGTGCTTAAAGGGACGTTCTCATCCGTAAAGCCGTCGTCATTTGCTACGTTGTAACCCCTTGCCTGCCGCGGGAAATTCATGACGTGACCAATCATGTCGCAGGATTACGTTCTAACGTCACAAAACACGTCGCCTGCTGTCCCGTTGCCTAGCTAACGTCGGCGGACTTTTCTCTTTGAACTCACGGACGAGAACGTCCCTTTAAAATAGGATCATATGGGAGAAAACATGTTATTTCATTCTAACTTTTGAAATATTGGTCCAATCTTCATACAATAAGGGGCCTTCCATTTAGTACGTAAGCACATTTAAAAAAAATCAGACCCCCCACCCCCCCTTGTTAAAAAACCGCATTGGATTTGTACAGGAACGTACACACATTTTCAAAAATCTCAGACCCCCTCCCCCCCTTGATGCGTACATACTTAATGGAAGGCCCCTAAGCGAGAAAAAGTTTGGAATTGATCCCAGGCATGCCATGCAATCCTTCAAATTTTCACAATGTGTTCATTTTCTCCATAGGCCCCAATGCTAAACATGGTCACTTCTGGATCCCAGTATTTCACCACCCAATGTCGAAAATGGCGAGTATACCGCTGACCCGTTCACTCCATATTCTCGAAATATTTCAAAAAGAAAAATTGGAAAATGTTGAAGTGTTAACTAGTGAATCACAATGGAAAGAAAATAAAATTCGGGAATTCTCTAACTTCTGGGCTTTTAACTTCTCCCCTTGCTATGTCACAATGATGGGAATTCCCCCAAAAAATTTCTTGGGAATTCCAGGTTTATGAATGATAACAGATCAGTAAGTGATTTAATCAATAATAGCCTAGATGTGGCCAAATATATTTGGCCACATCTAGGCGTATATATGTGTTGTTGTTTTTTCAAGTACATATTCCTCACTATGCATATTTTAGTATGGGGGAATCCCTTTATGGATAAATGGATTCCCCAATTTACTCACCGTGTGACGTCATTAATTGGGATTTCTCTTAGAAAATCAAATAAAATGCAAGTTTTTTTTAATATGCCCTTAGATTCTTTTTTTAATATGCTCTTAGATTCCTCTCAAATCAATAGATATGATTGACATACTGCATCAATATATATAATTGAAAAATAACTTCACTATAGATCTTCTTATGTGCAACGTTTCCTTTAATTAGATCTTTATATTTATGGATAGTGTTATTTGTTTGTGTTTTTATCCCCTTTATCTAACAGCGTATGATGATGTCCAAACTTCTTGGTGTCAGTGCACTCCCTGTCAGTCAAGCTGTTTTATTTGGTAACGGCTTCCCATAGTAGAGAGCCCGACAATCGTGACGTCATCTTCTCAGTTATCACACTTCAAGCCGCATCCGGGCAGCGAGGCGACGGGGATTACTGTGTGGTGACTGCAGTGAGAGAAAATCGATTTCGCTAGGTAGCCAGGATCATCTTACCTTCAACAATTAGGTTGGTCAATGTTTCATCTTTCATTTAACAGTTTAGAAGTTAGAATGTGAATTGTAGAAAGCCAAACAGTAGGAGAAACTGCCATATGTTGTCTCCATCCCTGAGTCCTGACGCCGTCGCAGGCCGAGACTCGGGCCGACGGGAGCGGCGGGGGCCGGCCACGGGCGGGAGGCCGTCGGTCTGCCGGCCGGGGCCGGCCGGGGGCATCGGCTGAGTAGACTGAAGGCCTTAGGGGGTGGCCTTCACCTAAGCCCACTTTCTCTGTACTACTACTATTGGATGCCGGCCTTTGAAATTAGAATCAAGCAAGGGTCTTCATTTAGACTTGAACCATCTGGATGAGATCTCTACCCTAAGACTAATTAAGGTTAGACTACGGTGATGAGCAGCAGATTTACTAAAACTGCCATATCTCTGGGGTCATTCATGATATTCAAACATGTTGTACATCAATAAAATGATCTCATTTTTTTCTACCTATGAACATATCAAACATAATTTACAGATCTAAATTTTAGAGAAAAATGATTAAAATTGATTTTTTTCACTTTTAATTTTTGAACCGAGATTCCTTACTTAAAATCGTTTTCTTAGTTTTGAAACTTGGTAGTATCATCAAAAACATCCATATGGAGGGAACCGTGTCTCAAATTGTTGATTTAGGTCTTAGTTTTGATTTTGTGACTAAAAACGGGAAACTTTTTAGTATTTTTTGTCATTTTTTACAACTTAATTTTCTAGATTTCATAAAATGAAAACTAAGGCCTAAATAAAAAATCTGAGACACGGTTCCCTCAATATGAATACTAACTACATGCATAGAAAATATTATGAGTTTCTCTTCATTATTGGCCGAGATATTTCAGTTCAAAAGAATTAAGTGTAAAACATGATTTTTACATTTCCGATCGATTTCTATTTCTATTCTATTATCCATAATTATACAATTTATATCTCAAGATAGCTAATTCCAACATGTATCTAATGATGTATGATAAACATTATGATAGGTAGCAGCAAAATAATTATTCTACATTTTTGTTAGACCAGCGAAATGGTCCCGCATCACAGCAGTCTAACCTTAAGTTAGTCTAAATAGACCTTATCATCTAATCTGGTCAGCAAGAAAAAGCTCATTTTGTGTTTCTTTTATTGCAGCACAGCAATAGTTAAGAGTTCTGGCTAGATATTATAAATGTTATTTCATATGAGGTGTTGTACATTATGCCATTAGAGTTGCATTTCGCTGAATTCAAGAGAACATAGGAAAAGATGAACTAACAGGAGCTGACAGAAAATCCCATGTTCAGGTTTTTGAGTTGTTTCTTGTGTCCCAGATCCAGTAAGTCATAACAAAGTAGACTAATATAAGAGCAGACACAATGAATTAGCATGAGCTAGACTCTCTGTTTATTTACCTTACCCTACCATAAACATGTACTGACGCGGGTGGTCAGTCCATGCTCCGTAGCCCAGTGTAGTGTCTACATCAGCACACACCTTAGCTATAACTCTTTGTTAAAGGTGAAGAGTAAGGAGGAGTCTAGGTAATGATGTGTATTGTATCATACATAAGGGCTGTTGCAGCCAGCATTCAGAGTAAAGCTGAACGTTGTTGTGAGTTAACCATCCTGGAAAGGTTGTGTTCTAGTAGAAGCTTAATCCTGGGCCCGACGTCTCGTAAATAGTGTAATCCGTTCAAATCTCCGGGATTAGATTAGAGTGAATTATCTACACAAATCTGAAGCACTTGAAATACAATTCTATGCTAGAAATACTAAGAATACCCATGTGTAATAGTGATATCATTCAGAAATGACAAGTTTTCATTTTTTCCATAGCCATGTGGTCTTGATCACCACGTGGTGATCACCAAAAAGTGATCACATGACCACATCTGCACAAGGTCTATAGAAACTCAAAGTAAAGAGCCAATGTATTAGCAGGTTGCTGAAGTAAGGTGCTTTCTGATTGGCTGAATCGCAAGTAGACCCTGGGTATAGTTTCCTGCAGTATGCCCTTGGTAAACTGTAATTGGCCGAACGGCCCAGCAGCTGTGGGCACCAGCAAATTAGGTCATTACACCATTATTTAAACTGATCACCAATATGGTGGCCAACCCATACTGGGTACTTATGACGTCATCTGCACAACGTCTAACCTCAGTGGGAAATCAGTGTATACTGAGTGGAGAATCAGTGTCTGCTTGCAGTAGTAGTTCAGTGGGAAATCAGTAAAAATCAGTGGAAAAACAGTGGGTGAGCAGTGGTAAATTCAGTATGTCCGAAATATTAAATGAGGTGGCAGTAGAAATCAGTGTACAGTCAGTGGTATATCAGTAGCTCATTTAAATATTTTGGACATAGTGATTTAGGAAGTATACACTGACTTTTGTTCCGGGTAGTCCTTGGAGCTGTTCATTGTCATTTGAGATCTTGTCATGGAAACGCAATAACACAGGAATAAATAAAGAACATCCTTTCACACGATGTTATGTCTTGCATAATACCGGAACTATTATTATGTATTGGACGACAGTGGTTGATAGAGGAGGACACTTAGATAGGAGCTAGCTTTTATCCAAAGGCGAAACAACCTCTTAAAAGTAAGGGTGTGTGAGACGAGGCTTCTACTTCCCTGGTCAAGACCACAATGAATCAGACTATGGAGAATGGTGGTTGGCATCTGAGTTTCCCTCCTTTTGTGCCAAGCAAGGGTAATCTGTCTTTTCATTGGTCAATTTTGTGTATTGGACCAAAGGGAGTTTACTAGACCTGATCTCATTGGTTGAGACTCAGGGGACCTTGAGGCTAACTCTGTATGTGGGTTGCCTATTTTTCCTATAAGAGGATTAATTATAAATTTAGTTAGAGAAATGAAAAATTAAATTAAGGTCCATATATTTTAGACAGATCAAGCATTGTGGTTTCGCCGGTTAGGGCTCATCAGTTGATCTTGGGAGTGAGTCCTTAACCATCACAACCCACGGACGATACTGTGGCTTTAAAGGAAACCTTGCACATAACTGCAGGCTAGTTATTTTTCAATGAATTCAATTCAGCATATTATTTACAACGTGCACAGTCAATGTAAGCAAAATTGCAGGAAAGTTCCTAGTCTATCCACAGTTATGGGACATAAGAAAACTTGTATTTTATTTCAATTTTTGAGGGAAATCTCCTAATTTATGACGTAGCAAGGGGAGTTATTGGGAAATCCCACCTGCCCTTATAAGGGAATCCCCAACCCTGTAGAAATTGTAATAAGGTTTATGCCCTCTAACCCCAATTAGATACATGTAGCTAAATGCAACTCATAACAAATTAATATACATATCCATCTACAACCATTCATTAAAAAGGAAATTCTAAAATAACTTTAGAGGGAATTCCCCTAGTTGTGACGTAGCAAGGGGAGTACCAAACAGGCCAGCATTTAGGGAATTCCCAAAATTAAAATCTTTTCCTGAATAATTCCTTAGAACCTTGGCCTTTTCACGTTTTTACTTTTGAAATATTTTTAGAATTCTTAACTCAAGTTAATTTAATAAAATATAGAACTTAGTGAATTTATGTGCAAGTTTTCCTTTAAGTATCCCCAGGTTCTTGGTCTAGCAGCATAAAAAGACCAGGCTCTGGGCCTAGAGGCAATAGTTCTCTGCTTATGAACAGGGCGGCCAGGCTCTTGGCCTAGCCTGGCTTCTTCACCTAGCCAGGTTTTGCCGGTTTCATAGAGTTACTACTTGTAGCACTGGCTTGGCCAGCCTGACGAAACACTCCACGAACAGCTCCTGCTTTGGTTACAGGGGCTTGTGGATGTTGCTGGACTCTGGTCGGGAACTCTACAACAGCCTGTGCGACGATTTTCATTATCTTGGACTCTGTACCGTGTAATGGGTCCTTGGTCAACTGCATCTTTTGTATAGCTGTATTTAACTACTGCAAATCCTATCATTTACATATTTCCTTCATTTCAATGGTCGGGAAGGGGCATCTCTGGGATGTTGGTCATAAGGAAACAGGTAATATACTTACTTAATGTAACTACATTTGTAGTTCGAAAAACCGGGCAGGAAAACAAAAAGAGGACACTTCCTTATTACCCCTCACGGTCACCTCGATTTCTTTGAATATTGCATATAGACGTGTTTTTCATCTAAAGAGGTAAAGTCAGCTCGACCTTTAGCAACAGCTCCTACGCACTGAAAGCCTACGACTGTGTTCAGAGAACTGTTGATTAAGAAGTCCCACTCCCACTCCCACCCCACGGTCCAGTATCAATATCCTGTACGTCAGTAGGTGTCTCCAAAAATAGTATAGGCTTCGTTGGTGTCTCTCCCAAAAGAAATGCCGAGGAGGAGTCCTAGGCCACTAACCACTATCCGGAGGGGGTCTTTGCTCATGTCCCTCGAAAAGGCTCAATTCCAGACTTTTGGGTGGACAAGCTTGGAACAGGTCTTTCTCCAAGAAAACTCCAAGAAAACTCCTGAAACTACCTTTCTCAGTCCCGTCCCCTAAGGCTCTTTAAGGCTCTTTAATGTTTAAACTGTATAGCTTATTGTCATGGTGTTGGGGAGCTTCTGAGAACCTATTTGAGATGGTGACCGAGGAAACAGTTGAATAATAATGAGAGTATATGATTGCAAAGAAAAACATAACTCAAGATGAGATTTTAAGAGAATCTTGTTTGACAACGGACTTCTCCATGTTTCATGCAAGAAACGTGTACTTTATAGTCCTGATGAACTAGGAATATACGAAATGTACTCTTTAATTGGTCAAATTTTGCCACGAGGATCATCTAATATTCTTTAACTTTTGTTCTGAAACTTCAGTAAACAAAATATTGCAAACGCTTATAACCACGGTAAACATAATAATTATAAAAACCAGAGATAAAAAGGAATTCTGCTACGTACTTTAAACAAGAAGTAAAAATAGACCTATTCGTCTTGCAGTCATGGGGCGTCACCGGAAACGTCGGACGTCCAGTAGTTCGGACAAATCGAATGGCGCCACCAACGGGCGCTACAGGAACCATGCCGCTCAGGGCGACGCTGCCTACGACGGCACCGAGGGTCAGTCGACCATGAAGCGGCTGTTTGGTTTTGAGCTGGACGACTTCCCGTCATGGTCCAAGTTTGTCCAACTGCACATGAGGCCCACCGATCCAGCAGGTTTAGCCGTGGTCCGCATTGCTTTTGGTAAGTGAACGGTATTTATTGTATTGATCAATGCGGTGTTCACCCCCATCTATCCCATATCTGTGTTTGCTTGCAGCATTAGCGCTTCAAGGGCTTACTTTTTTTTTTTAACTTGTAGGAAACCTGGGAGCCACACATATAATGTATAATGTTCCAAAAGGTACCACCTCGCACTTGCTCTACACCCTTATGTATCACAATCCAGCGGGCGCGACCATTCCCTGAAAGTTAAACCGCTTTAAAAATATGATTTTATGGTACAAAATTCTTGTTATTCCCTTATATCAATACTTAAGACATTGAAGAGACAAACAAGAATCCAAGCTGAATGATACATTATAACTGTTCGCAACATGTAAACTGTCATAGAAAATAGTCAAAATTATCAACAGGTTTTCGCTATTTATCTCCAGGCTTATTGATGGCTATCGACATCCCCCAGGAGCGCGGGCTGGGTTACGCCGACTACAGGTGGGGCGACCCGGACGAGTGCCGCTTCCCGCTTTTTAATTTCCTCAAGGTGCTTCCCATCCAGTGGATGTACGTCGTCTACCTGGCCATGTTCTGTGGTGAGTTGAGGCCATTGCAGGTTTCATTTTGAATATTTGTAATATACGGATGTTTTTGGTCAGGGATTCATATAGTGGTACAGCGATTGACATTATTAATAACCTTTAGCGCCATCGTACAAGAATGGAAAAACACATGGCGTGTATGTGAATTGTCTTGATGAATAAAAGAAAATCACATCTGAGGGGCAAATTAAATGCATAATAATATGGTTTGTTCTCGAAAAATGTGGCCGTCGTAGAGGGCTGGCCGCTGGTAAAGATGGTCGAATATAGGGGATCACTTTACTGCAATAGACAGGTCGAAGTAGGTTCCGATGAATTAAGTACACCCACAGCATGATACGTAGATCAATTTACATAGCTACATCTAGGGTCAGGGATATTGTTTATGTCAGGAAAGGGAAAGGAGCTTTACATCTTCTTCCGGAGAAACTTATTCACATAACAAGATCATTTTCTTCAGAATTTTCAAAAATGAAAGTACAAATTTATCAGAGTTGTAGATCTACTACTCATTTTATCGTTATTTACTCTCCTTCCCCCCGTGCACAGCGGCCATCGGGTTGATGCTGGGATTTCTGTACCGTCTCAGCTGTTTAGTATTTGTACTAACCTACTGGTACATCTTCCTCTTGGACAAGACCACGTGGAACAACCACTCCTACCTGTATGGCCTCTGCGGCATTCTCTTTCTCTTCACCGACGCCAACCGTTATTGGTTAGTATTGAACAGCTTTAATAAAGTTTTGCCTTTGGTTTACCTACTCTCTAATTAATAATGATATTGTTTTTCATTTCAAAGAATTTAAATAGAGATTTCACGATCATATTCAATAGTATTCATGATAGACAGCGACTGTTCGGTTTGCATTAGTAGAATTATAATTTTTTGCAAAATAATTGGTTGTCTCCAACATATGATTCTTGAACTTTATGAAAAAATATCCTATATAATTCTGATATTTAATTTACTTATCTAGGTCCATAGATGGGTTGATAATGAAGCGAACCCAAAACACACACGTCCCATTATGGAATTATGGACTCTTCAGAGCTCAAGTAAGTACACATCCTTTGCCGTGAGTCACACAAGTATCTTTAAATGAAAAAAGTAAAATAATAAAAGTGTATGTGATTGTCGTTTGTTGGAGTTTTCCTAACTCTGGTTTTGTTCACTTAAACTTTCCTTTCCGACTACAGATATTCTTGGTGTATTTCATCGCGGGTGTGAAGAAGTTAGATCATGACTGGGTCAGCGGTTACTCTATGAATGAACTCTCAAAACACTGGGTCTTCTTACCTTTCACGTAAGTAGATATTGAAGTGTTCCAGCCTACATTTCATACTTAACAGATACATTTATTTGATTTTAAGGCACGTATCGTTAATGGAGTACTAACATTGTTTGTTCATACCAACCCTTGTCGGCATGGAACTTCATAAAGGACAAGACCCATGACCATAGTTTATTTTATGTTCTTTACTAGGAATTTTCTGACTCACGAGCAGATCGACCTTTACATCGTTCACTGGGGCGGGCTCTTCATCGATCTCTTCATGGGATATTTTCTCTTCTTTGACTTCACCCGGCCGTTAGGCTTCCTCATCGGCCTAAGCTTCCACGCTATGAATTCACAGATATTTAGCATTGGTTAGTATTCTTTACTTATATGAAGATAAATTTGGAAAACCAGACAACTGTAGATAATAGATATCAAAGAGCCTCACACTCACTTATGATAGCTATTTCTTAAGCCTGTATTCCACATACCGATTTTGCTACTACCGATTTTGTATTTGTTTGAATTTCTCTAAGAATATGATATGAGACCTTACATATTATATACCATTCAAAAGAGAATTTTAAGACCTTTGTATTGATGTATGATATATCTTTATTTGACCATTATATCGACTGCCGATTTTCAAAATCGGCAGCAAAATCGGTATGTGGAATACAGCCTTTAGATGGTAGCAAGGCCCTGCTATTCTTGTACATGTTGATTAAGGAGATCTGGATCATATTCTTCTCATCATTTAGTCCTTACGCACCCACAAATGCAAATGTCAAAACTAAAATATACTAACAGTTGTTTAGCCAAGTGGAATACATAACCTAAGCTTAAGATTCTAAGGTTGTATAAGCATTTCTTTGGCATGGCAGTTATTGAAACAAAAGCAGAATTTATACACAATATCTATTATTTCTAGTATCGTGTTATTGTATGACAATGATTTAAATAGAAATAGGAGGTTTGTTATTGAACAGACAGGATAGACGCATTATCTTCAGAAAACATTATCTATCTCCCCTGCAAAAGTCTATATGCTGTTGCTAATTGCTCGTTTATTTTCATTGAAACCAGGTATGTTCCCTTATACGATGATAGCCACCATGCCCCTGTTCTGTGCCGCTGACTGGCCGAAGCGGCTCCTGTCCTACCTGCCCCAGAGACTGCATACGGCGCTCCCCTCTCTCTCCGCCCCTGACGCCAGCAGCGCCTGTCTCTACCAGAAACACCAAATAAAGCCAGAGCCATCACAATACAATGTAAGCGGGTTTTTTTTTTAAAGGTTTTATTTTATTATTAGCAGTATATCTTTGTCTAGAAACCTTATTGAAGTGAAATAGCAGTTACTTTATTATGAGGCAGACAATTTACTGGGGGATATCGTCTTTTACGGGAAATAGATTTAATGGGGAAAAAAAGGAAAATGTGCAGAAGCCAAAATTTCTCCATTTCTGATGTAGAATCATAAACAAATACAAAACTGTTATTTTGATCTTATTGTGATTGCCTTGATGCAAATAATATGATTATACTCATTATGTCGTTCATGCTGAGCTACGTGTAAATGTTTATACCATTATCTAAAATAATTTATTCTGCTTCATCAAATTTACAGATGCATAGGTTCATTATTGAATTCACTGTAATGGTGAGAGCAATACAATGATATGAATTCTCCAATTTGTATGTTAAGGGTGGAGACGAGCGGAGGTCCCGGCGGTCTCCCGACTGTATATACGACAGCGCTGTAGCACGAGACAAACCAACATTGAGGCATCAGCTTAGTGCAATAGGAGTTGTCCTCTACCTTCTCACCCAGTGCTTTTTGCCTTATTCTCACTTCCTTACCAAGGTAAGGCAGTTTTGTATTTAAATTTTTTTTTTTTTTTTAAATCGAAGATCTGTTTTCAATTCACTATGTTATGTAACCGTGAAAAAGCTTATTTTATTCATCAGTATTGTAAGCACACGCTGCTGTAGTTTTAAACATTTTAATGATTGTACTCATGTATCTGTTTATTATCCCAAATTGTATTTTTTTTCCCATCATGATGCATTATCTTTTCGTTTGTTGGTTTTATTCGTATTTCATTCAATTGCGTTTATCTTTTTTCACAGTATAATTTCCAGTAAGTAAACAGTTCCAATGTTGGAGAGTTTCTTTCGCTTTGACGTTTGGCTTCCTTCTGATTTCTTGCCTTCTTGAATGGTATAGATTCGTTTGGCACATTTTTAGAGTTGTAGTAGCGGGTGTGCATGAGAATGGGTTTGCCATTTTATCACAAAGGTGTGATTCTGTTCATGAAAAAGCTTTAAAATATCAAGATGCGTATTTCTCCGTATTAATTCATATGATATGGCAATGTAAATCAATGTTGCAAGCAATTGATTCACTATGTTACGTTCTCACTCTAAATTATTCACATCAAACGATTTCAGAATACGTATCAAATTAATTAGGAAATTACTAACCTGTGATGAATGCAATCCCGTTGCCTTATATATCACCATCGACGGTTGATATGCGAGAAGAGTAGCCTAGATAATGATACCACTAATCTTGCTATAATAACCATATACTTCTATCTTTGGATGTTCTTTTTTATTGGTGAAAAGAACATTATTATCATAGTGCATGTTCGACCAACAGTAGGAGTAAAATTTGTTAGAGAAAAGTCTAGATAGAACCAGGCTTGTGACCTAACATATTAGCATCTTTCTACGTCCAGAGACTCGTATTCTAGAGACCTGCCGTTGAAGGAGCATTCATCTGCCTATTTCTCAAATGCCGGACCAGAATTTTTCTTCATTATCCATAGATAAACGGAAAATAGATATACTCCATCGTCTTTTTAGATTTGCACTGATTTTCTCATAACAAAAGTATTTTGCATGAGATATATTGAGATGAACAAAACAGACAGAGGAACAATAATCGTAAAATCTTAACTTAGCACCCAGTGTGCCAGAAAAAGATTTCTATTCAGCTTCCTTTAAAAAAAACCTTGATCTCTGGGATTCTCATTCTTAAATGAGGTTTTGGGAAAGAAGATATATTTTCTACATGCACCCATGGCACAGCACATTTATTCTGCTTACAACAGTCAGTATGGCTCTTCATTTCCAATCATGGCATTGGTGAAACCAGCTGCAGTCGAGCTTATACTTCACTGCGTCATCTTTCATGAAAATAACACCTTTCCTTGCACAGGAACATATTTCTAAAAGTTAACTTAATTGGTATGTAAACCGGTAATCTGGGTATGTTCAGTTACACAAATTCACTCATTTATACGTGTGAAGTCACATATTTCCTATACTAGACATTCTTAAAATCTCAGACTTTAATCAACAACAAAATTTTAAATTTGCCGCATCGTCTTCTTCTAGCTTATAAATATTAAAAGATATCACATAAACATGTGCTATGTTTTTGAAAAAGCAGAATACATGTTATTAATTTGAAAATATAAAATCATGTTAAATTGTCATATACCTGGAATATACCGCCGCCTGAGGCATAATGCACCGACGCACCTGTATTAATGCATTAACTCTCCCCCATACAGGGCTATAACAACTGGACGAACGGCCTCTACGGCTACTCCTGGGACATGATGGTCCACTCGTGGAGCACGCAGCACATTCGGATCACCTACGTGGACCAAGACGTGGGCGACGTGGGCTTCCTCAACCCGGACGCCTGGACCAAGAGTAAGTGGCGCTGGAGTGCGCACGCCGACATGGCCAAGCAGTACGCCATGTGCATCCAGCAGAGGCTCCGCGAACACAACATCACCAACCTAGAGCTCTACTTTGACGTGTGGAGGTCGCTCAATGACAGGTTCCAGCAAAGGTGTGTGTTGGAAACTTCTTCTTTTATCTATTAATTCTATTCTATTCTTCTTTTCTTTTTTTATTTTATATATATTTATTTCTTTGTTATCTATTTCATTTTTTGTTGGGAGGAGGGAGATTGAATCACAACTTGTAATTATTTAAAAAATGTACTGCTGCCTTCCTCATCAAAGGTAATTGTTGTACATATTGTCTCTACCTCGTATATCTTTTACTTGAGGTTTTAAGCTTTGATTACTGTGACCTATGATATAATGCATTTGGATAAAGTTTGATATGCATAGAATTATTCAAATAAGTATTAAGTCTGAGTCGGATAAAGTTTTTATATAAATATTTATTAACTCTGATTGTTTTTCTCAGGATCTTTGACCCCCGCGTTGACCTGGTCACGGCTGAGTGGCACCCGTTTAGGAAGACTCCCTGGTTGATGCCGCTACTGACCGAGCTCTCTGATTGGAGGGAACAGTTAGACCGTATTGAGCGGTCCATCTACAACAGTTCAGCAGACATGGATGTCGTCTTCATTGCAGACTTCCCAGGTAAGTTAGTTTGAATGGCTCATTTTCAGATCGATAATTTACCCTGGTTGACAGTTTTGTTATAATGTTATAGCAGATTTGTACTATCTTTGATAAAATAAATCTGTCCATGACATGTTGCAAGAATGTAGTTGCCGTTATAACCATCATTTTAGGTATTTTATCCACAGTAACACTTCGTATGATAATTCATGTAAAAGTTAATTGGTAGAGGGTTTACCGAGTAAACACAGACATAGATAGCCGTTCCATTGAAAACACTTTGTTACGCAGTAATGTTACTGATAAAATCAGAAGAAAGAGCCTGGTAACAGATATGTAGTGAAGATGCATGTCATTAAGTCTGACTAATTGTCGTACATTTAAGGTCTGTCCCTTGAGAATTACATCCAGGAGGACCTGCAGGAGACGGAGATCTCAGTCCTCCAGGGCAGCGTCATCGTCGAGCTAGTCGACCGGAACGAGAACCACAGCTTGGCAGACGGCGAGTCCATGCAGGTCAGTATATTGGAGAAATGATGCTGAAATTCTCATCCATTACTTCCTCTTCTTTGTATAGCTATTCTATTAATCATTGTACATCTAGGTTATACTTAGGGTCATCGCTTACAAGGAACTTGTAATCGGTGCCCATTCTTTCAACTGTATCTATCTAAGCCCATCCAACATTGGGTATAACCTAGGTTTGGACAAGGGTTGGACAAAATAATGTTATAAGCCATCCTTGTTTCCAAGAGTTGGGGTTACTGAAATTAGCAAGAATTATGTTTTTCTATATCCTCAAGTACTGCCTGAACATTATGACTTCTTAGATTTCATCAACTGACAAATTTGCAAGTTTGCCAGCCAAGCAAATGCTGAATTTCAGGACAAAATAGGGTTGGACATTATGGGCAGGGCTGACAAGCTTTAACATTGTTTCCTATGGGAAAGGGCCAAAATATGAAGCTGCATTCTATAAATTTTAGGAGCAATCTGTCAACTAAATTGCTTTGATCACTTTTGTATTATACACCTGTCTTTATTATGAGGCGATGGCATTATGGAACTTTTTAGGCTTTAGACCTCGTTAAGGCCTTAAAACCGCCATCGGCGAATTCATATACTTAGAAAGCGAAATAATGCGACAATTTGCGCAAATACATCGCGCCATTTTCCGCGCCCGCGTCGGACGTTTGGACGGGGGTTCCCCTTCAGACCGGCCGGTGCAAGCGTGCCGGTCGGACGTGTTGGCGGGAGGCTGCGCCCTTTCCGCCTGGATTACAGCGGTATCTGATGCTTTCAATATATATATTTTGGAGTCTGGATTACCTTAAACGCATACAACGCATTGAAAACTCATGCGGGAACTATGCGTTCGTATCGAAGGCAAAACATTGGATCGATCGGACACGTGGAGGCACTGTCACACCCTGCTGTCAGACCTAACATGGCGCCGTCAACCTTTCGCCGGGTTCTCTCCCCTCACGCCTGCATCGATACATTGAACTCAGGAAACCAGGATGACATTAAACGCATCAATTGTGGAGGATATACGCATTGAAACGCATTGAGGACTCGAGCACAGGCCTTAAAGGTGGGTTCATATATATTTTTTCCAGCATTTGAAATGATACCGTTGAGCTTGGCCTAAACGCCCATTGGTCGGACACTGGCAATCTGCAAAATAATTATTTAGACCTTATTAGGCCTATCAAAATGAAATTCATGTATATATCTATGTTCTCATATATGTGAGGGTCCTATTTGTCATATAGTTTGATCTTTTTAGGCCTAGAAACGCTTGCAAGAATATTTTACAGATGGTATGAAAAAATGACTGGACTCAGACTCAGATAGGCTAGGCCTAAGCCCCCTCCGTCACTGTCAATGTATTATGGCGTCTCCGAAAGCAATTATTTATGATCCAATGATTAAAAGATTTGAGAAATTGTCACTATAGTGTCATTTTTTTCTGACCTACCACCAAAATATTCAATCTGTCTAGGCCTAAGTCACTGTCACTGTCTGAATCGTTCCCATTCAATGTTAAAACATAGGCGTCACACTGTCAATAAGTTCTCCGGTGCTGTCAGTGTCAGTGTCGGACCCAGATGTCAGATTTCAAAGATGAAATTATTTCTGAATTTGTCACTATAGTGTCATTTTTCTAGACCTACCATCTAAATATCTGATTCAAAATGTAAGACATATCTAGGCCTATTCTATCAGTTTACACCTACCCTAAACAAAGGCATAAAATTCATCGCCTCATTTTGTATCTTTTGATACTCTCAGAAAGCCCCTAACTGCTTTTGGACTTGTTAGGGAATAAGTGTGGAGGCAATTCTAAACATATGTAAACATTATAGTAAACCTTAATGTTGGTGTAAATTGGGATGGGCTTATTCTCAGGGATGTAAGTTTTCCGATTTTTGTCTGATTTAAGATTTTTTCTCATCGCCTCAAATACAAATGTTAAATTTCTTACATCACGTTTTATAGCATTTTAAAATAATCTAAGATTTTCTTTCTGGGGTTTCAGACTTTATTTTTTTATGAACGGTCACCTGTATCCCTGAATTCTTGTGTTCCCTAGGTGCCCCCAGGAGAGTACCACAACGTTCACACGGTGAGTGAGACGCCGTCCTGCTACATGTACAAGTTTGTGAACACTACCGAACGGGACCTGGCCAAGAACCTCACAGCATATGAGACGAAGAAGGCGGCCCAGAACGCCAGCAACAATGGGCAGGACTCGGGTGAGTAGTGGCTCAGGCTTCTAGGGATGGGCAGATGCTATTGGAATGACCCAGTGTATAGGAGAAGGGTGAAATGGGGTCCTGTACTTGGAGAATCGAATGAAGTCCATGTGCGAAACCAGTGTTTCTGACTAGCATTTGCAGTGTGAATAAATTTTTTTTAATCTGAAGGGGCCAGACACTCTTGCACTCCCCTGGGGAAAATTCTTATTAGTAGAAAGGTTACATAGTAAAAGAATTGAAAAAAGTCGTAGTGGCATTAGCATAACTGGAGTGGGACTTGCGTTTTTGAATGAGTGATTACAATTAAATTAAGGATCGACATGTAGGTGGAACAATTCTGATGAAAACTATAACCCAGGTTGATTCAAGGAAGTTTTATTTGTGTGCTTAATCAATTAGTGTCTACGGAGAGCAGTGACCATACGGCACCAGGCAGCGAGTCGGGCGGAGTTGTAAGTGGGGGTGAGAGCGATGAGCTGGATCCGGCGCTCGCCGCTGTCTATGACCAGGTCAAACAGGAGCAGGAGCGACTCGCGAGCAAAACCAACCGTACGATGTGGGAGCGGTTCGAGAAGTTTTCCAAGGACAAGTACCAACTATTTTACCGGAGGTGAGTGGTTTGAGATTATTTAATTCATGTTAGACTTTGTTAACCTGTTCTTCGTGCTTGTGCTTCTCGAGGGTCTTTAATAATTAATTTTAAGTTCTTCACCTTTATCTAAATCAGTCGTATTTTAGAGTAAATGCTGTATTGCCAACTTTGTAAGGAACCACTACTGCATTATTCTTTCTAAAAATGTTAGCATTTTGTTTTCGCCTATTTTCAGGGACAATTACTAAAATGTACTATTTTCTATTTCTTCAAAGCTGTTTTACACGTTTTGACGCAAGCAACTTCTCTTTGCCCATGTTCCATGCTCGTCGCAAAACTTTAAACGTACTTTATTCTTTTACAGTGCTTTACTTACCAGAGTGGCATTGAAAAGTATATACTCCGGGAAGCCATTCGTCGAAGTTTTCAACGATACGATTGGCATGCATGATGACATCACGCTAGAAATATGAAGTATGGAATGAATATAGGAGGAAAACTAATCTCGTTTTATCAAAGAAGGACTAAAAGAAATGTGTGCCTTGTGAGGGTACTCCACCGATTAGAGAATGGCAGCCCCATCCCTCTGTGTTCTTTAGTAAAAACTGATAAGGGGAGAAGAGAAGTTGACAGCATTTGCATAATTATAAAGAAAAGAAATTCTTGGTTAGTGTTAACTCCCAACGTGTTTTCATGTTTGAATGAATCAATCTTGAAGGTTAACAATTTGCTTACTACTTTTACTATGATTTACTATTTGGAACAAGCTAATGATGTTAAACTATTCAGACTGTAGTATTAGTTCACTGTAGATTGTGAGTGCACTGTGGCGAATATGAACAAGTTAAGAGAAATTGTTTTCAACGTGGACTGTTTACAACAAGGTATACCGTAACTATTTGTAGAGACTTGGTTTCAGAATCGAGAGTTAATGAGATATATCCGCTGCAGTCTAAATCCATGATATTAAAAAACAAATCTTAGTAAAGATTTGTACCGTGTGGGTGCCATTTGAGATATATTGATTTGTACGTGTCATTGAGAATTATACCAAGTGTTTGTAGGAGGTAACAAAGAAGTCATAGTCATTACTTATGTGTTAATGACGCAGTAAATGTTATAAACTGAGACTTGTCATTTTGATTTCAACGATTTACAACTGATTCTTCGCGCAATTACAATTATGTAACGCCATATATGTGTACCAACGAGAAACTGATGCTTATGAATCTCAAAGTTGACAACTGTAATGTATAGGAACAAAGTTTCGTTACATTTTGTGATTTGAATGATCTAATATTAGCAGATCTCCTTAAATGATGAGGTATTATATGCATGTCATTGGGTATAACTTGTGTTTAAGTATGCACTGTTATCGTGAAAGAAAATGCATGTGCATTATATTATAAAGCCATTTGTAAGGAAAAGAAAGTAGTGCGTTCGGAAAAGATAGTCAATTAAACCCATATCTAATCAGCCCAACACCAAATAACGGTTATACGACTGTTAAACCGCAATAGCAATATTTGGTTAACAACGTGAAAAAAATGCGATATTTTTGTAATTGCACCATGGAGTTCAAGTAAGTGCTTTCCAGTTGAACACTCAAAATATTGTCACCATTTTAGCTTTGTGTGCTTTGAATCCTGCTAAAGGATAAGTATTAAAGATTGGTTTGTAAGACATCTAAGGATACTCTATCACAAAAAGAGGACCGTTTATTGTGGTCTCTAACCCATATACCCCCTAACACTGTTCTGAATGTTCAATGAAACGACCTCTCATAACTGAGTAGAAATAATTGGAGGGTACGTTTAAACCTGTTCGTTTTTCTGTGGGTGCTCAATGATAGAATCCCCTTGCTGCTAATTGCTCCATATCTTTTCATACTATTGTCTTGCAATTTTTTTTTTTTAAATGGTCGTATCTGACAATGAAAAGCGTAGGGACGACCATGGTTTATTGGTGTTTCTCCGCGTACTCTGATTTAATTATACTTGAAATGCGATAAAATATAAGTTAAGTAATTCTTATTGAACAGGGAAAAAACAAGTTAAATAAGTTATCCCTCTATCATATTTAATCTTTATATGTCGATTATAGATGAAATTATGTCATATTAGATCAAGCTGTATCGGTTAAGTGTAGTGATGCCCATGAAAAATAACAGTAGGGACGTTCCAAGTTAACTGGTTAGATAATGTTTTCTGATCACGAAATTGGATGCAGCCCCCTGATTAGCTTGGGGCGGTTAACCTCCAGTAGGTAGTTACTTTTAACCCTCCCCACCCCTGTGTCGTTACATTGTAATTTGCCAAGTCATGTATTGCATGCACGTTAGATATCCTACAAGTTGGATGGAGATGCGTACAATATTGTATTTGACATTCGGTACGCTGGTAAATGTATATATATGTATGTGATATGGTTGTCGATTAAACAGTTCAACAGCTCGATATGAGTAAACCTCGTAGACCGATGAGATCCCTGTAGGTACTTTAACAATGCTGGTGCTATAGAATACTGGGCCATTTGGAAATGGCCAAGGAGAACGAATCGTATAACAGAATATTTCCTACAGCCATTGATGCTTCTTGATTTAACTCAGCACTGGCTCTAGCTTTAGTCAAGATTTTCTTATGTTGAGAAAAAAGACTTCCCTGTGGTAAAAATGAAAAGGAATGGGCCACACACTTACAGGTCTTTAGCTGATATGGTTGGCTCAAAATCTAATGTTGCTAGTTACTTAAGGTATTTCAAGTGTTTCTCTTATCGCAAACCACACAACAAAAACTGATCTACTGTCGTATTAAGAGTTAATGTCTGTGTACAATGACTATGGAATGAAACAGCGAATAAATATTATATATAAAGTGTTTCAGTGCAGATGTGTTGTTATAAGTACCTGTATAAAAGTTAAGATTAAATGCTATCTTTGAATGTGACCTGTTTTTGTTAATTTGAAATATGCATTTTCTGATATAATTAATGTAATAGTTTTCTGCTAGGAAAGAAACATGACAAAGTTTACTTTTATACATACATTTATTTGTAGCATCTTTTGTTTGGTTGATACTGAACCAAGCTGAAACGATTTACATACATCTATACATATTTATACAAACAATACGTTGTGAACCTTAGCATAACATGAAATGCAAGTATGAATAAATACGCATCTTTAAATAATACATAACTTGAGCACGTTACTTCATTAATTTGGCGGCATCTCTTCCAATACTAGAAAATGTATACAGCATTTCACTTGCGCCCTCCTGTTCAAGTGTTACACATAGAGCTGTAATATATCTATATATTTTTAACAAAAAATAGAAGCATTACGGCAACAGAACAAGTAAGCATGCATTTATAGTGGAATGTCTTATTCCTCTAATTTCCTCTTACAGTTTGGAAGTTACCAGAATTTTAATGTAGTGGGCTTCAATGTTCGAAGGAATGAGACTGAAGTCAGGAAAATAGGAATTTGGCTTGTTTAATACAATGAAATTTGGTGCGAATGTTTAAGCGATTCGTCAAGACGGGTAACATGGGGCACTACTGGGGCGAGGAGATATCACTAGAAAGAAAGTTTTAGAATGAATGAAAAACAATGGTTGATTTCCTCATGTCCTGACCATCAAGAAGTTGAGTATCAACTTCTGCAATCAAGCAGTGACTACATTCCAGTCGTTTCACACTTCTAGAGACTTTTTTTTTCGCATCTAAAGCAATTAGTATCGAACTGATCGTTGAACCATAAATGTAACAAAAAGGCATTACTCATATTACCTCAAAACAAGTACAGCTTCAAATGATTATGGCTCTATTATATCATAGCATGAATTTTTAAAATGTTCCTTTTACTTAAACAACACTTGATTGATTTTGGAAGATACGAACTCCCTTTCGATAGTGGATGCTACAATACGTATGACTCATAGTGGCATTGTATAGGAGTGCTATAGAGTACGACAAAAAAGACTGATGTTTTTCCCATTTGCTTACACTGATACGTATTATCAAGATGCCGTGGCTCAAGATTGTTTTGGAATGTGAATGCCAACAGAAAAGCGCTGTGGTTTTTGTCTTGACTTTCTCTCGAGGGAATGACGTGTTACATAGCACATGTAAAAGGAATTGTATTTGCTGTATGCAATATAGTTTCGGAGCACACACGTATTATATTACCTCAAACTGACCTTTGAAAATAAAGTTACCTGAAAAAAAAGATTTCCTGGTGATGACGGTACTGTCACACCCGTATACTTGGTGCATAGTTATCACAGAAATAAACATAAATGTATCTATATTATGAACAGAAAAGCACTGGTTCTGTTGAAAATGAAAAAAAAATATAGTTGAGTTTGAGATTTTGTATCATGAAACAGTACATCACAAAAGTCACTTAACACGTGAAGTGACCAATTTGCCTATGTTTCGAACATAGGTTCAATTCAAACACATTTCACCATACAGAGTATAAGATAGGAGCAATATACAAGTGTACACACAGTCTGGTTTTCCAGAAGAGACACTAGGTGTTCAAAAGGACCACATAGATCACACTACTGAAAACTCCATAGACGACCGCTATTTTGCATGTCCTCGGTTTTATATTGACGGGTGCAATAGTTTTCCAGGGCCTGGAAAAATACTAATAATCATAAAAATAATGACTTGATTCCTCAAACTGAAGCAAGTTAACTTCTGTGCGAACAGTTACACGTGTCTTACTATCGGTCACCGACAAAGCACAATACAGTCAATGTTAAGCAAAGACTTAATACTCAAGTCTTCTAAAACCGAAGGCTAGTTTGGCCAGGCCTTTAGGTGTCAAAGAAAATGTTTCAAGTGCCTCGTTAATGTCTAATCAATTTCAGCAGAATGCTAAACTGCTGATATACAAAGTAGAACTCAACAGCAAAAGCTGTTGAAAATAGAGCATACTTGCAAAATGGAAGAATGAACGGCTAGGTCAACTCGGTGTGACGGTATAGCATCAATATGACAACCTATGAAAAAAGGTATACTTTCTGTAGTTCAAAATTCAATATCACCAATATACTGATGATCAGTATCGGGTTGTTATGTATAAAATGACAAAATGATATTTTTTCTTTCATAAGTCTTTCTTGTTCGGTTCATAGATAAACCAAATGTGGGACAAGCTGCGATTTTAGATTGTCAACTGCGATTTTCATTTTGTCAAGTGCAGATATTTCATTCAGTTCTAAAGTTCTTCAGTATTTACCTTTATTTAGCAATAATCAACAGAATTACCTTAGATAGAAAAAAAATGTCCATATACCTCCAGTCCCTATGGTTAATGTTAGGATGTTAAGAGAGCTATTAGTTCTCTCTTTATAAAGATGACACGTGTTTGTCTATGTGAACGCCTAAATTTTACAAAAACACATTCGTTTTGCCATCGTTATATTCGTTGGCTAAGTTCTCAAGCTCAATCTATCACATCTTCATATATTTCTTATAAATACCTTTTAATACGGGATAAAAGTCCAATCTTCGCGACTGAACGGATAAAATATATTTTTAAAATGCCGTTAATATGTGAAGACTCACAACATCTTAAGGCTCTCACGGTTAAATGATACTATTAGGATAATCATAAACATTTTTCCTATTGCAAAAGGTTTTTACAATGCTCAACTACCTATACCTTTATTCCCAATCTTAATCTTGCCGAATGTCCAGGTACAAAAGTTAAGGATTTTCATTTAAACAACCTAGCGCTGCGATTCTATCATGTCATGTTATCAAGTGCAAGTTCTATTCAGATATATTTGTGATCATCCTTCATAGGCATACCAAATAAACGTCATGTATTGAAAACACCGACTTGTGGTTTCATCCCCTTTGACACCAACCTAATAAAGCACCTGTGTGTTTGAAATATATTTACTTAAAAAGAAACAAAACAACCAACGAGAGTCCCGTTTCACCGTAGGGGGTATGCAAACTGAACAGGGGAGGAACATCGACCAGCGCTTGAGAAGTTCAGAAAGATTAGTATATAAAAGCGCCTCATCTGTTTTCTCAGGTTTTTCATTTTGCCGACAAGATAAATATATTGTAATGAGTGGATCCTATGACCACTTCTGGTACATCAAATAATGTAATCATATAGATATATATGTAACCTGATGGGGGAAAGGGTGATTTGGTGCATCATAGGGTTTTGGTTTTCACAGAACAGAACGTTGATTGCACGTAGTACAGATGTGGAGGACTTTGTTAAGACGGCTTATTTCTTGTTGCATTACTCACATTTATAGGCTACAAAAAGCAGTGACATTCACTCTTATATTGCTTAGCATACTATACAAAATGAGCACGGAATCAGCCCAATGATGCTATCAATGGCAGGGAATGCTTACCGATATAAAATCACCCGTTTGCATAAATTTACACCCCGTCGCCTACCATACCATCCTTCCCAGCTATCACTAAATACAACCCACTTTTGCAATTACCAATCCCTTTCTTTTCATCGATATATAACGAGTATTACCTCCTACTCTATGCGATCAACCTCTCCCTCTGGGGAAATCTACATAGCTCAATGCCAAATCATAGAATATAATGAATCATTCGGAACTCCCCTTACATTAGGAGTACAAGGTGGGGGTCAACTAAAACCGTTTTTGACTGGCCATACAAGTTCCTAGAGAGTGTAGGTGAGCTGAAATCTATTTTGTAATTTTAAATGAAAAAGTGAAAGCTCGAGGTCAACATGGCGATAGAGACAGAAGGAATCCTTTAAACTTCTCAAGGTCACCCTTTCTCCTTTTCCTTAGCAAAAGGTGTCTCTCAGGGAGCAACGGTTATCTTGGATATTAGATGTCTTAAATTGGCTTTGTAAATTAGTAACGATCTTTTTAGACGCCTATTTTCAGTTGGATATCATGAGCATACCATTTAAAGATGAAGACCAATGTCATAAACAAAGACACCATTAAGTCGCCAAGTATTAAAGTAGGCGTCAAGACGTACGTCCATCGCTAGTTACAGGCATATTGTACTCACACTTGGTGTTTTAATTAATTAAGTTAAAAAGCCTGGAACCATTAGATACAGCAGAAAATGTCGTGAGAAGAAAGCACCGGTGGTCCTAAGGGAACAGCATATCCTCATCCATAAACCGTCAAAATTATCAACACTATGATGATTTGTTCTCATAGGGTCACTGAACGCAGCTTTTTACCAGTCGTCGACCTTTATCCTTCTTTTTGTCCTCTCTCTTTTTGTCTTTCGGATTCTTTTTCTTCGGGGAGGCGGACGCCGGCGGAGAATCATCTTTAAGGGAGAAACCTAGGAAAGGAATGTGACATACAAATAATAGAGGAAAACTGTAAACATCAGTCTTTTAATTCTATCATAGGTTTACTGCTATTTTGATTTGGCTGTAGCCGTGTTTCCTGTTTCCGAAAATTTTCAATGATATATGTAGTGAATTCTGAGACAGCTGAATTTATTTCTGTATGTAAAATAGAGACAGAGGCTTCTTAATTTATTTATCATAGTTCGTGCTGAGTGAAGCAGTGTATGTAGGTGTGATTTGTTTTTTACCGTGCAGTGATCATTATCAGGTTAGTATCAGTTTCTATTCTACAGATCTATATTTGTATAGATCGTGGTGATACCATGCTACCGCGTACAAGTGCTAATGTTTGAATATTCATTCTGCCAATCCACAATCTGCAAGTGAGCGACTTATTTCTAATAATTACATATACCACTTAGGGGAAAAAGCTGCATGGAGCATGCATGGGGCCGTGTTAGTTTGGCGCGCACTTTTATTGAAGAATGGTCGACCGATTTATCTACCTACCACCACCTAATGACAGCTGATGATATCAGTGTAATTTTAAATGCGAGGCTTTCTCCTCATGAACCATTGGTTAGACGAATCTTATTTATAAAGACAAATCTAAGTTTTTTTCCATCTGGGTAGGGAGTTTAACCTGCCTATGAAATTAATAGTCTTTCGTAATACACTCCAGGTTACGCTTGGGGCAAAAAGTTCCTACTTTTCGTTGCACGTAAAGATTACTTAGTTACAGTAGGATGAGTCTTGGAAAAGAGAAAATATAGACCATGAAGGAATTTCATTTTGTTGTCATATTATTGATTAATCCAACGTGCATGCATATGACACATTACCATTATATTGACTGGATTAAGGTCAATCAAGTTAATGCGCACTTCAATGAGAACAATCATGAACATGCTAAAATAGTGATACGGCAATGTTAGACTGTCATGAGGTAGTCAACTTGTACGATTACAAAGTTCTGTTGCAATTGTAGCGCATAACAATCAGAGTCATTGCCTTGAGTGGTAGACTGCATATCTAGTGCTCTAAAAGTGTCACGCTTAGCATTCTGAGAGCCAGCGTACTTTTGTTAGCCATTCGCCCAAAGTAAAATAAGGAGTCATACTTCTATTGTACACTGGTGAAAGAAAAACAAAATTAAGATATTACAGATCACTACTTAAAACGTCTCCAACAAAAATGTCCTACATAATGAAAATAACAGAATATAAAAATCTATTTGTTTTTAAAAACTACAGGAAAGAGAAGAGAAAAATAAAGGCGAGTACAATAATACAGAACGCATACTTAGTGGGGAAATTTGTAAAAGAACTAAGTAGTTATAACATATATATATATCAATATAGGGTACCTTAAGAAACACAAGGATATGATATTCAATATCATGAAAGCCTTTGGAAACCTGAAGCTGTGTGCTCATAAAGAAATATGTCCAATCCTGAATCCAATTTCTGTGTCTTTTGGGATAAATATATGGGGATCAACACAATTAGTTTATGCAAAATTATTGTCTGTTAATTGAGTGGGTTGAGATATTTCACACGTTTGTTAAATGTTAAACTGTTAATTCAAACACATCGCGGACGATGAGAAATGGCAATACTGGAATCTAATAGTAATCCCAAAATTTGATGGGAGTTATAACTCTCATCTCCTTAGATCTAAGGAGAGCAGAGACAACAGTGTTATTACTTCGGTTTAATTTAGCTGCGTAATGTACAGCAAAGGGAAAGCCCGGGACCTGCGAAACTTGACAACACTGACCTAGGCGTCAGCTAAAAGACATACTTCCGAAAGAGCGCACGGCAACAGTTCCAGAGCAAACCGTCCGCGGTTGGGACCGTGGTCCTGAAATAGTGAGGGATCGTACCTTTGGCCTCCATCATCTCCTGGATCTCCTGGTCCTCCTCTAGGTACCTGAATGAAGAAAGGGGTAAAGGGGATTGAACTGATGTGGTGGGAAATTTTAAGTTGAGTGAACTGATTTGGTGGGACAGCATATTAGCAAGCCCCCTGGCAGATAATTATTTTAAGATGATAATGAGCCGGTACAGTAACAAGTTTAGAGGTTTTATTGTTTAAAAACCTACTCACTCCGATTCTGGGTCAAAATTATATTATTCATTTTCTCGTAGGGATGTATCATATAAACATTTATATGAATATAAAGGGTAGGGGGTGCTAGTGTATGGCCCAGTGCCTCCCCCTATCCTCTACTCCCCCGACCTAGGCCTGGTGAAGGGACAGGTCCACCAGTTGCCTGTAGCCCGCCGACCTGAGAACAAGTACTGGACGCGTGTTTTTTTTTTTTATTATTATTATGTGTTTATTACTAATAAATGGGGCGAACCATTGCCCAAAGTTCTGATGCCAACCTGTGTTGTCGTCATAATTTGTCCAAGGATTTATAAGCATTAATGTAATCAGAGGGGGTTCCTTTCATTTCAAACCCCATACCCATTTCACAATTTACAATATTATGGATAGATCACATTTAGCAAATTCTCCTAAAATCCTTCAACATTTAATAGCGGGCGCAAGGTTAGATGTAATGGCTGGTTACTCCCCGCAACCTGGCACCCCCCTCAACCAGCTTTTATTAACCTCTATGGCTCTTCACGCTCACCGTATTCGGTCCTCTTCTATGGAGTCGACGATGTTGTTCCGCAGCATGACCGTCTCCACCAGCTCCTGCAGCAGCGCCTCTTCTCGGATCTTCTCCGACGGCGTCTTGTCTGGGTGGAGGGATCAGATATACTGATTAAACCCAGGCTTTATGTAACTTATTGTCTATGAATGTGTTTTATTTGAGATAGATACATGAGGAAAATTGCCTAATAAATAGATCTAAAGAATTCAAATTTTATGAAAATTATCTTCAGCCATGTTTTGGACAATGTGAGCCTATTTTCCCCACAATTCTGAGCGGCCAGAAACGTTTTTGTCATTTATTTTGCCACATACCTAAATAAATCCTTTCCAAATAGAACATGCATCACTTTTCAGTACATATTAAAGAACAATATTTCTTAAGAGTGGCTTCACAAACAAGTTTAGGTCATAAACAATGAAGTTCTGCTCTTTCTAGAGATGCCACTCCTGACTGATATAAGAATAGGAAAAGTAGGAAACAGTTTTCCTCTTTTTTTTTAGAAGCAAATAAGAACAATTATTACCTTCAGGAATGGATTCCTGTCACAGAAACTGTATTTGAATAGCTTGAAACTACCAAAAATACTTTTAAACACATATGAATGTTCTGTACGAAATATTGGTTGTGCAACCCAAAACCACAAAAAAGTAGGGAATCCTACAAAAGTAGGAAAAATAGCATCCCTGTCTTTCTGAGTGGTTGAATCGTGACCCTCTTATAATGGCCTATGATGCCATCTAGGGCTTACCTGTTTTCTCCATGAGGCAGCGCAGGTCGTACTCGAGCTCCTCGTGCTGGGCCTCCAGCTCCTGCTGCCGCTGGCGGTACATCAGGTCCGACTCCTTACGGACCAGCTCGTTCTTCTTGTTGACCAGCTCGAACCATGCAATCATCAGGTCGGCCTCGTCCATGGCGTCGTCAGACTCTGAAAACAGCGCCGTAATAATGATGTTATTGGTACATATTACTAATATGTAGTGATAAACGTTAGAGGGAACAGGTTCTGGGAAAGGCGTAGTTGTGTTTATTATAGTTTTCTTTGAGCGTGAATGTAGATATATATAAGATTATTGGATGTCTAAAATTTAGTTTTGATTTTCATATTGATATTTCATTGCCATTGATAAACACTTCATTTCCAAGATAAAACTTTGAATTACGAGGAACAAATTGATACTAAAGCTACATATTTCATTTTTTTTCTTTAAGATCAACAATATTTTATGTTGCACACGTTGAAAAAATTAGGGCGATAATTTATGGAATTTTGTTTTAGAGATGAGATTAGCACACAGTTTAATCATTCTAAGTTGGTCGGGATGTAAATGATTACCAGTCGTCAAGAGTGTAGGCGTTTTGAGCATGCAGTTAAGCAAGGCGATTTAATATGCAAGAAGACAAGAAACTATCCAGGGGAAAATTATCAAAGGCTATTGATGTTGAGATACGTTCCTACCATCCTTCACATCGATAATTAAATTAAATATCTAATTTGAGGAAAAAAAGTAATTAACGAACTGAAAATGTCGAAAAAAAAAGTAATAAACTTAAATTGATTATCCAAAAGAAAGGAAAAACTGCCGTTACTACCAAGCACTCTCTTTGTAAGCTTAAAACAACAACTTAAACACTTGAATACTTCTGCATTAGAGCGTTCTCTCGCCGTCACGGCTTTTACCTTGCCTACCCCTTTTAAATCTCAAGCTTTTTGTGTTCAAGCCTGAAGTCACACATGTCCAAACAATCGTGTAAATTGCTGTGTAGTTTGCTCAAGCACATCAAACTGTATCGCAAGATACTGGGCTAGCACTAGAAGAGAATAGAATGCATTACCTTTCTGCTATATATCTTTCTTGCTTTCTCTCTCCCTTCACATCTCATGCACGACACCTCCACACAGGCTCCTACCAGCCCCTTTCTCATTTCCTCGCCATAATCAAGTTTACATTTCCAAACAAACTCCCTACTTGCTACATCACTGGTTATTATTATTATTATTATTACCTTTCCCCTTCTTATCAATTTAAAAATACCGTAATTTCTCATATATCTCAAAGCGTCACCCGTTGCTAAAAGCATCGGCGTTTTAGGAAGCGGCCGCTAACAAAGAAGCTAAATAAATTTACTGCATCTATAGTGCAAATACTGCCACTTCGATTAAAACTGCAAGCCCCTTCGGTTATTGATACGCAGCTGCTAAGAGGCATTCTTCTAATACGTGTCTCTCTTTTGAGAATTTACGGTAACATCATTTACCTAGGTGTATTTCAACAAAATGAAAATACATCTACACAAGTTATTTACAATAGATTTCCAAAAATATATGTAATCCTGTTTTTTGAATACGGAAATACTATACATTTAAAAAACAGAATTGCAAGTTTTTAGCTTGAATAATTTGTATATCTTTTGAAAGTACTGGGTGCCCAAGCTAAATATATCTGTACCTTACCCTAATAGTTTCTAATCCGTTTCAATGCATTCAGCAGCATGCTTTATCAGACATACAGCCAAGGTCAAATATTTGACCCTGAAAGGTCATGCCCTTAGAAGGGCCATATACAGTTGTCTACCACCCTCTGCCACCAGGTGGCGTAGGAGTAGTAGAGGGCCACCACCACCAGCACCACCGTCAGTACCACCACCCAGGGCCGGTGGTGGTGGTGGGTGGTGCCAGCAGGTGGTGCCCCAGGGGTGACGAGGCAGGAGGAGGTAGGGGAGGAGGGGAAGGAGGAAGGGAGAGGCGTACCGCTGCGGATCTTCTCCTCCAGCACGCGGCCCTCCTGCTCCAGGGACTGCAGCTCCACGTCCAGGTCCTCCAGGCGTCGGAGGATGGTCCTGTTGGAGAGGCGAGCCTCGGCGTTCACCTGGAGCAATGAGAGGTGGTAAGAAATAAAGAATATTTTTATGTCACTCCTCTGAAAAACGGTTTTTTAAAATAGTAATTCTGTCTTTTGCATTTTATTGTAAATAGCGATAACAAAGCCTTCATATGTTATTAATGTTTTTTTTTTTTTATAAAACAGTTGCAGTCATCAATTTTCGGCATCTCACAGACCGTTATCCGACGGCTTTTCATTTCGTAATTGGCTGGCATAGAAATAGTATATTTGGCAGATAATAGAGAAAGAGAGTGTAATACAATGTTTTAAGAAACTACAATTTTGAATATATTTCACACCTTCGTTTTCTGAAAGGCATATTTTAAAGAGGGGATACTTTTCAATCTCTCCATCACTTAGACCATGCTTATTTCTAGAATACAAAATAATTATCATCAGATTAAATAACTCTAAGAAAGAAAACAAAAAAGTTAAGTTGACGCCTACCCTGCGCTTGGGAGGAACATCAAGGTCTTGATCTGCGGGTACGGGTGGCAGGGGGCGGTTGGCGAACTTGCTGTCCCTATCAGAGGGCGTTTCCACCGCCCCTTTACCCCTCGGCCACCTTCTGGACGGGGGCCCGATCTCAGCATAGGGGTTGTTCCCATTAGTGGCGGGGGCCTTGTCGCCTTCATCGTCGAAGTTGAAGTTGGAGTCCGGTTTGATTTTCTTCCTGTTGTCCAGTGACGGTGGCTGGGCAGGGCGCGGAGGGGCAGGTTTCTTCTTCTGCTTCTGGAGTTCTCCAGGGTTTTCTCTCAGCCTTTTCTGGAGTTCAGCCTGGCGGCGCTCGGCCTCCAACTTCCATTCTGGCTCCCTCCCTCCGCGCAGCTCACCGAGCTCTGTCTTTGGACGACGGTCAGCGTTTTGGGCTCGCTGGGGCATGGGACTCCGCATGGGTTTGGGTGGGGGCACTAAGCTTACCGCGGGCTTTTTGGTGCCCTTCTCTGTATCGCTGGGAATGCCTCCGATCACACAACTGCCAATGACCGGCATGGCTGAGAACGCTTTTCTATTCGGTTGACTTGGCTGGTCCTTCGCGACTGGTTCATTCGGGGAAGATGGGTTTTCCTTCCCTTTGATGGGACCTTTCTCGGGATCAGGATAAAATCCATTTCTTTTGGCCTTTCTTTTCTCGGCCTCTTTTTGCCACTCTGGCCGGTCGTCCACCACCTCCATGGGGACAATCCCAGAAAGGGTACTGCTCTTATTTTTATCGCTTATTCCATTACTAGTGGATGCTTTGGGAGGCCTCGGTTTGGGTGGAGGGCTGGTTGGTTTAGAGGGCATGACTTTGGGTGGAGGGCTGGTTGGTTTAGGGGGCATCACTTTGGGTGGGGGGCTGGTTGGTTTAGGGGGCATCACTTTGGGTGGGGGACTGGCTGTCCTCTCCCTCACACCCCGGTTCAGAATAGTTTTCTCTGGATCCTCATACTTGCCCTTGCGTGCCATCTGGCGTTTTTCAGCTTCGATCATCCACTCAGGCTTACTCTCTGTCTTACCCTTACCAAGGGTATTTGACTTGTCTGTCTTTTTAGCACCGTTTAATTGAGAGACAGACGAGTCTCGAGACTTATTATCGAACTTTTGTGATTTTTCAATAGCAATGGGATCCTGTATATTCAGTGTATGTCTCTGGGCATTGTTAGTAGGGGACTTTTTGACGTCTGTGCCCAAGCCTAGACTGGACGAGGTATAGTTTCTCGTCGTGGGAGACTTAAAAGCGGCAAAAGACGAGCCACTTTGGGGTGACCCCTCTGACTGCTGTGCTTTAAGCACTGAGGGACCTGAAGGGGACTTTGTAGATTGCATTGTGGCTGGGTTCGATACAGGAGTAGGGTTCTCCACACCCTTTTTCAGTATGGGTTTGACCGGGTCGCCCACCCGGAGCGGGGACATGGACCGAGTAGGGGAGGACTCGCGAGACTTGAGTATGGGTTTGGGCGAATCCCTTGCACTCTCACTGGTGGAGTGTCCTGGCAAGTTTTTAGTCTTCAGTATCGACTTGGGTTCACTGGTTGGGGATACTACATACTCAGAACGTGGGGACGTTTTCAGTATGGGCCGTGGGGACAGGTCGTCCAGTTCGTCCCCTGAGGAGCTCAGTAAACTATCACCCGAGGATTTCCTCGACTTGAGGATGGAGCGGACCGGCCGCTGAGAGCTGCCCTCGTCAGGGTGGGGAGCGCTCTCATTATCACATGCTCCACCCGCTATGTCCTTGGTTTTGAGTATAGACCTCCGCAGTGAGTGCGAGTCTCCTGCCGTATTGTCATTGCTGGCAGAACCATCCGCCGTTTTAAGAATGCCGTGATGACCTGAGGCTGAGCGAGGCGAATGTTCATCACTAGTGTCATCGTGGTGCTTTAGGATAGACCGCGGTGAAGTCTCCACACTGTTAGGACTGGACTCGGTGTCCGTGCCTGACTTCAGGATAGATTTTAGTGGGAGCCGAGTGTCCGAAGGCTTTGGGGAATCACAGTCTGTTGGTAGGAAGGACACTGGGTCTTTGTGTTTCAGTATGGGTCGCGGGCCCCGGCCTGCGGGGGCGGCCACCTCCTCCGGCGAAGAGGTCTCAGCGCCAACCTTCAAGATGGACCGCGGCTGGTCCGGCCTGGGCGGGCTCTCAACAGAGGTTTTCTGCTTGGTGTTACTGTTAATACTGCTTGGTGTGTGATCTTTGGCGGTTGAGGATGAACTGTCTGTCTGATTGTCTTTACCTACATCATACCGCTGACGTATATTTGACAAACTTTGCAACAGGCTTGTCTTTAATTCGACATCCATATTTTTTGTTGGCGCTGGCAGCGACGCCGGTTCTGCAGAGGGTTGCCACTTTGGGGACTGCTCGTTAAACCTGGTGTTTCTGGGGGCGGCCGGTCGTTTAGGTGGCGAAGTCCCTCCCCAGGCCCCAGAGACCCCCTCATCATCCACCTCCATGGCCTCTGCCGGGCCGGCCGCGGGGACCGCCCTGGAGGAGGTGGCGGCTGTGGCCCCATCAGCCCCTCGGAAGTGAGGGAACAGGTCCTCGGCTCCTGGAGACAGCGGCCTGGATGCTGGAGACAGGGGACGCACCCTGGAGGAGGGCGATGAACGACTTGACGGGGACGGTGAGGAAGCCGCGGAGGAGGTCGGGGACACCGGAGAGAACTGTCTGCCAAATGGGCTCTGAGGGGACGAAGTCTTCGGGGAGGATGAAGGCGGGGACCAGGGGCGGGGGGACCGCGGGGAGATGTTACTCGCCCCATACCCCGTCCCCCATGTCTTAGGCCGGGCCTGATGGCTGGGCGACAAGTTCTTCTGCGGTTCAGCAGCAGCAGCTGAGGCTGGAGACTTATGCCTACTGACATCAGACAGCGTGGGTGATGAGGTCACCGATGATGATGTCCCAAGCGACGACGGTGGGGGCGCTCGCTTACCATCCGATATCTTGGTATCCCACAATTTGGCCATGGCCTTGGCTGAACTTGCATTGCCATTAGTGGCGGCCTTTGGAGACGTCGGGGAGATGTTCTCTTTGCTGTCCTGTTTGTTGAGACCAGGCGTGGTGCGGTAGGCCCGGAACGATGACTTCTGCGACTCGCGGAAGCAGTGTCGGTGGTAGAGTTTGCCGCCCTCCAGGTGACGCTCCATCAGGTAGACCTTCTGGTGACAGATGTGACACTTGTCGCCCAGAGACTGCTTGGTCGTCGACCTGGTCGCTGGCCCGGTCTTCTGTAGTAACGAAAACCAAGGAAAGGAGAAATTATTATTATTTTATGAAATGTTTATATCTTTTTACAAATATTCGAATGTATGTCTGAAGAGTAGATTTACCTCATGATCATCTGGGTATGATTTTGTTAACACTAGCACCTAGTGAACAAAAGAGAAAAATGATTACATGTTCAAATAGAAAATGCTTATAATAGAGGATCAAATCAACTGAACAGAGAATATCCTTTCATTTTCACACACAGCAAGTACTCATCTAGTGTGATTTTTATATTTCAATTTTAGATGTTTTTGTTTCATCCGAAAGTTCACCAAACATGCTATGACAGTATGCAAGACAGCATTTCACACAAGCAAGCGAGTCACTGCTTAGCCAGGAAAACCTTCAGCAAGAACTGCCATGCTTCAAGGGATCCTAAAGAGAGAATCAGAACGACCATGTGACATGGTGACTTGGTTCTACTACGCAGTACTTTCAATATCACTGTACAAATACACAGGACATTTTTTCAACGACTCAGTTGGCAACTCTCCCGTATCTGACTAAATAGCTATGCTATTTTTCTATCAATTAATTACATGTCAACGAGTTTAAAGGGATATTCTATACTTACTGCTCGTAATATTGGAAATTGTGCCTTTAATGAAAAGTCTTTATGTGATAATATTAATTTCTTTGGGCTTAACTCTAACACTGCACATGAATCAAGTTTAAAATGTTTTAGTACTAAACTGAACGTCACAATGAATCTTAGCAGATGTGAGAGAAGAACTCATTATTCATGTTCGTTGTTAATTTCTTTTAAATCATGACAAAAATAACCAATGAGATTGTACTCCACTGCTCCGTGAACACAGCTGAAATCCATGCCTTCAATAATAAAGGGTTAAGGGCAAACAAACTGAGAATAACTACTGGTAATAAAAAGAAACAATCGAAACCGTCAGGGCTGGAGTCGTCCTGTGACTGCTGACCTACTCCGGCAGTCACACATTCCAGTCTAAGTAAAGGGGGCATTCGTCCAAACGGTGCACAATTAGAATTTTACAATTAATTAGATGGACAAACCCGCCTGGTGCTAGCCGGGGAGATGGCGGGTTTATACAGATTACCAATTTTGTTTGTTTCCTTTTTGTTGTTTCAAAGAATGTTGCATTTATGCAAAAACAAGTTTCTTCAGATGAATATAGGATAATTGGGAATCATTGACACACAAAATGTATAGTTTAGATACAACTTATAATTTCATAAATACACGCTACCTCTACATGTAAACTAGTGAACATTCATCTTTCCTGGCAACCTACACCTCATTAATTTATCCCCCATTAGATAACGGGAAGTAAATTAAACTCTTCCAAATCTAAGAAAAATAAAAATCTTTAGGGAAATAAAAGGTTCCAGAATCTATGAGTCTATCTTGATAACACCGACAACTCCCCTTCCAACACCAAGGGACCGTGCCTAGTGGCGCCACCTAGCAGTACCTGCACTCACCACCACGGTCTAGCTCTCCTGCGGCTGGGGTGAAGAAAGGGGTGAGGACAAAGAATGTCATTTTAGGTTTCCTGATTTTATATTTTCTCCTTCTTTTTGGTTGTTGTAACTGATGGGTTCTTTGTGTACCAGCGCCTATCGTATGATGGTTTTAAGTTTTATTGTCACGGGGAAAGATTGATTTGACTGCGTTTGAACAATTTGTTTTTTAATCATAAGATTAAATCCACAATATATAAAGCACTTTGTAAATGTCTAAACCTAAGAGGTAAAACAAAGGACTTAAATGATAATTTATTATGTATACAAATTGAACTGGTGTTTCACCAATGCATTATGGCATTATATTCTTGGAAATCGAAGTCCCTATTTTGTTCTCAAGTTTTCATCAACATCCGGTAACTCTATGACATTTTTCTGTAATGATCATTGATTGCAAAGTCTATAATTCTCTTATCAGAAAGCATACCAAGAATCCTAAGTGTACAAGCCGCAGACCTTGTCACATTTGTGCAGTCCTTTCATTCATGAGGATGATCAATATAAAGCTGTAAAATGATCTCATAGCTAATGAAATATAAAAACATGTATCCAAAGTTGTATTTGTCAAAACACTAAGAAGACCCCGGATTGCCCTTCTTAAATCATGATGAATACACATGCAATATGAATATCTCAGATTTATTTCTAAGTAACTTGATAAAATAAATTATCAAAAGTTAATAATCCAGAAGCAATAACACACTTTTCTGTCATAGCTGGAGCTCATGATAAATCCACTCAGTACCTAGTTACCTTAGAGACATGCGCGAACCTCCAATAAATCCCTCTCAATGATATTACAAACCACTCCATCCATAATGAAAGGTGTCTAATAGCTTAAGACCATCGAACGGGTAGCAAATTTCTAGACATTCAATAAGTGCAGAAAGAGAGCTATCTCTACATATGACATAAACATGTGTTGGTGATAAAAGTGATGCGTTCGGTTACGATAATTTATATCATGGTCTGTCATCTGTATCCATTGGTGACTTTCTGTGGAGAATAGATCACATTGAAAATAGTATGTATTGTTGGTTGGTGTATGGTGCGATCCGATGTATTCTCAAACTATAAACCAATCCTTTGTGCGAAGATAAAGACACCAAAAAATCTAAAGCATTACTTTTACCAATATTTTTTAAACTGAAACCAGAATATCACAAACTGGATTTACCAAAATCATGTTTTTAGTTTTCATCACCATCGATAACTCTATGTTCATCCATGACATCTTTTTTGCTATCAATATTGTTCCCTAAGTCTTATATTTTTCTAAATGCATTACGAAATTTCTTTCTGCGTTCAAGTGAGTACCACATACTGCAGTACGTATGAGGATAGATATTCCAGGTTTCTAAAAAATATAAGTTCTTTATGAACCTTCCCTCCCAAGTACCTGACCATGGCCCAAGAATGTATCACTACATACCGGGACGTCTTTGACGTTGTTCTCCATGGTGATACGTTTCGGCTGCGTCTCATCAGGGGGCGTGGTGGTTTGTGGACGCTTGAGTGGTGACCGCTTCTCTCCTGGTGTCCCGCCTGTTAAAAAATGGTACGGTTTAAATTTCCTCACTTGGTAGATATGTTAATAAAGTATCATTTGTTTCAATGGGCTCTTTCCTACTAACTTAAATATGTTGACTCAACTTATCGCATCACCGGCAAACCACATTCCAAGATGATCAAGACATTAATACAAGTGAAATCAAATAACATAAATAGGTCATTAAAGATTTGAGTCAATAACAGATTGCCACCTCAGGTTTTATGTTCTACACAGTTGCCATACATACTGCATTGGATAGAAATCCAAATTCCAAGGTTTGCTCTAGATAAAGAAATCCGAGTTACAAGGTGTGCCCTACCTGGCGTCATGTTGCGCAGGACGTTGTAGTACTGGGACACGTAGGTGACGATGCAGAGCTTGTCGGGCACGGCCATGGCCACCATGTCCTCCGCCTCCAGCAGGTCCGGGATGCCCAGCTTCTCCTTGGCCACCTCAAACGCCTGCAGGGTCAAGGGAGGGTAACGTTAATGACCGAGTCGGTTTGTGAATGTACAACTATTAAACAGGGCTCACCATTAAGGGTTTAAACATTGCTGCACGTCGGGCAGATGTACATCAAGTTTTACCTGCCTGACCCTTAATTTTTCCTGCCCCACTTTAATAGAATTTTATTGTATTATATGCCTTTGACTTGCCCTACGAGCAGATAGTTATCCAAATTTACTAGCTCCATCTCACGTTTTACCTGCCTTGCGCAGGGTACCAACCGAAGTTCCATTTTCAAATTCCCTGTGTTTTCCCTGAGATTTCCCTGTCCCGCGGCAAATTTTCCCTGTGTCATATCCAGCAAGTTGATCAAATTTAAAAGCCTCTGCGTGCAGGAAAAATTGGGACAACAAACAACAAAAAGTTGACTCCCTAATATCTTGAGAATCAGGAATTTC
This sequence comes from Lepidonotus clava, assembly GCA_936440205.1. Taxonomy (NCBI): domain Eukaryota; kingdom Metazoa; phylum Annelida; class Polychaeta; order Phyllodocida; family Polynoidae; genus Lepidonotus; species Lepidonotus clava. Next base: position 27,251,405 of record OW387135.1, read on the forward strand.
AGAACCTGGCCAAATTAAATTCCCCGTGTTTTCCCTGTCAGGGATTTTTTTTGCCATTTTCCCTGTTTTCCCTGTGTGGTTCGTACCCTGCCTTGCGCAGGCAGGCAATGCAAAATGTGGAGCCCTATCATGTGGTTCATAAATTCGGTTAACCATATCAATAAGATGAGTAAGTAGGAAATCGTGTTACAGGTACTGTAACCTGCGTTTGAATTCGTGATACATTGTTATTTCGAATTGATATTTTGAAAATAAAGAGGTCAACCATGCTTTCAATCGCTTTTAGACTGTTTGCAAATAAACGCTACGTTAATTCGTATAAATGACGGCTCATTCTGAGATAATTTCTGATTCATCCATTTAAGTATCGGTATATCAAGTTTGACTCACCAATTTGTTGTTTTCGTAGACATCATCTTTCGACAGCGAATCGTAGTCTCTGAAATTGTAAAGAAAACAGAGATTAATGCAAAATTTATTTAATCAGAATTCCTATAAAAAGGAGAGGAAGGTTGTATAGGGTGACCTTAAACACTTTTCTAGGATAGGTTTGTATTGAAATTTCGCTTCCTGGGCCATGACCTGTGGATTCGTAAACTTTAGAGGATTGTGCTTGTTTTTCTTGAGATAGCAGAGTCGGCTTTGACAAGGAACTAAAACTATAATAGTACAAGATGATTTATTATAACCTTCAGTTAAAACATTCCGAACATGCCATTCCATAACAATACATACAGGATGAAGTCACATTCCTATCATTACCATTCAAAGGAACGGCAGCCGACTGTTTGAGGAAAGACTAAGTCTCGTCTTTTTTGTATGGTGCCCTTCTTGCCTAACCTAGAACGTTCAGAATCAAGTCGGTATGGTTGTAGTAAAAAACACTATGACAACATTTCTGTACATTAACGTGAAGAGATGTTTTTGCTATAGAATTGCTGACTAATTATAGTGACGATCTAAAAATATTAACTAAATGACAGTATGGATAGGAAATAGACATAGTCCACATAGGCATTCAATAGTGACCTAAATCTGCCATACAGATGGAGCTCGACATTAAGTTGTATCGACTCTGTGACAGAGATGTTACTATGGGGAGCCATGTGGAAAATGTCCCAGTGTAAAGCAGAATAAAACCAGGCTGTCCAAGTGTCGACATTTCAAAACTACGCCAAAGCCAACTTAATTTGGGAATGTACCGTGTGACTTGTGGGCTATCCTGCTAGGACACCCCCCCCCCCCCCCTCACCAAGCCGACGCTACGGATATATTTTAATCATAAAATTGTGCAGGAAAATATGAAATACAAATTGAATTTCAAATGGGCAAATAGAGTTGCATTATGGGGAGATGTTGAAAGTGTAACCTGTAAACTCATGAAGCAAAGAAAAAACTAAATCAGCATCTATATCTTTATCTATGATAATGGTGCGCACAAAGTCAGTTTCTATGCCCAGCCTACATCACTCGCTTGGTTTGACCCTGGAGGACGTCACACCGGACACCCACTGTTTCTGTTCCGCCGCCATGGTTACGTGCTCCAGGTCGTGGCCCGGAAGTAATAGGCATGCGGGAGGTCGGAGGTTAAGGTACCTTTCATAGAAACAGGCTGATACATACATGTAAGTGAGATGAATAATTTAGGATTCCTGCCCCCTCTTCAAGTTCAGTAAAAATACGGTTTCTTAAGAATCCTTCGTACTGGTCTGTACCTAATAATATACTAAGCTCAATAATATACACAGGCATGTAACTTTAAACATAGTTTTCCAATACATATATCGAGAAAGTATACTTGAATTAATTTGAACCAAACTTTTAATTAAAAAGAAAAACGGCTACAGGAGAACTTATCAAGAAATGTATATTTTTCTTCTTCCTTTTCAATGCATTAATTTATAGTTTACTGCATTTATTCATTCGTATTATCGAAGTTTGCACAGCTAAATTCGGACAAGACATGGTGGTGGTCATCACGATATTAACTTGGGTGTGCTGACTGGAGGACGGCCAAAGAGGCCATGTCCAGAGCCGGCTCTGCTGGTCATTCGATGGTCACTAGGTGCAAATATGTGACCACTCATACCTAGAGAGCGTTTGACGTGCTTAGTCCTTAATACTAGCAAATATGTACGGATATAGTAGTGTTCTTTAAACATAGTTTTCCAATACATATATCGAGAAAGTATACTTGAATTAATTTGAACCAAACTTTTAATTAAAAAGAAAAACGGCTATAGGAGAACTTATCAAGAAATGTATATTTTTCTTCTTCCTTTTCAATGCATTAATTTATAGTTTACTGCATTTATTCATTCGTATTATCGAAGTTTGCACAGCTAAATTCGGACAAGACATGGTGGTGGTCATCACAATATTAACTTGGGTGTGCTGACTGGAGGACGGCCAAAGAGGCCATGTCCAGAGCTGGCTCTGCTGGTCATTCGATGGTCACTAGGTGCAAATATGTGACCACTCATACCTAGAGAGCGTTTGACGTGCTTAGTCCTTACTACTAGCAAATATGTACGGATATAGTAGTGTTCCCCAGTAAAGCGTGTACACTTTAGTTGGCTGCTTAAAGGCTGCTTAAAGGGTAGATATACTAGAGATGTGGTAAGGAAATATCAGTAAAATTCCCATGACGATGCCATGACGATGCCATGACATCCCCATGACGATGCTATGATATCATCATGATAATGCCATGCCATCCCCATGACAATGCCATGCCATCCCCATGACAATGCCATGACATCCCCATGACAATGCCATGACATCCCCATGACAATGCCATGACATCCCCATGACAATGCCATGACATCCCCATGACAATGCCATGATTGATTGATTGATTGTGGGATTAGTTTAACGTCCGGCCAACCCTTTAGGGTTCTTTTACCAGACTGCACAAGGTAAAGCTTTTCAGCTAGTTTTACGCCACAGGGGCGGTGACCAAATTAATGAAATGAGGTGCCTATTTGTAGCAGTGGGACCCAATGCCCTCTTTATAGTGCTGCCACACTGAGATATCATGTCATAGGCCCACACAATACCCCACCCAGTCACATTATACTGACACCAGGCCGACCAGTCATGTTTCGTGGTTCTAACTTTATACCGAGTGCCAGGCAAGCAGTGACCACTGCCATTGTTAAAGTCTTTGGTGTGACTCGGCCAGGATAAATCCCAAGACCTCCCAGACTCAGAGCGGGCACTCTACTAATTGAGGTACCAAGTCTGGTCTCCCCATTTGTCGCCTTCTACGAACAGCAAGGGGCTGCTGGGGACCTATTCTTCCCAGGAGGCTCCCGAAGGAACCCCCACATCCCCATGGCAATGCCATGACATCCCCATGGCAATGCCATGACATCCCCATGGCAATGCCATGACATCCCCATGGCAATGCCATGACATCCCCATGGCAATGCCATGACATCCCCATGGCAATGCCATGACATCCCCATGGCAATGCCACGACATCCACCTTTGCCCTCTTCAACCTTTTGATTCTCATGGTGAACAGGCCTATCATTACTTATTCCTTGCTTCCAATACCCAATCTATACTTTCACAAATGAATGTTGACCCTTAGGATCAAATAACAGACACAAACATGCTCAACTTTTCAAAAATATTTTCACTGGGATGGATGGGGATGGTGATAGGCATACCAGGTACCGGTATTGGCATACCAGGTACCGGCATTGGCATACCAGGTACCGGCATTGGCATACCAGGTACCAGTATTGGCATACCAGGTACCAGTATTGGCATACCATGTACCATTATTGGCATACCAGGTTCAGGGATGGACATACCAGGATAATGCCATGACATCCCCATGACATTGCCACGACATCCTCCTTTGCCCTCTTCAACCTTTTGATGCTCATGGTTAACAGGTGTATCATTACTCAGTCCTTCCAATATCCAATCTATACTTTCGCCAATAAATGTTGACCCCCAGGATCAAACAACAGACACAAACATGCTCAACTTTTCAAAAATAGTATAACTTATGAAGGAAATACTATACATGACCATATTTGGAAAGATTTCAATCTCGGAACAGATGTTACGGGTGACCTACATTCAGAAACCCCATAGAAGACAGTGTTATAGACTCACAATCTCCAAGCAGAGCCATCAAAAAGCTGTCATTAGCTGAAATTTGACCGCTGGTGCTTGGAGAGTGTGTGTACTAACACTACCAGCGAAAGTGCTGGTTCCAGGCCTAAAAATATGATCTATATTCTCCGCGAAGTACCGATCCCGAAGGGATCGAGGACGATCCCGGAGAATAATAGTACGAGGTATGTCAATTAATGTCAACTTAGGTATTATCAAATAGAGATGTAAACTGTACAATGTATGAGTATATATTCAGTAGTCACTACATGGTATCCCAACACGACCTAAATGTCAGATGGAATTTTAAAAGGGTGTTGTTCCATGCTGCACTAAAACAAAAGCCGTTTATACTCTACATGTACACGTTCAGCTACCTGCTGAGTGTTTGGCACCACCCGGATGTTGAGGTCACTTAGGGAGCGAGCCACTAAACCAACGGTCATACATTAAACCTCAAACACGTGTTTTACAATCTGTAGCCTCTATTAGAGGGCACAGGCTTCTGTCTCAAACACTATTGTACTTAAGCAGATGATTTATGGTGCAAAGATGACTGGAAGAAAAAAAGACAGGGTGTTTACCTATTCCGTTCCTAGCTACAACATATATTCAACAGAAGAACTCTCGTAACGATATATTAAACCACGATCATCCTAAATATTCGAATAATAACTGACGAGCCAATAAATGCCTGAGGCTAAGAATGCCTTCTCGAACCCTATCAGTTTAAAGAAGGAACGAAAGTAGGACCCACTTAGCGGGGTTGTATAGAACTTAACTTTGTCCATGAAGTATCTCAAACTGTAATTGTTTGGTGAGTCTGGGGTGAGTCTCTCTCTATTTTCCTAAAAAGAGCCTGGCCGTCTGGTCCCAGACTAAAGATGGCATTTGAGAATGGGGTGAAAAGATAAATAGCAATAAAGGTTTTAGGTTGGTTGCCTTATGGAAAACAGATGATCATAATTATTTCACCTGCCCAATTAGCATAAATGAACAACGAGTCTCTGGATTTACCTGCCTCTATTCATGACAGACAGGCATTCAGGCGGGTAATGGTCACAGTAGGCCCCCCAAGGAATAAAAAAAAGCTGTTTATTTTCAAGACTTATTTCAGAAAAGTGGTGACAAAGAATTGCATGGTGATTGTTTATGAATGTAAAGGAAGGTGGGGTCGGTATGGGGGATGTTATTCTACCCTGAGGAAAATGTAGGTTTTCCTTTTGACTTCCGATCGGATCTACTGAGAATGAGTTTATTTTCGGACAAAACCCATTGTTATTCCATATAATAATCCCATATGATACCACCAGGTGGTCGGCTTTATGAGTACTCATTTTAATCAGACGATGGGAAGCCTACATTCTAACCTAAGATTAAAAGGTCTTCCTGTGGGACCTTATATCACCTGGATTGTATACGTTGTAAAGTCAATGTAGTCTAATTGAGATACACGTAACTAGGGCGAAAGTTCGTCGTCGTAAGACCATCTCTCTTAAAGCTTATTTCTCAGAACGGCCGTGGTCTTCTTTTTTATTGCAAATTACATAAGAATGAGTAACCCATAGAACAAGATTAAATGTCTCAACAGTAACATGATATGGATTTATCACATACGGTGTTATCAGAAAGATGTCTAATTTTGTTTTCATATTCTAGGGAAGTTAAAATAAATAATAAAAAAGATACTTCAGACGCGGCCACGTGGAGGAGAACCGTATATAAGTTGTATCATCATTTCCCTTATAACATTTGACTCGTCCTCGTATTGGTATGTCAAGGATAAACAAAATTTTGGAGGGCGCAGTTTATCTAACTGTTCCAATGGAAATTCCGTTTCCTAAAAATACTATGGTGTTACCTTGGAAATATCCATTTTCTTAAGCATGTGACGACCCAAGAAACCAAAAACACCGCTAATGAGACCATTGGTGGCATTAGATCATTGTCCATTTCTTCTAATGAGACTTGAGTATAGTTCTATTCTTTTGAACCTACTTATGACGTTAACGAGGTACACGATTCCTTGGCAGCTAACGTCAACTCGCCCACAATATGACGTCAAAACGTCATGATCGATGGTGCATGGCTGGGTCGGTGCTAAAAATAGCCTTTATGAGTTAAATATAGGCACGGGGTATCATATGATTTGGCTGTGTCATGTCTACGATCAAGGTGGGGAAGACCACCTAGAGCTGTACAATTCCATGGTAAGAGGAAGTTATGTTATGACGGATTCCAAAACACCGAGCCCCTGCCGCCGAATGAAGGGCAGAGTGGTTGGAAGTTAGCCAAAGTCTTGGTTAAATCGCTGCATATATAACATTACACTATATGATATATTGATCGATTTAAAATAAGCTTACCACATCTCAAATTCCTTAATAAAGTTTAAATATGAAGCAGAAAAATTAAAGGTAGTTGGCTGAGATGGACAATAAAATATTAGTTGGTTGACATTTTGAACTCCCATTGTTTTTTTGTATTTTTTCCCCGCACTGGGTTTTCTTGCCAAACATATCATATTGGCCCCGCCTCCATTTTTCTACAGCAATGCCCTTGGCGAATTAAAATGGATCTAGAGTTTAGGATAGGGGAGAGGGAGAGGGAGACGAAAAATTGCTTTTTTTTCTGTCAAAATTCAAAGTGTGATGACCAAAGGAGAAGGGGGTGAGAGTTATCCTCCTCCTTCCTTTGTCATTGGTCAAACTGCGATACGGCCATTTACATATTCTGTCTCCATGCAAGTCAACTTTTTCATATCGTGAAATCCAGAGATTTAAAATTTCCTCTTTTTGGGCCCAATTCTAATGCTCAGTGTTCATTAAACGGAGAGTAATGTTGACTGCCTAATAGTTGTGATCATGTAACATTGGCAGAAACAAAGGTAAGGTTATCTGAAAATGTTATTTTAGCACCAGTATGGACTCGCCCGGGCCACAAGGCAGTGGCCACTCCTTTTATCAGTTGTGACTGTATGTTCACTGAAAAACCACTGTGAAGTTCAGTCATAACTGTAAAACCACTGGGAAAATGACTGACTATTCACTGAAAACTCCAGTGAATGATCAGTGATGACTGACAATTGGCTGAAATCACTTCATATATATCTAAAACCACTGAATGGTGACTGAAATCCCTTTTATCTAGCATACAATCACTGATTTGTGACTGAATTGTCACAGTCGCCCTGGGGCTGAGATTAAGCTGTCTTGTGTACAATGAATCGTAGCTGATTATATGACCCAATTTTATTTGGGTTACCAGACACATTAGCCTCTAGCAAACAACATTCTGGCGGGATGTGGCACTCACCCTAACGGTTTTGGATAGGGAGTCTGCATATAATACAGATTTTCAACATATACACCTTTTAAAAGGATATGTTTATGGCAGTATCATGTACCTATGGTGTCGTGACCAAGGGGAGCTCTTCAGAAGGAGATTAGAAGCAGCAGTTGGTAGGTTAATTCTCTATTTTCAAACCATCGATGTACATAATGGCCTTTCTTGTTAGTGACTTTGCATGAAGATGGATACAAACATTGACGCAGGTGGTTCCACACTCAAGGGCTGGGTCTCACAACGAGGACTGGCCACTGACAACAAGATTGGAGGGGGGGGGGATAAGAATTTTAAAACATATAACTGATTATATATTTTCCGAGATTGTTTAGAAGTTTTCAATCATATTATGGTAAATACTATGTCAATTCCTACATTCATAGCTTTGAGAGATGGTAACAGATGGTTCTTCTATGGCAGGTAGAGAAACCATGTGCGGTTGTGTGCAATCAGAAGTGGCATGAATCTAAAAAATGTTGAATTATTCGTAATTATATTAGATTCTCTGTCTGTTTTCTATTAAACATACAAGTAATCCGTACGTAGCTGTGACCATTCCAGAGGCACTGCTTAGCAGCTGGTAATACAGCTATAAGTCAGTGCTTCACTGATTACTAACTGATTTAGGGGTCATTCCATAAACTGTAAACCAACACTGATTTAGCACTGAAATTGTTTTACCACTGTTTACACCCTGATGGTCAGCTGCTCTTGCACTGTTTTATGACTGCTGCAAGAAATGATCTAGCAGCAGCTGCTGACTAGGCTACGCTGATTAAGGGCTGAAACTTGACTGATATATCACTGGTTTCAAGACTGTTCCCACACTGAAGGTGCACTTCCAAAGTCCACTGTTCCTGCACTGTTTTTACACTGTTTTATCACTGTTGTATGGCCCGGGCGGGTAGTGTTGAACATAAGACTTTACCGATACACGTCCAACGACAATGTCTAGATCTCGTTTTCTGAAACAATAGGCCTATGTGTATGCAATTTTCTGTCCACTATTCTTATAAGATTCTACTATTCTATTTTTTTAATCTTTAAGTCTAAAGTGTATATCAAATTATCTTAGGCGGCGGGTTTAAGCTGTGTTTAGTGCTGGCCTATTTCAGTTTCGCTGATACAGTCACTAGTTAGTGGAAAACAATAGATTTCACGTTTCAGGTGATAAAATCTGTGTCCGGCGGGACACCCTTGGTCACGCGACCACCGGAAGTCATTGTGCGGCCATTGTGAACAGTGGACCAGCGTTTCCGGAACCTGCATCCCTCATGACTTATTCACATTAGGGCAGCCCACTTCACAGAGTCGGAGAGAAATGGACGGACACTTCTCTCAGACAAAAAAATGTTATTGTATTTAGAGGAAGGAACCTGGTCCAAAAGACTTTATAGACTTGTATCGCTGACAATGAGTTTCCATTTGCATTTTGGTTGGCTTTTTTTTTTTTTTTTTTTTTTTTTTAAAAAAATAAAAAACTTATCAACTGATGAATTTTCAACAGTTCTGTGATATGGCTGGTGATCATAATATATAAAAAGCCCTCGTATGTGAGTTTACAAAAGTGGGCCAACCACTATACAAACACTTAATGGATTGATCCATGCTTAAAAAGAAGGAAACTGTTCTTGGAAAAGATAACCATATATTTTTGATATTCGATAACTGATTTCTAAGTGGCCTCTTACATACACGCCAAGTGGGGAGGGGGAGGGGGTGCAACAATCTGAAGAGCAAAAAAGGCCTACATTCCTGTACAAAGCCAATGCGAAGGGGGCAATTTCAACAATTTAGAAAAACTTGCCTACTTAATTAAAGGCCTCTTATCGCTATCTTGCTTATACTACTCACATGAGGTCGGGCCTGTAGCGGTGGATGAGGGCGCAGAAGGCCAGGCCGGACCGCCAGGAGGACGTCATGTTGGTGACGTTCACGTCGCGGTAGCCCTGCACCTGCTGCTTGCACCACTGCTGCAGCGCCTTCACCTTGTGGGCCATGGCGGCGGTCGGGGGTGGTGCTCTCCTCACATAGCGTCAGGCCTGTGGAAACAGAAGACGTTGGTTGAATAAAGTACATCTATTATGAGTATATCATCTAAATCACTAACCAGCGAAAATACCTTTCACTTATTATATGTATAGTTAAAGGGAGCCAAAAGCAATGAAAGGTCAACATGTTGACCATGACCGTGACCATGACTGAGGCCCATAATGAAATATAGGCTGTGAAAACAGGCTTTAACTTCATCAAAACACAATAAAACATATCTCTGGCCAATTTTGGTGACCCACCAAAACTGGTTTGTTTCTAAACATTGCTGTCTACAGACAGGAAAGACAGGGGTTTTATAGAATTCAATTTGAAATCAAGTTAGTTTTCATGGTTTAAAATGTACCACTACCTAAGGTTAGACTCTTAGAATATATTTCTATAGCTTTTTAAGTTTGCAATATTTTGTCACATTTAAGCACAACATTGATTTTGGCTCCCTTTGACACTTTGGCTCACAGGGTCCAAATTAGTCTTGTCCCCTCCAAACGTTTTTTAAACGTGGTCTTTCTTTAGGAAAGAGTAGAAAATTTAATATTTAATCCACAATCGGACCCTTTCCTCTTTTTTCCAAATCCTAAGTTCGCGACACAGAGATACATGTATAATTGCCACTAATTTGGCTTATGAAATGTTATGCTGTAAGGAAATATGTACACATTTTAAAATGTACATGTACGATTACAATTGTTTACCGGTTTATTGCGTGGAAGAATGACTTATCGAACACGGTAAAAAATATGCAGACCAAACAAAAAGATTGAGCAGCATTGTTGCATGTTTTGATCTATAGGCACTAATATACTCCGATATAGCAATAGAATACTATTGTAAGAAAAAACTATAAACAATACCTTTTGATATAGAACTACATCAATCCCACCTGACCTTGCCGTCAGATGATATGCTTATCAAAAGGGGGCTTTTCCACGACTCATAACACCGGGTGCGGCTGTTGTAAGTGGCAAATACACCTATCACCGTGACACATTTGAACCAAGTCCAACAAAGTGATCGTATTCATATAACACCCATACAGTCACAGCATGTCAGACAGCCGCAAATAGGATTACGTCTGTTATGGCGCACAAATGAAAATATTGACCCCCTCCAAAAAAACGTGTACTGTTTTGGTAAAACTTATATGCTCCGGATGGTTGCCTATATTGATACATGTCCAGTTTGGCCTGAGTTAATCCATCTCAGTCTGCTGGGTCAATATAACGTTCGACAGGCTGGCCAATTATTGAATATCACACCAGCCGGATCTACGGGGTGGCCAGCTTATTGACTATCGGTCTATCTGTGTATGAACTCTTGACTCAGTAGAGAGGCCAAGCCCTGCTGCTATCAAGTAGGCCCCTGGTGAATCAGACTCATGGTGTTTCATCCAGTACCGACTATACCGTCAAACGTACCACTCTGGTCATATTTTCCAGATGTTTAAAGGGTGTATTGTATGTATCGTACAGTATGTACTTGTGCATAAAAAAAACAAGTTTACACTTCATCGACGTTACTTATGTATGACAAGACTACTAATGCTAAATATGTTCTATAGCATGTACTTCGAGAGCGGAAGGGCTCAAAATCCAAACACAGACACACTACATTCACAGGGAAACAATGGAAATGCCATTTTCAAAATTGACAATATCATGCAACCTGAAATAACTAAGGCAGTATAATTTTTGAACTTCCAAATCAATACTGTGGTGTTTATAAGCCTTGAAAGCTTAAGCAATCTTCAAAAAATTCTTCAACCTTAGATAATTTCACTCCCCTTTGTTTGTAAACAAAGGAAATAGTAGGTAAAGAATAATAAAACTCCTTAACAGTTTCCCTAGTATACCATTGGCCTGTGGTCAATGAATGCCAGAGTACGGACCGATCGAGGGTCACCACTTGTAGGTTATTAGAAGGGCGGGCGTGGTTTGGCTGCACCAGCTGACATGAAACCTAGCTCGGATCTCCAAGAGTCAAATGTCACATAACACACGTCCAGTGATATGTCCCGTTGTCATGTGTTCGTGAAGTATACCCGCGACTCGATTACACGGTTTAAGGGGTACGTTCTCATAAATATTAAAGCTACTTGGTCGGTGCAATCAAATAAGAAGATATAGTTATTGCACGTACAAGTTATAGATGAATATTCAATTATTTTGTTTCGACATAGTGCCCTAAAGAGGGAGATAGCTGAGTTTGTCAGAAGCTTCTCATTCAGATGGAATTGAGCCATTGAAACTAAGAAAAACAGCGATTCACTCTTCGCCTACTGTTAGGCTGTTGGGGGCTGTTGACAAGATACAATGCAGCCAAGGTTATGAAAGTGAAAACACATGTTTACGTCTCACAAACCTGCACGTGAACGTTTGAATCATGCAGACTATGTGATCTACTGTGATTAATAGAAACCAATTCTGTTTGGTGGCTGACGGCACTATCAATCTTCATGTACGAGTCATTTTGACTCGTATGCCAGATTGTTAAACTCACATTAACTTCAGCTTTATACAAACATGTAACAGGTAGAACTAGTTATTTGAATACATCCGTTATCAGAGACGAAAACAGGTTACATTGTCACAACACAGTGCAGACAACAGTGTTGAACCCGGTCATCTGTGCCAGGCGCTCATATCAAGGGCATCCGTTTATATAGGAAAAACAGCATGAGTCCCAAATAGTTGTCAAATCACATCATCCCATATTCCATTTTAATATCTTGTAAATTCTCATCTAAAAGAGAAGATATACAAATATATGTGGCATTCCCATCTAAAAGAGAAGAAGTACAAATAGAATTTCGATAAAAAAAGAAATAACATGAATTTGGTAGAACCAAATTTTGGTTAGAAATAAGAATTAGGAGCAGGAATTTGACCACAGTGAGAAAAGTTAAGCGAGTAATCCTAAACATTAATGTACAACCACAACATATAACATAGAAATGACCCCCCCCCCCCCCACCCCACCCGCCCCTTCCAAGAAGAGTGCAGCTTTGAGCTACATTCAACTTCAGCTGTCAAAACAGTCTCCCAGACAAACTACCACTGATTACAGCTATGAATTACCCCATCCCTCCTTAATAGACAAAAGCTAAAGTATTATCATTCATTTTGGCTACTTACATTGTGAAGTGATATACGCGAGTATCAGTGTAACATTTCAATACATTCGTCGGCCAGTACATTTTACATGTATATCCAGTACTGATATAGTGTTTACGAAGTCCTGGTTGTTGCAGACTTTTACTATATGCTCACTATATATATGACCTGTTCACATTATAACAGATATAGAGACGAGACCGACTTGGCCGGCCGTCGGTGGTCTGTGGGGTGGGCTGGCACGTCGGCCCGCCTGTCTGGGACTGTGGCCTCACCAAGATCCAGTTGGCACCGTGTTCCCGCCACTCCCCGATCAATAAGAGCCACTCAGACACGTTGAGTGGTTTTCAATATTACTCCGCCTTCTGCGCTTTCAAATACAAGCATGGTTCTCCCCGAGGCTGGCCGTTTTGGAGATAACTGTATAGGGGTAATTGGATTCTTTAACAGATTCAGGGGTATGTTACTTTTGATGCACTACTCTGAAAGTCTGACATTACTGGTCTGCAGGTTAAACACTATTGACTTTTCTATCGCAATACATTTCTATCTTAGAGTAACACATAATTATTTTGGATTATACCGTACCTACGTAGATACACCCGATTTAATAAGACATAATTATACCTTTATACTACCTTTACTGGCCTGTGAAGAGAATCTCGAGGAGACCACTGATGCACCAACTACAATATTCTGAGGCTTACAGTTCTTCTAAATGGAGAACTTTGTCTGTGGCACTTTTAGTTATAAACATCGTGTAGGGATTAAGAATATACAGAAAACTATTTTATCAACCCCAGGGTAATGGGTCAACGGTTCCCTTTCCTTTCATCGCCTCCTACTGGTCTCCAAGATCAATACATCTTTTTGTTTCCATATTACCTTTTTACCATAGCAACAAAGATTAAGCGGTAAAAGTGAGTATGTGTCCAAGGGCGGTCTTCTAGCACTAGTCGGACTGACCGACCCCCGTCTGGTCACTCCCTGCTAGCCCCCTGACAGAGGACGTCCTGTGTTTTAGCCTTGGGCAGAAACAATGACAGGCAGAAAGTGAGGATCACACGTGTTGGTCTGAGGGTCAAAGACACAGGGGTCACAGGGGTCAACCAAGGTTAGGAGAAGAATCCACCCCTTCTGATGTTCTATGGCTCTGAAAGTTAAAGGGTAAAAGAAGTGCGTTGTGGACTAGGTAGAACGTATAAATGTCTGGTATAGGCATTGAAAGTGTGCATTGTGAATCTGGTAAAATTGTTTTTCAAGGGAGAGCTGCGGGAATACGAACTGACCTTAACATATTTTGTATGACCACTGTTTCTGGTGGTAAGCATGTTTATTACCCTGTTCACAGACATGCTCCTAGCGTGTTGTATATGAAAACTGGTTTTCTAGTCATGTGAGAGTTGAAACCCCTAAGTCGACAGGGTCACAACAAGGTATTTCTATCACCATCCATGACCCCAAATAGTCTGGATCTTTACAACAGACGGCTGTGTTTATACGGATCCTGCCACGTATTACTGTATACAAAGGGATCCAGTGCTCCCACTGGGTTTTACCCTTGGAACGCTGCGTCCTATAGGGTCGCATACTCCCACTTGCTTTTACCTTTAGAACAATGTGTTCTGGTATTGTTCTCCCTTTTGGCATAGCAGATGTGAGTCTCCTCGCTACACTAAAAAGCTTTCACCCTTGAGTATTCAATATTTGAAAATACTAGCAGCTAACAGCAAGAACATAGAATAAATAGCGTATAGAGATACCCAATACAGAGACCTTGTATGTATATATAGGATATATCCTATAATATATACATACAAGGTCTCTACCCAATCTAAAAGAAAACGTCTAAGTGTTTCTCCCTATATAACTGTAGTGCATACGGCTTTTCATGACGGTCCTGGTTTGATCCTTTGCCATTGTGGCATACCAGACATGCTTTACCGTGTTCAGAGACCACCGAGTAACGGCCAAACCACAGGTCCGTTCTCCTACTCACGAACATGATGATCATAGTAAGGAAAGAGTAGGTACCTTATATATACTTTTCATATATCAACCTAATATGGTTATTATTAAGATTTAAAAAAAAATTGTATCTGCATTTTTTAATCTATTTTTTACCCCCCCCCCCCCCGTTTATTCTGTTAAAATTATGTATTCCGAAAAGAATATGTCGTGCATACACGATTTAAATTGAGATTCTTCAGGTACCCTAATACTCTGATCATGCCATATAAATGTAATCATTTATGAATAAATCTTGGATCCGCCACCGTGTAGAAAGGACACGATAGCCCCTTGGCTTACAGTTATACCTACTTGAGGTAAAACCCTTTGTGGATCTTTTACTGCCCCGTCCCCGCTATGCCCTGATTGGTGGGCGAAATGCACCAACAGATATATCTATATATATGAGACAAGGTTTGTTATTTTGTCTGAGAAGATGAATGACACCCTCAATTTTCTTGTTCGTAATGTGTATGGTCCATAAATGGCGCTTTTCACGTACAACTGAAGATGTGGATTTCACGGACAAGCATAGATTTTTTCATCTTTCTAGAGAAACTTTTCAAAATGTGCATACTCAAGGTATCCCTAAAGGTAACTGAAACTGTAAAACCATCCGTAAAGGAAAGAACTCATTTATAAATCCCATGTAATTACATGATTGTATCATACTCAAATGTATCTAGCATTAATATCACTTATTACATTGTTGTACCTCAGCTATACAAGATTTCTCAAGTCACAAAGTGAGCCACAGTTCAAACCCTGGACTGTCAAGGTTAAATGAATGTTTAATCCAGGCCCATTGTACCATAAATACGACCTGTCTCCCAGTCTGTTTGGCTGGGCCGACTAAACCTCCACCTAGACGGGGGGCGGGGTGACAGGGACTGACTGGCTGACGACCTCTCTTAGGGCTCCGGTGACGTCAAAAGATGTTTTGTTAGGACACCAAATGTATGGCCTCACAAGGTGAGAAATGAGTAGTCATTTTTAATGGGGTTAGATCCTTAAAATTGGCAGGGCGACGGGACCATTTAATAAATTCGAAATGGGACTTGAGGCTCATTGACATGGACAAAGACATATGGAATTAAAACGAAATGACATGAGGTATCACCAAAAAAATAATTCTAACTTTGATATCATAAATAAAAATTATACAAGTCAGGTGGCATATCCATTTCTGGAATTCGACATGCGACATGGGGGCACCCCCATTAGCACCTCCTTTCCCAGACGCCCCAACCCCTGCCCGTCTCATCCAACCATCCCGATCCGACTGAGTGAAACGTGAGGGTTACTTTATTCACGGTCATTCATCATCCCGCAGGAGAGGGATGACCTTCAAAGGATTAACTCTGGCGAATGGGTGACTACAGAATAGTGGCTGTAATGTTTGACTAGCCATATTATACGGCCAGTTTTTTGGGCTTAAGAGTTCAGAACACTTGGTTTAGTGTTTAAGAAGAAACCAGAATTTTACGATGCCGTCATCCATCAGCTGATAAAAAGAAGGGAATTACTTATGAGAAACTGACTGCTTTCCATAAATCATTTTAAGATTATATAGGGAAGCTGTATATGGCGGCCGCAGAGAAAAGGTATCGACTCTGTCGAGATAAAAATAAAAATACTGGTTGTTAGAAAACTGTATATAAAATTCGACATTTCTCTCTATGTACTAAAATAATACGTAGGTGTCTGGCAAATAGGGAAGTAAGGCCTTAGGCAACCGGCCAGCTTTAAATTTCGTAGTCAACCTTATACACATCTACCTGGCTCTAGCTATTACTATGACCCAAATTTAGGAAATACCATAAATATAATTATGTTCAGAGACACTGTGCGTGATCCTGAAGCGGTTTCAGATCAACAAAAGAGATGATCATGAGTGATGATGTTCACGTGAAAACATCAGTCATAACTAATGGCAGTCTCCTGTGCAATGACCTAACTGTGCTAAGCATGCCGACCCAATTTTAATAGCGGTATTAGGCGCTATATCATCCATCCTAATTGCACCGGATCGTCCTCATTAACGCGTTAGCCTGATTTAAGCTGGTTTGATCGTGACACTAATTAAAATTCCCTCCATCAGTTATGGTAGACTATAATATGATCAATTCAAAATCTAGGCCTGGAAGCAATGTTTTATCAAACTGATTTACTCCCTTCATCATACAGATTCTACTAAAGCTGCCAATAAATAATTGCATGCACCTCTTTGAACTATCAATTTACAGAGTGCTGTTTAATTTCTAATACTCCACGAGTCAATCTTTTAGACAGGATTTAGTATCATATGCAACCATAAAGTTCTCCACTCTTATGACACCAATAAATATTAAATACTACGCTGTAAGATGCAAGGAGTGCCATGTAAATACTAATAAAATTTCCAAGTGAGTCATTCTCCTTACTGTGACATTTGGTCGATTCTTCCCCCATCAAAACCCTACCTGTAATCAAGAGCTGAGTCCTCCCACCTGGAGGAACAACAAGGTGTGTTGATGGCAGGTGTCAATCCGGGCTCAGGGTCCACAGGTAAGCATTCCACCTGAGCCTCTATAAAATGTCAAGTGACTGGAAACGGTCCAACCGAGTCAGGTAGTGAGTTATAAGGCAGTGTGTCATATCAGGCTGCACGAAGTTTGATCCTTAAACGTTAGATCCTTATAAATCCACTTAGATAACCGTTACGAGATATGATATCATAGGCAGCGAGTGTCAGTTTTTGGTAGTACGAAGATGACAAGTGGGTGTAATAAACTATCATTTTTTAGTCAACATACATGAATATATGATAATGATATTTAACTAACTCACACTGTCTGCTATGGATGCGCGGATGTATTGATGGCAAAAGGTAATCCCGTTTTTACGGCCAGCCTTATAGTATAACAGTCAAAACGACTATGTAATCCCGGACTGTACATACACTTTCAGAGTGAAGAGTCAAGGTTTATGTTCAAAGTAAGCCCGGAGAAGCGAGGCCACTCACACCTCGACGATCCCTACACGGACTAACAGGTCATAACCGACCTCTCCCAGTTTATATATGTCCATATATATGTCACAGTGTGTGGGTATGATCCGTGACGTCACCACAAAGAGGTCAATGGGTCAATCAGCTGTATGGCTAGGGACATGTTATCATCACTTAGCTTGTGATAAATATGTATAAATCCTGAATGCTATCGCGCTTCTGTGTGCTTGTTTTAGCCATCGGCTGGGATGATGTGGGATAATTATGTTGTCAGATAGTTGGCAACTTCTGATTATGGATACATAATGAGGTCGGAATGATGATGGCACTGTAAACATAACATTGTGTGGAATCCTGGTGCTCCTTAAATCATCCATTAATCCATGAGTGACGATCCGTAATAACACTCCTACAAATAGAATATCATCTCACACGTTCATAACGTTCAGCAACAGCATTTGTGAAACGAACTTACATGAGCATTGAGGAATATCCAAAATCAGGTGCACTCATATCATTTTGGTCTCCAAAGATTGAACCAAAATAACATTCCGAGCCAAACACCTTAGTACATAATACGTACATGAAGGGTCCATGAGTCAACTTTTAATGACCGTCAAGCTATGTCCTCTTCTAATAGATCCGCCCCGTTCTGGCTGCTCAGAATCACGTCCCCTATACACCCACGCCTCCTGGCCCCCACACTCAGGAGACACTGTGTACCTAGGGGGCCGGCCAGCAGGGCTGTTGTCCCTAACCTGATTACAGCTCTGGGTCAGGGGAAGGGGCGGGGACCGGACGAGCACAGCGGACGAGAATAAAACACTCAATTCCCATTAGGGAAGATTCCCTGAACAAAACATAATTGTTATTCGAGTGGAAAGTGACCCGAAGTTACTGCTATGGTAAACAGGGGTGATTTCAGAAACTGAATGTATGTATATTATAAACCACATGACCAACGATCCACTGTATCAAGAACCGTTACTAATTCTTTCAATGAATACAAAAGTACAAGAAACACTTCGTGACGGTGAGATTTACATACGTTACGAAAGTTGAATAAATGCCAAGAAATTCTGAACTTTTTTATATTCAAACAATTTTGCTCAAACTGGGCGTAATACTTGGCAGTTTTAGCCTGTAATACTTGGTAGTATTAGCCTGTAATACTTTATAATACTGATCTGTAATACTTGGTAGTATTAGCCTGTAATACTTGGTAATATTAACCTGTAATACTTGGTAGTAATAGCCTGGAGACAGGGTCGAGCAGTATGCTCTCAGCAGGGAAAACACGGTCACAGTATGTTTTCCGTTCCTCATACCTCATTATACCCATCTGGAAGTCGCCCCCTTACATGGGAAACCACATCTATGTGCCTGTTCATGGTGCCAATATAGGGCCATCTGTATACGTATCAGGTTTTTACCTATGTACCGTGGCATGGAGTTGGAGACATTCCCGTACAAGCAGCCAGAGACTGTCACAGACTGATTGTACAATAATGTGACTTTATAAGAGTAGTATATATGATCTATATCAACGGCCTAATTATGTTGAAACAGTAAATCGATTTCCAGCTGATACAGTTTCTTTCGTTTGCAACAACGAATTATGATCTATATAAGCCTGATTGTATTGAAGCAATATATCGATTTCCAGCTAACATACAGCTTCTTGCGTTTGCCTTTCTTAAAAAGTTGTTTTGGGGAAATCAATACACTTCACACTTGTGTGGACGGTTTGCAGAGCATGTCATCAGCGTATCAGTAACTGATTTTATGTGGCAGGCCTTTACTTCATTGACAGTCAGACCCTTATATTGAAGCATTTACCAAATATCTGTCCTGAAATTGTTAATTATAAAGAAGCTTAGAAGATTGAACTGTTTCTGGGAAAAAAGAGAAGGAAAATAACCGCAAACAAACAAGGAAAACGCTACTTTCGTGTATTGAAGCAAACCACAAACCACATTCAGGGACACACCCTTCCACAAAACGCATACCTACCCCTTCAGTACTAACCAAGTTTTATCTATGCATGAACAGCTACAGGGACCGTCTATGAGCCAACCTCAGTCTGGCAACTGCTTTGGAAAACAATACGACCCCCTAGGTGGTTATCATTAACGGAGTTGGAATAAGTGGATACATTCCTGGGTTGTGAGGCCGTCACCCCGTTGGGTGAACTGTGGCGGAGAAAAAAAAACAATCCTTGTTGTTACTCTCATTTGGCTCCCATGTACGGCACTGAGTCACCCTGCGGTGCCTGCCCGAATACTTTTTATATAATGGTCCTCCTTTTAAACCCGACATATGGTCTATAGATTTAGTCAGGTTACTAGTAAGCCTCAAATGTTGTATCCAGTTAACTTGGCCTATTCTAAATTTTTGGCCCTCTCCATACTGTTTTCTCTGACAATTTGTCAAAAATATTCAACTGCAATAAAATCGTTAAAATGACAGGAAATTGCAAATATTTGATCAATAAATGTATTTTAAAGGCTAATTGTTGTAGAGGATGGATGGAGTAAATTCTTACTGTTCAACACTGCACAAGTCTATTTATGAATGTCCATAAAAAGTGGACCTACCTACCCTGACTTTTGCACCCAATGACAATGTTACCTGAATATAAAACGTATTTTTGGAGATTTTGTAATTTAGTTATTTTTGCAAATGCATCCTATTCTTCATTGCAAGCGTGCTATATACTTTAAAAGTTTCATTTTGCCAGCGCGCACATGTAATTCAAGCAATAGATGGTTTCTCCTTGTAAGTGTTATGCTAGTTGAGCGAACTGTCAATCCGTTTCGCCCACACAGGAGGCAGGGGAACCCCATGGATACCCGGTTGAAGTCATACAAGTGGAAACCCAGGAGGACCATACTGGCAGCCCGGAGGCAGTCAGGATTACCTGGAACACGTACCAGACTATGGGTGGCAACCCACGTCCCACTGCTTATCACATTGTGGGACTTTTCTGACATCCTTATGTAAACCACAATTTTGTGTGACCGAAGGCTATTGGAAAAATTTGCATAAAATTCTTTATCTTTTTATAGCATTAATAACTTTCTTACTCTGAATACGACTAAAACTTAAATAAACTGCAAATCTCCATTTACAATATATCCAAAACCACGCACAACTCCAAACCTATAAAACATCAGAAAGGTAATGTACCAACCAAACAGTGAGTCGGTACAATCTCATACAATTGTTCATTTTTTAAGCTGCATTATAATCTATCATACTTCATGAATTCAATGGACTGAAATAGCATTTTATCCTCAAACGCACAAAGGTGGTCTTACCATGACTGGTATTATTTAGCGTAGCAATGAAGTAATCTGCCAATGAAGACACGTAGTTAAACTGACTTTGTAATGATGTGATCTGAGTTAATTACTTCAACGTGTCCAAAGGGCCTCGGAAGCAGTATGATCTATTGTCTTTTTAACCACCACCACTGCTGATATAACCCTAAATACGTGACCAGAGTGGGTCCACGCCCTCCATAAGTGGGGCCTCGCCCTTCCCACCCCCTGGGCCTAAAACGTGGGCCAGGCTACTCAGGATTCTGAGTCAGTTTTTAAAAATTCTAATTTGTTAAGGGTTTGTGTGGTCATCGTTTGGTAAGCATTGATCCGGTCGTGACCCTACGTGGTCCTCTGGGAGTGACTCAGACCCGGGTTGGGTCCACCTGTTGCTAATGGCGTCCCCCGCTGCCATGGTAACCAGTATGTATTATCAATAGTCAATACATTGGAGTGTCCCAGGCCCTGATCGTTTGAATAACCACCATCACGCCCTACAATACTAAAACTTCCACATTATAATGAAGGTGGTGGTCCCCTGGGTCCCTAAACCTAACGTGGTTTATGTGAGTTAGTACTGATGTGAGATGATCTTCGTATGTTAGCTCTAATTTAAGTTATCGTTTTACGGGAAATCAAACATTAGGATTACAGAAGACAGGATATAGAAATCTACAAATATTAAGATACAGTGTATTATTTTTCTCCCTGTTGGTACTACTACTTCTATCAAAAGAATATCAAATCTTTTATAAAAAAAAGGTTCACGGTTCCGGTACGGTATCGGCATCCTACTAATCCAATACGGGAAAGCGGACCTTCATTACTACCCTGTCTGCGTAACTCATTACCACTGGGAACGAATTCAATACTTTGGGGAAAGGTGGAGGGGAATGAGGTGGAACAGAAGCAGTTACCGAAGTCTGTTTACAGCAAATTAGGGAAATCCCCCATGGATCGACATCTAAGCAAATGTGTTCTAATACACAAAGCAATGTTTCCTGATTTGAAAAAGATGTTATAGTTTTATAAATTGACTATTTCTGGTCAGTTTTACAAACTGACTTTTTCTGCGTGTGGCAAGAAATAGCAAGCTGGGGATTGCTATACATAATGATTTTTTCCTGACAAATTCTCAGGTTGAACAGATTGTGCTAAACTGGGCTCTCCTATGTCCCAGGCAGGGCAACAAAGTACAGTGATTTCAATTTTACAATATGGCTGAATTTATTTATTGCAAAATGTACGATCTAACTACACTGAATCCATTAACACGTGTAATTATTGTAATTGCTTTAGACTCCTAAATCGTTCGCTGCAAATAAGGTGTTATGACTTGGAGACTAGACACGTAGCCCTCTTGAAATTACATGAGCCGCAGCTAAGTAGGAAGATGGATCTTTAAGACCTGAGACCTATACCAATTACTTGCATAAATAACACTTCCCCGCTCGCTACCGTTAGAAACAAAATTGATAGTAAACGTAATTATAGGGTTAAGTTGCTATACTCAGCACAATTTATCCGACTTTTAATTGATCAATTAACTACATGTGGAACAGCACGCGTGGCCTAAACTGCTGAGTTGCAATTTTTTATTCCGTGCACATCTCAGATGAACAACCTAATTACTAATTCTTTTCATAAAAACGCCATGGGTGGTTCTTTGTGACTTGAAATGTGAGGCACGTCGTATCACAACGTTCGAACAAGAACAAACCTATTAAATATGTGACGTCTATTTGGATAAAGAAGAATCCGAGTTGAGACAAAAAAGAAATAAAAGTCAAAGAACAACACATCAACCTCCTCTGAATAAAGAATGAGAAAAAACAAGTAGCCTCTCCTTAAAAACTCTTTCTCCGACAGTAAATCGAATGCAACTTGCTCAACCTTGGCAACCTAACTTGCTGCTACTAATGCTATAAAAATATCAACTCTGAAGTTGGTATGATAAACACTCTATTCCTTCACCAGTCGGTAAATACACAAGTCTGTTTTAATTTAATTGTATTTGAATATATACATCAGTTGTGTCCGAACTTAAGTTAAAGTGCACCCTCCACTAAAGATGCATGATTCTGATCACGAGTGTAACCCTCAGTGTCCGAAATTAAGGATGCGCCCTGCACTCGGCGTGCATGATTTTGCAGCAGGGTAAATGTGTGCACGCGGATGGTGCACAATTTCTTTACCTTTTATTTAAGTACCGGGTAGGTTATTATAGAAATGTATCCAAAGAAATGTCTACGGGTGCACAATTTTAGAAATTATGCACCCGGCGTGTGCACGAAATAAAACCTTAATTGGACACTGCAGTCACTGCATGGATGCAGTTTTTCTTGAGTGTTGAGCATATTAAGCATTGAAGATGAACAGGGGAGAGTGGGGGGGGGGGGGGGGCACGAGTGTATCGTATGAAGCCGGGTGCACACTTACGGGGTCTCTGTGCCTGATGCATGTATAGAAAAAACAATTCAGACACTGCCGAATGGACCAAAAATTAAAAAGCACACTACCCCCTCTACGACCCCTGACCATTGACCCCCTGACTCCTACTCCATCTGTCTGTTTTCCCCATACAAGTACATACCCCGATGACGTCAGTGCCTGTTTTGACTGACCAGATCCACCTTGCCGGCGCAGGGCCCAGGCTCAGGCCGGACCAGGCCCCATCGATCTCCGGCCCCCAGCTGGCCAGACCGGCCACCGCCCACTTCTCAGTAACTAAGTCAGAGAGAGAGAGTCTGGTGATGACCTGGCAATAACTTACGATAGACTGCCTGTAGGTAATGCTAGAAAAGTTTGGGGGGACTGTTATGGGTATGTGTTGGTCATGACAGCTCGTGCAAAGCCTCGTATTATAAAAAAAAAATTGGCAAAAAGGGAACTCTCAAATATAAAAGAATTTGTAGTTTTTATTTGGGGAAGTATGTGTGGTTTTAATGCTGGCTAAAAACAAACTTCATATATTTATATTTACTTGTGAGCTTGTTTTCAAAAGCCCGCCCGGTGACTTCAAAGCGTAACCTAATTTAATTGAAATAACCTGAGTAATGTAAAGGGCAATCTCGTCTAGGGCCGCCCACATCGCACCTCCTACGCCTTATTCCATGCCCCTCCCCCCCACCCCCACCCTCCAGGGTAGAGGTTACAGTGTCCATTACATCAGGTGTGGGTTACCTGTGGGAGCGCCCCCCCCCCCCCCCCGACCCACCCGGAGGTAGTCGTGATGTATGTCACAGGTCATTTACCTGTTGCGTGGGTCCCTCAGGGGGCCCCTAACCCGCAGGGTATAGGACCTATCGTTCTCTCTCATCCTGTGCACACACGCTGGCAAAGCTAGACTTGCCCAAGGCTACCCTCCCTTTGAACAGTTTTTTAAATCGTCACCCCCAGGTGAAAATGTGAATAATTTCCCCCCGATATTGGAAAATGACAGGCCATGCCGTTCACCCAGTAGCAATTTCAAATTTAGGCCATGTGTAGTATATGTAACTTACAATGAGATAGGTTACAGCTGGGTGACTGCTTAGCTATGAGATGCGGAGTTCTCTCTAATC
Source organism: Lepidonotus clava (assembly GCA_936440205.1). Taxonomy (NCBI): domain Eukaryota; kingdom Metazoa; phylum Annelida; class Polychaeta; order Phyllodocida; family Polynoidae; genus Lepidonotus; species Lepidonotus clava. The sequence continues at coordinate 27,275,934 of OW387135.1, forward strand.
GAATAACTGTCGAATTTAGCCTACCTATGCAATCAGGTACGGTTGGGAATACTCCGACTGTTTGTGACAGCTGCCTTTAATCCAGCAAATTGGATTCGGTTCATTATGTATACATACAGCTGACGCACCGTGGGAAGATGCACAATTAAATTGATCAATCCACCCCAAATGATAAAACTTATATACTTCCAACTGTATATAAGTTATAATCTAACTTGTTAGCAGACAATATTCCTATCAAGAACTGAAGGGGGTTCCAGCAAAGTGAAAATATTTTTCAAAATGAACTCTTGATCCATGGGATACAAAAATAGGACTCACCCTAAAAGCAAACATGTTATTCACTGGCAGCAGTTTTAGCCAGGTAGTACTATTTTCTTCTCGGGGTTGTGTTTATTGCCCTACTGTAACACCTACAACAGGCCGTCCACGGGCTGAGAGGACTGAGTCACCCGTCCGTTAACAGCACACAGGCCTGGTCTCACCTCCTCTCATGGGGCTTCTAAGGCTGTTTCACTTTGTGCTTAGTGAAAGAAATCCAGCTTTTGGGAGGGGTGGACTGACTGACACAAAGAGGTCCTATTCGCAGGGACATAAATACAGTACCCTAGAGTTCACGCCATTAAAGATGTCACCCGTTTCCACTAGGTTGCAAATGGAAAACCTACTGAAAAACCATTAAATTTCGATCTTTAATTTCTCACCATAATGCCCCTCACAAATACGAGTTTATATATATATAATTATATAACTGTGTCGATATACATTTGGAATCATTCAGTGATATTCGTTTATGACAGGCTATTTACCATCGTAGGTACCTTTTGGATATGTTCCTCCAAGCTATTCAAAAAGACTGGCTGTTCGACTAAAAAGAAATTGACGTCTCCTCCTCCCACAAATGAATAAACACACTACCTTCAAACGTCAAGCAGACAAAAAATAGTATGTACTTCGAACGTCAAGCAGACAAAAACTAGTTTGAAGCGTTGGTACAAACCTTATGAAAATGAAAGAAATACTTGTGGTCTGTCTAAAACCACAAATGAGCATTTCAATGCAATGGCATTCAACCTATGCATATTACCACTTAAAAACTCGCTGTCAATTAAAGCTGACTGCCGATAGTGTATAGGTTTGTACATAAGAGTAAATTATAGGTAAACATACTAGTACCTTTCATGGTTTAAGGAATGAATCAGATACCAACTTCTTTATTTGATCAGAAATGTGAGTAACTGGTGTATAAACTTCTTGGTCCATAAGTATGCACCTAATGTGGGAATAATGTGACACTCGTGTTAATAAACATGTTCCTTTTTGCACAAATGACATAACCATCATAGTGCACTTACAAAATAAGATACATGAAATAATGCCTAATGCAAGTCATTTGGTAGTACCAAACTCATAAGATTGTCTTAATTCACAGAGAAAGTATGCAAACAGTAAAAAAAAAGTAACGACTCATTCGTTCCACATGGGTAGTGCACAAGTATGTGAAGCCTTTGGCAATATAAGACTTACAGGTGAGTTATCAATGGCCTTCCAAACATACTTTTATAGCTGTTATAGACTTCTCTGTTTATACTACATTACCAGGTCACGTCCTAAATACACAGCAGGGGGATGCGTATCTACGCCAGACAATATTTGGGACGGAAAACGACCAGGATCATGTAGAGGACCCAGTGATCATTATGTCAGTTGGAGTGGACCTCAACATGCAAACACCAATACGAAGGGGAGGTGGCCCGCTTTTTATGTGTACACTACCGGCTGATAGACCTTATTATGCTTCCACGTGTGGCTCCTGGTCATATGTTATCAGAATCAATAAAAATGTACGTTATTTGCAGCTAAGTACACGATATATAGAGAAGAGATTTGGCTTGGATTCGTTTTGATGAATTCTATCAGGTTTGTATGTTTAGTATTGACCATAGACCTATATAAGATATGTATGGTATTGACACTGCTCAGGAACTCAAAGGCAGGCTTATTTTTTCCCTCCCAGTCTCATAATTATCGACATTCTAAACATTTTTGTTAACGTAAATAATTGCCGGTGTTCAACTTTAATATACTTCTTAGGTCGTTTTTCTAAAAAGGTCATGCATTCCTATCTAGACCATGCCCCAAAATGAAAAGTTAGGTGGGGTAGACTTTCATAAACGTGTCGACTCTACCAGGACGCGAAGAAATGATGTACATGTCATGGCTGTCGACCGGTCGTTAGAGAAGGCCTATGCTAAATTAAAGGTGCACCCTGTACCTAAGGTGCATGGTTTAACTGGCAAGTGCTTGGGTTTTCGAAGCTGTGCATCCGATTCTACAGAGCTTTTTCTATCACCATGCCTAACTGACCTGAAAAAAAAAAGCAGGAAACTGACACCCTCCCTCAGGGGTTATGCCGGACATTTTCAAAACGCGCAGTTTTTCCAGTTCGCCTTCACTTAGCGTTTCTACATCAATACGCACATTTCGCGATTTCCCCTTTCTTGCATAATATACGGACTGACACTAACCGTATCCTTGTTCCATTTTGAGGGGGTGCTGCCCCCCCCCCCCCCCCGCCTGCTAACTCACTCCCTTTTTTTGGCATGCCCTTAGATCTACTAGTACTATTATTAATATTGTTGATAAAAGATTGTTATTACGGTTATGTAGTAGTAGTATGTGTGATTTAGTAATAACCATTTCTAGCATGTTTGTTGGGTGGGGTAGAGCAAATCTGGCCAACACCTCAGGGTTCCCAGACTACACAAGGAAGATCTAATGCTTTTCACCTAAGGGTGATTGTTTCCATGAGTTGAGTTAAGAGAAGCCAACCACCGGGATCATTACCTTACTATTTAAGTATTTTCGAAGAGTGGCAAGAAGTCTTTTATGTGCAATGTCCATTGGAAAAGGCATCACACACCCAACCTTTGATGACCATGTTGGGGACACAACATCCATTTCCAGGGGTGGACATAACCACGGGCCCAGGGGCCCGAGGACCAAAAGCAGGTCGGGCCCCTAGATTTTCTGGCCCGACTGGCCCCTAGAAAATCATAACTATTACAGATTTCTATATATTTACAATAAAACATAGTGTTTTAAAGGTGAAACGCAAAGGAGAAAATAAAAATCCCAAATATTGAACAACACTCTTAATTGATGTATATTTTAAGCAGAATTAGACTCAAATTAGCATACAGGGATACTATAATAAGATAAGTAAGCATTTGTTGCAAGTGTGAATCCACTCTCACAGATTATCTCACAGGGCTGTGATGTCATCTAGGCTCTCAGTCACAGGTGGCTGTGTGTGCAGTCACCCATAGCAATAGCCTTATCAGCTTGCCCTACATGTGTAAAAGAGCATAGATGACGTCACATGCACTCAGTAGAAGCCACTGTGCAAGTTATTTTTCAAATATTAATTACTCCTGTATTAATGGTGTGTTAGCAGTGATTTTTAAGATATATCTAAAGAAGTACATACTCAATGCAATATTAAGATTAAAACTGCCTTTGCGGTTCTCCTTTAAAGACCATCTGACTATATTTATTTGAGGGCCCCTAGATTTTGGTGCGGGCCCCTAGATTTGGAAAGCTGAGGGCCTATGCAACTGGCCCCTGGATTTTTAGACTTATGTCCACCCCTGATTTCTAGGATCCTTACTTTTAGTTCTATACACTGGATATATTTTTTTATCAGGGCTTGACAAATTCAGCGTCAAATCAATGGCCAATGCAAAAACCACCAGAAAACGTTACTAGGCAAATAGGCCTAAATTGAAGGCATTGGTTGCCCAGTGGTAAATATCATTGTACAGGAGGGCAACTAGATCTGAAAACGATTTGTCATGCCCTGTTTTAACATTTCAACCTACAGGACTTTTTGATATTATGATAAGAAGACACTACTGTTGACCTACCCCTCTGGCTCTGATAATTATGAAAGATTTGACAAAACAGTTTTACTTTGGCCTAACCGGGTACGAGCATGTGTGTCGTGGAGTAGGGGGTATTTTTATCTTCTAGTTTACTGTGCAACATTAGGCTAACTCTTTTGATAAGAGCACTAGACTGAAATGGGGGGGGGGGGGGGGGAGACATCCAGGGCACTGACCCCTGTCTCAGTCAGTGTCTGCAAAGCCAGAGGCAGAGCCTGCCTGGCAAACTAAGGCTAGACTACCCATGATGCTACAGCAGGCACCAATATTGTTAACTGATAATAATAAGGAGATAGATTGACACCCGATTATAAGTTTTGAGGTAGGCCAGCAAGACACAGCAGTGCCAGTGGTGGTGAGCCATTGACACGGTGACAGGTGATGGCTGATGCCCACGGGAAACCGGGCGCCGCGCATCACCCCTCCAATCCACCCTTTAAAGTTTCCACATCTCGTGACCGCCGCCTTGGCAAACGTTAGCCTTGGTTCTCCTAAAACAACGAACTACAAGTGAACAAACAATGCACTTACCTAATATGTAAAGACAGTATATCAGCCAACAAGTGAAGAAGAAGCAACCTGATGCGAACGATCAGTGCACAATCCCTTGCCCCGTTGTTTTCGAGTGACGTCACTTCCAGGTCAAAGGAGGGTCACACGTAAAATCACGCTGTGTACCCAACAAATATTTTAGGTCCAGAAACTGTTGGAGAGTGACTGACTTTGACATTGCTCTAAATGTTATCATATTTGGACATTTTAAATTGAAGTATCTGGAGATTTCTTTTCTTTTGCTTTGCTGCTCTGAATTAGATCTATAGGACATCTTATTTTTCTTTTATTTACAGATAGGAATTATTCCCCTAGTGGTTCAGTTCTGTTGGGGAAAAAAATAAAATTCTCTAATGAAAACATGGAATTGACCAGAGAAATGTCCACAATAAGGTGTTCAGTTCATTCTACACCCAAAAAACAATGCAATTTAAATATTTCTGGAGTTTGCTTGGCAGGTTGTGAGACATTCATAGTGCTGCCACCTAGTGTCAATGAGAGTACGTGCAAATAAATTGGGCTCCCACAGCAAGATCACCAAAATCTTGTAGTTTTTCAAACATCATGGCGGCAAAACAAGCTCAAACATGCCGACGCTCTGGTAAAACTGGATGAATTATCGTTACTTGTATTCGATGTAGAGAAATTCCCAATAGTCCTGGAAGAAGGTGAAATAAGGAAGTTTACTGTGGCACAATGTCTCACTGTAAGTACGAGCTGTTACACTGTTAAAGTCAAATTTGAATGTTTGTTTTGATTATTGTAAAGTTGTCAGATCATAAATTTTGACAACGCATACTATGTCCTCATGTCCAATCTATTTTCAGAAAATGCTTATCCAGTTGCCCTGTATTAATTGTGACAATGGTTTTAATTAATTATATTGTTCAGTTAAGGGGGGGAAGATCTTAGGCCTAAATTAGATACAGGTATGAAGGTTCTCCAGTTAGATTTATTTTTTGGTTTCCAGTTTTCTTGAAGTTAGCTAGCTCTGTCTGTGGATCCTCATACGAGGTTAGGAGTAGAGAGTTGATCATTCGGCTCGAAGTTAGCCTGATTCGGCATTAGCCATTACTCTACTTATTTTACCTCACCAAATATCCTGATCTGAACTAACAGTGTTCCCACACAAGATCTCCTTTCAGTTTTAGCTGGAAAAACAGAATACGGAGGGAAGCTATGGTTTGGAGAGATGCCAGATCAGATAGTTACTTGGCCACATAGCCCGGCCTGTATCAAATAACAGATTGTAACCTAGCTGACATATGTTTTTGGAGAACCTCAGGATTATAAAAGTGCAAAGAAAAATAAAATAGTGTTATAGTGCTTGTAAGAAGTAGACTCTCAAGCCTCCCAGACCCTATTTGTATGAGTGCACTCCATCAAAACTCCATTATTATTTTATATAATTTTTTTTTGCAATGGACCACATTCATTCTCGGAAATAAAAAACGGAAAATTAACTGAAATTTGCAGTCTAATCAGGGCTTCCCTTGTACTAATAGCCTAGTACTTTTAATATATTATCATACTTTATAATTTAGTTAGGATCAGGCCTAACCATACTACTTCTGAGAAGAGACATTTTACGCTCCTAGCGCCACCTGTTAACCAGTATAAAAGGCGTTGCAAGGTAGGGAGCGAAGCAGTTAGTAGAGTTTTAGTGAGAAAGTCAGCAGCATTAGCTGAGCTACTCGGAGCTATGCCTACCAGCTCCTGCGCAATATACTGGAGTTTACCAATACCAACTACCTCAGACAAAGGATTGTGATAGAGCTAAGCGCTAGGGTGGTCTAGGATGTGCTGGAACAACTTGTATTCTAATGTGGTTGATCTCTGAGTAGGAGATGGGAAGGTGGACAGATTGAGACTTATTCACTGTGGCTTTGACTCGGGATGAGATGTTACTTGAATAAAACCCTTTCATTTTAAAAGCTCCCTCATCGTCCATTTCTTTTGAACTATTGGGGGATGGATGAATTAACTTTGAGCGCAGTCTGATTGGCTCAATAACTTCGATGAACGACTCATGGATAAACTAATTATACACATCACGCAGTCTTAAATCAAATACTAACAATAGTTCACCCTTATTCCACTCAATGTCATTAGCTGAAAGGAAATATCATTATTCTGCTTTGGCAGAGATGAAAGTCTTCAGGAAATTACCTGATATCAGGAAATCTGAAATATGGCACCTTTTCTAACTAATTGAGAAATTATTGAAATTCTACAATCAGAATACATCTGTATTCTATCTCAGCTTGCCCTAAACCATCTCACTCAGGACCATTACCATCTCTAACTCTTTGTGTATGCTACTGGGCTACAGGCTAAACTGTGTTCACCGGCAGCCAGAGTAAAAAGTTCTGAACCTTGCCAGTCAGATAAAGTTCAGGGAGAGTCAGGAAAATCCAGAAACTGCAGCTTTTAATAGTGTGGTGGTGAGGAGAACCAGCTTTACTCTACAGACACAGTAGACCCTTTTATCTTTACCACAGTGATAAAACTGTCACCAAGGGTCACCACAGTGACCCTATGGGGGACTCTCAGTTTCTGATTGTTTTCCCTCATGTTCTCTCCCTCTATGTGGGTGGGGGGTGAGGGGGAGGGGTGTTGTAGGGGAGAGAGGGAAGCCTTTATCATTACTTTATAACTTAGTTAATGTTAAATCATGCTAAAACCCAATTCAAAAGTGGCCCTACTTCTTCAATTAAAATAGATTTTAATACTAGATCCAATAGTGAGTACAGCCATATTAGAAAAGCCCCCCCACCAACCCTCCCCCAATAAAGATTTCAGGAAATTTTGGTTATGATCACTTTCATCACTGTTTGGGGACCGTAGAATAGACTTAAGCAGTTTAGGGGTTGATGGTTTTCCAACGCTCAGGAAGCTCCAACGCCATTAAATTCTAATAAATTGATATCGAAATTGTTGAGAAGAGTGACATATGATTAGTGTAGAATCAAAGATATGTGGTATATGGGTGGAATGATGAAAAAAATATTTAATAACTTGCTTCTGACATTGTTCAAAATAATCTCGGTTAATGGTCTTGTTAATGGTCTTGTTTTTGGTTTTGACATTTCAGTGTGGCAACAGCCGTATGTAAATGTGTTCAAGCATTTCAATTTGCAATCATGGAAGAAGTCCACCAAAGAGGGAGAAGTCACGTCCATAATGGTAAGTTAAAGTCTAAGTTATTTCTCATTCAGATAGGACATGGTAGTTTATTCTTTATAAAACATGTGTATGTACACTACTATACTAAGTCAAAAGGAAACCCGAAATTGGGGCTAAAGACTCCGTTTAATGTTGTCCAAATTTAGACTGACTGAATATCAAACCCATGAATCGTCACGAGTATTACTATCTTCCAACAGGACAAAACCGTGAAGAGCACTGTTTATCGCATCACTGGCTCCATACCCGCGGGAAACTACATTCAGCTACCAAAGACGTCCACCCAGTCCCTTGGTCTCACGGGGCGATACCTCTACCTGCTGTTTCGACCAGTACCCTCCAAGTATTTTGTAGTGCATATTGATGTTGCAACTCAAGATGGACTCATCGTTAGGATCTCATTTTCCAACCTGTTCAAAGAATTCAAATCGACTTCCACCTGGTTGCAGTTTCCTTTCATATGCCATGCAGCAACAGGGACAGTTGCTGGGCATGCAGGTACAACGGGTAAAGGTAAGTGAGCGAATTGACATCTAAAACTGTCATATCAATTTAAAATCAATTGTTACCTTTCTACGTTACTAAGATATGAATTCATACCATGTCTACAAGTACAAAACATGGTAGAATAATGATAAACATACATGGTCTATCGAACCGTACTTTACTTCTTGACGTCGTCTTAAAGCAATAAATAGCATTTTCGCGCATTAATGATTTCGTGCATTTTATAGTTGATTCTATTTGCTCTATATTATACATAATATTCACTCACGTCATATTTTCGAGCATTTATAGTGGTGCGCGAAAATATGTACAGCGCAAACATTATTACGTTTACAGTATCATATTTTGGTAATATATTATTATTTCACGTATCATATTTTATTGTTTTATTTTCTGATTTAATTTTTACCGACCTTCTGTAAAAATGTACGTACGTGTTTCTTTGCAGACCATAGTGGCCCAGCCCCCATGACCACACGATGGACAGTGCTTTGTCTAGACTTTCACTACATCCTATCCATGTATCTCAACCGACGTTTCTCCTACACGAAAAGCATTAAACTTTGTGCCAACATGCTAGTCAAGAACATGTTCACCAGTGACACGCAATTTGAACCAGGTACAAAATAGATTCTTTCACCATCTTTTGCGTTTAGTCAACAGTGGATCTGAAAAATAGTTTTCGGTCCAACGCCCACATTTTATCTCAAGTTCAGTCTTTTGTAATGTTGAATAGAAGTTTCTCACTTCATGGTATAACGTGTAATTTTGCGAAAACAGTCCCTGTTTTACCTAGCAACGTTTAATTACAGTGTATAGTATGCTCAGCAAAGTCTGAAAGGGGTCTTAATATTTTGATACCATCTACCGATGGGAACAATATTAACGTAAACGATTGATATGATTTATTTCCCAGGACTAACCCTAGAAGAGGTGAAGAGGACAGGAGTCAGTGTCCATGGCATGGCACCACTGCCCAGAGAGCTAGCCTACCCCCTTGCCAAGTGCCACAACTGGCACGACCACTATGATTACATCGTGTATGTATCTTTTTATGTTTAAACTTTGAAAATGTAAACAAGGTAATGTGGAAAAGTTATTTAGTTAGAAATAAACATGAGGTCTAAAATGATTTATGACAATGTAATCAAGGGAAACCTGGTATCAAAGCAGATTTAAATTAATCGGTATAATAATAGATCCTTTCTTCCATTCAACAGGTTTCCGTCAGATGCGACCAAAAAGCCGTTTGATTCCATACAGTTCTGCAGCCCTAGTCGGATAAGATCAGGTTAGTTTGAGAGCTCAGATTCGGATTTTCTGACTTTAAAAATACCCCTAGGCAAAGGGCTTACTTCTAGGTATGATGAAGTAACATTTTCAGGTGCACTTTACTTGATTAGTTTATAAATGCTCTTTTTATGATAAGGGCACTGTGAATTACTTTTATCTATTTCTGAATACATTCAGATAGGCAGGATTTAACCAGAGCATAGACTTACTAATACCCGGTACTATGGAAAATGCTGCAGGTCTAGTGTATTTTCTTAGCAGATAGTCCGGGGAGCTTGTGCTAGTTCCTAAGTTAAGAGTTCAAACTTGTAAAACAAATTTTTACAAAATCATTAAAACATTGACCTCGGTTAGTCAACTTTGATCCGGGTTTGTGTTTTTTTTATATAACCAGCCCGGTGGACTAGAACACAAACGTTAAGGAAATTCGCTGATCGGGGTAGCATATTATGTACATTACGTTCATTATGATCCTCCTTTAAAGTAATCACTTACATGACATTGCAGGCATTCCTTATATAGTCACTAGGTTTTGAAAATGCCCTACAATCTCTTTCAGCCCCAGGTATTATGACTAGCCCCCGTAGAGTGGCTTCGAAAACAGTTCATCTGTCCAGTAAAGTTGTACCTGAAAAGTCATGCACCTTATCAGCGGCGACGGGCAAGCCCAAAAAGGTATATGCTTTCACATGAAATAAAACTGACATCAAGATACTATACCAATAAGGATAAAAAAACGTGAATTTTATTTTTCTACTCGCACATATGATATGCGGCCGACAAGTCTTAGATAGAATTATATAAAATAATTAATAAAAAGCTGTATTCATATTTGAGCTCTGTCTCTGTGTACAAACAACTTGGTCTAGTTTTTCCTGATGACATTTTCAATAAATATATATGCATATGAACTTTCCCTTTCAACCGGTATTGTTTATATCCCTAACCAACCATGAAGGCAATACAAACAGATATTTGTAATATTATTCCCTCAGCCTGTAAGGCGTCAGCTTGTGACGAAGGAGTTGCCACTGGTGGGTGTGACGGAGAACGGTAATGTGAGCATTGAGCAGACGCCGGACGGGGAGATCCACGTGTACGCCCACCCGGACGAGGACGTCATCATCCATCAGCAGGACAAGTCATCCGGCAAGGTATGGCATAAATTTAGGGATGGGGTGCTTTTTTTTTTTTTTTTTTTTTTTAAATTTTATTTATACAGGATTCAATTCAAACAGTATGTCTGGTCTCCCATTGTGGTCCTGTGTGGAGCATTTGGGCACAATTCTGTGCAGGGGTCATCCAAATGCCCTATGCTGCACCTCATGGGACTCGAACCCATGGGGTGCCAATGCCAACGAGTGGTACCAACCGCATTGTAGTCATGGAAAACTAAACACTTGTTATAGATATAAGTTATTTCTTATCAAGCGGCTTAGGTTTCCCAACCCTGGCCTCATAGGTCTTAGGAAAATCTGGATGAAATTTAAAAAAAAAAAAAAACGACGATACCCTGAATAGAGCAGTATTTGGTAATATAATATTTCATCAGTTCTTAGTATTTCGACCAATTCAGTGCAGAGACTGAGATATGCCACGTCACATATTTGTCCGATGTCATTTGTGAAAAGTAGATAAGATTGATTTTATCATTTGCAGAAGATAATTCAATTTGTAATTTCAGATAACGACCAGTAAGTTGCGCGCTCCGGCCGTCCTGCCTCCAAAGAAACCGTCCTACAAAAGCCTCAAACCTGACCCTATCTTGTCACTGAGACGGATCGTCGGCTTCGGAGGAGCTACTATGAGAGACGTTAGTATAAGGCCAAAATGATAAAAAAATGCTTGTGTTCAGGTTTCATCCCCCGAGAAAAACAGGGTTGGTCGGTCTTAATTTCTTTTTATTTTGCAAATTTGTTTTTATTGGAATGAACCCTCATGCATCCCACAATCTAATTTTTGAACAAGAAATTATTTAAAAACTTGAGGGAAAAAAATAGAAAGAAACCGGCCCACAGCACTTTTCTTGGCCCTATGAGAGTATTGAAATTTATAAAGCCCACACTGCAGTGCACGGTGATCTTTAACTGCTCACACCACTATTTCATTTATCGGGTCCATTCATAGGATCTTAACATGTTATTTTCAAAGTGAAACTTGCATAATTGTCTCCGCCTTTGAGTAATAGGTAGTATGATATTCTCTTTACACCTCAGGTCCTGTGGACGACGAATGGTGCTACCATAGTTTACCCCTGTCACGCTGTGGTTGTGGCCATGCAAGCCAACAACGGTCAACAACGCTTCTTTATCGGACATACGGATAAGGTAAGATTTTTTTGATAGTTAGTTTTCCTTTTTATTATTAAAAGACAATGTCTATTCCAGTGAAAAGTTAATTTTCTGCAAAAGTAAAAACAATGAGAAGTTGTGGGGACATGATCCAAATAATTGTCAACGACTAACAACAACATATTTACACCCGTCTTATGAGTTTAATGGTAGTCTTTTTAACCAAGATGAAGGAGGGCCACCGTGATTCCGGTCACCATGACTGAGGCCCTAGTGTGAGCGTTGATATTCTATAAGCATCAGTTGTAAACTGTGGTCTTTGTGCACTGAAAATGAGAGGGGCTCCAATACCTCGTCTGAGAACTACAATAACATACAGGCCGCTCCACGGAGAACAGACTAGTCGTGGAAAATGGACATCCGAAAGTTTTCCCTCCGATACATGATAAACAAGAGCTCTCCCTATGCTCTACAAAGAGTTTATTTTGTGCATTTTCCAGGTGTCATGCATCTCGCTTAATGGGAGTAGCTCACTGCTGGCCTCGGGTCAGACGGGTGCCCAGAGTGTGGTGCGTGTATGGAGGTTCCAGTCGGCAGAGTGCCTCGCCATGTTCAAGACCCACACGCACTCCCTGCACTGTCTCAGGTCAGGATGCTTATTTATTCATAATGATATTAAATGCTATCATTCCTCTTGATAGGCATCTTGACAGTACATATTGAAATTCGTTTGTAGTAGACTGTTTTACCCTTCCCCGGTCAAATTAAATGTTTTATTTGTATGTATATATACACATGAGGTAAAGTCCGTATAATGTTTTGTTTGTAGCTTTTCGAACAGCGGTTCTGTGCTATGCGGCGTTGGTCGGGATAGTCATGGCAAAAATGTAAGTACCGAATTTGAATGTTAGATCATCTTATGTATCTCTAAAGTCCACAATTAGGAGGAAAATATTTTTTGTGGGCTGCTGGGTACCAGCAGTAGTTGATCAGTGTATTGGGCCTGGCGTTTACACCAATGGCTGGTTATTCTCACAATCATTCAAACCTGGATAGCTTAATGAAAGTTTATAAAGCAATAACAAAAAATTTCTCCACGTTTTCTTATCTGCATTATCGTTTCTGTGACGTCTGTTTTCAGATGGTGGTGATCTGGAGCACGGACCGAGTTGCCAAAGGTGGCGAAGTCTCTGTTATGGCCAAGGCACATACAGACGTGGACATTGTCAGGATGAAAATAGCAGCCTTTGACGACACGAGGTAGGATAGGCCTAGAACAAATCTTTTATAATATCCAACGGTTGTGTAGCACAAATTGTACCGAATTTAAAAATCATGGAAAGTGAAATACATATTTTATTATGAGGCGGCAAGGCTTTAGGTCCTAATACAGTCTTCGGTCACCTTAAGATCTTAGCCGCCGAATTCCCCTTTCGTCTATACAAGGACCTGTGACGCGTTTATGTGTAACACCCGGTGAAACGATCGCTTCTGAGCTTAAATAACCACATATTTGGGCTTACATCGCAGAGATTTTCACTGCACGAAATAAGACCTTTAATGACCTTTCATTTTGTAAAGGGAGCCATTGAGGTACATTAAAGGCATAGGAAATGTCACCTTTCCAATACCTTTGCAAGATCTTTGATGAAATTTTAAAGGTCACCTGAAAAAGTTTTGGAAAGGTCTTGTAAAGTTGACCTTTCCATTACCTTTAGCACACATCAATGGCTCCATTTACAGAAACTTAAAGGTCTTAAAAGGTCTTTTTTCGTGTAGTGTTTGATATATAGAACCCAAAGAAATTGTGAAAATGGGCAAAAGTGGGACAAATTAGACATTCAAGCGCAGAATCCAAACCGTTATATCGTTATGGTAGCCGGGGGCCGATCGCCATCTTCCTTCGTCACGTGACCCCTCCTTGCTCGATGTAGGCCATGGGAATCGGGTCAATCTCATCAACATATGCAGACCTATTTCACAATGAAATCGATCCTTCTTACGGGACTATTATATATAGGCAGGTAGATTTGGATACATAGATGACCATGTCAAGGTTAAAAAATGAATAGATTGCGAAATAACGCGACAAATTGCGCGCAAACATCGCACTAATTTCTTGCTATTCCTTCGCGTCGACCCGGTGAACAATCCAGGTCAGACCGCTCCATTCACACCGGCCAGGTGCAAGTGTCCCGGCTGGACGTTTTGGTGGGAGGCTCCTCTTTCGCCCCCTGGATACATGGATTACGGCGGTGTCTGATGCTTTCAATATATATATTTTGAACGACTGGATACCCTTAAACGCATACAACGCACTGAAACTCATGCGAGAACCATGTGTTAGTATCGAAGGGAAAACATTGGATCGATCGGACACATGGAGGCACTGTCACTGTCAGACCTAGGTATCCAGACCTAACATGGCCTCAACCCTTCGCCGGGTTCTCTCCCCGCACGCCTGCATCAATACTTTGAAATCAGAAAACCAGGATGATATCATATCAATTGTGGAGGATATAAGCATTCGGATGCATTCTCCAGGTGTTAAAGGTGGGTTCATATCTTTTTTCCAGCATTTGAAATTATACCGTTGAAATCTAGGCCTAAACTCGGCTAGAGGCCTAAAGCGCATTGGTCGGACACTTGCAATCTGAAAAATAATTATTTAGACCTTATTAGGCCTCTCAAAATGAAATCCATGTATATATCTATGTTCCTCTGTATCTCTGAGTCATAAATATCATATGCTTTGATTATTTTAGGCCTAGATGCGTTTGCAATAATATTTTACAGATGGTGCAGTCTTAGGCCTAGAGGCTGGATGTCAAAGCAGCTCGGGCGTTTGGTCAGAGTCACTGGCAATCTGAAAAATAATTATTTAGACCTTATTAGGCCTATCAAAATTAAATTCATGAAAAAAATGGTTCAGGCCTTATCCAGCCTATCGAAATAATAAAATTGTCACTATAGTGTCATTTTTTCAGACCTACCACCATCAAAATATTAATGCCTTAGGCCTAAGTCAATGTCTAACCTTGAAAGAAAATATTTTTTCAGATTGTCACTATAGTGTCAGTTCAGACCTACCACAACGAATCATTAATATTATTAATTCTGCCGCCTCATGGGTATCAAAGCTGGAAGCTTTGATACTGTATATCACTTTTTTTCTAAATATTACATTAAATCATTAAAACATTAAAACATGCCGCCGAATTGATACAGTATTACTAGACGTTTGGACTTGTTACACGTAGACCCAGTCGACTGCGTCTGTAGACAAACGTATTTCAAACATCCACCATGTTTTATCCTCTTCGGATATTTACTATAAGTCTTCAAGGTGAACAGATCGATTAGGGATGTGAGTCTTCTTTGATAATACTTCAAAAGCTGTAGATCGTCTTTGGTCTAGCAAAGCAACGAGCTCATAAGGTGTATTTTTAAATTTCATTCTTACCTGTGTTACCTGATCTCGCAGATGGTGGCCTTTAAAACCTGATCGCTACTGGTACGAAAACCCTATGTACCGTATAACAGTGGATATTTATTGCAATAACTGACTGCTTTGTAACTGTCTTGTGTGGTAAGCACGCTCATGCAAACGTCTGTCATGTTGAAGTACTGTCAAGATGTCTTGCAGTAGAAGCAAATCTTCGGTCTGTTTCCTTCTCATTCCTCATCTTTTTTTGTATTATGATTACATTAGAGACTTTGTGTATTTGGAATCGTTCATAGAAGAACAGTCATTCGATACTATCTCGGTATGTATTGAGAAAACAGTTGGTCAAATATGTTTAGCATAGTGCGACTAATTTCAGAAATACGTAAAACTTGGAATAGAGAATAGATAATTTCTAGGATGTAATGACATTGATATATCTTTATCCCCCGCATGTTCATCGGGTGTACCCTTATTATTTATTATAATATTTATACGTAAAGGCATAGAGATAAACTGTCTGTGATGAAGGATATGATATTGTCATCTAGCCACAACGAAAAAATCAACAAACTACGTTGTCCGTGTGGTTATACGTAGGAGTTTTGCCCAGAATCTGAATAGCACCCGTTCTTTTTAATGATAGTTATTTTCTTACAGCTATCCCTTGATAATCAGTTTTCTGCGTTCCTACCTAAATGCACGTCGTTCAGTGTTCATGTAGCACTATGAATGCGAATGCACTTGAATTTTTCCGCATTTAAACATGGTCTACTTTAAAAGAAAAGTTGCTTATAAATCTATTAACCATTTATGCTATATGCACATGAAATCATTTTAGGATTGCAACGTAAAACGTGACAGTTTGAATATCTTTCCATTATCTAGAACTTAAACTTCTACATGAGATTGCTTACAAGGGTTAATGTACACCTCTCTCTCATGTTCTGTAAAGATGTCTTACCTAATTCGCCTGATATGCTTATGTAGGATGGTGTCGTGTGGTCGGGACAACGTGAGGTTATGGCGGGTGAAGGACGGCTCACTGAGGTCAGCGCCTGTCAACCTGGGCGAGCACCACCTCATGGAGTTTACCGACTGCTGCTTCGCCGCCGGCTACGACCCCTCCAGGGACCCTACCGACCGACTTGTGTAAGTGTTGAAAAAATGGATGATAGAGTGAAGGTATAACTATTTGATTACGGTATTTGCATGGATGCTCACATTCTCTTCGCTTCCTTTCCTGGTTTAGGCCAGGGAAGGATCATGATCCGCCTCTACTGGTATCAGAACAAATGTGTTTTCAGGTATCATTGCCTTCGCGATGTGTGTCAACTTATATTGATATCTCCTATTTGGACCATTTAGATGAATTGAAACTCAATAAGGAATGGGTGGCATTATAGAGGTATTCAAAACGCATGCCATTATAGAGGTATTCAAAATACATGATCATTACAATTTACATGTATTTTATTGCTTTCAGTTATCATTTCACATATTTTAGTTATCAACGAACTAAGAACAGTTTTGTTATACTAGAGAAAACAAACTATCTTTAACAGATATGCGGCCAGTCGATCAGGCCACGTCTTTGAGATAGACTACAGGAAAGTAGCCGTAAAGAACGTCCGAAGACTGCTGCCAGTCGACCCCAAGACAAGGAAGGACAAGCAGACCTTCAATACAGGTGAGATTGAATTAATTTAGAACTAGCCATTTTGGTTATGGCTAGCTAAATATCCTTTTACATGGCCGTTGAATATGATAAATTTGAGAGTGCAATGCAGGTGTATTTACAACCCTAAGCCATGTACATGTGTGTGAAAACAATTTTTCCGGACATTATTTTCGACTCTCATAATCTTTTCATCCGACATCTTTCTGTGCAACATCAGAACTTTCTGACAAAATTTACCACTAATTTCATATAATATTGTAAGGACAATGTGTCCAATGTGGGACGTTCTGGTTAAAACGCCCGTCATGTCCGGCCAAACCTCACTCACAGCTTTGTTCATCCAAGCTTAAAAGTCTCATCTTTTTGTACAGGTTCGGGCCTAGCCATCAACACGTTGTGTGTGAACGAGGCGTTCTGTGTGACTGGCTCTGACGACGGCTACATGCGTCTGTGGCCCCTGGACTTCAAACACGTGTATTTAGAGGCCGAGCACGAGGGACCTGTCACTGGGGTACAGATCAGCTCTGACGGGGTCAAGATCCTCGCAGCCACAGCCACGGTCAGTGGTGGTTTTATTCCCTATGCGTATTGTGATTGAGCTTTTTCAATAACTTATGATAATACATGTATTATATGAATATAACCTATCATTTCATTTGCATGGATTCCGTTTCTGTGTGCTATGAAATACAATTTTATGTATTATGACATGTAGACCGGCTTCTTTTTGTATTCAGTAGAATTTTTGAGAAATGATCACTGATAACCGTGGACGGCGTTGATGCATCTATCAGAAGATATGCTGCAAATCCAGTGTATTGATAAACCTCTGCTATGTTTTAACGAGATTTTCTTTGGCATTTAATATCAATATTTCTGCCATGTTATATCTGTCTCAGGGAATCAAATGTGCCACCAGCTGTTGTGTGTATGACCCTTTCTATGGAACCATGTGCAATAGAACACCTGCCTCGGCAAAAGTATAGGGGTATGGATTCTACCTCCTCATAGATTCGATCACCATCCCTACCCTTGATATGACCCCGGTAGTTAATTAGGGTATAAAGCAACCAATAACCAAACAACCAGTTATATCTGTCTCAATTTAACGTAATGATGCACCCTACAGGGTAACCTGGGTGTTTTGGACATTTCCACTCGGGCCTACACCACTGTGATGAGGTCCCACACCCAGCGGATCAACTCGATGACCTTTGACCCCCTGAGACGCCACCTGGCCACCGTGTCTGAGGACCACACCATTCGGATCTGGGACCTGGACAACATGCAACAGGTAGGCCACAGAAGGAAGCTCCCTTATCATTAGCCAGTCGGTCGTGCCTATTTATAAATAATTACATGGAAATCTCACGTAAAGTTTATTGATTCTCTATACACCTGTTTTTAAGGTACAGCATTAATAAATGGAAGTTATTGTCGGATGCCTTTATTTAAAAAAAAAGGATTTCTATGATATATTAAAGATTTATAAAATCTATCATGAAAATATAAAGAAAGAAAAAAATGATAATGTTCAACGGATATTTAAAAAAAATACGGTTATATAAAACGGATATGAAAAAGTTAATGATATGTTACTACGTTATTTTTGACAGGATTTTAGAAAATTAATTGACCCTGGGACTAATCTAGTGAGGTCAGACCCTTGGGCTTGGGCTGTTCTGTCTCACATGTGAAATGTAACTGTTGCGGACTATGAGCATGTATGAATATTTCTCCTTTCAGCTGTATGACTTCAGCGCCCCTAAAGAGGTGCCCTGTGCCATCGCCTTCCACCCGTCCCAGCAGGTGTTTGCCTGTGGGTTTGAGTCAGGGTCTGTGAGGGTTTTTAACGTATCCAACACCAGCATGCTCGCAGAACACAGGTAGGTACAGCTACATATTCATATATGAATAAATCTTTTGCAGCTGAATCCTGCATCAATAATCCAACTCGGTTTAAGGCCATGCAAAATGGCATTAAGCTTACTGATATTGTGAATTAAACCATGCTTGTCTATTTCTGTTTGTGGAAATTTGATATTTTTGCACCAATTTCGAAAAAATACAAAATACCGATTTGTACAAGTTGGACTTGGGGGACAAAATAAAATTGAAAAATCTCTCTTGTTCCAGACAACACCGGGGCAAAGTGACAGGCATCGCTTTCTCCACTAATGGTGACTTCCTATACAGCGTGGGTTCCCTTGGCTCTATCGCCCTGTACGACGCCACCGAGAGTAACTACCACCTGCTCAGGTTACTCGGAAACACAGTGGCCCGGGGAGAGAACCACGGTCCGGCCGCACTGGCCGTCAGTCCGGATGGAAAGTTTGTGGCCTTTGTCGGCCCCACCGAGTTTACCGTCAGTGTTGTGGATGGCAAGACTTTAGACGAAGTAAGAAACAGATATTTCATGTCTAGGAAATGTTAGGGTATTATTTTATGGGAAATAAGCGTGATAATCGTGGTCAATGTGGAGTATAAAAGTAAAGCTTCACTCCTTCCATATTTTGGCTTGAGGTATTGAAAAAGTCATATTGCTTTCTTTGGGAATCATTTGGTAGCTCACAATTTCTTGTGAATTTCCATTTCGAACCTTTTTTTTTATAACACCTACAATTAAAGGATACTGCTTCAATACACTATGGAACTGAATACTGCCAAGCCTCAAGTCAGCGAGCTCCCTGTATTCGGTGATCCGTATTTGTCATTATAGATACGTAAATAACACAGTTGGTAGAAAAAAGGAAAACTATCTCAGCGTAAAGAGTTTACATCAGAAACAAATATATGTGAACAATGTCTACATGATGTCATTCTATAAAGCAAGGGAAATGTAGATTTGAAGACTGAAAATTAACAATTTTTGTACCTCTTCAGGTTTTGCGGATTGACATCACTTCACTTAACCCTGCTGACAACTCGCGGACAGTGATCGACACAGCAGTGAGAGTTCACTACGCCCCACTCAACGTGCGGCAACTACTCGTCACCACCTCGGCCAACAAGCTGCTCAAGTTTGACGCCCGTACTGGCAAGATTTTAGCAGAGGTACAGGAAAATAAAAGATTTACCCATATAGGTTTTTTCTTTATTTAAAAAAACTGAAATGTTTCACTTTTATGGAACGTTCCTGTCATCTCTATTTTGATAGCAAAATAAATAATCAGTGCTCGAAATTAATTGTGCACATTGCACATTGTGTGACGTTTTGGCTGCAAAGTGCGCGCATTTTTAGCCTGTAAAGCTGGTGTGTGCATGCTTGTTTAAAATGCATTATCGAATCTATAAAAACAGAAGAGAACAAAATAGTCTGACTCATTTTCTGCATTCAGATTGATAACATTCACCGCGGTGCGTGTACAGCTCTGGACGTGAGCAGTGACGGCCGACACCTGGTGACGGCCGGGGACCGCGTAGTCAAAGTCTGGGATTATGCCATGAAGCTCGACCTCAACTTCCAGGTATATTTTGGCGCATGTTTCATTCATGGAGTGGCCTTTTTTTTGGTAATGTTCATCTCCCTCACATATTCACTTTTCTAATGCGAGAATTATTGCTACCCGAAAAATTTCGATGATTGGAAACAAAAATGATGTATTCAACGCAAATGACTGGTCATATATATCAGTCACTTTAATCCTCAAGAGTTAGTGAAATACGAAATACGAAACTTTTATTCACAGCCCAGTAGGGCAAAAGAATTTATAATTAGCCCTACTCATACAGAGTTCGACATTAAGCCCGCGGCAGGTAAAACTTGATGTGGGGCAGGTAAAACTTGATGTAGTGCAGCTAATTTCTGACATCCACCCGCCCGAAGGGAAGGTACAGTTATCAACGTTTTATTACATCCCAGTTTAGAAGGGCAAATGAAGTGAAAGGTCGGGCAGGTAAAACTGTACCTACACTTGCCCGGTGGGTAGCTGAGTCGAAACCCTCAATGTTGAGCCCTGAAGTATCAAGTAATCCATGGAACCTGCACTTACTTTTCAGGTGTTCATTGGGCACGCCGAGGCCGTGTCGCGCCTGCTGCTCACCCCCGACTCGCTCAGTCTGATCAGTGTGGGCGAGGCCATCTTCATGTGGGACTTCATGGCACACTCTCGCGAACAGCCCGTTATGGAGTGAGTTCAATTCTACATGTTTCTTTAGGGAGTCTTTATCGGCTGATTACAGTAAAAGATGCCTAAAGCGACTCCCTGTGATTGAGCATATAAGCTTTTCTTTGTGTTATTAGTGAAGAACTGTAGAAAAACACAATGTATACACGTCATGTAAGGTGTAATGCTTACATATTAAAGTTTGGGAATATCCACTTGAATTTAGAAGCCAATGAAGTGCTCAGTACAGCCTACTAACAATTCGGAAGGAACAGTTATACTTTGATGAGAGAAAAACGAAAAAGGTACATACAGGGCTAATAAATTTGTCTGTCCCTCACTGAAATGTCCACTTGCTTAATAACGAGTTATCCTTTTTCCGTATAGGGGCCGTACATCAGTCAAGAATTACTATACTGGAGAAGGTGAGTTAGCATGGCTATGTTTACGGATTGCAATGTGTATGCATGTCTAGTGTGTTAGATCCAAGACAGCATACACCATATTTCTGAGCATAAACAACTTGTGTCCACAAAAAAGGAAGCTGTAGGTGCTACCTTAAAACACAAAATATTTCAGTCTAATAATATATTTTTAAAATTAGAGGTTTGAAAGGAATTTTTTTTATTGTTTATTTCAGAGCTACATCTTACAAGTAAGCTTTTCATGTAGTTGGTTTTTAAATGTGAAAAGAAAATACGTACTGAACATACAAAATATAATTGAACGACAACCGACAACTTCATTTATAAACATTTAACGAGGGAAACTAATTTCATGAATGTTTTCTTTTTTTGTTAATGCCTACAGAAGAGGAACTGAATCCTTACCGGCCTATGGGAGGACTAAGCCCTGGCCGACCGTCTACAAACAGTCGGACTGGCCTGACCCACACCCCTGACCGGCGCTGCAGCGACATGCCCCGTCACACCCCACCCCGGCCACTCACCTACGAACCTGGTAGTCAGATAGAGAATCTCAGCTTCATCGAAAAATCCGCCGACGCTGGAGGTGATCACTCAATTTAGATACATCTATTACTCCATAATCCAATCGTCTTGTGTCATTGAACCGCTAAAGTCTGATAAAAACGCACAAAAGCACAACAGATTTTTAGATAACTGACATGGTCTGAACTTGGTGATCGAAATTAATGCTGAAATGTTAACTGCTATCTCACGCTACTATTTTTCACGAATATAATTTTGAAGTGTTTTCATACGATCATTTATCACGATGCTTCAATTTCTGCGAAAAAGATTAGTGATATTTTATACTGTTCGTTTTCTCTACATTTTACAAACGTTTTTCCAATCGAACAGAACTGTTAGGAGATGATATTCAATCGGTGAGCAGCGATAACCACGAGGTGCTCATAGGACCCGAGTTTGTGGAAATCGGTGAACCAACCAAGGACAAGAAGGACCTGGAGGATGACGAGCCTCTCCAAGTAGGGGAATTTCTATAATTATACATAGGGTTTACTAGACAATCAAAATGACAATTTTAATACTGTATTCGTCCCTGGTTCTGCTTGGCTAAATGTTTCATGATATCACCATTATTTTAGTTACCTGGGTTTCTTTACAAACTTTAAACGTGTTTATGTTTCATTCATTTTAAATATATATTTCTTACAAGTTTCTGTGTGTGAGTATAGCGTTTCTGGATGAGTTCGTACACTTGTTCGATTCAATTTGGCGATAAGAAAGAAATAACATTCTTATTGCTTTTTTTTCAGACAGGTGAGCCTGAGATTACGGGGAAGGAGGTATTAGGTGATGGACCACATGTCCAGCGCCACCACCGGCACACCACCCCCAGTAAACAGGCGGTGAACGGTGGACCTCAGCGCGCGGTCGACCCCGACCGGCCACGTCCAGCTGTACACCGACACTTTAGTCAAAGGCCCAAACAATACCCCTTAGCCCAGGTAAGTGAGGATAGTTTTATCTATATTCGAAACTGAATGTAGTATTCAAACAATTGTTCTTTCATAAATCTCTCAAAAAATAGAGCGACAAAATTAAAAGCAAGTAATAGAATATTTCCAAGCAGGTAATGAGACCCCTTATTATCGTAGTTACATCCCTTCCTTGTTGTGCCAACCAAAACAGTAACAAATCGAAGGCATACCATGTTTAAATAAAAGTAGAGATTAACCATCAAGTTGTCAGGAGTTGAGTGAGTGAAGGATCTTAAAATCTTGTATTTACCGACATGTTTTACCCTGTGAAAGCCTTCTGCATGTTCAAATAAGATGTATATACCCCAGTAATAATTTTTTCAAGCCAAACGAACTTTTTCAATAAAAAAAAAAACATGTATTTTTTCCCAGCGGCGTTACACGGCGCCCCCTAACCAGGCGGGCCTGGCCCTGCAGGCAGTGATGGGGTACAACGGGAACGGGCGTGGTAACATGGTGTGGAACCCCGACCTGGGCCTGTTCGCCTACACCAACGGCTGCGTGGTCATTGTGGAGGACCTCAATGCGGGGACGCAGCAGCACCTAATGGGTCGGTTATAGTTTTAAACCCTCAATTTTAAACCTCAATATTCAGTTAATGAAATATTCCATGGGTTCATGTATTTGTTACTTATTAGGCTAATAAGGCGACTTTTGATAATTGTCTTATAATGAGTGAATCTGTCCTAAAAGAAGTAATTTTGCTGCTAGATAAACTCAAAAAGGGATTTTTAGGGGTAGAAAATATAGCCTCGTGTTAGTCATCAAAATTGAAAACGCTTTTCTATAATTTTCATATTTGTTTCTTTCCTCGTTGTTCACGTTCACTTGCATTCCACTGATATATAATTTTTTGAGTCTTCCCAATTGTAATGCGGTTTTGAATGCGAAAGTATATCATATTTCTGATATTCTTTTATTTCAGGCCACGCAGAAGAAATATCTGTCCTAGCTTTACAACATGACTGCCAGGTACGCATAGTTTTAATGCGATTTACTCACTTGTAGAGGCCGTAGACGTCTAGAAGACCTATAGATAGATAACGGAACTTTACTTGACTCTAAAATAATCCACAGTTGCAATGTCCACAAATGTGCACTAGTTAATTCCGCAGACTAAAATCAGTGGTAGCGCTCTTACTTAAAATGGCCTGAATAAATATTTTCTTGAAAAGAAATACATAAACACGACCATAATCTCGTCTAAGTGTGATGTGCTGATCATCAACTCAGATGCTTGCGTCAGCGAGTGGGTCGTTTAACCTGTCGCCGAGTCAGATCTGTCTGTGGGACCTGGACACGATGACGTGTAAGAAGGTGCTCACCCACCACGAGTACGACGTGGTCTGCCTCGCCTACTCCAGGGACGACCGCTTCCTCATCTCCGTCGGTAAGCCAGCGCTGATAACATTTCCTCCAAACTTTTGAGAATTGCCTTACTCCTAGTGATACCGGCTTGCAACAAAAAATTGTCTAAGTAAAGCTATCGTGTTTCATTTTGCTCTCATGTTCAAGATTAGAGCCGTTTGCAAGGAGGATATTTATACCCCACTTACTTTTGAAACCGAGTTCATAAAGTCTCCTACATTTGCTATTTCTCCAATAATTTAGGGTGGCATATCTGGCTAGTCAATGAGTTATACCATCTTCTAGATTACACACATCTTAGAACGTCATGGGATTACCAATTTGCGGAGACTATTCAAATACATATAATGCGATCAATTGTTTTTAATTTAAAATTCAAATGAACTGTGACTTGCATCTTACTCATCGTCATATTCATAAAGTTAGACACTTCGGAAAATGACATATTCAAAACTAAGTTTTTCTTTTCAGGTGATTACCGTGAGTGCACCATCGTGGTTTGGAGTACTCATACACACGACATCATTGCCTGTACCCGCACCGAACTGCCCGTCTTCGACCTCAAGTGGGACCCGTACACGGTGAACGAATTCACTTCAGTGGGGGAGAACGGCAGCGCCCTCTTCTGGCTGCTGGACGAGACCGGGTCGAAGGCTGAGTTACACGTACACGAGGCCGATGTGCCCGACGAGCTGCTCCAGACACACCACATGGTGAGCAGCTTGTGTTTCAATAGAAAAGAGTCATACCTCTTATTTCGTTGACTCTATTATGATCAATAGTGGTTCTATTGGTTCTTTTACAGTAATGTTTGTTTACACGCTAATAAACCTGTGAGGCACCGTCATATCCTAGACATACGTGTAGAAACTTATGCAAGTTTGAATGTAAAAGTACGTAAAATCAAAATAGAACCATGGCAATATACTTTTATTTTATTACTAAAACGAATTGATTTAGATGCTTTAGGAAGATTTCCTCCACACCAAAAGATCCTATCTCAAGATTAGAATCCAATACCCTAGTTCGGCAGTTCCATAATATAACACAAAACTCTCCGATTGTTTCTAACTGAAAGCTTCCGCCCACAGGGCAGTGGCCAGGTGGACTTTACGTGTGTGGAGTACGCGGGGGACAGCACCCTCTACGTGGGTTCAAACAATGGTAAAGTCTCGGCCTGGGACACGCGGCAAAACACCTGCTTCATGCACTGGGAGGCCGACAAGCACGAGATAGGTTTGTGATATACACATACATTTTAGGCATTTTGATGTTAAAAGTTGAACAGAAATGTTTGTGATATACACATACATTTTAGGCATCTAGATGTTGAAAGTTTAAAAGAAATTATATTTTGCGTTTGACACACCCTTGCCTTGATACAATATAATAGGTTCTCAGCTGTGATCGGGACCGGGAAAAAAGTTACCGGAGGATATAAGTTAAGAATTTTCTGCTCATTGAAAGTTTGTCATTTCTATCGTAAAACCAGCTTATTTTGCAGCGGAATTGAGGATTCTTTCCCCCCTGAACTCCGTAGGTGTATTATAACAAGTTACTGCTTTTGGTGAAATAGGACACATTTAAATCAACTTGTTTTTTTATGGACAAACAGTTCAGCATACATGTTGGTTGACTGAAATTCCATGATAAAGCAAAGACACTTAAACCTACAAGCCCCATCTAAATATTTTAATTTCCTTATCCCTTTCAGACGTGTTGGTAAGTAAGGCTGGCCGGCTGGTGACTGGGTCTTCAGGGCGTGGACTCCGCATGTGGTCGGTTGTCGGGGTGGGCGAGCTCCGCCTCCCGGGCGACACCAATGCCATGAGGAGGGGCGGCCTCACAATGGAGGACGAGATGAACCTGGACGGTCCCATCACAGTGGCTGCCTTCGACGACACTATGGACATGGTTAGTTTTTTCATGAACTTTGATATAAAGCAGTCTAGACATGTTTTTGTAGAATTCTAATACTTTGTCAAATAGCTGATAAAGGTAGAATTGAACAGAATTAAGTGCCCAAAAATATTATGTTTGCCTCCTCATTGATAGGCGCTATGTTTTTTTTTTATTGAATTGCAAAAGATATTTATCAATTTATTTGTTTCTTAATGATACATTGCCTATACTGATGGTTAATGACATGCAACTGAATGAAGGCATTACAACTCAGAATATGGACATCTCTATTGCAAACTAATAACTTTATGTGAAAGACGTGGCAAAAGTGTGCTTCGTTCAACGCCCGGTATTAAAAATTTGAGATAAAAAAAGACAAAAAAAACAAAAACGTAATACTTGTTTCCACGTTTAGGGCATCGTGGGCACGTCGTCGGGCACCCTGTGGTACCTGAACTGGACGGAGCGGACCAGTATCCGCCTGGTGTCGGGCCACAACAACAAGGTGAACGACCTGGCCCTGTGTGACGACACCTACCTGGCCTCCTGCTCCGACGACGGCAGTCTCCGCATCTGGTCCGTCAGGGACCGCGAGCAGACCCTCCAGTTCCAGGTCATGGACCAGGTAAACTTTCCTAATTTGGTTGAATATTGTTATCAGTTAGGAGATGTAAATGACCTTGTAAAATAAACTTATCATGTGGAGGACGAAGCTAGAAGTGTTCGTGATTCAGAATCGTTGCTACCGTTTGGTGCCTGGATGTGGGGATCCAAGCTCTGATTGGTGCTCTGGTCAACCTCTCCAGGGAAACGGCTAGGGGCCATCCCAGAGTGTACTCTTTTGGCACCAGGGGCCAAGAGAGGTCCTAGAGAGTGTGGTGCTGAGAGAAGGGTCTCAGTGCCTGGGTACTCAAGAGAGGTGGGTTGTTTACAAACGGGGATGAGGGTCCCTTTAAAAGGCGGTTTCGACAAGTGTCTCTTCAGGCAACATGCGATTCAAATGGTACCTAAGAAGTCTTAGGAATGGGAATCCAGTATGGATTACCCCCCTTGCCCTAAGTAGGGTAAGGTAAGGAGGAGAGTTTGGGTGTGAAACCCCTGTGGTTGAGGAGCAAAAAAAAAAGTTCAAGGTGTAACTGGTCTCCAAAGGCCTATGCCACCCAGCAAGAAGGTTAAAAATGTTTAATGAGGTCTTTATAATTATGAGGTCAAACGTACTCATAGAGTGACATTCGTAGTGTACATCTCCATGTTTCTACTACACTCTTGATATGAGATACAACATAAACTTTCCCTGTTCACACTTTACCGGGTTTTCTCTTTTACAAGTAGGTTTATGCGCTTGACTGAACCAAGATTCTTTCTAATAACTTACAAAAATGAAATCATATTGAGTAGATTAACTTAATCTCACCTGGAGTAAAACATATTCTAGGTCCCAAGTTTTTAACTAGAGAGAAATACATACAAAAATGTTCTTCTCATTAAGGGCTAGAGGTTTAAAAAAAGACCTACATTTGATGGAAAAGAAAAAAAATCCTCAAAGATTTATATTTTCCTTTAGGCAACGACATGGGCCATGCCTAGTCTGTTTGCAGGTGCCTTACAAAATCTAAATGTTCACTCTTCATTTTCTCCTTGTCTCAGGCGTGTACGTGCCTGGCCTTCTCCCCGACGTGGCCCTCACGAGTCACCACCACCACTACAGTAAGTAACATGGAGGGCACCCCGGTCATGGCCCACACCACCCGGGAGGACGGGGTGCGCCTCCCCAACATCGCCGCCGGCTACAGCGACGGCACCGTGCGCATGTTTGACCTCAACAAGGTGGAGATGGTGCTCAAGATGCACCCGCACGCTGTGGCCGTCACCGCCATCTGCTTCTCGGCTGACGGTGAGTTTGTGGGGTTTTAATTGTTGTTTAATTTGGCATTGACGGCCTAGACTTAAATAATGTGACCGTCGTCAGTTTCTTTGCGTAGTTTCCGCCTATACTGCAATAGATAATTAAGGAGGGTGTATTCCTAAATCCACTATGAGAATTTAGAACACTCAATTTCATCCTTGTTGTTCTATAAAACTGAGGGATGTTTTTCTCAATTCTGGGTGAACAGAAAAAGTCCATATACATTTCTGTGTTGGATATCATAAGACAGATATGTTGTTTGACAATGCACATTGCGGTTGATTGAATATCAGTCCATGCTTTAGTTGCATATATCATAATTCAGCCTTGACAAAACGTGTAGTTATGGGAAAGGGAGGTTGTCCACAGATTTTAAGGACATAATTTAACATCTTCTTGTAGGGGGAGAAATGTGTGCCTAATATTATGTCCTTCATTTAAATAATTGAGATTGACCATAGATAATTTCAATAAAACTTGAATAAAATCATACTGACTGATATTCTGACCGTGTTTAATACCAGTAAAAGCTTAACCTTTAATATCCTCTTGACCATATTTTTCTCCCGGTCAGGCCGTATGATCCTGTCGGGCGGCAGTGACGGGCTGGTGGCGGTCAGTAGCCCCACCACCGGGATGACGGTAAGGGTCATCAGTGACCACCAGGGGGCTCCCATCAACTCCATCGACGTCACCGTGTCAGAGGTGAGTGTGCAATCTTTTGTATTATTTTGATTTCTTTTTTTTAAATTTTATTAACCTCTTCACACACAGCACATGATCTTCCAGAGGTTATGTATCAACTGTTATACATATAACCCTGTATTTTGGTTACTGCAGTTAGATCAGTGTACCATATGTACAAATAATTGGAACGCTGACCACTTGGTAGCTGTATGACATTGCCAGTACAAAGTCAAGTTTTACTCACTCCTAGACATCACTGCACTCATACAGATAACCCACAAAACATCTACAGTGATGGTCAAAGTAACAGGTTTCTTGAGATTATATCTCTATTGTATCATAAAAACACCACCTACGAAATGGTTTCATTTAATTGTGTTACAGTCTGAGTGTAGATAGGTCACAAAATATCTAACTGTAAATGAAAGGACGTATATCATGTGGTGGTGCCAACATAAATGTTTTTACATGCATTAGTTTTCTGGGTGAACTTTGAGTAGTTTCAAGTTGTATTCCATATTGGAAAGACATTTACATTAGACAAATGTACCTACAAAGGACAGTTTAATGGGTATGATTTCGAAACCGGCCATCAATAAGGGACTTCGTAATTTTAACCACTATGTTCTGTTTTCTCCCAGGACGTTGAGGTCGGGGTGGCGGCTCCCCTGCTGTGGCTGGTGGGCAGCGCTGACCGACGGGTCAGTGTGTGGTCAGCTGACTGGTCCAAGGACACCTGTGAACTGGTCGACTGGTTGACCTTCCCCGCCCCTGCCTTCACCCCCGGAGGGGAGGTGCTAAACCAGGACGACCCGGTAGGTAGACTTGTGGTTAATGGCAGAGGTTGCTGTATTATCAGGAACTTTTAAATGTTAAATTATTGAATCAGGAGCAATAAGTGTTGACTGGGATTTTTTTCCATAGCGGTTCTTCTCTCGTACAATTTTTACCATTTTAGATTTTTGTACAGATATCTTTAGCAAAATCAATTACATTTTTTCCTCTTTTGATCAGAACGGAAACTTCGTTTCCTCATGGGGGATTGGCAAATAATATGAAGCCGCGTATGGATTCATTAGGAACCCTGAAAAGATGTAGAAAGATTTCCAAGTCAAATCCTGTTCTCTAAAACCGACCAATAAAAATATTTTTTCCCTCTTTAATATTTATATAACCACATGGAAACTTCATAGATTGCAATGATAAAAACTTACGTACAAGTAACCGTTAATATAGTATAAAGAACTAAACGTAAACTGGCAGAAACAATTTTTTTATCTCTAAATCTCAGAGCTACTACCAGCGTGTTCCTCCGAGCCTGTCCCAGTTCTCCACGGAGGACCCTGATATCGTCGTCTATACGGGTTACGGCATGCAGAAACAGATCCAGTTCTACAGCCTGTCCCACCGTAAGGTGGTCCGCTCCATCGCCCTCACCCACTGGGCCACCAGGATGCACATGTCGCCAACCTCACCCGTCCTCGCCGTGGCCACAAATGGTAGGTTTTTTGACTATATGTCAATTCAGGGCCTGCTCATTACATTTAGGGGCCCAGTTCTAGTTTTAAGGGTTTTCTCTTTACCCCAAGTCTAAAATTTCATGTTTATCGGGGGCCAGTCGGCCCCTTGGACTTGGAAACTAGAGGACCCGCAGATTATTATTGAGTGGCCTCAGGCTGTTTCAATCACGGCCCACACAAGTATCAAAAGGTCTTAAACTCACTTTATCAGAGACCATTTAATGCTTTAAATTTGATTTTTTTTTTTTTAGCAAGAGGTCATTAATAATTTTAAATTGAAGCCGTTTTAAACATAAATGATAATTTATTGCGATGAACACATCTGGAAAAGTAGGAAGTACATATCCGGATTTTCAGTATAGACTTAAAAGGTTGAAAATAATAACCAGAAAACGTAAATTTATGGTTTGGATGGCTTAGAAAAGATATGTGAATAATTTTAAAAGCAATATTTATTTTTATACTGAACTGGCAAAAACCCGGAAAAAGAAGGAAAAATAGCATCTCTGAATTAAAATAAATGCCTCCATTTTGGGTTTTCTTGGGATATGTAGGTTTAGTAAACTGACCCAGCGTAAATAAGTTTTGCATTCATTTTCAAAACTTTGGGGTTATTGGTTGATTAGGATCAAAGGAATTCATTGGTTTTAATTCTATCTTTCAGAGCGTCTCCTGAAGTTAATGGATTACCACGAAGGGAGTTTCCAGGACTTTGTTGGTCATAGTGATAGTCTACAGCTGGTCCGTTTCTCTCCGGACGGCAGCAAACTGTTCAGTGCCTCCCACTCCGAGATCCTTGTTTGGGACGTGATGGTCTGATCAAACGAACTGAGCGAACTTCAAATGACAAATCTGTTGAGCCTTAATATTTTTTATGTAGTGTTGGTATATACACATCCAAATTTGTGAGAATTGTTTGGAACGTTGACCTCTTAACCTCAGAAATGCACAAAACCTGGAATCGCTTTGGAAAAACCTAAGGCCTTGAGTACAGATATTGTAAGATGTATGTTACAGAAACTTATATACGTGCTGTTGACGATTTCAACAAATACCAAGAACTAACCAGAAGTATTGATCAACGTAAGCAAATTGTACATTCCGTTCTATTTGTAATTATATGCCATCCGCCTTTGGCTAACTTATTTATATTTGAAATTGTATACATAGTTTTTATACATAATGTGAGAAGGACGAATTTAGGAGCTGTGTAGATGCGTTTATTCAACTCATAGTAGTATGCTGAGCTAAACTTGAAGTGTAGAGATTGACCATAGATATTCATGATTGCTAAACACATGTATAAAACGCCGTCCATAAAAACGCTGAATGCAAAAAATCTGTTTTCTGTGTTACTGTCAAATAAAAGATATTCATAAGATTGCATGTGTGGAACGCAATACCATATAGCTAGCCACTTGTAAATAAAACATTTTAATACATTCATATAACCTCGGCGTCTTGACTCTTTCATGCATGTAGCATTAAGTGGGTAATTGTATAATATTGACC
Organism: Lepidonotus clava; assembly: GCA_936440205.1. Lineage (NCBI taxonomy): Eukaryota > Metazoa > Annelida > Polychaeta > Phyllodocida > Polynoidae > Lepidonotus > Lepidonotus clava. The sequence continues at coordinate 27,307,800 of OW387135.1, forward strand.
ATATTGATGCCAGGCCATTCTGCCGTGTGTTGTTTGATGTATACTAAACCTGGCTTAGCGTATTCAGGGATCTATTTTATTATAATTTCAATTCAATAGGCTCGGTTCAGATTACGTATATGTGTATATATATATATTATATATATGAATATATAGGCCTATGTATATTATATGAAAATCTTGGGAAACTGCGTTTAACGTCCATATTAGAAATAGAACTATACCTTAGAAAAAATATATAAATGTCACAATTTTTATTGGCATCTAATAGGACACTTGGAGAGGGGATTGCAGTTGTTTTAACACCTGTCTTGGCCACATGCATTGTCCTCAAATAGCTAAGCCCTTAGAATAACACCAACACCTATTCATAGATAAGGTACTGTGCATCTACAACTCGGGGGTACCACAAGGGTGGGGGGTTCTGGGGGAAAAACACTCAACTTTATTTGGCCATAACACTCTTGTTAACTATGACTTTTAAGAAAATCAAAAAAGTGATTTGTAGATTGTGATTCAAAGAAAAACTCTATGGAATCAAATTAACATAGTCAATTGTTCTTATTTATTATCACTTAAAAGGTGTTGGCCTTTAGGTAGGCTCACAGCGTGGGTAGGGTGCTCTAAGAGTGGACACGGGTCAAGATGGCAGTGCCCTTAGAGAGACTCCCGAACATGGTATACTTTCACTTCAAATACTGTGTACAAACTCAATACACCTTTCTCATGACCCTGCACGTTGCAGTCAGGTACTGGCCAGGTGGCCCAGTTGAGGGGAACCATCTACCTGGGTAAGTGTATTTCATCTAATTTTGTATAAATCTACACTAACAACAAACTACACTTACAATACACTACCAAGAAAGCAAAGTTATCATTTTAGCACTCATATTAGGATGCAAAAACATTTGTTCTTTGCTACAAGTCACCCACCAACACAATTACCCTTTCCCTCCTCCCCTTTCATCTAAACATTCAACAAACTACTAAAAGGCACAGACTTTTGACCACCTCAGTGGGGACCAACTGTCACTTGGTTCTGCTATAAGGCTAGTGGTCAGTGCTGCAGACTGGATTGGACAGCATTCCACCAGGGTTCATACTTCTGCTAAGAGGGGGCGCCATCTTTAATAAAAAGGATGTATAGGATGGTCCTTTGCATAAACAATTATCCATATAGTTTATATCACTTCCCTTTTCTTGTTTTGATTAGATTTTTAAAAATCTTCTGAAATTTAGGGTTCGAAGGACCCTTTTAGTTACATGTACATGCATTCTTGAACTAGGGAGCAAATTGTTGTAATGTTAGGCTGCCTTAAGAACCGAAACTTTCTCAATTGTGGCAGTGATTCTTTCCCCTGTACAAGACTGACTGAGGACACTTGTCTCAAACCATTTCATGAATTGCTTAAAAACCAAGCACAAGGCTAAGACCTGAAATCATTAATAGATTATTTAACACCATGAAAAACCTTTCAATAACAATCAACAGCATTTACATCATCATCTTTAGAAAGCGAAGTCACAATATCCTCAAAGAGTGACTCTGGATTCCGGTCATAATCATCGGTGCTCTCGCCTGAATCACGCAGGAGCTGATCAATATCAAGTTCTTCAAGCAGGTGTAGAAAACCTTGCACAGTCAGTGGTCCTTTAGGAGTTTCCTGCTGAGTGTCTTCATTACTCACACTACTGCCCGTGGCCGTATCTGGACCACTTGGAGAATCTGACAAACAATTTGACTTTTCACCACCTTCCAACTTTCGCCGTTTAGCCACAACTTGCCCCGCTGAGTCGGACCCTTCACCAAGGCCTTCTTTCACACAGAAATCCCTCACTTTCACCAGTACATGACAAGCTTTATTTTTCACACTCTGATCATAGTCCTTTGCTCCTTCAACCAAACACCTGAGACACCCATCTTCATCAAGTTTACTTAAAGCTGCGTGCACATTAGTTTGCCCTTCAGTGTGTTTATGTTTCGTTCCAGCTAGTCCTGACGCACATTCAGATTGTCCTTCCCTTTGTTTGTAATTCGCTGACATGTCTTTGGATGTGATAGTGTCGTCGTAACGGTATCCTAAGTAACAAGGATACGTACATTCGTAGTCTGTGTATTTGGGTATCTCCAAACCTGGCACTTCTCGTTGGAGTACATCGGCCCAGTATTTGAGCACGGAGCGTTTGACCTCCCAGTCCAGGTCGTGGATGGACGAGTTGACGGCTTCCCTGATGGTCTTACTGTGGTCAGGGAGCGTGTCGTCTGTCAGCCACTGACAGAGAAGTATAACGACAGACCGACGGGCGAAGGCCTCTGTGTCCTCTTTCAATACCTCCAACAGCTTCTTGACAATCTCATCCTATGGTAAAATAGAAATGATCATTTGATTCTGAACCGCAAACATACCGGAAAAAAATCTCAAAAGATAAAAGGTTTATTGTTTCTTGATAACAAACATTAAAATCAGAAAATCATCTACTGTTAACTTAGGTTGTGCAACATGGGTTACTCGGTAACCTAGGAATGTAAATATTATATTATATGAATGATTAAGGAAATAACCGCTATGGAAGGGTTTGAGCTCATGACGATAAGAGGGTCTAGCTGATGAAATATGAGAAAATGTGTGCAGATAGTGGACTATAATAATAATATTATGGTGTAGGTAATACAAAACCAGACACATCCAATTAGGTTCAAGGTGGCATTTATTCAACTTATAATAAGATTAATCAGCTATCTGGTTCGATGATTTTGGTGGAATGGTGTTCTATCAGCTATCTGGACTAGTCTAAGTTACCTCTCCCTGTTGCTGTTGGGAGACCAGGTTAAACCATGAGCTAAATAATGCCCCAGAGGACATCCAAATCGACACACGTATATGCTTATTGAATCGATCCTCTATATAATATCAATGATATTTACCACAGGGCAAAAGTCAGCGAGCTGCTCCCACAGCGTGGGGTGTCGGGGCACGTCGGTGAGCGCCTTAATGGCTGCTGCCCGAACATAACTCTCTCCATCACTCACAGTCTGCCAGATCTGGACTGCCGTCTTGTGGGTAGCAAGCCATGTAATCACCCTGCCTCCAGCTGAAAACATTACACAGAAATTAGTATTTTTTGGACTCATTCCTTTTACCAGGTTGCAAACCATCTGGAATTTGTCTGAAAAACAGGAATTTAAACCATATTTTGTAGTATCAAGAATCAAGAAACATTTACCTAAAGTAAAAGACAAGTTGTTTTGAATTTTGCTTAAGTGCCTGACCACCATGACCAAAACAAAGTGAACATGTCTATCGTATATAATAAGCATTTTATTCATTATGTATGTATATCATATCAAAGTTGTAGACAAGGCTTATTTTGAACTCGGATATTTAAAAATAAAATGTGATGCTTCATTATCATATAAGATATGCAGACAATATTGTTTCACGGACTACATGTAGTATTTAGCCTACAAAGTAAATGGCGTTGTGATAGGGTTTGAGACAGGCCTTGACGATAAGACAAAATGTTTTTACACAACTGTAGCCTAGTAACACAAGAAGGCGGCCCCCTGAGAGCATATATATATATATACATGTATCATATATATGCTCCCCTTGCGGCCCCCAGGTTTTAATTTTGTATCAAGTATTTTGGTGGTAGGCAGGGAAAAATTATCCTATAGTGACAATTTCCCATGGCCACTTATACCCTTTGTCCAGTCATCAAATAGTAACCTGACCTCATAATTATCAGGCCTTGGAGACTATTCAGAAGCCAGGAAAAGAGTGGTTTATACACTATAAACCACCTTATGATAGAGTCATACATGGAATAATGGCCTAGAGTGACCCCTGATCCTATCAGATTACATCTTCTTAGTCAGGGCAGTACATGTGAAAGTGATTAACTCCAGAGTGGGGGTCCCCTTACCTCAGGCTTAGGGATATACAAACAGGACTTTACTCAGACTGCTAATTGAAATATGTGATACCCAGCCTTTAATACTTGATATTTCTTTTCAGTATGCCAAATGGGAAAGGTTGAGATGTTTTCACATATGTTGATGGTATTTTTTAGGCTGTAGGCAGTTAAACTTCACCTCCGAAATTGGTGACAAAATGACCTTCCTCATGGTTTTTTCCTATGCTAGGTACAGGGTGAAACATGGCAGTGGTGATATCACTTACGGCAGTCTCAAGGCCCAGAACTTGCGTCCCGGAGGGGTCCGCAAGTAACAACTGATGTACTGATTATGTTATTTCGCTGTAAAATTTGTAAAATCATTTACATAGGCAAAAAGAGAAAAATTCTTACGTTTGGCTTGGCAGACAAGGTTACCAAGGGTAACCACAGCGGTGTCTCTGACCTCCCATTTGATGTCACACAGACTCTGAAAGAGCTGCTCAGCGAGTTGTTGGAACAGGTCTGAGGCAGACAGATCCGTCGGAGTACTGGCCTCTCCCAGGTTGGGCTGTGCTGAGAGCTGCTCCCGAGCAGGTCCTTGGTCCACCAAAGTGAGCCACTCCAGGCCATTCTCCTCCAGCTTCAGAAGTGTAAAGCTGAGAAACTCGATTGTTTTTGTTGCCAACTGGGTTTATGTAATGAAATCGAAATGTTACTTCAACGATATTCCAATGCTGGTGCTAACTGCATGAGATCTAGTGATGTCAGCATACATGTTAAATTGGCGTTTCAACTGATCGTACCTTTAATACAACTATTAAAATAATATGATAACGAAACTTGTTATTCACATAAATGTACGTTGAACATGACTAAAAGTAAAAGAGCTTTGTGCGTGTTTCAAAGATAATGTGAAAAGGTATTCTTGTACAACCCACATAGTTTACAACTTTACAAAGTCCACTATAAACAGAACTGCACATGGAAAAGAACCCATTTTGTTGACAAAGCATGAACTTACCTTGGCTGGCAGTCCAGGTTCCTTAAGCAACATGACATAATCTTGAAATATTTTGCTTACTACATGAGCATTCGTAGGATCTGGAATCTTATCATCACTCTCTATATAACATCAGAGAGAAAAAACAATAACATGTCATACATGAAAGGTAGGAAGGATGTAAATCATAAGATTTAATACTACAATTGCGTTAAAGTGGCACCAAACAACCTTCTGTTTTTGTTATCCATTTGCTGTAATATTTGGTTAAAATACACATATTCCGGGAATTTCAAACCAAGATAGTACACTTTGTCATAATGCTATAGAATATGTCTCAAAGACCGTTTATAGGCACATCGTTCTGTCAATAAACGAGAGTACCCGAAGACTCATAGACCTTCCAACTCACCAGATTGAAGCATGTTTTGAAAGAAGATGACCAGCTGTTCCTGAAGAAATCTGTCCCTTTGAATAGTGTGCAGCAGGATATTTTTATCTTTCATATCATCCCAGTTTACGGAGTTGACGTCGGCAGGACAAAGCGTAGCCCGTAAAAGACATTCCAACGTTGGGGCAACATCAATCTGCCTGCTTTTTGTCTGTATCAGAGTAAATTAAGGCTTCCATGTAAGTGTACGAGAACATGGGAAAATAAGGACAACCTATTAACTATGTGTTATATTGCGCATAACATGAATACTGAAAGATCATTTTATTGCACAGAAGTGCCAGTTACTTATTTCTCAAAGACAATTGGCGGTAAGTTGTAAAGGTATTGAAGATCTTTGCACATGTAGAAAAATACCTAAAATATATCTAGAGGAAAAGAGCATTAACTGACTCGCAAATATGTCCTGCTTCATCTACCCAAGGAGTCAACAGGGAAAGGAGATAGTACTGGGGAGAGGGCCATGTCCAGGGGATGTCTTGATTGTTCACACCTCTGCATGGGGTCAGTCAGTGGTCTGTGAGGCCATCTTTATCTGGGATTACTCAGATTACAAAGGGATGAAGGGAAAGGCCCTGGAGTATAAAAATAGGCTGCTTGTATTATGAGTTAAGGGTTAACCACTAAAAGAGTTTTATTTATAAAAACATGATGCGAAAATGGCAGTGATCTATGAATAGTATGAGTGTATAGTTGACATATATCTCTATCTAATGGTCCAGGTCAGGTGTGACTGCCATGGTTGAATCAAAGTTTTTGACAGATTTACCTCAGGAAGGTTGATATAGCCATTTATTGTACTTGCTATAATTCTTTAATAATGCATCAGGGTGGGATACTTTTTCTTGAGATGGAAAAGCTCTAAAGGCCAAAAGCATAGGTACTAAATTTGTATTGCTATAATAGCGAAGTCTCAAAATATTTACATTAAAACTTTTTATTCTTATTCAAGAAAACTCTTGCTATTAAAGGGGCCTCACTTAATCCCACCCTGTTTCCCAAAGTATCATCAGGACATTGGTCAAGCCACCCCTAAGGGGGTAGGGTCATTAAAAGGGCGGTCCTGGTAGGAGGACACTCTGATGTGGGTCCATTGGTAACATTAATTAGTATAGATAAGGCCTACTGAATCTCTCAGATATACTGCCCTCAGGAGTTAAACCTCCTTCCCCTGTAGACTCCTCAATCTTTCAGCTTAAAATACGAGCAAATCTTCATAATTATGCAAATGTATTGATAAGATAGTCAATACACTTAATATGACGATTTTGAAAAGACTTACCAAGGAAAATGACCTTCCGACACTGAACAAAACGAATTCTTTAATCTCGGATTTTCTTCGAATACGTTGGTCAATCTTCTTTACCAATTTTTCGTCCAGATTCTTCAACGGTTTATCAAGAACCAAACATGTGGGCAAGAGAACAATATCCACCAGTAGATCTTCATGTATGCAGCTCTCTCTGTATGTGAACAAAACAACCCATGTATATTCATTGATTAAATTGCAGACATCTGACAATTTTTGGCCGGAGAATGGCCGATGTTTCAGTAGGGGACCTTTTAAGTATCAAATATTTCCTATAGACACAGACACAAAGTACTCACATACAGATCTGCACTTAAATCCCAGTTGCAGTGAAGGCCCCTCTACTTTCAATTTGTTTGGGTTGGTTGGGTAAGTAAAAAAAAAAGCAAAAAAACAAGAAGCAAATGACTATCAAAGTTCCGATCGTTGGAACGATCGATGTTTGCCCTTAACACAACAATGGACATTTCATTGTGTTGAGTAGTGATCACCACCAGTAGACTACCACCACCACTCCTGCTGTCAATCACAACTCAGGGAGGGGCTTAGGAAAGGGGCTCCTACTACCAGTGCTAGGTCCCTGCACCCACCCACCCAGAGGGTGGCTCAAGTACTGGTTATGTAACCCATTTCTGGCTTCTCAAACTGCACCCTCCCCCACCCCCACTCCTTGAACCGAGTTCAAGGAGTGGGGGTGGGGGAGGGTGCAGGGGAGAGGCCTGCCCACTCAATAACACTTGATGCACACTAATTGTCCTTGCTTACAAATGCATGCCGGTGGACAAAGGCCTGTAGCTACTTGTATGTAAGATTGTGTAACCGGGCAATCAGATCAAAGCCCAAATACCTACAAAAGACATGACTGATTGAGTGAGCCATTCCCATAAGCTACAATACTAAAAACTATAATTAAGGGCTCACAAAAAAAGACCTACCTACCCTAATTTCTTTGACCTATGTTACCTTAACACAAAAATTTTTCTCTTTGGCCTATGTGTCAGCCGGGTGGTTTGGCCCCTGTGTGTCTACTATATGGTGGTGGAAGGTGGATGGGGGGAGGGGGAGGGGAAGGGGGAGGTGGAAGGGTGAGAGAGGAGTCAGTCAAGGTCAACGGATATTTGGATATTTCTTTGTTTGCCTTTACTAAAATTGGAATTAAAATCAATTTGAAATGAAGATATGTTACATACTAATACTTAAGTACTGTAATGATAAATCAAATGCTTATCAATAAAAATAGTTTGAACATTTATACTTAAAGGATTTGTCAGATATAAATACACAAGTACATTATTGGAAACAACAAATTAATATTGTTTTCAGGGCAACCTGGGCTTTCCAGTCTCTTACAACTTGATATACCTCTACATACAGGACCCATGTGCAGTGGATGTTAATCACTGACACTTGCCCCTCTACTACTACAACCACCACCAGTGACCAATGAGAAGAGACTGAGTGGAGGCCCCATAGTCCACCACCACTGGGGGTCAGAGAGGGCACACCAATTAATAAATTACACGGTCCACTGCCCTCCTACAATAGACCCCAATTCAAAAAACCAACCTATCCATTTGTTTCGGCAGGCCCTTCATACCAACATAGAGGACAACTGTATTGCCCCACAAAAACAAAAAGGAAAAAACTTGGTTAATGGCAACACTCTACTATTCAACACAGTGGAAGGGGTTATAATATATTGTTGAATAAATGATTGATCTTTCACAACTGTGGATTATTTACTGACATTTAAGAGTGTAGACGCTCATGTATATATTCTTAATTATTCCTTACATTTCACAGATTCTACTTATCCATGACTGTTACTTTTCACTGATATTTACCTGTGCAGTAACTGAGCTGCAAGGCGCATTGAAGAACGTATATGTCCTTTTCTCAGTAAATCGATGGCAAACTCTTCCACCTTTTCTTCCATGCTGTGTTGGTCCTCACTAAAGCAAAGGAAATATTATTGATAACTTACAACATGTTACAAAGGCACGTCAAATATAATATCTAAATAATATAGAAAGCTTACAAGTATACGAGTTTAAACAAGTATCTTAAATATTTCGTGTACTTTTATGCGGTTGATAAAAAGGATAAAAAAAGGCAGAAAAACGCTGTTCTTCTATATACACAGAAATAGAGGCTTAGCAACTTTAAAACCGTGCTAACAGTTATGGACAATAGTTGGGGACGATGCTATATGGTTCTCATGTGTGAGAAATGAAAAGTATGCTTACAAAAGTGAAATTGCATGTACGATAGTCGATATGATCTCAGCGGAAATCATCAAATCCCTTTTCTGGAGAACCAGTGCGTCTTTCAGCAATGGTAGCAAGTCATCTGTCAAGCTGTCGGTAGAGTGTAGCGACGTTGATTCAAAGTTATCACAGATTATATGGATTATGTTCAGAGCTGACTTCATTTTCTGGTCGTTATCATCGTCCTTTGCTTCGGTTAAAGATTGTTTGGTGAGGCGAAAGAGCTTTTCAGAGAACTCCTGGGACAGTTTGCATATTGGGCTATCCTTTGGGCCTTCGAGATTTGCACGAAACAGTTGTGGCAGAACGCGACGTAAAAGAAGTTCGACCATGTTTTGAATCAAGTAGCTCATGTCAAACGCGCAATCCAATGCTCCAGTAAGGAAACCTGAAATTATAAATGAAAAGGGGTTTAAAAAATGCATACTCACTCTTTTTTCAATGATCGATGAGACTACAGACAATCATGGATTTTACACCTTGGTAGCTAAATACAACGCAATCATTTAATCTTTTTTTCCCCATGGACTTTTTTCCCAGACACGAAACAGTCTAAAATGCAATAAGAAACCGGTAAGTAATTATTTAGTTGCAAAATTAATTGAACAGTTGTTGGTTTTGAATTATGAAAAGGTGTGTGTGGAAGACGTGTCAAATGTGTGTTTACTGCAACTACCGAGTTTGAAGTAAAAATAAATAAATTTAGAAAATTAATTTTGAAGGAGTATCTTAATCCATGCGTCCTTGTCCTTGATGTGTCGGAATTGGGGGGTGTAGACGGGGGGTCCCGTGTCCCTTGTCGAATTTAAAAAACAGCGATGTCGCCTGTCCCTATATTATCTTGGCTTAGATCTGTGTCCCCTGTCGAATTTAAGAATAAGCCCTGTCCCCTGTCGATTTAAGAATTAGCCCTGTCCCCTGTCCAATTTAAGAAAAGGCCCATGTCATGTGTCACTAAATTGCCATGTCGCCTGTCGAATTTAAAAAACGGCAATGGCGCGTTGTCGAATTTAAGAAATGCCCTTGTCGCAGTGTCGATTTTAAGGGTCTACACCCCCCGAATGACCCCCCAACGTACACCTTAATCTATGAGTCCTTGTTATGTTTTTGTTTTAAGCGGACGGTCACTGGTTTTGGGCCACTTTGTGTTATTTTTTCTTATGGTGGCATAAAACTCACCTTTTGTAAGCGCCCAATGCAGTCCCACCGGAAACTCACAGATAATCCTCAGACCCCATATCCAAGTGTGTCTGATTGAGGATTGCTCCCATGGCTCTTCATCTCGGGCCGTCCTAAACATATCCTCCATCCAACTTGGCACCTCCTGTATGGCTTCATTGGACACTTCCCAGAACGGTACAGAACTTGGAGACAGTGACTTTCCAACGAGACGTGACCCAAGGCCTAGACCTTGTTGCAGAGGCCGCGTAGGGCCCCGATATTTTGTGTTTGCTACATGAGACAAGAAACTCGAGATTTCGGGCTTGGAGAGTAAGGAGTCTGCGGTCTCTGTAAACAGCAAGCAGAAAAAAAACATGCTAATAAAAAGTTTAGGATCTTTATAATTATTTCACAGTAATCCTTTTTTCATTAAATCTATACTTATCACATAAATTTCAATTAACTTTATTTACATCGACTTGCAAAATAAGAATGGCGCAGAAATAAGATTGTTTGTTTGTTGTTTGTGGGGTTAGTTTAACGTCCGACCAATGTGTGGGATATATATTATGAACTGGCATAAACACAAGATTTCCAAACTCAATGTTGTCTCAATGTTGATTCATCGTTGGATGCACGCTGGGAGACTACTACCCCCTACTATTGAGGGTCTCAAAATCAGGCATCGCACAATGAAATTCAGGGAAATCACAATCGGTAATTGGTGGTGCATTCAACAGGATTCTATGCAAGGTTCCCACTCATTTTTAACTAGAAATCTGAAGATTGTCGGCCAGAAACTGGCCGATGTTGCGTTGGTGGTTTTTAAATCTTATAAAAGGAACATGTCATATACATACTTCTTGCTAAGAGTGGCGCCCCCTCCTAGCAGAAATATGAACCCTGATAAGGAGAATGCAGTCCAATTCATTCTGCAGCACTGCCCACTAGGCTTGGTGCAGAGTCAATTGACAATTGGTGCCCACTCAGATGGTCAAGTACCTTTGCCTATTAGTAGTGTGTGGAATGTGTATTGGTAGGGCGAGAAGGGGTAATTGTGGTTCTGCTGACTGAGGACCAAAACAAGGGGTGGGCCAGTGGGGTGGTTGTTATGGGGGGAGGGGTGATTGTAAGTCGGTGGCCGGTGGCCGGGGGGATGGGTGGTGGAGGGGGGAGGAGTAGAGGGGAGCCAGTCAAGGCCAAAGGATACTTGGATTTCTGTTTCTTTGTTTGCCCTTACTAAAATTAGAATTAAAATCAATTTGAAACAAAGATATGTTACATCATTTAGTAATGATAAATCAAATGCTTATCAATAAAAATAGTTTGGAAATTTTTACTTTAAGCATTTGTCAGATATAACTACATGAGTACATTTATTGGAAACAACATTTAATATTGTTTTCATGGCAACCTGGTGGGGAGGGAGGGGGAGGAGGGGGTTGGAAGGCAGCTGTATCCCAGTAGTGTCCATTGGGCAGTCCAGCTGTCCCGGGCAGCTGTACACTCATTGGTCAACCTGAGTGACCAATAGGACTCCCACCTATACCACCGTCCGTGCGCTCGATCAGCCGTGACCCTGGCGGTCTGCGCTGTAGGGGGGGGGGGGGGGGTCCCACTAGTGTCCATTGGCAGTGCAGCTGTCCTGCAACCTCTGCGAACCCTCGACGAACCCTCGGCGATTCGGCGTCAGATTCGGCGTCAGATTCGGCATCAGATTCGGCGTCAGATTCGGCGTCAGATTCAACGTCAGATTCGGCGTAAGCCCATAACTACCCATATCTACCCATAACTACCCATATCTACCAATATCTACCCATAACTACCCGTATCAACCTGTATCTACCCGTAACTACCTATATCTACTCGTATCTACCCGTATCTACCCATACCTACCCATATCTACCCATAACTACCCATATCTACCCCTTCACCCCTTTACCCCCATACAAAAGCCCTACACCCCTATAGCCCTAGGAGCCCTCAGTAACCTCTCACCTGGTGGGAGAGTGTGACCAGCCTGACCACTGAGAGGTGTGGGGTGTGGATGGCCTCCCCCCCCCCCCCCCATACAGCGCAGACTGCCAGGGTCACGGCTGATTGAGCGCACGGACGGTGGTATAGGAGGGAGTCCTATTGGTCAATCAGGTTGATTGTTTGTTTGTTGGGGTAGTTCAACGTCCGGCCAACCCTTATGGGTTCTTTCCAGACTGCACAAGGTAATACTTTTCAGCTTATTTTACGCCACAAGGGCGGTGACCAAATATATGACATGGTTTAGGAGAGACCCACCACCGGGTGCGATACCGAGTGGCAAGGGGTCTTTAGTGTGCAATGTCCCATAGAAAGGACACCACACACCCGGCCTTTGATGACCCTGTCGGGAGCACAGGGTGGCCCCTGGATCCCAGACTCTTGGATCCTTTCTTAGATTTTATCTATCAGTTGGCATTCTCGAAGGAATTGCAGGATCTTTTTACTTCCGTTGTTGTTAAACATGTTCTTCATCGATGTTCTGTTTTGGAGATGCCACTTGCGACTATCATCCGTCTTCTTACACTTCAGTATGATGTGCTCCACCGTTAGTTTGGTGTTACACTGTTGACAAATAGGAGCACCTTCACCTTTCAACAGGTGTTCATGTGTCAGCCTGGTCTGGCCTATCCGAAGACGGGCCAGTTTCACCTGTTCTGACCTTGACAGGCACTCTCTTTTGCTTTTGTCACTTTTTTCTTCTAATTTGGGTTGGACAGAGTGTAGAAGATTGTTCTCCTGTTTGTTCCAGTCGCTTTGCCACTTAGACCGCAAATGTGTTTTGCTTAGTGGCAGTAAGTCTGTGTGTGGGATTCTAGCAACCTCAGGATCTAGGGCCAAGGCCCCCTTGACTGCTTGGTCTGCCTTTTCATTACCAGAGATTCCAATGTGGCTAGGTAGCCAGCAGAAAATCACTTCTTTGCCAACTGATTTCAGGTTGGTGTGACTTTGCTGGATATCTCTGATTATGGGATTGTTAGGCTGATGTTGTAGGATAGTTTGTAAACAGGACTTTGAGTCTGAGAAGATGATAAACTTTCTGTGTCCTGATACTTTGATCCAGTCTAGTGCACACGCCAGAGCACGTGCTTCAGCAGTAAAAATGCTGGCTTGGCCGTGAAGGGCACCTGTCAGGTCCCCATAGTCTGTATGTACTGCATAACCCACTCTATTTCCTTCCTTGGAGCCATCAGTGAAGATGGGGAAATGATCACTGTATTGGTTGACCAATGAGTGTACAGCTGCCCTGCACTGCTGCATTCTCCCCCCTCCCTTCCCCACCCCCACCCCAGACGTTTCCAGCACCCCCTCCCCAGTCCTGTTTGAAAATCAGCTCTCCAAGCAGATCACTGCACCATTGAATTACTTTACTCAGTAACCTCTCACCTGGTGGGAGAGTGTGACCAGTCTGACCACTGAGTGGTGTGGGGTGTGGATGGCCTCCCTCCCCCCACCCGGTCCTGTTTGACAAATCAGCTCTCCGAGCAGGTCACTGCACCATTGAATTACTATCCTCAGTAACCTCTCACCTGGTGGGAGAGTGTGACCAGCCTGACCACTGAGTGGTGTGGGGAGTGGATGGGCTCCCCCCCCTCGGGACCTCCCCCCCCCCCCCCCCCCCCACCCCACAGACGTTTCCAACCCCCACCTGGTCCTGTTTGACAAATCAGCTCTCCAAGCAGATCACTGCACCATTAAATTACTTTACTCAGTAACCTCTCACCTGGTGGGAGAGTGTGACCAGTCTGACCACTGAGTGGTGTGGGGTGTGGTTGGCCTTCCCCCCCCCCCCTCCTGTTTGACAAATCAGCTCTCCAAGCAGATCACTGCACCATGGAATTACTTCACTCAGTAACCTCTCACCTGGTGGGAGAGTGTGACCAGCCTGACCACTGAGTGGTGTGGGGTGTAGATGACATACCTCTATATATAGGACCCACGGACACTTGAAGACCCACTTCAAAAATGGACCTATACTTTTGTTGCGTTGGTCACTTAATACCTATATGATCTATACTTATATGTACCAACGCAACAAAAATATAAGGACTTGCTGTAATATTACATATTGTGAAAATGTACTTATCACCGACGACCATAAATACAGTCTTTAGTAACTTATCATTATGCATTATCTAATGATCAACTATTATAGCTGATTATGTATGTTCGCTTAATATATTTATATTCATCCTTTCCGTTATTGTAAATATGTTCACCATATAATATGCTGAAAAACAGAAAGGACTCAGATGCTTTTTATGAAAATTAAAAAAAGAAATGTCCCCTTCCTGAGGGGAGGGCCTATTTTTGATGTTAGCCTGACTGTTGATATTCAGGATTTATAGATATAGATTTTGCCTGTGTCAGGGCTTGACAAATCGGGTGTCCGTACGCCTGGGACAACCAGAAAAAGGGGCAGGGCAACCACATAAGAGGGGCTGGTTGCCCAACGGGCAACCAAGATCCTGTCCATGCTAGGAAAATCTATGTGTCCACTTGTCCTCTGCGACCAGAAAATGAATGTGATTTCTCCTCCTGACGTCCAGATATTTTGTAAATATTGCTGGAAATGTCCGGTCAGATAACTCTTATTTTGGTCTATTTTTATTTTGCTTGAAAACTTTGAATAGGTCCCAATCATGTGGGCAACCTATGGATGTAAGTGGACAACCATATTTTGAACATTGGTTGCCCTCTGACAACCAGAACATTGGTCGAATTTTCCTAGTCTGCCATTGTCACAAGAATATTACATCTGGAGCCTTTTGACCTAAATGAGTATGTTAGTCCGAGAAAAGCCCTTCAGTCAGAGTCTGAGCCGTTCTCGGACTAGACATATACAGGTTCAAAATTTCAAATCTGTATGCCGTATCACCCTTCAACGAAGGTGTTCCTAACGTATGCATAGTATTAGTATCACTATTTTATTTCTTTTGCATTTGATTCACGTTTTTAAATTTTGATATCAGATATTGTGTTTAAATCCCAGTCTACTACTAAAATTTATTGGGCAACCAAACAAGAGACCATGGTTGCCCAGTGGGCAACCAGTTGAAAAAACGATTTGTCAAGCCCTGCTATGTAATGACATAGAGATGCTGGCCACCATGATACCATCACAGTGGGACTCGCCACCCGTTTCACCGGCCAGGATGACTGTACCATCACCTTCTCCACCGGCTCCAACCGGTAACACCCATCAGGCTAGCCTAGTGAACTATGGCATTTCGGACCAATCTTCAGACGAGGCAGAAAATCGCGTCCCCACCACGGATACCTATCAACGACCGCCTACCCCAGAAGTGCACACCCCGTCCAACAACCCTGTCGCTGGTGAATCCCCGAATGCCATTGGACACATGGAGAACATGGAGGTACAGCGCAGGATTTTAACCATCACCACGGTTATCGACGAACTAATTCCAGGACGTGGCACTTATCTGGGTGAATTTATCTTATTCCAATACCTTCTCAACAGGCCCGCCACCACCGTAGTGGTCCAGGAAAACATGGACTAGACTAGCCTCAAACGCACACTTCTTGTAATCATATTACCTTGAAAATGTTTATTCGATGGACTTTAACGCTTTGAGCATGTTTTAAGTTTCTGTATTGGCACTATCTATTTCAGACGTTAACCCACTATTATCCTAGCAACAATAGGAAAATGACACTTTGAATTTTCTATTTATCCATGAACTTTTAAAAAAAAAACTACAAAAACCAAGTTTGACTTCTCTAACTTTTCTATGCTGTTAATCCACCCCGTTGATTTCTAAAGGGTGAAAATCAACAATGTTAATCAACACTGTCAATTATTGATATACCAAACCAATTTTGAGGTATGATTCTAATCCTGATGAAGGCAGTAAAACGCCGAAACTAGTTGATTCGCCATAATTCATGTCTATTTAATAATAAACACAAGTCAACAACAGCCGGAGTTGGGTGCGATGTAGCTTCCAAACTTTTAATAAAATAGAGAGGAAACACTGGCTGGGCAGACTGAGGCATGTCCATCTCTGTATTGTTACTCAAATAGGCGCTAATTAGGGCTTAGAGCGGTGTTCTAGGGTCAGGGGGTAATTTGTATTCGGAAAGTAGAGAATGGCATCTAAGAAAATAGGCTATAAATCATCTTAAGTTAATCAAAAATGTTACATATAATGTATCAATTAAAAGATAGAGACAATGAGTATTGGAATTTATCAATGTTTGAAATTTAGGAAGTGTTTCATGCTAAGATAATCTGATATCTTTAACCTAAAATTTAATAATTTAAACAAAAAATATTCCTATGAAATCAATTATTCCTTATTCACAAGACTATGGTGTTTCAGATAATATATAACACCTGTAGCATTTGTGGTTCTCTCAAAATTAATTCCCAAAATTTGATTACTTTGTCTTTTGGTTACCTGGTACCCTGCCAAGGGTACGAAATGTTGTATGATGAAATTTTAGATATGATATATCTTTAATACATATGGAATTGCTAGGATAGATATTTGTCCATAACATATCATGTGATTTCAGCCTATTTTCTTATTTTTTAAGCCGTTTTGGGTTAAAATTAGTCATATAGTAATTTCAGTTAAAAAAAGAAAAAGCCTAAATAATTCTATAATTTTCAAGTCAAAATTTTCAAATAAAGAATAAGATACACACTCATAAAACCAATTATTCCATATACTACATACCATGGCGTTTCAAATGAGATACAGTGGATGTCTATATGATTTGTGGTTTTCTCAAAATTAATTCCCAAACTTTGATGATTTAACAGTTTTTTTATGACTCGATTAGGGCCCACAGATTGAGAGTAGGAAATTTTATTGGATGAAAAGCTGCTGTCTTTTGATAAATAGTTGATACAAATAATTTCATCAGAATAGATATATTCCCTTATCAAAACATGTACATCCTGCAAAATTTCTTACTTTGGAAGCCGTTTTGGCTTAAAATTGGGCAAATAGTAATTTCAACTAAAATTATATACAAATAATTCTATAATTTACAAGTCAAAATTCTCAAATGGAAATTAAAACACACATTCACCAAACCAACAAGCTCATAACGTTAATTACCTTTATCATTATAGAGCACATTGATACCGTTATAATATAACGAGAACTTCGCCTATTCACGTGATTTACCAAAAATAGTTCTTGCATCACGCTGAAAGTACTATTTACATGTAATACTTATAACAAGTTCGCATTTGTTTAAAAAACAAAAGAACACCACTGATTAATGTGATTAAGTGCACGATTAAGTGCACGTTAATTACTAATAAAATAAGTTTATTTAGTTTTAATCTAAAATTGATGCTGATATAAGAAAAAGAAAAATTGTATACTTTGCATGAAAATGAAAAACCTAAAGTCTGCTTCAAACAAATGAATAATGTTAGATGGGCATAAGAAAACATAACAATATATATAAATGTTATGAAATATTTAAAAGAAAAAGTCTTAACATCTGCTTGGAGAGTAACTGTCATAAAATCTGCTTGGAGAGTGTACAGCTTAAAATCTGCATAGAGAGTGATGAAAACCTTTTTGGAAATTACCAGCAGTCAAAAGATATAAACTTGATGGAAAAATAAAAAATTGAAACTGAAACATCAGCTTGCAGAGTGTAAACCCTAAAATCTTCTTGGAGAGTGCCAGCAATCAAAGCATATAATCTTGATGCAAAAATACAAATTTGATACTGAACATCTGCTTGAAGAGTGTACACCCTAAAAATCAGCTTGGAGAGTGATGCAAACCTATTCTGAGATAACCAGTACTGAAAACATTTGAAAACGAAACATTTGCTTGGAGAGTGTGAACCCTAAAAACTGCTTCAAGATTGATAAAAACCTGTTTGGCGATTACCAACACTCAAAACATTTCAACTTGATGCAAAAAAAATAAAAATTTAAAACTGAACATCTGCTTGGAGAGTATAAACCTAAAATCTGCTTGGAGAGTGATAAAAACCTGTTTAGAGATTACCAGCAGTCAAGACATTTACACTTGATGCAAAAATAAAAATTTAAAACTGAATATCTGCTTGGAGAGTGTAAACCTAAAATCTGCTTGGAGAGTGATGAGAACCTATTCGTAGATTACTAGCAATGAAAACATCTAAACTTGATGCAAAAATAAAAACGAAACATCTGCTTGGAGAGTGTACACCTTAAAGTCTGCTTGGAGAGTGATAAAAACTGGTTTGGAGATTACCATCAGTCAAAACATTTAAAGTTGATGCTAAAAAATAAAAAATAAAAACTAAACATCTGCTTGGAGAGTGTAAACCTAAAATCTGCTTGGAGAGTGATAAAAACCTGTTTAGAGATTAACAGCACTCAAAACATTTCAACTTGATGCAAACAAATAAAAATTTAAAACTGAATATCTGCTTGGAGAGTGTAAACCTAAAATCTGCTTGGAGAGTGATGAGAACCCATTTGTAGATTACTAGCAATGAAAACATCTAAACTTGATGCAAAAATAAAAACTTGAAAACAAAACATCTGCTTGGAGAGTGTACACCTTAAAGTCTGCTTGGAGAGTGATAAAAACTGGTTTGGAGATTACCATCAGTCAAAACATTTAAAGTTGATGCTAAAAAATAAAAATTAAAAACTGAACATCTGCTTGGAGAGTGTAAACCTAAAATCTGCTTGGAGAGTGATTAAAACCTGTTTAGAGATTAACAGCAGTCAAAACATTTAAACTTAATGGAAAAAGAAGATTTTTAAAACCAAACATCTGCTTGGAGAGTGTAAGCCTTAAAATCTGCTCGGAGAGTGATGAGAACCTATTTGTAGATAACTAGCAATGAAAACATCTAAACTTGATGCAAAAATAAAAACTTGAATACGAAACATCTGCTTGGAGAGTGTACACCTTAAAGTCTGATTGGAGAGTGATTAAAACCTCTTTAGACATTACCAGCAGTCAAAACATTAAAACTTGACAAGAAAAGAAAATTTTGAAAATCAAACATCTGCTTGGAGAGTGTAAGCCTCAAAGTATGCTTGGAGAGTGATGCCCATACAGGATATTTCTAATTATAGCCCAGGCATCCACCATGGCTGTAGTCATTCCTGGCCACAGGTTCCACCTGGTTCCACATGGCTGCATGCACTGCTGGTCACTCAGTAATCCACTTGTTTACCTAATGCCAAGGACACTCTCACCTGTCATGGTAGACTTGCCTAGTACATATACCTATACCTACTTACACTAGGCCAACTGTAACCACTAACACTTGGGTAAAACTAAAATATAAAAGGGACCTTCACAATTCTAGTAAACAGGATGTGAGGTGGTCTGAGGTCAACTTTGAGGTCACCTGTCATTGAAACCAATGGTACACTCAGGCCAACTCCATATCTGAGCATAACCTTGATGACCTTTGTACCCTTTAACCCTGCTCAGAATTATTCCATAGACTACACACTGTGACGTTTGTCGTGGCCTACTGCATTAGTCTGCATATTTTGTGTTTTCTCAAAATTAATTTCCAAACTTTGAAGACTTTATCCACTGGTCAGCCCTTTGGCATGGT
Organism: Lepidonotus clava; assembly: GCA_936440205.1. Classification (NCBI taxonomy): domain Eukaryota; kingdom Metazoa; phylum Annelida; class Polychaeta; order Phyllodocida; family Polynoidae; genus Lepidonotus; species Lepidonotus clava. Next base: position 27,327,488 of record OW387135.1, read on the forward strand.
CGACTGGCCATGGATAGGAAGTTGTATATGATCAAAACTTCATTTATAATTTTAATATACCTTTGGTGATGACAAAATCATTTCAATAGATATCAATCTTTACTAAAACATGTGAAGTGTGCCAATATTTTTTAAGTTGTTGCCATTTTGAGTCAAAACTGGTGATATTATGATTTAGACTAAAATAATACCCTGACAATTTCATAATCTTTAAGTCATACTTCCAGAATATCATGCATCTTCATTATGACAGTTATGACGTCATCTGCACAACGTCTATAGCGACCTTGCACGATGTCGTTTGTGGGGCATATTAGGGCGTGCGACACCGGGCAAGTGGAGGCCTTTCTGTCCGTGCCTTTTTGTTCAATGCTGAAGGAGTTTTTTTTTTCATTCCCTTTTTCCCTTAAACTCAATTCCAAGATAAACTATGAATAGTTTTGGCTAGCATAGGCCTATGTCTACAAAATATAACAAAATGAACATTAATCTATCGGCGAGAGATCAGAAAAGCTGGTTTGTTTGGCCCCCTAATGGTGAGAGATTGACAGGAAGTCCTCTACCGCTCTGCAGCAAATGAAGTTGTGCAAGGTCTCTATTCCACAATTTATGGAGGGGGAACCTGTTTGAGGCTATCTCCGCTAATGAACTTTTATGAACTTTATTAACTTTATTCACAACCTCCATGAGGCACAGGAATACATAAATATATACACCAACCTGGTCAAGATTGGATACATCCCCCCAAATACTCATTTACATCTCACGTACAAATCTCCACGCCTACCCACTCTGTATCTCCTACCCAAAGTTCACAAACCGGGCAACCCTGGTCGCCCGATCATTTCAGCATGTGGTGGCCCCACGGAGAAAATATCATCGTTTGTGGACCATGTCCTCAAACCTTTTGTCAGTGTACTACCTAGCTATGTCAAAGATACCACGGACTTCCTAAACAAGATCGCAGATATCACCTTACCAGTCAACCACACTCTACTGACCATAGATGTTTCTTCACTGTACACCAACATTCCTCACAACGAAGGCCTCAACGCCTGCAAAGAGAAACTTCTTACTCGCACAGTTGAAGATCCACCCACTCGGTTAGTTCTCACCTTGTTGAGATTCATACTGACTTTGAACTATTTTAGCTTCAATGGGAAGATCTACCACCAAGTCAGTGGCACTGCCATGGGCACTAAAATGGCACCCAACTACGCTAACATTTTCATGGGCCACCTAGAAACCACTCTACTGAATTCCTACCCTGTGAAACCCACCCTTTGGCTGAGATATATAGACGATATTTTCTGTATCTTCCCCGGAGATGTAGAAGAAGCTCACCGATTCATCCATCACTTGAACCAGATGCACCATACCATCAAATTCACTGCGGATTGCTCCCTCCACACAGTGAACTTTTTGGATGTCACAGTGGTGGTCAATGCCAATAGGGGCCTTGACACCACCCTCTACAGAAAACCTACTGACACCTATCGTTACCTGCACTACAAGTCCTACCACCCTCTCCACCAGAAACGATCAATTCCGTACAGCCAATTTCTACGAGTCCGTAGAATCTGCAGCTCAAAGGCTGACTTCTACAGGTTCACCAACGACATGATCAGCTATTTATTAACGAGAGACTACCCGATGAAACTACTCCTAAACTCACAGAGCCGGGCTTCACGTCTTGACAGATCAGAACTGCTCCACCCCCCTGCCACGCCCACCTCTGACAGCAATGTCCCACTCATCGTGACCTTCGACCCGTCACATCAACACATCACCGAAGGCATCTCACGATCTAAATTCCTCCTTGACAACGTTAAACCTCGACTAACTGACAAGAAGATTCTAGTCACTTTCCGACGGAATAGAAACCTCAGAGACCACCTAGTACAATCAACTCTCAACCCAGACCGACCGCCCCGTGGTTGCCATCCTTGCGGCAAACCACGCTGTCAGACTTGTAAACATATCCACACCGTTGACACTGTCACTTCCACCTCCAACGGGAGGTCCTTCCGAGTCACTGTCAACTCCAACTGTACCACCCACGACGTGATCTACCTGATCGAGTGCACCAAGTGCCATATCCAATACGTCGGTCAGACATCCAACTCTCTAAATGTGAGATTCCTACAACATCTCCGTGACACTAACAACCGTGACGAGTACAAAAGTGTCCCGCAGCACTTCAACGCCCCGGACCACACCACCGCTCACATTTCACTGACAGCGGTCGACCGCGCTACGGCGCTGAACACTCGCCTCCGATTGGAGGACGCGTGGATCACGTGCTTAGGCACCTACCAACCGGCAGGTTTGAATTTGCGCTTCTAAACTAGGTCAACATGTCAGACAGTGAGGACGACTCTCCGGTCGTCTGTCCCGATTGTGGTCAAATTTTCAGAACTTTGAAGGCCGAACGACGCCACTACACTATGGAGCATAACAAGGAGTTATTAATGTACGAATGTGACTGGTGCAAACGCGTTTACGCGTCCACATCATCCCTCAAACGACACGCGGAGGAGAAGCACCCGAACCTGGCCATCAACATCCCGACCAACGTTAGACTGCCACCGGCGTCGGCAAAACCGCCGGCGAAAAAACCAACGAAACGCCGCCTCATCAAAGACCCTACCCAAGTGAAGTTCAAAACCGTAAGACGTGGAACTCCCACACCTGGAACATCACACGATGACCCTGGCCCAGTCTACGAACCGATCACGCCCCCACCGGTTGTTGATCAACAAACCCACGCGGTGGCCCAGTTTTCCAAAGCCCCGCCCAGTGACCCGGTTATGGGCTGCGCCCGCCTCCCTGACACCGACGGAGACGAAGCAACTTTCAACCTGTCACAGTTCCTCCAGACTCCAAGACAACCACCGTTCCGACCACCACCTGACATGGATTTACCAACACTGGGAACCCCCTTCAGACCTTGGTTCTCCACACCGTTCACCGACGCAGACCTACCGCCATTTCAACCGCCGGTCCTGACGCCCGCCCCCAAGACCACGCCCAGTGACCCCGACCCGGCCGCCTCGGCGCCCGTCATGCCCGCTGTCAACACTAACGCCGAGTCCACGGCGCTAACACCAGCTGTTGATAACCAACCCGTTTTCCCTTCCTTTGAGTCCCCCGGGACTCCACTCCTTGACGAACTACCACGAACAGCCTCCACGGACATTAATGGGACTATCCACACGCCTAACCTAATCACTGTTGACTCTGGATTTACCGAATACGCGGACGGGCCGACCAGCCCCGTGGAGGTTGCCACGCCTCTACCAGCTGACACCGGGGATGCGGAGTCAACCGCACCCGGTGACAGTTTGGGGGCGTTAACACCACCACCACCACCCATTAATGAGAACTCTCAACCGGAGACAGTCTTCCACGCGACAGTACACGCCGAAGGGGCGGAACTACAGCAAAAAATTAACCTAATCTCCAACTTGGTTGACGACATCATTCCTGGACGTGGACCTGTTATTGCAGAATTCGTACTCTTCCAGTACCTTGTCAATAAGCAGGTTAACCCTCCCACCACACCCCCTACGGAGTAACATACGTGCTAAATTTTACAGACTTGTTATTGTATAACCGGAAAAAATTTTTCACCTATATACACTGGACTCTCATGGATGTTAGTTATCGGATTTGTTGTTGAACTCACATTTTGAAACTTAGCAGGATTTTCCAGACTGTTACGCTTTTTTATCTGATTATTAATAATTACCTCGTGATATTTAGAAATATTCTAACGTCGAAGCGTTATTATCTGTGATTACCTTGTTAATTATAACTTTTACTACTTCTAATATATTAACTTTGACAAAAAGTGGACTTTTTTAATTCAACACTGTTAATTACTTCCAACCTGTTGATTTTCAACCGGTGGAACTTTTTCACCCCGTTAAAATTCACACTGTTGATTATTGATATACCCCCCCATTTAGACGGTTATAATCAATTCTGATGAAGGATGTAACAATCCGAAACATGTAAATTCGACCACCTTTGAATGTCTTAATAAATTTCAAAGTCTACAACAAGTCGTCGTTGAGTTAGATGTTCTACACCGCAATTTATAAATATATACAGTAATAACAATGTTACATCAATATAAATTTTTAAAAGAAACAAAGAAAAAAACAGATTACAGCTGTAAATACATAAATATATGTATACAGTATTGATTAAGTTAAATTTTTAAAAAAGAGAAAGACAGAAAGAAAGAAAGGGGGAAAAAAACAAGAAGCAAAAGAGCTACAAAGTTTCGCTCATGCATGAGCGATGGTCGTCCCTCAGAAAACTGAAGGCTCTCCTAATACTAGTAGGTTATGTGTAATATGGGCTATAGGGGCTGGTGCTGACCACCACCACCACTCTTACTGTCACACACAACTCGGGGAGGGGTTTAAGAAAGAGCTACTACTAGGTCCACCTAGTACTGAGTGACCTATCACTCACCCACCTAGAAATGCCCACCTGCAGGTGACAGTGGAGGTCCTAATGTGAAGGGGTGAGGGCTGTTTGGCTCAGGTAGGGGTTATGTAACCCACTTCTAGCTTCTCACACTGCCTGAATCTAACAACCATTTTAGGACAATGCCCTTCAACTGCTGAACATGAGATTGTGTAACCGGCCATTGAGAACAAAGAGAATTAAATGGCTAAAGACATGACTGATTGAGGGAGTCCCCACCATTAGCTACAATACTATATAGATATAACTAGGGACTCCCAAAAAGGTATAAAAAACTGCAAAATACAAAATACAGATTACAGCTGTAAAAAATGTGACTAGTGCAGTACCAAGCTGTACTCAGTTCTGGACAGATCGGACAAGTCTACTGGTGACACCAGTGAATATATATAGGGAGAATTGAATAGTTTTATTTACAACATTCCATCATGTGGTACACAAAAGTTGCTAGGTTTATTAGGTGTTGGATATTTTGTTTGCCAAATAGCTTGTTCATTCGTAAGTGTAAACGTTCTGCTAGGTACTGGTGGTCAATTAGTAGTGCTCTTTCTTCAGCAAATTACATAATGGAATTGTCACCTATTTCCTTATTCGGGCATAGAGTACACAAACGGTCTTCCTTCCTAGTGCCAAGGTAGTGGCCAGCCACAATTGGTAATCTATGGTTTCCTGCCCGGAACCTACAAAGGGTAATTGCAAACTTCCTATCAAGTAGTGTTATGTAGGGTTCAAGTCCATGTTTAGTTTTGACTGTCTTGTATGTTTGGCAGTGGCCAGATTCTGCTATGGCACTTTTCAAATTTTGCATTGACATGTCTTTGCATAACTGGCTTATGGTGTGTTTGAACCATTTGGTGCCGAATTCCCCTACGTTCCATAGGTATCCTAGGCCTAGTATGTTAAGGTTTTCTTGAATGCAGGAGAGCCATTTAGACGAGTAGTTGTCATGCATATAAATATTCCTAAGTAATTGGTAGATAGAGTGGGAGATTTCACTTTGTTTATCATTCACCAGGTTTGCCCAATAGTTTATCATTCTTTGTTTTACAAATTGTTTCATAGCAAACCTTCCGAGTTCAGCTAAGGCAATACAGTTTGCTGTGCCTCTGTTCAGGTTTAGCAGTTGCTTGCAGACCTGAGAGTGGAAGGTTTCTATATGCTTGAGGTTAGCAAACCCCCACACCTTAGAGCCATACAGCAGGATTGGTAATACATAGCTATCTATTAGGTGGCACTGTATGTCTAATGGCAGATTAAGTTTATGGGATTTGGCAGTAAGACTATGATAATGCACGTTTTGCTTGGGTGACTTGTTTCCCCATTGCCTTCCCAAAGGAACCGTTATAATTAAAGGTGACCCCCAGATATGTATACTTGTGCTGCTTTTCAAAATATCAGCGTTGCCAAATTTCCAATTGGGAACCTTGCGCACTTTGCCTCTTGAAAAGACAGGCGGTTTTGGTTTCATTGACTGCTAAGTACCACATTTCGCAGTATGAATGTAGGCTATTGAGAGCTATTTGAAGGTCCTGCTCGGTTTCACTGAGTAGTATAATGTCATCTACATAGAGTAATATAAAAAGTGTGATATAATTGTCAAAATCTGGCCCAAGACACCCAATAGTTGTGCCTTTACATTTAGTGCTGAGGAAATACCCAAGATCATTTAAATAAATTGCAAATAACAATGGAGAAAGGTTTTCTCCCTGACGTACTCCATTACTACAGGCAAAGAGATCTGATATTTCACCATTGTGTCAGAAACAGGATTTAGCCTCTTTGTAGATGCTGCTTATGATTCTAATAATCCTACCACTTATACCTGTGCCTAGGTGTTTTGACCACAGATGTATTCAGTTCACTATGTCGAACGCTTTGTGGTAGTCAATAAAGGCACAGTAAAGCCTTTCGAGTTTACTTAACAAGTATTCTAAGATTAATTGTAGGGTTAATGCATGGTCCATGGTAGAGTATCCATTGCGGAAACCTGCCTGTTCCTTCCCAAGCAAGCTATTGTTTTCTAGGTAGTTACAAAGATGCTGATTAATTAGTGCTGTAAATAATTTTCCTAGACAGCTGAGAAGAGTTATGCCTCTATAGTTCTCATGGTCATTTGGATTCCCTTTATTCTTAAAGATTGGTATAATGATACCAACTGCCCACTCTGATGGCATAGTTTCTGAGATGAGTATGAGGTTAAAGAATTTTACTATGAGTGAGACCATTGCCGGTGGGCTGTATTTAATAAATTCATTTGCTATTGAGTCGATACCACATGCCTTTCCGTTCTTCAGTTCATGAATTTGTTTGATGACCTCCCGTTCTGTGAAGGGGCTATGTAGCTCATGGTTATCAGGCCCTGGGTCAGGAATATCATCACTAGTATTTAGGCCTCTAAAGTGTTCCAGGAATGATTCGATATTTACTTGCCCTGTGTTTGCCTTTCTTTCACATGCTTCGGTCCATATATCCCAATAATCTTTTGGTTTTGATTTTTTAAGATCCTGCAGTCTCCTATAAAGTTGTACTTGGTGGTTAGATTTAGCATTTTCAGTGTTTTCTTAACCCTTTCCACCCTCCAGATGCTTTGAGGCATCACCAGCAAAAACACGCCAGATGCCTGGAGGCATCACCAACGAAAACACGCCAGATGCATTGAGGCATCTTTGCCATAAATGTAGTTTTAGTTAATTTAAAGCTAAATATCAAAGTAAAAATAACAGTTATTGTTTCAAAACACAGAAATTATCCCTAATATACTATATCTAACAATAAAAATCTTGAAAATAATGTTTTGACTTTCATATTTAGCTTAACTTATGTCTATAAAGTGTCATAGTGTAATATGTGGCGTATTTTGAGACTATTTATTGTAGTAGATTGGCAGTTTTATAAAAGCTTAATGAAATCAGGGTGGCGTATGGAAAGGGTTAAGGGCATTACTCTTGGTCTTGAGGTTATCTTTGTTGCACTGGTGTTTACACTTATTAAATTTATTTTTTGCCTTATAAAATTCCTTTCTACTTTCCTCGCAGAGCTTGTTAAACCAGGGCTTATTGGGGTTTCTTCTCCTAGATTTTGGTAATTTACCTTTACAGTGTGCGAAGGGTTTCATGACTCTGGTCCCTAAGCCTGCATTACTATAGATGTTGTGGATCTCTTTGGCTAGTTGGTCAATTTCTGGTTTACCAGCTTTAGATTCATGGAGACTATCAATAACCGTGTAAAGTCTGGTTATCTAGCCTGTCTGGAAAGCTTCCTGGAAAGTTGCTGCCTTATTATGGTTGTTATGTGGCTTGAATTTAGGTGCATGCGTAGGAGGCTGCATATTAGTGTTACCAGAGGGCATGTTGGCCTTGCCCGTGTTTAGGATAGTGGGGTCTTTGGCTATAGTTAGACAGATTAGGTTGTGGACATCACTTAACAGGGGATCAAAAGTGTCTACTACCATTTTGCTCATGTAGGGGAATACAGAAGGGGGAGCCAGTATGTAGTCAACCATACTTGCCCCTTTACATGTTGTACTGCCTAGCTCCCTGTCTTTGCTCACAGGGGCGGATCCAGAGTCTGTCTTCTAGGGGGCGCAATGTATCTGCCCCTACCCCCCATGATTTAGCTTACAAAATTTCCCTCAGATTTGTCAAAACTACGAGAGTCCATTTTTGGTCTAAGAGGGGCAATTGCCCCTTTTGCTCCCTGGATCTGCCACTGGCCTATCCTTCCATTAACAATTAGTAGGCCAGTGCTTTTACAAAGTTCTATCAGCTTGTGGCCATAATTATCGCACTTGGGGTCGAGGTTCGCACTCTATGTCTCAATACCAAATTTTGAGTTCATCCTTGTTATAAAAGACCTCATTTACCTCATCAGGCATACAAACATTTACAGCTATGTGTTTTACCAGATCAACGTAGTCCTTCAGATGACCCGATCAGGCATTTGAGTCCCCTACAAGTACTCCTGGAACATCATCAGGCTAGGAAAATCTGCGTGTCCACGTGTCCTCAACGACCAGAAAATGGCTGTGGACGACCAGAAAATGATTTCTGGTCGTCCTCATGACGACCAGATATTCTGGAATCATCACTAGAATATCTATCTGTGAAATATGTTTTTCTGTGTATTTTGATAGCTTTATATATAAGATATATTCTCAATATTGTGGACAACTTAAAGTTGTGTGTGGACGACCGGATTTTTGCTAATGGTCGTCCTCTGACGACCAGAATTTTGGCCGAATTTTCCTAGCCTGATCATATTTAGCATATAAATCAGCAATATTGTGGCTTATTATATCGAATTCGTCGAGTTGGCAGGGGGGATATATACTGCAACAACAATTAGCTCGAAACCAAAGACTCTCTTGTCATGTCAGTATGCGCCAGGCTTGCCAGCCACGATGGGTCGCCAGCAGGGATGCTACACCTCAAGCAAAATTTCACCCACACCTGCCCAACGCCGTAGGTACTACCACATCAAAAATTATTTTTTTCTCTTTGCATTTTATTATATTCCAATTGAAAGAGCATTGCATTTGTAATCTCATGCTTTTTGCCAAAATGTTTTTATGTTTTCTAGAACAAGAGATATTTAACAAAATAATAGTAAAAATAAGGTATAGATTCTGTCATTTTTTATGAAAATGTACACATTTTTGCGCATTTTAAATGAAAATTTGCGCATTTTTTGATAATTTTTAGGAATTTTTTTTCATAAAGAAAAGTTTTCAAAGTTCTTATCTCACTGTCTGGTACAGCTTTCTACCTTAAATTTTTTTCTAGGGCATTCTTGGTCACAAAAATAATTGCATAATTTATGCAGAAATTGGCAGAATTGAATGCCCGTGGTGTGGTAGTATCTACCAACAGGCAGCCACACATTTATACGTTTTGTGTATTCATTTAAGGAGGTCACAACTAGTAAAGGAGGTCACAACTAGTAAATGAATCAATCTGACGTGGCAAAAAATTCTGATTATATTTTCCCCGCTAATTTAAAACAAATTAGAACTATAAAAAAAAATCCTTGCAGCAAATTGCAATCAAAAACATTAAGTTGCCCTGACATTTTTCAATGAAATCCTCATAATTCTTACAATTCTTGATCAATTTTAATTATCTTGGTATCATTCTAAAGCTAGGAATATGTATATTATGAATCCGGATGAAATGTGTTCCAACTGAACATTCCAAATAATTTGGAATGTTTGGAATGTCCTCCAAAATTTGCCAAAATTTGGTATTTTTCCTGACTTCCATCAACTTAATTCTAAATAGAATTCACTTATATGCAAGCATTATTCAGCAAATGAACACAGTTGGAAGGCTGAGGTGAAATTATGAAATATCACCATTTTGCACAGATTTTCCCAATTAGCCATCTGGACGCTGAGAAACAATTTGAATTTGATTACAGAATGTTTGCTTATTTCTTGCCTATCTTTGTTGTATCATTTTATACAATTATCTATTATTACTAGTTGATAGGTTTTCTGATGGGAAAGTATGAAAAATATTGCAATCCTAACAGTTTCTGAGGGCAACATGTACTTTTACATCATGATTATGTTGAACTGTGTGCTTGTATCTTACCGAATACAGCATAATTGACATATTTGGGTTGCTCTCAGGGGTCAACTGTGCTCATTATTTTGCCTTTTGTCATGTTTATTGATATCAAAAGGTTGATATTTAGTTACATATAAAGGTCTGATGCTACATATGCCTTTATTCTATAAAAAAAATATTTCAATATTAGTCCATAGTTCTATCAATCAGGCTTTGAAACAGAAAATATCAGTTTTCAAATATGGTACTTTTTCACATACAATATGCATAATTGTCCAGGTTTTGTATATGTTCCAAGGATAATTTGTCAATTTAAAGGCTGGAAAATGCTTTAAAATATCTGAAACTCAAAGGAAAGGTCCCCGGTACATTTATCTCTTTTAATATAGGCCAATAATTGATGATACTTTTTCCCATCACAGTTCTAAACCTTGGAAAAGCTTAGTATGTGCTTTGATCGCTATTTGCTGCAATGATCTATTCGCCAGGAAGAGGTGCCAAATCCCGTCCGCGAGAATTGCCGAGAAACATAGGTTCCGGCCACTTTTTTATATCATTCAAGTCATTTTTAAAGACCAATTACACAATATTCTATGCACAATTATTATTAGCCCTTTGAATATGATGAAATATGTGAGAGCTATTTTCTATTTCAGACATTTTTTTGAGTAAAAGATGACAGTTTGATGCAAAAACAAGCAACTTCTTTGCATTAGATTATACGGAGTAAACGGGTTAGGGGTATCCTCGCGATTTTCGGCATCGCGCGGTGAAATTTTTGGCTCTGTATGTTGGCTACTACCAGGGACCAATCTGGGCCGCCGACCAGCAGGCTCCTCTTATCACAAACGCCGGGTACCAGTTCCCCGCATGTTCCCGGCATTACACCTGTATACAGGTGTCGCTGGTCGGCGGCCCACAACGGTCTCCTGCCCCCCTCAATGAATTCCCCCCAAATCCTCACACTCGCATCTTCCGTATAGAAGAAACAGCCTCAACGAAGCCAGACCCCTAAAATCTGTCAAATGCTATAAATTTCCAAAATAAAATTTTAACAATCTATTTTTTTAAAGCGATCCGCGCCGTAGGCTCAACGGAGCGTAGCAATGTGATCGCTTTACCCCCTGTCCAAAATTCATGGGTAAGGGAAATCTTCAGGTCTCACATCACTGAATAATAGAATATGCATTTGGGATCAAGAGAATGTGTCAGTACTATTCCAGTAAACCATATTTTCAACTTATTATAAATTAAGAGTATATTTGATATTTTTCTTTAATATCATAGTAATTGTATGATTCAATTATGATTGATATACTCTGATTGGCCCCTGTCCTTGACATCATATCACATCTTGACATCATGTCAGACATCGTTACGTTGACGGACGTCGTGACGTCGACGTGCGTCGTGACGTCGACGTGCCTCGTGACGTCGACGTGCGTCGTGACGGCGACGTGCGTCGTGACGGCGACGTGCGTCGTGACGGCGACGTGCGTCGTGACGGCGACGTGCGTCGTGACGGCGACGTGCGTCGTGACGGCGACGTGCGTCGTGACGGCGACGTGCGTCGTGACGGCGACGTGCGTCGTTATGTCAATGAACATACGCCTTTACGGATCGCTTTTTTTCTGCGAACATTACGCATTTCTTGTTTGCCTATCAATAGCAGGGATCATAACTGATTTTTTTTTTTTTCAGATTTTTCCATGCCCTAGATTAATTTACAGAAGAGTTTTAAGTAAACAGGAACCCCTTTCGCGCTAGGTATTATGGGCTACCTCTTCCCGGCGAATAGTTTCTAAAGACTGCTCGTTTGCATGGACGATAATAGAAGATTTTGTGCAGAACATCTTACCCTTGTTGGTCACTGACGTCTCTATGTAGCTATCTAATTTTTGGAGTTGAGTATCATCTTGAATAACGCGATCACTACTTTTCAAATAAGAAAACACTTCAAGTAGACGTGTCTCGGACATTTGAGCAGAAGAATCCATAGTGGTTTCACAAATGCTTCGCCTTGCCTTCGTCTGGCCACACTTTGTTGTTCAATAGTCTGCAGAGTTCGTAAATGCAATTTAGTTGTACATATTTTACTGTACATATCACCACAATTCTCACTTATTGAAACTGCAGTATCAAGAACTGATTTTTCAGTAAATATAATTATTATAATTTACAATATGTTGGATAATAATGCTTCATAGGCACTTTTTGTAGATTAGCCCTTCAGTAAATGTGTATTTTACGAGTTCTGCAGGTAAATCATGTAAACTCGTCACGTGGTACGTCGCTGCCCAAACTGTACTACAGAGACCCTTTCTGCACCATCTGCCTACCGTGAAACTATCTCTGTGGGCCTAGCCGACTCACGGGTCAGCTAAGGTGCCCGACTTCATACGCGCGGTTATTTGGCTTGTACACCTCCGCGAAAACATAGTTCCCAGTTTGGTTGCCTTTGCGATATGTATAACCATAATTTGGATGTACATTTCATTTCAAATCTCTTATCTAAAGGGATATACATCATAAGGACCGAAGGAATCCCAGCTAAAGTAAAAGTTTTACATTGTTATGAAAGTTTGAAAATCGTTACAGCCGGATCTACTTTCTCGATTCGAAAATATGTCAAAGTGTTTCTATGTACTACTGACGATGTCATCTACATTTTATGATATAAATGAGCTAAGTTTGACCATGGGATATCCCTGATAATGCCGATTACATGGTTATATTATCTGTTTAATTGTACACAGTTCTGACAGCTGGCCAATCAGATTGCAGATCATATGCAAATCACCCTTCCCAGAGATGGAGAATGGTAGCGATGATTTCGTAGCAATCAGAAGCTATTTGTAGTGTGCGTCGCTGCCATCTTGTCGTCCGGCGTCGAGGCCAAGACTTGATCAACAGAAATGAAGTCCGCCGCCAGGCCAATTTTCAACGTTCTGCGGGTAATTCTTTCAATTGTTTTTTTGGCATCCCTTGCATTTCACTTGTGACTAGTGTGTCTGTTCATCAACACTTCCTAAACGGAGAAAGAAGGCCATAAATCTGCCGTGTCCTTGGACGTCCATATCATGACCCTGTCAAGAGTAATGTCAGTACTCAGTCACTCGCCTACTGTTAACAGTTAAGTTATCGTTATGTCACCAACCCCTCATCGCGCTTGATTTTCCAAAAGAGAGATCGAGCTATTGATTAGTGCAGAAAGGTTCTCGTCACCAATGGAAATTGAGAACATGGGAGAAATATTAGCAGTTGTCAGGTTGAATTTGCAGGACCATCCGATCCATCCCCACTGCACAGCCACAGACTCTGACAGAGACAACAGGAAAATGGCAAATGATATTTCCTGAATTAAAGTTCTGAGAAAACACAGAGAATTCGGAAATCTGGCCAAAACAGAGAGAATTTCTTTCAGCCAGCTTCAGGATCTTCCGAACTGTTATATGCAGGACATTTTACACATCTGGAATTATATTTGATTTTTGTTCTAGACACGTTGCCGTTGGCCTAATTAGTAAATGACATTTTTTAAAAACTGAACACTGAACTTGCGATCAGGATAGTCTAGATCATCAAAACCATGACAGGCAAATTCGACTGTGGAACAGGGAATTTGATCACGAATTTTGAGTGGGGATCTTGTGTAACACTAACAGACAGGGTAACGTTACCAACCACACAGAGAAAACAGGAAAAAATGGCCAAAAAAAAGATTCCCTGACAGGGAAAACACAGGGACTTGGAAATTTTGCCAGAACACAGGGAATTTCATTTGGCCAGATTCTGAAATTCCTGATTCTCAAGATATTAGGGATTTGACTTTTTGTTGTTGGGTTGTCCAAATTTTTTCTGCACACAGAGGCTTTTAAAGAGATATTCCAGTCTGTGAGGCAGGGAGGGGGTTACAACGTATCAATTCACTTCTGTCGCATGGACGAGAACCTCCCTTTAATGTTGAACAACTTGCTGGATATGACACAGGGAAAAAAATTGCCGCCGGGCAGAGAAATCTCAGGGAAAACACAGGGAATTTGAACCCTGATCATAATTTCAAGTTACCAGACCATAATTGAAACCTGATGAAGGTCATAACCGACCAAAACATGCTAATTCGGTTTCGGTTGGTACCCTGAACAGAACTGCCATTCCGTTGTGCCTCTTTGTGTTGTTGCGTGATCACTGTGCACACCATGATCACTGTGCGTACTGTGATCTCCATGACCTCTGTGGTCACCGAGATTTCTGTGATCACAGTGTGCACATTTTACACAGTCTGGAACATTGTATAAAAGGAGCTGCTCCGCAGCCATTCATTGTCATTTGGCCAATAAACTTTGCAGAGTCAACATCTACAGCACTGGTCTTTCTACTAGGCTTCTTCCTTGAATAAGCCATATGACCCTGGCGACCACAGCCACTAACCCCACCTGGAATTCCACCTACCAGCTCATTTTCTTATCAATGAAAACTGAACACAACTAACACTTACTAACAGTGTATATTTTGGGAGGGATTCATTTCAGGAAACTTGTACACTTTTCCTAAATGAATGCATTGAAAATTTTGCCAAAACACAGGGAATTTCATTTGGCCAGGTTCTGAAATTCCTGTTTTTCAAGATATTAGGGATCCGAGTTTTTGTTGTTAGGTTGCCCACATTTTGTCTGCATGCAGAGGCTTTTAATTTTGAACAACTTGCTGGATATGACAGGGAAAAATTGCTGCGGGACAGGGAAATCTCAGGGAAAACACAGGGAATTTGAAAAAGGCATTTCGGTTGGTACCCTGTCTATGTATATAGAATTCATGATGTAGCATACTGTAAGACTTGTTCAATAGTGCCAAATCTAGATTATAAATGTATGATTTATGTCAGATATATTTATGATAACGTTGTTTTTTTCACTTATTATGATAACAAATTAATTCCAGTCGCAGAGAGGCTTTGCTGCCCAGGCACAAGCCGCTCGCCCAGACCGTACCTCTCTCTCAAAACAAGAACCGAAGGTAAGTATCCCAGTCCTGGTGAAAATATATTGGTATAATTAATGCATATTAAAGGCATTTTGATCAGTTGTAAGAAAACATCTCGAAGTGACTCAATTCAGTAACGTTAAAATGAAACTATGTGTTTTAGTTTGACCTCCTTTTGGTGACACAAAAAGGAGGTTATTACAAAGTTCTCCAAAACTTTCCCATTGCTAGATGCAAACATGTCCTAACAACTCGAATAAGCTTAAATTTGACAATTTTCCTGACATCAGAGCAAAATGAGTCGACTTAAGTTAAATGTTTACCAAGTAACCTGTTGAAAAAATGACAAATATATATATATATATATATATATATATATATATATATATATACATAACATCAAAGAATGGCTCGTTTGGTGATGTATTATATTTTGGATTTTATCATCAACCTGTTCTCTATCAAAGTTACATCAGTACAGTATAAGATGTCTTAATTTGATGCCGATATATCATTTCAGATCTCCCGCCTGCCAAATGGAGCTATTGTAGCATCATGTGAAAATTATTCTCCAGTCAGCAAAGTAGCAATCGTTTACAATGCTGGCTCCAAGGCCGAGTCCGCTGACAATCTGGGCGTTACTCACTGCATTCGTAATTCATCGAATCTGGTAAGACTTGATGCAAATGATTAATGGACTTTCTTCACACTGTACAGTGTTTCTCATTTTAAGCTTAAACTGTCCAAAACACGTACAATATCGGAAAGTGGAAAAAAATCACCAACTTCAGGCTTGCATAAGTCCTATTAATAAAGTGCTTCAGTCTCCCCCCCCCCCTTCTTAAAAAAATGTTTGGCTTAATTTTGTATCAGTTACTTTATTAAAAGAGAAAAAAAATGTTTGGGAGAATAAATTTCCTCGTTTAAACACTACAGAAAGGTTAAATTGGAAATTATATTTGCGTTCTTAAAATATATTTCAAGGGATAATACAGAGTGAATCCTTTGCGAGATGTAACAGCTGAATTTCAACTTTCAATTTATACATTTTTCAGTCAACTGGAAAGAATTCCGGCTTGGCCATCACACGGTCAGTTCAGCAGCTTGGGGGCAGCTTGACCTGCTCGACGAGTCGTGACCATGTCTTCTACCAGATGGAAGTGCTCAGGGACGGTCTCAGCGAGGGTTTCAATCATCTTTCTGCTGTGGCTGCAGCGCCAGAATTTCGCCCATGGGAACTGGAAACCAATGTTGGCCGCACCAAGCTGGATCTTGCCTTTCTTAAGCAGACCCCAGAGGCCCGTAAGTAACTAAATTATTGCAACATGAGGTAGTGCGCGTACACAACACGCATGCAGGTTAGAGTTTGAAGGAAGTGCTTGTAAAGAATAATTAAAAAAAATAGTTGATTAGTTGTGCTAGTTGCATTAAGCTCAACTCAGTTTTGAGTATTGTGTTCTTGAACTCGAAGATACCTCCCAAATTCTGTCACTAAGAAGTAAAACCCATATGGTAACTGGGAACACATTTTAATCCAAAACTTGTTAAAAATTTACATTTTGCGTAACCCATTAAAGAAAAAATCAAAATTTGTATTAATTGAAAAAATAAATATTGTATCTAAAAAGTCCGAAAGTAACAAGTATTCCACAAAATTGTATACATGTTAAATAATACGCGTAAAACTAAATTTGCCCCATATCTTATCGTTATCACAGAGATGGTTGAGGCTCTTCACGCCGCAGCCTACCACTCAGGCCTGGGCAACTCTCTGTACATGCCCGAGTACCTAGTGGGCTCCCACACATCCGACATGCTGCAGGACTTTGTCAACACACACTACACACCCGGAAACATGGCCGTGGTGGGTGTGGGTGTGGACCATGACACTCTCCTCAGCCTAGTCAAGGCCAACCTCAACGGTACTGGATCTGCCCCAACCGTACCAGCCTCAACCTACTATGGAGGTGAGTTATCGTGCAATCTGCTCGTTAAGTCGTATTTGTTCAAATAGATGAATAAGCAAAACTATCAATTGCATCAGGAGTCAGTTGCCCGGAGATGTATGTATTTTATGATTATAAATATACGAGGCTTGCCTTGAGAGATGGAAGTATAATATTGATATTACCGAGAACAGCTTGAAAATTCCAAATGCAAAATTAATGTTCTCATGGGAAACAAAACGAGTTATATTTGGAGGACATGTATGGAAATTGCAATCAAACGGGCTTCATAAAGTCGCAATAACCATGCATGAGACACTGAGTTTAATTCAATTATGGAGGTTTGATCACTGATTTACATACAATTATAAACTATATTGCTATTTCTGTTGTAGGTGAGATGCGCATGGCCAATGCCAGCCCCTTGGTGAACGCGGCCATCGTTACACAAGGAGCCGGTCTGGGCAGCAAAGACCTGCTGGCTCTGGGCGTCCTCCAGCACGTGATGGGTGCTGGACCCAGCATGAAGTACAGCAGCAACCTGGCCTCCTCCAAGGTCAACCAGGCAGCAGCCACCGCCGCCTCAGGCCCCTTCGCTGTAAGCATAAGGGCATTTAATTTTTCCTCTGAGTTTCCACATCATTTTATGCCTAGGTGCGTTTGCTTTGGCTACTTTTACAGAAAGAAATATAATGTAAGATATGAACTAATGGAAATATTTCTGCATTGTTGTATACATATTTTTATATGAGCATTTTCTAAACAAATAATTCATCGCTTCTTTTTTTTTCGTTTTACCTACAGGCTTCCTGCATCAACATGAACTATGCTGAGTCTGGTCTCTTCGGTTTCCATGCCGTCGCCAACAAGAAGGATATCGGCCCGGTAAGGATGATCCGATGTACTCATAATATAATCGTTGGATATGTGCATCTTATGGACGTACCTTAAATTTGGTTAACAGTATCGAGATTAAATAAGACCATTAGGATAGTTTAACTGTGTCCTAGGCTAGTCACTAGGCTTGGTGAAATATCGGGTCAGTTAGTGTCAGATTACCAGATTATTGAACTAAAAAGACGTAACTAACAAAAATAAATGACATGCATGTGTTTTCTTTGCTCTCCGTTCTTTAGGTTCTCAAAGCTTTGGCTGGACAGTTTGCCACTGCCACAAAAGGAGGAATTACTGATGCCGACGTTCAGCGTGGAAAGTAAGTTACAGATCAGAAATTGTTGTGATTAGGCGTTTGTGTCTTCTATTTTTTTTTGGGCAATTTTGTATAAGAACACCATTCAAGCGCCTATGATATAAATAAACCGGGTATTAAGAAAAAATTGAGAATTAGTTCTAGTGTTTAATCTTTCACTTAATATCAAATATTTAAAGTTACTTCAATCAATAATCAAGTTAAAAATCCGTAACTCTTAAAAATCATTACGTTTTTCCCATTAACAGTTACAAAAACAAACATTTAAAGCCCAATCTCTTATCACACAGGGCCCAGCTGAAGGCGGCCATCCTGATGAGCTGCGAGTCGTCGGCCGGCTTACTGGAGGACGTGGCCTCCCAGGTACTGATCAGCGGCCAGCTGCTTCAGCCCCAGGACATTGACAGCGCCATCAACAAAATTACCACCGCTGAGGTGCAAGCTGTAAGTACAACAAGTATACAGTTGCGTTTACATTTACATCACGGTTATTACTTGTAGAACAAGTGAGCTATAAGGATGGTAATGACGTAAATGTAAAAATTCAGAGATTTTTTCCCCTCCGCGATCTAATCGTTTCGAGCAAATGTATTCAGTGTTAAGATGCAAAGAATAATTGGCTGGTTTTATGTATCAGCCTCGCCACCTTCCTTTAAAAAAAATGAACCCATATTATAGTTTAGTAATCTACAAATAACATTCAACTAACGAAAATATACATAACACGGTTATCGGTGTTGCTAGTCACAAGTGGTACATGTTTATTGTAGAATATGTAAATTTTATTATATATGTGAATAAATAACTTGTCATGTTCAAAACGTGTAATCTGCAAAACGACTGTTCATTTCTGCAGGTTGCCAAGAAAGTGATCAACGGGAAGCCAACGATGGCCGCAGTGGGCGATCTTGGACAGACGCCGTACCTTGACCAAATTGTAGCATGAAAGATGCCAACTTAGGACCATGAATAAAGCGACTCCTCCCTCAGAGTCAGGTGTAAAAATATAGCATGTCTGTAAAATAAAAAAATAAAAAATCATTTCTCAGAATTCACTGACTGGGAAAATGAGTGCTCCAAGATCATCAAAAGCAAGATGAAAAATAATCAGGGAACCGAGGATTCTATGAGGGATGTTATACACAAAGCAAGTTTATCTTGTCTTGGTATTTAAACAAATAAACTGTACGCTCGAAACAGAATATTATGTGATTGTTGTTGGATATGCAAGATAGTACTTATGTGAGTTTAATTAATCTATTATACGTTATTGCGCATAGGCTGCAATCGTGACATGTAGATAGCTTTTGATACTTCCTAAAAACAGTTCCTTGTCTCTCTTCTTCAAAGAGAAGGGGAAGAGGTCAGAATAAGCCACTTGTAGAAATAAAAACCACCCAATGTTAATTACTGAACACAAGTGACTATATGAATTAAAGTATATCCTATAAATATGCTCTTTGTCACTTACGGCAGCGTGGGGCTTCTCCCTTGTGTAAGCGCCTGGCATAGCTTCCCATATTTTGTAATTATGGTACATGTTTAAGATTGACTCCTAACTTAAATCTGCCATGATCATAAGAATGTCGGGGTTGGAAGTGGGGGTGGGGTATCCAATCAGCGCAAAATGGTCGGTTGAGATCGGGACCACGTACAGATTCCCCACCTGTTTTTGCTGAAAAACGGACTAACTAATGTAAGAGTTGAACCAAAAATCAATCATTTTTTGAAAAATTAAAATTGATTTAAAATTAGTCGGCCCAAAGAATATCTAACACTCTATAAAAGATACTGCTTAGATCTAAGTTTTTAGAGCTATTTGTGCTATGGAGAGTCTTTTTACATAATATACCATAGCCTGGGCCCACGGGCCTATGTGACCGCGCCCCGGCTACACATAGACCTACCTCATGCACTCTGGCCGCGGGAAATCGGCGCGCCGCAAGCATCACCTCTGCCACCTAGCGGGAAAAAACAAAACTTAATGTGGGTGCTTCTTTCTTGGACACGTCCTAATCGACACGTGTTATCGCTCAGTAGAGCATGTTTCAGGTGGAAACTGATTTTTATTATAAAGCCAGGATAACAAGTGACCATGTCAGCTGCCTTATTGAAAAAGAGTCTAGAAATGTTCAAAGATGACTTGCTTGATGAAGGTTTGTAGCTTTAGCTGTTATTTGTTTCGTTATCCATCTTAAATTCTTTATTCACACCCTGTGGCTGTGCACTGCCACTGGAAGCCACTGGACCATTCTTTCCTGGCCAGCAGTGTAAGACAATTTCTTTTGCCCTACCCCTGACTTGTTTTTGTTTATTTATTAAAGACATATTCAGGTTACCTGATCGTCCAGATGTAGTAGTTAGCCGTATGTAGACATGAAAACAGAACAAAACAAATAACAGTTAGATCATAGATTCTACAATGAAATTATAATTTACAATAAAACATATATCTAAAATGGATATCAATTATTTTCTGCATCCCTTCTTTCTATATAAATCTAATTTACATCATGTCTTTTTTTAGATAAAAATCACAATATAGTCTAGATCTAGCTATGTTGAAAAATATTCAGTCCTTTTGGCCCTACCCTTTTAATAATTCTGTTATGAAAATGTTTCAGAATTCAGTGAAAATGACCCAATCCAATGGGCAGAAAATTTAATTCAGAGGTTTACCTTTGATATTAGAAATCTTGTACAAAGTGTCTTAGTAACTTCTGAATTTCCAAGAATGGTTAAGCCTATTAATTTTTAAAATCAAAACAGGATAATTAAAAATCTAAATTAGTCTACCTACCCTCTTTTCACCAGTGGGCCGAGATCACCATGGTCCGAGTTCACCAGTGGACCGAGTTCATCTGTCTACCTTTTTGACGACCCTTGTTACCTGAACACAATTATGTCAGATTCTGACCAATGCTATTTGGATAACTGGTGCAGAAGAATTGGTTAAAATATTGATATTTTTTTGGTCTCAAAAATAAATAAGCTTGAGCAGCCAGGTTTACTCTTTCCAATTGTTCTGTTCTCAGTTTTCCCGCACTACTAAAACTTTTTTTTTTTTCATCTAAATGAAGGATCGTCAGGAAAGAAGAAAAAGACTAGTAATCCAATGAAGCAAATTAGCACAAAAAAGCGTGGAGTGAAAAAGGAGCTGCAAAGAATAAAGAAGCAGGAAGAAGCAGCGAGGCAATTAAAACTAAAGAAGAAACGTGTCCGAACTGCAGAAGGTATACAGTTTTTGTTTGGTGAATCCATCAAAATTACTGGTTACTTTATAGAATCAACTGCAAAGCTCGATGTTTAACAATCTGTTCAAGATACAGTTTAATAATAGAGTTAAACTTTTTAAGCAGTCAGCCATCCGGGCTGATCTTTCAAAGAAATCAAGAATCCCAATAAGATATATTAGATATTAGAGGAGAAAAAATGGTATCGCTACTAAGGCAAATGCAATATCAGCTCCAGATCTTAACCATTTATATATTTCTCCCAATTTAAACAAAATTACCATGAGAACTGTTAACCTTTTAGAGCAACTTTTTTGCCCAAATCATAAGCCCTGATTGAAAATTATTAGCCAGTAACTGATGGTCTGCCGCTGACTTTTAACCCTTATTGTTTAATACATGTACATTACTAGTATGCGTGCTTCATTGATTTCCTAAAAATATAGCCAAATACGATAATTTACAGACTTTCCAATATTGCCACTTCATTTATCCTCTGTACATGTTTTCAGATGACGTGGCAGATATGCAGGAGTATGACATGACAGAAGATAACATCACGAATATCCAGCGACTCAGTGCGCTAAGCAAAGCAAATAGATTTGTTGTATCACAGGTAAGTCAGTCTAACACTTGAGATAACGATTAGTACTACATGTAGTACAAATACATTCGCTCACCAAATTTCAAGTTTTGAAAAAAAAAACACAATCTAAATCGTTCTCAACACGGTTGTCTGTTTATGGGAATTTTCTTCCTAAGTGAATTCATTTTCCCAATGATATAGTCAGGTTTGCTGATCGAAAACTCTGTACATTTCTTGCCGAATTTTTCTTTCCAGATTTTGGACTCCCATCGAGGAAAACTGTCGAAAAATCAACCACCAGAAGAAAAGAAACCAGAAGAACCGAAATCTATTTTGTTTGATGACAGTTGATAATGTGATATCTGCGTACATATCAAATGTGAAGTATAGGTCCTGTAAGTGAATCTACGTGTTTTATGATTGAATAAATGGTTATTTATTACCTTATTAAGCTCTTTTGATTATTAATTGGTCTAAAATTGTAACAAAAGTGGGTCTCTTTTGGACATATATCAACTCGAGATATACATCAATTTCGAGTCTCAAGTATCAAAACACCGTCAGGAAACCGTTAAATTGTCTTTGAAAACTAGTTGCAAAGTCTTCACATGCATTGCCATATAACTTATAAGATACACAATTCGCAATACCAACTAGATATTTTCTAGCATAGACTTACGTTTTCAATAGATTATTTCATTACCTTTTTAGTGGAAGAATATACAAACTGACTCTGATTTGCAGGTTAACATTTATTGTACAATCACAAGAACGACAGGTCTTTGGGACTCATCCTAAAAGTTAAGCACGTCATGAATCCCCAGCTGTACACTTTATAACCAATATGTTCAGCACTGGCAAAAGAAAATTACAAAAATTCCTCTAGTAGAACTCTTAGAATGAGCATCAGAATACGTTTTCATTGTTTTCTTATCTTATCCAGGGTAATGAGCAGAGACCTTCCTTTCCAAGTCTTCATACAATTTTGACTTCCAGCCAAACCCTTTATATGGAGATGATTCAATTAAGAGATAGAAATAAGAGGAACGTCTCACATTTTATGCATTCATGGCAAAGAAGCTCGCACATTTTACGAGGGTTTCATCAGCAAGAGTTTGTCATATCGCTATTATCCGGTTAAGGTTTCTGTCTAAATACAATTAAGTTACAGTGACGTAAATAACGGCAGGTCGCGTATTGGGGGACACTATCTCTACATCGTGTATCCGCCAGGTACCTTGACTGAAGACGTCCCAGGTAGATCTTCATCGTGAATTCCTGAACTCTATAACAAAGAAAATACATAGATAATTAGCATTTTAAAAGAAAGAAGTGACCGAATCCGAGACATCATAAACAATAGGAGTGAGCTGGGTGGTTATATTTTGATGTTCGTTTATTTATCGGGGAGTATCCTATTAAAGTTCGTACTTATTCATATCCTGTGTCTATTCGTCTATTCATTATTCGACAGCGTGATATTATATCGCTTATCGTAGATCTTTCGTTTTACTTGGATATGTTAATAAAATGTGTTATACTAAGATAATGGGGAGTTCTTAGTGATTATTCGTTGAAGTTGCTAGCTTCTTCCAGATAGATGTTATCCTGGATCAAAGTTCAATTCTTAGTGATAGAGATTCTAAGTAAAGGGGCTCAATCCTACACAAAGAACACGCGCTTGGCAAGAGGTCAGTTTATTACATTCATGATAATATTCCGAAGGTACAAGTATACAGTTCTCCATCCATACATTTCTTCCTTTCCTGTCACAATTCAAACATATCAGTTACAATCCAACCAGGTATAGCTTGGGTCAAGCTTCCCCTTTCGCAAGGTATATACGCTCTTACACTGTTGAGAGAGTCACCTCTCATCTACCGGTAACGGAGACCATTGGTAGGATCTCCGTCACTTCCAGCACGTAGTCCGTAAGGCTAAGCCTAAGCTGTCCCAATCCTTACTATCACCTGTTCATTGTGGTTACTACCATCCTTAACACTACCCGTGTGATCCGTATATCTGACTATTGCTCCATGTGTTCTGTTCGAACTCTTTCTTGGTCTGCTCGTCTGTCTCAAGTCTCATACCACTTATATAGCGACAGCCAAAAGGCTTGTCGCTATGCTCATTTACACTATTACTTAATGAAGTCTTACTTATCTCTCATACTGCCCATTCTATCTCACATAAACTAATTCTATTTCTAGCTATCATATAAACTAATGTTGACGGAAAGGCCTGCTGTTCTTAGCATCTTTTGGTTAGATATGACGATCCATAACGTACCCTTACTGGTCTCCATCGTCATTCATCGTACCTGTGCGTACCTGCAGGACGTGCCTCAGCCCGGCTGCAGTCCCTACGCCTGGGGCCTTACCGCTCTCCACATACTTTAACTATGCCACTAAACGATGTCGCCGCCTGGCGTTTAGCACACGTATCAGCGTTACAAGTTCCACTATAATATTCTTGCCAATACAAACGAGTTTACAATATTTTATTATATACTATTCTAGTTTTTCTTGCACTGTACCTCAGTGCAGGAGTATTTTAAAATTATTCAAAAACTTACATATACCAGATCTACATTCAGACTTTGCCATCACATCCTTTTATTTTGCACTATTGTTTTAGTAAGAGAAGTATACATGTATGTAAGAAAATTGATGTTCTCTGTACTTACCTTTTGTACAAACTGTGGGTTCACGGAGACCTCACGGTCCATCTCGCGCAACTTCTCATCGAGCTCGATACACTTCTGCATCTAATAATCGAATAAAATGAAGTCAGCATAAATATTGAGCAGCGTATTCAATGGGTGCGATTTAGGATAATCCGGATCAAGCTATCATAACATTATTGGTCCATTCATGATATTTTGACAAGACAATCTCGTCATTACGTGTCCTCGTTGTCTCTTGCGGATACAATCGCTTTGTATAATATATTACTTTTTTTTTGCTTCAAACGTTTAACAATAATGCTCAAATCTTGGTTATTGCTCACCTCTTTGTCTAGCATTAGCAGCATGCTGACATTGTTGTATTTTTCTGGGTTGTCATGGAAACTAACCATACCGTCCTTCTGGTTAATTGTTGCAAATATTTCTCCGTCTTCAATCTGAAATTCGTTAGAACTCCATTCTAAATTCTTATGTTTACATCATAGAGATTGGTTTACCTTGTTTATTTCTTGGAATTTACGGTAGGTAGAGTGTCAGTTTTATATTTCCCGTTTATACGCGACAGTTCACTTTTCTTTATAAATCAATCTGAGCAAAACCATGTATTAGCGACAAACTAGAATGAAATTGATTATGTAGATTATGCATTAAAAAGAGCTTCTTTTTTTTTATCATTTAATGACACTGAAGTTCTTAACTGATCTTCTCATCGTTGATAAACGCTACAAGTCGCACGGGTACAATTTTGAAGAAATGCTTACCATGTGTAATACATATTTCTCTGCTTCCTTTGGACTGGAAAGTTGCACTCTGTTTGCCATATCCGCTAATGACAGCGTCAAAAACGTCTACAAAATAAATTCAAATGATCGGTTTTTAACACTGTACTAAAAGCAGCAATCTATGTATCCACGCGCTAAACGTTCCCGCATCACAAGTGTTTTCAAATGTGGTATTACATACGATAATCATTTTTACACTTCAAATAATATTCTCTGACAAATGAATTGTTTTTTTCCACGAAATTTGATTGGACAATTAGAATTTTCGGAGTGATTCACTCGTCCCCGTTATTATCTGCATCTACCTACTATTTAAATATTGTGTATGGTGTAATGAGAACAAGTTTTACACTAACATTATGTGTTTTTATTTAATGCTAATAAATCTGTAGTGTACCTTTGTTAACCGTTGGATATTCTTCTTGTACAAAGATGTTATGCACTGCTTAACCAAACCCATGTTGTTATCCTAGAAATAAGAAAAACATACATGTTGTAGATGGCAGCTTGGTTTCATCACTATAAAAATGTAAAGATAAATGGAAATAGATATGAAAGAGGATTTTGTTTAAATGTTGATAGCTTATAGCCTTCTAACCTAAATCTAATTAATATCGAACATCAGTCAGAAAAAAGGTTCAGGCGTGTTGGTTACCTACCCTGGTAAATGTCTCTGTATGTTTGGTCACCATGTTTCTCAGGTCGTCAGGGTTATTAGACGCATAAGCTGTGGCCAAGTCGTGGTAGTGCTGGCACAGATGCTGTTGGATGACACAGGAATGCATAAGTCAAAATCTCAATTCAATTTCCTATCTAAATTTATATAATCTGAGATAAAAATAGAAGTTAATGATTCATCAATCACCACCTTATCTTTACAATCCAAGATATTTTTTTTAAAAAAGAAGAAGAAATAGATTGTTAAACTCTTCTTGTTCACTCTTTGACTAAATCGTATTTTATCTCACCTTGATGTACCTTCCGACCACCTGCGACGTATACTTCGGGAGGTTAGGGATCTAAAACATGTCAGAAATGGTTGTGCTTGATACGATTCAACACATTAGAAACAGATCCCAAAACACGAATGACAGAATATATATCGTATTTAAACCACAACTCTATGCACCAAGCCGAGAAATTTAAGACCAAACTTTGGCAAAGAGTCAATCATAATAATTGCCGAGAAAAGATCAGCATCAATTTAAAGGTGGCTTTCAGAAGGCTTATTTCCAAAAAGTCTACAAGTATCTACGCTAAATGTAATACTCACCTTTCCCTGTACGATGAGGGCAACGAGAATGTACTTTTTGTATGCTTCCAGCATGATATGCGAGACAGCCATGCTGGGTGTTGTTATAGCCTAGGGAGGAACAGAAACGTTTACATAGTTATTCAAAATCACGCAGGGTTTGACCTTAACATACAGTTACTAGTACCGGGTACTAGTAAAAATCTTGCCGGGCTAGTGAAATTTGTGAGCAACTAGCCCCATGGGCCAGTGAAAAGCTTTGAAATAACATTTATAACCTAGTATATGGCCTAGTGGAATGCTGATCCGGGCTAGTACAAGAACAGGGCCACTGGCCCGGTGGACTAGTGGACAAAATAGTTCAGGAAAACCCCTGTCACGTTTAAAAATTTAAGTAAACATTAGAGTATTGAAACTACTCCATTAATCGGGATAACATGGCTCTCAATTTTCAGTTTAAGACAAGAAAATGCGGCGCGATTTTTACAAATAAGAAGTTGGTTGAGTTCAGCAGAGGATCAAGAGTACTGTTTGCATTGCTAGCCTGTAGAAATATCAATTATTCCTATAGTCATAAACATATTTGATGTGCCTGACTTCATCTTTACGGTGACAAATATAGATACCGAGCGATCAATACACGCCTTTCTGAAAAACATTATAAATCACTAAATGATTATTTTTTATTAAATATAAAACCCATTATCGGGTAACCGTTTGGTACTTACCACCTCGTAGAAGTAGAGTGCTCGGTCATACTTTTTGAGGGCCGTATAAATCATACCGCCATAGTAGTAGAATAGCAGGAAATGTTTGGCATCAAACTGCCCACCCTAAATACAGAAAATTGATTTAAAAAACAGTATATCAGCCAAGTTCGGAACGATTATCTGATTCAATTTGCAATGAGCTCATCTATTCTGGTTTTATATCAAACGACGCGGTGGGAAAATGAGAAATTAGAGCAATGAATGAATATGTAGGATGAATGTACATTTTCTCGATACGTTTATTTGCCTATCAATAAATAATCTTAGAACAAGGATAGAGGGTTCGGGTACCTCTAGTTGTGCTTCTGAAAATACTTTTGAATCGATATAGGTTTGGTCGGCTTTAAAAAGAAAGCCATTCTTAAGCTGTGTTTGAGAACCTCTCGGTGCTCACCTCCTTGCTGATGTCGGTGGTATCGACGTTGAGGTAGGCCAGCGCCGGCTTCATACACTTAGACAGGAGACACAGCTGGCACAGGTCGGCGTGGATTGACGTCATTCGTGAGGGGATCACCTGCACCTTAGAGATGGCACAGGCAAGGATGCCAATCCCACGGATCGCCTTGGCAAAATCAAATGCAATTTTAGGATAGATGCAAACCTCGTAAAAAAAGTATTCTCAAACGGCATATGTAACTAGACTTTAACAGACTTATTGTTCATCGCATCATAGACTAGATATACATTGGATGAAATTAAAGTGAATCATAAACTTAACTGCCTGGTAAAAAGAAACATAATACTACTGGATGGAATATATATACATGTATGATTTCAATATTTATCAATAATATCTCAATGAGCCTTGATTGTGCAAGGTATACCTACCTGTTTTCTATCTACGAGATTTTGTGTAAATTTGTGACAGAGATCAGCATCTGAAAAATATTTGTATCAAAGACTTTTGGTACATTCTCACTCAGCTTTTTAATCATAATATCATTAAATATTTAGAATTTATTAATGCTACATCAGTAGAACTTATATCAATAAGACGTCAAAAATCCTTTTTGTAAAGTAGAACCATGTGTAGATAGAAAAACAAACTTAATTCCCAAAATGAATTCTAAAATTACCAACATATTGTCATTAAACGTTTTTTTAAATGTAAGGTTTGGTTCCAAGGGCTACTTACAACTGTCCGTGGCGTAACGAACTTGTTCTGCATTGCAACTGTTGATGAACTCTTGTGTTTGTACAAACAGTGTTTCAAAATCTGGTATATTTGGCAGACTGTATTTGACACACCTGTAATGGAAGATGACAGCGCATTAAGTCATTTCAGGGCTCAACATTCCGCCATTGCCAACCTGTCCGGGCCAGGCAAAAATGGATAGGGCAGGTAAATCCTTAAGTTCACTTGCCCAAATTGACAGGTGCACGTTCAAACCTATTAGTCGGCCATACCATTATGTCAAATTGTGGGACATTCTTAACATAGGGTAGGTAAATTTCTTGGTTAGGCGGGTATAGCTTGAGGTGCACCAGCCCGAAGGGCAGCCACCGTGAAATCCTTAATGTAGGGACCAGTGTCAAGACTTACCGAGTACAAATATGTAAGTTAAAAAAAAACAACTCATGAATACTTTGATCTCTCCCACCAACGCCTATCTCAGTGACATGAATGTAATGCTTACATTAGTCGAAATAAACCTACTTACTTACTTTACTTTTAAAACCATCACGATACAATTGGGACTAAATAACATTTTCATATACTTTCTTTGGTCATTCCCTTTAACAGAGTACAGAATTAATGCCAAGAATACGTACAAAATTCCCAGCACTCCAAGAGAATGTTGTTGCATGTCAAACGTCCCAAGAACGTTGTCTAAATTTCCTGCATTCTTGGCGAGCACTTCCGTGTTTTTGCTGATAAATTCACATAACTGTGTAAAATTTCCTGCAAAAAAAGGTTGAAATTAGTAACAAATATGTATTTGGGGCCTCGCACGGGTCTGTTTGGTAAGTAGGAAAAAAAACGACCCTGAGGGCCCTGAGATTTAGGTAAGGGCCCCTAGGTTTGGAAAGATAGGGGCTCGACTGGCCCCTTGATTTTTAAACTTACGTCCACCACTGCTATCTATGTTAAGCTAAATGCAACTGTGATGTCAATTAAAATGTGAACAGCAACGCAACAACAATATCCGACCTCTCTCAAAAATTCTTATCGACCCATGATACCTGAACACAACTTTGAACTATTTTAGGCCTCAGTAATGGGGGGGGGGGGGGGGGGGGGAGAGAAATGAACACTTCATGGGAACAAAGAGATAGAGATGAATATTTCCTGAATGTTGAATCATGTCAAATGGCATACTCTAAAGGCGTAGATCTAAAACTCTACCGACTCCTTCCTTTGGTTTGCCTCCAACCTTTTTCAGACATATAAAAAAATGAATGCTGAATTTATCATTTTCAATATTTAGGGTCTAGGTAACCATTTCCTTCACCAAAAAAGCAGAGTAATAAATACACCTCGGTTCTCTCACTTCATCTGTACTGTATTGGAAACGTTATTTACATTCTTTATAGTCATGTAGTACCATGTTGTACAACCAGAAAGGATCAAATCATTGCTAAGTGGATGACTTTCATTTTTTATGATTGTTCTGTTATTAAGTGTTAAGCATTAATTCTTGTAAGGTCACCCGACTCCTGAGAATATCGCCTTCACTCCTGTTAACACTTTGTTGTCGTGCACTAATGAACGCTTTGTGGCCACGGTATAATTTATGTTTTTAATAGTAGGCCTAGTAGTAGAGTAGAGGAGCCAGTTTTCGCGCACTAAGGGCAGGAAATTAAGTTGTGACAGATTATACAATGTAAAAATGAATTAGAAATATTTTTTTTTCATCTTACCATAGTGGGACAACGTCTATACACATAATCATTTTTAACAATATCTAAAATTCAAAATATTTTCATCAAATCTTGACATATTACTTTTAGGGTATTATTCTTCAGTTTTCGCGCATCAGGAGCCTATTTTCGCGCATTTTGGCGTCAGTTTTCGCGCATTTAAGCATATTTTAAGTATAAAATGACTAAAATATTTAACAGAAAGAAAAATGCAATTTTTGGGGCATCAGAAAAAGATTATAAATTGATATCTGTTACCCGACAGTCTGTTACTTTTTTCATTATTAGTTTAATGTATATTAGAAAAGCTGTGTTACCTTGCAAAATCTTAGCAAGAAATATGTAACAAAAAATAAGAAAAACGCGTTTTTCCCATTTTATTGAATAACAAAGGCATTAATTGCTCTAAGTCAAAAAACAAAAGAAAAGCACGTATATCAACTTTTTGGTTCATATTATTTTTGGGAAAGGTCTTTGAAATATCTGGAAGCTTGCTTTGAAAAATGTTCAGAATTTTCTATCAAAAAAATTATTGAAAATTTCGGAAATTTCGGAAAAATACGTGAAAAATGCGCGAAAACTAGCAACAACCTAATTTTTTGTCATTAGTTTTCACGCAGGGGTCTATTTTCCATATTAGGCATGAGATCCTGCATATATTATATTAAAATGATGGTATGCCACTTCAAACTAACATCTACCATATTCTTGTTATGTATAAAGTATTTTTTCTTGAAAAAATGATCTTAATGTTCCTTATTTCAGAAAATTGGAAAATTATAAGGGTTCTGGGATGTCCCTGTATAATATGGACGTCATAACATATTTTTGGCTCTAGAGTACACAAATAATGAAATATGCATCAGACATCATCAAAATTTTACATTTAATCCACCACAACGTCCTTTAGGGTCTGGGAATAAAAAAATGCACATTTGGTACTTGTGGGGAAAATGCGTCCATAAAAATGCGTAAAATGCGCGAAAACTAGAGCTGCGCGAAAACTGGCTCCTCTACTCTAGATCTTTTATTGACAGTCAAGAAGTCAATATTGACTTATATGTCATTTTACAAAGTTTACATGTATTTCCAGTGGCAACATGAACAACATATTTACAATGTCTACATAGACAATAACATATTTACAATCACTACATAAACAATAACACAGCTTATCTCTATGACTTATGCAAAAGTACAGTAGTTTTACATGTGTAGCATAAACATGAATCATGAGTAGAACCACCACCATTTAAATGAATGGTAGATGTCAGATTTTTTAGTAATAGGAGGGCACCATATGAAAGACTACAGTTGTAATAGTCTAAATTGGTTAGTAAATTTGAGCTTAATAATAATATGTTTTTTCTTTTTTATTTAATTTTATCACACTGGCTCAGTGTCTGACACAGTGACTGGACAGTAGACACAGCCTTGCACAGGCCTCAAAAGGCAAAGGAGGGTCGATGAAAACGTTTCTAACTTTCCCAATATAGTGGACAGATGAATAAATATTAACTTGGACCGTCGTTTTTACCTTGTTGAGATAATGTTCGCACATTGTTGACGTATTGTTCCAAAGCCGAAGCCATCCTGCTGGCGATGCACAATTTCTAAGATGGAGCCGGTGTTCGCTGATTCCCTACGTCCCTGAAGGCTTATGCGTAGAGTTTTGCCGAATACAAGCTACATCCAAGGTACGCTGGGATCCGCGCTGTCACATCCCGAAAGTCGGCGCATTTGAAAAGTCGGCGCGAAGTCAGCTGCGTGTTCGCATATAGTTTAGTATAAGTTGCCATTATATTTCGCAACTATTTATACACTTATTGTGGATAAAAATAATAAAAGCTGGTTTATTTGATTAATTTGATTAATATAAACTATGTTTACTGACTTACAATCACATAAACATATATACGAAAATGAGTTTAGAAGGTGAAATGTTGTTAGCTGGTTTCTGGTGTGTCAACATTTGTAAAGTCGCCACAGCCTCACTTTATGAGTTTGTTTGCGTATATGTTTCTGTCATTGTATTTCATTAAACTTATTTGTTGTTATTCAAATTAGAATTTGAAAATAAAGATTTATTCATTTTTGTCCACAACAAGTGTATATAGAGTCGCTAAATCAAATTCTAACTTATACTAAACTATATGACCATGCAGCTAACTTCGCGCCGACTTTCCAAACGCGCCGACTTTCGGGATGTGACAGCGCCTCGAACTCACGCTATCGCTGAACGTCACGACAGGGCGCAGGTTGAACCCAACCCCGAGTTCGTCAGATTTTGGCTAATTCGGGGTCACGTGACCGCCTCTCGACCAATCAGATCCCTGGAAAGATTAGGCTGGGCCTGCAGTTCCTCACGCCGTGTCCTCCTAGCGCTGAGAGCGGCGGGCACCAGCATACATCCAAGGATTCCTTATATCATTAATAAACAAACACTTATCATTACGAGTAGGATTTCTGACTGATTAAGTAATAACTTATTTTTCTATTGCTGATTTCTTGATTTTCTTGGAGTAAATCACTCGAAATTCTACGCTTGAAGTTATTTTCATTGATAAAGTGTTCAGGGGGCTTTATCTGTGTCGTGGTTAATATTTCCCTACATCAGATTTTTTTTCGCGCCATCGAACTCGACCTGAAAACCTAGCTGTCCAAGTGCAGTTCTTGGCGTAAGTCACAGTATTATAAGGTAAAGATATTCGGCATTTAATCATTTTGGTTAAAATTAGTAATCTTCATAGTCTTTGACTAGGTTTAACGTCGTTTTGGGATTTACAACGCCTAAAACAGCACCATCTACAGGAAATCGACAAAGGCTCGGTCAACAACAAGTTATCACTGTCACGTGAGTCGTATCTCTTCAGTCAACAGTAGCCATGTCGGAGACAGGTTCTACCGCGGGTTCGACACCATTATATCATGAAGTCTCCCCCACATTAGTAAGCATTTGCCAAAATAGCATCATTGGTCGTATCCTTCTTTTAATGAGCATATGGCCCTTTCTTTTTAACGTCTAACAAAACAACTCAAAGTGGGCGTGTCCACCTTTACCGTTGCCGTTGGCAGTGTTCTAGCCAGTGCCACTGGCAGTGGCAGTGGTTTCATCAAGATGTGTTAGTGTATTTAATATGATGGCGACCAGCCTCTTGATAGGGAGGTTTGAAGCCAGCTATTCAAAGGTCTTGTAATTATTCGAAAGTTTTAGATTATAAGATAACAGATGATGAGGGAGAAAATAGAACCAGAGATCCTCCAGTCTTATTTCTTTGATTGTCTTAGGTAATGATAAAAAAAATCTAGGTAACATATATATATCACATTTATGATCATATCAAAGTTAAGTATATCATATATATCATAGGCTTAGCCCATACCTTGAGTCTAAAGTCTTCATTGTGAAGTGCTGGCCTGTCTAAGAAAATGTCCTTATAGACTCAGGGGTCCATAAAAGAAGTTCACAAAAGTCTCAAAGCAAATACATGCCTAGCTGTAGCATTCCAGTATTAAATGTTCGGATACTGCGCCAGCACATACATCTAGATTCTATGTAGATCTATAGTTTGAAAACATTATTTCCATGTAAAATACCCTTGGGCGCGGCCTAAGGTTATTTTTGAAGGAAAATAGTATCTATTAAATATATGTTAATTTCGATTGGCATTTCTTTCTGAGCCTCGAGCTCCTCACTAATAATATGCAAATACTCCATATGTTCCTGAAGAGATCCTATTGATCGAAACCACGAATCTAAATTAAAACAAGAATTAACAAACACCCCCCACACCTTATAATCTCCCCCCCCCCCCCCCCCCAGGATATAGCATGGTCAACCCCTACTGGTAGATCTACCCCCGTGGGGCTTCTGCTCCTGGGAAGAATAGGCCCCCAGTAGTCCCTGCTGATCGTATAAGGCAACAAAAGGGGGGACCCAGCACTGACCAACTGGTTCTTTGGGTTCAATTTCCAGTTGGTGCTGGGTTCACTATGCATTGAAGTACAGCAAAAATTATTTCCGTGTTTTGATTCCTGCTGTTTGCCCACCCTGTCACCTTCATCTCATAGATACGGTCACCAAAGACAGAATCACTCACTCACTCACTCACTCACTCACTCACTCACTCACTCACTCACTCACTCACTCACCCCTACTGGTCCCCCTGTGACCCGGTTGGGGCCATGCACCTGGTTGCATTGGTAACATGTCAGGAATGACCACTCAGAAACCTGTCTCCAGTGGTTACCAACACACATACAAATCTGAACCAATTATTTCATGTGAAGTCAGATCACAAATTTTGGGAGAGAAATTTAGACCTACCTGACAGTCATTCGTGATCGAATAAGGAGAGTTACTGTTTCGTACACAACCATCCCTAGATTCTATGTATAGTACCATCGGTTGTTCGGCAAATTTATCACCTGCACAGCTGACGAGAAGTACGTATAAGGGGCAGTGAGTATTGACAAGCTGTATCTATGGCTCCTTGTAGTCATTGTTTTCAGCATTATTTTGTAATTTACTTGGGTGATAAAAAAATATAAGAGACCCTGTGGGGTTGTCCTTGGGTGGCAATACTACCCATGGGGATCATATGATTCTCAGGCTGTGACGAAACTCTCTGGGTCATGCAGCCACCCTCGGACGACCCCTTTGGGTCCTCTTATATAGTATACCTCACACTATACTCTAGTCAGGAGAGTGTGTCTGGGCTCTGAGACCTGACAGGTTATGACTGATTTAGTCAGTGACTGGAACAGTACCATTATACAAGAAAGGCAGGGATTGACAAGTGTGTTCAATGGCCCAGGACCACCAGAAAACATTACTGGGAAACTACTGTTAAAAAAAAACAACTAGTTACTGGACCTTGGTTGCCCACTGGTAACCAACACTAAATAAGAGGATATTTGGAAGGAACTTTGTAGATCCTGAGCTGGGCAACTAGCTCTGGAAATGGTTTGTCGAGCCCTGAAAGGTATCTGTTTTAATATATACATATTCCTTTTTTCCTGAGTTTAAATATTTTAATAAAGTTTACACCTTAGAGCAGGGGATTTGGCACCTTTTCACATCTCGCGGGCCTGCAGAGTTGTTTAGCCTTATAGAATACCTATAAATCCTTCTAGATATGGCCCAGAAAAGTACAGTCCTCCTCGTTGTAGATTATGCATAAGGTTAAGTACCTTAGATAAATGTTGATCGACACCATAGCTTCACCATAGTTCTAGCTGTAAAGTTGAAACTATACCTCTTTTGGCCAGAAACATGATCTTTGTGTAAGTTACAGCCAGACAGTATTTCTTTATTCTACATTTTAATGAGTTAATACTGTCAAAATAAGGAAGATGGGTCACATATTCATGTTAAATCTAATCAAGACGTGTTTTCATGTTTTAATTTCAGATACGGATCAACCGTATTCTGGGCGGATTTACCGTGCTGATGGTTGTGGTAAGTAAAAGGAT
Source organism: Lepidonotus clava (assembly GCA_936440205.1). Classification (NCBI taxonomy): domain Eukaryota; kingdom Metazoa; phylum Annelida; class Polychaeta; order Phyllodocida; family Polynoidae; genus Lepidonotus; species Lepidonotus clava. The sequence continues at coordinate 27,363,340 of OW387135.1, forward strand.
AGATCTGATTAGAATAACAAAACAGCTTTGACATTTGTAAATTTTTAAGTATTGCAGCCAGCAATCTTATCCCTTGCTAATATTCAAATTGATATTATCAAATTTAAACATTTTTAGCTGCTGTCAGGTAGCGCTCGAGACTGTCGTGATAAACTTTTTTTTATAGCTATCAGAAGTTAGCATAATTAACTTTTCTTAGAAATAATTCATTCATTGCTTAGTCATAACGTTCTTAAAGTTTAATCGGTCAACATGCAACTCACTGCTAGAATTTAGTAGAGACGCTAACTATTTAACTATTATACCCTGATAAGCTGATAAGGTGTAACCGATGTTAGCGAACACATTTAACTAACATCCCGCGGCTGATAACATGAACATGTGATATAGTATCAAGGATCTACGTATTCTGATAATTTTCTATGTACAATTTCAGCTGGCATTCATATTCTGTTTGGTTCAGGGGACAAAGAATAGCAATTTCTACCTGCTATCCTGCAATCTTCTTAGTAAGTATATGTATAGGACATTTAAACGTCCTATTTTCAATAAGTCTACAATTATGTGCCATTTCAAGCCAAGGAACTGTGCAGGTGTGTCACAACCGAAAAAGAGATAAGAACAAGAAAATCATTTCTGCATTAATTATTTTGTAATTTACTATATATTTGTAATTTTCATCATGAAACGTTTCAGGCTTGAACATTTGAAACTGTCCTACGTGTGGACGCTTGAAAATGCACTATGCAACTCAACCAAATTGCAGAACATTTATGATACCATAGCTTCTTCATCAGAGGTCAGGGGCAGATCCAGGGTGGGGGTGGGGGTCCAGAGGGTCCTGACTCTCCCCCCCCCCTCCCCCATCTTGGTGGACCCCTAAACTACAAAAAGAGGGGGAAATGTCGCACATGTGTGTAAATGCGTGTCATTTTAGTACTTATATACTTACTGCACCCCCCCCCCCTTTTTTTTTTGGGGGGGGAGGGGGGGGAATCCTGGAGGTCACACACACATTTCTTTTTTCAAACAGTAAAAGATTCCAGCTGTTTCCGCTATATACAACCAAAACCAAAACCATTTCCCTTCTCTGCCTTATGAAAAATGTAATATTTCTATTTCATATTTCAGTCAGCAGTTTTGTGGGGATCGTGAATGTAAGTATTGACACTGACAATTTTAAGATTCAAACTGAAAAATATATTCATAAGTATCCTCGCTTTTAAAAAAATAGTGTAGCTGCAAATTAAATCTCGTAGAAATGAATTCTCGAATTGAATGGTGTCATATTAGTTAAAACATAACTTTAAGAGCACTTGCCATATTGTTATTTCAGGCATGGTGGTATAAAAGGGGTGATTTGGTGAGTATTATTTTGATATTCTTTTGAAGAAAATATGAAAATATATGAAGATAGAGTTCCTTCCAATTAATAATGAGATGAAACTCATTTAATCATGTTAAATCATTTTTGATGCCTTGCGCCATACAAATATATAATCATATAAATGTAATGTAAGGAAGGCATCAAAGGAGGCATACTGGATTTGAATTGAAAAGGTCGGGGGGGGGGGGGGGGGAGGAGGAGGAGAGGAGGTGGGGGGGGGGGTCCCGAGTGGCGTAGGCTCCAAGGGAAGTGGGGTAACTGGTTGCAGACCCCCTCCCCCCCCAAACCTATATGTATTGTACGGGGGGGGGGGGGTCTGTGGCTATGGGGTATGGAATTGTCCTATTGCGTCACCACACTGACGTCACGCTGTTGGTGTGAGTACCCCTCTCCCCATCCGCCACTGCCACCACCTGCCTCGCACCCCTCCCAGTAACACACCTTGACCAGCAGCCACTGCTACCTGCAGTCTGCCTATTCAGGCGTGTCACCTGTTGGAGCCTCTACTACTTGGACACCCCCCGCCCACCTCCCCCTCCACTGCCGCCTCTACTGTCCGCCTGTAACCTCCTAGACGGGCTGGATCGCGGCAGTGGGGAAGTAGGGGAGTGGTGGTGGGGGAAGGGGGGAGGGGGGGAGTGGAGTAGACGGGCACCACAGTCATTGTTTACCTCTCAAATTCCGCAAGGCATCTTCGGCCGGCATCTTCAGCCGGCCGAAAATCTTCAGATTTCTAGTGATAAAATCGAAAAGTAATAAAAAATAAGTTGACATTTAACATATTGGGATTTATGCAGATTATTTACAATTTGAGAAGCAAAATAGTCATGGTGAGTTATTTCCTTAATTAATTAAATCATGCTGACTTTTCTGCACTCTGGTTTCAGGGAGCCGACAAGTTCTGGTACACAATGATCCTGTCAGGAGTGATCTGCTTCCAATGTCTGGCCACCGACATCTTCGTGTTTAATCACCACCCGGGATCCACAAATACTACAGTGAAGACGTCCCCTAGCTCAGCCCAAACGACAACGTCCACGCAAAGTACAGCCTTTACCATGTTAACTACCACACCTACCACATGATATTTCCCACATTTGAAATGCATTTAGATCATTGATGCTGTGCCTTGCTGTTTTTTTTGTGCGAACGACCCTTTTGCCTGAATTGTTGATGTGCCATGTTGTAAAATACATGTCTGGTGGTTCGAGATCCATGTATACTAGTGCGTGTATGTTATGTACACATTTCCAAGGCCGCGCTCTGCACGATTTATTGCAGAATTTGCATTTGTAAAATGTTCGCGAAAATAATTATGTACACTGAAATTACCTTTATTACATGTATATTTCATATAGTCGTTCACAGCCGATGAGTAAATCTGTGACATGAATCTCAATGTACTTCGTAATTACAACTTACAAATGTGAGATGTTTATCAAGATTAAAATATTACTTGAAATTTCATACTAAGCTTATATTGGACATTCCTAAAAAGTAAAACTAACTGCCATTTAGGAAATGTTCGTCAAATAAATTCTTCCTTCGTTCGATTTTTTTTTTAAGATTCGCGCACAATCTTTGCATAGAATCATCGAATTTGACTCCACTCGATCGCATTGTAATACGTAATTTGAATTCTTCTGTCAGAATATTTTTTTAACATTCTTTCATTGCATATGTATGTTCTATGACAAAGATCAGGAAATAAAGAGAAGCTACTTAACCTACGATTATCTGATTATTTTTATGTTCGTGAAAATTATTTATGAGAGCCAATGTGGCCTTCTCTGTAGGCAAATTTCCCTACACATTTGCAGTGCTCTGGTCAAAGGTTCGTGAGAATAGCTTACACAAAGTAAAACATTATTAGTTGAAGACCTAGGTTATGAAATATTAAAGAGGTGTAGGGACAATTGTAGGCGAATTGTCAGTTCTAACATTAATGGTCTACAACTAAGGCACAATAGAGAGAGAGAAAAAATGTGTATGCTAGAAAGGTGATGATAAAACTAAGCTGATAATTTCTAAGCAGAGATGCCAGTCAGAACTGATGAAAAAGTAAGAAAAACTTCCTACTTTTATGTCCGAAGCATCTAGAACATTAACATGTAGAATTAGGGTCCTGACTTCAGATCTGCACTTGGATGGATTAAACAAAAATACTTCAATATCGTCATTAGAGTGATGCAGAAATTGCCTCTGATCAATCTGAAATCGCCAAAAAGTAGGAAACCCTGAGAAAAATTAGGAAGAACAGCATCTCTGCTAAGTTTTTATACCAGATACACAACACTAATTAACATTCGATCAGTAAATATGGTGTGGCTAAGAAGAAAACGTAATTAGAAAAGAATACTATTACAAAAGAAAAACGTCAAATAAACACGTTTATAAAACATTTATTGTACAACTAAATAAAAGGTTTACAAGGAATATACATCTAAAGAATATTACAACAAATAGTTACATCTTCTGGTACACAAAAAAAGGGAGGTCACATAATAACATGAGCTCATACTAAAGAGAATCCTATAAAACAGTCATCTATTGGAAAAATATCACTACCTGTAACAGTGTAATACTGGATCATAAGAAAACTAGCTGTTTGAGATGTAACCGACTGGGCAGTCAACTGGCAAGGAAATTCACCTGAGCATTTATATTATGCTGTTCTGAGTTTAACGAAACTAATTAGTTAAACTCATTCATATCTAGAGATTCATTTACAAAGAAGCAAACATATACTCACTAGAGAATTACTTAGTTTATTTGTTTAAAACACAGTGTTTTACCTTGTTTTCATACGCTGCATATATAACAGATTGGGTCATGACAGACCTTGTCGTGTGCCATGTTCTGCATTGACATATAATGTTAAACAATTCATATTTTTGACATTTTGATTAATACTTTGAATTTCATAGTTATTCGTATTGACCTTTAAACATTTGTAAATATATTGCTAAAAAGGTTGCCATAGTTTTGATAAGAGTGGGCAGAATTTTCTTTTTTCTCATTAAAATGTAATAAGTAATGTATGACCCGTTTTAATATCAGAGACATAGCACATCGAAATTTACTGAAATTAAGACAACTTTATTAAGATTATAATCTACGCATGGAGTTCAATTATGTCACATTATGATCAACATACATTGATGTAACAACCAACGGCAGTATGCAAAGGTAAACAAAAACCTCACGGGGACTTAAAAAGCCAACATTTTTGGTGCTCAAATAGCATCTTTGAATATCAATGGAACAGAGTATTTCATGATTCTCAGAGGTCCTAGTATTAATAGTATGTGAAAAGAGAGTAACGATATTCGGCCTAAGTTTGATAAGAAACATGTCGCATTTTTAAATCGACATTTTATTATACCATAGTCCCTCTGCGCCTCATACTCAGTGATTCCTCACTTAAAGGTATAACTAGCTAAACGCAATTAATCAGTTCGCATGTAGCATTTCAGTTTATCATAGACATTTTAATTCATCAAAACCCTTTTCAGAAACTAATTCAGTTTTCAGCTTCACATAAATCAAGTTTCTGAAAACTCAAGCTGGTACTACTTAAAAAAAAATCATCATTCTCACAATTCCATTCTTTCTCTGGTAGTCTTTTCATTCACCTAACCATCCTATTCAACAAAATGTTCCCAACAATAAATTTTGGGCACCGTATCAGAAATCGGTAAACATGTTAACGGTAAGGTAGGACGTTTGCTTACATTTACAAATAAAACTTAATTACATTATATTCAGTACAACTTTGAGAATTTCAGTAACAGTACATAAAATCCTAAATATCATAGTGACATCATTTTAGCGTGTCAATGTATTTCCCGTGAATGTTTTGATACGTACATATATATTTTTTCACTATAATTTGAGTGTTACAGATCCAACTTAGAGAAAAACTAGATCATCAATAAAGTTGGCCACTAAAATGGCTAGAGTGTACTTAATATATAATTCAGGACAAAAAGTATCCATCTTACTTTTAAATACAAATACATACTGTATGTCTGTAACATAATACTAGAACTGAGAATATCTGTAAATAAAGGCATTGATTATGAGTATCCGAGTAGAACTGGAGTGTTTAAAGTACTTCTATCAACGAAATACTTCAGCTGTTTTTGACGCCTTTAAAAACTTTAAATTTATCGTTATGATTTATCCGGGATTAAAACCCTATGTGATTTATCATAGCAAAAAGTAAACTCAATGCAGATCTATATTCCAGTAAAATTGGAAAGGAACTCAAGAAATTATCAACTTTCTCTATTAGGTCACATAGTTCAATACCATAATATGAATATGTTGTTCTCAAACTGAAATGAATACACATGAATATGCCGTGTCCATTTCAAAATAAGTGACTATGCAGCTTTAACTCAAAGTGTCTGATTACCGGTAATAATTACGATTTTTCAGATTCAATGTTCATAGAGGACAATTTGTAGCGCATTACGTTTGTGAAGCCCGGAATGAGTGACTAGATCTGATCTGATACAACGATAAACACCACACACGGGGTTACAGTTTGATAGGGCATAATCTGTTATCGAATCTGTCTATCATTCATCGTCTGCTATTTTTAAATACAAATTTTGTACATTTGAACTAGAGGGTCGACTAGACAAAAATACCCTATAGCCACACTTCCCTACTTTGAACCCTGGCAAAATTGAATATATCTAAACTTTGAAGGTCAAGTTCTACAGCAGACGTATGCCTGTAGATATAGACATTTTTGATTAGTGTAGCGACCTGCTATTGGATATGTCTGAAACAATGGTTTCCAATGGAACTGGGCCTGAGATGTCTATGGGAGAGTCCACTGCTAAAACCCGTGAGAAAGGTGGATGGTAGATATATCTATTGGCCATGGTAGTGATTCAAAGAAGAGAGGTGCGACTGTGTCAGTGTAAGAGAATTAACAATGGCCAGGGTTGTCATAAAATTGTAAAATTCACCACTTTTTCGAAACATTCCACAGAGAAAGGGGCCATTTTTGCTGGGAAAAGGATCGCACAGATATGTTCTCAATGTGGCAACATACTGAAACAATATAAACTAATTTAACATGATATTGTGTAATTTCGTTGGACAGTTTTTTCTAGTTTTTCATTATGTCCTCCAAGATAAGTCTTTTTCCCCCCCGTTGAATTCCTGGACACATTATATTAACATTCAATATAAGTATATATGTATAGTTTATATTTGTGACATAGTATAAGTGTTACAATATAGAAACAAGTACATTGTCAGTTTTGGAACGTAAATGTTTTATGAGTTATTTATCATATTTATTTACAAACTAATCGTACTTGAATCGAAGATAAAAGAGTTGTTTCATTCTTTTTGCCAGGAAATAATAAGAACCAGTAACCACTTCTTTTTGCATGATTCTGAAATACATACAAGATAGTTGCATTATGCGATTAACCCACCACTAACCGTTTCTATTTAGGCCGGCTGGTGTACGGTAGTGTTCTTATGTTAACTCAACCTCAAAATATTTACTTTAGTAATACTGCGATTCTTACTCAACCTAAGATGGTTAGGGTTCAACAATATAACAAACTTTACTACAGACAACAGTTTCAACATGCGTAAATATGTCCTTACTTTCTATAAAACGGACCTGGTCTAATTCTGGACGTTATTTGAAAAAAAAGGAGCTAAAATTCATCTTCAAGTCTTATTTCCTCTCCCTCCCTCACTCCCTCTTGTCTAGTAAAACATGTGTGTAATGTACACTTTTATGTAACAGGTCGTACTGATTGGACCCTTGTAACTCTAAACATGCAAATCGTGCGTACGTAGAACCACCGCATATAATATTATGTTGATCTTGGTGAGCCTGTTTCATGTGTGAGGATCCTGTGTAAAGATGTGACTGGGGGCTCTTACCTCCACCCCGAGCCCCTCCTGGGGTTTCTCATGTTGTAAGCTGTCCATCTGTGAGCTACTCACGCATCCTTAGGCTGGACTCCTGAGCAGCTCACTGCCTGCCTGGCTCGTCTAGAGGCGGTTGTAGCGGGAGACGGTTCGTTGACAGTTGGGGCAGGAGTGAACCACGTCCTTACAGCCGTCGACACAGAACGGGATCAGACAACATCCACCGTCGCACCTGCGGAGCAGTAGTATATACTGGATTAGTAAAACGCTTATAGGAGAAATATAAAGCCCCCATACCCACATGGGGATTTTACCGGGGACTGGCAACCGGCGCCTAGTGATGGTGGCATAATGGTCCCCAGTTGGCCGGCAACCAGTAGGTGCTTCCAAAAAATTGTTAGTATGAAGCGCAGACTGGGTCTTATAATCACCAAAAAATATCAAACATTCTTATTCTTCTAGTCGCCCATCAACTTTACCAGCGGTTCTGCCATTGATTCCAGTCGTCGGACGCCAGTAAAAACGCCAAGTGGGAATGGGACTTTAGACTAGGTTTGACTAGCTTGAGTTTTAAAGTTGCAAAAGGCAATGGTAATTTCTAACAAACCTGAAAAATGGTAGACACTCAATCATTTACTATGTGTGAGAAAACTCCAATCTTTAAAATATAATTCTATTAAAATACTTATACATTTATTCTAAATCATTGCAACCTATACGGAACATAATTTTCCTTTAAAAAAAGAGAAGTATGGGTGACCAAAGTTATTGCATAAACGACGGCTTAATGGCAAAAGATTCTGGTTTTATATCTGACTTTATAAAACAAAAATAAATGTTAAATAAACGATAATGTAATGAACTTGCAAAGTAGTCCAGCCTGCAGCATTTCTACCCAGAGAAAGAGTACCTACCCGACAAGGCAGAGGAGGGCACAGATGAGCCAAGTGAAGGTACCCGTCTCGTACTCGGTGCCTGTCACAATCTGCGCGCCACACTGTGGACACACCGTCTGCACCGGGGTCTCACGAAACTGCTGCACCAGTGTGGTCACACCTGGCTGCTGCACCACCACTGTGGGGCCTTGCTGGCCCGCCACCGGGTAGCCGGGCTGGGCTGAACGAATACGGAACAGTGAGTTACGTCATCCATATATTTGGTACATAGTGTAGTAACAGTTATTGCCAAACATTGAAGAGGACACATTTTATAGTAGTCACTAAAAAACTTAATAAAATTGTGTGTGTATGAAACAATTTATTTGATGACGAAGTGCGGAAGTTCAGATTTGCTTGTGTCGATGACGAAATATTGTTCTGTTTGTTAACATTAATTTTCTAATTTATGTATAAGATAATCACATAGAAATACTAGGCAATTAAACTGATGGTTCTTTAATCCAAGGCAATACGTGTATGGATATTTCTATGATTATCTGGTTAATGGTGTATCAATCCAATGCATTTACAATTATTATTGCTATGAGCATAGAGATGCATAAGATATGTATGTCTATGCTATGAGTAAGAATGAAGATTCTGTATGGCTGCATAGGTTTCAAACATGAACACAGAAAGCTAAGAAAGAATGTTTAATCAATTCAAGAAATGTATCAAAGAAAACGTTGTAGCTGTCCCAACAAGAACTACACTTTGCAAACACAAACATCTTTTTTCCACATAATTACTTCTCCACTGGAATAACTTATAACTCTTAGGTCAGAGTCCGTCCTGAATTTTATCTGCTGAAAATTGCAAATGCGTTTCATCAGTAGCTTTAAATGCCGCACAGGCTTAATAGTTATAAATTGACTATGGAGCACACTGCGCAATGTCATTTATCTGTCCCATCAAAGGGTTTGCTTAATTCAGTTTCTATGTAACACAAGAAGAATAATTATATTGAAGTAACCAAATACTCATTGTTTTGTTTTGTAAATGTGAATGGCATAAAAATTCACTACAACCAAGGTTGAAGGAATTTGGTCTTTGCTATAACACAATTTAGAACAATAAAATGAGTTAGGTATTAGAGGTTTATATCCACTCTCAAACTGTCAATTATTTACATGAGATTGCAGGGAGGGATTTGGAGTAAATTAATTCTAATTATGATGTCCATTCAACTTAAGACATCTACTAAGATGAGCGTACTAGAATGAATATACATTTCTTGGTGACTCCTTTAATACTAGTAGTAGTATGGTCTTTACGTATTCGACATTCCCCAATTCACGTGGGCTAATTCTAATTCAAACTGGCAAAAAATATGGGGAAAATTGTTTTGCTTAGCTGGTGGGAAAGTTTGCTTTTTTAAGTGTTGATGAAAGCAAAGTAGTCATTGTGATGCCTACACGTCTACCAATGAAAGGAACCTATGCATCTATAGAAAAAATGTATATGCAGTGACCAGTATTGTGAAAGCAGTCATTTATCTATATTTAATGCGTCTTGTAGAAAGTTGAATCCAGGCTTGTACCTTAGCTTGTCGGGTTAGATTCTTATGCTCAAGGACCCCACTCAAATTTCACTATCAAATTTCCTGTTTTCTCTTACTTTTTTCTGTCCCATGGTAAATTTTCCCTAGCATGGTTTTCATGATTTGATCTGATCTCAAAGCGTTCTAGTTCAAAAATGTCATTTATTTGTGAAGCCTCTGGAAAAAAAATGAAATTCTAATCTTGGAAAAGTCCTGAATTTTACAAATATTTATTCTATCATGTGTTGTAATAATTCTGAAAAACAGGGGAAACCCTGAAGATTATTACTTAATAAAGCCTTTAAAAAACAAATCGGAAAATTCAGAAATAGGGTAAAGAGAAATCCCTTTTCTTTCCCCTTTGCAAATTCCCTGTGTGTTTCCTGACAGGGAACCTTTTTTTAAAACCATTTTACTAGTGCAGAGGGGACCCTGAATGTTTTACCTTACCTTGCATATGGCAGCTTGTGGACACTGACAGTGGGCAATGTGAATTTTCACAGTAAGGTACGTTCCCGGTTTTAGACTATTTTACAACACAATAGAAATTTCACTATAATAAAAACTATTTTTCTACTTACTACATTTTCTTTGGTAAATGTCTATCTGTAAACCAAAGACAGCTATCAGAGATCTACTAGACTAGAGGTATCTTACCCGGTCCATAACCTTGTCCGTACTGTGGGCCTGGGTAGTCTGATTGAAATAAAAGTGTATTGAACATAAAATGTATCGATACGAATTACTAGTGATCTGAAAAATAATGTAGAAAAGGTGCAAAATATTGGTAGTAAATCAAAATCGATGAAAGATGTGATATAGAATGACATGTTTGTGATAAAGTAGTGTCAAAGGAAGTCCTAGAACATAATTCAAACAGAGAAAAAAAATGTTTGTTTTCAGGTTTTCACTCCGTCCCTAATTTTTGGCCGCACCCTTCCTATTAAATTATTTTTTTTAGACAGTCATTAAAATTCAACTAAAAGAAGAAAACGAACATCAGATGTTGTATACTTAATCAATCAACGCATTATGCAGAAGTTAGATAAAAACTAAGCTCCCATACACACGTACATTTGTCTTGTACATTAAATTTTACGAATTTCTTTTCACTTGTAATCTGAGATATAACACTGATTTCAATAATCCCCCCTCCCCACCCAAAAAATGTGGACTAATCAAATATTTGAAGACGTAAATATCAAAAATCCTTTACAAATTACTGTATTACCAAACTTGAGAGTCGAGGTAAACTTACATGGCTGTCCTGGTGGCGGGTATCCTGGAGGGGGAGGGCCACCCGGGGACGATGGGTAGCCACCTGGAGGTGGAGGATATGCACCTGGAGGAGGGGCATAACCACCAGGCGGCGGGGGAGGGTAAGCACCTGGAGGCGGGGCATACGGCTGGGGTTGTCCTGAAACAAAACAAGTAAAAAAGGCTATAAATACAAACTTAGTAAATAGGTTAATTATTATCATAATTAAAGCCTGGGCCCTGATGAAGTACAGAAAATTTCAGAGAAATTTTAGTTTTCAGTTGATTGACTAGAAATTAATATAAATTTCCGAAAGTTTAGAAATTTAAATTCTAAACTAATTTCTGGACACCTACTTAATCATGAATGAGAATAAAAAGTTTGTGAGTAAAGGCTTTAGGAAAATTATCAATTATGTCAGTGTTCTTTTAAATAATTTATAACTGATTATCTTTTTTTCACCATGTGTGACCATGGTGGTTAATATGGTGATTACCACGGGGGTAACCATGATGATAACCATGGGGGTAACCACGGTGATAACCATGGTGGTAACCATGTGTTAGCCCTTTACCACTTTGGTTACCATGATGGTTACCATGGTGGTTATTATGGTGGATATCATGTTGGTTACCATGGTGGTAACAATGGTGGTTGGCCCTTTTTTTAAATTTTACCATCATTGTTCATTTTTTTAAATTTTACCATCATGGTAACCACCATGGTTACCATGGTGGCTACCATGTTGGTTATCATGCTGGCAACCATGATGGTACCATGAGGGTACCATGGTGGTTAACATGGTAGTTGCCATAGTGGTTACCACATTGAATACCATGTTGGTTCCCATGGCTGCTGCCATGGTGGCTGTCATGGTGGTAGCCATGTTGGTCACCATGGTGATAATTATGGTGGTAACCATGTTGGTTACCATGGTGGTTACACTTTAGTTACCATAGTGGTTACCATGGTGGTTACCATGTTGGTTACCATGATGTTTACCATGGTGGTTGGTTACCATGGTAGTTTGTTACCATGGTGGTTGCCATAGTGGTTGCCATGGTGGTAGCCATGGTGGTTGGCCCTTTAACCCTTTAGCCTTTTACCCTTTTACCCTGGTGGTAACCATGGTAGTTACCATGGTGGTAACCATGGTGCTAATCATGGTGGTATCCATGGTGGTATCCATGGTGGTAACTATAGTAGTTACTATGGTGGATCTCATATTGGTTACCATGGTTGCAACAATAGTGGTTAGCCCTTTAAACTTTTACCCCTTTACTGGTAGTAAACATGGTGGTAACCATGGTGGTAACCGTGATGGTAACCATTGTGGAAACCAAAGTGGTAACCATGGTGGTAACCATGGTGGTTAACATGTTGGTTACCAAGCTGGTTACCATGATGGTACCATGGTGGTTACCCTGGTAGTTACCATGGAAGTTCCCATAGTGGTTACCACATGGGTTACCATGTTCATTACCATAGTGGTTGCCATGGTAGTTGCCATGGTGGTAGTCATGTTGGTTACCATGGTGGTAACTATGGTGGTAACCATGTTGGTTACCATGTTGGTTACTATGGTGGTTACCCTTTGGTTACCATGGTGTTTACCATGGTGGTTACCATGATGGTTTCTATGGTAGTTACCATGGTGGTAACTATGGTGATAACCATGATGGTTACCATGTTGGTTACTATGGTAGTTACACTTTGGTTACCATAGGGGTTACATGGTGGTTACCATGGTGGTTACCATGATTGTTTCTATGGTGGTTACCATGGTAGTTACCACAGTGGTAACCATGATGGTTACCATGGTGATTGGTTACCATGATGACACCATAGTGGTTGCCATGGTGTTTGCCATGGTAACCATGGTGGTTGCCATGGTAGTAACCATTGTCGTTACCATAGTGGTAACCATGGTGGTAACCATGATGTTAATTATGTGGTTACCACGGTGGTGTACTGACGCGGGTGGCCAGTCCATGTTTGGGCAGCATAAAGCCAATGTTTCACTTTGACAGTAGTGAAATGAGGGAGGAGTCACGGTGTGGCGTACCACCATATAATAATGTGTTCCGCTCTTAGCTAGCCAGAGTAGCTGCAAGCACTGTGTGAGTAAACATCCTGTGAAGGTTGGACCTTTAACCTGCAGTCTAGGTTCTGGAGAGAGGCATATAGACATTGTGTTAGAGCGAGGAGCGTTGATTTAATGTGTTTGAAGGGACTCTTACCTTGGGACTGATCATGGTCAATCGAGTTCTTGTCACGGAATGACTATACATTGGATAATAAACAACAAATCCTTTCACGCGAGTGTTCACGTCTTACATGATGAGGGAACTATAATTATGTATTGGACGACTGCAGTCGACGAGGAGGAGACTGCGAATGGAGCTAGCTATTATCTATAGAATTAAATACCACTTACACGCACTAACATTAAATGGATAATTAACCTCCTTATAGTTCAGTGGTTACCATGGTGGTTACCATGGTGATAACCATAGTGGTTACCAGGCTGGTTACCTGTGTTATTTCTTCATCTTTTTGGTTACCATGTTGGTTACAATGGTAGTTACCATGGTTGTTACCATGATGGTACCATGGTTGTTGCCATGGTGGTTGCCAGGGTGGTTGCCATTTTGGTAGCCATGGTGATAGCCATGGTGGTAACCATGGTGATAACCATGCAGTGTTCGAGACTAACGCCTGCCCGTCGGCCAATGGCCGACGATTCTGCGTCAGGGCCGATAAAAAACGAGAAAAGTAGAGTTGTTTCGGCCCGGATGGCCGACGCCCATTTTGGCCGTCATCATATTCCTTTCTTGCTTTTGGGGAGGGTTTCAGTAATACCTAAAGACATCGCCAAAGTGGTCTCTGGGTGGAGAGGTCGCCGTTGGGCTGGGGAGTGTTTCAATAAGGTCTAAAGACGTCGCCAGGGTGGTCTCTGTCTGGAGAGGCCGCTGCTCATGGGAGCGTTTCAATAAGATTGTGTGAACCCAAAGAGGTTTCTGTACTGGTCGCCAGGCAAAGAGTGCTGGGGAGGTGTATATGGGGACCAGCGACCAGTAGGGAAAATTGGGTTTGAATGTTTGTAGCATAAACCATATTAGTAATTATGGTATAAGAAATGTGCTTAATAATCTCAATAACCTTAGCTCCAACCTCATATTTGTTTTATTCACATACAGTGTAGGTTTAATAACATAACAAGCAGTTTTGACAGCAATGTACCTATAACCTAGGATTCTCCAAAACTGATGGCTCAGTAGTCTCTTGCAGCGACGTCTTTGGTTATACCAGCGACCTCTTCCAGGGACCCCAAAGAGGTAGCTGAGACTTCTAAAGAAGTCGCAGGGACCTCTAAAGACGTCGCTGGAGGCTCACAGACGTCGCTGCAGCGACCTAGTTGCAATTTTATATGGAAATGGTCACTGCAGATAATTATAAAGACGTCGCAAATAGGTCACTGCAGCGAGCATTTATAAAGACGTCGTTAGGTATAAGACCTCTCTGCTTATTGAAACGGTCTCCAGGTGAATTGAACGTCTCTTTAGATCGTATGATCCAGTATAATTCTTGAAAACACTGTGACGTCACATAATTTCACTTGTCCCTGTCTTATCAGCTCCATATGCTGCCCACACCCTGGTATATATTTACCTCGGCACATTCCAAAATGAAAATGCACCATGTGACGCATTTTGACCAATGGACATTGCACATTAAGTAAACAAACAAGATGTCGACATCGCTGACGCTGTGATGACATCATCGTTGGCACTACAACACCAAGATTGATGATATTTCAAATATTTAGTCGTAATTGGTCTGTCATCTTCACCTTTGGGTTCATTTCAGACCTTGGCCTATCGGCCATAGTTCAATGGACCCAGTGGTGAATATGATTAACCTCATACTCCATAATAGTATCTTCTTATTATATCATGGTGTATGAGGTCCATTCATCTTTTCCTTAAGGACTAATTATATGAAAAGTTTTGTTACATTCATCAAACTCAGTGTACCAACCACACAGGGAAAGCAGGGAAAATGACCAAAAATATTTCGTCATAGGGAAAACACAGGGAATTTGCAAATTTTGCCAAAACACAGGGAAAACACAGGGAATTTCATTTGGCCAGGTTCAGAAAGGAAAGAGGCTTTTAGACTTGAACAACTAGCTGGATATGACGCTGAACTATTGTTAATGTTTGATTTAAGACTGCGTAATGTTCGTGTATATCCAAGTCTTCATGAGTCGTTTATCCAGAATGCCTGAGTAATTCAGACTGCGTTTAAAGTTTGTCCGTCCACTTCCCAATAGTTCAAAAGAAATGAACGATGAGGGAGCTTCTTAATATGAAAGGGTTTTTATTCAATAAACATCTCATCCCGAGTCAAAGCCACCATGTATAAGTCTTCATCAGTCCACCTCCCATCTCCTATCAGCAATCAACCGCATTTAGAACACGAGTTGCTCCAACACCTTCTAGACCATTCTAGTACTCAGCTCTATCACAATCCTATGTCCGAGGTAGTTGATATTGGTAAACTCCAGTCTGTTACACGGGAGCCGATGTACTTACTCCAGGTAACTCCTTGGCTAAACTTACTTAGCTGATGTTCTCACTAAACTAAGTGACTACTAACTCCTAACTGCTCGCTCCCTACCTTGCAGCGCCTTTTATACTGGTTAACAGGTGGCGCTAGGAGCGCAAGATATTTCTTCTAGAAGTAGACTAGAAGTAGACTTGCTAAGCCTGATCCTTGATGGATTATATAACACGAGAATATATTAAAAGTGCTAAGCTATTAGTACATTCGACGGCGGTCAGGTGTTTGAGTTTAAGGAGGTGGACGACATAGCTCAAACCAAATGAAAATTTCAATCAAATGTGATAAAGTTTCCAATTTTTTTGATGATTGGATATATTTGTTATTATTACTTTTCATATGGAGAAACCATTGTGGGTGGCCTTGACTCTCGTGGTACATTCAGCACAGTGTCAATATAATCAGAAGTTCTTTTGTTCCTTCAGAAGTATAAACAAAGATACATTCATATGATCGGTTTTGCTTTAGTACATTTTGCTGGTAGTCCCAGGTTGAGACTCAAGATCAATGAAAATGTTCATGAACATGAAGGTTTTAGGAAGAGTTCCTGTCATTGTCAGCTCGTATTAAGGCTTAAGAGTTGTGTCATCCGTGCATAAGATGACCAGATAAGGTAATGATGATCAGTCCAGATTAAGGCCCAAGAATAGTGACACCGTGCATAAGGTGACGAGGTAAGTGTTAATGAACCATGATCATTTTATGGTAAGTAAATGATGACATAATCATGTTGACAAACAGTAAAATCAGTTTTAGAGAATGAAAAAAAAAAATCATTATCAGCCTGTATTAAGACTTAAGAATTGCGACACCCGTGCATAAGGTGACAAGGTAAGTTTTAAGGATGGTCAGCCATAATGGGACTTAAAAATTACGACACCCGTGCATAAGGTGACAAAGTTAAGTTTTTTTTGACTTAGTACATACATGTACAGATTCTGACATCTATGATTTGTAACACAAGTCAACAGAACTCAACATATATACAGTGTAACGTTGTCTTAACCTTCTAAGAGTAACAAGTACACATCAAATCCAATTTCAGAACAAGTTAACACAACATAAGTCAATACAGAGAATTCGGACATTTTGAACGAACGAATTTCATTATACAATGCGTGTCAAATTTCAATCAAACTTCAACCAGAACAACATTATTTACAATAAATACAAGGTCCCTGCATCTAATCTAGCAACATTAAGCAGTTGGATCCAGAAAATATTACCATCCACGTCGCGCGCCCACCAGTTATGCTTAGTACATGTGTACGTAGCGGGACGCTTGACTGGAGTTCCCCTCCAGGGTTTGACCTCGATTTGATTCCTCCAGGCGCGAAGCGCCCGGATGGCAAATTTCTGTTTCGAACAAATTTGCAAGTTTGATGGTTCGACCCGATATTTTGGGCCGATATGAATTAATTCTGTCGCTTGATTATGTTGGTTGGGGACCTAAGCTTTAGTCTAGCGCAGATTTTGTAAGAAATTATACGATGGTTTGATCATGCTAGCCGATTTCAAAATTTGGATCTTTTGGATCAAAAAGGGGTTTCCCAAATTAGCCTCGTTTTGACGTCATTTTAATCAGTGCCGGCGGTATTTTTAACGTGTCAAGACGTGTTTTTTCTTAGTCTTCAGTGTTATCTCTTATCTCTTCGCAACATCACCCAGCATGGTTCGCGTTGCCATTTTTTGCACCGAACGTGAGGCGGGCGTACAGGATTATCCTGATCTGATACAAAACCACACGGAGCACATCTACGTGGTTTTTCCGAGCGAAGAGGCCACGACGGCAGAGCTGGCGGGCTTTGCGTTTGCTCACCACATGATGTACCCTGATGACATTTTAATAGTGATTACGAATTTACTTGACATTCTAACCTGGGACCCGGATCTACGATTATATCTTCCTTTGTTTATTAACCCGGGCGCCGTTGTCAACTTCTACGCTGAACTTTTTAATCGCGTCTTCATGAACCTACAGGCCCACCCTGCTCCAGCGACCCTCATCCTCGCGACCCCCTCGGGCTTCGATGCCAGTAGGTGGGCGCGCACGGACAGCGATGGATCCCTGCAACGATGGATTAACCGCATCATTCCCCGGATTAGCCGCGAAGTCAAAAGGGCGAACGACTGGTTCGACGTGCCGACGGTCAACACCGGTCATGCCCTCCATCTCTCCAAGGTAGTGGCTGACGGTGTTATGACCGTCAATGATTTTCGCGAACTGGAAGACGGGTACATGCCGTCCACCCGGGTGTTGCGCCGTTGGGCCCGAGCCCTGGGCCGGGTCTTTGTACGGTTGCCAGTTTTTCACTAAACCGCCGGCACTCCCCCCCCCTTGTACATAGTTTTAATTCCGGGGTGATTCCCACCAAGTAATTTGTGAGTCCAATTCCCGGCCTGTGATTAGGACACTTAATTTCCGGGTTGGTTCCGCCAAGTGATTCTGCCGATCCAATTCCCGGCCAGTGATTAGTACACCTAAGTTTATATATCCAAGAGGAGCAGCCACACATTCTGCCGGAGCTCCAGATAACAGGATTGTTCCCATGGGAGTAACGGAGTAGCGGATTCAACAGACTGTTTCTTTTCCTTATCGTCCGTTGCCGGGCGGCGCCCCTCTTCGTCCCCTCGCCTGCTGTTGGAGCGCCTTCCTTGTCGAGACGGTCCAGCGCCCCGACCTCTCCGAGCCCGGGTAAGTTCAGTCTTCCTTCCACTGTTTGTGGCATGTTAGGTAGGCTACTAACCCGTAGGATTTTAAGGAGATTGTTGGTTAGGAGTTAGTCAGCAGTTCTCTCAGCTCGCCTTCACGTGGTTGAATTCCGGAAGCTGACGTCATTCCCGGAACTAGAAACTGTGTTTCGCTGGTGATTTTTGTAACGGGTAGCGTGGGCGGCCACCTGGTGTTTACTTTTGGTTCCAAGATGGTGGACGCGGGCTGAGAGCTAGGACCTTGTGTACTAAACCTATTATCTTTTCCAGGTCCTGCGGTATGTTAGGGTGATGTAAATGAAGCAATGTGACACGGTTGGCACTGAAAAGCGTCAGGCTATATGATTTTAGTGGGAGGGATTGTTTAGGCGAACATGATCAAGCATTTTACCTCGCGCGTGGTTGGGCGATAATAGAAGGTTTTCCTGACTAGAGGTTTGTTGACATTACCGATTTAAGTAGGCTTTTTGGAGTGTGGGTGATTTGTACCGTATTGGTATTATGGTATTATTTGATACTATTAACTGTTGGGGACTGACACTGCACATGTGGATTCAGGTATGGGTGACCAGGGATTCCGGTCTGAGTTGTACAACACTAAATTTGCTGTAACAGAATTCTTTGTTTAGTCGTTCTCCGTACAAGACATTAGTGTAGATGTCTACATTGGAAACAATTCACATGGGGCGCCCTAGGGAATAAGCACTTCCTAGGGTGTTCACCCTGGTAAGTTTAGAGTAACTGTAGGTGACCAAGTATTTTGGTCCAGATTGCCCAGCATTAGATTGGCTGTGACAGAATTCTTTGATGAGTTGTCCCCCTTACAGAGTACTGGAAAGATTGACGTGTCGGCCACGTGAGGCGACACCACAGGTGGAGCCGTCCAACGAGCTGTTGGCGACTCCAAGGTAAGTTTGAGAGGGAGTGGCAAGAGCCACCAATACCCGTCCCATGTTGAGTCTAACGACAAGACTTCGTCAGTGTCATGGTGTTAGAATAAGTTTTATAGCGAGTATTATTGTGCTGGGTTGTCCAGATGAGGAGACAATACTACTGCAAGGAAACCAGAACGAAGCCTTCAAGACACTGAATGAGCTCCCAGACACAGATTCGGTGTTGTCGTTGTCAAGAAAGGAATGGTGTTCTCGTTAAAGAAAACTAGAAAGGCACCAAAATCCACAGCAAAGATTATCAAACATCCCAAACAGCGTTATATTTGCGAGTTAGGTGGGAACAGTTACACACATCGTTCTGGGCTCAGTTGCCATGAAAATGTGCATTTTCAGGATCTCACGAGTGTCCGAAATGTGACGCAAAACTCACACGTTTGGACTCTCTTACAGACCACATGAGGAGATAAGAATAATGATAGGAACTGGGTCTATTGTGGTTTACTTAAGAAGCTACTTTGGTTTTCCAAGAGTCAATACTCTTGACAACACACTTTATGTACATTGTCATAGAATAATTTACCAATACACTCCAAGGGTTTATATGTAAACAAGTTAACACCCCCCCCAAGGGTGACAACTGTTCTAACAAATCTGACTTCATTTTTTTTTTTTTGTGAAGTACTACTTCAGCCAGAGTTTGTTCTCATTGAGTGGTTAACGTCGGATAGTGTGCCCAACACCAACTGATCCGGCATCGTCTCTGGATGCCACTGATGTCGGTAAAGCCCAGTAGTAGCCGACCAGTAGCCCACCAGAGCACCCAAGAGGACTGCTCCTACAAGATTCGACCGGTGACGTCATACATCTTGGTCTTTAATGATTTATATTAAGTCAAAATCCTTTCCCCCTTTGTTAGTTACAGGTGGTAGCTCGGCGTTCACCCCCTATGTTCAATCTGGGGTTTGAAGACCGAGTTCCACTTTATACTGGGTAGTGGCGCCCTCTTAACGAGATAAACAGGTGCGCCCCCAACACCAAACGGTTCACTGAATAGATATTACACCTATGTTAACAGTAACATCTTACTGTTTACCCTATACTTTACATCACATGGGGAAAGCCAATATGACAAACGGTGGGGTAGCGTTTCATTCCGTAAAAGTATAAATGTCATTAAAGGACATTAAGTATTAACCATACAAAGGAAGGCGAGATTATTCGTTACTTGAAAAGTTATCACTAGAGGGTCGGGTCTCAGATTCAGGTTCATTTCTGATCTGATTCCCGGTCCTCATTAGTTACACGTGGTTTGTCGGTACCCCCATCCATAGAACCAGAATGGGCAGCACCGAGTTTCCCATTGTTATAGTCGGGAGCAGACTGCATATTTTTTTTTTTTTTTTTTTTTTTTTTAATATGCAGCCTACACCCCCTTTAAATTATAGAGATGTGTAAATGCATCTCCTCAGATCACTCACTTCCAGACAGCACCTAGTAAGTCGGGCCTTTACCGAAGTACAGTACAAGGTTAAACCCGTCCTTTGTTCAGGTCTATGCCCGTTTTTCTTGTGGAGAGTCAAGACTACTCCTGAAAAGACTCCGCCCCCAGCTTATCCTAACTATGCACACGCGGAGCAGGAATATGTTAGTACTAAAGACAACTTTAGGATTTTAGTTTCTTTCTAATAGACTGGGTAGACTATTAGCTATGGGTGTCAACTAAGTTTTTTGCAGCCGTTCGTTAGGGAATTAGTAGACCGTGTCCCCCCCTCTTCAGCTCAACTGTTGAGCGGAGACCCGGTTACTTTTTAGCGCCACGACGGCGGCCAAGACTAGTATTTCATTTATTTTTTTTTTTTATTATTTTTTTTTTCTCTCGACGGCGGTCAACTCTGAAGCCGCACGTCTTCTTTATTAATTTTAATTATTTCTAATTTACCCGGGTCGAAACTTGACTTCTTGCCGTTTTGCCTCAGACCCGGTTAAAACTGGTCTAAACATGCCTAAATAACTTAGTCTTGTACCTTTGGGCAGTTGTTCATTATTTTCTTTCTTTTTTTTTTTTTTTTTTTTTTTGATACTGTTTTCGTTGGATCCTGACTTTATGGTAAAGTCAGGATCCCTCGACTTAAGACATACGATGATCCGGCGGCCATTTACACATAACCAAGACGATGGGGCTATTAATAAGGACAGCACCTCGCTCCACCGCCTTGTGGGTTTTCGCTACGCTTCTCCCGCCCCAGGGATGGCTTGTCCAGTCTGAGGGAGTCGCGATATGGTAAGAGAGAAAGCCGAGCACCCTGTGAATGTCACCAGTTCGTCGTTGTCCCGTAACTACCTTTCCTTGTGACCTCCGTTATAATTTCTGAATATAGCACGCCTTGGTAGGAATTGTACATATCCTTGCCCGTCGCAGCGTGCCCATACCAGAAGCAAACGAGCCACGTATAAGGTACTCTCGTGTGCTGTCACGGAGCGTTCCCCCCGAGAATGTTATTAAATTCTGCGTTCATATGTTCTTCGTATAAGTGTGGTCAGAAGGCATGGCCAGTTCACCTAGAAATATTGTTTCTATCATATGTGGATTGGCAAACTGTACGTATAGTCCATCTACAGTCTTTCTTCTAATATATCTCCACTTTCGCCACACGAGGACCACTATGGCGATGACTAGTACTGCCAATAATATAGCAAGTACTGCCACCGCAGTGGGGTTGGCGGTCGTGTCCGGGCATCCAGTTAGTTCCCTTTCACCGCGCAGCAGCTCCTCCGGGTCCGCCGCTTCCAAGACCATGGCCCGAGGTAAAGTCATGGTTAGTCCGGCCAGGGCAGCCTTGCCTTGGTGGTTCCGCCAGCACTTCCAGAGGATACACCCAATAATGGTTACTGCCACCACTATACAGAAGATTGTGAGGAGGCCAAAGCCGCCCCCAAAGTTACCTATAGAAAACCATGGGGCGTGTTTGTCCACCTCGTAGCGGTCAGTTGCTTTCTTGATGCCTTTAGCCAAGTCTTTCCTGTGTTTTTGGATTCGCTTGGCCAGAGAGGATACAGGTATTCTGACCTTTAGGCTTTCCTCGATTTCCAGTAGCTCTTTCCTAATCGTTTCAGGGATAGGATCTGATTCCAACATAGTGGGTTCATTCTCGGGCCTCGTGAAATTAGCGTTCCATCCTTTCACACGACTCGCTGCTCCCAACAGGTCGTTAGGTGGATACACGACCGTGGTGATCCTGGTGCGTCGGTCACAGTTCCGTAAACTATACGGTATCCATGATCCCTGCGTCTGGAAGGCACAATCGCATTCCACCTGAACTCGCGCATAGTTTTCTATGTTCACCTCCACCGCGGGTTGATTTCTGCAAATCATCTGGCCCCGGGTGTCAGCGCTGACCACAAGCATATCTCCGTCGTCCAGATACACTGCCATTTCTCCAAAGTCTGCTTCCAAAAGATAGTCCAGTTCACATTTCTCTCGTATGGCCATGTCATCGCGTCTCAACAGGGCGGCAGTGCAGGTGTTATCCGTAATCTTTTTCATGTAGGGCAAGTCCTTACAAAGCGTGATGGTCTGCCCATAACAGCCTGACCAACTGCCGCTAGCCAGTGGTACGTAGTACTGACGGGACATGGACATAGCCACACTTTTTGGTAGATTAACAATTTGGAGAGCGTCCTTCTTTTGCCTTCCTCTAACTGGTACTGGCACAGGAAAAGTCAGTACTTCGTAGACTCTAAACAGATGTTCGTCGGCCACAACTGGTACCCTTACATACACGATAAGTTCCTGGGTGGTTTCATTAAATTTAAATGAGGGTTGACTGTTCTCATAATAGAAGGAGGGATCTGAAAACGCTACATGGAACCTGGGATGGATTCCTTTCAGATACCTGTTGACTTCCAGGACCGCTCCGACCATGTACTGGCGTGGCACCAAATCCATGGTTAGTTGGCCCCGTGTCAGGTGTTGTACACCTTTCCTGAACACGCGCGTTTGCTCCACTACCAATTGAAGATACACCATTTCGCCTAGTTTGTCTTCCAGAGCTACAGGTATCATGTTCAGGTACAGTTCCATCCAGTTCACCTTATGTTGGACAAGTTTCATTCTCCGGCGAGTGGTATTATGCGCCTTATTTAGTGACCTTAAATTATCCAATAGACCTATCACGACGTGGTTAACCCTTTCTACTGCCTCGTCGTGTTTCTCGTTCATCAGCGCCAGGTCTTCGATCATCTGGTCAGAGGACTCTTGTAACACCTTAATTAGTTCCCTGTTATACTTGACATCAGCTGAAAGCCCCTTGTTCCATGATGTTGGAATAGGAAAGGTCGGCCATCCTGGGTCGTCCAGCATGATGGGGAGTTTCTTCATTCTTTTGATCCTTCCGCCTGAGTCTGATTCTGACCCTTGATTTTGAGGTCGCTGTTGGTTGTTTTTAATTAGCGAACTTAAGGTTTCATTGAGAATTTCCCTATACCGACCTTTGAGCGCCTGCGATGTCTGATCCATCCAATTCACTAGCGACCTGACGTGGTAACAGGCTCGGTCGAGGGTCTCCTCCCTTTAGGTACCGATGACAGACCTGGCCAAAGGTAGCCTTGATGAAGGAGCGCCTTTGGGGAATAGTGATCAGAAAGCCTTGTCGGACGTGAGTAATATCTGCGGTGGACATTAATTTCCCTGGTTTCAGTACCACCCCATATTGTTCCAAGGCTATAACTTCAGCATTAGGGGCTAGCCCTTCACGTGGGTTGGAGTCATTCCGCAACCCCTTAATGTCTCCTATCATGGCGAAAACGAACAGCACCGACCACTTCATTGTCATTGGTTTTAGCGCTAGTTAGTGAGAGTCAAGTTTATAGTTTAACTAAAACATGTTCACAACAAAGTAACCTTCACTCTTCTGCGCACCACTATCATCCATGCGCCAAAGTATGCCCTCCTCTCGGGCCCCCTGGTCCACTTAGTTTGGGACATGCTCATAGAGATTTTGCCCATTGTCATTCACCACTCGCCTGATGATTCCGCTCTCGTCCTTGGTGACCGTGATCCTCAAGCCTCTCATACGTTCGCAGGACGAGGGGCGCATTGCTCTGAGGGGTCTTGGCCTAGTAGGTTCCAGTCCGAAACGGCCCCCATTGGATCGTACGACGGTTGGCTCGAGGGGTACGGGTTCGGCACCTGCGGTGGGTTTGTCGTTGGGAGTGGGCTCGGCCACAGTGGGCCCCCCGGCTGGCTGGTTGGCGTCCACTGCTGCTGGTTCCATAGCAGTGGTGAGGGATTGGCATTGCAGCTCGTTGTCAAGCTGCTCAAGTCCAAACAAGCGGGGTCCGCAGGCTGCAAGTGGTGGAGGAGGGGAGCTCCCGCTGGCCCGTTCCCCACCGGTGGGGTTGGCGCGTGTTGAACGGGTGCTACCTCCACTTTTAGTCCTGGAGCGGCGACGGTTAGCTGTTCCCCTCCCGATCGCCTTTCCAGAGTGGGCAGAGGTCGGCCGCCTCGTGTTGTTTGTTGTCTGGTACCTTCCCTGACGCATTTAGAGTTTTGTGTGGTCCTTTGAATGAAAGGAGCTACCTGAGTTTTAATCTCAGCTAACTGTTTGTTCGATTTTGGCACATCCAGTCCCACTGTCCTTCTAATTTCGTCAACAGTCTCAAATAGTTGGAACAGTGGTTGCGTAAGGTCCCAGAACCAGCCGGCCTGGATCTGCACCGGTCGGTTGGCCGCTTCCCCTTTCTGAACCGGCTTGGCCAACGCCGTTAGCCTTGGCTCGGGCTCCGAGTCACTCACCTCAGATAAATTGTAAAAGTCTTTATCTGCTGTCTTCTTTTTGGCTGGAACTGATTTAGCGGACCTCTTGGCTCCGCCTGCGGTCGTTCTGGTGGGCCGCCGGGCTGGTGTCCTTGGTTTCTTCCGGGCAATCCCGGCGTCGGTTGAGTCCGGACGGACACCGCCCCGGCCCGGCCAACTCCACCGCCTAAGGGTCTGAGCCGGTCGTTTCTTAGTACTCTCCTTCTCGACTGCCTTTTCTTTCATTTGGCAAAATCCTAAAAGAATGGCCCAACGAACATTCCCTTGGTAGGTAGCGCCCTCTGGTGGGGGCGGCTAATCCGTTTCCTTCTCAGGGGGACGATGATCCTTCCCTCCGTGTCCGCAGGGAAAGTAGTGGTTCCCTTTGGATTGCTATGTGGCCGGAGGGCTAGGCAGTTCCCCATGAGTCGGTGGATCAGTGTCCCAGCTAAGTTCTCTTTCCGCTCCTTCCAGGAGAAGTCGAAAGCTGAACAATTTCTATCTCCAACTTTCGTTCAGAGATAGAATCAATGTCTATCTCCGTTTCCTCCCGGGCTGGGTTATACGTACAATCACCTGCAGCAGAGGTGACCGCCTAGGAGCAGAGTTGCGGACCGACTGGTGGATCGGCGCGGATCCCACGAAATTATAACCGATCCGCTTGTCCATGCCGTCTCCATATTTGGAGCTGTATCTTGTTTCAGGTGGGGGGAACGCTTGCATCCGGTCCCAGGAGATGACGCCAAACCACTGGCATCTCTCTTGGTGTGCGCACCCTCCCTTTCTGCCACGCCCCTGGGCGCGGCGAGGTGGCCGTGAGGTAGGCCACCTGTTCCATTAGCGTTGATGCTAACGGTGCCGCTCCGCCGAACCTTTATTTTCACAGGGCGGCAAGATTTCCTGTATTAATCATCCATGTCGTCGCTTTCCCCGCCGTTGAACAGAGCGGCGTAGTTAGGCCGGCGGTTCCGACGCAGGTTATAGCCACCTTTCGTCGGGACATGGTCCTCTTCTGTTTTTTCTGGGCTCTGTTCCGATGTATCCGAGATCGGTACATCACCGCAGGGCAGTTTTATGGGCTTGTTGTTGCCTGGAGGGGATCTCCCTTCCAACGGCTGGCTTTTGCCCCTTCGTTTAGCTCGTTTGCGTTTCCTCTGTCCATTAGCGCCAGCTGTTCCCCGTTCACAGGCGGCTTTATTAGGAACAAAGGATAAGTTTGGTGACAGCGCGGTGTCCGCACTGGCGCCCTGACCATCAGTGATTTGCCCATCCGTTTCTGCTAAATCAGTGGGACTTGGACCAGGTTTTTGTGTAGGTACCTTCCTGGCCATAGGAATTGCATCATGCTCACGGGGACCGGTCGTTCCCGTTGAGTTTTCAGTCTCAGCACCCCTTATTTCGCCATCTTCCTCAGCGATTTCACCCGTCGGAGTGTGATGCAATTCAGGGTTTCGGTCAGGATCTGCCCCTTTTGAGTTAGTGATTTTCGCTTCTCTCACCATTTTGGGAATGTTATGAGGGACGGCGGGAGACCAAGGCCCATGTGCAGGTTTGAGTTTCGAAATGTTTACTAGATGTGGTACCTGTTTCCCAGTTTTTAAGGACACTAGTCTAACAAGGTGGTCCCTTTTTGTTTCAATTACCCTGAATGGCCCAGTATACCTGTTTGAGAACTTAGACGCTTTATTCTCGCTAGCTAAAGGGTCGTACATGTATACCATATCACCCTCATACATTTGAGTAGGCCGTGCCCGTTCATCGATTCGCAACCTCAGATCTTTTTCATAGTTTTGAACTACCTTTTCTGCCATATTCCTAAACATAGCAATATTATCCTTGGTTTGCATGAAAAACTCACAGTCGTTCAGCGTTTCAGGAATTGTTCCCTGCTCAGGCATTCCCATGCTAATTGGATCTCTGCCAAACAGCAAGGTATGCGGGCTGTATCCCGACCGTACACTGATCGTGGATCTGACTGTCCATAATGCAATGGGAAGTAGATCGACCCAATTACAGTGGTCGTCAGGGATATAATATGCGATCAGGTTTTCAATGGTTTTATGTAGTCTTTCTACCCGAGCGTTGCCAGTCGGCATTCGCCCGGTAGTGAACGTTTGTTTGCATGCTAGTCGGGTAGTAATCTCCCGGAACAGTCCTGATAGGAAGGCCGCCCCCCGGTCTGTGTGCAGACGGTTTACCCGCCCATACCGACACACTATCCCGGTTAGGAAGCAGTTGGCCGCGGTTTGCGCGGTGGAGTCTTTAGTGGCGAAAGCCTCCGGCCAACCTGTTAGTAGGTCTATGAAGGTCATGATATATTTTGACCCATCCCTAGCCCTCTTTAGTGGCCCGATAAAATCACACTGTACCACCTCAAAGGGCCGAGTCGGCCTTTCCCAAGACTTAGCCAAAGCCTTGAAATGTGGGGCCCGCCTCCTCAGAGAGCAGGTCTCACAAGCTTTCACATAGTCCACTATGTCGGCGTTCATGTTTCGCCAATAGAATTAATCAGAGATTTTGGTAGTGAGGTTATTGATCCCGACATGTCCCCCAGCCAAGATGTCATTATGTAATAGTCTCAGGACTTTGGGAATTAACCTACCTGGAACTATCATGCGGGGTTTTAGTCTGACCAGTTGGTCTTGGTGTTTGTTATACCTTTTGACGTTGAACCTACAGAGCACCCCCGGTGCTACCATTCCCACAAAATCGGCTTGGTCCATTATTCGCCTAGCTTCAAGGGGATCTGTTGGTAGGTCTCCGTCCTGAAGGTAGTCTATCAATTGCGCGCACTCTGCATCTTGGAGTTGCGCGTTCATTACCGTAGCCACAGAAAGCTCTTCATCCTGAACTTCGGCCTCAAATAACTCACATCCCACAGCGGGCTCATATTCTTCACCTGGGACATGTTCATGATAGACTCTAGACAAATAGTCCGGTAGAAAATGAGTCGCTCCTGGCTCATATATGATTTCAAAATCAAAATCTGATAGCGCTAAAGCCCACCGTCTCAGCCGGGCTGACGGGGCTTTGTAGGCACTCTGTAGCAGGGGGATCAACGGTTTGTGATCAGTCACTATTGTGATTTTAGCTCCCTGCAACATGTCCTCATAGTTCTTAATGCCTTTAATTACTGCCAGAGCCTCTTTTTCTGTTACCGAATAATTTAATTCGGCGTCACGGAGGGTACACCCCCAGAAAGCAACCGGACGGTAGATTTCATCTAGTTTATGACAAACCGCTGCACCGCACGCGGCGTCTGATGCATCAGTTAGCAGATAGAAATGCCCTCCTATATCTGGATGAATTAGTAAGGGCGGCGAGGTGAGCAGTTTCTTTAACTGTTGAAACGCTTCCTCGCAGGCCTCTGTCCACTCAAAATAGACTTCTTTCTTTAACAGCCGGTTTAAAGGCTTTGCTAGATCAGCGAAATTAGGGACAAACGATCGGTAGTAGTTACACAGTCCCAGAAAGGATTTAATAGTTTTCACATTATGTGGACGGTTAAAGGCTGTAATCTTTTCTGTGGTTACCCTTTGTGTAGCCACTCCTTCTGCGTTTACTACGTGGCCGAGGAAATTGATTTCACTGCGGCACCACTCACACTTTGACGGTTTCAGTTTGAGATTAGCTCTCGCCAAAGCTTGGAGAACCACCTCAACGCTCGCCAGGTGTTCTTCAAATGTAGTGTCGTAGACGATTACGTCGTCTAAATATGCTAAGCATGTTCTAGGAATCAATCCCTTTAGCGCTATGGCCATTACCTTGGTAAACTGCCAAGGCGCGCCAACTAAGCCAAATGGTACACGCTTATACTGATACACACCCATCGGGGTTTCAAAAGCGGTATATTTTCTACTGTCTTCTTCGATTACACACTGATGATAGCCGCTCAACAGATCTAAAGCTGTCCACATAGTGGGTTTCTTGTAAGCCATATATAAGAAAAGTGATCGCGCTGTAGGCATTGGGAATTTATCTTTGAAAGTGACCTGATTAAGCATGCGAAAGTCTGTACAGAGCCTAGGTTTGCCGTCTTTCTTCTGCACTACCACCAGCGGACTTCGCCAAGCCGATTCGCTGGGCTCTATGACACCTATATCTATGAGTTGCCTAACCTGTTCATCGATGATGTCCATTTTCTGTGGAGAGTATCGGTACGGTCTAGAACTTATTACTCCCTGCGACTCATCCACAATGATTCTCATCGGCGCTATTTCACAGTGACCTAACTCTTCCATTGAGAACGCTAGTGCATTCCTGTTGTTATTAAGCATTTGTCTAAACCTTACCTGTTGTTCTTCGTTTAAGCACGACTCGGTTAGATCTATTTTACTTACATTTTCATCCATTTTACCTCGGGATTTCTCCTCAGAGGTTTGGCTTTCCATTTGCACTGCGTCTTTCATTACTTCTACAGAAATCCTACAGATGGACATTGGGGTCTCTGTTTTAGTTAGATAACACAAGTCTAGGAACTCTTCTATCTGATCTTGGTTTACCTCAGGCACTGCGCATTCTTCTGCAAAAGCTAACACTTCCTGTGGAGTGATTTCTTGCATTTCATCTAGCGGATTCATGACTTTGATCCACCACTGACTTCCCACCGTATTCACGCACCCCTCCACTAGGACAGGTGCGGTTACTGCCGGTGCGCAGTAAGCGACTGGTGAGTCCAATCCCAGCGGCTCTCGGGTGGTAACCGGTATGATGCATTCATTTCCCGGTGGAATTTTCACTGTTTCTTTGCTGACTATAGGGTTCCCACAAAACACTTCTATCTTTGCGCCTGGTAGAGATAAATCTGATCGAAGCACTGTTAATAAGTTTCTACCGATTACTATTAGGTGGCATAGATCGTCCACTATGTTGAAATCATAGCAGACCACCGATCCCTGGATTGAAAACTTACATCTAATTTGTTCTAGTATTACTTGAGACGAGTTGTCTGCCAAACTGATGTTTCCCTTCGATACCTTCCATTCATCTAAAATGCATTGTTTAGGGATCTGCTGTTTACAATGGGTGGACATGAAGCAATCGCTCGCTCCTGTGTCTACTAAAGATCTAACCTCCTTCTGATCATTAAATCTTAACGTTAAGAAAAATGCTTCGTCTCCTATCTCTCTCCTAGCCGGTCCGTCCACTGCGCCTAATTCTATCGTGGAATGAACGGACCCCTCCTCTAGTTTCCCTGACTCTTTTGTTCTGTGCCACTGGCTTTACTATCTTTGTACATCCGCGAGGGTTTTTCCCTCAACCTATTCTTTAGCCACAAGCACGCTTCTGTAGAGTGACCATGTTGTTGGTGAATGATACAAAACTTACTTTCATCGAAAGGCAACCTGGGTCTCTCCACTTTCTGCTGAGTTGGCGGATTCTTTCCTTTGTCTGCCTCTCTGTTCGGGGCGGTATTGGATTTAGCCTTCTGATCTGAATTTCTTTCACCTTTCTGATTTTCATACCTATCTTTTCTCTCATAACCTTGCTGTTTATAGTTACCACTATTCTGGGGAGCCCCGCTTTGCCCTGCTTTTGGTTTCTGGAACCATGGAGCGGCCTCCAGTCGGGCCAGCACCACTCCAAACCGTTCAGAGATGGAATTCAGGGTCGCGGTCTCCTCTGATTCTTGGCTTCCAGCCAGTTCGCTCACTGCATTGGATATTTTAGTTCCCCCTTTGCCTTTGTCCAACGATTCTAGTCTCGTTGCACAATCCACCGCTTCGGTGAACGACTTAGGGTCCAATATAGCTACTTGTCTGGCCACACCCTGTTTTAATCCTTCTAAAAACACAGCTAACATCATGCTTTCACTCGCCTCTGCCTTAACTTGCTTTTGCTTCAAGACACCTGCAAATTCAATCACACTCTGGTCTTTTCCTTGTTTGAGGCCACAGAACTCTGCGTGTTTCTGCCACTTAGCTCTTCGATCGCCGAAGATCTTTGTCATTTGAGTTTCTAATTTCTCAAATGTATTTTTCTCGCTTTCAGCTAAGGCTCCTGCCCAGTCATCTGCCCGTCCCTTCAGGCCTAATAGCGCCATATTCAGGAGATGGGCGTCCGACCAATCATAGATAGCTTTCAGTCGCTTCAGTTCCCTGAAATACTTTTCTATCTGCTCATCCTCCTTCCCACTAAACCATGGTAATCTAATATTTGGTCCCCTTTGATGACCATTGTGGGACGTTTCCCGCACTGGCGGGGGTACTTGGCCCCATGCCATTCTTAGCTGTGGAAAAAAGTCCCAGATATTTGGCTGGTTCGGCGGGTTTGGAGGATTGTTCTGACCTGGTGGGCCCGGCGGACCTGGCGGTCCCGGTGGGCCGGGCGGTGGAGGATTCGGCGGATTCGGGGGGTTGTTCTGACCTGGCGGTCCCGGTGGACCGGGCAGTGGATTTGGGGGGTTATTCTGGCCTTGTGGGCCCGGCGGGTTGGGTTGATTCGGAGGGGGGTTATTAAGAAGGTTTTGAGGAGGGTTGTTGAGTTGGTTTTGAAGTTGGTTATTAAGAAGGTTTTGAGGAGGGTTGTTGAGTTGGTTTTGAAGTTGGTTATTAAGAAGGTTTTGAGGAGGGTTGTTGAGAAGGTTTTGAGGAGGGTTAGGCCCTTGTGGGTTGGCCTGATTATCCTGGCCTCCCTGAACCTGCTGATTAAGAGGAGGAATAAGTCCTTGAGGGTTGGCCTGATTATCCTGGCCTCCTTGGGCCTGTTGATTAAGAGGAGGGTTGGCCTGATTATCTTGGCCTCCTTGGGCCTGTTGACCCTGTTGGTTTCCCCCTCCTCCTTGACCTGCCTGTATAGGGGCTCCCATTGCCTGCCTTATGAAAGGGTACAACATATTTTGTTGTATGGGCCCAAGGTCTATCCCGCCTCCTGCCAGCGCGCCTCGGCCCGGCTGCTGGATTAGAATCTGGCCATTCCCATTGTTTTGTTGAGGTCCCCCAGGGTCCATCCCACGGTTAGGATGCCATGCCCCCAGATCTACACCCCCAGCTCCCCCTTCACCGGGTTGCTGGCGTTGATCTCTATCCTCTCTTTCCTCTACTAGATCCATCAAAGGAACGCCTCCTTCCGCCATATTATTTTCGTGGAGGTTTTGTATATCGTGATCGTCCCACTGTTCCTTCACAGGTATTTCTTCTACACTAATTTCGTCCTCACTTTCTGGTTTAGCTTTCTTACCTGTGTCTAAAACATCCTCGGTAATAAGTTCGTATGAAGATGAGGTTGATTTATCTCCTCTAGCTAATTTTCTATCAGGACTACCCCCTCTGACATCTGCGGCTGCTTGTTCTGTCTCGCTATTTTCTTCCTCGTACTCGTCCTCGTATTCTTCATACGATTCATGAGTTAGAGTGTTGAAACCTTGTGCTTTAAGCGTTACATTTTCTTCACTATCCTGATCGCTTAGCCTCTCTAAATCTATGTGCTTTTCGGGGCCTGAGTCTGCCCACTGCTTTAATATTTCGGCTGGATCAAAGGCCCGAGCTTCCGCTCTTTTACCAGCTTGGTCTAAGTTCTTTTCTACACCGTAAGTTAATCGATAGGGTTGTAAATTGCCTACTTTCTCGCTGTTTCCCTCTGCTTCCCTTCCCGCTCCCCTATCCCCTCCTACTGTTTTTCCTTTAGCTACAGTGGAATAAGGAATGGACGCCCCCGGGTTGGGGTGAGTCGGTGTTACCAGTGGGTGACTGATAGACTCAAGTCGTTGGGGTAATGGATAGGTGAGAGAGCTTCCATCAGGTAGGATTACCGGATTTTCGGGGCGTTTTCCCCCTGATGGGCTGGAGTTATCCGCGGTGTTTTGTCGTTGTTTTAGGTTTCCTGAAGAAAATAGGTTATCTTCATTGGAAACTTCCTGTTCGCTTTCACCTCCCGCTGCGGGTAGTAAACGATAAGGAACGCCTTGGTTACACCACGGATTGTTCACATCGGATTCACAGGTGGAGCGAGAGCTAGTACCAGTTTCGTGGTCCGTAGGTGGTACGTACCCCGGGTTCCAATATTGCTGATATTCTTTGAGACGGTTCTTCCCTTCAACTCGTCCCGAGTGTGTTAGGGTTTCAAGTCATTCGTCAAGAACCGGCCTATCTTTGGACCCTAGGTGCCAGGGAAATGGTTTACCTTTGCCACGGGTTTGGTAATTTTGTGCACCTTCGGGGCAGAGCTGCTTGGGTCTGGCTGCGACCTCCTGTCTCTGTGCTTCCCCGTCTAAGGGATTACCTACCAGGTGGCGGTTTTCCACATTCCCTGTATATGATGTTGACACATCGTGTCCTGCGGGCCGCAAAGATTGAGGCTTGGGGTTAGAGGAAGCCTCAAAGTCACCGGTGGCTGACATCAAGGATGAGCAAAACGGCACAAGTCATGTTTCGGGTAATCTCCACCAAATGAACTATTGTTAATGTTTGATTTAAGACTGCGTAATGTTCGTGTATATCCAAGTCTTCATGAGTCGTTTATCCAGAATGCCTGAGTAATTCAGACTGCGTTTAAAGTTTGTCCGTCCACTTCCCAATAGTTCAAAAGAAATGAACGATGAGGGAGCTTCTTAATATGAAAGGGTTTTTATTCAATAAACATCTCATCCCGAGTCAAAGCCACCATGTATAAGTCTTCATCAGTCCACCTCCCATCTCCTATCAGCAATCAACCGCATTTAGAACACGAGTTGCTCCAACACCTTCTAGACCATTCTAGTACTCAGCTCTATCACAATCCTATGTCCGAGGTAGTTGATATTGGTAAACTCCAGTCTGTTACACGGGAGCCGATGTACTTACTCCAGGTAACTCCTTGGCTAAACTTACTTAGCTGATGTTCTCACTAAACTAAGTGACTACTAACTCCTAACTGCTCGCTCCCTACCTTGCAGCGCCTTTTATACTGGTTAACAGGTGGCGCTAGGAGCGCAAGATATTTCTTCTAGAAGTAGACTAGAAGTAGACTTGCTAAGCCTGATCCTTGATGGATTATATAACACGAGAATATATTAAAAGTGCTAAGCTATTAGTACAACGCAGGGAAAAATTTGCCGCAGGACAGGGAAATCAAGGGAAAATACAGGGAATTTGAAAATGGAATTTCGGTTGGTACCCTGGTCAAACTATGAACAAATTTGTATTGTGTATGAATAAATAAACTTATTGATATGAAAGAATTGATAGGCAGTGTTTGAAATTAAGGAATTATTTTATGCACACGCCGGCTGCATAGACATTTCAAATAATGCACCCGGCAACTTTTTGATGCACACATCCCTATATTTATAATGGTATTTATCCTGTGGTAAAAGTATGCACACACTGGGTGCATACCCTCCAAAAGTATGCACCCAGCAACCAAATTGTGCACTGATAGGATGATAATTATGAATAAATTAGAAAATCACCTTGAAGTCAAGTTAAAAAATTCAACCTTAAAGTTAAAGTCAACCTGAAAGAATTCGCCTTAAACTAGGCATTTTTAAGGTAAGGTGCATTAAAATCCCTCTAACCTTAAATCTTCACAGACTATAAGGTTGGACCTTAAACTCCCTAGCAACCACCTTAAAGGTATCAATTTTTTAGGGTTAAGGAGTTATGAAATATTGAGCCCAAATCCCTAACCTCTCCTCCGCCAGCCATTACATAAAATAAAAATGTTTGTACAAAGAAGGTCTTTTCTTTTGACTTAGAATAATAATTCGTCTTTAGTTAAATATTAAATCTATTCAAAAATCATATAGCAAAATGAAGCTGAAATCAGGGCCGACCGAAAGCTATCAGGGCCGACAGTCTTTTGACACTCTCGGCCCTGATGGCCAAGATCCCAAAAAGTTAGTCTCGAACACTGCCATGGTGGTACCATGGTGGTAACCATGGTGGTAACTATGGTGATAACCAAGGTGGTTAGCTCTTTAGCCCTTTACCCCTTTACCATGGTGGTAACCATGTTGGAAATTATGGTGGTAACCATGTGTTAGCCCTTTAGCACTTTTGTTACCATGGTGGTTAGCCCATTACCCTTTTAGCCCATTACCCCTTTAGCCCATTACCTCTTTAGCCTGTTACCCCTTTATCCTGTTCCCCTTCATCCCATTACCCCTTTATCCCGTTACCCCTTTAGCCTATTACCCCTTCAGCCCTTTACCTCTTTAGCTCTTTACCCCTTTAGCCCTCTACCCCTTTAGCCCTTTATCCCTTTGCCCCTTGAGTCCTTTAGCCCCTTAGCCCCCTTACCCCCATTTGAAGATAAAAAAAGGTTGAGTGAGACCCAAACACCCAGCATGCATTGAGGCATTGACATATTCATTAGGCCAACCTAAAAAAAAATTCTGTTTCCGGTCCACCGGCCGGGTGACTTTTTTCAGGCCGGGTGGAGAGATTTTTTTTTCATTTTTCAAAAAAATATTTTTTTTTTTCAAAAATTTTACGTCATATTCTTACCAACCCTAAAAAAAAAATTAAAAAAAAAAAAAGAATTCCCGGCCGCCCGGGTCACTTTTATTAACCCCACCCGCTGGACAGGAAACAGATTTTTTTTTAAGGGTGGCCTTATGTTAATTAGATCTAAATATCCAGCATGCATTGAGGCATTCATAATGTTAAAAATATTAATAAACTCTACTATAACGTGTATATCAACATATCTTTCATAAACCACTATCCACATTTCATATATTTCTTCTCCATTCTTCGTATTAACCGACAAAACTTCCTTCATCCAGTAAAATCCAACATGGCCGCAGTCCTCACCATATCCCAGACTACACCGGGACTACAATAATGCAATTTTTTTGACAGGAACAGGAAGCGGAAGTAGAAATGTTCCTAAATCTTGTATCTGGCATGTCCACTACTGCAATGCCCTGGTGCCAAAACATGCTGTCACCAGCAAATCCAAACCCAGTTCCTATCTGGTCCTATTCATAACATTTACAAAATTATTCATCATGGCCACTCTGGGCCCAGAAAAAAGAACATTTTACAAACAAATACTTTTGTGTGTGTGTGTGTGTTTGTGTGTCAACTGGTCACTTTGAATGCGGTCTCTGACTTGAGCATATCTTCGCCACGTCCTACACAATTTTATAAACAAATATATGCTGGAAACAGAGGCACTTTACAAACATTTTGCTATTTGAATATGTCTAACGCTTTCCTAAACATGTCCTATATAACTAATTGAGAATTAAATCCATCCAGGCAGACCTTTGAAAGTAGGCCAACCTGAAGGTAAATTTCTAGATGTCTTCTAAAAGAATGTTATTCTTCTTAAAAAAACAAATCTTACCAAAATACGAACTAGATTGTCGGGTACTGACGTACTGAAGGAGGCGGGCGGTGGGCGAAATTACAAGT
Source organism: Lepidonotus clava (assembly GCA_936440205.1). Lineage (NCBI taxonomy): Eukaryota > Metazoa > Annelida > Polychaeta > Phyllodocida > Polynoidae > Lepidonotus > Lepidonotus clava. The sequence goes on from OW387135.1 coordinate 27,399,740, forward strand.
AATTGCGAATTTGCGGAGCAATCAAGGCAATTATCGGAGCAAAAGCTGTTGGATTTGTGAAAACAAGCATCTAGAGAGTTCTGGTAGTAGTTTCCCTGTACTTGTCAGTGCAGTGCTGTAAGGTGGAGACCCCAAGTGGCAGTTATAGGAACTAATATTTCTGCTTTAAAATGTATCTGGGTATGTGTGACCCAGTTCCCCAGGGTCTCTGTCTCAGGTTTGTTTTGTTTGTTGGGGTAGTTTAACGTCCATCCAACCCTTATGGGTTCTTTCCAGACTGCATACGGTAATGCTTTTCAGCTTGTTTTACGCCACAAGGGCGGTGACCGAATATATGATATGGTTTAGGAGAAACCCACCACCGGGTGCAATACCCTACTCTTTGCGAAGAGTGGCAAGGGGTCTTTCATGTGCAATGTCCCACAGAAAGGACACCACACACCAGGCTGTTGATCACCCTGTCGGGAGCACAGGGTGGCCCCTGGATCCCAGACTCTTGGATCATTTCTTAGATTTTATCTTTCAGTTGGCATTCTCGAAGGAATTGCAGGATCTTAAATTTCAATGATTGCGCAATCATTATAAAAAGTTACCATTTTAGTACTAAACATGTGCCTGGAGAGTGTGAGGAATTTGACATTGAAACCTTCTTTGTCAATCTCCATGCATCCCTATGGGAAAAAGATTTGCTGTGCGTGGAGAGTGCTGATCTACTTCCTTTACTATAGGAAATTCCTATTTCAATTTTGTGACAAAAAACTTATGGATTCTCTCCAAAATTACAACAAAACAACCAAATATTCTAGAATTTTGGAACCAAACCACCCAGTGTCCGAAATTAAGCATATTTTTAGTGCGCCCTTCGGGTGCACAGTCTCGGGAATTGTGCACCCGGAGCTTTGTCTTTGCACCCACCCAACATATAGTAATGATAAAATACCCCAAAATTGTGCACATTCCGGGTGCACAGCTCTTAAAATCGCGCACCCGGCCGCGGAAATGTGCGCGACGGGCGCAGGGCGCAGCTTAATTTCGGACACTGCCACCATATACTAGAAACAGAACTACAGAAATACATATAGTTTGAAGATTATAATGCTGGCATTACTGAGAAAAGTGGAACGAAAAATTAGTCACAAAATTGAAACAACTTTTCTGACCCCCATTGAAATGCATTGAGTCAACCTGGTCAAGAAAGAGTATAGAGAAGGTCGGCGGCCTAGGGCCTACCTCCCAAAAATAGGGTATGCGATCAGCTGAGGGGGCGTTGTTTCTGACCACCTGCTACATGTGGGGCGAGTACATTTAAAGATACTTGTAACTAGTCCCAGCACTGCCACCTGGTGTTTTTCAGTTGACTGGCTCTATATGCTATTTACATACTACTGTGCAGAGGGACAGTTTGTCAATTCTTACCATAGAGATGCTATGGGAGCATCATGTTTAAAACGGTAAAATTCAATAAAACTTTTTAAGTATGTTGTCCATATAAATACTTAAGATTCGTATCAATTTTGTGAAAAAAACACTGGATAATTTGTTTCCATGAATTTTGTGATGAGAAAAGTTAAGCATTTCCCATAGGAACCTATAGTAAAGGCCTCTATTGTTTCCAATCTTCCAGGTGAAAAAGCAAACGGTAAATTGTAAATTCCTTTTGGCTATGTATTATTGACATATTGAAGAATATTTGAAGCCGATATAGAAAAAATATCACTGCAATTTCAAATCCACCTAGATAGGTACAAGTACCTTCAATAAGATGACTGTACCTATCGAATATCCGTTAAAACAGAAAAATGATTCAAATAACGCTTGACATATTTTGAGTGTAATACGTAGAAAGGTGTTTGGATATATTGGACAGATATGTACAGAAATGTAGATTATGGGCCTTCACTTTAGCTGCTGGTTGAAAAGTTAATTCGGTAAATAAAATGAATCTTACCTTCTCCTGGAGGACCCCCCTTCTCCCCAGGCGGATATGCTATGTCTCCGGGACCCCCGGGGTACGGTGGTGGAGGCTGATCCATCCTGAAACAAAGACATCTTTTGTGCTCAATTTTACAATTTGGTAAAGGGATTAGGTAACAAAGTCACAGGTGGATCTTGTAGATTTAAGTACGGTTAGAAAACCGAAAAACGACTTATTCATCTTTATTTTGAATATAACATAGTAAAAAGATTGATCACATACGGAGCAGGAAAAGGAATTATGGGGCGAGTTATCAGGCGAAACAAGAAACAAAGAGATTTATGACTACAATGCCAATGCCGCCATCTTCATGACAGTGATACGCAGAGAATACCAACCTTGCTTTCAATGCTGATCGTGAATATCAACATAATTCTTCATTTTTATATCAACCCAGACCAGCTCCAAATATTATTAATCCATAATATATCCTAAACCCTATTTTTTAGCTCTGACCCTAAAGTTTTTTTCAAAGAAAATGTTGGGGAAACCATTAACCTTTTAATGACGCCTGATGCATCTATCAATTGTATGCATAACCATGCTCTGGACACCAGATGCATTCATTAGTGTCCGAAAGACTTAGGTAAAATTCCTAAATTTTGGCATTTTTACTTGTTTGTGCACATTCTAATTCACCCAACCACAGATAGCCAATTTTTTTTAATTTGACCTGCAGGTTAGCCTTGATCAGGATACATGTCACTCTGCAACTTAAACACTTGCTACGGTGAATTATCTTAGCCCTTGGCACTCTGCAGTGCTCGCACCTCCACTCCGGGAAAATTATCCGAGAGAGTACTCTCAGCTATGTAGGTCATTAACTATACATGGCATTATAAGATTACTACGCCCTGTGACCTATAAAAAGACCCATGGTTTTCGCTGGTGCTATCTAGGTCACAGGGGCCGGTAGCCAGTGGTGGCTACAGTGCAGAGATGATTCACCCTTAGCGTGCGTCAAAGTTGCAGAGTGAGACCGGGGGACGTAGCGATACTATAATACTGGTATATAGTTAGCGCCCTACATAGCAGAGTCATCTCTCACGGGTGTCAATTCTGGCGCGGAGGGTTAATCGCCACAGAGTGGATACATGTATGCTGGGTAATATGTAAAAGAAAGAAAAAAAAAGAAAAAAAAAACTCCTGCCCGCCTAAGTGGCCGTGATTTTGGCCACCCGCTTGACCGGAAACATTTTTTCAAGGGTGGCCTCAGTGTATGAATTTTAGGGTGTCCACAGGAGACCCAGAGGGTCCTGTCAGGGTGTCCAAATTTGCGATCTTGTTTCCGCTGGTGCTGGTATCATTCAATGGAGTTTCCCGCCTAATTGACCAAGTCACTATACCCGGGCGAGATTCGATTTGATCGATCATATTTCGAAGATGACTGGATAATACAGCGAGCCCGGGTAAAAAAAACAACCATTGATATTTTTCAAATCAGTATCCATGTACATTAATATTTCCTGTGTCACTAGACAATTTGTTCATTGCAGATGGATATACAGGAATTATTTGTTTTTTTTCCTATACATTTTCCATGGATTTTTTCAACAAAATCAGAAAAAATTAGCCTGCATGCAGCGATCCATAGTAGGGAGAATTGCATAATTCTAATCCCCTTTCACCTGACAATCAAAACCTGCCAATTGAACGTTCACAAGTTACTGAATCTCAAGCCCAAATGTAGTACAGTATTCGACAGGCTTCAGCCTAATTCCAAAGTGGAAGTTAGTGTTAGCAGGGTGTTTGGTGTACACGCGAATCTTCAAAAGGATATAGTCATATGATCCTGGTCCCCAGGCTGCCCCAGCAAAGGCCAGATAAGGCAGTTTCCAACTTGAATCAACGAATACTCTTAAAGTATACATTTACCAGTGGGTTAAACAAGCAAGATATGTATATTCGTTAGAGACCAATCCAAATGTACGTAGCTAACCTGAACGTGTCACTGGCTCTTTAACACTGTGTAAGAACATCAGACGAAGAAGTTGTTTATGTCTTCTCTGCTCTACACTACTTAATTTTAGTTTAGAATGTAGATATTCAATAGCGACATGGTCACAGGGAGAGACCGAAGACAGGTCCTGGCTGCATTATTTTGCAGTATCTGAAGCTCTCTTTTCTGTTCAAGTGTAGATCTACATGATACCAATATAAATCCACAGTAATCAAAATACGGCAGAATAGTTTGCTTGTAAATTGCTATGCTGGTTGAACAATCAATTGATTTTCTAATTTTGGACAACTGAAATACCTTATTAGATACAATACGTTTTACATTATTAAAAGTTGGACATACTGATAAGTCATGATCTATAGTAATACCTAGGTATGAGTAGTGCTGAACAAACTGTATATTGTTGTTGCCTGCATGAAAAGGGGGATTGGCAACCAGCTTGCTCCGCTTTGCCATACATGCTATAATCATTGCTTTTGTCTTGTTCACATTGAGAAATAGTGCATTTTCTTCACCCCAGGAAACAAAATTGTTAAGATCATCTTGCACATATTTATAAACCAGGCTCCAGCTGTACCCTGAAGTATAAAGTACACAGTCATCAGCATACATACTTATATTAACATTGCCAATTCTGTGAATAACATCATTAATATAGAATATGAATTTTTCCAAGTCCTTTGAAAATTCATTAATTATAGGTGGATATAATGATATAATATCACAATTATTCATTAATTTTCTATAGTTTTTATCAACAAAACTGGCCAGATTTAGTGTGCTGATGCTTTTTTAAAATACTGCAATTCAGCTATCTGTGGTAGGGACAATTTGGTAATAACATTCTAAGTAAATAGTTCTGTGCCTGTGGTGGTAATTTTTTTCTATTAGATCTACTGCATGTTTCTAAATTTGAGTTTTTCCACTTATAAAATGAAGATATAGATCTAAGCTCAAGATAATATTTGATGAACCTGCAAGAATATCATTCTAGATTATTTTCCTTTCAAAATGATATAGTACAACTTTGTAACTATTGAACCAATGCAGACATAGATTAAATTCAAAAAGTATATAGATATAATATAGATTAAACTAGACACTGAATCTGGCTGACGATTACGTTCCTCAATATTTTTTTTGAGCATTTTAATATTTTTTATATAATATACCTAACCCTGGTGTGTAGGGTAACAAAAGGGAGCAAGAAACCGCGAACACGACAATTCAAGCTTGATATGATGTTCAACAGGTTTGTCTACGAGAATCGACTGGACAGATTCCGAGATGGTGAGGCTGAGCGGTGAGCCGCAGGCTGACAGTGATGTCGTAATGACGTCGAGGAGGTGAGAGAAGAAAATGAGATCTGACACAAGTTCAGCCATTTCCTATCTCTAAAGCAGGTTTAAACGTTCAACAAACAAACCTCTTCTGTGACTTATTCCTCTTTCCTTATGACAGTACAATCCCTCTTATATAAAGTGAGAAAATCTACTTTCAACTTGCAAATCTCTCGAGCAATCCAAACATGAGTCAGTACGCAACATGAAATGAATGTTACTTCGCGAGACCGGTCGGGAACCAGCTTCAGCAGTGTAATCACTTCCGCTGGCGCATGCGCGTTGACTACATCCGCTACTCAAACCGCCCGTTTTGAAAAAGTTAGGATGGAAATAACAGGATCAAACACCACAATGAAAGAAGAAACTCAAAAGTATATATTTTCAATGAGCAGCAAGAAAGCACGCCTTGCTACTTTCAAAAACTGGCCATTTGATTCTACGTGCAAATGTGTCCCAGAAAAGGTATGTCACTTTGTTTTGACTTTCGCACGATCGATCAGCTGAGCCTGACCTGGGACTGGGTCTGTGATTCTGTCACTAACAGTCTGCGCCCTGTGCCTGTGGCCTCAGCCTGTGCTATGCCTTTGCCAAGTTAATGTCTTGGCATAGCCAATTTTCTATTTATTTGCGGTATAGCTAAATCAAGGACCCTATGTGACTTGGCAAATGAATGTGAAAACTCATGAAATTTGAAAAATTCCAATTTTGAAAAAGTCATCCATTTTTTTCAAAGAATTTCCTGGATTTATACTCATTTTTCTAAAAAGAAAAAAATTAAGATTTAACTGCCTGTGTTCCTTCCAAATTGCAAAACTTTGCATCAGCTCTAAAACAAAGAAAGTCTGCATTTGATTTTCTACAATTGTACAAATCTTGTGAAATTTCTAGATCTAGACTAGACTATCTAGACTAGATCTGTTTACAAAATGGATCTAGCGATTAGGAAACCTAAAGAGTGAACCTGTGAAATTGTAAAGGTCATGGTAAAATTAGACAAGAGGCATTAGCAGGTCAGTTTGTTGAAATAATGTCAGCCAGTGATGTAACATTTATTAAAGCTCTAGCCCATTTTGTGTACAACACCTTTAAAACCTGAAAACTTTCCTTCTGAAATATCATTGTATGGTGCTATGTAACTCGCCTGAATATTATAAGATACTGAGCATGGGCCAAACTCTGGCAACATATCAGTTGAACCTGTTTTATGTATAGAAATATTGCTTGGTGCTATATATTGTGGCGCTATTCCATCCTTAAATGTCATGTGTATGCTTGAATGTGCATGGTATCTTCTTGTTTCCTTGTAAACTGTTAAAAATGAGTATACTTGAGTGAATCTCAAGGGAAATGTTGACTTGATCAAATGAAAAGGGACTAGTGTTAAACAATAACTCTGTCCCGTTGGTGCTTTTTTGTACCTAGTCATGTAGTTAGAGTAGTTGTAGTGTAGTTATACTTCAACAGAAATGACACATAAGCCTCTGTAGACTTGTGTTATATTACAAGCAATATTTATGGATTTGTTTTTTTGTATATGAGGGTCTAGTCGCTACAGTCCAACTATATATGGAGTAAACGGGTTAGCAATATCCTCAGCATTTCCGTCATTGCGCAGAGAATCACTGGGCTCCAGAAGTGACTATGGAAAAAATTGGAATTTTCGCAATAGGTCGGAAAATTGACATATTGGCAAATGTAAAGGCTTGTATGGGATGCCTGAGATAAATTCCAAACTTTTTCTCCTTTACTGTATTTAGATTGGATGAATATTTACAAAGTTAGAGCAAAATAATTGTATTTCTTACATAGGATCCCTTTGTTCGAGATTTTCCAGGAATTTCAGCACGCGGTGCTCTCTTTTAAGACCCACATATGCAATATACGAGGCTACAATCTAAATGTCCTTGTATATCTTCTTGCAGATGGCAGAAGCCGGTTTCTACCACTGTCCTACCAACAACGATCCAGACCTTGTCCAATGTTTTATGTGCCTCAAAGAGCTAGATGGTTGGGAGCCACATGATGACCCATGGTTTGTACCAACTTTAATTAGATCTAGGTATTTACTGAACAAAATTAACATTAAAGGGCAGAACATGTTAGTCACCTAACAAATTGCATCCTGCTGAGGACCTCCTGGCCACACCTGGAGTAGTCTCATGGATATGGTAATGGGGTAATCTTGAGATCATGGAGGGGTTAGGTTAGAGGGATGTCATATATTGACCAGTGTCCCCTTGCTATATCAGCCTCAACACAAGAGGGATGAAAGCTTGATGAGGGAACAGCCACAACTTTAAAATCTAGATGAAATATTTTCAAAAGAAATTTTCTAGTATGGATAGATCTGGAAGATTATTTCTCTCCATTTTAACAGCATTGTGTCAAGTTATGTTATATGCAAACTGTTGAAATGATAGACCCCCCCCCCCCCCCCACCCCCAACCGGGATTATGACTGTTCCGTTCTTTATATACATCCCCTGGCCCTTTAAATCTTTCATATCTTCCACCCTTGAAATTTAGTATCCTCAGATATCCCCTTTTTTTCACACATATTTTTTATCTATGCTTGCAGGTAGCATATTTAAGAATAAACATATCTTTCCTAACAGGACTTATCAATCATTCTGTGATTGAAGTTAACAATAAGTTTCGTCTTAAAAAGAATAAATCTTTGTTTTCTTGTTAACTATCAGAGAAACTGATTTCTTTTAATCATAATGTTCATTTAAAGGAAAGAACACAAGTCGCATTCGAAGGACTGCCCCTTTCTGAAAGCAGTGCCGGAAGAAGAGATGACAGTAGCTGATTTCATGAAGATGGAAATGAAACGACAGAAATGGCAAGTGGTAAGTGTCAAGAGAAACCCCTATAGTAATTGTGTGAGGCGCAATAAAAATTGTTCTTTATTTTTTGTACTAACTTATTTCTAAATTAACATTCAATTTACATTGATGAAATTTTTTACGTCAAAGAAAAGAAAACTCGGTCATACATTTATTCGCATTTTTCGAGAAATAAAACATCTAGGATATGTAACCAAAATAAATAAATCAAGGGCACATTTCTTCAGATAAGAAAGCTTCATGCACGTCTTCAAAGTTTCACCAATTGTGAAGTAGATGATTGGGAGGAAAGTAGCACTGAAAGGCGTCTGTGATTCTTCCCTTTCAAAGAACAGTAATATATTTCTTTATGATCATGATTCATATCATTTGATAACATTGCTTTATCTGAATTTGCACACGTTAAGGCATTTGTGATGATAGATTTAATTCATTTACCTAGTTATAATATTGTGATATTTAGGGAATACCACTATACGACCACTTGGGAGTTTTTACTTATCCTTCAATGAAACAGGCTTTTTCTCCTTTTTATCTTAATTTGAGAACAGATAGTCTTTTGATACCTTTTGTTATATTTTACAGAAACGTGCACAAGAAAAAATTGAGCGAGAGTTCCGTAATTATGCACAGGAAGCACGCTATGCGATGGAAAGTCTTGGGGACGTTTAAAAGACCAGATTAAGCAAGAGAAGCAACACTTATCTAATACATTAATTAACACATCCTGCATACACATCCTACATGAATAAATATTGTATTAACATTATGTATATACATAGTCTTGTTATATTGTTTCAAGTCACTTAAAAGTGAATTGTATTACAAAAAGAATTCAAAAACATCTAATTTTGATAACGATTACTCAGCTTTTTTGTACATAAATGCGGATCGGTGTTAAATTCTCCGTACCACAAATAGCCAATTTCTTGAATTTTACCTGCAGGTTAACCTAGAAGACGATGCATTCTGGGTAATACGTCGACAAATCTGAAGGCTTTAGCATAGTAATTTTCAAGAATTGTACCATAATTTGTAGACTAAGGTTGGATAAAACTAGCCATCATTATTTCTTGACTAAGTATCCATATACTGTCACACATGATTGTTTGAATAGGAAATAGTAATATAATACATAACTTTAGCCTTTTCTTAAAATCCTTTTTATACCTGAGTTTCACTCACTTAGTCAAACCATGGCACTCAACCAATGAGAGCCACAGTTCCATTGGGGGTAAACAAAACTGACCAATGAGAGGACGGATACAGTCTGCCTGGTTCATTTGGAGGGAAAACCAAATCACCTGAAACCAAACCAGCCAACCTTTGTTCATTAGTGGTCCTGACACGGGAACACGCACATGCCCTCGTCTAACTGACCTTTAGTATCCATATACATTTAATATTTACCAAGTTGTTTGAAAATTCATTCATTTAAGATGGATAGGTAGCAATTATTTGTTTATTTTCTATATTTTTTCAAGGATTTTTGTCAAAGAAAACAACCCAAATTAGCCTGCAGGTCCTTAGAAAAATGTAAATCAGCTATCCGTGGCAGGGAGAATTTAGCTTAAGACTGATGCACACTTTCTCGTATTCAACATAATCATTAATTACGGAGGACGTGGCTAAGACGTGACTGTAATCATTGCTACCGCTTGGTGCCTGGTGCTTTGGTCAACCTCTCCATAGCAACGGCCAGGGGCCATGCAGAGAAGGGATCCCCAGGGTCTGGTTGGACCCTCAGGACCCAGGGGGGCTGCTGGGATGTAGCCACAGGAGGGATAAGGTTTTTCTGAAATGGGCAGGGCCAGTTCAGGAGGGAAATGCGGTTTCAACAAGTATCTCATTGGGCAACATTAGATTCAAATGGCACCTACAAGATTTAGGAGGAAACTTTCTCTCCTAGAGGGAGTGGAAAGTTCCCACGAAACTGGAAAGAAAAGGGTGGTGTCTGACCAGATGGTGGGTGGTGGAGTGAGAGGTTGACAGCACAGAATCCAACATCGGTATGGAACGGACTTACTGGTGTACTACGCTAATTAGAAAGAGTAAACTTTGTTTTCTAATTTATATTCACATCTCTGGATAAATTATTAAGTAAAATTATGGAACTACACAATTCTGGTTTAAAAAAACGTGAATATTGTTTAAAAAGTACACCAATTTTATTCAATTCATAAGCATAAATTTGTTGTTTATAATACCTTAAAAAAAGAATATTTGCAGGGCCCAAATTTCAAAACATTACAAGACTTAATTTAAATGGAAAATGGGATTTTGTTGTAAAAATGCCTCAAAAATGGTACATTTTAAACTATAACTTCTAAAATATTCATTAAATACACTTGAAAGTTGGGTTCCTCTTAAAGATTTGACAAAGGCACAGCCATTAAGTCTGATAAAATGGATATTACTTATTGATGTAATTTTACAAATAAAATTATAACTATCAGGTCCGTGGCCCATTTGTGAGATTGAGCCATTTACATCGTCAATTTTTTTTGTATTATTATTTTCCAAACATTGTGAACTTTAAAGACAACGAGAAAAAATAAATAATTAAAATTTGCTTTCTTAGAATTTAATGTCCTCAGAAATACAATTTCATTCATTCTTTACTCCTATATACATGATAAGCAGAGATTAAAGGTATCACAGATTCACATATACACTACTTTTTAACAGTTGGTACTCTACTTAAAAAGCGCTTTCTTTTGCCCATTATCAAAATGAAATGAAAACATTTGTTATTTACAACTGCCAAGTTCAATAGTAATTGTTTGGCGTTTTCAATTATTCTAAAACAGTAAATTCCCCAATACAGGAGAGACCTACATCACTAGCAGCTACGGAGGTAGGGACAACACAAATGCTGTGAATTTTACAATTTTTTTTCCTTTTTTTCATAGCAACTACAGTGAACCGTTGCATGAAAAATGTTCGAAGAAGCAGCATTTTATTTGCGTAGTGACCTAAACTGGAGAATGAACTGTGTAAAGAGTAACTTCATCACGAATTTTAAACTCTTCCTAGACGAGCCTGCTCAATCTTCTTTCTAACCCCATTACATGAGAGTGTGAGCTCCGCATGCTGCATCTTGAGTTGCTCCAGCTTGTCCCTTAGGTCAGTCGACTCGTCCTTCCTTTCCTCAAAGTCCCTCAGCAGTGGTTCATTGCCCAACAAACCACAATTCTGTCGCAGGCGGTGGTTGTCGATTCTCAAGTGATCGCGTGCCTGTTTGGTTCTTGTCAGCTTATCACGTTTCTGTAAGGAAATTCAAAGCAGGAAACATTAATAGGAGGAATATAGCTCTTTTTGTTGTTGACATGGTCCCATATACAGGGGTTGGGATGGCGGAATACGCAACAGTACAGAGCGAGTATGAGGATAAAAACGGGCATGTTATGACGATTATTGCAATTCTTGAAAATAGATAACATGGATTCAGCGACAAATCACTTTATTCTAGCCACCATAATTTGATATAATTATCATTCTTTTGAAAAGGAACATCAGATGACATTGACAGCATATTGTATGCAAGTGTACTGCTTTTAAATATTTCAGGAGATTCAGGAAACTATAAAACTCTAAAAGAAAATAGAAATGTCTAAAAAAATAAAAACCGGCCAGGTACTATTTATCCTTACCTTAGCAGCTTCATCTTCCACTTCATGGAGTCGGGTTTTGAGTACCTGGTTTTCAGCATGGACAAATTGTAATTTCTCCTTCAGGTGGGTCAGCACCTGCACCGTTGACGTTATCTTCTTTCTGAGCTTGAGTAGGTCCTAAAACACCAACGTTTTTAAGAAATAAAAGTAATTCCTTCACAGATAGCTAACTATACCATACTCCCGCGTGCACCGGTTTTCTTTCATTTTGACAATCGATACATGATTATTCCCGTTCATATACAATGAACATATCTAATGTCAAGAATGCAAGGTCTTTTGGTTAGTTTTATGAGCCATTTGTTTCTCGAATAGTCTAAGGGGGCACAGTAACCTTGAACTCCCAATGTTTGACTCAATCCCTATCACTTCCACTTCAATGTAAAAGTCAAATAATTATGATCTATCTTAAGGATTGAGCAAATAAGCATATCTTTTTATACAAAAACTGTCAAGTATTTAATCACTTATCGCATACAAATTGTAGGATTGTACGAATAGTAATTCTAAAACCCACCTCATTCCTCTCCTCAATTTTCTCGTTGTATGTCTGGTTTTCAATCTTCAACTGTTCGAAGTCGATTAAGTGCAAGCCCTCGGCAAGCTCCTCCTGGAAAGGAAGTGTAAAATACATCAGTAATATGATTATTTTTTATCACTGGACATGAAAGGTCTGAAGAATGAATTCTCATAGAGAACGGAAGGATTCTGGTATTATTAGGCAGGTTTATAATTTTACTCGGCTAACATTCGGTGATCACTTATTCAGAATTTATATTTGCTATCGTCAAGATGAAAGTCTGTTTTAAATGTTAGTTCTGTGAAGAGCTTACCTTTGATTTTAGCTGCTGTTCTTTCTTCTTTAGTTTGTTCTTAAGTTTGATGTTTTCAAGTCGTACGTTGACCACCTCGGCCTCCTTCCTAGCCTCAACGGCCAGGTACTGCTCAATATCCTGAAATACAGGTTAGGAAATTAGTGCTGGTCTGCTTATCAGATATGAAATAAAAAATAAAAGCACAAAATTCACTTGGGCATATGTGCACGCAATGGATATAATGCACTGAAGTACAGCTTAAAGCTGGGCAAGTAAACTCTACAACTCGTTTATAGATGGCGCAAGGCTACATTTATTTAAACAGTTGTTTCTGGTACGTTATGGGTTTTGCACGGATATAAAATATTTCTTTAAAAAAAAGTGGTATACCTTGGGTGCAATTGGTTTGCCTGATCTACTGTTGAGTGAGTTGAGTGCCACTTGTTTTTGGAACTCCATGAATTTGCTTTGTTCATCTTCGACAGTGTTCTGCTTAGCTTGGCACTTCTCCTTCATCTCCTCAATCTGCAGCTTGTAGGTCTGGCGCTCCTCTGTGTCCTGACCGCGCAGATCGTCCAGCTGGGCTGAAATTTATATGAAAATTAATATTATGCGAATTCTTTTTATATGTTTTTTTTTTAACAATTATTTTCTCAAACAAGGAAGAGAGTCAAATAAAAAAAAAAAAAGGCAAAGGAAAACAACATGTTCGTAGGTCGTTTTTTTTTTTTTCTGTTTGATATTTTGGGCAAATATAGTTGTGTGATTATATCAATAAGCAGAAGAGATATACCAGTGATGAGGTGCCACATTGATCACATTGGTTCTAAAGAAATATTAATGAGGTGAATTGCGCGTGACACATGAATGTACCAATGGCATATAGTATACTCACCCATATATTTGACATATCTCTGTTCCGAGTCTGTGATGTTCTTGTCTACCTCCTGTCGCGTTTCTTCAGATTTCTTTTTTCTGAAGTGTTCGGCAAGTTTATGTTGTAGTTGGTAGTTTTGCTGGAGTTGCTGTTCACGCTCAGCAAGTGCTTGCTGTAAAGTGAGAAAGATTTATAAATTATTTAAGCATTTGATAAGTTCATTGTACTTGTCCCCTTTGCGAAAAAAAAAAGAGACAGAATTGAACTACCTATGTTGAGCTAATGTTAGTATTCAACTTGTCTTTTACCTTTTTGTCGTCCCTTTTTTGTTATCATAATTATCGCAGCATATAACCTGACCTATCATATAGAAATCGGCGCTATTTTTCCCTTTTTACCAATACTTTTCATCAAAAATACTCGAGTTAAATAAACTTACATGATACCGCTCGATAAGTTGATCCCTATCAAACTCTGGCACTTCCTCCTCCTCCTCTTCCTCCATTTCTTCTTCGTCATCCTCTCTAAGAGATCCTGTGATGTAAAACGAAAAGTTTTGTAAAATATCTAGCCAAAGTTTTTACATTGTTTAACCCATTGGTTATTAAATTTATGGTCGGGATGTATGGTAATTAAAGGGAGCAAAAAGGTCTTTAGGAATTCTACATAATGATGATTTTTAGAGTTTATCGATTACAGAGAAATTTAACAAGTATATAACTACTGAAATGTTCTTTAGTGATCAATAGTAATTAGATATAAGTAGCGGATATAACCACAAAGCTTAGTTCGCAAGCTTGCTAAACTACGACTTACATCACCACCACCACGCGCGTGATCCGTAATATTTATCAGGAGTACTCCAATCCCCAACCAGCTTCCCTTAATTTATTTGGGTAATTCCCCATGCGATCAATCACGACGAAACAATACATATAGATTAATGGTTGCAAAGCTGCACTGCATGCCGGAAGCAACATTAAAACACGCATTTTCTTGACATGTGGATTAGATATAGGTATACCCTGAAATTCGATATCCTAGGCAAGCACCTTCTAAGAAAAGACGACTCAGCCCTTGGACTCTTGTTCGTTAGCCAAATACTATAATAGTAATATCATTGATGTGGCGCACTTTTAATATCTTTTGATGTTGTATAACGTATTTAATACCTGGCTTCCTACAATTTATATGACTGGATCAATGGGCTGATGTAGTCAGCCAGGTTATTTACACGTCCAACAGAGGGCTAATTCTCCTACCTATATTTACATATAAACATGGAGACAGCATCTAGAATTATATCAGTATTCAGCAATGGCATTATTAAGCGTGGTTTCCACCAAGTATATATAGAGCGCCTTGTTTTATAGTCTTAATAAAAGCACTACATTTATTTGATCTATGGCGACTTTACAGCCTTACCAGTCCCTCCTTTTTCAGGAACAACTTCTGTCTCAGTCTCTTCGCGAATAACATTCTCTGCAGCTGTCACATCCAAATGTGAGCTGCTTTGATGAACTGTATGCATGACCACATTTTAAGAAACTATCAACATTTGTTTGTGGTTTTTCTAATGACAAGTGAATTCTAGGATCCTACTATGATGTTCAGAGTTTGAGTGATGAGGGGTTAAAAGTGAATAGAAATGAAGGTGATCAGGTGGAGAGGGGTGCAGCAAAATTCATGGTTTGATTTAAAAAGTCTAACAATAGATATTGAAGTCGTTTCTAAATGAATGTCACTACCAACAAAATTGTGTTAAGCTCACTGTCGAAGTCTGAAAACCATGAATGAATACAGTACTAGTCAATTTGTTAATACTATGCAAAAGAAAGATGAACGTGGCGTACCTTCACCCGGTGACCCTGGCATTGGGGGACTCATCGTCCTCTCTGTGTCAAATCCAAGTTGTGGGGAGCCTTCACGCGAGAGCTGTTCACCCACAACCAATGGGCTGCCCTCTCGTGCCTGGTCCTCGCCTTCCTTCTGTTCGGCTTGTGGTGCTTCGCCTCCCTCAGCTCCTTCGACTGCCTGTTCACCTGTCTCTCCGGCGGGCTCGGCGGTCTCTCCGTCAGCCGCTGGTGGTTGACCTTCCTCGCCCTCAGCTGGGGCGGCCTCAGCAGGTGCATCGCCTTCGGCGGGTGGTTCTCCTTCTTGTGCCGGGTCGGCTGGCTCGCCTTCTGTGGCCTGGTCTGCTGGAGCCTGTTCAGCGTCTCCCTCCGCTGTGGCTGAAACATAGATCATTATTATTATGTTTTCTTTCCTTAATTATTCCCGAGAATATGGAATTAAAAAAAAATTAAACGCATATTTAAATGCATATTATTGCCAGTGTGCCATATGAGGATACCGATTTAGCCAATCTGAATCAGGAAGGTAGTAAATTGTAAATTCGAACTGCAGCTTGCAGGGGAAGCCACTCCATGGAAAAGTATGTGTGATAAACGACAAGCAAAATCACTAGGAGGACCCGTTTGGATAGATGCTTTTAAGTAATGTATGACAGCACAACTACAAACAAAAATATAGTGAAATCAACCTGGTACAATTCAATGTCCGGTTCTGAAGCCTTTAGATGGGGTATGAATAAACAAAAATATAGAGCAAAAAATCTGCTGAATGTACCTTCTCCTTCGGCTTTCTGCTCGCCCTCAGTTTCAGCTTGTTGTTCCCCTCCTTCAGCTGGAGGTTCAGTTTCACCTGCTGCCACTTCCCCCTCCTGTGCCGGGCCATCGCCCTCTTCACCTGGAGGAGCCGCTTCTGCTGGGGCACCTTCAGACGCAGCCTCCCCTTCTGCCCGAGCATCAGCTATAACATAAACAGTATGTATTATTAGATGAAAATAGCATTAGATGGTACAATTAATTGAAAAGGATAACTGGATTAGTCATAATACAGTGGTTCAAACCAGCGACAAATCTGTTACGCTTCAGGTATGAACTGAAAATTCAAAAATTTATTCAAGGAACATATGGATCTCCAAAAGAGCTTATTTACTCAAATAATGAAGCTCAAAACGTTTGGCATGATGTACAGCAGTGTTAATCTTCACTCAAAAAAGATACATGGAAGATATTAAAAGATTTACTCGGTTACGTTTCTCTCGAAACGAACTAGTTTACCAAAATGATAAATCGAAGCTCAACTTGGGTATGATGCTCGCAGTGTTAATCTTTTAGGTCGGCACTCAATAAAGGTCTACTGATGTGAAAGTCTTCCTCTCACTCCTTACAAAGAGTCCAACAAAGGAAAGGGGGACACGCTGTTGTACAATCAATCCAGTGATTTCTGATGTGCAAAAATCTAGATCTACTTGTAAATTGTAAACTCTAATCAAGGCCTTTATCTGGAATGTATTTCCATGATTTAAAAATTTGGGATACCATGTTGTTAGAATACTTTATTCCAAACAAAGACCTGATTTTATCATCTATGCTTTGTTTTCTGTACAACTTATATAAGCAAAAGATAAATCAAACAAAATACAGTAGGGTTGCCTTTTTGGAAGGCAAATGACCAATGCATTCTAGAATAGCGGCTGTGTGTTATTGATGTTAGTGGAGAAAGTCTAGATCTACAGCCAGGGTTCACACAGGCCTCACCAGCGGGTGGTGGTGCTGAGTCACCAGTTTCTGTGGGATTCTCCGCGGGAGGAGCTTCAGCTTCCTCAGCTCCCTCTTCTGGAGGGGGCGGATTGGCCTCTGCTTCTTCAGTGTCTGGTCAATGTTTAACATTAAAATGTTCCCTTCATACTTTCTATGATCAACGGGCTTGATTACACAGTTATAGAAAACATTCAATGATTCATAACCAAAGTAAAACAACCAGAAATGTTTTGCCTTTTTTCCTGTTACTTGAGAAAAAAACATTAAAATGGTGTTTCATTATCACTATAATATTAGAAAATTTTCATATTTTTCTAATTTGCTTATCTGAGTCAGATCGACCATATGAAACAGAATAAGGTCTTTAGATTGAACATTCACATACCTTTAGCTTCACCATCTGGTGGTGATTCCGCGGGAGCCTCCTCTGCTGGGGCTTCGACCGGAGCCTGTTCCTCTGCAGCAGCAGGGGCTGTGTCAGCTGGCTGCACAATTCAAAGAAAGATAAGATTTAGGAAGCAAATCAACAAATGTTGACCATGGTTGCAGGGTTGGTTCCAGGAATTTTACTCATAGCGAGGTTGACCCCATAGAAAAATAAAGACAATTTTATTGTAGGTAGTTTTAATGAATAACTGTTAGTAAACGACTTAAATCTAAATGCAAAGTGTGAAAAGGATGCAGTGTCCAAGCCCCAATGGCGACGCATAGAGTGGGCCCTGCAAATGTGACTTCTCCACATGAATACTGGAGAACTCGGTCCGCAGTAGAACTCAGTCCAGAAGAACTCGGTCTGCTGGAGATCTTGGTCCACCATTGACATTGAACATGTTACTAAAATGTTGCTCCTCCACTAAAGACGTTTTTGTTTTAATATCTAACCATAAGGGAAACTTGGAAAAACTGTAAAAGAAATATTTTGGAGGCCTTATTTTGTTTTTATATTAGTGATTTTTTCTTGTCTGCTTGTGTAGTTTTATATTTTATCACAATACCAATGGCAGAGAACTTAGATTATTATCAAAGCCAAATTTTTTTTTGGAAAATCCACGTCAATATATAGATCTAGCCTAAGGCCTGTCAGGCAGATAGCCTGAATTTTATAGGGTTCAAAAACTGATTAATCAGGCAGGGTACCAATCACACAGGGAAATCAGGGAAAATGGCAAAAAATTCCCTGACAGGGAAAATACAGGGAATTTAGAAATTTTGCCAAAACACAGGGAATTTCATTTTGCCAGGTTCTGAAATTCCTGATTCTTAAAATATTACAGATTTGACTATTTGTTGTTGGGTTGTCAATTTTTTTTCTGCATGCAGAGGATGTTAAATTTGAACAACAGCTTGCTGGATATGACACAGGGAAAAATTGCTGTGGGAGAGGGAAATCTGAGGGAAAACACAGGGAATTTGAAAATGGAATTTTGGTTGGTACCCTGTCAGGGCAAAGTTCTCCTGTGGGCTGAGTTTTCCTGCCCCTAAGGATACCCCCCTAGGCCTAGTTCGCCCAGCCCGAGTTAACTGCAGACTGAGTTCTCCAGTTACCCTCCACTCCAGTAGATCTACTAGATCTATAGTAGATTCTACCAGTCCAATGGCCTGATAGTGATATTAACTAACGTTACTAACGTTATACTTATACCATTTATAGCCTATAGCTATAGCCTTATAAATATAATAATATAAGGGTAGACTGCAGAGTAGATCTAGTCAGCGGTTTCAGTCAGACTAGTGCCAGTAGTCTGAGTAGACATAACTTACTACACAGTCTACAGTCAACAGACGTTAGTACGTTAGGCTTATTATATTCACCTTATTACGGTTCGCCGATACGGGCAACTATCGCGCGTGACACCGCAGGGCTGAAGCAGGCTCCGGCCTATTCTTTAGCATTGGAGGCGCCCTTCTTTCCCAAATATCTCCAAGAAAACTAGGAATTTAACTTAGATTTTCTGATATGTTACAGAATAATTGATAAGCTTTCCATCCATGTCACTTTTTTAATTTAGTTTGGCAGATTTTGTTTGATAGGACCTCAAACAAGAATTATAGCGTTGCCAGCATAGGACAGGAAACTGCGCCGAAGCACTGTATTATGGGCAATCTGGAGGAACCGTAATACGGCGAATAGGCCTACATAGACAAACAGACAGACAGAGTTAGGTAAGTACCAGCCTAGACTACACTAACGAGGCTAGGACTAGCAGCTAGTAGCTCTGTGGAGAGTTCTACCACAACGAAGTTCTAGGTCTACCAGTAACGTTATTGGCTAACGTTATTACTAGCCTAGCCCTAGACGTTATGAAGGACTCAACTCAACTCAAGGAGTCGAACCTTGGTTAAGATGTAAAGGGAAGCTGTTAGAACGTTTATCTTACTTAAATAAATCAACGAATGTCTTTGATACCTAGACTTGATATGAAACAACATTCAATTACCCATTATAGGCAAATATAATAACCATTTTTGCCAAGATTTCGCTTGTTATCTTGAACCAAAATATAAACACACCTGTTCGTCCGCCATCTTGGTTGTCATGTAAACAATGACTGCGGGATTGTCATTCAAACGCAAATATTTAATATATATCTAGGAAGTCTTCTGAAGTCTAAAGATGTATCTATATAGAATAAATAATGAGAGATTTCAGTTTAGAAATATTTAGAAGGCGACAAGGAGAAATTTTTATCATATTCATTTACTGCGGTATCAGTGTATACGAATAAAAGCGCGCCAAGTAAAGTGATCATCTTTCTCCAGAAGTCTCTGAAAAACTTCTTCAAAATGATGACCTGCGTTACAAGTCCGGCTTCATCACCTACAGAATCAGCGGGTCAAATTCAGGTATGCCTCCTTCGACATTATGCTTGATTGATTTTACTTTCACGTAAAGATTAGCAGCAATATCTGCGCCCGGCCCCCAACTCGACAGTCTCGGCATCAGTTTCACGGCGTGAAATACTGCCAAAGATATGATACTGCAGTGTCTACTTAACTTTAGTATTCATAACTTACACCATACTTTGCTCCACTGGTAATTTCGTATTTTCCTTTCTATTTTGCTTATAACTAACAAAATATGGTAGAGTCTATAGAGTCTAGGAAAACTAACCTTGGTTGACAGTACCATAGAGATACATAAGATAGAGAGGAAACAAGGACTGAGCTGACTGGTGCATGTCTGTCTCGGTATTGATATGCAAATTAGCAGCTGATAAGGCCTGGTATAGGTTGGGCCACACCTGCTTGGAGAGTGTGAGGTGTGAGACTGCAGTTTCACACCTTTTTTGGCCTAGTACCCAAATGATCTTCAAAATTTATATCACTACAATCAAAATGTACTCAATAGGAATGAATAGGAAACAAAATTCTGATTTAGAAGATACCAAAAATGACATATTTATGTCAATTAGAAATAAAGATTAATGAAAATTGGAGAAAATTAAGAAAAATCACAAATTTGTCAAAGTTTGGGAGTTAATTTTAGGCAAACCACAAGTTGGATATCCAATTAAGCTTTTATACTACCATGGATAGTTACACTCTATGTGAAATAATTGTTTTTATTTGTAAGAAAATTTTTAAAAGGCCAAAATCTGACTTTGAAGAAATGTCAGAATTAAATTGTATATTCTCGGGAAAAGTGACATGTAGCCACTTTAGAACCCCAAATACCATTTTATGCCCCCCACAGAACCTAATTAGGTTATAATGGGATAGGACATTGTCTCATCAATCACACTGGTGAATATTAGAGCCATAAATAGCATATAAATGGGTTTTTGGGATTATCACTTGACCCATTCGAGCCAATGTCAGAATCCAACGAGTTTGTTGTGATGGAAAATTGACAAAGTTTGGGAGTTAATTTTAGGCAAACCACAAGTTGGATATCCAATTCAGCTTTTATACTACCATAGGTAGTTACACTCTATGTGAAATAATTGGTTTTATTTGTAAGAAATTTTTTTAAAAGGCCAAAATCTGACTTTGAAGAAATGTCGTAATTGAATTGTATATTCTCGGGAAAAGTGACATGTAGCCACTGTAGAACCCCAAATATCATTTTATGCCCCCCAAAGAATCTAATTAGGTTATAATGGGATAGGAAACTGTCTCATTAAATACACTGGTGAATATTAGAGCCCTAAGTGGCATATAAATGGGTTTTTGGGATTATCACTTGACCCATTCGAGCCAATGTCAGAACCCAACGAGTTTGTCGTGATGGAAAATTGACAAAGTTTGGGAGTTAATTTTAGGCAAACCACAAGTTGGATATGCAATTAAGCTTTTATACTACCATAGGTAGTTACACTCTATGTGAAATAATTGGTTTTATTTGTAGGAAAAATTTTTAAAAGGCCAAAATCTGACTTTGAAGAAATGTCGTAATTGAATTGTATATTCTCGGGAAAAGTGACATGTAGCCACTGTAGAACCCCAAATACCATTTCATGCCCCCCAAAGAGTCTAATTAGGTTATAATGGGATAGGAAACTGTCTCTTTAATTACACTGGTGAATATTAGAGCCCTAAGTGGCATATAAATGGGTTTTTGGGATTATCACTTGACCCATTCGAGCCAATGTCAGAACCCACGGTTTGTCGTGATGGAAAATTGACAAAGTTTGGGAGTTAATTTTAGGCAAACCACAAGTTGGATATCCAATTAAGCTTTTATGCTACCATAGGTAGTTACACTCTATGTGAAATAATTGGTTCTATTTGTAAGAAAATTTTTTAAAAGGCCAAAATCTGACTTTGAAGAAATTTAATGTCGTAATTAAATTGTATATTCTTGGGAAAAGTCGGTCAAGTGACAATCCCAAAAACCCACTTATATGCAACTTATGGCTCTAATATTCACCAGTGTGACTGAAGAGACAGTTTCCTATCATATTATAACCTAATTAGATTCTTGGGGGGGGGGGGCATTAAATGGTACTAAGGGTTCTACAGTGGCTACGTATCACTTTTCCCGAGAATATACAATTTATTGCGACATTTCTTCAAAGTCAGATTTTGGCCTTTTAAAAATTTTTCCTACAAATAAAACCAATTATTTCACATACAGTATAACTATTTATGGTAGCATAAAAGCTTAATTGGAGATCCAACTTGTGGTTTGCCTAAAATTAAGTCCCAAACTTTGTCAATTTTCTATCACATCAAACTCATTGGATTCTGACATTGGCTCGTATGGGTCAAGTGATAATCCCAAAAACCCATTTATATGCCACTTAGGGCCCTGATATTCACCAGTGTGATTGATGAGACAGTTTCCTATCCTATTTTAACCTAATTAGATTCTGTGGGGGGCATAAAATGGTATTTGGTGTTCTAAAGTGACTACATGTCACTTTTCCTGAGAATATACAATTTAATTCCGACATTTCTTCAAAGTCAGATTTTGGCCTTTTAAAAATTTTTCCTACAAATAAA
Organism: Lepidonotus clava; assembly: GCA_936440205.1. Classification (NCBI taxonomy): domain Eukaryota; kingdom Metazoa; phylum Annelida; class Polychaeta; order Phyllodocida; family Polynoidae; genus Lepidonotus; species Lepidonotus clava. Next base: position 27,422,285 of record OW387135.1, read on the forward strand.
ACCAATTATTTCACATAGAGTGTAACTATTTATGGTAGCATAAAAGCTTAATTGGATATCCAACTTGTGGTTTGCCTAAAATTAACTCCCAAACTTTGTCAATTTTCTATCACATCATAGTCGTTGGATTCTGACATTGGCTTGAATGGGTCAAGTGATAATCCCAAAAACCCATTTATATGCCACTTAGGGCTCTGATATTCACCAGTGTGATTGATGAGACAGTTTCCTCTCCCATTATAACCTAATTAGATTCTGTGGGGGGCATAAAATGGTATTTGGGGTTCTAAAGTGACTACATGTCACTTTTCCCGAGAATATACAATTTAATTCCGACATTTCTTCAAAGTCAGATTTTGGCCTTTTAAAAAAATTTCCTACAAATAAAACCAATTATTTCACATAGAGTGCAATTATTTATGGTAGCATAAAAGCTTAATTGGATATCCAACTTGTGGTTTGCCTAAAATTAACTCCCAAACTTTGTCAATTTTCTATCACATCAAACTCGTTGGATTCTGACATTGGCTTGAATGGGTCAAGTGATAATCCCAAAAACCCATTTATATGCCACTTAGGGCTCTGATATTCACCAGTGTGATTGATGAGACAGTTTCCTCTCCCATTATAACCTAATTAGATTCTGTGGGGGGCATAAAATGGTATTTGGGTTTCTAAAGTGACTACATGTCACTTTTCCCGAGAATATACAATTTAATTCCAACATTTCTTCAAAGTCAGATTTTGGCCTTTTAAAAATTTTTCCTACAAATAAAACCAATTATTTCACATAGAGTATAACTACTCATGGTAGAAACAATAGCTTAAATGGATATCTAACTTGTGGTTTGCTCAAAATTAATTCCCAAACTTTGACAAATTTGTTATTTTTCTCAATTTTCTTCAATTTTCATTAATCAATATCTTTATTTCTAATTGACATAAACATGTAATATCTGATATTTTTGGAATCAGAATTTTGTTTTCTATTCATTCCTATTGAGTACATTTTGATTGTAGTGATATAAATTTTGAAGACCATATGGGTACTAGGCCAAAAAAGGTGTGAAGACCCAGTCTCACACCTCACACTCTCCAAGCAGATGTGTATCAACCATGTCTCTTTTGCCTATCCTGGAGAGCTATCCGAGACAAGGAAAATCTAGAAACAACACTAGTTTCCTATCTATGTTATGTATGTCTATGACAGTACTCAGTAGGTACTACCAACCCACAATTTATTTTTCCTTTTCCACCTTAGATTATGGATATTCTGAAAGAGCGTTCCTCCTGAATTCCAATACTTTTTACAGAATCATTATATCTTGATTAGAACTGGAGATATTACATAAAATATGCATGAAAATGGGGGTAAATTCTGTCATATCTTTCCATACATTGCCTATATGCCGTATGCGGGTCTAAAAATAGCACATCGCGCGGCGAAAATTCACGGAAATCGCGAACGGAGGTTGGATGGACGTTTAACATAGGATTCTATGGGAGAAAACATGTTATTTCGCTCTAACTTTTTAAATATCGCTCCAATCTTAAAACAGTCGATGAGAAAAAGTTTGCAATTGATCTCAGGAATGCGATACAACCCTTCAAATTTTCGCAATTCGTTAATATTTCGCATAATCGCGAAAATAAGCGTTTTCTCCATAGGGGCCAATGCTAAACGTGGTCAATTCTAGAGCCCAGTAATTCATAGCGCGATGTCGAAAATCGCGAGGATACCGCTGACCCGTTTACTCCTTATGTAGGTAATGTGACTTTTTCACTGGTTACTCCAACAATAGGAAAAACTTTAAATTTATATAACTTTTGAACCAATTACGTTATGGATATTAGATAAGAAGTGGCATGGTGAGAAAAGTATCACTGATATAGAAAAACTGTTTTCATCCTGGTTTTCAAAAATTGCATTTTGGGCAAAATTTTTATGCAAAAAAACGGTAGATTGATTATAACATTTCATTACTAAGTTAAAAGGGATATTAGAAAATTAAGATAGTCACTTCAAACGATTATGGATAGGTATTATTGCATAATTCAATACATCACTATGCAATTTTCAGTCATGTTATACAAAAAGATCTTGAAAAAATACTTTGAACCAATACCACATGCCAAAAATAGTCTATGTGACAATTAGGAGGCAAAAACTGGCGCATTTGATATGAAGACCTGCGCCACCTCCTACAGGATTCAAGTGAACTTATTCTAATACAGAATTTTCCAAGGAATATGTGGGTGCAGTCCATTTTCATGTGGAACACTTTATTTTTACCAAAAAAGCATGACAGACATTTTCTCTTTTTGGCACCCTCAAAATTTGGGGAAATCAATTATTTTTCAAAAATTGAACTCTCCAAAATAAAATTCAGGATTTCTTTAAAATGATATTAGGTACGACTAATTCCCTTCAGTAGATCCAGAGATATTGCATAATGAAAATGACAATGAAATAAAGGCTGATATCCTGGCTGATCACAGAATATAGGCCCAAAAGTGTGCAGGTCCAGATCTGATGCGTTGGTAGTACCTATTGACAGTACAAATTACAGCCCGAGGCCGTTTTGCTGAGGTTTTGTTTTTTTTTCCTCAAAATTTTACTACAATTCAATAAAAATTGCCTTAAAGCAACTGAAATTGACGTCTAGTAGCGAGGTCAGGGCCTCTTGGACTAGAGCCTAGAGGGTGACAAGTATTGAACTATTGTTGATGTTTGATTTAATACTGCTTGATGTGTATAGTTATTCGATCCATGAGTTGTTCATCCAGGTTATCGAGCCGATCAGCCTGCGTTTAAAGTTAATACATCCATTCCCCAATAGTTCAAAAGAAATGGACGATGAGGGAGCTGGTAAAGTGAAAGGTCTTTTATTCAATTAACATCTCATCCCGAGTCAAAGCCACAGTGAATAAGTCTCCATCAGTCCACCTTCCCATCTCCTACTCAGCGATCAACCACATTTAGAATACAAGTTGTTCCAGCGCATACTAGACCGCCCTAGTGCTTAGCTCTATCACAATCCTTTGTCCGAAGCTGTTGGTATTGGTAAACTCCAGTATACTGCGCAGGAGCCGTAGGTATTACTCCGAGCAGTTCTTCTAACTCTATGGTCAAACTCTAACTCCTAACTAACTCGCTCCCTACCTTTGCAACACCTTTTATACTGGTTAACAGGTGGCGCTGGGAGCGTAAAATGTCTCTGCCTAGAGGTAGACTTGCTAGGTCTGATCATAACTAAATTATAGAAGATGATAAGATATTAAAAGTACTAAGCTATTAGTACAGTATTGTAGAAAGTAAATAAATGATATTGTTTATGTTCGAAGCTATATATCAAGCCAAAAAAAATATAGTAGTGTTTAGGTAACATAGGTCGAAAAAAATACGTAGGTAGGTCGATTTTTCTTTTTATTATTTTTTCTTTTTTTATTAGTGAAAAAAATGGATTTGTATTGATGTATTTACGTAAATGACTAACATTTTTTTCACTAGTAAGAGTCGAACGTCGATCCTTTGTGTTCCCTTGACTGCATAACGGAAAGTTGTGTAGTAGTTAGCTGCCCATTGTGTTGGGCCGACGGTTGATTCTATTTCAATCAACCTTTGATTGTTGGGTGCCTGTCAATCACGCCTACAGAGGCTTGCAGTGGCGCACGGCCCGTGTGGACACTTCTCTCCCCTCCAACCTGCCCCTGCCCCTGATTGGTCAGGCAGTCCCCTCTGGTTGGCCCTGACTGACAGGTGAGGGTGGTGTGGGCCCCACCCCATCCCCCCTCACCTGTCAATCAGGCTGCCCAGGCTGGTCTCGGCACGGACGGTGAGTGGGAGTGTGTGTGGGGGGTAAGGGACCTCTGTGGTCATTGGTTGGCCGTCCAGAGGCTGGTCTGGGCACGGACGGTGAGTGGGAGTGTGTGTGGGGGGTAAGGGACCTCTGTGGTCATTGGTTCTTGCATTTTTTTCACTATAGATCGTTTACGATCTACCTTCACGTATTTCTTGTTTTTTTACAAACCAAAGAGACTGGCAGTGTTGGAAATAAAAAAATATATTCCAAATATTCTCTAAAAAACATTTTTAGCAACTAAAATACATATGCCCTGAGTATCTGTGCTGTTTTATGGTTTTCCGTGCTATTTTAGGTAAATTCTTTTGGATTTTGAACTAAATTCCTTTTAAAAAAAAGTTAGGGTAGGGCCAAAAATTTAGGGTAGGTAGGGTTACCTGAACACAACTATTTTTTTTTTTTGCCTCAAAAATTGGAGTCTGTCTAATTGATGTTTAAAAGTAAAAATCCAAAATAGATATAAAAAGATAAAAAAAATATCGACCTACCTACCCTGGTCCTTACCCTATTCTGTGGGCCTATGAAACATAAACGCAACTTTTTTTGGGGGTGGGGGGGGGGGGGGGGGCTAATTGATTTAAGGATGGGGTAGATCTAGACGTCACTTTCAAATACCGCAGAAAGGGGCCCTTCCTAAAGGTCTACATTGGCCAAATAAATCTAGATAATTGTGAAAAAAAAACATGTTCTCAATTAATTTTTCAAACTGCTGAAAATATTGTTAATCTGTTTGGAACCTTGATTCACCCAATTTAGTACGTTCATACTGTTTCTCTTAACACATATACCTCGCCACGTCTCCCAAATAAAGAACGAATATTTTTGTCTCGGTTGAATTACAGCATTCACGTCCCCATCACCGAAGTCTACACTTGATTCTGTATTTAACTTTATTTAATTTCAGGTCATTTTTGGACCAATGTTTTCTGGGAAAACGTGAGTACGATGCAGATAGTCCGTTAAGATAATTTGGTAAAAGTAAATGTATACAAGAATTAGACAATTATTTAGAGATACTTTTCTTTTCCAGAGTGCATTAGACCAATATGGGCGCTTGACTCCCACTTCCCTCCTGTTTTATAACTTTTTCTTTAAATGTATTGGTTTCCTACTAGATCAGGTGCACCTTGAGAAAATGAAGCACATGAGTCATTCCTATTAAAGCAACAGACTATGAATGAAATGACTTTTAAGATTAATCATATAATAAGCCAGACTAAATAAACTAATGAGTCATATTTGCGAGAATCTATTACATTTATTCTATTCCAGGACTGAATTAATTCGGCGTATGAAACGGTTTCAATTGGCTAACTATGACTGTCTAATCATAAAATACGCAAATGATGTCCGTTATGACAAGAATGGCGTAGCTACTCACGATAGGTATGTATTTAAGCAAAGGTTCATGTCCATTCGTGGCTTTGATTTTGTTTACATGAAACTTAATTCTCGTAGATATAAGAAATCAGATTTCCATTAATGCGGAAAATGCAGGACATTTTCTATTCATTACATTTATTACTTTCCCCCCTAATTTGAAATAGTTGTCTTTTTGCAACAGTAGTAAGCAAGATAATCGTGAGAGTCGTAGATACATTGTTGTTTTTAATGATGTTGCCATTTACTATGCTATTAGATCGCTTGTTATATGGAATTCCTTGTTACTTCAGCCAAGTTTTGCCAGCTGTATCGGCCACCAACCTTATGTCACTTTTCAAAGAAGCCTTACAATGTGATGTCATCGGTGTTGACGAGGGACAATTCGTAAGTGTTTCGAAAAAAATCAAACTTATTTTTTATAAAAGTTTTCAATCATAAAAAAAATCTTGCCGACCCAAAATAGCAGGTGATGCTGTGGTGTCATAATGACCATAGGTTAATAATCTTCACTCCCGAGTAGTAAGTCCTTAGATAAAACTTTGCCGCTTGGAGTCAACTTATTTAAGTTACTAGTATAAAAATAGGCAAGTTACCATCTTCACTTTATCAAATTCATAATTGACAAGCCCTTGTTAGAAAAGGGTATTCGCCGTATTACGGTTCCCCGATATGGGCAACTATCGCGCGTGACACCGCAGGGTCGAAGCAGGCTCCGGCCTATTCTTTAGCATTAGGGGCGCCCTTCTTTCCTCAATATCTCCGAGAACAGTGCGAATTTAACAGAAGTTTTCTAGTATGTGACAGGGGAAGGACTTAGCTTTCGATTGGTATCAATGTTATCATTTAGTTTGGCGGTTTAAGGGAGATATGGACTGAAACAAAAATCATAACACTACTCGCATAGGGCAGGAAACTGATCCGAAGCAAAGGATTTCGGGTAATCTGGAGGAACCGTAATAAGGCGAATGTATTTTAATTTTTGCAACAAATAACTTTATTGAGATAAAATTTCTCACGATTCCAAAGATTGATTGTAAATATTTACATAGCCCCGGGTTTCATGAAAAAAAATTGATGTTTTTTTTTTTTCATGCAGTTCCCAGACGTAGTGGAATTCAGTGAGAATTTGGCCAATTGTGGGAAAATTGTCATAGTAGCGGGTCTGGACGCCACATACCAAAGAAAGGTGAGTCAAGTTAATAAATAAAGCAATTTCCACCGTATGCCCAGGAAGATCATATTAGGCTGCCATGACAAAGGCCAATTTCCTTAAAGTGCGAAGCCTTTGTTTTGGCCGCGCCATGTGCCCTGGGCGCTTTAAAAGTATGAACATTGCGCCCATGGAACATTAGTAAGACATGTAATACAGTGGCGCGTTTCAATGAAAATATGTCTGATTTACTTCAGTAAGGAGTGCGCCATTGTCAGAGCTAATTCTTTTCTGACTTAATCACTGCCAAAAGTTGACGTATTTTTGTTCTTCAGGGTTTTGAGAGTATGCTACAGCTGGTGCCGATAGCCGAGAGCGTGATGAAGCTAACGGCTGTGTGCATGACGTGCTACGGAGAGGCGTCATTCACCAAACGGAAGGGCTCCGAGACCCAGGTCAGTGAACGCTGCAGGTGTCCTCTTAACATCTCCAACATTTTGTAATTGCGGCTGTAGTAAGATCTCGCAGATGATTGTGTTCTACTTTTGTATAATTTCCAATTATTTGCATGTTTTTCCACCATTGCTTCAATATCCATATTAGTAGTCTCGTTTTAGTTTTAAGACATTCAAGTTCAATTTAGAGATCCACTCTATTCTAAATTTGTTCCTCCCCTAGGAAATGAAGTAGGTAAGGCATAAATCTTTGCATCACAGTAACATGATAGGTCATCGTTTATTTATGTATATAATGATGATATATTTTTGAAAGTAATGAATTTTGCAGTTGGAGGTGATTGGAGGGGCTGACAAATACCTGGCTGTATGCCGTAGCTGTTACGAGAAGTCTCCAAAAAAGTCACCGCGTCCAGAAAGGACGACCTCCATCAAGGATGTTCCAGCATCTGTTGGTCGCCAACTTTTTGGCAAGACGTCTGAGAGCCCTATTAAAGCTGTTAGTATGCAGTTGTCTTGAGGTCGGCTATCTATAGAATAATTAGGAATTTCTTTGAAAAAGAAGATGCATGTTTTACTGCCATACTACTTAGGCTTTTTGCAAGAATCAGTGGTTTTGCGTTCCGCAGATGTCGTGATTTTCATTGAAATAATTTGTAGGATTTCATATGTATGAATTGTATTGCATACGGTTCTTAAAGCTGTCTATTATATTGATGCAAAAAGCTGCAGAGTCATGGACAACAGATATAAGTAGGATATTGTACTTTATATCTGTTTGTTCTTGGATGAATGTAAGCAGCTATTCGCATTTGAATCACCGATACATATAGTTGTATAAAGAAGCTTTATCTCTATCTATGTCATTGAATCAAGAAATATATTTTCAGGGTACACTTGACGTGTTCCGATTCATACAGCCCCCGAAATATATCAGTCAAAATTTCGAATCGTGAATCTTTTGCCCTGTATACTTAACAGCAAGATAATCACATGTATATAGAACTCCATATATTTTTGTGACGTTTACCCGGTCATGTATTCAAAAGCTTTAAATGTTACACAGTTGTGTATGGTCTATGGTGAACATAATTGAGGGAAGTCATTTCCTTCTTTCTTTAGGAATATTTTAGGGGGGAAAGACGAGTAGGTCACTGCACAGGGAAATGGGCCCAAGAGATCCCTGTTCAAGGAAACAGGAAATTGCCAATTTTGTCCTGGAAATGTTTGTGACCAGGTCCTAAAGTTCCTGATTCACAAAATGAAAGAAATTTGACTTTTATTCAAGGAACTTTCCGGTTTCCTAAACTCAAATACTATGATATTGTAACAAATTACTGCATTTTCTACAGGACAGTGAAACGTCAGGGAAGAAACAGATTAGGGAAATGAAATATGAGTGGCTACCCTATTGTTTATATTTGAGAAACGGCAAGTGTCAGACGCATACGGGTACTGAGCCTGGCCCCTTGGAAGCACAACACCTATTTAGTGTATAGGGATGAACTCATGATGAGCTTTATTTTTTACAGAATTCTGTAGCGTTTTTCAATAGGGGGAGTTTTACAATCTCAAGTCCTTGTTCTCAAAAATAAAGCTCGGCCACACAGTCTAAATCAGAATTCTGAAGGAGTCCACTTGGATAAATTATCAGGTGTATTATAAGGCATGTTCAAAATAATTATGTTCAGGTTTAAGAACAAAATTGAAATACATGTATATGGAAGCATAGCTTCGTAGAATTCTTATGGCCCAACGATCAGTACCAAGAGCATGTAGTCCAAAACCTACTGACCGTGTTTAAATAATTAACTAGCTTAATTAATGGAAATGTACAGGCATGTTTTTGACATGTATGTTTGGTTTTAAATTTTATGAATTCAGCATATTAAGCAAATACAAAGCCCAAATCACAGTTGTCATATTTACGGCTTGCTTGAAATTGTATTATGTAATGGCAACTCTTATTCGGAGACACATATTACTTTGATACATAATTTATGTAGTCATTAGCATGACATTTGTTTAAAAGGGGTGTGGTTTCTAAGTGAAGTTTATCAATTCATATGACTAGTGCATGTTGAATGACTCTTAAAAAATAAACTTTCACCGAAAGTCAGGGAAAGCATATAATATTATGCATAGTCTGGAAATATCAATATACCATTATGAAATGATCTTTTAACTGCTCTTGTGATCATGGTCATGGTTTCATCCGTATCGATACAATCATCAACTTGAAGTTGAAATGTTAATCATTTTGCAGGAATTGCTAATTTCGAATTCTACTTTGCAGGAATGACTATTTTCTAAATTGTTTATGAAAGTTTTTATTGTATTTAGTGGTAAATATGCCATAGGCAATCAGGGTTTAGCACTTTGATGAACCAGTATTATGAATTGGTCAAAACAAAATGCTTATACCATCGGACAGGGTACCAACCACACAGGGAAAACAGGGAAAATGGCCAAAAAGAAATCCCTGACAGGGAAAACACATGGAATTTGCAAATTTTTGCCAAGATACAGGGAATTTCATTTGGCCAGGTTCTGAAATTCCTGATTCTCAAGATATTAGGGATTCAACTTTTTGTTGTTGGGTTGTCCAAAAAATTTTCTGCATGCCAAGGCTTCTGCATTTGATCAACTTGTTTGATATGACACAGGGGAAAATTGCCGCGGGACAGGGAAATCTCAGGGAAAACACAGGGAACTTGAAAACAGAACTTCGGTTGGTACCCTGAACGTACCTACGATGATTAAGGCTTTTCCAACTCCTAAATGTTCATTTAACAAATTACCGATTTTCAGGTTTATAGCAAAGCACCTCTGATTTAGGTAAAATTCTTTTGATTGACAAGTGTATTTGTTTTAGTCTCAAAGTTATTGTATAGGGAAGCATGCAGATGCACATCTTTATAACGTGCAGATATATACATGTCCTGTATATGATTTCTCGTTTGAACTTTAGCATGTGAATGTTCACGAACCGAATGGATTAAAAACATGTGACATGCATAGCATTTTAATAAAATCTTTTATTTTAATTGTTGCGTTCACTTATCTAATCTTTCATATTTATATAATTTTTAAAGAAACTCTTGAGGGTATTTGCATACATTTTTATTCAATCGAAATAATTATAAATAGGATTTAACTGTCCACCATACCGGAGTTGTCTCCAGACCATATTGAGTACACAAGTATGAAATCCAACACATCCTGACAGGAATTCATTAAATAGACAGTATAGCAGCCCCAAGTTCACTTTTCCATTGACTAAATTTGCTATATGACCTGGTTGTGACGTGCAATGACTGATCACTTGATTTTTGGTTTATCTTTACTAAAATACTTTCACACAAGAGTACGTGTATTAGGTTGAAGGTCGACACTAAATTGGAAGCAAATGGATTCATAAGTTAACTCAGGGAGTGGTACCATTTCTAGATATGGTGACTTTTATCACAAATGCATGTCTTGACTCATTATTTAGGTTTCCATCAAGTTGGTGGTTACTCCATTTCGACCGACTTTAGACGTAAGTCTAGACATGTTATCCTCACGACAGATATTCGATGCATATACCCGCAAGGTATATTCAACATGCGAAGTTAACTGCTCACGGCAATTCTTATATAATCAAATACATTCTTTACGTGATGGGCGATACGTTTGTTGTAATCATTAAAAGGAAAAAATAAAGGAAATTTCACAAGCCAAAAGGAGTTCAAATGAAAGGAAATCTATTCCCCCCCGTTTTTTCCCCCTACAAAACAACGTGTTTGTATGAAGGTAAGTTTGTGATTTTATTTTAACTGACCAAAGTAGTGGATACTGTTTAATTTTATTTGCAAGAAGTAGGCGGCTTTAAAACAACTGGACTAGTATCAAATTTTAAAATGCACGTTTCATACTCTGAAGAAAAACCTCAGTCCGATGCATTAAACATACTCAATGAACTTGACTCCTTACAAATAGCAGATAGTGGTTAAAAACAGAACATAAACATGTTTTGATAACATCTGATACGCTTCATTCAAAAAGAAAATCGTCGTATCCCTTTTACTGGCCAACATAAAAACTGAACAGTAGTTAATAGTCGACACTAGATAGTCTGATAATGACAGATCCATCAGCAGTATATATATATATATATACATACTAACAATATTTCATCGCACAATCTTATTTTTATTAAAACAAAACCTGGTTTTAATCACTTCAATATAACTATATATTCCAATACTGAAACAAAATTGAAATACACTGCCTAAAACTATCTGGGAGGCCTTCGAATAAACCCCGAGGAATACTCCTTCCCCTTGGAGGGGGCTCTCGAGGGTAAACATAGTTAAGTCCCCATTACAAACTTTGGAAAATGTAATAGATATTTATTTACTTAAATGCATTTTCAGTATTTGGGCATTAATTTTTGGTATATAGTTAGTTTACTCCCCATTATTAAAAAAATAGTGACTAGGAATAGGGACGAGTTAGCCTTTTAGGTATGAATCCTACAGAACTATCAGAAGAGAGGGATATATATTTAGTTTATTTCCCATTATAAACTGTGGAAAATAGTGACTAGGAATAGGGACAAGTAAGCCTCTTAGGTATGAATTCTACAGAACTATCAGAAGAGAGGGATATATATTTAGTTTATTCCCATTATAAACTGTGGAAAATAGTGACTAGGAATAGGGACAAGTTAGCCTCTTAGGTATGAATCCTAAAGAACTATCAGAAGAGAGGGATATATATTTAGTTAAGTCACCATTACAGAATTATTAAAAACTGGAAGTGGGACCCGGCTGAACCCACCCCTCATGGGCCCAATTAAGACCGGGTCCGCCAACCCTAAGTGGTTACGTAATCAAATGGGGGTTTGTATGGCTGGCATGCAACTATCTAGCTTACAATCTGCTAATTTTGTCTAGGGGCAGCAAATTCTTCAGCAACATATTTAATTTTCTTGATTGCTAGTTGAATGTCTTCCTGTGTAATGTTCGAGTTTGTAACGATCCTAACCAACATAGGCGCAAACGGCAACGTTGACACAACTACCCGGTCTTTGGTTGCCAAAAACTCGTCCTGCGTTACCTGTGAAAAGAAATATAAATTGTACAAGGTGATGAGGATAAGAGGAAGGCCCTATGCACACGTAGCCACATAACTACTCGTTGTTGTTCGATATGTGAAACAAAAATTATACTTGTGTAAGAGCTAAAAAACTCAAGTGAAATAAATGTATTCAAAGTTATTTATCGATTTACTTGGGCCTTATACATGCTGAACTAATTCAATAGTTTCAAAATTAAGTACATGTACTTACCGAATCCAGTCTCTGACACACCTGTTCGGCGGTCAGGTCAGGCCTGGTCACCTTGACCATGACGATGTTGGAATGAACCCCGGCAATATCTACCTCTAGGATACCCTTCCCGTGTTCGTTGAAGGCTTAGAAATGGAATAAGAAATTAAACGACATAATATTTCATTGTTACGATATTTGCAGTATTTCAAAGTTAACAGATTTTGAAATGGCCTAGTAAGTAAAAAGACCTGTGGGGAAAGAATCTGATCGTACCTAAAAACTCATCTAAATAGTTAATTCATCAATAATTAATAACTGGTTAATTTCTATGGTCAATGATTTGCGCAGAACGTTTTATAGTAATAGATTTCTTTCTTATTCAAGTTTGAACTTCAACAATAAGAGTCTGATAGGCCTATGTTTTGGTTCCAACTTATAAACATTTCATCAAAACAAAAGTCCATGTATTCAAAGTACCTTTGGCAAGCTGTTGGGCGTGATGGTGGTCCCGTGAGAGGCGGTCTACGGCGTCATCCGTGCCTACCATGGCGGCCGCGGCCAGAATCCCCACCTGCCGCATACCCCCTCCCAGGGCCTTACGGATACGGCGAGCCCTGAAATCAGAAAAATACGTCAGAGTTTGTTCTATACTGTATACAAGTACGTGATTATGACCTCCTTTCCCCGCACCCAAATAAAACCTTCCTTTTATCTGCCAGGATGGCTGCTTTCACGCAATAGAGATGCCACTCCCAACTCATGAAAAAATAGAAGAAAAAAACTTTTCTTTTCTAGACGCAACTAAGAGTAAAAAAAATAAAAACCTTCAGCAATAGACTTGTGACATCACTTTGCACTGAAATAGCCTAAAAAATATCTGCGATCTAATATTTGTAAAAAGTAGGATATTCAAAACTCGGGTTGACAAAGATAAGAATTGTTAAAAATTTGAGTTTTTGTTAAATTTCTTTTTTTTTTCATTTTAGCCACGGAAGATTCTGTCTCAATTTTATGATCAGACTGGGTTCACTTACTTCTCCATGAATCTCTCACTGCCAGCTACGACTGATCCGATCGGAGCACCGAGACCCTGCAACAATGAGAAACTTAATGACTTATGTTTTAACGTAGACTTCTCTGATTAAACATGAAAAAAACAGTATTATTATCGGGTGTAGAAGTGTTCAAGTGAAACTTCAGAAATCTGAAAACTTACATCCCCAGATTGTAAACCAACTTCCCAAAATATTAACACTCGTAAATCCCCAAATTTTAGCACTCATATTTTTCAACCTATCACTAGAAACAACCCACCTTTGAGAAGCACATGCTGACAGTGTCGACGTCTCTGAGCACGCGGGCGGGGGGCACCCCGAGGGACACGGCCGCGTTCATCACCCGGGCACCATCTAGGTGAACACCCAGTTTGTGCTCGTCAGCTATGGCGCGAATCTACAAGAAACGGTATTTATCATAGTACTTTTCCGTTACTTTCTACAATATTTCAGTAGGTGCCACGGCTCCGTTACTTCATGCAACTTTTCTTTCCGCCAGTTACCAGGCAAATCTTTTTTAGTTTAATAAAATTCAGTGGGCTAGTGCACTTCATTTTTACCAATATACAATTGAAAAGAAGATCGAATTGAGGGGAAATAATTTACATATAATACCTACAGATATAGAACCTAGATATAAAAAACAGCATCAGATCTACATATGTGACCTGCTCTGGGATTTTGGGGCTACTTGACATGAAGAATGAATTTAGAACAAGGCTCAGGCTTTCTAAAAGTGTAAACATCTCTTAAATATTCTGAGTAGAAGCTGAGATGTGAGCTTATGAACATGATATGGTCAGACACCTAAAATCCATTAAAATTAAGATATAGATGGTAGCGACAGAATTACAAACAGTTAAATATAGAGGAAAATATGATCTACATTAATTATAATGCAAACAAAATACTCCCATTTTTTGTCTAATGAAGATAGAGACAATCTGTTTTTTGCATAATGTAGCTTGAAAGTTGTACTTTTAAGTTTTGCTAATTCTAGAATAAATGTCACATGACCTGGTTTCCATGGAAACCAAATTCTTCATAATATCAGTAATTCTACGTTTTGACGTTCGATAAACTTTCCGGTTACCATGACAACAAAACATTGAATTTTAGGAAATTTTAAAGTTTCATATAAAACTACACAAAATTTGATTTTTAGTCAAAATTTGGCTTATTTTAACATTTTTAGTCATTTTCTGTGTAAATATTGAAGATAGACCTATAAAAGTGTATGTTAATAGGCCCTGAATTTGCAGAGCTGGTCACATATGATTACAAAATATATATAATCCTCCCTAACGCAAGATTATGAGTTCTATACAAATATAATAATTATACACTCACGCTTGTCAAAAATTCAAGTGGTAGAACCTTGCCCCCACAGTAGTTATGGGTGTTTTCAAGGCAAAGAAGGCGGGTGATTGGGTAGTGCACATCGTTACCCGATCGAATGTAAGCCCGTATCTCCTCTAGATTCACGGTTCCATCTGGATGGTTCTTGACTGTGCGGGGGTGGACGCCGCCAATCTGTTAGGGTAAACATCAGAGGGGTATGGATATATAAACAAGGCATCAAAGCGTAAACTTTCTTGATCTTAAAGTTTCATATCAGTACCTATGTTTGTACAATGACGGACGTATAATATTAAAGCAGTAGAAGTGAAATTCAAAAGGAGGCATGGAATACAATGTTTTTTCACATCAGGCGTTAGACTGCCGAAGAGTATGAATGCTTTCGGCAAGGGTATAGTCAAGGGTTTTACTTATTACAGGAATGACCAAACTGTAGTATGGACTGGTAGGAAATAATTGAGGATGTCACTCATATCAGCTGTTAGCGTTAAGGAACGGAAATAATATTTGTACATAGTGATAGCTTCTGATGCCGTTGTACTCGAAATCTGCAAGTATGTTCATGTGTATATATATAAATCTAAAGATATCTCAATGTTATAATCTACCGAAACTGGGGACGTACACATTATGAACCATTGAGAAGACCCGAAATTTTCTGACATTTTAAAAAGCATCAGTCCACTAGGGCATGGCTAGCAACTAAATCGAAATCAATTCATCTGACCAAATGAGTTGTAGTGGGTCTTTTAGTGGAGGCGGGTCTCAACATCCCGGTCTTTGATAAATCTAAAGCTTACCCAAGTGCATGTGCGACTGTATATTCACTAAGATCGAATCGCCATAGAAGTTCTAGGCGGTTTTCTACTTAAACAGTCTAATAAATTGTGTCTCATGGTGTAGCCGGCCCATAGTTCAGAGAACGTATCTTATTGTGGTTGTATTAGGTGCTGCGGTATAAATCTGCCAAAGGTCGCAGGTAGGGCAAATA
The DNA here is from genome assembly GCA_936440205.1 of Lepidonotus clava. NCBI lineage: Eukaryota > Metazoa > Annelida > Polychaeta > Phyllodocida > Polynoidae > Lepidonotus > Lepidonotus clava. The sequence continues at coordinate 27,437,858 of OW387135.1, forward strand.
AGGGTTGAGATGCATTACACCAAATGGCTTTATTCAACTGACTTATATGCAGACAAACTTATACACGCTTAGTACAAGCAAGCGCAAAAGTTGGAGAACTGTTTGCAACACGTCAAATACACGAACAAAAGCAGTAGTCTCTTACAAATTGACAACTTTTCAGTGTCTAGTTTTCGTCGAACCATGAACACTGGAATTTTGATTAGTCTTCATTCTATACAATCGCTCACTGAACAAGGACATGCTAGAATATATTTGCATAATACGTTTTATGCTGAAACCTGTACAATAATGTATTGAACGATACAATATTTACAAACTGCAAAGGATTTTCTATTTCCTAATACAAAATCATAATGTGAAAGGGTAATTCGCTCTCTATGATTAAAGTAGATCTACCCAATGTTTGCAGTGTTGAAAATCATGGCTTTAAATGTTTTTCTCCCCTCGAAGGTAATCAAACCCCGATTCTGTACGCATATTTAATTGATTTCCAGATCTGTAGACAATAGTATTTTAGCCTCTCGTATTCAAAACTGAGGTGAAACTTATGAGGCAATTTCCAAATTGTAGAGTTTCCTTACAGCTTTATAATTTGCAAGGTCCGCATGTTTTTTTCTTGTTTAAGAAAAAAAAGGGGAAATTATCAGGAAAAAAAGTTTGGGAAAATAACAAGGTCTTGCGGAACGGATCATGGAATGCGCATGGTGATGACTGCAGGAGAAGATACGCATGGGTTTTTATCAAATGTTTTTAATGCAAACATTGTACTGAGGCCAACCTGGGAGATGCCGCCTTGTTCATAGAGGTGAATGTGGCACTTGTCGCCCATGAGCGCCTCCAGGCCGCGCTTGTTACAGTGGGCCATGACTGTGGAGAGAACAAGAGCACTCAACACAAGCAAAACCCCACCTAGTTTAGTAACCGCCACTCACAAGGAAATAGGTATCATTTTGAGCTTCAGCAAGATCTTATACCCGGGAAACCGAAAGTTTGAGCTGTGAATTGTTAATAAAGATTGGGACCATACGCTGTTATTAGGTCAAGGACTTGAAGGAGTGTCGGGATAACGTGGGGCACGACTCAGATTGTGATGGCTGGTAGGATCAAAGTACGTCATGCGAGTTAGCAATTGAAATGTTTTATCAAATTTTTAGAAATTATGTTCTCTATTTCCTGTAAGCTGGGAACAATTTTAAACGATGTACCAAAATTGCGGGGAAGTATGGAACAGTATACCAGCAGGTGGAAAGTATTCACAAATTGCATCTCTTAGTATGTACAAGGTGCACCCAGAAGTATTACCGGATGCAACCAGTAGTATGTACATGGTGAACAAAGTAGTATGTACATGATGTACCTAGTACATGTAGTATGTACACGATGCATTTAGTACATGTAGAATGTACAATGTGCACCAAGTCGGGCAGGGGGATTAGGTATAAGCTGATGAACCCAGTAGGCAGGGGATTATGTATAAGGTGCACCCAGTATGGTGGGGGAGATTAGGTACAAGCTGATGAACCCAGTAGACAGGGAATTCTATACAAGGTGCACCCAGTAGGGTGGGGGGATTAGGTACAAGCTGATGAATTGATGAATGAGCAGGCTGATGAATTGATGAATGAGCAGGGAATTCTATACAAGGTGCACCCAGTAGGGTGGGGGGATTAGGTACAAGCTGATGAACCCAGTAGGCAGGGAATTCTATACAAGGTGCACCCACCTGACAGGAAAGAATGCGTGGCCAGTAGAAGGGAAAGTATCAACAAGGTGGTGTATCCATTAGGTGGTGAGGTATACTAATGCGGTATGCGGTAGGCAGGTGACACTTTGCAAGGTGCGTAGAGTAAAACACTATGAAGGGAATGTAGAATAGGGAATTTTAGAATAGGAGGTTTTAGTGTAAAAAAAAGGGATAGCTGGCACAATTAAATACCTAATATCTGCATGCTCTGATCAAATAGGCGAACCTATTTGGGCTAAACCTATTTGGCATTTCACACTACCTATAGTGAATACCCAGTTTAATTCATTCTGTATTCTGAATCAATATACAATACCGATCCACACCATTTCAGGAAATTGATCATGTGATTCAGACAGCAGATACGTATAAAATAAACCTGACAATCAAGAACATGGACTAAAAGTGATCAGAGCAAACCAAACTTCAAAACCATTCAATATAATTTTAACATGTTCAACTAATTACAAAACAGGGTGAATTATCACATTCGTTTACAGTCCTATCAGATTTGTCATTGCAAAGCGGGATACTATTTTACTTACGCAAATAAACTCACAATTGTGGTATAGGCTCTCAGGTACATATGGGAAAGGTGGCCTGTCAGCATCTCCGAACCCCTCTCCTCACACGCGACCATTACTACATATTCAACAAACAAATGTGGGATACTGTTCATAACTTTTTTATCCTTCTTACATATCCTAGCTGAACCACATGATCCACTGACAAAAAATACTTTTGTATATTTCTTAAACTTAAGGAAATAAGGGTTACCCTATTATCTAATCTGTATGCGTTCTTTAAATTTTGTATTGCACAACTTTGTGTAGTCCCTATATAAATTATATACATATGTATGCGGGCAGTTTCTGTCAGGTCTTTGCTGAAGGAAACTACGGATGATCAATACAGTTACTTTAGTAGAGGGGATAAGCAATTTTTCTTGTTTCTAGACAATCTTTAAGGTTTTTTGAAAAAAATTATGTACAGCATGATGCTATCTATGCATTAACAAATTGTAAATAGACCTTTCTAATGATTTTGAACTTACTATCTATTGAATTGGTCCTGTTCAAATATGCAAGATGGAACTGGGGTATGGAATAACCTAAAACTATTACTTTTTTAATTGAGAATACATACCACATATAAGATTTCCCATTGTTCCCGTTGGAACAAAGAGTGCTGATTCCTTTCCGAACAGTTCTGCAATTTTTTCCTGGAGTTCTGAGAAAAATGACAGAAGCAAAGACAATACCGTGAACAGTTTTCATTCAAGTGGTAAGTTAAAAAGGGCTTTAAATGCAATCGTGGTAAGCAGGTTAATTATCATCATGATTAAAGACTGGGCCCTGACAAAGTTCAGAAACTTTCAAACAAACTTTGGTTTTCAGTTGAGTGATTGAAATGAGTACGATTTCTACAAGATTTATAATTGTGAATTTCTGAACTAATTTCTGGACACCTGGCTATAATCATGAATAAGAATTTTGAAGAATTTTGAAGAAAAATTATTAAAAAAATCTTAAGAATGAATCAGACACCGCTCTTAACGTAGTTTTGATTAGTAATGCCATACCGTTAACAGTAGGGTCTTCCCCATAGACGTCGTCTCCGACAGCAGCCTCGGCCATGGCCTGCCGCATCTTTTCAGTAGGGACAGTGAGGGTGTCACTCCTCATGTCTACACGGTAGGCCTCCGTGTCCGCACCTGGACCTCCAGCATGGTAACGCCTGCAACTCCCCACTGAGATATGTTGGTTAATGTTTTGGTGGCGTTGCCATCGTGTTTGGAGTGGTAATGCTGCCATTCTGACCGCCCTGTTCAGGATGCACGCTTGAAGTGTACGCGGCCGGATCAGCTGGACGCACGCCATGGCTGAAAGAGAGATAGCGGTGATGAATGGATTTTAATATAGATTGGGTATAGATTTTAGAAACACATAGAAGTTCAAAGTATGTAAGAAATGTGTTATTGAAAGAATATTTGTCCATTACTCAGAGTAAAATTTAGAAACAAACCAACAAAAATCACATTGGCTACATATCTATGAGATATCAGGTCATCACATGCACACAAATATGCGTTATACTTTTATAAAAATAAAAGAGAGGAACAAAAACAAATGTCAATTGCAAGTAATTCAGTGAAAATAGATATATCTAGGTTGGGACGATAGCTGTCGTACGTCTAGGGATAAAGTTACTTAACTGTCTAAGTATTGTCTATGCACAAGCCGTGAAGGAGACTGGTGCTACCAGACACAAAACTTCCAGATCTTTCTCATAACCTCTCACTACTATTCGAATCAAATCCTTAGCTACTGAACCGATGATGCACGCACCATACTTACGCTGGTAGTCAACGTGAACAACGTTATACTGCCCGATTATCAAATACATTACTTTTATTAATTACGTTTCCAACAAATTCGACCTATTCAGAGAAGACCAGCTGTCATCTTTTTGCTCCTTTTGTGTAGAAGTCAAAAAATTGCGTTACATTATTGAGACTTGTTTATCGATTGGTCACATGTGGCTTTTGTTTACTAGCTGTATACCTAATACTGTGCCATCATAAAGAGTCATTGCTTGCACTTGAATTCAGTGAGTGGCATCAATACTCTTTGACTATGCTTAATAACCAGCATATAGAGGTGGTGAGTTGAGAACTACTGCTCCCCTCTTTAGCGACACATCCTCCACCCCCCTATCCTGGGTGTCCTGTCCACCTCCTTAAAGGCACAGGACACTCAAACAGGACCTCTTGGGTGTCCTGTGCCCTCGAAATCGTGCCTTAACATCAAGGTTGAGGCAATGGGACCCCCTGTTTTATGGTTCAGGACACCCACGAAGCACAGTCAGGGTGCCCACAGGACACCTAACCATTTTAAAATTCCGTGAGCCCTGCTGACAATTGCCAGGTACCCTGAGATGCTCAAAGATGGGGTGTGGGTGGGATGGGGATAGCTGCTAAGTAGGTAGAGATTGCTGTAAGTATAAGCCTAGGGATCACACATTTTGAAAAGGAAAGATTACTAAAAATATATAAAATTAATTTTTCTGGCTACATAAGCAAGATATCGACCCAGTACAATAAACCACTTCAGGTAAGATATGGGTTGCCCCTTTCATTTTCACTAGAAATATATTTCAACATTAAATTCTACAGTTTCTACAAAATCAACAAATTAGTGCATCTGGTCATTCCCAAGCCAGGGTTCCCACGCATTTTCGAAAATCAATTTAAGACCTTTTTAAGACCAATTAAGACCAAGATTTGGAAAAATTAAGACCTATCTACAGCATGCAAAGAAAAATTTCAGTAATATCGTATGATTTAAATTTCAATTGAGAGTACTTATTTGAAAGTTGGATTTGTTAACTTCATTTTAACTTCTCAAAAAATTCAATTTAAGACCTTTTTGAGACCTCTAGCTACAAAAATGCCAAATTTAAGACCTTTTCAAGGCCTTAAATTTGAGAAAATCAATTTAAGACCTTTTAAGACGTGCGTGGGAACCCTGCAAGCACGTTCTCCATATGGTAGACATAGAATTCATTGGCACAGGGATACATGTGACCTAGGTCGTCATTAACCTTCTTGGTAGTGCCTATAAATTGACCATTCACATGGGAGGCACTTGATAATAAAAATAGCTTTTAATATACAACATTAACTGTAGGTCAGGCTTATATTATACAAAAACTGAAAGCCCCAGAGAGATCCTAAGCAAAACAAGTACATCCTTCTAGAGCTAAGTCTATTACTAATGCTACTAACTGTATGCTACATTAAAACAAGTAACAGAATGTCGTAACAAAGAATATATCTTGAGAATGTAGGATTCTCTCATAGAATAAAATCAGTTCAATATTTCTTTACAAAGACTGCCAATATGATCCCATAGGCTAAAATGGTACAGCGTAGTCTGCAATTATATATAGATTGATGTGCTGCACACTATGTTCTACTTATCGCTGACCTAATCTCCTTATCACATCAGGGATATTAATAAGTTGCTTATCTCCATGGGATAATTCTTAGGTTCGGCCACCTTTACAGCAGAATGTGTTTATAGATGAAATAAGCTTCTTTTCCAAGTCAACTTCAGGTCTTAGATTGGCTGATAAATAACTCTCATAACAACCCCTTTCAGAGATGCCATTTGGGATTGATGAAAAATCCGGAAAAGTACGAAGGACATTTCGGATTTTTAGTATGGACAGTAATGGGTTGGAAATATTTACCAGAAAACGTAAAATAATGGTTTAAATGGCTAGAAAGGATATAGAAATAATTTGAGAAATAATTTTGGTGACTTTGATTGAGAAAAATATTAATATTATTTTCATTCTGAATTGGCAAAATTCCGGAAATGCGGGAAAAAGAAGGAAAAATCCTTCCCTTTCTTTCTAAGTTCCATATTTATACAGCATCGGCGATGTGGAGTAAGGATACACAGTATGCATTAAGACAAACGGAATATGTTTTTTTGTTTAGGAATGTAAAAGCATGGACCCGAAACGTAAATTATTGAAGTAGGGTACTGTATAAGATATATACTAATACAAAAGCGGTGTGTTTCACCGGTTGTCATTCTTGTGATCAGAGGATGGGGAAAAGGGGTCTTTGCTTTGTGCTTGGGTGGTCGATGCACGAGGAGGAAGGTATAGGGAAAGATTTGGAAGGGAGGGTCAGCTGTACAATACGGTAACATAAATGAGAGGAAATGCGGTGGGAAGCGTATGTCAAACTCCTACTCAAACTGAGAATGTACGGCCTGGAGACTGCTACTTGGGATAATGCCAGGGATGATAGAGTGGCAGCATGTTGGCCTAGCACCCGATGTCTCATACTTGGCGCCCATCATGTCAATCGCCTTGAGTTTGTATCAGTCTATATGTATACCTCCATTTTTGCGTCTAAGCCTAATGAAGTTCAGCTTAATTATACTGTTTAGGCATATTATTACATTGTTCTCTGTGACAAGCTATCTGTTTGTTCCCTAACTCCTTAAACAAGTTAGACACAAGAAGGAAGATGGTGTTAGCACTCTGAGAGGCCAGGATGATCTCTTATTCCGTAACAAACTTAGCCTTTTATACCCCCAAACTCTTGCTGATTGGCTAATACATTTCACATGATCTTCTTGATGCCCTATGATGTCATTTCCAGTGTTATATTTCTCGGACCCAATAATCGTCATGCCATGTGCTTCCACTACTCCCATGCCACATCCTAAATGTTTGTTCCAAAGGAGAACCTCAAGAACTTCACAGAATTACTTGTACTATCTCAGATATACATGTTTATTCTTGGCAAGCTGAATAACTTATACACCAATATGATATACTGTAATGATAGAGACCCCTTGACCAATTAGTGGTGACTCCTTGTCCCACTCACAATAACCACTGGCACAACTGACAGTGACCATACCTTCATTGATGGTGATAACTGGACAAACTGAGGGTGATTACTGGCCCTATCAACAAAGTTATTAAGTAGTCTACCATTGGCCAAACTAACGGTTACAGCTGTAGGTCTACCTATTGCTGGAGACAACTGGACCAACTGATGATGACTTAGTACTGGCCCCAGGCCATCCTTTAAAAAAAGTTTCTTTCCTGTCCAGCAGGAAAAATGCCAGTCCCCTGAGTCGGGAGGTCGGGAAATGTTTTTTTTTTTTTTTTTTTTGGTAAGGTTATACTTATAATGAATACATTTTTTAAGCAAATTAATTTAAAACCCGTGTAGGGGTCCTAAAAAAAATTGTGATGAAGAAATTTGCTGACAAATGTTTTAAAATTCAAAAAAACAGAGAAAAGGTCCCCAGTCGGCCTTCAAAATGTCAGTCAGCCGCTGGACAGGAAACATACTTTTTTTAAAGGGTGGCCCCAATATCAGAGACCATTGGCCAAACTGACTGCAACCATTAACAATTTGATGGTGACTTCTGGGCCCATATCTTCGTAACTAATTTGGCTGATCAGGGAAAATTTGATCAGGGTTCCATGATCAGAAATTCTGTCTGTCATGAGTAAATTTTACAAATAATAATTCCTCTTTGACACTTTTTTGCAATAACACAATAAATTTTGGTAAATGGCAAAATCACTGATCATGGGACCCTGATCAAAATTTCCTTGATCAGCCAAAAGATATGGGCCCTGGGCCCATATCTTTGTAACTAATTTGGCTGATCAGGGAAATCTTGATCAGTGTCTCATGATTAGATATTCTGTCTATCATGAATAAATTTTACATCTGAGTAGTCTATCCCTATTTAATACTTTTTTTGCAATAATACCATCAATTTTGGTAAAAGGCAAAATCGCTGATCGGGAGGCCCTGATCAAAATTTCCCTGATCAGCCAAATTACTTACGAAGATATGGGCCCTGGACCAAATATCGAAATTTTCATTAATCATGGCATTATTTGTGGTTTGAAATTGTAGACATCAGAATCAACTATTTTTTTTATTTGATATTTGTATATGTTTGAAAATTCATTCATTTAACATAGAAATATTGCAAATATTTGTATAATTTCTATACATTTCTATCCATTTTTGTCGACAAAATTAGACAAAATTAACCTGCAGATGCTTAAAATACTGTAATTCAGCTATCCGTGGTAGGCTAGGGAGAAATGCAAATATGCATGAGATTTACTTATTTAGTTATGCATGAGCATTGGCCGCGACTTCTCTTTGACTTTGTGTCGATAGATCTACTTGAAGTTGAAGTGACAAGAAGTGGGATTTGGCAAATAGATTTCATACCTCAGACCATAGACATACATAACGAATGTTATGTATGTCTATGCTCAGACTCCAGAAGCACCATGGTGACTCTGAACTGACAAGTTGTAAGTTCTAGCTGTTACAGTGCTAGGAGTAGTGTTGTCGATGCTCGGCGACGCTCGGCGGTTTCCGGCGGTTTCCGCTGCTCGCCCCCGATGTGCGAGCCTGCCGGATAATCAGAGTTACCCCATCCGTCGAAGCAGCAGGACCCATCCTTGATTGCCTCGCCGGAACTTGGTAATTCCTCACCAGAACTCCTAAGTAAGTACAGATATTTGCTTACATTGGTGCCAGGAGTGTTGGTGTGCCTACCCACCAGGATTTGGTCAAGTTTGGATCCAGGAAAAGACATTTTTGTGATAGTTTTGTGGAGATAAAACTTTGCCAGTGGTGACTTGTTTACATCCAAGCCCCTGCCTTGTTTACATCTCAAAGACCCTAAAAAGGTCTGAAAAAGGCCATCTACAGTGCTGAAACTAACAGGGATTATTCACAAAGGACTCCCCTGTGTGTGTGTGTGACATTTTGTGTGGTTTGGTGTGTTTTTGTGGACTTATATGGTGAAACTTGGCAACTTCCTGCCCACCCCAGGAGAGGTTGGAAGTGGCCATTTTTAAATCCCAAACCATTTCATCACACAAATTACAGAGCCATCCTGCATTTACTAAGACTGTTTATGATTTAAGTGTCACCAATAGGGACTGTGTGTCACCTACACTTTAATTTTGGGCCATTATTTTTACATGTTGTGAACTTTTTAAGACTAAAAACTGGGGCTTAGTTTTCAAAAAAGGCCCAGGCCTCCTGGCCAGGAGTCAGCCATTTTGGCTAAAACTTTACAAAAACATTAAGTGGGCCCTACAGAACATTCTGCATTTATTATGTACTAAGTTTGGCCATATATTTAAGTTATTTTACCCTGGATTAGGTGTAATTTTCATAACTTTGGTAAGCCTACTTGGACTTAGTAATTTTGCCCATTTATCCTATATAAGGCCACAGAGCCTGGTGACTTAATTTACAAACTCCCAAAATCGGGCTCAGGCCCTCGTCATAATTCATCGAAAGTACTACCCTGATTTATTCCGGTGACAACAAAAATTAGGCTAATTCTCCAAATTTAAGGTAATTTCTGGTTTAAGGTTACTTTTTCCGGAGTCACCTTTAATTAGCCTCATTCTTGAAGATTGAAGATAAGCCAGGGATTCATCCAAGTTCTTCAGGTATCAACACTGAAAATTAGGCTAATTCTCCAAATTTAAGGTAGTTTCTGGTTTAAGGTTACTTTTTCCGGAGTCACCTTTAATTAGCCTAATTCTTGAAGATTGAAGATAAGCCGGGGATTCATCCAAGTTCTTCAGGTATCAACACTAAAAATTAGGCTAATTCTCCAAATTCAAGGTAATTTCTGGTTTAAGATTACTTTTTCCGGAGACACCTTTAATTGGCCTAATTCTTGAAGATTGAAGATAAGCCGGGGATTCAACCCTAACCCTAACCCTAACCCTAACCTAAGTAATTTCTGGTTTAAGATTACTTTTTCCGGAGACACCTCTAATTGGCCTAATTCTTGACGATTGAAGATAAGCCGGGGATTCATTCAAGTTCTTCGCAGGGATTCATTCAAGTTCTTCTGGTATCGACGCTAAAAATTAGGCTAATTCCCCAAGGTAATTTCTGGTTTAAGGCTACTTTTTCCGGAGCCACCTATAATTAGCCTAATTCTCCAAAAGTCAAGGCAAATTAAATCAAGCTGGGAATCAGTTCGTTATTCCTTTGAAGAGGACATTCATCCATGTTTAATTGCCCTACATTACGTCATGGCATGTAACATGGAGGCCGACGACCCGTTTAACATTAATACTGCATCGGTGACGAAACTTAGGACCATCCCAGGTGTTGGCTTGTCACGGGCCAAAGTGATTTGGAAGGTTTTCCAGGACTACGGGCCTGTGGAAAACTTGAAACATGTGGCTGCCCACTTCGACCCAGCAGTAATGCAGCTCCTAAAGGAGGCTTACGTCAATCAGTTGATTGACATGGGGGAAATTGAGGATTTAAGGCAGTTGCAGTATACAGTCAAGAAACTGAAGCTCCTAAAGGATGCTTTCATTGCTGGGAAGATTGACATGAGGCTATACGGCTTGTACCAACAGGAAGTAGTGAGCCTGAGCTTGAACGATTCAGAGCGGAAGAAGACTGCCAAGTATAAGCGGCCCCAAAACGAACAACATTGGACGCAGGCCAGAGGAAGCTGCAGGAGGCAGGCGGGACAAGAAGACAGGACAGAGCCAGGAATCGTGGGTCCGAGGCAGGATGTCCAGTTCAACCCACAGAGCCAGAAACAGGGGAACAGTCCACAAAGCGAGTGTACTGATGGCGCCTCATGTGAAAGCAGGGACAAGGAAGATCATTTTGGCCAAGAAGACAGTGATTGGACTCCAGTTGATGAATCGCCAACGCTGCTTGAGATGATTGAGCAGTGGGCCTCAACAAGATTAGAAGAGCCACCATCAACTGTGGAGGAACCAGTGATACCACCCCCTGTGCAACAACAAAGGACCACCTATCACATCCCACCAGTAGAGACATCATTGGCAGAGAAGGAACAGGCGATGCTACCTCCAGAATCTACTATCTCTGAGAGTGGATACAGCTCTGAAAGGAGTGAAGAAGAGGAGACTAGCAAGCATCCAGAATCGGAGCTGGAAAGATTGCATCAAATCCAAGAGTTAGAGCGAATTCAATACCAAGTCCGAGAGGCCGAGAAGAAAGCAGCCGAGGCTGAGCAGCGTCGCGTCCAAGCTAGAAAAGAAGCAGAAGCAGCTGAAATGGCTGCAAGGCAGCTTCAGGCTCAAGAGGAGGAACTTATAGCATCGGAACAAAAGCAGGGTGCCCGAGCTGTCCTGGAGGCAGCTCGTCGTTGGGTCCGGGCTGTGAAGGAAGCAGCCGCACAGGCCGAGAAGGAGGCAGCTGCCCGACGCGCCAAAGCAGAACGAGAAGAGGCCTCTCTTGCATCTGAGGATGAAGAGTTCAAGGAAGACCCTGTGCCGGAAGTTGAGGAGCTGCAACACGAGCTGGAGCTGCAACACGAGCTGCAACGCAAGCTCAAAGAAGCGAAGGAGCAGGAGTCCAAATGGAGAGAGGCCTACAAATCAAAGGTCAGAGGTGGGAGGTCCAGTCAAGATTGCCCAGAAGAACAAGAAGGGCCAGAAACGGAAAGCGGGGGTTGGCCAAAACCCCAGCGACACTCTACTCCTCAACATAAGGGAAGCATGTGGGATAACTCTTACGTCCCGCACCACCAAACTCTAGAACAAGAGTACAGGAGCGGCAGGAATGGCAGCTATCTCTCCGAGCCGCCACACTTCCGGAACAACCACCACTCATGGGACTCGCCCTGGGAGGAAGAAGACGGGGGCCGTTATGACGTTTCTCAGCAAGAGGAATGGAACGACCACCAATTCTCAGAACAGTCCCCAAGGGAGCAAGGACGCCAAAACAGCCGAGACACCTTTCGCTCGCGGAAATCACCATGGGAGCACCAAGGTGAAGGCAAGAGCAAAGGATCACCGTGGGAGCACCACAGCAAAGGCCAGTATGAGACTCCTCTTCACCGCAGCAAGGATGTCCGCCGCTCACAGTGCTCGTCCTGGGAGCATGAAGGCAGGGGCCATAATGACGTTTCTTGGCATGAGGAATGGCACGACCGCCAATTCTCAGAACAGCCCCTAAGGGAGCATAGACGCCAGGACAGCCAAGATTTCTGTCGCTCACAGACCTCACCTTGGAAACACGAAGACAAGGGCCAATACAGATCACCAGTTTCCTTCATCACTGGGAACCCAATCAGCAGCCAGCCTTCCTCAATTGTCAGGCTGGAAAGGAATCCCCCCCAAGGTTTGGGAAAGCAGGTTGAGAAAGCAGTGGAGACAGACGTTGGGGCTACGATGGGCAAGAAGCAGACTGCAGTGAGGAGGCCAGCAAAGTCACCAAGCCCATACCTGAACAGAAGTGGATCATGCAGCCATTCCCCGAGCCAGCTAAGGCAGTGTGTCAACTGCCAAGAGTTGGGCCACTTCTTGCGTGGGTGCCCCAATCGTAAATGTAAACTGGTGGGAGCAGAGATTACGGCATCGGAAAACTAGGAAGGGGTGGTCAGCGCGACCAATCGCCACCCCTCCTTAACCGAGGTCGCCCACCGGACCGAGTGTCACACTTTGGCCCGGAAATCCAACAGGCTCCACCCATTGAACAGAAAACCCGGGTTCCAATAGCTGCAAAGAACAAGGAGACAGGAGAAGTCCAGGCCCACTCAACACTGAACACTGTAGGAGGTGCTAGGAAGCGCAACCAATTACCACCCCTCCTTAACCAAGGTCACCCGCCAGACCGAGTATCACACTTTGGCCCAGAAATCCAACAGGCTCCACGGCGACCCCTCATCATAAGCCGCTCCCAGGATCAGCCCTCATGCCCGGACCGAGATTTCAGGCCCCATCTTTGGAGCAATCGCTGGACCGAGTATCACACTTCGGCCCGGAATTCCAACAGGACCAGAAATCCCAAGATCCGGTAGCTGCCCAGGACAAGAAGACAGGAGAAGTCCCAGCCTGCCTAACAGTGAATGCCATAGGAGGTGTTGGGAAGTATGACCTATCACCAACCCTTCTGAACCGAGGTTGCCCCCTAGACCAGACTCCACCCATGAACTGGGGATCCCAAAATCTGGAAAATGGTCAGGACAAGAAGATTGGAGAAGTTCCAGTTCACCTGCCAGCGAACTCTGACAAGTCACCAACCCTTTTCAACCAAGAACACCACCCGGATCCGACTTCACACTTGGGCCAGGAAGTTCCGTCCCAGCTCTATGAAAATCACTTTCTGGAACAGGCACCACGCTTGGACCAGGAAACCCGGCAGGAATCACTTGGGCTCGAGCAAGAGGAAGAGCATCCCCTGGCCTCGGCTCCATCCTTTGGCCAAAGTCCACAACAGGTGACCAATGCCACAGGCAAGAAGGCGTCCCAAGACAAAAAGGCTAGAAGAGTTACAGCTCAACCACTTGTGAACACAGCGGGAGATGCTGCACACAGGGAAGACCAAGAAGTCAAGCTCCTGTCTACAGTCTGTGGAGGCCAGATTAGGAGCGTCACCGGTTCCCTGCAAGTGGCCATACCACCCGGTCTGTGGGAGAGTGGTGTCCCTAGGCCACCCATCAACATCGCGGGGCTCGTAGGCCAAGGGGGAACCCTGATCCTCCTTCCGCAGCTGCCTGGGACCCAGTTTGCTTTCGCTGGCTGGGACCCAGACAACGACCAGCTCCCCGCACCAGCTAGACCGCCCATCAACATCGCAGGGCTCATGGGCCAAGGGGGTGCCCGACTTCTCCTTCCCCAGCTGCCTGGCAACCAGTCAGCTCTTGCTGGCCGGGACCCAAACAACAATCAGCCCCCCACATCAGCCAGAGGTCTCGAAGTGACCTTTGGAGGCATTGGACTCCGTAGGGTCCAATGGGGGAACCAAGCAACAACCCCCGAGCCAGAAAGGGCAGAAGAGGAGAACCATACGGTCTCAATTGAGGGGACTGCACTGCCCTCAAAGACAGCCAGTTCAACCAGGGCAGAGGCCAATGTACCAAGGCCCCCTGAGAATGGAAAGGTTCCACCGCGAAAACAGAAGCTGGTGCCCACAACAAAAGCTCACCCACCTAATGCAGGGGCCCCTAAGACTATGTTCAGTACCTCAGGAAATCTTCTGAGGGCTGACCGCCACCCGGAACTGGATCAGGTGGTGCAGAGCCTGGAGCTGTGCAAGCTCCTTCAGGAGACCAACAATCCCTACCTCTGCCCACGAGGTATCTGGTCCGACCAGCATGGACTGACTTCCATCCGCCTGGTGACGGGCCGAGTAGGAGAACTCCGAGGAATCCCACCCAGTCTCGGCTTGGAGATCTCCTCAAGGAACACCCGGAAGTTCTTCCGGCTGTAGGTCAAGAGGACCTAACCCTGTATATAGTAGTGACTAGATGCCTAGAACATATAGAACTGTACATACACCCGTAGTTGCTAGGCCATGAACATTCAACCAAGATGTAAACTTAGGACTAGCCTCGTCTGACAAGGATGGCCCTCCTGCTGATTGAGGGTGCCCTCCTAAAAAAATGGAACGAGGTAGAGTGTTGTCGACGCTCGGCGACGCTCGGCGTTTCCGGCGGTTTCCGCTGCTCGCCCCCGATGTGCGAGCCTGCCGGATAATCAGAGTTACCCCATCCGTCGAAGCAGCAGGACCCATCCTTGATTGCCTCGCCGGAACTTGGTAATTCCTCACCAGAACTCCTAAGTAAGTACAGATATTTGCTTACAGTAGGAGTAGGAACAAGGCCTAGACTCAACTCAAATACAAGCTGTTGAAACGCGGTTCTAGCAAACATTTCTCATGGACCTTATGTGATAGGCTGGATCTACTGTATGCAGTGTAAAATCTAACCTGTTCTAAACGATATGCTGCCTGTCACCTCATGTAGTCTACATGAACATTTCTCTGAGGTGACCGTCCCCTTGACCCATCTGCTCACAAATGGAAGCCACAGCTCGATGAATTCGTTTAGTCGCTTCCAAACGCACGCTTCACAATCTATATATCATACTGTTTGAAGGATATCTTTTGCTGCCCGGCGTGTGCTAAGAGAACCAATCGAAGTCATACCCTGCGCAGATTCGCTGGTATCCGACCGTACCGTTCTCTAATAGGCATTTGAGACAGCAGCCTGCTGGACAACAGCAGAATTAGCCAACATGGCCGACCTCGTGGAAAGCGTGTTGCAAGCAGCTGCAGAAAAAGAGGCTAGATTTAAGCCAATCGACGTACATAAAGATATTGAATTGGAAGTAGATGAAGGAAATCTCTTGGCAATAGATAGGAATCCGATTGAACTGAAAAATTTTAGGTAAGGATTCTGTTATCTCCAATGTTCTCTACGGTACTGGTGAATTCACATATTATCGCTCAGGTCGTCCATGTGCACGTTCGCAAGAGTGGCAGGCCTTGCTCTTCCAATTCGACAAATGGCGCTATATTCAATGATTTACTATCCGCTGGAAATAACATGTGAATTACATGTTTAACATGTGTATGTACTATGTGTTTAACCTATCACACCGGGTCACCCACCGCCTCAGTTTATTATTATTTTATTATTAAGGGATCCATTAAGTACGATGCCAGACCATCTTGTTACTCAGGCCCGAAAAGCTAGCTATTCTCACAGACGGGCTGACGTCAGGGGGAAAGCAACAGGCTCCGCCCTCGTCACGAAGGGGAAAAAGAACAAAATAATGGAATATGGATCAGAAGTTTGGTAGAGTAGAGGAGCCAGTTTTCGCGCACTAATGACGAAAATGTATGTTTTGAGATAATATTTAATGAAAAAAATAAATCCATCTAATCTTTTTCTACCTATACGACGTGAAATAAAGTGTGTGAACTCATTTAGAAAAAAAATTACAAAAAATTGGATTTTCTCTCTGATAACCTATTACATTACATTTAGAGGTTCTGTAGCCAATTTTCGCGCACTGTAGCCTATTTTCGCGCATTTTGTAGCCAGTTTTCGTGCATTTTGTAGCCAGTTTTCGCGCATTTGGCCTTAATTTAGGGCTAAAATGGGTAAAATATTCAGTACTTAAAAAAAAAATCATCAACGGAGCATCAGAAAAGGATTGTCTACTGGTATTTGTTAAGTAAAATGACTTTCCACTTTAATAGGATTTATAAAATGCGTGGCAATAATGCCATGTTGTCTAAAATTAATCTGACAGATTAGATCACATTTTTGGAGTAAAATGACGAAAATGTATGTTTTGAGATAATATTTAATGAAAAAAATAAATCCATCTAATCTTTTTCTACCTATACGACGTGAAATAAAGTGTGTGAACTCATTTAGAAAAAAAATTACAAAAAATTGGATTTTCTCTCTGATAACCTATTACATTACATTTAGAGGTTCTGTAGCCAATTTTCGCGCACTGTAGCCTATTTTCGCGCATTTTGTAGCCAGTTTTCGTGCATTTTGTAGCCAGTTTTCGCGCATTTGGCCTTAATTTAGGGCTAAAATGGGTAAAATATTCAGTACTTAAAAAAAAAATCATCAACGGAGCATCAGAAAAGGATTGTCTACTGGTATTTGTTAAGTAAAATGACTTTCCACTTTAATAGGATTTATAAAATGCGTGGCAATAATGCCATGTTGTCTAAAATTAATCTGACAGATTAGATCACATTTTTGGAGTAAAGAATACGCATATTTATGCATTTTTCATTTCTAACATCATTATAAATTCCCCTGAGTTAAAGATGAAAAATGGATGCATAAAATCATGGCCCATAATAATTTTTGGAAAGTGTCTGTACAATTATATGAACAGTTTTATTTTTTCAATTTTTGTATTATTTCATGCAATTTTAAGAGAAAATTCGGAAATTTTGGGAAAATTTGCCCTAAAATGTGCAGAAACTAGCAACTGACATGTTTTTTGTATTTAGTTTTCACGCATGTGCCTATCTCAGAAACTATGCATAGATATTTAAGTATCTGACACTAAAATGGTTGTATATCACCATAAACTAATGTCCAACAAATTTAGATGATTTCCTGGTGCTCATAATTAAAAACAGTGATATGATATTAGTTAATTCCAAAAATATTGAATTTATAAGCCTCCCACCAATTAGTCAATAACAGGGCATCATTAAACCTATTTTTGCCTCTAAAACACACAATTTTCGATGTATCATCATGATTTTTTTACCCCGGATCCCTCTTGATGCCCCTCTGAATATAAGAATACAAAAATGCTTGTGTGACATGTTAACAAAAAATGCGTTCATAAAAATGAGAGTAGTATCTACAAAGAGAGTAGTATCTAATAAGCTATTTCAATTAAGAAAGTTAAGGCGATATCTTGATACTTACACTGCCATTTCTGTTTATAAGCAAACGATATTACCATATTTTGACTATAATGGTATGTTTTTGTTATGCTCTACTCTAGAGCAAAAACGTGAACTTCAAATTCTTCAAAATAATGCTCTGCGATTATGTTTGAATATTAAACTAACAGATAGATATACTCATAATGAAATTCACCGTATGTGTAAATTGAACTCACTTGAACAAAGACGAATTGTACAAATTTTGAGACAAATTTATAAACATAGTTTGAAGACTGAAGCTATTAAATCTCCTGTTCGTGTAACTAGACAATTTAATAAGAAAGTTTTTGTAATTCCATCCAAAATTCATTGGTCTTTTAGAAAAAATCCATTCTTTTGTGGCCTCAAATATTGGAATAATTTGAGTGCCGAACTCCAAAATTCAGAAAGTGTGACCGTCTTTATGAAACATATAAAGTCTATGTATAAGGATTATCTTGATTTGTTGGACATGTGATTGTAATTGTTAATAGATTTGAGTGCTTATCCATTTTGATTGGTTAGACATGTGACTGTATTTGATATTTTTCTGTAAAATTTATTGACCACTAGTATTACTTATTGTTCTGTATATAGGTCACCTTTTTTCATTTTTCATGTTTGTAATGAACTGAAAAACAGGGGTAACTCTGACGTTTATTACTGAATAAAACTTTATGCACAAAAAAAAAAAAAAAAAAAAAAAAAAAAAAAAAAAAAAATGCGTAAAATGCGCGAAAACTAGAGATGCGCGAAAACTGGCACCTCTACTCTATAGATTTAAGGAAAACAACAATTTAGAAACATTTAACTTGATGTAAATTAAATTTAAAAGTACATTAGGAATACGATCACAGACCCCAACTGATGCTGTTTTCAGCGAGACTGGACGTTTCCCAGTGCAACTAAGAAGACACATCAGTACTCTAAAATACTGGTTAAGAATAGCTTATTTACAAGAGCATAATCCAATTCGCAATGTATTTGATGCATTGGTCACCCTTCATCATAACGGCCAGAGAAACTGGTGGTCTGAGGTACATAAACTCCTAGAATCGCTAAATCTGTCTGAGCCAGAACTTATTATAGCTGCACCAATCACTGTGAGAAATAAAACACTGGCAGAACTAAGAGAAAGACTGTACAATATGCATATGGAAAACTCTTTACTGAGAGTGAAAGACAACACTAAGGGAAAACTAAGAAAGTTAGAGTAGGGTTGCCAGTTTTCGCGCATTGCTAGTTTTCGCGCATTTAACGCATTTTTAATGACGCATTTTTTACATAATGATTATACAAAGTCTAGGGTACTCTCATATGAAAGATGGTTTCATGACTGAGCATAGGTGCAACTTTTATGAATTTCTTTTAGTAAAAGCTTCCAGATATTGTGAAGACCATTTCCTAAAATTATGATGACTTATAATGCGCTGTACACCCTTTTTTTCACTTCTTTTTACAAGCAAATCACCACTTTTGTCAGTTTATGAAAATGCACAAATATGCGCATTTTAGACCCTTATAAGTCTATTTCAGATTTCAGATTTTCAAAGACAACATACCATTCCTTTTATGCGTTTTATGGAGCATTTAAATGTTAAAGAACCTTTTATAACACATATATCAGTAGATAATCTCTTCCTAATGATCTAATGACGTTTTTTTCTATTTAATTAATATTTTACCTATTTTACACAAAAAACATGGTAAAATGCGCGAAAACTGGCTACAGAATGCGCGAAAACTGGCTACAGTGCGCGAAAACTGGCCATATTTTTTTCCATGATTATTTTCGTTGGCATTTTTTCATCCATTATACTTACAAAAATGAAAATTCTAATCACTTTTCATGTACATTTTTCATCATATCATGAATTTCTGTTCTTAATGCGCGAAAACTGGCAACCCTACTCTACTTACTTTGCATGACTAATCTAAAACATTTGGCAGCACGTCATGTAAAATCTAAGGTGGCTAAGGAAAATAGAAAATGTACAAACTGCTCCTTGAATGAGGTTGAGGATGAGCAGCACTTTCTCCTAAGTTGTTCACTATATGATGGCCTGCGACAAACTCTTTTTAACTCATTATCACTGAACAACTCTACAATTTCCCCGGAAGACTTGTTTATTTCTGTTATGGGTAGTAAAGATGTTAAAGTTATCAAAGCACTTGGTAATTATGTATACTCTGCATTCAAAACCAGAGAAAACCGTGTGCGACAATATTGACCAGTATATCACTAGCCTTTAGCAAAGTTACACAGCATCTCATTATTAGTCCATTGCTACCTAGTCAGTTGTTACAGATGTCATAGCTTGTGCCAACAAGGTCATGGTGCTCTTTTTGCGAATATTGTATCACTATAACCTGTCCATTCATTAACTGAATCTCTAAATAGTTAGAACCGGATAGCAAATGTTGATCTAGATCTCAGGACACATATATATGCCTCTCTACACTTGCAGTTATCAAAAACATAACAGTATTGATATCAGCGGTATCTTGATTGTCATATTTTTATTGTTGTCTTAATGAACACCTTTGTTTGTTGTATATATGTTACTGTCTTTGTAAATGACACATGAGATCAGCTTGTAATGACTCTTTGTTGTCAATAAAAGCACTACTACTACTACTACTACTACTTTAAAAGCATATAATTCATAAGCACTTTTGGGAAATAGTTTACGATAACGTTGAAAAGGACATTATTTATGTCGCCAGACCCCACTTGATAGCATTCAAACCAGGCTAGGAAAATTCCTCCAATTTTCTATTCGTAGGAGGATAACCAACCATACAGGGACACGTACAGGGTACCAACACAGGGACACAGGGAAAATAGCAAAAAGAAATTCCCTGACAGGGAAAACAGGGAATTTGCACCAGGAAGACACAAGGAATTTCATTTGGCGAGGTTCTGAAATTCCTGTTTCTCAAGATAATAATTATCAGGGATTTGACTTTTTGTTGCTGGGTTGCCCAAATCTTTTCTGCATTCAGAGGTTTTTAAATTTGAACAACTTGCTGGATATGACACAGGGAAAAATTACAATGGTGGGACAGGGAAATCTCAAGAGAAAACACAGGAAATTTGAAAATGTAATTTGTGTTGGAACCCTGTTCATGCTGGTGGACGGATAATGCCACAGTACTAGTCTTTCAGACCCTACCTTTTCCTCATGCAAATATTTTGTCCCACACTTTTCTCATGGGAGTACTGTACATGAAATTTTCCAAATAAAATGTCAATAATGTAAGGCCTAGAGCCAAAAATATTCCGTGAGCAAGTTGTATGTGTTATACGTCAGTACACCCCAGCCAGAGAAATTGTGATAAATGTTATCTACAATCCTTGTACTCTTTTTCAACTGTAGGGGCAAGAAAGCAAGTTACTTGAAGAAACTTGCTAGAGACAATACCCAAATACTTTTCAACAAAATATGGCAGGTACGTTATGTTTCGTTTTATATTATTAGTACTTGTAAGCTATTAACCTTCAATCCTTAACAGTATTTCACGAGCTGTTTCAAAGTGCTCGAATGTTGATAATACATTCCTAAATGTGTAGTCCCCGAAGATCAGTGCCTTGCTATAAAACGAATATAGCAGATGTCTTTCTCTTTCAAGTATGAAAATAACTAGATCAATGCAGTACTGGTGCGAATATAATTCCTTTTATTGTATTATTGACCATGACGAAAAAGTATAAAATTGATGTCGAGTAAGTATCACCAAAATGATATTTCTTTTTGTTTCAGCTAAACACTGAACGAGTGGACCAGATTGTCGTTGCACAGGTAAGATATAATTATTCAGACACTGCTCCGTGTGACCAAGCAGTGAACAAAGTATCTCATAATTCAACCATAAGTTGTCCAGAAAATAAAAATCCATATCTAATTTTCTGTGAACAGTGATACAAAAAAAACAAGATAGATGAATTTCAGTCGAGATCTTAATAAGCGTGAAATCACTTTCACTATAATCTTCAGTGTTTTGTTTGTATTTCAGCTTCCTTTGCCGAAATCAATCCTGCCACGCGAAAAGATAGTAAGTTTTCATCCAGAATTCTAGTCTTCTTTTTCCTCTCTCTATTTAAAAAAATATTTAGATTTTTCAAAGACATATTGTGGATCATTAGAATGTAATTAGAATATTTTTCTGACAATTTGAAATTAACCAGGCTTCGCAGTGATAGAAAAAATTATCATTATTGTATTAAATTGATTAAAAATGACATCCCTCACTTTCAACAGATCCCTAAAGAAAAGGCAGAGACCAAATGGAGCGCCTATGCTAAAACTAAGGGAATAAATAAGAGAAAGAAAAGCCGAATGGTGTGGGACGATGAACAAAAGGAGTGGCGTCCACGGTGGGGCTACAAACGTGCTGGTGACCTTAAGGACGACTGGGTACTCGAAGTACCTGCCAATGCTGGTAAGAAAACTGAGCAACTAAGCCCTGGTATTTGACTTTATGGGAAAAAAACGTTGAACCGTAGCAATTAATGTTGATATGTTGTTGGGCGGAATCAACGATCCCTTAGCAGGTGTAGTTCTAATATTTTTGGTACAATACTGAAAATAATGAAACATTTAAGTGAATTTGCTATTTGATTTTACAGGTATGTAAGTTTTCAAATTTTAATCTGATTTCAGGTTTTTTCACATCATCGCCTCAAATTAATTTTCAAACTGAATTCCTTCCTTGACGTTTTATGGCATTTTAAGATTATTTTAGATTTCCTCTCTGGGGTTTCAGATTTTTTCATCAATCCTGACTTACACCCCTGTGATTACATCAAAGTGTTGATATGTTGTTGGACCATAGTACAATACTGAAAATGGCGAAATTTAATTGAAAATATTGAACCTTTTAAAATACACAATTGATACGAAACATTAAGTAAACGAACTCTTCTCCCCAGTGACTCATAAACGTGTTGCTTTTTGAAAATGTTGGGAATGGTAGCATAGGTTGCTTGCAATGCCTTATAAACTTTATGATGTCTTAGATTTTTCATAAATTTATTTCCTAACAAGATATTAAATTGAAATTTCTGAATTTAAGGCATTAAAAAAGTCTTTAATGTTTGAGAATCACTACATGTAACAACAGTTCTAAACCTTTGTCGATTTATTCAATTAATTCTTAAATAGTAAGAATATTTCTTGAAATTTAGAAGTTTTCGTCTTAAAAATCTTTAATCATATCTCTTTAATGATACGTCCGAAACCTGTAAACACCCCGTAAACAATCCTGTCGGTTTGTCTTCTGTAACCTTAACATTATACTTACATTTCCATTTAATCGATTTACCTTCTCAGATCCATATGAGGACCAATTTGAGAAGAAGAAGACCGCCAAGAAAGAGCGTGTTGCAAAGAACGAGCTCCAAAGACTACGTAATATTCAGCGGAACATGAAAGGAAAACTTAAAAGTAAGGGATTGAATGATCATTATAATATGTGTTTAATGACTATTACGAACACAGTGATAGGGTCTTGTTACATGTTACATATGTAATTTTTTGTTTCCGTGTGTGGTTGCTGTGAGTGAATACACTCCGTCACGTCCCATATCTTCCATGTGAGAAATTAATGGTAAAGCTATTACACGGAGTATTCCCCAATTTGAGAACTTCGTTAATTTGTGATTGATAAACGGCCCCTTGGTGAAAAGATCTATTCGATACAGAGATCTGTGATTCGAAAAGTCAAAACTACACAGCATACGTACTTGCACTTGTTTACTCATTTCTGCTGTCCGATCTACTTGATGATAAACGTATAGCTTTTGTCCTGTCGCTTCCCTTCTTGTACGAACTTAACTATTCCAAATTATTGAAACAAATTACATGTAAGTAACAGAGATACAAATTTTCCTAAATTTGTTGGATTTCCTTGCATAACTGATTTTTCCTACATTGCCTGTTTTTAATTGTTTTGTATTAGTTTCAAGCTATTCAAATACATGTACACATTAAATGTCAGGTCTCTATTTCTAAATGTTATTTCCTTCCTGGTTGCCTCAAGAAAAAAGGGAGGAAAAGTGTTTCCTAATTTTTCACCATTCGCGAGTTTCATCTCCGAATGTGACTGATTCCTGTTGATTGTTTTAGCCCCTGGAGTTGGAATCCTACCGACACCAGCCCCTGACAAAGGGCAGGTAACTAGAGCACTAACCGAGGCCCGACGGTCCACAGCCTCCATAGGACGTTTCACAGACAAACTAGCCAAAGAGAAAACAGAGAAAGGGCTTGGGAAAAAACGCAAGGTATGTAGTTCGTTTGGCACTAAAAGTTGAGACTTATTTCATATACATGCAAATCTGTAAAGTGCAGGTGACTAGAATACTTATATATAAGACCCGCGGGGGTCGTCAGAGGGTGCCTGTACGACCCATAGGGGATCGTCACGTACTGAGGGCTACGCCCTCAGTACGTAGAATCCCCATGGGTCATACAGGCACCCTCTGACGAACCCCGCTGGTCTTCTTATTTAAGCAGGGATGTCTGTTTTCAGACTTTAGTCTGATTTCAGATTTTTTTAGACTTAAGGAAACTGGCATAAAATTGATTAAATATGGTCAAAACGTGGATAAAATCTCAATAGTATCCAAAGACATGTTTGACAGTGGCAATCCACTTCTGAATACAGTTTCTAAACATTAAAACCAGTTCAGACTTTCTTCAGACTAAGTTCAGATTATCAGAATAGTCTGAAACCTTTCTGAGCAGTGAATAAATACTGGCTTCTGATTGGTTGATATTAATGCAATTCAAGTATGACTCCTAAAATTTCTTTGATAAAACAAATCCTATAAGAACAAGAGTTATAGGTTGTAATTTTATCATTTATTATGTTGTTGAATTGAGAATGAATATATTTTACAATTCCTTTGTCATTTGGACAATGCTCCACTCTCCAAACACAGGCAACCATTCCAAGCACAGATTTGTGTACTCAATATCATATAGGTTGGCATTAACTGTAAGGTTTCAGACTTTTTCATCAAGCCTAACTTACATCCCTGTTTAAGGGTCTTCTTATATAAGTATAAATAGGGAGGAAAAGTGTTTCGTCAGAGGGTGCCTGTACGACCCATGGGGGATCGTCACGTATTGAGGTACGCACGATCCCCATGGGTCGTACAGGCATCTGAGGACAAGCCCTAAGGGTCTTCTCTATTTTATCAACCAATCAAAGCTCTAAACTTTCTAAAAATAGTGAATACAAGGAGCGGTACATACAGCCCATAAATACGCACTGCTCCTTATATGCACCGCTCAGTGGCTGTGTGGGTGATAATTGGGAGGCGGGCCTTAGGCCGCCGACCTTCTCTACACTCTTTTTTGACTAGGTTGATTCAATGCATTTCAATGGGGATCAGAAAAGTTGTTAAAATTTTGTGACCAATTTTTCGTTCCACTTTTCTCAATAATGCCAGCATTATAATCTTCAAACTATATGTATTTCAGTAGTTCTGTTTCTAGTATATGGTGGTTTGGTTCCAAAATTGTGAAATATTTGGTTGTTTTGTTGTAATTCTAGAGAGAATCCATATTTTTTTTGTCACAAAGTTGAAATAGGAAATTCCTATAGTTAAGGAAGTAGGTCATCACTCTCCAAGCACAGCAAATCTTTTTCCCATAGAGATACATGGAGATTGACAAAGAAGGTTCCACTCTCTAACTTCTCACAATCTCCAGGCAGATGTTTAGTATTGAAATGGTATTGCGCAATCATGCACAGTTCTTATGCAATTCGCAATTCCTTCTAACATTATTTTCGCCCGCCTCCTTCGGTACGGCAGTACCTGAGATAAGCATAGTACCCGATAATCTAGTATTTTTGGGTGGCGTTCTCATAAATTGAGGGCCTGGGGTGGGAGGGAGTTGGAAGAGAGAAAAAACTGGCATAGGGAGTAATGGCAGCTTTGTACCAACTTTTTGAATACTGTTTTAATTGCTCGTTGAGGAATGCATATCTATAGGATGCGAATCAGTTTACATAAAAATTTCCCTCTAAATGATAAAAGATATATCTACAATTTAAAGAGCGTATTTTCTCTTATTTCAACAATAGTAGAGATGGTGATTGTGGTATTTATCACAAAAGCAGCATCTCGCTTAGACCCTTCTCTTTCATATCATTGACAAAATAATGCAC
Organism: Lepidonotus clava; assembly: GCA_936440205.1. Lineage (NCBI taxonomy): Eukaryota > Metazoa > Annelida > Polychaeta > Phyllodocida > Polynoidae > Lepidonotus > Lepidonotus clava. The sequence continues at coordinate 27,463,573 of OW387135.1, forward strand.
TTTTTCTTGCAGTTTGAACCGAATTTCGGCGATTTTTCGCAAGAAAAGAAAAAAGCCCTTGACATCTTAAATAAGGTAACCTCCAAACAGCCAATCCTTGACACAACAAGAGCAGCCAACCAACAAATCGCTGCTGAACAGCGGATACGGTGAGTTGAGTTTATTGAAAAACCAAGTTCCTTACCTTTAGAATGTGTTATGTTTCAAGAAACTCCCCTGTTAAAGGGAGTCAAAACCAATATAATTAACAAAATTTTCAAAACTGAGATAAGCATAGATGTAGTCCAGTTAAGGTCAGTGGTAAAGTATTAGCTGTGAAAACTAGCTCAAACTTAAGTAGAATGCCACAAGAGATCGCAATATTTGCATTTGTTTTTAAACAAACCCTATTTTATTAATAAACTGAGGTAATTTGGAACATAATGTTGATGAATTGATATCATGAGTCAGTGTGAGGTTCATCAAATCCTCAGGTTTTTCCATACCTCTTTACCTTGGGTCAGAAATCGGTACTTTCTATTTGCTACGAAATATACCAGTAGTTTTAGGCTAGTGACACAATAGTGGTGTAGTTTACAGCATTGGGTATATAGTAGTAAATAAATAAAAGTTTCCCAAATAATAAATCGCTGGTGATTTCACATCTTATTATCCTTTTTACCGATAGATCCGATAATAAAGTTGCGTCTTTGGTGAATAGTTAACAGAATATTGCCCACAATCACAGGATACAAATGACAAATAACGATTTTTTAAATTTAATTTCAGTTCCACACAGAAAACTCCAAAGAAAGCCAAAGGCGGTCAAAAGGGAAAAGAAGGTGGTAATAGAAAAGGTGGAAAGAAGTTCACACCAGGAGGAAAGAAAGGAGGGCCGAAGGGTCAAAAGAAAGGAGGGAAAAAGTAAATTCAGTAAAAGCAGTAACGTGGGGTGGGGGTAATTAAGGGTCTAGACAAAAAAAAAAAAATGTTGATGAATTTATTAATTCACCGAGGTGAATTTGCTATTTTGTAAATAAAAGTATATCATTTTAACTTTGTTTCTCTTTGTTGGTATATAGTTTCAGCGATCAATCTCTAAAAGTGTAGTTGTAGACCTGATTCTTGAATTTCTAATTATTTCTGCCCCTTTGATTTGGTGGCTGTCAAGTCTATGTACCGGTACTCTAAGGTGGTAATGGGGTCTCCAAATGGAGAGGTTCGGATTTGAATTGTTCTGTTTTCGTTTCCTGTCAACTTTAATAATTGATGGGCCAGACTAAGATTTCCTGAGTTCCGATTTGCCATGTCTCGCCTGTCAATTTGTGTAAATGCAAAGTGAGCCATTGTCGTTTCAATGACCACTGATGATCCCTACAACACCACAAGGCCCTTTGGCTACAATTTAACCTCTGTCCCCATTCATGCTTTCCTAGAAGAGATTTCGAATCTGGTCTGCGAGTTTTGCTAAGTTGAAGGGATTCTGGTCATTTTTTTGGAGGGGAAAACTTCCAGAAAACAGAAATACGTTAAGCAGTCGCGGATTTTGGGGGCACAAACACCCCTCCCCTATTTTGGCCAAAATTTAGTTCAAAAAAATTAATAAAAATGGCCCGAAGAGCAGGGAGAAATTTTCGGAATTGGACGCCCCACCTTTTGTCTAGTTTGAGAATTCCTGCATCGGCAAAGCGGAAAGTGAAAATCCCAAATATAGCCAAAACCAGTCATATTAAACAGGATTAAACTTAAATTAGCATAGATCTATATGGATATTAGAATAGAGTAAATAAGCTTTGATTCTCGGAGCTTAACTCAGGGCTGTGATATCATCTAGGCTCTCAATCACAGGGCTATGCTTGTGCAGTCACCCGTAGCAAGAACCTTATCAGCTTGCCCTACTTATCAAATAAAGCCTAGATGATGTCACATGCACTGAGGAGAAGCCACTATATATCTACAATATAATTTTTGAATATTAATTCCTCCCATATTCATGATATATTAGTGGTTGTTTCTGTAGCAATGTTTCAAAATTTACATATTCAACATAATATTAACTAAAATTGCCTTTGCAGTTCTCCTTTAACCCTTTAGTGACGGCTCCATAGAAAATCGATCACATATGATCGATGGTCAGTAGACCTGTTTGTCCTAGAATTTCATTCTACACTTATTATTTAGAGGTGAAATGACATTTTGCCAAGGCTCCAATAATGACAAAAAAAAGCTGGTTCTCAGAGAGTAACACTTAAGACATAGGAAATATGTATGTCTCGCTGTGAACAAGTCAACTACTGATTTTTTTTTTTTTTTTTTTCAAAAACATGATATAAAAGTTACATTTTGAAGTTTGAAAATGATGAGAAATTTCATTTTTTGACAAGTCATGGTGCTTTCCAAAACCACCGGCACCCAGAGCCTGGCAACAGCGCAAGTGCATGTGTACTAAAGGACGGAGATAGTCTTTGGGATTTTGAGGCGCCCGGCAACAATGACATGCATTGAAATTGGACTTTATACCTTCTGGGTCCATTTCAGACCTTGGCCTACCGGCTGTGGTCCAATGGACACAGAGGTAAATGTATCCGACCTTATACTCCATAATAATGTCTTCTTATTATATCAACAATATGATATAAAAAGCACTTATAACTAGTATTTTTATATAAAGACAACAATGTTTGGTAGACATTTTCACATAGTTCTTTTTATACTTAATGACAAATTCTTAAGAATATTTCTCCTCTCATGGAAGCTCCGCTCCAGGACAGACATTATTATGACTTGTTTTTTTCAATATTTATGGAAAAAATCTGATTGTGCTGAAAGGATAGGATATGCCTAATTCATTCATAAATAGCCCACTTGTTATATCCTGAGGGTAGATCTATGTTGGACTCTACCTTTAGCAATTTTAGAAAATCTTTGAAGGGGAACATCTTTTCCACCCATAAAATGATAAAAGTTAGATAACAGTTTGATAGGCATTTTTTTCCTTTTATTTTGTATATTTTTCCTGAAATGAAGATATACATCTAGATCTAGAGTAGTATTGCCAGTTTTCGCGCATTAAGACCAGAAATTTATTAAATGAGGAAAAATGCACATGAAAAGTGATAAGATTTTTCATTTTTGTAAGTATAATAGATGAAAATATGTCACCGAAAATAATCATAGAAAAAAATATGAAAACATGAAGAGTAGAGGAGCCAGTTTCCGCGCATCTCTAGTGTCCATAAAATGCATTTTAAGCATTTTATGGACATATTTTTTCTGTAGGTATTAGATATGCTATTTTTAAAATGCCAGACCCAAAATAATGTTCTTATGCAATTAATTTGTCATTTTTAATGATGTTTCATATATATTTATGTATTCTAAGGCCAAATAAATGTATCAATGTCCTTATTATTAAGGAAAATGGTGGGATCCTTAAAAAGTTAATATTTCTGAAATAAGGAGCATAACATCATTTTCTTCAAGAAAAGATATAATTTTCTCTAAAAAATATCATAGATATTAGTTTAAAGTGACATACGACCATTTTAATGTAATAACCATAAAATTAAATGGGTAATATAGAAAATAGGCCCCTGCGCGGAAACTAAGGACAATAAATTAGAGAGTCTCTAGTTTCCGCGCATTTTCACCTATTTTTCAGAAATTTCCGAAATTTCAATCATTTTTCCAAAGAAAATAAAAAGAACAATTTTTCCAAGCAAGGTTCTATAATCTTAAGACACTTTCCTTAAATGATATAAATCAAAGATTCAAAACTGAAAACATTTTCTCTCTTTTACTGAGGCGAATTAATGCTTTTGTCATTTATTAAAAATGCACAAATATGCGTACTTCTTCCCTTTTTTCATGAATTTCTTGTTTAGGTTTTGCCAGACAACATAACATTTCTAATTGCATTATTATGAGTTATTAAGAAGTCAACAATTATTTTGCATAACAGATATCAATAGATAATCTTTTTCTGATGGTCCATCTATGATTTTTTTTTCTATTCAATATTTTACTCATTTTACACCTAGAAATCACTAAATGCATGGAAACTGACGCCAAAATGCGCGGAAATAGGCACCAGCTGCGTGGAAACTGAAGAATTATCATCCAAGAGTAAAACAATAAGATTTTACAAAAAAAAAAATTATCTTAATTTTTTTTGTATGACTATGTTCGTAGACGTTATTTCCCTATATATAGATGAAAAAATATTCATTTTTTTCATTTTTTCTTTAGATATTTTGTTAAAATTAAATTTCTTGCCCTAAATGCGCGGAAACTGGCTCCTCTACTCAAAATATTTTGATGAAAATTTAATACATTACTTCTGAGAGTTCTGTAGCCAGTTTTCGCGCATTGTAGCCTATTTTCGCGCATTCTTTAGCCAGTTTTCGCGCATTGTACCACGTTTTGTGTGTAAAATAGGTAAAATATTCAATAGAAAAAAACGTCATTAGATCATCAGGAAGAGAATATCTACTGATATAAATGATAGAAAATATTCTTTGACATTTATATGCTCCATAAATCGCATAAAAGAATGGTATGTTGTCTTGAAAAATCTGAAAGATCAGATAAGACTAATAAGGGTCTAAAATGCGCATATTTGTGCATTTTCATTAACCGACAAAAGTGGTGATTTGCTTGTAAGAGAGTGAAAAAAAAGGGTACACTACATCTACATCTACCGTACATCATCATTGATCTACACCTTGGTTCCTTAGACACCCGCTATTTTGGCCTTTCAAATGCCAATTTCCACATTTGGTAAGTAACGTGCATGTCGGCGCCAAATATCAAATTTGTACAACTGGCACGTCGCCCCTCTTATCCTCGGTTTGTCACGTGGACATCACCAACCGGAAGTCCCCTGAGCGCACTTCCGTCACATCATCACATGACGCCCGGTCAGTGCGCAGTGAGCAGCTTGTAAACAAAAGTTCCGGGAACACAAAGTCCGGAAAGTTTGGCAAAATGAAGGTCCTACTTGTCCTGTGTTTAGTGTCTTGTGGTGAGTAAATTCATTATTTCTATTCTTTGATTAGTTGGTTTGAATTCGTTGACCGATCATTTGGTTTGTCAAAAACTTGCGGCAAGCGCTGTACAACTTGATCACAAACACTCTGCTGTCAGTGTCAGAGTAGATCTACAAGTTCAACTTCAAGTACAAACTTATGAGATTCAAGTCGCTACATCAAAATAATATCGTTATAGCCCACGTTGTTGGTGGGCCTCTCAAATCAGTCATAGAATGTGTTGCCCCTAGGTAGATTGGTATTGTTTTCAGCTGTCAAAGATGAGCTAGACCCCGCCCTGTTGGCCGGTGTCTGACGCCGGTGAATATCAATACAATAGAGACTGGTTTTCTTATTCTATTGATTTTTCCCCTCATCTATAGACATATTTGGTATCAAAGTAAAAGGTCTGTTTGCCTACAATTTCAAAAGTTCATTCCCTTGATAATAACATGTATATTTATTTAATGCTACCATTGCTACACTCCGCAAGTTCTTCCATCAAAATTGGTCCCTATTTTTCAAGTCACATAAAATAAAGATCAAAGACCAATAAGATATCTAATGAAACTAAAATAGTAGATCTATTTATCTACATCATTTTTTTCCTTAAAAATGACTTATAGCAAAACTAACATTCGTATAAAAGTTGCCCTCAAGCTGAGCAGTGAGCCTTCTAAATTTAGATGTCAAAACTGAGCCAGGGCAAAGACAAAGCACCTTGTGGACTAAAACATTACACTCAAAATTAATCAGTTAATACTCAACAGAAACATTTCTAGGTGCTCTTTTTCGCACACGAATGAAAGCAAGATTCCTTAGGCTGCCGAGTTTCATTCTTGCATCGTAGTCGTACTGATAGATGATCCAAACCTACATATGGAGTATATTGCATGTTCTGGGGCCCTGGATGGGGGGGTCCCGATGTCCCGTGTCGAATTTAAGAAAGCCCCCTGTCGCATGTCATTGTCGCTTATTTTTTTCAATGTTCCCTGTTGAATTTAAGAAATAGTGCTGTCTCATGTCACTAAGGTTTTACAGTTGTCTGTCACGTCGTTTATGCTCCATGTCGCATGTCGATTTTAAGAAATGGCCATGTCGCCATTTGATGTGAACAATCACTTACATGGTCACAGGTGTCATGTTCAGAAGTAAAAGTTAAAGGACTTTGTCCTTCAAGGGAGGATCGAGGTGATCTAAGCCTAGAGTAGAGGGCACAGTGAGGTGACATAACCATGATTAGACTACTTTAGATCCAGCCAGTCCTACTCTCACACCTAGGACCAACACTGCACCTACAAGTGAGCAGGCTTAGATGAGTGAGTGATAGGTCAGGTCAGTTAGTAGACCTACCAACGAGACTACAAGTGTAGCTATATTTTTGGGCCTGCGCACAGTTATGACCACTGCATGCATGTGCCTCAAACCAAAGCCCCTTTCAAAGCTCCTTACAGCAAGACTGGCAGGAGCTTTGGAGTGGTTGTCTTGTTTGTACTCAAGCCATGCAACCCATTGGTTTTAGGTCTAAGGAGGGGTGTAGACTATAAAACTATCACAGATCACCCTGAGTCTTATAACTGATTGCCTTGGGTAATAAGTCATTGTATTGTAATAAAGTCATGACGTCTGTTTATTAAAATTACTAGCTATTTTCCTTCATGTTTGTTTTATATTTAATCAACGCATCATAGTGAATCTCTCCTGTCACAAGATTCAAAAACATGTTCCCCTCGGAGCTCGTTAGCGGAAGTGCCGGCACATTTTTTGTAGTGCTGCAGAACTCCAGGATGCAAGAGTTCTGTAGCACTACGAAAAAATGTGCCGGCACTGTAGAAAAGTTAACGTGCTAGCATCTCCCTGTATGCATCCATGTGACTTTCATTTTGACAGAGAATCATACAGTATTTAGTGATGTTGACGAAAATTTGCTGCCGCACGTCATAATGAAAATCACATTTCCCCTCTGGCTCTGGAAGCCGGGGCTGTAACCCCCACCGTCGACATACTTGATATTTCATGACAATAAAAAAAATATACACACGCTCTCAGACACCCCGATCCTCTTTCACCCCTACATGCCGGCTCCACCATACCTTGGAGTCTGACAGTTTTATACAGTTACCTATATTTGATTTATACAGTACTTATGTCACGGTTAGTTTCAAAAGAATTGAAAATAATTTTTCAACCTTTCCTGGTGAAAACATTTCAATATTTACCCCAAAGGAAATGTGCCCTTTTGTCGGGAATTTGAATTTTACTGTCCGTTTATTGTCTGCCCCCCCCCCCCCCCCCCCCAAAGGTATTTAGAAGTCACAACCCAGAATGGCTGGTACAATATCTGGATTCAGCAGAGAACTACTACCGTAACTAAAACCCCTAATTCAAGCCGCGGCTTAAATAAGGGTTAGTTTAAGAAATATGAGCCAATCAGGCCACAATTCTATGGGTGTGGCTTAAATTAGGGGATTTCACAAGCTTGAATAAAATGGCAGTAATGACCAAATAAAATCTTGGAAAAAAAGTTAGGGTGCGGCTTAAATTAGGGTGCGACTTAAATCAGGAGTTTTACGGTAGTAGGACTAGGCTTCTAGGTCGAATTCACCAGCCAGCAGAGGTTGTCAGTCAAATTGGCCTTCATGGGTCACGAGGTCACGAGGTCATGTAGGGACTCCACGTTACCAAGACACCAATGCAGGAGCTCTCGCGCTTTAAATGGGTTATTTATAATGCGGAAGGTTTCTACCTGAGAAACAATAGGTCTAAAGTGAATCCTAAAAATCAATATATTTTTTTACAAATACGAATACAAATAGAATGTATTTCAAGTATTAATTATGAGCTTAACTCTTAATACAAGTAGCTAAAGAATATCTCGGCAGTTAGGTTTGATACCTCTATCATACAATTTCATGCATTTTAGTTATATAAGCCTATGAGTATCAAGAGACTTGGACCTCTGCCATGTTTAGCCTTCATAAACCCAATGGCTCCTGAGGTCTTGTCCAGCGGTCATTGACCCAAGTTTCTTGTTGATACCTGTCGCACCCCGGGGAAACTTGGGTCAATGACCGCTGGACAAGACCCCCTTCCCCCTCCTGCCCCAACCCTTGCGCACCAGCATAATTATATCATAGACGCCGCTGAGTTCAATAGTTCAAGTTAAAATTTTCCATTGTTATTCCCGTCCGCTCAAAGCGCGAATAACATTGTTGATTACGAAATAAAATATTGCGATAGGCTTTGCCACATCTTATATCCTACATGAAGAATTGTCTAGTTCTACTTGAAGAATTGCCTCTTTACCTTTTTTTTGAAACTTACTTATTTAAGGTAAGCTTTCCATGACATAAGTATGGTCATCACCTTTTTTTCCCCCATAGATTCTTTCTACTTAAAGAGTTGTCTCTTTAACTTGTTTGAAACCTACTTTAAGTAAGCTTTTTATGACACAAGTATGGTCATCATCTACTATTTTTCCATAGATTAAAGATTTGTAATGATTTCACATGAGGTTGACAGATTCGTTGCGGTTCCAATATCCTAATTTAATGGACCACACCACTCGATTTCCCCAACAGGGATCAACAGCTTCTTATTGTGTGTTTCTCTTTCTATTACCGGTAGTTTGGAGGACCTTACCGGTAATAGAAAGAGAAACACCAGACTCTGGTCTAGTAATTAGTTGAGATTAGTTGCGTATTGCTATTTTTTAAAATTTGACAGGCGACATGACAACTAAGTGACAAATGACAATTCTCTCTTCTTGAATTCGACATGCGTCATGAGCTTTAAAAAGATAGTCTTAGATTCCCCTAAGTCTTTTTTTTCCCCGCTAGTAGCGTTCCAAGCCTGCGACGCGTCCCCTCCCCTGCTCCCCCACCTCATTTTGTCCGGGTTGCACGTACTGCTTGTTCTATTTATACTGCAAACGTATTAATGTTCACGCTCTACATATTTCGCGCATTGCTATTAGTGCGTTGAAATATACTGTGAGTGGGGAACCGTTATGAATCAAATTGAAATAACCACAAAATGCGCAATATTATGACGGTGTAAAACTCTTTCTTTGTGATCAATGTGCACAAATTTAGCTCCGAAAAAAACATATCTTTTACAATACTGAACGACGAAAAATAAAAAGAGTAAATTTAATTCAAGTATAAGAACATCAAACACCTATGTTGTGGGTTCAAATCCTGATGGGACTTCTCATAATAAAGCATGTGACCTCGAACTCAAACGAACAGCATCCCGTGATAAGACTATCACCCACGCGGGTTTCTGTTTTGATACATTGTTATTCATTGTAAGGGCAGACCCATCTATGTATACATGAATGTCAACACTATTCCGGGTATGACTCAGACACCTAACGTTCAGGAGACAACATAAACAACTAAGCGTGCACATGATGAATCAAACATGTGTCTTATTAAGAGTGTACTGAGACTGATTAGATTACAGCATGTTCTGACTATCAATGACAATGACAATGAATTTTATTCACAACCTCTTCAGTAGAGGCATAGGAACATATATACAAACAGTAAGAGTAACACTGGCAATGATAGATAAGTAAATATGTTTAGGAGTTACAAGAGTGAGATTCCAAGTTATTAATGTTAGGTGAAACACCAGTTTTAAATGTTATATATAAAAAAGAGGAAAGAAATAGAAATAAAAGGTTTATCTATTAATGTTAGGTGTAGCACCAGTTTTAAATATTATAAGAAGGAAAACTTTTACCTAGACTAATTATATGTACATAATAACTAAGCTACCACATCAAATTAAATTAAATACCGGTAGTACACCAGTACCCACGAGGCACACTATTCCTTATTCGTTTTGTACCTAAATGTAGAGATGAGCAGTTACTGTTTGTAAGTCATAGCTTTAGTTTGTATATTACCAAAATGTTCATTCTACCTACCGCTTTTCGTAAGATTTCCTTCGTTCAGGTGATAAGAATAGGCAAAGGGTCTATTTCAAGTCACAAAAATATCTATATTTTAGTATGTTTTAATTCTAACCTATCCAAACCGTAGCTTGAGAAGGGAAAAAGTAAGACGGATGATGTGAAGTCAATAATCATCTCATGTGTTCATGAGATCTGATGTTCTCACACTTTGATTAGATCGACTTTAGAATTATTTTTTTCACCATTCAGTTATAATGGCAGATAAGCATGTATATTAGAAATAGATACTGCATAAGCTGATACCCGCTCCTACAAGATACTGTACAACAGAGGGGTAAGGGTGGAAGATCGGCTATGCCGAACCTTTTTATTGCCCAAATGAAAATCAATTAAAAAGAAAAATGAGACTGAGGTAAAGACTATATTCATGAAGTTGTTTTCTCCTGGCTGCATCTAGAATAAGGTCACGAAAATACTTTCCATGTGTTCTTATCTATACGGAGTGGCATCTCTGATATTGACCTAGATGCGTCAAAATCACAAAGGAAACATTTAAAAAAAAATCGGCTTACATTTTCCTTCGCAGTTATACAAAAATACTTCCATGGTTAACTATTGCGGACTTAGTGCGGTCATACGTTGTAAAACGTTCACAGGCCAGGAACACATACAATAAAAGATGAGACTAGGATGTTAAGAATTATATCATTGTTCATAGTATAAAAACGACATTCCAGATCTGCTTCCATTCTATTCAGATCTAATTCCATTTATCCTATTCAAGAAGGGTAAGGGAAACCCAACCAAAACTGGTTCCCTCTTCTATTAGTATTATATAGCAGTGGTAGTCAACCAGCTACGCATTATGGCTAAAACAAGAATATATATAGGTTATGTATGTAATCTGTGAATCCCAGATTTACAATCGAAACTAGAGTCACGCGGTTTAAAATGAGGATGCGGGTTATATTTGGCATTGGTTATACACAGGGGTGGACTGAACCACGGGCCCGGGGGCCCGAGGCCCTTAAAAACAGGTCGGGCCCCTAGATTTTCTGGCCAAGGGGCCCGACTGGCCCCTAAAAAACCTTGGATATCAATTACAGATTTCTATATATTTTACAATAAAACATAATGTTTTCAAAGACAATCTGACTATATATGTGTGAGGGCCCCTAGATTTTGGTGCGGGCCCCTAGATTTGGAAAGCTGGGGGCCCGACTGGCCCCTGGATTTTTAGACTTATGTCCACCCCTGATTACATCATGTGCCGCTGACTGCAGTCAGAAAAAATATGCATCTTTCGTTTTGTTTGTTTGTTTTTGTTGTTGTTTTCAATAATTATCTATACTGGTCAAACTCTCGGTATATTTGCTGGTTTTTCTTGTCGAACCAGGGGGCTTACAATTTCAATTGTTTGAACCTCCAAGCAAAGTTAAACAGACAATAGTTATTATTACATTTTTTAAAAAAACACATAGTAATTAACATGTACATAAACTGATTGCTGCCAAAAAGATTGCCGTTCATGGTTTGCACAGTCCCGAAAAAACGCAAGCCCAATTTTGAACGCCTATTGGATACCCTCTTCGTCAGTGGTCTATAGCTACGCATATATTGAGTAGAGAAAATATTTACTTTACAAAGTGTGCTGATACATTCTATTCGTATGAAATAAACATATAAGGGCTGCTGTTTATAAACGGGGGTTTCAGTCACTGGTGTGTCTTACAGTAAAGGTCTACATTTAAACCTTATTTCACACTGCCACAAAAAATGCACCATACATTGTTTATGCCTCTCTTAAATATAAAATTTCTGTGACACTTGTTTAACTATTGATTTCAGAGGAAAGAATGGAATTGTATCTACAAAATGAATCATATCATTGCAGCCTATTCGGCGGCGCTCGAGGAGTGCTCCGAGGGCCAGTCCTACTGGTGCACCAGCCTGAAGACGGCCAAGCGGTGTGGGGCCGTCCAGCATTGTATCGACAATGTGTGGAGTCAGCAGGCCCCCTACAAAGGGGTAAGTGTCAGCCTGGGCAGCTTCCCATATGCAAACACCTAACTTAGAACTAAGAAAATCTAGCACATTATTGTTACCGTAATTTTCTTTGCTATATTATTAGACATCGTTTCATACCACAATCACCGGTGCCTTGTAATCATATATTTTTGTTGTAGTTGTTTTTTATCGAAAATATTAATTTTGTGTAAACTTACTTGCTTTTTTATTCTACCGTAATCACTGATGCCTCACAAGTGAACATTGTTTTTCTCCCGAAATTAGTGATCCTCCATAATTATTCCCTGATTTTCTAGTGTAATCAGTAATGTATTATTATCTACATCAATTTCCAACCGTAATAAGTCCATCCTAGTTTACGCCATCATTAAAGTTTGCTATGAAATACTTTCACAATTACCTCCATCCTTATTCCATGAAAAAAGAAGCATACTATGAAATTAACCAAAGTAATTTGTTGACAAATCGCTCCTAACATTTGTAAAATGCAGCTTTATATTTTGACCTTTTTCCCATATGAACCAATGTTAAAGCCTGTCAGCCCAACCTATAATGTCCAACCCTATTTTGCTCTGAAAAACAGCATTTTGATTGGCTGGTAAACCTGCATATCTTTCAATTGGTAAAATATAAGAAATCATAATGTTTCATCAGTACTTGGGGATATAGAAAAATATCATTCTTGGTTATTTGAGTGACCCCAGCTCTAGGAGACAAGGATGGCTTATGCAGTAATTTTGTCCAACCCTTATCAAATGCAGGGCATTACCCAATGTGGGATGGGCTTATTGCTGATGCTTTATAATTATTATCACAAAGACGTTTGAATGACAAATGTAAAATAAGTAAGTTTTTGGGGAGATTGTCTTTAGGTTATTTATATATTTTTATTTCCTCAGGATGTTGGAGATGTCTGCAAATTCTGTGAGAATCTCATCGGTGATGTGCGCAGTTTGTTCAACAAGACAAACGAGGTAGGTATTGTCGTATTAACCCATGTCTATGTCACATTGTCGGCCTTCTAACACATTTTACTGTTATAATGCAAATCGTTAGCAGTTATTACGTGACATGTATGTACAGAATTTTCGATACAAAAAAATAAGCAGTTACAGTTTGTATGATTATTAAGTCATCGACGTAGCTCAAGTAATACGTACATAGAATGGTATAAAGTATGGATGAAAGCGTTTAAGATGCTGCATTTTACATTCATATCCAAATGAGTTTCATATAATTTTAGTAAAAACCATACCACGACGATGAAAGAAATTCAAGCATGATATTAGCATAAAACAAACATTGATTGTCTTAAATATTAACTTTAAGTATATCTCTATACCTTCCATTTCATAATATTTCAGATACAATAAAATGATGTGTCTTTTTACATAAGTACCTAGTTTCCCGTACCAAGTTGTATCCCTATTTGATGCATCATGTTTGTAAAACAATAAAAGTTTTGATCCAGCCCAAACAAATTATGCTCTTAAAACTATTTATCAAGAAGTTGAACACACATAGAAATAATATCCTTACCAATTCTCCTTTCAATTTCTAGGACAAACTTGAGAAGTACCTTGACGCTTCCTGTGACATTATCCCAGTGCCCGAACTGTCCGACCGCTGTAAGGACTATGTTAATAAGGACTTGCCAGAACTCTTTAAGATGATCAGATCTAAGTTGGTGAGTACTCCAATTAAAAATGCATCTTTACTTGCTTAGATTATTGATACAGTGGTATGTCCTTAGTCTAATATATTATGATAATATTGTTCAGTACGGCCTTTAACCCCAACATGGAAAAATAAATTTAAATCATTGTAAGTACCTAGAAAAAGAACATTTAAATCATTGTAAGTACAAGTTTCTGGATACTTTCAGAACCCTGGTGCAGTGTGCTCGGCCATGTGTCTATGCAGCTCATACAAAGATTACACCCATGAGTCCAACACTCTGCACAGAGTGGCCCTTGTCAAGGTAAGTTGATTAATTCACCAGAATACGACACCTGACATTTACGTATACTATCATTGTTCGAAATTTAGGATATATTTTATGCACACACCGGGTGCATAAGGGTTTAAAATCATGCACCCGGTAATCTATTTATGTGCACATCACTATATAGAGGTATTTATTCTGTTAAAATATTATGCACACGCTGGGCGCATGCTTCCTCAAAAGTATGCACTCTGAAGTCAAACTGTGCACACCGGGTGCAGGGTGCGCCCTTAAGGATAGACAAGGGGGCAGAGTGCGTGATTTGCTGTGCTTGCACATTCTAATGATTTCTAAATTTGATAAAAGTAATATTCACTAATAATATACACTCTAGGAAAGCTGAATATGTGAGGATTCTAAAGATATAAAGCAAATGTAAAAATCTTGAAAATTTGTTAAAATATACATTGATGAAAACAAAAATCAGTTTTTTCATGAGAATTTTTTTAACATAGATATCTCAGTCAATATTAAACGTAAAACCTTGAAATTTTAAATGGACATTCTTAAGGTCCTTCCTGAGGGAAGCGTGTCTCAGAATTTTCATTTAAGTGCTAGTTTTCATTTTATGAAATCTAGAAAATAATGTATAAAAAATAGACAAAAAGTTGCCCGTTTTTTGTCATAAAATGAAAACTAAGGCATAAATGAAAATTTTGAGACACGCTTCCCTGCATTAGAATGTTAGGAACACATACCCCAAATTTCATTTCAAAATCTTGGATGTTTGCTGAGATATCCATGTTCAAAAAATAAAAGTTAAAAATTCCATTTTAAATTCATATATTTTGTAATTTCTGGACTTTTAGATCTAAACATATATCATTAGATAGAGAAAATTATGATCTTTCATAAACTGTATGGTGTGTTACGTTAAGTGCAATAGTTGTGAATTCATGTGTTGTAATGGAGCGGATAGCCCTGAGACCCCTTGTCTATCCTTAATTTCGAACACTGACTATTTATGGTAGATAGACTGGAAGGTAACGATTCAATGAGACAAGGCTAGGCTCACAAGCCATCCCTGACCCCAAGATTACACCATTAGTATATTCATTACTCCAGGAGGGATCCAACAGGTGCACAGTAGGATGCATTCGTTAGGTACCTAACAAGTTTTGTCCCTTTAAGCCAGTTGATAAACCAATGTACCTTAACAAATAACACCGAGGAGCTTCCTTGAGCCAAACAGATGCTATCCAAAAGTTCATTTTCACCCACAGGGATATCCGTTTTTTGACCAACATAATCAATTTTCTTATATTGGAGAATCTCTGTATTTAAGATAATTCTACATTATTTAGAATTAGTGTAAATAGAGATTGTATAATGATAACATTTTATAAAATTGCAAGTATAAGCCCCATACCCACTAGCCGATTTTAGCAGTGACTACTGATTGGTGACAGAATCTTTAGCCCTCCCCCCTTTGATATAAAACATATGATAACATTTTGTTACGAAATTGCAACCATAAGCTCTATACTCACTAACCGATTTTACCACTGATTGGTGACAAAATCTTTGGGGGCCCCCCCCCACCCAATCAATAGATTAATATTGTTTTTATTGGAGAGAAAACGTGGAGTTTTCATTTCAATAGAATTTTTCTCAAAATGTGTAGGTGGTCCTTTGGATGTGGCTTCCACTGTAGTCGTAATTGTGTGCCATCCTATGTGTGGTCCAGACCATAATCTCGATAAGGCCAAAAGAAACAAATAGTTGTGTTCAGGTTTTATGTCTGAAATAAAATAGGGTCGGTAGGTCGGCATCTTTTTTTTCAAATCTTTAAAACTGTTTTCATAGACTGAACGCTCATTTTAGACATATTTTATTCAATTTTCCTTGAATTATTAGGGTTGGGGCAAAATAAAAGGGTCAGTCGGGAAACCTGAACACAACTATTTTTTTTTTTGCCTAAAGTGCAAGCCCCTCGACAAATTGCCCTTCATTGTAAACATTGACACTATCATGCTACTTGCGATAGGAGGTGGCTAGGGTAATTATAAGTCTGACAAGTCATGTCGCAACACCAAATGCATAAGTCAGCGTTGTGTTTATAGACCTACAACCCCTGCCTTCCAAGTGATGAGTGTTGCAATAAGAAGTGTTGGGACATCCTTAGAAATCACTTGGAGGGGTGTGGTGTGGTGTGGAAGGGTCGGTGGGGCTGTTAGAGGGTCGTGGAGAGGTTGAATTGGGATGTGAAGGGGCAGGGTGGAGTGTGGAGAAGTATGGAGGGTATCAGAAAGGTTAAAGGGACCCATGTTAACTTCATAACACCCATGCCTACCCTCATATATCCCTGCCTATCCCTGATAGTGATACCCCTACTGAACCCCTTATACCCCTCATACCCCCTCTTAACCCCCTCATGCCCTTCATAACCTCCTCATGACCCTCTTAACCCTTCATACCCCTGCTAGTCCCCTCATACTGCTACTGAACCCCTTTTAGCCCTCATACCCCTCCTGAACCTCTTATACCCCTCATATCCCTCAGGACCCCGTCATACCCCAATGACCTCTATTATCCCTGCTCACCCCCTCATACCCCTTCTGACCCTGTTAGATCCCTGCTAAACCCCTCATACCCCTGATGACCATCTCATTCAGAGGTGTGCCTAAGTCACAAAATATTTGTGATTAGTGTCATTACCAGTTAAGGCAGTCTTTCACATACCGATTTTACTGCCAATTTTGTAAATTAGCAGCTGAAATAAGGGTTAAACATAGTTGTATTATACATCAATAGAAAGAGCTTACAATACTCTTTTGAATGGTATATAGGATATAAGGTGCCATGTCATATTCTCAGAGAAAATCAAATAAATATAAAATTGGCAGCATTAAAATCGGTATGTGGAATACAGCCTTTAAGGACTTTTTTGTTGTTTTTCTTTATTTCTAGCCCCGTGGGGGTCCGGGTAAGAATAGGCCCTCAGTAGCCCCTGCTGATCGTAAGAGGCGACAATAGGGGGGACCCTGCACTGACCAAGTGGTTTTTGGGTTCAATTCCTGGTCAGTGCTTGGTTCACTAAGGGATGAGGTACAGCAAAAATGATTGCTGGGTTTTGATCCCCTGCTGTTTGCCCGCCCTGTCACCTTCATCTCATAGATTCGATCACCAAAGACAGAATTCGTCCCAACTGGTTTTCGCCATATAAAATATATCTCAGTATAGGTATTACTTTGTCATTGTTAATCGACTGGAAACTCGACCTGCAAGTTTGATCTATCAGCAGTCTTCGTCTGATATCTGTTATTACACAAAGTGAAGACTTCATCCCGTGTTATTCTCAGGCGAAATGCACCTATAAGAATTCCTGAGATGGTCAGATGTCAATTTTATATTTGAATCTTTATTTCTATTACTTCATTAATTTAATTTGATTCATGAAAAATCTGACCTACTGATATGTGCAAAGTTACATGATTTTTGTCATCTACCACTTTGATTCATGATGTTTTCCCTCCTGACTGTTACACTGTCCTACACTGTCAATATCCTTCTTGTTTACTTTTAGGCCAGTCAAGATGTTAATGTTCGTGTAGTTTCTGCTGTCACAACAACAGCCTCACCTGATGTGTGCAAGGACTGTGAGAAGCTCGTACAGGATATTAAGACTGCTTTCACTGACAAAGCCACCGAGGTAGGCATTATTGGGAGGTAGGCTTCTGGCCAAGAACCTTCTGTATACTGTTTTTCTTTTTGCTTGTTCCTGGCAATCTATTGCATATTTTAACCAGCATGATGGGTACCAGCAAAGCTTGTTAGGATTTACTTACCAATTTTTCATTGCAGTTTTCTCTAAAATGGCTGCATCAAAAGTGTGAAATTATGTGCCACTAGATAATCCTTTTTGGAGAGAAAGTTTTTTGGAAACTGCAAAATTGTTAAAAAAAATGTTTTCTCTCCAATAGGTTTCTTCCACTACAATGTGGGTGGCCCTCTTTGAAGTCAGGTTCCAGTAGCTGTATGTCTGGGCCATTATGTGGGGGAGTCCAGATCATAGGCATGATAAGGCACAAGTTCCTTGACAAATTTATAAGCTCCCACTACGAAGATTGGTACTCCAGTACCCAAGATTTTTTGTATATAGATTGGCATTGCCATGGAATTTATCAAGACCTCTAAACCTTGAACCTTGCACCCAAAAATGTTGATGGTCAAAAGGGTGCCCATGCAGATCTTTTTGTAGGACATCAGGTATCATAAAGGTGTTATTTTAGGTCCAGTTGAAAACTATCCTGATTTTGCATTGCTATTCTGGCTAGATAAAAGTATATATACTTGGACTCATCAACATAGATATCTATAAGAACATTCTATTCTCTAAGTAACACTGTACACTATTCTACTCATTTCTCTTAAAATAGCTGAAAGCAGGCTAAGAAAATTCCTCCATTTCTCTGGTTGTCCTCTGAAGACCAATAACAGAAATAGGAAGGACACATGGACATGCAGATTTTCCTAGCGTATGAAAGAGATCTGACTTTTAATAACACTTAATCAAGGTCTTATTCTTATCTGAGCAAAGATCTTATAAAGGTCTTATTTTGGCTTTGAAAAAGCGTGGCAAAAGCTTAATTCCCTAAATCAATCACATTTTGAATCTAGGTTCCAAAGCAGACCTCTTTGTTTATGAATAGCATTTTAGATAAAGTTTTAGGACATTTCCCTATGTCCCTACAGTTAATCAATACTTTTCCTTTACGATTTTACATTATTCAAGTTTTCATAACTCAAGAATCCTGTAATACTTTGTCAATATTCTTTTATTATAAATGACATTATTTTAGACCCCAAATGTAACATATACCTAATTTCCTTCTGTTATCACAACGTTGCATAAGGGGCTGCCTTCATGGCAAGTAGTAGAGCTATTTTTTTCTATAGTAAGACATTATTATAGTAAAAATTACAACTTTCCAAACTGCAAGGAATTGACATCAAGATGTGCAGAACCAATTTATTGTTACTTATGTAAGGACTGGCATCTAATTTTCCCAATAGAATGAACTTTTGATCAAGTAATATGTCAAGGATTGGACATGTTTTGGTCCATTGCACTTGAAACTTGAAATATCTATCTAAATATTTATATACACCAAAATGGAGCTTTAATGTAATGGTAGTAAGATTGATCTAGATCTGGTTCTACAGAATTAATGTTAAACCAGCTACTGCTGAATGGATTTGCATTTTAAGTAAGGTTTGATACATTTTTCCTATTCTCACCAGTCTGAGATCGAGAACTACCTGAAGCAGTTTGTGTGCAATTACTTAGGACCATTGGACGATGAGGTATGTAACTTCAACATCTAGACTTAAAAAATCTAAAAAGAATATGTATGCATTTATAGCTGTTGAATATTATCTACCATTAGTTTGTTCATATACATATTGCATATACATCTTTACTTACGATGATGTATCTTTTGTGGAGAAAAAGTATCCTTTCACTTGAATTATGTTTCTTTGAAAATTTTCAAGATTGACACCCAAAAACTAACCACTTGAAGCAAGTAATATAATTATAATATTTGGTTGGACAAAATTCTTATGTTTTTGCAGTGCAATAGAAAAGTGGATTACTTCTTGCCTGAATGGATACAGATGATTGATGACCAAGTCGTAGAATAATATTATCTACCCTTAGTTTGTACTTATGATGATATGTGTTTATAGGAGAAGAAGTCATTTTTCACTTGAATTACATTTCTTTGAAATATTTTGAGATTGATACAATGTTTTAAAATTTAAGCCCCAATGCTGACAGATTCAATCTAGTAAAGTGTGTAATTGGACAAAATTGTGTCATCTCTGCAGTGCACTAAAAATGTGGATGCCTACTTGCCAGAATTGATGCAGATGATTGATGACCAAGTCGTAAGTTATAATTTTGCATCATTTATTTAAGATGATGAGAAGAATTCAATTTGCTACTTACATTATAACCGGTACATAACTTTTTAGAAAGCTTGAAGTTTCACGTTTAGAAAAGTTGTTTTATTATTGAAAGAATTTCATGGTTCTTTACATAAAAAAAAAGCTCTACATGCCTTTATACCTTTAAATAAAGGAGTAGGTATAAAAGTATGTTTTAACACTTTATAAGACACCTTCTGTTTTTCCTGTAGCACCCTAAGCTGGTCTGCACACTCATTGCCTTCTGCCCTGGTGGGGATAAGTCCATACTACCACGTATGAGGGTTGCCTCGCCTGAGGTGTGCAAGGACTGCGAGAAGCTCGTACAGGATATTAAGACTGCTTTCACTTCCAACGCCACTGAGGTAAGCATTATAATTAGTATTGGCATTGCTATGAAAATGACTAAAACCAAGCAGTTTATTAAGACCTTCCAACCTTGAAATTTGCACCCAAAAACATCCACAGTTAACAGGTTGCTCACACAGGTCATGAAAAGGTCTTATAATGTCTTGTTTTAGTTTTCCCATTTATAAGGTCATTAAAAGGTCTTATTTTAAGACCTCTGGTATTATAGAGGTCGTTTTTAGGTCCAATTGAAAACAATTGATTTTGCATTGTCATTCTGGCTAGAAAAAAAAGTATATCTACTTGGACTCAGCAACTTAGATGTCTATCAGAACATACTAATCAGTTAATAACACTATACCCTATTTCACTTGTTTCTCTTCAAACTTCTTAAGTAAAAGAGACCTGGCTTTTGATAACAATTGATCTCAATCAAGGTCTCATAAAGGTATTGTTTTTGTTTCTGAAAAAGTGTAGGCACCGTGGGTTAGGTGTCAATTTGAAATATTTAAGGAACGTGCAGTCTTTATTTAAGAAACATAGACTTGGAACACGTCTACACTGGTTAATAACCAAACAACCACTACACATTAGTGGGAAAATTTCTTTTTTTAAATACCCATGAAACTACAAAATCCCTAATCAAGAAATTCTATGAAGAAAATTAATTCAATATTCTTTATCAGAAAACATGATCTTTTGTATTGACAACCCATGTTTTCCAAAGGAAGGGATGCTGTCAAACTAATGAAGCTTTTTGTACAATTTCAAAATCTAGGATTTCTATCAGGCAGTTGATTAAATACTTTTCATTAAAGATCTTATGATTTTCAAGTTTTCATAACTCATAAATCCTGCGATACTTTTTCAATAATTTTTGGAGGGAAATTGTGCTGTAAACTGAAGGCTGATGTCAGAGCAGGACATTTTCCTTCCACTTTGTTTGAGTCTTCTCAAGATGTGTGTTTAGTCCTTTTGATGTTGGTTTCACAGCGATAATTCTGTGCCATCCTGTGTGTGGTTCAGAACCTAAAATCTCTATAAGGTGCAAGGCCCTTGAAAAGTTTTCCCTCATTATGAAGATTCACCCTTTTTTTGTTATGTGAGATATCTCTTAACCCTTTAATGACGCCATGTATACTGATGAATTGTAGCATTGGAGGCCATTTCTGTACCATAGATTTCCCTATAGGATGCCAGGGGCAATTATGCAATATATATTAGCACATTATGTTACCTTATAAAAGAATAAATCCAGTTAAATCAATAAAAAACATAAATAAGTCCTAATTATGCTTTCTTCACACATATAAAAAGAAAAATCTGTGAATTTCAGAAATTATTTAGGTTTTTATGCTGCTTTTGAAAAATTTTGCAGTTGATGCATTTATGCAACTGGCTTCTATACCATGGTGTTGCATTTATGCAACTGGCATCAAGAGCATGGTGATGCATTTATGCAACTGGCGTCATGAAAGGGTTAAGTAATGTGAGATCTGTGTTGGTAAGGCGTGTGGGGTGAAGTGGGTAGAGTGTCCGTCTGCTGCGTGGGCGGCCCGGGTTCAAGTCTGGGCTGAGGTGGTCTGGCTGCTACTCCCCTCTGTATGTCTCCCTGTGACAACAACAGGGTTATCAAAGGCTCCTAGTGGGCCACCGGCTGTTGTGTGTCTGGCCCTGTCTATGGGACCAGGCACATTAAAGACCACCTGCATCGGTAAATGTGTAGGGGTATGGTCTCTACCTTCTCATAGATTCGATCATTCCATAGATACGTTCATCCCAGACAGAATTGTCAAATTTGTTCTCGTCGTGATATAACCTTAGATGTTGCTACGGCGTTAAACCCCAATAACCAACCAACCAATCTGTGTTGGTAACTGTGGTCAGGGTAATTAGATGTGTGACATATTATGTTTGCAACACTATGTGTCTGAGTCATCATTGTATTTATAGCTTTACCACTCCTGTCTCACAAGTGTAACAATAGCAAGTCCATCCTTCCAGTGGTGACTCTGGAGAGAACCCTACGTCGTTGACCGGACATTAAACTACCCCAACAAACAGACTCAATTAAGAGTCTTGAATAGTCCCTACATTTAATTGTTTATTTTGTGTTTATCAGAAGTAGCTATTAGGTTTATGTGAGAAAAAGTTTTCCCTCCTTGCAGCGTTACACTGTCCTATAGTGTCAATATCATTCTTGTTTTATTATAAATAACATTATATTAGACCCTTAATGTACCATTTACCTTATTTCCTTGTGTTATCACAATATAGCATTAGGGGTTGCACTTTTGGCAAGTGGAAGAGCTATTCTTTCTGTAATAAGATTTTCATGGTAAAAATTGAACTTTCCAAACTGCAAGGGATTAACATCAATATTTGCGAAACCAAATTGATTTTTCTTATGTAAAGACTGGCATCCAATTTTCCTAATAGAACGAAATTTTGATCAAGTAATATGTCAAGGATTGGGCCTGTTTTGGTCCATTGCACTTGAAATAGATATATCTAACTAAATATATATACACACAAAAATTGAGCTTTAATGTGTAGGTAGTCAGAGTGATCTATATTTAGTTCTACAGAATTAATATTAAATCAGCTACTGTTGAATAGATTTGCATTTTAAGTTAGTTTTGATACATTTTTCCTATTCTCACCAGTCTCAGATCGAGAACTTCCTGAAGCAGAAAGTGTGCAATTACTTGGGACTATTGAAAAATGAGGTATGTAACACCAGGAACTAGTCTTAAAGAGTCTAAAAAGAACATGTATGCATTTATAGCTATTTATTTATATCTAGCATTAGTTTGTTCATATACATATTGCATAAACATCGCTTCTTGTGATGACATATCTTTTGTGAAGAAAATGTAATCTTTCACTTGAATTATGTTTTTTTGAAAAGTTTCTAGATTGAGACAATTTTTTTCAAATGTTACCTGAAAAACTAACCAAGTGAAGCAATTGATATATAAATGTGACAAAATTGTGTTGTCTTTGCAGTGCATTCGAAAAGTTGATTACTTCTTGCCTGAATTGATGCAGATGATTGATGACCAAGTCGTAAGTTATAATGTTGTAATGACAATAAGAATTCAATTCGCCACTTACATTAAAACTGGGATGGAATGTTTTAGAAAACAGAAAGAAACTGCTTTAGAAAAGTTGTTTGATTGATTATTGAGAGAATGTTATGGTACCTTTACATAAAAAAAAATTCTACATGCCTGTATACCTATAAGAAAAAAGTAGCAGGTAGAAAAGTCTGTTTTAATGCGTCATAAAACAATTTCTATTTTTTCCATAGGACCCTAAACTGGTGTGTAAACTCATAGCCTTCTGCCCTTGGGGGGATAAGTCCGTGCTACATAAAAGGCTCACCTCACCTGAGGTGTGCAAGGACTGTGAGAAGCTTGTACAGGATATCAAGACTGCTTTCACTGACAAGGCTACAGAGGTAGGCATTATTTGGAGGCAGGCTTCAGGCCGACAACCTTCTGTACACTCATTTTTCTTTGTTTGTTCCTAGCAGTCTTTTTGCATATTTTAACCAGCATGATTGGTACCAGTGAAGCTTTTATGAATTTTCTTACAAACAAAATTTTCTCTAAAATGACTACACCAAAAGTGTTGTATGGTATTGATATATTGCAAATTTTTGAAATTACATTTCATTTGATTTGTCACTCTCCATGCGCAGTAGTTGTGGCTTTCTATAGAAATGTATGGGGATTGTTGGGGGAGGTTTCACTCTCCAAGGCCTTATCTGGTTCAAACTCTGTCTATCTTCTCCGAGCATATATCTGGTCTTTATATGGGAACAAACGGAAATGGAAGTTAGTAGCTGGTTCAAATCATCTGGATGATTGCTCAATCATCAAGGGTCAGTGATGAACACAAACCCCATCCCCCACCCCACATTTTTTTTTTTTTTTTAGATCACTTAGATTGCAATTACGGAGTTTTAGAAATAAGAATGTACAAAGTAGTATCTGTGACATTATATCACACCAAATGTACCATATACCTAATTAATTTCCTTCTGTCATCACAACATCGCATAAAGGGGTTGCCTTCTTGGCAAGTAGCAGAGCTATTATTTCTATATTAAGATATTATTACCCTACTACTTCTGAAATGTTGTCCTTTCACATGTTGCAGTCTACACACTGAACTTACTAAACTTCTGTTCATACCAAGAACCAGCAAAATAGGCCATCACAAGCCAGTCCATTTGGTTGCTGATTTTTTAAACTGCTTTTTAAAGGACCTGTGGGAACCAGCAAATTAGGTCATGACCCCATTATTTAGTTCAGCTCTCATCCCCTATATGTCTTCATGGTGTAGGGGTTAGCATGCCTGCTTCCAAACCCCTATGTTGTGGGTTTGAATCCTGAATGTATTTTGTCCCTGAGAGTGTTTTTTTTTCTGCCTGGGGAAGCCACTTGTTCTCCGTTTTCGTTGAGTGGATAACGTCGATAGTCCGATATATCGGAGTCATAAGTTGTCCCAAATCCCATAGAACTCAGTGTTAAAAATTGGGGGGGGGGACACCGTGCTATTTCTGAAGTAAAGAATCTGCTTGGAGAGTGATACTGTCCTCATAGGAAATGCCTTGAGAGTGTAGAAATTAGCATAAATAAGTCTGTACCTGGAGATTGACGAGATGATGTCATAATAATATTCTAAAAATAGACTGAAACTAGGTCGGGAATACCCCTTTGCCGCACTGAGGGTGGCCATATTGAAAATCTGCTGGTTCCTCGGTCTCTCGCTAGGGGGATATGGTCATTCGGAGAGTGTAGGTTTTAACATAGGTTCTCTATGGGAATCGAAAATTGTTCATTCTCCGTTTTCGTCCAGTGGATCACGTCGATAGTCCGATATATCAGAGTCATAGGTTGTCCCAAACAACTGAAACCAGTGAAAATCTGCCTAGAGAGTGTACAGATCTCGCTGGTAACCAGCGGGGGGGGGGGGACACTGCTATTTTGTGGTATTGTGAACCTGGTCGGAGAGTGATGGTTTTCTCATAGGAAATGCCTTGAGAGTGTAGATATTTGCATAAAAAAGTCATTACCTGTAGAGTGACGAGATGATGTCATAATAATATTCTAAAAATAGAATGAAAGTAGGTCGGGAATGCCCCCATCACCCACTGGGGGTGGCCATATTGAAAATATGCTGGTTTCCTGTTTCTCAGTTTTCGTCCAGTCGATAACATCGATAGTCCGATACATCAGAGTCTGAGGTCGTTGAGAAGTGGTCAGAGATGGGTCAGGAGGGGTTCAGGAAGTGTTCAGGAAGTGTTCAGGAGTGGTTCAGGAGGGATTGTGAAGGTGTCAGGAGGGGTTCAGAAGGGTTTCAGGAAAGGTTCAGAAGGGGTTCAGGTTCGGGGAATGCAAAACTTCAAGTACATTTCATTTCGTTTTATAAACCAAAAAATGGATAAGACGGAGATTTTGGTTTACTAAACCACATCGAGAATCTATAAAGTCGATCAAACCAGAACTTGTTATGGAAGTAGGACGTTTCAAACTGCAAGGGATTGACATCAAGATGTGTGAAACTAATTTATTGTTTCTTATGTAAAGACTGCTGTCCAATTCCCCCGTGGGGATCCAGGGTGGGGGTTCCTGAGGGAGCCTCCTGGGAAGAATGTGTCCTCAGCAGCCCCTTGCTGTTCGTAGGAGGCGACAAATGGGGAGACCAGACTCAATAGCCCAGTTAGTACAGTGCCCACTTTGAGTCTGGCAGGTCTTGGGATTTATCCCTGGCTGAGTCACACCAAAGACTTTAACAATGGTAGTGGTGCCTGCTTGCCTGGCACTCGGTATAAAGTAAGAACCACGAAACATGACTGGTCGGCCCAGTGTTAGTATAATGTGACTGGGTGCGGTATAGGGAAGTCGGGAGTTTATGTTTGTGCATGCATGTTCCTTTGGCGCCACTACCAGTCGGGGGTCAAGCCAACTTCCCAGCCAATGAGGAGTGTCCTTTTGTACCACGTGACATAACATGGCCACGCCCAGGGCGAAACTCCCGTATGCAGTATTGTGTGGGCCTATGACATGATATCTCAGTGTGGCAGCACTACAAAGAGGGCATTGGGTCCCACTGCTACAAATAGGCACCTCATTTCATAAATTTGGTAACCGCCCCTGTGGCGTAAAACTAGCTGAAAAGCTTTACCTTGTGCAGTCTGGTAAAAGAACCCTAAAGGGTTGGCCGGACGTTAAACTAATCCCACAAACAAACAAACTGCTATCCAATTTTCCAAATAGAATAAACTTTTGATCAAGAAAAACGTCAAGGATTGGATTTGTCTCGGTCTATCACAATTGAAATTGCTGTCCCTTTGATATATCAGCCTCAACACAGGAGGGGTGAAAGCTTGATGAGGGAACAGCCACAACTTTCACATCTAAATGGAATATTTTCAAAAGAAGCCTTCTGGTATGGATAGATCTAGAAAATGATTTCTCTCCATTTTAACAGCATTTTGTCTTGCTGTGTTTATATGGAAGCCTATCTATAAATTATATAGGAAGAGTTATTTTTTCCTCTGATATTTTGGATAAAGCTGAAATTTTCAGGAGACCTTTGAACTGTTAGAATGATAGACTCCCGACTGTGATTGTGGCTGTTCTGTCCTTTATATACACCCCCTGTCCCTTTAATGTGACAGTATTCAGATTGATCTAGATCAAGTTTTGCAGAATTAATATCAAATCAGCTACTGCTGAATGGATTTGCATTTTAAGTAAGGTTTGATACATTTTTCCTATTCTTACCAGGCTGAGATTGAGAACCACCTGAAGCAGTATGTGTGCAATTACTTAGGACCATTGGATGATGAGGTATGTAACAGCAACAACTAGTTGTAAAGAGTCTAAAAAGAATATGTATGCATTTATAGCTGTAGAATATTATTATCTACCCTTAGTTTGTACTTATGGTAATATGTGTTTCATTGAGAAGAAGTAATCTTTCACTTGAATTACATTTCTTTGAAATATTTCGAGATTGATACAATGTCTTAAAATTTAAGACCCAAAACTGACTGATTCATGCTTGTAAAGTATATAATTTGACAAAATTGTGTTGTCTCTGCAGTGCACTAAAACTGTGGATACCTACTTGCCAGAATTGATGCAGATGATTGATGACCAAGTCGTAAGTTATAATCTTGTGCTATAATTAAATAATGTTGACAAGAATTCAGTTCACTGCTGATGTTAAAACTGTCATAAAACATTATACAAAGCAAGAAAAAACAGCTTTAGAAACGTTATTTGATAATTGAGAGAATGTTAAGGTATCTTCACCCATAAAAAAATATTTGCATGCCTGTATACCTTTAAGGAAAAAGTATTAAGTAGAATGTTTTGTATCATGGTTTTAGTACTTGATGAAACCTTTTTATATGTCATAATTAAGGGTTTTAATGTTTATGAAACATTTCTGTTTTTCCCATAGGACCCTAAGCTGGTGTGTACACTCATTGCCTTCTGTCCTGGTGGGGATAAGTCCATACTACCACGTATGAGGCTTGCCAAGTCACCACTCTTCAAGGCTGCTTCAAAGGTACATATTAAAGGCTTGAGGTTTTCAAGTTCTCCTTGCAAAACTAAAAATCAATACATAGGATAGTTCAAGTATACAGTCTTAAGCCTGTTGATAAAGCATCATACCTTAACAAATAAAGCCAAGGAGTCTTCTTGAGCCAAACAGATGCTGTCCAGAAATCTCCAATATGATAACATTTTATTCTGAAATTGCAACTATAGGCTCATACGCACTGGCCTATTTTACCATTGAGTATTGATTAGTGCCAGAATCTTTGACCCCCTCAGCAACTTGTTGGTCCCATTGACATAGCAGGCTGACTTGGTGGCTGATGAAACAGTTGCCCAGTGAATCTCCAGTATATTTGGGACGCCAATATCAAACCTTCCTTATATTCCAGTTGGCCAACTTGTTTGCCAACTTTTCGCCTGACCATTTTACCAGTGATTGTCCCACTAACTGTAAGGTTGTTGCAGCCCTGTGGCTAGTAAAATCACTCCATGGGTATGCTGCTTTAGTCTCTTGCGTTTACTTGTATTTCCAAAGGGGCAGTGTTTAAGAGATACGTCCTTTTATATTGCAGCTTCAGGGAGCCAAGGAATGTGATGCCTGCAAAGTCTTCCTCTCTGAGATGCAGGATCTCGACAGGAACAAGGTTTTGCAAGTGAGTTTATAAACTCTCATTTAATGATAATTCCTGAATTCATTGGCGTAGGAATCGAATTTCTAAAGAATACGATATAGTAGTAATCATATTTTTAAGGCAATTTTGAATAGAAAATTGTAATTTCGACAAGTTGTTACATTTCATTTAAAACACACTATAGTAACATTTAAAAATATTCAACCTGTTCTAGATATGTCTAACTCGTGCAGTTGAAAACCTAAATTGTCCTTAATATGCACTAGTCTTCGATTTCAATGAGCTAACCAAAATGTGTTGTTTTTTTTAGGCTGACCTAGAAACCATTCTTAAAGAAAAACTCTGCCCTCTCCTAGGATCTTTGAAAGAAGAGGTAAGAAATGTCATTCACGATTTGGCAAATCGTTTAACGATCAAAGATAGAAGTACACTAATAATAACATTAAGAGTATTAGTAATACAAAGGTACCGGTACCCAAATTATATTCAACCTAGCAGAAGGGCTTGGAAGGTGAACGAAGCTTCGCCATGGGGAAATGTTGAATTCACAAATCAGTGTTCTAAGATTAAGTGAGAAGTAAACGAAGTTGTTTGACGTTTTCCAGTGTTTAATGACGGTGAACCTCTACGGCCAGTATATGTTCGAGTTCCTCGCTAATGAGCTGGTGAGTTGTTTTGCATCTATAGCAAGAACTTCATGAGACATACAACCATACATCTACCTATCTTACCGCTTTATCCACGTCTGTAAAATTTTCTCATCCATTTCTAAAAGATTGTATTTCGTAAGTGGAAAGTTGAAATACAGATTGGACACTTTCACTTTGATCATATGTGATCAGTCACCATGAAGAAAACCAACCATTCATGACCACACACATGAGATACCTGACGTAGATATTAAAAGTTGTGTAATGAATTGTGCCTACAGTCTTAATGGGCAATCTAAACTGATGCATACCAGCATTGAGGTAGAGCCATTGCAAATAGACTTAACCTACTTAGGGGTGCAGAGTAATGCCTGAATATCCAGTCAGTATTTTTTTTTTTTTTACCTATCTTACCGATTCTCAACTAAGGTCTTGTCGCTAATGAAGCACTATTACTTTAGGAGATCCCAGTTATGTCTCAAATTGTTTTTGTCTTGGACATATTTAGAATGTAAAATCAATAATATTCAACATGGACATTTAAAAACTATGTTTTCTTAAAACATGTCCATGTAAGACCATTAAGGAGAAAACTGCAACCTCATAACGAGCCTTTTTTCAGAAATAAATAATAAAGAGAATATAAAAACAATTCAAATGTCCCTCTTTTCGCAGGACCCCACCACCCGCTGTGAATCGCTCGGTTTCTGTAGCTCCAACAACCTGCTCAGGTCGTCCCCAATCCGTAAGGCCACTCCCCCCGTCAGCAAGGTGTCCCCCAAGGATCTCAAACAATCCCCCCAGTGTGTCCTCTGCGAGTTCGTCATGGATAAATTAGAGAGCATCCTTATGAACAACAAATCGGAGGTAAGTGGAAAATGGCTTCCTTTTAAGTGGCTTCCCTATCCATTCTTACTAAATGAAGAGAAAAAAGGTTGCTTTCTCTTTTTTTTCTTATCGAGTTAAGGTTTTCGTTCATATAAGTCTTAAAAGTTTACCAAATGCCGGAAAATAGTTTGTTTTTAGTTCAAATACCTGTATATCCTGTCTGGCATACATGAGTAGGAATCTTTTACCATTATGTCATGATTTTTCTTTGAGAAATTTATTCAACGTTTTCAGTTCATCTGTCATTTTTGTTCAAACATTGGACATGTCCGGATGTCCGACATGTTATCCTATTCACTGCTTATACCCTTAGACCTCAAATCCAATTCGTATTTTTTTCTCTTCAGGCCGAAGTCATTGCTGCCCTCGACAAGGTATGCTTCGTACTACCCGATACCCTTAAGGAGGAGTGCGACAACTTCATTAAGACCTACGGGCCAGCCATCCTGGACCTTCTCCTCCAGGAGATCAGCCCCCAGGTGGTGTGCACCACGCTCGGACTCTGCGCAGGCAGCAAACAGACTGTCATCCTCAAGAAGCCCATAGGTACAAATGACCACATTGTTATCAAAAAGAATGGATTTTGTTTGGTAGATCTCGGGAGAGAGAGAAAAAAGAAGAAAAGATTGTTTTGTTTTTCAGTACACATATGATAAGGGTTCGGTCAGAAAGTATTTGTTTTTCATTCTAAAATGGAGAAATTAAGAGTTAATGTGGGTCTTAACATAAATTATCTACATCTCATAATCACTGAAGGGAAGCTTTACATAAAAAAGGTAACTTAACTCATATGATTATTTTCTCTTGTGAATATTTTGCCAAATGAATGCAGGGAGAGGAGATATTTGTGACAACCGATTTTCCAAAAGGAATTTGTTATTGTCCTTAATAGATTGAATAAGATAGTTATTTTTCACGTGACCTACATTCTTTTACAGACCCTTGTCAAACTTGTGGTTGTAAAATGGCAATGTTTGGAGTTACGGACGCTTTAGGTTGATCTCATAATCATAGAACAGTTTACATGTATATGTTTTCTGAGTTTTTGTGTGACACATACTCATGAATTATTTTTAAATCGTTTCGTTCTAGACTTTCTCCCAAATTGAACGTTATCTCCTAAGTAATGTTTTCTGTTTAATGTTGAATCATTCTCGAAACTTCCCTCCATGAACGGGAACTAAGTTTAGAACGCTTATCGCAGTTATCATCCATGATAAACGGTAACCAAATATTTTGCGTCTCTTTGACAATTCTACCTGTTGTCTAATTTGCATAGATTTTTGCTTCATCCCAAATATTTCCTGACATACAAAAACATTCCCTTACATATGAAAAGAAAGTTTGTATTTTAGCTCCGAGAATATCTAAATCTTAATTCTAAATAAATTGTCCAGTTACAGTACCAGATCTCGTTTGCAAACCTTTATGTTCTTTTGAATGACTATCTGTATCCCTGCAGTTGTGAAGTCGACCGAGCAGTGCGGCATCTGTGAGACGATCATCCAGTACCTAGACAGCCTGCTGGAGGAGAACGCCACTGTGGCCGATATCGAGAAGGCCCTGGACAAGGTGTGCTCTGAGCTGCCCGGAACCCTCAAGGACACAGTAAGCATATCAGTGCTGATCATTTATAAAGACAGTCTCTTTTATTTTCTCAGTGAAAACACAGGCAATTGGAAATCTGACCGAAACACAGAATGCTGTTTGCTCAATTTCTGGATTTTCTAATTCTTAAGATTCAGAAGATTAGATTTTTGCGAGAGTTAATTTCAATTTGCTCCTGGAAGCTTAATGCATTATTGATAATGTTTTATAATTTTGAACATTTTGTGATAGAAAAAAATCAACAAACAAATGACAGGAAAAATTTACGATGATACAGGGAAAACTCAGGGAAAACTCAAGGAATATGATTGCGAAATTAGAGTAGGGGCACTATTATTCATTTGCAAAAATAACGAAATTTTTTGCACTTGACTGAAAAAAGTTTCATTGCTAATGAAAATGAACTCTCGGTTCTCGTTGATTGAAAAATATTGTCATTGTTATGGAAAACGTAATACTTTTAAGAATGTAACTGCTTGAATCAATAGTGTACTTTTTTCTATCTTGCACTGCACATAGCAGTATTGCCGTGCCATTTAGTTTTTCATGCAGTGAGCACATTCTCCGATATCCATGCTGGTTTTATGACAGTATACGATACATAGAATGCACATCAGTCTTCATGATAAAAGAAAAGTTTAACTACAAAAAATAGTATGTTGATGCTACTTTAGTAAGTCAAACATATCTTGATGTAATCAATTTGAAGTCTGATGATACTAATAAGGTCTGATGCCAGTGAGTTTAAACTGAATTGTTTCATTTCAGTGCGACAGTTTTGTGGAGCAGTACGGGCCACAAATTGTCAAACTTATTGTCCAACTATCTGATCCCAAGCAGGTCTGCACGGTAAGTTACCCTAGAATATTTAGGCCTATTCAGATATATCTTTAAAACAGAATAAGGCAAAATATCAAAAATAAGAATATATAGTGAGTTTATGTTCATGGAATGATACTATATGCATTTAGTGCCTTGAACGTATTCTCAGGTCTCTTCATAACGGGGCACCACTTTCTCTGCCATAACTATATAGCCATAATTCAGGCGCCTTTATACATATCTTAGGCAGCACAAGAGTGCAAGAAATGGAACATTTTTTTTGTAAATCCTATATTTTACGTGTGACATTTGCTGCCGATTTCAAAAACCAGCAATGGGAATTAAGGTTCAATTTAGACATGTTATACATCATTAGAACGGGTTAACAATTCACTGCTGAATGGATTATAGGATGTTTTCTTTCATGCCATATTCTCAATGAAAACCAAACAAAAACAATTAATACAAAATCGGCAACATCAAAATCGGTATAAGGATTATAGGCTTAAGTTGAGGATGTTTATCAGCTAGTATTAAGTTGTACACTGTGTGTTGCAGGAGCTGGGACTCTGTCAGAAGAAGTTCAGCACGGCCATGCTGCTGACACCTGTCAAGGCCAATCTGGTCGGGGTGAAAAAGTGTACCTACGGGCCCAAGTACTGGTGCAGCTCTATGGAGACTGCCAAAGAGTGCAATGTGAGTAAACCCTGTATTTGTCTGTTAATTTTTTTATAAATGTAAGCCCTGATCTTCCAGAAAAGACGTTTGAAGTTTTTCATTCAAAATGTTGTTGCCCGCACTGTTGCAGTGAAGGTCTTGTAATAGCATTGTTAGTAGAAGTGATGCATGCATACTGATATAATACTGTTGATGTCAGAATTCCCATAAAGAATATGCATGTTTCCACGAAGTAAGAATCTAAATTTGTAGATTTGCCTTGTGTTGTAGGTCAATAGAATATTGAGTAACACGAGATTCATTGATTGTTTTCAGGCCGTCGCACATTGTGAGAAGCATGGCTGGGCCAAGAAGAACAAAAACTAGAGAACAACTGCTCAAGAAGTCATCAGGGCAAGTCATCTAAACAGGAGAACAGCCATGCCATGTAACAAAAACTTGTTCTCCAATGCCATTCTTCGAAAAGTATATGAGGCAAAAGATCTTTTGATGCCTTTGATGAGAAAGACAAAATATCTATTGAAAAAGAAAAAAGTATTGGGAGTGTATAGATAAGTCTACATGTGTCTTTTATCATGTTTCTTCTTTTTGCGTCTTAATTTTTTTCTCATGCTTGAGGCGTGTATTCAGCTTACCTGGAGTGTTTAAGTAGAGAACCGAAGAATTGTAGATGTTCATGCTTTAAACCTTGCAAACCTAATGAATCTTATTTCAGCACGCTCCCTCGCAGATCATACTTGCTGTAATATACATTTAGTGTGTTCATTATTGATTAAGTAACCTACCCTTAAGTCTATAGACTATTTTTTCTGCCATTTTCTGTATCATGTCTGTTTAAAGATGTTGATATCCCTCTGATAGTTCCTAGCTGCATATGAATGTACATGACAAGTAACATACTATGTACCATAATCTCAAGTCCATTCTGGTAGTTTTTTGTGTTTTCTTGTTCAGCTGGTTTTGATATGAACCATTCCAACAATGTGCTTACTCCTGATTTTTGGCTAAATGTATTTGATTTTCAAATTTGCCATATTTATCGGCTTTATAAATCACAAAAACCTGTACATACTTTTCTAGAAATGATGAAATAAAATGTACCTGTAACTTCTTATTTAACTAGTTTGTGTGTTTATAACTGTTCATGATTAATTACCAGTATCCAAATATAATCGTCTCGATTAGACATATCAGAATTTGAAAAATAAAATATGGAGACTAGACCAGACCAAGGTAATTTGAAACCAAACATCACAGTGATAATAAGGAATAATTCTATGTTTTTGGCTGTGTTGAAATAAAGCAAAAATAATACTTTCCAATAAGAATTTTTTTAAAATAAGGATGGTTATCCCCGTATCATAACTTCTCAAGAAGGGGGAGAACTGCCTAAAGGGGCACAATACTATTATTATTGCCCTGGTTTGCACACACCTTAGAGGGCTTTAACCCAAGAAATGGGTGTGTACAAACTGGGGCAATAACGATTGCTGAGTGTGCCCGTGGTCTGTACTTGATTTATTCTATATCAATTAACCAGAGCATTTTGAAATTCTTGACTAACAATAGAAAAATTGACATAAGCATTCGCAGATTAGTATAAGCTATAAGAGGCTTGTTTTTGGAGGGAATACAGTAAGAAAACTGAAGTACGGTAACCGGTAAAAAAAAAAGCGTATTCCCTCCAATCCACCTATTCTCATGATGGGCTTTGAATTACCTTTGACCCATGTATTTTTGTCAGGTGCTCTTGGCCCAAGTTGTGGGTGGTCAAAATGGCCGCCATGATTACCCATTAGACTCCAATCCGGCCATAGCCACCTGTGGGTAGTTCCCCCAATCCATAAGTTTTCTGGCGTTTTTGTAAATTTTAACGGTTCTAAGAGGAATGATCATACAACAGGAATGTAAGTTTTCAGATTTTTGTCTGATTTCAGATTTTTTAGAAAAAGAATGAAATCACAGTTAAAAGGGACTAAAACTACAGGCAAACAATAAGTCAGACCTGAATTAGTCAGCAAAATTACCTGATGTAGCACTTGGCAGGGCCCCAGAAGCTGTTTAGATCTTCAGATATATTTCAGATTAAGTTCAGATTATATACAAAGTCTGAAAGCTGTAGAAGGGAGTGAATAAATACTGTCTCCTGATTGGTTGATACTACTATGAATTTAACTTTTTGGATTTCAGACTTTTTAGCCAACCCTGACTTACATCCCTGATACAAATACATCCAATGTATCAATTGAAAGCTAATTAGATTCTCCATCCCTTACTAAAAAACATACTACTCCATTGTATCTTGATAACATTTGGCCAAAGCCAGAAATAGGTGACCTGCATTAAATAATTGGATATTTCTTGGAAAATTTGGATACACATCAATTAATTAACATTTCTGGTGGGGTCTAAAGGGATAAGGTGCAGATCCCTTTGCAAAATGGCTCTTTTATTGGGGTAGGTTTGGCCTGTTTATTGAGATAGATGGGACCTTTTGGGCATGCAAGAAGCGTGTGCTGTCAATCTGAGAACCCACTTGTCGTTCCATTGGACGCCTCAGCTGCTGACCCAGGGTGATCCTGAATGACAGACACATACCTGCTGGCAGTGTGAAACCAGGCTATTGGTGGAAGAGGGTTGAAGGGGATTTGTCAATTTATAATATGGCATATTTCCCTCACCACAGCGCCTGTGTTGCCGTAATATACCAATATCATACTGGTTTTGCTACAACACCTTGCCACTCTTTGCAATGAGTAGGGTATTGCACCTGTCGGTAGGTTTCTTCTAAATTATATCATAGATACGATCACCCTTAAGCTGAAAATCATTACCTTCTGCAGTCTGGAAAGAAGCCATAAGGGTCGGCCGGACGTTAAACTACCTCAACAAACAAACAAACAACATCTAACCATAGAGATCAAATACATGCATGCACTTCCAGAAGTGTGCCATTTCGAGATCAAGTGAGTCGTATTGTAGGCTTATATCAAAATTAAACATCTATAGTTCATATAAAATTCATTCCTTTCAATGCAGTTTTTCACAATTATCACAATTGTGATCAAATTGCCAAAGCCATACCATATAGACAGGGAAACATATTTGTTGGTAGTTGGATGCCTTTCTTTATCGGTCCATATGAGGAACTTTCTATGCCACTGGTTCTGGCATCATAATTAAGTTGAATCTTATCTTAGTAATGTAATATTCATCGGGACACTTGGATACATGATCACTAATTTTGTTGCATATCAATCAAACAATAATGGATAGTTTGCCTTATATTGCTCACATTGAAGGAATAGGAAAATGATTTAAGTTAGCATTGTTATACAACGTTAGGCAAAAATTAGAACTGATTGATCGCTTGTGACTTCGCTAATAAAACAGAATAAAAACGGTGTTTTTTATTGAGTTTTTTTTTAATTGGAAACTTCACAATTTGTCGTCCCTCATCCAGAGTTTAGGTTCTGCACCTTTCATCTGGCCACCCACACATTTTATTGCAGTCAATCCAGACAGTTCCCTTGGCACATTCTAGTGGTCGGCCCCCTCCGGGGTAGCATTGGCAGTATTTGGTGACGTCCCATGGGTGGGGGTGATCTCCGAAAGGGAGACCTACACATTTCTGCTTGCATGCTATAGAAAACAAGAGGAACATAATGAATGTATGCAAAACGGTTCAGGTTTAAGTGTTGTCATTCCAATTGGCTGCCTATTTTGTATGTGTTGTAGTTTTTTCATTTGAAATCTATTTGCATATGCCATTCATGGTCAAAATAGGCCTATGTGATTTCAAATGTGTACTCATGATATTTGTGATTCATATAGCCTACATTTAGACAGGTCTGGAACCTGTATCCAACAAGGCAATTTTGACTAACAAGAATTTGGTAATTACTAAGTTTTCATTATAGAAATAGCAGTTTTCATTATAGATATTACAGAAATCCTTAGACTACATGTTACATAATATTAGAAAGGGAATTCAAAATCCTCTCCCCCGTGGAGATCCAGGGTGGGGGTTCCTGTGGGAGCCTCCTTGGAAGAATGTGTCCCCAGCTGGCCCTTGCTGTTCGTAGAAAGCGACAAATGGGGAGGCCAGACTTGGTAGCTCAATAAATGAGAATCAGGACCACACTACCTAGTGTGTGACGTAGTCCTAAATGCTGCTACCCAGACAAGCTTATTTCCTCTTTGAGCATGTGTAAATGGCAATATTAGACAGCCTGTAGATTTTGATGTGTATGTAGTCGCAGAATGCTGATTATATGTATATATACTACAAATCTTTATCTTTTTTTCTGATGTCAGTATTATCTGTCTGCATGCTATGTTTATGTTTCAAAATCATTTTAAAAGATTTGATTCAATTCTATCCAATGGGAAGAGTCCCTGGAGGCCTAATCAGCATTATATAACAACCCTCCACTAACCAGGCATCGCACTGTCCCCACCACATGGGTTTGTTTGTCCAGCCTCCACTGGACCGTGACGGGGGACAGGGGTGTGGATACAGGCCTATTGGTAGAGTGCCTATTTCAAGTCAGGAGGTCTTCAGATTTATCCCTGGCCGAGTCACACCAAAGACTTTAACAGTGGTAGTGGTTACTGCTTGCCTGGCACTCGGTATAAAGTTAGAACCACGAAACATGACTGGTCGGCCCAGTGCCAGTATAATGGGACTGGATGGGGTATTATAATGACATGATATCTCAGTGTGGCAGCACTATAAAGAGGGCATTGGGTCCCACTGCTACAATTAGGCACCTCATTTGTAAATACGGGTATTCACTGCAGCACCACCTGGTGTAAATATCTTTTCATTGCTCAAATTCTTTACAATTTTAACACAATGTCATCTAACCATCATAAATTCAAAATGTATACAAGTATTTACTCAAAAAATATATTACTGTAAATTTCTAAAACATGAACATTTCATGGTGTTTTTAGGATCAATCTTTGGTATTTTCAGGAATAGGTTTTGATTTTTGATGGTGACCCAATGTTTTCTTTATCTTAGAATATTAACTGTTATGTGGTCCTGTCCAAACATTGAGAGCTTTTAAAGTAAAAATTATGGATATTTATTTCTCAATGGCCAAAAATGTCATTTTACCCATTGAACCCAATGGTAAAGAGATGATTTTACAGATGCAAACATCTTGGAAATGGATATGGTGACATATGGCTTTGGAAGTTTCCTAGTAATCCCTATCCATCCAGCTAACATCTCTGTGAGTTTGGGAATTTTTTTATGGTTTTCAAAAAAAATCATGCCAAATACTCGCATTCACCTTTAATAGATTCGGTCACTGCCCCTGTGGCGAAAAACTAGCTGCAAAGCTTTACCTTGTGCAGTCTGGTAAAAGAACCCTAAAGGGTTGGCCGGACATTAAACTAACCCAACAAATAAATCAAAATCCTCTCTATGATAAGCCACGTCCCACTGGCGATTTCTGAAATCGCAAGTAAAATCTGAGAGTAGAATACAGCTTTTACTCTGTTCAGATGGCGGGAGTGTTGTTGTGGGTCCGGGGGTCCCTGTGCCTTTTGTGGTGGTTCTCTTCGTGGTGGTAGTTCGTGTGGTGGTAGAATGCGTGGTCGTCGGGCCAGTGTAGGGTGGAGTTGTTCTAAGAAAATTTGAGATGGAGCATTACAAATAGGCCCATACTTTGATTAGATATGTTTGATATTCACCCATTTGATATATTTGATTTACTTAGAAATGTTGGACAATTAAATATTTGAGATGCTTTTATGGCAGCTATAGAGTCTGAACGTCATACAGTTAAATAAAATAATTTAGGTTTACAGCGCCTTTTCTGAAAATAAGTTACAGAATTTCAGTAGCTTGGTCTTAAACTTGTCAATGTAAAAAGGTGACGCTTACGTTGGTTCTACAGAGGAAGGATGTACGTTGTCATCCAGCTTATCGTTGATGTGTGACAGCAGTGGATACTTTCCTTCTCCACATTGACTACCCTTGAAGTCGTCCAAGTCGAGAGCCCAGATCATGATTCCCTTGAAGTCCTTCTGCTTAATCCATTTCACCTGTAATATAAGGTCACTGTTTATCAAGTATGTGTGTGTGTCTATATGTATATGAGTTGTTAGAATACATGATATGAGAGTTAGCTCATTTGCCCCGCATGTTCTCTGCATCTTATGCCTGCTATTCTATGGTGATCTATGCTTTACCAAAGCCCTTGATGCGTAGGATTCTATGCCAAGTACACAAATCTGGGAATCTTGGAACCCCAGACTCAGATTATTAGGCTTAAGGGCAAAGGGGCAACCCTTTGAATACTGGTCTGTTGCCTAAGAACCAGTGGCAGCATACTTTTTAATGACTATGCGGAAGAATTACCCGAACATTAAACACTAGAAAAATATGTAAACAACAATTATAATGATATATCAATTCAAGTAATTTACAACAAACTGTATTGGATTCTGTTAATTCTAGATAAGCCCTGAATGTTACAAGAAAAACTTATTTTCTGTCATGCAATCTTAAAAAGAATTGACCATCCTACCTTTTCGGTGAGACTGGCCTTGTCATCGTAGCCTACCCACCCATTGGTGAATTGCTCATTGCCATAGGCATAGGGCGCCTTGCCCTCATCATCCCAAACACGTTTGTATCCACCCTGTATTTTTTTACAGATCTAAAAGGAAAATCAAATAGTTCTTTTTTAATTGAAAAGTGCAAATACATTACCTGGATGTGTCACCCCCTCCTCCCAGCAATAAAAGATTCACTTTCAACTCTATGCTTTGCAAAATTTGTTTTTAGTATAATCACTTTATTTTTTGACAAAATGTGTTTCTGCTGGAACAATAAATCAAAGTTTTATCCATCAAAATAAAGTGTCTTTAATATATAAGTTGCAAGTTAGATGATTTAGATATGATTTCAGGGTGGCAATTCAGGGCAATTTACAAATCATAATTTTTAAATTTGAAAACATCAAAACAATCAGTTTAGACCTCATACCTCTTGATAAACGGTATAAAATTAGTAAAATGATATGTTTCTATCATTTTGGAAGAGTATTTTTGTATAATTTTGACACTAAACAAATATGATTACAATATTTGTTATCGTATATTTTAGCATAATTTTTTGGGCTTTGTAAAATTCACCGATCAATTTACCAATCATTTTTTTGCATTGTAAATTGTCCCTGGTTGAAGAATTTGCTTTGTATTTGATGATTTTTAAATACAAATGTTATGTCCCTGGATTGGCCCCCTGACCTGTAGATATGCATATGTAACTTCCTCTCGAAAAATAACATTTTTTCAAACATACTCTGTCGGTGTAAACTCACCTCATAGTAAGCCCAGAAGCCCTTCTCTCTGGTGAAAGGTCCTGCTGGGGCGGCACCCTTAATGGGAGCTCCAAAGCCGTTGTTGTTGGGGTCTTTGAGCTCTAAGGACCGACCATACGTAGCCAATCCTACCGTAAGCTTGTTAGCAGGTGCCCCGCCAGCCATCCAGTAGTTCATTGCCCATTCCTTATTGAAAACACAATGTTATTTAAGTTGCGGGAGTTTTGAAATTATCATCGCTAGTGCTAAAAAATGATTTTGATTACAAGAACTATAGAGATATTACTCAAATCTATTTGTGTTTTTGCCAAGTTATATCACCAATTAGTTTTTAACATGGTTTTGCACTATTATTTCAATATAATAGCTTAAGTAGGGGTTTACTCTCTTCCCTTACCTGATTAAGAGTTTTATTCAGTCCAGTCTCAGCTTTTCTGGCATGCAGGGGAGAGTTGTGAGCTGTCCATTTATTCCATGCTCCATTCAGATCATACGCCATGACACTAATGAAGTCCAAAGCTCTAATATAGAAAATTAGAAAGGAACATATATTAGGTTGCTTGGTTATTGGGGTTCGATACTGTAGCAAAATCTAAGGTCATATCATAGCGAGAACAGGATTTAACCCTTTCAAGACGCCACCAAATGTGGACAGTACCAAATGGACACCAATTTACCCAGGAAATATCCCGAAAAGACTCCACTGAAACCACAAAGTTTTAAATTAGACCAATAACAAGGTAGAACATGAATAGAAATAATTATTTCCAAATGGCAATAGTTAGAGACAGCATAATATGGACCATTTCAGGGTTTTGAAATAGAAAAAAATGTATTTGATATATTTTGAGCATCAACTTAACAATATTGGGATATTTGCAATGTATCTCTCAGGCATCTGGCGTCTAGGCCTGGTGATGCCTGAGAGATACAGGAGGCTAGACCTGGTGATGCCTGAGGGATACAGGCGTCCTGAAAGGGTTAATAATTCTGTCTTTTGATGATCGCCTGTATGGAATGAAGAGATCTATGAGAAGATAGAGACCATACCCCTACACATTTACTGAGGCAGGTGTTCTTTAATGTGCAGGGTCCATGGGTCC
Organism: Lepidonotus clava; assembly: GCA_936440205.1. Taxonomy (NCBI): domain Eukaryota; kingdom Metazoa; phylum Annelida; class Polychaeta; order Phyllodocida; family Polynoidae; genus Lepidonotus; species Lepidonotus clava. The sequence continues at coordinate 27,505,125 of OW387135.1, forward strand.
TAACCACAACAGCCGGTGGCCCACTAAGGGCCTTTAATAACCCAGTCATTGCCACTGGGGAAACGCAAAGAGGTGAGGTAGCCAGCACCTTGCAGTGTGGAACCCAGCCTGTAGGCTATGCATGCAAGGCAATCATGCTAACCACTTCACCACCCCTGCGCCCCACGGACCATATTATGTGACATGACAACATGCATGTACAATCTTGAAATCATAGACCATATTAATCAACGGTGCCCGATGGTGATCTTGCGGTTGGGTTTTAAGCCTTTAGACCCCACGTTAATATTTTCCCCAGATTTCCCCAAATATTTCATTTAGACTATAGAAAAATCTTGGATAATCAAAATATCTTTAAATGTGCCCACGCAGGTCTTATAAGGTTTTATATTTTAAAGGTCTGAATTTGATCTGAATTCATTACAAGAATTTTTCTGCCTGTAATTTTCATCCTTAGTTTTTTTGTGTGAAATGTGTAAATGTTGAAAAGGTAAACAAATGTGGACAGCCGAGGGGAAAGGGTACTCCGCGCGGGATTTGATATTAAATTGATGTTGTAGAGCATGTACTTAGCTTTCAAATGATATCGAGCATGTCCAAATCGGACCATTATTAAGGAATTTATGGGCCCTTAAACCTGATACTGTCGGGATAGTGGAAAATGAGGAAAAGCTCAATTTCCTTGTATTAATTGAGATTTTGCATAAATTATCATAAATTATCATAATTAAGCATAAATATTTAAAAAACACTATTTTATTCATTATTTTTCAACCAGAAATGATAAATGTATTCTGTTTTCAATGTAGAGACCAGAAAATAATACTTCTTCATAGTTAATACAATTTTATCAAAATCTCATGAATTTTAGTTTCCATGGCAACCAAATAGAATGAATTCAGTGAATAACCCGTATTAAAACATTCCATTGACATTCCAAATAAGGGAAGATTCCATCGTGATGGAATGTTTTAGATATGGGAAATTAATTCTACACAAAAAGTTGGTTTAAGAGTAAATTATCACTATTTTTCATAAATCTACTCATATCTCCTTAAATATTAGGTTTAGGACAGCAAATATAGAAACCTTGGAGTACCCTTTTCCCTTGGCTGTCCACAAATTGTTCGTTATAAAATATCATGATAAGGTCTTATTTTGGTACCCAATAAGGTATTATTAAGGTCTTATTTAGGTCTTATTTTGATTTCTGAAAAATCGTGGGCACCCTGAATACAGAGAATTGAAAAAAAGCGTTCATTTACTATAGGTACTGTATACAATGTACTAGTTGGCAAATTACTAACTCTCAAGTTGTGGAAATTTCAGCCACTTTACAGTGTGGCTACGACCAGATTGGGGATTTTAGGGTTGAGATGTAATTAATTCAGTGTTAGCTAGAAGGCTCCTTACTGAGCAATTGGCGCTATTTCATATCCAGCATCAATGGTAGACTTTCCAGCCCCCACAGCTGCCGTCACCAGCAGTCCTGCGGGATTAAAGGCAGCTTTCATTTCCTAAAAAAAGGGATCCACAATCACAATTAAATTTTTGCTTTTTTTTGTCATTGATATAATATATATATATGTCCAAGCGCAGGGGGGAAACCAGCAATTTATACAATGCAATAGTTCAATAAATGATCTCAGCTTTCAACAATAAACCATGTTCCTGGGCCTATATAGCACTACATGCCTACTATATATATCTATCCAATCTACATCTAAATAAAGGATTATTTCTCTATGAAATAAACACATGAAACTATCTAAAGGGGGTGATCTATTTTGCAATCATTGGCCGATCCTAAACTGATTGATCGATTTGGGGCCATCCATAAATGACGTCATGCTGTTTTTGACCATTTTTGACCCCCCCTCCCCCCCATGTTTTGTCATGCGACCCTTGACCCCCCATCTAAAAAAGACATCATATGAAGAGGACCCCCCCCCATCCAATCACAGATAAAATATAAGCAAGGATGGACAAAACCAAGGACCCAAAGATCATAAAAAGCAGATTTTCTTGTATAGGAGACAATCTGGCCCTTAAAAAGAAGTTTCAACATTGAAAAATGGGGGTATGCATGGGGGGGGGGGTCCCATGTCCCTTGTCGAATTTAAGATATAGCCCTGTCACCTGTCGTTATATCTCAGTTTAGACCCATGTCCCCTGTTGAATTTAAGAATTAGCCCTGTCCCCTGTCGAATATAAGAATTAGCCCTGTGCCCTGTCAAATTTAAGGAAAGAGCAGTGTCATTTGTCCCTTAGTTTCCATGTCACATGTCGAATTTAAAAAACGGCTGTGTCGCCATGTCGAATCTAAGAAATGCTCATGTCGCCGTGTCGAATTTAGGGGTCTAGACCCATAAAAATCCCAACTTTACCTATAATTTTCCTCTGAAATTTTTTAAATTAGAATTTTTCAAACATGATGTCATGCACCACATGACCCCCCCTCCCCACCTTGTCATGTTTGGTCATAGAAGCATGAACCCCCCCTCCCCCCTGCTGCATGACGTCATTTATGGACAGCCCCTTCTCATCAAATATGTAAATTTTTATACAGTTACAAATAATCTATTTTACATATTGGAACTCTAGACCAGAAAATAATTATAATCCTAATTGGCCATGAAGAAAAGTATTGGTGTTTTGTTGCATATTGGCCCAGTTTCTTTACCTGACACAAGAGGGTGAAACGGTGCTTGTCCTCAGGTGGGCTTCCTCTGCTGCCGGGGTACTCAAAGTCCAGGTCCAAACCATCAAAGTGACGCTCCTTCAAGAATGTGATGGATGTGTCGATGAACTCTTTCCTGTTGGCTGGCGACTGCAACATGTACGTCATCTTAGCTGTTCCGAAGTTCCAGCCACCGACAGCCAGGAGAATCTTGAGATGAGGCCACTTCTTCTTGAGGTCAGTCGTCCTCTCATACCTAAATCGGGGAGACAAATGTTAACATTATGAATAAAATCAGAATATCACATAATTTGATTATTTGAATGCATATTGATACAGTCATTGTGAAATGTCCTTCCATACCCAAACTCTAGCATAGATCTACTTTGTGCAATGAGGATATATTTGTATATACGTTATATGCCCCTGCCCCACTATTAAAAGAACTTTTCAACCATCCCCTCCAATACAGTAGCCCCACTTACATTCCCTTTGACCAGTCAGTGGACTCGTCGTTCCACTCATAGGGGAGGAGGCGGTTTCCTCTCATGGTGGCGAAGGCATAGATGACGTGGGTACAGAGTTGAGGGGGGATGTCCTCTGGGTAGAACTTCATCCCCTCAGCACGGTACTGCGACCAGTTGGTGTAATAACATACCCGAAGGTAATCTAATGTAAATTAATGTAGACGAGTTATTAATGGCCTACCATTATGAGCGAAATCCTTTAACCCTTTAGACCCCACTGATTGCAATCAGGAATTGCTTGATTTCCCCAGGATTTCCTTTAGGGAAATTCCTTAAATTTCTTGTTATTGAGGAAGTTCAAAGGTTGACCCATCCGTATTGATGAAACTTATTGATACCATAATGCAAAGTATTGGCAAGGGAATTAAATTAGCTTTTAAACAATACATTTGCCATTTTTGTATGTTGAATACTCTTTGGAGTGTTCCCTTTGGACAAATATGGAAAAATTGTGGGAACATTTTTCCCAGTGGCCACGGCCGATAGGGGAGTACACCCTCGGGCAACCATGGCCGGATTTAGGTCTAAAGGGTTAAGGGAAAAAGGTTTAACTGTGACATAAACATTTGTGACCAGCCGAGGGGAAAGGGTGCTCCATACAGGATTTGATATTGAATTGATGTTGTAAAGCATGTTCTTAGCTTCCTAATGTCAATGTTATGATGCAAGTTATGGGCCCTTAAACCTAACACCGTCAGAATACTGGCAAATGAGGAATAGTTTAATTTTCTTGTTTTTATTGAGATTTTTCATAAATTATCATTAATTATCATAATTTTAAATAAATATATATAACACAATAAATGATTTTCCAGCTACCTAGTGTGGAACTTAGTCCAACAAAAGCCACCCAGACAAGCTGAGAGGTTTTCTCTCTTTGGGCCAATTCAATGGCCATATAATTCAGAATCTGATCTTTTTATTGATATATAAATGATGCCTATGGATATATGCCATGTATTTTATCAATATTTTTCAATATTAAAAGTTTTGATTTAATTGTTGGCCAATGGAAGAGCCCCTCAGCCCTTATCAGCATTATGTTATCACCCCTATATTAAAATTACCCATATTAAAACGTTCCTTTCACATTCCAAGTATGGAAAGATTCCATCATGATGGAATGTTTTAGGTATGGAAAATAGATTCTACACAAAAAATAGGTTTAAGACAAAATTATCACTATTTTTCATAAATCTACTCATATATCCTTAAATATTAGGTTTAGGATTGCAAATATAGAAATCTTGGAGTACCCTTTCCCCTGAGCTGGTAACATTTTCTATGGAAATTAGGAACAACGGTTTTCGACAAAAGAGTGTACAACACAGGAGGTTATGACATGATCTCTAAGAAGAAAATGTGCAACAATTTCAGAGCTTTCATAGGGAAACTGCTTAATGGGATTTGGCAATGGCAATGTAATATGATATCTGAGCAAAAGGCAAATTAGGCTAAATCTAATCGTCAAACATTTTTCTTATTAATGATATAATTATCTTCTCCAACTCCTATCTATCAAATATGAAGTCTTTTTACACAAATATGACACTTGCATCTGTTGTATGCACTCTGAGCTCGATTAAATTTGTGATAATTACACTATTTGCCACCACTGCTTTCTTAATATTGACCTTGTGCACTGATTAATCTTAACTTACCTGCTGTGGCAAAGGCTGCCAAGGCCAGAATAGCAAGGCCTAGACGGAGCAACATCTGATGGAAACATAGAGGGAAAATGTACATATCATGATGTGGATATTGTTATAATCAAAACATTCTTGTCATATTTGTTCATGCAATAATGGACATTTTTTTGAAAGTTAGTAAATGAGACATATTGATCAATAACTAACCGCACAGTTTTAATATCTGGTCTAAAGTGATTTTTACAGGTTGATGGATATACTAAGCTTTAATACTGATGTAATCCTGAACTCAATTAATGATAAGTTCCTCTAATAAGTAAACATTTCTTGTACCTGCTAAAACAACTATGACTTATCAATATAGCTCCTTCTATAAAAAATATGTTATGGGACTCACTTGATTGTGATGTACGACACTCAGTGTATTACTGAATTTATGCATATGATTAGAAAATAATTATCATGTGTATGTTTAAAATGTTTTTTCTTTTTAATGTAAGAATAGACATTCTTTTTAATGTAAGAATAGTTATCATTTAATTCTAGCTGACATCTTACTATTTCAACTAATTCTATATGTACATATCTATTTGTATATCTATGATATCATAATTTCACTACTGTAATGGGGGTATAGACCCTTAAAATCAACAGCGCGACATGACCATTTCTTAAATTCGACATGGCGACACGGCAGTTTTTTAAAAAAATTCAACAGGCGACATGGAAAATAATTGACAAATGACATGGCCTTTCCCCTAAATTCAACAGGGGACATGTGCTTTAAAAAGATACCGACATGGGACACAAGTGTTTATTAAATTTGACAAGGGACATGGGTCTAATCTGTAATATAGTGACAGGCGACACAGCCGTTTTTTAAATTTGACATGCGATTTGGCACCCCCCCCCCATCTACACCCCCTGTAATATCACTGAAAACCAGGGGAACCCTGTTGTATTCTACTAAATAAAATCCTTTAAAAAAACAATCAATAACTATATGTTGATCACTGTCATTGATTGAAAATATTCAGTGGGGAAGAATAAAACTTGCATGAAATTGTATGATATGACTGTCAGTTAAATTAAAATTTGTGAAATGGACATCAATTATCCTTTACCTATAGGACTGAGGCAGATTTGTTAGGAATCCTACTCATACTTTTATAAACTGATATTTATATACATTGTAAACTCAGACTGTTTTAATTTGTTCAATTAACCCTTTAGACCCCAATCCGGCCTTGGCCGCCCGTGGGAAGTTTCCCCAATCCGGCTGTGGCTGCCCGGAAAAACAGAAATTTTTCCATAATTTCTCCAAATTATTCCAAAGAGAACTCTTTCATGAATATTCAACATATAAAAGTGGTTAATATATCGTTTGAAAGCTGATTTAATTCCCTTTCCAATGGTACAAACAACATTGCTATAACGTTAATTGAAAGGGATGGGTTATCCTTTGAATATCATCAATTAAATGACATTTAGGGAATTCCGGAGGGAAATCCATGGAAATCCTGGGGAAATCAAGCAATTTGTGAATGCAATATATTGGGTCTAAAGGGTTAACATTGATCAGATGATAATGCTTATTTTTTTGTTTAACCCTTTCACTGCCAGAGGCCGCATATGCGGCCCTATAGTAAAATCCCATAAGAACAACATTGAAAGAGGGTGAATCCAGCTTTCAGAATCTGAAAGAATTTTTCAAAAATTCCAATTAGAACCAGAGATACAGCTATTTGAATGCCAGACCATTGAGTCACCAAAAAATATTAGAATTGCAATTAGAGAAACCATTAATGACATACTTACATTAGAACTTACCATACATGTCAAAAATCATGAAAAATAGGTAAATTTGTGTAAATGACATGATTTTCAATTGGCTATAACTTTGCTTTCATTTATGGTAATTACAAACTCTCTTTTGCATGAAAAAGATAAAGTTTTCATGTTATCCTTATAAAAAGTGAAATAGATATTTTATGAATTATCGGTTACCATGGAAACCGGTAAAAAGCATATGGTAGGCATATGACACCTGATAAGAAATTTGCCTTATTGGCACAGTGCCAACATTTGGAACATTTTCATCGACATTATTGAAAAAAACTTTCCACCTGAAGAATGTAAATTAAATTTGAGTTTTAGGCATTTTTTAGACTAATTTTCTTATTTTGGGCAATATTTAAGTAAATATCAGTTACATCACAACATATCTGGCAGTGAAAGGGTTAATCTTTGTAGAATATGCAAGCTTATACTTCCATTGATATGGCATGCTGGCATACGAGAATGAACATGTGTAAAGGGATGATAGCAGTGGCCCTGTTAGATAGTACAAAATGAAGGCAACACACATTAAATTTGATTGAGTTAGATATGAAGAAAATTAATAACCACCTATATCCTTTACATGTTATCATGGCCCTTTAACTCATATATCAGCATCAGCTCTTGCATAAAAAGTCAATGTACAGATCTTTAGGTATTGTTGATGTTTGAGTATCAGGATATTTTCATGGTAGTACCAGTGGTATCTATCTTATAGAAACATTAATCACAAAATTTATAAAAATGATAAGAACCCATAATTGAGAATATAGAAAATGAATAGGCCCTTCATTTAGTTATACGGCACCTGCGTGACCATATTGAATGATTGAAATGTAGGTATGATGAAATTGCTGTGTTTTGTTTTGATGTAGTAGAAGATGTGTAGTAGAAGCTCTTCGAACAGAATTAATAAGCCTACAAGAAATATACATTTCTCGGATCACATTACCTGAGTCACCTATATACATGAAGGGAAACAGTGATGATCAGTCTATAATATGATACTTATAAATGTGTATTCTGATTTTTAGTACACATATTGGTATGTGTCTACTTACCTTGACAAGCCTGTCTTCAGCTGGACCAGGTGAGTCTGTGAAATCCTTGTTGATCAATCGCCTTTTATTTCAAAAGAGTGGGAACTAAACATGTGGTCCAGGCATGGTTCCATGCTATCTACTCTACTCATGACCTTGATTTTAGCTCCCTTCTTAAGGTTTTTCTTGGTAGAATCTAGACATGTTTTATGTTATCTACAACATGATTGTTGTTTACTGTATTCTCATGCACTATTTTTTACTTAAAAGGGTATTCATGAAGTTCAAATTTTGATGTAATCATATTTTATCAATGTGGAACATACTATATAATTACATTTCTACTCATGGCTAACCCATTGAAGTAAAGCAATTCTTTGTGTCAGACAGCTGAGGTGTTTTGATATACATTGGCCCTTGAAAAGAAATCTTTCTCAATATCCTTTTTGTGGATATTATTAGGACAGAATTACTGAAGCATATACTTCAGCATGTCTGAATGAGCATTTTTTATTGTAAGCAAAATTTAAATAATTATAAATTGCAATAATCTTCGCCAATATACACGTGGAAAATTTAATCAATTTTGATATAATTGTGGTGTGATGACATTTTAAGCGTAACGAATTAATGTATTATTCAGTATTTTCTTTATTGATGTTACAGCCTATTGGGACCTAGGTGCTGATAGTTAGTTTTTGCCATGGAAACCTCGCATCTAAGGAAAACAATATTAAAAATCGGACTTTTAATGGGAATTTCATATTATTAACTTCAGAATAACTTGAATCGAATCAAAATTAGATGTCTGTGAACATATATTTGTACATAGAGTGCCTCTTCTGCCAAAAATAATTAAAGCATTTATTTCTAATAGCTCCCCCTCCCCTTTTCAAAATCCTGGATTCGCCACTGTGAAGGAATTACAGTCAGATGGCAGTGCAGGTCAAACTATAGGAATTGTAAGTTTACTTTTCAGACACAAATATTGATTTGATTATCAGGTTTTGTTGAATATTTGTTAGAAATATTGGTTAGAAATCAGGGGCTGTGCCCCCAACCCCCCTTTTTCTTTTCTATTTTCTATTTTCTTATAAATTGCTCTTCAAACACTGACCAACCTAACACAAATAACATGGAAGTATCTTCTACCAACACATTGACCACTGAGGTGATACCTATCCGGCTTCTCCAACTCATCATGAACCGACCCACGCTCCATTAGCAAATGCTCGGTTAGCAGCAAAAAGTTGCAATGCTTAAGTGTAATGAAAGTATGTATCATGGTTGCATTTGCCCTGGTTAGCCTAACCACAAATATTATGACCTTGTTGATTACTAAGATATGGCTACATGAAGAACTTCATCATGCTGTAACTTTGATTTCGGCAGTAGCCGTGTAGCAGGATGGCCATTCTTTTAGTATAGCATGTAATGAGTCCTCTGCTTCTGTCACTCTCCATTATTGTCCACAGCCTTGTTTGTCCCAAATTCCCATTGATACCACTTTTAACTGTTTAATGTGAAATATGTTTCTGGAGACTCAAGGTACATATACGTGATTATCTTCAATCAAAACATTTCACATTATGTCTGATAGTTAAGGAAACCATTTACGATATGATATTGTACTGACGCGTGTGGCCAGTCCATATTCGTGTAGGCTTGATAGCGTTAGAATTAGAGAAGCGCACGTGTCAAAAGCCATAACTCTCTGTCAAAGTAGGGGGTTGAAGGAGGAGTCAAAGTGTGACGTATCATACTAAAGGCGTGTACGCTGCTCTAGCCAGTCCGAGTCAGCTGAACGTTGAGTGAGTAACCATCCTAGAAAGGTTCGGTCTTAGAAGCTGAGTCCTGTTGTTTGGAATAGAGGCAGTCAGACTGCGCTAGAAGGTGGGAGCGGTGACTGAATGTGTTTCAGGGGATTTCTTCCTTGGAGCTGATCATTGTCAATTGAAATCTTGTCACGGAACGGCAATATACAGGAGAATATTAATAAAGAAGAACCTTTCACGCGAGTGTTACGCCTCACATGATGTGGGAACTATAATTATGTATTGGGCGACAGCAGTCGAACGAGGAGGAGACTGCGTTTGGAGCTAGCTATTATCTATAATTAACTACGACTAATTACATACACCATATACAACAGATAATTAACTCTCTATAGTTCAATATCTCATACAATTCTACAAAATTTATTTTGATTTAAAAAAGATATTAATAAACCTATACTTTATAGCCCATATTTTGTCATTAATTTATTTTTGTTTCTTCAGATATGACCTCCAGATTTGCTTTTTAATATAGAACTATATTAGGTCTATCCGCCAGGGCTATTTGGCTTTTTCTACTAGATCTATAACCCTACATGGACAGGGACTCAAAAAGTGATAATCTATTTTTAGAATTTATTATTATACAATGAATATCAGCCTTATATCGCGCATAACATAGGTAAATGGAAATTACGTATTTCTATTAAAATAGTCAGTAAATATCAAATATAATGATTTTTTTAATCAAAAATGAGTTTAATAGTGAGTATAGGTCTAGATAAGTTGATATTGTTAAATGTTAGTTTATGATTTAAGACTGCGTGATGTGTATAATTGTTTTATCCATGAGTCGTTCATCCAGGTTATCGAGCCAATCAGACTGCGCTCAAAGTTAATACATCCATTCCCCAATAGTTCAAAAGAAATGGACGATGAGGGAGCTGGTAAAGTGAAAGGGTTTTTATTCAATTAACATCTCATCCCGAGTCAAAGCCACAGTGAATAAGTCTCCATCAGTCCACCTTCCCATCTCCTACTCAGCGATCAACCACATTTAGAATACAAGTTGTTCCAGCGCATTCTAGACCGCCCTAGTGCTTAGCTCTATCACAATCCTTTGTCCGAAGCTGTTGGTATTGGTAAACTCCAGTATACTGCGCAGGAGCCGTAGGTATAACTCCGAGCAGTTCTTCCAACTCTATGGTTAAACTCTAACTCCTAACTAACTCGCTCCCTACCTTTGCAACACCTTTTATACTGGTTAACAGGTGGCGCTGGGAGCGTAAAATGTCTCTGCCTAGAGGTAGACTTGCTAGGTCTGATCCTAACTAGATTATAAAATATGATAATATATTAAAAGTACTAAGCTATTAGTACATTCGACGGCGGTCAGATGTTTGAGATTGAGGAGGTGGACGACATAGCTCAAACCTAATAAAGATTATTCAGTCAAAGGTGATTGGTTTCCAATTTTGATTATTGGACATGTTTTATTATTATTTTTTTTTTTTTAAATGTAGAACAAACTGATGTTGGGTGGCTTTGACTCTCGTGGTACATTCAACACAGTGTCAATATTTAATTACAGATTCCATTTTCTGGTCATTCAGAGACGTGACCAAAAGGCACAATTTCATGAATGGAATTATCTACTACATAAGTACATTGTGGTATCAGCCCCGTACTGAAGCTCAAGGACTGCGGAACCCATTCGTAAAGTGACAAGGTAAGTCTAGAGGATTGTGTAATGATCCTCAAAGTGAAGGGAATCGTCATGCAAATTGTGACAAGGCAAGTCCAGAGGATTGTGAAATGATCCTCAAGGTGAAGGAGTCTGTCATGCAACCTGTGACAAGGTAAGTTCATTGTGTTGCTAGCCCCGTGCTGAGGCTTAAGGTCAGCGGAACCAGTTCATAAAGTAACAAGGTAAGTTCATAGGACCGTGAAATGATCCTTAAAGTGAAAGGGATTGTCATCCAAACCCTGACAAAGAAAGTCTAGAGGATTGTGAAATGATCATTAAGATGAAAGGATTTGGCCTGCAAACTGTAGCAGCACCCCTTGTCTCGAGTCAATATCATTTTCAGTATTTAACTTAGTACATACATGTACAGATTCTTAATCCATGCGGTTGGAACAAAAGTCAATGAAATTCAACATATATACAAGTGAAGTTGTCTTAAACCCTTAAAATTATCAAATGAACAGCAAATTCAATTCTAGAACGAGTTTACACAAGAACAAGTGACTTCGGAGAACTCGGACATCTTGAATGATCGTATCTCATTATACAATGCAGGTTAATTTTCGAACAATTTTCAACTAAAACGACATTATTTACAGTGAATACAAGGTCCAGGCAATGGACCGGTCAACATTAAGCAGTTTGACACTTATAAACCATCATACTCAGCGCGCGCCCATCAGTCACCCTTAGTACACGTGTACTTAGCGGGACGTTTGACTGGAGTTCCCATCCAGGGCCCGACCTCGGTCTGGGTTCCTCCAGACGCTAAGTGCCCGGATGGCATTTTCTGTTTCGAATGAAATCGGCGAGTTTGCACGCCCGATATGAATTATTGTGCCGTGATAACTAAGATTTATCAATTAATTATGTTGACTTGGGACCTAAACTTTAATTTAGCGCGAGTTCTGAGGAAAATTAAACGATGGTTTGATCATGCTGGCCGATTTCAAAATTTGGATCCCTCGGATCAAAAAGGGGTTTTCCCAAATTAGCCTCGATATGACGTCATTTTAATCAGTGCCGGCGGTCTCTTTGGAATATTCAGACGTGTTTTTACTTTTGTCTTCTTTATCAACTTTATCTTGTCACCAGCTGCAATGGTTCGAGTGGCCATCTTTTGTTCTGAGCGGGAGGCCGGGGTTCAAGACTACCCTGATTTAATCCTGAACAATACGGACCATATTTTTGTGACATTCCCGTGTGAGGAGGCGACCACCGCAGAGTTGGCCGGGCACGCCTTTGCTCACCATCTACTTTACCCGGAGGATGTACTTATAGTGGTCACCAATCTTCTAGACATCTTAACCTGGGACCAGGAGTTACGTCTCTACATCCCGCTCTTTATCAATCCAAACGCCGTGGTAACCTTTTACGCGGAGCTGTTTAACCGGGCCTTTCTTAATATCCAGGCCCACCCCATCCCGGCCACCTTGATTCTTGCGACTCCTTCGGGTTTCGACGCCCGGAGGTGGTCAATGACAGATAGCGACGGCTCGTTGCAGAAATGGATCAATCGCCTCGTCCCGCGGATCAGCAGGGAAGTGAAGAGGGCCAACGACTGGTACGCGGTCCCCACAGTCAATACTGGCCACGCACTTCATCTATCTAAGGCAGTAGCGGACGGAGTGATGACTGTGAACGATTTTCGAGAATTAGTGGACGGCTACATGCCGTCCGCCCGGGTTCTACGCCGTTGGGCCCGGGCCTTGGGCCGAGTGGTCATCCGTCTGCCGCTCCCGCGGTAGGCCGCCGGCACTCCTCTGTATATATTGATTCCTGGAGTGATTTCCACCGAGTGATTTTTTAATTTAATTCCCGGCTTATGCCTAGGACACTAGTTTTTAGTACTATTATATCCAAGAGGCATAACCAGTTTGTTTCCACGGGAACTCGGATAATAAGATTGTTTATACGGGAACACCTGGACGTTCTTCTTTCTCGCCCGTTGCCGGGTGTCGTCCTCCCTTTGACCGTTGGCTCTACTCCTCGCTGCTCCACTTCTGGTAAGTTTAACCCTTTCCTTCGTTATTGGCATGTTAGGCAGGTTACTAACTCATTAGTTTCAAGGAGATTGTTAATCTAAAATTCTTCTTGCAGCTTTCGTCTCGTCTCCATGTGGTTGGGTCCCGGAAGTTGACGTCACTCCCGGAACCAGAGGGGATTTTTCGCTGGTGTTTACAATGATATTTTTGTAACGGGTATCACGGTGGAGCCGCCTAGTGTTTATTTTGGTTACAAGATGGTGGATGCGGGCCGGAAACTAGGACCTTGTGTACTAAACTTATTGTCTTTTCCAGGTCCTGTGGTGGTTTAGAATGATATGGACAGAATAAGATGACGGTGTTGGGCAGTGGGAGACGTCAGGCTAAATACTTTAGTGGGAGGGTTTGTTAGGCGAACATGATCAAGCGTTATTTATCTCGCGCGCAGGTTGGGCGATAATAGAGGTTTTTCTTGATTTAGTGTGTTGTTGACCTTACCAGTTCAAGCAGGCTCTCAGCGTGTGGGTAGGGTGTGCCGTATTGGCCTTGTAGTATTATTTTATGATTATTGTCTACTAGTTGACTGACACTGCACCAATGGAACTGTATGTGACCAAGCATTCTGGTCTGGACTGCGCAGCACTAGATTTGCTGTGACAGAATTCTTTGATTAGTTGTCCCCCTTACAGGGTAATGGAAACACTCCATTGGTGACCGCAAAGCGGAGGCGCTTCGTGTGGTCACCCCAGGTAGAGTCGTCCGACTGGCCGTCGGCGACTCCAAGGTAAGTTGAAAGGACGTAGCAAAAGGCTACAAACACCAGTTCAGTCTTTGGTGCGATACCAAGACCGTCACTGCCGTTGTGTTAGAATAAGGTTTATAGGTAATATTATTGTGCAGTGTCGCCCAGAGGGGAGGGGGAGAAATAATGGTTAGGACTGGTCTATTGTTATATTTTCTTTTTAGAGAGACTACTTTTGGTTTTCTAAGAGCCATTGCTTGAACGGTGTGTCGTCTGACTAATTCTGTCCTGCCTTACACATGTGTAGATACTTTTTTTTTTTTTTTTAATTAATTAACTCTGACAGGATCCATATTGATGAGTTACTGAGTGGTAGCTTGGCGTTCACCCTACTAATTTTGTTCTGGGGTTGAGCGCCAAACTCCACCATTTACATTGAGTGGTTGACGTCCCCACCTTTCAAGACAGGCAGGCGCGTCCTTACCACTTAGACAATTTCTTGAGTAATTATCCTACCTGCATGCATAGTAACAATTTCTCGTTTTAACTTTGTACAATACTGAGGGTTTTCATTCCGTGAGTCTACATGCCTTTTACCTGGCATCGAGTATTAACTGTACATGGGAATATGTTGGTTACAAGTTGCTTAATCATCACCTGAGAGGATCGGGGCTCAGACCCGGGTTTATTTCCGGTCTGAACACCAACCTAATCAGCTACACGTGGGTCGTCGGCACCCCCCCACCTTATGAAACTAAAGGGGTCGAGTGCCGAGTCCCACATTGTTATAATCAGGAGCAGCATGCACATTACCTTTAATATACACTCTACCCCTTTTTACAACTAAGAGATGTGTAAATGCACTTCTCCAGATCACTTCAGACAGCACCTAGCTAGTAAGTCGGGCCTCTTTTCCAAAGTGTAGATCCAGGTTAAACCCGTATTCTGTTCAGGTCTTTGCCCGTTTTTTCTTATGGAGAGCCAAGACTACTCCTGAAAGGACTCCGCCCCCAGCCTATTTTAACTATGCACACGAGGGGCAGGAATTTTTTGTGCTAAAGACAATTTTAGGATTTTGACTTTACTAATAGGACGGGTAGACTATCTGCTAAGGGTTTAACCAAGTTTGTAGCCGTTCGTCAGGGAATTAGTAGTCCGTCTCCCCCCTCCTCAGCTCAACTGTTGAGCGGGGACCCGGTTACTTTTGTTATGTGGCGGTCGAGACTAAAGTTTCCTTTTTTTTTTTCTCGACGGCGGTAAATTCTGAAGCCGCGCGTCCTTTCATTATTTTGTTGTTATTATTTTACCCGGGTCGAAACTTGGCTTCTTGTTGTTTTGCCTTAATCCCGGTTAAATTTGCCTAAACCTGGCCTAAATATATTAGTCTCGCGCCTTTGGGCAGCTGTATTCCATCTACACCTTTTCGCTGGACCCTGATTTACAGTAAAATCGAGGATCCCACGACTGGGGGATACGGTGACCCGGCGGTCATTACACATAACCAAGGTGATGAGACTTCTTGAGTGGACAGCACCACGTCCCACCCCCTTGTGGGTTTTAGCTACAGCTCCCCCCCACAGGGAAAGTCGCCTTTATGAAGGGGAGAGTTGAGCACCCTGTGAATGTCACCAGTTCCCCGTATATGCCCGTAACCCCTTTTCCTTGTGACCTCCGTTATACCTTCTGTGTATAGCATGGCTCGGGCAGGAGTGGCACACGTCACTGCCCAGTGTCGCATGTATGTATCAGAGGCAAACGAGCCACGTATAGTGTACTCTCGTGCGCTGTCACGGAGCGTCCCACCTGTGAATGATACTATGTGGCGGCGTTTCATATTTACTACAGCTTGCCCGGATTCCCTGAGGAAGGGCTCTTAGTTAAATAAATATAGGTTTGCTTTATATGAGTTTTTAGTCAGTTCCTTTCTAGACTTTGATATTATTATAATATTTTTTTTTTTGTGATGAGAGAACCGCTGTCAGGAGCCGTCCCACCCGGGGCATAGTGACTGCCATGTTCGAGCGTCCACCCCAGTGCCTCCCAGAGCGTCGGTAGCGCGTAGCCCCACACGACCTGCCTCTTGCCAGGCACCACCGACGCCAGGCATGTGGGCGGGCTCCTGCCATTCTTGCGGCTCTCCCATCTTTGAGGAGCGTACACATATACACATTAAAAGGATAGGTTGTGGCATTCCCCAAGTGGCTTTCTGCACCGTAGCCCCGATCCTAGTGGTGACAACAGTACAGGGGCCAAGTATGGATGGTACTTACCTGGGGAATCCACATTGCTCGTTGGAAGCGTTGGTCCCGTTGAGCGCACATAGATATGTTACAGAATTTTGTTTTTTTCATTTTCTTTGTAAGTACTAAAATTTTTGATACTAGGATTGGTTCCGAATGGATCCCTACTCTAGGATAGTCGCCGAATTTTAGGAGAGTCGCCGAAATTTTTTAGTGATAAGAGTATTGAGCTAGGCAACCGGGCATGGGACACTCAATCTGAAAGAAATTTAGATAACCCATGGGTCCATAGAAGATGGTTGGACCAGCCTACCCGACTCAGGTTTTCCTGATTGGTGAATTATTATTGAATGAGTTAGTCGAAGGGGTCCTGCCTATTCAGGCTGACAGGACTCCATCGAGTTTCCCAATACAACCCAGTTCAGTGTTCATACCGATGATTCTTAGATCTACCTGTTACCATTTTCCTTACAGACCTTAGATCAGCGCTAACACTTGTTATTTTGTTCATATTATAACTTCATAGACTGTCCCTGGGTCCTTTTCAGATGCACCTGATCTCACAGTTTTTTGAGTAGCGCCCGGTCCAGTTGTAGTAGAGGTAGATGGAGTCGACCTAGGAGGGGCGTTTGGGACCGCACTATGTCTCAGCACTTGTTGGGGCCAGTCCGCTCCGACATCGGACCAACCAGCGTCGACGAGGCGTGGCACTCCCATAGGCACTGGAGTGGCTAATCCTGATGAATACCTTAAGAGTCTGGCCCTAGTGTTATACTTCAAGTTACTCATCATTAAGCGGGCCAATTTCTTGGACACTCTCAAGGTGTCTGGCAATGGCACATTAGATGGTCGTTGTCCCGGTCTGGTCGCCGCTCCCATCAGCTGCGCTCCCCAAGTAACAGTAAGGGTGTATTTTAGGCACAGCTGGTTAACCAGCACGTCCTTGATTAGCACATAGCCTTCGGTGTATGTATGATCGGCAGGCATGGCCAATTCTCCCAGAAAAATTGTCTCCAT
This sequence comes from Lepidonotus clava, assembly GCA_936440205.1. Taxonomy (NCBI): domain Eukaryota; kingdom Metazoa; phylum Annelida; class Polychaeta; order Phyllodocida; family Polynoidae; genus Lepidonotus; species Lepidonotus clava. Next base: position 27,522,366 of record OW387135.1, read on the forward strand.
AAGATGTGGGTTCACGAACTGTACATACAACCCATCCACGGTTTTCCGCCTGATGCGCCTCCATTTGCGCCATACGAGGACCACAATGGCGATGACCAGTACAGCCAACAGTATAGCTAGTACGGCCACCGCAGTAGGATTGGCTGTAGTGTCCGGGCATCCAGTGAGTGTTCTCTCCTGGGTCAACAACTCTTTTGGGTCGGCTGTCTCTAGGGCCACGGCCCGAGGCAGAGTCATGGCCAGTCCAGCGAGAGCAGCTTTACCCTGGTGTCTCCTCCAGCACTTCCAGAGGATACACCCTATTATTGTTACTGCCACTACTATGCAGAAGATCGTGAGAAGACCGAAACCGCCTCCAAAGTTCCCTATAGAGAACCATGGGGCGTCCTTGTTCACTTCATACCGGTCAGTGGCCTTCTTGATACCTTTAGCCAAGTCCTTTCGGTGCTTCTGGATTCGCTTTGCCAGAGAGGGCACAGGTATCCTGACCTTAAGATTCTCCTCGATCTCTGCCAGTTCTTTCCTGATCAGTTCGGGGATAGGGTCTGACTCTAGCGTGGTAGGCTCATACTCGGACTTAGTAAAGTTTGTGTCCCACCCCTTCACATGACGTGCCGCTTCCAGCAGGTCGTTATGAGGGCACACGACCGTCGTAATCCTGGTGTGTCGGTCACAGTTTCTCAGACTATATGGGATCCAAGACCCCTGCGTCTGAAAGGCACAGTCACATTCCACCTGGACACGCGCATAGTTTTCTATATTCACTTCCACGGCGGGCTGATTCCTGCAGATCATTTGACCCCGAGTGTCAGCGCTGACCACTAGCATGTCCCCATCATCCAGATACACAGCCATTTCCCCAAAATCCGCTTCCAAGAGGTAGTCCAGTTTACATTTTTCCTGTATAGCGGCGTCATCTCGCCTCAGCAGTGCGGCAGTGCATGTATTATCCGTGATCTTTTTCATGTAGGGCAGGTCCTTGCAAAGCGTGATGGTTTGCCCATAACAGCCTGACCAACTGCCGCTAGCCAGCGGTACATAGTATTGGCGGGACATAGACATAGCCACACTTTTAGGCAGATTAACAATTTGGAGAGCGTCCTTCTTTTGTCGTCCCCTAACTGGTACCGGCACAGGGAAGGTCAGTACCTCGTAGACCCTAAACAAGTGTTCGTCGGCCACAACTGGCACAAGTACATACACTATTAGTTCTTGGGTAGTTTCATCAAATTTAAATGCGCTTGGTTCCTTCGGCCTTCCCATATGTCATGAGACATAGTGGATTGCGCCTGAGCTAGAACCCTTTCCAGCCATAAGGCTCTCTCTGCTTCCCAGATGGTTCTTTTCAAACTTGTTCTGATCACAGAGAGCATGGCTCAACTAAACCCACAATATCCAATAATAGGGTATTGGACATGCAGCATTTAGCTTTACCATGGCCTGACTGTACATTGAGCCCTCTCTGCTACCGGAAGATCTTGGACCTACCAGCAGAGCAGAGACGACCGGCCAGTGACCCAGTCGATAGCGATTACCGGTCCCAAGTCACCCTGGGTGGTCACCGACGGTCTGATCCAGGTGAATCTGCCAACCCACGCTGAACTTTGACCGTTTTCACTGGCCTTGCCTGTTCACTCCTGACCTGTCAGGAGCTAGGTGGGGTCTGTCGGCCCCGTACCACGTACATACCACTTACTGGCGGGTGCACACCTAATAGACCTTGATTTAGTTGACTCTGCCGTATGGGATTGGCCTCCCCCGCACCCATTAGCTCTGAGTCGGAGTTTTAGTCGTATGTGCCCCTTGTGACCCAGCAGCCCGATATGTACGCCGACTAGACGGTACCACAGTAGGATGTTGATTCATCCTTCGCTAGACACGGGGGCCTTCAGTACGTCTCTCCCCAGCACTATAAACAGCGTTTAACGTGTCCCCGGACTCTCGCGAGCCCACTGCCGCCTGTTAGCCACTACCCTTCGAGGAGCTCATCCCTCTCGGTAATGGCTGACTGTTTTCATAATAGAAAGAGGGGTCCTTGAACGCCACATGGAATCTGGGGTGGATTCCCTTTAGATACCTGTTGACTTCCAAGACCGCTCCCACCATATATTGCCGAGGTACCAAATCCATGGTCAGCTGACCCCGTGTCAGATGTTGCACACCTTTCCTGAACACGCGCGTTTGCTCGATTAATGATTCAGTTTGTCTTCCAGAGCTACTGGTATCATGTTCAGGTATAACTCCATCCAGTCCACTTTATGTTGGACGAGCCTCATTCTTCGGCGAGTTCCATTATGTGCCTGATTTAGTGACTTCAGATTGTCCAATAGACCTATCACGACATGATTAACCCTTTCTATTGCCTCGTCATGCTTATCGTTCATTAGTGCCAGGTCTTCGATCATTTGGTCAGAGGACTCCTTTAACACCCTAATTAGTTCCCTATTGTACTTAACGTCAGCAGAGAGCCCCCTGTTCCACGAGGTTGGAATTGGAAAGGACGGCCACCCCGGATCGTCTATCATGAGGGGCAACTTCTTCATCCTTTTAACCCTTCCGTCCGAATCTGGTTTTGGCCCTTGGGCCTGAGGCTTCTGCCGGGTGTTCTTAATTAGAGAGCTTAAGGTTTCATTGAGAATTTCCCTATACCGACCTTTGAGCGCCTGCGATGTTTGGTCCATCCAATTTACTAGCGACCTGACGCGGTAACAGGCTCGATCAAGAGCTTCTCCTCCTTCTGGGTATCTATGACAGACCTGGCCAAAGGTAGCCTTGACGAAGGAGCGTTTTTGGGGAATGGTGATCAGAAAGCCTTGTCGGACATGGGTGATATCCGCGGTGGACATTAGCTTTCCAGGTTTTAACACCACCCCATATTGTTCTAAGGCTATAACTTCAGCATTAGGGGCTAACCCGTCAGTTGGGCTGGAGTCATTTCGTAGCCCCCCAATGGCTCCCACGATGACCAGGGCGAATAGTATTAACAACCTCATTGTCATTGTTTATAGTATACTTCCTAGGAAGCTAAAGTTTGTAAAACACTCAGGAATGCTACACAATTAAGTTGCCACTGTCCTTCGCACAATGATTATCCACGCGCCAAAGTACGCCCTTCTTTCAGGCCCTCTAGTCCGCTTAGTTTGGAACATGTTCATAAAGGCTCCGCCCGCTGGCACTTACAACGCGCTTGATGGTTCCGTTCTCGTCCTTCGTAACCATAATCCTTAGATTCCTCATACGTTCGCAGGACGAGGCGCGCATTGCTCTGAGGGGTTTGGGGCCAGCAGGCTCCAGTCCTGGGCGGCCCCCGTTGGTTCGTACGACGGCTGATTTAGTGGAAACAGCTGTGGCACCTGTGGGGGTTTTGTTGTCTGAGGCTGATTCGGCCACAGAGGTCCCCCCGGTGGGTTGGTTGGTGCCCACTGCTGTTGATTCCATAGCAGTTGCGACGGACTGACGTTGCAGCTCGGCGTCAAGCTGCTCAAGTCTAAACAGGCGGGGTCCGCGGGCTGCAAGTGGTGGAGGAGGGGAGTCGTTGTCGGCTCGGCTCCCACCGGTGGGGTTGGTGCGTGTTGCTCGCGCGCTGGCTCCACCCTTGCTCCCAGTACGGCGGCGGCCAAGTGTTCTTGCCCCACTTGCCTTTCCTGTGTGGGCAGAGGTTGGCCGCTTCGTGTTGCCCGCCGCCCGGCGTCTTCCCCGACGCATTTAGAAGTTTGAATGGGATTTTGTATAAAGGGAGCAACCTGGGCCTTAACCTCAGCTAACTGTTTGTCCAAATTAGGCACTTCCAGTCCCACTGTCCGCCTAATTTCGTCAACAGTCTCAAATAGTTGGAACAGTGGTCGAGTCAGATCCCAAAACCACCCGGCCTGGATTTGTACAGGTCTGGCGGCAATGTCTCCTTTTTGGGCCGGCTTTGCCACGGCAGTCAGCTTTGGCTCGGGCTCCGAGTCACTCACCTCAGATAGACAGTAAACGTCTTTGTTCGCCGTCTTCTTTTTGGCTGCTGCTGATCCGGTAGCTTTCTTAGATCCTCCGGTGGCTGCCCTGCTGGGCCGTCGGGCCGGTGTCCTCGGCTTCTTTCGGGCAACTCCGGTGTCGGTAGAGTCCGGGCGGACACCGCCCCGGCCTGGCCAGCTCCACCGCCTAAGATTCTGGGGTGGACGCTTCTTGGTACCTTCCTTCTCAGTTGCCTTTTCTTTCATCTGGCGTGCTTTAGAAGAAAGGTCCTACAAACATCCCTCGAGCGGGCACCGCCCTCCGGTATGGGCGGTTAACTCGCTTCCTCCTCAGAGGGACTATGATCCTCCCCTCTGGATCCTCAGGGAAAGTTGTAGTTCCCTTTGGATTACTGTGGGGCCGGAGGGCCAGGCAGTTCCCCATGAGTCGGAGGGATTTGTATTCCGGCTTGAAGTTTCGCCTGTCTGCCCTAGGAGAAGTTGGAAATTGAAAATTGTCTATCTCCAACTTTTGTCCGGGGATAGAATCAATGTCTATCTCCGTTTCCTCCAGTGGTTGGTCTAGGCAAGGCAATCACCTGAAGTGACCGTACAGGATCAGAGTTGCGGGCCGACTGCTGGGTCGGCGCGGATTCCACGAGATTATAACAGATCCGCCTGTTCGTGTTGCCTCCAAATTTGGAATCGAATTTTGTTTCAGGTGGGGAGCGCTTGCGTCCGGTTACAGGACGCCCCTGGGTGCGGCGAGGTGACCGTGAGGCAGGCCACCTGTTCCATTAGCACTGGTGCTAACGGTGCCGCTCCGCCGACGGTTTCCTGTATTAATCTTCCATGTCGTCACTTTCCCCGTCGTTGAACAGAGCGGCGTAGTTAGGCCGACGGTTCCGACGCAGGTTATAGCCACCTTTCGTCGGGACATGGCCCTCATCTGTTTTTCCCGGGCTCAACACCGATGTATCCAAGATCGGTGCATCACCACATGGCAGTTTTATGGGTTTGTTGTTGTCTGGAGGGGATCTCCCCACCAGCGGCTGGCTTTTGCCCCTTCGTTTAGCTCGTTTGCGTTTCCTCTGTCCATTAGCGCCGGCTGCTCCCCGTCCACAGGCGGCTTTGTTAGGAACAAAGGATGAGTTTGGTAACAGTGCGGGGTCCGCACTGGCGCCCTGACCATCAGTGAATTGCCCATCTGACTCTGCTAAATCAGTGGGACTTAGACCAGGTTTTTGTGTAGGTACCTCCCCGGCCATTGGAATTGCATCATGCTCACGGGGACCGGCCGTTCCCGATGAGTTTTCAGTCTCAGCACCCCTTGTTTTGCCTCCCTTTTTAGCAATTTCACCCGTCGGAGTGTGATGCAATTCAGGGTTTCGGTCAGGATCTGCCCCTTTTGAGTTAGTTGTTATTGCTTCTCTCACCAGTTTGGGAATAACATGAGGGACAGCTGGGGACCATGGCCCATGTGCAGGCTTAAGTTTCAAAATATTCACCAAATGTGGTATTTGTTTTCCAGTTTTCAGCGACACTAGTCTAACGAGATGATCTCCCTTAGTTTCAATCACCCGGTAGGGCCCAGTGTACCTGTTTGAGAACTTAGACGCTTTATTTTCGCTAGCTAAAGGGTCATACATGTACACCATGTCTCCTTCATACATTTAAGTAGGCCGCGCCCGCTTATCAATTCGTACCCTCAAGTCCTTTTCATAGTTCTGAACTACCGGTTCTGCCATATTCCTAAACATAGCAATATTGTCTTTTGTTTGCATGAAGAACTCACAGTCATTCAGCGTTTCAGGAATTGTTCCCTGCTCAGGCATTCCCATACTGATTGGATCTCTGCCAAACAGTAGGGTGTGAGGGCTATATCCCGACCGTACACTGATCGTGGACCGAACCGTCCACAACGCTATGGGAAGCAGATCAGTCCAGTTACAGTGATCATCAGGAATATAATATGCGATCAGGTTCTCAATTGTTTTATGTAACCTTTCCACTCGAGCGTTGCCTGTCGGCATTCGCCCGGTGGTGAACGTTTGTTTGCACGCTAGTCGTGTGGTAATTTCCCGGAATAGCCCCGAGATGAAGACTGCTCCCCGGTCTGTGTGCAGGCGGTTTACCCGTCCATACCGACACACTATTCCGGTTAGGAAACAGTTGGCCGCGGTCTGCGCGGTTGAATCTTTCGTGGTGAAAGCCTCTGGCCATCCGGTTAATAAGTCTATGAAGGTCATGATATATTTTGACCCATCCCTAGCCCTCTTTAGCGGCCCAATAAAATCACACTGAACCACCTCAAAGGGTCGGGTTGGTCTCTCCCAAGACTTAGCTAAGGCCTTGAAATGTGGGGCCCGCCTCCTCAGAGAGCAGGTCTCACAAGCTTTCACATAGTCTACTATATCGGCGTTCATGTTCCGCCAGTAGAATCTCTCAGAGATTTTGGTAGTAAGGCTACTGATCCCTACATGTCCCCCAGCTAAAATGTCATTATGTAACAGCCTCAGGACTTTGGGAATTAACTTTCCTGGAACTATCATACGGGTTTTTAATCTTACCAGTTGGTCTTGGTTTTTGTTATACCTTTTGACGTTGAACCTACAAAGCACTCCTGGTGCTACCATTCCCACAAAATCAGCTTGGTCCATTATTCGCCTAGCTTCAAGGGGATCTGGCGGTAGGTCTCCGTCCTGAAGGTAGTCTATCAATTGCGCGCACTCTGCATCTTGGAGTTGCGCGTTTATTACCGTAGCCACAGAAAGCTCTTCATCCTGAATTTCGGCCTCAAACAATTCACATCCCACAGCGGGCTCATATTCTTCACCTGGGACATGTTCATGATAGACCCTAGACAAGTAGTCCGGTAGAAAATGAGTCGCTCCTGGCTCATAAATGATTTCAAAATCAAAATCTGACAGCGCTAAAGCCCACCGCCTCAGCCGGGCTGACGGGGCTTTGTAGGCACTTTGTAGCAGGGGGATCAACGGTTTGTGATCGGTCACTATTGTGATTTTAGCTCCCTGCAACATGTCCTCATAATTCTTAATACTTTTAATCACTGCCAGAGCTTCTTTTTCCGTTACCGAGTAATTTAATTCGGCATCACGGAGGGTACATCCCCAGAAAGCAACCGGACGATAGATTTCATCTAGTTTGTGACAAACCGCTGCACCGCACGCGGCGTCTGATGCATCGGTTAATAGATAGAAATGCCCTCCTATATCTGGATGAATTAGCAAGGGCGGCGAGGTCAGCAATTTCTGTGTATACGTGTGTATGGTACAAAGGCTACCGTGACAGTGAGCCGGTAGGCTCACAGTGACATGTGACCTCGCTGCCTAATTTATGCAGCCCTGTGCAGTGTGCAAAAAACCCCCAAGGTCAGGTCCCAATCTGCAAACCAAAACCTCCAGCAGGTCAGCAATTTCTTTAACTGTTGAAACGCCTCCTCGCAGGCCTCTGTCCATTCAAAAGAAACTTCTTTCTTTAGAAGCCGGTTTAAAGGCTTTGCTAGATCAGCAAAATTAGGGACAAACGGTCGGTAGTAGTTACATAGCCCCAGAAAGGATTTGATAGTTTTCACATTATGCGGGCGGTTAAAGGCTGTAATCTTTTCTGTGGTAACCTTTTGTGTAGCCACCCCTTCTGCATTTACTACGTGACGGAGGAAATTAATCTCACTGCGGCACCACTCACACTTAGACGGTTTCAGTTTGAGATTCGCCTTTGCTAAAGCTTGGAGAACCACTTCAACACTCGCCAGGTGTTCGTCAAAGGTGGTGTCGTAGACGATCACGTCGTCTAAATATGCTAAGCATGTTCTAGGGATTAAGCCTTTTAGCGCAATGGCCATCACCTTGGTAAACTGCCAAGGCGCGCCAACTAAGCCGAAAGGTACGCGCTTATACTGATATACACCCATTGGGGTTTCGAAGGCAGTATATTTTCTGCTGTCTTCTTCAATTACACATTGGTGATAGCCGCTCAACAGATCTAAAGCTGTCCACATAGTGGGTTTCTTGTAAGCCATATATAAGAAAAGTGATCGAGCTGTGGGCATTGGGAATTTATCTTTGAAAGTGACTTGATTAAGCATGCGGAAGTCTGTACATAGTCTAGGCTTGCCATCTTTCTTCTGCACTACTACCAGCGGGCTTCGACATGCCGACTCGCTGGGTTCTATGACACCTATATCTATGAGTTGCCTAACTTGTTCATCGATGATATCCATTTTCTGTGGAGAGTATCGGTACGGTCTAGAACTTATTACTCCCTGCGACTCATCCACAATAATTCTCATCGGCGCTATTTCACAGTGACCTAACTCTTCCATCGAGAACGCTAGCGCATCTCTGTTGTTATTAAGCATTTGTTTAAACCTTACCTTTTGTTCTTCATCTAAACACGATTCGGTTAGGTCTATTTTGCTTACATTCTCATCCATCTCACCTCGGTGTTTTTCCTCAGAGGATTTACTTTCCATTTGCACTGCGTCTTTCATTACTTCTACAGAAATCCTACAGATGGACATTGGGGTCTCTGTTTTAGTTAGATAACACAAGTCTAGGAACTCTTCTATCTGATCTTGATTTACCTCAGGCACTGCGCATTCTTCCGCAAAAGCTAACACTTCATGCGGAGTAATTTCCTGCATTTCGTCTAGCGGATTCATGACTTTAATCCACCACTGACTTCCCACCGTATTGACGCACCCCTCCACTAGGACAGGTGCGGTTACTGCCGGTGCGCAGTAAGCTACTGGTGAGTCTAACCCCAGCGGCTCTCGGGTGGTAACCGGTATGATACATTCATTTCCCGGCGGAATTTTCACTGTTTCTTTGCTAACTATGGGGTTTCCACAAAACACTTCTATCTTTGCGCCTGGTAGAGATAAATCTGAACGAAGCACTGTTAATAAGTTTCTACTGATTACTATAGAGTGGCATAGATCGTCCACTATGTTGAAATCATAGCAAACCACTGATCCCTGGATTGAAAACTTACACCTGATTTGTTCTAGTATCACTTGAGACTGATGTTTCCTTTCGATACTTTCCATTCATCCAAAATACATTGTTTAGGGATCTGCTGTTTACAAAAGGTAGACATGAAGCAATCACTCGCCCCGGTGTCCACCAAAGACTTAACCTCCTTCTGATCATTAAATCTTAGCGTTAAGAAAAATGCTTCGTCTCCTATCTCTCTTCTAGCCGGTCCGTCCACTGCGCCTAATTCTATCGTGGAATGAACGGACCCATCCTCTAGTTTCCCTGGCCCTTTGGCTCGGTACTACTCGGTTTTCCATCCTTATACATTCGTGGTGGTTTTTCTCTCAATCTATTCTTCAACCACAAGCACGCCTCAGTAGAATGGCCATGCTGTTGGTGAATAATACAAAACTTACTTTCATCGAACGGTAACCTAGGCCTCTCCCCTTTCTGCTGAGTTTGCCCATTCTTTCCTTTGTCTACTTCTCTGCTCGGGGTTTTATTGGTTTTGGCCTTCTGGTCTAAGTTTCTTTCATCTTTCTGACTTTCATACTTATCTTTCCTTTCATAACCTTGCTGTTTATAACCACCACTGCTCTGGGGAGATCCACTTTGCCACGGTTTTGGTTTCTGAAACCATGGGGCGGCCTCCAGTCGGGCCAGCACCACTCCAAACCGTTCAGAGATGGAGTTTAGGGCTGCGGTCTCCTCTGACGCTTGTCTTCCAGCCAGCTCGCTCACTGCATTGGATATCTTAGTTCCCCCTTTGCCTTTGTCCAACGATTCTAGTCTCGTTGCACAATCCACCGCTTCGGTGAACGACTTAGGGTCCAGTATAGCTACTTGTCTGGCGACGCCCTGCTTTAATCCCTCTAAAAACACGGCTAACATCATGCTTTCGCTCGCTTCTGCCTTAACCTGCTTCTGTTTCAAGACACCTGCAAATTCAATCACGCTCTGGTCCTTCCCTTGTTTAAGGGCACAGAACTCTGCGTGTTTCTGCCACTTAGCTCTCCGATCACCGAAGATCTTTGTCATCTGAGCTTCTAGTTTCTCAAATGTGTCTTTCTCACTTTCAGCTAGAGCTCCTGCCCAGTCGTCTGCCCTTCCCTTTAGGCCTAACAGCGCCATATTCAGGAGATGGGCGTCCGACCAGTCATAGACAGCTTTCAGTCGCCTCAATTCCCTGAAATACTTTTCTATCTGCTCATCTTCCTTTCCACTAAACCACGGTAACCTAATGTTTGGTCCTCTTTGGTGACCATTGTGGGTCGTTTCACGCACTGGCCATGGTGCTTGGCCCAGTGCCATACCTAGCTGTGGTAGGATATCCCAGAGATTTGGTTGATTTGGGGGATTTGGAGGGTTTGGAGGGTTGTTCTGTCCTGGTGGGCCCGGCGGACCTGGCGGGTTCGGCGGTCCAGGCGGGTTGGGCGGACCTGGCGGTCCAGGCGGGTTGGGCGGACCTGGCGGTCCAGGCGGGTTGGGCGGACCTGGCGGTCCAGGCGGGTTGGGCGGACCTGGCGGTCCAGGCGGGTTGGGCGGATTAGGTTGGTTCAGGAGAGGGTTATTGGGTTGGTTCAGAAGAGGGTTGTTGGGTTGGTTCAGAAGAGGGTTGTTGGGCTGGTTTGGAGGAGGGTTATTGGGTCCTGGTGGGTTCGCCTGATTATTCTGGCCTGCCGGAGCTTGCTGACCCTGTTGGTTACCCGCTCTTCCTCGGCCTGCGTTAAGATTGGCACCGATCGCCATCGCCTGCAATAGGTAAGGGAACAGCATATTTTGCTCGATCCCACCTCCTGCTGGCACGGCTCGGCCATGCTGTTGGCCCGGTTGGCCACCCCCATCATTTTGCTGTAGTCCCCCAGGGTTTATCCCACGATTAGGTTGCAGTTCCCCTGGATTCACACCCCTAGCTCCCCCTTCACCGGGTTGCTGAAGTTCCCCAGGGTTTACCCCACGATTGGGTTGCAATACCCCTGGATTCACACCCCAAGCTCCCCCTTCACCGGGTTGCTGAAGTTCCCCAGGGTTTTGGTCACGCTCTTCTCCTAATAGATCTACCAATGGTTCACCTCCCTCTGCCATATTATCTTCGTGGAGGTTTTGTATGTCGTTATTGTCCCACTGTTCCCTCACAGGGATTTCCTCTACACTAATCTCGTCCTCCCTCACTGGTCTGTCTTTCTTACCTGTGCCTAAAACATCCTCGGTAATAAGTTCGAATGATGACGAGAGTGATTTCTCTCCTCTAGCTAATTTTCTATTAGGATTACCCTCTCTGACATTTGCGGCAGCTTGTTCTGTTTCACTATCTTCTTCCTCGTTTTCGCTTTCGTATTTATCATACGGCTCACGGGCTGCAATGTCCCCTTCTCCTACGTGATAGGTTTTCTTTACCGTACTACCTTCCTCATCTCTATCTTCCCCTTCCTTATTACTTTGGGTCTCTAGCGTTTCCTTTTCTGCTTTATCCTGATCGCTTAACCTCTCTAACTCCTCACGCTCTTCGGGGCCTGATTCTGCTAACTTCCTTATTAGTTCTGCTGGGTTAGAACCATCCCCATCCAGCCCCAGATCCGGAGCTCGAGCTTCTGCTCCTTTATTAGCATCGTCCAAGTTCTCCCCAATATCATAGGTTAACCGATAGGGTTGTAAATTGCCTACTTTGTTGCTGTCTCCCTCTGTTTCCCTTTCCACTCCCCTGTCCCTACCTACTGTTTTCCTTTTAACTACAGTGGGATAAGGAATGGACGCCCCCGGGTTGGGGTGAGTCGGTGTTACCAGCGGGTGACTGATAGACTCAAGTCGTTGGAGAGGTGGATAGGTGAGAGAGCTCCTATCAGGTAGAATTACCGGATTTGCGGGGCGTCTCCTCCCTGATGGGCTGGAGTTATCTGCGGTGTTTTGTCGATTTTTCCTGTTCCCTAAGGGAAATAAGTAATCCTCATCGAAAGTTTCTTGTTCACATTCACCCCCTGCTGCAGGCAGTAAACGATAGGGAAGTCCTTGACTACTCCACAGATTGTTCGCATCGGATTCACAAGTAGAGTGAGAGCTAGCACCAGATTCGCGGTCCAGAGGTGGTACATACCCCGGATTCCAATATCGCTGGTAGTCTTTGAGACGGTTCCACCCTTCAACTCGTCCCGAGTATTTTAGGGTTTCAAGTCCTTCGTCAAGGACCGGCTTATCTTTGGACCCTAGGTGCCAGGAAAATGGTTTACCTCTGCCACGGGTCTGGTAATCATGAATACCTTCGGGGCAGAGCTGCTTGGGTCTGGCTGACACCCCCTGTCTCTGTGCCTCCCCGTCTAAGGGATCACCTACCTGGTGGCGGTTTTCCACATTTCCTGTATATGATGTTGACACATCGTGTCCTGCGGGCCGCAAAGATTGAGGCTGGGCGTTAGAAGAAGCCTCAAATTCACCGGTGGCTGACATCAAGGATGAGCAAAACGACAAAAGTCATGTTTCGGGTAATCTCCACCAAATGAACTATTGTTAGTTTATGATTTAAGACTGCGTGATGTGTATAATTGTTTTATCCATGAGTCGTTCATCCAGGTTATCGAGCCAATCAGACTGCGCTCAAAGTTAATACATCCATTCCCCAATAGTTCAAAAGAAATGGACGATGAGGGAGCTGGTAAAGTGAAAGGGTTTTTATTCAATTAACATCTCATCCCGAGTCAAAGCCACAGTGAATAAGTCTCCATCAGTCCACCTTCCCATCTCCTACTCAGCGATCAACCACATTTAGAATACAAGTTGTTCCAGCGCATTCTAGACCGCCCTAGTGCTTAGCTCTATCACAATCCTTTGTCTGAAGCTGTTGGTATTGGTAAACTCCAGTATACTGCGCAGGAGCCGTAGGTATAACTCCGAGCAGTTCTTCCAACTCTATGGTTAAACTCTAACTCCTAACTAACTCGCTCCCTACCTTTGCAACACCTTTTATACTGGTTAACAGGTGGCGCTGGGAGCGTAAAATGTCTCTGCCTAGAGGTAGACTTGCTAGGTCTGATCCTAACTAGATTATAAAATATGATAATATATTAAAAGTACTAAGCTATTAGTACACTAGCTCAGCGCATCTGGTATATGAGAAAATACGTGTTTACTAATAACTGAATAATTTAAAAGCTTATCATGCAATATTTCATATTAATTAAGCCGTTGCGGTTAATCTAAGTGATTTTTCAACACCTTTTTGTATTTTGATATATTTTTCTTTATTTTAGGGAAATAAACAAAAAAAACGCGATATATCATTGTGCGCAATACACCCCTGTTTTACCCAATAGTGGTGGTAGCTCACTCACGTTGGCATCTAGCAATCAAATCATTTTAATTGATATGATATCAGAGAATAAGAAGGAGGTAGGCCTAATGCCATGAAACATTTTTAATCTTATGCCTCTTACAATCTTTAAAATTTCAAAAGTTGATATCTCCGATATCTATAGGCCCTACGCCAATTCAAAGAGGATTAATAAATCCATTGGTTGCGCTAATTCAAGCAAATTAAAACAAAAAAGCAGGTGCTGAATTAAACAGGCTCCGAGAAAAGAAAATGCAGACAAAAAGAATCGCGACTGATTAGGTCAGCATCATAACTTTGATTAAAAAGCAGGACTTTAATCTTAACACGTCTGCCTAGGCCTATATAATATCGGACGACCAAGTTATCAACAGAATATCAACACCTGTGGCTATTTTACCAAAAAAGCCTAGATCATGCATAGTAAGATCGTGATTTATGATAACAATAGAAGCAAAGTAGGTACATGCGTGCAGGTGATTGGTCATTCTAGCTTGGATGAGGTCACATGTTGTTTGACATGGAGTCTACAAGTCGAATGGTTATCATCTGGAGAAAGGACCATGAAAAAAAAGCATTTAACTATCGAGGGGTAATTCTGGAGGAAGGACCATAGAGAAAAACTTCAATGTCGAGGGGTAAGTTTCAGAGAAAGTGAGCGAGTATATCTTTACGTAAAGACGGATAATTTGACGGCTACATAATCTTTTTTAATGATATTGGAATGGGAAAATGGTGCTGGTCATGTGGAATCAACTACAGACAAAAATATGGTCAAGATATGATATTTATGAAAAAGCGTGTATGGTCGTGGAGTATTATGGTATGATCTTTTTTTAAAATTTAAGACCAGCATCCAAATTACATGCATGCCTTAAGCATCTTTATGCTTTTCCATGCCGTGCCATGCGTTTCTAGTCAATTCTTATAGATTTTGAAAAAAGGAAAAAGACTTTCCCAAAATTTTTTTGGGTATTGCCAAAAATTGAGGGTACCTGAACACAACAATTTTATTAGGCCTAATGTTAAAATAGTTTAGGGCATGCAAAGCGATTACCACGAGAAAATCTTATAAAATATACGCCTATAAAGTGTTAAACAGCTGAAGTTAGCCAGATTCGGCCATCATACTTGCAGGGCATAGAGAGCTTCGGCAATTTCTTTACATGCACGCAAGTCTTTCTTTCAGCCTTATTGTTTATTTTAGATAACTCCCAGGGAAATGTCCAGAGCGGAACTCTTTTTAGACTTACGGTAGGTGCCTTTGATTTTCATTTCTCACTTCATTTTATATAACTGTCCTGAGAGATTTTTTCTTTCTTTCTTATTGTGCAGGGCTCTATTTCCTCATAAACTTTACACACTCACACCCACAAACAGAATGCCCTTTAACAATCTGCTTCGCTGAGAGATCTTTTCGAAAAGTTGTTAGCCTCTTTAATAAAATATCACAGCCTTATGGAAATGCATAGGACCTATTTATGGCCATAGAGCCTTTATTTAGCCTAGAAATAATAAAAATAATGAAAATAAGCTGACCACCACCACTCCTGCTGTCACACAGCTCAGGGAGGGGTTTATAAGAAAGGGCTACTACTACTAGTACTAGGTCCCTGCTTGGACTGCCATGCACATAGTACCAAGTGACATATCACTCACCCACCTGGGACTGCCCACCTGCAGGTGACAGTGGTGGTCCTAGTTTGAAGGGGTGAGGGCTGTTTAGCTCAGGCATTGGTTATGTAACCTACTTCTAGCTTCTCACACTGCCTGATTCTAACAACAATTGGAGGACAATGCCCTTCAACTGCTGAACATGAGATTGTGTAACCGGTCATTGAGAACAAAGAGAATTAAATGGTTAAAGACATGACTGATTGAGGGAGTCCCCACCATTAGCTATTATACTATACAGATATAACTATGGACTCCCAAAAACAAGACTGGAAAAACTAACACTCTTAATATGTCATTTTTATTATCATATTAAACCTTTTAACAAGATATGTGTACAAGTAACAAGAAACAATCCATGAAGATGTCATATCTACAGATAGGGCAAAGAAAATCTGCATAAATCAGCTGATCGCCACCCACCTCCGCTTGCCCTGCCAGTTGGTGGCATTATAGTGAAGCCTAGTGCGCCACCTGGTGCCAAAGAACAGTCTTACCACCGTCAATGGCGTCTACGTCCAGTTTGTGTTCCCATGGCAACGGGATGATCACGAGATGTGTTCTGGTTCCAGCCAGTCTTATTTATCTATTATCATTAGCATCATAGGACTCTTCAAACGATAACATTTGCATGAATCCACATAGTTTGGTTTGACCGCGTTATTTTTCGCAGGGTATGATAATTATCCCCATGGTCTTCAATAACTGGTACTTGAACTAATTGGGAGAGTCTGTACTATAATAATTCGCCTACGGCAGACGTTTATATATAGTAATTCTATGAGTTAATTGTGTTTTTATCGAGAAATGGATCGTGGAGGTCTACGCTGGCTGCAAACTTTGGAACAGATAAAAGGACGGTGATATTGCAGGTTGAAAAATTAAAACAAAACAAAAAAACCTCAGACGCATGATTATAACACCCCATGAAAGGTAGTTCGATTCAATTTAAGCAGTATGAGGCGTACCAAGGTTAATGTTGGTATCTGGTTAATCAAAGAAGCATATCATAGAGGAATCAAAGCAACAGAAGAGCGTTTGTACATGATACTATGATATAGCCATGGATGAATTCATGGTTAAGTCCCTAGCTTATCACTGAAGGAAAGGCGTCCATGCGTGTACAATAGAAGTGACGCGATGAACTGTGGAAGTCGTAGGATATGTAACCTATGCTACTCGTACATCTAGATGTTAGATAAAAATAGCTTTTACATAACTTTAGGAAGCCAGATGAATAAATCAGACCAAATTATTACGCAAAAGGTCGGGTTCACAAACGGAGAAGAGAGGGAGAAGCTTGTTTTTTTTTAAAACAAGTTAAGAGTCAGGCTTACAAGGAGAGCATGCAAAGGCAGACCTTCAAGAAACGGCGATACGTGTGATGATCCCTATACTTTCAACACTATGGTTAATATCCCTCACACAGAAAACGTCCTCACCGTTCAGTCTTTTCACAAGGGGCAACCTGTTAATTTGGGTAACCGTCATCTTCTTGTCAATTTAGGGTTACAGAATAAGAAGGAAAAGAGCTAAACGACACCAGGTTTTACATAATTATAATCTCATTTAACAGTTCTGAATGAAACATTGGTACCGTTTGTTTTAAGTATACTATGGCCTTTCTTTGGAATTAACAATGTTGTGTTTGGTCACACTAAAAACTTTGGTGTCAACGAAAGAAAAACAAACTAAAATACAGTTGGAATATTAATATCACAAGAACAAAATCCTCTAATATCTATAACAAAGAAGTATATGCAATAAGTATTGAATAATCATACAAGCAAAGAAACCTATAATAGGCAAACCATTACCATAGCAAACCCTTATGCCATATACTCTTATAATCCTATAATCTAATTCATTGAAAAGCCCTTAATTATAATCACTACCGTGGCAAAAGGAGTACAAGTTATTGAGTCTTAAGTTTTTGATGCGTACCTCAAGAATCGACCTCAGGCAATTGTGTTACGCGGAAGGGAGGAGAAAAAGCGCCGCCACCTTGGGCCTTATACACCATACTGGCCTTTCCGTTGCCTATAACACTCCTGAAGTTTTGCATGAATTCAAGCATTTTCTTGACTATTACTCTGTTTATAAAATATTTACAATGTATGTTCAATTTACAGTCGCTTTCATACATGTTACTTGGGGAGGGGAAGGGGTTGAAGTCACGCGATTCATTGGGTACTATAGGGAAATAAAAGGTTGTTTAAGGAAACATAAGAAATCTGCTTCTCTTGACTATCAAAACGCCACAAAAGGTTAATACAAGTCCGTGGTTAAACTATCCACTATTTCGGTATGTGCGCAAATCTGATGTTGGTTTGATTTTTTTTTTACAAACGACATGATAATCTGTACAAACAATGATTTAGTTTGGTTTGAATGATTTTCATGACAGTTCTAACCTAAAATGACGGACAGAACCTAACAGCAGTATTGGCAAACCTAGTCCATCGTGGTAACTTAGCGTTTGAGCGGGCAAGTCCTGTGCAAGAGTTGGATTAAGGGGGTCTTAAAGAACAAGTTGTTTGATTATTTGGCCTCACTAATAGGGTTTCCACATTTAGTTAACGTTTTATTTTTTGGCAACAGCTGGTTGATTCAGTTTCATCACCTTTCCCCCCATAACCCTTCACGGGCCTCATCATGAAGTGAACTGTACAATGCACTGATATCCCCGTGTCGCGCTGGGCACCCCCTATCTCAGCGTGGGACTGATTTTAATTGTCTTGGGTTACTAACATCACATATGATCAGCATCAGAACCAAGGCCCTGTCTTGGTTTGGATTGATTAGCACTCTCAGAATATAAGATTCCTTTTGCAAGACTTGAGCGTCATATACGTTACGCGAGAAGGTATTGTGGAAATATTAAAGGGAAGTGGCCTCGCTTAATGATTAAGGACAGGGGGCCGCGAAAGTTTGGATTAAAAATGGATCTACGTCTAGATAGCTGGATGCTTATGTAGGCTATACATACATTCAAGTATTAAATTGAAATGAAGAGGAACGTTCTTCAAACAGACTCTCTTTAAGAATTAGTCAGTGGACCGTCCTTTAAGTTGGACAATTTCCGACGTTTCTGTACACGAACCCTTCAGACAGAGTCAAGTCTTACAAGGTATCAGAATTCAACAATAGATGGCGCCGTCCCAGTCTGCATTAGCGCCACCTATGAACAAGAAACAGCTTTAAACAGTTGGGTCCCTTGCCATGTGAAGAATCAGAGGGTAGGTAGCTGGCAGAATTATCATATTATAAGATCTGTAATATCCTATACAGACTTTTAATTGGCAGACCTGAGAATAAGGAATTAGCTACATGTTTGTGTACATGACAATATGTTTGTTTGTTTTTCGTACACACAGAAGATAAACACACAGAATTATACAAAGACATTCCCAAGTAGAAATCTCATCGCACCTTGTCAGGCATATGCCATACAGTTTTATGTTCACCTAGGACAATATTGGGGGTGATTCCAATATATGACACATATATCCCGTATACACATCAACGAAATTTTGAATTACAACATCTTGAAGATGGGTTCATCAAAATAGTGGCAAAGAATTCAGTGCATCCGTATGGTTTATAAGTGAGTCGCATACCTCTCCTTTCTATACAAATGACAGTGAGGTGAATGGATCCAGTTACTATAGAAACACGCGTCACAACGATCTTTAAAACCATTTTCATTGGCACATTTCTTTTAGTATTGTATCATCAATATTACCTATATATGACATTCATTTATTAAACCGGTAATCCGAGCGAGAGTCAACATATTACTCACGCCATTTCATTTAATTCTTTTCTCGAAAAAAATTTGACTGTCTCAATCAAGACTGATCATAGGGTTCCTCCTAAGGCAGGCGCAGTGCTTATTGAAATGGCATGCATGGTCAATGGTAACTGAGGTGACTTAGAAAAACTTTAATTTCCTGAGTGATTTCCACTTGGGATTGAACTCAGAACTCATACGCACAGTTAATTAAACTCTACCGGCGGTCAGACCCGGCGCTGTAAAAGGCACGCCGGTCGTCTACCCGACCCCTCCTCCTTCGGACCTCTTCTATACCAAACCCCGGGCCCTAGTCCCACTACCCACAGACACGTACGTAGAAAAAGTAGGGGTTTCATAGTGACAGCATTGGCACTGACATCTCTAAGGGCCACGCGGCCACTCCTAAAGTCTTACTCCGGGGAAATGTATGATGAAAGTGTACATACAGAAACTGAGAGAGAGTATAGAAAAAGACTGACTGACTAGATTTGGTCCGTTCAGAGTTTGAAGGGTGGGGGGATGAAAGGGGGCAGGTCTCTGCGACTGAGCCCTGTTGGTTTGTTTCGTAGTGGCTGACTACACTGAGATGAAGTGGGGGAATGACGCGATGATTGAACTAAGTGGCCCGCGGTCGGAAGGAGGAGGGATGATTTGTGTGGTGGTGGTGGTGGCTGAGTACAGCAAGCCGAGGATGAATCAATGGCGGATTGGTTTGTTGTCATTTATAAGTATGTATGTGTGTTCTGTACAGGTCATATAAAAAGGGGGGAAACAGGCGGCCGAGGGCTGCAAAACCGGGCCGCTATATTATATGTAATGTACAAACTCCTGCCACGACCCGACTACCAACCGTATAGACCGTGGTCGCAGGCAGCGACTCGAACCCAAGACCCCCTCACTGCCACCTCCTGCACATATATCGAAACCAATAACAGTGGCGGATCGGGTGCTAAGCTTGTATGCACGCGCTGTACATTAAACATATTTTAATAGGAAATTATGCTTAAATTGATATATTGGAATACTTTTCAGCACGTTGTACCCTTTTCAACATCCTACATCCGCCACTGATTGGCTTAATCACCCAAAGCCTCCCACCGGAGTAGTTGTTGATCCGAACAAAAGACGAGGAATTGTCGAAGTTAAAGCATGCTCAAACATATGTGAAATTTGTATATGATTTGTATACTTATTTGGTCCGCTTCGACCCGGTGGGGGTTTGGGTGCTGGAGGTAGGTATGGTAGGTGGAGGCGGTGGGGGTGGGTTCGGTTACCTGCCTGCGACGCACGCTGCTGTGTGGATGGGTGGGCGTGTCAGGAGTGGGGGGAATATACAGTAGGTTATATTATGTATATATTTATAGGTACGGGCCAGGTGGCCCCTCTTCCACGGAGACACGGACGCTGCCTGCTTGCCCCTGCCGTCCCCCGTGGCAAGCCAGCAGTTATGTGGTAAAGGAGTATAAACAAGATCCCTCTCACACTCTTATCTTCTGGGTACTTTCACGTCGCACATTATATCAACATCAATTTGTACTTGGATTGACCCCACGGTGGCTGTGGCCGTCATGGACAGTGAACGTTGGGGAGACGGGCAGCAGGGTCCTGTAGGGAGAAGTATTAAACCTTCCATACAGCCCGGTCACCCCTCTCCCCAGCAGCGGGCCACATCTCACCGTGGGGCCACCAATACTCACAGTGCACCACCCCAACACCAGGCAGCACCACCGCTCAGTGAAGTCACCTATTACAAAATGGAAAACCAAAAACCAGAAAAACCGAACAAAAGACGTTGTATACATATATAATATGGTTATTACAGAGCAGGTGGCGCCCCCTACATGGTGAATGGGGAGTGCACGATGAAAGCCTGTGTGTGTGTTTGATTGGTTCTACAGGGTAGGGCCGAGCCTACTGGGCCTGTGGTTGGTCCTCTTTGGGGTGCTTCTTGTACTTGAGAAGTTGTTGTATGGGCAGCTGCAGTTGGAGCGGGTCGCGCAGCCTCTCCAGGTCATACTCGGCCTGGGCGATGGCGTCCCGCAGCCGGTTGTACTGCGAGACGTCCAGGTTGGCCTTCTTGGCATTCCGGTGAAGGGTAATCAGGAACTCACGATCACGGACCTCCTTAAAGTTGTACTCCTATAACGATTAAAAAACAAGTAAATTAGTAACTATAAAAACAAGTGAATCAGTATAATAAACTGCCTTTACTTTATTTCCAGTTGCATTGGTATGCCAGATAACTTTTTCTATCAGTCTTGAAATTCATAGAATTGAAAAAAAACACAACAAAAAACAACAACGACACATAAACTTGTTTGTTTTAATGTTTAACTTTGAAATGACTGAAGGATAAAGAAGTGCAATAAGTTACACACACTGGGCGTTATCTTCCCCAGTGGTTCTATACCAAAGAAGGAATATGTAAGGAATATGAGAAATATGGAGACGTAATAGGCCTGCCCTTTTTATTCGTCACGAATTTATAGTTTTTGTTTACATTGTACGATATGCTAGAAATGTTTTTTTGGTCAGGCCAGCTGCGGGATATCATGTTATCTTTCTAGAGACTGGTGAATTTCCCACAGATGACAAGGTCAAGCATATGTGGTTTTAAAAAAACCAAAGGCTCCGTCTAAAATGGCCATGGACAATAGATCAAAAGATAAGGAATTACAAATAGACGTTTGACAAAAAGGTGAACAAGGATAAGAAAAGATTCGGATAATAGTATTAGTAGACCCAGGGTATAGTAAAGTTAGTAGACTCAGGGTAGAGAAGATGAAGACGCTGGGTAGAGTAGAGCTAGTAGACCCAGGGTATAGTTAAGTAAGTAGACTCAGGGTACAGAAGGTGAGGACCCAGGATATACATGTAGTAGGTAACGGTGGTAGATTCAGGGCTCAGAAGCCCAGTACCCAGCTACTGGAAATAAGGGGTAGTAGTAGGCTCAGAGTATGGAAGGTGATTACCCAGGGTAGAGTAGGTAAAGACTGTAGACTCAGGGTACAGAAACTTAAAGTACAGTAGGTATAATGCAGTACACTCAAGGGCTCAGAGGCCCAGCAGTATCCAGCTGATAGAATGTAGGAACCGGCATATTGTCAATATGGCCGCCCCCAGTGGAGAAAAGGATACTGGTTTGAGGTTATTACGACCATTCTGCGTAGGAGTAGACCAATCAATGTAATCTACTGAACGACTACAGAGAATAAACATTCAACACCACAGTACCTGTTTGGTGGTGACGTAGTAGGCGAACATGGCCATAGTGGTGCCATAGGTGACGAAGTAGGTGACAGGCTCCATGATGTCCCACGAGTAC
Source organism: Lepidonotus clava (assembly GCA_936440205.1). Lineage (NCBI taxonomy): Eukaryota > Metazoa > Annelida > Polychaeta > Phyllodocida > Polynoidae > Lepidonotus > Lepidonotus clava. Next base: position 27,544,420 of record OW387135.1, read on the forward strand.
TCCCACCAGGTGAGCCGCGCCAGGATCCCGAACTGCAGCCCCATCATACCCAGGCCGATCCACGACAGTGCGTTCGTCCGCTTCTGGGCCTTCTCTGAGATCTCTGCCTTCAACTATGGCCGTAATGGAGAGTTTAAGACTATGAGACTTTTCTTTAGGTAATTTTGATCTAGTAAAGATCATAAGAGAAATGGCAGTGAATATCAAAAGTCGTCGGACATCCTGAGTTTCTCCTTCTTTTTTTTTATACCCGGATGTTACAATTTTGTCTGGTCTTGACACTTATAATGCAATATACAGTTATGAATTCATATGATATATGTTTATTTCTTTTATAAATGTAAGGTTATAAATAACATATCTTCTTGTAAATATATATCTGGAATATTCTTGATTAAATTGCGACTGAAAATGTGAACCTAGTCATTACTTACTAAAGGATAAAATAGCTGCTTTGTTTTATTATAGACACTCATTACCATAGGCACACAGGGCGAGAATGGCCTACCTTTTCTAGGGGTTCTAGCTCGGCTTTGAGTTTCTCTAGTTCGGATACCAGGTCCCTCTCCCGATTTAGCTGGTGTTCCTCTACGTTGAGCAGGCTGTACAGTTGGGCTATTGTGTTCTTCACGTCGGACATTCGTTGCATGTGCTCACTGGACGTAATGACTGTACACCAGGACAAAATGAATGAATAAGACAAGTCTACCTAAACATATCAGGGATAATGATAAAACCCCGAAAATCTATAGGAGCTCGCATATTTTTTCCTCTTTAATTTCATTACAATAATCTTTGTTCAAAATATGAGACTTTTTGATGTTCCCTAAGATATTCATATATACAGTCATTTTTGTGTGTGGAAGATATTCACTTTTATGTGATACGGAAGTGTGTACGTGCTCATATATTTTTCTTACGAAAAAAATTACAATAATGGTTGTTTAAAGTATGATTTTTAATGTTCTCTAAAATATTAACAAATTTTTAAGATATTAATTTTTATATGTAAGCACTATATAAATTCGTAAACGATTATTAAAATAAAAGTAACTGGGTGGTTTAATTCATGGACAAGAGTGATCAAACGCTATCATGTAGAAGGCAACCTACCTGACTCGGGACAGGACACATTGAAACTCTTGTCATTGAGGCACAGCGTAAATTCGTTAAGCAGCAACGTTTCAATTGGCGTCGACTGGGCGATTCGTACACCCTCTGAAAGAAAAGATGAGATACATTTTTAGTGGAAAATAAAGGTCTGAACAAGCATACATAGAGTAAAAGCGCTATCAGGTATTCTGGGTCAAGATTGTAAACATGATTATGAATTTTTGCAGACTTTCATAAACCTGTCAAATCTTAAAAGAAATAAAGGTCAACACGGATCAAACTATTTAAACTGGGTACGATTAACTGCAATTTTTAACAATATCGATGGATATTATTTGCACAGGAAAACCCCAACATTTTCCTCCTCTTGATATATCATCCAAATAGTACCCGAAATACGATCTGATTCTTAATCACAACCAACTATGCAATTTCCAGATCCCCGGATATTATCGCTCTCCCTTTCCCATACGATATGAGGAACTGTGTGGTAAGAAGGGAGGACGAGATGAGACCATTAACTCGGCTTTGGTAGGTTTGCTCCTCCTGCTGCCATCTGACGGATTGCACGGGTACTTCTGATGCACAGATCACAGAGAGTGTACAGTTTCTGTGGCGGGGTATACATATGGAATAAATGTATGAAGGACCTGTCAGAAGTACTGGCGCTCAGTTCCCCATATCATTAGGCAGTCACAGCGCAAATACTGGGGCATTGCACAGACGTGGTTTCATATATTCCCTCTGACAACTTAAAGGGAACATTTTCGAAACTCCGATAAGTATAGAAATATGTTAGATGAGTCTAGTTAAAGTATGAGCTGTGAAAACTAACTCAAAATGTGGTAGAACTCCACAGGAGATGGTATTATTTCCATTTGTTTGTAAACAAACTCCATTTTTGCAGATCCACATTAATTGAGTTGAGCATGAAAAACGTGTTTTTAATGATTTTCTACCATAATTTCATGGTTAAGATTTTAACAGGGGTCAGAAATAAGCTCAAGGAATGGATTGCCACGATTATTTGAGTTTGGAAAAATTGGTTGAATTGTTGGTTTTGGCTCCTTTAAAAACAAAACAAAGAGAAAGCCCACCCAAACTACAGTGCAATATACAAAGTGGGAGACAGTGCATTCGCGCGTCGCAGCTTCTTTGTTTTCAAACGCCTATACCCCCTTCCATAATCAGTTGCGGATTCCGTGGATACATTTTTCAATCCCAAAATGCTGAAACATTACGTCGCATACAGTTCTGGATGCCCTTTTCTCTCAGCCCAAAGTAGTTCGTTTTAATAGGCCAGTGGAGGTGTGAGGCCACTCGGGTCGTCACGAGAGTAGCCTTGAGTTCCCCACTCACACCTTGACTCACACCAAGGTCTAGGGGTGTCCACCTAATGAGGTAATTACGAAAAAGATCGGCCATAGTCTGTATTACCTCTCAATATGAACCTAACATGACGTAAATTAGATGTAATGTCTAACTTCTGACACAAGCCAAACTTCAACCTTTGTGCAGAATTATAGTAGAGATGGTGGAATAATGTCTCGTATAATGATGACAACGCGTTTGGGTTCAACGTCTAGTAACCCATTTTTCAGCTATACTGAGACCTCCAACTGATGTTTTTGCTTTGTTCAAAATACTGATGACCAAATCTATGGGGGTGAGAATGATAGCAAGATAAGGTTGTACAACAGACACGTCGGGGAATCAAATCTTGGCCTGCCATGCAGAAGCCCACATGCTGTCCAGTGGACCATCCATCTTTACTTACAATATATATGTCGCTAAAACTTCTATTAACAAGTTGAAATCGAACACAGCAATTGGAGAGTCATCTCTCGCTGTCTAGTGAGCGGTTTTTTTTTTTTTTTTTTTTTTTTTTTTTTTTTTAAATATATCTGGCTTGTGGAATAAAGGTTTTTGTACTGCCAAAGAAGACGATTTCGTTTCCAAATATTCATATGTACAAATTACAATGAATAACACAAATGGAGATTTTGTAGTTAACCTGAAGTAATTCAGCTACAAAACTGAATCTATCGGTTGGAGCTACGTTTCATATCTCCTTTTATATATCACTCACCATATTATAGCAGTTTTTATAGACAAGAGAAACTTAACACATGATGAAGGGGAATATACAAATATACCCCGCGGTAAAACGCACTTATTTCCAAGTAGTGGGATCGATACAAGGAAAAGGCTGTGCACGGAGGGTCAATATTCAATCCCCGGAGAGGGGTCCAGTGCCTGCTTAGTGGCCAAGCCATATCGATTAGAATTGAATGCGCTTAGAAAAAAGAAACACAGAAATACTTTCAGGAGGGGCTCTCTCCAGGTAGCTGATACAATAAGTGTGTTTACCATTGATTAATGTGTTTATCATTGATTAAACGACACGGCATGGCATACAACAAAACTGCGTACTCTAACATACACCATCCTTCCTGGGTTCTTTGTTACTTGTTATATATCATCCTCCTACGAGTTGCTCGCTGGGTGAACACCTGCTGCTCGGTGAACTGCTCCCTACCGTGAACCAGAGTCATTGATTAGACCCCCTCACTCCCTCACCCCTGCATACCCCACGGCGGGGCCCTCCTATATGCAATATATCGATTATTCCCTGGGCTGTATTTATACCTCAGGGTTGGTGGCTTTTGTCAATTTTTTACTGTACTTTTTATCTGAGGCTGCTGTATTTCGTTACAGCGGCGGTCTGGCCTATCATGGCCCTCCCTGGCCGCTAGGGGCGCTAGGGGCAGCTGACCTCCTGGTGGGGGGCATCTCTGGGGGCCGGTGTGTATGCTCACCACCTGGCCACCCACGGCCCAGACTTGTGGAGTACAGACCTACTGTAGACCCACTATAGACCGCCGACAGACCCATCACAGACTGCCGAAAGACCAATCACAGACTGCCCACAGACCCCAAATAAACTCTTACAGACCCTATATAGATACCCCACAGACCCATCATAGACCCCAAACACTCATCACAGACGCCTGGGAGACCCATCAGATTCCCGAAAGACCCCATAGACTCCCGACAGACCCATCACACACCCCCGACAGACCCTTCACAGACACCGAAATATCCACCACAGACCCTCAACACACAGACCTTCATCGCCATGTGTTTTGGACTCACATAGACTAGAGGAGGAGAACGAACAAAAAGAAGTAAGTGTACGATAAATATGCTCACAACTCGGTACTGCTAGCTCTAATGGGCCTATGCATAACAGAGTAGGCATCAGTATAAGAAACTGCATTCTCCTCCAGTAAATATAAACACAGTCGTCACTGGGTGCACTTTAATAAAGTCACGTTCTCTCGCTAATTAGCCCCAGACTCACTGTTATGGGAATCAACATTGGCATATGGCGGTTCTCAGCCCAGAGTTCTGAGACTGAGAGCGCTATACAGAAGTTCTGAAAGAAAGTTCTCCCCTCTCATAATGTGCCATACTAAGGCAAAGTCGAGTTCCGCATAAGATAGGTTTTGGAATTTAAAATGTAAATTATCTTAAACTTTATAAGTTAATTGACCAATCGGCGAGGAATATCTATTTTTGAATTGAAGAAAGATATATATATATCTGACGGTAACTTCTTTAAATGAACCAGAAATCTAGTTTGATGCGTATATCAGTAGGACACATGAGCTGGCCATTAATTCCCTCAACTCTGCACCCGCGTTGCCCTGCACGAAATACGCACGTAACACCACGAAATCCCCATGGCGCACGAACCAAATGCACACACTCATCATTTATATTGCATGTCCGTCAGAGTCCAGCCTATACTTACGTCACATCGGGTTTGTCTGCCCACTGTCCACCAGGGGGCAGTCCTGGCAATTAGCTGGCGGCGAGCTGCTCACCCAACACTGAGCAGGGGCGGATTACTCCCCCTCTGAGGCCCACACTGCCCCCTGCAAAACTCCCCACAATCTATTTACTACACTCATTTACTACAATCGATTTTTTGCCAGTCATCGGCTCGTCGGCGGCGCTGGGCGGACGGTCTAGTCGCCGTCAGTTTGGTCGGGTAGCTCGTGCTATGGATGACACCTCTGCACCCAATCATTATTCCAGGCCATGCGTCTTCCTTAAGGTGTGAGCCACTCACCTTCCTGACAAGAGCAGCTCATGTTGGGTGTTTTCTCCATAGGAGGGAACTGGGCTCTGTGATTACGTTTTGGATGGAAAACATTATTTTGTGTTTTCATGGGGATAGCAAGACTTTGAACAATGTTGGGGAATGGCGAAATAACTCATCAACTCGCACTCGCATGGCATAACTAAACAAAGTGTGCTTAATCCATTCACAGCCGCCTGGAGATGATATTTCCTATTTTCTAAATAGACCCGGCGGTCGTATCTCGAGCCATCACGGTCTTCTCTAGCCACAAAAAGCAGGCTAAATCTGATTCTAAACAGGAGGACGACATAACACGTATTATCCTAAGTGGATCACGGGGGAGAGCTATCTAAACAGACGCCACTTGTCTAAACCCTCACCAGTTTACGGATCACGTTGGGATTCTGTTGGCCTTTCTGATAATGGTCGATCGATTGCATAATAATCGGCCGGCGGCCAGGTCCCCTGAGTGCGCCAACTCGGAACAACCACCCGACCGGGCAGGGGGGTAGGGGAGCACCGGACTGACTTCTCCCAGTGCAGTTTCACCCCTCAATACATCCCCACACAAAAGAAAGGAAAACATGCTCCTCTGCCTTTCTGAGCGGGATAATCTGGGTAAAGACAGCAAGGGGAGGGTCTAATCGATAAGCCTTACTGGAGGAGTACAGGGTCGGGTAGAGAAAAGGGGTGGGGTGGTTATGGAATCCCTCTCCGGATTTCCACATCTGCGATCTGGCGTTCCCTGCCAAAGATTATGTGGCGGGGGTAGATAATGTTGTTTCCCTGCTGGAGGAGACGGGCTTGGCCCGTGGACAGAGAATCTCTTTATGTCCGGCCGGCCGACTTTGGCTGACTGCATCTGCTGACGTTCCCTCTGGTGTTCTGGGAAACAAAGAGGGTGCGTGTGTGTGATGGTGGGGGACGGGTGGGGGAAACGGGTGGTGCACTACTAGTAAACACTGATAGGCACAGATCATACTTCTTAGATTTCTAGGCTTTAACGCTCGATTAGACACAATCTACCTTAGCCAATTGTTTGTTCGCATATTGTTTTCAACAAACATTACGAGATGGGTTCACATGGTTTGACCGAAGCTATTATCATACTGTTACAAAGTTTACCAAATTTTACCAAAATCCCAAATAAACTGGAGACATTATCAATAATCTGTACACGAGCACTCGTATTTACGACACCTAGTCGACAACAATTTATTTGTGTAGCTTTCGCAGTGTTATTCCCGCAGTGTTATTCTGTCCATTTCACAATTAAGTTAGTGCTGAACCAGAACACGTTGGATAATACTTAAGCCGGAAAACTTTCCTGCGTTCATCTAATCAGCTGCTTACACACTTATATGTCTGGTATCCTTATCTGGCATCCTTATCAGTCGTATACAGTCTCCTGTCCCCAAGACAACCGTCTTTGATCCCGATGCAGGATTGTTGTGTTGCCAAGACCCCTCCAGGGTTACACAAATAGAGGGAAGGGGGGCGTTTCTCCAGGGTTAAGAGTGTTGCACCAGGCGGTAGGCTCTATATATAGTTACCGTCCATAGGTATGACTATACCCCGCACTTTATGGACGAAGGGGATAAGAGACCCGCTGTATACTGGTATACCTTTGGGAGTAGGGACAGTACGCGCGGTCACAATCAGGAGTTTTCAAGCACCTGGTGCTATTTCCATAAGGCTTCTTTGACCTTTACCACCAGAAAACACGTACAAGTGCACTGAAAGTAAAAGCCGCCCATTGAGTCTTCTAAGACTTCTCTCTGATGGGTTTATGTTGGTATACTTAGTTAATTGTACAAGTAGTCTTTGGAAATGGTAAACAATGGAGGACACATGTACAAGCCCCCCTTTTCTGTATACTACTTTGGTGTTAATGCACCATGTACAACATTTTCATATACTACTTGTCTCGCCATAAGGAAAGGGCGGTCTGCGGCGATACTCACTGTTATTAAGATAGCGGCAGGGAAAAATGTTTATTGACAATGCAATCTCGACAAAAAAATTCAGCTAGTTTTTTCCTTTAATTTTCTTTGGACAAACAAGCACTCGATAAGTATGCTTTTTTCCAGCTGTTGTTATGCATGATCTATTGCCGGCCATCACTGTCCTGTCATTGACTGTAAAGGCATTGACCTTATTGTTTCCCTTTCTTTATATATATCATTCGCGCATATCGACTGTATAACGAATTGATAAAGATAACAATAGCTGGCTTTGCCTAACTTTTTGCATACATAGAAAATGTTGGCCTATCACTGTGGCTCGGACTCATAAGAGCAAAACAAATGGTGAAGGTTACAGTGTTGATAAATGTCAATGGCAATTATTACTCCTGTTACTTAGGAGATTGATAAACATTCAATTAGATTCATTTAGAGATAACCAAAAATTATGGGACACTTCTATTACGATGTATAAAGGTACCCGAGCCCTTTATCAGAGAGATGGTATAAAGGTATCGGGCGTGGACAAAGACTTGGTCCCATATGCCTATAGTCCTCTCAGTACATGTATACCCAACCCATCCGTTGTATAACTGCACCACAGAGAACCCTGGAGCCACAATAGATCGTTTGGATTGAAGCCATCAACCGATGAGTTTATGATCACATTACGAATTCATCGGAAAGACTGACAACAATTCAACAGGTGCGGTGTCTGTTCGATGTATGCATTAAAGAGGGAGCAAGTCGGAAGATCTGTTCAATATGGGTCCATTGTTAGATAGTTCTACAATAAGGTGCAGTGTCCGTATCAGGGGTTATTAGCTGTTTATTGACTTCTTGGTAGGTACTCCTGGCTAATCGATGAAGTTGTTGCACTTTTGCATGCGATTGATAATCTGAACATATGAAACGACTATAACCACATTTTAGGGGTTTGATTCTTGAAAGACAGCAAAGAAAGAGCGTTTCAAACGCTTGTATCAGTACATAGAGAGGTTTTGAACCTGGAGATTTTGATTTCTACTATAAATACTTTTACATACAAATACGTTCGAGACATGATTAAGCTCAATGCTTCATACAAATCACGACCAGTCCACATAATCATGTTCAGCACATACAACTTAAGTAAATGGAAACCTCTTAAAGCGGAGACCAAGAACTTAAACGCAATTCCAGACATATCCATAGAGGTTTGGAAGAAAGACAGTTACGGCGGCATTTAAACTCCTCCGGGCCGTTTCACCCAGACACGTGTCCCACCACTCCTCCAGTAGCCACGGGCCTCCAACCGGCCCAATGCAACCGGCCACCCCCCGGCATGAGGTCAGTGAGGGTCAGTTAAGGGTCAGCAGGGGTCAACTGGCCGCCCCCAGCCCCAGCCCCTCTCATGACACATCACATCATGGGGGACCCCGACGATGTCTATCATTTCACACTCCGCCACTCCCTCGGCCCCAGACCTTTCTTTGGCATTCTTGCGGGAGGCAGGCATGCACTTGACGGGAGGTCCTGGCTATGTGAATATAGCGTTGTGGAAAACATCGTAAAGTGCTAGGAGATTCAGTGAGGACGTTGGTAATGGGTGGAAATTAAATAAACCAGATTGCATGAGGGATTAAACTGGAAAAAATGAGAAATGTCTCCGTTCTCTTGCGAACAAGGGATGGATAGCCTATACGCGGATTCACCTCCTAATCCCTCTTTTTTGGTCTAAATCTCGGACCTTTCCTGAATTGGCACAGACTGATTCTGCATAGGCCTTGCAATTTATACAGACGAGGTTCTGCTTGTCATTTGCCTTCCCTATAGGTTCTACCCAGTCCTTACTGCGAGCCCTGAGCACCCAACTACCAGGACTACCAGGACAACGCCCAGCAGAGCGGAAACCTTTGGCTGCGCTGGCATCAAGCCACTCAGATCACTGGGGACGGCTCCCTCCCAATCTTTACTCACCCTCAGCCCCTTTCCCATTACACCGTGGGTGGTCTTCTGAAATAAGCTCGGCGTCATAAAGTGGGCTTATCTAACAGTAAAGCCAAGTGTCAATTACTTTGAGAGAAACACTGCTTAGGATCTCCCATTGCAAATAAGAGGACTTTGGGATAGAAAGAAGTTGATTTTTCAGTAAAGCTATTGCGTGGTTTTCTCAAAACAACTACGGATATGCTAAGAACAAGTCCAAACGTCTAGCCATACTGATCAATTCGGCGGCATGTTTTAATGTTTTAATGTCTTAATGTAATATATAGTAAAAATGTTTTATACAGTATCAAATCTTCCAGATTTGATACAGATGAGGCGGCGGAACTAGGCCTAATAATATTAATGTGTAATTTATTGTGGTAGGTCTGAACTGACACTATAGTGTCAATTTCACAAATAATTTAATCTTTGAATAATTTAAATCTTAAATCTGTGTGACACTGACAGCACCGGAGAACTTATTGACAGTGTGACGCCTATGTTTTAACATTGAATGGGAATGATTCAGACACTGACAGTGACTTAGGCCTAGACATATTAGAACTCAGATTTAATATTTTGATGGTAGGTCTGAAAGAATGACACTATAGTGACAATTTCACAAATCATTTAATCTTTGAATCTGTCCGACACTGACACTGACAGCACCGGAGAACTTATTGACAGTGTGACGCCTATGTTTTAACATTGAATGGGAATGATTCAGACACTGACAGTGACTTAGGCCTAGACATATCAGAACTCAGATTTAATATTTCGATGGTAGGTAAGAAAAAATGACACTATAGTGACAATTTCTCAAATCTTTTAATCTTTGGATCATAAATAATTGCTTTCGGAGCCTCCATAATACATTGACAGTGTCGGAGGTCGGGCTTAGGCATCCAGCCGAGTTTAGGCCTAGATTTCAACGGTATAATTTCAAATGCTGGAAAAAAGATATAAACTAACCTTCCTGGAGTCCTCAATGCGTTTCAATGCGTATATCCTCCACAATTAATGCGTTTAATGTCATCCTGGCTTCGATGCAGGCGTGATTGGGGAGAGAACCCGGCGAAGGGTTGACGGCGCCATGTTGACAGTGACAGTGCCTCCACGTGTCCGATCGATCCAATGTTTTGCCTTCGATACGAACGCATGGATCACGCATGAATTGTCAATGCATTGTATGCGTTTAAGGGTATCCATTCGTCCAAAATATATATATTGAAAGCATCAGATACCGCCGTAATCCAGGTATCGAGGCGGCGAAAGAGGAGCCTCCTGCCGAAAGGTCCGACCGAGGCGCCTGCTCCGACCGGTCTGACAGTGTCAGGCCTCCTCGTGTCCGATCGATCCAATGTTTCCCCTTCGATACGTACGCATGATTCCCGCATGAATTGTCAATGCGTTGTATGCATTTAAGGGGATCCAGACTCCAAAATATATATATTGAATCCATCATATAGCGCTGTAATCCAGGCATCCAGGCGGAGAAGGACGACTCCCCGGGACCTACCAACCGTCCCCGCCGCCAGCGTGGGGCGGTCTGACAGTGTTACCGGGGGAGGCGAAGGATTGCAAGAGCGCGATGCATTTACGCGGTTAGACGCGTTATTTCGCATTATTTTCGTTTCTGGAACAGTGGGATGCTTATCTATGGGTCGAAATCTATCTGTGTATACCAACAACTAAATTTAGATCGACCGTTTTCATGGTGAAATAGGTCTGCATAGGTTGATGAATATTCAGACATTGACCCGATTCCCGCACCAAGTAAGATGGCGGACCGGCCCCCGGTTACCGTATCGATATAACGATTTGTATTCCCGGCTTGAATGTCTAAATGAGCCCAATTTGGAATATTTTAACTATGCCAGTGTGATCTATATATCAAAATCTCTGTGATGTAAGCCCAAATAAGCCCAAATATGGGTAGTCAGAGTCAACAAAAGTTTTGTTACACATAAACGCGTCACCGATCCTCGTATAGGACGAAAGGGGAATTCGGCGGCATAAGATCTTAAGGTGATCTAGGCCTGTATCTGATCTTAAAGCCTTGCCGCCTCATAATAATTTATGCTAAAAGAGACTCAATTATAAAAATCCACAAGGCTGCAATATGCAGTAGCACCAATGTGGTTTAAATTGCAACATTTATGTATGTATAAGGTTGTTGGTTCAGAATCAATAGTCCAGAAATACCAATTACCCTTTCCGCTCTAAACTGGCAACTCCTAATGCAGCCTATTTGCATGTAAAATGGTCACTTTTCATTACCGGTCACTCCAATTAGACACAAGAACGACTTGTTCACCAATCAAAGTGACATCAAGACGAGCTTAGTGTGTTGACGTTCTAAAATGCCTTTCCGTGCACTATATTTTAATTAGACGTCATAAAGACATTAATCATTAATAACCAGGAAGAGGGCTGGAGTGGCGGGCCCTTCTTATAGGCTCTACCAGGCCTAGACCCTGCATTTGACAGTTTCACTGAGATTAGACTTGGTAAGGTCTCCCGTGGAACTCAAGATTTCGAAGGATAAACCATGCCAATGCACTAAGCTATCCCAGTGAATCTTGAGATTTAGAGGCGATTTGACTAGTCAATCGTGGTAATCAAAGGATAGCGCTCAACTATTACGATAAAGCTGCTGGTTAAACAACGTCTACCTTACTAATCACCGTCCTGGCAGTGGGACGGGTTTTTTCATTTGCTATAATGCTTTCAAAACTGGTCTATACGCAATGTATACAAATTTAGGATATTGGATCAGCAACACATATATAGTATCATATATAGGCTCTAAACGCAATATTGAAAAGTTTCTATTCAGTCTCTGTATCCTAAATACTGTTAAATAAACAAATTAACGAAGGGGGACTTGGCAAGACCAGTGGTCTGAAGCCTTGTCTGGAGTAGGCAGGAAGAAGACAAGGATCCAGCCGAGCATTAGCAGCAGGACGGGCGGAGGGCGCTGTCAGACGGACAGGGGCGCCGGGAGATGGACAGAAGGAACCGGGAGACGGGACAGAAGGAGCCGGGAGGCGGACAGAAGACAGACCGCGGATGGAGGGTGGGGTCGGCAGGCGGAGGTTTGGTGGAGCCGAGGTCGAGGGGCAGGTAGGGGTCAGACTCTTATTAGAGAGGCAGCCAGCCTAGATTGGGGCTCCCAGGAAGGGATGTGCATATTGTGCCGTTAGACACGGGTTGTATCCCTCCTTATTTCTCAGAAATTGAAGATGGCGTAGTTATACTGAAACTACAGAGCCTGACAGACAGTACATGTCAACAATAATTAGAATATATTGTGGATCGGACAACGTAGTTTGCCACATTGCATAGGCAAGTTTCAATATGAGACAGGGATCGATAGCCTATACCAGCAGCATACTGAATTACAATCATGACACAACATCTTAAGAAGGATTGATACTACTGGCCATCCCTTTTCTGATCCAAAGTCAAGACACTGGACGTTAAGCGGACGATAGGTGTGGTCCTCATAAAATTTAAGCTAACCACATGCAAGTAACACTAATGAGCTGAGGGCAATGTTTGCCAATGACTGGAGAAATAAATATTCAACAGGGCAGGTTATATATACACTGCATACATTATTAGGTAGAGGCAATAGAAACAGGATATTCACTCTTATTTCCTGAACCTTTGATTGCCATTAACAAGAGTGAAATTAACTGTGAAATTTTACAGAACACGACTTGTCAACCTACCGAACCTTAATCCCTTTGCACATGTACTACAATACTTAGAAGTACATGATAATCAAGCAACTGGCATTAGTTTAAAATCTGCTTACTAAAATCGGATGGCAACAAAATTTCAGACTTAGAAGGCAGAGGGCATTGAAAAAACAGGTATAATAATATTGTTCACCTCGGACTAAATTAAAGAGAACACTGAAAGGTGGAGAGTTCACTGTGAAAAATAGACTATTCCCTATAGAATATTGGCCTTATAATATTGACGCCTAACAACCAACCCTCTCGTCTTGGGCGTCAATCGCCCTCCGTGGAGAAGGTAGGCGGCTTCATAAGCGGTCCCTGTTTTATTGCCCTGCGCAATGGAACACCATCGATTTTTTGGCGGAGGCCCTGTCGTTTGCTAACCTTTGAATGTTTAAGGGGAAAGAATTCCTGTCTAAAAAGACAGTTCAAGATGATATAATGAGGTACTGTCGAAAGGCTGGGGCATAACAGGCACGATGGAAAGTAGGATTTTTATAGGGATTTTCACAATGTATGACACTGTGGCCATAGTACCTAGGTGGGAGGGGTATAAAACCATGCAGTGGGAAGTGACTGAAACAAGTCTTCAGCACTGGTGAACCTGACAGCGGACTGTGACAAGTGTCATCCGCTTAGAATCGCCATGCAGCTGATGCGATTTTCGTCTCAGTGAAGCCGGTGAAAACCCTGCTTTATCTGGGGGTAAAAATGCGCAGCAAAACGTTTTAGCGGACAAAAAGATATGGGCCTGTATACCCACTGCCCCTCCTGGGCCGGGGATAGGGGCCCTGGATGGTCTGGCAGGCAGGAGCCTGTTTTGGGCACTTTCCATAAACTCACCATAAAGATGCTAATTCGGCCATTAACGCGCGCTGGGTAAACAGGTCCCCTGGCTGCCATGGCGACCTAATCAGGCCAACAAGCAGCTGATAGGGATGATCTGTCCCCGATCCCCCCAGCCAGGGGCCCGTCCGCGATAAGCCGCTATCTATCCATCATTAAGTATATTGATGGGGGACTTTGGGCGGGGTCGTCTGTGACTGGGGGCCGGCAGAATACCCTAGACTCTGTCCCTTAATATGCGCCCATTATGGATCCTGTCAGAGTTCACAGGGCCTTCTGGACGGAGGAGGTGGGGGCAGGGGTTGACAGGGGTGTCAGGGCGCCGGACGTATGGTCTCTGGAGGCAGAGAGCCGTCGCTATGCCCTGGAGGAGTGGGTGGAGGCGGGGGTGGTAATAGGCGCACTTGTCGTGCGTGCCCATATTCAGAGCAGAAGTGAGAAGTGCTCAGAGGAAGGCCTTGACGGGTCTCTGGCGGTAGGGGTGGTAGTGGGGAAATCTGAACATTGGAGTAAGGGTGAACATTGGAGTGTGTGTGAATATTGGGAGTGTTGGTGAACACTGGAGTGTGGGAGGAGCATGGGTGAACAATGGAGTATGGGAGGACAGTGGAGTATGGGAGCAGTATGTGTCTACATAGGAATGTGGGTGAACACTGGAGTGTGGGAGAAGCATGGGCGAACATTGAAGTGCGTGGGGTGAATACTGGAGTGTGTGGGGTGAATACTGGAGTGTGGGAGGTGCTGGAGCACGTCGCGTCGGGTGCGTAGGGGTGACGAGGCGCGGGCCTATCACCATCTGGAGTAATCTGAGGCCGATAGGATACGGTCCATTGTTATCTGGGGCTCTGGGGACCCACAGGCCGGGGGACGGGAGGACAGGGCGGCGCCTCCTCCTGTCACCCGGTATCATGGGGTTGATTGTAGGGGGATGGGGGCATGGATTCAGTACTGATAAGGTGGTCAATACACTATGACGGTTAACGCATGAAGGGGGTTTATGCGTGAAGGGGTTGGGAGGGGCGGGGTATAGGGAAAGGGGCGATGATGGCGGGTGCATGATTTAGCGAATGAGAGAGGGATGGAGGCAGAGGAATGGTTTGGGGCCATTAATTAAGTACGTACGCATCAAGGGGGGAGTGGGGTACACATCTTTTTTTAAAATTTGCGTACGATCTAGTAGAAATTCAATGCATATTTTTTAACCGGGTGGGGAGGGGTCTGAGATTTTTGAAAATGTGCGTACGTACTAAATGGAAGGCCCCTATTCAGCGCCATACTTGTGATCGACCGGTCATTTGACCAATCGTCATTTGTCAATCGAATTATCCAGCTATGATAGTTCTGTATTGGTCTATCATATCTATATTATGTCACATGGGTATCACCAAGAATTTACACCCGATCCTGTCTCCACGAAGTCTATAAGGGAAGTACTATAGTACGGACCGACAGAAAGATCAGAGCTTAGTTTGGGGAGATATTTGCTTATGGAGGAAGTGGCCGGCGGTCTGGAGAAGGGCGGTAACGACCTGAGGAGGGGCTGGGGGCGGTGAGGGGTCGTTGTATCCGGGCCGAGCTGCTCAGTCTCCCAGTAAGGAGCAGCTCCTGTCAGCCCTGTACTGGTCCGGGCATGATGAACGAGCCGCTCCCTCTCCCCCCGGTCAGGACAACGACCTGACCCTCCCCGCCCGGGTCCCTAACAACCACCCTGCCCACTGGCCCCACCCAACACCTTAGACCGCCGAAAATCAATTCTACAAATACCCCAGCCTGCCCAACCACCTCTGGCTCAACAGAAATACACATCAACGTTTTCTGCTTCATAAAGTGCACCAGGGCGATGTGTTTCTAACGAGCAGTCCTTGTCTTACCGTTCCTTTTTATTCCTCCATTTTTCGTATGTAACTTATTGAAGATGGGTTCCTGAGAATTATTTTTATCAGAGAAAATGTATAATTGGAGAAAATCTAGGTTCTAGGTGGTTGGTGAGAAGGCAATTATCGACGTATGGCTATGCTGAGATTCCATCAGATGGTGTGGTCGTGAAGTACTTTAAGTTTTGTGTGTAGTACTTTCAATGTATGGGTGTTGAGGGGAGTAATGAAGAGTTGAAGACAGGAGTAGTGGTTGATGATAATGTATTGTTCTTCAGTCACAGGTTATGAACCATAGGCCTAAGCCTAGGCTGTTACACAATAAGCATGTGTCTACCTTGGTGTCCAGACTCCCACTGCCCTCACAGCAGGGGTGCACTTCCCCACCTCACCTTTGGCCTTTGACCTAATTACTTAATTAGGCCAGTTGCCACTAGGGGGAGGGGGAGTGCTTACAAAGGTTTTACCATAAACTCTATGGTTTATCATGAATACATTTTGGTATGTGTTTTAATTATTGTTTATGAAATTATGATGTTTATATATTTTATATGATACATTTGTTAAAACTTGTATTTGTTAGAGGGAGGATATGCCATGCCTAAACTTAGGTATGACAGTCGTGAGAAGCTCCATAGTTCCACAATCACCTTTAGCACGTGTTAAGGGCTCACCCCCCCATTTTTTAAGCCCCCCTCCTCCAGGCGCCGCCTCATTATAGTCTGCACCCCATTAAATTGCCAGAGGGGTGGGAATCTCTGACAATGGCGACGACCCAAAATCCGCCTGTCACTGACAGCTCGCTTTGTCTCCAGCTCAACACTTGTTTTTTTTAGCTTTCAAAAGGACAGTCTCAAAAAGTTATCAACTTGTCATGTGCATACAGGTTCTGGCTGCGGGTGGAGGCCTCACACGTCACAGGGGGGCAGCGGGGGATGTATTATCAACATAGGCTTTTGTTGAGGGCGGAGAGAAATTCTAATCCATTTTTTTTGCAGGGAAAATAACTTCATTTCTATATATTTTCCCCATCCCGTTAGAGTTTCGTGCAACAGTCTGAAAGTCATAATCACTCGAGGTTTCTAGAGTTACACTGAAGATTTAGGGTCATGGACAACCCATATATATTACACAATTTGTTCAACAGTCATACTGTCTATAATATTAAATGTTTAACAGAGGGAGTCCGTATCACCAATCTTTCCTTTCATATATATTAAAGACTAAACCTGCGAAAACCGTGTACTCTCTCAGAGTCTGCAAATGTCAAACACGTGATATAGTATCGATGAGTAATAAAAACTGAAATAAAGATATGCTACATTGACCTTATATGATATGTACATCTCAATAGGTTGAAATTTCTAAAATCTTGCAAGTCCTATTTAAGAATACATGTACGAAATTTGGGGAAAATCACGCATTCTAAGGAGCCAAATTGTCCATCCATGACGAACTCCTTTTGCAATGAACGATAAAATCTTGAGAATGAAGATGCGTTACGTTTACGTTACGTCATGTCTCTCGGAATTTTCTTAAACTCCCTATTCCTACCTTGTGAGATCCATACCTGTGTTACAAAACAACCTGAGAGACCCTTAACTGTGTTATAACAGGCATGTAAGTCATGGAAAGTCATTTCGCGGAAAAATGATAAAATTGCTCAGAAACAGATATAAAACTCATTTTCGAGGATGGAAAACAAGGTATTAAATGTTTGCTTAGGCAAATTACTATGATACATAGTTAAAAAGCAGAAAATATTCTATTTTTCTATCTTTTTTTGCGAAGAAATATTGAGGTAACCCTACCACTTATAGAAAAATGTTTTCTCCTCGTATTAGGGCAACAACAAAAACACAAAAAAACGAGGAATTCTGCGTTTCCGCGGAAATCTTACATGCCTGTATAAACAACCATTGAGACCCTTACCGGTGTTATAAACAACATAAGAGACCCTTATCTGAGTTATAAACAACCTATGAGCCTTACCTGTGTTATAAACGGCCACCCGATCGATGCCATGGTCCTCTTGCCGTAGGAAGTTGCAGAGGTCGCCGAGCGTGTTGCTGACCGGTCGGAGCGTGAATTGACACCTCTCACTCCGGGACGGCAGCGGCACCAACAACACCGGCAGGCCATTCTCGTACTTCACGTCCACACCTGCGATACAGGGAATACAGGTCAATGTTAATTTGTTATCATATATGAAGAGAATCTATTATCGTACATTAAGAGAATCTATTACCATACATTAAAAGTATAACTGCCAATAACATCTCAAATATTAAGCTCTCTCATGTAATGAAAGTTGGTCTTTAAGTTTAACTCCACACCTAAAGTAATGAATGAGAAGGAAATACTTCAAATGCATTGCAACCACTACATGGGCACAGCTAGTCTCATTTAGGTATACATATTGTTTTTTTAATTATTAGTCTGAATAAGTTGTGTCTTTAGGGTGAATCCTTTGGGTGAACCGTTTGAAATTAGAAATTGACTCGAATAGGGCACATATTATAATTGAATTAGATTTTATTTGACTTCCTCAAAATTTAGAGCTTGTTTTCCCCCCCACCCATCTTAAATAACACATATCCACAAAGAAAGATTTTCATGTAACAAAGTACACAGGTTCTCAATATTGCACATAATTGCAAATTAGAAAAAGTTTGGCTGACTCAGGAAAATGAATGAACAAGCATCGACACGTCCTATGCTGGCTCCCGCCAATGAATTCCAATCACTCATTCTCCTTGCAATTGGTTACAATTGGTGGGGATGCAGCCTTTAGGCATTTGGCATCGCTGCAATGCAGAAATGCTCAGTCGATGTTGTCTGCCTACCAGACTTCTGACTTTTGATTAAGACGAATCACGTGATTAGTTTCCTCATTTTCAATCCTGATGAGTAGTCTAGACCAGTTTGCAGTTGTCTGGGAATGTTGTTGAAATGCATGTTGGTCCAACAACAAGGGATCCACTGCATATACAGGAAGAAATACGGATTGAAATTTTGGAATATATGAGAAATTTTAGAATATATGAACCATAGAAAGAAAATTTTAAAAAAGCAAATTGAAAAATGTGATTAACGTATCTAGGGGACAACACTGTAATTTCTCATCGTCTTCTCAACTGTTCTACTAACAACTATATGGTGTTTTCTTTTTTTACTGACCCACAATATTTGTGGGTGACACAGTTTCTTCTCTTATTCTCCAAAACCAATCTAATTCAGTCCTGATTTAAAACAGCGGCCCATTCTTTTGGTGCGATTTATCACTGTTAATGGAACTCATTTATCAAGTAGCCAGTCATCCCACGTGCACGCAGACACCACCTCATTTATATTTCAACATGGACTCGAAGGCAAGTTAAATATACCTCTCAGACATATGCCGTTAGTAAATTTGTGTTTACCTGCTAATAAATAACGTCTAAATTCCATACTTTATGTTTAAAATAAATCGATTGCGCATACTGACCTGAATATAGTGAAATAAAGGAAATGGTTTACATAAAACATATACTGGTACCATCGATTCGGAGCTGAGAACACTGTTTACATCTAACAGGATATACATTATATGTATAACCAAGAGTATAATATATGCATTTCCTATTAGTATTTTAGATTAAGAGCGGACAATTCACATATAGCATATGCCAGCAATAGTTAGCTACTCAATAGTTAGCTTCGTATAATAAGCGTACACTATACATGTTTCTATCTATCAGTGTCCGAAATTAAGGGTGCACCCTGCACCCGGGGTGCACAATTTGTCTCCTGGGTGCATAGATTTGAAATGCTATGCACCCTGATATGCATAGATTTTCTGGGTATTACACACTATATATAAGAGAGGATGCACAAGATATAGGCGGGGTGCACACTTTTTAGAACCATGCACCCGGTTGGTTCATTAATTATTTCCTTAATTTCGGACACTGTCTATATACTTGTGAAGATGCATAGAATTACACCCTATGACTCAACCCTTTATATAAACACCAGCTTACCAGCGTATGTATCACACATAACGGTAAACCAAACCAAACCAAACCTCCAGGCGCGGCCAATAAGACTATTATTAAAGACAGGGCCTATTATATCTCCCCCTACCAACAGCACCCACCCACCCACCCAGAGGTGGTAAGAGGCCCTGGTGTCCGGCCCACAGTGGGGGGAACCCTGGGCCGCCCTAACATCACACACCCCGCTAACACCAGCCGTCAGCCCCGCTCCGCAATGCTGCAAGCAAAGATGGCTCTCACAAATCAGGGCAAATCGTGTGTAAAACACAAGGCGTTTGTAGTGAGCGGGGAGGGGTGGAGGCTGGATGGAGGGATACAAATGGCCTCCCTAAAAGTGGGGCCCCCGCCTGGCCTGCAGGCTCGGCCGTTAGGGCTGTATTCCACTAACCGATTTTGACCACCAGTAATTTGGTTATTCATAACTTTTCACGAATGACATATCAAAAGACTATACATCCTACATATCGTTTGAAAGAGAATTAAAAGCCCCTTCTTATGGTATATAACATATCTGTGATCTGCCAGTATTCCCACTGACCACCTTTGAAATCGCGAGTAAAATCGGCTAGTGGAATCCAGCCCTAACTCAGCGCAGCTGGGCGAGACGGTGACATCATGTCGGCGGTTTTACAAGCCTATTGCTGCTCCCCTCCTGCGCCAATTAATTTCCCTCATTAAGTTCACACGCCACCCTTATGAAGGGGCATGTTCACACTGCAGTCAGCAGATGGTTCACGTTACTCTGGGTCTAGTCGTATGACTCAGCCAGGTTGTATACCATTACACTGTCTGGCGTGTTCAGTCAGTCAGGTTATATATGGTTGCACTGTCTGGTGCGTTCAGTCAATCTCAATGAGATATATGTGGAAGTTAATGGTATAGAATAGATGGGAACATACTGACGCCGTATTGCATGCAATGTATTTGTCCTTTTTGGGATTGCGTCCGTAAATAGAATGTTTGTTCGTAAATGCATTGTTATATTGCTCTTGTAATGCTTTTAGCGTGAATCATAAATAGTAAATCGCTCCGATGGCTGGCACGCAACGTAACATCCTATGTATCAAACAATATTGATATTCGAAAAAGCATTTTCAATTTCGTTAATATTTAGGAATTCTTATCTGAAACACGGGAAGGACAAGATAAACATTTTACAGAATGCTTTTTATACTTATTAAGATGAGCCTAATACGGTCTAAATGTCTGGTATAGTGTCAAATAACAAATGCTCGAGTTTAATTTTAATGTTCTTGTTCATAATGGGGAGTCTGTAATTGCTTCACCGTGATTAATGAAGCTTCTAAACATAATAACGACTGAAGCTGATGTAGAAATAGTGTGTGCACCCATTGATAATCACGAACCTGCTATGCTGTCAATTCCGAGACAGGGATTTGAAATAAAATTGCAGGATTAGACTCACAAACTGGTGCACTGACTGCTCCTTGGCACCATGGGGTATAGTGTATGGCATATCTTGATGTATAGACTGCCATACAAATGATAAATATGAGTAGTATACAGAGGGATACCCGAGTCACATCAACTGTCAAACCCGATGTAGGGAATACCTTGTGGCTACTGTGAGTAGTATACAGAGGGGTATCTGAGTCAGGCCCACTGTCTAAACTGACATAGGGACTACCCTGTGGCTACTGTGAGTAGTATACAGAGGGGTATCTGAGTCAGGCTCTCTGTCTAAACTGACATAGGCACTACCCTGTGGCTACTGTGAGTAGTATACAGAGGGGTATCTGAGTCAGGCTCACTCTCTTAACTGACATAGAGACTACCTTCTGGCTACTGTGAGTAGTATACAGAGGGGTATCTGAGCCAGGCTCACGGTCTTAACTGACATAGGGACTACCCTGTGGCTACTGTGAGTAGTATACAGAGGGGTATCTGAGTCAGGCTCACTGTCTCAACTGACATAGGGACTACCCTGTGGCTACTGTGAGTAGTATACAGAGGGTTATTTGAGTCAGGACCACTGTCTAACCTGATGTAGGCACTACCCTGTGAGTAGTATACAGACAGGAATTTGAGTCAGACCTATTATTTTACTTGAAGTAAAGTACCACACGGTGTTTGAGAACAATGCCTTCCCAGGGCCGATTGCCGACAACCGGGATACATTAAAATCGTCCTGAATGACGGACGAATTTTCGGATTTCAACATGATTATAAGGCCCGTCGGCCCTGATGAATGACACACTAGAAATTTAATCTCGACCACTGCCACATAAAACTATTGGCAGTATTTTGACAGTCGAACCTAAGACTTGATCTATCTATAGACTATTGCGTAGCCACTGTAAGTATTATACAGATGGGAATTAAAGGCAGGTCCAGTGCCTAACCTTATGTTGGGACTACCCATGGTCACTATGAGTAGTTTACAGAGGGGTATTTGAGTCAGGCCCTCTGCCCACACTGATGTCTAAACTATCCTATGGCTACAGTATACAGCACACAGAGGGACATTTGAGTGGGAACCAGCACCTACTCTGAGGCCCAGGACCCAGCCTGAACTCTACCCCACACGTGACATCGGGCCAGGCACTAATTTGATTGGATGGTTAGATCGAGGTGTCACTTGACCCTGGACGTAATACCGCTGACCGGCTCCAGGTTGACCAGTCTGCCCCTCGCTACTGTCCCACGGGAACCACCCAAGTGCAAGCCTCCCTCACAAGTGGCACATTTCTAGCAGTCCGCCAGACAGACAGGCACGGGCTGATGCCACCCTGTGCCCCGCCAATACAGGTGGATAAATATTGAGTCAACCAGATGGGACGGGGCTGGCTTTTGGAAGGGGGCCTAGGCTACCACCAACGACAAACCCCCAAGGTTCCCCAGCCTATTACCACCGGCTATACTGCCCAGTAAAAAGAGCGGCAAGGCAGTTAGCCTGGTGCTTGCTATCGGACACTTATTCCAGGCCGCCACAAGGCAATCAGCGTCTTCGGCTCAACACTCTGGTAGTCCATAATCAAAGGACAACACGGGGAAGGCATCTACATACGTCTTCTGTTTACACTCTGTGAAGCGTCATAATTCACGTTTTCTGTCTTGTGGTCTATATATTGAGTCATCGTTTCCTGTCTTGTATTATGTATTATTCATTCTTGCATATAGTTCTCAGAACGTAACTTTAACAAGAATAATTTGTAAATTCTATGTACGTACTCATACTTTTATTTAGTCCTCAGAACGTAACTCAAACGATTAATTTGCAATTACATGTAAATTGTTCAAAAACACTCATAAAATTGTAGCAACAACAAAAAGTAATTTCGTTTGGTTTGCAAGTGTTTGCACGTCTTTTTTCTTTGTTTTAAAATATAACTCATTCATGTTACCATAATTTTCACTGCTTTCTGTTCAGGTGCCGATACTCATCGTGGCAAAACAGAAGATAAGAAACATCTAAACATTTGAAAGCCCTCTTGTCAATTTCAAATGGGGCTAGTTAAATGGATTTGGCGCTGGTTGAAAGCATCTGGCGGTCCCGGCTGTGGGGCTGGCCTAATGCTGAACCAGCTAATATCTTTATTCATAGGCTCCGTAGGGGAGGGGTGGTCCAAGGGCCGGCTCACATGTTGATCACATGGGCGAGGAGATAACACATGGACTGATAAGGGAGGAGGCCCAAGGGGGAGGCTCGGGCTGGCGGCTCGTGTGAGAAAACATGAATAGATATCAAGGTCCGGGACCATGCCTGAGACTTTAATCCCTTGAACGGGAGGGGGTGCTTGGTGTGCCTTGTGCTAGGTCGCCCAACTACAGGGTGTCGACAAATATTTTACTCCTCCTGAGAGTGAGACAGATAAGGAGATATTGATTAAAACGTATAAGATTAAAAGGCCCATTTACTATTGGTGTTTAAAACGTGGGCTATGCAATACATTTGTTGATAAAATTAAAGTACTTTAAATATGAATGATCTTAATGATATAATGAACTTAAAGAAATCTGATTAAAGGTTTCATTTTTTGGACCGTCAACTTTTTTAAGAACCGAACAGATAGGGTATCACTTGCAATATCATTTGAATACTCTGCCACAGTCTATTATGGTTCACAATATGAACTGAATATGGCGTTTTTATAAATTTTCATAAAAATACCCACGTAAAAAGAAGCACAATTTGCTAACGACTCCTGGGCAGCGCTCCACAGATACGAGCCTCCAGAGATGGAGGTACGGACGATGTGGGAAGTTAGTTGTGGGAATGAATGTCTCCCTGTCATGCACCTCATTCAATATAGTCTTGTAAATGCTGATCCAATGTACGAAGAGACTGGACAATATATTTTGCATGGCACACCACTGCCTGCTTACAGAAATTGGTTCCATCCGGAACAAACGGCAAACGTCCTTGTGAGGAAGAGCATTTTGTACAAAGATTAACAGTAGGCGTCATGAGGCCTTTTTTGACCATTGGTTTGACCTCTGGGGTTATCAGTGTTACGGGTCAGTGGTCGGCAGCGGTCACCTTGGTGACCACCTGAGCCCAGCCGACCCCAATGTCACCTATTGACTCGAGGAATTAGCCATCTATTACATCCATCAGAGATGAAACACTTTTTCAATACCATGGCCAAGTAGGACAAATTGGGCTCAACTGACACTCCGTTGCTCTCCTTTCGCCTAGTTTCAGTTTTGAGGGCACAGTATTTCTAGTTGTCACCTAGTATTTCTAGTTATTACACCATGCTGTATAAACTATGAAAACATCATGTATTGCGAACGGTAAACTACAAAACTACAAAAGAATCTTGCATCATTCTGCGGGATATCTATATGACGCATCAACTTTTTACGTGACTAATACTTTACCTAGTTAAACAATTTGCAAAATTAGATAATTGCTTTCTATACTGTGCTCAAATAGCTTTTGTTTAGAAAACAATAAGTGAGTGATTCCTACTATGCTAGAGCATAACTGCAAGGATATCATTTTATAATAAAGGTCAATGTCTAAAGCGCGCACAGCAAAAACACCACGAGACTTCAATGACATCTGAAACGGAATATAGTTCCTGCAACTCGATCCCTGAGTTCCGCTCTTTAGATACATGAAGTCCTTAAACAATGCACCACTATCGGTTGTAAGAACGCATGCCAGCTCATTCACAAAGTGCTAAAACTAGCTGACATCAGCAAAACACAAAACAATTGTAGATACCGAATTGGCTTTCATAAAGGTTTATATTACCTGTACGGTTGCCTGATTACAGCAAAAGAATGTGATTTTCTTTCAGGGTAAAATTAGATACTGCCCGACGAATATGCTTCTTTATTGAAGGTAAGCACGAAGTTTACTATTCGTGTACTATTTACAGTTGAAGTAGTACCATTCATCCCTGGACATTCATCACCAACTAACACGCACTAAATTCTTTATTCATTAATATCTATCACTAACCTTTGTAAGTACATTCTCTTCTAACATTCCACATTACTTACAGGGACCGGGAAGCTAGATGTGTTTTTAGACTTGCTGGTAAAAATCATGAACGTCTGCTGGCTATAATGATTTACTTGTAAACCTTGTGATCTGTATCTCACTGAGAGGGAATGAAACAGTAAGGCATACGTATAAACTTGTTTTGATAGGCATATGTATAAACTTGTTTTGATAGAGTTTCTCTGTAAACTCATCTCTACGAATATACGTATTTATCTATGCCATAGTGCCAGCCTCAGCACTAGACCTTCTATGATAAGGTCTATCGCTCTCTAGAAGTTGCTTTAATATTACTCAAAGGACATTAACTAAGGCAACTACACTTTCGCAGACACTATACTACAACGTACACTCAACGTTTCCTATTGCATTGCTCTGTTTCTATGTTAGCAGCAGCTTGAGAAAAATACTTCCTTCCATATAAAGTATACCCGAGCTAATGAAGACTAACAACGTATCTCTCCTGGTTATCGTTTTTGTTCGTATCTTTGACTGGACGAAAGAAAAGCATATCCGACAGGTGCTTTATAGTAACATGGCCGTCCTAAATCATTTCCATGATAATGGAAGAGGGTAACGTACGTCTCTTTTATGAGTAAGAATACATAACTCATCGGCTGACCCAGATTTGTTGACAACGTCGATTCACGTGTGGCTTCCTTCATTCCAGCCACGTACACCGAGTACCTTTATTTCATCACTGCAATCAATGGCTTCGTCGACTAGGTGGAAATATCAACTGTCATTAAGAACATGACGCCAAATTGCATTAAAGGGCAATACATGCAATGGTTTTGTAATAGAGAAATCTACATATTAAGACCTTGGGGGACTTTCAGGCCAAATGAACCTAGTTGATTGCTTCATATTCTCTAATTACAGTAGCTTTTGCAAGTAAACCAAACCTTGCATATTGTCGTGCTCAGAATAATCTGCTCGTAAATAATGCATGCAAGGCCTAGGCGATACTCTATTCAGCTATATTTCTCAGTAGAATCGTCCTTTTCTTAGAATCCCACATGGTGCTGTTTAATCCATAGCCCAGCTTTTCTTCTTTTTTTTTGCCGTGCCATTGGTGGGTATTGATTAGCCGTGAATCCTCACCGTGAAATGGGATCGTCGATCACCTGCGACCGGCCACAGCCATTCACTCTATGCATGCACCGAGGCGCAACCCATTTAGATGGGGTTGAGTCGGGGCTGATCCCCAACCCCTTTCCCTACTTTCTTCTCGGAAGCATTCCTATAGATGGGTTGTGGGTCAGGACGCGGGAGGTGTGGGTGGGCGGGTAGAGAGGTTCAGTAGGCTATCAAAGCACTAATATACGCTCCTGGCCGAGCTGATTGAGTGCGTCTAGCCTGGTGTGGGTGAGCAGCTCGCGAGCAGCTCGCCGCCAATAAGCCTGCCGCCCGCCGCCGCTGGCCGCACCACCTCGGGGGACGCGCCCCATTAGGAGCAGATTGCCTTGCCGCGCCCTTAACTCGTGTTAAAATGACAACGCCTGTCAAACGGGGCTAGTTTTTCTCCCGCCAACAAGGCCAGCAAACCCGACCAGCCGTCCACCCGCGCGGCGCACCATTCACCCAGACTGCCTGGATGTATGACGCCCTGACGGCCTACGTACACTCTGTTACACCCCCACAGTGTACACACAGAGAGTCACACCTGCGACGGGCGACGCTGGATTAGACAGATACCCAGCAGCGCTGGCCGGCTGCAGACCCCAACCCAAACCACCACGACCACCAACATGAGTGACCAGCTGCTCAGGGGGGCTAACCCTGGCACCCCCCACCCCCGGACACACCACTACAATTTGGCGGCGGCCGTCGACCGGCGGGGGTCCCGGCAGGCCTCTCCAGCTCCATTACGCGGCTATAATAAGGAGTCAGTCGGCAGGAAGACGCTCGCCATCCACCCCGAGCGTGACACAAATCCGCCGTGTAGGAGCGCCTCCGCGCGCTGGGGTAAATGGGCGCGCGTCGACTTGCTCGCGGCCCCCAGTCACTGAGAGGGCGGCGGTGACAGTTTATATATAGGTAGGGCAGGTTGGTCGAGGTTACCGGGTATACGGCTTGTTTACAGTGAGAACCCTCCAGGGTTTGGACAGAGGTAACGCTACTGGATGAGGTGTACCAGGCTCATATGTTATCAGTGTCCGAAATTTTTCTGGATTTAACATGACACCTTTGGCCTCTGTCACAATTCAGGTTACTTTAATTGCATCTGGCAACATCAACTACATTTCATACATAATATCTGTATGCTGATAAAATTAGCCACCATTAAGAAAGCATTGATTATCCATAATGTTCAGGCCACTATAGTATCAAAACAAATCCATCATCTTTTTAAATAACTTCATCTTCCGTGACCTAATCATTATCGTGCATTCTGCATAACTTTGTCATTGCTTGTGTCATGGATATTGTTTCGTTGCTTATCGTTCCTGTGTTTCATTTACATTCTAGTCACACATCTCTGCCTAAATTGAAACTAAAACAAATATTAAAATAGCGTTTGTGCTACACACAACTAACTGGAGGCATTGCACGGACTATCTTGAGACACAGTGAAAAAGCTGATTGACAAGCATAGCAATTAGGTGTTCCTTGTTATAGTATTGCCACAATGTATGTGAATAAATGCTAGCGTAAGTCCTTATTTCCGAACCAGTTTCCCAGTGAAACCTGCTCTATGCCCGAGATCTACCTATACTTTTATGGACATCAGACAATCTCCTCATTACCACTGTTCCTAATGCTAATCACCCATCCTGTCCTCCCTCCGGCTTCTTTTGTCTTAACACAGATCCCAAGCTAAGTCTTGCATTTCTCTTAACGGCAGCCAGTATATTATTTTACCTCCACAGTCTGCCCATTCCCCCTCCCATTAGCAAAGAACTCATTTCTTGTTTTCCCATTTCCATTTAGAGAATAAACCTTTTTTTTCTGGTTGGCGATGTGATGGCTGTCAACCTTGGCCATCCCAGTGTTATTACTGTCTTTATTAGTCTCTTTAACTGTCAGTGAACCTAGCTCGTATGCCTTATCACCGGGTTGCTTCCCGGCGTAATCTTTGGTAATTTTCCTGCCACAACCCAGGTTCCATCTCCCCCTTTCAAGGCCGTTCTTACTTCCTCAAACATACCCGGCCGCCTCCCCCATCGACTGCCAAGTTAATC
Organism: Lepidonotus clava; assembly: GCA_936440205.1. Lineage (NCBI taxonomy): Eukaryota > Metazoa > Annelida > Polychaeta > Phyllodocida > Polynoidae > Lepidonotus > Lepidonotus clava. The sequence goes on from OW387135.1 coordinate 27,572,782, forward strand.
TAATTGAGAGATTAGACATTCAGACATTCACGGTCCGTAAAAGAACTAGGGAATGCAGGCTAATGCATTCACTGAGAACACAATCAAACAGGCCGTGTATGGCGGCAAATACACCAGGGACAAAACCCATTGTTCAGGAAGGTAGGCGGGCGAATTAAGGGAGGACTATCAAACCGTATTGCCCAAGAAAAAAGGGAACGTCTCAACGCTACACATCCATCCATACGCTATGCCACTTCTTTTGAATCACAGATATTGTTTGGGATGACTACGCCTTATTCGGAGCAGTAGGCCGCCTATACAGAATTTCTTTCTGTAACATTTAATTTGGATGAGGGTGAACAGATGTGACAGAGAATGGCTAAAAGCATGTTTGACAGGTGGACCAAAAGACGCCAAACCGATCGTTGGGTTACAAAGTGCTCGGCCGTGTTTTAAGAGACCAGCCAGCGCGCCGACAGCGGTGCCGGGTTTCTCTTAAAGAGTAAGAAAATCGAAGGGGCACCAGAGGGGAGGCTGTTCTCCCCAACAGCCTTTTACCTGGGGCTTTGCCAACCAAACCCCGGCCTGGGATTGCCTCTAAATCTAGGCCGCCTCGGGGAGGGTGTGGCGTTAGCACTATCTGCGTGAATGGGGGCAGCTTTGGCCGGGACGTGGGGTATGGTTAGACAGAGTGGCGGGCACTACAGGTGTCCTAATGAACGATTGTGCTCGCAGTTTATCTTTACGGAACACAGACTGTGCGGGCGGTTTATCAGCACACCGGTCACACAATACTCAGAGAATTGATTGTGATCCCCGCCCGCCGCCGACTTGGGTCTTCTATAGGGGTGTTGGGAAAGGCTCATTCTAACAACGCTCCCTCCGTCAAACCGAAGCGAAATGACTGTCTTTATGGCAGATGGAAGTAATTCTGAATAGACAGCCTTCACCCTAAAGCCCCCCGATAGTGGCGTGCTGCCTCCCAAAGTTGTGAGAAGCACTTAAGACTGCTGCACCTCTCCTGCGAATCTTCTACTTCTTTATCAGTAACTACTTTTCGTTCAATTGAGGTCTGATAATCTTAGTGCCAGCTAAACATAATTTTTCTGGTTTTACCAGCGTGGGTATAATGTAACCGGGTTTTTCTTCCTGTGACCTGGCTTCCATTTAGTACGTACGCACATGGGGGGCGGGGGCGATGAGGGGGTCTATATTTTCAAAAAAATGTGTGTACGTTCCTGTACAAATACAATACGTACTTTGGCTCATGGGGGTTGGGGTGGGGCCTGGATTTTTTTGAAAATGTGCTCATGTACTTAATGGACGGCCCCAACTGAAATGAAATATGAGAGAAAGTGTGAAAAAGGTCGTGGACGAGGAATGTAAGGAGGAATTGTCACATTAGAGTCTATTTTTCCCAGGACGTGGAGGTGCACGAGGGGTATAAGGTTGAGGTGGTCAATACCCCCTCTATAGCCTATACATAACTCGGCCATCCGTACCCCGCCTCAGCCACACCTCGACACACAGGGCGCCTGATTTGTGGGCCCCTAGTCCGCCGGGTACTGTTTCACTGACCAACAACTAGCCTGTGTCCACTGGAGATAACAGATTGTCTGGGCGATGCCCGCCCTGCCCAGGCTGGCCCTAACCCCACCCCCACCTGCCACCAGCTGCCGTCTAACTGGGCGGGTCGGGTAGGGGGGCCGACGGCGCCCCAGGGCCCCATCATGCACCCGGCTCCGCTTTAGTTAGGATGCCGGTCTGCCTCCGTTCCTTCCGGTAATATGATTGGTCGCCAGGCTTGCATACTACTCCTGTCCTCACAGTTCAGCACTGATTGAAATAACGGGAAAAAGACGAAAAAGGAGAAACAGCTTGCAGCAAAGCCCTAATTTCCCCAATACTATCCGTTCTCGTATGAGTGGGCACCTGTTCTTAGACAGGGACGAGAATTTCTAAAAACGCTGTACCTTATGATAAATACGCATTAATGGGCGTAACATGTGGGTGAAGCACATATACTATTATCGTTATTGTTCACTAAAAGCTTTAACAAAAGTATGTCTGTAACTGCACATCTTTGCTAAAACTAAAAATCTTCAGTATATGTATGCCTTAAAGGTAAGGGGAATACCGGTACTTAAAAAAAAAGTATAATGTTCATTTAAGAATTAACTTTTATCTATTAAGGATCAGGGTTCAACATCTGGGATCTTTTGGTTCAAAATATCATGCCCAGAACTATCATAGAATTGTCTTCTTTCAGTATACACTAAAACGAAAGTAAACTGATTTCATTGGTTGTGGAAGCACTATCAAACTAAGCAACAATGAGGGCTACTGATCAAATTCGAGGGATAGTAATTTTACATTCAGATTGTTAAGCAGGTTTGTTTGTTTGATGGAGTAGTTTAACGTCCGGTCAACCACACAAAGTTCTTTCCAGACTGCTCAAGGTAATGCTTTTCAGCTCATGGGTGATCGTATCTATGATATGATTTAGAAGAAACCTGCCACCAGGTGCGATACCCTACTCACTATGAAGAGTGGCAAGAGGTCTTTAATGTTAAATGTCCCATAGAAAGGACACCACACTTGGCCTTTTATGACCCTGTCGGGAGCACAGGGTGGAAAGCAGGAACCGCTATCTTTTTTGAAATGTGTTATGGAGAAGGACTATAGCAAATAAAGTCTATTCAACTTCTTATTTGCTACGAAAGCTTACTTTAAGGATTATATCTATGACTAAACACCGATCAAATTGATGGTCAGTTAGTGTGTACAGACGCACATCCCATGTCCGTTTTAGTAATTTCAGTACGTAAGACTTGGCGTCAGTCGTGTTGACATACCGTTCCGTACGGGAATCACCTTATATAAGACACCCTAAGGCAGAGGCGGTGATAATACAGCAGAGACGACACCCATACGCAGCCTATTCCCCTCCACATTCACCCCTCACTGACGGCGACCACCCTGATTTCCCCTGGTGACGAGTCCGTAGGGCTCCCAAACCACTCCACTAATACAATATCAACTGACTTGAGCTACTCGCCTGACGTCACATGCAGTCACTATACTCACTCCAGGTGACGTAACTATGTAGACCAATCCAGGCCCTAGGACTCACAGGGTAAGTAGGTCGTAGGTTGCACTTCACATCCCTATAATGGGAAATAAGGAGGGGTAAAGCCAAACAAGTCTAGGGGCGGATCAGCCTTGCGCCGAGGTAAATCTACTTACGGCACGTTTCTCTCTGAGGGGTCTATGTCCTCGCACCTTATGACAATACCAGGCAACTGACGCCTGGGTGGCCTCAGGGGGCCACACAGAAAAGGCGCATCGTCTTCCGTATATCACAGAGGGATAGATAGGCACTGGAAAGGCACTGCGATGCAATGGTCCCTAGAACAGCGTGGAAGGGCTGGTCCTGCTATGCAATGCATGGTCACTTGAATGGCGTGGCATATGGCTTGTTCTGCAATGCAATAGTCACTAGAATATCATGACATTGCTGATTCTGTGATGCAATTGTCACTAGGATGATGTGGCGGGGCTGGTGCTGCATTGCAAAGGTGAAGAGAATAAAGTGGAATGGTTAGTTATGTGATGTCATTGGCACTAGAAGGATGTGACAGGGCTAGTTCTGTGACGCAATGGTCACTAGCATTATAAGAAAGGGCTGGTTCTGCGATATAATGGTCATCAAAATAATGTGGCAGAGCTGGTGAACATTTGCTGAGCCGGTTGTTTTCAGATAAAACCTTAAGGGCGTCCTGAGCAATCAATTGTATTGCCTAGGAAACCATGGATCGCGATAAATTCAAATTCTGCCTTCAATGTTTCGGCAGTGATATAGGCGTTGGCGGGATCCCGGTCTCATCGATTTCTCCTTCAGACAGATGCTGCTGGCAAACATATTTTACTCACATCACAAGATTTCTTGGCATTTTCCCATTTGTGTGATGTATCTGGGGGGTCCAAGTCCCATCCTGTGGTGCTCCTTATTCACTCCACGCCTCACCAGGTCCAAGCCAATCGGAAATACCTCGCTGACTCCAGAGACCAATGAATACATGGCATTTCAGAGCAATGCCCTTATTGCTTTGATTACCATAACCACTGTGAGAAGGTAACCGGGTCGACCACAGACTATTCCTGGGGTCATAATCTTGACAAAATACAAAACGGTCATTTGCTAATACTGAAGCAAAATGTATGCATATGTTCATATTTGGTTTTGACAAATTACAGGACAAGTGAATACAATCTGGTTCCTGCCTATATTCTTATTCTAGCTATCCTATGGCAGTGTCAGAAATTAAGGAAGCACCCTGAACCCGAGGTGCATAATTTGGCTCCTGGGTGCATGGATTTGAAATACCATGCACCCTGATATGCACAGATTCTGACCAGCATGACGTCTGACGGTTTACATGTCGGTAACTTTATTCTTTGCTCTACCCGTATGTACACTGCGCGAAATTAGACCTTTAATGACCTTTGATTTTGTAAAGGGAGCCATTGAGGTTCATTAAAGGCATAGGAAATGTCACCTTTCCAATACCTTTGCAAGATCTTTAATGAATTTGTAAAGGTCACCTGGAAAAGTTTTGGAAAGGTCTTGTAAAGATGACCTTTCCACTACCTTTAGCACACCTCAATGGCTCCATTTACACAAACTTAAAGGTCCTAAAAGGTCTTTTTTCGTGCAGTGGTAGGTGCTTAGCGATACCACCAAAGTGAAGTGCCTTTGTATTGGAACAAGAAGGGTATGAGTTGTATACAATTTTTTTAGGCTTTTAGTACAAGTACGCGGGCCTTTTAATCTTCTTCCTATACCGTGAGAGTCGTGCAGCTGCCACAACCATCACTACACTACCTACCGGACCCACTTACAATCCATTTGCAATCTCATCTCTGAGACGGCTCCCAACCTGCACCAGGTCCTCGGACCGTTTACTAAATGTCATTTCCCATGGGAGCCGGCCGTGTTAAACATCGATTTAGCATTCGCTCGGCTGTCCACTGTATATGGTCAATTACAGCTGGTCACTAGGGTCTGGGCGGGTGACAAAACAATTTGTCCCCTGACAGATTAGGACGGCAGTAATACTAGTGTCCTGTAGAAAACCCCTCATAGATGCTTGGGGTGGGCCAGACTGCCTCTCCAGCTCGATCTAGACAAGACTATTAGATGGGGACAATGGCAACGCCAATTTGCCATTCTCTGATATATGTTCGTTTGAAACTGCAGAGATGCCGCTCTGAACTGATGGAAAAGTAGGGAACACGTGTAAGATTATGGTCCTGGCATCAAATCTGCAGGTAAATGGATTTAAACAAAAACAAAGATGTTTCATTATGGTTATTAGAGGGATATATAAAATGTCCTGTGTAATCTGACATCTCCAAAAAGTAAAAATTCCTAAAGAATTAGGAACAATAGCATCTTTGTATTTCGGCATCTGAGTATTGCTGCACAAATGACACTGTTCTACTTTTCGCTAAGTCATAAGATGGTGTTTTCAAAGACTCATCTGGAACCCAGTAGCAGAGTCTATACTCAGAAGTTACTGAATGAAGTTTTTTTTTTCAAAAGGACATGTCCAATATTCATTTCTGCTGTGAAGAAACTCTGCAGTGTGACTTCATTCTTTCTCCGTAGGTAAAATGATGTGGCACATAGCTATGCTTGAGTATGCGGATCAAGACTCATCTCTAAAAGTGCATGCCCTTTCCTTCTTTAGGATGAGCTTTATATTTCTGACAAACACGAACCCATCTTAGGGAGTGTAATGCTACCTGTAACACTGTTCGTGCGACCAAAGCCAGATATGAAGTCCACATAGATATACCGCTGTCAATATTATACTGTGCCTGTAAATGGACCCTATTGCAAAGGAACCCAGTTTTTATGGATTCGTGACGGTTTCTACACTTTATGCAGGCGCGGTGGAACCCACATGAAAGATGGGTGTAACCTACACAACACCCATGAACTCACTGCACTCAGCACCATCAATCCAACCCGCCTCCCGCCCGCCCCAAGCTAAACCCCCGATGACCCATACTCAGATCGTAAGATCCATAAATGTGTCAATATGCACAACCCAGAGCGCATATATACGTCCCTCCCAATTTCTGCTTCAACAACTGAGCTATAGAATTAGATGCTAATCAGGGCTGAAAAAAGAGAAGTAGAGATCATTTTCGTTTTTTTAGGGGCAGCTGGGAGGAAACCCCCTTGGAAATAGAATCCATGGCAGAATGGCTTGAAACTAAAACAGAAATGCTCTAATACAGTTACAGGCATGTAAGTTAGTGACAGCGAAAAAAAATCTAAAAGCATTAGGAAAATCTTAAAGTGTCCTAAAATGATGTTAAACGAGTTCTAAATATCAAATTCTGAAATTGATTTTTTGAGGTGGGGGGGGGGGGGAGAATAGGTAGTCCTATAAAATCGGGAAACTAACATTCCTGCAGGTATAAGAGTGACGGCGATGAATTTCTCTGTGCAACTGGTTCAGAATAGTACAGTACTGCTGCAATACAACCAACACAGAGCGGTTTTTACATCTAGAAATAACTAAAACCATTTAACTTAAGTTAGAATTTTCTGTTTTGGTTCCTTATTGCTCATATGAATGCACCAGTATAAACCTGATCCTAGACCAAATATGTTGTCACGCGACATACCGATAATCCTTAATAGAAAAGATAAAAAGGAAACAAGAAGCCCATGAAGGTAGATCGTAAACGATCTAGAGTGAAAAAAATGCAAGAACAAGAATTCTGAAACCAACCTCCTTTCATAATGTACATAACTTCATAGACATATGTTATGTATGTCTAGGATAAATTCTAATTAGGCTCACCACCTTTGAAAACGTTCACCACCTTTGCAAATCTAATAGGTGCCAAGGGGTGGGAAAGGTGACGGGCCACCTCACACTCCCTCCCCGCCTGCCTGCCGACTCCCCCCCCCCCTCCCCCCCCACACACACAACTACACATATGGTGGGAGGGGGGGGTCTGAGGACCGTCGTCCGGACCAGTGGACTGTCCGTGCCGGTGGTGTGATTGACAGACCTGGGGGACCAATGAGACCCCTCCACTCCCTGCCTGGTACACACAGGGGGAGGGGGAGGGGCAGTCCTCGCTAGGCCCCCCCCCCCCCCCCCAACTACATAATGTGTAGCGCGGTGAACTCACACTAGGCCTATATAGCAGCTACCGATCCGTGAAGGTGTTTCCACAGTGTGATTGGCTGAACAATAGAAGGGCCTGCCCAGCCAATTGACTTACACAACTTTCCGTTATGTACTCAACTGAACACAAAGGATCGACATTCGACCTTTACTAGTGAAAAAAATGGTATCCATTCACGCAAATACACCAATACAAATCCATTTTTTTCACTAAAAAAGCGTTTATTTCATGAGCGTACATGTATCGACTAAGGAATATCTATTAACCTGATTAAATGCGAGCGTGCATTCAGTGAAACCATATAATTTTTCTTTTTTCCTACAGTATACAACGTTCCATATATTCATTCGCATCTAAATTACGTCTACTTCGAATGAACTCTTACTCATCTCGGAGTTCAACTTATATGATTCAGAGGAAGACATGGACTTTAATTATGCGGGTAAAAAAGCATTGGCTTATAGTTATTGAACATTTTAGATGTTCTGGGTGGTGCAGATTTACATATAAATACCCATACAACTGGACAATGCATGGGTCATTTTATTGTATATAGAGAACTCCCATCCCTTGTTAGTGAGGCCGAGGGCCAGGTGCGGGTCAGCCTACCCAGGTGCCGTGTGGCAGGCTGTCCTATAACAACCATGTTACCTTTGATCCGGCCACACAAACACCATCACAGATCAATGCCCGCCAACAGACTGCCAGTTCGCGGGCACGGCGAACAAAGACGGCAGACTCTGCAGGATCGCACCCATCGATCGGGGTGAATCGCCCAATTGCAAGGGAAAAGGTCACTTCTGTTTTTTTTCTCCAATCGGTCCCACAGTGCGTGTGCTTCATTCAATGGATCAATGAACAGGCCATGGTGGGAATCAATAGGGGTCGCAAGTGGCGATTGGCGGATAACGAACGATGACCTGTCAAACTGCCAAGCGCACAGCGGGAGGGCAACAATTGCTGCCTTTTTACTTGTTCAAAATCGCTTTAGATGGCCTTTTTAGTGGTGGCGTGTCTGGCAGTTTATTTTTTCTCAGTTTTACCAGATTCCACTATGAGGCATTTTGACTGGTTAAAAAGAGCAGTATTTTGTCGGATCGTGTGCAGTGTACTAGGACACAGTACTGGCGTTGATTCTATATAAATCATGTAGAGCATGTTCTAGCAGCGTTATGGTCTGTTGCCACTCACCCTATATAGCCAATCTTTGCCAGTGGATATACGCTGCAGGGCACTACATTGCCTCTTTCTATCCAGTTACCAGGCCTAATGTGAGACACTATTGACAATACAAGTCATCTTGAATGAAGCTTAAAAGATTGGCACAAGTAGGGATGAACTACAGGAAATGTATCAAGGAATCATGTTATCATTTCCTTTATCTAAATCCCATTTACAAACGATGTATAATCCAATGTTAAATAGACATAACCTAAGCAATTAGACTTCTAGTGCATCACGCGGCTCTGAGCTAATAAAAACAAACCCCTCAAGATGACATGCATATTTTAATCCTACATGAAAGCAAACTTTTCAATGTCTCAATACTTTCCCATACCCACTAAATCCTCTAAATTCAACATAGACGACAAATTCTATCACTGACATCTAAACTTCATAAATTTATCCATCGTACTTCAATCCTACTAAAAACTAGGGCGAGTCAGCACAAAGCCCAGATAGATAGCCTACACATGTCGACACCCTCACAGAACGCGTTTATATTTCACTTTTTTTGCTGACTCGTGATGGACAAAAACACCCGTCATGTATACAGCTTCCCGTCAGGGGATAGTTTTACGGCGCTAATCTGATCTAGTGGGTATAGCATTGCCTTTTTCCCGACTCATGTATAGGTGTAACAGGGGCCTTAACACCGGGACCCTTAGGGATACAGTCGGAGAGAGTGATCTTAATGAACACCGACAGCCGTTTTTGTCGGCCTAGTACGCTTGTCGGTAAATATATTTAATATAGTCCTGTTGTGTTTGCATTTGGAATAGAAAAAATGTATTTCTATAATGTTAATCGGCACAGTACACCTTAAAAACACTGCGCTTATCTAGATATTGCAATGCTATTTAGATGGGATGGTTTTGTTTAACTATCCTGTATAACACATGCAGTTTATGTAGCGTAAAAGACCATTTTGAGTATGTAGGGCATAAACAGGATGACTCTCCCAATATATATTTCATCAAAACGAATCCACAGACATCATTCATAATGCTTCTTGTTTTTATCTCCAACTTTCTCTTATCGGACAGGGTAGTTTTCCTGACTGAAGTCCTGTGTTGAAAGAATAAAATTTGTATCTTACCAGCATGGCTGAAGATCAAATGTACATACCTGGAAAAAAACAGAATATGTATTAGTCAAAATGTTACAGGAAATGTGCTGAAGCAGACACATAATGTACCAAGTTTACAAAGGCCAATCTTATGTCTGCTGTACTTGGCTGACGTTATCATAGAAGTAACGTATAGGTAGAGGGAATTACACTAGAAAAACTGGTCTTAATTAGGAGATTCATGTAATGATCAGACTTTTTTTTGGACAAAATGAATATGAATATATTCACTCTGCCAAAATCATTTTTATCACAATGATCAGACTTTGCCCTTGATTTGAGTAATAGGTTAACTGGTCTCCTCCCATGACAGGCAACCACTTTAACCAAAATCCTCTAATGAGACACCACCAAGCAGTCTCCATATCTAACCATTCCCTTTTATGGCCGCCGCCTAATGCTCGACTCAACTCTGAGTGTTATCAACACTGGCGCACATTGACAGCTGCAATATGCACACATAAAAAACACAGAGACGTTATTAAAGTGAAATGCTGCAATTCTTTCCCAGTGAAAAAACAGACATGTCAAGTAGCGTGTCGGCGGATACCAGCATGGATGTAGACCCTTAAAATCGACAGGACGACATGGCCATTTTTTAAAATTCGACATGGAGCTTAGTGAAATAAAGAAAAAAAGGTCTAGCCCAAAATATATCATGATCATTGTTCATATATATCTATATTTATCTATATACACTTATAATTATGACAATATTCTATCACATTTATGTAATACTCCTGAAAGCCAGGGGCAACCCTGATGGATATTATTTAATAAAGCCTTAAAAAAACATTACAAAGGCCATTCCTTAAATTCAACATACCACATTAGGTCATTTTTAAACAGACAGGATGTATTATAAAAATAGTGACATAGCCATATCTAATTCTAAATTCGACATCCAACATGGGGAACCCCCCACCCCTCTACACCCCTACTGGAGAGAAGCAGCCTTAGAGAACGGGGGGGCTGCCAAGTCTCGTATTGTACGGGTCACGTGACCGTGGGCGGGGCCTAGTCCTATACTGTATCTGGTGGGTCGTTTGATGGACTAGTTTGTGCAGGCCTAGGCTTCCCATATAGACGTTGGACTTTGTTCGCAAACATGAACTCTGATAAAAGCAGAGTCCTTCTAAGGTAGACAGTTGTTTTCAACGGTACCTCATATATTATATGACTATACTGCTCGTAAGACGCTTTTTTAGTTGTACTTTTACGTTTCAGCTGTTCATGCGTTTCGATTATTCTTTGAGTTTTCGCAATTCTGTCATCTTTGAGAACCGCACTGCTGTTAGTTTCCTCTGATTAAATCTCGCCCAAAACAAGCAAAAGAAGCCATACATTGCAATAACATTCAACCCGTCATTTAAAAGATTAATGCAGAATGTATTCACGATTGATATGCAAGTGTATCTGCTTTTTGTTGTTGCAACTCATGGACACTTCTTTGGTATTCAATACCATGATGGATCGGATGATTTTGATCGAATGATTGATAGAATGTGATCAATCACAGATAATCATATAGAGGTAGCCCCTGGGCGGCAGAGACCACACGCATGTTTATTTACATACACCAGTCCTGCCCCCGAACCCGACGTATAATGAACCGTCATTAAGTTGTTGTTATGGTAATAATGGATCCTGTTCAATAACTCCAGCGACGGGAGAATGTTAAAAAGCGTTGACCTACTTCTGAGCCATGCGTGTTTACATCTCCCATTAAGTTGTTGGGGTAGAATGTTTGCTTTGTGATTATTGCAGGCGAAAAGGCTGTCCAACTAAAATGAACATTAAATTTTAAAATTCATATAACAAAGTGTCTGTTATAGAAACGGGGTAAGTCAGCTGATTTCCCCCCCAAGGGGCCTTCCATTAAGTACGTACACAGCAAGGGGGGGCGGGGGGGGGGGGTCCGAAATATGTGAAAATTTGCGTACGTTCCTATACAAATCCAATGCGTACTTTAACCCAAGGGGGGGTCTAGAATTTTGGAAAATTTGCGTACGTACTAAATGGAAGGCCCCCAAGCATTTATATTCATAATATTGCGTGCTAATAGATTTGCTCGGACCATAGATAGAGTCCGGGCCGTAGTTTCAATGATAGTCAGGAGCTTTACATCAATATCAATAAACCATTTATCATATCAAGCATGGTTGTCAGTAGTATAGGCATTGAACAGACTATAGGAAAACATACAGAGGTTGACAGTACAAACCTGAATACGAGGTGGGTGTTGAAAAATTACTGCCCGAGGCCGTTAGGCTGAGGGCAGTAATTTTTCTGACATCCCACCGAGTATACAGGGTTGTACTGTCAACCGAGGTAAGTTTTCCTTATATTATATACCATATTTTGTAAGTTATAAGCAAAAGAGAAAGGAAATTACCAGTGGAGCAAAGTGGGCAGTATTCCAATGTATTGATTATGCACACGCTTTGACTGGTGTACAGCAGTTTTCCATGATATTCATTATTTTCTCTTAAATAAGGACTCTATCACTATCTCCATTCAATTAGACTGCATTATTTTACTTGAAATTAAAAAAATAATCATGCAAATCCATTAAGAATTCACAAAATAAGGAGAAAAACATTTTACACAGTAAAGCAAGGTGGGCAGTATACATGAATACTGCCCACTGTGCCAATACACCAAAAATACTGAATGGCAGTGTCCAGTTAGTATTCATAACGTATTTCGGCATTGGTATATAATATAGAGCTATACCCAAGTGCGGCTCCATCAGTCTGAGTTACACTTCCCTCCCAAAAACAACAACTTATTATCACTAAACTATAAGCCCTAGGACATTCGGGAATGAATTCTTACACTGACCAACTCCATGTGCTGAGTAAAAATATCCTTTTGATGTCCGCCTCTATCAACCCGTACACTCAAACCCAACACACACTAAAACTATCAGCTTATGAAGTCATAGTAGTATACGAAAAGTGTGCGATTCGGCAGGATGCTTTCAGGGACAACAGCAAACACAAAATTGAGATTCTCGTTCAATAGATACGCAATTCATAACCACAAAAAAATGCAACGGTGCCCCAGTCAATGATGAATGGTTGATTCATACAATGCAGGGTAGATAAAACGTTTTTGTTTTCCCCCTGAGCTTGCTACACTTGAGCCATTATTCCTGGCGCTCGCTATGAATTTTATACAGGAAATTTCAACCGCAGTCCCATTAGCCGAGGCATCCGGGCCGAGGGTGTCGGTGACTGGGGGTGAGGGGTGGGGGCGGGAGTGGTGCCTGCTGAGGTGGTGCTCAGTGGTGGCGGTGGTGGTAGTGGTGGTGGTGGCCCTGTCGGGTGGTGCTAAGTGTGGATCTGGGCGGAGTGGAGGAGGGGTCAGTCACAGGGAGCACGGTACAAAGTGGGCTCTAGCCGGCCTGACTGGGGATGGCCACACAAGAGGGGGCGGATTGCCCAAGGGATGAATTGCCCTAGGGTCAGCTATAAGGCCGCGGGCACCAGTCTAATCTTTGCCAAGCCTAGAGGGGCTAGGGCTATACATAGCGTTGGGATGGTTCACTCGCTCTCAGAGACCATTTACTAACGGTAGCATCCATCAAAAATAAAAGCTCTTATACTCACATGTGTTGGCGAGAGTAATAGGGCTCATGGGGTTGGTAAATTAGGTGAAACATGTATGTACAACCACATGCCTGCCTTCCCGTACCGCTGGAGGGGCTTTAGACCTCGGGCAGCACCAAGACCCAATGCCCCTGCTGACCCCGACCCACCCACACGCTATCTAAGGGTAATCCGTCCTTTCCCCAATGCTATTATACCCAATCTAACATCAACTAAGCTGCTCTCTATAATATTATAGTAGTGCTATCTAAATAGCAGGTGTAGCTAGAGCCTCTCGCATAGCAATATGCATCCGTTAATAAACCTCGTACTTGGACCAACTCATCTTCTCACTAAAAACAGGCTTAGGTAGAACATGCATCACGTTTATGCCAACGTAGCTCCTTCTTAGACCAACTTAGCTTTACACTTAACGGAAGAGTTAGGTAGAACCTGCCCTCTTAAGGTAGAACCTGCCAGGTTTGGGTAGAACCTGTTTCATGTCCATATGTACCCATCTCCATGTATTCTCCTACGCCTCGGGCAACTGTCAAAATGTATTGACCCGAAGCTGGGCTATGAGCTGTATCCGGAGAGGGGTGAGGGGGTGGTGGCTAGCCGAGGGGGTGGCCACGGATCGAGCAGTTCACTGGTGAGCAGCTCATTGGCGGACAGTTCATCGGTGAGCAGCTCATGGGCGAGCGGGGCTAACAGAATCAGCTTCACTTATGTGAGCGGGGTGTCCTCCTTGGCCGGCTCAGAAATCACACTTCAAAGTGGCGGGGGTGGCGAGCTGCTCGTCTCGCCACCGGCGGATCCCTCCAGCTCGAGAGCTGCGAGTGAGCAGCTCGTAAATCGGCCACATTAAAGGTGTGCAATGAGCGTATCAATCTCCGCTGTCATCTCGGGCTCACAGCAGCCGGCCGTCAACCTCTCAGCGCAGGGGGCCTCAACGCAGGGGGTTGGGGACGAAGGCTCATATAGGGGCAAAGGGAGTGGGTACCCTCAAGGGGTTGAGCTATATGGAGGAGCTGGGATCTAACGGCGCCCTCCCTGACAGTGCCAGCTTGCATTTTCTTTTGTTGAAACCCGCAGTGTGATGGAGGATTAAGAGAGTACTGCTTACTTTGATAAGCTCATGGGCTGTTTTTTTACTTTTAGCTTGCACAAAAAAATGCTCTGGGAAACTATGTTCGCAAATGAGCCAGCGGAGGATTAAGCTATTTCAGTTAGTTTTTTTTCGTCACTCACCTTATCCAACTTTTTTTTTTAATCTAAGTTACCGATCTATGGGTATATTTAATTTCAGGGGTAGGGTAATGCTAGATTAATACAAAAGGAGTGTTTAAGTTGATAATATGAACACTACACGACGGGCTCATGCTTCCTACACCAATGAGCAGAAATATATTAAATGTACAGTAAACGTATACCCAACGACTCTATAAGTTGCGCGAACGCTAAGCTTACTGCCAGACGTAAAGGCGATTCCTGTATACACAGTAAAGCAATTTGACGCAGACCAGGGGAGGCGGAGGTACATTAAAACCCATCGAAGCATCGATTACTCACTGTCCGCACCGCTAAATGCCAAGGCCCGACAGGCAAAGATTAGATTGATGCCAACCTCGTTCCCAATACTTCTGGGTCTCACTTCAGGCCTAACGTTCACAACTCTGCCAAGTCTGGGCCCCAAAAAGGACATTCAGACGTAGGGAGGAAAGTCTGGGGAACGTCTCGACATCTCATATGTCTGGGAAAACTGTACTTCTGTACCCTAGGCTAAATGTGTGATTGCTCTGATATTGTACATTTTGAAAATCAGTTCTCAACATCCTCGGCAAAATATGAATTTATTTGATAATGTTTTAACCCAGGTTAAGTCCCATTTAACGGAAATTCTGCGTGACATTTTACCACGAATAGGGTATTGTTTGGACACTCACAGAACAGTTATTCCAATATAAATCTTAAAATCGACGCCTGAATTCCACATTATCTTATCTATTGGTAGTTTATAGACTTCAGAAAGAAAAACCAGACTTCAGAAGTAGTCTAGATCGAGTATTTTAGATAAACCTAATAAAACACAACCAGACACAATTTTCAAACAACGATAAGTCGCGCCCTACTTGTGCGATTTCACAGTATTGGCGTTGCCCATGACAACAACCCATAGCCGTGTCGGAGCTCCATCTAAACTCGTTCCGTCTGATTTAGGATATGGATTTCTGCACTGTGTCAACAGCCGATGACTTATACTCAAATAAACCGACTCAATATCAGGCCGTGCCGCGACGTGCTTTTCCCCATGATTAACATTAATCTTGCTGAGCGCTCCTTTTTTTGTAAGTCCTTGGTGCCAACATCAGCGATTTTGATAAGGCGGAAATGACATGAAATGAAAATCTGATATTCCAGATGGGGTGTAATAATGTATGGAAGGTACACAGTGGGCGTTTTGTATACAGTGTAAGGCTGTATCCACTTTCTGTGGACACTTGAGATATACTTGATATTCAATATCAAAGATATATAATATGAACAGTTATATGACAACTGAGCTAGAAGACATTTGTGACTAAAACGTCAACGGTTCTATGTATACAACGCGCCGTGAAATAGAGACAAAATAGTCAATGCTTTGAAAAAAGCCCGTTCAACGAATAACATAAGTCAAAAAATACACGTGTAGACCGCACTTGTTTTCTTAAGAAGTCTCACCATATCATATTCAATTATACCAAATTAAATAAGAAACAATGCAAACCGACATAAGAACCGATAACTTATCATGTCCACGTTTTTATGTCAACTCTTATAATCAAACGTTCTATATTTATTCTTAAGAATAAGAGGATGGAGTGGAGCTGTCATATGTATAAAGATTCGTCGATGCCGATGTTATTAAAACTGCTGTAGTTATAAAGACGTTCTGTGAATTCAAAGCTTGAGAAATCTTTTACAAATACCCTCATCTTGACAAGAAAGTCCTTTATGTGTCAAGAGTAATCACGCTCAGGGATTAGAAGCCTGTGTTTGGCGTTCACCTTTTTATCTCAGCTTCTGACATGTGCGCCATTCTTTAAAGGACTAGGGAATACTCGGATTGTTCCTACTAAAGCCGGGGCAGAGTTGTGACAACAGTGAGTCTGACATTTGGAATAGTGAACCATGAAACAGCTCGGGGTGATGTCTGGACCATATGCCCATATTCCCTATGACGATGATTCCAATGGCATGATTCCAATGGCAAAGGATGATTCCAATGGCATTTACAATGAAATGTACGTGTTTATACAGTGAAAAGCAATGCATTTACTTAGCGAAAAGCATTTACTTAGTGAAACTGAGAACATATTTTAGAAGCCTTTGGTTATTGCATCAGCTTCCCAAGCCTCTGGCAATCACCGCGAATTCAAACTCAAAAGTAAGAACGAGCATCTTTCTTGTGTTTCTTGTGGTTTCAATGCTCATACAAAACGTGTATGCACCAGTGGTACAGTGGTATAGGGGGCTGGGACCACACAGATTGTTATAGGCCTATATATGCCGTTAAAGGCTGTGGAAAACAGCAAAGCTAAGGTTGGGAGCCTGGCAGCCGGGCCATACCTCTTGGCCAGCCCATCACTCGGCCTCCCATTCTGATCGAAATGCAATCGTCTATTATTCATAGCGCCGAGAAAGGTGAATGGAATGCAGCCATCGGTCGGGTCAGGGGACCAGAGCGCATGCTCACACGCATGTCCCAGACAGCCGCGCCTTTTGGTCGACAGTGACAGACTGGCCTGCCACAAAATGGCTTATCACTGGAATTCCTACAAAAAACACCGCACAATACTAGACCATATGATGGGGATGGATTTCAGCCATGCATCACTTGAGGTCTTTTGAATGCGCAGAAATTCTAGGATCAAATGACAGCTCATGGAATATCTGAGAAAGGGGAGAGCATTATACTTTTATATTTCCAATACAGTATGTATGGCTAATGTACAGAAACCTAGACATTCGCCATCGACCCTGAGTAACAAAGGTTTTGATGTATTACAGTGGAGAATGACAGTATATTCTCTTTTTTTGTGCGTGTTAATATCGCAAAGAAAGTACTAAAGGAACAGGCAAGAGGGGATCGTCACTGACCGAAAGTCATTAACACGAGCCAATTAAGTTATCAAAACAGGGAAGGAATGGCAAGACTGCCTAATGACCTATGTTAATGTTAGCTTAAATATTGGCATTCCACTGATGCCTGCATGGGTTCCTTACCCGGTCAACGCTGTCCATCTTACGCTAAAACGCTGTCCATCTTACGCAGAATGTCCAGAAAATAGGGACTTTTTTTTAACAAAAGGGTAATTAAGAAACCTTTATGTCCCCCTATGCATCATTTCATTAACTTGGGCAGGCCAAAGTATCAAAATAAATTAACATATTGACGGAGTCATCTCCGTACAAGTAAACCCACTAATCAAGATAATGGCTTCCAGTTATTACTGTAGGCAATAATAATCAAGGATACTTATCGTGATAGGCACAATGATAGCTAATACCTATCACTATTTGATATGATACCTGGAGGAAGGGCTGCCAAGTATCTCATTGGAATTTGGGGTAATTTTGCAAATTGCTCACAAGATATGAGCATAGGTCAGTAAAAGAAGCGCAGTTTATGGGAGTGAACAGAATGTAGGCTTAGGTTTATGCATGATGCTAGAGTTTTCTTACATAAACCCTTCACTCAGATCAGACTCTGTAACGTAATAGATTTAGCAATTTGTCACATCCAATCCAGTCACTGTGGCAATTCAGGGACCTTTTAGCACTGAAGATTCTTAGAATTATTCGTTTATTGTCTAAAACTTTGTCGACTTGGAACCTTCAAATCGCCTGACATGTGTTCTAATGACCGATTTATTCCCCATACAGAAATTTGCTTGTCATAAATGCTTTTTTGAACACCTCAATCATTATTGATTTTTTAAAATGGGCCAGTGTGTATGGGTACTTAAGGCCAAAAGCAGCGGGCGAGTGGAGCAATTAGCTAAGAAACTGTTGGCCTATACGGGATCGGGGATATGATGGTCTGAAACCTCGTCGTCGTTACGGGGTAATTCCCGTCAATTCGGACATCACGCACCGGAGATCGGCGCGGGTAATGCAGGGCTTCTTTAGTATCGGCGCCCATAATGGGGAACTGGAGATTCCTCCATCCTCTCAAGTAAAAGTTGACACATATACAAGATAAAGACCTTTATTATACCTTAGTGTGATACAAGTTTAGTAGTTAAGACTTTAACACAGGGTGATACAAACCAGGGTGATAACCAGCCTTGTATCACACTGCAGTGTGATACAGAAACTTTTTATTTTCTAAAATTCATGAAAAATTGAAATAATTAAGAAATAAAAAATCTAACATGCATTATCTGAACAACGTTGCTAGCTACATTTTACTGCTTACTTTTTGTGGATTTGATGGATAACAAAAGAGTTATATGAAAAAACATAAAAAAATATGCAGCATCACTGTCCCACCATCATTGATTGCTGAAAAGGTAGAATAAATCCATAACCAACCTCAAAGGGAGTACTCGGGCAGTTATCAGCCCTCGCCGGCCCTCGGCCGGCCCTTCGGGCCCTGGCCTCGGGCTGATATCGGGGTCCCGGCTCGGGGTGATAACCTCCCTCGTACTCCCTTCTTGGTTGGTTATATGTATTTACCTTTTTTACCCCTCCTCTTTTTTAAGATCTTGGGTATCTACGAAGGTTTGTGCACAATAACACCCGCATATCTCCTACATAGGAGGTGTAAAAGTCTTACTTTAATATGCAGTACTGTAGACCTAATCTAGAACATAATCAAGATAATGAAACATGTATACAATATACAATGCCATAGGAGGAGTTGGAGGGTTTAGGGGTGTCTGGCATTCCTATATTCCATAGGTCGTGAGACTAAAATCAGTTAATTGTGTCAAAATATCCAGTAAGAAGTACTTCCGTTTTATAATGGAAATGCCTCAGCTTTCCTTGGAATCCCTTTAAGATTTAGGGCCCGATACGCCCCTGTCGCATGTACATACACAATATTTAAACATCAATGAATGCCTATAAAACCAATAATTTAACTCTACAATAATGTCGATTCAACATCTTGGCTCTGCCCCTTGCCTAAGCGTGAAGGGATTGGTGGGACGAGGCAGGTTTTTGTTTCCATCTCATCTAACCACGTTTTGGACAGACTGTGGTTACTGTGAGGGCTATAAACACCCAGGTAGTGGCCCACCCTGGAGCCCACCCTGGAGGTGGGGGAGGGGCCCATACTGAGTGGTCTGGCATGTAAATTGGACGACGTGCATCTGAGGGCCCAGGTGACCAATGTGGTCAATCTGCGGTATTGATTATTGGGTATGCTTCTCTCGGGCGGCGACCGGGCAACCGCCCCGGGATAGCTACTATGCGACGCAAAACTACAAACAAGGCTATATTGTGTGTCCAGAATTTCAGAGGTGAGCAAACCAACGATAGTACAAAGGACGTCACAAAAATGCCGAAGGCGACGGCCCCACTTGACCATCTTTGTGTAGCTTTATTATGTTTGAGCAAACTCAGCCTACTCCATCTCCACACGACAGAAAATTCGTCTTCAGTAAGAAAACACGTAGCCATAATCTAAGAATGCGCCAATGGCAAGGCCGAAAAGCAACCAAAAGGAAAACCCCATTGAATTAGCAGACCCTCTGTCTAGGGTAGATTCGTCGGGGGGGGGGGGGGGGGGGACATTTCACCTACATTTGGTGACCTGCCTACATCTGACTATTTTGTGATTTCCGGCGTTATCTGACCGTATACATCCCTGACCGTACACATACACCCGCCACCTGTCTGAATCCATTGCATGCGGGCCGCTCCCGAACCCCAGCTGAGGTCTGGCGTGGTAGTAGTAGTTGTTGTAGTGCGATCAAGAACACAGTGGTACCCAGGTCAGCGCACCTTACACATCCTGGCATCCAGTACTACAAGTCTTAAGGGTGCATTCCACTTCCCGATGTTACTCCCAATTTCAGAAATTGGCAATGGCAGCATTAATAAAATAGACTGAGACATGTTATATACCATTTGAAAAAATGTCTTATTCCCTTTCAAATGTGATATGTAGCATGGAAAGGTTCTCTTCATATTTCTAATACAAATTTAGAAAATGTAAAATTTCAGAGAATTAAAATCGCCTAGTGGAATAGAAGCTAAAGTCATAGACGGCCATACACTCAGCCCTGGGCAATGTTAACCCAGGCACCCACTATACTACTTAATTAATTAATTAAACAGTAGCTCTTAAGATCGGGTGCTTTTCTTTCTCCTTTCAAACAATATCTAGGTGAACGTGGAGGCTGGCTGTGTTCACAATAGAGCATTGAGAAATCCCTGTGTGCTGGTCGTATAATGTCTTGATAGTCATTGGCCGTTCTGTCATGGAGGTGAGGTGGTCATAAACGAACCGCCCTGGAGGAGCTGCTGCATTGTGTTATCCCCAGGAGAAAGCCTACTGGAGTAGCTGAGGCCGTGCTATATAGCCCGCGTCACTATAACAACCACTTGGATGGATGGTAAAATTAATGACAGGCTAGATAGTAAAGGAGCAAATGCCCCACTACTACCAAATCATTGATTTTCTGAGCTAAGGGTTAATATACACAATGAATACATCTATAACATTCGTTTACGTTCGTATTTAGCCAACAACGGTTGAGCGTGATTTATCCATTTATGTTGATGCATATAATTGTATCATTAAGTCCATTAAAATCCAACATATCAGATGATTAACCAATTTAATCATACATCAAGCGGAGGCAGTAAAGTTATGAAATATGGACGCGAGTCAGTAGGAGCTCGAGCTTTAACGTATACTCTCTATAGAACTAAAACATTTCAGAATTGCTGACGATTACACAGGATCGAAGGACCTATATTTTGCTTTTCAGAGTTTCAGAGGGCTGGCTAGTATTATACGAACAATGTACATGTGATAGAGGTCGGTGATATTTATACCCTACTTCCTGTGAATCTTGAGAGTTGATACAAAGGCATGTGTCTGTTTCCTGTCTAATCGGTCGGCCTAGACAGCCACTAAAGTAAGGACATGAATGGCATCCAACCTACTGATAAGTGGATTCTTCTATTCCTAAACAAACTGATGTACGAAATAGACGCGACTTTTTTCATTAAATGTTCTATGCTGGCAATATGAGTGAAAGTTTTCCCATTTGCACACTGTGGTGTCAAGAAAGGAATAGAATCCATTCCCCTACAGAATCAAATAAAGGAAAGCAGCACAAAGCCACAAAGCAGAGGTTTTACCATTATAGCAGTTAAGTTTACAAATTCACACTAAAATTACCCCATAAATATACCGCTATACATGAACCTATATAAATAATGACCTTAGTGTTCGTCCCGTTTAAGCTGGTTTAAGGCCATTCCTATAGGCTCTATATACGCTAAAGGCCATTTCCATTGGCTCTATATATATACGCTATCTATTTTCATTGCCGGACTGTTGTACGCTTAGAGTGCCTATGATAAAGTCACGCACCATATGTCTATTCCTATAGGCAATACTAAAATACCATCCCTTTCAGAAGACCGGCTGCATGTGCCTCAATAGAGAAGCGTGCCATGCGTTATTCTTACTATCAACCTGATGTGCTTTAGTATCTGTATGCGTAAACAAAGCGTTCATTTAAAAGTGTATTGTAATTTCAAATGAGTTGTATTCAATTACCCTGCTAATGAAATCAAATAAGCAAAAACGTAAACCGTACATAACATCTTAATGGACAACGTATCGCTGCAATGAGAACTTGAGGAAGCATATGTGTGTTGACTGATTTGGCATAGCCATGGTTTACTTGTAAATTAATATTACTCAACGTGTTCTGTGTGCTATTCTTAAATACTACATTTACACAGAGAGAGACGCGTAACTGTCTGGCGTTCCATATTTAGTGAAGCTAATCTAAAACCACACATAAAACATCAAAGCAAATGAAGAGATGATAATAATTATCATCTCTGTATTTGCTTTGAGTGGTCGCCTCGACATATATGGCGAGGCGACCACTCATATAACCTCAGTATCAAATCCCTGTGTTTGCCTATATTTTTGCCTGTCCCACATTTAATGAGTTGGACAGAGTTGAATGCATTCCACAAATTTTATATAAGACCTATTACTTTTCTGAAAACAAAAATATAGAAGTGCAAGGAACTGCATTTTAAGAAGAAATCAAAAAGTTGGGTAAACAAATTCCTTGAGTTTTTCCTGTTAGGTCAAATTTCAAAATCCTAGTGTTCTGCCTGACAGAGAATTATTTCATCATCTCAGATTTCCCAGTGGAACGCACATGGTCCCCTCATATACACACTGTCCTTTGAGCTAGCTGTACCATAGTAGTCCTTCTGCACACCAGAATGCGGACTCGTGTCTCGAATTGAGTGAATTAAGCCTGTGCCATACACGGGGAGAGGCAGGGACCGGGAGGCCGAGGCAATCCGGATTGACTTGAGGAGTTTGAGGGGACTAATCCCATCCGGCCCTGGCCCCGCTCGTCGTATTGGTCGGCACTCTGTACCAATTACTTCTTGTTACCCCGAGATTTCATTTGCAGTCTCCATTAGCAGGAATCGTCTTGGTAAGCTTTGCGGACGGCTCTCGTATGGTGGGGACATAATTACTACATCAGCAGCCACCGACGTCATGTTCTTGCATTACGGGGCCCTTTTCAGGTAACACAATTGTGGGGTTATAAGTGTGTTAGACTTTGGTCTTTGGGAAATGACGACGTCCTGGATACACCGCCGACAGCAACAGTACACGGGAAGGAAACTTGAAAGCTATATTCTTGTCGTGACTCCCCTATGCGCCCTCGAGTGTCAAATATCTCTTACAATAAAGTACTTGCTGAATATAACCTGTGCACTTTTGTTTCGCATAATATCTTTCACTTGAGGACAGTCTGCCAAGCCTCTTTCATTATCAAACCCGAAAAGGTGAAATGTTACAGTATGATTATGCTATTAGAAAAAGAAATTGAAATTGAATTATTTCATTTCACATGAATTTGCATAAGCCTATATATCTATAAGGATCGTCGCAAACTTAATAAGATCTCTCAACTGCCTCTATTAAAATTAAGGAATTCGTTTGAGTATCTGATTGTGTTGTTTAATTACACAAGAATAAACATTTATTAGTTGATGAATATGATGATCATTATAAACTAATTAGTAACCAATGTAATTTCGACTTATGGTTGATTATAGAGTTCTGCTGCATTTATATTAAGGGCTGATGATATGTGACCAAACATGGGAATTGGTGTCCTAGAGGGGGAAAGTATGAAAATGAATTTAGAATTATACCTTTCCGACAATGCAAACCATTTTTAAATATTCCAATTAGAGGCTGAGATATGGGAGTTTAAAATCCCCTATGTCGTACACACTGGCATACCCCTGTTTTATCATTTGTGCTTCGTTTCCATATTTTAGCTCCTTGAACCAAACCATGTTTAGTTAAAAAAATGCAATTTTCTTAATTATCACGATCATTCAAAATACAATAACTTTTCACACAGACCTCCATTCAAATAACAGTTTTCACTACTGCAAAGTGAAAGACTGTTGCTATTAAACTTGACAAAAATATTTCATGCAATCTGAATATTCCTTTTTCTGTTACCATGATAACTTGAGAACATTCTTTATTCAAACTCCCTTTTTTGAAAGGATGTTCCTTGCAAAATTACCCATAATGCAACTTTCATAGATGAATAGACTGTTTTTAGGCACGTAATCTTAATCTCTGGAAAATCCTACCCGGGTCACATTTCTTGGGAAAATATGCACCGTTAGCTTGTTTTCATCAATAACTTACTTAATAATGGACTTAGAGCAAAATGGCTAATATCACTCTAGGTCACCATATCCCGTGACTGGTCACATATTGTACTTACGAAGTTATGCGATAAAGTATGCACCAAATCAATACTGCTTTCCCCTTAATGCAATCACTTGGGTTATGCCTCTACAAACAGTACAACAGTATTTTAGGCTACCTATGAAATATATCATTTAAGGACGGTTAATGAAAAACATTTGTACATTGACTGTCACTTCGATGAGTCCCAGAGTACATTCCGATAGACTTTACGACTTTCAACGGTTAAATGCTTCTAGGCTTTGTTGGCAATTCTCAACTCGCCTTCCCCTTTCCTGTATACCTCCTACTCAGGCTTTCTTTCCCACAGCCCGGCAGACGGTGATAGACACGGGGGCCATGTCGGCAGGACCACAAGACACATTGCTTTAATGAAGCCGGGACTTGGCGACTCGAAGGCACCAAGGGTTGAAAGCCCACCAAAGGAAGAGGGATCACTGGGTCTGTATCGGGGATCCCCGCCCTACGTATAGCCGGGACGCTAAGGTTAGAAGGGGCGATTCGCAGATGGGGCTGCAGCTACCGGAATCTTGAACTGGTTCCGTAGGGTTAAAATGTAAACACAGGGTCAATAACCCTCTATGGGCAAGTAATGCAATTTTGCATTCTTCCAGAGAGGAACTAACCATGCATTAAAGTATTATATTACAATGTTTAAAATGATAGGCCTAGTTGTGCCAAAATATAAAATTTCTTATATTTTTCATTACTTTTTAAATTTATGGTTGGCTTGGCCGTTAATCTATTATTCACATTTTAGTTTTTAAGGGTTTCATGATACGTGTAGTCTGCATAGATGCTGTTGTTCGATTATGTTAACGTCACTGAACCTCCATTCTGCTGGAACGTAATAAGGACTTTACTGATAGAAATACAAAAATAATGTTCGTTTTATTTCAAATTTCAACAACACCTATTTCTGATGAGAAACGCTGGCGATATACTAATGGATATTGGTATTTCATGTGTCCAGGTACCCACACCAGGGTCATTAAAAGAAACTTAAAGGTGCTCTAGTCCCTGTATATATCCTAAAGTGGACCCCACAAAATGTGTTTGGGCAGGTCTAATCTATTAATGGCAGCTATACTCCTAATCCCACACTATGTAGTTTGACTTACTATTGAGTTCTCACTCTTATTGCTTCTTAGAAAGGTAAGATTATAGGACTTGCCAAAAATACAGGGTAAATTGGGAGAAGTAACCTGTGAATGTTTCTTGTAGAGTTTTTAAAGAGGCGTATAGTAATTTCAGAGACGATGGTTCAATCAAAGCCGAAATAGTTTTCATGTCACCAGCATACATTTGCTGAACTGGTGAATTACGCTAAATATGTTACTTTTAATCTACATCACAAAAAGTTGCTGACGGCACCTTCCGCTTAGCGACTGAGGCAGTGGACAGGAAACTCACAAAGGTGGTAATCATCCTCTCAAGTGGGAAATGGTAGAGTACCTTATATTACGGTACAGAAACATCGGATTCAACCTTTAATATATTGGCGTTAGCTTGTTTTCATTTGCCGCTGCCCTGAAGACTTCAACTTAAAGCGGTCGCTGTAGTGAAGGGGTCAGCAGATGTGCTTTTTATTTATATCTTACAAACGGGTGTTTTAAAACCACTTATGCCATTCCTTTTCAAACTGCTGACGCAATTCTCTTTTTTTCACTCTGTGTAATAATGTGAAATCTTACAATGTTGTTATGAACAAGTCGAGGAACCTGATATTTATCCTCAGTAAACGTACTTAAATACAACTATAAATACTCCGGGTTCACACCAAGGTTAAAACGACAATGCTTACTGCATTATACGTATACACTGATGGGAGAGGAGGGTACGTCTTTTAAACTAAATGCAAATAGGCCTACCCCGGTACCAATCACAGAATGACATCACAGCCTTGTATTTAAATCAAATTATCTATCTGCTTGCTAAACATGTTAATATCCCCCTCTGACGTAAACCTGCAGTAGTTCTGGTACAATGACCGTCTCAAAGTATTGATACTACTTAGTTGTTCACCCTATTTGGGAAAAAAAACTTATTATAGGTGGGGAGTTTCTTCATGAAGAGACCGTTCTCAGTTACTTATTCACAGACATCATACACATTAGTAGCAACTTTTCATATCAGAGCAGTGTTCAAAATTTAAGGTTTTTTACATGCGCCTGCTGGGTGCATGCATTTTCAAACTATGCACCCGACGATTTTAGTATGTGTACACCAATAAATTCACACCTAGATATTGCTTTACAAATGTGTGCACACCGGATGCACAATGTCGAACATTTTGCGCCTGTCGGTGAAATTGTGCGCACTGGGTGCAGGGTGCAGAGTTCATTTCGAACACCGCTTAGAGAGTAAGGTTGTATGATGAAAAACGTTTTTACATACTTATAAGAGTGAGCGGCTGTGATAACTGTGGCCGTATATATCTAATAACAACTGGAATATCACAATATCAGAAGCTGTTTTTGGCAATAAAAACGTAATAAAAATAGAAAAAAAGAGTCTGACGTCTGACTGGTCAACTTGCTTGTAGTTGTACAGTCTGTGAATGCCATAAGTCAGGGGCTGCACTTCACCCTACCAGCCTGTCCTCCCCACTGGACAATTACGATATGGGCAGAGTGCCGACGGAGGCCAGGCTACACCTGGGCCCCAATCAGGAGCTGCTCACAGCTGCTCCCCACTCGGTGCGTCAAGGCTCGACCAGGCGCGCCCCTCAAAATGTCACCCACACATGAGGTCACCCCATGAGCTCTTTGCCCGCGGCAAACCTAATAAAATCACCAATAGCTACTTGCTTTCCAGCCCAGCCCGGCCCTCATCTCACTTTTGGACAGTATTGTTACTTCGAAAAACACGTATTTCACGGTGTTTTTATTTACGGATATTTCCTTGTGTTTGTGTACGTGTATACAAAGTAGAATTTGCATAACAATAGATTTCTACGGTAATATACTGCTTTTTTTCTTTTAGCGATAATCATACTAAATATGCAGTGCCTCCACTTGATCCAAGTAGTTCGGTAACCAGCTCTGAGGTGTTGCTGAGAGCGGAAACTGGTTAAAACGTTACCGGAATAATTCTAGAACGCTAAGAAATTCTTTTCTTTCGCTTTAAGTGAAGGGTGAAGCATAATTTCAACCATCGACCGATGGAAATGTTATTTAAGAACCGTTTGGTCTTCTTTTGGCAATGCATGAGTTTAATGCTCCACTTTAAATTGTACAGATACATGCCATAACGAACTGCAAATTTTGATAATAAAACGATGATAACTAATTATCAACCAAAGAAATGAAATGGGTTTAATACTCTTCCATAAAACATAAATCATTGTACAATTGCCTCTGGGATCATTAGTCTTTGATCCATTTTTTAATTGTCTTAATACCGAAACAACACGCTCTGGATTTTTCTAGAAATAAAAAGAATTCCAAGTACTTTGAGGCCTAGGCACACACATGTGGCTAACCAACTCAAGAGCGATGTTAGCAGCGATGCCGAGTTGTGCTTAATTAGAAGTGAAAGAAAATTGGTTGTGCCTCCCAATGGATGCCATTAAATACTACGAATGACTACAAAGGTGATGTTCACGAGACAAGTATTTCTACCTTCCTGTTTCATCCGAGGACATGACCTTTCCTGCCTGTTAGTTAAAAGTTAAGTGTTGTACTCACTAATTGACGAAACTCAATAAATTAAAGTTTGTATCATTACTAAAGCTATCACAGGGTACGATTATAGAAAGCCCCTAAATGATGTAAAACCGTGGAAGAGCCCATAGAGTATGGGTTATCCAACAGATACCAGACACCAAGATGTGCCAATCAAGGTCAACATCAAACATTTGCCCATCAAACTCAACATCAAACTACAAGACCAAACAATCATTTCACAATTGACAAGGGTTGTCATAAAATTGTATTCTAGCTTACTTTTTCCGAAAACTATAGCGTCTATGAAAAACAACTGCAAAGATTTATTGTATAAATAGCTACTGGTTTTATCATTATATAAACAATTCTGACATGACAGCAGTGTTTTTATTTCAGGCCTTTGGCTCTGCTCAGACTGGAATTCCTGATTGCTTTCGATAAAAATACTAAATTGCCAACAAAGACAATCATCAGCCCCCAGTTTGTTTGATCATCTTTGATATTTATTTTAGAATCGTCCTATTAACTTCCAGCCTTTTGGTTATTGCATACAGATATTTGCAGCAATAAAGGGAAATGGTAGGTAAAACTTTAACCATATGGGAGTAAAAAGAGATTGCAGACCAGTAAATGGTGTATGACATATACTTGATACTTATACAAGTGAAATTTTTTAACGTAAAAAATGGCTTTAAATACCGTCAAAAGAAAAACAATTTCGGCATAAACATTAAATATAGTTCGACTATATTCACAAGATATTAGTTATCAGATAATTATGCAAAAAATTATTTATCTAAGATAATTGTAAATGGTTCCAATAGCTCTGTCAACTCTGACAAGTCTCGGGAACGTTTCAATATCTAGTGCTATATAGACAAACTTCAGCAAATGGCATTTCTAGGCTGGACGAAACTCAGCTGCTATAATGTTTTATTAATAGGGAATGAAATCACAATTATCTGCTTAATAGACATCAAACTGAAATCAGGAGCTATCAAAAGTGCTTAAACTTATTTGGTGAATACTTTATAGGAGGGAGCTATATCCACCAAACTGTAGCATCGTTAGATTGCTGTACGATAGACTGAACTTAAGTAACAAAGTTAGACAATACCCCAATCATTGAAAACAAGCTATAGGAGCTAAACCACAATTGAATGTTATGTAGCGCCCTGAATATAGCTGACAATGCCATTAAATAGGACACGCGTGAAATTCTGGTCATTATTTCACTTGGAAGCAGTCATCATGCAAGCCTAGTGGCACGTTGAATAAAATGTCTGTTTCCCCTTGGCTTTCACCGTTAAATTAAACTCTAAAAATAAACTGTACACACACCCCTTGATTGCAAGTCGCATTCAAGTCATTGACGGCCATGTAGGAGTGAGGCAATTCTCGGTGTAGGGCCTCATTGGTAGCTGGGAGACAAAGCCCCGGAATCGATTCTCATTAAGACTGAGTCAGCATCAGGAGAAGTGAGACGTGGTGGGGGGCGTGAGATATGGCAACAGTAAACCTGAGACCAACGTAGAACATTCTTTTGCTTCATGTCAAACGCCTATATTGAGGCGTTTTGTTTCTATAGATGGAGGCTCAACATTTTCTGTTTTGTAATTGTTTTTTTTTTTTTAAATCGTGATTTCTGAAACTACAAGAGGAAGTAAGCTTGGAAACTAATACATCGCATACTTTCTTTCATTTTGTTTGCTTTTATTTTTTTGTCTGATAAATCTGACATTCAATCAGGCACATAACTGCTGAGTCAGGTACTTTATGGATGTCAAAGTGTCTCTTATGGATAGAGACCTGTGATCAGCGGCAGATTTTCTCAAATTACGCTCCTATTTTTAAATGTATGATTAAATTTGAATCATGAAAGTAATCTCGGCATAACGACCATCTGTCACAGTGCTCTATCCTTAAATACATCACCTGGCTCAAATACACCAGTCACTTGACTCTACTTGTCAAATCCTACCTTTATAACTATACATGCAGAACTCTGTCAGAAGTTGAAGGTTTTTAACGTCCGTTAAGGATTGCCAACTTCAAGGACCGCGGCAATTTAACATCAATAGAGTTTGTGTTCATTGCATGCTTTGAAACTGACCCAGGTTCTGAGACCAGGCCACGCCCAATCGATCACATGAACTCATGTTTCAGGAAACCACAATGTAAAGGAAATATTTACTATGTGATGTATTCCCTCCCTTTCTGCCTAGGAGATCATTCTCACAGAATGCTGGTAGACCGGCCTGTTCAAATGAACTTAGTCCACCAACATCACTACACGCGGACCCATTATAAATACAAAGCTTTATAAATACTTTATTTCCTCCCCAACTCTATTTTCAGTTATGGATGGAATCTTGCTATACTAACAAATATATTAGTATAAATTTACATATAAGGTATATCATATCATTAAGGGTTCTAATCACTTGTATCGTCAGTGTATGGCAATAAATGTTGCATTTCATGTTAGAGAAACAAACAATAGAATTGTCACAATCGATGTTTACTATCATAACATCAAGATGTTTGCGCGGTCCATTGGTTATACGGCCAGATAGTGACTATGAGGAATGTACGGCAGACGGTTCATTTACCAAACAATAGAAACCACCTAAAGCCCCCTGTGACCTCGCTTCGCCCACCGACGTCTAATCTGCCGTGCTAAAATCCCATGTTAGGGACTGAGCAACTCTAAGTAGGCGTTGAGCAGCTCACAGCCATTAAGAGTTGCACACCATCCCGCAATTGGCGGCCTGGGCAGGGGCGGGGCGGCCTGCTGCTTACCTTGATGGCGAGCTCGCCTCAAGGCCTGACCCAAGTACCCAATTTACACGGCGGTCAGCGGCCTAAGACTGACCAGTGGTGACCAGTTCATGCACGGACATGCAGCCACATCTACCAAGGACCCTGAAACTCTGACTCAGAAAGGCAGAACACGGCAAGGCCACGGTACACTAAAGTGCTATATTCTATGTTATAGATGTGTTTCTCTGTGTTTGCTACACATAGGGGTTATATTTAATTCAGCAGGAAAAAATCTACAGCTCTACGGTAGAGGCATTTTTATGGCTATCACATTTCCTCTTTCTTTTTTCGTACTCAACAACAGTTGCAAGACCTTATCAAATGTATACATCTGTTTTATGAGAGTGCGCCATGTTTTCTTTTTTGTTGAACTAACAACGACCCGATCCGCCAGATAAAAAAGGGTTCCATTCAACACAACTGTCAAGGCGCTCTGGTGTAAATTCCTAGCGTAGAGTCGACAGTAAACATACATAAAAAGCTGAGACCTACACGCCTCCTTCCAGCTGAGTCAGTGTAATTCTTACAGAGCAGACGTCACTTGTATAAAAACGCCATGAAGGATGGGCTGTACAGGCATGCCATCCATGCAGGGAATTAAACCAATTAGGCGTGTTTAAAATACGCTCGGCCTGACCCGCATGACAGACGGGTGGCGGGGCATTGCCTTAAAGCACGTTAAGGCCTGCTTGACTCTGACGCTTTGCCCCCTGAATTCGTTTTAATTACAAGGCCTGCTGAAAACGCGGGCGCCAGGGCTTTGATTGGGAGGTGGCTGTCCGTGCCACTGGGGTAGCAGTTCACGGGTTAATCTCTCCAGGCTGAACCGGCACGGCTGGGAGGTGACGCGAGGTATTTTATCACAGGAACCAAGCGTAGACATCAAAGAGCCATAAGGAGGGGGTGGGACAGGCAGGGGCGGCGCTTTATTTCAGTGATCAGTATCCGGTGCTGTTAAGATTCAAAGTCCTTTCTCTCTGTTTGAAATAAATGTATCAAGCTGAAGTTTTCTTCACAAGTCTCCTACACGACCAAATCACCTTTCACTAAAGGCTGTTTGCGTGATAAAGTGACCTCGATAGATTTGTTTTATTCAAAGGAACATCAGGCATTTGGCCTTGATTCAGCATTTTCGGAGTAGGTGACAAATACCTTAACTCATATATTACATGGTGAGAAAATATTTTGATATGAAAAAGAATAGAAGGTTATCGTTTAAAGACACTGTTTTATAAACAAAGAATTTAAGCAAAATATTATAGATAACAAACTAAAATGACATGAATAATGGCTGCCCTTTATCTTAAAACCAACCTTTACAACGACTTGAATTTCACTTTGATTATTCTGTGCAGAACATTGTTTACCGAAGCCGGGAACTAATCAACTGTAATTCTTTTACCGACCACATGTTATTAAACATTTGTCTGGTGCATGAACATCCGTTTTGCTGTTAATAAACATGCAATATGAATATATCATGAAGCTAATTGCAATAAAAACAATTACAGACTATTACATTATCATCCAGTCTTTTATGAACACGAATTTACTTCTAATATCCAATGTATGTAGAACTTTACATTTACAATACATGTACTTAACAATAACATAAAATAATAAAGTCTGATTTGTAAAAAAAAAAGTTCTAAATGTATGTAAGTGTATAGGCTCTCCACTTTCCACAAGTATACTACTTACTACATCCTCATTAAATACCCTGTGCCTTTCCTCCTTCTCAGACCTCGTCACTAACTACCTCCTTTCCTCCCGTGCTCCTCCCTCTCCACACCTCTGACCCCCCCCCCCCCGCCTCCTTCTCCACCTCCCCCCTGGAGACCTTTGGGCGGAGGAGGTGGCGTGCGTGTACCTGGTACCCGCGATACCTTGTCGGCCCCTCCCGGGAGGCGGGTAGAGGGACTCAGACACAGGAGGAAGGGAACATGGCCGTGTCTCAGTCCGCCCCTGTGTGCGGGGTGGGCCAACTCCGATAGAAACCCCCCCCCCCCCCCTCTCCCCGATAGCAAACCCTGAACCTCCTGCCCAACCTTCTTAAGCCTGTTATCAACTAAGCGATTTTCTTTTCACTTTGATTGTGTTTGATTTGGTTAAAAATCATTGTTAAGAAAGTTTGTTTGTTTGTTGGGGTAGTTTAATTAACGTCCGGCCAACCTCCAGGGTTCTTTCCAGACTGTATAAGAAAGAAATACATGTACCATTGGCAATGGGGTAGGATGATGTCATATGGAAAATTCACTGGGAAATGATCCTTTAGTGTGTAAAAAGTGGAAAAATTGTGAAATATCGAAGGCAAATTCAACGGAAAATCGCGTAGTGGGGAATGGGTTCCAGGCGCACGGTCGATAGTATTGATGAACAATCTGGTCGCATGACTTTTTTTCCCGGCGGCCGTGTTGTGGAGTCTAACCGGCCTCCACGGTCCATTGATCTTGGGGCCCGCTTGATTAGTCACGGTTGATTAGTCACGATAGATCTTTACACACTTCCCCCCACTGCAATGAGTTAACACTGTTTTTCTCCCCCTGTGGGTAATGGTTGCCGAAGAGGGCTTGGAGATATATGACTATTCAATATACATGCTCTGATAACGAACCCCATTGAAAAAGAGAATGTTTTTTTTTGTATATATATATTTTTTTCAATTTGAAAATCCATCCTCGGGGAACTCTCTAGTTCGTGGGAGTAGGAGCTCCCTCGCAACTGTCTATCTCTTGGTTTAAACAATGTAAAAGCTGAAACCTATTTGAATAATCATGGCTTGTGTTCTGTGTTTGTTTAATAAAAACTCTTTTTGTTTGGGGTATTATTTTGTAAACCTGGCTAAGGTTTAAACGCCAATGCAATTGACAGACTGAGTGTGAGAGTAACACTTTAAATGTATTAAATGTATAGGTCCATCGAACGGCCAGGAAATACAATCATGAAAAGACCTGTAGTTTTCATAATACTCATCTCCCTATAGATGTAACCTGGACACTTCCAAATACTGTTGGGAGGTATTGACCTTTTACTTTTCATAAAGGTGTATCATCCAATTCATGCCACACGACGATACTATAACAGCAGAACGCAAACAATATATCACGTACACTTCAAGACATGCTTTAAAGAAAAGATGAATGAGTCACTGGTACTTACACATATCAGAAACAATATCACGCCAAAATTATTCTATACATATCTCTACTCCTTAAACATCCATTGATCAACCCAACAAGCCGTACGTACTTGTGCAGAAAGCTTCAATGCTATGATCCTCGTCAGTGGCTTTGTTACTATGACAATTTACATTAGCGGATCGTGCGGGTTTTCGCCGGGACTACAACGACGGTTCTAAAGGCCGGCAACAATCGGGGGTGTCAGACAGCTTGCATGGTTGCATGTTGTGGGCATTTCTTCCCATTTACCCCAATGCACGAGGGAACTGTGGCACGCACGGCCGTTCGGTCGGCCGCCCCCTAATGTACTCGGCGTGGGGCTGTATACTGCTGACGGCTACAGAAACAATAGCAAACTTCCCCCCTGCACGCACCGCCGTGTACGGGTCGAACACACGCTGCTTTCAATGGTTTCTTAGTTTGAAATGCGCATGCCTGGGCGTTCTAATTAAAACATTGTATTTATTGGGAGATGATGGGAATCTTTCTGGTTATTGTTCTATGCTAAGGTACACGTCATGATATATCCAGAATGAACTTTACCGTTACGTGTCAATATTTTATCTGCTTATTTTCTTTCACATAGGGGCTAATTCTCTATTCCTCTGATAACCTAGAACTGAAACATTACACTGCAAATGCTACAGTGTATACCAACAAGGAATTAAACTGGTATTAAAACAGTAGACATGTATAATATTTCCCCTCAACAAACAGAACTATCTTCTTCTTCTTCTTCTTATCTTATTTAACAAATAGGCCTATTTCTTTAACATATTTTTTTCTAACAATTTTTTTTAACAATTTTTTTTTAACAAATAGAACTATCAATCACCTTAGTACAAGACGATGTAACATTTTTCTCTAAATGCCTTTAAGTCAAAACGTTTTCAAATTCCACGTATATTTGAATTCCCATGCAATTTCCGAAAGTAAAGGCAATTCACATCGGTCCACACCAATATACTTTACAAGAACGGAACGTGTTGGGGCAGCACACGGGGCCGTAGACTGGAGGAGGGCAACGCGCCCGGCTTATCACTACTAAAGCCGGAGTCGGTCCTCCAAGGTCCTGGAGTACGAGAGCACCACGACTATTACTAACACTGTCGTGCCTGGGCCAAATATTTACAGCGGCCACTATGACTCCACGCATTGCCAATATCCCGTCCAGAATAGACGGCCCGGGAAGCTGCTAATTTACGATGACAACAGGGGCGGGCGGTTCTCTGAGGGGTATTTGTTTGACAAGTATCAATATTGTTATCATCTGTGAATTGATCAATTCATTCATAACAGAGATAATCTGATGTGAATGCCCGTGGGAATTGGAACAAACTTGCTGCTGTTTTCCCTCCTTTCTCTTATATCTAATTTATGAATAAATGGTAATATGGAATTTTTATGATTAATGATACTGTATTACTTAATATTGTTTTAATGACTATATCGAATTGGAAAACCCTAAACAACATGCAATGCACGTACTGATACAAAGGATGAACTAACCAAAAATTAACACTGGCCCAAAATTACAACCCTTCCGTATGGAAACGTCTATTGCGTCCGTAACACAAGTCTGGACCATTAGTTATTCCTGTCTGGGAAAGGTCCGACGTGGAGCCAGGATCGGGTTCTGCAGGTGCTTACCTAAGTTGTAGGGTGAGTCCGCACCGGGCACTAATCTACAAGGCGATCAAAGGAAAACAAGACCCAGCAGAGTTCTCCTGTTACCGCCCCCACCCTGGACCTCTTCTTGGATCTCTGTAAGTGTAAGTGAGGGGAGGCGGGATCCAAAGGCGTGAGATATAGCCTAACTGTCTAAGGACGTTTTTGTGTGTCCTGTTTCTCTTTGGGCCTGTCACTGATATACTCCACACAGAGACACTTTTGTTATAGGCTGGGAGATGATTTTCTACAATATGGTAAACACGTAAGTATTATTGTTTACCAATTCCAAATTCATATTTCACTTTATAACAATTTTGCTATAATTCTGTTTGCTTATTAATGTGATCGGTATGGCAGAAATGGCCTCAATTTTGCCCAAGCTCTTTCAATGTATTGACGAAAACAACAGATGCAAGTTAATTTCCACATGGTTCGGTCGGTATCCAATCGGTCCTGATTACTATGGACGTCTGTCATTCCTAATAAAACCTTATTGGGGCAACGATGCAGACAATGTTTTAGGTAATGGGTCTATAATTCAACTGGAACCTGGCAGATTTAATGTCTACTTGGGACAGGTTTCTCGGCTGGGGGACACATGGCACATTATGGCCTCACTCCGCGGAGTGCACCAGCTAGAACACAGAAACAAAACGCCAGAAATACTAGGTCAGCATTTTTTTCCAGTCAGTTCGGGGTAATAATAGTATTCTTCGGACGACAACGCTGGGTAGATCAGGTATACTTCTGGTTTTGGAACGCAATTCATTTCTGCAGAATGTGTCCATTGGTCTAGGCAGGGATATGCACATTGGGTATCTAAGCTACATAACATACACAGATTATGTAGACTACAATACACTCAAAATGGTGCAGCTAAGTCCTGAAAGTATAAACCGTGAATTGGAGTTTTGATCGAGGCCTTACGCACAATCATTGGGATTGAGAAAAACAGTATCTACTCTGATGGATATTGTTAATTGCTCGGTGAAATCCAAATCACTTTGTTCTCTAATGACGAACCTAGTGATTATTCATTTTGATTTCTCTAATTACGACCCTAGTAATTATTACCCTGAACATTCCCTTCGTACCTTAGTAACCTGATAATCTACAGGCAATCACTCATCGAAATTCTATACCGCAGAGTTTTTGTTCTGCACTTACGTTGCAAGTACCAGGACTCATAAAGTGTTATAAGAAGAGACCATTAATTACTCTGACCAGACCTCAGCGACTAAGAAAGCCATGCAGGCAATTGGCGTTATAGGTCTGCCGGCTAAGAAAGGACATAAACAGTTCATGAGTCATAGGAGTAAATATTAAAGGGTTCATGCTATTCGATAACACATTTCTTTGAATATCCAACCTATTCTTATAATTCAATTTTTTTTCATACTTTAGTTATAATTTTACCCTATCTTATAGTTAAGCACTCCTGCTGTTAGAAACAAATACATTTGATTCTATGTGTAATACGGCCACAACCACAAAATCGGTCCCTTCTTCACCAGCAGACCTATAGGGATGTCTAGAGATCGGCTCTCCCTGCTAAAGCTCCAACTGCTGCTGCCCGATTGGCCCCACTGCATTCTTCTTCTGATCAGCTCCCAGGGCGATCTGGCCTTGCTCAGCGGGGTGTGTGGGGGCATTAATCGATCAGCCCGTAGATAATCGGCTCAGACGGCCGTGAGCAGCTCGCCCTCCTCCAACGAGCAGCTCGCCGGCCTTACCTGGGCGACCAACACTCGGCCCCCACCCTGCAGGCCTGGAGTAAATCCAGGTGTGGACAATAGATAAGCCCCGTGGGGTCGATGTTGAAGGCTGGGCCTGCTAATGTCCCACCTGACTAATCTCACGGGTTCACGTGTGTGACGCCGTCAGGTGTTAGGTACACGTACGGGAGGGCTTTCGACTGAGGCGCAGAGATCACCGCCACTTATTATAAGCGTCTGCTGGGGCTATAACGGACGACTAGCTTTAAGTGGATAGGATCAGAAAACTGTTGAGTCAGTTTGACTTTATATGGCGGCTCAGATGCTGAGTTTTGGGTAAATGCTTTTCCTCATTCCTACATTTAATTTTATCGGCACTTAGGTGCTAGACTACGCTAAAAATAAATACTCGAAGGATGCTCTATCATTTAACTGACAATCGCGTCACACACTCCACACAGATTGCGTTCTTTTGAACTTGAAGGTTCTACCGGGCAACAGCGACTGTAACTGTTTTTTAGTATTCTCGTTAGTATAATACGTTGGAAGATAAGCAAGTCGCACTGCCAAGAACTTTGCCTATAAAGCATGGAAATGAGACCTGGACTTTAAGCAAGATTTGCAAGAAATTCTAAGACAATATCATACTTATTTCATTAATCAATGAAATAATATCCAGGAACGTGAGTAGTATAGGAATAATTCAATTTGGGATATAAACATTTAACTTCAAATCATTATTATGAAAAGTCAGAAACCTGACAAAACTCCGAGGGAAGAAACCTACAGCCCTCAATAATAATAGAAGCCTACATGTCAATCAGGAAACCCAATATCCAAGAGCAGAGTGGTGGTCTAGCCCTTTCAGATTTCTGACAAGGGCCTTCATTCTAACCATATCACCGGCGACACGAGGCTGGTGGGGGGCGGGGCGCGAAGACTAATAAAGCCGGCGGTCCCCGAGCAGCAGGGCCGACAGGTGAGCAGCTCGCTGGAGGAGTCAGGTGCTTATTGGAGGAGTGAGCTGCTCACAGAAAGGGCCTGCAGACTGCCAATCCACCTCTCACCTTGCGGCTCAGTTCCTCCAGGGCGGGGATCTATTAATACCCCCAGCACACGCCCTACCAATGTCCTACTTAGTCGGACCTACGGGGCATCTATTTGTCCATATTAATGTAGCAGCCTTCTATGGTGAAGCGTTGCATTTCTGTTGGAGTTTTCTGTACAAGTCAGTATTTTGTCCTGAAAATAGCAGATGAATTCTGCTCTTGCTGGAAGGGTTACATCTCTGTGGAGCTTCACCGAGCCATTGTTATTATTCACAGAACTATACTATGTTTGAAATCATGAAAGGAATTTGACGGGCGCAAGTTTATATGTCTATACACAGTTTTGAAATAAGTTACCATAACCATCAGGTAAGAACATAGCCAAGCTGCCGGGATAGTCAAAGATAATACTTCATATCAACGACTGGATTATGTGCCTGGATTTTTGCAGGAAATACTCATAAATATTTGAGATATCCTTGACATTTTCCTACTGTTTGCTGAATCACGGAATTTCTCTTCCTAGTCTTGAATATCACGTTATACAAGCTACATTTCATCCCAGAGTAGACACTAAATAACGTCGCTTGAACACGTGTGCAACTGAGCATATGAGTCATTCACGTCTGTTATTTACTGAACCAACATGGAAGTACGTAAGGAAGGAGATATCCTCAGCACGGGAGCTCTTATGTAAAAAGACCCCAGACAACTTACCTTGCGTGGCTGGAGAACTGGCACTGGTACAATACTGAAGTCGCGCACATAGCAACCTACTTCCTCGCCTAAATTGCTGCAAAGCAAAGAGAAAACACATATGATTATGACGTATAATCAAACAATTGGTAATAATATAAAATCAAAATGAAGACACTATACTGTAGTCGATGTTTTAAGTTTAACCCACATATCATGAATATTTTTTATTTTTAAAGCACGAAGTGAGAGACAAAACAACCCAACAAACCTATTCATCATATTTTACATTATATTCAATTAACCTTATCTAGAAAGCCTTATAAAGCAGTGTTATAGATATCTGTGTGATTAAACATTGCCAGTTGACAGCTTATCAGATATCTAATTCATTTAAGCCAGACGTGCAAATGTCGAGGTTATATCGCAGATTACCAGACAGATTAATCAGAGGCAACTCCATAAATCCCACATTTTTCATACTGCGGACTTTATTCCTTGGATCAAGTTACTTATTATTCTGTAAAAAAACGCATATTAGTGAAATAAAACCTGTATTCATTGCTTTCTTGGGAATAAACAGAGACTGAAAAATCCCAGCCCTTCTTTTCGCGGATTTTCCCTCAAATATTCGAATTATATTTGTGCTATTTTTTTCAGGATTTTTTAAAAATAAGTCTACTGGTGTTGGCCATTTCCCTTATCATTGCATAAACTTTGATTACCTTGAAGCAGGTAGGAAATTTGTTTGAGGATTCGATTAATTTCCATCAATTTCAACTACTTGAGAGTTATACCAAATATAAGCATAATACTCCATAGTATACTGTAACTAGCATAATAATCTATAGAATGAACCATATATGAATCAGCTTTAGACAGTTACATTCCAACAGAGGTAAACAAAACGTGTCCATACTTCCTTTTTTATTCATAGCATGGTGAGCAAATGAAACCAGTACGTAGCTATTACTCTGAATATGTCAATATCGGCTTTATATTCTATAATTGTGTAGCGGACAATGTCTTATCAGTTATAGCAATTTACATCGGGTACTAAGTTAACATACAAACCAGAATGAATGAGTTTTGTACGCGAGACCTTTGTGAGTTGCATAGTCTACATCTAACCAAATCACCTAAAACGAGAGGGGACATAATAATATAATCATCCCTAATATATGATACAATACAAACAGAAATATCCCAATAATATCCCATTGCACGACAGGCAATAAACAATATTATCTCGTAATTATATTGTCTAATAGTATGGTGAGAAAATGACGTCAGTATAAAATCTAACTCGACCCTGAGTCGTGTGGTGAATATGTCTCGGTTTCTGTTGGATTATATATCGTATCTTATAGTGTTCAAGTGCTAGGGTATAAATGGGTTCGAGGTGTACAGCGTTATCCCTGTCCCTTTGACCCACTTTGATCCTTCTTTGCACGGACATCATACTTGTATGTTTTGTGGACATAGCTCAGGAGCAAATACACTTGACATTTCCATCCCTCTCCGCACACCCAGACTGGTCGGTGCATTTGTTTTGTAGCTAGATGATAACTACATATATATTCATAGGAAATGTCTACCACTAACTTTACATAGCACATGCAAAATGTGTATTTTTCGTGTGGAAATATTATTACACACTGCTACACACTTTGCGGATATATAGCACATGTAAATAAATTATAACTTTTGGAAATATAATTGCAGTGGTACATGACCAACCATTGCATGAATGGTATACGGTTTCATAAACTCCAATAATTTTTTGACTGATAATAACAAACTCTGTATAACTACTGAATTTAAACCACAACAGTATAACAGTTTCTCTGTTAGAGCACTACGGGATGGTTACCTTGCTTATGTTAGTGCAAGTTTTACGACATAGTAGAGCGAGGAGTGAAATATTGGTTGAGAATACCAGGTTACGTATTTTTACCACGTCAGCGTTAACCTAGACTGGGGGCGCCCATAACACATACTGTCGTCTAACAGGTGGGCAGACTTGAAACATGAGAGGTTCTACATTTTAACCCCCGCGTTACTACTACTTCCAACATAAAGCTTTCAAGAGTGGATAAAAATAGCCTATACTGCTTTTTGTCAACCTTCCCATGGCTGCCTGAATGAATGAAATTGCCCAACAAATTGGCTCGCAATGGACGCATGGGTTGTTTCATATCAAGTGTACTGTAATATTGTCATTTATTACAGTCCCACTTCAATGTACTATTTGAATAAAGATGTAACATCATTATTGTGATTTATGAGGTCTACGAGAAAAAAATATCACCTAGGCTAAATAATCACAGTAATAGCCATAAAGACCAAAATAAAAAAACATTAAAACTTGATTTTATTCATGAAAAAAAGAATTGTAGTATGGAACACTTAATACATCGTTACATGCCTATATTCAATATACGAATAGACTGCTGAAAATGCAATATCCTTATAAGAAAAGACACTCTAAAGATAGCTGCTATGGGAAGCGGTCTATTACTTCGACCCCTTTCTCTGGACATGACATATCTAATCAGTTTAGCCGGCCCCGCTAAAGTAAAGCCGGCTTGTGTGGGCGGAGTCGGATCCAGGGATTGACCACGTAACTATGTTGTCACGGAGGAAATAAAAGGATGGGTCACTCCAGACGAAGGGCCAATTTCCCAATGGC
The DNA here is from genome assembly GCA_936440205.1 of Lepidonotus clava. Classification (NCBI taxonomy): domain Eukaryota; kingdom Metazoa; phylum Annelida; class Polychaeta; order Phyllodocida; family Polynoidae; genus Lepidonotus; species Lepidonotus clava. The sequence goes on from OW387135.1 coordinate 27,614,420, forward strand.
CCGGCAGGTAAATCCACACTAACTGGATGTCACCTGTATGATGGGGGCTGTTTATGACGTGTCCATGAGGGTGGGGGTCGGTTGTGCTGGCTGGGCAGGGACTAATAAATAGCATGAGGACACTCATCAACTTCTCTCTAAATTCGTTTGTACTCCTCTCTACTAAACTAGATTTTATTATAGATCCTTGGAAGGATCAGAGGAAGTCCACTTTGATGCGAACCATTTCCTGTGATCATTGCTTAGTTTTTATTTGAAGAGACAGAGACATAGACAGAGTTTGTGTGCTAATAAGTTTGTTCAGTTGGGACGGCGTGGGAATTGTCGGCTGCTGGAGTAATTTTTGGACAATGGTAAACTAACTGATTGACCCTAACATGGTCATATCACAAACGGACAAGTCCAAAGTAAAAGGGCCGCGATTCACAATTTCTCGTTTATTCCTATACATACGGCTACGTCGCACAAAACGTTTTTTAATGGTAAATCAATCTTCCCCACGTTTTCCTTCCACTCAAGGTGCACACTTTAATGACACTATTAATCCCCCCGACCCCCACCTCTAAGGTACCTACTAACGCTTTCAGTTTCTGACCTGGTTGTCCGATGGGCAACCAGATCTGTAATTGTGGTCAGTCTAAAGACAACGAAGACTTGGGCAACCAGGCATGTAAGTTAGGACCTATAAGGGTCAGATAAAAAAAATCTGAAAACTAAAGTCTATGCTTGGAGAGACAGATAGTAGGCCTGCAGTAAAGTTGAATTCATAGTAATATCAACCAATCAGAAGCCAGAATTATTCACTCCCTCCTACAGGTTTCAGATTTTGTATGTGACCTGAACTGAATCTGAAAATATCTGTAATTCTAAACAGCTTCTGAGGACCTCCCAGGTGCTATAAGTCAGTTTCAGTGATGTCTAATTCAGGTCTGACTGTTATTCAACTGTTGTTTTACTGTAGTTTACTAACTCTTAACTGTATCAGTGTTTTTCAAAAAATCTGAATTCAGACAAAAATCTGAAAACTGACATCCCTGAGTCCAACGAAGACTTCAGATTGAATCTCTCATCTTGCACTAAACGAACCTCAGGATTTGGCATACAAGCCAAAACACCCCGCCACCTAAAAAAAACTAACAAGTCTCGTCAACAGAAAAACCAACAGCTAGCTGTCTGGGACCCCACAACATTTACCCTGGGACCTGAGTCACCTTACAACATTGACCCGGTGGCCTTCTGGTTTGTTCATTGAGTTATGTGATTCACATAGAATAGGCATAGTAAAAGTACACGGTTACTTTTCTTATATTCAATATAGTTTTTAAAGTTCCGCAAATATACAGATGGAGCTACAGGGATTGACATCATAAATAAACTGTCAAAGTTCAAGCAGGGAAGTAATCCTTGCTGTCAATGCTAGGCTTAGTCAGCTAACCCTATATTATATTTGAAATGTATTACGAGAGCACACCTTAGGGAAACATGGTATATAAATTAAATGGAAATAAGTTATACCTTATGCATTGAATAAAGGACAACACATTCTTGACGTGTTATACGAGGAAAACAACAAATCATTACTATACTCTCCATGGATTACCAAAGTACAGGGCACATTACTTTGTAGTTTGTTAGTGTAGGGTCAATCTATGTTTAATAATCATTACCGGTTTATGATTGAAATTATGCAATTCTGATTAAAGGTGGCACCCAAAGGTTACAATTATTCCTATCCACGTATGCACGACTGTATATTTGATATCATTTCACTAATAAATACTTCATAATAGGATACATGGCTCTTACAAGGAAGATGTCCCAGATCGGTAACAATATCCGACGCCATGACAGATGGATTGATGAATGACGCCAGCCCCTATCCCTCACCACATATCTGATTTCAAGGATCCATACAGATTAACATCCTTATACCAGTTATTACCACCAGGTCTATTTGATAACAGTGTACCAGGACAAGAACACGCATTTTAATCTGAGTAATTAATTCAAGCTGTTATGCATCATGCACCAGGCACCCCTGCTGGTCCTGTAACTGCGCGCCTTGGAATGATGAAGCCAATTTTATGCACGCCTGCATATAGCAAGGATATTACACTAGCACATGTAGCTATGGGTGCATTCTATGTAAAAAAAAAAAATGCACATATGGATAATTGTGCGAAGCCAGACACTTAATTGATTCTAATATCTGGTGCAGCAACGTAAAAAAAAATTAGCATTCCTTTCAGAAAGTAGTTCTCTTGTTCTAAAACACCCTCTGTGCCTTCCATTAGTGATTCGACACTTACGAACAAATATAGTACTGGGGGTATTTCACTCAAAGAAGGAGACAGATATATGCATATATATGGATACAATAACCCGGGTTCAGCTACCATTCAAACCTCCATTCTGGCAGTTCCCTCACCATCAGCTCCACGTCATGGAGGGTCACTGCCTGGGGTGCACGCCAGCTGTGTGAGTAGGAACTGGGTCAAACAAACTATTTTTCATCCTTCCGCGTGGAAGAGGAAATAGTTTTTGTTAGTACACCAGGTACCGCTCAGACATTCTAAATCATAGACGCTAAAGCAAACTGTTTATGGTAAATCTCTTCAGAGAGTGGCATTCATGTATCATCTAGGCTTACAGAACTAAATAAAAAGTCTATACTGAGCTAATAATAAAAGAATTACGAAGAATGTATAGACTATTTGCGAATAGGCCTACGAGAAATCTATACTACATAAAAAATAAACAGATTTTTAGTCAAAGGTGCAATATTTGAAGGAAGATATATGACTAAAGTGGTTGTCTATATATCTACTTTGTAACACATTAAGATAGACGAGACTCCACGCTGTAGCAGCAGCTGTGGCGACTCATTTCTATTAATGGAAACCCAAAGCCACATAACACTATGGGCTTTGCATTGCATACAACGACTACAAAGTGAACACATGTAGGAACACGTGCACTAGCCAAACAGTGCCCTAATCAATAATTCTCTTTCTCTACATTACAAAGCACCGCGAACCAGTGGGGCTGATCAAACCAATAGGCTAAGCAACAAAGTTCATTAATTTCCGAAGAATAGGTTACGTGGTGCTAAAAATATGTTACTTTGTATACTAAACAAATAAACGGGGTATTTATCCAATCATACCATCCCATTTTTTGTACTCTAGTTATTTGATCGAGTTACCTTAAACAACGTCCCCACTAAAATTTCATTTTCAAATTCCCCGTGTTTTCCCTGATATTTCTCCGTCACTTGTCAATTTTCTTTTGTGTCATTTCCAGCAAGTTGTTCTAATTTAAAAGCCTTTACATGCGAAAATGTTTGGACTACCCAACATTAAGAAGTCAAATCCTTAATATTTTGAGAAACAGGAACTGCATAACTTGGCCAAATGAAATTCCCTGTGTTTTGATCAAAGTTGCCAATTTCCTTGTGTTTTCCCTGTCATGGAATTCTTTATGCCATTTTCCCTGTGCAGTGGGAATCCTGTTAAAATTAAATGAGCAGGTGGATGGAAACAACTGCATGCAATGCTCCTATCCGGCCCCGTCTTATGTTATGTATATTTAGTGATAGTGATGAAGAAGAGTATAGTACATATGAGAGATACCGAACATTGTGTATCTCTATGAACACAAATATTTCCTTGGGCTGAAAGTACTGAAACCACAGCATGCTGATCGGAATGTGCTGAGAGGGGGGCGAACACTGCAGTTGTCTAAACATCAACAGACCATATCATCAAGACAGTGTAAACCTTTTCAGCTGTCCACGTTCTATGCAAAAATGTTGATATAATGCCAAAGGACACAGAACCCAACACAACGAATAGTCTTTGAGCAGCATGGCTTGTGGCACCATGCAATAAACTTCTCTATAAGGACTAAAAAATGTTTACTCGCATGCAGCTCAAACTTCTTATACAGAAGGATCTCCCATGTCCTGTTCCCTGAGGCTGTACAGACTAAAATAGTCATTAGCCTTTCACAAGCCCTGCCTCTCTACACGACCTTTCCTTGTGGATATCACTAATTGCTAGTTAGCCATTGCGTTTAGGACAGGAGTCTTCCTATTAGCCGTATTTCAAATTGCATGGGGATGGGTCGTCAATTAATAAATCTCCAGGAGGGCTGTTTCTTTTTCCCCCTGAATGATCATTACCAAATGTTTCATCTTTTTGGGAAATTGTTAAAATGGGAATAACTAATCTCTTCCTCATTGCAGGTTGGCAGGATCAATTGGGAAATTCTTTTATTTTAATCTAAAGACTCTGCTTTGACAAACCCAATAGAGAGACATGTTTTACGAGCCAACACAGAGCATGATCAAGATACGTTGCATTATATGGGGAAAAACATGGAGCTATTTTCGAATAAAACGCAACGTTTAATGTCAAGACTAAACCGTTGTTGTTGGTGTTAAACTCAGTGTGACTTCAAAGTACTTTATTTGTGTTGATTATCAGTCTTAAATTAATTCGTTGAATGCAAAACTTATGTACTAACTATTACCGTGGGGATATGCAATACAGATTAATATCCCATGAAATATATATCGATACATATTAGTATACATGTATCGTGAAAACAAAATGACGAAGATAAATGCATTTATCAAATTTACAAGGATAATTTTCTCGCAATATAAACCACATGAAGTATTGCATGGGTCAGAGAAGCTCCCTCTCATCAAGCCGTGACATTTAGATTGGCAACTATTTGACATTGTTCTTCCTTCCAGGCATAGCTCTTAGTCTACAATACTATCAATTTGTTTCGCCCAACAAAGTCGAATGAAGTCACGCCCTGAAGTACAGTTGCATTAAGAATTGGCAATCACACTATACTACGTAATTAAGTCTAGTGTTCTGGCAGCTACAACATGAAGTGGGAAAGTCGGAGCATATTGCGTCGTGTGACGCTACAGTGATCGCGCCGTTTGATTGATGTCGCTTTAATCCTTGATCCTGGCAAACAGGGGTCCGGAAGTTGGTGGTCAGCCACGTGATATGCACCTATTATCGTCCTACGTGCCGGTGGGCCTGTGGGGCTGAGGGCTGCCGGAGTGGGCGATGGGGTGGGGTTGGGATTACTCACTCCTCTCCTGTACCTGTATTTATGCTGGCCATCTATAGGAGTGTGTGTGTTCATGGCTATGCATATATACTAGCATGTTTACATGGGTATGCATGTATACACATGCAGTAACAAATTTAGCAGTATATCTGGAAGTTGGTGGGTTATTCTTATGAGCGCTTTTTTTCCTTCTTTTAAATAATTACGGATATTATACCCAATTTACTCCTGAAATTGTTATGGCTGCTGGATACTTTTCATAACCATGCCACTCTTTGAGAGACCATAGTGTCGTCATTTACAAAATTACAAGTAATTTATCCTTATGTCGACTCATTTCCCATGTTCCCTGTAAAATGTAATGTTTAGGTACAGGAAGGTATACTAAGCAGTTGAGGGTTAATTCAGGTGCGTGTTTATAAATAGTCTGGACCATATACTTATTAGAACGTATCTGGATGTCTATATGGCTAAATGAAAGTGTGAGGTTACATTTCATATATATTAAAGTCGGTCAACCTTGGACGGATGTGGTTTGACAGATTCAGGCTATATCCACATAATAACCGATATGATATCAGTACCTAGGTCACTCAGACGGGAATTTGAACTTCCTGTGCTAGTTTGTTGATGACTGCTTCCAATCCCAATATCAGTGTCCTTAACTATAAGGCATCATAACTTAGTCTTTTGTTCAGTTTATTTGAAGTTCCATTTGACCTATCTGGCCACTGGAATTGGGGCCTCCCAGACTGTTTAGTACATCTTCTACCCCTCAGGCAGTTTCTGGATATTTGTTTCTGGACATTTATCCCTGGACACTTACCCAAGGGATCAAGGAATCTGCATGTTTGGTTTTGCCCTAAGCATCATGTCAAGCCTGCAGTCAACCCCCCAGTGGCTACATGGACCCAAACTCATCGAAAAAAAAAAGTGCTGAGCTGGCCTGACACTCTGTGGACGGCGGACAGGTACCCACTCCAGTGTCCAGACGACACCCCCACCCACCCACCCGCCGTGACGGCGAACAGTACCCATGGGGATACACTTCAGGCTAGGTCTCCTCCTGCTGCTCATGAAGCCAGGTTAGACGGGAGTCGGCCCGGGCAGTACAAAGTAAGCCGGCCTCCAGTGTGTGGACACGGACCTGGTAATTGGCATCCCGTGTCGTCCTCCTGCGTGTAGCGACGTCTCCGCCCCGTCTCCCCCATCCCCGCGCCCCAGTGGAAGACGCTCAACGTCATGTTGACGTCATGTCGACGTCGCGCCCTCCACGTCAATCTGACATGGTGGACCATGGCCGCCTGAGGGCGCTACGGACTGATCTACATAATCCAGCCAATCAGCGGCGTTTCCGCATGTGGCGCTGCACATGCGCCATGAGACTGAGGCCCCTGGGCGTATACGGGGATGGGGTATGGGGAGAGAGCTTTACATGATTTATATGCGGGTTGATCAGAAAGACATTCATCATTTACCTGCCAAAAAAGGAATTACGGCCTAGGGTACGTCTGCACCGGCCTAAGCCGTATTGAATCTATCTGGCGTATCGCAGCATTAGGCAGCCTCGACATTCCCACTTATAACCGTAGGATATAAATGCCTATAATTTCCATCTATATTACGGGCCCTGGCAGTAACTGCTGAAGCAGCTGTAATGGATAGATCCCAGTAGGCGAAACTAACCAGGCACGTAGTGTACGTTAGTCGTTAATTCTCATGAGGACCACAGGGATCTTAACTTCATATCTATTTCCACATTTAAATAAGATAAATGACTTTTATTTCTACTTGAAGAATGTCTCAGTTACTTGTACAGACTTATGCTGTAAGCTAGAACACATATACTTGAGCTATTATGCAGATAGTCACAAATAATGTGGTTTAATTTTCGCGAACTAGCTATTTCAGAGTCAGTTGGACTCGAACATAAGAGCAAGGAGGAAGTAAATAGAATACCACTTGTCATGGCTAAGTGGTTAAACAAGATCGTTCATTGGTCATTCGTTTACTAAGGAAGAGAGTATCTGTATTATATAAACTATTTCTACTTAAAGATGTTGCCGTTTTATAACACATACTCAACAATTTGTCGAGGTTTTTCTATCCATGCACATCAATCTCATCGGCTCCAAATACAGTCCAGAACTTTTTTTAATGTATGTGTATCAGCCGTATGTGCATGTACCAGTATACTAACTTTCCTAGTCTACGTTAAGCCATTTTGTCAAAATGTTTTAATGTGAATTTCCAACACAAGGCCATACCAGTTGCAAGTTCTATGCAATTTTATACGTAATGCCAAAGCAGTTGTTAAAAGCGGTCTGGTTTCAAACATACAGTGACTAGGACCACCTGGTGTATATCAGACACGTAGTTTACGCTAGAATGAAAAAATATTATCATACTAGTGATATATATGCATCAAAGGCCATCAATACATGTTGGCCCCGCAGATTAAAAGGTCCTGCAGCTAATGCTCTAAGATCGGATACAAATTGATGGCGTTTTGATCCCTATATTTATCAAAGTGATGAATGCTGCCCGCTTCGCTGTCTTTAAAATATTGCCCTAGGGAATTAAGGTTGACACGAAAATATCTTCCCCGTGAATTGATAATGTGTCATAAATTATTGCTCAAACTGGAATGTGGAGAGTGGCATCAATATAGGAAAGTTTCTGTTTAGAGTCACACATACATGAAAAGCCAAATGAAGTGGAACAGTTTTGTTTATCAAATAATCATTTCGCTGATGATGCAGGCTAATCTAATATGACCGAAACTGAGTTGTTGTTGAATCAATAATCAAATTGCAGTGATGCCGTTATAACCACGATAAATGTTTTATCATATGCTGCTATTTTATTGACATTAATACCAAAATAGAAATCTCCCGATGAAATTTACATTTCAAAGACTGGCGCCAATAGTCGGTATAATATAATGTGTGTGTATATAATTCTATTACTGCTTTATCATTTAACACACGCCCCATGCCCTGCACGGCTCAACTAGAAGAAAAAAAAGTTCTGTAATTGCAAGTTGATATCACAATATTGAAAAATATATATTTACTATTCTTTACTGTGAATTGATGACTCTAACCTGGTGCGAAGTTGAAAATACTCCCCATTTCTAAATCATTAGAAAATGCATTGCAAATTCACATGGTTCCCAAAATGGTTACAAACATCACATGATTTGAAATATCAGAACGGTGAAACAACTCAATCCGCATACACAGCACGTGAATATTGAATCAAGGGAATAGCTCGCTATAACTCACTCAGCATGCAGATGTGAGTTGCTCACCTTGAACGTCGAAGCCCTAACCCTGAACTGCTCAGCGGGGGGTCAGACTGATACAGAGAACGCCACTACCTGGGTTGGCACGGACCCGACTCTAGCGAGCTGCTCGGCCAGTAGCGAGCAGCTCAAGTCTTTTGGCTTGCTAACTTATTGATGCTTCTCGGCACCTGCAGTGAGCGTTTCCCGGCGGCGACTGGGGTGTTTACTAATGGTTGGCTGGACTTATATCCACTTGCCTGTACTTCATTTCACGCCCTTCACCGGCAATGGGGGTCAGGGTCGGCGCACTGGGCCAAGGGGATGCACTTAGTGACCCCGACATTCAACTGGTGGTGGTTGTCGATAAAGCATGAATATTTACAAACAAACAGCCATTACAAATGCACACCCGCATAGTAATACACCTGATTCCTAGAATGTTACATGTATATTTAAGTATGTATGCGGTGGTTATGTAAACAGCACTTTATAGAGTTTTCCAGTTTTAGAAAGTGTCGGACGTTTTACTTTACGAATCTGACTTTCTTTAATCATCATCAACATTTACTAAAATTCAAACCATGATTATTATTTTGGTTTAAACCAAATAAAAACCAAAACCCACAAGCTTATGAGAAATTCCATTCAGAAACTCATAATTTCCAGGAGCACGTACAGAACATTTTTTTGATCATGCGTCATACAGGTAACCTTACCCAACATCAGGAACAAAATGTCCATTGTAATGGCCGCCAACGTGCTTATTTCGTGAATGAGTTTCTAAAGGTGGGTTTCAATTTGAGTAAAATTAAGGCAGTACTTTCGTGTTTAACCTTTCAGGCAGATTGCACTGTGGGTCGCCTGGCGCGTACAACATCGGCACGGCGGACCACAGGCCAAGGCCAAGTTAGTCAGTATTTATGAGGAACAGGCTTGTTAAAATGGAATTCCTACCAGGTAGTAAAAAGTGGGTAGTGCCACCCACACACACACCGAGATGGCAGGCTCTGGTATCAGATGGGCTTTGTCTTGCGGCCCACTGTTTTGTCTGGCGGTGGAACAAGAACAACATTAAGACTGTGAGAAGGCATTTCTGACGTTTATTCAGAGGCGTTTTTTTCACCAGCTTCTTTCCCAGAAGTAAAGAGCAAGGGAGGAAACAGATCGGCTGTCTGGCCAGTGCTACTAATAAAATAGGCAATGCAGTATGGTGACTGTAAGTCAAGTACAGAGCGCTGGCCTTCCTGATAACAACGCACTTTCTGCCACATTGGAGCCATATTGATGGACAGCCCGATCCAGTTTTCCCCCCGTCAAAACAATCAATTTTGTCAAACTCTGTAAAAGGAATCAAAAGAATTGGACACCAGCTGTACTAGCTTTTTGATAGCGGATGGGAAGCTGGAAATGCCATTGAGCGATGATTCAGCTTGAGGCCTTGACGGCGGAGAAAAGAGGTGACATTAAAGGAGCTGCTCATTGGACATGACCGGTGAGCAGCTCTCAGAGGGGACAAAAACTGGGCCGGAAGGCCAACAGCACACTGACAGTCAAGGAATGCTCTGGAAGATCAGAAATCTCTGTGGTCCTGTCAAAGGATATGTGCCAACGATACATCTCATGGTTATTCAAAGGGAAAACAGCACTTCCGCATCGATTTAGTCTTCCTAGTCCCTTTTAAGGCTAGATTATCAGAGGTAGCGTAGACAATCTACAATCTAGACCTAAAAGACCCCTTTCTAGAGAAGTAAATCTCCATAATCCCCTTTTCAATATCCATCACCTTTTTTTATCATTAAATTGACCAAAGTTTGGAAGAATCATTTTAATGATTTTTGTTGTTGAGAAATTGAAAATTCAGAAACTGATAGAATAGATATATGATTCAAGCAATATATTTGTACAAGTTCAACTTCAAGGAAGACATACATACTTGATATGCCGTATGAAAATGGGGAATTTGACAAGGACTTATTCCAGTAAGAGATGGGTTTGTGTCTATAACCCATAACTGGCTGGTGGTCTGGGCGTACGATCGAGTGTCAGTTATCTGGGTCGGGCATAAGGGCATCAACCGCCTATCTCTAGACCTGCAGTCCTCTGGTACAATAGTGATTCCTGTGCCCCTGATAAAGTGACCATATAAATGTGTCGGGTGATTTCTCCCAGAGAATCGATCTTATCGATGGTACGGTATTGCTTAAACTGAAATTTAGGTTTCAAATACTACATCTTGAACTTATCAAATTCGATAAAAGATACTCCGGATGGCCCCTATCTAATTTACTATCATATATGATTATACGCAACCCTGTCCCAGATAGCTTAGATGTTGCAGTATCTAACATCAATATCTCGACACCCACACCAGATCATCAATACCAGCTAGCGCACCTAACCACTTCAGACTAACTCTCTTTACCAATTTGCATGACATACCCTAATCCCACCATACATCGTTCAAGTCGATAAATTTCCGTGAACTCGCGTGCTAACTAGCACAGAAAGACCTGGCTGGGGATAGAATGCAGGACGTGTGAAAGTGTGCCAGTCGCCCTAGAAGAGCGGTCAGCACTTAGTGTGACAGCAGCCGGCACATGCGAAGCTAATATATCTCAGGGCCCTCCGGTAAGCTGTCACAAAATCAATAGGCATCTCCGATGGACACGGGAGGCAGAGACTGCGGCGACCGGCGCCGAGGTGTGTGGATACACCCTCGCCTTGTGCAACTGTCATGAGCTGCTCGGTGCACGAGCACTCGGGCAGAAGAGCTGCTCAGTGCGGGAATACAATATGGAGGGTTGTATACATACATCGGTACATATATGTCCGTGTATGGTATCGGGATGTTGGACTGAAAACACCAGCACTGCATTACGAGTGGAATACTTTATACCCTAGATATATACATATAGGCATAGGTACATATATACGTATAATATACATTTTATTTATATTCATAGAAATATGAGTGTTAGGCCCAATGATATTTTTCAAGTTTTTCTGTGATTGAATCAGGAGGCACCGTCAGGAGATCCAAATAGTGAAATGCAATACAGTCGCGACTGTATTGTTATCTGGAAGCATACTAGGGCAATCGGGATGAAGGGTACTCCGGCCATTGAACTCTTTTGATATAAATTGATTTTGTATAGGGCCTATAAATGTAAGGAAAGATCAGAACTATGGTCCAATCCTCTCCTTGTGAATACGACCAGCAAGCTCTCCCTGTAGAACCTACATATAAATGCCTCTATATTATTTACTATAATTGTGATAGCCGTCTGGTTCACTGCGTCTGTCAATCACATTATTAATTCATTTGTCACCAAAGTGTCATTACTCGTATCAGCACTAATCCCATATCTATCATATAAAGTTCAATCAGCCACACACGTCATATATAGGCAATCAGGCCCGCTGGTATTATATGGTAGTGTCAATAGAGTGCGAGGAGTGTATAGTTTATGCTGTAACCTACTCCACACAGATCTAGGCACATCTCTATTACTCTCATTTCACCGTACCATGCTGTGCCTACAATCACGCTGGCCTATACCCACATAACCACCCTCACCCATCGACCACTACATCATAAGCAGGCACAACGCGTCCACCCGATGAATCCAATGATCCAGAATCATTGCGATTTGCCAGCCTCCGCTCTGACACTGGAGGCGCCGGGAGCACGGAACTGGGTCACAACCACAAGCTGTGAGGTAGACATACTATCCCTCACGCCTCACTTCTGAGCCGCCGCTGCTGCATTATGAGCTGCTCCGAGCATATCACAGCCACGTGCGCCTGCCTCTATGTCCCTCTCTAACATCTCCAATAAAGAACCCCATGCCCCCGGCCTCCTGCTGCTTCCGTGTTTCCCTTTGGTGACTGAGCTATATTGGGCACACCACACATCCCCACATGAGTAGTATAAGGATTGGTAGATCGGTTTCAAACGTTGCACTCTGTTGGCCCACAAACACTCCACAGAAGTACATTGTTATTACGACGAGGTGCGTTATGACCCAGGCTCACTGCAGGCTTATACCTTCCTGCAAGCGGTGAGCTTGGGGTGAGTGACCTGCTCATGAGGTGCTCAGCACTTGCTCTGACCGACTCACCCCACGCACCCCTAACACCAAGCCTCCCCCAGTCTAAACACTGGGCGACTCAGCACTGTTTTCCCTGCCTGTCGGGCCCCCGAGGCTGAGGCAGTAGTCTCACGTGGATCCACTTGGTGCTACCTTCCCAGAATCGACGTGTACACCCCACCTCCCCCCACCAGGTCTCAGTAGCCGGCCGGCCCCGACAGGCCTCTGCCAGTACCTCGTAACGTAAGACATGCTTATCCATCCGTCAGGCAGCTAGCTACTGGATCGGTATATATATGACTGGTCCATATTGTGACCGGTGTGGTGATTAACTGGTTATGTTTACAGGACCACGGTTATAAACAGGAAAATACTACGGCAGTAATATATAGGTTATATGTGTTTTCTTTTATGTGATAAATATTATATTTTTGAGATATTGTATTTATGCACGGCTCGCTCAGAAATGATGTTTTCTAGACGCATATTTACATTTAAGCAGCACTTTCACTTACTGTCATAATAATAACTCTCCTGCAGGGCAAAATATGCAAAGTCGATGTTATTGTGAAATGCGAGTCAGTGTTTGCAGCATAAATAACTAATCAAATGCAAAACTCCCCCTTTAAAATGCCTATCGATTTCTGTTGTTGTACTACTATGGCCACTTTGCATGAATAATTTCATGATATTTGTTCTCTGACTAACAAATGGCCCATTAAGTATTCGTCCCATTCGCGTGGTGCTACATCGTGAAATAATGCTATTTGCTTGGGCTAGCTGTGGTACCAACAATACTAGAAGGCTCAGACAAGAGAAATCTGATAATCAGAACCGCTTAGAAAAAATTGTCTTTATAATTTGAAAGAAATTGAGAATAAAGCTGTCTTTCCCCAGTTAATTTGTGCACTTCAATTGAAGATAGATAAAGGAAAATATGTTTATGAATAAATGAGAATAATTGAATATGAATAAAGTTATATAGAACATCCTCCATGGCATGTATTATCCAATGACCCTTGCATGCAAATGATAATCAACTCATGTGACCCCAGTAACCACAGCGAATTACTTTCATTCTGACATGATGTTGATGTACCAGCTAGCATATATCTATCCCATTAAACATTACAGGAAAGCGGTTTCAAGGTTGTTTTAATCTCTTTGATTGTATATGTAGATGGCTGTTATTTACAAAATACATATATGTACATGTACTATCAGATTTTCCCTTTGATTCCTCGTCCACAAATCATACACTAAGAAAAAGAATCAACTTTTATTTCCAAGTAATAATGTCTCCTTATCACACACATATAGCTAAGTTAAAGCGCACATGTATAGCACTTGATACCAATTTAGGACTATACGTACAGCCAAGCCAAGGTTTGTCGATCCCACGTCTCCACATAAACCCCGGAATCTTAAGACCTTATAGACCCGGGACAGTGTGGATCAAAGGCAATATAAGACATATAGCTGACACTGCTAATTCCTACTCAGAAGAAGATGAAGACGGAGTGTTTTTTTCCCTTGTAGGCAAGGTTATAGATCGCCATGATGCCTCGTTAGAACGTGCGAGCTGCTCGGCCCTGCATGGTATTGATTCTCCCCCTCCTCCAGCCTTGATCCTGACCGGACCGGGGGACACTCCAATCTGTGCTGGAGGAATCCTCATGCTACCCTATCAATTACCTCCTCTGGTAGGGACATGATGATGACGGGCCCGGCCCCTCGACCCATAAAACAAGGGCCGGGAGTCGGGGGGCCGCCTCCAGGGTCAGGGTTATGCATTAGGTCATTAGGAGGGGGCGGCAGTGATAGCAGTACTGAGTCTCTCCCGATGGTCTCCTCTATGAGCCCCTCCATGTGAGCCGTCCCGCCCCGAACCCCGTTACTATAAGTATAATAAGCCCCCGTTAACCCTCGCTTCTCTCAAGGTCCATCGGTAATGTAGCCACTAACCCGGATCTCCCAGCTGGCTGCCCTCTATCAGTCGGTATGGAAAGGTCAGGGCAATACTTATATGAGGACACGCCATGTACATGAGTCAATTACCTACAAATAATACAGTTGCAATATTTCTTTCTAGCAACTGTATACTTATTATTAATATATAAGAAAAGCATATATGTGCACGTGCATTTTCAGTACTGGATCACAGCACAAGTATAGAACGACACATGCCAAGAAGCATGCAATATTTATCTACGTCTGTATAATACATCCCCTGGCTCCAACCCTTCCTTACATACCAACGTACCCCTTCCGCCCGTGGAAGCGAGTGGATAGGTGAGTGAGGGGAGTGGCCTAGCAGAAGGGCTGCATACCGTACAGGGCATGGCTGGGCGTGGTAGGGTTCCAGGCGTACAACCCCAGATGCACCACGAATGACTTTTAATCTTTATATCTGTTATCCAGTTGGGACTCTCTTTTTTCGCTGGCATGTCATATTGACATTGAGACAATCAAATGTATATTTGTAGCTGACATATAGATGTACTTTGTTCCCTAACCATCCCAAAAGTGCGACTATGTGATTTTACTTTTATTACAATTACAGTGTTCGAAATTAAGGGCGCACCCTGCACCCGGTGTGCACAATTTGGCTGCAGGGTGCATGCTTTTTAGGAGGCATGCACCCGGCATGTGCAGGCTTTTTCAAAAGTTTAAAAGTCATTATATAGTAGTGTGTGCATCAGAAATATACCGGGTGCATGATCTTAAGCCCCCATGCACCCGGAGTGTGCATAAAATAAATCCTTAATTTCGAACGCTGAATTAGAATACACAAAAGTTACACTAATGGATAATATTTACTTTAATATCGCTTGTTTTTGTATGCGCCTTCTCTTATGTCACCAGTATTAATATATACGCATTGGACAGGTGCGGGTGTATTAATTTTCTACAGCCCGCATAAAGTTGATAGACCTACAATGTGACATGGTGATCTTCAGGATATCCAGAATTCATATTTACCTTGGGAGAGGGGCATTCAACAGTGAAAGTTCATATTCCCTTACTGTTTATACAGTATACGTTTCAAACAGTGAACATTTTAACCTTCACTATTGATTTTGTTATATATACACAAAAACTGTAGATCTAAATTGATCTGGTAGCAAGAACCATGATGTGTCACATATTTTCCAGTCCTTTCAAAACAATTGACTTCATGATAATGTCACGTCAACGTTTAGGAATAATATGTAGCTCCATCAAGATTGGTTGATTAGTTTAACTTCTGGCCAACCCTTCAGGGTTCTTTCTAGACTGCACAAGGTATTGTTGTGAAAGTTCAGCTATAGTTTTATGCCACACAGGTGTTGACCGAACCTATGAGATGAGGTGCTATTTGTAGCAGTGGGACCCAATACCATCTTTATAGTGCTGCCACACTGAGATATTAACATGTCATAGCTCCACGAAATCCCACCCAGTCACATTATACTGACACCAAGCTGACCAGTCACGTTTCATGGTTTTAACTTTGTACTGAGTTCCAGGCAGGCTGTGACCACTACCATTTCTTTCTTCTTTTTATTTTTTTTTATTTAACCACATTCATACATAATGATCTTCCATGTAGGTTGGATGTAACATATAATATATCTATACAATTATCACAAATTTTGCCATGCCTTGATTGCATGAGTTTATGGTATCTTGGCACTGCTTATGATACAGGGTCAATTCTGTCGTCTAATAACGTCTAGGATTGCATGAGTTTATGCTATCCCAACAGTATCTAATCTTCAACATTTCTAAAGTCTTTGGTATGACTCGGCCAAGATGTTCAATCAAGAAGGATAGCTATCTTGCATTTCAATTTGCCTATGCTGAATTATATGCCATATAAAATAAGATTAGTACGATATTTATATTTAGTTGAAGTACCATGGATTTACTAGTAGAAATATAAAATAATTCTGGCTGCCATAACCATTAGCAATGCCTCCTCAGGCTATCTATTCAATTTAGTAATGCATCGTGAAATTAAACAACAATAAAAACTCTGTAGGCCATCATATTCAATATACATTCGAATGATTAAACAATTTTCCTCTTTCCTTCGCTCTCCTCGCTGTCATAATAATGCCATCTCGGCGAATGGACCGGCATTGAATCAGCGGCGGTCGCTGCCAGCATTGACCTAAACTGTAGAAACCAATCGACACTTGCACCTATTCGATTTGCATTGCATTGCAGCGCTGCAAAATGGAGTAGTCAATCAGCCGATTACTGGTATGCTGCTGATGTTGTGCTCTGCTATGGGTGTGCTGAAGGTAGGGGTGTGGGGTGGGTAAGGCGGGAAAGGTGGGGAATGTGGGGAAGGGATGCAGGGGGATGGGGGGTGAGGTGGGAGAGAGATGCTGGAGGATGGGGGGTTAGGGGCCGCATTCTGGATCGATATTTGGGTTGGTGGGAGGCGGCGGCGGCGGCGACTCACCACCTCGCCGGGACGCCCCCTATTCATCAGACGGCCTGTTCACCGGCCGTAGGTGTAGTGAATCGACCACAATAGGCAGGGGTTTGTACGGCTTGGCTGGCTGGCTGCGGCAGGAAATCCCCTGTTGGCGACTACTATGCCGCTAATGCTGGGAGCTGCTGATGACGGTGTCACTTCTACTACTGCTACCTTGTTCTCCAGCGGTGAACTTTGATTATAACGTAGCAGTTGTGTGGTTTTAGTCATAGTAGGGCTCTGGGTAAGGTGGATAATTTACTACATGAGAATGAATTGCCTGAGGGAGTTTCTTTTAAAGTTCCAGAAAACAAGTTCCGGCTATTATATAACAAAGCTAATTGCAACAGAATGGAGGCTGCATCTCCTTTGACATTATAGTTTATACTGTCATACAGTCCCCATTATTTTCAGTATTTCCGATAACATGATGTATTTCCGTCCATGAGCTGGTCAGAATAAATCAATACCGAAAAATATAGGTTGGAGAAAACTCCAGCAAAACCGCATAGTAGTCTAGTCGGATTTCTATGAAAAATAAGTTTAGGTGGCATTTTTGAGTAAAAGTTGGGAACAAGGCTATTTTAGACAATTTGGACCTGCTGAATCTGAATATGCTTGTTCCCAAGCTGGATTTTGCATTTTTCACCCCGTTTCCATGGTTACCGTGGAATTTTTACAAATTATGAGGGTAAATCACTTAATTGTTGAAGGTTTCCGTCATATCAGTACCAAATTTTTATCAAACATGCACATGGGTGGTGGACATATTTTGATAATAAAATTTTGACCTTGACCCAAGGTCAAGGTCACTGTTTGGAAGGTCAAATATGGAAATTTGACTAATATGAGTCAGAGTACCCCAATAAAGCCTTAGTTACAGATATATATTCTTAATTCATATTTCATTCTTAGATGTCAAAAACTTTCATAGGCCTATAGCTTACATTTCATAATGGTTGAAAGAATATAGTGGGACCCGACAATATTTGACATTGCTTTATCCAACAGTCATCCTCGTCAGTATTCTATCTATTAGAGTCCAAGACAGCAATATGATTATTGTGTTCTACCTTAATACCCCACAAATTGCTTTGCCAAACTTCCAAGATTACTTTTAGTCTATTCCAGAACTGTCCAAATAAATAAAACAATGAACACATTAATCAACTAACAATCGTATCCCTCTTCCGCCGACAAGTCATTCATTTTAGAATACCAGGCCCTATATTATGTTCAAGGAGAAAGGGCAGAGGCCTAGTAACTGTTATCAGATGAGGTCTCATCACAGACAAATACAGTAAACTAATGGAGGGTCCATCGCCACAGAGGGACTGTAAAGATGCCTTGATAACCCGTAGTGTTATTAGCAGATTACAAGCCGGTTTGATTCCCCAATGTAATCAAGCTTATTAGTTCCAATCAAGGCGTAGTGGCTGCCCGCGGGAAACTGCATTGTAGTCTTACATAAGGCGTGTCTATGGGCCGCCGCGTCCCAGCGGACGGGCTCGGTTACTATGCACGCCACCAACGGGTATTTTCGCTGGTCTTCAGCGTGAGAGCCCAGTCCTTGGCCTGGCTGCATGCCAGCTGGCGGCTGTATTGCCGGGTCCCGGCGGACGAGTCTGGGTGCCTGGGGAGGGACAAACCCCTGCAGGCCACGTGGGAAGCCATGGGTGAAGCCATGGGTGAAGCCACCGTGAAAAGTAGCCCTTCTGGTATAGTGTATTGCATAATGCTGGCTGCAGCTCAAAGGAAAGACAAAAAACTGCTTTGAAGTACTTAATTCCTCTCGGGAAATAGAATGATACATCCATACAACCAGGAATAATTTGCCACAGCCACATCTTTCAATCAGTCATAGCTATATATGGGCTTCGGGTGCAGTTGATTCCATCTTGCGACCTTTATCAATTAAGGCTAGACATTTTGTCTTCAAAAAAGCTTTCCTGATAGAAACGCGCGGGCAATGACAATATGGACCATGACTTGTGTTAATTAGAAACAAAAATACAATATAAAAAAGTTAATTGGAAAGGATAAAACATGTTTAGGTTTTGACGGAACGATTCAGGTGTAACATCCAATTGTGAAACTAATTACAATGAGGTGGTAATGACAATGATTAAAACAGTGAATGTATGGTCATGTTTTAATAGCTATTGCTCTCTGGCTCTGTGAAAACTAGTCAATTTGAGAATGGTGGTTGAAGGGAATCTTGGTAAGCAGATTTTGTCATCATATGTAAAAGGCTTGAGGCTTTATTAACACATCTAAATGACTTACAGTCTCAACTGTATATTAAACACATCCAGTTTCAGGAAATGTGCGTCATGAACATAAACTGACTTCAGGATATAGCCAGTACTTAACATATGCTACCGCCATACCTAACATCAGTTGCCATCAGAGGTAGATTATGTCTGGTTGGATGGGCAAAGTAAACTCTACCATCTGACTGGTCCAATAGTGCTACGCCGTCTATTCTAACTTGCACCTGGGTTCACAAAGAGTTTTTTTAAAAACCCTCAATCACGGTACTAACAGCAATCTGTGACTTTGTAAGCCATCGACCCTGGCTCTGGGACAAGTGAAAATGAGGTCGGGCTTGTCGGAATTTAAGTAAAATACTGGCAGATACATTGAATATTGAAGGGGACAATTACCAATCGCCTACATTGCCCTCAGGCGCGGTGCTAAACTCCTTTCTACGAACTGCTCACTTGGGATTAGCCAGTGTCGGTCACCTTGTCAAATATGACCCCCTTGGCTTATCTGGTATATAATCCTAGAGTGGGATATAGGTCAATATTTCAGTGGTAGAATAGAAGGGGGCATTATGTTAGGCCGTTAGCTAGGAGTCAGATGTGTTTCCTCTCCCCAACATACTCCTTACTAGGATACTTTGGAGGTTTAAGTTAGGTGTGTAGGTTTTGTGAACCAACCTGTTATCACAGTAGTGCGAAGTATCGGGATCGCGGTTGGGCCCACGACATGCATGTATAACAAACTCTGTTTGACTTAATATAGTATGAGTGAAAGTTGATTACTATTGATTATTGTAATCTAAATTTATATTAAACAGCCTTTACAACCTAGATTGAATGTAATGTTCCCCTTACGCAGCATCGGCAAACAATATGATGAAGCATACAACTCAGTAAACAAGTTAGCATGGCCAACTCGATCTGTACGATCATGTTAAATGTCCATGTGGGCTTTCCTTCTATCAAAAACACCACTTGATTATGCATATTTAGCCACGAACTAGAATGTCAACACAGTTGGATGATCAACCACATGGTACTAGTTCATATAGAATCAAATACAAGTAAGAACATCGTTAAAAAGAGGTTTATTTTCTCAGTTTCAGGCACCAAACCCTATAACGTCATGCAATGTTGATAATTCAATTTATCAAGTGAAAACAAACTGTTTTCCTGCGTGGGCAATACATTCAAGTTACAATCAGTGGCGTACTAAATGACCATCGGGAGTGCCACAAAAATGTTCCCATGTAGCATCGGGCGGGCCGAGATAAAGCACACTAACGGGCCCAGACTGCCATGACCCCGCCCGCTGGCATGCCAAGCCGTGATAGAGTAGGGGCTGAGTGAGCCCACTTTGTGTCCTTTGCTGACAGGGCATTCAGTCAATGACCGAAGCCATGCAGAACGCTGCCTATTTGTTTTGGGTCCGGTAGCAGCCAAACTGGTTTAGGGCGTGGGCCAGCGCGTAACTGGTGGACTTGCAATTACGACGGGTGTGGCGCTCAATATGGCCAGGGCACACGGGGTAGAACTTAGAAGGCATGGAATATAGCATAAGGTTTTGGCAGGAGCAACTGATTTGCTTCATTTTTTAAAGATGTAGGCGCTGGTGATATGTATGGCTGTTAAACTTGCTTTTACTGTTTAAAATGAAGAAACTATTTCCAAAACAATTCAGATTTCCTTAAAGATATTTACTTGTATACTTCTAGCACGGATGAATAAGCATCCGGCTCTGCCGTGCATACACTTATTATAGATGCATGGTTGACTTATTTATCTTTGATTAATGAATGGAAGCAGAGTTGTATCCACATAGGTTTTGACATTCACAATTCTGGTTAATGGATAGTGATAAAACAACTTAGTCTGACATTGAAAGTCTGAGTATGTGGCTTTTAAAATAATTAGTAATAATCATTCTAATCGTATGAAGACCTCATATTCCTTTCTACATGCGACCACTGGAAACGAAGGCACTGAAAACCGTGATATTTGGTCTACGTGTTTAATCAGCCTAATGGACGGATATAAGAAATCGGTATTCTGTCAACAGTCTGTGTCTCTGCAGAATATGTAAATGCATTGTCTACACAATCACATGAAATATAGATGTGTCTAATGTATGTGCACATACTTTCCTGGTGATATGTGTGCTAATAAGAACAGTTATTTATTGAGCAATGCATGCACCGAACATCTGGTCCATGAAAACTCCGTTCACACATCAATAAGTTGGTGACGTAACGATGTTAACACATCTGACAACTTCGACTATATCACATGTAATACATGTAGATATTGATTCGTAATACTCACTCATAATGGCCGGGTTTAACGAAGCAGCTACAACAGCCTCACTTGTCTAATATTGCAAACTTACACGTATAATACCACATAAGTATCACTAATGCACTTTGAAGTAACCAAGAATTAGCTGCAACAACCCGTTGTAACATATTAAACTATAGGATGTGATGTTATCACGGCCATAATAATAGCCTTACTTAAGTGATATTGTTCAGGTTAAGGATTGGTTCACTTGGAGTTTGAATTGAGGAATCTACAGTGATTGTGAGTTCAGCTGGGATTTATTAAACTGTTGATGTGATTGGAGTTCTAGTCACTGTTGTAGACTTGAAATCAACATCTATGCTGGTGGCTGTTATGTCCAAATGTTATTTTTAAACGGGTACAAAGCTTTTGTTCCCCGCCTGTGTTATGTAAGTTTCCTCACGGTCACTATAATGAAAGTGGGTCTCTTTCCTGCGGATTGTTTTTCCCCCCTGAATCTTTATATAGTATAGTATTTATCAAATTTTGAAGATAATGTATTTCAGAGATGTCCTACTCGTTTTTAGGTATGACAAAAATAAGTCATTATTCCTCAAAGAGGACAACAGTTCGCTATTTAGGATATACATCATTAGAAGTGATATAGCCTTGCAAGTTGCATATATATGGTTTTGGTGATACATTGTGTGAAGCCTACAGATGCATGGGGTGTGAGAGTCAACACTTCCCCAGCCTGTGTAACCCCATATGACGAAGCCAGCTGGTGTGGACACACCTCTTGTGGCCATCTGGACCCATCGTCCGGGTGGTTGGTGAGAAAAAATACACGTCACCAATTAGGTAGCCGATATATTGCTTTGGGATGACTCACTCCAATATCCACATTCAGGTCTACTTAACTGTTAATAAATACTTTCTTGTAAGTTGATAATAGACCCAGGATAGAGTATTTATACCGATTATGCAGTGGTTTTGCACAAAGAGAATAGGACATATAGAGGATACTAAAGATAAATATACCAAAAGGTGGAAATAACTGTCTAACCAACACCAGGAGTTTAAGTTCAAGATTGTGAAACTTTATTTGGGATTAAACCGTCATGTTTCGGCCGATTAAGGCTTTCTTCAGGGTTGCTTAAATAGATAAAATATATTTATTTATCAGCTATTATCAACTTATCATCTATTCAGATATATGCATATTATGTATATATCTAAATAGGTAAGTTCTGGCATAAGTACTGTCTGAATAACCAAGGATTTTCAATCAGGTTTATACTAGATGACCTCTGATTTAATTAACATAACCAAATGAGCATGCAACTCAGGGGAATAATCATGTATTTGTAAGTTTTGGTTGAAAACTAAGTACTTAACGTGACTCGCAAACACACCAAATCAAAATGCGGTTGCTACTGTGCCTGGATACAAGTAACTGGAAGCAGTCAGAGCGGCTGTCGTAGGGGTGGGGGTACGGGGTGAGGCGAGTCATGGCTGCATGTACTAACTGAGTCAAGCAGCTAGTCTAGGCCGACCGCCGCCTTGATGTGGTTACCAGAAAAACTTGGTTGCCAAGTGGTCAAACGACGGCCGCCATTGTTATACGTGGGGCTCAATCTGGGGCTAGCAATCATGGGGGCGCGCGATGGGCGCTGACATGCTACTTCATAATCTAGCATACGCCAAGTAGCCATTTTATGGGCCCCGTCGCTCATATATGGCCTCCAAACAGCCGCTTCCCCGCCAATGCGGGTTATATAAGCAAACAAGGTTGAGTAAACGAAGTGGGATGACGCCATTATTGGAAATATTGTGGCACAATATTATTGGCTTA
The DNA here is from genome assembly GCA_936440205.1 of Lepidonotus clava. Lineage (NCBI taxonomy): Eukaryota > Metazoa > Annelida > Polychaeta > Phyllodocida > Polynoidae > Lepidonotus > Lepidonotus clava. Next base: position 27,637,764 of record OW387135.1, read on the forward strand.
TAGCAAATACTCTTTGTTCTTAATAAAGATAAATATATGCTCAGATGCAATACGATCCCCATCCTTCTACAGACGTCACATGAATTGCATGGCCTTTTTTTCTTCTTAGATTTTCTTGTTAAGCCTCAATCGATACAGCCGTATGCCGTCTCTAGTAGTCTTGGAAGCACAATCTCTCATTCATAGCAAATACTGTATAGACTGTACAGCAATGGTCTGAAAGAGTAATAGTATACTACTGAGGCATTCAGCAAAGCCTTTTCTATGCCCCTCGTGTCTATTGAAGACGATAACTCTATTCAACACAGCGTCAGGTCTTTATCAATGTACATTTTCCCAATATGTTTTTTTCCCTCTGTGATCAAATAAGGTCACGTGATTGTATTGGTAGTGACACGTGACCTGCCTATTGAGTAAGTAGAGATGCTGGTTGCCGCAGAATGACAACAGTACTATGGGCGGCAGCGTTCCAAGACTGGCACCAGCAACATAGTCGTATTTGTGTACTATGTGTGTAGATCTCATAGGCTTGGCAGGTGTTCATCGAATGCTGCCCGGTGCTGCCAGACGTCTAAAACAATGGGTCCGGAACCAAAGGATATTGAATGGTACATCCGACTGTTTCCCGGTCTTCAGATCATGCCCACACAACAGGCATGACTGAACCATTGACAGCGCTTACTACGTACGTCCTGTCGTAACCACTTACAGACCCCTCTCTCTGTGAGTATGGCGCTTTAATGCCATGCCTCACACTATACCACTTTATCAAGATTATGATCGAAAATTAGGAAAAATCAATATGTCCGTATGTTATAAAGGCCATTACACTCAAACCGAGGAATGACGGAGGTCGTCTGGGACAAGGGGGCATGACCATAACCGTTGAGACAACATGTAGAGATATAACATTTACGATCATATCATTTGAAATAATACAAAATTGCTGCATCCATCGGACTGATAAAATGACACAGGTCTCCAAGCTTTCTCTGGATGACTGTGAAACTCGTTCTTTAAAAAAACAAAAATTCTTCAGTTTCACGACCATAGCATTCTGCAAGGTATAAAACCACTTCGGGTACTTGCAATTCCCGCTGGCAGCAGGGTATCAATGCTCACTTGTCAAGGAGAGCCCATAATTTGAGGCAAAAGCCATAATCTCTCCTGCGGCTGCGTGTATGGCACTCGGGGCCGTGATCTATTAGACAATCCTGTGCCTCGGCATCAGCTATTGACAGCGATAAAAGGCAAGCGGCCTCAGCATGGGACCGTCGGGATTAGCTGGTACCCAGCCTCCACTGTCCTACTGTATACAAATATCGGGGGTCCTGCGCAACAGCCGGCAACCAGCCTAGCATCAGGGGAAGCTCACCGGGAGCTCCCCTTAGATGGGTATCGGCGGGCCCTGTCTCCATTCTAAACAGCCCTGTCCAAAGACAACGCCCCTTTTGTTACGTTCTATAGTCTTATGGCGAGCGTGTTACTGTTAATATTCTCCTGCCAGCTATAGAAAACTATTCATTTCTAATTTATAGTTGGCTATTGTGTAGTATTACTTTAGAAACCTACACAATGATTATGCCCTTAGTTATTTTGCAAAATGAAAACGATGATTCTTTGTTATGACTATGAGTATTGATCGGAACCACTGAGAATTTTTCAATGTTGGATGTGTTCCATATCACAACCACCACCGTTCTGTCCTGAACGCCGTGAACCAAGCTAGTTTGATTACCCAAGCATAAATCAATAACATTGCATATAATGATGTTCACCTTTCAGTAGCATTTCGTATTGTCTTTTGCCATAAACATCGACCGGGAACCCTCGAGGTTGACCCATTACTTCTGTTTTATGATGTACGACCATCAAGATCTAACTCAGCATTTTTGAACCACATTTGCGCATGCAAATCTTATAATGTTAAAATCATGATAAACATATTCAATACTATCCGAAAATGTGTGCATATCAGATGTTTGGGTTGGATGAACCTAAGATATTGATCAAGTTAAGGAAACAACACTTATCATGACGGTAGTTTGGCCATACTGGGGCAGAGATGCTCTGCCAAGATCATTATGCAGCCTGCATAATGTTTATGTTTATGATTTGCAAGCTTGCACCTTGGCTAAAGAACCTGTTCAAATCCTCTTCACTTGAGACTTACATAAATCATAAGTAGGCCTCAATCTAGGCCTGAGCTTGTTCTGTTAATTCAATCTTAATTCACAACGTTGTTTATCATTCCTTCCACACTGTGACTATATTCATTTCCAGCTAATATATCTCAACGAATGTTTTCTGCATGTAAATGGCAGTCTGCTATTTAAACTAAATATTTTTCATATGTCAGAATATGAAGTGAACCAAAAGCTGATGTCAATCATAAAAATGACGGACATCTGTCCGCCAATCGCTGTTCATAACGTACTTTTCAGAGGTGATGACATTTGTGATAACATTTCCATTGGACAGAATGGGCTTCTTGACCTGTTATTGTTAATCAACCTGGAAACAAAAGAAGGTCCTAGGGTCAGGAATCATTTCGCCTTGAAATCATGACTGATCAAGTGTCTTAGTTAATGAACTGGGTGGGTCAGATGTCTTTCAGAAGTCCTGATCTGTTATCCAGTAGATAAGAGAATTGTGTAGATTTTGAATTGTGTAGAAAAAAAAAAGATCCGGCTCTTTTTGAAAAAGTTCTCCTTCCGATAGTGGTTGGTAGTAAAAATTAAACTATTAAGGGCTGGAGGGAGCCGTAAAACAACCATAGACTATTAGTATATACTCATATCTATACTCAAAGTGATAAACCTTTTAGATCAGGTTGGCACTTGACTTCTGACCCGTGACTTATCTAATCTTGACAAGTACTATTATCTCCTCTAATCTCCGGATCGTGCTCTTAAGATCAAAGGCACAAAGTCTTCTCATGCGACCGACCAATCATTGGTCTAGTATTCCCATTCATGAACGCCCCATTAACAGAGCTGACGAGAGGGATTCTGAGCATACCAATTATCTGCTCGAGTACTGGTAGTATTAGTAGTACTTATCTGAGTCTGTTTAGAGATCTGTATTAGACTGTATACGTGTTGTATGTCCTTTTATAATTGTTAAAGGATCTAGATAATGAAAAAAAAACACGATTTTTTAAATACGATATTCAACTACTTTATTCTTAACATTTACAGGTCCTACTTTACAGATTGTATATAGAAACCCATTCATGCATTGCATTGTCTTCATTAGTCTTATTTTCAATTCAATTTATGAAATATCAGATAACTCGGCAGCGACTATCCATTTGGAATAACACGGTGGAAACGTCAACATGATTCATGAAACTACTTTTTATCAAATTGCAAAAACGAAATTTGGTTGGAGCGTGAATGACTCAGACAGCATTAGATGAGCAGGTGAAACCGTGGACCATTCAGGCTACCTGGAATCTGATTTATTTTAATATCACGCTTACGCTGTGATGCAGGTAGATTTTTCGGTGCCTGGCGATTCGAAAATGGTAACATTTCAATAATGTACACTAATTGGATGCATTGCATTCACTTGCTCTGTGATAAAAAACAGACAAGGCCGGTGGCAGCTCCCCAGAATCCCTGCCAATAAATATGAGTTGTGACAGATGCAGTGTCGCGGACTGGAGCCGCAGCCATATAAAAACAACTCCTTTGTGTATGATACCTGGACTGGAATCAATCCTTTCTATATATGATGTACGCTGGACTTGTAGTCAGAGTGAAGATGAGGAAGGTGGCAAGCACTCCCCCACTGCTCCCTTGCGGCAGATCCTGACCCACTTTTGTCTGACCTGTGCCAGCCTATAAAAAGCCTACCGCCCACTCCTTCACGGCCTGACAACGCGCCTTTGGAATAACCGGGCTTCCTTGTCACTTTTAGAATTGCCATTCACCTGTTCAGTAAGTTAAGCTTTACGGCCTAGTGAGTATAGCGAGTACTTAAAATTGTTGACGCTTAATACTTAAGGCTAGTGTTACTGGACAGGCAGACCTGTCTGTACCTGTTCAGGTCAGGGTATCCCAGGGTAGAGTAGAGGAGCCAGTTTTCGCGCAGCTCTAGTTTTCGCGCATTTTACGCATTTTTATGAACGCATTTTTTTTAAAGTCATCTCAAACCTAATATTTCACTATGAAATACATGAGGACGTTATGGTTTAATAAATTTGACCTTTTCATATTGATTTGCAAATATATATCCATTCTAAAAGCAAAAAATATCTGTTATAGTCTTGATAATATGGAAAACTGGCGATATCCTAATAATTTCATTTTTTTCTCAAATAAGAGATGATATTTTGATTTCTTGGATAAAATAAAATTCTAACGTGTTAAAATGTTACTGATATTAGTTTGAGGTGATGTCCCATAATATTAATGTCAGAAATGTAATTTTTAAAATAAATAATAGAAAATAGACCCCTGCGTGAAAACTAATGACAAAAAATAAGGCAGTCTTCAGTTTTCGCGCATTTTTCCCTTATTTTTCCGAATTTTCCGAATTTTCACCCATTTTTTTCATGTATAAACTTAAAGAATTATCCAAGCAAGCTTCCATATAAATCTAAGACAGTTTCCTAAAACACATTAACCCAAGAATCAATACTTACAGTTTTGTGTCTTTTATCTAGGCAAATTAATACTCCATGCTGTCATTTAATGAAAATGCACAAATATGCGTATTTTCTACTAATTCTACTAATTATCTATCCTTGAGATTGTAGTAATTTTCCAGGGAACATAGCATTTCTGATGCGTATATAATTAGGTTAGATGAGTTTAACTGTTATGTTGCATAGTAAATATCAATAGATAATTTTTTTTGATTCCCCAGAGATTGACATTTTCTATCTGTTGAAGATTTTACTCATTATATACCTAAAATATGCTTAGATGCGCGAAAACTGAAGCCAAAATGCGCGAAAATAGGCTCCAGGTGCGCGAAAACTGAAGAATTAACATAGGAAAAAGATTTGATGAAATATCCAAGATAATTTTTTTTCCTACAATTATTTTGGTAAAATACGATAACCCTACATATTTTTCAACAAATAATGAAAAATAATTATCAGAAATGCATTTTTTATAGAAATATGATGATAAATCCCGTTCTGGGGCTCTTAGTGCGCGAAAACTGGCTCCTCTACTCTAGTTGTTTTGAAGTGCTTAGCATAAAGGAGGAAATTCCTTACAGTAACCTAGATCTACACCTTCACCACAACAGTCAACAGGATGCATCTACCACTAACGTTAGATCTTCCACACTGGTGGAAAAAACCCTGAATGATATAGAGTCTAAAAATGATTTGGCGCTTAGTCAGTCTGATTTCACTGAAATAAAGAAAGTAATGGGCTATGATTAAGATTAATGCTCCAGATCATCTACCTAAGTACCTTGATCATTGATGCTGAAGGTAACTTTATTTGGAATTTTGGTCTTATTCCACCTTAGAAACATAGTCAAGTACAACAACGAGCCTCCAAAATGTAACAGCTATAATATTTTTGAGGACACTGAGTGATGAGAAGATAAGATTCCATTTCAACTTTCTTTCTTGTGGATCTAACTGCAAATTAAAATTAGGCTACAGGAAAGATTTAACGTTATACTAGGCCTATGCAATTTGTCATCTGCTCTACATTAGGCCCAGTGCTGAAGCAGTATTTGTATATTTATTCCTGTGACCAAACAAGAACTGGCCAAATCATGAAAATAAATTGTATGAATGCAATGTGACTGAATGTCCCAGGCAATGGCAATGACAGTTAATTATTTTTTTACGTGGACAATTACTTGAAAATGTTGGCATGCACAGGAATTCAAGACATATTAGTGACACAGTCCCAAGTGCTGTATTCCTTCAAATTACTTCAGGTCTGGACACCCGATCTGACAACGACAGGGGCCAGTCGCACAGACTGGACGAATGGATAGATCCGGGGGATAGATCTACTCAGCGGGACAGCCTTCTCTCGGTCGGTCCAGTTACCTTCCCACACCAAGACCGGTTTCAAAAGGTATCACCTATTATCATCAACTAGGGGAAATGCTTCCACGCACAGTATGTTGGTAATGAAACGTCATTGTATCAAACAGACGATAATCCTTGTGACTAAAACGAGTGCTAGCGGCAACACAGTGACGGTATGCGGATCCTCAGTGAAGTAGGTTCCCAGGTTCTGGTGGTGCCCTCGGGACGGCCTGGTGCTCGGTTCGCCGCTCGAGTCGAGCTGTCCGACCGTGCCCCGGGCAAGCTAACAAACTCCATGTGCATTACCCAAGTGGCAAACTTCCTGAAATGATTGAAATAATATCCACGATGATTCCTTACCTTTTGTTGTACACGTATACTCCGCATTAATGAGTAATTCCCCGTACATATCGCAACACCCAACTGCCTACACATCGCTGCGGACGCCATTTTTCCTGCCTACAGGTACTCTCGTCTGGCGCGAGAGATCGCGAGATCCTGCGAGATTCACAATCTCGTTTCATGCGTGAGGCTTGTGGATGAGCCTCAGCGACACAGCAAAGATTTCAGTAATTTCTTGTTTTCTACCGCCCTGAAAACAGACACGATGGCTGAAGTAAGACGCAGGGTACCAGCCGAATCAACTACCAATAATCCTAACGTAAGTTTGTGTTTAAACCTGCCTTACGGGCATTTGGGGCGTGGTTATTCTTGGTGGCAGGGTCGTCAGTTCTGACTGACTCGACGTGTTGTGGTTTGACAGTGTGCAGACAGCTGATTTCTCAGTATAAACAATGTTATTTTTCGCTTAATCTAAACAGATACAAATGTAATTATACAAGATGTTCATATTACTTGGTAACTATAGGTTTCAGTTATGGGTTCCAACACTTAGAAAACCGAGCACGGGCCCAGATTGATGCCATTTTTATTTGTTAGTGACGTGTAACTGTAGACTCCTTGGCTTAGGCTTAGGCCTAGCTGGTAGATCTAGATCTATGTCTATGACTGAGTATGAATTAGTTAACACGTTTGCTGTGCCTGTCAGTGCCACGTTCTCAACACCCAAAGGTAGTCAACCGCGATATTCTTGCACAAAAGGATTTCAGGTAATTTGTGGGAATATATCCATGGTATACATTTGAATTTGTAGATTCTAGATCTAAATAGATCTACAAAGTTGAAGTAGACTCTAGACTAGAATCTAGTCTACCTTCTAGTCTGCAAACGTACTAGATACTAGTTTCCTAGCCTACTATATAAACTTAGATACTATATTTCTAGTCTACAATGTAACTTTACTAGTCTTTAGTCGTGATAAACATCATGGCTAATAAATCTAACTGAGATGAAATCAAAGCTCCCTCTATGTCAAGGTGCTACGATATGTTTTATGTGCTACAATATCATGAATATGTTATGTTATGTGTTACAATATGTTATGTTTGATAATGGTCATGACTAATGGATCGAATTGAGATGAAATCAAAGCTCCCTCCATGTCAAGGTGCTATGATATGTTATGTGTTAACTGAAAAGATCTGTATAACTTATCCTTATTACGTAAACAGATTCATATTTTTCCTGTACATTGTTTGACTGACACATGAGATCAAAATGTATGACTCTTACTCTTAGATTGTCAATAAAATTACTACTACTACTGCTACTGCTACTGCTACTGAAGCCACTAGATCTATAGCGACAAAATTTAATAGTCTACATGTAGACATGAATTCGTACTAACGTTAGATTTTAGGACCTTTCTTAAATGCTATGTCTTTACCTAGATTTTTATATCTAGATCGTGTCAGCAGATGAGGGAGAAAAATGGTAGATCTACCTAATCTAGTCTGACAATGATAGCCTACTGTAGGTTAATAAATAATGCCATTTAATGTTTCAGTGATCAATTAGCCTACGGTATGAAATTAATTTAGAATCTATTCCGCCTACACAAAGACCTCCAATTGGGTGGCCAGTTTGTTCACTTTAGATATGGTAGATATAGATAGTGTTTTGCTTCCTCAGAGAAATACATGTAGATTATCAAAAAAACTACATAACATAGAATAATTTTGTGTTTTAAAACACGTGTTTTGATAAAGATTGCACCTGGGTACGTGAACAGACAGTCAAATTATAGATCTAGTAGGAATCGTGCTGATATTTAAACTTTAAATCTCATGCAACACTTCTGCTGTGAATAGTTTAGATCTAAATGTTATAGATCTAAGCAGTGATTTGTAATAATGTTGAACTCTGTATTTTTCTTTTATACTATAGGTTGACACTGATGGTGGGGAAGACGAGCAAGATGCGCCGGGAGCTATTAGTACTGATATGTCCCAGTTAGCACAAGGTACAGATAAGACGCCCGAAGTACTAGATACTGCACTCAAGGAATTACCTCCCAGGTAAAGGAATAATGTCATAATTGCCCATCACATGGGTAGTGGAAAAATAATTACATTATTGATGACAATGTTAGATACGATTTATGAAATAATAAATTATATACCTATCAAGTCAAATTCTTTACAATTACAAATGAGTCAGAGTATTCAGTCAGACTGTAAAAAAATATGATAAAATGTATCGTTGGTAGACTGAAACATCGATTGCGGCTGTAGGGCAGTGGTACAATGACTGGTTTGTGTATTGATATATTGATCGACACAGTGACCAAGACCTTGATTAATAAGCCTCTAGAGACAAGGTCAGTCTGTGGTGGTTCTCATTATCGTAGTTTTCCCAAAGTCATTGTGTTTATGATTACTAATTTGAACAATTAGCCAAGAATTCATGGCTGCCAAACTCTCATTATTTTTGTAATCGTCCGAAATCAAATCTAGACTGTTGATGAGTTATTTTATAAAGTAAGATCTAAATACATGTTAAGGGGAGTACCCAAATTATCTAATTACATTGCCAATTTGTAACATTTGCTTTGTACTAGTTGTAGGTTTTTTGGCCGCATGAACTATTTCGTTATACTCCTTAAGCCTTTGGGTTACTGGATTAATATTTTTCACTCTAGGCACTGGATGCCTCGTTATTGTCAAAGCTAAATAATCGACACGTCATCGCTGGTGGATCGGGTGATTGAGTGGGTCATTTCTAAAAATAGCTGTGCCAATCATCGTTAAGTGACAAAGTACACCTTCACTGCTATGATCTTCACCCAGATATAGTCTACAGAGAAAGCCAAGAATTTATAAAATTCAAATTTAAACTACTTGCAGGAATTCTGTTCGCATGCAAGATTTGATCAGATTCAGAATTCTATTCAAAATCAATAGAGATTATAATAGTAAAAAGATCATTTGGCAGTAGGATCTAGTAGATGCTTCTAAAAACACATATTATAGAAGATGAAAAAGAATTGCACGACCAAATTGGATTGTGAAATCACACAAGCGTATAAATTGATGGTACGACAAATCGTACTTGCAGTGTACTCCCATTTACCAAGCATTCCGAAATCTTGAACCGATACAGAATGAATTGATATGAATAAACAGAATTGACACAACATCCTCAATATATTTTTCGCATTTCTCTCCTCTCTAGATGGAGAAACTGGGTAATCCGCGGTATCTTCACATGGCTTATGATCTTCGGGTTCGCAATCATTATCTGGCTGGGACCTCTCGCCTTAGTCTTTCTGGTGAGTAGACCTTGCAGCATAGTCTGTCTTTTATGATATGGTTCGAGAAGGAAGTCATGCATTCAGTCTGTAACGAAAACCAATAAATATTGATTGATCTTTTGATCAATTCAATTAAGAAATTTTTCCCTTAACATTTTTTCTATCGTTGATGTATTACCTCCAGACAATAAGTATTCGTAAATCCAATAAGCATCTTATTCTATATAGAAATACTTTAAAGATAAACACTACAGCTTAACCATCATAATGTTATTGTCTTTCAGGTATTCGCCATACAGATTAAGTGTTTCCATGAGATTATTAACATCGGCTACATTGTGTACAAGTCGCATGACCTGCCCTGGTTCAGGACACTCAGCTGGTATTTCCTCCTCTGCTCTAACTACTTCTTCTACGGAGAGAGCATGATACAATATTTCGGAGTGCTGCTGTCAAGAACGGTAAAAATGCTTCCTTATTTCCCAAATGAAACTTCAATTGCCTTTAACTGCCTTTAATTGGTTTTCTTGTTTAAAAAGTCCATGAGTGCGTACATATTGAATATGGAACTTTAAAACTTATACTTGGTACAATTTATACTCATAGAAAAATCTTTTTTACTTTCAATGGGCATGTAGTCAATTGATGAAATGCAGGAAAATGCAGAAATTCAGGAAAAGAAAGTAAGATGCAGATTTTTCAGTTTGGTGAAACATGTATATAGTCAGAAAACAATTTTCCCTAAGTTCATCTTCTTTTTGTTTAAAATGTAAACTTGTATATTTAAAACCATATTTCTACAATGTCCATTCAGGAATTCCTCAAGTTTTTCGTCACGTACCATCGGTTTATCTCCTTCTCGCTGTACGTCGGTGGTTTCATAGGCTTTGTCTTCAGTCTTGTCAAGAAGCACTACCTGAAACAGTTCACTCTGGTAAGTTTTTCCCCCCACTGATTTAGTAATCATTAAAGTCACTCATCTTCCCCCCCCCCCATAATTTGTCGGAAATGTATGTGTAGCACATAACCGGTAGTGGATTACTAAAACTCATATCACTTTTGAGCCCATTTTTCTCGTGACAGATTTGTCACTTCGGTGCAGGCCATCTACAACATGATTGTCACTTATCTGGGACAAGTAAAACCTGATTGTCAGGATAACCTACATGGAACTATTATTCTGTGTCATATCCCCGTATTTAAGAATTTCTACCTGGGACCGTTCATCCATTCAATTTTTATATTTTTGTTGAAACGTGGCTGCTGTGTCTGAGATGAAAAACTAAAATGTTATTTTGGACTTGTTTAGTTCGGCTGGACCCACGTCACACTGCTGATTGTCGTCACTCAGTCTCACCTCATCATCCAGAACATCTTGGAGGGCCTCATCTGGTGAGTTCTGTCCACGTCTACTCAATATTTCTTCAGTTTCAGTCCAAGTAATTACTTAAGGCTTGTTCAAAATTTTGACTCTTTCTGGTGTCCCACAGAATACTTTTTACAGCATGCCACAGACCAAGACATATTTGTTAAGAAATAGTTTGTTTTGTTTAATATGGAAGCCCAGAATATACGGCCACTACCACGGATAGCTGATTTTCAGTATTTTAAGCACCTGCAGGCTAATTTGGGCTTATTTTGTCGACAAAACCCAATGAAAAACTAAAGAAAATAAATAAATAATTGTTATATATCCATCCATAATGAATGAATTTTCAAACAACTCAGGAATACCAAATGTATTTGGATACTTATTTGAAAAAAAACGATGACTTATTTCTCCCAATTTTAATCTACAAATAATGATGCATTTCATGATAATTCCTATAGTAAATCCTTGACTTTTGTCGACATATTACCCAGCATGCAGCTGGTTTGAGGCTAACCTGCAGGTAATAAACAAGAAACTTGCTACCCTTGGTTGGGAGAAATTAAATCTCATCGTCTGGAACATACGTTACTCCATTTATTACATGTATTTAAGTTTTCCAAAGGCAAAACGTTTTAGCGTGTTAGATAACGCTGAACTTCAAACTAACTTTATTATTTGTTTTTTCTCCAGGGTACTCGTTCCCACTTCAATGATTATCTGCAATGATATTATGGCCTACATGTTTGGGTTCTTCTTCGGTCGGACTCCGCTCATCAAACTCTCCCCCAAAAAGACGTGGGAGGGTTTCATCGGCGGTGCATTCTCTACCATCGTGTATGGGATAGTTGTAAGTGTTACAGCGAGATCAAAACTAAAATTATTAAATCAATGGAATTCAATGAAGTCCAAAACACAAGTCAGAAAAAACATATTTGTTACATCATACCAAATTGGCCAAAAACGTTCGGTAACCAAAGATCTAGTCATCCTAAAATACTGATCTAGCCAACAAAGATAGGGCAGAATAAAACATTAGAGCTAATTTGATCAGGATAATGACAAATTTGCTCATTGACGATCCTGTGTGAGAATTCTTTATCATTTTTATTTTTGATTGGATACATAAGACTCAATTTTTACATGGAATACAGAAACTTGTATGTTTTTTTTCCAGATATCATACTTGCTTGTGCAGTTCGACTACTTTGTTTGCCCCATGGAGTACAGCGAAGGTAAAGGTGCGATGGTCTATGAGTGTGAGCGCGAAGCTGTCTTCAACCTCGCCGAATATGCTCTTCCCAAGTTCCTGCAAAATATCTGTGCGACGGTAAGGCAAAATCGAGGATCTATGTTTGTTCTTCAAGACAAAATTATATAAAACAGTTGATATTGTACGAGTTGCGAGGCTCTATGCTTATATTCGATGTTTCTCTTTTAGGTTTATTTTTCGGTCAGATCGTAAGGGATTTCTTAACCGTTAATCCAACTAAAAAGAATGTCAAAGATCGTAATATCACTGTAATATAAATTATCATTTTCCCATTGCCCTAATGCATCAGTGTTTTAAGTCAATAGATGCCAAAACCAGTATCCCAAAGTAAAGCTCATACACGAATTTACCTGGCAACAAGAATCTTTATTCAGATAACGGTCTATTTTCGTTATTAGGGTGGCTAGGGCTGTTTGAATCAAATGATAAGTGTATGACTTTTTTTTACACGAACGATTTATTACCTTTCTGATACCATGTATCTTTTGAAAAACAACTACCCCATACTTGATACTTTAGGTTAACCAAAACCATAGAGGGCAGCACTTGCCTGTTTTATGTGTGGATCTAAGTGCCCTCTATAGGTCTCAGAGAACTAAATGTGGCGCCATCTGTAGTGTCATATACCTTTCTGGACTGCAGTGAATACTTTGCTGGGCTCTGGTTGGTCCATATTAGAATGAAAAATCTAGTGAAAAACAAAAGAAAAATTCAGGATGCTCCCCAACTATTCCTGAATTGATTTATATATCATACAGTCTGGTATCTGACTGTTAGAATTTTTGAGAATGCCTTTAGGACAGGGTGTATTCTAGGTGCATTTTGGCAGTGCGGACCTGTCAAAATGAGGGTAGGTACACATTTTTGGCCCTTATTCAAGATTTTCAGGGTTAACCTATGCTGAAATTTTGATATGTTGTGTATGAAAGGTCTGTCTAGAGGCTTAGAATTGAATTTTTGGGCAACACTCTTTCTGAATATTTTTTATTGGATGCCGCGTTACATTAAACTATACAGGAAAACATTTAGTTCCCTGAGACCTATAGTGAACATCCCAAAGTCAACCAAAATAACTTTTTGGTCCTGAATACTGACTTTATCAGTGAATTAGCCTAAAATTAGAAGATATGGAGAAGGATTCCCTTATTGCATCTTTTTTTTGGATTTTAAGCCAAAGTTCGGGAATTTTGGTCAAATGCATAGGTATCGGCACTGAGCCGTGAGCGTCACCCCAAAATCAATTAAACCTACTCATTTCCCTTTAACATCACTGGTGTACATATTTGACCCTGTATCCTTCTAAAATAGATCATTTTAAGTCATCTGAGACCTGTTTATTGTTCACTCTGGCTGGTCTAAGTGGGCCGAAGTGTCAAATTGGCCTGGCGCTGGTCACTGGAAATTGGTGATCCTGGTTGAGACTTATAACAAATAGTTCAAATTGTCTCAAAGTTGCTGGGGATGGTCTTTATACATGTTGGAACTAGGATAATGCCCTAAGAGTGTCTTTTTCTCAAGACTTTCCACAAAAAATCTGGAGAAAATGTCAATTTTTATGATTTTTTTGTGTTTTGGCGCCCAATTTTTAAATTTTTTCCCATTATTTCTTGCAAACTGGTTTCACAATTATCTAAATGGCACTTATTTCTTGCTCAGTGATGGGGCAGGATCACTCATGGCAATTTCCATGGTTTTGCCATGACTATTTCTGTACATGAGGGTCAAGTGATGACGGTGATGTCACATAGCGATAAATGCTAGGTGCATGCTTATGGGTGGAGGTTCAGGAAAACCTGTCCTGTTGTGGGAAAAAGCAATGTGATGATGCTGAAAGTGGACATTTGTATTGAAAACAGGTGTGAGTGATGGAAAAATTGGTTTATTAAGAAAAAAAGGCAATCTTTGCTCTCTATAAAGGTCTCACAGAACTAATTGTGGTGCCATCTGTAGTGTCATATACCTTTCAGTCCCGAGGTGATGGGAATGATTGGCTTTGAGTGGCTGATAATGAATTAAAGAAAACTGACAGAATTGAATGAAAAGTCACAAGGTACCCCCTATCATTTGTGAGTGGTTTGGTTAAAATGAGTCCTTGGTCTCTGCTTGTCGGTAGGTGTTAGCGTGATTTTTAAATGGGCTCTGTGCCCTGTGAATTCGACCACTGCAAAACTTGCAAAATGAGGGTACATCCACTTATTGCAAAGTTAACTAAACCTTGTTTCCTGGTTCTGAAAACTAACTTTTAAGGTCATTTATGCTAAGATAAGAATATTTGGGGAAGGGGTTCCCTGTTGGGTCTTTTATTTTTCATTTTAAAGCAAAGCTCGGGGAATTCAGTGAAATAGATAGGCGTCAGCCCTGATTCTCATCCAGAAATCAATAAAATCTGCTTATTTTCCCAAATCTCCCTGGAACATATATATTTTGACCCCTTTTCCTGCTCAAATGGCTGGTTTGATGTCATCTCTGATCTCTGTCTTGTTCACTGGGGCTAGTTCATAATGGCCGGGAGTGTGCTTATTTGGGCCTAGCGCTGGTCACTGAAAATGGATGAACCAGGTTGAAACTTTTAAAAAATAGTTCAAATTGTCTCAAAGTTGCAGGGGATAGTCCTTATACATGTTGAAACTAGAATAATGCCCTTAGAGTGTCTTTTTGTCAGAACTTTCCACAAAAAATCTGGAGAAAATGTCATTTTTTATAATTTTTCGTGTTTTGGTGCCCCATTTTTCATTTTTTTCCCATTATTTCTTGCAAACTGGTTTCACAATTATCTAAATGGCTCTTGTTCCTTGCTCAGTGAAGGGGTGGGAACATTTCTACCAATTTTCATATCTTTGCTGTGAATATTTCTCTAAAAGAGGGTGCTGTGAGGACGGTGGTGTCATACTGCGATAAACGACTGCTGAATTCTTATGGGTAGAGGTTTAGGAAAACCAGTCATTTTGTAGGATAAAGTAATGTGATGATGCTGAAACTGGATATTATTATTGAAAACAGGTGTGAGTTATGGAAAAATGGGTTTATTGAGAAAAAAGGCAATCTTCGCCTTCAATATAGGTCTCAGAGAACTAAATGTGGCGCCATCTGTAGTGTCATATACCTTTCTGGACTGCAGTGAATACTTTGCTGGGCTCTGGTTGGTCCATATTAGAATGAAAAATCTAGTGAAAAACAAAAGAAAAATTCAGGATGCTCCCCAACTATTCCTGAATTGATTTATATATCATACAGTCTGGTATCTGACTGTTAGAATTTTTGAGAATGCCTTTAGGACAGGGTGTATTCTAGGTGCATTTTGGCAGTGCGGACCTGTCAAAATGAGGGTAGGTACACATTTTTGGCCCTTATTCAAGATTTTCAGGGTTAACCTATGCTGAAATTTTGATATGTTGTGTATGAAAGGTCTGTCTAGAGGCTTAGAATTGAATTTTTGGGCAACACTCTTTCTGAATATTTTTTATTGGATGCCGCGTTACATTAAACTATACAGGAAAACATTTAGTTCCCTGAGACCTATAGTGAACATCCCAAAGTCAACCAAAATAACTTTTTGGTCCTGAATACTGACTTTATCAGTGAATTAGCCTAAAATTAGAAGATATGGAGAAGGATTCCCTTATTGCATCTTTTTTTTGGATTTTAAGCCAAAGTTCGGGAATTTTGGTCAAATGCATAGGTATCGGCACTGAGCCGTGAGCGTCACCCCAAAATCAATTAAACCTACTCATTTCCCTTTAACATCACTGGTGTACATATTTGACCCTGTATCCTTCTAAAATAGATCATTTTAAGTCATCTGAGACCTGTTTATTGTTCACTCTGGCTGGTCTAAGTGGGCCGAAGTGTCAAATTGGCCTGGCGCTGGTCACTGGAAATTGGTGATCCTGGTTGAGACTTATAACAAATAGTTCAAATTGTCTCAAAGTTGCTGGGGATGGTCTTTATACATGTTGGAACTAGGATAATGCCCTAAGAGTGTCTTTTTCTCAAGACTTTCCACAAAAAATCTGGAGAAAATGTCAATTTTTATGATTTTTTTGTGTTTTGGCGCCCAATTTTTAAATTTTTTCCCATTATTTCTTGCAAACTGGTTTCACAATTATCTAAATGGCACTTATTTCTTGCTCAGTGATGGGGCAGGATCACTCATGGCAATTTCCATGGTTTTGCCATGACTATTTCTGTACATGAGGGTCAAGTGATGACGGTGATGTCACATAGCGATAAATGCTAGGTGCATGCTTATGGGTGGAGGTTCAGGAAAACCTGTCCTGTTGTGGGAAAAAGCAATGTGATGATGCTGAAAGTGGACATTTGTATTGAAAACAGGTGTGAGTGATGGAAAAATTGGTTTATTAAGAAAAAAAGGCAATCTTTGCTCTCTATAAAGGTCTCACAGAACTAATTGTGGTGCCATCTGTAGTGTCATATACCTTTCAGTCCCGAGGTGATGGGAATGATTGGCTTTGAGTGGCTGATAATGAATTAAAGAAAACTGACAGAATTGAATGAAAAGTCACAAGGTACCCCCTATCATTTGTGAGTGGTTTGGTTAAAATGAGTCCTTGGTCTCTGCTTGTCGGTAGGTGTTAGCGTGATTTTTAAATGGGCTCTGTGCCCTGTGAATTCGACCACTGCAAAACTTGCAAAATGAGGGTACATCCACTTATTGCAAAGTTAACTAAACCTTGTTTCCTGGTTCTGAAAACTAACTTTTAAGGTCATTTATGCTAAGATAAGAATATTTGGGGAAGGGGTTCCCTGTTGGGTCTTTTATTTTTCATTTTAAAGCAAAGCTCGGGGAATTCAGTGAAATAGATAGGCGTCAGCCCTGATTCTCATCCAGAAATCAATAAAATCTGCTTATTTTCCCAAATCTCCCTGGAACATATATATTTTGACCCCTTTTCCTGCTCAAATGGCTGGTTTGATGTCATCTCTGATCTCTGTCTTGTTCACTGGGGCTAGTTCATAATGGCCGGGAGTGTGCTTATTTGGGCCTAGCGCTGGTCACTGAAAATGGATGAACCAGGTTGAAACTTTTAAAAAATAGTTCAAATTGTCTCAAAGTTGCAGGGGATAGTCCTTATACATGTTGAAACTAGAATAATGCCCTTAGAGTGTCTTTTTGTCAGAACTTTCCACAAAAAATCTGGAGAAAATGTCATTTTTTATAATTTTTCGTGTTTTGGTGCCCCATTTTTCATTTTTTTCCCATTATTTCTTGCAAACTGGTTTCACAATTATCTAAATGGCTCTTGTTCCTTGCTCAGTGAAGGGGTGGGAACATTTCTACCAATTTTCATATCTTTGCTGTGAATATTTCTCTAAAAGAGGGTGCTGTGAGGACGGTGGTGTCATACTGCGATAAACGACTGCTGAATTCTTATGGGTAGAGGTTTAGGAAAACCAGTCATTTTGTAGGATAAAGTAATGTGATGATGCTGAAACTGGATATTATTATTGAAAACAGGTGTGAGTTATGGAAAAATGGGTTTATTGAGAAAAAAGGCAATCTTCGCCTTCAATATAGGTCTCAGAGAACTAAATGTGGCGCCATCTGTAGTGTCATATACCTTTCTGGACTGCAGTGAATACTTTGCTGGGCTCTGGTTGGTCCATATTAGAATGAAAAATCTAGTGAAAAACAAAAGAAAAATTCAGGATGCTCCCCAACTATTCCTGAATTGATTTATATATCATACAGTCTGGTATCTGACTGTTAGAATTTTTGAGAATGCCTTTAGGACAGGGTGTATTCTAGGTGCATTTTGGCAGTGCGGACCTGTCAAAATGAGGGTAGGTACACATTTTTGGCCCTTATTCAAGATTTTCAGGGTTAACCTATGCTGAAATTTTGATATGTTGTGTATGAAAGGTCTGTCTAGAGGCTTAGAATTGAATTTTTGGGCACGCTCTTTCTGAATATTTTTTATTGGATGCCGCGTTACATTAAACTATACAGGAAAACATTTAGTTCCCTGAGACCTATATATGAATCTTTGCGACACTTAGCTCTGAGAAAATAGAAAACAACTGTCTTTAACATTGGCAATATAGGCGGCAATCCCTTTAAAGGTCGTTTTAGCAAACTGAATTGCCTTGTAAGATCTTGCATATATAATTGAATTTGAATCTACATCTACCAATATAAATCATCTTATATGGATGCATACCTGCGTGGGTCGACCAGTAAGACGATACTTATTTTCAAAAACTTTTTTCATCGTAGTTTATGCACCAAATAGACATGAAAGTACCAACCGGTTCCTCTAGCACGTTATACTTAATCTCACTTTACTTTCTAGATTGAAGTAATACTACTTCAATCAATTTATGCAAAAATCAGATATGGCAATAACAGAATGTAACTGATTTCTACCAATTACCAGGTCGGGCTGTCACAGATGAAGACAGTGCGCATGTACCCATTCATGCTGCACTCCATCTCCATGTCACTTTTCGCCTCCATCATTGGACCCTTCGGTGGATTCTTCGCCAGCGGCTTCAAACGCGCTTTCAAGATCAAGGACTTCGGTGACACCATCCCCGGTCATGGTGGAATCATGGACCGCTTCGACTGCCAGTTCCTTATGGCCACCTTCGTGCACGTCTACCATTCCAGCTTCATCAAGTTAGTTCTTAACTATATATAAAGAGTCCAAAAGCCAATTTCGGGAAGCTTCTCCTGTTTATTCTCTTACCTAGAATTTAGCAGTTTACTTCTTAAAGATTAGTAGGGTCAACATCCTGTTATTTTATTTGTTATTACGCCATATTCAAGACAATGGGCTCAAAGAATTTTAGATGGCTGGGTCCTTTTCTGGTTTACTGGGCCTTTTGGGGAATTTGGTGAGGCCTACTTGAAGTATATAAATGAATATTAATTTATAAATGTTCTTACGGCTTGTATTTATACTGCATAACGTTCTTTCACCTGTATTTCACATAAATATAGTACATGTATATCCTAAATGAATTGTAATTATTCCAATGTAAATTACTGACTGCTGTTGTAACTTGCAGGGCGGCTAACCCCCAGAAGCTCGTGCAGACTGTGCTAGCCATGAAACCCGAGGAGCAGCTGCAAGTCTTCAACCTGCTCAGGGACCACCTCACCAAACGGGGACTGCTCGCCATCAAGTGAGAAGCCCCGCCCCACCACCTCCCCAGCCAATGGGAACTCAGCACCGCCTGTCAGATACTGGACAAGCCCCTCCCACACTCAGACTTACCAGAACTGAGGTGTGTTGGACGAGGCTAAAACGTTTCACATCTATGGAAGAACTTGTTTGTTTTGGTGATTGACTGCCACCGTATTATGACCCAAAATCATCGATATTTATCAACATTGCCACATCATTGAAGCATGCTGCATGGTGGGGACTCACGAGCTAAGATTTATACTTTTACAGCATTTTTATCGTCAGCTATGTTACGTCTGGGAAACAGCAGTATTGTTGTGATAGCCAGTGATATTACCCTTTCTTTGCCCCCACCGGTTGGGTTGATTATGTTTTTATGGTTCACACAAGAACATATTTCTAGTGATCAACATTATTTATTTCAGCGCAGTAGCACATGCTAACAATGGTTTTGCAATAGATAATGGCAAAGCTTTGCAAACGTCACACTTGTACAATGATTATGTGTAAATGAGCAGTTTAAAGAGTCGTTGCAACCTCTAACTCGGTCTTTAAGAAAAGTGTTAATACAACGAATGACACCTATTGTGGAAAACGTCAGAGTCAACTGAGTAGACCAATGCTGTCACAAGTCGGTTCTGTATAACTACGACTTTTGTTATTACTTAGAACAGCCTTACATAGTTTTCTATTGAGTTTGTTAGCTTATATTTCTCATTTTAATTCTATCATTGAAAACAAAGTTTCTAAACAATGTAAAATCTGCAACTGTAAGGCTCTCTTTTCGATACCAGTGTAAAGAAGGTTTTTTTTGGGGGTACAGTATAGCTTTATGAATGCTTTATTCAGACCCTTTGCTGCCTTTTTTTTTTAGTTTTTAACGCCCTGGAGAAAAGGTCTCCAGGGCGGTAAAGGTTCAACAGGTTCCTAGGGTCCGCCAACACACCATAAAAGACGGAAAGTAATATGTAAACATTAGTGGGCATAGAAAACCAGCTCAAGAAATGAAATCACCCACCTAACAATGATGAACACGATAGTAGAAACCGTGCTACATAGAGTTTAAAAAAGGGAACGACTCTAGATTAATTGTTTAAAAGCAATTTCCCAAACTTTATTTTCATATGAACATATTTGGACATCTCATATATATATTTTGTTTTTTAACTGTTGCCGAGCTGGTAAAAAAAGTTTCATTGCCATCTTTTTTGTCGAATTTCTCATTTATAAGAGATTGCAAAATGTGCATCATTGGATGTTTTTCTCCATAGCGGTTCATAGAGAATTTCTTCATAATTTTGTTGTTTTAAATAATTTATTATTATATGTCATATAGGATCATAATTATTTTGGTCTTTGCTTTTTGTGCAATCTATTTCCAGAAATAAAATTTAATGGAGAACGAAAATAATGGCAGTATCTCTCCGGGCCCCTTGCTTGTTGAACTTCGTCAGTATTCAAACTAGAATGTTGTGAAGCTTATCACTGGCTCTCGCACTAATCTGAATTTTCAAGAACTATAATACATAGCTTAGTCGTTGTGTTCAGGGAGAGAAATGTGTGTGAAAGATAAGTGTATAAAATGATTTTATTTATGAATGAACTGCACATCCTCTACTTAGATGTAGAAATCAGGACTTGCTCTGTTGCATGATTGTTCTGCATTCCATATATATTTTTAGTTTATTCAAGATAGAATGTTACCCGAGAACCAAATTGGTTTATATATTTTTTGGTCTCGTCTTTGTATTTGTTTTCATAGTATTCACTGTTCTCTGTTGTTGAATATTCTCGCAAATTGTTTTACGCGACCAAAACTATTACACTAGTAGGCACATTTATTACTAGCAACTGTTAAAAATATTTGTGTGATTGGAATAATAACCATCATGATTTGAAATCTGCTTATTCATAGTAACTATTCAGGAAGTATGGAAATTTCTGCTGGAATGTGTGAAATGCCTATGCAGTCTGTTGGAAGAAAGAGTTTCTTTGAGGCTGGTTATCGTCCTTGTATTCTTAAAACCCGCCATCATATCTAATATAAATCTATCAAAACAGTGGCTTTATACATGTCCTGCAACTTTCCTTGTACGGGTAAGGAAATTAACATAACAATAAAATGGGCTAAGGTCAGTTGATCCTTTGATTTTTGTTTTAGACATATTTTAGACGCTTGCATTCTTTACGCTAAACTGATATATGACGTTTTGTCACGTTAACATTACGTCTAAAATCGCTATGTTATCTTAGTTTTAGGAATTAGGTTGTAACTGGTTAAGCACTTGACTAGGACGGTAATTGTATATTTTCTACGTTGTCCAAGTTTCAGTAAATTATGCTGTTAGTTTAATTACGTGTTGAGCTCCGCGCTGTTGTCGTGAGTTTGTTGATAAGTTGTAACAGGCAAGAATGTTGAGATCGTGGATGTGAGATCTGGACAGCGTTTTATGTAGCATTGTGTGTTTGTGCAAACATGAGATGGTTGTTTGAAAGGATATCTATGAATTTAGGTTTTATTCTCTGTTGAATGAAAGAAATGTACAGCCTCATGGTGATTTTTCGATATAATCACGTTACAGATTGAAGGAACGAAGCTGCTATGTTTGCTCAGCTGCTAAGTGCACTCAAAGGTCACACGCACGGTTCCGATATGAATCAATTTAACCGATTGGTTATGCAAGACTTGGTAGCCACATAGGACAATGACATGAATTTTAATATTTAAAGGCTGCACATATGTTAGCGATGTACAATCGTCAGTTTTTGTAAAGTAAAAAATTGGAAGGGATACAACCTAAAGTCGTAACATGCTGAGCCCTGGTTGACATGCGTACATTGATTACTGTTTAAATTGATTAACTCTTCTTACTCTATTGATATAGAGCAAGACTTCCACTGACCAGGCTTGAGAAATGTGTGAACACTGAAAGCAGACGTGTAAATACAGGTAGTTAGAATCGACTGAAACTGAAAATCTACCATTGTAGTTAGAATTGATAGGAACTGAAAATCTAGGCGCCAAAATCTACCATTGGGCCACGTCTTTTAATTTTTAGAAAAAAAGCTGTGTATATTGTAGGCACCCTATGTAAAAGTTATATTGTATCGAACCATACTAGTCACAATGGTTTCGTGAAATGCAGGCGACTTGCTAAAGCCACCCATAGAGGAGATCCTTACAGTCATCTTCTCAGGAAAGAATACTGGCAGATAATCGCGTAAAGAAATCTGTTTGTCTTACTTTGGATCCATTGGAGTACAGTAAAATCGTCAACAGCATTTTGGCTAAGGATACATTTGCTGAGATAAAGATAGATAACAAAGTGATTAGACCAATGCCTATTTTAGGGGATTATCGAATTCTTCGATAAATATTTTCGTTTTAATAAGTATATGGAATGAAGAACGTTGGATTTTAAACCTAGACATTATCGTGCTAGGAGGTAGTTTTACCGAGAGGATTTTTCCAAAGTAGAATTGTACATAAGGATGATTGTATACAGGCTAAACGTTGTCCCTAGAGGGAATATGAAACTTGATAATTTTGAGGACGTGGTCTTGCTAAGGAGATTTGTGTCCAGTTATTTTCGGATGTTCATCACATGGATTCGGATGCAAGATCAAACTAAGTGGTATGATAGTAATTATGGTCTCAGTGAAAGTGAACAGGATCTCAATTTGGGGGGAAAGAATACTGACTTCGTATGTATACGGGTGCCACTTCTTTAAAACGATTTCTTCCCGTCACAGTTATGTTAGTTTTCGTATCTGGTTTAATTGAGCTAAAGTATGATTCGCTTAAAAGTACATGTCCGCTATATCAAGCTGTCATTACACAAGTCTAACCTTAAATTCTGAAATTAAAGCAAAGACTTTTCCTCTCTAATAGTACAGACAAAGGCACCAGTCTGTGGCTAGACTATATAAACTCCTGCGCTATGTGTGACACTGTGCTCACAATCTGTCTCACATGACGTAGTGTACTCGCCTGTTATTCTTGTTGAGTAGTTTAAACACCTGGGTGTGTACCCTTACCCACTCACCATGTACATAACTGAGTGTACTGTAGACGAGATGCGTGTTCTGCCAGGCCTGCCTGTGGCACGCCTATTTTATATATTGTTCCCTTCACATGCACGAACCTTCGCTGGACACCGAAGGAATAGCACTCTGTAAATGTATTCTCTGCCTCAACTTTGTTCTTAGATTATAACTCAACTAGGTAGAGTTGAATATACCGGTACTTTCAACAAGTGGATAGGTCCCAATGGCCCAATGTAATGTTTGAATTGTAAAGTTCATTGTTTTATCCTAGAATAGGGAGGCAAATCGAAAGTGAAAATTGTTTGCAGTTTAGTAAAAGGTCAGATAGTGCGCTGGCTCTCAGATGACCAAAAGTCTCTTGCGTTAGACTGAATGGAACCATAACAGTTCAGAATCGAACCAGGTTGAAATGGTTTATTACGCCAAGGAACAATAATTATTAACCAACAAATCCAAGGGTCCAGATGCAATTACAGAATATTGTTAATGTAAATAATCAGTTCCATTTGTTTAAATTTTAATTTTCCGAAATGATTTTCCAAAGTACAGGACTGGTCAAACAAATGTTTCTAACGATTACAGTTCACGTCGGCGTGGTATCGTTATAATTGGGACACGATTTGTCCCTGGGTATGCTTTAAGTGAGGTCTGCTCTGACACTGCTTCCGTCACAAATCATGGTCTCAGCACCTCCGTTCGTAACGCAGTGCCCATGTTTGTTGAGTGTAACTAGTTAGCAAATTATTTGGGATCTCGAAGGTTTTATTTAGAAATCAGATCCCAAATATCCTCAATCGTAACCATTGCCGTTTACAGTAAAAAAGGAAAGGTCATATTATGTGTCACGAAGAACCTTGTACTGACTGGTAATTGATGTTTTTGGTTATGGTCAGGGTCTATAAAATCATGGTAAATATCACCGATAGGTCTTTGAATTTACTGAATCTGTTCCTAAGATGTTTCAGATACAAGACAGAAAATGTAACGATTATTGTCCCGATTGTTGCGAACAGACACGTTCTTTATGAGAAGGGAGATGGGAACACCCAATGACGTTATTTTGATATAACTGCCTATATGAACTGCTTATACTAAAAACATAAATTCCAACCAAAGGTGATCACAACTCAACTGAATGAAAGAGTGATTTGTACGATAACTTTGACTAGACCGGTTAAAAAAATTAAGAAGAATGTATAATTGTAGTGGTTGTTCTGTCAGGATTCACAAGTAAGCCAAACACACTTTGTTTTTAGAATAATTGTGTAGAAATCACATCTTATGTATAACGTGTTGCTACAAAAAACAGACGTAAGGAATTATCCGACACATGTTGGTTTGTTATCTATGTTTATATGTATAATCATCTATAGCAAAATAAATTCACCAGAAAAGTATATTTCCGAGTTGGCTTTATATCTAATTGATGAGATCGAATCAATTTGTAAGTGTAAATCTCACCTTGTGGTATAACAAAATCAATTTCAGAATAGTTTATGATTTCACATATTCGATGAAAAAATATCTTTACCCCCTACTTTTAAATAATTGGACAAAATAACTTATATGTTAGCAATACAATACATTATACTGTATTGCTAATACGCTAACAAAATTGAAGACAGAAATCAGTAGCAGAGATAACATTACATTTTATTCTCAGGTACAAACATTGGAAATAGAAAATACAAAGGATCTTAGAAAAACAGCGTCCCTGTGACAAATCCATACAAAAATATATATATCTAAATGTGTGTCAATGCGTTTCCATTGTATCAAATATTGAAATAGAAAAAAGAACCGACGTAAGTCACGTTTAAAGATATGAATATTCCAAGGGCAAAGATTATCTAACACACGTATAGCAATGCAATAAGCCCACTTGGGGCAATCAATACAAAGAACTCTGTTCGCGAACTCAAACAGCGTTGCCTGCCGTTACTAATCCTTGGGATACCATCTATCCGGTACTTTCACAATCCTTAGGCCAAAACCCACTTGGATTTTTTCCAATACGCTTCAGGATATGCAGGGTTTACTTAGACCGTAATAGTTAAAACTTACAACCTACCACTTTTCAAATGGTAAATTCAACTTAAAAGAATATATTCATAACTACTGAACACTCCGATGTTACAATGTTCGCTCCAACAAAAATAGTATAGCTGTAAAAATACACGATTTTAACGGGAATTCTGGAGATAAACGCCAAACAAAATCTAAGAATAATAGTATCATAAAGTGAAAAAAAGAAGAGTTGTATTTCTGAGCACTAACCTGAACCCCAGGTTATCTAAATATCAATTAAACGAATGAGTTTGGTATGCTTTCACATGAGCAGATAAAATGTACTGTGTCCTTTGGACTCGCTACTAATAAAAAAGAGCTAATCAATCTGTTATACACTGTGTGTAGGGGATATGGTACGTTTTCTGCTCTAAGCGTAGCAAAGCTCTAAAAACCCTACAAATTATTGGTAGAATCATAACCATTGACATACACAAAAGTAATTCCTCTGTTCTTGTTCATATTACCATCGACAACACCATGCCTTGTGTACCTCTGTACCTCTATAATGTGCCATAACAGGGTGGTAAAATTTTATTGTAGGTCCATGCCTACTGGATATTTCAATACCTTGATACTTAGAAGATCTTACACGAGAATGGATCACTGAAATCAAATAGCCTGGCTGCTTCGTCAAACGCCCGACAATTAATACAAAAAAAAATAAAGTAAACCATAATTGTTGTAGATCCGACAGAAATTGGCAAGCAACTCTTGACTCAAAACATAGAAAAAATGAAAAAAAAGGAACTTCTTTTATAACTTCCTACTCTAACCATAAGTCTGGTATCACGTGGGGCCGTTCATGAATAACGTTTTGTATTTTGACATGTTTTCTACCCCCACGACCTCTACTTAACATGTAAAACGTATAAGAAATGTAATAAAATCCTAACCCCCACCCCACCGCCTTTGTATGTATGTAAATAAAGGGCAGATCCAATGTCAAAGCTAACTTTTCCGTCAACGTGATACATATATATACGAAAATATAATATATATATTTCTTTTTTACTTAAAAAAACAGAGAAAGCCTTTTGCGATCTTGAAATCTAAAAAATACACCTTAACTAAAACAAACTAATGCCTTTGTAGTACATGTACTAGAGTTTTTCTTTACCGTTATTACAGTGTATTGCCAATAGTCGTTTTAGGGATCTGACGATTATATGAGATTCGTGTGGAATTCAAGGAACTTATCTAAAGTCCTCCTAGTTGGTCCTCTGTTTAATTCCTGCCCGCGGGGCGCCTTCACTGCAGAAGTTTCTTTAACTTTTGGGAGGTGGGCCACTTCAAAATGGAGAGGCAAAACGGCATTTAATGTACAAAGTTAGCATGATCTTCCCATGTTTTATAATAGGTATATATGTATGACATAATGCATGAACTTCAACATAATACATGAACTTTCTGTGGCTTAATCTAGTTACATAAAATTGTTACCATATTATAAAATGTACTTTAAAGGGAATAGCACAACCACATCATGAAAAAAAGACACGTGCATAATACATGTAATGCCATATATGGATATATAATGTATACTTAACTGCGGTTGACTATCTTTCTAAAAATATTAAAACATGCCACTTTACCACTTTTATCACCACTTTTTTATGTACTCTTATTTCAACCCACTTCAGATGATACTATTGTTTGGACCTACCTTGGTGGGGGTTGGTATGGCGGGGGCTGTGCATTTGGGTCATAGTAGGGCTGTCCAGGATAGGGCTGTCCTCCGTAGGGTTGTCCTGGGTAGGGTTGTCCGCCATAGGGTTGTCCACCGTAGGGTTGTCCACCGTAGGGCTGTCCGCCATAGGGCTGTCCACCAGAGGGCTGCCCTGGGTACGACTGCTGTCCTGGAGCACCCTGCACCACCGTATGGGACACCACGGTGGTGGTGCCACCATTCACCACCTACATATTTTATAAAAAAGAAAAAGCCATTACTATGTCCTGCTTCATTTATCCTTAGAGTAAAATAATTTTAGAAAAAAAGTCAGTTATAATGTTTGTGAAACGGATACTATACATGGAGAAATTTTAATCACTTCGACGTTTAAAAGAGGATTTGACAAGAAACCTCCTGCGGTTCCCGTTACCAAATATATCTAGACCGGAAAGGAATTCTTATAATAAAATGTTTAAAATTTAAACATTTTATTATAAGAAATCCATTCATGTGTTTCACTTTTCACCAATGTGTTTCTAGACACACACACAAAAAGCGAAAACCATTTAGAATTACCATAATCAATCAGTTTGATTCCTTAACTTGAAATAAAAGTTTGAAACTTGAACAGACATTATAGACAGGAAAACAAGTTTTAATTTTGCCTTCACTGTTTGATAAACTTACCCTTCCTTGGGTCCTGCGTGACCCAAGACAGCAGGTGAGGACGATGAGAATGATACCAATGATCACCATGATGACGGCTATCACAATGCAAACTATCCCCGGGGTCCTCAATGGGTTAACGTTGTGCTCAAATGGCCAGCTGAAAGTGGAATGTAAAATGACAACTAGAATGGTATAGAGGTGTTGTAGTTGTACAGTTGGCCTAGTGCAGTTCATTGGCTTTAGTTATGAACTATAAGGTTAAAATAATTATTTAAGAACATGAATTAAGAGGATATTAAGACTATATGCTCATGAAAATGGGAAGTCCCAAACATTCTATTTCAGCCCCCCCCCCCCCCCCCCCCTCCGTTCAAGATGCAAAAAATAAATGATGTGCCCCTTGGTTGGGGGGTTTGCTTGTCCCCTGCCCCCTGCCCCCCCCCCCCCCCCCGTTTGGATCCTGATAAGGCACAAAATTCTCAAAGATCAATAAAACCATTAATTACGCCGTTCTTTCAATGGATTGCTAACAATGAAATGATAGCCAAAACACTACAAAGAGTTATCACAATCAAAGGCTTGGGCTCATGTTTGGAGGTGTAACATTCTACCGTTTGATAGTTTTGCAGTTAATGAAAATAATGTATCCAGAAATGGAATTACACATAGGGGCCTAAATAAGTAGCAAATTTTCCAACTTTTACCTAAGAAACAACAGGCGGGAAACTATTTTGGAAAAGATAACTAACCTACACACATAAATGCCCTAATTACACATATATGGATATCTAAGTGTTTTGGGAGAATTGCAAATCCAATATCATTAAAAATTTGAATTTTTTAAAAATGCAAAGAAAAATCTGTCCAATGAGTGAAATTGCCTTTACTATTGTGACGTTCCTCGGTAGTTCGGGGTTTCCGGTTTCTACCGCCAAGGGACGGGGGGGTAATTTCGGTTCTTAGCTGGGCACGGAGGCCGAGCAAGAAGCCAAGGTGTAAAATCCAGAGTCGTGCCTCATGCACGAGGGGGGCTGAGTGGGTCGGTCGGGGGATCGGTATTCGTTGAAGGGGGGAGGGTGTGTTGGTCAGATCGGGCCAGGGGGTTGCAGCCATCAAGCGTGGAGGACGGCGGAGGGCAGGATTGTTGTTATGGTAGGGGTCCGGGCCAGTGCTTCTACTCGTCTCTCAGGCCGGAACTGGGGGAGCTCCACTCCTTCGTTCCCTGACCGGGAGTATCGGGCCAACGGTCGCCTATGTTTTGGTAGTGTGGGGCCGAGCCGGTTGCACCTTAATGCCTCCGGTCAGGGGGTTGCCGCTAACTATTTCGGGCTTCTTCATCTGGCCGGTCTTCCTTCCTCGCGTCGCCGGTCGGGCAGTTTCGGGCCTTCCGGCCATGGTTTTCGGTGCCTCAGGCCTTCGGACCCCGTACTAGTTTAAACCTTAGTTTTACAGAACTTTACCAATATTATCTTGATTTCCTAGTTATTTAGTCCATATTAGATCATCTGATCGATTGAAGTCCTCATAAGGAGCTATTAGAGGAAGAAGACACTTGTGAACACCAGGAGTACTATGAAGGAACTCTTTATTTTCGGGCCTCATCGCCCCTTTTATACCTTAGCGGTCCGCTCTGATTGGCTATTTCATATCACGTGATCATAGTGATGTCACACAGTCATACTGACATTATTTCCGGTTTACATTATTTCTCGGGCTTCGGGTTTCAGGTTTCGGGTTTCGTTCCCGTTACATAACAATATACTTAAAGATCTACCGCATCGATTTACATTCACATTCTTGCTTTGACACCTGATGAATACCCATTCATCACACTATATAGGATCGGGTGTCATTATCTCTACTTGAGTTTGTGGAATCTATTGCATCTATGCAATGTAGCCGACTAGATGGATTATCAGAAATATAGTTTTAACATTTAACACTTTAGCCCTTTAGCCCCAGATCCCACCATATCCGCCCGTGGGGTTATTATTTTCCTTCCAAAGAATATGCACATGTTCATTATTGCAGTTATTGAGTTTTGTTATCTACCCGGGTAAATCCCTGGAAAATGAAGCTATACAGATAAAGGTATTAAATTGAGTAAAGGATTAAGCTAAGGTGGAGGGAGCATTCATCGTCTTCAGTTAAAAAGAAATCAAAATGCAAAGTAGAAAAAAATAGAAGGAGTATCAAAGAAACAGGAACCATATGAGCAGTATCTGAGCAGTGCGGAAACTATGGGAACTATTGGTTAAATTCCGGAAGGCAATAAGATGAGAAGTTTTCTGAAAGTGGCATAATGTATGACACTAATGAGGATAGGGATAACCTACATAACCATCAGGTTAATTATCATGCAATCTATTGACTAAGTTAATAGATATTTAGTAAAGTAACAGAGAATGTCATAAAAGCAAAGCGAATGTGCTTACAATATAAACTATCACATGAAATTAATGAAACGCATACATATAAATATAATTGGTTTTATCCGTTGGTGTAGTTATGTTAGAATGAAAGTACGTGTCATTACAAAAATCAGTGATACTGTGTGTAATCATATTTTAACCATATGTAATCATATATATCCATATATATATATATATATATATATATATATATATATTATATATATTTAATAAATCAACATACATAATACTTTATGCAACCCAGAGAAGAGAATATAATAAAGGTTTTTAGATTAGAACTCACTCATCGTCATCGTCAAAATCGCCGCCATAATCGCCGTTTGATATTTGAACCATGACGATGCCAGCTATGAAGAGAGGAATGCCGATGACCCACATGAAGACCAGGAAACAGCAGGCGACTACTGACCCGGCCAAGATACCAGTGGTCTGGTCACCACCACCTCCCTGACCCACTCCTTCTCCGTGACCCATGGTGCCTGAGTAGAGGTCTGCAATAAAGTTAAAGTGGATTATTTTAGCTTTTGTGGGGAAAAACAATTATGACGATATTGAAAATGGACTGTTTGCATCAAATACCCTTTTCAGCTCCAGAACATTCAATTCATGCATCTATCTGAAAACAATGACAATGCAAAAGGTGTATTCACCTTTTGCACACTCTTCGAACACATCCTAGATGCATTATTGTCACTTGCGTTTAAAATCTAAAAACATAATTTGAGGGATTGAAATGCAAAGAGAAAAGAAATATAGGTCTTTTGAAATATGCTGTCTTGGTGTCCTTGCTTTGTGACACAAGGTAAACAATGTGAGGGTCCTTATTCTGCCAACTAGAAAGACCGTTCATTTCCACCCTACCACGGATAGCTGATTTACAGTATTTTAGACACCTGCAGGATAATTTGGACTAATCTTGTCGACAAAAACACAATAAAACCTATAGAAAATAAACAAATAATTCTGATATTTCCATCTGTAATGAAAATTTTTTCAAACAACTTAAAAAATATTAAATGTATATGTATACAAATTTAAAAAATAATGATAACCGAGTTGTCACCATGTTAAAAAAAAAAAAAATTCTAAGATTAATGAAAATTCCTATACTTAAGCCTTGTGACTTGTCGACATATTACCCTGCATGGACCTTGATTTAGACTAACCTGCAGGTACACTATAAGAAAGTGGCTATCCGTGGTAGGGAGAAATGAAGGGGTGGGGTGGAGGGTCGATTTTAGGAAAATGTGACGTCTTTCCATAGGTCAATGTTTAGGCCTACATCAATCTAAGGCAGGGGTTGATACAGGATTTCCTCCAACAAATTTAAGGGGGAGGGGGTCGTCGTCAGCACCTGGACTCCCCCCACCCCAACTCGATCCGCACCCTTTAATAGAAGAATTCACCAAATGATAGAAGATCTTAATCCTTAGCTAACACTTTCACCGCAGGAAGCCACCAAAGTAACTCCATAGTAAATTCCCATACCATCAGGAAGTGCAAGAATTTTCCAAAAAGTCCACCCAGACTTAGAGATATGGTCATTTGAATATTCTAGTGTTGGTTCTGAACTTCATTGAAAAGTTACAGAATTCTAATCTAACAAACTTGTATTTTTATTATTGAATAGTTATTACCATGACTATTCAAATCATGCAAATATGTCAACTAGTGGGAAATTATGTAATAATTATTCAAAAAGTAACGTTGGTTTCATTCTTGATAATTGCAAACTGTTTTTGGCAATAAATCTTTCTTTGAAATAAGTAGAAATTTTTTTTCACCAAATGATGGTTGCCATGGAACCCGATAAATGGAATAGTGCTGATATTGCCAAGAAAACAAATTAGCTCAATAATTGGCACAGTGCCAACATTTGAATGTCTGGGATTCAAGAAAAAGGTAAGTGTGGCACCTGCTCAATTATAGCATTACCTTTTCTCGTAAGTTATATAAAGACACAATAGGAATGGGCTACTTTGGTATGGAATACATTTCAATGTCCGGCACAAAGGCCTAATAGGCCTACAGTAAATGTTCAGTAGAGAACAGAACATTTGGCAGAGGCCTACAATATGGAACACCTGACAGGTGCTTTGTTTAGGGGAAAAAGGAAGAAAAAGACAGAATAAGACAGAAAAACCATTGGCAGGATATATATGTGGGCCATATCACCCCTAACACACACAGACACACACAGAGAGACACACACACAGACACAGACACACGCACAGACACACAGACACACAGACACGCAGTAACAAAAGAGTTATTGGGTCGACTGTTTGGGGGGAAATGTATTTGATACCTACAACAAGTCTAATGTGGAAATTGATAATTTCGTGAGGAAAATTGATAATGATAAAGGCAATTGGAAATGACTGTGTCAATAAGTGAGCTTGGATTATGACAACGGGCGGGGGAGGAGGAGGTATAGGCCTAGAGCTTTTGGTTATAGTACTTATACCTTTACCAGCTGTTTACGGATTAGAATAAGATATACATGTGTAAATAGCTTTATCGAAAATAAGCACAAAAAAAACAGGCCTACCTCTACCTTCTTGTCAGATGTGTGTCTATAAATATATAATGTATCTAGGGCCTATAGTATAGCTCTAGGGTCTATACTATAGCTCTCCCCTATAAAATGTAGTACAAGATGAACATATTACTCCAAAACAATTTAATCCTTCGTTCCTCTTAAAACCCTGTGACCAAGTAGGTCGAGTATTACAAAAAGCTGAGGTATCGGGATATTTTCAATCCAGAGTTGTCACTCGTTGTGTCCTACATCCAGTTTCACAACTCTCTGACAAACTAATGTATCAGATTGTTTGAAAAGCGTTGTAAAAAGAACTAAATGTTGCACACCATGTGCCATCAATATGCCCGCCTCGAACTCCTAAATACTGGGCGCCAGATGCACATTCCAAAATGATCATGTCATTCCCAACAGAATCATATATGACACAGTACTTGAGGTGACATTATAAAGCTAATTATTGGAGGTCCTCCATACGACAATCTCAGAAGTACATGTACAATCGAAACTCAGCTTTTAACAAGAATACCACAAGAGATAGGCCTACATACTAGTTTTTACAGCTCTGAACATCTTGCTGTGCATATGAGCTAAGCGTATCAAGAACATAGAAAAGTATGTCGAACTCTCACCTAATATCTCTAATCAGTGTCTTTGTTGACTATTCTTGGCAATCTAAACGTGCTGTATACTTTCTTTCTATGATCGTGTCCGGGTACCCCCACCCAGTCACTGTGAAGATCTAATAATATCCCGGACCCTATTCAAAGTGGGTCTACCGCAACGATGACCTACTGTGTACCGCAAGTACAAAACTAGTCTCTGAAGCCGACCTACCATTCTCAAAGTATGAGTAGCGAGCGGTCAAGCCTATACAGAGTAGGCTAACACAAAATGCATTAGGCCTAATGCTATTGTATCCTCATTGTCTCGCTGAAGCAGCTATTTATGGGTTATTATGCATCAGCCTAATTATGTACACAGGCGGTTTTAATTGGGGTTCTATTTTCGGCTAAGTCAGAAATATCGGAATGCTGGTTTAATAAAGAGTGTCGTAAAACGGAAAAAAAATACTGGAATATTTTCCATCCATTCAACAAGAAAATCTGCTGATCCTATATCCATCAAACCATTCAGGAGTTAGATATAGACGATGACGCAAATTTTACAAATTAAATTTGATAATTTTCATCATTATTCTTTGACAATTGTAGGCCTAAAATGAGTACACTGTGTGGAATTACTACTGCGTGAAATAACTCTAATTCCCCCTAGGCTACATTTTGCCTATTCTTCATTTCTATTTTTTTTGGTTCAGTAGGCCTATATCATGAAATTCATGCAGTTCAAAACGAGTATCAATCATTTGGTTTTCAATACAGACTTTAGTATACGATTAATACATATTAAGCAATAAATGGAATACATTGTTAAAATTAGCTACGTAATGAGATAATGTCAGCTGCCTTCAGTATTACATTACCTTTTTATTCATTAGGTAAGTTTATCTACATAACGAGTTTGTTAGGTTCATACTTTGGGTCTTCGTAGCTAGGGCGTTTGTTATTTGGGACGAGGTACCACCTATCCCATTTCCCTGCGGTTGTTAGACTGGCTCAAGTCTATTGTGATATTCTCGTAGTCGCATACAAAACAGTATCATGTATTGTTATTGCATTCGAAAGGACTGACAAGTGTGTAAGTTTTGCCCTGCAATCATACATGGCAGACCTACAATACCAGACCAGACATGTATCGCACATTCGACGTCGGTCTGATCAACAGGGTGGGAGGTAGACCCACAGGAACACATGGGGCAATTCCCCGCCCCCCTTGCCCGAGGGGTGATTTTTTTTCCTGGAACGCCTATATATAGATATGTAAATAAATGATGTTACTGATTTTCACGTTTATGAATATTAGGCAAAGTGGATCATCCGCCCGGCTCCCTGAACTTTGAATGACTGCACCTTCGACTGTGTCTTTTACTATTTTACTTCCAAGATTGATCTTATTAGAATATTGGGTACTAGGGCCTATCCCTTCCCCTATCCCTCAGATATAAGACCTACGCCTACGTCTTGCTTCTATCCTGGACTTCAATATAAGAATCGAATGAAATTATGTACAAAAATACTTTCTATATTTTTTTACTATAATGGCGTGGAGGTTAGAGAATTCGATCTAATTTTTTTTGCGTATACGCCTATATAGGCCTATCAGGGGTTCTACAATCAATTTGTTCGCCCTTTAGACCCACGGCTCACTCTCATCACAAGCTTACCTACATAAAAGGTGTCGTTGCCAGGTCCTGTTATTGCCCAATGCTTACAGTTACATAGGCGTGAGTGCCAGCTTTGATAAGTGCGACCGACCTGACTTGTAAAGGCCCGCGCTGAAGGTGTGACCGTTTGATGCGCTTCACGCGCCAAAACTATATATACTTTGACCTGTTGACCCCAACTTCGTGAGCGCTCGCGAGCTGCTCAACACGTGCAGCGCGGAGTCACTCACTGGGTCGGCGCAAACAACACCCAGTGAGTCGATGTGAGTGAGCGATGTCACAGCTCGAGTGGCGGAGCCCTTTAAATACGGCTGCCAAGGACCTACTGAACCACACAGCTTCGGGTACCGACCACGACAAGAACCCATCCAGAACCCTTCATTCCAAGACCCAAGATGGCTTCAGTCACCCGCTCCGCCACCCGCGCAGCCGCCGCCGCCAACCGTCCAGCCACCCGCTCAACCACCCGCGCAGCCAGAGCCACCACCCGCCAACGTCCAAATCCCAAGACGGGCCCCAAGACCGCCCCAAAACCCATCGAAATGTTTCTCAAGAAGAACCGTGTATTCCGCAATATCTGCAAACAGTTGGTGCTCATGAACAACTACATCCGGTCCGCCAAACCCCGCTACGACCGCGCCGTCAGGGAGAACCGGCGCAGCTTCCGCCTCCACCAGCGTCTCAAGATCGTGACCCTGGAGGGCGTCCGTAATGTGTTCCACCAGTACGCCATCCGCCTGGCCGACGAGCTGGACGAGCTGGAGGACCGCATGGAGGCCCGCGGGATATCCCTGCCGCCCCACGAGCTGTCCTGATGAGACGCTCGTGTACTGGACGCAGCGCCTAACTTGCAGGGGTCAATTCCCTGCTCACAACAGGTCCTTTTCAGGACCCGTCACTCTCCCAAAAGTCCGATCTATTCCCTCATAGCCCCTTTTCATTCTCCCCTGCATTTTTCTAATTAATTTTGGCTAATACAATCGGTGTGCACTATTGCACTGGCTGTCAACTCGCTCAAAAGCTGGAATGTTGTCGCACTTCGAACAATCGTTCACACACATCCTCAACATCTAACACATCATTCGTTCATACCCTCAACATCTAACACATCATTCATTCACACTCTCAACATCTAACACATCATTCGTTCACACTTCTAGGCATATATATATATACTGAAACCGGCCCATACTCTTATCTTATACCGTCCTTAGGACGGAAAACAGCCGCGACTGATATGTAGGCCCATGCAATGGTTCACACATGTATCTTTATTATGGTTTGTTTTCGGCCACGGCATTTCCAAATGTCACGATATTCCACCCTTTCTCTCTTCAGTTTATCAAACGTTTAATTTTGATAAACTAATACACACATACAATATGATTCCCTGTAGACGTCCGTTGTATCATATCAGTAGACAGCAGTTTAATTTGTAACGATTACTTCACTGTTTTGGTAATTGAAGTTTTTTGGTGTCATTTATAAAAAAGGTAACTTGCGTTTTGTGACCTTTCAGCATAAGCCGTTGTCCAAGGGCCCGATATTGGGATATTGAACTGGCACATTTAAATGTTTTATAATTTGATTAATCCAATCTGCAGTAACCCCTCTCTTTTTTTTTCTCTTTACAAAGAAAATAACACATAGGCCTATTTGCTGATCTAAGGCATCTAATTGCGTGCACAATCACATACTAAAATAAAGCTGTATGTTATATAAGCAAGATTATAACCAAGTCTATGCAACAAAGCTAGCTATTTTAATTGAAATATGTTAGTCCCACCACATTCCTTCAGATGGCGACAGTGTGCCAAACCAGAGTAAAACGGGGTACCCTTTGAACGATACCACTGGAATTCTGGCCGGGTTAGGGATCGCTAGCTCTCGGTATATCTTACATTGTCATATATTTTCCAACAAACTGACCCCTTATTTAATAAAAAAAAAAAAAAGATTTGCGATTGAATCGCTCAACTGAAGCATATCGTTTGGTCGTTGTTGGCTGTTAGGCCTACTCGTCGCTTCAACGACAATTTTTATTCACTTACTAAATGCGTAACCACTAAAAGGGGGTACCTTTAAAAGCCGGCACCATAATTATATGATTTTGTTGCCGGGGAGCATTTTCCAAATGAAAGAGTCAGAATGGAAACTGTCAATAATTATTATGATTCAGCGTGCATACACATTAAGACATTTGGACTCCCTATTCAATCATAGTTATATCAATAAAAAAAAAAGGAAAATAAACCATATAATAGCAGTGGTGGAATTAGAGGGGGAGGGGGCGGTGGGCACACACAGGGCTGTATTTGTTTTCGGAAATTTTAGATTTGCAACATCGTATTTAGATTTTGCAACACCATATAAATCAGCGACTGCATCACGCTACTCCCCGTTTATAGCTTATTCCTCCAAAAAGAACTGAAGAATGCATGACAAAGGCAGTCTCTTGGAAAATTATCTTTTGAACAGTCTCATTATAGGCCTTTTCTTTCCAAATTATAATTTCTCTTTTTCTATTGATTTAGTTGTGAGTTTACATAAAGCAGTATAAGTATTGTGTGATGATTCTAAAGCCAGGGCAATTCATTTCATGCCGGTTGTAAAGGATGAAATTCCTCTACGGCAAATCACGTAAATTTCTTTCTGGAAACTGATCCTTTTCTCTTATAAATGCGATCTAATGCGATGTGAATGTCCTCTAACTCTATTAATATTTTGTAAGTTGAGAATAGTGATATGGTATAAAAAAGCCCAAGTGCATCCAAAAATAAATTGTAAATGAATTGCCTCAATACAAATGTATGAGCATGTACGTAACTTCAGATGTGTGAGACGCGCTTGCATTCAATTGTTCAACAGTCCTAATCAAATTTTGACCAACGCAGACATTGAATTTCGTAATAAACATCAAGAGCTCCTTGGATTGTAGTCTTATTACAAAAAGCATTAAGGTGTTATTAGGAATTGAACTGAACACTTAGATGTAGCAATTGCACTAGCGGATCCAGAATTTTGAAAAGGGAGGCGGCCCGTTATTGGAAAAAAAATCTGTTAATGACTTTTTTTTGTCAAATTTTACATTAAAAAATGCTAAATTTTCCAGAAAAAGGGAGGGCGCGTGCACCCGCGCCCCCTATCGATCCTCCACTGCACATCACTACTAATTCAGACTGATCACACAAAGATCATATATCATTACAAAGATTTCTACAAGCCCCGATGTTTTTGTGTAAATCTAAATGGAAGAGGTCATATCAAATAGTAGACAAGGCTACTAATAATTATAGCCATTAGCGTGATCAGCACAAATAACATTTACATGGACAATGAAGGAAATAAATGATATACAGTCGACTCTGTCTTTAGTGGACTCTGTCTTAAGCGGACAACTGTCTTTAGTGGACAAATCTTGTGGTACCGGCAGGATCTCCCTTTAATCTAGTATAGTATTCTCTGTGTTAAAGGGACATCTGTCTTATGTGGACAGCGGACAGTTTTTCTGAAATTTTGGTCAGATTCTCTGTCTTTAGTGGACAGCATTGGTCTTAAGTGGACATCAGAAGTCTTAAGTGGACAAGGTCTTAGGTGATTTTTTTTAATGTATATCAGGGATTGAGGCGTTTGGGGTGACTGATAGGACTCTTTTTTCTTTGATATATTGATATATGGGCGGAAGAGGTGTGGAGGGGACAGGGGGTGACTTAAAGGACTTCTCTCTTTGATGGGAGGTCGGGATAGGTGTGGAGGGAACAGGGGGTGACTGACAGGACTTCTCTCTTTGATGGGAGGTCGGGAAAGGTGTGGAGTGGACAGGGGGTGACTGACAGGACTTCTCTCTTTGCTGGGAGGTCGAGATAGGTGTGGAGGGAACAGAGGGTGACTGACAGGACTTCTCTCTTTGATGGGAGGCCGGGAGAGGTGTGGAGTGGACAGGGGGTGACTGACAGGACTTCTCCCTGTGATGGGAGGTCGGAATAGGTGTGGAGGGGACAGGGGATGACTGACAGGACTTCTCTCTTTGATGGGAGGTCGGGATACAGTGGCGTAGCCAGGGGGCAGGGCTTGACAAATCGGGTGTCCGGACGCCCGGGACAACCAGAAAAAGGTGCCGGGCAACCAGATTTAAAGGACTAGTTGCCCGACGGGCAACCAAGATCCTTTGACCAACATAATCTGAAGAAAAGAGAGCCCTTGCCCCAAGTGAGCATGGGGTAATACAGGGATGGATTTTTTTGTGCAATTTTTTGTGCACTAGCTCGTCGGGTTAGTTACTCGTCATTTGCACTAGGCCTACTTGTATTGCACTATTACCAACCTAATGTCCTACAGTAGCAACATTCCTACAAACTAGATTGAGTAGATTGGAGGTATTGGGAACGTCATAGGTTTGTTCTAATGTTGAACATTCAAATAATAGTTGGCACCTCAGTCATTGATGACGGAGATGTCTGTAAAGTGAAATCCCTGACAGACTGCGTTTCCTGATTTTTATAGGTTAATTGCCTGACTTGTGCATTGGGCAAAAATATGGAATTACATATTTTACATTTCCACTAGGCTAGCTGTCAAAAAACGCACTAGCCTGACGAGATTTGCACTAGTGATGGTACTAGCGGGCTAGCACTAAAGGCACCAGGTCGCCAATGGCTACAGCTAACCTCATTTGGCGACAAGATTTATGATATGGCTTTTCCTTTTGACCATAACACTTGTAGAGATACATGTATATGAAAAATTGCGACTAAAATTGGGAATTCGCAACTCATTGGTGACTTATTGGCGACTAAATCTAATGAGCCAGGGCGACCCCTGAACTGTAACCATAAATTCATAATTTTAATTCTGTAGATCTATCAAGATTAGGAGCCCTCCATTTACATATCTGCACACAAAGGGTGTAGCCGCCGGCGAACTACGCGCCTGAGCGATAATTGGGGACTTTGCGAATAGATCCAAAATTCTAAGTCTCAACCTACCTCTGAGCTATCAGACTTGTTCAGATATATCATAGGGATCTCCCAATGCTGTAACTGTGTCATATTTACAGTGTTAGTCCTGTATTTCAGAGTAATCAGGTGTATCACTTGTCACTCCTAAGAACCACCTGCTGTTTACCTTTAGAAGGTGGCCATGTTGCCTCTACTTCTCTAGAGAGTGAGACTTGAAAGTTCATGTCAGTTTTTGAAATACTGAATGTTTTTTGATTATCTTTCGATGGTAATTTATATTTTTATATATCATAACTTATGCATAGGTTTTGATCTGCATGTAGAACTTAGAACAAAAAGTAAGAAAATCTCATGGGAGTGAGATCTGAGAGATGACCTAGGCAAAACAACAAGATGAAGCCTCCTGATTTTGTCCAAAAGAAAACCAAGTTTAAGAACCTTTGAAAAAGCATTGTTGGGTTTGGACAAGCCAAAAGGTATGTAGGAATATCCTGAGAATTGTATGAACCATATTTTGTATCATGACATGCAAGATCTAAGTAGTAAAAGACAGTTTTGTACAGGACCATGTGCTCTGTAAACTGGGCCATGTGACAAAGTTCTAGAAGAATCTATGTAGGCTTTATGCCTAAGAATTCATGATTAATGTACAAGTAAGCCTAAATAGGGCCAAAGGTTATTATGATGTGTCAGTAGTATTGACATTATAGTCTAAGTATGTACTTTGAGTAGTATTCTAAAGAACTACAGAGTAAAGGATTAATGTAGGCTTTGATCCTAATCTCATGAATATGGTAATGAGTCAGTGTAAGAACTATGAAAGACTAAAGACTGTGTGTATTATTATACACTTTTATGGATATAAGTCACTATAGAATTATGAATATAGATCCATGTCTAAGATTGTCTGAAACTATTATTTAGACACAAATATCCTTTTTGTCTATTTCAGTTTTCGACGGTACTTTATTGCTACGATACGAATTAAGAACAAAGAACTAAGAACCAAAGTTGTAAGAACAAGAACTGGAAATTGTAAACTTTATACACTGAAAGACCCGAAGAATTACCCAAAGAACTGTACATATCGTTTTTACATTTTCCATATATATCCAAGAACTAGTAGTAATAAATATCAGTTACGAAACCACGGTTTATGTCTCAAATGCCATCGAGCCCAACAGCTGCTACAGTCGAAAACTTTTGTCTCATGGCTGAGGCAGAAGTTATTATCGAACTTTGACAATAGACGGAGCTTGCCCCTAGGAAAGGTGGTGAGCGACGACTGATAGACCTGGCCGCCTTCACGAGTAGTGTGGTCAGTCGTGGGCAGCGTCTTCGCTGGACGAGACACGCCAACCTCCGATGTCATTGCATGGGCACCGCGAGCATCAAACCTTCGTCTCCACGATGGGGGCGAGAGACGGACCTCGTCACCATCGGGTGTGGTGAGTGATGACCATCGACGGACGAGCCTGGCCGCCATAAGGGCGTGGCCACTCAACAACGCTCTGGTCTAGGGTAAGACTGGAGCCAAGAACCTGCTGTCAGACCGCAGTGGGTGTAGACGTCATCGCGTGGGCATCGCGAGGGCATCACACCTTCGTCTCCACGATGGGGGCGATAGACGAACCTTGTCACCATGGAGTGTGGCGAGTGACGAACATCGACAGACGATCCTGGCCGCCATAGGGGCGTGGCCACTTGACGACACTCTGGTCTCGGGTTAGGCCGGAGCAACGAACCTGCTGCGAGGTCGCAGTGGGTAAGGAACCGCGTCTTGTGAAGGGACGCACGTAGAACTCTTGGTGTCAGGTGATACTGAGATTTTTATTTGTGTCGTATTATTGCGATATGAAATTTATTTGAAGTATATTTTATGAAACTTTGAAAAACTTTGTGAAACTTTACCGCCTGGTGCGTGGTATATATGAACATTGAATTTGTTGAAAGCTTGTCGCTAACAGGTAGCACGAGTTTTGTATTTAGAATTTTATGAACTTTGTTGTCCAGGAAGATAGCATGCTATGAACCTTTGTCTCTAGGAAGGGACATTCCATGAACCACCGTGTCGCCTACGGGTAGGACAGGTCAAGAACTGTGTCTCTAGATATTCACCGCCTAAGGGTAGGGTGAGTTGATGACTTTGTGAGAAGAAAGCCAGCCGCCTACGGGTAGGGTTGGGGGATTCAACCATCGTCAGCAGAGACCAGCCAAGAACTACAAGAACTTGAGATAAAATGAAGAACTTTGAACCTTTTGAACTTTGAACTATATGAAACTTTGAATAAGAACTGAGACATTGCATTAATATTGCCCTTTGTTTCAGACCAGCGAGGACAGCTGTTTGTATTTGTTGGTAGTAGTTCACAACGATGTAACTAAAGACGTTACTTTCTCTAACTTGACCAGTCTAACGAAACTTAGCGCCTAAGGGTAGGTTAGGTGGATGACCCTGTAAGATTAAGCTTGCCGCCTAAGGGTAGGGTAGAGTGAAAACTTCTCTGTCAGTATGGACTTGGTTAATTGAAGATCTAAGAATTTGATGTGTCTTATGAGACTTTTGTAACTGTATTCGAACCTAGTGATATTTTTCTTCAGATTATAGAACTTTATCGGTTGATGTAGAGGTACATTCAAAGGAGTGTGTCGGCCGACGTAGTGGCCATTTGAACTTCCGGTATTGCCCCGTAGAACTGTAGAAATTATCACAGGCCCCGCAGTTTACTAAAGGGCTTTCTTGCCAACTAGACACTTTATGAAACTACGTAATTTGAAATTTTGAAGACTGAAATATTTGATGCACTAACTGCCATTTTATTTCAGATCCAGCATAAGAGCTGTTGTAGACACTTGGTATAGGTTATATCTTGTGATTTTTGAACCTGTTACTTGATATTGTGGTTTATCTTGTAACTTTCAACTAAGAACCCATGAACATAGAAGTACTAGTAGAGGTACTAAAGAACTCTTTTAAGACTACGGCACCTGTACTGGTTGCAGTAGAGAAGTAAGGTATTGTTGTTGCCTTTGAAAGTATATGAGTAAGTAAGGTACTAGTATAGGTACTACTAGACCATTAGAACCCTTTTTGAAGTGGTATTTGAAACCTGCATAGGTAGCAGTGTATAGACATATTTTGAACCTACACATGTAGTAGCATTCTATGGTTACGTTATAAGTTTGGGAGATATATAGGAACAGGGAGCTTAGACTATTTGGGTAGGGTATTTATCCTGAATGCTTTTGAACCCAAAGTTAGCTTGAACTTGAAATTTGAAAGTCCCTTTCATTTCTATTTATATTATCTACCCATTCCAAATTGACCTAATCTTTCAAGATGAGTGACCTAAGATCTAAAGAGAGGAAAGACTCCTACAGACACGGGATGTCACCTAGAGAATACGCATCGCTGAAGGCACGTGAAGCCGAAGCTTGGGCTAAATTCTACAAAGCCAAACTAGAACTTAAGACAGAAGAATTTCATAGAGAAGAGCCAGACTTTTGTTTCTCATCTAAAGCAAATAGTGCCTTTCTATTATTGAAGTGCAACTTCTGGGAAGCAGAGTCTAAAGCAGAAGCCATCTCTGAAGAAGTGAAGGCTCAAATAAGGAGCTCTAAATCTAGAAGTTATTATAAGACAGCCGACCAACATAAGAAGTCAAAGGCTGAGAAGTATGTAGCCCCAAAGAAAGTAGAAATTGAGAAAGTTGTACAGACAACAGAAGAACTGGTGCAGGTAGTTTCCTCACCAGCCCCTTTAGAACAGACTGACGTCCAGTCTGAAGAAGTGACGTTTCAGTCCATGACGTCCAGTGACGAAATGACGACGGACCTGTATTCCGGTCATAAGAATAACGAAGAACAGGACAGTAAGGTTGACAGTGAATGTCCCTTAACTTTTCAGAGTGCCACAGGAGATGGTAACCTGTTATGTGCTGAGTTGCAGCCAACTAAAGATTTTGTAGATTCCTTTTCCCTGATTGAACAGGTGAAGACGACAGAAGAAACTACGACAAACAGCCAGAGTATGTCGCAGGCGACTACTACCAAGGAAGTCGTAGGTCATGTACGTGACAAGCCAACGCAAAGGTTCAAGTCACGTGGGTCGAGGTTCAGTACACCTCCCCAGAGAGCACGGCCTAAGAAGCCTGTGCATGTGAAGAAGTTGTACGGGTTGAGGTTCAGCTCACCTCCCCTTAGAGTAAGGCTCAAGAGGCCTATATTTAAGAAGTTGCGTGGGTTGAGGTTAGGTCCACCTCCCCACAAAGTTAAGTTTAAAGAACCCTTTTTTAGAGATGTACGCTGCGATAAGACTGCACCGCGGGGAGCGGCAGCAACACGTAAAGACGTAACGAAGCAGCAAGACCTCAGGTCTGGACCGCCAAAGCCCGGTAGGCCACCTGATTATAAAGTAAGAACGCACAGAGCACGAAAGAAGCGTGAAAGACCACCGAGGGGAGTGGTGAAGCACAAAAGACCCAACATATCACTGCCGAAGTCAGTTAAAAGAGTTGGCCAGTCTGAGTTTATTGTGAGGTACAAGGACCTCAAAGGAAGATATAAGAAGTAAAGTATACTGAAGATGAGCAGGAAAG
This sequence comes from Lepidonotus clava, assembly GCA_936440205.1. Classification (NCBI taxonomy): domain Eukaryota; kingdom Metazoa; phylum Annelida; class Polychaeta; order Phyllodocida; family Polynoidae; genus Lepidonotus; species Lepidonotus clava. The sequence continues at coordinate 27,682,488 of OW387135.1, forward strand.
CTCAGCGTAGGTCCCACTCTTTTATACGGTTATTGAAACTGTTTGTGGTTGACCACTTTGTATACACTTTGGATTTTCAAGAAGAAACTTTATTAGCGTTGGCGTATAACGCATATATTTTTCGAAGACTACATTGACGTACATACGATTTAAGGTCACGATTTTGAAAGATCCCACGATTATAGAACTAGAAATAAGAAAGCTATTGACTTATAAGAAAGGGAATCAAGAGCGTTCTCCTATAGTAGTGTCGAGGTAGTGCACTAAGTTTTAACTTCCGCACTAAGAGTAAAATTACAGTGTAATTTTAGCGGGGAGTGTAGCCGCCGGCGAACTACGCGCCTGAGCGATAATTGGGGACTTTGCGAATAGATCCAAAATTCTAAGTCTCAACCTACCTCTGAGCTATCAGACTTGTTCAGATATATCATAGGGATCTCCCAATGCTGTAACTGTGTCATATTTACAGTGTTAGTCCTGTATTTCAGAGTAATCAGGTGTATCACTTGTCACTCCTAAGAACCACCTGCTGTTTACCTTTAGAAGGTGGCCATGTTGCCTCTACTTCTCTAGAGAGTGAGACTTGAAAGTTCATGTCAGTTTTTGAAATACTGAATGTTTTTTGATTATCTTTCGATGGTAATTTATATTTTTATATATCATAACTTATGCATAGGTTTTGATCTGCATGTAGAACTTAGAACAAAAAGTAAGAAAATCTCATGGGAGTGAGATCTGAGAGATGACCTAGGCAAAACAAGATGAAGCCTCCTGATTTTGTCCAAAAGAAAACCAAGTTTAAGAACCTTTGAAAAAGCATTGTTGGGTTTGGACAAGCCAAAAGGTATGTAGGAATATCCTGAGAATTGTATGAACCATATTTTGTATCATGACATGCAAGATCTAAGTAGTAAAAGACAGTTTTGTACAGGACCATGTGCTCTGTAAACTGGGCCATGTGACAAAGTTCTAGAAGAATCTATGTAGGCTTTATGCCTAAGAATTCATGATTAATGTACAAGTAAGCCTAAATAGGGCCAAAGGTTATTATGATGTGTCAGTAGTATTGACATTATAGTCTAAGTATGTACTTTGAGTAGTATTCTAAAGAACTACAGAGTAAAGGATTAATGTAGGCTTTGATCCTAATCTCATGAATATGGTAATGAGTCAGTGTAAGAACTATGAAAGACTAAAGACTGTGTGTATTATTATACACTTTTATGGATATAAGTCACTATAGAATTATGAATATAGATCCATGTCTAAGATTGTCTGAAACTATTATTTAGACACAAATATCCTTTTTGTCTATTTCAGTTTTCGACGGTACTTTATTGCTACGATACGAATTAAGAACAAAGAACTAAGAACCAAAGTTGTAAGAACAAGAACTGGAAATTGTAAACTTTATACACTGAAAGACCCGAAGAATTACCCAAAGAACTGTACATATCGTTTTTACATTTTCCATATATATCCAAGAACTAGTAGTAATAAATATCAGTTACGAAACCACGGTTTATGTCTCAAATGCCATCGAGCCCAACAGCTGCTACAAAGGGGGGGTCCGACATTTCTAAAAATGTAGTGGTACCAGGGCTCAACATTAAGCACTGCCCGCCTGCCCGGGGCAGGTAAAAGTTAAGCTTGGGCAGGTAAAACTTGACATACACCTGCCCGAAGGGCAGGCAAAATTTTTACCGTATAATAATAATAAACTATCAAAGAGGGGCAGGTAAATTTTAGGGTTGGGCAGGTAAATTTTGACCTACACCTGTCCGACGGGCAGCCAAGTTGCAAACCTTAATGTTGATGCCTGAGTACTATTACTACATTAGCTTTAATAAATGTTTCTCTCTCTAAACTTATGGGCGCAGGCTGTTTCATCATCGTATAATAGGCCTAGATATTAATTTTGTAACGGATGTGAGCTATTCAATTTTTTCTTTTATCAACAACTATGACACTATTTTTTTTATTAGAAATAGTTTTTTTTTTTTTTAAGTGAATGATCAGTAGGATGCATTCCTGTTCGCCTAAACTCGTTATATTTAAGAGATTTAACAGACTGTTTACTATGTATGGGTGAACTATTGTTAATGTTGGTTTTAATACTGCGTGATGCGTATATAATTAAGTATCCATGAGTCGTTTGTCCAGAATGTCTGAGTCAATCAGACTGCATTTAAAGTTAGCTCATTCACTTCCCAATAGTTCAAAAGAAATGAACGATGAGGGAGCTTTTAATATGAAAGGGTTTTTATTCAGTAAACATCTCATCCCGAGTCAAAGCCACTGTGTATAAGTCTCCATCAGTCCACCTCCCATCTCCTATCAGCAATCAACCACATTTAGAATACAAGTTGTTCCAGCACGTTCCAGACCGCTCTCGCGCTTAGCTCTATCACAATCCTATGTCCGAGGTAGTTGGTATAGGTAAACTCCAGTCTGCTACGCGGGAGCCGATGTACTTACTCCGAGTAGCTCCTTTGCTAAACTCACTCAGCTGACATTCTCACTAAAACTGCCTGCTCCTCACTTTGCAACACCTTTTATACTAGTTAACAGGTGGCGCTAGGAGCGCAAGATATTTCTTTCTAAGAGTAGACTAGAAGTAGACTTGCTAAGCCTGATCCTTCTTGGATTATATAACATGACAATATATTAAAAGTACTAAGCCATTAGTACATTCGACGGCGGTCAGGTTTTTGAGTTTAAGGAGGTGGACGACATAGCTCAAACCAAACGGAGATTTTCAATCAAATGTGATAAAGTTTCCAATTTTGATGATTGGATATATTTGTTATTATTGTTTCCTAATATAAAGAAACCAATGTGGGGTGGCTTTGACTCTCGTGGTACATTCAACACAATGTCAATAATCAGAAGTTCTTTTGTTCATTCAGAAGTATAAACAAAGATACATTCATATGATCGGTTTTGCTTTAGTACATAGTACATTTTGCTGGTAGTCCCAGGTTGAGACTCAAGATCAGTGAAAACATTCATAAGTTTCATGGTAAGTTCATAAATAAAATTATTTATCGAGTTGACTTCCACAGCTTGAAGCTCAAGATTAGCGGAACCCGTTCATAAAGTGGCAAAGTAAGTGTTAAAGAATGATAACATGATCATTTGTATGATAAAGTAATGGTGACATAATCATGGTGACAAAGTGACAAAGTCAGTTTTAGAGAATGAAGAAATATCATTATCAGCCTATATTAAGGCTTAAGAATTGCGACACCCGTGCATAAGGTGACAAGGTAAGTTTTAAGGATGGTCAGCCATAATGTGGCTTAAGAATTACGACACCCGTGCATAAGGTGACAAAGTTAGTTTTTGACTTAGTACATACCTGTACAGTTTTTTGATTTATACGATTTGGAACACAAGTCAACAAACTCAACATTTATACAGTATGAAGTGGTCTTAACCTTCTAAGAGTAACAAACACACAATAAATCCAATTTCAGAACGAGTTAACACAATAGAATCAATACGGAGAATTTGGACATTTTGAACGAACGAATTTCATTATACAATGCGTGTCAAATTTCAATCAAACTTCAACTAGAACAACATTGTTTACAATAAATACGAGGTCCATGCATCTGATCTAGCAACATTAAGTAATTGGATCCAGAAAATATTACCATCCACGTCGCGCGCCCACCAGTTATGCTTAGTACATGTGTACTTAGCGGGACGCTTGACTGGAGTTCCCCTCCAGGGTTTGACCTCGATTTGATTCCTCCAGGCGCGAAGTGCCCGGATGGCAAATTTCTGTTTCGAACAAATTTGCAAGTTTGAAGGTTCGACCTGACATTTTGGGCCGATATAAATTAATTCTGTCGCTTGATTACGTTGGTTGGGGACCTAAGCTTTAGTTTAGCGCAGATTTTGTAAGAAATTATACGATGGTTTGATCATGCTAGCCGATTTCAAAATTTGGATCCCTCGGATCAAAAAGGGGTTTCCCAAATTAGCCTCGTTTTGACGTCATTTTAATCAGTGCCGGCGGTAATTTCAGCGTGGGTAGACGCGTTTTACTTTTTTGTCTTGCCACTTTTAATTTCTCTTAGCTTTCAACAACCACCATGGTCAAGCTCGTTGTTTTTGGAGATGAAAGGGTTGCCGGCCTTACGGATTTCCTCTCGGTAATCGAGGCGGAAGGGGCAGAAGCGGAGGTTGTAAGCACCTCGGAGGCCACCACCGCCGACCTCGGAGGCCAGGCGTTTGCCCACCACACGGTGTGGCCGAAGAACGTGCTCATCATCGTCCCTTCGGTTTATGACCTCTTCACGTGGGACGAGGATTTGGAGTTGTGGCTGCCCCGCTTCTCCAAGGTCGACACGGCCGTGGCTCACTATATGGAGGAGCTTAACACAATCGCCACCAGCTTCCTTTGTCATCCGGCCCCTTGCCAGTTCACCTTTGCCCAGCTGACCGGCATTAACTGTTCGGAGTGGGAGCGGCTTTGTGACGACTCGGCCATCCAGCGGTGGGTGAACAAGGCCGTTCCCAAAATTAACGTGGAGTTGGGCGCCATCAACACCTGGAATCGGACCCCCAGCGTCAACCTGGCCCGCTTTACCCACGTTACCCGGAGGACCACGGACGGCGTGATCTCCGTCCATGACTACCGGGAATTTACCGAGGGATTTCTCCCAAGTCATCGACAGCTGCGCCGATGGGCCCGGTGTGTGGGCGACCTGGCGCGGTGCTACCCGGCCCAGTAACCTGCCTCATAATTTTTTGTACATAATGATTTCTTAATTCTACGATGTGATTCTTGACCTAAGTGATTCCTGGATCCAGTTCCCGGCCAATGCCTAGGACACTATTATAAATTGCACCCGGTGATTCTTGAATCCAATTCCCGGCCAGTACTCAGGATGCCGTAGACATTATATATTCAAGAGGCTTCGGCCAGATCGTTCTTACGGGAGCTCCGGACTGTTAACATGGGAGGACTCAGATGTTTCACCGCTCCTGCTCGTCGTTGGACACCGCCCTCCCTTCTGTTCAACCGGACCTTCACCTCGACCGCCCTTACGCCTGGTAAGTGTTGCTCCTGTTTTTCCTTATTATTCGCACGTTAGGCAGGCTACTAACTCGTAGATTTTTAAGGAGATTGTTGGTCAGGACTTAGTCAACAGTTTTCTCAGTCCGCCTTCACGTGGTTGAATTCCGGAAGCTGATGTCATTCCCGGAACTAGAAACTGTGTTTCGCTGGTGATTTTTGTAACGGGTAGCGTGGGCGGCCACCTGGTGTTTACTTTTGGTTCCAAGATGGTGGACGCGGGCTGAGAACTAGGACCTTGTGTACTAAACCCATTATCTTTTCCAGGTCCTGTGGTTATTGATGATATTATGAACAGCATAAGGTGGTGATGTTGGGGCACTGAGAGACGTCAGGCTATATGATTTTAGTGGGAGGGATTGTTTAGGCGAACATGACCAAACATTTTACCGCGCGTGTGGTTGGGCGATAATAGGGGATTTTCTGACTAAAGGTTTGTTGACATTACCGATTCAGGCAGGCTCTCAATGTATGGGTAGACTGTGCCGCGTTGGCCTTAGAATGTTATTTTATTACTATTAACTACTAGTTGACTGACACTGCACCAATGGAGTTGTGTGGATGACCAGGGATTCCGGTCTGGGTTGTACAGCACTAGATTTGCTGTGACAGAATTCTTTGTTTTGACGTTCCCCGTACAAGGTGATGGAAACACTCTGTCTGGTGACTATAAAGCGTAAGCGCTTCATGTGGTCACCCCAGGTAGAGTCGTCCGACTGACCGTCGGCGACTCCGTGGTAAGTTTTGAGGAGCTGCTGGTGACCAGGTACTTTGGTCCAGACTGCATAGCTTTAGATTGGCTGTGGCAGAATTCTTTGATGAGTTGTCACCTTTATAAGGTAAGGCCTACCTTGAAAGATATCATGAGTGCCCGAGATGTGACGCAAAACTCACCCGCTCGGACTCCCTGACAGACCACATGAGGTGTCACCACAAGGTGTAAGGACTTCATGGGGATCCCTCCAGGTGAAGTGAGTTAGTCTCCTGTAAGAGTCCCCGCTTGGTAAGTTCTGGGTCTGCAGCAAAGGCTACAGGCTCCAGTTAAGATCTAGTTTCACGTAATGGACTGATACGTCTCAGAAGACTTCGTCAGTGCCATGGTGTTAGAATAAGTTTGATAACTAGTATTACTGTGCAGTGTCGTCCAGATGGGGAATAAGAATGATGATAGGAACTGGGTTTATTGTGGTTTATTTAAGAGACTACTTGGGTTTCTGAGAGCCAATACCTGAACGGTAATTCCCTTGCTATTCTCCTTTCCTCATATTTATGTCCATTGTGTTAGAATAATTTACCAACACACTTCAATGGTTAATATTAAGACAAACCTTTTTCCCTTCTTTTGTTAGTACAGGTGGTAGCTCGGCGTTCAACCCCTAGACTCAACCTGGGTCTGAACACCGAGTTCCACTGTTATACTGGGTAGTTGGCGCCCTCCTACGCAGTAGGCCGTCGCGCCCCTATCACCAGACAATTTCATAAATATATATTATACATATTTTAACAGCAATAATTTACCGTCTTATTTTGTACAACACACTATATATGGAAAATTGTGGGGTAGTTTTCATTCCATAAAAGTGTAGGTGTCATGAAAGACATTAAACCTTAACTGTACAAAGGGGTTTGAGATTATTCGTTACTTATTAGTTATCACTAGAGGATCGGGTCTCAGATTCAGGTTCATTTCTGATCTGATTCCCGGTCCTCATTAGTTACACGTGGTTTGTCGGTACCCCCCATCCCTAGAACCAGAATGGGCAGCACCGAGTTTCCCATTGTTATAATTGGGAGCAGACTGCATATTTTTTTTTTTTTTTAATATGCAGCCTACACCCCCTTTAAATTATAGAGATGTGTAAATGCATCTCTTCAGATCACTTACTTCCAGACAGCACCTAGTAAGTCGGGCTTTTACCGAAGTACAGTACAAGGTTAAACCCGTCCTTTGTTCAGGTCTATGCCCGTTTCTCTTGTGGAGAGTCAAGACTACTCCTGAAAAGACTCCGCCCCCAGCTTATCCTAACTATGCGCACGCGGGGCAGGAATATCTATTAATGTTATAGACAGTTTTAGAATTTTAGTTTCTTTCTAATAGACTGGGTAGACTATTAGCTATGGGTGTCAACTAAGTTTTTGCAGCCGTTCGTTAGGGAATTAGTAGACCATGTCCCCCCTCTTCAGCTCAACTGTTGAGCGGAGACCCGGTTACTTTTAGCGCCACGACGGCGGTCAAGACTAGCATTTCATTTGTTTTTGTTTTTGTTTTTTTTTCTCGACGGCGGTCAGCTCTGAAGCCGCACGTCTTCTTTATTAATTTTGATTATTTCTAATTTACCCGGGTCGGAACTTGACTTCTTGCCGTTTTGCCTCCGTCCCTGTTAAAACTGGTCTAAACATGGCCTAAATAACTCAGTCTTGTACCTTGGGCAGTTGTTTTCATTTTTCGCATTTCGCTGGATCCTGATTTACAGTAAAATCAAAGGATCCAACGACTAGGATATGTTGTGACTCGGTGATCATTACACATAGCCAAGACGACGAGACTACACTTTTTGTACAGCGCCTCGTCTCATCATCCTGTGGGTTTTAGCTAGAACTCCCCCCCACAGGGAGAAGGCCCTTTTCACAGGTGAAAGTCGCCTTTAAGAAGAAGAGAGTTAGCACCCTGTGAATGTCACCAGTTCACCGCATTTTTCCCGTAACTTCTTTTTCCTTGTGACCTCCTGTAAGTTATCCAGACCCACAACCCCTTTTCCTCAGTGTCCTAATCTGGTTTCTAAATGAATAAGATTAAAGTCTGACTCCATTATAATTATCTGACTCCATTAGTTTAATCTGACTCCAAAGAAACATAAATCCAAAATAGCATAATATAATTTTGAATACTTCCTGTCCAGGTAATTCCCATGAGTTAATCAACTCTAAACAAACAATTATGACTCCAATTCATAAACCTACCTCAAATATAATGGATCCAGAAGGTTGGGGATAATTTGGAATAATTGTCCCTGGGGTAAGGTAGGGTAAGGGGATGAGTAAGGAATAGGTAAGGGGGAGGGGGACCCTGCCCTCCCTGGGTGCGGTACCCAGGAGAGCAGGAATGACGGTCACACAACAAGTAAGTACTGGGTACGAATGACCGACGATTTGGAGATAGCTCTCCGCTTTTATTCCCAAAATTATCAGTTTCATAATGGTCCATTGATATTGCCAAAGTCCCACCAGGGTGCGGGCCGTCCATGGGGGCACAATGTAAACTCTCAGAAGGTTATCCAAAGCCAGCTGTACACTATTATCCTGTGTTGGTACTGGCCACCAGTAACAATGTTTTTAGAAAGTTTACGGTAGAGTTCTTATCTGGTGTGTGATTGAGCGGCCTATGTCCTTGCCCTTTGGATGATATGTGAGTGTTATTACACAATGGTCATTCGACTATCCACGTGAAATATCTTTATATGTTCTAGGACCAATATGACTATACAAATTATGATTAATATGATTGGTATCATAATCATCAATTATACAGCATGGTAACAATAACGTAAACAAATTATCAATATTCTTTCATATATGTGACACACTTGATCACAGAATGTGGCCAAGCCAATTAGTATTATTTTTACACTCCGTTATACTTTCTGAATGTAGCACGCCTTGGTAGGAGTTGTATACATCCTTGCCTGTTGTAGCGTGCCTGTACCAGAAGCAAACGAGCCACGTATAAGGTACTCTCGTGCGCTGTCACGGAGCGTTCCCCCTTTGAATGTTACTAAATATTCTGCGTTCATATGTTCTTTTCACAACTTGCCCAGAATTCCCTGAGGAAGGGCTCTTAGTTAAATAAATATTGGGTTGCTTTATATATTAAGTTTTTAGGTAAATTTCTTTCTATTCGTCGATTTTTTTGTGATGAGGAGACCGCTGTCAGGAGCCAACCCACCCGGGGCATAGTGACTGCCATGGTCGGGCGTCCACCCCAGTGCCCTTCGCAGCGTCCTGTCAGGCACCACTGACACCAGGCATGTGGGCAGGCTCCTGCTGCTTGTGCAGCCCCCTCATCTTTGAGAGGATTATATATGTAAGCATGCTAAAGAATAGACAGTGGCGTTCCCCAAGTGACTCCTGTACTGCAGCCCGATCCCAGCGGTAACAACAGCACAGGGGTCAGGTGTAGATGGTACTTGCTTGGGGAAGTTCACTTCGCTCGTTGGGAGCATTGGTCCCGTTGAGCGCACCTAGGTTTTGTACAGAATTTTGAGTATCTTTTTTAGATGCTAAAATTTCGCGACACTAGGATCGGTTCCAAATGGTTCCCTACTTTAAAAGAGTTGCCAAATCGATAACAATAAGAGTGTTGAGCTAGGCTACCGGGCATGGGACACTCAACTTGAGAGAAATTTAGATAACCCATGGGTCCATAGAGAGACGGTTGGACCAGCCTACCCGACCCAGGTTTCCCTGGTTGGTGAATCCTTATTGATCAGGTTAGTCAACAGAACCCTACCTACCCAAACAGGCAATGCCCAGCGAACTTCCTGTAACATTTCAGTTTTAGTACTCGTACCATTGTATTATTAATTCACCAATTTTACCTGTACAGCACTAGGCCAGGTCTTAACACTCGTTACATTGTCATATGATAACTTCATAAACCGTCCCTGGATCCTTTTCGGATGTCCCTGGCCTTACTGTCTTTCGGGCAGATCCCGTTCCGATCGCTGTTGAGGTGGGCGTGGTCGATCTAGGAGGAGCGTTAGGCATTGTTCCATGTCCCATCACCGGTTGAGGCCAGTCCGCTCCGACATCGGACCAGCCTGCGTCGATGAGGCGCGGTACTCCCATGGGTACAGGAGTGGCTAGCCCCGAGGAATATCTCAGTAGTCTGGCCCTGGTATTGTATTTTAAATTACTCATCATTAGACGGGCTAGTTTCTTAGACACCCTCAGGGTGTCTGGTAGTGGCACCTTAGATGGATGTTGCCCAGGTCTAGTTGCTGCTCCCATCAGTTGCGCCCCCCAGGTAACTGTCAGGGTATATTTCAGACACAGTTAGGTCACCAGTAGATCCCTAATGAGCACATAACCTTCCGTATAAGTGTGGTCAGAAGGCATGGCCAGTTCACCTAGAAATATTGTTTCTATCATATGTGGATTGGCAAACTGTACGTATAGTCCATCTACAGTCTTCCTTCTAATATACCTCCACTTTCGCCACACGAGGACCACTATGGCGATGACTAGTACTGCCAATAATATAGCAAGTACTGCCACCGCAGTGGGGTTGGCGGTCGTGTCCGGGCATCCAGTTAGTTCCTTTTCACTACGCAGTAGCTCCTCCGGGTCCGCCGCTTCCAAGGCCACGGCCCGAGGTAAAGTCATGGTTAGTCCGGCCAGGGCAGCCTTGCCTTAGTGGTTCCGCCAGCACTTCCAGAGAATACACCCAATAATGGTTACTGCTACCACTATACAGAAGATTGTGAGGAGGCCAAAGCCGCCCCCAAAGTTACCTATAGAAAACCATGGGGCGTGTTTGTCCACCTCGTAGCGGTCAGTTGCTTTCTTGATGCCTTTAGCCAAGTCTTTCCGGTGTTTTTGGATTCGCTTGGCCAGAGAGGATACAGGTATTCTGACCTTTAGGCTTTCCTCGATTTCCAGTAGCTCTTTCCTAATCGTTTCAGGGATAGGATCTGATTCTAACATAGTGGGTTCATTCTCGGGCCTCGTGAAATTAGCGTTCCATCCTTTCACACGACTCGCTGCTTCCAACAGGTCGTTAGGTGGATACACGACCGTGGTGATCCTGGTGTGTCGGTCACAGTTCCGTAAACTATACGGTATCCATGATCCCTGCGTCTGGAATGCACAATCGCATTCCACCTGAACTCGCGCATAGTTTTCTATGTTCACCTCCACCGCGGGTTGATTTCTGCAAATCATCTGGCCCCGGGTGTCAGCGCTGACCACAAGCATATCTCCGTCGTCCAGATACACTGCCATTTCTCCAAAGTCTGCTTCCAAAAGATAGTCCAGTTCACATTTCTCTTGTATGGCCATGTCATCGCGTCTCAACAGGGCGGCAGTGCAGGTGTTATCCGTGATCTTTTTCATGTAGGGCAAGTCCTTACAAAGCGTGATGGTCTGCCCATAACAGCCTGACCAACTGCCGCTAGCCAGTGGTACGTAGTACTGACGGGACATGGACATAGCCACACTTTTTGGTAGATTAACAATTTGGAGAGCGTCCTTCTTTTGTCGTCCTCTAACTGGCACTGGCACAGGAAAGGTTAGTACCTCGTAGACTCTAAACAAATGTTCGTCGGCCACTACTGGTACCCTTACGTACACGATCAGCTCCTGGGTGGTTTCATCAAATTTAAATGAGGGTTGACTGTTCTCATAATAGAAGGAGGGATCTGTAAACGCTACATGGAACCTGGGATGGATTCCTTTCAGATACCTGTTGACTTCCAGGACCGCTCCGACCATATACTGGCGTGGCACCAAATCCATGGTTAGTTGGCCCCGTGTCAGGTGTTGTACACCTTTCCTGAACACGCGCGTTTGCTCCACTACCAATTGGAGATACACCATTTCACCTAGTTTGTCTTCCAGAGCTACAGGTATCATGTTCAGGTACAGTTCCATCCAGTCCACCTTATGTTGGACGAGTTTCATTCTCCGGCGAGTGGTATTATGCGCCTTATTTAGTGACCTTAAATTATCCAATAGACCTATCACGACGTGGTTAACCCTTTCTACTGCCTCGTCGTGTTTCTCATTCATCAGCGCCAGATCTTCGATCATCTGGTCGGAGGATTCTTGTAACACTTTAATTAGTTCCCTGTTATACTTGACATCAGCTGAAAGCCCCTTGTTCCATGATGTTGGAATAGGAAAGGTCGGCCATCCTGGGTCGTCCAGCATGATGGGGAGTTTCTTCATTCTTTTGATCCTTCCGCCTGAGTCTGATTCTGACCCTTGATTTTGAGGTCGCTGTTGGTTGTTTTTAATTAGCGAGCTTAAGGTTTCATTGAGAATTTCCCTATACCGACCTTTGAGCGCCTGCGATGTCTGATCCATCCAATTCACTAGTGACCTGACGTGGTAACAGGCTCGGTCGAGAGCGTCTCCTCCCTTTAGGTACCGATGACAGACCTGGCCAAAGGTAGCCTTGATGAAGGAGCGCCTTTGGGGAATAGTGATCAGAAAGCCTTGTCGGACGTGAGTAATATCTGCGGTGGACATTAATTTCCCTGGTTTCAGTACCACCCCATATTGTTCCAAGGCTATAACTTCAGCATTAGGGGCTAGCCCTTCACGTGGGCTGGAGTCATTCCGCAACCCCGTAATGCCCCCTATCATGGCGAAAACGAACAGCACCGACCACTTCATTGTCATTGGTTTTAGCGCTAGTCCGTGAGAGTCAAGCTTATAGTTTAACTAAAACATGTTCACAACAAAGTTACCTTCACTCTTCTGCGCACCACTATCATCCATGCGCCGAAGTATGCCCTCCTCTCGGGCCCCCTGGTCCACTTAGTTTGGGACATGCTCATAGAGGTTTTGCCCATTGTCATTCACCACTCGCCTGATGATTCCGCTCTCGTCCTTGGTGACCGTGATCCTCAAGCCTCTCATACGTTCGCAGGACAAGGGGCGCATTGCTCTGAGGGGTCTTGGCCTAGTAGGCTCCAGTCCGAAACGGCCCCCGTTGGGTCGTACGACGGTTGGCTCGAGGGGTACGGGTGCGGCACCTGCGGTGGGTTTGTCGTTGAGAGTGGGCTCGGCCACAGTGGACCCCCCGGCTGGCTGGTTGGCGTCCACTGCTGCTGGTTCCATAGCAGTGGTGAGGGATTGGCGCTGCAGCTCGTTGTCAAGCTGCTCAAGTCTAAACAAGCGGGGTCCGCAGGCTGCAAGTGGTGGAGGAGGGGAGCTCCCGCTGGCCCGTTCCCCACCGGTGGGGTTGGCGCGTGTTGAACGGGTGCTACCTCCACTTTTAGTCCTGGAGCGGCGACGGTTAGCTGTTCCCCTCCCGTTCGCCTTTCCAGAGTGGGCAGAGGTCGACCGCCTCGTGTTGTTTGTTGTCTGGTACCTTCCCTGACGCATTTAGAGTTTTGGGTGGTCCTTTGAATGAAAGGAGGTACCTGAGTTTTAATCTCAGCTAACTGTTTGTTCGATTTTGGCACATCCAGTCCCACTGTCCTTCTAATTTCGTCAACAGTCTCAAATAGTTGGAACAGTGGTTGCGTAAGGTCCCAGAACCAGCCGGCCTGGATCTGCACCGGTCGGTTGGCCGCTTCCCCCTTCTGAACCGGCTTGGCCAACGCAGTTAGCCTTGGCTCGGGCTCCGAGTCACTCACCTCAGATAAATTGTAAAAGTCTTTATTTGCTGTCTTCTTTTTGGCTGGAATCGATTTAGCGGACTTCTTGGCTCCGCTTGCGGTCGTTCTGGTGGGCCGCCGGGCTGGTGTCCTTGGTTTCTTCCGGGCAACCCCGGCGTCGGTTGAGTCCGGACGGACACCGCCCCGGCCCGGCCAACTCCACCGCCTAAGGGTCTGAGCCGGTCGTTTCTTAGTACTCTCCTTCTCGACTGCCTTTTCTTTCATTTGGTAAAATCCTAAAAGAATGGCCCAACGAACATTCCCTTGGTGGGTAGCGCCCTCTGGTGGGGGCGGCTAATCCGTTTCCTTCTCAAGGGGACGATGATCCTCCCCTCCGTGTCCGCAGGGAAAGTAGTGGTTCCCTTTGGATTGCTATGAGGCCGGAGGGCTAGGCAATTCCCCATGAGTCGGTGGATCAGTGTTCCAGCTAAGTTCTCTTTCCGCTCCTTCCAGGAGAAGTTGAAAGTTGAACAATTTCTATCTCCAACTTTCGTTCAGAGATAGAATCAATGTCTATCTCCGTTTCCTTCCGGGCTGGATTATGCGTACAATCACCTGCAGCAGAGGTGACCGTCTAGGAGCAGAGTTGCGGACCGACTGGCGGATCGGCGCGGATCCCACGAAATTATAACCGATCCGCCTGCCCATGCCGTCTCCATATTTGGAGCTGTATCTTGTTTCAGGTGGAGGACGCTTGCATCCGGTCCCAGGAGATGACGCCAACCACTGGCATCTCCCTTGGTGTGCGCACCCTCCCTTTCTGCCACGCCCCTGGGCGCAGCGAGGTGGCCGTGAGGTAGGCCACCTGTTCCATTAGCGTTGATGCTAACGGTGCCGCTCCGTCGAGCCTTTATTTTCACAGGGCGGCAAGATTTCCTGTATTAATCATCCATGTCGTCGCTTTCCCCGCCGTTGGACAGAGCGGCGTAGTTAGGGCGTCGGTTCCGACGCAGGTTATAGCCACCTTTCGTCGGGACATGGTCCTTTACTGTTTTTTCTGGGCTCTGTTCCGATGTATCCGAGATCGGTACATCACCGCAGGGCAGTTTTATGGGCTTGTTGTTGCCTGGAGGGGATCTCCCTTCCAACGGCTGGCTTTTGCCCCTTCGTTTAGCTCGTTTGCGTTTCCTCTGTCCATTAGCGCCAGCTGTTCCCCGTTCACAGGCGGCTTTGTTAGGAACAAAGGATAAGTTTGGTGACAGCGCGGTGTCCGCACTGGCGCCCTGACCATCAGTGATTTGCCCGTCCGATTCTGCTAAATCGGTGGGACTTGGACCAGGTTTTTGTGTAGGTACCTTCCTGGCCATAGGAATTGCATCATGCTCATGGGGACCGGTCGTTCCCGTTGAGTTTTCAGTCTCAGCACCCCTTATGTTGCCATCCTTTTCAGCAATTTCACCCGTCGGGGTGTGATGCAATTCAGGGTTTCGGTCAGGATCTGCCCCTTTTGAGTTAGTGATTTTTGCTCCTCTCACCAGTTTGGGAATAACATGAGGGATGGCGGGAGACCAAGGCCCATGTGCAGGTTTGAGCTTTGAAATGTTCACTAAATGTGGTATTTGTTTCCCAGTTTTCAGCGACACCAGCCTAACGAGATGGTCCCCCTTAGTCTCTATTACCCTGTATGGCCCAGTATACCTGTTTGAGAACTTAGACGCTTTATTTTCACTGGCTAAAGGATCGTACATGTATACCATATCACCTTCGTACATCTGAGTGGGCCGCGCCCGCTCATCAATTCTTACTCTCAGATCTTTTTCATAGTTTTGAACTACTCTTTCTGCCATATTCCTAAACATAGCAATGTTGTCCTTTGTTTGCATGAAGAATTCACAGTCGTTTAGCGTTTCAGGGATTGTTCTCTGCTCAGGCATTCCCATACTGATTGGATCTCTGCCAAACAGTAGGGTGTGAGGACTGTAGCCCGACCGCACACTGATCGTAGACCGAACCGTCCATAGCGCTATGGGGAGTAGATCGGTCCAGTTACAGTGGTCATCAGGAATATAGTATGCGATCAGGTTTTCAATGGTTTTGTGTAGTCTTTCTACCCGAGCCTTGCCGGTTGGCATTCGCCCGGTGGTGAACGTTTGTTTGCACGCCAATCGTGTAGTAATCTCCCGGAACAGCCCCGATAAGAAGGCCGCCCCCCGGTCTGTGTGCAGGCGGTTTACCCGCCCATACCGACACACTATTCCGGTTAGGAAGCAGTTGGCCGCGGTCTGCGCGGTGGAGTCTTTAGTGGTGAAAGCCTCTGGCCAACCTGTTAGTAGGTCTATGAAGGTCATGATATATTTTGACCCATCCCTAGCCCTCTTTAGTGGCCCGATAAAATCACACTGTACCACCTCAAAGGGTCGAGTCGGCCTTTCCCAAGACTTGGCCAAAGCCTTGAAATGTGGGGCCCGCCTCCTCAGAGAGCAGGTCTCACAAGCTTTCACATAGTCCACTATGTCGGCGTGTTTCGCCAGTAGAATTTATCAGAGATTTTGGTAGTAAGGTTACTGATCCCGACATGTCCCCCAGCCAAGATGTCATTATGTAATAGTCTCAGGACTTTGGGAATTAACCTACCTGGAACTATCATACGGGGTTTTAGTCTGACCAGTTGGTCTTGGTGTTTGTTATACCTTTTGACGTTGAACCTACAGAGCACCCCCGGTGCTACCATTCCCACAAAATCGGCTTGGTCCATTATTCGCCTAGCTTCAAGGGGATCTGTTGGTAGGTCTCCGTCCTGAAGGTAGTCTATCAATTGCGCGCACTCTGCATCTTGGAGTTGCGCGTTTATTACCGTAGCCACAGAAAGCTCTTCATCCTGAACTTCGGCCTCAAATAACTCACATCCCACGGCGGGCTCATATTCTTCACCTGGGACATGTTCATGATAGACTCTAGACAAATAGTCCGGTAGAAAATGAGTCGCTCCTGGCTCATATATGATTTCAAAATCAAAATCTGATAGCGCTAAAGCCCACCGTCTCAGCCGGGCTGACGGGGCCTTATAGGCACTTTGTAGTAGGGGGATCAGCGGTTTGTGATCAGTCACTATTGTGATTTTAGCTCCCTGCAACATGTCCTCATAGTTCTTAATACCTTTAATTACTGCCAGAGCCTCTTTCTCTGTTACCGAATAATTTAATTCGGCGTCACGGAGGGTACACCCCCAGAAAGCAACCGGACGGTAGATTTCATCTAGTTTATGACAAACCGCTGCACCGCACGCGGCGTCTGATGCGTCAGTTAGTAGATAGAAATGCCCTCCTATATCTGGATGAATTAGTAAGGGCGGCGAGGTCAGCAGTTTCTTTAACTGTTGAAACGCTTCCTCGCAGGCCTCTGTCCACTCAAAATAGACTTCTTTCTTTAGCAGCCGGTTTAAAGGCTTTGCTAGATCAGCGAAATTAGGGACAAACGGTCGGTAGTAGTTACATAACCCTAGAAAGGATTTGATAGTTTTCACATTATGCGGGCGGTTGAAGGCTGTGATCTTTTCTGTGGTAACCTTTTGTGTAGCCACCCCTTCTGCGTTTACTACATGGCCGAGGAAATTAATCTCACTGCGGCACCATTCACACTTAGACGGTTTGAGTTTGAGGTTGGCTCTCGCTAAAGCTTGGAGAACCACCTCAACACTCGCCAGGTGTTCCTCAAAGGTGGTGTCGTAGACGATTACGTCGTCTAAATATGCTAAGCATGTTCTAGGAATCAAGCCTTTTAGCGCAATGGCCATCACCTTGGTAAACTGCCAAGGCGCGCCAACTAAGCCGAACGGTACACGCTTATACTGATATACACCCATTGGGGTTTCAAAGGCAGTATATTTTCTACTGTCTTCTTCGATTACACACTGATGATAGCCGCTCAACAGATCTAAAGCTGTCCACATAGTGGGTTTCTTGTAAGCCATATATAAGAAAAGTGATCGCGCTGTAGGCATTGGGAATTTATCTTTGAAAGTGACCTGATTAAGCATGCGAAAGTCTGTACAGAGCCTAGGTTTGCCGTCTTTCTTTTGCACTACCACCAGCGGACTTCGCCAAGCCGATTCGCTGGGCTCTATGACACCTATATCTATGAGTTGCCTAACCTGTTCATCGATGATGTCCATTTTCTGTGGAGAGTATCGGTACGGTCTAGAACTTATTACTCCCTGCGACTCATCCACAATGATCCTCATCGGCGCTATTTCACAGTGACCTAACTCTTCCATTGAGAACGCTAGTGCATTTCTGTTGTTATTAAGCATTTGTCTAAACCTTACCTTTTGTTCTTCGTCTAAGCACGACTCGGTTAGATCTATTTTACTTACATTTTCATCCATTTCACCTCGGGATTTCTCTTCAGAGGTTTGGCTTTCCATTTGCACTGCGTCTTTCATTACTTCTACAGAAATCCTACAAATGGACATTGGGGTCTCTGTTTTAGTTAGATAACACAAGTCTAGGAACTCTTCTATCTGGTCTTGATTTACCTCAGGCACTGCGCATTCTTCTGCAAAAGCTAACACTTCCTGTGGAGTGATTTCTTGCATTTCATCTAGCGGATTCATGACTTTGATCCACCACTGACTTCCCACCGTATTCACGCACCCCTCCACTAGGACAGGTGCAGTGACTGCTGGTGCGCAGTAAGCTACTGGTGAGTCTAATCCCAGCGGCTCTCGGGTGGTAACCGGTATGATGCATTCATTTCCCGGTGGAATTTTCACTGTTTCTTTGCTGACTATAGGGTTTCCACAAAACACTTCTATCTTTGCACCTGGTAGAGATAAATCTGATCGAAGTACTGTTAATAAGTTTCTACCGATTACTATTAGGTGGCATAGATCGTCCACTATGTTGAAATCATAGCAAACCACCGATCCCTGGATTGAAAACTTACATCTAATTTGTTCTAGTATTACTTGAGACGAATTGTCTGCCAAACTGATGTTTCCCTTCGATACTTTCCATTCATCTAAAATGCATTGTTTAGGGATCTGCTGTTTACAATGGGTGGACATGAAGCAATCGCTCGCTCCTGTGTCTACTAAAGATCTAACCTCCTTCTGATCATTAAATCTTAACGTTAAGAAAAATGCTTCGTCTCCTATCTCTCTCCTAGCCGGTCCGTCCACTGCGCCTAATTCTATCGTGGAATGAACGGACCCCTCCTCTAGTTTCCCTGACTCTTTTGTTCTGTGCCACTGGCTTTACTATCTTTGTACATCCGCGGGGGTTTTTCCTTCAACCTATTCTTTAGCCACAAGCACGCTTCTGTAGAGTGACCATGTTGTGGGTGAATGATACAAAACTTACTTTCATCGAAAGGCAACCTGGGTCTCTCCACTTTCTGCTGAGTTGTTGGATTCTTTCCTTTGTCTGCCTCTCTGTTCGGGGCGTTATTAGATTTAGCCTTCTGATCTGGATTCCTTTCACCTTTCTGATTTTCATATCGATCTTTTCTTTCATAACCCTGCTGTTTATAGTTACCACTACTCTGGGGAGCTCCGCTTTGCCCTGTTTTTGGTTTCTGAAACCATGGAGCAGCCTCCAGTCGGGCCAGCACCACTCCAAACCGTTCGGAGATGGAGTTTAGGGCCGCGGTCTCCTCCGATTCTTGGCTTCCAGCCAGTTCGCTCACTGCATTGGATATTTTGGTTCCCCCTTTGCCTTTGTCCAACGATTCTAGTCTCGTTGCACAGTCCACCGCTTCGGTGAACGACTTAGGGTCCAGTATAGCTACCTGTCTGGCTACGCCCTGTTTTAATCCCTCTAAAAACACAGCTAACATCATGCTTTCACTCGCCTCTGCCTTAACTTGCTTTTGCTTCAAGACACCTGCAAATTCAATCACACTCTGGTCCTTTCCTTGTTTGAGGGTGCAGAACTCTGCGTGTTTCTGCCACTTAGCTCTTCGATCACCGAAGATCTTTGTCATTTGAGCTTCTAGTTTCTCAAATGTATCTTTTTCACTCTCAGCTAACGCTCCTGCCCAGTCGTCTGCCCTTCCCTTTAGGCCTAACAGCGCCATATTCAGGAGATGGGCGTTCGACCAGTCATAGATAGCTTTCAGTCGTTTCAATTCCCTGAAATACTTTTCTATTTGCTCATCTTCCTTCCCACTAAACCATGGTAACCTAATGTTCGGTCCCCTCGGGTGGCCATGGTGGGTCGTTTCACGCCCTGGCGCTGGTACTTGGCCCAGTGCCAAACCTAGTTGGGGTAGAATTTCCCAAATATTTGGTTGATTTGGCGGGTTTGGAGGATTGTTCTGTCCTGGTGGGCCCGGTGGACCTGGAGGATTTGGAGGGTTGTTCTGTCCTGGTGGGCCCGGTGGACCTGGAGGATTTGGAGGGTTGTTCTGTCCTGGTGGGCCCGGTGGACCTGGCGGTCCTGGAGGGTTGGGTGGACCTGGCGGGTTGGGTTGATTAGGTTGGTTTGGAGGAGGGTTACCAGGCCCCGGTGGATTCGCCTGGTTATTCTGGCCTGCTGGAGCTTGCTGACCCTGTTGGTTACCCGCTCTTCCTCGGCCTGCGTTAAGGTTGGCCGCGATCGCCATTGCCTGCAATAGGTAAGGGAACATGTTTTGCTCGACCCCACCTCCCGCTGGCACGGCTCGGCCAGGCTGTTGTCCTGGTTGGCCACCCCCATCATTTTGCTGCAGTCCCCCAGGGTTTACCCCAAGATTAGGCTGCTGCATTCCTGGATTCACACCACCATCTTCCCCTTCACCAGGTTGCTGTTGTTCCCCAGGATTTATCCCAAGATTGGGCTGATTCGGAGGGGGATTATCAAGAAGGTTTTGAGGAGGATTAGGCCCTTGTGGGTTGGCCTGATTATCCTGGCCTCCCTGAGCCGGTTGGTTAAGTGGGGGAATAAGCCCTTGAGGATTGGCCTGATTGTTCTGGCCTCCTTGAGGTTGTTGATTACCCCCTCTTCCTTGGCCTGCCTGCAAAGGGTCTCCCATTGCTTGCGCTAGGAACGGATGCCACATATTTTGTTGTATAGGCCCAAGGTTCATCCCACGATTAGGCCGCCATGCCCCCGGATTTACACCCCCAGCTCCCCCTTCACCGGGTTGTTGGAGCTGATTTTGGTCACCCCATTCTCCTACTAGATCCACCAAAGGTACGCCTCCGCCATATTATTTTCGTGGAGGGTTTGTATATCGTGATCGTCCCACTGTTCCCTCATTTGCGACGGCTTGTTCTGTCTCACTGTCTCCTTCCTCGTCTTCGCTTTCGTATTTATCATACGGCTCAGGGGCTGCAATGTCCCCTTCTCCTACGTGATAAGCTTTCTTTACCGCACTACCTTCTTCATCTCTATCTTCCCCTTCTCTATCACTTTGGATTTCTAGCGTTTCCCTTTCTGCGTTATCCTGATCGCTTAACCTTTCTAACTCTTCATGCTCCTCGGAGCCTGTTTCTGCTAACTTTCTTATGAGATCTGCCGGGTTAGAACCATACTCATCTAATCCCAGATCTGGAACCTTCGCTCCTTTATTAGCGTCGTCCAAGTTCTCCTCAATATCAAAGGTTAGTCTATAGGGTTGTAAATTGCCTACTTTGTCACTGTTTCCCTCTGCTTCCCTTCCCACTCCCCTGTCCCCTCCTACTGTCTTTCCTTTAACTACAGTGGGGTAAGGAATGGACACCCCCGGGTTGGGGTGAGTCGGTGTTACCAGTGGGTGGCTGATAAACTCAAGTCGTTGGGGTAATGGATAGGTGAGAGAGCTCCCATCAGGTAGAATTACCGGATTTTCGGGGCGTTTTCCCCCTGATGGGCTGGAGTTATCTGCGGTGTTTTGTCGATTTTTCTTGTCCTTTATGGGAAATAAGTAATCCTCATCGAAAGTTTCCTGTTCACTTTGTCCTCCTGCTGCAGGTAGTAAACGATAGGGAACTCCTTGACTACACCACGGATTTTCCGCATCGGGTTCACACCACAGACTGTTCACATCGGGTTCACAAGTAGAGTGAGAGCTCGTACCAGGTTCGCGGTCCGTAGGTGGTACGTACCCTGGATTCCAATATTGCTGATATTCTTGGAGACGGTTCCTCCCTTCAACTCGTCCCGAGTGTTTTAGGGATTCAAGTCCTTCGTCAAGAACCGGTCTATCTTTGGACCCTAGGTGCCAGGGAAATGGTTTACCTCTGCCACGGGTTTGGTAATTCTGCGCACCTTCGGGGCAGAGCTGCTTGGGTCTGGCTGCGACCTCCTGTCTCTGTGCTTCCCCGTCTAAGGGATTACCTGCCGGGTGGCGGTTTTCCACATTCCCTGTATATGATGTTGACACATCGTGTCCTGCGGGCCGCAAAGATTGAGGCTTGGGGTTAGAGGAAGCCTCAAAGTCACCGGTGGCTGACATCAAGGATGAGCAAAACGGCACAAGTCATGTTTCGGGTAATCTCCACCAAATGAACTATTGTTAATGTTGGTTTTAATACTGCGTGATGCGTATATAATTAAGTATCCATGAGTCGTTTGTCCAGAATGTCTGAGTCAATCAGACTGCGTTTAAAGTTAGCTCATTCACTTCCCAATAGTTCAAAAGAAATGAACGATGAGGGAGCTTTTAATATGAAAGGGTTTTTATTCAGTAAACATCTCATCCCGAGTCAAAGCCACTGTGTATAAGTCTCCATCAGTCCACCTCCCATCTCCTATCAGCAATCAACCACATTTAGAATACAAGTTGTTCCAGCACGTTCCAGACCGCTCTCGCGCTTAGCTCTATCACAATCCTATGTCCGAGGTAGTTGGTATAGGTAAACTCCAGTCTGCTACGCGGGAGCCGATGTACTTACTCCGAGTAGCTCCTTTGCTAAACTCACTCAGCTGACATTCTCACTAAAACTGCCTGCTCCTCACTTTGCAACACCTTTTATACTAGTTAACAGGTGGCGCTAGGAGCGCAAGATATTTCTTTCTAAGAGTAGACTAGAAGTAGACTCGCTAAGCCTGATCCTTGTTGGATTATATAACATGACAATATATTAAAAGTACTAAGCCATTAGTACATGGGGCCTTCCTGTTACCAAAAGTGGATTTCTGCATTACATTCACATCAGCTATAAATAAATCTTAGCAGATATTCTTTTAAATCCCGGGCAACCACTTAATACTATCGGACAACCATATTAGAGAACATGGTTGCCCAGTGGGCAACCAGGTGAAGAAACGATTTGTCAAGCCCTGAGGGGGGGTTCCTGGGTGTCTGGAACCCCCTTAGATTTCCCAA
The DNA here is from genome assembly GCA_936440205.1 of Lepidonotus clava. Classification (NCBI taxonomy): domain Eukaryota; kingdom Metazoa; phylum Annelida; class Polychaeta; order Phyllodocida; family Polynoidae; genus Lepidonotus; species Lepidonotus clava. The sequence goes on from OW387135.1 coordinate 27,705,189, forward strand.
AATATAAGTAAAATATAAGAAATCTTGCCAAAATTGTTAGTCAGAACCCCCTTTGATTTATCCGGAACCCCCTTTGACTTTAAGGCTGGCTACGCCCCTGGGATAGGTGTAGAGGGGACAGGCAGTGACTGACAGGACTTCTCCCTTTGATATGTGGACAGGAGGGGTTTGGAGGTGACAGGCGGTGACTGACAGGACTTAGACCTGTGATATGTTGGTGGGAGAGGTCTGGAGTGGAGATAATATGTGTATCTAGGTAAATATGTGCATCTAGGTATTATGTAAATACATATTTTGTATGGACATACATAATGCATAGATTTGCATGTCTATACGGATGGATGTACATAAACTTGTCATATACTACTGACTCTGTCTATAGCGGACCTCTGTCTTTAGTGGACAAATCTCCTGGTCCCGTCAGTGTCCACTAAAGACAGAGTCGACTGTATATATACTACACTCTATTACTAGTAAAAAGCTACACAATTTTTATCTAGGCATACAAGCTGATCAAAAAATGTTTTAAATCATTGGTAATGGTAAAGGTCTATGCTTCTGAACCATGTTAGGAGATCCTGATACCGAAATTATAATACACCTATCTTTGCTTGCAATATGTTAATATTCATAGCATCCTGAAGATCTGCGGTTAGCCTATTCCAGTGAATAGTCCCTATAAATAAAAGGGACGTTTCTGAAATTTGTCATTTGCCTTAGCGGGAACATGAGATAATTTGTAGATACATGTACATAAGTCTAAGCAAGTGTACACCCCTTCTTTGCTCAAGACTCATCTTATTAAACTGAGAGTGGACCTCATTATTAGCAACATGGTCATCAAGGGAGCCTCGAAGGAAAATAGACAATGCTTTATTCTGAAGAACCTGAAGCTCCTTTTTTTGTTCCAGTGATATGCAATTTAGTACTAGCCCCGCATAATCTAAATACATGTATAGTTACTGAGATTTGTCTTGGCTATTAGTGTTTCGAATTGGATCATGAGATCATTGACGCTATTGAAGGGACTATGGATTTAACTAGCTATTAAAATAATGTCTTTGCATGTCAAATTGAATTAAGTGATAATATAATTATCATGAAGAATACGAATCACACAGAGTTGTCCTTATAGTTTACTCTCTCACATATGTAAGACATGGACTATGTTAAAGACTCTTCTGGAATTTGTCCTATTTCCTACCTGCCCCCGGGCATTCATCTGAAAAAGACATTTTAATCAAGGTTTCTTTGAACCTATGTAACTTGTAAGGCTTTGTCATTCTTCCAAAAGAGTCAACTAAAAGCGACTTCAAAGTATTGTGTGCAGTTCACTTTTTATAGCTCGTTGGTTTATCATTTGTTGTGACAGGCTGGCACCTCGTATGATTAACGATTTGTGCTTGAGCGTTTGAACGCCAATCCGCCTTTCATAAAAAAAAGTATTACATTTCACACATTGTCAGTTTAACTGCAAAATATGTATCAAGAATTAAAATCTCAGCTTGCAGTTTTGTTATTCATAATAGAGTTCCCTTTGTGGGGCTTCCGTATAATGATATTTTTTTTCATGACTTCCCAATTCACTAAAACCTTTCTATCGGCACCCTATAGGGCTGAGTGCTTTCAGAAATCATTACATACATGCCCAATTCACCCTACCATGGATAGCTGATTTACAGTAGGCTTTTTAAGTACCATCAAGCTAATTGGACTGATGTCGACAAAACCCATAGAAAAACTATTGAAAATAAACAAATATTTGCTGTACATATATAAATATCCGTCTATAATGAGCTAATATTCAAACAACTTAGAAGATATAAGATATACACATTTTGAAAATAATGATGACTAATTTTTCACAATGTTTAACTAAAAATAATTAATAGATCCATGGGATTTATTATGGTAAAGCCTTGGGTCTTGTCGACATAATTATTTCCCAGCATGCGTCCTGATTCAGGCTACCCTGCAGGTACAACTCAAGAAATTGGCTATCCGTGGTCGGGAGAATTCGGCTATAGCTAACTATTAACCCAGCGTAGCAATCTGCGCTGTTACAGAGGATACAGCCAACGCATCTCTCCATGCGTCATTTGCCTTAATCATTTTTTTTTCAAAGAAGTTATTTGAATTTCTTGACTTCAGTGTTAGGAAATGTTAGGTGTTTATGATATCGAAAGACATTGAATTGTACAAGGTTTCCAATATCTATATAGGGTATCAAATACGTGGCCAGGCAACGTCATTAAAAAAATTACATCTTTTAACAGTTACTTCATTCTCAGCATATAACTGTTCTTCCACACAGTCCCGGGGTATTATAGGCCCCTTCCACCTTTTCTTGGGACAAGAGACCAATATTTTCACCCTTCTCTTGTTATTAGAAATTCCCGGCGCACCCTCCAAAGAATTAATACTTTTTTTAATGTTTGATCCCCTTAAACAAGAATGAATTGTCAGATTATTAAAGAGGGCGAGGCACGCTGAAATGGTTTATTAACCCTTACACTGCCAGAGGCCTCATATGGGGCCCTATAGTAAAATCCCATAGGAACACCATTGAAAGAATGCAAATTATGCTGTCAGAATCTGAAAGAATTTTTCAGATATTCCAATCAGAACCAGAGATACAGGTATTTGAACATCAGACTATCAAGTCACCCAAAAATGTTAGAATTGCGATTCGAGAAACCATAAACAATGTATTAACATTTAAATTTGCCATACTTATTAAGAAATCATGAAAAATGGGTGAATTTATGTAAATGACATGATTTTTAATTTGCTCTAACTTTTCTTTCATTTGTGATAGGCCTAATCACAAACTGTCTTTTGCACAAAAAAGATAATGTTTTTATGTTATTTTTATACAGAGTGTCATAGTTAATTTATGAATTATTGGTTACCATGGTAACCTGCAAATTATGATAGTATAAACAACTACTCTGCGCAAGAAATTTGCCTTATTGGCACAGTGCCAACATTGGAACTTTTATATCAAAATTATTGAAAAAAGCTTTTCATCTGAAGAATCTAAACTGAGTTTAAGGGAATTTATGCACCAAATTTTGTATTTTGGGCAATATTTCAGTAAATATCAAATATATAGTGATATATCTGGCAGTGAAAGGGTTAATATATATCATTTTTCGAACAAAGGGGCGGGGGGTGGGGCGTGCGCCTGGCATGTGCGCCTGAAAACGTGAAAACCCAAAGCAGAGTATGGGGGTCGTTCAGTAGTTCAAAATGATAATGGGCCTAATGAAAAAAAGCCATCGCTCCTAGGTTCCACCGGGTTTCGAACCCAGGACCTTTCGCGTGTTAGGCGAACGTGATAACCACTACACTACGGAACCAGCTGTGTAGGCGAAAAAAGGTCCTTTTTTCCAAATGAAAAAGAAACGCAATTGCCCCCCCCCCCTGGATCTGCCACTGAAAGAGGATTAGGGACCTCAGTTTTCACATAGATATACCAGCGTCTAACTACAACGCTTCAGATACCCACAGGGACAGAATCCATCTTATCCTTGTTTCTGTCTTTAGGCTGCGTAGAGAATTAATACCTGCGTACTTTATCCATCACTCTAATTAACCCACTTAGGGCCAACATGTTCAGTATCATCAACCTAATGGAAAGAGGAATCGATAGTTATAAGGCCAAAGCGATCAGAAAAGAAATAGTCAATAATCTTGTTCTAAGAATTACACTATATTCTCAGTAGAACACATTTTTTGAAAATGTGAGAGAAATTGAGTGGACGCGGGGGGGGGGGGGGGCTTTTGAACATTTCCCTTAATAAGCCTTGGGTTAGACAGGGAGAAGGACGCCCAGTCCACAACTTTCTCATATATAGGACCATTAAATTTTCTTGTCTTTTATCTATTCCGTGCATGCATAGATACGAGTGGATTATAGGGGGTATGGATGGGGGTCCCATATCAAGTGTCGAATTTTAAAAATTGCCATGTCGCCTGTCGTTATACATCAGTTTAGACGCATGTCACATGTCAAATTTAAGAAATATCCCTGTGCCATGTCACTATCTTTTTAAATTTTCTGTCCCATGTCGAATTTAAGAAAAGAGCCATGTCATTTGTCACTAATTATAAGTTGCCATTTCCCCTGTCGAATTTAAAAAGGGCCATATATATGTTGCCCTGTCGAATTTAAGGAACGCCCCTGTCGCCCTGTCGATTTTAAGGGTCTACAGCCCCATTATAGCAAAACTAATTAAATAACTCTTGAGTTTCAATCAAACTTTGTGGTCCGTGCATGGGCGGATCCACAGGGTCGCGCGCCCCGTCCTTTTCCTTGAACATTAATTTTGTAATGTAAAATTCAGCCGAAAACTCGTTATTGGAAAATAGTTTCAAAATCCTGGATCCGCTACTGATTCATAGCTCAATATCCAATGTTTTTGATTTTCTTTATCCATAACATAAAAAGGAGACCCACCTGAAATAAACTACAAACGTGAATTAAACTAGAACGTATTTAGATCATAAAACATGTTCTCTCTTTGCCCTGTACCATTAGCCCCACCATGTGTCGGGGGATTATATAGTGTGATCGGGGGGTGACCCAGGGGCCGGCTTCACACGCGCCCCCTACAAACAAACATGGTCCGGAGAACCTACAAATCTCTGTTAGAAGAGAGACGTGTAAAGTGAGGCGGTACGACTTAGCCCTGACGCCACCACGTGCTCCCCACCCGCTGGTCGCCGCAATGGATTCAGTCTGTGAGTTTCTACGTACGTCACCAGCGTTGCTTATTTACTCCCGTGTTAATTTAGCAAACGGTCCGTACAAAGCCCTGGAAATTGCCAACAGACTTTAAGGAACGACCCCTGTATAGGTACCTAGGGGTCTCTTACAGGGACGGCCCTTGCGGGCAGTATAGAATTCAAGGGGGAAGGGGATTGACGACAAAAATAGGATTTTAAGAAATGGAATATAGTGGCTACATATAAAGGGTAGGCCTACTGTTTATTATTGGAACGTTTCAACCAGCGTCAAATAAAAACAAAATGCCCAGAATAATGAAAATGCATGTGCTTATAATAGTGAAGGTTACAATGATGAAGAAGAGATGAGATAGTTGTGGTGTAGATACTTATACATCATGACTTTAGCAATATGACAATCAGACATGCTTATGCATTTCCTCTGGGAAAATGGCAAAATGACGCATTTCAGATGTGGGACATTGATTTAATATCCAGGTCCACATGATCCAGAACAATACAGGTAATAAGCAATCTATGGGTTGGGGAATTGTTAACCTGGAATATAGCTCCGTTTCATATGGGCTACCTCAAACACTCCGTTAAAAATGTATAAGAATTTCTGTGACAATGGATTTCATAAAGTCCTTTATAAATTACTACTACTTGCCCGGATATAGCTTGCCATCTGCAATGTCATCTGTAAATTTATGTGACGCAATTCACATATCACAAAAACTTTTATTATATATCTTATATTTATTATCTGATTCTATCTTTGAATTTTGTATCTATTTACAAACTTAAACTCTGCAAACGCATGTATGCATGCCCCCCCCCCCCCGCACCCTTTCGATGCGACGCATCCCCTCGAGCTCCCCTCGATCCCCCGATCTCCAACTTGTAGGAATGGAATATACAGAGACGAATACTTTGTCTACATTTCGAAACAAAAACAAAAAAACAACTTATTCGTAATAAGCATTGTATTCTGCTAACTCCTTTTGTATAAACTATACAGAGAACACCAAGCATACAGGGCGGATGTCCGGTTAGATATTCCCAGTCTCGGCGCCAATTATTCTCACTTGTCAGATAAGATCTACACCGCGAAAACCAATCATTGCTGGCTGAAAATAAAAACAAAACAGTCATGCCGCCACGCACGTCCAGATAACATCCAGTGAGCTTAAACAGCACTGGTAAATAAAAAGAATTAATTACTCAAATAGCGAATGGATAATTTATCTCCATTATTGTGATTCCCTTTAAAATAATAAAAAAGATGCAGTGTTTATGTTACAGAAAATCATTAAAAAGAAACGATGGCCTTATCTTCTGATTAGATGAAAAGAAATCGAGTCGTTTAATCGGTGCAGGGACCGTGGAGGCCAAGCGTCAGGCCTGCATGGGAATGCGGCGACGTGGAGTGAATCACTAGAATCACAAGTAGTCAGCGTGTTTACGGGCGGCCTGAGTCACGGCGCCACGACCACACCCGGCGGGTCGCACGGTTCACCGGATACGGCCCGTGCTGCGGGGATTTTAGATGTATAGAGGGTGTGCAGATGACATCACAGGACATATACAGGGACTGGAGGCAATTTTTGTAATCAATCTAAAAATTATCACTCTTCATAATCCAAGCATCTCTAGGGCGTAAGACATGCAGTGGCGGGGGCTATTGCAAAAAAAAGAAAAAAGTCCTTGATTTCTTTTGGGCCGAATTTCACATTAAAAAGCCTAAATCCCCCCCCCCCCCCAAAAAAAAGGGAGGGGCGCCCCCGGGCCTCCTCTAATTCCGTCACTGACATGGGCCCCACTGGCGGATCCAGCATTTTGAAAGAGGGGGCGGGGAGTCGCTATTGGGAAAAAAATTCGTTAATTGTTTTTTGGCCGAGTTTTACATTAGAAAAATGCAAAATTTTCCGGAAAAAAGGAGGGGCGTGCGCCCCCGCCCCCTGGATCCGCCCATGGGCCCTATGTATCCACAATCATCTTAAATGATCTCATCGTTGTCACAATGAAGAGGGGGGGGGGGGCCGCTATTGCAAAAAAAATAATCCTTGATTACTTTTGGGCCGAATTTCACATCAAAAAGCCTCAATTTTGCCCCCCCCCCCCCCACCCCAAAAAAGGGAGGGGCGCCTCGGGCCCCCTCTAAATCCGCCACTGACATGGGCTCCACTGGCGGATCCAGCATTTGAAAGAGGGGCGGGGGGTCGCTATTGGAAAAAAAATTCCTTAATTGTTTTTTGGCCGAGTTTTACATTAGAAAAATGCAAAATTTTCCGGGAAAATGGATCCGACCATGGGCCCTATATGTATGTACAATCATCTTAAATGATCTCATCGTTGTCACAATTACCTATTCGTATTTGCATTGTATGTAATAAGCCTATCCCACATTGAGTGTATCCCAGGGTTGGACAAGGGTCGGACAAAATTAAGGTATAAGTGATCCTTGTCTCTTAGAGCCGGGATTACTGGAATAACTTAGAATTATGTTTTTCTATTTCACCATGTACTGATAAAACATTATGATTTCTTAAATTTTACCAATTGATAGATTTGCGGGTTTGCCAGCCAATCAAAATCTTGCATTTTAGGGAAAATAGGGTTGGACATCATGGGTTGGGCTGAGAGGCTTTAACATTGGTTCCTATGGGAAAAAGGCCAATATACAAAGCTGTATTTTACAAATTTTAGGAGAGATTTGTCAACCAAACCACCTTGGTCCACTTTGTTTTACACTTTTATCTTTGGGGATTAAATGAGAAAGAAATTGCTATGTAATTTCATGGTAAAATTTGATGTTCATGTATACTGGGATGGGCTTATTATAGGATTCATAATTCTAGATGAATATAAAAGTCAAGTGGTTCTAATGAGCACTGTAGTCAGGTGATCATGTATGCACACGGTCTATTCCTAGACCATGGGTGAAACCATGGAGGGAAGGGGGGGGGGGGCTATAATGTTTAGCGATTATCAGCCCCGTGGAAATTTTTACATATGGACACATCATTTTGTACCGGATTTTAGTTAATTAAGCGGCACTCCCTCAAACCGTTCCTGTAAATTTCACCCAGTTGTATGTATAAATTGAGTTCCTATAGGGATAACAATGTACCATATTTGAAAGGCAACATTTTGATATGCATGTAGGCCTAGATTAAATGGCAAATCTGAAAGACACGGCTGTAGACCTAAGTGGGTTAAGTAACATCAACCAGCGACAGATCGCGTTTCAGTTAATTTTATCAGCTCGGCTATTCATTACAAAGGCACTTTCAAATCGATATAAATGAGGTGTAAAAAAAGAGTGCCTTATCCCATTGGTCCGACAGCCAATCAGTCTCGGAAAGGACCGACTGACGTCACTGCTGACGTATAGCGACACGTCATTGGTGACGTGGTAAACCTCCCCAGCATTATTGGACTGAATTCGACTTGCTTGAGACTTGTGGTCCATGCATATATATATATATATATATATATATATATATATATATATATAGGTGATCTTCCTTCCCCTCCCCTAAACATTTACATTGCAATTCTTGTAGACTCTGTATAACGATAACAGTGTAAATATATATAGCCTATATATATATATATATATATATATATATATATATATATATATAATGTCCTCAATAATCCCTATCCAAGTTGGGACAAGGTTAGGGCAGGTTAAAGGGAGGGGCCAGTGAATATAAAACAATACATTGTCATGATCTTCATTGTCCAGGGAGCGATCATGCCAAATTTTATATCAATATCTATAATACTTAATATTTTATGGATATTTTTCTAACTTTCAAGGACTGGTGTCTGAATGCACCTGGAGCACCTGACACAGTGCACCTGTCTGTGTGTGACGTCACAAACAGAAGAGATTAAATTTTTGAAATACAGAAATAACCTAATCTGGTCAACCTAATGTTTCTTTTCTCAAACCTATAACGTTTTTAACTATACAATGTATAGAACAAACTTGTTTATGACAAAAATTTACATTTCAAATGTATTTTTAAGAAATTATAATTTGAAAATTTGAAAATAACGTCTTTTTTGTGTGACGTCACACACAGACTTGTGTTTTACTCAGGATTAAAGGATTAAGATGCCTCTGTAGGATTAACCCTTGTTTTCAAGTGAAGGGATCAATCAATGGCATTAAAAGTTGGCATACTTCTAAATCAGCATTACATTTACCATATAACATGTAAAATAATCAAAATTGAAATTTCACTGGCCCCTCTCTTTAAGGGAAGTCCAGGGATAGACATTGTGTAACCGTTATTTTCAGTTGCTCCCACACCACCGACCCGTTCACATCGTCAGATTTTAGATTTTAGAGGATTTAATCAATATTTCCCATATTTATATTTGTCCAAACTTAATCACTTGTTACTTGTTATTCCTATATCTTAACTAATTATTAATCACGATTAATGTAGCGGTAAATGCATTATTTTTTTCATATGGAGCATGGGCCATTGCATTTTGTTAAAGTTTTGCGCACTTTTTTTTGCGATTTTCTCAACAAAATAATTTTGAGTCATGTTGGGTAAGGTGGCTCTATTTGGAGAAAATGCAATATCTCCATTATGGCAAGTAACAGAAAAATATGAGTTAAAAGTGAACACCTTGAGGCATTCTGTATTGAAGCATTTTAAGCAGAATGTCAGATCCAAAAGTTTTCTCCGATAAGAAGGGGGAGCGTTTCCCCGCTACCCCTCCCAAGTACATCCGAGCTTATTTGCCCGACACTTTATTTTAAGTATACCTCTACTCCGCGCACTACCGCGATATTTATCAATAAATCATAAATAATCTAAATTTCTAATACTTGATAACAATGTGTCTAATCTATTCAGGTCTATTACCATCTTAATAATGGTCTTTATTGCCCTGACCAACTTTTGTTTAATGGTCGGAGTTAAAACAAAACCAAACGTTGCTTGGCCTATTGCCTGTGCGCTTGGCCTTGCCTGTTGCCACCAACCATCCACCAACCCACCATACAGGGTGAAACCTTCACACGCTCTCCCTGGCAGAAACAAGGCAATGTTCACTGGTTGCAAGCACACAATCCACCCACCAACCCACAGACAGCCAAGCGGGAACCCCCACACCAGCATAAGCTCAAAACTCGAGTGAGCCTGGAGGGGTTTCATTCCAGGGAGCCGACGGCGACAGTTCGGATTTAAACAATTTAACTCAAATACTCGGCGGGTAACCCGAGGAGTGGAGTAACTCGCGGCGGTCTGGGAGGGTCAGAGCAGCTCATTCCGCTGAGGAGGGAGCAGCTCGCTTGGAGGCTTTACCGGCGCCACTCGCTACTGGGAACAACGCAGGAATTTCTTTATCACCACTTTGCCCGGACATCTCACGTACCAAGTTCACTTTGTTGCACGAACACTTACAAGTTGTTGGGATAACGTTTTTGTCACAAAAAGCTACTTTGCTGTGGAATCCACCGCTTGGATTATAGCTGAAGGGCGTGGGCAATAGTGGCGATACAAAGGAACAATTATAAAGATAAAGACACTATATTGGACATAAGAGTTTTGTCTTAAAACGCAATTCTCTTCACCATCTAGGAATTTAGAACTGCTCGCATAAACACCAAATTCCTTTCTAAGAAAGTTAAGTTTCAACTCCACCCTGTTTCTTCTGCGCTCAGAAGGTTACATACATGTGTTCTTGGACCAGTTGTATTATCTTTGAGGGGCCTGCCACCGTTAAGATGTTTCTCCTGCTGGCCGTCACCTGTTTGCTGTGGGCGCCGTCCGTGGTGACAGGCGGTCGTCACGACCGACTCAGGTCCCTGAACGAGCTGCTCGTGGAGAGTCAGTCGGTGAAGGACCTACCCGCCTTCGTTACCAAACTATCAGCGCGACCTAACCCAGGGTCGACCCACGGGATCATACCAGGGATGATCGCCCCAAAGAAGAAGCAGACGAGGGAAAAGAAACTGCGGAGGTTGATGGGAAATGATTTCGACGAGCGCTGGATGACCTTGACCGAGCCCGAGGTCAAGGTCACCCAGGAAAAGTCCAAGCAGGCTGACCTTGAACTGATGTCCGAGTTGACCTCTGTCAACGCGTCCATCATGTTGGGGGAGAATAAGGGCTTGGCGACCCTTAACCCCCAGGTGACGAAGGTCATTGAAAAGTGGCTCCTCCAGAGGGCCTCATGCCCTGTGACCTTCGTCTGGGATGACCTGGGGAGTCTCTTCTGGCCGCGGTGGATCAAGAAGGGCGTTTGCGGCGCCGGGAAGGAAGAACTGGAGCAGAAATATGGACGACGCGGATTTATGCCACTGGAGGAAAATGAAGAATCCTCCAGGAAGAAGAGGGAAACGTCGTGTTCTTGGCCCGCTGGAATGCACTGCGTTCCCGCCGATTCGCATACCATTCGCGTCATGCGTTGGCACTGCTACCCGCGTGGACAGGGGAATCGCCATTCGGAGGGTAAGGACGGCAAGCCGGACAGGAAGAACAGGAAGGACAGGAGGAGAACCAGGATCAGGTGCACCTGGATAAAGGTGCCTTACCCCGTCACATCCGAGTGTTTCTGCTCTTGTTAAAAGTATTTAAGAATTCAATAGGCCTATGAATCCCATTTACAAGAAAATTGTGAACAAACTATGCTATGCAGATGGCCCATGCCCCCTCTTATGCCTAAGGAAATCCGCTGAAGGATCAGATTCCCATTTTTATCTCAATATGTGGGACTTTTAATCTGGCAATCTACAAACATATGTACATACATTGTTGGACGAGTCTCTCTAGTGTATATTACCTTTACATTGTTTTGTTTACTTGAACTATCTATGCATAATGGCTTATCTTTTCTATAACAAAAAAAGAAAGAACACACATATATATTCAGTCAATGTAACGGAGGCCAAAGATATTTTCATCAGCAACAGCCGGTGTCTATTTGAATATTCTCATATTTAGATGGATAATCTACTTGAACTCTACATATTAAAGGTGGCTGAGTCCATGCAGTCTAGTAGAATTTCCTTGGATATGCCACTAAACCTTTGACAAATAACTTTGGTGTTTTCACGCTGACAAGTGCGTGACTTTTACTTGAAGCAGGTGGGTGAAACAGGTTCGCTCGGTGTTCAATAACATAGAACTACTGTTTGCGCATGCAGTTTTTACATTATACTTATAGGGACCACATGTGCATAACAAAATATTCAGAGTTTAGAGTTTGCTGAAATACAATCGTATCATCTTAGGAATTCGATTCTGCACGTGCCACCCAATACTCTGCCTTTTTGGCTGCCTCTTGACTTTCACAGATGCACAACTTGAAAATGGAACATTGTTTTCTCAACAAACAGGTTTGCACGCAGCCGATCGAACCCCATTTGTTTTTGTAAGGAAACGCCAACTGTAAGTGGTTGTTCACTCGGAGGAAAAACGTCTTTGTGGCCTCACATCACGGACCGGTTCAATGACACCAGGCGCTGGGGCCGAGCAGTGTGAAGTCGGAACATGTTGGCCCCAGATTGGATTACAATTTGAGCTGGTCGGCGAGCAACAAAGATGACAGGCTACGACGTCGCCCCTCGGACGCTCATCAGAAAACGGGGAATGTCTTTTCGTTCAGCGGAATGCCAATCACATGTGGCGGCAAGCGTTTGACGCATGCGTACTGCACATGGGTGCTGAGATGTGATGGCTGCCAGGAATTAGAGACTTAACAGACCAACCGGATTCTTGGATGCCACTGCGCATTTGCTAGTCTCCAGATGAGCCAAACGCTTGGTGTTTTCCCGTGTTTCCATCCATGTATTCCCCTTCAACCCTATACTATCTTAAATCTAAAGCATATATGCATTGAAAATGACTTACCGTTTAATTGCTTTCAACTGTGTCATCTAGCCTAACGCTAAAGAAAGTTTATTCAATTCTAATTTATTTCAGTCATTGTAAAATAGCCATGTGGAAAACAATGTGGTTATCTTTGACTTTTAATGGGGCAGTTTTAGGGCGGTTGCCCTTAGTTAAGAACTAGTGAATTGAGCTGGGAATGTAAATGAATGGGTTCTTGTCATGTCAAGGTGTTTGACATGACATACACACTATAATATTATGGGTATAAACATAAAATCCTTATGAACTTGTGTAATTTCTGTCTTATGGGTGAGTGCTAACTACACAAGATAACATGCATGTATAATTTATGTTATAGTCACGGTGTCATAATTCAGCTATAGTACATCAACTTTATGTGATCTACACGTTTGTTAAATAAGACATTACGAGCTATCAGAATATTTTAATGTATGTCGTATTAGCGTTGTGAATTAATTGATACATGCACAATTATGTCTGGTTATCACAGTAATGCTTATTCAAAAAGTAATGTATGTGTTAAGCTATTCAAAGATAGGCTGAGCAATATCTTTCATATTTGTTCGAGGAGCGTAAATTGTGAATTACATAGATCATGTATATAGTTATTATGTTATGATCTTTTTGCAACGCATTTTGTACAATATTCAAAATGGCAGCAACATAAAAATTCTTATTTTGATCTTATAATCTTGTAGTTTGTGGTTGTTTAAAGATCAATAAACCTTAACATACCATACACTTATGTACAAATGCATTCATTACGACAAAAACGACAAGTACATTCTTTATTTTTCATGGGAATGGTTATGTATAGTGCATTGGCTAATATCAAATACAAGTAAGAAAATAGCCTGACGGGTCTCTATAATATATGTAAGTGCCTAAGCTCAATGGAATTTTACCTGGCATTCCTTCCCGAGGTTAGATCCCGAGAACTATTTCAGAAACTATGGCATGTAGTTATAACACCATGGGTTATGTGCCGCCGCCGCCATAGCGAAAATACACAAACACCTATAACATATAAGACAATTTTCATACCAAGTATTCCTCTGGAGGCTATATCGAGAGGAGTCCCCCATATCTTACATGCCAGTTCCATGCCTGTGGAGCACGTGTGTACACAACTCGACAAATTCATGTCCTTTTTACCTTCCCTTAGATATATAGAGATTCAATTCAAAGCATTACATCATTTCGAGAAATGTTGATTACTGCATGCGTGTGCTAGGCCCTATAGGTATTTGGGGGCCTATAGCACTATTGACACTAGTGCAAATAAAGGGCAAAATGTACTCTTTCAAATTGAAATCATTCTGTATACATATTATATGAACAAGGCATAGTATTGCTGTGCATTTCTTATTAGTATACAGAATATCGTGGACTACCTATCCAGATTAAATCTACTTGATTCATTTCAGAATAGGCCTAAAGACATTCCGTTTAGAACCAAAATTATACTAAATACTATCTTTTGAAATCAAAATGAATGGGTGTTTTCTTTGGTTATTTGCATCTGTTATCGCATTTTTGCAGTTATACACTGTCTTTCATTGTTACTAGCTCTAACGATTTCTTTATAAATATCCTTATGTGCTAGGTGCTTAATGTAACTTAGTTCCATGATTTCATATTTGATATGAAGCCTTTTTACCCTACTTCTTCTAAAATGATATCCTTTCGCATGTTGCTGCCTACGAACTGAACTTTCTTCAGGTGTTACCAAGAACCAGCGAAATGGTAGCATAACCACCCTGTCCATCTGGTTGCTGTTTTGTTAAACTGCTTTCAAAAGGACCTGTGGGAACCAGCAAATTGGGTCATGACCCCATTTCTTAGTTCCAGCCTCATCCTCCATGGTGTAGTGGTTAAGCCCCTCACCTCCAAACCCAAAGGTTGTGGATTTGAATCCTGGCAAAGCCACTTGTATCAATTAAAAACCTCTGTTAACGTCATTCATTTCTCCCATAAGATACATTATAACCTGCATGGTACACCTGCATAGTTATACTCTATAGCCAGGTACACTCACATAATAATATATTTAGTTTTTCAATTTTATTACGTAATTACTATCTGGTTTTCAGATGTACTACATGAACATAATATATACAAATGATGATAAAAGTGCAAATGATGTAATTAATATACGGCAATAACCATAGTCATTAGATACTACTTACTTCTAGCAGTAAATAAAACAAATTACTCTTTTTCAACAAAATCAAACATCATATATGTCAAGGTAATTAGTGTAGCAAATCCATATATTTGGAAGATATATCTATAGCCAGCTACATTCATGTTTATTGATACTTTATAGCCAGATAGACTCAATTAATGAAACTACACCTGTATAGCCATGTAATATACTATAATGATATTATATAGCCAGGTACACTCACACCATTTTATTTAATAGCCTATAGTACACTCGCATAACACAATACGGTATTCTATAGCCAGGTACACTCGCACAATGATACTTAATAGCAGGGTACTTCGAAATAATGACATTCTATAGCCAGATACATAGTGCAGGCCGAGTGGTCGGTGTGGTGCTTACCAAGGAGCATTAGGTCCCCTTCCCTCAGCAATCCCCTAACACGTGCCAGACGTGCCCCTGGGGGTCAGAGGTCAACATACACGTGCCTTAAACAACTGTCTACTGAACATCACGGCATGCAAGCACGGTTGTCATACACAGGGTACCCATGCACGGAATATTAGAACAGATAGATATAATCAAAAGAATTTGCGTCCACTCATGAGTCATATTTATGATTAACCATATCAGTTGTTAATACCAAACCACTGTCAAAGTACCAATTTTATAAACCACTCATTTAGATGTTAATGGACAGATATTATCATTCTTAATCTGTATCTAAAATATATTTTCTTTTCCTTTAAATATGTGTTCTTCCAGTCTGGTACAGTGTGTTAAAGTTGTTAGTCTGCGGTCGGATATAGATGATATAGGCCTAATCCATCCTTTTCAACAGACGATGACAAGTGATAAGCCTAAATCGGCGTCATATCTTAATTTGCCACATCACATATTCTTGTTTGGGATATATTTGGTATTTTCTCCCAGAGCAGAGGCACCATAATAATTTTATTACATAAATCCATAGTCTGTTCAGAGACAGCCAAGGATGGTTCTCCGGGCCGATCGGGCCTGCTCGAGCGTTTTTATTCCTTTAAAGAAAGTCAGTGTCACATTTCACTGTTGAATCTCACCCATGATAACAACAATAATGGAATAATATTTATTCACATCTTTTTGACCGAACCTACGCATTTGATCGGAAATCCCTTTGTTTTTTTCACCACGAACTCAATACAGTCTTAAGTTTTCTTTTATCTGTTTTTTAATGGGGATTAAGTTACCTTATGTTGTAAAAGAAGCTTTATATGCAAGCTATAAAGGTACAGTCACGGATATATACCTATTTCGTGAGTATAAGTTATGGTGCAAGAGGAACATTCGGTGAAGCTGCTGAGTCGCAGAGCGCTGATATTCTAAAGCCTATATTCCACATTCCGATTTTGACTCTAGCGATTTTTTTCTTCACTATTTTGTCATAGAATAGGACATGACCGTGTCACTTTATATCTCACATACAATTTGAAAGAGAGATTATAAACACAGTTACCCATTTCCATGAAAAAACAACATGTGTATTTCCACTACAAAAATGTTACGCTGCATTAATTGTGGATCTTCGGGTTTGCACATACAGCCCTGCGGCTTCCTGGACGGGGGTGGGGGCACTCTCCCATAATTGAAAGGTATTATCCACTCCAAAACTTCTGCCCCGATTATTTTGTGACTATCATTGAAGGCAGAGTTGATTGCCCTCTATGATTATTTTGGGATACTGGAAACTAGCACATAAAGCGAGTGGGTCCATACTTAAACTGCTGTTGGAAGATCATATGAGATTTTAGGTGAAATAGTTTCAAGTAATGAAAAAAGAAAACAAAGACAAAACTCACCAAATTTGCATCACTTATTTTATTACAAAAAAGTGACCGTATACTTATAATATTTCCGTTGTCGTAGTTACATGACCCCGACCACCCCTAAAGCTTATACGTTCAACGTCTCCACTTGGCGAGGTTGTTTGGCACGAGGTTACTACTTTTCAAGACCCACGTTACTCGAGTCTGTAGTTCCATGGAGAGTAATCTTATTTTATCTTTATCTCCACGGTATCTCTGACCGCTCGCTTCTCTTACAGAATGATAGGTCGGCTCAATACACTAACGTCTCCCCCGATATTCAGTAAGCCCAGTCTTGAATAGTTATGCACCAACATTATAGTTCATGTTAGCTAGCAAAATTATAAAAGCTATGTCCCCTGGATTCTTCATCTCCTATATTAATTCCCAATTCGCGCAATACCCCCGGCAATACCATTCTCATATATCTTCTAAACCTCATCTAATCAATCTAACGTTATGTTGCAGGATTATAAAAATTGATATAAGCCAACATTATATCTTATATTAAAGGGCGCAAGTTATCCATTGGCAGATTAGTGTTATCGTTGTGCTGCAGACATTGCCGTAGCTCTGTGCGTGTTTTACCCATGCCAACTTGATGAGGTTGTTGTAGACCCTGGAGGTATGGTAGTAGTGTTGCGGTGTTGCGGCCGGCCGCGGGGTGGGCGGCAGGACGGTGGTGAGTGGATCCATTGACAGGGCTTGATTCTCAGCAGGCGTTGACTTGCTGACGTCTTTATTGAGAAGGGGACGGGGTCTGGGCAGCGTTACCTGTCGGTGATGAACGTGTGAGGCGCTCCGAGCCCCTCCCACCACTTCACTCGGCCCAGTCCCACCCATACATCACACAACACTCCCTCATACAGCCAGAGGGGCGCGCGGAAAACGTCGTCGCAGCTATACCGCTAAGGCATACTCCGCCATGTTAATATGTATTGAGTTGCTTCTTTTCGGTCTTTTTTGATAAAGCATTAAAGCTAGAAAAGTTTGTTCATAAGCATTACTTTGGACTAAAACTACCAATAAAATGTATTTAATTTTCTTTATGGTAGCAATCAAAATGGTGTGGAGGGGCCTGTCAAGTACTTCCGGTAAAAAGCAATCTACTTCCGGTTCTTCTGATTGAGTGTAGCGGGGCCAACATATGCTGTATACTTTGGCGCGCATGTAGACCTTACCTCCTTGGCCTCCAACATAATTACTCAAATTGGTTCCACAGTTCCAAACGAGTAGCTCAGAAGTGCTCAAGTTATTCGTTGTAGATTTTACATTTCTGTGGTTTTGGCTGAGATGACCTGGAGGCTGTGGGGGAACCTTTGGATTGTTTTCAATTTTACAGATTCTTGTGGTCTACATGATACCTAAAAGACAGATGTTAACCGATGACATATTTTGAGGTCAAATAGATCAGCAACTTAATGATGACAGGCTATGATTACCATTCCAGTTTTTAACCTATTTTGTAATCCGGGGGTGGATCAATACATTTTAGTAGAATGGGAGGGACCCTCGTAATCGGAGAGGGCAGGTTTTACAAAAAACAAATTGATCCACAAGAAAATAAGAGGCTCGCGCGCCTCTTGTACCTCTCTAAATCCAGGGACGGATCCAGACATTTAAAAGAAAGAAAAAAAAAAAAAAGGGGGGGGGGGGGGCGCCCTATTGTGAAAATTTCCGCTGGACCTCCAGATCCGAGAATTTTACATTAATACAAATCTAAATTTCCCCAAAATTAGGGGGGGGGGGGGGGGGGGCGCCTCAGGCGCCCTCCTCTAAATCCGTCCCTGAAATCCGCCCCTGCATCTTTTTTTTTTTTTTTTAAACCAAAGACACTTTAGTCATCATCTATAATCAATACCAAAGAGAACTTCAGAAACCGAAAGTTTATTCTCTCTAAATACATCTAGGATTAAACGCCTATAGAGATATATAAAACCAAGATGCCGATAAGAGGTCTGGAATACTATGTGTCGGAATGCTGAAGGGTATCTGGAGGCGACACTCACTCTCTGGGCTCGGTGAAGGTGGTTAGTTACATACTACCAGTGGCTGCTGATTGTTTCAACGTGTCAGCAGCTGGCAAAAGTCTCGGAAATAAATCAGAGGCGCCACATGTTTATTTGTTTGTTACTTGGCTCGTGGAGAAAATTGCACAGCGTGAACTATTGTACACACAGCGAACGAGGGTTGATGGACAGCGAGGGCGAGGATGAAGGCCACATTTATCCCTATAACCACTGATGGGTACAAACTTCAAAAAAAGAGGATTTCAGATCTCTACTCCAGGAAAATCAATATCAGTATGTTATCATGGTAATATCTAGTTGAAAAGAAGTCAAATACACGCTGAGTGGTTAGATCAAGTGCTAAAAGACGTATCTGGCGTTTATTGAAAACAGATGTGGTGAACAGCTTAAGGTATCATTATTCACAACTGTGAATTAGATTGAAAAATATATGCAGTTGGTTATGATACACCATCTTGATTTTCGGAAATGGCCGTGTCTTTCGTCATTATCACTTGTTGATGTCTACTTTCTTTGTCAAAAGTAAGAAGTTTCGGCTCAAAATTAAGAGGTTGTGGCACGGTGTCTTTACTTGTCAAAATTTATCTTAATGTGCACAAACACATTTCAGACTAAAAGATTAATAAAATTTCAAAACGCTTTTAGTCGAATTTGTCAACGAACTGCAGGAAACGCCCGATGGTCAGCCCTCAACGTATAAGTATTACATTTACAAATTGACGTTTATTGGGAAAACGCACACAGTATTAAGGCCCAGACACATACACCGACCCGACAGTTGAGTTGAGTTGAGTTGGTATCAGTTGGTGTATGTGTCATACCTTTAGGACTAGATTGTCGGCAATTCTACCAACTCGACCGTCGAGTTGTACATCATGAGATGTTGAAGATGAACAACTCAACCGTCTGGTCTGTAAGGCTAGTTAGCTTGATAACATTTCTCAATTTCATGTTAACATGAAAATAAGTTTTATATAGAGGTTACTCATTCAATAAGCTTTAACATAGTATTTTTTTGTTATTGTACAAACATTATGTCTACAAGTATGTGATGCCAAGTTATAATAGTTAAGAAACATATAGCTAAACATTTTCAAACAATAACATATGAAACATGATAGGAAAATAAACTAGCTTTATAACCTTGGAAGATGATCATTATTTGGCATAGATATTAATAGAAATTGACTATGTCAGTGCAACCAGTTGGTCGCTATATGTGGCACCCCCTGGGAGTTTCCCTACAACTGGTTAGTCCCCTACAGTCGGGTCTGAAGCACTCCCGACGATCGAGTTGGTATATGTGTCCCGGCCTTTAGTAATCCCATTATTCAAGCCTATACTCGGTTTAATAATTGATATAAATTAACAATCAACAATTATAAGGTAATTATCAGATTATCTGATTATACCTGATATCAGTGTTATATAATCTAACAATTCTGTGTTGACTAGTTATAAATAAAGATGTCACGATCCACAAGAATTAAAAGCAAGAAGAACCCCAGTTTTGAAACAAGATGTGCAGGTAGAAGAGTCTATTTACGAGAAGGTAGCTCCGCTGCCAGGATTCGAACCGCCACAATGTTGTGATCGTGGGGTAGGCCACAGTGTACATGTGTGGGAAGTCATTGCGCTGGTTGCTGCATGGTGTTAACGTTCTACCTATATGAATGAGTAACCGTGCCATAGCCACGACTTAGACCAAGGTGTGCATGCTTTCAGAAATGCCGTTATTGGCTGGTAAAGGACAAATTAAAATAAATTAAATTTGGAAAAATAATGGTGGGGGGGACGGCGCCCCAATCCCTCCCTGTATTTGGCAGCCTCGACGCACCTCGATACACGTGTAAACGTACTCGTTTCAAAACATTCAGGTTATGTTCACAGTTACCTGAAAACCATTTTGTTTAGGATTTACATAGTATCATCAATTGAACCACAATAGAAATAGTCTGACTGATAAAGAGTATGTCTCAAATCATATAAGACAAAGTATTTGTCCCAGATATTCCCATTCCAGGGGCTTGCGGCGCAGGCTAAAATGCGATGAGCTAAGATCAAAGACGCAGAATGTGTGCGTCAAGGATTGCTTACATTTTCCATTGGTATATCGCGCCACCTAGCAAACTCATTGAAAAAAACAACGGCCTACGTGGAACTTCAGGACTGATGAACTTTTGTTTGCCAAGAAGGAAAAATAATCTTCAAAGTACCAAGTCTTCCTCAATCAATATTCATATGTTAAAAAAAGAGTAAACCTTACCATGCGTCCATATAATTATTTACGGGGAATACATCTTGCGAAAGTCGAGTTTCATAGAAATTCAAGACAGGGGTTTTCAAATGTAAATTTTAGCCGAAAAGGTAATTTTACCATGTACAATTAGTATTGCGCTCATTTTTCCTTGAACCCCTAAATGACCATCCACGTCTACAGAAATAGAAAGTGAATAAGTAGACGAATACTAAGAAGGAACTCATACCATAGGAATAAATTAATTCTATTTTGAAGATAAAAGAATGCAACAAATGGGCAGATCTAGGGGGCGGGGGCGCGCGCCCCTCCATTTTTTTGGAATATTTTTACGTGTGTTTGATGTAAATTTGTAAATAATGAAGGTGGCGTCGATCAAGACCTAGGTTTGACAGACTAGACAACAAAAACCATACTGTGGCGCCACCTAGACCTGACCAAATTAAGTTGGTTTCAAAAAGTGTGCTTTCTATTTGGTAAGTGTAAATATTTCCTTTAGCCGAAGTTCATATTGCCTGCGGTGAGAAACACGAGTTGTCTGGAGAATACAAAGAGGTCTCCTGGGTCCAGATAGTGTGGCCACCTGGCGTCAGACAGGGGAAACGCTGGTACGTGAAGCATTCAGTTTGATGTCTCTGGGATTTCAGTTTGATACATTCTTAACCACACCCAGGAAATTGTTGCGAAAACCGGAAAATATT
Organism: Lepidonotus clava; assembly: GCA_936440205.1. Classification (NCBI taxonomy): domain Eukaryota; kingdom Metazoa; phylum Annelida; class Polychaeta; order Phyllodocida; family Polynoidae; genus Lepidonotus; species Lepidonotus clava. Next base: position 27,726,811 of record OW387135.1, read on the forward strand.
CTGATATAAACTCAGGTTTCTGAAATATAAACAGCACAATGAAGTTCATTAAAATTAAAAGCTGAATGTAAATTAATCTTAATTTACAATTACTGTTAGAAATCTAAGGCTTGTTGTGGTGATGGCGAGTAGATGGAATGAAGCCTGGACAAGATCTTCAGACCAGCTGGGAAAATGTCTGTCCATGCTAATTATTCAATTGTTTTGCTAACGTCTTCCCACAGGGACGTAGGTCGGTTTTTGAATAGGGAAGGTTTCCAGTGCCAGTCGTGATGGGTGGGCCAGTTGGTTGTTTTGAGAAAAGGTCTCTGGCCTTTCTCATTGAAAAAAGGTAAGTACTTTTTTTCTTCTTCAGTCTACCTACGCCCTTTCTTGGAATTCATCTTTCTGTGAACCGTTTTCTTTCCACAAATCCTGCTCATAGAAACAATACGTCACACCTTGGATTCCGTGAAGCAAACTTAGAGTAACTAAATTAGTCTAGCTGAATGCTTGTTATCTAATTTCATCTCCGTTAGATCCTTGAATCCTTATGCAGTAATACGAGATAAACAACGGTTATTGGAAGTAAGGGCGTGTCCATGAAATCATAAGTGATATGAATCATGAAGCACAAAAATATACAATGTTATCGGTTTAGCAGCCATGGTTGTCTTCAAATAAATTTAATGTTTTAAACTGTTAAAGCTGATTATGTATAAAGTATAGCATGTTTATGCAAAGAGTATAATCACCAGTGGGCATTAATACTTCAAAAAAGAATTCAGCCTGAAGCGAACATAGACCCGTGCTCATAGATTCACTGAAGAGGTTTCACGGGACTAATTGTGGTGCCATCTGTAGTGTCATATACCTTTCTGTCCCGAGGTGAAGGGGACGACTGGCTTTGAGTGGCTGACAATGAAATAAGGAAAACTGACAAGACTGAAAAAAAAGATCACAGGTTACCCCCTATCATTTTTGAGTTGTTTGGTAAAAATGAATGCTTGATCTCTGCTTGTTGGTAGGAGTCAGTGTGACTTTTAAATATGCTCTATGCCCTGTGAATTTGACCACTGCAAAACTGGCAAAATGAGGGTACATCCACATTTAGGACCCATACTTTAGATTTTGATGGGGAACCTACCCTGAAATTTACATATTAAGTTTTTGTGTATCAAAGAGGTCACAATTGGGAAATTGGGTTCCGTGAGACCAAGAGGCTCTGTTGAGGTTTCTGGCTTTCTCACCAGGTTGTAGCACCTATCTATTCTGTTGTCGGTCAAAGAGGTCTCAGAAGTGTCTTGAAAATTTAAAAAGAATAATGGATAATGCTTATGGGGAGTTTACACAGCAAGTCAAAGTCCGCTATTAATTATGAATTTAAGTTATGTTTTAATGAACCAATGAGATAGTATAGATTATATTTCTAGATACGATGACTGCATTACATGCAGCAAAATGTTTACAATAATATTAATAATAGGCCTATGCTTAACATTTGGCCGACTGCATTACTAAGTATACATTCATACCATTCAAACGTCGCACGACAGGTTCATTAGTCAGTACCAGCGGATTTTTGGCCAAATAGTTTTTTAATGTATACTTCATTATATTGCCCTTAGGGATCTAGTGGAAAGATTTACAATCGGGCACCCATCCCATTTTGACGTTACATATTGGTGATTATCTATTATTGATGAACCTTTGAAGAAAAAACAAGGAGTGATTTTGTTTCCATTTATTTGCGAACAAAGCTTAATTTGGATGTGTGGCTATTAACTGAAGTATATAATAACCAAGGGATTCTAATTATATAAAAGCTAAGGTGAATTGTTTTTATTTCACCAAAGGTCTGAGTTAAACTGATGCAGTAATTAAAATTATTTCTAGATTCATTTAATGGGGCAACATTCTAATAATCACTGTATTGCCTTTGGGTCCTTCAACTTGACATGGCCAAACTCGTACTTCTAAAGCTTGAAAAGATATGAAAAGAGAGAATGAACCAACTGAGTGGAATTTGTTAAAATAACTTTGCATAAGTGATTAGAAATTGATAATTCCTGGACTTAATTCCAAAATATTTTCAACAAGGTTTTCGGTTTATGCTTATGATTATGTTTGCAATTTTGCATTGGAAAATCCAAAGGAAGGCGAGAAAATCTAAATCTTTGTAGTATTGCACAACATAATTTCGAGTGTTCCTTATTCTATCAAATGTATGAGCTTGACATTATGACTAAAGTGAAGGTGCCACTGCAAACGCAAGTGTGACAAAAATGATACATGAGATCATGAAAACTGGCAAAATTGTTCAAGGTATAGAAAATACTGGGAGAAACATTTTGGAATGAGAGTCTCGTCCACCTGGTTCCGTAGTGTAGTGGTTATCACGTTCGCCTCACACGCGAAAGGTCCTGGGTTCGAAACCTGGCGGAACCTAGAGGCAGGGGGATGTTTTTGTGAACTGGTTTATGATGTGACCTGTCTATTTGTAGTTTTCATATGCTTGATGGCAGTCTTGACCTTGACTGCAAAACGGACACCTTGGGAACGGCAGTTGTAAAGCCTATCTTGGCCAAAGTACTGTGGACCTATTCAAGGTAAAGAAAAGATTGGGAGAAACATATTGGAATGGGAGACTGGACCAACTGGTTCCGTAGTGTAGTGGTTATCACGTTCGCCTAACACGCGAAAGGTCCTGGGTTCGAAACCCGGCGGAACCTAGCAGTTGTGTTGTTTTCCATTAAAGCTTCAGAAAAGCATTAGATCAGACTCCAGCTGGGTGACTTTTTCCTAGTATTGCTAGAATAATTGGCCAAAGTGAAACCAATGTTTCAAAGAATGTGAGATTTGGGCAAAGAAAGGATGATTTCATTAAGTTCTTTCCCAGGCTAATCCAGTGATGCTGGTTATTAGGGCAAAATGCTCTTCTGTCAGTTTTCAAAAAACCCTGGTAGATCAAAAGCAGAATGGGTGTCGGTGTGAGATTGAAGGTCGGTTGAACTTGAAAGATTTGAAATAGGGACATTTGTCATGGAACCAAGTTGCAACTGCTAAGGCTGTGCCAAATTTCAATGAGGGCAAACTGACTTTGAGAAACACTGGGTGTGACCTAGTTTCTTGCTGCCCAATTCAAAGTGGAAAATATGTGAGATAGCATGCACTGGGCAGTAGGGAACCAATACCTGACCGATGAGGTGAGCCTGCAGTCACCTGGTTCCGTAGTGTAGTGGTTATCACGTTCGCCTCACACGCGAAAGGTCCTGGGTTCGAAACCCGGCGGAACCTAGAGGCAGGGGGATGTTTTTGTGAACTGGTTTATGATGTGACCTGTCTATTTGTAGTTTTCATATGCTTGATGGCAGTCTTGACCTTGACTGCAAAACGGACACCTTGGGAACGGCAGTTGTAAAGCCTATCTTGGCCAAAGTACTGTGGACCTATTCAAGGTAAAGAAAAGATTGGGAGAAACATATTGGAATGGGAGACTGGACCAACTGGTTCCGTAGTGTAGTGGTTATCACGTTCGCCTAACACGCGAAAGGTCCTGGGTTCGAAACCCGGCGGAACCTAGCAGTTGTGTTGTTTTCCATTAAAGCTTCAGAAAAGCATTAGATCAGACTCCAGCTGGGTGACTTTTTCCTAGTATTGCTAGAATAATTGGCCAAAGTGAAACCAATGTTTCAAAGAATGTGAGATTTGGGCAAAGAAAGGATGATTTCATTAAGTTCTTTCCCAGGCTAATCCAGTGATGCTGGTTATTAGGGCAAAATGCTCTTCTGTCAGTTTTCAAAAAACCCTGGTAGATCAAAAGCAGAATGGGTGTCGGTGTGAGATTGAAGGTCGGTTGAACTTGAAAGATTTGAAATAGGGACATTTGTCATGGAACCAAGTTGCAACTGCTAAGGCTGTGCCAAATTTCAATGAGGGCAAACTGACTTTGAGAAACACTGGGTGTGACCTAGTTTCTTGCTGCCCAATTCAAAGTGGAAAATATGTGAGATAGCATGCACTGGGCAGTAGGGAACCAATACCTGACCGATGAGGTGAGCCTGCAGTCACCTGGTTCCGTAGTGTAGTGGTTATCACGTTCGCCTCACACGCGAAAGGTCCTGGGTTCGAAACCCGGCGGAACCTAGAGGCAGGGGGATGTTTTTGTGAACTGGTTTATGATGTGACCTGTCTATTTGTAGTTTTCATATGCTTGATGGCAGTCTTGACCTTGACTGCAAAACGGACACCTTGGGAACGGCAGTTGTAAAGCCTATCTTGGCCAAAGTACTGTGGACCTATTCAAGGTAAAGAAAAGATTGGGAGAAACATATTGGAATGGGAGACTGGACCAACTGGTTCCGTAGTGTAGTGGTTATCACGTTCGCCTAACACGCGAAAGGTCCTGGGTTCGAAACCCGGCGGAACCTAGCAGTTGTGTTGTTTTCCATTAAAGCTTCAGAAAAGCATTAGATCAGACTCCAGCTGGGTGACTTTTTCCTAGTATTGCTAGAATAATTGGCCAAAGTGAAACCAATGTTTCAAAGAATGTGAGATTTGGGCAAAGAAAGGATGATTTCATTAAGTTCTTTCCCAGGCTAATCCAGTGATGCTGGTTATTAGGGCAAAATGCTCTTCTGTCAGTTTTCAAAAAACCCTGGTAGATCAAAAGCAGAATGGGTGTCGGTGTGAGATTGAAGGTCGGTTGAACTTGAAAGATTTGAAATAGGGACATTTGTCATGGAACCAAGTTGCAACTGCTAAGGCTGTGCCAAATTTCAATAAGGGCTAACTGACTTTGAGAAACACTGGGTGTGACCTAGTTTCTTGCTGCCCAATTCAAAGTGGAAAATATGTGAGATAGCATGCACTGGGCAGTAGGGAACCAATACCTGACCGATGAGGTGAGCCTGCAGTCACCTGGTTCCGTAGTGTAGTGGTTATCACGTTCGCCTCACACGCGAAAGGTCCTGGGTTCGAAACCCGGCGGAACCTAGGGGCAGGGGGATGTTTTTGTGAACTGGTTTATGATGTGACCTGTCTATTTGTAGTTTTCATATGCTTGATGGCAGTCTTGACCTTGACTGCAAAACGGACACCTTGGGAACGGCAGTTGTAAAGCCTATCTTGGCCAAAGTACTGTGGACCTATTCAAGGTAAAGAAAAGATTGGGAGAAACATATTGGAATGGGAGACTGGACCAACTGGTTCCGTAGTGTAGTGGTTATCACGTTCGCCTAACACGCGAAAGGTCCTGGGTTCGAAACCCGGCGGAACCTAGCAGTTGTGTTGTTTTCCATTAAAGCTTCAGAAAAGCATTAGATCAGACTCCAGCTGGGTGACTTTTTCCTAGTATTGCTAGAATAATTGGCCAAAGTGAAACCAATGTTTCAAAGAATGTGAGATTTGGGCAAAGAAAGGATGATTTCATTAAGTTCTTTCCCAGGCTAATCCAGTGATGCTGGTTATTAGGGCAAAATGCTCTTCTGTCAGTTTTCAAAAAACCCTGGTAGATCAAAAGCAGAATGGGTGTCGGTGTGAGATTGAAGGTCGGTTGAACTTGAAAGATTTGAAATAGGGACATTTGTCATGGAACCAAGTTGCAACTGCTAAGGCTGTGCCAAATTTCAATGAGGGCAAACTGACTTTGAGAAACACTGGGTGTGACCTAGTTTCTTGCTGCCCAATTCAAAGTGGAAAATATGTGAGATAGCATGCACTGGGCAGTAGGGAACCAATACCTGACCGATGAGGTGAGCCTGCAGTCACCTGGTTCCGTAGTGTAGTGGTTATCACGTTCGCCTCACACGCGAAAGGTCCTGGGTTCGAAACCCGGCGGAACCTAGAGGCAGGGGGATGTTTTTGTGAACTGGTTTATGATGTGACCTGTCTATTTGTAGTTTTCATATGCTTGATGGCAGTCTTGACCTTGACTGCAAAACGGACACCTTGGGAACGGCAGTTGTAAAGCCTATCTTGGCCAAAGTACTGTGGACCTATTCAAGGTAAAGAAAAGATTGGGAGAAACATATTGGAATGGGAGACTGGACCAACTGGTTCCGTAGTGTAGTGGTTATCACGTTCGCCTAACACGCGAAAGGTCCTGGGTTCGAAACCCGGCGGAACCTAGCAGTTGTGTTGTTTTCCATTAAAGCTTCAGAAAAGCATTAGATCAGACTCCAGCTGGGTGACTTTTTCCTAGTATTGCTAGAATAATTGGCCAAAGTGAAACCAATGTTTCAAAGAATGTGAGATTTGGGCAAAGAAAGGATGATTTCATTAAGTTCTTTCCCAGGCTAATCCAGTGATGCTGGTTATTAGGGCAAAATGCTCTTCTGTCAGTTTTCAAAAAACCCTGGTAGATCAAAAGCAGAATGGGTGTCGGTGTGAGATTGAAGGTCGGTTGAACTTGAAAGATTTGAAATAGGGACATTTGTCATGGAACCAAGTTGCAACTGCTAAGGCTGTGCCAAATTTCAATAAGGGCTAACTGACTTTGAGAAACACTGGGTGTGACCTAGTTTCTTGCTGCCCAATTCAAAGTGGAAAATATGTGAGATAGCATGCACTGGGCAGTAGGGAACCAATACCTGACCGATGAGGTGAGCCTGCAGTCACCTGGTTCCGTAGTGTAGTGGTTATCACGTTCGCCTCACACGCGAAAGGTCCTGGGTTCGAAACCCGGCGGAACCTAGGGGCAGGGGGATGTTTTTGTGAACTGGTTTATGATGTGACCTGTCTATTTGTAGTTTTCATATGCTTGATGGCAGTCTTGACCTTGACTGCAAAACGGACACCTTGGGAACGGCAGTTGTAAAGCCTATCTTGGCCAAAGTACTGTGGACCTATTCAAGGTAAAGAAAAGATTGGGAGAAACATATTGGAATGGGAGACTGGACCAACTGGTTCCGTAGTGTAGTGGTTATCACGTTCGCCTAACACGCGAAAGGTCCTGGGTTCGAAACCCGGCGGAACCTAGCAGTTGTGTTGTTTTCCATTAAAGCTTCAGAAAAGCATTAGATCAGACTCCAGCTGGGTGACTTTTTCCTAGTATTGCTAGAATAATTGGCCAAAGTGAAACCAATGTTTCAAAGAATGTGAGATTTGGGCAAAGAAAGGATGATTTCATTAAGTTCTTTCCCAGGCTAATCCAGTGATGCTGGTTATTAGGGCAAAATGCTCTTCTGTCAGTTTTCAAAAAACCCTGGTAGATCAAAAGCAGAATGGGTGTCGGTGTGAGATTGAAGGTCGGTTGAACTTGAAAGATTTGAAATAGGGACATTTGTCATGGAACCAAGTTGCAACTGCTAAGGCTGTGCCAAATTTCAATGAGGGCAAACTGACTTTGAGAAACACTGGGTGTGACCTAGTTTCTTGCTGCCCAATTCAAAGTGGAAAATATGTGAGATAGCATGCACTGGGCAGTAGGGAACCAATACCTGACCGATGAGGTGAGCCTGCAGTCACCTGGTTCCGTAGTGTAGTGGTTATCACGTTCGCCTCACACGCGAAAGGTCCTGGGTTCGAAACCCGGCGGAACCTAGAGGCAGGGGGATGTTTTTGTGAACTGGTTTATGATGTGACCTGTCTATTTGTAGTTTTCATATGCTTGATGGCAGTCTTGACCTTGACTGCAAAACGGACACCTTGGGAACGGCAGTTGTAAAGCCTATCTTGGCCAAAGTACTGTGGACCTATTCAAGGTAAAGAAAAGATTGGGAGAAACATATTGGAATGGGAGACTGGACCAACTGGTTCCGTAGTGTAGTGGTTATCACGTTCGCCTAACACGCGAAAGGTCCTGGGTTCGAAACCCGGCGGAACCTAGCAGTTGTGTTGTTTTCCATTAAAGCTTCAGAAAAGCATTAGATCAGACTCCAGCTGGGTGACTTTTTCCTAGTATTGCTAGAATAATTGGCCAAAGTGAAACCAATGTTTCAAAGAATGTGAGATTTGGGCAAAGAAAGGATGATTTCATTAAGTTCTTTCCCAGGCTAATCCAGTGATGCTGGTTATTAGGGCAAAATGCTCTTCTGTCAGTTTTCAAAAAACCCTGGTAGATCAAAAGCAGAATGGGTGTCGGTGTGAGATTGAAGGTCGGTTGAACTTGAAAGATTTGAAATAGGGACATTTGTCATGGAACCAAGTTGCAACTGCTAAGGCTGTGCCAAATTTCAATGAGGGCAAACTGACTTTGAGAAACACTGGGTGTGACCTAGTTTCTTGCTGCCCAATTCAAAGTGGAAAATATGTGAGATAGCATGCACTGGGCAGTAGGGAACCAATACCTGACCGATGAGGTGAGCCTGCAGTCACCTGGTTCCGTAGTGTAGTGGTTATCACGTTCGCCTCACACGCGAAAGGTCCTGGGTTCGAAACCCGGCGGAACCTAGAGGCAGGGGGATGTTTTTGTGAACTGGTTTATGATGTGACCTGTCTATTTGTAGTTTTCATATGCTTGATGGCAGTCTTGACCTTGACTGCAAAACGGACACCTTGGGAACGGCAGTTGTAAAGCCTATCTTGGCCAAAGTACTGTGGACCTATTCAAGGTAAAGAAAAGATTGGGAGAAACATATTGGAATGGGAGACTGGACCAACTGGTTCCGTAGTGTAGTGGTTATCACGTTCGCCTAACACGCGAAAGGTCCTGGGTTCGAAACCCGGCGGAACCTAGCAGTTGTGTTGTTTTCCATTAAAGCTTCAGAAAAGCATTAGATCAGACTCCAGCTGGGTGACTTTTTCCTAGTATTGCTAGAATAATTGGCCAAAGTGAAACCAATGTTTCAAAGAATGTGAGATTTGGGCAAAGAAAGGATGATTTCATTAAGTTCTTTCCCAGGCTAATCCAGTGATGCTGGTTATTAGGGCAAAATGCTCTTCTGTCAGTTTTCAAAAAACCCTGGTAGATCAAAAGCAGAATGGGTGTCGGTGTGAGATTGAAGGTCGGTTGAACTTGAAAGATTTGAAATAGGGACATTTGTCATGGAACCAAGTTGCAACTGCTAAGGCTGTGCCAAATTTCAATGAGGGCAAACTGACTTTGAGAAACACTGGGTGTGACCTAGTTTCTTGCTGCCCAATTCAAAGTGGAAAATATGTGAGATAGCATGCACTGGGCAGTAGGGAACCAATACCTGACCGATGAGGTGAGCCTGCAGTCACCTGGTTCCGTAGTGTAGTGGTTATCACGTTCGCCTCACACGCGAAAGGTCCTGGGTTCGAAACCCGGCGGAACCTAGAGGCAGGGGGATGTTTTTGTGAACTGGTTTATGATGTGACCTGTCTATTTGTAGTTTTCATATGCTTGATGGCAGTCTTGACCTTGACTGCAAAACGGACACCTTGGGAACGGCAGTTGTAAAGCCTATCTTGGCCAAAGTACTGTGGACCTATTCAAGGTAAAGAAAAGATTGGGAGAAACATATTGGAATGGGAGACTGGACCAACTGGTTCCGTAGTGTAGTGGTTATCACGTTCGCCTAACACGCGAAAGGTCCTGGGTTCGAAACCCGGCGGAACCTAGCAGTTGTGTTGTTTTCCATTAAAGCTTCAGAAAAGCATTAGATCAGACTCCAGCTGGGTGACTTTTTCCTAGTATTGCTAGAATAATTGGCCAAAGTGAAACCAATGTTTCAAAGAATGTGAGATTTGGGCAAAGAAAGGATGATTTCATTAAGTTCTTTCCCAGGCTAATCCAGTGATGCTGGTTATTAGGGCAAAATGCTCTTCTGTCAGTTTTCAAAAAACCCTGGTAGATCAAAAGCAGAATGGGTGTCGGTGTGAGATTGAAGGTCGGTTGAACTTGAAAGATTTGAAATAGGGACATTTGTCATGGAACCAAGTTGCAACTGCTAAGGCTGTGCCAAATTTCAATGAGGGCAAACTGACTTTGAGAAACACTGGGTGTGACCTAGTTTCTTGCTGCCCAATTCAAAGTGGAAAATATGTGAGATAGCATGCACTGGGCAGTAGGGAACCAATACCTGACCGATGAGGTGAGCCTGCAGTCACCTGGTTCCGTAGTGTAGTGGTTATCACGTTCGCCTCACACGCGAAAGGTCCTGGGTTCGAAACCCGGCGGAACCTAGAGGCAGGGGGATGTTTTTGTGAACTGGTTTATGATGTGACCTGTCTATTTGTAGTTTTCATATGCTTGATGGCAGTCTTGACCTTGACTGCAAAACGGACACCTTGGGAACGGCAGTTGTAAAGCCTATCTTGGCCAAAGTACTGTGGACCTATTCAAGGTAAAGAAAAGATTGGGAGAAACATATTGGAATGGGAGACTGGACCAACTGGTTCCGTAGTGTAGTGGTTATCACGTTCGCCTAACACGCGAAAGGTCCTGGGTTCGAAACCCGGCGGAACCTAGCAGTTGTGTTGTTTTCCATTAAAGCTTCAGAAAAGCATTAGATCAGACTCCAGCTGGGTGACTTTTTCCTAGTATTGCTAGAATAATTGGCCAAAGTGAAACCAATGTTTCAAAGAATGTGAGATTTGGGCAAAGAAAGGATGATTTCATTAAGTTCTTTCCCAGGCTAATCCAGTGATGCTGGTTATTAGGGCAAAATGCTCTTCTGTCAGTTTTCAAAAAACCCTGGTAGATCAAAAGCAGAATGGGTGTCGGTGTGAGATTGAAGGTCGGTTGAACTTGAAAGATTTGAAATAGGGACATTTGTCATGGAACCAAGTTGCAACTGCTAAGGCTGTGCCAAATTTCAATGAGGGCAAACTGACTTTGAGAAACACTGGGTGTGACCTAGTTTCTTGCTGCCCAATTCAAAGTGGAAAATATGTGAGATAGCATGCACTGGGCAGTAGGGAACCAATACCTGACCGATGAGGTGAGCCTGCAGTCACCTGGTTCCGTAGTGTAGTGGTTATCACGTTCGCCTCACACGCGAAAGGTCCTGGGTTCGAAACCCGGCGGAACCTAGAGGCAGGGGGATGTTTTTGTGAACTGGTTTATGATGTGACCTGTCTATTTGTAGTTTTCATATGCTTGATGGCAGTCTTGACCTTGACTGCAAAACGGACACCTTGGGAACGGCAGTTGTAAAGCCTATCTTGGCCAAAGTACTGTGGACCTATTCAAGGTAAAGAAAAGATTGGGAGAAACATATTGGAATGGGAGACTGGACCAACTGGTTCCGTAGTGTAGTGGTTATCACGTTCGCCTAACACGCGAAAGGTCCTGGGTTCGAAACCCGGCGGAACCTAGCAGTTGTGTTGTTTTCCATTAAAGCTTCAGAAAAGCATTAGATCAGACTCCAGCTGGGTGACTTTTTCCTAGTATTGCTAGAATAATTGGCCAAAGTGAAACCAATGTTTCAAAGAATGTGAGATTTGGGCAAAGAAAGGATGATTTCATTAAGTTCTTTCCCAGGCTAATCCAGTGATGCTGGTTATTAGGGCAAAATGCTCTTCTGTCAGTTTTCAAAAAACCCTGGTAGATCAAAAGCAGAATGGGTGTCGGTGTGAGATTGAAGGTCGGTTGAACTTGAAAGATTTGAAATAGGGACATTTGTCATGGAACCAAGTTGCAACTGCTAAGGCTGTGCCAAATTTCAATGAGGGCAAACTGACTTTGAGAAACACTGGGTGTGACCTAGTTTCTTGCTGCCCAATTCAAAGTGGAAAATATGTGAGATAGCATGCACTGGGCAGTAGGGAACCAATACCTGACCGATGAGGTGAGCCTGCAGTCACCTGGTTCCGTAGTGTAGTGGTTATCACGTTCGCCTCACACGCGAAAGGTCCTGGGTTCGAAACCCGGCGGAACCTAGAGGCAGGGGGATGTTTTTGTGAACTGGTTTATGATGTGACCTGTCTATTTGTAGTTTTCATATGCTTGATGGCAGTCTTGACCTTGACTGCAAAACGGACACCTTGGGAACGGCAGTTGTAAAGCCTATCTTGGCCAAAGTACTGTGGACCTATTCAAGGTAAAGAAAAGATTGGGAGAAACATATTGGAATGGGAGACTGGACCAACTGGTTCCGTAGTGTAGTGGTTATCACGTTCGCCTAACACGCGAAAGGTCCTGGGTTCGAAACCCGGCGGAACCTAGCAGTTGTGTTGTTTTCCATTAAAGCTTCAGAAAAGCATTAGATCAGACTCCAGCTGGGTGACTTTTTCCTAGTATTGCTAGAATAATTGGCCAAAGTGAAACCAATGTTTCAAAGAATGTGAGATTTGGGCAAAGAAAGGATGATTTCATTAAGTTCTTTCCCAGGCTAATCCAGTGATGCTGGTTATTAGGGCAAAATGCTCTTCTGTCAGTTTTCAAAAAACCCTGGTAGATCAAAAGCAGAATGGGTGTCGGTGTGAGATTGAAGGTCGGTTGAACTTGAAAGATTTGAAATAGGGACATTTGTCATGGAACCAAGTTGCAACTGCTAAGGCTGTGCCAAATTTCAATGAGGGCAAACTGACTTTGAGAAACACTGGGTGTGACCTAGTTTCTTGCTGCCCAATTCAAAGTGGAAAATATGTGAGATAGCATGCACTGGGCAGTAGGGAACCAATACCTGACCGATGAGGTGAGCCTGCAGTCACCTGGTTCCGTAGTGTAGTGGTTATCACGTTCGCCTCACACGCGAAAGGTCCTGGGTTCGAAACCCGGCGGAACCTAGAGGCAGGGGGATGTTTTTGTGAACTGGTTTATGATGTGACCTGTCTATTTGTAGTTTTCATATGCTTGATGGCAGTCTTGACCTTGACTGCAAAACGGACACCTTGGGAACGGCAGTTGTAAAGCCTATCTTGGCCAAAGTACTGTGGACCTATTCAAGGTAAAGAAAAGATTGGGAGAAACATATTGGAATGGGAGACTGGACCAACTGGTTCCGTAGTGTAGTGGTTATCACGTTCGCCTAACACGCGAAAGGTCCTGGGTTCGAAACCCGGCGGAACCTAGCAGTTGTGTTGTTTTCCATTAAAGCTTCAGAAAAGCATTAGATCAGACTCCAGCTGGGTGACTTTTTCCTAGTATTGCTAGAATAATTGGCCAAAGTGAAACCAATGTTTCAAAGAATGTGAGATTTGGGCAAAGAAAGGATGATTTCATTAAGTTCTTTCCCAGGCTAATCCAGTGATGCTGGTTATTAGGGCAAAATGCTCTTCTGTCAGTTTTCAAAAAACCCTGGTAGATCAAAAGCAGAATGGGTGTCGGTGTGAGATTGAAGGTCGGTTGAACTTGAAAGATTTGAAATAGGGACATTTGTCATGGAACCAAGTTGCAACTGCTAAGGCTGTGCCAAATTTCAATAAGGGCTAACTGACTTTGAGAAACACTGGGTGTGACCTAGTTTCTTGCTGCCCAATTCAAAGTGGAAAATATGTGAGATAGCATGCACTGGGCAGTAGGGAACCAATACCTGACCGATGAGGTGAGCCTGCAGTCACCTGGTTCCGTAGTGTAGTGGTTATCACGTTCGCCTCACACGCGAAAGGTCCTGGGTTCGAAACCCGGCGGAACCTAGAGGCAGGGGGATGTTTTTGTGAACTGGTTTATGATGTGACCTGTCTATTTGTAGTTTTCATATGCTTGATGGCAGTCTTGACCTTGACTGCAAAACGGACACCTTGGGAACGGCAGTTGTAAAGCCTATCTTGGCCAAAGTACTGTGGACCTATTCAAGGTAAAGAAAAGATTGGGAGAAACATATTGGAATGGGAGACTGGACCAACTGGTTCCGTAGTGTAGTGGTTATCACGTTCGCCTAACACGCGAAAGGTCCTGGGTTCGAAACCCGGCGGAACCTAGCAGTTGTGTTGTTTTCCATTAAAGCTTCAGAAAAGCATTAGATCAGACTCCAGCTGGGTGACTTTTTCCTAGTATTGCTAGAATAATTGGCCAAAGTGAAACCAATGTTTCAAAGAATGTGAGATTTGGGCAAAGAAAGGATGATTTCATTAAGTTCTTTCCCAGGCTAATCCAGTGATGCTGGTTATTAGGGCAAAATGCTCTTCTGTCAGTTTTCAAAAAACCCTGGTAGATCAAAAGCAGAATGGGTGTCGGTGTGAGATTGAAGGTCGGTTGAACTTGAAAGATTTGAAATAGGGACATTTGTCATGGAACCAAGTTGCAACTGCTAAGGCTGTGCCAAATTTCAATGAGGGCAAACTGACTTTGAGAAACACTGGGTGTGACCTAGTTTCTTGCTGCCCAATTCAAAGTGGAAAATATGTGAGATAGCATGCACTGGGCAGTAGGGAACCAATACCTGACCGATGAGGTGAGCCTGCAGTCACCTGGTTCCGTAGTGTAGTGGTTATCACGTTCGCCTCACACGCGAAAGGTCCTGGGTTCGAAACCCGGCGGAACCTAGAGGCAGGGGGATGTTTTTGTGAACTGGTTTATGATGTGACCTGTCTATTTGTAGTTTTCATATGCTTGATGGCAGTCTTGACCTTGACTGCAAAACGGACACCTTGGGAACGGCAGTTGTAAAGCCTATCTTGGCCAAAGTACTGTGGACCTATTCAAGGTAAAGAAAAGATTGGGAGAAACATATTGGAATGGGAGACTGGACCAACTGGTTCCGTAGTGTAGTGGTTATCACGTTCGCCTAACACGCGAAAGGTCCTGGGTTCGAAACCCGGCGGAACCTAGCAGTTGTGTTGTTTTCCATTAAAGCTTCAGAAAAGCATTAGATCAGACACCAGCTGGGTGACTTTTTCCTAGTATTGCTAGAATAATTGGCCAAAGTGAAACCAATGTTTCAAAGAATGTGAGATTTGGGCAAAGAAAGGATGATTTCATTAAGTTCTTTCCCAGGCTAATCCAGTGATGCTGGTTATTAGGGCAAAATGCTCTTCTGTCAGTTTTCAAAAAACCCTGGTAGATCAAAAGCAGAATGGGTGTCGGTGTGAGATTGAAGGTCGGTTGAACTTGAAAGATTTGAAATAGGGACATTTGTCATGGAACCAAGTTGCAACTGCTAAGGCTGTGCCAAATTTCAATGAGGGCAAACTGACTTTGAGAAACACTGGGTGTGACCTAGTTTCTTGCTGCCCAATTCAAAGTGGAAAATATGTGAGATAGCATGCACTGGGCAGTAGGGAACCAATACCTGACCGATGAGGTGAGCCTGCAGTCACCTGGTTCCGTAGTGTAGTGGTTATCACGTTCGCCTCACACGCGAAAGGTCCTGGGTTCGAAACCCGGCGGAACCTAGAGGCAGGGGGATGTTTTTGTGAACTGGTTTATGATGTGACCTGTCTATTTGTAGTTTTCATATGCTTGATGGCAGTCTTGACCTTGACTGCAAAACGGACACCTTGGGAACGGCAGTTGTAAAGCCTATCTTGGCCAAAGTACTGTGGACCTATTCAAGGTAAAGAAAAAATTGGGAGAAACATATTGGAATGGGAGACTGGACCAACTGGTTCCGTAGTGTAGTGGTTATCACGTTCGCCTAACACGCGAAAGGTCCTGGGTTCGAAACCCGGCGGAACCTAGCAGTTGTGTTGTTTTCCATTAAAGCTTCAGAAAAGCATTAGATCAGACTCCAGCTGGGTGACTTTTTCCTAGTATTGCTAGAATAATTGGCCAAAGTGAAACCAATGTTTCAAAGAATGTGAGATTTGGGCAAAGAAAGGATGATTTCATTAAGTTCTTTCCCAGGCTAATCCAGTGATGCTGGTTATTAGGGCAAAATGCTCTTCTGTCAGTTTTCAAAAAACCCTGGTAGATCAAAAGCAGAATGGGT
Source organism: Lepidonotus clava (assembly GCA_936440205.1). Taxonomy (NCBI): domain Eukaryota; kingdom Metazoa; phylum Annelida; class Polychaeta; order Phyllodocida; family Polynoidae; genus Lepidonotus; species Lepidonotus clava. Next base: position 27,742,509 of record OW387135.1, read on the forward strand.
GTCGGTGTGAGATTGAAGGTCGGTTGAACTTGAAAGATTTGAAATAGGGACATTTGTCATGGAACCAAGTTGCAACTGCTAAGGCTGTGCCAAATTTCAATGAGGGCAAACTGACTTTGAGAAACACTGGGTGTGACCTAGTTTCTTGCTGCCCAATTCAAAGTGGAAAATATGTGAGATAGCATGCACTGGGCAGTAGGGAACCAATACCTGACCGATGAGGTGAGCCTGCAGTCACCTGGTTCCGTAGTGTAGTGGTTATCACGTTCGCCTCACACGCGAAAGGTCCTGGGTTCGAAACCCGGCGGAACCTAGAGGCAGGGGGATGTTTTTGTGAACTGGTTTATGATGTGACCTGTCTATTTGTAGTTTTCATATGCTTGATGGCAGTCTTGACCTTGACTGCAAAACGGACACCTTGGGAACGGCAGTTGTAAAGCCTATCTTGGCCAAAGTACTGTGGACCTATTCAAGGTAAAGAAAAGATTGGGAGAAACATATTGGAATGGGAGACTGGACCAACTGGTTCCGTAGTGTAGTGGTTATCACGTTCGCCTAACACGCGAAAGGTCCTGGGTTCGAAACCCGGCGGAACCTAGCAGTTGTGTTGTTTTCCATTAAAGCTTCAGAAAAGCATTAGATCAGACTCCAGCTGGGTGACTTTTTCCTAGTATTGCTAGAATAATTGGCCAAAGTGAAACCAATGTTTCAAAGAATGTGAGATTTGGGCAAAGAAAGGATGATTTCATTAAGTTCTTTCCCAGGCTAATCCAGTGATGCTGGTTATTAGGGCAAAATGCTCTTCTGTCAGTTTTCAAAAAACCCTGGTAGATCAAAAGCAGAATGGGTGTCGGTGTGAGATTGAAGGTCGGTTGAACTTGAAAGATTTGAAATAGGGACATTTGTCATGGAACCAAGTTGCAACTGCTAAGGCTGTGCCAAATTTCAATGAGGGCAAACTGACTTTGAGAAACACTGGGTGTGACCTAGTTTCTTGCTGCCCAATTCAAAGTGGAAAATATGTGAGATAGCATGCACTGGGCAGTAGGGAACCAATACCTGACCGATGAGGTGAGCCTGCAGTCACCTGGTTCCGTAGTGTAGTGGTTATCACGTTCGCCTCACACGCGAAAGGTCCTGGGTTCGAAACCCGGCGGAACCTAGAGGCAGGGGGATGTTTTTGTGAACTGGTTTATGATGTGACCTGTCTATTTGTAGTTTTCATATGCTTGATGGCAGTCTTGACCTTGACTGCAAAACGGACACCTTGGGAACGGCAGTTGTAAAGCCTATCTTGGCCAAAGTACTGTGGACCTATTCAAGGTAAAGAAAAGATTGGGAGAAACATATTGGAATGGGAGACTGGACCAACTGGTTCCGTAGTGTAGTGGTTATCACGTTCGCCTAACACGCGAAAGGTCCTGGGTTCGAAACCCGGCGGAACCTAGCAGTTGTGTTGTTTTCCATTAAAGCTTCAGAAAAGCATTAGATCAGACTCCAGCTGGGTGACTTTTTCCTAGTATTGCTAGAATAATTGGCCAAAGTGAAACCAATGTTTCAAAGAATGTGAGATTTGGGCAAAGAAAGGATGATTTCATTAAGTTCTTTCCCAGGCTAATCCAGTGATGCTGGTTATTAGGGCAAAATGCTCTTCTGTCAGTTTTCAAAAAACCCTGGTAGATCAAAAGCAGAATGGGTGTCGGTGTGAGATTGAAGGTCGGTTGAACTTGAAAGATTTGAAATAGGGACATTTGTCATGGAACCAAGTTGCAACTGCTAAGGCTGTGCCAAATTTCAATGAGGGCAAACTGACTTTGAGAAACACTGGGTGTGACCTAGTTTCTTGCTGCCCAATTCAAAGTGGAAAATATGTGAGATAGCATGCACTGGGCAGCAGGGAACCAATACCTGACCGATGAGGTGAGCCTGCAGTCACCTGGTTCCGTAGTGTAGTGGTTATCACGTTCGCCTCACACGCGAAAGGTCCTGGGTTCGAAACCCGGCGGAACCTAGAGGCAGGGGGATGTTTTTGTGAACTGGTTTATGATGTGACCTGTCTATTTGTAGTTTTCATATGCTTGATGGCAGTCTTGACCTTGACTGCAAAACGGACACCTTGGGAACGGCAGTTGTAAAGCCTATCTTGGCCAAAGTACTGTGGACCTATTCAAGGTAAAGAAAAGATTGGGAGAAACATATTGGAATGGGAGACTGGACCAACTGGTTCCGTAGTGTAGTGGTTATCACGTTCGCCTAACACGCAAAAGGTCCTGGGTTCGAAACCCGGCGGAACCTAGCAGTTGTGTTGTTTTCCATTAAAGCTTCAGAAAAGCATTAGATCAGACTCCAGCTGGGTGACTTTTTCCTAGTATTGCTAGAATAATTGGCCAAAGTGAAACCAATGTTTCAAAGAATGTGAGATTTGGGCAAAGAAAGGATGATTTCATTAAGTTCTTTCCCAGGCTAATCCAGTGATGCTGGTTATTAGGGCAAAATGCTCTTCTGTCAGTTTTCAAAAAACCCTGGTAGATCAAAAGCAGAATGGGTGTCGGTGTGAGATTGAAGGTCGGTTGAACTTGAAAGATTTGAAATAGGGACATTTGTCATGGAACCAAGTTGCAACTGCTAAGGCTGTGCCAAATTTCAATGAGGGCAAACTGACTTTGAGAAACACTGGGTGTGACCTAGTTTCTTGCTGCCCAATTCAAAGTGGAAAATATGTGAGATAGCATGCACTGGGCAGTAGGGAACCAATACCTGACCGATGAGGTGAGCCTGCAGTCACCTGGTTCCGTAGTGTAGTGGTTATCACGTTCGCCTCACACGCGAAAGGTCCTGGGTTCGAAACCCGGCGGAACCTAGAGGCAGGGGGATGTTTTTGTGAACTGGTTTATGATGTGACCTGTCTATTTGTAGTTTTCATATGCTTGATGGCAGTCTTGACCTTGACTGCAAAACGGACACCTTGGGAACGGCAGTTGTAAAGCCTATCTTGGCCAAAGTACTGTGGACCTATTCAAGGTAAAGAAAAGATTGGGAGAAACATATTGGAATGGGAGACTGGACCAACTGGTTCCGTAGTGTAGTGGTTATCACGTTCGCCTAACACGCGAAAGGTCCTGGGTTCGAAACCCGGCGGAACCTAGCAGTTGTGTTGTTTTCCATTAAAGCTTCAGAAAAGCATTAGATCAGACTCCAGCTGGGTGACTTTTTCCTAGTATTGCTAGAATAATTGGCCAAAGTGAAACCAATGTTTCAAAGAATGTGAGATTTGGGCAAAGAAAGGATGATTTCATTAAGTTCTTTCCCAGGCTAATCCAGTGATGCTGGTTATTAGGGCAAAATGCTCTTCTGTCAGTTTTCAAAAAACCCTGGTAGATCAAAAGCAGAATGGGTGTCGGTGTGAGATTGAAGGTCGGTTGAACTTGAAAGATTTGAAATAGGGACATTTGTCATGGAACCAAGTTGCAACTGCTAAGGCTGTGCCAAATTTCAATGAGGGCAAACTGACTTTGAGAAACACTGGGTGTGACCTAGTTTCTTGCTGCCCAATTCAAAGTGGAAAATATGTGAGATAGCATGCACTGGGCAGTAGGGAACCAATACCTGACCGATGAGGTGAGCCTGCAGTCACCTGGTTCCGTAGTGTAGTGGTTATCACGTTCGCCTCACACGCGAAAGGTCCTGGGTTCGAAACCCGGCGGAACCTAGAGGCAGGGGGATGTTTTTGTGAACTGGTTTATGATGTGACCTGTCTATTTGTAGTTTTCATATGCTTGATGGCAGTCTTGACCTTGACTGCAAAACGGACACCTTGGGAACGGCAGTTGTAAAGCCTATCTTGGCCAAAGTACTGTGGACCTATTCAAGGTAAAGAAAAGATTGGGAGAAACATATTGGAATGGGAGACTGGACCAACTGGTTCCGTAGTGTAGTGGTTATCACGTTCGCCTAACACGCGAAAGGTCCTGGGTTCGAAACCCGGCGGAACCTAGCAGTTGTGTTGTTTTCCATTAAAGCTTCAGAAAAGCATTAGATCAGACACCAGCTGGGTGACTTTTTCCTAGTATTGCTAGAATAATTGGCCAAAGTGAAACCAATGTTTCAAAGAATGTGAGATTTGGGCAAAGAAAGGATGATTTCATTAAGTTCTTTCCCAGGCTAATCCAGTGATGCTGGTTATTAGGGCAAAATGCTCTTCTGTCAGTTTTCAAAAAACCCTGGTAGATCAAAAGCAGAATGGGTGTCGGTGTGAGATTGAAGGTCGGTTGAACTTGAAAGATTTGAAATAGGGACATTTGTCATGGAACCAAGTTGCAACTGCTAAGGCTGTGCCAAATTTCAATGAGGGCAAACTGACTTTGAGAAACACTGGGTGTGACCTAGTTTCTTGCTGCCCAATTCAAAGTGGAAAATATGTGAGATAGCATGCACTGGGCAGTAGGGAACCAATACCTGACCGATGAGGTGAGCCTGCAGTCACCTGGTTCCGTAGTGTAGTGGTTATCACGTTCGCCTCACACGCGAAAGGTCCTGGGTTCGAAACCCGGCGGAACCTAGAGGCAGGGGGATGTTTTTGTGAACTGGTTTATGATGTGACCTGTCTATTTGTAGTTTTCATATGCTTGATGGCAGTCTTGACCTTGACTGCAAAACGGACACCTTGGGAACGGCAGTTGTAAAGCCTATCTTGGCCAAAGTACTGTGGACCTATTCAAGGTAAAGAAAAGATTGGGAGAAACATATTGGAATGGGAGACTGGACCAACTGGTTCCGTAGTGTAGTGGTTATCACGTTCGCCTAACACGCGAAAGGTCCTGGGTTCGAAACCCGGCGGAACCTAGCAGTTGTGTTGTTTTCCATTAAAGCTTCAGAAAAGCATTAGATCAGACTCCAGCTGGGTGACTTTTTCCTAGTATTGCTAGAATAATTGGCCAAAGTGAAACCAATGTTTCAAAGAATGTGAGATTTGGGCAAAGAAAGGATGATTTCATTAAGTTCTTTCCCAGGCTAATCCAGTGATGCTGGTTATTAGGGCAAAATGCTCTTCTGTCAGTTTTCAAAAAACCCTGGTAGATCAAAAGCAGAATGGGTGTCGGTGTGAGATTGAAGGTCGGTTGAACTTGAAAGATTTGAAATAGGGACATTTGTCATGGAACCAAGTTGCAACTGCTAAGGCTGTGCCAAATTTCAATGAGGGCAAACTGACTTTGAGAAACACTGGGTGTGACCTAGTTTCTTGCTGCCCAATTCAAAGTGGAAAATATGTGAGATAGCATGCACTGGGCAGTAGGGAACCAATACCTGACCGATGAGGTGAGCCTGCAGTCACCTGGTTCCGTAGTGTAGTGGTTATCACGTTCGCCTCACACGCGAAAGGTCCTGGGTTCGAAACCCGGCGGAACCTAGGGGCAGGGGGATGTTTTTGTGAACTGGTTTATGATGTGACCTGTCTATTTGTAGTTTTCATATGCTTGATGGCAGTCTTGACCTTGACTGCAAAACGGACACCTTGGGAACGGCAGTTGTAAAGCCTATCTTGGCCAAAGTACTGTGGACCTATTCAAGGTAAAGAAAAGATTGGGAGAAACATATTGGAATGGGAGACTGGACCAACTGGTTCCGTAGTGTAGTGGTTATCACGTTCGCCTAACACGCGAAAGGTCCTGGGTTCGAAACCCGGCGGAACCTAGCAGTTGTGTTGTTTTCCATTAAAGCTTCAGAAAAGCATTAGATCAGACTCCAGCTGGGTGACTTTTTCCTAGTATTGCTAGAATAATTGGCCAAAGTGAAACCAATGTTTCAAAGAATGTGAGATTTGGGCAAAGAAAGGATGATTTCATTAAGTTCTTTCCCAGGCTAATCCAGTGATGCTGGTTATTAGGGCAAAATGCTCTTCTGTCAGTTTTCAAAAAACCCTGGTAGATCAAAAGCAGAATGGGTGTCGGTGTGAGATTGAAGGTCGGTTGAACTTGAAAGATTTGAAATAGGGACATTTGTCATGGAACCAAGTTGCAACTGCTAAGGCTGTGCCAAATTTCAATGAGGGCAAACTGACTTTGAGAAACACTGGGTGTGACCTAGTTTCTTGCTGCCCAATTCAAAGTGGAAAATATGTGAGATAGCATGCACTGGGCAGTAGGGAACCAATACCTGACCGATGAGGTGAGCCTGCAGTCACCTGGTTCCGTAGTGTAGTGGTTATCACGTTCGCCTCACACGCGAAAGGTCCTGGGTTCGAAACCCGGCGGAACCTAGAGGCAGGGGGATGTTTTTGTGAACTGGTTTATGATGTGACCTGTCTATTTGTAGTTTTCATATGCTTGATGGCAGTCTTGACCTTGACTGCAAAACGGACACCTTGGGAACGGCAGTTGTAAAGCCTATCTTGGCCAAAGTACTGTGGACCTATTCAAGGTAAAGAAAAGATTGGGAGAAACATATTGGAATGGGAGACTGGACCAACTGGTTCCGTAGTGTAGTGGTTATCACGTTCGCCTAACACGCGAAAGGTCCTGGGTTCGAAACCCGGCGGAACCTAGCAGTTGTGTTGTTTTCCATTAAAGCTTCAGAAAAGCATTAGATCAGACTCCAGCTGGGTGACTTTTTCCTAGTATTGCTAGAATAATTGGCCAAAGTGAAACCAATGTTTCAAAGAATGTGAGATTTGGGCAAAGAAAGGATGATTTCATTAAGTTCTTTCCCAGGCTAATCCAGTGATGCTGGTTATTAGGGCAAAATGCTCTTCTGTCAGTTTTCAAAAAACCCTGGTAGATCAAAAGCAGAATGGGTGTCGGTGTGAGATTGAAGGTCGGTTGAACTTGAAAGATTTGAAATAGGGACATTTGTCATGGAACCAAGTTGCAACTGCTAAGGCTGTGCCAAATTTCAATGAGGGCAAACTGACTTTGAGAAACACTGGGTGTGACCTAGTTTCTTGCTGCCCAATTCAAAGTGGAAAATATGTGAGATAGCATGCACTGGGCAGCAGGGAACCAATACCTGACCGATGAGGTGAGCCTGCAGTCACCTGGTTCCGTAGTGTAGTGGTTATCACGTTCGCCTCACACGCGAAAGGTCCTGGGTTCGAAACCCGGCGGAACCTAGAGGCAGGGGGATGTTTTTGTGAACTGGTTTATGATGTGACCTGTCTATTTGTAGTTTTCATATGCTTGATGGCAGTCTTGACCTTGACTGCAAAACGGACACCTTGGGAACGGCAGTTGTAAAGCCTATCTTGGCCAAAGTACTGTGGACCTATTCAAGGTAAAGAAAAGATTGGGAGAAACATATTGGAATGGGAGACTGGACCAACTGGTTCCGTAGTGTAGTGGTTATCACGTTCGCCTAACACGCAAAAGGTCCTGGGTTCGAAACCCGGCGGAACCTAGCAGTTGTGTTGTTTTCCATTAAAGCTTCAGAAAAGCATTAGATCAGACTCCAGCTGGGTGACTTTTTCCTAGTATTGCTAGAATAATTGGCCAAAGTGAAACCAATGTTTCAAAGAATGTGAGATTTGGGCAAAGAAAGGATGATTTCATTAAGTTCTTTCCCAGGCTAATCCAGTGATGCTGGTTATTAGGGCAAAATGCTCTTCTGTCAGTTTTCAAAAAACCCTGGTAGATCAAAAGCAGAATGGGTGTCGGTGTGAGATTGAAGGTCGGTTGAACTTGAAAGATTTGAAATAGGGACATTTGTCATGGAACCAAGTTGCAACTGCTAAGGCTGTGCCAAATTTCAATGAGGGCAAACTGACTTTGAGAAACACTGGGTGTGACCTAGTTTCTTGCTGCCCAATTCAAAGTGGAAAATATGTGAGATAGCATGCACTGGGCAGTAGGGAACCAATACCTGACCGATGAGGTGAGCCTGCAGTCACCTGGTTCCGTAGTGTAGTGGTTATCACGTTCGCCTCACACGCGAAAGGTCCTGGGTTCGAAACCCGGCGGAACCTAGAGGCAGGGGGATGTTTTTGTGAACTGGTTTATGATGTGACCTGTCTATTTGTAGTTTTCATATGCTTGATGGCAGTCTTGACCTTGACTGCAAAACGGACACCTTGGGAACGGCAGTTGTAAAGCCTATCTTGGCCAAAGTACTGTGGACCTATTCAAGGTAAAGAAAAGATTGGGAGAAACATATTGGAATGGGAGACTGGACCAACTGGTTCCGTAGTGTAGTGGTTATCACGTTCGCCTAACACGCGAAAGGTCCTGGGTTCGAAACCCGGCGGAACCTAGCAGTTGTGTTGTTTTCCATTAAAGCTTCAGAAAAGCATTAGATCAGACTCCAGCTGGGTGACTTTTTCCTAGTATTGCTAGAATAATTGGCCAAAGTGAAACCAATGTTTCAAAGAATGTGAGATTTGGGCAAAGAAAGGATGATTTCATTAAGTTCTTTCCCAGGCTAATCCAGTGATGCTGGTTATTAGGGCAAAATGCTCTTCTGTCAGTTTTCAAAAAACCCTGGTAGATCAAAAGCAGAATGGGTGTCGGTGTGAGATTGAAGGTCGGTTGAACTTGAAAGATTTGAAATAGGGACATTTGTCATGGAACCAAGTTGCAACTGCTAAGGCTGTGCCAAATTTCAATGAGGGCAAACTGACTTTGAGAAACACTGGGTGTGACCTAGTTTCTTGCTGCCCAATTCAAAGTGGAAAATATGTGAGATAGCATGCACTGGGCAGTAGGGAACCAATACCTGACCGATGAGGTGAGCCTGCAGTCACCTGGTTCCGTAGTGTAGTGGTTATCACGTTCGCCTCACACGCGAAAGGTCCTGGGTTCGAAACCCGGCGGAACCTAGAGGCAGGGGGATGTTTTTGTGAACTGGTTTATGATGTGACCTGTCTATTTGTAGTTTTCATATGCTTGATGGCAGTCTTGACCTTGACTGCAAAACGGACACCTTGGGAACGGCAGTTGTAAAGCCTATCTTGGCCAAAGTACTGTGGACCTATTCAAGGTAAAGAAAAGATTGGGAGAAACATATTGGAATGGGAGACTGGACCAACTGGTTCCGTAGTGTAGTGGTTATCACGTTCGCCTAACACGCGAAAGGTCCTGGGTTCGAAACCCGGCGGAACCTAGCAGTTGTGTTGTTTTCCATTAAAGCTTCAGAAAAGCATTAGATCAGACACCAGCTGGGTGACTTTTTCCTAGTATTGCTAGAATAATTGGCCAAAGTGAAACCAATGTTTCAAAGAATGTGAGATTTGGGCAAAGAAAGGATGATTTCATTAAGTTCTTTCCCAGGCTAATCCAGTGATGCTGGTTATTAGGGCAAAATGCTCTTCTGTCAGTTTTCAAAAAACCCTGGTAGATCAAAAGCAGAATGGGTGTCGGTGTGAGATTGAAGGTCGGTTGAACTTGAAAGATTTGAAATAGGGACATTTGTCATGGAACCAAGTTGCAACTGCTAAGGCTGTGCCAAATTTCAATGAGGGCAAACTGACTTTGAGAAACACTGGGTGTGACCTAGTTTCTTGCTGCCCAATTCAAAGTGGAAAATATGTGAGATAGCATGCACTGGGCAGTAGGGAACCAATACCTGACCGATGAGGTGAGCCTGCAGTCACCTGGTTCCGTAGTGTAGTGGTTATCACGTTCGCCTCACACGCGAAAGGTCCTGGGTTCGAAACCCGGCGGAACCTAGAGGCAGGGGGATGTTTTTGTGAACTGGTTTATGATGTGACCTGTCTATTTGTAGTTTTCATATGCTTGATGGCAGTCTTGACCTTGACTGCAAAACGGACACCTTGGGAACGGCAGTTGTAAAGCCTATCTTGGCCAAAGTACTGTGGACCTATTCAAGGTAAAGAAAAGATTGGGAGAAACATATTGGAATGGGAGACTGGACCAACTGGTTCCGTAGTGTAGTGGTTATCACGTTCGCCTAACACGCGAAAGGTCCTGGGTTCGAAACCCGGCGGAACCTAGCAGTTGTGTTGTTTTCCATTAAAGCTTCAGAAAAGCATTAGATCAGACTCCAGCTGGGTGACTTTTTCCTAGTATTGCTAGAATAATTGGCCAAAGTGAAACCAATGTTTCAAAGAATGTGAGATTTGGGCAAAGAAAGGATGATTTCATTAAGTTCTTTCCCAGGCTAATCCAGTGATGCTGGTTATTAGGGCAAAATGCTCTTCTGTCAGTTTTCAAAAAACCCTGGTAGATCAAAAGCAGAATGGGTGTCGGTGTGAGATTGAAGGTCGGTTGAACTTGAAAGATTTGAAATAGGGACATTTGTCATGGAACCAAGTTGCAACTGCTAAGGCTGTGCCAAATTTCAATGAGGGCAAACTGACTTTGAGAAACACTGGGTGTGACCTAGTTTCTTGCTGCCCAATTCAAAGTGGAAAATATGTGAGATAGCATGCACTGGGCAGTAGGGAACCAATACCTGACCGATGAGGTGAGCCTGCAGTCACCTGGTTCCGTAGTGTAGTGGTTATCACGTTCGCCTCACACGCGAAAGGTCCTGGGTTCGAAACCCGGCGGAACCTAGGGGCAGGGGGATGTTTTTGTGAACTGGTTTATGATGTGACCTGTCTATTTGTAGTTTTCATATGCTTGATGGCAGTCTTGACCTTGACTGCAAAACGGACACCTTGGGAACGGCAGTTGTAAAGCCTATCTTGGCCAAAGTACTGTGGACCTATTCAAGGTAAAGAAAAGATTGGGAGAAACATATTGGAATGGGAGACTGGACCAACTGGTTCCGTAGTGTAGTGGTTATCACGTTCGCCTAACACGCGAAAGGTCCTGGGTTCGAAACCCGGCGGAACCTAGCAGTTGTGTTGTTTTCCATTAAAGCTTCAGAAAAGCATTAGATCAGACTCCAGCTGGGTGACTTTTTCCTAGTATTGCTAGAATAATTGGCCAAAGTGAAACCAATGTTTCAAAGAATGTGAGATTTGGGCAAAGAAAGGATGATTTCATTAAGTTCTTTCCCAGGCTAATCCAGTGATGCTGGTTATTAGGGCAAAATGCTCTTCTGTCAGTTTTCAAAAAACCCTGGTAGATCAAAAGCAGAATGGGTGTCGGTGTGAGATTGAAGGTCGGTTGAACTTGAAAGATTTGAAATAGGGACATTTGTCATGGAACCAAGTTGCAACTGCTAAGGCTGTGCCAAATTTCAATGAGGGCAAACTGACTTTGAGAAACACTGGGTGTGACCTAGTTTCTTGCTGCCCAATTCAAAGTGGAAAATATGTGAGATAGCATGCACTGGGCAGTAGGGAACCAATACCTGACCGATGAGGTGAGCCTGCAGTCACCTGGTTCCGTAGTGTAGTGGTTATCACGTTCGCCTCACACGCGAAAGGTCCTGGGTTCGAAACCCGGCGGAACCTAGAGGCAGGGGGATGTTTTTGTGAACTGGTTTATGATGTGACCTGTCTATTTGTAGTTTTCATATGCTTGATGGCAGTCTTGACCTTGACTGCAAAACGGACACCTTGGGAACGGCAGTTGTAAAGCCTATCTTGGCCAAAGTACTGTGGACCTATTCAAGGTAAAGAAAAGATTGGGAGAAACATATTGGAATGGGAGACTGGACCAACTGGTTCCGTAGTGTAGTGGTTATCACGTTCGCCTAACACGCGAAAGGTCCTGGGTTCGAAACCCGGCGGAACCTAGCAGTTGTGTTGTTTTCCATTAAAGCTTCAGAAAAGCATTAGATCAGACTCCAGCTGGGTGACTTTTTCCTAGTATTGCTAGAATAATTGGCCAAAGTGAAACCAATGTTTCAAAGAATGTGAGATTTGGGCAAAGAAAGGATGATTTCATTAAGTTCTTTCCCAGGCTAATCCAGTGATGCTGGTTATTAGGGCAAAATGCTCTTCTGTCAGTTTTCAAAAAACCCTGGTAGATCAAAAGCAGAATGGGTGTCGGTGTGAGATTGAAGGTCGGTTGAACTTGAAAGATTTGAAATAGGGACATTTGTCATGGAACCAAGTTGCAACTGCTAAGGCTGTGCCAAATTTCAATGAGGGCAAACTGACTTTGAGAAACACTGGGTGTGACCTAGTTTCTTGCTGCCCAATTCAAAGTGGAAAATATGTGAGATAGCATGCACTGGGCAGCAGGGAACCAATACCTGACCGATGAGGTGAGCCTGCAGTCACCTGGTTCCGTAGTGTAGTGGTTATCACGTTCGCCTCACACGCGAAAGGTCCTGGGTTCGAAACTCGGCGGAACCTAGAGGCAGGGGGATGTTTTTGTGAACTGGTTTATGATGTGACCTGTCTATTTGTAGTTTTCATATGCTTGATGGCAGTCTTGACCTTGACTGCAAAACGGACACCTTGGGAACGGCAGTTGTAAAGCCTATCTTGGCCAAAGTACTGTGGACCTATTCAAGGTAAAGAAAAGATTGGGAGAAACATATTGGAATGGGAGACTGGACCAACTGGTTCCGTAGTGTAGTGGTTATCACGTTCGCCTAACACGCGAAAGGTCCTGGGTTCGAAACCCGGCGGAACCTAGCAGTTGTGTTGTTTTCCATTAAAGCTTCAGAAAAGCATTAGATCAGACTCCAGCTGGGTGACTTTTTCCTAGTATTGCTAGAATAATTGGCCAAAGTGAAACCAATGTTTCAAAGAATGTGAGATTTGGGCAAAGAAAGGATGATTTCATTAAGTTCTTTCCCAGGCTAATCCAGTGATGCTGGTTATTAGGGCAAAATGCTCTTCTGTCAGTTTTCAAAAAACCCTGGTAGATCAAAAGCAGAATGGGTGTCGGTGTGAGATTGAAGGTCGGTTGAACTTGAAAGATTTGAAATAGGGACATTTGTCATGGAACCAAGTTGCAACTGCTAAGGCTGTGCCAAATTTCAATGAGGGCAAACTGACTTTGAGAAACACTGGGTGTGACCTAGTTTCTTGCTGCCCAATTCAAAGTGGAAAATATGTGAGATAGCATGCACTGGGCAGTAGGGAACCAATACCTGACCGATGAGGTGAGCCTGCAGTCACCTGGTTCCGTAGTGTAGTGGTTATCACGTTCGCCTCACACGCGAAAGGTCCTGGGTTCGAAACCCGGCGGAACCTAGAGGCAGGGGGATGTTTTTGTGAACTGGTTTATGATGTGACCTGTCTATTTGTAGTTTTCATATGCTTGATGGCAGTCTTGACCTTGACTGCAAAACGGACACCTTGGGAACGGCAGTTGTAAAGCCTATCTTGGCCAAAGTACTGTGGACCTATTCAAGGTAAAGAAAAGATTGGGAGAAACATATTGGAATGGGAGACTGGACCAACTGGTTCCGTAGTGTAGTGGTTATCACGTTCGCCTAACACGCGAAAGGTCCTGGGTTCGAAACCCGGCGGAACCTAGCAGTTGTGTTGTTTTCCATTAAAGCTTCAGAAAAGCATTAGATCAGACTCCAGCTGGGTGACTTTTTCCTAGTATTGCTAGAATAATTGGCCAAAGTGAAACCAATGTTTCAAAGAATGTGAGATTTGGGCAAAGAAAGGATGATTTCATTAAGTTCTTTCCCAGGCTAATCCAGTGATGCTGGTTATTAGGGCAAAATGCTCTTCTGTCAGTTTTCAAAAAACCCTGGTAGATCAAAAGCAGAATGGGTGTCGGTGTGAGATTGAAGGTCGGTTGAACTTGAAAGATTTGAAATAGGGACATTTGTCATGGAACCAAGTTGCAACTGCTAAGGCTGTGCCAAATTTCAATGAGGGCAAACTGACTTTGAGAAACACTGGGTGTGACCTAGTTTCTTGCTGCCCAATTCAAAGTGGAAAATATGTGAGATAGCATGCACTGGGCAGTAGGGAACCAATACCTGACCGATGAGGTGAGCCTGCAGTCACCTGGTTCCGTAGTGTAGTGGTTATCACGTTCGCCTCACACGCGAAAGGTCCTGGGTTCGAAACCCGGCGGAACCTAGAGGCAGGGGGATGTTTTTGTGAACTGGTTTATGATGTGACCTGTCTATTTGTAGTTTTCATATGCTTGATGGCAGTCTTGACCTTGACTGCAAAACGGACACCTTGGGAACGGCAGTTGTAAAGCCTATCTTGGCCAAAGTACTGTGGACCTATTCAAGGTAAAGAAAAGATTGGGAGAAACATATTGGAATGGGAGACTGGACCAACTGGTTCCGTAGTGTAGTGGTTATCACGTTCGCCTAACACGCGAAAGGTCCTGGGTTCGAAACCCGGCGGAACCTAGCAGTTGTGTTGTTTTCCATTAAAGCTTCAGAAAAGCATCAGATCAGACTCCAGCTGGGTGACTTTTTCCTAGTATTGCTAGAATAATTGGCCAAAGTGAAACCAATGTTTCAAAGAATGTGAGATTTGGGCAAAGAAAGGATGATTTCATTAAGTTCTTTCCCAGGCTAATCCAGTGATGCTGGTTATTAGGGCAAAATGCTCTTCTGTCAGTTTTCAAAAAACCCTGGTAGATCAAAAGCAGAATGGGTGTCGGTGTGAGATTGAAGGTCGGTTGAACTTGAAAGATTTGAAATAGGGACATTTGTCATGGAACCAAGTTGCAACTGCTAAGGCTGTGCCAAATTTCAATGAGGGCAAACTGACTTTGAGAAACACTGGGTGTGACCTAGTTTCTTGCTGCCCAATTCAAAGTGGAAAATATGTGAGATAGCATGCACTGGGCAGTAGGGAACCAATACCTGACCGATGAGGTGAGCCTGCAGTCACCTGGTTCCGTAGTGTAGTGGTTATCACGTTCGCCTCACACGCGAAAGGTCCTGGGTTCGAAACCCGGCGGAACCTAGGGGCAGGGGGATGTTTTTGTGAACTGGTTTATGATGTGACCTGTCTATTTGTAGTTTTCATATGCTTGATGGCAGTCTTGACCTTGACTGCAAAACGGACACCTTGGGAACGGCAGTTGTAAAGCCTATCTTGGCCAAAGTACTGTGGACCTATTCAAGGTAAAGAAAAGATTGGGAGAAACATATTGGAATGGGAGACTGGACCAACTGGTTCCGTAGTGTAGTGGTTATCACGTTCGCCTAACACGCGAAAGGTCCTGGGTTCGAAACCCGGCGGAACCTAGCAGTTGTGTTGTTTTCCATTAAAGCTTCAGAAAAGCATTAGATCAGACTCCAGCTGGGTGACTTTTTCCTAGTATTGCTAGAATAATTGGCCAAAGTGAAACCAATGTTTCAAAGAATGTGAGATTTGGGCAAAGAAAGGATGATTTCATTAAGTTCTTTCCCAGGCTAATCCAGTGATGCTGGTTATTAGGGCAAAATGCTCTTCTGTCAGTTTTCAAAAAACCCTGGTAGATCAAAAGCAGAATGGGTGTCGGTGTGAGATTGAAGGTCGGTTGAACTTGAAAGATTTGAAATAGGGACATTTGTCATGGAACCAAGTTGCAACTGCTAAGGCTGTGCCAAATTTCAATGAGGGCAAACTGACTTTGAGAAACACTGGGTGTGACCTAGTTTCTTGCTGCCCAATTCAAAGTGGAAAATATGTGAGATAGCATGCACTGGGCAGTAGGGAACCAATACCTGACCGATGAGGTGAGCCTGCAGTCACCTGGTTCCGTAGTGTAGTGGTTATCACGTTCGCCTCACACGCGAAAGGTCCTGGGTTCGAAACCCGGCGGAACCTAGAGGCAGGGGGATGTTTTTGTGAACTGGTTTATGATGTGACCTGTCTATTTGTAGTTTTCATATGCTTGATGGCAGTCTTGACCTTGACTGCAAAACGGACACCTTGGGAACGGCAGTTGTAAAGCCTATCTTGGCCAAAGTACTGTGGACCTATTCAAGGTAAAGAAAAGATTGGGAGAAACATATTGGAATGGGAGACTGGACCAACTGGTTCCGTAGTGTAGTGGTTATCACGTTCGCCTAACACGCGAAAGGTCCTGGGTTCGAAACCCGGCGGAACCTAGCAGTTGTGTTGTTTTCCATTAAAGCTTCAGAAAAGCATTAGATCAGACTCCAGCTGGGTGACTTTTTCCTAGTATTGCTAGAATAATTGGCCAAAGTGAAACCAATGTTTCAAAGAATGTGAGATTTGGGCAAAGAAAGGATGATTTCATTAAGTTCTTTCCCAGGCTAATCCAGTGATGCTGGTTATTAGGGCAAAATGCTCTTCTGTCAGTTTTCAAAAAACCCTGGTAGATCAAAAGCAGAATGGGTGTCGGTGTGAGATTGAAGGTCGGTTGAACTTGAAAGATTTGAAATAGGGACATTTGTCATGGAACCAAGTTGCAACTGCTAAGGCTGTGCCAAATTTCAATGAGGGCAAACTGACTTTGAGAAACACTGGGTGTGACCTAGTTTCTTGCTGCCCAATTCAAAGTGGAAAATATGTGAGATAGCATGCACTGGGCAGTAGGGAACCAATACCTGACCGATGAGGTGAGCCTGCAGTCACCTGGTTCCGTAGTGTAGTGGTTATCACGTTCGCCTCACACGCGAAAGGTCCTGGGTTCGAAACCCGGCGGAACCTAGAGGCAGGGGGATGTTTTTGTGAACTGGTTTATGATGTGACCTGTCTATTTGTAGTTTTCATATGCTTGATGGCAGTCTTGACCTTGACTGCAAAACGGACACCTTGGGAACGGCAGTTGTAAAGCCTATCTTGGCCAAAGTACTGTGGACCTATTCAAGGTAAAGAAAAGATTGGGAGAAACATATTGGAATGGGAGACTGGACCAACTGGTTCCGTAGTGTAGTGGTTATCACGTTCGCCTAACACGCGAAAGGTCCTGGGTTCGAAACCCGGCGGAACCTAGCAGTTGTGTTGTTTTCCATTAAAGCTTCAGAAAAGCATCAGATCAGACTCCAGCTGGGTGACTTTTTCCTAGTATTGCTAGAATAATTGGCCAAAGTGAAACCAATGTTTCAAAGAATGTGAGATTTGGGCAAAGAAAGGATGATTTCATTAAGTTCTTTCCCAGGCTAATCCAGTGATGCTGGTTATTAGGGCAAAATGCTCTTCTGTCAGTTTTCAAAAAACCCTGGTAGATCAAAAGCAGAATGGGTGTCGGTGTGAGATTGAAGGTCGGTTGAACTTGAAAGATTTGAAATAGGGACATTTGTCATGGAACCAAGTTGCAACTGCTAAGGCTGTGCCAAATTTCAATGAGGGCAAACTGACTTTGAGAAACACTGGGTGTGACCTAGTTTCTTGCTGCCCAATTCAAAGTGGAAAATATGTGAGATAGCATGCACTGGGCAGTAGGGAACCAATACCTGACCGATGAGGTGAGCCTGCAGTCACCTGGTTCCGTAGTGTAGTGGTTATCACGTTCGCCTCACACGCGAAAGGTCCTGGGTTCGAAACCCGGCGGAACCTAGGGGCAGGGGGATGTTTTTGTGAACTGGTTTATGATGTGACCTGTCTATTTGTAGTTTTCATATGCTTGATGGCAGTCTTGACCTTGACTGCAAAACGGACACCTTGGGAACGGCAGTTGTAAAGCCTATCTTGGCCAAAGTACTGTGGACCTATTCAAGGTAAAGAAAAGATTGGGAGAAACATATTGGAATGGGAGACTGGACCAACTGGTTCCGTAGTGTAGTGGTTATCACGTTCGCCTAACACGCGAAAGGTCCTGGGTTCGAAACCCGGCGGAACCTAGCAGTTGTGTTGTTTTCCATTAAAGCTTCAGAAAAGCATTAGATCAGACTCCAGCTGGGTGACTTTTTCCTAGTATTGCTAGAATAATTGGCCAAAGTGAAACCAATGTTTCAAAGAATGTGAGATTTGGGCAAAGAAAGGATGATTTCATTAAGTTCTTTCCCAGGCTAATCCAGTGATGCTGGTTATTAGGGCAAAATGCTCTTCTGTCAGTTTTCAAAAAACCCTGGTAGATCAAAAGCAGAATGGGTGTCGGTGTGAGATTGAAGGTCGGTTGAACTTGAAAGATTTGAAATAGGGACATTTGTCATGGAACCAAGTTGCAACTGCTAAGGCTGTGCCAAATTTCAATGAGGGCAAACTGACTTTGAGAAACACTGGGTGTGACCTAGTTTCTTGCTGCCCAATTCAAAGTGGAAAATATGTGAGATAGCATGCACTGGGCAGTAGGGAACCAATACCTGACCGATGAGGTGAGCCTGCAGTCACCTGGTTCCGTAGTGTAGTGGTTATCACGTTCGCCTCACACGCGAAAGGTCCTGGGTTCGAAACCCGGCGGAACCTAGAGGCAGGGGGATGTTTTTGTGAACTGGTTTATGATGTGACCTGTCTATTTGTAGTTTTCATATGCTTGATGGCAGTCTTGACCTTGACTGCAAAACGGACACCTTGGGAACGGCAGTTGTAAAGCCTATCTTGGCCAAAGTACTGTGGACCTATTCAAGGTAAAGAAAAGATTGGGAGAAACATATTGGAATGGGAGACTGGACCAACTGGTTCCGTAGTGTAGTGGTTATCACGTTCGCCTAACACGCGAAAGGTCCTGGGTTCGAAACCCGGCGGAACCTAGCAGTTGTGTTGTTTTCCATTAAAGCTTCAGAAAAGCATTAGATCAGACTCCAGCTGGGTGACTTTTTCCTAGTATTGCTAGAATAATTGGCCAAAGTGAAACCAATGTTTCAAAGAATGTGAGATTTGGGCAAAGAAAGGATGATTTCATTAAGTTCTTTCCCAGGCTAATCCAGTGATGCTGGTTATTAGGGCAAAATGCTCTTCTGTCAGTTTTCAAAAAACCCTGGTAGATCAAAAGCAGAATGGGTGTCGGTGTGAGATTGAAGGTCGGTTGAACTTGAAAGATTTGAAATAGGGACATTTGTCATGGAACCAAGTTGCAACTGCTAAGGCTGTGCCAAATTTCAATAAGGGCAAACTGACTTTGAGAAACACTGGGTGTGACCTAGTTTCTTGCTGCCCAATTCAAAGTGGAAAATATGTGAGATAGCATGCACTGGGCAGTAGGGAACCAATACCTGACCGATGAGGTGAGCCTGCAGTCACCTGGTTCCGTAGTGTAGTGGTTATCACGTTCGCCTCACACGCGAAAGGTCCTGGGTTCGAAACCCGGCGGAACCTAGAGGCAGGGGGATGTTTTTGTGAACTGGTTTATGATGTGACCTGTCTATTTGTAGTTTTCATATGCTTGATGGCAGTCTTGACCTTGACTGCAAAACGGACACCTTGGGAACGGCAGTTGTAAAGCCTATCTTGGCCAAAGTACTGTGGACCTATTCAAGGTAAAGAAAAGATTGGGAGAAACATATTGGAATGGGAGACTGGACCAACTGGTTCCGTAGTGTAGTGGTTATCACGTTCGCCTAACACGCGAAAGGTCCTGGGTTCGAAACCCGGCGGAACCTAGCAGTTGTGTTGTTTTCCATTAAAGCTTCAGAAAAGCATTAGATCAGACTCCAGCTGGGTGACTTTTTCCTAGTATTGCTAGAATAATTGGCCAAAGTGAAACCAATGTTTCAAAGAATGTGAGATTTGGGCAAAGAAAGGATGATTTCATTAAGTTCTTTCCCAGGCTAATCCAGTGATGCTGGTTATTAGGGCAAAATGCTCTTCTGTCAGTTTTCAAAAAACCCTGGTAGATCAAAAGCAGAATGGGTGTCGGTGTGAGATTGAAGGTCGGTTGAACTTGAAAGATTTGAAATAGGGACATTTGTCATGGAACCAAGTTGCAACTGCTAAGGCTGTGCCAAATTTCAATGAGGGCAAACTGACTTTGAGAAACACTGGGTGTGACCTAGTTTCTTGCTGCCCAATTCAAAGTGGAAAATATGTGAGATAGCATGCACTGGGCAGTAGGGAACCAATACCTGACCGATGAGGTGAGCCTGCAGTCACCTGGTTCCGTAGTGTAGTGGTTATCACGTTCGCCTCACACGCGAAAGGTCCTGGGTTCGAAACCCGGCGGAACCTAGAGGCAGGGGGATGTTTTTGTGAACTGGTTTATGATGTGACCTGTCTATTTGTAGTTTTCATATGCTTGATGGCAGTCTTGACCTTGACTGCAAAACGGACACCTTGGGAACGGCAGTTGTAAAGCCTATCTTGGCCAAAGTACTGTGGACCTATTCAAGGTAAAGAAAAGATTGGGAGAAACATATTGGAATGGGAGACTGGACCAAATGGTTCCGTAGTGTAGTGGTTATCACGTTCGCCTAACACGCGAAAGGTCCTGGGTTCGAAACCCGGCGGAACCTAGCAGTTGTGTTGTTTTCCATTAAAGCTTCAGAAAAGCATTAGATCAGACTCCAGCTGGGTGACTTTTTCCTAGTATTGCTAGAATAATTGGCCAAAGTGAAACCAATGTTTCAAAGAATGTGAGATTTGGGCAAAGAAAGGATGATTTCATTAAGTTCTTTCCCAGGCTAATCCAGTGATGCTGGTTATTAGGGCAAAATGCTCTTCTGTCAGTTTTCAAAAAACCCTGGTAGATCAAAAGCAGAATGGGTGTCGGTGTGAGATTGAAGGTCGGTTGAACTTGAAAGATTTGAAATAGGGACATTTGTCATGGAACCAAGTTGCAACTGCTAAGGCTGTGCCAAATTTCAATGAGGGCAAACTGACTTTGAGAAACACTGGGTGTGACCTAGTTTCTTGCTGCCCAATTCAAAGTGGAAAATATGTGAGATAGCATGCACTGGGCAGTAGGGAACCAATACCTGACCGATGAGGTGAGCCTGCAGTCACCTGGTTCCGTAGTGTAGTGGTTATCACGTTCGCCTCACACGCGAAAGGTCCTGGGTTCGAAACCCGGCGGAACCTAGAGGCAGGGGGATGTTTTTGTGAACTGGTTTATGATGTGACCTGTCTATTTGTAGTTTTCATATGCTTGATGGCAGTCTTGACCTTGACTGCAAAACGGACACCTTGGGAACGGCAGTTGTAAAGCCTATCTTGGCCAAAGTACTGTGGACCTATTCAAGGTAAAGAAAAGATTGGGAGAAACATATTGGAATGGGAGACTGGACCAACTGGTTCCGTAGTGTAGTGGTTATCACGTTCGCCTAACACGCGAAAGGTCCTGGGTTCGAAACCCGGCGGAACCTAGCAGTTGTGTTGTTTTCCATTAAAGCTTCAGAAAAGCATTAGATCAGACTCCAGCTGGGTGACTTTTTCCTAGTATTGCTAGAATAATTGGCCAAAGTGAAACCAATGTTTCAAAGAATGTGAGATTTGGGCAAAGAAAGGATGATTTCATTAAGTTCTTTCCCAGGCTAATCCAGTGATGCTGGTTATTAGGGCAAAATGCTCTTCTGTCAGTTTTCAAAAAACCCTGGTAGATCAAAAGCAGAATGGGTGTCGGTGTGAGATTGAAGGTCGGTTGAACTTGAAAGATTTGAAATAGGGACATTTGTCATGGAACCAAGTTGCAACTGCTAAGGCTGTGCCAAATTTCAATGAGGGCAAACTGACTTTGAGAAACACTGGGTGTGACCTAGTTTCTTGCTGCCCAATTCAAAGTGGAAAATATGTGAGATAGCATGCACTGGGCAGTAGGGAACCAATACCTGACCGATGAGGTGAGCCTGCAGTCACCTGGTTCCGTAGTGTAGTGGTTATCACGTTCGCCTCACACGCGAAAGGTCCTGGGTTCGAAACCCGGCGGAACCTAGAGGCAGGGGGATGTTTTTGTGAACTGGTTTATGATGTGACCTGTCTATTTGTAGTTTTCATATGCTTGATGGCAGTCTTGACCTTGACTGCAAAACGGACACCTTGGGAACGGCAGTTGTAAAGCCTATCTTGGCCAAAGTACTGTGGACCTATTCAAGGTAAAGAAAAGATTGGGAGAAACATATTGGAATGGGAGAATGGACCAACTGGTTCCGTAGTGTAGTGGTTATCACGTTCGCCTAACACGCGAAAGGTCCTGGGTTCGAAACCCGGCGGAACCTAGCAGTTGTGTTGTTTTCCATTAAAGCTTCAGAAAAGCATTAGATCAGACTCCAGCTGGGTGACTTTTTCCTAGTATTGCTAGAATAATTGGCCAAAGTGAAACCAATGTTTCAAAGAATGTGAGATTTGGGCAAAGAAAGGATGATTTCATTAAGTTCTTTCCCAGGCTAATCCAGTGATGCTGGTTATTAGGGCAAAATGCTCTTCTGTCAGTTTTCAAAAAACCCTGGTAGATCAAAAGCAGAATGGGTGTCGGTGTGAGATTGAAGGTCGGTTGAACTTGAAAGATTTGAAATAGGGACATTTGTCATGGAACCAAGTTGCAACTGCTAAGGCTGTGCCAAATTTCAATGAGGGCAAACTGACTTTGAGAAACACTGGGTGTGACCTAGTTTCTTGCTGCCCAATTCAAAGTGGAAAATATGTGAGATAGCATGCACTGGGCAGCAGGGAACCAATACCTGACCGATGAGGTGAGCCTGCAGTCACCTGGTTCCGTAGTGTAGTGGTTATCACGTTCGCCTCACACGCGAAAGGTCCTGGGTTCGAAACCCGGCGGAACCTAGAGGCAGGGGGATGTTTTTGTGAACTGGTTTATGATGTGACCTGTCTATTTGTAGTTTTCATATGCTTGATGGCAGTCTTGACCTTGACTGCAAAACGGACACCTTGGGAACGGCAGTTGTAAAGCCTATCTTGGCCAAAGTACTGTGGACCTATTCAAGGTAAAGAAAAGATTGGGAGAAACATATTGGAATGGGAGACTGGACCAACTGGTTCCGTAGTGTAGTGGTTATCACGTTCGCCTAACACGCGAAAGGTCCTGGGTTCGAAACCCGGCGGAACCTAGCAGTTGTGTTGTTTTCCATTAAAGCTTCAGAAAAGCATTAGATCAGACTCCAGCTGGGTGACTTTTTCCTAGTATTGCTAGAATAATTGGCCAAAGTGAAACCAATGTTTCAAAGAATGTGAGATTTGGGCAAAGAAAGGATGATTTCATTAAGTTCTTTCCCAGGCTAATCCAGTGATGCTGGTTATTAGGGCAAAATGCTCTTCTGTCAGTTTTCAAAAAACCCTGGTAGATCAAAAGCAGAATGGGTGTCGGTGTGAGATTGAAGGTCGGTTGAACTTGAAAGATTTGAAATAGGGACATTTGTCATGGAACCAAGTTGCAACTGCTAAGGCTGTGCCAAATTTCAATGAGGGCAAACTGACTTTGAGAAACACTGGGTGTGACCTAGTTTCTTGCTGCCCAATTCAAAGTGGAAAATATGTGAGATAGCATGCACTGGGCAGTAGGGAACCAATACCTGACCGATGAGGTGAGCCTGCAGTCACCTGGTTCCGTAGTGTAGTGGTTATCACGTTCGCCTCACACGCGAAAGGTCCTGGGTTCGAAACCCGGCGGAACCTAGAGGCAGGGGGATGTTTTTGTGAACTGGTTTATGATGTGACCTGTCTATTTGTAGTTTTCATATGCTTGATGGCAGTCTTGACCTTGACTGCAAAACGGACACCTTGGGAACGGCAGTTGTAAAGCCTATCTTGGCCAAAGTACTGTGGACCTATTCAAGGTAAAGAAAAGATTGGGAGAAACATATTGGAATGGGAGACTGGACCAACTGGTTCCGTAGTGTAGTGGTTATCACGTTCGCCTAACACGCGAAAGGTCCTGGGTTCGAAACCCGGCGGAACCTAGCAGTTGTGTTGTTTTCCATTAAAGCTTCAGAAAAGCATCAGATCAGACTCCAGCTGGGTGACTTTTTCCTAGTATTGCTAGAATAATTGGCCAAAGTGAAACCAATGTTTCAAAGAATGTGAGATTTGGGCAAAGAAAGGATGATTTCATTAAGTTCTTTCCCAGGCTAATCCAGTGATGCTGGTTATTAGGGCAAAATGCTCTTCTGTCAGTTTTCAAAAAACCCTGGTAGATCAAAAGCAGAATGGGTGTCGGTGTGAGATTGAAGGTCGGTTGAACTTGAAAGATTTGAAATAGGGACATTTGTCATGGAACCAAGTTGCAACTGCTAAGGCTGTGCCAAATTTCAATGAGGGCAAACTGACTTTGAGAAACACTGGGTGTGACCTAGTTTCTTGCTGCCCAATTCAAAGTGGAAAATATGTGAGATAGCATGCACTGGGCAGTAGGGAACCAATACCTGACCGATGAGGTGAGCCTGCAGTCACCTGGTTCCGTAGTGTAGTGGTTATCACGTTCGCCTCACACGCGAAAGGTCCTGGGTTCGAAACCCGGCGGAACCTAGAGGCAGGGGGATGTTTTTGTGAACTGGTTTATGATGTGACCTGTCTATTTGTAGTTTTCATATGCTTGATGGCAGTCTTGACCTTGACTGCAAAACGGACACCTTGGGAACGGCAGTTGTAAAGCCTATCTTGGCCAAAGTACTGTGGACCTATTCAAGGTAAAGAAAAGATTGGGAGAAACATATTGGAATGGGAGACTGGACCAACTGGTTCCGTAGTGTAGTGGTTATCACGTTCGCCTAACACGCGAAAGGTCCTGGGTTCGAAACCCGGCGGAACCTAGCAGTTGTGTTGTTTTCCATTAAAGCTTCAGAAAAGCATTAGATCAGACTCCAGCTGGGTGACTTTTTCCTAGTATTGCTAGAATAATTGGCCAAAGTGAAACCAATGTTTCAAAGAATGTGAGATTTGGGCAAAGAAAGGATGATTTCATTAAGTTCTTTCCCAGGCTAATCCAGTGATGCTGGTTATTAGGGCAAAATGCTCTTCTGTCAGTTTTCAAAAAACCCTGGTAGATCAAAAGCAGAATGGGTGTCGGTGTGAGATTGAAGGTCGGTTGAACTTGAAAGATTTGAAATAGGGACATTTGTCATGGAACCAAGTTGCAACTGCTAAGGCTGTGCCAAATTTCAATGAGGGCAAACTGACTTTGAGAAACACTGGGTGTGACCTAGTTTCTTGCTGCCCAATTCAAAGTGGAAAATATGTGAGATAGCATGCACTGGGCAGTAGGGAACCAATACCTGACCGATGAGGTGAGCCTGCAGTCACCTGGTTCCGTAGTGTAGTGGTTATCACGTTCGCCTCACACGCGAAAGGTCCTGGGTTCGAAACCCGGCGGAACCTAGAGGCAGGGGGATGTTTTTGTGAACTGGTTTATGATGTGACCTGTCTATTTGTAGTTTTCATATGCTTGATGGCAGTCTTGACCTTGACTGCAAAACGGACACCTTGGGAACGGCAGTTGTAAAGCCTATCTTGGCCAAAGTACTGTGGACCTATTCAAGGTAAAGAAAAGATTGGGAGAAACATATTGGAATGGGAGACTGGACCAACTGGTTCCGTAGTGTAGTGGTTATCACGTTCGCCTAACACGCGAAAGGTCCTGGGTTCGAAACCCGGCGGAACCTAGCAGTTGTGTTGTTTTCCATTAAAGCTTCAGAAAAGCATTAGATCAGACTCCAGCTGGGTGACTTTTTCCTAGTATTGCTAGAATAATTGGCCAAAGTGAAACCAATGTTTCAAAGAATGTGAGATTTGGGCAAAGAAAGGATGATTTCATTAAGTTCTTTCCCAGGCTAATCCAGTGATGCTGGTTATTAGGGCAAAATGCTCTTCTGTCAGTTTTCAAAAAACCCTGGTAGATCAAAAGCAGAATGGGTGTCGGTGTGAGATTGAAGGTCGGTTGAACTTGAAAGATTTGAAATAGGGACATTTGTCATGGAACCAAGTTGCAACTGCTAAGGCTGTGCCAAATTTCAATGAGGGCAAACTGACTTTGAGAAACACTGGGTGTGACCTAGTTTCTTGCTGCCCAATTCAAAGTGGAAAATATGTGAGATAGCATGCACTGGGCAGTAGGGAACCAATACCTGACCGATGAGGTGAGCCTGCAGTCACCTGGTTCCGTAGTGTAGTGGTTATCACGTTCGCCTCACACGCGAAAGGTCCTGGGTTCGAAACCCGGCGGAACCTAGGGGCAGGGGGATGTTTTTGTGAACTGGTTTATGATGTGACCTGTCTATTTGTAGTTTTCATATGCTTGATGGCAGTCTTGACCTTGACTGCAAAACGGACACCTTGGGAACGGCAGTTGTAAAGCCTATCTTGGCCAAAGTACTGTGGACCTATTCAAGGTAAAGAAAAGATTGGGAGAAACATATTGGAATGGGAGACTGGACCAACTGGTTCCGTAGTGTAGTGGTTATCACGTTCGCCTAACACGCGAAAGGTCCTGGGTTCGAAACCCGGCGGAACCTAGCAGTTGTGTTGTTTTCCATTAAAGCTTCAGAAAAGCATCAGATCAGACTCCAGCTGGGTGACTTTTTCCTAGTATTGCTAGAATAATTGGCCAAAGTGAAACCAATGTTTCAAAGAATGTGAGATTTGGGCAAAGAAAGGATGATTTCATTAAGTTCTTTCCCAGGCTAATCCAGTGATGCTGGTTATTAGGGCAAAATGCTCTTCTGTCAGTTTTCAAAAAACCCTGGTAGATCAAAAGCAGAATGGGTGTCGGTGTGAGATTGAAGGTCGGTTGAACTTGAAAGATTTGAAATAGGGACATTTGTCATGGAACCAAGTTGCAACTGCTAAGGCTGTGCCAAATTTCAATGAGGGCAAACTGACTTTGAGAAACACTGGGTGTGACCTAGTTTCTTGCTGCCCAATTCAAAGTGGAAAATATGTGAGATAGCATGCACTGGGCAGTAGGGAACCAATACCTGACCGATGAGGTGAGCCTGCAGTCACCTGGTTCCGTAGTGTAGTGGTTATCACGTTCGCCTCACACGCGAAAGGTCCTGGGTTCGAAACCCGGCGGAACCTAGAGGCAGGGGGATGTTTTTGTGAACTGGTTTATGATGTGACCTGTCTATTTGTAGTTTTCATATGCTTGATGGCAGTCTTGACCTTGACTGCAAAACGGACACCTTGGGAACGGCAGTTGTAAAGCCTATCTTGGCCAAAGTACTGTGGACCTATTCAAGGTAAAGAAAAGATTGGGAGAAACATATTGGAATGGGAGACTGGACCAACTGGTTCCGTAGTGTAGTGGTTATCACGTTCGCCTAACACGCGAAAGGTCCTGGGTTCGAAACCCGGCGGAACCTAGCAGTTGTGTTGTTTTCCATTAAAGCTTCAGAAAAGCATCAGATCAGACTCCAGCTGGGTGACTTTTTCCTAGTATTGCTAGAATAATTGGCCAAAGTGAAACCAATGTTTCAAAGAATGTGAGATTTGGGCAAAGAAAGGATGATTTCATTAAGTTCTTTCCCAGGCTAATCCAGTGATGCTGGTTATTAGGGCAAAATGCTCTTCTGTCAGTTTTCAAAAAACCCTGGTAGATCAAAAGCAGAATGGGTGTCGGTGTGAGATTGAAGGTCGGTTGAACTTGAAAGATTTGAAATAGGGACATTTGTCATGGAACCAAGTTGCAACTGCTAAGGCTGTGCCAAATTTCAATGAGGGCAAACTGACTTTGAGAAACACTGGGTGTGACCTAGTTTCTTGCTGCCCAATTCAAAGTGGAAAATATGTGAGATAGCATGCACTGGGCAGTAGGGAACCAATACCTGACCGATGAGGTGAGCCTGCAGTCACCTGGTTCCGTAGTGTAGTGGTTATCACGTTCGCCTCACACGCGAAAGGTCCTGGGTTCGAAACCCGGCGGAACCTAGAGGCAGGGGGATGTTTTTGTGAACTGGTTTATGATGTGACCTGTCTATTTGTAGTTTTCATATGCTTGATGGCAGTCTTGACCTTGACTGCAAAACGGACACCTTGGGAACGGCAGTTGTAAAGCCTATCTTGGCCAAAGTACTGTGGACCTATTCAAGGTAAAGAAAAGATTGGGAGAAACATATTGGAATGGGAGACTGGACCAACTGGTTCCGTAGTGTAGTGGTTATCACGTTCGCCTAACACGCGAAAGGTCCTGGGTTCGAAACCCGGCGGAACCTAGCAGTTGTGTTGTTTTCCATTAAAGCTTCAGAAAAGCATTAGATCAGACTCCAGCTGGGTGACTTTTTCCTAGTATTGCTAGAATAATTGGCCAAAGTGAAACCAATGTTTCAAAGAATGTGAGATTTGGGCAAAGAAAGGATGATTTCATTAAGTTCTTTCCCAGGCTAATCCAGTGATGCTGGTTATTAGGGCAAAATGCTCTTCTGTCAGTTTTCAAAAAACCCTGGTAGATCAAAAGCAGAATGGGTGTCGGTGTGAGATTGAAGGTCGGTTGAACTTGAAAGATTTGAAATAGGGACATTTGTCATGGAACCAAGTTGCAACTGCTAAGGCTGTGCCAAATTTCAATGAGGGCAAACTGACTTTGAGAAACACTGGGTGTGACCTAGTTTCTTGCTGCCCAATTCAAAGTGGAAAATATGTGAGATAGCATGCACTGGGCAGTAGGGAACCAATACCTGACCGATGAGGTGAGCCTGCAGTCACCTGGTTCCGTAGTGTAGTGGTTATCACGTTCGCCTCACACGCGAAAGGTCCTGGGTTCGAAACCCGGCGGAAGCTAGAGGCAGGGGGATGTTTTTGTGAACTGGTTTATGATGTGACCTGTCTATTTGTAGTTTTCATATGCTTGATGGCAGTCTTGACCTTGACTGCAAAACGGACACCTTGGGAACGGCAGTTGTAAAGCCTATCTTGGCCAAAGTACTGTGGACCTATTCAAGGTAAAGAAAAGATTGGGAGAAACATATTGGAATGGGAGACTGGACCAACTGGTTCCGTAGTGTAGTGGTTATCACGTTCGCCTAACACGCGAAAGGTCCTGGGTTCGAAACCCGGCGGAACCTAGCAGTTGTGTTGTTTTCCATTAAAGCTTCAGAAAAGCATTAGATCAGACTCCAGCTGGGTGACTTTTTCCTAGTATTGCTAGAATAATTGGCCAAAGTGAAACCAATGTTTCAAAGAATGTGAGATTTGGGCAAAGAAAGGATGATTTCATTAAGTTCTTTCCCAGGCTAATCCAGTGATGCTGGTTATTAGGGCAAAATGCTCTTCTGTCAGTTTTCAAAAAACCCTGGTAGATCAAAAGCAGAATGGGTGTCGGTGTGAGATTGAAGGTCGGTTGAACTTGAAAGATTTGAAATAGGGACATTTGTCATGGAACCAAGTTGCAACTGCTAAGGCTGTGCCAAATTTCAATAAGGGCTAACTGACTTTGAGAAACACTGGGTGTGACCTAGTTTCTTGCTGCCCAATTCAAAGTGGAAAATATGTGAGATAGCATGCACTGGGCAGTAGGGAACCAATACCTGACCGATGAGGTGAGCCTGCAGTCACCTGGTTCCGTAGTGTAGTGGTTATCACGTTCGCCTCACACGCGAAAGGTCCTGGGTTCGAAACCCGGCGGAACCTAGAGGCAGGGGGATGTTTTTGTGAACTGGTTTATGATGTGACCTGTCTATTTGTAGTTTTCATATGCTTGATGGCAGTCTTGACCTTGACTGCAAAACGGACACCTTGGGAACGGCAGTTGTAAAGCCTATCTTGGCCAAAGTACTGTGGACCTATTCAAGGTAAAGAAAAGATTGGGAGAAACATATTGGAATGGGAGACTGGACCAACTGGTTCCGTAGTGTAGTGGTTATCACGTTCGCCTAACACGCGAAAGGTCCTGGGTTCGAAACCCGGCGGAACCTAGCAGTTGTGTTGTTTTCCATTAAAGCTTCAGAAAAGCATTAGATCAGACTCCAGCTGGGTGACTTTTTCCTAGTATTGCTAGAATAATTGGCCAAAGTGAAACCAATGTTTCAAAGAATGTGAGATTTGGGCAAAGAAAGGATGATTTCATTAAGTTCTTTCCCAGGCTAATCCAGTGATGCTGGTTATTAGGGCAAAATGCTCTTCTGTCAGTTTTCAAAAAACCCTGGTAGATCAAAAGCAGAATGGGTGTCGGTGTGAGATTGAAGGTCGGTTGAACTTGAAAGATTTGAAATAGGGACATTTGTCATGGAACCAAGTTGCAACTGCTAAGGCTGTGCCAAATTTCAATGAGGGCAAACTGACTTTGAGAAACACTGGGTGTGACCTAGTTTCTTGCTGCCCAATTCAAAGTGGAAAATATGTGAGATAGCATGCACTGGGCAGTAGGGAACCAATACCTGACCGATGAGGTGAGCCTGCAGTCACCTGGTTCCGTAGTGTAGTGGTTATCACGTTCGCCTCACACGCGAAAGGTCCTGGGTTCGAAACCCGGCGGAACCTAGAGGCAGGGGGATGTTTTTGTGAACTGGTTTATGATGTGACCTGTCTATTTGTAGTTTTCATATGCTTGATGGCAGTCTTGACCTTGACTGCAAAACGGACACCTTGGGAACGGCAGTTGTAAAGCCTATCTTGGCCAAAGTACTGTGGACCTATTCAAGGTAAAGAAAAGATTGGGAGAAACATATTGGAATGGGAGACTGGACCAACTGGTTCCGTAGTGTAGTGGTTATCACGTTCGCCTAACACGCGAAAGGTCCTGGGTTCGAAACCCGGCGGAACCTAGCAGTTGTGTTGTTTTCCATTAAAGCTTCAGAAAAGCATTAGATCAGACTCCAGCTGGGTGACTTTTTCCTAGTATTGCTAGAATAATTGGCCAAAGTGAAACCAATGTTTCAAAGAATGTGAGATTTGGGCAAAGAAAGGATGATTTCATTAAGTTCTTTCCCAGGCTAATCCAGTGATGCTGGTTATTAGGGCAAAATGCTCTTCTGTCAGTTTTCAAAAAACCCTGGTAGA
The DNA here is from genome assembly GCA_936440205.1 of Lepidonotus clava. Lineage (NCBI taxonomy): Eukaryota > Metazoa > Annelida > Polychaeta > Phyllodocida > Polynoidae > Lepidonotus > Lepidonotus clava. Next base: position 27,773,056 of record OW387135.1, read on the forward strand.
TCAAAAGCAGAATGGGTGTCGGTGTGAGATTGAAGGTCGGTTGAACTTGAAAGATTTGAAATAGGGACATTTGTCATGGAACCAAGTTGCAACTGCTAAGGCTGTGCCAAATTTCAATGAGGGCAAACTGACTTTGAGAAACACTGGGTGTGACCTAGTTTCTTGCTGCCCAATTCAAAGTGGAAAATATGTGAGATAGCATGCACTGGGCAGTAGGGAACCAATACCTGACCGATGAGGTGAGCCTGCAGTCACCTGGTTCCGTAGTGTAGTGGTTATCACGTTCGCCTCACACGCGAAAGGTCCTGGGTTCGAAACCCGGCGGAACCTAGAGGCAGGGGGATGTTTTTGTGAACTGGTTTATGATGTGACCTGTCTATTTGTAGTTTTCATATGCTTGATGGCAGTCTTGACCTTGACTGCAAAACGGACACCTTGGGAACGGCAGTTGTAAAGCCTATCTTGGCCAAAGTACTGTGGACCTATTCAAGGTAAAGAAAAGATTGGGAGAAACATATTGGAATGGGAGACTGGACCAACTGGTTCCGTAGTGTAGTGGTTATCACGTTCGCCTAACACGCGAAAGGTCCTGGGTTCGAAACCCGGCGGAACCTAGCAGTTGTGTTGTTTTCCATTAAAGCTTCAGAAAAGCATTAGATCAGACTCCAGCTGGGTGACTTTTTCCTAGTATTGCTAGAATAATTGGCCAAAGTGAAACCAATGTTTCAAAGAATGTGAGATTTGGGCAAAGAAAGGATGATTTCATTAAGTTCTTTCCCAGGCTAATCCAGTGATGCTGGTTATTAGGGCAAAATGCTCTTCTGTCAGTTTTCAAAAAACCCTGGTAGATCAAAAGCAGAATGGGTGTCGGTGTGAGATTGAAGGTCGGTTGAACTTGAAAGATTTGAAATAGGGACATTTGTCATGGAACCAAGTTGCAACTGCTAAGGCTGTGCCAAATTTCAATGAGGGCAAACTGACTTTGAGAAACACTGGGTGTGACCTAGTTTCTTGCTGCCCAATTCAAAGTGGAAAATATGTGAGATAGCATGCACTGGGCAGTAGGGAACCAATACCTGACCGATGAGGTGAGCCTGCAGTCACCTGGTTCCGTAGTGTAGTGGTTATCACGTTCGCCTCACACGCGAAAGGTCCTGGGTTCGAAACCCGGCGGAACCTAGAGGCAGGGGGATGTTTTTGTGAACTGGTTTATGATGTGACCTGTCTATTTGTAGTTTTCATATGCTTGATGGCAGTCTTGACCTTGACTGCAAAACGGACACCTTGGGAACGGCAGTTGTAAAGCCTATCTTGGCCAAAGTACTGTGGACCTATTCAAGGTAAAGAAAAGATTGGGAGAAACATATTGGAATGGGAGACTGGACCAACTGGTTCCGTAGTGTAGTGGTTATCACGTTCGCCTAACACGCGAAAGGTCCTGGGTTCGAAACCCGGCGGAACCTAGCAGTTGTGTTGTTTTCCATTAAAGCTTCAGAAAAGCATTAGATCAGACTCCAGCTGGGTGACTTTTTCCTAGTATTGCTAGAATAATTGGCCAAAGTGAAACCAATGTTTCAAAGAATGTGAGATTTGGGCAAAGAAAGGATGATTTCATTAAGTTCTTTCCCAGGCTAATCCAGTGATGCTGGTTATTAGGGCAAAATGCTCTTCTGTCAGTTTTCAAAAAACCCTGGTAGATCAAAAGCAGAATGGGTGTCGGTGTGAGATTGAAGGTCGGTTGAACTTGAAAGATTTGAAATAGGGACATTTGTCATGGAACCAAGTTGCAACTGCTAAGGCTGTGCCAAATTTCAATGAGGGCAAACTGACTTTGAGAAACACTGGGTGTGACCTAGTTTCTTGCTGCCCAATTCAAAGTGGAAAATATGTGAGATAGCATGCACTGGGCAGTAGGGAACCAATACCTGACCGATGAGGTGAGCCTGCAGTCACCTGGTTCCGTAGTGTAGTGGTTATCACGTTCGCCTCACACGCGAAAGGTCCTGGGTTCGAAACCCGGCGGAACCTAGAGGCAGGGGGATGTTTTTGTGAACTGGTTTATGATGTGACCTGTCTATTTGTAGTTTTCATATGCTTGATGGCAGTCTTGACCTTGACTGCAAAACGGACACCTTGGGAACGGCAGTTGTAAAGCCTATCTTGGCCAAAGTACTGTGGACCTATTCAAGGTAAAGAAAAGATTGGGAGAAACATATTGGAATGGGAGACTGGACCAACTGGTTCCGTAGTGTAGTGGTTATCACGTTCGCCTAACACGCGAAAGGTCCTGGGTTCGAAACCCGGCGGAACCTAGCAGTTGTGTTGTTTTCCATTAAAGCTTCAGAAAAGCATTAGATCAGACTCCAGCTGGGTGACTTTTTCCTAGTATTGCTAGAATAATTGGCCAAAGTGAAACCAATGTTTCAAAGAATGTGAGATTTGGGCAAAGAAAGGATGATTTCATTAAGTTCTTTCCCAGGCTAATCCAGTGATGCTGGTTATTAGGGCAAAATGCTCTTCTGTCAGTTTTCAAAAAACCCTGGTAGATCAAAAGCAGAATGGGTGTCGGTGTGAGATTGAAGGTCGGTTGAACTTGAAAGATTTGAAATAGGGACATTTGTCATGGAACCAAGTTGCAACTGCTAAGGCTGTGCCAAATTTCAATGAGGGCAAACTGACTTTGAGAAACACTGGGTGTGACCTAGTTTCTTGCTGCCCAATTCAAAGTGGAAAATATGTGAGATAGCATGCACTGGGCAGTAGGGAACCAATACCTGACCGATGAGGTGAGCCTGCAGTCACCTGGTTCCGTAGTGTAGTGGTTATCACGTTCGCCTCACACGCGAAAGGTCCTGGGTTCGAAACCCGGCGGAACCTAGAGGCAGGGGGATGTTTTTGTGAACTGGTTTATGATGTGACCTGTCTATTTGTAGTTTTCATATGCTTGATGGCAGTCTTGACCTTGACTGCAAAACGGACACCTTGGGAACGGCAGTTGTAAAGCCTATCTTGGCCAAAGTACTGTGGACCTATTCAAGGTAAAGAAAAGATTGGGAGAAACATATTGGAATGGGAGACTGGACCAACTGGTTCCGTAGTGTAGTGGTTATCACGTTCGCCTAACACGCGAAAGGTCCTGGGTTCGAAACCCGGCGGAACCTAGCAGTTGTGTTGTTTTCCATTAAAGCTTCAGAAAAGCATCAGATCAGACTCCAGCTGGGTGACTTTTTCCTAGTATTGCTAGAATAATTGGCCAAAGTGAAACCAATGTTTCAAAGAATGTGAGATTTGGGCAAAGAAAGGATGATTTCATTAAGTTCTTTCCCAGGCTAATCCAGTGATGCTGGTTATTAGGGCAAAATGCTCTTCTGTCAGTTTTCAAAAAACCCTGGTAGATCAAAAGCAGAATGGGTGTCGGTGTGAGATTGAAGGTCGGTTGAACTTGAAAGATTTGAAATAGGGACATTTGTCATGGAACCAAGTTGCAACTGCTAAGGCTGTGCCAAATTTCAATGAGGGCAAACTGACTTTGAGAAACACTGGGTGTGACCTAGTTTCTTGCTGCCCAATTCAAAGTGGAAAATATGTGAGATAGCATGCACTGGGCAGTAGGGAACCAATACCTGACCGATGAGGTGAGCCTGCAGTCACCTGGTTCCGTAGTGTAGTGGTTATCACGTTCGCCTCACACGCGAAAGGTCCTGGGTTCGAAACCCGGCGGAACCTAGGGGCAGGGGGATGTTTTTGTGAACTGGTTTATGATGTGACCTGTCTATTTGTAGTTTTCATATGCTTGATGGCAGTCTTGACCTTGACTGCAAAACGGACACCTTGGGAACGGCAGTTGTAAAGCCTATCTTGGCCAAAGTACTGTGGACCTATTCAAGGTAAAGAAAAGATTGGGAGAAACATATTGGAATGGGAGACTGGACCAACTGGTTCCGTAGTGTAGTGGTTATCACGTTCGCCTAACACGCGAAAGGTCCTGGGTTCGAAACCCGGCGGAACCTAGCAGTTGTGTTGTTTTCCATTAAAGCTTCAGAAAAGCATTAGATCAGACTCCAGCTGGGTGACTTTTTCCTAGTATTGCTAGAATAATTGGCCAAAGTGAAACCAATGTTTCAAAGAATGTGAGATTTGGGCAAAGAAAGGATGATTTCATTAAGTTCTTTCCCAGGCTAATCCAGTGATGCTGGTTATTAGGGCAAAATGCTCTTCTGTCAGTTTTCAAAAAACCCTGGTAGATCAAAAGCAGAATGGGTGTCGGTGTGAGATTGAAGGTCGGTTGAACTTGAAAGATTTGAAATAGGGACATTTGTCATGGAACCAAGTTGCAACTGCTAAGGCTGTGCCAAATTTCAATGAGGGCAAACTGACTTTGAGAAACACTGGGTGTGACCTAGTTTCTTGCTGCCCAATTCAAAGTGGAAAATATGTGAGATAGCATGCACTGGGCAGTAGGGAACCAATACCTGACCGATGAGGTGAGCCTGCAGTCACCTGGTTCCGTAGTGTAGTGGTTATCACGTTCGCCTCACACGCGAAAGGTCCTGGGTTCGAAACCCGGCGGAACCTAGAGGCAGGGGGATGTTTTTGTGAACTGGTTTATGATGTGACCTGTCTATTTGTAGTTTTCATATGCTTGATGGCAGTCTTGACCTTGACTGCAAAACGGACACCTTGGGAACGGCAGTTGTAAAGCCTATCTTGGCCAAAGTACTGTGGACCTATTCAAGGTAAAGAAAAGATTGGGAGAAACATATTGGAATGGGAGACTGGACCAACTGGTTCCGTAGTGTAGTGGTTATCACGTTCGCCTAACACGCGAAAGGTCCTGGGTTCGAAACCCGGCGGAACCTAGCAGTTGTGTTGTTTTCCATTAAAGCTTCAGAAAAGCATTAGATCAGACTCCAGCTGGGTGACTTTTTCCTAGTATTGCTAGAATAATTGGCCAAAGTGAAACCAATGTTTCAAAGAATGTGAGATTTGGGCAAAGAAAGGATGATTTCATTAAGTTCTTTCCCAGGCTAATCCAGTGATGCTGGTTATTAGGGCAAAATGCTCTTCTGTCAGTTTTCAAAAAACCCTGGTAGATCAAAAGCAGAATGGGTGTCGGTGTGAGATTGAAGGTCGGTTGAACTTGAAAGATTTGAAATAGGGACATTTGTCATGGAACCAAGTTGCAACTGCTAAGGCTGTGCCAAATTTCAATAAGGGCAAACTGACTTTGAGAAACACTGGGTGTGACCTAGTTTCTTGCTGCCCAATTCAAAGTGGAAAATATGTGAGATAGCATGCACTGGGCAGTAGGGAACCAATACCTGACCGATGAGGTGAGCCTGCAGTCACCTGGTTCCGTAGTGTAGTGGTTATCACGTTCGCCTCACACGCGAAAGGTCCTGGGTTCGAAACCCGGCGGAACCTAGAGGCAGGGGGATGTTTTTGTGAACTGGTTTATGATGTGACCTGTCTATTTGTAGTTTTCATATGCTTGATGGCAGTCTTGACCTTGACTGCAAAACGGACACCTTGGGAACGGCAGTTGTAAAGCCTATCTTGGCCAAAGTACTGTGGACCTATTCAAGGTAAAGAAAAGATTGGGAGAAACATATTGGAATGGGAGACTGGACCAACTGGTTCCGTAGTGTAGTGGTTATCACGTTCGCCTAACACGCGAAAGGTCCTGGGTTCGAAACCCGGCGGAACCTAGCAGTTGTGTTGTTTTCCATTAAAGCTTCAGAAAAGCATTAGATCAGACTCCAGCTGGGTGACTTTTTCCTAGTATTGCTAGAATAATTGGCCAAAGTGAAACCAATGTTTCAAAGAATGTGAGATTTGGGCAAAGAAAGGATGATTTCATTAAGTTCTTTCCCAGGCTAATCCAGTGATGCTGGTTATTAGGGCAAAATGCTCTTCTGTCAGTTTTCAAAAAACCCTGGTAGATCAAAAGCAGAATGGGTGTCGGTGTGAGATTGAAGGTCGGTTGAACTTGAAAGATTTGAAATAGGGACATTTGTCATGGAACCAAGTTGCAACTGCTAAGGCTGTGCCAAATTTCAATGAGGGCAAACTGACTTTGAGAAACACTGGGTGTGACCTAGTTTCTTGCTGCCCAATTCAAAGTGGAAAATATGTGAGATAGCATGCACTGGGCAGTAGGGAACCAATACCTGACCGATGAGGTGAGCCTGCAGTCACCTGGTTCCGTAGTGTAGTGGTTATCACGTTCGCCTCACACGCGAAAGGTCCTGGGTTCGAAACCCGGCGGAACCTAGAGGCAGGGGGATGTTTTTGTGAACTGGTTTATGATGTGACCTGTCTATTTGTAGTTTTCATATGCTTGATGGCAGTCTTGACCTTGACTGCAAAACGGACACCTTGGGAACGGCAGTTGTAAAGCCTATCTTGGCCAAAGTACTGTGGACCTATTCAAGGTAAAGAAAAGATTGGGAGAAACATATTGGAATGGGAGACTGGACCAACTGGTTCCGTAGTGTAGTGGTTATCACGTTCGCCTAACACGCGAAAGGTCCTGGGTTCGAAACCCGGCGGAACCTAGCAGTTGTGTTGTTTTCCATTAAAGCTTCAGAAAAGCATTAGATCAGACTCCAGCTGGGTGACTTTTTCCTAGTATTGCTAGAATAATTGGCCAAAGTGAAACCAATGTTTCAAAGAATGTGAGATTTGGGCAAAGAAAGGATGATTTCATTAAGTTCTTTCCCAGGCTAATCCAGTGATGCTGGTTATTAGGGCAAAATGCTCTTCTGTCAGTTTTCAAAAAACCCTGGTAGATCAAAAGCAGAATGGGTGTCGGTGTGAGATTGAAGGTCGGTTGAACTTGAAAGATTTGAAATAGGGACATTTGTCATGGAACCAAGTTGCAACTGCTAAGGCTGTGCCAAATTTCAATGAGGGCAAACTGACTTTGAGAAACACTGGGTGTGACCTAGTTTCTTGCTGCCCAATTCAAAGTGGAAAATATGTGAGATAGCATGCACTGGGCAGTAGGGAACCAATACCTGACCGATGAGGTGAGCCTGCAGTCACCTGGTTCCGTAGTGTAGTGGTTATCACGTTCGCCTCACACGCGAAAGGTCCTGGGTTCGAAACCCGGCGGAACCTAGAGGCAGGGGGATGTTTTTGTGAACTGGTTTATGATGTGACCTGTCTATTTGTAGTTTTCATATGCTTGATGGCAGTCTTGACCTTGACTGCAAAACGGACACCTTGGGAACGGCAGTTGTAAAGCCTATCTTGGCCAAAGTACTGTGGACCTATTCAAGGTAAAGAAAAGATTGGGAGAAACATATTGGAATGGGAGACTGGACCAACTGGTTCCGTAGTGTAGTGGTTATCACGTTCGCCTAACACGCGAAAGGTCCTGGGTTCGAAACCCGGCGGAACCTAGCAGTTGTGTTGTTTTCCATTAAAGCTTCAGAAAAGCATTAGATCAGACTCCAGCTGGGTGACTTTTTCCTAGTATTGCTAGAATAATTGGCCAAAGTGAAACCAATGTTTCAAAGAATGTGAGATTTGGGCAAAGAAAGGATGATTTCATTAAGTTCTTTCCCAGGCTAATCCAGTGATGCTGGTTATTAGGGCAAAATGCTCTTCTGTCAGTTTTCAAAAAACCCTGGTAGATTAAAAGCAGAATGGGTGTCGGTGTGAGATTGAAGGTCGGTTGAACTTGAAAGATTTGAAATAGGGACATTTGTCATGGAACCAAGTTGCAACTGCTAAGGCTGTGCCAAATTTCAATGAGGGCAAACTGACTTTGAGAAACACTGGGTGTGACCTAGTTTCTTGCTGCCCAATTCAAAGTGGAAAATATGTGAGATAGCATGCACTGGGCAGTAGGGAACCAATACCTGACCGATGAGGTGAGCCTGCAGTCACCTGGTTCCGTAGTGTAGTGGTTATCACGTTCGCCTCACACGCGAAAGGTCCTGGGTTCGAAACCCGGCGGAACCTAGAGGCAGGGGGATGTTTTTGTGAACTGGTTTATGATGTGACCTGTCTATTTGTAGTTTTCATATGCTTGATGGCAGTCTTGACCTTGACTGCAAAACGGACACCTTGGGAACGGCAGTTGTAAAGCCTATCTTGGCCAAAGTACTGTGGACCTATTCAAGGTAAAGAAAAGATTGGGAGAAACATATTGGAATGGGAGACTGGACCAACTGGTTCCGTAGTGTAGTGGTTATCACGTTCGCCTAACACGCGAAAGGTCCTGGGTTCGAAACCCGGCGGAACCTAGCAGTTGTGTTGTTTTCCATTAAAGCTTCAGAAAAGCATTAGATCAGACTCCAGCTGGGTGACTTTTTCCTAGTATTGCTAGAATAATTGGCCAAAGTGAAACCAATGTTTCAAAGAATGTGAGATTTGGGCAAAGAAAGGATGATTTCATTAAGTTCTTTCCCAGGCTAATCCAGTGATGCTGGTTATTAGGGCAAAATGCTCTTCTGTCAGTTTTCAAAAAACCCTGGTAGATCAAAAGCAGAATGGGTGTCGGTGTGAGATTGAAGGTCGGTTGAACTTGAAAGATTTGAAATAGGGACATTTGTCATGGAACCAAGTTGCAACTGCTAAGGCTGTGCCAAATTTCAATGAGGGCAAACTGACTTTGAGAAACACTGGGTGTGACCTAGTTTCTTGCTGCCCAATTCAAAGTGGAAAATATGTGAGATAGCATGCACTGGGCAGTAGGGAACCAATACCTGACCGATGAGGTGAGCCTGCAGTCACCTGGTTCCGTAGTGTAGTGGTTATCACGTTCGCCTCACACGCGAAAGGTCCTGGGTTCGAAACCCGGCGGAACCTAGAGGCAGGGGGATGTTTTTGTGAACTGGTTTATGATGTGACCTGTCTATTTGTAGTTTTCATATGCTTGATGGCAGTCTTGACCTTGACTGCAAAACGGACACCTTGGGAACGGCAGTTGTAAAGCCTATCTTGGCCAAAGTACTGTGGACCTATTCAAGGTAAAGAAAAGATTGGGAGAAACATATTGGAATGGGAGACTGGACCAACTGGTTCCGTAGTGTAGTGGTTATCACGTTCGCCTAACACGCGAAAGGTCCTGGGTTCGAAACCCGGCGGAACCTAGCAGTTGTGTTGTTTTCCATTAAAGCTTCAGAAAAGCATCAGATCAGACTCCAGCTGGGTGACTTTTTCCTAGTATTGCTAGAATAATTGGCCAAAGTGAAACCAATGTTTCAAAGAATGTGAGATTTGGGCAAAGAAAGGATGATTTCATTAAGTTCTTTCCCAGGCTAATCCAGTGATGCTGGTTATTAGGGCAAAATGCTCTTCTGTCAGTTTTCAAAAAACCCTGGTAGATCAAAAGCAGAATGGGTGTCGGTGTGAGATTGAAGGTCGGTTGAACTTGAAAGATTTGAAATAGGGACATTTGTCATGGAACCAAGTTGCAACTGCTAAGGCTGTGCCAAATTTCAATGAGGGCAAACTGACTTTGAGAAACACTGGGTGTGACCTAGTTTCTTGCTGCCCAATTCAAAGTGGAAAATATGTGAGATAGCATGCACTGGGCAGTAGGGAACCAATACCTGACCGATGAGGTGAGCCTGCAGTCACCTGGTTCCGTAGTGTAGTGGTTATCACGTTCGCCTCACACGCGAAAGGTCCTGGGTTCGAAACCCGGCGGAACCTAGGGGCAGGGGGATGTTTTTGTGAACTGGTTTATGATGTGACCTGTCTATTTGTAGTTTTCATATGCTTGATGGCAGTCTTGACCTTGACTGCAAAACGGACACCTTGGGAACGGCAGTTGTAAAGCCTATCTTGGCCAAAGTACTGTGGACCTATTCAAGGTAAAGAAAAGATTGGGAGAAACATATTGGAATGGGAGACTGGACCAACTGGTTCCGTAGTGTAGTGGTTATCACGTTCGCCTAACACGCGAAAGGTCCTGGGTTCGAAACCCGGCGGAACCTAGCAGTTGTGTTGTTTTCCATTAAAGCTTCAGAAAAGCATTAGATCAGACTCCAGCTGGGTGACTTTTTCCTAGTATTGCTAGAATAATTGGCCAAAGTGAAACCAATGTTTCAAAGAATGTGAGATTTGGGCAAAGAAAGGATGATTTCATTAAGTTCTTTCCCAGGCTAATCCAGTGATGCTGGTTATTAGGGCAAAATGCTCTTCTGTCAGTTTTCAAAAAACCCTGGTAGATCAAAAGCAGAATGGGTGTCGGTGTGAGATTGAAGGTCGGTTGAACTTGAAAGATTTGAAATAGGGACATTTGTCATGGAACCAAGTTGCAACTGCTAAGGCTGTGCCAAATTTCAATGAGGGCAAACTGACTTTGAGAAACACTGGGTGTGACCTAGTTTCTTGCTGCCCAATTCAAAGTGGAAAATATGTGAGATAGCATGCACTGGGCAGTAGGGAACCAATACCTGACCGATGAGGTGAGCCTGCAGTCACCTGGTTCCGTAGTGTAGTGGTTATCACGTTCGCCTCACACGCGAAAGGTCCTGGGTTCGAAACCCGGCGGAACCTAGAGGCAGGGGGATGTTTTTGTGAACTGGTTTATGATGTGACCTGTCTATTTGTAGTTTTCATATGCTTGATGGCAGTCTTGACCTTGACTGCAAAACGGACACCTTGGGAACGGCAGTTGTAAAGCCTATCTTGGCCAAAGTACTGTGGACCTATTCAAGGTAAAGAAAAGATTGGGAGAAACATATTGGAATGGGAGACTGGACCAACTGGTTCCGTAGTGTAGTGGTTATCACGTTCGCCTAACACGCGAAAGGTCCTGGGTTCGAAACCCGGCGGAACCTAGCAGTTGTGTTGTTTTCCATTAAAGCTTCAGAAAAGCATTAGATCAGACTCCAGCTGGGTGACTTTTTCCTAGTATTGCTAGAATAATTGGCCAAAGTGAAACCAATGTTTCAAAGAATGTGAGATTTGGGCAAAGAAAGGATGATTTCATTAAGTTCTTTCCCAGGCTAATCCAGTGATGCTGGTTATTAGGGCAAAATGCTCTTCTGTCAGTTTTCAAAAAACCCTGGTAGATCAAAAGCAGAATGGGTGTCGGTGTGAGATTGAAGGTCGGTTGAACTTGAAAGATTTGAAATAGGGACATTTGTCATGGAACCAAGTTGCAACTGCTAAGGCTGTGCCAAATTTCAATGAGGGCAAACTGACTTTGAGAAACACTGGGTGTGACCTAGTTTCTTGCTGCCCAATTCAAAGTGGAAAATATGTGAGATAGCATGCACTGGGCAGCAGGGAACCAATACCTGACCGATGAGGTGAGCCTGCAGTCACCTGGTTCCGTAGTGTAGTGGTTATCACGTTCGCCTCACACGCGAAAGGTCCTGGGTTCGAAACCCGGCGGAACCTAGGGGCAGGGGGATGTTTTTGTGAACTGGTTTATGATGTGACCTGTCTATTTGTAGTTTTCATATGCTTGATGGCAGTCTTGACCTTGACTGCAAAACGGACACCTTGGGAACGGCAGTTGTAAAGCCTATCTTGGCCAAAGTACTGTGGACCTATTCAAGGTAAAGAAAAGATTGGGAGAAACATATTGGAATGGGAGACTGGACCAACTGGTTCCGTAGTGTAGTGGTTATCACGTTCGCCTAACACGCGAAAGGTCCTGGGTTCGAAACCCGGCGGAACCTAGCAGTTGTGTTGTTTTCCATTAAAGCTTCAGAAAAGCATTAGATCAGACTCCAGCTGGGTGACTTTTTCCTAGTATTGCTAGAATAATTGGCCAAAGTGAAACCAATGTTTCAAAGAATGTGAGATTTGGGCAAAGAAAGGATGATTTCATTAAGTTCTTTCCCAGGCTAATCCAGTGATGCTGGTTATTAGGGCAAAATGCTCTTCTGTCAGTTTTCAAAAAACCCTGGTAGATCAAAAGCAGAATGGGTGTCGGTGTGAGATTGAAGGTCGGTTGAACTTGAAAGATTTGAAATAGGGACATTTGTCATGGAACCAAGTTGCAACTGCTAAGGCTGTGCCAAATTTCAATGAGGGCAAACTGACTTTGAGAAACACTGGGTGTGACCTAGTTTCTTGCTGCCCAATTCAAAGTGGAAAATATGTGAGATAGCATGCACTGGGCAGTAGGGAACCAATACCTGACCGATGAGGTGAGCCTGCAGTCACCTGGTTCCGTAGTGTAGTGGTTATCACGTTCGCCTCACACGCGAAAGGTCCTGGGTTCGAAACCCGGCGGAACCTAGAGGCAGGGGGATGTTTTTGTGAACTGGTTTATGATGTGACCTGTCTATTTGTAGTTTTCATATGCTTGATGGCAGTCTTGACCTTGACTGCAAAACGGACACCTTGGGAACGGCAGTTGTAAAGCCTATCTTGGCCAAAGTACTGTGGACCTATTCAAGGTAAAGAAAAGATTGGGAGAAACATATTGGAATGGGAGACTGGACCAACTGGTTCCGTAGTGTAGTGGTTATCACGTTCGCCTAACACGCGAAAGGTCCTGGGTTCGAAACCCGGCGGAACCTAGCAGTTGTGTTGTTTTCCATTAAAGCTTCAGAAAAGCATTAGATCAGACTCCAGCTGGGTGACTTTTTCCTAGTATTGCTAGAATAATTGGCCAAAGTGAAACCAATGTTTCAAAGAATGTGAGATTTGGGCAAAGAAAGGATGATTTCATTAAGTTCTTTCCCAGGCTAATCCAGTGATGCTGGTTATTAGGGCAAAATGCTCTTCTGTCAGTTTTCAAAAAACCCTGGTAGATTAAAAGCAGAATGGGTGTCGGTGTGAGATTGAAGGTCGGTTGAACTTGAAAGATTTGAAATAGGGACATTTGTCATGGAACCAAGTTGCAACTGCTAAGGCTGTGCCAAATTTCAATGAGGGCAAACTGACTTTGAGAAACACTGGGTGTGACCTAGTTTCTTGCTGCCCAATTCAAAGTGGAAAATATGTGAGATAGCATGCACTGGGCAGTAGGGAACCAATACCTGACCGATGAGGTGAGCCTGCAGTCACCTGGTTCCGTAGTGTAGTGGTTATCACGTTCGCCTCACACGCGAAAGGTCCTGGGTTCGAAACCCGGCGGAACCTAGAGGCAGGGGGATGTTTTTGTGAACTGGTTTATGATGTGACCTGTCTATTTGTAGTTTTCATATGCTTGATGGCAGTCTTGACCTTGACTGCAAAACGGACACCTTGGGAACGGCAGTTGTAAAGCCTATCTTGGCCAAAGTACTGTGGACCTATTCAAGGTAAAGAAAAGATTGGGAGAAACATATTGGAATGGGAGACTGGACCAACTGGTTCCGTAGTGTAGTGGTTATCACGTTCGCCTAACACGCGAAAGGTCCTGGGTTCGAAACCCGGCGGAACCTAGCAGTTGTGTTGTTTTCCATTAAAGCTTCAGAAAAGCATCAGATCAGACTCCAGCTGGGTGACTTTTTCCTAGTATTGCTAGAATAATTGGCCAAAGTGAAACCAATGTTTCAAAGAATGTGAGATTTGGGCAAAGAAAGGATGATTTCATTAAGTTCTTTCCCAGGCTAATCCAGTGATGCTGGTTATTAGGGCAAAATGCTCTTCTGTCAGTTTTCAAAAAACCCTGGTAGATCAAAAGCAGAATGGGTGTCGGTGTGAGATTGAAGGTCGGTTGAACTTGAAAGATTTGAAATAGGGACATTTGTCATGGAACCAAGTTGCAACTGCTAAGGCTGTGCCAAATTTCAATGAGGGCAAACTGACTTTGAGAAACACTGGGTGTGACCTAGTTTCTTGCTGCCCAATTCAAAGTGGAAAATATGTGAGATAGCATGCACTGGGCAGTAGGGAACCAATACCTGACCGATGAGGTGAGCCTGCAGTCACCTGGTTCCGTAGTGTAGTGGTTATCACGTTCGCCTCACACGCGAAAGGTCCTGGGTTCGAAACCCGGCGGAACCTAGAGGCAGGGGGATGTTTTTGTGAACTGGTTTATGATGTGACCTGTCTATTTGTAGTTTTCATATGCTTGATGGCAGTCTTGACCTTGACTGCAAAACGGACACCTTGGGAACGGCAGTTGTAAAGCCTATCTTGGCCAAAGTACTGTGGACCTATTCAAGGTAAAGAAAAGATTGGGAGAAACATATTGGAATGGGAGACTGGACCAACTGGTTCCGTAGTGTAGTGGTTATCACGTTCGCCTAACACGCGAAAGGTCCTGGGTTCGAAACCCGGCGGAACCTAGCAGTTGTGTTGTTTTCCATTAAAGCTTCAGAAAAGCATTAGATCAGACTCCAGCTGGGTGACTTTTTCCTAGTATTGCTAGAATAATTGGCCAAAGTGAAACCAATGTTTCAAAGAATGTGAGATTTGGGCAAAGAAAGGATGATTTCATTAAGTTCTTTCCCAGGCTAATCCAGTGATGCTGGTTATTAGGGCAAAATGCTCTTCTGTCAGTTTTCAAAAAACCCTGGTAGATCAAAAGCAGAATGGGTGTCGGTGTGAGATTGAAGGTCGGTTGAACTTGAAAGATTTGAAATAGGGACATTTGTCATGGAACCAAGTTGCAACTGCTAAGGCTGTGCCAAATTTCAATGAGGGCAAACTGACTTTGAGAAACACTGGGTGTGACCTAGTTTCTTGCTGCCCAATTCAAAGTGGAAAATATGTGAGATAGCATGCACTGGGCAGTAGGGAACCAATACCTGACCGATGAGGTGAGCCTGCAGTCACCTGGTTCCGTAGTGTAGTGGTTATCACGTTCGCCTCACACGCGAAAGGTCCTGGGTTCGAAACCCGGCGGAACCTAGAGGCAGGGGGATGTTTTTGTGAACTGGTTTATGATGTGACCTGTCTATTTGTAGTTTTCATATGCTTGATGGCAGTCTTGACCTTGACTGCAAAACGGACACCTTGGGAACGGCAGTTGTAAAGCCTATCTTGGCCAAAGTACTGTGGACCTATTCAAGGTAAAGAAAAGATTGGGAGAAACATATTGGAATGGGAGACTGGACCAACTGGTTCCGTAGTGTAGTGGTTATCACGTTCGCCTAACACGCGAAAGGTCCTGGGTTCGAAACCCGGCGGAACCTAGCAGTTGTGTTGTTTTCCATTAAAGCTTCAGAAAAGCATTAGATCAGACTCCAGCTGGGTGACTTTTTCCTAGTATTGCTAGAATAATTGGCCAAAGTGAAACCAATGTTTCAAAGAATGTGAGATTTGGGCAAAGAAAGGATGATTTCATTAAGTTCTTTCCCAGGCTAATCCAGTGATGCTGGTTATTAGGGCAAAATGCTCTTCTGTCAGTTTTCAAAAAACCCTGGTAGATCAAAAGCAGAATGGGTGTCGGTGTGAGATTGAAGGTCGGTTGAACTTGAAAGATTTGAAATAGGGACATTTGTCATGGAACCAAGTTGCAACTGCTAAGGCTGTGCCAAATTTCAATGAGGGCAAACTGACTTTGAGAAACACTGGGTGTGACCTAGTTTCTTGCTGCCCAATTCAAAGTGGAAAATATGTGAGATAGCATGCACTGGGCAGTAGGGAACCAATACCTGACCGATGAGGTGAGCCTGCAGTCACCTGGTTCCGTAGTGTAGTGGTTATCACGTTCGCCTCACACGCGAAAGGTCCTGGGTTCGAAACCCGGCGGAACCTAGAGGCAGGGGGATGTTTTTGTGAACTGGTTTATGATGTGACCTGTCTATTTGTAGTTTTCATATGCTTGATGGCAGTCTTGACCTTGACTGCAAAACGGACACCTTGGGAACGGCAGTTGTAAAGCCTATCTTGGCCAAAGTACTGTGGACCTATTCAAGGTAAAGAAAAGATTGGGAGAAACATATTGGAATGGGAGACTGGACCAACTGGTTCCGTAGTGTAGTGGTTATCACGTTCGCCTAACACGCGAAAGGTCCTGGGTTCGAAACCCGGCGGAACCTAGCAGTTGTGTTGTTTTCCATTAAAGCTTCAGAAAAGCATTAGATCAGACTCCAGCTGGGTGACTTTTTCCTAGTATTGCTAGAATAATTGGCCAAAGTGAAACCAATGTTTCAAAGAATGTGAGATTTGGGCAAAGAAAGGATGATTTCATTAAGTTCTTTCCCAGGCTAATCCAGTGATGCTGGTTATTAGGGCAAAATGCTCTTCTGTCAGTTTTCAAAAAACCCTGGTAGATCAAAAGCAGAATGGGTGTCGGTGTGAGATTGAAGGTCGGTTGAACTTGAAAGATTTGAAATAGGGACATTTGTCATGGAACCAAGTTGCAACTGCTAAGGCTGTGCCAAATTTCAATGAGGGCAAACTGACTTTGAGAAACACTGGGTGTGACCTAGTTTCTTGCTGCCCAATTCAAAGTGGAAAATATGTGAGATAGCATGCACTGGGCAGTAGGGAACCAATACCTGACCGATGAGGTGAGCCTGCAGTCACCTGGTTCCGTAGTGTAGTGGTTATCACGTTCGCCTCACACGCGAAAGGTCCTGGGTTCGAAACCCGGCGGAACCTAGAGGCAGGGGGATGTTTTTGTGAACTGGTTTATGATGTGACCTGTCTATTTGTAGTTTTCATATGCTTGATGGCAGTCTTGACCTTGACTGCAAAACGGACACCTTGGGAACGGCAGTTGTAAAGCCTATCTTGGCCAAAGTACTGTGGACCTATTCAAGGTAAAGAAAAGATTGGGAGAAACATATTGGAATGGGAGACTGGACCAACTGGTTCCGTAGTGTAGTGGTTATCACGTTCGCCTAACACGCGAAAGGTCCTGGGTTCGAAACCCGGCGGAACCTAGCAGTTGTGTTGTTTTCCATTAAAGCTTCAGAAAAGCATCAGATCAGACTCCAGCTGGGTGACTTTTTCCTAGTATTGCTAGAATAATTGGCCAAAGTGAAACCAATGTTTCAAAGAATGTGAGATTTGGGCAAAGAAAGGATGATTTCATTAAGTTCTTTCCCAGGCTAATCCAGTGATGCTGGTTATTAGGGCAAAATGCTCTTCTGTCAGTTTTCAAAAAACCCTGGTAGATCAAAAGCAGAATGGGTGTCGGTGTGAGATTGAAGGTCGGTTGAACTTGAAAGATTTGAAATAGGGACATTTGTCATGGAACCAAGTTGCAACTGCTAAGGCTGTGCCAAATTTCAATGAGGGCAAACTGACTTTGAGAAACACTGGGTGTGACCTAGTTTCTTGCTGCCCAATTCAAAGTGGAAAATATGTGAGATAGCATGCACTGGGCAGTAGGGAACCAATACCTGACCGATGAGGTGAGCCTGCAGTCACCTGGTTCCGTAGTGTAGTGGTTATCACGTTCGCCTCACACGCGAAAGGTCCTGGGTTCGAAACCCGGCGGAACCTAGGGGCAGGGGGATGTTTTTGTGAACTGGTTTATGATGTGACCTGTCTATTTGTAGTTTTCATATGCTTGATGGCAGTCTTGACCTTGACTGCAAAACGGACACCTTGGGAACGGCAGTTGTAAAGCCTATCTTGGCCAAAGTACTGTGGACCTATTCAAGGTAAAGAAAAGATTGGGAGAAACATATTGGAATGGGAGACTGGACCAACTGGTTCCGTAGTGTAGTGGTTATCACGTTCGCCTAACACGCGAAAGGTCCTGGGTTCGAAACCCGGCGGAACCTAGCAGTTGTGTTGTTTTCCATTAAAGCTTCAGAAAAGCATTAGATCAGACTCCAGCTGGGTGACTTTTTCCTAGTATTGCTAGAATAATTGGCCAAAGTGAAACCAATGTTTCAAAGAATGTGAGATTTGGGCAAAGAAAGGATGATTTCATTAAGTTCTTTCCCAGGCTAATCCAGTGATGCTGGTTATTAGGGCAAAATGCTCTTCTGTCAGTTTTCAAAAAACCCTGGTAGATCAAAAGCAGAATGGGTGTCGGTGTGAGATTGAAGGTCGGTTGAACTTGAAAGATTTGAAATAGGGACATTTGTCATGGAACCAAGTTGCAACTGCTAAGGCTGTGCCAAATTTCAATGAGGGCAAACTGACTTTGAGAAACACTGGGTGTGACCTAGTTTCTTGCTGCCCAATTCAAAGTGGAAAATATGTGAGATAGCATGCACTGGGCAGTAGGGAACCAATACCTGACCGATGAGGTGAGCCTGCAGTCACCTGGTTCCGTAGTGTAGTGGTTATCACGTTCGCCTCACACGCGAAAGGTCCTGGGTTCGAAACCCGGCGGAACCTAGAGGCAGGGGGATGTTTTTGTGAACTGGTTTATGATGTGACCTGTCTATTTGTAGTTTTCATATGCTTGATGGCAGTCTTGACCTTGACTGCAAAACGGACACCTTGGGAACGGCAGTTGTAAAGCCTATCTTGGCCAAAGTACTGTGGACCTATTCAAGGTAAAGAAAAGATTGGGAGAAACATATTGGAATGGGAGACTGGACCAACTGGTTCCGTAGTGTAGTGGTTATCACGTTCGCCTAACACGCGAAAGGTCCTGGGTTCGAAACCCGGCGGAACCTAGCAGTTGTGTTGTTTTCCATTAAAGCTTCAGAAAAGCATTAGATCAGACTCCAGCTGGGTGACTTTTTCCTAGTATTGCTAGAATAATTGGCCAAAGTGAAACCAATGTTTCAAAGAATGTGAGATTTGGGCAAAGAAAGGATGATTTCATTAAGTTCTTTCCCAGGCTAATCCAGTGATGCTGGTTATTAGGGCAAAATGCTCTTCTGTCAGTTTTCAAAAAACCCTGGTAGATCAAAAGCAGAATGGGTGTCGGTGTGAGATTGAAGGTCGGTTGAACTTGAAAGATTTGAAATAGGGACATTTGTCATGGAACCAAGTTGCAACTGCTAAGGCTGTGCCAAATTTCAATGAGGGCAAACTGACTTTGAGAAACACTGGGTGTGACCTAGTTTCTTGCTGCCCAATTCAAAGTGGAAAATATGTGAGATAGCATGCACTGGGCAGTAGGGAACCAATACCTGACCGATGAGGTGAGCCTGCAGTCACCTGGTTCCGTAGTGTAGTGGTTATCACGTTCGCCTCACACGCGAAAGGTCCTGGGTTCGAAACCCGGCGGAACCTAGAGGCAGGGGGATGTTTTTGTGAACTGGTTTATGATGTGACCTGTCTATTTGTAGTTTTCATATGCTTGATGGCAGTCTTGACCTTGACTGCAAAACGGACACCTTGGGAACGGCAGTTGTAAAGCCTATCTTGGCCAAAGTACTGTGGACCTATTCAAGGTAAAGAAAAGATTGGGAGAAACATATTGGAATGGGAGACTGGACCAACTGGTTCCGTAGTGTAGTGGTTATCACGTTCGCCTAACACGCGAAAGGTCCTGGGTTCGAAACCCGGCGGAACCTAGCAGTTGTGTTGTTTTCCATTAAAGCTTCAGAAAAGCATTAGATCAGACTCCAGCTGGGTGACTTTTTCCTAGTATTGCTAGAATAATTGGCCAAAGTGAAACCAATGTTTCAAAGAATGTGAGATTTGGGCAAAGAAAGGATGATTTCATTAAGTTCTTTCCCAGGCTAATCCAGTGATGCTGGTTATTAGGGCAAAATGCTCTTCTGTCAGTTTTCAAAAAACCCTGGTAGATCAAAAGCAGAATGGGTGTCGGTGTGAGATTGAAGGTCGGTTGAACTTGAAAGATTTGAAATAGGGACATTTGTCATGGAACCAAGTTGCAACTGCTAAGGCTGTGCCAAATTTCAATGAGGGCAAACTGACTTTGAGAAACACTGGGTGTGACCTAGTTTCTTGCTGCCCAATTCAAAGTGGAAAATATGTGAGATAGCATGCACTGGGCAGTAGGGAACCAATACCTGACCGATGAGGTGAGCCTGCAGTCACCTGGTTCCGTAGTGTAGTGGTTATCACGTTCGCCTCACACGCGAAAGGTCCTGGGTTCGAAACCCGGCGGAACCTAGAGGCAGGGGGATGTTTTTGTGAACTGGTTTATGATGTGACCTGTCTATTTGTAGTTTTCATATGCTTGATGGCAGTCTTGACCTTGACTGCAAAACGGACACCTTGGGAACGGCAGTTGTAAAGCCTATCTTGGCCAAAGTACTGTGGACCTATTCAAGGTAAAGAAAAGATTGGGAGAAACATATTGGAATGGGAGACTGGACCAACTGGTTCCGTAGTGTAGTGGTTATCACGTTCGCCTAACACGCGAAAGGTCCTGGGTTCGAAACCCGGCGGAACCTAGCAGTTGTGTTGTTTTCCATTAAAGCTTCAGAAAAGCATTAGATCAGACTCCAGCTGGGTGACTTTTTCCTAGTATTGCTAGAATAATTGGCCAAAGTGAAACCAATGTTTCAAAGAATGTGAGATTTGGGCAAAGAAAGGATGATTTCATTAAGTTCTTTCCCAGGCTAATCCAGTGATGCTGGTTATTAGGGCAAAATGCTCTTCTGTCAGTTTTCAAAAAACCCTGGTAGATCAAAAGCAGAATGGGTGTCGGTGTGAGATTGAAGGTCGGTTGAACTTGAAAGATTTGAAATAGGGACATTTGTCATGGAACCAAGTTGCAACTGCTAAGGCTGTGCCAAATTTCAATGAGGGCAAACTGACTTTGAGAAACACTGGGTGTGACCTAGTTTCTTGCTGCCCAATTCAAAGTGGAAAATATGTGAGATAGCATGCACTGGGCAGTAGGGAACCAATACCTGACCGATGAGGTGAGCCTGCAGTCACCTGGTTCCGTAGTGTAGTGGTTATCACGTTCGCCTCACACGCGAAAGGTCCTGGGTTCGAAACCCGGCGGAACCTAGAGGCAGGGGGATGTTTTTGTGAACTGGTTTATGATGTGACCTGTCTATTTGTAGTTTTCATATGCTTGATGGCAGTCTTGACCTTGACTGCAAAACGGACACCTTGGGAACGGCAGTTGTAAAGCCTATCTTGGCCAAAGTACTGTGGACCTATTCAAGGTAAAGAAAAGATTGGGAGAAACATATTGGAATGGGAGACTGGACCAACTGGTTCCGTAGTGTAGTGGTTATCACGTTCGCCTAACACGCGAAAGGTCCTGGGTTCGAAACCCGGCGGAACCTAGCAGTTGTGTTGTTTTCCATTAAAGCTTCAGAAAAGCATTAGATCAGACTCCAGCTGGGTGACTTTTTCCTAGTATTGCTAGAATAATTGGCCAAAGTGAAACCAATGTTTCAAAGAATGTGAGATTTGGGCAAAGAAAGGATGATTTCATTAAGTTCTTTCCCAGGCTAATCCAGTGATGCTGGTTATTAGGGCAAAATGCTCTTCTGTCAGTTTTCAAAAAACCCTGGTAGATTAAAAGCAGAATGGGTGTCGGTGTGAGATTGAAGGTCGGTTGAACTTGAAAGATTTGAAATAGGGACATTTGTCATGGAACCAAGTTGCAACTGCTAAGGCTGTGCCAAATTTCAATGAGGGCAAACTGACTTTGAGAAACACTGGGTGTGACCTAGTTTCTTGCTGCCCAATTCAAAGTGGAAAATATGTGAGATAGCATGCACTGGGCAGTAGGGAACCAATACCTGACCGATGAGGTGAGCCTGCAGTCACCTGGTTCCGTAGTGTAGTGGTTATCACGTTCGCCTCACACGCGAAAGGTCCTGGGTTCGAAACCCGGCGGAACCTAGAGGCAGGGGGATGTTTTTGTGAACTGGTTTATGATGTGACCTGTCTATTTGTAGTTTTCATATGCTTGATGGCAGTCTTGACCTTGACTGCAAAACGGACACCTTGGGAACGGCAGTTGTAAAGCCTATCTTGGCCAAAGTACTGTGGACCTATTCAAGGTAAAGAAAAGATTGGGAGAAACATATTGGAATGGGAGACTGGACCAACTGGTTCCGTAGTGTAGTGGTTATCACGTTCGCCTAACACGCGAAAGGTCCTGGGTTCGAAACCCGGCGGAACCTAGCAGTTGTGTTGTTTTCCATTAAAGCTTCAGAAAAGCATTAGATCAGACTCCAGCTGGGTGACTTTTTCCTAGTATTGCTAGAATAATTGGCCAAAGTGAAACCAATGTTTCAAAGAATGTGAGATTTGGGCAAAGAAAGGATGATTTCATTAAGTTCTTTCCCAGGCTAATCCAGTGATGCTGGTTATTAGGGCAAAATGCTCTTCTGTCAGTTTTCAAAAAACCCTGGTAGATCAAAAGCAGAATGGGTGTCGGTGTGAGATTGAAGGTCGGTTGAACTTGAAAGATTTGAAATAGGGACATTTGTCATGGAACCAAGTTGCAACTGCTAAGGCTGTGCCAAATTTCAATGAGGGCAAACTGACTTTGAGAAACACTGGGTGTGACCTAGTTTCTTGCTGCCCAATTCAAAGTGGAAAATATGTGAGATAGCATGCACTGGGCAGTAGGGAACCAATACCTGACCGATGAGGTGAGCCTGCAGTCACCTGGTTCCGTAGTGTAGTGGTTATCACGTTCGCCTCACACGCGAAAGGTCCTGGGTTCGAAACCCGGCGGAACCTAGAGGCAGGGGGATGTTTTTGTGAACTGGTTTATGATGTGACCTGTCTATTTGTAGTTTTCATATGCTTGATGGCAGTCTTGACCTTGACTGCAAAACGGACACCTTGGGAACGGCAGTTGTAAAGCCTATCTTGGCCAAAGTACTGTGGACCTATTCAAGGTAAAGAAAAGATTGGGAGAAACATATTGGAATGGGAGACTGGACCAACTGGTTCCGTAGTGTAGTGGTTATCACGTTCGCCTAACACGCGAAAGGTCCTGGGTTCGAAACCCGGCGGAACCTAGCAGTTGTGTTGTTTTCCATTAAAGCTTCAGAAAAGCATCAGATCAGACTCCAGCTGGGTGACTTTTTCCTAGTATTGCTAGAATAATTGGCCAAAGTGAAACCAATGTTTCAAAGAATGTGAGATTTGGGCAAAGAAAGGATGATTTCATTAAGTTCTTTCCCAGGCTAATCCAGTGATGCTGGTTATTAGGGCAAAATGCTCTTCTGTCAGTTTTCAAAAAACCCTGGTAGATCAAAAGCAGAATGGGTGTCGGTGTGAGATTGAAGGTCGGTTGAACTTGAAAGATTTGAAATAGGGACATTTGTCATGGAACCAAGTTGCAACTGCTAAGGCTGTGCCAAATTTCAATGAGGGCAAACTGACTTTGAGAAACACTGGGTGTGACCTAGTTTCTTGCTGCCCAATTCAAAGTGGAAAATATGTGAGATAGCATGCACTGGGCAGTAGGGAACCAATACCTGACCGATGAGGTGAGCCTGCAGTCACCTGGTTCCGTAGTGTAGTGGTTATCACGTTCGCCTCACACGCGAAAGGTCCTGGGTTCGAAACCCGGCGGAACCTAGGGGCAGGGGGATGTTTTTGTGAACTGGTTTATGATGTGACCTGTCTATTTGTAGTTTTCATATGCTTGATGGCAGTCTTGACCTTGACTGCAAAACGGACACCTTGGGAACGGCAGTTGTAAAGCCTATCTTGGCCAAAGTACTGTGGACCTATTCAAGGTAAAGAAAAGATTGGGAGAAACATATTGGAATGGGAGACTGGACCAACTGGTTCCGTAGTGTAGTGGTTATCACGTTCGCCTAACACGCGAAAGGTCCTGGGTTCGAAACCCGGCGGAACCTAGCAGTTGTGTTGTTTTCCATTAAAGCTTCAGAAAAGCATTAGATCAGACTCCAGCTGGGTGACTTTTTCCTAGTATTGCTAGAATAATTGGCCAAAGTGAAACCAATGTTTCAAAGAATGTGAGATTTGGGCAAAGAAAGGATGATTTCATTAAGTTCTTTCCCAGGCTAATCCAGTGATGCTGGTTATTAGGGCAAAATGCTCTTCTGTCAGTTTTCAAAAAACCCTGGTAGATCAAAAGCAGAATGGGTGTCGGTGTGAGATTGAAGGTCGGTTGAACTTGAAAGATTTGAAATAGGGACATTTGTCATGGAACCAAGTTGCAACTGCTAAGGCTGTGCCAAATTTCAATGAGGGCAAACTGACTTTGAGAAACACTGGGTGTGACCTAGTTTCTTGCTGCCCAATTCAAAGTGGAAAATATGTGAGATAGCATGCACTGGGCAGTAGGGAACCAATACCTGACCGATGAGGTGAGCCTGCAGTCACCTGGTTCCGTAGTGTAGTGGTTATCACGTTCGCCTCACACGCGAAAGGTCCTGGGTTCGAAACCCGGCGGAACCTAGAGGCAGGGGGATGTTTTTGTGAACTGGTTTATGATGTGACCTGTCTATTTGTAGTTTTCATATGCTTGATGGCAGTCTTGACCTTGACTGCAAAACGGACACCTTGGGAACGGCAGTTGTAAAGCCTATCTTGGCCAAAGTACTGTGGACCTATTCAAGGTAAAGAAAAGATTGGGAGAAACATATTGGAATGGGAGACTGGACCAACTGGTTCCGTAGTGTAGTGGTTATCACGTTCGCCTAACACGCGAAAGGTCCTGGGTTCGAAACCCGGCGGAACCTAGCAGTTGTGTTGTTTTCCATTAAAGCTTCAGAAAAGCATTAGATCAGACTCCAGCTGGGTGACTTTTTCCTAGTATTGCTAGAATAATTGGCCAAAGTGAAACCAATGTTTCAAAGAATGTGAGATTTGGGCAAAGAAAGGATGATTTCATTAAGTTCTTTCCCAGGCTAATCCAGTGATGCTGGTTATTAGGGCAAAATGCTCTTCTGTCAGTTTTCAAAAAACCCTGGTAGATCAAAAGCAGAATGGGTGTCGGTGTGAGATTGAAGGTCGGTTGAACTTGAAAGATTTGAAATAGGGACATTTGTCATGGAACCAAGTTGCAACTGCTAAGGCTGTGCCAAATTTCAATGAGGGCAAACTGACTTTGAGAAACACTGGGTGTGACCTAGTTTCTTGCTGCCCAATTCAAAGTGGAAAATATGTGAGATAGCATGCACTGGGCAGCAGGGAACCAATACCTGACCGATGAGGTGAGCCTGCAGTCACCTGGTTCCGTAGTGTAGTGGTTATCACGTTCGCCTCACACGCGAAAGGTCCTGGGTTCGAAACCCGGCGGAACCTAGGGGCAGGGGGATGTTTTTGTGAACTGGTTTATGATGTGACCTGTCTATTTGTAGTTTTCATATGCTTGATGGCAGTCTTGACCTTGACTGCAAAACGGACACCTTGGGAACGGCAGTTGTAAAGCCTATCTTGGCCAAAGTACTGTGGACCTATTCAAGGTAAAGAAAAGATTGGGAGAAACATATTGGAATGGGAGACTGGACCAACTGGTTCCGTAGTGTAGTGGTTATCACGTTCGCCTAACACGCGAAAGGTCCTGGGTTCGAAACCCGGCGGAACCTAGCAGTTGTGTTGTTTTCCATTAAAGCTTCAGAAAAGCATTAGATCAGACTCCAGCTGGGTGACTTTTTCCTAGTATTGCTAGAATAATTGGCCAAAGTGAAACCAATGTTTCAAAGAATGTGAGATTTGGGCAAAGAAAGGATGATTTCATTAAGTTCTTTCCCAGGCTAATCCAGTGATGCTGGTTATTAGGGCAAAATGCTCTTCTGTCAGTTTTCAAAAAACCCTGGTAGATCAAAAGCAGAATGGGTGTCGGTGTGAGATTGAAGGTCGGTTGAACTTGAAAGATTTGAAATAGGGACATTTGTCATGGAACCAAGTTGCAACTGCTAAGGCTGTGCCAAATTTCAATGAGGGCAAACTGACTTTGAGAAACACTGGGTGTGACCTAGTTTCTTGCTGCCCAATTCAAAGTGGAAAATATGTGAGATAGCATGCACTGGGCAGTAGGGAACCAATACCTGACCGATGAGGTGAGCCTGCAGTCACCTGGTTCCGTAGTGTAGTGGTTATCACGTTCGCCTCACACGCGAAAGGTCCTGGGTTCGAAACCCGGCGGAACCTAGAGGCAGGGGGATGTTTTTGTGAACTGGTTTATGATGTGACCTGTCTATTTGTAGTTTTCATATGCTTGATGGCAGTCTTGACCTTGACTGCAAAACGGACACCTTGGGAACGGCAGTTGTAAAGCCTATCTTGGCCAAAGTACTGTGGACCTATTCAAGGTAAAGAAAAGATTGGGAGAAACATATTGGAATGGGAGACTGGACCAACTGGTTCCGTAGTGTAGTGGTTATCACGTTCGCCTAACACGCGAAAGGTCCTGGGTTCGAAACCCGGCGGAACCTAGCAGTTGTGTTGTTTTCCATTAAAGCTTCAGAAAAGCATTAGATCAGACTCCAGCTGGGTGACTTTTTCCTAGTATTGCTAGAATAATTGGCCAAAGTGAAACCAATGTTTCAAAGAATGTGAGATTTGGGCAAAGAAAGGATGATTTCATTAAGTTCTTTCCCAGGCTAATCCAGTGATGCTGGTTATTAGGGCAAAATGCTCTTCTGTCAGTTTTCAAAAAACCCTGGTAGATTAAAAGCAGAATGGGTGTCGGTGTGAGATTGAAGGTCGGTTGAACTTGAAAGATTTGAAATAGGGACATTTGTCATGGAACCAAGTTGCAACTGCTAAGGCTGTGCCAAATTTCAATGAGGGCAAACTGACTTTGAGAAACACTGGGTGTGACCTAGTTTCTTGCTGCCCAATTCAAAGTGGAAAATATGTGAGATAGCATGCACTGGGCAGTAGGGAACCAATACCTGACCGATGAGGTGAGCCTGCAGTCACCTGGTTCCGTAGTGTAGTGGTTATCACGTTCGCCTCACACGCGAAAGGTCCTGGGTTCGAAACCCGGCGGAACCTAGAGGCAGGGGGATGTTTTTGTGAACTGGTTTATGATGTGACCTGTCTATTTGTAGTTTTCATATGCTTGATGGCAGTCTTGACCTTGACTGCAAAACGGACACCTTGGGAACGGCAGTTGTAAAGCCTATCTTGGCCAAAGTACTGTGGACCTATTCAAGGTAAAGAAAAGATTGGGAGAAACATATTGGAATGGGAGACTGGACCAACTGGTTCCGTAGTGTAGTGGTTATCACGTTCGCCTAACACGCGAAAGGTCCTGGGTTCGAAACCCGGCGGAACCTAGCAGTTGTGTTGTTTTCCATTAAAGCTTCAGAAAAGCATCAGATCAGACTCCAGCTGGGTGACTTTTTCCTAGTATTGCTAGAATAATTGGCCAAAGTGAAACCAATGTTTCAAAGAATGTGAGATTTGGGCAAAGAAAGGATGATTTCATTAAGTTCTTTCCCAGGCTAATCCAGTGATGCTGGTTATTAGGGCAAAATGCTCTTCTGTCAGTTTTCAAAAAACCCTGGTAGATCAAAAGCAGAATGGGTGTCGGTGTGAGATTGAAGGTCGGTTGAACTTGAAAGATTTGAAATAGGGACATTTGTCATGGAACCAAGTTGCAACTGCTAAGGCTGTGCCAAATTTCAATGAGGGCAAACTGACTTTGAGAAACACTGGGTGTGACCTAGTTTCTTGCTGCCCAATTCAAAGTGGAAAATATGTGAGATAGCATGCACTGGGCAGTAGGGAACCAATACCTGACCGATGAGGTGAGCCTGCAGTCACCTGGTTCCGTAGTGTAGTGGTTATCACGTTCGCCTCACACGCGAAAGGTCCTGGGTTCGAAACCCGGCGGAACCTAGAGGCAGGGGGATGTTTTTGTGAACTGGTTTATGATGTGACCTGTCTATTTGTAGTTTTCATATGCTTGATGGCAGTCTTGACCTTGACTGCAAAACGGACACCTTGGGAACGGCAGTTGTAAAGCCTATCTTGGCCAAAGTACTGTGGACCTATTCAAGGTAAAGAAAAGATTGGGAGAAACATATTGGAATGGGAGACTGGACCAACTGGTTCCGTAGTGTAGTGGTTATCACGTTCGCCTAACACGCGAAAGGTCCTGGGTTCGAAACCCGGCGGAACCTAGCAGTTGTGTTGTTTTCCATTAAAGCTTCAGAAAAGCATTAGATCAGACTCCAGCTGGGTGACTTTTTCCTAGTATTGCTAGAATAATTGGCCAAAGTGAAACCAATGTTTCAAAGAATGTGAGATTTGGGCAAAGAAAGGATGATTTCATTAAGTTCTTTCCCAGGCTAATCCAGTGATGCTGGTTATTAGGGCAAAATGCTCTTCTGTCAGTTTTCAAAAAACCCTGGTAGATCAAAAGCAGAATGGGTGTCGGTGTGAGATTGAAGGTCGGTTGAACTTGAAAGATTTGAAATAGGGACATTTGTCATGGAACCAAGTTGCAACTGCTAAGGCTGTGCCAAATTTCAATGAGGGCAAACTGACTTTGAGAAACACTGGGTGTGACCTAGTTTCTTGCTGCCCAATTCAAAGTGGAAAATATGTGAGATAGCATGCACTGGGCAGTAGGGAACCAATACCTGACCGATGAGGTGAGCCTGCAGTCACCTGGTTCCGTAGTGTAGTGGTTATCACGTTCGCCTCACACGCGAAAGGTCCTGGGTTCGAAACCCGGCGGAACCTAGAGGCAGGGGGATGTTTTTGTGAACTGGTTTATGATGTGACCTGTCTATTTGTAGTTTTCATATGCTTGATGGCAGTCTTGACCTTGACTGCAAAACGGACACCTTGGGAACGGCAGTTGTAAAGCCTATCTTGGCCAAAGTACTGTGGACCTATTCAAGGTAAAGAAAAGATTGGGAGAAACATATTGGAATGGGAGACTGGACCAACTGGTTCCGTAGTGTAGTGGTTATCACGTTCGCCTAACACGCGAAAGGTCCTGGGTTCGAAACCCGGCGGAACCTAGCAGTTGTGTTGTTTTCCATTAAAGCTTCAGAAAAGCATTAGATCAGACTCCAGCTGGGTGACTTTTTCCTAGTATTGCTAGAATAATTGGCCAAAGTGAAACCAATGTTTCAAAGAATGTGAGATTTGGGCAAAGAAAGGATGATTTCATTAAGTTCTTTCCCAGGCTAATCCAGTGATGCTGGTTATTAGGGCAAAATGCTCTTCTGTCAGTTTTCAAAAAACCCTGGTAGATCAAAAGCAGAATGGGTGTCGGTGTGAGATTGAAGGTCGGTTGAACTTGAAAGATTTGAAATAGGGACATTTGTCATGGAACCAAGTTGCAACTGCTAAGGCTGTGCCAAATTTCAATGAGGGCAAACTGACTTTGAGAAACACTGGGTGTGACCTAGTTTCTTGCTGCCCAATTCAAAGTGGAAAATATGTGAGATAGCATGCACTGGGCAGTAGGGAACCAATACCTGACCGATGAGGTGAGCCTGCAGTCACCTGGTTCCGTAGTGTAGTGGTTATCACGTTCGCCTCACACGCGAAAGGTCCTGGGTTCGAAACCCGGCGGAACCTAGAGGCAGGGGGATGTTTTTGTGAACTGGTTTATGATGTGACCTGTCTATTTGTAGTTTTCATATGCTTGATGGCAGTCTTGACCTTGACTGCAAAACGGACACCTTGGGAACGGCAGTTGTAAAGCCTATCTTGGCCAAAGTACTGTGGACCTATTCAAGGTAAAGAAAAGATTGGGAGAAACATATTGGAATGGGAGACTGGACCAACTGGTTCCGTAGTGTAGTGGTTATCACGTTCGCCTAACACGCGAAAGGTCCTGGGTTCGAAACCCGGCGGAACCTAGCAGTTGTGTTGTTTTCCATTAAAGCTTCAGAAAAGCATTAGATCAGACTCCAGCTGGGTGACTTTTTCCTAGTATTGCTAGAATAATTGGCCAAAGTGAAACCAATGTTTCAAAGAATGTGAGATTTGGGCAAAGAAAGGATGATTTCATTAAGTTCTTTCCCAGGCTAATCCAGTGATGCTGGTTATTAGGGCAAAATGCTCTTCTGTCAGTTTTCAAAAAACCCTGGTAGATCAAAAGCAGAATGGGTGTCGGTGTGAGATTGAAGGTCGGTTGAACTTGAAAGATTTGAAATAGGGACATTTGTCATGGAACCAAGTTGCAACTGCTAAGGCTGTGCCAAATTTCAATGAGGGCAAACTGACTTTGAGAAACACTGGGTGTGACCTAGTTTCTTGCTGCCCAATTCAAAGTGGAAAATATGTGAGATAGCATGCACTGGGCAGTAGGGAACCAATACCTGACCGATGAGGTGAGCCTGCAGTCACCTGGTTCCGTAGTGTAGTGGTTATCACGTTCGCCTCACACGCGAAAGGTCCTGGGTTCGAAACCCGGCGGAACCTAGAGGCAGGGGGATGTTTTTGTGAACTGGTTTATGATGTGACCTGTCTATTTGTAGTTTTCATATGCTTGATGGCAGTCTTGACCTTGACTGCAAAACGGACACCTTGGGAACGGCAGTTGTAAAGCCTATCTTGGCCAAAGTACTGTGGACCTATTCAAGGTAAAGAAAAGATTGGGAGAAACATATTGGAATGGGAGACTGGACCAACTGGTTCCGTAGTGTAGTGGTTATCACGTTCGCCTAACACGCGAAAGGTCCTGGGTTCGAAACCCGGCGGAACCTAGCAGTTGTGTTGTTTTCCATTAAAGCTTCAGAAAAGCATTAGATCAGACTCCAGCTGGGTGACTTTTTCCTAGTATTGCTAGAATAATTGGCCAAAGTGAAACCAATGTTTCAAAGAATGTGAGATTTGGGCAAAGAAAGGATGATTTCATTAAGTTCTTTCCCAGGCTAATCCAGTGATGCTGGTTATTAGGGCAAAATGCTCTTCTGTCAGTTTTCAAAAAACCCTGGTAGATCAAAAGCAGAATGGGTGTCGGTGTGAGATTGTGAACTATTGTTAATGTTTGTTTTTATACTGCGTGATGCGTATATAACTAAGTATCCATGAGTCGTTTGTCCAGAATGTCTGAGTCAATCAGACTGCGTTTAAAGTTAGCTCATTCACTTCCCAATAGTTCAAAAGAAATGAACGATGAGGGAGCTCTTAATATGAAAGGGTTTTTATTCAGTAAACATCTCATCCCGAGTCAAAGCCACTGTGTATGAGTCTCCATCAGTCCACCTCCCATCTCCTATCAGCAATCAACCACATTTAGAATACAAGTTGTTCCAGCACATTCTAGACCGCTCTCGCGCTTAGCTCTATCACAATCCTATGTCCGAGGTAGTTGGTATAGGTAAACTCCAGTCTGCTACGCGGGAGCCGATGTACTTACTCCGAGTAGCTCCTTTGCTAAACTCACTCAGCTGACATTCTCACTAAAACTCTACTAACTGCTTCGCTCCCTACCTTGCAACGCCTTTTATACTGGTTAACAGGTGGCGCTGGGAGCGTAAGATATTTCTTCTAGAAGTAGACTAGACATAGACTTGCTAAGCCTGATCCTTGATAGATTATATAACATGAGGATATATTAAAAGTGCTAAGCTATTAGTACATTCGACGGCGGTCAGGTGTTTGAGTTTAAGGAGGTGGACGACATAGCTCAAACCAAATGGAGATTTTCAATCAAATGTGATAAAGTTTCCAATTTTGATGATTGGATATATTTGTTATTATTGTTTTCTAATATAAAGAAACCAATGTGGGGTGGCTTTGACTCTCGTGGTACATTCAACACAGTGTCAATATAATCAGAAGCTCTTTTGTTCATTCAGAAGTATAAACAAAGATACATTCATATGATCGGTTTTGCTTTAGTACATAGTACATTTTGCTGGTAGTCCCAGGTTGAGACTCAAGATCAGTGAAAACATTCATAAGTTTCATGGTAAGTTCATAAATGAAATTATTTATCGAGTTGACTTCCACAGCTTGAAGCTCAAGGTTAGCGGAACCCGTTCATAAAGTGGCAAAGTAAGTGTTAAAGAATGATAACATGATCATTTGTATGATAAAGTAATGGTGACATAATCATGGTGACAAAGTGACAAAGTCAGTTTTAGAGAATGAAGAAATATCATTATCAGCCTATATTAAGGCTTAAGAATTGCGACACCCGTGCATAAGGTGACAAGGTAAGTTTTAAGGATGGTCAGCCATAATGTGGCTTAAGAATTACGACACCCGTGCATAAGGTGACAAAGTTAGTTTTTGACTTAGTACATACCTGTACAGTTTTTTGATTTATACGATTTGGAACACAAGTCAACAAACTCAACATTTATACAGTATGAAGTGGTCTTAACCTTCTAAGAATAACAAACACACAATAAATCCAATTTCAGAACGAGTTAACACAATAAAATCAATACGGAGAATTTGGACATTTTGAACGAACGAGTTTCATTGTACAATGCGTGTCACATTTCAGTCAAATTTCAACTAAAACAACATTATTTACAATAAATACAAGGTCCATGCATCTGATCTAGCAACATTAAGCAGTTGGATCCAGAAAATATTACCATCCTCGTCGCGCGCCCATCAGTTATGCTTAGTACATGTGTACTTAGCGGGACGCTTGACTGGAGTTCCCCTCCAGGGTTTGACCTCGATTTGATTCCTCCAGGCGCGAAGCGCCCGGATGGCAAATTTCTGTTTCGAACAAATTTGCAAGTTTGAAGGCTCGACCTGACATTTTGGGCCGATATGAATTAATTCTGTCGCTTGATTACGTTGGTTGGGGACCTAAGCTTTAGTTTAGCGTAGATTTTGTAAGAAATTATACGATGGTTTGATCATGCTAGCCGATTTCAAAATTTGGATCCCTCGGATCAAAAAGGGGTTTCCCAAATTAGCCTCGTTTTGACGTCATTTTAATCAGTGCCGGCGGTAATTTCAACGTGTCAAGACGTGTTTTCCTAGTTATCTCTTTTCCTTTATTAGTTCTTCGCAACATAATTCATCATGGTTCGCGTCGCCATTTTTTGTACCGAACGGGAGGTTGGCGTACAGGATTATCCTGATTTGATCCAAAACCACACAGAGCACATCTACGTGGTCTTCCCGAGTGAAGAGGCCACGACGGCGGAGCTGGCGGGCTTTGCTTTTGCTCACCATATGATGTATCCTGATGACGTCTTAATAGTGATTACGAACTTACTCGACATTCTAACCTGGGACCCAGAGCTACGCTTGTATCTTCCCTTGTTCATTAACCCGGACGCCGTTGTTAACTTCTACTCAGAACTTTTTAACCGTGCCTTCATGAACCTACAGGCCCACCCTACTCCATCGACCCTCATCCTAGCGACCCCCTCGGGCTTCGATGCCCGCAGTTGGGCGCGCACGGACAGCGACGGATCTCTGCAACGGTGGATTAACCGCATCATTCCCCGGATTAGCCGTGAAGTCAAAAGGGCGAACGACTGGTTCGATGTGCCGACGGTCAACACCGGTCATGCCCTCCACCTCTCAAAGGTAGTGGCTGACGGTGTTATGACCGTCAATGACTTCCGTGAACTGGAAGACGGTTACATGCCGTCCGCCCGGGTGTTGCGCCGTTGGGCCCGGGCCTTGGGCCGGGTCTTTGTTCGGTTGCCCGTTTTACATTAGACCGCCGGCACTCCCCCCCCTGTGTACATAGCTTAATTCCGGGGTGATTCCCACCAAGTAATTTGTCAGTCCAATTCCCGGCCTGTGATTAGGACACTTAATTCCGGGTTGACTCCACCAAGTAATTTTGTTAGTCCAATTCCCGGCTTGTGATTAGGACA
Source organism: Lepidonotus clava (assembly GCA_936440205.1). Taxonomy (NCBI): domain Eukaryota; kingdom Metazoa; phylum Annelida; class Polychaeta; order Phyllodocida; family Polynoidae; genus Lepidonotus; species Lepidonotus clava. The sequence continues at coordinate 27,806,484 of OW387135.1, forward strand.
CTTAAGTTTATATACTCAAGAGGAGCAGCCCACACGTTCTGACGGAGCTCCAGATAGCAAGACTGTTCACATGGGAGGACACAGACGTTTTCACCGCCCTGGCTTGTCGTCGGACACCGCCCTTCTTTCGGTTCAGCTGGACCTTCATCTCGTCCGCCCCCACGCCTGGTGAGTACTGTCCCTAATTTTCCTTGTTATTAGCACGTTAGGTAGGCCACTAACCCGTAGGATTTTAAGGAGATTGTTGGCCAGGAATTAGTTAGCAGTTTTCTCAGCTCGCCTTCACGTTGTTGTATTCCGGAAGCTGATGTCATTCCCGGAACTAGAAACTGTGTTTCGCTGGTGATTTTTGTAACGGGTAGCGTGGGCGGCCACCTGGTGTTTACTTTTGGTTCCAAGATGGTGGACGCGGGCTGAGAACTAGGACCTTGTGTACTAAACTTATTATCTTTTCCAGGTCCTGTGGTTATTGATGATATTATGAACAGCATAAGGTGGTGATGTTGGGGCACTGAGAGACGTCAGGCTATATGATTTTAGTGGGAGGGATTGTTTAGGCGAACATGACCAAACATTTTACCGCGCGTGTGATTGGGCGATAATAAGGGATTTTCTGACTAAAGGTTTGTTGACATTACCGATTCAGGCAGGCTCTCAATGTATGGGTAGACTGTGCCGCGTTGGCCTTAGAATGTTATTTTATTACTATTAACTACTAGTTGACTGACACTGCACCAATGGAGTTGTGTGGATGACCAGGGATTCCGGTCTGGGTTGTACAGCACTAGATTTGCTGTGACAGAATTCTTTGTTTTGACGTTCCCCGTACAAGGTGATGGAAACACTCTATCTGGTGACTATAAAGCGTAAGCGCTTCATGTGGTCACCCCAGGTAGAGTCGTCCGACTGACCGTCGGCGATTCCGTGGTAAGTTTTGAGGAACTGCTGGTGACCAGGTACTTTGGTCCAGACTGCATAGCTTTAGATTGGCTGTGGCAGAATTCTTTGATGAGTTGTCACCTTTATAAGGTAAGGCCTACCTTGAAAGGTATCATGAGTGCCCGAGATGTGACGCAAAACTCACCCGCTCGGACTCCCTGACAGACCACATGAGGTGTCACCACAAGGTGTAAGGACTTCATGGGGATCCCTCCAGGTGAAGTGAGTTAGTCTCCTGTAAGAGTCCCATGGTAAGTTCTGGGTCTGCAGCAAAGGCTACAGGCTCCAGTTAAGATCTAGTTTCACGCAATGGACTGATACGTCTCAGAAGACTTCGTCAGTGCCATGGTGTTAGAATAAGTTTGATAACTAGTATTAATGTGCAGTGTCGTCCAGATGGGGAATAAGAATGATGATAGGAACTGGGTTTATTGTGGTTTATTTAAGAGACTACTTGGTTTTCTGAGAGCCAATACCTGAACGGTAACTCCCTTGCTATTCTCCTTTCCTCATATTTATGTCCATTGTGTTAGAATAATTTACCAACACACTTCAATGGTTAATATTAAGACAAACCTTTTTCCCTTCTTTTGTTAGTACAGGTGGTAGCTCGGTGTTCAACCCCTAGACTCAACCTGGGTCCGAACACCGAGTTCCACTGTTATACTGGGTAGTTGGCGCCCTCCTACGCAGTAGGCCGTCGCGCCCCTATCACCAGACAATTTCATAAATATATATTATACATATTTTAACAGTAATAATTTACCGTCTTATTTTGTACAACACACTATATATGGAAAATTGTGGGGTAGTTTTCATTCCATAAAAGTGTCGGTGTCATGAAAGACATTAAACCCTAACTGTACAAAGGGGTTTGAGATTATTCGTTACTTATTAGTTATCACTAGAGGATCGGGTCTCAGATTCAGGTTCATTTCTGATCTGATTCCCGGTCCTCATTAGTTACACGTGGTTTGTCGGTACCCCCCATCCATAGAACCAGAATGGGCAGCACCGAGTTTCCCATTGTTATAATTGGGAGCAGACTGCATTTTTTTTTTTTTTTTTTTAATATGCAGCCTACACCCCCTTTAAATTATAGAGATGTGTAAATGCATCTCTTCAGATCACTTACTTCCAGACAGCACCTAGTAAGTCGGGCTTTTACCGAAGTACAGTACAAGGTTAAACCCGTCCTTTGTTCAGGTCTATGCCCGTTTCTCTTGTGGAGAGTCAAGACTACTCCTGAAAAGACTCCGCCCCCAGCCTATCCTAACTATGCGCACGCGGGGCAGGAATATCTATTATTGTTATAGACAGTTTTAGTAATTTAATCCCTTTCTAATAGAAAGGGTAGACTATTAGCTAGGGATTTTCAACTAAGTTTTTGCAGCCGTTCGTTAGGGAATTAGTAGACCGTGTCCCCCCTCTTCAGCTCAACTGTTGAGCGGAGACCCGGTTACTTTCAGCGCCCCGACGGCGGTCAAGACTAGCATTTCATTTGTTTTTTTGTTTTTTTTCTCTCGACGGCGGTCAGCTCTGAAGCCGCACGTCTTCTTTATTAATTTTGATTATTTCTAATTTACCCGGGTCGAAACTTGACTTCTTGCCGTTTTGCCTCAGTCCCGGTTAAAACTGGTCTAAACATGGCCTAAATAACTCAGTCTTGTACCTTGGGCAGTTGTTTTCATTTTTCGCATTTCGCTGGATCCTGATTTACAGTAAAATCAAAGGATCCAACGACTAGGATATGTTGTGACTCGGTGATCATTACACATAGCCAAGACGACGAGACTACACATTTTGTACAGCGCCCCGTCTCATCATCCTGTGGGTTTTAGCTAGAACTCCCCCCCACAGGGAGAAGGCCCTTTTCACAGGTGAAAGTCGCCTTTATGAAGAAGGGAGTTAGCACCCTGTGAATGTCACCAGTTCACCGCATTTTCCCGTAACTTCTTTTTCCTTGTGACCTCCGTTATACTTTCTGAATGTAGCACGCCTTGGCAGGAGTTGTACACATCCTTGCCTGTTGTAGCGTGCCTGTACCAGAAGCAAACGAGCCACGTATAAGGTACTCTCGTGCGCTGTCACGGAGCGTCCCCCCTTTGAATGTTACTAAATATTCTGCGTTCATATGTTCTTATCACAACTTGCTCAGAATTCCCTGAGGAAGGGCTCTTAGTTAAATAAATATTGGGTTGCTTTATATATTAAGTTTTTAGGTAAATTTCTTTCTATTCGTCGATTTTTTTTGTGATGAGGAGACCGCTGTCAGGAGCCAACCCACCCGGGGCATAGTGACTGCCATGGTCGGGCGTCCACCCCAGTGCCCTTCGCAGCGTCAGTGACGCGTAAACCCAACGTCCTGCCTCCTGTCAGGCACCACTGACACCAGGCATGTGGGCAGGCTCCTGCTGCTTGTGCAGCCCCCTCATCTTTGAGAGGATTATATATGTAAGCATGCTAAAGAATAGACAGTGGCGTTCCCCAAGTGACTCCTGTACTGCAGCCCGATCCTAGCGGTAACAACAGCACAGGGGTCAGGTGTAGATGGTACTTGCTTGGGGAAGTTCACTTCGCTCGTTGGGAGCATTGGTCCCGTTGAGCGCACCTAGTTTTTGTACAGAATTTTGAGTATCTTTTTAGATGCTAAAATTTCGCGACACTAGGATCGGTTCCAAATGGTTCCCTACTTTAAAAGAGTTGCCAAATCGATAACAATAAGAGTGTTGAGCTAGGCTACCGGGCATGGGACACTCAACTTGAGAGAAATTTAGATAACCCATGGGTCCATAGAGAGACGGTTGGACCAGCCTACCCGACCCAGGTTTCCCTGGTTGGTGAATCATTATTGATCAGGTTAGTCAACAGAACCCTACCTACCCAAACAGGCAGTGCCCAGCGAACTTCCTGTAACACTTCAGTTTTAGAACTCGTACCATTGTATTATTAATTCACCAATTTTACCTGTACAGCACTAGGCCAGGTCTTAACACTCGTTACATTGTCATATGATAACTTCATAAACCGTCCCTGGATCCTTTTCGGATGTCCCTGGTCTTACTGTCTTTCGGGCAGATCCCGTTCCGGTCGCTGTCGAGGTGGGTGTGGTCGATCTAGGAGGAGCGTTAGGCATTGTTCCATGTCCCATCACCGGTTGAGGCCAGTCCGCTCCGACATCGGACCAGCCTGCGTCGATGATGCGCGGTACTCCCATGGGTACAGGAGTGGCTAGCCCCGAGGAATATCTCAGTAGTCTGGCCCTGGTATTGTATTTTAGATTACTCATCATTAGACGGGCTAGTTTCTTAGACACCCTCAGGGTGTCTGGTAGTGGCACCTTAGATGGATGTTGTCCAGGTCTAGTTGCTGCTCCCATCAGTTGCGCCCCCCAGGTAACTGTCAGGGTATATTTCAGACACAGTTGGGTCACCAGTAGATCCCTAATGAGCACATAACCTTCCGTATAAGTGTGGTCAGAAGGCATGGCCAGTTCACCTAGAAATATTGTTTCTATCATATGTGGATTGGCAAACTGTACGTATAGTCCATCTACAGTCTTCCTTCTAATATACCTCCACTTTCGCCACACGAGGACCACTATGGCGATGACTAGTACTGCCAATAATATAGCAAGTACTGCCACCGCAGTGGGGTTGGCGGTCGTGTCCGGGCATCCAGTTAGTTCCTTTTCACTACGCAGCAACTCCTCCGGGTCCGCCGCTTCCAAGGCCACGGCCCGAGGTAAAGTCATGGTTAGTCCGGCCAGGGCAGCCTTGCCTTGGTGGTTCCGCCAGCACTTCCAGAGAATACACCCAATAATGGTTACTGCTACCACTATACAGAAGATTGTGAGGAGGCCAAAGCCGCCCCCAAAGTTACCTATAGAAAACCATGGGGCGTGTTTGTCCACCTCGTAGCGGTCAGTTGCTTTCTTGATGCCTTTAGCCAAGTCTTTCCGGTGTTTTTGGATTCGCTTGGCCAGAGAGGATACAGGTATTCTGACCTTTAGGCTTTCCTCGATTTCCAGTAGCTCTTTCCTAATCGTTTCAGGGATAGGATCTGATTCTAACATAGTGGGTTCATTCTCGGGCCTCGTGAAATTAGCGTTCCATCCTTTCACACGACTCGCTGCTTCCAACAGGTCGTTAGGTGGATACACGACCGTGGTGATCCTGGTGTGTCGGTCACAGTTCCGTAAACTATACGGTATCCATGATCCCTGCGTCTGGAATGCACAATCGCATTCCACCTGAACTCGCGCATAGTTTTCTATGTTCACCTCCACCGCGGGTTGATTTCTGCAAATCATCTGGCCCCGGGTGTCAGCGCTGACCACAAGCATATCTCCGTCGTCCAGATACACTGCCATTTCTCCAAAGTCTGCTTCCAAAAGATAGTCCAGTTCACATTTCTCTTGTATGGCCATGTCATCGCGTCTCATCAGGGCGGCAGTGCAGGTGTTATCCGTGATCTTTTTCATGTAGGGCAAGTCCTTACAGAGCGTGATGGTCTGCCCATAACAGCCTGACCAACTGCCGCTAGCCAGTGGTACGTAGTACTGACGGGACATGGACATAGCCACACTTTTTGGTAGATTAACAATTTGGAGAGCGTCCTTCTTTTGTCGTCCTCTAACTGGCACTGGCACAGGAAAGGTTAGTACCTCGTAGACTCTAAACAAATGTTCGTCGGCCACTACTGGTACCCTTACGTACACGATCAGCTCCTGGGTGGTTTCATCAAATTTAAATGAGGGTTGACTGTTCTCATAATAGAAGGAGGGATCTGTAAACGCTACATGGAACCTGGGATGGATTCCTTTCAGATACCTGTTGACTTCCAGGACCGCTCCGACCATATACTGGCGTGGCACCAAATCCATGGTTAGTTGGCCCCGTGTCAGGTGTTGTACACCTTTCCTGAACACGCGCGTTTGCTCCACTACCAATTGGAGATACACCATTTCACCTAGTTTGTCTTCCAGAGCTACAGGTATCATGTTCAGGTACAGTTCCATCCAGTCCACCTTATGTTGGACAAGTTTCATTCTCCGGCGAGTGGTATTATGCGCCTTATTTAGTGACCTTAAATTATCCAATAGACCTATCACGACGTGGTTAACCCTTTCTACTGCCTCGTCGTGTTTCTCGTTCATCAGCGCCAGATCTTCGATCATCTGGTCGGAGGATTCTTGTAACACTTTAATTAGTTCCCTGTTATACTTGACATCAGCTGAAAGCCCCTTATTCCATGATGTTGGAATAGGAAAGGTCGGCCATCCTGGGTCGTCCAGCATGATGGGGAGTTTCTTCATTCTTTTGATCCTTCCGCCTGAGTCTGATTCTGACCCTTGATTTTGAGGTCGCTGTTGGTTGTTTTTAATTAGCGAGCTTAAGGTTTCATTGAGAATTTCCCTATACCGACCTTTGAGCGACTGCGATGTCTGATCCATCCCATTCACTAGCGACCTGACGTGGTAACAGGCTCGGTCGAGAGCGTCTCCTCCCTTTAGGTACCGATGACAAACCTGGCCAAAGGTAGCCTTGATGAAGGAGCGTCTTTGGGGAATAGTGATCAGAAAGCCTTGTCGGACGTGAGTAATATCTGCGGTGGACATTAATTTCCCTGGTTTCAGTACCACCCCATATTGTTCCAAGGCTATAACTTCAGCATTAGGGGCTAGCCCTTCACGTGGGCTGGAGTCATTCCGCAACCCCTTAATGCCCCCTATCATGGCGAAAACGAACAGCACCGACCACTTCATTGTCATTGGTTTTAGCGCTAGTCCGTGAGAGTCAAGTTTATAGTTTAACTAAAACACGTTCACAACAAAGTTACCTTCACTTTTCTGCGCACCACTATCATCCATGCGCTGAAGTATGCCCTCCTCTCGGGCCCCCTGGTCCACTTAGTTTGGGACATGCTCATAGAGGTTTTGTCCATTGTCATTCACCACTCGCCTGATGATTCCGCTCTCGTCCTTGGTGACCGTGATCCTCAAGCCTCTCATACGTTCGCAGGACGAGGGGCGCATTGCTCTGAGGGGTCTTGGCCTAGTAGGTTCCAGTCCGAAACGGCCCCCGTTGGGTCGTACGACGGTTGGCTCGAGGGGTACGGGTGCGGCACTTGCGGTGGGTTTGTCGTTGGGAGTGGGCTCGGCCACAGTGGGCCCCCCGGCTGGCTGGTTGGCGTCCACTGCTGCTGGTTCCATAGCAGTGGTGAGGGATTGGCGCTGCAACTCGTCGTCAAGCTGCTCAAGTCTAAACAAGCGGGGTCCGCAGGCTGTAAGTGGTGGAGGAGGGGAGCTCCCGCTGGCCCGTTCCCCACCGGTGGGGTTGGCGCGTGTTGAACGGGTGCTACCTCCACTTTTAGTCCTGGAGCGGCGACGGTTAGCTGTTCCCCTCCCGTTCGCCTTTCCAGAGTGGGCAGAGGTCGACCGCCTCGTGTTGTTTGTTGTCTGGTACCTTCCCTGACGCATTTAGAGTTTTGGGTGGTCCTTTGAATGAAAGGAGCTACCTGAGTTTTAATCCCAGCTAACTGTTTGTTCGATTTTGGCACATCCAGTCCCACTGTCCTTCTAATTTCGTCAACAGTCTCAAATAGTTGGAACAGTGGCTGCGTAAGGTCCCAGAACCAGCCGGCCTGAATCTGCACCGGTCGGTTGGCCGCTTCCCCCTTCTGAACCGGCTTGGCCAACGCGGTTAGCCTTGGCTCGGGCTCCGAGTCACTCACCTCAGATAAATTGTAAAAGTCTTTATTTGCAGTCTTCTTTTTGGCTGGAATCGATTTAGCGGACTTCTTGGCTCCGCCTGCGGTCGTTCTGGTGGGCCGCCGGGCTGGTGTCCTTGGTTTCTTCCGGGCAACCCCGGCGTCGGTTGAGTCCGGACGGACACCGCCCCGGCCCGGCCAACTCCACCGCCTAAGGGTCTGAGCCGGTCGTTTCTTAGTACTCTCCTTCTCGACTGCCTTTTCTTTCATTTGGTAAAATCCTAAAAGAATGGCCCAACGAACATTCCCTTGGTGGGTAGCGCCCTCTGGTGGGGGCGGCTAATCCGTTTCCTTCTCAAGGGGACGATGATCCTCCCCTCCGTGTCCGCAGGGAAAGTAGTGGTTCCCTTTGGATTGCTATGAGGCTGGAGGGCTAGGCAATTCCCCATGAGTCGGTGGATCAGTGTTCCAGCTAAGTTCTCTTTCCGCTCCTTCCAGGAGAAGTCGAAAGTTGAACAATTTCTATCTCCAACTTTTGTTCAGAGATAGAATCAATGTCTATCTCCGTTTCCTTCCGGGCTGGATTATGCGTACAATCACCTGCAGCAGAGGTGACCGTCTAGGAGCAGAGTTGCGGACCGACTGGCGGATCGGCGCGGATCCCACGAAATTATAACCGATCCGCCTGCCCATGCCGTCTCCATATTTGGAGCTGTATCTTGTTTCAGGTGGGGGACGCTTGCATCCGGTCCCAGGAGATGACGCCAACCACTGGCATCTCCCTTGGTGTGCGCACCCTCCCTTTCTGCCACGCCCCTGGGCGCAGCGAGGTGGCCGTGAGGTAGGCCACCTGTTCCATTAGCGTTGATGCTAACGGTGCCGCTCCGTCGAGCCTTTATTTTCACAGGGCGGCAAGATTTCCTGTATTAATCATCCATGTCGTCGCTTTCCCCGCCATTGGACAGAGCGGCGTAGTTTGGGCGTCGGTTCCGACGCAGGTTATAGCCACCTTTCGTCGGGACATGGTCCTTTACTGTTTTTTCTGGGCTCTGTTCCGATGTATCCGAGATCGGTACATCACCGCAGGGCAGTTTTATGGGCTTGTTGTTGCCTGGAGGGGATCTCCCTTCCAACGGCTGGCTTTTGCCCCTTCGTTTAGCTCGTTTGCGTTTCCTCTGTCCATTAGCGCCAGCTGTTCCCCGTTCACAGGCGGCTTTGTTAGGAACAAAGGATAAGTTTGGTGACAGCGCGGTGTCCGCACTGGCGCCCTGACCATCAGTGATTTGCCCGTCCGATTCTGCTAAATCGGTGGCACTTGGACCAGGTTTTTGTGTAGGTACCTTCCTGGCCATAGGAATTGCATCATGCTCACGGGGACCGGTCATTCCCGTTGAGTTTTCAGTCTCAGCACCCCTTATGTTGCCATCCTTTTCAGCAATTTCACCCGTCGGGGTGTGATGCAATTCAGGGTTTCGGTCAGGATCTGCCCCTTTTGAGTTAGTGATTTTTGCTTCTCTCACCAGTTTGGGAATAACATGAGGGATGGCGGGAGACCAAGGCCCATGTGCAGGTTTGAGCTTTGAAATGTTCACTAAATGTTGTATTTGTTTCCCAGTTTTCAGCGACACCAGCCTAACGAGATGGTCCCCCTTAGTCTCTATTACCCTGTATGGCCCAGTATACCTGTTTGAGAACTTAGACGCTTTATTTTCACTGGCTAAAGGATCGTACATGTATACCATATCACCTTCGTACATCTGAGTGGGCCGCGCCCGCTCATCAATTCTTACTCTCAGATCTTTTTCATAGTTTTGAACTACTCTTTCTGCCATATTCCTAAACATAGCAATGTTGTCCTTTGTTTGCATGAAGAATTCACAGTCGTTTAGCATTTCAGGGATTGTTCCCTGCTCAGGCATTCCCATACTGATTGGATCTCTGCCAAACAGTAAGGTGTGAGGACTGTAGCCCGACCGCACACTGATCGTAGACCGAACCGTCCATAGCGCTATGGGGAGTAGATCGGTCCAGTTACAGTGGTCATCAGGAATATAGTATGCGATCAGGTTTTCAATGGTTTTGTGTAGTCTTTCTACCCGAGCGTTGCCGGTTGGCATTCGCCCGGTGGTGAACGTTTGTTTGCATGCCAATCGTGTAGTAATCTCCCGGAACAGCCCCGATAAGAAGGCCGCCCCCCGGTCTGTGTGCAGGCGGTTTACCCGTCCATACCGACACACTATTCCGGTTAGGAAGCAGTTGGCCGCGGTCTGCGCGGTGGAATCTTTAGTGGTGAAAGCCTCCGGCCAACCTGTTAGTAGGTCTATGAAGGTCATGATATATTTTGACCCATCCCTAGCCCTCTTTAGTGGCCCGATAAAATCACACTGTACCACCTCAAAGGGTCGGGTCGGCCTTTCCCAAGACTTGGCCAAAGCCTTGAAATGTGGGGCCCGCCTCCTCAGAGAGCAGGTCTCACAAGCTTTCACATAGTCCACTATGTCGGCGTTCATGTTTCGCCAGTAGAATTTATCAGAGATTTTGGTAGTAAGGTTACTGATCCCGACATGTCCCCCAGCCAAGATGTCATTATGTAATAGTCTCAGGACTTTGGGAATTAACCTACCTGGAACTATCATACGGGGTTTTAGTCTGACCAGTTGGTCTTGGTGTTTGTTATACCTTTTGACGTTGAACCTACAGAGCACCCCCGGTGCTACCATTCCCACAAAATCGGCTTGGTCCATTATTCGCCTAGCTTCAAGGGGATCTGTTGGTAGGTCTCCGTCCTGAAGGTAGTCTATCAATTGCGCGCACTCTGCATCTTGGAGTTGCGCGTTTATTACCGTAGCCACAGAAAGCTCTTCATCCTGAACTTCGGCCTCAAATAGCTCACATCCCACAGCGGGCTCATATTCTTCACCTGGGACATGTTCATGATAGACTCTAGACAAATAGTCCGGTAGAAAATGAGTCGCTCCTGGCTCATATATGATTTCAAAATCAAAATCTGATAGCGCTAAAGCCCACCGTCTCAGCCGGGCTGACGGGGCTTTGTAGGCACTTTGTAGCAGGGGGATCAACAGTTTGTGATCAGTCACTATTGTGATTTTAGCTCCCTGCAACATGTCCTCATAGTTCTTAATACCTTTAATTACTGCCAGAGCCTCTTTCTCTGTTACCGAATAATTTAATTCGGCGTCACGGAGGGTACACCCCCAGAAAGCAACCGGACGGTAGATTTCATCTAGCTTATGACAAACCGCTGCACCGCACGCGGCGTCTGATGCGTCAGTTAGTAGATAGAAATGCCCTCCTATATCTGGATGAATTAGTAAGGGCGGCGAGGTCAGCAGTTTCTTTAACTGTTGAAACGCTTCCTCGCAGGCCTCTGTCCACTCAAAATAGACTTCTTTCTTTAGCAGCCGGTTTAAAGGCTTTGCTAGATCAGCGAAATTAGGGACAAACGGTCGGTAGTAGTTACATAACCCTAGAAAGGATTTGATTGTTTTCACATTATGCGGGCGGTTAAAGGCTGTGATCTTTTCTGTGGTAACCTTTTGTGTAGCCACCCCTTCTGCGTTTACTACATGGCCGAGGAAATTAATCTCACTGCGGCACCATTCACACTTAGACGGTTTTAGTTTGAGGTTGGCTCTCGCTAAAGCTTGGAGAACCACCTCAACACTCGCCAGGTGTTCCTCAAAGGTGGTGTCGTAGACGATTACGTCGTCTAAATATGCTAAGCATGTTCTAGGAATCAAGCCTTTTAGCGCAATGGCCATCACCTTGGTAAACTGCCAAGGCGCGCCAACTAAGCCGAACGGTACTCGCTTATACTGATATACACCCATTGGGGTTTCAAAGGCAGTATATTTTCTACTGTCTTCTTCGATTACACACTGATGATAGCCGCTCAACAGATCTAAAGCTGTCCACATAGTGGGTTTCTTGTAAGCCATATATAAGAAAAGTGATCGCGCTGTAGGCATTGGGAATTTATCTTTGAAAGTGACCTGATTAAGCATGCGAAAGTCTGTACAGAGCCTAGGTTTGCCATCTTTCTTTTGCACTACCACCAGCGGACTTCGCCAAGCCGATTCGCTGGGCTCTATGACACCTATATCTATGAGTTGTCTAACCTGTTCATCGATGATGTCCATTTTCTGTGGAGAGTATCGGTACGGTCTAGAGCTTATTACTCCCTGCGACTCATCCACAATGATCCTCATCGGCGCTATTTCACAGTGACCTAACTCTTCCATTGAGAACGCTAGTGCATTTCTGTTGTTATTAAGCATTTGTCTAAACCTTACCTTTTGTTCTTCGTCTAAGCACGACTCGGTTAGATCTATTTTACTTACATTTTCATCCATTTCACCTCGGGATTTCTCCTCAGAGGTTTGGCTTTCCATTTGCACTGCGTCTTTCATTACTTCTACAGAAATCCTACAAATGGACATTGGGGTCTCTGTTTTAGTTAGATAACACAAGTCTAGGAACTCTTCTATCTGGTCTTGATTTACCTCAGGCACTGCGCATTCTTCTGCAAAAGCTAACACTTCCTGTGGAGTGATTTCTTGCATTTCATCTAGCGGATTCATGACTTTGATCCACCACTGACTTCCCACCGTATTCACGCACCCCTCCACTAGGACAGGGGCAGTGACTGCTGGTGCGCAGTAAGCTACTGGTGAGTCTAATCCCAGCGGCTCTCGGGTGGTAACCGGTATGATGCATTCATTTCCCGGTGGAATTTTCACTGTTTCTTTGCTGACTATAGGGTGTCCACAAAACACTTCTATCTTTGCGCCTGGTAGAGATAAATCTGATTGAAGCACTGTTAATAAGTTTCTACCGATTACTATTAAGTGGCATAGATCGTCCACTATGTTGAAATCATAGCAAACCACCGATCCCTGGATTGAAAACTTACATCTAATTTGTTCTAGTATTACTTGAGACGAATTGTCTGCCAAACTGATGTTTCCCTTCGATACTTTCCATTCATCTAAAATGCATTGTTTAGGGATCTGCTGTTTACAATGGGTGGACATGAAGCAATCGCTCGCTCCTGTGTCTACTAAAGATCTAACCTCCTTCTGATCATTAAATCTTAACGTTAAGAAAAATGCTTCGTCTCCTATCTCTCTCCTAGCCGGTCCGTCCACTGCGCCTAATTCTATCGTGGAATGAACGGACCCCTCCTCTAGTTTCCCTGACTCTTTTGTTCTGTGCCACTGGCTTTACTATCTTTGTACATCCGCGGGGGGTTTTCCTTCAACCTATTCTTTAGCCACAAGCACGCTTCTGTAGAGTGACCATGTTGTTGGTGAATGATACAAAACTTACTTTCATCGAAAGGCAACCTGGGTCTCTCCACTTTCTGCTGAGTTGTTGGATTCTTTCCTTTGTCTGCCTCTCTGTTCGGGGCGTTATTAGATTTAGCCTTCTGATCTGGATTCCTTTCACCTTTCTGATTTTCATATCGATCTTTTCTTTCATAACCCTGCTGTTTATAGTTACCACTACTCTGGGGAGCTCCGCTTTGCCCTGGTTTTGGTTTCTGAAACCATGGAGCGGCCTCCAGTCGGGCCAGCACCACTCCAAACCGTTCGGAGATGGAGTTTAGGGCCGCGGTCTCCTCCGATTCTTGGCTTCCAGCCAGTTCGCTCACTGCATTGGATATTTTGGTTCCCCCTTTGCCTTTGTCCAACGATTCTAGTCTCGTTGCACAGTCCACCGCTTCGGTGAACGACTTAGGGTCCAGTATAGCTACTTGTCTGGCTACGCCCTGTTTTAATCCCTCTAAAAACACAGCCAACATCATGCTTTCACTCGCCTCTGCCTTAACTTGCTTTTGCTTCAAGACACCTGCAAATTCAATCACACTCTGGTCCTTTCCTTGTTTGAGGGCGCAGAACTCTGCGTGTTTCTGCCACTTAGCTCTTCGATCACCGAAGATCTTTGTCATTTGAGCTTCTAGTTTCTCAAACGTGTCTTTTTCACTCTCAGCTAACGCTCCTGCCCAGTCGTCTGCCCTTCCCTTTAGGCCTAACAGCGCCATATTCAGGAGATGGGCGTTCGACCAGTCATAGATAGCTTTCAGTCGTTTCAATTCCCTGAAATACTTTTCTATCTGCTCATCTTCCTTCCCACTAAACCATGGTAACCTAATGTTCGGTCCCCTTTGGTGGCCATGGTGGGTCGTTTCACGCCCTGGCGCTGGTACTTGACCCAGTGCCAAACCTAGCTGGGGTAGAATTTCCCAAATATTTGGTTGATTTGGCGGGTTTGGAGGATTGTTCTGTCCTGGTGGGCCCGGTGGACCTGGCGGTCCTGGGGGGTTGGGTGGACCTGGCGGTCCTGGCGGGTTGGGTTGATTAGGTTGGTTTAGAAAAGGGTTGTTGGGTTGGTTCGGAGGAGGATTATTAAGTTGGTTTAGAAAAGGATTGTTGGGTTGGTTTGGAGGAGGGTTACCAGGTCCTAGTGGGTTCGCCTGGTTATTCTGGCCTGCCGGAGCTTGCTGACCCTGTTGGTTACCCGCTCTTCCTCGACCTGCGTTAAGGTTGGCTGCGATCGCCATCGCCTGCAATAGGTAAGGGAGCATGTTTTGCTCGATCCCACCTCCTGCTGGCACGGCTCGGCCAGGCTGTTGGCCCGGTTGGCCATTCCCATTATTTTGTTGCAGTTCCCCAGGGTTTACCCCAAGATTAGGCTGCTGTATTCCCGGATTCACACCACCATCTCCCCCTTCACCAGGTTGCTGAAGTCCCCCAGGATTTATCCCCAGATTGGGCTGATTCGGAGGGGGATTAACAAGAAGGTTTTGAGGAGGATTAGGCCCTTGTGGGTTGGCCTGATTATCCTGGCCTCCTTGGGCCTGTTGGTTAAGAGGAGGGTTAAGCCCTTGAGGATTGGCCTGATCGTTCTGGCCTCCCTGAGCCTGTTGGTCAAGGAGAGGGTCAAGCCCTTGAGGGTTGGCCTGATCGTTTTGGCCTCCTTGAGCTTGCTGGTCAAGGGGAGGGTTAAGCTCTTGAGGATTGGCCTGATCGTTCTGGCCTCCTTGAGCCTGTTGACCCTGTTGGTTACCCCCTCCTCCTTGACCTGCCTGCCCAAGGTTTCCCATTGCTTGCGCTAGGAAAGGATACAACACATGGTGTTGTATAGGCCCAAGGTCAATCCCACCTCCTGCCGGCGCGCCTCGGCCCGGTTGTTGGATTGGGATTCGGCCATTACCATCGTTTTGCTGATGTCCCCCAGGGTTTACACCTCCAGCTCCCCCTTCACTGGGTTGCTGGAGTTGGTCTTGATCACCTCTTTCTCCTACTAGATCCACCAAAGGTACTCCTCCCTCCGCCATATTATCTTCGTGGATGTTTTGTATATCGTGATCGTCCCACTGTTCTCTCACAAGTATTTCCTCTACACTAATCTCGTCCTCACTTTCTTGTTTGTCTTTCTTACCTGTGTCTAAAACATCCTCGGTAATAAGTTCAAACGATGACGAGCGCGATTTCTCTCCTCTAACTAGTTTTCTCTCGGGACTGCCCTCTCTGACATTTGCGACAGCTTGTTCTGTTTCACTGTCTCCTTCCTCGTCTTCGCTTTCGTATTTATCATACGGCTCAGGGGCTGCAAAGTCCCCTTCTCCTTCGTGATAAGCTTTCTTTACCGTACTACCTTCCTCGTCTCTATCACTTAGGATTTCTAGCGTTTCCCTTTCTGCTTTATCCTGATCGCTTAACCTTTCTAACTCTTCATGCTCCTCGGAGCCTGTTTCTGCTAACTTTCTTATGAGATCTGCCGGGTTAGAACCATACTCATCTAATCCCAGATCTGGAACCTTCGCTCCTTTATTAGCGTCGTCCAAGTTCTCCTCAATATCAAAGGTTAGTCTATAGGGTTGTAAATTGCCTACTTTGTCACTGTTTCCCTCTGCTTCCCTTCCCACTCCCCTGTCCCCTCCTACTGTCTTTCCTTTAGCTACAGTGGGGTTAGGAATGGACGCCCCCGGGTTGGGGTGAGTCGGTGTTACCAGTGGGTGACTGATAAACTCAAGTCGTTGGGGTAATGGATAGGTGAGAGAGCTCCCATCAGGTAGAGTTACCGGATTTTCGGGGCGTTTTCCCCCTGATGGGCTGGAGTTAACAGCGGTGTTTTGTCGTCGTTTCTGGTTCCCTGAGGAAAATAGGTTATCCTCATCGAAAACTTCCTGTTCACTTTGTCCTCCTGCTGCAGGTAGTAAACGATAGGGAACTCCTTGACTACACCACGGATTGTTCACGTCGGATTCACAAGTAGAATGAGAGCTAGCACCAGGTTCGTGGTCCGTAGGTGGTACGTACCCTGGATTCCAATATTGCTGATATTGTTTGAGACGGTTCTTCCCTTCAACTCGTCCCGAGTGTGTTAGGGTTTCAAGTCCTTCGTCAAGAACCGGCCTATCTTTGGACCCTAGGTGCCAGGGAAATGGTTTACCTCTGCCACGGGTTTGGTAATTTTGTGCACCTTCGGGGCAGAGCTGCTTGGGTCTGGCTGCGACCTCCTGTCTCTGTGCTTCCCCGTCTAAGGGATTACCTACCAGGTGGCAGTTTTCCACATTCCCTGTATATGATGTTGACACATCGTGTCCTGCGGGCCGCAAAGATTGAGGCTTGGGGTTAGATGAAGCCTCAAAGTTACCGGTGGCTGACATCAAGGATGAGCAAAACGGCACAAGTCATGTTTCGGGTAATCTCCACCAAATGAACTATTGTTAATGTTTGTTTTTATACTGCGTGATGCGTATATAACTAAGTATCCATGAGTCGTTTGTCCAGAATGTCTGAGTCAATCAGACTGCGTTTAAAGTTAGCTCATTCACTTCCCAATAGTTCAAAAGAAATGAACGATGAGGGAGCTCTTAATATGAAAGGGTTTTTATTCAGTAAACATCTCATCCCGAGTCAAAGCCACTGTGTATGAGTCTCCATCAGTCCACCTCCCATCTCCTATCAGCAATCAACCACATTTAGAATACAAGTTGTTCCAGCACATTCTAGACCGCTCTCGCGCTTAGCTCTATCACAATCCTATGTCCGAGGTAGTTGGTATAGGTAAACTCCAGTCTGCTACGCGGGAGCCGATGTACTTACTCCGAGTAGCTCCTTTGCTAAACTCACTCAGCTGACATTCTCACTAAAACTCTACTAACTGCTTCGCTCCCTACCTTGCAACGCCTTTTATACTGGTTAACAGGTGGCGCTGGGAGCGTAAGATATTTCTTCTAGAAGTAGACTAGACATAGACTTGCTAAGCCTGATCCTTGATAGATTATATAACATGAGGATATATTAAAAGTGCTAAGCTATTAGTACAATTGAAGGTCGGTTGAACTTGAAAGATTTGAAATAGGGACATTTGTCATGGAACCAAGTTGCAACTGCTAAGGCTGTGCCAAATTTCAATGAGGGCAAACTGACTTTGAGAAACACTGGGTGTGACCTAGTTTCTTGCTGCCCAATTCAAAGTGGAAAATATGTGAGATAGCATGCACTGGGCAGTAGGGAACCAATACCTGACCGATGAGGTGAGCCTGCAGTCACCTGGTTCCGTAGTGTAGTGGTTATCACGTTCGCCTCACACGCGAAAGGTCCTGGGTTCGAAACCCGGCGGAACCTAGAGGCAGGGGGATGTTTTTGTGAACTGGTTTATGATGTGACCTGTCTATTTGTAGTTTTCATATGCTTGATGGCAGTCTTGACCTTGACTGCAAAACGGACACCTTGGGAACGGCAGTTGTAAAGCCTATCTTGGCCAAAGTACTGTGGACCTATTCAAGGTAAAGAAAAGATTGGGAGAAACATATTGGAATGGGAGACTGGACCAACTGGTTCCGTAGTGTAGTGGTTATCACGTTCGCCTAACACGCGAAAGGTCCTGGGTTCGAAACCCGGCGGAACCTAGCAGTTGTGTTGTTTTCCATTAAAGCTTCAGAAAAGCATTAGATCAGACTCCAGCTGGGTGACTTTTTCCTAGTATTGCTAGAATAATTGGCCAAAGTGAAACCAATGTTTCAAAGAATGTGAGATTTGGGCAAAGAAAGGATGATTTCATTAAGTTCTTTCCCAGGCTAATCCAGTGATGCTGGGTATTAGGGCAAAATGCTCTTCTGTCAGTTTTCAAAAAACCCTGGTAGATCAAAAGCAGAATGGGTGTCGGTGTGAGATTGAAGGTCGGTTGAACTTGAAAGATTTGAAATAGGGACATTTGTCATGGAACCAAGTTGCAACTGCTAAGGCTGTGCCAAATTTCAATGAGGGCAAACTGACTTTGAGAAACACTGGGTGTGACCTAGTTTCTTGCTGCCCAATTCAAAGTGGAAAATATGTGAGATAGCATGCACTGGGCAGTAGGGAACCAATACCTGACCGATGAGGTGAGCCTGCAGTCACCTGGTTCCGTAGTGTAGTGGTTATCACGTTCGCCTCACACGCGAAAGGTCCTGGGTTCGAAACCCGGCGGAACCTAGAGGCAGGGGGATGTTTTTGTGAACTGGTTTATGATGTGACCTGTCTATTTGTAGTTTTCATATGCTTGATGGCAGTCTTGACCTTGACTGCAAAACGGACACCTTGGGAACGGCAGTTGTAAAGCCTATCTTGGCCAAAGTACTGTGGACCTATTCAAGGTAAAGAAAAGATTGGGAGAAACATATTGGAATGGGAGACTGGACCAACTGGTTCCGTAGTGTAGTGGTTATCACGTTCGCCTAACACGCGAAAGGTCCTGGGTTCGAAACCCGGCGGAACCTAGCAGTTGTGTTGTTTTCCATTAAAGCTTCAGAAAAGCATTAGATCAGACTCCAGCTGGGTGACTTTTTCCTAGTATTGCTAGAATAATTGGCCAAAGTGAAACCAATGTTTCAAAGAATGTGAGATTTGGGCAAAGAAAGGATGATTTCATTAAGTTCTTTCCCAGGCTAATCCAGTGATGCTGGTTATTAGGGCAAAATGCTCTTCTGTCAGTTTTCAAAAAACCCTGGTAGATCAAAAGCAGAATGGGTGTCGGTGTGAGATTGAAGGTCGGTTGAACTTGAAAGATTTGAAATAGGGACATTTGTCATGGAACCAAGTTGCAACTGCTAAGGCTGTGCCAAATTTCAATGAGGGCAAACTGACTTTGAGAAACACTGGGTGTGACCTAGTTTCTTGCTGCCCAATTCAAAGTGGAAAATATGTGAGATAGCATGCACTGGGCAGTAGGGAACCAATACCTGACCGATGAGGTGAGCCTGCAGTCACCTGGTTCCGTAGTGTAGTGGTTATCACGTTCGCCTCACACGCGAAAGGTCCTGGGTTCGAAACCCGGCGGAACCTAGAGGCAGGGGGATGTTTTTGTGAACTGGTTTATGATGTGACCTGTCTATTTGTAGTTTTCATATGCTTGATGGCAGTCTTGACCTTGACTGCAAAACGGACACCTTGGGAACGGCAGTTGTAAAGCCTATCTTGGCCAAAGTACTGTGGACCTATTCAAGGTAAAGAAAAGATTGGGAGAAACATATTGGAATGGGAGACTGGACCAACTGGTTCCGTAGTGTAGTGGTTATCACGTTCGCCTAACACGCGAAAGGTCCTGGGTTCGAAACCCGGCGGAACCTAGCAGTTGTGTTGTTTTCCATTAAAGCTTCAGAAAAGCATTAGATCAGACTCCAGCTGGGTGACTTTTTCCTAGTATTGCTAGAATAATTGGCCAAAGTGAAACCAATGTTTCAAAGAATGTGAGATTTGGGCAAAGAAAGGATGATTTCATTAAGTTCTTTCCCAGGCTAATCCAGTGATGCTGGTTATTAGGGCAAAATGCTCTTCTGTCAGTTTTCAAAAAACCCTGGTAGATCAAAAGCAGAATGGGTGTCGGTGTGAGATTGAAGGTCGGTTGAACTTGAAAGATTTGAAATAGGGATTATGAAAGATCAATTTTTTATATCCTATCCTAGAAGTTGACGGCATGTAAAAGAAATTGTTCACATAGAATACTTTGTTAACGTAGCTCCTGTAAAATGTTATAGAATCTTTTATTTCTATAATTGCCAAGTTTCTGTCTACCACTTTATGGTAATAAAATTGATAAATAACACAAAAATTTGGTGACACTCATAAATTTTTGAAAATCTGAAAAATAGATTCAGAACAAGGTATCATCATTAGATCTGAAAGGAACTTTGACTTTCGTTTAGCATTTAGGACTACATGGTTGACCTCAATTGCCTCAGATATTGGTTGATTGTTGGCATGATAATTTTAGACGAGTGGGAATGTTGCTGCAGGGGACTTATGTACACAGAATGCAGTAAAAGCATCATATTTCGAACTTGCAGAATATGTCCCTTTGTACCTTTGTGTACATAGCACATATATCTCAGTTGGCGATCCGTCTGTAAAGCAACACCATACTTTCTGTTTGGTCTGCATACAGTGCATACTCGGTGGTGTGGTGTGGTTGGCAGTGGGGGGCATGGTGGTGGGCAGTGGGGGTAGTCTTGGGACATCTGACTATCCGCACAGCAGTCTGTCGATGTCAAGGGCCATCGATTTGGTCCAGAGCTGGTTGCACCAGTGGGGCTGTATGCGGCTTATCGGAGCTGCTCGGCACCGCTCTGGGTTTGTCGAGCTGCTCGGGGCAGGAATAACCATTAACGTATATCATGTCCACCGGTAATTAAAAGCTCACTGCGCACTTCCTCATCCATGTTTCTAGCAATACACTCCATTCTATCGTATTATCTAAGGTTAATATTGAGTATAGAAAGGCTTCCGGGGCAGGATCACCACAGTGTTTGGTAATTCTCTCTTCAGCAGTAATATTTAGAACGGCGTTGCTTCCAATCTTTACCAAAGCCCCAGCCATTCACCACTGGACCCAGAGTGAGCCAGAGCCATGGACAGTACTAGTCTTAGTGGAGATAAATGCGTGTATACCAACTGAAACCTGTTACTATGATTAAAAGCCAAAGCACCAGCAGCCAGCAGAGGAACAGGCTACCCGAGATTATGACCCACGTACGAGAACCTAACAGTCAGGTAGGGCGCCTGACTGCGGCGTAGATCTAGAGGTCCCGGGTTCGCCTCCCGTGTGTGCAGCTAAATATAACTTGCGTTCATTAAATCCCAAAAACGCCTGTTTACTTTGGTATCCAAACGCAAGTAAACTTGCGTTTTTGTGATTAAAGGAACGCAAGTTGCACTGAACGCATCGTGGATTATATCCTTTTACTTGCATTCATACTTGCGTTACCTGAATGCAAGTAAAAACGTAAGTATGAATGCAAGTAAATACTGAAAATGCTTACGTTTGCTTGCACAACATACATGTACAACATGATCACAGGACTCTTGAGTATCTTATATTTAGCTGCACACACGGGAGGCGAACCCGGGACCTCTAGTAATATTATATTATAGAGATACGATACTCATATAACATACAGGTGACTGGGGAGGCTTTATGCAAGGGGAGGGAGGCTGCCATGAGCTAGTCCTCATTAACTTGCAAAGTGGTGCCCACCTAACGTGGCAGCTGTCGGAGATCATGTTGGGGTTTAGGTCCACTGGGGGCCGGCTAACGACTACGTGATGTAAAAAGGCGCAGCTGTTTCCTGAACGCCCTGCTTTAACCACCCTCCCCAGTGCCCACGTCCCCCACTGGTCAGCGCCTCGTCTGGACTGGTCAGCGGCGCAGAAAAAAAACCTTAAGGAGATGCAGATGGGAGAGTACATATATATCGAGAGCAGGGCTAGTGCAATGAGCCGGCAGTTGGGAATTGGTCGGAGATGGGCTGGGTGGCAGGAGGAGGCGGCTGGGCCGGCGCATCAGGCATCAAATACGGCGGGATTAGGGTATCGGATCCAGGGCTTCGGGAGACTGCCAGGCGGCGCGCTCCGACGCCCTGGAGATCGATGATGCCAATGCATGTGTAATGTGAGGGACCCCACCCCCACCCGGTGAGCTGCTCAGCTATTGCCCAACTCCAAATGAGTTGCTCATCAGTTGCGATCTGTTTCACCCCGGCGTCAGAAGTCCCCCATATTCCCCGTATATATCTTTCGATCCGCCCAAACATCTATTTATCTGTCCATCCGCCCCCAGTCGCTCCCATCTGCTCTTCCACTCCACCAGTGGCCGCATGGAGAGAGCAGCTCCAGGCAGAGAGTGAGCTGCTCAGTGGGTCTATGCGGTAGGAGGGGGCTGGGAAGTAGTCGGCAGACCTTAGCCCTATGGCCGGACAGTGTAGGGTGTAGCGCTAAGTGGCCGGACGTGTGGGTCCGTGTTAGGGCTGGTCGAGTTTGTATGCCCAGTGTGTGTTGGTCAGCGCGGGCCTCGCCAAAGCCGGCCGGGGGCGCCTGTATGGCCGTGACGCCGCCCCTGTAACAGGCGACGTGCACGGAATGTGGCGCCGCGTGGACATCACCTTCACACCCTCAAAGCTTGGGAAGTTCAGCCCGCGCGCGCTCAGAGCAAGCACCCTGAGCTGCTCACGCTGGGACCACGTGGACGTGCGCTGGTGAGCAACTCGCGTTTTTGTGTGTGTGTTTTTTTTTATTCACCGCGCGGGCGTGCCTGGTGGCGGGCGGCGGGCGGCGGGAGCAGCTCGAAGCGCCAGAATAAGACGGCGGCCGATGGCGGAGGGACGCCTCGCGTTGGCCGCGGCGCGTCGTTGCAGGGCGTTTGCCACCAGGAGCAGCTCCTAATCAGGTTTGATCGTAGACACCGCGGACAGGAAGCACAGCTGATAAGGCCATCAGGCCGCACGGAGGGCGTCAGGCGAGGCAATAGATAGCGGCGGGCCGCGGGGAGCGGGGAGCGCGGCCACCGGGGCGTCGGGCACCGCGTCAGGTGAGTGGAGGCGACAGGGGGCGGGCAGAGAGACGGGCTGTCGGCCTTAACGTAATAACGGGGTGGTCAGGGGGAGTGGATCTAGTGGTCACACAGACATCGATAAGGCTAGTGCTGCTTTAGAGTGCCAGAGGGACAGGATTGGAAAGGGATACATGTCTTTCACGAGGTAAACTTTTATATGAAGTTTATAAGTAATCTTAAAATAAGTGGCTGACAAATCTGAAGTAATTTATCATTTCAGAAACATTATTTAAACAAAGGACATACAGCATTGATTAGGCGATTGAAGAGGAACCCAGGCATTTGATGAAATAACACTCTGCAATTAATGCATGAGACCAGTATTTTTGTTGCAACCAGAATTAAGTTGGAGAAAACACCACATGTTCCGTGCAGAGAAGTCTTAATTAGCACATCAGTCGGTATGCCTGATTGACATATGCAGCTCATTCAGCGTTTCCTGGCTACATTTCGAGCATGAGTCAGTCTAGGGAAAACATTTGAAGTATGTTTACAAAATGAACGTTTCTCTGGGAGGTTACCTGACAAAATTGCTCTCTGACTTTCGGATTATCTTGATTGCAATAACATAAAAATACACATTCAAAGCGTGAAGCATAAGCAACATTTGAAACGTGTTTACAAAGTGACCATTTCTCAGCCATAATACTTCAGTTCATTGGCTTCAGGTTTATCTTAATTGCATAAACAAACATTGGCATACTATGTAACATGGCTTCAATAAGCTCCACCAGGTCCCTCTGCAGGGTCAGTGAATTATACATAGAGTGGACAGCACGCGACGGGTGGATTGGGTAGATGTAGCAATTGAGCTTATTTGTTCAGTGCTTCATTGCTTTTTGCGTTGTTGTGTAAATATAAAACTTCGAGGAGACTCAGAAACATTTTGAATGTTTCAGCCTGTGCTGAGTCAATTATATTTCTATTTTCATTGTTCAATAACGAAAGAATTACTTACATATTAAACGTTAAAATTAAACCAAATGCAGCATGAGTAACACACACATTTACAAATTGACCTGATTGAATTGTTTTGAATAGTTTTTGCTCGTATCTTACACTATTTTAAAAGGAGTTTGGTGTTAAAAGATTTGTCGACCTTCCCAAAACGTTATATTAATGTTCCGTCGACTGACAGATAAATCACATTACGGCCGAATCTCAACTGTTGTCGCAGTTTGACCGGTTTGCTGCAACATGTATTCGTGTTCGAAATCCTCCGGGTGTTTACGTCTGTGGTTAAGGGGGTGTTTCATACTGGTCGTAACTCTAAGATCGTATTTTTAATTAAGATATTTTGACATTTTCATTATTGTGTATCAGACGTATGATCTTGTATTCCTGTTGTTAACTATTTATTATGTGATAGAGTTAAGATTATTGACTTTTGAAAACATCTTATCTTAAATTTTGATATATAAAAAAACGTGTTTTCGAGTCTCCTAGTGTGAAACGTGCCTTAAGTCCTTAAAACAAAATGAAATGTAATCCGAATGTGCGATAGTACCTGATTTCTAATCTGAACAAGATGCTGATCGAAAGTATTATTTATGAGTTTCAATTTAGACTGAACAATAACATTATTTGACCGAATCTCGCAACAAGAAAAGTTACATATTTTGTATCTTCTCCATCCTATCTCATTTACTAATACATCCAATCTACATTGTATAACCAAAACAAAATTAATAGCAAAAGCGTCTTTGTAAGGTTCTCGTTTACCTATAAAACAAGCCATAAAAACTGTCGAAACTCGAAGATAGCAAAAATGTATCGTGTTTAATAATTGTTATACAATTTCTCTCAACTATATGTACACATAATATATGAGTCAATAGAGTTTGTAGAAACGTCGATTTCTGGGTATACGTTTAGCAGTTATGTCTATTAACAAACATAATCGGTCTATTTACCCCATTTAATTGAGTGGGCGTGGTCTGTTAGACTATTACATGTTCTCATGACCCCACAATCATGGGTTACGTTTTTCAAGATTTTCGACAACAATTAGATATATATATATCCCAGTCTATGGACATAGTTAAAGCACACACGCACGTGTGCATGTGTCTATCATATAGTCATCTGAAACATACCATTATCTATCATTTAAACTAAAATCTTGTTTTAATTTCATCATTCACATGAAGTAAAAGGGCCGGCCAAAGGATACTATATACCCTGTGTTGCCCTTGCTTGTAGCTTCCCAAACAAGGGCGTCCACTCTTGGTACCATACAGTAAGAGCATGTTTATTTTCCTAGAGCAAGGTGGTCGATAAACAGTACAAATCTATTTCCATTCCCCTTCGCGTGTCATGAAGGAATAACAGTAGACAAAGATAGTGTCAGCCTACAAGTATCAGATGTGGGTACCCATAGCATTTCGGTGTTCATTGTTTGTCTTGTTAGTGATAGAATTATCCATATTCACTGTGACTGAATGTTTTCTTATACGATGGTTCATGTGGCATGAAGGTAATCTCTTTCATTTGAAACTTTTTCTTATAGCCCACATGTATAACAGTCAGCAGGTGGATTAAGTTCCCAAACACAAAATGTTTTCTAATAAAAACTAAATGTACGTAGGCCACTACTGTCTAGCTAGCCGTATTGTGGTAGTTCCAGAATAATAGCTATATTGTTAGCAGGTTAGAGGAGCTAGGGAAATGGGCGCTGTTCTTTCAGCCTGCAATGTGCATGGCTTTTTAAGTAGGCTGTAACGACATAGGAGCTGTTGGGTATATCAAGTTTGTCCCTGTTTTTAACGGGTTACATTATCAGATGGCCGGATGGGCAGTGTAACTATAGGCGGGGAGTGGAGTCCACACACTCTGGAGTTAGCCTGGCTTCAGTCTGGTGGCTTCCCTGGTTAGAAAGCAGAGTCCGCGTGACCACATGCCGGCGCATGCGCATGGGGCACACGCACAGCGCCCCCTGGTGACAGAGAGCCTGATGACTTGTGTAATGCCGACATGCCCCCGGGGACCTGCGCCTAAAACCCCCGCCATCTTTTTCTAAACAACATGACCTTTGCTCGTCACCAGCCATCCGACAAACAACACGATGATAGGAAGCCTACATCATGTGGTATGCTGCACCTACTTAGGGGCTTTTTCTCTACCAATTTGTTGTATTCATACACGGGACTGGCACCTAAAACTCCCACTGTCTTTTTCCATACAATATGACGTTTGCTCATCACCAGCCATCAGACAAACAACACGATGATAGGGAGCCTACATCATGTGGTATGATGCACCTACTTACGGGCTGTTTCTCTACCAATTTGTTTCTATTCATATAAGGGATGGCACCTAAAACCCCAACCTTCTTTTTCAAATTATATGACTTTTTGTTCATCACCAGCCATCACACACGATGATAGGAAGCCTACATCATGCTATATGGTGGACTTACTTAGGGCTTTTTTTTCCGTACCAATTTGTTGTATTCATATCAGGGACCCTCGCAGTCCTTTTCCAAATAACAGGACCTTTGCTCATCACCAGCCATCAGACAATATGATAGGAAGCCTACATCATGCTGTCTGGTCCACCTACTTAGGGCCTTTTTCTCCGCCAATTTGTTCTATTCATACGGAGGGAACGCAATATAGCCTGGGTTGGTAGGAACATTGCAGATAGAACGCAGGCACACACCCAGTCCACCCAACTAGCTCCCCTCCGCCCCTCTCCCTCAGAGAACCTCTCACAGTCCGGGCGACAAGACCTCTGTTTTGTATCAGTCCGCACAGTGCAATTATCCCAGTCAATACGATTTCAATTTCCTCTTGCTCCGGTTTCAAATGGCAGGTGGTAGGCACTGAGGAGATGACATCGATTGGGGGCGGGTGGCCGATTGCCATACACCTCCAGGGGGTGCCAGGGAGGCGGGCAAAGTGAAAGGCAAAGCGCAACAGCCTCTCCTGCCTCTCTGGGCAGGCAGTAGTCTGCACCATGGAGGACACCCATAAGGGTAGGACAAAGGCATCTGGCATTTTTCCCAGCTTCTGTGGCTGGAGGCTAGGACATTCTTAGACGGTCCATCCACACTTCGCCATTGTCCTATGCGGGAAAGACTGTCTAATTCAACAGTTCTCTACTCAATACTGCTCTGTACTTCTACGTTCCCGTTTCTGGCCTGACTTACACAATACAATGTGAAGCTAGACTATAACGCTCCAGGGAAAAGAGAACAGGAATACTGGATGGTTACAAAAAGGGCTGAGTGAGGAGCCGTTAGCGCTCTGAGAGACAGTGGCTAAAACAATGTGACAGGTACAAGGCTGTGCCCACGTGAGGCACAGACAGTGATAAGCTAAATAATACACTCTGACAGAGAATGCCACTACATAGAGAGATGCAGATAAAAGAGAAACATGACAGCTTACTGTACTGATGTTTCCTGCACAAAGTCTAAATGCCTTATGAGATATGATAAACGCGACGTATGTAATGTAATAGATATGGCCAAAAGCAAACGCCGTAGACAAGCAGCAACATTTGGATGGCATTTGAATAGTCATATATAGATGTTTTGATAACGTCTGCAACAAGTACTATAAATTTTTGTAAGAGACGATTTCCTCAGATTTCCTACTCAAAGTTATGGGATCGTATACAGTGTCAATTATCTATGTATCATGGAACGCTTTTTTATCATATCTATCTATGTATCATAGAACGCTATTTTATCATATTTGAAGAGAAGACAGAAAAAATGTTAGTAGTATATGATATTGTTGCTTTTACACGCGGGTTAATATGTGCACGAATACTAGGCACTCTAAATCTTTTAACCGTTTTGTTCTAAGGACCACATGCTTGTAAGTTTATCAAATAGGCATTGTTTACCATCTTGATAGTTAAACAGAGCAGTGTGTTCAGGGCAATTTCGTCTCACTTTTTAATGCTATGTTCACAGATTTAAAACAGACAATTAGATAAATCAGCACACACGCTATACTTATCTGTAACACTGCAGGTTAATAATGAGAGACAATTAGAGAGTAACTTGCTAGTTCTACAGGGGTTTCAGAAAGTATGTAGTATTATAATGTATGTACATTACGTTTACTGTCCCATTTACTATTGCACAATACTATGAACATTCCATAAATGTGTCAATCATTGAATCATCATTGATCAATGCACTGATGTGAGTTACGTACGTTCCACTGCCCACATAGAGGCAGCAGTCACTGGGAACGTCTCCTGTTTCATAAGACGTTGTGTAATCTTCCTCTATTTGTTATTCTTGCAGAATAACCGTGGGCCACAGGCGAGGCAGGACTACTGATGACCCGGTCATTCTTCATGGCGTCTTGAGTACTTAACGATCATTCCACTGTCTGCGATGGACCTGACTGTATGGCCTATGGATTTTCTGAGGACCATGTATACAAAAGGGACGGATTGACATGGGTGTCTGGTTAGAGGGCATCTAACAGATGTCTGAGGATTTACATACAGAGCCCATGGGCTTAGTCGGAGTGGTCTGAAATAACCAAATATCCCTTCAGGGCTGCAGGCAGGCATTCGTCACCCAACTCACCACCCAGCACGGCCCGCCCTGGAGCAGTGAGCGGGACTAGACCCCCGTGTCGCGTGTTATCCAGACTACGCCTGTATAGATTCTATCCGAGCCAGGCACCCATCCACCCACCCAGCCAACCAGCCACTCCACTCCCTGATCTAGCTTTGCAAACTGATCCTCCTGGAGAGCTCCTGCCTCCAGCCTGCAAAACCTTCTCACTCCGCCTCATCCTTCACAAACTTCACCCCAAAAGCGGCCTCCTCCTGTCGGCTGAAAGTGCGTGGGAATAAACTCATCCTTTCTTTATTGCCTTGGGGCCATAGTGCTCTATTGCCTCACAGAAAGCACACCTCCAGGAGTTTAAACCTGCTCCTGCGGGGTCAGAGCCGCTGATACCGGCTGATCGCTTCGGTATAGAGCAAACCCTGGAGG
Organism: Lepidonotus clava; assembly: GCA_936440205.1. Taxonomy (NCBI): domain Eukaryota; kingdom Metazoa; phylum Annelida; class Polychaeta; order Phyllodocida; family Polynoidae; genus Lepidonotus; species Lepidonotus clava. The sequence goes on from OW387135.1 coordinate 27,835,000, forward strand.
ACTAACCCCTCCAGGGCAGAGACGCGCACCTGGGATTAAAGCAGCCGCAATCCCCTTTCCCTATTCCCCAGTCGCGCAGGGCTAGGTGGCTGGAGGATCTCCATATCTCATACTGGAGGAACCTGCCTGCCCTCCTGGTGGGAGCGCTGGGTAGGGGATGAACGACGGCCACCGGGGATCCATTCCCCGCCCGGAGGACATGTATAAGCGCCGCCTCCGTGGAGGCACCTGAAGAGCAAGCCGAATCTATCTGACTAGGACCCTGGAGAGACACATGGGCTGTATCTCCGCAGATGAGCAACTCAGTAAACGGTACATCCAGGGGAACCTAACTGCCATCTCCAATGAGCGACTCATGGATCATTCCAGCGTCAAGTAGCTCAAAAACTCCCACTCAGTTAACACCGGCGCGTGTTGCCAATGGGCAATTTCTGACACAGAGGTTTCAATTAAGGAACCCCATTGAAACAGCTGAATTAGTTGAGGATTTCCTTCAGTTTCGCTCCGTTCCTTAGTGATCGATTCCAAGCGGAACAGACGGGAAATCCATAAAAGTGTTTCAATTGGAGTGTTTTATCTGAGGGCGGTGGGCCGCAGGAGTAATTGGAGGCGGGGCCCAGCGGTGTCTTTTGTCCTGTCATTCTCACCTGAGGCTTGATTAACATTGAAAATAACAGGAATATTGACGAGGGTTGGATCACGTTTTAATAGTCACAACACAACTCTCGTTTTTCTACTCAATATAAAGACAAGCGCGCATATATAGAAAAAGTTCAGCTTCTGGTCTGAGTTTATAGTCATATACATTCGACCGGACCTACCTTTCCACACAGACCAGTGACAGTTTTATACACTTGGAGGTTTAAACTTTAATTACTTATAATTATCTTGGCCTATTCAATTACAATTCACATGTTCTCACACCCTTACGTACACTCGATCATCAGCCATTATAATTTAGCACCCAGCCTCCCATATAAGAAAATCTACCCACTTAACAAGCCATCTACCAAAACTCCCCCAACAATGCACCCACCTAAACCCTCATAACAATCTATCCACCTAATCCCCCAAAAACTATCCACCCATCAACCCAAACGATCCATCCAACTATTCAACCACCTGATTATCTAACCACTAACCCATCGACCCGCCTATTCTAACACAAAAAACCCACACAAAACCAACCCCCTTCCCCCAATACCTTTTCCCCACCCACCCGTCCAGGCTGGCGAAGGCGACCTCGGCCATCGAGACGTCGCGGGGTGGAGGCGGCGGCGGTGGTGGCGGTCTGGGCGGAGGGTGCGGCTCGACCAGCTACCTGCCGCCCAAGTCGAGCACCTCCTGTGACTCCCCATGCCTCTCTGGAGGCACGCAGCACCACTTCTCCAGTACCTCCATGTGGGTGGGACCTCAGGAAGCCAAGTCGGTGCCGCAATGCACCTCGGCCCTGCTCACGGCCTGGAGGAGAATGTGTCGGCTGTGGCAGCCCACCCTACGGACCATAGGACAGTGCCTTTTCGGACTCGCTATGTTGTTCATCATTGCTGGCATTGCGCTCTGCATCTGGGGCTACCTGGGCACGGCCATCAGACCCTTCCAGATCTTCGGACCTGTCTGTATCGGGGTGGGTATCGCCATCTACGTGCTGGGGTGTATTCTGTGCTGCAGGGAGTACCCGGACTACGAGCGGAGTCTGCGCGAGTCGGAGCGCCAGGAGAAGGTGCGCCGGGCCATTCGGACTATGTCCGAGAAGGAGGCCATTGAGTGGATCCAGCAGGAGCCCGAGGTCTATGAGGACTTCCGACAACTCGCCATGCAAATACTCAACAACCACGGGTAAGTCAGAATACCGACTGGAGCGGTTCCCCCTCTCATGTGGCCCCCCTTTGCTGAATCAGAATTGTGACCGCATGAGAGGGGGAAGCCCCGTTCGCCCTGCCCGGTTTTTCATTGCGACCTCACATTCAATTGCAATCTTCTTGTATTTAGAATTATCATTTTTGGAAAATATGTTTGTGGTTTACAAAGGGTCTATTAATGCATAAGATTATGTGGTTATTTAGCCAAAATATTACTTTTTCATGATTGCAAATTTAGTTATTTTATCGTTGTGGCCGCTTTTGAGAAGGGCCACAAATATCGGAAGGGGTCGAGTCATGGTAAAGGCGGGTTTACACAGGCCGTCAATGTGTCCTCACGAAAATTCCCTTACGTTAACCTTAAGTTAATGACGTATCGTAAGCTAAAAAGTAATTATGTAGGTCATTATCGTAGGTTATCGGGGACAATTGTCGTAATGTGCAGAAGGCTGAAGGGTTTACACAACCCGACAATATCCTTAGGATGATTAATTTATAATAACTGACAGAAGGGTTACGACAAAGACAGTGTCTAGTACATTTGTATAAGAATATTCTGACAGAGGGGGTTTACACAGGCCGATAGAGAGTCTTAAGACAATAAACTTCATTATCCTAAGTCCAGTTTCATTGTCGTAAGCCCATTCTCCTAAGCTTTTTCCAAAATATTTCAAACACGTCTGAAATTTACATTATCCTAAGGAATTGCTTCTGAAAATCATCGTAGGCCTTACGACAGCCTTAAGACAATGATTCCCCTACGATAAATTGGGTTTACACAGGCCGATAACGTCATCGGGATTATCGTAAGGCCATCGGGATCATCGTAAGGCTATCGGGATTATCGTAAGGCTAACCTAAGGGACCTATCGTAAGGATTTCATCGGCCTGTGTAAACCCCCCTTAAGCTGGGCGTGGATTGGGTTTCAGTAATAAAATGATTTGGCTGGAGAACCCGGGTATCGATCCCGGTACCTCTCACATGCTAAGCGAGCGCTCTACCACTTGAGCTAGCTCCCCTCACCTGAGAAAGGATCAACTGCATGACAATCTTAATCGCTAACACAGTGTTGGCTAATATAACAATTGCTGTGCTATCTATCAGGTTAGGGACAGGCCTGGAACACATAACGTTAACGTTTTCATAATTTGTGGCGTTGCCCCACAGGCGTATTGTTATATGACAATTAACGTTGTCAATTTCAGTTCTGTAGCTTAAGTATAGAGTTACTGCTTCACATACTAAAATCTGTAATGCTTATTTGCGAATTTTAAAAACTACATGCACATCTAACGTGATGTAATTGGAATAATATTTCATAATTATAATAATTTCTACCGTACAGATACTTTATAATCTTCGGTTATTTGTCAAATGTATTTGACCAATGAGGACTCGGGATTTACACAACCTGGTGTAAAAAAAAATCAAACAAAATGGGGTGCATTCTTCCGATTCAGTACACATTTTTACGCATTTTAGAGCAAGTTCTTGCTAGTCATACCATAAAACCAAGTATTTATTGGTAGATATGTAATATCTTACTTTTTCATCACTTTAGGAAATTGTATATTTTTTTCAAAGCCATGGAAAATGGATATTACATAATTATTCAGTAATATAGTGGGAGTTATCATTTCTCGCATTGGTGCTAAAGGGTATAACGTAGTGAGAATTATGTCGCATCCCTAACCTGATCTATAATATGAAAATGATTTGGCTGGAGAACCCGGGTATCGATCCCGGTACCTCTCACATGCTAAGCGAGCGCTCTACCACTTGAGCTAGCTCCCCTCACCTGAGGGGATTCAACTGTATGACAATGCTAATCAATGACATAGTATTGGCTATGATAAGAATGACTGTGCTATCTAAAATGTGAAAATGATTTGGCTGGAGAACCCGGGTATCGATCCCGGTACCTCTCACATGCTAAGCGAGCGCTCTACCACTTGAGCTAGCTCCCCTCACCTGAGGGGATTCAACTGTATGACAATGCTAATCAATGACATAGTATTGGCTATGATAAGAATGACTGTGCTATCTAAAATGTGAAAATGATTTGGCTGGAGAACCCGGGTATCGATCCCGGTACCTCTCACATGCTAAGCGAGCGCTCTACCACTTGAGCTAGCTCCCCTCACCTGAGGGGATTCAACTGTATGACAATGCTAATCAATGACATAGTATTGGCTATGATAAGAATGACTGTGCTATCTAAAATGTGAAAATGATTTGGCTGGAGAACCCGGGTATCGATCCCGGTACCTCTCACATGCTAAGCGAGCGCTCTACCACTTGAGCTAGCTCCCCTCACCTGAGGAGAATCAACTGTATGACAATGCTAATCAATGACATAGTATTGGCTTTTATAAGAATGACTGTGTATCTATAATGTGAAAATGATTTGGCTGGAGAACCCGGGTATCGATCCCGGTACCTCTCACATGCTAAGCGAGCGCTCTACCACTTGAGCTAGCTCCCCTCACCTGAGGAGAATCAACTGTATGACAATGCTAATCAATGACATAGTATTGGCTTTTATAAGAATGACTGTGTATCTATAATGTGAAAATGATTTGGCTGGAGAACCCGGGTATCGATCCCGGTACCTCTCACATGCTAAGCGAGCGCTCTACCACTTGAGCTAGCTCCCCACACCTGAGGAGAATCAACTGTATGACAATGCTAATCAATGACATAGTATTGGCTATGATAAGAATGGCTGTGCTATCTATAATGTGAAAATGATTTGGCTGGAGAACCCGGGTATCGATCCCGGTACCTCTCACATGCTAAGCGAGCGCTCTACCACTTGAGCTAGCTCCCCTCACCTGAGGAGAATCAACTGTATGACAATGCTAATCAATGACATAGTATTGGCTTTTATAAGAATGACTGTGTATCTATAATGTGAAAATGATTTGGCTGGAGAACCCGGGTATCGATCCCGGTACCTCTCACATGCTAAGCGAGCGCTCTACCACTTGAGCTAGCTCCCCTCACCTGAGGAGAATCAACTGTATGACAATGCTAATCAATGACATAGTATTGGCTATGATAAGAATGACTGTGCTATGTATAATGTGAAAATGATTTGGCTGGAGAACCCGGGTATCGATCCCGGTACCTCTCACATGCTAAGCGAGCGCTCTACCACTTGAGCTAGCTCCCCACACCTGAGGAGAATCAACTGTATGACAATGCTAATCAATGACAAAGTATTGGCTTTTATAAGAATGACTGTGTATCTATAATGTGAAAATGATTTGGCTGGAGAACCCGGGTATCGATCCCGGTACCTCTCACATGCTAAGCGAGCGCTCTACCACTTGAGCTAGCTCCCCTCACCTGAGGAGAATCAACTGTATGACAATGCTAATCAATGACATAGTATTGGCTATGATAAGAATGACTGTGCTATGTATAATGTGAAAATGATTTGGCTGGAGAACCCGGGTATCGATCCCGGTACCTCTCACATGCTAAGCGAGCGCTCTACCACTTGAGCTAGCTCCCCACACCTGAGGAGAATCAACTGTATGACAATGCTAATCAATGACAAAGTATTGGCTGTTATAAGAATGACTGTGCTTTCTATAATGTGAAAATGATTTGGCTGGAGAACCCGGGTATCGATCCCGGTACCTCTCACATGCTAAGTGAGCGCTCTACCACTTGAGCTAGCTCCCCACACCTGAGGAGAATCAACTGTATGACAATGCTAATCCATGACATAGTATTGGCTATGATAAGAATGACTGTGCTATCTATGATGTGAAAATGATTTGGCTGGAGAACCCGGGTATCGATCCTGGTACCTCTCACATGCTAAGCGAGCGCTCTACCACTTGAGCTAGCTCCCCTCACCTGAGGAGAATCAACTGTATGACAATGCTAATCAATGACAAAGTATTGGCTATGATAAGAATGAGTGTGCTATCTATGATGTGAAAATGATTTGGCTGGAGAACCCGGGTATCGATCCCGGTACCTCTCACATGCTAAGCGAGCGCTCTACCACTTGAGCTAGCTCCCCTCACCTGAGGAGAATCAACTGTATGACAATGCTAATCAATGACATAGTATTGGCTATGATAAGAATGACTGTGCTATCTATAATGTGAAAATCTGAGCTAGCTCCCCTCACCTGAGGAGAAGCACCTGTATGACAATGATAACCAGAGATATATATTACAAAAAGTGTGGAATCGACCTTGCAAACAGTAATTCATAATATAAAATTGCATACTGTGAGCAATTGGAGAAGAGGTCACTTCATTTACCGCAGCAGTTTCTTAAGTAGCAATACTCAACCAGTTTTTGATATACTTGACATCCAATATCACGTCCTTATTTCTTTGTTGATTTTAATTTACTCGGGCTAAAGATGAAGCACAATGTCAATATGCTGTTGTCATTATGAAATCCTTCAACTGAAATTATGAAATCCTTCAGCTCAATGAAATTCTGAGCCCGCTATTCAAAATCTAAATTGGATTGTGGTGGCTCAGTTCCATTGTGAACGTTTTCGTCAGAGATAAGAACACGTTTTATTACTACTGAATGTCAACACTCTTCATAAAAGACAGTCAATCGAGGACAGTTGCCAGGATTGCATTAGGTTGACTGATCATTCTAAATAGAAAATATAATCAACAGTCTTCCTTGGTTCCACAACATCTTATCTACTTGAATATCAACAGGAACGACTCAACATTTTCTATAGATTATGGACACATAATTCAAAACCTTTCCAGCACAGGAATCATCTAGTCTGCCATTTTGAATTAGGCATTTGGAAGAAACCTATTTGTACAAGGCATAAACATGAGCATTTCAGGCGTAATCCATTCATTTGTTTACTTTCTTTTGTGAAGTTTGACGGATGTTTTTCTATTCTGCGCACCTCCCTGTCGACGCCAAAATAAAAACCTTGGCTAATGTTAGATCAAATGATTGACGGTATAAAATGTGCATCCATCACTGCAGTGGTAAAGTCAATATTCCTTCCACTGACCGGGGAAGTAATACATCACGCGGTCAGTAAACTTGGTATTGAAATACGATCCACGTATCGCCCGTTGCTGGGCCTTCCAATTTCCACATGTAGTCTGAACAGTAATTCATGAGGTGAATACTTATTCATATGTTGATTTCATAGATATGAAAATTGATACAGTGGTCAGTGAATCACAGCTACACCTTGTATAGCTTTACGTACATTCGAAATTAGCTGAAATTGTTGAAAATGTACAACTAAAACGGTGTACTTTTCGACGTACAATGGAATGGTCCTTAGTTTGCTGGCCAGAAAAGAAAAAATACGCCCAAGCACCGATTCGGAATAAATAGTAAATATAAGTTGTTTTATTATTTCTCATTTTTTCCGAAGGAAACAATAATTTCTTATGGTGTATGTTCTGTTCCATGGATTTCTCCCCCTAGGTTGTTACATTATACATAATCTAAAATTTACACTTAATTACTCTCTTTTTGAAATATTGACATCTAGTTTTGTGGCAACCTTATCACACGGAGTTGGGCAGGTGCTTTATACTAATGTATCAAGAGGCTTTCATCTACTTGGGATCCAAAGAGAAACAGACAGCAAAGGGAACTACTTTATTGAGCCCATGGTGATAGATATAACTGCACTCAGAGATGCATGCAGTGCAAGTTACGACGAAAAGTAATCTAGGAAGCAATAGTGAGGGGCACGCGACCGACCGCACCTTCTGCCTATAAGGTTGGAATTAATCATTGATCAAAAAAGTAGGTACATCATGACCTACAGTTTATTGGCAAAAGGTACAAGAGAGCACTCGTAATAAAACATATTAATTTGAGGAGCGGTAGCATCAGGGGCATAAAAAAGTATATAAAACAATAGGACTGTACGTACAATTCTATGATAAAACAAAGGCAAAGAATGATAACTGTAGCGATATCATCTACCTCGCAAATTAAATTTGTTGGCCTTTTAAAAGATATATTATCAAACTGTCTATTTCTATTTGAAAAGGGAATCTTCGCAAACGTTTAAAGTATCCTCACATTTCTTAAAGGAAAAGTAGAACTCAAGAAGTATTTTGCAAAGAAAAGAGACGCTATCAAGAATACTGACAACTTTAAATGCCCCATCAACGGAGTAATCTGCAATGAACGCCAATAGCATAAACGTAGCTCAAAGGGAAAGGCTTGATTAAAGAAGTGTATAATCATATCATCAGTGGGGCCGACTGACATCAGTGCTACTAGTCTTGTCTGCACAACGCTCCCATTCTTTCTTCACTTCATCTCATCATAACATTTTTGCCCGACGTGCCCTTCTGATCGGCTTATCTCCGCAGCATGGTGGTTCCAATCCCCAATCAGATGAAGCAGAGGGCGCCTGTTCTTTCAACGGCTTCCTCGAAAAATTATTATCTTTTTCCTCAGGGGATTTTTCCAACAACGTTGTTTTCAATTTGATTGCTTCTCCTTTTGACTCAATCAAGATAACGCCAACCGGACTGTAACAGTCAATTTATTTATTATCTTAGTGAACAAATGACTCTTGAAACGTTATGTCAGACAATAAAGCTAGGTTACTCTGAATGCGATTGGATTGTGACAGATAAGGATAGCCCACAGTAAAGTGAAATCGTTGTAAATACAAGATAACATGGAGAGTGTTATTGCTTGAAGGTCATTCTGATCATAAATCATTTTCTTGTCCCTCCTCATGATGGATTGAGGTTCACCTTGCTAATTCAATTTTCGATTAAGACGTGTTAATCACTCTGTCCCTGCTCATTATCGCTCCCACTGGACCAAAGTGTGAAATTTGGATGATTAAACAGACAAGGAGCAAGTCTAACCATAAGAACGGGAGGAGGGGGAGGAGCCATTTTTTCTGGGGAATAAGTGGAAGTAATAGACTTGCAGATGAGGCTGTGGCGGCCAGATCGAGGCTTGACGGGACAGACGCTGCCTGCCATCTCCATGACAACACCCCCCTTACCCACACCCCTCACGGCGGGGCTGCTGCCACTTAGATAAGAGAGATAAGCAGGGCGGGCCCAATCCCCTCCCACAGAGTTCCATGAATGCTAAAACAGCTCCGTCAAAGCCCCACCAGCCGCTGATGGCAATGGGACACCCCCCATATTCAGCCGGGCAGTGATTGGCTATTGGCCTGGTCAATTGTCTCCGGCCTTTTTTTCTTCTTTTGTTGATTCCATCCGTCCTCACCCGCTGTTTTATGGACTGCATTCCCTTTGTGAATAATGCCCGCATGTCAGTGAACATTGACGGATTGTTTGGCCAAGGTAGGAAAAGGTGCCCGAAAAGGTGGCGGTTCCTTTCCTGATCACAATAAGGCTAACGCGTATTCTGACATGTATGAATATAGAAGCCTCAAGATAATTGATCCAGACAAACGCCTTGTTTCCACTCACAATCAGTTCCTATAACTTATTCTGTTCCCATTGTGTGACTGTCACACTTGTTTCTTGTCTTGTCTACGTGCCCTACGAATAAAGGGAGAGACACGGTATGTATTGTTAATAGTTCCTGTCTTTGGCTTGATCAATGGACATGTTCAGGCCTATTGGTCCTGGGCAAACTACACGTGATGTGCATCAAAGGAATCCGAACACAGGCTGTATCCTCCCCCTTTTGACAACACAATGCCATGAAAAAGAGGGAGAGGAAGAACAGGTAGTTGTCACTTCTCTTGTTTCTTTCACCCCTACGTGCTTGCGTTTATATTTGGGTTACGAAGTTTTAGTCGATTAGAAATCACTATTCTTTGAATTGTCTCAACCACCTGGCTGTTTCCTTTAAGGATCTTGTGCTACACGCGTTAGACCTACTTTTATATCTCTTGGTGTTCATTGTTTCTGACAATCGACCGATCAATTGTCGACTATCATATGCATGTTACTGCTCAAATGATCACATTGTCAACATTTCTGATACAAAATTACTAAGCTTAAGCCTGCTTTTAATCGGAACTAACCGATGTGTATGAAATTAAGATCTGAAGGTTTTTCCAATGAAAGTTTTCATTATCTGGCCTTCTTATGTGTTTCTAAGACGATTTCGTTCCAAAACGTATAAACATGAGAAAATAAAGGAGCACTCTAAATCTACTTCAATTTCGGTACTCAGAATGCATGAATGTACATTATTTCAATAAAACACATGGGACTAATTCATCCTATGGCCATTTATGTTTCTGCAGTACCTAGTATATAGCTACTTAGGGGCTGAAGAGCCTGTTTGAAGATGAGATACCATTTGTGATAATCTCCTTAAGGTTATTGTTATTTCACCCATCATTCAACATGATTGCTTCTGCATATTGCCCTCCTTGACGGAGAATCGATTTTAGGGTGATGGTAAAGTGTACGAAACTGGGTGGATCATCTTCATCGGCATTGCTATTGGGGTGAAGTTGTGGCATTTCTGGCCAGGATTAGGTGCTATAAACTTTCTGGTCACACACCATAGCTGCAGCCTGGAGGAGAAATTCCATTTGAGCCTTAATAGCCTCCTCTCATCTAATGCCCTTTCCCACGTGCCAATCGCACTGCGCACTTTCTGCCTCAAGCTTTATTTAAGATACGAACGGATCAAAAATATTACTCCAACCTCTTAGGTCGCTATATTTTAATGAGTCTCATTAAGAGCCTGGAATGTTGAAAAATGCTTCACGGGAGGAATTCAAGGTAGTTTGCATGCTTGAAAATGAGACTGGTGAGTAAAAGTCAGGAACTGTCAAATTAATGCAGTTGCTAGGTTTCTCTATAATTTCCTCTCTGTGATGATGTCTAATCGGTCTTGTCAGACGGAATATAGAAATTAAACCTCAGGACTTTCATTCCCCTTCACTCTCGCAGGCGTAGAGTGCCTATATAGATATCTGCTACTCTCCTTTTAAGTACATAACAAACTGTGTTTTACAACAAAGTTTGTAGATATTTTATTCACCCACTGGCAATTAGTTTTTATATTGCTATATTCAAGTGAAAGGGAAGAACGGGCGAAAACACTTGTGATAGAATGAACAAGGGAAGGCATGAACAAAACTTTCACAATTTTTGTATTTACATTGATATTTCAAATTTCTGAAATAATATAAGACTCAGACTTTGTTCCTGAAAGAACAAACCAGTAGTAGGCTTTGTCTAAGGCACGGAAGACACAAAAAGTTTCAAATTATTGTAGAAAGGAATCTGTTGATAGCATGCTGCCTGATGAAAAGGGACCCGACTGGAAATATGATTCTCCAAAAGTACAAAGTAAAAGAAGTCTTCATGTTCCGGGAGGATTATCGAATATCAGTCCAGGCAAAACTAGATGTCAGTGGCAATTGTATTCTGCCCCAGCGAAATAAAAGACAGACAAGCACTCAAACAATGACAATTGACGGCGGTCGGTAAAAACGGACTCTTTGATTGGAACTTCCCTCGTAACAATCCGAAAAAAAAGAACAATGGACCTAGGCGTGAGGCCTCCTTGTTCGTGTCTTTTAAGATACTGTTCTCGATTGAAATGCACGGAATAATTGATAGTGGAGGGTGCTCAGGTGTTCATTATCAGAGTGGGGGCACGAATGATACGTTGATGTAGATTACGTTAGAAGTTGTCAATTCATAGAGGCTTTAACTTTTCGCAATTCCCTTGTTCTCTTCTTTAGCGTGATGGAGAAATTGTGTAACTGTACTTCTGGATTAGTCCGGAGGAGATACCTAAAGACATTAAAGCATAAAACATTGAATATTTGTTCGTCAGCTGTGTCCTTTTTTTGGGCAGCTGGTTATTCGCCCGGATGACAAAATCAGTGTAAATTGTCCGCCATGAAAAAGCACAGCACTTGACATGTGGAAAATATTATTCGACTGACAAAAGAATCACTGTTCCGGTCCAAGTTTGATTGAGTTAATGTTCCTTCAGGACAATGATTAAAACAACCTGCTAAGACATAAAAAATAGGCACGGTTTGCATGAATTCCGTTGTGTATTGTAAAATGTCGACGACCAATTGCAAGTGCTGAAACGAGACAGACATTGACACCATAATATCTTTCGATTTACAATACATTACAATATCAACATTTTTATATAAGTTGCTGTCATATCAACATTTTTATATATGCTGCTCACTTACTATCCCAATGGTATTTGTAGAATACTACCTTTTCTTCGGACATGTGGCGCTATCGTGAAATATGATGCCGTCATTTTCATGTGATCGAAGCTATTGAACTGTATGCAGGGATGGGCTGCGATCGAATACAGATGAGCAGTAGTCGCCGGGCGCAGGGTGGCGCCGGCCCCTCAGTAAATATACTCACCGACAACTGCAGCTGCTAAGGAGAATTAAGGGCAAATACCCCAAGGATTAATGGCAAACAGAAGCGGTACTTGGACACGGGGGAGTCGTTCAGTGTGGCATGCAACTGGCCGGCCAACGCCTTCAGTACCCCGGCGCCTCCCCCTACTTATTGCAGGGCAATGTCTACATCTGTTTTCCCACCGCTGCCCACTCATTGTCTGGTTTTATTCCCCACTCTGTCCGCCACAACCGACACATAGCTATTTCCACCCAATGCTTTCTGTGTCGTCCCTCAGCCGGCCCCAGTGTGATCTAAGCTTGTCTGCTCACCCTTACCAAACACTCATCACCGCCCAAAGCTCACCATTGTGTTCGCTTTGCTGCACAACTTGCCGTTGTCTTGCCATTGCTCCACAACCTATCATTGTCTTCTCATTGCTCCACATCTTCCCATTCTATTCCCATTGCTCCAAAACCTATTGATGTGTTCAAATTGCATCTCAATCGTTATCTTCTCATCCTCATTGTTCAACATTCTTCGATTGTCTTCCCATTGCTCCAAAGCTGGTAATTGTCTTGTCATTGCTCCACAGCATACTATTGTCTTCCGTTGCTCCACAACCTCCTTCCATTGTCTTTCCATTGCCCCACAATCTTCCATTGTCTTCACATTGCTTCACAAAATATAATTGTCTTCCCATTGCTCCACATGTTCCCATTCTGTTCCCATTGCTCCAAAACCTATTAATGTGTTCAAATTACATCTCAATCGTTATCTTCTCATTCTCAGTGGTCAACAATCTTCAATTGTCTTCCCATTGCTCCACAACCGGTAATTGTCTCTTCATTGCTCCACAGCATACTATTGTCTTCCCTTGCTCCACAACATTCCATTTTCTTTCCATTGCTCCACAACCTTCCATTGTCTTCACATTGCTCCACAAAATATCATTGTCTTCCCATTGCTCAGAAACCTAACTTACCATAGCCTTCCCATTGCTCCACCATTGGTAAATATCTTCCCATTGCCCCATATCCTACAGTTGTCGTGCCCTAACTACCTATTGCCCTATTGCGTCCTCTTGCCATTGTCTAACCACAACTTGCCTTTTTTCCCATCGCCTTAATACATACCATTGCCTTTCTATTGCTGACTGCTCAGCATCCAAATTTGCTTTTAAAATAAGAAAAATGATATCCACCAAATAATGTGTAGGAATTTCTCGCCCAATCTAGAACACCCTTATTTTACTGATCCCCCATTACTCTGCACATACTTAAGTTATGCCCTGAACGCCTGCGACAATATTATATCCTTCATTTCCCACCTCCTTAAGTATAGCAGGACTACCCACATATAGGCATGTCATTGCTAACCGTCTGGCGGCTATCTTCTGTTGACATTGCTTCGTCCCTGTCCACGACCCCTGCCCACAGCTTCTCCTACCTAGCACGCACATCCCTACCCTCCCTATAGCTGCAGCCTGTCATAATGTAAGCTGGCAAACGAACAGAACATGACATAGTCATGCTTGTCCATGTCCGGGACCGAGCCTGGTGGAGGGGCCTAGACACCCAGTCAAAGTGTGCACACATGAAGAGATCCAAACCTGGCACCCAGCAGAAGGACTCCATCCCCTAGAAACCGCCTCAATGGTTTACTGATCGGGCCCTTTTGATCCACATACTTGCCTCCTCCGCTGGCCCCAGACGCTTACAAGTGAGCAAATCGCCTTATTTGGAGGGCAAACATAAAGGGCAGGAGGCCTGAACACTATGGAATTTAGGAGACAAATGCTGCCACAGAATGCCTGGTTTGAATAAAGCAAAATAGGTAGTAATCTTCAGTGTTTCAACTGATTTTCAGATGACTATCGGCATGTATTACATTACTATCGGAATTCCATTGTTACTGTATCATTGTGTTCAAACACAGTGTAGGGCAATCCTATCTTAATTCCGTCGTTTCTATTACACTCCACGTGTGATAAACTGAAAAATAGAATGATTAAGGGACACCTATTTAAAAAATCACAAGGACCGTTCCATTGGACCCCATTTCGTAATAACATTAACAACTGTATCACGCACGAAGACAACGTTTTTCTTCAAGGACATATATACAAGCTACTTTAACCGCATATATTTTTTTCATCAAATCTATTGCAATGCATTGAATTTTAATGCCTCGTCTTAGACGACTAACCACAGAGGTAATCCTCAGCTGGGCAATAGAGGGCCCTGTATCCGCCTTCTATGCAGAGACACAGGGTGGGTAGACAACTTAAAGCTCCTTCTGATTCAGGAGAGGCATCCCCGGCTGTATTTCCCCCCGGGCCCTGACAAATTGGGCCGGTGGTCGGCAACGTCGTCGATAATCACGTAACAGCTCCAGATGAAGGCTGTTCAGACAAAAGCCAATGTACTGGAGGACATGCAGGAAGAGGGACCCGCTACACTGATGGGCACAATGCTGGGGCAATCTCCCATGTTTCCGCTGGTAAAAAGCGGTGAAGACAAACCATTAATTATGGCCGCCATATTCCCACATCACCCATACTGTATGTATGAATTTCCATAGACTATCAACCATAAGAGTGTCACGCTGTTACTATGCAGTCTATAGGCTATTAACGGAATAGCATTAATTCTCCGATGGTTTGGCCTGTATGGAAATAGCAAAAAAAGAAATAAGCAGTTTTCTCTTTCAAGGGCAACAAAGGCAATGTAGTGCTAAAAAGTGACAAAACTTAGCCGCCCGACATCTCTACAGAAATACAGTCCATTAGTCGTACATATCCTCTGGTAGAAAATGAAGTTATGATAAAAGCGAACATTAAGATACCTTTGATATTTCTCTCGTCACTCATTGCAGATACACAAACTCTACTTTATTTCCAAGCAAATAGAAATAACATCACTCTAAAGGACTTTGTTGTTGGTTGCAACACATTACGGCTATAAGTTAATGCAGGCTCTTGGACTTTCTTTCTTTCTTTAATTTCTTTATTTGAGTTTCTAACATTTTGTGATTTTTGAAAAGTAAATTGCTTTGCTTCTTTTCACTTCATTCCCCCGCGCCCACAAAGTCTCTGGATAATATCTATAGATTTTGCACACAGCTATCTGTGAAGAGGAACTTCATACTTCATTTGATTATATAAATTTAACACTGTATAGGGCTGTGTATGTATTTATGTCAATACTGCTCCTACACTCGCACGTGTGTTCCCTAATGTGAAATACAGTAATGTTTTCCCATCGAACTAAATCTACTTCGGCTATCTCTAGTTATGAATACAGAATAATAATATATGTGGAAACAGTGTATCGTATCCGTGCAACTCTTGAAAGTATTGGGCACAGTAGAATATTTATACATCTGGATATACTATCAGTATGGAGATTCTCGGATGATATTAAGGTAATATTCATAATACGCGGCAATGTTAGGTCAGATATCATAGCCTCTTGCTTAATGGTAGGCGCTACATATATGCATTGTACACAAGATAATATGTGACCTGTCGGATAACCTATGTACATATTCATTCGATATTATCTTTATCACAAAGCACGTCATCATATTGGTGTGCTCATACTAATACCACGTCTCAACGGCAAAAAAATAATACTTATAGATGGGCGATGCTTTTAGACAACCGAAAGTTTTTCAAGGTAGAAAAAAGAGTTCGTCAACAAGGCAGCAAACGTGTTATACCAGACATTATGCCAGGGGTAACAAGGAGAAAAGGCAATAGGAAGCGTCACACAAGGATGATAATTACAAATGTAGCCCTGTATATCTCAACTGAAATATGAAAAACAGGATAACAAGATTGTAATTCACTACCCAGGTAATTTGCAATAACTAATATTTCTTCGAAGAACAATTTCAAATCAATTAGCCAATCTGCAAAAACAAATTGCGAATTTGTTTGAGGGCACAGACAGTGCGGCCGTTCATGACCAAATGAGAACGATATGATCTAATGAGTGGCTTGGTACTAATTAACTCTGCTTATGGGCTGGCATTATTTTAGTCTGGTGTGATCAATGTAAAGGACAAAGTCCTGGCCGCTTAATGATTCTATTAATTTTGATGAGCAGGCATGCGTGACCCCCTTGGGTTTCTGCATGTGAACCCTTCCAGATACACCTATGACTGGTTGTTTTTTCCTGTCATACAATAAGTATAATTATATTGCAAATATATACATTTCAACAACCCCCAATAAGTATACTTATTTGTATGTAGAAATAGAAAGAGGTTAAAGGTTGTGCTGAGGTATAATCGCTGGTATATAAGGTTTTCTATATAACCATGAAATGTGACCTGCTCTGCGATTTTGGGACTAAATAAATCTTATTGAAAGTGATGACGAATGTAGACAAAGTTTCAGGCTTAGCTATTCCATGTAGAAACTAAGCTTTAAGCGTCTGATTATGATGCGGTCAGACACCTTAATTCCATCAAACATAGATAAAGGACATCGACAAAATGATGAACAGCTAAATATGAGTAGAATATGAACTCCATAAATTATGATTCGCAGACCTAGTCATAATAATGTGTAAAGCACCAGCTTTACCTGTTCAACCTACTTTAAGTAAATACATGGGCGATAGGTGATTAAAGCTCTCTCGATGCTATGCTCGATGGCATAAACAGATAAACAAATTGCAGGCTTGTACATCCGTTCTTTATTCCACGGTATGAGGAAAGAACTTGGCAACAATAATCCCGAGAGACCGAGAGCCAACCAACAACGGATGTATAAGTATACCTCAGACATATCAATATTATAAAGGGCCATATCAATATATAAAGGGCCCACCAACAACAGACAACATAAATATATATAATCATAGCTGAGTCATCTAATGCATAGAAAAAGCTTCCTGTCTCTACCTCTCTCCGATCCACTCCCTCTAAGAACATATCCCGCTGACAATACTCCACAGACAACTATCCAATAATTAGGAGATGATATTTCAGCTACGTACAAGAACGTTATGTGGTTGTATATCTTCCGAGAGGTAATGGTATCGGCTGGGTGTGTGAGCGGCGAGGTAGAGTGGAGATGTAGGTAGAGGATAAAAAGGTGGATTAATAACAGAAATGACATGTTATCTAAAGGATCTTCATTAGTTTTATTGTTATTCTTTTTGTAAAGTGAATAGAAAGCGAGTGCCATAATTATATGTCCTCGAACCCCCTTTTGATTTTGTTGCGTGTTTACTGAAGTCTTCTTTCAATTACACTATAAACAAGGATACTTTAACCAAGTTCTACCCTGATCATGATAGCAACAGGTTGGACCTACTCTGTCACTCTGTACGCCCTCGCTGACTAGTGAGGAGCTGCCATTATGATTTAATCACTTCGACTGAAGCAACGATGAGGAAAGATTTGGAGGAAGAATATCGGAGAATCCTTACTGGAAAGTAGATGATCCTGGTTCTATGCAAAGTTGTCTAAAGAAAAACATATACATAATTGTATTAATGTAGATATACATATTGCAATTTACATAACAGATTGCAATGCTTCCTAAACTGACATAATGATATCTATTCTTTTTCTAATTGTAGTTGAACTATTCCTCAATCCACATATATTTTTACAAGTAAAACGCATATTATCATCTCTGTCTACGGACATAGACCAGACTTCTTCAACTTCAATACTATAACTAGACCAGGACCCAACGGTACATACTTCCCCCTCCCCTTGATACCGACCCAACATCCGCCCACCACATTGCCAGCCATCCAGTCCGGGATCCCCTGGAGATCCAGATGAATTAAATCATGATTCAGGGGCGGGCAGATCAGGATTACTCTTGTCCACTCTGGATGGTCTTGGCTTACCGTGGAGGGCACCCCGCTCATCCAGGCCCTTATTGACCGGGCCTGTCCGTTAGGATTTGCCCAGGTCGGACCCTGGAGGAGAGCCCCCTGAGGCATTGAGCCTGACGGAGGGTAAAAACGGCTGTCAGGTCAGGGCAGGCGCTCGGCTAACGAGCAGCTCGCGCAGGTGAGCAGCTCAAAGATCAGCTCACTGATAGGAGTGCGGAAGTTTACACCTACTGACGCTGTCGGCAGCTGGTTGATCACCCTATACCTGTAGGCCTGTTCTTTGCAATTGAATCTGTTAGTCTTATCCGTCTGAAGCTAAATTATTTTGCTCAGGATTCGCCGCATTTCGTATACCCTTAAGTTTTATCTGATTGCTATAGGGCCAATTCCAATTCCACAGCTATTTAAGAGGAACTTGCATGTGTCTAAATTGACAAGGATTGTGTAATACAGAAAAGACATCTTTGTTATACTCAGTGTGAAATGATCACCTTCTGTGTAAGTTATATCATCGACCTGATACTGTTGAACACCCTGCAGAAATTAATCCACCTCGTCCATGTTAGACACATACGTGTATTGCCTGTGTCAAGGAGGATCTACACATGACCTACCATTGTACCTACCTTTTTTACACGACGAAGTCAGGTCGACCTGGGAGGGTTTAATTTGGTGCATGTATGAGTACAAGTAATCTTCACTTGAAGTATTGAGTTCCTCGGGGAATATTGATTGTAAACTTTATCTAAAGTAAACTTCTGATAGACATAGCTCTTGTGATGATATAGCAAATCATTGTAGAAATTCTGAAATTACAATTTACTCACGGCATTCAGCCGGTTCCGTAGTGTAGTGGTTATCACGTTCGCCTAACACGCGAAAGGTCCTGGGTTCGAAACCCGGCGGAACCTACATGATTTTGGTTATGCATAGCCCTTATTGTTATTGTATAAGAGTTGTTTGATCACACGGATTCTTTTGCCGTCCGGCGGTTGATAGAGTTGAAACGGGCGAAACAGGATCATCGTGTGAACCTCGGTATGGTACATCATTATTTATTAATAGAATGAAAGAATATTAATGGTAGGCTTCTTCTACAAGACATAATTAGGCTATCTGAGATTCAAATGCCACTATATAGGGTTTACCTCTAGCAGGACTGGGTAGAAATAACAAGATGAATTCATCAAAAGCAAGAGCTAGCTATTGCCTCCACTCCGGGGCTTCCGCTTCCTTGAAAGAGGAAGAGCTCTTTGATTTGAGCATATTCCTAGGAGTAGATTTAATCCAAATCAACATCCTCCTCCATTCCAGTCCATCTGAACCATGAGGGACAAGGGTACATATTTCAACCATCTCCAATATCAGAGACACAACTTAAACCTTCTTCATCTACGTAAAGACGCTTAAGCAAACACCTTGTGGAAAACTTTGAGCAAATGTAGAACTTGCAGCATATCTAGATCTTGGTGAAGGGCACATGGTGAAGGGAAGGAGACAGCATCCGGCCTGCACTCTTTTCCATCCTGTTTTTACCTCGTGGTATTTTTTCCCTCATACAGTCACGTCGGGGCACTTCCTAAATGCCATTGACCTGCCGAAGAGACTGCATTAAACATTGATTCAGGAACCAGCCCGCCCCGGCCTAGCCCAACAGGCGGTGCCACCGGTCTGTGGTCGCCATTTTGTCCGCTAGCCTCCTTCTGGTCAATACACCGGAAATGCGATCTGTCCACAGAAAAGCGAGCAAAACGAAGCCGATTACAACGCGGCGTCCCAATTCCGAGGTGTGAATATGCCATATGGCGGCAGGCGTGGGGGACTTTGATGCCAGAGCCGACGCCGGCTCTCTAATGCTCTGGGGGTTAGGGGAAAATTAGGATCTTAATACAGAGCAAACGGGACGCCATTTCTTCATCTGAGTCCGAGGTGATGACAACTAGAAAGAAGGATGGAATTAAACGGGCTTTAGACAGAAATGTGAGTGACAGTGCGAGCAGCTCAGGTCTGTTTTGATGAGCAGCTCTGAGAATTGGAGGAATTGCTGAGGGGCCTGCTTTTGGGACATTGCAGACAGGCCACCAGATAAATTCCTGTCAAACTGTCTGACAACATTAAGTGGCAGAATCCACACGACCAGGCTCAGCTCTCAGCTCAGTCATGACGTCACAACATGGATGGTCATGAGTCGGTGATGTCCACATTTCCAATTCCATGGTGTTTTTTTTTATCGGCTTTCATCCGAGGAGGCAGTTCATTTGAACTTTACAGTGATTGGAGGATGTGAGGAAACAATAATTGAAACAGTTTGTTTTTGAGCATTCAAATTAACTTTTACCGTGTAAATATTTGCACACTCTGATTGTTTAATTTGTTGAAAAGCTTGGAGAATACTAATAAGTTGGCAAAAAAATAAATGCCGAATTGTTTCCCCGATGCATCATTCATATCACTGCTCTAAAGGAATAAATTATGTCAGATTCTATATGACATATTGTGATTTTCCTTTAAATCTAGAATGAGCAGGTACGTCCCCTTCCAATCCTCTGCGCCTAAACCTTCTATTTACATGACCAAACAAAACTGTCCAAACAACTATTGAACCTTTCTTATTGTAGTCATTGCGAGTTAAACACTTTTTCAAAAAACTATTTCCTTAAATCTAGGAAATTCCGGTACATAGGCCAGTATAGATGTACTTAAGGCCTATATGACAACTCAAGAAGTGTTGTTTCAGGACAATACTCTTGCTGCTCCAATCCCACTACCTACGCATGCAAGCTGCAATGAAGACGTTAATAAAAGATGACCACATGCGTTCCTACGCTCTAATCAGCTCTCTCTCCCGGTGAGAAGGGGGTCAGTGGAAAACAGCTCGATCCAGTAGGCCTTATTTACACATCACGTGACCCTGCACGCCTAGCCAGAACGCCATGTCGTCTGCGCGCGCAGCACGCACGTGACCGGCCGGAAAGAGCAGAGTGCGCATGTGCCCATCGCATGTGCCAGCGTTCGGGCATCTGTTTGGGTCGGTTCTTCAATCAACACATCAGGTTGGCGTCGAAATGAGGTATACGGTATAGGGTCCTGTTGGGAACAGCGGGTATACGGCCTGGTTATCACGAAGAGAAAGCACGCCCCTCCCTCCTCCCCCAGTCCCCTCATCGGATGGAGTGCCCCTCCTGGGCTGCCAATTTGTGATTGGTTCTGTTCAGGCCTCCAGGGACGGTTCTGATTAGGGTGCTATGTCACGCTCTCCTCCTGTACAGCTGCTCTCACACCAGACGTCAACACCAAGCCCTGGAGGAGAGCAAATGGCCTCTCACTTTGTTTGAGCCCCCATATTTGGATAAATTCGCTAACTAAATGCAACAAAGAGCGCAATTTCTTGGGCAAAGATTCTGTTTTTAGTTTTGACAAACACAATCTTGCTCTGGACCTTTTTCGGTACCAGAGCTGCCAAAAGTTCTTGATTAAATGTTCTATCACGCCTCAGGAACCGAATAATTGTCAAGGATATCATTGACAAGAGTAGGGGGTTACGTCTTGCAGTTTTGTCAATTTAGGGTAGATGTTCCTCTCCGCAACTTTCAGTTCCTCTATTTTATGATGATGTCATACAAAAGGAGCACATTTTACAGGAGACAAAACTGTAGAATCTAATGAAA
The DNA here is from genome assembly GCA_936440205.1 of Lepidonotus clava. Classification (NCBI taxonomy): domain Eukaryota; kingdom Metazoa; phylum Annelida; class Polychaeta; order Phyllodocida; family Polynoidae; genus Lepidonotus; species Lepidonotus clava. The sequence goes on from OW387135.1 coordinate 27,856,720, forward strand.
TATCGGTAATGTTTATTTTCATCGTTACCCTCAACTAACACTCATCATCTGTTTTTAATTATTATTTCAACCAATTGTAAAGTTGCAGCAACTTCAAATGTTTAAGTCATTAGTCAGCAACTAATGTTCCTATAGCACAATTAGATGACGTTAGCATTCCATTAGAAACAATGCATGGGGAAGGAAAGCTTCAGTGTTTTATGATTCTATAAACGGATAATTAACCTTACCTAGATGCTCAAGTAGTTATACGCATACAACCTGTAAATATACATGTGCACATGTACAGAATAACAGCTAAAATGGGTCAGAATGTATACGATGTCACTGCAGAAAACAATGCAAGAATACAATGAACTGGTAACCTAAATAGAAATAAAAGTCTCATTTAGGACAAATGAGACCAAATAAGAGATATAGAGTTATCAGTGCACTCTATTTGAATCTCATTGCCGCTTAGTCAATAAGGCATATAGCAGTATAGGCTGCTCAGCTAATAAGGCGCAGGAGTTATAGACCAAAGCAATATTACTGCGGATAGTATTTAAAATTATGGAGCCGTATGGGAACAGCCAAATATAACCAACTAAACCACAGATCTAGAGGACGTATTGGTTCTATTCTCTGTGGCTAAACATCCCTGCTCGCACACAAAAGGCTAACCACGAGGTCGAAGTGTTTTCCCAATTGCACCACCTGTGGGTCATTTGGTATTCCGCGCCAGCTCCCTCCGGTTAATAAGGCTCAGATAAGCAAGTTCTCCAATTGCAAACTTCAAAATAAAAGAAACAAACTACATTTCAAGCCTTTCCTCTCACGAGCCATTCTCTAGTGCATGGTCGTAATCGGGGCCGGAATCAACGTTTCTTTACCATATTAGTTGGCGGAAAGTCGGCATACGTCATGCAAATGAAATCGGAAAGAGAAGTCGTCCACGGGGAACCCTAAACCAGCCCGCACCCCTCTGCCCTATTATCGACCACAACCAGAGTCTACGGTGGCTCAACAGGGGCATGCCCCATGCGTCTGGCCCTAAGAGGTCAAATCAAAGGTCACTTCTGACACGAAGGATCGACTGAAAACTGTTGCAAATAGTGTTGAGCTGAATAAAAAAAACTAAGATACAATCCGACTTTTCCTACACGACCCTCCCAACATAGTATACCATTGACCCTTGAGCGGATAGGGTACCAATGAAGAAAGGGCATTTTGTTCACATGGGTGCGGCGATATGAAGTGGCTTCATCTATTTACCGGGAATATCGGGGCCTGGATGCGGACAACTCGTCCTTCAGTGAACCGGCCAATCACGCCTTCCCTGTGGCTACATCCATCAGGGTCTCAGCTCTGAAAGCTGGAGATTTGTCAGCGCTTGGGGTTATCTTGCCGTAGCCCGCGGCCTTTCATATCGGCGCATCTCCTCCCCCCATCATCCCACTCCCCCTCCAGCCACTCCGCTTCTTATTCCAACCGCTCAGGCGGCCGATAGGCGTCGACAAAGCAGAGAATCGTAGATGTCAGCAGGCAATGACGTCCTCTGTCAAAGTAAGCGGATTTAAAGTGATTTATGTCTGAAATCACCCTGCTCCTGGGTCTAATGCGTAGACGATGCAAATCTTCAGCTAGAAAATTAACGGACCGTGGATGAGTAGTATTGGAATCTTTGGAATTCACCGAGGGATTTGCATATAATTTGATTTGAGAAAGGAGATATGAAGCAATAAGCAAAAGGAAGTATACTAGGTATATTAAACATATACAAAGACGGGACGCAATCTTTGAGATCTATTCATCTGATTAAATAGAGGATTTATAAGGAAGACATCATTCCGCATACGTGCCCAGAAAAACATACATTAAGACTGACACACAATAAAACGTAGCATGCCAGCAGACAATAAAAAGCACTCCCATCAACATACGCAATCTGTACTCTCTGTACTTATACATCGTCTTCGTAGTTAACCCAAATAGAACCAATTACAGGAGGAGATGGGAGACAAGACCCTGGCAGGGCTCCTCCCGTCTTATCGACTGGGTCGTGGTGTTTACGTAAACATGGGGAATCAGAGGGCTGGTGTTTACCCAGCATCTGTTTACTGGATCCCCTGGTAATGTGAGGCCGACCATGTTTGTCTACTGCCGCACGCTCAGACAAAGTTAGTTAGACTGGTTGATCAGGATCGCTTGACTTCTCAATCCGTGTTTTTTTTTTATGGGTCTGAATTTCAATTTTACCAAGAAAAGTTATTCACCGGTTTAATTCAAAAACTGTTGTTTCAGATAGGCGTAGAACCTTTATTTTCGTATATCTCCAGGGCCTGGGGCTTTTAAGCAAACAGCTTAGAGCAAAACAACACTATAAAGTGTATGCTTATGCATTGGCATACATGAAGTACAATTTAAACTCTAGCTATCCTTACACTCTAGAAATGTGTTTTTTTTATTAAACATATTGTTCGTTTTTCAGTGAAGTGTTCTATATCTCTTGCTGGCCCACCTACACATATTAACTAAAACTGGCAGTGAGTAACTGTAGTAGGTCTCACGTCTAGTACTTAAAATTGCGGTCCATTTATACCAGGGGCGGATCTAGGTGTATGTGTGTGTGGGGGGGGGGGGGGGGGGGGGGAGGGGGGGGTGTCCAGGGAGTCCGCCCCCCCCCCTTTTTTTGTGGGGACTTACACTTGGCAAAGAGAAGAAAGTCACATGTTCATTAAGTGACCCTTTTCAGATAAAATTTGTTATTGAGTGGACACTTGATTACTCGTACCATGAGCTGAACGTCCACAGCACCACTAAACTAAAATATAAAAAGCCCTGAGTTGCGGGCAGTTGATCCAATGGCCGGAGTCCAGCGAACGCCTGGACGACGTATATTGGTTCTGGCCCATGGTCGACGTAACCGGAGTGAAGCCCGCTATAATCGATACTTAAGCCCAGGTCCTCAGCTGCATGGCCCCAATCACTCCAGACCTAATGGTGACGACACATGCTCGGCGCGTTTATCAAACCAAAGCAGCATTGATCACAACCGACATCAAAGGCTATGAGCCCTCATAGCCGCTCTCCATCCCTATCTATCATGCCACTCCGTCTTACAGTCAGGCTAAAGATACCTCGGCTTGGAGATTGACGTCCTGCTGGTGGCCCCTCATTGGCTGGGCCTTCTCACGTGCCCCACTACAAGGCCGATCGAAGGGGTCATGTTGATACGGGTAGAGGAGTGTGGGGGCGGCCGGTAGGGGGGCACGGGCGGAAGTCAGTTTGGTCGATCTTGCCTGAGTGGGGGCATCTTGCGATTTGTATCGGGACTTGTTGGGCATCATTTCCATGCGGTTTATGGACAGGGTTAGCAAAAACAGGATACATATTCTTTCTCGAGTAATATGTTTATCATTATATCTGAAATGGTATGCTTTATTCTATTACAAAAAAGTAAGTAGTATTAGGAATAGGCCTTATAATATGGTAAGGTAATTTGTTTAGTTCGAGGCTGTATGAAAGGGGCGCACTCATGCAGAGACAGTAGACATATCTATCTATCTATCTATCTATCTATCTATCTATCTATCTATCTATCTATCCATAACATATATGATATTTATATAAAGACACAGAGGCCCAGAGACACACAGAGAACAGTGGCATTATCAACCTTTACAGGTGTTAGTCCAAAAGAAGAAATCCACTAAGATCCCTAGAACAAGTTTAAATGGGTACAATACACCAAGAAGATCACTTTCGTTATCTGGAATATACAAGAAAACTAAACAAACTGTTAAATGAACAGCAGCCGGTAAGGCACCATTTCCTCTCAAATTGCCCTATGCACTCCTACTCATCCATTATCCTATACAATTTTTTCCTGTGAAGGTTATCTTTATTAGCTCTTTACAGTATGCTTTTCAGCATAATTATTATGATATGGTTCCGCCTGGTTTCAAACTCGCATATTTCACTCTGTTTGTCACACACTCATCCGTACTATCTGATACAAGTGCTAGTTGGTATTGGTTGTGTTTGGTCCTCTTGTCAATTCTTTACCTCACAATGCTCTAACTGCCTTTTTCCATCCACAACGCTTTGGTCTAGGAAAGCTTCAACACTTAATCTGGTCTGGGTTGAGAGGCGATTTTTGAAAACAGAAAGGAGAGGATTTAATACTATATCCTATCACCAACGCAATTGGTTTAGCTGAAAAAGAACTCAATGACATCATCCTTTTCATTGTTGGAATCTTAAATTCTGTGAAATTTTGGTTTCATTTTGGCAATTATTGCAGCAGTAACAGGAGGAATTTACCTGGAGTCTGGAGGAATTTACCCGGAGTCTGAAGTTATGTTGCCTCATACCCTTGGTCAGCTTTGCTGAAAACTAAAATAACTCCTAGGTTCCGCCGGGTTTCGAACCCAGGACCTTTCGCGTGTTAGGCGAACGTGATAACCACTACACTACGGAACCAGTTGGTTCAGTCTCCCATTCCAATATGCTTCCCCCAATCTTTCCTTGACCTTGAATAGTTCCACAGTACTTTGGCCAAGATAGCCTTTACAACTGCCGTTCCCAAGGTGTCTGTTTTGCAGTCAAGGTCAAGACTGCCATCAAGCATCTGAAAACTACAAATAGACAGGTCACATCATAAACCAATTAACAAAAACATCCCCCTACCTCTAGGTTCCACCGGGTTTCGAACCCAGGACCTTTCGCGCGTGAGGCGAACGTGATAACCACTACACTACCGAACCAGGTGACTGCAGTCTCACCTCATCGGTCAGGTATTGGTTCTCTTCTGCCCAATGCATGCTATCTCACATTTTCCACTTTGAATTGGGCAGCAAGAAACTAGGTCACACCCAGTGTTTCTCAAAGCCAGTTTGCCCTCAATAAAATTTGGTACAGCCTTAGAAGTTACAACTTGTTTCCATGACAAATGTCCCTATTTCAAATCTTTCAAGTTCAACCAACCTTCAATCTCACACCAACGACCATTCTGGTTTTGATCTAGGGGCCTACCAGGCATTTTTGAAACTAACAGAAGAGCATTTTGCCCTAAAAACCGTCCGTCATAGGCTTCGCATTCATTTTGGGTTCCATGCATGTTTTAACGTCTCTCAAAAATGTATTCACTGTGCTTGTTTCAGATGGTTAACTCTCTTTTTATCGCATTTTAACATTACTTTCATTTATTGCATGTTTCAACTCATGGTCATTCAATTTTAGAGTTGTTTGATTTCTGCTGCATGCGTTATTCGGTATAGTTAGTCAAAGGATGTCCCTAAGGGGCCTTTTATCAAGTACGTGCACATCAATGTGGGGTAGGAGGTCTTGAATTTCAGAAAATGTGCGTACGTTCCTGTACAAATCCAATGCGTATACTTCAGCCCAATTAGGAAGATATGGGGTTGGGGTTAAAATGTTTTAGAATGTACTTTCGTAATTGATGGAAGGTCCCTAAAGTTTATAATATTTATCTATTAATATCTATTCTTATGATTGTCATATATTTAAGTGCACGCTTACTGCGACATCCGGCAAGACACACTAGGATTCCAGCTCTTGCAAACAGTGACAGATATATTACAGTTCGCAGACTTTGCAGTCTCTTAAACGCATCCATTAATCACATGTCACAGACATAATTGACAGCGGAGTTCATCTTGTCATCGTTATGATGAACCACCATCTCAGTTACTCTTTACATTTCTTATCTGAATTAGTTTCATTTATGTCTACTTCGTGTGTACCTTGAGTAGACTTAATGAGTCGGGAACTAGAGCTGCTTAGAGAATGAAAACCAACTTATAAATATTTTATAGAATTTGTTTTTCAAAATCAACTTAGCCACATGTAGATGACAAAATGATGACAAAACAAGAGGCAACAGTGTTATTAACGATGGTGATGTAATTTCTGTCGGAGCATTTACTCTATTCAATTAAATACTCGTTTGAAATATAAGGTAACAGAATTTCTGAAATCGGGGATAAATTGCGTACTTTTTCAAGGAAGGCTTCTTTATTAATTTTGTTTCTATTTACTTCCTGTCCCATAAGCTATCTTTAAAATCACTCAAGTTTCCACTTGAATTGTTCGCCATCTCATAGAAAATGATTTTTTTAAAACTGAGAATGGAATTAACAGCTTTTTATCTACACCTTCAATTAGGTATGGAAGATTAAACGAATCTTCTCGTCAAAGGAGCCGGGGGCGCAAGAAAAATAATCCAAGTGGATTGTTCTATTACATGCATGGTTCACACTTTTCAGTGTAAACGTATTCCTCAACGATCTACTACCAGTGGAAAATTGTGATTAATTATATATAATATAACTTATCTGGAAATTTAATAATATAGTGTGTCATGTCGTTTATTTTTTCCTCCTTAGATCCATGTCGTATTTCAATTAAGATATGGCTATGTCGCCATGTCCAATTTTGTCAAATGCCCCAATCTGTTCGTAGTTGTACCCGAGCGGAAATTAAAGAGTGTCGGCCACTGAGTGCAATATTAAGGGAGACTTGCCCTCATGACTCATCCAAACAGCTATTCGTCATGAAAACCTAACCCTCTACTTTGATGTATGTTAAATGGAAATCGTGATTTAGTTGAATGTCATATCTAACTACAGTCATGTACACATATGTTACTGAAACATAACATCTGGTGTACAGTCTGTTATCTGTTCAAAAGTTGTAGAAACCGTTCTGCTTTTCATAATTTCCATCGAAACGAGCCTGATTTATAGATACATATATTTACCATATCCTTTGACCTTGATTATATATGCTTCAGAGTAATCTGATGAACATTTGAATAATAAAACAATTTCTCGCGTTTTTTTCTCGGACGAAAACCAATTACCAAATTTAAAGCTTTCCAAAATTGCCTTTGAAATAGATTCATATTACTTCACAGTAAATGCAATCGGTTGATGCCAAATAGAAGTCACGTGGTTAATGGCCTCAACTAACCGCTTGGCATTTTTCGTGGTATATCGATATTGGTTCTAATAAAAGAAATAACGTGAAAGATTTAGTAGATAGACAAATAATTGATAGTCTGAAACTCGTGAATATTTATTGAGAGGCAACATGGCATACCCATAAAACTGTCTATCCTTAATGGATTCTTTTATGCATTTAAAGAGAAACGACGGAGTGCAATATCCTTTGTCCTCGAGTATACTATTATATTACATCTTCAATTGGCACAAGAGTAGAAAAAAACTCATAATGAGCTTTGTACGAATGTTTAACTGAGAACAACATGTGCGCACTGGCTCCTCCATTGCACGTCAATGCTTATTGTTGGCACTTTTTTTTTTATCCCGATCACTTCAAAAGGAAGGAGTGGAAGGGCAACAATACTGAGGCGTTGTTAAAATTCTCTTTGAAGTAGTAGCGCTAAGAATTCTGATAAAGGTCCCAGACAGTTATTCAAACACGCAGTGCAAATTAAAAATTTACGAACTTTTCACTTTAAAGGGAAAAAGAATAACGTGGCACCTCTTCCTGTAGAACGTCCCCTCACTGCCAGTAAAACATAATGTTCTAGATGCTCATCATAACCATATACCATGAAGATGGTTTATGGTGGGGTCTTCTGACTACAATCTCAGTGTAATAGAAATGAATTCAGCCATAACACATATTGGCACTAGCATTCATGTTGCACTACAGAAGGTAGCCTGTCCGAAATTAGCTGTGGGGAGAGGTACATCCACCCGTTCTCTTCTTCACTAACAAGAAATTATCCAAACCTCTCTTCTCAATCATCAAGCGACTTTCATTCTCTATAAAGAAAGACAATGAGAATTCTTTCTTCCCTGAGAACAGAGAATGAAATCTCTTCCTCCATGAAAGTAGAGAATATGAGCTTCTTTAAGAGAAAGAGTTCTCATTCTCTAACACTACCAGAGAACAAGAGGAATTCTCTGGCATTGCTCTTCAAGAAGAAAACACTCAGAGGTTTTCTTCTAGGAGAAGAAGAGATCGTGTGGATGAGGTGCAAATTCATTGTGAAGACCAAATGATTCTGATGGCCATGTTTTGTTCATCTGACAGTTTTCATTTGTCTGTGGGAAATAGAACATATATGTGATGTGATTATCATCTCAGTTCCTTAAAAATGGAGTTCAGTTGTAAATACTTGGCAATATTGGCAGTGACTCTCATGGTGCATTACATATGGGTAGCGTGGCCGAGCGGTCTAAGGCGCTGGTTTTAGGCACCAGTCTCTTCGGAGGCGTGGGTTCGAATCCCACCGCTGCCATGAAACCTTTTTGATATTGGTCATTAGGTACCATTCTGGTCACTTTAAGATTGCTAGTAACACAACACTTTCCAAGTAGCTTATCAGTGAAATTCATTGTGAAGACCAAATGATCCTCATCATCATTGTTTGTCTATGTAACAGTATTCACTTGTTTGTGGGACAATGAAATAAAACTGATTTGTTTATGCTAGTGTGCCCTGATTACTATCACAGTAAAATAAGAATGTAGTTCAGTTGCGAATGACATATTGGCATATTGACAGACTGACTTACATACAGGTAGCGTGGCCGAGCGGTCTAAGGCGCTGGTTTAAGGCACCAGTCTCTTCGGAGGCGTGGGTTCGAATCCCACCGCTGCCAGGAAAGATTTTTCATATTGGTCAGCTGTTCCCTTTTCCGGTGACACTATAAATGTTTGAAACATAATATCTTCCAGAGAGCTTATCTGTGAAATTCATTGTAAAGACCAAATGATTCTGATGGCCATGTTTTGTTCATCTGACAGTTTTCATTTGTCTGTGGGAAATAGAACATATATGTGATGTGATTATCATCTCAGTTCCTTAAAAATGGAGTTCAGTTGTAAATACTTGGCAATATTGGCAGTGACTCTCATGGTGCATTACATATGGGTAGCGTGGCCGAGCGGTCTAAGGCGCTGGTTTAAGGCACCAGTCTCTTCGGAGGCGTGGGTTCGAATCCCACCGCTGCCAGGAAAGATTTTTCATATTGGTCAGCTGTTCCCTTTTCCGGTGACACTATAAATGTTTGAAACATAATATCTTCCAGAGAGCTTATCTGTGAAATTCATTGTAAAGACCAAATGATTCTGATGGCCATGTTTTGTTCATCTGACAGTTTTCATTTGTCTGTGGGAAATAGAACATATATTATGTGATGTGATTATCATCTCAGTTCCTTAAAAATGGAGTTCAGTTGTAAATACTTGGCAATATTGGCAGTGACTCTCATGGTGCATTACATATGGGTAGCGTGGCCGAGCGGTCTAAGGCGCTGGTTTTAGGCACCAGTCTCTTCGGAGGCGTGGGTTCGAATCCCACCGCTGCCATGAAACCTTTTTGATATTGGTCATTAGGTACCATTCTGGTCACTTTAAGATTGCTAGTAACACAACACTTTCCAAGTAGCTTATCAGTGAAATTCATTGTGAAGACCAAATGATCCTGATGATCATTGTTTGTCTATGTAACAGTATTCACTTGTTTGTGGGACAATGAAATAAAACTGATTTGTTTATGCTAGTGTGCCCTGATTACTATCACAGTAAAATAAGAATGTAGTTCAGTTGCGAATGACATATTGGCATATTGACAGACTGACTTACATACAGGTAGCGTGGCCGAGCGGTCTAAGGCGCTGGTTTAAGGCACCAGTCTCTTCGGAGGCGTGGGTTCGAATCCCACCGCTGCCAGGAAAGATTTTTCATATTGGTCAGCTGTTCCCTTTTCCGGTGACACTATAAATGTTTGAAACATAATATCTTCCAGAGAGCTTATCTGTGAAATTCATTGTAAAGACCAAATGATTCTGATGGCCATGTTTTGTTCATCTGACAGTTTTCATTTGTCTGTGGGAAATAGAACATATATGTGATGTGATTATCATCTCAGTTCCTTAAAAATGGAGTTCAGTTGTAAATACTTGGCAATATTGGCAGTGACTCTCATGGTGCATTACATATGGGTAGCGTGGCCGAGCGGTCTAAGGCGCTGGTTTTAGGCACCAGTCTCTTCGGAGGCGTGGGTTCGAATCCCACCGCTGCCATGAAACCTTTTTGATATTGGTCATTAGGTACCATTCTGGTCACTTTAAGATTGCTAGTAACACAACACTTTCCAAGTAGCTTATCAGTGAAATTCATTGTGAAGACCAAATGATCCTCATCATCATTGTTTGTCTATGTAACAGTATTCACTTGTTTGTGGGACAATGAAATAAAACTGATTTGTTTATGCTAGTGTGCCCTGATTACTATCACAGTAAAATAAGAATGTAGTTCAGTTGCGAATGACATATTGGCATATTGACAGACTGACTTACATACAGGTAGCGTGGCCGAGCGGTCTAAGGCGCTGGTTTAAGGCACCAGTCTCTTCGGAGGCGTGGGTTCGAATCCCACCGCTGCCAGGAAAGATTTTTCATATTGGTCAGCTGTTCCCTTTTCCGGTGACACTATAAATGTTTGAAACATAATATCTTCCAGAGAGCTTATCTGTGAAATTCATTGTAAAGACCAAATGATTCTGATGGCCATGTTTTGTTCATCTGACAGTTTTCATTTGTCTGTGGGAAATAGAACATATATGTGATGTGATTATCATCTCAGTTCCTTAAAAATGGAGTTCAGTTGTAAATACTTGGCAATATTGGCAGTGACTCTCATGGTGCATTACATATGGGTAGCGTGGCCGAGCGGTCTAAGGCGCTGGTTTAAGGCACCAGTCTCTTCGGAGGCGTGGGTTCGAATCCCACCGCTGCCATGAAACCTTTTTGATATTGGTCATTAGGCACCATTCTGGTCACTTTAAGATTGCTAGTAACACAACACTTTCCAAGTAGCTTATCAGTGAAATTCATTGTGAAGACCAAATGATCCTGATGATCATTGTTTGTCTATGTAACAGTATTCACTTGTTTGTGGGACAATGAAATAAAACTGATTTGTTTATGCTAGTGTGCCCTGATTACTATCACAGTAAAATAAGAATGTAGTTCAGTTGGAAATGACATATTGGCATATTGACAGACTGACTTACATACAGGTAGCGTGGCCGAGCGGTCTAAGGCGCTGGTTTAAGGCACCAGTCTCTTCGGAGGCGTGGGTTCGAATCCCACCGCTGCCAGGAAAGATTTTTCATATTGGTCAGCTGTTCCCTTTTCCGGTGACACTATAAATGTTTGAAACATAATATCTTCCAGAGAGCTTATCTGTGAAATTCATTGTAAAGACCGAATGATTCTGATGGCCATGTTTTGTTCATCTGACAGTTTTCATTTGTCTGTGGGAAATAGAACATATATGTGATGTGATTATCATCTCAGTTCCTTAAAAATGGAGTTCAGTTGTAAATACTTGGCAATATTGGCAGTGACTCTCATGGTGCATTACATATGGGTAGCGTGGCCGAGCGGTCTAAGGCGCTGGTTTAAGGCACCAGTCTCTTCGGAGGCGTGGGTTCGAATCCCACCGCTGCCAGGAAAGATTTTTCATATTGGTCAGCTGTTCCCTTTTCCGGTGACACTATAAATGTTTGAAACATAATATCTTCCAGAGAGCTTATCTGTGAAATTCATTGTAAAGACCAAATGATTCTGATGGCCATGTTTTGTTCATCTGACAGTTTTCATTTGTCTGTGGGAAATAGAACATATATTATGTGATGTGATTATCATCTCAGTTCCTTAAAAATGGAGTTCAGTTGTAAATACTTGGCAATATTGGCAGTGACTCTCATGGTGCATTACATATGGGTAGCGTGGCCGAGCGGTCTAAGGCGCTGGTTTTAGGCACCAGTCTCTTCGGAGGCGTGGGTTCGAATCCCACCGCTGCCATGAAACCTTTTTGATATTGGTCATTAGGTACCATTCTGGTCACTTTAAGATTGCTAGTAACACAACACTTTCCAAGTAGCTTATCAGTGAAATTCATTGTGAAGACCAAATGATCCTCATCATCATTGTTTGTCTATGTAACAGTATTCACTTGTTTGTGGGACAATGAAATAAAACTGATTTGTTTATGCTAGTGTGCCCTGATTACTATCACAGTAAAATAAGAATGTAGTTCAGTTGCGAATGACATATTGGCATATTGACAGACTGACTTACATACAGGTAGCGTGGCCGAGCGGTCTAAGGCGCTGGTTTAAGGCACCAGTCTCTTCGGAGGCGTGGGTTCGAATCCCACCGCTGCCAGGAAAGATTTTTCATATTGGTCAGCTGTTCCCTTTTCCGGTGACACTATAAATGTTTGAAACATAATATCTTCCAGAGAGCTTATCTGTGAAATTCATTGTAAAGACCAAATGATTCTGATGGCCATGTTTTGTTCATCTGACAGTTTTCATTTGTCTGTGGGAAATAGAACATATATGTGATGTGATTATCATCTCAGTTCCTTAAAAATGGAGTTCAGTTGTAAATACTTGGCAATATTGGCAGTGACTCTCATGGTGCATTACATATGGGTAGCGTGGCCGAGCGGTCTAAGGCGCTGGTTTAAGGCACCAGTCTCTTCGGAGGCGTGGGTTCGAATCCCACCGCTGCCAGGAAAGATTTTTCATATTGGTCAGCTGTTCCCTTTTCCGGTGACACTATAAATGTTTGAAACATAATATCTTCCAGAGAGCTTATCTGTGAAATTCATTGTAAAGACCAAATGATTCTGATGGCCATGTTTTGTTCATCTGACAGTTTTCATTTGTCTGTGGGAAATAGAACATATATTATGTGATGTGATTATCATCTCAGTTCCTTAAAAATGGAGTTCAGTTGTAAATACTTGGCAATATTGGCAGTGACTCTCATGGTGCATTACATATGGGTAGCGTGGCCGAGCGGTCTAAGGCGCTGGTTTTAGGCACCAGTCTCTTCGGAGGCGTGGGTTCGAATCCCACCGCTGCCATGAAACCTTTTTGATATTGGTCATTAGGTACCATTCTGGTCACTTTAAGATTGCTAGTAACACAACACTTTCCAAGTAGCTTATCAGTGAAATTCATTGTGAAGACCAAATGATCCTGATGATCATTGTTTGTCTATGTAACAGTATTCACTTGTTTGTGGGACAATGAAATAAAACTGATTTGTTTATGCTAGTGTGCCCTGATTACTATCACAGTAAAATAAGAATGTAGTTCAGTTGCGAATGACATATTGGCATATTGACAGACTGACTTACATACAGGTAGCGTGGCCGAGCGGTCTAAGGCGCTGGTTTAAGGCACCAGTCTCTTCGGAGGCGTGGGTTCGAATCCCACCGCTGCCAGGAAAGATTTTTCATATTGGTCAGCTGTTCCCTTTTCCGGTGACACTATAAATGTTTGAAACATAATATCTTCCAGAGAGCTTATCTGTGAAATTCATTGTAAAGACCAAATGATTCTGATGGCCATGTTTTGTTCATCTGACAGTTTTCATTTGTCTGTGGGAAATAGAACATATATGTGATGTGATTATCATCTCAGTTCCTTAAAAATGGAGTTCAGTTGTAAATACTTGGCAATATTGGCAGTGACTCTCATGGTGCATTACATATGGGTAGCGTGGCCGAGCGGTCTAAGGCGCTGGTTTTAGGCACCAGTCTCTTCGGAGGCGTGGGTTCGAATCCCACCGCTGCCATGAAACCTTTTTGATATTGGTCATTAGGTACCATTCTGGTCACTTTAAGATTGCTAGTAACACAACACTTTCCAAGTAGCTTATCAGTAGAATTCATTGTGAAGACCAAATGATCCTCATCATCATTGTTTGTCTATGTAACAGTATTCACTTGTTTGTGGGACAATGAAATAAAACTGATTTGTTTATGCTAGTGTGCCCTGATTACTATCACAGTAAAATAAGAATGTAGTTCAGTTGCGAATGACATATTGGCATATTGACAGACTGACTTACATACAGGTAGCGTGGCCGAGCGGTCTAAGGCGCTGGTTTAAGGCACCAGTCTCTTCGGAGGCGTGGGTTCGAATCCCACCGCTGCCAGGAAAGATTTTTCATATTGGTCAGCTGTTCCCTTTTCCGGTGACACTATAAATGTTTGAAACATAATATCTTCCAGAGAGCTTATCTGTGAAATTCATTGTAAAGACCAAATGATTCTGATGGCCATGTTTTGTTCATCTGACAGTTTTCATTTGTCTGTGGGAAATAGAACATATATGTGATGTGATTATCATCTCAGTTCCTTAAAAATGGAGTTCAGTTGTAAATACTTGGCAATATTGGCAGTGACTCTCATGGTGCATTACATATGGGTAGCGTGGCCGAGCGGTCTAAGGCGCTGGTTTAAGGCACCAGTCTCTTCGGAGGCGTGGGTTCGAATCCCACCGCTGCCATGAAACCTTTTTGATATTGGTCATTAGGCACCATTCTGGTCACTTTAAGATTGCTAGTAACACAACACTTTCCAAGTAGCTTATCAGTGAAATTCATTGTGAAGACCAAATGATCCTGATGATCATTGTTTGTCTATGTAACAGTATTCACTTGTTTGTGGGACAATGAAATAAAACTGATTTGTTTATGCTAGTGTGCCCTGATTACTATCACAGTAAAATAAGAATGTAGTTCAGTTGGAAATGACATATTGGCATATTGACAGACTGACTTACATACAGGTAGCGTGGCCGAGCGGTCTAAGGCGCTGGTTTAAGGCACCAGTCTCTTCGGAGGCGTGGGTTCGAATCCCACCGCTGCCAGGAAAGATTTTTCATATTGGTCAGCTGTTCCCTTTTCCGGTGACACTATAAATGTTTGAAACATAATATCTTCCAGAGAGCTTATCTGTGAAATTCATTGTAAAGACCGAATGATTCTGATGGCCATGTTTTGTTCATCTGACAGTTTTCATTTGTCTGTGGGAAATAGAACATATATGTGATGTGATTATCATCTCAGTTCCTTAAAAATGGAGTTCAGTTGTAAATACTTGGCAATATTGGCAGTGACTCTCATGGTGCATTACATATGGGTAGCGTGGCCGAGCGGTCTAAGGCGCTGGTTTAAGGCACCAGTCTCTTCGGAGGCGTGGGTTCGAATCCCACCGCTGCCAGGAAAGATTTTTCATATTGGTCAGCTGTTCCCTTTTCCGGTGACACTATAAATGTTTGAAACATAATATCTTCCAGAGAGCTTATCTGTGAAATTCATTGTAAAGACCAAATGATTCTGATGGCCATGTTTTGTTCATCTGACAGTTTTCATTTGTCTGTGGGAAATAGAACATATATTATGTGATGTGATTATCATCTCAGTTCCTTAAAAATGGAGTTCAGTTGTAAATACTTGGCAATATTGGCAGTGACTCTCATGGTGCATTACATATGGGTAGCGTGGCCGAGCGGTCTAAGGCGCTGGTTTTAGGCACCAGTCTCTTCGGAGGCGTGGGTTCGAATCCCACCGCTGCCATGAAACCTTTTTGATATTGGTCATTAGGTACCATTCTGGTCACTTTAAGATTGCTAGTAACACAACACTTTCCAAGTAGCTTATCAGTGAAATTCATTGTGAAGACCAAATGATCCTGATGATCATTGTTTGTCTATGTAACAGTATTCACTTGTTTGTGGGACAATGAAATAAAACTGATTTGTTTATGCTAGTGTGCCCTGATTACTATCACAGTAAAATAAGAATGTAGTTCAGTTGCGAATGACATATTGGCATATTGACAGACTGACTTACATACAGGTAGCGTGGCCGAGCGGTCTAAGGCGCTGGTTTAAGGCACCAGTCTCTTCGGAGGCGTGGGTTCGAATCCCACCGCTGCCAGGAAAGATTTTTCATATTGGTCAGCTGTTCCCTTTTCCGGTGACACTATAAATGTTTGAAACATAATATCTTCCAGAGAGCTTATCTGTGAAATTCATTGTGAAGACCAAATGATTCTGATGGCCATGTTTTGTTCATCTGACAGTTTTCATTTGTCTGTGGGAAATAGAACATATATGTGATGTGATTATCATCTCAGTTCCTTAAAAATGGAGTTCAGTTGTAAATACTTGGCAATATTGGCAGTGACTCTCATGGTGCATTACATATGGGTAGCGTGGCCGAGCGGTCTAAGGCGCTGGTTTTAGGCACCAGTCTCTTCGGAGGCGTGGGTTCGAATCCCACCGCTGCCATGAAACCTTTTTGATATTGGTCATTAGGTACCATTCTGGTCACTTTAAGATTGCTAGTAACACAACACTTTCCAAGTAGCTTATCAGTGAAATTCATTGTGAAGACCAAATGATCCTCATCATCATTGTTTGTCTATGTAACAGTATTCACTTGTTTGTGGGACAATGAAATAAAACTGATTTGTTTATGCTAGTGTGCCCTGATTACTATCACAGTAAAATAAGAATGTAGTTCAGTTGCGAATGACATATTGGCATATTGACAGACTGACTTACATACAGGTAGCGTGGCCGAGCGGTCTAAGGCGCTGGTTTAAGGCACCAGTCTCTTCGGAGGCGTGGGTTCGAATCCCACCGCTGCCAGGAAAGATTTTTCATATTGGTCAGCTGTTCCCTTTTCCGGTGACACTATAAATGTTTGAAACATAATATCTTCCAGAGAGCTTATCTGTGAAATTCATTGTAAAGACCAAATGATTCTGATGGCCATGTTTTGTTCATCTGACAGTTTTCATTTGTCTGTGGGAAATAGAACATATATTATGTGATGTGATTATCATCTCAGTTCCTTAAAAATGGAGTTCAGTTGTAAATACTTGGCAATATTGGCAGTGACTCTCATGGTGCATTACATATGGGTAGCGTGGCCGAGCGGTCTAAGGCGCTGGTTTTAGGCACCAGTCTCTTCGGAGGCGTGGGTTCGAATCCCACCGCTGCCATGAAACCTTTTTGATATTGGTCATTAGGTACCATTCTGGTCACTTTAAGATTGCTAGTAACACAACACTTTCCAAGTAGCTTATCAGTGAAATTCATTGTGAAGACCAAATGATCCTGATGATCATTGTTTGTCTATGTAACAGTATTCACTTGTTTGTGGGACAATGAAATAAAACTGATTTGTTTATGCTAGTGTGCCCTGATTACTATCACAGTAAAATAAGAATGTAGTTCAGTTGCGAATGACATATTGGCATATTGACAGACTGACTTACATACAGGTAGCGTGGCCGAGCGGTCTAAGGCGCTGGTTTAAGGCACCAGTCTCTTCGGAGGCGTGGGTTCGAATCCCACCGCTGCCAGGAAAGATTTTTCATATTGGTCAGCTGTTCCCTTTTCCGGTGACACTATAAATGTTTGAAACATAATATCTTCCAGAGAGCTTATCTGTGAAATTCATTGTAAAGACCAAATGATTCTGATGGCCATGTTTTGTTCATCTGACAGTTTTCATTTGTCTGTGGGAAATAGAACATATATTATGTGATGTGATTATCATCTCAGTTCCTTAAAAATGGAGTTCAGTTGTAAATACTTGGCAATATTGGCAGTGACTCTCATGGTGCATTACATATGGGTAGCGTGGCCGAGCGGTCTAAGGCGCTGGTTTTAGGCACCAGTCTCTTCGGAGGCGTGGGTTCGAATCCCACCGCTGCCATGAAACCTTTTTGATATTGGTCATTAGGTACCATTCTGGTCACTTTAAGATTGCTAGTAACACAACACTTTCCAAGTAGCTTATCAGTGAAATTCATTGTGAAGACCAAATGATCCTGATGATCATTGTTTGTCTATGTAACAGTATTCACTTGTTTGTGGGACAATGAAATAAAACTGATTTGTTTATGCTAGTGTGCCCTGATTACTATCACAGTAAAATAAGAATGTAGTTCAGTTGGAAATGACATATTGGCATATTGACAGACTGACTTACATACAGGTAGCGTGGCCGAGCGGTCTAAGGCGCTGGTTTAAGGCACCAGTCTCTTCGGAGGCGTGGGTTCGAATCCCACCGCTGCCAGGAAAGATTTTTCATATTGGTCAGCTGTTCCCTTTTCCGGTGACACTATAAATGTTTGAAACATAATATCTTCCAGAGAGCTTATCTGTGAAATTCATTGTAAAGACCGAATGATTCTGATGGCCATGTTTTGTTCATCTGACAGTTTTCATTTGTCTGTGGGAAATAGAACATATATGTGATGTGATTATCATCTCAGTTCCTTAAAAATGGAGTTCAGTTGTAAATACTTGGCAATATTGGCAGTGACTCTCATGGTGCATTACATATGGGTAGCGTGGCCGAGCGGTCTAAGGCGCTGGTTTAAGGCACCAGTCTCTTCGGAGGCGTGGGTTCGAATCCCACCGCTGCCAGGAAAGATTTTTCATATTGGTCAGCTGTTCCCTTTTCCGGTGACACTATAAATGTTTGAAACATAATATCTTCCAGAGAGCTTATCTGTGAAATTCATTGTAAAGACCAAATGATTCTGATGGCCATGTTTTGTTCATCTGACAGTTTTCATTTGTCTGTGGGAAATAGAACATATATTATGTGATGTGATTATCATCTCAGTTCCTTAAAAATGGAGTTCAGTTGTAAATACTTGGCAATATTGGCAGTGACTCTCATGGTGCATTACATATGGGTAGCGTGGCCGAGCGGTCTAAGGCGCTGGTTTTAGGCACCAGTCTCTTCGGAGGCGTGGGTTCGAATCCCACCGCTGCCATGAAACCTTTTTGATATTGGTCATTAGGTACCATTCTGGTCACTTTAAGATTGCTAGTAACACAACACTTTCCAAGTAGCTTATCAGTGAAATTCATTGTGAAGACCAAATGATCCTGATGATCATTGTTTGTCTATGTAACAGTATTCACTTGTTTGTGGGACAATGAAATAAAACTGATTTGTTTATGCTAGTGTGCCCTGATTACTATCACAGTAAAATAAGAATGTAGTTCAGTTGCGAATGACATATTGGCATATTGACAGACTGACTTACATACAGGTAGCGTGGCCGAGCGGTCTAAGGCGCTGGTTTAAGGCACCAGTCTCTTCGGAGGCGTGGGTTCGAATCCCACCGCTGCCAGGAAAGATTTTTCATATTGGTCAGCTGTTCCCTTTTCCGGTGACACTATAAATGTTTGAAACATAATATCTTCCAGAGAGCTTATCTGTGAAATTCATTGTGAAGACCAAATGATTCTGATGGCCATGTTTTGTTCATCTGACAGTTTTCATTTGTCTGTGGGAAATAGAACATATATGTGATGTGATTATCATCTCAGTTCCTTAAAAATGGAGTTCAGTTGTAAATACTTGGCAATATTGGCAGTGACTCTCATGGTGCA
The DNA here is from genome assembly GCA_936440205.1 of Lepidonotus clava. Classification (NCBI taxonomy): domain Eukaryota; kingdom Metazoa; phylum Annelida; class Polychaeta; order Phyllodocida; family Polynoidae; genus Lepidonotus; species Lepidonotus clava. Next base: position 27,875,998 of record OW387135.1, read on the forward strand.
TTACATATGGGTAGCGTGGCCGAGCGGTCTAAGGCGCTGGTTTTAGGCACCAGTCTCTTCGGAGGCGTGGGTTCGAATCCCACCGCTGCCATGAAACCTTTTTGATATTGGTCATTAGGTACCATTCTGGTCACTTTAAGATTGCTAGTAACACAACACTTTCCAAGTAGCTTATCAGTGAAATTCATTGTGAAGACCAAATGATCCTCATCATCATTGTTTGTCTATGTAACAGTATTCACTTGTTTGTGGGACAATGAAATAAAACTGATTTGTTTATGCTAGTGTGCCCTGATTACTATCACAGTAAAATAAGAATGTAGTTCAGTTGCGAATGACATATTGGCATATTGACAGACTGACTTACATACAGGTAGCGTGGCCGAGCGGTCTAAGGCGCTGGTTTAAGGCACCAGTCTCTTCGGAGGCGTGGGTTCGAATCCCACCGCTGCCAGGAAAGATTTTTCATATTGGTCAGCTGTTCCCTTTTCCGGTGACACTATAAATGTTTGAAACATAATATCTTCCAGAGAGCTTATCTGTGAAATTCATTGTAAAGACCAAATGATTCTGATGGCCATGTTTTGTTCATCTGACAGTTTTCATTTGTCTGTGGGAAATAGAACATATATTATGTGATGTGATTATCATCTCAGTTCCTTAAAAATGGAGTTCAGTTGTAAATACTTGGCAATATTGGCAGTGACTCTCATGGTGCATTACATATGGGTAGCGTGGCCGAGCGGTCTAAGGCGCTGGTTTTAGGCACCAGTCTCTTCGGAGGCGTGGGTTCGAATCCCACCGCTGCCATGAAACCTTTTTGATATTGGTCATTAGGTACCATTCTGGTCACTTTAAGATTGCTAGTAACACAACACTTTCCAAGTAGCTTATCAGTGAAATTCATTGTGAAGACCAAATGATCCTGATGATCATTGTTTGTCTATGTAACAGTATTCACTTGTTTGTGGGACAATGAAATAAAACTGATTTGTTTATGCTAGTGTGCCCTGATTACTATCACAGTAAAATAAGAATGTAGTTCAGTTGCGAATGACATATTGGCATATTGACAGACTGACTTACATACAGGTAGCGTGGCCGAGCGGTCTAAGGCGCTGGTTTAAGGCACCAGTCTCTTCGGAGGCGTGGGTTCGAATCCCACCGCTGCCAGGAAAGATTTTTCATATTGGTCAGCTGTTCCCTTTTCCGGTGACACTATAAATGTTTGAAACATAATATCTTCCAGAGAGCTTATCTGTGAAATTCATTGTAAAGACCAAATGATTCTGATGGCCATGTTTTGTTCATCTGACAGTTTTCATTTGTCTGTGGGAAATAGAACATATATTATGTGATGTGATTATCATCTCAGTTCCTTAAAAATGGAGTTCAGTTGTAAATACTTGGCAATATTGGCAGTGACTCTCATGGTGCATTACATATGGGTAGCGTGGCCGAGCGGTCTAAGGCGCTGGTTTTAGGCACCAGTCTCTTCGGAGGCGTGGGTTCGAATCCCACCGCTGCCATGAAACCTTTTTGATATTGGTCATTAGGTACCATTCTGGTCACTTTAAGATTGCTAGTAACACAACACTTTCCAAGTAGCTTATCAGTGAAATTCATTGTGAAGACCAAATGATCCTGATGATCATTGTTTGTCTATGTAACAGTATTCACTTGTTTGTGGGACAATGAAATAAAACTGATTTGTTTATGCTAGTGTGCCCTGATTACTATCACAGTAAAATAAGAATGTAGTTCAGTTGGAAATGACATATTGGCATATTGACAGACTGACTTACATACAGGTAGCGTGGCCGAGCGGTCTAAGGCGCTGGTTTAAGGCACCAGTCTCTTCGGAGGCGTGGGTTCGAATCCCACCGCTGCCAGGAAAGATTTTTCATATTGGTCAGCTGTTCCCTTTTCCGGTGACACTATAAATGTTTGAAACATAATATCTTCCAGAGAGCTTATCTGTGAAATTCATTGTGAAGACCAAATGATTCTGATGGCCATGTTTCGTTCATCTGACAGTTTTCATTTGTCTGTGGGAAATAGAACATATATGTGATGTGATTATCATCTCAGTTCCTTAAAAATGGAGTTCAGTTGTAAATACTTGGCAATATTGGCAGTGACTCTCATGGTGCATTACATATGGGTAGCGTGGCAGAGCGGTCTAAGGCGCTGGTTTAAGGCACCAGTCTCTTCGGAGGCGTGGGTTCGAATCCCACCGCTGCCATGAAACCTTTTTGATATTGGTCATTAGGTACCATTCTGGTCACTTTAAGATTGCTAGTAACACAACACTTTCCAAGTAGCTTATCAGTGAAATTCATTGTGAAGACCAAATGATCCTGATGATCATTGTTTGTCTATGTAACAGTATTCACTTGTTTGTGGGACAATGAAATAAAACTGATTTGTTTATGCTAGTGTGCCCTGATTACTATCACAGTAAAATAAGAATGTAGTTCAGTTGGAAATGACATATTGGCATATTGACAGACTGACTTACATACAGGTAGCGTGGCCGAGCGGTCTAAGGCGCTGGTTTAAGGCACCAGTCTCTTCGGAGGCGTGGGTTCGAATCCCACCGCTGCCAGGAAAGATTTTTCATATTGGTCAGCTGGTCCCTTTTCCGGTGACACTATAAATGTTTGAAACATAATATCTTCCAGAGAGCTTATCTGTGAAATTCATTGTAAAGACCGAATGATTCTGATGGCCATGTTTTGTTCATCTGACAGTTTTCATTTGTCTGTGGGAAATAGAACATATATGTGATGTGATTATCATCTCAGTTCCTTAAAAATGGAGTTCAGTTGTAAATACTTGGCAATATTGGCAGTGACTCTCATGGTGCATTACATATGGGTAGCGTGGCCGAGCGGTCTAAGGCGCTGGTTTAAGGCACCAGTCTCTTCGGAGGCGTGGGTTCGAATCCCACCGCTGCCATGAAACCTTTTTGATATTGGTCATTAGGTACCATTCTGGTCACTTTAAGATTGCTAGTAACACAACACTTTCCAAGTAGCTTATCAGTGAAATTCATTGTGAAGACCAAATGATCCTGATGATCATTGTTTGTCTATGTAACAGTATTCACTTGTTTGTGGGACAATGAAATAAAACTGATTTGTTTATGCTAGTGTGCCCTGATTACTATCACAGTAAAATAAGAATGTAGTTCAGTTGCGAATGACATATTGGCATATTGACAGACTGACTTACATACAGGTAGCGTGGCCGAGCGGTCTAAGGCGCTGGTTTAAGGCACCAGTCTCTTCGGAGGCGTGGGTTCGAATCCCACCGCTGCCAGGAAAGATTTTTCATATTGGTCAGCTGTTCCCTTTTCCGGTGACACTATAAATGTTTGAAACATAATATCTTCCAGAGAGCTTATCTGTGAAATTCATTGTAAAGACCGAATGATTCTGATGGCCATGTTTTGTTCATCTGACAGTTTTCATTTGTCTGTGGGAAATAGAACATATATGTGATGTGATTATCATCTCAGTTCCTTAAAAATGGAGTTCAGTTGTAAATACTTGGCAATATTGGCAGTGACTCTCATGGTGCATTACATATGGGTAGCGTGGCCGAGCGGTCTAAGGCGCTGGTTTAAGGCACCAGTCTCTTCGGAGGCGTGGGTTCGAATCCCACCGCTGCCAGGAAAGATTTTTCATATTGGTCAGCTGTTCCCTTTTCCGGTGACACTATAAATGTTTGAAACATAATATCTTCCAGAGAGCTTATCTGTGAAATTCATTGTAAAGACCAAATGATTCTGATGGCCATGTTTTGTTCATCTGACAGTTTTCATTTGTCTGTGGGAAATAGAACATATATTATGTGATGTGATTATCATCTCAGTTCCTTAAAAATGGAGTTCAGTTGTAAATACTTGGCAATATTGGCAGTGACTCTCATGGTGCATTACATATGGGTAGCGTGGCCGAGCGGTCTAAGGCGCTGGTTTTAGGCACCAGTCTCTTCGGAGGCGTGGGTTCGAATCCCACCGCTGCCAGGAAAGATTTTTCATATTGGTCAGCTGTTCCCTTTTCCGGTGACACTATAAATGTTTGAAACATAATATCTTCCAGAGAGCTTATCTGTGAAATTCATTGTAAAGACCAAATGATTCTGATGGCCATGTTTTGTTCATCTGACAGTTTTCATTTGTCTGTGGGAAATAGAACATATATTATGTGATGTGATTATCATCTCAGTTCCTTAAAAATGGAGTTCAGTTGTAAATACTTGGCAATATTGGCAGTGACTCTCATGGTGCATTACATATGGGTAGCGTGGCCGAGCGGTCTAAGGCGCTGGTTTAAGGCACCAGTCTCTTCGGAGGCGTGGGTTCGAATCCCACCGCTGCCAGGAAAGATTTTTCATATTGGTCAGCTGTTCCCTTTTCCGGTGACACTATAAATGTTTGAAACATAATATCTTCCAGAGAGCTTATCTGTGAAATTCATTGTAAAGACCGAATGATTCTGATGGCCATGTTTTGTTCATCTGACAGTTTTCATTTGTCTGTGGGAAATAGAACATATATGTGATGTGATTATCATCTCAGTTCCTTAAAAATGGAGTTCAGTTGTAAATACTTGGCAATATTGGCAGTGACTCTCATGGTGCATTACATATGGGTAGCGTGGCCGAGCGGTCTAAGGCGCTGGTTTTAGGCACCAGTCTCTTCGGAGGCGTGGGTTCGAATCCCACCGCTGCCATGAAACCTTTTTGATATTGGTCATTAGGTACCATTCTGGTCAATTTAAGATTGCTAGTAACACAACACTTTCCAAGTAGCTTATCAGTGAAATTCATTGTGAAGACCAAATGATCCTGATGATCATTGTTTGTCTATGTAACAGTATTCACTTGTTTGTGGGACAATGAAATAAAACTGATTTGTTTATGCTAGTGTGCCCTGATTACTATCACAGTAAAATAAGAATGTAGTTCAGTTGCAAATGACATATTGGCATATTGACAGACTGACTTACATACAGGTAGCGTGGCCGAGCGGTCTAAGGCGCTGGTTTAAGGCACCAGTCTCTTCGGAGGCGTGGGTTCGAATCCCACCGCTGCCAGGAAAGATTTTTCATATTGGTCAGCTGTTCCCTTTTCCGGTGACACAAAAATGTTTGAAACATAATATCTTCCAGAGAGCTTATCTGTGAAATTCATTGTAAAGACCAAATGATTCTGATGGCCATGTTTTGTTCATCTGACAGTTTTCATTTGTCTGTGGGAAATAGAACATATATGTGATGTGATTATCATCTCAGTTCCTTAAAAATGGAGTTCAGTTGTAAATACTTGGCAATATTGGCAGTGACTCTCATGGTGCATTACATATGGGTAGCGTGGCCGAGCGGTCTAAGGCGCTGGTTTAAGGCACCAGTCTCTTCGGAGGCGTGGGTTCGAATCCCACCGCTGCCAGGAAAGATTTTTCATATTGGTCAGCTGTACCCTTTTCCGGTGACACTATAAATGTTTGAAACATAATATCTTCCAGAGAGCTTATCTGTGAAATTCATTGTAAAGACCAAATGATTCTGATGGCCATGTTTTGTTCATCTGACAGTTTTCATTTGTCTGTGGGAAATAGAACATATGTGTGATGTGATTATCATCTCAGTTCCTTAAAAATGGATTTCAGTTGTAAATACTTGGCAATATTGGCAGTGACTCTCATGGTGCATTACATATGGGTAGCGTGGCCGAGCGGTCTAAGGCGCTGGTTTTAGGCACCAGTCTCTTCGGAGGCGTGGGTTCGAATCCCACCGCTGCCATGAAACCTTTTTGATATTGGTCATTAGGTACCATTCTGGTCACTTTAAGATTGCTAGTAACACAACACTTTCCAAGTAGCTTATCAGTGAAATTCATTGTGAAGACCAAATGATCCTGATGATCATTGTTTGTCTATGTAACAGTATTCACTTGTTTGTGGGACAATGAAATAAAACTGATTTGTTTATGCTAGTGTGCCCTGATTACTATCACAGTAAAATAAGAATGTAGTTCAGTTGCAAATGACATATTGGCATATTGACAGACTGACTTACATACAGGTAGCGTGGCCGAGCGGTCTAAGGCGCTGGTTTAAGGCACCAGTCTCTTCGGAGGCATGGGTTCGAATCCCACCGCTGCCAGGAAAGATTTTTCATATTGGTCAGCTGTTCCCTTTTCCGGTGACACTATAAATGTTTGAAACATAATATCTTCCAGAGAGCTTATCTGTGAAATTCATTGTAAAGACCAAATGATTCTGATGGCCATGTTTTGTTCATCTGACAGTTTTCATTTGTCTGTGGGAAATAGAACATATGTGTGATGTGATTATCATCTCAGTTCCTTAAAAATGGAGTTCAGTTGTAAATACTTGGCAATATTGGCAGTGACTCTCATGGTGCATTACATATGGGTAGCGTGGCCGAGCGGTCTAAGGCGCTGGTTTTAGGCACCAGTCTCTTCGGAGGCGTGGGTTCGAATCCCACTGCTGCCATGAAACCTTTTTGATATTGGTCTTTAGGTACCATTCTGGTCACTTTAAGATTGCTAGTAACACAACACTTTCCAAGTCGCTTATCAGTGAAATTCATTGTGAAGACGTGCATTAGATCCCTCTCTGGTGACAATTTTAATGTAAGAACCATAATATCTTCCAGAAGCGCATCTGTGAAAGACCAAATGATTCTGATGGTCATTTTCTCTCTCTATTACAATTTTCATTTGTTCATTGCACTTTGAAATGGAACATATATTATGTGTTCGTAATGTTTTGAACATTGATATTATTATCTAAGGAACGTGAAGAATGGGGGCAAAGGGTAGAGACACAATTTAATTATGTCCATTTGACGTGACCACAACCTGAAGGTGACTCCCCTGTTTTTTTAAAATCTATTTTTCCTTTTTTAGTACCATTGTACATACTTATCATCTGCTCAAATTCTAACTTGGGACCTGCTCTGGTACAAGTTGGTAGACACATGAACAAAAACGTGCATACATCACGACGACATAGCCATAGCAGGGTGTAGCTATTGTCCGTTTGTCGCCCCCCACTTAGTTTGCACAGTAGGTACATTCATGGGTAATGGAAAACATGGATACTATTGGTAAGCTGACGCCTGAAGGGAACAGAATAATCTGACATTTCTTTGGCCTTTCTATCCATGGTTTGGTCATCAGCTACCAGGCCAAGGTAGGAACACCCATAAAATGTTCATATTTTGTGAAATATAGACATCCATGGTGAACGTTCAACATTATTACACGAACAACTCCCTTCAAAACATGTTATTTCACCAAAGAAAAATAGGCATTGTCACACCTAATGTTTGAACTCGGGACCTCTCACACATTGGTCAACAGCCCTACCAACTAAGCCAGTGGGACTGCTAGTCAGACAGCCTTCTAGAAACCCTGCTGGTTGGTGTTGGAAGTTCTTGGAATAGGGACGGTGGTGATGGTGAGTGGTCATTTGTTGTACATACACAACCCAACAAGCCGTGGATCGAATCAACCAAGCACAAGGTCCTGTGCCCTGGCCGATCCTCCTCTGTGGATAAGATAAGCGATCAGACCGTTTAACCCCTCCTTTCCCCCTTTCACCCAGCATGGCTGATAAACGATCAGGTCTGGCCCCTTCCTGCCTTAACTCATACATCTGCGTAATTCCTCTTTAAAATAAAATCCCCCGTGTTCAGTATAAGGTCTTAGAACGCCGGGATGGATCTGGCAGCGGTCGGGCCAAGGTCAGGTGTCATCGGACATGTTATCTATATTCTGCTCCCCACACTTTATACTGTACCCAGGCTGACCGGGTGAACCAGTGATCATGCATGACGGATGACCAGACCAACAGAAGGCTACCTCCCCACTGTCCAGTCCCCGCCCGCTCTGCCAGGTCCCCTTGACGGATTGTTCGTCCGGACACAAAACGTGCATAGCTGTTTATTCTTTTGACTGCCAGAGCTTTCCGCCAGACCAACTACAGATATGTAACCCAACACCTGCTGTTAAGCCTGCTGCATAAAGAACTGGAAAACTGTTTTCCATCTAAAAACGGAGCCTTTTTTGTCGACTATTACTTATTGCTATATGCACGGCGTCCTGGGGATGGGGGAGCAATTCGCCCCAAGTGGTTTTCTGTTTTCATGAAATTTGCATACTTCAAACCTGCTTTGTTACCTTTACAAAAACACCATGTTGATGTATCTATCGTTCATATAATTTCTATAAGAAATGAGTTCGAAAACTAAAAGATAGTAAATCAAATACAAGGGACACTAACTGCAATTACGAGATGCTACAGGCTTGTGGTGAGAAATGGATGAATCACAATTGTGTCAACAAGTTACCCAGAATGCACCTTAGTATAGCCTGCTTGCATCCCACGCTACAAAAAACACAAACCCCTACGTCTCCTTCCTACCATACGATCTATCTTTTTCAAGGTCATTTGGAAATTAAACAAGGGTTTTGTTCCTTGAGTAAACACAGGCAAAAAGAAACAAAAAAAAATCATCCAACACGGCAAAATTATCATGTCAGTATTTCTAGTATGTAATAGACTAATCCCTGTTAAGTGAAGTATGATATAGAACGTGTGATGATGTGATCCACCGGCCGCCTCGGGTCGCTAAACCATCTAGTGCTGTTTGCGGGGAGTCTTGTTTGTGAAAACAAATAGTAAATCAAAATGGTAAAAGAGCAATATGACATAATCCTTTTATATTGATAAGCAGAGCAAATAAAACAAAGCAACATAAATCTTTTAATCGACATGCAACATTACAGATGGGTAGCGTGGCCGAGCGGTCTAAGGCGCTGGTTTAAGGCACCAGTCTCTTCGGAGGCGTGGGTTCGAATCCCACCGCTGCCAGTAGAGTTTTGTTTATATTGATAATTAGAAACTTTCCTGATGATTTATATAGGAAACACCATTCCTTCTGAAACCCTAATCTGTGAAATTCATTATGAAGGGAAAACAATCCTGATGTTAATGGTTTGTCCATGTGATAATTCTCAGTTGTTTGTGGCACATTCAGCTAGACAGTATGATATGTGTTTATGATAGTGCATTTATAAGTCACAAGAGGAAGCGTAAAAGGAACAAGTTTTATTGTAGTTCGGAGATAAAACACAATAATAAGTCATCGTGTGAATATGTGTAAAATAGGCACATGATAAAAGCAGTGATACAGAGTCCTGCTGAGAAGGCCCTATAAGGCCTAAAAGTTTTGATAAAAAAGGGTGGAGGGTGGGAAAACGTGCACGTCGTGCCAAGTCTGTTGTAAGTTGAGAAGTGGCGGGATAGGCCGCGCATGCGCCCTAGTGGCGGAAGTCAAGGTGGCAGACCACAAAATGTTCCATGTGAGCTCCTCTGAATAAATGCCCCAGCCTGGCACAGGGGTGCAATGCTATACACATTTATAAGTCACAAGAGGAAGCGTAAAAGGAACAAGTTTTATTGTAGTTCGGAGATAAAACACAATAATAAGTCATCGTGTGAATATGTGTAAAATAGGCACATGATAAAAGCAGTGATACAGAGTCCTGCTGAGAAGGCCAAAAGTTTAGCGCTGCAAGGTGCCAAGGGCTGTGTGAACTGAGGTGCGCTGGGCCACCTGGGGGGTGAGGTAGGCCCTAACCGCTGGAGAGGCCCACTTTCCATGGGCCATCACGTCCTCCAGGGTGGCCTGCCCTTCATGGTAAGCGTAAGACGCACCTCCGCGCCTGAGACCATGGAGGGTATATCTGTCCTTCTTTATCCCCGCCATGTCCAAGAGAGCCGCCCAGTTTCGGCCAATGTGTGGGGCCGTTATGACGTTTCCATCCGGGAATTGCAGTAGGGGCTGCGAGGAGTGTGTAGTCGGGTGGACGCTGAGGAGCCGGGTATAAGCCGCCACCGGGCACAGGGGGGAGCCCGGCAACGCCCAGAGGGTGACCGACGTCGGGGTGGCCGAGGATTGGGTTGTCTTCGACCACTTCAGTGCTATAACCACCCGATCCAAGCCAACAGTCACATCTCCTCTAGTCAGATTCCTAGTCGGGTCGAAGGCCGCCTGAGTCTTTGGGGCCAGATTACTCTGCCGAAGAAAAGCCATGAACATCCAGACCACGGCCAGGGTAATGTGTTCTGGTTGGTTGAGTCTATGCGCGTGGGCGAGGGCCGCCGTGAGGATGGCCGGAGTAATGGGGAGCGCCGGGGCAGGGGTATGTCGCAGGGTGATGGTGATGGCCCTAAGAGCGTTCACCACCACGGTGGCAAACAGCGGGGGGCGGTGTAGCCCCGCCATGGCAAAGTACGTACGGAGGCTGCCTAGGTGGTTGGATACCGTAGTCGCCGCCAGCCCCCTCTCCGCAAGGTGTTCCAGGTACCAGCAGATGTGGTGTGGTGCCGGGGCATCGTAGGGGAACCCTGCCCGGATGCTGAATGTGACGTACTCGCGGACCACGCCCTCTCTATTGGCCCGCGTCCCGGGCCGGTGGACGAGTGTCTGCCTACGCTGGGCCCGCGCCGCCAGGTAGTTGATGTAGGGGTCTAGAAGTAGAACGAAGAGAAGGCAAACGCATGGTGATCAATACGAACAGCTAATAGGCCCATGTCTCGTACGTACTTGTTTGCTAGGTCTCTAAACACCGGGGTGGTCATAGCTCTACTTAGGGCGTCCGGGACCTGCATGTGATCACCGGGTATGTGGTTGAACTGATAGATTACTTCGTTACTTGCTGACAAGAACCAGAATGCCCTAGCACAGGCCCCCAGTACCGGGTCTCTAGCTCTCCCCCCACGATATGCCTCTACAGCCGCCATGTTGTCGCAGTTGACCACTATGACATTACCCCTGTCTTCCGGACGGGTGAATGTGCGGGCGGCTGCCAAACAGTTTATGGCCTCGAGGTGGGTGATGTGGTGGTTGTTCGTGAGCTTCTTGGGGAGGGTGTAGGAGTAACACTCCACACCATCTGTAGCGCCGGCCCCGACGAGGCAGGCGTCGGCCCAGATCTCCCTGGTCTTCCTTCGCTGCGGTATAATAGCCCTACCATTGTAGTCTTTTAAGAAGCGCCGGAACCAGGAGAAGTCGGCCCGCATCGCCCTTGATACCTCGGCTTTGTTGCCCGACATCTCCCTTATGGCCGCCAGAATGCGGCCCATAAAGAGGCGGGCCGGGGCCACCACTTTTGCCAGATGGTTTATCTGGCCTGCTGCTCGCTGGAGTTGCTTGAGCGTGACTGTCTTTTGTCGTGAGAGCTGCGCCAAACCCTGCTGAATCTCCGCGAGCTTTGGTGCCGGAATGGACATGATATTTTCATCCAAGTCGACTTGTATTCCCAGCCATGTAACGCACCTGGCCGGGGGCTGCAACTTGTTCTCGGCGAGGGCGAATCCCAGGTCTTGGAGGAGAGCCACAGCCGTATTATAGTCCTCGGTTGCTCGGGGGGCGTTAGTCAGCATCACGAGGTCATCCAGGTACATGAGGGCCCGTATGCCTCTGCGTTCAAGGGCCCGAATGATGAATTGGGCCGCCTGCTGCATCAGATAGGACGACATACGGGCCCCGAAGGGGATGCTCCTGTCAAAGAAGTACTGCCCTCCGTGTGTAATCACCAGCAGGGGCCAGTCCAGGGGGCAAACCTGGAAATGTCTGTATGCCCTGCTGATATCGATAACAGCCAGCTGCAGGCATTCCTGAGGGCTCTCGTTGATACTATCCACCAGGTCCATCATTGTGGGGAGCACATGTGTAGCCGCACAGCCATTAAACATGTGGGGGGCAATGAATTGATTCACTCCTCCATCGGGGTAGGATAGGTCGACTATTACCCGTCTCTTGCCCGGCTCCGCCTTGGGGCGAGTCATCATCGGGCTTGCCCTATGCCACGGCGTGAATGGGGGCTTGGTGAAGGGGCCGGCCATCGCCATGTGGCTGCGCTCCTTTTTTATATACTCAGCGACATGTTCCCCATATGCATCAGCTGACTGATGATTGTAGTCTGGTTGAGCGTTGTACACTGGTCCCCCAGTGTACTGCAGGGGGAAGCCATACCGGATGCCCTGTAGCAGCATGCTGTCATCCACATGGCCCGTTGCCTCGGCCTCCCATCGCTCCGGGCGTAATGGCGAGGGGAGGGGGACCATGGCGCCCCTGTAGTTGGGGACCCCTGCGGTCCTAACTGCATCGTAGATCCTCGCCGTCTCATCGCCCACCTCGACTATGGGAAAGGGCCAGTTGCCATAGGCGTCGAAGTTAATGTTCTGGTGTGCATCAGGGTCCCACGTTTGTGACGCGTCAGTGTCTAGGCTAGGCTGAAGTATGGCTGCCGCCTCATCATCAGGCTCGTGACACTGCACCTGTTGGTCGGGTTTGTTCGTTTGTTCCTCCGGGGGACTGGGGTAATTCACGTTCAGCATGAAGTCCGGCCACTTATGATACACATTATTAGTTTCTTGTACCGTATCCTCGTCGACCCTATCACCGCGCGCGCCCGAGGGTACCGCCGCAGGGGGTTGATCCACTCCATGTTGCACTTTAGCTTCAGCTGTGGGCCGGGAGCGCCCGCTTGGCGTGTGCTTCTTCCGGGATTCAGTAGAACAATGTTCGCCTCCGGGATCCGGACGCAGGCCAGTCTGAGGGAGAATAGCGGGGGCAGCCGCGCATTCATGCACGGGCCGTCCGCCACTGGCGGCGTCCGGGCTGCCCGAGCGGGCACCGAAGTCCGGGCGTGTTGTTGCCCAACCAGTCATTTTCTGCTTGGCCGTCAACTCACACCTCATAGAGGTATGCGCCGCATCATGGGTGTCTCCTTCTAAGGCCGGAGTGTGCTGTACAATCACGCGATTACAGTCAGCTCCATTCAAACACGTAGTGTGTGTGTCGCCGTGCAGCGTGGTTTTGTTATTGTTTGTGTTGTAGCGGCCATCTTGGATAGAGGACGCTGGGGGATCCGCGGCCACGTGCGTCTGTTTACCAACACTAGGCCAGCCTTCCACCGTGCGGGCTGTATGCGCCCGGGGGTGTGGCGCGCCCTGCGCCCGTACCGGGCCACTACATGCCACTTGTACTCTTTTCACCCGACCGCTTTCTGTGCCTAAAGCGGGCGGATGACCATTCAGTTTTTTGGCTTTTGGGGGTCGGATGTCTCCTTCTTCGCGTACGGGTGGGAGTTCTTCTTCCCGTTCTGCTTACCACCCTCCCAGTCGTCCCTCTGTCCTTGCTTCTTCTTTTTATTACAGTTTTTGACGGCGTGGGTTGTGAACTCAGCCCGGTGTGTGGGCGCTGCCGAGTAGTAGCAGAGCGCACACGTATGGAGAAATTTGTGCTCTCCCTGGTAGTGGGGGGCTTGCTGTTTACACCCCTCGCCGTTGAAGTCCGGGCATGGGACGGAGATGGTGGAGTCAAACCGGGCCTGCGACCAGGCTATGCGGTTCCTTTCCGCTGCGAAGAGGTTAACATCAGCCCATGTGGCCTGCTCGTCCTCCACGTAATCTAGGCACGTTGTCGACCACATTCGTACTGACTGCCACGGGAATGTTGCAGCATCCTGGGCGACATGGGAGATATGGGATATCATGGCATATAGATCGGTCATCGGGTCTAGCTCCGTGAGCATCATGCGCGCATAGCCACACATGTACTCCTGAAACGTTAGGTCCCTCCTATTCTTCTTGCCCGTTCTATCCCTAACCCGCTTTTTCATGTCTGGGGGGAGAGCATCGTGAGGCCTGATAGTGGGGGGGGTAATGTCACAAGTCCTACCTGTCGCTTGTCCCATGCTCTGATACTGCCTCGCCAGCGCATTGGAGATGAGGGTCCGTGAAGTGGTGTCGTTCCTAACCTCCCGGTTGTCAACATCTGTGTCTGTGTCAGCTTCAGATGAGGAACTTGACGAGTGACGGTTGCGTGAGCGTTTCTTGGGCTTATGTTGATCCCGACTCTGGGGTGGGTCCTGGTGACGCCGGAGAGGCAGCCGTCGCTGTGCTGACCCACTTTGACCAGCCTGTCGAGGGGCCGGGTAATGGCGGCCAAGTGTCGCCGGGTGGAACTGCGTCGGGCCTAGTCCATTTTGGTAAGCGTCCGCCACGGGCCCAGGGCCCATAAGGTGGGCTGTCGCCCGCGCTTGGTGCTGAGTAAGTCCTGGTATGTGTCCATGCTGGGTTAAGTTTGTTGGGGCCAGCCCTGGGGGTAGCCGGTTAGAGCCTCGGGCGTTCGGGTCGGTGACAGGCGGGGGGAGACCCAATGGCTCCCCTCGTGGCTGGGCCTGTCCTGACTGTGACACCTGCGCGCCTTGGCTCTGTATGGCGTCCCTTAGCTGCCTCATCATCTCCTCCAGGTTGTTAAGTCTGCTATTTACCTGGGGGTCCCCTGCTTGGAGCACAGACTGTTTAGGCTCCCCGGAGGTACCTTCTTCGAGGTGCTGCGACTCGTTTGCGGCACGCTGGGCTTCCTTCTGGACTCGGTCCGCAATGGCGTCCATTTTTTCCCTGAGCGACGTAGCTGGGTCAGCTCCTGCCAGGTCCTCGTCCGTGTTCTGCATTATTTCGGACAGAAATTTGTCCAATTGCTTAGCCCTTGGGTCCTTGGAGGAATGCGCTGGGTTTCCAGTAATTTCTTTCTGCTTTCCAACCAGGTTCTTTGCCATGCCCAAAAACGTGCACGTCGTGCCAAGTCTGTTGTAAGTTGAGAAGTGGCGGGATAGGCCGCGCATGCGCCCTAGTGGCGGAAGTCAAGGTGGCAGACCACAAAATGTTCCATGTGAGCTCCTCTGAATAAATGCCCCAGCCTGGCACAGGGGTGCAATGCTATACACATCCTTTTCATGGACCACTACTGGCAAAAGTAGGCTAATTGTTTTTCATATTGATCAGGAGCTCCCTTCCTGGTGACACTGGCGACATGGGGGATTCTCAAAATTGACATGAAAATTAAAAAAGTCTGTACAAACAGATGACACGGTAATTTCTTAAATTCTACATGTGACATAAATACCAAGGGGCGGATCCAGGGGTGGTCCAGGGGATCTTGACCCCCCCCCCCCCCACCGCCACCCCCATTTGGAAGACTCTTAAACTTGATAAAGAGAAAAAAAAGTCCCTCGTGTATGCACGAATGTGCGACGAAAATGCTGACCCCCCCCCCCCCACACACACACACACTTTCCGAAATACTGTATCCGCCCCTGAGACCCCCACCAATACCCCTGGAAGACCTTTACGGGAAAGGGCCCATAGATACCAAAGCATCTGAACAGCCACCCAGGGTATTTCAACATGAAATAAAACAGTGATTCTGTTGACGAATCGGCCTGTAAGTACAGATTATGGCTGACAAGGCGGCACCCCCCAGGAGGAGTGGATAATCCCCAGGTACGGTCTCAGCGCCTTGGTCCCCGCGGCTTAACCCACCCATTAATCGTCCACTTTATTACCCAGACAATTAAATCAGATTCCTCCCTCCCGACCAACCCGATCATCGTGAGATCGCGCGGCAAACTCGGGCTCGGCGACCTGTCTGTTTTATGGCGACATCTTGTCGCAGACAGAAGGCTGATTAACGTCGCTGCCGGGGGCGCCTTCCTCTCAGGCAAAGAGGTGATGCTTCCACGATGGGGCAAAACGCCGAGCATTTCTTATATGAGGGGTTTTTTTGCGGTTGGAAATGCATACATGTGTACATTTTCAAGGAAAAAATACCGTGGTTTGGAAAAAGAAGTTTACTTTTTAAATCGAATATAAAAATTTGCTTTACCACTCAACCTATTCCTAGAAGGTGGCAAAGTCTGTCGATTTAGAAGAAACAAAGTTAACTAGCAAAGTTAACTAGCACATGCATTTATTTTCAAAATGCATGGAACCAGGCCTTAATATATGAGGCAGCAGTAGTTGCACACCTTAGGTTTGGGTTGGCCCTGGCGTTCTGCCTTTCTTATTACATTTACATTGGTATACCAGCTTCTATTTGAACAAAATATACCACGAAGAAAAGATACATGCGGTATACTTTCTGTTTTACTCTTGGTTAGGCTACAGGGTGAAAAATGATTTTTTTGTGTCCAGCCGATCTCGAAACCGCTTCAGAATGGCACCATAATCGCACCTTGGATCCCTGCCGTTATCGGCCTCGTTCCCTTCCAGAATGACCCAGACCGAATGCTCGTTTTGTCAAATTAGGGTTGTGACACTTGTGGTGCTTGTCTTCAACCCTTGGGAAGGGATCAAGAAGGCTTTACCATAAAGATTATTAACTCAATTTACAACTTTACTCGAACATGAAGAAAAAGAAAATGTATAGCTCTGTAATGTTGCCGAGGATCATAAGGCTCTGGTTTTAGGCAGCAGTGTCCTTGGAGGAATCGGTTTGAATCCAACAACTGCCATTAAAAAAAGCCTATCAGTCTCAGGCGTTTGTTTTAGGCACCACTCTTCGGGCATGGGTTTGAATATGAATGCTAAAAAATGCAACTCTTTCAAAACCACTTATTTATGGAGTTCACTGTGAAAAAAAACAGTTGTGCTGTTCATAGTTGGTTGACAATTTTCACTTATTTGTGGGACGTTTGGATAAAATCTATACTTTCATGATGGTTCGTCCTGGTTATAACATTAGTACATTGACAATAGAGTAGACTTGGGTTCGAATCCCACCACTGTCAGTAAAAGCTTTTCATATTCCTTGTCAATTAACTGGCCTATAAATTTGTTTATGAATAACGTTAACAGCAAATAAACAGCAATTGATCCTAAAAGAAAATTACTTTTAATTGTTGCTTTCATAATCGCTCTACTCTCGATTCTCATGATTATAGTAATACAACGCTATGACGTTGCAATGCTAGTGTCTCTAAAAGGACGGAAACCCGTTTCCCGGCTGGGCTCGAACCACCAACCTTTACATTGACACTTCAACGCACTGGCCAATTTCACCACGTAGGCTAAATGGTGCCTTACTTCTCTAATCCTTTAACTTCTGGCTGATTGATTAAGTTTCGTCTGTTTAAAGTTCTTTTATAAGAGAAACTGTTTTGCGTAATCTTAACACCAAGTATCACTCTTTGAAGCCCATTTCTTGGAAATCTAAATAGATTTTATGTGATTCATTTTCCTAGCTCAACGTGTCCATGGGGTCTCTTAATGCAATTCATACATTAACTGAATAAGAGACTCAGGCATGTGGAATCAATAAAAGTTTACTACAACAAGACATGTTAAAATTGATGATGGTAATAAATAAGATATAATAAAATTGTATGTATAAGATTTGTAGTATTTGTACAAAGTAGAGAGCCCTCAAAGTTTATACATATAGTTTTAAAGGGCGTAGGTGGGCGGGTAACTTGATGAGCGGCAGACAGAAGTAGAGGAGGATCCAGTGGTCAGCAAGTGGTTTTATAGGCAGCTGCAGGGGAGTTGGAAGGCGGCCGGTGATTGGCTGACCGCGGTGCCCTGATGCCCTGTTAGGAAGGAGGTGATTGGCTGACCGGCCGCATGTTGGTATGGTCCAGACTGTCCCATTGTAGGTAGTGAGGGGGTAGCAGGTGGACCGGATAACCTGGATCTCTTGCAGCAATGACCAGAGATGTAAGGGGGCTCCCATCTCGTCCACATTAACTGAATAAGAGACTCAGGCATGTGGAATCAATAAAAGTTTACTACAACAAGACATGTTAAAATTGATGATGGTAATAAATAAGATATAATAAAATTGTATGTATAAGATTTGTAGTATTTGTACAAAGTAGAGGCCAAGACACTAGATTAATTAATAGCTTTAAGAGCTGAGACAACAGTGGAGGCATGAGGGCGATGGGGGATATAAGCATCCACCGCCGAAGAGCGCCAGCCGCCCTGTCGCATGACGTCTTTCATGGAGGCGCCCCCGTCGTAGTAGGCGTAGGAGGCGCCGCCTTTCCGTAGGGAGTGGAGCGAGAGGCGCGCTGGGTCCAGGCCAGACAGCACCACCGCCCGGCGCCACTCTCGGGAGATGAAGGTAGTGGGGATGTGGTTGCCCTTCGGGGTGAAGACGAGCAGGGGGTCGTCCGGTTGTAGACTGGGGGCCTGCCTGACGTACCTGACGAATGCCCGTACCGGGCACATTTTCCGGGCAGGGATGGCCGGAGCAACCACGTGAGTAACGTCCTTCGTGGTCTGTTGAGTCTTCGACCACTTAACCTTAATTGTGAGGGCCTGCGGCGTATATTGCACGTCGCCCCTCGTAAGTTGTCGCGTCGGGTCAAATGTCGGGCTGGTCTTTGCAGCAATGTTGGATTGCCTGAGAAACGAAGAAAACATGAGAAGTACGGCAAAGACCAGAGCTGGGCCTTGAGGCCTATTGGACAAGGTATCAACAATCTTTGCAAGCTCCGGCAGTGTAACCGGGTCTCTTGGGGCTGGAACATATCTGACTTGCAGAGATACTGCACGGAGCGCCATGGATACCTGTGGAGCAGTCCAAGGGAGAGTGTCAATCTGGGCCAAACGAAAGTAAGTTTTAATATGGGAGATATAATTGGCAATAGACCTTGGGCTGGTGAGAAAGAAAGTCAAGTATTCAATAAATGCACATATATGTGGCGTGGTAGGTTTGTCATACTGATATCCGAAGGCCGCCGAGAAGGCGACATACGATTTAACAGCAACGTCCCTGTTCCTTGTAGTGCCTGGTCTATAGGCTGCCTGCTGTCGACGCTCGGCCCTGCGCAGCAGTGCGTTGAGGGTTGGGTCTGAAATCAAGCAAACTGGGTTACCGACATGCTAGATCGAGCAACATGTACACGTTCAAGTTTATACAGTTCAACCAATTGCATTGCTTCTTCATTATGTTTATCAGAGCATGGGGCTCGGCTTAGGGCATCTGCCAAATGCATGTCCTTGCCGGGGACGTGCTGGTATATTGCGTCCGCCCACTCCTCGGCTGTGACAAACCACGCAGCCCTAGCGCACGCCGCCATTATACTATCTCTAGGGCGGCCGGCGGAGAAGACCTCAACTGCCGCTATGTTGTCACACCTTACAACCGCCACCTTATCCTTCGTGTTGGCGCTTGAGAACACTCTAAGGGCTATTACACAGTTGAGGGCCTCAAGTTGAGATATATGCATGGATCGGGCTATATCAGGGGGCCAGCGGATGGAGTAGTACTGGTGGCCATCGGTCGCACCAGCAGCCTGCAGGCAGGCATCTGCCTGGATGATGCGCTGAGAGGCCTGGTTCGGTATATAAGACCTGCCGTTGTAACTCGGGAGGAATCTGCAGAACCAAGCCAGGTCTGATTTCATGCCGGCGTCAACAGGTACTGGAGCCGCGTCCGCCCGGGAGATTGCCCTGAGTAGATTACACATGAACAACCTCGCGGGGGCCACAGCCTTTCCCAGATGATTTATCCTGCCGGCCAAGGACTGGAGGTCGGTTTTGGTGAGCTTGTCAGCCCTACGTGCCGCGCGAATGACGGCCAGGATCTCATTTAGTTTGTCTTCTGGTATGTGTACGGTGGAATTTGGGACATTTATGACTATTCCTAGCCATGTTGTTTCAGGGGCAGGTCGCTGGACCTTGTTCTGTGCCAATGGCAGTCCAAGATCCTTGAGGAATGCCATGACAGATTTGAACCCGCACTCCGCCCTATCCTCCCCCACCGATATCACCACCAGGTCATCGAGGTACATGAATGATAGAATCATCCTAGCATCGAGAGCCCGCACTATAAATTGAGCTATCTTCTGCATAACAAATGAGGAATTTCTTGCACCGAATGGAAGTGCCTTGTCAAAATATGCACTACCATCATGGACTATGCCCAGCAAGGGCCAGTCCAGCGGGCAGGTTTGAAAGTTCCTGTAAGCCCTTTTTACGTCGACGACTCCAACCAATGCATCGGGCCCCAGTTCCACTATCACGCGGGTTAGGTCCGTCACAGTAGGGAGCCTGTGCTGAGCGGGCGCCCCCATATAGTAGTGTGATTGGACATAAGCGTTAACCCCTTGACCTTCCGGGAATGTCAGGTCAACTATGACTCTTCTTTCCTCAGACCCAGATTTTGGTCGTGTCATTAAAGGGGAAACATTGAACACATCAAACGGGGGTTCATCAAATGGTCCGGCGATTGCCGCATGTGTGAACTCAGTATGAATGTACTCACTTATGGCCCGCGGGTGCCGAGTGGCCGATGCATGGTTATCGATGTCCGGCCTGTGGAGAGGAGGGCCCGCGTAGTTCAACGGGAAGCCATAGTGCAGCCCATCCAGAACCATCCCATCATCCGGATGTCCCGTTGCAGCATTTATCCATGCCCTCCTGTTAAGAGCAGATGGGAGAACTGCAACTTTAGACACAACATTTGGAACGCCCGATCGTCTCACCTTACTATATATGTCTGCCAGTGGGGGTGGGCAGGCACGTGTGGGGACGGGCCACTGTGGCATGCGGGTTCCGACGAGGGGTTGTGTGTACCATGGTGAGTGGTGAGGGGGGGCGGCGGGGGAACATTCAACCTCAGGCGTGTTTCCGTCGCTGTCCTCATCAGGTCTAACTTCCTCCAGGCAGGGGTACTGTATTCTGGAGAGATAGTCAGGAATTTCACAAAGCACATTTTTGTCGTTACCTGTTGATTGATCCTCAGCAGAGGCATCGCTTGGCTGCGACAGCATGTTACTTGCGTCGTGTTGACCGCCTGCTCGTCCCAGACCCCGACCGGCTAGGCACTCATTGAGCGCAACGGGCCGGCCCGCGCTGGTTGATTGGTACTTGTGAGGGCTATTATCGCTGGACAGGTCGTCACACTTGACCAACTGACCCACTCCATTCGGGGGGGCAGTGAGGACGTCCTGGCCTTCAACAGCGGGGGTAGGGGGGCTGACACACACAGCCCACCGGGTTCCCTCAGCACCTGCAGTCTCAAAACACTTTACATGATTACAGTCAACATTGGTATCATTCATGTGAAGGCCTCGACCTGAGTCACTACGGGAGGCCAACATTATTAGTTTTTTGCGTGGTCATCTTTCTTCTGAGCTTTACCATTCTGGTAATTGTCCCTTCTATTGATACGGTTTCGCTTTCCACACGTCTTGGCAGAGTGTGTTCCCTCCTTATAACCCGCGCCGTACCAACATAGTGCACACCTGTGCCTAAACTTCATGCCGGCGTGCACGTGGGCGTCGGAGCTGTCACATGCCGAGTCGTTATAAGCATGGCAAGGGGCCTCTTGGACAACCGCCGGGGTAGCGTTTCCCCTTACTGAGAACCTTAGCCTTTCCCGTTGAATTATGTCAATGTCCGCCCACGTGGCCTCCTCCCTTTCAACCTTATCAATTATCTCCACGGACCACTCCCTAACCCCCTCCCACGGGTATATAACTGCGTCCTCTGCTACCTCTGCAACATGTCCCATTATGCGTTCAGTATCCTGACCTTTGGCCTTGGCCATTTTAATTAGGCCGGACAAATGTTCTGCTACATTGAGTTCATCGTTGCTTTTCCTATCTTTAAGGGAGAGGACCGTTCTTCGTGGGAGGAAGAAATAGGGACGTGGGTTGTCAGCCCGTTTTTTAGTTACAGGGTCAACAAATTTTCGTTTACCTTTAGAGGAGCCCATTGTGGACGAAGTGCGACTCAGGGCTGAGTCGACTGTCTCCGCGACCGACTGGTCCCGCATGAGGTGTGAGGTAGTTGGGAGAGTCTCAATGGTATCGTCCACTGAGAGGTGTCTGCGTGTCGACTGGCGCCGGGGCTTGGGTGTTGACACACGTGGCGGCGAGGGCTGAGCCGGGGCGTCGTCCTTCTCCTGCCTAGTAGACTTAGCAATAAATTGTTCAAACAGCGTCTCCATATGCGTTTTAAGTCTACTTTCTAGTGCCTTTATCTCATTCCCTACTTCGTCTGTCTCGCTCTCATTACCATTCTCTATAGTTCTATTCTGCGGCACGGAGTGTATCTCCGCCGTAGTGACAACTGTGTGAGACATGATAAAGTTTTACAGTACCGTGAACACGTGGTGACCAGCGTAAGCCTGGCACGGACCTAACTTGATGAGCGGCAGACAGAAGTAGAGGAGGATCCAGTGGTCAGCAAGTGGTTTTATAGGCAGCTGCAGGGGAGTTGGAAGGCGGCCGGTGATTGGCTGACCGCGGTGCCCTGATGCCCTGTTAGGAAGGAGGTGATTGGCTGACCGGCCGCATGTTGGTATGGTCCAGACTGTCCCATTGTAGGTAGTGAGGGGGTAGCAGGTGGACCGGATAACCTGGATCTCTTGCAGCAATGACCAGAGATGTAAGGGGGCTCCCATCTCGTCCATTTGACGTTCCCATCTCTTTTGGAAGATTTTTTTTTTAGGAAATTGGGAATGTGTAGAGTATATTTATATCCAATATCCGAGGGAACAGCCTCTGAAGGTCCTTTTCTTTAACATAATTATGATATTATAGATTCCATTATAGAATATGATATAGATTCCATTATAAAGGTGATAACCAACTGACAAACTATTAATAATGTTCAGACTCCAGTGCTATGATAAAGGCAGGACTTAGCTTTAACAAAGAAAGGTAAAAATCGAATGACTGATAAATCTACACAATTCTTAGACACCACATATTCATCTGATAACCGCCTATTGCACGAAACACGTGGATTTATGCCCCTCAGAAAACCTTTAAGAGTTGCCAAAGGTGTGAAACAATGTGGGAAAATGATAAAGGGGGCGACTAAAGTTTATCGGCGCCCATCATGATGTGTTCTCGCGGGTCTCATTGGTCTCCAGGGGTTCATGAGAGCGTGAGAGATTTTCCTTGTCGCCACAAGCACCTCCACTCAGCCTGCGAGCCGACAGGGCTTGTTACACGGTTTGTGGGGATATCGAGTCGACACCGGTGGAGCCGGGCCAGAAAGGGGCCCACTAAAAAAGGTCAGTGCTGTTTTCCTGCGACGACAGCACGTTACAAAACAGTGGAGTCATTGATCATTGCCTCCCCGGTGGCCGCTTCCCGAGGCACGGACAGTAAATACTGGAAGTAAGAGACAAATGTTGGAGGGATTTGGGGGGTCCGCTGTGGGACCTGACTGGGTGTATTGAAGGGTTAGTGGTCGGCGGATGAAGCCTCATTTATTCATGCTTTTGTGAGGTCTGGAGGAGGGTGAATGGGATCTGAATAGATCCAGGAGATTAGATAGCTGGTAGACCTAAACCAACGGAAAACATATTTCGAATTGTTTTGGAATAAACATATAAGGAGGTGTTGGTTAATTAAAGGACCTACTTGGGATTACTTGCCTTCATATTACTGCTAAACATTATCTGTATAAGCCTATCTAACTTCAAAATTTGAGTTGTTTTTCAAAAGTTCAGAATACCATCATGAAGATATCTCATGACCAATTTGAAAATAACTGTATTGGCAGAATTAGGATACGAACCCACGCCTTTCTAAAACCAATGCCTGAGACCACACAGCCATGCTACCCATGTGTAATGCACAATGAAACAAACTTCCAATAATGTTTATATATTCAACTGACCTCCATTTTCTTTGTATTTTGATAATGAATAGGATGGACCACCATAAACATTCATTGTGTCACTAGGAAGGTATTTAATGGCCAATATGAAAAAACTTTATTGGCAGCGGTGGGATTTGAACCCACGCCTCCGAAGAGACTGGTGCCTTAAACCAGCGCCTTAGACCACTCGGCCATGCTACCCATCTGAAATGCACAATAAAAGTCATTGCTAATATGTTGCCAACTATTAACAAGCTTAAGTGAACTCCATTTTCAATGTACTTGGATAGTAATTAGAACGCACCATCATAAACGTATTATTGTTATACTGTCTACCTGACTGTCCCACAAACCACTGAAAATTGCCACATTGATGAATCATGAAGAGAAGGATAGTTTTTTCTTCATAATGAAATAAACCATTTGGAAGAAGTTGCGTTTCTAACATTCATTGTGTCACTATAAAGGTTTCTAATGACCATTATGAAAAACTATACTGGCAGCGGTGGGATTCGAACCCACGCCTCCGAAGAGACTGGTGCCTTAAACCAGCGCCTTAGACCGCTCGGCCACGCTACCCATCTGAAATGCACAATAAAAGTCATTGCTAATATGTTGCCAACTATTAACAAGTGAACTCCATTTTCAATGTACTTGGATAGTAATTAGGACGGACCATCATAAACATATCATTATTATACTGTCTACCTGACTGTCCCACAAACCACTGAAAATTGCAACATTGATGAATCATGAAGAGAAGGATAGTTTTTTCTTCATAATGAAATAAACCATTTGGAAGAAGTTGCGTTTCTAACATTCATTGTGTAACTATAAAGGTTTCTAATGACCAATATGAAAAACTATACTGGCAGCGGTGGGATTCGAACCCACGCCTCCGAAGAGACTGGTGCCTTAAACCAGCGCCTTAGACCGCTCGGCCACGCTACCCATCTGAAATGTACAATTAAAGTCATTGCTAATATGTTGCCAACTATTAACAAGTGAACTCCATTTTCAATGTACTCGGATAGTAATTAGGACGCACCATCATAAACATATTATCATTATACTGTCTACCTGACTGTCTCACAAACCACTGAAAATTGCCACATGGATGACTTGTGATCAGGAGGATCGTTTTTTCTTCATAATTAAATTCAGTAATAAACAATTTGGAAGAATTTGTTTTTCTAACATTCATTGTGTCACTAGAAAGGTTTCTAATGACCAATATGAAAAACTATACTGGCAGCGGTGGGATTCGAACCCACGCCTCCGAAGAGACTGGTGCCTTAAACCAGCGCCTCAGACCGCTCGGCCACGCTACCAATCTGAAATGCACCATGAAGGATACTGCCAATATGTCGCCAAGTCTTTCAACTGAATCCCATCTTCAATATACTGAGATTGTAATTAGGTTACGATGTCAGAAATTTATATATTCCATCTCAATGTCCAACAAAGAACTGATTATTATTGTCACATGGACAAAACTTGAACATCAGGGTTGTTTTCTTTTCAGAAGGAACTTCACCAGTGTTCACAGATAAGCTGTTTGGAATAAGTTGCGTTTTATAAATTCGTAATATCACTAGAATGGTATACATCTTTTGTCCATGTGAAAAAGTTTTACTGGGAGTGGTTGGATTCGAACCCACGAACCTAGAATGATGATGAGTTTGTACCATCATCACACAAACACTAAACGTCCCACATACCACCGAAAATTGTCAAAACTCAGGATCATTTTTCAAATTCAAAGTATTGTGCCATTAGATTTTAGTAATTAAATCTCTAATTTCCATGTACTTTATTTTTAGATCTAAAGCTCATCAGAATTCTAGAAAGTCCATTTGCGACTTAAAGTGATCACTCAGCAGTTCTAATCAATTCCATTAGTACCACTCTCTCTCAATGCAGTAGGTTGTTTTATTCTGGATAATTCCAAGGCCACAATATGAATGGAGATTTCACTGATATGACTGTTTTAGTTTCCTCATCGTGAACTTGGCAAACTAACATGCCTGTCTTGTTTGTACAAATTTTGGTACTTGACCCACTTAAAAGTTCCTCAGTTGTAGATCTGCTGAAGTATAATAAGCTAGGGAATTCGAGCAACTAAACACATGAAGTTCACAAATTCAATGCATTATTAATGGTTTATAAGTTGATTGAATGTAAAATATTTGCTTCATCCGTCACAATTGCGTTGACCTAGATCTCCACGATATTCTGGAAACTTTACCTGGATTTCCCATTAGAGACGCATAAGCTGAATCAATACATTCCTCGACTAGAAATGAACAGCAATTATTTTCTTTTGTACGTGAAAGGGGAAACAAAGATCGGTAAAGGACCTATTTAGCAAAGCATACCTTCCCATCTACCAAATAGAAAGCCTACCACAATTGATAGATTTACCTCAAGAATAGATAGAATTCAGTTGAAGTCAGCTACATTAAGAAACCTTTTCAATTTAATGCCTAAACTTACGTAATCCAAAATTCCAGTGTCTGTGGTCACGTAGTAGGCTATGTATAATCTACGTGGTTGGTATAAGAGCGAAACTGGTTATCTGAAATGATTCTTTCCAAAATGCAGAACAATGAATACCCCATCAGGCAATAGCTTTCACACACTTGAGGAGGATAATTTGTCTCCAATGTGCCATACTCAATTTCTTTCAATAAAAGTGAGAATTATGATTATATTAGGCTATTAACTGTTTTTTCCTCTTTGATTTCAGACTGTTCTCCAATTCGGGGAATGTGATCGCTAACCTGTACGTAAATCAACTTTGTCCGGAAGTATGACGTCATGAGGACGGCGGGGGTCCGCTGATCGACACTGAGGTGCCACCAGATGGCATCTCATCTCTCGCGAGAAGTGACGAGATGGCACGTGATGTCCGTCGTCCTAATCCAGAAGACGCTGAACTTGCGTCATTCATTCCAAAGCCCCCAAAGCCGATCACACCTAAGCCTCGAGCTACACGTGCTACGATTGGTTCAACTAGAGCTGTAAGCTGCTTCACGATTGGTCAAGAGGAAGAACGTTATCAAGGAGGCTGTGAAAATGGCATTGCTGGCTCAGCAGTAATGACTACTCTTTGACCGACTGGTGAAATTATTGGGGGCATGTGATTTCCGGATGTGCATTACATAATTATATATTATGAAATACTCTCTCTCGTTTGAAACAGACTTCTGATAAGTAAAGCCACTTTGGTATGGCCTCCTTGGGAGAAAGGCACTTTCACAGAAGACATATGACACACATGGATTATGTTATGTACAATATGCAATAATACAATACTTTTACCACAAATACAAACATACATACATGTACATGTACTTCAATGAATTAGATGATACTGAAAATATGTATAAATGTTATGTATATCCCTGACATGTAAAGTGTGCTTCCGTAAATTACCATCTGCAAGTCCTGAAGAATATGATAAGCCTTAAGATAGATATCAGAAATGTCACTAATAGGCTTAATCCTTAATGAAACGGGCAACTTCAATGTGTTTTGATTAACCAATTTAGATATCTGCATTTTTTCTTTTTTTTATCGGTACTGTACATACATTGAGCACACCTACCATATTTTTGGGCGTTTTAGATAGTGAGGTAATTACGATGTTGTGCAACAAGTAGGTTATCGTTTGAATACGAAATTAGAGTTCGTACAATTGTTATACATGTAGACCTAATATACACAGATCATCTTCACGTTTTCTCGATAGCAGAAAGCCTACAAAGAGACAGATGGTTTCTATTCCATTTATTACTCAACATTCCTTTATACACTTCATACACTGTCCATAACCCATTGAGGTAATGAACAAGAAAGAGTATATGGGCCTATAGCCTTCACATACAAAACTGTTATGAAAGCTTTTGTCTGACGAGACACCTACCTTCAAACAAAGGACAACATAGAAAGGTTCTTTACTGGATCATCTCCTGCAGTAGTCACCAGTTGCAATGAAATCAGAGGTGCAGTGGTAATAAACTGACCCTAATTGTATGTTCCATCAGCATAATCTACCAGCCTCAATATCCCAAGATCTCCGAGAGGACTGTATAGTTATAAAGAGGTCTCTATTCATCCATTCATCCCCCATCTGATTTAAGATGATACATTCTATACAGTAAGTGTTGTCGGAAGTGCTTCCGCTTCCCCACAAATTATGTCGCCCTGCATTAATGCATCGTATAATGTTATCTGCATGCTGGCCCTTAAGGCGGTGATCCACGATGCGATAATCATAGCCCGATTCTAATCGATTTCCGAAATCGGTTTGACAAAATAAATAGTGATTATTCCTAGAAATAATGTCATTTATTAATCACCTCCAAGTGTTGTAACCCAAAGGAAATTTAGACCCGAAAAGTTGTGACTAATTATATGAAAAATGCTTGATAAGGATATCGGTTGCCGTTTTGTCGCATCGTGGATAACTGGCTTAATAAGGATTTATGGACCACCTGTATTACAAAGCGATAATAGAGGATTTGTATGGACGTTTATCTTGTTGTCGCTGGCAGGCAAATCCTTATGATAGAAATATCAGTTTATGTTTTAATTGAACACTTTTTCATTGTTCCTCCAGCAGTGCAGGGATCCCACCTCTGACGCTTGGATCCCCCATTGCTATGTAAATGCTGCGATTAAACGAAATAATGACCGTCTTTTAATGGCGTTTCCTAATTTGTGCACGAGCGTGTATTGTCAGTGATGAATCCGAGCGGGCGTTTTTCATGATTAATTAAAATGTATTGATCGTATTTTAAGTGATAATGGCACGTTTCCAGAAACCACCGAACGATATAGATGTATTAGTGCCAAAATGGGATGATTAGTCTGTGCAACATGACAAGTAGAATTATGACACTAGTATGATTTTAAAAGTACCCACGTAAATTATATTCATAAGGATTCATCAATGACAAAACACGCTTAGATAATCAAAAACATCAACTTTTTTAAAGAGTATCATCTTTACTTGCAATAGACGCCACAACATTGCAATAACCATAACAAAATTACTCTTACATATGGTAGCTCCATTTGCCTAAATGAACATTTTCTTTTCCCCTCATGAAAGCCCCTGAAGAAATCAATGTCTATCAATCAGTGCAGTCCGCCCGTCTATTTGACTTAGCCGATCTCCTAAATCACTCGCTGATTCGGTCATCAGACCAATATAGGCCAGTCGATCCTCCAGCGTTCCGGCGACGCGCTGCCTGGAGGATCTTTAGCTGAAATCCTCACTTCTACCTACCTCCATTTATCCACCAACCCACAAATACCCTACCCACCAAGTAACCCACATAGCAGACAAAACGAACGTAAAAATAAAACGTGTGGTTTTTTTCACAGTTGCTATACAAAAATATATAGATTGAATGACTGTTATAGAACATCATAACTGGTATGTGCATATCTGGTATAAACAATTCTGAGAATAAATTTTAAAGAGTTTCTGTTTTATACTTGGATCCCTTTTAGAAGCAATGTCCACATTTTTACATTATAACCGATGCTTGCTTCCAGAGGAGCAGGCCATTGGACAACTAAGTTCTTTGAATTTGTGTCTCGTGTTTACTAATATGTGTAATCAAGGGATCTAATAGACTAGGCATATGGCGACATTCAAATTTTACTTTTCCAATTAACATAAGTAGTTCTCAGTGCTCACAGAGATAGGTCTAGTTCCTGGTCATCCTGGTAGTTGTTGGAGTACTGCCATGGAAACCAACACTTACTTGCAGTGTCTAATGCTATTACCAGTCTACTTTAGATCTCAATTTACGTGCTGAAGTGAGTGACGCTTGAGATTACCGTCTAAGTACCTAGCTGCACGCACGAGGGGACAGTGGGTTTAGTATGGATTACGGCATTTAATTAAGCTCAGTGTCAAGGGTAACATCTTCTTTTATGAATTCGCTACATTTACGTAAATACCTCCCCTAGATCAGTTTTGCTCACAAGCAAGCCTATGTAATTATATGATATCATTGATGAATCACATCAAAATGTAGAAGGCCTACGTATTGCAGTGGCGGATGCAGCTTTTGAAAGGGTGGGGGCCCGCTATCAGAATATTTTATTTATTAAAAAAATATCTAAATTTGCCCCCCTCCAAATCCATCATTGTATTGAGGCTGCATGGTCTTTTGTTTTCATCGCATCCCAGAACAAATTCAGAGGCCAACCACAGCTTTAGGTCGCTTGATGTTTGGGCATGCGTAGATAGACGCCTTGAATTCAGCACAGTAGGACTGACAGCGCATGAACCGGAAATCCAATCAGGGACACCACCAGAGGTCCCTGCCCCCGGCTGACCCAGCTGATAGGGTCACCTGAATTGGAGATTCCTCCATGGCGTAAGACAGGATTCTTACACATGACCAGTGGAAATCATAACAAAAGACTGTCAGTGGCTGGTGCTGAGCAGTAAGTCACAAAAGGAGCGGAAACTCAGCAAAATAGACGACTTCTTTAAGTTTATAACATGATTTGTCGGAATAATAAACTGTCAAATATGCGTGTTTGTTAATTCTTTTTGTAGCTGTTAAGGATTAGCTTGGCTGCGTCATCTTTGGTATTGTACAGCAATAACTAAGAAACATTCATACAGGCCTAATCTGGTTCTCAGAACACATTACCATTCACTTTTCCTGAACAATAACCTTAAGATATACTACAGAGCTTGCCGCATTGAACAGATTCTAGTGAGACGTAGTAATAGTCATTTTGAAGTATTTGTTGAATAATGTCAACCCACAGAACAACGACTCGTTGAATAAAATTAATCGCAATAACCATCTTATTAACAATTATGGTTCAACATAAAATTACCCAAATCACAATTCTGAGAAAAGTAAACTAAATGTTCTTAAGGAAGAAATCCTCCATTTCTGACAAATCCATGCACATTTCCAGAACGATTTATCAATTTGGGCAATTCTTGTCGAGTGATTGATGTTTCTTTGGTTACAGTGAACATTAGATTTCGGGAATACGTTTGAGCTGTAGACCTAGGATGCACCCTTTGTGGGATAAAAAAGTATGTTTGTAAGGAATACTTAAGAGAATTTAGATCCATCGTGAGGCTTTACTTTGCTTAGCTTTCACCAAAAGATTCCAGTTGTCCACGCCATGAATACAACATGATTTGGCGGAAGGAAAATGTACCTCTTTGTGGGTGAGGCGTCTCTGAGGCATTCTATTACCATCGGTCAGAGGTAGCGAGGGCGGCGAGTGGTGGACAGAATCCAGATGTAATTACGTCCCGTCCCGTTGCCTTGGTGTATCAATGTGGAGTCATTAAGTCAATTCAGCCGTGGGTCGTCCTCCTGTGGTCGTATTGCTTAGGGTGGTGAGCAAACATGGCCTCAGATGGCAAGTTTCTATCATTCATTGACAGCCTACCATTTTGTTGATATTGAAGCTGCAAAGGTTCTACCATCCATTCGCAGCCTACCATTTGTTGACGAATTTGTTGATGTTGGGGTTCTGGGAGAAAACTCCATGAACTACAGAAAAGGAACACAGAGAATTACACATTCGTTTTCTTTTGCAGCAAGAATGCGTATGAGGCATTTGAATCCAAACAAATGATGCACTCATACGACTGATATTTACTTCTTCGTATAACAAAAAGTCCTGTTCACTGTAAAAGATCAGGGGGTCGTTTTAAAGACAGGATACAAAATATTTGTAAATTTACCATAGAAAAAAACCCTTTACAAAAGCAAAAGTTGGACTAAAGACAGGATACAAAAATTTCGGTCGAGCTTAAGAGAAATGCCCCAAATTTACATATTTTTTGTAAATATTTACAAATGGAAAAACCGTTGGTAAACGCCAAAATTTACAGATGGTGCGATGAGCAATGGTAAATTTTTTTGGGCGGGAAATATTGACCTTTGGGCGCCAAAACGTCATTTGGCGGATCGACGGAGACGTAAGTATTATGCCTATTTTTTTTTTTAGGGTTCTGAGATGATTTTGACCATTTTCAGACGTTTTTGTACTTTCACTTTTTCTCATGATAATGCATAGACATAAGGTGTCATATTTCTACTTTCCTTTGTCAAGTTATTTCTGCACAATTAGCAAATGTTGTAATGGGTATGCTTTTTTCATTGTTTAGCATGGTGAAGCTTCCCATTGGCCAGTGTGCCAGGAGTATGCCACTGCGATTTTGGCTGCGCCCCAGTGCTCTCAAGCATCCAAAACGACTCAGAGAGGGTACTGGACGGAGACGATGTAGGGCGCAACGCGTTATTAGGAGGAGAAATGATCCCCGTATGTTGTGGCCTCGCAGCAGAGAGTTCGAGCAAAGACACCGGCTTACACCTGAAATGGTGGAGTACCTTGCTGGGGAGTTCTTCCGAAGCTCTATCTACATCACCCAGGGGGATGATCCAAACGGGAGGGGAAGTCCCATTCCTGTTTTCCAGAAAGTATGTATTTACCTTTTTTTAAACGATATATATATATATACTTTGTTGTACATACTGTTGTACATATTAAGTTTTAGTTCAGTTCACTGTAATCATAGTATCATTCAGTTGAACTATAGTTCTATGTGTGTCCCCCCCCTCTCTTAAAAAAAACTTAATATTTACAATATTATGTAGTTAACTTCCTATTATTTATTACTTAATTTCTTTCCCACAGGTGTGCCTCGCACTTCGGTTCATGGCAACCGGGGCCAACTACACAGCCCTGCGTGATACCCAAGGAGGTTGCTCCAAAGGTGCCCTTTCGGACGCGGTGCACCGCTTCGTTAAGTTCTTGTGCTCACGCTCCAAGAACTACATCACTTTCCCTTCTGTGAGTAACATTTCATTTCATTATGATATATTTTCTAATCCCTTAAGACATATTTTGCTATTTTACAGATACAAACTAGATCGATACAAAAATACTTGCAACAAACTAAACAAATTTTCATACATGTTATCATTTACTGTATGTATTCATGTATATTCAATAGCGCTAATTGTCTATTTTTGTCTACCTAATTAGGGGTACGAGTTGCATGAGAGTGCTGTGCGCTTTGCCAACAACTACCGCTTCAATCAGTGTGTAGGGTGTATAGATGGCAGCTACGTCCCCATAAAGAGGCCAACGAACCAAGAGGCCAATTACATCTGCCGTCATGGCTACCACGCCTTGAATGTGATGGTAAAAACCCCTTACACCTTTGTTGCATATGATCTAGTTTTTTATAAATACTAATAATACTTTTGTTTTTCTTATCTACATAACCTACTAGTTTAAAATCCTATGTTTACTCAAATTGGATTATGTTACCTTGTAAAATAAGAAAAAGCTAAAACTTCTATTTCTATTCAGTTGGTGACCGATGCCAGACAGCGATTCACCTTCGTGGAGTCAGCCGTTGCCGGATCCCACCATGACATGTCGGTGTTCGACATTTCGGATTTCGGGCAACTAGTATCGAACACGGACAGGATGGGGGACTACTTTCTCCTGGCCGACAGCGGGTAAAAATAAATACATAACATTATCTTTAAATATAAATTGCTTTTTTCTTGGTTTTTCTTGCTTTCAAACCAATACTTTAGACAATATAATTGGCTTCACTTGTTTTTTACTGTTGTAAATTTTTGGTAAACTTACAAATTCCACTGTATATAGTTAGATGTTTATACATTACTTTAGGTTAAGTTGCATTTTATCTTGCTTATCATGCACAGGTACGCATTGACAGAACGCCTGATGACACCGTTCAAAAATGTCGACATTGACACCATGGAGCCCTGGGATAAGCGATACCAGTCCCGCCACACAAGTGCGCGGAGCTCTGTGGAACGTGCAATCGGGCAGCTCAAGACGCGGTGGAGGTATTTTTCTAAATGGACTTGAGAAAAACAACTTGAAAAAAACACTCTAAACATTATCTTATTAATGTTTTCCATTGATTGAAACAAAAATAATAATTGAGTGTGCTTGGATTTCATGGAATTATTGTGTATATTATGACATTGTATTCTAAATTAGTCTAACTTTCACATTCCAGGTGCCTTGCAAAGAACGGGGGGGGCGTCGTGAAAATGGAGCCTCTTCAGGCGTCAAGGCTCGTGAGGGCGTGTTGTGTTTTGCACAACATGTGCGTGGATTGGGGTCTGCGTGCAGTGCGTCCTCAAGATCGGTATGACCCCGACATCGAGGGCCAAATCCAGAAGACAGCTGCAAAGCGCTTTCTCAAAGCGCTGCGAGATGCCCGAGGGCGTGACCCAGTCGTACACCCCAGGAGGCGTTTTGACAAGGATGCGCACCTGGCCGGAGTTGCACGCCGAAAGAAGATCATCTACCAAGAATGTGGGGGTCCATCCCCCGTCGAGCTTGCCCGTGCCCAGGCACAAGCCAAGAAGGCCAAGGCAAAGGAACGTGCACGGGCACGTGGCCGTGGGCGTGGCCGTGGCCGTCCCCGTGGTCCAGCTAAGGGCCCTGAATCTAACAAGGATTAAGATGCGTACCTCCCCAAACCGAATTACTGAGGCAATGGTGTTTCCGGTCTATGGACCAAAGACTAGAAAGTCATATCTGAACAGTTAAGGAGAATGGCGCAAGTTTGCTTGTGAGATTAAGAATAAAGATGGATATTTGCTAAAAATTGGTTAATATTGTAGTACTTATTGACTTATTTTTCGATACAAAGTAAATAGATTTACAAATTGTACTATTTAATGTAAAAGTATCAACAAATAAAGCGTAGACAGTTAACCACTATTTATTTGCAGAAACTAAGTAAAAACGTCAATTTCTATAACATTCTAAACTTTTTTTTTTCTTGTAAACGATCACAAGTACTTATTAACATTCCGGCCACATCTTGAACATGTTTCACATATTTTCCCGTATCTTTGGTAAACATTCTAAAGCATTGTCAAACAATCCACCCACATGTTTAACATGTTTCACATGCTTTTTTCCTGTATCCACGCTACAGACTATCAAATACAGAGTACATGGGTCTCATATACATATGAACAATTACAGTACCTTTGGTAAACATTCTAAAGTATTGTCAAACAATCCGCCCGCATGTTTAACATGTTTAACATGCTTTTTTCCTGTATCCACGCTACAGACTATCAAATACAGAGTACATGGGTCTCATATACATATGAACAATTACAGTACCTTTGGTAAACATTCTAAAGTATTGTCAAACAATCCGCCCGCATGTTTAACATGTTTCACATGCTTTTTTCCTGTATCCATGCTACAGACTGTCAAATACAAAATACGTGGGTCACACAAATAGCAAAAAATTACAGTATCTTTGGTTAACATTATCAATTATTCATAAACAATACAGCCACATGTTTCACTTGTGTATCATGTTACTTCTTTTTTACCTACTACATAAGTAACCGCGTAGTAAGGTAAGACAATGCTAGTCAAATAATACTAGTAACATTCTCAACATGTTTCTCAACATGTTTATAGTAGAACAGGGTGGTGACCATATTCCACAAAACTTCTAACTATTGAACAAGAAATTTCAGTTATTTGGTAAACTTACACAAATACTTGTAAATATTGCCCTCACATGTTGAACACATTCCTCTGCTTCCTCTGTCTGGAGGACTTTCTAGGGCTCGAGCATGTGCTACTACAATCATCCTCTTGTTTCTGAAGGGGAAGACTGACAAGTTTAAGACCCAAAGTACGGCCCCTTCCTTTGCCCTTTCCCTTGGCCTTTCCCCTCGATTTCCCCCTACTGCTTTGGTTCCCTTTGGGTTGGAGAATACTCTGGCTCTCTTCTTCCTCTATAGCTACTTCCTGGGGCGGTTCCATTTCTGTCGCCATTGCTTGTGCCTCTATGGGTACACAGTCGTCGTCTTTGGGCTCTTTCTTAACAATATTTATATTGAACTCGTGAGTTACTACCTCTGGACCCGCCTCCTGTTCTCTTTCGTATATTTCAGAATCATCTTGCGTTTCCGGTACTAGTAGTCGTCCAGGTCCCGGTGGTGTTCCTGGTATTACCTCACTATCGGCAAACACTTTGTGACGGATGCTTGTCATGTACCTTTCATACTCTAGCTGGTTTGGCCATGATAGAGAACTTTCTTTTTGTGAAGATGATTTGTGCTCTTGTATATTAACCACCCCTTCCATGTCAGCCAGAACCTCCGCAACCTCATGTATTTTCTCAAGACTAGCTTCAGATGAAACATCCCTCAGTTCCTCCAAAACACAGTCCTCTGATAGAAACTTTGTGGAAACTCTATCCCCAGTATACATAGGTTGGTCTTGAATATTATATATATTCCCATGATGGGTACCGTGCTGGACATGGTGCTGATCATTACTTGTGCCCTGTGTCGACTCTGTGTTTCCAACCTCCATTTCCTGCTGCTCATCATTTGTTGTCTGGTGTGGCGACTCTGTGTTGCCACAGTCGATTTGGTGCTGATCATTACTTGTTCCCTGCATCGACTCTGTGTTTCCAACCTCCATTTCCTGCTGCTCATCATTTGTTGTCTGGTGTGGCGACTCTGTGTTGCCACAGTCCATTTCCTGCTGATCATTACTTGTGCCCTGCATCGACTCTGTGTTTCCAACCTCCATTTCCTGCTGCTCATCATTTGTTGTCTGGTGTGGCGACTCTGAGTTTCCACCCTCCATTTCCGGGTCAGGATTTGTTGTCTTCTTGATCGACCCTCTTTTGCAAGAGTCTATTTCATGCTCACCATTTGTTGTCTGGGGGATCGACCCTGTCTTGTCACCCTGCATTTCCTCCTGATCATTTGTTTTTTCCTGCTGCGACTCTGTGTTGCCAGTATTCATTTCTTTTTTCCTGGAGTGGATCGATTCTGTATTGCCAGAGTTAATCTTAAAAACAGTTGGAGTTTTAAGCAAATCATTCTTATGATATTGTGTACCAGACTCTACCATTTCTTTAGCATCAGATTCCATATCAAGGGAAATTTTGAGAGTTTTGAATTTACTCTTTTGAGCCGCACCTTTTGTTTTCAGTTCATCTAATGTCTCCTTTACCTCCTTCAATCCGTCTTTCATTTCCCCTTTTATTTCCCTAACCATGTTGAAGAGTGAGTACATTTGATTTTCAACTCCACCTACGCGACTGGAACAAGCATCGGATCGATTGCTAGCTTTTGCAATAGACCCTTTTATTTCTTCCATACTGAATGCCAGCTTATCGGATATCTTTTCCCCCAGTCGGTTTTCCATCCTTCTCAGACGTCTTTCTATGGCTTCCAGAAACTCTTTTTCTGCCTGCTCTTGCCTCAACTCCTCCTCAGTCATGCCTAACCTATTTTGACTAACCTGAACAGAGGGAGGGTCTCTGAGGGTGCCGGACCTACTTTCATTAGCCTGAACAGAGGGAGGGTCACTGAGGGTGGATCCCTGCTTCTGAGTACGTTCACTACAGGGAGTCTGAATTACATTAGCATGTTCAGAGGGGGGCTTACCGGAACACCCTATTTTACCCGAGGAGGAACCGTTCTGTTGTTGTTTACTTTTGTAGAACACATCAGTCTTTATGGTGACAGGGACACTATCACCAGCTTTCGGGATGGCCTTTCTCACAGTGACCTTCTGCGGGCTAGTATCGTACTCGATGCCAGTAGTCCCATCATCAGCGTTCTCGATGCCAGTAGTCCCGTCATCAGCGTTCTCGATGCCAGTAGTCCCGTCATCAGCGTACTCGATGCCAGTAGTCCCGTCATCAGCGTAGTCACTCACATGAGGGCTTTCATATGAAGAATCTGTAAGCATTTTTAAAAATACCATTTATATTGTAAACTTAATTTCATTATTAATTAATTTTTTGTAAACGGTGTAAGTTAGGAAATCTGTTAAAGTCAGTGTTTATTACATTTACATGCTGTAGAATTAACATGATATAGTTAACATATACATAATAATATCGGTAACCGGTTTTACAAGTAACAAAGTTTATTGGTAAAAATTACAAATCTTATATGTATTTTGGGGAAGGAAACATTGTTTTTTTGGTCTATTGCCCGCAATTAGTATATATTTACCTTTCTCCTTTGCACAGTAATCCAGCTTCTTCTTGGATTTGGGGGTTAACGCTCCCTCTCTGCATTTACCTTCCGTGGCCATTCTTTCTTGAAGACGTGGACTTTTACGAGTTGTTGTTTCTGAAAAATAACAAGTAAAAACACTTGCAATCAAGTTTCACAACAACATTATAATACTAGTATTATTAAAAATAACATTTCCATTGTTATGGTAGAGCTTCAGGAGAATTTAGGAATTGGCTAGGTCTATTATAATTTAAGTTTTTTAAGTGGTTTTACTGACATATGGTTCTTATTAGATTGGGGTCTGAAAATGATACATTGTATGATGGAAGTGCTTAATAGATACTTACTTTCGACAGGTTTATAAGCGGCTACACCTTCTGCTGCCTTCAGACGAGGACTACGGCGAGGTTCTGGAGGAAGCGG
Source organism: Lepidonotus clava (assembly GCA_936440205.1). Classification (NCBI taxonomy): domain Eukaryota; kingdom Metazoa; phylum Annelida; class Polychaeta; order Phyllodocida; family Polynoidae; genus Lepidonotus; species Lepidonotus clava. The sequence goes on from OW387135.1 coordinate 27,914,026, forward strand.
AAACGAAGCATGTATTTAACCTACAGGACCTACGGGACATGAGTGTATAAGTTGACCTAAGTTGACCTATGGTATACACATGATCTACTTTACGTACGGGACATGAGTGCATAAGTTGACCTAAGTTGACCTATGGTATACACATGATCTACTTTACCTATGGGACATGAGTGCATAAGTTGACCTAAGTTGACCTATGGTATACACATGATCTACTTTACCTACGGGACATGAGTGCATAAGTTGACCTAAGTTGACCTATGGTATACACATGATCTACTTTACCTATGGGACATGAGTGCATAAGTTGACCTAAGTTGACCTATGGTATACACATGATCTACTTTACCTACGGGACATGAGTGCATAAGTTGACCTAAGTTGACCTATGGTATACACATGACCTACTTTACCTACATAACATGAGTGCATAAGTTGACCTAATATGAGCTAACTTGACCTATGTTATGTACATCATATACTACAAGACCTACGATCAAATACATACCTTCCCCCTCAAAAGAAGACTGTTGTTCTGAAGAATCATCCTTCATTCCTGTCTTTCTGTGTTTTTTCTCTGGAAAAACATTGGTATTTCCAGATAAAATAAAAGTAATAAATCATGCAATAAAGTAAGAAGTAATATATGAAAATAACCTGACTTGAACGCGACGTGAATATGGGCATTTACCAAAATTTTTGTAAAGTATAGTACACACTGTAATTGTGACTAACACATAGTTTTCTCAGAATTTCTGTGAGTACATTACGACTATATTTTCAATTTATATTTACCTGCATGACGTTCACTAGCAAATTCCTTGGTAGGGGTGGGGATTTTTGAGAAGTTTTCAGTACTCGTTTCAGCTTAAAACCAAAAAAAGGTTTAATGTAATTAAATATTAAAGAGCGGATGTATAATTTTTTCAAGAGTTAACACAGATAGTGTGAGTACTATGAGTACATTTATACCTATAATATAGTGATAAAGCAAATATATGGTAATTTCAGATTAGAATTACTCTGAAACGTACTTTTTACTCATGTGGTATAAACAAACCAATGAAAAATGCAAATTAAATACCTTCACTGGGCGTTTCATGTGCTGTTTTCTCGGCGCTCTCACTGCTGCTGTTATGGGCACAGGATTTCCCACTAACTGACACTTTACGTGCTGGCTTGTACTTTTCAGCTCTCCTCTGGATCTCCTCGTCACTGGTCATACGGTACATCTGAGAAGTAACGCCTGTAGGAAATATTCAATATATAGCAAATTATATAATATTATGTTATGGTACTGACAGCATACCTACAGTAATGTAACAGTGTCACTTGATTGTAATAATATTAAATCAGTTTGGATGTTTTATTTTGGAGTAAATGTAAGTGCAAGTTGAAGTTAATTTTCTTTATACCACATGAAGTGCAAGTACTTATATAAATGAATATTAGTTAAATAACTATAACAGGGGGAGATTGAGGGAGAGGGAGGGAGAGGGAGGGCGGAGCGTAGGGGACAGACAGGGGGATAGTGAGGGGGAGTCTCAGAGTCGTTATCTTTGAAACACCTACCATACTCCTCTGCCTGAATTTTCTTTTCTTGTTTCCTGTCATCCTTGTACTTTTGAGCCTCCTTCTTCTGGTGTTCCTCGCCCATGAACATTTTCTGGAACACTACGGCCGATGTATCCAGCTCACCATCCGAGTCAGGGTCAACAGAGAAGATTTGAGCACCGGGAACAGCTATAAAAAAAACAACAACACACAAATAAAAAAATAAATATAAGTACTAGATTAGAGTCCATACAATTCATACATTCTGTTAATTTTACTCAGGGTCAAAGAATAAGAAGTGGAATATGACATTTACAGATTTACCAAAATATAAATATAGCTACATATTATTTGTATATATACTGATTTATTGCAAGTCATTTTTAACTAAGTATTCTCTGTATATATATTGATTAATTCCAATTCATTGTTTGTAGTTACCTCCGCAGTATGCCTCACCCCAGAAACTAAGGCACATTAGTTCGCAAGTTTTGAGGGTGAACTCCTCTGGTTTTTTCCCCCCCGCCGCACCAGTTTTCCCGTATTTGTTGTTGATTCTCCGCACCTGTAGGAAGAATTTTTGGAATCATAGAAAGAAAATAGAAATTTAACAGACATAATGATATGATATGATTTGGGTATTAAAGATAATTGACTGCATAAGTTACACGACATATTTCCAATAAAATCACATTTGCAATCAGTGCAATAGGTTTATTGCCCTTATATAATGTCCAAGTGTTTCATAAAACTTTGTATATTATTCGGTTATGCAGTAATGTATATACACACAAAATGAATGGATATATATTTAATATATTAAGAAATGATTGTACTGAATTGTCATATATTATATTTATGGAAGTTCTCTACTTTTCCCATGACATGGTGGGACATACTTAAATGATAAGCATTATGTACCTTGTCTTTGGTGGTTCTTTTGTGGTCGTTCAACTTACTGAAGACGTGTCGAACCAAACGCTTCTTACCCCCTACAGCGTTAACGGCTTTCTGCATCTTGCGAAATGCTATCCATCTCTTCTTTTTACGCTCAGGATCCTTCTTGTTGTCCCTCTCACAGATAACGTCGGTCCTATTTACAAATGATTTTGTAAAGAGGAAAAGTTAATGTAAAACTAAAAAAAGTAAGCGCACACAATGAGTAAAAACAAGGAAGCAATGAAGATTCCAGATATTAATTAAAAAATATAAAGGGCAAATTTGTGTCAGTGTAAATGACTATTTAGGAATGTATTTAAATTCAATGAGTATAAATTGCTGAATATCATAAGAATTACTATTGAAATAAGTAATCCCTTACGCAGTATATGGTATTATTTACATATATATTGTAAATATAAGATAAAGTGTTTACAGGATAAATAACTTACTTGAAGTGGTTAGCAACCCTGTACATTGCTTCGACCTCCACATCCTTCCAGTTAGATGACTTTCCACTACCCTCAGTGTCACTTTCCCCCTCGTAACGCATCCATGATTGGGTAGTAACGCTTTTTTTTTTCGCTGGTGTCTTAGACGGAGTCTTAGATGTCTTTTTAGTTTTAGTTTTCTTCTTCTTTTTCTTCTTCTTAGAGCCACTCGGTTCTACCGGACTCACGTACTCTAAACTGTCACTATCACTGTCATGAGAAGATGATGACGATGAAGATGATGTTGTAGTTGGAGATGATGATGAACTGGTATCATGAGACCTCTTTTTCTTTTTCTTCTTAATGGGCGTGGAGGAGACTTTGGAACTTCTTCTTGACCCAGCTTTTTTTTCCACTTTCTTGTGTTTTACCTTTGGAGTTCTTGATTTGGTTTTGGTTTTCTTAGAATGTCTTTTTGATTTGGTGGATAACTGTGGGAGATCTGAGGGGGAATCCATGATCTCAACGTCAGATGTTCCTGAGTCATCAGAACTGTCCTCACTATCAGTATTTTCTTTATGCAATGCACGAGGAAGTTTCTTTGTTTTCTTCTTTGGAGGGATTGAGGATTTAGAGCTTTCACCTTTCTTACTTTCACTTTTTTTTTTAGATACACCCTTTTTTTTGTTCTTAGCGTTAGCTTTTCTTAGGTTCTTCTCTTCCATAAGTTCTTGCATTAGCTTACGTTGTTTGGCAGGTATCTCTGGGTTTTGAATTAGAGCTGTGAACTCTGGATCTTCTTCTTCTTCGTTAGAATCTTCAGATGATGAACGCTCATTTGAATCAGGTTTGAAATCCTCATCCGCATCCGTGTCGTCTATTGGGCTTCTAATGGGGTCTTCTTCGTCATCAGAAAATGTGGGTGCTGGTGAAGATTTCCTTTTATTATGTCTGGAAGGGCGGGTTATCGACTCAGACTGTGACTGTGACTGTGATGGGTATATAGTTGATTGCTCTGGCTGACTTTCATCCATCTAAAAATAAAAAAAAAAGTATATAAAGGTTACTAAAAATACACTGAAAAAGTCAGACAACATTCCCCCCTCTAGGAATTCCTGGATCCACCCCTGCGGCGCCGCCCGCACTTAGCAGACAATCTAATACGGTCTCACACATACTACAGACGATGCACTATACTCAATTCAAGGAACATCTTCTAGAGAAATACTATAAAAAGCCAAATACACGTGCACAACAGTATTACAAAGTATAATATCCAGAAAATCTGGACATAAGGTACGCGATGTGCAGAGTCATGTTGTTCATTCATTACGCAATGGACGACGTGCGCCATTGATAGGATGAAAATACCGAGAATCAAACAAATGAAGCTATGTCACGGAACCCTTACGTTATGTAAGATACACCTATTATCTGTACTCGATAACTACCTGTAATAAGAACAATTTAGACACTGAATTATGATGATTTCGCATGATTTCTTACCTCCGGTTGTGGCCGGATCACGGTACGTCAAAGATGGCGTCAAAGATGGCGTCCTTTCGCTGGTTAACTGAGATCGGTATGTAAAAATGTAGTCCTCCCGCCGGAAACCAGCAAAACCGGAAATGACCTTTCGGGCAAGTCACGTGACCAAAAGCGCGATTTACAAATATTTTGGTAAAATTATACAAAAATTTTGTAAATTTACAAAAGAATTTGTATATTTACCAAAAATTTTCGAAAAATATTCAGAATTTTTTTTTACATATACAAAAGGAAAAAACCCTGTCTTAAGCTCGACTTGGCAATATTTTTCATTTGTATATGTAAAGCATTTTTTGTATTAATTTATTTACCAAAAATATGTATCCTGTCTTTAAAACGCCCCCCAGGTGAATTGAATAAAAAAAGAACTGACATTGGGAGATCCGTGATCCTGAAAAGAATGAAAGGGGGAAAGATGGGATAAAGTTACGCCTGAAAAACACATTTTCTCAGAAAAAAGGATGTGTGCCCTATCGCTCTATTAGATACCACCACTGACTAATATACCCTTAATGAAATGACAATATCAAAGGATCAATGTCACAATGAGCCCTAAGATCATGCTCGGCATAGGGTCGATTCCTGGTTAGAATACCATTTTCCATATACTACTTACCAGTTAGCCAGTACCATCTTGAATATTATGTAACTTACTGCATAAACGTACTATATCTGGTATAAACAATTCTGAGAATTCTGAGAATTCTGAGGATTCTTACATCCCACTGCTTGCTGGTTATGGTATTTTAAAATATTATTTTAAAAGCTGATTATGGAATACCATCTTCCATACACTACTTACTGCATGTTTAATTAACATACCATCTTCGATATACTGCTTACTGGTTATGGAAAACCATGCACATTCCATATTTTAATAGCTGGTTGTAGAATACCATCTTCAATATACTACTTGTAAACTGCATGGTTAATTAACAAACCATCTTCAATATATACTGCTCGGTGGTTAGGGAACACCATATTCCATATAATATTAATTGCTGGTTAAAGAATACCATCTTCCATATACATGTACTACTTATTGGTTGATTAAGGTACCATCTTATATATACTACTTCCTGGTTAAGATACCATCTTTCATATGCTGATTATTGGTTAAGATCTGCCATGTAACTTACTGGTTGATAGATGCCTATACTACTTACATGCTCCAGACGATTGGCCGTTGTTGGGATACCGAGGTCATCAGTGGTTACATTAATGTCTGCTTTCCAATATTTGCAATTGCTTGTCTCTATTAACTGTCAAATTGATTATCTATCTATCTACTCATATCCATTTGACCTTACAATGGTGATGGAAAGCAGAACTGCCAACAGAATTGTGTTTTATTAAGGACAATATCCTATTATATATATATACAAGTGCAGCCCTTATTATGTTGGGGCAACATTATGGGATAACATCCCACAAAAAACTCTTGACGTCAACCAACCGAATGTCATTCAAGGACATGTACATTGAATATAAGAATGAAAATGACTAATGAAACATGGTCAGGACTTATCTTGGCCTGACAACCTTCTTTGTCACTGACAATAGTATTGAAATTTGTATTAGCTATTATGATGTGCTTTAAGAAACCTATAAGATTGTGTATTTCACCTACAAGGAAGAACAAAAATAAAGCATGGTCGAGAAAAGGGTTCCATTGAAATAAGTCATAAAGCACCACGTAGTGGATGATAGGAAACACCGGCGTCAATACCTTATTGGACCCATTCAAATGTTATGAAAGACGATATCCAGCATTGCTTATAACCTAATATTTATGGTACGTTTATCTATTCATGTATGGATGGTACTTGCAGACAGAGTAAAGCGGGAAACATCCTGGGCCAATGATGACTACTTTTCCTAATCAGTTGCAAATATTTTCTTTTTATTTCTCACATTCTTAAAGAAGTTAATGCGTTACAAAAGTTCATTTGAGCTATGTATATAGTGCTCATTAGTCTAGTGAAGCATCACAACTATAGCGTTAAAACAGGATCTTCACATATTCGTCTTCCACGATAGAGAAGAGTCCATATTAGTGTGTGCATGATTCACTTTATCACTTAGTACGTTAACATTAGCACTGTAGAAGACCGCTGACCTTCGCTGAAAAGGAAGCCTTGTAGGTCCCAGACACCGTCCTGTCTCTCAGGGGGCCTTTTATGGGAGGTCCCAATGTCGCATGTCGAACTTAGGAAATGGCAATGGCAATGTCCCTATAGGGCCTTCCCTTAAGTATGTACGCATCAAAACTAGGAGGGGTGGTTGGAAATTTTAGTAAATGTACCTACGTTCAAGTACAAATCCAATGCGTGATTTGGCTCAAAGGGATGGGGGGTCTGAGATTTATGAAAATGTGCCTCCGCACTTAATGGAAGACCATTATGTCGCATGTAACCTCTAGGAGGATGTCATGTCACATGTCGAATTTAGGAAGTATGCTCTGTCGTGCCGTACATGTTTTCACTCATGTCACCAAGTCTCATGTCACAAGTTTATTTTAAGAAATCTCCAAGTCGAATTTCAGGGTCTAGGGCCCCCTTTCAGGGACCTGTCATTCATATATGTACAGCCGGGGGTGGGTCAATAAGAGATTCGACTCAGAACTAACCTCCAGCCGGAGTGGCTGACAAGAGCTCCTTAATGGACGGCTAATTGGCGCCCAAGGCCTTAATTAGGTAATTAAATCAAGGATCCCTCCAGTCCGCACTTCCTCCAGCAGGTTGTGGCAGGAATACCACTTGGGGCGCTACTCTAGCCAGGATCGAGTTTGCATGGGGAGAGGCTGGGGCGGGACTAAATTCCTCCGGGCAGGGCCCGGAGGAACATACTGAATGAGCTTCTAACACTTTTATGAGTTTGTATTAATGCGGTTGGTGTCTGGGGATGGGGGATAGAGGCCCCAAGGCATGGCTAATCTACAAGTTGTGGCACCAATTTAACCACTTTACTTCAGCAGATTCTCTCTACCCCCCTTTCTTTTTTATGTTAAACCTTTGCCAACATTAAATAAACATGTATAAATATTGTCTTTGTTCTTTGCTCTTACATATCGGTGCGCTTGCTTATATAAACGATGATCCAACGATGCTGACCGGACTCATGGACATGTAGGGTGTGTTGCCAGAATGACAAGAAAGAACATACATTTGTGATAGAAAAAAACCCTCACATCTCTTAACCATGCAGGGCCTTATCGGGGATCCACGGGAGAGGCTGAAGTGAGAAACCACCTGCCGTCTGGTCTTATTATAGGACACCTGCTTCAATTGTGTCAGTTATAAGCTACAAGAAATTGGTTTACACTACAAAAAGTATAGCGTTGTTACACCACATCGTATATAACGGATATACATGTATTATCAAGATGTGTATCCCGAAAAAGTATACCAGTTGTAGAAAACAAAAATAAACACCAATCATGTGGATTATACAAAGGTTATGCGTTATTAGTTTCAATGCTTTCTATCTAATTCAAATTTTAACTAAGTTGATAGCACTGAATCATGGGACACTGTAATGTTTTGACGTTCTGAAAGTCGCTCTCCGAACGTCTGTACAGAGCCAGGCTTAAAGAGGGACAATGAATGGAAATAGTTGATTGCCCCTTGAATAAGGCACGTGTTGGTGGTCCCTCAGGTCGAGCAACAATCCCAGTCAGCACCATTATAAAGTGCCGCCTCTGTTTTCCAATGTTTGCTTCAACCTGCTAATACTTTATGGAAAGGCTTCCGGTTAATCCATTTCAAAGCTGTGCATCTGGCTAGTATTGGTTTTGAACAATGAGAGTCATAAATACATATTTTTCCCAAAAAGGGCTTAGTATAAAATTATGAATGTAAATAATATATTATTCGATTATCTGAAATATACATTATATATGACTTGTTGCAGTCCAATATTACATCCTAAAGTGGAGTGGGTATAAAAATGCGTATGTAATTGATGGACAGCCCATTCTACAATGACAAGGTAATTCTTTTCTAAACTATATTAAAATCAAACGATACAGACCAAATTAAAGAAAAAAGAACGATGGCGCATATATGTAGTAATAACATTTTTAATGATAATATTTACAACTCTAGATAACACATAATATGATATATCACAGTGGTATTTCTCAATACAGAAGTATGTATTCGACAATATCTATATATATAGGTTTCCTTAAAGTGTAACCAGAAAACCTCACATAAAAACATGCACGGTCATCTTAACTATGGATGCACATGTCATCAATATACCTTACCTACATGAGCAAGATAAATCACATTGATCATTTCTCGGCGTCAGAATTAGATTTTTCTCTTAGATCTTTCACTAAAAAGGTCCTTGAATTATTCGCAATGTCAATTGAGAGTTTGAATATATATATATTATACTGAAACAAAATGCATTAGGCTGAAAAGACAAGAACCATACATATCGACCAGCCACCTTCATCTCTTCATTTAATTACATTTGATTATTTCAAAATACTTAGGCAATGTTGTGACAAAAGGCCTATGCCACCTGTGGAGCTGGTGATTTAACTGTGATAGGTTTGTTGCTATCCAGGATGTGTTCCTCCGAAGAGTTGGGCGTGGGGTCTTTGTTGTCAGGCATCTGTTTGTCCCAGAACTCGCTGACCTTAGACGAGATGTTCTCATTCTCCTCTCGCCACTCCTTTTGCCAACCACGCAGTTCAGACACTTCGGGCTGGACACGGATCTAGAGGAACACGGCAAGTGAATCGATTGATCAATATTAAACGACCTCAGATACATGTTAAAATTTAATACAATTTAATAAAACGAAAAGAAAATTTCTGGAAATACGACACTATTCATCAAGGAATACAAAAAGAAACATTTTGCAAAATTTTATGTTGAGATCTTTTTTTGAGATGTGGGATAGAAGACTTTCTTGAATGTAAGCGTGCACGATATAATTCTGTGAGGTCACCTTTTCAAACATTGACGTGTAATACTTAATTACTTTGTTCTAAATTTAATGAAGTCCCCTATGACTACTGTATGTAATTACTTTCATCTGAACCCTACCTTGAAACCTCTCCAATGGGACTGTATGATGAGTGTAGCTTCCTCTTCGGACCAAAGCAGAGACTTTGGGAGTGGTGGACGGGGACTTAAAAGAAAGGTCGAATAAGTTAGCTTTTACTGAGGCATTGTCATAGTATTGTAGCAGTCAGTTTAAGGATAGACATATGATTGTCATGAAAGTGTATGTAAAAGATTGTTCACGTACATTGAGTATGAACCAGGATATCAATGTTAAAAAAGAATAGAAGTAAAATCAGTTTAAGATTGATAAAATCTCAGTTTTGAATCCTTTTATATTTTCATTGGTATCAATAAAAATATGAGCTTTCAAATGGCGTATAGTATGTTGGAATCAGAACGATATTAGAAATGCATAGGTGATTTCATGAATTGGCTGCTGACCACTAGTGTCTATCCTTAAAGAGAGGGGCCAGTGAAATTTCAATTCTGGTTATTTTACACTTTATATGTTAGATTTAATGCTCATTTAGTAATATGCCAAGTTTCAGTGTGATTAATTGACTATTTCATGTTAAAAATGGGCTTCAACCTTTGATAAACCTCATATCCCTCTGACCATCAGGAAAACACACATCTGTGTGTGACGTCACACAAAATGACAGTTATATTCAAATTTCAATATTCAATAAAAACTATATTTTGTCACATTTTCTTTTATAAATCATTTAATTTTGTGATTTTAATCTATTTTAGACTCAAAAAGAACATATAATATATTTCTTATTGCATTTATTTCAGTTTTACAATTTTTCAACTGTTCTGCTTGTGACGTCACATACAGATAATTGCTCTGTCCAAGCAGTGTCAGATGCAGACAGGGAAACTCATTTTGATTCAGACAAATATGAATAAAGCAAAAACTATTAGAGATAAAAGCATAAAATTTGGTATAGTTATTCCCTGGATGGTAAAGATCACGGCAGTACACTAATTCATGGTCACTGGCCCCTCCCTTTAAGGTGGCGATTGTATTTTCTAAGACACAACCACACAGCTAAATAAAATCTCACATATTTATATCAAAATCAATAGCTGTATGAAACTTAAAGGCACACTTAATAACCTTAATATTGCGTTAGACTAAATTTGAGATACTTACTGGTCTTTTAACCATTCTTTGACAAATGGTATATCCCATAAAACGATGTCTTCTCTTCCCTCTTGTCTAGGATTTTTTCTGCAAAGGGAAAAAGACGTTGTACACCAATATGTTTTCACAAAAATAGGTAATCTTTGATATTATTATAATTCTAACTGTTCTTAGACTAATAAAGTAATAATCACTTGTAGTGATAAACATATTCTCTACTATTGTAGGTTAAATCAATTTCAATATTCTCTTTATTTTGAATTAAAAAGAAGGAAAATATTAAACTTTCGCTCATTTACGAGTGATAATCGCCCCTCATTACATTAAGAGGTCCTGAGAATACCACCCCTATGCCACTCTTCTCCTCCCATCTTCACCTGCTGGCAGTGTCACTAAAAGTCCAGACAGTAAAATACACCTATCCTATTGTAACTATCACTTTACAACTAGCCCATCCCTCATTAGTTAACATGGAGACACCCTGTGTTTATTCGGTTGATAAATCTTGGAATGATGATTTTTTCCCCCCTAATTTTTACAATTCCTATCTGTTAGGTCATTTTTTTTATTTTTTTTTATATATAACAAATAACCTTTGAATGAGCGTCAAATAGATTATAACAACCAAAACGGTCTAGGTGAATTGTTCTGAGTGGTTGGTATTAAAAAGCGTGTCGAATTATAGCTTTCTATTGAATTACATGGCAAAATGAAGGTTTTACTTACACGTATAGGAACTCTGTAAGAAAGTCTAAGGCGTTGAACTTTGTTCTTTTCCTCTGAAATGAAAATATCAATCTGATGAATGCAAAAGTAAAGATAGCTTTTGAAAAAAAAAAGGGAAAAAATATGAACACCTAAGTTATTAGTACCATAATAATCAGATGATATAACTAATATAATGCCTTCATATACATGTATATCAAGCTGGTTTGCTATGTGATCATGAAAATCTTTAGTTGACAGCTTAGTATAAAAACAATTGAAAAAGTGGTTGACACATTATAAATACATACCTCAAAACATCTTTCTAATTTGGCCTGTTGAAGCATCTTTTCTAGTGCTGGGAGGAGAACTGGGAAGATGTAATATTCTAAATACTCTCTTGGGGAACCTAAAAGGAATAAATCACAATGAATGACTGCACATCCCCATGTTACTATTTTTCTCTTTATCTTTGGGATAACAAAATCGTTGTTTCTATAATACTTGGTGGTGTATGTGAGTTGTGATAAACCTATATTCATTCACGATAAATTAAAAAAAACAACTAGATTGAGTAATACTTTCTCAATAAATATGCTTCTTTTCATCCCGCCTTATCTAAAGAAATAATAAAAGCCTTTATTCCTTCTCTTTTTTAAACGATGTACAGTGTGACAAAGAATGCTCGGGTCTCACATGTTTATTATAATATCATAACATACTTACATGTATCTTTGTTCGGAGGTTCTGGTGCTGGCGGTGGTGGGGAGGCTGCTGGTCTGTCAACCAGTGTGTATCCTACAAGAGCGGGATGTGACCGGGCAGAGTCAAAAGCTTCAGTGGGGTCGCTATCAGCATCGATCTTGGAGTTCATTTTACCATAAAATACGGGCGAAACTTTGGAGGCGTCATAATCCAGTTTGTCTGTTTTAACCGATTCTGTGTCATATTCCCGCAGTTTTGGTTGCATGGACTGGAACCCTGTAATGATGGTATTATTGGATGATTAGAGGTAAACTACTGAATGAAGTGTGTAGACAAGATAACCATGAGAAGCCACTGTTACTAAAAATCAATTAGACTTTGAATTTACTTGAAATAATAGTATATATATATAAATATCTTCAACAGATTATTCAAGTTTTCTATGGATATACGGTCAGCCATTGTCCGGCCTTTTATGCTCAAAGATGGGGAGCGGTCTCGTCCTCCAGTCGTTTGGGTTACATCCGCCAACGTCAACCTAATGATGTAACAGCCAGCGACGTGTTTTTGAACTTTTGGAAAGTAATCTGGTGACGTTATTGGTCAAGTGACAATTTTGGCGCCAAGGATTAGGAGTTACAAGTACAACATAGCAAATAATGATATCCTCACAGATGAGAGCACAGCTTGATATCCAAAATTATTGAATTAGATTAAAAACTCTATTTTTTTTTATAGTATAACAAGGTCTGTCCTTCTTACAACAAATAAAAAAAATCTGAAACAAGAACTGTCTATACTCGTACTTTCAAAATCAGAGAAAATCATGCGGGACAAAATTAAAGGCATGTTTTGTATAAGCTACATGTAGTTGAGCACGGCTTTATATCCAAAATAATTGAATAGGATTAAAAGCTCTATTTTTTTTTATTAAATAGATATAATTCAAAAAGGTTTGTCCTGCTGACTTCAAATAACAAACCCCAAACAAGAACTTTCTATTCTAATACTTTCAAAATCAGAGAAAATCACGCGCGACAAAATTGAATGACATTTTTGTATAAGCTAGAACTACATGTAGATCTAGTTGTTTTACTTTTAGTGTCTTAATATTGGTAGATTACCTTATTGCATACATCTAAACCTATAGGGAGTAAACGGGTAAGCGGTATCGGCGGCATTTTTGACATCGCGCAGTGAAATCCTGGGCTCCAGAAGTGACCCTACTTAGCATTGGCCCCTATGGAGAAAATCGGAATTTTCGCGATAGTGCAGAAAATTGACATATTAGCAAAAATTTGAAGGCATGTATGGCATTCCTGGGATCAATTCCTACATTTTTCTCATTTACCTTTTAAAGATTGGACCAATAATTAAAAAGTTAGAGCGAAATAACCAGTTTTCTCCCATAGGAGCCCATGTTAAATGCACCACCAACTACCGATCGCTATTTCCCCGAAATTTCGGTGCGCGATGCCGTTTTTTACAACCCACATCCCCTGTATAAAAAAATGTTGTTTTCACATAACTCGACCTACCCAAAACTAGTGGTCCTGCCCCAAACATTAGAGTAGCAAAGTCTCAGGGAATGTTAGATATTGTAACAGGAAACATATCTGAGGTGCTGGATATCAATTATAGTGGCCCTGTGGATGTATTGCAAACTATAGACCCCGTGCCAGTTCCGAAGTTCCGGTCGATCCTTAAGCATTGCGCCTATGGGACCGGAACTTCGTTTTTGACTAAAATCTGCGCGAATTATCGGGGTTTCGGCGCGACCGGCACGGGGTCTATTGGAGGGGGGGGGGGGGGGGGGGAGAGGGGGGGAGGGGGGGTGAACCATTCTGGAGCTGTCAAATAATGAATCCCCTTTTATTATGTTTAGGTCTGAGAACAAATTGTGATAAAGAAATTTGCCGATAAGTATTCCCTTGAGGGGCTATGCTATATCCATGTGTTATGTTGAAAAAGGGGGTACCCCGATACATCCAAAGTTTGAGACCCCCCGCCCCCGCCCCACCACCACTCCAAGACCAAGTAAGTTAGATGTTGATCACTGTGAGTGGGAGTGGAGATCGGGAACCCCGCACAAACACCCTCCAAATTGTAACCAAAACTACTTCATTTGAAGTCCAGACCACGTCCCCCATGACGTTATATTCTACATAGTTTAGAAACATTAATCTGACCCCTACCTTTACAGATTTCATCCCAAAGGTTGGGTTCTGGAACCCGTGTCACCAAAGACATCTTGTTGTTGTTGCTATAATGCCGAACAACACCTCCGATGACGCTTCAACTCCTACGCCATCCAAATATAGTTCCAATTCAAGCGTGCATATTTCAATAATAAACGTTATCTATATAGGCAACTAATAACTCTATTAACACATTAATGTTTACTTTGATTTCTTAAAGTGTCTAGTTTTTCATTGATATGCCTCCAACAGAACTTGGCGGATGAATAACATCAATCGTTTCTATGTTGCGTGCTGACATCTGGTGGCAAGTTTTAGAAACAAAGGTAAAAGACATCTACCGACCAATGTGTTTCAACGTCGTGGAAATCTTCAGCAAAAGAGGGACAAATATACCAACATGGCTGCGCCCATGGCCAACGTGCGAGTGAAGCTCGTCTTCCCAGATACATCTCAAAATTGTTGGTTTCTGGTCAACAGGGATAATGATCAAACGATATTCGATGTAGAGGAACGACTGTCAAGCAGATTTAAGATCGACAGTGGCTGTGTGCGTCTTTTTCTTGATGGTTGCCGGCTCCCGACGGAAGAAAGCACCCATGTTTTGCACGATAATGACACTGTCAACGTTCGGCTCACGTAAGTACGAAAATAGATAACGTTACCTAGATCTAGAAGAAATCGTAAATAGACACTCACACTGGGAATGATATAGATCTAACTTGAATCTATGACTTTCTTGTACCGACTTGTAGCTGCTTGAGGTAGGCAAGGCTTTTTTCTTGAAAAATCTGGGGTTCACGTTCTCTGTCTTCTCTGAGTCTCCTCACTTTTGAACCCTTTGCTAACGGCACCAAAACAGATTTTATCATTAAGTTTGAGAAGTAGCATTGTTATTTCTAAAATGACATATTTTGGGTTTAGTAAACTTCACTAGTCTTCAGTTTAGAAATCTATGGGAGACCTACCCCTTTCATGTAGGTATATATTATCGTATATTACATAAAAAACTTAAAATGCTCAAAAAATACTGAGGAACATATTATCAGCCAGATTCAGTGTCTAGTTTGATATGCTTTTTTGTTTTTGAATTTTATCTCTATCTGCACTGGTTCAAGAGTTACAGCCAGTTATACATGGTCTACTCTGGTGTACTGACGCGGGTGGCCAGTCCATGTTTGGGCAGCATAAAGCCAATGTTTCACTTTGACAGTAGTGAAATGAGGGAGGAGTCACGGTGTGACGTACCACCATATAATAATGTGTTCCGCTCTTAGCTAGCCAGAGTAGCTGTAAGCACTGTGTGAGTAAACATCGAGTGAAGGTTGGACCTTTAACCTGCAGTCTAGGTTCTGGAGTGAGGCATAGAAATTGTGTTAGAGCGCGGAGCGTTGACTGAATGTGTTTGAGGGGACTCTTACCTTGGGACTGATCATGGTCAATCGAGTTCTTGGCACGGAATGACTATACATTGGATAATAAACAAACAAATCCTTTCACACGAGTGTTCACGTCTTACATGATGCGGGAACTATAATTATGTATACGCCGTATGCGGGTCTAAAAAAAAGCATCGCGCGGCCAATTTTCGCGGAAATCGCGAACGGAGATTGGGTGGACGTTTAACATAGGATCCTATGGGAGAAAACAGGTTATTTCGCGATAACTTTTTAAATCTAACTCCAATCTTTATACAGTAAATGAGGAAAAGTTTGGAATTGATCCCAGGAATGCGATACAGCCCTTCAAATTTTCCCAAAAGGCCAATTTTCCGCACTATTGCGAAAATTCCGATTTTCCCCATAGGCACCAATGCTAAATAGCCAACAAACGGAGCCCAAAAGTTCACCGCGCGATGACGGAAACGGCGGGGATACCGCTGACCCGTTTACTCCGTATTGGACGACTGCAGTCGACGAGGGGGAGACTGCGAATGGAGCTAGCTATTATCTATAGAATTAAATACCACTTACACGCACTAACATTAAATGGATAATTAACCTCCTTATAGTTCACTGGTTTTGCCCTGTCAAAATGCAGGGGTTGCTCTATAAAGCCTTAAAGGCACCGGGTCGCCGATAGCTACATTTTTCTGCATTTAGCATCTCAAATCATGAAATGGCTTTTCATTTTGGCAATAGCACATGTAGCAAAATATCAGTAAAATCGGAAATCGGCTAAAGCTTACCAAATGCAGCACCCGACGTGTCCCCTCTTGCATTGACCCTCACGACACTCGAGACAGGACCATCCTTGTCTCCAGTAGCCACATAAAAAAATGCACCATGAGTGTCAAAGATTAATCAAGAAAGAGTTTAAAAAAAAAAAGGATTTAAAGTGTTATTCGCCTAACAGAGGTGCCCTGTCTCGTCCATTGGCGAGATAATGGATTCCAGTCACTTTTTCATTTAAGTCATAATATTATATACTCACACATTACAGAGCTGTTTACAGGGAATGAAAGCATATCTATTATTCCCTTGATTATAATGGAATATATGGGTCTACTTTTTATTTCAGTGGTTTTGGTAACTTAAACAAATATTTAATGCAAAAACAAGCAATTTCTTTACCTCAGGAATATCATGTCTCGAATTTTCTTGAAAGTACTGCCATTTGGGAATCCTCACTAATCAGGTAATAAATAGTACGTTAAATATTTTCAGTTGATAACAACAGAAAAGATAACCCCAAATTGTCTTTGGTTAGTCACATGTGTGGACATAGGTTGTACCCTTTCTGCTTACATTGATTATATCCTTGGTGAAATATATTTTCTTTACTCCTTTTCTGACCCATAGGAGATCTTCGTCAACCTCCGGCACTGGCAATGATACGCCCATACAAGCAGAGTCTGAAAGCTTTACTGAATCGAAGGCTGCCGAGAAAGAGAAGAAGAAAGAAAGGAAACAGTCATTGAAGAGGAGTCTTTCAGAATTATCCACGTCTGCATCTCCTGTGATCAGCATAGTTCCAGAAGAGTCCGTTCAGAGTCCGAAAAGCCACAAGAAAAAACATAAGCATAAACACAAGAAACAGAAAAAGCATGAAGAAGATGTTGATGAAGAAGATAATCTCGAACCTATCAAAAAGAAAAAGAAATTGTCAGTTGAAACTGACTCTGTTGAACCTGTTACTCCAACTCAATCTAGTCAAGAGACAAAGAGCGATAAAGGAACTCCAGATGCCAAGAGCAAAAACAAAACGGAAGAGACCGAAAAGGGACAAAGTGAGAGTGGATCAGAAAGTTCAGCAGGCGAAGGTACCGCTGGCGCAAAAACAAAGCGAAGGAAAAGACGTCGTCGAAAGAGAAAGACCTCCACCAAAACTGCAATTGAAGTGTCAAAACTCTGTATGACGCCTGTTGTCAATAATCCAAAACCTGTTTCAGTGTTCAGGCATGGAAGCGTATTTCCTAATAGGCCAACTCCAGTCCGAGGTCCAGTGAATGCCTGTTCTGATGGCAAACACGTACACTTTGACTCAGATTCAGAGCCGCCTGCGGGTGTGGCTCAACAAAACACCAATTTAGAAACAGTGACAAATCAGAATATTTCCAATGGCGAAAGGCCATCGTCCTCTGCCATTACAGAAACAGCAGAACCAAGGTTTACCACCCCAGTATCACCAGAAAATGTTTCAAACCATACAACTACACCTGAAATTCAATACCACAGAAATGTGAATACCAGTAACATAACCGACAGTTCTGAGACACATCCAATGGATACATCCGAAGCGAATGGGAATACTCAAGTAGATAAGGAGACAGATGACCAACTGTTAGACACCATGACGAGCATGGCTGGGTACCAATTGGTCCCACCCCCCAGTGACTATAAACCTCAGAACCAACAGCGGGGTGGCAGGAGGAGCAGGCCCAACAAGGGTCCCGCCGGCCTCCTCCAGGGTGCCCAGGTGTTCAGCCGCCGCAGGTTGAACGCCCACAATCCATTTCTAAAGGAGCAGGAGGATAACCGCCGCAGGTGCAAAAAGAACGCCTACCATCCACTGTCCAAGGAGGAACAGCTGAATACCGTAGCAACCAACAGGTCTACTATATACGAGGTACTGTTACTGTAGTATGATATGATATTCATGCTGTCCATCGTACACATCTTTATTGTAAAAATATGAAATCGCCTGTGTGATTGGTTGACTTTTTTTGCTAAGGTATTTTAGTCTGTGTCATACATACCAAATTAAAAACTACAGTGTCACAATACTTTAATATTTCGTACAGTCTCTCATGTTATTTTTACCCCAATTGTTTCAGTAGCTTTTCATTATCTAAGTTGATAAGTATACTAAATGCGATTACCTGTAATTGAGCTAGTCAGATAAAGATATCCATTTTACATCAATATTTACATCTACAGCAAATGTTATTTTCCGTTGACTTTTGTTTCATGACTCAAATTGTTTTGTTTTATGACAGAATCCTCATTTAGATACCGAAACTGATAGTTGGAATGGTGCTGCACCAATAACCGTCCAAGAACCACCAAAGGACTACTCCAGTATGGAACAACTACATGGGTTACCGAGGGAGAAGGAGAAGATAGCCTTCAAGGTAAAGAGTGGATGCCAACATCTAGAAACCATTTGTATCTTGTTTGTATGGCTGACGCCGTAATTTGTAGGCTGAATATTAATTATATAAATATGTCACTGCGTATCCAGTCTTATCTTGCATAATTTCATGTTCACTACACACGAAAGACAACTGTAGGTGGAGAACTCTTTTTCTAATCGTACTATATCGTGGATCAAGTAAAAGTATTGCATTGCTCCATTAGATGGTATAGATGTGATTACATTGAAGTGCAGTTTGAAAAAAGTCGTTGGTGAAAAAGTCAAATTCGAACTTTTAGAGTTCAGACGTCAGAATCACAGTAAGTACTTAAAGGAAGGGCATAAATACAATTTCAAACAGTTGGCAAAACATTTTACTTTTTAATCAGGATATTTTCTTTAGATTTTATAGATAACGAAAACTAGAACATTAATAAGAGATATCTGAAACATACTATCCTCCATCTAAATATTTGGAATGGACGTTAGAAGTGTGAACTGCAAATTGAGAAGATACTGGATTTATCTTGTTTCGTTTTCAGATACTGGAGATTTCAGAAGATTGTACACCACAAATGTCCGATTTTCAGGTAGGTTGATTTTCATACATGATATCTACACTCTTTGTGGGCGTGTCTTTTGTTACATGGAACAGGATGTGATCTCGATGTTTTGATTTACTATCCAGACAACTACATTTTTGTTTTGGCAGGGTAATACAAGTGTGGACTATAGTACCTTTGAAAGCCCTGCCAAAACAAAGGTATAGGTCTGTTTTTGAATTGGGTCCATTGTAGTAGGGCGGCGGACCATGTAATTGTTTAATTGCCCTCTCTGACCCCCAGTGGTGGTGGTCTGTGGGGCCTCCACTCAGTCTCTTCTCATTGGTCACTGGTGGTAGAGGTAGGAGGGACAAATATCAGTGATTGACATCCACTGCCCATGGGTCCTATATATAGAGGTTTGTCCAATTTGAGAGACTGGAAAGCCTAGGTTGCCCTGAAAACAATATTAATTTGTTGTTTCCAATAAATGTACTTATGTAGTTATATCTGACAAATGCTTAAAGTATAAATTTTCAAACCATTTTTATTGATAAGCATTTGATTTATCATTTCTTAATTATGTAACATATTTTCATTTCAAATTGATTTTAATTTCAATTTTAGTAAGGGCAAACTAAGAAACAGAAAATGAAATATCCTTTGGCCTTGACTGGCTCCCCTCTCACCCTCCACCTCCACCTTCCCCTCCCCCTCCCCCCACCCCACCTTCCACTACCCTATAGTGGACCACAGAACTGTATGGCAGGGGTGTCAAGGTGCAGGGTTGGGGGGGGGGGGGGTTGAGGTAGTGACCAGTGAGTGTGGCCATGGCAGGTGAGTCACGGGTGAGCGGAGGGGGTGTCTATATACAACCACCACTACCACTGACTACTACACACCACCCCCACAATGGGGAGGGGAGGGGGGCGGGTGTAGTGGGGGAGGGGGGTCCTTATGTTGCATGTTGAATTGACTGAGACCCTGGGTTTTTATTGTTAGAAAATCTTTCCCTCATGGGGTTGGTGTTTGAAGAGTCCCTGCTGAAACATCGGCCGGTCTCCGGCCGAAATCTTTAGATGTCTAGTTGCTACATTGTCAAAAGACTTAAACGTTCTTTCATCTTGTCGGCTTGATTTTTAGAGGAGGTTCTGCTGACCACATATATGTGTCAAAGAATTATATTACCCTGACTAATGGTTCACTTATAATTGTGTTACAGTATCTATATTATCAGGCATCATACCGTTCCTTTATTTTAAAGGAATTTCCTTTAAATTCCTTTATTTTTGTGAAAATAGGCAAAATTCCTTTATTTTCCTCTATTTTCTTGAAAAATTCCTTGAAAATCCTTTTTTTTTTTTCTAAAGTAAGAAAATATCACATTATCTCATAGAATGCATAGAATACGATATTATTAGCGATAAAATTGCAAAATTTTCTAGCTGTAGCTCGATCCAGGTCAACGTGTCGATCGGCATGAGTCGCCGCATTGATCAACATGGGTCAACGCAGTGCTGCACAGAAATAATCAACAGGAAGGCAGTCCTGTTAAAGTATTATTTGCCTTATTTCATGTTTAAACTCTCTGAAAGTTCTCTAAATATTCCTATAAAATTCCTTTATTTTTCCTAGAAATCCCTGCAAATTCCTTTAAATTCCTTTATTTTTACGAAAAAATCTTCCTTTAAATTCCTTTATTTTTTGGGGAGGGTGGTATGATGCCTGCTATATACACGTAGAGCTACCGGGTATACAGGTATGTGCACTAGTCATTGTGTAATACCTGGGAATCTTACAAGCAGGTACACTATATATAGTCATATGTACACTTTATAGTCATTGTTGTTTACCTATCTACATGATAAAGAACAGTGATGGCATATAACACGCTATTTTTCTATAGGTCAATCTAAAGATTGTGATTTCTCTCTCATTTTCCTTTTCCTAGGAAGCGACAGTGCTAAGATACGACCCTCAAACAAAATGCGTCGATCTGGAAATGCTAAACTCAGGTAATGGTATGCATATTAATCGATCAGTTTATGCCTCTCGATATTTGTCGCTATCGTAAAATTTTCCATACGGAATAATCGACGTTTTGTGTGATCCATCTATCAGTATCATTATTGGGGTCGTTGTAAACTTTTTAATCTCATGACAATCGACTTTTGATCCCACATTTTACTTTATTGGTTTTATAGATTGAATTATCTAATCATATTGACCAAATACTGTCCACCAAAACAAACAGTTGATATCTATCATATAATTAAGCCTAATCTGTAAAGAAAAAGAGGACAAACTTTCATGGTTCTTGTTTCTTTTATTGACTGCGAAGTCCTGCGTAGTACTACAACTAAATTTCTAACAGCGTGATAAATTCTAACAGTTTGAAAAACTGATATACCTAGGCGAATTAATGTAATCAGTAAATATTGATAAAGGTCGAAAATGATCATAACGTGTTGATTTCAAACATCAGATGACCAAATAATAAGTATAACATGTCCATCAAAATTCTGGAGTTCAGTTTGACACATAAACGTCACATTAATTTATTGGTTTCAGAGCAGAGACAGCCGCGCCGGTTTGATCTGGTAGTGGAAGATGATGAAGAAATTTTGACAAACGTCTCGACTGACCTGAAAGTGAGTATGATTCGAAGCAAGGAGGTCATGCTAAAACCTAGATACTTTATTATGAGTCCCTGTACTATAATCAAGTCTTTCGTTGTTCTTTTCATAACGATCTTTCCTGTCATGTTTTCAGTCGGCAATGGATTTCGAAAATATACTAAAGAAAATACGTTCTTATCTTTGGAGAAAAACGTTCTATTGATTGTGGAGCTTACACATGATCGAAGATCAAATACCTAAAACGATTTAAAACCTAGAAGCTTAGTTTTTCCTTCCTTATTGCGAAATAAGATATACACACCATGCCATAATTATTTCCTTTCCTAATTTCAGAAAACCGTTTCTTGGAGCTCGCTAGTTGACGTCCGCCTAATACCTTCAACATAACAGGTTGAGAATGCTATCAAAAGAGAATACCTAATTCGTAAGCGAGTCTCATTCACTGTGCCCTCTGGTGTCAAAAGAGTGATTCCTCGTACGCTGTATGCTTATTAGTTTTGCTGCATTTTACTACACGGATAATTTCCTTCCGTTTGTTCATTTTAGGCGAGTGCCATATTGCGTAAATTTAGTAGAGATGAAAAAGATGACGTGTTGAACGTTATAGACTTTTTATGAAGGATGATAATATTGTTTCTTTGCTTTAAACTTTATATTCAACAGTGAGTAACTAATGGAGCAAAGAAAGCGAATTTTAAAATTCTATGAATATAGATTAATTATGATAATAAAAGATATTAACCTGCAATGAATGTTATGTTTACCACTTATTTCAATAGCTGAATTACTGTTTGATTTCGTCATCCATTCAAATAAAAAAAATGTTTTTGAGTCGATTGAAATACAATTTTTATTTATGGAAATCATCTAATGTTATATTTTCCAACATGAAATATAGCAACGGTGATAAAATTGTACCCACACATAGTAACTAAGTCTTATTCTTCATGTAGTTCAGTTATTGAGAGAATATCTAGTAATTGTCAGGCAAGCTTTACATATTTGCCAGCTTTTCCAGAAGTGTGTACGTTATTGTTTTATACATACAAATACAAGTGTATTTAGACAGAATATCTTGAAGGAAATTATATTTTTGGTATCGATTTCATTGTAGTATATAATTATACCTAACATCGTTTGACATTTTTGATACGACATTATTTGCAGTCGAAGCAGAAAAACGGAAAAACACATTAGTTCCCAGCCAAAATTTGCAAATGTAACCCATAGATATAATTATAACAAATCGTATTCTACGCGTCATCAATGAAAAACGAGCCGTTTATAGTTTTGTCAGTGGCCATCAATGGGGAAGTATATATACACAAACATAAAGACCCATTGTCATTGTCCGTTATCATTGTAGAAGTGTTCCATCTCGAGCTGGTCGACATGGTCTATAATCCGCTGCTGGGTCTCCGTCCAGCGGATCCAGCGGCAGTTCTTCATCTCCAGGAAGAGGTCGCTGACGTCCTCCGCCTCCTCGACAATCTCCTCCTGAGGGAGCTGTACCCGCGTGCGTTGTTCCCCCTGTGTACGTGTCGACACACAGGAGGAGACGAGGGGCGAGAGGAGCAGCTCTTGGTAGTCAGGTTTGGGCTTGATTCGCTCAGCCCGCCGCCTCCATTTGGCCATTCTCTTGGCGAACCTTCTGGCTCTAGACCCCTCCTGTTGGTGTACGACGTCGCCCTCCTCCCCTTCTTCCTCCTCGGTGACCCCCTCCCCCTGACTGCCCTCCGTGTGGTAGCCCTGGTCCTTGCGGGCCTCCTTGCGGGCCTTCTCAAGCTGTTTGAAGTACTCGGCCTTAGCCTCGGCGACCAACCTCCGCCGCTCCTCCCGGAACTCGTCGTCGAGCTGCTCGCGCTCCTCCCGGCGGAGGCGTCGGTCCCGCCGCAGCCTCTGACGCTGGAGGCGGCGCTCGGCCACCTGGAGGCGCACCTCCTTGGCCGGGAAGTCGTAGTCCTTGGTCAACTCCCGCAGGCTGATCTCCCGGTCCTTCTTACCCCGGAAGGCCCGCGCGCTGCCCGTCCTCCGGGGCGCCTTACACCCGGCGAACTCGTCCTCCTCCAGGGCTGTGCCCTGACTACTCTGAGGGCGCTCCTGGGGTCTGTCCGCCGCCTGATGCCTGGTCTCATCCACTTTGGGTTTGACAACCTGGTTAGATTTCTTATGTCCCTTCTTGGTCTTGCGCTTCTTTCTGGTCCTGCGCTCTTCTTGTACTGGCGTATTTCCCTCGGGCTCGATGATTTTCTGCTTGGCCAGCATCTTACCCTGGTGCACTCCAGGGTCGCTCATCCTGCGGGCCGACAGAGGGGCGGCCATGGCCCTCTCCGTCTGAACCAAGTCCAGGAGCAGTTTTTGATCATCAAAGAGGGAGTTGAGCACACGTTGTAGCCGCAGTTTCTTCTTCCTTCTCGGTGTGACGGGCACAGTCTGTCCCGAGCCATCAGCCCTGAGCTGCTCACCCGGCCTGTAGCTAGGATCAAACGTGAATCCACTCGCGTAGTACGTGTCTCCGATGAGCAAACCAGACTGGCTGAATGGACTGGCCTGGTAGGTGTGGTTAAGCTTCGGTAGATGCCCTGAAAACTTCCTATTCGATTGACCATAGGGCACGCCCAAGCTGCTCTTCTTCCCGGCGTAGTTTACCCCGGGGATGGGAGGCAGGGTCTGACTGATCATGAGTCGCTCATGCTCCCCGCCTTCCGAGTCGGAGCTGGAGAGCTGCTCCACCTGGTAGCCGTCGAGCAGGTAGCCGTACTCGCTGATGAACCGGTCGTACATACTGCCCTGCTTGTGGTCCCCGTACCCCTTGGAGGCCGCGCTGTCTCCCGCCCCGCGCTTCTTCCTCCTGCGTCTCTGGCCCTTCCTCTTGGACCCACCGTTGAGTCTATCCAGGGCCTGCATGACCTGGGCCCTCAGCTCCTCCAGGGTGCAGGACTCGTTGTACGTGTCGTCGTCCTCCTCGGTACGCAGCTTCAGCCTGAGGGCCCTGATCTCTGTATCGGGCAGGAAGATCAGGTCCCCGTTCTCGTCCGTGCGGCCCAACCGCTCCTCGTCCTCGGAACGCACTCCGAACAGAGTCTGGTACTTAGCGTTACGTCGTTCCTCTTTGCGCCTCATCTTGTGCTTCACTCTCCGCTCGTAGACGGCGTTGTCCTTGAGGATGATCTCAATGTCAGAAGCCGAGTCGTCGCTTTGTTCGCTGAATAGAACATCAGTGGACGCATAGCGGATGAACGGCGACTTGCGGTCAGTTTTGTCCGAGTTGGAACGCCCCCGGACCTTAGAACTTGACCGACCCTTATTAGTGACGTCATTATCGTCTTTAAATTGTATCAGCACGTCATCATCGTCGTCATTGTCCGAACAGGAGCTGTAGAAGGATTTGTAAAAGTCCTCGATCGTCCCGTCTAGCTTGTGCGTCTCGACCAGTCTCTGGAAGCTTCGCTCAGACGCCTTCATCCGCTCTTTTTCAACCATATTCTGGTACCAGTTTCTTTCCAAGTTCTTGCCGTAATTCATTCTCATCTGGAAGCTGCAGTTTTCTCTGGCCGACCCGGGATCCTTGACTGGAGAGGAACGGTCAAATTCAGGGCCCAGGCAGATGGAGTTAATTACATTGGTGTCCCTTCTCGGGCCCCTGGAGGAATTCCTGGCCTCCGTTAGCCCTAAAGACATGGGGTTTCGAACGGCCAGACTGGGTAGGCTGGGGCTACCACTGAACCCTGGAGGCCGATGGTAGCTGTCCCTTAGGCCCGGTAGAGTAACCGTGGTCACTGGTTTCACTAGAGTACTTGTCATACTGATCTGCCAGCGGTCCAACAGTCTCTTGGTGGCCTCAGATTGGGTAGCGGACTCCTCTTGGTCTACGTCGTTTAAATCAAGGGGCACTACTTTAGGCGCGAGTTTAAAAGGCGGCGTGGTTGCCTTTGGACTGGCCTTCCCCCCTGGAGTAGACGCCTTCTTCCTGCCCGTGTTCTCCTTTCCATCCTCAGACCCGTCTTCACTTGACACACTACTGCTCCTCTTGGCGAGTACGGGCATTTGGCAACCACTCACCTCCAGGGCATCGCCGCCAACTTGATCGTCGACCTCCGGAGTTCCGGCCGCGATGCCCTCTCCCGACGGTACCCTCACTGGAGAGGGCCGGCGCTGGGGGGAGCGGGAGGGGGACTTCCTCCTGGGCATGGGATGGGGGCCGGCGACGAGGGAGGGCGGCTGGAGCGACTGGCGACTCATAATGAGCAGGTTGTCGATGTGGGTGAGTGGGAGCTCACTTTTAATCCTACCCTTACCCGGTGGTAACTCGGAGATGGCCAGGGAGGGTAGTTTGACGCTGGAGGCCGTTGGAGGGGTGGGTGCGGGGGTTACTGAAGAGGTTAATACCGACGAGGTAGGGGTCAGGGTCCCAGGGGTGGACAGCCTCTGGACGAACAGCGAGCTGCGGAACGTCGTCGTCGTAGCAGACCTCGTTACAATCGGACTCATCTTAAACATGGATGGCGTCGGGAGAACTCCAGGGGAGAGAGGCCGGGTAGCCTGCTGACTCCCACTGGAGGAGGGCGCTGGAGGAGGTGGGACCGGGCCCTTACTGCCCAACTCCGGTGGCGTCTTCTTGGCGTCCTCCGTGCGGCCGGGACCGAGGGACACCCCCTCCAGGAGCAGCCCCATCCCACCTCCTGCAGGTCCCCGCGCCTGGGGCATCCTAAGGGCCTTAAGATTAAGGAAATCCTATCCTATTCGGGGGATTATCCCAGGCTTAAGCCTCCGCCGGTAAGGTCTGTTATCTGTAATGCACGCGAATGGAGAATACCTTGGGCAGAAGAGGACGCGGCTGTTTTTGTTCTTTACACGAGAGAGTATGACCAAGCTGGCAGTTGGTCGTGAGGGTGGCTCGAGTTTTGGCAGTGTGGGAAAACTGAGACCATCTGGAGAGGGCATGCGTCCGTGACGTCATGTTTATAACGCCCTCGTAGGTTTGTCCGGACGCGACGCCATATGCAGTGCTGCCATGCCATATGCAGCGCTGCCAGGGTAACAGCGTGACCAATTGGCGCTGGGGCGGCCCCCCCCCCCCCCCTACACTTTTTTTGGGCCCCATCTTTTCACAAAAACAGTGGGTCCGCAACTGAGAGTCAAACAAAAAGTGACAATGAATGTTACTGTAGTAATATCAGGTGTCATCTGACCGGATTTTTACATGCATGTGCGTCTGGGGGTGGGGGCAAAGACTATTTCAAAAGATGCTACTTTTGTATACTTTGATTAAAATGTTGACCTTCGAACTCCCATTCTAACATTTTCGAAATATATTTACACATTAGCTGTCACATAAGAGATGGAGGATAAATTAATTCCATCGCGTTTCTCTAATAATGGTACTTTGAGTTATCTGTTCTATTTTAGTATAAATTAGTCGCATAGTGATGACAGTGTTAATAGAATGTAGTGCATCCGTAAGGACTTCATAGAATTCGAAACAGACAATGATATAAGAGTGAGAGCGACATATTCCTTAGGAATATGCGAATCAGAAATCTGCTTTTCACACCTAAGCAACATGGCAGTTTTCAATCAAGCATTGGGTAGTGTCGACCTTGACGTCACTCTAGGTGTTTCAAACTCATCGACCGTCTCCAACCTCTCACGAACTTACCGCAGAAATTTACACAATGCTCACTCCTCATTAGCTGAAGAAAAACGTAATTGTAATCAGCCAATATCTAACTGTCAACATTATGTTTTTGTATGATTATGACCTAATTTCAACATAAATTGTGTGAAAATACGCGTACCTTCAGTTATTCCGAATTCACAAAGACACGACGTAACGAATTGATAAAAATCAACAACACTTCGTCAAAAAGTAAACAATTCTAACGATTCTAGGCGTCAGATACTAAACAAATAATCCGCCCTTAATTGTTACATTACACATCTTTATTTCATACGTTTATATTCAAGTATTGCTATTCCAGAAACTATGCGTCGATGTAACTAACCCGGAAAATCAGAGACATATCTAAACGTTCTTAGAGGAATAACTAAAGATAATAAAAATTCGTATATATCAATCAACATTTCAAAGGGGATATGTTTAATCATTCATGCAACTTCCGAAAGTTTGTTAAAGGTGCGATGTGCGACATGGAGACGAGTCATTGTTTGCACCAGAGTTTCACGACCCGAACCAAACTCCGCCTTGCTCCCACCAACAAGTGTCTCTCCTCGCCTGGTACATCTGCTAAATGCAAACACATGACAGTTTGAAATGCCAACGTTTCAGGATGGAAAAGCAACCCTATCCACGAAGTGTTCAGCTCATTCCCGCCAACTGACGTAGTAGATGCATGGATCACTTTGGGAGAGGGCACGTGCGTACTGTTTCAGGATTATGAAAATAGAATGTGTGGTACATTGCCTGATTAACGAAGTCGCCAGAAACAAATGTCAGTTATTTACCTACAGCTAAGGTTTATACATCCAGTTTGTAGCAGGATAGGACCGGTGATAAACATCGATGGTGAGGTAAACTGGGAACATTTCAGAACCACGAAGGTTGCTATCCTTGCGACATTCCAGGTTAGACATTCTCCCATACCCATTCCGCCCGGTGAAATAATTGACCGCAGAAAAGGATAGCATATAGGAAAAACACATGCTGTTATTTCAGTGGTAAAACACGGAAACAAACAGACAAACATTTCCAGAAAGAGTAGGGTGACGCAGTTTACATACGGAGAGTGATTAATCGGAGCATTTAAGAGTTTTAACAAAATGAATACCGGCGGCCGTCCCCGGTTCGTCGGCGCGTCCACGGCCTCCTCCCGCCGACCCATCTTCGCCGTCGACCTGGTCTCCAACAGCGACCGGATGTTGCTTGCCCACCGCCGGAACCTGCACCAATCGTCGACGCTCACCCACCGCCTGGACGCCATGGACCGGAAGTGCCGACGTGGCCTGCACCGGATGCGCCAGGAGATCCGGCAGATTTACTTCGAAGAGCAGCTCCCGCGAGAGTTTGAGCTGCTCGAGGTGGACGCCAGGAGGCGCCGGGAGGAGCGTCTCACCCTGGAGGAGGGCCCCCTGGTGACCGGGAGGGCAGTCCCGACAGTCACCGTTAAACAATACGAGGAGGAGGAGGGGGAGCAGGTAGGGGAAACCCTGGAGGAACAGGACGCTGGAGGAGAATCGGAGGCATTCCCTCTTGTTTTCTCGGACGATGTTGGTATCTCTGAAAAGGAAGGAGGGAAAGGTTTCGTCGAAGTGCCTGGAGCAAGTAGGGCGTCTTTGAATCCGATACCTCCTGCGACTTTGTCAGCTCCCAGGCGAATCAGTGGTAACAGCTCAGCCCTGTCTCTCAGGAGGAGGTCCACCTTCTCCAGGGTGGGCAGCACGGCGCTGGGGGAGGAACAGGAGGAGGAGAAGCCTCAGAAAACGCCGGCAGAGATCATGGAGTCGGTGCGCCAGGTGTACGACCGGATGCCAAGAGGGGGTCATCCAGTGAAGACCCTGTACTGGAGGAATCTGCTGCCCCGAAACATGGCGCACCTCCCGCCCCCCAAACCCCCACCCTCCCAGATCCAGGAGGAGGTGAAGGAACGCTTTGAAGCCATCCTCCAGCGCATCCAGGAAAAAAGCCTGCAGGAGAGAGAAACTCCCCGGGATGCAATAGATTTCGAAAATAACGACAAAGAAATAGACTTTTCTGACAAAAAGTGGAAGCCCTACCAAATTCTTCTCGACAAAAACAGGACCTCTATGTCCCGGCGTCCGCCTTCTATTGCCCCCTCAAGAATAAGTCGACATGAAACAGCGTCAGCCATATCGGCAATGGCAATTAAAGAATTGCAACCAAGGATGAGCTTCTTGAATAATAGGATAATTAATGGCGACGACAATGACGACTCTGACAGTATGAGTTTCATCTTCAGCCGCTCTCATTCCCAGCAGACAGACAGGACCAGTTGTAAGAGCCGCGGGGCCAGGATACACTGGTCTCCTATGGCAGAGGAGGGGGCGGGTGCAAAGAGATTGCCTAGTGTCTAATATTCCAGGCCATGAAGTCTTGCCTCGGGCATGAAATAGACTGAACTATTTGTAACGGACTCGTTAGGATAGCAACCCCGTTATTATATGTTGTAGCAGTGAATATATATATAGTGAAAACTTAGTTTGAAAGGTAAATTAAGGGGAAAATCGAGGAGCAAGGTGGTTGGTGGATTTTTGTTATTGTTATAGAAGGTGAAAGGTCCTTTGAACCTATGACATATTAGGCCTATGTATGTGTATATTTAAAGATTATTAAAGTAATGCATAATCCCTTTTGTTAGTGCCAAATCAAAATTAAAACTACTACATTTATCTTCTGAGCGAATTTTTTGTTAGACATTTTCACACAATTGACGGACAGTTAAAAAAATCTTAACAACCTACACTGCGCGAAATAAGACCTTTAGTGACCTTTAATTTTGTAAAGGGAGCCATTGAGGTTCATTAAAGGCATAGGAAATGTTACCTTTCCAATACCTTTGCAAGATCTTTGATGAATTTTTAAAGGTCACCTGAAAAAGTGTTGGAAAGGTCTTGTAAAGGTGACCTTTCCATTACCTTTAGCACACCTCAATGGCTCCATTTACAAAATCTTAAAGGTCTTAAAAGGTCTTTTTTCGTGCAGTGCTATTATTTGACTAAGTACTTTCTGATGAAAGGAATTTCAACATTTTATTGTAAATAATGACGTGTGCTGGGATGCGAAGGTGAATCATTGATCGCTATTTTCCTTATTTCCTTTATTTTCTTAGCTAATCTTCATTTTCATTCACATCTTTTAATTTCATCCAATTCAATCAACATAATTATACTGGACACTATCATTACACTGTTCTAAGAAAAGTGACATTACCTTACAAAGGTTTTCAGCTGTTAAAAATATAAGGGAATTTATGTTCATCATTTTGCATCAAAAACTTATACATGTCTCACATTGTTTTCACACATACTGTTAATAAAGTTATGATACAAAGCTTTTTCCTGTTTGATTGATTGAAAAACATTACTGAAAAGTATGTGTCTATAATATCCATGTGACCTTTCATAAGTAAGTCTCTATGGCTTTTTTTCTTACTACATTAACCATTTCCTTGCGCAAGCAATATTTTATTCAGGATTTAGACATATTATGTCAATCTATTGAAGTAAATAATTTCAAAAGACGGTACTTCTTACACAATGACTCTATCTAGACCTGTAAATTTGGCTTTACATAAAATATAATGAATTATTTTAATCGTTTTTATTGTTAGATGTCATGATTCAGTGTATTGAAAAAGCAATTGTTGTTTTTTCTTTTACAGTGAGCTTTATATTCACTATTATGACATAATTATAGTGGAAAGTTGCCTCAAAGCATCTGGTGTATTTATGGCGTTCATGTCCAGAGGCCTCAGGCTTGCTTTTGCTGGTGATGTCTCAAATCATCTGATAGGTAGAAAGGATTGATACAGTTATCCTATTCTTTTCAAACAATCATTGAATAGAAATTCCACCTCTTGGTATCAGGTTATGGAAAACAAAACATCAGCCGCCCAATGAGGGACTCGAACCCTCGACCCTCAGATTAAAAGTCTGATGCTCTACCGACTGAGCTAACCGGGCTTCATGTTGCATTGAGAAGGAGACACTTCAATGAACATTTGTCATTCACTACTAACAACCCTAAATATTTTGGTATTCTCACATACATCAAGAGTGACACCATCTTATATCATACAGCTATGCACTAAACATCTCAATTGTACCTCTCTAAATGTGACAGCAAAACCATGTCTTACAAAGACAACATAATTATTTCAAAATGAAATATATGTAAAGACATATTTAAAACACCAATGAGACCTCTCATAAGTAAGTCTCTGTGGCGCAATCGGCTAGCGCGTTAGACTGTTAATCTAAAGGTTGGTGGTTCGAGCCCACCCAGGGACGGCAACTGTTTGTTTGAAGGAACAAGAAAACAGGCTTTTTTCTCACTACAGTCACACAGTGTTGCTATTGGCTTTCAAATAATCATTGAATAGATATTCCACCTCTTGGTATCAGGTTATGGAAAACAAAACATCAGCCGCCCAATGAGGGACTCGAACCCTCGACCCTCAGATTAAAAGTCTGATGCTCTACCGACTGAGCTAACCGGGCTTCGTATTGCATTGAGAAGGAGACACTTCAATGAACATTGGTTTGTCCAACACTACTAACAACCCTAAATATTTTTTGTATTCTCACATACATCTAGAGTGACATCATCTTATGTCATACAGCTATTCACTAAACATCTCAATTGTACTTCTCTAAATGTGACAGCAAAACCATGTTTTTACAAAGACAACATAATCATATCAAAATGAAATATATGTAAAGACATATCTAAAACACTGATGAGACCTTTCATAAGTAAGTCTGTGGCGCAATCGACTAGCGTGTTAGACTGTTAATTTAAAGGTTGGTGGTTCGGGCCAACCCAGGGACGGCAACTTTTTGTTTGAAGAAACAAGAAAACAGGCTTTTTTCTCACTACAGTCATACAGTTTTGCTATTGGCTTTCAAATAATCATTGAATAGAAATTCCACCTCTTGGTATCAGGTTATGGAAAACAAAACATCAGCCGCCCAATGAGGGACTCGAACCCTCGACCCTCAGATTAAAAGTCTGATGCTCTACCGACTGAGCTAACCGGGCTTCGTATTGCATTGAGAAGGAGACACTTCAATGAACATTTGTCATTCACTACTAACAACCCTAAATATTTTGGTATTCTCACATACATCAAGAGTGACACCATCTTATATCATACAGCTATGCACTAAACATCTCAATTGTACTTCTCTAAATGTGACAACAAAGACAACATACTCATATCAAAATGAAATATATGTAAAGACATATCTAAAACACCGATGAGATCTTTCTTAAGTAAGTCTCTGTGGCGCAATCGGCTAGCGCGTTAGACTGTTAATCTACAGGTTGGTGGTTCGAGCCCACCCAGGGACGGCAACTGTTTGTTTGAAGGAACAATGTTCAGGATATGGTCGGAAGGCAATGAGACCTGGGATATGGTCATAGAGAACAAGATCTGATCTAAATCAGAATCTTATATAGATTTTGATTTATATTGCACAAACGGCTCCCTTTCATATGTATTTCATAGGATAAAGTCTAATTTTAGGATAGAAGCAGAAAGGTAATGCTTTCCCACATTCAGGTTTGATTGCTTACATCTGCTTCGAGGTGATTATAACAAAGACATTTCGTTCTCGTCGGGTAGCGTACATTTTGTAGAAACTCATGTTCCCCTTGCAATTGTACCTATAACAAAATAATCATCCGTTTCTAACTCATCATTTTTCTAGCTAAAGCACGTTTGGATAATCTTGAGCCAAATACAACATGAATTAAAGTATTTGATGAATTTAACAAAAGAAATAAAGTAAATACAAATATAAGTTCTCGTCATGAGGAAAGCTGAGGTATTTATGTGTGCAAGTAATAAATCATTCCGATTCATCCCACCACATTTCATCTCACCTAGCTAAAACGGACTCAATTCATTTTAAAATTAATGTAAAGTTAAAGAGCGAATGGACGGTTATTAGGAATGTTAAGCAACTCCAACGTATCTCGATATATCAACATATCTCTAAACCTCAAGGCTTTGAGTAAAGCAAGGTTATTTCCAAAATCTATGTCTAATTACTATATGTGCTTGATGGAAAAGTTGTAATAACGCATTTTGCACAGATGTTGATTAGACAAGAGCTACTTCATGTTTGTGTATTAAGTGTTACATATACGTCGGGGTTGCTGATAAAGACTTCCTAGTGAGAAGATATTGAAGAATTCCAATGTACCTAGAGCGGAGCATTTATATAAATCAAACTAAAATTAAAAATTCAATATCTATAAGAGGTGTAGAGAAGAGCCCAAGAATCAAGAAGCAACCAACGGATGCTATTGAAAAGAAGCATTAGATATAGAGAGTCTGTATCTATAGGCCTATAACGGTTAATGAGTAGACGCTCGATGATAATCAGGAGAAGCAGAAGAATGTAGATATGTTAATGGAAGACAACCAACATTGTTCCTAAATCAACGGCATGGGAACGCACAAAACTACATATATAAGATATGGACATTTCTCTTATTGTCTTTAAAAATCATACACTTGGACTGGTCACCTCCTGTAAACTTGTAAAGGTCACAAGCTATGACTACGGGAGAGGGACGACTGAAGCATTCCAATTCACCCCATGATAACTACAATGATTATAATTTGTCATTTGTCATTGTTCATTTGTCTAATTTTTATTCAATTATTGAATAAAAAATAGACAAATGAACGTCGCACCTAGAAAATAACATACGCATAAGGCTACATAATACTCATGGTCAAATACAAAACATCAATTGCAGGGTCAGTGCCATGGTCCTAGTATTAATTAGTTATTGTACTTATCATAATCCTTACACCATAAGTAATTACAATAAGAGGTTTTCTATAATCTTCCGAAATATGTGGGAAAATACCATGGCAGAAGCAATATTATTGAACAAGCCTTATTCCAATGCATTTGGAACTAAGGCAAATTGATAACACAAGGCCGTACACAGCGATAAGGCAAAAGTTAAAAGTTATCTTCAAACATCAATAAAGAACGATGAATAAGTCCGATTAAGATGGTTTGATACGTGACCACGAGGGCCTTTATCTTTTGTGTTGAATAAACACCACTTAAAAGCGTCAACGACACCACCAGCCCAAGGCAAGCCAAGGGTCTAACGTCAGGTAGAAGCTCAGCCCACCTGAAGCGGGCCCAGTCAACCCTAATAGCAGGTTGACTAGGAAGGCCAATCGGTTAGTCCCTCTCCACCTTTGGTCAGGGCAAGGGCTTTGTTTCCTCGGTAAGAAAATACCCTGGTCCGAGGAGATCCTATTTCAACCATCAGTGGAGAGAGTGTGGTGTGTAAACTATGATCGGCTTGAGGCCGAAGAGTGAAAAGGCCTAGGCCAGGTCTTGTGTAAAGACCTATTGTAAGGGCTAATAGCCATGGCATATCACTGGTTCTAAATCTTGCAGACCGGACAAGTGCAGCCAACTAACTGCCTGTAGTAAACTACCCTGAGGGAGAGAAAATAAGTATATTTTGCATTTTTCTAAAAATAAAGATAAGTCCTTTTGAATACAGGAACTTACAGGAAGCTATGACAGTCTGATCATGACCAATATTCGATATTATCAAGCATTGTTATGGTAGACACCTAGGTACATTACTAATAAGAACATAATAACTCCTGTGTATGAAAATGTCAAAATAATTCTATAATTGCTGTTATCCCATATGTTTGTGAATATGTGCAATGAGATTTCAGTGAGCCACATTGATTGATGAACTGAGACCATCATGTATATTTCGATAAGGTAATTGTAATTTCTAAATCTCTGTGCATTCGAAAGGGCATAAGTAAGGCAGTTGTAAGTTAAATACAAAGATACAAGTAACAATTTATAACCTTCATAAATCATGAGATTTAACATGTCTATGTCTATGGATGTGCGATAGAGATAAAGTAGCTCCTTTCTTGAAAGAATTTTTTTTGGTTAAATATCAGAACAAAACATGAAAAACCTTTCTGGCCCTATAATTTTGACCCACAGTGTAGAGGGGTGGGCACTTCTCGGCAGGTCAATGTTGATGATCCAACACACACTCTTACTTTCTCCTCCTGTGGGTACCATGCCCCTACCCGGGCTCCTGCGGTGGAGGAGTCAAATGCAGACAGAACTACCCTGGGGATTCTGACATCGGAATCAGCAATTTTACCAGCGTTGTTACCAATCGAAGTGTCCTTCGTCACCCATGCAGCTTCCAGATAACGTACAAATTTTACCAAAAAAAACAAAAGGACTGTGTATTCACTGGCAAAGCCAATTTTTATCATCTAAGCATGATTGGTCTACATTTTATCAAGTTGCTTTTAGCTGAGAGTGAAATAATCGGAACTTTCCATTGATACCGGGATAAGTCGCACAATGGAGAAGTGTGAGAAAAGGGTCAGTGAGGCGCTAAGGGCGGTTCTCCGCCTCCCGAGCATACCCTACATGGACACCATACACGAGGAGGACGAAACCGTGGAGGAGAGTGGACAAAAGCAGGAGGAAAGGACAAGCTCACTGGAGGAAAATGTGGAGAAACTAGATGAAGGGAAGGTCAACGAGGAGACAAATAATAAGATGATTTTGAAGAACCATGAAGTACCGGGGGAGGAACATAAACCAAATGAAATTGGAAGGAAGGTTAATATTAAGGACATGTATGTGGATGGGAAGCAAGGAACCGAGAAGAGAATACTGGATGCTATTGAAAAGAAGCGTAGGATTAGAGAGTCTTTATTAAAGTTTGACGTGAAAATACTCGATAAAAAACAAGTGAAGCATCTGAATGAGCGTCTTAATTCTGAGATACCTCAGGCGGAGCGTTTATATGAACTAAATGAAAGGAGAAGGAAGCTTAATATCAAAGAGATGTATGTGGATGGCAGCCCGAAAATCGAGAGAAGAACAATGGAGACTATTGAAAAGAAGCGTAGGGATAGAGAATCTTTATCAATGATTGATGAAAACACACTGAATGATATGGAGGCAAGCTATCTTAATGAACTGAACGAATGTGAAG
Source organism: Lepidonotus clava (assembly GCA_936440205.1). Lineage (NCBI taxonomy): Eukaryota > Metazoa > Annelida > Polychaeta > Phyllodocida > Polynoidae > Lepidonotus > Lepidonotus clava. The sequence goes on from OW387135.1 coordinate 27,950,767, forward strand.
AAATTACGATGGGTGACGATGACGTTTTTACTGAACCTGAGGACATTGTCGAACAACCCGCCCCACGTCAACGTGAAAAGCGAAAGGAGAAGGAGCACCTAGTCACATCTACATTGGAAAAATACAGGTAATTCAGTAGTCCATCATTTCATCTTTTGGCATGTCAATTGACACAAATTAAGTGGACTAACATATTTGAAATGTTGCAATAGAATCCCTAGTGCAGATAACCCCTCCCATGGCATTAACATTACGTAAAGTGTTTGATATCTTTAGTTGAATCATTAAGTTGCTATGCCGCACATAGCCCCTGAATAAACACGAAATTGGAACTTAAATTTGTCTCAGGTTTTTGAACTGTTAACAACCATTTCGTAAGAACTGACAACTTCTGTTGTGGAAAACAGCAGCTGAATAAACAATCTAGCTACAGTTTATTTGATTACGTGCACTATAAAAACGGGGGGCGCCACCACCGCCTTATAATGTTCAATACTCCTCTGGTTCTCGAGTCAACCGCTACGCCATGACGGTCTCTGACTGAATCACTCGAGAATGAATACATCAATTTTAAAGTCAGCGCTGTGATCAACCATATATATGTTTACAAACACAATGACATAATTGATTGTAAGATATTTTGGTTTAATTATTAGTATCTGGTCATAGTACAGAATGGTTAACTTTTGAATTCACATATGGCATCTCTGGAATACAATTAGTTGTCCTTAAATGGTTATTTGAAAAGCGTTCTCCCATTTGGTTACTAGAGTTTTAGATATGCTGATTTACCTTGGATAACTGGATTTTCAGTATTCTTATCAATATTTCTACGGATTTCTAAGAATAAAAGGTCATAGTTATGACAAACCAATTAAAATATTTCCATTTAAGGGTCTTCTCAAAGTTTACCAGTTGAAATGATTACATACAAATAGTAAATTACAATGCTCAAGGAGATCTGGTGAATTCGAATTCTATCTAAGATGTTTGTCATATTTTGCTTATTTGAAAAAGGAGAAGGGAAAATTGTGTGGTTTAGTAACCCAAATGCATAGTAAGAAAGAAAATGGATAATGCCATTGCCCTTTTCGTCAAATGCCCTATGTATTCTTTATGCAAATTCCAAAAAGTGTAGTAATTCTCTAAATTCTTATGATGAATTTACTTTGAGATTCTGAGAGAACGCTCTTGCAACTGAATAGAGTTAACATGTACCGTCACCTGGTGATTAAAGGTTGAACTACAACTAAGGTAAATAGAGGCTTTTTGACATGCACTCAGTGAGCCATGTACACACCATAATATTATTATGTAGGTTATAAGCAACTACCACACATCTCAATACATCAAAGAGTCTCTAGATTTATATGCTTTATGTGAGCGTGCGACGAGATGATTTCTAAAAAAAACCCAACGTATTATCTTATTACTGTAGGATACTGTAGGTGCATAATGATGATGGCAAATTTATATTAAGACATTTTACAATTATAGTTATGATAATAGCTGTGATAGGAGATACGTTACGTTTACGTTATGTGATGTTTGTGGTTGCTTAACCGCCTTAATCTTACAACACAATCATCATATTGTACTGATGCGCATGGTCAGTCCATGCTCTGTAAGCTTAGCGTAGTGTTTACATCAGTGCAGGCCTTAGCTATAACTCCCTGTAAAAGTTTCTTGGAGTAAGGAGGAGTCAGGGTATGACATATATACTATCACCATACAAAAGAGGCGTACATCGCCGGTGCTCAGTCAGAGTTAGCTGAATGTTGTTGTGAGTAACAATCCTGGAAAGGTTGTGTTCTAGAAGCTGAGTCCTGGAATTGGAATAGAAGCTGATAGACTGTTTAGTTGGCAGGAGCGTTGACTGAGTATGATTGAGGGGATTCCATCCTTGGAGCTGTTCATTGTCAATTGAGATCTTGTCATGGAAGTACAATAGCACAGGAATAAATAAAGAACATCCTTTTCACGCGAGTGTTATGTCTTACATAATACGGAAATATTATTATGTATTGGACGACAACAGTCAAATGAGGCGGAGACTGTGAGAGGAGCTAGCTATTAGCCTATCCATAAGGCAAATCAACTAATAAAGTACACCTTACATTAATGGATAATTAACCTACTACAGTTCAATATTAAACTGAATTAACAAAAAATGTATTCTGAACACAAATGTAAACGAGACCATTCTTTGCGTTTATAATCAGATATGTCAATACCATCACGTGGTTGTTCAGTCAACCATGGACCAAAACACCTTACTCCACGAGTCACAGAAGAAAGCTATTCATAATTATATTACATACAGTGCCAACCCATTTGATAATGTAATTTCTAGACTGTGGACCTTGTACTAGTGCCAAAGTGCTGTAACACGTATTACCCAAAGTAGTTAAAGAGTCCAGAGAACGCAAGGTGTGGGCTTTTACTAGGCCAAACATCATGTCTTTAATTCCGCGCCTCGCCAGCTCTTGGTCTAAGATGAAGCAGACATAGTTCATTGACCTGAAGTTAGGCCTCATACTAGAACTAAAAATAACTTTTTCCGTAATTATTAAATTTTATTATTATCATCATAGCTCTTATGACTAAAAAGGAAGACGAAAGGGTTATTTTGGGCTGTATAATCGCAACGTAACATTATGATCTTTTGGCCGAACAAATTCAGTTAAAAGGTATGAAAATATGCATGAAAAAGTGTCCGTAAACGACGACTTCGTCTCCTTTAACAGTTACTAAAACGGGTGTTTCATAAAATCATGACCAAACAAAAATTGAAATCGAACGCTTGTTTGACCATATATAAGTGTATATGTTTGATGTATGACATCACCTGCATTTAATCACAAGCAACAATTGTAAAGTAGTTTTCTTTTGTGTGTGGCGCCCACCTGTGAGTTTCACAACAGGATCAGTGCTCGGCAAGGTGTCGTACATGGTCAGGTGTACTGACCAGTGGCCAGTCCTTAGAGCTACCTCGGACGTCAGAAGAGCCCTACATATCAACCTTTAAGAACCACACAACTTGTCAACAAGATTGATAACTAGAGACGATCCTTTGAACTATGTTCTTTACAATTATTTATTTTCTTACATTGAAACGGCACAAGGTAAAAGATTCGAATCCAACTGTTTCCTTTCCTTTGTTCTAGGTTAACACAATATTACCTATCCCGCGTAATGCCCGATTAATCTCTCCATTGACTTTAATCCTCCCGGCTGATTAATCCTTACTAAAGATTAATGCTTAATGGCTACATGCTTGATCTTTGATCCTGACCCTCTGTGAGTTACGACGCATATTTGTGTTTTACATAAGTATATAAAGTACCAACATTCAATGACGTCAATGACAAGGATTTATCACCTTTATAGGCCAAACAATCGACATAAAATACTTGACATTTTATTCTTTCATATTTGAACAGGACATTATTAATGCACACTTAAGGTTAACAGGTTAAAGTGGATATATACATGTATGGTTAGCCGAGGTATGTGGTTATATAAGTGTGCAATGTGGCCTGATCTAATTTGCTTTAAACGGACCACTGGCTTCAAAGGGAACAAATCGGCTTTGGAACGGTTCCATTTAAATGTGACAGGTACATAGTCACAAAATCGGCGTCCAACCGCCACTGCCGTCTTTGAACCCATCAGTCTCTCAAACACACAACTGTATGGACGTTTCCGTCCAAAGTCTGGGGAGGCTCAGTCAGGAGCAATTTAAACTTTAAAGAAACATGCCTTAGAATGGAGTGAGAGGCCAGAGGTTTCACATGCGGAGGATTTCCACATCCGAAAGATTTCAATGCTTAAGGCACACCTTTGAAGATCGTTGAAATGTTCGGTATTTGGAAGTCTCAACTGAAGGATTCCTGGTAAGCCGTGTGTCTTTGTTTACATCTACAGGTGATGCTGATGGACACAGGTGTACTTTGCTGGAACTAATTCGAACCTAACTTCCCTCACGTGAACAGCATTTTATGCTCCATAACTTCCTCTAATACTCTCTTTGTGATAAATCAGAAGCATATTACTAAAACGTTATTTATAAAATTGACAGAGTTTCAGCATCATTTTATGCCTGTTGTTAAAAAAGCCTCTTTAGAAAATCAGACTTCATAATACGTTGTATAGTCATAAAATATGATTAAAACCTAATATCGGTTATTGGTTTACATTTTCATGTTGAATTATTGCTAATAGCTCATGGGATGTGACTTTGTATTATGTTACAGTCCCTCACCAAAGTCTGACGATGAAGTTTGGGAGGATGAGGAGGACGAAGGGTGGGAGAACCTGGCTCTGGAGATCTGTCAACGGGAGATGGGGACCGACAGGTACCGCAAGAGGATGGCCAAACAGGATAAGGTCAGTGACCCCTCAAACTCCTTATAAGTTACATAATCGTTATATACACATATCATTATTCGTGTGAAATTGTGTTCAGGTCAAACAAAAATTTTGAAAGAGTGTCTTCAAACATGTAATGTTTGAACCGAACACAGTTTCATATCAACTCATATTAGATGCCATCTAATGGGGAGACAGCGCCAAATGTTCGCGTAATTAAATTTAGTGTCCGCAGATAGCATTCGCGATTATGCTGGTACTATTCTATATCATTATTGCACGAAAATGTGCCCAGTGCAAAAGTTTGCACTGCATTAAATTAGACCTTTGAAGACCTTTATTTTTGCAAATGGGGCCATTGAGGTTCATTAAGTTAAAGGCATAGGATATGTCACCTTTCCAATACGTTTGCAAGATCTTTGATGAATTCTAAAGGTCACCTAAAAAGGTTTTGGAAAGGTCTTCTAATATGACCTTTCCATTACCTTTAGCAAACCACAATGGCCCCCTTTACAATTCGAAACTTAAAGGTCTTAAAGGTCTATTTTCATGCAGTGAATTGTAACCTCTACTGATATGAGTATCTGGGGTTAAGGTAGGACTGAGGTGGGTGAAAAGAGAAGGGAGTATGCTGGGGGGCATTATATACTCCTATGTCTCAGTACAAAATTAAAGAAGAGAAAGGGAAGGAAGAGGATAACTTAATGGGTCAGTGGGCAGCCATGTAATTGTAGGGATGATGTTAGTAAACCAGAGCCCATATTTTGGTGACTGATGAGGCCAATTGGTGACTAATCAGTTTACATGTAATGACTTGTAACTTCATATGTTCCAAAACAAAAAAATGGTACCTAACAATTCCCCTTAGAGGTTATTTTCATTGAAGGTACTGTACTGACGCGGGTGGCCAGTCCATGTTTGGGCAGCATAACGTGAGCTTAGAAGCGCACGTGTAAGCCAATGTTTCACTTTGACAGTAGTGAAATGAGGGAGGAGTTAAGGTGTGACGTACCACCATATAATAATGTGTTCCGCTCTTAGCTAGCCAGAGTAGCTGCACGCACTGTGTGAGTAAACATCCTGTGAAGGTTGGACCTTTAATCTGCAGTCTAGGTTCTGGAGAGAGGCATATAGAAATTGTGTTAGAGCGCGGAGCGTTGACTGAATGTATTTGAGGGGACTCTAACCTCGGGACTGATCATGGTCAATCGAGTTCTTGTCACGGAACGACTAGACATTGGATAATAAACAACAAATCCTTTCACAACGAGTGTTCACGTCTTACATGATGAGGGAACTATAATTATATATTGGACGACCGCAGTCGACGAGGAGGGAGACTGCGAATGGAGCTAGCTATTATCTATACAACGAAACATCACAAACACGCATTAACTTTAAATGGATAATTAACCTCTCTATAGTTCAGTACTACTGTTTGTGAGAAATGTAATTGTAAATCAGGAGACATTACATTACAAGTTTCTTTGATAACTTATTGTGAATTTGTCACTTATAAGCCTAATTAATTCAAAAAAAAGATGGGCTCAGTAAAGAGAGACATATTAAACGAAAGGTTCCAGAGGAGGACGGCCAAACAAGATAGATATAAAGCCATGTGTATAAAATAGGGACTGTCTTATTAAACAAATATTCAAGTCTCACATATGTGATAACTTATAGAAACTGATATATAATATAATTCAAAAATCATTTCTTTAATTATGATTTTAAGGGAAGTGACATGGGTGTGCGTATCGGAGGTGAGCAGATCTATGGTCCTAGGCCGAAAGTACACTAATATAACCAAGCTCATGGGGAGTAAGATAGTACTTTAAGATATTGGCTTTAAGTTATTGATCATGTTTTCTATTGTGGCAATCATGGACAAGCATTCATTTTTTGAGACAGCTTCTTTGATTTTAACCAGCTTCTTTGCTATATGAATTGCTCTAAAACATATATGACACATATGTTGGACAAGACAGATGACGCCAGTATACTATAGAATACCGTTTTGAAATATGTTTGTGGTCCTTAAAGTAGATGTAGCCAAGTGATTGTTTTGCACGGAGACCCATGACGTTATCATAACTACTTGTAGAATGATTTAGATTTTATACTGAGAACATGGTATCTATACTCGAAAAAAGGATGGTTGTTTTGCACTATACTTCCAGCCATAAATGTGCGAAATGCATTAGGATCAGACACACATAATGTCATATAAGTACATAATTAAACTTTATGGAGCCAGGCACAAACAACAATATTTATGTTCATATTTTTCAATTAAAGTAGTGTTTTGTAAAGGGATTCTGTAGGGTAAACAAGGAAACGCAATTTTCACATAATTCATAACGGTACCACTCATATCAAGCGAGGCAAAACTGAGACTCCCTCCATGCCTTGTACCCTTAACAAGCAGGACCAAGCAGATCTTATGTAACCAGACCTAATTCAACTCAGTCCAGGGGGTCAAGTACATATGAAAATATTGGTGTTCAATGGGTCCCAATAAGTTTGTTTATACTTAAGGAAATAGTCAATGGCCCTAGGCCTCAGAAACAGCTACCGCCAAGAGTATGCACCTATTTTGGGGACAAATATTTATTTGAAATTTGGAATATGGATATTAAGTTTTCTAAAGTGAGCTTCCACAAGCGGGGTTCCCTTTTAAATTACTATCTGGAACTGGAATTCTTTTTACCTATAGGGCCTATTGCCCTTTGAATCCCTATAATTTCTAAACCTATAGTATACAGTGTATTAATCTCACTGATGATATATTTTGGGCCATAGTATGCTACTGTGGTGTAATGTTTGCCCCTCGAATGTGTATTCAGCAGGACCATACAGCATGTTTGAAGACGGTTTTAACAGTTTAACTTTACACACAGACGAAACAGTTACAAATAAAGCATTTATAGAGAGGCTAGAAGGTCCCTTCATTATGAATTAATTTATCACTCATATTGAACGTACATGTATATACATTCTGTCGATCTTAGAATCGTATATTAACAGTGTGAATCATATTCCTAATATCAACCATGTATTCATCTAAATAGAAATAAAAACAGCACCTCTTATCATTTCCACTGCAATCGTCAGTACTCGTACTTAATTTGATATATAAAAAAAATCTATTGCATGTATTGTAATAAACTCTACACTGACATCACATGGTTATTCTCTAGTCTTCCAAAAAGTGCGGATGCAGAATAATAGATTGATTGTGAAATATTGACATAGATCAACTACTGACAACTAATATGCCTCAAATTAGATAACAAATTAGGTATCAAATCCAATGCAAAGACAATGCCCATTTTATTCATCCTACAGAAGCATACCTCGGGTATCGGCAGTAAGACCCGACTGTCTTACCTGATGTCTCGTATTAAGAAGATCACCACTTCCCCGGAGGGGGTGCAGCACTATAATGCCATCGGGGCAGTGGGCTACGCCGTGGTGCGGCCCGATCCCAGGGTACCCGAGGACAGGTTCTTTGTCGACGGCAAACGCTTCAGGGTCAGGTTAAGGTAACTATATTGTCTACTAGAACTCGGATGACATTAATTGCCCTACTTTTTACTGTTAGACTGAATGGTGAAATATGTGCCTGCATGCGATCAATTTGAACAAGACTAGTATTATATACAACCAAGAGATTTTTTAAAAAAAGATTGTGTATAAGAGATGACCTCGTAATTCAAATGGTACAACTCCTAGATGGCTGCAGCAGGTCGCAGCCAACTGGTGCTTGGCTCTGACTTCTGCACTTTATCTATCAATTACAATCAAATGATTATTCAACCTCCTTCAGCTTATTCCTGAAATGCACTCTCATTATACATAGGCCTATAATGGTTTTCATCAATAGTAATCAGCATGAAGTTGATATCAATAGCATTTAGAAAACAATTAGGCCTAGCTATATTGCTAAATGCAAGATGGTGCAACCTCGCAGCAAATAGAAGAAGTATTCTCGGGTTTCTAGAGGCTGAAATCACATAGAGATATTACATGGAGATATAATTGCTAATATCGAAAGGGTACGAAAATATTCTAATGTTTATAGAAGGTTTGCAGCAGTATACCTGTTCTCTTTTATATAATGCTGGAATAACTTTAAATTATTGAATATGCGATCCAAAAGAACTGCTATACTGTTGTTTATCATTTTAGTACCTAGTAGGCTATAAACTTTTGTTATGATTAGTTCGGCGTGCCAAATTGGACCTCTCATGTAATACTGGATTATGAATTATGACGCATTGTGTGACGTACTGAGCCATAAGTAATGCAATTTGCTAGAAAACAGGAAGTCATTTATTATGTGGAGTCATTGGTGTTGAATTGTGCACCACATGGATGATTTAGTGTATTGAAAATTCATCATAAATAACAAACTAGATGTTTACTGTTAAAAACAACCTAGACCATGCCTAGAACCTGGCCCCTGCCAACTAAGTGACGCATGGGTGGGGAGGGATCTAGAGGGGATAATTTGTTTTTTGAATGGAGTAATATTACGTAAAATGACCCAAATAAATAGTGCTTAAATACTCACCTTCTAAAGTTTATTCACTATACCTAATCTCACAATTAGTAAATGTTTATGATTTTCTAATAACATTTGTGTATTATTGTCTATGCTTGTTATATACTGAGGTTGGAGGGAAAAGCACTGGTAGCTTTTTCATAACTTTACATAAAACTCACTTTTGTCCATGGAAAACAAAGGTAGGCTAAAGGATGATTTTCTTTTCAGGCTGTAATTTCTATTCACAAACACTAAAAACTTGAAATTTCAGTTTCTAGTTACTCCTAAAGGTATGAGCTTTGATAAAAGAAATTAAGGATAGACAACTGTTGATATGGGGTGTTTTGGTATTCCAGCGGTATGCTGCTTTTTATTTCTGTGATATATTACTCCTTAACGAATTAGGTCTTTGTTTTTGTTTTATGAAGCCTAGAAAATTATGTTGCAAAAAATTATAAAATTCTTTCTTTTGGCACAAAATAAAAACTAAGGCTTAGATAAAGATTTTGAGACACGGTTCCCTCTACTACAATGTTCTGAACATGTGCATAAAGTGTTAGGCATGAACCTTTGATATCAAGGGAGATATCCATGTTAAAAAAAACAACTGAAAAAATAGCTTTTTATTTTACCTTTCATCTTATCTTAGTGTGACAATAACGCAATCTATACTAATAGACGGAGAAAAATCAAAACTTTAATTTGATATACTGCATTTTAAAATAGGCTGGATAGTTATTGTGCTATCGAAGTTTTTGTAAATCGGTCGTTGTCAACAGTTGCCAATCCTTAAGAGTTATTGCTGTTCAATGAAAATCAAGCAACCTAACTACCTTCAACCTTTCCCATCAGACACTGTGCCATCCGATGTGAGGATGATGCTGCCTCATGCATCCGGCAGGCAGCGCTCAAGTTCGCCGACCAGAATGAGGATGGTCCGCTGGACATCATTCTTTGTACGGGGCGCGCAGCCCCTGCCCGGAACTGTAAGACCTTTAGAGAGGTCCTACTGGCAAGGTCACCGGAACAAGTCAAGGCGCTGTGTAACAAGGACCCCAAATAGTGAGTGTTAACAACTGTAAGACCTTTAAGTTCAAGGAGGTCTTACTGGCCAGGTCATCCGCGGAAGTCAAGGCCCTGTGTAACAAAGACCCCAAATAGTGAGTGTACATAACATAATTATATATAATTATAGTAGGGTCGATCAAGAGACATTAACGTTATTGAATGATGTGGGGAGGGAGTGGCGCTATACATGCTTCCCATTTACTTATTGATATGAAACTGTTCGGTTCAAACATTACATGTTTGAAGACACTTTTTTTTCAAAATTTCAGGTCTAGTTTTTTTTTTTACACGAATAATGATATGTGCATATAACGATTATGCAACGAAAATATTGAAATAATTGAATGGTATAAGGATATTGGCTCAAATAAGATCATTCAATATATACATAGCTTATCCAATTGCCATTCAATGAAATGGCATGATGACTGAGAACCCCAAACTTTCGTGTTACGTTTCCATGATTTATCTCCCCTTTGCAGATTGATTAATATGGAAAGTGTTGATAATTACTGAAGATTAATCCTTACTTTAGACGCTTTGCATAGTATCGTTGATCAGTTGATAGTAGAATTTGAAGGGATGCAATTGCAATTATACATTTGATTTCAAAAGCAATTGCTATTGCCTTTTCGACGATAGGCATTTGTGAATAGAAAGTAAAAGTTATGCTATTTGCCGATCAGTGCATTTATTTTTTCTTTTTAATTAATGACATGAATAATCGAACGATGTCCTTTAGATTTTGATAACCACCTTTAGATTATTCAAAAAATGTAGTAATTTTCCACTTTATCAGTTTTGCATTGATATAAGTAATCTTGGTTCCCTCCCTATTCAGTTTCTACGCGCTGGTGGACGCGTTGCGGCGGGCGCCGTCCTCCTACAGCAATCTGCGCTACCACAGTCAGCTCGCCTACCTCTTCACCCCCAAGGACGAGAAACTACGGATGGCCAGGTTATTTCTTTATCTTTTTATTCAATCTACATCTTCAGATTATCCTGATCTTACAGATGTCAAACTTGGTTACAAATACTATAGAAAGTAATCTAATCCTATCATTTTGACATATGACAATTATGCTGTTATTGACCATTGAGAATCATTATTTGACGCACAGGTCATTTACATCATACATATAACATATTAGATCTCAACTACAACCATACACAGGTTAGCTGTACACAACCCTACAATCGATTCACAATTCATGTCATATTACATTCAGTGATCTGATTTAAATTATTACACCAATTTCAGGTTCAGGCTGGTTCCCGCCGACGACTCCAGTGACCGGGAGACGGGGTTACTGGAGGCGGAGGACCAGCACACCCCCTGGGCCTCCTCCAGGGACAGGAGGAACAAGAGGCCGATGGACTACCTGAGGAGGCAGTTCTACAAGCAGCTGGAGGACTCACCTGTCAGGTACAGGTTACAGATACAGGTGCGCAGTGTGAAGGGGTCGGAGAATGAGATGGACGAACTCTGGAACCCTCAGACTGTGAGTACATGTATACGTAAATCGATAGTAGGGGAAATGCATCTGAAAATGTTTGACTGCGAGAACATATATAAGGTTATCAATCAAGATACCTATCAGTATAAGAATTGTGTCTCAGGTTTTCAATGTGCGTAAACCACTGGCAATACATCGTTGCTGAATTGTGCAAATGGGACCCAGGCTTTATGACAATCCAAGAAAGAGGCACAGGTAATTTCGATACATGGAGATGGACAAACCTATTCACCAAAGTACTCAGACTATATGGACTACGTATACATACCCTAGCTAGCCTATACCCCATAAATGAAACAATTATCCCATAGACCTTTTTCAATAGTGCGTCAATAGTGCGGCGTCCTGCTAGCGGTATAGGGACGAACTTCTGTTTTGGAATGGAGTCCAATAAGCCTATTCTAGGTTTTGGGAACAATGCCTCTATATGCGAATTCACTGGTTCGTGAGAGAGTTGCATATATATATATATATATATATATATATATATATGTTACGAAAGGCACCACTGCAAGGCATGTTAGACAGACAGCAATCGATAGTCTTTCCTAAAGTCCAACGCATGTTAATAACATGCAGCAACGGTGTTGCTTTCCAATATAGTTGTGACAATCTTTATATTTTGCGACATGATTCGATGGTCCTTCTCTCAAAACTGGAAGTCATCAGTATAGCAATGCCACACACGCATGTCACACAAGATACCATTCATATATTTCAATCCTCTTTTTTATTTCATTTAATATATTTCTTTTCTTATAATTCAGTTTCAAAGCACACGAATAATCTATGCCATAATCCATATAACTCTGGGTTTACAGGTATGGGACGAAGCTGACTACCCATGGTTGAATCTGATGGAACTTATTTTTACAACACCCTTACCTCAAACTGCCACAAATCGGACTGCATTTAATGTGGTGAATAGACCGAAATGTCTGAACTTTCTTCCCCCTTCTTCAATATGGAATTATAAGAGTTACCACACCTCATGTTCGACTATGTACACAACTATGGAGTTAAAGAACCTGAACCAGATCAACAATGAGCAGTGTCAGGTGGACAGGGACGGCAGGGCTAAGGTGACGTATATGGTAACCCTGTGTACGGGGAACTCGGGCAGTAAAGGGATGCCCAAAGTGGACGTCTTCATCACCTTGACAGGTGAGGAAAAATATAGAATATAGTATGATGTAGTTAGTTTTCCAGAAAAGGTCTGGACGCAATATTGGTAATCATATTGAATTTCTTCTTTTTTCTGAGGATTTTATTTTGCAATAAACATCAGGGTTGCCCCTGGTTTTCAGCTCATTACATTTGATGATGGGAGGAAATATGCAAGGTTATAAACAAAAGTATAAGTGAAGACAAAGTACCGGTAGCACATAATATATAAGCGACATCTAGGTTAAAAAAACATTACTCTTCATTTTTCAAAAAACATTTAGAAGAACATTTATATTACATTTATCTTATGTGCTCTCATACATTCGTAATTATCCATTTTTTAGAATTGATAAACTCTGGATTTATCTATTAGCCAAGTGGTTGTGATGAGCACATGGTGATCACTAAAAAGTGGTCACGTGACCACATCTGCACAATGTCTAGGTATACGCAAGGTTAGCCTACATCTCTTTATGTAAAAGTGCTCTACGATAAAGAGGTAGTTTCTGTTGGGAAAAGTAAAGTATAGTCTCTATATGAAAATGATAACTGTTACACAACCCATCCTCGCCAGGGGTATCGGGCCGAACGGCCGCGGCGCGTCTCGATAAGCGGATGGACGGAAGTGAGGAGGATGACCTGGAGCGACATTTCCGGATCCGGGTCGACGACGTGGGCGACATCCTGGCCGTAACGATGGGGGTACGTCACCGTCAGCTGACGGCCGACTGGATGTTACGTTACGTCAGCCTTACCAACGTGGTCAGCGGAGACGTAAGGCTGTTCCCCTGTCACCGGGTGGTGCTCTCCAGGGTCACCCTCAGACCCGGCAATGGTGAGCGTAACAATGTAAAAGGGAACGCCTTAGGTTATTATTTCCATACTCAATTACAATAATTGATCTTCCGTATAGATTTTTGATAATATGTCAAGTAAACAAGATGCAAAAAATAATACAATTGTTCATAATAAATGCCAAGTCAAATACCTAGCTATTTTAAGCTTCAGTATACTTAACATACAGTCTTATAATTAACAATAACTTAATTGCCTTCTTAAATTCATATTTCAGTCCAGTTCAGTTACTTTAGCGGCAGATTGTTCCATAATTTTGCGCCAACATAATAAGGAGATCTATCATAAAATGCACTCTTCACAATATCAGTTTTAGATATTATTCTATTTGCTTGCCTAGTAACCCTTTATGGTTGTGCTCAATAATCTTCACAGTGACGATGCGAGAACATTATCGATAACAATTGAATTTTTGTGAATAAAAACAGTAACATTATATTGTTTCCATTAAGAGTAAGATTATTTCATCTAGTATTCTCAAGCAGAGATTACATGATTTACAGCTCTAAAGTTTGGTTACAACTTTAATTACCCGATAGCTTTTAGTCTCCAAGTTGTAGTGCTGGTACAAGCAGTTGGAAATTGTATTATAACAATATCTAAGACCGTCGATGAAATTATACTTTTTCAAAAAAGCTGAATTTGTGAATAGGCCTATTATGATTTGGGTAATACAAAAAGCTTTAGTAACACGGTGAGAAACTTTAGTATTCTGCACTTTTAACCAACTGACTCGCCGTAAATGGCTAGGAATATACAATAAAGACAACATAACGCATACAATCACTAGTTATTAAGTGTTTTTCATTCTACAGTTTGCCTCCCTAACCACGAAATTCACGAGGTTGTTCGACAGGAGAGGGCGCTGGAGATCCGCGACCGGCAGCAGGATCACCTCTGGCGGAAGGTAGATGTACACGTGTAGAGGCATACGATTCAGAATTGTCAGACATATTATTGCATTGATTTATAGAACACGATTGTGAAAGTAGGAACTTAAAATCTGGTAACAGGGAATGAAGAATCTTTACGAATAAGAGAGGGAAGAAAAAAACTTTAATAGTATTTTGGTTTACCTAGTATATGGCAAGAGCCACCTTCATTTGTCTTACAATTCTTTCTTTTGCATATTCTGTAATTATATATATATATATATATATCATTACCAGGCCCGTATACAGGTTCTCCTGTGGGCGGGGGGCGGGGGTGGCGAGGTTCCCTAAGTGGAACTTTTGCTTACATTTTCAATGCTTTGACTTTAAAAAGGGGGTTGGCGAGCAGTATAAAGTGGATCTTTTCAACATTTATTCCTGTAAACCCCCCCCCCATGTATACGAGCCCGACTACCATCCACTTACACGATCCCAGTTGTCTAAATATAACATCAAAACGTTTCTTTTGAAAATCCTGCGGCACAGTAAAGTATTATCAGGTTATGTACAACTGAAGATTAACTAAAAAACAACAACACTTGACTACATACAGCTGGAGAAGTTACCCAGTATGATCCGGGCCCAGGTGCCCAAGGACCTGCCGCCAGAGCAGCGCCTGCTGGCCGACAAGTACGCCGGGCTGCCCTGGGACCTGGAGGCCACCATGGAGGAGATGACCCGACAGCCCACCAACGTGTGTCAGCCCGGAGGGGGGCACCACTCGGCCAGCCGTATGTCACAGTGCTCGGCCCCCTTCTACGGCCGGCAGTCAAGTGTCACCGAGGATGGTCAGTAGGCATTCGATTATTACTACTGCGCGAAAATGGACCTTTAAGTCTCTGTAAATGGGGCCATTGAGGTGTGCTAAAGGTAATGGAAAGGTCACCTTTACAAGACCTTTCCAAAACTTTTTCATAAAAAAATTATCAAAGATCTTGCAAAGCTATTGGAAAAGTGACATATCATAAGCCTTTAATGAACCTCAATGGCCCCATTTATAAAATTAAAGGTCTAAAAACTGAAAAAGGTCTAATTTCATGCAGAATTAATTGCAAATATATATGTTCCAATAAACATAACGAAATCAAGCTTGTTGGGTGGGGGGGGGGGGGGGGTATTACTACCACTGGCAGATCCACTATTTTGGAAGGGAGGGATCGCGCTTTTGGAAAATTCTCTTCTTAATGGTGTGTCCAACCACGTAGGCCCTATTTGCAAGAAATAGGTAAGGGGCGCGCGGCTGAATACGTCTGTTCAGTTACGGTAGTGTAACCGATTCTCTTGTTGATTAACATTAACGTGTTCGACATACCGATTAACTCGGTATGTCGAACACGTGCTCACAGTTAAAACTTAAGGCCAAGACAGGTACACTAACCCGACCGGTTGAAATGAGTTGGTAGCAGTTGTATTCGTTACGGACTCTGTCTATGCGCACTACATGTCACTTAAACAAGCTCCGCTATCGATGCGACAATATCGCGTAAATTGACAATATTGTATACATGACAATGTATGAGTAATATAGACAAATGATAAATTGGAGATAATCGACTATATTGCTCTTTCATTACACGCGACGTTGCGTCACCATACTGCAATATTTACATGACAAGATCGAACGGATAGATTTTGCTCTAAGTGACAATAACTGCGAGTAGTATACAGAAATGGGGGTTGATGCTTATTGCATACGTTGTAGGGCATTTAGATGCGTCGTTACAACTTTTTACATACTGGATTTAACAGCCAATATTATTTCATATGTATACGCTGTATAAATTTCTCACAAAAATGCTTATGACTTCGTCCTATGTATATATAATCATTATGAGTAGTATAAAAAAGTACTTTGATTCTTGGCGTGTATTTATACACTCTAACTATCATGCACAACCGCATATAGCCGGTTTGATGAGCGCGTCAGACTCAAAAGTGTGCCTTTCACAGGGGCGGATCCAGAGGGGGGGGGGGGTCCAGGGGGTCCTAACCCCCTCCTTTTAGTGTACCCCTAAACTAGGGAAAGAGGGGGAAATGTTGCATGCGTGTGTGCAAATACACACATTTCCACTACTTAGCCTATATGCTGAACCCATCCTTTTGGAAATCCTGGATCTGCCTCTGTATATCATTAATTACACTTTGGCCTTAACTGTATCCGTCCCTCTTGTAGCTATGGGCCGTCGCCGGTCGACCTCGGCCTTTCAGACCATGCCACCTCGTAAGGCGAGCATGGTCCTCCGCCGGACGTCGTCCTCCACCACGGCCCGACTCAAGTGGTCCAAGATCAAACTGGCCCTGAACTTCATCAGTAGGGCTGCCGCTAAGATCCCCGACGGAGTGAAGGTAAGTGAACTGTAAAGTTATACCCGGTAGAATGATTAAAGCATTTATACCTTTATACAGGATGCTGAAAATAGGTTATCAATGTACATGGAGGTACCAGTGAAAAAGACAATTACAAGCGTGTGCAGCGTTACTGGGAGTGGCGGATTTAGAGGGGGAGGGGGGCACGGGGGCGCGCAACTACCCTTTTTTGGGCCAAATTTAGACTTTTGAATGTAAAATTCGGCCCAAAATTACCCAGGGAAGATCTTTTCCACTAGCACCCCCTCCTTTCAAAACCCTGGATCCGCCACTGACTGATCATTGTGCTTCCTTATGTCATATTGTTTTATCATATTGGATACTTGTAACATGTGAAGAAATACCTTTAGGCCTATGCCTCATTTGGACAATACATTATCTTATTGATTCTACTCATAGACGTCGTATATATCACGAATTCAGTACTTGTATTTCTGAGGAAAATAAATTGTCCTATATCGAATCTGTAGGCCTACACTAATTCACTGTGCACCATACTCCAATATTTAGATAGACACGGACAAACGGTCATTGAAGATATCGCAATAATTAAAACCCCATGCAAAAAAATGACAGATGTTTGGCAGCTAATTAATGTAAGTTTATGACTGAAACCTGGACGTGTGGTTACTTGGTTACAACCTCTTTTCGGATATTCCCTCCTGCCTACTTGTGGTCTATCACTCCATACGATAAAACCTACTTAGAGTTTGGCCCCAATATAGCGATCTATACCCCTACTTCAGGGCGACATGTGCCGGGCGTGCCTGGAGGACGCTGACGTGGGGCGTCTCTTCACCCAGGGCCCCAACCCCGTGGTCCTCCGGAGGGTCATCCGGGTACCCGACAAGATGGCCGTCACCGACGCCATGATGGAGCCGCTGATGGAGCGGGAACTCAGCTTCACCCAGGAGATGCAGGTGTGTAGATGGGGAGTCACTGGGCTGCTCGCCTCAATGTATGAATAAACGGGCTTACAGGGAGAGCAGGTGACTGAGCTGCTCAATGTTATATCTTAATATAGGGGTATACATAGCACAGACCAAGGGGGCACATAATAATTGTTGTTGCCTTGGTTTCCACACACAGGTGATGGCTTTAGGTTGAGACTTAGGTGTATGTGCCAAAAAAAGGCAATAACAATTGCCAAGTGCCCCCACAGACTGTACTTGATCTATTCTATATCAATTACACAGAAAAGTTAAATGTTAACATTCTTTACTGACACCACAAGAATTAGCGTTCGCATTCACAGACAAGCAATTCTTACCCTCCAGGACAATAACAAACCTTTCATACACTAGTTTCTGAGAGGGAAGGACAATGGTATGGTGAAGGTATAGGGGTTGGAGACCTGGAGTGCCGACCAAAGAAATTTCACGCATCTAAATGCACGCACAAGTTGCTCCAGAAAACGCTCACGCATCTAAAAAATGATGCGTGAAAATGCAAAAAAGATGCGTGACGGATTCGTCGTCGAAAATGTACACAAAGAAACATGAATAAATGATAAATATCCGTGTAAAATCCTTCCCTGTATCCATTAGAAACAAACTGCAATCTAATTAGAGTGTTTGTAACTGAAAAAAGATGTCACGAATCTAGATTTTTGTGTTATTTCACGCATTCAAATTTTGGAATCGTGGGCATAAGATGCGTGAATTTCTTTGGTCGGCACCCCTGGTATAGAATATGACTATAACACTCATGGTAACTCAATTCAATTAATTTATTCCGGGGTACATGTTCACCAAACCAATATGGAAAGTCACTTTCATGTAAAATGGTGTTGGTAAGTACACAAGCAAAAGAAAAGAGAATTTAGCGAGTAAGCAGGTCCTTGAGCTGCTCGCCTCGATATCTACCTACGGTGTACATGTATATTTACCTATTGGGCAGCAGGTTCTCGAGCTCCTTGGATATCTAATAGATGAGGCCAAAAAGAGAGTAAGTCACGCAGCTGCCCGCCTGAATATCTAGAAATCTGTAAGGCTGTATACAGATGTGATGAGTTCAGTAAGTTGCTCGCGGATAGCCTCAAGTTAATCCTAACCGAACATTGGCAGGGCTTGACAAATCAGGTGCCCTGTAGCCCAGGACCACCAAAACTCCAAAATTTAGGTTGGAAAATCCACCAGGTTTCAAATTGATTTGTCAAGCCCAGATTGGAATAACATACATTTTCATCAGGTATCTATACTGTTACAAAGCACCAATTTTTGCTTGGCTGTTGCACTTTTTCCAGCGAGTTCTCAAAACTTTATGTTAGCCATTGATAACTGATGATTCCCTATCTTTTTGTCCGTGCAGGCAGGGCGCGTGTTCCTGGCTGACTACGCCCTGTTGGACGATATACCCCTCTGTAATAAAAACGGGTCTTCTCGTCACTGTGCGGCCCCAGTCGCCCTTCTATACGTTAGCACTTCTGGAAACCTCATCCCACTGGCAATTCAGCTACACCAACAGGCAGCAGAGAATAACCCTGTATGGATGGCATCAGGTAGGAGAAAGCTTAAGTAATAACCACTTGATGCTTTCATATCAATAGCCATAAAGAGCCTCTCGACCGAATTTCACTAATCCATGATGATTATATGGATGTTTATCGCAATTGGAAATTAGTTTACACAAATCAAGAACGTTTCGTATTATATGCAATATGCATACAAAGCGATCAAACAAATACAGTATATGAGTCAAGTTACAGTAGTGAAGCTCCTCCTCAAGTGAACTTATTAGTACCTGTATATGCACTATGAACAGTGTGACTCGACACAGGGAAAATGTGCTCCGAAATTATATTGTTTGCTCTAGGCTAATGATATATTGGTTATCTTAATTAAAACAGTGATGGCACAGACTGATTCATACCAACTGTTTATAAAGAAATCAGATATCATACCTTAAGAAGTATATGAACTCAAATATCACTATATTCAGAATATCAATGGAATATTATTTTCCCCTAAAATGCCAAACATATCATAATTGGTTACCATGGAACAATAAGTTCTTTTTTATGAAAATTATCAGGAACATAGAAACCGTGCATGGCCATAGGGCCTATTCCAGAGCAGTCAGAATTAAAATGGCATTAAATTTTCTAGACCCTAATCTATAGGCCTATGAAGGATGGTATTTCTAATACTGTTCCACTGATCTGACCCCAATTAATACTGAACGATTGGTGTTTTTTTTCAAAATTCTTTTCTGGATACTGAAGGTCCCATAATCGAGACCCTGTCTCCTTATTGATAAAACACAATTTCCAAATATATGTTTCGTTGGAAAGCTAAGAACATCCTGTCTAATGCCAAAATTTCCCACATATCAGTAAGCTTGGATTAAATTCGAGTATGATCTCTTGGTTCCGCTTAAAGAATTATTGTTATAGCTCCATCTTTAAATACTCTGTAGTTTTGTTGCTGTTTTTTTTATTCATGTTATTTATACAGGTACAAATCAAACTTATGTCTGTTCTCCCTTTGTAATCCTGTTTCACATGCTCATTGGCATAACTATTTATGCCAGTCAATTTTAGTGCAGCTTAGCTTGACACGTATATGAGTAATGAGATGAGATGTATATGAAATGATCCCACATTTCTACACAGAGGTTTTTATAAATATTTATACAAATATTTTTTAAATTCTTGTATATCTTTGCTATTTCTAACAAAGGCAGGGAGATTATTCCATTCACTCACACCATAATAGAACACATGCTATGGTCCACACTATTACATTTGTAGTCAAATCACGGAACAAGTACTATTAAACTATAAAACTTTTACATTTCAAATACAAAAGGAAATAGAAAACGCCGTAGAGGTAAAGTATATATGAGAGTATCTTCTATGTAGATACACCTATAGGAAATATTGTACAATTGTAGCATGCTTTGCTTTACTTTTACGTGTTACAATTATTGTATCTGGTATCAAGTAGGCCTTCTACTATATAGTGGACTATAAACATTCTTTAGATATTAGCGTTCTGTATACCTCTGCTTTGTAGAAATAGCAGCGTGCAACTTAGCCTTCATTTGTTGACCATGTTTGTGTTAAGTAGCGTGCCAGTGCATCTTAACCTGAGCAATTAGCTCTACAAAAAAATAAAATTAATTACTATGAGGAGCTGATGAGATGGTCCCAAATTGTGGTTTTGCGTGAATAGCGAAAACATTGTTAAATATAAAGGTAAGAGGACTGAGCAAACACATGTATGTCTAGCAGTTGTACACTGTTACCATGCAGGTTACTGAACTTGTTAATTTATACACAATATAAAACTTAAGGCATTAAAAAAATCGATTCTAAAGGGTCGATGATTATTCTGTATCGAATTCTGCTAGGCCATGATACTTACTTATTTCCAGTTAGTGCAAAGATTGGAAAATTCGCTGCATGCTTGTTTTTATGTGCGTTAATAGAAAATCTCTCTATTGATGATCTACTGATAATATAATTTTGAAATCAGAATATTTGAAATAGAATTCTTATCAATTCTTATTTGCACATGATTGCTCTTTTATGGAGTTTCTTCCTTCGTTAAGATAAGAAAAACAGCACTTGCCTAATTATAACCACGTGCACAATAATTACCTATGATGCACAGCCCAGGGAAATTAAACGTCAGGAAGGTTAATAAATCCATCGGGTCTGTTCGTCACACAAACTGCCGCCCCCGACTTCCTGGAAGCACAAATAATTGAAAGTGCCCCGAGCGGGAGGGACTTTTCCGGAGTAACATGCGGCGTCTTTAATGTTTGCAGACCAGGCGGACGGCTGGCTCCTCGCCAAACTCTGGCTCCGCTTCGCCGACTCCATCAACCAATTCGCCACCCACGTCTTCTACTGCCACCTGGTGGTCGAACCCTTCGTCGTCGCCACCTTGCGGCAGCTATCGGCATCACATCCTATCTACAAGCTGCTCAAACCCCACTTCCGGTGAGTTGCTCAAGCCTCAGGTACCTTTAGGCCTAGTCGACATAATGTTAATCAGTTAATTGTTAAGTCTAAAGAATTACCCTACAGAACTATTGGGTTAAAGCAGAAGATTAATCTTTTATTCTTCCATAGTTTGTACATTCAATCTATGTAAGGGCATTGCAGAACCTTCTGGTGGTTTTATATTTACA
Organism: Lepidonotus clava; assembly: GCA_936440205.1. Taxonomy (NCBI): domain Eukaryota; kingdom Metazoa; phylum Annelida; class Polychaeta; order Phyllodocida; family Polynoidae; genus Lepidonotus; species Lepidonotus clava. The sequence continues at coordinate 27,972,732 of OW387135.1, forward strand.
TGGAATCAAATGCGCTCATGCCCGATATTTTATGTTCGCTTCGGATTCATCAAGGAGATGGTGTGGGGCGGGGGGGGGGGGCGGGGGGGGGGGGGGGGGGGCTTGCGACAGACATTTGCTGTGGACATGGCAGAGAACTATTACGATCCAAGTTGAGATGATCGAAAAGACCGCTACTGGCCATAGATTATACGCCTACTGATAAGATAACAAACCATTAGATTGTAGCTTTGATAATATCAATTAATTTTACGTTTGGTATGTCATATTTAGAGTAACATTAGGTCTAATCATAATCGTTCAATCGGATATAGGCCTATCTTTCTATGTTTGATAAGTGGCGGATCCAGGTGGGGGCAAAAGGGGCAACTCCCCCCCCCCCTCCCCCCCTAGACCAAGTGGATTTTTTTTCAAATATCCTAAGCTTGTTGATTTGTACAAATCTGACATAATATTTTTTCACTCCTTTTATAGGGGGGGGGTGCCCCCCCCCTAGATGACTGACTTTGGATCCGCCCCTGTTATTATTATTTGATGTTTGGTTAGTTAACCACTCTTGTAGACCTACAGACAGAAAGATTAACCCAACCAGCTGGCAGTATTTGCGCCCTATATGACATACTCTGTGGTATATCATTCCCTAGCGTACATATAACCGCTTTACCAAGCTGTATTTGGAATGTAGGCTATTGGGTGACACCTATACTGCTATATGGCAGAATGAACTAGCTACCTCAGATGGCAAAAGACTGATGATTGGAAAGTCAACGACCCTTAAAACACATCAATAATATAGTTTCAAGGACATCGTTTTTGTCACCCTCCAAAGTGTCCCTGCATTATGAATCAGAAATCTGGATATTTGTTATTTGTGTTTTCCGATTTCTCTCGCACTCGTCTAGACAAACTATTATAGAGCCGAAGTTTAGTACTAGTGTCAATAACCTTGGAGTAAGTGCAAGGTGCAAAGTGTGTTGAACGATTGTAAACGTTGGCTTCATTTGAGGGCAAACAGTGCTAGGTACTGTTGGCCTATTTGCATTAAGTATGCCATCGACTGAGGTTTATGTAAGAGACATTTTTCTGATGATTATGATAGGAATTTGCTTCCAAGACAACACGTTGCCTAATGGGTTTCTTTTGTAATAATGTTATTCGGTTTCTTATTCTCAAGGTGGATTTTGATTGTAATGCTTAAGGTAAGCAGCATTGAAAAGTGTTGCTATCCGACCCCATCTCATCTCCAGGTCTTTCAATATAACCTCAAATCTTGATGATACCTCATCAAAGTCACAGTATTAAGCCGTGAGTTTGACATGCCCTAGCCATATTATGGCAGCACGCATATAGGCCTAAACTAAGCATTAACAATAAAGGCGAGAATCATATCATTTGAGGACACTTGGCAGATAGATAATACTAGGCAAAGGGGTATTAACTAGCTGTAGGAATTATGGCAATTCTTTGGCGTTATTTCCGAGGATTCCGGTAGACCGCTGTTAAGCAGCAATTGGATTTGCGATCACTTGCTCATACTATATGATCATTCAAGGAGTATATAATTAAGTGTATTGTAGAAAAGAATGATACAAAAACGCGATGCGGACGCAGACCCCCCCGGTATCGGAGTGCCCCCTCCAGATAGTCCAGGGGCGGACCCATAGGGTATGGGGACCCCCTCTCCTGTACTTCCCCTGTCCATGGTTGTGCCTCCCACTCCATAAAAAGTCCTTTATCTGCCTCTGGTCCTGCTAGTAACTTGACCGCCTGTGGTGCAGATATTGCCTTCAAAATATTATTAATGAAGTCATTCTCTAACGATTGGCACCTCTTCCTGTTTACCCGTCTTGGTTCTACTGTCACTACGGGTGATAGTAGTATATGAAAATTAGACCCTCTTCCAGGCATCTTCTATTATAAGGAACCCTTTAAGTCATGAATTGCATGGCTTCTCTTAGGCGTGGCCGTTTGAAGGTATACTACAATGACAATATAAAGGAATTTTACTCGTATCGTTTTAATGAAATATAGGTAAAGAGATCATGCATTATGCTCTGAGTAAAGCTGTTTTTTTCAATTGCTACTGGTAAGAATAGTAAGTGGTGTAGGAAAGTGTTTCTTTAAGATCCCCCTATTTTAAACTACTTTGTCATTCGCAAAATAACGTCGTTCAATTGTGCGCCCATATATGATTTTATTGCCAGAAACACTATCAAAATATTCAGTTAACAATTTGATATAAAAAAGCTGTTTTAAGTAGTGTAAGTAGTATATGGGAAATGGGCTTCATATCAGGCTCTTTCAAGTAAAACCCTTACATTTATGCCACTTCAGTGCCCTGTATATTCCTCAGGTACTTGCTGGCCGGAAACACCCTGATACGCATGCACGTGTTGGGGAGGGGTGGCGCCCTCGACCGGTGGACGTCGGTTGGGTCGGAGGGGAACAGGGCCATGATGGAACGTCTCTACGCCGACTTCCACCTCGACCAGCTCGACTTCATGGAGGACCTGCGGCGTAGGGGCGTGGACAACAACCGGAAACTAACCAACTACTACTACCGCGACGACGGCATCCGGCTCTGGAACGCTGTGTCCCAGTATTGTACTAATCTAGTGGAACACTTCTACAGGGGTGAGGATGACGTCATCAACGACGGCGAAATCCAAGCGTGGTTGAGTGACGTCAGAGAAAATGGCTTCCCCGGCAGAGCAGACGACATTGGACTTCCCGCGCAATTCAATGACGTCACGCAGCTGTCGGCGTTGGTGTGTAAGGTGTTGTTTACGGTGACGTGTCGTCATGCGGCCACGCATAGTGAGGCTATGGACATGTACGGACACGATGCGGCCGTGCCTGCCACTATGCGCCAACCACCGCCCACAGACAAGGTTAAAGTTAACAAAGAGCTGACAATAGAAACACTGCCGGACCAGAAGCCTGAGCTCTACAACACGGCTATGGCCTACATCATGTCCCTGAAAAAAGCCGATCAGGTTATTCTTAGTATTTCTTTTTATATCTCGTTATTCCTATTGCTGGTACTCGTTTATTTTTAATTGCATTACTCCTGTACTCCTACGCATGAATTTACAATATTGATTAATCGATGGGCACAAAGTTTCATGTCTAAATACATATGACTGTCATGTTGCTATGCCGAGAAAATAACAACTGAAGAAAAAAGATGTTAAAAGTGATTCATATCTGTAAGTGATTCCATGTCATGGAAGTAAGTAATGGAATATTCAGTTTCTGTATTCACGTCGCTTTCTGCAATTGATTATTACGTTCTGAAATGAAATTCCATGGGCTCAATATATTCGTTTCTTTATTTTGTCTATTAAAACACCAAATTTCCTTTGTGAACAAAGGAAATTCGTTTTTTTAATAGACAAAATAAAGGAAACGAATGTAATTTGTCTATGTTAACTGTAATTACTCCCTTCCATTCTCTATTTTCTATCTTATAGAGCGCCCTAGGAAAAAGTACAGAAACTTACTTTGTCGAAAGTGAGGCTAAGGACGTCCATGATAGCTTCCGCAAGCAACTTGCCTTTGTATCTAGAGTTATTGTGAAAAGAAACAAGGATATTGAAAACCCATACGATAAATTACTTCCTGACAACATCCCAAACAGTAAGTTATATCTAATGAAATTATATTCATACAGGTATCTTTGCAATTCTCATCTTACTGTCTGATTACGGAATGCCATTGTGATTCTAATTCAATAAATCATATTTGTAATACATATTACAGCTCCTTATGCTCTCTAACACTCTTAAATTGTGTGCTATATCTATGCAATGTGTTTGTTCCTCACTTTACAATAGAAAAAGCATCCACGTAGAAAAGTGAATGATTTCCGGTTACTACAAAGGGTAAGGCATAATATATGTATTATTTCACAATATATTTTTATATCATCTCTGTGATTGCCACAATTACAGAATAACTCTTTCTTTGATACATTTGGCTTTTTCTCACATAGGCGTGGAGCCGCTTCCGTTTCTGCCCGACGCAACACCGGAAGTGGAGGGCGTCTTTATCCGTGAGGGCTACGAGCGTCGGTCGTCGTCGGCGGCGCCCTCCGTGCCCCTTCTGGCCATGCCCATCTGTATGACCTTCGCCAGGTCTATTGGGGGCAAGTCGACCCTGGGACGCCGCCTGTCGGTGAATATGTTCAGCAAGGCCATGTCGGGCATAGATATGGAACGGGTGAATGTACCCATGAACGCCATAGAGAGGACCCGCTTTGGGCTGGAGAGAATGCACTACCAGGACACCGGGTACCAGCCCCACTGATGAAGGAGTTGTACTATACGCCTTTCTGTGAGTCTGCGCATTGGTCGCTCCCATAGCCGCTTCAATCCAGGGACGGATCCAGACATTTTTTTGAAAAAAGAAAAAGGGGGGGGGGGGGGCGCCCTATTGTGAAAATTTCCGCTCGACCTCCAGGTACGAGAATTTTACATTAAAAAAAAATCTAAATTTGGCCAAAATTAGGCCCCCTAAATCCGTCCCTGAATCCCAACAACTGCAGGTTGAGCTCATTGGAATCAATATCCTAACTCATTGGTTCAGGCTATGACACACCGTAATGAAAAGGGTTTATAGCAAGAATGAATTACTTGGCGAAACTTGCTATCAGGTACAGGAATGCCACTTAGTAACTGTAGACATCACGTTGGAGCCGACCATTATGTTTCTTAAAGTCCTAAAATAGATCACTGTTCCTGCCTTCATCTGCAAGAGAAATAGGCTTATATGGCAACTGGGCATATCTTATAGTTAAAGATATGGACCATTGAAACCCGAACCCAACTAAGCCATGCAAAGGGGTTTGTGTTTGCTCTCTTCTTTCCCTATTTATTCGGGAACGCCAAATGAGCACATTCTTACAGCTGTAGTATCCCAGCAAACAGGACACGTGTATTTACCAGTTTTCCACGTGTTGTATTCATGACATACTGGTGTTATCGTAATCTCTGTATAGTGTCAGTGCCTTATTAGGTTTTACTCTGAGTTTTCACATGGTAAAACATCATAATGTATTTAATGAAATCTAAATTAATTGCATCAGTGACATGATCATATCCATTACGAAAACTATAATTTTACATTTTCTCATGTTTCTTTATGATTTTACAGTTAGTGTCATTTTAGTTACATTCTGATGTAGTGACAATCATGGAGAAAAACATGTGTATTACACAAGTTTTAACACGTGTTATTTTCATGTAATACTGGTGTTGTGTAAAATTAGGAGTTTTAGATGGGAAAACTGTCTTTCCATGACACCAGTTTTTGACACCTGTAAAAATTCTGAGTATACCATGTATTTTACATGGGTTTAACATGGGATTTCTCTGAGATTTCATTGAAGAATCAGACAGATAACCTATAGAATTTTATATTCTTACACTATAATTTCACCATGTAAACTCTTGGAAAACTAAAATAATTTTCTTTTGTGAACTTTATTGATTTAAGGGTATTATCAATATGATGTATATAAATAAATCTTAATGGGTATATCATTAGTAGGTTTTCCCATGAATATTAATGTTCTATATAATTCAAATACAATGTAACGGGTAGTGAATCCAAGCTCATTCTGCATAGCTCAGTGGTAGAGCATTGGCATTGTCTGTGAAAGGTCCAGGGTTCGATTCCCCACACTTTTTTTGATTAATAGACAAGAAAACACGAGTTTTACACCTCAAAACTCGTGTCAAAATCTCGTGTTAAAAGCACGTTGGAAACACCAGAAATGTGGTCCACAGAATCCTGAGTAGGTCACGAGTCTGAGACACGTGTATGGGCTCCTAGATCCCGGGATACCAATGTGCAGAACACGGGTCCTTGTTAGCTGGGATATGACGCCGACACGGGCTTTGCATAGGCCTACGCCGTATCAATGAACCTTTTACGTATGCCTATAAGGCTATAACTTTAATACCTCTGAGTATGATACTGTTAACATTCTAGAGAAGAGCAACTTCTCCTGTAGCTTTTCGATTTCGGGATCGCCCAGAAATGATTAAAAAGTTACAAGAGAAAGTGAAATATTGCTTCCAATAGTTGGGTTCGTAGTAACCGGAAGTGGAATTATGTCTGTCTTGTAAAGTTATATCAACATGGCAGCAATTGTAACCTAAAGCCTAAAAACGATATCCTGTTGTGGGTAAGGTGAATTATATGTCTAGGAACTCTTTCGCCTCAGATTTCTATTGTGTTCATAGAAGAGATGTGATTAGCATTATATTATGACTTGGTCATCTGTTTACCATGTACTATTTTTTCATAACTACAATTACAATTCTTATAGTCATAGTTGTATATTGGTAATAATATGTCATCTGGAAGACCAGAAAATTTTCTAAATAAAAAGAATCAATATAATCAAGTCTGACTCCAATAATTATTACCAATCAAATACAAATCTAAAAGATAGTGTCTTGCATTTTCTTGGGCCGATTTCCACATCACCCACATATCTCATACTATCTATCACTCGCTTCAAGATATTGATACTCACACGTTTTGGTTTTCTTTAATGTCAAGGGAATGGGTGTATAGGCCTATAAGCTCATTATCTATAATTATGATACGTCTAACTATTTTAGTATGATTCTTTTTTTTAATTTGATATATAACTGATACTTTTTGGGTAATCAAGTGAAGACACTAGATCCATGCGCACTAAGGTTGGGATTTTGTTAAAAGTTGAGCGCAGGCCGACTGTGCAGGAACCTGGAGCCATGACTGCGTGGTTACCTTAGCATCGATCACCAGCTTACCACCCGACCGCTACATAATACATGCTACGTCGTTGTTCTCCATCTTCCGCCCTCCCACCCAACCCACCCACCCTCTACTCTCCCACTCCTTTCCCACCGACCCTGGTCCCTCCCAGTGGCTAGTCCATAAGTCTCTATACTACTACCTCAGCCTGTGGGACGAAGGAGGCGGGCACGGGGAGAGAGGGACTGATTGTGTCGGTGGGAAGGAGGCCACAGGGTGGGAGGGGTCGATGGTGGTAGTGCTGGATGTATTGGTACTAGGTGGTGCTGGATGTATTGGTACTAGGTGGTGGTGGTGGTGGTGGTGGTGGTAGTGGTGGCCCAGCAGCGGCCTCGGCCACTGCAACTATTGACAAGACTCAAGTTTTATGGCTGCGGCCAATCGCTGTTTGCCGAGCCGCGGGCAGCAGGCAATGAACTTTCTCCGGCAACCGGTGAACTCCAGGTAGTTACAGGACGGACAGGTGGGGAGTAACAGACGCAGGTGTGACTAATACTTACCTGGCGGCCGGGGGCTCCTCCAGGGTGTGACACCTGGCCATACACGTCCTACCTGGTCCAGCACACCTGTGATTGGCACCTACCTGGCGAGGTGATGACGACCGGTGACCCGTAACGTGTTGACACTCCCGGCGGGGGTCTACCACTTGGCAGGTAGCCGTCGATACATGTACACTCCGCCCAGGAGGAGGGAGCGGAGGACGAGCTCTGAGGGGGAAGTTTCACTGCACATGATTTTCTAAAACGTTGTTCCCTGGTCTACACTGCATGGCAGCTGGCGTATTATCTGAGTTATCTGAGCAGCTCAGATAAGGGCAAGCATCGGGAGTATCACTTCACCAAACCGGAAGTTCCCTACGGCGAACAAGAACGTTTGGCAACGAATCAAAATTAAGTCAACTTCAGGACTTCCCCTCTGCCTCCTCAGCACCATTTCCACCAATGCTGCGTCCTTCGGGATTACCCCAGGCCTGAGTCACGCTACATTAGGGGTTGTATCCTTACCAGTCAGTGAGTGGTGCCACGCCATTCACACGCCCCAACCATGGAGAAATACCAACAGAGCAGGAGGTCGGACCCAGGAAGTAGCCGGCCCCACAGCACGCGAACTTCCGCCGCCACCCCGCCGTCCGCCAGGGGGAACCACCATCACCACCACCAGAGGGCGCGCTCTGGTGAGCGGCTTCCGGAGGACACTTCCGGTTCCGGCTGCGACGACCTGTCGGTGCAAGGGTCGACGATGGCGCCGCGGTCGCCGACGCCGTGTCGGCCAAAGACGGCGCATCGGCAGCGCACGCCGCCACACAACCACCCCCGATACGCCAAGTCGGCCTCCAGGGACCTGGAGAAAGACTTCCCTCTGGTGAGGTTTGAGAACGAGCCAGCCCGGAGGGGGCTCCTCCAGGGCGGGCAGCAGGATACAAACCCCTCCGACAAACCGGACGCCAAACCTAAAGGGGAATCGCCTAAAACATGAGGCTGGAGGGCGAATAAAACAGTAAAAGACTTGGTAAGGTTACAAACAGACTGCTAGAGGGTTTACACGCTATCTACTTAATTTCTTATCAGGTTGGACCTCAAAGAGAAGAGAGTGCCCATTAGGTAAAAAGGTAGGTGCTATGCACCATAAGGAATTATATATCTCTACTTATATGATATGATTAGTTTTTGCAATCATAAGTATCCTAAGGGTATGTGTGGGACTAATTTAGTTATATCAATTTGTTTATATCTATTCCTTATGCATCTATAACTTATAAGCGTCTCCTCCTCTTTTTAACAGAACACTTTTGCAGATCGAGAACCTAAAGAGACCTGAAGTATTGTCAAGTAAACCCGACAGTATTGGCTTCATGAATCATGATGAACTGTATAAAGGGTACCCTCCAGGGTCGATTCCCAGCAGTCGGGGCATTATGTCGCTAGAGTACTTCGGAGGAAGCTTTGAACGATCGCCCGAGGCTGACCCCAATCTGCACCGGAAATAACCGCGCCACAGGAACATGTATTCGCACTGCAAACATTTCAACCAATCATATTGACGTATTGGGTCTTACGTCATACCGGAAGTAATCATTCAGTAGGGCAACTATGTCGTCTAGCCGTGTCTGTCTGCTCCGAGGGCGAGGGATCAATTACACTATACACTTGTACTGAATCCCGGGTATTCTATACCTTTATGAAGTAGCTTTTATGAAACTCCATACACTAAAGCCATAGGACCAATGCGCTCGCAATTAGATGGAAAGAATGCCTTAAGGACAAAATGACCCATTTGTGTTTTAGTTTCATTAAGGACTAGAACTAATCAAAAGCCACAATTCTTGATCTATGTAGCTGTACAAAACCATGTTCACATGTAGCCTATTTCTGCTGGGCTTAGAGAAAAAACTACAAAAATATGAAAAGCTAGTTTAATATACAGGATTAATACTTCGACTGATACAGTGCACACGCACCGAGTCACAGGCGGACTCTCATGGGACGATTAAAGATTCAACAGCATAACTCCACGCGGTCAGACATGGACTAACCCACCTCTTCAACGCCCTCACACCGGTTTTAGGTAGACGATCAATATCCTCCTGTGCCCTAGGACCAAAGGGTTACGTATTCCAGGAATGATTAAAGTCTGCACCAGCCAACCTCTACTGATTAGAATTTAACAATACATTCAGTATTGAGCAACACAACATCAGTCCGTCCTACATTTAAGGTTGTTTTGCGTCACCTCTGTCAACTGACAACTAAAAAAACAGAGAGGAGCGTGAGAACTTTTTGAGTAGGCAATTGTCATGGTTTTGATGCGGTGATAATTGTATCCACAGCAATACCAAAATAAACAAGGAAGGGGAAGTCGGATTGTAATCAAACAAAAAAAGATCAGCATTCTCCTTAGTAGGGGCCAGACATATTGTTTACTCACTATAATTGATAAAATAACGGTGTGGACTGTATGGCTATTATTACATGATGCATTGAATAAACATTAGCGTTCTCAAACAGATATAAATCGTCAAGAAATACGTGTTAATCTAGATGCAGTTGTCATTTGCATGTCTATTCACATCCCACTCAAATCAACTGGGAGATATGGCATGTGCTAAAACTATTAATTATAGCTGAAATGTAGATTAACAGTGGGCAGTACCATGATTAAATGCCTTTAATTTCACACCTAAACAAAAACACTATAATTAGAAATATCAACTTTCTGCTAATGGTAGTCAGTGTCATAAAATAATGTTTACTGTCAAGGTTGCTTCGAAATAATTCACCTAATGTTTTTACAAACCATGTGCGGATGAGGTCTCATGACCAAAATTAATAATTATGTGGAATTATGGAGAACAAATTTATTGAAGTTTGTTTATGACAAGGCAGTGTGGGCCAATTTTCATTAACTGAGGTAGTTCCATTACGGATCATTAGGTACATTCGAGGAGCTCTTAAAAGAAGTTTTAAGATTTTTGGGGGGCTCTTAACGGTGTTTTGAACTCTTACCAGATGTTCTTGTGCTTTTAACATTATGTTTGGTTCATGAAGCACCTTCATATCGTGGCTATGTTTCCGTTAATGATTCATGAAAGCCGTGTAGTAAAGGACGTTTTTATGAAATTGGCTGCTGATGTCCTGAACAGGCCATCTTTTTCACAGGACAATGTCTATATTCAAGTATTACTATTGATTACTTATTTAATTTCTTCAAATATGGATTCCAGGGCAGTATGAAATATTACTAAAAGAGTATTAATGAAATACAAACAAGCACAAATAATCAATCGCTATACAGTTACCTTTGCCATTCTTTGAACATCTTGCGCGTTGATGTAAAATGAACAGCCATTCAACCAGAGTGAATAAATATTCTTCGCATTTCAAAAAATATCAAGAGTGTATTCTATTCACATGATTATCGAATGAGTTCTAGTTCTTGAAAAAGGAAATGTATGTGCTTGGCTTCAAACTTTAGTTAGTCAACGAAGTATGTGGTTGAAAATCAAGGAATTATCAGAGGATATTGATGTATTGTGCTACATGTGTCATGCTACAAGACTTAATGTGAAGAATTCTGCATAATATGTTTTTCCAAAAATAATATCATAGTTCCGGTGACCAGTAAATCTTTGCGAACCGGAAACGTTCTGTAGAAGACCATTTTCTTTATCACAAGTGTAATAGAATGGGCGAAGAAAGATGTAAACACCGGTGAGTGGATTCCGGAAGTAATTTATCTGGGAGCTGTGAGAGTTGGTAACATTTCATTTGTTTCCTAATAACTATTTCTTTTCAGGCGGTGAATTCCTAACTTGACTTTACAACTAGATAAAAGTTACGGAGTAGGTTTTACCCCTGGGAAAACCTGGAAAACCTACAAAAATCACACTTTGCGGACTGTTGATTCCTAAAATTTACAAGTTGGTAAAAATAGTATGAAATACGAGAAAATGACGTCATTTTATCCAGAAAGAGTCTAATTTTGGTACAATTACCTTCTAAAGTGTACAAAGCATTCCTAATACATAACTTTCCTGAAGTTTCCCTGAAAAGTTACGTGGATTTTTTACAGATGCTCTAGGCACATGTAACTTTTTTCTGTATCACATGTCTCACACTATTCATCTACTTTTGTGTCATAATTTACAAGGATAAGTACAATTGATCACTATTGACTGCACTCTAATGTTTGAATCCACTCTGGAGGATTACAATCGACTTACAGAATAGTTAACACCCAAGGTTATAGTGGTCGCAAAATTTGCGATTGGTAATAGTATTAGATAATTAGGAATGCATTCTCTTGCAACTTTCCTTTGTAGATACGTAAATACTGATGAGTTACAAGAGAGAACATGTGTTTTTTCAAGATTATATTATTTGTTGCACTAGCTTTCATGATTTTTCAGGTACTTAAGATTTTACAGGTATTAACTTAGCAATATGACTGAGATCAAGCAGTGTAATATCCTAAATTTGGAGAAAATATGATTCTTTACTTATTTTCATTGATATAAGAACCTGCGATACTAAGTTACAAGGCATATTTTTACCATCCGCATAATGACACTAACAATTAGGAAATGGATAGCTAACTTACAATCTGGTTACATCTCACTTGTAAAGGTAATCGCAAAAATAGTGTGAATCCGTAAAATCTTTTAGGAATTCACCGTATGTCGGGAACCAAAGAGATTAGTCCTTGGTGACCGCTGGTCTGCTAGTCTTTGAGAATATGTACATGTTTTTGTCACACTGTTATCCGAGTTAACACACGGCATCCTGAATATTAATGTCTATAACAGTTCTTATTTAGCTCCATCCATCTTGGTTTTCTGAACGCGATGTTTTCTTGGTTCAAAATGAATACATCTTATTACAATGTTTTATTAGAAATAAAATCAGTATTTAAAAGTTCTAGGCATTATTCTTAGATGGCGTCTTTTACAGAAGTAAAATTGATAAGAACCGCTTATTTTCCCAAATATTTTCTTGATTATTGGAAATCTGAGCAAAATTGAAATGTCTACCAATGTTTACGACTGTTTTTTAATGAATTTTCTGTTTGACAGTACAAGGAATTACGTAATCTTTCAGTACTACTAATTCCATGGGTGATTTCATGGGCAACAGTTTGCAAGGTGTAGAATTGCGCAGTAGGTGTGCAATTTGCTGATAAAATCGCCTAGTGGCTATGGGTCTTAAGGAAGGCCATACAGAATTATATCTCACATATTGCTGTTGTAATATAAAAAGACAAGGCATTTTAATGTTGGGAAATGGTTAATTATGCGTTATTAGGTAAGATTTAAAAAGTTTCCAGAATATTTCCATCTCAGTACATTTAAAGTTTAAATTCTATCTTCTATCAAGGTTATAAATATTTATTGAAGTTAGAAAAGTAAAATTGAAATATGAGCTTTTGTTTCATTCCTGTACCATTTCATGAGTTTATGTTCCATTTGTTTCTATGCAAGTTATATCTTTATTGGCGATCTATGGGCACACTCTACATCTTATTATCAAAGGTGATAAAAAGCTAACATTTTAAGATGATGCCACGCATCAACACCTAACCCCTATCCTTAAAGACCCCCACCCCTTGAGGCGTAATAGAAAAAGTTTCTAGGGGATGTGCGGCTTAGTTCCCAAAGTTATAAGTGTTTCTGACGTAGACCAGACCTACAGCACTGTTTCATGCAATAATGCACAAACACAATTGACAGGCCAACCTGCAGTGCCTTCGAAGACTTGACTTACATGCACACAATTAAGCTTCACACTTTGAAATTCCATTTTTAATGCATGTGACATGAACATCTGCCTCATGGCCGATTGAACACACTTCCTGTCGTAGTTGATTGATGACGTTTTAAAGACACGTCCCTTATGTGAATCACTGCTTCTTTGTTGGAATAATAAAAGTGAGGAAGGAATGAATTATTCCTAGATATTGATTGACCATATTGTTTAAGTACCAAAAGGTTAACAAGGCCCAAGCTGATGCATTACTAATTTGACTCCGATCCATACATCAATTGTCAGAGTGCCGGTTCCTTGAAGCAAACAAAGAGGGAAGTCAAATAAGGATGTTTAGATTATAAGAACAAATTTGGTAAATATTGAGCTAGCAATCTATGCAAAACACCAAGCCTGACACAGGCCATTGATTTTTTAAATTCAATTTTGGCACATTATACAGCTTTCTAAGGCAACCTGAGTTTTCTTTTGAAATAAGGTGGTGGTTACCAAAGATTAACACGTCAGCCTCCAACTAATCCTCTATCTACCTTTCTCCCGAGTTGTACCAATCTGAAATGTTTTTGTATAATGATTTAATGCCTGCTTTAACCCAAGAAAGTATGACTGACAAAACTTTCGCTCTAAAGGCTGGGAATATAAAGTTAAAGAAGAGGGCAGTATATTGGTGATGCAGGCCCTATATCTACTGGTGATAAGTGCGAAAAGGAAATCTGTTGGTGTGAATTCTATTCACCAGCATGGGTCCATGGCGAGCTAGTTCACCATCCTCATTTCCTGGACGTATCGATTGGTCGGGGTCCCTTCCCGATTGCTTTATTGATAGAACCCGATCAACCCAAACGTCGTTACATAATACATGCTTCGGAAAGAAAGGGGAATGTGCAGGCCAATGGTGCTGTCTGCCCGGGTAAGGTGGTTGGACGAAGGCCGAGGTGATGCTCATTCCCCGTCGACTAATCACTAATTCAGCAGGGTTATCAACCTTAGTGGTGATAGCACATGTATGCCCATTCCGGCTGTGGGTGAATGGTACAAGGTGTCAATATAAATGTGTATGTACCTCAGTGGTGGCAGCACATGCCATACCAGTTGTGGTTCATATAGACACATAGTGTACTGGCAGCTTAAGTGTGTGAGCGCTAGCCGAGCAGGCATATATGCCCTTGCAAACTCAGGTTACTGACTAGGCGAGTGAGCAGGGCCAGGCTGGCGGAGGCGCTAAGAAGTGCTGGTTGTTAGTGGTTGGGTGGGCTACTTCTCTGTTCTGACATTGTCAATGGGAGCACAGTACATGCATATTACATGCATTTGGATTAATAAATACTATCCTTTCATGTGAGTGTTCTTTGTCATCCGTGAATACCAAACTATGTTCTAAGATGACTTGCGGTCAAGACAGGAAGGAAGACTACGATACCTAGCTAGCACACTGGAATCATGAAGATGGAAAAACAGTAAATGGTAACCTAATGATTAAAAGTAAAAGAAATTGAAATGAAAGTAAAAGAAAACCCTATAGTTCAAGACAACGAAAGTACCTACCATGTCCCGGGATGCGACACGTGCATGTGCAATAGATATTGCGTATATGACGTCCCATCTACCAGAACTTTGTGGGCTGTTTACTTAACTACTGACCAATGATTTATCATTAATATCATTCACAATTCCGAAAAATTGAGAAAATATTTTTAATGTCAGATTAACTTAAAGCAAACTCACTGAATCATAATATTAGTTATTATCTATAATTTGATATAAGGAACTTTGACATCATTCCATATCCATGTGGTCATTATAACCACATATAATTATAGGGATCACCAAAGAGTGACTACATCTGTACTGCGTCTATAAGAAGGAGGGTTACACATGAAAGCCAGCCTGGGTGAAAGGATGAAAAGTCAATAAGACACTGGTCTATTTGTTTTGAAAATATCGCAACGTCCAAATGTTCATTGCATAGGGGCATAAAGATTATGTCCCCCTTTTAGGACAGCTTTAACTATGAGAACTTATGTACTTTTCATTGGTGTAGGGGCCTACTCCACTATACCTGTTCTTCAACCTCTGATGGGATTCTGATAGTTACCATGTTCCACATGTTTCACCAAGTATGATAGCCGAATTGGTTAGCGCAAAAGTACTTGTCATATTTATCTGCAGGAAAACGATTCCCGGTATTCTGGGCAGGGACTTTTTTTTACAACTAGAACTGTCATTTAAAAAAGACACAGAAAAGATACTTGGCAATGAGTTATTGTTTGGAAACCAAAAACCGATTTACCTGAGCTCCAGATCTAGATAAAAAGCTTGCAACACAATGAGGCTTCATGGCATCATGCTATGTCACTTTGCGTGCAAATAAGTTAGAGGCAGTTCGGAGAACCAAAATAACATTTAGAGATAACCTGCTTAGTCACCTTGTTGCAATCGGTCTGGACTGGTTTAATATAGGTCAGTAAACTTCGTTCATTGACTTTACAAAAAAACTCCAGCATGGATGAATAATTGACCAGCTGCCTTCAGTCCGCCGACCTCCTCAGTACTAGTAGGCCTATACTCCCCTTATATTCCCTATTCTCTCTGAAGGTGTTACCCTTATATCAGGGTCAATCTTTTAAAGCAATACGAAATTGATCAAACTTATCGATTTTGAAGTTTTCGTGACAATTGTATCGCCGGCACAATCTTAATTTTTCGTCAATTAATTATGAGGACGTGTTAAGATACAAAATCCACCTCTTTGAAAGGAGATAGGGATGAGGTATAGTATTACCGCCCCTATAGCGATCGAATACAATATGTTATGATTATTTATTGATTAGTTGTATAAATGATTGAATGATAGGATAATTGCTAAAAATTACAGCTGCAGTTGATATAAATTCCTGACTACAACGGCAAAATAATTATCTCTCATGAAATAATTATATGTAATCCAGAAAACGATTTTATACTACTTATTAATTTTGACACATAATGATTAACATAGTGTTGTTTATTTTATACGCAACGAGTAATAATACCTTAAGAAAAACACCACTCGCGACGACTGTTAATTAATGTCCTTAATTTATTTCTGGTAATGAATGAAATAAATAATATACTGATTAAAAAAAAGTTGCTTTGAGTCGCAGCACATGTATGTGGAGACTTTTACGTACTTGGCCATGGCCTGCAATATTTTACATATATATCTATGACAGATGTATCCCCCTAGCACACAGACCACAGACTGCTGGATATAACATTTATAAGCGTATAACAGTGGGCCTGTGTGGCCTGTGGCACAGCTCGGTCTAATCAGGCAGTCTCTGATCCGATATATGACCACTTGTAATCGCCAGCACCCCCTGCTGGGATCAGCCCTCACCTGAGACCCAACACAGGCTTATTGCCCACACCGTTAAGTCTATAAATTATTCCACTAGGCGGCTTTTGCCATCTGTAATTTGGCAATTTCTTAATTGTTATGAGAAATATGAAAGGAAGCCTGGCATGCTACATACCATTTGAAAGGGAATATGGAATCCTTTCTAATGATATGTAACACATAAGCAGTGGTTAACCAATATTCCAACTGCCGACTTTTGGAATCGGGAGTAAAATCGGGTAGTTTAATGCAGACTTCACAAGGCCAGCCGCCGATATTTCACCATTTCCAGCGGCTGGAGCTTTCCGGTAGACCGCCCCAAAAAATGGAATTAAGAGATTCCCACTGAGCGGATTTGCATGTTGAAGGCTCAGACATTGCCGCTTGGCTAGGGCTAAGTACCTCACAGGGCCAGTGGTTTGGTTTTGTCGCTGCGACAGGTACTTTATCTTACTTGAGTAGGACATACCCATTAAGATTAAAGTTTCGTGCTTTAATGTATTTAGTCTTTACATGCTTAGTTCTCAGCGATTGCGTCATATCATTGAGCAGGAATAGTTTGACATTCATGAAGGCCTTAGACCTTAGGCCCATTTCCGACTGAATTTACTATTCATCTGATCTCGTAGCAACAGTAGAACAGGAAAAGGGAATAATTAGGACGATTAGAAATAAAGAAATAAATACGCAAATATCACACCGTTTTTGCATTGAAGGTTTTATACCACCAAGCATGTGGGAAGGCGTTGTATATTAAGAATTTCTCCAAATTCATATGAACGGCCATATATACGGATGGTCATGTATATAATTGTAACTTAATCGAAATGAAACATCACAAGATAAACCTAACACCTCTATAGATAATATAGCAAAATGGCGTTCAATATAATGAAATGACACAGGCAGTTTTACATATAAGCGTTATTTGAGGGAAATCGGCTGGGAAAGATCCAATCTTACATTATACACCAACAGACCCAAGCCACTATTGGTAAGTATATAATTGTAGAGTTTATATACTTGTCCAGTTTATATGAATCTATGAGATCAGTGTCCATGTATAACATTATACCTCTGGGTAACGAGCTCCTTCAATAAATGACAATATAGTGCCATATTATTCTGACCCCGCCAATGTAACATTCTTTTATCATCGATAAAGTGAACAAGGAATATCGGGCATAAAATACCACAACTTATCCAACATTAGAACCCGTGCAAGTTACATCGATCGATCAACCTTCATTGTGTGTGAACTCCTCCTATAGCAGACTTCTATGCCATGACATTAACACAGATTTTGATTATTTGTTGTTCATCTAATGCCTGGAAAGAGTTCTGATTCAGAAACCTTTATCATATTTGCACAATCATTATGGTCCATCATTGACAACTATTGGCCCTTTGATTTAGATACCCCGTCATTAGTAAATGGGCCCTTGCTCGCCGAAACTGGAAATAGTATGTGGTTGTAATATAGACAGACGCAGATGCAACGATCATCTTAGGGTTCTATAAAGGTCCGAGGAGTTTCTTTGGTATGTAGACGTTTAGTCGTACCCTCCAAGCATCCATGAAACGGCGACGAGTTCTTTTTGACGCTCCGGACGCCAGAGGCACTGCCGCGGACGGGCGTTTCGCACGACCTCCGGACGGTGTAATAGTCACTATGCAGGAAACTGGTGGGGTCATAACTTGGACTCTCCTCCCGGAAACTGATGGTAAACCGTCCAGGGTCGGCGTCGTACATCTCCCAGAAGCTCTTCTTGTTGCGGTTGTACACGGTGTCGCGCTGACTGTCCCTGTTTATATCCTCCAAGGTCATGCCCCTGTCCCTGCCGCGCCCTGGAGAACCCAGCGCGAAGGTCCTGGGCTGGAGGGCCACTTTGTCGCCCTGTTTGGGGTTGACGGGGATAGTGTTGTTTGGGGACCAACTGTGAGAGGAGACCACGGCAAAGGTGGGGATGACATTACCCCGGTGCATCTGGGTGATGCTGGCCGCGCCTAGAGCCGGCGGCGCCGACGCCGAGGAGACACAGGAACCGGGACCGACGCGCCGCGTTAAGGGCGGCGCGCCGGAAGTGGAAAGGGGCGTTGGGGTAAAGCGATGGTCGTCGCTGAGGGCCAAGGGCGGGAAGTAGCGGCCGGGCACCTGGCGGGCGTTCGAGAGGGCGCCACGGGAACGCATCAGGGTGGAGGGCGTGGCGCACACGCCGGAGGAAGCCTGGGAGGAAACGGAATCGACGCCGCTCACACTGGAGAAGGCGGGTTGGGTATCGATGTTGGCTGGCCCTCCTCCGCCGAGTTGGTTGGGGTGCGACCCAGGCTGCAGGAAGAAGCCGTCAACCACACTGCCGCCGCCGTCGCTGCACCGACTGGAGAAGGCCTGGGCACCTGCAGGAGGCGGTGGTTGTTGTCCGTCCTCCAGCTGACTCTCGACTGCGGCCGTCTCCCTGCCCGGAAGGCTAAACCGGACTGACTTGGGGCTGGAGGCCCTCCTGCTGTCGGCGCGCGGGGGGGCCTTGGTGAACGTTACCTGGAAGGGCAGCGTGACGCTGCGCTCCTCCACGGTGTGGTCGGTGAGGACGCTCTGACCGTCCAGGGTGGTGATGCTCTGGGCGTCGGTCGCCTGCAAGGGCAGCAGAGGGGCTTGGCGGAAAGCAGCAGGGGCTTCTGTTCCTCCTCCAGGGTACTCCATGGTCCCCACCATGGACGCGCTGTCCAGGTTATCGTATCCAGACTCTTCCATGGAGAATGCAGCGGCGGCGGCGGACCGTGGAGACATGGGTGTGATCGCCGTGCCCGTGACCCTAGGTAGGACCCGGGGACTGTACCCGCCCCCTCCTTCCCCTCCTCCTGTGCCACCCAACCCCCTCCGGCCGCCCTCGGGGCGCGCGCCTGGAGGCAGTGCTTTTTTCCTCATGCTGCTGACGTAGAAGTAGCTGGGCTGGTAGACTTTGACACCTGTGGCCGACCTGCTCCAGGTGCCGCCCGCCGCCCGCTGCTGGAGGTCCGGACCCCTGGAGGCCCCCTTAGTCCGGTTAACGGCCCAGCTGGGCAGCACCGGCGCCGGCCGTTCGCTGAACCCAGTCAGGGGCACGTAGGTCTTGGCCAGCGAGCCGTTCCGCATGTGGACCATGACTTTTGTTTTATTGGGTCTGTTTTATATATCCAGAAGGTAAACCACACACAGTGCCAAGTCAGTAGACTACAAGGTTACATACACACAATGTATCCGATCTTATTAGGTGCACATGAACTACTTTATCATTTCGATGGCGTAATTCATTCCGCATGGTCCTATATGTAGGTCGATTATCCTAATTTTCCAACACACTCAATGATCCTTGTTTGGAAAATGTGGAGTTAAATATGTCCAGCAAACTTTCATATATAGAGATATGATATTTGCAATATCACAGAGTAACAGCGTTTATGATCCGTATGCTTTGCTTCCATCCTTGACATTGTGAAATATTTTCCTATCGACGAAAAAAACAAGCGAACATACTCATGTGATACCTAGATGTAATTCAAGATGCAAATTTGAATTTGAATTGCAATCCGGTTATTTCTTCTCTAATTTCAAGCAATTCTGTAACTAGTAGCTCAATTAAAAAAAAGTCTATATATATATATTGTACCTTAGCCCTCCTGCTGGCCACCTCCAGCTACTCCTGGGACCTCCTGTGGTCCGATGATAACTCCGGATCCTGGAGGAAATGAGTAAAACGCTTTGTTGGCATCCCTTGCAGCACGGTCACATACAAAGTCCCACGCGTGTGCCATGCGTTGAAGCTGATTTCAGGGATAAGCATATTCTGATCAGAGATCAGAGGTAACAGAGACCCCTGGTCAGACGGAGCCGCGCGTGAACCAAACCACACGGGCTGGTTTCACTTATAACCTTATGCCTGATATTAAGACGGCCTGATTGGGCGTGGAATGACCTATTGCAAATTGGGCTGCCAATATGCCAAAGCTGTGCAACATGTCGAATTAATAATAACTTCCATACTGTAATGGTTCTGTTCTTAATAATTCTAAGAAACAATTAAGATGTTAGAGTGTCGGTACTGAGTTTGAGCGTAGGAAAATCTGGTATGAGCTCTACTACATTTGAATGTTTATGACATGCTAAACGGGAAGTGGTTGGGGTCTAGAAAACGTGTATCTAGGTTTATCGATACAATTTAATTATTGAAGAACAGTTGACCTATCTATGGAATTAAGTGAATATGACCTTAAGAGTTCTAGTACTAGCGACTTGAAGAGGGCCCTTGATAGGGGTGTCATGTAGGAAGAACAACACACAAACAACACAGATGGTATAAAATGGAATTTCTGAATTGGGCAGGTAGGCGAGTCAGATTCATCATAATCATTCCAAACTTATACGCTAAGGAGTGGCACTCTTTGATTATCGCACCCTGTTCCCCTCCGTCCTTTACCCATCAATCTACCTCCAAGGGATGAAGCCATGTAGCTACAATTAAATTAACACCCCGAAAACTCCTCGGAGATCAATTATCTTGAATATAACCAGATAAAGATGTCACAGAACCTGAAGCATGTCACAACATCTGAAGGCATTATAAATGTTCTATAAGATCCACTAGCAGTTCGATTATTGGCGTCTATACAAGATTATCAACAGATAAGCTTGATATTAAGAAAAGCAAATTTAATTCATTATTATGAAATTAGATTTGAAACTTAGTGAGGAATATAATGGGATTTGGAACATCAAAGTCCAATACCTTTCATTATATCGATAAATCAATAAGAATTGAAAACGTTCACTTTGATGTTGTTAAGAACCAGCTTTTACTGAAGGATGGTTTTTAAGAGAAAGGTGCGGATGACTGAACTCTGAGAAATCAGCCTCATACATAGGCAGTGCAACACATCCCAGAAACTCTTACAGCACAGACAGATATTTTCTTTATCTAAAAAAAACGACAAAGTTCTTAATACACAAAAAAGCGCTTAGCATATCAACATCAGAAAACGACGGCGTCGTTCATTGATTGCTCCCTACCTGTTTGCAGTATCGGCCGCCGGTTTGTATGCATTAGAAGGGGGATTCCCCTACTCTCCCCATGCGTAACGGATCAACTGTGAAAGCGGAGAGGTGGTAAATAAGGCGTTTGACCAGGCATATTGACGGCTGGGATGACACCACCCATCCCTAACAGCCGCCATAATAATTCCCAATTTATGTAGATATACTCACTTTTTTTTTCTCTCAATGCATAATCCATGAATGAGTTTTTCTCTCTTTGCCTGTATCGAAGGGGACAGCTTTGACATGCAAATAGGTAACCTACTAGGAACATATTTTAAAGATGCGAAATGATATTTCATGGTCTAAATGTTTGTTATTGTTATTGTGACAGTTCGTCAATAATTGTGTACGTGATTTTCCCATGATTAATCGCACTATAATTTGATAGAGACTCACGTTGAACAAATAGCCTCACGTTGAACAAATGTTGGTACAATTTAAGTAAAGCATGAGACTGGTATCAAAAGGAAACACAATGAAAGAGGGTCGACATTAAATTTTTACAAACTCATCAGTTAACTATTGAATATCATCTATGTGTCTGCTCATGGGCCTATAAAAGTAGCCACGTATAATATTCCATTCTTCTTTCAATGTTTCCTGTCAATTGCTGTGAACCAACAACAAAATTTAATTAATTGTTCACAAACATTGTTTACAAGAACAAAGAGCTGATAATAGACTATCATCACTTTAAGGCAATTTTTATGGTGCATATAATTATACAGTGTATTGACGCTAGCGCTCAAAGGAAAAACCAAGGTTAAAGTATGGTAAAACCATTCGATAGCTAGCTTGGTTTTCAATTGGAGCGTCACCAAGTGCGACGTTTATGACGCTATAGTGACATTCATTCATAACATGTCTATTGTTATCTTTATTTTTCACAATAATGTCACTTATAGACACAATACTCCTTTTAGCTCCCTTTAAATCTCTATAAAAATCTCATCTCATATTGTGAATATTAACAATAATCCTCTATAAATCCATATTCCTGCTAATAAAGAATAACTGATTGGCATGGCTGCAAAATGACGGGCCTGGTATTGACATAAGGATTAGTCAAAATAAACACCTGTCTGTTCAAATGCATTCCCCACACGACTTTTCCTCCCATAAAACAAGTGGAATTGTAGACACAAGTGCTCAACTGCCTTCGATCTGTCATCGGCAATTTAGTGATAAAAAAGGCTCATGGATGGAATGTTTTATGCGCAGTGACAATAAAGGCATCACAGCCTTATATGACGCTCTTAAGTTGGATGTTATTGTGGCTTTGGGTACAACATGCATGGGCAAAAAAATACATAATCATTTATCAAAGCCAGTGAGATAAAAATCCAACCGATTCTTTTCCATGCATTCTCTTTTCGTGTATTTGGGAATACATTTTCTGGTAAAATATTCCCTTTGACCAATAAAAGTACATGCGGTCATAGATATGCCAATGATATGATAATTTAATTTGAGAATACGGCCAAACACTTTAGTGAATTATGGCATCCCCAACAGTTAGGTGGTTCTGGGAACTTTTGAAATCCACAGTCAAGAATGTTTTCTTTATTAATGGACAAGAAGAATTTTGAAGACATCTTACCCATCGTTTTTACTTACTGGAGGTAAAATAGTTATACCGTCATAAGCCACAAGAAGTACCCATTGATTGAAGCCAATTGAATCTGTAAAGTATCTATATTTCACTCATAATTCCGTAATAAAACAGTACAGTGCCACACAATTGGTGGTGCTGTATGCTGGTGCATGGGAAGTGCAGGCATGGGAAATGCAGGCCATATAAGAGTCATAACCGTTGCCTCTTTTCAGTGGTTTTCAGTGCTTCAGAAATCGTTCAGTACTGAGGAGACTTACAAGGGAACAAAGATAAGTTTACCTTATGTAAAAGAAATTGTATATATAGTTGTGTTGTATATGTTAGAAAGTCAGGCACTAAAGTCTCCCATTGGTCAAGTGGTCATAAAATATCTGACGAACAAAACCTATAAAAATGGGTACATTTCACATATAGCAATGTGGATGTTATCATGCAGTATAAAGAACAGAATACAATTATGATCACAATACTCAAAGTGTAAATTGTCTGTTTTGTTTGCAGTGTATGGTCTGTATGTATGTTTGTGTGTGTACATGTATGTGTGTGTCTGTGTGCGCATTTGGAGGGGGTGGTGGTTGGGTGCAGGACCAGCAATGGTGGTCATCAAGGGAAGGGCATAGTTTTAGAAATGTTACCAAGCATATTTTATCGATACACTTTAATATAATTATTTCAGTTGTATGCTAGCTCACGATGAAAAACAAGTATATCTATACACAATATCTATTCTTCAATTGCCATCAAATGCTGAAAAGGTGAAATTGTTGTATTTTTTATGCAACGATTGTGTAAGTGCTTTTGCTAACTTTCCTATTTTGATCATGGTTTTAATTCTGACAATGTTCAGTGTCTCAACTAAGGGTATATAAATAAAACTAATAATAACATTTCCAATTTTTGTAAATCAACTCCGTTTTTTGTGTAATTGTGAATAAAATGTGAAATAATGCTGTTACTTTTTTCAAAGATAAAGTGTTTACCCTCCATTCCCCATTACTTCATAATTGTGACCCGATCTGATATAATGAGTTGGATGTCGCAGAAATACGAATTTGAGTTGGTTATATAGGAGTTTTAGTTATGAGTTGGTTGGATATATTGTTCACCTCAAAAAGAGCTCCATTTTGACACCAAAATTGTGTTTCTATGATGATTAGGGGCAAAGTTACCGTTTTCCCTATACACGGTAGGTTGGAAACTTGATTCTGAGAAAAACGTAGATGAAGGTTTTCAGTACACCCAGTTGGAATTCCTTAGATGACTATAGAAGTTTTTGTCCTAGCAACTTCAGACCTAGAATATGCATTCTAGTCTAGTTTAACTACAACATACTCTGAAATCATACTTTAAGAATTGGAACTTTAATCATGCTGGCCTTGTAGAGATAGGGTACAATTCCAGCGAGCTCAAACAGTCAGAATACTTGTTCTAGAGGGCTGAATTGAAGTCTGATTGACCTGTAAAGAGTCTACAGGAATGTTCAAGTGTATTTCCGCCTGTTTTTCCATAAAATATGAGTGTCAGAGTCCCATAAAAGTTGAATAAAAGTTCCATAAAAGTTCAAACATCACAAAACGTCTTGGGTGATTAAAATGGGAGTGAAAACCAACTCCAATGGCACAAAGGTACCAATAAAATAAATAATTAAAACTATAATTTATGGCTATGCCAATTCAGTACCACATCCAGGGTTAGTTTTTATTAAAATATCTTTATTTACCCTGGCATGAGATTGGATGTCTCCAATACTCTCCCCTCCCCAGCCAATACATTGTCAGGGTTACCCTAAGCTCCCACACAAGCTGAGTTCCAAAACAAGAGTTTGACTTCCCTCCTACTGAGTGCAGGTGACGTCATCTAGGCTCTTTCACGCATGTAGGGCAAGCTGATAAGGCTATTGCTATAGGTGACTGCACACACAAACACCTGTGACTGAGAGCCTAGATGACATCACAGCCGTGTGAGCTAAGCTGTGAGAGTGTATTCATACTCCCAACAAGAGCTTATTTAGCTTATCATATTATCAATGTATGCTAATTTTAGTCTAATGCTGCTAATGATATGCATCAATTAAGAGGTTTGTACCATATTTGGCATTTTCATTTTTTCCTTTGCGCTTCACCTTTAAAGCACACATCAACACAATCGTTTATTCATATGGGTTTATTGTAACTTCAAACTGTGTCATCAGGATAAAATAATATTTTTTTAAAAAGAAAATAAAGCCTTGATTTGTCATTAGATACGTGTCCATGGTATATGTAAATGATATTCAAGAAGTAGTGCGAGTGTACTAGGGTCCTTCGTGATTGCATGTTGTAAGTAGCTCAGGCAACCTTGATCTACAAAGCACTTGCTTAACAGTAAGCCTATACCAGACAGTGATTCGAACCTCTATACATTAGGATTTTCTTGGATCGTGCATTTCTTATCTTGATTTCCATTTTATTGAATACTTCTAAGTAGAACTGGAGGACGAGGATTTTCTAATTTGTAGAGGTGTCTGTTCTACATAAAGAACACTAAGGACCTCGGATCTAGGGATAGATAAGGTTGTCTTCTTCAAATCCAATGATTCATGAAAATTATTCATAGATTAACAAGAATTGAATGGACAATAGACTATACAAACTATTTCCACATCTTTTTCTGCCTCCCTTAATTACCATTTAGGTTACCAAAGTCATTTGCTGGTTGCTTAGAGAATCTGTTCAACACTGTTAAATCAATTATTGCAGGGAGAAGTGCACCAATACAGTTGGTTAGGGCTCCCAAAACTTCTATCCAGTTTCTATTTCCAGGTATATAAGCAGACATGAGGGCATATTGTATTATCAGAAAAACAAGGACTTGGAGGCTAAAGATGATAGAAAATTCTAGACTTCCTAATATTGTGATGGCAACTACTGCCATTGTGCTATCGAGGGAGGTACATATAGAATGTCCCATGAGCAGAAGCCATGTCCATGGATCAATTGACAAAGTGAAATTTTCCATGTAAATGCTGGTTAGCATACTAGTAGAGCAGAGGGAAGGCAGAAAAGTGCTTATTTCCAGAGTTGAGGTTGCCGAAAAAGTAACAGGCAGAGACATATATCAAAAAATTCATAACATTCTGAACTTTTCAAAAACCTTCGTAGCCGGATTCAACTCTTATGGGGTTTTTCAAAATGGCCGCCCAAACATGAAGACATGTTCCTAAAAACTAGGCCTTCTAATATCATACCAATAGCTGTAACTTCACAACTATCTATCTTATCATGTTGAAATTGATGGTAGGGTAAGAGGATTATGTGGTGCAAAAAATGGTTTCTATTCAGATGACCCTAGTCAAGGTCAAGGTCACATAAATAGAGGTCAAAGTTGAAAAAACTGATAATTTTCAAAATTAACTTTTTTCTAAATGTTCTAGTGTATGAGATTTTAACAGCACAAGCACATACATATGTTTAAACAATCCCTACATTCTAAGCTTTTGAAAAACCCTCGTAGCCGGATTCAAATCTTTTGGTTTTTTTCAAAATGGCCACTCGAAGCTGAAAACATGTTACAAAATATTAGGCCTTCAAATATCATGCCAATAACTGTAACTTCACAACCATCTATCTTATCATGTTGAAATTGATGGTGGGGTAAGAGGATTATGTGGTGCAAAAAATGGTTTCTATTCAGATGACCCTAGTCAAGGTCAAGGTCACATAAATACAGGCTAAAGTTGAAAATACTGAAAATTTACAAAGTTAACTTTTTTCTCCATCCTCTAGTGCATGAGACTTTAACAGCACAAACACACATATATGTTAAAACAATCCCTACATTATGAGCTTTTGAAAAACCCATGTAGCCAGATTCAAGTCTTTTGGGTTTTTTCAAAATGGACACTCAAAACTGAAAACATGTTCCTAAAATCTAGGCTGCAAATATCACACCGATAACTGTAACTTCACAACTATCTATCTTATCATGTTGAAATTGATGATAGGGTAGGAGGATTATCTGGTGAAGAAATTAGTTTCTATTAGCGTGACCCTGATCAAGGTCAAGGTCACATAAGTACAGGCCAAAGTTGAAAAAACTGATAATTTTCAAAGTTATTATTTTTCTAAATGCCCTAGTATATGAGATTTTAAGAGCACAGGCATATACATATGTCAAAATGATCCCTACATTCTAAGCTTTTGAAAAAACAATGAAGTCAAGTCCAAGTCTTTTTGAGTTTTTTCAAAATGGCCACCCAAAACTGAAAACATGTTCCTAAAATCTAGGTCTTCAAATATTACACCAACTACTGTAGCTTAACAACCAATTCTCTTATCATGTTGGTATTGGTAAAGGTGTTTATATTATGGTGCACAAGCTGGTTCCTATTAATGTGACCTCAGTCAAGGTCAAGGTCATATAAATACAGTCCAAATTTGCTAAACAAATAATTTTTAAAGTTTCCTTTTTTCCTGATTCCTTTGATGTAGTAGCCTTTAATTGTTCCTTCGATATTTTGTCTCCAGATGATGTGCAGAACACATACATTAATTTGTTACAAAATATTGCGTCAACATTGATGTTATGGTCATGCAATTATGCAGTTATGCAAAGGTCATGGTCTTCAGCTGTTAAAAATGTTTCTGTTCAATGTATACGATGATTCCACACTTATTCTGATATATTTTGGAATCCATGTATCCAATTTGATATTGGTGATGAAATAAATATATTATTACTTGAATGGATTGCCATATTTCTTGTAATCATGAAGAGAGGCATTTGGATTACAATCATTTATCCTGAAGTAGGGCACTCACAAGTGAAGGCAAACTTTGTATTCTTATAGCAATAGATGATAATACCTTTAACAAAATAGCATTTGATATGCGACAACATTGTTAGAAATAATTGAGAACTGTACATAAGACTTATATTCAAGAAATTGAGTTTATAGATTCAGAGAGTGATTTATTTAGGATATGTAAATTTAAATAACAGTTCACTTGAACACAGACAGAGATCATTGGCTTTGGTTGTCACAGCATATGACATGGATTTTTGAGTACGTCAAGCCTTTTTTGTAAAAATGAAAAAAAAAATCTTTTAAACAATTTAATGCAAAGACCTTTTTTATTTAACTTTCCGTCCAGACTATATGTCTCAATAATGTTTTAATTTGCCAGGGTCACACTTCTATTTCTATATATTTACAGCACAGTAATATCATAATCCCTATTACAGTCTGAAGTCCAGCATAGAATTTATCTATTCAGAACTCTTTTCACTTTATACAGGGATCTTCAATGAAAAATATTTTGAGTATGAAAAGCCTTCTCTGGCAATATTCCAAGGGCCAGTTTCTTGAAATTAGTGGGCATTTTGTACAATAACTAGTATATTAAAATAACATTAATGTGGTAATGGCCCCTCTTGATTTAGCCTAGTGCAGGAATTAAATTCCTCAAGTTGGAATGGCCCATTCTGCATGCCTAGGAATATCACTGTTATAGCATAGACTTATCTTTGATAAAGGAATGTTACACAACTGGCTGAGATATTTGTTTTTACAAAATAGGCTCGTCATAATTACAAAACTCGCCATGATGAGAATATGATCCTGATGACTCCAGTGAACTGTTATCTAATAACACCATTATTCTTCATTATCAACAGTCACTCTAGTAACTTTACTCTACTAAAATAACTTGGAAATTCATCAGTTTTTCAATTTTGGCCTGTATTTATGTGACCTTGACCTTGACTAGGATCACCTTTATAGAAACTAATTCTTGCACCAGATAATCATATTACCCTATCATCAATTTCACCATGATAAGATAGATAGTTTTGAAGTTACAGTTTTTAGGAGCATGTTTTCATCATTGAGCAGCCATTTTCAATAAAAACCCTTAAGAGCTGAATGTGGCTACATGGGTTTACAAAAAGCTCAGAATGTAGGGAGTGATTTGATATACATCTTTGCCTGTTGTTGTTGTTGTTGTTTAAATCTCATACATATGGGCATAAGTTAACTTTAAAAATCATCTGCTTTTGCAACTTTGGGTTGCATTCATGTGACCTTGACCTTGACTGAGGTCACCTTAATAGAAATCATTTTTTTCCACCGTAATATAATTTTCTTACCTTTTTACCTTTTTACCTATTTCAACATGATAACATAGACAGTTGTTAAGCTACTGTTATCAGTATGATATTTGCAGCCTAGATTTTAGAACATGTTTTCAGTTTTGAGTGTCCATTTTGAAAAAAACCAAAAGACTTGAATCTGGCTACATGGGTTTTTCAAAAGCTCATAATGTAGGGATTGTTTAAACACATGTGTGTGTTTGTGCTGTTAAGATCTCATACACTAGAGGATGGAGAAAAAAAGTTAACTCTGAAAATTTTCAGTTTTTTCAACTTTGGCCTGTATTTATGTGACCTTGACCTTGACTAGGGTCATCTGAATAGAAACCATTTTTTGCACCACATAATCCTCTTACCCCACCATCAATTTCAATATGATAAGATAGAGGGTTGTGAAGTTACAGTTATTGGTATGATATTAGAAGGCCTAATATTTAGAAACATGTTTTCAGCTTCGAGTGGCCATTTTGAAAAAACCCAAAAGATTTGAATCTGGCTACAAGGGTTTTTCAAAAGCTTAGAATGTAGGGATTGTTTAAACATATGTATGTGCTTTAGCTGTTAAAATAGCATACGCTAGATCATTTAGAAAAAAGTTAATTTTGAAAATTATCAGTTTTTCCAACTTTGACCTCTATTTATGTGACCTTGACCTTGACTAGGGTCATCTGAATAGAAACCATTTTTTGCATCGCATAATCCTCTTACCCTACCATCAATTTCAACATGATAAGATGAATGGTTGTGAAGTTGCAGTTATTTGTATGATATTTGAAGGCCTAGTATTTAGTAACATGTTTCCAGCTTCAAGTGGCCATTTTGAAAAAACCCAAAACATTTGAATCCGGCTACGAGGGTTTTTCAAAAGTTCATAATGTAGGGATTGTTTAAACATATGTATGTGCTTGTGCTGTAAAAATCTCATACACTAGAGCATTTAGAAAAAAGTTAATTTTGAAAATTATTAGTTTTTTCAACTTTGACCTCTATTTATGTGACCTTGACCTTGACTAGGGTCATCTGAATAGAAACCATTTTTTGCACCACATAATCCTCTTACCCTACCATCAATTTCAACATGATAAGATAGATAGTTGTGAAGTTACAGCTATTGGTATGATATTAGAAGGCCTAGTTTTTAGGAACATGTCTTCATGTTTGGGCGGCCATTTTGAAAAACCCCATAAGAGTTGAATCCGGCTACAAAGGTTTTTGAAAAGTTCAGAATGTTATGAATTTTTTGGTATATGTCTCTGCCTGTTACTTTTTCGGCAACCTGAATCTGAGATCTTTGGCCCACATCTGCTCTACTATACACGCTATACTTCCAAAAGCTCCCACAAAGAAAACAATGAACAATACATTGACATCTCCAAGGAAATCATTTACTAGAATGTAGTTTAGCCCAATTGTAATCCCCGCAAGGGTTGCACATACTGTTCCTATAATGTCCTTTTGCATTTCTGTTCTAGATCCATTGACAGAATTCTGGAAACCAGTAGCTATATTGACACTTGCACTTGTAACAGTGTTGATGTCCTTGGATGAAGAAGCCAAATTATCATCTTTGGATATAAGAGTGATTCCTTTGCCAAACATCCATTCTGGTTGCATTATGAGAAAAATACCAAGTATGGCAAGAAAAGTGGCACATAATTTGATGACCCCAACCCCTCTTTTGGACAACAAATAAACAGAAGCGGTCAAAACGATTGTTGCTGTGTTATATATTCCCACTGCATCTACCAAAGGTAAAAAGGATACACTGGTAAAGAAGCATAAGTTGAAGGATGTGTTTACAAGGGCAACAGCTAATACAGCTGGGATATGCTGACGTTGGATACTTGGTGGAAACTGTCTTTTTCTTAACAAAATTAGGAATACTCCAGCAGTTTGGATGCCATACCTGAATGTTGCCAACTCAAAGTCTGGCACAGCTCTCTGCATTGCTTGGACAGAAGCTGCGCTCAATCCAAGACTCAGAAGGCCAAGGCAGGTTGCTCCATAGCCAAGTAACATCTTTAACTTTCTGGCAGATAGCTTTTCTGTAGTATTATGCTCAGATGATTTTGGCATTTTGCAGTTGGCTGCTAGTTTCACTTTGATAATATATGCCAAATGCCTGCAGACGGAATGCTTTGGTTCATGTGTCAGCAGTTATGTATATATTGATATAGCAGTTATATATATATATGGCCGATTACAGGATGCGGGTGATTCCTGAATAACAACATCAAATTTATCAAAGTAATGACTAAGTGCTGAATTCTGAAAGGAATCAAATTATGATGATCAGATAAAATCATGAAGCTATTTGACTGGGAAAAAATGCCATTCATTTAATAGGAATAGACTCATGGGGATTTGTGAATATCATTCTTATGTCAGTATCTATTAAGAAACTAAGTTGCGAAAGGCATTAGGTGAAAACACGTTTCCATCTAATGACTTTCTGACACTTATTGTCACCTTGTGAACAGATACGTGACAAAAGAAAATGAATTACAGAAAGTTTTCATCTCGTGTCTTCTTGCCAATTAGATGATGATCATTGTTGGAGCCACCAGATAGAGACCAGTGGTCAGCGGCCAATTCAGGAAAGCACCAATGTAATCTGTAATAGTGCTCTAATCCTAACATACAATTCATCAGTTAAAAGCCCACATTTTTCTGTGTCCATTGATATAAATAAATGTATAAAGGAATTCAAAATGGAGACTTTATTAATTTCAAATTGATTTATTTACTTGTATTTTTTTGAATATCAATATTTCAATTATTATTTAACTGACAGATATCAACTTTTACATACGCCTTCATAACAATCATATGCAGGGAAGCGTGTCTCAGAGTTTTGATTAAGGTGTTAGATCTTATTTGACTATCAAAAACAGCAAAAAACGTGAAACTTTTTACATTTTTTGGTGATATCATTTTCTACCTTTCATAAAATCAGAACTACGACCTTAATCAGAAATCTGAGAAACAATTCCCTCCATATACGTATACATATTAAGAAGATCTACCAAAATTTTCAAAGCTTTAGTTTAATATCAAAATTTTGAGATATCAATATTCAAAAAATAAAACTGAATATAATGATATTTTAGGTTCGCAACCCACCTACACAGCAATTGTCTTAGCCATTTTTATATAAATTATATCAAGAGATTTCCAAACATTGAAATAATGAATCAAGGGATTGCTTGGCTATGTTCTACAAAAAAAACAGATCTGTGTTGTACATCTTTATAAATACCAAAGATTGGTCCATTTTACCATATAGGCCTATAGCATATCTGACCTTCATATCTTCAAATTACATAACTTTTATTCTAATTAGAATATTTAAATAATTCATTCAGTATTGGAATCCCTAAGACATCTTCCTTATTCAATATTCCAGGCCATAAGACTGCTTTTTGCAGAGGATGTCACAATCATTCTGATTGTATTTAAAGGGAGTCACACAATTTACACCCCAAACACTGGTGTCTATTCTTAAGGTCCATCAGCAATTTTTCAGCTATATTAGGACCAGCTCACGGTTTTTGGCTTCTACAAATTAAGCACTGTAATCGAATCTATCGGGGCGAGAACGACAGCAAGGTAAGGTGGTCTAACAGGCAAAACCCAGGATTGAACCCAGGTCAGCCACACGCAATGCCAGTTTGCAAACCACTAGACCACCCCATCCCCCTTCTTGCCAATTAGTGTCACTAAGTGAAACAATGTATTATTATTACGCATAGTATATACAGTGAAGACACTATGTGGCACAACTAAGGAAAAACCAAAAATTTCCCATCACTTCTTCAACTCTTTAGACCCCAATCCGGACGTAGCTGCCCGAGGGTGTAGTCCCCAATCCGGCGGTAGCCACCCATATTTCCGACGTTTTCTGACGTTTTTCTGATGTTTTGTAAATTGAAAGTTTTGGAAGTAATATACCTAGAATTACGGTCATAACTCCCAAGGTTATCTGTGTGATTTCTCAATGAAATCTAAGTGAAAACCCATGTTAAACCAGTGTGAAATACATGTTATACTCTGACACTACATGTGTTAAAACCTGGTGTGAGAACAATTAAACTAAAGTAAAAATTAGAGTAATACACGTGTTTTTTTTTCTTCTAATTCATCAAACCACTTCATACAAGTATGATCTTCCAGCAGTATTTTGGTTAGTAGTACAAAGATAAGAAAAACTGTAGAAGAAGTAGAACACAGTTGCTGAAATATCCGTTCAAATAGTGGCTCTATACGATATCTACTCATCAAGATATCATGATCGGTATGATTGTACTTATTACCTGATTACCCACAAAATGTGGTAATATCATTTGTTTATAAATCATAATAGCAGTGATCTCATCTATTTTATCACTTATCTTATATAAGACATATATAAGCTTACTCACTTTATTCTTAACCCTTTCACTGCTGAATATGTTATTCTACAGTTCATAATTACATAGATATTGGCTAAAATATGAAAATTAGTCTTAAAAATACCTAAAACTCAAATTTTCTCTAGATTTTTCTGGTACAATTAGTTTTTATGTAAGTTTGATGAAAACATTCCAAATGTTGGCACCCTGCCAATTTATGAGACATGTCTATGTTGATAATATCTGCATTATGTTCCAATCTTTGGTTTCCATGGTAACTATTAATTGCTGAAATATTGATTTTATTTGTTTCAAAAAAAAAATTTGGAATCTAAAGGTTTATTGTGTTTGAACAAAAAAAACAGTTTGTGATTATCTTAAATGAAACCAAAGTTATAACATTTTGAAAATTATATCATTTTTCAAAAACTTACAAATTTCTATCAATTTGAAAAAAGATAGCAAAATCATATTTATGTATATCGTTACAAGGTTGCGCAATTGCAATTTTACTGTTTTCTAATGAATTGATGCTAGCATATTCAAATGGCCATATCTCCAGTTCTAACAGGAATTTTTGAAAAATTCTTTCAGATTCTGAAAGCTTAATTTCTCCTCTATAAATGTTCTTCCTATGGGAATTTGCCATCGAGCCACTTTTGTGGCTTCCCGCGCTGAAAGGGTTAATGCTATTCACGTATACATTGAAGTCCAACTTGGAAGTGCATTGACCTCCTAAGATTGTGTAGTTGTCTACAACATCCAGTTTATGTCCACCTATTTCAATAACAGGTTCATACTCAAGTTTCTTATTAGAAATAAACATACTCTTGGTTTTATCAGTATTTATCGTTAATTTATTTAAAGTACACCAGGCGTCTAAAATATTTATTGTCTCTTGCACTTTAGATTGTACCTTATCTAATGACTTATCAGAAAAGTCAAAAGAGTATCATCTGCATACATTACAATTGATGTATCTTTATCCAAAATTTCATAAAACAGATCGTTCACAAAAATGATAAAAATCAGAGGTCCTAATATAGATCCTTAGGGAATGCCATACATGAGCTTAAGGTTACTTGATTTCATCTTCTCTATTTTGGTAGTTTGTGTCCTACAATCTAAATATTTTGCAAACCATTTTAAACTTAACCCCTTCAACCCTGTATTCCCTTGAATATTAGGTAGAAAATTCTGTAGACAAGAGGAAATAAGCTTTCAAATGCTGCAAACCTTTTCAAAATATTCCTTTTAGAAGCTAAGATATTGTTGTATGAAGTGCCCTACCTCTTGTATAATAGAAACACCTCAGTCCTGATTATCATATTACTTTCCATGTTACGGCAACCTGAATTTTGCCATATTTAGTAAGGAAAAGAAGGCATATCTAATAATAGAAAATGATAGAAATGTAATAACTTTTTATTCAGAAGGTCATTTTGCTACCTGTTTGAAGTATTAGTAAAACAAAGATATTTTCTACATTATCCATGACAAATGTTCCATTGACCCTTAATATTCTTTTTTCTGTAACCATGGTAACTTAACAACCTTTCTTTAACATAGAATTTCCTGGAAAAATCATCCCATTGCAAATTTCCCATAATGCCTCATTCATGAAATTTTGGTTATTTCTGTAAATGTCATTGAATTCTCTGCAAATTTTCATATAAGTCAAGTTTTCACACAAAATTACATAAGAAATATGTTTTTTCCCAATAATTCCTAAATTATTGCAATTGAGAGGGTGATTTTGAGGTTTTGCCATATTTGGCCTAAATTGAGCATGATGTCCTGTACTTAAATATGTGTTCTAAAAGAACTAATTATCTTTGAAGGATAATATAAAAAGCAGAAGATTCCTTGGAGAATCAGGAATATTTTGATATTTACCTTTTGACTGTAGGTTAAATACTAATTTTGCAATTAGAAAATAACCATAAAATAAGGTGCCAATTTATGGGTAACAACGTTGTGGTGGCCAAATATGGCCTTATGGGGTGGAAGGGGTTAAGTAATCTACCCCATATAATCTTAATTTCATCAATAACATTTTTATGATCTAAAGAGTCAAAGGCCTTAGAATAATCTATAAATGTACAGCCTGAGATTTTCCTATTGCTCCAAGAATCATACCATGTACGCACTACTTTAAAAATATCAGTTGATGTACTTATCCCAGAGCGAAAACCATATTGATTTGGGTGTAAAAGATTATTTGAATTAAAATATTTATACAATTGTGCATGAACACATATTCCCCATAGTTTATCAGGTAAAGCTATTTGTGTAACTGGTCTCCAATTTTTCACTTTCCTTTTATCGCCCTCCTAAGGTATTGGAGTTATCTCTCCCACACCCAATAAGACAGGAAAAATTCCTACTCTAAGTGAGCAGTTAAATAAGTGAGTCAATTCCAAAGTTAATATGTCAAAAGCATCCTTCAACAGTCTGCTACTTAACACTGGCACTATAGAAGATTTTCCAATCTTAATTTTCCTAACAATTTTGATTATTTCTTTTTCAGAAATAAATTTAAACATGAATTTAGTATTTACAGAGGGAAAATTTGACATAGGTTGCCATTCATCGCTAAATTTTTAGCCCGATTAAAGCCTGCTTCAGTATAATAAAGGTTCATGTGATCAGCTAGCTCTTGTTCTTTAAGAACAGTACCATTATCTGATATGATACTATTCATATTTTCTCTCTTACCCTAATGCCGCGTCCCCACTTGGCCGACTAACGACGGCGATTAACGTTAGTCGTCCGTCGATTAAGAAATTAGTACGTCGTCGGGCGACCAACTTAGTCGCTGGGCTACTAACACACTAATCGCCACGTTGGGACGCTCTTGCAGT
Organism: Lepidonotus clava; assembly: GCA_936440205.1. Taxonomy (NCBI): domain Eukaryota; kingdom Metazoa; phylum Annelida; class Polychaeta; order Phyllodocida; family Polynoidae; genus Lepidonotus; species Lepidonotus clava. The sequence continues at coordinate 28,009,248 of OW387135.1, forward strand.
TAGTCGCCGGGCGACGAAGGGGAACTTTAGTACGTCGCCCGACGATTAACTAATCGCCCGTGGCCATAGAACAATATCAAACATGTCAAATATTTTGCCCCAAACCCACGGCAACTAGTTGTTTGGTCGGCAGACATCAAGGCACCAGTGAGGACTTGATCACCAGGCTACTAACCACCTTAGTCGCCAGCGAAAAAAAAAAGTTAATCGCCCAAGTGGGGACCAGGCATTACCCATACCACATAATTCATTAATACATCTCCAAAACATTTTTGAATTGTTATCAGCAAAATCAAATTTAGATTTTACATAATCATTCTTTACAGATTTCAGATGTATTTGGGTTAAGCGTCTTGCAGATCTATATAACTCCAGATCTTCTATAGTTCCTGACATTTTAAATCTTCAATACAAAATATGTTTATCATTAATCATCTCCAGTAGTTCTTTAGTAAACCATGGTTTTGTGTCATTACGAATCTTAATCATCGTTTCCGGACAGCACACCTCTCTGGCATCTAAAATTATATCATACATGAATTGCCAAAGCCTATTTGGGTCTTCATTTAATTCCCAAAAATATTTCCATCTATAATCATTTAAAATTAATAATCTGAAATATTCTATATCATAATTTTCAAAAGTTTGACCAGGTATATATTGAATTTCCCGATTAATCCTAGTTTTCTTCCGAATCATATATATAGCCCCATGATCACTGAAGTCACAATTTATAACCCCTGATTCTGCAATTTCTGTTATATTAGTAGACAGTAAGTCAATCGTAGTTTTATGATCTAAAGTAGACCTGGTAATGTCAGTTATTATTTGTTTAAGTTGATAGATACGTTCCAAATCCTTTAACTGTTTAAAAACAGTTGACTTCCTATCCCTATAATTTATATTAAAATCACTCAAAAGTATAATATTGATATTTGATCTTACCGAAAGTTGATCAAGGCTAACTCCCAAATCAGATATAGCATCCTTAATATTACCTCGTGGAGGTTGGTTTATAACTCCAATAAAATATTTCTTACTAAAAGTAATTTTCATCTCTAACCAAAACTGTTTTAAATGTTTCGTGATTATACTTCAGTTAAAAATCAATGTGCAATAATTTGATAAACCCTCTTTAACATAAGCAGCTAACCCACCACCTCTTTTTATCTGATTCGGTTGAGTATATAGATTTCTATCTAATCTAAATGATTTATAATTCGGTATTGTTACCAATTCATCAGGAAAATTTGCAGTTAACCAAGTTTCACTGAACGCAATTACATCAAATTTATTAAATAATAATGATGCTTCGTCCAATTTCTTATATATACTACATATGGTCGATTATCACCAAATGTGACCACATGCCATTTCCATATATTTTTATATGAAAGTTCAGGGAAAAATAAGATTAATACCGTTGCTGTACACTTAATGAGAATGGCCCTATAAGGTTTTCAATGGGAACCAGGTTTTTTTAACTTTTTATTAATATTTTGCATGTAGCAGTCGAAAATAAGGCAGTTTTTGAGCATTTTTAAACACCAAACAAGTTCTTTACCGACTGAATATCTTGCATAATTTTTCCAACATCATTTAACAAATAAAATCCATGTTTATGTTTTTCAAAAATACATCGCTGTATACTTTATTTAATTTTTTCTTTTTTTTTCAACTTTCGCTTTATTTTTGGGGGGACTTTTCTGTGGTGTAGAAAGAGTGAAGCAGTACAGAGATTTTATTGGTAATGTCACAAACATAAGAAAAAAGGAAATAAATAGAAAATAAAATATATTAGAAAAATCATACATGTGTTAGACTTGTATATTGAAATAATTATAGGAATTACTTGAAAATTGACAGGATGAGGGCGTAAAAGCTACGGGAAAGCAGGGTTGGTGTAGAAAGAGTGAAGCAGTGCAGAGATGGCTTAAAATAGCATAGAATCGGCAAAAGTGGGAAATAGTGAAAACTATTGAGTGTACTTATAAATCAAACCCAAATGGGCATAGCATAATTACTAATAATACCCAAAAAAACTATAAATGCTCTCAGAATGGCCTAATATAGGCTCCATGAAGCAATACAGAGACGGCCGAAAGAGTGAAGCAGTTCAGAGACAGAAACCTTGGCGGGAAAACTGGGTCCACATGTGGCAACATCTGTAGGTAAACAGAAATGGCAAACCAGAAGTGGCAGAGGGCCTCCCGAACGCAGCATAAAGGAGATGATTGGCAGCATCTTTTCTTATTATTTTGCATGATTTTGTAAAACCTAGCTCCCAATGGTGTAGAAAAGCCATCAGATAGTGTAAGATGAAGTAATGTGCACCACCAAACACAAAAAATTAAGCAAAAATATGGCGTATGTCGATGTATGAAGTGATTTTGCATTGACTGAGATGGTTTGTTTGCTTGTAGTTCGATCGGCCCAGGTCTGAGTTTCTTTCAAAGTACACTGTCTCCTGTGTATGTACCTACTTCTTAACCCTATTTGCGACTAGGCTGGTTATTGGTTTAAAACTCTGAAACTCACCTGGAGCACTATGAACTGTGGCAGAGAATATGTATTTTGATCAAAAAAAGATGTCAGAAGCCTGTATATGCCACATACATAATATGTACTCGTTTTATATGCCATCAATTTGTCCAACAGGAATGTAAGTCAGGGTTAAAGAAAGAATATCTGAAACCCATGGGAGAAAATTTATAATGATCTTGAAATGCTGTAAAACATCATTGTAAGGAATTCAATTTGAAAATTATTATGTAAGGTGATGGTGTGGAAAAAATCTGAGGTGAGACCAAAATCTGAAAAATTACATCCCTGTTCCAATGGGAAACACTGTTTTAAATGTCTTATGCCATCAATTCATCCATTAGGAAATATTCATTGTGAATATACAAACATAATGTCATCCCCTTGAATTTTTTTTATTGTTTTCAAGTCTACAAATATGCATATATTTGAAAAAAGTGTACGGCAACACAAATAAAATAGTTTAGCTTGACTGCGACTGGACCACTAGTAATCAAAATAGGTCTTATTTTGTTTTATTTTATTTTTCATCTAGCCAGTATGTGCGGTGATGGCTGCAGAAGCTACATATTTAATATGAAGCTGTACAGCTTTTTACAGCTGCCTGTCCCCCCTTTTTCTTAACCATTTTACTGTCACAGGCCTGATATGACGAGGATGAGAGAGGGATGGAGGAAGAGAAGGTCGACAGGAAGGACAGGCTAGTGCAGGGGTGGTAGTGGCGGCAGCCAGCAAGTGGACCTCACTGCACGCGGTGGTTGGGTTGGACGTGGTGTGCTCCAGGGAGGAGTTTCAACCTCCCCGATCCGCACCACTTCCCACCTCACCATTCCTGTGAAGGCCGTTCTGCCCTCTCTCAATGTGTGAAGAGACTGTGGAGGAGAGACAGAAGGAAGGGGTCGACGAGGAGGAAGAGAGAGTTGGAGAGGAGACTGCAGAGGTAGGGTTTGTCCCTTCTTGCCTGGTACTGCCTGTGGCTACGAGCCGAGTTGACTTGGAGTCCCCAGGTTTGGCAATTTTCAGGCAGCCCTGGGTCAGCCTTAGACTCAGAGACTTCCACCCACTCTTCTGGGTCATCCAGCTGCAGTACCAAGCGAGGAGTTTGAGGTAATGGAAACTACATATCGTTGGCTGAGTAATAAAAGGTTGTATCTCAAAAAAATAGATTTTATTTTTATTTTTGAAAATGTTTCCCTTCCTCCTAAGGTTTCTGCAAATTTTGGAATTTTTCGAATTTTCCAAATATTTAGAATGTTATCAACCAGTAAACAAAGGTCGTATCTGCACATTTTCACTTTTTAGTGAGTAATAAAAGGTCGTATCTGAAATAAGCCAATATTATATTATAAGTAAAACATGCTAATTTATACCAAATGAAAATATTTCATGATTTATTTTTTCAGATAACTATCCTGAAAACATAATTCTATAATATTATGATTAAATACATGGAGTCAAAGATAGATAAAGGAATATATTATCTAAATATTGGATACGACCATTGTTTACTGAACTTATGGTCTTGGTGTTGAGTAATAAAAGGTCGTATCTAGTCTTCATAAAAATGTGATAAGTTTAAAAGTCATACAAATCTTCACTATTTCAAAAAAATAAAATGTAGTCATACTTAGCATACTGGTTGGATGTCAGGAATGTTATTTTTGTGAAATTTGTATTAGTCATACTGATTTAACTTGTGTTTATCTTAGTTTATTTGTATCAGGTACGACCTTTTATTATTCACTGATTTCCAACTTTTCTCCATAAAATTGAGTAATAAAAGGTCGTATCTGAAATCAAATCTGTATATGTTGCCATAGTAACATCCTTCTAATCTAGATATATCAAGAATCATGGCCAAATTACTTCTAGCATTCCATATTCTTCCTATGAGTCAAATATTAAAATGATTGAGTAGATGTTTAAGATAATATAGGCCTTCAAAAGATGTCATATTTCTTTAATCAGCAATTACTCAAAAAGACTATTTTTCAGATACGACCTTTTATTACTGAGCCAACGATATATTGTACATAGGTCTTTGTACAGGTTTTCCATAATGTTTTTTTTACTTTTATTTATCCTGAAATCCCATCGGCCAAGGCCAATATTCTTTTGTGTTACAGAGGCAGTTTTGACAAAGGATGGCAATTACAGAACATCAATGAGTGTGGTACATGACAATATAATGCCCCATCCCCACAGGGCGACTAGTTTCTCCATTTCGTCAAGGACGAGTTGTAATTCGTCAACGGCGAGTTGTAATTGGTTGACGCACCTTCATCAACGACGAATTAACAACTCATCGTCGTCCAAAAAATATCGGACATGTCCTACTTTTACACCTTCGTCGTCGACGATTAGTGTATCTAGTCGCCCGCCAATACAGCACCAGGGGTCCTTAGACTCGTCATTGACAACCAAGGAAAACTAGTCGCCACGTGGAGATCCAGTATAACATACAGTAATGCTTCGAAGTTCATCAAGTGAACTTAATCAGCTAAACATAGACATTGTTTGAAGTCAACCATTTAACCCTTGTCTTGCTTTGTGTAACAAGCCTTAACTAACCATAAATATATATTTTATAAATGCATTGCCGTACACGTTTTACATATCAATAGATGATATATGCATTTCTGTACAGGGTTTCCATACATATTTCATATACACCACCACACTTTAAAGTGCCACAAGCAATACTGGAGTACCTATATGCGAAAGATTGTAGTACTAATAAATGACTTCCCACAGCATTCACCATGTACCTGCGCAGTTACACCCAAGAACAGTGCGACACACACAACCCAGAGCGCCAGGCCATTTACAGGCAGAACCCCGATATGTGGGCGGCAGCTGTCGTGAGGGCACAGGAAACATTTGAATCCATTAACGTTGCTTGATTTAATTGCATGAAAAAAAAAGATTCTACAAGTTTTCTGCAAGGGTATTGAAAAAGCTGTACATTTCTGGTGTTCATATATGAAGTGCTAAAATATTTCAAATATGTCACTGTACAGCTTATACTTTCAAATTGCAGTGCAGATATACTTTTCTTGAACCTTACGGGAACATCATGATGCAAACAAGGAGAAGAAGAAGTTGCCCAAGGCTCAGAAAGAGGACAAGTTCTGCAGGAAGCGTGAGTCCCTGGAGCGGACAAGGGCAAGATGGAGTAAGTAACCAGAAACCATAAAGTTATTATATTATGGTAGATCAATATTAGATTAATATTTTGTTATATCAATGAAATGTGTACAGTAACGCATTTTGTACCACTTGACCCAACAATGTCTTACAATCTGACCAGCTTGATATGGTGATGAAAACTATTTTATGATCAACAGGTAGAAGTAGTCCATCTCCTCGGGCCTGAATGTTACCCATACTAGGGAGAGAGTCTGTCAGATCTTTCCCTACACGCTGACGGTGGAGAATGTGCATAATCCCCCTTGGGAGGTGAGGGGGATGGCAAAGGCTCTTGGGGAGAATGTGGTGACTTCCAGGAAAACTGATCAGTCGCCGGCAAAGAAAAGGAAGATGGCGGCACCAGTGGTCAAGGCTCTTCCGCAACAAGACGGTTGTGGCTGGGGTCCGGCAGTCCCCGACCCACTTCGCTGTGAATGCCACATGGATGTGGCTTGAGGCGGGCGCGGGAAGGACTCACGTGACAGAGTCCCTAAAAACAATGGTAACGAACCTGGCCATAGGTGGTTGCCCCTGTGCACGGCGAAGGAATTCGTCGAGCGCATTGGGACCCGGCCGAGGAGATGATCGCAGCCACCAGGGAGGAGGTTGAGGTGCAGTGGCAACTAGTTCCTGTCAAGGGAATTATGAAGGTGCATGCCCATGCCCCCACAAGCAGCGATGACCTCTACATCAGAGAAACCGCATGCTTCGACTACTGCTGTTGGAACAACAGCCAGTTTCACCCGCTGTGCCCTGGTTGGATGAAGGTGCAGGCTCCTCAGACCAGGAGGCGGACCAGGAGGAGTTTGAGGAGGAGGACGACATCCCCCTGGCGCAGCTTGTGCGTTCACAGGACGAGGCCAAAAGCCCTGATGCACCCAACAGGGTCATATGGCATCAGATGACTGCCATTGGCAATCATGCCGTGGTGACAAGGGGTACCAGATGGTACCCTATGGTTATCATTAGCCATGATTGGGAGGAGCTGTTGATGGGCTTCATGACCCCATCCAGAGGAAAGTGGAAGTGGGGCAAAAGGGAAGAGGGCCGAGTCCACCGGGCTGGAGTCCACGCCTACATTTCTCCTCCTGTGCAAGTCTCCCCGACTCTCTACAGGTTGCAGGAGAAGGACCAGCGGGCAGTCGAGCACCGGTTTTCCCTCCTGTAAATGTGTCGCCGCTGCTGTTATTTTTCATTTGCCCCGCTACTGGGCCTCAAAAAGTGATAGTAGCAGTTCAGGGACTTTATAATTGGAATGGTAGTAGTTACAAGTTATTTTTCATTTGCCCTAGCTACCGGGCCTTTAATAGTAACAGTAGTTCTTCAGTTCTCATACATGTAAATACATCATCACCTTATATATATATCATCAACTATTTATTGTCATAGCCGTACGTTTGTAAATATGATCCGCATACATGTATTTGTTTATCTAATGTAAAAAAAAAACGCTGCCGTACACTTATCTTATGTTATTATAGATACAAACTGTGCAATTAAAACCATTGCCGTACACTTCTATGATCTAATTCAAGAAAGAAAATACAACGCTGTAAACCTATTTCAGAAAAGAAAATAATTCAAAATAGAAAATATGATGGTGTACATGTATCAAAAACAGTGTGCTTACAAATTATTAAACCATTGCCATACACTTGTATACTTGTGATAAATTTATATGTGCAGAAGATCCTGTACTTATCATATGGCAACAAATATAAAATCGGCGTATTTGTAATATTTTGGGGTCCGATACCTTAAAATTATTATTGCTTAGAGCAGGGCAGTGACTACGTAATTAAAACCATTGCTGTACACATGTACTTGTGATATATACACATTGTGATCATGTAATATCAGCTGCATCAGACATTATCTATGACAAATCTTATATTAATGAGCTTGAACTATGGCCAATAGTATAGGGAATACAAGTATGGCTGAGCCAACTTAAGGGCTATAGCATCTGCATGTTCACTGTTAATACCCAGGTGTTTCATATGATTAGAAAAAGAATCAGTACTAACCCAACCTGCATGACATTGCTTATACCTGGTACTCCACTATACAAACAATAATTTAATCCCAGATACTTTATCTCGCATTGTATTTATGTAAAGTATGAAGTGGAGCTAATTCAAATTAATTAAATCCGTTGCTGTACACCCAAACCTTGTCTATGAGAACCTATAATATTTTTGTATGTGAACGATGACGCTTTTGATTTTTAGCTGATATCAAGTGCTGTTTGGCAACACGTATGACAAGCCAATAATTGTACACCAAGAGTTCGTGAGGAATGCACTCTAGGCATCTGCCATAGCGATTTCTTTATTTCGGACGCATTAGCCCAATTAAAACCATGTCGCATTCATTATATATATTGGTAGGTCTGTGTCAACGGCTTTAAATACATAGCCGTACACTTATTTCCTATGATACTCATTGTAAATATCATAATAGTAGCAGGATTTGTAGATTAAATCATTATATTGCATTTGTATATTTATATATCGCAAGCTATTCAATGACATGTTAATATGATCACAGTTCTTTTGAAAATGCATTGCCGTACACTGACTACATGTATATTAACATTTAACCTATATTTCATGTGTACGGTGCCGTAATACATTGGTAAGACTGTGTTGATGGGTTTAAATGTACAGCCGTACACTCACTTTATGTAAATAATAACCTATATTATATGTGTACGGCAATGCTTAATATTTAACGTTACAGCATTTGTAGATTATATATTGCATTTGTACATATATAACTAGCTATTCAATGACATGTAAATATGATCACAGTTCTTATGAAAATTCATTGCCGTACACTCACTTCATGTATAATAATCTATATTTCATGTGTACGGAGACTTAATATATTGGTAGGTCCGTGTTGATTGGTTTAAATGTATAGCTGTACACTCATTTCATGTATGTGTATGGCAACGCTTTTAATATTTAACCCTTTAGACCCCAATCCGGCTGTAGCCGCCCGAGGGTAGTTTCCCCAATCCGGCCGTAGCCGCCCGGAAAAACGGACATTTTTCAATAATTTTCCAAAATTTTCCAAAGTATAACATTTCCATGACTATTCAACACACAAAAACGGCCAATATATCATTCAAAAGCTGATTTAATTTCCGTGCCAATGCTACCAATTCCATTTCTATATTTTTAATTGATAGGGTTGGGTCAGCCTTTGAACCTCAACAATTAAATGCAATTAAGGGAATTTCGGAGGGAAATCCATGGGAATCCTGGGGAAATCCATTAATTCATAAATGCAATCCCTGGGGTCTAAAGGGTTAACATTACAGCACAGGATGCTTGTGGATATTCCTTTTTGTTTAGATTACCAATTACTGTACATAAAAACCCTATTATTTATTGAATTAAATTATTCCTCATGCTATTTAGATGCATTAGTCTGTGTTTTGAGTTTAATTATATAATATCGTTGGCTGAATAACATAAGTTCATATCTCAAAAAGATCAATTTTACCTTTATTTTCTGAGATGTTTCCCTTACCCTAAAGGTATATGAAAATTTTGGAATTTTTCAAATTCTCCAAATATTTGGAATGTTATTGATCAGTAAACAAAGGCCCGAATATTATGAATATTATGAACAAAAAACAACTGAAATAATGTGATATTTGTAGAAAATGGGCATTGAAACCAGATAGACTAGTTCCGTCGCTGCACACTTCGCAGAGTGAAGCAGTACAGAGACGCATAAAGCAGTACAGAGATGCAGTAACCATGGAAATTATACAAGTTTAGCGCATTAATTTGTGTTTTTTCTGGTTGGTGTTATGTTAACAGAGGTTTTGCCTACGATTTGGCTGATTATTTCCCTCTGATTATGAATTTTCACATTTTCATGCCTTTTCAAAGATGTGAAAAATGGGATTTTCGTGGGGTGAAAAGCATGAAAAGGGCCATAATTCCTGAATATTGTGATAATTTAATGGACGAAAACGTGAAAAATGGTGAAAATGGTGAAAATAGCTAAACATGCAGAAGAAAAACAACTGAAATAATGTAATATTTGTAGAAACAGGCATTGAAACCAGATAGCCTAGTTCTGTTGCTGCACACTTCGCAGAGTGAAGCAGTACAGAGACGCATGAAGCAGTACAGAGACATAGTAACCATGGAAATTATACAAGTTTAGCACATTAATTTGTGTTTTTTCCGGTTGGTGTTGCATTAACAGAGGTGTTACCTACGATTTGGCCGATTATTTCCCACAAGTTATGAATTTTCACGTTTTTATGGCTTTTCAAAGACGTGGAAAATGGGCTTTTCGTGGGGTGAAAAGCATGAAAAGGGCCATAATTCATGAATATTGTGATGATTTAATGGACAAAACCGTGAAAAATGGTGAAAATATGAAAATAGCTTAACATGCAGAAGGAAAAACAACTGAAATAATGTGATATTTGTAGAAAACGGGCATTGAAACCAGATAGCCTAGTTCTGTTGCCGCACACTTCGCAGAGTGAAGCAGTACAGAGACGCATGAAGCCGTACAGAGACATAGTAACCATGGAAATTATACAAGTTTAGCACATTAATTTGTGTTTTTTCCGGTTGGTGTTGCATTAACAGAGGTGTTACCTACGATTTGGCCGATTATTTCCCACAAGTTATGAATTTTCACGTTTTTATGGCTTTTCAAAGACGTGGAAAATGGGCTTTTCGTGGGGTGAAAAGCATGAAAAGGGCCATAATTCCTGAACATTGTGATGATTTAATGGACAAAACCGTGAAAAATTGTGAAAATATGAAAATAGCTAAACATGCTGAAGGAAAAACAACTGAAATAATGTGATATTTGTAGAAAACGGGCATTGAACCCAGATAGCCTAGTTCCGTTGCCGCACACTTCGCAGGGTGAAGCAGTACAGAGATGCATGAAGCAGTACAGAGACATAGTAACCATGGAAATTATACAAGTTTAGCACATTAATTTGTGTTTTTTCTGGTTGGTGTTGCATTAACAGAGGTGTTACCTACGATTTGGCCAATTATTTCCCTCTGATTATGAATTTTCACATTTTCATGCCTTTTCAAAGATGTGAAAAATGGGATTTTTGTGGGGTGAAAAGCATGAAAAGGGCCATAATTCCCAAATATTGTGATAATTTAATGGACATTAGTCTGTGTTTTGAGTTTAATTATATAATATCGTTGGCTGAATGACATAAGTTCGTATCTCAAAAAGATCAATTTTACCTTTATTTTCTGAGATGTTTCCCTTACCCTAAAGGTATATGAAAATTTTGGAATTTTTCAAATTCTCCAAATATTTGGAATGTTATTGATCAGTAAACAAAGGCCCGAATATTATGATAATTTAATGGACAAAAACGTGAAAAATGGTGAAAATATGAAAATAGCTAAATATGCAGAAGGAAAAACAACTGAAATAATGTGATATTTGTAGAAAACGGGCATTGAAACCAGATGGCCTAGTTCTGTTGCCGCACACTTCGCAGAGTGAAGCAGTACAGAGAAGCATGAAGCAGTACAGAGATGCAGTAACCATGGAAATTATACAAGTTTAGCACATTAATTTGTGTTTTAAAAATAAGATCTGAATTGATAATAGGCAATAAAAAATGTGCCTTCCACCACTCAGTTTTCATGGTTTTCAGGCTTCATAGGCTAAAGAGTGAAGCAGTACAGAGATGGGCTAAATTCCTTTAAATTACAAGAAAATACAGCCAAAACTGAAAAAAATCTTGTACGATTCTTTTATACTAGGTGCAATGAATACGTCAGAGTAATTTTCTTTTTTTTCAAGTTTTCATTTTTTTTTATGAGTTTAAAAAGAGCTTCACCATTTTGAGCAAATTTTTCATTTTCAATAAACTCAAAAGTTGGAAAGAATTAACTAATTAAACAAAATAAAGGTACCTATATTGTTAAGAACACCCATCCCTACATGCATAAATGTTTGTAATGTTTCCCTTGAGTTTTAGAGAAAAATTAAGACTTTTACAAAATTGGATTTTTTATGTATCTGTACTGTGCATGCTTCACTCTTCTTGGGTGTCAGGAAAAATTTGCCATAAATCAATAAATTACGGATATTAGTGTTCCCAACTTGCAGGGAATTTCAATATCGGTCTTAGCAACATTCCCTAGAAGTTTTATCAATATGTGAACAATTTTCCATTTTTGCCACATTTACCCCCCTGTGGTCACAATTGGTGATAATCGACCATATATTCAAATGATGAACACTAAATTGTTTCATTTAATATTAGTAAGTATATATAAGTTTACACACATAAGGTGCTATTTTAGAAAGGACCTATACGTGGAGGCGGCAAGTTGAATAATGACAGCAAGTCACCTTCATATACCCTAATTGGTATGAAACAGAATGTATCAAAAATGACACCAAATGTAAGATATTAAATGACATTCAACAATAAAGAAAATATCTTAGATATTTTCCAGAGGAAAAGAATGAAGATGTTCTGAAAGATCTGCATATCAAACTTAAGTATTGAACTATAGAAAGTTAATTATCCGTTAATGTCAGGTGTGCTTATTTAGTTGCGTTTTCTTATGGATAATAGCTAGCTCCTACAGCAGTCTCCGTCTCATTCGACTGCTGTCGTCCAATACATAATCATAGTTCCACATCATGTAAGACGTAACACTCAAGTGAAGGGATGTTCTTTATTTATTTCCTGCTTATCGTAGTTCCATGACAAGATCTCAATTGACAATGAACAGCTCCAAGGATGGAATCCCCTTAAACACACTCAGTCAACGCTCCTGCCTTTCTATATAGTCTATCAGCTTCTATTCCAAATCCAGGACGCACCTTCTAAGACACAACCTTTCCAGGATGGTTACTCACAACAACTTTCAGCTTAAGCCTGACTGAGCTTGGGCGTTACACGCCCCTTTAGTATGGTACATCATACATAGACTCCTCCCTAACTCCTATACATTGACAAGGATTTACAGCTAAGGCGTGTGCCAGTGTAAACACAATGCTAAGCTAGAGCATGGACTGGCCATCCGCGTCAGTACAGTATTCTGAATTTTATTCATCATACATCATCACTACTAAATGTTGAGGGTGGGTCAAAATAGCAAATAACTATCAAAGAGAGATGCATCCAGTGGGGATTCAGGATTTCTGAAAGGGGGGTCTGCATATAGCTTTCACTGCTCAAACCAAATACATCTCATACATGCCCCCCTTAAATATCCTGAGGAGAAATCTTGATAAGAGGCATGGGTGTTTCTGGGAAAAAGAAACCCCAATGCCACAGCATTAATCTTTTGCTGTTTCCTAATGCAAATTTCGGACATATATGTCCGAAATTCTAAAATCTTTATATTTTCTTTGATAATTAATGAATTTGAATATTTTTTCCGTATCAATTCATGCTAAAGTGATTTTGCACTCCTGCAGATATTTTCTTTATTGTTGAATGTCATTAGATATTTTTTAATGACTTTGAATGTACCATGTCAGCCATTTTTTCAGAAAATGATGAATACTTAATATTCTTAACTATTTTTGTAAATGAATGCAAAGCAAATGTCAGTGTTATAGATAAAATTATGTCATCATTTCAATTATAATGACATATTCTGATACAGAAAGGGTGCTAAGTTATCACTTAACAATTTTATTTGGACATCCTTTGAATTCAACTATTTCTACAGGGATGGAAACTCCAGTATATTTTCTTAAAGGGATAACAGTCTGTTTAAGCACAGTTCTAAATCCATTACAGATTCCCAGGAACAGAAATTTATGTTTGCCCAATAAAAAAAATCCCATTAAAACAAAAATATATATATGTCACCATGATTGCTTCTGAGAAAGATGATAAAAAAGATAATGTCCTTGACTATAGAAGATTATGAGGAGAATAAACTTAGTGATATTGAACTGAATGTAAATATTCAAAATCCATTACAGCTTCACCAAATCTTTGGAATATATACCTGAGGTCTATAGCAAATTCCTAAAACCAAAAAAGGGAGGGGTCAACATTATAATTTAATCACTGGAGGCTGATAAAACCTTAATAAGGGATTATTTCTGTATAATCCTTTATAGATTAATGTTATCTATTCCTCTAAATTTGCTGTTGAAAAAAAAGTAAAATCTATTAATCTGATTTTAAAACCAACCCCTCCTCATGTCTAAAGAAAGTTTTTCAATATTCTAGGCATTTAATCTTTGCCACTAGGGGGCACGTGAGTGCCTGATTCATTTGATATTAATTACCCTTTCGATTATCATCCAAATTTTCTGATTTTCTTAATTTTTCATTTTAATCTAATTCTTATAAATTTATTATTTGAAATTTTAATATTTTACGTTGCATTTTACTATGAGGGGGCTCAGCTGTGAACAGTACGTTATCCCTTTAAAACACCAAATTTATTGAAAAGCTATACCATTTAACCCTTTCAGCGCAGAAAGCCACTAAAGTGGCTCTATAGTAAATTACCATAAGAATAGTATTTTAAGAGTAGGAGTTGAGCTTTCAGATTCTGAAAGAATTTTCAAGAAATTCCCATTAGAACCAGAGATATTGCAATTTGAATATTCTAGCATCAGTTCATTTGAAAATAATAGAATTGCAACTGAGCAACTTCATGGTGATATAGACAAAGATGAATTTTCCACCATTATTCAAATTAATAGAAGTTTGTTAATTTGTTGAAAATTACATGATTTTCAAAATATCATAACTTTGGTTTAATTTATGACAATCACAAACAGTTTTTTTTGTTTAAACACAATAAACCATTTTTGTTCTCTTTTAAACAAATAAAATAAATATTTCACAAAATTAATGATGGTTACCATGTAAACCAATAATTGGAATGTAATGCAGATATTAGCAATATAGCCAATTTGGCAAGTTTGTCCAATTGGCACAGCGCCAACATTAGGTATGTTTTCATCCAACTTACAAAAAAACAAATTCTACCAGAAGAATCTAGATAAAATTTAAGTTTTAGGCATTTTTGAGACTAATTTTCATATTTTGGGCAATAAATCCTTAAATGTGAAGTGTGGAATGACATATATAGCAGTGAAAGGGTTAAGCACTTAAAACGAAATAAATGACATTTTCAAAGTAGCTACTATTTTGAGAGAATAGTTACAAAAACATTTTTTACTGCTTATGTGAACTGCTGCACCAAAAATACATGTAATTATACCATAAATAACATATTTTCTGTGATACTTTATACCAAATGCTGCCCTCAATCTATACTTTATGAAATGTTCTAATGAAATTATGGTCAATTTTGTAAATTTATACGTAAACCCAACTATATTGACCTAATGAATTTAATGAGACCTAAATTTATGTTTTTAAATCATACATCATTTTAATTCTATTTTCACTAGCTACATTTGACCAACAGTATCCATTTCTCTCGGCATAATATTTGGTTAATGTTTTTCACATATTGCTTGAAAATTGCCAAAAATTCACCTAAATTATTGAAAAATCAAGGGTCACATAACCTAGGTCACATGACGCAAATATAAATCATAAGACTTTTTTTATATTTATTCTGTTTCCTCTACATACAAGATCTTCCAGCAGAAGTAGATATATATATATCGTTGTCAGCACTAAGATTATCCTTGAATCATAAGCTTTCAAATGATATATAGATTTCCATATAATATTATTGTATAAAGATTTCAGAGTAAAATTACATCATACATACAGAGGTCAGAAATTCTGTGGGGAATTGTCAAAATGGCAAAGTGTTAAGAGTTGACAAGTATTTTTTCTTTCATTTGATTAATAAAATCAACCATCAGCTGGTCGATCATTGTATCATGATAAATATGAAAATTCCTCACAGATAAGATTCTGCTACTTTAAGAGAATGAGGCATTACTAATTACTTGTGTTTTGAAAGTCATTTTTGGATGTGTTAGAGAATTTATACAAAACTATTAAATCAATTACTGGTGGGAGAAGTGCACCAACACAATTTGTTATCGCTCCTACAACTTCTAACCAGTTTCTGTTGCCAGGGATATAAGAAGACATGAGGGAATATTGTAGAATCAGGAAAACAAGGACTTCAAGGCTGAAGACAATAGAACATTCAAGACTTCCTATCATTGACACAGCAACCACTGTCATTACATTGTCAACAGTAGCACATGTAGAATGTACCATGAGCAGTAGCCATGTTCTTGGTTTCATTGCCAATGTGGTGTTTTCTGTGTATAGGCTGGTTACCAGACAACCTATACTCCCAAATAAACCAGTACAGAAAGCAATGAATAATACATTAACACCTCTTAGAGATTCGTTCACAAGGATGTAGTTAAATCCAATTGTAATTCCAGCAAAGACTGCACATACTGATCCTATAATGTTTTTTGGTACTTCTGCAATACATTCATTGACAAATGCATATAGGCTGGCAGAATTATTTGAGGTTCCACTTGCATTTCGGTAATTGGAAAAGGAAGGCAAACTATGTTCTGCATTGGAAGCAACTGGTACCTTATTGCTAAATATTTTCCCCGGTTGCATCATGAGGAAGATACCAAATATCGCTAGAGCAGTTGCACATAATTTTATTACCCCAACCCATCGCCTAGAGAAAAAATGAACAAAAACTATGAAAATGATTGCTGCTGTATTTGTTATTCCTACAGCATCTACCAAAGGTAAAAAAGATGCACTGGTAAATAATCCTAGGTTGAAGACTGTGTTTGCAAGGGCAACAGCTAGTACAGCTGGAAAATTGTTTGGCTGGATAATGGGCGGAAATTGGCGTTTTCTGAGCAAAACAAGGAGTACTCCAAATGCTTGAGTGGCATATCTGAAAGCTGCCAATTCAAAGTCTGGCACAGCTCTCTGCATTGCTTGAACAGAAGCTGTACTCAATCCAAGACTCAGAAGGCAAATCAAGGCTGCTCCATAACCACATAACATCTTTGATTTTTCACATGACATCTTCCCTCCATTATGCTGTTCCAATGATTTTGACATTTTGGCTGCAGTTTTGAGTAGATACACCAAGTGTTAGTAGGTGAATTGGATGATTTCACTTGACAACAGCACACTACATTGTTGTGTACATAGCAGATGATTCCTAAATGAAAGTATTTGACAAATTGAAGAAGTAGTGCTTAATACTGAGTCATTTTGTAAACTATAGGTGGCCTCTAGGGCCCCATAGAATATTTGTAGAAATAAATGAAGACAGGAGACCAATGTGAACTCTGTGAGAGCTGAGAAAAGGCTGAGGAGCTGAGAGAACAGCCCTCAATTTTATACTGAAACTCAGGACAGGGCCACAGCCGTCAGCAGTTTGAACATATGGAGGTCACTCACATCCTTAAGAGGGAATCTATAATCTTGACACATTATGTTCCTCATCCAGTGTGTGAAGTATTAACAACCTCCATACATCTGGCAAAAACAATCACAAAATTCATCTGTGGCCTTGTCCATCTTACATCACAATTTTATAGTTTAACAACCAACTTTACAGTTTAATAACTTTCCAAATAATATGATATTGACCACACCAACAGTACATTCACAATGACATTTTAGGCTTACATAAAGTTCTAAGAGAACCTTAATAATACTCATAACGATACCAGTATAATTATTTATGCTGGCTAACTTTCATAAATACATACTACATCTAGGACCATTTATACTGTGATGAATGTCTTTTTATCTTTAGAAGAGTAACCGAAAATAATGTAGTGGATAATGAAATACGAAGAAGTGTATTGTAAAACCACGAAAGTGTGAAAGTACGAAGATATTGTAAACCGGACATGACATCTGAATAGTCACATGATCTAAAGTGACCAATCAGAGTCGAGTAAAAGAGTATAAAAGTAAACAGTCCCATCTTCGTACTCCTTGTGTTCACATGTGTCTTCTTCCAGTAGTATGACCCTTGAAGGGGTTTAAGGCGAAGATATGATATGATAGTAATTGATTGGCCAGTCGAACTCAAGTAATTTGGTCTTAGTTTAGTATATAATTGGAACAAGGGAACGGGGGACCAAAAGACTGAAGGATGGCAGGGCAGCCCGGAATGGCCCGAAGATTGACCTGGGACCTGAAGACCGGAGAGGTACAGAAGCCCGAATTTGTGAGTGGCCGACCCGTAACCACCGGGACGAAAATGCGACCCGTTTGGCCCCACAAAACCAACCACTAGGCAAGCCTCGGCCTGACCCCCACAGAAGATCAGATCGGACATCAGGAACGGCCAGAATCCATCCCTCTACCATCACCCCCCTTCCTATTCTTTTCCACTTGAACCTCCGGTCCACCTGTGCCCAATGTCCGGAAAGCTCCAGGCCCAACAGACCAGCACACACCTCCCACCTCAAAGAATACCGATTCCCTGCTCAGCCCGCTCACTCCCCCTTGTGTGCGAGGCACGACTCTTGACTTTACACCTCAGTTTCCTTGATTGAACTCTTCATTCGGCTCAGGACCAACATAACCCCCATGTCCCTTCGCCATAGAAAAATCGGAAACCCCGAACTACCGAGGAACATCACAATACCAAGAACAATTATTACACTAAAAATATAACGTACACAAAAAACAGATCCCAGGCTTCTTCAATATGTTGCATTTGAGGCAAAATAAATTGAAAAAGAATATCTATTTTTCAGTAAATTGCTACATGTTCCGACTATGTGAACTTCTTTTGGAATTATCATATAGAATTGAAACATAAAGCATTTAACATTCTAATGAGGGGAGCAGGGACTGATCTGGGCCGCCGACCAGCAGGCTCCTCTTATCACATACTCCGGGTAACAGTTCTCCACATGTTCCCGGCGTTACATCTGTACACAGGTGTCGATGGTCAGCTGCCCAAAACGGTCTCCTGCCCCCCTCATTACGAAGAGCTATTGTAATTATGTATTGATTGTTCCACTACATAAATAAAAAGGGTGGTGGATTCAATGTCCCGGGTGAGTTAGCCTGTTGCCCCTTTTTACTGTTTGATCTCTGAGGTTGTTTCCTGACCAGCAAAACATGAAAGTGCCCTGATTGAAGACCATCAGAGGAAGCGGAAATAACACCGTGAAAAGCCATGTCGCTCTGTCTTTTGTCCCTGAACTCGTAGAAGCTAGGGAAGTATGAGCTACCATCTCGACAGCCAGGATGCGCAGTCAAAAAATAACTAAAAATCCATGCAGTGAAATGTCTTCAGATTGGCCCGTGCGTCCAGATCGCTGGGTTTACCAGCAGTGGCTACCCCAAGGAGGGAGCCCCCCCCCCTACCTCCCCAGACCTGGGAGGAGTTGACATAGGCTTATAGAATCTCAATCTGCAGCGAATTTTAGTTATTATTTTTTTTGTATAGGGGTATCAGGTTGGCCTGGCTCTGGATCCATCCGTAGATCTATCCAGATTTACGTCCATATTATTTTGGTTTGAGTTTGATCAACAATCTGCAAATTGAAATGTTAAATATGCGAATTTGAATTACAAGTGCATACATTTTTTTCTTGGTCTTGCACACCTCCCAGAAAGCCTAGAGGCGGAGCCTCTTGTATGAATGAAAAGAATTCAAAAATTAGTAATAGATAAATATGGGCTCGTGTTTATATTAATAACTGGAGTATATTTGTACTTATCATTTTTTGACTTTCCACCAGTACATTAGACTCATGACAATTCTGAATTATACCAATTCATGGTGAATCAACTATCAGCAGCAGCTTAGATGTGAGATATTTTTATTTATTTAGTGAAGTAAATAACTTCAAATATAGCGTTTGACATACAAAGTCAATGGTGCTTAAATGTACCAGCACATGTCCAGAGATGGGCTAGCACTGAGTTTAACATAGCAATCTTTTTACTTTGTAGATGAATATAATAAATGATCTTGATCCTCCTTTGTTAATTTCCGCTACTCGCTAAGCACAACCATACTTCCCAGCATCGCCTCTTATGCTTTCTATCAACTCCTATTGTGTTCTTCCACCAGTATATTCCATACCTCTCCACCATTATAGTTTCGGAATGGTACCGTAATCATTATATTATTTTCTTTAATCTCCACGCATCTTTTAGTCAGTGGGAAACATCTGTTCACAATAGTTTTGAAGAATATAACTCTGGAATCCATTATCACATACTCTGCCCAGCCATCCTTTTACTTTTCTCGTACTTTCGCCACGGACGGGGCCCTTGTTAAATCGGCACTGATGCTCAACTACTCAACCTTCATTTGGAAGCTGGCCACTGGAGAGTATTGATATAGCCAAGACAATCAATTTCAATATTAATTTTCATCCTGCAGGACTCTAAGAACGCTTCTGTCTGGAATATCAAGAAGGATATGACCCAAACACTGCTCATTTTATACTAGGCTTATTTTTGTGTTGGTCGCCATTGAAACCAGCCGTTTCTCCTAGCAACTCAAATGTTCCTTCAGGAACCTTTGATTATCTAATTGAGCAGCATCTATAATACAAACAAGCATAATACCACCGCTGCCCACCCTTTTAGAAATAATTTTTAAATCAGTTATTCAATTCGTCAGAGGATATTCCTTCCATTATGTTTGCATATTTGCTGGTTCTTAGTTATTATGAGATGAGAGTCAGTATCTTGATCATTTTAAAAGAAATAGATGAAGGTTATACCTACCCTTTTGCAATTCCTTATATCGAATAATTTAATGTGTTCTACACAACACACGTATACGGCCGCTCTTAATTGCCTCTATATCGGAGACTTTTACACAAAACACGTATACGGCTGCTCTTGCCTCTATACTGGAGACTTTTACACAAAACACGTATACGCCTGCTCTTGCCTCTATACTGGAGCCGATCCCTTATAGCTGTAACCTAATGTCAACATAATTGCATCCCAGGTGTTACCGCAATAGTGGCATTGTTAACATAATTGACAAAGCAGCCACTATTATATTATGGAATAAAAGTTATTAGTATCGCTCATAATCTGAATGATTAATTTAAATTTCTATCTGATAAATAGTGTGGTTTTGAAATAGCATTAATGCCACAACAAAAATGTATATTGCACCAAAGCAGTAAAGCAGTGGAAACAATTGTACATTCAAAAAGATTCTCAAAGTCCCCGGGGATAAGACAAAGACAAATCAAACAACTCATGACAATGACAATGGATGACCATGATAGATGGCTAATGATTCAGTGGTTGCTGATTAACTCGTGCAGTGAAAAAAAAAGGATTAAAAAAACAACCAACAGAGGTCACCGACTGCAAAAGTGTCAAACTGATTTGTGAACAGCAAAGAAATGAAGGCCTGTCTCCACAAAAATTGAAGTTGTGTTTTTAAAATACCATTGACGATCAAAAACGATGAGACAATAATAAAGTCAGCCGTTCTTGTCTTTCAAACAAAAATCTCATACACCCCCAATAAAGCAGGACAAGATTCGAAGCGAGTACTTGGACAAAGTGAAGCCACGCTTTCATGGCGTCACACACCAACTTCATCAGCTGGTCATTGTTTAATGATAAATTGTTTCTTGACAATACGATTGTATAGTTGATATTTTTTCAGTGACAGTTCGAACGTAGGCCATAGTATGATAAAGATCGTACTAACTTTGATTTAAAACAGACAATTGAGCCACTGCCACAAATGTTAGTTTCACGTCAAGATTGATGCCGAATGGTTGTAGACTACTTCATGACTGTTTACCAGTTTTTTTGGACGTTGTATTGTGTCCAGAACACGAATATTTTATAATTATCATGGTACATAGAAAGAACAATTAGCATCATGTCAAGTAATCTGTTTGTATGAAAAAGCAATTGTTCATAACAGTTAAGGATAGGTAATGGGGAACTTTAGAGGTACAATTTCCTAGACTGCGCTATCTGAAATGCGCTATTTCTCTCAATCTTGACACACAGGCTAAGTATTTATATAACGTTATTCTAGTTATCAATGTTACCAGATAACTCAGATAATGGTTTGGTCTTCTCTTAGCAGGTGGCACAGAAGTATCACTTCATGTCTCCTCCCCTTATCTGCCTATGCTTTTTTTTAATTAGACGTGTATATTCCTAACCCTACCCCTTTCCTTCCGTGCCCCCCCCCCCCCCCCAATCTCGTGTGCTGCCATCTTCTGTATAACACCCGGTATCCCCAGTGAACAGCTTGATGTGAGGTTGTTTTTTTTCGATTGAGCCATCCCCATTTACAATGAGAAATCTCATTGTATAGGTATTGTGAGAAATAGCAATAAATAACGGTACAGAGTATACCCAAAAGCAAATTACAAAGCAGTGATTTAGAAACAGATATAAAAATTATTTTGGGTATTTAAAGAAGAGGGGTTATGCAAAATGAGGAGCGGGCCTTTGATAAAATCCAGATAATTCCGTATTGAGCTATGAATGAGGAGTGGGAGAGGCAGTGCTGCCACCTGGCGCCTTTTGTATGCACTTTGACTACTCTCCCACCAGAGTCACAGACCATATATGTATCTATAATCAGGGTGACCAGCCATTCTCCAATTCAGCACCACTGGCTGTAGACATTCATGTCTTTTTTTTATGAGTTGTTGGCTCCCTATTTTCAGTCAACAATAAACTACTTGAAATTCTATCCAATAAGCCCATCCCACATTGGGTATATCTCAGGGTATGTGCTAGGGTTTGACAAAATAACCACATAAGCCATCCTTATCTCCTAGAGTTGGGGGTTACTGAAATAAGCAAGAACGTTTCTATATCACAAAGTACTTCTTAGAAATTGTGATTTCTTAAATTTTATAAATTGACAGAATTGCAGGTTTGCCAGCCAATGAAAATATTGTATTTCAGGGCAAAATTATGGTTGGATACTATAGGTTAGGCTGTAACATTGGTTAGTATGGGGAAAATGCCAATATAATATAGGCCTAGAGCTCTATTTTACACTTTTTAGAGGCAATCTGTCAACCAAATTCCTTTGGTTAATTTTGTATTATGCAACTGTCTTCATGGAGCAAGCATTGAGGCAATTCCGAAAAATGATTCACAGTGAACTTTAATGTTGTGTAAACTGGGATTGGCTTACTACTGTTTCCACTATTATAACTACTAATCATAGACAAATGAATAACTATTTTAGAACCTATATGCAGACGACATGGCCAAAGTAAGGAAGTAGAGGAGGACTCCTTTTTTAGGGTTATCTACTTGGTTTGGTTTTCTGACATTCTGGTATTTCCATCATTTTGTATCCTAGTAATTTCGTTTCTCTGATTATGATATGATATTTTGTTCCCCTTAGCCTTATGTAGTAGTGGAGTTACATATGAAAGGGATTATTCTATTTAAATTTACATGGGTAGTTTTGCGCACAATTGTGGGTATTTAAAGGTAATTTTACCGTTTTGATACATAAAAACATATTGAAAAAAACGAATATATATTTTGAGGTGTAAAGTCACAGAAATGCCACGCTATTCACTCACCGAATCACTGTGCCAGTATAACAAAATATTGAAAATATTTATCGTTTTCTCTGAAGGAATCTACGACCATCCTTTATACTTTTTTAACCATAGCCAGGAAGTTGAAAACACTAGAGAGAATGAATAGCCTGAATCTACGGGAACACTGTCACTGGTAAAACTCCTCAGTTATTACGTGGTGGTACTCAGAAAAGGGTCAAACCGTGCATTTAGTAACTAAACCAAGGGCCTTTAATATTGTAATTTCCAGTCGTCACCAATTTTATCGTCATCTATCGATCGAGTTAAACTCACCTCATTCTTACTAATCTCAGTGAAATACGGTTGATAAATAACAGAGTAACCCGATTGGTGATGACCATGTGTTAGTTCTACTTTCTTGTGAGAGATTATCTTATAAACCATGGTTTAGCCAGTAAGGTGGTACTACAAAATACATGCTCTATTGTACATAATCATATATCCTCTTTCCCTGTTAATTTCTTTTATTGTTCTTGGCCTACCGACATAATCAACAGTGATTATCATCAAAACGACATGAACTAGACCTTTTACTTAATATTCTGAATTGACCTGACTATTTGTACCTTTACTCCACATAATTTCCGATATAAAGCCAATCTGCTAATATAAAGACATTCATTGCTCTGTAAAGCTAACTCGGATTCTTCCGTGTATCTACGTAAAAAAAGAGGAAAACGATTAAAAAATAAAAGTCCAGCAACATAGATAGTACTTAGTGGTTGGACTAGAGGACCAGCCGTTACGCATCACCACCCAACCATGACCTTCCCTGGGTGCCCCTTCGCCCCCTTAACACCAAACTGTCCGTGGGGGTGGAGTGCATGGAGTGGGGGTGGTGGTACTACACTGGAGACGTCGCAGGGTCTTCTCCTTCCTCCTCTACCTGTTGGATCCTCACAGTGGCGGTGGCCATACCTGGATCCGTGGACAGCAGGTCTCTCCTCCTGTCAGCATGGCCCTCACCCCGTCACAGGTGTTTCTGGGGCTTACCGCCGTCCTCCTGTGTCTGACACCAGGTAAGTCGGGAGCTATGTATCTCTTATCTTTATTTCATTGATACATATAGAACTGTTTCCTCAGTCCTCGTATCGTTATACCTCCTACTTTGTGTGTCTGGCCCATCCCTACTTAAATAAAATGGGTCTTGCCCTAGTGAGGTAGTGTTTGTGTGTCTTTGGCAATATGGAATAGGTTTGCGTAGGTATACCATACCGGCAGGAGCATGTATGATAGGTCATATTTTATTAAGGGGTATCCCAGTTAGTCCCCATTTTGGGTAAATTTCAACCTCAATTGTGATGAATACATAGATCTATATTTTTGGCATGAACGTACGCTTAATGGGATGTCAAAAAGGGTTAATGTTGTGAGTGCAACTTGGCAATGTTTTATATGCCAAATTTAGGAGTATTGTAAAGAGTTAACGATTTCCTGTTCTTGGGACACGACTCTTTCTGTTCACGCTCTAGAAAACCCTGGGCTCCAAACAGACCTGATTTCCTTTGCTTTATTATGCCGTTCCCCTTTTTAACGGGTCACGCGCGGTGACTGGAGGGCAGGTCGAACAATCCCTATGAGTGGACCTGTCTTAATGTAAGTCGAAATGAAGAAACCCAAGATTGATGGATAACATGCAGGGAATTTGGAGTCTCATGGGAATTCAGGAATATGCCTTTTACCACATGTATTATATCAAGCTATAAAACAGAGGCAACTCTGATATTTGTTACTGAATAAAATTTACGTACAAAACAAATATATTGATAGCATTTCATATTTCTAGAAAACAACTTATAAATATACCTTTCAGACTTTACAAATTTCAAACTATGGTCATAGATGTTTTACCACGAGGTATAATGTACGTACCTACCTATGCACCAATAAGCACGCACATGGGGTCCACTTACTTTGGCAGTATCATATTGTGATGAACGGCTATTCATCCAAAGTATGTAGAGGTCAAAATAAGAGAAAATAAGGTAATATTATAAAAGGTATATATGTAAAGAACGTAAGTGTAAAAGAACGAAATATATATGTAAAAGAACGAATATGTAAGGAACGAAAGTGTAAAGGCACGAATATGTAAGGAACGAAAGTATAAAGGAACGAAAATGTAAAGGAACGAAACCCGGAAATATGTAAACCGGAAGTGAAATATAAACCGGAAGTGACGTCAGTTGTAGATCACGTGACTGAAAGCAGCCAATCAGAGCTGACCTCTTGGGTATATAAAGGGGCGGTGAGGCCCGAATAAACAGAGTTCTTTAACAGTTCTCCTTGTGTCCAGACGTGTCTTCTTTCCTGAAACAACCGCTAAAGATGAGCCGATTCGAGTAATTAACCAGAAGTTCGGATAAAACAGTCGAAGTTCGAGATAAATAGTAGGAACTTAGGGTAGGGGCCCGACGGCCCGAAGAACGAGGAACGAAGGACCGAAGTAAGGCACGAAGGCCCGAAACAGTCCCGGAGACCGAGGCGTAGCATGGCACGAAGGCATGATGGGCGGGACGAAGGAACGAAGTCCGCGGGGACGAGGGCGCGGCAGGCTCGGCCCCACGCTACCAAAAAATAGGCGATTGTCGGCCCGTCGCCCCCGCGGACCGGAACCGTGGGGTGGACCGCCCGGTGGGGGTGAATGCTGGTCTGGGAGATAGAGCGAGACGAACCCCGGCCGACCCGTACCCCTACCATAATTTCCCTTCCCCGCAGTCCTCCGTTTGACATCGAGCGCCGATTCCCGACCGATTCGCTCAGCCCCCCCCCCCCCTCGTGCGCGAGGCACGACTCTAGAAACACATCTCGGTTCTTGGCCCGGATTCCCCGTCCGCCCCGAGACCCGAACAACCCCCACGTTCCTCTGTTGTAAGAATCGGCAACCCCGACTTACCAGAGAACGTCACACTGGTGGCAGCGGTGGTGCTGGAATAAGCACATACGGACTTGTGGATCCTGGGTGTTTCGTCGGTATTGGATACTCATGGCGACAGCGGCAGTCTTCGAGCAGATGGATGCTGACATCGCCTTCAAGGAAGGTGGGGAGGAGAAAGGAGGTGCGAAACCCGAGACCAAAGGGGAGGACACGACCATCATGGGTAGGCAGTTTAATTTCATGGGAACGTCCACCCCGACGGATGAGCAGAATGTGCGGGCTCAACAACAACAGACCGGTCAGGTAGGAGCGAGTTTGAAGAAGTTTAGTCTACGACCGGAGAAGTATGATGGTAAACCGGACTTCGAGGGATGGATCAACCAGTTCGAGGAGTACGCAGCCTTGGGACATTGGACGGCCGAGGAGAAAGCGGCGATGCTCTTTCTCTCGCTGACGGGAGCGGCACGAATGTACTTTGTCGGACTCCCGGACAGGGAACGACTCCGTTACTCGGCGAGGGTAGATGCGTTGCGTCGGAGGTTCGGTCAGGAAAAGGATACGTGCAATGCTCTGCAAGAGTTGGCAGGATTGAAACGTGTAAAGAACCAGACAGCGAAGGAGTTGGCTGATAATGCCCGACGGTTGGCATCGAGAGCCTACTTCTCCAACGACTACGCCAGCCAGGAAAAAGCAGCATTACATGCGTTCCAGGCTGCAGTTGGGGAAGACCTTCAGCTGAAGTGTGCAGAGAAAGGATGCAAGACATTAGAGGAGGCGGTGGAGGTGGTAGAAATACAGGAACGATACTCACGCCGCCTCCTGCGGGCAGTGAAGCCCGAGGAGGATGCCAATACACAGATCATGGCCTTAAACGGTAAGCTGGAGGAGATGATGAAGGAATTGGCAGAGGAACGGGAAGCTAGGAGACAAGCAACGGCCCGGAGAGAGGCGTTCAAGAAGCGAAAAGAAGATTTGGAATGTCATCAATGTCACCAGAAGGGCCATTTCGCGAGAGAGTGTTCTCAGCGTCAGGGAAACGGACAGTCGCCGTCGCAGTAAGCGCGGGGCCCCCTTCGGGCGCGGCGAGAGAAGTAGTAGGCATTGGAGAATGTGGACTTTATGTGGCCGGAACGGTGGGAGAGAGTGTTGTCCGTTTTTTGGTTGATACCGGATCTATGATCAGTCTGCTGTCGGAACGTCTCTGGAGAGAGTGGGGACGAAAATGGGAAGACCTGGATGGATATGAAGGACGTCTCTGCTCGGTGGATGGTAGCCCGTTGCGGTGCTACGGATGCACGAACTTGCCAGTAAGGTTGGGAACGCGTGTGTTGCAGTGGACATTCATGGTGGCAGACATCGGTAGAGATGATGGGATCCTGGGAAACGACTTCGCGGTGAAATACCGGCTAACAGTTAAGCCCCACGCGAGTGCTGTCTTCCTGCCCGCCGAAGGAGAGGGAGAGGGGGAACGAATCCCGGGAGTAGAACAAAGAACGGACGGGGTTCGGGCAGTCACCGTCGGAGGACAGGTCGTGAGAATCGAGGGAACGACGGAAATACCCCCGCTCCAGGTGACCCGAGTAGCAGTAGTGACAAGAGTGGACATAGGACAGAGTGGACAGCTGGCTGTCATCACCGGCGCTGGATTACCCATGGGACTGGAAGTGATCCCAGGAACGGTGACGTTGGGAGAAGAAAATAAAGTTTGGGTGGCCAACCGAGGGACCGAGAGCGCGAAATTGGAAACCGGCGGGGTACTCGGAGAAGCCACCTTCGTACAGGAAGTACGAGGTATAGGAAGTGATGTAAAAGAACCCCCTGGAGCGCTCGTCGAAATGATAGAGGAGGCTAAGAAAGGCCTAACCACGGAGGAAGGCGGAGAGTTGGAGAAAGCCATCATGGCCCGGGAACAAATGTTTGCGACCTCGAAACATGAGTTAGGACGGACAGATTTAGTACAACATCGAATTAAAACGGGGGATCAGATGCCGATCAAGCAAAGGGTCAGACGGTATCCAGCCACCAGGAGAGAAGAGGAACGAGCACTGGTGGAGGATATGTTAAATCTAGGAATCATTCAGGAGAGTGGAAGCGCGTGGAGCAGCCCGACCGTCCTAGTGAAAAAGAAGGACGGAGGAACGAGGTTCTGTATCGAATACCGAAAACTGAACCAGGCTACAAAAGTGGACGCCTATCCGCTCCCACGGATAGAGGACAGCCTCAACACCTTGGGCGGGAGCCTATTCTTCTGCAGTCTGGATCTCGCAAGCGGATATTGGCAGGTGGAGATGGCACCGGAGGACCGAGAGAAGACGGCCTTCGTGACTCAAGGAGGATTGTATGAGTTCAAAGTGATGCCATACGGGCTAGTGAACGCCCCGGCCACCTTCGAGAGACTGATGGAAAGAATCCTCAGAGGAATCGTGTGGGAGGAGTGTCTGGTATACCTGGATGACATATTGGTCTTCGGGCCAACGTTTGAAGTGACTCTGGAAAGATTGGTACGGGTTCTGGACCGATTGAACGCTGCAGGACTGAAGTTGAAGGCGCGAAAATGCAGGATGTTCCAGAAGAAGATTCCGTTCTTGGGACACGTTGTCTCATTCAATGGGATCGAACCCGACCCCGAAAAGTGTCGGCAAGTAACTGAGTGGCCGGTCCCTCGGGATCTCCATGAGGTACGAGCCTTCGTGGGATTGTGTTCGTATTATAGAAGACATATTAACAGCTTCACGGAGTTGGCTGCCCCCTTGTATGAATTGGCGACGAAGGAGGAGCCGTTCGTGTGGAGCGCGAGGCGACAAGAGGCGTTTGATGCAATGAAGAGGGCGTTAACAGAGGCCCCGGTGTTGGGATTCCCGGAGGAAGACGGACAATGGTGGCTTGACACGGACACCAGTGACGTGGGGACGGGAGCCGTGCTATCGCAGGAGCAGAGAGGGGAGGAACGGGTAATAGCTTATACGAGCAAAACCCTGGAGTCAAACGAACGAAAGTATTGCACCACGCGGAAAGAACTGTTGGCGGTGGTGCGAGCTTTGAAACATTTTCGGTGCTACATTTATGGTCAACGCGTAATAGTCCGGACGGATAATAGCGCGGTTAGTTGGCTGCAGAGAAGTAAGGAACCGATGGGGCAGGCTGCCCGGTGGATTGAGATTATCGACTCGCACGACGTGTCGTTCCAACACCGACCGGGTAGGAAGCATGGGAACGCTGACGCGTTGTCCCGGTATCCGTGCAAACAGTGTGGGGAAGAGCACGAGAATACCGAGAAAGTGAGGGTGGTGACGCGGGCCCGGGGGTATGAGCCTGGATGGTCCCCGCAGGAGATGAGAGCAGCGCAGAGGAGGGATCGAGATATAGGACCGATTGTCGCACGGATGGAAGAAGATGCGAACCGGCCAGGTTGGGAGGTCATATCTCCGGAATCCCGGGAAACAAAGATCCTATGGAGGCAATGGGAACGATTAAGCCTCAAGGATAGCGTGCTGCATCGGAAGTACTGGGAACTAGAAGGACATGGTTGGAGGAACCAACTGGTCGTTCCCCGAGAGGAACGGGCCAAGTTGGTGAGAGAATACCATGGAGGCGCAGCAGGAGCGCATTTGGGAGTCGCCAGAACGACGGCCCTGTTGGAGCAAGGGTTTTACTGGCCGGGACTCCGAGAAGACGTGCGGAAGGAATGTCGAGAATGTGACTGCGCGTTGCTGAAAAGAGGACGGGGGAGACGGGAGCCGCTGCATCAATACATAGTAGGGGAGCCGATGGAACGGCTGGCCATGGATGTTTCGGGCCCGTACCCAGTCACCAAACGAGGGAACAAGTACTGCCTGATGGTGGGGTGCTATTTCACCAAGTGGCTGGAGTGTTTCCCGATCCCGGATCAAAAGGCAACGACAGTGGCGGACAAACTGGTTGAAGAAGTAGTGGCACGGTACGGCGCGTTTCGAGAACTACACTCGGATCAGGGCACGAATTTCGAATCCGAGGTGGTGGCTCAGGTCTGTGCACTATTCGGAATACACAAAACGAGAACGACGCCGTACCACCCCAGGAGTGACGGATACATAGAACGAAGTTTCCGCACTTTGGGGTGCTGTCTGAAAGCTAGCTGCCGAGCAACAGGCCGGGAATGGGATGAGATGGTCCCACTCGTGATGATGAGTTATAGAGCAACGCCGCAAGCCAGCACGGGAGTGACACCGAACATGATGATGCTGGGCCGACAGACCATGATGCCACGACAAGCGATTTATGGGAGACCTCTAGGACAGGAGGAGGAACCCTGACGGGTAGGCGACTACGTGGAAAGCCTGGAGAGAGGGCTAGTCGCGGCCTATCGGGAGGCCCGGGCAGGGCTGAAACGAGCCGCCATTCATCAGAAACACGAGTACGATGGAAAGGTGACTCGGCGGGAATACCACGCCGGAGAACTGGTCTGGGTGCACGATACGGTGGTGGATAGGGACAAGGGAACGAAGTTGCGATTTCCATGGATAGGCCCTGCACTGATCGTCAAGGTGCTTGACCGAGGACGGGTGGTAGTACGGAAGAAACGAGGGAAACCGGGGGGGGTGGTCCATGTGGACCGCCTGGAACCCTACCGAGGACACGCTGCGCCAGCCTGGATGGTAGCTGACCAGCAAGGATACGAGGCTGCACAGTAAATGCTTGGGGTGGGGCGCGCTAGGGCACGTACGGAAACGGGGCACCCCTTTTTGTGATGAAGTCGTTCTCGTGTCTCGATTCCGCAGGTGGAAGAGGACCAAGGGAACGACCAAATCGGCGCTACACAGAAAGGCTTTGGCCAAAAAGGACTGATCAACCTGGGGCCATTGAGTCGGGGCGGTGCGTTGACCACTACGGTAGGAGTGCAGGTCGTTAGGCTGTAGAGATTTGCTACCTAGCTGAAGATTGGTTCTCTTGCGGATGTAATATAGGTGGGAAATGCGGGGTTGGAACGAAAAACGGCGTTCGGGAGCCACGACGGCCCGAATGCCTAAAGTAGTCCCACGGAGCCGCTTTCCGGTCAGTTCGGAGGAACCACAGCGTGGAAAAGATGGTTGGATTACAACGGAAGACAGACCCGGCGGCAAGCCGGTGAAGACTTTTGAAGTAGTGCTGACTTGGTAATACCGCTTTACAGCGTCCAGGAGACCGGAGGAGAGTAGATGCGGCACTCTCGGGAACGCCGGAGGAACGAACGGACGGCTGTAAAAGGCGAGGCCTGAAACGAGGACGGGCTTTAAAGTAGGTTGTAAAAGGAGTAAAGATGACAAAGAGAACGGGGCGGCGGCGAGGGGATGATAACGTCGAGCCCCTGTGTTCTCCGGGAAGTGTGCGGAAGCACTGCGAGGGCCAAGATGAAAAGGCAAAAGGAGGCGACGGAGGATGAAAGGACCGAGGACGTCCGGCGGGGCAATAAAAGGCCTAGGAGAAAAACGCGTAGACGAGCGAGAGGCCGCGAGGTAAACGACAGGCGAGGCGGTGACCAGCGGCGGGCCCCGGGGACCGGAAATAATAGGGGGCGCCACCGTTGAAGTGGATGGTGAGCCTGACGCTAGGGGTCACTAGTGTAGGCCACGCCCACTTCCGCCTGCGGCGGCTATAAAAGGCAGAGCGCTCGCCGGAGCAGGTCATTCTGGTCAGCCGATCAGAATTCATCAAATCGCAGACGAGCAGACCAAGCTAGGAGAAGAAAAAAAGAAAGGCAGAGAAGTGAGACGAGCAGCATCACCACGAGGCAAAAACGGAGAAGGCTGACGGGACGAGCTTCAAGTTTGGAACGAGGCCCGAAAGCCCGGAAAACGGACGCGATGAGCGGACAGTGCTGGGAAGGACATTGTCGCGGAAAGGAATTTAAGCACCTGGCCAAGCATATTCGAGGCCAGCACGATGGAGTACGGAAGCAGTATTACATGTGCCCGGTGTGTTCGAATCGAGCCTATTCGACGCACCAGGACTGGAGAAAGCACATGTGGGAATCACACGAAGGAAACCTGTTGAGGGGGATGCCGAAACAGGACCCCCTTCTGAGGCTGGAGTATGCTGCGGCGTTCACCTTGGATCCAAAAGGACGGCCGCCGTACACCAGTTTCGCTCCTGGGGATGAAACGGCGGCCCGGGTAGCCGATTTGGAACGGGACTACGCTGTGCGCCATCCGGAAGGATTCCTTCCCCCCGAGAAAGCGGTGGATAAGGAGGCACCGGAGAGGCCACGACGGAGGGTTCGCGTGCCTTACTACCCGAGGGCATCGAGAGGGTCCGACGACAGCGACGCCGAGCAGCCGGAGCAGGGAGCAACAGAGGAAGAACCGGAGGCCGACGAGGCCGGCGAGGGAGTCCAAGCAGCCAAAGCAGCAGGGAAGGGACCCTTGGCCGGAGTAGCGGAACGGTCGACGCCCACGCGCCGTTCCCCTCGGAGGACCGCGAAAGGAGTGCGGAAGGAAGTCACCGAGTCGCCGCGAAGCGCGAGCCGAGCCGTGATCAACCCGAAACCACTCTTGACAGATGACCAAGTGGCTGGAATAGTACAAAGCCAAGTAAGGAAATTGAATGCTCAGGGAGAACCTCGAGAACCGAGAGGGCGAGGACTCCCCGGCAGAGGACTCCCGGGCAAAGGAAGAGGAGGAAGATCCACACCCGCCCCGAAGCCAGGTTGCTCAGGGATACCACCGGGGGCTGAGGTAGTGGAATTAGTGAGCTCGTCCGACGACCAACGTCCAAAAGTTAAGAGAGAGGAAGAGGAGCCGCCAGCCTTCAAGAGACCCCCGGCGCAAGGATCTGCGGCGGAGGAGCCGTCCCGGAAGAAAAAGTGGAAAAAGGTCAAGAAAGTCCCGAGAGAATTGGAGGAGGGAACGAGTTCGGACCAGTCGGAATCGGGCCGGAGCATGTCAGTCCGAAGCGATCGGTCCCTGATTATCGCCGAGTCCAGTAGCGCGGGAGAGCTGGGACCATCGCAGCCCGAGACCTCAACAGGAGTGAAACGAACCACGGGACTAGAACCACCTTGTAGCGACGCACAATTTACTATGATGACAGTCCACAAGAAATCGGTTATTTCCTCTACGAAATGGCAGAAAGGCAAGGACTCAAACCATCGGGCCGGGTGGAAAAAGTAAAGTATGTTCGGCACGCGGCCAGGACCGAGGAAACGGCGTCAATGGCTTCAACGCAGCCGTTGTTCTCTACCCCCACCCCGACGAGGGCGGATTCACCCCTAGAGAAGATGGTATGTAAGCAGCCAGTGGTGCCGCCCCCGGGACTGAAGCGGATGAGGGACATTTTGGTGGCACCGGATACGCCGGAGACACAAGCGGCTGTGGACAATTTGACCCGGGCCAGTCTGGGAAGCTCGTTCTTTGGGTCACAGGGATCGGAGGAGACCCCGGGACCGCCGTCACCCGAGCGGATGAGATCGCCACCGGGACCGGGCACCCCACTTAAGGATGAGGACAAGGATGGACGAGCGCTACAACCACGAGTTATGATGCATAGACTAAAAATACCGGCTGCTCAATCCATGGACACAGAAGTAGAGGACTCGGAGGACATGGAGTTGGGACAGGCCGAGGCCAGAGGATACGAGCCAGACAGGCAAGAACTGGACGAGTCGGGAGCGGATTCGGTGTTCGGGTCCATAGGGATGGAGACACCGACGGCAGGACCATCTGGAGAAACGCTCAAGTTGTTACGAACACAGGCCATTCACCGGATCTTGCAGGGACACTTTCCGGTGACGGCACGAGCGATACGGGACTGGGACGCGGAGGAGGCAATCCAGGTGCAACTGGCGTGGCCTCCAAGGCAGGTGCGAGGGATGACGGCTAAGACGAGAGCGATGGCTTCAGCGTCTATGGCGTTCCTGATGGCACTGGAAACGGGCCGCGAGCCGGAGACGTTCGACGAGGCAATGGCGCAGTTCCCGACGGCGGCGCTGGGGCCGTTTACCAGAGAGTTCCCGGGGGTCGACAGGCTAATTAACGAACACAACCGGACCGTCCAATTGGCTCAGACTCTAGTGTTGTATAAAAACGAAGACCAATTAGACGACTTGTTAAAAGCGACGACGGAGGTAGAAAAGCAGAGCAAACTGGTGGACCCACTTCTCGAGCTCCCAGCTAGGGAAGAGAGGTTGCTGCCACCGACCCGACGTCAGGAAGAAGGATGAAAGGCCTCGAAGAAGGAGAGAATGGTGGATGCTGCTTAGGGTCCTGTACGGAAGATAGCGCGACGGAACCAGAAGCGGAAAATGGCGCGTCGCAAGTCGGGTGGGGAGGGATTACGGGGCGTTGGCTCCTCACCCATAGTGTCAAACCCCCAGGGAGAGGACCGGGCCGAGGCGGAGGTACCTGAGCCGCACAGGAGTCCGAAGCCCGGATAGAAAAACTCTCCTGAAGACCGCTGGACGGGCCCGAACCTTTGCTAAAACATCGGGAACGGACTGGCGGGCTCGAATATTCTCATCTTAAGTATTCCTACTAAAAATAAATTACGTAGTCTCTTTATGGGAATCTTCTTCTTGCGGAAATGAACGAAACCGCATGTGTTAGGAGGTGTTGAGCGTAATCAGCGAGCTGGAAGGTCCATGACTGGAACGAACTTACCAAGCCTGCGGGGCGAATACGGAACGGGAGGAGGCGCTAGGAGGAAAAACAAGTGTGTAGCTGTTCCACTTCTTCCCAGGAGCCCGCTGCGTTGGTTGGGACCGAGCAAGTTGAGCAGGACCGTCCGGTCGCGGAAATTGGATAGATAGCGGACCGGGCGGCCCAGGGAACGAGAGAACAAAAAGGATAGTGACGGAACGTCGAAGCGAGAGCAAAAACAAGGAGGCAGAATCGAGGAAAGGAAATCAGAATGAGCGAACAGTGTTGTGTAATTTTTGAATCGGCGGTCGTGCCGGGGTAAATAAGGTACCGGTGGACCGGCGACTCGCCGCTGGAGGAAAGGCTGACGCGGGCCAAGACTGAAACCCTTCTCCCGTGCTGCCTTGAGGGATCTGGAGGCGAGTGAAGAACGACCTCTGTCCTCTAGCGGCACCTAAAAAATGAACTTTCCGTGGCTTGACCATCTTGATCTTGGATGGATCACTCAGAATGTTGGACCGGATGGGCCTGGATTTATTGTACCATCATCTTCTGAGTTTCCTTGTCTTCAGCCTCTTACCGCATACGGAGAGCGGTAAAGTGAAATTTCTCCACCTGAATGCTGGTTTTGTCATGCCAGGATTGATGCAGCGAGTCGTGAAAGGACTACGGTGAATTGTAGATGTCTCCCGGAGGACCGGGGTGTGAGCAGGGACAGTAGCTGAAAGGCCCTCGCTCGTGCCCCACCGAAACGATATATAATAGGACAAAATTAATAGACTTACTAAATCATATGCTCATATCTTACCTGCAGTAACGACGGTGACTGCTTCCATGTCGTACTTCCTGATATCTCCTTCCCGACGAACGGAACAAAATAGTCTTTGAAACACATAGGGAGGTGGTGCTTGGAACGTCGGCCTCGGATGCCTCAATAGACGCCTCAAGAGGTCTGCAAAGAACGACGAGAAGTGATCCTTCATCTCTGACTTGGAGTTCGACATCGGATGAGTTCTTCTCTAAATACGCTATTTTAAGGCCGACTGAGATGGGCCCGTTCCGGATCTCAAAGGTTGACGTCGGGTGCAGATCCCGGTTGATGTCGTCCATCTTCACTTTCTACAACTTCTTCCTCTCCTTCACACCAATATCTTCAACTTACCTACTTCGAACCGCCGTACCTAGGAGCAGCCCGGAACGGCTCAAAGCTGTTGTCTCGGCGTTCGTCATAGGCATAGTGGCTTCATGCAAAGTGACATGGCACCGATGAAGACTGTGGCCTTACTCCAGAATCAAACCAGACCAGATCTTAAAAACTTATGAACTATTTGTTGGTATTACAGTCTCACGAAAATCGTCTAAAAGCATAGTCCTTCGGGAGGACGAAGAAAAGAACTTAGTAAGCAGAGCGAGGCCCGAGAGCCTAGGAGACGAACGAGGGCCCGAGAGCCCGGAGCAGGAATCCTCTTCTTAAGGAAATCATCTCATCAGTAGAACGAAGGAGCCTCCCTCTCGCCCCAAAAAGGATTGTCTTCCTGCCGTTGCTTACGGGGGGGGGAGGGATGAGAGGCGCCGGCTCCTGTCATCAAAAGAAACCTCATCAAAAGAAAATTATCTTCTTAGTCGGGTCTCCGTTCCGGTTGTTGTCATGCCACTCGGGCCCGGAACGGTGACGGAAATACCTTATCTAGTTATGTTGGACTCTCTCTCTCTCCGACATCTCCTCCTGAAATCTTTGAGTGTGTCGACGTGGTCGAAGACTGAACGTCTTGGTGCTGGGTTAACCACGAGGACATGTGCCATAAAAGTCAAACTTCAGTTCCTGTACGGAAAACGGACACCTCATCAACAATTAATAATTCCAGTCTTCACAAACTTACCTTCACTCCAACTCCATCCAAAGTTTCACTGTGACCAATAGCACGAAACCCGCGACGTCATCTGCTGAAGCTTCCACTTGAAACTTTAACGGATAAACTAAGTTCCTCTCCACATCCATTGCCATTTTCTTCTTTGGAACGGTGGGTACCTCGGCCTCTGGCTCGAACATGTTGTCCTTGCCAAACGTGAAAAAGTCACTGGGGGGCTCTGAATGCCGAGGCGACCGAGGGCACGAAGTCTAAAAAGAACATTCTTTCTACGAGTATTCCTTCTGACAAACTTCAGTCTTTCTACAAAATCTCATCTTCAAATCATCATCACCCAAGAAGAACGCAGAGAAGAGTAATAAAACGGAAGAACGAGGGGTCACGACCGACCGGGTGGGAGAGTCGCGACCGATTCTCTGCCCAAAAACAACGGAGAACGTCTGGACGACGAAAAACGAAGGGACCGGGGGCACTGCGGGTCACGACCGACCCATGGCCCCGGGCAGGAGGACCACGACCGGTCCCTCTGTCCTAACGAGGGTAAAGGCGAGGAAAACGCGCCGAGGGGCTAAGTAAATAGAGCCCAGAGGAGAGGAGCGGGGGCGACGGGGTCACGACCGATCCCCAGTCCCGGGTGGGAGAGCCACGACCGGCTCACTCATCCTAAGACGAAAAAGAAAAAGAAGTGCAGAGCGGGTCCTAATAGACCCAGGATAAGAACTATGACGAAGAGACTAGGAGAAATGAAACAAATTATATGAACTTTCACTAAGAAGAGAGAAAAACGAAGAACGAAGAAAGAAGAAAAGAAGAGAAATAATAATTAGCCGGATAGGCCCCGGGGGCCCTCCGAGGTAGACTGGAGAGGACAGAGGGTGACACCTCCTCCTCTACCGATAAGGAGCGTAGGATTGAAATGTTTCTGGTTCTAGAGTATGTTCTGTTGTCGTTGCTGTATGAACTGTTTTAAAAATTTTTGTAAGACGTGTTTTCCCACCTTTCAAGAAGGTGCGGGAGGGTGTGATGAACGGCTATTCATCCAAAGTATGTAGAGGTCAAAATAAGAGAAAATAAGGTAATATTATAAAAGGTATATATGTAAAGAACGTAAGTGTAAAAGAACGAAATATATATGTAAAAGAACGAATATGTAAGGAACGAAAGTGTAAAGGCACGAATATGTAAGGAACGAAAGTATAAAGGAACGAAAATGTAAAGGAACGAAACCCGGAAATATGTAAACCGGAAGTGAAATATAAACCGGAAGTGACGTCAGTTGTAGATCACGTGACTGAAAGCAGCCAATCAGAGCTGACCTCTTGGGTATATAAAGGGGCGGTGAGGCCCGAATAAACAGAGTTCTTTAACAGTTCTCCTTGTGTCCAGACGTGTCTTCTTTCCTGAAACAACCGCTAAAGATGAGCCGATTCGAGTAATTAACCAGAAGTTCGGATAAAACAGTCGAAGTTCGAGATAAATAGTAGGAACTTAGGGTAGGGGCCCGACGGCCCGAAGAACGAGGAACGAAGGACCGAAGTAAGGCACGAAGGCCCGAAACAGTCCCGGAGACCGAGGCGTAGCATGGCACGAAGGCATGATGGGCGGGACGAAGGAACGAAGTCCGCGGGGACGAGGGCGCGGCAGGCTCGGCCCCACGCTACCAAACAATAGGCGATTGTCGGCCCGTCGCCCCCGCGGACCGGAACCGTGGGGTGGACCGCCCGGTGGGGGTGAATGCTGGTCTGGGAGATAGAGCGAGACGAACCCCGGCCGACCCGTACCCCTACCATAATTTCCCTTCCCCGCAGTCCTCCGTTTGACATCGAGCGCCGATTCCCGACCGATTCGCTCAGCCCCCCCCCTCGTGCGCGAGGCACGACTCTAGAAACACATCTCGGTTCTTGGCCCGGATTCCCCGTCCGCCCCGAGACCTGAACAACCCCCACGTTCCTCTGTTGTAAGAATCGGCAACCCCGACTTACCAGAGAACGTCACAATATATATTGGTCTAGCTATGATAAATACCAACCGAGAGAAACATGATTGTGGAAGATCGAATAAATCTTGTAAGCTTGCAACATTTATTTACTTATCATAATTCCTCTGTATATAGATTTAGATAGAGAAGCATCATACCATTGTATGATATTTATGTAATGGTATTTGTAAAACTCAGTCATGCAGTCAATCGGCTTTTTCGTTATCACGAAGCGACGTGACAACCTTGCTTCTCTGAATCCACTTTTTCTGTAAAAGGTCTCATACATAATATGAATTCACTTCTTTTACAAAAGAGAAATGAATGATAAAGAACCTGCCAATATAACTGCTCCTATGTGGTTTTGCCATACCTTGTCCTTAACAATTCTATTTCTATACACCCCCCTCACAAACTTTATCCAATTCCATAGAAAACTGGTGCATTGGAACGAGACCTGCGGCCACACCAGAATAGAGTTTACCTTTAGGAAACAATAACCCAACCGGTCATAGAGTCATTTTGTTTGACATTAGGGACTGTCAGGGCAGTAGGAACTTGGCACCTGTCCTTAGTGGTGCCTCCGGGGACTTGTTGGCCCCTCCTGGGCTGGCACCCAGGATGATCCAGGTGGAACTGTGTCTGGGAAAAAGCATGTAACACAAGGACAAAAGCCTTCCCCTCTGAACCCACCTTCACCTCTGGGTACATCAAACGTATCTTCCCCCTCTCTGCCTATACCATAACCTTACACACCTGGAGACTCCACCCCGGGAGACATCACAGAAAGGTACTTTGTGTTGACATGCTCCAGTGCATTTCCTCAGATCCACTTTCTGCAAGACTGGAGGTGGTAGGGACGAGTTGTGTCAGTCATTAAGGGACGAGGCCAGCTGAACGTAGGCCTACTGCCTCCACACCTGACCTGAAAAACACCTTGTCATTGTCACTGAGTTCTATTCAAAAGTGTCCATAACCAAAGTTATAATTATTCTCCTATACACTTCCCACTTAACTCCAAGATTAAAGTGCACTCAAAGTTTGAAAAATTAGATCTATTACAACTCTCTTATGATTTTCTCCCCAACTTGAGTCACTATAAACGCTACAAGTAAAAGTAATTATGTTGATAAAATGACTATTAAGAATATTAATTCTGTCTGTTCCAGTCAATTCAATTGTAGTCAATGAATTGTGCGCTATGCATGGTGTATATTGCCCGTCGCCAATGACTAAACAATATGGGAAGGGTATATTGGTTTGTATTAATAACACTTGAATAATATCTCAACAGCACATTAAAAGCTAGTGTTGGGTTTGGTGTGATGACATCGTGGATCAATCCTATCTATTTTTTTTATTTACAGTTTCAAATTTAAGTTATAAAAATAATGAGTAACCCTGTTTATCATAATCTTGTGATGAGTGTTATTACAAAAACCTTCGTATATGAATATTACGTTCTTTATATTCAAGGAAAACCAATCTTCCAAACCATATTCGATATAAAACATTACCTTTCTTTTCAATTACATAATCAGATGTAGCCGAATGGGCATTATGACATTTAAGGAAACTCAAAATGAAATCCTGGGAATCAAGCTATGAAATATAGAAATTACTTATCGTCTACAGGAATTTGTTTTATCGAGGGGCAATCGTGTGAAATCCAGACTACAATATTATATGTGGGTTCAATATTTGATAATAAAAGTTTGGGCAACAACTGAACGAGCAATCCGTGTATATATACATGCGATAACCAGTATTTAGAGGCATATATGTAGTTTTATCTGGCGGGTTGAGGTACGTGTATAAGTTACCGTAACAATATCAAGGAAAGGTGAATTACCCTTTGATAGTCTAAATGAAAAAGGCTGTATTATTTAAAAGACATTCTGTATAGGGGGGTTCATAACCAGTACACCGTATTTACGCTGACCCATAAAACACAATAATTATGAAAGGTATCGTTGACCCTTATCACTTGAACTTATTATAAGATTTATAAATGTTGATACAACTATTCCTTTTTCTTTCTCTTTTCAGCGGCGGTAGGAGTAACCAGGTTTCCAGATGGCAGTAAGTTTCTTTCCACGGATTTTTATTTGTATAAGAAATCCACATTAATAAATCTTAACAGATGATAAAACATCAGCTGCTTATTCAAAAGCAAGATCAAGTAAATACCCTTATATCTACATTAAACACAACTATTCTTCCTGGTAGGATAAAGATGATATAAGGCCATGCAAGTTGCAGAGCTACGTGCATCAAAAACAACAACAGTTACTATTTCAACATAAAACCTGACATTTAGATATAAAGATCGTAGCTGTCTCTTTTTAACAGTTTTTTAGTGTATGAAAAAAAATCCTCTTTTCAAAAATAAGCTAGCAGCGTTCGAAAAATGATATACAAGATGCATCTTAGACATATCACATCCTTAACGATTCTAAACGGTTAGCACACCATAATAATGGCCAAAATGTGAATGTCAGATAAGAGTGTGTGCTGCTGTCACCTGGTTCTTTACTAATTGCAGAAGAGGATGTTGACGTGATGACTAAACAGAATCTATGCATGTTGCTAACCTGATTTCATTTTCATTCAGGTCACCAAATATGCAGCTTTATAGAAAAGTGAGTACTCGATATAATATAGACCTATTCATGTAGAAAAATGCGTCACTAGAGTTGACCATAATGAGATTACTTATATCAGTTAGTCTCTGATGTGACTCAGGGGGGAGGTCAACGTTGAATAACTTCCTTGTCTTCTCTTATGTTTTTTTTTTTTTTATCTTTTTACATCAATAAGCCCATCCCAGTTTACACCAACGTTTAGGTTTACCATGGAATATTTTAAATTGTCTCCATGCTTGTTCTCCAAAGACAGTTGTATGATACAAAATTAACCAAAGCAATTTGGTGGACAGATTGCTCGTAAAATTTCTTAATTGCAGTTTTGTATTTTGGCCTTTTTCCCATAGAAACCAATTTCCCATAGAAACCCTATTTTTCCCTAAGATACATGATTTTGATTG
Source organism: Lepidonotus clava (assembly GCA_936440205.1). NCBI lineage: Eukaryota > Metazoa > Annelida > Polychaeta > Phyllodocida > Polynoidae > Lepidonotus > Lepidonotus clava. The sequence continues at coordinate 28,050,871 of OW387135.1, forward strand.
GCTGGTTAACCTGTAAATCTGGCAATTGATAAATTTTGAGAAATCATAAGGATCAAACAAACCTTGAGGATATAGAAAAACATAATATGCTTATTTCAGTAACCCCAAATTGTGGGATCAATGAAGGCTTAAACAATCATTTTGTCCAACCCTTGTCCAAGCGTAGGATATACCCAATGTGGGATGGGTTTATTGAACTTAAAGATTATCACATGGCTATTTCACTGTTTGGCTTTAAATATACGTTTCCCCCCCACAGAACCGAGGAATCTTGACCAGGAACTAAAATTAATCCTTGAATGTGCTTGATTACTTTCCAGGATTAGGAACCGATGCGCCATTTCTATCACCGGTCCTAATGCACCCTTGTTTCGGGACTCCTACTTGAGAGATGCAATACAGACAGTAAGTAGTGAGCGCCCCTATGACCTTTCAAAATAGAGCCCTGTTTCTAAAATTCCTAGATTCGCCCTTGATATCATTCTTCCCTTCGGAATGCCCAGTCTTGGGCAAAAACACCACAATACATGTAGCATCTTTTCTTAATCACAACACAATGTCAACTAAACCTAAAGCCCCATTCGCCCTGGGCACTTTTTCATTGCGATTTGAGATATAGGCCTAATTGCAATCTTCTTGTATCTAAAATAATTATTTTGGGGAAATATGTTTATGGTATACTACTGAGCCATCAATATGTAGCGTTATGCAATTATTTAGTCAAAAGGCTGGTTTTTTATGCTTGCGATTTTAAAGTCCCGGTGAAAAATTGGCCAGGGCGGATTGGGCTTAACCTATACTACTACAAATAATCGCATTCCTAACTAAACAATGTAATGATAAGCTATAAGTCGGACACGTACTATCTAAAACGTCCCACTGCAGGCGACACTATATTAGCATTGCACAAAGTTATATATGGAATTTTATCCTTTTTCCCAATTAATATTAAAATGGTGAGAACAGTGCAATCTCCTAAAGTACCCTCATTATGTTCTACCCCCAGTGTCGCCATAACGGGACCCTGTCCTTAGAGGTGACGACGGCGAATCATGAGCTGCTCGTTGATATCATGACCTACATCTCCGTCACCCGCCACTGTGGACTCATCATACGAGCAGAACAGGTCCCCGACCCTGTGTGGATAGTTGAAGTGTAAGATATGGGGTCTCATATACATGCATACACTAACACACATACTACTTTAGGAACATGCACGTTAATTTTGGTAGATTTTGTAGACAAAAACTCTGGAAAAACTATAGCAAATTTACAAATATTTGCTATAATATTATATCTTTCTTGAATCAATTAATTTTCAGCCCAACTTGAAGAATGTTATATGTAGATGCGGAATGGAAAAATGGTCAATGTTAGTTTTCCATTATATCGAACAATAAGTGACTCCATGATTATTGAACATTCCTATGCTTAAGCCTAGTTACTTGTCGACATATTTTCCGGCATGCAGCCTGATTAAAGCTAGTCTTCAGGTCAACCGCAATAAATAAGCTATCTGTGCTGGGGAGAACTAATTTCTTACTTTCAACAGGATTGCAAAGGTTCTCTCGTGGTCCCCGGGGATAGAGAGTCAGAACTGCCAGCAGCTGAAGGAGTTCACCACTTTCCTGACGGACAACTTATACAGGGTGATTGACAAACTGGACGACCTGTTTCTGCTGCTGCAGAACCTAGAACCTGATCTCCAGAAAGCCATCCTCCCTATCCTCCCTGGCAAACTGTGCGAGCTCCTCGGCGCAGTAAACATTCCCCTTTTTGTTGGGCAACAGGTAGGCTGTCAAATAGCTGCAATGTATTGCTAAATATTAACCCTTGTATAAGGGCAGTAGAAAGATGTGACTTAAAATGGGAAATATCTACGTCTATCGTTTGACAACCCACATGGAAATAAAGATAAATTTATGATGTGCTAATTTATATGATATTATTGATCTACTGGAGTAACCACTGGGGAAACCACTCATAACAAATATACTTAGTATCTATGAAGATATAAACTTGGTTTCCAGGTTACTAGACTTGTGGACAACCTCAAAGCGGATTGCCATTCGGGGACCACCCTGGGCACACGGTCCTCCTGCACCTGGAGGGACAGTCAGAGCATCTACATCCCAGCTTCAGCTGATACAGGTAAGGCGGGCTATGTAATTATACAGCTTTGTACGCATAATGTTCTCTTTGCATACTTTGTATGAATAATGTTCCCTTTGCATAAACATATGACAAGTTACTATTGAACTCCCATTCTGAGAGCCTTCATCTGTTTTGTGGTCCCAAAACAGTCGTATATCTATAAACATTGTTCTGGGGATCCTCTTATTTTATTTTGATTGTATCATAGCTATTGGTGGGGACTCCCTCACTCAGTCATTAAATTTTCTTTGATTTAATTATTGGTTACGCATTATAATGTTCAGCAGTGAGAAGGCATTGCCCTGCAATTGTTGTTAGACTTGAGCAGTGTAAAAAGGACAAAATGGTTACCTAACTGTTGCATGAACTAGTGATAGGTCACTCAGTTCTTGATGATTGGCAGGACATAGATAGACCACTCCTAAACCCCATGTCGAACTGCAGGAGTTTCGGTGGTGATCAGTGTTCATTTCTTGAACAGCCTATACAAAATAATGATAGCTATATGAGGGGTGTATTGAGAGGCAGAGGGCCTGGTGGTGGTGGTCAATCAATTGGTAGGATCAATTTACTAGTTAATGACGTCATCGTACTATACAGGACTTATCTTGGTACATGTCCCGATTTACGCCGGTCACCATACTTGCCATGTTCGTCACCATACTTGTATGATAAAATTAATTTTGTCTTTGAACACCCCAGGTCATTGTGTTGTAACTATGTCACTGTACTTGGCTATGCCAAATATTATGTCATTGTACTTATATCCGATTGATCGCATAAACTCATGTTGATCTTGAATTATGTCCATACTCATAGTCACAAACAGCCTACACTCATAATATGTAGGTGTAATAATATATCATATAACTGGTATCCGCTGTACTATAACCTTAAGATCACATAAGCTCATGTTGGTCTTTATCTTTGCTACACATTATGAACATGCTGAAACATGAATGATATAATGTTATTATTGTATATAATCATAACTTAGCATACATGTTAATTTGCATCACCATAGAAGATTATCGTGTCAATTGCACAACCTACATGGAAGATCATAAATGAGTGGTTTAAATAAATAAAATAAAATAAAATTCTATGACAGTCAGTAGGTCAGTAATTATTTTAAACATACCATGTGAAGAGATTTTAATTTCATTCTAACTACAGATTCCCAGTTAAGGGTACCCAACGTGTGTATACCTTCGGAGGCCGGTAAACAATGTCCTATTGACCGTAAATGCATCAAGGTGCTTTGTCAGTTGGATTACAACATAAGGTGAGCTAAACCATTCCCATTATAATGTATCAACTACTATGTCATCAACCGCCAGTATAGAGAATTGTGTAAAATTAAAAATAGGTGGTGAGTGTAATGATGATTTGAGAAAAAACATCCAATCAGAAAAGAAAATGTTCCGAACTTGTTTTCAGATGAATTGCCAGAAAGATGTTTATCCGAATGCTTTTTCTATTATTACTCTTCAAAATCCCCCCAAATGCATAGAAGCCTGCTCAGACATATCGATGTAAACAATAATAAGTGTTGGCAGACTATGACACTAATATGCACAACTTCACGTTGCCCACAGAAACTGCTCCTCTCCATGCGTAAAAGCCATTGCGGACACGGGACACTGCACACGAGAAGAACCAAGGCATCCATGCGAGGGAAGTCCGGTAAGAGGCCCATGGCTGTTTGCCCCGATTACTAGGATATTAGGTGGCATTAAGCCAGTCCTGAAATTGCCTTTTGATAATACTTTTACAACTGCACGGATGGATTCAAGAGCTTCTTCTGAGAATTTAATGCGCATTTAATGCTCTGTGCCCAAAAAGTGTCAGCCCTTTGAAGATTTCCACATACGCATACACTGGCATTTATACATATATACGTGTTTATGCTGATAATCTTGTGCCCCTCAGAAGTACTAATATTATGATTATTATTTAAACTCGGCAATTTGGAGGGTTATACACATCCGTAAAACATTTTTAAAATTCTAATGTGCGTGGTGTGTGAATTAAATCCGCGAGATAGTCATATCTTACCCAAATAGCATAGCGTATTTACCTCTTTCTCCCAACAGGCCGACGTCCAGTCTGTAGCCCTGCCCGACCCGCGGACGGCGACGGCCGACCAGTTGTCAGCGGTGGCCTGCTGCCTGGTGAAGAGACGTCGGGAGGCCAGCATGTACCCTGACGACGTCCTGTGTAACATCACAGCGCCCGTCAACAGTACCTGCATGAAGGCCTTCACGGTAAAGCCTGTTTTTAACAGCTTAATGCCCTGTTTCCACCAAAAAGACGAGACAAAATTGAACGATTTCTCCATCAGACAAATACAGAAGACTGCATCATTAGAAAAAATCGTTCATCTGTGTTGGTTTAATTGGACGATTTTCTGTTTCCACCAAAAGACCATCAAATGAGTTGACAGACGATTTTACCAACGATTTTACCAACGATTTAATCAAACAATGTTTTTTTTGAACAAACATGTTTTAATTTATTATGATGGCATTATACGATTTTTATTTTTCACCTTATATTTATTTTATTTTATCATGCCTCTGTTTTTTTACTGAATCGTCCAAAGGTTTCCTGTTTCCACCAAAAGATGAATGCAAGATTTGTGTAGAAAAATCGTCCAAGTAGCCAAAATCATCCAAAATTATTTAGCATGTCAAATAATTTGTCTGTCGTCCCTGGGGAATTTTTATCAGCTGACAAGGTAAAAAATCGTCCATAAAAATCGGTCGTTTGAACGATTATCTGTTTCCACCAACAGATTTGTTGAAAAATTTGTCAGGATTTGAAAATCTGGACGATTTTTATAGGTTTTTTGGAATCGTCTGAAGAAAGGTCTTTTGGTGGAAACAGGGCATTATTTACCCTGGGATGAGTAGAATCAAATCCTGTCTTCCCTCATCTCCAACCATAACTTTAATCTTTTACAAGATGGTATGAGATGAAGTTTAATGGTTTAACATGTAATTCAGGTCAGACAAAAACACCAGCAGTTAAATTCGCTATTTCAACTTCTTGATATTTGTCAGTATTCAACTATAGGTGATTTTGACTACTAGGAATTTGCTGATTTTTATTTTTTCATCCAAGAAATTGCAAGAACCCCTGTATGTTACATACCATTTGAAAGATAATTCAACATCATTTCTAATTATGATATTATAATTACAGCATGTCTATGATTAGGGTTTATTCCTTCACGCGATTTCTGAAATTGGGAGGAAAACCGAATAGTGGAATATAGCCTTAAGTGGTCGTTTTCCATTTGGAAATGAAGATTTGGGGTATTCCTACGTATTTCATGCGTAGGGCCTATATGTAAGATCAAACCATAGACGTATGATGCACCCGCGTTTCGGAGTTTCCACGAAAAAATAGATTAAAGCTAATAGAAATGTTCAAATGAGTAACAAATGATTTTAAAGCATGAATAAAGGAAAGATCACTTTTTCAGAAATATGCCAATTTAATACTTATATTATCTTGTTTTCTGTCTACAGAAATGGCAGATTTCTCGTGCCCCAAAATGTGAGCGTTGTAATGACAGTAATCACGTCTCTGCCCTACTGTCACCAACATGTCAGCAGTTTGCAGTGAAGATGATTCCGACCACTACAGAAGAGGTAAAGATTCTGATTAACTACTTTGCTGAGCTACAATTTGCCATGTACCATTACCGACACTACGAATGATAGTAAATCAACATTGGCTTTTAGTAATACACGTATATCAATTATCATATCACATCACTGATAGTATGATAACAAATCTTGTATTTTTATACGCAACTGAGAGAGAATTATCTAATTCATAATCAAACAGTTGGTAGGATAGGCCTGTTATAATTATAGTAAAAATTAAGCCATAAAGTAATTTCGATTTTCTTCACCATGCGGCAACCAAGCCATTCCTTCTAAGGCATTCAGCTTTAATTCAAAGAGTTACACTTGGAGTGAACGTGTAAAGCTTCATATCACTGATACCAATTTGCGCTGTAGATACATTGCATTAGCCAAGTAGGCCCTATAAATCTACTGTCAAGTCTGTAGATTATAATAAGGACATATTATAGTTATCATTCGCAAATACCTTTGTTTACAGGTTCTAAGTTTGACGAATGTCACCATGGGACGCAACATGCTTTTAAAGCTCTACCGTCACATCTATGGGGTTGGTAGTTATTGTTTTTCACCATTGCATATTTCTGGCTGTAGGCCGTGTATTTCTATCTATATTTGAACCTCCAGCATACATTATTTGCTTCAATGATTAAATAGTAGATGCATAAAAAGCAACCTGTTTCCCATAAATCATTTTCGCTGGGGCGAAAGGTTTGCAAATGAAACTCTAAATGACTAATAATGATATCTGATTACCGATTCTTTGTGTTAACTGTAATCATAATACATAGTAATAAAAGAACATAATAATACCACATCACAAAATGTGTTTATTGTGTTGATGTATCATATAAAGGTTTATATGTATATAAAAGGAAGGGGCGCTACCTTATGGCCCAGTGCCTCCCCCTGTCCTCTCCCAGACTGAACTATACAAGGGTCAGGTCTCAGACTGTCAACCCGTCAGCAAGTACTGGACAAGAGTGGTTTTTTTAATAATACCATGTCACAAAATGTGTGCATTGTGTTGATAAAAAATGATATCGAATAGATAGTTGATATCGTTGACACTAGGACTATTAGCAGTTATTTGACCGGTGGCCCGTTGCACAATAGAATTTCGTTACTAAGATAAAACAACGAAAACACAACGAACTTTTGCTTAGTAACGAAAAGTTTCGTTGTAACATAAAATACAATATCTCGGGATCTTATGAATGAAATGAAATTCTGTTAATTGTTCTAAACTAGAAAAAATTTAGAAAAAATTCAGTCAAAGTTACAGTTCTTTGAGGCTATTCTAAATATAGAAAAAAAATATTGCAAAACCATCGTTGTTAAGATAAAAGTAACAACGAACTCTTTCGGTGTTTACAATATTTTCGTTGTTATGAAACCCATTGTGCAACGGGGCACGGGAGAAGTAACCCTATTACCTTTTTACCTTTAAGAATCTCGATGAGCTGCTGGAGAATCTGGTATGTCTACAGTTTATGCAAGTTGTCACAGTGGACAATTTCAAGAAACTTGGCATTGACAGATTGGAACCTATGTTGTTCACCATGGCTGAATGTCCGGATCATCCACCTCCCGTGGCCAAGGTAAAAGAAAATAAGGATACTTTTTTAATTGAAAGGTTGATCTTATTTTGTATCTTTAAGTACAAAATTTCTCATTAGAGTATAGATATAAGTTTGAATTGTTTCTTTTATCCATAACTTCGTATTTGCTTAGCAATAATGAAATATGAAAATACATGAGCTGCCTAACAGACAATGATAATGTCACTGTAAAGTAGCACTAACAGGTCTAGTAACGAACTATAATCTGATAATGTTTTGGTGTCATATATAGATCTGTTCATCGAAGCCTCTATTCCTACAATGGTTCATTCTCCTGATATATAACTTGCAGGAGGCCCATGTGTCAATATCAGCGTTACTGTTACATGCAACCATTTGCATTACTTGTTACTGATAATTTCCCCCAGACTATTTTTAATTAGTATTCATTGAATGTTGTTTGATTTCCACATTTTGCACTATGAAATATCAAATCATCACTCTGATACTATCATATCATCAAAGGTACTGGCCATCATGATCAAAGGAGAAACATGCCCAATAACCCAGCTCAAGACAAGGTTGGTATACAAATAATTTGTCCTCTGTTAATTATAGAAATCCGTAAATCTTACACTAAAACCTATAAAACCTTAATGATAGACAGGTTGTCAAGTCATATATCATTATAACTGATTTGCAATTCTCTTACTAATAGTTTAAAGGATGTAAGGGTTTGGTGTCATATTCTCTGGCAAATTAAACAAATACAAAATAACCTATATATTTTTTGCAGTGCAACTGATTTGATTCGTATTGGAGCCATTACCGATCGCTGTTTTGATTCGCTGAAACCAAGTGATGCCCTGGACATATGCACCATATTAATGACTGATAGGAAACCGCAGATTTCAAAAAGAAAGGTACAGAAATGAAAACAGATCTAGGTGTGAGGTAGCTTGATGGGGGGAGGTTACGAGAAGACAAAAGCAAACCACTTTTTGGGTTATTGGGCCTTCTTTATACAAGATAAATCTTTTTGAAATAACCATTTTATTGCACAACAGGTTTTTAGTTTGTTAGAGTTAGTTCTTTGGAATTCTTAATCTGGGTAAGTCTTATCTGGAATCGTGATCTTTGAGTCGTTGTGTCTTCAAACATTGCACTTATGTGGTCCGGGCAATGCATAAGAACTGCAGGGTGACGATGAAAGAAATTTCACGCATCTTATGCCCACGATTCCAAAATTTGGATTCGTGAAATAACACAAAACTTTAGATTTGTGACTTTTCTTTTAGTTAACAACACTCTAATTAAATTGTAATTTGTTTCTAATAGATATAATGAAGTATTTTATATAAATATTTATACCTTATACATGTTTTTATACAGACATTTTCGTCCATGAATCCGTCACGCATCTTTTTTACATTTTCATGCATCATTTTTTAGATGCATGATAATTTTCTAGAGCAGTTTGTGGATGCGTTTAGATGTGTGAATTTTCTTTGGTCGTCACCCCAGAGGTATAATCAAGAAGATTAAGTTTACATAATCATAATGATCAGTGCTCAATTTGATGTTTCCACAAGTCTCTCGCTAGACCTTTTTACCATTATCTAATTATATGGATGTTAGCTCTGACTATATTGGGAACAAAGCTCAGCTGATGGACTCACGAGTCCATCAGTTTCAGGTGATGCATTAATGCCAATGTGTTATTTATTTCTGGTACATAACCTACATTTCATTTTCTTGTTGTAGATCCAGTTAATGTGCAAATTACTTGAAAAGCTGGGGGACACAACTTGCATATTCTGGTAAGTAATACGATTCTTCGGTATGCCCTTTGACTGTCCAATTTGTATAGCACTAAGCATTACACAAAATGAAGACCAGTAACTGCATACAGATATACATTATTATTTTACATTATTTTTACATGCAGAGGCATATATATATATATATATATATATTTGTGTGTGTGTGTATTATATATATATAACAAGGCCATAATAACTCACATACTGATTGAACTCAGTTTCCCACCAATATATCCTAATTGTTTATTATCTTGCATCACTTGCAGTTAATGAATAGTTGTGTTTATTACCTTGTAGCCCATTGAAGATCAACAGGTTGACACGGCCAACAGAAGCAGACCAACCAACTGCTAAAATACGAGCAGAGCGCTGTCTTGGCTTGCAGACTCTAGACAGAAGCGCTCTCACCTCCGAACATCTCAGGGAACTTCAACAATGCAAACTGTGCCAGGTAACTTAAAACTCAGCATTTCAGGGATCACGTAATTATACTTATATATATATATAAGAAGGGATGGCTTATGTAACAAGACAAATTTGCAAAGTTAGGTTGTAATTACTATATTTATTAAAATGTACTTAACTGATTCAGGAAGGTGATAAAGGAAGTACACAGGGAGCAAACGCAATGGACCCATACAATTGGTGTGGACGGAATGATGAATTAACCGAAGAAGACGTTGAAAACTCTGTTGGAAACATCTGTGACTTGTTTTCCGCGAGAGATGGGGGAGATATCCCTGCAGAGGAACTGTGCAGACAACAGGAATGTTTTATCAAAAAAGCAGTTAATGTTATCACAAAAAAGTAAGGTTCCTATATTTTTGTTCGCAAGAAATTTGCAAATGTTTACCACGAATTCAAATTGATAACATTCTTTGTATCTATCTCTAATACTCTTAGGTTTTTGTCGTTAGCCCTGGACCACTTTTTATTTTTTGCCTAATTGTCAATTTACTCATGTCTGACTGTGAAGTCCAGCCTGGGTTATGCAATGATAATACTCATTTCTGTTTCAGCAATATCACGGTGGACAGCTTTTCTATTGTGGGCTCCATAGGCATTTTTCTTCCTATTGATAAAGTTAATGGATCAGTACGTACATTTCTTTCATAACAAAGATAGAGATCAATGCATTATTTTCCCTTTGACAGCTTAACTCTGACTAGAACTGGTTTCATCTGTCATTTTATATATCATGATATCATCTACACACTATACTATGTTATAGTGATAAGGTTTGATCCACATAATTATATATAGGTTTGAATTATATTATCTATATTTTATTAGTCATTTTTGTTTCTTTATATGTCTAGCCAACCTTCCCATGTACAAAAACATATAGACTGTGTCCCTATGTACACCAAAGACTGAGGCTGTGGCTAGGAGCGCAGATTCAAACTACAGTCAGAGGGCGACGTCAAGGTAAAGTCTGGTTTACACAATACGATAGGCCCTATCACCATTTCCACAATGATTGACATAGCAATTAGAAAATAGTATTTGTTAATGTGAACTCAAAGTAAGGAAATGAGTGTTAGAATCATAATTGGGAACATAATACGGCTATTGGGAAGGTATGGACAACTGTAGGGGTTGTCATGAGGGGTAATTAGGAGACTATCGTTAGCATTTTTGTAGAATAACCAAATGTGTAACCCTTTTACGCGTCGACCTCTAGCACATCTTTTCTGTGAACCATATCCGAAACCTTTTGTAATACATGTAACCAGTAAGCATTGTACATTCGACTCTGTAGCGGACATGGAATGGACCAGTCATATAACGCTCACTAGTACTAGACATCGACTTGCAGCATGATTTTAGATAATTCTAGGACAGACTATGCAATTTTCTTTTCTATTTTAGTTACCTGTGACACGCCTGAGGTGGTTAGGAGGGCCAGACATATGGAGGTGAAGCATGTGCCTGGCATTCTGAAGATGGAAGATCTCGACTGTCTGACCCCAGAGGCCGCCTGGAACATGGTGACGGATTACAGTCTGAATCTGGATGACTGGACACCCACCCAAGCCCGAGTGCTTGTAGACAAGATTGTTATTGTAAGAACATACATCCTAGTATCCTTATTTTCACGACTGTCTTAAATGTTAGGTCATAATTATAGCCAATTGTATTTTTCAAACTATGGAGATAATGAAATCTCCCAGTGCTGAACTAATGAGATGTTCAAATTCGTTTCATGGGTTCCTGTTCTAAAGATATTACTCTTCTCACTATGTAAAAGACATCAACAGGACAAATACCCTACGAATGAATACATTACCTAATAGAAAGTGTACTTTTCATATGGATGAGAGCATTTCAAACACTTGGAGACCTTTGATTTCTTTCACCTTTTCTAGCCAGTTATATTGTAGAATATGTGTGGTAAATGCCCCAATCAAACCTTTCCCTTGAATATGTGTTTAACTCAAGGGCTCAAAAAGCTGATAAGCTTATAAGGGGTTGTATTTTCGCCTACAGGTCTCATAGTGTGTTTACACTCTTTATGTCTGCCACTGGTTAAACTATAGAATAGAAAATAATGCATTCCTTTTACAGCATGTAGGCAAGAGAGATACCTCAGAGCTGAGTGTCGACGAGTTGAGGGCGCTGGGACTCCTTCTTGTATCCCTTAGTCCTGAGGAGATAGGTCAACTGAAGGTGGTCGACAGTATCACCATTGGGTTGCTAGGGTCCTCCCCTCATTGGACCAGGGCTCAGGTAAGATTTTACTTCTTTTTATATAGAAAAAGACATCAAGCAATGTTACATGTTGGTCTTGTAATTCGTCCAGTAATTGCCGAGTATATAAATATCATCTTATCAAAGTATATTCAGAGTATGTAATATCATCTGATTCAAAGTTATGGTATTTACGACGTCCATGCCTATCGTGACAATGACCAAATCCGAATGTCAAAAATAATCTAATAATATATCAAACGCCACTCATGAAACACTCCAGTTGTGGATTGCCATCCAAACTATATAACTATGTAGATATGATTATATATAATGTATGAAATTATCATGTAGCTTATCGCTACGAAGTGTTTTAGCAATAGAAAAAATAAAGATTCAAAATAAATTAATATTTTTGGATTTTCCCAGAAAAGGGCCTGGGTGCTGCAGTATATGGACCAGGAGGAGCGGACCCCCGACATCCTGAGTGTGGACGACGTGCTCGTGCTCCAGAACTTGGTGGAGGGTTTCTCCTCCAGGGAGGCAGGCGCCATTCCCACCGAATCCATTAAGTGAGTGCAAGGGGAAGGGCTTATTTTTCTAAAGGAGGCGATTTCACTTAACAAAATCTAAAAAAGGTGTTTTTTTAAAGGAGCACAAACAGCATCAAGCTAACAGACCAACTGGTTCTGTAGTGTAGTGGTTATCACGTTCGCCTAACACCCGAAAGGTCCTGGGTTCGAAACCTGGCGGAACCTACCTGTTGCATTTTTCTCCATTAAGGCTTCTGTAAAGCAATGGGCAACGGGAGATCCACAACTCTAGTATTGCTGAAACAATTGGCCAAAGTGAAACCAAATAAAGGTTTTAAAAAAGTAAGATTTCCACAAAAGAAGGATAATTTCATTGAGTTCGTTGTAAGGCTAAGCCAATAATAATTATTAGGCCTATGAGGAATAAAATGCTCTGCTCTCCATTTTAAAAAATGTCCCGATCAAGACCAGAAAAAGTCAACTAAGCTGGAAAGATTTCCAATATGGCAAATTCTCAAGGAATCAAATTGTAACCCCTAAGGGACCAAATTTCAATGAGGGCAAATGTTTTGTCAGAACCAATAAATGGGTCAGACTTAGTTTCGTGCTACCCAATTCAGAGTGAAAAAATTGTCCGCCTGGCAAAACCTCAGAATCTTTGAAGTAATTTAGATATGCCCAAATAGGTTTAACTTAAGCCAATTACCTAAAATGATATGGCATCTGAACTTGTGTGGCACCATGCTTTCCTTTGGTTTTCCATCAAAAGATATCAACTGCTAGGTTCCACCGGGTTTCGAACCCAGGACCTTTCGCGTGTTAGGCGAAAGTGATAACCACTACACTACGGAACCAGTTGGTCCCACCTCCTGTTTATACAATGTTTCCAACAATCTTTTCTTCTCTTTCAATATTATATATAATTTGCCACTTATCATTCTGGACACACATGCTAAACAGTCTTTGGTCTGATTTTCTGGACTGTGGTTTCTCTACATATGCAGATCCAGAGTCAGTACTCTAGGGTGGCTGGGGGTACTGTCCAGAAAAAAACGCCCAGTAAAAAGCTCTCCCCATAAAAATTGTCTTAGATGGCAATAGCCCCGCCCCCCTACAGACATTTGAAGCACGCGTATTACTGTTTATGAGTTGTAATATGCAACAAAAAAGGAACAGCTGACCAATATGAAAAATCTCTCTGGCAGCGGTGGGATTCGAACCCACGCCTCCGGAGAGACTGGTGCCTTAAACCAGCGCCTTAGACCGCTCGGCCACGCTACCTGTATGTAATGCAACATGGAAGTCACTGTCAATATGCCAATATGTCATTTGCAACTGAACTACATTCATAAGGTACTGAGATAATAATCAGGGCACACTAGCATAAACAAATCAGTTCTATTTCATTGTCCCACAAACAAGTGAATACTGTTACATAGACAAACAATGATCATCAGGATCATTTGGTCTTCACAATGAATTTCACTGATAAGCTACTTGGAAAGTGTTGTGTTTCTAACAATCGTAAAGTGACCAGAATGGTACCTAATGACCAATATCAAAAAGGTTTCATGGCAGCGGTGGGATTCGAACCCACGCCTCCGAAGAGACTGGTGCCTAAAACCAGCGCCTTAGACCGCTCAGCCACGCTACCCATATGTAATGCACCATGAGAGTCACTGCCAATATTGCCAAGTTTTTACAATTGAACTCCATTTTTAAGGAACTGAGATGATAATCACATAACATACATGTTCTATTTCCCACAAACAAATGAAAACTGTCAGATGAACAAAACATGGCCATCAGAATCATATGGTCTTTATAATGAATTTCACAGATAAGTTTTTTGGAAGATATTATGTTTTTAACATTTATAGTGTCACCAGAAAGGGAAGAGCTGACCAATATGAAAAATCTTTCCTGGCAGCGGTGGGATTCGAACCCACGCCTCCGAAGAGACTGGTGCCTTAAACCAGCGCCTTAGACCGCTCGGCCACGCTACCTGTATGTAATGCAACATGGAAGTCACTGTCAATATGCCAATATGTCATTTGCAACTGAACTACATTCATAAGCTACTGAGATAATAATCAGGGCACACTAGCATAAACAAATCAGTTCTATTTCATTGTCCCACAAACAAGTGAATACTGTTACATAGACAAACAATGATCATCAGGATCATTTGGTCTTCACAATGAATTTCACTGATAAGCTACTTGGAAAGTGTTGTGTTTCTAACAATCGTAAAGTGACCAGAATGGTACCTAATGACCAATATCAAAAAGGTTTCATGGCAGCGGTGGGATTCGAACCCACGCCTCCGAAGAGACTGGTGCCTAAAACCAGCGCCTTAGACCGCTCGGCCACGCTACCCATATGTAATGCACCATGAGAGTCACTGCCAATATTGCCAAGTTTTTACAATTGAACTCCATTTTTAAGGAACTGAGATGATAATCACATAACATACATGTTCTATTTCCCACAAACAAATGAAAACTGTCAGATGAACAAAACATGGCCATCAGAATCATATGGTCTTTATAATGAATTTCACAGATAAGTTTTTTGGAAGATATTATGTTTTTAACATTTATAGTGTCACCAGAAAGGGAAGAGCTGACCAATATGAAAAATCTTTCCTGGCAGCGGTGGGATTCGAACCCACGCCTCCGAAGAGACTGGTGCCTTAAACCAGCGCCTTAGACCGCTCGGCCACGCTACCTGTATGTAATGCAACATGGAAGTCACTGTCAATATGCCAATATGTCATTTGCAACTGAACTACATTCATAAGGTACTGAGATAATAATCAGGGCACACTAGCATAAACAAATCAGTTCTATTTCATTGTCCCACAAACAAGTGAATACTGTTACATAGACAAACAATGATCATCAGGATCATTTGGTCTTCACAATGAATTTCACTGATAAGCTACTTGGAAAGTGTTGTGTTTCTAACAATCGTAAAGTGACCAGAATGGTACCTAATGACCAATATCAAAAAGGTTTCATGGCAGCGGTGGGATTCGAACCCACGCCTCCGAAGAGACTGGTGCCTAAAACCAGCGCCTTAGACCGCTCGGCCACGCTACCCATATGTAATGCACCATGAGAGTCACTGCCAATATTGCCAAGTTTTTACAATTGAACTCCATTTTTAAGGAACTGAGATGATAATCACATAACATACATGTTCTATTTCCCACAAACAAATGAAAACTGTCAGATAAACAAAACATGGCCATCAGAATCATATGGTCTTTATAATGAATTTCACAGATAAGTTTTTTGGAAGATATTATGTTTTTAACATTTATAGTGTCACCAGAAAGGGAAGAGCTGACCAATATGAAAAATCTTTCCTGGCAGCGGTGGGATTCGAACCCACGCCTCCGAAGAGACTGGTGCCTTAAACCAGCGCCTTAGACCACTCGGCCACGCTACCTGTATGTAATGCAACATGGAAGTCACTGTCAATATGCCAATATGTCATTTGCAACTGAACTACATTCATAAGGTACTGAGATAATAATCAGGGCACACTAGCATAAACAAATCAGTTCTATTTCATTGTCCCACAAACAAGTGAATACTGTTACATAGACAAACAATGATCATCAGGATCATTTGGTTTTCACAATGAATTTCACTGATAAGCTACTTGGTAAGTGTTATGTTTCTAACAATTTTAAAGTGATCAGAATGGTACCTAATGACCATTATAAAAAAGGTTTCCTGGCAGCGGTGGGATTCGAACCCACGCCTCCGAAGAGACCAAAAACCAGCGCCTTAGACCGCTCGGCCACGCTACCCATATGTATTGCACCAGGAGAGCTACTGCCAATATTGCCAAGTATTTACAACTGAACTCCATTTTCAAGAGCTGAGATAATAATCACAAGACATATATTTTTTATTTCAATGTCCCACAAACCAATGAAAACTGCCAGATGAACAAAACATGGCCAACAGAATCATGTGGTCTTAACAATAAATTTCACAGATAAGCTATTTGGAAGATATCATGTTTCAAACATTTTATAGTGTCACGCATAATCTCCTCTTCCAGAAAAAAAACAACCATGGCAGACCATGCTATTAGAACTTAGATAATTCCCTTTTAGTAATATTTTTCGCGAGAGTCTTAATGAGAGTTTAATTCCTTTCCCTCCCACTCTTATTTTTCCTTTTGTTCCTTTTTGATTCTCTCAGTTTTTACAGTTCTTGTTATAAATTTCTGTGCTTAGGGAGACATCAGCGGTGCTGGGGTCCCTGCAGCTGTGTGACCCGGTCCTGATCACTGTACTCATTGACCACCTGAAGACCGCTCACGGTAACGTCTCCACATGGGACGAGTCCCAGATGGCCGAGTACAGCAACCTCCTGGGTGTGTTCTACATTCTTAAATTTTATCGTAACAAATTATTTTAGATGTTCGAAATTTACCTGAAATTTATCTGAAATAACATGTATCATTGACGCTCTATGTCCTTTTTAAAACCAAAGCCCTTGTTCCTTTTTGTTTGTTTTTTTAATAATAATATTTTATTTTGTCGTCTTCAGAATATACATCTGTTCTTCCAGGCGTTACAAAAATATACTACTATGGTATATTACAATTTATAATATTATCATTTTTTCATATTGGTTTTTGTACAAATATATACATATTTATATATCAAATTAAATATACATGTAAATGAATTTACGAATTGGAAGCAAGTCGAATCATCCCCCTGTAACTATGTTATACCTCAAAAATATTATTTATCATTAATTTATTTTCATCTGTAGAGATGTACAAGTACTTTCTCGGTCTTTTCCTTGTATCTAAAATTATTTCACCAATTTTTGCCCTGTGTAGATACACTTGGATGGTGTTTTCATTGTACAATTAAAATTCTGTTATCCCCGCAGGTGGTTTGACGGTAACTGAACTGAATACCCTGGGTCCCACCGTGGTCAGCCATATCCCCGACCACGTATGGCTATACCACACCGACGAGGACAAGTACGATGTAAGTGAAGGGAAAAAGGGCACTGCTCAAAATGATAACGTATGTGCAAACTCGGACGATTAATAAAAAAAAAATCCGTCCATTCAAACTTAGGCCAGTCGTAAAGTATTTGCCATTATAATTCCACTGTTATGATGTCAAATTTATTTTGAATGTGAGATCAAAATGACATTGCACGAAGTTGACATTAATTATCCTTCTTTCATAACGGTATATATATATATATATATATATATATATATATATATATATCATTCAACTAGTGCTAGAGCAGCAACCCTAAAAAAAATGTCGCTGTTTTGCCCACACAGGCCCTCTTGGACACGATAAAGGAAGCTGTTCCCGAATATCAGCAAAACCTTGCCCTAAAAGATGAAAGTTGCGAAGAAACGCTGAGTGGATTTCACAGGGACGGGACCGGGATTGGAGATAAGATACCTACCTCCGTCAGCACAGTTGCACCTGTCGCAGCGACTGATGCTGAATCAGCGACTAAGGCTGAATCAGGTAGGTCCTTATAACATTTCTGTGTTGATGGGCACAATCAATATATGTCATGTAGATGGAAGGTAATGGAGCTATCAATATCATTATCAAAGGCAGATTTCAGATAGTTTTGACGAAAAACGTACAACGGGGCAATATTTAAAGTTGTTATAATGAGATGCATCCATGTTTCGGTATCTACCTTACTTAAGGGCATATCCTATATGTACACACATATTTATATCAAGTTATCACAGCCATCACGTTCTCATAGCCTTATAAGTGTCCGGTCCTTATATAGGCATATATTATATACATATCTATATTTACTGTATATAATTATAATCATATGTGTGTGCCACTTCAGCTCTGTGTGTGTCACTATGTGTGTATTACGTGTAACAGAATGGTTTCAAAAATTGTTTCATTTTCTATTTGTAGGTGGCAGTCGGCCAACACTTGGACTAATGGCCCTCCTGTTCTGCATACTTTTAAGGTTTCTCTAAACCCCATTGATGAAAATCCTGACCTAAAGCTGAAGCTAACGTCTTAAAAAAGATTGCCCCCATGAGGTTTCTTGGTCCATATCCAAAGGACGTAGGCCCTATAGTGTGTCTTTTCCATGGTGAGGTTGCAATAGGTCAGCCACAGCATCTATCTTTTTTTTCAATTCCTATATAGGCCCATGTAGGAGTATTTATATCTACTCTGTGTGCTTATGCAATGTAACTTGCAACATTGAACAGCCTACCTTTGTTTTGAAATGTGTTTAGAAATGATAGAGAGAGCACATTTGACAGATATTTATTAGCTTTGTAGCAGACAATTGCTGCTTCTTGGTCTAGATGCTCTCTAAGGAAATGTTATGAAAAGTGTGCATAAAGGTTAAGAATATGTCATATATATTATGTATACATACTCTTTGCAATTATTTCGTAAGATGATAGCAAAAGATATCAAATTTGTTAAGACGATTCTCTTGGGGATACATATCTCGGGCAAAAAGCACAGATAAAATCATGTCTTATACTCAGTTCAGAATCAAAATACTTATCATGTTGATTGTAAAAAAAGTGTTCACATACTTTTATGTATTATATAATGTGTGCTCCAACAATGAGATGATAATGGACTATTTGAGTTTCAATGAACATCAAAGTCAAAACCAATATCAATATCACGCAACTGAACTATTGGTGCTTGGGATTACTATGTTTACTTCAAATAACGTATTCTTTATACTGGCACATTGTCTTTCTACTTTTTTTTATTTACTTTTCTGTATCTATCGCAGGTATTTTTCTTTTCTTATCATTATCTGTGATTGCACGTTTAGATATTTAATTCGGTGCTTAAGTATACGTTACTTTCTCCTGTGTGTTTGGTGACTTAAGGTTATACGCAACAGTTAAGAATAACGTCATTATAATTATGTATAGATTATGCACAGATTAAACCTATTCTCTCTTATGTAGATGAGTTAGTATTGGATTAGAAAATAGAGAATAAGGACTCGACAAAAAGTGATCAATATTTGAGGGAATGATAGAATGAACCACTGAGCTAAAGAGAGAAATATTATAATTAAATCTTTATTGTACATGCAAAATTACCCATAACTTATAGGGACTATATGCTTCATGGTTATGTTCTTGTTAGTACCCTAGATTGACGGCTTTATATTATGGATTCATACTAACTGAAAGTTTCCCCATTCCATGCCCATCTAAATGGACACATTCCAGTGCTTCTCAATCCTTTTGTTCTGAAAGAAAACATATTTCTCCAGTTTCACACACATTATTATACATTTTAAATGATTATAGGTTAAGTCTTGTCCTACGGAGAACATATATATCAGTCAAGGAGCTGGACAGTACAGGTTTATTGTTGGTCTGTCGCAGAAAACACAACACATCTATTTGATTTAAGGTCGTGCGAAGTACCCTATCAGATTCATGAAATCGCTGGGAACGCCATTGTTGGGTGGTTATTTGTTCATTGGACATATTGATGTCTTATGTCGAAAATTCATTGTGAACAGGAGTTGTACATTCAACGCAAGTAATAAAGTATTTTTATATGGTATAGTGACAAAGTTGTTATATTGTTTGATTCAGACACATTCATTCTGTCTCTAATGCACAAAAAGTATCCTAGAAACCAACGGCTCCATTTACAACACCCACACCTGAAACAAACTAAAGAGTAAGTTTGTATAACTTTATTTACAAAAATGCAAGTCAATAACATAAGCTCTGTTAGCAAGCACTGCAACGAAATCTTATTGCCTGCAACGACACGACTCACGTTTTTAACTATAATTGAAGTAACTTTGGCCGAATTATGTCTTACAAATCAACAAAACTCCAGTGAGAAATACTCTATGCAGTGCACCTTTCTGGAAAGATAGTTTCATGTTTTCTATTTGCTACAACCTTCATTTCGCAAAAAGATCATAGAATAGTGCAACGACAGTTGTTATATTTCCTAACATGGTGATATTAGGTAAAGTATGATGTATTATGGATAGTACTATTTAAAAATAAACGTTCTGGTAAATAATACAGCAATGTCGAATATTCAACTTGTTACGAAGGACGTATACTATAGTTTTGCTATTGCTTTCCAAATCAATTACATAATACTGCAGAGTACCATCTTCTTGTATCCGATTACCTTGTACTTATAATCGATAGTTTTTCGGGAGTTTTTCGATCAGAGTTTACCAAATATGTAAATCAATAGTAGACATCATTGAAGTATAATGATCGATGACCATTGTTATAATTCCTGGATACCGTGATATGTTATGTATGTGTCTTCAGGGTAGTTGCTTTTTGGAAAAGCTGTATGTCATTGAAGATTTTCATACTCCATTTGCGGGCACTTTAATCCAATAAGTGGGGTAAAGAAGTAACCCATAGGCACCCAACCAACAGGTAAAGGGTTATCGTCCAATGTTCTTGCCCACTGTATTTCACTTGCCCTACTCGTTGAAGAAGGGCCTCGGCATCCCGAACGATGTGCGGTTCAAACATATTGTTATTGCATCCAACCTGCTCACAGCATCTGTAGAAAGTCAAGCAAAGTGTACGTGACGTCATCTGCATAACTTGAATGGACTGGCCATCATATTCAGTTGAATCATGGTGATTTATTTATAATCCTTATCATTTACATTTCTGAAGCATTTACAGTAAAGTTTTATATGCTACAATTGCTGAAAATAATATTACGAAATCATAATCAATAACAATTATCAGTTATCTAGAATTGATAAATTTTGGATTTATGTCATGGGTCTATAGAATTCCTATACGTATATTGTAAGCCTCACAGACAACCTTCATGGCCCTGATTATGGAAAAGCTCCTTGGCATACATCGACCTCTTGCTATCACATCTTTGATAGCATACTGTCAAACTGTCTCTTACTGTGAAATTTAACTGCCTCTATGATATTTATGCAAATCATTAGCTTAAGTGTGTAAGGCTTGAGAACTCACCTGTTACATTTCCACCTGCCATACTCGGTCTTGGCACAGCGTTCCTGTATCCCGGAACACCTGGCGGCCTCCTGACACCCTCTCCGGTACCGGAAGTCGCCCCAGGGGTCCTCCATGGCCGTCATCTGGGGTACAAAAAGTAGTGAGACAATGTTAACTATACCGTAGCTCTGATTAATATCATTTTCCCAACTTTACTCTATGTGACCATTAGCCATTTATAAACAACAAATGTTTATTATCATTGCAGTTGTCAGTGGCGGATTTAGAGGGGGTGCATGGGGGCGTGTGCCCCCATCTTTTTTGGGCAAATTTAGATTTTTTTAACGTAAAATTCTGGGAATTAGGGGGCGCCCCCCCCCCTTTCTGTTAGCGCACCCCCGCCTTTTCAAAAAGCTGGATCCGCCACTGAGTTGTACCTTGTTCACGAATTTGCGCATTGAACCTTCCCATAGACGCCTTGTACCCTACTCGGTTCCATTGTAATCCATACCCCACACCATGGTTCAAACATAGTTCGCTATATAGAGGGGCCCCAGACTTATGGAAAAGGTCTATAGGCATATTGTGTGCACATGTTTCGAGTGGCAATTATTCTCCATCAACAGGCCTACAATATTCTGATTGCCACTTGCAATTTACGGCATTCATACGAATCCTCGTAGATTCGCTGGGTGGATGTAATCATTAAAAAGCTGAATTATAGAGACGATTAGGGGGTGAATTAGGGGGATTAGTGCTTACATAACAGAGATGGCCTGGAGGACAGGTGACGGCAGGAGAGTAGGAAAGCTGGTGCAGGTTACAGTCCTGGCCGTGAACGCACGAGTAGCACCGCAAACCCTGGAGGAGAATGCAGGAGTGTAGAATGTATACATTTAGTGTTTAGAAAAATATACAAGTGATTCGAAATGGAAAGGTTTTCACGGGTCCATGTTAAAAAATTACAAGAATTATTATGGTCAATAAAAAAACCTGTTCTTGTTATCTAAAACATACATGAACATGTTAGTTTTCTATACCACGGAAAGCATCAA
Organism: Lepidonotus clava; assembly: GCA_936440205.1. Lineage (NCBI taxonomy): Eukaryota > Metazoa > Annelida > Polychaeta > Phyllodocida > Polynoidae > Lepidonotus > Lepidonotus clava. Next base: position 28,073,351 of record OW387135.1, read on the forward strand.
TCTATTGGCCAAACCGTTGCGGTCCAAACTTTGTTAACTTAATAACCACTTTCCATTTTTGTTCAGTGATAACTCCTATTAACAGGTTAGGCAGCTAAGTAACCATAACAGGCCATCCAGTTACACACTCCTTCATAGCGCCAAGGGCACCGCCTGGAGAGTGGCGCTAGTGTCGCTCCAGGGTATCACCTTACGTTACGTCAAGTCCAATATATCGATCTGCACTGACGGGCTCTCAGAGCTCACTCCATACCCTTACACTACTGACACCTTTTCGTTACTTGAAGTTAGGTACGAGCCATTAAACCATGTTTCATCCGCCATATTGATCTGTGTGAGGTCCTGACCCCATCCCTCTCCCTTCTGGACCCCCATGTCCTGATCACTCACCTTAGACCCGTTGAGCGCTGCTGCTTGGACAATATCCACTTCTAAGGTAACTGAACTCGCCAATCCGCCGCCATCCTATACAAAAGATGTTCAGACTTTGTGAAGTACTCAATGAATGACCTGCTGAATGAATTGGAGCGGAGCAGGGGTGCGTGGAGTGAAGAGCATTCATGGGGTATAACTATTATTGGGATGGTTATTGAATTATGCCCGCTTGAACTCCTCTCACATTTTTATGAAGAGCTCGAGTGAATGAAAGCAGTCCGAACTTAGCCTAAAAGAGATTACTGTACTAAGTGACTTGGCAGCTCTAGCATTACTAATCCCATCTTCCTAAGAGTGTCACCATGACATATTCTTTGTGTGCGAATGGAAAGTTACTTTTACAATCAAAGGAAGTATGGGTGAAAGAAATTGAATTATTGGTTTTAGAAACCACATTTTACCTCGCTAAGTTAGCGTTTGATACTGAATCTATCCATTCCTACCTAGGATAAAATGGTTTTAATAAATGATAATGATACCTCACGTTTACCTTACCTGATGGGTATTTAAATGTGATGGCACGTTGATTGTGCTTCTAAGGTGAACTTTGTATTTTGCGGAAAGAAAAAATATTGAAAAGTATTCTTACTATGGCCAAAATCTCCAACTGGAAAAACCTTTGCACACCAAAATCCAGAGCCTTCGTTAAAACCACGGTACCACGTGCTGTATTGATATCGAAATAATCCGTCCTCGTCTGCAAAAATAACCCTTATATTAAGCTGCATATCATGCATGCGATGTTTTATCAAATATAAAAAAAATCCCTTAAAACATAATTAACACCGTGCTATCTTTTGATAAAAGTTGTCACATTATTGAGTAACGTCATAAGTAAGTAATTGGTGTGGCCAGATTCATACCCATCTAATATTGAAAGTTAAAGTTTACCCGCAATTTTGAAAAGTCCGGTAATGTGATAGCAATTCGTTCACAAACCACCTTATCTTTATCATCACTTGTATCAGATGTCTAGAAATTTCGGAAAATATGTCAGAGAGACGGTCGGACCTTCATGGCATACGAGACGAGGCTCCAGACGCCCGTGTCGGGGTCCTCTGCAGATACCCGGTAGATGGCAGACCCCACCTTTGTACCCTGCAAAAGCAATATTCAGTGGTGTGAAAATACGTCGTCTATTAAAATGTTAGGGTTTTATCGGCCTCTTGCCGTTATGAAAAGATCTAGTCTTATCTAGCCAGATCTATATCTTTAACTCTATGTAATGTTCCACAAATCTCTAATTTGTATGCATGCAATGGAACTGTTGAGTAACTTTAATTGTTGAAACATTTGTCATCTTAGTGGCTTGATATAGATAGAATATTCATTAAAAGAATATATTAACAGGTGGCCTCTAAACTGCTAAAGTGTTCATAAAATTATTAGATCTACCAACAGCCAAATTTTAGATTGTGAACTTCTATTTATATGACAAATTTTATTATTGTGAACCGTACCTCTGATATTTTGGTGTAATAGGGCAGATCCAGAAACCTGGGTCGATTGTCGTTGATGTCAAGAACATAAAGTGTACACCAGCGCTGCACCTAGAAATATGCACACACAGAAAGAGTAATAAGTTTGCATTAAATAATCCTTTATATCCTAGCAACTGCTTATAATGCGCCCCTCAGATACAAAGTAATTTCTACCAGAGCAGATAATATTATGTATTTGTCTGTATCACAATATTTACTTCAAAGCGAGAAAGAATTAAATAGAGAAACATTAAAAGGAAATGTATGGATTCTCAATTGGGATAATTTAAGAGAAAACTAGTGCATGAACACACCAGGAGAGTTAAAACATACCACATGCACGCTGTCTCTAACTGTGAAGAGGAGGCTGTATTCTTCAACTGCCTGAAAATAGAAATTATTTATAACACAAAGTCAATGGTATCAAGTTTTATTAAAAGAATGGCTTCTGAAATTACGAACAGGATACTCAATGCCATAATTGTAGGATAGATCAATGATTGTTTACAAACGCTACAATTTTAAGAGCAGTCAGTGAAAAACTATGATAAGCTATGACCCTGCTGCAAGTTTTGCTCAGACGTTCAAACTAATTATTGGCAAAATATAGACAGCAAAACAGACACCAATTAACTAAGAATTCTGGTAATTTAAGTTTTAGTGATGTATCAGATTTTATTTACACTAGTACTGTTATCTAGAGTATGAGAATAACCAACTCGTCTTTAGGTATAACACATACATCTTATCTTTTACACATGGTCAATGTATAGGAATGACTATACAAAAAGCAGAGGCGGAGGACAGTGCGCTTGTTCCGACAGGTTGTCCCTTCCTCCTATTGATCAGCAGGTTACCACCACCACCACCACCCCTCCCCCGCCCGGAGGGTGGACACCACCTGGCCGGTCTCCACGGCCTTCCTCCGGCACCACAGGTGTGGTCCGTCTCTGATCTGTGGCCAGCCGGGAGTGCTCCTGTATGATCACCTGCATGTGGGGCCCAACCTCCCCGGTCTCCACTCATACCCTCCTCCAGGTCCCGTCTTTGTCCCTTTATACACCCTCTTGTCTATTTGACCCTATGCGTGATAGTGTTAATTCGGACGGTGATGGTTCCTCTGGTGTTGGAGTACTTATGTTGACGCTGATATCATTTGCCATCAACAGCGTGAACTGTAATGTAGTCCTTACAGTGACTTTGTATTCATAGAGACTGTTCATTCCCTCTTTTTTGAGGACTTTCTTATGTGTGTCTTATGGATACTGTTATGATAAGAACAAACAAAAAACAAGTGAACCGATAACTGATACTAGGTAGATCCCAGAGTGTCCATCCATATGATATCGACTATTCAATCCCTCTTTGGGACTTTTCTATGTGGTATAGAATTGCGGCTATAATAAAATAAAATAAACCAGTAACTGAGTAACAGGCAGACCCATGGGTGCTCATTCTTCCCGATCCATATCTTCTTTGGTTTCAAGTAACTCATACAGAACATTCTCCTCGATGTCCGTATACCTTAAACAGGCGACCTTACAAAAGTGACACTGTAACTGCGTCAAAGCTGATTCACGTACACGTCTTGGTTCAAGGGCAATGTCGCTTTGTCAGGATGTACATCTTAACCCATAGAAAAGGGGATAGATTACAAGTGCCAGACGCTATTGAGAGATCAAGGACATGAGGACAATGTCCAAATATCTCCATAGAGAAAGGACATGTCTAAAATATTGGTGATAAATGCAATCTAATCTACAAAGGACGTACCTGGAACCTTCTCGAATTTGCTCTAACATTGACATTAAATCACATCACAAGTTTACCACAAAGACGGGCCACAACATAGGTGCCGTTTTATTTTATAACTGTCATCCTAAAAAAAATTAAGCTAAGTAAGCCTACATTTTATATGAAAAAGATCACCCCTAAAAAGTAGAAAAACATCAAAGTAACTAGAAATTCACTCTTCAAGAGTAAGAAGTCACTCACCTCTCTGTCAAGTGTTTTGGCCAGTGTGACGAGTGCCTCGGACGTGTTGAGTAGTCTGATGGCGAGCACCTCACCGCCCAGCCCGCCCTTTATCTCGTACCTGAGCTGCTCGTCCTCAAAGTCGGTGGCGTTGAGGACTGTGACCACTGAACCTGTTGGAAAAGGTAGTGCATTGGATGAGGATAACTTGAAGCTAATCTTTATAACAGAAAACAACCTTGAGGCTAAAAGCTACCAAGAAAAGCCATAGTTGGTTTATGTAAAATAATCAGACCTTCCTAGCACTGATAGAATTAATATACTATTAGTAAGAATTTACTCATGACTGGGCCTCTATTCGTTCATATTTTTGTAAACCAGTTGGGAAACTGTCTTGGCCTAAAGGCAGTCGAAAGAAATGTAGTTATCAAAAGCTTTTCAGCCTAGAAAACTAAAAGATATTGGTACAAATGTCTAGGACCTAAGTCAAGTCAGTTTTAGAATATTAGCCATGGAAACAACATTTTAACAATTGCATGACAATTTCTTCTTTGTAGTTTTATTCCAACATCACGTAAAGTATGTGATGAGTAATCATAACGTTGTATTTCCTTATCGAGGGACATTTCACAGTTCCACAGTATATTGTTGTCTACAGAGTGCTGCATAATGCAATACCCTAATAACAGTTATCATTATTATTCTTGAACTTCACCTTGGTGGTTGACTTTTGGATTTCACATGGAATTCTACCCCACATTGATAATGCCTCATGAAATAGGACTTTTGTGGAATTTTTCAAATTTCTTTTTTTGGGTTTAAAAAATTGATATTATTCCTACTACATCAGCGCATATTGGGTCAGCTACCATCTAATAAGAGTCTGTTAGTATTCATCCTATGCATAAGACAACAGACATGTTCTACCCGACAAATGAGTAATGGTTTAATTCTGTGGGTCTTTTCTATGTCTGAATAGTGTTCTTTGTTATCAATGACTTTCAAAGCATCAATGACTTTCAAAGCTCGCTCATGCAGTGACTGCAGACGTGCTATTTTATTTGCTATAGCACACTCAACCATGAAGTCTGCATAGTTATGATTTGGTACAATAGTTTGCGTGCATAATTTGTACTTGCAATATTGCTGTAGTTATATTAAGTATATCCTCATTTTACTTAAATGGATTCCATGTGATGATATTGCTATTTGTTTGAAAACTAAATGGGATATTGACAAGAAAGTAATTTTGTTTAACTTTGAGGTTAATTTCATAGTTTGTATTTCCTAGGCCTGATTTATCCTCATGGAATGTAATTTTCTACCTAAGTTGCTAAAATCTGTCATTTTGCAGAACTATATTATTTCTGAGTTTTAATGATTTAAATTTTCAATATCAGGTTTTACTTATATAGATAGGTTTAATATCAAATGAATATGAAATGTATTCTTCAGGTATCTTGGAAATACTGATCCCTTTAAGACATTCTATCTTTCTTTATCAAGTTAATTTCAGTGACCAGCAAATAGGCCTAAATACACTAAAATGTCCGTCCCTGGGTGGGCTCGAACCACCAACCTTTAGATTAACAGTCTAACGCGCTAGCCGATTGCGCCACAGAGACAGCTGGCTGAGCTGGCCCAGGTAGGTCAAAATAATACCTGACCCGTTTACCTGGGCCCTAGGGTCACTCCTGAGCGTGGGAGAGTGTGCGTATGTAAATACACAAACAGGTAGGCGCATTCAAGCAAAGCCATACACCTGTGACAAGACCCAAGGGCAGGTACCTACATTATAACCAGGGGTTCTGCGTACAGGTCTCTGGGGACCAGTTTCTACCTGAAGCAAAGTTAAACTTAAAACTTATATCAGATATCTACAGGTGCAATTAAGAGTATAACATCTGACACCGTTATTTTTAAAAATGAAGAATGCTTTTAGCAAAGTCATCTTCGCGACAGGTGGGACAGGAGAGGGGGGAAAACAATATGTATACTTTCCAAAAACAAAGAATTATAAAGATGCTAAGGAGTAACTTGACAGATATAATATTCACATTATCTAAGCGGAGGTGCGTCCAATTATTGTCAATACTGTTTTCTCTGAAGGATTGTGAATGTTACTTGGATAATCAACATTTAAATGAACACAAAATTATGACTCTAAGTAGTAAGAAGGTGAAATTTCATCATGATTCTACTACTTCAAGTTGGTTGTTATTACATAGGTTCACATTTATTACCTGCCGATTTACAACAACAAGATTTACATTAAAAATTAGATCATCGAATTACCAACTCGTGTGATTTACAATACGCATTATAGAATTTCATTTTGACTCATGCTCATAACCATTTCATGTATTACTGAAGCCAAGGAAGAACGTATATACTTAAGAATGGTGCAAATGAAATTCATTGGCAATGGAACACATTATGAACTTATCTGACAGGTAAAAATCTAATTTTGTCTTTTACTGATACACAAGGAGGCACACTCCTTTCAATTATTGTGATTTTATTACTCTTCAAGCTTTATAGAGACGGTGTATGACATTGTCATTTACTCTATCAAGTGCTGTTATAGTAAATCAATTGGCCACTTTAAATGTCAAGCTTAAAGACCTTAAGCACCATACCTAATTTCGTGTTTGATCGATCGCCCCTCAGTATGTGGTATAGAAAAATACATCTATGATCTGAACTGCCAGAAAAGACCCCGTTGACAGGGCTCAGGAAAGGAGAGGTGGCAGATGATAACCGGGACTGATCATGGTCAATCGAGTTCTTGTCACAGAACGACTATACACTGGATAATAAACAACAATATCCTTTCACTAACCGGTACAGAGGTACATGACAATGCTATAGGAAGGGAAACTTTACTGATTTCTATTCTGGTATAAAGATTTGAAATGTGTTCCCATTGAGCGATGCGACCAACAATCTATTAAAACAATGAATTGCTTCGAAAATATTTTATCCCGGTCACATCGTTCGATAGTACCCCCTTCAGAGATGGATCCAGGAATTCTTGAAGGGGGGGGGGGGGGAGGGAGGCGCCTACATTAAAAACGTCAATTTTACATTAAAAATGATCATTTTGACCTCTTGCCGGGGTCACTTCCGGTCATTAGAATCTCGTGCATAACATGTTTCATGCGCTTCATGCTTCATTACTTTCGTTCATTTCGTGCAATTTGTGGCATACATTTTCATGTAATTCGCGCAATTTGTGATATACATTTTCGTGTAATTCGTGCAATTCGTGATCATGCATTTTACATTAACATTTGACTTTGACTATGTCTCCAAACATCTACATAGCTTACTCTTTATAATTTGGCAACACGAACTCGTGCCCCGATACTGAATTGATTACTATAATTCATCACACTTGTAAAATTGTATTAATTCCTATGGGTCAAAAATTCGGAGGACAAAGGTCGGGGGGGGGGGGGCAAAAGTCCTGTCACTCATTGTATGTGTCTATACATGTATACATGCACGTTAAGTGTTGATCACTGTGTTTAATGTATTACTGATACAACTCAAGTAAATTTGGGAACCCTTTTGCAATTGGTGTCACACTTCATGAAACGTTTACATCGAATAGAGCGCTCTCTCTGAATTTCAACTACTGGAATATGGGGCGAAAAAAGACCTTATCCCTAAAACTATATATATTCCTCAGACGTTGAACTATCCAACACCAGTACAAGTGCGTGTATAATGGGTGTATATAACGCGGCTAATGAGGAAACACATTGCCAATAGACACACATAGGTCTATGTTTGGCGCCTGAGTTCCGCATCCAATGAAGGGTCGAAGCCAATTACTCACACGAACTAACAGCTGTGGTCCCCTGGTAGAGGGGAATTTTCTTATTTGGCAGCTATGTTGTGGCAGGTGACAGCCTATATAATTATATGAATTTGTTGGAAATCGAGTTTCATTGGCCGACATAGATCATGTAAAAAGCCATGTGCCATAGACAGTTTAGAAAAGCCACAATTGCACATTTACTAATGTCATTCTAATTCAAATTAAGAGAGCAATTTATTGTTATATGAAATAATTTCAGGCAGTCGCAGTTTCCATTTTTCCTGTATTTCAAGCAACTGCAGGCTAATTTTGGAGCATTTTGTCGGCAAACACTGAGGAAAATCAATAGGAATTTTATTTATTTTTGCTAAATCAAAATGCCTGATGAAAAATTGTCAAAACTAGCATAAGAAATAGTAAGAACATACAGATGCAAAATGAAAGTGAGAGGATATGGACTTGTCGACATATTACCCACAATGCACCTTGATTCAGCCTGCAGGTACATCAAAATACAACAAACCAGAAAATCGCGTCTGGGAGAAATTGTAGGCCTAAATAACGGATTATTTTCGAATTCCCTTTGGTTTGATCTAATTGAGATAACATTTGGACTATCATAAATAACCATGTCGCGCAGTGGTGCCGGCTCCACCAGTGACCTGTTTCAGTTCTAGTGCAGGGTAGGGCAGATTTGTTTTGGACCTTAGCAAATACATACATGTACAACATTGTTGGGGGACGGGAAAAAATTAAAAGTAATATAACGGCTGACGAAATGACAGCAATGACAGAAGCGATTTTATGCTCATCATATCGCGCCAAACACATACCGTCTAGCTACAGACCAAGCAGGCTTTGTTTACATGAGAAGACCTTTTTTTAACATAGCAATCTAGACATTGTGATGCAACCATCAGTGCTGCGTTAATTAACACGTAAGATAAATGTTCTCATGAAGATATCCCCATTTAAAGATGCCAACTTCTTCGATGACTATAGGACAAGCAGTGGTTCAAACATACTTTGCAAATAGAATTTTCGGTAAATATAGGTTAATATCATCGCCACATTGACGTTCAAAATTACCAAACATTCACAATGCTCCCGGAAACGATAATGGATAAAACATTCTGAAAATGGACGGTGCAGTTCTTTCTTTTCTTTTTTCTTTTTGATGGAAGAGATCTTTGGAGGGTGTTGGGGAGAAACGAAAGAAAAATGCAGGTGGGTGGGTGGGGTAAGGGTCTCTCATGAGCCTTTCCCTCAAAATTGCGCCACACACTGACTTCAGGGGGTATCAGAATTAAAATACATAGCATCACAAATTTCCCCCTTGTATGCTGACGACACTTTCCATCCCCTCCTGAATACAAAATGAGTTCTTGCACCCGGCCCCTGTTCCAACTCGTAACCCTGACCGTGAGCTGCTCCTCACACCTCAGCCTTGGCCGGCCCCCTTCAAAGGGCCCTGACAGGTGTAGTGACCCTGGAGGGCGACACCCTGGAGGTATCCACTTACCTACGGGCGCGTCCTCACTCACCAGCAGGGTGGACGGGAAGTTGTTCCACTGCGGCGACTGGTTCCCACCTGTAGGGTCATCAAAGACGTTAGAGAGTGGAGTCATGACACCAGGCAATATCAAGGTCCTCCACCACTATTTCATCGTTTTTGATGTACTAAAGATCTCCTTTTAACAAGGTTGTTTCAACTGGTTTAAAAATACCTTTTTGAATTGTCCTTTTTTTCTATCTTCATTTTAGTTAAGCAGTAAAGCAGGTGCGGATTACTTTTGCCAATTTACTATCTTTTATATAATCTTGTTGACAAGATATTTTCCGGAATATTTGTATACCATTCCAAGCATTAGCAAATAAATATTGCTGTAGAAGTAAATGTTTATATATAAAAATGGTTTTACATATATCTGGCAGTATGGTTGTAAAACAGGTTATACTCTATATATAGACTCTAATCACTGAGAGTATGTATTATAGCATATACCCCTATCTTCATGTGCCAATGTCTGGCATTAGTACTCTGATTACATAAGCTTTTTTCAATTAAAGCAAGGACATCACTTATCCCCATGCAGGTTCCTTAATTAGTAATGTAGTAGGCGGAAGGCGAGGCCACAATAGATCGGCCTAAGCCGCGGATAGGCCTATACCTTCATGCACTGACATATAATGGTTACATAGGCTTTGTCAATAAAAGCCAAAATGCCATTAATACAATGAGAGTAAAATAATTGTAACTTTAATTTATTTCCTTTTCAATTACCCAAGTATTAAGTACTGTACATAATTTGTTCTACGTTTCGCAATAATAAGTAATGCATAGATGTTTAGAGTGTAAATATTCGGGAGTATAATGGATGTGATAATCTTTTCTAAGAACACCGGCCCATTTCAACATTAAACTTTGGAAAGCCTCCTACTGAAACATTGTACTCACATTCAATTATCCATCCACTTTATAATCATTTTTCAAATGTAACAATGGACACAAGATATCGACACAAGTTCAGTATTCATAGGACTTTAGCGCGCCTTACCTGATAGGTTGAAAATAGATTCCAAAACTATGAAAAGCAATACAACAATGCGAGGTGACATGGTGTTATTTGTCGAGATGTTTTACGACAGGCCAGGGGAATTCCGTTGACTATGTAGCCTTTGTCAAACATTTAATGTTATCCGACGTCCGCATAGTTGGAATTAAGTCCGTTGGTGCGTAAATGCATTCCTTTTGCGTGGTGACTATGTCAATTTGTTGGCTAATATCTTAAGTATAATTTCTTCCTTTTTAATGTAATTCTCAAATCAGCTTTTCTTAAGGTAAATACGTCCTTCGCAGAGACAGTTAGCTTCATTTTCCTAACCGTTGATTGTCAGTACCTGAAGGAAAGATAATCCTTTCTGATCGTTAATGTTTTCCCCCAAAATGTAGATTCTTCCCGGGTGTTTGCGTTCAATTGGGACCTTTCAAAAGTCTGTCCTCTTGAATCCCTGTTCAGTGTATGTATGCTGTATTGCAGGTTGGAACTGGTGCATTAATTTCCGCTACGTCTATATACCTATAATGCCGTGTCCCCAGTAGTTCCATTCTTTATAGGGAACATGTTGTTAACACTTTGTGCAAACCCGTATTCATAATCAACAATAGATCATGACACCTCCTTATGCATTCATGATTATGCTTGTAGACTTCCATTGACTTAACGAGCTGCTCTCATTCTCTTCCCTTAAAGGAACCATGTTATCTGACTCATCCATGAACCCTGGTCGTACCTCCCACCTGTTAAGGTCGGTTAGAGCCGCTCTGGAGCTGCTCCCATGAAAATCCTATATACCTGAGCAGCTCACTGTGAGTGAGTGAGTGAGTACCTACTACTCCCACACACGTAGAGTGGGCGAGCTGCTCCTCCTCCAGGGTGACGAGCTGCACGGACCATGTGTTCAGTGTGCTCCGGGGGCACCCACCCCCTACCCACCCCCCGCCAACTGCCCTGATCGCCGCCAGGGGCGCCCCGATCGATAACACGTGATGCCTGGGTAGGATCAAGGCATGGTAGGTGTGGTTTGCACACTGGAGATGATCCACGGTAGGGTTGCAGGAAGTGCAACCTTTATGTATAAGTGCGCAGGTATTAGTAACTTTGAAATAATGTTGTCAATGGAAATTATAATCTCAATTCATGCAGTTTCCCCGAATGAGTGTTCCATTTCCATTTAGTGCTTTCATTTTGACATATGTTTTACACTTTTCGGGCAGGCCTTTGATTTATATCAGTCTGCTTATCAATCATGGCTTTTGGCCGAACATTATACTTTTGAAGAAGATTGAGCAATACTTCCATAGCATTGCAATTATGTGTTGTGGCTAAGAGTGTGACGAGAATTCACCTTTGCAGATAGGCCTACAGGGATTACGTGGAATAAGTGAAAGGTGATAATCAGGGATATTGATCAAACCTCCTATAAATGCGGAAATTTAGAACCACACAATTTACTTCTGTAAACCAGGGGAAACCCTCATGGATATTGTTAAATAAAATTGAAATAAAAATCTTAAGTTCATTTTGAAGTTAAATAGTTTTAACACATTTGTTATGAAACAAATACTTTATTGGTATGAGTTAAAGTTATCTAACCTCCAACCCCCACCCCCACCCCCACCACCACACGAACGCTACCAACTATGCGTTCCTCTAGCCTCTATGGCTGTGCGTCAGTACGTCTCCAACAAAAGTGTAACTGTTGGAACAGGTTCAAGAGCTAATGGGGCTGCCTGCATCATACGACCCGTTAACTTGTCACCACTTTTAATTAACACGATACTCGTATTGCTTGGGACCTACGTTTAGCAAGCGCTATGTACCGCACCATTCTTATTTCCTGGGTGATTGAACCATTTTCCCATGCATACTATTACTGGGGTTCCGGTGCGCAAGGATAATTAATAGGTATACAAAACGAAAAAGCGCCACTTAGTTGCAATTTTCCAGAGGGATGTGTAAACGACTTGCTATGGGATTAATCTGCAGCGTACTCATGTTGTCAGTGAGCCTGCAAACTTATAATCCGGTTGATCGAATTGTCAAGCACTTCATTAGTAGCTGGCATGATCGAATTTACCACAGGTCCGACTTATGTTACACAGTTCACTAACAGGTAGAACACACTGTTTGTGAGACGAATAAGTTCAATGTATTGTGTATTATAAATTAAAGTTGCACTTACATTGATCATTGCTTCAAAAATCAGGCCAATATGGTATTATTACACCATCTTTGAAATAGGATCTATAAAACAAATACTAGGCCTAATACCAGCCAATCACAAGACACTCATGATCCGCATGTTTCCGGCAATAGGTCTTTTGTGGGGGTTACTCCAAAACAATGGGCTGTCCCTTGGCATCTCAGAAAACGGTTGGTGTAAACTCTCAAATGGAAATTACCATGCAGAGCTGTCGTATCATAATGTAAAATCGGGGCTGAAGTTTTGCAGTGGGTATCAACAAAGAATCAGTGCCCCCCCCCCCCCCCCCACTGAGTCCCCCTCAAATCTAGGTGGATGAGGTGGATGCACTCGGAAAATGGTCCTCTTTACAGTAAGATATAATTGATACACGAAAAATTAGTACACCAGTATCACACTTTAGGTTCAAAATGTGGTATTTGATTTAAAATAAATAAAAACCATAGGTAGACATTTAGTTTGTAGGGAATCTTTGTCAAGAGAAATCAGGCATTCCTTTACACGGGCCTATGGCATTGGATATGGTCTCTATAAGGTAAAAACGTATTCTGTTTGGATCTATCGGTAACGTTTTTTCCATCCAACTTCATAATTATAGAGTCACATTTCACATGGGGGTTAGCCCTTCAAATGTTGCATTATTCTGTACATGGCCTTCTCTTACAAAGATGGTGAGGTTCTAAATTATCAATACGAGGCAGACAACAAGTCCATTCGCTTGCGTGACAAAATTGATATTTCCCATCGGTTGTCAGGCTCGGATAACAGAATTTACCATGATTGTCTCCGTCTCCAATATCTACGTGCAGTCTACTTAATTCGTATCAACCGATTGGCCTAACGGCTTTCCCTTTCATCTTTTATAACAATATTTATGCATCAGCATTATAACGATAAAAAATAATGATAATCATATTGAGGCCAGAAAAATACTGTATTTTCTGTTTAGTAGACCAATATACATGTACATCAAACCGCCTTCAGTCGACTAATGAGTAGGCCTATTGCACAATCAATTAGGGCCAAAAGTGGAAGGAGATTGTTCGCAGGTACAGGTTGACCGATCGGACATACACAGATATAAAGGGAAATGGAATAGCTCTCTGAAATATGGTTGTGATAGGCCTAAATCTTAATGTAGTTATCTCAGGGTCTCAGGGACCTTCCATTAAAGTCCTACCGTAGGCACTTATTCAAAAAATGCAAGCCCGTATCCAGGGGGGGGGGGGGGGGTGACGTGGGGTATGCGTCATCCCCCCCCCCCTCCCTTGCTAGATTAGGTCCACTTTCTGGTACAAAGGTTTACTTTATCTGCATACAAAGTATAGTACACCTTTCTAAAAATATGTTGTTATCTATCAGTGTTACTAAAATTAAATGAAACAAACTATTCTTTCAAAAGATAATATTATTGTACTAATAGCTTAGCACTTTTAATATATTCTCGTGTTATATAATCCATCAAGGATCAGGCTTAGCAAGTCTACTTCTAGTCTACTTCTAGAAGAAATATCTTGCGCTCCTAGCGCCACCTGTTGACCAGTATAAAAGGCGCTGCAAGGTAGGGAGCGAGCAGTTAGTTAGGAGTTAGTAGTCACTTAGTTTAGTGAGAACATCAGCTAAGTAAGTTTAGCCAAGGAGTTATACCTGGAGTAAGTACATCGGCTCCCGTGTAACAGACTGGAGTTTACCAATATCAACTACCTCGGACATAGGATTGTGATAGAGCTGAGTACTAGAATGGTCTAGAAGGTGTTGGAGCAACTCGTGTTCTAAATGTGGTTGATTGCTGATAGGAGATGGGAGGTGGACTGATGAAGACTTATACATGGTGGCTTTGACTCGGGATGAGATGTTTATTGAATAAAAACCCTTTCATATTAAGAAGCTCCCTCATCGTTCATTTCTTTTGAACTATTGGGAAGTGGACGGACAAACTTTGAACGCAGTCTGAATTACTCAGGCATTCTGGATAAATGACTCATGAAGACTTGGATATACACGAACATTATGCAGTCTTAAATCAAACATTAACAATAGTTCATTTGGTGGAGATTACCCGAAACATGACTTGTGCCGTTTTGCTCATCCTTGATGTCAGCCACCGGTGACTTTGAGGCTTCTTCTAACCCCAAGCCTCAATCTTTGCGGCCCGCAGGACACGATGTGTCAACATCATATACAGGGAATGTGGAAAACCGCCACCTGGTAGGTAATCCCTTAGACGGGGAAGCACAGAGACAGGAGGTCGCAGCCAGACCCAAGCAGCTCTGCCCCGAAGGTGCACAAAATTACCAAACCCGTGGCAAAGGTAAACCATTTCCCTGGCACCTAGGGTCCAAAGATAGGCCGGTTCTTGACGAAGGACTTGAAACCCTAACACACTCGGGACGAGTTGAAGGGAAGAACCGTCTCAAAGAATATCAGCAATACTGGAACCCAGGGTACATACCACCTACGGACCACGAAACTGGTACTAGCTCTCGCTCCACCTGTGAATCCGATGTGAACAATCCGTGGTGTAGCCAAGGTGTTCCTTATCGTTTACTACCCGCAGCGGGAGGTGAAAGCGAACAGGAAGTTTCCAATGAAGATAACCTATTTTCTTCAGGAAACCTAAAACAACGACTAAACACCGCGGATAACTCCAGCCCATCAGGGGGAAAACGCCCCGAAAACCCGGTAATCCTACCTGATGGGAGCTCTCTCACCTATCCATTACCCCAACGACTTGAGTTTATCAGTCACCCGCTGGTAACACCAACTCACCCCAACCCGGGGGCGTCCATTCCTTATTCCACTGTAGCTAAAGGAAAAACAGTGGGAGGGGATAGGGGAGTGGGAAGGGAAGCAGAGGGAAACAGCGAGAAAGTAGGCAATTTACAACCCTATCGATTAACTTACGGTGTAGAAACGAACTTAGACCAAGCTGGTAAAAGAGCGGAAGCTCGGGCCTTTGATCCAGCCGAAATATTAAAGCAGTGGGCAGACTCAGGCCCCGAAAAGCACATAGATTTAGAGAGGCTAAGCGATCAGGATAGTGAAGAAAATGTAACGCTTAAAGCACAAGATTTTAACACTCTAACTCATGAATCGTATGAAGAATACGAGGACGAGTACGAGGAAGAAAATAGCGAGACAGAACAAGCAGCCGCAGATGTCAGAGGGGGTAGTCCTGATAGAAAATTAGCTAGAGAAGATAAATCAACCTCGTCTTCATACGAACTTATTACCGAGGATGTTTTAGACACAGGTAAGAAAGCTAAACCAGAAAGTGAGGACGAAATTAGTGTAGAAGAAATACCTGTGAAAGAACAGTGGGACGATCACGATATACAAAACCTCCACGAAAATAATATGGCGGAAGGAGGTGTTCCTTTGATGGATCTAGTAGAAGAAAGAGAGGATAGAGATCAACGCCAGCAACCCGGTGAAGGGGGAGCTGGGGGTGTAGATCTGGGGGCATGGCATCCTAACCGTGGGATGGACCCTGGGGGACCTCAACAAAACAATGGGAATGGCCAGATCCTAATCCAGCAGCCGGGCCGAGGCGTGCCGGCAGGAGGCGGGATAGACCTTGGGCCCATACAACGAAATATGTTGTACCCTTTCATAAGGCAGGCAATGGGAGCCCCTATACAGGCAGGTCAAGGAGGAGGGGGAAACCAACAGGGCCAACGGGCCCAAGGAGGCCAAGATAATCAGGCCAACCCTCCTCTTAATCAACAGGCCCAAGGAGGCCAAGGTAATCAGGCTAACCCTCCCCTTAATCAACAAGTTCAAGGGGGCCAGAACGATCAGGCCAACCCTCAAGGACTTATTCCTCCTCTTAATCAGCAGGTCCAGGGAGGCCAGGATAATCAGGCCAACCCACAAGGGCCTAACCCTCCTCAAAACCTTCTCAACAACCCTCCTCAAAACCTTCTCAACAACCCTCCTCAAAACCTTCTTAATAACCAACTTCAAAACCAACTCAACAACCTTCCTCAAAACCTTCTTAATAATCCCCCTCCGAATCAACCCAACCCGCCGGGCCCACAAGGCCAGAATAACCCCCCAAATCCACTGCCCGGTCCACCGGGACCGCCAGGTCAGAACAACCCCCCGAATCCGCCGAATCCTCCACCGCCCGGCCCACCGGGACCGCCAGGTCCGCCGGGCCCACCAGGCCAGAATAATCCTCCAAACCCGCCGAACCAACCAAATATCTGGGATCTTTTTCCGCAGCTAAGAATGGCATGGGGCCAAGTACCCCCGCCAGTGCGGGAAACGTCCCACAATGGTCATCAAAGGGGACCAAATATTAGATTACCATGGTTTAGTGGGAAGGAGGATGAGCAGATAGAAAAGTATTTCAGGGAACTGAAGCGACTGAAAGCGATCTATGATTGGTCGGACGCCCATCTCCTGAATATGGCGCTATTAGGCCTGAAGGGACGGGCAAATGACTGGGCAGGAGCCTTAGCTGAAAGCGAGAAAAATACATTTGAGAAATTAGAAACTCAAATGACAAAGATCTTCGGCGATCGAAGAGCTAAGTGGCAGAAACACGCAGAGTTCTGTGGCCTCAAACAAGGAAAAGACCAGAGTGTGATTGAATTTGCAGGTGTCTTGAAGCAAAAGCAAGTTAAGGCAGAGGCGAGTGAAAGCATGATGTTAGCTGTGTTTTTAGAGGGATTAAAACAGGGTGTGGCCAGACAAGTAGCTATATTGGACCCTAAGTCGTTCACCGAAGCGGTGGATTGTGCAACGAGACTAGAGTCGTTGGACAAAGGCAAAGGGGGAACTAAAATATCCAATGCAGTGAGCGAACTGGCTGGAAGCCAAGAATCAGAGGAGACCGCGGCCCTGAATTCCATCTCTGAACGGTTTGGAGTGGTGCTGGCCCGACTGGAGGCCGCTCCATGGTTCCAGAAACCAAAACCAGGGCAAAGCGGGGCTCCCCAGAATAGTGGTAACTATAAACAGCAAGGTTATGAGAGAAAAGATAGGTATGAAAATCAGAAAGGTGAAAGAAATTCAGATCAGAAGGCTAAATCCAATACCGCCCCGAACAGAGAGGTAGACAAAGGAAAGAATCCGCCAACTCAGCAGAAAGTGGAGAGACCCAGGCTACCTTTTGATGAAAGTAAGTTTTGTATCATTCACCAACAACACGGTCACTCCACAGAAGCGTGCTTGTGGCTAAAGAATAGGTTGAGGGAAAAACCCCCGCGGATGTACAAAGATAGTAAAGCCAGTGGCACAGAACAGAAGAGTCAGGGAAACTAGAGGAGGGGTCCGTTCATTCCACGATAGAATTAGGCGCAGTGGACGGACCGGCTAGGAGAGAGATAGGAGACGAAGCATTTTTCTTAACGTTAAGATTTAATGATCAGAAGGAGGTTAGATCTTTGGTAGACACAGGAGCGAGTGATTGCTTCATGTCCACCCATTGTAAACGGCAGATCCCTAAACAGTGCATTTTAGATGAATGGAAGGTATCGAAGGGAAACATCAGTCTGGCAGACAACTCGTCTCAAGTAATACTAGAACAAATTAGATGTAAGTTTTCAATCCAGGGATCGGTGGTCTGCTATGATTTCAACATAGTGGACGATCTATGCCACCTAATAGTAATCGGTAGAAACTTATTAACAGTGCTTCGATCAGATTTATCTCTACCAGGCGCAAAGATAGAAGTGTTTTGTGGAAACCCTATAGTCAGCAAAGAAACAGTGAAAATTCCACCGGGAAATGAATGCATCATACCGGTTACCACCCGAGAGCCGCTGGGATTAGACTCACCAGTGGCTTACTGCGCACCAGCAGTCACTGCCCCAGTCCTAGTGGAGGGGTGCGTGAATACGGTGGGAAGTCAGTGGTGGATCAAAGTCATGAATCCGCTAGATGAAATGCAAGAAATCACTCCCCAGGAGGTGTTAGCTTTTGCAGAAGAATGCGCAGTACCTGAGGTAAACCAAGATCAGATAGAAGAGTTCCTAGACTTGTGTTATCTAACTAAAACAGAGACCCCAATGTCCATCTGTAGGATTTCTGTAGAAGTAATGAAAGACGCAGTGCAAATGGAAAGCCAAACCTCTGAGGAGAAATCCCGAGGTAAAATGGATGAAAATGTAAGTAAAATAGATCTAACCGAGTCGTGCTTAAACGAAGAACAACAGGTAAGGTTTAGACAAATGCTTAATAACAACAGGAATGCACTAGCGTTCTCAATGGAAGAGTTAGGTCACTGTGAAATAGCGCCGATGAGAATCATTGTGGATGAGTCGCAGGGAGTCATAAGTTCTAGACCATACCGATACTCTCCACAGAAGATGGATATCATCGATGAACAGGTTAGGCAACTCATAGATATAGGTGTCATGGAACCCAGCGAATCGGCTTGGCGAAGCCCGCTGGTGGTAGTGCAGAAGAAAGACGGCAAACCTAGGCTCTGTACAGACTTTCGCATGCTTAATCAAGTCACTTTTAAAGATAAATTCCCAATGCCCACAGCTCGCTCGCTTTTCCTATATATGGCTTACAAGAAACCCACTATGTGGACAGCTTTAGATCTGTTGAGCGGCTATCATCAGTGTGTAATCGAAGAAGACAGTAGAAAATATACCGCTTTTGAAACCCCGATGGGTGTGTATCAGTATAAGCGTGTACCATTTGGCTTAGTTGGCGCGCCTTGGCAGTTTACCAAGGTAATGGCCATAGCGCTAAAGGGATTGATTCCTAGAACATGCTTAGCATATTTAGACGACGTAATCGTCTACGACACTACATTTGAAGAACACCTGGCGAGCGTTGAGGTGGTTCTCCAAGCTTTGGCGAGAGCTAATCTCAAACTGAAACCGTCAAAGTGTGAGTGGTGCCGCAGTGAAATCAATTTCCTCGGCCACGTAGTAAACGCGGAAGGAGTGGCTACACAAAGGGTAACCACAGAAAAGATTACAGCCTTTAACCGTCCACATAATGTGAAAACTATTAAATCCTTTCTGGGACTGTGTAACTACTACCGATCGTTTGTCCCTAATTTCGCTGATCTAGCAAAGCCTTTAAACCGGCTGTTAAAGAAAGAAGTCTATTTTGAGTGGACAGAGGCCTGCGAGGAAGCGTTTCAACAGTTAAAGAAACTGCTCACCTCGCTGCCCTTACTAATTCATCCAGATATAGGAGGGCATTTCTATCTGCTAACTGATGCATCAGACGCCGCGTGCGGTGCAGCGGTTTGTCATAAACTAGATGAAATCTACCGTCCGGTTGCTTTCTGGGGGTGTACCCTCCGTGACGCCGAATTAAATTATTCGGTAACAGAAAAAGAGGCTCTGGCAGTGATTAAAGGCATTAAGAACTATGAGGACATGTTGCAGGGAGCTAAAATCACAATAGTGACTGATCACAAACCGTTGATCCCCCTGCTACAGAGTGCCTACAAAGCCCCGTCAGCCCGGCTGAGACGGTGGGCTTTAGCGCTATCAGATTTTGATTTTGAAATCATATATGAGCCAGGAGCGACTCATTTTCTACCGGACTATTTGTCTAGAGTCTATCATGAACATGTCCCAGGTGAAGAATATGAGCCCGCTGTGGGATGTGAGTTATTTGAGGCCGAGGTTCAGGATGAAGAGCTTTCTGTGGCTACGGTAATGAACGCGCAACTCCAAGATGCAGAGTGCGCGCAATTGATAGACTACCTTCAGGACGGAGACCTACCAACAGATCCCCTTGAAGCTAGGCGAATAATGGACCAAGCCGATTTTGTGGGAATGGTAGCACCGGGGGTGCTCTGTAGGTTCAACGTCAAAAGGTATAACAAACACCAAGACCAACTGGTCAGACTAAAACCCCGCATGATAGTTCCGGGTAGGTTAATTCCCAAAGTCCTGAGACTGTTACATAATGATATCTTAGCTGGAGGACATGTGGGTATCAGTAATCTCACTACCAAAATCTCTGACAGATTCTACTGGCGAAACATGAACGCCGACATAGCAGACTATGTGAAGGCCTGTGAAACCTGCTCTCTAAGGAGACGGGCCCCACATTTCAAGGCCTTAGCTAAGTCTTGGGAGAGGCCGACTCGACCCTTTGAGGTGGTACAGTGTGATTTCATCGGGCCACTAAAGAGGGCTAGGGATGGGTCAAAATATATCATGACCTTCATAGACCTACTAACAGGTTGGCCGGAGGCTTTCACCACAAAAGACTCCACTGCGCAAACCGCGGCCAACTGTTTCCTAACCGGGATAGTGTGTCGGTATGGGCGGGTAAACCGTCTGCACACAGACCGGGGGGCGGCCTTCCTATCAGGACTGTTCCGGGAGATTACTACCCGACTAGCGTGCAAACAAACGTTCACTACCGGGCGAATGCCGACTGGCAACGCTCGGGTAGAAAGACTACATAAAACCATTGAAAACCTGATTGCTTATTATATCCCTGACGACCACTGTAACTGGATCGATCTACTTCCCATTGCATTGTGGACAGTTAGATCCACGATCAGTGTACGGTCGGGATACAGCCCGCATACCTTGCTGTTTGGCAGAGATCCAATTAGCATGGGAATGCCTGAGCAGGGAACAATTCCTGAAACGCTGAACGACTGTGAGTTTTTCATGCAAACCAAGGATAATATTGCTATGTTTAGGAATATGGCAGAAAAGGTAGTTCAAAACTATGAAAAGGATCTGAGGTTGCGAATCGATGAACGGGCACGGCCTACTCAAATGTATGAGGGTGATATGGTATACATGTACGACCCTTTAGCTAGCGAGAATAAAGCGTCTAAGTTCTCAAACAGGTATACTGGGCCATTCAGGGTAATTGAAACAAAAGGGGACCACCTTGTTAGACTAGTGTCCTTAAAAACTGGGAAACAGGTACCACATCTAGTAAACATTTCGAAACTCAAACCTGCACATGGGCCTTGGTCTCCCGCCGTCCCTCATAACATTCCCAAAATGGTGAGAGAAGTGAAAATCACTAACTCAAAAGGGGCAGATCCTGACCGAAACCCTGAATTGCATCACACTCCGACGGGTGAAATCGCTGAGGAAGATGGCGAAATAAGGGGTGCTGAGACTGAAAACTCAACGGGAACGACCGGTCCCCGTGAGCATGATGCAATTCCTATGGCCAGGAAGGTACCTACACAAAAACCTGGTCCAAGTCCCACTGATTTAGCAGAAACGGATGGGCAAATCACTGATGGTCAGGGCGCCAGTGCGGACACCGCGCTGTCACCAAACTTATCCTTTGTTCCTAATAAAGCCGCCTGTGAACGGGGAACAGCTGGCGCTAATGGACAGAGGAAACGCAAACGAGCTAAACGAAGGGGCAAGGGCCAGCCGTTGGAAGGGAGATCCCCTCCAAGCAACAACAAGCCCATAAAATTGCCCTGCGGTGATGTACCGATCTCGGATACATCGGAACAGAGCCCAGAAAAAACAGGAGAGGACCATGTCCCGACGAAAGGTGGCTATAACCTGCGTCGGAACCGTCGGCCTAACTACGCCGCTCTGTTCAACGGCGGAGAAAGCGACGACATGGATGATTAATACAGGAAATCTTGCCGCCCTGTGAAAATAAAGGTTCGGCGGAGCGGCACTGTTAGCATCAACGCTAATGGAACAGGTGGCCTACCTCACGGCCACCTCGCCGCGCCCAGGGGCGTGGCAGAAAGGGAGGGTGCGCACACCAAGAGAGATGCCAGTGGTTTGGCGTCATCTCCTGGGACCGGATGCAAGCGTTCCCCCCACCTGAAACAAGATACAGCTCCAAATATGGAGACGGCATGGACAAACGGATCGGTTATAATTTTGTGGGATCCGCGCCAATCCACCAGTCGGTCCGCAACTCTGCTCCTAGGCGGTCACCTCTGCTGCAGGTGATTGTACGCACAACCCAGCCCGGGAGGAAACGGAGATAGACATTGATTCTATCTCTGAACGAAAGTTGGAGATAGAAATTGTTCAACTTTCGACTTCTCCTGGAAGGAGCAGAAAGAGAACTTAGCTGGGACACTGATCCACCGACTCATGGGGAACTGCCTAGCCCTCCGGCCACATAGCAATCCAAAGGGAACCACTACTTTCCCTGCGGACACGGAGGGAAGGATCATCGTCCCCCTGAGAAGGAAACGGATTAGCCGCCCCCACCAGAGGGCGCTACCTACCAAGGGAAGGTTCGTTGGGCCATTCTTTTAGGATTTTACCAAATGAAAGAAAAGGCAGTCGAGAAGGAGAGTACTAAGAAACGACCGGCTCAGACCCTTAGGCGGTGGAGTTGGCCGGGCCGGGGGGGTGTCCGTCCGGACTCAACCGACGCCGGGATTGCCCGGAAGAAACCAAGGACACCAGCCCGGCGGCCCACCAGAACGACCGCAGGCGGAGCCAAGAGGTCCGCTAAATCGGTTCCAGCCAAAAAGAAGACAGCAGATAAAGACTTTTACAATTTATCTGAGGTGAGTGACTCGGAGCCCGAGCCAAGGCTAACGGCGTTGGCCAAGCCGGTTCAGAAGGAGGAAGCGGCCAACCGACCGGTGCAGATTCAGGCCGGCTGGTTCTGGGACCTTACGCAACCACTGTTCCAACTATTTGAGACTGTTGACGAAATTAGAAGGACAGTGGGACTGGATGTGCCAAAATCGAACAAACAGTTAGCTGAGATTAAAACTCAGGTAGCTCCTTTCATTCAAAGGACCACACAAAACTCTAAATGCGTCAGGGAAGGTACCAGACAACAAACAACACGAGGCGGCCGACCTCTGCCCACTCTGGAAAGGCGATCGGGAGGGGAACAGCTAACCGTCGCCGCTCCAGGACTAAAAGTGGAGGTAGCACCCGTTCAACACGCGCCAACCCCACCGGTGGGGAACGGGCCAGCGGGAGCTCCCCTCCTCCACCACTTGCAGCCTGCGGACCCCGCTTGTTTAGACTTGAGCAGCTTGACAACGAGCTGCAGCGCCAATCCCTCACCACTGCTATGGAACCAGCAGCAGTGGACGCCAACCAGCCAGCCGGGGGGCCCACTGTGGCCGAGCCCACTCCCAACGACAAACCCACCGCAGGTGCCGAACCCGTACACCTCGAGCCAACCGTCGTACGATCCAACGGGGGCCGTTTCGGACTGGAACCTACTAGGCCAAGACCCCTCAGAGCAATGCGCCCCTCGTCCTGCGAACGTATGAGAGGCTTGAGGATCACGGTCACCAAGGACGAGAGCGGAATCATCAGGCGAGTGGTAAATGACAATGGGCAAAATCTCTATGAGCATGTCCCAAACTAAGTGGACCAGGGGGCCCGAGAGGAGGGCATACTTCGGCGCATGGATGATAGTGGTGCGCAGAAGAGTGAAGGTAACTTTGTTGTGAACATGTTTTAGTTAAACTATAAACTTAACTCTCACGGACTAGCGCTAAAACCAATGACAATGAAGTGGTCGGTGCTGTTCGTTTTCGCCATGATAGGAGGCATTAAGGGGTTGCGGAATGATTCCAGCCCACGTGAAGGGCTAGCCCCTAATGCTGAAGTTATAGCCTTGGAACAATATGGGGTGGTACTGAAACCAGGGAAATTAATGTCCACCGCAGATATTACTCACGTCCGACAAGGTTTCCTGATCACTATTCCCCAAAGGCGCTCCTTCATCAAGGCTACCTTTGGCCAGGTCTGTCATCGGTACCTAAAGGGAGGAGACCGAGCCTGTTACCACGTCAGGTCGCTAGTGAATTGGATGGATCAGACATCGCAGGCGCTCAAAGGTCGGTATAGGGAAATTCTCAATGAAACCTTAAGTTCGCTAATTAAAAACAACCAACAGCGACCTCAAAATCAAGGGTCAGAATCAGACTCAGGCGGAAGGATCAAAAGAATGAAGAAACTCCCCATCATGCTGGACGACCCAGGATGGCCGACCTTCCCTATTCCAACATCATGGAACAAGGGGCTTTCAGCTGATGTCAAGTATAACAGGGAACTAATTAAAGTGTTACAAGAGTCCTCCGACCAGATGATCGAAGATCTGGCGCTGATGAACGAGAAACACGACGAGGCAGTAGAAAGGGTTAACCACGTCGTGATAGGTCTGTTAGATAATTTAAGGTCATTAAATAAGGCGCATAATGCCACTCGCCGGAGAATGAAACTCGTCCAACATAAGGTAGACTGGATGGAACTGTACCTGAACATGATACCTGTAGCTCTGGAAGACAAACTGGGTGAAATGGTGTATCTCCAGTTGGTGGTAGAGCAAACGCGCGTGTTCAGGAAAGGTGTACAACACCTGACACGGGGCCAACTAACCATGGATTTGGTACCACGCCAGTATATGGTCGGAGCGGTCCTGGAAGTCAACAGGTATCTGAAAGGAATCCATCCCAGGTTCCATGTGGCGTTTTCAGATCCCTCCTTCTATTATGAGAACAGTCAGCCCTCATTTAAATTTAATGAAACCACCCAGGAACTTATCGTGTATGTAAGGGTACCAGTTGTGGCCGACGAACATCTGTTTAGAGTCTACGAAGTACTGACTTTTCCTGTGCCAGTACCAGTTAGAGGAAGGCAAAAGAAGGACGCTCTCCAAATTGTTAATCTACCAAAAAGTGTGGCTATGTCCATGTCCCGTCAGTACTACGTACCACTGGCTAGCGGCAGTTGGTCAGGCTGTTATGGGCAGACCATCACGCTTTGTAAGGACTTGCCCTACATGAAAAAGATTACGGATAACACCTGCACTGCCGCCCTGTTGAGACGCGATGACATGGCCATACGAGAGAAATGTGAACTGGACTATCTTTTGGAAGCAGACTTTGGAGAAATGGCAGTGTATCTGGACGACGGAGATATGCTTGTGGTCAGCGCTGACACCCGGGGCCAAATGATTTGCAGAAATCAACCCGCGGTGGAGGTGAACATAGAAAACTATGCGCGAGTTCAGGTGGAATGCGATTGTGCCTTCCAGACGCAGGGATCATGGATACCGTATAGTTTACGGAACTGTGACCGACGCACCAGGATCACCACGGTCGTGTATCCACCTAACGACCTGTTGGGAGCAGCGAGTCGTGTGAAAGGATGGAACGCTAATTTCACGAGGCCCGAGAATGAACCCACTATGTTAGAATCGGATCCTATCCCTGAAACGATTAGGAAAGAGCTACTGGAAATCGAGGAAAGCCTAAAGGTCAGAATACCTGTATCCTCTCTGGCCAAGCGAATCCAAAAACACAGGAAAGACTTGGCTAAAGGCATCAAGAAAGCAACTGACCACTACGAGGTGGACAAACACGCCCCATGGTTTTCTATAGGTAACTTTGGGGGCGGCTTTGGCCTCCTCACAATCTTCTGTATAGTGGTGGCAGTAACCATTATTGGGTGTATCCTCTGGAAGTGCTGGCGGAACCACCAAGGCAAGGCTGCCCTGGCCGGACTAACCATGACTTTACCTCGGGCCATGGCCTTGGAAGCGGCGGACCCGGAGGAGCTGCTGCGCGGTGAAAGGGAACTAACTGGATGCCCGGACACGACCGCCAACCCCACTGCGGTGGCAGTACTTGCTATATTATTGGCAGTACTAGTCATCGCCATAGTGGTCCTCGTGTGGCGAAAGTGGAGGTACATCAGAAGGAAGACTGTGGATGGACTGTATGTACAGTTTGCCAACCCACATATGATAGAGACAATCTTTCTGGGGGAACTGGCCATGCCTTCAGACCACACTTATACGGAGGGCTATGTGCTCATTAGGGATCTACTGGTGACCCAGCTGTGTCTGAAATATACTCTGACAGTTACCTGGGGGGCGCAGCTGATGGGAGCGGCAACTAGACCTGGGCAACATCCATCTAAGGTGCCACTACCAGACACCCTGAGGGTGTCTAAGAAACTAGCCCGTCTAATGATGAGTAATTTAAAATACAATACCAGGGCCAGACTACTGAGATATTCCTCAGGGCTAGCCACCCCTGTACCCATGGGAGTACCGCGCCTCATCGACGCAGGCTGGTCCGATGTCGGAGCGGACTGGCCTCAACCGGTGATGGGACATGGAACAATGCCTAACGCTCCTCCTAGATCGACCACGCCCACCTCAACAGCGACCGGAACGGGATCTGCCCGAAAGACAGTAAGGCCAGGGACATCCGAAATCGATCCAGGAACGGTTTATGAAGTTATCATATGACAATGAAACGAGTGTTAAGACCTGGCCTAGTGCTGTACAAGTAAAATTGGTGAATTAATGACACAAAGGTACGAGTACTAAAACTGAAATGTTACAGGAAGTTCGCTGGGCAATACCTGTTTGGGTAGGTAGGGTTCTGTTGACTAACCTGATCAATAAGGATTCACCAACCAGGGAAACCTGGGTCGGGTAGGCTGGTCCAACCGTCTCTCTATGGACCCATGGGTTATCTAAATTTCTCTCAAGTCGAGTGTCCCATGCCCGGTAGCCTAGCTCAACACTCTCATTGTTATCGATTTGGCAACTCTTTTAAAGTAGGGAACCATTTGGAACCGATCCTAGTGTCGCGAAATTTTAGCATTTAAAAAAGATACTCAAAATTCTGTATAAAACCTAGGAGCGCTCAACGGGACCAATGCTCCCAACGAGCGAAGTGAACTTCCCCAAGCAAGTACCATCTACACCTGACCCCTGTGCTGTTGTTACCGCTAGGATCGGGCTGCAGTACAGGAGTCACTTGGGGAACGCCACTGTCTATTCTTTAGCATGCTTACATATATAATCTTCTCAAAGATGAGGGGGCTGCACAAGCAGCAGGAGCCTGCCCACATGCCTGGTGTCAGTGGTGCCTGACAGGAGGCAGGACGTTGGGGTTACGCGTCACTGACGCTGCGAAGGGCACTGGGGTGGACGCCCGACCATGGCAGTCACTATGCCCCGGGTGGATTGGCTCCTGACAAGCGGTCTCTTCATCACAAAAAAAATCGACGAATAGAAAGAAATTTACCTAAAAAACTAAATATATAAAGCAACCCAATATTTATTTAACTAAGAGCCCTTCCTCAGGGAATTCTGGGCAAGTTGTGAGAAGAACATATGAACGCAGAATTTAGTAACATTCTCGGGGGGAACACTCCGTGACAGCACACGAGAGTACCTTATACGTGGCTCGTTTGATTCTGGTATGGGCACGCTGCGACGGGCAAGGATATGTACAATTCCTACCAAAGCGTGCTATATTCAGAAATTATAACGGAGGTCACAAGGAAAGGTAGTTACAGGACAACGGCGAACTAGTGACATTCACAGGGTGCTCGGCTTTCTCTCTTACCATATCGCGACTCCCTCAGACTGGACAAGCCATCCCTGGGGCGGGAGAAGCCGTAGCGAAAAACCCACAAGGCGGTGGAGCGAGGTGCTGTCCTTATTAATAGCCCCATCGTCTTGGTTATGTGTAAATGGCCGCTGGATCATCGTATGTCTTAAGTCGAGGGATCCTGACTTTACCATAAAGTCAGGATCCAACGAAAACAGTATCAAAAAGAAAGAAAATAATGAACAACTGCCCAAAGGTACAAGACTAAGTTATTTAGGCATGTTTAGACCAGTTTTAACCGGGTCTGAGGCAAAACGGCAAGAAATCAAGTTTCGACCCGGGTAAATTAGAAATAATTAAAATTAATAAAGAAGACGTGCGGCTTCAGAGTTGACCGCCGTCGAGAGAAAAAAAAAAAAAAAAAAATAAATGAAATACTAGTCTTGGCCGCCGTCGTGGCGCTAAAAAGTAACCGGATCTCCGCTCAACAGTTGAGCTAAAGAGGGGGGACACGGTCTACTAATTCCCTAACGAACGGCTGCAAAAACTTAGTTGACACCCATAGCTAATAGTCTACCCAGTCTATTAGAAAGAAACTAAAATCCTAAAGTTGTCTTTAGTACTAACATATTCCTGCTCCGCGTGCGCATAGTTAGGATAAGCTGGGGGCGGAGTCTTTTCAGGAGTAGTCTTGACTCTCCACAAGAAAAACGGGCATAGACCTGAACAAAGGACGGGTTTAACCTTGTACTGTACTTCGGTAAAGGCCCGACTTACTAGGTGCTGTCTGGAAGTGAGTGATCTGAGGAGATGCATTTACACATCTCTATAATTTAAAGGGGGTGTAGGCTGCATATTAAAAAAAAAAAAAAAAAAATATGCAGTCTGCTCCCGACTATAACAATGGGAAACTCGGTGCTGCCCATTCTGGTTCTATGGATGGGGGTACCGACAAACCACGTGTAACTAATGAGGACCGGGAATCAGATCAGAAATGAACCTGAATCTGAGACCCGATCCTCTAGTGATAACTAATGAGGAACGAATAATCTCAACCTCCTTTGTACAGTTAGTACTTAATGTCCTTTAATGATATTTATACTTTACGGAATGAAACGCTACCCCCACCGCTTGTCATGTTGGTTTTCCCCGTGTGATGTAAAGTATAGGGTAGACAGTAAGGTGTTACTGTTAACATAGGTATAATATCTATTCAGTGAACCGTTTGGAGTTAGGGGCGCACCTGTTTATCTCGTTAAGAGGGCGCCACTACCCAATATAAAGTGGAACTCGGTCTTCAAACCCCAAATTGAACATAGGGGGTGAACGCCGAGCTACCACCTGTAACTAACAAGGAAGGGAGGGATTTTGTCTTAACATAACCATTCAATGAGAACAAACTCTGGTTGAAGTTGCACTTCACAAAAATGAAGTCGGATATGACTGAACAGTTGTCACCCTTGGGGGGGTGTTAACTTGTTTACATATAAACCCTTGGAGTGTATTGGAAAATTATTCTATGACAATGTACATAAAGTGTGTTGTCAAGAGTATTGACTCTTGGAAAACCGAAGTAGCTTCTTAAGTAAACCACAATAGACCCAGTTCCTATCATTATTCTTATCCCCTCATGTGGTCTGTAAGAGAGTCCAAACGTGTGAGTTTTGCATCACACTTCGGACACTCGTGAGATCCTGAAAATGCACATTTTCATGGCAATTGAGCCCAGAACGATGTGTGTAACTGTTCCCACCTAACTCGCAAATATATCGCTGTTTGGGATGTTGGTAATCTTTGCTGTGGATTTTGGTGCCTTTCTAGTTTTCTTTAACGAGAACACCATTACTTTCTTGACAACGACAACACCGAATCTCTGTCTGGGAGCTCATTCAGTGTCTTGAAGGCTTCGCTCTGGTTTCCTTGCAGTAGTATTGTCTCCTCATCTGGACAACCCAGCACAATAATACTCGCTATAAAAATTATTCTAACACCATGACACTGACGAAGTCTTGTTGTTAGACTCAATATGGGACGGGTATTGGTGGCTCTTGCCACTCCCTCTCAAACTTACCTTGGAGTCGCCAACAGCTCGTTGGACGGCTCCACCTGTGGTGTCGCCTCACGTGGCCGACACGTCAATCTTTCCAGTACTCTGTAAGGGGGACAACTCATCAAAGAATTCTGTCACAGCCAATCTAATGCTGGGCAATCTGGACCAAAATACTTGGTCACCTACAGTTATTCTAAACTTACCAGGGTGAACACCCTAGGAAGTGCTTATTCCCTAGGACGCCCCATGTGAATTGTTTCCAATGTAGACATCTACACTAATGTCCTGTACGAAGAACGACTAAACAAAGAATTCTGTTACAGCAAATTTAGTGTTGTACAACTCAGACCGGAACCCCTGGTCACCCATACCTGAATCCACATGTGCAGTGTCAGTCCCCAACAGTTAATAGTATCAAATAATACCAATACGGTACAAATCACCCACACTCCAAAAAGCCTACTTAGATCGGTAATGTCAACAAACCTCTAGTCAGGAAAACCCTCTATTATCGCCCAACCACGCGCGAGGTAAAATGCTTGATCATGTTCGCCTAAACAATCCCTCCCACTAAAATCATATAGCCTGACGCTTTTCAGTGCCAACCGTGTCACAATTGCTTCATTTACATCACCCTAACATACCGCAGGACCTGGAAAAAATAATAAGTTTAGTACACAAGGTCCTAGCTCTCAGCCCGCGTCCACCATCTTGGAACCAAAAGTAAACACCAGGTGGCCACCCACGCTACCCGTTACAAAAATCACCAGCGAAACACAGTTTCTAGTTCCGGGAATGACATCAGCTTCCGGAATTCAACAACGTGAGGGCGAGCTGAGAAAACTGCTAACTAATTCCTGACCAACAATCTCCTTAAAATCCTACGGGTTAGTAGCCTACCTAACGTGCTGATAACAAGGAAAATTAGGGACAGTACTCACCAGGCGTGGGGGCGGACGAGATGAAGGTCCAGCTGAACCGAAAGGAGGGCGGTGTCCGACGACAAGCCAGGGCGGTGAAAACGTCTGTGTCCTCCCATGTGAACAGTCTTGCTATCTGGAGCTCCGTCAGAACGTGTGGGCTGCTCCTCTTGGATATATAAACTTAGGTGTACTAATCACTGGCCGGGAATTGGATCGGCAGAATCACTTGGCGGAACCAACCCGGAAAATTAAGTGTCCTAATCACAGGCCGGGAATTGGACTAACAAATTACTTGGTGGGAATCACCCCGGAATTAAGATATATACACGGGGGGGGGTTGAGTGCCGGCGGTCTAATGTAAAACGGGCAACCGGACAAAGACCCGGCCCAGGGCCCGGGCCCAACGGCGCAACACCCGGGCGGACGGCATATACCCGTCTTCCAGTTCACGGAAGTCATTGACGGTCATAACACCGTCAGCCACTACCTTGGAGAGGTGGAGGGCATGACCGGTGTTGACCGTCGGCACGTTGAACCAGTCGTTCGTCCTTTTGACTTCGCGGCTAATCCGGGGAATGATGCGGTTAATCCACCGTTGCAGAGATCCGTCGCTGTCCGTGCGCGCCCAACTGCGGGCATCAAAGCCCGAGGGGGTCGCGAGGATGAGGGTCGCTGGAGCAGGGTGGGCTTGTAGGTTCATGAAGGCACGAGTAAAAAGTTCAGCGTAGAAGTTGACAACGGCGTCCGGGTTAATAAACAAAGGAAGATATAATTGTAGATCCGGGTCCCAGGTTAGAATGTCAAGTAAATTCGTAATCACTATTAAAACGTCATCAGGATACATCATGTGGTGAGCAAACGCGAAGCCCGCCAGCTCCGCCGTCGTGGCCTCTTCGCTCGGAAAAACCACGTAGATGTGCTCCGTGTGGTTTTGTATCAGATCAGGATAATCCTGTACGCCCGCCTCACGTTCGGTGCAAAAAATGGCAACGCGAACCATACTGGGTGATGTTGCGAAGAGATAAAGAGATAACACTGAAGACTAAGAAAAAAACACGTCTTGACGCGTTAAAAATACCGCCGGCACTGATTAAAATGACGTCAAAACGAGGCTAATTTGGGAAAACCCTTTTTGATCCAAAAGATCCAAATTTTGAAATCGGCTAGCATGATCAAACCATCGTATAATTTCTTACAAAATCTGTGCTAAACTAAAGTTTAGGTCCCCAACCAACATAATCAAGCGACAGAATTAATTCATATCGGCCCAAAATATCAGGTCGAACCATCAAACTTGCAAATTTGTTCGAAACAGAAATTTGCCATCCGGGCGCTTCGCGCCTGGAGGAATCAAATCGAGGTCAAACCCTGGAGGGGAACTCCAGTCAAGCGTCCCGCTAAGTACACATGTACTAAGCATAACTGGTGGGCGCGCGACGTGGATGGTAATATTTTCTGGATCCAACTGCTTAATGTTGCTAGATCAGATACAGGGACCTTGTATTTATTGTAAATAATGTTGTTCTGGTTGAAGTTTGATTGAAATTTGACACGCATTGTATCATGAAATTCGTTCGTTCAAAATGTCCGAATTCTCTGTATTGACTTATGTTGTGTTAATTTGTTCTGAAATTGGATTTGATGTGTACTTGTTACTCTTAGAAGGTTAAGACAACTTTACACTGTATATATGTTGAGTTCTGTTGACTTGTGTTACAAATCATAGATGTCAGAATCTGTACATGTATGTACTAAGTCAAAAAACTAACTTTGTCACCTTATGCACGGGTGTCGCAATTCTTAAGCCTCACTATGGGCTAACAACTCTAAACTCACTTTATCCCCTTATGCACGGGTGTCGCAATAATGATATTTTTTTTTCATTCTCTGAAACTGACTTTGTCACTTTGTCACCATGATTATGTCACCATTACTTTATCATACAAATGATCATGTTACCATTCTTTAACCCATACTTTGCCACTTTATGAACGGGTTCCGTTAACCTTGAGCTTCAAGCTGTGGAAGTCAACTTGATAAATAATCTTATTTATGAACTTACCATGAAACCTATGAATGTTTTCATTGATCTTGAGTCTCAACCTGGAACTACCAGCAAATGGTACTAAAGCAAAACCGATCATATGAATGTATCTTTGTTTATACTTCTGAAGGAACAAAAGAACTTCTGATTATATTGACACTGTGCTGAATGTACCACGAGAGTCAAGGCCACCCACAATGGTTTCTCCATATGAAAAGTAATAATAATAAATATATCCAATCATCAAGAAATTGGAAACTTTATCACATCTGATTGAAATCTTCATTTGGTTTGAGCTATGTCGTCCACCTCCTTAAACTCAAACACCTGACCGCCGTCGAATGTACTAATAGCTTAGCACTTTTAATATATTCTCGTGTTATATAATCCATCAAGGATCAGGCTTAGCAAGTCTACTTCTAGTCTACTTCTAGAAGAAATATCTTGCGCTCCTAGCGCCACCTGTTGACCAGTATAAAAGGCGCTGCAAGGTAGGGAGCGAGCAGTTAGTTAGGAGTTAGTAGTCACTTAGTTTAGTGAGAACATCAGCTAAGTAAGTTTAGCCAAGGAGTTATACCTGGAGTAAGTACATCGGCTCCCGTGTAACAGACTGGAGTTTACCAATATCAACTACCTCGGACATAGGATTGTGATAGAGCTGAGTACTAGAATGGTCTAGAAGGTGTTGGAGCAACTCGTGTTCTAAATGTGGTTGATTGCTGATAGGAGATGGGAGGTGGACTGATGAAGACTTATACATGGTGGCTTTGACTCGGGATGAGATGTTTATTGAATAAAAACCCTTTCATATTAAGAAGCTCCCTCATCGTTCATTTCTTTTGAACTATTGGGAAGTGGACGGACAAACTTTGAACGCAGTCTGAATTACTCAGGCATTCTGGATAAACGACTCATGAAGACTTGGATATACACGAACATTATGCAGTCTTAAATCAAACATTAACAATAGTTCATTATTACATTTTTTTGTATTTGTTATACCTTGAAACTTCTTGTCTGAATAAGGTTCATGGAATCCGCACAGGGGGATCCCTATTTTAATATGGGCGCCCCCCCCCCTCCAACATTTCTGGATCTGCCCTAGCTTGCTGCATACCTTAATCTAGGACATATCTACATGTATACCTTATTGTGGCATATTCATTGTATTAGAAAAGCCTATTTCCTCTTCCTAAACTTTGAATTCTGTTATTAAAAAAGGTCCACTTTTTGGATATGGTCACGCGCCCGCAGAAATTCCTGGATACGAGCCTGAAATGTAATGTGATTATTTGGGTAGGCCTAATTCTATGAGATGATGAGGGTTTCCTTTTAAAAAAGCTTGTTTGTGACGCAGCATGAAAGTAAGGAATGTGCACGAGGTCACAAATATTTGAGTAAGAAAGATGGTACTGGAAGTGATGTCACAAGGGGTCATGATGATCATGTGACCTGTATTGACCAATCAGCATAAATCTTAGAGGTATATAAGCAGGGGTAGATACAGGATTTCGGCAAGGGGCAGCGTATAGCATTTGCGTGCATACATGCGACGTCTTTTTCTCTATGGCAAGTTTAAGGCCCCACCAAAGGGGGGGGGGGGGGGGGTGGCAGGACCCCCAGGACCCGATTGGACGTCCATCTAAGCCTGAGTTTTTTGTTTTTTTTTATGAAATAAGCAGTTCCTTCTTGGTACTCAAAGTGTCAACACAGACTTCCTTCTTGTGTCTTATCGCCTAGAGCCTAGAAAACATAGAGATAACCGATTATGAGGAATAAGCGACATACCGATACAGTAGGCCTACAGTTAGGCCGATAACTGTCTATGATTGGGCTTAGACGAATTAAGGCTAGAGGAATGACTAGACCATGATAGTGGCATGGCACAAGATTAGCAGAGCAACTGGGTGGGGATGGGGAAAGAAACATCGGGCGCTAGGCCAACATGCTATCACCCTACCATGAATGGTGAAGAATCAGAATACATTCCCCCCGCTAGTGACTGATTATCTCAGTAGAAGCAGAGCATAAGGCACCCTCTCCACCCTCT
The DNA here is from genome assembly GCA_936440205.1 of Lepidonotus clava. NCBI lineage: Eukaryota > Metazoa > Annelida > Polychaeta > Phyllodocida > Polynoidae > Lepidonotus > Lepidonotus clava. Next base: position 28,108,172 of record OW387135.1, read on the forward strand.
TTTTCCACCCTTCCCCTCCGTTCCTCCCCTGAGTAACTACGAAGTCAACCCGTACTACTCGAGACATGCCTTAATTTCTGTTCCGCATCTCTCCATTCCTCTTGCGCTCCTGCACCCTGGCACAAGGACAAGGTGGCGGCCAACCCCTGACCTCAGACCAGGAACGGATCCAGGAGGGGCCGGGGGGGGGGGGGGACGGGCCTTGCTTCCCCCCCCCCCTCCCCCGTAAATTCATGTTTTTGGGGCCCCCGCCCCCCTCTACAAATTCCCCCAAGAAAATACAATATTTGAAAAAGGGGAAAACTGCAGATAGGCCTAATCTCTCTTTTTATTTCATGTTTGTAATTCAATCAGTCACCAATTAAATGTTTTGTTTCCCTGATGTAGGGTTAGCCTGTCACAATAGGCCTACTAAAATAGAAGTATAGTAAATATGACACTCCCACTCTTCAGAGCTAATCTACGCATTATCATTGGTTCTAGGCCTAATCAGAGACCGTAAATAGACCAGGGGTCTCTATGGTCTCTGATCTAATTAAGTTAGAATAGGCCTAATTCTGTTCAAAAGAAACGCGCTTTTTAAGTATAGATCTGTAATACAGCATGAAAAGATTTAATTTTGGGTCGGTAGATGAAGTAGGTTGCCGTGTTCAGGAAAGGGCATTTTATTTTGCTTTTTCGCAAGATCATTAAAATTGCCCTACCGAAAAAGCAAAATCAAATCAAATTTTTTAGAAAAACATAATTAACAAACGATAAAAAAAAAAGGTGTTTTCACAGGAAAACAAATGAAAAGAGGTAAGTGAAAGCTGACTGATCATTTACCCTTTGTATGATAAATGGACAAGTGGCACTGATTTCCTCTGTTCTCTGCAACGATGCGGGATACGGTGGCTCAAGAGCTCGTGGCGGGAAGAAACTAAGGTGTAGATTCCGCAGCGCCACCTTCTGGTTTTCAGACTAGTGTTGTTGATCGCCACAGGTGGCGCGGTCGATTGTCAACAAGACAAAGATGGCGGGAACTCTCTAAGTTTCACAAGACAGCTGTCATCTCCCAGTTCTAAGCACAGTTTAAACAATTACTATCTCATACAGCAGTGTCAGAAGTATCGTCTAGTCTACCGAGGATATAACTAATCTGAAAATGATATTCACAACAAATGCTAAGACTGCACAGGCAGGAAAACTACTGTCGGAACCCACGGAACATGCGGCTTCGTTCGACCGAGTGGAGGGAGAGTACGAGAACAATTCCGAAAGGTTCAAATTAAAAAAGAAAGAATTTCAGCGTCAGTACGCGCATTTATATACAGAACGGTTACTGACATGTCGACCACAGTTGGAGGAGGCTATAAAACTCAAATGGGGTAAGTTGTATTGAAATAATGCCGGATTGCCAAGTAATTTCTTCTATTATCGCCCATGAAAATATTGCCACTGAACAGTGAGTGTGTGACTTTACTAAAGGTAGCTAGCTCACTTACTTCTCAACTTTTGCTAAAGCTAGACTATTAACAGGGGCTGCCCCAGTTCTAGGGGCTCTCATAGACTGCGAATATCAATGATAGGATTTGGATGGAGCTCATACTTTAGATCTAGAGTAGAGGAGCCAGTTTTCGCGCACTAAGTCTAAGAGCTCAATACCGGGATTTCTTTACAAAATTATGTGATAATAGTTTGTATGTTCATGGTTTTTCATAGTATGTGGGGCAGATGAGGTGCTAATTCGTATTTGAAAAAATGAAAATAAAAATATTATTTTATTTTATTTTATTTTATTTTATTTTATTTTATTTTTTTTTTTTTTTAAATTTTTTTATTTTTAAAAAAAAATTTTTTTTTTTTAAAAAAATTTTTACTTTTTGTCAGAATCCAGAGCCTTTGGATGCTAGATAAATCCCATATCTAGTCTCAGTGCCATCCCACTCCACCCAATCCCACCCTAACCAGGGTGTGGGGCCTCTTTTGAGGCAAAACTCCTAAAAACATTTTTAGGTACCGTATTTTAAATCTACATGATGCCTGATGAGACACTTGTCGAAACTGCTTTTTCAGTCTCTGACTGAACCCACACATTCAGCTCTCCCAGTCTCCCCCCAAGGAGAATTGGTTAGGGCCCCTGGATGGACCCTTAGCAACATAGCCAGGGTCCTCCCTTTGTGACATCACTTCCTTGGAGAGGGTATCTAGGCACTTGGGCAGGATCGCCGGATCCCAGCTCAAATAAGCGGTAGCATCTAGAAAGATCGGACACGTCCATAGCCTCGTATTATATAAAAATATTATTTTATGGTAGGTCTAGTATCAAGTCATTTTCTTATGTCAATTCATCAGTTTTCGCGCACCTGGAGCCTATTTTCGCGCACTTTGGTTCTAGTTTTCGCGCACTTTAGCATATTCTAAGTATAGAATCATATAAATTGAAAAAATTATAAAAAAACATAAATAGAATGTCACAAGAGGAAGTTAGCTTGATATCCATGCGAGAAACACCTATGGAATACTTGGTTGGTTAATCATATCTATGTAATGAAGAAATGATATGCCGTCCCTGATTGTGAACTATTGTTAATGTTTGATTTAAGACTGCGTAATGTCCGTGTATATCCAAGTCTTCATGAGTCGTTTATCCAGAATGCCTGAGTAATTCAGACTGCGTTTAAAGTTTGTCCGTCCACTTCCCAATAGTTCAAAAGAAATGAACGATGAGGGAGCTTCTTAATATGATAGGTTTTTTATTCAATAAACATCTCATCCCGAGTCAAAGCCACCATGTATAAATCTTCATCAGTCCACCTCCCATCTCCTATCAGCAATCAACCGCATTTAGAACACGAGTTGCTCCAACACCTTCTAGACCATTCTAGTACTCAGCTCCATTACAATCCTATGTCCGAGGTAGTTGGTATTGGTAAACTCCAGTCTGTTACACGGGAGCCGCTGTACTTACTCCAGGTAACTCCTTGGCTAAACCTACTTAGCTGATGTTCTCACTAAAACTCAGTGACTACTAACTACTAACTGCTCGCTCCCTACCTTGCAGCGCCTTTTATACTGGTTAACAGGTGGCGCTAGGAGCGCAAGATATTTCTCCTAGAAGTAGACTAGAAGTAGACTTGCTAAGCCTGATCCTTGATGGATTATATAACACGAGAATATATTAAAAGTGCTAAGCTATTAGTACATTCGACGGCGGTCAGGTGTTTGAGTTTAAGGAGGTGGACGACATAGCTCAAACCAAATGAAGATTTCAATCAAATGTGATAAAGTTTCCAATTTTTTGATGATTGGACATATATGTTATTATTACTTTTCATATGGAGAAACCATTGTGGGTGGCCTTGACTCTCGTGGTACATTCAGCACAGTGTCAATATAATCAGAAGTTCTTTTGTTCCTTCAGAAGTATAAACAAAGATACATTCATATGATCGGTTTTGCTTTAGTACATTTTGCTGGTAGTTCCAGGTTGAGACTCAAGATCAATGAAAACATTCATAGGTTTCATGGTAAGTTCATAAATAAGATTATTTATCGAGTTGACTTCCATAGCTTGAAGCTCAAGGTTAGCGGAACCCGTTCATAAAGTGGCAAAGTAAGTGTTAAAGAATGATAACATGATCATTTGTATGATAAAGTAATGGTGACATAATCATGGTGACAAAGTGACAAAGTCAGTTTCAGAGAATGAAAAAATATCATTATTGCGACACCCGTGCATAAGGTGATAAAGTGAGTTTAGAGTTGTTAGCCCATAGTGAGGCTTAAGAATTGTGACACCCGTGCATAAGGTGACAAGGTAAGTTTTAAGGATGGTCAGCCATAATGGGGCTTAAGAATTACGACACCCGTGCATAAGGTGACAAAGTTAGTTTTTTGACTTAGTACATACATGTACAGATTCTGACATCTATGATTTGTAACACAAGTCAACAGAACTCAACATATATACAGTGTAAAGTTGTCTTAACCTTCCAAGAGTAACAAGTACACATCAAATTCAATTTCAGAACAAGTTAACACAACATAAGTCAATACAGAGAATTCGGACATTTTGAACGAACGAATTTCATGATACAATGCGTGTCAAATTTCAATCAAACTTCAACCAGAACAACATTATTTTCAATAAATACAAGGTCCCTGCATCTAATCTAGCAACATTATGCAGTTGGGTCTAGAAAATATTACCATCCGCGTCGCGCGCCCACCAGTCATGCTTAGTACATGTGTACTTAGCGGGACGCTTGACTGGAGTTCCCCTCCAGGGTTTTGACCTCGATTTGATTCCTCCAGGCGCGAAGCGCCCGGATGGCAAATTTCTGTTTCGAACAAATTTGCGAGTTTGATGGTTCGACCTGATATTTTGGGCCGATATGAATTAATTCTGTCGCTTGATTATGTTGGTTGGGGACCTAAACTTTAGTTTAGCACAGATTTTGTAAGAAATTATACGATGGTTTGATCATGCTAGCCAATTTCAAAATTTGGATCTTTTGGATCAAAAAGGGGTTTCCCAAATTAGCCTCGTTTTGACGTCATTTTAATCAGTGCCGGCGGTATTTTTAACGTGTCAAGACGTGTTTTTTTCTTAGTCTTCAGTGTTATCTCTTATCTCTTCGCAACATCACCCAGCATGGTTCGCGTTGCCATTTTTTGCACCGAACGTGAGGCGGGCGTACAGGATTATCCTGATCTGATACAAAACCACACGGAGCACATCTACGTGGTTTTTCCGAGCGAAGAGGCCACGACGGCAGAGCTGGCGGGCTTTGCGTTTGCTCACCACATGATGTATCCTGATGACATTTTAATAGTGATTACGAATTTACTTGACATTCTAACCTGGGACCCGGATCTACGATTATATCTTCCTTTGTTTATTAACCCGGACGCCGTTGTCAACTTCTACGCTGAACTTTTTAATCGTGCCTTCATGAACCTACAGGCCCACCCTGCTCCAGCGACCCTCATCCTCGCGACCCCCTCGGGCTTTGATGCCCGCAGTTGGGCGCGCACGGACAGCGACGGATCTCTGCAACGGTGGATTAACCGCATCATTCCCCGGATTAGCCGCGAAGTTAAAAGGGCGAACGACTGGTTCGACGTGCCGACGGTCAACACCGGTCATGCCCTCCATCTCTCCAAGGTAGTGGCTGACGGTGTTATGACCGTCAATGATTTTCGCGAACTGGAAGACGGGTACATGCCGTCCACCCGGGTGTTGCGCCGTTGGGCCCGAGCCCTGGGCCGGGTCTTTGTACGGTTGCCAGTTTCTCACTAAACCGGCGGCACTCCCCCCCCCCCTTTGTACATAGTTTTAATTCCGGGGTGATTCCCACCAAGTAATTTGTGAGTCCAATTCCCGGCCTGTGATTAGGACACTTAATTTCCGGGTTGGTTCCGCCAAGTGATTCTGCCGATCCAATTCCCGGCCAGTGATTAGTACACCTAAGTTTATATATCCAAGAGGAGCAGCCCACACGTTCTGACGGAGCTCCAGACTGTTCACATGGGAGGACACAGACATTTTCACCGCCCTGGCTTGTCGTCGGACACCGCCCTCCTTTCGGTTCAGCTGGACCTTCATCTCGTCCACCCCCACGCCTGGTGAGTACTGTCCCTAATTTTCCTTGTTATTAGCACGTTAGGTAGGCCACTAACCCATAGGATTTTAAGGAGATTGTTGGCCAGGAACTAGTTAGCAGTTTTCTCAGCTCGCCTTCACGTTGTTGAATTCCGGAAGCTGATGTCATTCCCGGAACCAGAAACTGTGTTTCGCTGGTGATTTTTGTAACGGGTAACGTGGGTGGCCACCTGGTGTTTACTTTTGGTTCCAAGATGGTGGACGCGGGCTGAGAACTAGGACCTTGTGTACTAAACTCATTATCTTTTCCAGGTTCTGTGGTTATTGCTGAAAATATGAACGGCGTAAGATGGTAGTGTTTGGCACTGATAGACGTCGAGCTATATGATTTTAGTGGGAGGGATTGTTTAGGCGAACATGATCAAACATTTTACTTCGCGCGTGGTTGGGCGATAATAGAAGGTTTTACTGATTAGAGGTTTGTTGACATTACCGATTCAAGCAGGCTCTCAATGTGTGTGGGTAATTTGCGCCGTGTTGGCCTTGTGTGTTATTGTATTACTATTAACTACTAGTTGACTGACACCGCACCAATGGAGTTGTGTGGATGACCAGGGATTCCGGTCTGGGTTGTACAGCACTAGATTTACTGTAACAGAATTCTTTGTTTTAGTCGTTCTCCGTACAGGACATTAGTGTAAACGTCTACATTGGAAACAATTCACATGGGGCGTCCTAGGGAATAAGCACTTCCTAGGGTGTTCACCCTGGTAAGTTTAGAGTAACTGTAGGTGACCAAGTATTTTGGTCCAGATTGCCCAGCATTAGATTGGCTGTGACAGAATTCTTTGATGAGTTGTCCCCCTTACAGAGTACAGGAAAGATTGCCGTGTCGGCCACGTGAGGCGACACCACAGGTGGAGCCGTCCAACAAGCTGTTGGCGACTCCAAGGTAAGTTTGAGAGGGAGTGGCAAGAGCCACCAATACCCGTCCCATATTGAGTCTAACGACAAGACTTCGTCAGTGTCATGGTGTTAGAATAAGTTTTATAGCGAGTATTATTGTGCTGGGTTGTCCAGATGAGGAGACAATACTACTGCAAGGAAACCAGAACGAAGCCTTCAAGACACTGAATGAGCTCCCAGACAGAGGTTCGGTGTTGTCGTTGTCAAGAAAGGAATGGTGTTCTCGTTAAAGAAAACTAGAAAGGTACCAAAATTCACAGCAAAGATTACCAAACATCCCAAACAGCGATATATTTGCGAGTTAGGTGGGAACAGTTACACACATCGTTCTGGGCTCAGTTGCCATGAAAATGTGCATTTTCAGGATCTCACGAGTGTCCGAAACGTGATGCAAAACTCACACGTTTGGACTCTCTTACAGACCACGTGAGGGGATAAGAATAATGATAGGAACTGGGTCTATTGTGGTTTACTTAAGAAGCTACTTTGGTTTTCCAAGAGTCAATGCTCTTGACAACACACTTTATGTACATTGTCATAGAATAATTTTCCAATACACTCCAAGGGTTTATATGTAAACAAGTAAACACCCCCCCCAAGGGTGACAACTGTTCTAACATATCTGACTTCATTTTTGTGAAGTGCAACTTTAACCAGAGTTTGTTCTTATTGAATGGTTATGTTAAGACAAAATCCCTTCCCCTTTGTTAGTTACAGGTGGTAGCTCGGCGTTCACCCCCTATGTTCAATCTGGGGTTTGAAGACCGAGTTCCACTTTATACTGGGTAGTGGCGCCCTCTTAACGAGATAAACAGGTGCGCCCCCAACACCAAACGGTTCACTGAATAGATATTACACCTATGTTAACAGTAACATCTTACTGTTTACCCTATACTTTACATCACATGGGGAAAGCCAACATGACAAACGGTGGGGTAGCGTTTCATTCCGTACAAGTATAAATGTCATTAAAGGACATTAAGTATTAACCATACAAAGGAAGGCGAGATTATTCGTTACTTGAAAAGTTATCACTAGAGGGTCGGGTCTCAGATTCAGGTTCATTTCTGATCTGATTCCCGGTCCTCATTAGTTACACGTGGTTTGTCGGTACCCCCATCCATAGAACCAGAATGGGCAGCACCGAGTTTCCCATTGTTATAGTCGGGAGCAGACTGCATATTTTTTTTTTTTTTTAATATGCAGCCTACACCCCCTTTAAATTATAGAGATGTGTAAATGCATCTCCTCAGATCACTCACTTCCAGGCAGCACCTAGTAAGTCGGGCCTTTACCGAAGTACAGTACAAGGTTAAACCCGTCCTTTGTTCAGGTCTATGCCCGTTTTTCTTGTGGAGAGTCAAGACTACTCCTGAAAAGACTCCGCCCCCAGCTTATCCTAACTATGCGCACGCGGAGCAGGAATATGTTAGTACTAAAGACAACTTTAGGATTTTAGTTTCCTACTAATAGACTGGGTAGACTATTAGCTATGGGTGTCAACTAAGTTTTTGCAGCCGTTCGTTAGGGAATTAGTAGACCGTGTCCCCCCTCTTCAGCTCAACTGTTGAGCGGAGACCCGGTTACTTTTTAGCGCCACGACGGCGGCCAAGACTAGTATTTCATTTATTTATTTATTTTTTTTTTTCTCGACGGCGGTCAACTCTGAAGCCGCACGTCTTCTTTATTAATTTTAATTATTTCTAATTTACCCGGGTCGAAACTTGACTTCTTGCCGTTTTGCCTCAGACCCGGTTAAAACTGGTCTAAACATGCCTAAATAACTTAGTCTTGTACCTTTGGGCAGTTGTTCATTATTTTCTTTCTTTTTGATACTGTTCTCGTTGGATCCTGACTTTATGGTAAAGTCAGGATCCCTTGACTTAAGACATACGATGATCCGGCGGCCCTTTACACATAACCAAGACGATGGGGCTATTAATAAGGACAGCACCTCGCTCCACCGCCTTGTGGGTTTTCGCTACGGCTTCTCCCGCCCCAGGGATGGCTTGTCCAGTCTGAGGGAGTCGCGATATGGTAAGAGAGAAAGCCGAGCACCCTGTGAATGTCACCAGTTCGCCGTTGTCCCGTAACTACCTTTCCTTGTGACCTCCGTTATAATTTCTGAATATAGCACGCCTTGGTAGGAATTGTACATATCCTTGCCCGTCGCAGCGTGCCCATACCAGAAGCAAACGAGCCACGTATAAGGTACTCTCGTGTGCTGTCACGGAGCGTTCCCCCCGAGAATGTTAGTAAATTCTGCGTTCATATGTTCTTTTTCACAACTTGCCCAGAATTCCCTGAGGAAGGGCTCTTAGTTAAATAAATATTGGGTTGCTTTATATATTCAGTTTTTAGGTAAATTTCTTTCTATTCGTCGATTTTTTTGTGATGAAGAGACCGCTTGTCAGGAGCCAATCCACCCGGGGCATAGTGACTGCCATGGTCGGGCGTCCACCCCAGTGCCCTTCGCAGCGTCAGTGACGCGTAACCCCAACGTCCTGCCTCCTGTCAGGCACCACTGACACCAGGCATGTGGGCAGGCTCCTGCTGCTTGTGCAGCCCCCTCATCTTTGAGAAGATTATATATGTAAGCATGCTAAAGAATAGACAGTGGCGTTCCCCAAGTGACTCCTGTACTGCAGCCCGATCCTAGCGGTAACAACAGCACAGGGGTCAGGTGTAGATGGTACTTGCTTGGGGAAGTTCACTTCGCTCGTTGGGAGCATTGGTCCTGTTGAGCGCTCCTAGGTTTTATACAGAATTTTGAGTATCTTTTTAAATGCTAAAATTTCGCGACACTAGGATCGGTTCCAAATGGTTCCCTACTTTAAAAGAGTTGCCAAATCGATAACAATGAGAGTGTTGAGCTAGGCTACCGGGCATGGGACACTCGACTTGAGAGAAATTTAGATAACCCATGGGTCCATAGAGAGACGGTTGGACCAGCCTACCCGACCCAGGTTTCCCTGGTTGGTGAATCCTTATTGATCAGGTTAGTCAACAGAACCCTACCTACCCAAACAGGTATTGCCCAGCGAACTTCCTGTAACATTTCAGTTTTAGTACTCGTACCTTTGTGTTATTAATTCACCAATTTTACCTGTACAGCGCTAGGCCAGGTCTTAACACTCGTTACATTGTCATATGATAACTTCATAAACCGTTCCTGGATCTTTTTCGGATGTCCCTGGCCTTACTGTCTTTCGGGCAGATCCCGTTCCGGTCGCTGTTGAGGTGGGCGTGGTCGATCTAGGAGGAGCGTTAGGCATTGTTCCATGTCCCATCACCGGTTGAGGCCAGTCCGCTCCGACATCGGACCAGCCTGCGTCGATGAGGCGCAGTACTCCCATGGGTACAGGAGTGGCTAGCCCTGAGGAATATCTCAGTAGTCTGGCCCTGGTATTGTATTTTAAATTACTCATCATTAGACGGGCTAGTTTCTTAGATACCCTCAGGGTGTCTGGTAGTGGTACCTTAGATGGATGTTGTCCAGGTCTAGTCGCTGCTCCCATCAGCTGCGCCCCCCAGGTAACTGTCAGAGTATATTTCAGACACAGCTGGGTCACCAGTAGATCCCTAATGAGCACATAACCTTCCGTATAAGTGTGGTCAGAAGGCATGGCCAGTTCACCTAGAAATATTGTTTCTATCATATGTGGATTGGCAAACTGTACGTATAGTCCATCTACAGTCTTCCTTCTAATATATCTCCACTTTCGCCACACGAGGACCACTATGGCGATGACTAGTACTGCCAATAATATAGCAAGTACTGCCACCGCAGTGGGGTTGGCGGTCGTGTCCGGGCATCCAGTTAGTTCCCTTTCACCGCGCAGCAGCTTCTCCGGGTCCGCCGCTTCCAAGGCCATGGCCCGAGGTAAAGTCATGGTTAGTCCGGCCAGGGCAGCCTTGCCTTGGTGGTTCCGCCAGCACTTCCAGAGGATACACCCAATAATGGTTACTGCCACCACTATACAGAAGATTGTGAGGAGGCCAAAGCCGCCCCCAAAGTTACCTATAGAAAACCATGGGGCGTGTTTGTCCACCTCGTAGCGGTCAGTTGCTTTCTTGATGCCTTTAGCCAAGTCTTTCCTGTGTTTTTGGATTCGCTTGGCCAGAGAGGATACAGGTATTCTGACCTTTAGGCTTTCCTCGATTTCCAGTAGCTCTTTCCTAATCGTTTCAGGGATAGGATCTGATAGTGGGTTCATTCTCGGGCCTCGTGAAATTAGCGTTCCATCCTTTCACACGACTCGCTGCTCCCAACAGGTCGTTAGGTGGATACACGACCGTGGTGATCCTGGTGCGTCGGTCACAGTTCCGTAAACTATACGGTATCCATGATCCCTGCGTCTGGAAGGCACAATCGCATTCCACCTGAACTCGCGCATAGTTTTCTATGTTCACCTCCACCGCGGGTTGATTTCTGCAAATCATTTGGCCCCGGGTGTCAGCGCTGACCACAAGCATATCTCCGTCGTCCAGATACACTGCCATTTCTCCAAAGTCTGCTTCCAAAAGATAGTCCAGTTCACATTTCTCTCGTATGGCCATGTCATCGCGTCTCAACAGGGCGGCAGTGCAGGTGTTATCCGTAATCTTTTTCATGTAGGGCAAGTCCTTACAAAGCGTGATGGTCTGCCCATAACAGCCTGACCAACTGCCGCTAGCCAGTGGTACGTAGTACTGACGGGACATGGACATAGCCACACTTTTTGGTAGATCAACAATTTGGAGAGCGTCCTTCTTTTGCCTTCCTCTAACTGGTACTGGCACAGGAAAAGTCAGTACTTCGTAGACTCTAAACAGATGTTCGTCGGCCACAACTGGTACCCTTACATACACGATAAGTTCCTGGGTGGTTTCATTAAATTTAAATGAGGGTTGACTGTTCTCATAATAGAAGGAGGGATCTGAAAATGCTACATGGAACCTGGGATGGATTCCTTTCAGATACCTGTTGACTTCCAGGACCGCTCCGACCATATACTGGCGTGGCACCAAATCCATGGTTAGTTGGCCCCGTGTCAGGTGTTGTACACCTTTCCTGAACACGCGCGTTTGCTCCACTACCAATTGGAGATACACCATTTCGCCTAGTTTGTCTTCCAGGGCTACAGGTATCATGTTCAGGTACAGTTCCATCCAGTCCACCTTATGTTGGACAAGTTTCATTCTCCGGCGAGTGGTATTATGCGCCTTATTTAATGACCTTAAATTATCCAACAGACCTATCACGACGTGGTTAACCCTTTCTACTGCCTCGTCGTGTTTCTCGTTCATCAGCGCCAGATCTTCGATCATCTGGTCGGAGGACTCTTGTAACACTTTAATTAGTTCCCTGTTATACTTGACATCAGCTGAAAGCCCCTTGTTCCATGATGTTGGAATAGGAAAGGTCGGCCATCCTGGGTCGTCCAGCATGATGGGGAGTTTCTTCATTCTTTTGATCCTTCCGCCTGAGTCTAATTCTGACCCTTGATTTTGAGGTCGCTGTTGGTTGTTTTTAATTAGCGAACTTAAGGTCTCATTGAGAATTTCCCTATACCGACCTTTGAGCGCCTGCGATGTCTGATCCATCCAATTCACTAGCGACCTGACGTGGTAACATGCTCGGTCGAGAGCGTCTCCTCCCTTTAGGTACCGATGACAGACCTGGCCAAAGGTAGCCTTGATGAAGGAGCGCCTTTGGGGAATAGTGATCAGGAAACCTTGTCGGACGTGAGTAATATCTGCGGTGGACATTAATTTCCCTGGTTTCAGTACCACCCCATATTGTTCCAAGGCTATAACTTCAGCATTAGGGGCTAGCCCTTCACGTGGGCTGGAATCATTCCGCAACCCCTTAATGCCTCCTATCATGGCGAAAACGAACAGCACCGACCACTTCATTGTCATTGGTTTTAGCGCTTGTTAGTGAGAGTCAAGTTTATAGTTTAACTAAAACATGTTCACAACAAAGTAACCCTCACTCTTCTGCGCACCACTATCATCCATGCGCCCAAGTATGCCCTCCTCTCGGGCCCCCTGGTCCACTTAGTTTGGGACATGCTCATAGAGATTTTGCCCAATGTCATTCACCACTCGCCTGATGATTCCGCTCTCGTCCTTGGTGACCGTGATCCTCAAGCCTCTCATACGTTCGCAGGACGAGGGGCGCATTGCTCTGAGGGGTCTTGGCCTAGTAGGTTCCAGTCCGAAACGGCCCCCGTTGGATCGTACGACGGTTGGCTCGAGGGGTACGGGTTCGGCACCTGCGGTGGGTTTGTCGTTGGGAGTGGGCTCGGCCACAGTGGGCCCCCCGGCTGGCCGGTTGGCGTCCACTGCTGTTGGTTCCATAGCAGTGGTGAGGGATTGGCGCTGCAGCTCGTTGTCAAGCTGCTCAAGTCTAAACAAGCGGGGTCCGCAGGCTGCAAGTGGTGGAGGAGGGGAGCTCCCGCTGGCCCGTTCCCCACCGGTGGGGTTGGCGCGTGTTGAACGGGTGCTACCTCCACTTTTAGTCCTGGAGCGGCGACGGTTAGCTGTTCCCCTCCCGATCGCCTTTCCAGAGTGGGCAGAGGTCGGCCGCCTCGTGTTGTTTGTTGTCTGGTACCTTCCCTGACGCATTTAGAGTTTTGTGTGGTCCTTTGAATGAAAGGAGCTACCTGAGTTTTAATCTCAGCTAACTGTTCGTTCGATTTTGGCACATCCAGTCCCACTGTCCTTCTAATTTCGTCAACAGTCTCAAATAGTTGGAACAGTGGTTGCGTAAGGTCCCAGAACCAGCCGGCCTGGATCTGCACCGGTCGGTTGGCCGCTTCTCCCTTCTGAACCGGCTTGGCCAACGCCGTTAGCCTTGGCTCGGGCTCCGAGTCACTCACCTCAGATAAATTGTAAAAGTCTTTATCTGCTGTCTTCTTTTTGACTGGAATCGATTTAGCGGACTTCTTGGCTCCGCCTCCTGTGGTCGTTCTGGTGGGCCGCCGGGCTGGTGTCCTTGGTTTCTTCCGGGCAATCCTGGCGTCGGTTGAGTCCGGACGGACACCGCCCCGGCCCGGCCAACTCCACCGCCTAAGGGCCTGAGCCGGTCGTTTCTTAGTACTCTCCTTCTCGACTGCCTTTTCTTTCATTTGGTAAAATCCTAAAAGAATGGCCCAACGAACATTCCCTTGGTAGGTAGCGCCCTCTGGTGGGGGCGGCTAATCCGTTTCCTTCTCAGGGGGACGATGATCCTTCCCTCCGTGTCCGCAGGGAAAGTAGTGGTTCCCTTTGGATTGCTATGTGGCCGGAGGGCTAGGCAGTTCCCCATGAGTCGGTGGATCAGTGTCCCAGCTAAGTTCTCTTTCCGCTCCTTCCAGGAGAAGTCGAAAATTGAACAATTTCTATCTCCAACTTTCGTTCAGAGATAGAATCAATGTCTATCTCCGTTTCCTCCCGGGCTGGGTTATGCGTACAATCACCTGCAGCAGAGGTGACCGCCTAGGAGCAGAGTTGCGGACCGACTGGTGGATCGGCGCGGATCCCCCGAAATTATAACCGATCCGCTTGTCCATGCCGTCTCCATATTTGGAGCTGTATCTTGTTTCAGGTGGGGGGAACGCTTGCATCCGGTCCCAGGAGACGACGCCAAACCACTGGCATCTCCCCTGGTGTGCGCACCCTCCCTTTCTGCCACGCCCCTGGGCGCGGCGAGGTGGCCGTGAGGTAGGCCACCTGTTCCATTAGCGTTGATGCTAACGGTGCCGCTCCGCCGAACCTTTATTTTCACAGGGCGGCAAGATTTCCTGTATTAATCATCCATGTCGTCGCTTTCCCCGCCGTTGAACAGAGCGGCGTAGTTAGGCCGACGGTTCCGACGCAGGTTATAGCCACCTTTCGTCGGGACATGGTCCTCTTCTGTTTTTTCTGGGCTCTGTTCCGATGTATCCGAGATCGGTACATCACCGCAGGGCAGTTTTATGGGCTTGTTGTTGCCTGGAGGGGATCTCCCTTCCAACGGCTGGCTTTTGCCCCTTCGTTTAGGTCGTTTGCGTTTCCTCTGTCCATTAGCGCCAGCTGTTCCCCGTTCACAGGCGGCTTTATTAGGAACAAAGGATAAGTTTGGTGACAGCGCGGTGTCCGCACTGGCGCCCTGACCATCAGTGATTTGCCCATCCGTTTCTGCTAAATCAGTGGGACTTGGACCAGGTTTTTGTGTAGGTACCTTCCTGGTCATAGGAACTGCATCATGCTCACGGGGACCGGTCGTTCCCGTTGAGTTTTCAGTCTCAGCACCCCTTATTTCGCCATCTTCCTCAGCGATTTCACCCGTCGGAGTGTGATGCAATTCAGGGTTTCGGTCAGGATCTGCCCCTTTTGAGTTAGTGATTTTCGCTTCTCTCACCATTTTGGGGATGTTATGAGGGACGGCGGGAGACCAAGGCCCATGTGCAGGTTTGAGTTTCGAAATGTTTACTAGATGTGGTACCTGTTTCCCAGTTTTTAAGGACACTAGTCTAACAAGGTGGTCCCCTTTTGTTTCAATTACCCTGAATGGCCCAGTATACCTGTTTGAGAACTTAGATGCTTTATTCTCGCTAGCTAAAGGGTCGTACATGTATACCATATCACCCTCATACATTTGAGTAGGCCGTGCCCGTTCATCGATTCGCAACCTCAGATCTTTTTCATAGTTTTGAACTACCCTTTCTGCCATATTCTTAAACATAGCAATATTATCCTTGGTTTGCATGAAAAACTCACAGTCGTTCAGCGTTTCAGGAATTGTTCCCTGCTCAGGCATTCCCATGCTAATTGGATCTCTGCCAAACAGCAAGGTATGCGGGCTGTATCCCGACCGTACACTGATCGTGGATCTGACTGTCCATAACGCAATGGGAAGTAGATCGATCCAGTTACAGTGGTCGTCAGGGATATAATATGCGATCAGGTTTTCAATGGTTTTATGTAGTCTTTCTACCCGAGCGTTGCCAGTCGGCATTCGCCCGGTAGTGAACGTTTGTTTGCACGCTAGTCGGGTAGTAATCTCCCGGAACAGTCCTGATAGGAAGGCCGCCCCCCGGTCCGTGTGCAGATGGTTTACCCGCCCATACCGACAGACTATCCCGGTTAGGAAGCAGTTGGCCGCGGTTTGCGCGGTGGAGTCTTTAGTGGTGAAAGCCTCCGGCCAACCTGTTAGTAGGTCTATGAAGGTCATGATATATTTTGACCCATCCCTAGCCCTCTTTAGTGGCCCGATAAAATCACACTGTACCACCTCAAAGGGCCGAGTCGGCCTCTCCCAAGACTTAGCCAAGGCCTTGAAATGTGGGGCCCGTCTCCTTAGAGAGCAGGTCTCACAAGCTTTCACATAGTCCACTATGTCGGCGTTCATGTTTCGCCAATAGAATTTATCAGAGATTTTGGTAGTAAGGTTACTGATCCCGACATGTCCCCCAGCCAAGATGTCATTATGTAATAGTCTCAGGACTTTGGGAATTAACCTGCCTGGAACTATCATGCGGGGTTTTAGTCTGACCAGTTGGCCTTGGTGTTTGTTATACCTTTTGACGTTGAACCTACAGAGCACCCCCGGTGCTACCATTCCCACAAAATCGGCTTGGTCCATTATTCGCCTAGCTTCAAGGGGATCTGTTGGTAGGTCTCCGTCCTGAAGGTAGTCTATCAATTGTGCGCACTCTGCATCTTGGAGTTGCGCGTTTATTACCGTGGCCACAGAAAGCTCTTCATCCTGAACTTCGGCCTCAAATAACTCACATCCCACAGCGGGCTCATATTCTTCGCCTGGGACATGTTCATGATAGACTCTAGACAAATAGTCCGGTAGAAAATGAGTCGCTCCTGGCTCATATATGATTTCAAAATCAAAATCTGATAGCGCTAAAGCCCACCGTCTCAGCCGGGCTGACGGGGCTTTGTAGGCACTTTGTAGCAGGGGGATCAACGGTTTGTGATCAGTCACTATTGTGATTTTAGCTCCCTGCAACATGTCCTCATAGTTCTTAATGCCTTTAATTACTGCCAGAGCCTCTTTTTCTGTTACCGAATAATTTAATTCGGCGTCACGGAGGGTACACCCCCAGAAAGCAACCGGACGGTAGATTTCATCTAGTTTATGACAAACCGCTGCACCGCACGCAGCGTCTGATGCATCAGTTAGTAGATAGAAATGCCCTCCTATATCTGGATGAATTAGTAAGGGTGGCGAGGTCAGCAGTTTCTTTAACTGTTGAAACGCTTCCTCGCAGGCCTCTGTCCACTCAAAATAGACTTCTTTCTTTAACAGCCGGTTTAAAGGCTTTGCTAGATCAGCGAAATTAGGGACAAACGGTCGGTAGTAGTTACATAACCCTAGAAAGGATTTGATAGTTTTCACATTGTGTGGACGGTTAAAGGCTGTAATCTTTTCTGTGGTTACCTTTTGTGTAGCCACTCCTTCCGCGTTTACTACGTGGCCGAGGAAATTGATTTCACTGCGGCACCACTCACACTTAGACGGTTTTAGCTTGAGGTTGGCTCTCGCTAAAGCTTGGAGAACCACCTCAACACTCGCCAGGTGTTCTTCAAATGTAGTGTCGTAGACGATTACGTCGTCTAAATATGCTAGGCATGTTCTAGGAATCAAGCCTTTTAGCGCAATGGCCATCACCTTGGTAAACTGCCAAGGCGCGCCAACTAAGCCGAACGGTACACGCTTATACTGATATACACCCATTGGGGTTTCAAAGGCAGTATATTTTCTACTGTCTTCTTCGATTACACACTGATGATAGCCGCTCAACAGATCTAAAGCTGTCCACATAGTGGGTTTCTTGTAAGCCATATATAGGAAAAGCGAGCGAGCTGTGGGCATTGGGAATTTATCTTTAAAAGTGACTTGATTAAGCATGCGAAAGTCTGTACAGAGCCTAGGTTTGCCGTCTTTCTTCTGCACTACCACTAGCGGGCTTCGCCAAGCCGATTCGCTGGGCTCTATGACACCTATATCTATGAGTTGCCTAACCTGTTCATCGATGATATCCATTTTCTGTGGAGAGTATCGGTATGGTCTAGAACTTATGACTCCCTGCGACTCATCCACAATGATTCTCATCGGCGCTATTTCACAGTGACCTAACTCTTCCATTGAGAACGCTAGTGCATTCCTGTTGTTATTAAGCATTTGTCTAAACCTTACCTGTTGTTCTTCGTTTAAGCACGACTCGGTTAGATCTATTTTACTCACATTTTCATCCATTTTACCTCGGGATTTCTCCTCAGAGGTTTGGCTTTCCATTTGCACTGCGTCTTTCATTACTTCTACAGAAATCCTACAGATGGACATTGGGGTCTCTGTTTTAGTTAGATAACACAAGTCTAGGAACTCTTCTATCTGATCTTGGTTTACCTCAGGCACTGCGCATTCTTCTGCAAAAGCTAACACTTCCTGTGGAGTGATTTCTTGCATTTCATCTAGCGGATTCATGACTTTAATCCACCACTGACTTCCCACCGTATTCACGCACCCCTCCACTAGGACAGGTGCGGTTACTGCCGGTGCGCAGTAAGCGACTGGTGAGTCCAATCCCAGCGGCTCTCGGGTGGTAACCGGTATGATGCATTCATTTCCCGGTGGAATTTTCACTGTTTCTTTGCTGACTATAGGGTTTCCACAAAACACTTCTATCTTTGCGCCTGGTAGAGATAAATCTGATCGAAGCACTGTTAATAAGTTTCTACCGATTACTATTAGGTGGCATAGATCGTCCACTATGTTGAAATCATAGCAGACCACCGATCCCTGGATTGAAAACTTACATCTAATTTGTTCTAGTATTACTTGAGACGAGTTGTCTGCCAAACTGATGTTTCCCTTCGATACCTTCCATTCATCTAAAATGCATTGTTTAGGGATCTGCCGTTTACAATGGGTGGACATGAAGCAATCGCTCGCTCCTGTGTCTACTAAAGATCTAACCTCCTTCTGATCATTAAATCTTAACGTTAAGAAAAATGCTTCGTCTCCTATCTCTCTCCTAGCCGGTCCGTCCACTGCGCCTAATTCTATCGTGGAATGAACGGACCCCTCCTCTAGTTTCCCTGACTCTTTTGTTCTGTGCCACTGGCTTTACTATCTTTGTACATCCGCGGGGGTTTTTCCCTCAACCTATTCTTTAGCCACAAGCACGCTTCTGTAGAGTGACCATGTTGTTGGTGAATGATACAAAACTTACTTTCATCGAAAGGCAACCTGGGTCTCTCCACTTTCTGCTGAGTTGGCGGATTCTTTCCTTTGTCTGCCTCTCTGTTCGGGGCGGTATTGGATTTAGCCTTCTGATCTGAATTTCTTTCACCTTTCTGATTTTCATACCTATCTTTTCTCTCATAACCTTGCTGTTTATAGTTACCACTATTCTGGGGAGCCCCGCTTTGCCCTGGTTTTGGTTTCTGGAACCATGGAGCGGCCTCCAGTCGGGCCAGCACCACTCCAAACCGTTCGGAGATGGAATTTAGGGCCGCGGTCTCCTCTGATTCTTGGCTTCCAGCCAGTTCGCTCACTGCATTGGATATTTTAGTTCCCCCTTTGCCTTTGTCCAACGACTCTAGTCTCGTTGCACAATCCACCGCTTCGGTGAACGACTTAGGGTCCAATATAGCTACTTGTCTGGCCACACCCTGTTTTAATCCCTCTAAAAACACAGCTAACATCATACTTTCGCTTGCTTCTGCTTTAACCTGTTTTTGTTTCAGGACACCTGCAAATTCGATCACGCTCTGGTCTTTTCCTTGTTTAAGGCCACAGAACTCTGCGTGTTTCTGCCACTTAGCTCTTCGATCGCCGAAGATCTTTGTCATTTGAGTTTCTAATTTCTCAAATGTATTTTTCTCGCTTTCAGCTAAGGCTCCTGCCCAGTCATCTGCCCGTCCCTTCAGGCCTAATAGCGCCATATTCAGGAGATGGGCGTCCGACCAATCATAGATAGCTTTCAGTCGCTTCAGTTCCCTGAAATACTTTTCTATCTGCTCATCCTCCTTCCCACTAAACCATGGTAATCTAATATTTGGTCCCCTTTGATGACCATTGTGGGACGTTTCCCGCACTGGCGGGGGTACTTGGCCCCATGCCATTCTTAGCTGTGGAAAAAGATCCCAGATATTTGGCTGGTTCGGCGGGTTTGGAGGATTGTTCTGACCTGGTGGGCCCGGCGGACCTGGCGGTCCCGGTGGGCCGGGCGGTGGAGGATTCGGCGGATTCGGGGGGTTGTTCTGACCTGGCGGTCCCGGTGGACCGGGCAGTGGATTTGGGGGGTTATTCTGGCCTTGTGGGCCCGGCGGGTTGGGTTGATTCGGAGGGGGATTATTAAGAAGGTTTTGAGGAGGGTTGTTGAGTTGGTTTTGAAGTTGGTTATTAAGAAGGTTTTGAGGAGGGTTAGGCCCTTGTGGGTTGGCCTGATTAACCTGGCCTCCCTGAACCTGCTGATTAAGAGGAGGAATAAGTCCTTGAGGGTTGGCCTGATCGTTCTGGCCCCCTTGAACTTGTTGGTTAAGGGGAGGGTTAGCATGATTATCTTGGCCTCCTTGGGCCTGTTGATTAAGAGGAGGGTTGGCCTGATTATCTTGGCCTCCTTGGGCCTGTTGACCCTGTTGGTTTCCCCCTCCTCCTTGACCTGCCTGTATAGGGGCTCCCATTGCCTGCCTTATGAAAGGGTACAATATATTTTGTTGTATGGGCCCAAGGTCTATCCCGCCTCCTGCCGGCGCGCCTCGGCCCGGCTGCTGGATTAGGATCTGGCCATTCCCATTGTTTTGTTGAGGTCCCCCAGGGTCCATCCCACGGTTAGGATGCCATGCCCCCAGATCTACACCCTCAGCTCCCCCTTCACCGGGTTGCTGGCGTTGATCTCTATCCTCTCTTTCTTCTACTAGATCCATCAAAGGAACGCCTCCTTCCGCCATATTATTTTCGTGGAGGTTTTGTATATCGTGATCGTCCCACTGTTCCTTCACAGGTATTTCTTCTACACTAATTTCGTCCTCACTTTCTGGTTTAGCTTTCTTACCTGTGTCTAAAACATCCTCGGTAATAAGTTCGTATGAAGACGAGGTTGATTTATCTCTTCTAGCTAATTTTCCATCAGGACTACCCCCTCTGACATCTGCGGCTGCTTGTTCTGTCTCGCTATTTTCTTCCTCGTACTCGTCCTTGTATTCTTCATACGATTCATGAGTTAGAGTGTTGAAACCTTGTGCTTTAAGCGTTACATTTTCTTCACTATCCTGATCGCTTAGCCTCTCTAAATCTATGTGCTTTTCGGGGCCTGAGTCTGCCCACTGCTTTAATATTTCGGCTGGATCAAAGGCCCGAGCTTCCGCTCTTTTACCAGCTTGGTCTAAGTTCTTTTCTACACCGTAAGTTAATCGATAGGGTTGTAAATTGCCTACTTTCTCGCTGTTTCCCTCTGCTTCCCTTCCCACTCCCCTATCCCCTCCTACTGTTTTTCCTTTAGCTACAGTGGAATAAGGAATGGACGCCCCCGGGTTGGGGTGAGTTGGTGTTACCAGTGGGTGACTGATAAACTCAAGTCGTTGGGGTAATGGATAGGTGAGAGAGCTCCCATCAGGTAGGATTACCGGATTTTCGGGGCGTTTTCCCCCTGATGGGCTGGAGTTATCCGCGGTGTTTTGTCGTTGTTTTAGGTTTCCTGAAGAAAATAGGTTATCTTCATTGGAAACTTCCTGTTCGCTTTCACCTCCCGCTGCGGGTAGTAAACGATAAGGAACACCTTGGTTACACCACGGATTGTTCACATCGGATTCACAGGTGGAGCGAGAGCTAGTACCAGTTTCGTGGTCCGTAGGTGGTACGTACCCTGGGTTCCAATATTGCTGATATTCTTTGAGACGGTTCTTCCCTTCAACTCGTCCCGAGTGTGTTAGGGTTTCAAGTCCTTCGTCAAGAACCGGCCTATCTTTGGACCCTAGGTGCCAGGGAAATGGTTTACCTTTGCCACGGGTTTGGTAATTTTGTGCACCTTCGGGGCAGAGCTGCTTGGGTCTGGCTGCGACCTCCTGTCTCTGTGCTTCCCCGTCTAAGGGATTACCTACCAGGTGGCGGTTTTCCACATTCCCTGTATATGATGTTGACACATCGTGTCCTGCGGGCCGCAAAGATTGAGGCTTGGGGTTAGAGGAAGCCTCAAAGTCACCGGTGGCTGACATCAAGGATGAGCAAAACGGCACAAGTCATGTTTCGGGTAATCTCCACCAAATGAACTATTGTTAATGTTTGATTTAAGACTGCGTAATGTCCGTGTATATCCAAGTCTTCATGAGTCGTTTATCCAGAATGCCTGAGTAATTCAGACTGCGTTTAAAGTTTGTCCGTCCACTTCCCAATAGTTCAAAAGAAATGAACGATGAGGGAGCTTCTTAATATGATAGGTTTTTTATTCAATAAACATCTCATCCCGAGTCAAAGCCACCATGTATAAATCTTCATCAGTCCACCTCCCATCTCCTATCAGCAATCAACCGCATTTAGAACACGAGTTGCTCCAACACCTTCTAGACCATTCTAGTACTCAGCTCCATTACAATCCTATGTCCGAGGTAGTTGGTATTGGTAAACTCCAGTCTGTTACACGGGAGCCGCTGTACTTACTCCAGGTAACTCCTTGGCTAAACCTACTTAGCTGATGTTCTCACTAAAACTCAGTGACTACTAACTACTAACTGCTCGCTCCCTACCTTGCAGCGCCTTTTATACTGGTTAACAGGTGGCGCTAGGAGCGCAAGATATTTCTCCTAGAAGTAGACTAGAAGTAGACTTGCTAAGCCTGATCCTTGATGGATTATATAACACGAGAATATATTAAAAGTGCTAAGCTATTAGTACAATTGCCTGAAAATGGGGAACCTCAGAAAATTTAAAAAGGTCAAATTATGTGCGATTTTGTGCATTTTCAGCAGAAGAATGTGCATTTATTCCCCTGAAATATACTTATCTCTGATGTGCAATGGTTCTTGTGCTAATATATTTTCAAGAAATCTTCTTCGCGGAACATGGGAGCATATTTGTAAGGTTAATCTATATTTTGGTGTGAAAAAATAGTGGAAAAATCTGAAATTTCGGGAAAATATGCAAGAAAAATGCGCGAAAACTAGCAACAGTCTTAATTTCTGTCATTAATTTTCACGCAGGGGTCAATTTTTCAAAATAGCAATTATATCCTACGTTTCTGATTTTAAAATGATCATATATCACTTAAAACTAATATCTATGCTATTTTTGGTATGTGAATAATATTTTTTCTTGAAAAAATAATCTTATGACAATTATTTCAGAAAATATTAGCTTTATAAGAGTCCCGCCATATTGCACAATATTATGGACATAAACGCATATTTTTTTGCTCTAGAACACATAAATATTCACAGAATATCATAAAAATTTCTGAATAATTCCATAATAACGTCCTCATGGGTGTGGGAGTGAAAAAATATGTATCTGACACAAATAGGAAAAATGCGTCCATAAAAATGCGTAAAATGCGCGAAAACTAGAGATGCGCGAAAACTGGCTCCTCTACTAATTGTTTAGCACAAATAACATGCAACAACTTGAACAAGTAACTTATTCAAGGCAAAGGTCAGGGTGCCCACGCAGGTAGATTATAAGGTCTTAAAAGGTCTTATTTCGGTTTTATCATTTATGCCCATTAATTTAAGGCTGTTAGAAAGGCCTTATTTTAGGTCCAGTGGTCTTAGAAAGGTCTTTTTTTTGTTCTATTACAAGATATGATTTTCCTCTTGTCATTTCAGTGTTTACTTATTTTTTGTAGAATGTATAAATGTTTGAATTAGACCCCTCTATTAAAAAGATCTTGAAAATATCTTGAAAGGGTCTTATTTTGGTTCCCGACAAGGTATAATAAAGGTCTTATTTAGGTCTTATTTTGATTTCTGAAAAAGTGTGTGCACCCTGAAAAGTGTAGATCTAGATCTATTGGAAAGCAAAGTTTCTGCCTTCACACGGTTGTAGGCAGAAGTTAAGAAGTCTACTATACTCTACAGCTATAAACACTACGATTTTTGTATTGTTTTGTGTTGTATCTAAGAGTAAACACTTAACACGTCTCAACAATAGGCAAAACATAATGCAAAATAAAGGACAAGGCAACATAAACAATAGTAGACTCTAAATCAATAGTGTATACGACATGATACGTAGTAGTCTATACTTATTAGCATAACTGAGAATGTCATGTTGGTTTAATGACACCTCTAGAGACAAGAATACATTTAAATTACAATTTTGAGCGTGATTAATTAATCTTACGGTGTATTACACTTGAATTTGGATCAGTGAACTCTATTTTTCACACTTTTTCAACAAAAACAAATATTTTACAGGAACAGAGGTGCCAGTCACAAAACTTTTTCAACTTGAAGTAGACAAAAGATGTGTCGTTATTGGAACCCTCTTCAAACACATGGAGCTGAAGCCAAGCATCCTTAAGGAAATCAGTGAAGAGGTAATGATTAATTTCTTAATTTCCAAGTGAATTTATCTCGAACTTATATAGATTTGATTAATATTGCATCTGCGAATGACGGAATATGAGTAAAGCCCAGTTTGTAGATCAAAGGTAAAAGACTAATTTTTTGTCTGTCCATTACAGAATGTGTGCGAAGTTCCGATTCTTTTTAGTTTTACCAGGGGCCATATCTTCATAACTGATTAGGCAAATCATGTTAATTTTGAATACGGTCTCATATCAACTCACAAAAAGTACCAATGTTTTTTTTTTTTTTTTTTTTTTTTACGTAAAAGATGATTTTCTTCGTGAATTCATTGTCAAAGCAAAAATATATGTTTAAAGTGATGGGTACAATATTTTCTATTCTGTCCCTTTGACATTTTATTTTTGTTGCAGCACAACTTACAAGTTGTGCCACCTCGGGAACGATACACCGATGAGGCAGACGAACTTATACTGGAAGACGAACTTCAACGGATTCGGTTAAAAGGAAAAATAGATGTCCAAACGTTAGCCACAGGTAAGAACATCATCACATTAATGATAAGTCTGAATCTTTGCAAGGGCTTTTTGGATAATGTCGGTACATCACCTTAGTCGTCATGAAGTTTTTCGGACGGGAGAAAATAAACACGTTATAAAAGTTTCTAATTTAGGATTTAGTAGTAGAACATTTCCCTGATATCACAGGCTAAGACCTTGGCCCAGGGCGAAGGCCAGTCTAAATGCATTCAGGCTAGGCCTTGTGAAAACTTTTTTAAAAATTCGGTTTTTGTTTGAACACAAGCCTCCGTACCAGTAAAAAAATGCCATGCCAATGTCCTTTTACTCTGTTTCACTTCAGGTGCAATCGTTGCGGTTTTGGGAAAGGAACACGATGACGACCGAGGTAAATTCGACGTAGAAGACTACTGCTTTCAAATCTTGCCCGAACAGGCCCCACTACCTGAGGTGGAAGAGGATAAGTACGTGAATCTCATATAGATAATATCGTCATATGCCTTTAGCTAGATACATGCCTACTATTATTCCAAGCAAAGTAAATTTCCTTTGCTTAAGACCCAGGGCATATTCTTAGTCATTGTTCAATGTATATTTAGATATGCCATGGTTCAAGTATTTCCTCTCTTTTAAAAAAAAAAAAAATCGGCTCGTTCTACATCACTGTGATATTCCCATTAAAAACAGTTTGTTTTACTATTAAGGCATTACCAATCATAGGTCGTTTATATTTTGCAATTAGTTTCTTTCCCAGTTTTCGTTTCTGAGATTATACAAAGAAATTTGTTTCCTGCTTTTTCATCAGTATAGAATATCGTCCTTGTATTTTTTTTCATCCGATCCATCAGATTGCTCTCAATCATTTCTAAGTGTTTATTAATATCATTCATCACCTCATTATAACACCCACATTGCATATATACATGTATATTAAATTCTTTTCGTCCATAGGTACGTGGCCCTAGTGAGTGGCCTGGGACTGGGGCAGCGGTCGGAGGACCTGCTCGCCCTGCAGCTCATGGTTGACCTGATTACGGGCCAACTGGGGGACGAGGGCGACCAGAGCAGCTCGTCACAGATAGTGCGGGTGGTGGTCGCCGGCAACTCACTCAGCCAGGACACCCAGGACAAAGACTCCATCAATAAGGTGAACACGCAATGTTCAGGGAACTGCTTATTTCATATTTTTGTACTCCCTTTGAGTTACACATCGCCAGTTATCAAGGTTATCAAATCTGCTTGGGCTCATGCATGGATAAAAAATTAACATAAGTAGAAGGAGAAGTACTTTTCTGGGCTGCTGGGTTCCAGCAGTAGGTTATCAGTGCAGCACGCCGGGAACTTTCTTGACCACTGGTGCCTAGCGTGTACATAATAACCTATGGCTGGCACCCGGTGGCCCAGAAAAGTTGTTCTTTCACTAATCGGAATTTTCATTGAATTTCTGAAATGTGGTCAGAATAATATTTTCTTCAAAATATTACAGCTTCTTTCTGCAGGTTCCATTGTGAGATTGTTTCACTTATCATCATATCCTGTCTTGTATTCCAGGCCAAATATTTAATGAAAAAATCTGCAGCTGGAAGTGTCGAAGCTGTGAAGGCCCTTGACGATTTCCTTGTACAGCTAACTGTGAGTTTTATATGATGTTACATGTAAAGACTCCTCTTCACTCAACTAAATTCTCTTATTATTTTTGGATGTTATTTATATTTTTGAGATACTTGTATTTGTGTAAGTAAAGTTGCATAGGGATGCCAATCGAGAAGTTTTATATTATCTTAACACTAGGTGGCGAGGAATAAGTTAATAACCAATATGCAAACTAACTGCTTTGTAAAACAAAATATAAAACGTAGTTCCATTCTTTACATATGTTTTAATGCCCGAATTGATCTTAATGGGCTTGGCAGAACACAGCTCTCATCCGATTGTAGCCTACCTCAGACATCTATAAACACAGCTATTTTGATTTGACATCTCCTCCTAAGCCTTTGTATCATAAACCGAGTTTTGTCTGTAATAATATGTAAGTAATGTTTGTGAAATGCAATTTTAAACTTGACCTGCTCGTTCCACCCCCCAGGCGTCTGTGGAGGTGGACCTGATGGCCGGGGAGTTTGACCCTGCCAACTTTACCCTACCCCAGCAGCCCCTCCACCCGTGTATGTTCCCCCAGGCCACCGCCTACCCGACCATGCACTGCGTCACCAACCCCTACGACTGCACCGTCTCCGGCGTCAGGTGAGGTCACTTATCATTAAAGTGATTCGACTCATGATGTACAGAATGAATTATTTAATAAATATAAGCTTACCCTGTAAAACGCACCAAAACTTAACAGGGACGGATCCGGGGAGGGGGGGGGGGGAGAGCGTGCCCCCTTTTTTTCTGGATCAAATATTGATTTTTTTTAAGAGCCTGAAGAGGGCGCCGGCCCTTTTTAAAATTTTTTTATTGGCAACGCCCCCCCCCCCCCCCCTTTCTAGAATTCCTGGATCCGCCCCTGCTTAACACCAGGTGGCGACTTAGTTACCCTATTGGACCGTCACCTATAGCCGGATGATGTACCTGAATGTACAACGTTGATTGATGTAGAAAGCTTTTTTTTATATTATGTTTTCATTTTACCTACTAAGGACCATTTCCTTAAAGTTCAGCAACTGTAATGTAATTAGATTTTTTATGATATCACAATTGCTTTGTGTTAATGACGAGCTCATGTTTATGATGTAGCAGAGGTAAAATATCTATGATAATGAATGGTTTATGGACAAAAAAAGATCGCTTTATATGTAAAATTGTACATTCACTTTTTTTGATATGCCTTCTATTGTCCGCTGTGATTAAATGACAATTATTCCCTTTTCCGTCCCCAAGGATCCTGGGTCACAGTGGCCAGCCCGTACAGGACATTTACCGTTACAGTCAGCTGGACGACCCCCTCGACATCTTAGAGAAGACCCTGGTGTGGGGGCACCTCGCCCCGACCGCGCCCGACACCTTAGGTTAGTAAACATTAGATCTATACCCATACGTTAGAAACTATAGAGGTTTCAGAAAGCAAAACGAAATTCGATCCATTAACAAGTCTCATAACCTTCCAGTCCTAACTGAACTTATATATCCAAATTTAGGAACACTTTGCTACTTTTAAAGGCGTAGATTCAGGAAATTACCTTCGTGATTGCCCCCTGTATGGTCGTGCATATTTTAGAAACAAGTTTTAGTCTTGTCACCGTTAACGTTATCGGTGATATGATATCTTCCTCGCATTCCTGTGATTCAATTTCACTGAAAAATGTACCAGACGTGTACAGACTAAGTTGTGTATAGTGTTATATATATTTGTATTTCATCCGATTGTGTGTAAGGAACACAGAGACGGGCGGATTTTGACTGTGTTGTAAAATACCTAATTTTCATAATTATATATTCACCTTTTCATGTAATTAGCGGAAAAACTGTGGTCAACCCCGAAGATTATTGCAATAAAACACTTGAAAAAAAAAAAGTTTACCAGACAGGATTCAAATATATATACGTTTTTACCTCGATAAGTGACCACCTCAGCAATGCAATGATTTTGGCTGGAAGCTGGGCGCCGCCTCTTTTTGTGTATCCTACAATTTTTGGTACATGTTTTTGCTACTGAACCTTTATTCAGCACGGCATAAACCAACAATACCCATTCTACTCTCTACCCCAGCCTCGAAACGCTTCTGACAGCTATTGACAGCCATATTGATTGAATGAATCATTGTGCCCAAGTGTGAAAAAAACTTGTCCTTTACCGCAAGGTCATTACTTAAGTGTGGATCGTTCAGTTGGCCTTTGGGGCCTAAAGGACAATGGATTACATGTCAAATCTCGTCTGTAAGAAATATTTCATCTTGGACGTGTTGAAACGGGCCCTAAGCGTTGATTTCCTGATGTGATGACTGGTCAGGGAGAGCGTTGGGCGTGTTCACTGAAGTGGAAAGACCAATCAGGCGTAATACACCATCACGACCAATCGTTTACATGGTCATTGCGGCATGAAACAATCACCAAGAATATATGATTTATTTTTCTAGAAATTTGTATATCAAGCTTTCCGTGACATAGGCTTTTCTAGCAGATTACGGACATACAAATTGTCTGTGACAGTAGGCCTGCATGTAGTCTTTTTTTCACTTTAGATGCATAACACTGATTGTATAAAAAATGGTCCTATACAATCTGAGTAGTATGACATCGAGATAAATGATTTAAAATATAGGTTTTCGTCTGGTATTTGACACGCTGTGCAATAGAAGTAGTCTTTATCATACATCCATGTGCACAAGTTTGCCACTAGGAGACGTGAACGACTCTCAGTTAGTATTGGCATTTCCCACTAGGCGACGCGTTTGTAAAACGTTTTAGTAATGCTCTTCTCACTGCCACATCAATAGTTTTAGTGCCTCAGGGCACTTTTATAACTTAATAGGTCCATGAAGTATTTCTACAGAAAACACCTAATTTTCCAAGAAACTAATTTGAAACTGAATTCGAAACGGAAAAACAATTACATATCTGATATACATAGTTTTGTTACGAGTTATATGTCATGGTCCTAGTTTTTAAAAGCTTAAGAATTATGATAACTACTCATAAAAAGAGCTTAACTCGTGTATCCATCAATTTTATCAAATTGTTTCTAAATTAAGCACAGTTTAGATGTTCTCATCGTGCGGTTTGTGTAACTGCCAACTTTATGATTTACGATACCGCAATTCGTCCTCTCAATACGGAAAGGTTGTGACTAATACGCACAAGTTCACCTTATTGCACTGAGGAGGACGGTATAACCTTCATGTAAGGCACGGTAGATAAAAAAAACAAAAGTGTACGGTGTGTCTTGCTGTTTGCAAAATTTAGCTGTTCAATTTTGAGCCTACTTGGTGCATGATGTTGGTAAGCTTTCGTTTATGTTAAATGTACGATTTACCGGGAGTACTTTATTTTTGTAAAGAGATGATAGTATGAATAAAAAAGAAAAAAGAAAATGTCCGGGATCCCGCCCACACATCCAACAAATACTTGTGTAGAACAACAATCATTTTTTAACCATTTGACCGGTTGCTGCACTTTGCACACATTACGTTGTCCTTTGTATATCAATAAGAACAGGCCCATATATACATATACTTATTGTACGAGTGTTCATTCTGTGCGTCTTCCCCAGGCTGCTACCCATACTATGACGAGGACCCGTTCATTCTAAAGGAGACCCCTCACGTCTACTTCAGTGCCAACCACGACAAGTTCTCCACTAAGGTCTTTGAAGGTTGGTACTAACTTGAACCTCATCTCCATCGTTGTCTCTTTTTTGTGTGGCTTATTCTCTTTCAGTTCCTGTTGCCATGAGGTCATTTAATATTTGTTTGTCAAACAGCTTCTTACCTTAAAGGTTGCAAGATGATTTGGGAAAATATTTATGTTCAGATTTTGAAATTCACGTGTATATTGAAGGGTGAATTTTGCCGATATTTCGATCATGGATAGTATATGTTGACATCTTTTTATGGTGCCGGACAGGATAAATGCTTATTATATGATTCAGCTTGCATAGAACCACATTAGGGTACTCGGATCTCACGAGGTGGGATAGGATGAATATATGTTTAGAAAAAAGTATTCTTGCCAGTATCTGAACCCCAATGTAAACGATCCTAGAAAGTTGCAAAAATATAATTTACCATGGTTAGGAAGGTGGATTGACAAGACCAGATTATGTAGTTCTTCTTCGGTTCAAATAACAATACATGCAGATTATGTGTCTCTCGTAGTACCAGAATATGATTAACCCGATTCAGAACTAGGAACAGAAGCCATGTAGACATATACATTTGCGATATTTTGACATGGTAGACATGAGTCTTTTTTTTTTTAAATCTGTCTAAAAACCGTGGACGAACAAATTGATATTTATGATTCATATTTTTAATCTTTTTAATTGAAAAAGGTAACTTTGGTCATAAGTACAATTGACCATTTGAAAGCAACACATGTCCGTCTTTCTTTAAGTCTGGTTCAAATGTTTGCACTTTTGCCATTTTAAAAGCCAGAAAAAGCTAGCTTTCCTGGAAGTTCAGACCAGAGACCAGGAAAACATCAGAACCATTTGTGGTCTCCTTTAAGGATTAGTTCCTTGAGATCTTAAGGGTTTTAAGAGAAGCGCCCCCTCCCTCCCTCGGTTTTACACAAACAGAACAAGTTGGCGTAGGGGATTCTGTTAAATGACCGTAACCAGGGCAAATGAGGTTTACGTCATCGTAGCTTTAAAAAGGACGCGTCAGTTTCATTTAAATCCTATGCACCGTCTTCCGCGTCATTGCAATTCGGCACATATTTTGAGATACACATATAAAAACATTAGAATGTAGTATATGGATAGCTACATTTTGTAATTAAAAATTTTGTTGCTCATGGATAGCTACTTTTAGTAATTTGAAAAACGAAAAAAACACTATTTTTTCCTGCTTACATTACATAGTGTTTTTAAGTTTTAAGTTTTGTAATTTCCCCTACTATATTTTAGAAATGAAGTGTAGTCTGTGTGTTGGTACCTTTACGCTGTTAGCTCTACAGCTGGCCTTGATAAAGTTAAAAAGCAATAAATTCTCGATTTTAATCTAAATGGCTTCTTAATCAACTTATCGCCTCGTGGAGGCTGCTTAAGCACAGTGGGCGATCCCTGACACATAATACTTGACATTAAATCCCTCTCACCAGTCACACAAGGACTATCAATTATCTAATCCAGCTCGCACCAACGAAAAATGTCAGACACCTTCAAGTGCTTAAAAAGCCGCCGTACTTGCGTGAGGGGGAAAGCAATTAATGTGGGCAATGCTGCTTTGTGTAGGTGCCCAACGTGTGTGATGTTTTGACCATAAATCTACTTTTACAGCTATTCTTTAAAGTGGACCTTTTTGTATAGCGTCTCCTTGATTGAAGTGTGGCCGGTTAACCCGAGCCCCACCTAGCGTCACAAACCATGCTTACCACGTGGAAATATAAATCTCAGGAAAAAAGAGAACAGAAAAGTGAGAGAAATAAGTGGATTCTTCGCGCCCTTGAGTGGCTGATGATCTCAGCGCGCGATTATTTATCCGGCTAAGTAGGGGTGGGGCTTAGCGGCCGCTTTACATAGCCGCGCGCGGGTCGTGTATCATTACGCGCTATATGCAGGTGAGGTGAAATATTAATCATGCACGGCGACTGGTGTTTGACTCGGGGGATGAGGGCTGTAAAGTGCAGGCTGGCCGCTACTGGCCAATAACTGTCACCAAGCCCGCCCCGAAGGCCCCTGAAAAATGCCACGCCATTAGATGGCGCTGCGCACACCCACACACCCACGTGGTCTGACGTCACAGCTGGGGACAATGCGCATGCGCGTGACGTCAGGATCAATCGGGACCTGCGCACTGCGCTTTGTGACTGTTGTTTGTGTAGGAGGGGAAGTGGGAGGTAATTGGGAAGTATAGTGGGGGTGGCAACGGGTGGGTGGTCAACTTTTGTTTTGTTTCTTTTATGCTTTATTTTCTCGGGGTTAGGCTCGAGCTATTGCAAGATACTTGCCACATGCCCATGCTATGGGGTTTCTATAGGCTTAATTCCCCCTATTCTATTAAAAAAAACAATGGCTAAAATATATGAAATATACATACAAATAAAAAAAATAATATATGTAATAAAAAAAAAACACCAGAAAATATCCAAAAGAACCCACATCTTCAGGACTGGTCACAATTAGATCTGTGCACTATTTTCCATTTTTAATCCACGAAGCCTTGCTGCTCTGGGTATCGGGTCGTATTTGATTGAAGGTCCCTGCGTTAACTTAAAGCCCTAGAGACATCATTGTGGAGAAAGTGTTCATATTAAACTAAAAGAAAAGAAATACATACAGTATGTAGCTTCATCCTTTATTCAAGATAAAGATCATTGTAAACTAATGCACTGGGGCCTGGCGGTAAGACAATATACTGAGGTTACGATATATGATTGGGTCTAACATGTCAGTGAATTGAAATAATTGACTTAACACCTTGGCTTGCCTAAAGGTAATTGTGTTTCCAGCATGTGAGCTTATTATTGACTTTGCAATATTATTTGAGACTTGATGTTTTAAAGACTCACACATATAGTATACTGACTATCTATTCTCCTATACGATTATGTCAACGAGTCTTCCAACAGCAAATGCATGAATAATACTCTGTAATACACGTTGCCTCTGGAGGAGGTGTTGATATACTAATACCTATATATATTGTATGTCGGGCCAGGCCCGGTTGGTGTTCCGATCAGCGTCCACCCCTCACCCCTCCCGCCCCACCCCTAACACCTTGTCCCCCTGTCCATATATTGACATTGATTTCCTACCGCCCATTGCCTTGTTTATATAGGGTGGGCCCAGCGCGGCTGTCCCCTGGGTCCCTCTGCTTAGTCCACGCCCCATCCCGTATCCTATACCTAGGCCGCCACTTAGGCCTAACAAAATAATTGCTGTGTTCAGGTAATCTGACTTATCCTGACATTTTGGTCCTAACCTAACACTTTTTGGTGAACATTTTTCAAAAATAAATACCCATAAAAATAACAAAAAATAAAAAAATAAAAAAGACTTAAAGGACAGTGGATGTCACATATTTAAATCAAATAGAGTTGTATTTCAGATGCTAGAAATGGTTGTAGAGGGGTCTGCGGTTATCTTTTCAAGAGTGCCTGAGTCTATTTGTGTTAGTCTTTTGAAAAACAAATCGACTTACATAACCTATTTTTTCGAGCTATTTTACCTGAACACAATTATCTATTTTTATTGGCCGTATACGCCCTTCCGAGGTTGTAGTCACACCACGTAGCCCGTACCTCTACGACCTTGGGCAAACAACCCCCACTCCTTATACCCAGTCTAGGGTGTTTACTTGACTTTACAAACCATCCTTTGTGACTGTCATTGAGGTCCTATATTTCCTCTAATCCTCACTCATGCGTTTCCTGAAGTGGGTAACCTTTTCCATGTACTACTACCACTGTTCGCCCTTGAACCCCGTCACCGATCCCATCGTTGTTAGTTTCCCTTCCGTTTAACCCATAAAACGACCTTGTCCACAACAATCCGGATTTCAATCCAGAACCCTGTGATATCGGGCCCCTCTCTCTGACGTACGTTCACCGCCCCTATTGGTTGGCGCTATCAGTGATAACGTATCAGTAGGGAGCTGTGACCGCACACCCCCTACGCCATGGCCCTGGGGTATTGAGGGATAAATCATGTTATTAGTCCCCCGGCCCCGACCTCAGCCTTGTCAATGCTATCCTGTTAAAGTTTAGTGACAACGGTAGCGGTATGGGGGAACCACCGGCGCTGATGTACAAGGTTTGGGGTCAGACCAATCCGCCGAATGCAATGATATAAATAGTTTTAGATTGTGTACGTGGCTAGGAGTGTCTGGCAGTGTGTGATACTATCGCTGAAAAAAACACAATAATATAAATT
This sequence comes from Lepidonotus clava, assembly GCA_936440205.1. Classification (NCBI taxonomy): domain Eukaryota; kingdom Metazoa; phylum Annelida; class Polychaeta; order Phyllodocida; family Polynoidae; genus Lepidonotus; species Lepidonotus clava. Next base: position 28,142,262 of record OW387135.1, read on the forward strand.
GTGTACACGACATACCCAATCTTCATATAACAAAAGTACATATGTCATTTATGTATTTTCAATATCTATAGATAAGGATACTTTTCCAGAAAACTAATGTCTACCACTTTCAAAGTGAGTGTGAACAGGGTGGCCACTACATGGGGGAAGAAGTCGGGCGCAGAAAGCGACCAGGAAAACAGGGAATTGGCAATAAAACAATACTGGTCACCCTTTTTGAAGGACTAGCTAAACAGAGCATTTATATACGAAGGACAAATGACCGAATTGTTTTTCGCAGTGGTAACATATACCCAATACGCCCCCCTGAAGTCCTTTGTACCCTATACGCCCGTCCTTTACGCCCTCAGGCCCCCTGCCCTTATACCTCTACGTACGGTAGGCCCAGCGCTGATTGTTGTTGTCCGTACCCGTCGCCCCCCGCCCGCCCATTCCGGTCACTGGAGGACGCTCCCTCCCGGCGGCCCGTGTTGCCATGCAGCACAGAACATAGAGTAAATAGGTAAACATTCCTGGAGGAACCAGTATGGTTTCCACCCAGCAGCCACCATCTCGGTCCTACCCCTTCACCATTGTCATGGCGCACCTCTGTCTCTCCTGTAGCTATAGGTTAGTTCCTGTATGCTTAACTGGGGTGAGCGGAAAGGGCTTTAAAAATATACAATTTTTAACAGATTCCCTATCATATACAAACTCAAATTTAGAAGTATATGATTATGACCCATTCTGTTTCTCATAAGATTTTATGGTGACACAAATTTAGAAGTATTTGATCCATTCTGTTTCTCATTGGATTGTTTGGTGACCCGAATTCTGAAGGTATTTCAGAACCGAAATTATACCATTTTTAACAGAATTTTACATATAATAATATATGGAAATTTGGGAGCGTTTGACCGTGAATAAAGTATTTATGTGGTCACACCTACATTCCGTTTCTTATCAAATTGCTGCACATTTTTGGTGTCCCGAATCCTTAACTATTTGCCTTTAGTACCTCCCAACAGAGACATTTTTCCGGATTTTTATTGAAGTCTCATTCGCCTCAGTGTCCAATGTCAAGTATTTAACTTCCCTGTTTAAATTGTTACGGATTTTCACGAATGGCTGGTTGTAAACACTTCTGGACTGTATCTCACTCCAATCTGGGAATCCAAGGTTAGTCCCCAGCTTGCTGTTTATGTGCTAGATCATTAATTAAGTCTATAGATCTTAAATAAACGGTCTCATTTTCTTTTATGAAGCAGGAAAGGGGGCTTTCTCTGTCAAGTCCTTGAAGGGCCTTGTATTATTAAAGTCGCATTTGGCCGCTCCTTCTTTGCCTGTTTCCTGGGCGCAGTCTTGGAAGTTGGGAGGTCGGAGCTCATTCCAAGTGACGCGCCGTGTTTTATGTAACTAATCGAGGGGGCTACTAAATTTAAACCAGCTCACTACTTGTACGGCGCCGGGCCCGCCGCCGCTAGGTTCGCCGTGCGCCGTCAATGGTGGAGGATTCTCCCAGAAGTTAATTCAGGAAGTGGCTGACACAGGTATAAGATGGGAGTGAAGCCTTAATCAACCCAACACATCGCCCTCTTTTGGGGGAGGTTGTAGTGATAAGTTGAACTAGCTTGTAGAGTTATTAGAAGTAGTGGTGATTGTGGTGATGAGCGTTTTGATAGTGATTTTAATTTTGGGAGCTTCTCCTAAATCCGGTGTCCGAAGCACAAAAAGACGTCCATCCGGATTTTGTTGAAGAAGAGGTAAGTTTGGTGGACAATATGTAACACTCCTGCCCCCCCCCCCTCCTCCTTTGAGGCATACCCCCCCCCCTCCCCCCACCCAGGAGGAGCCACTCCCGGCCGGAGCCTTTATTGTGCCATTATCAAAGGTCTGCTGGAGGCGGGCCCCCATCAGCCCAGCGACAGGGTGATTAGCATCGATCCGCCCAGGTAATCCCGATTATCTAGCGACCCCAGGAAGTAAATCCCCTCCACGGCTGACCCCTGCCAGCACCCCTGCCGCCGCCATGGAGGGGCCGGCCCCTGATGGACACACGCTCATCCAGGGGATCCAGGCTCCGGTGATAGGACGCCGCCAGGAAAAATTTGGGAGATAATCGCGACGGAAAGCTTGGGTCTAACTAAGCACTTCTACTAGTATGGGGGGAATGAGAAGGGCGGAGGGGAGGAGGGGGAGGAGTAGGGGGTGCCTGAAAGGATGGTGGAGTAATAGACTGCCGAAGGAAACTTACACAAAAATTAAACCATTTAGAAGCAAGGCAAAACACCTTGAGCCGGGGAGATTATGGCGGGCGTAGCACTCAACACCTTCTATTCGGTCTGGTAAAGGTTAATGTGCGTCTCTGAGCTGGAGAGGCTGCTGGAGGGGATAAGTAGGAGAAAACCGGCCAGGTCCTTTATTCTCCCCATTCAGAAATAGGCACACTGTTGTTTTGTACTTGTAGGGAGGGTGTCAGAGTAGGGGTGGGTGTCAGACACATCAAATCTCATAACAGGACACATAGCGAACCAGTGGCCAATGGGCGAAGCGTTCAGATCTGAGGACCACACAAAACATGATGCGCGCGCACTCATCAGGCCCAGCATCCGGCCCAGGTGGCGACATAATCCGCTTGTCCCCGGCCTTTCGGATGAAAGCCACTGCCCAAAGCTGAGTAAACCTGGCCCCATCTCGCCGACAACCAGCCTCAAAAGAAAGATGGCGGAGATGCTCGCCCCCTACCTGAGTTTTCCTTATTGAAGACAGCCTGACAAAATAGTGTACGTCTATAAATCCTTGACAAAGTACCTGTTGGCATGGCGTCTGAGGACCTGCTTTGGGGGCTTCATGTCAGGTATGAAGAAAGGTGGTCGTTTGTGATGCAAGAGTTCAAAAGCCTTTCGTTGTTCTGATAACAACACTGAAGGAGAATTTGGGGGAGGGTGAGGATCTGAAAGGTTATAATACCAAGGTAATACACAGTTCCTATATAAGTGTTTCCCGCCTTCCCTTCTCCTATAGCTTATAAGTGGTATCCCTGGGGTTGTTTGCACCAAAGAAAATTACAGAATTAAAGCTTAGCACCTAGCAACGAGGGGGTCCCGAATCCGAGAACATGAGGGTCCTGATTCGCTCGATCAGTACGACCGGAAATAATATGCCTTTGACAGAAACTTACTAGGAATGCAAGCAAAAGTTCAAGGAAGCTTTAAACATCAGAAATACATTTCGCCCCCATGGAAATTACAGAAACGATCGAAAAAAGAAGTTGGATTAGAAAAGACAATATGTTTGAACCCACATGGGCCATATAGCAAAGAAGGTAGATTTGGAAATACGGGTGCTCACGAATCGTGCCTGTTATCGTGTACTGGTGTGCCACCTGGGTGCAGATATGATCAAATTTGAGTTTACAACCAAGCTTATGGGCACAGTTGATTGCACAAAGGGCGTATACTTCAGTCCTCCCTAAATACCTACACAGGTTTTGACCATACCAGCAGCAGGACTGTGAACATATAATCCCAGAGCAGGAGCTAACAACCTCTATAAATACAAAGAGGCCAAAGTAGGGAAGGAGTCCAAATGTTCTTTTATAGCCACTACTTCTTTTTATAACCCTTTTATTTTTATTGAGGATTCTTGGGGCGGAAATTGAAATAACAGTGAAATGTGGCTGCAACAGTCTCACAAGTTGTGCGAGGGAGGGTCAGGCGAGGGGTATGTAGGTAGGTAGGTAGGGAGGGAGGTGGGTATAGTATTGCACAGTAGCTAAGTCATCAGTGCCAGGGTGTGATTTACCCAGGAGGCCAAGTGTGATTAATCTGGCAGCAGCTTTGTTGGCCACCAGCCGGGGAGAGGCCCCGAAAGTGATTAACTCCGGGCAGCACGCCGAGTGACCGGAATGGCTGCCCGGCGCGGGGTCTGCCGGCTGCCCGGGCATTGAAGCTGCCCCCAGAGAGGGTGCAGGCACATGGGGCACAGGTTGGCATGTAAACCAAGGTGTGTGGTGACTCAAGGGGCGCGTTTTAGTTAAAGATAAAAGGGTGGTGGTGACTGAGAAAGGTATATGAAAAAAGTAGTAATTGGTAGGGTTAAGGAAAAGAGAAATTCCAGATCTCCCCTGTCACGGCGACATGTATGAACACTGTAAGGGGTTTTGTATATAGGTATTAAATATCTATTTGGTATTTCATTATTTATGTTTTCTACTATAGCGTAACTGGCAAGCAAATGTCATATCAAAAAAGGTTAATATGGGTAGGTTACAAACGCCAGCATGTATTGGGTTTGAAATTAAATTGTATAGGTCACAACAACAAGACTTTTCAATCGGTATGACCACTAGATCCCAGGCTCCTTAGTGTAAGTCAGTTACCGTTGTAAATATATACAGTTACCTGTTGAATTTGTTCACTAATACTATGTCAAGAACATTTAGAACTAGGCAGCCTGAATTCCCTAACAACATATTTAAAAGTCAGTTCACGCATAGTCTATTATTGTCTATGATAAAAGATGAAAAGATCATACTTATAAGAGGAAAAGATACTATAAAAAGGGGCGGGAATCTATATACATATACCTTGGTGGACGTTTTTCATCTTTTTATATGCAGATGCAGTGATGTCACAACTTTTTTTTTCGCGTTGTCTGGAACCAAAAGCCGTGTACAATATATAGAATCAAACGAATATACCTCCGGCCTGTCCTCTATGGGCACACGGCCGGTGTCGGATTGTCCCTGTAGTATCTATATTTGATGTTGTCGCGATTCTAAGAAAGCCTTCTGTCTGGAAAGTTAGCCAAGTAAAATGGAGCAATGTATCTCGTTGCGTGGGTGCTAAACGTTAACCGTTTTTTTAGAACTTTCTTGTGAGAAAAAGAACCTTTTGGTCTAATACAATTACTTCTTATCTGATAAAGATAATCAAATGGAAGAATAGCTTTTCTTCAACATTTTAGCTCTTTGGTTATACTCAAAGTAGTACCGAACCTCTCAAGCTCCACTTTTTTGTGATGTTGATAATTTTCTAAATATATATGTAGATGCTGCAATGCAGGCAGAATAGAAAGTGTTCCACCTCTCTCAATTCAATGGAAAGTTTTTTTTACTGAAATCATTCTTATAGTGGTTTAGTTCATGGAGCACGAAATCGATAGCCAAGGTTGACGTTCCCCATTTCCCTGCCGAAGTACGCTTAGCCATATAAGTCGTACGTTGTAGTGATAGGATTTCCTGGAGTCACGGCGACGTTTGGTTTCTGTCATCTCTATTTGTGTGACATTCACCAGACCTCAATGGTACAAACATCTCCACTCCTCGAGTAAAACCCGAACCGCTCTCGACCAGAATAACTGGCCCTGGAAAGGGAAGAAGCGATGTTTCATACGTTGATTTCAATAATGAGGTTTTTGCCCTGCGAATATTTGACATTGACATTGTCTGCCTCAGCAGTGAACGCATAAGGGAGATTGGTTTCACGCTTAAATGTGAACATTATCAAGATAGAAATATGAGGAAAGCCCACTACTGATAACATGTCCTGTTCGAGTTTCCCCAATATTACTTTGTATGTGGATCCATATTTCTGACTTAAGTGATATCCGTATTTGTTGTGGAAATAAATATTGTTTATAAGTATTCAATTAAATCTGGTTCATCTGTTTAGAAAAGTTTGAAACATTTAGATCAAACCATGTTTTCGCTTGTCTGCCATACTGGTATACACCGTTTTCAATAGCAAAGAATTAGGTTAATAGAATAGGCCTGATCGAACCAAGCGATTGGGATATGGGTTCTAATCGGTTCAGGCCTAAATGATTTGGAACAAGTTGTCTATGTTACGGTCACTGCGCAGGTTCGAGGAAAAGTGTTCCTCTATGAAAGTTGATAGTTCGTCTAAGGTCTGCGCATAGGTGTGAACTGACCTATTTTTGGTATAATGAGTGCGCTGTAGAGTTTACTATTGAAATATAGAGCAAAATGTATGTATGACTAGACCTATTCGAACTGCCAGAGTTTGACATATAAGGCTGATTTGATGGTTCTTGTATTAAAGAAAACATTGTAATTTTATTTCCATAAATTACAGATTCCATGTATGTTTCTGGATACATTTATATGCACCAAATGATATTAGTCTTTTTAACTCTGATGCTCTGAGGGCTAGCCCTCCTCCTGTGAGTTTATAAGTGCATGGTGTGCAGGCCCTCTGTCAACCCCTCCCTCATTGATGGGCCCCTAAAAAAGAATCCGGCCAAATAGAGTTATCCAAGCCTTTCCTAACACTTCAAGAGAATTGGATACCGCTGCCCCCTTAGATTCGGGAATTGTCGATCATAGTTTGATAAAATAACAGTGTGACTCTTAGGGGTTGGGCACGATTTCTCATTAAAGATTTTACCAGGTCAGGTGGGAGGGTTTGTCTCCCCATAGATTCGATCATTGTGCTTTTTACAAGTCAAAACACATCCGCTGGTCCTTATATACGTAAAATACTGCTGAGCAGATCTTAAACTCTACTGATCAGCATTGTCTCTCAGATAACGCCACAGGTTACTTATTATCAATGGTGCAAACATTGCATCTCACATGGATTGTGAAAAAAATGTACTTGGAGGAGATCAGGTCTCCGAAGGAAAAAGTGTAAAAGATATCGTGCCATATCAGAAATTAAAGATAAAACCTTTTCAGTTGTCCCTAGCGTAACAATATGAATAGCTTAACCTATACCCTAAATAATGTGGTTAGTTTAACTGAGATATAGGCTAAGTTAAACAATATCTACTAAGATAAATGAAACCTAGAGCGTTTGGCATATATATCAGGAAAAATACAAGACTCAGTAATGGATTGAGACATAAAAGAAGACAAATCCAGTTAGTCCATGAGAGCGCTTTCGCCAGGGAAAGATATGAAAGCAGTTCCTTTTGAGTCAATGCAGAACAAGCATATTTTACTTTACAGCAAGAGCTATTGCTTGACATTTGCCTTTTTAGACGTAACTACTACTCAGTATAAGTTGCTATTGGAAAGCCTGATTAAATCTCGATCCCTTTATGCCAGTAGGGAGGCTTACGTGTACTCGTTTTGTATGAAACACTAGATGGAAAACACTGGAGAAGGCGACCTTTTATCTGCAAACAAATGCTTTGGGCAATAGGCAGCGACAGGTGCATAGAGCCAGGAATAGATAGGACAGTTGGACAACCACTCGAGTCGTTAAGCCGGGTCGCCATGGCTAGAGCTGCTCGTTCTGGCCTTGTCAGACGTATAATGAATTTAGCGCCCGCCGAGCTGCTCGCCCTATCACAGGCGAGCTGCTCGCAGCGGTCTGCGGGGGAGATCAAGCCGCCCACCCGCCCTGGCCGCAGCCACTCTCCACCCCTGGCCCGGTGGTCGCTGTCCGTCGCGGGGCGGAAACTATGCCAGCACGTAATTGCAGTGTAATGGCAGTTGGCCTCGTCTATTTTCCGTGGTGTGTTTTTTTCCCTCTTTTCACCTGGCCACTAACAAGGAAAGCAGGGTTGTCAGTGGCCCCGGCTGCCCACAGTTTGTGTCAGCCTTGTTAGAAAAACGACGAATGGCCAACTCTTGATTACATACTATGTGGACGTCCCTTCTCCCCTAAGCCCCTGATTTCGCTCTCACCAGAGCCTCAACTTTTATGAGGTAACAAATCAAAGATAAAAACATACAATTTTTGTGCCCAGGAATTGCTTCGATGTAATCTAGTTCCGCCTCCCAATTTTCCCGGAATAAAAAGCATTGGGAAAACAGTGTATACTCTGTGCAGAATTAGTGTCAGTAGCAGTGGTTGAACGGTGGTAAATCAGTGTGTCCGAAATATTTAAATGAGGTAGAGTGTACCATCTTTTAGTGTTTCAGTAGCACAGTTGAATATTTTGGACATGCTGATTCAGAAAGTGTCCACTGGCATTTGTTTCGGAATTGTACAACTGTTCACGCTTTTTTCGACAGAAATCGAGGGGGGGGGGGGGGAGAAATGCGGCTAATTAAATTTCATAATAGAAAATGTTACTAAGACTCTTTCCGACGTCAATGATGTTTGAGTGTAGTGTCGCGATATATATTCGGTCCAGGGAGTATGAAGCGGAAGTTATGGAAACATAGAACAGCTAGCGTCCAATTTCCTATGTTTCTGCTTGTAAGTGTAACATTTTACTCCTTTATAAATTTCGCAGTGAAAAAAACATGAGAGCAAATAACATCTCATCGGATACACTTAATAGAAACTGTCCCCTTTTCTTTTTTAAGAAACTGTCCACTTGTCTTATAAATAAAACCGTCTACTTCTCCTATATAAAAAGTGCCTTTTCCCTGTTTGCAACAAAAAGAAACAAAAAACACAAGAGTCTAGCTTCCACGTGTAAACGTACACATACTTTTTGTATGTCGGGCTGCGAGGCCCTGAGTAGAAGATATAAATAGACTAAATGCAATATCCACGACTCTCCTAGTTGCTCTCTAGTATGTAAATAATCGACAGTTAGAGGTTTTTCACTTTTCCAATATCTGCAGGCGGGAGGCATTCACGAACTGTGCCTGGGGAAGCCGAGCCCCCAGTCGGGAGCGGGGAAATCACAGTATGCTACAAGTCAATAAATATTAATCCCGATTGGATGGTCACTTAAGTGGAAAGGCAAGACGGGGTGGGTGCGGGCGGGCATTAGGCGGGCCCGGTTCGGTTTTCAGTCGGCCAAATAGAAAAAGGTGTCGGCTGACGGGGGCGGGCGGGGCCTGGCGCTGGTAATTGGTAGATTTAGGTGAATTGGCATGTCACGCGGGTCCCGGCGGAGGACACCCGAAGACTGCATGAATCCTACATGACTGCGCCTTCCGCGGGGGGCCGCCGCCAGGGGGGAGTGTAGGGGGGGGGGGGGGTACGTCAGGGAAAAGGTGTGCGTGCACTGCTAGAGATACGACGTGCAACTGGCTATAAAGACTGAATAGCAGGACCCTATAAATAATATTCCCAGGGCCTATTGCGTCCTATATTTTTTAGCTCGCCCAACATTCACCTCTATTTTCCAAAATTTACAATATATGATTTCGCATTTCTCGTTTGGATTTCGTTTAAAGAATTATTTTGTATCAATGGATGTGCCTGTGCATATAATCAAAAGTAACTATTTGTAATGGATCAACTCCAGTTAAAATATCTGTTGAAATCCTCTTTCTGAGTGTCCATATTTTGTTGTTGTCTGATTCCATCTTTCTTTCTATGAATTATTGGTCAGATCAGATCTAGAACTATGGTCTGACAATATTTTTATGGTCACACCTGTTGAATCATCGCCGACGTTTTCCTAAAGACATATTGGTTGTGGAGAGCATCCTTGTAAATTTTCTCATAATATAAGTGAGTGTATATTGTACATATTAGTAGTAGACCAAGATCAGATAAAGCCTAGCAGTCTCAACCTCAGCTCCGGGGCTAAATTATTTTTTTCCCTATTTTTCGCCAGGTAGGAAGGATTAATATCAAGAGGGAGCTTCTAACTTCTTGGTTTACCAGGTTGAATTCAGTGATGTTAACCCTGACCTTCCTTAAGTTCTGTTTTTTTTCTCCTTGTAAAGAACTACCAAACTAACGGTTCGTACTTCCTCTTTTCCATCTCGTAACATCAATCTTGAATTTGTCTTTGAATACGGAGATATTGATAGGTACAATTTTGAAACCCAATAAATTGTATCAATTCGGATACTTGACCATATTGAAATTTTCGCTTGAAAGGTACTTTACTTGTCAGAAAACCGGTAAATATAATCATATTTATAACTGTCCAAACGAGTGTTCTATCAGTCTGCTGGACCTCCTCTGTCATGGCGAACTCCTACCTCCCCTCCTCCAGTTCCCCACCTCCACCCACCCACCCTTTGGTCGCAGTGATCTATTGGTTTGGCCTTGTCGGTGGCGCCCCCCTTCGGCCCCCCTTCAAACCTCTCCACACCCTGTCCGCACACCTGCCCACCAGTCTCCAGTAGCCAGGAATGCCGCCCACCAATTGATTTTCACTTTTTTCTGCCCTTCCATCGGAGCATCGGATGTCTGTCGCTCGTTTGGGTCATGTTTTCACGCCGACTGCCTTTTCTTTCGGTCCCCATTTTCTGCTCACTCTCTCATGCTGTCGGCTATTTGCGGGGTTTTACGGTATTATTCCGCCAATCAAGACACGTAAACGTTGATTACGGGCAGGACAGGTCCGTTGTGACAAATTTGGTCAACTATAATACAATTTCATGGTCGCGTAAAACAGTTATGAAATGAGAAGAAAATATGATAAAAACTGAAAGAAAATAATGGCGAACTGTTGACAATATTGGGAATATTCCAGCTTTAGGGCTTTAAATAAAAATAGGGTGTAGGTGATGGGAGACCTTATCTATGATTGGTTTTCTTATCACCCTGCTGCGCCAGTATCTGGACTGATTTGACGGCAGGGTAGACCTGACGTCACTAGGACGGGTTCACGAGTTCGAAAATAGGGACGCCAACGTTACGTTTGAATGCTCAATATGATTTTTCTGTTTAAAAAAAATCTGTCAGTTTATAATCGTTCTTTTACAAACTTTTTACTAAATAGGATTGATTTATATTTCCTAAAAAAAAAATGAATCGGTTGAGCTAATTTATATAAGATATGTAAGCTAGAAGGTCAGATCGTAGAACATTGAAATTGAGTAGTTCAACACGTATAAATAATTAATATACGCGTGACGTCGCCCTCACACAACTCCCCAGGATGTTTTGTTACTGGTTACGACTCGGGACTTTAAGCCACATATATCTATGATAACCCACCATGATTAGGCCATATTCATACAGATGTACTAGTTTAAGGATTCCCAGGCCCTGGAGAATCCATATATCACTGGGTATCATTCTATACAGTGGCCAGGGGAGAGAATTCACCGTACACAGGAAATGTGTTTAAAATCACATTTAGTTTCACTGACATTATGACTCCCTGAAAACTAATGCCTACCTCGTAACGTATATCACATCCAATAAGAAAATTGTACATGTCTTATCATGGAGAGGGATGGTTGTTTGCAGGCTTCACATTATTCGGTTATTCCTAACGTATATATATCACATCCAATAAGAAAATTGTACATGTCTTATCATGGAGAGGGATGGTTGTTTGCAGGCTTCACATTATTCGGTTATTCCTAACGTATACGTAATTAGAAGTTGGTTTCGAGGTAACCTGTGATGAATTAAGCACGTGCCGAATATGAAGAAAGCATGGGAAATATAATTTCCAAGCAGTACTAATATCCAAAATAATGACAGATTTGGATTCTCGTCCCATCATGCTGATAAAAAGAACCAAATATTAAGGATGAAAATGTCCATTAAACGAATTGCCAATTTGTGTTATTAAAAAAGTGAAGAAAAACGTAGAAAGTTGCGTGGGCGTTTAGGCTGAGGTTTTTTCCTTTCACGTTCCACGCAGGATATACAGCCCCCCTAGTTTAAGGGCTTAAAGGGGGAGAGGAAGCAGTAGAAAAGGAGGGGGTCGTTCGAGAACTTAGTTCTTAACGATGCCGCATGCGCTCAATGACCTTCACTTAGGGTCAGTCCGTCTACAAAATGTCGGCTGCTGCATGCACTTCCGGCGGGGGCGTCCCCCAGCCCGAGCGCCGCCTAGCGTCTCCTGTCTGAAACACCTGCTTCAAGCTTTCTGCAGTGAATGAGAAAATAGGGCCTCGTTGGTGGCTGGCCAGGGCGGGCCACAAAGCATACGTGGTCAGTGCTTTTGTGGCGATGATTTATGGATGGATCTTATTGTTAATTGCTGTCTTCCCGCCTTGTCACCTTGCCAATGGGGCCCACCAGCCCTTCCTCTGACGTCACGGGTTCATGTGGATCACGTGACCTTTGCCTGGGGTGCCCCCTAGCGGGCGGATGTCAGTTGATGTGATGTTAGGCAAAGTGCCCTTCGTTTGGGGCCTGAGTTATGGAACAAACAGAAAGTTTATGGGGTAAATTTATTAAAGGGGTCTGTTATTCCACAGGGTAACAGACTCACCAATGATAGGGTTTATCGCCATAAGGGCACAAACAGGTACTCACTGGATATAGATATCTATCAAAATACAATTTCGGCCGCAAAATATGATACACTGAGGGAGAGAACTTGGACATCAGTTTATTCACAGGTTTCACTGCCCTGAAGTATGATACACTGAGGGAGAGAACTTGGTCAGCAGCTTATTAACTGGTTTCACGTTCTGTTTCAAACTCCATGCCCTCAAACGGAGAGAATTACAAGACAAGCTCAAACAGCGCTGTGTCACGTTGTGTATTATTGAGGTAATGACGTTAACTGCACATGTTAGGTGAACGGAAGAATGGATAACTTTTGAAAAGATGGAGTTTCTGTGTGCACAACGCGTTCAGCCTGACGCATATGACCCAATCGGACCCAATATTCCCGGGCTGGGGGCGCGACTTAGCCACAGGGTTACCGGGATGTGTGGGCCTAATACGGAGGGAAATAATCCCTTTTCAGCAACCTATATGGGTGTATTTTCATGGGACTTACCTCTTTAAGGGTATGTTTGGAGGCCATTGATGCTGAAGTCCAATAGAGTGCGTTTTAACTACCGATGCTACCGCCCTTGTACTCATGACATATAATCTGGACCACTGAATCAAGACAACGAAAATGAATAGAAATGAATAGAATACAAAATTTTCGAATTATTTGTTCATACTTATGCGACAGTTTTTAATTTGAAAATGAAAGCTCTTGAAATAATGTTTAGGATACTACCATAGAAACCAAATCATCGTTTAATTAATGTATAAGAAAGCCAAGTCAAGTAAATTACAAACATTCGGCTGCCGGGTGCATTCACCGTGAAAGTATACAGAACTAGTTCAAGATCCACTCATTTTAAGATTGATTAAGTATATTCCAATAAAGATTACATTGCATGTTCAATAAAACATGTACACTGATAATATTTGTATCAAATAACATTCTATGATATCTGCAAACTAGTTGCCGAGCGCTCCAAGCCCATCAATCACCGATTTATATTGATGGTGTATACCGAATGTTCGTCTTTTTTTGTTTAAATAATCACATACCATAGATTTCACTTGGTTGCATCATGGCAACAGCCGGTTGTCACAAAAAGGTATAGGGGCAGATTCTACAGGTACCTTTAGGTACGTGCGCTCACAAATGTAAATCTATAGAGATTCCACAGATTTATGGACGCTTCCAGTCTATTTCAATAGTCTGATAGTGTGCGTAGTGGTTCATGTTGCCAATTAGCTCTAAAAGAAACATTTCTGAACGTTTGTTGCATGGACGTTTTACAGAGAGCAATTCCTCTTTTTTTTGGCCCTACCGGTATAGGCCTATATATATGTGTCGTTATGCCCACATACAACCATTGGGACTAAATCTTGGAATGTAGATTGGTGTCACTGTTAAAAGTTCATTCACATTTCAGAAATCAACAAACACCATACAGCAGAAAAAAACACGGTTGTGACTTTCTGACTCCATCCATAGCATACACCAGATGATGGCTACGTCGCATTGGCGACCTGTGATGTACGTGCGACGTAGGTCGCCACAGGATGTGTCGGTCGCATGCGTGGCTACATTAGGGTCCACAGTGGCCAACAAGGGGTGTCAGGGGGCCTGCTGATTGGTCGCTGGCACCCGACCAGCCGTTGGGCGTCTTTTTATAGCAGTGTTTACTGGGGCGGTGAGCGCCCACGTCGGGCCGAGCTGCTCGCCTCGGTTAGGGCCATTTAGAGCTGCTCACCGCATGTGGACCAAACGTCATAGAGGTCAGCGGGAAACAAATCGGGTTTAAATTGTGCAGTTTCTGGGTTCAGACTCAAAGGTGTGCAATAGGGATGTATCCAGTGTTTAGAAGAAAACAAAACAAAGGAAAGAGGAGGGAAAAACAGGTGGGGAAGGGGTCAGTATCTAAGCTATATACTAAAACATCGTGCATTTGCATGCACGCATGCAACGTCTTTTTTTCGTCTGTAGTCTTAGTCAAAAGGGGTGGTGTGTGGCGAAGTCAGGACCCCCTGCATCCCCCATGGATTAGCCCCTGTAGAAACGTGGTGGTTGGAGGGGATTATTTGTGTATAAATTCATTTAATGCATAGTGAAGCGGGATGAAATGGAGCAAGGCAAGATGACTATATGGAATAAAAGATGGTCCTGAGCCAGGCAATCAGGAAAGCTCGAACTACATTATTTTAGTCAGTAGGGTCTTGCCAGGAAATGCAAAGGAAGGTACCATAATCAAACCAATAAATTATCAAACGGTAAAAACAATGTTTAATGGAAAATATTCACGGAGCGATGTATTCTATGATCAGAAAATTTGGAATAAAATATCTCTACCATTCGCGGAAGTCGTAAAGAAAGGAGTTGCGCACATTCATTTGATTGGTTTAGTCCGACCAAAAAGACTAGGATGCATAGACATCTGTAAGTAATTATCTAGAGGCTGAGTAAAAGGAGAACGAATTCCAATCGAGGTAGAGAACAGGGTTTTAGTCAAGTGCATTGACGTGATTTGCAGAAGTAAATTGTCATCAATAAGAGAATATCAAATGAGGGGTAGGGGGGGTACTGAGCGGAAGAAGGCGGCCAAGGGGACTTTGTTAGCCCTGGAGGACTGGTGGGGGTGGGCGTGGAGGTCCAATCATATGAGCAGGAGACGACAGGTCGGTAAATCTAGGTACGGATTGTTTGATGTCCCCCTGCCTTTGATCGCCATTAGCCTTATATTTGATACATGATACACATGCTTTGTGTCTGTATAGTCACACCACCCACCTACCCACCCTTGTAGTATATAGGTCTAGTAAACGTACCATGAGCTTCCTCACCAAGGACAATGACTCTATGTTGCCAAACTTTGGAGATGTTTACCACCCAATACATTCACCTATTTCTTCACATCTTTCTGTTATTGTTACACCATTGCCATTCAGGCAAAACACAATTATTTTACATCCACATCATAAGAATAATTCTTCAAAAGGTGAGAAATACCAAAAGTACGAGCTTCTATTTTTCCATGATGGCCTCTTAGCGTAATTTCTTTTCGTGTATAGGTACGCCATTGTAGCATTTTAAATCCTGTACACCAACGTGAATAATTACTTTGTCTTTGATTTGATTAGGGCCAGGCCCCCAGCTGTGATTCGGCATACAGTATAAGAAATGACAGACACAGTGACAGGCCTATTTACGGTCGGACTGCCTTCTGTTTGACAAACCCCAGTTAGAATGGTATTGTAATTACTCCTGAAGAGCACCACGGCGTCAAACAGTAACCTGAGGCAAAACCCAAACCTCCTCGGTCGGCGGAATTAGATCACGGAGCAACACGGAGAACATGTTGTTTCCCCACTCTATCAAAGTGCATTAGTTACATTGTTGCCGAATTCAGAGCACCGTTGGGAGACAATGGAAAATGTGAGGCCCTAAGTGAGGTTTGTGTGGGAATCTTTGATGTGTTACACCAGGCCTGAGTGGGGGAAGGAAACTGGGTTAATATATGCATATGTAGGGATTATGACACCAGGTGGATAAGTAACTGAATCGGTCTGTGTATAGTTGTATATTCCACTGCCCATACCCATGAGGACGATCTCCCAGGGGGGCGACTTGGTCTCAAACCTGCCCGGATGTGTGTACTGTGTCAAAAAAGTGAAGGAGATGGGTCCTTTTTCACCCTCAAGTGAGTGAGATGACTCAATATGGGTTAGGAATTCAAGAGAATTTATACATAGTAAATACTAATATAGATAAGAGTTGAAACTGAACACTTTCCATATAAATTAGGGGAAGTAGAATAAAATAAATATACATTATTGTGGTATAAGCAGTAATGATTCCATATTTCTATTAATTCAAGAAATAGGGGTATGAAATATATGTCCCTTCATTATGGGTAGGTTTTAGAACTTGTGTTGTCCTTCAAAATGGGTCTGTTTTCAAAACTTAAACACACACATCTGGGTATCAGGAAGGGAAGTCGACCCCACTTTAGAACCCCTTACACAAGCGTCCCTACTTTGGGAGTCCCCAAACAACCCGGGATGTCTGCTCGGTACATGGGTCGTGCACCTCATCGTTATTCATAACGGCCATGTAATTGTGGGCGCCGAGTTATCAGTAGTCCGCCCCTTCTTGTCATCCCGGCCCAGAGTACAGACGCCGCCCTAGTCCTGTCTATTAACGCCACCTCGCCCCTGACGTCAGCCTCCAGGAAATGAACCTGACACGTCAGACTGACGTCAGAGCCCACGTCAGACGTTGGGGGTATGACTGCCGACAGGGGTCGTCGTTTGGGGGGTTAATTAGTCGCCCAGTCGCCACTGCCTGATTGACGGCTTCCTTCCGTAATGGTCGCCACGCAGGACCGGTTTGGTGCGACTCTTGTCTTAAGGGCGACAATTGCCCCCACTCATACCCACTGTCAGCTTAATCGTGCAGCTGGAACTTGCTTATGTTAAGTTAGGAATATCAAACTGTTTTTTTGGGGTGATGATATTCCTCTTCGTATGAATGAAAGAACGCCAGGTTACGTAGAGCATATACATTGGATAGAAACAAAGTCATTACATTACTAAATATTTATTATGAATATTTACAAGATTTATTTATCAATAACGTACGTACACACGGACGTATTTCTATGAATTTGTACAAAATGAATTCCATGAACCACCTGCGTCAAGTCATTACCAAGTCATTATATTGTAGCATTAGGCATTGCATGGTCGATTATCATCAGATTCAGTACCTAAATATTATTGTGTGGGTCGTCAAGTAACCCGGTCATACTCAAATACATTACAATATAAGCAGTTGTTGAAAAAGGCATAGAACTGGCTAGGCTATGATCATCTACTATGGGGAACCAGCTTAAGTATTTTGGGTGTTTGTCAATACCACTGTCGATACGCTTTTTCCAAGATAAAACTAACTCTACTTGAGAGTGTATCAATGACGTCTTTATATAAAGTCTATAAATAAATTTGGGATATCTCTTGTTTTCTGGTATGCTTGAAGATTGAGGTTGGAGCCTGGATGTTATATGGATAAAGGAGTGAAGGAGTCATACTCATGGCAAGGTCATGGACTACACCTCTATGTTGATCTATTCATTTCATAAAAAAAATCGAACAACCGGAGCTCTTGGTTTCCTAAAACCGATCGTCATTGATTAACTCGAACTAGCTCAGATCATGACCCGCACGTTTAAATTTGAGTCACGTGCAATGGCTTCACTCAAGACGTTACATCCGTCAATGAAATTGGTCGTGAACTTTCCATTACTACATAGTTTATCGGTCAAACCTACAGAGCTACTATAACCATATTATAGAGAGAAACGATGATCAGTGCGTGATAGATAGTTTCAACCAACTGGGGAGGAGGTATGAGGTGAGATATCAGAGAAATCAGTGTGAGGGTAGGGCCCGCAGGGCTGCCCAAAGGCTGATACAGGCGATATATAAATCTTAAAGCTTAGACTAACTGAACAAGTACAACTCATTTCTACTGCCAGAAGTACTTTGCTGTGTTACCCAGCAGGGTGATAACACATTGAATTTCACCTTGATGTATCAATGATGCCCTAAACTCTTAACTACTGAACTTGTATTACCCTATATGTGATAATACGACCCATCCTCTACCGCCTGTACCGTTTCTCTAGTCTTCTATTACCTCCATTGCTCCCTTCACTTCACATAATTGCACTTAGTGCTATTCCCATAACCCCTCAACCCTTCTGCCTCATCTCATCACACCTGGCAATATAAGGGTTGTTATGTAAGAAGGCTGCTATCTCGCCAAACGTCGTCATGGTTACCGACGGAAGTTAAGGGCCATCTTGGAAAGCCGGGTGACTGGGAGCCCGGAAGTCGGCTACAATTAAGGCCTATTGTCTTGGGTCGGGACGCCACATTCATTAGAACGCTACTCTCATTGGTCCACTGCCTCTGTGCCATGTTATAGACAGGAGGGGAACATACTTATTTGAACGACTCAGATCTTTTTTTAATTGTCATTCATAATTTTAGCAGGAATTAAATGTTCAGGTTGATCAGCTGGCCTCCAACATGGACCTTGGATAGTATTCTACCATCTATTGGTGGGATATGAAACTAGTATTCTCAGGGTTCCCCTTGCTGTTATTCATCAGAATAGGAGACCTAAGGGGTACGTTTGTGCATGGGGGACAGAATCTTACACACCCAACGTGTTTGGTAATTAAGTTTCGCACCACTTCAGGAATAACTTTTAACATGCCAGGTGATATTCTATGATCAAGTTCAACACTGGGCTGAAAATCTAACCTTCGGACCCTTGGAGTAGCGGACCAGCTCTCTACTTCTGATATAGTTACCCCTCCTTTGTACAACTCTAGATTATCTTGATCTTAATTCTCTCATTTTCAAATGTTTTTTGCAAGGGTTATTGGACGGAAATTGCCCATGCAAATTACCAGACATTACTACAGGTTATTGCCGTCTATCTTTTCTATATCGGACTGTGGAAGGTGCATTTCAACCTCTAACGTCCTCATTCAATTCATACGTGTTATAGAGAAATAATTTAATTGTAAACTACTGACGCGTTCTTTTTTTATATGGCGACGAACAATTAACAATGTATTCCTATTCACTAAAACATATATGTACGCAATGGAAACTTCCAAACGAGAAATCCTCGACAAATCCGACGTGTTTGAAACGCAGTGTGGCGTCGCTCGCTTGCCCCTAACGACTTAAAGCCGGCGGACCGGCGGAAATGGCAGTTGTCCGGCGAGCGCCCACTGCCGACGCCAATTGTAGGGTATCATGTTTGGGCGCTGGTCGCCGAGCAGATTATGCGAGCCAATATTCACATTTTGTTCTCGCGACACTTGTCAGGGGAATCAATTGACGGTGTGTGTTGCACGGGGGACTGGCCACCAGCCGGCCTCCACTCTTTGCCACCCGCTACTCCCCATTACCCATGCCACTATTCCTTGCCACTCACTACCCGCCGCGCTAGCCGCTTATTACTGCCAGACAGCCGCCCCACTTCCTCCACCACCACCTCCACCAACACCATCTCCAGCCTCCCACCTATGGAAAGTTAACTTCTCCAACCCAGATATTTTCATCCAGAATGTCTTGATAACATAGGAATAGTCTGTTTTTTCTGCGGTATAAAAAATGTCTTTAAATACCTCATTAAATGACAAACTCGCAATCCTGAACCCCAAGTCTTATCATTTGGGATTACAGGTTCAAGTTCGACTAGGTGTGTCATAGCAATTGTACTTGTAGGAACTGTATGAATTATCAATATTCTTGGCAAAAGACACAAGCTAGTGTTACTACGAAGAATCGTGTACCGGTAGTCATGAATATGCGCATGGAGACAGGTTTAGATGTGAGGCCGTGCCATCAAGAGATCTATGATACTCATTTGACACGAATATCTAGCATATACC
The DNA here is from genome assembly GCA_936440205.1 of Lepidonotus clava. Lineage (NCBI taxonomy): Eukaryota > Metazoa > Annelida > Polychaeta > Phyllodocida > Polynoidae > Lepidonotus > Lepidonotus clava. Next base: position 28,161,784 of record OW387135.1, read on the forward strand.
ACCAGAGTGCACATGATAGTCACTTAACCTGTTTCAAGCAATCAGCATCTGATTGTTCTGCTTGTGTGTGTCTGTGTGTGTTTTTTTGTTGTTGGTCGGGAGGAGGGATAACGTTAATATATATATGTACTTGTGTTTATATACATTCGAGTTTAAAGGTCACCAAGGAAGACGTGCTGTCACAGGAGTGTCGCTGTTTTCATCCTATCAGGTGTCCTACAAACCTTATACATGTATTTTATTTCGCTTTTTATGATTCCTGTAAGTAAAAGCCACAGTGCAAAATTGGGTTGGGTCGGGGACTGTAAACCTTTACACCTCAGTATCAGCTCGAGTTACTGTCTTAGAAATTCAAAGGCTGAGTTTTATTTTCCATGCAGCAGGCAATTGGTGTATATCGTATTACTTCAGTAGGTAGACTATTGTTTCCCTTGTGGACATGTGAGATAATCAAAACAATACGATAGTCATATGATGAAGGAGAAACTCGGTAAATACAGAAATACTCTGAGAAAAACTCTGAAAATCTGCACATCAGCTGATCAGTGGCAACAATCATCAGGGAATACTGAGAGATTTGTATAACGTCTCGAATTGGAGCGGCACAAATTAAACACAACTGTATTTGAATAATCGATATTTAAAAAACGAGAGAACCAGAGCTCATGTGTTTGGTTTTCTTCATCATAGGATATAAAACTATAGCTCGGAGAGTGGGTGGACGTACATAGTGGTCCATTTAGTTATGACTTTCTGGTGGTAAAAAGCGAGGCGAGAAAAAGTGCGGAGACATTTTACACATTGTACATTCCATTACCATGGCGCCATAATTGGTGACGTCACTTCGTCATGATTTACCCATCAACACAAAATAATAACATAGTCCAGACTCAGTCATAACAAGCGGGACATCTGTTGAACGTACTAAACTTAAATGTTTTGTGTATAAAGTGGCTTTCCCCAAGTACACTGCAATGACCTCTCGACACTTTATAGTTTCTTGAATAAATGAAGTCCAATGGGTGTGCACTGAATAATGTGGGTGCAGACTTTTATGAGGCTTGTAGTAGGATGATCAGTCACATATATATCAGCTTTCGCCGTGTAGGTCATTCACCCTTTCATCCTCAGTTTCCTGCGTTGCTCCGCAAATAACCGAAAACCTCGGACTACTCTCGGCGAATCCTATAGTATTCTTTTGTTATCAGACGTTGAGTTAGTTAGAAAGGTGGAACATGGCGTCAGAACCAAACTAAACTGATATTACCCTTACTATTATGTGGCCACTTTTGCTGTGACTTTTGATGCAGATTTCCCAGAACATTTATGCAGTAACTTTTATGTGAGTCAACCACGAGTATATCGGAAAATAGAAGCGACTACAGTGCCGGTATTAATGCAATGAAATCCAAACGTACTGTAAAGATAGGAACAAACCCATACGTGACCAGTTATATGGGGGGAAGTCCAATTGCTAAATAAGCCTGGTCAGCCTAACCCAACTCCCTGTTATCAATTTAGGGACTTGTCCTTTGTTTTTCTCCCCTGTGTGGACCAACAGTGAACGTCAAACGTGGCGAGCATATAGTGGGGTGGACATGGGCTTTTAGGTTGGGTATTCCTGTGGAGAGTGGGTGGTGTTAGGCTGGGGTCGGGGGTCGGGGATCTGAGGGGTGGACGTCGAAAGGTTAACGCCCTAGTGGGTATCCTTTGATCATACCCAGCCCGTGACAGGCATTTCCAGACCCGCTTTTGGCTTTCTATATAAAACGGTCAACGGCTCTTATGGTCAGTTTGGGTCATATTTCACTATTCATCTATGTTATTTATATAATTATACACACATGTATATATACATGCATATATATGCACAATTGCATTTGGAACGTACTCCCATCGCTTTTACCACCTAATGTATTCCCCAAATTTCCCCGAGAAAATCACCATTGTGTCCTGTAAAATAATCACGTTACTTTCTTGTTCCTATCTCTTTACACTGTACGGTGGTGACAATGATATCCATATTCCCCAATTTGGTTCGTGCAACAGAAAGACTAATAACGTATTCTCACAAAATATATGTGACAACTGTATACCACTCACGGACTCATGCACTCATGCAGCCTTCCAACATATCTAGTCATTTAATCATGTACAAGTGGTCTTAGTTTCCAGGGTTCACAGGGCCATCTCCAGTGTCCCTGCTCCTTGTGAGAAGCAGATGATCAGGTAATCAGATATAGACCACCTGTAACCCTCCAACGCCCCTCCCGCCCCTCACCACCCCCCCTGCGGTACAGGCCATTTGCGGCCGGGTCCTCCCCATTGGATTTCCCTATGCGGAGGTCGCCCCCATTGGATTTCCCTATGTTTTGGCTATAGTGGCTGTTTGTAACATGGCGCTGTGGCGTCATTGACGTGGCGCTGGCAGGGCGGCGGCAGGACGTAAATTGCCCTGCTCGGACCAATCTGACCGGCGACAAGGAGGCCCTTTGTGGGGCGCCGCGCCCGCCGGTCGCTTCATTTTGCCGCCCGTTGTCGGCCTGTCACCGGCACAAAGTGGGCGCCGCCCGCCGCCCCCCCGACCGCCCCGCCACCCCGCTCTCTGTACGGCCACAAGTGGTCGGGAGTCGGCCGGACAGATTGCCCTTTCTGCGCTAACCCCCCAGTGCCCTCCCTCCCACCTGGACACTGACTGTCCATCCCGACTCATCCTACGGGTGTGGTCTCATCTCCAATACATTCAAGATGTCTTCCACGTCGTACACTTCTCTATTATGTCTTCTTGGGTCAGTGTGGCTGGCTTTTTTTGTAGTACAATATGTCCCTGCATGTCGTAAGTGTATCATCACTGTTCTTGAAACTCTGCCTAATTTTTGTATACTTTTGTCGACAATTTCTTTCTATTTTTGTTGAAATTTTCTCCCTTGCTATAACGTTCTTTCAGAGATTTTCCCGATAAAAAGTTATTTTTACATTCATTCAACGGAAGCAGCCAACACTGTTCAAAGTTTAAACTTTCTGTGCGCGACCTCACGATCTTCAATCCCCTTTCTTCCAAGAATCTGTTTGAAACGGCCATCTAGTGCTCATATTTCGCCATCTTCTCTCGACCTCCCGTTTCCTTACCCTCAACCCCTTTCCCCTATACCTCACACGTAGACGTTTCTCTATACCCCATTCGGGAGTCCTGATCTGCGCATGGGCACACCTTTGACCCAGTTTCCTATGGGTGGACAAGCACGACTTTCAGCCAATCAGGACTCTCAATTGTTCAAGATGGCAGCGCCCACTGGGGCCTCTCCCTAACGCGGTATACAGATGATCACCTTGCCCAGGCTATCACCAGCCGTCAGAGGTCGGGTCTGGGTGCGAGCATCAACTGGAACACCTAGCGAAGGCCGAAAAAGAAATTGTCTTGCTCAGATATCCCGACCAGCCCTAAATTGTTGGCAATACCCTCACATTTGTTTCAAAGATTGTTTTCAAATTGTCACTAAAGATTGTTTTCAAAATGTTACTAAAAAAAAGACCTAATGGTCAGAATATGACATGTGTTATCTCGGAAAACTCATTCTATATTACAGCAAGTATTGTAGAATGTATATATGTTCAAAACTACATATGTCAATAATTTTGAGTCTTTAAATCATGTTTTTTTAAGAAAAAAATATCCAAAATTAATCAAACATCGACCTGCCTCCCCTATGTTTTTTGGCCAACGATAGCTGAACGCGACTATCTGTTCTTTTGGCCTGAAGGCAGAGACACTATACAGCAGACGACATTTGACCCGGTGCCCAGCGCGCCCTCTGACGGGCCCCTCGAGAATTACCATATGTCACATGATTTCCTGTCAGCTGACTTGGTGCCGCGGGTTTAGGTTTAGGAAAGGGTTTGCCACGTGAAAACGGGGAATTGAATAAATGGACAAGAATAATGTGGTTAATCCTATATAGGAATCAGGTGTTTAAGTAAATAAAGGAAAAGAAGAATATCATATTCCACGATGGTCAAGCCCTATACTCACTTGGCAACAAGCCGGCCGACTGATCGGTGCTAAAATGACTGAATATAATCATTTATATATATATATATATATATATATATATATATATATATATATATAAATGCCAATTTTAGTCCTGGATTGAGATAAGGCATGCACCTTTCAATACAGTATACTGACGGGAGATGATAAGAGTTGACTGATTTTAGCACCGATTCATTAGCCGACGGTGTAAACATTGTAAAAGTGGATATGGGGCTTTAGACGCACTGAAAATATACCACGTTTGCATTTTCCATGCTAGGCCTATATGTTACGGAAAAAAGGAACCATTAAACTTACATAACACTGGCTAACACAGGCTAAATGTAAAAACAAAGCAAAACATGTCATCAATGCATTGATATTTAGTCATGACCAGACTGTTATTCCGCGATTAACTGACCGTGAAACACGTGGTGGTTGGCGGGAAGGCAAACAGTTTGTTATCAACCTACAAATAGTCAACACCTGGTGTTATTGTCTTGCATTAATTTAACTCAATATCTAGTACATAAAGCAATAGTTATGTTTTCTGTTATACTTGTACATACATATTTTCTACGTGGTAATCGTTATAACTGTACCAATAGGCTTTTATTACATCTATGTGGAGCTTCATCCTGCTGCAGACTTGGTGCTTTACAAAGCATCCGGTACTGACCTGTGTCATTAAATGGTGGTGGCAATAGCAAAAGCTGGGGAATGAAACCTAGGTCTCCAAGTCATGTAGAGTCTAGTCGGGCTCTTTATAAAAATAACTCGCTTTAAGGTTAAAAAAGGTACATTGTGTATTCAAATTTGTTTCCAGATATATAGCAGACAGTACCAAATTATCCTGTTTTATTTTTAAAGTCTGTAAATGTGACCACCTAGTATTTCTATCAAAGGAAACCCAGTTATTTTTGTCTCAGGCAAAAAACACTATAATTATTATTGCGGTGGGAAAAGCTATTCACGTCGGAGTGTCACGCCCAGTCGGAGCCAACCGCTTCTCTGAACTGAAATGCTTTTGTGGTTTCAATGTCATAAAAAGAAACCTTAAACTCTTCTCTCCCGCTGTGTTTGCGGAGGCGGGCCCCAGTGACCACCCAATACAGGCCTCGAACAAAAAGCACTGTGAAGTGGGAGGCTGACCTGTGTAATAGTGCTACTCGGCGTTCTGCGTCAGAGGAAGGCCTCCAGACGCCTGATATCCGGTGGTGGAGAGTGCAGCAGCCCGTCCCCCCTGGCCACAGTGGCCTCGGGTGGAAACAGTCCACGTACTACTAGGTTGCTGCTCACAACTTGTTTTTTCTGAGTAAGGTTTAAAGATATACTTTTGTCTCTTGGGTTCAGCATTGATTTTGGATGGAAAGATGTATATGGTTTTCTTAGTTTGGTTTAAGAATACTTTTTTTGTCTCCTGGGGTTAGCATTAGTTTTGTATGGAGAGGGGTAACTATGATTTAGCAATGTACGTTACTGTCCTGATTTAACGGTTTTGAGGCCAAAGAATAAACCTACCTAAGGGTTTCTGGAAAAAAACATCGGTCAAAGTAGTACTTGAATGAAGCATTTTAATTGAAATAACGAATATAAGATTAAAACCTTTCACTGTTCAGTATTCTAAGTGTTAATCAACACTCCTCCTGGTGAATAACACTCACGCCTTACAGTGTAGGGACCACTTGGGATACGCGATACGGTAAAACGTGGGTAAGCTTAGCACTAGGTTAATCGACGAGCCAGGTTACCTTCTGTATCAAATATAGAAACCCATTAAGGGATCCCACCCCGACGTGTTGACACACCTTTCACTTATCTGCACCGTTAATTGTATGGGGCTAAAAATAAGCTTAGCCGGCACTTGTCCGTGAATGTTAGTAGTGTAGAGAATTGGCGGATTGTAGAGGGTGCGCAGGGCAGTAGTATAGGAAAATGCACAATTTATTGTGGCGATCCTCAACTGCTGAAATGCCATATCAACTGCCAAAATATATCAGTTGTTTGTGTGCAGTATCTGTCATTGTGGGGTATTTAGTGAAAGGTGAATGGGAGTATTGTCAATGACACTGTGGCTGTAGAATAGTGGTTACGAAATATGTTGTCAAGCTTAAATTAAAACCGAGAGAACAACGTTAATAAACGTTAAAATTCACGAATTTACAAATGGAACCATAACAAACGGGCTATATTCGCATGAAGGGCAATTATATAAAAAAAAATATGAAAAAGTCCCATCTAAGATGCCACCTAGAATTTGAATACATAAAAAAAACCAATGTACTTGATATACATGTCATGCAAAAATAAATCATCAAGTTTGTTTAAATTCCCTGAGTGGCGGATTCTTCACTAAGAAAGGTTAATCTATACAAAATGTACGCTGAAAGGAGGTGAATAAGGAGAAAAGGTGACTCGGGACGGCGGGCAGAATTCAGTTGTACAAGGTCCTGCACGCCTGCTAAGGCCTCAAAGGTCAGATTCCACATGCGATGCGACGTTAAGCGACGTCGTCACCCGAAGCGGGAGTCGTGGGCGAGGCTTAAGCCTGTATTCCACCACGCGATTTTAACCACCCAAAATTCGACTATTTTTAAACTTGCATTACGAATATTATCTGATTACAGAAACCCATACTGATTACACTCCATTTGAAAAAGAATTAAAAAAAAACTTTCTAGTTGTATATCTAAATAGTCAGGCCGTTATCCTCACAAACGATTTCGAAAATATCCGATTTCAGAAATCGCGAGTAAAATCATATATATACTAGTGTAATATACCCTTTAACGTGCGGCGCGCCACCTATCGTCGGGCGGACGGCACACCACGGGTATAGCGGGCGGATTGGGAAGTAGATAGGGGGGAGGAGGGGGTAAGATGGGGGAGGGGGCTGCAGGCACGCTTGGCCTTTTCTCCTCCAGGCGCCCACTGGAGGAAAGGTGAGCACAGCACGTACCTGGCGTCTTGCGCCTTGTCCGACCCGGCTTTAACTGATAATTAGCAGCAGCCAAGAGGGGCTAAAGGGGAAGGGGAGGCGAGGGGCAGCCATAGTAGTGGGTGGCGGCCGCGATAGGCCTACTGACTCGCCCAGAATACCTTGTTTATATATCACCCTAAAGATTTTCGATTAGTAGCGGACATTATTTTTGTCGATTTTGTAATATGAATGTAAATGTTATTAGTATCTTCGTATACTAATGTTCAAACAGAGTACTTTTTTTTATTTATTTTTGTTTTTGTAATCACGATTTTTTTAAAATAATGGAATTACAATTAAGTCCAATGCGATATTCTTTTGTTAGTCATATTTAGTGTAAAAAGTATATTTGTAGAAGTGCGGAAAGACACGATACCCTAAAAAGTATACCACACACGATACCCCAAAAAGTATACTACAAAAAACAGATCCCATAAATTATTGCTAATACTCCCACACACTGCCGCTGCGCCGCATACCCTTTGAGCCCGGTCGAGACCACATATCACATGACTCTGGGCCGTCTTGTGCTAAATGACCCGGCGGCAGTGGGCCTTAGATGGCGCCGGGTCTACGACCAACAATAATCAGCCGGCGTGGGGCCCCTCCAAAAACAACTCCATTCGGCCGCCGTGCACAGGGCTCCGCCATTATAGGACAGGCGACAGGAAATGAAGAGATCATATGATCGGCACTCTCCTTCCCCAATCCTCCACTCCCCCCGCGCCTTATCACACCTCTATAGTTCAGGAGTAAGTAAGATCAGAGGGTCCCTGCATGCATGAAGAAGAGGGGGACGCCATATAAAGAAATATGGAAAAAGAAGAAGGTAAAGCGGGAAAAAAGTCAAAATGCTGCTGTCAGATTTATTGTGAGTGTGTATGTTTGGGAAAGGTTGCAGGTGTGTGTGTGGGGGGGGGGGGGGGAGGGGGGGCGATACGGGTGATGAGCTAAATATGGCAGGGTTTCTTCCGAAGTACAAATGATCAAAGAGTCCTCCAGGGTCAGGAGATAAAGGCCGCCGGGTACCTCCTCCTGAGCAGTGTCGTTACCTGATTGCTCCATTGATAACACGAGCTACAAGTTTTTCCCACAGTCCCTGTTTTACTCAGTTTGTTCACTGTCCCTGTGTTACCCCAATATAGATCAGGTCTTGATTGTGCCCCTTTTCAACAGCAACATCTTATTTAAGTCTTCCATAAATTTTTCATCATTAGCCAATTAAATTATCTTCAATATTCCAAAATATTTTTGGTATCTGTATGGGGACCTTAAGTTATGACCTTAACTGTTAGTCGGTCCAGTCTGTACACGGTATAATTGAACATTGTATCTGAGTAATCTTACCATACCTGCGGGATTTGCGTCAAAAGTTATCTACTGTTACTTTTTTTTTTGATAACCTTTTAAAGGAGCAGTGTCGCCCTCCCGTCGTTAGGTTAACGTCTAGCAATGACCGAGTGGATGCCGTGTTTTGCTATTTTAGAGCGTAATCCGACAACGTTATTGGTTACACTATGATTGGGCGCACTTATCAGCTCGGTACCGATCCAGCAAGTTATATCCTAAACTTTATGTGAAGAAACTTTATGTTTTTACCAGCAGTTATGCAGTGTACCTATAAGACAGGAAGGCACTAGCATTGAATTTCAATTCTGAAATTGGCCTATAATATGACAAAAGAACTAAAAGTATATGCACTAGTGAAACAATTACCGCTGGTAACTTCCGACGTCTTACAACATGTTGTAACTACAGTACATTGGTTTTTTTTTCTATTCTATCAGATAGCTGTAATACAGAAATATAATGATGTCCTTGTTATGACCTTGGCATTAACACATTGGAAACGGGAAATTGTGTGAAGCTTGTAACTTTCCTCCAGAGTTCTTTCTCTTTTCCACTCGCAATACTCCCCCCTTCCCTCTTACCCTACCCCCACCCCACCAACCCTCCCCCAACCACCCAACCCTACCCCACCCCCACCCCAACCACCACAATGAGCGCCTGTCGTCCCTGTATAATGACAGATAGCAGGGGACCTGCCCACCTGCAGCAGCCACTATCTCGTCTGTCTTTCATACCTGATAATTCACCTGTTATCTATAGACTGAGTGGGCGATCGCGCCCCGGCTAAGAGCGGCTCGGGACAGGCCGGGGTCACTGATAATACCCAGAGGTCAGCTCCGACAGGGTGTAACTCACGTGTGGGCTGGGGCTAATTAGTATAATTGTAACATTAATTCGGCCCTGATTGAGCCACGATTGAGACGAATTCTGTCAGGGACGCCTCGTCGACTCGTGCCGCGGTAGAGAACGCGGCCCGAGTAATTGGGCCCCGGAATAGTTCCCAAGGAGCGGTTGTAGGCTCCCAGTATTAAGACAAAGAACGATTTCATGCAGGCTGTGTCTTGGTTACAGCTTCCACTTCCTATTCCTCAGCCATTGCTAGCCTTTGAATCGTCACTGTAATAAACACGTCTGCGACATGATCCCAAACAATGGTGTCACGATGATTCTAGGTATCGGCTGAAAAAGAAGTTATCACGCACTCGCAAGTGGTTATGAAACTTGTGTTCTCTTGATTTGGGGTCAACAAGTGCCCCTTGGCCCTATAACTGTCAGTTCTGTTACCAAATGTTTATTAATCATATTTTGCAGCAAGTATATGATCGGCAAAATCAACCAAGCATATAACAGTTTCATGTAAATATTAACCTTTAAATTGCCAGTCTGGCTGTTTTTGTTATTGTTGCTGATGTCGTTGTCGCGCCATAAGTTCCATCCTCCATGTGCTGGCCTGGACCTAATTAAGGACGGGTCGGGCAGAGGGGGGTGGCCTTCGGGAGGTGGGGGAGCAGGCCCGTTACCGGAGGGGAGGGGGGGGGGAGGGGGCATTACAACAGAGCATTACTAAAAAAAGAAAAAAGATTTATTCTACTTGTTCACAAGTCATTTGATAGCTCTGAAAAAATAGCTTACACCTCTTTGCTTGTTCAAAATACGTTTAGATGCCACCTAATATGTATGTATTAAGGGGCGATCCCCCAGGAGCCCCTTACTAGCCCTTGAGTGACCCAAGACAGAAAGTGTAGTTGTGATGTCACAAAAGACCTTTTTGGACAGTGGTTTTCCTATAGTATTGGCTGTCTGTAATGTCATTTTGTCACCAAATTCGGAGGTAAAGTTTACTGTACAATTTTATTGAAAACATAAAAGCACTATTGGAAAACACTTCAACGTTTGAACTTGGGCATACTGAAACTAACTATTTTCTCACAGCATGATAAATGAACCTTTTTTGTTAGTGAATTTAAATGTTCTTGCTGCTTTTATGTTAGCATTTCCAGGTTTCAGTAGATCAAAGGCCCAGACTGTTTATCAACAATTAGGAAGGCATGTGTGTTAATTGATCTGGCACATGATGCCCTTGGGGGCAATTGATCTGGCACATGTTGCCCTTGGGGCATGGGTGTTTTACTGATGCTTACACTGTTTATCTTATACAAACAATTACCCTAGTGAATGGTCATTTGGTAAACATGTATACTGAAAATAACTTAGTTGAGACAACCAAATCAACCAATACTGTTTACTTATCTAACTACTTTGCATGGTTTTGACATGTGAAATTTTTGGGTTGGTTCTACTTTTTCATAAGTTCTTTTCTTTGCAAAACTAAATTTTGCCCCCACACACACACTTAAATGAGTCAAATTGGTATATTAAATGGTGAGGCTGATACTAAGAGCTGGATCGCCCCTTGGCTTGGGGAGCTATATGCTTGTTCTATTCAACAATTAGGGGCTCAAACATGTTCTGTTCCTCAACCAAATCAACATCCAAAAAGAAAAAAGAGAAAGAAAGAAAGAAAAAAGGAGTTCACCTAATAGAACTTACCGTCCCCCAAATGGTTAATTACAGCTAGGCATATCAAACAGACTTAGCCCATTGAATCTCACCACCGCCCTTTTACGGGCCTGGGGGTGGGAAGATGGTAAAACAGAATTTAGACACCAGGGGGCATTGCGACTCGATCTCTTACTACGTTCCCCCAGTCTTCGGCTTGTCGTCTCAATGATACCTGGAGCACGGCCTTCTCCTGTGATAAAAAAAAAAAAACAGTTTGAAATTTCTTGAAATTCTAAGCTTTCTGTCACTTGGATATCCTTTAATATCCTAATTCAACATTTCCTCCATCATTGATGAAGATTTTAGAAAGATAGAAAAAAACGAACGAGAAATAATCAGTTCACTGTTGTCGTTCTCAAAGCGGGACATTCTTAAAAATGGCTTGTCGTGTATGGTATTTGATATATTAGTTTCGTGTATGTATGATAATTTTATGGCAAACATATAGCCTTGGATCGTACTTTGGATGCCAATGATATTGTAGGAGAATGCCCATCCGTCAATAGGTTTGGGTCATATTTAAAGACGAGTTCTAGAGTGAAGACAATGTCTTGTTTTCTGGGTTACTTGTCAGTTGTAAGATAGAACAATATAGGATCGAGAGAAATCACCCATTAAATACGGTTGTCAAAAGGCACGATGCCCAAAAAAACAGTTTGTTTCATTATCATTTTAACAGCACGGTTTCCCTTGAATTCCAAAATTGTAAAAGGAAAGCAACTGTACACTCTGATTCGAACACGAGCACCGCTGAAAATAGCCCGCGATTGTCCTCCTGGCCGTAGCCACTGAACTCTCATTGATTTGTTGAAAAAAGAACCCACAACCGGCTAACCAAGAGAAGCAGGTATGCAGGTGTTAAATTGAGACGGGGCGCGGTGATAATACTCAAAAAGTGGTATCCGGAGATTAAAATTCACACTTTTTAAGAAGCCTTACTTGTTTTTTGATCAGGGCTGTGGCTCACTGTCTCGTGAGAGCACGTCACGCCGTACAAAACGGCCGCTACCCTTTCCGAGGTGGAGGCCACTCCTTAAGCCAGACATTTCAATGTTTTTGTTCCCCTGGTGACTTAATAGACGTCGTATAGAGTCGCCTGATTAGGAGATTAAGCATGTAGTTACTGGATAATCCAGTTTGTATGGGTACAAGTTAAAAAGATTAGTCAGCCTTTACAATCACTTTGTAACATGGCTTCTGTTCATTTTCGTGTCAGCTGTTTTCAGACTTAGATAAAACACGAACTTGTGATAGTTTAAAGCCTGTGTTCCACATGCCGATTTTGAGGCTGCCAATATCGAATGTGTGTGAATTTCTAAGAGAATATGGCATGAAACCTTACATCCTATATACTAAAAGGAGAACTGATAACCCTTTTTAGGGATAAAAAATAAAATATCATTTACGTCGCGGCTAGAACAACTTAGAACAAATACAGAACAACAAGAGGTAAATTGATTTGGACATATAATAAATTACATTTATTTTAATCCTTTCCTGTAACAATAATTCTAAAGTTTAAAATTCTGCTGCGATGGTAAATCGTTGGTGGTTAGAACGAGAATGACCAACGGTCAAGCTCGGGCGATTTATATAGTGGAGGTACAACAATCTCCGTAGCGATGGTAACGGGGGGCGATGACGTCACGCCTCTCCGAAATAAATAAATTGTTTCAGGTATCGCTGCACAATTTAATATCTATATTTAACCATCCATATTCAACCGTCATTCCCAAAAACGGCATGTCGAATAATAATATAGGCTCGAGGGTGCGATCCACATCAAGGATGTACATAGAGGACAAGAATACAGCCGACTTGAACCCACCCCTCAGGGATATTAACATCGGAAGCTTTGATACCCTAAGCCTGCTCAGGAATATTTTCATAGCTGTGTGGTATGTTTTTATAGCAGCATGATTTGTTTTTAGCATCAGAAACGTAGGCGTTGGTACTCAGGTAGAACTCTTAATTCCTTTGTTTTGTCGTCTACTCATTTTTTTTTTTTACACATATTTCTGTTTCCAGTACATACACAATCTTCCAACAGAAAAGTTTTTACGGTATGAGGCTTAAAATATACCAGGCTACTTTGTTATAGATAAATACCATAAATGGCCCACTCTTGTTACCTGTTGCTTGTGTAGGATATCCTAGATCAGGTATTCATAAGAGGGCACCAAATAAGAGATTGGCTATTTATATTCTAGAGAAGCCAGATGCAATACAGAACAATAACTTGATGAAATACGAGAGGAAATACACATTCAGGTAGATCAACCCTTTAATGGAGAGGAACATTTAGCTTGCCACGAGACAGAAATGTCTACTACACAAACAAAGATAGTTTTAACAATCTCTGTTTTCCTTTTCAAAATATTTGTAACATTTGCTCCTTCAATAAAATGTATCTTAATATTTTTTTCAAAAGCCCTACGCATTGTCATTCGAAATTGTAAATCAAATGAACTTTTGATAAATTTCAGGGATTCAAGTATCGTACCAATCGGACATGTCTTAATACCTTGCAACATCTTTGTATTTTCAGGTACGTTTACAGTAGAATTTCAACCATCTTGTCAGAAAAGATTCATAAAAAAAAATTCCCGTATCAGGGTAAGTGACGATGTTTTTATGAATATTAAAATATGTATTATTTTGCGGCCTTAATAAAGGATGTGGCCCATACTTTAGGCTACAACATATAGTAAAGGAAAGAATTGCGAGACATTCGAGGCAACATTTATCGGTAAGCCAACTCTAGTAGTTCTTACGATTTAAACTTGTTGCCTGAAGCTAATGGCAGCATAATCCGTTTCAATAGATTACGTTATGTGAGAGTTCAATGTGGTTGACGAGTGCACAGGTCTTTTTATTAAACAAACAGAAATATTATGATAGATTGAAAAGGCTATATCCAGTATGTATGACCCCCGACATACAACTATACGTTGAAGAAATTTTGTATGTACAATATATACAAGTTTCATCCCCGTCCATAGGATGCAAACCATTTGGAAAACTATCAGTGGGCCACCGCGAGCGTAGAGCATCGCAAATTGTAGCTTGGCTTTCAATAACTTTGAATAATATCGGTAACATAATGTTATCACCTACATGTGGAGTGCTTAGTTGTCTACCAGAGGGTCGCAAATCAATTGGAATTCATTGTTTCAAGGACACGTTGATATATTTGCGGACCGTACAGTTCGTGTACTAGTTAAGCACGTGTATTTCCCATCTCTTTACATCGATCGTATTCATAAAAACTGTTCGTTACTGCACTTGCTATGAGCTTACAATATAGGTAAAAGCTGTGTCAGTAATAGAGCATATGAGGCAAAGGGGTGTCCTCTGATGCAACAGGGATGTCATGCTAATTAATATTTTACAGCCTTCTTAACAATTTAGAGCCTTTCACATGCCTAGGTCTCCAGAAAATTGTATCCTTCAATTTATCCAAATAGGTAAGATGCGCCCAAATTTCGTTTTCCGGTCACCAGGTCATTCGAATACCATCATCTTAAGGACCTAGAAGAAAAGTAATTCAAAAACAAACATTCCCTAGGTCTCCCTGTAACTCGTAGACGTGACCAATAACCTGGATTTATTCTATGTGCGGAGAAACTTAGAAATCCCAGTGGCAAGGCTTGCTAAACAAAATGTCCCTTACCATAATACACAGATCCTAGGTTCAATACATGCAAATAAGTATGACGGTCATTTACAAAATGGGAGACATGCATGAGTGGGTCAACGGTCACCAGCCTAAGCTGTCCATCAATCACGTGATCAAGGCCTTAGCAGTGGTCAGCCTTAATGTTTAATGGGACTGTAAGGTGTCCATGCGAACGCCGCCACAGATCAGGAAGTGAGAAAATACCTAAGGTAACATAATTATAATAATAACGATGTATATTCACGATATACTCTTTAAAGCAAACAAAACATTTAGTCCCCAGACTCAAACTATATATATTATATAGAGCTGTCTCATAACTGAACAGAATAGAAAAGGAAGAAATCTGGACCTTGAATGATGATTTGAATGCTAAGGAGGACTTACATATTTGGCCATCGAAGTTCTAATGATGCCCCTTGTCTTTTTAAGGGTGAATTACATCAGCACCCGCCAGGGCACACCTCAGAAAATGGGGTGCTTCTAGCCACACACTGAGAGCTCCCAGCCACACACTGAGACCCTCAAGTCGCACACTGAGAGCTCCAAGCCACACATTGAGAGCGCCACCGATTTGCAGTGACAGAATATTGAATTAGAGGCCGGCCTGTGAAATGAATTTGAATTTAAGTTGGTTAACAGGCCTTTGTCGGCCGATAAAAGCCGCCACAATCTTGTTCATCTCGGCCCCGGATTTGGTAGCCAGCCGCCCGGTGAAATGCTCTCAATTAACAGCGTTCTCCCCAACTGAGCTACTCCCTAGTTTGAGCCGGTCTCAAACTGCTCACTCCATATTAAGACGTTGTGAATCAGGCATCTGTGTCCATATTCATATCAGATACGTACAAAAACATACTTCCTCCTGTGTACAATCTGCTATCTCACATTTCCAATGTGTCTCATAGGCTGACAGGCATAGTGGGTGGTTACTGTGCAGTTGTGTTAAGTTTGACATTTTGTTTTTCACCGATGCTTAGCAGTAAACTTACGGTAGCGCCCCCCGACCGATTCTGCTTCATAGCGTCAAGGTTGAACATTGTGAAATGTCAGGCATAATAGGAAACGACATCCGCGTCACCGCTGACTTGCCCGGTTTGAGTGTGTTATTATTGTAGCTGGTGAGCAGGCTAGGCCCACTTGGCAACTTGTCTTGCACTGTTGTTGTCTACTGTTGTCCTCAGAGCCCGGAGGAAATCCTTTAAAAGCACTGTCTGCGCTAAAACGCCTCGCGACGAAACTATCGATAATGCCGTTTGTTTCGGTTTACAAAAATCACAAGAAGATTGATTGGAATTCGCCCGTTTTATCCTACGTGTGTGTCCCTTTCTCTAGGTGCGTGTTTGGGGGTGGGCAGTGTTCTCCCAGTTTGTTGTGCCGCTCCCTCTTTAAGATTGGAAAGGCTGCAATTCATTCCCTGCTGGTGAGGGCAATATGAAACTGTTTAGGAGAGGTAAAGGTACCCTTAAGGCCCATAGAATCTTAGCAACTAGCAGTAGTGATAGTGGCCTCGAAGGGCCACATTAGATTGGTCTAGGTGAATAGCATCTAATAGGACTTCTCAGTAATTGTACATCGTAGAGATATGAATTGTACCCTACCCACATCTACATCATGGGTCGATGAATGCCATATTGCTGTGTTGCGGGAGAATTACAACAATAATTAATTAAATTAACGTCTTCTGGTCTCTAGTCCCATCCATGTTACTCTGTTGTGTACTATCTCAACATCCCTTCAGGTGTAGTAACATACAGATAGGTATAACGACGTATTTTAAGGCTGTCAAAGATCATTGAGTAACACAGTCCCCTTAATTTCGTTTCTCCATCAATAGAAACCTTTTTTTTAAAGAAATGAACATTCGTTCTTGTCGGTCAGATGTTTAAATATTCTGCTCTTTAAGAGTCAGTAAATAAAACGGGCACAAAGCTCTTGTCCAGAGATTACATTCAGCAGGGTTCTGGATGTGATGCTATTCATCTAAAAACACAACGGAATTAATATGTAGCATGTGTCAAGCTAAATAATAATTGCCAACCACTGTTCATTGGCAAAGACTGAGGCTATTAGCTGATAAAGCAAGTGATGAATGGTCGGTTGAGGGCGCTCCCAGCTCCAAGCACTGATTGAACACAGTATGTGAACATAATTGAGGCAGGATTTTAGGAATGACAAAAAACTAACCAAGGGAAAGCGGCATGCTCCGAGTTTTTACCTGATAGCAATTAACGACCCCACTCTCTGCCTTGTCAAGTAGAGAGCCCTTTCAAAAAGATTGATATGAGAACAAATTTATTAATGTTAAGCTGATTATTGCCAACAGATAATTGCCTTATTCAGCTGCAGTTGCCCCTGCCGCTTGCTTACATAAGCATTTAATAATGGTTGTAATGAAATGTAGCAATGGCTAATGTGGAGTCCAGTGAGGAGGAGCGAGTATTCGGGTCTGGGCAGTAAAGTAATGAAGGGACAGCTAGTATGTAGGAATATTTAAGTAAAGAAATAACACTATAGCTTCCCCTTACCGTGGGGCTAATTTGATTTTGATTAGACATTCATGATGACGAAGAATGGATTGGTAATAATTTGCCCTCGCGTTTACGAATTATACTTTTTGTCATATTGTGTTAGACACATACAATGGAACTATATGTGTAAACTATGTGTTATGTTTGCACATGTATGTATACTAATAACTGAACTATTTAATGGAAGCGGGGTCGACGCAATTAACGTTTATTTAAAAGTATTTTTCCCCTGAAGAAGATTACACTAATAAAGCGTGGGGTAGTGTCTATTTATAGCAGATAAATGAGCACAATGGACTCTCCCCCCACACAAATAGACTAATGAATTAGACGCAATTAATTGATTTATTGACAACTAATTACAGAATCTATTGTGTTGTCGATAATAGCCCTTCACAGCCGATTCCCTGTTAAAGATAACGTCAAATTACCTTCCTACAAGGGCCCAATATTTGCTTTCGTGATAAAAGAAAACGTTATTAGGTAGGACAAGTTTTATGAACCATTCAAGTGAGGCATCTCTGTTTACATAATTTCCTCGAAATCAGCAGCTTTACGTTTTTTGTCCTGGTCATTCATGAATACGTCTTAATGTTTTTCATGGTTTTGTCCGTCTGGAAATTCCCATCTAAAATTAAACAGTACGAAACATTTATTTTAAATGCACCTGTCCTTTTTGCAAGACAGCAAAGCTTTTTAAGAAATACCTACCATTGAGACAGAACTATAAGATAAATCCCTATTTAAAAAAAGTCGCGGTAAACATTAAACCCAATACGTTATATATATATGTCTGCTGAAACACGCAAAATATGAATTATTTTAAAAGGAGGGATACAAAATGTAGCACATCTCAAATGCTTCTTATGTAGCAGGGAGCGCATTAAGTTATAACCGCCTCATGCGCCACGCAAGTCTACGGGATCCTTTTCTTCCCCCAGGTGCCAATTGCAGGTGCTGGTTAAAACATGTTATTTCCATTTTACATTCCGCGCATCAAGGAGCGTCATCCACTAAAATCGGGGACAACTCGGAGCGCTACTGTCTGCGCCAAAAAAGTAGCCTTCCCCTCTGTACAATGGCTGTTCAGTAATGGACGGTGTGCAGAAATACACTCGACTAGCTTGATGGAGAAGTTGGGTTGGTGGGAGAAAAAACGGGCGTGGGGACAGTGAAGTGGCGGACTCCAGGCTGTAAGCGATAGTTGATGTATGGTTTGTGGGGTGGAGAGTTGGCGGTGTGTCGGATAGCCACTGGCCAGCTGGCTCAGTATGGGAAGTGTTTGGGAGGCACACCCATACCACTGTATTACAAAGAATTTTACAATGGCGTAAGTTTTGTTTGATGCTTAAAGCAGTTCAATCGTGTAATTCGTTTATCATGTAAGTGAAGTTGGATACAAATATAAAATCACGTCGGACAATCATATGAAAAGCTGGATATTGAAAAGAACCCATAAAGAAATAAGCACTTGAATGTAATGTAAAAAGCATAAAAATCCTTTAAGTGTATCAGTTCAGACAATAGTAGATATGAGAAGTTTGTTGGGCTTGCGGGCATGTGTGACATTTCAGATGTTTTGTACGACATACAAGCCTAAGACAGTACATGTGCGGACGTCCGACAGTTTATGGAATCCAATTTCCTACAGAGGTGCACATGGTCACTCTCCCTTGGTTCCCATCTTTACCTTCAATCTTTTACCCAGCAGGCAAAGCAAGTCAAACTAACATGTTTCTGATTATTAGATATATGTTTCCAATCAGTGCGTGACCTTTTTTTTTTAAGAGATGATATGATACCCAAGATTGAGATTCTTTTCAAAACACAAGTGTTCAGATTATTCACGAAAAATAATTGTGATAACACTAAAGACTAGTTTAATATGGACAATTGTAATGATTCAATTACATAGGCCTAATAATCAAATCATATCTTATAGCCACATGCCAGGTAAAGGTGGCAATCCTTTCAAGCTGTAGATTTATACTCAAACACAGCTGACACATTATCTTAAATAAGATAAGATGATTCGGAAGTAGTTTGAGATTTGCTGTAAACTGCAGGTGACCTTCTGTAAAGTGATTGCATCAGGTAACACAGTAGTAACTAGATAGTCTCAATTTGTAAGTGGAAGGTTCGTGTGGCCCTTGACATAGACTACATTACCACGCAGAAGTCAAGATATCCCGAGACACCCACAGGCTCACTCTCATTGCTGGCTGACACAGTGACTTCTGTTTTGATGAAAGATGGCACTTGACTTCGTTCTCATTTTGTTCTCATTACTCTATAGGCCTAATGCATACTTGTATGGGGGATTGAACAGGTACTAACTCTTAGTCAAAGGTTGGGTAATGGTTATCGGTTATCGTGCGTGTTTGGTCAGTATGCAAGGATTTCATATGAGCATGAAATCAAAGAATTTGTCATTTAATTGCAAAGAACCGTGCGCATGTGTGGTCACATAACTAGTTGTGATTTAAGGTTGATGCCAAATGTCATTGACAGACTTAGATATGTTTTCACAATATGGTCACTAACTCCATGACCCAATAAATCAAGGTAATTCTCTCATAACCATATTCTTTATGAATTCTATTCCCTGGGCGTATATTGCATATCTAGAGCCAAGTATTCTCATGTTAACTCAGAATCCTATGAAAATTGTTTTAATTTCAAGGTTGGTTATTCTAGTTTAACGTTGATGTCCTCTTCATTTCCTTCCCCAATACAGGAAGCATTAGAATCTGATCAGATGAATTAGTTGCCCTTCAAACGACATGGTTTAGTTAGGACCTGTCATTATCAGAGGCCAAAAACTGGAAAAGTTGAGAGCCGTGTAGCTGGGACTCCTGTTCAATTTCAAGTACATTTTCTTTTGATTTTGTCCAGTGTTTTATAGCTTATTAAAATGTAAAGTATTTTCGAGACGATATTATAATGCAAAGCGCCGCCGATAAAGCTAGGGCGAATTGGTATTGAATAATAGCTGGAAGACCATATATGTATGTGAATGTTGGCAATAAAACTGTTAAAAAAAAAACATGTATCATGAATTCGCGCCAATAGTACATGACAGTCAGTTCGATTAAGCATGCCATAAGCATGTGGCATTACGTATGTATACGAGTTTTGAAAATGGCTTCAGTGTTTTTGAATGCAATGAAGCATGGGTGTATTTGATTGTACAAATATAAGTTCTGTATCAAAGTCACCACATCTTTCTCTTGAAAAATGAAAAATCTCATTCTGTGAGTTAAATTTATAACGAGCGAGCACCCTCATAAGCTTAACTGTTCCGGTGATACATGACCACATGAGTAAGATTATGTAGTACGAAAAGGTCACACATACAGATTGAAACCATACATTGAGTGCACCCGAAAAACCTCAAAGTTTTATCCAAAGTCTCAGCATACAGGTTTCATGTGAGCAACTCGCATACTGCTCACTCAGCAGACTTGAGCGACTCGTCGCCTGCAGAGCTGTTTTTGTACACCTTCTTCTCGGAGTTGTTCTTCTTTTCAGAATAGTTTCTTTGGTACCCTGATTAAATGGCGGGTCATGTTGCACGGCTCCTCCTGCCGATTTGACTCTCATTGTCAGCGCACTGGGCACAATCTGATGGGCTGGGCTTTTTGTGGGGTTACAGCACTACTGATCGGACCTGGGCAACTTTGCAATTAAGTCTGTACCGAATGTAAAGCATCAACAGCCTTGATTGATTATTCACAGAAAATGTGATGTCAATGGATTCTGTCAATTGCCTGTTTGTATGCATGCATGCCGTCTCAGGTAATTACTTGCTAATAATAGTATCAGTGAGTCAGAGTTGTCTCCCGATCTTATATTAAGCTTGCTGCAACAAACTTATAAGATTTCTTTAAGAATTTCATATCTCACAACGTTAAATGGGATACAGACAACCAACTCTGTTGATGCTCCCTGACCAGTTCTCTTGTGCTACTTAGAATGTAAAATAAGATTTGTTTGAAGCAACCTCGATGTTCCCTTTTCGATGTTTATCAATGTTTCAGTCATTGATTTATATTGTTATTTAGACCGTCTGAGCCTAGAAAATGCCCTGAGTGAATTGCTTCACACCAGTGTGTCGTTTTGACTACACTGGGCTTCACCCTGTGCCCCCGACAGGGTCATCAAAGGCCGGGTGTGTGGTGTCCTTTCTATGGGACATTGCACATGAAAGACCCCTTGCCACTCTTCGAAACAAGTAAGGTATGTCACCTAGTGGCAGGTTTCTTCTAAAATCATATCATAGATACGATCGCCCGTAAGCTGAAAAGCATTACCTTGTGCAGTCTGTAAAGAACATCATGCGGTTGACTGGATGCTAAACTACCCCAACAAACACAAACTGGGCTTTAGACCACGTTCTGCCAAGTCCAATGAAAGACACATATAAACTCAATATTATTGCTGTACAAGGCAAGCGCAAAAATATATACAACGCGAAAAAAGTCTTATGGCAGTATTTGCCGCTGTTAGTAAACCACACAAAAGAGATAGAAAAGAGGTATGTGTCTGATAAAAAAAAAAAGCTGTCACTGCTAACCAGTCTCACAAGGAACGCTTTCAATGAGTTTTACTTTACATATAAGGTTAACCACATTGGCACAGCCGTATGCCTTTACCCCTTCGTTTGTTTTAGGCCTGGCTTTGACAATGCATGTCTAATTGGGTAATTGAGTTAAGTGAGGAATTCTAGAAACAGCTAGCGCGGCTAACCGCAATTAGAGCTTTTAACAGTTGTTTTAATTACAAAATTTCTAACTAGAGCAACACACGAACATCCAATTGCGCTCTGGGGCATAGAGAAGGGAATTAGAATTAATGTGAGATATTGAGTAAGTAAATTAACCAGTATGAAGACAGGTCAGAGAAGACCTAATGATCCTTATATAGCTTTTTGTCTATGGTACTTCAAACAGGTTGAAATGTGAGAGTTCAGTGTTACAAGGGCAGGAAGGCAGTCAAAGAGCATACTCCCCGATTAGAATTATTTGTAGAACAGTCGGCTCACTGGTTTGTAATACATCAAAAGTGTCGGATTTAAATTAGAAATCTATTAGTGACGTTTTATAGTGATTACGGTGCCGATGTTTGCCTAATGAGGCAGTTGGCTGGCCATTAGTTTGGGAACTAGTCTTGGCTCTAGATCGTTATGCCAATTTATTCGTACTTCCCCAAGAGTAATCCTCTCAAAAGGGGATCAAACTTGATTAATATATGAAACACGACTATAATATCTCCATCAAGTTAAGACATTTTATGTACGCCTTGCCGAGGAACTGTGTTGAACTGCAAACAGCAATTTTAGTCAGGGATAAAATGTTCCCATCATTTATAAGTTGATATTGAAGTTGACTTCTATGACAGGTGCTTTAATATTCAGATAAAGGTAACATTACCTGTTATTTCAGTACTCCGGTATAATTCCCAGCAGAAGACCCTGAAGTGTATTATATTGGTTTTCATGGAAATTCTAATTTCGGTAGATTTTAGTGACACTTGACAGGTATGAGCTGCGGCACCCATAGAATGACCAGTTTTAGATTTATAAGTAGTATTTAATTATAATCCCTGAACTTTTGGGACAAAGTTTCCGCAGAAATTATGTATCTTTTTTTCCTCTCTTTGAATACGTTTTAGAAAATTATTTTCCCGTTCCATCTGGAGTACCCCCCCCCCCCCCCCCCATCCCCAGCTGGTCTCTGGAAACGTTTGTCGGATGTTTTGCTCTTCTTTTTATAATTGTGAATTCCCGACATGCAGCAATGATTCCGCATATTTCTGTTTTTTCTCATGCCATTTCAATTCTCCCGGGCAATTCATCAGAGTGATGGAGGGCTTGGCTGCCTTCAAAAGGACGGCAACAGTACAGACAAGCAGAAAAAAGGGGGAGGTGGCACCCGACTGGGGGTCAGGGAACGCATTACTCTCCGGTCCAACAGGTGAACCAATTGAATTGAGCTTTAAATGAGCGTAGTAATTGTTTCATGCCGCCCCTCCCCCAGACTCCTGATTGCTCTCCCCTTTTGTTGCAGCTCGTAAGGTAAACATTACAACCTGCTGCTCCGTCATTCTGATTCTGCACTTTTATAACATCACACGCAAATAAATTGTGAGGAATAGGGATTAAGTACTTTTTTTTTTTTAGGTATATTGTACAAAAGAATGTTGACTAGTGGAATGTCTGGACAGTTGTGTAGCTATGCGTGGAAGAGATATTTTAACGTGAATTACTGGAATAATTTCATGATTCAACATGCTGTTATCAATTCATTATATTATTCACACACTCATACACTTATTCAGACATCATCGAAATCACTTGCTGCTTTCAAAAGAGTTCCATGAAGCTACTTTCACCATATAGTAGAGCGGCCCATAAAGCAGTCATTCTCAAAAAGAGCCTTATATTTACGTGGGGAAAAACGATCGGGAAATAAGAATATGGTTAATGTATTTGACATTATTTTCCGCCACCCACTGTAATTGTCCATCCCATAGGGTAAGCACATTCATGACCCACCCTCAGTTGCTAAAAAGAAAAAGAATACATAAGCACTAACCATTAATGTAAGTAAAGCTGCGACATTAATATAAATAAATTTGTGTAAAGTAGAAATAAAAGATCAGGCGTAAAAGACACAGACAGTTCAGTTTGTATGCAGGCGTTTGACGTCATCCTCCCCAACCCGTGACGCAGTCCCCTGTGGCCCACACTGCACTAATTGCCAAATCCCATCAGAGATTCTGTTTCTGGGTGTGGGGCGACAGCTGGGTGGCGGTTGTCATCTACTCACACAGTGGCTTCTGAGGGCCGAGCGATAGTTGTAAGGTGCCCATACTCGTACCGTGACCCAAAAGTGCAACGGGTACCCACGCAGGTAGTAAAATGGCTTATTTTGGTTGTGCCATTCATAAGGCATTCATTGTAATCTATTAGAAGGGTCTTATTTTGGGCCCAGAGATCTTTTCTAAAAAAAGGTCTTATTTTAGGTCTCTCTGAATGTAATCTTTGCTGCCCTGCCTTCAATTTTTTTTTGCTGCACGAAGTGGTGACCTTTCAATTTTGTGGATTCTGGGTAGAGTTGTGGGAGCTCTTCATTCAGTTGATTGTGAAAGTAGAGTGGGGGCGGGAGAGGCTCACTGGGTGGGTTCTGAGGTCGGGAGCTGCTCACTCTGTGGTTTCAACTGAAGTGATATTTAATTAGTCTTCAGATGTTATACAGAGATATTACTTTCCTACTTTTCCTAGCTTTTAATTCTTTTTGCCCCCTCTATGAAGCATATCAGAATATTGTTTTTGTAGTTTTAAACTAGTCAAGAACAAATTTGAGGTGAGGTCTCCACTCCTAAAGCAAATAGTTCCTCCCATGAAGAAAAGTAGTTAATTAATATACACAAGGACATGCCAGAAAACCTCGCCATTTGTCCTGAAACCAGGAACGTAGGTCTGGGATGGTTTTTGCCGACACACACCACTCCACCCCACTCCCAAATTTGTTCAAAAGCCTCCCTACTGCACTGCAACTGTATTGAGTCTAACCAGAATAACTTTGCTCCATCTGTGAATGCGTGATCAAGGAGGAGGCTGCATCTTATTGCATTATTTCAGGGAGGATTTAATCTGGACAAATCGGCCGTCCACAAATGTAAATTGATAACGACAGGTGATTAAAGACGTGAGTGGCGTCTGGCACTTGGTCCTCTTCCTTGGCCTAAGAAACAGGCCCGCCAACTTCTCACAGAGTTAAGGCCATGGCACATACACCGACCAAACTCGATGGTACAATTGTTAGTCTACCGACGGATTGATCTAGTTACTTCAATACTTTTTCTAGAATATATCATGTTTACCTGAAAATTTATGTAGATGTAGGGTAACACAGGACTTAAAGTTGTATTTAACTATTCAACTATTATTTCGAA
The DNA here is from genome assembly GCA_936440205.1 of Lepidonotus clava. Lineage (NCBI taxonomy): Eukaryota > Metazoa > Annelida > Polychaeta > Phyllodocida > Polynoidae > Lepidonotus > Lepidonotus clava. Next base: position 28,186,875 of record OW387135.1, read on the forward strand.
CAAAGTAATTATGTAAAGTTAGACAAGAAATAAAATCCTTTCATTGTATGATAACAAATGAACTATTTCCATAAAAAGCAAATTAAGAATATTCCTTTCTAAATATCTGATATAGACATGGTTATTAAGTCGACATAATCCCTCTTCAGACTATACTCAAGAGTATTGCCATACAATGCTTGACTGATAAAACATTTGTTGCACTATAGATGGTGGGCATGTTGCGCTATAGATGGCGGACATGTATGAACGCTATATTAAGCTAATCTTATCTCTGTCTAGACATAGAAGAAGCGATTTTCTAGTGTTACTTACTGGGCATGTCCATTGAAAATATGAATTGATGTACACATATCAAGAAAGATCTGACGTTTCCTGTGTTTGGTCAGTTTGCAGGCCCCTCCAAGTTGTCTTTTTCGTGAAATAACATTCACTTACAAAGCAAGTTTTGAAATAGAATTTCCTTCAAGGAATCACCGAAGTTGGATGTATTACTATAACAATGGAAGACTATATTCCACATTATAGTTGCCACTATAGAGACCTCATATTACCGCCGTGCAGCAGCCTGGAGGAAGGGGCCCAGGAGGCCCGGCAGGCAGCTAGGTGAGAGGGGGGGACTGGGGGTGGCCGTCGTCGCCCATACTCTTGACTACACATCCACCACCTTTCCCCATATGCCAACGTTAAATGTAGCAGTGGGCAGGGGAGGTGTAGGGGCGGTGACCCCATACACGGCGCAGTGCCTCGGTTTATGTGACCCCACCCTAACTTAACGAGTCCAGCATGGGCAGAGGGGGACACGGGCCATGAGGTCAGTGTTGGCACGCACACAAATAGAGCGCCTTTTTATGGGGTAACTTATAGTAAGTTGAACTGTAACACAACCGGTGGTTTCTCTGTTATTGACCCACAAATAAGTAAAAGTTTGTAATGCAATTTACTTACCTTAGTCCCATTCCCCAGTCGTATTCTGAATATGCTGCTAGTAATATCTACGTGGAAGATCATTTCTGTAGTGAATGTGGTTTCAAAAAAAGACTAACTTTACTAAGGGATCTCAAGCTATTCCCGGGATATCGGAAGTGGGTCGTAAAGAAATGTGTTGCTACTCTCCTATAGTCGGGGGAAATGCTGCTTACACCCCATCTACTGTAGTCAAAGGTTCAACTTATTTTATGGTACTTTTCCCGAAAGACCGTTAGCCCCTAGATTTTACTCTTTCTTAGACTTGTCCTATGTCGTTGTATGATTCCCACAAAGTATATATTTATATACTACTCCCACCTGCTGTAACCGAATCATCTAACAAATTACAATGCCGCTCTAAAGCCGGCCACAGAGACTTGGCTATTCCTGGAGACAACTTGTCTTATTTCTCTGAGGCGGATGGGTCTTGTTGGGGATGAGTAGGGCTAAGGTGAACCCGAGTGTCGGGGGTATTGTTAGCGGGGGTCCCGACCTGTGAGCTGTTCGACCCGACTTCGTTTACATCTCCTCTTGCGGAAAAGGGGAGGGGGGAGGCTATAGGTAGGCTATAGTCAGATAATGCGAACAGAGAGTGATGTTCTACTGGCTCATTGATGTCCTCTTCTTAAAGAAAATGGAATTTACATTGCCTTACTTAATTGGATTTGTTTTCATTTGTTAATTCATTTGATTTCGGATTTACGTATATGAATTGGCTGATTTATACATTAAGCCAATGGTCTAGCTAAAGAGTTGCAGACCCTCTGAGAAACGCACTTTGACTTCAGATATGATTTTGGGCAGTTTCTTTTTCTCACACACACTCTTATTTCATCGCCAACTGACCGATAAATAATCAGGTTTAGCAATGTAGTTTTATACCCCTACCCTTCATCCGGGAGGTAGTGTAGTGAGGCCGCCCATATCGTTATCTGCCAATGCCGTTTAGGTGAGCAAACAAACAGGCCTGAGGGTGGGCAAATCGCCGCGATTTGCCTCATAAAAGATCGATTCCTGCGGGACCCCCAATTTCCTCGGATCAAATCACCACCCGATAACCCGCCGACCCGCGGATGAACGAGGATGATGGACCTTAACAGCGGGGGCCTTTTTTCCCACCCCTTCATCCTAAACCCAAATAATAACAGACTCCGGTGGATTGAAATAAACTGTGGCCTTGGCAGAAAGGGGGAATCCGCAACAGGTCCCAGTTGTGCTTTTTTTTAAAGACAGCATAGTGTAAATTGTCTGAGATGGAAAAAAGGGTGAATCGGTCAGGAAAAAGATGTTGGACAAATCTAGCAGCACGCCCTTAACCCAGGCGAGTGGCGGTAAGAGTCTTAAAGGGGGATTACGGGCTGGAGCATCCCGGCTAAGTGGGCCAGGGAGAGCCGCTCACCTACTTAGACAATGAGCAGCTCGGGGCGCCTACCAGCGGCGGGTCGCCGTATAATATTGGGCACGAGTCGCTCCCCGAGCTACTGCAAAGACGATGAAGATGATCATGTTTTTACTCCGACTGATAACTGTCAAGGGATGACCCTGGTAGGGTATGCGGTAGGAGTGGAGATGTTAGCCGAAAAGTGAAATAGAACTAAAAGGGATTGGGGGATATATTAAGGAAATAATTGGAGGAAACGTTATTTCTTCAGAGATGCCAGTTTTCCGCCGTTTGCCGGAAATCCGGTGTTAGAATACACATAGGTATTTTCATTAAAGACATATAATATAGATGATATCTAAACCTGTATATTTCATAATGTCAGAAACACCTATTGACACTCATCTAGACCGGCCCGTCAGCCTCCTACTGCCTACCGATGTTGAATACTTTTCACTGTCCAGAGACTAGCACCGGTTTTTCCGGCCCTGGGCCTTCGGTTTTCTGCTATACCTTCACCATTGCCGGCCTTCTCGCTGGATAAGGGTACAGAGATTTGAGGGACCATGTGTTGTCCATCACTGTCACAGACAGGGAGACCTGTAACCTGAGGAGGGTGATAATCGTTTTTGCAGGCTGAGCACTGTAGGAGGCATTTAGCTTTAGAAGGTTTATTCTTTTAATTGAAAGTGATAACGTAATAAATATCTTTTGGATATACATGTAGGTTAATTGACATGCTAATTCTAACACGTTAAATTTCCGGCTTTTGTCTTGACATCTGCTGGCATCTCTGTTTCTTGGTTGATAAGTAGGCTGACAGTGCCTACACATAAAAATATTTCAGTCTAAAGACCGCCCTAGCTCAAAAGTAAGCTTTAGTATAACATGTAATAGGAGATTAATTCTTATGACTACAACAGTTACCCACTTACGATGATGGCACAGCAATAAATCTATTCACACAAAAAGTAACATACATGAACTTCAAAATAGCTAAGGAACCTTGCGTACTTTCTCTACGGATTGCATGTACCAAACTTAACCTTTTCGGAGAAGACTGCATGTTTAAATTTGAACAGCAGAGCAGGCTGGCACTGCCATAATGTATGCGATGTTCCTTACGACGTCTCACAACTGGAGAAAGTGTATGTGTTGGTGGCGGGCTGTCCCCCAGCGCTGCAAAATGCATACCCTCAACTCAGCAGCGCCGGCCAATGCCCCAGGGCCCTGCCGCCACGCGCCCTCGGAAGTCGGCGGTCCCTGTAGGTACAGGAGGGAAGGTTACATAATGCAGGACACAGGAGGAGGTGTGTCCTCCCACATTATCATTGACCCCCCACTCAAGGCGGCTGGGTTTGTCCACTGGGGCCTGCTTTGCGTTAATATGCCGTGCACTAGCTATATATAACTCGGTTTGTTTGTTCAAGCTGTAAAGATTTCCTCCAGCGCTCATTCCATAATAAAATGACGCTTTAGACTTGCCAGAATTCCGTTTTTTCCCTTTATATCTTGGGTCTTTTTTTTTTTTTTTTTTTTTGCAGATTCATCCGAATTCAAGGAGAAAGTAGGGGGTCACCTGCTAAAGTTATTTTTCAAAGTGAAAAAAAGGGTCAATTTTTGTTCAGATTTCTTGCTGTACTTTTGTTGAATGAGCAGTTGTTTGACTGTTTTGAATTATAAGATAGTATTATTTCTTCCTTTAAAGAGGGACTAACGGTGTAGTGTACTAACTTCTTGATTTTCCACGGTAATGTCAGAGTAGCTGGCATACCTGCACCGAGGCTGAGGCTATCATCCCAAAATGTTGTCATTTTAAATTACTTGGAAGTAAGCCATGCAGCACTCCAATATGATAATAAGATCTCGTGGTGAGAATGGGCATTTCGTGGTTATTTTTGTATTGTGTACACCTTGCAGTTGTAAAAGGGCAGATGAGACAGGTGTGGCCGTATGTTTAAGTCAAGAGTCCGACCCACATCCCTAGTCTATTTTTAAACGGTTCTTCTATTCACTGTAAGACGGGAACATTTCTCTGTGAATACGGCAGTGCGCAACAGGTAGACGCGGGACGCAGCCAAGAGGGAAATGAGTTGACCAGCAGGGGGTGGGGAGCGGTCAGCAGTGGCCACCGGCGCCCTCCGTGATAAACGCGTCAATCAAGACCGCGTCCAGTGCACGAAACAGTCGCCCGCCCCCACCTTATGCCCTCCCCCCTTCCCACTTCCCCCCTTCCCCTGGAGAAAGGTCGGCCCACGCCATGTCGGCCCCTACCTGACGCTGATTGGCTGTCGTCGGGGGCCCGCCACAGGAAGTGACCCCCGCACTCAGATAAATAGATCGCAATCTAGTTTCCCACCAGCCAATCAGAGGCCCGATCAGAGAGGTCGCGCACGCGCGTTGCCGCTAAGCGCGCGTGCGGGTAGCGGGGGGTGGGGGCAGCGGCGTTCCGGTAAGCGCCAAGCGGGGGTGGCGGGTGGTGGGGGCAGCGGCGTTCCGGTAAGCGCGCGACGCTGACAGGGGCGGCGGAAGACGGAGGCGTGCGGCCGGTGGGACGGGGGTGAAAGGTGTGGGGAGGTCGGTAATGCGGGTGTCAGCGTCGCCCATGTCATTATCAGCGTTTTGTTTTTGGAAGTGAACTTACAAAACTTCCACCTGCCCTTTTGCCTTTCTGCCCAAATTCCCTTCATTTATGAACAGGCTTCATTTATGAACCAAAACACATCCTGAAATTCTTGGAATGTCCTAGTCATCCTGAATACATGATTACATCCTTTCAAAATCAAGACACATGCTATATCATCACCTCCATATTAACCATATATATAGAACCACCATCCAAACTCGCTGTATCAATCAGGCCTTGCCTGGAGGTCCGTTCCCTCGATCCACACTACAACCAAACCACCGCTGACCATTCCTCACGATTTAGCCGTTTAGTCCGCGGCTTGCCCCGACATCCGGTCACCAGGCGACGCGTGCGTTTCCGCGCCGCGCCGCCCCCCTTAGGCCGGGCGCGGCAGGAGAGTGGCCGGGCGGCCGCCACCTTGCCGCGCCGCACCTTGATTACTCATTAATTGAAAGCTAAGTCCTGAATATAGGATCGGATGGAGCGGCGGGCGGGTCAGGTGCGGCGAGTGGGTGGGGGAGTGGGCGTTGGTGGTGTGGGGGTTGGGGGTGTAGGGGTTGTGCATGGGTGTGGGAGGTGTAGGAGGCCCCACACCCTTTAAGTCTTTGCAAGGGGCGCCACCTGTCCCGTGAGGGGCCTGTAGGCCTATGTCTAACAGGATTGTCAGATTTTCGATTTATTTCCACTTAAATATACTAAGTGAAAATTATCATGCCTAAAATCTCGCTTTGTTGTAGCGTCTTGCATAGATGTTCCGGAATTTAGATTTCTGAATTTTAGACCGATCCCGACTTACGTCCCTGACTTGTGAGGCCACAACTTCACGGTAGTTCACTGGCTTGAATTTCTCCAGCCAACCAGGCTATAACTAGTTGTTCAGAAATCGCACCAGCCTGACAAATGTTGCACTAGTAACTGATCATGTTGTTGAATACGAATGAAAGGGAGATTAATTTAGTTATGATGGTGCAATTTCTAAACAATCTAGATGATATGATAAACGCATTCAAAATTATTCTGTGTGGCCATTTCCCGCATGTTATGCTGTCTGGATTCTTGGGCACCAGACTGATGTGATGCCAGTTAAATACTGCTTAGTCTAATGTACAAACATGTTTTAACGGAGACCAAAGATTCTAAAACACGAAGAAAATACAAGAAATTAATGAAAAGTGATAGAATATTTAGTTTTCTTTTTTTAGCGAAAAGTCATGCAGTTCAGAAAATAAGGGTAATCGTATTTCATTCGCTCCCAACCCGAAATGAACCATCTTCCATTTTCAGACAGAATGATAAAGAAATTGGGCAGCAATTTTAGAAATCTGTATTTTTTAACAGTTTTCAACATACTCCAATCCCTGTTTTTTGGTGAGGAAAACATTTAACATATATATTACCGCAGAAAACCGAATAGAAATCATCTCTCAGCGTATCATGCCCTTACTTTATTTTCTATTTAATTGCCGAGTCTTGATAACCCAAGACCTCATTAATACAAGAGAGAATGGCTTAATCTCCTATAAGACCTCATAACTATCGACGTTATGTTCTTCTGTCCGCATGCATATAACCTTTTTCTGATGATAATCCGATAGATCTGCTTGGATTTGCTGCCACTTTTACTCAAGGAGAAATGAAAATAAAAAGATCTGGAATAATTCAGGTCTAATTCAGCGACAGCTGCTACACCGCTCTATTACAAGCCAAGCGCGGTCCCCTGAGGTTATAGGCAACTGTGGGGGTGGGCAACTTAAAGCCTTGTGCAATACCCCCAATTAAAGGCCTTTCAGCCTCATCTCACCAGCTCTCTCCATATCTCAGCGGTGTCTCGTTGAGCTTCAGTGACTCTTTGTCCGCTCTAAAATACGTGATAATCACAAAAATTAGAACCGGATTGTGTGAGTCGATTTTCATTACGTGGTGATATGACGCGAGGATTAGTTTTGAACACGACTGAGATTTATGGCTGAAATCCATTCTGTACTATCTATAGTGGAGTAGCGTAGAGGCGCAGGCCTTGGTAAAGTCTAATTGAACTTGACAACGTCCCTCGTTATTATGATAATGGCTCTCCAAAGGGAACGTGTCTGTCTTGTTTGTACAGTCCACAGGGACAACGGCATCAGCGACTTGAAGTTTTAAGCGTTGACAATACTTAAAATATAATCAATACTCAAAGGTGAGTCAAGGTCTTTGTGCATATCTAATGCTAGTATTTCCGGGCAAACTAGGCTGGAAATGCGGATTTAGCTCACCAAATGTATTATTTAAATATATAAACCTTTTCTTCGTTTAATTTTTAAAATCTAAGTAGATGTATATTACTGAACACAAATTCAGAGTACACTAGAATAAGGTCCGCGAGCAACCTTCATTCAAAATACCGCAGAGTTATATAAATGTAACTGGTGACAACCTGGTCGATATGAGCTATTTTTGAAAGTACAATTGATGTCCATGAAATGGCTTTAGAGGAAGAGATATAGTCAACACAGTTATAATGGTAGTCATTGGAAAATAAAATATTGGTAGTAAATTATAATGTATTACGTTATATTTGCATTTTAGTACGGAGACAATTTAATTATCCATAAATATTATGTTCAACTAGCCACATGTGGTTGATGTATTGACCGTTTATTATACACCTGGTTAGATACTCATCAAACAAATATACTCACTGATATAATCTATGATTTATCTATATGAGGGAGGTAGAATTTCTCTAAGTAGGTTAAACTAATAATTGCTTTAGCCAAGCGTACAGAGGTAACACAGGAATACACGGTTAGGAGAGGCATTATCACAACATATTTAGCGTTTGCACCCGATCGTTTGCAGAATATCAAGCGTATGTTTAATGACCTTTTGGATAATCCTTCAGTAATGTAACAGAGGTTGTTAGTAAAGTATGTTTACCCTCACCTTCGATAGTTAAGGGATATGTGATGCTGGAGTATATACATGTTTCCTACTTCTTTATAAGCTTAACGTTTATTACACAGGTGAGGTCCTTTGTCACGCTGTTTCAAAACGTATAATCAGGTGAATAGACATTATAAATTAGTGATAAAATTAGCTTAAGCAGATTGCTGTCGGCGTCTCGATTATGACAGCAATGGTGCTGTTTACAAGATGTGAATAGCATTTGTTTGATGTTGATAATTGTTTGAGGTGACATCATAGGTGGCGTCATATGAAAGAAATGACATCACATCACATCACTTGATGCTAATACCATGTGACATCATGTAACTATTGCCTAAATTACATGAGAACATTCAATAATGACATGTGACGTCACCATTCACATGACACAAGACATTCACGTTACACGTTACGTATAGCTATTACAGAAATTCCTAATCTTGACATTGAACCTAAACGAAATCAGAAACATTGTATACAGCGAATCGCCAACACTCTAAAATCGTCAGAAAAAGTGCATCGGCTCCACTGGAAACGTTAGTAATTGAAAGCTACCAAAAAAACAGGCAAAAAAAATGGATAAAAGTTAGTTTTTCATTCTTTGCGAATATCTTTTGACTTCAGTATTTTCAAATACGTGATGATTGTCTTGGTATATGGCAGCACAAAATGTATCAGTATGGAAAGTCAATTCGATGACAGTAAAATCTATAATGATAAACCCGTTTGTAGTCGAACAGGTCTCTGTTACATGACAGTTAAATTCATAATGTATATTCGAGCAGGTATGTCCACGTCATATCACCACGTAATTAAACGTCGGGTTAATAGCGTTGTGTGCAGTTTCCTGTCTTTAATAACCTTTCATTAAAATTATAGCTTTCACTTCAATATAGAAAAGGCAAAACGTAGAACGATGCTAAGGTTGTGTGTCGGAACAGCTCATGAGTTACTGTTGTGTAAATTGTACCTCGCACACACTTCATCAACTGAGGTGTTGGCGTCGAATGTAAAAGACGAACTGCTCCTTGGCGACCAGGCGCCGGGCAATAATGTCCTCATCAGTATAGAAACAAGCCTACAAGATGTAATTTATCAGCTTTTTGGCCACAGACTAATTAGCCAAGCTCACGTTTTTGTTCTGCGGGAATTACACCTGTGACGCTCTGGCCATTCAACTGTCAACACTGATAAAAAGCTCAATAGCATCATTGCCAGCAAGAGTGAAAACTCATTTGTGGCTTGCTTATAAGTTTGCCGCTAGTCTCAGGGGGAATCCAACTTGTTTCTCCTTACTTTTCTCCATGAGAGTTTTTCTGAAGAACAAACTGCGGGGAACACACACAGAGACAGTGTTTTGGTAAGAACTTCTCTTAAACACAGTTGCCTATCTTTGGCTTTTCTTTCTGTAGAGGATTGTTCTAAGAGGATTTTGAAGTTCGCGGTATTTATGTCACCAACAAAGCTGACGTTTATCCATTACGACAATCATCGTCCAGAAGCTGAATACACTGCCAATGGGAGGCTGTTTAAATCAGCTGCTTTTCAAATTCCAGAAATAACACATTTTCAGATAGCAGGACCTGCCAAAACTGCAAGACATTTTAACGATCGCTGACAGCGTGATAAACATTATTGCTAGGTATGATGTGTTCAAATTAGTAACCTGATTCAAGTGTCAAAGTATATTTGCCCGCAATGTGTCATATAGCACGAACACTCAATCCATTTCGTATAACAACAGAACTTTGAAATGATTTAGAAGATGTACGCTCTGTTAAACACTATTAAACCAAATATTTATGAAAACAATGTCAGAGCCTTATAGCTGCATGTAAGATTGACATATTGCAATTCAGATGATCCACATTATCCTTAAGGTTTCTGAGCTACGATAAAGTATTGTCTGTTCTCAGTTTGAAATGCCGTGAAATAGTCCTTAAATTTATTTATATGAGTGGATGTGACCTGACAGCAGGACAGTGTTTCTAATAGAAACTAACCCGGTCTAAGGCTTCTGTCCGATGTAGACCTTTTAGGGGAAATAAAACCCGGCCTGTCCCGCTTAATCTTAAACTGAAGGCACAGGCTGTTGCATGTTGTTTTCCACATACTAAAAGGTGGTTTATTTCCGTTGGTCATGTCAGTTTTAATGGTGAGATGGAGATGGTATGCTGTCAAGGGAGAGGCGGTAATGGCCGTAATGGGATACACACTGGCAGGGGACTTAGCGGCACAGCTATCATTTGTATGAAAATTTATCGGCAACTGACAGGTGTGTGGATATTTCCAGGCAAACAAAGACTCGGAAATAAGCATAATTTGGTCAGGAAGCTAGACAGATGTGACCTAGTTGGCAGGATTGAGAAGCAGATAATGGTAAATTTACAGCAATTATCTTAATTGGAATTAATCAGAGTATTGCTGTGGCTCCAGTCATAGAATTGTGTTGCCCCTAGAGACAGTATGGATTTCAGGTCTATTATCATACTGTTTGCCTCGTCTTTCAGCTGACTCTGCTTTGATCTAGAACCGACGGATCTTGAATACCCCTTTACAGTGCTCGCTTAAAGTGCAACCCAAATATACCTTCAATACTGATATACCACTCACACACTACAATACATCCCCAGACAACGTCTAACTTTCATGTTGGTTCTTTCTGTACACACCAGAGAAGCTACAGCTCTATATGTATGCATAATCCTATAGTACATCTCGGAATAGTTCCCACAACTTACACTTTAGGTGTTGCCAGATAAAATACCCAATTTCCAGATACTACTCATACTGTATAAGATATGCCCTAGAATAGTAATTTTCCCTCATATCTACTGTTCACATCAGAATTTCCATATACCATTCTCACCCTACTTTGCACACTTTGCAATTTCTACAGTTTCACTACTTAGACCATGCCTTTCACACTAGAAAGCATCTATTTCCCTACCAACAATACAGAACAGACGAACACCAATATTCCCTGTACTACTTAACCCTAAAAAACATAGAAAAGCACCGACATGTGCATATACTACTAACACCCTACAAACGCATAGAAAGCACCGACATTTGCATATACTTCCACTTCACAAATTACACTTCACAAAACACAGAAAAGCCCCAGCAAATCCACATACTCCTTAAACACTACATAGAAATACATAGAAAAGCAACGTCATTTTCATATACGACTTACACCCTATGAAACTCGCCAGATGAGCACCAATTTCCAGATACTACTTACACCCTACGAAGATACATAGAAAAGCATCAACATTTTCTTATACTACTTAACACCCACGGAAAGCACCAGAGAAACACAAAATTCCCTATACTTCTTACACCCTACAATACACATCTAAAGAATAGCAGTTTCTGTAGTCTACTTACACAGACAGAACATATGAGATATTCATCAATACAATAAAAAGTCCGGTTCTATCAAAGACAGTGACACTAAGGTCCCCTCTCCCACTCATACACGTCAACCAGAATCAGTCAAAGGCAGCCCTTAAAAGGTCACAGAGATCATCGAGCCGGGGTTAGGCTGAGACCATCAGCTGGTAGTCGCCGAGAATTATTCCAAATGAAGAGTAAATTGTCGCCTCCTCCGGCTGTGAAATGTCGCCCCTTCCCAGCAGGGCCCCTCTGAAGGGTAGCCTGACCTTTTGACAGATAACCCCTATCAGAGACACTTTTTTCTGTTGTGGAGAAACATCCTGCAATTTCACGATACGTGTCATTCTTGAAAGGCTGGATTTGGGGAAAATCTCCAACACAAAAGGAAAACAAAATAAGAGATAGATATCTGATAAATATGTACATGTAAATCTTTATATTTTTTTGTTCTTCGAGTAGGAGCAAATCGTTGAAGCTATAACTATGTTATGAGCTTTGGGACACTGAACGATTAGAATAATGTATAAATGTGTGGAATTTTGGAATAAATTTACTCGTGTATCTTTTCTGGGACTGAATGTCATAACACAGTCATATGCAAATAACGAAGGAAAGCTTTAGCCGACAACAAAATAATTACCCTGAACATTGCCTCGGGACCCCCTTTCCTCAAACAATTTCTGAACCTTACTGGAGGAGTTCTGAATAAGGCCGCCCTAAGCAATTCGTCCGTGAGTTGTATGGTTTCCGTTCACAAATAGAGTGCTTGGGGACTGAAAAGAAACACCTGGACATGAAGGTGGGCTCCTAAACGTGCCCTCCCGGCCCGAACGTTGTAACCTGGAGGTTGGTGCTGACGTTGGTGTTGAGGGCCAGGAGGCGGCGTCCCTAATTGGCACAGATTGAACTTATTGACCCCCCAGGAGTAGAGCAGAGAACTGTGTGTCAAAAATACTCCCATTGATAGACACTATCTTGTACAGATAGCGCCTTTATATATGTGGGTTACTAATGTTTTGACTTGTATCAAAGAGCCTTCCCATTAAGTGTAGTGTGGGCATGTAGACGAAATTAAGACCTCACTCAGGGGACCCTTAAAATACTTTTGACTCCTCTCCGGCTGGTGTCAGTTGCGAGTTTTCGATATCTGCCCCCCCCCCCCAAATTGCTATTTTCTTTCTTGCTCAGGTGTTAACACGATTGTGCTAGCTCAGAAAAACAAGACACCACTTAAAAGTTTAAAGGTTATTAATTGGGCAGTTAAATAGCCAGTCCGAAACAACCTTGGATGGCCTCAGTATATTATTTTTTAGTTCACATTTAGGCAGCCGTTGTTAAAAAAATGATATAGACTGTACATAACGTACCAAACTATTACGGCTTCGCACTGACATAAACTAACCCATAGGACAAGAACGGTCGCCCCTATAGTCTATTCTGTGGGGAGAGTAAGGAACGGCATCTGCCCTGCCTTGTCCACCCTGCGGGGACAGCCCGGGACAAGGGCCGTCCCGTCCACTGCCCGTCCCCGGCCGTGGGTTAGGTAACCCGAGACGGTCAGTCTGATGTCCACCTGGTAATGGACTTCTACTGTAGTCTTATTATCTGTCCGAACCCTCGGTCTTTGTCCATTTAATAAGGTACCTTCAGTTGCTTACCAGAGTGATGAGTCGAGAGAAAGTAAGAACGCACTCTCGGAGTAAACTTCATAATATACGTTCGTTTTGTTTGTAAATTTACTAAATAAGTTCTTATGGAATTTTCACGGTATCTTTTGCTTGGTAAAAAAAAAACTCCCAGAGAACTTTGGACATTGAAAACAGAATAAATGAATTAGAAGAAATCATACTTGGTGCTAGTCCTTGACCTTGTGTGAAGCCGGACCCGGAACTTACATGTTTAATTTAGATCTCAACATAGGTAGCCTACAGGCAGGGGCGCATGAGTACCTCCCAAAAGATTACTGAGAGAACTAAAGATGTTATTAATGAGAACTCATTAATGATAATCACCCATCGATTCCAGGAGCACCGGACACCACAGACGTGGGCTAATTAGCACCATCGGATAGGGGAGACAGTGGCACTTTGTTTTAGATAACGCACGTCACGACCATCTCTCCTCCCGGGTAGTCACGGAACAGTAGGGTGTCATCCTTCTGTGAGGAGACAAGCAGGATTGAGAACCGGCTGTCGATCATTTGAGACGCCTCTGACAGCCCCCCTCTGCGTGCACATCCTTCATACATGTATGCAGAGGTAATTTCTGCCAATGTACTAATTATGCCTGTCGAGCTGCTCTAGTGTGAGTTGGTAAACAGGCACTGCCGTGAGCAAGTGAGGGACAGCCATCAGTCAGAACGAGCAAAAGCCCGCTCTTTTTCTGGTCATTTCCCGCCTCTCATCCACCCACCCTAGACAGGCGCGAACCGCCGTCATCAGTGTCGTCTGCTGCTTTTGAGTGATTTCACTCCAAAGAAAACTTTCCAAGGAAACTTTGTTACTCTTCAATGTTCAACAGCGCTCATTTTACAGCTATTTTGAGTCCATACATCTGACTACTTGAGCAAATGAAGACTGTTTTTGCACGAGGCGTCATTAAGAAACGTCCAGAGAGTAAGGACCGCGTTAACATGTGTTTTTCTTCTGTTCATGTAGGAATCAAATGATACTTTGGCGGGAACTTCAAATTGGCCTGACCCTGGTTATAGATCGTTGAAAAGTGTGTGCCAGGGTTAAGTTGCGTACTCAGTGCTATGGATGATAATTAGCAGGTTGAGAAGTTGATAACTACTTGTTGCCATGATGATAGAAGAGGCAGGTAGCATCCGGCCGGTGACGTCACCAGTCCTCTTCCCGCCTCTCGCGGGGAAGTCGCCCATCCGTCGCCATTGTCACGAGACGCGTGATTTCCGTCCTATCAGTGTGCTTGAGTAGCAGACGACAATTTGTAATTAGCAGGAGGTTGCTGGGTTTCGGCGTCCCCGTGATGTAATGACCAGCCTGACATCTGCGCCGTGCTCAGAAGGTCGCGGCTTGTTTGATGCAGTCGTGTACCTGTTCAGGAGGACTGTTCCCTGGTCAAGAGTTGTTTCAAGGGGCTGTGATGGACAGAAGCGTCTTGGCCCTTGGTGTAATTGAAAACTATACTTGGTTGAGTCATTACAACTGTTTCAATTCCGCCTGTTCGGTACCTTTGATTTGACGTAATCTGCACACCCTTAAGATTTTTTTTCTTGCAATTTAATCATCCTTTCTGATATAGGGCCGAGGATATCAAAAGAAAAGTTAAACAGTTAACGGTGACAAGTTGATGCGATACTCATATGAAACAAATAATACTGCTTTCTTGGGGTTGTAATGACACAATCAAAGATTAAGTTACCTAGTTTTCTAGAGAACTTCCTAATTACTATACAAATGTTTCTTCTGCCAACGGGCATAACTGCCGCAGGCAATTAGCCTTCTTAAATATATGAAGACAGTACACGTATAGACAAGTGAATGCTCCTAAATGCTGTAGTTCACGAGCAGATTTTATCCTCGATTTCGGAAATCGCAGTGGTTTTCAATGCAGGAAACGATAACTAATGCTATGCATCTTATGTATCATTAAAATGATTTTAAATTCCATAGGCCTACCAAATAATGGTATGTAGTATGCATGGGTGTCTGTCGTATCCCCAATGAAATCCTAAATTTTACCAAATACCAGGTAGTCAAAATCACCCAATTCAATATAGGCTTTACTGTGTAAGCACACCCTCCACGTCCCACCTTGGCGTCACAACCTGGCGGTGATTTATCCATCAAATGTAGACATACAGGTAGGATCCCTCTCCCACCCTGGAGGCACTAATCCCAGGAGGGAGCGGCAGGTATGTATAGCTCCCCTCCCCGCAGGTAATGCACCACCAGGGGAAGCCGGGTAAGAGGGTTTGGTAGTGGGATTTGGGATAGAGTACGCCGAGGGAAATCACAGCCCCACGCCTCCAGGCCGGCTCGGCCTTCCGGCGGAGCCACAGTTCCGCTGCCGCTGTTGCTTCCTCCAGGGCCCGCCGTGGAGGTGTTGGGGCGACCCGGTCTGACGGTGAGCTGCTCGACCTACCTACAGATGTGGATTTTTCCCGGAGGCGTGTTTCTGAATTAGTATTATTATTGATAAAAATTAGGGCCGTTGAAGTAGTACATGGGTTCCACAGGGGAAAACGCACTTAAAAGGGTATATTCCTTATTAGTATACCTAATGCTGAGGTTCGACGATGCTTGAATTTAGTGAACTCGATTTATGAAGTTAAAGGGAATTCTAGGTCTATAGTAATTGCGTGAAATGAATGATATCCAATAACTGCTAAAAGAAATCTGCTTTATACTGAGGGAAGCTGATCTGAATTTAGAAGTTCTCCTCAATATGACATGGGCATAGCATTGCTGTTGTATTGGGAACATTACGATGCTGATAATTGTCATTCCTATCCTCGGCAATATCCCTCTTTAGAATAAAGGACTGAACTGGAGGTATTGCTTTATTAACTATCTATAAACACCGAACAAAAATTATAAAAGGGTGAATAGAAATCCCTTTTATGATTGCCATTGCATTACGTTTTATCGGTGCCGAGAGCAGAATGACAGGTCAATTTCAACTTTAACCAGCCCATGTGATACCAGATTTACACCAAATGATCAGAAAAAAGTTTCAGTTAATCAACAAAAGTAAACTGACATTGAGAACTATTGACAAGTGCTGTTGTTGAGCTAGTTATCATGATGACTTTATAGGCCTATGCCACTGACTGTAGATTCGATTCTGTTGCACATTACTTTTGCAATTGTGTCCCTTAGGTCTTCAGGAAACTTATTTCTCTAACTGCTGTCTTGCCATGTTGTATAGTCTGACTGTTTTCCCTTTCATTATTTCAGTGTTAATTTAGCCGCAGTTTTCTTTTCTCTGCTATTTTAGGGGGGAGGGAGGGGGCACTTTTCAACTAGCTATAAACCCGAAGTCTGTAGAGGAAATAGCATTTCTACCTGCCTGCATTTTAATGACTCCCCTAGAATAATACTGATAATGATGTATATAGCTTCCGTTGAACGTTGTATCAAAGTTAATAGGCCTTACAACAATGATGTCATGCAACATTCATTCGTTTTTATAGCCTCACGTCTAAATTACCTGTTGACGTCGACGTAAGAAGACTCAGACAGGTCTTAAGTCACTCGTGACCGAATGACGTTTGTCCGGAAATCAGGTTGTACCTGCTCCTAATAAACAGTACCTATATTCCAAAAGGCCATTATCAATGTGGATTCTTATGACGTCGTTAGCCCTATTAGCGGATCTACTAATGGCGAACGTGTGTACAGGTATACCGTCAATTTATGATGACCTTCCTTAAAAGTTATAATTTAACAGAACACAAGTTTGATTATTTAGATCTGACTTAATGGTGAAATAATTCATCCATTTATAAAATGTTCTCCAATTTTGATATAAGGAGAGAGCGAGAACTTATTAAAGGTTGCACCAAATTTATGCTTACGAATTATGATAATGACGATTAACCAAAAACGTAAAGTAAATTATTTGGATAATCTAATTAGTCGTCCTTTCTTGATTTCAAGTTTGAAATTGTTAATAATTAATGGGGGGCATAGGTTTCGGGTAGAACATCCTTACTCATATAGCTAACTTGTGTATCATGTTCACCAGGTATGCTTGTTTACTGTAAGGGACTAGACATTCACCTGAATGGGAAAGTAGCGTCAATTACAGGTATGTAGGACGTCAACTGGCTGTCATTGTGACTGCAATTAGTGAAGTAATATCTGTACACCGCTCCTATCGGGACAGGGCTGCCTCGAAAAGGAACATGTGTAGAAAATGGGCAAATGATATCTGCTTACTGGAGAGAGTCCCATTTCGTTTTAATCATGGATCCCATTAGAAGTATTAAAATAGAGTGACATATTTGATAAAAACAAGACAATTTACAGCATGCGAATGGCTAATAATAGCAACCTTTGTCTGCATCACTACAACAGGGTTTATAATTGGTCCGTCTGCCCGAGCGGGGAATTCATAATCCTCGTTTTTCTGTTTTGAACGCACCTGCCGGCTAGATATTACATGTTTACATGACAACTGCAGATAAACCAACAGAAATGACAATTTTTTTTTGCTGCATGTATACGAACATAATTCCTAATGCAACGTTCCCATCATGTTAACCACAAATAATATAAATAGTAGAAGGGTATAATATAGATGCTGAGGGTTTTTTGTTTGGGGTGCTATTCTAAAATAACTGTGATCTGCTTCAAGGTTCCAGGACCTTCTTGGTGCTGACATGTCCTTGGGTATATATCCAGGTGTCACCTGTCTATGACATCTCATGATTAAAACCACTAATGAACTGCGTGTATCCTAGAGGATGGCGCCAAACAGAAATAACAGGATGATTTCTGCAAATTTAACTTTTGTCATGAAATCTGTATATGACCAAGTCATTTTTAATGGCACAGATAGTTTAATTTCAGAGAGATAGCCATAATAATTATATCAAGCAGCCACTTGCCCTACATATACACTTGGCTATAAAACTATACGTACTGGTAATCTATGATATTTCAATGGTAAAATACAGTCTCCAGCTGTCCATATCAAGGTAATCCGGATAACTTTATCCATGGTTGGTCGAGATATAGATTTCAAATAAAAAGGCGTCTCAAAGCCTTTATCACTAAAGGTACTAACAAATGAAATCTCAGCCATTTTCCTCGCAGTTTCCCGTCAATGTTGAGCAAAAATAGAACTCGTACCCCATGAGAGCTACTAGATACTGACAGTCTGTATTCATATTCCCTATTTAAACGAAACTTAAATTTATAATAGATTGAAAAGTACAACTCGACCTCCGTCTTAGTGAAATACACACAACCGTCAGGCACCGTGAATTGCTTACAAATATTCTTAGAAACTCAGTCCATGGGCAAAGGGTTAAAATGGTGGAACAAAGGGTTAAACCTGTGAGGTGGGGGGTGTCTGTGCGGATGCTACAGGTGCGGCCCTAGGTGGCGGCGCCCACCTGAGCTAAGCCCCCTGGAGGCGCTGACAATAGCGCCGGACGCCATAACTCAGCTCTCATCCTCCTCCTGTGTGAAAGGTCTCATAGAAGAAGCGTCAAAGGCTACCATAAAACTCGACATTGCAGGCACTGAGCCTGTGTCCTGATAATGGCGTGGGTGTTGTGATAAGAATGACTCCGTTTGAGGTAGATAACGTGAGGACAGGCGGGTGAACCGGTGGGTTAGTACAGTCGTCCCTCTCCAATATGACCCCGTGGGGTTTCTAGAGAAGAATTTGGCCCCCAGTAGCCCCTGCTGGTCGAATAAGGTGGCGATAGGGGTACCCAGCACTATAACCAAGTGGTTCCCGGTTAGTGCTTGGTTCACTAAGGGATGAGGTGAAGCAAAAATGGTTTCCAGGTTTTGATCCCCTGCTGTTTGCCTGCCCTGTCACCATCTCATAGATATGATCACCAAAGACAATTCGTCCCAACCTGTTTTCGCCATGAATATGACCTTAGTTGTCAAAATGGCATAAAGCATCCATTACTCACTCACTCACTCTCCGATATGGCCACATCAGCAGATAAAAGAAATTGCTGCTGCTGAGGGTTAAATAAAATATGCGTTATTATAATATCATAACACAAATATTGCTCGAAGAATTGTTGCTGCACAAGAGGGTGGATGCCTTTGACGCAGGTTGTATAAGTATGTGTGCAGTAAATGTGCTTAAAAAACTTTTGTGGCTCAGGAAAATTTGAACTTAACTTCAATTAAACTGTTTCCATTATCTCTGCTCGGATACTTTACTGCATGGTATCCGTGGCAATGTCTGTATTAGTAGATAGGCCTTTGTCTATCTACCTATAAGAAAGGTTGTAATCGTAAACAACTTAGAATTTGATGGACCTGACAAAACCTGGTCAAAACATAAATGTTAGCAGCTAATTAGTATATTTAATGGTTCCCGTAGGAATAGCTGACTCTTCTATTCCTCCCGCCCCCTTTGTTTGTGGGAAGTGGCAGTCCCTCGTTGATTACCAGGCAATAAACTATGTGAGGAGAATCATGTGGGATTATGGCCGTTTACATTGTAATGAAATCAGGGCTGTGATGTTTAACAGAATTTCTGGTTTTCCGATGACAGCAAGAGGTTACCATCTGATACTACCCTAAGTTAGATAAATGTTTAAGTTACTTTTAATATAGTATAGGTCATGTTACTCGGGCCTTGCTGGCTTCCTCTTGAGTGATAAACATTTACCTGAAGTAAGGATCAGGAAACGTGGGCATTTCTAAAACCTATCTACATGGTATATACTTGCACTCATTTTCCCAGTTTTTCATCCTCGATAATTCATCATGTTGCGTTTATGGGGAGCGTCAACTCCGAGTAAATCCTTGCCGCATGTTTTGTTTTCATTTAAACAAGGTCTGCAAGAAATTTGAACACATTAATATGTACGCTCATACGATACCATTCTGTCCTATTTCTTTTGACGTGAAAGAAAGCGGAGCAGATGACATCTTCGGACGAATCCCCAGTTGTGCATACTAAAATTAAACGTCCATCACTGGGAAATAGAATGGCTATTTTGATTTATTGCCATCATTCAGCTGTGTGCGTGCAGTTACAAAGAAACGATGCCAATAAAGTGGGGTTTTATTTCGGTCCAGCGTCGTCCTGCTTTCAAGCTGTGGATTTCCCTGGTGCCGGCCTGGTAACATGACCTGCCAGCTGCCAGCCAGCCTACACGCGGCCTTGGCATCTGTCTAACGGCCAGTTGGGGTTTAAAGAGAGTCTCATAGAACGGATTCAATTCTCCCTACCAAGGATAGCTGATTTACAGTATTTTGAACACCTGCGGGCTAGTTTGGACTCAATTTCTTTGAAAAAAAAACACAGAAAGAACTATAGAAAATAAACAAATAATTGTTATATATCCATCAAATATAATTAATTTTCAAACAACTTAGAAAATATTAGATACATATGTATACAAATTAAAAAATAATGATCATCAGTTTTTCCCATGATTGATAACAAATAATGATATGATTAATGAAAATGTCTATGCTGAAGCCTTGTGATTCGTCGGCATATTACCCAGCATGCATTCTGATCTAAGCTAACCTGCAGGTAAATCTCAGAAATTTGTCTATCCTTGGTTGGCAGAAATTGCTGTAGTATAGCTGGAGCAGAAGTACAATAATGGAATCAAAATCGAGTATTAAAAGAGATTAAATGATAGTTAACTTCGAGGCAACCATTTTGTTGCAAAAAAAAAGAGTTGTTGACTTTGGGAGTGAATGTAGCTAATGTTTGGTGTAAACCTACTTCAGTTGTCAGTCCAAACATGTCAGAGGCAATCGAACTGCATCAATTTATTTTATAGTGGCGCGGTGTTACTAGATTGGTTTTCAATCAATAACGGAAATCCTGAAAAATGAAAACGCTAATAGAAACGCCATGGAATTTTAAAAACTTACGTCAAAAGTTACGGAAAGTTGTTAAAGAAGACACGAAAAGACAACTTAAACCATCATATAACGTTCTCTTTATTCTCCGTTTTCGTTAAGTGGATGACGTCGATAGTCCGATATATCGGAGTAATAGGTCGTCCCAAGTCTCATAGAGATCAGTGTTAAAAATGGGGGGGGACACATCGTGCTATTTCTTATAGGAAACATCTGCTTGGAGATTGAAAGTCGTTCCATAGAAAATGCCTTGAGAGTGTACTAATTAGCATAAATAAGTCTGTGTTCGGAGAGTGACGAGATGATGTCATAATGATATTCTAAAAATAGAACGAAAGTAGGTCGGGAATGCCCCCATCACCACTGGGAGCGGCCATATTGAATAAATTTGCATATTACCAATACAATCTCCTCACACAAATGAGCTCAGACTCTCAATCCATGCTGTATTGGGGTAAGGGGGTAAAAGGGTGAAGGGGATGTCATGGCAATGTCATGGCATCATCATGGCAATGTCATGGGGATGTCATGGCAATGTCATGGCAATATCATGGCATTGTCATGGTAATGTCATGGCACTGTCATGGCATTGTCATGGTACTATCATGGCATTGTCATGGTACTATCAAGTACATTTCATTTCGTTTTAGAAACCAAAGAATGGATAAGACGGAGATTTTGGTTTACTAAACCACATCGAGAATCTATAAAGTCGATCAAACCAGAACTTGTGTCATTCATACTATATAACTGAATAATGAAGTTTCTTTTAAGATTATTAATTAAATACAACACATTCAATCAGTGTAGTCTGGCCTGGTCGCTTAGGAGTTGCCCAAATGCCAGTCAATGTAAACAACACCCTGTGACGTAAGGGGAGGCATTAGGCTAACCTGGACCACAGGTCTGAGTCAATTTTGAAAATTCGTAATGTTGAAACTACTACTTAAAAAATTAAGCAAAAATTATAGAGTGTAACATACATAATTATGTACCTTCAAATTCTGAGATTTTCAGTACGCTCTGATTTATATTTTTTGAAAACCAAGCATTTTCATTTTGGCCATTGGGATTAATAGTGAACCAATGCCTCCTGTGACGTCACAAGGCTTGTCCAAGCTTGCCTCCTCTCAATTCGCACTTAAAGAGTGAGACTGGCTTCGCACTTAGAACAATATGACCTACCACTATTGTTTGAGTGCATAGGCCAATAATGACAGTGACATACCGAATATGTATGTTAATGAAACAGTAGAGCAGGTTTTCCGAATTTTGAACATTTTCTTTGCGTGTGAGCTTTAACATTGTGCATATTATAGTTTTAGAAATTAAAGCATTTTTATCAACACATTTGTGATTAACATAATCATTGAGCTCAAGAGGTTGGTTTATAAATTTTGAGAGAAGAAATCACATCTACATATTTGCATTGATGAATAACATTGAAAATCGTTTACAAATCGTTGGAACAGCTGATTGGTGGATAGATTATAGTGCTCTTGAAAGGATTGTATAAAACACGCCTACTGGCGATAATGCAATGATAAAATTGAATAAAATCAGCATTTGGGTGACAAAGGAAGGTCACTTTGAAACCCAAAAATAGATTATTATGGAAGTCAATAAAACACTTGATGGGAAATGGTTCTATTTCCTAAACCGACAGAGAACGATTGAGAGGCTACTGGGCTTAAAATGAAAATTTAATTGTTCATATTAGATATGCACGCAGTTGCGACTTCTCTCCAGTTCAATCTAATAAATCAAGATCTAGCCCCAAGAAAGCGGACAGGTCCGCATTTCCCACTGATTCTTTTGCCGGGGTTATCACGGAAAGATGGCCTTTAAGGTTGAGTCGTTAATCACCACGCCCGAGCTGCTCGCCCGTCTATTAATAGACTGCAGATTGATCGTTCCCTGTCTATTTGTTTATTGGCCGGCTCACTTTCCCAAGCTCTCTTAATGAGCTTCCCTTCGAGCGGGCGGCGTTAATGTTTAAATAACAAGCCTTTGAAGGACGGTGTCAAGTTTTACCTGACAGAATCTGATAATTTTGGTAAACTATCCCAGAAACAGTTAAGCTAAAGACATTTCATGATATGCTTTCTTTGTTTCATTGTTTTTTCAGCAGTGTATCGTCCTTTCTTTGGATACTTTTTTCCCCTGAAAATCAAACAGTGTCGCTAGAATGAAACTTTTGGCTATGAGTCTTTGTTTGTAAAATACATTTGTAGTTGACTGATATAAAAATTGTAACAAATTGGAAACTTGTTCCATTGGGTATGTTAACATGACGTCGGGTGACGTAACTCACCTGCAGACTAGTTTACTTGAATTTTGTACTGTAAAACTTTAAGATAAAGTTTAAAGCTCATTCGATAATCCCTTTCCAAGATGGATTAATACATTTTCCTTTTACCCTTTGCAAATGCTTACATCACATCTCTTTGTACGACGTACCAGAGAGGCCAAGGGAGGGACGTCAAGAGGTTTTATTCCCGCCTTTTGTCCCAGTTGGCAAGCTGCCAAGCAAAATGTCGTCTGTTACTGTTTAGCTGGTGCCGGCGTTTCCAGGTAATCGCTGATCAGCTCTGTATGAAAGTGAAAGGCGCGGCCGTCACCAGCGGCCTTTCGAAATTAAACCTGAGGGACTGAAAGCTAAGCCATGTCGGCGTGACCGTTGGGTTTTAATTGTGGGGTAGCGGGAATTAGTGTCACTGCCTTCAACGCGAGTTGCTCACGTGGTGGTCGCTCTTTCTTTTTCTTTTCCTTTTTTTTTTATTCTTCCACTTTTTTGTCTCTTATTCCATTGCATTTTTTCCTGGTTTTGCACGGTGAACAAATTGATTTCTGACGCGGTTGACTTTCATACAACACTGACCCAGGCTTGCCCCGTCATTTATTAATGAGTCCTCATTCTCCTGTGACTCTGGGCCTGACTCGGGTGGCTGACGTCCCCTGACAGCGTCTTCTAACTCCTGCCCGTCGCCGCCTGCCACCTGAAATAACAGGTTGGTGCAGGCTTCAGCTAGTTCAATTCCCTCTTTGATTTCTGGCAGATTCCCTGTCTCCGCTTTTAGCCCATGAATGTAGGCACCTGCCAAGTGAAACTATGGAAGTCGTGAAGCTTAAGTTGAATTTCTCGGAAAGCCGCTTCTGTTTTAGTAAAGTATTCTGGAATGTGTGAGGGCCTGGGGGGGTCAAATGTTTTTTAATGGAAAGTTGGGGAGTTCGTCGAATTTGTTTGGATTGATTGAAGAAGGCGGGAGCAATTTCGGGATAACAAATTAATGCGGATTCTGATAAGAATATACCGAAACATGGTTTGGTGACACTCGCGTTTTAAGGGACATGAAATCCGGCCAAAATATGAGGGGGGGGGGGGAGGCTTTGCACCCAGTGGCCTTAAAATTTCGACGAAAGCCTGAAGGATATTAAGGGAATAGACAAGGTGTATGCATGTATTATGAAGAAGGTTGTAGGAAAGGAAGTAATTCTGTGCTAGTGGAATATTCTAGAGGAACTCTCTGTCTTGTGTTAATGAAGTTGGACGAAGGAAATGACCATTTCATACGAAGGGAAGGAGATTTAACCATTTAGCTTCACAGCGTAACTTACAAAAATGTCAGACTCCACTAGGAAGTAGTGTCAAGAAAGACTATACCGTAGTTACTTATGCAAGGAGTAGTTAAGCGTCTGTAGACAAGAACTAACTAGAAGGCCGAACAAGAAGGAGTTGGGCGAGTCTGTTAGCCGGGCGTCATAAATGCCACATTACCCGCGCCCACCTTTCCTGCTGGGGTGATGACGTGCTTAGTCCCCGGCCCAGCCCCCATTTACATGGGCGGGCCGTGACGACGTGGGTTAGCACATTTAAATACGCCAAGAACAGACATTACGGGGTGACGGCCTGAGTTACGGGCCCCCCGGGGAGATGGGGTGTGGGCGCCACCAACGGGCGCGGCCAAAATGCGCATACACACTTTTAATGAAGGCCGATTTTGTCCCCTGTGTTCCAATATGAAGAACAAACATGCCTGTCGCGCACGCGCGCAATTAGGGCGCAGTCTTTCAGAACAGCCGCGCGGATACTAATCTGGCCGATATAGACGTACCCGATATTTTCTTTTAATCAAGCACACATTGGGTAATTTTGAAAAAGGTAAATTAAGAAGAAAAAAAAGAACAACATAATTTTATTATGATATCGCAGAAAATAATGAAAATATTTTAAATGATAAAAGGCCTTTCAATGATTATAAGCAATGACGTGTTGAAGACGCTCTTGTAAGTATCCTTTGATGAAAGCATAGGGAAACGTAAGATTCATGATTGTATGATAATGATGAAAGTAGTTTTTTGTGTTGTTTTTTACACAAAAGAACACATCAAAAGGTCTGTGATAGGAGAGTCGATCTAAGGTGTAGGAATATGCTGAGTCACGCCCCTGATGCCAGTCTACTACTACATCTCTAAATGGGTTTTCGCATTGCCATTTATTCTGGTTCATTGTGTATTTCCAGGAAACCCATTTAAACCCAGTTACAGGCATTCAGATTTAGACGATTGTTATCACCATGGTTAACGGGTCGATGCTATTGACGCAGTTTTCAATTTGTTTATTGAGGTAAATCCATAGAGATATCTCGTGTGCACGTGTGTGTTAAATCTAGGCAATCCTGTTTGAATACTCCAAAACAGAAGATGAGTCTTCTCAAACGAAAATAAGTAAAACAACTTAGTTATCTGAGGCATATATATCATGTATCTCTATGCCTTCATTTGGGATCCATTGGGTAAATTATAAAAACCGTATCAGACTCACTCATGTATCTTGGGAGATTATCACAGTACAATTGTCTAAACACGAATGTGGACTCAGGTAGAATCAGGTAGGATCTTTGGCTTATTTTAGATAAAATTAGAAATTAGAAAATTAAGAGTTTAAGAAAATGAGTTTACGCCAAAGGCGAGGAAGGAAGTAAGGTGTGGGAGGTGAAAGGGCCCCTGCCCCAAGCGCAAGCGCAAGCGCAAGCCTCCATATCCTATCCCATCCGACTGGGCCCTTAGTAAGTTTGGTCTCGTCCTCCGCCCACTCCCTCCTCCGTAAACCCCCGCTTTACAGTCAAAACAGCCACAACCCGTCCCCACATATTTATAGACACTTTGGGTAAGCAACAATTCCCATGGCGCTGCCTCTGTACGAGCAGCGCAACCCAAAACCCCAATGATTTAATGCCCTTATGGTTACCAAAGACCATATCAATTTTCTTCCGTATAACCGTAGATGAATCACTTGTGAATAGCTCAGCAGTCAGGATTAAAACCCCCGTTTGAAGCCTTGACATTCTGAACACTTGCACATGTATATGTGCATCTCTTATCAGGGTTTGCCTGATTGCTTAGATTTCAGCGTCTCAATGGATTCAAGAATGTTCACACATTCAACGAATACATACCTTCACAAAGTTCAAATTTTCTAACGGTTGTTCTGATGTTTCCTATGTGCAAATAAACATCTGAGTACAGAACATTTCAAATGACAGTATTCAAATAAAATCGATAATTCTTTGCATATTTCACCAACTTCTTCCTATCCCTTACACATGGACATACCAAAACCTGAAGCCAAGCACTCGTCTCTTGACCATAGGAACGCAATATTGGTGGACGGAGAACAGTTGGGAGGGGGCGGCCTGGGAGCTGAGCGGGGGTCCGGCGCGTTTCCTCCAGTACCTGGTGCCTCCTCGCCTGCCACCTGGCGGGCGGGGCGGGCATGGGGGCTGACAGCGACATGGGTGTGCGCTCCAGGGCTGGTCGTCTAATGGGTTTCAGCGGTGACCAGTGGCCGCGGCCTGTCATGGAGAACATGGTCAATATGTGTAAGCACGCCCGACGACAAACAATCCCTGGTCCGTCCGTACCCCTCCCGGCCCCCACCCACGCACCCCTCCACCTAGAGCTCCCACCCCCAGCCTCCTGTCTTTGCCTCCTCCTGGGCGTCCTCCTGTGTCGGCTCACCTGGGGCTGGGCCAGGACTAACGGCCGGCAGGTAGGGGGTCATCCAGGGCGGTGGGATGGAGGGGGATGTTAACTTTAACATAGCTGTAGCCGGACTGCTTGAGCATTTCATCACCATTTATAAACATTCACACGGACCATTGGTTCTATAACACTAACGGCATTCCTTTAGACATCCATCTGCCCTTCACCAATTTCGAGTAAACCATACTATTATCTGGAGAATATCTGGAGAAAAATGCCTCTTACCCAGCTAAGCAATAGAACCCTTGAATAAATCTCTGGAAAAGTAGAGGAGATCAAAGAGTCATGGGAAATCCGCGGGACCTTTCAGTTGTACCATCCATTTAAAGTCATCCAGCTTATAAGTCCACTATAGACCGCAAGATTCTAGGTTCTAGCTTCTTTTTTATATATACAAAGACACGCTTAACTCTGCAAGTCGGCACATACAAAGGAAGGGTGGCTACGTCCAATGGCTTAGTCTGTCCGCAAACGTCGTGAGCAGCTCGGAGCAGCTCCCAGAGTCTGGGAGAGTGGGGGTTGCTCCCCGGAGCTACTCGTGCGTCTGGCAGGACGGCTCGGGTATGTTTGATGTCGGTGTCAGAATGGAAGATTAAAGACAGTGGGGGTCCTCCGTGTGGAGGTGACCGGCCCTCCAGGTGGGAGGGGACGTTAAGACGTGGGTGGACAGGACACACTGGAGGGGTCCATCTGACTCGATACAAGACTACACAACTACCCCCTCCCCCTATGGGTGGAACCAGGGGGTCCTGAACCATGCAGGCCCACCCCTCTTGAATTAGGGGGAGGGGTGTGTGTGTGTGTTTTTTAGTGTGTCGATGACTTCTATTTGTGTGTGTGCGGATATATGTGCATGACTTCATGATATTCCACGTAATGTTAGTACTTAATTTTATCTTGGATCAGCCTCTGCAGTTAGACCTCCTGCTCCTCCCCTCGCCCTTCGCTTTCCTATGTCACCCGACTGCTATCAGTAACGAGGTTACAACTTACAGAGGTATCTGGTAGTATGGGTGGGTTGAACTTGCTTGAATGTACAAGCCTTGAATGTTTATAAACATACAACTTCATGGTCTGCACTACTCTATTGCTTCTATCCCCATTGTCACTATGCAAATCTTAAAGCTTTGTCTGGTACGGCAAAAGGCTAATTACTTTTTCAGTAGGGCCGTTTTGTCTAGCCTACAGAGAAAGAAAATCTTTATCTACTCTCTAGTAATATAAAACTATAGTTTGATACAACCACGAAGTTAAACTAGCACTATATCAATAAAGCCATGATGTCTTTTTTCACCAGGATGGATTATGGGAGTGGATGACTCAATTTGAGTAAAGCACTCAATTAAAAAAAAAGTATAACCCTGTGGTTGTCCTTACGTCAGTCAGAAACGTTTTTCTTCAAGTGCTTAGAAATAATGGATTATCGTTGCCCCTAGCCACCCCAAGGCCCCAAATCCATCAGACGTCTGTGCCCTAAAAAGAAGATAGGCCTTGACGTCATAGTGACGTGTGTGAGACACCTAAAAACTCGTCAAATACTCCACCTACCACAGAACCCTCCCCTTTCAGTGGTCACCTCCCCACCCGACGTTTGTGTACTCAGATTGTTGTGGAATCAACAAGTAAGGCGAAAAAGGGGGGCAAGAAAATCCTGTCCACTTTGGGAGAAACATCTGCGCGGCGCGTCACACGTGTAATTAAATAGCTGTTTTTCTCCGCTTCTTACTTTGGGCGGTTTTTCGGCCCCACTTGCAGGGTGTCCCCAGAATGTCAACGTCACCGTGTGATTACCCACCCCCCTCACTGTTCACACCCCTCCCCGCCCTGGAGGACGCTCGCTCCAGGGGGTCGGGGTGGGAGGCAGCAGGAGGAGGAAGCCGTTGGGAGTCCCAAGTGTAGTTCACAATCATTCGGTTAAGTTTAAGGAAAAGTCGCATGATTATTTCTTTAAGGGCATAGTGTATTTGAGTATGGGCAGGCGATGTAAAATATGACAAGGCTCCGTGCGTGTGATTAATTGAGATGCACAGCAAATTTGCTGAAGATAAATCGGACCAATCAACACATTGAGGTCTGGATTTCTGAGCAAATGATTTGCACCCCAACTGCCTGACCATACGTTCCTCCATCAACTATAGGGCCCTGACTACCAGTGTTCCTTATTTAGCCTGGTCGTGCAATGTTGGGTCAAAACATCAACTATTCCAATGTTTAACACGATACTAATCAGACACTTTGGGGATAAGCCCAGATGTAGCCCAGTTGTAGTAAAGGTACCAGTACAAACAGTATAATGTAGAGTTTGAAGATTTCTGGATGTTGTCACTGCAATACATTTAGATACTTAGATAATGTGAGTTTTTGAAGTTATCTCAAATTGAAATTGATTCGCAGAACCATGAAAAGAATTTGAAGGACAAAGTAATAAAAGGGAAACAAACTGAAAGTCCGATTGCATTTTGATAAAAACTCAATGCTATATGAAATATCGTTTTGAATTCAGAACTATTATTTTTGATACAGAAATTACATGCTATGATTCAGTATTAAAGATGCATCTCAGGTAGATAGAGTGTTTATCCACTAGTTGAGTGACCTTCCATGGTGTGGGTGGGAGGTGGCTGGAGGCCCGCTGACACCTGAGACGACCTGGAGGCGGGTGGTGGTGGCCGGCTGAGACAAGAGAAGCCGTCTCAGTGGTTGGACCTCTCAGTGTCTCCGGGCCTGAGGGCCCCGCGGTGAAAACAACATGCTGAACCCTGCCAGCCAAACACGGCTCTCAGCCGTGTAATTGGTGTTACTTTTCTCCTAATGCCACCGGCGTATTGTTACCAAAGGTCAAAGACATTGCCACTGGTTTAACATTTACCTTTGCATTAATTCAATTCAGGACCTTTTCCATGGCTTTCACAAATAATTTACCCATCTTAATTTTGCTACTCCCAAACAACGACCAGTGAGCTTTGGATTCATTTTCAAGGGATGTAAGTTTTCATATTTTTTTTATCTGGTTTCAAAATTTCAGATTGTCGTCAGATTTCAGATTTTTTTCCACACGGAGGGAACCCATCTGCTCGAATAATAATTTTCAAATTTAATACTTACGTTTTATAGCATTTTAAGATAATCGTATGTTTTCTTTCTTGGGTTGCGTGCTCTCGATTAAGGATATAGCAGGACATTTTGCAGTAATAGGACTTTCTAAAGTTGCGAAGAATTGGCAGGTTGCCCTATTGAATTGTGTCTTAAAGCACCAAATTTCGAGAGGCAGAAGCGGGTGGGCTGGACTTTGTATGGCCGCGCCGACTGGCAGCCCCCTGACAGGCTCCCGGCGACGGTCGCGTGCAGGTCGCCGTCTGAACGTGACTGTGAGAGCAGTTGCTCACAGCGACTCAGATATGCCAAGAGCTGCTCGCTACTACCTGGAACTGCCCCCCTCTCAGTCCCACCCCTTCTGGGCAAGGTGACCGCTGTTCCTTCTGGGCTAGGTGACCGGGGAGAACTTTCAGACGGATCCGATTTATTGAGGGCCTATAATTCTTGCTGGGACCCTTTAACCGTATCATTACACCGACTCATTCTATTGTAGTCTCCGGTTTTATCGGTGCATATTGGGGGCGGTGCGTACGGACAGGTGGGACATACCACTACTATGAAGTTTCCATAATTTTCAAGGTGTAAAATAGGTGTACGTTGAGGGACGTCCCATACAAAGACGATACATAAACGGTTTATACTGGTAAACTTCTTTCCAGAATACAGAGATTGTTGTCGGTTTTCCTATTTTTGTTTGTGTCACCAAATCGGGCCGATGCTTTAACTAAGTATCGCAACTTTTCAGTGAAATCAAAGTGACAAACTTTCCTCACGTATCAATTACCGACTCCATGGGACAATATCTAACTTAAATATAAGCTTCTCCTTTGTAGTTTTGATATTAACTAAGTTTTTATGTGATCATGGTAACTATTGCTACATTTGAGAGGTAAATACGTCACATAAAATAGTCATGGTTCAAATTTAATGCCGACAAATATCGTGAAATAAAAGACTGCCGAGTATTACTTTTGTGGCTTGCCTTTGAAATCCTTGTACAACAACGTCAGATATAATTGGACTCATAATCGGACATCTCCTGTTCATTTTACCCCGCTTTGATAGGATTTTCTGCCACTAAACTAGTCATTTAATACTGTATGTTGAAAGTGAAAATGCTCCAAATGAGCGAGTTTACACAGCTCATCTCCTCTTGTAAAGTAAGATAATCTTTTGATAAAAATGACACCGACTGTAAACTGCGACTACCCTCTTGAAAGGTAAGGGGAGTCTTTGACAAAACGACCCGTTTTAACAAGGGATGGGCCTACTGCTTATGTGAGCATTTGTGTAGAGGGCGGGGGGATATATCAAACTAGGCCCCATTTGAATCATAGTTTCCCATATCTAGAACATAGGCGTACTATTCATAGAAAATTGAAAAGTGGTTAAACTGTATCAAACCAAACTCTCAGCTTTTGGTGAACAGGTTATTCGATTAGAGAATCAGTTGTGTTAAAAGCTCCATGTTTCGGTTGTTTAAAGCCTTCATCAGGATCATATAAAAGGACCTACCCGTTTGATTCGTTCTGTAGTTCGAGGCCATTTCTCCTTGTGGATTATTAACATTGACGGGAGATCCGTATGTTATAGAGACCAGGTGACTTCGTTCTGTTATCAGTGCTAGCTTGGGGTAGAATAAATGCATACTTGTTAAGCTTAACCAATTTTCAATATCGTATCAAACTCTAGCAGATGTTGACAAACATTTCAGAAAAAAAAACAATATAATTATATACCATATAACGTTGAGAATTAAATGCATATATATTCAAATCGAAAGAACTGAAAAATATTATAAATTATACCATAAATGATGTTGAGTACCAGCAGCAAAAAAAAATCAAATCATCAGCAGAATTCCCAGGGTGGGTGCTGATTCCTTCTGCAGGTGCCCACAAATACAAATCCAGATTATAGCCTGGCAGCGGTGTCTATAATAAGTAAACTACAATCTGGGTCAAGGTAACGCAGTGCGTCCTTGTGGCTTTGGTCTATATCCGCCCGGTGTCATACGTCATACCGTCTCTTAATACGTTGACGTGGGAATTATAGGGTACTATTAGGTATGGTGACCAGTGCCCATCCAGGCCATGTGATACGCCGTGTCTATAGGGGACACGGCTTTATTTCCGGCCTGTCCCGACCTTTGACCCAGTCGATGACCTGTGTGTCACCTCCATTCCCTGTCACCACTGCCTGGTATTGATTGAAATAACCATTTGGGGAGTTGTTATGTTGGCTATGACAAGGTACTCAAAATGCAGTGTGATTGTTTGGAATAATAACATGAAGCGTGAATGAACTACCTAATATGTTGTTTGGGGTCTGAATGGGATTAATATAATGTATCCTCTGCATGGATTTTTCCTGGTGTTCCCTTGCTACTCATGTGCTTTATGCAACAATGTTCTCAATGTAATATGACTGCGTTACATAAGTACATGTACATGTATACTGGGTGTATATTCCATATCGAGAACAATGTCTTCATTTACATGATAGTTAGCACTTCTAGAATCTGTTCTTACCCTCTCTCGTATAACCTTTTTCTGAAGTTGACTACGAAATACACTACACAATCAGACATCAATAAAAACATGTTGATTTAAGAAACGTAGATATTCATGTTTTGTGGGGGTTTGGTTTGCCTGTGCCACCTGTCTCACCTAAATACACTAAAGATGTAGAGTTAGAAGTTTAAATTACAGGCGCAAACTCCTCATGTAACAATCCCACGCTGATGGGGGGACTCATACTTAAAACCCATGTATCAAATTGTAATTCTTCTCGTCAATGGAATGACAGCCATTGATGTTAGTTATTTCCCTTGTCATGTTTCAGTCGCTTTATTTGATCATTACTGGCTCAGTTATAGTTATGACAGTGTCGGAGGCCTTTGAGAACTCGAGCCATTTCAAATACCACACTACTAAAAGTGAAGCAAAACCATCTCGTAGTAATTCTCATCTAATCGATGCAGTTGATTATATTTCCATAACACTGTTTTAATGGCAAGTTACAAAAAAGAAAGTGTGAATAGCATTTGAACATCCTCAAAACCAGTAAGTGAAGACAAGCATTAAACTACGTCCACGGTGTAATAAAGGCAGTCATATTTGCTTCTATGATTTTGGAAACACTTAGCATGAATACATTGTTCTGTTTGACCTGACTGTTTGACTGTTTTTCATAAGTGGGAGTGCATATAATGTTTACCAAGCTCTAACTTCAAAAGGGATTTGATAAAAGTACAATATTGAGCATAAGAATTATATCTATGGATAAGTACTTCAATTAGAGCAAAGTGAACGAATTGACCATTGAATTGATATATTAAATTATATCAGTTATACCAAAAATCCTAAATGTATTCTTGTTACAAAGATAGGCAATGCTAACTTTATTTATCGTTCACCTTATATATGGACATCATTAAAATCCCGTGACAACCTAACGTTGTGACTTGAAACGTGTCAGTGTGCAAACATAAACTCTGCCATTCACCCAATACATAAAAACATCACATATTACATCGCATCTATAGAGCCATGCGAGCTGCTCCTCAGAAGATCCATTTGAGCAGCTCGTGGAGCCATAACTCAGCCGCCTATGACAGGAGAGCTGCTCACATAGACCCTGCCTGTCGGGGCTGTAACTGCTCGGCAGCCCATTGTCCTCACTCTTTAGATGAGGTAGCGTTGATCAGGCCCCACCTGAATCCTGGCCGCCGGCTGTCCATGCACCAGGCCCTGCCACCACCGCCGCCCCACCCTTACCTGACGGCAGTGTGTTTGTTCGCACCCAGGTGGCGCTCCTCCAGAGCCCACCTGGCGGGCGAACGAGGTACTAGACATGATAAGTGTGCCACCAGCTTAGTTTAATCTACACCCCTGGCTCCTCGCTATCAAACCTAGCTACTTTGTAATCTATTCCTGCACTGAGAATCTCAATTTTGCTTTATATGAAATGAAATGAAAAAAAAAATGTATCTACAAAAATGAACATGTTCTTTTGCAACAGACAGTGGAGAGGGGAGAGACAAAGGAACAAATAGGTAGAGGTGTACAGAGATCATTAATACGTACTACTACTAATAATAAATGTAGGTTAATAATGGTTCCAGGTCTTTTGCCCTCCGGACCTTTGCCCCATATGCATGGACCTTGGTCCCTGGACTTTTGCCCCCTGGACTTCTACACCCAAGGACATTTTCCTTCAAGGACCTTTGCCCCCTAGGACTTTTGCCCCCCAATACTTTAATATAATTCTCACTACAGTGGCTCTTGAAATTATTTTAAAAGACATCCATATTGCTTTATTGAATCCATTATCACATGCCACTGAACCCTAAAAAGACCTGTGTCACTGTGTACAAATCTAAGGGTTTGGGGGCAATATTAAATTGGTCCCAATCAATATATCTAAGGAGGTGAGACGGGAGGGCCAGGAATGGGGAGGGGTGTCAGTATGGTATCAGTAGGAGGGGCAGGAAGGTGCCTTGAGAGGCACAGGAGAGGGCTAGGAGGTGCAGCAGGGGGAGATAGATGGAGAAGCCTTGTAAAGCATAGCTGCCGACAGCTGAAAGATTTTTGTATGTGGGGAACATTGGTCTTGAATATTGTATTTGATGAATATGAGAATTAAAAAAAAAAGAATTGATTGTTTATAAAGAAATTTAGATCTATAAAATCTTAATATTTCAAGTTTCTCAAGATATATACAAAAACTATTAATAATCTGTTTTTCCTAGATACATAAACATAACAATAGATAAAGATAATATTAAGTGAAAAAAGTTACTAAGGATAAATAATCAAATAATTTGATTTGCCCAAGTCCAGGGGGCAAAAGCCCGGGGGCAAATGACTAGGGGGCAAAAGTCCAAGGGGCAAAAGTCAGGAGGGGCAAAAGTCCTGTCACAGTTAAGAATACATCTAATTCCGAGTCACAATATCCATGTTGAAGCCCAAAACTTTCTATCTAAAGTACGTTTCTGAAATCAAACTAGACAAAACTTTAGCACTCTCCTGTTTGTATTTGAAATTGTTTTTTGAGAATGTTGTCTTTGGTCTGTTACGATGATAAGCTATGTATTATACATAACATCTCGCCGATTGGACATGTTTTATAAATGCCATAACATTATCCTAGTCTGATATACAAAAAACTGGAAGGAGGCGCCCTGTGAACATGGTACTATCATGAATTCATTTAGTGTTTCTCTTTACTATGGCCGGGCACAGTTATTTGCTTTTTCTTCTGTTTTCATTAACTGGTTTTTCGATTAGCAAGAAAAATGTGATAAACTGCAGAAGTTTTAACAATATGATTTACATAATTATATGACATGAGATCTCTATTGTAGTATGAACCTCCCCCAAGTAAGCATCCATTACAATCTGATTAACCCACTTCATACTTCACCTTTGTTACCTCTGTTAAACTCTTTGAAGACGATTATAATGATAAAAACCTCACCGTCTCATAAACCTTATATATAGCAAGAAACATACCACTACACCGATTATTGTATGAAAATATGTGTCTTGTACTGTTCATCCATTGATCACGTTATAGGGATATGAACGATATCAACTCAACGGCTGATTTGAGTTGCTGAGTCCGAAAATCCTATATCGCAGTGTGGCCTCAACCGCTCATGTAGAATCAGGTCTATCATTTCATGATAAGAAATTCTTTTAGACAAGTGCAAATATTTAACAACCTTCGTTTGAGACATCAATATAAACACATGTTTGGTCTCCAGTGATTTGATTGTTGTATCAGGTCAGTAGTTTTCTTTATTGTTGGCAATTTATCAGTCAAACCATTCTTGACAATTACCAGCAGATTACATCATATTTCCTACTGTTTAAACATTGTGTAGCTACAAAGCTTTTTGTTATATCATAGAAGGGCATTCAAAGTATGTCACATCACAATCAGGTATGACGGCTAGGTATGACAGGTCAACGACCGGCACGGTGGGCATTTTAGTAGGCTGGACGCCAGCCTCCCCCTCACTGTGTTGGGGGCCGTGTAGGGTCAGGTGGGAGGAGGTGGGATGCAGGCAAGTCTCGCCGTGTCAAGTCCTGTTGATTTATGCCAATTATAAGAGTCAACTTCAGACACATTAGAATACTAAATGAGCAGGCCGCAGTTGGCGGTCAGTGTCAGTAGGTCATCCTGCAAAAGAAAAACATAATACATTCTGTGGTGAAAATGCATGATTTCAACTTATGGAGGAACTGCAGTGTCGTTCTTGTTATGTCCAACCATCAAAATATTACTTTTAGTCTAAATATTAGTTTTTCTCTTTAGGAAAAAATTGTAATTATAACTTCTTTGTTGTACACAACACGTGCAAAACGTGGTATACAAACCCATGGTTATTATATGGTATTTCATGGGATAATGGACGACAGGAAATCTTTTTTATATTCTCAGATCAAACATGCAAATCACAGAAATCCAACTACGACCTCTCAAAGATGATGTCAATGTAAACTGATTTGTAAGTGTAGTTGAAGGTTTTGTGATCTTAACTTGACTGTTTTGTCTCGTTAACTTCCGCGAAACGGTCCAAGGCCTCCCATTGTCCTCTGCCACCTTCCCGCCTTAATTAGGTTGATATTGAGTCCCCAGCTGTACTTTACATCCCTAAAATGTTTTATGGGACTTGCCATAATGGTCACTTTCATGAATGCTCTTCCCATGAAATGAGACCAATTTCATATAGGCTTATGCTTCGGTTACTGATTACCTGCATAGCCCCTGTCATCCAACCTCAGAAGGTTTTATTTAGTTGTATTTCACATATAAATCATATGTTACGTCTTAACACTGCAGACCAATTGTATGGAAGCAGTTGGGAATAGTTATGATTACCCCGCTTTTTGAGAATAGCGTCAAATACCTGAGTAAGAGGTATTATTGTGGTAGTGGAAACTGCAGGGATCAGAAACAATTGGGTGAGGCCAACAGGAGTGGTCAGTCAGTATCCGGGGAGAATTGGACAGGTGATTGGGGGAATCTGGTAGGTAGATGGCCTTTGGTCAGCAATGGTCATCAGGCTGTCATGGCAACAGGTGAGGGGTTTATGGACGGGGGCGGGGTGGTGGAGGGGGGTCAGGGGGCGGCCACATCAGCTCAGATTAACTCACCACAGAGAGGTGCTCACGGCCATAATGTGGGGGTATAAATCATGGCACACCTCTCTCCTCCGCCCACACTTCCCCTCTAGCTCCTATCCTCTTTCCCGCAGATATCCCCATTACCTCCCACGTACGCTGCATTTCCATCAATGAAACAAAGAGAATGCCTATTGTGAAGGGAAGAATACTCGTGAGTGAAGTTAAAAATAGCATCGAATACCAGCATCATGCATGTGATTTATTGGCTTCTGTTGAGTAGCTATAGGACTGGTATCTACCTATGATGACGCCATCGCGTCGTTGTCGAAATGAGAAGACATTCACAGTGGATTGACACTGAGTTGCCACGACATGAACCATTACGAAAAGGCACGTATGTTTACAAAAACATGCACACTTGCAAAAGCAGCACGGGACAGGGTGATTACAAATTGGCATGTGCTGTTGCACAAAAAAAAACAGTAATACGGTTACACAAATGACACGTACAGTTACACTTCAGTAATAATACCCATTTTAGTATTTGCCTGTAATTGCCCAAGTCTCATACCATTGCATTTGAAACCATACATGTCCAAAAGAGCCCCAATTGCGTAAATCAACAGGGGTCATCGTTTGTTTTTAGTAAATGGATAAATAATGTATAATCGCCTTGAACATAATATATTGGCCCCTTATAAGCGCCCCTCACTTATGTTGGCTATCTCCCAGTAGACCATGCAGTAATGACCACACTCTCAGACTACCATCCCTGGTATTCTATTGCCTGGAGGCACAGTAATATTCACAAACCCAGTGTTTTGATTATGACGACGGCCGTGACAGTCGTCCCAACCGCGTCCGACTCAGGAAACTGGGTGAGCGCGGGTCACAATTCAATTACTCACCTACAAGCAACCTGCATTGTTTTCACGCGTACCAGTTCTGGGAACAGGACCATTCTCTCAGCCCGGTCTGTTTTTTATCCTTTATTTTCTAACTGGCCCCTCCATCTTTCTCCCATCTGAACAGCGACTCGCGTTGATTTGTTCCGTCGGAGATCATTCGTTTTTCATTCCCTCTAATTAGCGGCATCTGGCGAGCTAATGAAGTAATTCCTGTAGTTTCCCGATGGGTTGGCAGCCAGTGCCATGTTACTCATTGCTTTAAGCGTTTCATTTTGGGCGAGCAGTGTTGATCAGGTTGGACTTTTCCATCAGGCGTGTTTTATTCACATGTTGCTGTTTTTGGCCGGCCATGTAATTTCCCCGGTCAACATGAGGATGTCCAGGGTGCTGTGAATTGACACGTTTTATACTCGTTCCCGTCGGGAATCATTCGTTTACAATGCAACTCATCAGCTCGTGAACCCTTTTATCCCCCGGTTTAGCCAGGTCCAAAATGTATTTTAATTTCCCGATATTATCATCAAATATAAATGGCATATTCGCCTATCTTAAACACTGTCAATATCGCCAGTGAATTCTGCGAAAGAAAGGTCTACAAAAGAAACAACCATTTTAGCCAATTGCCTCCCCCACCATCAACCTACGCACACATTTTATGAACGCATTTCCAGTGAAGTTATTGCATACTACCACAATTACTTGAAAATCCTAAATGCAGACTACGATAAGTGGCGGTTCCGGTAGGACATTAATTGTGACGTGGGCAACATAACAATACCACTTCAGGTGCACTGCCACCTGAAGCAGAAAGCAATGATTACACACCAAGGTACAGCACCACCCCCATCCCCAGGGGGTCAACAGTCATGTTCCCCCACCCCAACCCTGCCCATCCAACTTCTCCCTAACTTGTTTTTCCCCTTGTACCTTGGCAGACTTTTTGGACCTAATTTTGGCGACTCATCAATATTCATCAATTAAGGCGACATGTCCTCTACTCGACACAGGAGGAGTGAGCTGTCAGGCGCTAGACAAAGGCCTCCAGGCATCTCCCGGGAGTTTTAGTATTCCCCCCACCAGGAGCAGTGGCCTACTGCACAGCAGGCCCATAAATCACAACTGTTGACAGAATTAACAACTAAAAGTAGGGATTCTCTGACTGAACCATTAATTGGTCAAGAGTGCCCCGTGGACAAGCTGCATCCGGCCCCAGGGACAAAGAAATATTGCAGGTTACCGATGAAAGATGAGAAATAATAGAAATGATTATCTGGAATTCTTCCAAAAAGCATGTTTATTTCATGTGTATGCCTTTCCCTTTTAAGCACTACCAGCTTATCCCATTACAGTTTTTCCTATACGTTAATTAACGTGAGGTGAAAAAAATGTATGATGGATTGGTTTGAATGAGGTTACCATGAAATAAGTCTGCCCGTGAAGGACAGCAAGCATTTATAAACGCTGTTAGGATATTATTTGGGGGCCCCAAGGCCCACAAATCTAGCCAGAGCGAGGAACGACAGTAAAAGCCGAGTCGTGACGTCACCACCCTCCTATATCTTACATAGTAAAAAAGCCTCAAACACACGATTTCTTCACCAAATTCGGAGGTATTTCTGACGGTGCTAAGGCCTAAAAAAATATATCAGTATATGTCAAAACATCTCAACTGGTGAACTTAAGCGTAAGGGAAAGAAATATTCAGTATTAATACGTTTTCGGGCCATGTTTCTGAGTCCCATTTTACAGAAAAGCGCCTGCCAGCCTCTCGGGTCGGCGGGAAGAGGAGGCTTGGCCCGTCGACCAATCAGCGTTCTTCATTCGATCACGTGACTTTCGGCCTTGAACTTGTGAATATTTAATGAGGCGTCGACCAATCAGCGCCCTCCTCTCGATCACGTGACATCTCATTTGCATATCGCTGTCGGGGCCATCGACCAATCAGCGTCCTCCTTTCGTACCACGCGATACCCGCGTGCTTTGAGCAGGATGAAGAAGAACCCGACTGCCATGCTGTCCCCGACCTATGCACCCGTATTTCACCATGAAATCAATCGTTCTAACCTTAGTTATTGGTATACACAGATAGATTTCGACCCATAGCTAAGCCTCCCACTGTCCCAGAATCGAAAATAATGCGAAATAACGCGTCTAAACGCGTAAATGCATCGCGATGTTTTCTTGCAATCCTTCGCCTCCCCTGTTGACAGAGCCCAGACCGCCCCGCTCTGCCGGTGGGGACGGTTGGTTGTTGCGGGGGCTGCGCCTTCTCTGCCTGGATTACAGCGGTATCTGATGCTTTCAATATATATATTTTGGACGTCTGGACTCCCTTAAACGCATACAACGCATTGAATACTCATGCGGGAACTATGCGTTCGTATCGAAGGCAAAACATTGGATCAATCGTACACGTGGAGGCACTGTCACTGTCACACCGTCAACATGGCCGGGTTCTCTCCCTGCACGCCTGCACCGATTCATTGAAATCAGGAAACCAGGATGACATTGGACTAAACCCAATAATTGTGGAGGATTTAAGCATTCGGAAGCATTCAGTTATACAGGTAGGTACATATGATATATCTTTTCCAGCAGTTCAAATGATAGGCCTAGACAAGCTGCTGGACTCAGCCTCTCGGGCATTCGACATTTGCAATCTGAAAAATAATTATTTTAGGCCTTATTACCCCTACCAAAATGAAAGTGATGTAGATATCTATGTTCCCATATATCTCAAGGTCCTATATATCATAATATAGATTGATATTTTAGGCCTGGAAACGCTTGCAAGAATATTTTACAGATGGTATGAAAAAATGACTGGACTCAGATAGGCCTAAGCCCCCTCCGACACTGTCAATGTTTTATGGCGGCTCCGACAGCAATTATTTATGATCCAAAGATTAAAAGATTTGAGAAATTGTCACTATAGTGTCATTTTTCCTTACCTACCATCGAAATATTCAATCTGAACTTTAATATGTCTAGGCCTAAGTCACTGTCATTCCCATTCAATGTTAAAACATAGCCGTCACACTGTCAATAAGTTCTCTGGTGCTGTCAGACCAAAATACTCGATAAATATTGAAACCTGGGCCCCCAATGGCAAGCATATATGAAATATATGATGGCACGCTTCTTGTTCTTAAAAGGAAACAAAATCCTTAATCAATTTAATTCAGAGTTGGACTAATAACAGCATATAAAACATAATAAAGATGACTCCAGCAACTATTATATATCATAAATCATGACGAATGCCCAAACGAATATAGCAGCATTATTTTAGAATCGATGGGAAAGAGCTAGCTGCATTGTAAACTAATTGTGGACCCTAAGCTCTTCTAACAATGGTTGCTAATCAGTAGAACAGTTATCATGATGAAATACAAGACTACAACATTAGCAGACTCTGAATTCAGAGCTCAGTAGGCAACTGCTGCAGGTATTTATAAAGCCAGGACAGGCCTGTAGAGAAATGAGTCTAGGACGAGATGGGACAAGTTTGCAAATGATGTTCCTAATATTTGCAACAAATGATTTTCCTAACCAGCTAACCTCCCTGCCAAATGCAAGTCAGACAATTTTGTAGTATTCCTCTTCTACGACATTTAGAATTACAGAATTGCATTGCTAATGTTTCTGATGCTAATGCTGTTTAGTTTCAATACTTGTTTCCAAACTATACACTTAAATCTACAAGAGCTATCACCAGGTCACAGTTAAATCGTGTAAAGAAATATCATTAACACATTTCATTTGTGTGTATTTTGTTATTCAGATAAGGCCAAACAAAAACAATTGTTGTGTTCAGGTAACCCTACCTACCCTAAATTTTTGGCCCTACCCTAACTTTTTTTTAAGGAAATTTTTAATTATTTTTTTCAAAATCCAAAGAATTGACCTAAAGTACCATGGAAAACCATAAAGCAGCACATGGATATTCAGGGCATGTATTTTAGATGCTAAAAATGCTTTTTGAGAATATTTGGAATATCTTTTTTATTTCCAACACTGGCCGGGTCTCTTTGGCAAGTAAAAAAAAAAAAAGCAAAAAAAAAAAGTTTTTTCGACCTACCTACCCTATTTTTTCCGACCTATGTTACCTGAACACAACAATTTTTTTTTTTGGGGCCTAACCTCATTGTTCATTTCCCATTATGCTTAGGACACTAAGTCAAGCTTTACTTACCCTTAAGATCTCGACACTGTTTTGATAATGCAGTAACATTCAGAATAAAGTGAACATGCACATAATATTAGGCAGGATGACCTAGTATTTAAAACATAAGTTACAACGAAATAAGGAAAATAGGTGGCAACTTCACATTGCATCACATATTTGACCCTATATATGCAAAACTTCCGAAATGGTTATGGGTCTCGGTTATTTCATTCATTATGTTTTATTGTCTAAACATACTTCAAAGCAAAACTTTACCAAATAAAAACAAATAATACAGTTGGAAGAATTCCATCAAAGCGTATGTAATTTCTCTTTCTTTTTCAAACTGCCCCAAAGCAATAGAAGGGACATCGGTCATCTGTTTTTAGTTGGTCTTTTTCTTCAAAAGATGTTCATACCCTCTCTGTCATACTCTGACCATCCGCATGTCTTGGCCTGCGCCACCGGAAGCTAGTAATAGTCCCCTCATTTCCCGGCTTGCCAACTGAACCATGTGTACTGGGGCGCATAACAAAACAGTTAGGTGTCATTAGTTAAGGATTGA
Source organism: Lepidonotus clava (assembly GCA_936440205.1). Taxonomy (NCBI): domain Eukaryota; kingdom Metazoa; phylum Annelida; class Polychaeta; order Phyllodocida; family Polynoidae; genus Lepidonotus; species Lepidonotus clava. Next base: position 28,229,650 of record OW387135.1, read on the forward strand.
TTTAAGGTTTCATGTCGACGACCACAAGCCAATTCTAGCCCCATGTCGCTGTCATGTAGGTCTGATTGATGGCTGCCATCTTACCTAAGAAGACACAGTACAAAGCTTAAAAAGTTGACCATCAGTTCTGTTGGGAAGCGCCCCGACAGGTAAATGGTAGTCATTAGATTGCTGTGTTGAATGGCCATCGACGTGATGGGAGTGGAGAGAGTTATTTAATGGACTTGCACTTGTATGTGTGGCCTTTTTACACTTGTCTGATGAATGTGGGGAATGGTCTAGAATTTGTGAGTGGAGTTGGAGCTAGACGGGCACATGGCGAGTTTATTAGGAATAGACACAAATATTTTTCTCGGAAATACCATGTGAAGAACTGTGTTGAACTGTTCACAATGTACCGTTTTCGAAGAATTGCACAAATAGATTCATAAGTATGTGTCTATCATCGTTACAGGTGTCTTTTCTTTCTCTTTTAAAGTTTCAAGCCATTGCAAATTTATTCATCTACATTTACTTTCTCTGGCCTAAAACTGATTGTGCGTTGTGATGAAATAACACTTCCTGGTCACATGTGTAACACTACTCTTACTGGAAGTGGATTGTTGTGGTAATTTGTCATTCCTTGCTTAAATTGGAAAAAAAAATCATTCCAAATTATGACACCATCTGGAAAAGGGATATGACATCAACTACCCGTAATTCAATTTTGATAAATGAATAAACGGTGTTGGTGGTTATAATCTTAAGCTCCAGAAAAGTATCAGACTAGGTAAAATGTTTTCAGAATTATAATTATGCCTCAGTATCTTGTTTCTATCTATAAGTATAACGTACTTGATAATTGACTTGGTGACAACTGCTTATCACGTGAGTTGACCGTATCGAGTGACTGGTCATATACCTCTAAAACTTAGCACATCGTTTCGATACTGCCCGGCTACTCGTTTGATTTCAATTAATATGGATACCGAAATAATTATTTTGCAGAAGTGAAAATTGTTACACGTTTCTAAATTGATACACTGGGATATATTGGGAGGTAGCCTTAAACACGAACGACAGAACTGTCCCCGGACAAAGACAGACTGATTAGATAACAAAAGAACCAGCAAATTGCATTCGAGATTGCAATCCTTACGGCCAGTCACATGTGTATACGTAGACGTAGATCTCTGTTAAGGCCTCATACTTCGATCGAATGTACCAGTTAATAGAAAGGAATTTATCATAATTATACATTAAAGTCCACGTACTCAGCGATGTGAGACCATACATCCCCTTTGGGCTAAAGTACGCATTAGATTTGTACAGGAACATGCACGCACTTTTATACACACATTTTCAAACATTGCAGACCGCCACCACCCCTTCCCCCCATTGATGCGTATGTACTCAATGGAAGGCCCTTAAACTAAACAGCCTAATAATTCCAGATAATTTATGTGATTTGAAATTGAGCTTTACTGAAAATAAACCCAATGGGAACTTTGCTCTATAAATTGCATTCTTGTAAATCCTTGCAGTTCATGAGTTAAATGTCAATAGGTAATCAGGGTAATCGAGCGGCCGTGGAAACTTAATTAGAAGTTAATTCAATTCTGTTCTTATGAGACCCATAGAGTCAGTCCCGACCGAAGGACCAGCGACCTTTTAGTTTTACGTTGAGGTAGTTTTTACTTTTTAACTTATCAAAATTAAATTAGTTTACACGTCACAATGATTTTGTTCCTTTCATCAAAGGTTTATGGAAGGTAAATTCATTATTGAGAGGCGGCAAGCCTCTAATATGCCTTTTTGCGTCCTGCCGCCGTATTACTTAATGCAAAAGGCCGATACCATGAATTGGTATCATGACATAACTGGTTGACTTCTCTAGGTTTTCACCTACTGACCTCTCCAGTTCCGAGGTGAATTACTAAGTTAAATGCCTGTAGTAGTGCATAATGACCCGACTGGCACGTACCGGGGTACCTCTTTCATAACCGAGATACTCCTCAGATATAATGAGGTAATTAACAAGGTTGCACTCTCCTCAACACAATTACCCCTTCCGTCCATCAGTATATCAGTTTATGTGTATACCTGTAGTATTATATAACAGAAATAAAAAGTAAAAAAAAATATGGTATGGCTGACTGACTACTCTCCATTACCAAATTTTCGATATTTTGAGATAATCTGTGTTCCACAAGTACTTTCAAGACAACCAATATACTATATAATTATATATGGTTAGACCAAGCCACCTCAATACATTCCAGGGGTGTATCACTGACCGACAATGCAATCGCACATCGCTTCGATACTGCTCGACTACTCGTTTGATTTCGACTACTCGTTATGAATGCCAAAATAATTATTTTGGAGAAGTGAAAACTGTCAAAGGTATAATTTATGTTGGATCGTTTCTGACACGTCATATGTGTAGCGGTATATCGCATGGCTGGTTGACGATTCTCCTTTACCTCACAATTACCCTATCAGTTTATGTGTATACCTGTAGTATTATGGTATGGCTTACTGACTATCTCTCCATTGCCAAATTTTCGCTATTGGATATTTTGAGATAATGATATGTGTTCTACAAGTACTCTCAAGACAACCAATATACTATATATGGTCAGACCTGGCCACTTCAATACATTCCAGAGTATCACTGGCCAACAATGCCAAATCCCATTTCATAATGAGGATCATAATTATGTCAAGTCCTGTTGATTTACCTGACTACTTTCAAGGTGAAACATAAGAAATTGTATGATTGCACCGCATAGTATCTGCCAAACTCTACTCCAGCGTGTATTTATCCTTTTCACAAATTTCAATTTACAGGTGCTTTTTTCATGCATAGGGTGTGTAGACATTTGCTAGATTTCAATCTTTGGCCAGGCCCGTAGCGAGCTTTTTTGAAAGGGGGGTTCGTTTTTTTTGACTAATAGCATAGACATACATAACATAGATAGGAAACTTGTGTTGTTTCTAGATTTTCCTTGTCTCGGATAGCTCTCCAGGTATAGCCAAGAGTAAAGGTTTTTTCACACCTGCTTGGAGAGTGTGAGGTGTGAGACTGCAGTTTCACACCTTTTTTGGCCTAGTACCCAAATGATCTTCAAAATTTATATCACTACAATCAAAATGTACTCAATAGGAATGAATAGAAAACAAAATTCTGGTTAAGAAGATACCAAAAATAACATATTTATGTCAATTAGAAATAAAGATATTGACTAATGAAAATTGGAGAAAATTGAGAAAAATAACAAATTTGTCAAAGTTTAAGAGTTAATTTTAGGCAAATCACAAGTTGGATATCCAATTAAGCTTTTATACTACCATGGGTAGTTACACTCTATGTGAAATAATTGGTTTTATATGTAGGAAAAATTTTTAAACGGCCAAAATCTGACTTTGAAGAAATGTCGGAATTAAATTGTATATTCTCAGGAAAAGTGACATATATTCACTTTAGAACCCAAATACAACTTTATGCCCCCCCACAGAACCTAATTAGGTCACAATGGGATAGGACATTGTTTCATCAATCACACTGGTGAATATTAGAGCCATAAGTGGCATATAAATGGGTTTTTGGGATTATCACTTGACCCATTTGAGCCACTGTCAGAATCCAACGAGTTTGATGTGATGGAAAATTGACAAAGTTTGGGAGTTAATTTTAGGCAAACCACACGTTGGATATCCAATTAAGCTTTTATACTACAATGGGTAGTTACACTCTATGTGAAATAATTGGTTTTATTTGTAGGAAAAAATCTTAAATGGCCAAAATCTGACTTTGAAGAAATGTCGTTATTAAATTGTATATTCTCAGGAAAAGTTACGTGTAGCCACTTTAGAACCCCAAATACCATTTTATGTCCCCCACAGAATCTAATTAGGTTATAATGGGATAGGAAAATGTCTCATCAATCACACTGGTGAATATTAGAGCCATAAGTGGCATATAAATGGGTTTTTGGGATTATCACTTGACCCATTTGAGCCAATGTCAGAATCCAACGAGTTTGATGTGATGGAAAATTGACAAAGTTTGGGAGTTAATTTTAGGCAAACCACACGTTGGATATCCAATTAAGCTTTTATACTACCATGGGTAGTTACACTCTATGTGAAATAATTGGTTTTATTTGTAGGAAAAAAATTCAAAAGGCCTAAATCTGACTTTGAAGAAATGTCGTTATTAAATTGTACATTCTTGGGAAAAGTGACATCCCCAAAACCGATTTATATGTCACTTATGACTCTGATATTCACCAGTGTGATTGATGAGACAATGTCCTAGCCCATTATAACCTAATTAGGTTCTGTGGGGGGCATAAAATGGTATTTGGGGTTCTAAAGTGGCTACACGTCCCTTTTCCCGAGAATATACAATTTAATTCCGACATTTCTTCAAATTCAGATTTTGGCCCTTTAAAAATTTTTCTTACTAATAAAACCAATTATTTCACATAGAGTGTAACTACCCATGGTAGTATAAAAGCTTAATTGGATATCCAACGTGTGGTTTGCCTAAAATTAACTCCCAAACTTTGTCAATTTTCCATTACATCAAACTCGTTGGATTCTGACATTGGCTCAAATGGGTCAAGTGATAATCCCAAAAACCCATTTATATGCTATTTATGGCTCTAATATTCAACAGTGTAATTGATGAAACAATGTCCTATCCCATTTTAACCTAATTAGGTTCTGTGGGGGGCATAAAATGGTATTTGGGGTTCTAAAGTGGCTACATGTCACTTTTCCTGAGAATATACAATTTAATTCTGACATTTCTTCAAAGTCAGATTTTGGCCTTTTAAAAAAATTTCCTACAAATAAAACCAATTATTTCACATAGAGTGTAACTACCCATGGTAGTATAAAAGCTTAATTGGATATCCAACGTGTGGTTTGCCTAAAATTAACTCCCAAACTTTGTCAATTTTCCATCACATCAAACTCGTTGGATTCTGACATTGGCTCAAATGGGTCAAGTGATAATCCCAAAAACCCATTTATATGCCACTTATGGCTCTAATATTCACCAGTGTGATTGATGAGACATTTTCCTATCCCATTATAACCTAATTAGGTTCTGTGGGGGGCATAAAATGGTATTTGGGGTTCTAAAGTGGCTACATGTCACTTTTCCCGAGAATATACAATTTAATTCCGACATTTCTTCAAAGTCAGATTTTGGCCTTTTAAAAATTTTTCCTACATATAAAACCAATTATTTCACATAGAGTGTAACTACCCATGGTAGTATAAAAGCTTAATTGGATATCCAACTTGTGGTTTGCCTAAATTTAACTCCCAAACTTTGACTAATTTCTAATTTTTCTCTATTTTTTTTCAATTTTCATTAGTCAATATTTTTATTCCTAATTGACATAAACATGTCATTTTTGGTATCTTTTGAATCAGAATTTTGTTTTCCATCCATTTCTATTGTGTACATTTTGATTGTAGTAATATAAATTGTGAAGAGCATATGAGTCCTAGACCAAAAAAGGTGTGAAATCCATTTCTAACACCTCACTCTCCAAGCAGGTGTGGCCCAACCTATGCTTTTTGGCCTGTAGCAGGTCTTATCAGTGCTAATTTGCATATGAATACCGAGACAGACATGCACCAGTCAGCCCAGGCAGTGTTTCCACTCTATCTTATGTATCTCTATGCTAATAGTTGTTTTCAGAGGGGGGTTGGTTTTTTGAATTTTGGGCTGAAATATATATATATATATATATATATTAGTATAAGTCATATTACATAGGAGGGTTTGTACAAGGGGGGATTCGTACGAACCCCCCTGGCTACGGGCCTGTTGGCCATCTGTTTCCCCAAAGGGAACAACATGACATTGTGAAGTTTATCAACATTAACTGCATGAGTCCACATACCAAACTACCTCGTGTTAAAAAAAACTGTATAAACCTCATGCACATGCTTCAGAATGCCCTGGCTGACCCCTATGACACGTTGCCTCCTGCACCCCGCTGACCGCCCTGTTTACCTGTACACTGACCACCGTTTACCTGTGTGTGTGTTTCAGGGGCCTCCGGGCAGAGGGTGCGTCTCGTCACCATCCCCCGCTACAGCACCACCCACACCTGCGTCCTCCTGAACCTGCGCACCCTGGAGTGCCAGCCGGTCACCTTCAACACCAGCCTGCCCCCGCCCAGCCAGAACAGCAGCCCCGACGTCGACAAATGACCACCTAGTACCGCCGGCCCAATGGACGGTTGAGCCCTAACGATTGCTTTTATGATGAGGGTATTACTGTGTAATGAGTAATCGAATTGAATCATGTTGGGTATAAATGACTTGGCTTGAAAGACTGAATAACCCATTGAGATATACTAAGGATGAGCGGAGAATGTTGAATGAAGTCCTATTCTACCTACTTCTTTTGGATTACTAGATTTCTACTGAATTGGAACAAAATATTCTTCCAACATTTTGTTTATTTTCAAATGAAAGTTCCTTCAATAAAATGTAAGCCATGACAAAACTTTGGGCCATAGCTGAATTTCTCTTCCTTTGAAATTCTCATATGAACAACGTATTACTAAAAAGGTTCTTCCTAATTTCCCTATTTCTATCTCCTCGTTTATAAACCAAAATGTAAACTATACGAAACTAAAGTAAACCAGGAACCCTCTGACATTCATGGGAATCCCCTGTTGAACTGTTCAAGCCCGAGATGCAGGAGGTAATTTATAAGCAGCTGTCAAAAAGATCCACAGGAACAAACGTGGGTTCCACACATAAATCATCGTTTTGTGTAAATTTACCCCCATATATTGTCGTATTAAACTAGGATCTGTCACTGCCTCGCAGTCCAAACAATACTCTTTCCACCATATCGTTTTGGAACGATTGAATCTTTTTTAATTGAGTCGTTTATTATATAGTGTCTCCACATTTAGTCGCACAGACATGTGCTCAATTAAATTAATCGATGACTTGGGCAATGTGAATAATTGAGTCAAGATTAATCACACCGTCAGGTTAGGTTGCGTAGAATCAATAAAAGTACTTTTTGTCATTGTAAATGTATTGTCTTTTTTTTATCAGATTAATTGACTTATTCTAGGCATCCTATAGAGTTGCTGCATAATTGGTATAATGGTTTCAAATCAGGTGCCACTTTAGAAATATTACTTTGGAATTTGATCATCCTTCTCCCTTAACATAGTAACTGTATCACATTTTGAAGAAATGAAAGAAAATTAATCTAAATTACAGTGGAACATTGCGCATGGACAAATCGAAAATGGCGGAAACAGGGAAAATAAACCATCACTCGAAAAAGGAAAAACATTCGTAAATTTCGCTTTTCCTGCTTCTAGTTTTCCTGATTCCTAATAATTATTTGCGCCTTTGCAGAACGATGGTAACATCTATTTTGTCGGATCTTCCAGGACGATTCAACTCTGATACGAGTTTATTGCTTGAACAAATTTTAGAGCAGAATAAATCGTGGAAACTCGACAAGGAAACATGGAATTTGAAATTGAAATTTATCCTGTAATTATCAATTTTAACAGACCAGTTTGAAACCGTTCGAAATGCATGCAAGCTTCTCAATATGTATTCTTCATATACAAACTTTCTAGTTTCTAAATGTTAAACCAACAAGAAATAGTAATGGTCTGTACTTTGGTTCCTAGTATCACCCTGAAACACGGGCCACAAAATAACAGTAGAAATTCACATAAGTATAATGACATAATAACTCAGCACATAAGCATGTTCATTTTGCTAACCATTATTTCACATTGGGAAACAATAGACCAATTAGACCAAAAAAAAACGCTTTCTAATGTTAGCAAGTAAAAGTAAAACCCCACCCATTGGCATTTTACTGGTTTCATCGATAAACGCCTTCATATGTACGGGCATGTTAGTATTGTTACTGGTTCCACCGATAAGCTGGTATATAGTCATGTGTGTCAGGTGGTGTACACAAACGGCATACATAATGTACACAATAGGCGTGCACAGTCAGAATCCTTCGTGCCACCTGAACTCTGGTTCCCATCGCATCGAACGCCGAGGGAAAACCAAAAGTTGCTGCTGGAATCTCATTTTGAATAATTAATGGGCAATAAAACCTACTGGAAGTGGGGGGATTTGACGTCAAAGCTATAGCGTATGTAGCATCTGTGCTCCCTGGTGTGCTCAGCGTTGATTGTATGTTACTCCCTCTGATGTCTGATAATTAAAGTGTTCCTTTTAGTAAATCGATTTAAGATAATCAACAGCAAAATAAGACATTCAGTAAATCATAGGCGTGTTACCAATATAATTTACCAACAACCCCCCCCCCCCCTCCCCCATTTTGGTAATACCTGTCTGGTATGACTGTCGTGAATAGTTATGACTAATTGCACTATTTTTATTAATTGTGTATTAATTTGCACACACAAAATGGAATAGGTTACAGTGCTGTGGTTATATACATTACAAAGATTAGTTTAATTTCGCAGGGCGTCTTAGTGGATGTTTTCCCTGTGGGGATTACTGCCTTTAAGAGCAATATTATTTAGAAATTTGAAAGCTGATCTTATCTTTGATATAATATTTAGTATTAGAATCCTGTAAATGTCAAGAGAAACACTGAACAAACTTACGCCCGAGCTCCCATGTCTTATTAGAGGGCATCATTCCTGACCTTTCCAATTGTTTGTAAGAGCGGAAAAGCAAAAGAAGCATGATTACAATTCTGATGGCAGCTAACTTTGTTTGAGCCCAAGGAGGACGGACATTGATACGAATTACAGTGTTCATGGCACAAAAACGTCCGACGTTGAATTGCAACGTCTGACCTGACATGCCCCATCTGGAAACCTGTAATTGTTGCAGTCTGAAAGACTGAAAACTTTGGTAACCTGAGCACAGTGGCACCTAGTGATTAATTAATTGGTTCACATTTTAAAAGATGTTTGGTGAACATCCTACACTATTACAGATTACAGTTGACATAAAATACCTCTCCCATTCAGTCTCTTCCTGTAGGTATTTTTTTCAGTTTAATTGAAGATGATTGAAATAGTTCTTACACAGTGCATGGTTGGTTGCACAATGCCTTGATTGTTCATGTAACTATTGTTCAATATTGTTTTAATCACCACATGCACCGTAACTGGACACATGATACCGACAATCTTCAGTTGGCTTACTCGAACATCCTTAGGGCCCTATAGCTACTAGTTGGTTTTTTTCAGGTTGGCCGACTGATCGGTGCTAAAATCGACTGATCCGAATAATCGGTCGAGTTTTTAGTACATTTTAATTTCTAGTCTAGAAATCATCCTGATATAATCGGCCGATTCAGTATGGGCATAGAAACTTTTGTCCCATACCAAATAGCGCCAATCTGTGACCCAAGTTAGCCGATTCCTCGTAAAAAAAAAGAAAAGACCAACCAATTTTTGCACCGGTTCACCAAACAGTGCACAATATTGAAATGAATATGTTTGAAGTGAAAGAGCTGGTAAAATCGGTGGATTTTAGCATCAACTTGTCAGCCAACTTGGTCCAAATCGTCTAGTGGGTATGGGGCTTTGAGCCCTCCTCCCAAGCCACCTACCCTACCCCAGGGAACAGATGGGTCATAATCCCTGCGTCCATAGCAACCATGGTCACCTTTATCTCACTTGCTCCTCCCCTGCAACATGTGAACGCCATTTGGCCCTCAAGTAGGCATGATGAATTGATTTTGCTGCCGGTCTGGTCCCCTTGTTATCTCATTAAGCGGGTGTACAGCCCAGGTCAGTGGTGAGTGATGGCAGGGTGGACAGAGATGGCTGGGGAGATCTGGCTCTTCGGCATCAGTAACAGGCTACCATCCTCTACATGGCTACTTTGCACATGAATGGCATGTGATATAAATTTAGGTCAAAGGGTTCAATTGATAATGAATAGACACCTGCATTTGTTGAGTGTATTGCGTAAAGGTAATGTTTGTTACTTTAGGGTCCAGGAATTTTCAAAGGTGGAGGGGAGAGGCTGCTTAGGCAGAAATGAAATCGTTGTGTTCAGGTAACTTAGGTTGAAAAAATTCCTTTTTCTTCTTCTTTTTTTCACTAACCAAATAGACAGGCAGTGTTGGATATATTTCCAATTTTCTTCTTACACAATTTCTAACAGTTAAAATACATGCCCTGAGTATATAGATGATGTTCCATATATTTCTGATCAGTTCTTTTGGATTTTTAAAAACATGTTGGAAAAAAATCGTAAAAAAAAATTTGGGTAGGTCCAAAACATTAGGGTAGGTCGGGTTACCTGAACACATTTTTTTTTAGGCCTTATGCATAAATTTCCGACAGCCCCTCCAGGGCCGCGACTTATACAATAAACACAAATCTAAATTTTGCCAAAAACAGGGGGCGCCCATACATAGGCCTCCTCTGAATTTCCGGAAGTAGATGTGTAGATTTTTCTTTCCCATTCAGCCGTCTACACGCGCACCGTTTAAATCTGGTATAAACATGATCCAATATGGCTGACAAAAGACAACTGTCTGCTATGGTATGCGAATTTACACGGGCCACAATAGGGAGTTGAGAGAATCCTGCTGTCAACTGGCTGTGAGGTTTTCTAATTTATTACTGTTAACAGTTATGTTTGTAAGCGCATGCAAACAGGCAGGGCCAACCTGGAACATTCTAATGAAACCGATAGCTAACTATACTTCAAACTACAATGTATTGTAAAACCCCTATGCTCGGAAGTGCCTCTTCAGAGTTCTTGTTCAGCATCACTTTCATTGATGTTACCTCCAATATCATGGATAAAAGCGGAGTGGCCTTGGGGGGGTATGCCTTCAAAAAAAACTATGTATCCCCACAGCGCTACGCTAAAGTAACGCTCTCCTTGCAATTGTATCGCCCCCACGCTCAGAAGTATAGCTCTCATATAGCGCACCCCTCAGAAGTATAGTCCACGCGTCTTTGTTCACCACTAGTATGGTGACCGTGAATCCCTTCTCTCAAAGCCACCGGCGTGCGGGCTCGGCCCTGGAGAGCCCCCTCCTCCCGGCTCTTTAGGCAGGGCGAAGTGGCATCGGATTCTAGTCTTTCACGGGCATGTCTGGGGACGTCTCTGAGTAATTTACGGGTAATTAGGTGGCTGCCATCTCACTAGTCGTCGTCTGATTGCGTCGATCAGCCATTAGTGGACGCCTCGTACATAGGCCGACTTTTCCAGACCCTGACCAGTGTATCTTATAAAGGCCTCCGCCGTCGTAAGCCTATTCCGTAATGCTCTTTAATATACACCTGCTATTCATTCATCAGCTTCATTATTGGGGTTCACACAAAACTATGGGAAGTTTCTCTGCTCTTAACAAACCCCAGATATTAGGCTCTTGAAGTGACAGCAGCCAAGCTATGGAGCGACGTTACGGTGATGATGTTCAAAGTTCTATCAATTTTCTGCGACATTACAACGTTTGCGACGTCACGTCCTTGGCAGGGGGTGTGTGTAACACATCTCGCTAGTGTATCTCTTTTTCCAAGGTAATCCATGTATTTTCAAAAGGGATTTGCTCAGTTCAAGAAATACACCCACACATTTTGAATTCAAAGAATAGACGTCTCAATGTGCAGTACTGATGCCGAAGACTTTATTTCATAATAATAATAATCCATCAAGGTTTCCCTTGGTTTTCGGGATATTACAGAAAGGTATAATATAGTGGGGTAGTAATTAGGTGATTTTATTTTATACAGGAGACATTGAAACAGGACGTGATTATAAGCAAAATGTGTGTTTAAATGGTTGCTCTAATATATTCAATATTGACAAACGCAACAGTCAAAAAAGAACATGCATATGGTTGCTAAGCTCTTGACTATTGCTATCAACCATTTAAAAATAGCTTGAAATTTATAAGACTGAATATTTTCTGAATTTGATTTCTTTGATTTTCGAATAACTTTGTTGGCATAACGTTCAAAGGCGTGTACACACACGCAACTTTGAAAAAGGAATGAATGGCCTGTGTTTTGTTATATTATTCATGACCTAGTAAACCTCTTTTGAAAATAATTAAGTATAGTATATGTTCAAATAATAGGAATTTCATTCACAGAAATAAAAAATCCCACCGAAAAAAAACCCGCACTATTTTGTTTTCTATGGTATAATGGATGGGTTTTTCCAGTGTGGGTGAAAGATGTAGGCATACTCCTTCGTATGTCTTGTTATTAGGACGAAATGTCACTACATGTATTTTTATACTATTGTTATCTATTTCCTTGCCTTTGGTAGTCGTTGCGTCAGTCGATACTTTGTAGTTGTAAGGAGTCTCCACAAAAGCGTCTCCGGAGCTTCCCGCCAAACCATGTCAGACGACATTTTACTTGCCAATAAAATAGGAAACTTTGGCGACTTGGAATCCTTATAGATCTGGAAGCAAATACCACCTACGCAACCTCAAAGAGAGAACGTCTATATAATTCAAGAGTTAGCGTAAGGTAAGTGGTAATAATTATGTCTTTAATTGATAAAAATAATATCAGTCTAAAATGCAAAAATCAATGAATACATGTGTATATGTACATCATGTGTATCAAACATACAAACACATAAAATTGATAATCATGTGTGTGCAATGCAGTCCGAACATATCTGAGCAACATTAAATTTTGAAGAAACCAACCCGATTGAATCAAGAACATGTACTTAGTGACCGTATACAGGGGAGTGGGGGGCGGAGGGGGGGGGGGGTGGAGTCGCGCCACCCCCAACCCCCTCGAGCTCTCCACGGAGGTGGCTTTCCACCTTTCCTTCAATTAATTGTCATAAAAGTTCCACCTGTGGAACCTCGCCACTCCCCTTTTTAAGTTAAATTATTGATATTACAAGCAAAAGTTACCACCCTCCCCTCCCCCCTTATCCCCCCCCCCCCCCCCCCAAAAAAAAAAAAAAAAAAAAAAATCTGTATACCGACCTTCTTACTGACCTACTCCTGATGACAAGCGAAGTGAAACACCCTACATTAGACCCTTAACATGTATATAATTATCCAAATATTCTCTATATTTCGATCATTTCTCCAACCTGTAGTTGATAATGTATGGCCATTCAGTGTTTCCGCCCATATTTTATATCAATATACAACTTGTTCTTTAGAATGTTCAATTCGATATGACACATAATGGGAGCCCCTATATTTTTGACCGCAGCCAAATCTACTCCTGTTCTGGTCTGTAGACACATGTTTTAGGTCATATTTCGGTTCTGATCAACGACCTAAATAACTGAAGCCAATACTTAAGTGAAACATTTCTCCCACTCGTTAAGCTTGCTACATTGGTTTTGCAAGGACAAGTTCTCTCATGTAAGTATTTTTTAACCATGTCTATTTGACAATATATTTTTACTGAATGACTCTGATAAAGGTCTTATCTATAATAGTACTAGTGTTTCTGTTGAATGACGACACACAAGTTTGAACAAGTGATAATTCATTATCGTGCTTTCACTGGACGGTTTTTTCCAACGATATTTCTGCGTTTGTTATAGTGCTGATCTTCCAACGGCTATAATATTTAATCTTTCGTTAATGAAGAGGTGCGAAAGAAACTCATTCAGTGGAAATATTGCATTAGATTAACCATAGTTCATTTTATAGCTATTATAGAGGACAACGGTTCAATGCATCATGTTGAAGTTTATATCATAGTCATAGACAGAAATGTTGTATTATAATAGGTTACCTATGAGGCTGATTTTCTAGTTGCTAGGGGTAAATAATCCAATATATGATCATTCATTCTATAGTTTGTTTTCTGGTCGATATTTAGGATCCTGATGATTTCCAAATCATTTGTGTTTTTTTGTAATCATTAATGTCCAGCATTCAATATGCTCCATCAACATCTTTAGGTAAAAAAAGGTATTAGAGTAGTTTAAAGTAGTACCTCTCTAACAGGCAAGAAAAGTAAGGGAATTAGAAATTGGAAACATTGTATTGACTAACTGGCGAATCATTACATTCCAGCAAAATTAATATGGAGATTCCATGTCTTATAAGGTTGTATTTCATTTGCACATTTGCTAAAAATCATGTTGCATCATATTATATAAGCTTTGTGAAGACAATAAGTGTAAAACATGTACCGCACAATCTGCGGCCCTGCACCAAGCCATACTCCGGTCAGACCCAAGTGTGTCAGGGCCGCTGCGGCCCCTGACACACTTGGGCGCACAATGTATGGCTCTATTTAGATGTCAATAAAAATAAATCTATATACTTTTTTTTTCATGTATCATAACGTAGAAAGTCGCCTTACTTGTAAAATCGACATGTGCACCATTTTACATGATAAAAAGCACATTTTAGGTCTTATTCAAAGTGGTAATAAGTGCCACACTTGGGTTAGACCTATGTGTGGCAGTCTAGTCATTGATCAGGTTGGGGCTACGACGGGAAAAACGGGACGTTCCGTTTTTTCAGGACGTAACCCTTTAAATCCTTTAAAAACATTCCATTATTATTTTTTCAATTTCGAAATTTGACCCTTAAGGACAAATGATTATTTGGTTAAATAAAAATCGATTTTCATTGTGTAAAATAATGGTTTTAATGGGTTTTAAAAGTATACCTGAAAAAACGGGACGTCCTGTAAAAACGGTACACAAAACCGTCCTGTTTTTTCAGGACGGCCTGTTTTCTTGGTATGATTTTTGTAACTTTTAAAAAGTAAAAATCAATAGAAAAAAAATGCAACGATAGAATTTGAAAATGCAATGATCATTTTGATGCAAAAGATGTGTACTTTCATTACAAATAAGTTTTGAATTTAGCAAACTCCTGATTTTCTGAGCATTTTTATTTATGTACAAATATTAATTGTGAAATTTTTATTTATGAAATTGTTAAAATGGAAAATGTCATGTAATTCATGTTAAATGCAGAATTTCATAATTTTTCTATTTTGGATATACAGAAGTATCATTTATGTCTATCATGTATGTAATTCATGTATAAATTCATTTACAATAGCTAGATAATACACTTTTTCATAATTGCCTGTTATTACAGGACGTCCTGTTTTTACAGGACGTCCTGTTTTTCTGTGGTATCCCCAACCTGTTGATGGTGCCTATGAATTAACGCCTGTAAGTTTGATATTTCATCCTTTATCAATAACGTCATTGGTGAAATCTGGATTTTCGCACCATCCTACAGAAACTATGCAGCAAAACATGAAGTTACTACAGGTTTTCTCGCATACCTTTTTTCTGAACAGGAATGACTCCAGTGATCCGTGAAGGTGTGGGCAGGTTTCCATGAAATGAATAACTAAAGAGAATAGTGGTTTAGTCGGCCAACCGAGGTAACTGCACTAGTATAAAGCCGGGTCCCTCGCCCACTGACCCAAAGAATGCAAACAAGAAATTAAACTTTATAGTCGGTCTTAACCTTTCCATCCTCTGCGTCAAGTGCCGCCAAAGAACCACTGACCTTCGAGGATGGTAAGGGTTTAGACTGTGGCCTAAGTTAGGGGCTTGCCCACTTTTTAACTCTATGGTAATTCTTAAAGAAGGATTAGAAAAAATGCCCTTCAAAAAAATTCAAAAGTAAGGGTGCATCTTAAAAAACAGTGTGGGTTATACAGTAGCATCAAAGATAAAATATTTTGCATTTTTTTATGTTATTGTCATTATTTAGGATAATCAGGGTTAAATCACAACATTTTGTTGCATTACTGCTTTCTGACACTAAGTAACATTATATTCAATGATAATACAATTCAGAAATCCTAATGAGTACTTAAAGGGAGCCAAAACCAATAAATTCAATGAAATTTTCCAAACTGAAATAATCATGGAAATCCATTACTTGAGCCTATTTCTGGCCCATGTTAAAATCTAAACCATGAAATATGGTAAGAAAATAATTAGAAACACTTTTTCCTTGCTCAAATCAATTAATGTGGATCCGCAAAAATAGGGTTTGTTTACAAACAAATGCAAATATTACCATCTATTGTGGCATTCTACTTTCATTTTCACAGCTAATACTTTACCACTGACCTTAACTGGACTCATCTAACATATTTCTGTACTTATCTGAGTTTTGAAAATTTTGTCAATTATATTGGTTTTGGCTCCCTTTAATACTAGACACATGAGACAGATTTTCTTGTAAACATTTACCTTATTTTGTCTGTAATTCATAACTTACTTGAAAATTTTGTGGGAAATTTAATTTGCAATCCATCACTTTGCTAATTTACATATTTTCATTTAGGAATCACCTGCATCCTGGAATCAGCTCCTATACACATCACTGCTTACAAGGAAACCCAAACAGTCCATCTACCTGCATTTAGCATAATTATATGAAAAACATTCCAACCAACAGCCAAAATGCCAAGATCACTTTTACATCATAATGTAGAGAAAGCATGTACAAAACACTTGAAGCTGTGTGTTGGTTATGGAGCAGCCACCCTTTGCCTTCTGAGCCTTGGTCTGAGTACAGCTTGTGTCCAAGCAATGCAGGGAGTTTTGCCAGATTTTGAGATGGCAGCTTTCCGGTATGCAACCCAAGCTTTTGGAGTTTTCCTCATTTTGTTAAGAAATGGACAGTTTCCACCCATTATTAAACCACATAATCTTCCAGCTATTGTCTCTTTCACCTTTGCAAGCATATTCTTCAATCTGAGTTTCTTTGCCAGTGCATCTCTTTTACCTTTGGTAGATGCTGAAGGAATAGCAAACACAGCATCAATAATTTTCACAGTCTTTTTCTATTTGTTGAGCAAGAAATGGGTTGGGATTATAAAGTCATGTGCCTCTTTTCTTGCTATCATTGGCATTTTCTGTATGATGCAACCAGAGTGGATATTTGGCAAAGGATCTGCTGATATATCCCAAAATAAAAACAGTTTGCCTTTCTTTTCAAATGATATCAGCATCGACACAAGTGCAAATGCCAACACATCCGCTGAATTCCATGTCTTTGTTAATGGAACATCAGAAATGTTGAAAGAGAGAAAGGGAATAGTATGTGCAGTCATTGCAGGAATCTCATATGGATTGTGCAACATTATTTTAAGTATTTTTCTAAAAGAGGTCAGTGTGTTGTTAATTGCTTTCAGTGCTGGTGTTTGTGGAAGTATAGGGTGTCTCCTAACCAGCTTATACATAGAAACCACTACTTTGATAATTAAGCCAAGAACTTCTCTTCTACTTATGGGACATTCCATTGGTGCATCCCTTGATAGCACAATGACAGTGGTTGCAATTGCAATTTTAGGAAGTCTCAAATTTTCAATCATAATTAGTCTCAAAGTCCTTGTTTTCCTACTGATACAGTATACCTTCATGTTTTCTTATATCCCTGGTAAAAGAAACTGGATGGAAGTGGTAGGAGCTTTAACCAATTGTGGTGGTGCACTTCTCCCTGCAATAGCTGATTTAATAGTTTTGTATAAATTCCCTAACCAATCACTATATGACTTTCACAACATAAATGATGAGTGAGGTATGACCTCAAAATTCAGATGCTTATATGACCCATGGATGGCTGCAGCAGGTAGCAGTAAGGTGTTAACAATAGGCTGTTACTTATTATTTTTCATATCTATTAATTACAATTCAATAATCACAGGCTCTTTATGTTTTCTAATGTTTAAGAATAGAAATCTAAGATTTCAAATTTAAGATTCCAAAGATGTCCAAAGATGTCCAAAAGTAACTGAGATATCATTGTATAAAATCATGAAGAGCCGATCAGTTTTTGGCACAATCCACATTAGGTCTTGCATTCCATATATAGAAAATGGTAGAAATGAATCTCGACCTTTGAATGAAAATGGTATTAATTTTTTTTTAATGCCATTATCATAAGCTTTGCTTTTCCAAAAAATTGACACATCTATAGGAAGTATTGTTTGAGAAAATACAGCCATTTGTATATAAATCCTTAATTATCTTATAGTAAATAGTAACCTCCGTCAGACTTTTAAGCAAATTTGATGAAAATAGAAAAAAAACTATGTTTGATAAATATTTTTGTATGTTTTCATTGGATATATCCTTGAAAATCACAGATTTACTGAATATGAATCACTGAAAGCAGTTAGGACAGGGCAATGACTGACGGAGGTTTTCCTGATGGAGGTTACCATGACAGAGGTTACCCTGATGGAGGTTACTCTGACAGAGGTTATTTTTTTACTTTATATGCCCCAAAACATAATGTTTGAATAATGACATATGATTTTGATGATTTAAATCAACTTAAATAACATGATTCTAACTGAAGATTAGAATAAAGACATTTTCTGACTTGTATCTTAGAGTAGGGGGATCCTGATATAGGTTACTCTCTTAATGATATCCAAAGAAAAATTAATTATGATGATCTGTCATACATTTAATTTGAAGTAGATAACTTATAAAACAATGTTGATTTGTTTTACTATTATCTATCTACTTTTTGGTATATAACAATTGATATATTTATTAGTTTACATTTCACAGGGGCATCTCCTTTACAATCCTGACAGAGGTAACTCACATTTGTGGACAATTTTTAAACTGAAAGAAGTGACGTAAATATTTAGGAAATAAAAATTTAGATGAATAGAAATAATATTTCCATGATACAGAGTTATATTCATAACCATATGTGACAATATAAATGTTTAAAATAATTATGTTTTCCCAAAATTATGAAAAAATTATCATTTCTATGGACATAGCATATACTTTTTTTAATCTTAAGAAAATAGGGCAAAATGTTATTTTTGAAAAAAATGAATGTATAGTTTTTGATGTCAAGATCACAAAAAAAGCATTAATAGAAGATTTATATCAGTATAATTAAAGTTGTATGTGTATACAACACAGAAGACCCAGAATGCAAGACTTAATGTGGAATGTGCCTTTTACCAAACTTACGTTTTTTTCTCCCTTACATTAAATGTACATTTTACGTTACATCACTAAATACATACCATTTTAAACTATTTGATGCTATCTGAACACATATGTAACACTTTTATGCAATTCAGAAGTCATTACATTGAAGTGTGCAGGTACGGCGATCACACATTTTGCCGTCTATATTTGTACTTTTGCATTTCTGTATTCTTATAAATGTACTTCACTTGATACAGTCAGCTGCTAGCTCCAGGCAAACATGCGAATGGTGTGATACACTGTCTGGTACTAGTGGTAGACATATCTTTTGTGATTTAACTCCTCCTGGTAGTAAATTAAAGAGTTACTTACTGCAAGTCTTATTTATAGCCATTACTCTTTTCTATGGTAACCACCGGCAGCTACTCGTGAATTGAGGTAACTTTGAGATGTCGGCATTTGGAGAGTGCCAAAAACTTTGAGTACGTGTTGCAACACATTCCTAGAAGCATAGAACTCTCTATGTATCTCATACAGTTCTATGCACAAAGCCAAGTATGCAACGTTACCTACATTTAAGATTTGAGTACTCCGAATAACTTATTTAACCAAATACCACAACATCACACGATGATATATAATCTTATAGCACATAGGTACTTTGAAATGATTTTGTGATGAATTGTCAAATTAGAAAACATATGTAAATCACCTTGATATGTTGGCAGTACATGATGAAACAGCTTACCTGGGCCACTGAAAATTAATATGATTATTTGAAGTTTAAAAACAATACTACGTGAACATTTTATATTTAACTGTACTATGTTAACAACTTTGTAACCTTTTGTGAAATTATTGTAAAGGATTGAACATATGTATTCCATCACATTATTCTATCACATTGATTCGATCACTTATTATCATTATAACAGCTAACTTTTATAATGGCTAAATGATGGTATAAGGTACACGAACAACTTGTAACCCCCATACTGACCCAACACTGAGTGGACGGGGAGACCAGACTATTGTATGTTCGACGAAAGCTCAGTATAATAAAATTGAATTTAAAAAAAACAAAAAACATTGTATATGCTAATTAATGGACGGCCCCTTTAGTATAACTATTGCATCTAATAAGGGAATGTCTTCTCCTTTGATAACGTTCCCATTCGCTATGATATGGATGTAATCTATGGAATACCCTACCTGTAAATTGTAGATTAATAGTCTCACTCGACGAGTTCAAAAATACTGTTAAAAATATGTTGGAACTTGACAATCTTGTCCTGTAAATACTGTTTTTTCTACCCCTTAACTTTATTATAAAACCTGCTGAAATCCATTATTGTAATCCCTCGAAATTATAAGCAACACCACTGTATTGTCAATGTATAGTCCCAAGTATCGTTGTTGTATAGTCCTGTCCTTGGTAAATCATTGTTAATTGAGAAATGAACTATACACTGTGAACAAATTGTATGTATGTATACTGCTACAAATGTGACGGAATCTGACAATATTATCCTTCCAATACAGTTTTTATTGTTTTTTTCAACCCCTTAACTTTTTTCTATAAAATATGATGAAATCCATTATTGTAATTCCTCGAAATTATAACCAACATCACAGTATTGTCAATGTATAGTCCCATGTATTGTTGTTGTATAGTCCTGTCCTTGGTAAATCAATGTTAATTAAGAAATGATTATGTGCATTAAGAATTGGTTGTATGTATGTTAACGCTGAAGGTGGGGGGAGAACAGGCGAAAGCTTGACCCCTTTCAGGGTAATGCTGAATAAAAAAAAAAAAAAAAAAAAAAAAGATTGGAGTTATATTGTATACTCTATTTAGGCCTAGCATAATAAGTGCGAAATATCAATATGTTTCTGATAGGAACCAATTATAAAAACGATCCCAGCATTGTTTCATAAGAGAGTAATGCCTAACTGAAGTTGCTAAATTTGGCGCAAAGCTGGCTCGTGATTCCAAAAATTTACTTATAACATAAGGCCTATCCTGGAAACAGACCACACAGAATAGGACCGTAGGACTTATCAAGTTTTCATACCCCTACCTTCACCGGCCTGTCGGGTTTGGCAGTTGCAGAGCCCTCTGCATGTGCGAAGTAGGCACGCCCTTGCCACACCTGCCGTTGAAAATAGCTGCCGGCCATGCGATTGGCCCTCCAGAAGCCCTTCTTGGACTTCCGGCAGGCTGGCTTCCGGCCGTCGCCATAGAAACATATCAGAAGGCGGCAAAAAGGTCAGAGACGCGAAGCGTGTAGAGTACTAATAACGCCGTACGGGGTGGTCGGGGTAGGGGTGAGTTGGTGGGGGAGGGGGGCACTTGTGCACATCTGTTGTAGGACATGTAGGGATCACTCAAACATAGACATCATATAGGGCCTATAGCCGATTAGTACTTTTTTATAGACCGTATACAAACTCCAGTCTTTACCAGTGTGATGAATTGTCCTTGCATCTGTCTTTGAGGAACGAACTAGAATGTAATCAATAATGTAGTAAAAGTGTAAGGTATGAAACAGGTATGAAAGTTTAGGAGGAAATCCCGAAAGCACGAAAGCACGAAAATGTATTGTAACTGGATATGACGTCAGAATAGTCGCGTGATCTAGGTGACCAATCAGAATCGAGTAATAGAGTCTAAAAGGGGGCATGAAGGCCCGAATAAACAGTCCCTTCTTGGTACTCCTTGTGTTCACACTTAAGTAATCCAGCCCTTGAAAGGGTTTAAGTCGAAGATATGCTAAAGTAGAAGTTAATCAACCAGTCAAACTCAAGTAAATCGTCTAAGTTAGAGAGTTATCCGCAAAAAGTTGGGTAGTGGTCCGGAAGACCGAAGATGGCACGGAAACCCGTATTGGCCTGAGGACGGACCCATGACCGAAAGACCGGACAGGTATGAAAGCCAAAAATAGTAAGCGGCCGGCCCTGACCATCGCGATGCAAGCAGTGACCAGACCCCCCGTGGAAGGTCAGACCAGGCAACACACGTACAAGACCTATCCCCCCTCCAAAACTTCACCACTCCCGCCAAATGTCCGAAACACTTCAGGCCCAACAGACCACCATACTCCCCCTCCATCCCCTTCCTGCTCGAACTCTCCGTTCAGCTCGAGACCACAACAACCCCCACGTCCCTCCGTCGTAGGAATCGGAAACCCCAACCTACTGAGGAACGTCACACCAACAAGGATTAAATACATATTTGCATTCAATGACTTACCAATTACTATGTACCTGTATTGTAGGGCCTGCCCCTGCAGTGGAGGTGTAGATTGGGGTTCTGATGTCATCATCTCGAATTAAAGAAAATCCCATTGCATGTCGTTGTCCCATGTTAAATTTTAAGAAACAAATGATCCTGTCCAATGTCATTATCTTTTAAGGGTGGTGTCGCATGTCACTAAAGCCCATGTCACCTTTTAAGAAATTGCCATGTCGCCCTGTCCATTTTAGGTACTTGCTCATTGCAATTGAGGCTCTAATCACTAATATAAGTTTGAGAAGAGGCAAGGGATTCGATTTCGGATTGTGGTCGTTTTGGGTTTTATATCTAAAACACACATTTTCAGCACAAAGAAAAACATGCCCTGTTGATAGGATTCGATTGAATACCTATAATTATCAGGGGTACTGATAGATAGAAGACCTACTGTACAAGTTTACCCTTATAAAAGCCATGACACATACACCGACCCGACCTGACGGTTTTACGGGTTTTAGGCTGAGTTGGTGTATATGTCATACCATTACGACTGGATAGTCGGGTGTACTTCCCGTCTGATCCGTCGGGTCGGGAATCATGAGATGTTGAAGATGAACAACCAGACTGTCGGGTCTTAATTGCTAATTACTCAAATTATATTTCTCAAATATAATGTCTACTGGAAAATAAGTACCGTATTCACATTCAACATAAATAGGCTTTCAGGTGGTATACATTGTAGGTTATTTTCCGACCATTATTTCTATAAACATGTGATGCTACCTTAAGTAATAAACAAATGAATAAACAATACTAACTCACAATTTTTATTTTGAATATCCCATAGAATAGCTGTGCATTTATTGACATGAATGTTAATAGAAGTTGATAATGTCCTTGTGACCAATTGGTCATTATATATGTGGCACCCTCTATGATATTCCCTACGACTGAATAGTCCCCGACAGTCGGGTCTGAAGTAGGCTACTCCCGACGATCGGGTTCGTATATGTGACGGGGCCTTTAGTCTGAGACACATCCCGCCCACCCCCGACACACGTACCTGAAGACCACCCCCCGGGTGACCGTTTCTGGGAACTCGTGTAATAATACATAGTCCGGTGTTTGAAGATGCTAAATGTGGTCAGTGGTGACAGGGCTTCAACCAGTCTGCTGCTCCAGGTCAGACCGTCCTCTCCCACGCATGTTAACTCAGTTTAGTTTCCTGAAGTGGACCTTTTTTGTGATAGTAGGCCCCTATGTTCTTTTTATGATGTTCTTCCAGACAAATGTCGCCACTTTCATTGATTAACAAAATTAGGGCCTATGTAAAATTATCCCACTCTACATAATGTTTATGAAATAAAGAGATGTAGAATTTGAATAGGCATACACAAGGGATTGAAGGAACAGGCTGAACCTTGGCCACAGCATAACCTATGAAGAGTCTCACTTTTAGCCCTGAGATTGTTTCTCTGCAAAACGGTGAAGAGCTGATACCACGTCAGTACAAAAAAAAAGAAGAAAAAATTGTTACTAGGCCTAAATTCAATACAATGAATTGTAGATATTGATACATCCATCCACAGTGTAGGACTAATAATTGTCCAATTGTCAGTAGTCGGAATAATTATAACGATCATTCCTTTTGACATTGTTTTTCCTTTCTCTTTCCACCAGTGTTATTACGGGTGTACCGCGTGATAAGATCAGGGAATTGGGGATGCATGTATAGAGCGCCAATCGTATCTTGCTTTGCTCCCCTACCTCCAACTGTCAAACATAAAACTAAAATGACTCAAATAAGAACGGCTTCTCAATACTGTATTATTGTGAATACATGTCGTAGAAATGGCTTGTCTATAAGAAACTACAATGTATATCCCTCTTACATCTAAACTAAATAACATTATTTAATTCACATGTGTTCACTTCACATGAAGTAATTATCTCCATCCATTACTTACGTCACCCATCAACTAAAACTCAAATATGAAATGCTATATTACCTTTTGGAATGGTTAAAA
This sequence comes from Lepidonotus clava, assembly GCA_936440205.1. Classification (NCBI taxonomy): domain Eukaryota; kingdom Metazoa; phylum Annelida; class Polychaeta; order Phyllodocida; family Polynoidae; genus Lepidonotus; species Lepidonotus clava. The sequence continues at coordinate 28,253,815 of OW387135.1, forward strand.
GATTATTCACCGGTACCATTTAGGCTACAACAGGACCTATATGGGTTTTGGGTCATTTTGGTAGTTTCCAATTAGAATTTGTTACTTGCTATATAGTGTTTGCTATTTAGTATTTAGTTTTGGGGAGAGGTTATTAAAAGAAATGCAAGTTTGGCCACATTGAGTATTTTCAATAAACTACTCTTGTTTTGTCATTTGCAATAAAGATTTGGGTATCTGGGATCATATATTTGATATATTCGTTACATGACACTCTGACAGCTAATTATAATGAATTCATATTGAAAAAGGGACATCTACAGCTATTTTGTATCTAATATTTAAATTCAATGATATATTCATATTGAGGGAAGGCCTATTTAGATCGTATTCATATTTTGGGATCGCCACTCTGTACACACATCGTTTGGGTCTCCACGTTTTGTACTGTCTATGCACACAGCCCTCATAAACTGTAAGCTGTAAGATAAAAACACTGACCGACAGGTTTCGCCGGGTTTCGAACCCAGGACCTTTCGCGTGTGAGGCGAACGTGATAACCACTACACTACGAAACCCGCTGAGGTTGCATTTTAGTGGCCAAGAAATTGTGGATATATTTTGCCTCTCAGTTGACCTTTTTGGGTGCATGTGTTCCCCCAAATGACACCTAAAATCTAATAAAATCTAGAGGCATTATGAACAGTTTTTTTTTTTATTAAATCTTTTCAATCAGCGCAAATACACACGCTACATGGGCCTAGTCAGCTGAGGAAGCTGCCAATGGATAACGAAATTCACAAAACACATATAAATACTGCTAACAAATTGTAATAAAGCCTCTTTCGATGTTCATTAACTTATGACTTAGAAACAGTAGCACATGGCAGTTACACTGTAAAAAGTTGCCTAAATAAAATAAATAAATATTAATATACGTTTCCTCCAGCAAAGTTTGCTGTATATCAGCAACCCTTCGATGTATAGGTACCTATATAGATTTTAAAGTAAATTCATTACCAAAGTTGCACATGAACTGACGTAAAAAGTAAGCACGGTACACCACTATTTGAATTACAGATGTTAAGAAAACACCTGCTTTTCACTCTGCCGTCCCGATCTCTGCCTTAATCTGCAGGTAATTATTCTGTTACTAAAATTAACAACATAAAACACGAGAGTTGAATTTTTCTTGAGCTACAGGTTATTGTATTGTGTAAATAAGGATGAACTTTGCAGCCATTTTATTGAGTTAATTAATCGGTGTAATGAGGGGGAAAATCAATATGCAAAAACTGGAATTCATAGAATTTCAACACAATACCCGAACTGTCGGAAGAAGCAACTTCAGAACAAGACAAATGGACATCACTAAAAAATGTAATACATTGATTTAGTTGGGGGAGATTAAATGTTTATCAAGCCGAAGCTGATCACTTGACTCACACTTGCAATGTGCAAAAAGGACCCTATGGAAATTCATCCGTGAAATTTACAGGTCCTCCTTACAACAGAAAACCAAGTAATAGTTAACAATACAAGTTTTTTTTTTTTTTATAAAGTTCAATCCTTTACAAAGAAAGCAGCAATCACCTTGGTGTTTTTATTGTGAGGTGTAGCCATACTTCTGGTTAATGGGATTTGAACAAAACTTAGGTAAACTTGTGGATAATGTTTTCGTTTTTAGAAATACTTCTGGTTTTGATATCAATATAAAAACCTGGATAAGAATGAAATAATTAACATTTCATGAATGCTTGGTCTTCGTGTATAGAGAAAGGGAGACTGTCTTTCGTTTGAAAATATTTTTTGTAAACGATGGCCATGCAAAACTGTTTTCAATTAAGATGGAGAAGTTTAGCTTTGTATTTCATGAAAATATTCTATTATGTCCCTTTCACAAAAGTATTAAGGCTTTCAAGCTTTTAAATGTCAGCGTAAATTGACTTGTTTGTTAATAACATTGCTTTCACTAATATTGTTCTCGAAAAGGCGGACTCTCGATAAATTGATACATGGACAAGCTAATGTTTTTTTTATTTATAAACTTATGTCATTGAAAAACCTTTAAATTTAACGATATCAGTCACAGGTAGAACGTAATGTCTTTGTCCTACACTTCTTAAAAGCGTCTCTCTGGTATTATTTGGGACAGTAAATTTTAACTTTTAAAAATAAAATTGTACCTATAAAAATAATCAACATTTTATGAGCCCTCTTATTGCCCCGATCTTCGGATGTCATTGCAGACAAAATGTCAGGCTCCGTACCTTTTATTAATTTTGTCCCCATCTCGATGACGACCAGTGGATGAGAGTATAATGTCCAGTCCATCCTCTCTAAATACACAATCTATGTCAAATGACCTCAATTTTTTTCCAATTCCACTAGGTAAAAAGTCAAGTGTTGATAATGAGTGACTTATCTGTAAGCTCATACTGTATGTATTTCTATAGGTTCATTATAGTCTTTTTATAGCTGTACCATCTTCATATAGGCCTATGAATATTTATATAGGCCTACACACACACACACACACACACACACACACACACACACACACACACACACACACCTCAGTATCATTTTGCCTAATCCCTTAGATAATATCATTTTACAGTCACCCACCCGTAGGGCCTTCAATTCCCTCAGTGTCCAAACTCTACCATCCCTCCAACGTCCCACACGGTCCCTATCCAACCAACGCCTCAAGGACCTTGCGGAGGTCGGCCGGCACAAATTGCGTGCCCGCTGGAAACTGGAGGCTAATCGATGGAGACATGGTCGGATTATCACAGGGGAGGGAGGTTTGTAGTTGGACATTTGGAGGTGGGGTGTAGGTGGGTGGGAGGGGCACGTTCAGCTTTCATCCCCAGTAAAACCCCTTCCTATCCCACCCTTACCTCTAAAGCCCACCCCAATCCCCCTCTTCTCTCAAGGCCTCCCAAGCCTTTCATCCTCCTACCCCATGCCCCCTCCCACCCAACAAACAATTCTGTTCAATCGAGTCCCCTTCCGTTCTTGTTTATTCAATAGGCAGCCCTCCCCTACCCCCGCAGGGTGAAGGTAGGAGCCTGAATGGTGCTATCTGCACTCCTGAGGGAACAACCACCCACGTATCGCTAACAGACTGAGTCATTTATGGAGATTACATTGACTGGTGTGTACGGGGGTATGTGCGTAGGCTACAGGCTATTTCCCTCAATGTTTTACCCCTCCCCCTCTCTATCTCATTGACGTCCCCTTCCCCTGTTGATATCTCCACGGCTCCAATCCCCTTATTTTTATCCTCCCCTCTATCCCATGCCCATACCCTAATACCCCGTTGTCCTAGACCTAATCTTCGATGTCCTTGTCCCCAAAACAACAGTGTGCCCTTCATCTCTATCCCAACTCCCATCGGCTGGCGGTCAGCCGTCATATCAAACTACGTGACCAACCACAGACCCTGATAGATCTTATAGCCACTCACAGGGAAGGATCCAGAAGGGGGTGTCAAGGGGGGGGGGGGGGACTTTGCCCACTGGTATGTATGTGAATGCACAATATTTTAGCACTTAGCCTATGTGCAGACCCCCCTTTCCAAAATCCTGATCCTAGGACAATCACCCTGGGACAACTACCCCAGGGACAACTACCCCTGGGACAACTACCCACTAGGACTATTACCCACTAGGACTATTACCCCCTAGGACTATTACCCCCATAGGACATCTACCCCTGGGACAACTACCCCTTAGGACAACTACCCCTTAGGACAATTACCCCTATAGGAGAACTACCCCTCTATATAGGACAATTACCCCTGTAGGTAGGACAATTACCCCTTTAGGACAATTACCCTACAGATAGGACAATTACCCCCAATGTTAGGACAATTACCCCCATTTGTAGGACCTGCCCTGGGTGTTCAGGGCAGGGCAAAGGAGTGGTAGGCCTCCAGGGCTGGGCAAAGGAGGGAGAAGGCCATGAGGAGCTGCCCTGGGTGTCCAGAGAAGGAGGGAAATTGTCTTATCATTGGATTGGTTCTCCTACAAATGGGTGTAGTTGTTCTATCAATGGGGGTAGTTGTCCTACTAAAGGGGGTAGTTGTCCTACCAATGGGGGTAGTTGTCCTACTGATGGAGTTAGTTGTCCTACCAATGCTGGGCTCGCGCTAGCCGCTCGCCACCCTCGCATTTGCGATTCCAAACCCCATGTGGCGAGGACAAATGACCCCTAGATTCGCCACAGTGCGAGTCCCCTTCCTAAACATCCAAATGCCCCAAAAGTCAAGAAAACCCATGTTTTTGCAGTACAATATTGGAAAATTTTCTGCATTTCTCAATGTGTTTACTGTAAACGCTCCTGACGTTGTTGACCATGTATTTCAGTTTCATTATTTTTGGTGGGAAATGGTTTATGTTATGATTTTCATTTTGTGTCATTACAGTATTGAAGAAGTTCCCCCTCTGGATATGGTGCCTGAACGAGCATGCATTTTCCTAAAGCTTTAAATCGTCTAATAAATGTGGTCAAACTACATGAAAAATGGAAACATATATTTATGATTAATTAGGCTTTATATGTTTTATTTACCCAGGTTTTTTTTGTCCAGGAAAGAAATTTGAGTGGGTACTCTCAGAATTGCTTGTCAATACACATATTTACATTTATACTTTGAATGAGATCATTTATCTATCATTATTATTGCAATGGCAATAACGTGTATAATCAACAGATGTCAAAGGGCATTTGTATCTTAAAATCCTAATAACGGGGAAGCCATTGATAGATGTAACTAATTCTGCATGGTTTAATTTCGAAGGTTAAAGATCCCTCAAGATCCCTCATGATGATTTCAATTCTAAATATCCCTGCTGAAGTTTTCTGTATGTGTTCCCATTCAGCAATTGCATGTCACTATAAGAAATAGCAATACCCCTAGGTCTGTCAATAACAACATTATTTTAGGCAATGTGATGTTCAATTTACTATTGAGATTACCTGTTTTGAATTTGAGAATATAGTTAGAATACAGATCTGCAATACCTCAATACAATAAATACAACTTTAGATGTGGCTTTGCAAAAAGGTTAGAATGCGTGGCTAATTAAATGTGAATGTGGCTAATCCATCAAGCAGGAAATTCGCCACAGTGGCTAGGGCATTTTGAATCCTAGCGCGACCCCAGCAATGGGGGTAGTTGTCCTTCCAATGGGGGCAGTTGTCCTATCAAGGGGGGTAGTTGTCCTATCATAGGGGTAGTTGTCTTACCATTAGGGGTAGTTGCCCTATCTGTAGGGATAATTGTCCTAAAGGGGTAATTGTCCTATCTATAGGGGTAATGGTCCTATCTAGAGGGGTAGTTGTCCTATCTAGAGGGGTAGTTGTCCTATCTAGAGGGGTAGTTGTCCTACCCATGGGGGTAGTTGTCCTAAGGGGTAGTTGTCCTAAGGGGTAGTTGTCCTATGGGGGTAATAGTCCTATGGGGGTAATAGTCCTATGGGGGTAATAGTCCTAGGGGGTACTCGTCCTAAGGGGTAGTTGTCCTAGGGGGTAGTTGTCCCAGGGGTAGTTCTCCCAGGGGTAGTTGTCCCAGGGGTAGTTGTCTTGTCACCCAAAAGATTAAATCCTGTATCCGCCGCCGCACTCAGATTTCTCAGCCACACCGAGAACACAGCTGCAAGCTTGCTGCTTCAAATTTTTGCTAAGAAATATTGTATAACCACATAATACATTACAGTATCTTAAATTGTATGAATATAGGGCCATATCTAAAAATTGAATAATTCGGAGCACAAAGTGCCTATTTCTGTGAACAATGCTTCGTGGACTAGGGATTTCCCCTCATTAATACCCTCTTGCACCAGGCACCAAATGGTAAGGCAAACGGTTTAAGAAGCTTCTGCTGTTGAATCTTGTTTTTGCTACAGCGTCTGACTAGATTTCTTTTTGTCTTTGTCAGTAAGACTCTGTTAACATTGTTTATCCATTTGCAGCCAGCTGTCTCACGGAGTAATGCTCCATAATTATGTCTGTTGATTATGTAATTCTCATGAAAATTCAATGCAATTTTGTCTGGGTTTTTAGCGACCTCCAATTTGCAAATTACATGTAATTCTGAATGTTATAGAAATGTGTGATATTTGTCACTGGAACGTAAAAGCATTTTAATCATTATTTCGAATAATTAGTCGGAAGTATAGAGTTAAACGGCTACTTAAGTGGAATTACTGAGTTTGACAAATTCCCCACATGAAAACTCTTCTGTCCTTATCATTATCCAACAGATTTTGATTTTTGCGTTCTAGTTGAGCTGAAATACCGTTTGCAAATTATCTGGTTCAAGTAACTGAGGTTGTGACGTCCATTTTGCCTTATGCAGAATGATTCCGTGACTCAATTTCCCGAGGACTCAAGATATGTATGTTCAAAGTATACAAGAACAAATTTCCAACTTCCTTTGAATTTTTCCGAAAGTTTAATTCAATACCATGTTGCAAAGGATCAAAGGAAAATATCCTTCAATCCTAATGCAACTTTTCGATATAATAGAAGGAAATGCGTTCTCATTATATGTATGCTCCTCTCCCCATATTATTTTCTTTATCGTTAGGTCTAAACATATTTCCGCATTTGACTCGGTAGGACTTTAGAATCGACAATACAGTGACCGGGACCCTTTTTAATATGGGCGCGCCCCACCATTCTCAAATTCCTGAATCTACCTCTGATGTGCATGTTTTTCTGTTTTCAAAGAAGCCTCTCTCAATCCTATATTCATAACAGAATAATCTTCGGAATTAACAAAGGAAAGCCTTTAGATATTATCAAAGATTGCCCCCCCCCATGTCCCTAGTGTCTCAACCCTCTCTATGGATCCGTCATTATAATACTGGGCCTTTGGCATGGGCCTATAAATTTTCCCTATGGGAAATAGACTGGGTGAGGCATATACATAGCCTGCAGAGATGCCATTTTTTCTACTTTTGTGGGATTTCCTACTTTTTGGTGCTTTGGATTACACAACAGATTTTCCTACAGCACTTTAATATCTGTTTTAGAGTAGGTATTTTGTTGTAGTTTCAAGATATCCAAATACAAATTCTATGTCAGGAATCTGTTCCTGAAGGTAATAGTCTTTCTTTGCTTCTGGAAAAAAAGTAGGAAAAGACGTTCAAAAGCGTTTCCTACTTTTTACCAATTATAGGTCAAGGGCTATGGTTATGTAAGTGGATATCATCTCATAAAATTAACACATAACTATGTTTTCATACTATGTAACATTCAAGCAAATCGAGAAAATATCCTTAATGTGGGATGGATACAAAGAAAGAAAAGAGTAACTTATCCACGACTCCTCCTCCCCCAGAGGAGAGTTCCGGTCACGTGCCTGCCGCTTATCTCCGGCGTGCGGGGCGCGGAGAGCAGACAGCGGCCAGGGGGACCAGCGTAACGTAATTTTGCCACACGGACCGGGACCGACCAAATTGGATTCCACCTGCATTACATGTGTAGAAGAGTCACTCCCAATGTGCTGCTCGGCCCAACCACATGGCGGGGCCACCTTCCCGAGCTGCTCGCAAAACCTTGGGCGATTGTGTCGGACAGAGAACGAATATAAATTCTGATGACTTTCTGTTCTGGTCAGGAGGGCGAAAAAACGGTGGCTGAGAGATCCTGAGAGGCTCACGTGAATTCATAGGCTCGGTTAAGGGTATGGAGTTTCTGGATACTTTAAGGGTTACCTCCTTGACTTGGTGGTGACCATTGACCTGTTCCTTAGGGTTGTTGCGCTTTATGATAAACATGTAATGTTATCTGCAACATATTTGAGCACTTAGGCAAATTCTTTCTATATGGGATTTTGCACATAAAAGATCTCTTGCCACTCTTTGAAAAGAGGAGGGTATAGCGATCCCAAATCACCCAAAGCTGAAAAGCATAATTACTACTTTGTGCAGTCTGAAAAGAACCCTGAATCAGAATGCATGGTTGACGGGACATTACACTATACCCTAACAAACAATTTATCATTGGATTACTGATGTGGATAAGGTATGGCACTAGACCGCTAACTTTGACATGGCGACAGCATCATTTCTTAAAATGGACTTGCGACATGGACCTTAAGAAGATAAGCGACATTACATGGTCTATTTCTTAAATTCGATATGAGGGTTTCTTAGAGGCGACGTATGGCATGGAGAAATAAGTGACAGTCGACGTGTCCTTTTTTATATATTTGACAAGTGACATCATATTTAGGTCCCTAAGGTGTAAGGTACCAGCTACACACATATTCTAAATTCTGGCAAATTTTATTAACCAAAAATGAAAATGGAAAGCTAGATGAATATCTGTGTAATATTCTGAAATGAGGAACGCATCCTTAATTTGATGTTTTATTACTTAATGTAACATTTCGAAAAAATTAGGTTAATGATAAAGATATCAGGAAGTCCCCCCCCCCATCCCCAAGAAAAATACCCCTTCCCTTTCAAATTAAATTCTATGAGATCGACCTCTAAATAATTACTGTTATTATAAAATAATTATGTCTTTTTATCTTTACAACATAAAACAGTCTAAAGATAGATTTCTAGATAGATGCGTGCAATATTTATAGGCAGAATTTTAGGGAACAAAAAATATATTTATAAAAGTATAATTTTGAATACCCACCCTTAAAGATGCTGGTCCTATTATCAGATTATTGCCTGTGCAAATATACATTGCTTGCCTTAAACCAGTTAGACACTGTTTCTATGCGTCTGGATGCATGCGGAGCTGTGCCACTATCTCTGAGGCCGTCACAGGGACTTGACCCTTGGGACGGCCAAGGGTCGGCGTTTTCCTAGTAGCAGCTGAGGGGTATTTACATTCGCCGTCTAAGAAGCAAAAATAAAATAAAACAACAGCAAATAAATAGGGAAAAAGAAGAGGGGAAAAACAGGAAAACAGGCGAGGCCACATTATATCACTCCTGCTAGGCAATCGGCCCCAGAAGACCACCTAGAGACCCCTGCAGCTGTTATGATGGTTACTCAGCTGACCAAAGAAAACCAGCCCTTCCTTGTTTAGCGAAGCCACCACCGCCCAGTAATGGAGCGAGAAAATGTGGAGTAAATACGGTGAGGGCAAAGGAAGGTCGGCAGGCAGGAGGAGAGGGATCTCCGAGTTTGCCCCTGACCGATTCTCTGGTGGGTGCCAGAGGCACTTGTTGCATGCATGCCGCCTCAGCACTGTAGCGCCCCCTGGCTTCGAGCTCAGAGTCTGGCACTCGGTTTTCCCGCGGTTTCTGCTCGCGGAGTGAATGTCGTCTGCAACTAGAATGTTCACCAGCGAGTCGCGCTGTAGGCTGGAATATAACCTTGTGAGCGGTAACTATGAGGCCAACCCATTCCTGAATAAAATAATGTGCCGTTAATTATTATATGAAGAAGTATCTTCCTTGTGAGTATCAGTGACCAATGCAGTTTTTCCCCCGAAAAGGTGGGGGCTCGCTATAATAAAGAGGGGTCCCCCATTTTTCCAGAACTGTACATTAAAAATATCTAAATTTGGCCCCCCAAAAAGGGAGGGGGGCTGCACTCCCCCTCCCCCTAAATCCACCACTGATATGTCCTATTATTTGATTTGTACAGTTACCTTGACACAAGTGCGTTCACTGAGTTTTCAAAGTATCACAAAATTCAATTATATATGATAACAAGACATGCAATCGCATGCAGTCACAACTGAAAAGTCCAAAGGCCTAAAACGTTTACTTCAATTTTGGAGCTAGCATTGGTCTTGCATGTGGACACAGGCTAAACAGCGTGGTAAAATATAGATCAAATTAAAGGGAGAAGGGGAGTACATGTAGGCCCTACGTGGTTCTAGAACAAATTACAAGAAACCCGTACCATGCATGCTCATTTGTCTTTGAATAGAATTTGTATATCTGAGTATAGAGATACATAAATGTTATGTATGTCTATGATCTGAGGTAGTGATTCTATCAACATAAATATTGATATTCTTATGGTTTTTCATACCATACAAGTGGCTTCGCCAGGATTCGAATCCACAACCTTTGGGTTTGGAGGTGAGGGTCTTAACCACTACACCATGGAGGATGAGGTTGGAACTAAGAAATGGGGTCATGACCCAATTCGCTGGTTCCCTTGGTCCCCACATTAAAGTGTTTACAAATCCGTAGTACAGATGGACAGGCTGGTCCCCTATGGCACCGCTGGTTACTGGTGGGACACAGTGTGGACTAATAGGTCTGCATGTGCCGTCGAAGCAACAAAGATTTAGAACAAGTAGGGTAATCAATGTGTATTCTGATTTAAAAGTGTCCCAGTCATGTAATAGAAATAGAGTAGCTTTATCTGAACCTAGGGTTAATGTCTATGCCGGGTGTATGCTAACTTCCCTCACAAGGTTCACCGAATACCCTGGAATGGAGTCGGTAGTGTAGTTGTATGGCATGTTAGACTCTATTGGATCATAACTTTTTTTTATTATATATGTAATCGATGTTTGCCATGGATTATCTTGAAACATCACTGTCAATTCGTAATGTTTACATGCCTTATGTAATTCAGAATCCAATTAATTAAAATTAGGCCTACACCTGACATCCGTCTGAGCTATATGCACACCCATCGTATTGATAATGGATAAAAAAAAGAATACAAACTTGCCCAGACGCAATTGTAGCTTGGTTAGTCTCTCGCTAACTCCTCTATGTAGGCTCCTTGATTATATGCAACATCTACACCTTCATCTATAGGCCTACATATTTGAATCCGACCAAAATAATAATGCTAAGTCGTGTTCACAACAATGTACGTGGGTGCAGTCACGAGCTGCTCACTCAGATACCTGTTGGTCAGCGGGGGCTAATCACCGGTTTACCGTCACGGGTAGTGACGCCAGTCGGCGGCCAAAAATAACCAGCCTGGAGGGGCAATTAATCCGTCCGAGAAGACGTCATCAAATGTCGGTGAATGCCGTTAAAGCATGTTATGTGGCTGGACACATGTAACAGCAATGTAATACATCAGAGTCATAATGCAAAAATTGGCCCATCTCAGCTTTCAACCAATTTAGGTTATTAGTGATAATTGTTGTTCAGGAGTCTCTGTATATGAATGCAAGTAGTCTATTCAGGGTCGTTTAGATGCCCGAAAGGTATACTGAAGCCTGCCTGCCTCTCTTATCTGCATGTAGATTGGTGATATACCAAGCTTATATATAAATATGCATGCTATATATAGCCAGAGAGACTAGTACTGTCGCTTTATCATGATCTTGTTGGAGTAAAGTGTTTTTTTATATTATGGAACTCATCGTTTACTGTGTTATCTTGGGGAGGACATTGACCCTGTATGTGCCTTTATATGGTGTGTGTGTATGTGGAAACGTAAAAGGGCGCATCCAGTGTAAGACTTGTGAGAATTTGACACACTACTTTTTCCTTAGAGAACTAACCATTTTTTAATGCCAGCTGAATGTATACATAGACAATCTCTTCAGCGAGGACATTCGATGCTGTTCGTTTCAGACAGTACAGTTCAGACAATTTCTTTGCTGTGCATTCATTTGGCCTAGTATTCTAACAGTCTTATCAAACCATTTATGTGATAGTTGACATTTTAAAACGGGCATATTGCAAATTCTGAGGCTTGTCTGTGAAAGACACAGGTTATATAGCCTCCGAGCGCAGATACGTTCCAGTTCAAAACAAGATGTGTATCATGAGGCTGCGCCAGCTCTATGCAGTTCGGGAGTCTCTGTTGGCGCCACCATCTTCGCTCCTGTCCACCCTATGGACACCAATCTGATGAGCCCAGTGGGTGGTCAAGCAACACCCTCCTCCCAGTGTGAATCTACCTTAAGGCCACCACCATTTTCTAAGCGTGGATACATCAAAGCAATTTGAAAATCCATAGGTTCATAGTTTACTGAGTGATTTACGTGTAAACAGCCTTTAACATTCATAGCCTTAATAAGTTATTCAGGAATTTGCCTGCACCCATGCAATATTATTTTGGAAGGAGGTTGATTACACTATCCTAGAAAAACTAAATGTGACCAAGGGGACCTACGTGCATACTTTGTATGTTATAGCATATTGGCGATGTTATTTTGATATTTGGGCCTTGTAGAAGGCTGTCGGAGGCATTCTAATTAGAGCTCCAAGTCTAATTATACATGAAGCCCTTGGGGATGTTGTTGCCCCCAATCAAGCATTCGGTCGCCTTTGACATACTAGATCCTGGCTATAAATAGGTGTACTACTACAATATATCAAATATGATCCCTACACTTTGAATGTGATGATGTTAGCATAGAAGCGTGGTTTTCATTTGCCTTCTTCATCTTTGTGATATATCTAGACAATCTATGATTGTACCTATGACACGACCACAGGTTATTAATTAGAAGCAATTACTTAATGGAATTTGAAAGCTATTTCTGCTAAAGCTGATGACGTCAAATACTATTTAACCTTCTAATAATTCATATGATATAAAGCAACATCAGTAAATTGTTAGCAAACAATCTCGGCGCAATGAAACTGACACATTTTTACATGAGAATAGCGAACGTCATGCCACCTGTTCACTTACTGTTAAGAAACACTAACGACGAATTACATGCTTACATAATTCTTGAGTGGTGTAGGTGTTTAAGAACGTGTCTATTGCTATATTAAGGACATCTTTAAATCAAAACACCCAAAGGTGATGAACATGTCAATCGACAATCTCCCAAACAGAAAATCCAAAATCTAGTCGGAAGTTTCAGCCTCTGGTTTGGTTAAATGGGCAAGAAGCAGACGACAATGTGAGTTCCAAACATTAAGCATGAATTTTCCCGCCAATTACTGGTGCGCGTGGCACGTCGCAATGACGATGTCGGGCAAAGTTCCTTCCGCCAACCATTCGGTACGGTATCATTACGACAATTACAGTAATTAGAAGCTATGTAGGCGTTGGGGTGGCTTTGATCGAGTATTTTCAATTAGTCCCACATGTGAACAATCGGAATTGGAGTTTTTTCTCCACGTCGATGTATTGAATCAATAAAGAAGAATTGCCACCCACCTACCTTCATTATAGGTAACCTTTAGCTCGTTAAAGATGTCTCTACGCTTTCCTCTGCTTTTCCACTTTTACTTAACCTACTCTAATTCTTTTTTCTATTTTTGGTCTATCTAGGGTGTTCACCCTCACATAAGATATTTTGTTAGATTCATAGATCGAAATACCACGAAAACTTACACACACTGTAATGCTTGAATATAAACAGCTTATAAATACATATATATGAAATACATTTCATATTGATTGCTTGTGATTATGCATCTGCACCTGATGTTAAGAATCTTCATTCAAATGTACCAACTTATTTAGATAATGTCTAGAACTAAACATGAATGGGAATTAAATCAATAGGCTCAGGCATCCTCCTGCACACTACGAATCTACCGCGCCTTTCCTTCCCTCTAAATGAAGAAATGATTCGAAAAACAAGACGCGCTGGCAAAGATGGAAATCCCGGAAATCCGATTTAGAATTAATCTGGCCTGGCGATGCTTGTCTTCATCTCTTTTTAATCACCTGTGGCTGGCCACACCGGGGTAGCCGGTTATAGTGGTTACTGGCAGGAAGAATTCGATCCCCTGGTGTATAGTCACGCCTTGAACTGCCTCAGCTAGGTTTATGTCTGTGAAGTAACTCATAATTTAAAGTATGACGGACTATCATTGACCTACTTTACTTTGGCATGTTTCTATCAATTCCATCGCTCAGCGGCATAATTATATCCCAATCAGTTACCAATCTGAGGGGGTAAAAATATCATCGCCAAAACGGGTAAATTCGAAGTGATTTGATCCTTGAAAATCCTGTTGCTGTAGGGCGTTTCCAGAAATTCCTACTCGATCCTCTTGCCTAATCCTGCTTGATACTTTATAATTACTTCCTATATTCGCCAATGTTGACCACATTTTTCATTATCCCTGTATTCATAACACTATTTATGCATAAGGTTAATGTTATGGGGTTGGTTTTGTCATTTGAATAACAGAAAACACGTTTTTTTCCTAAGTTTACTTCAACCTACACAATGTATCACTCTTTACGAATGGATATGAATGGGTGAGTATTTTCACAGATTGGGCGAAATTACTAACACTGTTAATGACCTGAATCCATGTCGATGGTCTTGGCCACGCAAATATCACGCAGTCGGGGCCGTTGCAACCAACGCAAATCACTCATTATTATAGCCCAGATTGTATATTAATGATACTGATTGACGGATAGGTGACTGTGAGGTGGGTGGGTACGTCACGACGTGCACCTCGACTCCGGCTTATAGTACCTGATTGGCCTCTGATTGCCACCGGAAATGACGTCTATCGAAGCACGTGACCTTGGCGATCACAAACAGTCTGACCTCGAGCCAGCATAAACAGAAGAGTTGATCGGGCGCTCTCAGATCTACCTCTGTGGTAATTGGAACGACCTAATGTCCCCCGACACTTAACCCATTCAGACTGGCTCTCCGCCTCTTGTAGTCTAATTCTCAGACTACTTAGAGGCCAGGTAGAATTAAACTAGGCCTTATAACTAGGCCATGTAATCGGCTGTTTACCTAGGTTATTTGTATGATTTGGCAGAAATGTGGATTAGTGGTGAGTATGTCCAGAATATTGACCAATATTGCTTCAATACCATTTAACCTGAATCAGTTAAGCTGAAAGCACACAAGCATCATACATGGCATTGAATTAATCAGGGTATGTTGCATAACAGATTGTCTCGTTATTAAACAATATTACTAAAGAAATTCTTAGCACATTTCGGAGTATTCCCTCAGTGCTCCCCTAGCCAAAGTATTTTCGGATGAGTACCAATCAAAGGTAGGGTCTACTAATACTGATATACGCGTATAAGCAGACATTCTACCCTATTCTATTCTATTTGGATTACTGTTGCTCTATCAAATGCTCTGACTAGCTAAAAAAAGAAGATAATTATAAATTTTACAAAATGATCAAGTGGCACTGGACTTCATACATTCAAAGTTGCACCTTGCAAGTTTAACGAGAAGATGGAGATTGCAGTTACTTTATCTTAACACTCCTACCTCAGAAGGGTCTGTTATGTAATGAGTTTAATATTAGATGCTATGGTTATCTTTCCCCATCTGGGACGATTTTAGAGCTGTTTGAGGGAGAACTGTAATGTATAATCACAGTAAAGATGATGTTGTGCTATGGATACCTATAATAGATACAAAAGCTTCACTTAAGCCACGTTTTGTCACTTCCAGCCAAATCACTGCAAACTGTTTCAATAGCCCTTTTATATAGGCGCATTATCATCAAGTACCTTAACCCAAGAGGTACTAGACAATCATAACTTCCAAAGTTCCAGATTGCTTGTGCTCTGAAAATATCTCCTATTGACTGTGGAGTTGATTTTCTTTGCTAAAATTGCATTAATCCTTACATACTATGTATCATTTGGAAGAGAACCAAAATACCTTACCAATGATGTATAACATTTCTATTTTTGACCTTTATTCCAACTTCCGATTTGTCAGTTTGTGGAATACGGCCTTAAGGCTATCAAATAATTTAGAATATATCATAATACCTGTTTTCCAAAAGGATACACCCAATTAATGCTGACAAGATTATTTTGGCCAGCATACACATACCCACAAGTGCATGTATAACCATGTTTTTCCCTATTAGTCAACTAATCACACATTCCTTTCTGTCATCCCCAAATTATGGACATATGACCTTTTCTGCATATGCATAAACATTCATAATACATCAGTAAACATATCAATGTTCGTGCGTACCCGCAACCAGGGGAACTGAATGACTGAGAGACCCCGAGAAAAGGACACTCAGTGCGCAGGTGTCGGCGAGGGCCATGCCATTTCCGGTAACATTGATGGATGGACTCATCACAATCGTCGTTCTAGTGATCATTGTCCACTGTAGCCCCATCCCCACCTATCACTATCCGATCCATCCCCACCTCCCAGCCTTTCAGACCCAGCCTATTTATACATACACAAGGCAGTGTCCATTGTCCCATGTATTTCATACCCACTAAAAATACAATGGGACAATTAAGGAGCTCTCTGTAAAGCATGCATTCTTGGAATCCTAATTTACAATTAAGGGAAAAAAAGGAAAAAGCAGTTGAAATAGGCTATAGGTGATTCCAGTTCTTTAGCCTGTCCTTGTATGTACAGACCTTTGCTACATACAACAATCCAGTGGTCGAGCACTTTGTCAGCTGCTCCCCCCCCCCGACCCCGCCCCAATGCACCCCCTCCAGGCACTGACGGCCGATTGCATCCCTCTGACATAGCTAATATGATTGCAATGGGGCGCCGCCCAACTCTGTCCGGACCGTCAACTTCCGGCTGGGTCCCACCTCACGTTTATTGCGGTTGCCATAGTTACTTGGGATGCACACCACTGGATTGTTGGTGAGTGTAACCTGGGTCTGGAGCGGAGAAGGAATGAGGAGGGACAGGAGGAGATGGGGGTAGAGAATGGGGAGGAAGGGGGTGATGAAGTACGAAGGAAGGGAGAAGAAAGAATTTGGGGATGTATAAATTCAATGTATAGGCCTGTATTTAGAGTACGGTTGGAGAGAGGCTGCAGGAATGAAAAACATAGGCCCAACAATGGTGTCAAAAATGTACGAGCTGATTTTATAAGTGCAAGGAAGTTGAAGATGAGAGAAGGGGAGAGAAACATAAAGAGAGGTTGCCAGTGATGATGTGAGGATGGCAGGAATAGAAAATACAAGGCGACCAACAACGTATCGGCTAATTTTACTCGTGGAAAGTATTTGAGAGGTGAGAGAAGGGGAGAAAAACATTATAAGATGTCTCCCAAGATCCTGGAATAGATAGGTGCAGGCAGACAATAAGACGGACAGTTAGCGGGATAGACAGACAGACAGGACAGGCCAGAATAGGGAGGGTGAGAGTGGTACTTTCACCGCTGCTGTCGTCGCCGAGTCCACTTCCGGTTGATCTGCCCTACAACTTCCGGTGTGGTTTATTGATGGATTCATTTGGCGGCGGTCGGGAGGAGGGGGCACCTCGCGGCTATTGTCTCAAGTGCCACATCTCCATGTAGGTGAATCAAATTTGCAACGCATGCGCAGCACGCGTGGCGAGTACTTCCGAGGTCAGGCTGCCTGGGGTCAGTTCCCCAGGCAAGTGGCGCGACCTGGTGGTGGGTGGGGAGGAGCCTGCAGCCGAGGTCTCCGACTCGGATATGTTAGCAAGTGCATGGGTCATGTATCAAAGTCAACCACTCTTTGGTCGCAATATCATGTTCAGACCCATGCACAGCCTACAAAACTAACGTTATAAACATTGCAGATGATCCTGTCGAAACAGACAACACTGGCCCGTGACAATCCTAAGATTGGCGCACCAGGGTCAGAATCGATTTTACTGCCTTAGCATGAGGATTAATTGTCTAGTAATAACAGCAGGTGTGGTCGCCTACTGAGAACTACTATAATGTCGGTCACAAATTGATCAGGTAATTAAATATATGTCCTTAGGGAATTTTTATTTGCGTCACAGGATCAATCTTCTATGCATCGATCCTTGCCCTGAAACTGTTCGCTAGACCTAATAAGGCAAACGATTATCAGAGGGAAAGGCTGTTTGAAATACAAATTAATGCTTATTCTTTTGTTGTATTATCTCACAGATTAATTCTTTTTCAAATGCTATATTACATATATCTTATGTGATGGAAGTATTGCAACGATATTATACAAAGCTGTTATTCTTTAAGTAAATATACATTATGGAAAGTCAAATGATTACCATGAGTCTTATTATGTGGTATATCTTAAAACGGTGAGGACGACAGATACTAGAATAGGCGTTGGAAATAAGACAACTGTGGTGGTTTCCACGGAGGGTAAAAGCCCCAAGGAAAAGTGCTGTAGAGATGGCAGCGGCAATATTCAGCCCTGTCTGTTACTATTTTAAGCCCTGACGCAGGCTGCAGAATGTCAGGAGACAATTGTCATCCGTATGCTTTGAAGGCCCTTTCCACGGAGGACAGGGGGTTAGTGGGGATTGGAGGCGTAGGGACAATCCAGAGAGATACATAACTCATTTGGAAAAGATATCATTATGCACAATTTAGTATGGATATATTATGGATAAAAACATTGGAAAGGTAAAACTTAGAAGCAGATAGTGAGGAAGAAATATCATGGCAATAATCACCTTTGTACCATCTATAATACTTTGTGTATCAAGTTTGAATGTATATTGTTTGAATTGTGTCCTGTATAAAAAAGAAAGTTGAATAATAAAAAAAAGATTTGATATGATATAAATTGATGAGTCAATTCCGATAGGAATTGGATTAATTTTGTCTGTGAAACGTCAATCTGACTACACAAAATAAACCTACACAATAGGTGTTCATAAATCTATGCATAAAGATGTCTATCATTTATAAATTATATTAGGGCCTATATATCAGTTTCTCTAAATATATAGTTTTCACATCTTACTGCATTACATTTTGTTGAAATGCAGGTATAAAGCACTTAGGCCAAATATACACAAACTGTCTACAATGTATATTGCGTCAGGCTGCAGCCTGTTATGTCTAATCTACAAAGCGAGGTGAAGACTTGCAAATTTTACCTTTCAAAGAAACGTTAAGGCTATCTTTGATATCATGTTTCTGTCTGGACAACAATGAGAAGTACAAGAAAAATTATAACCATTTCCTCAGTCAATCATTTCTCTTATCATGTATAGCCAAGAGCAATGAGTGATTGATAGGGCTACACTGTTAAAACAAGTGTTTAGAACCTAAACATTTTCCTAAACACTTCGGTGCATCCAGTTTTGGAACACTTTATTTCCCTAAACATGTTTAGAATTATTGGTGTTTAGGGTTAAGTGTTTAGAAATGTGTGATGTTTAGCTGTTTAACCATGAAGTATTTAGGTCCTCAAGGTGTTTAGAATCAAAACGCCATTGCTTTTTTTATGCTTAGCTGTTAAGTGTTTAGAAATCTATGATGTTTAGGTGTTTATCTATGAAGCATTTAGGTCTTCAAGATGTCTAGGGTTAGGTATTAAGTTAAACAGTAATATACCATAATATGTACAGTGTACTTTCATTTTTAAGGATGAAAACCATTTTAAATTTAACAATAATATACCATAGTGTGTAAAAAAAAAACACGTAGATCTTACATCTAAAACACTGCTATGGTACTATGCCATACAGTTTACACCAGATGTAATGTTAACAGCATTGAAAGTTTTATTTTTCCTGTAATCATACTACAGGATCATTGAGCCAATAACCACATATCTCCTTCCTTCTTGGTTTAGCCTTGCATGGATTGTTTGATTGTTGGAGGCAAAACCTTTAGGGGTATAGCTGATAACCTTCTTGTACTAAAAAGGTGTCTACTTGTTAGTCCTACTAAAAGGGTGTTTTAAAACATTTTGTAAATGTTTTAGGGGTGTTCTGGTTGGTTGACCGTACCTAGAAGAGCAGGCCAATGAAGTGATTATCTTAATGACGCTACAAAAACTTTAAAATCTAACATTTTTAATCACAAAGTTCCAAATTCCTAAGTGTATGAAAAAACTATTTTAGTAATCATGGCCAAAAATGTGGAGGGCATGTGGCAAACCACTAAAAGTACAACTACTTCATAGTAGTAATTTGGAAATTTCAGTAACCGAGATTTGAACCCGGGGCCCCTCACATATGAAGCCTATGCTCTACCACTGAGCTATGGAGGGCTGTAGGTAGACACAGCCCAGCTTTGCTACTTAACTGAATAAGTAGGAGTATGAGAGTACTGAACTATTGTCTCTTATATGAACATGATGTCGAATACCTGTATAGTAGTACTGATCCTCCTCATTGGTGCGGACTATGCCAGTGTGCACTGCATGCAATCCAAGTTAGCTCAGTTGGTTAGGCTTCTACCTTGAATATAAAGAATGTGGGTTCTAATCCCAAAGTGTCCATTTTTCTTTTCCATAGTATACAATTGATATTATGTGTTTAGATTCTAAACATATCCCATTCAAAACATGGTTAGAGGTTACAAGTGTTTAGCTTTTAAACACAACTGATGTTATGCGTTTAGATTATAAACATAGTTAACCCAACACATGTTTAGAAGTTACAAGTGTTTAGGTTTTAAACAGATATGGTTTAATGTATTTAGATTATAAACATGTTTAGGCCCTTAACACATTTAAATTCTAAACACCATTTTAACAGTGTATAAGCTCTACTTTCTTTTTTCAGTGTCTATAAACCTCATACTTTGGCAGATCGACGAATCAGTTTTTGTCCTCTTGGTAAAACCATCGCATGAGAGCACACCAAATCCTGCATAATTAATTCTTTACTTTACAAGCATTTGAGTCCAATTAGATTATCCTGCTGTAAACTCCCACAGGAGGGAAAGCAATCACATTATCCTATTCGTTATTCAGTATTACTCGGAAATATTTTGTTCACTGTTAAATTTGTATGAAATTTGTGAGTCGTTCATTATTACCGTACAAGCAAATGCCGATATAAGACATGACACATGACCTCAATACAATAAACCTATTGACGTGATTTTACATGGAACATGTTTTTCGTCCTGGAAACATTGATAGTACTTTTCACATGCCCATATTTATGCAGTCTGTCTTGGAGAAGTGGGTTGGGGGAAAGCATTTGGCAGAAGGTCTACAAAGCATTAAAATTTAGCATTTGCTTTGCTGAATTCAAAAATGTTTCACTTGAAAATGAGATGTTATGTGGCATGTTTCATGCATCACTGAGTGACCCAATTCCTATCTAAGCCTATGGGTCAAGAGGAAGTTGGCCTCTCTGTATGAAGGGTTTCCTATTTCGATTTTTATGGGCAGGATGGAAGTATGCATTGAAATAAGTAAATGAGGGGAGGTAGCGGTTCTCGTCCCTATTCAACAGTTTGTAATGGGGAGGAAACTTATAAATACATATGGTTTGGCAGCTAGATCCCAATGTAATCATTGAACAATCATTGCTTCCAGGGACTTGGGGGGATTAGGACGGTTTGTGTCCTATAGTAAACACCAGAGGATTATCTGTGGTCCAGTCGAGATCATGCCACAGACACCCGCCCAAGTAGTTGGGGCCTGTTTAAATGTTCTAGTTGCCTCAACTGGTACTTTGTAAAGGTCTATTAATAAATATTAAGGGAGTCATCAGTTTCATGACCCAGTTTTCATCTCTTTTCACTATGCGAAAATAGACCTTTAAATTTGTAATTTAAATTGCATAACGATAAAAGAATGGAAAGGTCGCCTTTACAGCACCTTGCCCTTTCTTCTTTAAAGGTTCTGTAAAAGTGACCTATCCATTACCATTAATATACATTTAATGAAACTAAAAATTCATAAGATCAGTGACGGTCTATCTTTGCACAGTGTTTCATGAGAGGGCAGCTAAGTTAACAGAAATGTAAGACCTATGTTCAAATACTTCCGAACAAGCAAAAGCAAAAGCAGGTGTCGAACAGAAGACCAATTCAATCTTGCCGTTGAATATGTTAATGATCAGCATGTGTCAGGGTTGCCCTTAAGACCCCATCACGGCGAATGCCACTTGCAGGAGGGACGCGCAACTCCAATAATACATGCATTTCACAACAGCTTCCGCTTACACCGGACGCATGCGCTAATGAGCGGAAGTGCCCCTTGATCCCGTGAGCCGAACTCTCCGGTGAAGGAGTCAGGGATTCTTCCCGGGTGCGTACTCCAACTCCCGGTAGGGTGTCGCGAGGAATGTATTACGAGCATGTACTCGCCATGGTACCTGACGACCACATCATTAATCCTGAAGGCCTACGTTGGGGGAACAATAATGTCAAATCCCATTGATTCAGGGTAGAGGGTTTCCATGGTGATGTGATGACCTTCTTTGTTCGCCCAAGAAATGGGATAATTCGCAGTATAATAATGCGTAACGTTTCATCATTGGCATAATAAGATTACGTTGGGCAATCTGCGCAATGCGTGATGGTGGTTTCAATGACATCGTCAGGTTACCGTTTAATTCTTTCCGCATCTTATTTCTACTTTATTCTGATCAAGATCTCCTCCCACGCAGGGCTACTTCACCAGTACATGGCTGTCAGTACAATTGCATGTATAGGGTCATAGTGTATAAGATCAAATCTTATTCTAGGTTGTCATTGTAAAACAAGAAGATTGTACAGACTAATTTATCTTATATTTTGGTGTAAAAGTTTCTCCTTTGGTAGAGTAACTAATTTATGTTATACCCTAGATAGAACATTGCATAAATAGATGTCACAAACCTTTGCAAATGCATAAAATAAAGGCAAACCAAATATGCGAAAATATTCCTAATCAAAAGCTCAGCAATATCCTATAAAAAAATTTGTACAGGTCCTTCTAACAAATATAAAGGGGCCGAGACCACCTAGTCCGGATAAATTGAGATTTATTAGAAGGGAAGTGCGCCGTCCTATATTAGACAGAGGGCAATGCGTTTGTTTAGAGAATTGGGTTGACAAATACGGAACAGGAATATAACAAAAGTATACACAAACTTGGTATAATTATTGGGCAGTATATTGGGATAAAGAAAGTAGTTGTTATCTCACTACAATAGTGATGAAAGACTGGTATGAAACGGATGCGAGGGCTGAACCTCCTTTACGTTAGATGTTTTTTTTTCTAAATATGTTTATTGAATACCATCAGATAAATCTGGTCTTCCAGATATTACATGTGACAGTCATATGACTTGATGTTGCATCTTTATATCTTAGTATTTCTATATGAATTAGATATCAACGTATATATGGATCATGCGCTATAGTATAAAACCGCTGAACATGCGTTTTGCATCGTATAAAAAGGAACGTGGAAAACGATCCGTTGCCCCCTGGGGCTTCCTAAAAATATCTACTCATCAAAAATAGTTGTGTTTGATTCTGGGGGGAAATCAGTCCAAATATAACCAGTAAGGGTTAATCTAGCCCAGGGGACTTGTAGGTCAAGCTCAAGGTCTCGGGCCCTGAGCAGTAGAATCTGCTCGCGTTCTTCAGAGAGCGGCTCATTGAAGACGAATTGCTCAGTCGCACCGTTAGGGGCAATGTATCAGAACACACATGTCAGGGCGCAGTTCGGATAAAGTGATACTATGCCCCTTTTGCTATAAACGGGTTCCTGTTAAGAAGCGCACACAGCAAGGATAATGCCCAAAAGAAGCTACATGAATTAGAAAATGCTGGTATGCTATTTACCTTATAATTGTACAATGCATGGTATATCTATTTACTCATTTACATATGTATCTGTGCGTGGGCGGGGGCGTGGGGGGGGGGGGTGAGGTTTGGGGGGTGGATGGGGGTTGTATGTATTTGTTACGGATTCACTTTTTTATTTTCAATTTATATTCACCCACACATACACAAACCCACATATCATATATACACCTAAACATACATGCATTATCATTGAATAGAAATGTATGTGTGTGCGTATACGTCAAGTGTGTTTATTGGTGGATGTATATTTAATTATGTTTTGCAAATGAATAAATTGAAAATGAAAATTAAAAAATATCTAGCTTCAGTATAACTAAAGTAGGTAGCTTATAGGATCTTTGATAAGCTTACGGAGCACGGCAGCCCTATTCTACAACACCCACATCACATCCTACGATCTGACTTTCTGAATGTAAACCAATAATGGCCACTGGGACATACTAAAAACACTCCGGCGTGAACTAAGTGGGCGTGGTGGCCCTTCTCCCTGGGTACAGTTTCACCTCAAAATGGGATTATCTCACTTCACAAACACACTGGCCGAGCCGAGTGCACGGTCCGTGAGGGGGCTGCTGCTGTAATTCCTCTCTTTGCACAGCCGCTGAGGATTTGTCCGACCAGCCTTACTGCTCCGGGACACAGGCCCGCATCCCAATGTAACAGGGAGTAGAGATTGGGGGATTTTATTTTGTTTGTTTAAAGATTTTTATTAGCAATAATTGTCAATGTTTCCCTTAGTTTCCAGAGAGTTGTGACAGTTATAGATGTGAAAACTATTTACAATATCGCTCATTTAATGTCTATTTCAAATAACGCTCAGTCTATGACAATATCATGTTTAATATAGGTCCATGCCATTCAACATCGCATTGGATACATCAGCGCTAGCCAGCCACACAGTCAATATGGGGGGAGGGCATAGGGGTAGGATGAGGGAGGGGCAGTTTTGATGAAGGGATGAAACGCTTTTGGAGATAAATTTCCTTCTTGTTTCTGAATTTTGAATTAAAAACGCAAAGTAACCAGTTATTGGGGGAGTGTTCCGAAAAGCGCACGATTGAATGAGGACCTCTTTCGGAGGCCTAATTTGCCTAAATTTCTTATTTTCAAATTATTGAAGGTCAGAGGTCACAGTTAAGTTTTCAAATTTCTTCTTTTTACATAGGCTTATATAATCTCAACATCCCATGCCCGTTCTTCTTCCAATAGAAATTAAATGTTTGTTTCTGTCAACAGGTGATTTAAACAAGTTCAATCTATAATTATTCAAAACGCAATTCGAAGAATGCAAATGTGTATCATTAGGCCTACCATGCATGTTTAACAATTGTGGGACTTCATCAGTCATTCTTCCCAACAAAAGCTTCTTATCTGGGTGTTTAGATGAGATACAAAAGGATGAGGTCCGAAAATAGCCTTTATATATATATATATATATATATATATGCTTCTACCTGCTATCGGTCACAAAGCAACGTTCCCCTAGGAATAACGTTTTCAGTTCAATTTTAGTTCTTCTTCTGCATTTCCTATTTTCGTTCGGCTGACTGTGAAGACTATCTGCTCTACAAAATAACAGGATCTTACTATTTCTGTATGTCAGAAACTACGATGTTTTTTTTGTAACTACTATGAGGACTTTGGGGATTTTCATAGACAGAAGACATGTCATAGCAAGCCCGTTAAGAGACTAATGTAAATGTCTATACTTGTCGCACATCTGACATCTAGGGACATTTTTGCGCTGTATGTGTATTATGTGTTCTTTTCTATTTGATCTTTAGTAACCTTTTTTTTTTTCGTCATATTTTCGCGCCTTTGCGGAATGAGCAAAATGCGCGGAAATATGTACAGCGCGAAAATTAATGCGTCCACACTACATTTTTCCATTCGGGGGTGCCGTCGTACGCCTTTATGGATGTAGAAATGGTTCGATGATATGTAGTGCGCATTTCGTACCATCAAAGTCAGCGTTCCAGGCTTATAATTTTGCAAGCCATCCTTGGTTGTCGATTATGGATCAACTGCTCCCAAAATTCTTTTTTTTAAAAACATTTTGGGCACAGAAATAACTTCTCACCTTTCTTGACAATACCTTTGTATTAATACATGTAATAAATTGGTAAAACATGGCTCCTCATATTGCGTCATGGAACACTCAAAAGGGGGATAAAAGGTAAGCCTACAAAACCAGACACTCTGTATGGGTAATAGTAAATGGGGTGTAATGTTATCCTATTATTCTACAATTAGAATACCTGCATGTCTACTAAGGTAACTCACAGTTGAATCAGATGTTTACCCACACATGCCCACATTCACCTGTATCCCAGGGGAAATTGCCAGTAACGTACAAAATATAATGGCCACCTGCACTGATAAATTAAAAACACATTTGAGAAAAAACATGACTGGCACACTGTGTACAATTGTACCAACATACACAGGTGGTCCACGTTAATAACCAGCTTCCAATAATATACAATGAATTAAAACAAAGGACTTATTTTGAACTATTTTTAAACTTAATTTCCTAAGAGTCATATATAATATATTATTTGCTTTAATGTGAGGTTTGCTAAAATGTTGCACAGATAAAATTAACCTTAATTCCGTGAGAATGGAATTCATTCAAACAATCATATTCTTACTTGTTAGCATTTGAAAGATTTCTTTACGGACAATTTGCTCAAATTCACAATTCAATTTCAGGTTGAAGTCTGCTATTGATTCGCAAAAAGTGGTATTCGTTAGGCATATGCATTAATTTAATATTAAAAGTTTGGAAGCTACATCGAACTCAACTCCGGTTGTTGTTGACTTGTATTTATTTGAATAGACATGAATTATGGCGAATCAACTAGTTTTGGCGTTTTACTGCCTTCATCAGGATTAGAATTGATTTAATGTATCTCAAAGTTATGCAATCCCTGAGGGGTTATGATGACAGCTTATTCACGCAGAGATGGGCATCCTGATTGGCTAAATCAAGAGCATCATACCCCAGCTGGGGGTGTTACTTTATAATAACGTTGCAGCAATGTTCTGTGTCGGTTCTTGTTATGTTCTTTTGATGACTCCCAAATACATCGCTCTGACCTACTGCTGTGATGTTGCACAGCGAAGTTATTATAAAAATAATGTAATAATAATCTTCTAATTTGGTGAGGTTTCAACCTCACCATCAATAACATAATTGTTATGTGCCATCGTAGTAAGTAACAAACTGACTAAAAAAGTATGGTTGCAGACCGTTTCTGTTACGTCGCAAGCTAGCTTGGACGACAAATATAGGTGATAGTGCGATTACAGCAACATCTGCAGTCTGTACCTAGATTAGTCCCCCACCCTCCCACCAGTGGGTCACCTTTGAAGTGTCTGATCGTGGCGTCAGGGTCAGGTTATGACCAGGTTCAAACGGCCCTGAGGATGTGCGCGCGCGTCTAATAGGCTGTGTGACGTCATATTCTGCTGCTTGTGACCCAAGTGTCTCAGGCGCCATCCATCAATCGTGCTGGGCACGGGATAAGGCATTGATACGGCCACTCGTCTTGCTCCCATCCCTTACTCTTCTACACGCTCATCCCTAGTGACTGCACTGCTCCCTGCCCAACTGCCTGTCTAGTTTCCCTTTGATCATTGCATAAAGGATTCCTTTTATTCGGATGCTGACTTTCATGGATTATTCGATTGGTTGGGACACTTGTTGCCTTGTCAGAATTGTTGAGCGGAGAAAACTTTTTGAAGTCATTCTTTTGCAATTGTGTTTTGATGAAGATGTCAGAGACAGCAAACACATATATCTATATTGAATGCCTTTCTGCTATATCTTTTTAACCAGCCTTTGTTATTGGAAGTGAGTTGTTGTTTTTTCATTACACAAGTCTAATATAAAAACTAATCGTTTTTACATTTCTAGAATATGTACTTTTTGATATTTTACCATGACCTCCCTCAAACAAGTCCTTCGTCAGTTAGTAGATTAAAAGCCACATAAACTACAAAACATTTGAAACACCTGTTAGAAAATAATGTCATGTTAGCCTTTTGTTATTCCTTTCCCTTTCCCATTGAGTTCCTGCTTTCTCCTGCTGCCCTTCTCTCTTTCCGCTCTCCCTTCGTCCCCCGGGCCGTCCGATCCTTCACATGCCAACCTCCCACAGTAGCAACTCCCACATTATCGCCCACCATAGTCGAGGCGCCACCTGACGGTGCCATTTTGAAACTCCTGCTGAAAGTGGCTTCCCGCGGCCGGGGCTGCAGCCAGGAAGCCACAAGTCAGGAAACCATTCAAACGGGGCGCGCGCCGGAAGCACAGCCCCTGTCAATTCGCCCCGCTCTGGAAATGTTGTCGCCTGAGTAAAAAGGCGGAGGGGACGGACTAAGTTTGAATGTATGGGCGCGAGGCTATTTACGTCACCAGCAGAATGAAAGGCACCGACTGGGAGCTGCGTTTTCTCAGTGGTCTTTTTTTCGTTTGCAAAGACGGAAGAGTAATTCAAAGGGCTTTTATTGTCCAACCCCAGGATTTTTGGGTTCATTCGGAGACTTTTCCTAATTGTACAGTTGATGAATTTAACTTTATTTGTGTCCGTTTGTCTTTTTTATCGCACAAAAGATAAGCAATACACACTGTACCTTAATTGCAAGGGGAGTTAAATGCAACAAAGGGCTTGTCGATTTGATTTAAACTTATTCCATCTTGTGTTTTCTTCAAATTTAGACAACTTTTTTAAAGGTCTTGTTTTCGATGGATGGTTAATACAGCTTCTTATAATCATGTGTACGGACTTGTGCTTTTATAGTATCAATGAAATATTCTTATCTCAAGTCCTAAAACTAAATAGATTGCAGTATACAAGTGTAAAACACAGCTGCATAACACAGCGGCTGCTGCCCGTGAATTTCATATATATAATATAAAAAAAATCATTAAGCCTATTAAAATGATGATCATCACACATTTGAATTAAATACAATTTCAAAATAAGCCCAGCTTTACAGATTTGCCCCTTCCCCGCTCTTTTTCGCTCCGGCGTCACCTGTGGATGAATTGACAACGAACCGACTACCTATAACTAGACCAACGTTCTGATAACCACACGGGAAGAGAAGGTCAGGAGCGAAGGACTTCAGCACAATGGCGGGCAGTTCCAGATTAGGAGTAAGCTTGAGGCGTCAGTGATAAGGGCACCTTGGGCCTGTGATTGTCTACCTGGTCATAGGCCAACCCTGCGGATATCAATTCATTATAAGACAGTTCCGTATCCGGTCCACTAAATGTCGCCGCCGGAAATGGGGTCAGTGGGTAGGCACATGGCACTGGTCACATTTCCGCCCATTTTCTCTTTTGTAGGGTATCAATATCCCCATCACCTTTTTGAAACCCAATATCCCTGTCACTTTGTGCATCCTAACCCAGTTTCATCAGGTGTTTCAGAACGTATTTTAGTGTGACCCGGTCTGCAAATTTTGAGTTTCTTAACATGGATGACGTTCCATGGAGCGTCCTAACAATGCCATATTTAATTAGAACCGTAGTAATGATTATGCAAATAGGCTGCATGAATCAAGCATAAATGCCAGTTATCAACACGGAAAAATCAACAAATAGGTCAAGAGTTAGAAAGAGAATAAAATAATGTCAGCATTAAGCATACAAAATACTATAATTTTCGTTGTAATTAACATAGCTCTTATGAACGGTATGACATCACTCACACATTTCTAAGAAAAATAGTCTAGAGATAAACGGCGGACAGCGGAAAGGCATGAACAATGAATACAGGTATGTATTCCAGACGTTTGTTATTTTACATGTATACATCGTTTTCTTATTATACAGACAGTATCACGCAGCCCGTACCATCTAATAATGATTTTACGGACACCTAACAGGTGTGGAAAGTACCAATGTAGTTACAGTTTGAGGAAACCTTTACCACTATGACGCCACAAGGAAGGAGTGACGTCAGCTGGCGTCCCCCCGCGTGGTTTGAACGGAAAAGCGAGGCATTTGACGAAATCGGATAGCTCAACAAACACACAGATCTTGTTAGGTGTTATTACATGGTATCAGTCACTGGAGAACCCGTCCTATAAAAGCCCCCTGGAGCGCCCCGAGGAGGATGGATAATAAATTTAAACGTCGTTTCCTGAAACTGCAATGGGCAAATCCTCTGAGATTTGTAGCTACCATATTGAGATTGGTTATCATATAGATTCATTTTATTATCAAACTATGAAGGAGTGAAGTATGGCGACTTAATATTTATTATCATGTTTTTTCTGTAGGGTTTTTTATTCTCACTGACCATCATGTAATTATGATGGTAAAAACAAAATTAATTAATGGTTATATCTGTGCTTATGAGTTACAGACTGACAGGGACGGATTTAGACGGGGGCGCATTGGGAGTCCCTCCTCCCTTTTTTCTTTGTTTTAGTCAAACATCATTTTTTTAAATGTAAAACTGACGGCCCCAGAGGGGGCGTCGGAACTTTTTCGCTATAAGCGCCCACCCCCCTTTCCTGAATTCCTGGATCCGCCCCTGACAGAGATTGTATTATTGGTCCCAGTCCCAACATGCACATCGCAGTTTGGTAATAAACGGTGTATCCGAAGCGCCGACTCTTGCAAAATTTGAAAAAAATAACTAACAAAAATAACTAACAAAAAGACAAACCGACTAAAGCCAAGGATCATGCACAAAGCGAGAAAATCCAAGCCGATTCTCATCTGAAGCAGTTTTGTATGTGTTTGGAAATATCATTTGTGATTTGAGGTTCCCTTTAAGAGTAGCAATTGGTAGCTTGCTTATTGTACTCCGCATAATAGAAATAATCTGTTATTAACAGTCTCGCCGATCTCGTTCAGAATCAGACAATCGCATTGTGGATCACTGCCTTAATAGTCGGTGGTCAGCAATAAATTGCTTCATGAAACATGAAAAAATTGACTGGTTGGACGATGATGAGCAAACGACTGTAAACAACTTCAGAAATGAGCAATTTATGGGCGACAATAAATCCGACATTTTCCCAATTTCTGGCCTACCAGGGATAGCTCATTTACGGTATTCTGATAATGGACCTGCACATTCAATCGATATGAATACTGGGAAATATATCAAAAATTACAACAATTCTTTTTAATAGGGGTAGAGCATAGGTATTTTTACTCTACAAGGCATTATTAGACATGATGGAAAACAAAAAAAAACATGAGATAATGGTCTGTCAATTTAAAAGGTCCTCGAAGGTTGTGCTAAACTGGATGAGCCATGATGGGCCGATTGTAGTCCTTCTTTGAATGTCAGTTTTGTCCGAGAAGCTATTCCCGAAGGACCCTAAATTATTTCTTTACAAAGGAGTACAGGTTAGTGTTTAAGTGACTTAAATGACTATAATCATATGATTATGTTTTATTATTCAAAAACGGGGGCCACCCGTCGCAGCTCCAGGTTGTCTTGCCTCCTGTACGATACAGTCCCTAGTGGTGAAGCCAAGAATCAGCAGGGAGCCTTTGCTTCTCAGGATAAAAAGGGCACCGCGTCCACATACATCACTCTTACAGGAGTTACTACAAAAGCGAGCTCTATATTGCATATGTATGCCTTGTAATATTCATGAGGTTTTCCATTGACATTCCACTGTAGTCTTTTTTCTATGCCTCAATAAAGGGCTGTTTGATTTAGGGACGACAAAAAGTACCATGTTTTCGTTGCACTCTGACCGAAGGAATTCATAGGAATGCCTGCATTCCTGATTCTTGATTCGTGTATAAGAAAGAAACTCGGTCGCTATAATAGCATTGCGGCGTCACTTTTGGTCAAAACGTCATACGTTTTCATTACATGCGTGGTCCAATTACCACATTGTGTAAAAAAGCTTACAATGAGGAAAAAAGGTGCTTTATCCAGACTCTCTTATTCCAGGTAATATCAAAATAAAAGGAGCTACACCATGTTCACTTTTAGCAGACTGCAGGTCTCTTCACCAAATGTCAAATGAACCTCTCATTTTAAGATATTGTTAAGCTAACAATCTTGAAATATATGCTATCTTTCTCATGTTAGAGAATTTTGACTTCACCTTGGGTTTTCATTCTATGATTTATGTTTATTAAAGGGTAATCACACTATATCTAAAGTACAAGCGCTTATGGCCTATTGATACCAAGTCTGAATATACCAAGATGTCAGCTGTCTAATCGGAGCACATGAGGAATTACATGCACTAACATTAATTACATTTTTCCTTGTGTATAGTCAAATTAAATTCAACTTACCCTTCAATATCTTTGTCATCTAATGATAGAAACCAAAGAAAAATCTGTAAACAAACTAGAAATATGATAAACATTGAATTTACAAGATGTTAATTTTCAACATTTTAACATGCAAAGAACAGCCGCATGTTTATTCCACTCTTATGCTAGGAATTGTTATTTATATGATATACACCGGAATACCTTAACATTTGGAGAAGTGGCTGTCTAGACATTACTTCTAAATGATATAATATCATTATAAAAGTGACCCAAATTACTCATGCCGTTGTCATGTTGTCCTTGTACAGTAGTGACAGATACCACATGCAGAGTACAATTATATCCCAAACCGAGTGAATGAATAGCGAAGTATAACATAGCTTGGTTTCAAGGTGCAAATTTCTTACTTACTTTCAAATTGATAGATACAATTTCCTGCCTGCTGTAAGAACACATATCTATACTTGTAATGGTCAAGTTGGTACTTAAATTAAAAATAAACGTATTTGTCTTTCTTGATAACTCAAATGGCAATCTCAATCCAGATTCCTACCAATATAAGACGACAGCATTCCGCGGCAAGTGAAGCTTGTGCTTTTAATTATATGCTTTATCTATAAGTCAAGTTGTAAGTTGTACCATATACTTAGGTCATGGTAAACAATTAAAAACAAATTAATGTATATTGTCAAAAAGCTATCAATTCTACCTATTCTAGACAGCATGTCTACGTTATAGATTTTGTTCAGTTCAGTTTCCACTACGAGCCCAAGAGCCAGAATATCCAAAGCCAATTTACCATAAGTCTATAAACTACCCAGAGTGATACACCAACACATGCAAACATATGGCAATGTATCTGTAAAACAGGCCATTCCATGGTTAAGGGGATTGGCGGATTCACAGGAGGGACCATTATCTCTTTACTGGTTGCACGTGTAGGTCAATACCCGTTTGTAGGCGGAAACTCATTAATGACATGGCGACGATGCCGAGTTCAATACCTACACACCTTGGTGTTTAGCTCTGCGGCTGGCGATTACTGCTTTTTCCGATAACGGATCAATGCGATGGGGGCGTGGGCAATTACTTGTGTAATGGGCCGAGCCAGTGCACAAGAGACCAAGGGTTTTGAATAGCACCATCATAGACAATGAATGTGGTATGCATATAGGCCTTTATTCGCAACTGACAGGCAGGGGTATGTAGGATGTATATAGCAGGAGCATTTGTAAATGACTGTTACACCTGGATTTGTAGAACTATACGTATACCTTTATTGCCTGATTGTTTTGTTGCAACAACTCAAAATTACAGTTTGTAATGATGTGTTATTAACAAGGAGGAGAAATCAATAACCCAACACTTCCACCATCTCATATCACATGTATATGGTCAGTTTACACTTTTAAAATAAGAATTGAATTTCAATTGGAAAAATAATGTTGAGGCTTTGTTCACATTGATTTAATAATACTTCATTTAACTTCTGATAACTTTCTTTCAAATCGCGGCTTCGTGCAAGTCACAAAAATAACTTCAAAATGTGGAACCTTTTTGAGACAAAACAAAAAAACAACAAACCGTGGGTATTATTAACACCACGAGCAGAATGCCAAGCGTAGTTCCATTGGAGATTCCCCTCGGCAAGAAGTGCATTACCACCGTTCCCCTCGGCCACACAGGCGAGCAGAACAAAAGCCAGCCCCCGAGTAACGTCCACTGACAACGGTGAGCAGCTCACAGTATGAAAGTATTTGATTTCGCTTTGGCTGAGGCGCTCAGCCATTGATATGCGATTATGATATCGGCAGCGCCAAGTTAAAAGTCGGGCCGCCAGAGGCTGTAGGCTGGGACGTGCGCGGAGCAGTATCACTACACAAGCCTGGGGCGGCACGTTCACGGAAATGTCAAACGTCCCTTTAACAACAAACACAAACTTCTTTGTGCATTATCACTTTAAAATGGTCGCGTCGACAAAACTTCAATCATTTTTTCCCCTCGCTTGTTTTGTTTTTGTGGCGCAACGTGCTTTGAGCTCAAAGTGATGTGAGATCGTTTAATGCTATTCGCCTGGAATTTTTGTCGGACAATCAGCCTAGAGGTACTCATACCCAGGTGCGGTTTTCTAACCCATGACCATTAACGCTTCTGTTTCCTTTTTAATTGGGATGCACCAGTAACAATCCCATTTTAAAAGAACATTTACGCCTGAAACTATAACATTAATCAATAATATAATTATTGAGATACAATTACGAGTCGTTTATATTTATGATGAATGGAACAAGAGCATCCAACGTGTTTTGATGCTAATTATAAATGCAAGTCACTACTTGAAATTTGAACGTGTTTACTGAGCACGTCTGACACAGTGTATCTGTTTTCCCACCATATCATGACAGGATGTTGACAAAATATGAGATGATCACACATAATTATAAGGGGATCATAACGTCCGCGGTTCTGTGCCGTGGGCCTTTCTTAATGAAAATATGACACCCATCTAGATATTTTTCGGGACCCTCAGTGAAAAGAAAATGTTTGACGAAAGTCTGGGAAATTAGTAGTACTAAATGTGTCCACTAGATGTCCCAAGTTAGCTCATTAGTTCACATTTACAATTCAGAAATTAGATTTCTTTTGGAAAGATACTCCTGCTTTACATATACATCTTGAAAATGGTATCAAAAGAAAGCAAAACTTTAACTCTACTGTGTAGAGTCCTTACTATGGTATTTGATTTGATTTTGGTCAAAAAGAAATTATATTTTGAGAAATAGCAGCATTATAGACACCATTTTGGTACGGTATCAGGTTTAGTGTGGTCTATCAAAAAGGGCAGAGGTTTGTTCTTACCTCTCCCTGGCCATACCTATAATGGGTGGCCCAGTACTAGTGGATTGAGGCTGGGTATAATTCTGTGTGCAGTGACCTTTAACCAGAGAGTATAAGTATTGGTGAGTATGTGCTGGAGGGAGGAGAGAGAGAGGTCTGTGATCTCTCCTACACACAGTAAATTAAGGTTTACTTTCTTTTGATACTACTATCAAGATGTATATGTAAAGCAGGAGTGTCTTTTTTCCCAAAAGAAATCTAATTTCTGAATTGTAAATGAGAACTAATGAACCAACTTGGGACATCTAGTGGACAAATATAGCACAGAGCCTCCTAGTGACTAGGACTCAAACAAGCTTTAAAGTTTATCTATTTGAAAAAAATAGATTATTTTTCTGATTTCCCCCTTTATTTCATTTAAATAATGCCATGACAACCTGAGCAATTTTCCTGAATGCAACCAAACATTTTCTATTACATAAAGGTCCCCCAAAATATCAAAATAGGCGTTATATTTTCATTACAAAAGTCCCACAAAATTTGCATAATGCCCTGCTAATACAATTGATAGACAATCTATAATTATGGAGCAATGCCTGTATCCTGATCCGAGGTTTTAGATTTATTTATTGGACAAAGACAGTGTCACAAATGTGTCCTTTTCACGCGTCGTGTATCATTAACGTCTCTTCACAAATCATAAGTCTTACTTAACTTCTATAACAATGAAGCTTAACTATCTCCGGGTACATATATATATTATCCTAAATTTCCTGTAGCAATAATTATGTCTGGGATGGCGGAGAAAACTTATTTAGATATACAAAATCATTATATTTCTTGGGTCCTTATAGTTGCCTTGCGGAACTGACTAGAAACTCTTTTCATTTTCAGTACCCAGATTATCTCTCATACAACAAAAGTGTTCTAAGCTCAAACGGTATTGAAACATCTTTATTTCTGAAATATTAAGTAAAAAATGATCCCCAACACTCCTCTAGAACACAGAGAGCAATACAGGGAGCATATATATAGTCCTACTCGGAGATAATCTCGGACAAAGCCAGGGGCAGAGGCAGGGGTGGGCTGAGCCAATGCAAAGCCGTGAGATGTGGAGATTGTGATGGATCTGCTGAGGGGCTCTCCTGAATTGTTCTGGTCTGACTCGAGCTGCTCGCGCCGGCCATGAGCGAACGATGAGGGATTAAAAGTGCGCCACCCTGCTGCAGGGGGTCTGACCGCTGGTTGTCTTGATGGATCTGACCGGCCACCTAATGGGATCCCACAGGGTCCCATTACAATGATCACAGATGCGTTGCATGAGCAGAGTATAACGTCCAGGTGGGTAGCCCTTTGGAGCATGGCGGCCACTAGGAAAGGGATCTGGATGGCAGGGTCGCATATATATATGCCATCCAACCAGAGAAGTTGTTTTTCATTAGTGGCATGTCAGGGTCGGCCGCTAAGCCAGGTCCTCTGTGAATCAGTACAGGATGAACGTACCGACTGCTGGACTATAATTATATACCCATTTCAATAGAGTGACGCCCTGCTAGAAGAATAGGCCAGAACAATTGATTGGAATATGGGTTTCAATGAAAATCGTTGGGCACAGGCCTTCTTTGGGAGGGTTCACTGCGCAGGTTCATGGGAAAGCTGTATTGCGGTTAACTTTTCTCCCATGAGTCGTATGAAGGGGCTATATATTAGCTCTTAGATGTTGGTGTTATTTGATAACTTTCCATACGTGACATAGAACGTTTAGACAACAAACAAATTTGTACTTTACTTCAGTTTAGACCTTTTTAATTAACAAAAAAATAGTTTAAAACTCGGAAAAGATCTTGCAAGCATGCAGTTCAATCAAAGGGTTTGTGAACGCATGCACGGACATATAAATACGATATAATATTATTTATTTTTTTATTTCTAAATATGAGTAGCCGGTATTCCTAATAAAACCACAAGGATTAAGAGTAGCACACAAGATAGTTTGGAAACAACAAGTAGGCCTACAAATAAACTTTTTATATCTTACTTTTTGTTTTATCTCCCACTTCTTACAGAATATACATGACGTACTTACTTAGACTATAAAATGTTAGAAGTCACGATGTCGCCATCTTGCTTATAGGAGCCATCCAAGGGTACTTCCGCTTCCGGTGTGTCACAGTGGACGGCTTGACCCGCCTCGGCGCTATACCTGCACCTCTCACCCCGAACCCCGGCGCTCCTTCATCACCAAGCCTAAAAATAGTGGCTAACAGGTTACGGTTAATAGCTCTAGTGACAGAACCTTATAGATTATACAGCAGCCATGGATTAAACAGATGGAGTACCTTGTTACTTCCTTTGTGTCTTGTTTTTTGTCGTACTTTTCAATATGTAACTTCTTTACCGTTTTATGTACCGTATCGTAAGTAAACAATGCCATCAGATAGATCAAAAAGGTTAGCTGATTAGATATCAAAGTGTGAAATAACTTATCATTGGCAACCGTTGCGAAGCAAAGTGAATGGCAATACCATCAATTTTATAAGAATTAAGTAAATGATGGAATAAAAACAGACATGTGTAAAACACGAAAAGATGACACTCTATATTAGTCTTTTGATAAACAGTACTTGAGAATACCCCTGCTTTTTAGAAAAAATGGTTCTATAAATGAGGCACGGGCATGAACTCTCTAGATGGCACTACCCCTGTCTCACAGTTACTTATAATACTAACAGGGTAAGAACCTAAAACTGTACCCTGCAGTTTGCACAGACATATATTTTGGATTTACGCATAAAATATTATGTTTTTTTGTGAAAAAAACAATGGTTTGTATTTCAGACAAATGATAAAAACAATTGGCTGTCGTGTTTTATTGATATTTATGCTCAATTAATGGCAATTGACAAATTTATTGAAAAAAATGCAACCCCACCCAGCATAGCAGCATACCATATATGGCAATGCCCTTATTTGGAAAGGACTTTATGAATGGAGATCACATGACCAACCACATAGGGCAATGTGCATATATGCCAATTGGTAATTATAGGCAATGGACAATTGTAATTATAACTCTTATGCATGTGAGAACCTTTATTTGACCATAGTTTTCTAGTTTTTATATAATGTGCATTACTATTTCCTTCAAACAGGTTAATTAGGACATGGGAGGGTAGGGGAATCCCGTGTGACATCACAATGTTAGTTATACAAGAGGCCCCCATATGGGGGCTCTGAACAAAAGACTTCCTGGTTTACATAAAACTGTACTCTCTTACAAGCCAGGCATTTGTGCCTCTGACATCACAGTAACCGGTGGCCTAGTGGCTAAGGTGCAGGACTTCAAATCAGGGGGTTGGAGGTTCAAATCCTAGATGCTCATCTTATTAGTTATTTTTCAATTTCTATCATTTTAACCATTAATATTACATGTATTCATACCCTGAGAAACATAAATATATGAATTACCCTGGGATACTTACACATATAAATTATAGCTTTATTTTGTAATACTACTACTTGCACTTTGACATAATTCATTATATATGTATAAATAAATGTTACTCTAAAGAAGGTAGGAAGATAGATACATATGGCCTAATGGTTAGAGAGATCATCTGCAAATATAAAGGTTAAGAGTTCAAATCAGGATGAAACCTTTTTATATTTTACTATACTGTAAACTGAAAATGACATTTGTGTGATAAATACAATATAACTTGTGGATAAATACTTGCCACTTGCATAGATCTATATGATTACAAAGTTCTGTTTTATATTGTGCAACAATTCCTAAAATGGGTTTATTTGTAAAAGAAAAAGTGCTTGACTAGCCGTGGGGGGGACTTGAACCACCAACTTTCAGATTTGAAGCTCTAAGCTCTAAGCACTAGGCTAGTTTGTCTCATAGTAAAGGAGGGTGTTCATGAATGGCATGGGCATATTTCTTCTAACTTGTTACCTGTGATCACTTTACAAAATGTTTGAACAACTTTGGGGAAACTCTTTTAGCACTATAAATAACCAACCAACCCAGTCAATGAGTTGCATTCTGACCAGTAAAGGGGCACTGAAGGTGGAAACTATACATACAGCTACATTTACCTGTAAAATAGGCCACACAATAATACAAAACAAACTGTAATAATTATGATTCATTTTAATACAAATCAGACAAATATGATAAGTTAGATATGTTTTTCCTATTCAAATTAGAAATAAAACTAGGTCATTTACTGTGGTCTTGTGTGAATCCTATCAGTCTGCTGGTCATCAGCTTATAGGTTTTGACAGGCACCAGCTAAAAACAAAATGGCGAGTGTGCTACCCTTTCTATTCTTATAGTTCTAATCAGGAACCCTGGTGCCATCTGGAGGGTTCATGCCCGTGAAATGAGGAGCTCTGCTTCTGGTGTGATACAACTCTTCTTTATTAACCGGCTTTTGTAGGAGACTCATTATTGTTTTTGTAAGCAGCAGTTCTAATAATTTGATTCATAATGTGATTGTTGAATGAAAATGAATAATCTATTGTTGTACTCAAATATTTATGATGCCATACCAGTCTGTGTTTCAATCCTTGCAGTTTGGACATCAGATGCCGTCGTTGTGAGAAGACCCTCCACGTTCTACCAGATGCGGATTTTACAATCACAATGACATCTTCATTATAGGAACACATTACTAATATTTACAACTTCACTTAAATCAGCTATGTATATTAAGAAAGGGATAAATCCTAACACTGAAACTTCGGTGAAGTTTTATCACAAATATTTTAGAAAGAGAAGAATGGTCAACTGGTTCCGTAGTGTAGTGGTTATCACGTTCGCCTAACACGCGAAAGGTCCTGGGTTCGAAACCCGGCGGAACCTAGCAGTTGAGGTATTTTTCCTCAAAACTGGGGAAAAGCATGGAACCATACAAATCCAGACCCAGGATGGAATGCTTGAATAATTGCCTGAAGTTCTATGATAGATGTAGTTTTAAAGAATTTAAGATTTGGGCAAGAAAAGAATTTTTTAATTGAGTTCCTTTCTGCTTGATCCGCACCAGGTTAAGTGTTTCAGTTAGATCACAGGACAATTCAACTTGAAAAATTTCAATTAGGGTCATTTCTCATAAAACCAAGTTGTAACCCAATTCAAAGTTGAAAATATGTTAAATAGCCTGCATTGGGCCATACAGATCGTCTGAAAAGAAACATGAATTATTATTAGGAAATAACTTTAAATTAATGTAACTAGTATGGATTCTGTAAAATAGCTAAATATTCAGAAGAAACGCATTGTTAGAAATGAGACGGCTTCTCACCTCTTCTTTGAAGTGAATATACACCTTTTTCAATATCATAAAATGCCTTGTGAAGGAATTTATGTTAGGGACATGGAGTTCAATGGGCCCAGCCTAAAAGTGTTGGGATCAAGGCGTCTTGATGGAAACGGTGACCACGAGACAATCACATATAGGCCTATATTGTCCGT
This sequence comes from Lepidonotus clava, assembly GCA_936440205.1. Taxonomy (NCBI): domain Eukaryota; kingdom Metazoa; phylum Annelida; class Polychaeta; order Phyllodocida; family Polynoidae; genus Lepidonotus; species Lepidonotus clava. Next base: position 28,293,766 of record OW387135.1, read on the forward strand.
TACACTTTCGCAAGGAACCTTTTAATATATTTTTCATTCAGCAAAAAACATGCTCCACAATACATTGTGATTTTCCAGTAACATCCAGGTACTTCTGCAGGCCGTTGTGTATTCAGGCAAGATTCCATAAAATGGTTTCCACTAGAAGTCGAAACAACATAGGAATGAAAGTATTAGTGCATTTTTTATTATAGGAAAATAGTTTATTATGCAACCATCATATGGTTCAGTTAATCATTCCCTTCCATCTAACGTAATGTATTGGCTCTCTATACTGAACATTCATTTCAATATAGCCAGTTTATTGTCTTTCTACGTGTGCATATATAATGCTTTCTGCCATTATCATGAAGTAGTCTTTCTGAACGGCGATAAGAGTTTATGACCATTTCATGGTTGTGCGTTTTACACAAGACTTATTTGTGCCATTTGTTATCACAGACTTGCACAGATTTTCGAAATCGAAGGTCCTCATGGAGTTTTGTCATCCTCAAAAAAATATATCAGTAACATTTATTCCAACCGGACTGCATTCCTGAAGAGAACAATGCATATAATTCAACTATCTTTCAATGAAACTGGTTTCACATGGTATTTAAATGTTGCTCTGGCAGTGTTATAGATATTTTAAGAAAAATCTGTAGGCTTAACTAATTTAAATTATTAACGTTACGTTGTAGTATATTATGGTGATTAACAGACTGGGCCCATATCTTCGTAACTAATTTTGCTAATCAGGGAAATTTTGATTGGGTCTCAAGATCACCAATGTTGTCCTTTACCAAAATTAACGGTGTTATTGCAAAATAGTCTCAAAGAGGGATTATCAAGTTTAAAATATATTCATGATAGACAGAACTTCTTATCATGAGATGCTAATCAAAATTTCGCTGATTAGCCGAATCAGTTACGAAGATATGGGCCCTGGCCAATTATATCACAGCTTGATTTTGTAGTCACGTCTGCACTAGATGAATCTAAGTTTGATTATGACCATGACTCTGTTAATAGCTGTTGTCTTCTATATTTACTTCGCGGCTAGAATAAATATTAGAGTGATTGGAAATAACAAGGAATAACAGGTGATTGGTTTTGACATTCATAAAAAGGATTATTTCTTTTATCCTCCTAGTCACATTAACTCTAAAAAGTTAAAATCTGCTGCGAGGTATTGGTGATGGTGGTTAGAATCTGAATGAATAACGGTTTCATTGTGTCACTTTATAAAGTGAGACATCAACAAATCTGCATAACCACGGAGACTGTTGGTAACGTCACCGCTGCTCCCGAAATAACAATTTTGCTGTGGGCATCACCTCACAAAATATTACGTTATATCAGTTTCCATTCCTTGGATTTGGCCTCCCCCCCAAAAAAAAAAACAACAACAACAACAACAAAACAACAAAACAACAACAACAACAACAAAACACAACAGACTTGGTATGTCTCACAATCGTGGTAATCACATATATTGTATGTGTAGGCCTGTGTAGTCGTAGCTTCACTTTTAAGTATGTTCCGTTACACCTGTTTACCTTCTTTTACAGAGAACAAATCTATGAAAAGAGTATGCAGTTCCACAGAAAGGTTAGATAAACGAATAAGTAAATTAATGTACAAGTAAGCTGTTCTGTGTCTGCAGAACCCCAAGTACAAACGTGTTTTAAAGAATTATTTGCCCAGAACTTTATAAACAGAGCTATAGTTGACTTTATCATCCTTTTACAGCCATTTTTGAAGCATGTAAAACACATCATAGGAACTCTAAATTAATTTATTGGATGACTGAGGATGTAGAAGACATCATGGTGATTATTTTAAGTGGCCATAGATCATAGATCACTATAGGCCTGTTTTTCATGATTTGGTGCTCATAAGACCTTTAAAAGCACAAATTAGCACATCTAACAACCAAATCTTATAGTAAATCCCCATAAGGAATCTCCAAAAATCATTAGTTTTAGCACTTTTTGACCATTTTGAATTTGTATGGATTTAGCTGTAATATAATAACAATGCATAACAGCCATTAACATTATACCATTGTCATTTTTTTTTTATTTCATAATAATCATCAGTGTCTCCACTGGTTTTCAGATGTATGAAAGTAATCTTAAAGTAATGACAGATGTGCTAAATGTATTGATTTTGGGGGTGTCTTCACATGGACGTCCGTTAATCCCCTCATGTTTACTTTAGGCCGGTCGATCGGCAACCCTCCCCTAGGAGGGGGCTCTTGATGGTGAGGTGAAAAAGTTGCATGTTGGATTTAAGAATATATATACAATATATATAATAGTGGAAACTAGTGACTAGTCCTAAAGAACTATCAGAAGAGAGGGATATATATCTAGTTTACTCCCCATTATTAAAAACTGTGGAAAATAGTGACTAGGAATAGGGACGGGTTAGCCTTTTAGGTATGAACCCTAAAGAACTATCAGAAGAGAGGGATATATATTTAGTTTAGTCCCCATTATTAAAAATTATGGAAAATAGTGGCTAGGAACCCACCCCTCATGAGCCCAATTAGGACCGGGGCCACCGGCCCTAAGTGCTTACGTAACAGGATTAAAATTAACTGGACGTCCACATGGGTGGCACCCTGATTTTGATGTACGACACATATTACATTCTTTTGCCCCTCCCCCCACCCCCCCCGATGCCTATATACTTAATGGAAGGCCCCTATATAACTATATTGTAAAAGTTTTTTCCATTTTTTAAATTTTAATTCTAAATAGAATGTTTTCATTATATGACATGTTTTTCAAAACACATCCAGATTGATTATTTGAATTATTCTTAATCCAATCATATTATGAAGTAGAACTGTATCTCAAGTATTAACAGAGTTATGTCTATTTGAAAAAAAGCCTTACCCATAACTTTTAAAGTCACCCTTTCTTGGTGCATAGGTGTATACATATGTATATTAACAATGGAGTCTCTTATCAATTTAAAAAAAATTGTTTATTGAATATCTTATAATATAGTTATCTGATCTTTCAGATTTTGCAAATGGACGCTTGTGAAGATATTACATGACATTAGATTCACATTGTGAATGATTGCGATGAATACATTTCTCCATACAAGTTAACATACTTCATCAATTCATAGATGGCTTAATAGATTTAATTTCTTTATTGAATGTTATGTTTTCTTTTTAAACATAGACTATGGAAATCGCCGACTAAAAACTACTGCTTTAATGCAATGTGTCGCACCATTATATTTGACTTCAGAATTAATGCTTCACCAACGGTGTCCGATTCATCTTGTTCACGTGTGTAAATAAAAAAAAAAAAACCAGACCTCATTTAGCAGGGAACAGGTATTGTATGGTTAACCCACATTTAACTGATTATAATCATTAGGCAAATTAATAATCCTCGTCAAGAAAACATTCTTGCCGTCGTTTTTTCCCCGAGGTAGAAAAAGAGGACACGCAGCGAGAGGAAGCGGCCTTCAGTGGCCTGAGTTATGGACTCATTAAAGATGGATAAATGCTGTGTAGAGAGCGAATGCTCTCTGACAGCCAATAAAGTTAGATTCTCCCTCGGGCGATTAGCCTGAGCATTCCACCTCAATGCATTGCCCGCAATAGATCACATATTACCAGCCGAATTCAGGTGTGCCTATAGAGATATTCTAATGAGCACAAGTCGTGGCTTATTAACTTTCTTCAGGCGGCCCCCCACCAGAAATCCGAAGCTACATGGTCATTATCATGGGTTCATAATAAACAAGGTTATTTTGATCAAACAGAGAAGAAAGAAGTTGGAACCTATTAAACGTTTCATATTACAAAAATATGATAAGGTTATAAGCATGTGTAGCGTATATGAAAATGATCATAACATCATACTTCTTGTGTTGTACACAAGATTTCTATGGTAAATTTTCTTACACGATATATACCTAAATTGACATTTTAACAAAAAAGACTCACCTCAGTATAGATAGCCGAAGGATCACTTGCAGCTATACACTTTTCAGACAGAATGATTTTGCATATCCTTTTATCAGATGGATAGAATAACCAATTTGAAACCAAACACTTTGTAATTCAACCACCGTTGATGATTACAAGCCGCAAATTCCGAAATTGGTCTATTGCAATTGAATCGTGGTATCATTATTTGACTTCCGAATTCAATTTTTATTTGATAATATCTTCCAGTTTTTGCTAGAGTGTTGAGACAATTAATGCGATGTAGTTATGTCTTGCATTGTCAAACAAAATGTCTAAAATCAGAAAAAGCTCCTTATATTTTTATTTGACGTATGGGTATCAGCATGCTAATGATTACTTCGATGTGTTAATGAAAGTGTAATGTCAGGGTTAAAGGGATGAATAATTCGTGATACAATCCAATAACTCTGGTTTAATATATCAATCTTCATAGCCTTTATAAGGAAACGTGAGATGTACAATTCCCTGAATCGTCCGTACCCTGCAGCGAGAGAGGGAAGGCTGTATTCCACTGTACGATTTTACTCCCGATTTTGAAAATTGCCAGTATAGGAAAAATAGCTGCTTCTAAGCGTGTTATTACCATTAGAAAGGATTCTGAATTCTCTTTCCTGTGATATATAGCATGCATGAGTTTCTGTAACATTCCTAATGAAAGTTTAGAAGTTCAGTTGCGAACGACAAGGATGACAAAGGCTCCTAGACGGACACCGGCTATTGTGTGTATAGGGCCCTGTCTATATATGGGACCCTGTACATTAAAGAACACTTGCCTCAGTAAAAGTGTAGGGATTATGGTCTCTACCCATAAAAAACAATCATTTTCATAGATGCGATCATCAAAAAGACTCAATTGTCTAAAAACCTTCTCACCGTGATATAACTATAGATGTAGATATGGCGTTAAACACCAATAACCAACCAACAAAAGTCTCAGTAGACAAAATCGCCTAGTGGATTGTAGGCTTTACTGAAAATCGGATATGACCGCAGAACAAAAACGGAACAAGGCATCGGCCGACTCCATCGAAGTGTTACCAAATTCAACGCATGTGGCCCCGCGAATTGCAGCACCCATATTTACCGTTCACAGTTAATTGGGTCCTCCTGGTATTGAATCCACTAAATAGATTGTAGAACAGAATTCTCGTGTCTCTTCTAATTAGTGCAGCAGCATGACATGCATGTACTTGACACTACCTGACCCCACGTGGCTGAAACTCACCGGATAAGACTTCAAGTTGGGCCTTTGTTATTTATTATATGGTCTTCTTATGTAATTCTCTGAAGCTGGCAATAAAGACATTATAGGTAACCGAACTACATTCAAAAGACATGAAACATGTTGTGAATAAGGTTTAGAAAGAATGGTTCATATCTTCATACGGGAAACGTTTGTTCTTTGATATGAGCAATGGTAATGAACCTAGAATACAAATTGGATGCACTATTTTTGGTAACAGCGAGCTAGTTTCAATTCAAACTGACAAACTTAATAAATTAAAGGTGTCACAGATAGACGAGAAAATCTAAAGGACATATAAGATTCTTTGTCAGGGCTGTCTTTATTTACCTCTAATAAGCGGAAAAGGTGTTTTAATTTGATAACATTTATATACAAAATTGTCTACTGAGTTCAGATATATCCTCAGAGGGGCCGTCTGACCCTCCCTTCTTGGCTTTGGCAAAGAAAAACGTGTTTGCAAGGGAAAACCAGTGTAACCCTTTCCAACCCTGGCGACTAAAGGTAGGAGGCTATCACCAGGGAAGGAAATGGTTAACACTTATCAGCAGATTAAAAGCACAATGTTTTCGGCATGTGAAAACTCTGCTTGTCGCTTGATGTGCTGCAATTGAACCGATCCACATCTTAAGGCTGTATTCCACATACTGAAAGTGCTATGCTGATTTACAGCCAATACACTTTTGGTACTGCCAATTTACAATCGGCGGCCCTGCTGATAAAATTTACCAATGTGTTGGTAAATTTTTCCTGCCGATTTTTGCATTGGTTGCCGATATGGCACTTTCGGCAGGCAATTTTCCACTTTCAGAGGCCGATTTTCCACTTTTGGTGGCTGAAAGTATGGGCCACTGGTATAGAACATTACCATGGCAAGGGTCAATATTGGCAGCTGCACTTTCGGTATGTGGAATACGGCCTTTAATTAGGAATATACACAATCGGGCATATTTTGAATCTCCTGTCCTAGTCCATAGCCTGAGAAAACTAAATTTGCCTTTGATCTGCTATGCAAGAACAGAGGTATTGATATTGTTTAACCATTTAGACCCCAGTCCGCACATATACCCGCCGAAAAAACGGTTTCGAAAAAGGATATTTTTTCCATGCATATTTTTTTCGATGTTTTTTCAAGAAGAACACATTGATACGCATGCAGCACACAAATGTAAATAACATATCGTTTTAAAGCTGATTAGACATCCTAATCATTGCCACAAACCAGATTTAGAACTATATCTTATACCATTATGCAATGGTCAACCTTTGAACATCTTCAATTAAAAGGAAACTAAGGAATTCTGAAGGGAAATCCAGCAATTCCTGAATACAATCTGTGGGTCTATAGGGTTAATATAATGTTCTAAATCAAATCTAGCAAAATGCTGATGGAGTTCTGAAGTAAATAAAATTCTCTGTAAACCAAACTCGGCCTGCACATACTTAATATCGTGGTGACAGCAGGGAGATTTTGAAAGTTTCATCTAGTCCTGGCCGGCAAGGGCAGCAAAGGTTAGGCTGACCAAAGCCACGTTGGGCTCCTGTCGGTTACCTTGGATGACAAGGTCTAAAAGGCGTCTCCACATCCGGAGTAAGATGGCGGATGACGGTGACAGAACGCTGAGACCCCTATTATCGCCCACATCCATCAGGGGCTCGCAGAGCTACTCCAGGGTCCTGACATTCACTCAGTGAGTAACATGGTGAGTAGCTTTGAGTAAGTGACTTTGGGGAGTTCTGCTCCCCACGTACACACTGAGCCTTTTATTACACATGGACGTACTAAGTTGTAAAATCTGATGGTAAACAATGAAATGATGCGGGAGTTCTATAAAAATCTATAGGCTAAAAACTTTTTATTCGATAATATCAAATTTTACTAAATTGTGTAGTTTCGTAATTGATAATCAGCTGATAAAACAGGGTTTCAGATACTATGGTGGGATAATTGTATAAATCAGGATAATGTGTTACCTCAAATACCCAAATGTTGCCTCAAAAACAAATTACACAGTGAAAGTGAGTGTTTCCTTAATTCTCATATAGTAGTCACGTGACCTGGTATTGAACAGTCAGAAATCTGTATTCTTGTTGATGCGCTTATAAAGTGTCTTAAGTGACACTTTTCTTTTAACACCTGCGTGCTGATTGTCTTGCTTGAGGAACAAACACGATTGGAACGAGTGTAACTCGAGGGTGGCCCAGAAGCAGGTCCAGGCTAAGTTTGAGAATGGCGTCGGAGTGAGCGGACGTGTGCTGAGAGCAGGAGAGACCTAAACATGTTTTTTCACCAACATCTAATACCCACATGAAGGACTACCTGGATTATTTGTTTTGAACTTTACATCGAGAACAAAAATTCAAAACACGCCAATCTATCCAATTGCTGTGATCACAGAATCTTGGCAGAAATAGGAAATCAGTTGTCCTCTACGCTTTCAAATTTCCTGCCATACCGCCTGGCTACACATATTATCGCCCAATGTCTATCTCAACACGGAGTAGAGGTACTGATCAAGATATTCATTCTATACCAACCTAAGAGCAACTTAATCAAGAGCATTGGAGCCCTGACAAGGCCCAACCATCTGCTTCTCCTAACCACACCTGAATCCCTGAGATCCAAATACAAACTAGGAACTTACCGCTTACAATAGATGCCAACCAGTGGCAGATGCAGTCGGGGGAGGGGGAGGGGGGACAAAATTGGTTGCCCCCTCCCCGCCTCCCTAGATGGCAGACTCTGGACCGCGGACACCCGCGTCCACTAATGTTAGCACACCACTGTTATGGTGTGGTTGGAACTCTTGAAATGAGATGAGGATGAACAGGGTCAGTGAGTGATGAAGATTAGCTCAGCTTCTTGTGAATTGCTTAGTTGATTAAGATGTACCAGACATTCTCCAGGACTTTTCAACACATAGGCACTATAGCTATTGATTTATATTGTATACTAGGAGCTTATCCCTTTCAAAAGATCGTGTAGACGTAGGTGGTATAGCCATGGATTTATTACCTTGCAGCTTGGGAATGTGAGTTATCCGCATTGTATTGAAAGGCGGGGGTAAAGCAACTGTTTCAAATGATCGATTTGATACATTGGCATACATTTGATCCTGCCATTCTAACCCATTTAATTGTGTCTACCTCCCACTGCTTATTCGATTTTCAAACACAACAAACAGTGTAGCCGTCGGAAAGACATCAGCCAATCATGCTTAATTCGCCCATCTGTCATTTTAGTTTTCCCTCTTTGAGATCACGAGAGGACTGAGGGGGTGGCTGAGAGGGTGAGTCCCAAACCACCCTCGCCCATGGCGAGCCCGCCCACCGTCCCCCGCCCCCCCCCCGCCCACCCCCGCCCACCCCCGCCCACCGTCCCCCGCCCACCCCCGCCCCCGCGTCGGCCCAATGATGAATGGGGCGCGGCTAGTTGTCATGAAGGCCGCGCCTCGTTCGATCCTATGCAAGAATCTTGTCGACGGCTTACAATTATAGCCACTTCTGCCGACAACAGATCGCCCGGTGCCTGCCAGGCCGGCCCCAGACAATCCTCCCCCTTCTTCCCGGCCCGGCCAGGGCTATGCGCAGGGTGCAGCGGCCATCATTAATTCTTCAACTCCAGCCTCACCTTGGCGCGTTCTTCCGCCGATAAAATGTAGTCCCTGGTACAGGCGACGCGCTGCGGATTTAATAGGGTCTTGGTTAACGGGTAATTGGCACATTGAGCCTGGCCGACGCTAATTGGTATGTTAGGTAGGAGAAGGCCCAGGCCTCGGGTTCAGGCCTGTTGCTACGACCAAATACATCATGTTTGACATTTGCAAATTCTGCCGCCAAGAAGGTGGTTGTCTTGGTGACGGAGCGTGCACATTGAGGAAAGGGAATAAGGGTTGTTGGGGGGTGACGATTCGTCTTCCTGGTAGTTAACAATGGAGGAAGGAAAACACAATTGGCATGTTTACAGCAAGAAATCCCCCTAATGTGACTAGGAAGTTGACTTAGGTCTATTTTATTATGATAGTTTGTTTATGACAATTTAAATCAATGCAAGTGTAATTGATAATGCATCTATGATTCTTTGAAGTCATGAGAAGGTATTGTCAATCACTGGGATTCCTACCTGTGAGTGCTGGCAATTAAGGAACCTAAATGTAGGTAAACTCACCTGCTTTATCTTGAAGGATCCTATCGCATATTAGCAATTCACAATATCTATTATAAGACCATTATTTTTTAGATGGATCTAATATGCTGTAGGCCTACTTAAGCGCTTCACATTTAAGAAGAAAAGGCCACAGCCGTTTTAAAAAAGCAATTAGTGTAGTTGTCTTTTTCCCTTTCAGAAAGAACTAATAGATCTACAAAAGAAGGATCTAGACCTAATGTGGTCTATTTGATGGAATCATTCTGCGTTGACAGCAGCTTAAATTTACAATGGTCTGACAATCCTCAAAGTACATGTATTACTCATCCGGCTGTCTCAGGACGCCAGCCACACTGACAGTTTTCTTGTCCGTTCAAATATCAAGATGCAGCTGAATCAGCCATTAGCTTTGTCATTTCTAATTAGCCACTTAAAACAAAGATCTCTGATGTGGGCTTCCTTTAGTGGCAGTAGAACGGTTGGGAGACACCCGCCACCATTGTTTGTTTTGGCTTCAATTAAAGCCAAGAGAAGCCTCCAACGAAAGAGAGTGGACCATGCATATGGCTGCCATGCCTTGGGCACATACAGTGCGCATATAGCTCCTACGTCACTTCCTGTAGAATCAACTTCCGGTTTTCTCAAGTGTAAAAATAGTCTTGGATCGAAGCTTGTGATACATGTACTAATAGACCACAGTGTTTCCCCCAGGGGCTGTTCTAATTTAGAAGATCAGTTACTATAAGTAGACAGTCGATACTGCCAATCATACTTCTCCCACAAAGCAGACTGTGTGAGGGCCAAGCACGATGAATTAATAATAGCAGTTCGAGTGGGCATGATTAGGAGGCAAAAGAACAGGTGTTTATGTCATAGAAGCTAAAAAAGGCACAAATTGGTTTCATTTTTACAAAAAAGGAAAGTAAATATGTTACAAAATCATGTGCGGTTCCCGTTTGTTCTTAAACCAGGATGTCAACCAAAATATGATTAATTGCAATCCACATTTGTTATTTCATCGAACTTTGTGTTAGATTTTGATTGGATCCATATAGTAGCATTCTCCTTTGGTTAGGTTGACACCTAACTTAATAGTTAAGATCTGACATAATCAGAATGTCACAATACCGTTCTGCTTAGGTGAGGTTGGGACCTCACTTGGTCAGGAGGTCACAAATTAGTGTAGGCCTACACGACTGTTACGTTATTTTCCCCCAAAATAGAGTTCTGTGAGCCCTCGATCCTCTAAATCCGTAAGCATTTCCCAAACAGAATCATTACCCCATAATAGAATTAACTTCATAGTAATAGTGCTTCACGTAATTTCATCAAATCACTGTTTAGATAGATAGAATTAATGTGGGGAAAAAGAGAAAATCGTTCGGGTTATTTTTGGTTTATAATCTATAATTTAATTCATTTCCCACAGTTGGTTAAATGTTTTGTATTCCAGTATTCAAATAAACCAGTTGATACAAATATATACGCCCCACCATGGGGAAAGGATGCTTCCTGTGGGAATTCAAGATTTGAGGGGATGTTTGAAGCTTTCGAAATACGCCAAAAATATAAAATATGTTAATTATCAATGGAGTTACAGGTCCCAGAACATAGGAGTAGTGTTCCTGAAAATTCCAATGTATAGAATTATTCAGTATATAATCTGATAATGAGTAATTTAAGAATCGAATCGAATTATCCCCACATTACAAAGCATATCGATTGTGGCAACAGCGATAACTATCATACGGTAAAATTTAAGAATAAAACGTTCCAATGACATTCCAAATAGGGCATTTTGAATTAAATAGAATGATTAGGGTCTATTTATTGAAACATATCCACTAATTTAGTCTAAGGCACTTTCATCACTATTTATCATAGATTCACTCATATATCTCCCCAAATATTACCTCTATCTACGGCGTAGGACACGATACCCTCGGAGCATCATTTCATTGTTTTGAAGCACAAAATTAATGGTTATCGAGTAGAATGGCTTCTCTAAACTATAACGAAGGCCTAAAGGCTGATAAGTCGTTCACGTTTCGAATTGTGGAAAAAGGCCTATTGATATTTGACTACACCATTTAACTGTTTAAGTCTTTTTTTTTTTTTACCTTTTACCAGGTCATGTCTGGTAGAGATAAAAACAATAAGTACCCGCATGTAGAAGTATGTCCGTGCCAGATCTCACTAAAAGGAATTAAAACAAAATTAAGTGTTCGTTTTGATAATGATGGTTATCGGGAAATTCTCTGTACACATAATTATGATGAATTCCATGTATCCTTTATGATAAGCAAGTCATTTTCATACATAAAGAAGTATAATTCCTGGTTTCGGAGCTTTTGGATGCATTAGGGCTCTACATTCTGATTGGAAGTACCAAAGTGAATTTTGCTGGGTGTCATCCGTCTGACCAATGGTTAATCCTCCTTTGTTTACTGGGCTTAGGGTCAGTAGCCCCCCATCCTAATTGGGCCCATGAGGGGGAGAGGGGGTCCTGCCTAGCCCCCCTTCGACAGTTTTTAATAATTGGGAAGAAACTAAATATATATTCCTCTATTTAGGATTCATAACTAAAAGGCTAACTCGTCCCTATTCCTAGTCATTGTTTTCCAGCTTTTAATAATGGGGAAGAAACTAAATGTGTATCCGTCTTCTGATAGATCTTTAGGATTCATACTTAAAAGGCTAACTCCTCCCTATTCCTATTCCCTAACTAAGTATATTATCTTGAATTTATATATATATATATATATATATATATATATATATATATATTCCTAAATCCGACATGTGACTTTTGGAACCCACCATCAAGGGCCGACGACTCACCGTTCCAAGGGGGATTAGCCGTTGGTCAGAAGCCTACATCCCATTTTGCCATAATAAACGAAGGCGAAAGCGGGTGTAGTTGATAATGATTGATATTAAAAAAAATCAAACTGCCATTCACAATGTGCAGCACGAAAAGTATTCAGTGCAATGTAATGTTAGACGTAAATGTATTAACATATATAGTTGCCTTCCTCCATCCCCACATACACATACAGACGTTGGGCATTAAGATGTCCTATAGTCTAATAGCTTGGTGGATCTCAAAATAGACCGGAGACTGTGGGCCGGGAGGTAGGTTGACGTTTACAGTCTTGGTCCACAAGGAGGACGCTAAGCTGGCCATGTGAAGGCCTTAATACACTACACGACATGTGTAATATAATTTTTTGAATTTTATAATTTGGAGCATTTTACACGTGTGTGGTTTCTCTGTAACATAATCATATCACATCTCTTGCCGTGTAGTGTAATACCACCTTGTTTGAAATTGGCAATTTTGGAGTATTTTACACATGTGCAACAAAGAATTGTGTCTCTAATATGTGTGAATTCTCTGCAACATAATCAAATCACAGCTCATGTTATGTAGTATAATACCACCTTGTTTGAAATTGGCAATTTGGAGTATTTTACACATGCATAATAAATAATTTTGTCTCTAATATGTGTGCATTCTCTGCAACGTAATCTTATCACAGCTCATGTCGTGTAGTGTAATACTACCTTGTTAGAAATTAGCAATTTGTAGTATTTTACACAATGTGTAACAAAGAAGCTTTTCACTGATATGATATGTTACAGCAACATAATCATGATAATTATTGCAGCTCATGTCGTGCAGGGTAATACCGCCTTTAAGGACAAAAATAACCACAAACGGGAGATTCCGTTTGTGTGTGTTTAGAAATTAATCAGTAGTATATAAAAGGAAGACAAAGACACAGAGTACAATACAAAGAGATATTGGTGATAAGACAGGGCAAGGATAAAGGGTTGCCCATAGAGGGTTCTACTAATACTCTTTCAAAGTAAACAGGAACAACTGGAGAGGACAAACGAGATAGAGACATAAACAGCGGACGGACATCAAAAATAGAAAAGAATTAAAAGTTCACTTTCAACCGACCTGCCCAGAAAACTGGGAATTCAACTGTCACACAGAACCTCTTCCACAAAAAGGGGGAATCAAAAGCCAGTCAATCATCCCCAGGGACCCTCAGTGTTTTCATTTTTCAGACACGGCTTCATAAATCGACCCTAGCTGGGTGGGCTTTGTTAAATCGGCCCACCCGCTCAGCCATGGGACGTCCATCAGTAGTGCAGCTGGTGGCAATGGGATTTTATTGTTATGGGCGAGTTGCAGGGTCCTGCACGGTTCTTACTCCCTGATAAACGACTTGTTAATTACCCCGAGCCCACATTGACTGATTCCATTGCCCGTCTGCTGTCACGGTGGACGCTTAATGTTTCCTATCTCTCCGTCCCCATGTAGCGGCATTTTAATGTCTATAATCTTTTTATGTCTTAGAAGCAAATTCCTTGTACTTCTCGCCTTTGGTAAAAATGGCAGCAGTGCTGATTCCATTCGGAGAGCTCAATGTCTCGTATGTAAATCCATTAATTGCTTTTTATTACAAATAGATTATTTTGTGTCAATCACAAGGAGAAGCCTGTCTCTCGCAGTTATAGTTATCTAAATCTTTTGACTATTTCAGCGAGTCGTCCGAGTAGAAATCAAAAGGCACTGTTCTTCTATTTTCTATATATGGTAGCTTTAATGCTGTAATGGAATCACTAATGGCCTATATTTTACCTCCCAGATAGGATTACATACATCAAATTCTTCTATACGTCTTAGGATTCTTCTAGATCGTTCCTTGTCAATGAGAAGAGGTTTATAGAAATATATATGGACTAAGAATTTACGTTTTCAGCTAATGGTAATTAATTTTTTTAGTTCATATATTCTATCAAACATTTAATGGTCGGAGATTTCAGCTAACCTTCAATGGAGTTAACTGGTAGTATACTACCAGGCTATCTGCATTGTCACTGTTCTCTTCAATTTTATAGGAGCGTGGGATGTCTGTGCGCATATATACATGTGACAGAATCCTATACCGCATTCGGGAGTCCAGGTGTGCGCATGCACACACCCTTGGCCCCACTTCCTGTGGGTGGTCAAGCGTGATTTTTTTTAGCCAATCAGGACTCTCTATTTTCCAATATGGTGGCGCCCACTGGGCCTCTCTCGTATGCGGTATACCGCATTAGTGAGATTCGCACTGGGTGCTACCATGTTGACCAAGGAATGGTCCTGATTGAGTGAAAAGTAGTGCTTGACCCCCGACAGCTGTTGGCGCCAAAGGGACACGCATGAGCAGACCTAGACTCCCGAATGCAGTATACCACATTCGGGAGTCCCATTTGCACATGCCTAGCACCTTTCCCGCCATAGATATCGGGGGTCAAGCGCAATCTACTAGCCAATGAGGAGTGTCCCCTTTTACCACGTGACATAACATGGCCCCGCCCAGTGCGAAATTCCCGTGTGCGGTATACACCCAGTGCTTTCGGTTAGTTGTGGACAACGCCAAGAGTAAGATACATGAACCGATGTGCAATCGGGCAGAGAAATGAAATCATGACCTTTAAGCCCTGTCACAGAGTTAGCTACTGCCCCCTGTTGATACCTATATCTACTCTCCCTATATATTCTCCACTGCTGACCTGCAGTGGTGTCCACATTCACAGGCCCTAAGCCGTTTATAGTATGATTCATATCCCAGGTCCAAACACGTGGAGTCAACAATAGCCAATACCCCAAACACACAACCACCACACGTCCGCAGCTTAAGCTGGTGATCGACAACGCGATTTTGGACCGATTTTGAACCGATTTTGAAAATCGGTTTGTTAAATAATAATAAATAAATATAAATAATATATATTTTCCAACGAGCTTTGGATAATCCATTTCAGAAAATTGATATTTTCGCAGGTACAATTTATTCCAAATATGCGAAAAATGCACGAGAAGAAAATCGGTTGGCCTTTTTGTCGCATCGTGGATCACCGGCTTTACATTACATACAGTACAACCACCAAGCTGCAGTTCCCGGTCAACCAGTCCTCAGCCCAACTCCTCCTTACCCAGCTTTTCCCACTCAACTGTTGCTCCTCCAGGCGGCCACAAAGTGCTCCACTCCGGGCCTCAGATGGAGATAATCTGCGGCGATCCCCGCATCATATTTGTCTTCATAAGCTCGTATGATCAACGTCAGCGTCCCGCCGACTTCCTTATCACTTATCCCTGCTGGCCCTGTGACGTCATGCCGCGTCTCTGATCTGCGAGTCGCTGGCGAGTGGCTCACCGACAAGTGGCCCGCAAACGAATTCATCTCGGCTCGAGTGGCAGGCGACTGTTGATTTTCGCCGGGCGCAGGGTTCTTAGCGCCGATAAATGAGCATTTTTGTGACCATTTTTCTGTCCGTGGGAGGTAGCAATACGTTCCTGGGCTTAACTTTGTCCACCGAGCCGTTTTAGCTGCACGCGCTTAGGTAAACAGTGTGTTGTTGGTGGATAAGTGAAAGTTATCCATCCACTGAGTATACTTACTGTGGATGTAATTTCAATGTCTTAATTGTGGATCCCAAGGCATAGATTCTTAAAATGTAACGACAAATTTTAAAACTCTGTATACGGATAAAGTACATACACGGAAACAATTGTAAAAGGTAACAAAAGGTCAAGAGCTAAATCATATGCTAATTGATATTATTTATCACGAAATGTATTTCCTGTAAATTCTTATGAACAAAAAATGAAATGTTCCCATAGTAACTGAAAGTGGGTATTCAGATTGAATGGGACATTTCTCACCTGTTAGTAGTTATGCAAAAGGGTTAAGAGAACGTATCTCATTCTCAAATCAGAATAGCCCTATTTCACAAAGGTTTCATTATTTAAGTGCAATTCATTTTCTTTGAGAATAAATCATACTCTAACCCGCTAACAAGTATGCGCAGAAAGTCTTACTACCAAGGGTTATTTAGGTCCAAATAAAATCTATTAACCTACTTTGTCCAGAGTACCCTATGTTTGAAACAATGTTGATGTGATGGAACATTGCTGAACTAAACTTGTGAAAAAGCCCGAGGGAGTTAAAAACATCATTGAAGACCCCCTACAGGGTATACACCACTTTACGTACAGTTTATTAGAAAAATGCTTCAATTTCAGAAGGGCAGAACAGCAGCTGTTTCCATTAGATTTGATAGATCTGTCCTTTCTGCGGGCAACGACTTGGCACGCCTGATTATAGAGCTGTAAATCCTTGGTGCAGCGTAGGTGGCGGCCAGGTTGAAAAGGAGAGCGAAATTGGTCAAATTTCTCTTCAACCGGCAAATGGCATTGAGCATGCTCGGAGGAAACGCCTCCCTTCCCGGCAGGCGTCAGCGCGCCTCCGGACAGCGCCGTGTGGGGAGGAAAAAGAGCCTCGTTTGCGATTCAGCCCACTTCCGGTGGCCTTGCCTGCTCGGACGTGATGACGTATTACGCAGGCGCCGGGCGGACTGGCCCCGGGGCTCGGGGGGAGCGCAATAATACCGGGACTATTTTATTCATTGCGGGGACTACTTTATTCTGGTTATTGTCGCCCTCTGGCGGCCTGCAGCTGCCCCCTCGTGGTGAACCCGGGCGATCAGGGAGGGATAACGTCGGGGCTTGCTCTCTATCCATCAGGGGGAGGGCCCAGGAAATTGCCATATTCCCCCTACTGGAGGAGGACCCGGGCAGCGCCGGCTACAGGCTACGGGGCTGGTCAGGTGGCCGTCGCCCCGGCCCGTGCAGGGCACGCCCGACCCACTTGTTGCCCCCGTTCGCCTGACCCCAATTCAAGAGCCCCGGCTGGACAGAGAACAAACAAGGTTCTATTGAAGCGGCCGGCCGATGATGATTGGCTGATTGTCAACGTGGCCCCTGGGGTCAACCTGCCGGCGCTGACCCCTGACCCCGGGGCTGTGTGTAAACACGACCATTGGGGTCGTGTACACAGAGGCACGGCCCCATCCAGTCCGTATACCGCAATTATACATCTTCAAACACCACCGCCCCGGGGCAATGGAACTGGTCCATAGACCTCCAGGGCTAGGCGTGATTGGGACTGGGAAACTCTAAACAACCCTGAACTTTCGTTCGTGTTTTTGTGACATGTTATTATTACTAAATTAACTTATTAAATTTACAAAATTGTTAGGGATCCAGAGGAAGTAGATACGCATGTAATAGTGAACAATTCAAAGAATGTACCGCAATCTGTACCATCAAGTTATGTGATTGAACATGCTCCGGCGATTTCTCTATTTCAGCTACAGATTTCATGTGAGTAGTATATAGAAATGTTACACCGACGAAGGCGACTCTGTCTGAGATGCCACCCACAACACATTATAGTAATAAATGATTGTCTCATGCCAAACACTGGAGGGATAACTAGGCACAGCTGGGACTGAAGTTGCACCCAGTCTGGCGGCGGATGGAGAAAACCCTTGCCCACGGGGCAAGCTCCGCACTGCTTCTTTGCGATGATATCAATACTCCATGCTCAAAACAATGTGACTCCCTTTTTCCTGGCCCCCGGCCATCAGGTTTTATTGCATTCTCTTTCGTCACTGATAATTGGCATTGGTGTTATATTACACAACAGCAACAAATTGTTACATAATGAATGCATTGGATGTCCAATGCCAAGTAACAGATAGGGCCGATTCCATTGTTGACGAGTTGGTGGCCAATTTGGTATATATACATAGACATGGATTCATAAAGTGGCTTCACCATGCTTCGCGTTAATTATTCGTGTTAGCTGGGAATCCTAGCAGTATTGGGAAATAGGTCCCTTTTTTTTTATCTGATAGTAACAGAAACTAGGCAAAGAATGGGGGGTATTTATTTCAATGAGGATTATTTCAAAACTATTTCATAATTTCATAATTTATATTTCTTATCTTTTACCTTTACACTGTTGGACCACACAAGGGGAACGGTGTGGGTTGAGGTGTTTACCGTATCTTGAATAATTAAAGTTGCTGCGGAAAACATTTATAATGTCATTTGCCGAATATTCCTGATCCATCCACTCAAACCAGTGTAGCAATGAATAATTCTCAGGTGGGCCATCAAGGATCAGTTTAAACAGTGCTGGTCGATTCATATTTCGGATCGGGAGTGTTTGGTTGAATTAAAACAAGAACACTTAGTAACAACTCATACCATACGAGTCAACTGGAAATAACGAGGTCGACATTCTTAGATGACGGATCCAGGATGCAGTCCTGAGACCATTACCATTGGCCTGTCGCATAATGACAGCATATTTTTGACACAGCGAACAATATCCCTGTTGTGATGGGTCCTGCTGTTGAATTGTGGCTGTTCTTTTGATATTTTTATAGTTCTGTAAACAGTTCTAAAACCTGGATATTTAGATCTCAAAATCCTGATATGTTCAACCCAGAAGATGCATCATAGGTGGGAAAATGTTGATGCTGGATTTTTGCACAGCAAGGAGGCATTACCAAAAATATCCTTAGCAAGTCCTCACATCAGCGAGGCCCATTTTGCGACAGGCCACATCAGAAACCATTACAAACGTCGCCCCCGGATGTCGCCCCAGAATGTCGCCCCGGGACGTCGCCCAGGTACCGCGCGCCTGGTTACGTAAGTAGGTCAAGAGGTCAGGCTCATGAGCAGCTCAGGGTAGAAGATCAGTCCGGCCTATGACGCGCTGTCCCTGCGGCGTTTGCTCAGTTCCACTCAGCCCTACTCAGAGCTGCTCGTCGCCTGTTTGCGCACACTCTGCAGAGCCGCTGCTATGTTTATTCTCCCCGGCGTCGGTGACACCCAACCCCCTACTTCCTCTCCTCTTACACCTACTTCCCAAACCCTTCTACAACCATCTTCCCTCGTCTTCTTATGCAGAAAGACATAAAGATCCTAGGTGGAATATCTCCTCGAAACCAGGGGAAACCCTGATAGATATTATGTAAGAAAAGACCTTAAAAATCCGTGGAGTCCCCATTCATGATGTCTTTCATAATTAAAAAAAAATAATGAAACATCGGTATTTTCATTGACCTCGATAGTCTAAAAACAAGATTGGTAATATAAAGATACTTTCTATGTGGGCACAGACAGTCGGGAAAGTAACTGTATAGCGACCGCATTCTTTTTCTTTTTAGGAGATTCATTTTAATTCCGAATGTGCGTACGTGGTGGATCAGATTGGAAACTTCCGCTGTCGCCCACGCAGTCTCGATCCTCCCTACACCCCCACATCTCAACTGTCCTTGTTTCTCTTAATTTGTCCTTTCTATGTATTCACTGGACCGACCTTCGTACTTCTTATCAAATTCCACATCTTCCTGTTCTCTTTAAAACCACAGTGAACTAATACCTTATCGCACAATGCTTTTTTTGGTATCCGGATTTCTAAAACATTACTGACCTTTCCAAAAAACTCTACTCTGTTTATCATTTCCATATCTGTTTGTTTATCGCCCACCTCCTACTCAAGTCATAGCAATCCACCTTACATGAAAGACCTCCAGGCAAGGAGGAAGTACCTTACAACTGGTTGTGCGCCTTTCCATTTTCTTGATTTGAATTGAAAGAAAACATGTTAAAACCAAACCTATTAATCATACACATCTTATGGCATGAATCAATGAACCACATTTGATTATACTTCCACATTTGGTTATACTTCCGGGATGTCTAAGAACGCAGATTAAGAAAATCCCATGCCCACTTTGAGCTTCCTCCCACTCGTTTCTATCCCTCCTCATTCTCCACCTTAGAGGCGCATATCCATACTCGCCCCCTATAGCAATGACGCTAAATTGGAATTCAGTGGGGGTGGGCTGGGGTGAACTCCCCATCACACCTGCTTATTCCAGACCTTGATAACTTGGCAGTCCATGTCCATTGGTTCCCAGAAGCTGGTCAGTGAAGGGAAAAAAAGGATCCCGAGCAGAATGGCCCTTGGTGAGCAGCTCAACGACGTCCGGGTACGGGGCGCGACATATTGGAGTTGCTCAGATCGATGGCGGGAATAAGTGAGGCCGGATATAGTGGCGGAATGATGAATATTGTAGGCGAGTAGATCAATCATCTCAAAGGTCGGCCGTTATCAGAGATGTCCACCGGCGCCCCTGGCCAAGATTGAATAACACTCTGAGGGGCGTGTGTATGTGACAACGGGCGCCCCGAGGCAGGACAGACCTGCGGGCTATCTGCTTCCCCCCTAACTGCTCACATCTGCTCGTTTGATCTTGACCTGCTCACTCCGGGTCTACACGAGACGTTCAAAGGTCTCTGGGGGCCTTATTCAATAGGCACCATAACGAGCTGCTCATTGCGAAGGCGACATCTGCCCAGGCCAATTGCTCAAAGCGTTTGTTCTCGAAAAAGCCGGGCGTCATGTGGCAGCTCATCCAAAATACTCGCATGAAAGGACTCGGCCACTTGCCAAAAACAACCTCGATTACTTTTCTTATGAAAATCCCAGGTAAGAACTCATAAACGTTCAAAACCTCAAAATGCTGATCCACCCTTCAATGCTCACTCCTCCTCGGAAACGATTATGTCCATGTTTTTTTCCTGAAGATCGACTGTAGCGAAAAATAACCTGAATTACATTTCAGGAATTTCCTTTGGTTTACAAGAGCGCGTGAGATGTTTTTATGTGATAACACATTGTTCTGACGAGCCTTACCGTTCATTATCATTATCAATTTTGTTTATCCAAAAGCCAGCCATGTTCTTTCAAATAATGTCCTCAAATTGAAAGGATTCATGGTCTAGCACGGTTCTGACTGGATTCACGGTCTTCTATTTCAATTTTGCCTGGGCATGGTCTTGGAATATCTTCAATATAATACAGTTGATAAACTCCATCATCTAGATGAAATTCCATTGACTTTCTATTTTTGAAGGAAAGAAGCCTGCAATATTTATAGCATTTACAACTACATGAAGTATTTTAATCAGTAGGGTTAATAATATCTGTGAAAATTGCATGGAGTAGATTGTATTGCACTACGTTCTTAATCGCCATAATTATAAACAGTAATATTACACCTCTTGGATAAATTCAAAAGATTACAGAGGGTTCTTTTAGGAATAAATCTATGCGCAGGGAACATTTTTTATCCTTTTGTTGAATCAGTACCAATTACCAAAGCTTTAGTACGTTGACTATACACGTTCTTCGTCTTGTACGATAAGGGAAGCTGCCGAAGCAATGGGTGTAGAACGCCAAGGACTGTTGCAATGGAGATGCGGGGGCGGAGAAACAAGGGTGAAATAACATCGATTTATATGAATTTCCCTCCTGCTTATGTCTCTCGTGACTTTTGAGGAAAGGGCATGCGGTGTTGGAGATAAGGACGCACGGGTAAGGTAGTGAACTAACATCTTGCTGACGTCACCACTTTTTTTTATGTTTACTTTGATTGTCCTATCTATCACCCACACACTACTCTCAGTCACCACATCATGAAGCTCCGAAGATATCCTAGCTCTTTACATAGAGGTTCCTACAAATAAAACACACATTCTCATACTGTCGGCACTATAATCAACTTCCTCTATAACCTACATATCATCCCACTTTGCTCTATATCCTTTCCTGGGGCGTCGCCGATCACTGTCCTCACTTGTAGGCATTAGGATGGCTTCTCTCCACTCTATTCTACCAGCGGTCGACGTGTTTCATTTCCGATGCAGAAACCATGTATGATTACAGTGCGTGGGGGAAGAGAGGGCCCTGTGCTGTAGAGTGCTCCCCGATTGCCCCGAGTGGCTAGTCTTCCCCAGCTCCCCACATTCTTCCTTCATTACACACAGGTGGTAAGGTAGGCCTAATGGAGGTGTTCTTCAGGGACGTCAATGTCGTCACTATATATAGGCCACCATCAAGGAATGTGCCAGAAAACACCTCAGTCAACTTTGTGCACTAAGGGATAACAACAAACAAAAAACAGATAGGTTTCTCTATCCATGTTACTGAATCAACTGGTTTATTTTAAGCCCACGGCCGAGTCCTTCCAAACGTTTTAATTGTACACCAACGTCCACTTAAAAATTTAATATCTGATGAAGGCCAGTAAATTGCAGAAACGTTGAGTCAATAAAAGCAAACAATTTTTACCAAATGTGGGACTCCTGCATGGTTGTACATGATACTACTATAAGAGTGGAAGATTGTGTTAATTGAATCTCAATAATAATAATGTAAATATAATGGAATCTCTTTATAACATATAATAATGATATATTTGGTTGGTATGATCAGGTGCTCCTCGTTATTGGACGAGTTTTAGTGCTACAAAACCTTGACTACAATATGAAATTATAGCTGTATTGTAGGACAAAGCTTAACTAAGGAGATGTCGTGAAAGCCGAATGAAGCGTGTTCTGGATGTGGTAAATTCTATGCATTGCAATAATCATTTAAGAAGGTTCAGATCAGTGCTTGCTGCAATTTTGTTTTTCTAAAAGGGCTACTCCAGGGTTGGCTCTACCCTGGAGGAGGGGATGGATTTACTCCCTGGAGAAGGAAAGCTAAATGTCCTCCCCACCGAGCCCCACCATCGAGGCCCATAGACAAGTTGCTATTAGCAACGGGAAAGATGTTTGCCATCGCATTTTACGGCCCCCTGTTGCCGCTGTCACATAGCGGACACAATCTTGACGCCATATTTCAATTTGGCGGCAAGCAGAGATGTGTTGTCGTCTGCTTCGCGCGCTTGGCCCAAATTGTGGCGGGAACAGTGTAAGGATAAAGTCTAACCATACTCATACAAGTGTCTATTACGTATAGAATGTATTTCTCTGGATTCTTTATCATTACGCTTTATGGCAAAATCTATACGCAAAAAAATGTACTGAATGTGTTGAGTTTTTTTTTAAAGGAAAGTGATAACATTTCTATAATTCTAGCGCAATAGTATTGATTTGACTACTAATTTTAATGATGCTACACTTCCATTTCTATATATATACCTGACAGGAAAGATAAAATAACGCCTTTTTCATTTAGACTAATTGGAAACGGAGGCTTTAAACTAAGCAGGCAGTGAGGGATGGTTATTGTTCGGTAAATTTAGGTTTCACATTTCTCTCGGCCTGGTAACTACATCCGGGTGCCAATATATCACTGCTGCTTACTGTCCCTCCCCTTGCGGCCTAGTACAATATCCCCTCCTCCGAGACAGTAAATGCCAAATTTATTTGTGACGGCGTCGGCCAGATAAGTAGAAGCACAGTAACCCGGTCCGATCCTATCCCAGGTGATTTCGGAGCCTATTGTGTCGGATTATAGCATTTACCTTACAGACATGATGCCAGGCAGGACCTTTTGCGACACGCAAAAATCCAGCTCTATCCCGGCACAGTTCTGTCATTCTCAGCAGACGACAATTTCGCGCGGGAACAATGAGGCGGGGTTTGTTTGGCCTTTTTGTCTGAGAGACTGGGGGCTTTATTGATTAGAGGAGTGTAAAGGTGGCCATGAGTCAAGGAATATCTTATTTCTTTTCTACTAATTGAGAAAGTTGGATTTGTGAAACTGAAACGGTGCTATTCTGCTGATTATGAGACTCAACTTACTTTGACCACCTTTACAAGCATACACGCATGCGTAGGCCTATATGTATACACGTATTAATGCATTAATGTAGGCTTATCTTTATAACTATGTTTGTCTATAAGTATGTATACATGTATGTTTGTATATCAAATGTATGTATATGAATATACATCAACCATTAAAGGACGATCTTTCAGACATCTCAGGGGCGATCTTTTGTATCAAATGGTCACAAAAATCGTCTTTCTTATATCAATTTGGAGCATTTCCCTTTCATATACCTTCGGCATGGAATTGCTTATTTTAAAAAAAAACGTGAAGTCAGGAGATATGACAACAATGAGTCTGCCCTTGTGCCTTACATGACGCAGGGGAGAACCCTCCCCACCTCCATTATTTCCAAAAACGAAATGTCCGATATGTGTGCCTAACCTATATCTATCCAAATTAGATAACCAGATAAAAGATTCCTCCCATAGACTAGGGCTGAAATGCCGCTGTCTCAAGTGTCTCGGACATTTCCAGTTTCTAGAAATCTGGTTTCGGTGCCTTATTGGAAAAAGATTTATAATACCCGAGATCAAAACTATAGACTCTAATAATTATTTCTATAGTCGAGTTTGAATGTAACCTATTTGATTGATAAATGGTAGAGATTAGTCTGGTTGATTGATTTCATTTTTGTCACACGAAAACATAAAACAGAGGATCTCCATAGGCAATTGACATAATTCCAGTTGCCTCGTTGCAAGGCTGACATTTAAATCATAACAGGTAGAAATTACTTATTTATGCGGAGGAAACGAACCTGCCCCCGCATTCTATCTAATAGCTCTTTTGATAATGTCATAAGGATTTGGTAATTGATGAAAAGCAATAAAACAGAAAATGAATCAATTGGAAATGATCTGGTTAGAATTCCTCTCCTCAATAAATGCAAGCCAAAAGGGACAGTGTCGATGAAACAGGCAAGTAATGCTTCCCAGAAACTTGCCTTTGGTAAAAGTATTAATAATCAATCCTTTTTAAACTTTGAATCTAAATCCCAAAATCGATACTAACTGTTTCAGTGCAGCAACTATTCGATCTGGCTAACCGAATTCACGATCTAGATCATCTATCTCTCTGGCTAGTCCTTATAGGTAGTTTCCTTATTTGAATAATTATTCGTCATTATTATTTCATTTTGCAATGCCTGCTGACTCGATCTAAGTCTCTCATTAGACTGGAGAGAAACAATTGGACACACATGTGAATGCAATGACAGATAGGTCCCGAGCTCGATATTAAAGCTCTGCGATGTCTGCATTCTCACAAATGAGGTAGCGGTCCACCAAACAATTCCACCAATGATATTGTCCAGAGGAGACCTGTCATCCGGGAAATTGTTTATGAGTGAAATGTTTAAAACTCAGAAGTGTTTCGGAGAAATGTTATACACGCATGTGGTATGGTTGTTCCAAATGTAGCCATTCTTAATACAGATTTAATCCAAGAGCTTGATGATCAATATGCGAAAAAATTGATATCTTACAAATTTAGAAAAAATAGACTCGAACGTTATCCTAGGAGCGGTAAAATAACTCAAATTCATATTTCATCAGTAAAAGCATCTAGCAATAGGCACTATGAAATGAGCTGAAGCATTTTCGCATACATTTGTACGTGTGTAGTTCAATGACGTGTAAGTTAAAATATTTCTGCCATTATCTACCGGCAGTTAATGCTACCAATAAAAATAAAGTGGACAGCACTCACTTTCGTGACATTTTGTACCAATTCTATTGCAAATGTGTCACGATATTGTTGTTCGTATCATCATCTTAACAATGGTACCTGTGTCATTACGTTAAGATTAGATTATCACCAACCGTTGCTCAAATAGTACCAAACCATGATTGTGTTAAGCCACTAGAATATAACCCTATGGAGGATACAGCTCTATAGAAATAATTTAATTAAAGTTAACCATGGGAATTAAAATCTATGTGATGAATAGAGAAAGATATACTCATAGGAGTAGTTGTATGCATTCGCACACGTATAATAACCATGTAGGCTGAAAAATACAAATATCATATTAATTTTTCCACGAACGGTAATCAACATTCTGTTATTGACTCTCAGCGTCAATGTCTTTCTATATAAGTAGAATCATATAAATATCTCGGATAGTACAGTCCAAGCCCATTAAGTGTCTCAATTTTGTTCGTAATTGACATAAAACTAGTTAATGCGTATCTTATACTGGGCAATAAGAACATAATTTTCAGGGTTGTAGAAGAGGCTTTTTAACAATGTTTTTTCCATTCAAGTTATCACTGAAATAGAAATTATTTGAGCGTTTCTCTTTTACTTTAGGAGAGCGGTAGATACATTGTAAAAAAACAATATGCTTGTAGCAGATAAAGCCAGCTGGCATACTCTCATGTATCTTTCCAGACTGCCTTGATTAGATCACTGATACATGTGAACGTTTTGTTCTGGGTAGAGATTAGAATACTAAAATGATTACTCACTCTTATGGTACCATGCTGATACAAAGATATGTAATATCACTAAGTACTTTAGGCGAGTTTCCCCACAGTGACGTGATACATGTGTCTCTCACATATTGATTTTTAAGATTAGAATGCCATTTTAAGAACCGACTTTTCATTATAACCAATAACACGTAAATTGTATTCAGAAACGCAAATTGTCGTTCCCGAATTTAGGTTCTGATCATGGACATATAATGATGATTAATATTTTATTGAACGCTGTATTTGTCTATCAAAAGCATACTGACATGCAGTCTTTTTTAAACAACGGTTTTGATTAAGGATGATGCATCTCTAACAAATTGTCCTAGATATGCAAGAAGCACCTGCTGTATTCTTCTCAGCCTGATATCAACAGATTACAATAAAGGGTGAAATCGTTCTATACTCTGCCATTTATGCTTCTTCTCTCGCAATTATCCACGTGTGAAAGAAGATATGGGCCTAAGCAGAAATCAAGCTGTCTAAGAAGGAATTCGAATTATTAATGCTTCGTTGGACGGAAGTATCGGAATGAAATCAATATGAGGATTTTCTTTGGCACAGTGTTGCACCTTTCCTGTCAGAGGGCTTGGGGCATATTCTTTTTTAAAGAAGAGGGAATATCTATTTTGTAGGAGCACTTCAAGCGGCCTTTAAAATGTAACCATCTATTTACAGATGATTACTTTACTTTATAGTTGTCTTGCTGTCTTTAACGGTGCCCTCTGTAGTATTATATGTAGTTTCATATTCTTTCCTCTATTGATTAGGTCGAAGACATCGAATAATAAATGAAGAACTGTGAGATTATGCTTGCTGGCGTCATGATAATGATCAAGGAAATGCCTCCCATTTGTGGCCTCCAACAACAAAATATGCTAAGATAAACGATACCAGCTCCAACGTTGCAATTTAAGAGGCTCATTATCAACACAGCTGGAATTCTAACCTGTCATACCCCATCAGAATGCAATAAGAAATCCTAAAGTGCTTGATATTCTACCCTGTCTCTATCCACACCCGAAGACATTATCCCCAACCTGTCATCTCCGGACAAAAATACACCAGATATGAGATCTATTCTGTTTGGCACTTATAATGAGCACTCAGATGCGATCCTTTTAATTATCTTCAGTGGCAATGGGAGTAATTACATATGAGAAATTGCCCCTTCTTGGATCGCCTGTCTCGCCTTTGGCGGCTATTTTTAGGCACTCTACCTTTAATCCACTGCTTCAGTAGACACGATCCTACGCGTCGTGACGTCATTTCCTGGAAGCAATGTCACAGAGATTGCACATTCCCGGAAAGAAAAACGAATTCCTGGCAACGTTAAGGGTACACCCAAGCGGTGCTCTACACTTTGAGGTTGAGCGGGTTTGAATTTGCTTCGTTTCTTCGCTGTTGAAATGTATTTACTTCTTTAAGGATCGCACACTATCTTTCTGAGGTGAGAGGAATAATTCCATTCGTTACGGTACCATAAGATAAAATAAACACGTCTAATGAGCATCAAATAGTCCGACACAGATGCTTGAAAAAAAAGGATGTTGATTTTAGGTGTCTATCTAGTCTACATACAGTCATCATCAGTGACAAATTAACTTATTCATTTTCTTAAATTTAACTTTTGAAATTTAGGTACCTATCTACTATGACACAGAAATAGTTACATAACTCCACTGTCTCCAAAGATTCATCATATAAAACAATAGTTTCTTTACTACCATGAGTCAAATATTCCAGAAATGACATATGCTTTGTTTTTTTAATGAATTTATACTAAGCCTATTCACATTACACCAACCTTCCAAACATTCACAACTGTACTGCATAGACATAGCTGCCAGCTGTTAAGTTTATCTTGATGAATACAAATTGGAGTTATTGGCATATAAAATTATACTAGATTTACATTCAGAAATATTCAAAACATAGTAATCACTATAAATAATGAAACGGCCAAATAACTTTACCTTGTGGAATGCCCAGCGTATCGTCTTCTATAGCTGATTTAATATTACCTATTTTCAATAGAGTTTTTTTTTATCAGTAAGCATTCGCAATTGTGACACCCTTTTACAGAATATTATTTTTTATTACTACATTAATCGAAGAATGATGTAAATGAGAAAATCATTGGCAACCAATAATAAAAGCACATTTTCCTAATGACATCTTTATGAAATAAAAACTAACTTGATTCTTATTACCACTGATTACACACTCGCTCCCAAATACTACTAAGAATAGCATGTGTAAATAGTTTTACATGATAATTATGTATGATTGTATTATACACTAGTTGTGAACTACTTAGAAGTAAACCTGGTTCATATCTGAAGCTCTCCTACCGGCATAGTCTACACACTTATTTCACTTATCTTTACACCTTGATGATAAGAATCTTATCCCTGAGACATGTGTGCCTGTATCGAGCACTTTATTGTATGGCACACACAAACACGTAAAAACATTAATTTTGAAAAATTAGAATTCAAATAATGAAGATACGGTCACATGGACAATAGTCCAGGTGATCTACGGATAACCTCATCTTTATTCTATTGTTATAGCAAATCAAAAAGGGAGTAGATATCTTTCTTTAATCGTCTGCTTATTCTATGGAGATAAAATTCTTTTTGAAAACTGCCTTGTATCATAGCATGGCTCTTAATGACTCCATACAGTTTTGAGAACCTCACGAAATGCTCATAAAAATAATTCGTATTAAATTGATATGCCATATATATTGTCAGTGTCATTGTCAATATCAAATATAGATGTTTGTTATCATTGTATTGCGCACAGCCTGTTGTTGTATCGAAGATGCCCCTTATTTTTGTATGTTTACACTTCTTTTTAGTGTAGCTTTTTTCCACAACTTAAATTGACGTTTTAAAAGTATTTTTCGGTGTTATTAATATAAGTTAAATATGCGCCCATATTTGTTTCACCTTCAAATGACAATTCTCAAATTCACAGAAATAAAAGTAGCTGTAAGCCATTTATCAAAACAATGTATTCCATAAAAACTATATTTCCGCTCGAAATCACTATGACTCCCTTCATTCCCTGACGAAAATTAAGAACAAATTACATAGGCACATAATTATTTGAATGACAAAATATAACGAAGAGTGATATCTTAGTCATTTCTTTTTTTAAGATTTCTTTTTCTTCATAAATAAGACTTTATTGGTAACAAACATCACAGTTTCCCTTGGGTTTCAGTTTGTTACATCTATATTTCAAACTATATATTTCTCAAACTAGTCGCCCTGTGGGGACCAGGCTTAATAACAAGAGCATCCATGTGGAGATTAATTTTTTGGTTGCTGGACTAGTTGCGCGACTATCATTTTCTTCTTGGTTGCTGCTGAAAACCACTAATCGCCGGAGTTTAGTTGCCCCGTGGGGACGCGCCTTATGAAGGCTAAAGTTACATGTTCATTCATTGATATCTTTAGACACATTCCTGCTGCTTTATTTTGCAGTACCTGCAGGACCCTTTTCTGTTCTAGACTACATGAATTCAAAATAAAGACAGAACATTAAAAATGTGGGAGGATAATTTGCTTAGATAAATTATAGCAAATACAAATGTTATGTCTATATATTTCCTTAAATTTGCTAACTGAAATACTTTATTTGTCACAAGTTGCTGCACCTTATTAGATATAGTAATAACAAATAGTTCAGTGTTAATTACTATTCCCAAGTAGGTATAATAACCAACTTACACTATTGGTCTATTCCCCACATTAAATGTGGGCGTGGCACCTCTTTCCAGTGACTTACCCTTTCGAGCAATTACTATGCATGGCCTTTGTTTTCTGAACATTGATAAATAGGCAATTCTCAACATCCCATTTTATAAAGGCATTTAAGTCTTACTGCAAGTGCTCTAGTATAAGTCTATAATCACAACCTGAAGAATAAAGAACACAGTCTTCTGCAAACATGCTTACTTTGACATATCTTGATTTTTTCTACAACATCATTTAATTAAAAAATGAAGAGTATTCGACCCAATTTGCTTCCCTGGGCTATTCCAGATTTTACCTTTAATGGGGCCAATGAGTTCCCATTAAATGTAACTATTTGCATCCAATTTAGGTAGCTTGAGAGTCAAAAGTAAGAGACTTTAATTTAATCCTAAAGATGTTAATGTCTAATTCTCTATATAACAAAGAATGATTCAATTAATTGAAAGCTTTCCTCATATCTAGGTATATTTATTCAGTATATTGGTTAAGATTATATATGTGCACAGTGAATATCTTTAGCTTATCATTTGGAAGAAATCCACGTTGCCTATGATTTATTATGTTATTTTCTAAAATATAGTCTTGTAACCTTTCATGAATAACATTTTCAAGTACTTTGTTATATGACAATGGGCTCATCAATTTGTCCAATTCTTTTTTCATCTTCAGTCATATTATTTACTTTTTTTGCCCTTAATAATCTATTGATATACGGCTATTTATGCACGATAAAACACCTAAGTGCGCGATACAGCAACACACTAGGCATACTCAATAATTTGGGTTTTTACACAGTTCCGATGGTTTTCTCCTCCAAACATCAAGAGCAACCGATTATTTTCCAACATCTTAACACTGAAATATATAAAAATAGGTAACAACACACTTATAGTTACAATAGAATTACATCTTCCTGCCTTCCTTCACATTGATAACCCTCTACCTTCATCTAGAGTTGTTGTATTACGCATCATGTGCGAGATAAATAGGCAGGTCAAGCAACCCCAACGTATCTCAAAACGTCAACGTATCTATGAATTTCCAGGCTTTTAATGGGAGTACTACAAATTTTTTTTTGAAAATTGAACCAGTTTTACAATAATATGCGCCAGTGACCTTTACATCGTGATGATTTTTTTGCAGTTTCAAAATAATAAGTGGGATAAGAGATTCGTTACGTTTGTGTTATAATTACGTGATGCGTCGGCGTCGCTTAACCTCCCTAATGTTAGGCACGTTTCCCCCATATTGGGAGTAAAGCGTAAAATAACAGATTCTTTGACATATGAAAACTTGAACCTCGTGACTGTGGTCTCGATACGAATGAAGACATCGTTAACAAAAGACATTTTGCAAAATATGAACTACTATTGATGGCTGATACATCTATTTTCTTTTTTGTTATGGATAAATGTAGTCATATAACTATTACTATCAAAGTAAATAAGGTTCGATGAAAGAGTGAAACAATATTAAATTCAATTTCTTCAACCTCTATTACAACAAACTTAATACTATGTCTGATCTCTCTGTGTTCGAGCAAACAATTGAAAAACCATTAGTAAATCAGATAGATCTAGAGTGTTAATTAATGAGCACCATACCTACATTTTAGAGATAATCATCAGCTCTTGTTGGGCACCGGCTGTTACTTTACAGTACAGATCTGCACATGTACAATTTCAATGGAGAACAGGTATATTACCCTTATCAGTATTTAAGTATCTCACAATGAAACCATGTGTCGGTTAAAGTGGGAGCTGTGTATATACAGTTAACCATTGATCCACAGTTGAATTCCACACCGTTTAAGAATTGATTGATTCTTGTTTCGCCTGAGACGGTACTATAAAATTGGACAGTTTATAACAATATACCCGCCAAACAATATTGTGACAAATAATAATATTGAATAATGTTATACTGAATAAGCATTCAAAAGCGGCAACAAACTGATTCATTAGGTAATGATATAACACACAGGCGTTCATTATACTTCAAAATCAATCATCGTTCAACTGAACACAACAGCTAAGTCTACTAACGTGAACTTGTTGTATTTGTTATTCTGCCAGGAAAGTTCGGATTCGCAATCTATGGTCATTGGAGCCTTTTTTTTCGTAGAAATTGTGGTTCCTGATAGGGTTCTCACGTATTCCCTGCTTTCAATGTAGATATAAATTTTTGGGCATACCATGATACCAATCTATACATAATAATTATGTCTATATATGATATTTATATACAATATAATTATATGCTCCTATATTTGTACTTGTGATTTTTGTGGGTGTGCGGTGTGTGTGTTTGTGTGCCAACAACACGGGGCGATTAACATTAATCTGTACATGGATACACGAAAATAGGTGCGAGGCTGTGAGAAAAAAACATACAAGTCTGTCCCATGGGGCAGCTGACGGTGGCAATTTACCAGCAGTAGTCACACATGGCGTTAATTGTCAACCAGTCGGCGATAAGTGATTAGGTGGACGGACAGATAAACACATGTTACTCAGCCACAGCCATCACCGCCATATCCCCATCACTGGAGGATCTCCATGTACAACATGTACTCTATTTATACACACACATCGTGAACTGGGACAGTTAAACTGGGCATGCACGCGATGTCCACCATTCCCATAACATTGAGAATTAATTATATGACCTGCCATTGTTAATAACTGGGTCATGGAGTCGTGCATGCTTGAAGGTGCGGCTTATATTAGATTTGAAATGTTGGTTGTGTGCAGTTATTTTGAAGAATATATAATTAAGATTATACAATTAAGATTAAACTTTAGTTTTGATAAATTAATTTAGAAGTAGGTGATGTAGGTGCATGTTTGAAGGTCAAGCTGGTATTAGTCTCCTTAAATGACCAATAAAATGTCTCTTTTGACTTCGGATATGCTAATATGTTGTTTTATCTAAGACATTTCGAACAGCAACGACATGAGTTTAGGAGGAAGATAAAGCAAAAATAATCAACAAACGTGTCCATGATGGGGTCACGACAGAAGTTCCAGATAGGACAAAATCGAATCCCATTTGACATATATAATTATATGTAGGTTACACCCTGGCAGAAAATACCTAACTGGAATACAAGTTTTGAGCTTTCGTTAGGGGTTATTTTTCTTGGGGGTCGAGTGAATAGACTTTTCTGGGGAGGAATATATTGAAATGAATGAACTTTGATAACTTTCATAAAGGTTTGAATAGGAATACATTATACTTCAGTGGCAAGACATTATTACCTCTGTGTCAAATATAAAGTATCAGGGAATAAAAATAATCTTAGCATTTGTTTCCAAGCCTCGTGTGTTGGCTTCTGCCATGTCAAATAGAACGAGCTTTATTGTTGGCAAGCACGTCATTTGATTCAGTTTCAGTTGGGCCGGAGAGAAAGGAGACAATTTGGCATTGCGTAGGCAATTAGCCCCAGTGCATGGCGATTATCTTTCATCCAGTGGTGTCGTCCAGCAGCTAGTTAATCTGAACCGGCTTCAATAAGCCAACTCCGGCTAGTTCGAGTCTAAAGCCTATATTCCAAATGCCGATTTTGTTGCCAATTTTGCTGGCGATTTTAAAAATCTGGAATTTGGAATCAATGTTAAAGGTTATATATATGTGACTAAAACGGTACTACAATTCTCTTTCGAATGGTTTAAAGGATTAAGGTTCCATGTCATAGTGTCTGAGAAAATCAAGAAACTGCAAAATCGCCACCATCAAAAATTGGTAAGTGGGATACAGGCTTAAATTTGTATCAAAATCCATGATACTGAAAGGGTGAAAGGGTTTCTTTCATTCTATGTTATATGAGGCCGTTTGTATTAGATGGAATCTTCAGAATGGCAATAGAGAAGCTTCATTGCGAAACACAATACAGCATCGTCAACCGTCTGGTGTGACATGATAACAGCTTATTAGTGAACACAAAGGAGCATTGCAAATAAGAAATGAATAGGTTCACAATCAGAAAGGTTATCAGAAAAGCACAAATAAAACTTATGGTTTCATATTCAGCATCACCTTTCGGATAACAACTGTTCAACATTATACGGTTCGGCAAACGTGGAAAATTTGAATCAAATTTGAAGGTACTGAAATTGTGCACAGAGATTTAATACATTATCTCTATAAAGGAAAATACGTATTTCTTATGCATGTTGATTCAGTTAATTGGCATGGGAATCTAATATATGATATGAGTATAATATATCTAAAAGGATTGGTTTAATTCACCCTACCACGAATAGTATTTTTCCTGGGTTTTACCTGCAAACTATCAGATTGCATACCGGGAAATCTGTAGACAAACTACAGTGTTTATGTAAAGCAATTTTCATTAATCATGGCATTATTTGTGGTTAAACATGATATAGATCAATATCATCTATTTTTCATGTGTTACCTCTGTATGATTATGATTATTTGAATTGATTTGAAAATGCATTCATTACGCATTGATGTATTGCAAATAATTGTGTATTCTATATGAGTTTTGTTGTATTTTTGTCGACGAAATTGGTCCAAAATTAACCTGCTGCAAGTGTCAAAACACAGTAGATCAGCTATCAGTGGCAGGGAGAAATGAACAAAATTAACTTCAATTGCCTATATCAAATCGATCGAGGGTGACTCTAATGGTTATTCTCGAAAAACTGTTTTCTAGGAGAAATGTTGATATTTAAAATCAACTTGATAGCGCTAACGTCAAATTATTGAAAAGAGATAAAGAAATGGATACAATCAACCTGATGCTCTTCTCATAATAGTCTAAAGCTATACCATGCAGTAAACACAAACTCAGACAGTGATATTTAAGTTTCATTTATTCAATGTACACGGGAAATAAATAGGTAACATCAGATCTGATATACAAAAATAACTGGTTCCATTTCTGATAGGTTCGCCTTCATCAACAACACACCAGTCTATGTCAATGAATGATATAATATATATTCATATTATGTATATATATAATATATCTATATATCTGCTACCTGGTCAAGTCTGTCTACAAGAGATGCGGGATGATGATTCGATACTTCCTATCAACAATAACGGGGAAACCTCTTTCATCGGACCGAGTTGGCTGAGTAGATGATTTATACACTACGACCATAAACAATTCATTGTTTCTAACACTGTATTTCCACTTACAGAAATGTCAATGTAAAAGGCTTCACCTGTCTATGTTAATGAGGTGATGGAATAATAAACGAGCTGCAACCGGAAGGAATGCTGCTGCGCATGCCCAAATTAGTTTTACACTGCGCATGTGTCTTAATCGCGCCAACCTGGTGAATTCCTATAGAAAAAACAACTTAACAATAGCGCAGTTTTTGTCTATCATAATACACTCTTGTACATATATTGGTTTTGTGACGATGCGCGCCTACTTCCACCAGAACCATGCTAAGATCAGGCAAAATTTGAGGCGAACAGGAGCAACTCAAAGCGAGCAATCCAATGCGTATGAGGTATGGCATCCGCAAGCGCGACGGAACGATCAAGTGAATGATGCAAAAAATGCGGCCAATCTCAATAAACTCGGTAGGAGGGGGTTCTAAATGGTTTCGTGATACCCAGGGTGGTCAGAAACTCATTGGTGTCACTCTACAGTAACTCAGGGTAAGGTGCCTCTGTGGTTGGTCAAGTATGGGAAATAGGCTAGCTGAGAAAGAATTATCAGAGAAGAAAAACAAATGTATTCTTTACAGGAGCAGTTGTATGGGGAAACGTGTTTACATCTGTGTGAACAAAAGATCGATGTGCTTCATTTAAATGTTGGCTTTAAACATAATACTTTGAACCGATCTTTGTCTCTGTTTGCTCTATGCAAGTACTAAAAACAGACCAGAAGTAAAACAATGCCTGATCGATGTATCTTTAAGTTAACAGTCGGACTCGTAATAACCTTATGCCGTTGATCTGTAATTAAATCAACGGACATGAACTAGTTAAGTTAAAGAGAAACTAAAGGCACATGACGTCTACCATTGTCGCGTGACGTGACTACTACTCATTTAAGAGTTCAAATGAAATGAAGGCACATGAATAAAGATATAATGTAAATAAATCTTCATTTAGTATTGCAAACAGAAGATTAGTTGTTTATGAAATGCATTGGCTTGTCCCATACAAACGGAATTGCTAAAGTAATAGTCCGGAATGTTAAGAATGTCATTCTCTGATCTGTTTGTGACTGTGTGTAACAAGATGAGGACTATGGACTAAAGGATGGAATAAGTAGAAATGTAGAAGCCAACCACGAGGTCCATGTAACCGGGTCTATCTTATGGCCACCCTGGGGGTAGAATAGTAGTAAGAAGCGGTAAGCTCAAGGTTAAGAAGTTGACGGGAGACTGCCCTACCCCTTGGCCCTAACCGCCCCCTCAACTGTCCCCCCGCCCACTCACTCACCCTCCTCCTCCCCTCTCTAATTCAAACCTGTCTACGCCCCCCATCCATCCCTATCTTACAGTCGGCGCACGTTTCTTCTACCTGTTTTTGCTCATTTCGACCTCAAAAGAAGATCAAACTACATCGGCCAAATTGAGTTAGCAGTGCTGTAGAACGTCAGCCTGATGGGGCGGCGAGCAGCTCACAGGCGCTCGGCGCTCATCAGCCATTCCGTCAAGGACACGGGCTCCCCGGACACAGCCAAGTCATTTCTCTGTTTTTGTTGTCCGCTGGGGGGAAGCAGTCAGGACAAGGCATTCGGCCCGTGTACACGGCCAATTGAACCGCGAGTGGCAGCGCTCTCAAACATGTGGGACGCCTCTGTGTGACAAAGACAAGGGGCACCTCGCATTTGAGGAACTGCTCGTGGAGCTGCTCTAAAGCCTTTGACTTATGACCGGAACTCTTTCCTCGTCTTCTAGGTTAAAGAGGAGGAGGAGTCCCAAGGCCTCGTTAAGGGATTAAAGAGGGGGGCGTCCGAGTTGCTTAGCTCAGGAGAATGTTAACATTGATGAGATGAGTCGATGAGAAAAAGCTTTAACACCAAACATGTTCAGTCTTATAATATAATATTATATGCACATGGGCATGCCATCTATTTGGTTGCATGCATCACCATGCAGGTTATTCAGGTTTTAATATCATTAACAAGCTTATTGGGATTTACAAGTATCTGTTCCTTCAACAACCAACCAACAAGTCATTCAACATTGCCAAACATTTTGAGAAACCCCTTTCCATCTTGTGGTTAGATAACGTTAAGCGATTCAAAATGCAACCACATGCAACTTTTAAAGGAAGATGCAAGAGGTCCTTGCTGGCCAGCAATCCTATTCAGAGCAACCCAGGATTAAGAGGGTCCTTCTCTATATACTGGGCGGTGTTGGGGGCCAATTCTTTTTTCTAACACACAAGAAGGGGCAGTTGCTGCCCAGGACCGATACGGCAGTTTACAGAATCCGACACCGATTCCCCACTACGACAGACACCCGGCGTCGCCATGGCAACGTGAATGTCGTGTCCAGACGAAACGGCAGTGTCGTAATTGGCGTCTCAGCCTCCAGAGGGCGCGGCTGGCAGTGGCAAGTGCGCGTGCGTCGTGGCAGGGAAATGTAGATTTCAGGCAGTGGCTGGTTGCTGGTAGGCAGGCGCAACGAGCAGGTCTTCTGCCCTTGACCAGCGGCTACCAAAGCCCCCCAATCCGTTCCTTCTCAGAGAGGACATATTTGAATTAATCAATTCCCACTCTTCGAATTTCTTTTTCATTAGGATAGCCAACCGAGAACAGTAATTATACCTTACAGCAATCGTGCCACCTTAAATGTAGCCAAGTTATAACCCTGCGAGCGTTAACTGGTTAATGCAATTCTCACAATTTCAAAAGATGTCTGCTCTATCATTATGCCTGTGGCCAAGCAATGTCAAGCCTCATTAATTTCATCGGCGGGCAACCCTTTAAAACTGGCAGTGCGTGATCAACGTTTTGATGTTTCAATGGGGTGAATTTCCGTTTATATCAGATGTGTGCATGGATGGAATGAAATAATGAGATGCCAGTGGCTTACGAATCTCAATAAGCGCGCTGAAGTCATTCGTTGCCAGGCTGTCATAGATTTACTACTTGCTGCGCAGGCGTGAAGACACACCGGAACTAGGAGCGCCGGAAGTTTTGTCAAGCTTCTATTTCGAGCTTTACAGACATCTAATCATCAATCTGTCTGTTAGGTCTTTATAACATGTAGTTGTTTGTCTGTACATTGCACATCTCCCCCTCCCTTAACAATGTGAATAACAAAAAGGTACTAATGCTATGGAGACAATCTTTAACAACACAAGAATTATTCTGTTCTATTTACTACGAGTAAATATAGTTAAATCTCTGTTCGCCAGGGTATGTAAGAAAGTTAGAAGCTTTGTATAGGATTTCTCTAATGTTAGGAAAATATACACTTTGTGTATGACCCATATCACCAAAAATATGATCATGTTAAAATAGAATTATCATGAATACCTATTTCGATTGACACATAGTTCTAAAACAATGCTACGTTTAAATAGTATCTGTTTAACGCTGTGATATACACATACATTGTGATCTCTGGTCAAAAAATAATCGTCATATCATATTCATGAAAACACAAAATCAGCACAGTGCCTGTGTATCATTCTTGCTCTACCTCTACAACTAGTCTATATGGATGCTGGGCGATGTGGGGGATGCTAGGTCGACGACGCTACTGTCTATCCCGTGTGTCAGAGCCCACAGCACAATTACGAAGGACAGACACGGTACCCCCTGCTCCTCCAGGGGGTTGCCACCCACCACCTTCTCCATGGGCAGCCCTCTAGGTCTACTACTTGAAACGACGGAAGCTCTATACCTGTTATACTTATAGTCTATAATGTGCAATCCGGACTGGCACTGGGCGGGATCCTGACCCAGTTGGACTACAGTGGATCTCAAAAGATTTTACAAGATCAACGTGAATATGTATACACCCAGCCACCACCTTGGCTGTTGTAATCAAACCTTCCTCCTTTACTCACAGCTCTGTCAACTACTCAGATTTTCTCGTGGCTCGGGTCGTCTGACAAATCACACTACTCACACAAATAGCCCCTCCTACTTGCAGGAGATCATACATGTACTTTGTGATTTGTCACTAGACATACTGCTTACTTACTGTGTGATTTACTTATCTCTTACCCTCTGTCCCGTTTTACTCTCGTTTCTTTAATCAATGGAATGTCGCGCATGGAACGTACAGTGTGTACCAATGAAGGTAAACCTCCCATAAAACGGGCTCTCTTTGTTAGCTTGGCCAACAAGACAAACTTTGGCATCGTTACTTCC
Source organism: Lepidonotus clava (assembly GCA_936440205.1). Classification (NCBI taxonomy): domain Eukaryota; kingdom Metazoa; phylum Annelida; class Polychaeta; order Phyllodocida; family Polynoidae; genus Lepidonotus; species Lepidonotus clava. Next base: position 28,333,259 of record OW387135.1, read on the forward strand.
AGAAAAAAGACCGATTCTGGATACTCATCAAACTGTCGATCAAACATTCTACCTCTAATAACTAATGAACTTCAACAATAAGATAAACACTGCTTGAAGAAGCCTATACCTTAAGTCGATCTAACAAAACCTTCTTTTCAACCTGCTTATCTGATATCTCTGCTGTGTAGTTCCTATCTCAATTCACCGTAGTCTTATCAGATCGAGTGCCTGACGTCTTTTTTTCTTTGTTTTCCCCTTTTTATATCAAAAATAAAACTTTTCGAGTCATAGCAGGTCGCTTACAACAATGTGTGACGTCGAGGTGGGAGTAACAAAGGTAAACTCATTGTGTGACCTAGATCTGTGGAAGCTACTTTGTTGAAACCTGGCCGTGGGATGGGTGGTAAACCCAACCAGGTTCCCAGTCCTCTATCAGGAGCCATGACGTCAGAAAAATATGACGTGCACTAACGTCACAGGTCTGGTTAAGTGAGTGTGTGACGTCACCACATACGTTTTACTGTCCAGTCACTCAAGTCGGGTCACTCAAGTCATTTAATTGTTTTTCCCTCGAGTCTTTATTTTCTCAATTGATTAACAAGGACTGTAGCAGATGAACCGAACCAGTCCACGTCTTCTTTGGAGTATAATGTACGTGAGATTGGCGCAGAATGGATGGACAAAATGACGACAACGTAATCAATGCAGTTCTTGGAGTTAGGTTGTCAGCCTCTTAAACCAAAATTTGTCTCTGCAAGAAGACTTGATTAATAAGGGGCTTTTTGGTTTATGGCGGGTCAACTGTCTCAGAACTAACCCTTAGCTTATACCACTATAGAAACCTTCAAGGTCGTGCTAACAATAATAGGTGCAATACCCTCTTCCAAAGATTATCTTTTGTCGGAAAGTTTTCCTTCAAGATCGTTGGCTTCTGTTTGGCTGTTAGAATTCTGTCTGTATTTTGCGAGTGTTTTTTTCTGTCAATTCTATTTGATATCAGTTCACTCGGAATCCTCTTCTACTTCTTCTTCTTCTTCTTCTTCTTCTTCTTCTTCTTCTTCTTCGTCCTCTTCAATGTCTATAGGTTCTGTTAAACTCGGAGTTGGCGTTGGTGGGGAGGAGAGCTTCGTTTTGCCTTTGCCTTTACTTGATGTCTGAGCGTCAGTGTTCAAGGTGGCCATGGACTCGTCCATGCTGGCATGGGCCTGCTGCTGCTGCTGCTGACCAGTGATGATAGCCGCCGGCCCACCGGTCAAAAAGCTGGGGTCGGCCATCACCTGCTCGCCGTCCTCGCCGCCCTCGCCGCCCTCCTCACCAGGATTCAGGTTGGAGTACGGTTGCTCCTCACCACGCATGTCGCAGATGACGTTGGTGAGCGACTTGATGTAGTTCTTGGCAAGCGTGAGCGTCTCGATCTTGGACAGCTTGCGGCCGAGCAGCACGTGCGGGATGACCTCCCGCAGCTCCTGGAAGGCGTCGTTCAACGAGTGCATCCGCTGCCGCTCGCGCTCGTTGCTCTCCAGGCGGCGCATGTTGCGTTCGCGCGCCGACACGCCTTTCCGCCGGCGAGTGGACTTGCGCGGCGCCTTACCCGCCGACCTCAGCGGCCCGCCGCGCGTTTCGCTCAGCGCGTCGTCGTTGGTGGAGCTGACGCCCGAGTCGGACGGCGGCGACCCCGGCGAGTTGCTCAGCGCCACCGCGCCGACGACGGCGACGGCGCCACTTCCGGTTCCGCTTCCGCCGACGACGACGGCGCCCCGCCGGTTGCGCATGTGGTAGTCGGTGGGTCGGCTGATGCTGGTGGTGTCCCAGGAGGACTCGGTGGGCTCCACGGCGAGCGGGTTGTCGCCGGCGTAGTCCTGACAGTTCGGGGGAGCGTCGCCCTCAGCCACGCTCAGCTCAAGCATATGAGCCATCATGGCGTTCGTCTTGCCACCTCCAGCTCGCGAGCGCATTGCCTGTTAAAATGATAAAGAAAAGAGGAGGACGTTAGCTTATTTCGTACAGGAAATGCATCCTACAATAGAGAGTGGCGTTAACATTTTACAACTGCAATCTTCTTTTTCTTCTCGGTTATTCATGTCTGGATTCCTTTGAAACAAACCTTTGTGCCATTAAAAGGTATATCCTGCCACACTAAGAAAGTATTATCGGGAATACGAATACTGCTGTAACAGATACTCAAGTACGTGAAAGACGTGCAATATTGTGGTTTGCATTTCTTATTATAAACAGAGCAATTATATTCATAAATAATTTAAATGAAACCGTTGAAGAGAGTTAATTTAGTCCGTTGCGGATTAATCGTGCTGAACGTCAGCAAAACCAGTTTTTACTAAACGCCGTTGGTGCAAAAAACAGTTTGGTTACTTAAAATATGACAAATCCGTAAGATTGGAATAAGACTGTCAAGATAATTACTTTTCACCATAAGATGCCATTGTCTATTAATACACCCAAAACGTGTGTGTGATTGCTTGAATAACGGTAATTCGTGTTTTGATAATAAAAAAATCATGTTTGGCCACAATCAATATGTAGTCAACCCAACATTGAACAGAGGGCCCCCGACAATAAGTAAACAATCTGCCGTGATGAGAGATCTTCATGGGAGGGTGGCATTAGAACTTGCGTTTCGGATGGGTCTGGGCACTTGCATGCATTTGACATGGGACTATTGAGCATTTGAGGGGCTCTTATTGGGCCTGATTAATGGAATGAGTTGCTCGGACACTGGGCGTGCGAGCAGCTCACATCCGTAAACCATGCCAGCACGCGAAGAGATAATCCAAACAAATTACATTTATCAGAAAAGGAAATATCAATCAGAGCTAAATCCATTGGTTGGAAGACATTGATTGTATGAAGCAACAATTCCTCGCTCCCTCCTCCTGTCATGATCACCACGCATCATGTTTTGTCACATGGCATTTGCGAAATTTAATTAGAAAGGCAAACCTTTCTTTGTTGTTTGGGTATAGGGCAGCGCATGCATCTTGCTGATGTGAGTTAAATGACAATGCGACTGTTCCGTCATTTTCATACTACATGAACGCAGAATCAATCAAAGCAATGAGCTGAATAAAAAGCGTGCATTACTAATGAGACAGTAATTGAGTAAGGAATATGCATCAAGCACACGAACGACTCTCTTGAGTATTCTCTTTGTAGGCACATTTGCAACTGTGTGTAAGCAGCGTATACAAACGAATCACAGGCAGTGATGAACCATCCATCGGTTTGTTTTCAATTAGGCGTGGGATATTATAAATACAAATTTGGAATGGTATTACATAGTACAAGTTTATGAACAAAGCTATGTCGTGCTGTTTGATATTTGCTTTAGGAATGTCCTCTTCAAAAGGTAATACAACTACATATGTATACCCTATACGGTTCATATAAGAAGAATCAAGACTGTCTCTATAATACATATGAACACAATCATGTTTACCTTAAAGTAAATTGTATTGATTATTACCATGCTTCCTCCCCTACCTTTATAACAGTAGGATGTATGGTTATAGACACTTAACTGATATAATTACGGGAAAGTGTTCTTCACAACGGTTGGCAGCTTTTTATTCTTTCCCATATACACAGAGCCATTATTGATATAGGCTTTAATCCCAGGTTCAGAGTGATGCCATCGAAGAAACGTAATTAAACTGATTATATTTGTCTCTTTGATCATATGCTATGGAATACCAGATTATATTAATCATCTTTATCTGAGAAAGATAGAAGAGCTGACTCTCATTCTGAATAGTCCCATCCCATTATAATGGCATTTGAAATGCCAACGTATTTACATTTTCCCTGCATTAATACCGACCAGACACGCAAGTCATCCCTTCACTTTCCGCATACATAATATCAAACTATAACCTTTTAAATGACACACAGGCTGACCCACACTGCCCAGTTTTCCGCCGACCGGATGGGGGTCAGGGAGGGTCAGCTTCTGACCGATGACCTTCTGGCTTAGTGACCTTACGTACTTTCTGGGTCCTCGGACCTACAGGCTTGACCGATCACCCACAGTCAGAATTTTATGATCATATACGAAGAATATATGCCGCTCCCAACCTGAACATCGTTCTCGCCAGCAGGTCCCGAGAATTCACGAGACTTGGCGAGACTCACCACAAATGTATGCGGTTCGCGCGACCGACCTTAGGCTGGCTGGGGTCAGGCCGGCCATTGACAGTCGGTGTACGCACGGCAGGAGCGGATGCCTCCAGGGCCGGCAGCAGCTGGTGCATATTTTGTACTGCCCTACTGCTTGACCAGCGGCGCCTGGAGGCGTATGGAGGACGGGGAAAACGCCGACGTGCCCGCACGGTCAGAGGCGACGCACTCGACCATCAGGCGTGTTTACAAACTAGCGGCAAAATGCGCATTTATGATGGCATGTCCAGGCAGGGCACGCGAGGCTAGCCTCAGACGAAAACTGCGTCGTAAATGTTACCGCCTCCTCGACGACATGGTGATAATTAAAAGGAGCCATGAAGATGATTATAAAAGAAAGCACAATGTTCTGTGATCCTTCAACCTAATGATGAACAAAATCTAAATTAAAGAAAGAAAAGTAACTCTTGGAAATACGTTTTTGAACGTAATGTTATATGATCCTTCAATATTTCTTATGAAGACAAGTAGCTTATTATTTTGGTAAATTTATAACTATGATTTCAAGGTGCTATAATAATTACAAGACGACTGGTAAAACGTTACCAATTAGTGTTATGGTTGGAAATGCGCTCTTTCAGATCAGAAAGATTGTTCTGTATGTGAAAATGAGTCACGGCGGCCTTCAATTCAAATAGTTAATGACTGTCTTCATTGCGTATTTCGGGAGAGACTGTTAATATTACATGATTGGACCGCCGCCTCCCCCCACCTCCTCCGCCGCCTCCCCCACCTCCTCCTCCTCTTCCCACCACACACTGCTCCCACCTGAAGGTCACAGCGGATGTGATTCACTTTTGAGGTCAGCCTTTAATTGACTTCATTGGTTCAGATTGAACGCTGGCGGCCAGAATCAATGACGCATACGTGGGGATTTTTGCATCAATTAATTTCATTGGACATGTTTTCTGGGACCAAACGGGTCCTGTTGATCCATGAGCGGTTCGAGCTACTCGGCGTTATTGAATGGGTTAGAGGATTGTAATAGCAATCCCATCCACCTATTAAACGTTAATACTTAAGTGGAAACGACAGCTATTTATGGTGTGTGTGTCAATTGTTTGTGTCATAGTGATAAATGGAGGGGTTATACCAAATAAATTTATTTATGTGTCCCAGTACTTCTCAATTTACACTGGGAACTCGATAAATAAATCGGTGATTGATTATCAGACCGCCTGTGACATTCACATAGAATTCACTTCATAAAGAAATAGAGTAGAACCCACTCTTATTAATTCTTTTTTATAGCGCCGCTTAAACCCAACTTACAATACTAAACCTACACTTGAAATATTATATGTTTAAGAGTTTTATCTAAAATGATTTAAAACAAACGTTATAAAAGGTGTTCCAGTAGAAGAAACATGTTGCAGTACAGACACTGAAATATTTTATTCCCAAGTCCAATATTTAATGTCTTAGGTCTATCGATTGTTTTGAGGTTGGTACATCCAAAACTCTCAAACATAGTGGTTATGGATTTTTACCCCCAGGATTAGGATCATCTCTGTGTGTAATGGTCCTCCTGCATGCTGCCTAATACAAACGTCCTCACTGACCCCTGGAGGTGATGGGACGCTGCATATCCCGGACACCCACTGGAGGAACGTCCTTCACCGCCCCCATCCCACCCCATCCAGGGGTCGCGTGACAAACACGTTGGCAGAGGTGCCCTCTCCCCTATCCGACCATCCTTCCTCCAGGGTTGAAGGATCTATGGCTAGCCCTAAATGTCCACGCCTATCCCACACCCTATATATCTGACCACCTAGAGCGGGCCGAATGTCCATCGACAAAATGGGCAATTTCCTGTGTTGACGGAGTGTGTTTTGGGTTGTGGTTCTACTGTAATAAAGTAGTCAGTGATGCAGCAGAAGAATGATGTAGTTACAATACTGAGGTGCTATAATTATATTGTTTCAGTGGACATATAAACTAGGCTCTTCTTGCAGAGGGCTTATTCTTTGAAATTGGTACGTATGTTTTGTGGTTCTTCACATAACCGATTCAACGACCAAAACACATACACTGTTAATTCTTGCGTCTCTCTTTTTACATATATGTGTTCATTCCATTGTTTTAATCGGTATACATATATTGGATGTTATCTTATTTTAGACATATCAAAATTGCAAAATTGAATCATGAATATAAAAGCGTAATGCAAATGTGCATGAAATGCATGGTATGCATGGAAATGGTAGGGAAATCAGGCCAATTTATTGTTGTTGGTACAAACGAGATGTCAATGGGTGTACCATAACCACCACTGCCCCCTTCTCCCCCACCCCTCCCTCCAGGGGATGCCATGGAGGACACGGTAACCGTTTCCTCGTCCTGGTCTCACCTCTCGCCTTGCCTGCATTTATTTTACGACGCCTATCCGATACAGGCCAATACTGAGACCATTTCCTAGAAAGGTAACACGATGAAGACAAATCACACCTTTCCACCTCTATAACTTTGGCCCCCATGGCTTCAGTTTATTGATATTGATGTTTAATTTCATTGTCAATAGAGTGTTTGAGTGACGGATCATTCCCGACATTATGCAATTAGATAACAATGAACGGTGCAGTAATGACTTAAGTTGAATCTCATTAGTTGAGAATAGAAACTTCAATGACATACAAGACCAAGCTACAGATGCAAGGTTTCAGGTCCGACCCTCGCTATAAAAGGACGAACCATTCTCGGATTCGGGACCCCTTCGTTGCTATGTTCCAGGCCTTATCTCCGCCATTATCTTTGGTGACAACAACTCCTTGGATACCACTGATAAGACATGGGGCAGGGAAGGCGGGAAATACTTAAGCAATGAAAAAACACACTTTAACAATTGTTTGAGCTATAAACATTTGACAATATATTGTTACATGTGCAAAGAATAAAATATCTTAACAGGAAGATGTTAGCTTTGTTAGATAATTCAAAATAATGAAAAAACGATTCCTTAACCATTGAGCCTATGGGGTTGTATTCACCAACTTTCACACCTTACTGCAGCGCCACCTACGCCAAATGCCCGGATATCCGAATCCGAGAATAGTTGGTCCTGCAGGTTTATTTCTGGTAACAGTTCCGCGAACGGCGCCACCCGATAATACCCTGTTTAATCCCCACTTTTCCACGTACTACTTACTTGGCATCAGTTCAAGAAAAGCCCACACTGCCGCAGCCCGAGTGTCCCCACTGATAGGACGTGAGGAACGGCGCAGACAGTGTGGCCCCTAACGACCCAGGCCTCCAGGGGGCATGGTAGTGGTCAGCGGGTGGTGGACAATGGTCAGGTAAGTGGAGGGGATTCCCGGGGTGACCTGTTTGTATCCTGCAACAAGGGCCTATTGATTTAGGACGACAGAAGCCATTATTCTTCACTTTATCTCAAGCTGGTGGCGAAAATAGCTGCTGCATAGGAGGGATGGTTTTGTCCACTTACATAGTCCGTCCAGCCCCTGCCGTCCCCGGACGCTACTGTTATATGCAATCCGACAGGTACCCACCTTGAATGACCCCATGCTGTCCGAGCACATTCGCACCCACCCCACGGCGTACTCATCCATCGCTCCACCAACCACCACCACCGGTGGCTTATCCGCCCACGCACCCAAAGACGCGGCCATAACAACCCTTCCAAACGCCACCTCCCCCTACCCCAACCCGCCCCCGCCATCCCTTGAGCACCAACTACCACCCACTCCTTCCCCTACCCCCTCTTACCTGCCAGGGCAATGACGAGAGATGGGTGAAAAATATTCAATGACCTTCTGAAATTGGCTTTGTCAAGGCCCAACATCAATATTGATAATTGAGCATACGCCTGTTTGCCTTCCTTTGCCAACAATCTCATCCTCATCTTGCAATGCTTACCCAATCACCCATGAGATCATTTCCCCCATGGTTTTGCGAGGCCATTCCATTTGTTGCTTTTATTTAGGCAAGAGGCTACTTTTCCTCCATTTAAAATCAACATCTAAAGTAGGCGATCATTGGGACAATCTAGGAGTTACTTTGTCTAGAAAGCCTAAGCCAAGGGTGCAGGCATCTTTTGCAGGAACGTTGTGTATGGCTTTAATAAGGCAATGCCACCCATTGCACTTGTTATCATCTTACTTATAGTGGGCTAAGTACATCGGAAATACTGTGGAATACTTACTACAGACAGGGATAACGAGAAAGAAGGAAAGGAGTAGGGAAATCACATGACTGACTCTCGGGACTTTTAGGGATTTTCAAGTAAACCGACAATAGCAGCATTCTAATTACAAAATGAACGATAATAAAATAATGATTGAGGTAAAGGAGACGTTCCGTAATATCCATAGCACGTGGATGCAGTCCTAGGTATGTCAAAATGGTCGGGACCAGGATCATAAGGGATGGAGGGAATAAAAGTGGTACGTGGGAGCAGGTGCGTCGGTACGTCCATTAAGAGTCATGTTGATCGAATTCCCAGTAATGATAAAGATACCTATATAGGCAGTGGACCGGATGATAAACATAAAACAGATTAAAAGGGAAACAACAACGGTTAGGCAGATCAGCTGCAAGAGCTTGAAGCTAAGGCATAATTATACGCTTTTCACGAAGTCATGCGACGTGATCTGCACTACAAGCATCCCTCTGCATCGGTATGATTATAATAAGGTAAAATTGTTAGGTTCATATCATACTAATCATACATGCACAACTTCATAGGCCTGCTCGCCCTTTGACATGGGCCTGATTGGGAGCTAATCATGGGCAAACTGCCTCTAAAGTCGGGCTTGGTCGGGCGCATTAGACGGCCATGTTTGTGTAATTGACATAGTGGACGAGCAGCTCAGGCCCGGCGGGCCCGGACCCCCTGCGCCTGGCCCGGACCTCACCCGTCATTAGGTGAGCTGCTCGTCGTCCTAACTTCGTTAATTACCCTTAGACCGACACCAATAATTGCCAGGGGGGACACAAGTACGTTCCCGTGCTCTATTAATGAAATCCACCGTGTCAATTGCATCGCCTACTCCCTGGCGAGTTGCACCTTGAAAGGGAAAAAAACAGGTCCCTGTTTTGGATGTTAAATAGAAAATGGCTCATAAATGCGGAGCGTTCGATGCTGCGCTCCTGGCTGTGCTGGCTGTGCCCCCAACCCTCCCCTTACCCCATCCCTCAATCCGCGCCTAAATGATACAGGCACGTCATTAAAATCTTAATTATGAACAAGGCGGCATGTCAGGACGCATATTTCACGGGGCCTCTACGAGCCTGGGCGAGCAGATGAGTAGGTCGGGCGCAGGGCGAAGATAAAATGGCGATTACTCGTTGCCACGCCCGACGTCCTCCCTTTGGTGCACTTGGGTGGGAACGCGCTGACGCTGCGATGTGATTTTAATCCGCGGGCTGCGGCCTTTAAACATCCTGGGCCATTAATTCAGGCCGACGTGCCCTCCTTCACCTCCCGCCTGCACTGCTCCAAGAAAACTACCTCCTTAGCTTATGTTTTCCCTCCCCAGACTTGGTTGACTATACAGTAATATTATATCTAAAATTGGATTGATAGCATTGAAGGTCGCAATTGAATACTATTTAAAGAAATCCATGAGAATTGTAATCCGATTTGAGGATCTTCTGTCTGTGAAAATACAAAATTAATGAAAAGAACTGTGGTCCATTGGATCCTTTCCTCCCGGCGATTGAAGTATCCTCGACTGCTGGTCGTCCACTGCCTCCTCACTGCAGCCTCCTTTAAACCGACTTGATTATTGGTGCTTGGGAAAATGGAGCAAATTTGGAGGGAGCGGATCACAGTCTTCTGCCTGCTGTCTGATTGATAGGAACGAGCTGCTCCGAGTGGGAGGCCCGGCTGAGCCCCAAAGGTCGGCGCCTTTTTAACCCTGAGACGTCTGAGCAGCTCACCATCCACCCACCCGGCCACTCGGCGAACTGACCGCCCACCCCTTGACATTAGGGTCATTAACTCCAGTCTATTTGGTTCTCCCAGGACCAGGCAGGCCATCCAGCAGGCACCAGTGGCAGCTTGAAACAAAAGACCCCAATGAATTTTCTCCGGGCATATTTGGCTGGCTGGAGAAGGCTGGGCCCTGGTGGTTGTGTAGCCAACTCTGGGAGTAGGGGCTTACGTGCTACTTGGAAATGTGGCCGGTGGGGTAAATAGGGAGTGTGCCTGACGACCGGGGCTGATGGGTGACAAGAAGCCTAGCAGATGGGAAGCCATAAGCTGCCGGCAATGCCCGGCGACAAGCTGGCTTCCCAGCCCGATGATACATTGTATACAGTCTCGCAGCCCTAATATCCTAGTGATTATTTTTGCTTCAATTGTTGACAATAAGCCTATAATATCCAGCATGAAAAAACTACAACAACGAAGGTATGGTGAGAGAGAGATGGTAAATCCTTATATATGTGTGTCACTACAGGAGAAATATTGGTGGGATTACAAACATATCGCCGTTTGTATACCATCACTGTGGCAGTAGGAGGAAGGCTGTGGCTTGCTGGAAGTGTCCGTGAGTGAGGGGTACCATGCTCCATAAGATAATGGGAAATTTGATCGGGCCGCAGATGGGTGGGGAGGAAGGCCGAAAGCTGACCGTGGACATTGGGGGCCAACCGTAATGTAGTGTCGACATTACCTGAATCCCCCTGTGTCTAGAGAGTCAACATAAAAACACTGTGCTCTGATGGAATGATCGCTTCTTCCAAGCCCCCCTCTTCTACTCCCATCTCCCGGCTCCCCACTCCCCACCCCCACACCCTCCACCATCACCACCTCTATCCCATCTTGTCAGGAATCTCCCCTCCTATTGTCCACATTGGCCTGTCTATTCATCCTACAATCCTCGCTTTATTCTGTCTGGTTGTCAGGCCAATTCATGTCCCAGCTTTTATTCGAGGCTTTGTCTTCCATTCCCATCTCCTGTGAAAGCGAAATCCAAGCTTTATCCCTTTTGGAATTCTCTGTTCTATTTCAACCAGATCAGCTTACAGTGCGATCAGTGCAAAATAAATGGAGCAAATTCCTTTGCATAGTTTTCTTAAAACTTACGTTTGACATACATGCAAAACACTTCAGGATTTTCCTCTCTACAATCAAACAAATTTAGTTCGTAGTTTGGGAAACGTTTTATGACTTTACCTCTTCAATTTCGATATAACTTTCCTGTTGTAACTATTTCTTTGTTAATTTTTCATTGTTACATTGTATTTCAGTTTTTACAGAGCAGGTCACTGTAGTTCTTCACATATCAGTGAGATATATTTAAATGAAGCCCAGTTCTTAACATCCATGAATTATTAGTTATTCATGCTTCAGTGAGATATACTCAAACAAAACGGCAGTTCTTAACATCCATCAGCATGGACAAATAATCTGGACATTGAAATAAAACACCATTGCAGAGATATATCATGCGTGCATGATGTAGAGATGGGGCCCTGTTGTTGTATGCTTTATCTGATTAGCAATAGTTTATGTGGACGCTTCCGAGAATAAATGTGCTTGATAGAAGTTTAACTTTTGACTTTTTCAGTGGTTGCAGGAGATACATTGCCATCTACGGTCGTGCATATTTAATGTTGACGCTCGACATGACGGGATTATGATCTTATAAAGGGATGGGGATGAATATCAGAAGCATCTTTTTGTTCGGTGAAACATGACCAAGTTATCTATGCCGTCCAAATCTCAGCCAAGCTCCTTAATCATGCCAATAGATAAAAATGACACTTTACATGAGAGCTAAAGCAAATTGCGAATGAAATATTCATCACCATAAAATAATCTAAGCCAGTGTATCCGTTTTTAAGGCCAGTTTGTTAAGTGCCAGATCCATATGATCCCACGGTGGACTAAAGTGGTTAGTGATAACGCCTACCAAAATAGAACTTAGAATAGAATACTTAAATGCCACTGATTTCCATTGAATAGTCACATTGGCGTCAGAGATCAGCCAATTTCCATTGGCCTAAACCTCGCCATTCCTTGACTAGATTACCAGCCCAAAGTCCGACATGCGAAATATGAGAGGCACGATAGCGTTGCCAAGACGCGGACCATGGTTTCTCACTTGATTAGGTCGATCAACTGGGAACGTCTCCGGCTGGCGACTGCCATGAGATTGGCCGAGTTCAAAGGTCGGCGACGTCTTGTCCGCGTCGCCCTGCCCATATATGGTTAATGGCTGGACCCATACATGTATGGGATTCCCTCACCTAAACCCATAAAAGGCCGGGTCCTGTGACGGCGCCTAGAACAGCTGTTCCTTGGTGGTGATGCCAGCCGGTGAGACATCACTTGGGTCACTTTAGGAGGAAAAGCGCTAAGATCCTCCTTTTGTGTGTGCAGCTATACTTAACTCCTGGTTCAGTATTATTCGATAACAATCTTATCACCTATCGGTATAATTTACAGCCAAAGTATGGTGTATCTGAACAATAGAAGAGGACAGGATCGCTGAAATACATATAGGGGTTCATTGTAAGAAAAGCTTTAGAATTTTTACCTTTCCCAGCCTACTTTCTCGCTATTTTTCCAGCATGAATACTAACTTAAACCGAATATTGGGTCAATTCTTTTTCACTCTCACGGCAGATAGTCCATAGTTTCTTTGTAAGTCACTTTCATGGCAAAATGATCGCAGAGGGAAAGCTACATGGGTAGTTCCAATGCATAAGCTGTCGAATAGAATTAAGCGATTTTGTTGCATTTCTATGATAGGTTTTTTGGTGTGTGTTTTCAGATACGTGTACAGGAAAAAAAGTTGGCGGGTAGTGGAAAGAAAAGTTTACCTTCGCACAATATAAATAAAATATACATTTCGGGATAGAATCGGATACAATACCAGTAGGCAGACTCTGTAAGACCTAAGCCTACTGATACTGCTAACTTTTCTGGTATCATTTAACCTGGCCAGACGTGACTCTGGCCATCTCTCCCACCTGGAGACACAGGACACTGGGGCCCTGGCCGCTGCCTACCTGAAACCCACCACGCACAGCCACACCTGAGTGAACTCTCAATGGGCTTCTCGGCAAATATGCACCGGTCGCGTGATCATACGGCGATCCAGGCACTGCCCTCATATTTGGGTCACCCTGTGTTTCTCACTGTATGTTTAGATATATTTGCACAAAAAGATTGTGTCAAATTTCTGCGAAGAAGCAGTGAGTCAGTCTGGGTGGTTATGGAAGAACCACGTGCAAATTCCAAGAATCAATGCTAAGGTTTATTCAAAGTTTACATAGAAAGTATAAGTATATATCTGGTACAAGTCTTCTATAAATAAATAAGAAGTACTAGAGAAAAAGTTTGATACTTTACAAATGAGCTATAAGTCATACGCTTTCTCTGAACAGAGTAGAAAAGTATGGAAAGGTACTAAATCGGCAAAATAAATGACCGAGACCATTCTACACCTTTTTGTGGCATTGCCTAAGTTGAGCAAGTGCCAAGAGGGCGAGTCTCATAACTTCGTGGTTCAGAGAGTGAACCGTTTATCATCCTATCGGCTTTGTTTTTGGCCATCATTCCATGACTTGCATGCGTTTTGAGCGTGACCCGATGAGCGTCTTCCATGACCCAGGTCACTCTGTCGTGCGACAGATGAAAGAAAACCTTGCAAGCTCTGACAAAAAAAAATCCTATCCAGTTCTGACCAGTGCTAAGTACCCAAGAATAGAAAGCTGACAGTAATTACATAACTATCATTACTTGAGGTTTTTGGAATAAAAACAAGCGAATTGCCCAAGGGTTATCCTAAGAAAATAAGCAAGTGAAATTGATATGCAGTTTTTAATTGAGGTATTTCATTGCTTCAATAAGTAAAGGTCTCGAGTAACACAATGGTGCATATCAAAACGATTTTCTTCCTAACCATAATAGATTCTCTGAACGATAATGAAAACCTACAATAATAGATAGTTTATTAAAATTGAGATCAACTGGCATTACTTGAGGTTTGGAATAAAAACAAGCGAATTGCCCAAGGGTTATTCTAGGAAAATAAGCAGGTAAAATTGATAAGTAGTTTTTAAGGGAAAGTATTTTCTTTGCTTTAATAAGTTAAAGTCTCGAGTAACACAATGGTGCATATCAAAACGATTTTCCTCCTAACCATAATAAATTCTCTGAACGATAATGAGAGCATACAATAATAGATAGTTTATTAAAATTGAGATCAAAGCACTCAGTGGCTCTTCAGCTGCGGGAAAAAGCAGATGGCGAGGAGTTAAATCCTTATCGCCGTCACTTCCGGTCCCGCAGCATCGATTTGCTTGGCGCGGATTTGGTGGAATCAGTCGGCAGTTGAGTCCGTCTAGGGGGAAAAGGCAAGCGCCCTGGGCTATGCTTTCTAAACGGGTGGGGCCGGCTGGTCGGTAGGCAAAGACCACCGCCTTCTTTAAGACGAATGCCTTGTCTGAGGGGCATTGGTAGGTTGCCTTTTACTTTACACCACAGCCCGGCGCGGCTACTTTTCTGCCAGGTCACGACTGGCGGCGATAGGGAGACGGGTGATGGCGTTTCACGGGTGTTTTGTATTGATATAACGTGAGCTATGCCGCCAGCCTCTCCTCCGTGAAAGATGCTGTCGCTTCTTTTATGGAGAACAGGTAATACCTAAGGCTTCTCCGCAAGCTAAGCCGGTGCGAAAAGGAGAGATTAATTTAAACGAGGGGACTTTTTCCAGTCCTGTCACGACGTGTAGGTACAAGATGGATGCCTGCTTAAAAAGAGTGTGTAACCAAGCGCATCAATCATAGAGCAAACGCATTTTTCTATAGGGCTGATAAAAGTTTATCAATCAGAGAGGGGGGCTCTAATGTTCAGCCTATAATTGGCTTCCGTATCAAATGTTGGGCACTGAGAGAGGATTAAGCCTATTTTCCACTAAACGATTCTGGCTGCCGACCAATTGGCCACTTATGACTTTTCTCCAACAATATAACAAGGTACCATACACCCTTCCCATCATTTGAAATTGAAAAAAACCCCGGTTCATTGATACATAGCAAGTGACATGATACACACCTAGTCCAATAACCAATTCATAAATCGGGAGGAAAATCGGCTAGTTGAATGCAACCTATATGGTGTAAAAAGGGGGAAACTGGGTGAGGTGTGAGGCACTCCGATTGACGCCAGCTCAGGGCCGGGAGCCAGGTAAGGCATGACCCAGCCCGCTACCGACCACTCCCCTGGCCGACAGGGAGCCCCTCCAGACAGCTGGGTGTCAGCATCCGAAGCGACAGCACTGCCACGCTGAATGATATGCTACCTTATAACCCGATATCAGGAGGAAGCAATGGCGCGGGAGGTGCAAGGGTATACCTGAAGGGTGGACAATAATTGTAGGAAATAGCAGCGGAAAGATAAGCATAAATGTGATCTGGTAAATGGTAATCAGAAACGACGTTAGGAAATGTGTCCATAACAAATATGAATGAAAAATAGAATGAGAAGCATGGGAAGAAATGTCTATTAATTGTCGAAGATATCATACTGAACATATAGAAATCGTTGCTTATTTAGAGAGGTTAAGATAAAGTAAAAGAGTCCAAAGCAATTGAAACGGAGAAAGTCGATTTAGAACAAACAAGCGTCGACATTTGAATTTGTACTAGTTATAGCGATCTATACAGAAAAGGGCCAGACGCAGGGGATCGTCAATTGACACAGGGATACATAGACACGCGAGACACGAAAACCAATCTGGTCGAGGAACAAGACAGAACACAGGCAGAAGAAACGGACAAGAGGCTAGATCTAATCACGGCCGGAGAGAGAAGGATGTCGAAGGGGAAAAGGAGACGGAATTGCAAGGAATAATTAGGAGCTGGGGTTAAAACAAGACGGGCGGAGGGGCAAAGAAAGGTTAGAGGACTCTGGAGGGAGGAAAGGTGGCGCCGGAGGGGTGGCAGGCCGCTCCAATTTCTACTCTCCTCCCGGCGACGTCAGGCGGCTCTGCGCATGCGCTGAGGTGGGTTTCCGGGCGCTGGTCGACAGCTGGAGGATGTTTACCTTTGTGGGAAAGATCGGATTTGTCTCTCAGGTGATCAATAGACTACCTTGTTGTGGGGCCGGATCCATGGCCCCCAGGTCGATCCTCCTGCTGAACCAAAGAACATGCCCCTCTTTGAACTGCTTTGCCCGCCGCCTGTGCCTAGTTAAAGCTGTACTAGACACGACCCTACATGTTTTGCTAAGGCTTCGCTAGCCAAGGATCAAAGTCCCAATTCATACAGGAAATCATCTCTGCGTTATCCTAACACGTTTTCCCCCATCCCTCCTTGAAATGGGTGAAAGTGTGAAGACCAACATCCCCACGCCGCTCGTTCAAATTCTGCTCCATAAACACTGGCTCGACAATCGAATGGGATTTCCCTCGAGATATGTTATTGAAATTGCTCCCTTGACTCGTGCTGGCAAGGGCGGTGGGCCTTGCAGGGCTTTGGCTGGACGAGAGTCGCACTGAATAATACATGCTCCTCACAACAGGTTTGAAAGTAAATGGAACAGAACGCTGCGTCTATCGGTGAAGCGTCTGATCCGTTTGCGGACGAATAGTGGGACAAGTAGGAGGGGCAGGCAGGGGAACAAGGAGAAAAGAAGGTGTTGTCCAACAGATCTTTGTGTCTGGGACAAGAATGATCTGCCAGCAGACAAAACACACGTGTATAGCGAGGCGGCTGTTGTTTTAAAAACCACCCAACATGCACAGGCATTCAGAGGCCCTCCCCACGACACAGGAGAAACAATGATGTCTATGTCAGACAGCCTTTCCCACAGTTTTTATTTTTGTGGCCGGGACCTTTTGTTTCGTTTAGAGGCAACTGTAACCAGGGTCTGCTCAATATCAAATCCGACCTCCATTTCATGTCATCGCTTGTTTCTAGTTGACAAAAGGCTTACCAATATAAACTGTGCATGGTTTTTGAATGCTTGAACCGCATTGGTGGATGTGCGGTATGCCACAACAGAAGAATAGTTGGCATGTCAACATGGCAGCACTGAAACATTTTCGACAGTTTTTAGTTTCTTTGCAAAGAGTATATCGAGTCACATTTAACAGTTACAATGATAAACGCACACTGAGTACGAGTTCGCTAAGAGGAAAAAAACAGACCCATGTGTTACATAACTGTATGAGAAAATTAATGGGCACATGTACATTGCATGATTAAATACAGCAAATGCAATATTATTACTTTTCCATGCAACTGATTCAGTATTATGAAAATAATTCCAATCTCCTGAAAGTATCAGTGAATTGATGTTTTTACAATTTAGTTACGACATGATGAATCTGTCTCCTTCTCTCCATTAATTACTACCCTTGTTTAGACCGCAGGCTAAATTTAGTACAAGATAACAATGGTTATTACTGGAAACCCTAAACGATATCGCTTACTCATGACATTGTGTAGCTTCAGGTAAGCCTTAGCGACCAATAACGCCCTGAGCATATTGAAACTGCTCTCGTGGGGAGTTGGTATGAGGACACGTGACATACATAAGGCCCCCCCCGCAGCGCCAGGTGTGGCGGATACATCCTTAATGGGCGTCGCCTACAGCCCCTTACCTCTGCTCATATCCTCCCCCTGCCACCGGGGTAGGGGTGACGTGAATACAGAGACAGCCCAGGTTATTACAGTTACACCTTGCTGTCAAGGCCAAGTCTGCCTTAAATATTGGGTACACCATCATTCACGTGTGTTTATATGCCCTTTCGAGTAGAAAATGCTTATAGATTTGACTATGTGTACGGATAAATGCAGCAGCTGGCTTTTCTTTTCTCCGACAAAACAAAATGGTTAAATACTATTGCACTGCTCTGCATTCGTCCGATATAGTCTCGTATACACATTTGAATACTTGAAGATAAAGAGCAAATTACAGATACTATGAGAAATACAGACCAGGCCATTATAACCAGTGTTATAATAACATGGAAGTACTGATATCTGCCACTGTTTCACGCACTTCTTAAGCCACATTGAAGTGGTCCTTTCAGGGAGCAGCTCTGAACCGTGAGAGCAGCTCAACAGGCCGCAGTATCGTTCACTGATGACTGGCCCTTCACAAAATAAAAAGAAGAAGAAAACGACTGAAAACGATTCGGAGAATAAGGGAAGGGCTGCGGGTGGTGAACTGGTTGGAAGCAGAGTGAAGGGAGCGTGAACGGGTCGGGGAGAGGAGAGAGGTTGTCTCCTCTGACTCGGCCCATTCAGGACACACGGTGACATCTGGCGGAGACGTTTCTCCAGGGCCCTGGGCAGGCTGGTCGGAGTGAAGACCCAGCTACAACAATCTCTCAAGGCGACAGCAGCGAGCAACCAAATAATATAGTCGATTTATAAGATTCAGATGTTTTTATTTCTTTTGAACATTATAGTAAGTATCTATTATTTCAACATTTGATATTGACAAGGTGCAACACGCCCCCCCCCCCTCTATCCTCTCTTCATATATGTCAATTGTAATTATAAAGCACCACTTGTTTAATGTTATTTTTCTTGTGTGCTGTTGGTGTCTTTGTTGTTACTCAGAGGGCAATATAAATCACTTGAAGTAGAACCAAGCCTTCCCAGTCAATGGCACCCGGCAATATTACGAATATTCCTTTAATATCTAAGCTCCATATTTTCCACTCCCTAACGTCTTTCAAATAACGCTGATGCATGGCCGTCAGTACTCTTAATCAGTGTATATGATATTTAAAAGTCGAATCAATTTCGGTCTGGATCCTCCAAGGCCCTCGTCCCTGGGGTTATATAATATGCAATCAGCTGCAGCTCGCTGACCGGATGGCCGCCATAACGCGCGGTCTGACCCGCGTCGTCGGCTTTACGACGTTCAGCGCGACAAAGCCGCGCGCCGCCTTCATTTGCACGCATCCCGCGGGGCGATAATTAATTAACATGGCGCTGTTACCCAACTACCTGGCAGGTGTCAATAGGGCGGAAGGAAGAGGGGAGGACTGGGGGGTCAGGGGCGGGAGGGGAGGGAGAGGAAAGGAGCTGATTATATTCTCCACAATATACTGACTCATAAACATGATATAAAGGGTAAGAACTGCATAGGCTATATGCTAATATATAATAGAAGGTGAGGGCAAACAGAGACGAGCAATGTCGAGGAAGAAGGCGGCTGGTGGAAGAGAAAAAAAAGACTTAAAAGAGCCTCTAAATATGAGTCAGCAAGTCTGCACCTTATCTATACATGACTTAGTGACTCGTGGCTCAAGGACTGCAATCTGCTGGTGCTCCGGGTGCTGGTCAGCAGGGTAGGGGTCGTCCCCGCCTCCCTTTATGTGCACCTGTGGCCGCGCGCACTGTAATTACCTGTATATTAGCGGGGCGGGCTGGCCGGGGGCTCACCTGCCGCGCCCGCCGAGAACGGCCTCCCCTAATCAGCCCCACCTGTTAGGGCCAGCCTCCTCCATGGCGTATTGTGGGCCCGGCCCACCAAGTAATGGCCTGACAGGTAAAAATGGACTAGTCCTGTCTAGTTGCTAGGCCGGCCCTCTGGCTGCACCATTAGCCCTGCCAAGCTTCCTGGGCATTATTACCTGCAGCGTACTGTGCTGTTAGTACCGCCAATAATGCCATTTTAGCCGGGGCTCCGGCGCTGGCTTCACCTGTGGCTATCTGTAGACTGCCATCATCACCACCATCGACACCCTCCTTAACAGAGGGGTGGCTCGGGGTGGATGGGCCCCTGTCCCCTTCCCCATGACTTCAATATGGCCCATTCTGCCCCCCGACGCCCTCTGCCCATACATTATGACTTGCATGCTTTGCAGCTATTTGCGGCGCTGTTTCCAGCGACGGGATTCACATAATAAAGCAAGCCGTAAACAATACACCTACTCCCACTCCCACCCCGCGAATATACATGGCCCAGCGTGTAGGCGTTAGAGTCCTCACACCTCCCATAAGTAGTAGACATGCAAGGCACCTCCTTTTCCAACAGTGTTCTCTGGGTTGTAATCTCATTGGCGTGCCAGAGAGATGGCAGAAGATTGCGATCAGCCTATGAAGCTTATTTTCACTTACTCCTATTTTTGGAGGGTTGGAGCGCAGTGCTGAGAGATGGCGAAATAGTGCCTTGATGAAGGCTATGTTTTGGCTCTAACACCCATCACAGCCGTGACGGCTTGACGACCGCGCGGCCACATAAAAATTGCGTTAAGAAAGAGGCATGCGGCGTATGGAGGGAAATATGCGACCGGCTACTACTCCCTAATGGCTTCCGGTTTATGATTTCCTGTCATTGGCGGTGGCGCCTGTGTTTTTCAAAGTGCGCCCAGCGCCATGCCCACCTGTCTAAAACGCCTCCTTTAGCCCAGAAGCTCGTTACCGCCAGAATACCTCCCATGCAGCAGCGACGGGAATCTAGTTAGAAAGGTTGGGGATGGGATGGACGTAGGCGGACTCCATGGGCTGAGGGCGTTATGCTTGGCCCAACGATAAGGCCTGCGTCATCATAACTGCCGAACAATTGGTGCACCGTGGCCCTGTAAAATGAGTCTATGTTATTGTGAGAGCAGCTCCGTGACGTCAATGTATCGAAGACAATAGGCCAGAACCGGAGATTTCGTTTTAGTGCAGTGCTCTGCAGTTCGCTGGAACAATTCCGTCTTCTTATAACCAGCCATATTCCCTCGTGTCAACTTTATATATAGATTGGGAAAGCTGTGACAGGTACAGGACTCGGAAAAATACTAATAATAGGCCCAGGTGATATTAGTTTTATCAAGACAGCACCCACTTAATATGGCTTCGTTTCCTAATCTGTCAGATATTCTTGGTTCGTGGTCCACTTGTAGGGCTTCTGGGACATCAGTAGCAACGCTTATAGAAGAACTGGTTCAATGCAATGGTCGATACCATTTCAACCAACACGGAACTTTATCTTCAGGCTAGCTGAACTGAATGAAATCGTCAGTGAATTAAGTTATTTCTGCATTAGAGGTTCAGACGAATTAAAGAGGAAATCACATAACCATGACAAAAACAGTATAGCTATGGGAAAATGCAGATTGGATAGAATTGAAATTAGGCTATGGAACGAGCCACGCAAAAGGGATGTCATTTCTTCTGAATTTCAATTCCAAGAAAACACTCTTGTATGTTTACAGAGAATAAACCATTATCTGACATTCAAAGCACGTCCTGTACATCATTATGTATATGTCGTGTTGCTCGGCTTAGCCTAGATTAGCCTGGAGCTGCTCAGATCTAGTCTGAACCGCCGAAGGCTCTCCGTGAGGTCCTATTGTTAACACTGACGACCATGCGTTATTACCGAGCGCCCACTTAAGCATCATTTTCAGCCAACTTTGCAATAAGAAGAGTAGAGAACAGCAGCCAACCATCCTTTCTCTGACGTGCTTCAGTGTCCGGGAGTGGTAAGAAAACTGTAATACCCTGTTATTCTCATTCCTCTTAGCCAGTTTCTTGCTGCCTAAGGATCTGTTTACGAAGCGTGTGCAGTCTACAATATATGAGTAAAAGAATACTCGGATAAGGAACTGTGGCATTTGAAACAACCAATATAGTACATAGTCGGATATGGACATGACAAAAGTAAGGTTAATTTATAGTCTACTGTATCAAGGTAAAAGATCTTCTGATTCAGTTTAAATCCAACCGAGAAACATGTCTATGAGCTTCGAGGACCGGAGAGCTGCTTTATCGAATAGCTCCAATGCTATTTAGAGAGCGGAACTGATTTGATAATACAGACACTAATAAACATTTCACCATGAAGATCCATGAGCGAAATAGAAATTAGAAGTAATATAAAAACATAGTCGCAGCTCTTAGAACTCACGTTTAATGGCGAATGCAACAAGCGACACCTTGCATGCATATTGGAGAGCAAATTTCCATCACAACTAACGGACACTAATTCATCTTATTTGAATTGGTGTGAAAAAGATTAGAATTCAAATAAAGATGCTGTGTGTTATATTAAGATTTCAATTGAAATAGGCTCTAAAATTTGGCCAATTCAATTCAAACCTATTCAAGCCCGCCCGCTAAATAGTCTGTAATCGCCAAAAGAGTGAGACTGTGAAAATTACTTTTATGAGTAGATACTGTAGTCTGGCCTCCATACGTTACACAAAGATGACTATGATTAAGACTCATTGTTTGGGTGTTGCGAGCAGTTGCGACCAACTTCTCGCTGATGTGAGTAGCTCAGACAATACAAGCAGTCTCCCTTGGCGTGGGTAGACGCAGGTTGACTATAGCGTGAGGTCAGAAAAAGTGTCCTTATGCTAGTGGAAACGCTGACATAATCAGAGGGTCTCAGGAGCCCTCGCCGCCTCCCATGGCGACCGGGGCTAGATCTGCTTCACAGACAATGCCGTTTGATGAATCCTATTCCCGACAGAATATTTCCATTTTATAGGCGTCATTTGGGGCTGGGTGGGCGGACGTGGACCTGCTTGAGAATGATATGTGTTTCTGGGGCGTTGCGAGCTGCTCGGCGTTTGGTGCTGAGCTGCTTTATAGGGATGGCGCCCGTGGAGGAAACCAGCCAGAAAATAAGGTGGGAGGTGGCGTTATTGATTTGAATTGAGTGCATACACCGCCGCCTTGACTTTAGTTGGTGTTTTGCTGAGTATACAAACAGATACATATGACATTTTTTAACGAATCTAGACGCATGATATATACGTGGTTCATTGGCAACCCCAACAGAGCAATTTGTAACTAGTTCAGCCTAGACGAAGGCAGTTGAACAGCGAGTTCCATGCATAGTTGGTCACGCTTACGCCGTGCTGCCAGCTTATAGAGTGCCACTAATAATGATAACATTTGCATGGGATAATGGACACCTATATGTTCTCAATATGCACGGGCGTGTGCGTCGTTTATTATATCCTCCAATCCCCATTAGCAAGGCTCTTCCTAGCTATTGCGTCCTCCAGTGAGCACACCCGGCACGCCTCCAGGAGGACACCCCCAGCCCCCGCCCCTCCTAGGCCTCCCCACACCCCGACCGCGGTGTGTATATTGTAGCAGGCCCTTTTTGTGTGATCATCAGTTCGGGTTCTGTGCCTCCCAGCCTCTACAGAGCACTCACCCGCCGCATTTGTCTTTCTCTGAAGCCCGGCCACTCAAATAAAGCAATCTGCTTTTAGCAATATCTTTTAGCCCGCCAGCATAGCTCTTGTTTCACTAGGAGTAAGTACATCCTTTCGTGTGTCAAGCGAGCACGTGGATTGATATGGCCTTGGGTTAAGATATGGATATTGGTAAATTAACTACCTGCGTATATAATATACCCAAGGATGGAATAGGTCTGATCAATGCATGGCACGCTTATAAAGTACCAGGGACGGATACAGAGATTCTGAAAGGAGGGAGGGGGCTGCTCTATTGTAAAATTTTCCACCGGACCCACCAGGTCTGGGAATTATACATTTAATCAATATTTGGCCAAAAAATATGGGGGGGGGGGGGTCGTGCCCCCTGCGCTCCCTCTAAATCCACCGCTGAGTACATTGCAGCCCAAGGTAGGAGATAAATACACGCCAGCACCAGGGCCAGTGCAATTCGAAAAAGAAAGAATAGATGATAGGAAATAAATAGTATTGATTTTGGAGGGAATTGGTAGATATTAACGCGGACTGAGTGGGGCAACCTCATTGCCCCTACTCCAATAATAGGGCGCGTCCTAAGGACGACCCGAATGTCGTCTGGCAGCAACGGCTCTCACCAGGGCCTTTGTAAACAAGATTGGCACGTGCGCGCGTTTACACATGGGACGCCGCACCTCGAACCTGACTTCCGGCCCGACAAGGCGGTGTCGACGGGTCCGTGACAGCGAAAAACCACACTTCCGGCCCGAGGGGGAAGGGGTGAGGAAGGGGGTGTGGGTGGGAGGAGAGTGGAAGGAGGACAGCCACAGAGAACAAATCACATTGGCCTATCTTTTTGGAAGGTGAGCCTATATAGTAGGATTTATTTGTCGTTGTGATTTTATTTATAGTTTGAGAATTCTCATGATACTGAGTTTCGTTCCTCAGAGAATTATCGATTGTTTTGTTTTGTGTTTGTCGTTTTTACTAGAGGGAATTTGAGAGGCAAAGAACAAAAAAGGTAAGAAAGGATGGAACGCTATGGGCGTGGTTGACATAGCAGAAACTGATGGAACTGACTGGTGGAAATTGGCATGGTCAAAAGGCAATTGGGCCGCAACAAGGAGGGGAAACGCAGGGGAGAGGAGGGGAAAAGGGGGGAACCATGTCCTGGAGAGCAGGAGAGGCGGATGGAGTAATGACTACACGGACAGTGATTCACCACCACCACCATCTCCCTCATCCACCTTACTCCAGGGGTTATACATTGCTGATCAGACAGCTGCCACCTGCTGCTGTTTCCAGCTGCTGATGGTGGTGAGTGGTGGTGGTGGGTGGTGCTGCCCGTCGATGACCACCTGCTGCGGGACCACCTGCTGCCCACCAGCACCACCACCAGGGCCACCAGCACCACCAGGGCCAGCACCACCTAATACTGGCCCCACCACCACCTGCTGGAACAGCCGGTGCTGTTTGCTGCTGTACAACATGATGGACATGCTGACCCAACAATGCCACCACCCTGTAGGGAATTGATCATGTTCAGCCACCTCGAGCTAGGCCTGGCAGGTTGGCTTCACGTATCATTAGGCCTGCACAAGTGACATGCTTTCTTATAGTGCAACAGGTGACCGCACGAATATATAAGGCGGATTTCTCTGTATGAATAATCCTGTGTAACAACCTGATTAGGCTTATATGAATGTAACACGTGTTTGCTTTACCTATATTGATCAGACTAATTGTGCCTTATAATATGTATGGATCAGTGCACTGTTTCTTCTTGACTGCTTCCCTTGTTTCAGAGAATCCATGCACTTTGTGTAATTATAAACACAAACGCCGAGTTCGAAACTGACAAAACGCCATTACCAGCAATTAGACTAGTCTAATGGGACAATTTCACGTGTCTCATAAATTAGGCAATTCCCAGTCGTGCAGCTAGGCTTACAGGTGCATTTATCACCATGCTAGAAGAATGATTGGCAATGACAAATGGCTGTTATGCCGACTGAAATTAGGTTCTATCCCTCTGTTGGTAGCCTTCGTTACTCTACGGGTTGAAACATCGATATTATGTTGGACAGCCTACATTCACTAACAGGATGCCAAGCATCATCATCTAAAAACACATAAAAGCAAAAAATAACAACCTGGTACGGTTTTAAATGAACCACAAAAACAATAGCGAATCTCCTCATTAAAGATACGCCATCCATAGTGCTCTTAAATAGAACGCCTTTTACTTCACCAGTAACTCTAGCACGCACAGTCTATGAATAATTTGACCATAATTGTCAGTAGGCGTCATTGCATTAATTTATCAGCCTGTGTCGGTGCGACAATGTGCAATAAAAGTACGTGGTGTCCTGGTGGGCGTGGTCACGGCTGGGGGTCCTTTCTGCTGCCCGCTGCATGCTATTTGCATGGCCATGCACGCCTCACCCCACCCCCCACCCACCCAGGAGAAGGACGCAGGGGACCACCACGTCCAGGGCCCCAGGCCTGCCTCCTGTGGTGGGGCAGCATCGGCCACATTCAGGTCAACAGACACAGGTATGCGGCGTCAGGTGTCACCCTGAATCCTCCAGAGGTTATGACCAGACCATAGCATTATAAACCTACATTATGTCCTCTGCATGGTTTACTATTAGTGGTTGTTGAGTGGCTGATATATTCTCAAGTACGTGTAAAAGAATTGCAACGTATGTATTTCATACTTGTTGCGTGCTAGGACGCAATAAAATTGTAATTTTACATGAGGATGAATTCCAATGTAACCAGGAATAATTGTGAAACACTAGACTTATATGGCATGAAAATTATCTCTTTATGAAGACCGTTTTTACTAAGTCTATGCTGAAGTAGCTGGATCATATATTTATTGCGCGAGATGATGTAAAAAGCTTACCTCTGACTCAGGTTATGTATCATTTAATTGTGCTGTATGATAGGCCTATAAATTTAAGAAAATCTTTTGTTGACAAATCAATACAGCTGACCGAATAGTTGTCATATAATATACCAATGAGGTATACCAATGACACAAGACGCCAGAAAACGACATGTCGCCCGGGTTGCCGTCCACTAACGTTGGGGTGTGTGGTAATGATGGTTATTGGTATCGTATCCAGCGACCACTAAATTCATGAATGGCCGCGGCCTTTTATTGTACGGTCGGCATATCGTAACCATTCACACGCGCCGGGGACTACTCATTTGGGGCTGACAGCGCTGCTAGTGCTACGGGGGCGGCCTGGTTATATGGACGGCTCCTATGAGCTGCTAACCACCTCCAGTAGGCCATTGGTGAGCATATATTGGATCAGCACGGGGATCCAGCACAAGATCCACTGCCCTTGGTCGCTGCTCCTATTCCATTCCCGAAGCCGCCAGTGCTGTAACCTATTACTCCGGGGTTATTGTCAATCGAACGTAACCCTCTAAAGATGCAATAAATATGCATGGATAAAAGGCGGGGGGAGGGCTGAACTCGGGTGTGTACATTCGTCGTTTTCGAAGCGACGAATCCATTTGGCGACCTGCACCATTACCACTGGCACCTGTCGAGATGGGGTCTATTCAATAAAGCGCCATCATCTCGCCCGGGCTCACTCCAATCGGGTTATAGTGATCTATCCATCCATAATACATACACAGATAACAACCTGCAAATGAGATGGTCGCGTACGGGGAGGCTAGAGCCGGACTGGGCCAAACCCGCACCCTCGAACTAACAACCATGCTGGCCCTTTTAATGTGACTATACCAAGGCTGGGTGGGCGGCGTGGGCGGGGGTCCATAGGGGACCCTGTGGAATGAACCAAGGGGCATCGACTAGTTTGGGAATTCCCCCTGCCTGTCAACTCAGATCAGAGAATCGGTGGGTCGGCCAAAAAACGCACATCAGACCTGTTTGACCCATCACTTGGGGTAGGTGGGACCACCATGGAGTTTGCGCCCCGGGGGAAAACAAGGCCGATGAAATAAAAGGACGTGAGCATTAGTGAGAGGCTCGGTGAATCAACTTGGGGCTCAGGCATTGACAAGAGGCCTGCCCCCATGCAGCAGCACCACAACTGTATCTGTATCCCTCCTGTAGGCTGGTTTGGCCCTGGGTATTGACTACTCATGCCCCGTAAGCGTAATGTAATCTGATCGTATGAGTGTCCAAGCCGGATGAAATATAAAGTGCAATATCGAGTATGGACGGCGCAGCTGATGACTGGTATTTACACTGCCACTGTAATTACTGGCCACCAGCGCGGGGGTGGGCGGAGGATGGGGCGGGTGGGGCAGAGGCTGGGGGGAGGGAGGTTACTGGGCAGATACCGGTTGCTGTGGGAGGTTACTGGGGAGATACTGACTGCCGGAGGGAGGTTACTGTGGAGGTTACTGGGCAGATACCGGTTGCTATGGGAGGTTACTGGGGAGATACTGACTGCCGGAGGGAGGTTACTGTGGCAGTTACTGGGCAGATACCGGTTGCTGTGGGAGGTTACTGGGGAGATACTGACTGCCGGAGGGAGGTTACTGTGGAGGTTACTGGGGAGGTAACTGGGGGAGGTGCTGGGAACTGGAGTGAGGGAGGATACTTGGGAGATACTGGGTTTAGGAGTGAGGTTACTGGGGAGGTGCTAGGAGCTGGACGGAAGAAGGTTATTAGAGAGGAACTGGATGGAGTAGGGACGCTGTAAAGAGGGAGAGGAAGGAACATGGCTAGGAGAATTCAAATATACAAAGGTATAGAATGGTGGTATAAGCTTTGCAGTGTTTGTGGTTATGCTATCTGTAATTCCTTTCCAAATAGTATCTCCCTACTTTGGAGGTGTGAATTTGTGAATTGTGAGGCCTAATAACCTGAGAAGCGCCCTGTGGAATCCAAAAATGGTAACATTTAATACCCCATGTCGCTTTGGTGGCAAGCACCGTGGTATATTATGTACAGAAATCGATTCTTGAACCTATCCTCAACCTACACTTTCTTCTCTACTCACTACCACCTCTTACTTCAACATCTATGTCGCCTCCTCCAGGCCCATGTCCCTTCTCTGTTACCAAGCCAGAAGGTCAACATGGTGATATTACACGGATAGGCTTACAGGACTATATGACAACTGTGACCTCCCGGTGCTGTCCGTGTGACCGGCACCTCGGTCCTGTCCACTCTGGGTGCACAGGCTGTCATGGCCACAGGAGGACTGGGTGTCACCATGTCACCACCTCTGTGAACGCGCACTGCCCACCGCCTGGAGGAACTATCCACTCTAACAGTATATACATATCATATATAGCCTGCCCAACACTTGAGGGGGGCGGGACCGTGGCTCTGTGAAACGAGAGAATTATGACATAGCATCTAGTGCTGCTGTATGTGTTTATGCCAGAGAAATATACAGCTATATAGCTTAGATCAGTTTTTGCCGTTGTCGAACATCACATATATGTCAGGACCGGAGCTATGTTTGACGATAGCATTATTCAGCAATCATACATGCTTATCCTAATAGTACCACCATGGTTGGTTTTTAACTGTAGACGCGAGTTCTTTTTAGAATTTTACCGTGACCTTTTCTAGCATTGCTGCGAACTAGGCCATGGCTGCTAAATTGCACGCTTATTATTCACTATCATTATTTCCATTATGCAGACGGCGTAAAGATCATTTATAACGAGCAGCCCATATATCACTCTGTTATCATTACCCCCAGATCCCATCGCTCCGGCCTGGCTGCGGCTATTTGGGAAAAGGTCAGGGATGCAGTTTACGTATCGGTGCCATCCGTCAATAGGGGATGGGGTTGCACGCAGGCGTCCAGGCTGTGAGGGCCTGTTTGCTCTGATATTGAGCTAGGGGGCGGGTGCATCAACAGGTTACAGAGCGGAATCTTTTAGGGTTGGCTGGTTAGGGGGGATTTACACTGAAACCTAGCATCGACCAGTAGGAGGAATTGTCACTTTTATCTTGATTGATTAGCCTCTGTCGGCGGACTAAGTACACAGTGCCACCCCCACTGTGCATTAACTCTCCAGATCCCAAGAGCGGCAGTAAACTGACCAGCGCCCAGCTGTTGCCGTGTGGCCGCCAGTCCCTGCTGAAGCTCCAAACCCTACACTAACGATGGGAAATCTAATCAGGCCCAGGCTAGCTTTTAAAACGGCGTTTCCAGTTTGCCATTATCTACTTTGCACTTGGCAATCAAAGTGGTAGGGACCCGGAGAACCATTAAACATTGAAGTGCCCGCGGCGAGTCTAGCTACGGGAGGTAGGGAGGAGATTTTGATAGACAGGGAAGAGGAAAACTGTAGGTGGTAGGCTGTAGCATGATGCGCGGGCGTTCAAAGTACGACAGTAACTCATTTCACACGCCTACTGTGAGTTATATCCTCCCAACAACAGGAAGGTGTAAGAACAATTGTGAGAAAGGCACACGGGAAAGGTCTCACACCTCCGGGGTGCTAATGTCCTTACCTGTTGCTTGCTGCCAGGTACAGCCGTAGCGAGGTGCTGGCGAGTGTAGTCTTATAGTCCAGTGAGTTTGGTGAATAATGAACAAACGGTGATGAGAGAAAGGCTCCACAGACTTGTTAAAAACTGCCTACTTTTTGGGAGGGAAACAACACGGTCGGTTTTTCCTCCTGGGTATGGTAGTCAGAGGTGGCAGTGTTTTCCACAGTCTCCTGTGTAGGACGGGGACTGACTGACTCCCTCCTGTGTCGGTAGTAGGAGTGGTGTGTGTGTGTGGTTGGATGGCTGGTCCGGCGTTTTCTCACAAGCCGGGTGCTGCCGACAATGCTGCTGGTGCTGGCGCCGGTTGCCGCCCACCGCTCTCACTCACTGCCTCTGTTCCCTGTAACACTTAGGTCCGCCTCTGGGCCTGCTTCAGAGCAGAGCTACGTACGTCTGCACCATGACCGTGCCGACCTCCCAACTGAATGAAATCCCGAATTAACAATCGTAAGAACCAGTGCCGCCAGCGCACACATCGTCGCCGTATAGGCCGGATCGCAGCCCACCACCGCTCACTATTATTTCAATTATTCAGAATTCACTTGCCTCACGTCGGCCAATCAGCTTGGAGCACGGCTCTGACGTCACAGTCGGCGTTGACGACGACGACGACGCTGGTCTCTCCTGTCGTTAGTTTCGTTTTTAGTCCAGTGATGGAGGGAAGTTTACAGGTGTGGATTTCCTGTGCGTGCCCTGATCGGCAGCCGTTTTGGAACCGACTGATGAGGGAATAGGTTGGGTTTGGCAGGGTTGTCTTTGACCGACTCCTCCTGGGTTCAGCGTTCTCCACTGGAAGACGCGGAGGCGGAACGAGCTGCTATCGACGGACGTGCCCGTGACAGACCCACCATAGGCGGCCTCTGATTGGCTGACGGGCCGGCAGTGTGTGTGGCCGGCCGACCACGTGCGAGCTGGGCCCAAATGAAAGCATGAATGGGAGGAGCGATGGTCGCCTTGTTCCCAGCGCCGCTCTCCGCTATGGTTACATGTAGCGGGGCGGCAGGCATGTATGCACCCTTTGGTCACAGCCATAGGCAGGGCAGGGGTGTGTGGAGTGTAGTTAGGTGTGTGGGTGGTGGTGGTGGCCAGATCGGACAGATTGGGTAGATCCAGGAGCAGCAGACGCCGTCACCGCGTGCTGAAAAGCGCTGAGGTTGCGATTGAGAGAGTGGCAGACAAGCAACAGTTCTCGTGTTACACTACTAAAAGGGACGTCTGAAAGGGAGTAGAACAGAGACACATAGCTGACTATTGGGGAATCTGAGGGCTATTTTTGACAGATAGGATGGAGAAATTGACATGAGCATAAAAGGGGTAGACATTTTGGGTTAAGAAAAGGCTGTGGTAAAGAGACAGAAAAAGCAGAACAGGCAAATGGGTAGGAACATAACAATATGAGAGGGAATAAGGCGATGTAATAATAAAAATAGCAATGTTAGGGTTATGTTTGTTGATACATTCCTCATCAGATAATTCAGTTGTCCCTCGCTATCTATCTATAACCACACGGTTCATGACGTTCAAGATGTCCCTTTAGCCACCACTTGCCTATTCTCCGCCTGCCCGGAACACCAGTCTATAGGCACAGGACCTCGTTGGTCTTAAAGGGGGTGTAGTGTGTCAATAAAACCGTGTCCTATCTGTGGTACGCTGGGCCCGCGTGGGCGAGCCGCCTTGGGGATCGAAGAGACGCGACGACAATAATCCCCCAGCACTTGCGTACCGCTACCCCCGAGACGTTATATACACCCCTCTGCCAGCGGCGTCAGTAGTATATAAAAACGTCCATTTGCAGCAGTGAATATATACTTTTTTTAAAACCATCTACTAACTCTATCATGGTTTCTCTATAGATGCACGAAATGTGAGGCTAGAAAAAGACCGGCGAATTGTCAGGATGAGCTAAATTTGGACGCGTTCATTTATTTCCCGGCTAATTCTCCTCGGTAAAGCCTCTACGTGACATGCCCCTCTAATCGTGTAACCAAGACATCTAGGGAGGCGGGCGGGCATGCAGGTAGAGGGGAGAGGGGGTCTGAATAGATGGCCTGCTATCTCTCCGTGCCCGACCAGGCAGCACCGACTTATTACACTGCTACCGTGAGTGACTAAAGTCTCGGCACAGGGTGGTGGGAGGGAGTCAGGGGATAAGACCTAGGTGTGTGTGATACCTGAGATAGGCTGGGAGCGGGCCAGGTGTACATCTCTGATACTGCGTACTAATCTGCCTCAGAACGCCTCCACCTCTAATCACCCAATCGTGAAAGGAGGCCGTCGCCATCTGACTAATCTGAATCGGATACTTTTGGGCCCCGGTTCGGAGGTCTCCTACATGACAGAGTTGCTCCCGTTTTATTTCCAGTCTGGCATAAAGCACCGAGCGTTCTCAGCCCACTTGAGTGGGAAATAGTTCAGTGAGGTATAGATTACAAAGACCGTATTCAGGGTTAATTGTGTAGCTATTTCTGAAACTGAGATGACAGCTAGGGAACAGTGTTTCTTGTGGTTCCGTTGGCACATGGCCACTACACCGAGAATATCTAGTTTTACTGGATTGACCTTGTAAGTTTGATTCAGAGGTTTATCATAATATGACGACGAAGGAAGTTTGATAACTGATATTTCCCCATCTTCAAAATCTGAACTTTACAAAGGTTAAGCAATGTCTATGAGTCATAATAATGTTATTTTGTGTATTACGATACGAATGGATGCACTCTAAGTTATCCTATAGAGGATCCATTTACAATTTCAAACTTAAATAATGGTTCGAGGTGTCCATAGTATAGGCCTAATTCTAAGAATAACCCCTTTTCCTGTCCAACATACATGAGGCCGCACAAAAACTGATTCTGCTAATGATAAAAGTGGTCTGTACATAGATAACACACGTGCTTATCTCCGACCCGTGGGTCTCCTTGGTTACAGGATAGGACCAGCGTGCACGACAAAACACCTGACCACGGCACACTGAGAACTTCCGCCAGAGGGCGGCCCACCTTATCGGCAGCCATTTTGGGACGCTGTGTGCGGTGTTCCCGACAGGAAGGAGTCCATATTTTGATCCTCCAGAGCCCAGCGTCTACCAAGCAACCCTCCCCCTTACATGCTGGAGGTGGAGGGGATAGTGGGTGGTTGGGAGGGAGGGGTTGTTATCGACCAATAACGAGGCACTTAAAGGCGACAGCTGATAATATCTCTAAATCCGGGTATTATCGCCCAATCGGCCCGAGTAACTGGGCAAGGAGGGGTGAATGACGTTTAAAGGTATCAGCGCATAATCGGACTTGGCTTTATCCACTACTAATATGGATGATGAAAAGGAGATGGATTGCCTGCTGTCGCCCCCACCCTACTGATGAGGCACATTTTCCCTCTAAGAGGCTTAGCTATAGGTTAACTCCTCCGGAAATTTCTCACGGCCCACAGAAAGGGGGGTCTACTAAATGTCAGCCATTTCTTCTCAGAAGAGGAAGACTGATAGGAAAAATGAAATTTAAAAATGATGAGTTAACAAGCAAAGGGCCGAACATTTTAGAACTTACAACGTTAGGCTCTGGAGTCCGGACCGAGACAATAAATTATAGATTCAGGTAGGAGAGTGAAAGTGAAAGGGGTATGTTTAAAGTGTGACCTTCTGAATCCTATATAGGAGTCGAGCTACCCGTAGAGCTATAGAGGTTCCGTCCTAGATTATTTTACGACATTAGGGAGAACCCAGAATGGGGTCTCAAAACACCAACAACTATGATGTCATATTTTTCTTCATCAAACTATAGTGGTTAGATATTATCACTGGAAAGTTGCTTACTTAATAGCCTAACCTTATGGTAATTCCAAATATGTTGGTTTTAATTTCCTATAGGCTAATGGCGTTCTATAGGTAAAGAATGTGGTGTCCCTTATACCCCTGGGTGTCATGATTAGAAACAATACTGAATATAACTCGTTGCGGAGAAATGAGCATGAGTATGATTGTAACCTATACGGCTACCAGGGTTATTTCATACAGAAGTATTACGGTGTAGTGTGCCACCAGTGTACATGTTTTACATTGACAACAATGCCAGCAGCCAGCACCACCCAGTGAAACAGTTGTAATAATGTCTTTTAATTTGTACTTTAAACAATTAATCTATTAGATAAACAAAAATCCATTTATCAAATTAACGAATCTTTCAATTACATTGATATAGAAATATACTACTGAGCGTTGGATAAATGACACCACAAAGGGGACAGTTATTTGGGAAAGCTTATTTCTGTAATGTAATTTGTCAATGTGACTGAAAAAGCTAATAGAATCTTAATCCTAATCTTAATAGTAAGTATACATAAAAGGCCCATGCACATAATATGCACTGGTTTCATACTACATAGATAATGCAAGGAATACCAAAATACTAGTGCCGTTCTTTGGCGCATTCGTTATAGTAATTATTAGTATTCATATAGCGTATAGGCCTAGTATATTGATGAAAGGGAAAAGGGAGGTAAGACATTCTCTAAATGTTGCATAATTATATAAGCCTATATCCAAGTAAGTATATAAGCCTATATACAAGTAAGTATCACACGGCCATGAGTATTAGACCTTTAAGGAAAGAATGGGTGGTCATGGTTACTTCCGTAATCCATTAAAAGTAGTGTGCTAGAACTGAAATTAAAGCTCATTCACATTGCGGTAACCTCCTTTTTTCCGGCCTGTCTTTTTCCTCATTTTGATTGGAATAAAAGATCCCTGTGCGCTTCTTCAACCCCTTAATCCACCAGTCAGCTCCTTTACATAGACCCATATCACTAATGCATGGTTTCTTACGTCCTTATCAGATATCCCTTTTTGTTAAAATACAAGGATAGACGATATCAATTCTACATGACCACAGAGCGCTCTTTCAATTACACTTTAGGGGCACCATTGAATTAT
The DNA here is from genome assembly GCA_936440205.1 of Lepidonotus clava. Classification (NCBI taxonomy): domain Eukaryota; kingdom Metazoa; phylum Annelida; class Polychaeta; order Phyllodocida; family Polynoidae; genus Lepidonotus; species Lepidonotus clava. The sequence goes on from OW387135.1 coordinate 28,367,967, forward strand.
TCCATGAGGATACCCTAAAATAGCATTTGCATGTACATTGATAAAGTATAAGTCCATCTAATCATGCAAAAACAACAGTATTGCTCTTTCTTTCTTCGGTACCCACTATCGCTCAAAAAATGTAGGAATATATCAAACATGGTTATACAATGAAACTATGTGCTATTGCATTAAATATTATGTATACCAGTCAGTTACATGACAGGTGCATATCAGTCACAACAATTGCAGAGTTTGTCATAAATAAAAACAAACTATAATGCAATGCGATAGAAGACATCACGTTTCCACCATAAGCTAGAGGAACTATTCTGGGCCAAGTTTTGTAGGAAGTCCCAGGAGGAAGCGCTGGTACAGGTGGGGTATGCCCAACTCGTGTTTTGAGGGTGCGAAGCGTGACACATATGGGTTTATAGTGTTTGTAAGGGATCAATGCCATTCACCGGCACGTGCTTACCTAGAGTCACGCCAGATGACTCTAAGAGCATTGGCGGATCAGTACGGCAGCCTCTGCATCAACAATAACGTCGCCTTTCGCTTCAAACCTGTTTACACTGTGGGGCCTAAGAGGCGGCGTGCCTAAAGCCCCGGCTCCACTGCCCAACTCAACTCAACTAGACAGTCGTAGCTTCAAGAGGCGCCAGTGCCCTACGACTGTCTGGTCGTAGCAAAAACTCTACTATGCCATAGACTACGACCCGATGGTCGTAGTTGATAACAGGGGAATATATAGCTTGGTCTAAGGCACACCCCCCTAAGACCCGACGATCGAGTCCTACATCCTCAACATCTCAACATGTAGGACCCGACGGTCCTGTCGTAGGACCAACTACGACTCCACCGGCTCCACTGTAGGACTGAGCTCAACTGAACTCAACTCGATCATCGAGTTGAGTTAAGTCGGGCAGTGGAGCCGGGGCTTAAGGCAGCGTTGTCAATGCATTGGGTCCTACCTGGTGAGAATAACCCTTTAGGCTGCCGGTGCTACGGGATTTTGAGTGAGGCATAGTTGATGGGATGGAAGTATGGGATAATTTTGCAAGCTTGTTTGTTCGTGATGTTTAGAGGCTTTCCTAGTTTAACAATATTCGGGACAGGAGGTGTGAACTACATACCTGTAAGAATTAGGCCTGTCTGTTGCACCTGTAATAAATAGGCCTGCTTCAGACCTGGAAGGTAAAATTAGATTATCCATTATCAACCGAAATGTTGATATGAATTGAGCTATATTTCTTTTGGGGAACAGTTAGTTCAAGCATGAACGAGAAAAAGATACGTCAAGTACAATATAGTTTATTGAACTCCTATACGAACTCTATAATATTCCTACCTTTGCATTTGACTATGACATATTAGATCAAAATAATCTATGGTCAATTTGACCTCCCGTATCATACAACCCCCTGGAGCGATGCAGTCTGCCTGTCTCGACTGCGGATACATTTATCAAATATAGCCATTGCTTCGATTCCCAATTCAAATTTATGCAAATGATTGCGTACATTCACATATGTTACAGGAATATCCGACTACACCTGCCTGCGGACTAATATTATAACATAAGTATTTGTATTAACACAACGATGTGTGTGTATTTACATTACCACGGGTGTTCGAGGAGAGCATGTTGGGGTGACATAGGTGAATTGGTAATGTGGACGTTATTGATTGACTGTCACAATGCGGTTACTATTCGCCAATACAGCCCTTCCATGGTATGTTTATCTAGGCGATTGTCGATGATAGAACTTGACTTGGTGAACTTCAGCCTCGGTTTTGCTGTTTTATATAACTAGAGATTGAAGATTGGTTAATATTTGATTAATTCAATAACTTGTATGTACTAAGTATAATATAGGAATATAAATGCAGTTTATACATCCCATTTTTGAATTCAAAAACCAGTAAAGCTTTCCCCTGCCATATACATGCTCATATCCTAAACCATCCTGTCGCCCTCTTCACCCCTTGTCCACCATGTGTACCCCCTTCCTACTTTAGTGTCAAAAGAAACAGAATATGTTGATATCGACCCATGCTATTTACGACCTACAGGAGGCCCTTCCTCCAGTCCACTTTACATCCTGGGCACGGCGAGGGGACCAGGTTAGGACGGGTTAACCTTGTTCCATGACCTTGCGTCTCGTTCGACTGCCTCCCGGCCCCCTCCTCCCTCCTCGGTCTATCGGCTGTTCTATGGTGCAAGCGGCCTCCTTAGGGGACCGCTAACGTTGAGGAAAATAAGGCTGGGCTGTAAATCCTTGGTTTTATGACCAGGTAACTGGGTTGGTGTGCCCCTCCTGTCCACCCATGCCATAGGTTCAACTTCGTTATTGTCAGCGCGTGGACACGACTGATCTCTTCAGGACCTTCTTGACCAGCCCCTCTAAGGGCCAAGGACCTTCGACTCTGGGGCGGCCCTGACTTTGAGTCACTTGGAGTTTTAACGTACATTAGTATTCCAATACATTTTAACATTAAGCTTTTGTCATACAGGTATCTAGTGTTTTCTCAGAAAAACTCTGCACTTTAATATCGTTTGCCAGTTTTTCCCTTCGGATCGCCCCAAGGGCAACTCTACTGCGCTCGCCTAGTGTTTAAAAACACGACATTGTCTCTTTTGCACAAAGTTCTGAGAAATTGCAAGTAATTGAGCGGCTGTAAAAAGCAACAAGTTGATGGGGTTTTAAAAGCCGACGCTATTGAGACATCCTCTGCGGCGTACCAATGATAGCCAAAGGTGAGGCTCTACTCTTAGTGTTGAACAATTTGTGGGACAAACTAGTAAGAGTACCTCCGGGCTGGTCGAAATGAGCTTCTGCTTGTTACAGCCAAGACATGGCTCGGAGACATCCTACATTGATGGATTGAGCCTTGGCGACGGACGACACGCGACGCTGCCGAGGCCTTCCCGCCACTTTCATGTTTTACGCAAGCAAACCTTCAGGTGTTAATGTCGTCTGCTGCAGCGATTAGATAACGCGCGAAAACGCCTCCCGCCATGTCCGGTGCGCCAATTCTCCTGGTTAGGTCCTCCAATAATGGGTGCATATTGACACTAGGCCCTGCAAGGCCTCTTTCGGCAAAGCAGGACACTCTGAGTAGAGCTAGATCAAACAAAAATGGCGCGCAATGATTCCATCAGCGTCCCTAACTCAGCAGAAAATATCTCAATTCCCGTGCCTCCTCGTGCGCCGCGAGAACACGTTTGATTGGCCAACGTTCCAGAAAATGAAGGCTTGAGACGCGGAAAATTCGAGAAAAGAGTGTCATCGATGAAATCGTCTCCGCCGGCAAATTGGTTCTGATTTGTGAATAGGATATGGATCGACCGGCTGGGCCCATGGTCGCTCCTCCTACCGACAAGCCCTGGTCTCTACTGGAGGGCTAGACTGAGAGGTAACGATGAGGTAAAATCTAGTTACTACCAGATCAAGGGGGTCTTGGCAACATCCCTGCTGTCATCTTTCAGGGCCACTTGGAGAAACGCAATTCCAAATCATTTGGTGGCGTTATCAACATGTATATAGAATAGTTCAATGAAATTAGTTCAATTTCAAAGAATATCAAGAAATGATTGATTCTGCCTTTCGACGTGACAACCGTGCAGCGACCTTCAGTAACTCATCAGGAATTATTTTGCAATCAATAATGGGGGATCCGGATTTGCTATGATTTTCACGAAACTAAGTTGATATGGTACGAATTGAGTTGTCCTATGTGTCAAACCGACCTAGTTGACCTGAAAAGAGGGGCTGATTTGGATTTTGCGATGAACTGAGGTAATTGGTGCCCCATCCTCCACAATAGATGGCAGGATTGGGGGTCATTGGCGGCACCTGGTGTCCAACTTTCATATAACATACCCCTCATTTACAAAGGTGCAACCCTACACCAGCACCTTCCCCCCTCTGGGGCTTACATTCAGTTCGCCCCACGCCGCCACCTGATCCACACCTGCAATTTGTGAGGCACACACAAGCGCCCACTATTATGGTGTACACGAGGGGAATGCGGGCAGCAGACAAGGCAGCGCTAACCGGTCAACAGAACGACTCAGACAGCGAGGTATATTTCAACAGCAGACGCTGGACTGAAACCTGTACGAACTACGCTTCGGACATGGACGTGGACCGCTCCTCGCAGGCCAGCACAGTGGCCGACCCGCCACGTAGCTCAGCCGACGACCGGCTCGCCGCGATGGAGAAGACGGTCTTTGGTATGTCCCAACAATTTCAAAACCTCATGAACATTGTTACTAATAATAACGCTGCTCAACCCACAGTACCGGCTGAAGACCCACTGTCGCCGTACCCCCTACACAGGCCACAGCCCCGGCCGGCACCACGCGGTCAGGTCGCCATGGCGGACAGGCAGCTCGCGCGGGCAGCACACATACCAGTAGCAGCGGACTTCAGGGGCCCGGCCTACGACGATTACATACAGCACCAGCTCCGACGGGAGGAGTTCCTCGTCGATAGGCATGATACGGGTAAGGCTTTTGTGACAGACCCTTTCATTAAGAAGTTAGTCCCCAAACCCTACATGTACCTAGAGCGGCCAGGGCTCAACACGTTAAAGAAAAAACTAGACGCTCGGGACAGTATGTCCTTCCCCGAATACATGGCCAGTTACATGCGTATGTTAGGGGACCCTAGGGCCGACCAGGACCATCTCATTGCCCACCATTTACAGCACATCCAACAAATAGCTGACGACGTGCTGGCGAGGGACTGGCCATCCACACGCCGGTGGTCGGACGCAGTGTTTGACGCCGTGGAGAAGGGCCAGTACACATGGGAGGACAGTAATACTATTCAGTTTGAGCGCCTCCGCTTTGCGGTTATGACCCAGCCCAAGGCCCATCAGTCTGCCGCCCCACCACTTCAGGGCGACAGGCAAGACAGGGACCTTCCGTGCAGAGACTTTAACTCCAAAAATGGCTGTGCGTTCAGTAAGTCACACTCCAATGGCAATACGAGGTTCGCCCATGTATGTTCTTACTGCTTAACCCAGACAGGTCGTCACATTCCGACACACGGCCTGCACGACTGCGTCCGACTGAAGAACGACTCCGGTGTCACTCCAGTTGGCATCCCTCCGCCGTCAAAAAACGCCAGGCGCCTACCAGCTCAAGGCCAGAGACTGGAGGCGCCGGCCCAGCAGTAAAGGCCGCCCCGCAGAGCACCAACACCCGGGTGCCCCTCCCTCCCGCGGCCGACCGAGCAGCGGACCACCGGCTGGACGAGGGACGCCAGGCACCACCTGCGAGGGCGCACCGATCCGCGGCCACCGTACCCCACCGCTGCACTCAACAGGACGACGTCCCCGCTGACGATCGCCACGTTCCAGTAGGTGTCCGGGCTCCGCCCTTTCATGACATTAGAGCTATGTGTGAAACAAATAAGGATAACCCTGCTATTGATAGATCACCAGAGGCCTTTAAGGCACATAGGCTTGAATTCTGGCCCCATATGGCGGCCGATTTATCTGTTGATAACGCTTCCGATCTTAAGCTCATTTATGATGCAGTAAGGAAAACGGGGATCCCTAATTGTATGGGGGCCAGAAGCCCTCTCCCGAGTGGCTTGCACCTGGAGGCATGGGAGGGATATGCCGATGACACCCCTGACCACAGAGAACTCATGGGTTACCTAAGGTACGGCTTCCCACTCGGCTACATGGGCCCCACATCAAACACACTGGGTACCCCTAATCATCATAGCGCCACAGACCACCCTAAACACGTGGATGGATTTGTGGCCAAGGAGGTCCGCCTGGGTGCAATGGTGGGCCCGTTCCCCACCCCTCCCTTCCTCCCATGGGCTCACGTCTCCCCTATCATGTCACGCCCAAAGAGAGATTCTGAAGACCGTAGAATTATTACCGATCTTACGTTCCCCAGTGATACATCTGTGAATGCATATATCGTAAAGAACAGCAACATGGGGGCGTCATGGGACCATTCACTCCCATCGGTTGAAACCTTCGTCCACGAACTCAAGGGGGCAGGAAGGGGGGCCTTCATGTTCACGGTAGATGTTGCCCGCGCATATAAGAACTTTAGAACTGACCCCCTCGACTGGCCCCTATTGTGTGTAGAATGGGACGGAGGTTATTATGTGGAGACATCCATGCCCTTCGGCGCTCGGGCATCGTCAGCATTTATGCAGCGCATTGCTAATTTCATTACCAGAATCCTGCGACACGAGGGGATTGCAGCCACGATGTACTTGGACGACCTGATCGTGGTAACGCCAACAGAGGGGGAAGCCCGCCGTCAGTACCATCGCGTTCGCCGCCTCCTAAAAGAATTGGGCCTGCCTGAGGCGACCGACAAGCTCCAACCCCCCGCCACTAAGGTACGTTGGTTGGGAATTGACATCTCATCGGCCGAGATGACCCTTACCATCCCGCCCGATAAGCTGGAGGAAGCCGTGGAGGCCGCCAAGCAGTGCCGGGCCAGGGGGGTCATCAGTAAACGCGGCTTGCAGTCCCTAATTGGCAGGTTGGTCCATATAGGCAAATGCGTCAGCCCCGCCCGTATATTCATAGGCCGCCTTCTTACGGCGCTCAGAGGGATGAGGGACGGGGCTAGTACGGGTGTTACCAGCGATATGAGGGCGGACCTGGACTGGTTCGTGGAGTTCGGGGCGCAGTGGAATGGGGTGGCCCTCATACCCAGTAGCATCCCCACAAAGACGATACAGGTTGACGCCTGCCTGACGGGGGTGGGGGCCTCCGACGGGACCTGGGCCTACACGGGAAGGGTGGCCCCAGACCACGACCCGGCGAATAACATTACAGAGCTTGAGGCCGCCAACCTAGTAATGGCCCTCCATACACTCGTTGACGAGGAGGACCGCGGCGGACACATCTTGGTCCTCTGCGATAACCTCCCCACGGTACATGCGGTGCAGGGCGGTCGCGCCAGAAACGGTGTACTGGCGGAATGTGCTAGGGCATGTTGGATGGTCCAGGCGGTGATGGGGGTTAATCTGTCCTTTGACCACATAGCAGGCCGTGATAATATCTTAGCTGATGTCCTGAGTCGAGCCCATACAACACATGTACATTACCGTAAAGCTCTACAATTTGTTGATCAATTCGGCCTAACACTGGTCGACCCCTGTACTCACTTCTTGGACTTTGTCTCCCCTCCTGTCTTATCCAGATCAGGCGTACAACTTATTGGCGGCCAGGGCGGAGGCACGACAAACCCAGTCGAGGGCCCCTGGGACCAGGGCCAACCACGAGGCGGCCACACGCGAGATGCTGGGCTTCTGTCGCCGCTTCAGGTTCAACCCGATGCACATGACCGAGGAGGCAGTTTGCCTGTGGATCGAATGGGCAGCCGCCCAGGGGAACGCCCCGCCAACGATACGGAACAAGTTGTCCCATATTCGGACCTATGTGCGCCTGGCGGGTGGTTGTACACTCGGCCTGTCGTCCCTCCGTACGGCCATGGCGATGGACGCTGTGTCAAGGACAAAGTCGTATGTGTCACGCGCAAAACAGCCAGTGCCGGTACCGATCATTCGGCAGGTCCTGGCAATGTTCGGTCAGGACAGGTACGGGACGGCCATGAAAGCAGCGTTCCTCCTTATGTACCTGGGCGCCATGCGTCAATCCGAGGTTGCTCCACCCTCGGTGAACAGGTTCGATCCACAGCGCCATATCACAAGGGCAGACGTGCGCATAACGGACCGCGTGACGGTCGTCCAGAAGTGGGCAAAAAACTTGCAACGTTACAACCAGAGACGCGAGGTAGTTCTCATGCCCACTACGGACACTGCCACGTGCCCAGTCCGGGTGTTCAAGCAACTTTTAGACTTCTCAGTGGGTCACCCCCCAAACGCACCATTGTTAACATTTCCAATGTCCGCGAAACCCATCCCCGCATCGCACATAAGAACAGTGTGGGCGAAGGCGCTGCGAGCTATAGGCGAGGACCCAGCCATTCACTCGCTGCACAGCATACGGAAGGCCGCGGCAACGGCCGCGTACAGCGCAGGGTGCTCAGAGCTGCAGGTGCAGCGCCATGGGGGGTGGCGGTCGACCGCGCACAGGACATACATAGACACTGCAAAAGACTTAACTGTTAACAAATCACTATCTACCTCTATTTCTTATAAATAATTAATTTACGGTGCCCACCCACCACTACCCCTATTTAAAATTTTCCCTGGCGGAGCTTGGCATTTTATTCATCTACATACAACACTACTTATACCAATATCTCTCGTTGTATGTTAAACTTTATTTATTTAAAATAAATTTTTATTATCGCCAACTCTGCCTCTCACATTTCTTCCTTTATACACAGGCGTCCGCTAATGGGTGCCCCATCCTCCACAATAGATGGCAGGATTGGGGGTCATTGGCGGCACCTGGTGTCCAACTTTCATATAACATACCCCTCATTTACAAAGGTGCAACCCTACACCAGCACCTTCCCCCCTCTGGGGCTTACATTCAGTTCGCCCCACGCCGCCACCTGATCCACACCTGCAATTTGCCCGCCCACCCGCACCTATTCTTTTAAAATTTCTTTTAACTCAATACAATTTTATCTTCATTTTATTCATCTACATACAACACTACTTATACCAATATCTCTCGTTGTATGTTAAACTTTATTTATTTAAAATAAATTTTTATTATCGCCAACTCTGCCTCTCACATTTCTTCCTTTATACACAGGCGTCCGCTAATGCATTAAAGATCTAAACTATCGTATCTACATGACAAGAACTTGTAATCAATGATGAAAGGAAGATCGTGCTTTTTGTAGAACAGGTAGAAAGTGGCGGCGAATGAATAAGAATTTCAAATGACATTGCAATAACAGAAGAACGTGTTTTAAATTATGAACCTGATAATACTCTCCACCAAGACCATTATCAGCTTATGTTAGTCTAGAGTATGGAAGTTTGATCGCTTGATATCTTGGATCTTTGATCTTATAAACCTGCCAGATACCACCAGAAATACATATTTCTAAGCTACCAGCTGCTCATACGGTTTTTATTATACCCCTTGGAGAACCCCTACCTCCCCTCAATAACCCACACAACTACCTGGCTGCCTGCAAGATCTATACCATGAGTGAAATTTACACGTGTTCACAATCGCCTGACAGGTGTACTTAAACATTGAAATTTACACCCACCCTGTATGACCGTCAACCCCAGTGTTGCTCAAGTAAACACGCTCAGAATCTATAGGAATCGCATTAGAAGACAGAATAGTAAAGGTATTGCAGCCTACTCAATGCATAGCCTTAGCAGTACCATTTCATTGGGATCGTACATACCGTAAAGATGGGTAGGTAGGATCTATCTCAATAAGATTTAATAGAGAAAAAAGTAACTATAACCATGCATTATTTCCAATACATCCTTGGCCTATGAAAGACATTCTTAGAAGGGCGATGTTATATTTTCTCACAAGTAACACAAGCAACAGCTTTTTTCACAAGCAACACACACGCAACAGCAATACTGATTCGCCTCATTGTATCAGTACTCAAATAAAACAATTAACCGCCAGGAAATATTTCCTTTCAGTATTGTTTTCATATTCTGCAAAGAAAAGGCAACATGCTTAGGTAAGCAAATCTATTATGAACATGTCCCATGAACTGCTCCATTGAACGTGGAATTACCGAATGAAAAAGTACAATGTACAGATCTGTGAATATTTCATAAGCTTCAATTCATTTTGTTCTTTTAGGAAACTGCAAGTAGCTTTATCAGATAGGCATGCCTTCATGGATGTCCTTTTTACTGCTCAGATGTTGTAACGGAAATGGCAAGTGATTGTTATAGCAATACACTTGGTGATGGGATACTGTGCTATATATGACATTCATTTGCTTCACGCCAACTGAAGGGGCATCTGACAAGTACAAAGAACTCTGGACCGCATGTAATAAGGGCGAGCTGCTCCCCTGCTCTGAGGCCTGAGTAGCTCTACTTACTGTTCATTGCTGAATACTCCCATTTGGGACATAGAGTCAAAGCGACCATGAAGTAGCCTTCCCTGGGAGCAACTTGAGTTAGGATGTGAGTGACTCCCTCGTCCCATGTCGTGAACTGCCACACAAGCTCATACAAGCCTATAGAGATAGTAGGCACTAACACTAATGTCTTCAGCAATATGACCGGACATTGAAGCTGGGGTAAGGAGGCAAGATTGTACATAAGAGAGCATAGTGAACGCACACCATAAAAGAGACACTGTCTCATACAGCCTTTCAGAATTTTACCGTTCGGTCCCTGCCTCTGGGTTTATAGTGAAGCTACGAGCAGCTCAGCATTCCCCCTATGGATTTCCTCCATATTTAACGTGGGCAAACTGAGCTGAAGTCCCTTGATGTATGAATACATCATCAGCAAATATTACCTCCAGCTCCCTATCAGAAGAAAGAAATGAATATTTAACTATAGTATAAGTCTGCTTTATTGCAAACATCTGACAGTCGTCGTTTCGCTGTGAATAATAAGCAGTTGGCATCTGTTCCGCTCAAATTACTGTTTGTCGCCGTCCAATAAAAGTATTTATATGGACCCTAAGCACCATCTTGAGAAACAAGTAAAACCTGAACGAAAAGAATCTCCAAAATAAATTCCGCAAAAAGGGTGTCCTTAGAGGGAACTTGAGCCGCCATCTTGGCCATGTGATCCTTCTCACCAGTCGAGTGTTGGTTTACGGAGCACATCCGTAGGCGGCCAATGACAACAGTTCATGTATTATCTGCTGAGGTCGGCTCTTTTTTCCCCTGAGCAGCTCGGGCAGATCCAGGTTGGTTGGTGAGCAGTGAGCTGGGAGTACAGTTAGTATTAATACTCGGAATTACAACCCGAGACCAGGTATTACCCAAACCCACAGGCCCTTTGTGTTTTTGCTCCTAGCCTGCCGCAGGTACATCGATCGGGGGTGGCTGTCCCAGCAGGGGCGGGCGTGGGTGTCAATGGATCTATTGTGGCCGCGGATTATCATACGCCAAGCCAGGGTTAGCCTCGGTCGATCGTCGAGCCCCGCGCTACATTAATATCGCACCGTTTAGGCGGCCCTCAGGCTAACACCCCCATCGGGGGGCGAGCAGATAATGACGACGGCCTCAGACCCCCTCCCCCGCATCCCCGACCCCCTCCCCCACAACTCCTGGGCCGACCGAGCTGCTCGCACTATTAATAACTCGGCGCCCACGGATTTAGACGTGCGGACATGCTTTTCCGGTCGGCCCTATATTACGCGGGGCTCGGGCGCTTCCGGGATTGAAACAAGCGCTGTCTATGGACCTGTCGGCGACTGGCGCCATTGTCGAGAGATAAAACAAACGGCGCAGGGAGAACTGCCACACGGAGTCTAGCAACCCACCCGCTGCTACTGATCCTACTGATTCGACCGCCTGTATTGTCCTATATACATAGGGACCTTCCATTAAGTACGTGCGCAAATTATCAAATATTTCAGACCCAGGGTCGGATTCAGGATTTCGAAAAGGTGTGTGTGTGTGGGGGGTCCACATATAGGGTAAGTACCTAAATGATGTGCATTCACACGCACGCACGCGACGTTTTTTTCTCTTTGGCAAGTTTGAGTCCCAACCAGCTGGAGGGGGGCGGGGGCGGTTAGGACCCCCTAGACACCTCCCCCCCCCCCACATGGGTCTGCCCCTGACCACCCCCTACGCTAAAGTACGCATTGAATTCGTGCAGGAACTAACACACATTTAAAATAATTTCACCGGTCCCCTCGCGCTGCATACGTACTTAATGTGAGGCCCCCACATGGGAATACCTGGCGTATAATAGTGTAGGTCGATCACCGGCTGGGCCCTCTCAGTTTCCGGAGGCCTGCACGTCCCTTGGCAGCGGCCCAGGGGACGGGCAGAGGTCGCCCCGCCCAGACGGGAACACGGCCGACGACCCCGACCCACTGTTGGCGCCGCTCCACGCGACGAGGTCGTCGCTGGGCGACATGCTCGGCACCCGCCCTCCGCCGGCCACATGAAGCCGGGCCGCATCAGCTGATCGCCAGGCCGCTGTAGGGCCTATATTTAACTAAGCGATTTTTCAGCGACATAGACGACCAAAAATTGTATGTTTTCGTTATTGTTATCGTTGAAATTGCTGGAACCCGACCATGTTACATATCATTGGAAGGGGGCCTTCCATTAAGTATGTACGCACCAAGGGGGGATGTGGGAGTCTGGCATTTTTGGAAATGTGCGTACGTTCCTGTACAAACCCATTGCGTATTTTAGGCCAAGGGGGAGTGGGGGGGGGGGGGGGTCTAGAATTTGATAAAATTTGCGTACGTACTAAATGGAAGGCCCCAAAGGTCATTCAATATCCTTTCAAATGATATGAAACTTGTCTATAATTCGTCTTTAGACCCACTGGTTATTTGCAAACTCGTGAGTAAAATCGGATAGTGTGGGCCCTCCTTTAAAGGTACTTCCCACCTGGCCATGCAGGTAATAAAAGTAGGAAAGAAAGTATGGGAAAAAACAGAGAAGAAACAAAAAGACGGGCATTGATTTATCGGCCGGACGAATGTGGCCTGATAGGACATTGCCCTTGTGGTTGGACATGAATACACTGAATCGACTTTTCTTGTGTTCTCCTCATTCACATATCAATCTGAGGAAGCTATTCATGAGCACCTATATCTTCACCCCTTCCCTATGTCTAGGATTCGGATATCCGGGCATTTGGCATAGGTGGCGCTGCAGTGAGGTGTGAACGTTGGTGAATACAAGCCCATAGGCACAATGCTTAAGGAACAGTTTTCTAACCATTTTGAATAATCTAGGAATAACATTACCCTAATTTTTACATATGTTATTTAGATCATATTCACAGATAACCTGTGAAAATTCTGGAGTCCAAAAAGTTGTTTAGGTACATTTTTTCACTATATGAGTGTTTCCCGCCTTCCCTGCACCTAGCCTTATCAGTGGTATCTATGGGGTTGTTGTCACCAAACAAAATGGCGGAGATAAGGCCTAGTACCTAGCAACGGGGGTGTCCCGAATCCGAGAATGCAGGCCTCTTATTGTCACTACCTACACACCAGTGCTAGTTGTAGCTTTCCACATGACTTCCAGTAACAAGTTGATTTTTTTTCAGTTAACAAAACGTACCCCAACTGTTACATGCATTCCTAAAACATTTTCCACAAATTATTAGTTTTTCGTCTTAATCATTCATTTGGGAAAAGAACAAAGGAATGTGCAAATTTTACTGTGTCATGGTTCTTTCAGCTGTGTTGTCAGATGCCGGCCTATTGATCAATTTAAAGTCAGTTGCATTGTTCCTATGGGATTTATAGGGCAAGAAAGCATTTGAAAAATATCGGTAAAAGACTAATTGATAAGATGAACATGAAGCGAATCTTGAATACAATTATGGCCTAGTACTTAAACTTTAAGAACTGCGTTTATCTGTTCATAAAACCTAGGTCGTACTTTACGTTAAAGTGAGGTAAAGTACGACCTAGGTTTTACATTTTACAATAAGCAGTCCGCCAAAATAAGTTGAGAATACTTAAGTCTTGTTATATTGCATGAGTCGAGTATTTTCCTTTCTAAATGTTTCTGTACAATAGGCCTATGCATGTTAGGTTGTCATTAGAAATGTTACTGATAACATCAATCTGAAAAAAGCAAGCATATATATATATATATATATATATATATATATATATATATAATATAGCTAGAAATGATTATGTCCTGAACCTTGTCTCAAATTACATCGCCCTCCCACTCACTATATCCTATATATATGTGGACACGACCATCTCAAACGTGGACAAAGTCTCAGTAATGACCATCATATGATCAAACATAACCTTCTTGTCCGCGTCCACTGTTTTATCCTTGTGGCCTAGCAAAGCAATAAATGTCTGATAGGTAAGCCTTGGCAAATGTGAAAAAAAGAAGAAATAAAACCAATCAAAGGAATGCGAATGTGGGACCCTTTTTTGTTTTACTCAGTAGGCACCTGGGCAAATCTCTTTAACTTGCATTGTCTCGTGTCCAGTTTTTTCTCTCTTCCCTCTACTCGCCATCTATTCCCAGTTCCTGCTATGCCACTCAGAGAGATTTATAAACAGACAGTGGCTCAAAAAATAACTGCGGACGAATCTGATTATGTCTGTGTAGAGCATAAAATTGGTATTTGATGTAAGGCTTTGCCCAACTCCCAGCCATGGGCCGCGGAAGACCGAGGAGAGCCGACTTTATGGAAGGCTCCGACAATGGGGAGACGGACCTCACCAGTTCGCATGAGCGATTGGTGAGCAGAACAAACTAGGGAGAGCTGCTCCGTTGCCCACCACCCACTCCCCCCAATCCACCTTCCACTGAACACACCAACCATGTTATTTTGATGCAGTCGCAGAGATCTTCTGATGATCTGATTACACTTTAGCCATTGTCTCTCAATGCCAACGCCCCCATATGAAAATGAATTATGCATCCCTAGGGCCTACCCAGTAATTTCTGTGCCCCCCTCCCATCTCTCCACGACTTACCTCCTTGTCCATTCCCCGTCTTTTCCTCTACACAGTCCCCCTCTCAGCAGAGTCCGTATAATTTGTCTCTATTCCAGTCCCTACCGCCCTTTCTAGCCTCCCCCTTCCTCTCCTCGCCTCCGTTCTTTTTCCCTTTACCCATCCCAGCCCTTGCTATAGACTTTAGTGACTAGTGGGTCGTCTATTTTGTTGCAGGCGGTATAGATGTAAGAGATGCGACTCATTTCATTAGGGTCGCATTAGGACCAGATTAGTGGACGTCATTATGGCCAATGCTGTGTCTGTGCTGTTGAGACCAGCCCAGAGGCCCCCTTTTGGTGCCACTCTGCCTATGTATTAAACCTTACATCCGACTAATACTCGTTCTATATTATGTATCAACTCAGCTCAAGCTAAGTCTCTGTCTGTGAGGCTCATTTAGTTCAAATGAATTGAGAATCATCTCGCTAGTAACAAAAACATTGTGCCTACTTATCATTAAAAGGTTTTGATATAGCCAACACAGTTCAAAATCACAGACAAATTCGTGTCCAGAACACTGATCGCAACAACATATGTTCGCATAACTACGACCATAATTTTTTACCAAACCTTTCGCAATTGGGCCATCTTTGACACCCAAAAGAAAGCACCTTATTCTGCTGCTTTGGGCTGAAACTTCTGTCGTTTATAGAAATCAAGTGTGCCATTATGTAGCCACATATATAGAGAATTTCAAATTGATTCATTAAAGAAGCGGTTATTCGAAATTGAAAAACAGCGACGGTAATTGTTAGTTATCATTTTTATCCATATCATATAGCCTACTTAGATATTCTTATAAGTTCTGCCTGTTACAATCAGTTGTTCTGCAATGGACCACAGTCGCCTGTTGCAGAATAATCGATCGCAACGACAACTTTAAGATCTCGCTTGCAGAACAACAAGGACTTATCATGCAGCATCATTTTAAAGGTTCTTTATTAGTGTCAAAAATGGCCAAATAGTGATCTTTTGAACAACTGTGACGTTCGGTTTTGACCAACGGTTCACTATTACAATTTGTATTTTACAACAGGCTAATGGTGACGTCACTCACCCCTCGATTTCCGCCCTCTCTTCACTATGGACATTACCTGCTGTTGGAGTAACAGCACATGCCTTTCTTCTACCGACCCTCTTCGTTACTTAATTACCTGTATCCTTTGGTGATGAAACAGATTAAAGAACTTCCAGCCAAGCTGTCCATTACCGATAAAATCATATTTGCCTTTGAATTGATGTGATCAATTGTGCGCTGTTTGTGAAGTCTGTGAAAATGTATAATTGATTGGTAAGAAAAATAGTTTTCTCTATCATTGTTCAAAATCTTCATGCAGGATTAATTGGTATAAATTATAGCAAACGCTATCTCTAAAGGAATTATCTATATCATACTGAGAGTATGATTTATCTGTTTATAGGACCAGTAGTCCTACTACGGGCCCATTTAAGAATCTCTCTATATAAACATGACATTGTGTCCCTCATCTCCACGGTCTTAGCCAAATACATACAAATCAACTGTCATCTTTTTGTTTCCTTGTCCTATATTATGGGCATATACATATCAACACACATACATGCAGTCTACACCCGCCTAGCATAGTGGATGCTGAAAGCTACAGCCGACTCACGGAGAAAACAATAACGTTTTGAGCTGCTCGCAGGACGAGCACGTCTCTGAGGCGGATTTGATATAGCTCTGGGAGGTTGACCCACCAGCGGCGCGTCTGGTTCATTACCGGATGGACGTGCTGCCATCTGACGGCCAAGGCGGGGTCACCACCAGAGGGCGCTAAAGGTGCGGCGGGGGCGTCGTAAGGTGCCCGGATGTGAGATGGAGGAAAAAGGGGGAGGGGGGCAGAAGGTAGTTTGACTTGGGAGAGAGGTGTGATCTGTTCCCTGGTGATCACTTTATTGTCATTATAACTTGGGGTTCAAAGGTTTCCCTTTGATCTATTCTGCCTTAGCTGTCCACCGAGATACAAACGTATACCTATTATCTACCTATATGATCTGTAATTGTTGTCCTGGTAGGACTTTTGACTTATAGGATTTGAAAAAGTTGATAACTATCATGCAGGACAGAATTGTTGACTTACCAGACTGTACAATACAGTGAATTTCATAATAAAAAAAAACAGCTTAAAATCAAATAAATCCAAACATATCCTAGTTAGGTAGATTTATCTATTGTTTGATTTTCTCTCAAATGTTATCCCATACAGTCATGAAAGAAATGATTTTCAATCATAGGGAGAATTGGGGAATGTTCCTTGCAGCCAAATTTACTATTATTTTTCGGCATTATAAAAGGGTTTGATGACTTGAATCTCTAGTTTCGATCTCACTCTCTCTCTGTGTCTATTATTTTTCTATAAATGGATATTTCTTTCTTATTTATTAATTCCATATTATATATGACTACAAAAGACCTCTCAGAGAAAGGCCTGCAATGCATTTCTTATGAGTCTGAGCAGGACAGAACCACATTCACTTTTATGGACTCATAAAGAGTCTATAGCTATAATAAGGGAGCGACAGAGGGTACATGAACCTATAATGACTATGTCGATATAGATTATGGTTCATTTGTATAGGCCAGATTAGCTGTCGATGACAAACGTCCAATAAGTAGAGAGAAATCTACAAGCAAAGCTTCTTAGCTTCCAGTTGCCAGCTGCTCGACCTACATGTGATGTACATAGTATTAGCCCTGCATCAACTATTGTGTATCATTAGCGCCAAGCTCAAGGCTAATTCCAAAAAAATGCAAGTTTTAGTCCTGGCAGTAATGTGTCTCGACAAGCTTTAAAACTTCAGCCTTATTGTTCAATATCACTAGACAGTACTGAAGAGTTGGTTTGTTCATATGTTGATCTATGTGCTTCTTGCTACAAAAACGTATCAATTAAGTGATGTCAAACTATCGGAGTTAAAGACTGACAGTCAAGATTGCCGCTATAATATCATAATGATTGTTTATATCAACCATATATTTTTATTATCCATCGTAGATCATAAGGCAATACATAATTTTGCATGATATCATGTCATCAATTGCTTTTAGAAAGCATCCCAATAACTACATAAGTTGCAGTTTTATTGTCAGATGACTCCAGAACCAATTTCGCACACACTGAGGTCTAGACATCATAATAGTAACACATTCATATCTAAAAGCCATAATGAATAGTACACATGGACAGCGGTTGGGAGGTGGAATGGCATGATACCTATAATGTTGCATTTTCTTTATAGTGGATTGAAATTTGAATTGTATTCCACATGAATTTAACTTTTCTGTAGCCTTGTAATGATCACGAAGCAACTTCAACTTCAAGATGTTTTCTGAGCAACACGATAAAGGGTTCTACTTCTAGGGGATGGGTGTTTCTCAGCACCCATATACAAAGCATCAGGGCTATTAGTCATGGTAAACATGGGGGGTTATTCCTGTTGCATTATTCCATTTCGAATACAAGGCTCATGATTAAGCAGACAGAATAGAGAGGAGCTGCATGTAGGCTACATGTGTTTGTGCAGATCATACAAAAGCCCCTCTATCTGGTGATTTCCCTTTGGATAGTTGCCTTTAGGTTGATATCTTTGTTAAAATTGAGCTACCACAAAAGCCAGTAAACGTTGATATGCATTAGGTCATGGTGGTGTATTCAAATGTATCGACACTATCCATGGCAGAACACATTAATATTATCTGTATCTCACGCATTACTCTTGAATGTGTATCTTTTATAAAGGTAACAATAAAGGCATAGTAGAGATATTGCCAACCTCCTAAAAAATAGAGTAAAAAGGACAACACACATACAGCTAAGTATCAAACGTTCCCCTGTTTTTCTTAAAGAATAATCTGATAACCATTTCAACTGTCAGGCGCAAATTTCACTTTTGACGGATTTCAGTGCGATCATAAGAAGAATCAAATGTTTGAAATGTGGACAACCAGGACCAGACACAGAATTTCCAAAAGGGGGCTCAGCATATTAGGCTAATTACAAAAACTGCATGCCTTCGCCTGGACATGCTTGGTGTTTCCCCCTCCTTTTGTAGTCTAGGGGTCCCAAAAATGGGGCCCCTTGGAACTCCTTGGCTCCCCTGGATCCGCCGTGCCAATGTACTTAAATATCATACAAAATACGTATCACTTGACAGAGCAGTGTAAACAGGTTAATATGATTAATCTTTCACGGACCAGCTGTTATTCACTTTGAGTTATAATACCAAATCGTATTGGAATATTTATCAGGAGTAGGCTGAACAAGCTACTCGGCTGGTTAACCAACAGGCTAGATCCTGACCCTGGCTTCGTTGTCCATGGGGACATCTGTGATACAACTAATTCGTAGAGACCAATGCAAGAAGCATACGTGTGCAATACGGCCAACCCCCATTCAATTACCACAGTTCATCGCCTGGCGCCCGGGCCCTGGTCCCCAGTGTAAACCGCAGCGCCAGCCTTAACCAGTCTGCCAGCCCAGCTAAATGTCAACCCATATTCCTGACCCAAAGAAGCTCACTAGATAATTGCCAAATGCCCATTGTATCACCATAAAGGGCTCACTTGACCCTCTGCCCCTATGCTCTTATATATGGGTAGAACCCATAAGTACACTTATTAACTCTAGCTGTAATTGCACAGGCCAATGTTATTATTTCCCTATAACACCATGCCAGCCCATGCAAAAGTGTTTTCTGGTGGGAAATTTCGAGTCGAAATTAGCATTTTTACATTCATGTATTTTCATGCTGGTTGCATTATTTCTACTCTTTCAGATATACCTAGACACACAGGTACCTAGAACGTAACGTATAGGGTTGGCTTAACTATCATTCTACTTCAAATGTGGAACAAGTCGGGGTCTCCCTTCTACCCCATCCTAACGAGGGTTGTACAATTGCTTACAATATATATATATTAGTTAGGCCAATAGAAGTACATGTATATATTTTGAATAGAGAAACTTATACTGGTGGTTATAATTATGTTATCGTATATGCTGGAATATTGCCTCATCGTATGCAATATTCCAACTTGATTTGGTCAATAAAAGTAAAGATAGTTTTCAAATTGAAATAGGGAAACTTAATATAGGCCTATATTGGTGATGATATATTGTCATCTACCGGTATGCTGAAATATTGCCTTATCAAATATTATAATTATATACATGCAATATGCCGCACTGTGAGGTCGAAAAATATAACCAACGTGTTTGACGTGGATAGTATAGATTTTTCTATTAATAAAAACGGCAACCGGGGTATCTAGGTTGGGATTTATTTTTACCAGGGGAATCATAAAGAGAAGAGGGCCATTATTCAGGTAAATATGACCGCTGCCAGTGTAAATGTTGTGGGTGTGTTTTTTCCCAGTGGACCTTTGTTGAGTCCCCTTTAGGGGATTACCCCTGACGTATCTGTAACGTGGGAGTCACTGGAGGGTTCGGGTAGAGAGGTTAGACAGGGAGATGGTAGGTAGCGTGGGTGGCCACGGTAAGGGTGGGCGGAAAGGGGTGGGCAGTATAATGTATACATGGTGGTATGAAGTAGGGGTGAGCAGTTTAATTCAAGTCTTGGCAAATCCAATACTGTTGAGAAATGGATCGAAAGGTTTGGCAGGGAAAAGATCAATATTCCCTGGGCAATGAGTGACTGCATGGTTACTTAAGGGTTCTTAGATGTTAGTGTCCCTTTTTAATATCATACCCCAGCTGCATATTGGTACATATGCTATATAGACCCACTCAGAACTTTAAAGACAAAGACTTTTGTTATTCCAAGGTTCAAATTCAAAGCTAACTGTTTCTTTCTCAGCACCTACACTTTTTAAGATTCAATTTTTCCTACGCCCCTATAGCTTATGATACAAAAGTTTGATGTCCACATCAGCCATCACGGCTTTGAGACCACCCAGGAGACTACCACACCCCTTCTCCAACCACCCCACACCAACCATTCAACCATCAGTCCCCTCTGACCACCCTGCAGCTCCCATCCCCTCTGACCATTTACCAGATACTCAGAACAGACTCCTAGAGTCCCACCCTCGGACTTCAGTGATGCTGAGAGTGTCCTGACTGGTATGTGTCAGCTGCGGCGGTGACCATCAGTGCACAACGTGCCCATGCATGGCCTGCTGGCCGACGTCGGGGAGATCAATGGGCTGAGGCGTGGGCGGCTACTATATATACACACAGGAGACGGAACGCAGGAGCCAAACCGGCAATTGGAGCTAGTCACACACGACCTCTCCCCGCCGTCCGGCCCGCCACTCCCGCCCAACACCTTCTGTTCCCATGCTATAAATTTCTATCAACACCTTACATGTGCGTACCCACCACCCCAACCCCGCCCCCTCTATAGGCAAACCCCCTTCCCTCCACCCCCTTCGCTCCTGGTGCCGTAGCCCACCTTGACTTAGCTGTTCCTCCTCAGATTAGGATCATTACTGGAACAGCTCACAGTCCATGATCAACACTCGTAGAGCAGCTCGGGGCCTAAATATAGCTCGCCTGAAGCCACTGTGTCCGACTCTGCTGTCGATCAAACCATAAAACTGGCAACTGAATATGGGTCTACGGTAACACGTGTCATGTTGGTCGACATGGATAATAGAATATGTCCTTTTCGTGGCAGGTATTTTTAGCGCGCAGAAACATACATATGCCATGGGAAAAAACAAGAGTAACTGTTGTAATATCACAGAAGTCGGCAATATACTCTGACGGGGACATTGATTTTACGTATCCACCCCGGAGAATTGGAAGCACTTTGTGGGAATTGCTTCATTAAGGGGCCGTGATCCACACTGCACGTGTACGACCAACTGTGAAATCAATAATTCCGCTCCGATAATACTATTTATGAGGTATCCCAGGGCCACAAATGGTATTTACCAAAGGTAAAGCTATACCTTTAGGATTACAATCCATATTTCAATTATATTGCTGCACGTGCTATCATATGTCGGTCAGTTCTATTGATACCTATATTTAAACATTGCACATATCTTATTATTCTATTGCACAGTCTAGGTAACTCAATCGATGTGTTTCATTTGTTTCTCGTCTTAAAGCTAGTTCATTCATATACGTAATATATCATTTCAACCGGTAACAAATGAATGTTATCAAGCAATTTCTACCCTCATGGAAGTAAAGGTTGTATAAACCCTATGGGACAAATTGTTTTACGTGATAACAGGCCGTGAGCCTACTAATGATATGTAATTTGTATAGGGGATATGATGAATAGGAAAGGTAATTTAGGGTATCATTTGAAAACACCCACCGGTATTATCAAGAGTTCCCTACGTTCGGAGGCATGGGAAGCAATTAGCATAATTCTTATCAGCATTTGTGGTTATCTTGACCTGCGTGTCTTTGTGAATTAACGCATGTTCAGTGCAATATATATTTAGGTATTAGTAATAAGTAATCAAAAGTAGATAACTTGAACAATCAATTTCAGTACATATTTTTTGGTGTGCGCCACGATGTAGTTACAACCATTCTCGTGAGCGTCAATACATGTAAATGTATAATCATGTAATCATATGACAACGGTTGCTCCGAATGCAGGGTTTAACTTATATGAAAAAACATGTATTATGTTGTATGGGTGAAATAATAATTAAAAAAAAATCAATAATCGATAGGTCACAGCCCATAAAGCCGGGACCGTTTACCTTTCAAATGAAATTGGCAGCCCGATTGACAACCAATCAATTGATATACCATGTCATATATGATGCATATTTATAGAAGAGTCCATCGACCTCACAGACACAAATTATGCACACAGCCACATACGGACACAAACACATTCAATAAATTGCATTGAGACTAAACTCTCACGCTTGTCCAAAACAGTTTGGGCTAACAAAAGCATCAGTCGCAGGAACGTAACGAACAAAATGGCCGGCAATCTTGCCACATCCTGTGCGTTGGCGGTATAGCAATTCCCTTCATAATGGAATAGTTGGCATTAATTCCTGCAGTTCACTGGGTCGATAGACCTACATTCACCACGTCACAATCGGAAGTGCCAGAGACAGGGGCCATGAGCAAATACAGGTGAAATGATTATGATTGGTCCGAAAAGCCGACCCCACAATGATGGCACATAGTCTCAGCAGGTGGTGGGACGCTGGAATGGACAGCAATACAGAAAATCAAAGCAAACAGTGGCGCTGGCACGAACGTCATACAATTCAAACACACTCTCCAGCTGGTTGGTGCACTATGCCCATTTATTATGTATACCTCCGACAGGTCCTGTAATGGGTAATGTCGAGAGAAACTGTATTACACCGGCACGCCCCCACTCGAAAACTAAATTTGAATAAATCTATCCTAAATTCATGAAGGCGTGCTAGAAAAATCAGGTGTGGCACGAAGAGGACGAAGTTGTTGTTGTTGATTTTGTTTTCGTTTTCATAGACTGGTTTTATGTTCATTTTCTCCAACCCCAGAACCTTCATTTGATTAGTGAGAAATGTCCTCTTTTTTGTTCGATTTGAAAGCAATCACAAGACTCAATTTAATATGTTATCGCATATGGACATAGACGTTCTTTCCCATCCCCTTGCCATCTTTGCTGAACTAAAAAGAGAAAAATGTTAAATAGATAGGCCTAACACATATTAGAGAAGGTCGTTTTTCAGGAATTTCAATTCGCGGTGTTCATGTACAGAGAGGAAGTGCACAATTGTAGAGAAACCATGTTCTTATATTACACTTTAATTTACTGTAGAATGTTTCTGGGCATCGCCCCCTCGTAGCAAGAGGTAATTTCCTCCTGGCAAAGTATGGTTTAATCTTCCGTGTCAAGGCAACGTCGCCGAACGGAGGGTAGTTTCATTCAATAAAATTTCGATAACGGCTTGCATGATGGCAGCCCGGGCTAGGGCGATTTACTCTAATTTGTTGCATTAAGTTACATGACAGACATTTATATGGCTGTAGAACTAGCCATTTATCGTCCATTGTGTTAGCTGTAATGGAGGGGAATGAATCCATTCTCGTGTCAAACGAAACGATCTTACCTATGATAAATTTAATTTGCCAGGGATCAGTTCTGGGGAACTATAAATAATGCATACTTTCAACGGACAGTTCTGCTTATCATGGGGAATATCATGAGAAAACTGAATGGCCCATACATATAGCACATGACAGAATTTAATGGAATATGATTACACTCAAAGGGAAGAGTCTAAAGGAGGCGGGCAAAAAAGAGGCGGCGACAATGGTAATCAAACTGCTATGTTTCCGCTCGGCGATGGGTTGTTTATTGGGACTAGAGGGAAGGATGCCCTCGGGACCAAGGCCTTATTCTTTGTCAAATCCACTCGCGTGTGGCCGGCCGGTGGTGATTGATAGACTCATTGTGAAGTCATTCTCAGAAATGACTCGCAGCCAAATAGTAACACGACAAGGCAAGATGGATGCGGCGCAGAACGACAGGTGGCGTCCTCTACCCCACATAGGCCTACTTCTTACTGCTCCTCTACTCTACATCAATTAAAGCCTAAATGAAAATAGAAAGTGCTGAGCATCACCTATTTCTACGGCATGCACTTTATGGCCAACGTTTTTTATAATGCCAGTTAATTAAGGCAGCTGTAGAATGCTCAGCTTGAAAACCTCTCGGCTTGATATGATCACTGAGAGAGGTAGGATGATTTTTTCAATCAAGTAAACTCCCAATGTTTCTACATTCCCTGTCACATGAAACATGGACATTGGTTCTTTATGTAGTGAGTTAAGAGACACTGGGATTTATAGTTACTGAATTAGAATCATGATAAGTCATTTTCCTAATAGTGTTTCCCTTTGAGTGTAAATAGATAAAACCAGTAATTGTGAACTGATAGTTTATTCAGAGAAGGGATAATAAACCACTCCCTATCCACTTAATTATTCATTCTTACAACTGTTGGCGCGTGTGTAGCTATAGGTGTGGGTGCCTTCATCAGATGTACTGGAGGACAATAAATCTCCAGGGTTGACTGTGCCCGTCCCCTCACGTGCACATGACAGCATACATCTAAGCTAACACCTACATATGAACAGCCTTAGGGAAGACTTAAGGCAAGGGCTGTGTTTGATATTCACCTGGTCTTAGCTCATTATACCTTAGTTGCTCTAGATCCCTAAATTCAGGAGTAGGCCTATGCCCTCCTTATTTTTAGTTCTATTTTCATCTCTAAAACCATTTTTTAGGGTTTCCGTGTGGGCAGCCCATTTATTATTGACATCTTCTCTCCCTCTTATTATAAAAGGTACCGATAGACGCTACGTGTCCTGCATGTATATAATTAATATTATGAAATATATCTGGTAAAACCAAGGGTCAATATAATTATTTTCATCTATGTCGAAGGATGTGATACCACAAAAGGGATGATGTAGTATTTCATATGTATTCTATCCTTTTTATCGGTTTTCTGGAGAAACATGTGCATGTATACATGCGTTTCATAGCACTTACTTGGGGTCGTTGTCTTAACCTTAGCCACTCAAATGTACGCAGTCGAACTCAGACCGTATATAAATGTAGACTCCTGTCTTCATTCGTAGATATGAATCAAAATTAATGGACATCTGAAGGTTACCTGTCTAGATGAACATCATGATCTATGCTGAGTTCAGCGTTTTATATCTAAGGCTCACTAAGCATTTTTGTAATAGTCAGTCGCAGGGTACACTAATTGAATGCTACTTGACATGCGATATGAATCTTCTAATTGTTTTACAAATAAAACATATGCTACACACTATATACAACCTAGGAGATACAGAGCATTTGTAGAACGACCACACAATGAACAGGAAATGGTGTCAAATGAAAGTTAATTTATTATTTCTTTTCAAAAATAAAGTCATCATCGTTTATAATTTCCTAAACGCTCAATGTTTTATCTGTAACCCAAGTCTCACTACCTGGTTGTTGTAGGGTGACACTATTATGATTTAGATATACATACACTGTAAATACATGGCACAGTATGTCTATACTTTACCTAAGCCTATTAGAGAGGATGTCTGACTCATTGTCTATAATGTTTGATACAGGGTTTTGCTTAGCAATACAGTAGAACTATAGCATCACTATCTGCATCGCCTACAACGATGGTATTAATCAGTGTGTAGGTGTGGGAGGTAATACCTATACTTAAAGGTGCATGCGGGGGTGGAGCAGGAGCTGCTCATCAGTACTGTTATTCTGCATCTGGAAACTCACATCTGGCTCAGGAGTTATATCAAGTGTACATTTCATAAATATACAAAGATATATTTCCATTTGGTTGAACACCCATCTGTGTCCAGAGTTCTATCATTCGGAGGGGAGTAATTTATTTCCTTTGGTTTGTCGAATTGTAGCCTTGAAGTGTCTCGAAAATTTGCCTGTTTTCGAAGTACGCATTTGGGGAGATAGTTATGTTGAAACGTTTCCCTGAAATCAAACTCTATCTATACTGAATTAAGGCTACTATCAGCATTACTATAAGCTTAGTTTATTCTTATTGTGCTGTAGTATTCCTAAGCTCAAAGAGCAACAAATTTATAATAGAATTGATGGATTAAAACCGATTAGAACCCACCATTGACAGTGGTAAAAGCACAAGTTTTCCTTTAGCAATAGACAAATTGCAGTAAGAAGGAATAACATGATCTAAAAACATTTGGAGGTAGCAGTTGGCATGAAAGCATCCTTTTCCATTGTAACAAGAATATGCTATGGATGCTAAATGTCAAACGTTAAAATACGAAGGAAATATTACAAACAACCAAATGTCAAGAAAGTGTTTCTTGTGATTTCTCTTTTCTGTTTAATATGTACACTTTATTTCTGTTCTTTACCCACGGATTTCCACAATGGAGGGCATAGAAGGAATGATTTCAAACGCAATACATAATACTCTCTGTTAAAGAGGATAGTATTGTGCCATGCTCTTGGGTTGAGTTCCCAATGTAAGGTTATAAAAGAAAGGTGAGTCCTTTGTACTTCAAGTATAGCATGTTCATATTCTCTAACAGAAATAATAGTGAAATGTGGGAAAATGAAAAAGCTTCAGTAAAAGTATATCTCTGAATGGGACTTATAGCAATATAATTATGGCCTAGATTCCCGTCAGGGTACATCAGAGATGAAAGCCCTGCACTCATATCAAGATGCTATTACAACGAGCACCACTATCGACTAGTCGTCCGACTACTTTGGAACAATAGCTCAAACAGGGCGTTTACATGATATGTTTACCTATCTCAAAGCACCGTTGAGAAGAGCCTGTGTAAATGTAAACATTAATCTGATTATTGTCTCGGAGTTTTCCGAGGCTCCCAAAGTCACATTACATTTCCACTATTTCCTAAGGGATGCTATAAATCATTGTGATCTTTTGGGACTGGACCAGTGTGCACATAAGCGTAAAGAATGGTGATTTTAAGTTGATACCTAAGTTTTTAATGATTATTTTTTTAGTCAGAATGTAGGACCTGGTAGAGGGAAACAGGGTCATAGACAAGTTGAAGTAATGCAGCAAATTCACGCAAACTTATGTCATGGGATCTAAAAAGTGTAATGCACAGATACCCGTTTTTCCTGCATGGGAATTATTCAGATATATCTATAAAACTCTTTGGAGGTGAATACCTACAGGTAGATTGCAGGTTCCCAAGCATTCATAAGAAGAAAAAGACATACGAGCCATTGCTTATGCCACATTCATTCGCACAGGTCATTCAGCCCATGACTTGCAAAATGCTTGGATGACACAGCAATAAATCTGCACATAGATGGTAAGATAGATCTGAAACAAAATGCGAGGCATTATGCAACATAAAAGTGGGGGCCCATTGTCTGCCTCATGAATATCAGAAAAATAGACAAGATGGCCATAAATCTTGTGGGGCCCTTTCTGACAGCTGTTATCCAATAAGGGCTTGCTCACATGTCCCCACTGGCCGTCTTCCAAGGAAGGATATCCTCTGCAGGCAGACACAGAGGTGTCCAAGGAACAAGGTGGCGGGCGCTGGCCAAGGTGTCAACATAAGGAAGTGTCCGCCGCACGCCCCTCTGATGTGACCAGACACGCATTCCACGGGCCGGGGCGTCTCCAGGGTCTTGTGGGTTAGCCAGCTAGGGGAGGAGGAGGAGGAGGGGGAGGGAGGGGGCAGGGGCTGGAGGAAGAGTTGTAAGTGTGTGTAGGGGAGGAGTGGGGATGGGGGATGATTGCAGGGATATCCAATACACAAAGTAGACAGGAGAAGGTCATTGTTTACAGCCGCCATCATCTTGAGGTTTGTGAAGGGCGTGTACCTCTTCGGTGAAGTATGATATTGGCTTTATTATTTATTTTTCCTTACTTCCAGCTTACAACTGTGTGCACTGTTGCTTCCCCTGGCTCCTCATCCCCGTCCCTGCTCTCTTTATTCCCGCCTCCTGTTTGTTCCCTGCAGCCTATGGAGGCAGTGGACCGTGGAGGATGATGGCCGACAGGTCTTGGCTCGGCAGCGGTGTCATGTGTCTCCGACAATATTTGCCTGCATACAAGTCACGTTTGATATAGTTTCATGGGGCCGTGTCGGCTGGGCTATGCTTTGTCTAGACACGACACTGTGAATTCCACACCTCCAGACCATGGGCTTAGCCTGCCTCTGCCTCACCTCCACACCTCGGACATCGTGCACGGCCTGTCATAACGTCAGTCGCTCCCCAATATACATGTAGAAGGCCAGTTTGATGATATTCGCCTGGCGACTGGAGGATTTATGACCATTAGCAAAGAGTCTCTAAGGCTGAACCTACATCATGTCACTAACCTCTTCCAATGTCTTAGGCCTTGTGATAAGAAAGATAGATTTACTTGCATAACATCTGAACGTCTCTTTGAAAAGTTTCTGTCCGTGCTTGAGTTAAAGGTGTTGAAGTATCTAACTTGTCCATTGGTATAAAGCCGTCAAAGTTATATTATTTTCGAACAATACATTGTAGTATTTTGTTTTATGTTGAACCTTGCTGTATTTCTATTACATTTCGTACTCAAAGGGCAAGTTGACGATGTGACTCACGATGTTGTAATACAAGTGCAGTTTATTGTCTTACAAACCTGTAATATATATTTGGATAAACTCCAAAAGTAAATAATAACGATGTTGCTAACTCTACTGTATAATATACAGTAGAGTTAGCAACAAGGATAATATTATTATCCTTGACACAGTTAGGTTGAATATAATTGACTCCTATTTGATCCTTTTGAATTGGAGGACGTGCGTTGAAGTTTGGGGAAACCAATTAAATTTTCAAAAAAAAGGAGGCCCTAAATTCAGCACCTTCTCACGAAGGCTGAAGACGGTGTACAAAAGCGCAGGGTTGAGGGGCACTAGGCATCGATTTCCTGGTCGTGGCGCTTCTAAGAGGCAACCCCTCTCCCCTCCTCGGCCCCATCCCCACGTCTACCCGCCTCACCTCTCTGCCCCGCTCTACTGGTGAAGGACCTCTCCAGTTTGAGGTACTCCAAAAGAAATCCAGGAAATAGATTGTAGGTTCGATCGGGGTGGGCGCTGGTTAGGCGCACGGATCTTGTTTTAAACCTTATTACGAAAAGGGTCGGTGAAGGAAAGAGAAGGGTGTGTAGCTGGGACAATGTGGTGTCTTTTTTTTGTAGGACCCTGGAGTGGCGAAAGGCGCCACTACCCAAGGACCTCTCCATCATGGCGCCATTGGCGGCCGACCAACCTGTTTAAACACGCCTATTTAAAAAACCGTCATACCAGCGGCCACAGTATCAATAGTGGCGTCCCGATGTCAGGACATGTGGAGATGCCCTTACAGATCAGAACGAGGCTATAGGTCGTTTCTCCTGTCAGGGGCTAATCCTCGATTTTCGCCCACGCCCACGCCGATGACGTCGACCTGTCATCGTCGGCGGGCGTCCCCTACCCCACCGACGTCAAGGGCGACGACCCACTTCCGGTGTATGCTCGATCGACCGGTAAGGGCCCCAGGGGCCGATCCAGGCGGGTGGGGGAGGATCCAGGGGGGAATGAAGGGGGGAATCCAGGGGGTCTAGGTTATTCCCCTTTTTTGCTGGAGACTTACTCCTATTAGTCCTACTTCACCGTCACGGGGAGGAAACTTTGCACGTGTGTGTGAATGTGTAACGTTTTTTTACTTGGCCTATATTATTCTTGGCCTCTTAATTCACAACTCGCCCCGTCTTCCCCCACCATTTGAGTCGTTTCCCCCTACTTCAAGGGCCCACACGATGAGGACAGGAAATGAACGGAGCACAAGGACGCATGCGCAGGGTCTGGTCGGCCACTGGTTCCCGTCGGTCAGTGTATCAGGCAGTTGTAGCGTCCTGGAAACAAGTCGTTCCCTTATAAAGGTAGTATTCAACTGGCCGATTTTATCCCCGATTTCAAAGTCAGAAATAGTAATATTGGTTAACCATAGACGTGTTATATATCATAAGAAAGGGTTTTTAATTCCATTTCCATCCACATATATGATGTATGGTCTTTTACCCCCTATTTCAAAAGTCAGCAGTTGGGATATTGATTAACCATAGACGTGCTATATATCATAGGAAAGGGTTTTAAATTCCACATCAAAACATAGATGTAGGACGTATGGGCCTTTGAACAAAAGTCATAATTTACCAGAACAGTGTCAGTGAAAATCGTCCAGTGGAATACAGGCTTTCCTTAAGTGGGGCGCCCCGCGAGCTGCTCCCCCAGACACTCACCGGGCCCAGCCCAAGATGATCCGGTTTCCGGTCTCAAAACAAGCCGCTCCTTATCGACGGGAGCGGCCGGCCTTCTGCCCGGTAAAAACGGGTAGTGAGGGGCGACCCTCGCCAAATCAAGAGCTTCCTGGGTAGTTAGCCGAATCAGAGCCCGCAATCGGATCTCGGGGCAAATCCAAAACCGTAATAGTGTTTTACTGCACCTTATGTTTTTGGGTAGCGATATGGATGTGGCAGTTTAGCAGAGAGTATCCCTATAAACATAATTTCCACCTGGACATTAGAAATGGAAGTTGTAAACAC
The DNA here is from genome assembly GCA_936440205.1 of Lepidonotus clava. Taxonomy (NCBI): domain Eukaryota; kingdom Metazoa; phylum Annelida; class Polychaeta; order Phyllodocida; family Polynoidae; genus Lepidonotus; species Lepidonotus clava. The sequence goes on from OW387135.1 coordinate 28,398,625, forward strand.
TTATAGAATGCTAGAATATGTACTTTTTGGTGGAGGTGACAAATGATCCTGATATCGTTCACAGTGATCTCACATGAAATGTCTGCATTTAGAGGAAATTGGTTTTGGTGCCAACAAGTTTCGTTAGAAATGATTGAACGATCTAGTTTCACGTGTATGTTCTACCTATGGACCCTTGGTATAAGAAAGAGCGACTTCAAAAGTTATGATATAAAAACTTATTTTTTCGAACAACCATGATTCGGTAGATAAACAAGATACAGTATTAATTCATATGTCAAATGACAAATAAACATTAACTTTGACTTTACGTGAGGATTACAGTGACTTAACCTATAATTTTAAAGGTAAATTATTGAACATTCAAAACTATCAAAAGAAATACTAAAATCTATGATTTCACATATGTTGTAAGGTATTTACCTAAGTATTTGGAAGTGAACTGTCGTAAATGATGTATTGGAAGATATTTTTAGTGTCCTAACTTGAAAACCTATCCGAAAGATCTTCGGATAACTTCAAGGCTATGTCGTTCATCACCAATTTGACATGCTTCTGTGACAGTTCCAGAGTACCTAATGGCAACGTCTTCTGTGGCCATACTGTTTCTTTTAAACAAACCTGCTAATGACCCAGGTGGCATTTGAAAAAAAGAATTATTGAATTCTGCCTACCAAAGATAGCTAATTTACAGTATCTAAGAACCTGCAGGTTAATTTTGGCTAATTTTGTAGACAACAAGAATTCTGAATCGCAGATCCTAAAGGATCCTATACCCTGCGGTCAGCCGCAAGTGGTGTAACCCCCTCACCTACTCCCAATACACACACTAGCAGGGGTGGTACTATACCCTGTGGTCAGCCCCAAGTGGTGTAACCCTCTCACCTACTCTTAATACACACACTAGCAGGGGCGGTCTTATACCCTGTGGTCAGCCCTAAGTGGTGTACCCCCACACCTACTGCCAATGCACACACCAGCAGGGGCGGTCCTATACCCTGTGGTCAGCCCTAAGTGGTGTACCCCCTCACCTACTGCCAATACACAAGTACACCAGCAGGGGTGGTACTATACTTTGTGGTCAGCCCTAAGTGTTGTATCCCCCCACATCAAAAAGTTGTCAATCTGATGACCCTGGGTTTTCAGTGTTGATGTACCATGTTTTTGTTCTAAGTAAAGTTTTCCCTTATCCTATCATTGAAACAAACATACTTTGAACCTCCTGTAAAGGATATGCAATATTCCCAGTGAAGGTTACACTCTCAAAGCTATTCTGAAGCATTTGTCCGTGTAGAGTAGCTCATCAGACTGTCATGAGTAGCTCATGAGCAGACAATTAGCTCAGCTGCTCATCTTGTCCGTCCAATTCCCCTATTTGAGGAATTCTCCAGCTCTGTACTCATTCTAACTACAGATGGACACTGCCTCTATGGGCAATCCATGATATCTCGGTAATAGATACTTCTTGTAACACCTTTTTTAAGAGACTCACACCGCGAAGTTACCGAGAAATACTTCAGGGAGTTAATCGCAGGAGGGACTCGCAAAAATGAACAACAATTGCCACAATGGTTACGGGCCAAATACCGCTTCAGTCAGGCTCACTCTGTAATTCATCATTAACAGCGTTTTGTCTCTATCCACCTGAGTTCTACTTCAGACAATCGACCAGAAATTGCCTCCCCCGACGGGAGAATGGTGCCGGACAAAGGCGTGGCGGAAGAAAATATTTCCATCTCCAAGGACGTAACACCACGGACAATGCAAAACTATTAGGGTGTTAAAAGCCTCAGTGGCTTATGGACCGGGGCGATGATTTTTATCCTATTAAAGTGGAATTAGCCCCTACTTTCATTAGAGTAATGGTCGTCAAATGGAAATCCCTGGTGGCTTTGGTGAGGGTCAAAACAAAGGATTTGGCGATTGTACTCATCTGCCGCCCAAAAGAGGACTCCTACAAAGGGCGGTTGGCCGTGGTCCATGGGCGGCTCCAACACAGATGTGACTGTTTGACGCTTTGTCGCCCACCTTTGTCTGCCCACTACCCAAGTTGTCAGACACAAAACGCCCGACCACACTCAAGCCTCGTCCAGGCACCTTTAGGAAAACATTTCAAATAGTGGGAAAAACCTCAAAAGCTGGGTAAAAACATTCGAGGCAAAAAGTGAAGATGGATTTGCTCGTCGTGTTCTTTTGACTATGTGGTAGGATTTTTAACATGTGAGAGATCGGCAAATCTCGTGGTAAACAGGAAATGTGAACCGTGGATGACTTCGACGTGATACGAGCTTTTGATTAGATTAATAGGACATATTGATGTCCCTATTATGCCTGTCACGAACAGACTCTTTGATATATAGACTAATAGCTAGCTATATGTAAATGTATCTATATCTGCATGTTGTGCAGATTAAGTTGCATATCCCAAAATGAGTAGGACGCCATTGGCCTATTGATAATCATTCTATAATCGATAGGGAATTATCTTCTACCATCACATTGACTACTGAGGTGATGCCGTATATTCCATTATTTTTAATTAAGGTCTTTGAAATTGTTTAATTTAATCAATGATTAAGGCTGGCATACTGACAATCTGAAATGTATGACAGAGCATAGAAAAGCCAAAGAAAAAACAAAATGTTCTTGTATTGACAGAAACAGAACTAAACACTGATTCTTTCATAACAATAAAGGTGCTGAATTGTCACTTAAAACAAACTCTCAATCTAAAGTTATGATTTAATCATATGCTTCCTGTACGTTTGTTACATGACTCTCAAATAATTGGATACTCTACCCCGGGTACTCTATTGATAGATTACTCAACAAAAACGCACAATTTCAGCTAAGAAGATGTATTCCCTAACCTCTCTTTGCTGGTAGACCTAGTACAGATCTGGAACGTTACCTCAGTCGATGTCTTTGAAGGCTTCTGCTAGGTTACCCGAACAGTCATATTGATTTTGCAGTGTGGTGCACTAGCTTGAGGGGAGGGAGACATCAAACTTTTTTCTACGGATTTTTCTAAACACCAAAGGAACTTGATTCATTGTATCCATAGATAGACTAAGTGTATACGTTTCTTCCATGGGTGATATACCAATCCTCAACTACTAACTCACTAGAGAATAGGTTTTTGGCACAATAGTTTTAATGGTGTTAAAGAGTTCCTTGGTGCTTTTTAAGGAAGATGAAATATGTAAGTGAGAACCCTGCAAATTTAACTCTTTTTCGATTCAACCAACTCGTAAATGATGAAATTGGAGGTGAGATACTGGAAATGACATTAAACCTTATACCTTCTTTAGCCTCCTCCTCTGCAAATGCGTACTATGGACAATCAAACAATTCTGAAGAAAATCTGAAGACTGATGAAGTAAACAGATGGTAAATACACACACAAAACACAATCGCAAGATCAGCAGCCGACGTAACGGCCTTCTGTATGATAACATTGTTCTTTCTGATAAACGAAACGGAGTGAAAATTACATGAGGGTGAGGTCAATGCGCTCTTATCACTCCCCACATACTATGCCTCTTATCTTTAACTATATTTAGCTGTGTACAAGAATGTCTATTTACAAAGGAAAATAATGATGTGGATACACATTAAGAAAAATACTTTATTGTACCTAATTAGTCTCCATAATACAGCTGTTATCTATAGGTAATTACCTGAAAACATAGGACAGGTACCTCCCACCAGACTCAGCAGGGTACGGTGTGACTATTTTGCTGTGTCTGCATTAACTGTGCACATCTCCCAACAGAAAAACGGCTGGTGTTCCCAGAAAGCCCCACAGTGCGGTTGCTAGATAGGCTTCTACAATCTAACATTCTCAGTCTAATCCCTGAGAGTGAGGAACTCATCAGTGTAAACAGTAGGTTATATATATACCTTTGAGGTATTGCCTCTTCACTTAGCGGTTGTATGTAGATACATTTGAATCGATGGCAGCTAATCTTTCTTCTTTCTGGGTCAAAAACAGCTTTACTCTGATTAATATGAGGGACCGATTGCATATCTGGTGATTTCTAATATACCATACTTACACTGTAATCTTAACAAAGGATTTGGATCAAATCACTGGTTAGAACTCCCCAATCAGGAAGTGTGCTGCTAAAGGTCTATTCCACATTGAAAGCTGGCCCCACTTGTATCATACTTACCTAGATATCTAAGAGGGAATCATTCTCAAAATACAATACTTGGGTGCAATGTATAGAAATAGAATGCTTGTGAAGCAGGTGCGCGGCCAACCCTCCATACATCATTAATGAGGCCCATAATATAAGGATGTCCTTGGTATTTGTTTTTTAATCACTATACATAAAAACATACTTCATATGAATTTACGCCTGCAGCTGACACCTGCCACCCACTTGGATATTTTTGAGCTGTCATTATCGGGCTGGGATATACCCGTTTGTAGGTAAGATATGCACCGCAACACTCCATGGCCACTGTATCGCTGCGGCAAGATATTATGTATCTAGCGACGAAAAGAAACATTCAAGACCTTTGACATGAAATTCTGTATCTTTCTCAGCACTATACAATGACATTCCATTACAATAAATGGAAATGGATTTAGACTTATGAAGAATTTACCAAATGTAATGTGGGGAGGGGGGGGGGGGGGCGTGGGGGGGGGGGCGGATTCCCCACCTCCAATTTTGGGGCCAACATTTACATATTTTAATACAAAATGGCCCTGGCAAAAGGGCAGGGAGGAATTTTTGGAATTGCACGCCTCCCTTTTAAAACTTCCTGGATCCGCCCCTGATTCTATAAATCAAAGGAAAATCTGACGCATTTGTTTTCAGAGCACACATTACTATCTATGGATCTATATCTTCAGTGGTTAGGATGCGATGGGCTGTCCTTCTAGGAACTGTGGAGAATGGTACAATAAAAACATGAATTCAAATAGAATTCCAAAACTATAGCACTAATCATCTGCCTAGTGAGGACATCTCGTTGACTGTTTTTCTCAAGCATATTGCATGTTGCTAATTATACAAAAGATATCTCGGAAATATCCTTTAGTATTAGTGGGATTAGAGATTGATCTCTATATCTTTAAAAAGCCCTGCATCGAAAACTTTAATAATCAGCTTGGCTATCATCATAATATAAAGGGAAAAGATACATACAGGTATATTATATATCCCTGAACATATACATTGTTATTCATTCGTCTTATTTGAATGTACCTTTGGAATACATCTATTCCCTAAAGATGGATTGCACTTCTGCTTATTGGTCTGTATAAATGTTTTTTTTTTTTAAATGATCAGCTAATTGTATAGTCTGGACAAAATCCAAATTAAAGCATAGATGGATCATAATGACTGATATATCACTTGTATCATTTCAAACACCTAGTATAAAATCAAGATATACCTATTTCTGTCTAAACTAAAATCGAAGTATAAAAACTAGGAAACATTTTACTTTTCCTATTCGGTTGATGTTCTTAGATCCTGCCATACATATAGTGTACAACAAACTTGGGTATGACGTTCTATGGACGCTAAACTAGGACACAATGTCCTGGGATTTTCTTTATACAAAAGCATAATAATTATATAAAGGAATAGATAGAACTGTAGGCCAGACGAGAAACATGTGAATATCATCATAAAAAATAGGAGAAATAATGATCGTATTTAGTTGCTGGGGGGAGGCTAGGGCTAGAGAAGCATTTGTGTCATTACAGCTCATGGCAATACAGCCTGGGAGAATCCTTGCCTTCTTTGTTCAATGACACCAATGTGTCCCTGATGATTACCATGGAGATAGACATACCAGAGTCTGATGCTGCCCTGGAGGTACCACTACCAGGGGTGCATCCCTGCCATCTCAGACAATCAGTAGTTTCCATTATATATATATATATATATATATATATATATATATATAATATTTATTTGTGGCAGTGTGTGTGTATGTGTGTATGTATGTATGTATGTATGTATGTATGTATGTATGTATGTGCGTGTGCGTGTGAGTGTGTGCGTGTGCATATTTCAAGAAAGAAAAGGTGATACATATATGTACGTGTCGAAAACACCTGTTGACTAAGTACATTTTAATGAAAAGGACTGTGACAAGAAAGGACGGTTTCAAAGGATATAATTATTATATCTATCTTGGTGTACTTCCTATATAATTAATTATGGCAAACATGTACCATCAAATCTTGCAGGTAAACATTTCAGACAGTTTTACGTTGTTCTATAGACAAAATAATGTCTCTTATAGTAGGAGGCGAAGTCGAAGGTGAGGCCAAGTTCAAGGACGGTGGTCATAAATGTTTCAGTTTTACTCTGGTCATTACACAGCCCATGGTCACAGGAGGACGACGTTTTATCCCTGTGTCCACCCAGACAGCGATTGAATTAAGTCGTTTTATAACGTCGTTAACAAGCCACATTACGATCGGGGGAAAGTCGCCGCGACTTTTCAAGGTAATAACTGGAACTGGTACTAAATTGCTATTAGGCCTACAGCAATTGCTAATTCCTGCTATTACAGTGACCCTTTGTTTCAATTCTATAGTCGTGTTGGATGTTGTGAACGCACATCAATTTTGAGACAAATCAAGTGCATATAAAAAAAGTGTAAATGTATCATCTTACTATTCATAATTTTCTTAGTTGTTGACAGGCATGCATATAAATATCGCAATCAATATTTCAAAATATTGGTTGAAAGGATTATACACAATAGAAGTGACAGTTTGAAAGCACTACTAAAACCATGAATATATCAAGTTTGACAAGGTGACGGCAAACATGTCTAGGAAGCTATTTCTCTTAATTTATCTCATTTATTTATATAGATATTTTATTCGTCTTAATGAGAGACTAAACACCAGCATCATGCAAGAAACATAGTATACAAAAGAAAAGATCAATTGAACTAGTTATGCACAATCAATCAAACCTCTAGGAATATGTGCTTAATTTGTGTTTTTTTAATAGCGCCACTAGTAAGTTGAACTTAACGAGTTTTATACGATATCACCCTGAAATTTGTTTACAATATTAATGTGCAATGTACTGTTTGACCCTGTCTTCTGTCAAAAGTCTAAGATATGATAGAAACAAACGGAGTAACTAATCTGGGCACACATATACTATTACGAAGTCCTCGAGAATCAGCTTACGCAATTATTGTGCTTGTGTTTTGACAAATAGCGACAGCTTGATTTGATGCCCCATCTTCTACCGTTCGTCTAGAATTAAGTTTCCAGTATACCTGAGATCGGGCTGGTTTCAGATTGTACCATAGCCTTTGGCTAAGTATTCTTCCATTCTCTAAAACTGCTGGGATTCTTATTCCTCATTTACCTCTCTCTCCATGCAGTGCTTCCTGCTAAACCCTGGATCATGCCACCTGTAATCTGGTAATAGGGTTAGAACCACTGATCACCTCCACGGAGTAAAGAAACATGCGCAGGTCGCGCCACCTGGAGAAAAATAACGGCAACTGTGTCAATCTTAGAGGTAGTCGGTATGCATACAGCGATGGGGAAAGTTTGAGAACTTAATCTCATTTCTCGAGATTTTCGCTCGATAATTAATTTTACGTGTTCTATGATGGTCTTCAGCTGCGGTAATAAGAGCTGACATCATACTTATCCTGAACGTGTGCTGAGAGATTGGACCATTAAGGGTAGGGGAATGTAATTATACGGACTGGGAGCACATGGCGCCACTTGCATAATTCAAGAGCCTTTCATTAGGATGATTACGGCCTTTATCAGTACACTATGAAAATTCGTCTAATAACATTTACGGCAATGATGGGTATTATGCTAATTAGGGGCCGTTGTCCGTAAATCTATAGCGCGCGTGACTCATAAGTCTGCACTGAAAAATGAAATCATGATTATATGAAGTCTTGGATATACATAATCTTAGATACTAGAACCTAGTGATGATAAGGAATGCACTCTCATATGATCCGATTATGAATGTTGTTGCTTTATCATCATATCACCTTTCAATTGGGCCGTGTCTACTGTTAACATTTCATATTTTCATATACCCTAAATGATTTCAAAGGTATAGAATGACATAATATCATACAAGTTATTATTTTCTCATGACATTTTCTTTCCATATATATGATCAGATGATACAAAACATAATGTAAAATTCAGCAGTGTTTCTTCTTGATTATTACACACTTTATACACAACCTGAAGGTGCAATTGATACTATTTCTTCAAAGGGTGTTACGTAATATGGTCAAAATGCTTGGATAGCATCAGAAAGTAGATGAATCGAGGATAAAGCCTTTTTAAATTTGTATGCAAATGAGGCTAAAAAATTATCATCAACAATATCAGTCTTGGGTGCTGTAATCCACGTCTGTTACATAGCACTTCTAATCAAAGCCTTTGTATTCATACAGACCACATGCATGGTTATTTCCAGCTGTCCTGTATATATGACCTCTTATGGTTGAAGAGTATATCCCTGTAGTGAGGTCATCAAGAGGAGCAGATCTTATGTGCAGACATCCGGAGCTGCTCTATATGTGAGCAGGTCAAGTGAGTAGCCCAACTTTTGACACCTTCGCACACACTCGTGTCGGTAAATAAGAGGTTCTGTGTGAAGGAGAGACTTGGAAAGGCAACACTCAAACCCAAACACGGTTAGACTACTCGGATACAGCATTGAACATCCGTCTGTATTTAACCTTACACTGCCAGCTGGCCACATGGTTTATAGAGAAGGAAAGACGAGTACATTTTGGCACCGTACCCTTCTACAGGCTTATTCATTACCAATGAAGATCTGAATATTGAAGTGAAGGCAGGAAAATAAAGCTTGTCTCTGTGGCTTATTGAGAGTTGTGCCAGTGATATCTTGTTGAAATACAAACTAGAGGTATGGTAAACCATGAATATTTGTGAATTACGAAACATATGATGCGATTGATGTAAGAGGGTTCGGAATGTAATATTATTTGCCCTCAGTAATATTGAGCTGTTCTTGTTGAGATGTGTATATATAGATTTGGCGGCTCAGACTGGGCCGGGTCTTATCCCCGCCCGGAGGGTTGATCAGATCAGTGTTGGGAGCTGGAAGATGTCCTCCAGGGCTCATCATGTGCACCGCCCAACCCGTTCCCCTCTGAAGATATGCATGTCCACGTTTACGGCGCCGTTCTCTACCTAATCAAATATCATCTGACTTTGTGGAACATTTTCTGTATTTGTACTGTTATCCTTTCACAATTTTCCCCATAAAAACAGATAAAACGAAGATTATAGAAAAGGTACAGACAACGTTATAAGCAGATCCAGACAATTTTAAAAAGGAGGTCACACCCATGTAACTTTTTCGGCGGCCCTCCGGAGCCTTGAGTTCTTCATCAAATATAATTGATATTTGGCCTGAAAGAAGGGGAGCGGGAGCCCCGTGCGTCTCTCCCAACATCCGCACCTGCATTTCCGATCTTTCCCATTGATTTTGGGTTTTCTATCAACGTAAGTTTTTTTGTGTTTCAAACTTGTGCACAGTCTTTACGTGCAGCCACAAAATAGTGCATGATGCGTCCGTAGGCCCTATGGCAAAATGTCAAAAGTGAATAACAACATACACTACTTTTTGTTCTTAGATACATGGTATTACATTCTATGTAAGGTATTGCATAAGGGTCACGCAACTGGGACAATTTCCAGTGGTCCATGAATGCCTAAGGGTTTTGAACGATTCTATATTGCAACAGACCTTGTGCTTACCGCGTCACATGTCTGTTTTTTTAAGTGATAATCATGGATATAATATCCATAGCAATATGTGAATGAAAGTTAAAGTATGAGATGATAGCTTTATGATAAATAAATGATACAATACAGAATGTTGGTCACATCTTTTCGAGTTCATTGATTGACCTCATTTACTAAATGACCAAATACAACCATTGTAGCACCGTTCCCCTTCCTGGTCTGGCAGGTGAATATGACGGTCTTTGCTAAGGAAAGTGACCTAAAGTGCACCGAGAATTAATATGTAAACTGAAAGGGGCACTCAGTTTGAAAGTTCTTTTTTCTGCTGTAAAACTATAAGAGAAAAGCCGCACTTCACATTCTTGAACAGCTGTTGAACTTAGATAAGCGTCTATAGTTAATCTTATACCAGATATCAAGTGCAATAAATGGCCATCATCCTGAGGGACACTGTGAGTGATATGTTAACATAGGAGTAATATAAGGTCTCTTATCTACATTGAAGGGTCAATAAAGATGATGTTCAATCCAAGTTGTGTGTGTTTTATAATCTGTGTTTGCCCTATTGCTGTGGGCGTCTCACTACAGACACGTATAAGGGGGACGACGGTACTTTATCAACCCAGAATATATCTGTTAAGTCCAAAAACCACACTTCACCCACAAGACGGCATTGTTCAACATTGCCGGTTGGGCAAACCTACCCAAATCCTAATCTGTTTATCTTCTCCTTAATAAAACCACCCGCTGGACAATCATGATCCTCTTACACATTTCCCAAACATATACAGAACGTGCCTGCCAAACAGATGACCCTCCACATCCTAAGCTATTTGAAAAACTATTCTGTAATCAAACAACCTTTGAATGTCAAACAAGTTTTGATCTTTAATAATATATTCTCAACCACAACGTATCTATCCCTCTTACAGACATAACACAACACACACTTTGACCTTTTCGCCCACGTAGATCACCATAATATTTTCCATCATACACTCTCCATTTCCATTAGGGAGCAGTAAAACAGGTAGATGGTCATAACCAATGGTCCCATATGCCCTCCTATAGTGAGGGGATTGGCAGGCAAAGTGTTGAGCCAAAATCATGAGCGATAATAGGTGCACGTTGCGACAGGACCCGTCAGCTACCAAAATTTTAGTCCGTCTCAGACCCACAAGGTGTCTAGTTACCTACTTTGAGTAGCAAGTGGCAAAGGACGGAACTGCAGTCTACCAAACTGTATCCTGGCGCAGGTCACGTGATTAGATGGCAGGTGCATACAAATGGTGTGACCTTGACCTTGTGGGTAATCCGCGCGGTGTGGGGCGCCCCCTAGCGGGGCTTGATCCGCCCTGACCCGTGAGAACGGGGAGACGCCGCGTCTATATCTTTACTGAACCTACTGGAGGAGGAGACACCGTGGAGGAGGAGGGGGAGGGCATGTGCATAGGTTCACTGCTACATGCACGGTAGGGGGAGGGCGTTTGTTCAAACCTCGGCAAGTGCACGTGGTTGTAAGGAAATGAAAATCAGAAACATCCAAAAGAGATCGAAGGGCACTTGGAAAAGCGGAAAGAACAGTTCATATAAAAATATAAACGCCTTAGATAGCAGGGCCAGACACAGTTTTTCCGAAAGGTGTGTGTGTGTGGGGGGGGGGGGGGGGGTCAGCATACAGGCTAAGTTCTGAAACGGTGTGTATTTGCACGCATGCACGTGAATTTCCCCCGTCATTTGGTAGTTTAGGGGTGCACCAAAAAGAGGTGGGGGGGGGGGGGGGGAGAAACCCCTGGATCCGCCCGTGGATAGCATACCTAGGTGGACCATAATGTTGCGTGGGGGAGATAAAACAAGAGATAATAGCCAGAATAAAAGTCATAGAAGAGGAAAGACTCTAGTAGTCCTATGAAGATACGCTTCTAGAAACAAGTAACCAAAGAACAATAGAAATAATGTACGTATATATATGTATTATAGATAGATTATGGTGAAATATATTGGATTTGATGGACAGATAAGCCATCTAAAGATAATTTAGGAGACACAGATAACTAGTTTTCAGTAAACATCTAAATAATGGTGCTTGAACATGATCAGATATAATAATGAAAAGTTGTCCTTTCAACATGAGACAATTAACTGGAGCATTCGTATAACAGTATAGCTAGAGCGGGTATGATATCCTTTCCCAAATGCCCAGAAATATCTAGATCTTCTGAAAGCTGCTATGCTGTAAACCTTAGCTTCATATCATTCCGTCCGTATGTATTATTCCACAAATATGCTTACACTTCGTTCCCACAGATGACCATACCCCATTTAAGTGTGTATTTTTTGCATCATACATAAATTTTCCTTGCAGTTGGACGTGGAAGATTAGAATTATTGAAAATCTTCCAGATTAGGTGTTAGTATAAACACCTGCACAAAGAAAACCATTAAGTCTTTCCCTCAGGTCTCCAGGAACACATTTACTTACCGCTTGTGAGGAAATCGAATATTCATGCTCGAGGCCAAACAGCAATAAATCTGCGCATTATGTCTGAGTCATTTAGTCTTCCTTATTTCAGAAAAATGCTCCTATATGTGATCTAACTTACGTGCTGGATAGATAAGGTGTCATGGTACGTTATGCATAGTGGCTGCGATCTGTAATTCTCCAATTCAGTTTAAGCGTAACAAATATTATGTCAAAGGGGGCCTATATAAAATGTCAAAACTTCGACGGTAAAAGAATAAAAGTGATTTAGGCAAAAGTGATTTAAATTCACAATTTTGTAAATCTTGGTCTGTTATATTCATTCAAACGTCGCCAAATAGAAAACTATGACCTTTTATAAGACGGCAAGGTAAGTGCTATGATTGTTTAATCAAGTAGGCCTACCTGAAGGCCGCAAAGCGTTGCCGAACCCTTTATATATCCTTAAGTCACATCGTGTGAGACCCGCCCACCTGTCTATCCAAGAAATACTTGTTTTGAGCCCGTTGTATCAGCACTACATAATTATTTACTATAACAATAGTCTCTTTATAAACTGCTCAGATTTTAGAATAAGGAAGTATGATCGAAGAAATTCAATGGGCATCGGTCTACCTGTTGGCCTTTACAATGAAGATTGCACTATCCGCGTGTGCCTTCTCCACTAAATGATTAAAATTAATGAAAACGGGGCTAGGGAGCTTCTAAGTACTACCATGCAATAGCTACCATATTATAGCTCATTTATAATATTATATCAAACGATATGAACAAAGTTCAAATTGATTAAAAACTTAAACATGCACAAATTCCACATTCTTTCACTTTTATGTTTTGAAATAGAATTTCGCATTGAATATGTCATGCCAACCTTTGAAACTGCCCAAGTCACTCAGATTCCGCACCAAGGCCTTAGTTCTTGTTTAAGGACAAAAATAGGACTATTTAGGAGGATTTGGGGGGGGGGAGTCTATTGTCAGTAAGAAAAAACATCTTGGGCCAATAAAAAGAATATGAGACGCGGTTCCTTTCTCATAAAATCAATTTTTTCTCCATGTACAACAATGTTTTATGTGTCAAGACCAAATATTATGTGAGATATTCCAAGTAGAATTTAATAGATCTAGAAAATAAAACTATATATCTAATTTAATGATTTATGCAATTGTCCCGAAGATATGCCATTAGATAAAATTGTCAATTCTCAAATATGCGAATAATACATGAAATAGTAGTATGAAATAGTTTGCAAAGATCAACGTAAAGAGAACTGTAGCAGAAATTGATCGCATGGCTCTATTATTACCCTGAAAGTGTTATAACGCAAGATAAGGAAGGAAGAGACCTGTTAAAGAAACATGCATGGTCTCGGAAAACAAGATTAACTTTACATTTCACTCCATAAAAGGATAGGACAGCAAATAATTTCATTAAGAGAGTTTTGGGCATGTTGGTGACTGTACAGGAAATACTTCCTTGGTCCACGCTGTATATAAAAGCAGAAGGTGTTATAAAGGCACTAGCATATAAAATAATGCATAGTCTTCTTAAAGGGCCATATCTAGTAGGTGATTTTACCGATGACGGGCGACGGGCGACGTTACCAGAAATTCTCCCAGTCGCCTGTTGCCCAGTGATGGTAAAATCGCTTAGTGGGTAAGGGCTTAATAGTACATGTGTATTAACATAATTGTATTTGATATGTCCATGTATTCCAAGGGTCTGTCTGCATGATTCAACAAACCTATTCTTGTGAATTTTCATATTTTCATTATGTTTCTAACGTTTTCCCCAAATATATACTGGCAAAACCATACATTTTCGGAATTTTCAAAGTCTATACCATAATTATACAGGTAATATACAGTCTAAATCAACATGAAAATTATTCCCATCAGAGTGCTGTAACTTTTATTCATGCTGTTTCTATCAATTGAGGAGATTTCCGGATAATGACCCGGAAGGGTCTGTCTGCATGATTCAACAAACCTTCCTTGCCACTCTACCTTTTGATGATTATCTATGTTACTAGAGATTAACATCCCTGATTAATCTATATTGGATGCATATGAAAACTTGCTTGAATCGACCTCAAAATATATTTGGTAAACACCAGTGCAATAACACCAACCTACACATGTGCAACAATCTCGATGCAATTTTGTCTACAAATCTCATCATACAATTCTCACTGTAATGATCTACATACCTTAGTGTCATATTTGGTTTCTAACATTCTTCCTATCTGACATCAGATCTGAAAGCATTCCCAAGTTGTAAAATAGGCCCAGGAACTATGAAATTATAACCTTCAAGTATACATGTACAGCTTAGATCTCAAGGGATGCACTGTATATTCTATGTATCGAGTTAGACCACACATACATGCATGTATACACAGAAATAGCACAGTACGTGTGCCATATGCCAGGTCCGGCACGCTATGACAACCGAGTAGGATCGAACTATATTATATCTGAAGGATTTACCCTGCAGGAATAGATAAATAGTCTGCACTGCCGTATTCTGCTAAGCACACTGGAGCTGGGATGTAAATTTCTGCCCACTTAATCCTAGCCTTCTCCTGATCAATCAAAGCCGGCTTATTATAACCACCACTGATGGATAATGACATAAAGGGAAATACTGGGACTCCTGAGCTAAGCCTGTCGATTTGATATTCTTATAATCCTCTTTGCCATCCGATATGTAGATAATGAGCTTAAGGATGAACTTACTAAACAGTTAAATACATTCCATGAGATACTGTTTTATAAAAATGCATTAGGGGTTTGATAATATTATATCAGAATCGTTTGGTGTGGTATATGTATCACTTTAAATGCGAAATTCATTTGACTGTAAGATGCCCGTTGTAACTTCTTCATGAACTGCTGTCTAAACTGATCGGTAGTTATACTCTTAATGATAAGTAGTGGCGACGGAGAAGGGGTACCCTGAATAACCGCCTCAGGACATGCGTGTAATTGAAATCAATGTCTTTCAGTTTGTGGTTAACCTCTTTAACAATACATTTTTCTTACTTCTTTTGTACTTTATCCCGGCCTTTGTATTTCGTTTTGTTTGCTTTTGAATGGACAACCTGCAATTTGTAGCTATGACCTTCTTGTATTCGATAGTATTTAATTTGTTAAGCTTTGGCAAACGTATACATCAGTTGTATACATGTACACTTGCCTGGCCGCTCTGGGGTAAGACGGTCAAGCTCTCATTTTACTTTACGTTGAATACTAAATAATTCTATGGACCGCAGTCCTGGTTGTGAAAAGCTGAAAGGGCATAGGAAACTTGAAGTATATAATTATGATGAAGAAAACCAACAGAGTAATAGGAGTAAAAGACATTCAGATCATGAAACAACAAGCTAGATCACGTGTGATGACTTTTTCTTTTTAAAATAGATAATATTAACATCTAGCCAGTTACTTTGGTAGATCGGTATGTTCTATAATTCAGTTGTACCCGTTAAATAATTATGGTGCAAGCAATTCTAAGATAGTGCAAGAGACGGATTTTGGATGACCAAGTAGCCAAAAATTAAGGGCCCGTTATCTGGTTATACTTATTTTTCTAATATCTCCTTTGCTAGTGGAAGTGGCAGTAGAACTAGAAGTATAGGAGTGTAGAGAGACCTACGATCCTAGAGTTACCAACTTGGTTCAAATGGAAAGGATCTACCTTTTGAGGTGAGAATATCTAAGGTTCACAATAGCACTCAGTTGACTTTGAAGATCACCCTCTGAACATCTATACTCTGGATTCTACAAGTAGATGTTGGTTGGTTGGTTATTGGGGTTTAACGCCGTAGCAACATCTAAGGTCATATCACAGCAAGAACAGGGTTTGACAGTTCTGTATTTGACAGTTCTGTATTTGATGATCTATAGAATGAACGGATCTATGAGAAGAAAGAGACCATACTCCTACACATTAACCGAGGCAGGTGTTCTTTAATGTACAGGGTCCCATATGCAGGGCCCTACACACAACAACCGGTAGTCTACTAGAGACCTTCGACAATGCCAATGGGAGACATGTAGCGGGGAGTAGCAGCCAGCCCAACCAAGCCCAGAATTAAACCCAGGATGCCCTAGAAAACAGGCAGACATGCTAACCACTACCACCCCACACGCCTACAAGTTGATGTAAAGATATATATATATATATATATATATATTAATTATTTAGACCTACATGCTATGAAATGAACATGCAACTCCCCAATTCCGATCATTTATTTATGCAGAAAATTGATTTTTGTGACATGGTATTCAATGAAATATTTCATTATGTCCCATCATATCATGCCAAGTTCGCTTTTGAAAAATATCGTCGTTAAATTTTCATTTTCTGTTAAAATATGAAACTGAATGGGCAGTGTTCGCGTTAATCGTATTTTAAGTTTATCATTGGAGCACTTTAGTTTTAAGCATGCAATATCTTGCATACAGGTTGCATGACTCACAAAACTCCATGAAGAACTCAGCTTTTTCCCCTTTGTATGATTTTTCCCCCAAAGTCAATTACCATCAGATAACAGCGCAATTTTCAAAAGGGCAATCATTGTACTTAAGTGTTCTAGTTTAGAAAGGAGAGAGCAACACATCTTGAAGACCTACCATGAATAACATAGCACATAAAAACAAGGCCATAGGTTGATTATTCATTCATTCGAAGCTATATCCACACCCATTCTGGGCCCTAGTTGAAGAGCGTTCCCCAGACGTTTAGTTGATAAAAAGTTAATTGTCCTTGTGTTTCTAGCACCTCTTTACAGTCGTAAGCATGGGTTATCATTAGATAAATTCTTTGGCCTGATGTGAACCTTCAGGCGGTATGGCCGGGAAAAGGGACATTCATCCGCAGAAAATTGACAGTTATTCGAGTAATAACTCCCACAACTTAGTCATAACTTTGTGATAAAAAGGGAGAGAGAAGTCGTAAACTGCTCATAATATTTGACAATGCTGTTGCAAAATTTCTGAGAGTTCTTGTGACTGGTCAGACTTACCCACCCTGAAAATATGGCCGACAAGTGGACACATTGGACCTTGAATACATGATTATTACTACAAAACGAGGAATCAACATAATTATGCCCTGGTCCTGTGAACCAACATTTTGTTGTTGGATTGTCACTTATAAAGGTATTTTATATATGATAATCAAACTTGGTTATGACAAGAAAAACTTATTATTGTGATAAAAACTAATGGCACGTTTCACACTCGGGACAAGTCCAAGTCATGCCATAGTCTTTCTCAAACTCAGGGGGCACCAAAAAAAGAGTATGAAATTTCGTGGAGTTGGTTTTCCCATTTTTTCGTGGCCACGATAGTAATTCGTCCCCAGAAAAGATGTACGAAAATTTCGTGGACATTAAAATTCAGTGAAAAGTCACACTAAAGTAATTCCCAATGTATATTTTCACCTAATGTATGTTCCAATGTGTATTTGAAATACATTGGGACAATTTGAGATTGCATAATTTTGAAAACGAAAATGGGGAAAAAAATCCGTGACAGTTTTTGGTTTCTAAAAACCCATGATAAGTACATGGCCCTATCGTGGGTTTTATAACTTTTCGTGGATGTAATTTTTTGCAGTTTTTTTTGGTGGCCCCCCTGATGTAGCATTTATTGGAGTATTTGATTAGTACAGCAACTTTAGCCCACAGATGACAGCAAAATCCCAAAGCAATTAAATTGTATTTCTCTCCTAATCTTAAGAAATTCATAACGCCTGCCCAACAAGTCGATGAGTTAGATGTACACAATATCATAAGCTTGACCAAAAACTAAGTTCTTATCAAAATGTGACTCAGATGTAATCATTGTTGGAGTCACTTTCAGACATAGACCTAAGTTTTCTTCATAAAGACTCGACTGTTTATTACAAAGAAGCTCTAATTTTGTCCAAGGAAGACACGAATTTCCTTTAACAAGTACAATAATGTTTCTCCCCCAAGCCCAACTAAATATGGCAGTGCATATTTTACTGAATATAACTAGTAATAAAAAAGGAAACTACACATGTCATCATGGCATCGTTTTCCAGTTTACCTTTCAATTACATCTTTTTCTATGTACAATTGTGACCCGATCAGGGGAAAATGCATTCCGTGAGGGATTTACTTAGACCCATTTTTGATGTAGGGCATGTTTAAGCTTTCAGATAATACCTAGCATGTCTAAATACAATCATTCTTAAAGGAGTTATATCTTATATCATAACTTTAATTTAAATTTCCATGGGAACCAAAATAGGGGAAACTGGGTTATTCTTGAAGCGAAGGGAAGACCTTCCGTATGTGAGATGTGAAACTAATAAACAGTGATCAGATAACATATGATAAGAACCCTTGGAACATCCTTTACCATCGGTTGGTCAATTATGCTCTAGCCATATTTGAAAATTATAACATAATATATGTATTTTTCAAAATGCATACATCCTCGGTTGTTTTGTTAATAGCTTAGGTAATTTCTGACAGACAGTGTAATTATACCCTTTAATAAATATCCATTTCTGCGTGAAACACATTTAAGTGATCAGATGTAGAAAATAAAGCCTCTGTTATTGGCACTGATGTTCTTTAGATATATTGATCTTATTATGAAATTCAAAACTGAATGTCAAGGGCAGGTGTCCAGACTCAAATAACGCGATCATGTCTAAGCCTTTGCACGTATGATACAAGGATCCTGAGTCACAGAGTTATTGCTATTTCACTGAATAACCCACTGATAACCCTTCTCTATCCGTGAGATGGAATACTTAAAATCAGCAGGTTGTAATACTACATTATCGGACATTCAAGAGAGAATAAGGTGCAAATTTAATAACATGTGATAGCGTCTGCGCACTCTGTATTTCCAACCTTCAGATGGTATATATGGCGAGTGTGTAAAAACACAGAAGTCAAATGCTATGCGAAAATGCAGGCCTGGATGTTATAAATACACAACTTATAATGCCCCGTCAGCTAGTATATTGACATGCATATCACCTTCCGCCATAGAAGGTCTAACTTCAACACGGTGGCCCTGGACGTATCGATACTTCTCTGCCCTTCGGCACCTGGAGAGGAAGAAAATGTCTACGGTGTCTCATCCAGTGTTAAAAAACAAACCGCTATCTTTGATCATCTGCCAAAAGGAGAGGCCAAATACAAGGCGTTAAGGTTAAATGATCAACTGAGCTATGCTTCCCGATGTACAGGCCTATTTATCGTACAGAACTCTAGATGTATACGGTTTTAAGTCAATGTTATATGACCTAACTATACATGTTACATTAGTTCAAGTCAGATAAGACGCTAGGTTGAGTATGGTGTACTATGAATTCTTTGGTGTGAACTATCAAGTATCATTTTGCGTGCAAAATGGCCATGGCCATGACCTACATTTCAGGGATAGACGTCACGGTTATACTCCTACATCACATCACAGTATCGATATTTCAATTATGAAAAACAAAAAATGATCATGTAAAAATATGTGGGAACTAAAATTACTTTTATAGCATTATTGACAAAAGTAGAAGATTATTTTTGCTGCTTTTCATAATTATTCATCTCTTTGTCACCTTTCAGTTCTTGAGTTCTTTTAGAATCAATTCCCTTGAAACGTTATCTTCATTCTAAATAACATGTACAGTACGTGATACCTTGACTTTTCTAATTTTCATCAAATGGAAGGAGGTTAGTATTGCTAGTGATACTCATACAGAATCAGTGTCCTCTATCTTTTTCGTGTTGAACATAGAGCTGCATGCTCATTTGTGAACTTTGTATTAGCTATGTTACTCTTGTTCTTTAAAGGACAAGTAAGAAGACGAGATACACATTAATGATTGCTTATCAGCAGGCAGACAATTCATTTTATGAGCAAAGGGGGCTACAAAGACATGTACAGGAAGGCTTTTGATAGGCGTGATTAATTTCATGTTCCCAGACTCTGGATACGGATTTACAATTTTGTATAATTTGATAAAAATTCAAACAAACTATTTGAATAATAAAACACACAAACACACACGAGTCAGAAGACAAGATGTTGTAGGTCAAGTCTATATTATTTACATACAAAAGATAGTTTAGAACAGATTGTGTATGGCAGTAAATCCTAGTCATTTTATATTGCAGATTATATTTCGGGAATTCATCTGTACATAATCTCTATGGTCAAAATCCTAGAGCTATTAGTCTGATAGTTATATTTAGAATTGTATGACTCGAATCGGATCTGTCCATAAGAAAAACTCTGCACAATACTATCAACGGCTTTCAAAGCATACACTAACCTGTTTCACAGGACTAAACTAAAATAGACTAAGATATTACCGGTATATATTATATTATATGCTGTTCAGTGCACATCTTGCCACGTCCTCCATCAAGATATTATATATTATATATGTAAATAAGGTATAAGGTTCTTTTTTGCTGGTGTAGCAAATAATCCATAGATTTCCAAGGGGACGGGGATGCCGATTGTGCAACTCTATTGTAATACAGAGCTCCTGTATACATACTCCCGGCTCAGCATGCCTTTATAAGTACGTCGTCTTTTACCACCAAATGTCAGATACAGAAGCCGACCGCCACAGATCCCCGGCTTCTAAGGCCATTGCATTGAACAGGGCCACACAGGTACAGCTTCCCAGAGAGGGCGGAGCACTTTCCTCCGCTTTGTACATCTTGAAAGCAGGGGGAACAAGCACCACTACATATGTGGAGAGTCGGTTCCTTTCCCAGAGCTATTCGTCAGAGGCAGTACTTTCGGACGGACCCATTAAGATCACAATGCCCATGTCACCTTATTGGCCCGGCTTATTTGGGGTCCTGTGTTCTCAAGAGGAGCACACTTAAGATCCCCAAGCCAAGCCCCCCAGGGAAGATAAATTAAGATCACAGGCTATTTGTTTTTGCCTTCTTGTTTTTATCCATCCTGCGTTCACTGACCGTAGGTCAAGGTAAAACGTAATGACTAAATACCACAATCAAGGGTCAGGAGGTCATACTGTGACCCTCCGGACCCAACAACAAACCCCAAAAGAAGGTAACAAGGGGGCAGGGTAAATATAGGCCTACCTGTACTTCTGGTAATTGGGCAGCTGACTGCAGGAAAGGGGGGTCGTCCTTGGATCTCTCTCCGGTCTGGACTGGAGTCTGTGTCGGGGGGTGGAAGGTCTCCTCCAGTGTCCTTGTGAGCGACTTGTGGGATGGGGGAGTAGGTGATGGAGAGGGTCTGTGTCAGTCTGTGAGCGTCTCCTCTCTGAGGCTGTGACCTAGCAGTGGCTGTGAGGGGCAGCAGGACGCCTTGTCTGCTAAATGAGAAGCTAGTCAAGCGTCTCTAGAGTGCCAGCAATAACCACAGCACCACTACAGCAGCGGCGGTAGTTGTGATAGTAGCAGTAGTGGCGGTGGTGACAACAACGGAAATATGCGGGTACCTCTGAGCCACACCTCCCAACTTTTCTCAGGCTTGAGGTGGGGGTGGAGGTAGTATATGAAAAACTCCAGTAGGAACGGCACCACTAACCACCCAGGCGTGAATCGACCACTCCTCCTCTCCGCGGGTCTCTCACGAACAAGAGTCGCGCCTGTTTTCTTGTAATAATGACGTCGGGGATACCCCTGTTAGGTCAGCCGAGACACCGCTGTTCACGTAACAGCCACACGAAAACACATAACAAATATAATTATAGATCCAAGGTACGCACTAAGAAGTGGGACCAGCTCGGAAGTAGGCGTCTAGAAATAAACACCCAGAGAGCCGACCCTTGCTGGCACTGTTATTGTTACACTGTGTGTTGTCTTGTACTCTGAAATAGCACTTCAATTCCCGTATACGTATTGTGCTTTCTCCGACTCGTAAAAGTGTAAAATTGTTGCGTGCGTATTGCAGCTATGTATGTTAGGGTATGTCAGAATATTAGACCCATCCAACGTCGGGGCATTTTTGCTCTTGAATACGATAGCAGTGCCTGGAAGCAGGTTTGCGGTTCCTCCAGCATATAAGTTGAACCTGGAGGATCGTGGCGCATGTATGTGCTACCCCATGCCTATTGTACCAGGAGGAAAATCGATCTGGTCTGCCGATCACGACAACCCCTCAGAGGGGATGCACGCCAAGCCTCTCTGTTTCTCGGCAAGCCTTAAGATTATAACACAAGGACGCTATTGATGAGCCATTAAACTCCAGGGTCAAAGAGATCAATATTTGTCAACAGACGTAAACCGTTAGTCCATGTGAGAGCCCCTGCTTTCAAATAGCCACCAACGACAGCATCCCCAAAGCAGCTATAAATTGTATCTCGAAATGGTCCTAATGGCGTTTTAGGGTGAATCCAATGATTTTCAAATCTTCAAAAATCCAGCAATTCTTAGCTCAATCAGGAATTTCCGGGACAGTATGGAAAATGCCTCTGGTCATGTAGGCTAATTATGTGTGTAGAAAGGATACACACCAACACATTTCTGCGGCGTCGCACCCTTAATTCCCAGCCTTCCTCGTCCCCCAAAGTCTCTGAAGCGTGACGCTGCGGTGCCTGGTCACATCAGACTGAAGACCTGGCCCCAAGTCCACAGAGGACCAAACAGCCTGAATATGGACAGAACCTGGCACGGTCGGGGGTCAAGCTTTACATTGTCCGCTGCCCTATTCCCCTCCAGCACCCGAAAAGCGCTGACGTTCGCCGTTTCCATTCACCGCCCTATAACGGCTTCGTTGGCAGGTGCGCCAACCTGAGAGGAAGGAAGGGCTGAGGTCGGGAGGACCTTATTCTGAGATCACGATTTATAACCAAAATAACCCCACTGAAGCTTAGTCACCCGTAGATTCCAACGCACAGTGTTTTCATTTTCTGGCTCTGATATTTCAGGAGTAGCTGGCCAAGAAGAATAGTTGGCCGTCTTTAAGGGAAGGTAAACAGCGTTTGTTCACACACCTAACCACCTGAGTCAGCATCTTTTGTGCACTCGTGCTTAGCCCCCAAGGGATGCTCAGATCCCAACACTCACTCTTTATTAATCCCATTCCGGGTTCACTGATCAGAAACCGATTGCTATATATAACTTTCTAGTCGCAGCCAGCAAATATTATAATATGTTTTGAAAATAATCTAGCGACATTGGCATTTTTTGATTATCACGTTGAAAATAATTGCCGATGACAAAAAATGTTATCGCCAACATGAACATACATTTTTTTACATTCAAATTTAATTAGACTATATTTATAGAAATCTTTAAAGCACATACAGTCATTGCGTTTCAAATAATATTACTCTTGTGGAAAAAGAATCTTATTTCCCAGGGTGCGATATCATCACAATTGGACTTCACAATAATTGTTGGACTATTCTAAATGTTACATGGACCGATTTGCATCACGATAATTATCATAACGAAAGTTTTATGGTCGTCTATTTGGATTATTTTAATTTGTTCAATTCCAAAAGAGTTAAGTCGAGATAGTTATACCATCTAGCGATAGCCTGATCTGTGACATTTTAAGATCGTATTTTCGTATGACCTCATTAACTCGTGCAGTACAATGTAATTAGCAATGGAGAATGGTGAAATCAATGTATATTTCTTTCAAATAGCCCGCATTAAGATTAAAATCTTTCATCTTGCTAAACTGTCCGAACTGTGTGTGAATTAGTGCATATGCATTTATTTCTCTGTGTGCTCGTGTTTGCTGTTTCAATTAAGGAAGAAAAGATAATAATATTTAACGTTCCGACTGTGTGTGAATTAGTGCATATACATTTATTTCTCTGTGTGCTCGTGTTTGCTGTTTCAATTAAGGAAGAAACGATAATAATATTAAACGTTCCGAGAAGCACTAGAAATCATAAAACACAGATCTCCTTAAATACTACAATGGTGATTAAACTAGCCGTAGTTTAATTGTCAGAACATATCGTGGACAATAATTAGTACCACCTGGCTTGAAGCCCATCCCTGATCAAGAATATCAGAAACCTAGGGTGTCCAAAATTAAATATCAACACTCCCTGTACATTGGTACAGATGTTAATGTCTATACAAGAATGAATCACTGGTAACAGTATAGGCCTACAAGAGTGACGTCTATATTATAACAGTTCCCAAACTGACTCCGATGATCAGCAACAAGGTGTGCATTTATCAGATCCCCACACTCACATGCTCTGTTTGAACTTCTGTCTATAGCTCTATATACCATACCCATTCCTTGACGTCATGGATTGCCCGGCCTATACTTACAGTCTGTAGATAGTTTAGCCTTTGGGCACACATATCAAACACCTTTCACCTCCATGTGTTAGCTTCGTAACGTTCAAGTGATATTAATTTCATGTTAGATTGTCCACGGTGGGTGAGCTTGAAAGCATGTTTTCAAAAAGAAGTTTGATAGCTGCACTTAATGCTCCTACCAAACTTAATGTGAGGATGTGAACTATCCATCACCACTTTCCAAATTTCCATAGAGTAGTTTGTTAAGGGCAACTATTTTATCTAGCTTACATGCTGTCGGTTTATTGTGTTCCTTTGGAGTTCCACGTAATTGTGTTCACTTAAAATTGAAATTAAATCACAAAATGAAATGAGACTTTTCTCTCAGTATCATTTTGATTAGCTTGTTATCCATGGTCATGTCATGCGAGACCTCTATAAAGTCATACAACAAACTCTTAGATTGTGTTTATGTCGAAATCAGTTGCAAATTTCCATTACAATGCAGCATATGCTGTGCCCGTATAATTATATACTTAAATAACGACCAGTGGAAGCATCCAGTTAAGTACAATTTAATTAATACCTCTCTCTATAAACAGACACCATAAACAATTTATGGTCGGACTGGGATCTTTAGAATGTACTGACAAGGAATAACTACCCGAAGAAATAAGATAAAGTGGTAGCAAGTTATCTGTCATCGGAATTCTAGATTTATATAAGGCCTGAATACAAAGGAGGTGCCCCACCTCAAACCTCCAAAAGAGCCCTAGTCTATAAATGGGTGCACCTTCTAATTCTTGTACACAACATATAGAATATTTGACATAATCAACTCTTGGATACAAATAGGTTATATCGTATCAAAAGAAAAAAGTGCTTCATACTATTCATGCCATTCCCATTTATCACCACTCGTAATTTATAATCGTGCCTTTATTAGTTGTTCGATATGAAAACATTTATGCTATGCAATTTTCTTTCTCATATCAACCATCAGCATGTATGATTTATAAACCTTTCCCCAGTATTTAGATACCGGTCTCATTCAAATGTCTTTTATTTGAAAATAATCCTTGGTTTCTGCAATTTGTCAGGCTTTACAGCCTAAAGTAGCCTGAAGAATACAACCAGGTTACTGGCGCCTGCAATTGTACGGAAACCTGGTTTCAGTCCAGGTCTTTATTCTCGGGATCGGTAGTCTAGGTTTCGTCATAAAAACAGGCCAAAAGTTGACAGAAATTGTTCTGTTGTCACGCTGCGTGTAATCCCTAATTCTTTGGGCCCACAACAGTGTTTTATAGGGCCCACTGTATATTGTGATACACCACTCGTGCTCTTTCACGGGTTTGCCATCCTTGGCTCTAAGTCCTATACAAATAAGCCAAGCCACTGCAGTTCCACTACGAAAATACCGGAACAACATTTCTTGCATCACTCCCCACATACTTACTATAAATCTCTGATGCTCAGGTTATTTAACATGTCACATACATACAGACCCTCACCTGTTCCTTTACCTCTCTTTTTTCTCTCTCCAAGTTCCCTTCCCATGGGAGCATATTTTTAAATCCCACATTTTTAAAGCACTGTATGCCATAGATATTTAGTCCATGTCATTTCCCTAAGACAGAGACGACTAGATTATAGCGATGGTTTCATGATGGTCGGCTAAACCAGTTCATGACTTTCCATATTTGTTCTACAAGACATTCAAACCTATGTCTGCGCACCAGACCCCATATTATATCAAACGTTTTAAAGGTAACTTTATCGTCAATTTTACAAAGATCTATATATAATTTGAGTTTATAAGAATGCATTTAAAGTTTTCTATGAGGGTAATTGTAAGATATCCTGAGACAAAATTGTAAGATCAATCGATTCCTTTTCGCTGTCCATAAATTTATGTTTGACATATCTCACCGAATTCTTTAATTGCTTATGCATCCCAGGAAGTTTATCACAGGTGATTATCAACCTGCATTAAGCAAATACCAAGAACTTGCTTGAATTTACAATGGGAAGCATCAAGATAACAAAAGGGACATTTTTTCTTATCAGACATTGCACCTGAGGTCAGACAAATCGATAGTCACTGGTACTAACCATTCCAAATAGAAACCAATGGCTGTCGCTGCAATGTTATTCCATATTCTGATGAATATACTATTCTGTATTCTGATGAATATAAATTGCT
Source organism: Lepidonotus clava (assembly GCA_936440205.1). NCBI lineage: Eukaryota > Metazoa > Annelida > Polychaeta > Phyllodocida > Polynoidae > Lepidonotus > Lepidonotus clava. The sequence goes on from OW387135.1 coordinate 28,425,317, forward strand.
CAAGTGAATGCCTTCGTTCCCCTTTTCAAATGGATGTCATCTGACAATACGATAATGTGGTGAGAAAATAAAATTAATTTCATGCATTTGTCACCCCCTTACATTCGCATATACAATTGGGGGTGTAGATGGGGGGGTCCCATGTCGCCCTGTCGAATTTAAGAAATGACGATGTCGCCCTGTCGAATTTAAGAAATGACGATGTCGCCCTGTCGAATTTAAGAAATGACGATGTCGCCCTGTCGAATTTAAGAAATGACAATGTCGCATGTCACTAAGCCAAAAAAAGGCCGTGTCGCCGTGTCGATTTTAGGGGTCTACCCCCATACAATTACCAGATGGCATGAGTTGAAATACAATGTTTCGTATTCTGATTGTCGGACCTAGTACACCATCAAACCAAATTCATATACATAAAGTTTGCCAAACCTTAAGGCATTTGCACATAAAATAGGTAGGCCGTTATCATCGCGTCCCCGCACACAAGGTATTTTTCATAATTGTGGGATATAGAAATGATTTTTTTTAAAAAAGATATGGTTACATCAGATACCACAATTATTCTTTTTAAGGCTTTTGTTTGTGATAATCTTCAAGGTCGCCCTCGACTGAGATAAGAGTTAATGATGATTAAAAATGTTTGGTATATAAGGTAAATATCACTCATATTTTACAGTTGTCATACTCTTAATTTGGTGTTAATGTTGATAGTCACAGAACAAAATAATATGTAACATCTGAACATTATGTAGTATTAATTCATAGTTTACTTGTACTTGTACATGTAGCAATGATATTTGGCATTATACTCAATGCAATCTCAATTACAATAGACATTATCCTGAAAATGTTGAAAAATAACGAAAAAATGATTAATGTTACAGTGTCTGATATTAGTGTCAAGACTTATTCAAAGTGTTCTTCATAATTTACTTGGTAAATCGGGAGAATATTCCCAAGTCATCGGACTACGGTCCATTTACAATATTGGCCTGGTTGATGTCATCATCGTCGCCCAAAAAGTCCAGACACTTATAGGTGTTGTACATATGACGTCACAATACCCAAAACTTTACTGCATGGTCGCCATATATTTGTGATCAATTCAAATGCATTATTACCCATTATTCAAACAGGTCTAGAACAAACACTTTTGCTAGATTTATCCCAAATGATCTCATAAAGTGCTAATAGACAACTTTTGGTACGTTGATTTCATTTATATGAATTCTAGATTTATATGATAGTCACGTGGTTACAATAATCATATTGTGATCACCAAAAAGTCACATGATCATATTCTACACAATGTCAAATATCTGGTGTAATATTTAGGTACCACATACATATCCAACACCGATTGGCGGTGGCAAGCTTGTAGCATTCTAATACGTTTTGGGACGGTAAAATGTTTGGTATAATGACATAGATTAGCCTCTTCTTCAGTGTAGGTGTACTTGCACTTGATGAACAGCCTTGGAGTATGTGACTCTTCTTTTGCGATTTTTCTCTTGAACCTCGAACGACAAGGAAAGTCGAAGGTTGATGTTGAAATCAAAGTATGTAGGCCTAGTTCCCAAATTACTGCAAGAGTTGATCCAGGCTTCAAACTGAGTCATAAAGGTGGGAATAGTTCCTACAGTCCCCAAGAGAGGACAGGCAGACATTTAGAGGCAGTGGCAGGACTGCCACCTTGCGTTTTGGTTCAGTACTAGAAGAGGGAGATATCATAGGTAAGATATTACTGAAATTGCTTTAATTTGTAAAAACCTTCGTTTGAAATGTCAAATCCCTGAAAAGAGAGCCTTTCTGAGAAAACTCATGTTGTATCGTAACGTTTTCAATGGCGCAATACTTATGTCAATGAAATGCACTGTTTACATACATATATGAACGTAGAAGCTTTAGAAAATGATAACAAGTCATCCTGACCTAACTAGGACTTCGATTAGATATATACTGCCAAGCACATGCATGATATGACTGCATTATTCGCTGAGAAAAAAATTCCCTAAATATTTTCCTAAACATAATAAATATATCCTTGTTGCTTGGGAGAGTAATATATTGGAAAGAGCGATTATAATCGTTTTGATAACCAGATATCTTATTACCCATTTCCATAAGTTAGTGCATTCGGCATTAACTCTGTTGCACAAACTACTTGAATATCATTGAAAGTTATGTTATCTTATACAGCCTAAGAAACTGCCGTTGCATCTCCCAATTTTCCAAAGATATTTCATGTAAATGTCTTAGAATAAACCAATCTCAGTTTACACCAAAATTGAGATTTTACCATGAGATATTTTCAAATTTGTCTCCATGCTTATTCCCTGAGGACAGTTGCATAATACAAAATTCACAAAAGCAATTTGTTTGATAGATTGCCTCTAAAATTTGTCGGAGGGGGGGGGGGGGCGGGATCGTGTAGTGGGTAACTTCCTCACCTTGCACTTGGCCGGGCCGGGTTTGAGCCTGGCTTAGGCTAATTGCATGCAATTGTCTCACATTGTCTCACCTTGCCGTTGTTCTCACCCCCAGAGATTCGTAGTAAAAAACTGGACTTGGTCTCGATATAACTGAAAAATTGCTGAGTATACCTTAAACTCAAAATGCATCATCATCTAAAAATTGTAAAATGCAGCTTTATAATTATATATCGGCCTTTTCCCCATAGGAACCAATGTTAAAGCCTGCCATCCCAACCTATAATGTCCAAACCTCCATTGCCCTGTGGATATGCAGCATTTTATTTTGGCTGGCAAACCTGCAAATCTGTCAATTAATGAAATTTAAGAAATCATGGTGTTAAAGCAGTACTTGGGGATACCGGAAGATACTATTCTTGCTTATTTCAGTAAGCCTAAAGGCCGTATTCCACATACTGAAAGTGTGCGCTGCAGAATTGAGCCTCTCCAAGGTAGTGTTCCATATCAGCGGCCCTTACTTTCGGCACAATTTCGGCCGCCGCAAAATGCCGTATCAGCCAATGAAAGTGCCATATCGGCTGTAAAAAGTTTCTGATTGATGGCCAGTCTAAAATCGGTAGGAAATAATTACCAACATTACATATATATAATATATCGGCAATGCCGCAATTGTAGCAGCTGCAAATCATCAGCGCACTTTCAGTATGTGGAATACGGCTTTAACTTTAGGAAGAAAGGAGGCTTATATGTCATTTTGTCCAATCCTCATATATACCCAATGTGGGACGGGCTTATTCAACACAATCTTATAAAATGAAGTATTCCGTTTCTATCAAATCCATCTAATTCCATTTATATTCCTTTCCTTGATGTAAAAGTGGTAAACAAATATGTTTTAAGTGATTTATTAGCTTTCATATGATACAAAGAATGTCTAAATTGACAAGAAGACGTTGGATTACTTACGGACTGCAATATCAGCACAATAAAGGGCAGCTCAAAGTGGCATTAAATCACATCACATCAACCAACAAACTGTTTTGTTATCTAAAATAAAGTCAGTAGGTAGGGTGGGGCAAGACGCCAATCTTAAGAAAGCATTCCCATATTTCTGTTCAAAGCTGTAGGATCAAAAACAAAACGAAATAAAACCAAAGAACTAGTGACTTTTTTCAAATAACAAAAATTATTTTATTTTATATGAATAGGGTTAAGATAAAAGCAAATTTTTTAAAAGTGTGCCTTTTGCCCCACCCCTAGGGTGTATGGGGTAAAAGGCCCAGGGGTGTGGGATAAGATGCCCAGGGGGTGTGGGTCAAAAGGCCCACATAAAAATACTATATATATGCTAAGAGGGGCAAAAGGCCCATATGGGGCAAAAAGCCCACATGTGAGGCAAAAGGCCCATGGGCATCTTGCCCCATTTTGCCCATTTTTAGAGTGAGCCTTTTGCCCCACAATTTAGAAATGTATAAGACTTGCAAGAAAATGTGTGTATAACATCTTTATACATCCCCTTACAATCAGAAAGGGTGTTACTTTCTGAATGCATGCAATTTTTCAGCGTGGGATGACCCTGAAATTTAGGAAATAAATTCATAAAGCCAAAAATTAACTGTGTAACCGTCTGAAAAATAAAAATAATCATAATTCTCTAAATCATTCATATATCCATTCAAATAATATAATATCTACAAAGTGATACAGCCCTATGAAGTTAATTTTCAATCTTGCTTTTGTTATAATGGTATATTATGCAAAGTTAGAGAGGGTGGGCGTTTTACCTCACCTGGGCGTCTTCCCCCACCCTACCTATGTTCATACTAATCTATTTTTTTATTATCATTATTAACTAACCACTTGAAATCAGAAACATGACTGCGTTCTTCAAAGTAGGTGTAGAAAATGTTGCTGTAATTCTTTGGAGAATAACTCATGTACATACTTATTCATAGTAAAAGAAATTTTGTAGACAACATTTTGATCAACTTTAACTTTCCACCTAATTCTAGGAAAATTGCAATAATAATCATAATCAGGCTGGTATACAAGGTATCTCTATTAAACATTATAAGTAACTGATATTTGTGCATGGCTCTCCCGAGTTCAGTACAATCATAAGAACATATTTATGTTATTTCAACTCAATCAGCGCCTTTTCCCTCCATTATACTGACTTTTGATACTTTTCTGGAAGCTAACCTGAGACAGAGAAATTATGCACAAATATTTACATGAAATTGGTTAATTATATATCCAAACATATCGGATAACATGAGAAAACGTGTATTGAATCATAAGACAGTTCGCCAAACATAGTAAGAACAATATGATTGTCTACATAGTCTATATGTGGGGGCCCCTCGCCCTTTCCGAAATCCTTCCTCCGCCCCACAGACACATTATAGTATTGATATCAGTCAAAATCAGCTTCCTGTGCTTTGTCTTCGTCAATGTACCTAATTGTTTGTGTGATATCGTTGGGGACAATTAGAAGAGGCGTTGAGGGTTGAGGTTCCTCTGGTGATGCCAACGGTACATCTTGGTGGTATTTAACTCTCTTGATGCTTAGTGGAGAACGTTTGTGATTTGATACTAGGACCGCTACTGGATCACTAGCCCTTCTCATATGTGACGGGGGCATCGGGCTTGCAGAATTACACAGACATGGTTCTTCAGAGTTGAAATTGTTCGCAGGTACTTCCAAATGTTCAGACTTTCCATTGACATTCAGGGAATCATGAACTTTATCGGAATTCATAACCAGTCTGGTGGGTGAGGGAGGAGGTGCATTGATATCGTCCCCTGGGGAATAAACCACAGAGTTCTGACTGAATCTCCGTATCCCGAGTCTAAGGAGGGGCTTATAGTTAGGCCAGTCTCCCAAATCGTTGATACTAATACTAGATCCATTAGAGGAGTGCACTGTAGGAACACTGAGCTTATCCACCACCGGAGAATCCGAAGACTTTTCACTTCTCGGACTGGACGGTTCTGTTGCTGAGCAAACTGTAATAGTGGGCACTGGAGGATCTGTACCCTGCAGGGCTGTGTCCAAGCCCATATGCACCGCTCCTCTCCTACACCTCCTTGGGGGTAAACCTATTGAATCTCCAACCGCCTTTAACTCTACTGACGTCACATCCGGCCTCCTGGTGGTACCAAAGCCAAGACGACCGGGTCGCGGGGTCACGTCGTTTGAACGCGACTCGCCGATGAAGTTTCCGGGCATGCGTAGAACGGTCCTGAGAACCTCTTCCCGCACCGCCTCCCTGCGGGCCTCCTCGAGACCGACGAGAAAGTGCGAGACTTGCGAGTGGTGCTCCTTGTAGAAGCGACGCCTCGTGAGAACGAGAAGAAGCATCACCATTGACATACTGTACGTGGTGATGACGCAGACAATGAAGAGGACCTCGTCACGAGCGTCAGTGTCTGTGACGTCATTGACGTCAGTGATGACGTCGACCGTGGCGTTAGTGGTGTTCATTATAGGCCACATACTCCTACCGACATATTGTATCTTTATAGGGTTATGTCAAAGTTTACTGGGGAGTTTCAGTAACCACAACGCGTCTCGATTTATCTAATCTACTCAATCACATGTAAGACTATTAGACCATACCGGTATTTAATATTTGCCTATTGGTGATCGTGATCAAATAATGTCGTTAATGGCCGATGCACAAACATAGGGCATATACTCTTGATGTGTTTAAAATACATCATAAAGCTGAGATAAGGTATACGTTACGATAATGTTACGTTGGCCCTTTAAGTATCTGAAACTCGATACTATTTTCTCCAGACAACTCCTATCGTGTCAATCCATGCTGAAGTATTGTCTTTGACAACTCAATGAATATCCGATTGGTTGATAAAGTCGCTGATATTCTTGTTTACTGCTCGATGTAGGCCTATCCATACAATAAACTATTTTCAAACGATCCACATTTATATATCCTTGTGGTAAATGGAGTCAATGATGCTCATACAATCCATGTGATATCACAATAAAAGACATACTCGAAGGAGCCATGTGACCCATGTTTACACTGAAAGATACTCAAGCCATCCATGGTATCCTGTGCGAGTAGAACATATCCACCATGAGTAATGTATAGCTACTATTTCATCCAGTCCTGACACAGCCCATCAAGTGATGTATCACATCAATTGATACGCCTGATTCAACTGGGAATTGAAGCCCAGTCGGTTGGTTAACTAAGTTGTATAAATTCCCCCATATTGCATAGATATTGATTATGTAAGGGTGCAGAAGCCTGATGAGCCGTGGCCGTCACAGATGGTGTATGTGTTAGCTGTAGGATGGTGCACACAGACACCTTTACATTGTCACACAAACATTAACTACTCAGCCCGCAGCACCATCAAATAGTTAGCTAGGGGTCAACAACAATTATGTTCTCAGTCGATGAGCCAAACTGACCCAATTCTCAGTTAACCGTTATGTTTTTTCTTTGTGCTTGATACATTGTAACTTTATAGGGTTTCATTATAGTTAGCTATTAGAGTACGAATTGTTAGAGCATATTTAATTTATACCCCGGAATCCTTATAGCTACTAGTTTTTATATCATTCTTTTGTATGGTTATCAACTGTGCTTTTTTGGTATCATTTAACATAAAAAATCAACGGAATGATAATGTACAGTATGATGTACAGGATATGTATGCAGTCACTCAATGTAACTGATTGGAAGTACCAGCTGCTCAAATAAACGAACAATGATCATTCTTTCATGGCAATCATACTTTACGAGACACTATGGTCTGGTACATATTAGCTCTTTGAAATTTGATGTTACCAAACATGAAGTCTTTTTAGGCTCAGAAGCCACCATATTGTGTTTCAGCCACCTGTGATCATGTAGCATCTGTTTGAATGATGTCACATTCATTATGACATTGTACTTAATGCTGCTTATATATCCCATGGGGGTTAGGCTCATGCATACTATCATTGTTGCTTCTGTAACACTTGCTAGATCGAACACGATCATGTCTATGAGGGATTAGAACTGGAAATGTACAGTATATTATATATAATTAACGTCTGGAAAGGGATGTAATCATATATTATATATATACGTGTACGCATAATTATGTTCAGTTTTGGATGCGGAGATGACCTTATTGAAATATTTTTATAGCAGACCTATATGCTATACATATTCCATACTGTGATATAAACGGTTGACGGATCATTAATTTTTACAAAATTCCATACCCCACCCCCACTCCCCTTGGTTTGTAAGTACTTAATGGAGGACATCCTTACATTTCGAAATGTTTTTAACATTATGACCATCTTAGATGAGTTTATCATAAAAAAGGTGCTCCAGGTATTCTTTAATTATGAATATCAATTATTTTGAATTGATCACCAATATTGCGTCCAAACCCTTTCAGTGCATTGTGACATCATCTGCACGACCTCGTACTGTGTATGGGGTTGGGGCGGGGTCTCAATTTGCGTACATACTAAAATGGGTCTCAATTTGCGTACATACTAAAATGGAAAACCTTTCATACTCAGTATGTCCTCAGTTCCCCTGGTCACACTTCACTGATTCCTCATAAGGGGGGGGGGGGGGGGGGGTTAAAACGTATCCCCGCCGTCATGGGTTAGTGAACCCAGGTGGTAAGTTTTTACTGTTTCAGTGGGAAAAGTTCAATGGAAAAAAAACTTCATTGCAAAACAAATAACTATACTTAAATTTTATAGGGTTCAGTGTAGGCTCATAATTATAGAATAGCAATCATTGGAAAATTGTTGATAAATCATAATGGTTTTAATTAAAAAAGAAAACAACAACTGCAAGCAAGACTAACAATAAGGAAGTAGAAAACCTTTATTACAACATTTACTGACATGAACAACATGAGCGCACGTTACTAGCCCACGTAACCTTCCTATCCATACGGCCTGTAACCACGTCTTTGTCCCAGTAAACTATTTCATTATCACTCAGTTTGTAATAATTGAGTACGATAATCATTGTTACCTGGCATAACTATTAAATATCATACTTTCTATGAACTACTATCATCAACTAATGTGTTATCGTGCTAAGGTTTTAAACTATATCTAATTATCAGCTTACTATGATTAAAAGAGGGTTCGTCCCTCAATAAATTATTAAGTAAATCTTGACTTCAATTTGATAACCCTATTTACCTAGATGATAGTTGATAGATGCATTCATTTGTATCGGCAAGATAGAACAATCTTCTTACCAGTTTTCTCTGCCAGAATAATTAGACCAAATAACGGGTCCAAAGTACAGCAATGTCGGGAAGAATTAACAGAAATCTTAGGTCCAACAGGTGGGTCCAAAGTACAGTACGGTAAGGTCGGAAAGAATAAACAGAAACTCTGAAGTAAAGCAAAGTGACGGCGATCTGAGTGCACGCAAAAACCCTAGAGTAACTTCCACATACTTATGTGGTAACACGGTGTATTGACTCCCGTTCTATACCATCACTCCATTTGTCACTGTTGTAAACTTGACAGTCTGAAGTGCAGCGGCGGATTATCAGGATTCTATAGGCAATTTGTTTGACATCACAAATCCCAAAGTGGGGGAGGGGGCATGTTGCCTGGGTATGTTCGCCCTGACTTTGGGATAAGTGGCGCCAACACGTTATGTAATATGGGAGTAAAGCAGGTCAACATTCATGAACTTCTATTTTCTAAATTACGAAAAGGTCACAGTTGTACCTCCCTCATCTGTATGCCAAATATAAAGTAACTGAATTGGAGCGCCGGGATCTTTTTAATGTGTGCCCTCCCCCTCCTATAATTCTTGGATCCGCCCCTGAATACTAACGGCTTGAGGTATGAAGAATTTGGACTTAGAGTAACCTATAGAATATTGAATATTCGAAAAAAGATAAATAGTGTACTACTTGAGCTATCTTGACCGATGGCCACTATAGACTTAATGGCCAGTGGTCGCTACTACGACACCTTAGTGTTCATTACAAAATTCATTATGATTGTTTGATGTAGGCCTATTTAGCCATCACATAAACTAACGAAGGCCCGTGATTATTCACTTTTGACCTAAGGGCGGCCCTTGTCCTTTCGGACGCGAGCCAATCTCAGCAGAAGCGGATATAATTGAGCTAATTCATACTCCATACTATATAGTAGCTCGTTACTCTAAAAGTTATTGTTTGTAAAGAGGTTAACAAGTGGTTTTCACATAGGATAAAATGTAGTTTTGCAATGTAGCGAGGCTTTTCCTTTGGCGTTATTGACCAGGAAGTGGAGGACGTTAACGTCGGCCTCATCCTCCCAGGTGACCACCTCCAGGGTCTGTCCGACGCGGGCCTCTCCAGTGTAGAGCAGCTGCTGCCGCGCCACCTCCCGCTCGTAGATGTCGCCCGAGAAGTTCCCATAGAACTGCTGCTGGCAGGCAGTGGCGGCGCAATCCATGACGTACCTAACGTACTCAGACTGCGTTACGTGTCCGTTCGAATCAGCGTCGCTCGGCACGACCTCTACCAACGTTGTAAAGCGACGGTCGCCCGGAGACGGAGGCGCGTAACGTTTTACACTTTTCGTCGACGTTTCCTGTTCCGCTGGCGTCGGGAACTGGTTCCGGAACCAATCCGGAAGTGCCAGCGGACGCCGCGTCTTCCAGTCGACGACCACCCAGGTGTCGGAGGCCTCCGCGTAGGCCGTCTTCGTCGACTGGTCGCGCAGCATCCGGTCAAAGGTGTAGGACGTCTTGCCGGCGTGGTAGTTGTATTCGTGGAAGTCCATGGGCAGGTTGAGCCACTTGTTTTTGATGACGTCATGAAAGTCCCTGTGCACGCGCACGTCGATGGCCAACATAAAGACGGTGAAGTTCTCCTTGTAAAGACGTCGGAACCCGGTGAAGTCCGAGTGACGACGAATGGCCCAGCTGCCCGTGAGGAAGATGTTGTGGATACCCTTAAGGCTGAGCTTTCCTGAATGTGGAATCAGAACAGAGCTGCAGTTAATGCATCTAGATCTGATGTAGAATACCCATGCGCTAAGTATTTAAACACCTACAAAACATCTAAATAAAAAGTGAATAAGTCACCTTTCTCCTTAGCCATTTGCCTTACAATGTCCGATAGACAATTGAATAGTTATATGTTTTACGTCTATAACTCTGCTGTTTAGCTGTTGAAAGTATTGGTAGGTAAAACAGATAATTATTTTACTATACGTGTGAAAAGAAACGTGGCAAACCGTTGTATAGTGAAACAAACTGCATATTCATGATTTAGCTTTTGAAATAACTGATGATTTCACAACCCCGTGCCCTGTTGATGAAATTGACAGATACTATATGGTTTATTAACACGTGTTATCAAATAGTTATGACGGTAAGAGTTAGCCTGCATAAAAGTTGAAGGTCTACATAACATCAGGCATGAACTCGAGGGAGAAGGGTTCAATGTTCACGGAGTGGACCACCTTTTATGTGTACAACATGATGTAATAACAGGCCCGTATCCAGAACTTTTCATAGGGTGGTGACCATTTCTAAAAAGTGGACTTTCTAGAGGTAAAAAGCTTAAAGCCAGGGTATCATCCAACCCTTTGCCTAGCGATGTCATAACCAGCAGTGATTTTGCAATGTTAGAATGTAAGCTGGTGATGTTTTTGGTCACATCGCAAATATGGCATGCTCATCAGAGAGTCATAAGGATAAGATAGAATTTTTTACAGGGGTAGCAGAGAGCCAGGATAATAGGGGATGACTGAAAACTAAAATATTGTTTTTCAAAAAGTGAAGAGGTACCCCTCAAGAGAGAAAATCTGGAAAATTAGGAAGTTTGTTTCCGAATTCTCAGTTTATACGCTATAAGTTTGAATATGATCTACCACAAAACATAAAATATCTATGTTTTGCATTGGTTAGAAAGGATATAGGGATTATTAATTTTGGAAAGCAAAATTCGTGACTTTGGTTAGGAAAATATAAAATTCATATCTAGAGTGAAATGGCATAATTCTGGAAATCAGGAAAAAGAGGGGGGGAAAGCATATCTGAAAGTGGACCTGGCCCAACTTGGGGGGGGGGGGGGGGTGACGCGTACCCCACGTCACCCCCCCTAGATACGGGCTTGTTAAATAAGAGGGGTCAATGTTACCTTTAAGAAAGATCAATGTATAAATAACAGATGGTTATTTGTAACCTTTTCTGTTAAGAAACATGTATCAAACATCATGCAGATTAAGCGTATGTGCGCACCTGGTGTATAGTGAGTTCTGTTTGGAGTAGCAAATATGCACTTTTGTATTCTGAGAAAATGGTTGAAACATGTGAATTGCAAGCAAATAGATTGTCAGGATTTAATCGAAGTGAGTGAGTGAGTGAGTGATGGAGCTATAACGCCGTGTTGACAACAGAGGTCATATTCACGGCGAGTATTCAATCGAATGGTTCCCTAGTCATAACAAACACATACTATATGGCTCAGGGGTGCATTCCCAACTCAGATTTGTGGATCCATAAGTATTCCATAAGACGGTTTATGCCATAAGTGGTTTTATGGGTTCGTTACCATCAAGATATTGTAGAACTGTGACTTTGTTGTATTCAGGGTTGTCATGTGATATTTGTGCGTAAAATGTGGAATTTTCAAGTTATCAGTCACTTGTGAATCAAATGTGGGACATTTATGGTAATGTCTTTTCCAACCTATGGGAAAAGGGGTTTGTGGGCTCACAAATCCACAATTCTTGTGGAAAAGTTATAGGTGCTCAGGGCACCTTCAAGTCGTACACAATTCAACAAAATGGCATATGCTGTTCGTATAAGAAGGCCTGCACCTCCAGTTTACTGCCCAAGGAACACTCCAGTCAGAGAACACTGGTAAATTTAGGTATTAGAAAGTTAAGGCAGTATTGTACCAGCCAATTTTACTCCCGATTTCAAAATTCCGCAGTGAGAATGTTGGTTAATCATGAACATGACCATACGAAAGTGGTTTTAATTATCTTGCAAATGATTTGCAGGATATGAATCGTCTTGGTTTATTACTTGTAAAATTAGGTATGCCACATAGGGACCCCCTCATCTACACACATAGGTAGTCTCATATAACCACCACAAATAGCCTGAACCATTCTCACCTGACCCAATCCAGTGAATTCCCATTGTGGGACACTTACAGAATTTTCCATTAAGTACCATATGTAATGGACTGAGAGTGCTGTGGATGGACTTTTTTAATTTTTTTTTATTGAATAATTCCATTTCACATAAATGTGCTCTTCCAACAGAAGCGATGTATGTATATAATTGAAAGATGATAGGTGAAAATTGTTAATGGAATTATAACAACAAGTCATAGCTTGGTCAGGAGTTCATCATTAAAGAGGAGAGGAATCTAACCACTGTTGGATTGCCTGTCATTGGGCCACTACCCACTGTGAATTGCAACCCTCATTGGTTGTCATGGGCGACTACATAAACACTGGGACTTTGTCACAGCCCTCCCCACCTGACAAAGGAACTTCCCGCCACTTGGCGACCTTCCTCGCTACTGACAGCACGTATTTTCTGCCGCCCGCCCGCCCTACAAAAACGGCTCTCACTGTTGCATCCTATTGGTGCGTGTGTGTGTATAATTATATATATATATATATATATATATATATATATATATATATATATATGTGACAGTTCTTGTTATAGTCATCATGGACATCCAAAAATCGGAGTACACCACTAAACTCCCATACTATCATTGTATCCGGTGACTATTTATCTCCAAACAAGCATTACTAATAAATGTGTTTATTTTAATTCACAGTGTCCTCTTTCCTTATCTAATGTATCTGCTATTCTCTGTTACTGCTAAGCAATAATCCTATGCAGTTGTTATGGTAATTACACTTCATAATGCTCTTGATAAGGAATAATCCTACTCAATGAAGTCATTTTTAGTGTTGAATATTATATATTAGTCTTGTTTAAGGAATACTCCTTTACAAGAGTGTTAAATGTTCCGGGTGTCAGTGTTTAAATTGTCAATTATAGTACCCAAGTGTAATTTGATAAATCTATTCTCTTAAGTATTCTTTTAAAGTCATATAGTGTTGGGACAGTTTGTATTTCTTTTGGTATTTTTTCCACAATCTATAACCTCTATAATAGGGGCTGTTAAATACTTTTCCCTTTTTTTGAGAGTGCTGTAGGTGATATGGAACAGTGTTCAACAAAGTTGGACATGCACCCCAGGTATGTACGTTCAACTGTCCCCCAAAGTTTTTGTCGGGATACAATTACCTTTGTGTATATTTGAATACTCTACAAAGTCACCAATTCTGTTACTTTTACCATACAAACTAGTAAATATAATTTGGTTAACTAATACTTGTCTCTTACCTGTCCTGCTAAAATTGGCGGCTGATAGTCCAGGTAAGGTGATACGTGCACATCCGTCGTCACTGATATCGACAACGTCCCTTTCCAAAATAAAATATACAAAGAATTGAATAGAACTATTTGTTTCAGTGTTTCGTGTGTCCACCAAGGAAAAAAGATAATCCTGACCTATGTAAGTATGGCGCCCTACCTCCAACGAAAGACTTAACGGTGATGTTCTGCAATGTTCCACGAACGCTCTGTGACGTTATGCAACGTCACAAAAACATTCTGGAACGTCACATCTTTGGCTAGACCGCCGTTGTCATATGGCAAACTTATGTTAATTTCTGATTTTTCACAAACATGATGTTATTTTAAATAACTGTGGTTGTATGATAAGGTAAAATAATAATGTGATCAGCAGTTTTTGAAGTTATTCATCAAAACCACAATTTCGGAAATCAATAAACTTCTAGGTACAAATGGACACTCTGTGCCGTCAATCCTGATATATGAATACCAATGGAACCACAGCAATTTGTTGACAAGTGATTTATACCACATTAAGTACAAAGGAGTTCAGAAGCTCCATTGCTTCCCTTTACGTGCGTGATCATTTGATAGACTACCAAAATTTGCCCTTCTAGCTTTAGACACGGCAGTGAATCTTAGACCTTAGTATCGGGATTCTCTGTGCTTTCTGATTTGCTTATTTCAAATACTTACGCCTGCTGCACATTGCTTGGGATGTCCCCAATAGGTAGAGACCCTTTAGGAGTCCCCTCCCCCTCGTTCTCCTGGTGCATTCCTCCAGTAACTTTTGCCGCTTTGACAGAAGAAGACATGGCTCGGAAGGCGTGGATCAGGCCCTGGTATCTTCGGCCTCCAGTGGAGAGTAGCAATGTGAGACCTTTCATCGTTGACTCCGTTTGAGAAGAAACAATCAATATGTACTTTGTTGACCGAAAACGTGGAACAAGGGTATGGGCAGCTTAAGAAGATGTAATGTTTGTCATATAAGCCGCAGTCAAACAGGCACTTGGCAAACTTACTCTCTAGTGTATGGTAGCGAATAGTGGGCAAGTCTGATGGCAAACGTAGGCAAACCCCCACCATTTAGATCGACATTAACTGTACTAGTTACCTGCACTAAACTACATAAATAAACGACGCGTGCTACCCTTATGTAGGTATCCTTGTTATAAAGAATGATGATATAAAGTTGTCTTTATGTAGGTTTCTTTTGCTACAATTTGTATTAAGAAGACACTATATCGATATCCAAAATAACCCATTATCTATCATCCTGAAAGAGTTTTAGTCAGTATCACTCAAGTGAAATTCAAAACATAAATGACGCGGCATATACTCGAATACCCAGATCACATGGACACATTTCAAAAGAACAATCTAGATGTCACAACAGGGGCAGATACAATAATTAAGAATTCTGAAAGGAGAGGGGGTCAGCATTAAGGTTAAGTACTAAAACAGCGTACATTCGCACATACACGTGCAACATTTCCCCCTCTTTTTGTAGTTTAGGGGTCCAGCAAAAGGGGGATCAGGACCCCCAGAACACCCCACCTCCCCCGATCTCGATCCGCCCCTGCACTATACATTGATTTCACCTCAGCATTTTGTTCCCTCCACGAATACCTCCTCACCCTTGAGACTAATTTGACCAACATTTCAGAGTGTTTTATTGAGTATTAAGTTGTATTTACAGACCTTTTACTGTAAGCCGCGTTTGAACTTTCGAATGAAATCGACCAACTCATTGATAGCGCCTTAGTTTACCTTGTATTAACAACCTCTTTCTTTGTGTATGAAGACATTATACCGTTTTTACATGATTAGGCGGGCGATTAGAAAGCGTTTAGGAATTTAACAGTAAGGGTTTATATACTTTAACCAAATGTCTAATTGAACTTAAATCTGTTGCAGTTTATTTTGCTTAAGTCCATTTTCTAAAACTGTCCATTAGACCTTATAATCATGTTCTTGGCATCTACTTGCTAGACATTGGAGATATTCTAGAACTTCCAGAACAAGCTTCCCCTTATATAAGTTATAATTAATTTTAAATTATTTCTTTTTAATTGTTTCATTTCGCCATTTGTTATAATAAAAGCGGCCTATTACTTAACAAAGCAACCCAACTGAATAATAATCACGAAGCTTAAATCTTTAATTCAATTGGTAATGACTGTACACAAGTGATAATCTTCAACTATTGGGAATCTTCCCTGTGGATTTTCTAAAGGGGAATCACTGGGGATTACCTGTTATTACTTTTAGAATCAGAGGGGTTTCCATTGTGGCAGTAGGATGATGTGGTTTGGAGCATATTGAGGCGCAACGCCCTATTAATAGGCCTATAAGAAGAACCAATGCTTCCGAGGGTCATTATACACGTCCCCCAATACCCACCGCTCGTCACGACCTACGTATGGTAGATTTTAAGATCAAAATCTGAAGTATGCATTCCAGTGTTTTTAAACATTATGTTTAGAATTGATTCTAGAACAATCACCCTTGGGACAGCAAGCCCTGAGATGACTACCCTTGCAAGAAATACCCTTGTGATAACTACTCGGATATTTGCCTTATAAGCAGGATAACGGGCCCTCTAGATAGGACAATTACCTCTATTGATAGGACAACAACTCTATATGATAGGACCTGGAATTCGAAGTATGATGAAGAGTTAATACCCCCTGTTTATCAGTTTATAGAATCAAGGTTTTGTCAGGAAATGCAATGCATGACTAGTTTCCATGGAAACCACTCAACATTCCTGTTATTTCAAATCAAAACGTATTTGGGCTGTATATTTCTTATTATACTGGATAGAAAAACAATTATCTGTCAAATTGCTGTACTCTGAGAGTTATATGGGATAGAAGTCTGAAACCGATTGTTCCGGTTACTGAGTTACCATGGTTACCCAAAAAAGCCTCAAATTTGCCCAACATTTAAGTTCCCCTCCCATTTCTGTTACCATAGCAACCAGAAACATATCTGTAAATGTATAGCAACATACAATCTATCTCATCTGAAGGGTACACGCCTTCAATATGTTGACTGGGGTTTTGAAGTGAAATAATTTTGAATATGGAATATGATAAGGGGTAGTTGTCCTAGGGGTTAGTTCTCTTAGAGGGTAGTTTTTCCCAGGGAAACTGTCCCCAGAGGAGCTGTCCCATAGATAGTTCTCCAGTCACCATAAATTCAATTCAATCAAAGCACATTTGTCCATGTATATCTTTTATTATATTACACAAAGCATAATCTGTTTTCAAATGAACAGTGATGTGGAATGTATGATTCACATGTAAGTTGAGGTAATACAAATATCAATAACAATATTAACATGTTAGATATATTTTTTTACACAAGTATACCTTTGGTATTTACACTTTTTGACTTCATATGAAACACGCGGCCTGTACATTAGATTTTATTGATTAATTATCCAATGGATCGTTTAACCCCCTCAACGTATGATTTTGAGAAAGAGCTGGTGGTCTTATCTTGAATAAAGAACAGCTTTTTTTCTATTCTGCTTTCAAGGTTGACTGTGGAAATAATATCAATTTAGACGGTATTATAGAAAAATAAGAAGAAAAGAGTAAAGTATTTAATGTTTTCTTCATTAAGAGATTCAGTAAAGATTTAAGTTTATGAACGCCTGCATATTTCCATTATAATATATGTCGGTGGGCTACTTGTAATTTAATACCAGTACTTATGGTTTTAATTTTCCGTGGCAATGACATGGCACTTAAAAAATACACGAGGTCAACATACACGAGAGCCAAATAATTGTAATGCTTCACCATACCTCAAAAATAGGGGAAAACATACCTGCAAGTAGACATGTAAACAGGCACGACGTTTTTGTTATCATACTCTAATGGCCCGCCTTTCCAATCTTATGAATGCAACCCTGTATCACACTATAACCTAAACTGTCAACATAACAAGTCATTCTTGGAATAACCAATATTTTCCCCACGAACCCCAACTGGTTTGTGGAATAAGCCCTACCTGGTTCCACACAAATCATTCGCAAATAACATTTCCCAGTGAAAGGTTACACATTGCCTTTTATTACTTCACACACAAAAAGCACACGAGGTATGAACACGCCACAAAGTGAGTGACAATAGAAGGGAACTGCAAGCACCAGTTCTCCTTTTACTATGTACAAGACTGTTAAGGCAGTTTGATTATATTATTAACATCGACGGCTGTCTCGTCATTGATACTCATTGCAGGCACTCAGATTTGTGAGACAATAATAATTTTATCGACAGACATAGTTATATATCCAAGGAGAGACCACTCTCTAAAATTGAGTAGATATAAACGGCGACACTATGATATACATAATGGTTGCTTTGAGATGGTTCACGAAAATCCTCAAAAATCCCATTCCATATGTTACCAATTCGTAAACGTCCCTTCATTATGCCATTGAGTCACCATCCCAATATCTCTTACACATTTTCTTAAAAACAAAAACAGTATTCAATGTGTGTAGGTTATTGAATAACGTCAATTTCTTCTTCTGGTATTTGCAATTGTTGTGATATAATTTTGGGTTTATAAACGATAGGATAGATCAAATTAGACGGGCTTGACGTCACAGGCATGGACACGTTCACGGACATGCCCTTATAAGGAGGTGGTTGTGGTGGCAGGTTGGGCAGCCAATAGGGTGGCAGTATTGGCGCCGAGTTGACGTAGGAACGTCGGAAGTCGTTGCGGAGGTTGGACAGGGGGTCGGCGGGGGTGTCCGGACACAGGAGTGACGACCGGTGAGGTAAGATGGCCGCCGCCTTTAGGGCGTCACTGTAGGGGGTGCTGGTGGTATGGAGGCGGAACTTGGTGGACGGAGTTGGCCGATAAAAGGCAGACTGCACTCGCAATATGTCTGAAAAGAATAAAGGTCTGGTTATTGATGGGCCAACAGAAAACTTGTGAAAATAGTCTCCAAGTTTGAAATTTTGTCCTACTTATATTTTGGTAAATCTGAGTTTCAGCCATGAAAATGTAGGGTGGGTCATGTACATGATTTCCCAATATGAATAAAGAGAGTTGAGCTACTTTTGGGTGAGATAAACCTTATGTTAGTCTGTACCTCCTAAATGTCTGAAAGAGCTATGAATATTCTATCCTTCATTTCAGCCTCTACTTAAAGTTTAATTTGTTTGATTCATAGTAGGCCTACCGATTCATATCTATACATCTATAATTTTACACTGGAGAATGACTCCAAAAACACTAAATTGCGCACTCATTATTATTGATAACCTAAAGAAATATAGATATGCATTTGCAAAACAGTTTTTTCACATAATTCATTTTCTTAACTTACCAATTCTCAATAATGAATATATATCATTTTATAACTATAATGAACAATTGCTTCCAATGGTTTCTCGTGATTAGGTTTAATGTTACTGCTATTTTCCATGGAATTCTGTTGATAGCAAAGTTAACACCTTCACGGAAATGATCTCAATAATAAATCATAATGAAACATCACTTACTCTCAGAGCCAGGGGCTGCTGGGTTCCAATACGGTAGCCGAGATCGAGAATCTGTACATTTTGGTCCCGACGCAGTTTTGCACACACTGCAACTGCATCCTTTCAACTTTTCTCCCTTATCCGGCGTTGAAACTGAAACCAGCATAAAGGATATATATGATTATCAAAATGCCTTTTAACTCTTGAATGATACATGCATATGTCGTAA
Organism: Lepidonotus clava; assembly: GCA_936440205.1. NCBI lineage: Eukaryota > Metazoa > Annelida > Polychaeta > Phyllodocida > Polynoidae > Lepidonotus > Lepidonotus clava. The sequence goes on from OW387135.1 coordinate 28,444,899, forward strand.
CAAATGGCCTCCATAAATGCATTTCGCCATTTAAGAAAATTATGATTTTCTTCACATAACCTGCAATTCACTTGGGGGGGGGGGGGGGGAATTCAAAATTTTACCTATGCTCGACCTAAGGGCTATTAGACCATTAGATTTCATGCCTTGGACGTTTCTCTCTCCTTTATTTATTTATTTATTCATTTATTTATTTATTTGATTGATTGATTCTTTTAATTGTATTTATTTATTTATTTATTTATTTATTTATTTATTTATTTATTTATTTATTTATTTATTTATCTATTTATTTATTTATTTATTTATTTATTTATTTATCTATTTATTTATTTATTTATTTATCTATTTATCTATCTATTCATTTATTCATCAATTTGGTAGGTTCATTGTATGCCGCTATCCATCTCAGTACGTTGTTCATGAAGTTTGTTTCCTTTGCACTAGATGGCGACAGCTTAGTCACTGGCATGGAAAGGATACTCATTCATTTATATATCAACGGGTAACGACGGAGCTAACCTAAGTTACAGTTTCTGCACAGGAAATACAATTCTATAGAAGTTGGCCTTAAATTTGTTACCAAACTCCATGGGTTAATCAAAAACAGGTATCTGTGTAAATATACCCTAAAATATTGGCCAAAATGTACGTGATTAGCCTCATCATTACAAAAATATGCGGCAACGTTCCTGTCCTTAGCCTGTCCCTTCTCCTGTGACTATCCCTACGTACCCCTATCTCTACTCCTGTCCCTACCCTGTCCCATCTTGGCCAACCTGCCAAGACTGAATCACACACACGGGTAATACGGCCCAGGATGAATAATTAATTAACGCACATCAAATGAAAAGGCAATGCTGGGGAGAAACAAACTGGCCGGGCTCCAGTTCATATGTGGGTGGTTGCCAAAACGGGGCCGAGTTCAGACACGGGCGCTCTAATCCCCTCCCCCCTAGTGAATAATCGCTTCATTGATTTAAATAGACCTGAATGCTACGAGCAGTGTCAGTTGTCACGTTCCCAGTGAAAGCTTGGACGGGTTTTTTGATGGCAGTTCTGCGAGTTACACATACATAGCGGACCCTCTGTACTTTTACTTTGATAAAGGTGGAGCGAGCAATAGAGCTTATCATATGTGTGGAGGCGCCGCAGCCTCTGATGGGTGCTGTCTTTCACTCACCTGGCATTTTAAAATATAACACCTAATGGATTATTTTTCATGTATTTAAAAGGGAAAAAAACAAGACAAAGGCGGGTCTGATGAACAGGAGCTCTTTGCGAAGGAGCAGCTCGCGGTGCATGGCGAGGGGACGGACGTGTCAAACAGAAGCGTCTTGTAGCGCCGTGACATTTGATACTTTCCGTGTAGAAGTGCTTTAAACAATGGCCCCCCGTGAAAGACGTCAACAAAGAGCCCGTTGTCAGCGCCTCCGCTCAGCATGTCGAGCTGCTCGCCGAGAGCTGCTCACAAACTGAGAAGGTAACGCAAACACGCCGTCCAATTAGCGAGCAGCTCGGGTGGCGCGCTTCGCAATAGGAGGGCGGGGGCGGGTTTTTGTTGGGGGCGTTGTATATCACATTGTGTGCGCAATTGGTGGTGGTGGTGACATTAGTAGTGGTGGTGGTGGGGCAAGGGTAGGGGGTGAAAGGCGGATGCATGAGTATGGGTAGAAAAAAGGGGGAAGGATAGGGTGTTATAGCTACAGTAAAACCACTAATTTAAGCCACACTCTATTTCAAGCGGCGCCCTTGCAATTGGTTTTGAGTTTTGATTTGCCTATTTTCTCAGCTCGTTTAATCCCAGAAAATAGGCCTTCGAAGGGTAAACGGTGTGAAACCCCTAACTTAAGCCGCAGCCCCAAAGATAAAATATGACAAGATTTCTTTTTATACTAACCCTTATTTAAGCCACAGCTTATATTATAATTTTACGGGCTTTACGGTATAACTACCCCCTATCCTTCCTTCCAGCATGCACCCCCAGCACCCCCACCCATCCACCACCGGTGTCTCCTTACCGCATATCATCAACGCACTAATGCCCGTCTTATAACGGGGGACAGTTACCAACCACTTGGGTAAATATGGAGCAGGGCCTTTGTATGCGGCGAAAATCGAAGTGCACCACTTGGTGCGGTCCCACGCCTGGGGACGGGCGGTGTCGGGGGGTGCGTACAGGGGGCGCCCCCGTCGGCCGGCTGGGGCAGCGCCATGTCGGGCTCTAGGCCTACTGTACTGTACTGACCCAATGTGACCACCCGGAACAACTGGCAGTGGAGTCTTCCTGAATCAGTATGTCCGAAATGTTTAAATGAGTTACTGAAATGCTACTGATTTTACACTGACTTGTTACAGACAGCTCATTTAGATATTTTGGACATATATATATATATACACCGGGCAGCTCCTAAGTCAACATGTTATGTAACCATTTCCTCTCATAAAAGATGCAGGTCACATGTTGCCAACTGGTTATATCACAACATGCATACAACGTCAGACCAAGATGTGTATGCAACGTGCATGCAACGTGATGGAAAAAACGTTATTAAAGCAACGTGCAGGCAACGTTATTTTACCACGTTGTTAAAACGTTGTGATGTAACGTTGTACTCTGACGTTGTTGCAACGTTGCTGGGAGGTAATCCCACAACATTACCAAAATACAACCTAAACACAACGTTGCATTTACGTTGTGTGTTTGCTGGGTACTGATTTACCACTGTTCAACCACTGTTATTAAACTTATTTCCACTGTTTTGGCACTGAAGTGCTACTGAAAGCTGATACTGATTCTATACTCCTAATACACTGTATTTCCACGGAATTTCAGTCCGGGCAATTGCAACAGGGGCATTTGTTTCACATGCTGGAAAAAATCAGCAAGTTACTTCATACAATTGTGTAACCACTTCGGTATCTGCTTGAAATTATGCACTTCAATGTGACAGAATGCAATTAAAATATGAGACAGAAACGTACAGGGAAAGTCTCCAGAAAAACTAATTGAAAAAAAAATGGTAGCCACAGTTTACCTTTTAGACCCCAGAGAATTCGTACATGAATTGCTTTATTTCCCAAGTTTCTTTTACGTATTAGGAATGGATGATTCTATTAGCTTTCAATTGATATATAGAACGTATCTATAGGTAAACTACTCCCATTAATATTTTCATTCTATGTTTGCAAAAGAATAGGTCAAACAACGTCGGAATTGATAGACGACTAAAGGCGCATCGCGGAAACTATCTATGGGTGCCTACGGCCGGACTGTGACTTCAAGGAAACTATTGTACCCATAAACCCTTAAATCGTAAATCAAGCTCCAAAAATGTATTGAGGGCTAACATTGCAACTATACCATTGATTAGGCCTACCTACCAAAAAGGTAACTTATCCTATAATCTAGCTGCGAAGGAGAGCCTTGTATCAGTATGAAAATGAAAAAAAAAGAGTAACATGATAAAAATTTGTTGCCTACCGATTCCGTTGACGTCCTGAGATTTAAGGCTCTTGATGATGCTCTGGAGGCCCTCCTTGATGGGCACGTGGGTGAGGGAGGCGAGGGCCGGGTCGATGGAGTGGGCGCTCGGCGTCATGTTGTAAAACAGGGGGCCGATTTTGTTGACCGTTCGGCTTGCCATAGCGATAGGGAAAACCTTACAAGCTATCTGCTCCTGACCCCAGATCCGCCAGAAGCATTTGATGAGGGGGTCTGTAGTTGGGCTCTATAGTGAGAAGAAGTGACCGAAAAAGAATGTTAGGCAATGCGTTTATCTGACTGGTATAAATATAGCGGGGAGCCATATAAAAATAGCTCTCTAGTGAGAAGAAGTGACCGAAAATGAACGTGAGGTAATGTGTTTATATGACTGGTATAAATATTAAATATAGAAGGGAGCCAGATACAAAGACCATGTTTTGTATACTACTTACAGTTGTGTTACCTCAGATAAAATGTGTTTTGTATTAAAGCCATGCATGATTTAACCAGTACATATGAGTTTTTGACACGATTGATGAGTGATGATGCACTCTTTAAAAATGATTCTACGACCAATAATAAAGCAAAGAAAGGGAATCGCAAATGGTTTTCATGGAATGAGGCGCAGGTTCAAAAGAATTGTGCACATTTCCAAAACCATAGGCATACTATTTGGCAAAAGAAGAACTATCGGACATAGAAAATTTAATATCAATTATTATCCATGAAGTCCGGCGCCACATTATTCATGACTTACAATATCGATAGAATAAACTCCTGTGGCACAGTTTTGTAGTATTTCTATGGAGCATTAATAACAATGCAATCAACTCATCAATTCATAGGAGCTAACATATTTTCAACGTACCCGCATCATCATATCGGCCTTCTGGTAGTCGACAGCCGTGCAGCCGATAGACCGGATGTGGTCGACGATGGACAGGAAGCGCTCGGGTTCGACGGAGCGCAGTTTGGAGGCCACCTCCTTGATGTGGGTCTGGAGCTGGTCCTGGTAGGACCGGATGTTCGGGGAAACCATCTTCTCCTGCAAAGAAAAATGGGAAAAAAGGTATGGATAAACTAATCAAACTTTATCATGATTATTGTCGTTTTGCTTGCGCTAACAAAATAATGCAATTTTGATGGGTTAGATACTAACTTAGATTAAGGACGGGAACGCTGTAGAACACAAATGAACGTTATTAGAACGTCACAGAAGGTTACTTTTACGACCCTTCTTGGTCAAGAAATGTTCTTGTCGTTATTTTCGGTATTCAACTTCCATCATCCAGGCGCGTGAAAATATTTATGTGTGTAATTAAGTAATACTAATTAACCACCCCTTTCCTCCTATACAAGTCACCATATCCATTGTTTTACAAACACTCCGCTTCCCCTAATGTCACATAATCGGCTGCATTTCCCCTGTATGGAGGGAGTCGCCGGGAGCCATGTTAGCGACCTGCCCACAGGAGGAGGCTCCCACGCCCCTCCTCCAGCAGGGTGCCGCCCGTGGTGGGGAGCTTCTCACGTGAACCCCTCCAGGCGTGGGGCGGGAGTGAGCAGCTCGGCACGAGGCCCTCACACCACCCAGGGTGCTGGGGGTGAGGGACTGAGCGGGAGGCCGGGCCGCCCTCAATCATAATATCATGATACCCATAAATTAGGGTCAACAAGGGGCGGCTGCTTCTCAGGCAGGGGTCTATGTAACAGTCTGGTTAGGTTTCACAAGGAAATTTGGCTTCTTTTTGTTGTTGTTGTTCAAACATAACTTTGTATGCGTTTTAGCTGTTTAATCATGGTGAGTCATTATTTGACAAAATAGAATATTGTAGGCCTACGTACCTAGATGTAAAGAAGGGGTTATTACTATCTATTTTTGTTCAATTTTCTTTGAATCTGTTCCCTACTGTTATGGTGATAAGGGAAATAATGACACTAATAATAATTATGTCAGTAAGGTTGGAAGGATAGGATCATACCTGGCTCCAGATTATCCTTTATTAACTTCAAAAACATCCCAACACGATGATATTCATGCAATTTGATAACTGTACGGGTTGATTTTAATACTTTAAGGTTTTCGTTTGTTTATGTTTGCATTCTCTTTCATATATTTTAAAGAAAAATGGCATGTTACAGATTCCCCCTCATCCCTCTCTAAGCACCACCTGCAGGAGATGTTCCCAGAGCGTGACGAGTGGCGTCAAACAGTCTGCCTCCTCCAGGGCGGGTTCCCACGGGGTGGGTGGTGGGGGGGGGGGGAGCAGCTCCAGGGTGTACCCCACCAAACCACCTACTTCCACCCTCTCCCCAACCCTCCCTCACAGCTCGCAGTCATAACGCGTTAATTATCAAATCGCATTGAAAGAAATGCCATTTCAATGTGCACTGACAACTGGTGGCTGTTTTTTCCTCCAGTGCTCCCCCTCCCCTCTGTTCCTCCAGTGTGGGAACGGGGGCGGGGCGTGCTGACTTCCCGCTGTCACACCCTCTTCCTCACGCCTCGCCTCTCACGGGAATCGGCCCAGCATGAACGTGTAGGCGGCCAGACTTCTCTTGCAACTAAAGAGTAGGCTCTTTAGATAATTGAGATTTTAACACGAGGGATGCTTAAAGCAAGTTATAATCGTGTTCCCATTATTTGTATGAAACGTGAGTGATATGTTAAGGTAAGTTAAGTTAGAAATAATGAGTATAGTTGTGTCTAAGGCCTATATTCTACAAGGCGATTTTGACTCTCCGGAGTTTTGCAATTGCTAGATTGTTAGTAGAAATATGAAAAGGACCCTGGCATACTACGTATCATTTGAAAGGGAATATCAAATACTTTCTAATGATACATACCACGTCCTGTTAACTCCTAATTGCCATTGGCGAGGTCTAAAATCGTGAGTATTATCGGGTAGTGGAATATAGCCTTGACGGTTGTCGAATTTGAAGTCAGTATACTTTACACTAGATTTTCAAAAGTAACTAAAGGCCGTATTATACTATGCGTCGGGTCTGTGTTCGCGTTTGGTGATTTTGCCCAACGCGAATGCTTCACATTTAGGTCATATTACACTAAGCGTCATACCCAATGCAAAGTAAATTATACTATGCGTTTTGGTACGCTTTGGTACGCTTTGGCACGCGTTGGTACGCGTTGATACACTTTGGTACGCGTTTTTATATATTATACTTCGCGTTGGGCAATAAGATTCGCGTTTGCTATTCGTGTCGGCAAAAACGCGTTTGAAACGGCCCAAACGCGTTTAAAAACGCATAGTATAATACGGCCTTAACTCTATCATCATGTTTTCCGTTTTAAAAAGATAAGCTGCATTCCTCATTATTTGATTCCCTAAACTTTATTCCGGAACCGATTCTAAATGAACTGTCATGAAGAAGAACGTGAACGTAGTATGGGTGAATTCAGAATATGCATGTACGTACATGTCCATTACGTACAACAACACTCTCATGCATGTGTTGAAAATATAAAGGACATTCAAATAAATCAAGAGAAAGCTTGACATACGATAGACCTAAATTGACTTAACTGAAAAGAATTCATTTTACTCCTGCCAATAGAAATCACAACAGCCTGGCATAATATGCCTCTCCGAGCTTGTCACAGGGCTTGTTAAAACAATGAGTGGCTCTCACGAGCAGCTGTCAAGTAGATCAGTTCATTCTCAGTTGACGGCCACAGCTTAGTGAGCAGCTCAAATGTTATTGGCAGGTAACTGTCACCAATTTCACAGCCTGCTGAGGACAAATAAGAGCCGCCTGATCGAGTTGCTCAGTTTGATGAGCAATTCATGAGAGACTTGACATTACTAATAAGTTGAATATGACATTACTTTGAGAATATGACATTACTTTTGAGAGGTTCTACAACAGGATTTCGTTACCATTTAGAGTTTGTAAAACTGACTGGGACAGGTTAATAAGAAGTTAAACTACTTTACAAGTCGTGATTTCATTTATTTCTATATTGTTTTTTGTACATCGTCTCAAGGGAAAGGTTCACGTACATAATTATTGAGTTTTATAGGGCCTAATAAGACATCATTTGTCAACGTTAAGAGCCAATATAGCATGGGCATCTAGCTATTATCTGAATATAAATAAAATACTCTAAGAAATTACTTGCAAACAGGATCAGTATTCTAAAACTTTTCCTGGACAACTCGAGTGATACACATTATATGCATATATATTCGCGCATGAGCTAGATGAATGGCCTGTGGGTTTAAAAAAATGTCTTAGAAACGGTGATAAAATTCTATAATTGGAGACGCTGTCCCTAGGTTGGCCTAGGTTGTATCTAAAAGGTACACCCCCCCCCCCACACCCCCACCCCGCGCGCACTACCCCGCTCGCGTAGGCCTAAAGAGTGATGTGTAGTGGCATGTTGTGTACCCCTGTCTTCCTCACGTGTGATGCTTTTGTGTTCTGACGTTATTAACAACCACCCGGTGAGTGAAGTGAACACGGCCGGACCGTCCACGCGTGGCTGCAGTGTCCTCTGACGACCCATCACGCAACCACCCCGATGTGCCACGTGCCGCAAAATGGCCGCCGGGAAGACAGGAAAAGTACACTGCGCGTGCGTAATGCAAAAAGGCCTGAGGTGTGCACTTGGCGAGGTGTGACAGGGTGCAGCGCTTTTATGAACTATTTGACCAGTTACTATATTCAAATATGCGGCTGGTCCAATTTATATACTTCTTGGATGTATGTACACTGTATGTATGTGGCCTGTAATCTTGTTAGTTTCAATAGTGTCGTATAGAAACATATGCCCGTTTATAAACGTAACCTCTCAGATCTCCCACCAGAAATACAGTTTTCCAAACTCCATATATACATATCACCAAAAGAACATACACCTGTGTAGGAAAGCAGAGACAGCTTAATGGGAGTCTCTCAATGCAGGTGATTTTCTCAGTTTATTTGAAAGCACTCTGCCCCTTTTGATCGACTGGGGAGGCTGTGAGTGTTGCTTTCACCTGCCGCACCCCTGTCAAACTTTTGTCTCACCTGTGTGGGTGCGGCGTGGGTCTACCTGGGCCGGCCAGGTGAGAGGACTCACGGACTGTCAGGTGTGTCACATCAAAGGCAGGGTCGGCCGAGAGGGCTTTTGTGTGCGCCGAGTGGATGGGAAGGGTGGGTGCGCATCCCATTCCGACTCAACACGCCGTATACGTCTCTCCAGAACCTTACAACTCTAGACACACACATACAGACTTGTATGTATACACTCCCCACCACCAAACCCTCTATTCAACCGCACCCAATGAATCTCCACCGCAGAGAAATATATCTGCATGCATATTCATACCAAAAGATCCCATCCCCCACCCAGCCTCAGTGGTGTGTGCATGAGCCCACCAATACCTCCAGGGAACACAAGGGGGGATACATTAGGCCTGTGGCTTTGATAAATAACTTCACGCCCACAGATGACAGGGGTTGCAAAGGGTGTAGGCCCTGACTGTCGGTTACATAGACCCACACACACACCACACCACACCACGCGAGCCCCTCAAAGAGCTGCTCCCCACTCAGAGCTGGGGTTATCGGGGTCGGATAACGTCACGGGTGTGGCGGAAAATTGGATTAAGACATTCCATAAATTCCACAAACAATGAAGTACATTTTTACTTATATATTAGCTTCCTGGGAGGGCGAGATTATGTTATTTGATGATGGTTCTGTTAATCACCCAAATTTTAACTTTCCGTTATTCTTCATCTGAGAAAACGGTTGTTCATTAGTCTTTGTTTTGAAGAAAATACAATAGAATTATTTTCAGAACTCAGACAGTGGCCGATTTGAAAAACTGGAGGACCTTTTGAAATCGACTCTGGGTTTGGGTCGAAAAAATTGAAAAGGGTTACCGGATGGGAAGGGTCCAAACTATGACAGTACGAAAAACTTAAGTGAACTTAGAAGTAATTTTCCAACCTTGGGCTGCATCTGTTAACATATACACTGTAAAAAGTTGCTGTTAATTTACAGCAGTTCTTGCAGTAAATTTACATCACTTTCTGCTGTTGGAAATTAAACAGCAATATTTACTGTAAAATTACAGTATTAGTACTGTAAATTTACCAAATTACAGTAACTTTGTAATTTTACAGTACTTTTTTCTGTAAATTTATTCTCCACCAGGTGGGGCAAATGTTTATCATCAGTAAAACGATTTTAGTTTTTACCTTAAAACTATATTTTAAGATGAATTATTTACTTTTAATTAAGATTAAATATGATGAATAGATCAATAGACTAATCTAGTATATCACATAATAGATATCCCCATTCTGTCTTAATAATTTCAAGATACAGAGATAATTGTCTGATTGAGACACCTTTTTGGTAGCAAATTGCCTTCATAGGCATGTGTTGGATTGGCAGTGCCTCATCATACCATCATTCCATGCATGTATTTGCTAATGCACTTAGCATAAATACATCCCTCATCCAATATATATCGGGTTTGAGGTTGGAATTATACCTTTATCCAACATTTAGTTGGATTTTAAAAAGGAAATTGATAAAAATAAAATGGTAAAATGTTTGATTTAGCATACTGTAAAAAAAACAGCAAGTACTGTAAATTTACAGCAAAAATTGCTGGAACCTTTGCTGCCAGCAACTTTTGCTGTAAATTTACAGCACTTTGTCTGCTGTAAATTTACAGCATAATTTGCCGTAGGAAAATTAACAGTATATTATACTGTAAATTTACAGTACATAGAGTGCTGTAAATTTACAGCAAAAATTGCTGGAACCTTTGCTGCCAGCAACTTTTGCTGTAAATTTACAGTAGTTACTTCTTACAGTGTAGATGAGATTTACCTTGATAAACTGGAGCAGCTCCTCCTTGGTCTTCTCCGGGAAGGTGTTGAGCAGGTTCTCACTCTGGATGTCCAGGATGGTCTGGGCGCACGTGTCGATGGCCGCGTCCATGAGCTGAGGACTCAACTCGACAACCAAGAGCTGAGGGAAAGAAACATTTTATGGTTGTTTATTCTTATACCAGGGATCATCTTTGAAGATAATTTTAACATCGTTTACATTTTTTGAAAAATGTGGATATTAATTCATTGAAATGTTCGTAAGATAAAACCTCAAATGTATTTTCCTTTCAAAATTGAATACGTGTAATTGAATCCATTATCAAAATCTATTTCAATGTTCAGGGGACAAAATGATTACCTCAGGAGGACAGTAAGGTTGTAGCTGTTTTTGAATCATCCACTCAATCTAATAATAATTAAATTCAGACCCAGTGACAATCAATGAACATGCACTCAATTTATCATTAGTACTAGGCCACCCCATCTCAGGTTAGTCCAATCAGAGTCCACTTCGAGCAGTGACTAACCTACCGGCATCTTCCACACTGACAGCAGCGTCTTGGTGTCGAGCAGAACCTTGATGAGGGACTCAAAGTGTCGCAGGACGCCCTCCGAGGTGTCCCGCTGGTACAGGGTGAACACAGCGATGGGCAGAGACGGCCTACTGTAGGAGGTAACCAAGAACTATTGTTAGTATTAGTAATTTAACAACGGCCTACTGTAAGAGGTATTACCAAGGATCATTATATCCCATTATTAGTATTAGTTGTTTAACTACAGCCTTTTGTGGGAGGAGCCTCAGAACCGTTGTTAGTGTTATAATTTTGATGATAGCCTACTGTGGGAGGTTTGAATTAGTTATTCAATGATTGCTTGCTGTGAGAGGTAATGGAGAGCTATTGATAGTGATAGTTGTATAATAATGGCTTGGTCTGGAGGTATCAGAGGTTTATTGTTGGTATTAGTCCTTTGGTGAGGGCCTACTGTGGCATGTAACCGAAAACGATTAGTATTGGACGTTTTATGATGGCCTGCTGTGGCAGGTAACCAAGAATTTTGGTTAGTATTAGTCATTTACCTATTGCCTTCTGTGGGGGATAACTGAGGACTATATTGTATCTATTAGTTATTAAATCTTAATGATGGCTTGCAGTTGGAGTTGACCAAGAACTGTTAACGCTGTTGGTAAAAGTTGACCTACTGCTGGCGGTCACTGAGAACTATTGCTATAGTGTTTTTCATCTAATGACAGCCTACTGTGGGAGGTATTAAAAACTATTGGTAGGTTTTGTTGTCTAACATGGCCTGCTGTGGGAGGTGTCAGAAAACTATTGTTAGTGTTAGTCATTTAACATTTGCCCACTGTGGGAGGCAACCAAAAACTATGATCAGTATTAGTCTTGTTATAACAGCCTTATACTTTCAGAAGAAGAATATGTACTAACCAAGATTAATATTATGCTTTTTTTCATTATTATCCACTTGAAATAGCTTGTTTGAAACCGATTGTTCGGCGCAAAACAATTATCAAAGAAAAGACATCTGAACAACACAAATACTTTATTTTATATCGCTTGTGTCAGTCTCGCATTGGACATGAAATAAAAAGAGACAGCCAGTGGGCGTAATTTATGACACAGCATGACAAAAGTCAATTGCTTTTTGACCCCCTATCAACAGGTTTACTTCTGCCAAGTTAAACCCATGGAAACGCAATAAGCTTGTCAAGGTAGCTGAGGAAGACATCTTTCCGGCGTTCGGGGAGGCTTTTCCTGGCTTGCCGCTTTGAAGTAAATACAGCCTGGGCCGACGTTTTCTATTGGCGTCGCCTTTGATGGCGAAGTGAATCTCGATCGTTGCTATCAGATAACAAAGCGTGAGCAGCTCAGGTCGCCCTGAGTTCCTTTTCAGGCTCAGTGGAGGGGCAAATAAGTCAGAGACCAGGGCGGGGTCGAGTGGGGAGTGGTAAGGGGACGGAGACCGCCGCGCGCACGTGCGGCCCACCGATCTATAAGGCGCGCCATGGTTCTCCATTGACCCAATCAGAGCTGCTCGGAGCTGCTCGGAGCTGCTCTCAGTCGCTCGGACTTGGGGCTATTGAGTGGCGGTGACTTGGCCTCACTATGGAGCGCCGGTCGTTGAATGGGGTCCTTTTTAGCCTGGTCTGTAGGGGTCGATAGGACGCACGTGGCGCCACACCCAGAGCTGAGACCAGTCTCCCCTCTGTTTGTGTCGCCAATGGACCCCCCCCAATGGACTGTCTCCACAAAGGGCAGGTATAGGGTGCACACCCTGCCCCCTCAAACCGCCAAGAGCTGACCCCTTTGGGGGTGTACAGGCCAGAGTACAGACCCTCCTGGACCCTTCATCTGGGTGTAGGCGCCCTCTGTTGGGAAGTGCCACGTGCACTGGTCATTATACCCCCAACAGGCCTTGGTCACGTTCTCCACCACAGGTCTTTGTAGTGGCAAAGATCAACCTACACCGACCAATCCCGACCTCTGCCGCCCTACCTCTCCTACCCACCACCCCTCCCTTCGTACCCCCACCGTGGCACCACTCGATACCCTTCAGGCACTCACCAGTGGTAAAGAAGGCGGCGGCGACTCAAAGAAAGAGTCAGGAGATCCGCAGTGGCTCAGTCACTGGAGGAGAAACCAGCCAAGATGTCACAAACTTTACAGGACTTTGTCGGCGGCCATCAGAAAGGGGTCAGGTGGCTCCCTGAAAGGCGTGGCCCTGAATGGGTGTACACACGACCCCTTCACATGTCCGGCTGTCATCTAATATTGATGATACGTCGGGTCAGTGCACCAAGATCAAGCTGGGCGCACAGGACGTATACCAGGGCGTGTCCTATTACATCTGGTGATCAATAGCGATTTATGTCGATTTTATCATAAGGTTGATGACGGAAAGGGAAGTTATAAAAACAACTCTGTGGATCCACAAATGTTTGGAAAAATACAAAGGAAAGGATGTCTGGATATGTCTTGAACTATTATTAAGACCTAACATCTGTCGTTGCACATGTCTATGTGACAGGAACCAAATAAGGCTTTGTTAAGAAAATTTATAGGGCCTATATATACAAAGATGGGATTAAAGGTTTGCCTTTCTCCTAATTAATCATCTATTCACTCTCCAAACACTCGCATCATACCCTATGAAAATATTGAATTTTCAAAAGAATCATCAAAATTCATAGTTGTAGAATACCGAAAAAATAAATTTAAAAAAATAGAAGTAAACAATCCTTCCTGTGTTCGTTCCCCATTCAACATAATATTTGTAACAATAATTTTCAAAGAAAAGAAAATACTTAAACAAAATTAAGCTTCCTCATCCTGACCTCCGATAGAAATAAATATTACTTCCTTACCTGTCCGGTAGAGGTGCCAGTGTGACGAAGCTCTGGAAGCCGCTGACCACCTCCAGGCTGAGGTCAAAGAGCAGGCCGGGGGCGAGGATGTGGGTGGAGGGCAGACTCACGTCGGCCGGGTAGGTGTCGGGCCGGAACTTACGGAGCAGGTCCGTCATGAACGGGAAACAGAAGGTGATATGCTGCTTGCCCGGCCGGATGGAGAAACTCTTTATGGCCTAGGGAGAGAGGAGGGTACATGATGCTTTTTACAATGAGGAAAATAGATGTGAAGTGTTGAAATTGTTCGAGTAGATATTTGGTTTATAAAGTTACAAAAACGTAAAAAGAACCTAAGAAATGTTTATTCAATGTGGAGCAATTGTACCTCAGTAATTCCGAAACAATGGATAATTAACCTTTCACATTTACTCTTTACACAATTAAAGTCAAGGTTTTGATTACAATGAGAGACCTCACAAGGTCCCATAAAAAAGATAAAACTTTCCTATGTTTTACGAAAAATACACCTGTTATGGATGCGAAATCAAACTTTCATATAAAGCGTTTCATTTGGCCAAACTCCAGCTATATCATGAACAAATCTTCCAATTCCTCTCTGTATCTAACCACTATTCGTGTTGTACTGATGGTTCACGTGGCGTTAAATCGATCTATGGGCATAATGTTCCAGCCCATGATGCAAGTTGTCCATTACATAAACCTACCCCATATCAGGTAGTGATCAGGTAGGTTTCAGGTAGATCTCTCACCTGTTGTACGTTGTCAGGTAGGCAGCCGATGATTCCCATGGTGAGGGTACTGCCTGCAGCCTCCCGGAGGATGTCCTCAGACATGGCACTACTGCTGCGCCTGGAGTAACCCCCGCCACCTCCTCCTCCGAATAAACCTTTCTGCTTGGCCTGTTGGTCAAGAAAATGAAAGGATAAACTAACAATGGGTCGGATTTTTACTGGGTAAAACGTCTGCAAGTTATTTTCAATAGTTTGATGAATTAGTCTAACTATTGCGGCTTATTAACTGACTTCCAGCTAACCAAATTAATCAATGCAACCCAATGCTCATATATTTCTATGCTAATCTGAGCCTCAAGTACATTCATTATATATGCATACTCTACAAATAATCCCTAAAGATAACACTTTCTTTAATCAGGGAGACTATTGATATTGGCTGATATTATATATGGCACATGGTTCAGCTGATTACTGACAACAAGAGGATTAAATAAGCTTTAACTATACTTTTTTTTTCTACGAACAGCGATCTATGAAATCGGATCCATGAACCATAAGCGATTCACTTTTCTTGTTTGAAAGATTAATATCGAAAGGAAAATTAAAAGAAAAAAGAGTATGTGGAGACTCTTGTAGCGTGGGCTTTCTTTCCTTTCCTTGGCAGCTGAAGCTGGGATCGGGTTATAATTGGTGGGATGTCAGCCAAGAGACCGGAAGGCAGGACTCGTGAACACTGGATCAATTTCAGACGCGCTTCCTCTGACGATCAATTGTAAAATCCCCACGCTGGAAGCGCAATACCCCAGGCAGCAAAAGGTCAGCAGAAACCTGGCAGTGCTTAGAAGGGAACCCCCTAATTAATTCAAAACGCTATTCTATTTGATTGCTAAAGGGACCAGTAATAAAAGTACCCCCAACTCCAAACGCAAGGCAAGCGCGGAACAATGGTATCGCTTTCGGACGCGTGCAGGGACTATTTTCGCCACGCGCGGAGTGATCTGAGAAGCAGTGCTGCGGTCGTGCCTCTGTCCGAGTCTCGCGAGACGAGATCTGGTTTCAAACGGGAAAGCTAGACGCGCGCAGTGTCCTTGTTTCCATGGAGATCTGACGGAATTCGTTAGTACTGGTCGCCAGGGCGGACATTTGAGCAGGTACGGGCCCTGTTACCTGGGCTCAAACTGAGCTGCTCTATACTACTACTACCTGCTAACTCCCATGTCCAGGTAGACTGTGGACGTGGGCTTCATTGAGCTGCTCGGAAGGACCACCTGGGTGGAGCTGCTCAGGGTCTCAGGACCCGTCAACTTAACCACTGACGGCCGAGCATGTACTTGTCCCCTCCGACACAACCCCCCAACTAACACCCCCACCTACTCCCCACCCTCGCCCCAAATATCCCCCCTCCTGCCCATTCCCTATCCAGACTGGGCAGGATCGGGAGGCGACTCTCGAATGGGGGAAGGCGGGGGGGGGGGGGGGTTTGAGAGGGAGTGGGAGGGACTAGTGAAGACTGCCAGGTGTTTCTGGCACCGACCCTTCTCAAAAAGCATTTATGTCTCAGACGCTAAAACAAAGTCCTGTCAGCGCAGACCAGATGACGTGAAGGGCTGGGTGGGCGGGTCGGGCGGGCGGAGGGGGGGCGGGGGGGGGGGGGGTTGGGCTGGTTGAGGGTGGCTAGGAAAGTACGGCGATTTGGACGTGTGTATGGCAGGGGAAAAGATAGATTCTAATATAATATGAATACAACTTGACAGATTTGTAGTTATACAGAAAAGAACTAGTCCCAATAACTTTTATATAATTTCATAAAATGTTGTAAATGGGCCAGATTGGCTGCGGCTGAGAAGTGGTTGACTACGAAAAGCATAGCTGGCCATGGAATTATGTCATGATAAACTTTGTCTCCAACCCAGCGCCAACTATTGTATGACAGCACCATTCTGGGTGTGCTCTTTTTTATTTTTTTAAACGATAAAGTGGGCAGTCACAATTTTCCAGATACATGTCAGAGTGGTTATAGGTACGGAAGTTGTTCATTGGAGTATAACCCATGTGTCATATATTTATATCGAATCATGCGACACATTACGTCATGTAATACGCCTAATTCAGTATAATCCTTAAGATAAGATAAAGGGATAGTTTTTTATAAAAAGAAAAATGCCTCTGCAATGTTCATTAGTACGGTATTTCAACGATAAAATCCTTGTACTCTGCACTTTTTTATATGCACGCAATATCGATTTAGATTGCATTAATTTAAAAAGTATATTAAAAAAAGGGACAAGGTCGCCATAGTTTTAGCAATGGAGTGGCGCTATGATGAGATAGATACCCATGTTGTTCTAAAAAGTCTTATGCTCGGTATACATACCTTGTTCATCAAACAGCTAAAAACATTCCTCTTAATGTAGCGTGTTACAAGAGGTCGCTTAATCCAAGCAGTGCTTCTCTTAAAAAAAGAGTACAAAAAAAGAAAGCCCCTCTGTGTTATCCATAAACAAGGCACGCTGATCACGATGGGGTGACGTCTTTGATCTAAAATCCACCTTCCTGTACCACCCACCCTCCCACCACCACTCACACCCTACATCCATTCTGTAACCGAGACGCTCTTTTTAACGCCGAAGAAACCCCTCTTCGTCAAAAGGTTTGAAAAATCTCATTGCAAAGTGCCAAGCCCACACCATATTCCTCCGCGCACGCCCCGAAGTGAAAAGGAGTCTTCACAGACTTCTATACAGTCGTTTTTTTAATACGCAAGGAGTGAAAAAAAGAAATGTAAAGGCAAAATGAAATCGAGATGACTTGTGTAGCCTTCACTTCTTGTCGCCAAAGGCGGCTTAGAATGTGAGAAGCATAGGGAAAAGAAACTCGGAGTCGGGTTTCATTACAGACTAACACGTTGCTTTTTTAATTTTATGGTTTGGATGGATTTAATTTCAAATTCATAGAATGGGAGTTTTTTTATAGCTTAGGTTGGGTTTCCCATTCCCTTATGTGAAGAAGTATTCAACAAAGATTTTCAAATAATTACTTTAGAACCTCAGAAACATTTAATTTCAAGTGCATTTTTAGGAGGAATAATTGCTAATATTGCTAAGGAGAGGTGAAGGTATGATAATAGGAAAGGATTTTTCACCCATGTTATTAATTTATAAGGAAGCATGCGCGCGCGATAGTAACCGGAATGATTAAGACAACTTAAGATGTTCAATCAGGTTCATGATATGAATTAAAGACGTGAATGCTTGTCGTCGGATCTGACTTAAAATACACTTCAAATTTTTTGGAATAATTTGTTTGGAAGGATTTGATCTTCCAGGCGCTACAGCAATATATTTTAGAAGTCATTTAGTACTTACATTTATAACCAGGTTTTAAAACTTATCTTAATCCAATGCAAGATGTCATTACCCGCTATTACATTATTTATCCCTACGTTTGTCACCAGTAAACTGCAGTTCAGAAAAGGTTAGGATCATTAAGTTAAATGATACACTCACCATAACAGTTGAAGTCCGATTTCTCAATAATCAACACGGTCGCGTAATCTCCTTAACAGACCAGTGGCGCTATAATCTCCGTGATCTTGTAGATAACTGGTGTTGTGGTAATTAGAAGGGGTGCCACGGGAACCAGCACTCACTATGAGACGACGGCCCTGATTGGCCGAGGGTGAAGGGACTACTGGTACCCGGCGCCCCCTGCTGGTGGTATTTAACCCCTGCTGGGGATCAGCGGCTTTGATCCGGTAATACCCCTCTGTGCCTAATGTGTGCGTGCCTCTGTCACTACCTACAGCCGGGATCAGAACACCAACTCTCTCTGCCCATCCCTACCGTGCTCTTCTGTACATCCCCCTACCGCCAGCCCCTCAGCCCCACCCCACCCCCATACACACACCCTCCCCCACCCCACACCACACCACCCCCCTCGAAGGTGTAAGATCACCATGCCCATTATAATGGGCCCCACCCTCCCCCCTCCCACCCTGGGCCCACCTGGTGGACTCAGGTATCTTTAGACTGTAGTTACGTCCAAGTCCGCTAGGTGCTCAAACTAGTAGGCAAGAATTACCTAGGTCATGAAAGGACTAAGGTATCTTACCTTGGACGTCAGCGCCGCTGCTCCTGGGTCCGGATTCCCATTGGTGAGCCCGCCGTCCCCGCCGCCGCCACCGCCGCCTGGAGGAGTGAGAGCCGGCCTAGGTACGGGAGGAAAGACACGCGGCGTCACACTCTGAGCGTCACACGATCATTACGCTTAATTAGATATGAAAATGAGGGGATAGGCGGGAGATGGGGGTGTCGTGGTGATGGGAGGGGGTTATGCATACAATGTGGAAGGGGAGATGCTCAAGAGTTGGATAGCCGCTGCAATGTGTACTGCGCAGCCTGAGATGTGAGCTTCTCTGAGAACAAACTGAATAACCGTCTTAACTGCTTAAATCAAACTATAGTTTAGAAACAATTACATGGCGTGGCAGAAGATGTTCTTTGATATTATGAAAAGAAACGTTTTAACCTTCTTAAAGAAAGAAGCATACGTGGTTATTCTTCCCTACGCAAAATAGTAAAAGTGCTGAGAAGTATATAAAAACTGTTATTAAATTCGGGTGCCATAGTAAGTAGTATACAGCACCACCGATTTTGCTCAGGCCTTTTATCTGCGTTTGATGATATGTATTTACTTCTTTGTGCGGCAATCCCACTAATGCGGCCACGTCTCTGATTTCCAAAAGATGGCTGCATATATAGGGGGGACACCAATGCAGTGTTAAAACTTTGCCTTAGAGTGAAAAGTAGTCATGAATAAGTAGAATACACTTCTAAATTATAGATATTTATGTAAATTATTAAATTCAATACGTCTTCCAGATAAATCACAAAACAATGTGTCGCAAAAACCGCATAAATGTCAACAATGACATTACATCTTATAATTAAAAAACGAGGTTGTGTAGTAGAATTTACAGCATGAATGAAATAACTCATTTACAGCATGAATAAAATAACACATTTATAGCATGAATGAAATAATACATTTACAGCATGAATGCAGTAATGGAACAGTTCAGTGAAGTAATGGAACAGTAACATCTGAAAGAAAATGCAAATTAATCCACTGAACCAACTGAACCCCTTCCGTTATTGTTTCAAACAAACTGAACTTGGTTCAATGAGTTTCACATCATAAGAAGTCCTTGCCTGGGGCGTTTGGTGCGTGTATCAAAGATTGGGACTGCTGCTCCCCGCCATGCTCAGGTGTGGGGGATGGAAGGCTCCCTTGTGTTAGGTGACAGTTAGCTGACACCTGGGTTCTCCTGGGTGTGATTGGCACAAACCGACAACAGATTGGTTTTGGCGATGAAGTGAAAAGTGTGGGGATAGGGGTGGGGGAGGGGAGGGAGAGGGAGGAGGGGAGGGTAGAGGCAGTGAATTATATAAGCAGTTTGTTGTAACTTTAAAAGAAATTTCACTTTTAGGAATAACTAAAATTTCCTGTGCTCAAATGTAAAGGTACCAGGTAATAACCTGAGTATATTATGTAATTGTGGGTAAGGAGATTCTCCGAATTATAAGATTACAATGTTAAAACTTTATTAAGTACTCAAACTGTTTATTGTTTGACACGTCATTATATGCTTGATATTCACTTCCCAAATGATTTACAAAACTCCATTAACTGTCCCTCGATTGTTTTGGTAGACTATCTGCGTTATTCCACGGAATAACTTCCATTAACTTCCGTGCCATAAGATTCGAGTACAACCAGTATTTACCCAAAGATATATCTCGAGACATTCGATGAGATATTTTTCCTTTATAGTGACAAACGCATGTGGTTGTCTGTCTCTCAATCGCGACAACCGGAAAACTTGCATCTTTTTATACTACCATGAATTTTATAATACCTCTTCGTCCCTTTTTTTCATCATGCAGTGATTTATAATTCATTTTTCTATTACGAATTCACGTCAGTTACAGGCAAAAGGCACACACCACGAAAACAACAAAACCCATAATTATGTTCGTATGGACAACATTTCTTATTGGTACTACTGGCAAATACTTGTTATACGCCATAAACAAACAAGCTGAATACTCTAGTGAAATCAATCTTTACCTGATAACGTCCCCACACTAATTAGATAATTTAGCATGAATATGGACACACTCACATAATAGTATATGAATTATATAATGATATATATATATATATATATATATATATATAATATATCCATATTCAATATTGAAACAGATCTAAGTAACAATGTAGAATACATAAAAAGATATCTAGTTGATGTGTGTATTATCTCCTTATTTGTATGCATGTATTTCAAACCATTGTGATAACCTTGATTTATATCAAAGTAATCTGATGCTGGTTTCATAACCACAGAAGCTTTCAGAAGACATATACATTTCCTATGCAGAATTGAATGTCTCATCAAGTAAAATAAAGGTGAAAGGTAGCATCATGCGAGCGGAGTGCGGCAGTTGGCAACCACAGCGCATCATAAAAAACCTCAGAATTTATCAGGCCCGCGGCTATATAAAGGCATAATCATTATACCCTTGTCTTCTTTATGTCTCAAAGGCGGTTAGTGGGGTAACTTGAGATGGTTTTTGTTGGGTTGAGGCACCAAGTACTAGTCCCTTGGTTACCTGGGCATTTTACCCTTTTTACTCATCCCCTTTTCTCCACCCACCAGGAGGGGGTGAGCTGAGTGGGGAGGGGAAATTGACCCATCCATCGCCACACTACTACCCTTACCCAACGTTTACACATCCTCCCCTGCCCTACCCACGCCCCATTCAAGGTGGGAAAACCCACTCCCCCGTCCACCACCCAGCATCACTTCATAGGCCTATGAAAAATCCGGGATCCAACGGAGTGAACAAAGGCTAAATCACCTGCCACTTGGCGCCGGCTCAATCACTCCTACCCACCTGGTATTTTACCCAGCACAAAACGGCTAAATTTTCGAGGGCTTTATCAGAGATCTGAGACAGGCCTGGAGGCGTCTTTTGAATGTCTGGTCTCCAGGTGAAGGCTTTTATTGGGAGATGTTTGCCGCGACTGAAGTCAGAGAGGAAAGAAGGAGGCGCGCGTATCAAATGGTGATGTGCTAACAATTGGCATTGCCGCTGGCAGCTTTGTTTCCAAGTGGCGATGTTATTCAAGACTAAGATGACAGAAACAGTCAATGCGGCTGACAGCTACTTTGAGGTTGACACCTTTTAAAACTCCTTTGCGCTGTCTTATTATTAAAGAACATTACCGACTTATTGGGCTGCCAAGAAATGCATAGGCATCATCTCTCCGACAAAAAAGAGAAGACAAAGAACACTGTACACCTTGAGAAAAGCCAAGCTGATGGGCACATTGTGCTTACACCAGAGACAAGCTGCATATACCATTCATTTCAAGGTGCAACATAAACAACCTGTTTTTGCAAAAAAGACAAAACACATTAAATCCGCATTTGATCCTCAGGCAGGCGCTGAAACACTTGCTTTAGCGTATCATTTCAAAGCGTCTCCAATGAGAGCTTCACAAAATGAAGGAGGCTTTTGTTCGCTCTAAAATGCAACCACTTCCTCTGCTGACATCTATAGGATAATGGTTTTCTAGTGAGAGGTACATCCCCTCTTTTTTATTTGCTTACCACCGTCATTGCCTGTGCCGCCTCCGCTGAACCTACGCATTCCTTATAATTCACAAGTGTGGGAACGTTTTTGTCCCCTCCGACGTGCCGGGTGGGTACTCGAGTCGTGAATAAGCCCCTGCCGATGGAAGGGAACAGCCCTGGCGGCCACACTTCAAAAGGCACCGACTGCCCCACTGGTATAATACACCTGTGGAAACGTGCCTTTGAACTGGCCAGGTGTGCCGATTGATCCGCTGCCAGGGATCCGATATTCTCACCGGTGACAGATACTTGGGGCCGAGCACACCATTGTCCCGCCTATTTAGGACTTAATGGGTACGGCCAATGTGGCCGTGTGTGCCTAACAGCAGTAGAACCTGATTTATTTTGAACCACATAAAATTGTACCTTACTGGTAAGAGCTAAACTCTAGTGAGGCCGGTGTATGCCAATAATATTTTTTCGAGATTTAAAATCCAACTTGAGGTACAAGTATGTGATAACAAATTACATTTTGGAGTGTCAATGGTGGCCAGACCGTATTTGTCAAATACATAATAATGATGAATTTATGACATAGATTCAACTATGAAAAAAACTAAATCTCATTTCACTCTTCCATCACATGGCCTGCACACGTCTGTATACGCCGTAACTAAATTCTTAATTGGTTTCTTCAGATCCAGGTACATAATTTCCACATGTGACATCCTTACAATATACCTGTATCTTCCTGTATCTATTTTGAATGAATAACCTTACTCCACCAGCTGATGAGAACCCATCGGGCGGGGGGGGGGGGGGGCAAAAGGGGCAATTACACCCCTAGACCAAGGGGAAAGTTTGTTGATTTGTACAAAACTGACATAATTTCTTTTCACTTTTTTATAGGGGGGCTGGTTTGCTCCCCCCCCCCCCCTAGATGACCGACTCTCGATCCGCCCCTGCTAACCTTTTCCGATTCTGTCGACCCTGCTCACGCCTGGAGGACGAGTCAGGAGCATTGTGCGTCGACCACCAGCCGGTGGGTTCACATACACCCTTCACACATTAGGACAACCCTAAATCCTAGAAGATTAGTGCATTGTTAAAGGCGGAAATGATAAAACTACTACTGAATAAAAGATGGGACATTTTAAAGAATGTAGGTTGCCTGGTAAAACTTCTAATCCAGCCTGAGCTCATGGTGTTTCTTAAAATCAAAATCACTGCTCCATGCTGTGATATTTAAATGTGCGAGAAAAGTATTAAGATAACATCAATTTTTTAAAGGTTGGGTGCTACTAATTTGTTTTTACTAAAGTTTGCACTGATACTTGAGTTTTTTTATCAACTGCTTGCTGGAGCTTTGTCTGTATACCATTTGACCGATTTAAAACTCGGGGATATCAAGGGAGTCCGGCTAAAGGCCATATTCCACTACACGTTTGCGGCTTGCGGCCACCCGAGAAAACAGACGCAAATGGACGCAAACGGACGCAAACGCATTTGCGTTTGCGTTTGCGGAAGGGTATATTCCACTCGTTGTGGCCAGCAGACGCAAGCAAACGGCCGCAAACGAGTTTGCGGTGGCCGCAAATGAGTTTATGGCGGCCGCAAACGAGTTTTTGGTAGGGTTCTGCAAGGTGGAATATGGGTGTTAGCGTCCTGCGTTTGCGGCCTGCGTTTGCGGCCTGCGTTTGCGTCACCTACTCAGGGATACCAACATGTTGGTATCTGAACCGCAAATTGCTTGCGTCAGCTAAAAGTAGTGGCCGCAAACGGGACCGGACGCAAAGTGGAATATGGCCTTATAGCCCCGGCCACACTGCACGACTCAACTCAACTCAACTGTCTAGTTGAGTTGAGTTGGACTCAGTCTCAAAGTGTGGCATAGGACTATGACGGGAGTCTTATAATTTTCCACGACAGTTGAGTTGAGTCTTAGATCTTGAGATGCCAAAGATGTAAGACTGGATAGTCGGGTCTTAGGGGGGTGTGCAGTACATGAGCTTATTTACAATATAGCTTCAGTCCATGCATGGCAGTTGAGTCGCACCCTGTGGCATGGTAGAGTTTCTTGTCTAAGACTGTATTGTCGGGGTTAAGAGGCGCCCTAAGGTCTACGACGGTCTAGTTGAGTTGAGTCGGGTAGTGTGGCCGGGGCTTTACAGGTGGCAGGGATGAAACGCCACCCGACGTCTTTCTCATATTCTCAGCCCAAATTCGCTTCACTTGTTCCTGTTATCTCAAATTTATCCTATAATCTTAAGAGAGGATATTGGGCAAATTTTACAATGTATCCAGCTCTCCACCCCCTCCCACCAAAAGAAATAGGGAAAATACTCTTCATGCCCCCCCTCCAACAATTGTTGGGGGGACTTTCTACTATCTCATTGTTGATATGAGAACGGAACAGCCAACCTAACCTTGGCACAACGATTCAGAAAAATAACATTGAGAAGGCCATAACCTTCTATGTGCTTGCAAAGTAAGAAGCAACACGTGCGTTCTGTGGCCATCTGACATAACCGGGGCACTCAGTATTCAATAGATTTGTTGATAGAGAAACACAATAAAGAGGCAGGGAACTTGTGGAAAGAAAAATGTGAAGGAACCTGTGGAGAATATCATCTGCTTCTCTGCATACGATTTCTCTGAGGAGCCGCTGGTGACATTTCACTCTAGAAACCTCCCCTAATGCATGCAGCTATGTGGCCACAGGGAGTCGCTGCGTTACTGCCTGTGGAAACTTAACAGCCCTGCCAATAGTAAGAGAAAAGCTTGGCGGTCCGGCAAGAAAGTGCACCCTTCCCATTCCATTTCCTCGGCTGGTAGGTCTTGTCTGCGGCCAATGGAAATCCATAGATACAAAGAGGGGCGGTGCGCGGCGGGCAGGAGGTGTGACAATGCCAGGTGGTGATTTCCACCGCGCCGCGTGGGGCGCCACTGTTTGCCCGCGCATCCGGGACCTTCTCACGCGCTGCGTAATGGCGGCCGCGGGGAAAACGGGCTATTTTAACACGTCGAGCTTGCACTTAGAGACTCAATTTTGCATATTCAAACTTTCGCTTACTCAGTTTACTCTTCTTATAAGATACTTTTTGCGTTTTATTTTTTCATTTGAAATTACATTGGATAGGCTATGCCTCATGTTTGATAGGCTCTAGCTAGCCTATATCAAAACGTGAACAGAGGATCTACTTATAAATATTGAGAGGGGGATAGTACCATGTTTTGCATAGCAGCATCCTTTTTGAAATATTACTCTATTGGATCCAGCAAAAAGTCTTCACAAGAATCCCTTTGATACTGGAGGTCTTGGCACCTCTCAATGCCAGTGAATTACAGATCAAATGGTATTCTTTGGAAAATGGCCAGATTTCAATTGGTCTTGACTTTTTCTGTGGTAGCACGTTCTTGCCTACGTACATTTCCTTTAGGCTTAATCTCGGTCTCAGCTTGTCTTTATACAAATCGATTTCTCTTTGAACATTTCTTTTATGGTATTTATCTTCTAGAGTTCTTGAGATTATGAAATATGTTCACCGAGTCCTAGGCATACACAAGTACCGTAATCTTTATCATGACGTTTTTGAAGCTAGAAAAAACGCTGATCTTTTTCCCTAGGTCTTTTTTGGTATATTTACATTATCAGTAATGTGCTGTATGGGTCGATCACTCTCATAAAAAATGGTCCCTTCTTCTGCACAGACCGATGTATTTATTTTCCAGATGACACTTAAAAACTGTTCATAGAAGGACAAATCGTGACTAGTGGTTAGGATAGCTGGGATTTTTCAATCGTTTGATACATGGACGCAAATATATTCAACAGACGGATCACTTCATAATATCTTTTTCAATGAATTCAATTCACGTTATAAAAACATTACTTATATATATTATTCTCCTGTAATGATGAACTATATTGTTCTTTTAATGGTTAACAGGTTTAATATCCCTCAGGTTCAAGGTAATGTTTTATAAAACATTATCGACCTAAGGGATATTAGGCCTGTTGAGTTGATATAAGATTCGTACCATATCTCTTAATCGGTTGAGCACCCCATAAAGGTCGCTGACTCAGAATGGACTGCTTATCTTTAGCTTTCCTTATCAAAGCTTGTCAGGGTCTCCCACAATGTCGATGGTATGGGTTACCAGCCGTCACTTTTATTTGGCATTAAGGGTATTAATTATGACAAATAAAGATATGAAGAGAGGCGTTAATAATTGTTGAATGTCGCTCATTATATCAAGTGGAAGATTATGCTGCTCATTTATGGTCATTCAGCATCTTGTAAGATAATTAAATCTTATTGCCCTTATTTCTAAATATTGTAGGTGACGCCACAGTGGTTGCCCAGAAACGTTTTTTGTAGGGTATGAGCTAGTCTGTATGCCTGGCAGCTCGCTTCTCTTTCTACTCTGAGAATGGTAGGTTGGCTTGATAGATTAGGTATGAGCCTGCTATGGTTAGGCCTACTGTGACAAACACATGGCTTTTTTTTTTATGATGTTCTATCTCTAATTATGCATACTATGCACCAGCACTGTAAAAACAGACCAGACAGTGATGGTATCATATTATGTTGTATACTTATTTAGTCAAGGCATGTAGCATGACTTTTATTGATACAATTTTTGGGTACGTAATCTCAGTTTGTTGTACTGTTACTGGTCACTGACATGCAAATCTATACAAAAAGAGTATTTTGATCTTAAGTGAGAGACCTACCTATGATCGGTGTTGCTGTTGATGATGTTGTCAATGGTGTGGGTAAAGGCCTTCACCAGAGAAGATGTCGGAGAGCTGACCGTCACCCTTCTCTCCTCCACACCGGCCGCCATGGATGGGACCACCTGCAGTCCACCGCCAACACCTGGAGGAGAGATAAGATATGGATCAGTCAAACCCCCTGTCAAAATATTTATCATGGTACCATACATTTCTAATACATGATTTTGCATGCATAGAGTTTATAGAATTCTCGGAGAAAACATTGCTGTATTAAACGGAATAAAATACATTGTCAATTATGATAGGCTATATTCAGGTCTTGAGAGGAAATGCCGTATAGGTATAGATCATATTTACGCAGGATATGGGGAATCATAATTTGGTATATTTATCACAATTTTGCAATTAAAAGGATTATGCTGGATAATATGGCCCCGCTCCCCAGCAGCCGGACGTCGTTGAGCAACCGAGTAAATGAATCAAAGAATGGGGTCAGGGCGGTACAATTAACCATGTCGTGCGCATGGCTGGTCACCTTTCCGCTCAGCCGCCTCCAGGACACGTCTTAATGGGCCCGACTTTTGAGGATGTGTGTAGGGGCCAGGCGCCCCTGGACCCCGGGTCGGGGGTCGGGGCGGAGGGGGTGTGCCCCCCGGCTGGGAAAGCGCCGTCTGCCGGGGCTTGGCGTGATTGCATACCCCATCAAGCACGGCCCTCCGCCTCTCCTCCAGGAGAGCCTCCACGGAGGGGTCTGGCACTGGGCCACTTGTAGGGTGCATCTAGCTAGGAGGCCGTGGAGCTTCTACCCTGGAGGCCGGTGTGTGTGTGGTTCTACCCTATAGGTGATGGCCTACTTAGTCAATGCACTGCATGGAGGGCGTTTATAGGCTATACATGGACTGGGCAGGTTCTAGTAGGTCAGTAGGTATTATGTCTATGTGAGTTCCTTAATGTTGCCCTGGTTGTGGGGACGGCCCTATAACATTAGTGTAACCCTAGATAACCAGGGGGAGTGGTATTGAACCTAGGGGGTGTAGCCCTGAGTGTCCAGCGGCCAATACACCCTGGGAAAACGGCAGCCCGCGGCGGCGCCGGACTTCGATTAGAAGCCGGAATCTATTAGATGATAGCTAGAGAGGTAGAATCGGGCCTGTTTGCCTACAGTAAGCCTGTTGGCTCCAGACAAATTTGCTCAGTTTGCCGCCTTCCCAGTGGCTGCCTGGGAGTGTTGCACAGTGGGCGGGTCCGGTAGGGTTTTAATGCCTGGGGCACCCAGGAGGCTGGCTATAGGTGGCAGGAGGCGGACACAGGCGTCTGGAGGAGGTGGTAGTGCTAAAAGAAGGGGCTCAGGTGAAGGCTGACATTACGTCATCCAGGTGGGCTAAAAGTACCAGACGAACGATCCACGTCCACGGCCGCTAATCCCGAGCTTTAGACCCGAATCCACCCTAAGCCACCACCGGATTAGCACCGTGGAGAAAATCCAGATCCCAGACACACCAAACAGCTCCAGGTTGCTGACATACTAGAAGCCAATATGGATTAGTAAATGGAAACCGTTGTATTGTTTCGAACAAGTTTCATAACTATAATTATACCTTCAGACAAAAGCCCAAAGCCCAGATTCACACGTCCAAGGAACCTTTTGGCAATACCCCTTGAACGCCATAATATAGTTTCTGGTTGTATTTTTTTTCAATTATATCTGGATAAGCATTGATATTGATGATTTCTTAATCATATAGGCATATTTCATACCAAATATCCCTCATGCACGATCTCTTATATATGATTCTCGTCAGTGACATGAGTGTTTCATCCTCCCTCCCGAAAGGTTCTAATTATCTTAGCAGCCCAGATGATTCCCGTGTTTATAACAATGATATATGTAATGTATTGGTTGTCATAGCTCAAACTTTACCTACGGTTTTAACAAAAAATATGTTTACGGTCTCTAATTAAAAACACATTCCACCGATTATACAAATACCCAATTTCCTTGTTTATACAAAGGCAAGTTAATGCGCGCCAGAAGTTCATATTACCCCTGTTGTGAAGAGGCGACAATGATGTCGGATGTCACCAGATACGAAGTAAGTATACCCTTTCTGACATGCGCTCTATCACCCCTAACAAGATATTGAGTGTTGTGCGTGTCATAAATGCACACTTTCCATGCACTACTCACACAGTGATAATCGAACAAACGGTTACTAACTTCATGTATACGTGCTGTTGTCAATAGCTTTTGTAACTCCACGTTCTTTGATACTACGTTTTATAATGATAAAAGAGAAAATGGCATATATACATTTTCTACCTGGCATATATACATTTTCTACCTTGATTAATGTTTTGATAACCAATATTTGTTGGGTTTGGGCTTCAACGTTATACATAACACTGTAAATGCTTCCTCTACACGAACTATAAGCCTAATCTTTCGAACCTGCATTTTTATGAAGCATTTGCCATTTATAAAATGGCTATTTCAGTAGGTTTTCAACTCAATTAAATATGATTCTGCAACCCCCTGTCTTCAAACACAAAGGCTGGACTGACACGTGTGATCAAGATCAGGACAAGGATCACCTCACTTCTACAGTCCATTCCAACCGAGTCTCCATCCTATTCAATGTCAGCTAATCCCCATACAAGTTTAAATCATTTTCCCGGCGTGGTGCACTTCAAAAGGACCCCACTTGGTGAGTTATCGGAGATACAATGTACAGTTGGCCGGCGTGTAAAGCGACACCGGCGATGGTGGGCCGGCTGGAAGGACACCCAACCCCGGCCAAGTCAGAGGGTCAGCGCGCCGGGTGTTGGCCACACAGGGAGTCATTGATCTGAGCCACACTCCAACTGGCCCTCACTGAAACTTTAACCCCACTGCAGGCCGCCACCTCTTACCACTGCCGTCAATCTCCAGGCTTTGAGCTGGGCACAACAGAAAGGGGAGAGGCAGAAAAGAAGGCGTAGAAAGTCAGTACAGAAGGAGAAGAAAGCTCAGAGGTGGCTGTCTGATACCCATGGATGTGGGGGTCGAGGAAAAAGGAGCTGGACAGGGAAGAAGGAACCGTATCGACCTGGGGTTAAAGTTTGATGAGCCTCTTGTCACCCTTCCGCATTGAAGGTGGTTTTCAACGCACAGGTCATGTTTCAAGGTATAGAGGAAAAGACTTGACAGGAGTATCATCGTAGGAGAGATGTCATGGTTGTTTCAGAAAACAAGATGTATGTCCTTTATGCCAAAATTATAAACAACCTATGCCAACCATATAAATTGATTGAAAGGTATATTTGAATAAAAAAACAACAGGTTCTCAAATTATTTATTGCAAAATTATCTCAGAATCATCGCTACTTTACTGCAGTGTTAGGAGTACCTGAATTGAGCTTTTATGCTGTTGTTTCAGTGGTCATTTTCTATACCTGCAGCAACGACGCAATAACAGAACCTATAGAGAGATCATCAGCTTTCTCTAAACTGTACCCCTGCCCCTCCAGACAACTCTCCAGGCCACAGAGACCAAAGATATCAAGTTCCTCTAGGATTTCCCCCTGGTCATTTATACTCCCCATCACCTTTACCCCGATCATCCCCCTACCCTTCAATCCAGACTCACCCAGAGGCGTCCCAGCACCAATCGTAATAATCCTATGAAGCCAGGGACCCAGGAGGCTGACCAGTCTGGGATATAGCCCCATACTTTACACGTTACTCCCTTACCCTACCCTTTAACCTTCTAGCCCTGAACCCTGAACCCTCAGTTTACCCAACCCCCAAGTATACCCCCTACCCCTTACCCCTGATCTTACTTATTCTCCTCACCTGATACCCCACCATATTCCAGTCCCCTATATGTACCCAAACTCCCCTTTATCACCTACCCACTTGTCCTTATTCTCAAATCCCTGCCAATTCCCTTACCGAACCACCTGCCCCTACCCCTATCCTGTTTGCCTCACCCATACCCTTTACCCTCTAGTCCATATCCCTGACCCCTATATAGCACAGATATCCCAGTACAGACCAAGGATTTGCAAACACCTTAGCCCGAGACATAGGTGTCTGCAAACTGGGACAATAACAATTGCTGAGTGGGCTTGCAGTCTTTACTTGATTTATTCGACATCAATTGCACAGAAAATGTTGAAAATTGGCAATAGCATTCACAGACAGGCTCTATTGCCCTCCAAGGCAATTACAAATGTTTTATTCACCTACCATGAGAGGTCAGGACAAGATTAAAGGAGTACAAGGGTTTGAATCCTGTTATAGAGTAAATAAAAAAAAATAAAAAAATTATAGAGTAAATACCATACCCAAACATCGCACACCCACAGTTCTGTTCCCTACCCATTGTTACTTATCCTAATACTACCCCCTTCATGCGCGGTCTTCTAGGGGTCCTTCTACCGCCGTTTGTGGTCAACACTGAAAGATGAGCACGGATGTCACAGGACGTATCATGTCCGGTACACCCTACACGGTAGGGTATAGGGTGACTATTACAGGGGTGTGCGCAGTTAGGCCTATTACTGTTCGTCGTTCATGACAGCCCTTATAGGCTTATACTAGACATGGGGCCTTTGTTTCATTCTATTCATGACCAAATGCATACTATAAGCAGCTGATAAGGTATTGCAATAAGTAGTGTATTGGTATAAGGTGCAAGAGGAACTCCTAAAATATCACAGGTAAGCCACGTTAAGGATTCGATTCAAAAGATTATTGAAAATTGAGGTCTTCTGTGTATCACGCTTTGTCTTTCAATCCTATGCTACCCCATGACCGTCCCTCTCAACATCTTTGTTCACGTGTAACAGGTATGGAAGTAGTGCATGAATTTGGTCATCTTCTCAGGCCACAACGTTTCTGAAACTGATTCTATGTAACGGAAAGATTTAACTCTTCTAGAATTAATTTCATGACATCTTCAATCGCAATTCAATTAATCATATATTTAAGAAATATTTTACCTCGCCATTTGTTTTAGGCATCCCACAAAAGATCAATCTTTGTGTTCAGAATCAGAGGGAAGTTTCTTGGCATCACTATTTTAATAGTAGCTCAACTAAGGGATTGGCCTAGGTTGAGATTGTTGAGAACTACGGTTGAACAAGTTTTCCTTTCAAATACTTCCTTATTTATAAGTAGTTTGGGTGAAAAAAATTCAGGTATTTAACCGTATTTTGTTGATCCTTTTTGGGGCTCATGTACCTTCATTACGTTCATAGACCTATGTGCAATTTAAACTTTTTTTCTCAAGGTCAAGCCTTTTGCTACTGGCTACAAAGGCGTTGTCAAAAGGATAGGGCGGAGCATTGGGTAGAACACCACTAATGAATCGTGCAAGTGGAATAGAGCTCCGCGAGAGGCAGCTGACTACCTGTGGACAACTGGCAGCCTGTGGACAACTGGCAACTGATTAACTGTGGACAACTGGCAACCGTCCTGCCGTCCTGCCACCCCTCAGACCCAAAATCACAGTTGACATCCGCCGCAAAGCCTGCCGGGAAGGTCACGTGCTTTTGCACACGGCGCCGTTGGATTATTGTCCGCCCCACACGACCTTGGCGCGCCCCCAAGCGGCATTTTGGGGCGCCACTGGGAGGCGTCAGAGGCTTCCGGTATGGTTACTTTGTAACGGGTTGGTCGGGTGGCGAATAACTGATAAAGCCGGAGGGCTTGGGTGATGCGTGGAGCTCGCGGGTGGTGGAGGGCGCGAATCGGCGTGCCATTGGCGTGCAAAAAGACATATCTGCATAAAATGAATAAAATAGCCCGCTCAAATCAACAATATCAATAGTTTGATAAAACCTAATTATCCATTTATGTCCTCTCTGCATTTTGTAATATAATTCAACGATAGACTATAAAGGTGTTGCAACACATTTGGAGATGAGCCAGAGTTATACGTTATTGTTGGGCAAAAGAGGGCAGGGACGGTTTTGAGATTACTGGGGAAATACGTTAAATTGTGGTGGGGGCTGGGGTGAGGGCGGGGTGTTCTGCTCACCTTTGCGGCGGTGCTTTGATGTAACAAACAGAGGTGTTCTGTGTGTTATGTTCGGCCAGGCGGAGAGACCTGTCACAGGTGAATCGGTGTGTAATGAGCGCCATTCAGGCGCGGATTTAGGAAGGGGGGGGGGGGGCGTGCCAGACGTGCCCCCCCCCCTATTTTGGGCAAAATTATATTTTTTTTAATGTAAAGTTTCTGTGCCACCCACCCCCCTCTTTTTTGTCAAAATCCTGGATCCGCCCCTGCTATCTATCTGCGCTGTTGGCCATATATAGGGACGGACCCGGAGAACTCCGCTCCATGAATGCATACTGTGGGCACGCCTATCCCCAATACTGCACTCATTCACGTACACCATCCCCCCGAAAATCGCAGATTCAACAAATAAGGATTATATAGCAACTTAACATCGAAATGGGATGTGTTGTCCAAAACATAAATTATCGCGGTTCACTTAAACCTTTGTCATAGATGCATATTTCAAATCCTCCCACATAGTTGAGGCAATCACCGAAAAGAACACATCTGAATAATATTGGCATGTCGCTTCGTGTTTTTAACCATGATATAGAAATATTAGCGTATGACAGATCCCATGTGTACAAAGTAACATTTCACCGTTCAACGGTGTCAGATCGGAGGGTCTTAAATGCTTTTAAACTACTCTCTGCAGATCGAATCTTTTTTTTTTTTTTAAAGCATCTATTTGAATGAGTTGAGCTTTGTTCCATGTTTTCTTGAACTTTCTCGGACAACAAAGCTACAGTTTGATTGAAGTAACCAATCTATTTCTCGTCAAGTCCTTAAGCCGTTTGCACAAAATTTGTTTTAATAGGAGATGAAAGGGGGAGATGAAAACGCAAACAGCTGGCCCAAACTCTTTGCTTTTTCTAAAAATCATATTACAGGATCATTTGAAACCACTGCCCGTTCAAATACCTGAATTATTGATTTATACAACTCATACAATTTACTGATTGGAGCGGAAAATTCAAGGACTCATGGCCATCACGATATGTTGTATCTAAAGCATCAATCTGAGAAGATAAGCAATAGGGAGAATGTTCGTTGCATTGTTCTTAATACTGAAGCAAAGTATCTATGAAATGAATACAACCAACGAGGGAATGAATTGCCGGTATGCGTTATACAGTCATGTACGTGCACAATTCTAGGGCTGCTTTCAAGTCCTCTGTGTCTCCCAAGGGTTGCATAGGACAGTGGAGGTGGAGGAGAAGGGGGGTCGGTCGGGGGTCGGGGCGGAGAGAGGCCGGCATCGATCGGCGGAAGGTTACATGGGAAGGTGGCCACCTGTATCACTACGCCGCCTATTGACCACCGATTAGGTCTGATAGGCCTTAATTGGATCCATGGCAGGCGGCATTAATCCAGGCCTTGGCCCCCTTAACCTGCTCAACCCTACCCCCACCACCTTTGGCCTCCCCCTACTCAACCCTTAAGGCCTACCCCTTCCCCCAGGCCACCTCTGCCCCCACCTCCAACTGCGATCCGCTTGTCCCCTTGTTCCTCGACCTACCCACAATAAAACACACCCAGTGCTTCCAGGGCTCCCAGCATCAACCCCACCAACCTACTGAGCGCCTAACCCCCCTACTTTAACAGTTTAACCAAACTCAAACCTTAAGCAAACACCTCCAGCACTGCCACTCCTCCATGGCGCCCGCTGCCGTCCCTCTACCGGGCGTCTCCCACCTGAGATGCCGACGGACGCCGCTCAGCCCGCCGCCCTCCCCTCCTCCCGGTGGTCGGAGTAACGTTGGATTCCGACGGGAAGCGCTCGGGGGGACGGCCGATCGATGGACGCGCCTCCTCCAGTGTTACCAACACATCCCCATTCTCCCACTGATCGAGGGACTCTGCGCTCTACTTAAAGTGTGGTCCCTTTGTATCTAATTGTGATACTTTGATGTAACAATAAGTAATATGTGGCGTCCTGTAGTAGGGTCAGAATCTGCATGGGCTGGTCGGTATTGCAATAGGGCTTATTAATCTGAGAGTAGTATATGGAAGTTGCATTTGTCACAGGCAAATGCTGAATATTATTTTTGGCGTTGGTACTGCGGATTCACACATGGATTTGTTAATTCATTTTAGATCAAATAGTTTGATGAAGTACGCATGCCATTCTACCATTAAGCTTATAATTAAAACCTATAGAAAAAGTGATATTGACGAGATGTATCCAAAATCGTTGTTGATATATCATACAGTGACCTCATCGACAGTGATATATTATTGTTGATCATTATTACTAAACACATGGAAGAACATGTGAACTACGTTGAGATGGTAATAAATTCTTTTGATAAAAAGCGCTTCAATATAATCTAACCCTCAATATGAAGCATGCTGAGTAATCTTAAAACTGACCCACAGTGCATGGAACAATTAAGTTATTTTTTAATCAATGGGCAGGCACATACATATGTACCCTTTCATTTTTAACAAAGTAATTATCTAAGAGTGCGCGGACCTGTGTTTATAACGGTATGGCTAAAAAGTATAAAGATAATTATCATATGAAAGTGCCTACTCCATACATACTTTCTTCAATTTCATTTTTAAACTTCCCAATATTATGCACACCTACGTGTTTGCTGACCATGCTATATGGGACCCAACGTGAGTATAGAAGCCCCAGGGATATTGTATTACCTGCCGTTCTTCCTCCAGGCGTTCTCAGCACTTCCCTTCCTCCCGTTCCCCGCCCGCCGCCGGCGCCCCTCCAGGCGGGGCGGGGCCCGGAGGCGGGGAGTTGGCGGGCGATGGGCGGGCAGGTGGTCGAGGGGGGTCGCCGATGGGAGAGGAGGGTGAGAGGTGGTGCACCACACCTGGGGTATAGGGTGGGTGTCACCACTGCCCGGAGGGGGTCTGAAAAAACACCACAATCTCTCACCCACTAAACACCCAAACTGGCGACGGATCCTGCCTATTGGTGCTAAACTGCGGTTGACCTCGCAACAGGAAGCATTGGAAAATTTCACTTATTGTAGCAGTTAATTCTCCCTCATGTTTGAAAGTGAAAAGAAAATTGTATGTACCATACGGTCGAGAGTCCCAGTTCTGCTAATCAGAGAAACCGGAACTACATTGTTTTTGATCGGACCTAGGTTGTGTAACGATTTTAAATCACTGAATTTTATTGATATCAAAATGTGAATGATTTATAAGAAAGAACATAAGTCATGAAAACCCTTAGGTCAAATCAGTTTGATAAATGTGAAAATAGGGACTCTCCGAATCCCTAATTAACCAAGACCCAACAGGATATAAACAAACAAGATGCTGGAGCCCACATAGCCGGTATACAGACACAGTTGTGTGCACCCGTCAATGTATCCTTGATTATTCATAATGTAACTCCATGCTGGGAAAACTCGATGGTATCATGTCTGTGTCCATTAGGTGAGGAGTACTCTTCTTTGATGTTTACCGCCGTGTGGTCAAAGCAATCAGGGCCAGGTGGGCCGACCTGGGGCACTCACCTGTGTCTGGGAGCAGCTCGGACCCCTAACACGGGGGTCAGGAGCAGCTGCTGAGTGGCTGTATTTACTCACGGTACTAATGGACTAGTCTCAATAATGATATAGTATACAGTCTCTGCATGGTGCAGTCTGTCAGCAAAACATATTTGGAGTCATTTAAAAGAATTATGTTCCAATATATCCAAGAATGTATATGAAATCCTATATTCATTAAAGAATACTTAATTATGCCTTAATTTCAATTCATTTGACATTAAATTTGGTGTATGATCCAAAAGCAACCAGAAATATAATTATCTATAATAGAGTATGAACTACAGAATAACTATGTATGTATGATCACCATTAACTGACTTGTGGCTTCAAATTTCACCATGTCTCCTTAGGAGCAGAATCGATATTCTGTTCTTTACCAATTTAGGCAATCGACTCCATAAAGCAACCGAATTTCTTTATGTAAAATGTTTCGAATCAACTCATCATATATCCCTCTAATAATGCACCCTTCCCCTTTACTCCCCGTCCCCCCATT
The DNA here is from genome assembly GCA_936440205.1 of Lepidonotus clava. Taxonomy (NCBI): domain Eukaryota; kingdom Metazoa; phylum Annelida; class Polychaeta; order Phyllodocida; family Polynoidae; genus Lepidonotus; species Lepidonotus clava. Next base: position 28,481,806 of record OW387135.1, read on the forward strand.
TCCTTTCTACTCCTAACCCCTCTTCTCCCTTCTAGCCCCCTCCCTCCCTCACATCCCCTCCCTCTCTTCCCCCTCTTCTCTTTCCCGTCCTCTCCTTTCCCTTCCCCTCCTTCTCCCTCCACCCTCCCCCTCCCCCCCTCCACCCCCCCCCCACCTTGCACCCATCTCCAAAGTGGTCACTACCACGCTGACCTTGGTGGCCATGTGACCTTCCAGGGTCACATAGCCTGTCGTATGGGTACTGGAGGACGCTGGGGTAGACCAGCCGTTCCTGGGTGGGCACACAACAAGTTGGCAGACCCCAAGGCGGGCGGGCCGTCTGTGTATTGTTTGTGGAGGCCGGGAGGAACCAAAGACTTGGCTGGGATAACCCCCAGCCGCTGCCAACATGAGTGTAATGACCAGCATTAATAAGCGGCCGCCGGGTCGGAAGAAAGGCGCTGCCCTCTTCTATTCATTCACTTGACTCCTAATAAGCCAATGCCACTTCCAGCCTGTGTTTGGTCACTGGCGTTCTCTTGTACATGGTTTCCCTATTGAATTATTGATAATATGTCAGATGTTTGTTTCATACCATTATCTAAGCCCTGCATGTAACGCGAACTTTCGCTGTGGATAAAGAACTATGTTTTTTTAAAGTTCAGGGATCTAATTTTACTCACACAATTAAACTTTCCAAAAGAGAGAAGGAATTGAACCGTTACAGACAGGAGAGAGATAGGAACGCCCAAACCCATTGACATTCATGTCATTTATTGTTAGATAATGAGTAGTATACACTTGGTCTGTGTCAACTCCATCAGGCCATCATAAAACTTGTCAACATCTAATTCAAAACCTTCAAATTGTGTCACACAAACATAATATAAGATACAAGTCGCTGAGGTCACCCGTTATCATTTATACGTCTCCCATCAGCATCACCCACTCAATCGATCAGGCCCGGCACGAGACATGCACCCCTGTCACCCTGTTTCCTTCCCAGTAACACCCCCAACCCTCCCCCATAGCCTTATTTTCTTTGATATAGAACATTAGGTAGGGGGCGGCACCGTCGGGCGTGAGAGAGGCAGGAGGTCAGTGGCCCCTTCTTAGCACACCCCCTTTATGACCACCCCGGTCCTCTTATCCTACCCCACCCCGTGCCCTGCCGCCCTTAACTGTCGCCAGCCGCTTCTGTGTAGTTAGGGTGTTAACCCTCGCGACCTCCCGTGACCTCTCGTGACCTCCCGTGACCTCGTTAGGTCAGTCACGTGACCCTGAGGTCAGTCATGTGACCCGTCTGGCGGCCCGTCGCCGTTTAATCCGGGGCCAGCCTCACTCGGTGGGATTCACACGGGCTCTCCACCACATGCTTGCGGTTGGGTGCTTGGTATTAAAATGGTATAGAGGCAGAGTGTTATGGTAGAGATAGTAGGATGTAATGGTTGTATTTGGCAAGAGAATGAATACATATTATTCAAATGCATTATTAATATTTGCATTTTGAGAGGAAGAATTTATCACTTCTTTGGAGATAAAGGCCCTATTACTTTACACAACTTGAACTGCGATGTTCGGTGCAATATTTATGATGACATAACTGACAAATTACATGCAGGAGTGATATAAGTGTAAAAGAAATGGCAATTTGAAGCCTTTCACATAAGTGCAATGAACAATTATGTCTCCAAAATGTGCGACTCCTCTGCAAGTTCAACATTGTCATATCGCAGCTCATGCCGTGTAGTGTAATACCACCTTCAGCTTCTGGTAGTTTCGTAAACAGATGCCCTCAGTGTTTCGAAGGAACACGATGCCCGAATCTTAGCACCTTTTCCATGTACTACTCATGGGCAGATCCAGAGCCAGAGTGCTAGATGGGGGCCATACCCTGACATCCCTGTAAACATGAAAATTAAAACCTCCTGGTTTACACAGATCTTCTAATCTCAAGATGCCAAAGTTTTCTGCCTTGGGTCTAGGGGGAGGCAATTGCGCCTTTTGCCCCCCGCCCCCCTTGCATCTGCCACTGTTACTACCTATATTTTGATATTCCCCTTTGGCTTGAGTTCTTGTTAACGACTATAGGATTTGTATTGCCTGCTTATGCTAATTCTTTGTATGTATACTAAATCTAAAAAAAGAAAGAATAAATTGATATAGGCCTTTTATCTAACTCCAATGCGCGATGCTTACGTAGCGCCGTCTGTAAAGCCGCGTCAGAACTAACTGCACTGGGCAGCGACCGGGGGAGTATGGCACCTAGTAAAGTTGAGAGGAAACTACTAACCTCCAGTGAGTCTCCACGGTCGTCGACGTCCAACCGGTAGGGGTGGCAGAGTAAAGCCCGATTCAGGTAGACCTCAAATAGAACCGGTTGTTATCAGATAGGCCTATCCGTGTCTGTGCCAAAAGTAATCACAGTCCCAGAAACTGGCCGTGTGAGCTGCTCGGCTCGGCCCTAAGTCCGTTTACAACTTCTCTGTGGGGTGATTAAAACGTCTCTGAATTGGCGAGGAGGCGGAAAGCAGGCAGGTCGGAAGGAAGGAATGAATGGATGCAGGAGGAAGGAGGAGCTGTAGTGGCAGCCTCCTGCGGCGCCTGGGTTGGTGGCAGTGAGAGTGTGACAGCGTTACATGGGCCGACCGCCAGCCGGCAGGGGGCCGAGCCCCCGCCGACCCCCGGCCGACCCCCGCCCTGCCCCTCCCGACCCCCGCCCGGCCCCCGGCCCGCCTTCGATCCCGCTGGGAACGGAGCACGTGGCTTCGATCGGGGGCCCTTCTAGAGGTATTGATACACCGAGGTGTCGATCGGATCGTGTTGCAGGCTCGCGCCCACCGGGCCGCCAGTCGCAATGCTGGATATAAGCAAGACTTAATTAGGAGAAATCCATGGCTGTGTGTGCCAAACGGCTCCGGTTCCCCCCTCTGTGTCTTGTCTGGAGGGCTCCAGGGCGCCCCCAGGAGCAGTGGGCTACTGTGCGGTTTTATATGGGTTGAAGTGGCACTCTGGTTGGGGCGGTGTAGGTTAGGGATATGGATGGAAAGGAGGGTGAAAGGAGAATACTGGATCGGACTATGGATAAAGTGTTGTATGGTGTTTTTTGTATGGAGGGAATAAGGAGCCTAATTATATGAAACAGATATAGGATTTCTATCAATGCTTTTTTCTCTTACATTATTAGATATAGGCCCTATTACATATATTTCTTTCTGAGTGGGTATGGGGTGATAGGGCAATCGAATCGAAAGTTCATAGACTCCATGAGTATGTGAGAGGGGTACCTATATACTTTGCAGCTGTACCTGTAGCTTTTTTGACTTCTTGGTAGAGGTATAGGCCTACCTTTCCTCAAGATGGTGTAATGTTAAAGGGCAATAAATGCTTGAAAAAATGACTTGAAATTTAGAACTGAAGGGTCACAACTTTATTAATGTCTGTACATATCTTGGAACCCTAGCTAATTGGTAGAGATCTACTTCAGGTTATGTTCAAATGCTGTCATGTGTCTAAGATGTATACCGAAAATGCACTACAAGTACTTGGAGTTTACTTGAATAGTCCGTGCCGGGTCAGTCACCGGGAGCTGCTCGCGGCCGAGGAGTCACTCGTCACCACTCCTGCTCTACGCCTCTCCTGCCCGTCCTCCAGCCCAGCCTCTGTACCTCTACCCTACCCCTACCCCTACCCCTACACCGCTGCACCATTAATAAGTGATCACCCCCCCCCTCTCGGCCGCGCCTCCACCCCTCCACGTGCGCCGTTCCCACGGGTCCTCCTGGGTCCGGCGCGTGTCATTTCATGATTTACACCATGGGAAACCGCTCCGCCTCCTGGGCGGGCTAAAAAATGACTTGGACGGCGGCCACCGGCGGCGCACGTGGCATCGATCCTGATAGGGCCGAGTCATTATCATTGCAGTATTTGTTGGCCCTAACTAGGAGCCACTGCTGTGTAGATAAGGGGGTGGTGAGGGGCAGGAGTGGGTAAGGAGGGCCTATGAGGGGTAGACAGGCTCTATAGAGGGAGGAGGATTTGGGCAAGGACCCCGGGGGCAAGGTGAAGCAGAATACTTTACATTTGACTAGTTCCACCCCTGTATGAGGGACAGTACCTGCTTAGATGGAGAAAGTGCGAAGTATACGATCGCGATTTTTATATCAGGTTTTCTTGTGTGGTACTTAAGTACTTGCTTCATTTAGTATTAACGAATAATTATTTCTAACAGTTAAAAAAACTAAATATTGTGAAATGATATATTTTGGGACGTTTTCAACCCTGTTAAAAAAACAACACTCTAATTTTCAACCGTCACCTTGACGACTGTCTATTTACCTTTTCAACAGTGCTAAAAGTTGATATACCAAGTCGATTTTGAGCTATTTTCAAGACAAAGACCATAAAAAGTCGAACATATTGATTTCATAATTTTCTCCCCAATAAAAACAACATAGTCCAACAACTGCTGGTGTCCGGTTTGGTGTGATAAACTTTATTTCCATTGCTTCATGTAGGTATATTTTGAGGCTCCGGCCACTTTCTATGTAGAAAAAAATATATAAAAAATAAGGCTATTTCTTTTTATCTATATCACAGAGCCTGTGGAAATGATGAGATTTATATCATTGTAACAAACCTTCTTGGGAAAAACGGCAGAATTGAAAATGTGCCTGCAGCATCGTATCAAACTTCGGAGTTGGCTGTAAAAAGGGAATGATAACATTGTTGGGTAAAAGTATATAAATTCTCGACTTAAAACTGCATGAGTGATTATGAACTAACGCAATCGACAAATCTGTATCATGTAGACATATACCCACATGCTAATCACATTGTAACGACACAGCCTAAATAGAGCTCACCACGGGAATACACCTTTCCCACGTCCGTTTACCTCAACTGTAGTTCAACTTATATCCACCAGATGGCAGTGCCTGCCAACCCCAAGTAGCTCTTAGAGCTTTGTTTCAAAATGTTAACGTTGATACTCATTCATAATAGAATTAAAAAAGAAAATTGTCAAGTATTGTAGAATGTTTTGGAAAATTACGTATGGAATTTATTATAATTTGATCTTAATGAAGATTATGCTGTATCGGTTTGGAAAATACACAGGAATCAGCATTTTGCGCAGGTTTTCCATTTTTAATGGGGACTTGGGAAGGTTTGGGATGAATCTAGGCGACTTATGTCAAGGTTCAGTGGTTTCCTTATAAAAGTAAACGGATAATTCCAGCTGGAACCCCAATCACCTGCAAACCCAGCGACATTAATATATTGAGTTCACTTATCTTATGCAGACTCATGTAGGTTGGCACAATATATTTTGTTCACATTGTGACGTTCCTCAGTAAGTCAGGGTTTCCAAACTCTCCGACAAAGAAACCTTGGGGTTGTTTTGGTCCCGAGCCGAATGAAGAGTTCAAGCAGGAAACTGAGGTGTAAGATTAAGAGTCGTGCCTCGCACACGAGGATGAACGAATGGGACTGTTGGGGAGTTGGGACTCTCGGGAATCGGGGTAGGAGGTGTTCTTGGGGGGTATGTCCCGGGCATTAAGGCGGAGGGTATGTATTGTCCGGCCGGCCGGCCCGTCTTGGGAGTTGGGTTGTCGCTCGCCTATAGATTGGTAGCATGTGGCATCACCTTTGTTGCTCCTGTGTTGGGTCAGCTACTCACTATCTCGGGTTTTTGTATCTGGCCGGTCTTTAGGTCTCTGGTCGCTTCTCAGGCAGATCTGGGTCTTCGAACCATCTTCGGGTTCTCGGGCCGCTGCCTAATTTACTGATAACTTATGCCATTTAGCTTAGTGTTACTGGCTCGCCTATTACTCTTATTGCATATCTTCGACTTAGGCCAATTTGGGGGCCAGTCATCTTAAAGAAGAGACGTGTGAACATAGTAAGTACCAAGGAGGAACTGTTTATTTCGGGCCTTCACACCCCTTTTCATAGTCTATTACTCGATTCTGATTGTTCAAACCACGTGACCATTCTGACGTCACATCCGGTTACAACATGGTTTCGTACTTTCATGGAATATTCAGTCTACTTTCGTACCTGTTTCATACCTTACATTTGACATTCGTTACACCATTATTCACTTATTTCACATAATTCATTCTAATTTGTACCTCTAAAACCGATGAATGGGCAGATCATCAGAGCATCAAAGAGGAACTACTGTTTTGTGTCAAATTACTTCAGTAACTCCAAGATCCAATATATTTCATTGACGTTTTCTGTGATACACCATAGCTTGTCCCTTCTGGGATAACTTCTAAACCTCACATTATGTGTATTCATGCGATCGGATGCCTGATAACACCATACAAATTAAAAATTAAAAGGTTAAAATGTTTCAGTGAGAGAGAGTTTTGCTAGATATGATTGACATCGATAATGTCAGTGTCTTCATACGCAAAATCCTTAATCTTAATGGTAATAATCAAGTAAATCAAATACCAGTCTTGGGATATGGTAACCTAGAGGGATATTGGGTAATTTGCTATAAATCCATTAGTAAGTGAGTTATTGATAAAAGAAAAATGTTAATCTATATTTGAGTGAAAATCAGTACTTACGCAGAATTCTCTGGAGATCACAGTTATAATCTCAAAAACATTCTCTTTATCACAATTGCATTATGGGCAATTTGGCAGATGAAGTCCATTTCATAATGTGGGTCAGTGTTTGGACTAACAAGGCATAGTGTTGAAATGAAGCAAAATGAGAGGTGTTTTTACATACACTGGGTAGGGATATTCAAACAACCATATCTCAACCTCTAATAGGAATATTTGAAAATGGTTTGCCCATTTGAAAGAGGAGGCTGTGAAATCCAAAATGGTTTTTACCCCAATAGGACACCATTTCCCACGTTTGGTCACTGATGATGCACAGGCAGGATGCAGGATTTCCGAAAAGGGGGAGGGACCTGTGGAACCCCCCTGGGTCCACCCCTGTAATGCATGGATAACAGAATGATTCAATCAGTGGGGTAGTGAAAGCATACATGTTTCTCTTTGCTGCCCCCTACTGGCTACGGTGTTTATCAAAATTGACGTGGTGATTTAGCCTTGAGAAGTGTTTCTACCTATAGAAGTTGACCAAGCTCCCACGAGTGAACACTGTCTGTTGAGCTTAACGATATTGGGCTGCACTGCATGCATCTATATGAAATCTTCTACCTGTATGCTTATGACAAATCCATATCTAGTGTCAACATGTCTCATTCTTGGTGTTTTTACAAAGGTACAAATGCAATATCAGTAAATCTATTTCTGATGCGAACAACATAGCTTTCATTTCACGCAGAGGTGTACTTGAGACTTACCACAAATTTATGACTCAATGCCCTCAACCCATCTCTCATTCCAATGTATAGTTCATTCCCATGGTATTCGCTGTATCTAATCTGCTAATGTTATCATAGGTTATCTACTGGGTACACAACTCAAAGATCGAAGCTTACCCATGATTATAAGGGAACTTGCCTTACACATTACCCTTGATTATGGGGGAAGGGGGAGTTTCTTACACTGTATTCATCACTACTTCAGTTGTCATGATAACAGTATTAACACCTAGTTGATAAATGTATTCTGTTTCTAATTCTATCATTCTTAGTGTATTATTGTCAAATAGTTTAAAGAGAATTAGAGAAACACAATATATCTGTTATAACGAAACACACTTACTAACACCTCTAATAATCCATCAGGTCAGTCTGTGTCTGAACAACTGTTTGTGATCAGTGCTACATCATGGCTATTTTTATCACCATATAATGTGTTTGCATCACACTTATAACCAATTAATGGGTGGCAATCAAACATTATGGCACTGGCGGATTTCGAGGAGGGGGCGAGGGTTGCACGCCTGACTTTTGCGCAAAATGTGTCTTTTTAGATGAAACGTCAGTCCAAAACCCATTAAAGAAAAGACCTCCCCCACCATTTAAAAAATACTGGAACGTAACGTGCTTGACATTAAATTGGTGTTGGAGATGGTTTTACTCACTGACATAGTTATGATTTATTTTCCCAATTGCGGCCAAGAACAAGGGAAGCTTCTCCAAACCACCAGAGGGAGCCCCGTCCGTGGCTTTGCTTCTACGAGCGGTCTCCTTCGGGTGGATGGTAATTGATGTTATCAGTGTTCTTCATCTAGTTTATAGAGTATTGTCACTAGGGAATATAACAATTACACTGGCGGACCCAGAGGGGGAGGGGGGCGCGGGGGGGCGCGCCCCTCCCTTTCTTCGGAAGATTTTGGGTTCTTTTAATGTAAAATTCGGCAATAAAGTAATTAAAAACATTTTTCCAATAACGCCCCCCCCCCTTTTTTTTTTCAAAAGCCTGGATCCACCAGTGAATTATAATATCAATTTGTACAACGATATGCTGGAATACAATGCAAAAAACGACATTGGTCTAGCGGTATCATCTCGGGATAGGCCTAAAGCTAAATGGAGCAACTAGACTTGAAGTAGAATGGTTCATTATAATATCCTATTACGGTTACAGGCTGACAAAGGTCAGGGGCCAAAAGTCGTAGCGGCAAGAGCCCAGAGGGCAAAATGCCTAGAAGTATAATTATAATCTATATTACTATAATAAGTCTGAAAGCCAAGGGCAACTTTGATGTTCATCGCAAATATAAACCTTAAAAAGAGGATGTATTTATGCGTATTTTCCCCTTAAATTCTGCTCTACACAGTCATCTATAGCCCAGTGTATCATTCTGGAAAATAGTGTACGTATTAAACTATTAACTGATACCAACGGTAATAGGATACACTTATGTGTTTCTCTGACATGCTATAATGTGTCTCAAACCAGATACCACAAGTTCCATATATATACTAGCCAATACCGAAACTACATACTGTAAATTATTTAAACGATGCAAAGAACTAATAGGGCCTAGTAGTGTCTACGCATAGTCACGTTTATAAAGATTCAAAGGGTTACAGGGTGCACTACAGAAAAAGTCAGACCATAGAATTTGTCCTCTTTTGGTTTTTGGTCTTTGTGGTCGGTCATCATGTCATCATTTATTCACGATATATTTCTTGAAGTTGAACTATATCAATTTCTAGTGTAAGGCCATTGACCTGATCATGATAAATATATTGACAACAAGGAGATAGCATTCAACATTCGTCACATGAGCAACATACTACTTGACAGTGCATGTACTGTTTAGTCAGGTCAAAATGTCCCATGCTTATCTCAAGCGGATAGCATTACCTTAAATAATTGTTACAAACAAACCTATCTTTCTTTTATCTGGTCAAAGGCTATAGGAAATTTCCGTGACTCAGCTAGTAAATTCAACATTAATATTCAGGAACACAATCTCGCAGTTCGATGTCCATACGCATGTACTCTTGAATAAACTATAACATTTTTTTCTTGAGTCATAACTTTATTGTTGGATTTAACCCCGGAGGGGGGGGGGACACTGACTCTTTTAAAGTAGGTACCCAAAACAAAACTACAGGCCCCTGTTTTCTGGTCAGACAGCTCTCTACTGTGAATCAACATTCCTCTACTTTTTGATCTATAAATGGATAGCCCATTGTGCTTACTGCAGCTATACCCATCGACCAAAGACAAAGCTCAGAAATGAGTTGTCACCTCAAAATTGTCACACACACAATTGCTGTGGTTAATCCTTGATGCTTAATTCCCTGATTAGATTGATTAAACACAACACTTCCCGCATCACTTTTTAGGACTTCCTGGGTCAGTTACAGACCCCCCCCCCCCCTTTTTTTTTCCATCCTAGATGAGAATTAGTATTTACAGCCACATCTTCCTCGGCCGTTTTGCAGTGGGTACCCAAACGTGAGTAGAGTGCCCCCCGCCTGCCCCTTGGGGATTTACCAAGTACGTTAGAATGCATGTTTATGATTGATAGGTATGACGATAAATATTTCAAGATAACTTTATGGCGTGTAAAGTCTGATAGTTTGTTTCTAGTTGGTACCAGTTTCGGTATATTTTGGCTCATAACCAACAAAAGGCAACGCTTTCGGTAACCTTCTGCATAACTCATGTAAATTTAGTCAACCCTCGTCTTCACTAAGCTGGTGATCCACGTTGCGACAAATTTGGACCGATGTTCAACCGATTTTCAAAATATTTTGAATACCAATGTTCCATATTATTCAAATAGGCAGGTTTTGTTGCTGCATCCCAGCTCATTCGGTATAGCTCAGTGGTAGAGCTCTGGCATTGTCTGTGAAGGGTCCAGGGATCGAATCCCCACTGTTTTGTTAAATTAGAAAACAGAAAAACACGAGTTTCACATGTCAAACCTCGTGTCAAGACCTCATGTCAAAAACACGTTGGAAGCACCAGAAATAGGGTCCACAGAATCCCGTGAAGCACACGAGATTGTCACTCGAGTTTGATACCCCTTGATCCTGTGTTCCCAACGTGCCCAACACGTGTATTTGTTAGCTGGGATAGAACAAAAATGTTACCAAAATGCATCAAAATGAATTTTACTTCACAGGATATATTTTTAATGCTTTTCAAGAAATATTTTATTATTTTACTTTTTATTAATCAAACAGATTAAATAATATTTATTTCTGGTCGTATTGAACATATTTAGACAATACATGTGAAAATATTTATACAATTTTGATGATTTAATGAACCGATGTTTTTTCCACTGTTTTCCTATTAATTTGTGATCCAGAGTACAAGGAAATAATCAGTTTTCATCTTCACTGTGGATCATAGGTAGGGGACCGATTCTGGACCGATTCTGGACCGATTCTAGGAGCAGGGGTTTGCCAAACCAATTCTGGAGGGTATTTCATAAAAAAATCTTTGAAAAAATCTTTGTTGTATAATTTTCTTAAAACAGAAAGAAATATTTAAGAATTTTCTTAGCTATTTTCTTAAAAACGCTATTGTAGAACTTCCACTGATAACATAATAAATTCTTTGTTAGTTTTCCTTGTAGTATTCTAGGCCTTGGATTTTCCTTTCTTTTTATTATGGAATCTCAGCAACCCTCCCTCTGTGTCATTAAATGGATACCAAATAACAACTTAGATCAAACAAAATATAGATTAGGGGGACCTGAAACAAAATGTGACTAAGTTGAGAAGTCTAACAATGATTTTCTTATGAAAGGGTTTCACAATGAATTCTTAAAGTTAGAATTCAAGAATTCTAATTTACCATTATGAAACAGAAATTACTATCTTTGTACCACATAATTGGCACATGGTCCTTATGAAATACCCAGGTCAAAATTATTTCTTGGCAACCCATAAACCATTGGAATTCCAGTGTCTGAGATCAAATTTTAGGTCATCTCAGACTTCCAACTACTCATAAATCACTCACAGGAGAATAACAACAATACTTTATGAAAGGCTTAAACGAAGAATTATCAAGTTTTTTTCTCAAACAAAATCACAGAGCAAAGAAATTGGAGTGAGGAGTAGCAACAAAGATTCTATGAAATAAGAATTGTTCTGAAATTACCTCCTGGACTGACAAAAAAAAAATCGGTCCTAAAATCGGTTTGCTTCTAGTCCTTTTCATCGCTTTGGAAAATGTCGCAACGTGGATCACCAGCTTTAGTAACATGATGCAGAGTTACCCCACTTATACCATCAAGGGAAACAATGTGCTCCATTATAAATATAAGTGTTATAATTAAATGTTGGGGCGCACCTCTCCGGATCCTCTAAAGATAATTATGATTTAGTGCATGAGAGTGCTCCACCAAACTGAAAGATACAGTGGCCCAGAAGTGCAAACATTCTGTTCGGTACCCCCCTCCCCCCAAGCAAACCTCTCTTCGCTCTCGCACCTGTGTGTCTTTTATCTCGGGACCTTTTACATTCGTCTCGGCATTTCTTACATTTTTCTCAAGGCCCATTCGCCCTGGCCAATCGTTCTCTCGCAGGGAGCTGAGATGAATTTATCTCATGCATGAGATTACAATCTCAGATACGATAGAAAATAATCGCATGGTAGAGAAACTGAAGAAAAAAACCATTCACATTGAAAAAGTGGGTCTCTTGCGATCAGATGCGATCATTCTCGCAAGCAACCTCATCTGAAATCGCAAGTAGACTACCAAAATATTCAACACGTTCGCTTGTTACCACTTTGCTGAGACCTGTGATGATTCAATTAACGTTCCCGACATTCGCAGGTCGCAGAGACTAACAACGGCTAGGGCGAATGGGCCCTGAGCACCCTTTTAATATTCGTCTCGGCACCACAAGGCATTTCATTTTGTCTCAAGCCCTGGTCGCCTTGGCCGATGATTGTGTCGCTTGAAGGTACGACAAAATTATCTTATGGAGAAGACGACCGGGTCAGTACCGATAAAATTATCGCATGCAAACCAAAATGAAGAAATAGCATTCACACTGAGAAGAGAGGCACCTAACGTCTGTAAACGATAATTTTCTCAAGTGCTTGTGACCCTGAATCGGCTGGAATTCAAACGATTCAATGAAGTATGTTTGATTTTATCGGCTGCAGACCTGTCGTTTGAATCATCGTGTGCACCAGAATTGTAAACGACAATAGTCGCAACAGATCGGTAGCACCGTGATGGCCACGGCGAATCGGCCTTCAGCGCCAGCTCCCTTCATTTCGCCACCTCTAGACCTTTGTCTCGGCACCTCTTTCATATTACCTGTCTCTCTTCCCGTCCCCTTCCTGCCACTCCACTAGACCCCTACCTGTCCATCTTCCCGTCCAATAAGTATTGCTCCTCTTCCTGTTCCCATCCCCTACCTGTCCTTCTTCTTTCCCATGCCTGTCGTATTCCTATCCCTTAAGCTGGTGATCCAGGTCGCGATCTTTTTCAAACCGACGGGAAAATGCTCTCCAAACCGATTTCAGGACCGACGGTTTTTTGTCGGTTCATAATCGTTTTGGTAATTAAACCTGTTGGTCCTAAAATCGGTCCACAATCGGTCCACAATCGGTCCCCTACCCATGATCCATGATGAAGTTAAAACTGATTGTTTTCTTTGCATTCTAGACTGCAAATCAATAGTAAATCAATTAATAAAATATCGGTTGGTATATTTTTCACAAAATTTGATTCTTTTGATATTTCAATAGTAAATTTGTTAATCACGACCAGAAATGTGAAATATTTACATTTAATAATCAACGAAAAGTGAAATAGCAAAATATTCATTGTAAAGCATTTAAAAACAATTCATGTGAAAGGTTATTCATTTTGATATATTTTGGTAACATTTCTGCTCTAATAAACCCAAAAATCAATGAAATGACATTGAAAATACATAGACATAACAAAATCGGTTCACAATTGGTCCACAATCGGCCCTGAAATATTGAACATGATTAATAATTTCATCGGGCCATCGTCAGCTGGAAATCGTTTGGAAATCGTTTGGAATATTTTAGTTTCACATATGTTGGTTGGAAATTGGTTGAAAAAAATCGGTTGACATGATCCACGTCACGATTATTTTCCAAAGTGAACCGATGTTGATCCAATTTTGAACCGATTTTGAACCGATTTTGGAGATTTGAAAATCGGCTCACTATCGGTCCATTTTTGTCGCAACGTGGATCACCACTTTTACATGTCCCTCTTCCCATCTCCTACATACCCTTAGTTGTCACTACTTACCCTCACCTGTCGCTACGTATACTCATGCACCCTCGCCTGTTACTGCCCACCCCCACCTGTCACTACTGATTCATTTGAAGAGTTGCAGTATTCAACGAGACGAACCATGTTAAGGCGGTGATCCACGTTGCAACAAAATTGAACTGATTTCCAACCAATTGCTAAAATATTTTCTATCTCCAAAATCGGCTGGAAATCGGCTGGAAATCGGCTGGAAATCGGCTGGAAATTGGTTCACTTTGGAAAATATCGCAACGTGGATCATGTCAGCCGATTTTTTCCGACCGATTTCCAAACCAACACATGTGAGACTAAATTATTCCAACCGATTCCCAACCGACGATGGTGCGACAAGATTATTAAACCTGTTTGATAATTTTGGACCGATTTTGGACCGACATGGACCGATTTTGGACTGATTTTATTATGTCTAAGCATTTTCAGTGTTATTTAATTTATTTTTGGGAATAATAGAATGATAATGATCCCAAAATATATCAAAATGAATTATCTTTCACATGATATATTTTTTAATGATTTTCAACAAGTATTTTACTATTTTACTTATTATTAATCAAAACGATTAAATAATATATATTTGTGGTCCTACTGATCATATTCAGACATAAAATATTAAAATATTTCCAAAATTTTCATAATTTAGTCAACCGAATTTTTTTTCACTGTTTTCCTATTAATTTGTGATCCAAGATTCAAGGAAATAGCCAATTCTCATCTTCACTGTGGATCATGGGTGTAGAACCGATTCTGGACCGATTCTGGACCGATTTCGGGACCGACAGGTAAAATTGCCAAAACGATTAAGGACCGACAAAAAAAATCGGTCCTAAAATCGGTTTGCTTCCAGTCCTTTTCATCACTTTGGAAAATGTCGCAAAATGGATCACCAGCTTTATACCTCAGGAGACGAGACGAAAGAAGGTTTGTACTTCTGGGCCACTGTAGTACGGTAAGGGGGAATGTAGGGGGCTACACAATCATTAGAACTTTCCCAGAGCGACTCAGTGGATAACAATAATTTAGTACTTCGGACTAGTATATACTTTTTATTGATTTCCAGTCTGGTCCCCGGACAATTATTACCTGCACCTGGTAAGTACCAAACTTTTCTATTCCATAATGTTTGCAATTTTAACATAACCGTATAGTTTCATGCATGTATGTGCTTGAAGGAAACCTAGCACATAATGGCACGATGAGTATTTCTGCAATGAAATTGATTAACTATGTTGTTTATATCAAGGGCTAATAGGCTAGTTTCAGCTAAACCGCTAGTGGATTCGTAGTTTATACGGGGCCGTAAAAGGTTTCATTTTATTACATATTTTTATGAGAAATCCCTAAAGTTATGACTTCGCAAAGTGACTAATTTGGAACTCTATCTCCCTAAAAAGGAAATCCCCATCCCTGTACAATTTGTAATGAAGGATTTGCACTTGAACACAAATCATATACATGTATATTTAGCCATATACAACCCTCAGCGCAGATTCTTTTTTAAATGAAATAGCATTCTTCTAGTGGATCAATTTCAATTCAATGAGGGGACATATGATCATAATAATATATTTATATATTGTAAAAGTTTCAGCTCAGAAACCGCATTCTAGATACTTCTTTTTTGGGCGTGAAAAATGGCCCAACGGCTATCTTTTTGATCAAGAAAGCTTTCGGTATTGCACAACCGTTCGGTACGGTGTCATGAGGCTGTTGGGGTAAAGGCTGGATCACACTATACGATTTTCCCTGTTATGACAAGGGTTATGACAGAATCGGTAATGGACTGTGATAAAATCGGTTAAGAACTCATGGGAACATGTGTGAACATCAAATATATAAAAATTTAGAAGGTCAGAAAGCTGTCTCAAGGTCAGAATCAAAATTGTAACCAGAAAATTTTCAGATTATTTGACGATGCTATCGTAACACTATTCGTAATTGTAAGAATCGAAAGGTGTGAACGGCCATTTAGTGGGTGATGCATAAAACATCAGACAGACTTGTCAAATATTAGTTGCCGGCAAAGCAGTTTCATCAACAAAGTAACCTAGTTGCCTGACAATGTGTTTTTACCGTGGCCAGCCGACCAAAACACGTTTGGCGGCCCAGTAGGCACCTAGTTATATTATCAAAACGTATACGGTATTACGGTATAACAATACAACATGCCATTTACATCCAGTGTATTCGATCTTGTACATATAAAAATGAATTGATGAGCTCAAACATATGATATTGGAATGATTCAAGGTAAAAGTACAGAGTGTGTTTGATTTGAATGCATACTGAATTAGACGTTAAAGAGTGGTGATGATATACAAAGACCCTTAAAGGGAGCCAAAAGCAATGCAGGGTCAAAATTATGCAAATTCTGTTAACTATTGAAATATATTCTATGGCCATAGCCTAGCCCTGTGGTAAAATATAAACTGTGAATACAGACTCAAACTACATTAAAATACATTAAAACTCATCCCAGGTCAATTTTGGTGACCCACCAAAATTGGTTTGTTTACAAACATTGTTGTTTTCAGGCATACATGGCATGGGTTTTAGGGAATTTAAGGGAAATTATAGCTAGTTTTCATGATTTATACAGTACCAATGGCTAAAGTTAGGCTCTTAGAATGTATTTTCATAGTTATTTGAGTTTGCAAAATATTGACATATTTTGACACAATATTGCTTTTGGCTCCCTTTAAGTGATAACAAACTTCCGTATTCCCTGAACTAGCACAAATGGACTTAAAAACACCTTGACAACTCGTTTTGGCTTCGAAAACATTAAATTTTTCTTTTATTTCTTTTATTAAGTCAAAGTATCTCATTCACAAAGAAAAGTTCTTTCTTCGGTTAAAGGAAAATAAACACTACTTATAAACACCCACACATAATAACAGTATATATGTACAGATGACGATAACTATGAGGAGGAGAATTAATTTTCTTGGCGTTTGGGTACGAATAGGTTATCAGTGTACCACACCAGGAACTTTCTTTGCAGCTGGTTTCCACCCAGGTATACCTATATAGCCTATGACTGATACCCAGTGGTCAAGGAAAATCGTTCTCCTTCTCAATACGAGTTAAAATGAAGTGAAAAAAACACAATTATACATCAATATTTATAAATCAATATACCCTCTCATATTCTTAAAATATTATCTAACCATACATATTTTATGTCGATGTTTATAATTGTAAATCTCTTAAGTCCATTGCTCTAATCATTTTGTTCAACTCTGGCAACTATTCTGAAGTTTGCACCCTTGTCTCTAATTGATTCCATAGTTTTACACATAAATAAAAGGGACTGTTCAGCAGTCTTTCCTTATTAGTAAATGTATAGTTACATTAAAATGTAAATTAAGTACATCAGCTCAAATGGCCCACCAAACAAAACACGTGTTTTTACCAGTTTACCATGTGTTCAATTCGTGTAATATTGGTGTTGTGGTAATGTCCGTGCACTGTCAGTAGAGAGGTTTAGATATTGGCCCACGTCAACATCAACGTGACGCGTGACGTCACCAGTCTATACCATTTGCTACAGTATATTGACCTAGATTCGCCGTACCGTCACGTTCACGTCGACGTGGGCCAATAGCTAAACCTCTCTAATATCTTAGTAGGTTTTACTATGAGTTTTTGCAGATATGTCCATTTCCTGAGTACAGCATCACTTATGTTATTGACAAAATCATATATCCATAATGGAAACTTTAATTTTACATATTTTAGTGTCAAAAACTCATGTCAAAAACAAGTTGGAAACACCAGAAATGTGATCCACAGAATCCTAAGCATAACTTAAAGGGAGCCAAAAGCAATGCAGGGTCAAAATTATGCAAATTCTGTTAACTATTGAAATATATTCTATGGCCATAGCCTAGCCCTGTGGTAAAATATAAACTGTGAATACAGACTCAAACTACATTAAAAATACATTAAAACTCATCCCAGGTCAATTTTGGTGACCCACCAAAATTGGTTTGTTTACAAACATTGTTGTTTTCAGGCATACATGGCATGGGTTTTAGGGAATTTAAGGGAAATTATAGCTAGTTTTCATGATTTATACAGTACCAATGGCTAAAGTTAGGCTCTTAGAATGTATTTTCATAGTTATTTGAGTTTGCAAAATATTGACATATTTTGACACAATATTGCTTTTGGCTCCCTTTAAGTCTAAAACGCGAGTTTCACTTCCTGGACTCCGTGTTCCAGATGTCCTAAACTCGTGTCCGTGTTATCTGGGGCATACATCATTAAATAATCTTTCAATCTTCTCTATCACAACAACATTGAACATGAACTCTGATAATACATTATATATCCCTAGCCTCCTTGAATTTGCTTAGTTTACTGTCCATTCCATTACACTCCAAGCTTATAGCAAACTCTATATAGCACCCTTGTAGGCCTATATTGTTCTTTTACATGGCGTACCTCATGTTGTAAGGGAAACGTGCGTTAGATTTGTAACAGATCAAGCCTTCTTTTTGCAGGGGCAGATTTCGAGGCCCCTTCCCCCATTTCTAATATGTCAGTCAGTCAGAAGTATTTCTTTTGAAATCATAAATCCAACACCGATTTCTTTTTGTGCGGAGCGCTTGGATCCCTGCGACAGTTTGAGCACAGGTACTCTGAAGAATAAATTAACATAGACTTCATGATTTGGCTCAGATATTAAAGCCCGGTTTACACATACAGGAAACCAAAATTACGTCAATGGTTACGATAGTGACGGGGGAGAACTAGGACAGAATTTTAGAAAATAAGATGTAAAGCCTAGATAAGAACATATAATTCGTGGAAATATTGTCGGGGCTGTCGGGACTGTCATCAAGCCTAGAATAGCTGTTATCCTGTAACAATTTTGATGGACTGTGTAAAGAAGACCCTTTTGCTGTCACAGTGAGCCATAGAACGTTACCGATCGTAACAATGTGCACTTTGATCGTTGTTGGGCAATTTTTTTCACACACAAATAAAATCAAGTTAATTAGATCGCTGTAAACCAGCTAAATATTGCCCTACAGTGTCCTGCCATGCATCAATTTACAGAATTCAATTTGATCCAATAGGAAAGTTGATTTCCTATTTCGGTCTTAGTATATTTTCAACTATGAATACGGTGTTCAAAATGCTAACTGAGAAAGATAGTTCCACTTACAATGAAATGTCCTCTATAATCCAACAGACGAAGCTTCGTACAGTAATGTAGGAATGCCGACCCTCTCTGGGAATCGTCCTCCATCTTCAATATAAAGGATAGCAGTATTCTGGTATTACTGTCTATATTGGCAAGATTCTCTTTAACTCGAGATCAACCGATCTATTGCTACCAAAATTGCTTTCAAAGTATGTAAACCAATTACATGTAGATTTAAAGAAAATGTCTACCAATGAAGGGCTAACGATTGCTTACCAGTCACACCCGAGGTTGTTCTAACCCAGTCTAGACGCGACGATGGAAGACCATAGATTGGCATCATCGCCCTATCTGTGCGGAAATAGAAACGTCCATACTGTATATGAGCGATTCAATGGACTGTGCATGCATATTTGGATTTCAAAATCGTAATTAGAGATAGGTTAGATCATAGACATGTACTTCAGGTTGTTCAATATTAGATGTGGCTATTTCTATAATATTGAAGTGAGTTTCAATTGAATGTCCATGTTTGTGTCTTTTTAAAACAATACCATGTATTTCTTGCACAATAAGCCCATCCCAGTTTACAGCAACTATAAAGTTTACCATGAATTATTCTCAAATTTGCTTCTGTGCTTATTTCCTGAAGAAAGTTGCACAATACAAAATTAACCAAGCAATTTGGTTGACAGATCGCTCCTAAAATTTCTAAAATGTGACCTTACATTTCGGACTTTTCCCCATAGGAACCAATGGTAAAGCCTGTCAGTCCAACCTATAATGTCCAACTCTATTTTGCCCTGAAATACAGTATTTTGATTGGCTGGCAAACTGCAAATCTGCCAATTGATTAAATCTAAGAAATGATAATGTTTTAGCATTACTTCGGGATATAGAAAAACACAATTCCTGCTTATTTAAGTAATCCCAAGTCTTGAATACAAGGACATCTATTTTGTCAAACCCTTGCCCAACCCCAGAATATACCGAAAGTGGGCGTATTTTCCCAACTACTCAATAAGATGGGCTGTAAAAGTTGTTCATTTTCTAAAACAAAAAGTAGTAAAACAAGACACATTTTGGCACATGTCTTTGGACTCCTTTTGAAGCAATGAATTTTCATTACCTGGCAATTGCCAGATCCTGCAGTTGGTCAACCGGGTGCTAGGTAAACGTGAAGTGTACTGGGCTCCATGACCACCTCGGCGCCTTCTAAATGCATATCTATACACCGCTGCAAGATTGAAATAGATAATTGAGTATGGGAATGTGAACCAACAATATTATACAGCAATTAACAAATATCTCCTTATAGCTCCACATATGGAAGGCACACCGCTATCACTCATAAGACAATTGTCGTTGTGGATTCCTTGACTTGTAAACAGAACGTTTTACACGAATTCTTTCTAAATTCTAAAGAGGTAAAATTGATGCACAAAACATTTAAAATCCCTTGTTTAGCCTAGACGATGCGTTCTGAACATCTTATTCCATGTATATTCATAGTTATTACACCTTAATAATAGAAAATTAACAGCTTCCACTTGATAGGCCCAGTCTAAATAAAGAGGGGTGGGGACTCGTTCCTCGATCAGACGTATATTGGCATTAAGTCGAAAACATTCGCAAATCTTCAAAGGCAATAACATATCTGCGTAGTCCAAAGCTACCATTTATTGGGAACACATTATCATAAAATGTCAGGGGTGCCTAGAAATGGTATCCCTGACATATAGTGGAGCAATCCCTTTTGACCAGTAACTAGCATTGCCAGACATTTTCCAAGTTATCGACATCTTTCAATACGATATTATCACTGGTCACATTGAATTATGCGAACGTATTCTTTAAACCAGAAAAGACCAATCATTTCGTCCATTTCCAGAGGGGGGAGGGATGTGTAACCACAGAACAATTAAACTAAAATTCTGGTCGTTTTTTAAATGTACAATTCGACCCAAAACTCATTAAGGTAAAATCAGTATTTCTATTAGCGCGCCTCCCCTTTTTCAAAATTCTGAATCCGCCAATGAATTGACCTGTTTCCACCGAATAATTCTGAGGGGACAATAGTGGATGTGAGCGACGCCCAACGATTCAGTGTTTTGATAAAGGGCAATACCAATATCCGATAAAACTTTCAGATGTGAGATATATAACACATCCGTAACTCCGGCCCCAAACTGAATAAGAAAAGCATCGGCTTTTTTTAAACAATTGAATTCGCAAAGAAAAACAAACGACAGTAAATTATAAAGATAAGAAGAACTATCTCCAATGAGATTTTCAGCTTAAAAGAAGGTTAGTTAATGGCGTATCAGGGAATTCTTTTACTAGTGTATGTTTCGTTGTTTTCAGTATTTCCTCGTAGCGATAAGATTATGCGACGGACCACAGGGGTCGTCCGATATCATGCTCATTATCTATACGGGCTTTTTAAAAAAATGGCCAGTGATATGATAAAATTCTGGTCGGATTTCCTTCAATTAGATACCGTCGGGACCACCTACTATCTCTGCAGGATATAGTTAACGTCATTATCCTCCACTAGGTAGGGGTACCGTTCTTACCGCTCCCACTAGGCAGACAATGTGTCCGCCATTTCTTTAAACACATCACGACCGGCAAAAGTGGTGGTGACCATCGGTTTTCGGTTATAATGCATGAATTATTTATGAAAATTCGTTGCAGTGCAACATACCCTCTACGCACGACAATCCCTTATTGAGAAATCAGTCAGAAATTGGTCAGATTTTGAGATTTTATATCGAAGGCACAGGGCCTACACACATCGACGTACGAATGTGTCAACCCTGGAGGTGTCATAGATCCAAACAAAGAAATTCTTTATCTAATAACTCTGACAATGTTGTAGATGTATGGACGATGTGTTGAGGCTCAGTCAAGGGCTAGGCATGCATGTTTGACAACATTGTCATTGTTGATTTTTGAATATGATATGAACTTGAACATGAGACGCATGCATACACGAATCTGATATACTTACGACGGGCCATATTGTTATGGGTAGTGACGTCATGACTATTTACTTTTACATAAATTATAATTAGTTAGTGACTCTCAGATAACTTTTTAAGATGATAAATTAGAGATTTTTTTTATCATCATTATTATATTATTATTATCATTCGGACAAAAACAGTTCGGAAGTTTTAAAGTTTCATCGAGACCAACAGCGATGTTGCGGAACGAATGTTCAGCACACGCAGCCTCGATATCACTTTCGATAACCTGTGAAAATTAACTGCCTTTTTCGTTATCTTATCAGCTGTCATTAATAGCCTCCAATCCTATACAGTAGTTTCTTGGAATTTTTAAGGACCCTTGGAGTCGGCCTACTTGTGCTATCAAATAAAGTATTAGCGTTAACGCATGATTGAAATCGTTTCGTCACATAACCATGGCAGTGGTTTTGATATCGTCCATTATCCAGGGATTTCCCCAGGACAAAACCGGATGTTCATAAACCCCAGATTTCATAAGAAACTTATCGGAATCTAATTACTGAATATTTTCCTATTTCAAACATAATTTTGACTTTCTTTGTAGACAAAATACCGTTTGTTCAGACCCGGTCGTCACCTGGTAACAGCCGGCTAAACGTGCATGGTGAACTCCTGTCATAGACAAAAGCCCCATAATACTCTGGAGTTGAATATTGCGAGCTCTACAAAACTTCTTTTTTCATGGATCGACCTTTTCAGAATTCTAGTTAAACTAAATAGCAATGTATTTTTTGGGGGGAAGGCTCATTGTTAAAAAAAAAAGACACCCGGGCAGTAGGAATAACAATTACCTATTTGGGCGAGGGAGAACACTATATTTTACCATGTGTCTAGTCATGTATTAAAGGTTTAAAGAACAGAGATTTCAAAAAAGTGGAGGGGGGCTTATGTAAAAAAATATATAAAAAAATTAGGCGCCCCGTCCATGGTATAGAATTTTATATTTAAACAAGGTAAATTTGGCAAAAACGACCATTTTCCTTTAAATGAACATGATGTCAATATGATAATTTGTAAGAAATTGCCAACTGAGAATCCAAATTGCTCAGTAACTACCACAAGCCGGTTTTAACCATTCGATTTTTTATTATTGCAATATGGCCGAGTACATTTACAATCTTTCATGGAAAAAGCGCGACCACGTCAAAGGTGACAGCGTACGTCTGTGCTAAGGTTAACGTTCTCGTTCAGAATTTTTGGGGGTTAGAAAATGGCAGGTGGTAAGTGGTAGTCAAATTGCAAATAATTGGTCCTGAAAGGATGTCATGTACGGTTTTAACCAGGAAATTCGATCAATGTCGACACTGAATGCCAAAGTCGGTTTCTTTCTTCTTTTTTAACAGTAAGATAAAGATACACTAGGGAGGTATATGACGTTTTTGTGTTGGGCGCATTAAAGTGTTCAGTTTTCTCTATATATGAGAGATGTATTGATATATCATACACAACAAAAGTTGTTCATAATTATATATTTTACCATATTGGCTATACAAATTTTGATAAAAAATTCTGTGAGAAACAGGCCGTGAGAAATGAACTTATATTTCTAAATTCTTAATCTTTCAATCCAGACTTCTTACAGAATACTGCTTCAAATGCTAAGAAACTTCTCAGGTATGACTCAATCGGTCTCAAACTGTTTATTTATGTCCTAGGGAATATAATATATATAGTACATTTGGATTTTTCAAATACTTTCTTTATTATTTACGTCGTTTAGTATTAACTAAGACCTAAACCACAATCGTGAGACAATCATGCTTTAGGAAGAACGTTTTTGACATAGATGAGAAGTTTCATAATTGTTGAGGTATTCATATCAAGTGAGAAATCCGTGTTCAAAACATGAAAGTTTCTTCCCCTTTTCATATTCGATTTCCAAATTGAATAAGATATTGATGTTACCATTCGATGGCTGAGGTATTTATTGATGTGATCACTGGCGGATCTAGACTTTTGAAAACGGGGGGGGGGGGGGCGCTATTGGAAAAAAAATCCTTATTTGCTTTTCGGCCGAATTTTACATTAAAAAATCACAAAATTTTCCGGGAAAAAGGGAGGGGCGCGCGCCCCCGCGCCCACCTCTGGATCCGCCAATGGTGATCTACAATATGTGTAACAATAGAGAAAAATAGCAGTTATCAGCTTACATGCACAACTAGTTAAACAGAAATACTCAGTCATTTGCCCGCAATCATAGTTCTTAATGATCAAAGCTGAAACAACGATCATTCAGTATTGAGATCAGAAGATCCACAGGGCGTGAGGCCTATGTTGCCATACTATCCTGAAGGGTTCGGCTCCTGAACAGTATTCGAAAGTTTTTTAAGAATACTCAAAAGAAGGAGTGGGACATACAGCCAGTAAATATACACCTCGCTCTATTTTCGTGTAACTTTAACTAATGTGAATCCCATTGCGAATCCAAGACCCCAAGCTAATACCATCGAAATTCTAAGACCCAACGCGAATCATTATTTTTATAGTACGATTCGTATTAGTTCTCAGGATTCGCAGTTGCTATTCGCATTAGCCATCAGCGAAAATAAAATGACAAACACTAATCAAACAACACGATCACTGTGCTATATACGTTCTTTGCAACATTATGAATCTGACTAACATTTCATTATTATAAGTCTGAGGTCTTGAATATCTAAATTGTACCACATGGGGAATCTATTATCAAAGTACATACACAAAAGTGTATGTACTCTGAAAATGGATTACCCATATGGTAGTGTAGGTTAGCTCAGGCCATCCTTCATAGCTTACATGATGATTCCAACCAATTCCTTTCATTAAATGTTAGTAACTAAAACTACGTAAATGATTCTCACCTTAATGTGGATTCCAAAAGACATTCTGGATGTATATTAAGCTGCACTTCTCTCTACAGTCTGTGGACGATTCACGCAAGGGGAACGAGTGACATCCTTATAATTATGTTAGACGATGACCTCAACAAATACAGTATTTCTGGCTGATCTATATCCTCACAACATAGTTGCGGTAGTACATGAAACTCGTGGTACTAACTGAATTCTTTTTATTTATGGACTGAGTGTGCCCATTAAATTTTAGTTTCATATTAGTTCAGCTTAGTTCTATATTTCTATTGGTCTAATGGACAGTATGATTAATACATTCAAAGTTGTTAACTGGAACAGCTATAACTTCCTTGGTTGCTATTCATCTGTATTGCCAAAGTCCATGAGACCGTGACGTGTTGCATACATATAGATATGTGTGCTAGCTACAGAAATACTCAAGAAAAGAAACTTTGTGTAGGAACACGTCTTACTTCTAATATTCACAAGGCCAGATCCTGTTGAACCCGATAGTAAGTAAAACTATTCCTATAATAATCAATAACCAATAGCAGGCAGAGTTATTTATACATATACCTCCAAAATGGGACAGATCAAAGTTTCATAAGGTATTATATCAATCTCGCCTTTTTTTCTAAAGAAAGAAGCAGCGATATACCAACAAAGTAGGTGGTGCTATAAAATGCTTTTGTCAATTTCAGAAAAGGGATCCTCTTAGCATTGATTTCATGTACAGGTTTCTCAGATACCTAGATTAACATCCTAGTGGTAGGACGCCTTTACTATGGGTTTTGTGCTAGGCCTACTTGTTGAAGTTAGTCAAAATATGAATACAATCTAAAATCCTAGAGAACGTAAATATAACCTCAACACCTTGTACTGACGCAGGTGGCCAGTCCATGTTTGGGCAGCAAGGCGTGAGCTTTAGAAGCGCACGTGTAAGCCATGTTTCACTTTGACAGTAGTGAAATGGGGGAGGAGTCACGGTGTGATGTACCACCTATTAATAATGTGTTCCGCTCTCAGTCAGCCAGAGTTAGCTGTAAACGCTGTGTGAGTAACATCCAGGGAAGGTTGGACCTTTAACCTGCAGTCTTGGTTCTGGATTGAGGCATAGAAATTGTGTTAGAGAGCGGAGCGTTGGCTGAATATGTTTGAGGGGATTCCTACCTCGGGACTGATCATGATCAATCGAGTTCTTGTCACAGAACGACTATACACTGTATAATAAACAACAATATCCTTTCAAGTGAGTGTTCATGTCTTACATGATATTGAACTATGATTATGTATTAGACAACAGCAGTCGACAGGAGGGAGACTGCGTATGGAGCTAGTTATTATCTACGACTTTTTACAATTACTACAGCATACTACTAATAACAAGATAATTAACCTCTATAGTTCAACCTATAGATCATGAAAACATTCCAAATAAGAACATAGACTATGCAACATCATGTTGCCATGATAACACATAATGAGGTAATTTGACAAAAACAGGTGATAGAAAATTTGAAAAGTCAATTTATTTTTTTCCTATCATAAAATAAATATTTTGGGACAAAACTTGAATTTTAGATAGATCTTATGGAGTTACATGTGTACATACTAATTTTTATTCAAATCAAACAATAATGTCCAGAGATATTAAGAATTCTCTTTTGCCATCCTACATGTAGGATGTTAGCAAAATCCACTGCCTTAAATTTGTGTCCTGCATCAATGTGGTTACCACATAATATAGCATGATTTTGAAGTTTTGTCATCACTTACTCACACATTTTGCATACAAAGTATGTAGTAGGCACCCATAGAAGTCCAGTTAATAGTACTTTAAAGCTCATTCTGATTATTAGAACACATTTTTATTTTGTCATAACTTTCTAATGACACTAAAAGGCAAATAATTATAAATAACCAATAAATTGGGTTGTTGGTTACTATGGTAACCCAAAATATAAATACGAATTTATTATTTTGGATCCACTGAATGTGAATTTTACAATGATTAGTGCGTTTCCATCAAATGGATTGCTAGAATACTTATTTCTGAAATCTATAATTAATTTATTTGTTATCATATATTTGCTACTGAAGCTCTTTTTAGCATTAGCAAAGGGTTAAATAATATATAAATTGCAGTAGTGGATTATGCTAGCGTCTTACATGTAGGACGCCCAATATCTCAAATTCTACTATAGATAGAAACCTACAATTTTTAATGTGCTTATTATCTCATATATCGTACCAGATACAAGATATTTAGAGTTTTGGATCATGATTGGCACTTTAGTATGATTAATACTCACTTTTCACTGATTACATTAACAGTAGACATAGACAAAGGTGACGTCAGGATTTACTAAACGAGGGTGTGAGTTAATAATTATAATCCATAACTTCTGGTTAAGAGCTGCGTCCCCAGACAAAGAGTTCAGAAACAAGGCGACATTCAGGTAGGATTATCATTTCTTTCATTTTTATTTTGGGGGTCCTGGGATGGTCTAGGTCGGAGTTCAGTTAGTACAACTAGGTTGGTGCATTAGGCTTAGGCCTATTCTTCAATATTGCCAGGGATCTCATTAGTTCCATAGTCCTTTATGGTTTTGATAAATTGTAAAACACTGAGGGATACAGAGGTGAATATCTCCACATTGCTTGCATCCATACTTGGTTTGACTTTTGGAAGCTTGTAGTTCATTTGAAAATCGTTTTTAACATACTCTGCACCAACTGCACCTAGCCATGTTATCAGGCATGCAACGGAAGGTGAGGCGGTCGTGTCCGGGAGCGGGTACATGATTCTGCTGGCCTACATCAACATTACATTCGGTCAGTATCTCATGTACTAGAGACACAGAAAATTGACAAAGTTTGGCTTTTTTGTAGATAACATCGGCATTCAGTTTAATTAGTTTGATGATGAAAAAGAACAATTTTTTTTGCCATTTTCTTGATTTTCTTCCAAATGAATAATACGAGAAAAGCTTGTCGGCAAGATCGACAACCCCCATGAATTTTGAGTAGTCTTGGATTGTTTTTGGGTAGGCTATTTCTTTTTTCTCCAAATTTCCCTTGTGCATTTCTGATTGTCCGTTTGGTCGTTACCATGTCTGTTCAATGCATGCTGGACAAAACATGGATTATCCTCTGATCTTTCCATGCAGTTAGAAGAATTTGCCCACATTTTGAAAAGATGGTTTGTCCTCTCTCCTTGAGATCTTCATGCTTGTTCACCATTAGTTTTTTTGGCAGTTCTGTCAGTTTTTGCGTAAGGTTCCGCACATTTAGGTCTTGTGTTTTAGTAGGCGTTCAATGGCTTGCACACTGGTGTAATAGTTGTCCACAAATATTCTGTATCCTTTTCCTTATATTTTTGCTCCTTTCAGTAGTGCCATTATCACATTGTCCAGCAGATTGAAGGTGGTGGTTGCGGTTCTGCCAAAATAGGGTAGTACTTGGGAGACATAACCTGCAAGTATGTGG
Organism: Lepidonotus clava; assembly: GCA_936440205.1. NCBI lineage: Eukaryota > Metazoa > Annelida > Polychaeta > Phyllodocida > Polynoidae > Lepidonotus > Lepidonotus clava. The sequence goes on from OW387135.1 coordinate 28,509,975, forward strand.
TGTTGGAAATAACATTATATCATCATAATATTCATATATTTTTATTTATAGGCTGGGCACACAAATATATATGATTTTTTAAAAATCTTTTTTATTGATCATGCACATACTGTGCAAACCAACCCAGAATACAGAAAACGGGCTGACTGCCTGGAAGTCTTTGTCTCTTCTGTCATAATTTTTAACTGGTTGAGCACTGATTTCCAGGTGGTGGGTACCTGTCTACACACCTGAATACCTGTATGATGAATTGATTTATTGGATTATTCATATATTTAGTTATTTTTTGATTTTTTTGAAATATATTTGGGCTCAACATTTGGAGTAAATATCGAAGAGGCTATCTTGTTGAAATGATCAAATACCCATTGAACCATAGGCCCTGGATTCCTTCTCCTGTATGGTGGTGGTGGTGGTGGTGGTTGAGCTGAGGTGGAGGGCTGGGGGTCCGATGCTGCAGGCGTAGGCCTAGGATGCTGAGGATCAGGGTTGGCATTTTCCATATCTTCAAAGTGAAGGTGCCTTAGAAATGAATGTAATTTGAATAATAATTTAGATTAGTTGTTCATGTCGACATAAACATAAACAAAGATATTAAGAATGTATTGTACAAAGTAGAAGTAACATAGCATTATTTTTGATACCGTATTTTTTAGGCTTGATGACTTGAGAAAAAATGCCTACCAATAGGATGAGTTTGAATCGGTTTCTGCTCATAACCTTGGCAAATATCGGGGTGGAAAGCTCAGGCATCTTTGACCAATAGTCCTTCAATGCTGGTTTTCTTATGATACCCATCAGGACGTCAAGGCAATAAATTTTGCCATTTCAAGAGCTGTAGTAGGGGTCCATATATTCTTTTTTGGTCGACGACGTCCTATCTTTGGCCTGTCTCCTCCCTTAGCTTTTGCATACTGATTTGTGAGTTCACACAGCCTAGTTACAAAGCCCATAGTGAAGAATAGCCTAAAGAAATCCAATACACTCTTGGTTTTCTCTAAATAAATTTCCGTGGTAGGTCCTGTAGTCTCATTGAATGGGTGCATTTCATCAGGTTTCGATATATTTTTATCAACCCGAATCCATCGCCTACAGCTGTCCGTTCTTTCATCAAGCCTAACGTTTGCAAGGGGGCGGTCATTGTCATCGTCCGAGGTTTCAGCCTGTTCATATTCTTCTTCCGTCTTATATGCATCACTATCAGACTCTTGAGTATTATTTTCAAACTCTTGAGCATAATTTCCCTCATCAAACCCTATTTGTCTTACTGTAGCTAAGGGCAAATCGTCCTTCCAAGTATCACCCTCCGCCCAGAAATCAACGTCTGAGTCCGTATCGGACTCCATGTTGACGGCGCTGGATGCAGTGCGTCCCGTTGACCCCCGACCTGATATTCATGCAGCAGAAAACATGGGTAGCCATGGTGTCCCCAAAACAAATTCATTGAAAAATGAGGACATGATATTCCTCTATATTTTGTGGAAAAATCTTCTATTTCCATGATGCTTTACTGTGATTTTAACGAAGATTAGAAATTCTGCCGAGAAAAACTGCAAATTGTTGCATTTATGCTACTGGCATCTTTACGGTGGTATTGCATTTATGCAACTGGTGTCAAGAGTGCGGTGTTGCATTTATATGCAACTGTTGTCATGAAAGGGTTAATTAAAATTGCAATCTGAGCTATTTAGACTATATAGAAGAAACAGTGGGAATCCATATGTGTGGGCCATGTGCAAATCTCCCGAAAAACTAACCAAATTGACCTCTATTGGACACAGAATGAGACTATTTTGGTGCATAGTTTCCCATCTATGAATGAAAAAGGCACACCAAAGTGTTAATAAATAGTGCCATGTAACACTAAACTTGCCCTAATTTTTGTTTAGATTTATAATTTCTCATTCAGATAGAAAAAGGTCCAATCTTTTGCCTAATTTGAAGAGGTCAGTATTAACTATATATGTAGTTTGGTCTATGTTGCACTGAATGTTAGGCATCAACAGAATGCAGCAATCTGATTGGCTGATTTGCACTCCACTCCATGTTACTCCACCTAAATCTGCTAGGAGGCAGCACTAGAACTGGTCTTTTGATTGCCTGATATGCCACCTCTCTCCGGTTATTTTCATGCCAGTGTAATGAATCAGAAGAACTGCTAGGAACCATCAAAACATGTCTGCACAGTAGCCACCATGCAGACACGTCTGTCGAGTAAGCACTATGTAGACATATACTATTTGCCTGTGGACTAGCTATCCTCATGAGGATAGAGAATATCAGAGAATTGATCTATTAATCTTAATGCCAAATTTAATGTCAAATTTGCCGAAGGCACTTGGTCACATCCCAAAAAAAGTTTTTTTCCAATTTAAGTAGTATCAAATACTTGTCTGCCAGTAACACCTATAACAAATTTGACATAAGCTTTAACTATTTCCGAATAAAGCAGTGTTTAAACAGGCCGTCAAAACTCTTATGTTAGCGATTATCTCAAGCCTTGTGATCGTCCCAACAGTTGTTCTAAGGCAATGAGCATAGTTGGTCGACAATTCGATTAAAAGCAGGTTTCTACCAAAAAACAACGACCAATGCCTGCTTGTGCTAATAGTCATTGAGGTTAGAAAGGGATAAAATTAATGTTAATGTTTGTTGTTCTGTGGAAACCCGCCTTAACTCTTTCCCACCAAGGTGACCAACACGACCTAAAACATTTTGGTTGTTGAAGATGGAAAGGGTTATCACTGGATGGCCGATGTGCAGCATGCCTTTAAGCGTATAGGCAGGGATTACCCAAAATAATTACTGACAAATTACCACTGGGGGGAGGTGAAGATAATCATTTCTCTAAAATGGCTAAGATTGCTATTTAGGTGAACTCTTTAAAACTGACCCCCTCTGATAAGGACCTATCTAGGGTTTCACCTTGTCTCATCTTTAGTGTTAGTTCTTTATTCATTAACTACAATAACTAAAATCTTCCTTATCCTTATTGGTGATTGAAATCAGGCATCATTTGATTTCTTTCCCGTCTGTTGTTCTATTAGATAGTTTGGCCTTTAAGAATGGCAGAGTAACACGCTGATAAGAGGATTCGTTGGTTTATTGGTTCTCATGTCAAAGTTGTCACAATGCCAGTCTAGACTCAAGAATAAGGTTTCGATGGTAACACTCGGTTCATAGGAAAGAAACTCCTCATTCCAATGTTCACAATGTTAGTACTCCTAGAGTCTCTGTAAGGTCTCTCCGACATTGTTCCTCAGGTTAGTTCATACGGGTTCTTCTCTGTATGATGGTAACGCGGTACCTTACTTTATGACCCTTTTCTCTGGCTCTGAAAAAGGTGAAGAGAGAGTAAGTACATTAGTAAGAAATATGTAGTGCGTTTATTAAAGAAAAAGAGGTGTTTTTAGGGTGAAAATGTTGCTTTGCGTGCTACACATCATCAAAACAATCATGCATTCACAACTCTCATACTTTTCAATTGAGAGAAACAATTAATCATACTCTTAATTATATTCTATAGTGTTTTATGGATAGACCTATTTATTGCATATATGATATTGTTACCTACTGTTTTGATTTCAGCCTTAATTATAGACTCCTGTCAGCGGCATTAGATTAAGAACAAATTGATTATCTGTACATACATAGCCAGTGATTGCATTTGAATAGATACTTGAAACTTTGAGTTAGGAAATGGGATATTAACCATGCATCTTGTCGCAAGGGGTGTCCGCGCTTCGCACCATAAATGACGTCGTTGGCTGTTGCGTGTGTTCCGGTCCTCCATGGACAAACTCTTGGTCGGATTCGGGCTGGGCCACGAACGGGAAACCTAGTTAAGGAGCGAGTATTAAAAGACAAACACCTTATATAAACTATATGGTATAAATGCAATATAAAAGGAGGAAACAAACTTTTCCCTACACTTGTGTGTTTGTAGATGTACCTCACATTTTCAGGTACTGAAAGATCAAAACATGAGTGATGTCTGCATGTGAAAGCCTTTCTTTCTTCTTTTTTTACACCTTTTAGTTATTTTCAGACGGCAATTATTCAGGTTTTTCATTTTCAGGGGGTTGTGACCAAATGGAGAAACTTAATCTAATAGAGAAGAAGTGAAGGAATATAAATAAAATTTACCGCAATAACATGAATAATCTGAGCGATAATAGACATATGTTTATCTCCCAACATATAACCATGGTTATGTTCTACTGGCGGCTTGGTTCTATACACTTATAGATAAATATTTAAACTTGATAAAATTAAATGTTATTCAACATAATTATTTCATAATTTGATGGATAATTTGATGGATTTATTAGGTGAGTCAGCACTTTCGAACTTCAATTGTTTCTCATGCCATTCCACGCCTTTCACTCTTTGCAACGTTCGGTGCTGACGTGAATTTGCATGTTGTCTGAATGACTAATAGCCAATTTCCCCCTTTTCGATTAACACATTCTGATATCATCACCAGCGATGATTATGGATAATAGTCACGGAATTAGCTACCTACCGCCGGCATCCATTGTAATACCTGGCTTTGTATCTGGAAAGGAGGCCGCACGCGCGCGCATCATGACATGATTTTGTTGTTTACATTATTTTTCTTTTTTCTTTTTTCTTTATTTTTTATCAATGAGTCTTATTATAAACTAATATTCATGACTCTTCTAAATTTTGTGAGCGATTTGTTTCGATGAAGATTAGAATCACACAAAACAATACACCTCCAAGTTTAAGGTGGGATATCGATTCCACGAGAGATTTAAAAACATTCTACAGTGAATCCTACGAAACATGGGGCCCTAGATGGGGGGGGGGGGGGTCCCAATGTCGCATGTCGAATTTAAGAAATTGCCATGTCCCCTGTCACTAAAGGAAAAGCCATGTCGCTAGTGTAACTAATATCATCTTGTATTCTGTGACTACGTATTAACATTTCTTATCCCTTAATATTTCGTATTTTGAACATTTAGATTGCAAGGAAAAAGGGTACTTAGGGTAAAACAGGCTTGTAGCGTACATCCTTGCAGTCTATCAGTGATTTACAAAAAATAACAATAAAACAGATCAAGTTACTTGAAGTTTTGAAAAAATGATTAAAAAGAAAATCAATCCAATATGCTTAACCCGGTATGACCGAAATATGATTGGTTGTTCCTAATCTTGATTAATGGATGACGAGCATGTGCTATTTTGCATTGGATGTGAGACGCAACCCGTCTGAATATTTTAGGGCCAACTGGGATTTCTTTTCAAAAATTATCTTTTTTTTAAAAAAAAAGAAAAAAAATCAGTTATAGCCTTACCAACAACAAAAGGAATTTAGGGGAAAAAGATTTTCCAACCTCCGGATTAGTTTTTTTTCTGGATACCTGTTGGACAGGAAACAACTTTTGGCCTATGGTAAGAGAGAACAAAATAATACCAATAGATACGCTTCATATGGTTTAATACCTCAAGATATTAACAGGTATGTTTTTTGCGATTAGAAAATGGTATTTTGAAATATCCAATCAGAGGGCAGTATTTGTTGGGTGTGTCGCCCTACTATAAGCCATAGCAGAGAGAGTAAAGTTATTTTAATCTCCATGGCCAAAGTAACCTGCCCTTCCCCCTCCTCCTCCTCCCCTCACTGCCCCGGGTTTTATGGTCCGATCAAAGAGGGGAGGAGGACAGAGTATATGTGTGTGTGCAGGGAGGGGGTAGGTAGGGGGGGGGGGTGGAGGAAGGGGGGAAAGTCCCCAGCCCACAATACACATTCTGAAATAAAAATGCACATAGAATGACACCGATACATACATTCTGAAAATAAATGACCATGTAAGTACACCATTATCTAACAAACTAAACTAAACATATTCTGGAAATATAAACGCACATAGAATGACGCCGAAACATACATTCTGAAAAGAAATGATTGTGTAAGTACACCAATATGTAACAAACTAAAACTTTCACTTCGTGGGAAGGAAGGGGAGGGGGGAAGTCCCCAGCCCACGATACACGTCCTGAAATAAAAACGCACATAGAATGACGTCGATACATACATTCTGAAAATAAATGACCATGTAGGTACACCAATATCTAACAAACTAAAACTGTCACGCACTCCCCCCCCCCCCCCCCCCCCCCCCAACAAAAAAAAAAAAAAAAACACAAAAAAGAATAGACACCAAAACATATCATAAGAAAAGTGATAAACAGATGTACAATACGGAAACGGTATAGTGAACAGTATAAATACCGTTAGATAGAGATGTGCACATAAATAAGTTGCAGAGTGCATGATTTCAACCCCCATGCACCCTGCATATGCATAAAATAAATCCTTAATTTCGAACCCTATTATCACTAATAGGGGACAGATATCTAACCCTCAACTGGAAGGGACACAGGACAATTTAAATGAATCAAAAAATGAATTATACTTATCCTGTGTTCCTGAAGGGGCAGTCCTCTGTGTCCGAAATCCCAAGCCTAAATGAGCTACCAGACTGGGGATACTGCCCCTTATATAGTCTCGTTGGTAGTTTTATGGGCATTCCCCCCTCCTAGTCGTGGCCAGGAAGCCCTAATGATTGTATTGCCTTGATCTCGACTATCTCTTCTGAAGGTTTCATGGCTAATTTCAAAATAAACATTTTCTAAATAAGATAGTGACTGGTTGACAAGGTACTATGAGCCATAGTACCTTGTCAACCAGTCACTATCCTATACATAGGCCTATATGTAAGTGGAAGAAAAATAATCATATCATGATTTAAACTCGTTGGGTACATCAGCTGATCAGGCAATGGTAGAATTCACCCTTGGGGGTAGGTCATTACCAGGGCGGTCCTAGAAGGAAGCACTGTGATGTATGGCCATTGGTAACACCAATTAGCAAATATAAGGCCCACTGGAACTCTCAGATGTACCGCCATGGACCTCCTTCTTAACTTTACTCTCTCTGATTGCAAGCACAGTGGAAAAGCTCGGGGGAGGGGGGGGGGGGTGAGGTGACCAGCGGCCAGTTGTAAACGCCCGGTGATTAACATCTTTGTGGTTACTCAGGCAGGAAGGGGGTAGAGGCGTGGCTGGAATTATACACGCGGGCATAGCATCAGAAGGCCGCGCGCACACAATTACTTGTATACGCGGGTGTCAAGTCCGCGCACACTGGAAGGCCTGCACACGCGGGACTTTAATGTCCGCGTATACTGGCAGGCCTGTGGGGCGCGGTATTGTGCCCGCGTATACATGCGCGGTAATACACGCGGAAGTACTTTTTTTTTTACAGCATTATATTATTTGATAATCGGGGGCCAAGCCCCCGAACCCCCCTTTTCTTTTTTATATTTCTATATTTGATCTTATATCTGCACATTAAAAGTGTGTGTGCTGCTGATTCAGCCTTAAATATCCTTGCCTTGCCTTAAATACCTTGCCTTATGTCCGCGTATATAAGCAGATGTGTATGCGCGGATTTTGTGCCCGCGTGTATAAGAAATTATATAAACGCGACGGCCGCGTACGCGATAGTCGCGTGTATAACCACGCCCTAGAGGCGTAGCTTGGCCACCCTCGCCAACTCCCACTGGAAGATAGGCTCGGTAGTGGCCACCATTGGCGGCCCCTATATGGCCTATGTAAACAAGGCTCTTTTAGCATTGCTGTCAAACTATCTAAGGGGTCCTGAGCCCTTAATTTACCTTCCACATTTCTCCTCACTTTATATGCTGTCAAATAGGGGTCTGGCTTTATAATGCCATTTTCAAAAAATACCTTAAGTCATTTACCTAAAGTGGGGATGCATTTAAATGAATGAGGTCAGAGGTGGGTGTGACAGATTCCCCATGTGAAGTCAGCCAAATCAGAAGGGGCCCAATCTCTCAACTGTTACTATGGGGGCTAATAATCATAAGTTCCACTAAATTTTAGGTGGTTTTGTAAGAGAAGCACATTGTTGACAATAGTAGATGCTGATTTTAAGGATAATTTGCCAATAACTCATGACAGATCCACATGCATTAGTTATTTGTTTTGGACAACACATCCCATCAGCCCCTCTGGCAGGAGCCTGGTCAAGGCCGCCCATCACTGGTAGCTATCAGTCTCTATGTGTGGGACTAGAGACGTACAGGGGTCAGTCTAGTAGAGGCGGGGGTCGGGGGATTGGAGGAAGGTTCAAAGGGGTGGGGGGGTCAGGGTGGGTAAGTTCCAGACACACACACAAGAGGAATCTTTTCCGTGATATAGGCACCTGTATCACCTTTCCCTTGTCCCATCGTAAATGTGTTAGGGCCGCCCCTGGCCACTTAATGACTACATGCAGAGGCGCGAAATCCCTAGCTCCTGTCGGCCCCCCCAGTCCCGGTGGTCCCTCTCTTCAGTGTATACTCGTTGGTCTGATATTATATCCTTTTTTTACCTCCAAGTATTTTCCCATGTCACTAAGCTCCATGCATGTCGCATGTCGGACTTAAGAAAAGGGTCATGTCACATGTCACTAAGGTGGCCATGTCACATGTCGAATTTAAGAAATGGCCATGTCGCCGTGTAGAATTTAAGAAATGGCCATGTCGCCGTGTCGAATTTAGGGGTCTAGGGCCATAAACATGGGTTGAAATCTTTGTAGAAAAACTTCTTGGAAGTTTACTAGTCAGAGTATAAATAATAAGAGTAATGAACCCTTGACCTGTAAAGTGGCAGTCATCGATCTAACATGAAGGAGGCTTTATCTGGGGCCTTGCATATATGTAGTCTGCCCTGATCTATTCTCGTCGAGTCGGTACATCCCCATAAAGGCCATGCCTCTGACTGGACAGTTCAAATATGTTAGGAATAATTCTATTGGTCCGCTTCATTTGTCATGGGTAGTCCCCGGGGTAGTCCCTTGGATGGTTCCTTGATTGCTGGCCATGGGTGTTAATGACTTCACCCAGCCGTAAACCAGTGGCCACAAAGTATTTTGTGATATCATTTCAAACACTACCCAAAATTGTTGTTGGTGTACAGTTCGTCTGATAAGGGCTGTTGAGAAGTGATTGATACGAAAGTGTCATGGTGTAGAACTGGATCCTTTATTTACGTTCGCACACTGTTTCAACGATGTACAGCAAGGGAATAAAAAGGGCGATACCCCATGGCTTTCCATTTGAGACAAATATGTAAAACACCCTCAAACTATGTCGATATATAGTAACCATTCGTTGGTCAATCGGCCACAACAGAAATTTGAACTTTTATTAATCCTGTTTTTTTTTATTTGGTAAGGCAGAAAAGTGTAAGAAACACTAATTTCCATCGCTTTTTAACACTAACACATGTAGTTTTATGATAATCTCGTCGAAGCCACAAGGGTTAACCAAAAATGGTTCTGGTTACCCAGTGTGTGTGGGGGGGGGGGGGGGTAGAGAGGACCAATTGCCTTTACCACAAACTGTTCTCTACTTAAAGGGGAGGTATGGAGCGAAAACTACAGGGGCCGACCCAGGAATTTTAGAAATGGGGGCGCTTTTAATTATCAAAAAAGTCCCATGCCAACTCCAGTGACGCCAGTTTCACATTAAAAAATTATGCTTTACCAACAAAAAAGGGGGATCGCAAGCCCCATAAGCCCCCCTCTAAATCCATCCCTGAACTTCTCGTAATCTCAATTACAACTTTAAAGGTATTATCAGAACTGATGTTGAATTTACAGAGAATACAATGTTAGTCAAGTTCACCTGGATATGACTATGGCAATATGGATAAGGCATTGAAGATTGTAATTCATACAGGAAATTATTATCTAGTTTAATACCATAGTTTTATAAAGGTAACTTTTTTTTTCTATCATAGAGTTGTTCATACTATTTGTTAATATATTTCTTTTTAGTTAGATATGTATATTCTTTATGAGCTTATTTGTATTTCCCACTGGTCACCGTAGGAAAAATTCCACAACTATTATATTATTAATTAACCCACATTATACTAACGTCCTACTGGTAGGACGCCCATGCAATGGATTTCATATTGTTTGAAAATAAAGGTAAGAATATCAACAGAAAATTAATTTTTGCAATACATTTACTTTCAACACCCATAGAAAAAAAAAACATTCTCAAAATATAATATATCTCATATCATCACATGTTGCCATGGCAACGGAACACCACATTATGTGCCAAAATGGACTGTAGTAAAATTACAAAATGGATTTCCATCCCATTCATAACATAACTATTATTTTTTCATGAAATTATTATGGCGATTTGATCCTATATGGCTCTAAACACATACCAAATTTTATCTAAATCAGATGATAACATCCAGAGATATTTAGAATTTTCCTCAGCCGTCCTACATGTAGGACGTTAGTATAATCCACTACTACCAATTAGGGTTAAGCACAGTACATCACATTACATTATACTATGCTATTGTGAATATTTCTTTGTCATAAAACACTAGGATTATTTTCTAAAAAATAGACTGGATTATTAAACATGCATAGAATAATACACATTAAGGTGCTCCAAAGACCTAAAAATGAAATTTAATATTTTTTTTAACTCTTTAGTGACCCTTTAGGGCAAATATTCATAAAAAGTGCTTGCTATGTTGCCATGGCAACCAACAAAATTAATAATCACTTATCTAAAAAAAATCTGAAGCTTGGATTAATTAAAGTATGTCTCATCCCAGTATATACAACGCATGAATACACAATTTGTTGATTATCAATATAGGTTTTTAGATACTGTTTATTGGCAATTATGGCTCTAATTGGTTTATACAAAGAGTTAAATTTCATGATTATTTCAGTAGTGGATTATACTGGCGTCCTACCAGTAGGACGCCTCATATCTCAGGTCTCACTATAGGTGGAGACCTAAAATTTTATATGAGGGTTACTACCTCATATATGGTCGCAAATATGAAATCTAGAACACTTCTGATTAATTTTGACACTTTAGCATAATCTGGGTTAAATAGGCTGACAATCCTCAGTGGCTAAGATATTACAACTTATATTCCATGCGACTTGAAATGGCAATATCGTAGCTACTTACCACAAAAAAATATAGAATTGTACATTTTTACCTCAATCCTATTGTGGCTAAATATCAAAAATATTATAACTATTCAATATTGGTTAAAGTTTATTCCACAATTGAAAAACGATTCATACATACTACAGGCATTGTAATCTTAAAATAACACACTAAAACATGGTAGGAAACAGCTTGAAATTGTTCAACGGGACACACAGGCATATCCTAAACTATCACATCTGCTAATAAAAAACATGGGATAGAAACACAAGGGTCATAACATTTAATACTGATACAATATCTTAATTCAATTTACAGTTACGATTTAGAAAGTCTCCTTGAGCGGCCATGCTTAAGAAACAAAAGATAAAACTGCTTGGCCTATGTCATCACTAGAGGAATGCAGGGCTGAAACTAGCAGTATATAAAAGGGGCATGCAGCAGAGACAGCTTTGGCACATCAAGCATTCAAGCAGGTGCTGCCTTGTGCCACACACAGTTACCTGTATTGAGTTCTAATCAGTGGTGGTATATATATAGAGTTGGCTTAGTGGGAATGGGTGATGAATAACATGGAAGATAGACATCACCTGCATAAGCTTTGGGTTAGGACGTATGTGTGTGCAATATTGCATTTGATAATGTTGCCCAATGGATGGGTTCATGGTAAGTTTCACAAAGAAGTAACTAAATATAATTACGACATTATTCTTTAATAACCACTTAACAGTATATCTGTATCTCCACTATGTGTTGGAGTTTGAGAATTGTAGCCGGGACAAAGGGAGTTTTGAAGCCAGGGCCAGTAGACAGGCTGGCACCAAGTATATATGGCAAACTTGGCGCCAGCACTTTGTCACCAAGAGTGTCTCAAGAGGGTGGTAAACTTTTCCATTGCTGGGCATTAGGTTTTAGCAATATCAATACCAATTGCCAGTATCGCCACGGGTAGTTATTCAAGTGGAGACACGGCTTATGGGATAATGATAACTATCCCACACTCTCTACTCTCCATAATTATGGAAGACCATCTATATAATATTTATGTATGCATCTATTTAATCCTCTATAATACATTGTTAAGGTGTGTTCTAAGGAAATTGCTATATTCATTTGGATATCACTGATCCTTTTTACCCCGACTTCAATGCTCATGGTAGGTGTGCACCAACTAATCAATGGTACTTATTTATGGCATTTTGGGGAGATCCTAACCATGACTCAATAAGATGATACTGCATGAAGTAATCTAATTAAAAAAGTTTCTTTACACAAAAGGACAAGAGGAAATAACAGAAGAGCCACTAGACTACAGTTCATGTGCTGAGCGCTGTGTCGAAAATTTCTTCCCTGGTCGTCAATGTTACTGTAATGCAAATTGTGTGCAGTTTGGCAACTGCTGCTATGACTTTTTCACAATATGTAGACGTAAGTTTTCTATTTCTATCTTTCTTATTCTTGAACATATTAACAGGTGTCCATTAAAAACTCACTCATCATGGATGCAGGGATAAGCACAGCCTCACACCTCATGTACTCACTTCATGCAGAGGGGAACAAATAAATTTGTCTGTTTTTGACATATTTGAGTAATTCCATTAATTCAATTGATCAATTGATGGATCCTTACAATATCAAAATGAGTTGAAAATTCAAAATTACTGAAAATGTTTAATTACTTTTCTCATAGGTAGTGCTTATTCCTGATAATTAAACAGTTTATAATCCTTGTCATTATTGACATTTATGTCACATTCCTAACCATTCTTTTTCATACTGCTCATAATATTCTATAACTTTGTATATTAACGTAAACATTATGATTTACGCAGAACTAATGCATAATATTCCTTCAAGAAATTCTAACCATGCAATCCTTCTAAAGTGTTCACACAAAATGGCAGACTTCTACCAAATAAAATCACTCTATTAAAATTTTCATTTTTGTTTTTTTCATTTGGCCATTGATATGCTCATGATAACAAGAAGTTTCATTTTTAGCTGATCTGATTAGAACAGAGGACTGGGTAGACTTTAGAGGACATTCCTACAAGTACTTTGAAGAAGATAGTCTCACTCAGGGAAGGGCTGTATCCAAGTGTCGTCAGCATGGTGGGCTACTTGTCAGCATCAACTCGGCAGATGAACAGGAGTTTGTGCGCATGCGTGTTTTCCAAGGTCGGGTTCGTGCTGCTTATAGTGGGGGCACAGACAGAGTACAGGGTAAGTCAGGAGACAATGTCTGAATTAGGGATTGTCAATTCATCCCCGAAAATGTAATCTCAATTACCTAAAAGTTGCATAAGATTGTTGACAAATTGAACCTAACTACAGGGCTGGCCAATAGGTAGTGCATGAAAATAGATGTGCATAGATCATGTTGTCAGTACTCCACTCCTCATTGCTAAAATCATAAATAGTGTTTCATCAGACAAGTTTAGAAGAAAACAAAAAGATATATCTTTAATTGGTGCATAATACTGCATCAGTGCTTGAATTACATCTTGTCCCTAACCTCATCATCCTGGTTCCATTAGTCCAAACAAATGCAATCAGCCAACTTGTATTCCTACATGAAATGTAAACAGATACCAGCATCCTAAATCCAAGGTTTCATGTAACATGTAACTTGGGTCCCCCCTTAAGGGGCCTTCCATTTAGTATGTATGCACATTTTAAAAAACCCAGACCCCCCAACCCCCACCCCCACCCCCCTTGGGCAAAAATACACATTGGATATGTACTAAAATGTACACACATTTTCAAAAATTTCGGACCCCCCTCCCCCCTTGATGCGTACATACTTAATGGAAGGCCCCTAACAGTCCTGAACCTGGTCATGTGAGTAACCAATAATTGCTTCATTATATTCAACAAGACTAGGGTTCCTAATGGAGGCAACTAGGTTCCACTATGTTATGTTCAATATAATCAGCTGGTTATAGCACTGAAGCTAATTCTTTTTCTTAATTGATCCAACTTAACAGAGGGACAGTGGCATTGGACAGATGGGACCAAGGTAAACAGTCCAGCAGACAGTTGGCACTTCTGGTACCCAGGGCAGCCTGATGCAGTGGGTATTAATAATGATGACTGCATCATCATGTCAAACTTCAAGTTCTGGGTCGAACACCCTGTCACCCTCCACAACTACTTCTGGTTGGATTTCTCCTGTGATGTTGTTGACCAGGATGTGAAGGGTTATGTGTGTGAACGTATGTGCGCTACATTTGTGTATAAACTAACAGCTGCAGTTTCCATCTGTACCTAGTATATTCTGCTATCAGAATGGCATCACAGTTCATCAAGTTTATGATGTTTCAACTAAGTTATTACAAAAAACTATACAATTGGTACAAAAAGGTTGTCTTATAGTGTTTAGTGACCTATACAATTACGAGATGTAATTTGTTTCATGGCCTTCAATTCTATTCTGTGCTTTACACCATCTACTCTCATAAATATGACTCTCAATATTGTTTCATTATTTCAAACCTGCAGGAACACTGCTTTGTGATTCTAACCCTTGCCAGCAGAATGGGACATGCTTCTATGTTGGTGGGGATGAAGAATTTTCATGTGAATGCACCCAAGGCTATGTTGGTGTTTTCTGCGAAATACCATGTATGTAAAGTATCATTCATCAGGCAAACAGGTCCCATGTATTCCCAAGTCTGACATGTGTAAACCTAATGTAATACTGGTGTTGATTACATCTCTTAGTATTGTTAGCAGTTTACCAAGTGTGTGGAGGTCCCCAGTTGATGCCCTCAGCTTTTTTCAATCAGACAAAACAAAAACACGAGTTTTATACATGTAAGCTTGTGTCAAAAGCTCATGGGAAATACCAGAAATGAGGTCTACAGAATATTGAGCATTACTCAAGATTTAGACTATAGCCTAATGAGATATTCACAATAATATTCTGTTGGGACCTCCCCAGGTCAGAAGGTCACGACCATGTTGGTGTAAGTGAGGTCTGGACCTCATCTAATCAGAATGTCATGATGATGTTCTGTTTTGATTTGATCTTGACTTAACCTCACCAGACCTTTTTTGATAACATTCTTTTTTGGTTAGGTCTCAACCTCCCAAAAAGATGTAACAGTTATGTGACATTTTAGTAAGTAACAGACAAACTTAAAAAATATGGTTGCGTAATGTGACTGTTATGTCACACCTTGGCTGGGATAATACCTTTGAGTAGTTACTCTGCTGTCTTAAGATAAAAGTAAATAATTATGATATACAATCATATGACATTGTAAATTGTTGCAGTGATCCAGGGTGAGGTGTGGACAAAGTGTGGGCAGACGGAGCTGACCACACTGTCTGGTACTCTGACCAGTCCTCTGTACCCCCGGCCTTACCCACCAAACACTCGCTGTCAATGGGTGGTTACTGTTGGTAAGGGCAGTACCATAGCTTTCAGGTAAGGCCTACAAGTCATGGAGACATTAATGTGTCTCGATCAGGTATGAGGTGGGGCTATTGAGCAATTCAAATGAAAATGTAAATAGAAATGACAAGAGATAATTAAAAACAACCAGAAATAATATTCCCATTGAGTAATATTAATGTAATCAGAGATCACATTATAGAATGGGTTAGCACCTTTTGGGTACATTATAGATTTTTATGGGTTTTGTGAAGGTAACTCATCAATCAGTTGTTTATATAATAAGAATGATATATATTGTAAATGTTGGCAATAATCATTAGAATATAAGTGCCTGTTTATCTATCAGCTGTTTGTACAATAAATTAATGAATTAGTTTTCGTATATTCAATTCAATTGAAAGGTAAAGTGTGTTGGACCATTCTAAGTGCATTGTTGTAAAAGAATGATACAGGTTTTTTATTGGACTTGGACAAAACACATAATCTTTCAAAACTGATCCCCAACAGCTGCACTGCTATGCTGTTTTATTCATTTTATTTTTTTTGAATAGTTTATTTTTATTCTGGGCAGATTTCAAAGTTTTATCAAGTGCTATTAAAACACAGGCTTTGATGGCACATGAAAATGTTGTATTACAAGACAATTAAGGTTGTACAATTGAAATTGAATTGTACAGTGAAATTGACAAGAATCAGCATTGTTGTCTATTGGAGATGGACTATAGTGCTGGTTTATTTTTGCAAGCATTGTCTGGTTTGCCTGTGATATCTAAACACAATCTGGGTTCGCGCTAAACCCCCATTTAAAGTCGCCCAATTGACTAAATCATGACAATTCGGATTAGCCAAATGCTATATTGATTAGCAAACTTTTCTGTGATAGAAAAATATTTTAATTACATAGAGATTTTTTATGGGAACTAGGTTACAGTTTGCCTTCATTCTGAGCACATTTTGGCCATAGCAACTCGCCATAACTTTCAAATTTGGCTAATATATTCTGAAAAAAAGTCGCCAGATTGATTCTGCATTCGCCATCGGCGATTTGGCGAGCGGTTAGCGCGATCCCAGACAATTATCTTGATTCATATTATTCAATAGTCCTCTAGTTGAAGAATACTTCTGGAAACAAAGGTGATAAATTCTAATTATACAATTATATTATAAAGAGAAACGCTGACTGAGGAAGACAGATCAACATCAAAGAATGAACAAATATAGAACCAATGTATGATAATATGAATATCAGATTTCGCTTCATATTTCTGTAGGATCAAGTCATTTCAAGTTGAAAAAAGCAAGGACTGTGCTTTTGACTCATTCAGTATTCTAGATGGTAAAACAGAGAATGCATCCCTTTTGAATCCTTCATGTGGCATGGTGAATGATACTGACAATAGCAAACTTGGGTAAATAGGTTAATATTACATTAAACTACTCTAAGAAATCAACTGTGTTCAAATTACATGTTCATTTATTGCAAAAGTTGAAATCATGTATAAATTCTTGTTGTATTTTATAGATCAATATACCTCAGATAACTAATTATGGCTCATCCAGTTTCATATGATAATGATATATTCTATTACTTCTGAATAATTTTGAGACATTTGAGGTATGCCCAAACTCAGGCGATGTAATATACATGGAAAACCTATTTTGATGCATGTATACATAGATAATGGAATATCTTTAACATACATAACCATCTTTCATGTTATTGACAAAACTTTACAGGCTACCTCTTGTTACATCTGGAAGAACTGCCGTTGTTAAGTTTAATTCAGATGAAACTGTGCAAGAGAGTGGCTTTCAGTTGACATATAGAGCTGACAGTAAGGCCAATTTGTGTTCAATGTATTACATTTGTTCAACTTACAAAAATGTTATCTTAGAAAAATCTTCTAAATAGTAATATTTAAGAGCCCTTCATGCAGTGCTAAAGGGACTATAAATAATATAACCAAATAATGGTTACCTGGCCCCCCAGATAAAGTTGTTTAAAAATCTAAGTGCATATATATGTAAGAGTTATTTGTATATTTTCTATTGTTTTACCAGGGGATTTTGTTGACAAATGCAGTACAATTCACATTAGCCTACAGGTGCTAAAATACTGTGTATCAGCTATCTGTTGTATGGAGAATTCCTATAGTTCTACAACAATAAGAATAGCTATATTCCTTCAGCTTGTGGCCGCGGAGTGGGAGAGTCGGGCTGTGGCAGCCCTCAGAATTTTACGACTGACTGTGGACGGGTTGAAGTGAAGAGGGGGCCAGATGTAGGTGATACTTGTCAATGGGCCATATCTGTGAGGGCAGGCTTCATCATCAAAATTACCTTCACCCAGTTTGACATACCTGACACAGGTAGGGGCAAATATCACTAATATCTGGGGAGGTTTGTAATGATAACCTCCAGTGTTCAGTAAATTATTGTATGAGCAATCACATATCTCACTCAGTAGATCATCACTTGCTTGGGTCAATAATAATAGGCTTGGATATGGGTCACAGTTGCATTTATCTAAATGTCAGTTCACAGGCAAGTGCAAAAAGATTCATGATCACTATTTATTCTGTAGAAATCAAAGACTAGATTGTGTTTCTTCTTACAAATATTTGGGTATTATCCTTGATGTAAATCTGAATTATAACCAACATTTAAAGAATTGCATAAGGAATGCATTTTATAAACTGTTACTTTTAAATAAGGTGAGGAGGTATATAGATCAGTTTACTGCAATCACAATTTTTAAACTATGATTTTACCAATCCTTGAATATTGCTGTATAATATATGATGGTGCATCAAACTTGTATACTGACAAATTACAAAAACTTCAAAACCGTGCTTTAAGAAGATGTATCTATGGAAATTATCATATTCCAGTAATCAGATTACATGAACAATGTAATATTGCGCAACTGGTAAATAGAAGAAAAATGTTTTTGAAATTAAATATGTTTAAACAAAAAACAAACCAACAAAATATTGAATATGAGAAATGTCAGGACTAGAGCACATGATGCCCCTTTATATATAGGTCTGAAACCCAATAGTGAATTCTTTAAAAGAAATGTTTTCTATAAAGGTCAGAGGACTTGGAATTCACTTGATGCCATGTAAGAAATATAATAGATTATAACAATTTTAAGTATAACAAGAAAAGATGGTTGAAGGTACCATTGTTCCTATACACTGATTGATTTATTGATTTATGTATCTGATACCTTGTGTCTTTGTAATGAGCTTTGCTCTTATTGAACTGACAAAGAAGTATTTTTATAATTAATTCCTTAAATTTGGGCCTCATTACTCCGTTTTGTTAAATATTGAATATCTAGTACTATACTTATTTCTTTTCCTTTTCTTATATATATATATGTTTACTTTAGTGTAGATAGTAAAAGATGATTTTGTCTTCTTTATTATGTAAACTTGTTACAAAAATAACTGACTATGATGAACAAATGTATGAGCCTAAAGGCTGCTGGTATTTGATGTAAACTAGCATTCAGTTGCCAAGTCAAATATTCAGGATAAATAAACAATTTAAAAAAAAAAAAAAAGGATTGCTCAAGTACGGTTATCCATTAAACAGAATTTATGAGTAAGGTAACATGAATGACACATAACCAATTTAACGATATGTCCAGTGAGGCATTTTTTTGAGTTTTTTATTGTCTAGTTTATTGCATCTTTGCTGCATATAAAGTGGTAATACAGCAGACTTTTCATTTACCAAATATGCGGATCACTTTAAAGGCTGTATTTCATATACCAAAAGTGCATTGCTGATTTGACACCGATACAATTTCGCCACTGCCAATGTATAATTGGCTGATAAAATTTACAAACATGTTGGTAAATGTTTCCTGCCGAGTTTCCACTGATTGACGATTTCCACTTTCGGCCGCTGATTTTCCACTTTCGGCTGCTAATTTTCCACTTTCGGCTGCCAATTTTCCACATTTGATCGCCGATTTTCCACTTTCGGCTGCTGAATTTGCATCCAAATTAGCGGCTGCCGGTATAGAACGTTGCCATGGTGAGGGTCAGATATATCGTCGGCCCGCACTTTCGATATATGGAATACAGCTTTAACATACAAGTATAGATTGTCTCTAAACACTTTTTTTCACTCCATAGGTGATGGGTGTTCTTTTTCCGATTCTTCCTCTATCATTAGCTGTTTTAACACCCACTCAAATTGAATTCAAGTCTATTGTTATGCAATTTAAACATCCGTCAGCCTTGAACTGAGGGTGTGACTTGAATGAGAGATTTTCAGATATCAGTAAAACTATGGAAACAACAGCCACAGCATTAGAGCCCAATTTCAAAATCTATATTCCTATGAATGATTTACAGTATATTTCCTAAGATTCTGTCTCAGATTTCTAGCTGGGCTTCCTAAGTGACTGGTTTAAAGGGGAGCACGGGGGGCTTGCACCCCTCCTTATGTCTGGGAAATTAAATGATTTTGATGTAAAAATGCCAACATCAATTGAAGGAGTTTTCCAAATAGCACCCGCCCCTTAGATCTGCCGCTGCTATTGTATGGTAAGCTTTAAGACAGAACTATTCTATCATCCATCACTTTTTAGTTACGTCATTCATCCCTGCAAATGTGTTTGCATATCTCCAGTAAAGAGACTTGTGTAATTGTAGGCGTATATCAGGGGAGCAGTTTTTACATACATTGTTATTGTCCGTAGTGACCATGATAAGGGAACGCCCTCGTGAGTAACAGTATAGGTGAACTGCTATATAGCTTTGTTATCGGAGTCTCTGTGGTCTTTCAATATGATCAGAGGATGTTTATCCCTAGGGTAGCCATATCTTCCTGTGTGAGAGCTGTCTGAGTGTAGGGCCCCAGATGCCAGCTCTTTTAGAAAGGGAATAACCAAAAGGTTTTTATGTGCAATGACTTTTTCAATTCCAGACAGCCGTTGTTTTTAAAACTTTCCATATGCCAGCTCTTTTAGAAAGGGAATAGCCAAAACGTTTTTATGTGCAATGACTTTTTCAATCCCAGACAGCTGTTGTTTTTAACACTTTCCATATGCCACCAATACTTCATTCAGGTGAAAAAGGTGTTTCAGTGCATCTGGTATATGTGCTAGGGAGACCCTAAGCATCAGTGTCTTTTTGGTGGTGATTCCTGAATGCATCTGACATAGTGAAAGGATTAACGTGTAATGAAAGAGAATTTTCTCTCAAAAGCGTTTTGAAATGTTTTAGCTTTTTGATCAATACGGTACACCAAGGGTCAAACAGAGGAACCAGAAACAAAGAGCCCTTTCATTGGGTGCGCATACATCAAACCACAAGACTTTTATTGTTACCTGTCTCTATACTGCTGATACATACAATTTATTTCCACAAGCCAAAAACAAAAGAACTCATTCATTAGATCTAATTATCCATAAGATGTCATCTACTATATTGGTGCTATATCCTGAATAATCAAACTTACTAGGCACAAAAACCAAGACCTAAAACTAAAGGGATTTTATATATTTGAATAAACAACTTGTATGGTCTAACATAAGTTGAAATGCACTATGGTTGTGCACACTTGTTTCTGAAAATGCTTTTTTTTTTGCGAAAGATGTTATTGTGATATGGTACTACCACAATTGCCAAAACATTCTGAAGTGTTATGATAATTATGTATGATAATGAGCATTAACGCCACAATGCAGTAAAATGTTTTCTGACTGGTTTGATGGAAATATCTATATGCAAAAATGTTTCAAAGTGTTTTGAAAGCAAGATTAGTTTTAAGCCCATAGATCTGTCCAGATTTTACTAAAGGTTTCAGTATGTTTTTGTTGTGCAATGGATTTAATACCTCCACTACATCCACTGATTCTGAAAGACCACCTAATGAAGGCCTTATGAGCATGCTATACTCATAAGGCTTTCATTGAAGGCTGTCAAAAGCATTGTAACCATTCATGCAAATAACCCTTCATGTGTGGAAAATATATTGTTTTTATGTCCATGATAATTGTATTCTATGATCCTACAGGCAGTACCTGTGCTGGAGTATCTCTGGTTATGTATGACGGGCCGCAGCCCACCTTCCCTACCCTGGAGAGGGCCTGTGGACAGAGGTTTGCCTGGTCTGTCATCTCCTCATCTAACAGGATCTTACTGCAGCTACAGGGAGGCCGTTGGCAAGAAGATAAACATCAAATCTTTTTTGAGTACAATTCCATAGGTAAATGCTCCCATCCAATCTGTCACATGCCAGCATGCTTTACATGGCAGAACTGATGATATCCATGTCTTCATAATATCATACTAATTGAAATAATTGCTCTCCTAAACAAATTAACAAATAACGGCTTATTAATCAGTACAGTATGGCAGCTAAATATGTCACACACATATTTTTAAACCTAGTATCAAACAATTAATTGTGTGAAAAAAATGTCATTAAAGCATAATTATATAAAAAGAGTTTTTACTGAAGGGTACATTACAGTTATGCTTAGTTGAGCATGCCAATAGAAAATGAATGATATAAAGTGAGTGTTATGTAAGTTTTCAGTCATATAATGGTTCGTACAATATTGCTTGTAATCCCAGTGTTATAATTATGTTCAATAATTCGATCATAAGAGTGGTACAAAGCAGGTGCTGGGAGAACAAGAACTTTGTTCAGAGGGAGACCAAAATACTTTCACAAAATATTCTAAGAAACAGCATAGGCCCTCATGAACATAAGGGACATCAAGAAAACTTTCCTGATTCTTTGTGGACACTAACAAATCTCCTTAACCTTTGATGATATGTTTTATACAGTATATATCTATACATAAAACTTTGTGTATATAGATAACTTATATCTATTGTGAAAGAACACAATAATGTGATGAAATAGTTTTGATGTACATATAGATATTTGATGCCACATTTTGGAATCATGAACATATTGAGGTTTAGGATTTTTGAAAATATTTTGGTCACCAGCCCAGCACTGTTTAAACATACCTTGACTCCTATGTATAATCATGAACCTCAACATGAGCCCATGACTTTCTTGCCCTTTGCTCACAGACCCAGCTGTGTGGCAATGGGTACGTCGACTCAATGTGGAGAAAGGTGTGTCAGGCCACCTGGAGGCTGGTCCATCCTCCATCTATGTAGAGACTGCAACCTCCAAGGTTCATACCTGGCTACTCCAGGCACCAGTTGGGACTAAGCTGGCCCTTAACTGGAGCATTCAAGCCACAGATCCTGCACAGTTGGAGGTAATGAAACATCATTTTGAAAAGTGTAAATCATTGCAATAATTACCAATGACCATCCATCAAAATTCCTTATCAATTGATCTATCACATTTTAGGAATTTCCAACAGGTTCTTGTACAAAGATTTGTGAGTGGGTAACATATACCCTAAATACAAAGTTAGACAAAAAATTGAATCTGTATATATTAATTGTCAAAATGCTTTTCATAATTTTGTATCAGTTGTGTTAATTATTCAGATGTTCCAATGACAAAAAGTACAATTAAATGGAGTGAGGATACACAGATATGATTAGGGTAAATTTGCTCTGTATATGGATGTGACAGCTCTCAGGTCAATACAATGGCTAGAGTGCAGTTACCCTTCGAAGATGGATCTGTCTTCCATAACTGTCCTTATTGACCTAAATCTCAAATGCCTACAGATCTTTGATGGTCACTCCGAGTACTCTGCTCTTATCATCGATGTCCTCATTAGAAGTGGAAACCGATCAGGGCAGATGGCAGCCACCAACTACCAGGCTTTGATCAAGGCCACTGCGGGTCATCAGGACGAACTCTTTTGGTTCCAGGTTGATTACAGAGCCAATGGTATGTGGGTAAAACATTTAAATAGAATGATGTTATATTTTTCTGCAATAGAATTTTTGTTTACTTAGTTCTGGTGGCAAATTGATGTAATAATGTGGCAAATATTATTGAAAGACCAATGAGTTTGAGTATTTTGCTGCCGCAATCTAGTTTCGGTTACCTTGGGGCTGTTAACCGTCATGCATATGGCTTGTTTATCCCAGCAAATGTATATATAGACATTTTTTACAGTGGCAAAATCAGTGAATGTCACTTGCAGGTACAACGATTGGCCTGTGGAAAGAAAAAAGAAACTCATGATGTGCTTCGCTGCATACATCTCTATAGCTTTTGTACACCAAAACAAAAAAAATCGTGATACTGAATGCTCCTACATTTTTGTCACATCTTCTTGACAGTAACTAGAAGTCTAAAGTGTCCGAGTGTTTTGCAAAAGTGTTTACAATAAATCAAGCTTTTATACTATCCCTTTCACACTTTTTGGGTTGGTTATTTTCCCCTTTTATTTAGGAAAGAATCCAGCCACGTCATGCAGGCAGAGTGGTAAAATGTGTTAGAGATGGCTGATTTGATGATTTTGCATCATTACACTGCACCAAAACTCTATACTGCATTAAAAATAACTTTTACTATGCCTTTACAGTTTACGTAAATTTCCTTTAAAGGCCCTCTTTCATTGCCTTCACATAACAATTACTCCACTTTTGCCTGAAAAATTAAAGAACGCTGAATGTTGAATATAAGGGCATTTAAGTGTTTATCATAGTCAAAGCTCGTAATGGCTCTCTTTGTATCAGCTTAATATAATTATTGACATAATTATATAGTTGAGACCTTTATCTCCATTTACTTTGTCTAGTCGTAACTTGATTTGATTTGATTTTAGTGACAACAGGGGCTTTAAGCACATTTACATATAAATATTATAAGCTTATTCAGTTTCCTTTACTCAGCACCGTATTGTTAAAGGGCAATCGAGCCATTTGTTTATTTGCAACGTGGCCAGCTGCAGGCACACAGGTGTCTGTTTTGCTATGTACTGTGGGCCCTGTTTAACCTGTGTGGGGAAGAAACATATGTTCTGGTCATAACCATTTTTATGATTACACCAATGTCCGCACAGTAAATATTGCCTCACAATGTAGAGAATTTGATAAATGCATCAGAATATAAAATTCTGTTAGTTACATGGAGGTCATCATCAGCGGACCTAGACTTGAAAAGGAAGGGGTGCCTATATCAAAAACGGTCCTGGTGCCCCCTTGGGTGGCGCTAGATTTACATCAACAAAATTGAAATTTGGTCCAAATAGGGAGGGTTGGGCGCGTGCCCCATGCCGCCACCAGCTAAAACAGTCTATAGCCATGAGCGAAATTGTATATAAAAAAATATGTAAAATATTCCTTAATTCAAGGTTTAAATGGGCCTTCCTGCAGTGTTAAGCACAGCCACCCTATATTTTGTATTATTTAGAGCGTCTGAGCGTCAGATACTTTTTTCATAGGTTCATGATTGTTTTCTTTTAGATTTTTGGACACAGGAATGATAGCATACTTTTGGGTATAATTCGTCAAAATTCTTTTATGCGGCAGTTTGATGCGCAGGGGCCATAGGCTGCCTGAATGATTTTTTTCGGCCATAAAAAAATGTCTATGGCCGAAAAAAATCATCCAGGCAGCCTATGGCCCCCGCACATCAACCTGCCCCCCCCCTCCCCCCAATTTTTTTTATAGAAATACTTTTGGGTATAAAATTGCGTAAGATTTGAATACCAAGGAAATTGCATATAGTAACTTTAACAATGAGCTCTTTGAAACATAATTTGCATTGTTTCATTTCGTATAGAGCTTCTACATAAGGGCACCATGCTATATTTGGCATTTTTTGGACTATTTGATATAGAAAAATCTTCGCAGTTTTCTAGTCCTAGTTGAAAGTTTAGGAGGTGTAGGCTAAGGATGACAGTTTGCTTTAGGGCAAAGGATGACAGTTTGCTTTTAAAGTTGCTCTCCCTTGATTTGTTGATTTATTATATATGACTATTATATAGAAAAAAAAACTATAGGAATAACTAATAAGAAGATTTTGATCTGTTTATTTAGGCCTACTCATGTAAATGTTAACTTATACAAACGTATGAAACTGTTTGAAATCAATGTAAGAATAATCTGAATTGATTCCAACTAGTACACAAAACAGGAAGGAAAACAGTGGTGCCACCTAGTGGCAATACTAACAACTACAAATATTTGGTTGAGTTCCAATGGCGAACGGATGGGCCCTTTAATACCCTGGTTATTCTTTAAAACTACACACGTTTTTTTCCCTTTTTAGATTATTTTAACCAATTATATAGAATTAACTTAGTATTAAAATAGACATCTTGCAATAACAAGAAGCTCTGGTCAAATAAGCCCATTCGGCCCCTTGGTTCAATCAGTAAAATGGACCAATGAGAATGAACCTACATGGCATATAAACTGACCACATTCACTGACGCGACGCCCACATGCACTGACGAAAATCAGAGCACTTGGGGTGCTTATAATCTATAGAGAACCCTGACGTATTGCCGTGTGGGTGTGGCCGACGTCTACTCACCGAAATCAGTGTGCTTGGGGTGCCCATAACTATAGCTACGTTATCTGTAAGCGGCTCTTTGCTCCTGGTTATATTCTCACTGTGACACAAGTGCGTTCCGCATTTGCCCTCTTTATAAATCTAAAGATGTCATATAATACTCGAGGCAGTTGGTCAAACAATTGTTTATCGTTTATAGAAAAAAGATTATAAGAATGACATTTTGATGCCATTTGATGACTTTGTAAGTTTTGATATAACCGCCCTAAAAGTTGTTTTAATGGGTTCCCCTGAAGATTCTTTTATCATAAAGGCAAACTTGGTTGAAGCTTTCCCTTCTCTTTCAGACTGGATGCCGGAGCTGTCAGGATGTTACCGACCTCTGTATACATCGGACACCACACATCTCGGGACAGAGAACAGTGTGGTGCTACCTGACCAGCCTGTGGTCATCATGGTATCTGACACAGCATACAGGGAGGTCAACCCTGGCTATGACCAAGGTAAAGCCTGTTGCACAATATGCAATATTGTCACTTGAGATTTGATAACCTGTGATAATCCAAATCAAAGTTTTTAATTGACAGGTCATATCATTACCAATTCAGATCAAATGTTAGTACGTAACATTTCAATGTTAGATACTAACATTTTACCTGATTTGGTGACTCTGCTGTTTCCTGTCGCAAGTCGCCGGTAAAATCGCCTAGAGGGTATGGGGCTAAAAGCACGTCGCACACTATGCGATTTTTTACTACAATATTGTCATAATCTTAGATAAGGTACATAAATCAAAGATATTACTGCATGGTCAAAATAGCACAAAAAGATCACACAGTGTACATACTAGTGTTGATCATTAGGTAAATGACAAGATGTCAACATCGCTGTTGCAATGATGACATCTCTGTTGGCACTTCCACATCGACATTTTTTTTTATGATTTATCAAGTTTACATAAAATAATGAAGTGTCATATTTGGTCTGATGTATTAATACCTGGGTTGAGTTTGGACCTAAACTTACCACCCACTGTCCTATGAACCCAGGGGTTAATATATCAGACCTAATACTCTATGTCTTCTTATCATGATAGCTATCTTTTTTACATAGCAATAGCTAAAAATCACTAATGTGCAAACATATTGGTATAAGTTGCAAATTTTCTATTGGGTTCCGTAAATATTCATCCAATCAAAGTAAAGGAAAAGATCATGTGATTTTTTTCCAGTAATATATTTGCAATTTTGTGTTTTATTTGTCTGCGACCATATACCTCTACAGGGGCAGATTCAAGAATTTTGGAAAGGGGGGGGAGGGGCACACATATTCAAAAGGGTCCTGGCCACCCCTCCACGGTCTTGAGTTTTACATTAAAAAAATCAAAATTTGGTCAAAAATAAGGGGGGGGGGGGGGCGGAGGAGAGAGCGCACGCCCCATGCACCCCCCTCTAAATCCGTCCCTGCTCTAACTTCCTCTTACCTGTCAATCAAACTTTGCAATTTGGACATTTCCTAGGCACTGGATTGCAAGGGCTAATATCACAGAGTATGCAAATGTAGATATTGAGAATCTTGTGTGAATAATTATTCCAGTAGACAATGAAAGTCAAAATAGTTTTAAGCTGGTAGAATTAATTTATGTTAACCCAACAAGGTCTCTAGCATTCCCACTAATAGCAGCATATGATAATGATGTTACAGATGTTAATAGCTATGACGTAACCTAGATGGAAAATGACAAACATCACCATTTAATTTTCATAGGGCTTTATTGCAAGTGGATCATCAAGGGGGAGAAAAAATCAAGGTTGAAGCTGAGCTTCTTAGACTTCAACGTCCCACCAAATGAGCTCAACTGTTACTCGGATGGTCTGGTGGCACGTGACCCAGCCAGTGGAGCAGTCGCAGGTACGTCTTTCCAGAGGAACAATAGAAATGGAAATCTATCATCCTGTGTAGATCACATGACAAAGTTACGAATCACTTGAAAGGGTTAGGATTTTCTGTAGGGGGTTCGTCCAATGGGGGTTTGTACGACCCCCCCCCCCCACACACACACACACCCTGGCTACGGACCAGTTACCTGCACGATATAACAACACTCTCTTTATGAAACAAAATAAGAAATGCTAGATATTTGATCTGGACAATATCATTGAAAATAGTTTTCCTTTCATTCGATTTGAAAAAGGACGCATAGAATAATATAATTATAGACCTTCAAAAAATCTATAGTATTTAGGGTCCATTTGCTACTTATTATATTTCTGATAATGAGCATCATTTGAAAATAAGATTGGAGTTGTCCAGCAGGTAGTAAAGATGTAACAGGTGTTTTCCAATTATTCTAAAAAAGATTATGATCAAACACACAAAGTAAGGTGATAAATAGATGCTACAGATAGTGGTCCCCAACCACCTGTTCATGTACTTTGAAAAATAAGCAATTATCGTGATACAACAAACATCTGATTCAAGGCACGTTCCCCCTATATCCCAAGTTATGTATCCTAATGTACGCAACTCGGATACCAGCATATTTCAGAAGAAACCAAATTTGCACTTTCTGTTCTTAAAGATACACTTTGCAGGATAAGAACAAAAATGAGAATGTTTTAACAAAAGACTGATTTATGCCTATTACATTTTACCTATTATCTGAGTCTTTGTATCTTTCGATACCCTTATTTATACAATTCAGAATGTATTATTAGTGGATTGATTGTGTCTTACTCTATCATGTTCAGAAACCAGTGGTTCAGCTTTTATTTTAGATTACTTAAGAGATCCTTTCAAAAATAGAAAGCCTGATACATCTTCTACGTTTAAGTTTCAAACCATCACAGACAACAAATATTTGTATATTTACGAAACTTAATTTACATTTGTTATTACAAATATTCTTCTAGATATTTTTGTCATAAAATGGATGCCAACCTAAACTGCAGCTAGGTTTGTTTTCAGGTCCTTTCTGTGGAGCCTCACCCTCAACTAGGGCTAAGACAGTGATATCCTCATCGGAAACCCTAGAAGTATACTTCTATTCAGACACTAGGGGCAGTCGTCGTGTTGGGGGCAGAGTTCGTGCCCTAGTCACTGTGGACAACAAAGCGACCCCATGTGAGAAGTAGATCTATTTTTTAAACTTATATACCTTCACACTAGTGCCATCTGGTGCAGTTAACTGCAACCTTTGATTGTATAATGTTGACTTTCTGATCTAGCTATTATTGAACAGTTTCAGTGCTTAACTGAATATGGACATTGAGAAATTTTCTATAAAGGTATTGAGATAAGAAAGAAAGACTTGGATACCATAATATATATAATGGTTGATATAATTTGATAATAGATAAATAATAAAAATAAAATTTAGGAAGGAACCTGGAATGCCAAGAAATTGTATTCTAGATCTATATGGTTTGACTAAAGCTATGCATGTATTTACTTATAAAGCTAAATGTCATTTGTTTTTTTAAAATTTCAAATAATTTTAGAATTTCCTCTAGCAATGAACTATAAACCTGATACAATGTACAACCATTCCCACAGCTCAAATATCCTGTGAGTTCCTACAGATGGAGACCTCTTCCAGTCCGTCCCTCACCACCACCTGTGGGGTCCTCCTGTCACCATGGTTCCCAGGCCTAGTTCCTCCCGGGCTGTGGTCATGGACACTTACCCCCAGTGCAGCAGACAGCTACCACATTCTCAACTTTCACTACATCAGGGGGCCTGGCGTGAATGGAGACTGCAAACAGTACTTCAAAGGTATTAACTGACCTAATATTTGTGTGAAATACACTGTATATCAGAAATCATTTGAATTCCAGGCATGTTTTTATTCATTTATTTAATCAGACAAAGAATAAGTTCACAAAAACTTGTCTCATTTTTTTGCCCGCATTACAAAATTCTATGACGACAACAAAATACATTTATCAAATGTTATGTGTATCAAAATAAGTACTGCAAATTAACTAAAGCAATTGTACAAAAGAGGAAACAGTTATGATTTAAAACTAATAACTACAACTACCTGTATAGGCATACAACTATTTCAATAATACTTTTGCAGTCTGTCAATTGAATGAACTGCATTTTATACTATTTTCCAAAGTTTAAAATAAAGTATTGAACTTGGAATGAAATAATACTCTTTGTACATGTGCTATAACACCACTATTATAAAGCATGCAAATGTAAGTAGCCAGTTAATATCAATACAACTCGATGCAGGTGATCTATCTATTCTGTTCCATGAACTCCTAGGTAAATATAAGCAGAGTGTTGAATGTCATAAGACAAAACCATGAATATGAGAGACACAACAGTGAATTTTATATTACTATACACCCTGCTTATAACGCTGGTATATTGATGAAGTTTTATTTGCTTTTTTGTGACAAACAAATGTGTCCTCTGCTTCTAAAAATCTATTTATAATAATTGATTGCTTAATGATTTTATTGCCTATGACTATTTTACATTGTAGTTGTTGAAACTGCTGCACAGGCTAGAGAGTTACAATTTCACGATGCCATACTTCTCAAACTTTGTGGGGACACAACTCTGTACATACCAAGAACAAGAATAAAGGTACATTTAAGTGTATAGATGTTGTGCAGAAAACATCCCACTTTCCAGAGAGGGTATGGGCACCATGTTGGTGATCATGTTGAAAGTTTGTCTTTTTTAATTTGGAATACCTTAGACAAATATTTCTACTGAATTTATCTGAAACAATCAAACTTGTCAAAATACACTATTTTCATTATTCTGAATTTATAAATTTATAAATCATTTATCAACCACATGGATATGATGAGCACATGGTGATCACCAAAATGTGGTCACGTGACCATGTCTGCACAAGGTCTAACGTAACTGAAGTAGTACATCTTTATATTCAATACATTTACACCTGATTGACTAAGTTACGACATCACCTCTAACAGAATATATAATAATAAAAACCTTTAATATCTTATAGGTGCCGCCACAGGATAAAGTGACCCTAGAATTGGATACTTTGCAATCCACCTTCTACCAACGATGGGAATTCAAAATGTCCTATAGTTCTGATTTCATGTTAAAGCCAAACCATACATCTGGTAAATGATTTTACCTTATGGGTAGTACTTTAGCAAAAATACATAACATGAAATGAAATTGTATCATACAGCCAATGAAAGCGTGTTTAAATCTCTTCTAAAATGCAGTCAATTTGCTCACAAATAATTCATGTAGATAGTGTTCATGATTCATCGACTACTTAACAAAAAATATGATCCATAACCACAAAAAGACAGGCAGACATCATGGGACAGACACTGGGAGACAGACAGACAAAAGTAGAGAAAATTCATTACGATTTAGAAGAGAACTGTGAATTTGAAACCAAGGCATGTTCCCTTACATTAAATAACAGTTTAAACACGGAATTTCCTACTATGACAAGAAACAATAAATTGATATTTTATATACGTAATATTGTGTAAGACCTAAAAGAATACTGCTATGAATAAATTAATGGACAATAATATTGAATGGTAAAAATCTCTCACCTCATGCATGTCTAAAGCATTGAACATAAGTTGTTATTTTGATCAAAAGTTCTAGAACCGTTCAATTGTGATTATTCAGATCGATAATATAATGACCGGAGCCTTTACTGCTCTTCCCTTTAGACCCCAATCCGGCCATCCTGGCCAGTGGCTGTACTGCCTGATCTGACTGTAGCCATCAGGAAAATGGCAATTCCATAATGTTTCCACATTTTTCCAAAGAGAATATTGATTTAAGTTTCCAAATATAAACGTGGCCAACATATTGCTTAAAAGCTGATTTGTTTTGCTTTTTAATCATGCAAAACCACATTTCTATAATTTAATTGGATGCAAGGGAGAAGTTGGTCTTCCTATGAAAACCTTCAATTAAAAGAAATTTAGGGAAATCCAAAAGAAAATCTACAAAAATCCTGGGGAAATCCAGCAATTCATGAAAACAACCTGCAGGGTCTAAAGGGTTGAGGCAATTACATGCCAACATCCTTTTCTGGGTAAATCAGCAAAAAAGAAAGCCTGGAATCTTGCAAAACCTGTACAGGTCCATTCTTATTCTCTTCAGCACCTCCTGGTGCATGTTCTGACAACTACGTTTACTACCGAGGCCACTGCTATTTGTATGAGCCACAAGTGAACCGCCATCTCCGACCTGCTGAGTACAAATACTTGACCACCTGGCAGGGGTCTTCAGAGCGCTGTCACATGGACAATGCCACACTCCTCACAATATCTGATGAAGAAGAGGCCTATTTTATCATGGTAAGTGATGCCATAAAGAGTATGTGTATATAGCATAAAATCAATTTACATATTTATATTGGTTGATCAGGGTGTAACTAGTTAAAAAAATGTGTACATTTATAGGGCCATTCTCCGGAAATCTCAATTGCCGAAAACCACATAAATTAAAGTTAGAGCTGTCTGTAGGACACAATTTTTACTGTTATTCATTTTGGATATTACCTGCTTATAGTATAGACATTGACGATTCAGAAAATGTATGGTTTTACATCTATCCAATTGTGGAAAACGTAATAGATATGATAAAAATGTAAAAAAAGTACCATAACTCAATGGTAATTTCTTTTCTTATTTCATTTATTTTGCACATAAATTCAATTCTGCTAAATATAATGCATTTGCAGCATGCCCCAACGTCTTTTTTGTTAACAAAAACATATACTTTATCATAATGAAGCATAGTAACTTCTTCTTTTCATATACAAGAAAAATGGCAATTTCTCTAAATTCTATCTGAAGCAATTATGTAACGTACAGAACCAAGCTTTAATTCAGCCCCATTTAATACAAATGTGTGATTTCATTATCAGAATATAGTAGATAAAAAGCTTAACACATATGCTACATCTGACAAAAAAATCTTTTTGATACCTCTTGCAATGTGCCTACTAGGAACAAAAGACCTACACAATTTAAAATAGTTGTGTAAAGTACAGAACCAAGCTCTGTAACTTACAGAACCAAGCTTTCAATAAATGTGTTATTTTTGCACAATAATAATCTTGAAACATTTGTTTTTTGCATTCCCTAAGATCAAGGCTGTATAGTTGTTCTATATGTAACCACTGTGGTCAAAAAGTGTAGGAATCTAGCAATATTTACTGCAGAAAGAGCTTGGTTATGTATGTTACAAGGTAAGTAACGTACAGAACCAAGGTTTTGGGAACTTTACTGAATTGGCTGTAGGATATACCTATCAGGGTTCTGCTTTACATTTTTTCCAGACAATAAAAACTATTTTTGTATTTTCCTGGCAGTTAAACTGTAAAAGGTGTATTCTTTTAAACATATTTGACAAAAAAGCTTGGTTCTGTATGTTATAAGCTTGGTTCTGTACGTTACATAGGAATTTTTAGGCATTATTTTCAAATTCAAATAGCATAAAGAATAATTATTATAAAGTTGCCCCCTTCTGGATAATGATTACATACCAGTATGTCCTTAATATCATAATACAAAAAACGAATTTTTTGAAATTTAATTTTTTAGCTACTTTCACCGGAAGATTGAGGAATTTTCCGGAGAATGGCCCTATAAAGTCCATAGACTAAGAAATGATAATCATACTAGGTTGAAACTAATAGGAACCACATGTACTGTTTGTCATGTTTCTATTAATTAGATAATTTTTAAAGGTACTCACTTGTGCTTCAATGCCTCTAAATTAGGAGGTGTAGAAGAAGCAAATCAAAAGCTAACTACACAAAGAACTAACTGCCTCAGCTCCGATATCGCAATTTAATAGCTCGAAAGAATCAAACGAAATTTTAAAAAGCTACTTAACATGCATTCATATGTGAATGGTTAACTCTCAAAAGACTATAAAGCAAAGTTACAATCACTCATTTAGATTTGAGTTTGGACAGATCTTTTTTAATAAGGCCTATACTTGACTCACCAATTATAATCATATCATATTACTTACCAAATACCAATTATGCAAACAGCTTGCAAAATAGAATCAGTGTTTAACAGTAGTTTCAATGGAAAAGTGTTGGTATATCAAGAACTGGTATGAGAGAGAATATTAAACCTAAAACATGAATGTTTACCATGATGTTTGTGTTATTCTCTACTTTGAAAGTATCAACTAACATTTGATTGGAAGTGGAATCCAATCGGAATATGGCAAGCAGACCATAGGTCGATTTACATTGGCCTGACTAACAAATATGGGGATTACAAATGGAGTGATGATGTGGCACAGGTGTAGGTACTATTTTCTGATGCTCTACCTTATAGTTTTTACCTGATACAAGTATCGGTTCTATTTTGTGTTTAGCATTAATGAAAAAATATTATCATTAATACCAATAGCACAAATCGAGAATAATGTTATTGTTGACTGTCCTTAGTGGAACTGGCATTCCATAAAAGGAATAGGAATGAGCATGATAAGGGGACTAGATAGATAAACTGTTAAAAGAAGTGTGATAAATGAAAGATAGTGCTCTTGATCATGGCTTCGATTCCATGCACAACTCTTTATTATTTGTGTTCAGAAAAAGTTATCTTGCACAACCTTATTGAAGAATAGTGCATAGACACTAAAAATGCATAATTTACTTGCTGAAACCTTGAATTTATCATAATTATAATGGTAACTTTGCCTATAAAAAGTCTTTGTTAGACATGTAGTTTCAAGATTCCTATCTTGACAGAAATATATACTGCAAACCCTAAAGACATAAATCTTTTTTTCAAACAGCTATGCAGACTGGTACCAACCAGTGAGTTCAATTGGCCAGTCTGTTATCCATCCCACAGAGCCAGAGAAGTATGATGTTCTTGGGTCACTGACTTCACCAGAACCTAAGTCTGACCTTGGGTCTGTGTGTACCATTACTGCTCTGACATCTCCATTTGCATCAATGAACTGGTTTAAACTACCCTGTGACTATCCAGTTTTTAGGGCAGGATTAATCTGTGAGAAGCCTGCACTAAGTAAGTTTAAATTTGTTTAATTTCGATGTGTTTATATTATCTATTTTTATCTAACTTCATGGTCTATGTCCGGGTTAAGATTTCCAAAGTCTAAAACTCAATGAGTGTGTCAATTAGAGTGAGCTACTTAAGTGCCATTACTAATAGTAATTCATTGATCAAAGAAAAATAGCTATATCTATTACATGTCTTTCAAATATTATCAAAAGTCTCAACAAAAATGAGGGTTGTTGCTTTAAAAAATACATAGCCTTAGACTGTACTTTAGATAAGAGTTGACATACTATATTTTCTTTTAGGTGTTGACATGGAGATATCAAAACTACCAGAGTACAGTGAGATGCTAAGAAGTAATCAAGTAGGAGGATCCAGAGGTAATCATTTAATGAATGTTTTCTGTTTTAGATATTATCCAAAGAAGATTGCATATTGGTATTAAAAAACAATACTGAAAATGTGTTTTTTTGGCTATCCTAAAAAGATAAAGCACTATAAAAGATATTCCTCTTAAAAGTAAAGTGTATATACCTATGCACTAATATTAAGAAAGATAACACGACATGACTTGGAACAGTTAAGCATCTAATATGAAGTGTACATGTGCACACATGACATTTTCAGGTTGTGCTCCTGGCTGGTTTTTCATAAGAGGTCAGTGCTTCAGTCTCCATACTAACTATGACAAGGTAATAGAAGCCAAGGAAAAGTATGATGCCATGAAACCTTTGCCTGATGGCATCTCCTACCAAGAGGCAGAGGAAATGTGTTCTGTGAGAGGAGGTCTGTTAGCTGACCTGCAAACAGCAGACATGGAACGGTTAAGCATTTACTTGGCCCTCTGGCGTCACTCAGACTACATGGGCAACATTTGGCTCAGGGCAAAGGGCACTCAGTGCCACCTGATTCAGGTTGGTGGGTGGAAAACTTTGACTTTGGATGATAATCTGTGGGTATTCTCAGAGGTACCAGAGCATGTAACATAAATACATCTTGGCATATCATTATGCCCTGTTCATTGAAAATAATACCAAAATTAAAGATTTCATCCATTCAATATCAATTCAATGTACATATTTTCATGAACCATGCATACCATCATAATTTTTGCAGTATATATAAAATAAGAGCAGACCTTCCTATACATGTATATAAAGATACATGAAAGTGTCTATTTTTTCAACATTCTTAATTGATGAATCATACAACCTGTTATTGGTCTTGAATTAAATTAAGTGCATGCACAAGGTTCCATGGATTGTTACATGTCATAAACCAGCCCTCATGCCATTTGTTAAACAGAAGAAACTGAACAATGACTTTGGATATTTTGTCTATCATTCATGCAGCTTCACAAGGCACATCATCTGAGTGAAATCACCAACTACAGAATCAGGACGGAACCCTGCTCCATCATGTCTCCGGAGGCTCAAGCATATAACTCACTTTGTCAGAGGGACTCAATTGGTGAGCCAATAATATTACTTCTAGTGAGAAGCAGGTCCTCTAATCATATTTTATCCTCTAGGTGATGCCACCATATATATATATATACACCCTAGCACCACCTAGAGAATTCCTAGCTGAACTTAAACTCTACCCACAGAGCTTTGCATCACGGGTGTTTACCTCTGAACCATGCAAATTAACTTTGCAATGGTGAGTATGGAACTGCCTGGAACAAAGTATGATTATAAGCATGAACAGCAATTGTATGTTCCACTCTCAATGGTCAATATGCGTTTGTACAATTTTAAGAAAACATGAAAATATCTAATAGAAGATTCTCTGTAAAGCTATATGAATAAACTATACAACCACTATTTACACTGCAATATAGAAGGGAAATCAAACAACTTGATCGATTACAGGAACAACCCTTAGTAGTACTAAGATACAATTTGCATGTGCATTCACTTTTTTGACATGGGTACAAAAAAGTTGTTATTATAGATGTGTGGATCTTTGAAATTTGTTACCTGCTGATGTGCAACTCTTGGAAGAAAAGACATCAGTTAACCCTTTTACTGCTGAATATGACTGCCATTTTTAAATTCATAATTACATAGATATTGGCCAAAATATGAAAATTAGCCTAAAACTCTAATTTTCTCCAGATGTTTTGCTACAATTTGTTTTCATGTAAGTTAAATGAAAACATTCCAAATGTTGGCATCCTGCCCATTCACCAAACTTGTCTATGTTGGTAATATCTGCATTATGTTCCAATTATTGGTTTCCATGGTAACCATTAATTGCTAAAATATTGATTTTATTTGTTTCAAAGAGAACAATACTGGGCCTAAAGGTTTACTGGGCCTAAATAGTTTCTGAATATCATAAATGAAACCAAAGTTATGACATTTTGAAAATCATATCATTTTCCAAAAAATAACAAATTCCTATCAATTTGAAAAAAGATAGCATATTAAGCTTTGCGTATATCGTTGGCTGAGTAATAAAATGTCATATCTGGCAAATGCTCATTTTGAGTAATTGGTAATTAAAGGTAATTGACATATTTTGTAGGGCTATATAATTCTAAATTGTTAGTCAATCATCATAATATACGATTAATAGGTACCATACCCTTTCAAAAGTCATTTGGTCAGGATTTTGAATATATCTAAATGATTATGATGTTACTATGGTAACAAATAAGAATATATTTCAGATACGACCTTTTATTACTCAACTTTAAGGAGGAATGTTGGAAATTATTGAATAAAAAAGGTCGTATCTGTCATACATAAATTTTAGATAAATCCCAATTAAATCAATTAAACCAACAGAAATTTCACAAAAATAATATTTCTGATGTACTGCCAATATACTAGGTTAGACAACATTTTATCATTATAAGATAACAAAGATTTATATAACTTTTGCACTATCACATGAAGCCCAGATACGACCTTTTATTACTCACCATCCAGACCACTAATTCAGTAAACAAAGGTCGTATCCAACATTTTGTAATTACATTCCTATACCTGCTTTTGATTTTATAAATTTAACCATAATATTTCAAAATAAGGTTTACAGGGCAGTTATCTGAAAAACTGAATGATAAGATATTTTTATTTTGTATGAATTACCATATTTTACGTAGAATATACCTTTGGCTTCTTTCAGATACGACCTTTTATTACTCACTGAAAAGTGGAAATGTGCAGATACAACCTTTATTTACTGGTTCATAATATGCCAAAGATTTGAAAAATTCCAAAAATTCCAAAATTTCCAGAAATTTTAGGGAAGAAGGAAACATTTTCAAAAATAAAAATAGAATCGATTTTTTTGAGATACGACCTTTTATTACTCAGCCAACGCAATTGTGCAACCTTGTAATAATATTATCATTACAAGGTTGCACAATTGCAATTCTACTATTTTCTAATGAGGTGACCCTACAATATTCAAATGACCATATCTCCAGTTCTAACAGGAATGTTTTGGAAAATTCTTTCAGATTCTGATAGCTTAATTCCTCCTCTTCAAATGCTCTTCCTATGGGAATTTACTATAGAGCCACTTTTTTGGCTTCTTGTGGTGAAAGGGTTAAGACTGTAATTACACAAATATTAACTGAAAAATGTTTAAAGTATTATAACTATCTATCATGTATGCCTACTCATCATCTCATTTCATGTATCACCATAAGACCAAGGAAGAACTTATGTTTATAAGATTGCTAAATAAATAAGATATTTATAATAGCCTCTAGCCCTACATGAGCTCCTGAACATTTCATCTAATTTTTTAGTTGTAACAGAGAGGTGCACTGCAGAAGAGTTCGAGTGTGGAAACGGGGTTTGCATCTCAGTAGACTTTGTATGTGATGGTGAAAATGACTGCTTTGACGATACAGATGAGACTTCTTGCCTGGGTAAGATAATTTCTCACCAGTCTTAAAGTTAAAGGCTCAAATATAGCATTTTATTGGTGATACATATGGCACTTAAACATGTTATCTTAGTCCAATTGCAAGTGTCCAATCAATCAACATTAAGCATAAGAAATACACCTAACTGGGCAGATACAGGGTTTCTGAAAAGTTGGGGTATGAGCATATGTATATGGGTTAAATACTAAAAGGGTATTCATTCTTGTTAATTCACATGCTGCATTTTCTCTTTGCATAATCTAAAGGTGCACTAAATGAAACATGGGGTGGGCGGATGGGGATGGGCTAGAGTCAGGGTCAGGACCCCTTTACCATGGCCGGATCCAGATGGGGGAGGGGGGGGGGCCCAGGGGTGTGCGCCCCTCCCTTTTTTGTGTGTTCTTTTAATGGGAAACTCAGCCAAAAAGTAATTAAGGTAAAATATTTTCCAATAGCACCCCTCCCCTCCCCCCCCCCCCCATTTCTAAACCCTGGATCCGGCAGTGCTAACCCCCCCCCCCCCATCTGCCCCTGCTGAATCTACAAAATATAGAATGTATGTTTTATACATGTGAAAACCAATGATATATTATATATTTTTCTCAATGTATTGGTCATCATGGAAGATCAGGGGTAACCCTGAATGATGATTTGTTTTTCAGAAATAAAAAGATAATGTGTCCCAGCTGGTTTTACCTACATTGTGCAACGATTTGACAGAATTATGATATATCAATATTTCAAAGTTTGTGAAAATACAACTTGACTTCTTAGTAAAAGAGATCATCAATTCTTCTCCATTAATAATGTTGGTTTATGTTTGTACAGTGCACTTGGATATAGTGGTTACCGATATAATGGCCATTTGAATATAGTAATAAATTTGGTTATATAGAATAATTTATAGAATAATCACTTTATTTAAATTTTGCTCACCCAAGTGTTGCATGTTGTGTGCCTCTAGCATAGCTCCCCTCCCCTTCCTGCGTGCTTCCATCAATAAAAAATACCCCTCCACGTGTTTTCACAATATTAGAATGAAATATTTTTATCTATATTTACTTTAATGAATAACAATACCAATGGGAAGATGAGAACCTCTTGACCTTTAACCCCCTTTTATGAAAAACAGGCCATGATAACTCATGGCAAAAGTTGTATTCAAACAGGTCTTGACCTTAAAGAGGTACTTGCAGGCACTTTTGATATACTCCCAAGACAGATAACGAGTCCTGCAGACCTACATGGCATTTATGCACTTACATAAACATGACAGTAATAGTTTAACCTCTGGGGCAGATATAGGATTTCAGAAAGGGCGTCTGCATGTAGCCTTAATACTAAGTGTATATTCCCAAGCATGCATGCAACAACTTTTGTCTTTGTTAAGTTTAAGGAACCACCGAACGTGGGGGACAGAACCCCCTGTACCCCCCCACCACCACCTCCACCACCACCACCACCACGACTATAACTTAGTTTTGAGACCAAAATTAATTTCATAAAGGTGCCTCAATATATTTATAATCCTTTTTCACTTGATTGCAGAGGATGTTTGTGGCATGGATAAGTTTCGCTGTGGCAATGGCCACTGTGTCTCCATGTCTTTATTCTGTGACTTCATTGATAACTGTGGGGATGGGTCAGATGAGGCGAATTGTGGTAAGTTGATAAAACGTCATTAAGGGCAATAAAACCATTTTTCAGATATCCAAAAATCAAATGATTTTCAATCTTTCTCAACGTTTTCAGGTTTACTCAATGATATATATAGAAGTACTTTAATGCCTATTTTTCTATATCCAATAGATGCTTTATTTCTATACCTCTAACATGATGCTTTAAAATGTGTTGTTAACTGCAGTAAAGGAGCATTGTAGGTCGGAGCAGTTCCGCTGTGGTCAGGGTCAGTGTATATCTAGGAGTGCACTGTGTGACCTTAAGATGGACTGCATGGACGGAACTGATGAAGTGGACTCTGTTTGTGGTACAGGCTTCTATCTGTTATAACTTCTCATATTTCTAATTCTGTGTACTGTTAACGTTAGTGCCTCAGTAATCCCTAAATTGGATGACAATAAGGAATGATATTATATGGCCACATTCTAAAAGATGGTTGCCCCTCATTAGTGGTAGGTTAAATGTAATATGAAGCTTTTCTATTCCAAATTATACTTATGAGGGAGGGTGCATGTGGTTGCTGGAGAGGCAGTCATATCCCAGCCAGAGGTGTGATGTTATGATAATGTTGCAGCAACGTTCTGTGTTGGTTCTTATGTTTTTGGCATATATTTGATAATTCCCAATTACGTCGCCGGGACCTTCTGCTGTGACATTGCACAGCAACATTTTTACAACGTTCTGGTTATGTTCTTCAACCTAAACAAAACTTTCTTATAACATTCCATTTGGTTTCATCCTAACCTCACCAAATAATAATGTCATGATAACATTCTAATTTGATGAGGTTTCAATCTCACCGGCAATAACATAATTGTTACGTGCCATCTTAGTACGTAACAAACTGACTAAAAATGTGTGGTTGCAGAACATTTCTGTTACATCGCAAGCTGGCTGGGATAAAGCAGGAACACTTACCAAGATTTGATGTGACCATTGAGAAACAGTGATGTTTGTTAGATCATACCTACATTCTGCATGACTTTTGGGATCTACAAATGTAGATTGTTTCATACAATTATATTTATCACCAACTTGGGGTACATTTACTTTAACTCCACCACCAAATATATATTTAACATACATGTGACATCATAAAAGACATAGAACAGTAAGCAAAATATACCCCCCATGACATGATACTAGTATATTGAATTGAATTGAAAATTATTTATAGTGATAAAAACTTAACTTTATATCTAATATTTGAAGATGGAAGGTGATGAATTAGGCCCCAATAGATCCAAATCTGAGGATATCCTACAAGATATTTTTGGCATATATTTGATCTGTACTATAATGTGTTTTATTTACTCGTATATCCATTGTAACAAGCAGAATGGTTGCAAAATGTTTATGATTTTTAAATTGGTAGATGAATATGAATGTTCCTGTGATGAGCTCTATCTAAATAGCTTTTGATATCCTTACTAAATCTTTCAACTGAAACTCCTCTAGCATAATAATATCATTATTAGATGAAAAGATTAAACCAATGCAGCAAATCCTTATTATGATTATGAATCAAATGACCATGGCACACTGCCACCTTGACACCTCATACAGAGAGTTATCAGTGCACTGTAGCTACCACTTGGTCCAGCCCTGACTAGTCATGCTGCACCAGTAGAAACTACCAGATTATTTTTAGCATAGAGTTCATAGTAATCTTATACTACCAGGATATAGTTAATGACCTAGATAGCAGAGTCACATAACATGGACTATCATTTCTGGCATAGAGGGTGATTCACCACAGAGTGTGACTAGGGTGGGAACATCTCATTGGTAATCGATTTCAAAATGTAAAGGAAGCATGCATTTAGTGCATCACATCATGGTCATTCACACTGCTATTAAAGACCTAGCAAACACACTACATTTAGACAACGTTTTGCAACGTTACCTTTTCACAACATTCAATGAAAAACGTGGTAGAAACGTTGCAACGTATCTCACAACATTATATTGAAACATATTTACAACATTTCAAAATAATGTTGTGACAATGTCATTTCCACAATGTTGTGTCAACGTTACTTTCAGAACATTGTCACAATGTTGTGGGACAACATAAATTCAACATAGAGGTGGCACCACTGTATAAAAAGTACAACCTTTAGAAAAACATTTTTTATCTTATGCTGTTAAGGACAAGAATTTGGTATTTGTTTTAAAATTAAACTCATAGATAATGCATCCTAAGTGAGGGAATATTGCTTATGTCGATAAAGTGTTAATGCTATGATATAGTATGATATACAGAGGGGTATATCTAAATAAAAGCTGAAGTAAAACACCTTTTCTGTACCATGTCAACAAGTACCCACTGATGTAGGTTCAGTATAAATAAAGAAATTAAAAAAAAAAATTTAAAAAAAAACAAAGTGCAACATTATAGCAATGTTGTAGCAATGTAA
The DNA here is from genome assembly GCA_936440205.1 of Lepidonotus clava. Lineage (NCBI taxonomy): Eukaryota > Metazoa > Annelida > Polychaeta > Phyllodocida > Polynoidae > Lepidonotus > Lepidonotus clava. The sequence goes on from OW387135.1 coordinate 28,552,868, forward strand.
AATTGTTAGCTGGGGATCTAATCATTTAAACACTTGTCATGCAATCTTACAACTTTCACTAAGTCTTTCATCTGTGTCTATGGTATGTACAGATGGACAGTGCCGTGGCTTTCAGTGTTTCTCGGGCAAGTGCCTTGCACCCTTTCTGCGACATGACAGTATTACTGACTGCCCTGGCCTCACCCAGGAGGATGAGTTTGACCAAAGCACAGGTGAGACAAGCTTCAAACTCATTTTAACATTTGTGTAAAATTGTTATTTTCCCTATATGTTGCATTTACAAAAAAGAAATCAATTGTCATTCCTTATTTCTAGTTCAGGTAGCTTGAATGACCTTGTACTTTATAAGGACAATATTATGATAATCAGATGAATAACTCATGTATTCGTTTTACCAAAACTGGATTGGTCTTTCCAATATGGTATGCCAGTACCTATGCTTTCAAGAGATATTAAGTCCTATAATATTTTCTTATAAATTATAAATATAATGATATAACTTAGTGATATCTTCTTATATATATATATACTTATATATATTTATTTATATATTTATATATATATATATAGTGAAGATAGCTTTTCAATGGCACCCAGTAATTTTTTGCAAAATGTATTCACTATATCAATTCCATGTTTTTCTTCCTAAATATTTTAGAGCTAAACACATTTTATGACGTGCTAGCAGGTGAGAGCACTGCCATTGAGAAAAATGTGACAATATCCCACTGTCCAGACACAGACTACACCCAGTGTAAACCAGGCTATGATGCCTGCTTCCAGCGTTCTCAAACCTGTGTCTATGACTCACGACTGGCCAATGACAAGGACCATTTCTATGTTCCAGCCTACTGTAGGGAAGGAAGTCACCTTCGTCATTCATGTGGTATTTATAGCATGCTTTTTTATTTACCCCTAATGTGTAAAGGATCTTAGATACTGCCCTCATAATTTTATATTTGCTAAATATTGTGTTCTCTTTCAATTGTATTTGATGCTAATTCTGAGACCTGTGTGTTTGTGAACACTGAAAACCACCCTGTGGGATACGACACAATGTGATAATAGGAGTTATAATAGGAGTGAGTAAACAATGTCTAACGGGCAGTAATGTGCTGCAAGAATGTATCTCAAATAGTTTCGTAGTCAGGGACTCACAAATATAGTCGTCAAACTATTTTAGAGAAAAATGATGGGAAATGGATGATGTGATCTAGTTCCCTGAAAATTCCATCCTCTACAGTATAAGATGTTTTATAATTTAATTCACATCTTATTTTCTTTATTTCACTAGCTGAGGTTGATAGGCATAATCATTCCCCCATGTATGATAACCATCTTTGACTTCAGATTGCATAATCCTTGTCTACATATATGTATCTAATATTGTAATTGTTATAATGATCTACTTCAGAGTTGATAAGTGTTCATTTGAAAAAAGGCTTGTGTCTTACTGGCTTCAGGTAAACTTGAGTGTCCTGGACTGTTTAAGTGTCTATCATCATATTGTGTGCCCTACAGTAAGGTGTGTGATGGACAGAAGGACTGTCCCAATGGGGAAGATGAGATCATGTGTGCCAATTACACCTGCCCAGGTAGGTTTTTCAACTAGTAATAGAACTTCATTACTTGTTTTTTATCCATTTCATTGCTGCAATACATTGTCCAGGCTGCTCTTGCTGTTTTCTAAGCATATTTAAAAGAGATTTTTGCTGAGTGGAATGGTTATGTATTGAACTACAGAACATAAATTCAAAGAGGACCAGGTAAGCCCAGGAGGGTAATTTTGTTAAACACAAGTGTAGTACCTTAGCTATTGCAAGTCACTTATCCAAACACAGCAGGTGGCAGCATCTCTCCTTTCCTTCTAGACATCCAATTTATACAGAGAAGTTGTGACATAACAGAACAGTTCTGCAGCTATACTGTTTTTAGTCAGTCTGTTACTTGGTAAAAATGTTTTTTCAAAACGGTCATTGTTATATGTGACATAATCGAGTGACATAAGGAATGATTTCAGTGTTATGAAACAATAACTAATATCTAATTTTAAATTCATAAGTATTGTATTTCTCGTAAATATGTAGTGCTGGCTCAAAGCATCTGACATGTATATCCTGGTGATAACCTCAGGCAACTAGTATGTATTTGCTGGTGATTTCTCTGAGCACCTTATCATGTGAAAGGGCTAAGTATGGTTGAATTTGACAAAAGGAAAATGACTTGTTTCAGGTCTTTTGAGATGCAAGCAAGAATCCTTTTGTCTGCCACACAATAAGCTGTGTGATGGACAGGTTGACTGTCCAAAGTATGGAGAAGATGAAAAATACTGCAGCCTTATAGGTACATACAGTTTTGTAATTCAATATTCATAGTGGTAATATTTATAATGAAAATGTAATGAAGACAATCATAGACCATTGTGTTAGATTACGATGCAATGCATCCTATAAATGCAGAAAGAGACCAATGATTTTTTACAGACCTAGTAACACTTTGCAATATATTCCTATGGTAAATTAATTAAAAAGCACATGCAATAAATCATACCCACTCTGCTATTTCTAAACTTTCAGATGTACTGTGTGAGTCTACTTGTAACTGCATAGGCAATACTGCAATTTGTTCAAACATGAGTGTCTCATCAATGCCCACTGAAATGATAAAAACAAGAACTCTACGCTCATTGGTCCTGTCCTACAACCCTGATTTATCAATCACAAATTACTCATTTCTTGGACTGCACTGGCTTGGGAAACTTGACCTCAGTTACAGTTCCCTGACAGAGCTCCCAAAAGAAACTTTTGTGGACCTCAAGAACCTCCAGGAATTGGACCTCAGTAAAAATGCACTTCGAAAAATAGATTCAGAAGTGTTCAAGGGACTCATTTCATTATATTTGCTTAACCTTGACCACAACAACCTTGTATATATTGACAGATTTACATTCACATATCTGTCATCAATAAGACATCTCATCATTACACGCAACATACTAACTGATGTCACTCAAGATGCTTTTGATCAGGCTCAAACCCTTACCAACCTCAATTCAGATGCATTTAGGTTCTGCTGCATAGCGAAACATGTTGAAAACTGTACTCCTGAACCAGATGAATTCTCCTCTTGTGAGGATCTCATGGCTAATGGTGCGCTGCAGATAAGTATTTGGATACTTGGCTTCTTTGCCTTCGCAGGAAATATATTTGTTGTTGTATGGCGAGTTAAAACAGACAGATCCAAAGTATCCTCTTTCTTCATCATCAATCTCGGCTGTTCAGATTTCCTCATGGGGGTCTACATGTTGATCATTGCCAGTGTTGATGCTTACTACAGAGGCCAATACATTGTTTATGCAGAGAAATGGAGATCTAGTGCACTTTGTCAATTTGCTGGGATCTTAGCAATGACGTCAAGCGAACTTTCGGTGTTCACACTGACAGTTATCACAGGTGATAGAATATTTGCGATTTTATTCCCTCTCAAAAAGGGAAACTTTAGACTGGTGCATGCACGCTTCATTGTCCTTGGAGGCTGGATCGTTTGCATCTTCTTGAGCATTTTACCTGCTCTTGGTATTCCCTATTTTGGCAATGCATTCTTTGGAAAAACTGGTAAGATCGATTAGAGAAATATAACTTGATATTAGTTTTGTAACAAATAAATATTGAAGATTACAAAAATAATGGTCAAACCTAAATTGAATTATAGAAAGATTTTTCAATATTGTATCAATCTCTAAGAACTGGAAGAATGATAAAATGGTACATTACACTATATTTTATTGTAGGGGTTTGTCTGCCATTTCAAATGAATAATGAAGAAGGTCCTGGATGGGAATATTCTGTATTCATATTCCTTGTGGTTAATTTCATCTCTTTCCTCTTCATTTTCTTTGGGTGAGTAGCTAATCTCTTAAATGGATTCATGAGTTCAAGTTATGGAAATCCAAATGTTGTAATCTTTAAGTTGAAAAGCACATCATTAGACTGAAGTAAAACTGAAACTTCATGTGTGGCATGAGAAATTTAACATAATAGAAACAATAGTGCAGCATTTGATTTTTATTCAAAGATTACACCCTATCTTCAGGTATGTGGCAATCTTCATGTCAGTGAAGTCATCAGCAGAAAAGATGGGAGATAAGTCAACCTCAGCTACAAATGAGTTAGCACTTGCTAAAAAACTTATGCTGATTGTTGTCACAGATTTTCTTTGCTGGGTATGCTCACTTTAGTTTTATGATATCAAGCCTACAGTATGAACAGATTAAGAGCATTTTGTCCAAATACGTTCTGAAAATTGTAAGAGCTTTCATCAATTATTATTACAGAATTTTAGAAAACTTATCACCTTTGTTGTTTTCTATTACCTTTATCTAACAAACTATATGGTAGTTATTTCTAGTGTGATTCATCCATAAAATCATTAACATAAATATCCCTTCTGTAGGTCCCCATCATATTGATTGGCTTTGCAAGTCTTGGAGGCGTAGGAATCCCTGCCCAAGTTTCAGCATGGGTGGCAGTTTTCGTTTTACCACTGAACTCTGCCGTCAATCCCATTCTCTACACAATGTCTGCCATAGACTGTTCAAGGTAATTTTTCAATTGTATTATGTAAAGTAGTTTTCATATTGCATGAGTAACATCAGAGTTTTAAAATTGAATACTAGAATATTCTTTTTCAAATTCTAAATAATTCGTTTTAAAAGTAGTTGTCTTTCATTTAAACCGATCAATCCCAGGGAGAATTATCTCAGTCACTAAAGCCCAGTTCAACCAGTTTTGATATTGTGATGATAGGTAAGGATGTTCGGCAACCAACCATTCAAAAATCATTGGTCATTGTTTGGAAAATGATTTAGTGGAAATATAAAATTGGTAAACTGTAAACAACTACAAACAGCTGTAAAAACTACACTTCATAGAATTCTCAGAGTGACTGTAGGCAAAGATTTTCTCACAAGCATATAATCTGCCGCTCTTTTTTTATCAACCTTTTGGTCTATTGTTGTAGATTTCTGTGCAATTAGATACTTTCTTTTGTTATTTGCATACTTTTGAATAGCCTCTTGAATCATTTGCTTGAAGCCAGATTGGCCTTACAAGTGTTAGGGTACATATATCAATTAATCAAAAAAAACTTTTGCCTCATCTTTTACATTCAGGGGGAAGAAAAAGAAAAAGAAACTACCTGCAATTTCTGGAACTTCTGCAGCAAAGACAGCTGTTACAAGTGTCAAAAATAATGGAACAGTGACGGAAAATAAGCAAATAAACAAAATGTAAAATGTTTGAAGGACTGTATCCAAAAGCTGATATGCTAGTTATGCATGAGAAATCCAGTTCTAATATCTGTCAAAGCTAGAAATTTAAAATGATTATGTTCTAATGATTATGTACATCATTATATAATTTCAAGAATCCTAATAATGTAATAATACACAGTTTTTCAAATGCACTCAACCTCACCAGGTTATGAAATGAATGAATCCTAATAATTGCCATGACTGGCCTCAGGCTGGAGCATTTGGGAAGACCATTTCTCCTTGCACCTTTCATAAAAATGATTCAGTCTTATTAAACTCTGCAGCAATACTGACAGACTTTGTTGTTTTTTAAAACATCTGCTAAAACCTGGGACAACTACCCTGTGGACAACTACCCCTTAGGACTATTACCCCTAAGGACTATAACCCCCATAGGACAACTATCCCTGGGACAACTACCCCTTAGGACAACTACCCTTTAGGACAATTACCCCTATGGGTAGGACAACTACCCTATAGGAAAACTATCTCTGTAGGACAATTACCCTCCCAGATAGAACAATTACCCCTTTAGGACAATTACTCCAACAAATAGGACAACTACCCCCAATGGTAGGACAACTACCCTATGATAAGACAACTACCCCCAATGGTAGGACAACTACCCCTATGATAAGACAACTACCCCTATGTTAGGACAACTACCCCCCTTGATAGGACAATTACCCTCATTGGTAGGACAACTATCCCCTGGATAGGACAATTACCCTCTTTAGTAGGACAACTAATCCTATGATAAGTTGACTACCCTCTTTCTCTGGACATCCATTGCAGCTCCCCACAGCCTTCCCCCTCCTTTGCTGAGCCCTAGACACCCAGGACAGGTCCTATGAATGGGGGTAGTTGTCCTATGAAGGGGGGTAGTTGTCCTATGAATGGGGGTAGTTGTCCTACTAATGGGGGTAGTTCTCCCATCTTAGGGGTAGTTGTCCTCTCAAGGGGGTTGTTGTCCTATCATAGGGGCAGTTGTTTTACCATTGGGGGTAGTTGTCTTATCTGTAGGGGTAATTGTCCTAAAGGGGTAATTGTCCTACCTATATGGATAATTGTCCTAATTAGAGAGGTGATTGTCCTACAGGGATAGTTGTCCTTTAGGGGTAGTTTTCCTACTCATAGGGGTAATTGTCCTAATGGTTAGTTGTCCTAATGGTTAGTTGTCCCAGGGGTAGTTGTCCTAAAGGGGTAATAGTCCTAGGGGGTAATAGTCCTAGGGGGTCGTTGTCCTAGGGGGTAGTTTTCCCAGGAGTAGTTGTCCCAGGGAAAGTTGTCCCAGGGGTCATTGTCCTAGAATCAGTAATAGGTGTGAAGAGCAGAGAAGGGGCATAATTCGCCTTATTCCAAAGAAAGCAGCAGACAAACATAAGCTAACTAATTGGAGGCCAATAACTTTACTAAATACAGACTACAAAATACTGACTAAATCTTTAGCATGCAGACTGAAAGAATATCTAAAAGACATAGTAATTTATATTCAGATCAACTGGGTTTATGAGAGGGAGGTATATTGGAACAAATATTAATCTTGCCGAAGATATTACAGAGCAAACTTCTGAAAATGAGGACCCCTCTTGGCTTCTAGCTTTAGATTTCAAAAAAGCCTTTGATTCCATATCTTGGGAATGTATTATAGAAACCTTGGAATTATTTGGATTTGGAAATAACTTTGTAAATTGGATAAAGGTCATTTATAATGAAGCAGAAACATGTGTTTCTAATAATGGATTCAATACATCATTGTTTCATCCTACACGAGGTTCGCCGTGATATAACCATAGCTGTTGATACGGCGTTAAACACCAATAACGAACGATCCTACACGAGGCACTCAGCAAGGCTGTTGCCTTTCCCCTTTTCTTTTTGTTATTGTAGTTGAAATATTAGCAATCATAGTGGGAGAAAGGGAGACCATAAGAGGTATTAAGATAGCTAAACGACAGGTTAAAATTTCCTTGTTTGCAGATGATGTGGTGTGTTATTGTAGAAGCAAGGCTGATTTATTGTGTATCCTTGATTGTTTAAAGAGGTTTCGGCGTTATTCTGGTTTTTTTTTTTTTTGGTTTTTTTTTTGGTTTTTTTTTATTTCGCAAAAGGCAGTTAGACAATTCTCAACGCTTAGCACTGATTTTCAGAATTATACACTGAATTCTATCAAAGGTTGAGTATAACTCTAACATTAGTGGCAACAGGTGTTTAACAATATAAAAATACACATACAATTTAATTATACATTTAAAGAAATAAGGAATATGGGGGAGGGGGGATATGAGACATGGATAATACATCTATACAGCTTATGTTATACCAAGATACGCCTTACATCTAAATTTAAATTCAACGTAGGAAACCGATTGTTGTATTACAGCGGGAGCTTCATTCCACATAATGCTACCAGCATAGATAGGTGATGAGAATGTCTTTGTTAAGACCACTTCAGGGACCTTTAAGACTAATTTAGCAAACTGCCTTGTAGGCAGATCACGATCATCAATATAAAGGGGATCAGAAGATCTTTTATACATTAGTCCCATCAAATGTAAAGATCTTCTTTGCTCAAGATTGCCCATGCCAACTCTACGTATCCTCTCTGCTTTGTCAATTTTATCACCAAATATAATTCTAGTAAATCTATTGAACATAGCCTGGAGACGATCCTTTTTTTCATTAGACAATAAAATATAGTAAAAATCATTGTAATCAAACAAAGGTAAAATTGTTGTTTTGAACAAATATAAAGCAGTTTCAGTTGACATGAGATGTCTGATTTTTGAAAAAGTTACCTTTTTTGCAGCGAGAGAGCCCACAATCTTATTGTATTGGGCATCACCTGAGAATTTCTTATCTAACATGGTACCCAAATAGTTGTATTTATCAACACAATTTATCAAATTCTCACCCAATTTCAAAATGGGAGTTCCCAAAGTTACCTTCCTATATGCATAATGAATGTACTCTGTTTTTTTGATATTTAATGTTATCCTATTGTTGATACACCAATTAAACACATTATCTAAATCAGCTTGCATATCACTATATACTGTAGTACAGTCTTTGTTTGCATGATATAATACAGTGTCATCAGCAAATAACAGACAATGTGAGTGTAACAAAACATTAGGCAAATCATTTATGTAAACCAAGAACAATGTAGGACCCAAAGTTGATCCCTGAGGGACTCCAGTGACCAGACCATGTTCATCTGAGTAGTTCCCTTTATACAATGTGACTTGACTACGGTTTGTTAAATAATCCTGCAGGAGAGCAACAGTTTTAGGTAATATTCCACTTAGGGTAAGTTTTTTGAGCAGTACTTCATGGTTTATTGAATCAAAAGCTTTTTTTATATCCAAGAATGTTGATAAAACTATTTCACCATTATCTAAATGCAACATGATATCATCAACTAATTTCGATACCGCAGATGAAGTAGAATGATTTTTTCGAAATCCATGTTGTAAATTAGTGAAAAAATTAGTATCTTCATAAAACTTCTTCAATTGCGTCATGTATCAACTGCTCAACTAACTTTCCTATAACAGGTAAAATCGAAATTGGACGGAGTTCACCAGGTGTAGTAGGATTTGATACTTTCTTCAATGGAATAACGGTTGCTGACTTCCATACATCAGGAAAACTGGCTGTCTTCACTACCAGATTAGCCAGACACAATAATAGTTCTGGCTTATGTAACATGGCATCCTTAAATAAACGTGTACCGTACTCTCTTATACCAGAAGACTTATAAATGTTAAGACCTTTAATTTTAGAGATAACATTCTCAAGTGTAAACTCTACTAAATTAAATTCATGAATATGATTAGGGTGATCATCCAGGAAGTGTGTATCAACATTCTCACCAAATTCCCTCGAAAGTCCAGGTCCAATTGATGTAAAAAATTCATTAACAGACTGGGCAACTGAGGCATTATCCAATAATTTACCATTGTCATCCCTAAGTAAGATACCACATGTATCGGTAGAATTAAATAATTCTGATTTAATAACTCTCCAAAACTTCTTAGCATTGTCATCATGTTGTTCCAACTGTTCCTTAATAAAATTACTCCTTGCATATCTAAATGCAACATTCGTTCTATTCCGTAAATTTTTGGCTAAAAATAAATATTCATCGTTACCGGTCAATCTAGCTTTCCTGTAAAAATAATCGCGATCTTTCTGTAAACTAAGTAACTCATCAGTTAACCAGCCAGGACGATCAACAGAGACATAATAGTCTCTATATGGACAAAGAGAGTCTGCGATACTAATCAGGACATTGTGAATACAATCAATAAACATAAAACAAAGCTTTTACAACTAGGAAAGAATATCTCACAGACCAACTACTATATGCCTTTTGAGGTAGTTGCTACTTGGTATAAAAATAGGCAAAAAGAACAATGCTGACATTAGCTATATATGGAATTTTGAAGAGAGACTAAACAAATGTGTATAGATCTGCCATGATTGGACCAATATAAATTTATCTATCAATGGTAAAATAGTGGTAATCAATAGCTTACTTATGCCTTTGTTCCTGTATCCACCTTCTGTTTCATTCACTCCAAAAATGGTATTTGTGGAGTTTAAAAAGATTATCTGTACCTTCATGTGGTCATCTCCTGTTAATAGGATAGCTTGTGATACTATGTGTAGGAAGATAAATGATGGAGGGATAGGACTGTTAGATCTTGATGCTATGATTTGTGTTTCTAGGATGAACTGGGTTAGAAGATTGTGTCTGGATGACTTTCATTCATGGACTGTGTAAGCTCGTACTGTATTTGGAATAAGGGATCCACTTTACAGTTATTTTGGCACTAAAAATAAGCTCATAGGAAAGAATGTGATCACTCCTTTTTACAGAGAATTATGGATAACTTGGAATAAATTTTACAATAAAGATGAAATGAATGAATCCTGGAAATTGCAATGACTGGCCTCAGGCTGGAGCATTTAGGAAGACCCTTTCTTCTCTGCACCTTTCATCAGATTCAATCTTGATAAACTCTGAAGCAATACTAACAGACTTTGTCATCTATAAACAAATGCCAATAAAATTTTCAGTGGCAGATTTAGAGGCGGGGCCCAGGGGCATGCCCCCACCTTTTTTGGGCAAATTTAACATTTTTAATGTGAAATCCTGCTCCCCCCCTTTTATATTAGCAGTATACCAATAAACCACATCTCTCAATTACATACTTTTTTCATATAATAGCTATAAAGGAAACATTGTCAATATTGGGACACAAAGTTGCTTTTTCAAAGATGATTAACCCTTTAGACCCCAAACCAGCTGTATCCACCCGTGCTTGTATTCCCCAATCCAGCCATAGCCGCCCAGAAAAACTGACATTTTTCCGAAAATTTTCCATATCAACACACAAAATTGGCCAATATGATATCAATTAAAAGCTGATTTTATTTCCTAATCAATGCTTCAACACCCATGTTTATAATGCTCCTTAATAGAAATTGGTTAGTCATTGAACTTCCTCAATTGAAATTAATTTATTAGGGAATTCTGGAGGGATTTAGGGAAATCCCGGGAAATCTTGGGGAAATCAAGCAATTTATTAATGCAAATTGTGAGGTCTAAAGGGTTAAATACTTTCTGATTAGATATTCAAGCACAGTGTAAAAGTTTTTAACAACTGTTTATAGGAAATATTAATGAGAACACTTAAATGAAATTGAATGTGCTGTTGATGCCTACCAATGGTGACACAATTTTGATGAAAACCTGAAAAATTGTTTTGACCAATATCTAATATTGTCAGATATTTGACAAAAGATTGTATATATATTTGAATCATAATTATTCTGCTCTCTCCCTAAATATAACCCGGTAAACACCCAGTTTTGAATTAATATTGGGTCACCCCATGTCAATTCAACCAAATTTTGGAATGTCCCACGCACTTGGTCTCAGATTTTAATTTCAAACCCCTACAATTACCTTCATAAATGTGTTGAAGAAACATATTTCAAATTTGAAAATCGAACTCCCAAAACTGGAATAATATTTCAAATTTTGCAGCAAAATTGGGGCCCCTTATTGTGCTGCCAACTGTGTGGGTATATATCTCTGCTGAATATGCAGTTAGAGCGTTGAAATCTTTGGTATTGAGATATTTGTATTCTTGACGGTCCTTGTCCAAGTTGTGCTCAATCTTATAGCACGTAGCACATAGCACGAGTGGGACGGAATTACGTGAGCATTCATCCAGGCTCACTGTGGAGCAACCTACGGGCGAGTGGTTGTGTATGTCTCAGAAACGTGCCCCACACACAGGGGTTGATGGTGGGTGTGATACGGTCAGGGAAGGTTCACGAGGTGAAAATCAGGGCTCTCAGTCTAGCAGAAACCCAGATCTGACCCAGCTCGTGGTCAGTGTCTCGTACTGGACAAGCCTGAAACTTGCAACATGGTAATATTCTGCAACATTGCTAACATTGCAACATTGCAACACAGGCATAGTGTGATATGACAACGTTGTAAATTTAAATACTATGACTTAACTATGGCAATACTTCTGAATGAAATAACAAATGTTATGTTTTTTGCCGAATTATGAAACCTTTATGAAGATAAGAATGATGTAATTTGAATAATGTACTATAATTTGAACAATTTCTACCATGTGGTTACTTTGTAAACAGTGTTTGTTTACAATGTATTTGTGACCAATAAGAGCTCAGCATTTGTACCACGTGGTATAAACAAACTTAAAAAAATACGGCACACATTTTTGCTGATTCAGCAAATATTTTTGTCACATTTTAGTGTGCTTTCTTGAAATGTTCTCTGTAAAATGAATAATTTTTGGGTAATTAGTATATTCAACTTTTCTGATAATTTAGTATACACAAAATGTTCTAAAAAGCAAAAGAAATGAATATCATTCAATTATTCGGGAAAACAATGGCATGGGTGTCGTAATTTCTTGCATCGGTGCACAATTGTGCATCATTGCAAGAATAATGTGTCGTCCCTAACCTGATAACCTGGCTTCTGATTGGTTACATAACATCACATGGTCACTTTGACCTTTTGCTTGGGTCACTTCCGGTCAATGATACATTATGCATTACGGCTTCGTGTTTACTAACTCGTGTATACATTTTCATGCAGCTCGTACTGTACGAGCTCGTATCACACGATCTTGTGTACTTCGTGATCGCATCCACAAACACAGAACATTTACTTGTCTTTTAACCTCTATAACTATTGCACGAACTTGTGTCATGACATTGAATTAATTACTATAATTCATCACAGTATTCTTAGTCCTATAGGTAACCTCTTAGGATATATTGAAGTTGATTATGCTGGAATTTTTAGAGAAGAGGGGTATGTTCATTAATATTGAAAAGATGCATATAAAAGTAAAGAATGGCAATGTTTGGGACCTCATAGAAAAAAATTCATCCTTTGCATCTGATACTAATCACTCTTATTAAGATTTGAACAACCTAGATTCTACCTTAATAACAATATTCTAACTTGAATAACTTGAAACAAGAACTTCATTTGAATTGTGGTTGTGAATCTCTTCACCTGACGTGGCAGCTAACTTCACACAACCACAATTGACTTGCTGGGCTTTGTTCAAAGCACTCAGCCCCTTTGCCGTGTGGCTCTAGGCCAATCAGATTGCTTGTTACATAAATTGTTTATTCTGGTCACTGTTTGGAGGTATCCCATTGGTTTACTTCTCCCTCTTCTCACTCAGGTGAGATTTGTTTTGTAAATTGATATTATCAGATTATAAGGATATTATTTGTATTAATTAAGGGGTGCTAGTGGCCTTTTCATTTGTGGTTTCGCTCACAGGATGGTCACAGGTGTGTTAGTAGGCTAGCTGAATTGTGTCTGTTCATTTTTTTAGGGACTGCTTATAGTTTGTCACTGATCCACTAGGTGGCAGTGTTGTGTATCATCACAGGGATAATGATAGTTTATATATGTTTTTAAATGGTCCCATTTGTGTTATTTTGAGCAATCTTGTTATGATAGAGGGAAAATCAGGGGAAAGTAGGGAAAGCAGATTTTATAAGCATAGAGGACTCACCTCTTGTCTCAATGTTTCTGATTTAAGGCCGTATTATACTTTGCATTTTTGAAACGCGTTTGGGCCGTTTCAAACGCGTTTTTGCCGACGCGAATTAAAAACGCGAAACAGGATACCAAACGCAAAGTGTAATATAGTAAAGTACCCCAAAATGCGTAGTGTAATATATTTCGTGTTGGGTAAAACGCGTAGTATATTATAACCTGAACGCGAATTGTTCGCGTTTTGCAAAAGCACCCAACGCGACCCTAGACCCGACGCATAGTGTAATTACGGCTTTAGGATTTTAGACAAGAAGTGAGTCCTCTATACTCATAAAATCTGACCAAAGAAAAGATAAACATAGAGAACTTCAGTTGAACATTTATTAGAACAAAATGATATATAGCATGGATAACAGGCAGCAGTCGAACATGGAAAGCTAGTAATTCCCTTTCATTCAAACTTGAGTTAATGCACCAACAATAGTTTAAACACATTGTTTTCAATACTTAAGGAGCATAGTGGGACATTAAGTTAGTGGCGTGGTGGTAACTTCTTATTCTAGTCAGCCTGATTCTGCCTTTGATTTAATTATTTTGTAGGGATTTACTTGAAATATTGGAAATACCAACAGTCAACTGACCATGGCTATGTTAATAGCAATCTGTTAGTGAGGAAGAAAGAAAGACCTTGAGTGATAGAACCTCTCTGATTGTATGAAATGTGAATGTCATTCTGTTAGTAGGTCAGTCAGTGGGCACGTAGACTTATCATTAAGAGGATGTTTGCTTCAGCCAATTAAGACTTGGATGTTTGCTCTCTTTTCGAAAGAACCTATTACACTGACACCACAGCATTGAATATGGTTGGTTACTCCTTGCCAAAACATTGTGCTTTTGCAAGCGAGCTCGAGTATCTTCATTTGCATACCTAGATGAGGAGGACTCTACCTGAATATCAAAAGTCTAACTTGAAACACGAACTCCATTCAAATGTTTATTAGAATAAATGATAGTATGAATAATAAGCAGCAGTGAAAAACCACAAACTCTATTTTATTGAAACTGTTAATATACTAACAATAAAATATAATTCTGTTATGAATTCCCATTTTCCTCAATATCTGTGTTCTCTGGGACGTCCATTAAATGGGTTAAAATGCAGGACTACATAAAAATCAGACACTGTGATCAGCCCTGGGCCTAGGCTTGAGGGCTCTTAAGCAGCTAAATCCTGCTGAAATATCTAACATTGAATGTGACTAGATTATCATCATTATGTCTGCCCCCCCTGGACAGATGAGTAAAGCCCCATAGCCACTAGGCGAATTTTTGCGGAATCAGCGTCGGCGTCGGCGTCGGCGTACTCGTCGGGCGACTCTGATAAACACCCCATACACAATCAGCGGTCTCGTCGGCATACCCATCAGCAACCCTTATTAAGCATGTTTGATAATTTGATGCCGACAAGTACACCAATGAGGACCCCAACTAGGATGCCGAAGAGGACACCGACAAGGACACCGACAAGGACGCCGACGAGGACGCCAGCGAGGACGCCAACGAGTGATCACCGTTGGCTGACCTTAAATCAACTAGTGTGAGTTTGGAGTTGGTGGGTGGGATTTTGTGATATGTTGAGGGTATGGATGATGTGGAGATAATGGCGGAGAGGGGTAGTGAATTGTGGGATATGGGGTTGTATGTGTGGTATAATCAAGCAGGGGGCACCCCCAATGACCCAGCCTAGCACCATCTGGTGTATGCTGACGACAATTAGGTCAAAAATGGGATAAACATGAACAGCTCATAATATCCCCCAGCAAATTTGAGACAAATGATACGATTGGTCAAACATTAATCTAATCTGCTAAAATTCTAAAAGGGGAATCACATAACATACAGCGAAATAGGATGAAATAAGTCCAGTAAAGATTTCCCCACTGACCTTGACTTTGTAAACCCAGGGGGAAAACATTTTTTCATATCAAAATCCATTCAGTGCAGTTTTGTATTTCACAGGAGATCCAGAGGCCAGTGTAGTTATCAGGGGTTGGCAACTGCTGGGGCCTTGTCAATTGGTGCATAAATCCTGATGTTGACTGTTGTTGTATGAATTTGATGGGTGTCAGAGTTATCCATCATAGAAAATTATCATTTTTCTTGTAAAACATATTATCATTTAAGTATAGGCCACTACGAAAAGTGGCGCACCTGCAGCGTTATAATCAATTCAGAATATATCATTTCTTGTCAACATAGCATTCACTGAACTAACAGCATCAGAAAGTAAAAGAAATATATGGAACTGACTGGGATTTGATATGATAAATATCATCCCAAAATCCTCGAGATTGCTTCAAAAGCATGACTTTATCCCAAATCAACCTCAATCTGCCTGATTTCAATGTTTCTCATTCTATTACATTGGTTTTGAGGGTATCCAAGAACTTTGATATATTATAGTGTGCAATTTTGTATTGCCTATAAGTTCATCACATTAATATTCTAGAAAATCACATTAATATTCTTTCAAAAATCAGTTAACCCTTTAGACCCCTTTCAGGCCCTGTCTGCCCTATAGTGTGCCCATGTTCCGGCCATAGCCACCCAGAAAAATGGCTGTTTTTCCATTATTTTCCCACATTTTTCCAAGGAAAACACTTTCATGAGTATTCATCATACAAAATTTACCAATTCATTGTTTAAATTCTGATTTTATTTCCCACCCAATGCTACATACATAATTATAACCAACAGAGAAGGGTTACAATTGGCCTGCTACCAACCCTAGGTGGATCCCCAGTATCAGCCTAAGGACAGGCCCCAAAGGGCCGCCCACAGGCTGATATCGGGGATCCACCGTATAAAAGTTAGTAAATTTAAGTAAATATGTCTAATTTGAAGATGATAATGCTGAAAAAGTCCAAATTATACCAAACATGCACTGAACAACGCATTCACATGGCCATTTGTTAGGACGCTATCCTACAAACAGATGCTATCCCACAAATACAGCCTAATTGTCAGGATGCTATTATGCAAACATCCACTAAACCACAAAGCGCTTTGTCAGTTAGCAGCACCCATAATTTATGCTGCTAAGCTACAATCAGATGCTATCCAACAAGATGCTATCCTACCAATGGATGCTATCCTACAGATTTATGCTGAAAAATAGCAAACCAATTTTGAAGATTATTTCATTTGGGTTTGGAAGAGACGTGTACTGCAAATTCCTAGACGACATAGGACTAACCTTTTTGAATTTCCAAATATATAATTTATTTAGGAAAATTAAATCACACTTTCATTTTGCAATTTCTATTCCGTATCAAAAGAAATTTGAATATTGATAAATTATTAACAAAATAAATTCAAGAAGAAAAAAAGGACTTGAGTTGTTCAGCCCCTTATCACTTCATAGCAGTGAAGGATAAGAGATAAAGATAAACATTGGTTTGTTTAGAATGATAACTCACTCATCTTAATTGATTCCCCCATTTGCAGGACATAAAACCTATTTTTGTATACCTAGTTGTTAGTTGTTGCACACAACCCTTTTTTCACAAATTCTGTCAATATTCTTTGAAGATCATACTAAAAAGACCAAAGTTTCAGAAAAAGGTTAATGTCTATCACCTCTCATATAGCGATAACTAGAAATTGTCCCCTGAATCATCCCGACTCACTGCGAAATGCATTATTTTCCATGATTTCTCATCTCATATTTCCCTGAATAGAAAGCTAAAAATGTTTAGACAAAAATATACTATCTATTTTATCGGACATTTTATTAAAATAAAGATAAGGAACTTAATGTTTTGAGGCATGATACATAAGAGACCTGACCCCCTTTTCGATCCTACAGAGAGGGTAACTTTGCTGTATAACACTTTAATATAGCTTTGTGCAGAGATGCTATCCAACAAATATTTGTGACTTAGCAGATGTGTTTGTAGCTTAGCATCTTGTGGTGATGCTAAGTCACAAAAGGATGCTAAGCTACAAATATTTATGACTTAGTGTCTATTTTTGGAAAGATGCTATCCAACAAATATTTTTGGTTTAGCATCTGTTTGTAGCTTAGCATCCTGTGGTGATGCTATCCTGCAAAAAGTCACTAAACCACAAACATTTGTTGGATAGCATCTGTTTGTAGGATAGCGTCCTAACACCTTTCACATGATGCACTCTTTGTACTCATGCGTCTTTCCCGGGCGAACTACTACCCGTATCACACTATAAATTCTTAACCAGTAAAAAGCTGCTAAACCTTTATCACCCTAAGGTATAATAAAAGTCCCGTTTCAATAACGGAATTTAGAAATTACAAGGAATTTAGGGAATTTTAGAGGGAAATCCCAGGGAAATCTCAGGTATCCGTTATGTGGGGTCTAAAAGGCTAAGGCCTATTAGACAGAAGGAATTTGTCTTCCATGAGTCTTATGGAACCTGTGATCATGAAATGGTGCATTTATAAAAAGTGTTTTGGAACACGAAATTAACCTTTCCCATGCCACATTAAATGTGATAATGGTCCATTTAATGGTATTTGTATTTATGAAAATGTAATTTTAAAAAAACTATATTGTGATATTATAAGCTATAGGTGGGTATTACTTTCCTGTGAGGAGAAACAAAATATTTGAAAATTTGGTTATCAAAGGCTAATATATTCCTTTTCTTTTGTATCATAGCTAATTTTTCCCTCCATTATTTGCATTTTCATTCTGAAGAATAAACATATCAATAAGAATGCATTACATGAAACAGATGAATGGAAATAAAAATTAGAAGGTCCTAATCATTAAAAAGTTGTATCAACAAGAATTCTTGCTGTATATCCAAAATCATTCTATGGTAAAGTCTCTGCGCTGAATGTTCCAGATACCTCAAAAATCACCTAAATTAGCAATTATTCAGCATGTTGACCTCAAAAAACACCTAAATTAACAATTAATATTCACCATGTTCAATAGGTAAACTGAGATAAAATACATCGAATTACAGAATTGTTCATGTCCAAAATGAAAAATTCCCTATTACTATTTTGAGATCCAGAAGGGTTCCCATTAGGGATGTAATCGCAATCTGTGGCAATGAAAGGGTTATAATTGCAGAAAATGTCCAAAAATTTACTATTTTGAGATAGTGTTAAGATGGCAACCCAAATTGAAATGTTCCACAAATGCTTACCGGAAAAGCAAAACTGTCTTTGATGGTTTTTCCCCCATTATTCTAAGAAAATAGCAGCT
Organism: Lepidonotus clava; assembly: GCA_936440205.1. Taxonomy (NCBI): domain Eukaryota; kingdom Metazoa; phylum Annelida; class Polychaeta; order Phyllodocida; family Polynoidae; genus Lepidonotus; species Lepidonotus clava. The sequence continues at coordinate 28,571,511 of OW387135.1, forward strand.
GAATGTTACTGGTAAGGAAAAAAAAGTGCACTAAACAAATATCTCCCTTGTTCAGACAAGAATCCCATGTAAATTACCCGGCAGTGAAAGGGTTAAGAAACTAGAGATAAAAGTGTGTGGCCTAACTCATTACTGTGGTAGCCCAGGGCTGGAAAGGTAGTATATACAGGGGGTGTGCAGCAAAGACTGTTTGGCTCATTAGGCCTTTGAGTAGGTGCTGCCTTGTGAGACAGAGTTACCTGTATTCACCTCTAATCAGTGGTGGTATAAAGAGAGCTGGTTCACATCAGGGCATTACCCATGTGAATGGGGAAGGGTCGATGAACACCATGGAAGGTAGACATCACCTGCCTAATTATAAGTTTTGGGTCTGGATTGCCTTGAGTGCAATTTTGCATATGAGGTTTATGCCTGATATATGGGTTCAAGGTAAGTTTCATGAAGAAATTATTAGCTATATGGCATGCAACATTACATGTTTTTCTTTAATTTATCTTTGCAGAGTATCATATAAGAGCAAATGTCCCACACTTACTGCTCTTCTTTAATATGCAAGACTGTCCATAACTGCTCTATGTGATCTACAGAATGTGATTTAGCTGAATGAACTGGAACTTAAGATATGTCCATATGGAAATCATCCTTTTCTTGATAATCACAGTTTCCCTCTTACCTCAGCTTTATTGATTTGTGTGCAATAACTCAATAATTGTTCTTTACCAATGATGTTTTTGGGAAATTACTTCTGAGACTGGATGAGGATGAGACTGCATCATGTAAACTAAATCAGACATTTTCTTTACACAATAGGACAAGAAGGAATTACAGAAGACCCACTAGACTACAATTCATGTGCTGAGCGCTGTGTTGAAAATTACTTTCCGGGTCGTCCATGTTACTGTAATGAAAATTGTGTACAGTACGATAACTGCTGCTATGACTTTTTCACAATATGTAGACGTACGTTTTCTAGTTGTTCATTAACCTGCATCTTTCTTGCATACAGACCATATTTACAGATATCCATTAATACTCAGTCATCATAGACGAAAGCACAACTGTAGGCTGATAGTCATATGCATAGTGTATGCTGAGGAGAGCAAAGAGTTTTCTGTTTTATATATAATTATATAAGTTATTCTATTTGTTCAACTATTCTTTTTTGTATTGTTTATTAGATGGTACAAAGTTGTATGTTAACATAAACAATATGCTTTACACAGAGTAAATGCACAGTCCAGAATAATATCTTACCATGCACAAACTGATAGACACCATGAGAAACACTATATAGACTTTGCACTTTTGACTAGAAAGTTCTTTGTAACATGTACAACAACAAGTTTCATTTTCAGCTGATCTGATTAGAACAGAGGACTGGGTCGACTTTGAAGGACATTCCTACAAGTTTTTTGAAGGAAAAATTCTCACTCAAGGAAAGGCTGCATCTGAGTGTCGTCAACATGGGGGGCTGCTTGTCAGCATCAACTCAGCTGAAGAACATGAGTTTGTGCGTCTGCGGGTTTTCCAGGGTCGGGTTGTTGCTGCTTACAGTGGGGGCACAGACAGGACACAGGGTAAGTCAGGAGGCAATCTTTATAATGGGGACTGTCAAAGTATCAACCCTTTAGACCCCACAGGTTGTGATTATGAATTGCTGTAGTTCCCCAGGATCTCCATGGATTTCCCTAGAGAATTCCTTAGATTTCCATTAATTGAGGGATTCGAAAAGGCTCACCCACCAATAGCAGTTATTATCTTAGAAATCTGGTTTGGAGCATCGAATAGGGAATTAGATAAATGTTTAAACAATACATTTGCCGCTTTTGTATGTTGAAGACTTCTTAAAGTATTGTAATTGGAAAAATATGGAAAAATAATCATTTTTCTGGGCAGCTACGGCCAGAATCGAGAGTACACCCTCGGGCAGCTATGGTAGGATTGGGGTCTAAAGGGTTAAATATTTACTTGCATGTTTCAAAAGATTGTTGACGTTCAGAACCTAACCACATGGCTCGTATATATATAGTGCCTAAAATAGTGTCCAGAGCATCCTGTCAGCACTAACTCCTAAATGTAGATGTCAAAGTTAGGGTCACAGTAGAAACTTAGTGCCAATTGCAAGTGGCTTATTTCTATAGAAATAAATATACAATAGGGCCTCCTCCATCTTCCTGATTGATAAAATTATAAATGAAGTTTTTCAGACACTTCTGAAATAAAACAGAAAGATGTAACTCGCATTGGTCCATCATGCTGCACCAGTGCAAGAAGCACATCTCATCCATAACTTTTACCAGAATTTGTCACCTTGCTCATAAGGTTTCACCTAAATAGTCCCTATAGTCTGGCTTTTACTGTGTACCAGTAATTGCCTCATTATATTTCACCAGGATCAGAATTGGGGCATAATAAAGGATTTAGCCTTCTCCAAAAGTCCTCACCTGATGCCACTTGGTTCCACCCATGTAATGTTAAATCTTATAGCACTTAAAACATTCTTCATTTTGAATCTATTCAATTGAACAGAGGGACAGTGGCGTTGGATAGATGGGACCAGGATGAACAGTCCAACAGACAGTTGGCACTTCTGGTATCCTGGCCAGCCTGACGCAGCAGGGGTAAATGATGACTGTGCCATTATGTCAAACTACAAGTTCTGGGTACAACGGCCTGTCACCCTCTTAGACTATTTCTGGATGGACTTCTCCTGTGATGTTGTTGACCAGGATGTGCAGGGTTATGTGTGCGAACGTAAGTTTGTTACATTTGTGTATAAATTCCCAATTTCCATCTTTATGTAACTATATTTTTTGGAACCAAATGGTGTCCTCGATAATTAATTTCATGGTGACTCAACTAAGCTTTTTAGATAACTATAAGAATGAACACTATATTAGGAGTGGTGTTATTTTGATAATCAATTTATATGAGAAGATGGTTTTACATGACCTTTTAAGTATTGTCTATATCTTAAAACATATCATGCTCTAATCAATATGGCCCTCTCAATAATGTTTAATCATTTTAAACTGGCAGGAACATTGGCTTGTGATCCTAATCCTTGCCAGTACAATGGGACGTGCTACTATGTCGGTGGAGAAAAGGAATTTTTGTGTGAATGCACCCATGGCTACGTTGGTGTCTTCTGTGAGATAGCATGTAGGTAGAACATTATTCATTTGGTATTCAGTAGTATGAATTTGTCAAATACCAACTAGCTTCTTTGACTGCCAAAAAATTGTTTAATGGTTAGAACATTCACTTATTACAGCAATTAAAGGCCAACAAAATTATTGCACATATGACAGCAATAGGGCCAACAAAATCACATACAGTGCAGCAGCAAAAATGTATATAGAGATCACGCCTCACAGACTGATTGGTGAAACAATTCTCATACCCCATGGAAGATACTTTCTCATTACACTTTTTAGTAGTAATATGTTATTTAGGGCAATAATAGAGCTATGCATTGGGCATTTTAAGATTTCCAAATATGCAATGATCCTTAAGGCAAAAATTTAATGATTATATTTAATCATATGACTGTGCAAATTGTTGCAGTGGTTCAGGGTGAAGTGTGGACACAGTGTGGACAAACAGAGCTGACCACAGAGTCTGGGACTCTGACCAGTCCCCTGTACCCCCTCCTCTACCCACCCAACACCCGCTGTCAGTGGGTCATTACGGTTGGTGCTGACAGTACCATAGCCTTCAGGTAAGACCTTAATGTGTCTAAGGGATAAGTCACCAGTTGAGTAATTCAAATAAAACAGTACAGAGTATCCAGAAATAATTGAAAACAACTGGAAATAGTGTTCTTATTGCAATACAGTAAGATAAAAATCTGACAAAAGGTCTTTTACTCGGAAAATGTGTACTCTTTGTCTTGAGTGATGTATGATTTCACCAGAATCTCAATTGCATCACGTAATGGGTCCACACCCTTAGGGTACTTTGTAGATACTAACCTCTAATAAAACAATATCCAACACATTTCTGCAGTCTGATTTGGTGTGATAAACATTATTTCAAATCTTTGTAGTAAATAGTACTAAACATGAAAGATTTGTATTATTAATGTTTGCTCTCAGTACTTTCAATCAATGAATAAGTTTCACTATAATATATATAATTCAATTGAAAGATATCTAGTGTTGAAACATAGGTGTATTGCTGAAATTGAATGATATTAACCCATGTTTATATAACAATGCCATCCCAGATTAGGTTTACAATTGAGATTGGACAAATACAAACTTTCTACAATAATTCCCAAACGACACAAAGACACTTCATACACTTGATCAGCCAATAGTTTTATGATTTTGATGGCCAATGAAAATACAAGGCATGGAAAGTTGGACAATATGATAGAAATTGACAAGAATTACCATTATTTCCAATTGGAAACAGGCTATTATGCTCTTTGTGTTTTGCAAGCCTTGTCTAGAATACCTCAATACAATCACCTTGATAAACATAAAACCAATATATGTAATAATACATAATATCAAATTCTGCTCTGTATTTCTTTAGGATTGAATCATTTCAAGTTGAAAGAAGCAAGGATTGTGCTTTTGACTCATTCAGTATTCTAGATGGAAAAACAGAGGATGCATCCCTTTTGACACCTTCATGTGGCATGTTGAATGATACTGAGAACAGCAAGCTTGGGTAAATAGAGTAATACCACATGGAACTAGTTTACTACACCACAATGATGTATCTCTTACATCCACTGATCAAATTAATTTATTGCATAAGTCAAATCACACATTTAAATCATAGTTGTATTCTATATATCAATACACCTCAGATAACTGATCAAAGCTCATCCTATTTCATATGATAATATTCTATCATTTAGAATAATCATAATTTTCCAAGGAGTTTAAATGTACACTCTAATTCCCAGGCCATTTGTTAATCCTTTTTTGACGCATACATATAGATAATGAAATAACCTTAATGTACATTACCATCTCTAATGAATTCTTTGATGTTATTTACAAAATCTTGAAAGGCTACCAATTGTTACATCTGGACCAACGGCCATTGTTAAGTTTAATTCCGATGAAACTGTGCAAGAGAGTGGCTTTCGGTTGACATACAGAGCTGACAGTAAGCCAAATTTATGTTCAATATATTAGTGTACTTTCAGTGATTATGTATTAAAAAGCACCTAAATACATAGTAATCTCTTAGAGCCTCTCATGCAATTCTAAAAGGGCTATAAACAACATAACTTTGTTATTACATTTTCATCTGACACCCCCCGAATACCTGTTGACAAATGGCTTATAATAAATGTAGTAATAATTATTGGCTTAATCTAACTTTGCATCACTAAATGTTGATTCTCAAGATCCCATCATTTCTTAGGAATGGTACACAATATAGAAATTTACACTGTTTCTCTTCAAAATCATTAGTCTGGTGTAATGTATTTTACAAAGGTTAATTTTCAGCAATTCTATTGTTATATGTGCATCCTTCTTTTATGAGACTAGAAAGATGTTGCATGCTATTCGATTGAGATGCCTTGGTTCTGTAAGACTCTTCCAACTGATATGGTTCTGTAATAAGCATGATCTTATCAAGATATCTGTTTACCTGCAGCTTGTGGGCGTGGAATGGGAGAGTCCGGCTGTGGCACCCCTCAGAATTTTACAACTGACTGTGGACAAGTTGAAGTCAAGCAGGGACCAGGAGAAGGTGGCACTTGTCAGTGGGTCATATCTGTTAGGGCAGATTACATCATCAATGTCACTTTCACCCAGTTTGACATACCTGACACAGGTAGGGGTAATTAACACCAATATTTAGGGAGGTAAGGAATAATAACCCCCAGTATTCAGAAGTTACAAGAGTAATTGCATATCTCAGTAAATCATCCTTTGCTTAAATGGGTTCAGACATGGGTCACATTTGCCCATTAGACATTATCTACCCAGTGCAAAAGCAAGTACATAATTAAGATGCTTAATACTAGGAAACTAGCTTTGTTGCCAAAGAGATCTACAAACATTATCCATCATTCATTACATTTGTTATTCTAACAGACTTTATGAATAAGGTAAAGCAATCGTCTATATAACCAACTTTAACAATACATCCAGTGAAGTCCAGGGAAGAAGTTCTGTTATAATTATGTGGACAGGAACCAAACTGATGAGATTGAAACCAAAACGTGCACAGAACTGAATGTCTTTCTTTACAAGAACCATATCTGATAGTGAATTCATAGAGCTCCTCTAGTGACCATGAGTGGAGATACATTCTATGTTGTGTCCATTTTTTTTCATTATATCATTCATACATACATTCACCTTAATCATATTACCACAGCATTAATGTGTTCAAATTGTTCTTTTAGTCCTCTGAGGCCTATAGTAGGATATTAGTTTTTACATAAATTGTCATTGTCCATATTGTCTCCTCAGGGAAATGCTCCGGGTAGTCCCCTTCAGAGTCAGAATAAAGGCTGTTTAGTACTTTATGACCTATGCTGTCCATACAATGTTAGACAAACAACCAGCATTTAACATAGTATGATAGTAGTTTACACAGTACAATAGATTCCCCTGCAGTGATATTTCAATAACTTCAGACGAGAATTGCTATAGAATTTTACTAAAAGCAATTTAAACACTTTTATAACACACACTGTTAGGGGACTGATGATGTTGTCCATGTTATTGTTATTATTTTCATGATCCTACAGGCAGCACCTGTGCTGGAGTATCTCTGGTTGTGTATGATGGACCACAGCCTACCTTCTCTACCCTGGAGAGGGCCTGCGGACAGAGGTTTGTGTGGTCTGTCATCTCCTCATCTAACAGGGTCCTCCTGCATCTTCAGGGAAGTGGTTGGCAAGAAGATAAACATACAATATCTTTTCAGTACAACTCCATAGGTAAATGCTACTCTCCAATCCACGTGTGGTTTTGAAATTTTGATTAATTAATTAATTCATGTATATACACAACTTGAGTATCTTGAAACGGATTCCATAGTAATTGCACAAGTATTAAGATATATTACCATTATAAATGGTAATTGCTGACTGACAGATCAGGATTTTATTTGAGGGAGAATTAAGTAATCTTCTAAATTTTGTATACTAGACACAATATCATTGTCAAAGGGTGTGGTGTCAGTTTCACCAGCCATCATTCTTGTAATTTGCTAAGACGAGACTTATAATTAAGTAGCCTTTGGTTCGTGCCCAGGTGTGGGAACACACAAGGGACGAGATAAAGGGGAATCCAGTGGAGGTCAAGGAAGGAGTGGAGAAGGGAGATAGGAAGTGGAGGAAGGGCTCCTGCTCAGATTAAAGACTAAATGTTCAGCAGGGGAACTGTACCTGGTGGCTGGGCTTGTAATAATGTAATAATATAGTGGTAGCATGTTGGCCTAGTTCCCGATTCCTCATTCCTTGTGCTCGTCATGTTGATCACTCTAAGTTCATGCTGGCTTACATTCAAACTTCATTCTTCATCTAAGACTATGGATGCAAAGATTATCATCCATAGTCCCTCAGGGTCTTAATCTCATGGATTAACCCAAGGTTACACCGTATGGTATAAAACCGTCTAAATCTAAGACTATTTCATCAATGTCCAGATCTAAAGTAATCTAAATAGCCTAACTGTACTGTTGAGGAATGCTGCATCGTTCTTTGTGACTGTCTATTTCTTCATTACCAAACCCCTTAATTGAGCTGGACACAAGAAGGAAGATTGTGTTAACACGCTAGGATCCCAGAAGTATATGGTTATTCTGTAACAAACTCGAGCTTTTATAGCCCTGAACCTCGTGCAGTTTGGTTAAAATGGGTCACATGGTTGTCATGACACCCTGTGATGTCATTTACAGTATCATATTTCTCATAACAATCACAATCTTGTGCACATTATATTATTTTTGTGCCATGTTACAAAAAGTCATTTCAAAAGAGAACCTAAATGACTTTGTGGAGTTACTCACATAATCACAGATATACATGTACATTCATTATGGTAAGCAGAATAACTTGTATGCAAATATTTTGTGCTAGAACTATGTTTATCAACCTCTTAAACTCATTCCCTCATGATTATTCGTCTTTAAGCATTCTTACTCTTAAAGAGAGGGGCCAGTGAAATTTAATGTTTGTTAAATGGGCATCTTATATTTTACAATTGATGTTAACATAGATGTACACTCAATTTCTATCACTATATGATGCTCCTTTTGATATATAATGTGGGTTTTCTGAAGAGTTTTCTTCTTAAAGGCCCTACAAACTAAAGGTGGACGTCCATGGCCATTATTTTCAAATTTTCAAATCTCATATTTGATCAAATACTTTTATATTACGTATTTTTGATGTCAACCCAACCAAAAAGAGAGTTAATTATCTGTTATATGTGGCGTACATATTTAGTCGTATTTAATTGTAGATAATAGCTAGCTCCAAACGCAGTCTCCTCCTCGTTCGACTGCTGTCGTCCAATACATAATCATTGTTCCAACATCATGTAAGACGTAACACTTGCGTGAAAGGTTGTTCTTTATTAATGATCTCCTGCGTATTGCCATTCTGTGACAAGATCTCAATTGACGATGATCAGCTCCAAGGAAGGAATCCCCTCAAACATCCTCAACACTCACGCCTTTCTACATAGTCTTCCTGCTTTCTATTCCATACCAGGACTCAGCTTCTAAGAACTTTCCAGGATGGTTACTCACACAACGCTCAGTGGACTGTGACTGAGCTAGAGCGGCGTACGCTCCTTTAGTATGATACATCACACTATGACTCCTCCTTTAACCCTTTAGCCCCCAATCCGGCCATGGCAGCCCGAGGGTGTACTCCCGAATCCGGCCGTAGCCGCCCGGAAAAATGACGATTTTTCCTTGATTTTTCCATATTTTTCCAATGACAATACCTTAAAAAGTTTTCAACATACAAAAATCGCAAAGATATCGTTTCAAAGCTTATTCAATTCCTTATTCAATGCTACAAACCAGGTGGTAACATTTCTTGCTGCCATTGGTAGGTGTGCATTTGAATCTCCTCAATCAGTGAATATTTAAGGAATTCCTGAGGGAAATCCACGGAAATCCTGGGGAAATACAGCAGTTCACAGTTGCAATCTGTGGGGTCTAAAGGGTTAACCTCCTACTTTGATAGAGAGTTATGGCTAACACATGCGCTATTCTAAAGCTAACGTTAAAGCCTTCACCAGCATGGACTGGCCACCTGCATCAGTACAGAAGTGTAAACAGTAGAAGACTAATTAAGATGATTTTGATGGACAGTATTCTGTTATTTTTACACTTTTAAATTGGCATGGCATTCACATTCGCATACTCTAGGCACAAGGATCAGAACACTATAAAAGTTTACGCCCACTGGTGCCTCCCTTTAAGTTCACCACAATTGCAGATATGATATCGCAAATATTTGTGTAATTTATATTGTTTTCCTATGATTTTGTCAACAAAATTTCTTTAAATTACTTGTAGATCCATAAAGGGACCCAAACCAATATAATACAAACATTTTCAAAACTCAGACAATTATGGAAATACATTAGAGGAGTCTAGTTAAGGTCAGTGGTAAAGAATTAGCCGTGAAAACTAGCTCAAAACAAAATAGAATTCCATGAGAGATGGTGATATTTCCATTTGTTTGTAAACAAACCCCATTTTTGTGGATCCGCATTAATGGAATCAAGCAAAGAAAATGTTTTTTTAATGATTTTCTGCTATACTTCATGGTTTAGATTTTCAGATAGTCCAGAAATAGGCTCATAGAATGGATTTCCATGATTATTTGAGTTTCAAAGATTTCATTGAATTCATTGATATAGGTTTCCTCTAAAATACTCTTGATCAGCTATCCATGGTAGGGAGAATTTGACAAGGACTATACCTATACCTGACTACTGTATATGCTTATGCCCCCTTGACCTGAAACCCCCGGTTTTCTTGCCCATTGCTCACAGACCCTGCTGTGTGGCGACGGGTACACCAGCTCAATGTGGAGAAGGGTGTGTCAGGCCACCTGGAGGCTGGTCCATCCTCTATCTATGCAGAGACTGCAACCTCCAGGGTTTATACCTGGTTACTCCAGGCTCCAGTTGGTACTAAGCTGGCCCTTAACTGGACCATCCAAGCCCAAAATCCTGCTCAGTTGAAGGTGATTGAATGTTGTGAAAATGTAAATCATTGCAATGACCATAAACCAAAGTTTTGTGGAAGGCAAATAAAGGAAATTATGATTGTTCAAAAACATGTTAATAATAATAGAGTGTTTAAATGATATTTAAAGATAACAAAAAGAAAAACATGGAGGAATATATATATACCCTGTTTTTTAGATCAATGAAACCTGAAAAGAACAAAATGTGTTTGTCTCAGTATTTGGTACTTCAACTCAATTCCATCTGTATAATTATTCTATGTCAAAAACATTATTCATCATTTTTTGTACAATGTGATTAATTATTCAAACATTCACATAATCAAAAGAACAATTCAATATGGTGAGGAAACACTGATATCTGGTGAACTTCTGACACATATGCATGTGACTGCCCTCTATTCAATATGAAAGCTAAAGTGTTTGCTAACATTTTAAAGACCGACCTTTCTTCCATAAAACAGTACTCATTAACCTCTATCTCAAATGCCTACAGATCTTTGATGGCCACTCTGAGTACTCATCTCTTGTCACTGACGTCCTCATCAGAAGTGGAAACCAGTCAGGCCAGATGGCAGCCACCAACTTCCAAGCCTTGATCAAAGCCACCGCAAGTCGTCAGGACAAACGGTTCCGGTTCTGGGTTGATTACCAGGCAAATGGTATGTGAAATAGCATGGTGGAATATATTCAATACTGCAGAAATTTGCTGAACAATTTACAAACAGTTGTTGTCTTAAAATGGGTTTATGAGGCACTCATGAGACGAAGTTATGCAATTTAAAAAGGGAACATTTTTGTAGTGCTGAATCATGCACATTTTCTATCTCAAGTACGGGGGATGACTGATGTATTTTATTCTGTGATCTAATAGTATTTTCCAATTATGTTGGATGGGTAAAGAGGTGATAGTCATATTTTAAGAATAGGTTCCTTTTAAAATGCAGATGGAGTTTCACCCTCATGGTTTTGACGAATACTGCTGTGGTAATGCAGAGAACACTGAAGAGGACAAATATGTTGTAGATCTAGATAAACAGCAGTATACAATCTCCCTTTTTTCTTTGAAGGCTTAATTAACTTCCCCTTGTAACTGAATTCCAACCCTGTATACATGTTAGTTTGTCTTTATATTTGTAAAATAGTCTTGCTCAGACGTTATGAATATTTATGACCCATCAATTATTTTTCAGTATTTTGCTTCTGCAATTTGTATTTCTGCTGTCTATCATCATGCATTTTGCTTGTTTATCATCAAGTATATATACAGAGATATTTCCTTCAAACACAAAACTAGTGAACATCCCTTGCAGATGCATGGATTTTGCCTGTAATGTGCTCCACCTCATAAGTTTCTATTCCATTTTTACACAAAAACTAAACATACAGTGACACTAAATGCTCCTAGATTTCTCTATCAGAACTTCCTAACAGAAACAAGAAGTAAAGTTTAAAGTGGCTGAGGTTTTCGGAAAACTTTGTTGCAATTAATCAATCTCTTACACCCTCCTTTTGACACTGTTTTGTGGCTTATCTTTCCTTCTCTTTTTTAGTAAATTTCATCTAAGTTGTTCAGTCACAATGGTCAAATATGTTAGAGGTGCTTGATTTGATTATTTTGCATCATTAGCCAAACAGTCACGCCCAGTACTAACTTATGAAAAAGGGGGAAACATTTGTACTTACCATTTCAATGCCCTAAAAGAATATCATCAGGACGTCACTCGAGTACTTAATATTATGACATACGTGGCTGGTAAAACCAAGATGCATTTTTAAGCACACAGACAACACATACTTAATAACATGCATGATTACCCATAGACACTTTGTCCTTTGGGCGTGGCACCTTGTTTCACAACATCTTAGGTTCACATCGAAAATGAGGTGTGATAAGTCCTGCCCACACCCTGTCAGGGTGTGGCAATTAAATAAAGTGAATGAGGGGCATTGCTGATGGAGCACTTTGTGGCCTGAACTTAGGTGGAAACAGTAAACGCTTGGAAGATCAAGTTATTCTTGAAAGCTTTTTGGAAATAAAGAATTTTTTAAAAAAGACACCCACTAAGTGATTTTATCATCGACAGGTGACAGACAACTGGGAGAATTGCTGGCAAAATTGTCAGGTACTTGGGTTATCAATGGAATTGCCAGGCGGGTCCCTGTGGGTATGATGCATATTTAGGGGAACCGGTGACTGATAACAGAATCAGTGTTAAAATTGGCAGTAAAATCGGCAGTAAAATATCAAACTTGTTTGATATCGCAGTCGCCCGACGACTTTACCTGCAATTCTCCTTTCGCTACTTAGGGTTAACTTCATATGCAAGACGCTAAATAGCAAAGACCTAACTGACAAATGTTTTGCTATTTAGGACCATCCAGCAGACTGGCAAAAAAAGTACTTTAGTTGCAAAAGAGGGTGTGGAGGGATGTGGAGGGGAAGGGTGAATTTGAATATACATGTATTTGGTGAATGTTCCAATCTGGGTTTATATAACGGGTCCTACATGTGTCATCTTGCCACAGGCAGCCCGAGAAACAAAGACACAGGCAGATGCGTGTTTTTCAGGGAGCAAAAAGAGGTGGTGTTCACGAGATTTTGTTAACATAATTTGCCTACCCCCCTGTCTACCCCCTCATTTATACCTCTCCTGGCAAAGTCCTAGCCCTGCCGACTGTGGTTGATATTGTGACCTCATCCAAAAAGAATTTCATAATAATATTCTGTCGGTGTGGTTGAGATCTCAGGTCAACTTTCTCTATAACTTAGGTTGACACCTATCCTAATGAAGTAGTCACATTTAAGTTCTGTTTAGGTAAGGTTAAGACCTGACCTAATCAGAATGTCACAATCACATTCTGTTTAGGTGAGGTTGGGACATTGCTTGTTGAGGTGTTCACAACATAGAGATAAAGAGACAATGACTGGTGTTTTGTGAGGTCTGAACCTCACCTGATCAGAATGTCACAATGGTATTTTGTGTGGATTTGGTCTTGACACATCATGATCACTTTCAGAATTTAATGTAATATAAAAAAAAATCAACAAAATGCTTGCCATAGCAACAACAAAAATCTAATTATTGACGTTTTTTTACATTTTCAACATGATATACCAGAACATGCCCATAATTGAAAAAGTATAGAAAATATCACTGATCAAAAATATATCAAATGTGCCTTAAGCTACCTTAAGGAGCATGACAGATAAGCAATTTAAAAAAGATATACCCATTTAGTTAGTCTCTTGGCATTGCATGCCACAGACCTGGGTTCAACCCTGGGAGTTGACAGCTATACCATCTCATCTTGCTGTCATTTCCACCCTTATTTTTATTTGACCATCGTACTGTATGAGTCAAAAACCATGGGTTAGTCCCAATAAAGCTGAGAAATTGCTTAGCATACCTTAAAGGGTCCCTTGCACATAAATTTACAAGTCCCAATTATGTGTGTATTTCACATCATTTATGTATTCTTATAATCTTTAAAAAGAAAAAATCGTAGAATATCACGATTTGGTGTATTATTTAGACAATTACTTTTGTATCACTTTTTTCCACTTTCACATAAATGTGTTCTTCCAAGTATAATGGAAAATTACAATATAATAAGTATACAGAACTATCACAGGTTGTAAATATGATTTAACAGAATATACAACTGTACAATATTATAGTGAAAAACAAGCATACATGTTAAGTGTTGGTGTTCCTGAGATCAGTACTAATCAATGATTACAACAGTGGGTACCTTTATCTATTAATATAGTAGATGAACGTAAGGTCCTTTCTCCTTGGATGGCAACCGTGTAGTCTAGTACTATGATTATGTCACAGATTAGTCTAATTCATAAAGCTTTTTCTTGACATCCTTATCCAACCATTTCACATAATTACAAAATTCATTCGAGGACTCTGACATTTGTATATTCAGCACATATCCCATAAGGTAGACCCCCTCCACAAAGGGGAATGCTTCTAGGTCTTAGTATGCCGTGTCAGCATCTTGAAAATGGTCTTGATGTCTGTTTATGTACATAACTGGGTGGGTATATTACATTTTAGATTCTGATTTCTACTGTGCTTTTACATTAATTGTAACCTGTAACATGTAACCAATATTGCCTTCCAAATGTATATCATAACCACTGATATCGGTAGCGTATGGGATATTTAAACACCTTAATAGGGCCCAAATTGTGCATCTTTAGACGATCACATACATTCTGATTTGTACCTCATTCCCATAAAAAAAGTTACAATATTCCACACTCGGCATGACACAGTCATGTAGTAATGTAATCTGACATCAATACCAATACATTTCTGTATACAGGAGAGTTTGAAACATTTATGTGATAGAATCTTTTGCCTACTGCCTTCATGAAATTAACACAGAGGCAACTTAAAAAACATTTCATGGTAATCTTTAGTGTTTATGTAAACTGGGATGAGCTAATGTGATAAAATAATCACATTTTGGAAACCATAAGGGAGGTAATCTATTGGGCGATGCATTTGAAACTTGGGGTGAATTAGGGACTGCTTACAACAAATATCAACCAATTTTACATAGTTTCCAATTGATTTAACATAATGTTACTTCTGGTTGCATCGCTCAATAAGAACGTATTATATTTCACCACATTTGACCAGGATTTTAGTTGAATCAATCAAGGGTTCCCTCATTATGAATTGACAAGCCACCAACAAAATTGCTTTAATTCAAAGACTCTAGAAGCTCCCTGAAGATTTTGTTATCATAAGCACAAGATTTGCTTAACATTTCCCTTCTCCATCTTTAGACTGGATGCCAGAATTGTCAGGATGTTACCGGCCTTTGTATACATCGGACACCACACATCTCGGGACAGAGAATAGTGTGGTGTTACCTGACCAGCCTGTGGTTATTATGGTCTCTGGCACAGCATACAGCGATGTCAACCCTGGCTACAACCAAGGTTAGTGCCTCTGCAAATAGACTAAACAGAAGAAGATAATTGATTTTACCTTTTCCTGATGATCTCATCATATAATCGGTTTGAAGAATTGGTATGGGAACAAAATGCAAGGTAGCAGGAAACGGGTCTGGGCATGGGCATTTCACTCATCACCCATGATGCATACACCTCCTAGCAGTTTAAATCAGGAGTTTCTTATGCTGTTTTTGTTAATCATGATAGCAGTGTATAACAATGATGTTAGATGATACAAAGCTATAAGGCAACGTTGATGGCCGGGGACAAATTAAACATTTCCACTTGTTTTTCAAAGGGCTTTATTGCAAGTGGATTATCACAGCAAAGAAGGATTCAAGGTTGAAGCTGAGCTTTCTAGACTTCAATGTCCCCCCAAATGAGGTCAACTGTTACTCGGATGGTCTGGTGGTACGCGACCCAGCCAGTGGAGCAGTCACAGGTAGTTCTCTCCAGAGAAGCTTGAAATGGCATTCCCATTCTTGATTAGAACAGAAATCTATCTAAAAGAGATCAATTGCTTGAAATAAATATAGAATTGTTTGATAGTGACCATGTATAATGTATTGTTGATGGATTCATTGTGTTTTCTATTGTGTTTGAAAACCAATAGATCAGCTTCTCTATGGAACATTCAAGAGATTCTTTAACTGATAGAGAGGTTGATACTTCTTCTTCATTCAGAATTTATATCACAGACCACTTTTGACTACAAATATCAATTTACAAATGTTAATCAGTATTTATCATTTCAAATTGTACTTCATAATCATCTTGTCATTAAATGTACTTGAATTAACATTACAGATGGTATTGCTTTCAGGTCCTTTTTGTGGAGCCTCTGCCTCAGCTAGGGCTAAGACAGTGATGTCCTCATTGGAAACCCTAGAAGTATACTTTTATTCTGACACTAGGGGCAGTCGTCGTGTTGGGGGCAGAGTGCGAGCCATAGTCACTGTGAATGGTATGTATAGTATAACCTTTAATAAACAATGATTGTTTTTAAATGTTCCAGTAACGAAAATTGGGGTCATCAGTATTGTCATGTAGTGTTCTTGAATGAAAAATTACAGGTGCTTTCCAACTATTTGTGGGTTTATTTAAATAGATGAATGCATTATATTCAATAGTAAATGTGATTCATTAACTATAGAAAGAAGGGTCTATACATCTTTCTATCAAAGGCTGGCGCCATCTCCAAACCAGATCAATCCAGACTGCAGCACTGACCATTTAGCCTGTACTTAAGCTTGTTAGCAGTGTGTGAATGTGTGTGCCGGAGCTCTATAGCCCAGGACCCTTAAATAGCCAATCAGGCTTGGGTCCAAAACAACCCCAATTTGGAACCACCTGTAATTAACTCTTTCACTACGCCACCAACTTTTCATTTATGATTCATAGAACTCCTATCATAGTAAATATTCTCAAATTCCTCCTTGTCAAACCAACACATAGCAAAATGCCCCCATCAAGACCAAAATTAAGCCAAATATATAAGGAAATCAATTATTTCAAACATTTCTATTATCAAATATACCACGTTATGGGTTATTTTTTTGTCTTGAAAAAGTAATTGCTAGGTATTTTTGAATAGTTTAATCATTATTATGACATTTAGGGAAAAGATGCTTTAAAGGTGCGGCTTTTGGGGGAGATGCCTCAATGCATCTGCCCTCTTTTGGCTGGTGATGCCTCAATGCATCTGGCATAGTGAAATATGGTTGACCTGCATCTACAGTACGTAATTTATCATTGATATAAGTTATTGATGGTATAGATCATATATTCTTATATATATTTACTTGAGTGATAAAAATAAAATGGACACTCTATAATCAGGTATTGCTTAGGTTTCGAAAAGAAATTCTTAATGGCCCCACTGTTAGCCTATGTGCAGTGCAGTGAACTGGCTCTATGATCCTCCTGACCTGCTGAACAATAGGACAACAATACACAAGGCCATGAGAAAGGTGTTTGCCCTTGGTATTTTGCCTCTGCAGAACTACAATTTAAATAAGGGTGGGTGGGCCATACCCACTTGGCGATTTTACCGTCGCCAGGCGACGGGCGACTGGAAGAAGGGCTGTCGTCATTTCCTCACCATACCCACCGGGCGTTTCCCTGGCAATCCTAGTCACCCAGCGATGACGACGGCCATTCTTCAAGTCATCCATCGCCCAGCGACGGTAATATGGCCTAGTGGGTATAGGGCTTTAGGGATCATGCTAAAAGAATTCCAAGGTTAGCCTGTAGCTAGTTTGATTTTTCAAGGTCAACCCAAAAGGATTCTTTTTAATTTGAGAACTGTTGATGCATGATGCGTTATAATAAACTATACAATTTCCCTGAGACTTCCACTCTCTTGTCACATGGATGAAATAAAGAAGTATAAATTAAATAACATATGCAATTTCGTAAATCTCATAGAAAGGAGAGTGAGTGAGTGAGTGAGTGAGTGAGTGAGTGAGTGAGTGATGGATGTTTTACGCCGTATTGACAGCAAGGGTCAATTTCATGGCAAAAAAGAGTTAGGGGGGATTCTGACTTTTCAGACACATGTTTCAACTTGGCCAGTCTTTGGTGATCATATCTATGAGATGAGGGTGACAGGGCAGGTAAAATAGCAAGGGATCATAACATGGAAATCATTTTTGTTGTACCTTATCACTTAGCGAAGCCAGACACCAACCAGGAATCGAACCCAATGAATCACTCAGTGCTGGGTACCCCCTATTGTCGTCTTTTTCGATCAGCAGGGGCTACTGGGGGCCTATAGTCTTCCATGGAGCAGAAGCCCACCCCAGTACCCCAATAGGGTACAAATACAATAATGAATTAAAGGAAAATCTAAAGAGCCATGAAATTGTGAATTAACTATTTTCATGGACATACAAAGATATAATATCATTATTTTAGATCTTATTCAATATACAACTTCTCCTGCAGCTCGAACATTGTGTGAGTTCCTACAGATGGAAACCTCCTCTAGTCCATCCCTCACCACCTCCTGTGGGGTCCTACTGTCACCATGGTTTCCAGGACTTGTCCCTCCAGAGTTTTGGTCATGGACACTTGCCCCTAGAGCAGATAACTACCTTATTCTCAACTTTCACTACATCAGAGGACCTGGTGTGAGCGGAGGCTGCAACCAATACTTCCAAGGTAGTTTATATTACCTAAACAAATGTTTTGGTGAAGTACACTGTATGTTATTATGTTAGAAATCATGTGTGTTCTAGGCATATTTCTAGGCATATTTCGTGATATGATGAAGTGCTTTTTGTACTATTTTCAAAAAGTATTGAATATCTTTAACCCCTTGATGTTACACAGGTAACATCAAAGCCATTCCAAACAATTAATTTGTCTTATAGTTACATAGATGCTAAGTATGGTAGCATGAACAGAGATTTGATAATGTAACACTAAATGATGATTATGACAGACACAACAACTGACAATAAAAGCAAATTTATTGCATCAGTATACGAAATTAAGAATTACCATAATACAATACTTTTATCACCAGTATAGTGTCATCATATAGCGTCATCTTCACTATTGTGACTTGGTTATGTTTCCTGACTGATAGCCTAGTATAGCTAATTGTGTTGCCCACAATTATTTTACTTTGCAGTGGTTGACCTTGCTCCAGAGGCTATACAGCTTCGTCAACAAGAAGTCAAACTTCTCAAACTTTGTGGGGATACAACTCTGTATATCCCAAGAACAAGAATAAAGGCATGTACATAAGTGTATTGTAACCCAAATATACCTTTAAATTCATTGCAGTTACATGTGATAATCTACACTACATAAGATACATCAACTCTTATAGATATGAAACAAGACACTTTGATATTTTGTAGCTACCACCCCAAGAAAAAGTGGCCTTAGAGCTGAATACATTGCAGTCAACGTTCTACCAACAATGGGAATTCAAGATGTCCTATAGTTCAGATATTATGACAAAGCCAAATTATACATCAGGTATGTGATTTTACAATGTTAATCATATTTTCGCAAAAAGAACATAAACATAAAGAAATTCAATGGTTTTTAAAATAGAATGATACACATGCAGGCAGACAGAAAATCCTGTACTGAGAAACAGTAAACTTAAGATATAGAAAAGGAAAAATCACTTTAAAATCTTGTGATAGGTAGGCCCTACTTCTTTATTCTCTTCAGCACCACCCGGTGCATGTTCTGAGAACTACGTTTACTATCGAGGCCACTGCTACCTGTATGAGCCATTTGTGAACCGCCATTACCGACCTGCCGAATACAAATACTTGACCAGCTGGCAGGGGTCTGCGGAGCGCTGCCAGAGGGACAACGCCACACTCCTCACAATATCTGATGAGGAAGAGGCCTATTTCATCATGGTTAGTAAGACCTTAAAGAGCCAACATGTACTATACTGGTTGTTTAGGGCAAAATGTATACATATATCAGGCTTATAGACTAAAATACAAACTAGTTTTGCATTAATGTAACATTGATCAAGAAGTTTTAAATTTTTCTTGTAAGTTGCACCATGATACCCACGTAAAAAGCTTTTTATATCAGAAAGGTGACAACCTTTACCAGACAAGGCGCAGCTTTTATATTACCTCAATCACTATTTTTGTTTAAACCCAGAATCCTTAACTATGAAATCCTAACCACAAAATGCTGGTTAGACCCTGGTTAGTGGTGATTAGCTGAAAACGTTACAAAAATATGCACCGTGGTTAGGACCACTTCTAACAGTGCCCTAACCATAGCAAAATTAACCATGGCATACTTAACCACAAACAATTTTACAAAGATAATATATTATGGGCCCAGATGTTGCACTTTTAGCCACCATAAGCATTTTGGCCAAATACTTCACAAATTAAACTATAATTACAGCAGAAATAGGTTTGTTATGTACGTTTCAAGGTTTGTTTTGTATGTTCCAAGGTTTGTCACATACAGGACCAAGGTTTTATTTCCATATGTGGCAAGATATTGTCATCAGGAATCTTTCAAAGCTTTTTCCAAACATTAAAACAATTTTTTTTAATGTTCTAGAGAGTAGAGCATTACAAAATATGTTTTTATAGCCTTAGGTGGCAGAACAGCGTGGTTCTAGATGTTACAAGCTTGGTTCTGTATGTTACATAGGAAATATTATTTTCAAACCCTAACATAGCAAGAAATATTGATCATAAAGTTGCCCAGGTTTATATCACTTAAGGATAATTACCAAAAGAATCAATTTCATGAAGTTTGATTTTTTGGTCACTTTCCTTGGAAAGTTGCGGAATTTCCCAGAGAATGGCCTGGTAGCTGAACGCAGCAAAGAATCAACCCAAAATTCAAAAAGTTCATAAATACTCACTGAAATTTTAAAATAATGTTATAGTAGAAAAACTCTCTTTATGTTTGATCAGTTTTGAACATAGTTGACAATGCCCTTGAGTAAGTGCTTTAATTTTTTATCAATACAGTTTAATACAGTTATAAAAGAATTAGTGTCAGGTTTAGATTATGTTTTGTGAATAACTCTTTGAAAATCCATTTTTGCAGCAAAATTGTGTCAACCAATTTTAGGACTCTACTCATTTGTGGATCTAAATCCAGAGACAAATTACACTTTGCCTTGTTGATGCTATTTGTCTGATTTTGGTATCTCTCTACTTTGAAAGTATCAACTGTCGTATGATTGGAAGTGGAATCCGCTTGGTCCATGGCAAACAGACCATCGATCTATTTACATTGGTCTGACTAATAAATATGGGGATTACAAATGGAGTGACGATGTGGTACAAGTGTAGGTACTATGTTTGGATGTTCTACATTTTCTACTAATAAGTGAAATAAGTATCAGTTTTTTCTTATCTTTAGCACTGATAAAAAAAATTCAAAGGCAAAATTTAAGACTAATATCCATTAGATATGTCCATAGTAGAAAGATATTAAATTTATGAACAAGGGTTTGGATAAACATAATAAGGGTATAGACTGCTTAATGTTTTAAAAATAAGTGCTATAGAAAAAGGATGGTGCTGCTGATCATTGTTTCTATGTACTACTCTATTAGTTTGTATTCAGAAATAGCTAGCTTGCACAACCTTATTGACAAATAGTACATTTATGCCCAAAAAAGTATAGCTGACCTGCTAAATGTTTGAATCACCATAATTATAATGTTCCCTTTCATTACTAAAAGTTCTGAGTTCTGATGTAAGATCAATAGTTTCAAGATTCTAATCTTGACAAAAATGTATGCAACCCCTGAAGACTTAACTCATCTTTTCAAACAGCTATGCAGACTGGTACCAACCAGTAAGCCCCATTGGCCAGTCTGTGGTCCACCCCACAGAACCCGAGAAATATGATGCCCTTGGAGGACTAACATCACCAGAACCTAAGTCTGATCTTGGGTCTGTGTGCACCATTACCTCACTGACATCACCATTTGCATCAATGAACTGGTTTAAACTACCCTGTGACTATCCAGTTTTTAGAGCAGGATTAATCTGTGAGAAGCCTGCACTAAGTAGGTATAGATTTATTTAATTCAGTGTGTTTTGTGTAATTTTATCCAACTTCATGTTCTTTGTCCAAATTCAGATTTCCAAAGTTTAAAACTGAATTATAATGAGCTACGTAAGTGCCATTACTTAAAAAGACATCCTTGATCAAAGAACAATGGTTGCTTATTTCATAAGTCTCAACTATAATGAAGCTTGTTGCTTTAGAAAAGTACATAAACTAGACTGTGCTATGGATAATCCTTGCTATGATGTTTCTGTTAGGCAATGAAATTGAGAATTCAAAACTGCAGTACAGTGAGATGCTAAGAAGTAGTCAAGTCAAAGGATCCAGAGGTAATCATTTTATTAATGTTTTCTGTACATCCAAAGTAGATTTGATAGAATGATATTTGTGGAAAAGTGTTTTTGATGATCCTGATAACCGTAACTGTCATCTTTCCTCCCATGATTAATTCTATTAATTTCTATGTTTACATCAAACTTTTCAGGTACATCAGGTCTTAGTACACTTAATGGTTTCACTGAGAAGTAGGAATTCTTTACATTGTACATATATATGATTGGGAGTAAATAAGTAGATCCCTGCTGAAGGGATTTGGCACACTGACCTTACCCCTAAATGGTGCCAACTGTCCACATTATCTAGAAACACATGATCTAACTGCAGAAGAAACACATAAAGAAATAGCATAATTATGAGCCATGTAACTGAACCAGAAGTACGAGTTGTTGTACTAATATGAGTGAAGATTTAAAAAAACAGACAGACAGTACACCAATTTGCATGTGACATTTTCAGGTTGTGCCCCTGGCTGGTTTTTCTTACGAGGTCGATGCTTCAGTCTCCATACTAACTATGATAAGGTTTTTGAAGCCAGGGAAAAGTATGATGCCATGAAACCTTTGCCTGATGGGATCTCTTACCAAGAAGCAGAAGAGATGTGTTCTGTTAGAGGAGGTCTGTTAGCTCACCTGCAAAAAGCAGATTTAGAGCAGTTAAACATCTACCTTGCCCTCTGGAGGCACTCAGACTACATGGGCAACATTTGGCTCAGTGCAATGGGCACTCAGTGCCAGCTGATTCAGGTGGGTGTGCTGTAAACTAAGCTGATAATCTGTGGGTATTATAGGAGGTGGCTGGACAATAGCATGGGATAAATAACTTTTGTCATAATTATCATTGTTTATCATTCTCACTGAAAATAATTGAATTACTAGAATGATTTAGCAAATTTCAGGCATTTCACAATCAATTCAGTATACACACATTCATGAAGCGTTCATAAAATTAAAGGATATCATTTGGAATCAATTATACCACCGTAGTATGTGATAATGCATGATATGGTTAGACGTTCTTACAAATGTGTTTTTTGTGTTTTCAATTGATCCAAACTATTTCACATACAGTGCTTTTCAAATACATTGTAGTTGTGAATTGAAAAATAACATAAGATATTCTGCTGTTTCAATTCTCAAAAAAGAGAAATGCTGCGTAGGGAATCCTATATAATTTGTATATAAACAACATAACAACCTTAGGGGGAAAGATCCCTCTAATGTTATTATGTTTATCCTACTTTTATCAAGACTTGACCTTACTCAATCAAGATGTAATATATTTCTAAAAAGTTCAACCATTTTTAAGAAGGATGTCTAACAACGGGGGGAAATATCCCTCCAGCCCTGATGGAACATTTGCTTCCCTATCACCATTCCCTTTGCAACAGATAGTCATGAATCTTGTTTTACCAAAGTTAATTGTCAATTTGATAACTAAATACTATTTCATTAATGTCCTAATAGCATCAATCAATTAATGCTCGCAGTCTGGAGCCATAGTACTTATTACTGTATAATCGCATAAACATTTATAGCCCCTTTCTTTTTCTCAAAACCATAGGTCATTTATATATAAGGTAAACGGCAGCAGGCAAATTATGGATCCTTAAGGAAAGCAACAATTGACATCAGTAAAATCAGAAAGGTTATTGCCTATTTTCGTACATTGTTTCCTATTTGACAAATACGATCTAAACCAAGCATTTTCTATTCCTTTTACACCATATTTAATCAGTTTTTTAACAAGATATCATAAATGCTTTGGCATAATCATATTTAGATGTCATCCTGTTTGTTCCTATAGATATTAAATAGCTCCATTGGCAGTATGTCTCCAGTAAGACTGCAAGTCCAATTCATAACGTAGTTCCGCATTATGAGGACATAACACTCGCATGAAAGGAAAAAAATTATTAATGTCCAATATGTAAATACCAGTCACAAGAACAATCCAAAGGGTACCATCCACTTATGATCAACCACACCCAGCCAATGCTCCTGCCTGACTACTAGTCTATCCGATTCAATTCCAATGATAGAACCTAGCTTACAGTACCAATATTTACAGGATGTTTAACCAATGACAGTTAGTAGCGCTCTGCTGAGTGCTGTGCCTGACATATATTTACATACTGCCCTTACACACTCTCCCCTTTAGCCTTGAGAGTTACACTCTTAGCCCTAAATCTTGGTTCCACATAGGAACGGCTAAGCTAAAGTCTGGACTGACCATCCGCTAAAGTCTGGACTGACCATCCGCTAAAGTCTGGACTGACCCTCCACGTCAGTACAGTACTATGTCTTTTTTTTTTAAAGCCATGTTGAACATTACTTAGCAGTCCATTCCTTCCAAGTATTCATACAGCCTGGTATTAATACATCTCTCCAACAATACTTTAAGACTCTTAAGTAATATACTTAATTACATCTACCCAAGAAATTATACCAAAACGTACACATGTTCACATTCAGTTGTATCAATATATCAATCTGACGGTAAATTAGAAATCTTAGAATCTAGTTGCTCTGCTATACCAGTATGATATATTATATTGGCAAAATTAGCTGCATCTTTACCTTTCAATAAAGAATTATTATCATCATCTATCTCAGTCAAACCAGTTTTTGATTGATCCTAACCTATAACCTTAGGGGAGACGTCAACATTCTCCACAGCAGGCCACAGCCAGTTGTCAGTGACTTTACAGCATGTAGCCACCACTCAGGGTACTCAGGGTCGCAACCTGCTGCCATTTGGCTCCAGCCTGATAGGAAGGGGGTCCAGACACTATCATAATGACCCTAAATGACCTCACTAACCCATTAGTTTATTAACTAATTAGCCCTAATGAGGTGATTAGGATATGTAATGTATACAAACTTTAAAGAAAAGTCCCATTTTATCATTCACCTTAATAATAAACTGATATAGGCTCATGTCTGGCAACCCTAATAGGGGATATAGAAGGCTGCAGTCTGTCGTGACACACAGGAGTAGTAACTAACATTTTGCCACAGCCTGCTGCAGCATCTCAGGTTCACAGCCTCTGAATTTTGACGTCACCCCTTATAAATGCATCTCCAAAAAGGTTGGCAATCATCCTTATTTGTGTATTCAGAAACATGAGAGTATCTGTAATTTCAACTGTGAATATTGATAAACATTCTTCACCCTTTGGTCCCCAGAGATTGCATTCATAAATTGATGGATTTTCCCATGATTTCCATGGATTTCCCTCCAAAATTCCCGAAATTCCATTTAATTGATGAGATTCAAAGGCTGACCCAGCCCTATCAATTAACAATATAGAAATCTGATGTGTAGTATTGGAACGCACATAAAATCAGCTTTTGAACAATATATTGGTCATCTTTGTGTGTTGAATAGTCACAAAAATGTTATACTTTGAAATATTTGGGAAAATTATAGAAAAATTGCTGTTTTTCCAGGTGGTTACAGCCGGTTTGGGGAAACTCTCCTTAGGTGACTATGGCTGGATTGAGGTCTAAAGGGTTAATTGATAAGTCATACAACCTCTTACTGCTCATTGGTTGAATGATTGAAGGCATGTTAAACTGATTTTCCATTAATTGCTACATATTACAAATCACACTATTTAGATAATAATATTATACAAAAAAAACAGTATAGATACCTATACACCATTTCTTGCAGCTCCACAAGTCACATCGTCTGAGTGAAATTACTGACTACCAAATAAGGATAGAACCGTGCTCAACCTTGTCCACAGAGGCTCAGGCATATAACTCACTTTGTCAGAGGGATTCAATAGGTGAGCCAATGATACTACATTTCCTGAATATTCTCCTCCTTCAGAATCAAGACAGTCATCTTCTGTAGGTAGTGGCACCAGATATATAATATATGCATACCCTAGCACCACCTAGAGAATCCCTAGCCAAACACACACTCTCCCCACTGAGCTGTGAAACACACTGTGTCCCTCTGAACTATGAAAATAACATTGCAACAGTGAATATAGAACTAACTTGGCCAATCTATAATTATATAAGTATCATAAGTAGCATAGGTAGCCATAGTAACATCTTAATATATGCACAATATTCATTGAATGTCTTATCTCGTATTCCAGTTGTAACAGAAGGGTGCACTACAGAAGAATTCCAGTGCAGAAATGGGGTTTGCATCTCAGTAGATTTTATCTGTGATGGCCAAAATGACTGCTTTGACAATTCAGATGAGATTACTTGCCTGGGTAAATGACTTTCTCACCAGTCCGTAAGCTGAAGGCACAAACATAACATTTTATGGGTGATAATAATGGTATTAAAGCACAACATGTATGTGAACATTTATGCTCAACTTTTAGGATAGAAAGTGGGTCTCCTGGACCTACACAGCATTTAAGTACTGTGTGCAGAAACATGACAGAAACCATTTGACTTAGGCCCCATAAATGTATTCTAAAAAAGTGCTTTGATGGATTTTTAATCCATTTTTCACTGGATTTCAGAGGATGTTTGTGGTATGGATAAGTTCCGCTGTGACAATGGCCATTGCATCTCTATGTCTTTATTCTGTGACTTCATTGACAACTGTGGGGACAATTCAGATGAGGGAAATTGTGGTAAGTTAAAAAAAAGAAAAATACTAGCCACATTGAATAGAAAATATCTGTCTCAAGTCACATTGGAGATATATATCCCAAGCAAGAATATGACGTTATAATAATGTTGCAGCAATGTTCTGTTTAGACCTGGTTTGGTTCTTGTTACATTCTTTTGAGGGCATCCAAAAACGTCTTTAGAACCTAACGTTGCGACGTCACACTAGAATGTTGTTGTGACATACTTGCAACATTATTTTACGTTACAATAACGTTATTATAACATTCTTTATTAGTTTGGTCTCAACTTTACCAAAATAGAATGTTATTATAACGTTCTTTATTTGTGTAAAAAAAAATCCGTTTGTAGGGTAACAATGATGAAAAATACCTTTGTTATCATACAACTTATAAAGGAAAAAATCTTTTTTTTTTTTTTTATAACGTTCTTTTTCAGTAAGTCTAAACCTTACCTAAAATAACGTTATTGATACGTGAAAATTGGCCAGGTCTCAGACCAATTAACCCTTTCAAGACTCCACAAAATTTTCAAATAGTGCAAAATGGACACCAAATAACTGAGGGAATATGACCAAAGGACGCCACTGATACCATAAAGTTTTAAATTAGTCCAATTAGAAGCAAAAACATGAATATAAATAATCATTTCCTAAATGACAATTGTCAGACAAATTACAATATGGTCCATTCCAGTCTTTCTAAAAAGAAAAAAAAGATTGACAATTCTGACATAGGTGCTATGTATCTCTCAGGCATCTGGCGTCTAGGCCTGGTGATGCCTGAGAGATACAGGTGTCAATAGGTGGTGATGCCTGAGAGATACTAGTGTCTTTAAAGGGTTAAAAAAAGTACAGTCGCAGAACATTCTTGTTACGTTGCTGCTTGCCTGGGATGAAGATAAATATTATGTAAATAATCAATTAACTTGTGAGAGTTTTATGCAGAACACAATGCCATAGTTTTGTTAAAGGGAGCCAAAAGCAATATTTTGCCAAAATATGACAAAATTTTGCAAACTCAAGTAACTATGTAAAAACATTCTAAGAGTCTTAACTTTAGCCATTGGTACAGTATAATCATGAGTAATGACTATAAGTTCACTTAAATTCCATAATACTCTTGCCATGCATGCCTGAAAACAGCAATGTTTGTAAGCAAACCAATTTTGATGGGTCACCAAAATTGACCGGGGTGAGTTTTAATGTATTTAAATGTAGTTTAAGCCTGTATTCACAGTTTATATTTTACCACAGGCCTAGGCTATGGCCATAGAATATATTTCAACAGATAACAGAATTTGCAAAATGTTGACCCTACATTGCTTTTGGCTCCCTTTAAGCTTTGTACTTTGTAGAAGAGGTTGTTATTTGAGTTCCAACTGACAATTCCTGCATTCCCTTTTATCATTTATGGTGTTGTCTTCTGTTTAACAAAGTGCAATGCTAGCAGTTAGTATCTCTTCTTCTAATGTCTACCTGAATTTATATGTTTCTATATCAACTGGATACCCAACTCCTATAGCTATTATGTGATGCTTCAAAATTGATTGTCTTATGCAGTAAAGGAGCATTGTGGGTCAGATCAATTCCGCTGTGGCCAGGGTCAGTGTATACCCAAGAGCATGCTCTGTGACCTTAAGGTGGACTGCATGGATGGAACTGATGAAGTGGACTCTGTTTGTGGTAAAGCTAAGATTTTTTCACTATTACTTCTCCTATCGAGTTTCTATATTGAAGTAACTAGGGCCTGTCTCAGATTGCTTAATAGTATTGTAGTCTTCTTTGTACTCTAATCATTAGTGCTTAAGTGATCCCTAACATAACTGACCAACCTTGGTGAATCAGATGACAATAAGGAATGTGTCCACTTATTAGTGGCAGTTTAAATATATCATCATGAAATCTTTTTTTCTTCAAAATTGAAACTGGGGGCTGAAGTGCCTGCAGAGGTGGTCATGTAAGACAAACCCTTACTAAGGTTCACAGTGACCAATGAGAATGAGAAATTATCATTGGATCATATCAAAATTGTGCATGTAGGGAATTGCAAATGTAGATTTTGACAATTTCATGTGATAACCCCAAATTAGCACATACATGTATCTTAAATGATGGAAGTAGCTTATTGTTGTGTCAAGCAAGTGATAATTCATCCGATTAAACAATCATGTTCTCTGTGACCTGTAGATTGAAACAACAATAGTGATGCAAAATATTAATGATACTTTTACTTTGGTAAATTGATATAAATGTACCTGTGGAAATGATGGACTATCAAAATAGCCTTCAATATCATTATGATTTGAATGACTCTCTTATCATCACTGATTAGCTCATTCTCTCATCTAAAACTTGTCCAGTACAATAATGCATGATTAGATTTACCCAAAGAGGTACCCAATGTAGCAGGGTTTATCATCCATATGGATGTAATGACAAGTATGGGAAGGTCTCACCTGTAATAAATTTGAAATTGAAAAAGAAATATGCTTTGGGACATTACATAGTGGTCATCTACACTGCCATCCAGGATACGAACATTTAACCAAGTATACCAGTGGAACATTACAAGTTTCACTCAGTCTTCCATCTGTTTCTCTTGCATGTCCAGTTGGACAGTGCCATGGCTTTCAGTGTTTCTCAGGCAAGTGCCTGGCCCCCTTTCTCCAACATGACAGTATCACGGACTGTCCTGGGCTGGCCCATGAGGATGAGGTTGACCAAAGCACAGGTCAGACAAGTCTTAAATTTCATCTTTGGACTTGACTTAGTTTCCCAATGCCTTTTGAATTGACAAGAAAGAAATCAGGTTTTATTTATGATTTTTTATTTCAGAAAGCTTACAAACCCTGTATTATTTCAGGACAATACAATATTAATCACATAAAAACTTTGGTTAACTCATCATCTAGTCATCTTTTCCAAAACTGGTTTGGCCTGTTTAGCTAGATATTCTATAATTTTGGGAGATATTAGGCCATATAATGATTTCTCTTTAAGTATTGAAATTTTATTAACTTTATGATGTCTATATTTCAAAAAAGCAGTCCAATGGTATCTGGAAACCCCTTGTATCTATTTGGGAAAATATATACAGTATATTCATCATGTTCTTTCTATTCATTTTAGAGCTGAACACATTTTTTGAGGTCCTAGCAGGTGAGGGCATTGCCATTGAGAAAAATGTGACCATATCCCGCTGTCCAAACACAGACTACACCCAATGTAAGCCAGGCTATGATACCTGCTTCCAGCGTTCTCAAACCTGCGTCTATGACTCACGACTGGCCAATGAAAATGACCATTTCTATGTTCCAACCTCCTGTAGGGAAGGAAGTCACCTTCGTCATTCATGTGGTATTTATAGCATGCTTTTTGATTTACTCTTAATGTGAATGGGATCTTAGACACTGCTCTAATGAATTCATATTTGCTAAATCTTGTGTTCTTTTTTAACTATGTATGTTAACTGTGTACTTTTTTAACTATGTGAACACTGAAAACCATCCTGTTCTTAAGTGGGATAACAGACACAAGCTAACAATAGGAGTTAGCTAGTATAACAAATGTGGTGGTTATATAACACTTGAATATGTCACCAGTAGGTAAGTCATCAGTTGCAAAACTACTTTAGAAAAAGATGATGGGAAGTAGATGACAAGATCCATTTCCCTGAAAATTCAATCCTCAAACAGTATGAGATGTTCCAATAATCTAATTCACATAATATTATGTTTTGGGTTTCTCTTACTGTAGCTGAGGTTATTATGCTCAACATTCCCACATGTGCTGTGACCATCTTTCAGATTGAACGTATAACTGCTTGTGCACACATATCTTATATTGTAACTGTTATAATGGTCTACGTCAGGAAGTTATAATTTTATATGAATTTAAAAGATGCAATGAATTGTCTTAAAACAAATATGTATAGTCTCTTACCTAAAAAGGACATAGCTGATACATGTTCATTTGAAAAAAGGCTTATGTCTTATTGGCTACAGGTAAACTTGAGTGTCCTGGACTGTTTAAGTGTCCATCATCATATTGTGTGCCCTACAGTAAGGTATGTGATGGACAAAAGGACTGCCCCAATGGGGAAGATGAGATCATGTGTGCTAATTACACCTGCCCAGGTAAGTTTTTCAACTAGTAATACTTACAACTCTAGTATGTGTGTTTATCCATTACAATGCTGTAATACATTGTCCAGGCTACTCTATCTGTTTTCTTAACATAATTATGTTTTAAAGAGATTTATTTCCTACTGAAATGGTCATATATCGAACTACAAAACATAAATATACCAATTAAAGGAGCAGATGTGCCCAGTACGGTCACTTTAAACACAAGTTGACTACCTCAGTAATTGCTGGTCAATTATCTAATAACACAACAGGTGGCAGCACCTCTCCTCTCCCTGTGAGTTGGTTTAGAATGTGAAATGTTGAAGGACTTAGCTCTTTCCTTCTGACACAAAATTTTTCATTCAGTATTGAATCTAGCGTATTAAGTAGTCCTACAAGATGGCACATAATTATAGCATGGTGTCCCAGTCTAGGCCAATGTAGTGCAATATGTGAAATATAGTGGGTTTTTTTCAAAACTATCATTGTTATATATGATATTTTCTACTGATATAAGGGAGGATTTCAGTGTTTAAGCAATAACTGAAAAGTTCTAGAATATCTAATTTTGAATTCATAAGTGTTGAACTTGTCATGAATAAGCATCAGAGCATCTGACATGTATATCCTTATTATGCCTTTAGCCAACTGGTATGTATTTGCTGGTGATTTCTCTGAGTATCTTTGCAAAGTACTAGTGGATGGGTTAAGAATGTTTGAATTTGACAAAATGAGAGTAAAATCTTTTTCAGGTCTTCTGAGATGCAAACAAGAATCCTTCTGTGTGCCACACAATAAGTTGTGTGATGGACAGGAGGACTGTCCAAAGTATGGAGAAGATGAAAAATACTGCAGCCTTATAGGTACATACAGTTTTGTATTTCAATATTAAAGGGCAAAAATTATTATCATGTTAAATATCTTAGCAGTATTTGAAATGAGGATGTTAAGAAGACAATAATAGACCATTGTGTCAAATTATAATTCAATACATCCTATAATTATAGAAATAGGCCAATGATTTTTGCATAGACCTAGTAACACTTTGCAACATGGTAATTGAATTAAAAGTCATATGCAATGAATCTTGTCACTCTGCTATTTCGAAATTTTCAGATGTTCTGTGTGAGTCTACTTGTAACTGTATCGGCAATACTGCAATTTGTTCAAACATGAGTGTGTCATCAATGCCCACTGAAATGGTAAAAACAAGAACTCTACGCTCATTGGTCCTGTCCTACAACCCTGATTTATCAATCACAAATTACTCTTTTCTTGGACTGCACTGGCTTGGGAAACTTGACCTCAGTTACAGTTCCCTGACAAAACTCCCAAAAGAATCTTTTGTGGACCTCAAGAACCTCCAGGAATTGGACCTCAGTAACAATGCACTTCTAAAACTAGATTCAGAAGTGTTCAAGGGACTCATTTCATTATATTTGCTTAACCTTGACAACAACAACCTTGTATATATTGACAGATTTACATTTGCATATCTGTCATCAATACGACATCTCATCATTACAAGCAACATACTAACTGACGTCACTCAAGATGCTTTTGATCAGGTTCAAACCCTTACCAACCTCAATTCAGATGCATTTAGGTTCTGCTGCATAGCAAAACATGTGGAAAACTGTACTCCTGAACCAGATGAATTCTCCTCTTGTGAGGATCTCATGGCTAATGGTGCACTGCAGATAAGTATTTGGATACTTGGCTTCTTTGCCTTTGCAGGAAATATATTTGTTGTTGCATGGCGAGTAAAAACAGACAGATCCAAAATATCCTCTTTCTTCATCATCAATCTTGGCTGTTCAGATTTCCTCATGGGGGTCTACATGTTAATCATTGCTAGTGTTGATGCCTACTACAGAGGCCAATACATTGTTTATGCAGAGAAATGGAGATCTAGTGCACTTTGTCAAATTGCTGGGATCTTAGCAATGACGTCAAGCGAACTTTCAGTGTTCATGCTGACAGTTATCACAGGTGATAGAATATTTGCGATTTTATTCCCTCTCAAAAAGGGAAACTTTAGACTGGTGCATGCACGCTACATTGTCCTTGGAGGCTGGATTGTTTGCATCTTCTTGAGCATTTTGCCTGCCCTTGGTATTCCCTATTTTGGCAATGCATTCTTTGGAAAAACTGGTAAGATTGATTACAGAAATATAACTTGATGTTAGTTTTGTAACAAACAAATATTGAAGTTTACCAAAATAATGGTCAAACCTAAATTGAATTATAGAGAGACGATATTGTATCAATCTCTAAGAACTAGAAGAATAATAAAATGGTACATTACACTCTATTTTATTGTAGGTGTTTGTCTGCCATTTCAAATGAATAATGAACAAGGTCCTGGATGGGAATATTCTGTATTCATATTCCTTGGTGTTAATTTCATCTCTTTCCTCTTCATATTCTTTGGGTGAGTAGCTAATCTCCTAAATGGATTCATGAGTTCAAGCTATGGAAATCCAAATGTTGTAATCTTTAAGTTGAAAATATAAATTTATTTTAATTAGCAAGAACATTATTAGACTGAAGTAAAACTGAAACTTCATGTGTGGCATAAGAAATTTAACATAATAGAATCAATAGCGCAGCATTTCATTTTAATTCAAAGATTACACCCTATCTTCAGGTATGTGGCAATCTTCATGTCAGTGAAGTCATCAGCAGAAAAGATGGGAGATAAGTCAACTTCAGCTACAAATGAGTTAGCACTTGCTAAAAAACTTATGCTGATTGTGGTCACAGATTTCCTTTGCTGGGTATGCTCACTTTAGTTTATAATATCAAGCCTACAGTATGAACAGATTAAGAGCATTATGTCCTAAGTCCAAATATGTTCTGAAAATTGCAAGAGCTTTCATCAATTATTATTACTGATTGTTAGAATACTAATCACCTTTGTTGTTTCCTATTACCTTTATCTAACAAACTATACGGTAGTTATTTCTAGTATGATTCATCCATTCACCACTTTACAGCTGCTCCTGAGAATACTCGGGTGCACAGTGTATTTTTAAGGTATTTTACTAAAAAATAGACCAATATTTGTGATAATTTTGTATATTGACATGTTATCCAAATATAGTGGTGTATGGTATCATTGGAAAGCTCATCCGGTGATCTTTATAGTTCTCATGTTGAATTCTTTCAAAAACTTGCCATTCTAAATGGTAACCATGGCAACACTTTCCTTAGCAGCACATTTTCTAAATTCTAAAAATTGCAGAAAATTGGGCAAAATTGACCAAAATTTACAAAATCAATTGATTGGACAAATTCTCTATCTGTTTCCAACTTATTCTGACAAAGAAACTATTTGGTACACTGAAAGTGTTGGTTGCCATGGAAA
This sequence comes from Lepidonotus clava, assembly GCA_936440205.1. Taxonomy (NCBI): domain Eukaryota; kingdom Metazoa; phylum Annelida; class Polychaeta; order Phyllodocida; family Polynoidae; genus Lepidonotus; species Lepidonotus clava. The sequence goes on from OW387135.1 coordinate 28,605,668, forward strand.
CTTAGATAAATATACCCTATTTTAGAGGAAAAATTAAATTAAATTTAAGAAAAGTACAAAAATGGCATGGTTACCAGGGTAACAGAGTTCAAAAGTCTTTGTTGTTGCTTAAAATTATAGAACAACCCATAAGAAACTAAAATGTTTAGAAATATAGCTAATTATTAAGAAATACTTGTTGCTATGGTAACAATTTGGCCATATGGTCAAATTCACTAATTTTGTATATTTTTATGCATTATTCAAGAAAAATACATGTGTTTTTCGATATGTTGTATCTTTTGACATAAAGTTGCTATTGAGGCAAGGAATATATCAAAATTTAGAGAATTGCATGGAGCTCTTGTTCTAAGTCATTATTATGCTTTTATAGCAATTTTGAAGATTAGGCCAAATGTTATATGATCACTTTCACATTTTTATATTATATGAAGAAAAATCAACAAAACGGTTGCCATGGCAACCGAAAAGTCATTTTTTGGCATTTTCCTAAATCTTCAGGTCATAATCATAAGAATGGTGTACCATAACAAGCCCATCATTGGAAAAGTTTAAGAAATATATTTGTTCAAAAGTGCATCCATTTTGCCTAAAATCAGCCCCAGGAGCATGGCAGTTAAGTGGTTAAATTATTAGCATAAATTTCCCTTCTGTAGGTCCCCATCATATTGATTGGCTTTGCAAGTCTTGGAGGCGTAGGAATCCCTGCCCAAGTTTCAGCATGGGTGGCAGTTTTCGTTTTACCACTGAACTCTGCCGTCAATCCCATTCTCTACACAATGTCTGCCATAGACTGTTCAGGGTAATTTTTCAATTGTATTATTTATAGTAGTTTTCATTTTGCATGAGTAACATCAGAGTATTCAAATTGCTTGCTTGAAGCCAGATTGGCCTAACAAATGTTAGGGTAGCGACTTATTCTATGGAAAAATTATAGAAACATTTGGAAAGAGACAGACAACTAATTAAGGTAAAAAGTGCATCTCCAATAAACTCCATATAGAAAAATGTGTTCTTCGAGGAACTGGTTTACATATATCAATTAATCAAAAAAAACTTTTGCCTTATCTTTTACATTCAGGGGGAAGAAAAAGAAAAAGAAACTACCTGCAATGTCTGGATCTTCTGTAGCAAAGACAGCTGTTACAAGTGACAAAAATAGTGGAACAGTGGTGGAAAATAAGCAAATAAACAAAATGTAAAATGTTTGAAAGACTGTATTCAGAAGCTGATATGCTAGTTATGTGTGAGAAATCCAGTTCTAATATCTGTCAAAGCTGGAAATTCAAAATGATTATGTTCTAATGATTATTCAAATCATTATATAATTTCAAGAATCCTACATATGTTATAATACACTGTTTTTCAAATGCACTCAACCTCACCAGGTTATGAAATGAATGAATCCTAATAATTGCCATGACTGGCCTCAGGCTGGAGCATTTGGGAAGACCATTTCTCCTTGCACCTTTCACAAGAATAATTCAGTCTTATTAAACTCTGCAGCAATACTTACAGACTTTGTTGTTTTTTAAAACATCTGCTAAAATGGATTATGATCTATTAAAAATCTGAAATGCTAATGAAATACCACATTTCCAGTTGTTCCTATCAACATTGACCTTAATTCATAGGGGAAACTAAGCCTACAACACACCCTCTTGGTAGGTTATACCCAAGGCTTAGCCATACACCATAATACAATCGATATTGTGACAGGACAAAATAAACTACCCCTGGGACAACTACCCCTGGGACAACTACCCTGTGGACAACTACCCCTTAGGACTATTAACCCTTAGGACTATTACCCCCTTAGGACAACTACCCCTTAGGACAACTACCCCTTTAAGACAACTGCCTCCAATTGTAGGACAACTAACCCCAATGGTAGGACAACTAGCCATATGATAGGACAACTAGCCCTATGATAGGACAACTACCCCCAATGGTAGGACAACTACTCCTATGATAGGACAGCTACCCCTACAATAGGACAACTACCCCCCTTGATAGGACAATTACCCCCATTGGTAGGACAACTACCCCTAAGAAAAGACAGTTATCCCTTTAGAACAATTACCCCTACAAATAGGACAACTACTTCCAATGGTAGGACAACTACCCCTATGAAAGGAAAACTACCTCCAAAGGTAGGACAACTACCCCTATGATAGGACAACTATCCCTATGATAGGACAACTATCCCTATGACTATTATTACGAATAACTATCAATTTTCACCATTTAATAACTGAGATGGATAGAAAATGCCTTATAAAACAAGTCCTTAGATTTGTAGATCTCGGGATATAGAAATAATGTTCAGTACTTAGGTTGTTTTGATATCAAAAGTCACGTTGCTAGGTCGCATGATGCGGCCGTTTGTTTATTTTTTGTCGTAACGTTTTCAAATCAATATTTTCGTCAATATTCAATCAATTGTCTTGATCCAAAAACTGAAATGAAGAGATATTATTGCTTAGAATGTCCATTTAAATTTATAGATTCATGGGGGCTAAAATAAATCCAGTACAGACCTCGGTATGATATCAAAATAGTAATTGCCCTGGTAGTCAAGGTCTCTGGCTTACGCTGCGCTTCAACCCTCGACCATTGACTACCAGGGCAATAACTATTTTGATATCACACCTCGGTCAGTACTATATATGTATTTATTAAATTTTGTTTATAGTGCAAAATTGTTTCATTACCCGTATTGAAACAGTACACCTGTAAGCCATTAACTAAGATTGCCATCGAGGGGAAAGGGTAATCCATACGGGATTTCATTGGAAATTAGTGTTGTAGAGCATGTTAAAAGCTTCAGAATGACGCTAAGTATGATAGGGTCAGGCAATTATTGAATAAGTTATGGTTATATACGTAGAGATAGCATGGTCATTTGAAAAAAGATTAATGGGAAGAGCCTTTTAATATGCACTATTAATTCAGATATCTGTAGCTAAGTTAACATCATGTTGATTAGAATTCGAATATTCATGAACATGTTCTTTTGCATAACTTTTGACATTAAACTGGTTTTCCTATTCTGTTTTCAATATATAGGTCCCAAATAATAGTAGATAGACATCTTTTTACAGGGAAAAATGTTCTATTGACATTCCAAATAACTACCCATATCTCCTTTAATATTAGCTTTAGATATGAAATATTGAAACATTGGAGTATCCTTTCCCCTCGTCTGCACACAAATGTAACATTTGAGATATTCTTCAAACTAATATAACATGCAAAGCTTTAAATGAAATATCTTTGTGCATAAATAAAAATTGCATTATAATTAACATTCTTCAGAGGGAGCTTGGGTCACTCTTAGGCTTTAATGTTGAGCAAAGGCGTCTCGGCCACTGTGGCTCATAATACCAAAAGGGTACAATCACCACCACCTTCCTATTATAGCAGTGACCCAGTGAGGGAAAAAGTATAATGCGATGTTGCTATATATTTCTTATATCAAGCCTGATATTTCAGGAGATATGAATAAATTTGTGGAAAATGTTGAAAATATTTCATCAGACCAACTTTTTGTGTAGAATTCAGTATCACACTCAAAATATTCTAGTTTAATGTAATTTCCCTCATTTCTAATGTCAGTGGAGCATTTGGATATTGAGAATTCATCTTATTCCTTCTATTTGGTTACCATGGAAAATGTATCTGAGGTAATTCAACAAATAAAGGGCCAATCATTTGAATTTATCTCTCAATTATCTCCACAGTGAAAACAGAATGGAAATTTTGCTGATCGTTTTTTTATCATTGTTTAATATAACTTAATTTTTGGCCCTAGCTCAACATAATTACATTCGTAATTGTCACGTGACAGATGTTATTGTTTGTATTAATAAAGTACACTTCCATCTTCCTTCTTCATCTCCATCTTTCAGTCATTTATCCCAGGGATGGCGATGAAATGATCTACAAATACTTGTGGAGGTGACATAATTGTCACAAATCCAAAAATGTTGTCCGGAAAATGCCCACCAATAATATAATTGTTATCAGCATACAACCTTAGGGTTGGTAGGCTGGGTCGTTGGTGTCACCACCTGGTGTTACTAAATCACATTTTTCTTATACAACTATTCTGATTACACCCTCCCCTCTCCTCTATTTCCTTTACCACAATATACCACTCCCTCCTGCCAATACCTTCTCCACCATCAACCCAAACACACATCGCCATACTACTTCATATCTAAATTTATTCATATCATCATAAATAGTTTAACAAAGCCTGCCATTCTATCTCATTACTTCACCGAGGTTGCTTTTAGTATTTATGAAGCTTTTATTATAATTTTGTAAAATTGGCCAAACTGTTCTGACACAGATGGTCAGTCCATGCTCTGTAAGCTTAGCGTATGGTTTACATCAGTGCACGCCTTATCTATAACTCCTTGTCAAAGTGTCTTGGAGTAAGGAGGAGTCTAGGTATGACGTGTATTGTATCACCATACATAAGAGGCGTACATCGCTGGTACTCATACAGAGTTAGCTGAACGTTGTTGTGAGTAACCATCCTGGAAAGGTTGTGTTCTAGAAGTTGAGTCCTGGAATTGGAATAGAAGCTGATAGAGTGTTAAGTTGGCGAGAGCGTTGACTGAGTGTGATTGAGAGGATTCCATCCATGGAGCTGTTCATTGTCAATTGAGATCTTGTCACGGAAGCACAATAACACAGGAATGAATAAAGAACATCCTTTCACGCGAGTGTTATGTCTTACATAATACGGAACTTTTATTATGTATTGGACGACAGCAGTCGAACGAGGTGGAGACTGGGATAGGAGCTAGCTATCGTCCATAAGGCAAATCGACTAATATAGTGAACCTAACATTAACGGATAATTAACCTACTATAGTTCAAAACATTGCTTCCAGAATCTAATCTAATAGAACGGGAAATCAGCAAAGTGATTACCATGGCAACCAGATTTTAAATTATAGCAGATTCCTATATTTTCAGGTCATAAATAAGCTAAAGAACGAAATACTCTAACATGCCCATCAGTGAAAAAAAATATATCAAATATAACTTATCAAAAATGTATCCACTTTGCCTAAAATTACCCTCAGGGGCATGGCAGTTAGGTGGCTAATTGATTTGAATATATTAACCAACCCAAGCGTAAACCTTGTGGTGCCTACCTCCTGCCCACTGGCTTGTTATAGAATACTGATCTTAACAACAAACGGTTGGTAAACAGCAAAACCTTTCATTATGCAAAACAATCAATGTTAGGCAATTTTCTGTAGGATGCTGTTTTAAAACTGAACATTATTGGAAACATTCTTTAAAAGCCTTCTTTCATTAAGTTGATAATGTTACTGTGGTGTCGGGGGTTCACCAATGGGATTGAAAGAAGGTTCATATATCTATAGTTCTAAACTAATAAACTACATTAGCAATTAATTACTTTAAATTTATATTTGGTAGCAAATTAGCAACCCAGACAAGATGTGACGTAACGGTCACATCATGAGACGTTCTAATAAGGTTGTGTGACGTTCCTAAACATCATCAGAACCTTCTGTGACGTCACATCCTTGGCTTGGAAAAGACATAGAAATGGCCTATACGAATTCTACCAATGAACTGAGATGCTTTTTAGTCTGATAGATTTTAGAGTCTGACTGTGTCTCGTGCGAGTCGTAAAATCACTGTCTTCTTAAAATTTAAAATAAGCTTACCAAAGCTACCTTATCATAACAAGTCCTGCGATGTTCCAACCACAACACGGTTGCCAGCAACGCAACTTAATTTAACTATAAAAACATTGGTATTGCGAAAAACCATGCCTATCTGTCAATAGTTTTCAAGGTACATTTTGACCGAATTATATATCCCACAAGGTAAAAGGAAGGATGTGCTTATATATGGTAATTTATCATTTATCTAACACTTATCACCATATCACAGAACCTTTAGTTTTAAAATAATGAGGTGCTACTTGTTATTTTCTTTTGTGAAGGTAACAGTGGGCTGTCCGAATGGTGTGCCGTCACGAATGGTGTAGTTGTAGAAAGTTTAGTAAGCAGGCAAAGAAGTGATAGCCTATAATGATATTATGTAGAGTACATGTCCTTTCCCTTTGTCTTTTTTCCAATTCTGCATGTGTGCATGTTTCTCAGCGTACAGACAGCTATCTATATCATCTTTATGAACAGAGACTCTTTGCAGCTAATTAGTACCCCTTAAAAAGGTCTTTCTGAACGTCAAAAGAATGCTAATTCTTTCATCTCAAAAACAGTGCTTCCAGGAGGACCCTATTTTTCTCTCTCTGCCTTTAATTCCAGCTCAGTCTTCGAACCATCCTACCATTAGCAGGTAATATCCCGAGTCTCACCTTTAATTAACATGACGCGTGTGATCCACCTCTCGGCCACTCCCATCGGTGCATGCAAGACACCACTTTGATGTTTGGAACATAGGGGGACAGCACCTACAGGACCTTAAGGATCATCGATAATGTAGTTTTTACGCTTTCTCTGACGCCCCATCTATCAGTCTATGTGCGTCGTAACCACAAAAACATATTGAATTTTTGCGACACTCCCTTCTCAATATGGCGATCTTAGAAGCCACTACGAGTTGGAGAGAATGATAATTATTCTCTTATAATTATTGTTATTCTCTTATAATCCGCTCTCATAACTTGTAATGTGTATAGGTGTCTTTTAACAGCGAATAAGCTCGTTTTCAGTAATCAATTGGTCGTTTGAAGAATGCATGGGGTTTTGCGGAAAATATCCTAGCTCAACGGTTTTCTGTTCACCTTTTCACTTGAACGCTAAATCTAGGATTATACTGACACATAAATAGCTTAATGCTTAGACATTTTGCAGCTATTGACTACCATTAAATTGCTAATGCTACATTTACACAGGTAACGGATCCTTCACGTCTGTGGAATGTTTAAGTATGGATTGTAGAAAACAATAGTACGTGCCTTTACAAGAGGAACTTTGAATTCATGATTAACAAAATGCACTTGAGTCCCATGTAGAGTCTCCTCGTCCTAATTTATCATGGTCCGACCCAAAGAGGAGGGCTAGTTGTTTGGGTCAAAGGCATTTTGCACAATATCCTCACCCGCATATTGATTTTCAGACTCATTATAAAACTATAGGTAGTGAGTTTTCCTGATATGTCAAATAGAAAAGGAATGTATCATATCATAATATAATATCTTCAGCTTCTAATTCGAATGCCATTAAAGATTAATATCAAATCAAGTATACATCCGGATCACATAGGCTTATATCTTTTCTTTAATACAAAGTTTAGTTTAAATGGGAATTCTAATGCCTCTTCAATATCTGAAAGATTCTTGCACTTTTTGAAGACATAAAGGGCGAGTTTCACACTAGGGGAATCGTATATGTTTCTCACATCTCAAAAGAATTAAGATAGGATGTTCTTAATACTCAGTAAACATAACTCTAATAATTCATAAATAATGATAGGATCATACAATCATAAAGTCCGAAATTCAACCAACAAGAAATCAAAATATCTTAACTTAAAATACGATCTTAAGGTTATGACCAGTGTAAAACTCCTACTATGTCAATAACTGTTTTTCATTTTTAAGATACAGGAAGTTTGATTCATCATTTCAGGCAGATACATTAGCAGGTGATTAGGCCTACAACAAATTTGTTTTATCGAATGGTCCCTATCTAAGAGGTATCACTATACAATAAGCCCATCCCACCTTGCATCAAAATTGAGAAATAATTATCACAGTTGCTTTCTGGTTCATTTCCCAAAGACAATAGAATAAAACAAAATGAACCATATCAATTAAAAAATTTGTGAGCAAACTACTCCTGTGAACCAATGCTAAAGTGCGTCATCCCAATAGGCCTATAGTAATGCTCAACCTTTTATCAGCTGTTCATTGACTTGAAAGCTGCACTTTGATTTGCTGGCAAAACTAAATCTATTGATACACTATACAAATGATGTTTAGAACATGGAAGGGGGATAAAAATGTTTAGAATTTAAACAAAAGAAATCCCATGTATTTAAAACCTAAACACTTGTAACTACTAAATGTGTATGGATTAGATATGTTTAGAATATGCACAAGAAATCACATGTGTTTAAAACCTAAACACTTGTAACTTCTAAACATGTATTGGATTAGATATGCATAGAATCTTACCACATGAAATTGCAGGTGTTAAAAACCTTAACATTTTCTACTTCTAAACATGTATTGGATTAGATATGTTTAGAATCTAAACATATAAAACCACAGAGAATTAATACTGCAAACTAGACATGAACTGTTTTCTTAAATATAAGCTAATGGTGCTCTAAATAAAGTTTGGTTTAAAGGTCAATGGGGGATGAGTTGACCTAAGAAGCAGAAATGCAACATTAGGCCCTGGATATGGCTGACCAACTGGATGGCTAGAGCCACTTTCGTTTACCATGTGTGTAGTTAAACTGTTCTCCACCAGGTGACACTATATACCAATGCTCTGTAGTTCTTGAAGATTTCTTCTAAATGTTGATATAAATTCATTATAAAATTCAGCGAATTTTCTAGGTAGTGTAGAGTGTTTCAGAAATGTATATGGAATAAATTACAAGTATTTCTAATTTAAGGAAAACTATCTTGTGTGAGGTTTTGAAGATATACTTTGTTTAGACACCCTTTCCATATGCAGACAGACATAGGGACTAGAGTATAGGTCTAAAGGTTCTGTGACCCACTAGAGGTAAGCTAAGCCCTACCTCAATTCAGAGGTCAATTTTGCATTTCTCCATGCATGATATTGAAAGAGGTTTAACTTTAGGCTTAAACTTTACCTTTTTGTTGATCAATTGTGATCAGGAAACATGTTTTTCGCTCTGAGTTGTAGGTACATAACATTCCAGAAGAACAACAGTAAAAATTACAAAAGATGGTATTATTGACTAAAATGCTATATAATCTAAATACTTTAGACCTAAAGATTATTTCCTAAACATCAAATAAATATAAGCATTTAGACTATGAATACATTGAAGACCTAAATACATCAAGGGTAAATACCTTAACATGACACATTTCTAAACACTAAACCCTAAACACCAAGTATTCTAAACATGTTTAGGATATAAAGTGTCCTAAAACTGGATGGAACAAAGTGTTTAGGAAAGTGCTTGGTTTCTAAACACTTGTTTTAAGTTAATAACAGTGTAATTCAAATGAAAAAAGACATGAAGTTTTAGCAGAACGTCATGACATAGAAACATAACATAACTGTTGCCTATTCCAGTGACCTAACTCAGTGATCTGAGATGGTTTGTGGGCATATGATGTTTTTGTCTAACCCTTGTCCAACCCCGGGATATACAGTATGATGGATGGGCCTATTGCCCTAGGTTTTATCATACTATTCTCCCTACATCGATTTGTAGATAACAATCTTTCGAAGTTTCCATGGTTCCATAATTATAGATACTACCTAATACACATGGGTTATTCACTTTGCAGTATTCCAAATTCTATAAATCAAACAGAAAAGAGTTTGATACGATGCTTCCGTCGAAGGACTGTATTTCAAAAAGAAATTGGCCAATTAAAGTCAACAAGATTGACAGACCAAGCTTAGAGAATGCACGTGGCCCATCCGTGCATGATTGCGTTATGATTAAGGACGGTAATATCCTTCAGTATGCTAATACCCATGTCATCACGCGTAACCTGTTAAATATATTGGCCAGCTGGACGACACCAAAAGACCCCTACGCTGGTGCCCGCGCATCGAACTCACGCTATCGCTGTACGTCACGAATATACGCGGGTCCACCCCAACGCCAAATGCGTCAGATTTTGACGAGTTCGGGGTCACGTGACCGCCTCTCGGCCAATCAGATCCCTGGAAAGATCAGGCTGGGCCTGCAGTTCCTCACGCCGAGTCTCCTAGCGCTGAGAGCGGCGGGCACCAGCATAAAAGACCCCATGCAGTTGGAATATTGCACCCACCCACTGACCTCCAACAATGGCGTCTATTGTGAGCTTATAACATCAGAGACACCTCGGTGAGACAACAATCGTAACTGAATCTTATTTGGCTTCCACTATTGTGCAATATCTGAAGCCTCTATTTCACATACCGATTTTGATGTTGGCGATTTTAAATTTAATCTGTTTGATTTTCTCTGAGAACGTGCGATGATATACCATTTGCAATGACATTCCAAAACACTTTTTTAAAGTATATTATTATCTTACTGTAATTCCTGCCAATTTTCCAAATCGGCAGCAAAATCGGCCTGTAGAATATAGGTGTAAGTCTTTGGCTGTTCTGCTTTACAAACGTGATTGCCAGTGTCCACCCACCTCGATCGATAAGTCATTCATGTACCTCAATGTCCATGACGCAGGCTACCTATTTTGACCCCTAAATTGTTAATGCTGTTAAACACTTTGAACTCGTTGGCTCTCTGCGTCCAATGCCTTTCTCACAGGGCGGTCCGTCATAATAGGTACATGTGGTGGCCAGTCCTTTTGTGGCTGGAAAATGTGAACCATCGACGGAAGTGGCATTACACGGACAGCAACTGGGTTGAGAAATAGTGATACGAGGACACGGCCAGCCAGATAAAAACAGGAATGCCACGATCACTCGAGCATCCCCCCACCCCCCCTACATACACGAAACAAAATAGTTGTATGGTCGGATGAAAATTATGTATGAACAAAGTGTCTAGGCGAAGAATGTACATTGTGATTTATCCTTGCACAAGATAAAGGCTAGCTAAATCGAGGCCTGTTTCGACCGAACGACTATTTTTACTTTCAAGACGAGGTAAGATTTATAATTTGGTGATGGTCGTTCACAACATCGTTCAATGGAGACAGCATATTAGTGGTTAAGACATCTGTAAACGACTGCAAACGGCACTAAATGACTGCAGAAATGAAAAGATAACAAAATGTATTTAACCTATCAGATTGTTTTGGATGATTGTAACCTGTAGTTTATCTTAAAAGCACCTAAAAGCAATTGAATCTAGATCTATTTTCTACTTCTTGCCACTGGAAATAGTTGTCCTGTTCAGATACTGTTACAGAATCGTCCAGAAAACTTTATTTCATGTGTTCGGTGGAAACAAAAATATAATAACAAATTTCTAACAAATGTAACAGCCGACCACTTCCTGGAAAAAAATTGTTACCGTTGCTTGCAGTCATCAAAAATTCGTTTGGTGGAAATACACCTTTACCAACCAGCCAGCTGAGAAGGAGAAGGAATGTATTAAAAGTGGAGTCAAGACAGAATTTTGGAAAACATAATTTAAACCATGCATAAGAAATAATCTATTATACTGTTGGACATTTTGTCTGGGCTAACATAAGACTCATTAAATTGGACCCTTTGGTCGATTGTCGGGGCTGTCATAAGGATTAGGGGAAGCGTTAGCATATAAACACTTTTTACGGCCTGTGTACGCCCCCATTTATCCCGCAATATCGGGCAGCCCCAGATATCGTGCAGCCCCAGTGGGCAGCCTTAATGGGCAGCCCTAGATATCGGGCAGCCCCTGGGCTTTGTACCCATAAGTCGATCCCGCGCATACTACTTTGCATTATTACCCGGCAGGGTGATAATCCTGCGCCTATCACCCCTCCTTGATAATTCATGCGTTAAACTCTTGATTCAGCCATGTATGATAAGGGTTGACATCCAAATTCAGGTGCTGCGAACTTGAGATGCTGCGGCAGGCTGCAGCAGGATGTTAGTTATAACCCCTATGTGCCATGACTGGCTGCAGCATTCTACAACCCATTGCATTCTCATTAGGGGTGCCAGACATGCCCTTTTTTCAATATTTTATTTAGGGAAAAGATAGAATGGTGCTTTTCTTATATGTTTGTATATATTACATACCTTAATCACCCCATTAGGCTAATTAATTAATTAGCTAATGAGGTCATTAAGGATCATTAAGATAGTGTCTTCACCCCTTTCCTACCAGGCTGTGGCAGGCTGCGAACTTTAATAGGCCTGAGTGGAGGCATGTTGGTATAATGTCACTAACCAGTGGTTGTGGTCTGCTGTGGGGAACGTTGATGTCTCCCCTAAAGGGTAATGGTTGCTAAAGGGTCTAACTATAAGGTAGGGTTTAGGCTAATTTTTTAGGTGTATTACGAGGTATATAGGTTTTTTTTTCGTTAACCAATTCTTATATTAGGTCCAATGGTGTTTATCCTAGAGCAATTTAGTCACTTTAGTGTGAATACTGAAGTCTAAATTCAAATAAACTATAGCTATAGCATCACTATTCTGATCCCAGCCAAGCATGTGACATTAGTATAACGTTGCAGCAACGTTCTGTTTGGTTCTGTATTGGTTCTTGTTACATTATTTTGATGGCTCCCAATAACATTGCTGCAACGTGCTGCTGTGACGTTGCACTGCAACGTTATTGTAATTCTGTTTACATTCTTGAACCTAAAAAGAACATTCTTACAACTTTCTGTTTTGGTTTTGTCCTAACCTCACCAAAGACTTATGTTCTAATAACATTCTGATTTTGTGAGGTTTCAACCTCACCATAAAAATGTAATTGTTACATGCCATCATAGTAAGTAACAGACTGACTAAAAAAGTATATTTGCAGAACGTTTCTATTATATGTCACAGGTTAGCTAGGATATGTTTGTGTGACAATGTGGTTACACAGTTTGGGGACATTAGATTATGGGAAACAAACTCCATGTGTGTGTACGTACGTAATTTATGTATATGGATGGATAAATAGATAGATAGATTGGTTTATGGACAGATGGATGGATGGATTGATGTATAGATAGAAGGATGAGTGGATGGAGGGAAATATAGATAGATGGGTGGATGGATGGATTGAAAGATAAATGGATGAATGGATGAATGAATGGATGGATGGATGGATGGATGGATGGATGGAAGGATGGATGGATGGATGGATGGATGGAAGGATTGGAAGGATTGGATGGATGGATGGATAGGTGGGTGGGCGGGTGGGTGGGTCGGTGGATAGATGGACAATGAATGGACGTGTAGGTGGGTGGATGCACGGACCTATGTATAGCTTTCGGACGAGGTGTGTGTACGCACATGGAACATGTGTGCGTATTTGTGTTTGCCTGTAAAAATGCCTGTTCATGTCAAGATAAGCTGTGGGATATGCAACAGTTTTACATTGTCATTTGCGTAACACCGAGGTTATAGATTGCTATGGTTAACCACTTACCTGCTATAGAACAATGTAAACTTATTTCAAACAGTATGAATATATGTGTGGGCGGGTAGCTGGGGCCATGCACACACTGGCGTGTAGGAAGTTAAATGTAGAGAGGTATTTCGTGAAACGCTTCGTGTCGACTTTATATCATTTGAAATACATCAAATCTACAAACGATTTCCTGTATTTTATTCATGACGCAAGTCGATGTGTTCCTTGGTATTATAGATTTTTAAAAGGGTACGATTCATACAAGTATTCTTGGGATCGAGGACGGAAAATGGAATCGCCCGCAAGATTTTCTAAAGATTCTCATGACATTTGCTTAAAATTCAAAATTCTCATAAGCAATACATCATGGGAAAATTAACATGGAATGTTTTTAGAAGAATTTCTAAGCATAATTTAGGTTAGCAAATTACCATGGTTACAGTAAAAAGAATATCAAAAATGAAAAGAACTTTTTTTCGTAGGTAATGTAGAAAATGTTTTTGTCTTCTCAAACTGAAAACAGAGAGTGGAACAAGCACTCCTATCAAAAGTTATGGTACTTTTATTCTCAAAATATTCTAAAAAATTAGAAAACTTAATTTCTGGATAAACATAATAAACGTTATGTATTAAATGTATAAGAGGTAGGGAGGTTCATACATGTTTATCTCAGGTTCTATCAAGAATATTTCAAAATGGTTTGCAGCATTTGAAAAAGTAGGTTCTCTACAATAAGAAATATGCGGACACATTTCCCCATGTTTCATGTCATTTTGTGACCTGATTAATTGCCAATAGGTACCTTTTCCCAGATAGGCTCCCTTAATTTAAATGCCTATATTTGAACAGAAACTTCTATAATGATAAAAAAAAAAAAGGAACTTGTCAGTTTGTCCTAGTTTTCAATTTATGATTTTATAACAATATTTGTTGAAAACTTTCATAAAATGTCATCCAGTGTCTGGAATGAAATTCAAACGTGATACAGGTTTCCTCGTGAAGAAATTTGAGTCTGTAATAGCCAAAAAGTTTAATTAATTCCTTTTTTGAGATATCGATGTTAAGAAATAGTTAAGTGTTCCATGTATGCATGTGTCTTGATGCATCGGCCCCTGGTTTAACATTAGAACCCGGACATTGTTACGGGCTTCACAACCTGACGGCAGAAAAGCGGCAGTACATAATACATCAAAAACTGAGCAATGATCTGGCTGCCAAGTTGTGTGCATCAGGGCATCACCCAAAGAGCTTTCTCCGGGGTCGTGACGTCATCACGAGTCACGTGGCTTCAGTCCCCTTTTGTGTACCTCGGGCCGATGGCTAAATAAGTGGTCGATGTTCGCGCGTTGCCAGAGGTTGAGTGGCTCCAAGTGATTGAGAGCAGCTCCAACTCGGGTCACCTGCACTCTACAGCCATTCCGTTGTTGTATTCTACTCCTCCTGGGTCCAGTGCTCAGTTGGGACTCTCACAGGAGGGCCATAATGGTGGGCACGGCCACCCTACTGGTGTGGGGGCTCACCCTCCTCCAGGCGGCCAAACTGACCAAAGGTAAGTGTTTCCACGATGTTTTAGAGTTTCTAACTTCTTAGTCTATAGTTTGGTCTTTTTTTCAGTTTTTTTTGTTGTTTGTTCTTATTTCTAGCGTACTATCATTCGGACGGCAACTAATACCCATTGAGTCAACTTCTTTGCATCGCAGATTTATTTTTATATTGTTATGTTGAAATAGGCCTATTGGTACAAGGGAAAAGATTACATCTCACAAACTTCGGCGTCTGTATTTCTTTTTAAAATATCCCACCATGGACATCCTGTTGGCCTCATTGAAGGGGAATGCATGAAGTTAAACTATATATATATATATATATATATATATATATATATATATATATATATATATATACATAGCGAGATGTGAAAAGCATGATTTCTCGTGGGTAAACTGATGCACTAGTGTATCAGTTTACGGTTGTTTACATACTGTCACATGGCTGTGGTGAAAGTAGTGGTTAAGTTCGGCCCCAACGACCCGGTCACACCACGCGCTGATGAACTCAGGCAGCTTAACATCCGCATGGGTACAGAAACAATACAGACGGTTCTATTGTTTGGGAGGTTAATATGTTTCGTATCAAATGTGCCTAAACTCATCCAAAATATTGAGACTTTTTCTAATATTCCATAACTAGATTTTGAAATGAATTAACTTGATATATATATACAACGCGATATACCAGATCCAGTTATAATTCAAACAAATCTGATATTTCATGCACGCCAAGGGACGCACCTGGAATGGTTGTATTGCGCATTGCAACTATCTGAGTGTTAGTGTGCACCATGGGTGCTTTATAACATTCAGAATTAATATTTTTGACTTGTCAAATACCTACTAATTAGTGTTCTTCTTTATAAATGATGGGGGACTGATTTGAAGATGGAGTGATGTTTGGCCAAATCTTAGTCTTTGTAATATGGAGCCCCCTCCCGCTAAAATGTTTGAATCTGGCACTGGTTGAAATTGTTATTATGACTTTTTGGTAAGTGACATTTTATATCACATCACTGGACATACGGCGAAGTATGTCCATAGCGCTAAAAGACGTACAAGAGAGGTCCGATGATAACTTAATTTCTTCGTTTCGGCTGCTATTAGTAATGACCATTGATGTCACATTTGTATGCAAAACGCATAAATGATAAAAGTATAATTATATCAAAGTAAAATGAAGATTGTTCGACACTTTTCGACATCTAATTTTTATCTCAGTTTACAAAAGTAAGCATATTCATCATTGTTCGTAATTGTTCACGTTGTTAAATTGCATGCACAGGTTCAACTGTTCAAAGTAGATTAGGCCTATATGCAAGTTGCTGTATATTTATGCATCATGTTATATGTTGATTTCAATGTGTTTTTATCGCGAGTCTATATACGCGTATACATAGTGACATCCACAATTCGTTATGAAGGTTTAGACACTGTTTGACCTCTACAATGGAATGGGGGCCAACCCTTGTGAAACAGGATCAGACAACCAGAACCACAGACTGTGACTTAAATAGCTTAAAATAAGTATCGATGAGAAAAATCTTTGTATATAGTGAATTTTCAGACATAATGAGCGTTGTAAGCCTAATGATCAATGTACAAAATAAATATACGGTTCCTCCCGATTATTAAGCATAATTATAGTTATCATCCAAACCTTCTGATCTAATAGCCACGTTTGATTTTTGCCAAGATAGCATCTCTGTAACAAAGTTATAATATTATTTTCTTGTATATTGTAATAAACATTAACTCCCTATCTTAAAATTGTATCATATCTATAGAGAACTATCTGTAGAGAAATGGCACTTTAATAGACCAATCACAACAGGTGTGAACACATGGATAAAGACAAAGATGATTGCTTCCCCTAACTTTTGTTAATGGTAAACCCCACAGCACAATTAACATGGTGCATTGAGGTGTGAACCAATAACCACTCCTGTGGCCCCAACCATGTATACAGAGGTAATCATCCGCCAATTATGTGAAGCTGGATACAATGATTTGTCCGGATATTATCTCTCTCGGTGTTTAAAGCACTAATTAACTTCTATCCACTAATATCACCCCTGCTTTGGCCTCGTTGCCTACCCCTGGGCCGACTCTGTCTGACATGCTGACCAGGGTCTTGTTGAGTCGAGGTAGCAAATTAACATTACCTAATCCCCAATGTGTACATAAACATGGGTGAGGTAGACTTTGCAAGGTTACCTTATAATTGGGATCGGATCACGGCTTTGCAGACTGTGAGGATCACTAAAAAGTCTAAAATAAATCTAATATTTTTATCAAAATCTGGTGCCCAATATACATCATGGTTCCCCCTGGTTTGTCAGTAATATTAACCCTACATTACAAACTATTAGACGGTGTAGAGTGGGATGGTTCTACATTTTACAATACTGTTAATGAATATCATAACTATGTATAATAAAACTCAACATCTCTCAACGTCTCATTTGGCATGGGTTTATAAGCATTTTTTTCAACAATACTTTGCCGTTCAAGCATTTAGTAAAACATCTATTTACCTAGAACCTCATTAATTTTGGCTTCAACTCACTAATGTGGAGACCTCGCTAATGTAGACAGTTTGGCAAATACCCATTGGTGTCCACAATAGCGACACTCTGTATTTGGCGTATAACATGTAAAAGTATACCCGGACCTCTCCCTGATAAAATACATGAATTCGATCGAACATAGACGCACACTAAAATATCGCCACTCAGTAGATTCCATAGCAAGGTTCCTCCATAGAAAGGTCTATTTTGATATTTAATTGTTACTCATTTTAGCTGGTTTACCATGCCTGAATGGAATTGAACGTTTGCATGAGACTCTCTATACAACATCATGAAATTGCTTCTTTTTTTGGAATGGTATTATTCCCTTTAGACCTTATATGACATATCCTTATGTCATTGCTGCATCCGCATGGTAAAACCATAATTGATCCTAAGCCTAAATGTTGAAAGGAACTTAATGACACAATTTTGTGATGCAGTGTCGTTTTGTTGCTACGTGACCCTTTATGACATGAAATGTGTCACTATGTGATGTCGGTTTGAAGCACCAGACTATAAGGCCCGGCTCCACTGCCCAACAGTCGAGTTGGTGGAGGCGGGATTACGACTATATCCGTAGCATTTTGCTAGAGGGATCCGTCGGGTCTTAGATGTTGAGTTATTGAAGATGTATGACTCGATCATCGGGTCTTTGGGGTGTGTGCACTAGCTTTGCATATATCTTAGTGTACCAGTAAACTATATATGTGTACGACAACTAGTCGCAGCCTGTTACATATAGTAGTTTTATTGCTAAGACCAGACAGAGGCGTAGGGCCAGGCACCTCTTGGACCTTCGACAGTCGGGCTGAGATCAGTTTGGCAATGGAGCCGTGGCTTTAGTGGTTCTGGAGCACTGGGTTCTTTCACCCTTGCTCCTGGATGGTTGGATATATTCTAAGGTAGAGACCATACCCCTACACTTCTACCGAAGCAGGTATTCTTTTGTATGCAGTGTCTTATAGGCAAGGCACCACATACAATGGCTGATGGCACTAGACCTTTGATAATCATGTTGTTGACCAGAAGGAGAATGTCTAATACCACACACAGTAGAGAAACTTAACCTCGTAAGCCCATTTTCCCTGGGCAATTTTTCACTGCGATCTTAAAATCGCAATCATGAAAAGCTATCATTTTGACTAAATAATTACATACCCTTATGATGAGACCAACACCCTACTACTGTGCCGCCAGGACACCCTAAAATATATCTGTATACATCCATACATTATATATGTACATAATATACAAATATTCTCCCTTGTGAATTTGTTATTCATATTGTATTACAATTTCTCTGCAGCAGAAGAAGAGGTGACCACGGCTGAGACCCTGGACTACAACTCGTGTTACAAGCGGTGTGACGAGGCATATTTCCCCGGCTACCCCTGTTACTGCAACCCCTCCTGTGACCAGTATGAAAACTGCTGCGTCGACTACTATGCAGAATGCAGACGTGAGTAGGCATTTGATATTGCTATTGGTTCATCAGTATCATAATTTTACTTGTTATTCCCGAAATTAGCTCAGCTTTATTATGGAATGACATGTTAGAAAAGGTTTGTTGTAGCAATGAGGGTATTAAGTGTCAGATCATTTTCATCCCGATTCACTGTTTCCCTGTTTTCCTGTTTTCCTATTATGTTTTTCTCCTCTCTTTTCACACTGTATGATTGGAACATGACGTACAACCATTTAACTTTGAAAAGAAAATATTTAAAGGGTGATATATTAACACAATTGTACTGCATGCTCTCTAGAAATAAAAACTCGGGTCATAAATATCAAAGTTGCAGGGGGATTTCACCGGACAAATTGACCTGCACAGTCGTTCAATAGGGTATGTGCGTGCAAAAAGCTCAGTAAATCAGCTTTACTGCATGGTACCTTTTATGTGAATGCAGGTGACACACTTAGACCAGCGGTCACGTTTCAATGTGAACTGCTCATTCTAACGGTTCATTGCATGGTGTAGCCCTGTCTCTAGTGCCTGTAGTTGAAATAAAAGTTTGACCAGATGTATCAAGACTAGGCAGTTCTTTTATGAGCCTTTGACATCCTTTCTTGGATGGCTGGTTGCCTCAAACATGAATAGAACATCTAACAGTCTTGTCATAACTGAATATTTGGGACTGTTATGCACGACCATACAATAAAAAGTGGGTCGATAACTTTCATTGATAGTGGTCAGTCAAATCTGATACAACTGGCCACCAGGTGCTCCAAACACATGCCAAGATACAGGTTTTGTAGTGGCTGTCCATTTTTTAACTCTTATTTGGTCGACATAAAAGGCCTTTTTTATGGCCAGCTGGAGTCACTTCCAACCGCTATTTGCGAACATTGACTGGTGTAATTAAAATTATTTTTATCGTGAATTGAATTTATACAAAAAGAAATTTTGAGTATGGACTAGACTAACTTAATCAAATAAAGAATAACTGCTAGATTAAATATGTTTTTTTTACATTTTGCATGAATGAAATGTTAACATCGACTGGCAGTCAAAGAACTGCTCGTTTATAACTAAAAGTACGTGATAACTGTTTGCCTAATGTCTGTTCAGAAGCATACAATCATAATCAAAGCTTCAAAACAAAGCGGCAACTTTGAACAATCAGAGCAATAGTGGATAGTTGATTATACTTAATTACAAAATGCATACATGTGCATACATCGATATGCAATTCAGTAGCCATTGATAATTGTTGATTGATACATGCAAGCACTTTGGTGACTATTGTAATAAGTTGGGTGGGGCATCAAAATGCCAAATTATTGAAGACCTCTCTGCATGGGAGTAACTCCGAAAGAAAGAAAAGGCTGTTGTGTAAGCTCTTTCATTTAATAGAAAAAGTCGATATACGTTCATAACTACCTATAATTATGCACCACATAACGCGGTAGGAGTGGATGAATAGGGCGTGTCATATTGCTTAACATAATTATAAATTGTGAAGCCCCACTGACTTTCGATTATACCATCCAATCTCCGTGTGAAGAGTGGTGGGCGTGCACAGTGCTACAAAGACTCTAACGGGCATCATTGTTATCTTTAATCAACTGTTGATGATAGTCTGATTATTGCATATGATATTCTCAATTGAAGGTTAAGCACTTATCTTATAGAAACAAAGATTGCGATTATAGTCATTATAGTCTTATGCATTATGGTCATTTTCGTCCGTTGATTGCTTTTTTAAAATTGGTTTGGGGCCTTCCATTTAGTACGTACGCACATTTTCAAAAATCTCAGACCCCACCCCCACCCCCCTTAGGCAAAAATACGCATTGAATATGAACTTGACTGTACTCATATTTTCAGAAATCTCATACCCTCCCCCCCATGCATACGTAGGCCTACTAATTGGAATGCCCCTTTATCACTATTTGAAAAGCATAACATTGTACTGAAACAGTTTCTGCAATAAAAGAACATCTCTTTTCTCATTGGCAGCTGAATACATCTGGTCCGACGAGTGGTCTAAATTCGGGGGTCACGCCTACAAGTTTTTCTCCGACGGTCGCGCCACCTTCCAGGACGCCCGCGATGCATGCCGGGGTCATGGCGGCCTCCTGGTCAGCATTAACTCACCGGAGGAACAGGAGTTTCTGAAGAATAGCGTCCTCCGTAAAAGGGCCTTGAGTGCCTTCACGGGCGGCACCGATAGCGCAAAAGGTATTTGTTGACTTTATTACCGTGGTAAATGTGTACTTATGATAACTGATTAAAATCATGATTGGACCATGATTAATATTAAAGCGGTCGAAAACTGTTTTACCTTTTGTTATTCGTTTGTTCCATTTGATAATGACATTCATACTATGAGTGGCCGTTCGCATATTAAATGGTATAACGGCAAAAAATAATGCAATGTCTCAACAGGGACGTCATTGCTATGATCAGATGAAGGAATATCCAAAATTTAACTGCACAACTGGTAGAGATATGGGGCAATAAAGTTGGCATCAGATTTAAAGGCCTTAATGGCTCCAATTATGCTGCATAATTTGGCTAAACCTTGGGTCACAAAAGTTGCAATATCGTCAAAAGTTAATGGAATTTTATGTTCAAATTTGAACTATGTTTCCTCAATATGTGTAGGAGGATGCTTTTAGGGGTTTAAAGAAAATCTGAGACGAATTGTGTGGGCCCTCCAAAATTTGGTTGAATTGACATGGAATGACCCTGGTACAAGCCAGAGGAATAGTAACCCATACCAAATAAACAAGGCTAGCTATTATAGGATACATGTCACCTATTTGAGTATCAATAAAATACATCCGAATATGGATCGGGGCACTGCATGACATTGTGGCGCATTAAGGCGGTGATCCACGTTGCGACAAAATTGAACCGATAGTGAACCGATTTGCAAAATATTTTCTATCTGCAGAATCGGTCCAGAATCGGTTCAAAATCGGTCCAGAATCGGTCCAGAATCGGTTCACTTCAGATAAAATCGTGACGTGGATCATGTCAACCGATTTTTTCAAACCGATATTAGAACCAACAGTTAAAATAAAAAATTGTTCCTACCAATTTCAAAATGACAAAGGCCCGACGAAATTATTAAACCTGTTTCATATTTTAGGACCGATTCTGGACCGATTGTATTATGTCCATGTATTTCCAATGTTATTCCATTCATTTTTGGGTATTTTTGAATCAAAATTTGATCAAAATATATCTAAATGAATAAGCATTCATATGATATATTTTTTAATGATTTTTGATAAGTATTTTTCAATTTTACTTTTTTTGATCAAACAGATTAGATATCATAAATTTATGATCTTATTGAATATAATTAGACAATAAAGTACAAATATTTGCAGAATTGTGATAAATAAACCTACCGATTTTTTGAAATAGTATTTCTATTCATTTATAGTCTAGATTACAAGAAAACAATCGTTTTTCAACTTCCCAATGGATCATGGGTGTAGGACCGATTCTGGACCGATTCTGGACCGATTTTAGGACCGATAGGTTTAATTGCCAAACCGATTCTCAACCGACAAAAAACCGTCGGTCCTAAAATCGGTTTGCTCCTACCTTTTTCATCGATTTAGGAAATGTCGCAACGTGGATCACTAGCTTGAGAAAAATGCCCTCTAGTAACTACCTATTGCCCTATCACCCCTGTTTTATTTCTACTTTGACCAGAGGCCCAGTGGCAGTGGGTGGACGGTACTCGTATGAACAGTCCGGCAGACAGCTGGCACTTCTGGTTCCCCGGCCAGCCGGACAACGCCAACGACAACGAGGACTGCTCCATCATGACCAACTACCTCTTCTGGAGGGTGCGCAAAATGACCATAGAGGACTATGTCTGGCTGGATTACAACTGTGCCATCAACCCACAGGAAATTCAGGGATACATCTGTGAAAGTAAGCAATGTTGAGCCTTTTGGATGCATATGCCATTTGAGGAAAGGTGTCTGCCTATTCAGTTTTAGGAACTGTCTGTTCATAGTCCGAATGAATGATAAATAGTCTGAATGTGAATAACGGTACTTATTTTAATTTGGCATCAGTCAAGCGTTCATGAAAATGAATGGTTATGATAATGGCTTCAAACATCGAAAAAAACTGAAAAGCAATGCGCAGACTCATCAGTAATAAGCCTTTTTTTTTTTACAATAACTATCGATAAAACAGTAGATATATAACATCGATAACATTAATATTGTAAGTTTAATATTAAAGAATTTATTGGGAAATTGTATCGAAACCATTAAGGTTTATGTCTACGTTTCTCTGCTATCTAACAGGAGCTTTTTGCTAAAATATTGAATATATATGGTGTGTTTGTTTGGTCAGAGACCTTGGCCTGTGAACCAAACCCCTGTCAGAATGGAGGAACCTGTCTGTACGTGGGGGCGGCCGAGGAGTTCAGGTGCGAATGTACGGAGAGCTATGTGGGACTCAATTGTGAGATCCAATGTAAGTACCTCTATTGTTTAATTATTAGGTTCTATTTGTAGCTGCTGTCGTTCATTCTGCGAGCTTCCTAAAACACTGTAAAAGTGATTGGAAGTTTAGAAATTGTCATGGCTCATTGAAGGTTGATACGGCCAGTAGCATAATGAAGAATGGACATATACCTATATCATATGGGGCTAATATTCCAATATTGATGTATGAAATATTTAGTTTTGTCTCAAAAGCAATACATTTTCTGTTTATGATATTTCTTAGATAACAGTTAAACGAAAATTATACAACGAAAATGGTTATTGTTGTAAATAAATCCTTCTCATTATTACCATTATCACTATTTGTGTTCATGCAACAGAATCTTTAATTGAATCGTGGAGATACATAAAAATGTATGTCTATGATAGAATCACTTATATTTCTATCAGTTCTATATAGTTCTATAACAGGAATGGATGTGGCAATCATAATAGGCCCTATCATGTCAAATTCCAAAATGTCTAATGCCATGTTTGACCCTTACCAACCTTGTGATATAATTTCATTCTCAAGTGATTGAGGGTCAAACCTGGACTCGATGTGGGGAAACGAACCTTACCGGAAGTACTGGTGTTGTGACGTCACCACTCTACCCACGTGACTACCCACCCAACGTCCGCTGTCAGTGGGCGCTCAATGTTGGTGAAGGTCAAACTATCTCTTTGAGGTACGTCTCTCATCTCTTAAAAAAATAAACTAATAACCAAGCAAACCAATAATTAATTCAAATATAAATGATAAAGTTGGAACAAATACGACAAAAAGATAAGACTGTTTCCAACCGAAACTAAAATCTTTGATAATATTGGAGGAAGCTATCACTGAAGGAGTGTTGGTGAATTTATCGAAGGTTGGTAAACGACTGAAGACAAGTTACGCAAGATTCCTGATAATGTATTGGTGAACTTTGTTTTTAACAAAATCCCAACATAATAACATAATGTGGTTTTCTCCAATTCAACATTGCACCCGTATTTTACAGCATACAGTCTCTGGACCTTGAGTCAAGTAAGAGTTGTTTCTTTGACTCTCTGACGATATATGACGGTGTCTCCGACCAGAGTTCTCGTCTCCTGGGTCCCGCATGTGGAGATCTCACTCAAAACGGCACCGACGTCGCCCTCACGTAAGTACATTGATTGTCGTCTGCTGAACTTTTGCCGCGAATTTAAAAGATAGACATTTTCCATTAGCGTGCCGCTCATCTACTGGTGTCTGTCTGAACCAATGCGTTGTGTGATTTGCTCATATGTAGCCAGGTTTTAAGGTTTTGGGTACAATTTTCTTATCAGAGGGTCTCATGCACAGACTCGTGGAAAAAGTGTATGGCGATTGGCCTATGTAGGCCTATATGAACACATTTCTCAGTAGAGTTCGTTTAACTAATCTCGATTTGTTTGGGAATCGTTACTATCCGTGTAAAAGCAAGGGTACCCTGGTCCCCCTTTTGAGCCTGAAAAACCTAAGATCTTCAACTTGGTCACACAACATGTACATTGTGATAACACAAAGTCAATGGGGATCAATCTTGGGGTGAATATATAGGGAGTGCCGATGTGGAGTCCACCTGTCACGTCGACCAAAAGGTTACATGGTTGACGCAGATTGTGTCAACTTCCTGGGTATATTAAACACTCAGGGTGGTGTGTGAGCAATCGATCAACAAGTCTATTCCCAGCACATGCCGTTATTAAAAACAAACGCGGATTAACCACTTACTTAATTAGACACGCCTGCCAATGTTTGATATAGTGAATAGCAGATCAATGTTCGATCCCCTCCCACGGGACCATGACGTGCGGTTAGTTCTGAAACGTAATAACCTTAGTGATAACCTTTACATCTTCACTTTAAGGTTTAGGCTAGAGGGAGCCAGGATCAGGAACTTCCATTATTTTATGCCAATTGATTCGCTTGCCGTCGGGACTCATTTCTGGAATATCAAGTATTTTTCAAAAAAAATAAATTAACATGAATAGGGAAAATATCTTTAACTTTTGTCAATCCTCCCTTACCGCAATAAGATAGGGAATGATTTTAATCAATTTCTTGAAATGGAAGTATCGGTTGTTAAAGCTATGGTAATATTTTTGTTTAGAAATCAGAGATATAGAGAATAGAGCTGCTATGCTACCTTTGGAAACAATATTTTTCTGGTAGAGAGGGATTTGTCAGCAATGTTATTGTACTATGTACTATACTATAGATGTCAAGTTTGAAACATGATACTAACATGATGCTCCCCCAGGGGAATATTACCGACTCTTGTTTCTTTGATTGCATTCAACATGAAACGTGTCATTTTGCATGCCTGTATGGTTTTTAGGATCTGAAATGTGAGTGGTAAACTGGAAATATATATGGTTAATATAATATGGTTATCACATATTGCCCAATGTATCTCTCATCAGAAATTAAGCTAGAAACTCCATATAAACCTCTTGAGTATCGGTAATTTGTAATCTGGTCAACCTGCAATCTTATCCAGGATCCTTTGCTTATTTTCCTTGACTAGATGAAATGTCGGGAAAAACGTTTGACACCAATTTCGTATTTAGGGCTTCCTGAGCTTTACCTGCAGGTTAGCCTAAATCAGGATGCATCTGGGATAAATGTCGAAAAATCACAAGGCTTTAACATATTAATTTACATTAGTCATATAATTATTTGTTCTTAGACATGGTGGAAAATAGTGATCATTATTATACCATTTGTTTAAACACATATTTTCTAAGTTGATTGGAAATTCATTCATTATAGTTGGATATATTATGACTTTTCTTTCTATAGTTTTTCCAGTGATTCTTCCGGAAAAAAAGTAGTCCAAATTAGCGTGCAGGTGCTTAAAATACTGTAAATCAGTTATCTGATGTAGGGAGAATGCATGTATCTATCGCTGCTTTTAGAAAGATATATCTATTGTCAACATCGATCCCCCTTTTTAGGTAAGCCCCACCTTTAAGTCCTTGCCCCTGGACCAAAAATATCTTCCAGTGCCCTTTTACCTGATGGCAAATTATCTTTGAGTCTTAATTCAGTTGCCTATAGAAACAATATTGAATGCCTACTCTCAGCGTCCAGACAAACATACACAATGGACAAGATGACGTTTAACACTCTGGCTTTTCCTGGGTCAAGTGAATTGCAAATACCGCATTATCTAGAAACTATGCTTGGAGAGACCTTTCAGAAAGAATTGTGTTACTGTATATTGAGAAAAATATATGCTCATATATTTCATTTGATACCAACGATAAGCAATACAAAAATTTGTAGGCCTAATTAGAACTTTAAATGTTAATTATTAACAATGGAGTTTAGATTTTGAAACTATTAAAGGTGTAACTGTGTCACCGAGGGACGATATTTTGCCAATGAAAGGAGTATCCAGATAGAATGGTTATTCATCTATTGGATCCAACGCCGTTCCTTGCAGACTTCCTCTGACTACTTCCGGTCCGACAGCGTTGATTGACTTCCGGACAGACGCGTCCCAGAGTGGCGGAGGGTTCCGACTGACATACAATGCCGACAGTAGGTTTCCTCTTTCAGTCAACAGTTGGAAAAAGTCATCATTTCAGGCATTGTGCACATGCAGGTTATTTTGAAATGCATACTGTACATTGTATGTCCTGGCATTTGAGGGGAGGGAGCTATAAAAAGATGCAGGTCTGAGGTGTTACATAATGTGTTTTACCCTATTTTGTTCCATTGGTTTTATCGGAAGATGAAGAGAATTATGGGTTGTTACACAGTGTACGTTGTATATTTTCATATTCAAGGTCTAGCTATAGGAAAATTACAAAGGAAATGGGCGTTAGACTTTTGGGAGTCACTTAATATGTATACTACTGTAGAGCTATTGGTGGGGACTCCCTCAGTCAGTTCTTTCTATAGTCATTCGAAATTCTTTGTCATCAATATCCGGGTGAAAATATCATGTAACCCTCAGCCTTTCACTTCCGGAACTTATGTAGGCGACTAGTTGAACGACTGGCGCCCCAGGTCCGTTCATCTAGTGAATTGAAAGATAGTACAAATCAATCTAGTTTCACATACTGACATTTTTACATTTTTATGTTCATAGTGTGGTTACAAACAGAAGGAACTTTCATGAATCAAATATATCATGTAATGTAAACGTAACATATCTCTTATCTCAGCGTTAAGAAAAATTCCAAAATTATGTTACTATAAAATTCTCATTGTCCTTATACCATAAGTGGACATTTGAATCTAATTACAAGCTGTACACATGTAGCCTTAACATTAATACGACTGGAACAAATAGAGTTGTGTTAACATAGATATCATTGGTATGCAGTGTGATTTTTGAAACTCTCTAACTGCGGGAGAATGCTAGAGGTTAATGATGGTGCATGCTCTAAGTTGTATCTTTTGCTGTTTAGGGTGTGGTCGTGGGGCCGGCGACTCGGGCTGTGGGGTACCCCGTACCTTTGAGACCTACTGCGGCCGGACAGAGGTCAAACAGGGCCCTGCAGAGGGCGCCACCTGTATGTGGGACATCTTGGTAGAGTCCGGCAAGTTCATTAACCTCACCTTCACCGAATTTGACATCCAAGACACAGGTATGTATTGCAACTTTTTATCTTTTAAGAATGATTAGTAAAATAATGAATCTGTACTTTAGAAAGACCTCGATGCGAATATAATTAATTATGAACTGTTCACTTTGAATTCTGCCTGTTTTGTGTAAACCAGTTGCACAAATTGTTATGAAGTAATTACATAAATCTTTATTTATATATATATATATATATATATATATATATATATTAGATATATAAAGGACTTTATAATTGCTTATAAACAAATGCCACACATTCATCCAGGTGTAAAAGACATATCCAAAACTAAATATCACAACTAAACAAATTATAAAGAAAAAAAACCTTGCTGTTGTTTAATATTTTAGGGGAACTTCTTTCCACATACCCTACATATGAGTAATGTTCTATGTACAAGAAAAATGAAACTGAGATTTGCGTTGTCCTCTCCAGGGCGGGGTTGTTCGTCGGGTGCCCTGGTGGTGTACGACGGCTCCATCGGGCCGTCCTCCGTGCTGGCCCGGGCCTGTGGGCGCCGCTTTACCTGGTCCACACTCTCCGTCTCCCACCAACTCTACCTGAGGTTGGAGGGTGTTACCTGGGACACCAAGACCAGCAAGATCGCCTTCGAGTACAGCTCAATAGGTAGGTCGAGCAGAGATGTATATAATATGCGGATCGGTATCATCGTGATCATGTTATGTGTGCATGCATGGTACAGTGTGACTTCGAGATACCGTCTTTGAGAACCGTCAATATTAATAGAGTAAATACGGTTTTTTTCTGTTTGAGCTAAATATTGATTATGTACGTTGTCAGAATTACGGTCACCTAGGCCTGTGGTTGTTCTTTTAAAATTCAACTCTACTTGTATATAACATAAAATAATACTGAACCGTGTCATTCCGTCCTTTTAAAGATTATATCGCTTTAGAATAGCATTCTTAATTGTCCCCAATAATTCTGGTATGGGTGCAGCTTCGGTAGTTCAGGTGTTCCTGAACTTCCACTCCCAACCCTGTTCACCAGGGCAACGTTGACGTTCTGCGACGTTCTTACAAAATTTGTGACATTCGGCGACGTTTTGATAACGTTCCGTAACATTACATCCTTGGCTTGGCAGTATACATTATATAATATGTAAACTTAAAAACAAAGATAAATAGCTGTAAAATTTCCAAACTTTTGCACCAACCTCTCCCCTCCTTCTGTGTGCAGACCCGTCCTCCTGGCGGGTGGTGACGCCCCTGGTGACCACCGACCTGCGGCGGGGGCAGACGGCCAGCCTGTCGGCCGCGTCCTCCCCGGTCAACGTGGAGGCCGGGTCGGCCCGCATACACACCTGGATGGTCCGCTGCCCGGTCGGCGACCGCCTCTCCTTCAACTGGACACTCTTCTCTGCCGCCGGAGCAAGTCTACAGGTAATGTGTGGATTGTGACGTTTGGGTTTACTTTACTCCTAGGCCTATCAGGAGTCCGTGCAATTGTTATTTTGACGTGGCATTGGACAATGACAGAAATGATATGCATTCGCAAAGTGCATTACATGATTATTATGTGATTCCTGCACCTTTTCTCATACAATTTGCCGAGATCAAGGACATCATATTCTTATGTAACTTTAATTGACACAAATCATGTTTTAATCAAATAATCTTATATCAGTTTATCGATACCTAGAAACCCTAAAACACAGATACGTAAAGGACCAGTCTTAACAATAACTTTTATTGGCCATGCCTTCTTTCTCGTGGAAATGGAGGTCAATACATGTCAGTGTTCGATAGGGCGTCAAGATTCCTTCCTAATCGCAGTATTTTCTCCCTACGTTATTCAGATTTACGACGGCCACTCCATCTATTCCCGGCTGGTGACGTCAGAGTCCTCCCAGTCACGGGTCAAGTCGGGTCAAGTTGTCGCCACGACCTTCCAGCTCCTGGTCAAGGTCACCAGCATTAGAACGGATGGCGACTTCCGGTTTGACGCCACCTACAGTGCCAAAGGTGAATACATAGTAAAGGGGTGTTTGATCAAGATTAATTTTGCAGATAAGAAAATATGGATTGAAACTGACCAATAGTTACCTGCTCGTGGACACTATAAAATTTATTGTTCTTTTCTCTTCTTTTGTAAGATGTGCGGCCATTATCGAGTACCTGATTGATATTGCTTCTTATCATAATTATCACATTAATAGTTAATTAGTTTTGTGCTTCATTTAATATCTAAATCATCCGTAAGCACGCCCTTTACTTAAATTCACACGTTATAAACTAGCACTGGAAACCAATTGTAAAATAATGATTTTGCATAGAAACCAGTGGGGGATTCAGAGGGGCTGTGGGGGGCGCATCCAACTCATTTTTCCTGCAAAATTTGCATTAATATTTTTTAATGTAAAACTCGTCAAAAAAATGTCATTAAAAGCGCTCCCTGTAGTTATTACGTTTTGTATAGCATAATGCTTATCAGTCATAGACTGAATAATGATCTTGACATAAGGCTTAAATTATGCAATTATATGTCCTACCATACAAAAAAAGCAATTTGCCCCTACTAAACGTGTTTGTTCCTTGCTCAGCCTGGATGCCGGAGATGTCGGGTTGTTACCGGCCCCTCTACTCGTCCCGCACGGACCGACTGGGTACAGAGAACAGCCTGGTGCTGCCCGACCAGCCCGTCGTCATCATCGTGTCCGAGTCGGCCAACCAGGCCAAGGACCCCGGCTACGACAACGGTCAGTAAATAGTGATATCAGTAGATTGAAAATAATACTGGTGATCCAAGATGCGGCAAATCCCCGACTCATTCTCTTCTAAAATACTCTTTGTCCATTTGAAATTATAGTTTCAGGCCAAAGAAAAATATTTGTCGGTGATAACAATTGTTGGAAGTTCTTTGATAAATTACATTATAAAAATGTTAGCAATATTCTAGGTAAAAAATATCAACAATCGATTCAGAATGGGCCCAAGATCGCATCGTAAGTCACCCCTTCTATCTACCCGCTCTGCCTACTCGCGCGACGTCGCCTCAATACGCTCCAGTATTTACGGGACGGGTGTTAGTAGTATATTGAAATGGATGTTTATAGATGGTCGCGTCATTTTTATATAAAGCCCCAGTGATTTACGTGACGTTTCCTAAAGAAATTATTCATAGTGTTGATTCTACTCGTATTTTCGTATCATTTATGTTTTCATTTCACTGAATTCACATATCATTCTAAGTTGAAAGTTAACATAAACCAGTATAGAAATGGGAATCCTAATCTAGATCATATACACAGTATTGTTATCATTACAAGTAAATTATATATATTTTTTGTAACGGTTTATTGTTAACTTCACATAATCAGCTGATAAATACAATAATACTTTAGTTCTTCCTACCTGTCGCTTGTATAAAAAAAAACTATACAGGTGACATGCTAGTAGTATATGGAGAAAAGACTTTGGAGGTTACATACACGCGATGTCGTGTATATAACAATTGTAATAGGCACTGCCGATGAGGCCAAAATTCGTTTCCTAATAGTTCATGCGAAGCAATTCATCTTATACCTAACTCCATGGCTTGCTTCTAATAGGGTTGTATTGCAAGTGGATCATCAGTGGAGAACAGGGAACCAGGCTGAAACTTAGTTTCCTCGACTTTGATGTTCCACCGAACGACCCAAAATGTAACTCAGATGGAGTGGTCGTGTACGACCCGAATACAAAAGTTCAAAAAGGTAATATAACAGCGTTTGTTCTTCATCATTAGTCGTCGATGGTGCATGGATATGCCTATAGATTCAACTCATGTAATGATATTCATTGTTCTAGCAAATGCACCGTCTCACTTACACTGTCTTATCTGAATTCCCTCAATAAGGCTTTTTTAAGAAAAAATATATACACAGTGGTCGTATGCCAGGTCAGTTTTGATAAATGATTAACCCATATCTTCCCTAATTACAAGTTATTTATGTGTCATGCCAAAGCATGATATAATCCCTTTCGTTGCCCCTCCTTTCCTTTCTTCTTGAGACATCATGAATCATTATTTCTTTACAAATTCTACTTCTCAGGACATTTCTGTGGGGCCTCTTCGTCTACACTCCAGACGACGCTGCTATCCTCCTCCAACACCCTGGAGGTCTACTTCTACTCGGACACCCGCGCGGGCAGAAGGTCAATGGGCAACCTGCGGGCTCTGATCACTACAGAAGGTGGGTTAAGCCGGGTTTCCACCCAACGACTTTCATGGAGAGTTCCTAAAGACCATGAACGACTTTAAAAAATTAAAATCGTTGGTCATCTCAGTCTTCCACGAAGAAATAATTTCTTGTTTCCACTGGACGACCAAAATACTGATATCTGAACGATTCTTGGACAATCTGGACCACTTTTTTTAAACGACAGAGATCAGAAAAGTCAGGGAACAATAGATTCAATAGCCTTTAATTACCTTTGGAAAAAATCGTGAGTAATTGTCATCCAAAAATATTAAACAGGTTTAATATTTGGTCGTTTGTGAATATTTTCATTTCTGCTGTCGTTTACTGTCGTTTGCAGTCGTTTACAGAGTCTTAACCAACGATTTTGTGTTTCCACTGAACGATTTTCATAAAGACCACAAAAGATTAGTGAATCTTTCACTGTCGTCCATGGTCGTTAGCAAAGTGTCATTCGGTGGAAACAGGGCTTTACACAACTTTTGTCACCTCATATTGAGCCCCCATCTGCAGGTGTTCATTGGGCCATGGGATGAGGCAATTATTGTTTACATACACTCGGGTATGTCTGTCGCTGGAGGTGCCACAAGTCTTCAATCAAAGGAACCTATGTCCATGACTCTATCAATTTCTCTAATTGCAAGTTCCTTGTTTTTTAAGGCTAATGTGGTATCTGACCTTTTTTAATAGTCTATCATTTAGATTTTATCATTTTCATTATCATTTTCTAGTGGAAACATCGTGTGAATTTCATCAGATGGAAACCTCGTTCAACCCATCTTTCTCCACGTCCTGCGGTATCCTCCTGTCCCCGTACTTCCCGGGTATGGTTCCTCCAGGGCTGTGGACGTGGACGCTACAACCGATTGACAACCAGTACTTCATAGTAAACCTTCACTATGTGAGGGGACCCAACCTGGTCAGAGAGTGTAAACAGTACTTCACGCGTGAGTACACGTCTGAACATTTCAAATGTTTCAAATTATTGATCTGTGATAAAGATTTGTATCAGTAATTTTGTTGTACATGTAGATCTCTCGTACACACAAGCATCACAATTTTCTTTAGATAATTATGTCTGAATAATAGGAGAAAAAACTGTTGATAGGTAACGAGAAAGAAACCTATGTGGTTTGCATATTATATATGTATAAAATCTTATCTATATGTATAATGGTAAGGCATATTATGTGAATATTTTTTTGTTAGTGGTGGGATCTTTAACCAGGCCTACAAAGTTGTATCATACATGTAGTTCTATCAATATCCTGAGGTTGTATCTAACCCGTATATGCCTTGTTCAGTACGAGAGGTTCCTGTGGACTCGGCCAAACTCAAGCAGTATGAGACGGCCCTGATCCTGCTGTGTGAGGACACCGACCTCTTCACGCCCAAGTACAGGTTCAAGGTGGGTAGACCTTTAAGCCCCGTGCCTACTACTAGTACTAGACGATTGCTACCAAGTTGCGCGCCCGATCGGTGCTAAAATCTGTCATTTCTAACTTAAATTCAATTCAGACAATCAAATTCCAATACTGCATACTGACGAGCGATCACTCAAAAGCGACCACTCAGAAGCATGAATGTCGAAGGTGTTGGGTCATACGGGAGTCATCCATCCAGATACAAAAAGTCACATGTCTATGGACATTGAAGACCGTTGGTAACACTGAAAGCAAGCTGAATGTCAAAACACCCGTGTGTATTTTTACTGATCGTAATTACTTCAGTTACTCAGCTTCCGGTGTTAACTGACTTTAGAATGTAAACTAAAAGTGTACTTTTCCGGTCTTTCTATAATACCAACAGTGAACATAATTGTGTGTATAGAATGCAAAATTTGACTTGATTACCCATAACTTTAATTTTTTCAGAATCCTCCAAGACAACAGCTGGCCATTGAACTTAACACTATATCCAGCACAATATATCAAAGATGGGAATTTAAATTATCATATTCGTCAGACAGGTTGGAGAAACCTAAATACAGCGAAAGTAAGAACCCAAATTAATTATTAATCTTTTGTGAAAAAGTAAACATTAAAATGTTTATCGTCTGTAAAGGTTCAGTCATGTTGAATATCAAAATATAAAACATTATTTAGCGATCACAATTAATCATTAAGCACAATCATGCGCCTTCAATTGTCGCCCATGATAACCTATCTATTTTAGAAAAATTCAACAGAAGTAAGACAAAACTCATGATAATCTTATGATTATAAGAGATCTAGAGCTAAATATAAGACTGATTTAAGTGATGGCATAAATAAATATATATTAGCAGCTCGGTATATCCAAGTTTAATTCATACACCAAAAATATATACATAGCCATATCAAATTATGATTATTAGCTTATATAACCCTAACTCCAAATTCCAACAAAGAACCCTATGATTCAATACCGATTGCAATGATAAAGCTACAAGTCTGGCCCATTTTACTCCCAGTGCCCTGGCCGGATGCCTGTCCACCCTCAACCCACTACCACCGTGGGAACTGCTACAGGTACGAGCCGTGGGTGAATCGCCACTACCTGCCGGAACAGTTCAAGTACCAGACCACCTGGCAGGCCTCCTACGAATACTGCCGGTCGTTGAACGCCACCCTGGTCACAGTTAAGGACCAGGAGGAAGCATACTTCCTTAAGGTAAGGGTTGATTTATGTCTTTTGCTAATTACATAAATTTGCTGATTATGGCAGTGAGTCTATTGCATCTTATATCATTTTTTGTCACCGTCTTTTAGAGATTTCATGACTAAAAGGCCTTGGTTAAAAAATTGATATACTTTTCTAATGATCATTATGTACTGCGAAAAAATGGCAAGTCTTTATAATAATTATTAACCATAATCTTATTCGAAAATTAGTTGACAAAATTCAGTTCTTCTATTCCCCTATATTAGCACACTAGCGCACGGCAATATTTATCTATATACATAAGATTAGATATGCATTTTGATATGCTCTTTAATGATGTAATACGTGTGATATGTTTAGAATAAAAGTATGTGACGAAATGACGCGACCGCAGTAAAACACTTCTTACCAGATGCTGTTTATCCTTAGCAATTATATGACCAAACTAGATTCTTTACTATTTTGTATGTTCTGTGCTGGTTTATTATCAAGATGTAACTGTTGTCCCTACGCTTGTACTGACGCCGATGGCCAGTCCATGTTTGTTGGGCTTAGCAGCATCATGTTTATATCAGCGCATGCTTTAACTGTATCTCTCTGTCAGTAGGGGAGTCAGAGTTAGCTGAACACTGTTGTGAGTAACCATCCTGGAAAGGTTAGGTCTTAGAAGCTGAGTCCTGGATTGGAATAGAAGCAGAAAGACTGTGTAGAAAGACAGGAGCGTTGACGGAGTATGTTTGAGGGGATTCATTCATGGAGCTGACCATTGTCGATTGAGATCTTGTCATGGAACGATAATACACAGGAGATAACTAAATAAAGAACATCTTTTCATGCGCATGTTATTTCTTACATGATGTGGAACTATGATTATGTATTGGACGACACAACTAATTAAGTACACCTTATATAAACTGATAATTAACTCTCTATAGTTCACACTAATGGATGCCTTTCTCTGACTTGCAGTATACAATGGCCGTTCACTGGTTCTGGGACACAGCTGCCACCCAGATGATCAACCACCGGAGTATCTACCTGGGACTTACCAACAGATACGGCGACTACGTCTGGGACGACGGGGTAGCGCTAGCGTAAGCATTTTTCCTATGGAGAAATTCATGAGTTTTACATACTCTACCTTTAAGCTTACCCAGATTGTCTAGTGTTTGAAATGATCAATTGGTATTCCTTTCCATATTTGATAGATTCATCCAGAAATGAATGGTTCATGCTTATGGAAATATTTCCTTTATTGGTCCAACCTTCTCAAAGTATTGCATTTTTATCAAAAGCAGATGATTTGGATGAAAATTGGCAATCATATGATATCATAATAATATTATGATACCATATGATTGCCAAATATGTATGATTGGCAAACTTACATAATAATACAAACTATCTTTTATAAGGAATCATTATCAAAGTACGTATGTATGGCTGACCCTGCTGCTGGGCCAATGCGTCTTGCAGGTACAGTGACTGGTACCAGCCCCTGGAGGAATGGGCCCACCCCATGGTGCACAGTGAGCCGGAGAAGGAGGAGCTCTTCGGCCTGAACCTCCCCGAGCCCAAGGCCGACCTGGGCAAGGCCTGCACCACCATGCTCGTCCAAAGCCCCTTCTACTCACTCAACTGGGCCAAGCTGCCCTGTGACTACCCCATATTTAGGGCCGGCCTCATCTGCAAAAGTCCTGTGTCTTGTAAGTATCATTTTGTATTTATGAAAATTGTCACGACGTTTTTTATCAGATGAGCTCGCTTGTATTTTTTACTGCACTGAATATCATCTTTGTACCTATGTTACTTGAAATACATGTGGAATCGTATTATAAAGTTATGAAGGTAAATTCTGACTCCATTGCATCCTAAGATCATTACAGCAGACATTTCTTATTCAATAAAACCCGGTGTGGCTTACTTATTCCATAATCCTTTAAACGATGACTTCGAGTTAATTTGCTCTTGACCGATTTCGATAATCAATTAAGTCCCTGGTCTTGCGAAGAATATCTTCGTACCAGAGTTAATTGTATTTCAATAAAACAGGTTCATTATCATAAACGTTTTTCCTTGCCAACCAGCAAATGGCACGATGGTTGCTGAGAAGGAGTCATATGAATCTGTCCTAAGAAAGCAACAGACAGAAGGATATAAAGGTAAGTTTGTATACTTCAGCTTAGATACATGTAATTTACAAGAATAATGCTTATATGCTTAGAAAGTTCGTATATGTCAAGAAATCAAACATAGGTGAGATAACCTTAATGATATGTGTGTCCCTTTCAATACCAGGTAATAAGAATTTGGTTGACCTAGAGGACTACCTTGCACTGCTTAAGACGACTTCATATAACAATATCTGGATAGAGTTACGCAGTCCGTCTATCTTGTAAAGCAATTCTGATAATAATATTTGTTAATTTGGTTGTCATCAAAGAACCCACGGTAGACTCAAAATATGAATGAATCACCCTTGAATGTGATTAAAGGCTAATAGCAATCCCAAATTGCTTAGGCAAGAGCCTGGGTAATGAGACAACTTTTCCGATTCTGTGAATTCCACCTTGCCACAAGTCCTAAACGTTTGCTTCCTTAATATATGATTCAGGTTGCAAACCCGGATGGAGATTATTGGGTGAGGTATGCTTCCGAATCTTCACTGACTACAACAAGGTGATCGAGTCTAAGGACAGTGAGGACCTGAATCAGGTGCCCCCTGTCGGTATGCCCTACGTGGAGGCCGAGGTTCTCTGCAGTGACGGCGGCGGCCGCTTGGGGGAGGTAGGGACAGGCATGATGGAGAAAACGAACACCTACCTCAAGATCTGGAGACATGACATCTACATGGGCGACATCTGGCTTGGACGGAGTGGAAACTTGTGTCGTGTCCTTCAGGTGTGTAAATAGGGGTGTATACCAAGCTAGTGGGTTCGGCATCTTGCTTGTCTATCGTTTTCTATTAATATTTTTGGATAGATAAGGGTGTATGCAACTACGGAGCTATTTATTGAACATAAAACATAATTATGAACAGTTGAAGTACTTTTGGTTTCAATATTTCTCAAAACAATCCGATTTTGAGAGTGGCGTCACAGACTAGTTCGGTCATGAACAACGCAGTTCCGGTGTATAGGTCTCGTTACATTCACATTGTATTCCTGCCTTGAAATTACAGGTTTACAAGAGCCATCGTCTTAGTGAGGTCGTAAAATACAGAATCATCGAGAGAACGTGTGAGGATATGCTGAGCATAGCGCGCCCATATAGTGCTCTTTGCTATGCAGACCCGACTGGTAAATAATTTGTATTTCTATTAATATAATTATATATCACCCCTAGCTCCTAAAGATATCCTGTGATATCCTAGTGTAATAAAGTTTATCAATAACTATAGTGTAATAACCTAGTGTAATAAAGTTTATCAATAACTATTTTAAAGCAATGCATCTTTTAATGCAAACTTTTCAAAATAGAATATGCCTATAGCAGACCGTTTTAGCAGACACCTTCTTTAAGTAGAGTTTGGAATGGTCCAAAAGCCTTCTGATCGATCTTCCACTCATTATGTGTATCCAATGTATAATGATGTATGTGATTCTTGTTTTCCAGTGCTATTAGAGTTATGCAAGGGAGAAGAGTTCCAGTGTGGAAATGGAGTTTGTATCTCAGTGGACTATGTCTGTGATGGTAACAACGACTGCTTTGACAACACAGACGAGGAAACATGTCCAGGTATCTATAATAATGACAGGGAAGAACTTGGTGCGACAACCATTAATATTGTTTGTGGGTTGATTTTATCAATTCATAGATCAGACAGTTGGACGAAAAGGCCGGGAAATGGAAGTCAATTTATCATATGCATTATCTGATTAGGCCATCCTAATTGGCATATATGTTGCAAACACTTAGATTCAAAATTATCAGTACTTAGTTTCTACTGCAGAGCCAGAACAATGATATTTTGGGGAATTACCAGATAGACTTCAATATGATAACATTGTAGCCATCTAGAGAGATATGTTATTGTTTTATAGATTACAATTATTTTTCTAAACAGAGGTAAATGTGTGTAGCACGGAGAAGTTCCGATGTGACAACGGTCGCTGCATCTCCATGTCTCTGTTCTGCGACCTTGTCGACAACTGTGGGGACGGATCGGACGAAGACAAGTGTGGTTGGTATTACATTACTTATAAACTGGTAAAGTGAATTTAAGAATTAGCCTATATACTGTAAAGTCAATATCTACATTGATTTGAAAGGTATATACTTCTTTGTATAATCAACTAACAGTACTGCAAAATGATATGGTTAATGCGGCTGCTGCGATTACAGTTGACATATTCATAATAGGCCCGTTCTTATTGCTGTTCCATCATTATGCTTCAACAAGATAATAATTATCAGTGTCCTTAATAAGAGCTTATGTGAATTGTAACAGCATCTCCTAACCACGTGTTCACCTTTTAGTTAAGGAAACATGTAAGCAGGGACAGTTCAAATGCTCCAGCGGAGAATGCATATCTCAGAGTCAGACGTGTGACTTTCAGAAGGACTGCAAAGATGGAAGTGACGAGTCGGGCGCCGTCTGTGGTCAGTTGGGTTACTTAATTCAACATAGACGACCTTTAAGGCTGTATTCCACAAGCCGATTTTACTTCCTATTTCAAAAATCGGCAGTAGAGAAGTGGGCTTATCATAGACGTTATACACATCATTAGTAGGGGCCTTTTGTTCTTTTTCAAATGCGAATTGTTGTGTAGGATATGTGGTAGTTTGAAATATATCTGGTAAAGAAAAGCATGAATTACAGTCAATCGGAATCGTTCAGTGGAATAAAGGCTTTAGGAATATCAAGGACACTTTCACCAGACGTCTCCATATATCCATATTTTGTGTACAGAATAATTACAATTCAGAAAAGCATATATTAGCCTGATCGATAATGATAGGATGAATGAAAGGGGTGCCGTGTGGGTGAGTTACAATTAGTTAGTAGACCTATCAAGCCATTTATTAACATACGATTATTAACCTTCTGAAATTTGAAGCCAGGTAAGGATTATTTTAACATGTACTTGTTCTTCCCATTTCAGACGGCCATTGTCGGGGATTTCAATGTTTCTCTGGCCTTTGTCTGCCTTCATTCATGCAACATGACGTTATAGCTGACTGCCCAGGGTCTGTCCTGGAGGATGAAATCGATAAAACCAGAGGTGAGAGGGAAATTTAAACAAAACCTTAGTAAGAAAAATTGAGGAAAAAGCTTTTAGATATTGATATTGGAGTTATGAAATAATAGGAGAAGATCACCAAAAAAGAGCGATCCCCTGAGAAAGGCCAAGAATAGGCTAAACAGAACTGAAATAGGTTCCCCTCCTTGCCGCAAGATGGATGCTCCGTGCCAGAGTGTAGACCGTTATGTAAAGATGAGAGTTTGCACTATGCACA
The DNA here is from genome assembly GCA_936440205.1 of Lepidonotus clava. Classification (NCBI taxonomy): domain Eukaryota; kingdom Metazoa; phylum Annelida; class Polychaeta; order Phyllodocida; family Polynoidae; genus Lepidonotus; species Lepidonotus clava. The sequence continues at coordinate 28,645,915 of OW387135.1, forward strand.
TTTTTCAGGATGGGATGCCCTCGTAGAATAGACTTGAAACAATCCTATGTGAACAAGGCCCAATAGAGTGGCATTCAACGCCAACGCTTTACAATGATTGACAATTTCAAGTAGGCAGGTATGGGGCTATTCAAAGGGTAAATTGTTGGCACTTAGAGCAGGGTAAAATAGTGGATAGGTGGTAATGACAGCTATGCCTGTCCAATACCACTGCCTGATCTACAATCCTAATCACCCAATTGAACAGAGATTCAAGACAATAACACACCAATCAACTTGTTTTGACTTTGACCTCTATTCAGACTTAAAGCCATGTCAATCTTGAAAACCCCTTAAAACATGTAAACTGTAACATTTATCATAGGAACAGTTTCCTACATGTCAAGAAGAAAGTTTTCACAAAGTAGTTACTATGGGTTAAAATGTTATTTTACCTCTTTAGCAGTGTTTGTTGGTTTTGCAGCAATTGTTTTCAAATAGCTTTCTCTATAAACATAGACCTATACACAGTGATGTGACCCAGTTCAACCTGTCCCAAAACCCGGTCCAGCTCTGTGAGGCAGAGGGATTACGCAGGTTCATGGGAAAGGTGTATAGATCGCCTACATGCTGATCTATGTGTATAACATTTCGTTTCCTCTATTGAAACAAACAATGAAGGTGAATGGTAATATAGAGAACGTCTTTTCAAATAGGCTATTGGTGTACCTGGCCAGGAACCAATGGCAAAGAGATTTCCTAGTGCTGGTAGCAAAATGCCCAGCGAAAGCTAGTTCTCCTACTCTCTTCATGCTGTCATTCATTTCAGACTTGGTCACCCTGTTCGATGCTGAGGACGACGTGGCCCCCACTGACGTAGTGAACGCGTCTTACCTGGGTTGCCCGGATGCCGACCAGGCGCAATGCATGCCGGGGTATGACAAGTGTTTCCGCAGATCCGACACATGTATCTATGACACGCGCCTCGCCCATGAGAGTCAGGAGATCAACATCCAGGACTTCTGTCGGGAAGGCAGCCACCTCCGCACCTCCTGCGGTGAGTTATGTTTCCTATCAAATCAAGTTTAATTAAGTAAATTTCAATTTTTGCATAGGTGTGAACGGGGCAGATGTAACAAGAACGATTCCAGATTGCCTCTCTAAAAATATATTGGCTTGTCCCATTATCGGGAAGATTTGTTTGCTTAACTTCTTACTTACCCTTATTTCAAGTTATAATAGAGTTGGCTTTAATAAGTGCAAATACAAAACATTAACCGGAAATTACTGTTCGGATGATTGATGATTGTTGCTAGTAAAGATAAAACGACAAAATCAATTTAACCTGTGTTTCTTATTTTTTTATCTGAGCATTACGTTTTGTTTTGATCAGAAAATATCTGCTCTATCCGAGTACCCGTTCCAACCTCCTTAAATATTGCCACATATCCTACAGCTCTAAGCCTGATTTTGCAAAGACTTAATGTCATGTTATATCATTCATCAAACATTAAATTATTTTAGCCTATTCCCTTTTGTTTTGTTGCAGGAGATTTGGAGTGCCCAGGCATGTTTAAGTGTCCATCATCATATTGTGTGCCCTACAGTAAGGTGTGTGATGGACAGAAGGACTGCCCAGAAGGGGAGGACGAGGCCAGGTGTACCGATTATATCTGCCCAGGTAAGCTATTAGCCCAGCCATAAGGGGACTGGCTATACGCGCGATAGTCGCGCACGCAGCCGTCGCGTATATATAATTACTTAGGTACACTTAGATACAGATTACTTAGATACAGATGTGCTAATACACGCGGACATAGCGTAAAGTGGCTTAGTGGTGTAAAAATCTGTTAGGCCTAGATAAAAATTTATGTAGAAATAAGAAAAGGGGGGTTCGGGGGCTTAGCCCCCGATTTACAAAGTGATATAATAATGAAAACAGGGGGTACATCCGCGAGTATTTCCGTGCTTGCATACGCGGGCACAACGTCCGCGTATACAAGTAGATCTGTTTGCGCGGACTTCACACCCGCGTATACAAGCAATTCCGTAGGCGCAGTCATCTGCTGCTATGGCCGCGCGCATAACTCCAGCCCAGGATAAGAGCACATTAGAGAAAACTACAACCTTATCCGTAGCTAATGTCAACGACCACTTTGGAGGAATGCCACAGTAAAATAATTATTTTATATACTACTTACGGGATGGCCATGCATATATATGTATAGGCAAGTTTAAAATCCCTGTTGCACCTCAATGATCAATACAGAACACATACATAATTTTTTCACAGATTTGATCAGTTTCTGAGGTTTTGTGATGCCCTCACAGCTGCTCTATTTGATGCTGGTGTAAAAGCTTATATTTAATGGAAAACTGTTCCCCTCTATTGGCCCCTATTGTTGCAAAACGATGATACCAGTCGAAATATTATACCCTTCCAGTTCACTCTAGTGAAGCTATGAAGCAATGCAAAAGAAAGGATTTCACATAAACATTGATCTGTTTCTTGTTTAGGTCTGTTCCACTGTAAAGGAGAAGCGTTCTGTTTGCCGCACGATAAAGTCTGTGACGGCCAAGTTCAGTGCACCAAGTTTAAAGAGGACGAAAAATATTGTAATCTTACTGGTAAGTCTTTCATTCAGTTTACAATGTTGATACCAAAACAAAATTAATGAAGAATTCCTTCTAAGATCATGCCTTACAAAGTATCAATACATATGGTACAATGTATTCCATAATTAACGAAAGTGCCGACACATAAGTGTGGGCATCGCCAATGGGAATTACTGCTCCGTTGGTTTATCTTATCAGTAATAGTGCTACGATTATGCATTGTAACCTGTGATATAGTGCATCGGAAGCTAAATTTGGTGGCTGGAATGTAGGATATGACTATTGCAATAGTGATTTGATAGCAATGTTGTTTACTATAATTTCGTCAGGAGGCAGAATCAGTATGTTCAGTACAGCATTAAGCCTTAAACTAAGTCATAAGCAAAATAGAAACTTACCAGGTAGTGTTTTGGTGCCTTGTTATGCTTCATTCTTAAACTGCCTTAGCCCGGATGCAGTGAGTTTCATATTGATCAACCTCTCCTTGACTGTTTGGTATAACCTTACAAGCACGATATTATATTGCAAAAAATAAAGGCTTTTTCTTTTTACCATTCAGATGTTCTCTGCCAAGATGCTTGTGTTTGCAGTGGGAATGTCGCCAAGTGTTCTAATATCACTTCCAGCCTCCCACCTCCTACTGAAAAATTAACCCGGTCTTTAAGATCAATAATAGTAACCAACAGCAGATTGGAAATCAGCAATACTACTTTTGCTGGACTACATTGGCTAGGAAAGCTTGATCTAAGTAATTCAGGGATTCAGTCACTACCCCCGAATGCTTTCAAGGATCTTACAAATCTTTTTGAACTAGACCTGAGTGGAAACGAAATTACATATTTAGATCCAGGTGTTTTCAATGGGTTAGTTTCCCTTCGCTACCTTACTATACATAACAACATGTTGGACTACATTGACAAGGATACCTTTGGCCAGTTGTCATCATTAGAACATATTGTTATCACAAAGAATCCCCTTACTGATGTTACTCAGGATGCATTTGTTAATGTCCCAACTCTCATCACTTTGGAGTCAGACGCATTCAAATTTTGTTGTATAGCAAAGCATGTCCAGTTCTGCACTCCTGAACCTGATGAGTTTTCATCATGCGAGGACCTGATGGCTAATTTTGCCCTCCAAGTCAGTATTTGGGTACTTGGATTTTGTGCCTTTGCAGGAAATATTTTTGTTGTCATTTGGAGAATCAAGACCGACAGAAGCAAGGTTTCTTCATTCTTCATCATAAACCTTGGCTGTTCTGATTTCTTCATGGGCGTGTACATGTTGATCATTGCAAGTGTTGACAGCTACTACCGTGGACAGTATATCATTTACGCAGACAAATGGAGGTCCAGTACTCTATGCCAAATTGCTGGAATTCTGGCCATGTTATCAAGTGAAGTTTCAGTCTTCATGTTAACAGTCATCACAGCAGACCGTCTCTATGTTATCATTTTCCCTCTCAAGACCAAAGTCAGGCTCTCCCAGGCTCGCTACCTTGTCATGATTGGATGGGGAACGTGCTTCTTTTTGAGCATTTTACCTGCCCTTGGTATCCCCTACTTTGGTGATGCATTCTTTGGTAAAACAGGTAACAAAACGTTTTCTATCACATTTGAACAGGTTACCACACCGTCAAAATTGTTTCCTGTTAACACATCAGTAACATAATCTTAGATAATCTCCATGATCGATGATTCGTATAATCATAAGTATGATATTCCTAAGCTCACCTGCACATCTTATTATCTTGTTGATCATGACTTGGTTTTGAAAACATTGCATGTCTATGTTTCAGGAGTTTGTCTACCATTCCAAATGAATAATGAACAACAACCTGGTTGGGAATATTCTGTTTTAATATTCCTTGTGATCAATCTAATTTCATTTATCTTCATCACTGTTGCGTGAGTATGAATGTATTATTTATCTGGAAATTGTTGATAAATTACTTCTTGAAATGTTTTTTTGTTTTGTTTTTTTTGAAAACACAAAAAAGTCTCATATTCAATTAAGAACACAAATGCATGTAATTTTACATCTTCAGACCTCCAGCCTTACAGTCAGAATGATTCTCGAATACTATTAACCTTTATTTTCTTAATCAACAGACTAATTCCCTGGCTATTTCCTGAATATCCCATTAAAAATAATATTTCTAGTCGTTGAAAACAATAACTATTATTGCCTTGATTTTCAGCTATATCATTATATTTGCAAAAGTAAAATCAGCAGCCAAGAAAATGGGTGACAAGTCTACATCTGCAACAGATGAGGTTTCTCTTGCAAAGAAACTGATGTTAATTGTTGCCACCGACCTGATGTGCTGGGTTCGTTGATCCGTTTCATTGATATGATCATTCACATTTGTTCAAATCAGTAGCATTAATTTTAAAGGCTTTTTTAAAACTAATTCTTAAAGTAAGCATTGTTATGATAGACATATTCATTACTCACATATTACGATTAAACTCTACACAGTGTTTCTTTTTTACATATCTGAACATAACTTGAAAGGGATGCTGAAATATTTCTCTATTTCCAAAACAGGTCCCTATCATTCTGATTGGCTTTGTGGGACTTGGTGGCACTCAGATTCCTGCCCAGGTTTCAGCATGGGTTGCAGTGTTTGTGTTACCATTGAACTCTGCCGTCAACCCCATACTCTACACTATGTCTGCCATAGACTGCTCAGGGTAAGCATCCTAAAGCATGAATTCTAAGTTAATTTAGTATCTCTCCTTTTTTTAAATATAACTCCATATGTTGTTTCACAAATATATTTTATTTTCTATGCTGGCCAGTTTTATCCCAAATTTAATGTGTTTAAGTATGGACCCATCCTGTTCATTTAATTTCTAGTACACATAATTGTGACTGTTTCTATCCTAACCATTGTATATCCAGGCTATATAGCTGTATAGCTACACATTCAACGTATTCTTTCCATAATCATTTTCTCTTATATCATGCAAATTGATCCATTACCACTGATCATTAAGTGCAACGACTTCGATTACGCGATATTTCTGATGAAATATATTAATATTATTTTGATTCCCTGTTCCCATTTTGTATTTACTGTACATTGTTATAGAAAAGAGGAGGGTAAGATAACTCAATGCACTCTCTCCCAATCCCAACAAAAAAGGATTGGTTAAATGAATGCGAGGCTTGCAATAGGCTTAGAACATATCAACAACAGCTGTCAATAGTTGATGAAAGTATACAAGTCATCTAGATAATTTTTTGGGTTTTGCTTAATCACTAATCATTTCATTACAGTTTAGATACATCTACATTTCAATCGTAGAAACAAGGAAAGATGTCACCGGCTTAATTATTATTACGTCTTAGAGATTAAGAAAGGTCTGACAGGCTGTGATTCCTCTTTTATTCTGGGTCTATGCAAATAGAATTATTCTTCAGGTAGCAAGACTCTTGTACTGACACCAGAGAAATTACTTTCAAATCAAGTGGCACTAGTGTGCATTAAGGAATGTACATTCGATACAAATTCAAAGAGAATATTATTAGTCTAGCATGACATAATTATCTAATAAAAGCAATTGATACAGTTTACTATTCTGCTGCTAACTGGCCAATGCAATTTGATCTTGTTCTTTAACAATAGCGATCACCTGACGATAGGTGTCAATAGTAATAGTTTATTTATAAGCGCTTATACTAACTGCTTTCTCTCTTCAAAATATTAGACCGTGCTTTGCCTTATGCATTTCAATTTCGTACCTAAGGAATTAGATATTGTGTACCCCTTTCAGAATACACAAGCAAAGGGAAAACAACTCTTAACCATGCTGAAGCGATGGAAACTGTAGTGACTGAAAACAGCAATAATACTTTTAGATTATCGCAGAGCTATCTCCCAGAAAAATACCAATTACTAACGGCAATTAAGCAAGTTAAACCTTCTGAGAATAGTCCAACATGGCGACAGTGTTTTTTTCCTTTTTGCTGGCAAATGTGACCATTCACTTTGTTTCCATGGATGTTTTGCAAATTTATCTCAACTTGGAATCCTTACATTACCCACAGATCCTAGGCCTATACCTGTCTTCATTTATGAAAATCACGTTTAAAACCTACAATCATGCTGTTAACCATCCATCAGGAGAGTTTGTGAATTTAGAATTTGTTGTAGAGTTTATTATTTTGTCATAATGTTCCAGAAAAAAGAAGAAGAAGCGCCCGGCTAATTCGGCATCTTCAACCATGGCAACAGGAATCTCTGAGTCTACCATGGGAGCTACAACGATTCAGATGAAACCCAATGGCAATTCAGCTGTCAATAATTCTAATTAAGAACAATGCTTTGTTGAGACCCATGGTTCGAAGATGGATATGGACAACACTTTGGGCTTGCCCTATATTATGGACGTATCACTTAAAATGCATTAATAAGTCGTCCTGCAATGCAAAACTATTAGGCCACCGCCACATCTTGTCCTAGTTGCTGACCTATGAAAATAAATTTCGGATCTCAGGATGATGGTCCCCGACTAGTTGGTTAGGATCAAGATTCACACTGCTATATCGTGAACATGTAGAGTGCTCGTTTCAAATTGTGGTTGAAAGATGTAACCAGTGCTTCTATGTTCACTTATCACCCAAGTGCCATTCACAGTTATGTAGTGATATAGAACCTAGATTTGATAAAAAGGAACAATCTTTTATGACGATCTAGAAATATAGGAAATTTTATATTTGTTAATGTGTTTATAATATTTATTTATTCGGATAATCAGAATGTTACACTTGAATGTCCGATACGGATATGGCGAGAAGTTTACTTCTCTGAGGCCTAGATGATGTTAGATGTTGACAATATCCTAGACTATAAGATCATCTGGTATTATATTTATTATTAAAGTATAACAAATATCTGACAGAAGGGTCAGCCGTCGGATATTAAGATTGTTGGAGACTTCTAGAAGTAAGATTACTTCCTTGACGATGCTGGATTGGCGATTAATGCACTGTCATGATAATATATAAGTGACGTATGTGAGTATGATGTGTACGCTGCCAAATAAACGAGTAGTGAATGCTTAAGTATTGTTCTCTCCTTTCTCAATGCAAAGGTATATTATAACGTGATATTGTCTGTTGTCCGAGCTATACATTTTCACTTCCAATATACTTTTTCCACAAGTATTCAATGGATCCCTGCAGAACAATAAATACATTTCGTTACATGTAAAAGAAAATAATATCAAAACCAGACTAGCTTTAGCAGAAGTAGAATGATTGTTCGTGGCTTTTTGGGCTTCAACGTCACACCCTTTTATATTGTGTTATCCTTTACATCTTTTGTCATTACATATTTGTCATTACATATTTGCGTTCAATTGGTGGAGAGTTTCAGGATTTATTAGAAAAGAGAAATCACTTAAAGTTTTTAGATTCTGTTGGTTATAACTATTTCAAAGTAGTGCAGATACAGATAACCTTTAAACATTCAATGACATCAAACTTTGAATCTGTTGATAAAACACCTAAGCTGCTAAAATGAAATTGAAACTAAGTAGGCTGTCAAATGCCACTCTTAGATAGATACTCTTCACAAAAATATATTTTTGATTTCGGTTCAGCGAATCTTTTCAAATGGAAAAGAAAACACTATCTCCCCTCTTGCCATGTATCAATCCGTTACACATCTTATACTTAACCTTTCTAGACCATGCCCTTGGCCCCTAGAGGTCATTCTTTTGTCACAAAGGCAGCGATTGGTCACGGACAAAATACATCAGCATTGGCGTGTTTTGTGCTGGTGGTGAAGGGCCTTGGCCCTTACTATACCCCTGTGGTCAGTACAGGGCTTTAGTATGCCCCACAAGGCGGCCTCCTTAACGACACGATTTATGCCACCCTTAAATTAATAGCCACTGACAAAGACCTATTCTGAGCCTGACAAATTTAATTTGATTGTATTTCGCAGTCTGCACTTGGCAGCCGGTGGGTATAATGGTGGGGTTTATGCTGATGAATAGAGCACAAGGCTGGATGCGGTGAATAGAAACGGTTTATCGGCACTGACACTGTTGCTTCCGCTAGGGGGCAGTGTCAACAACCTTTTGCTGTGGCGTCCATGAAGCTGTAGCTGGAGAAGACCGTGGAGAGGGCACTGGAGAAGGGCCATAGCTAACCAGCTTTTGGTCACTACTGTAGACGCGCATTTCGGACCAAGGAGAAAGGGGCACCAAAGGGAACTCGTGAGAAGTTCCAATCAAAATCTTAGGTTCTGTAGGGTTCGAATTTTTGCCACTTTCTGTTTAGAATTTTGAATTCGCGGCTATAGCACATTCCACTTGTTTTTTATATACAGTTCAAGTTCCATTTTTAACCAGAGCGATGTGCGGTTCTTATTTTATCCCACGATATGTTAACACAAATTTAAAATGTGATTGCTCATATCAAAGTGTCTGAATCCCTCTCTAATTTTGCCAAATGTAATGTCAGTGTCCGTGAGGCCAATTCTCAAGTATTAAAAAGAATGTTATAGTACAATTCGGCTATACGGTACAACCAAAGAATAGATTAACTTAACAATTGTTATCCTTTACTTATCTATGTTATATCAAACTAATCAAGGTATAGCATATTGCACCCTGGATATTGCATTTACTTCATACGATATGTGAATACCTTTGCCATGACTAGGACTATCGATTACCTACATAAATCATAGAACCGTGTGGGAGGATATGATAGTACTTGACCTAGTCATTCATAGTATGATAGGTAGAACTGTGTTCCTTGTTTTTCTTCTCTTTTTTTAATCTACTGTGAATGCCTAGGCCTCTATAGGTATTTATGTTGAGTTTTTAAAAGGGTGTGAGGTTTCAAGTAAATGAATTATTTGATCTCTAACACATGTAACATGTTGACAAATACTTATCATTCACGAAGTAGAGACTTCACCTTTCAACAAGATGGTTGCCTTTCATTGCAATTGTATAAAGCTCGGTTGAGGTTTTTTGTTGTGGTGGTGCGAGAATGATTTATGGTATATAGTGTGGGTGACTGATATAGACAAAGTTTGTTTTCTATTCTTTCTCATTTTTTATATTGCATTAGGTAAGCACTAGAATATGAATCGATCATTTGATAAGCAGCATACTAAATGAGTGTTTTTTTTCAAATGGCGATTAATGCTTTGACCCGCGTTTAGTAATACTATGATCATCAATCATCTTTTGTAGGATTGACAGTATCCTAAAAGCAACATTATGATTTGCTCCCAACTATTTTAAGGTTCGACTTTCATATAGGATCATTCCAAAATCCGTTCTTATACTTTGCAATCTTCCTCTCTAATCGTTCAGTGTGAAGCCTTTTAAAAAGAGGAGGGAAAGACGTCGACACTTGTATTTCTTTCCTATGTCGCAGATCCAATGATAAAATTCTCGAAATTTGTTTGGCCTGATAGATAAAGGATATATATTTTGCATGTACACTGTATTTTGACGGGCCTGTCATTATGTTGGTGAGTGTTGGACTGACACGTGCTTCAAGTGGAGATAAGGAAAAATGACCTCTGTATACCAGATATATACATGGGATGTCATAATTATTATGAGCGGATTGTGGATAATAGTGAGAAGTTGGTGAATTGTATTGTCTCACCCGACAACATTGATGATTATTAAGACTGTAGAAATGGTCAACCGGAATAAAACTCCTGATTATTTTGTGTTCTCAGCGTTATACTTTTTTTAAGACTAATTTTGTAAAGGCATTTAGAATCCAACGTCGTCTATCATCTTACCTTTTCTCAATTGCTCTTCTTTTTGTTGTGACCATTGAATTGAAAAGTGAAGCAGAATACTAGAACTGGTAACATTACAATAATATTTCGAGCTATAAAGTTCTCTTTCTTTTGTCTTGATTTAGATAATATATGGTAGTTCAATATATTATCATCGGATGACATTTCTGACGTTTTTTCAATATAATACAACTATTAAATGGTGGATCCTCAGAAGGGGGTGATCACCAGTAAATGGTGGATCCACAGGATTATGTCTGAAGGGTTAAAACTCGTCACGTTACCTGAACCTCCGCCAAGGCTACATAACTATCTGAGAAGCTTTTTCCCTTCATGGAAATCAGGGAGGGAAAGAAGTGTCCAGTCGGTCTTTTGTTGGGGCCTGTCTGCGCCGACTGATGTACGCTCGTTTGATTGATTGTTTCCCGCCAAGGTCTTTGGTGTGATCGTCTGCTCTCGCGCCTTCTCGTCACGAGTTGTAGCCATCCCATAGTCGAGGCACTTACTGGTCTATAGTACAGGAATCGTCTGCGCGCGTGAGGCCGCATAGGACCACTGAAAAGCCGGCAGTTAATGCATAGAATGCCGACGGACGCGCTCTGTGCTTCCCGCCACCCAGCATTTGTCAAATCAGTCAAATGTCGTCTGCCCAACGCGAGGGGTTGACGCCAGGGGGCGTTCCGGGCCCACAGAGGGAAAAGGTCAGGCACATAAAACGCTGGAGGTCTCAATGAGGCCGAGCATACGAACTTGGCTTTCAACAAATCTATTTCTATTTGGCAGGAAAATGTTTAAAGAGAGCTCGCCAATTTGCCCAAAAGTCACACTGCTCCCCAGACTTACATTTGATTTATTTGACAGGTTCCTTTGTCAAGGTGTTCTGTATTGATGGAGCAGCACTACAGAATCATCATGTGACTCTTTAAGTTGGGACTATTTGTAAACAGTCCTGTTTGAACATGGCAATAATGCTTAATGATAAAGTAGTATTTAAAAAGCATTTTTATCCTAAAATGTAAACCTCCTAGATCGGTTAACATTCTTAATCGTGCCCTAGTATTTAGCCTATATTTGAAAATTACATCCAATGGAGAAATACCCCAGTTAATATAGGAACGTATTTAGGTTTTCGTATAGTGCTTTTACAGAGTTATAACCTGATAACGGAAACCTTGGTTCATCATTCTGTTTCCATCTATCATCTGACCAATGGTCCCGGAGATCTATTACTTGATATTATCTTTACATATCCCCAATATCAAAAAATGTTCCTTTAGAGAATACATGTATTATAAAACTAAACTCGTTACCTTGGATACCACTAGGGGTCAGTGGTGTGCCCCTGGGCGGGCATTAGGAGGTAATACGGGAGGAGTCGGCATGCCTGTAGTTCTGCCGGCGGTAGGTAGAGGGCGTGACCGAGCTCTGTCGGCGGGCGAGGCGTTGAGAGGGAACAAAGTGTGGTGCAGAGAGGCCCCTCTCACCAGTTGAGGTACTGAGGCGAGCCGCCGAGCATGGGCCGCGCTACGACCCCGTCTACGTCAACGTTAACGTGCACGCACCGCCTTCTCACTCTGGACATTCCTTAACTACAAGCATTCTAACTCTTGGAGAACCATATCTATTTTCTACAGGACCTATCTCAGGATAATATACGCTCAGAATAACACACGGACTATTTATATAGAAAGCCTAACTGCGAATACTTACTGTCCGTTGGAGAGAATTGAAAACTCACAGAAGATCGTTTAAAATCAATATCAGTCTCCCGTCAGTCATATCAATGTGTCATATATCCAGCGACGGACGTTGGAGAGAGAGCTAGGTTCTGTAGTTGTAGATGTTTCACCCTTCGGACCCTCATAGAGCAGGAAAGGGTTCCAACAACGGCGTCGGGGAAAGAAAACATGTTATGGAAACTTTATTAAAGGGGATACCTTGATGTCTTGAGAACTTTGACTGGGGACTTCTAGGAGGTGTTACCCTCCTCCGGGCTTGATATACATAGGTACTGGAGAGGCCGGTCGGGGACGGCCTTGCTGTACCACCGTGCTGGGGTACCTACCTGGACCTGCACACAGGACCCGCCGACCCCCCTTCCCCGTGAGGTGACCGCTTCGCCCACCTGTACTCCCACGCCCAACTCAGGTGTAAATTCCCACCAGTGTCCACCACCCAGAGACAGACCCCTGAAGGCCGGGATCGACCACCGCTCTCACGACTATCTCAAGGACCAGAGGTTATTGATTCTTTTCTATAGGACGATACATCCTCGTCGAGTCCTATATAAGAGGTCCCAAGAGTCACTTTGGATTATCTCCGTTCGGATCTTCACTCGTCAATATTTGCAAGAAACTTACATATACTCTCCGACTGTGTAATCTGAGACTTCAATATTGCTACCAGGGCTTTGGGGAAAAACTTGAATGGGGTTTGATATTTTCAGATGCTTTGTAAAAACGCATCTACTCAAGTTTGTTATAGTGGTGTAACTCTCGCAGCTACCGAGCGGCGGCCAAATTCGTGCTCGCGTTATCAGGGGGTCTAATATTTAATCGATTTTATGTTTGCGTGAATGGAAAGTTCAATCGGTGAGTGCACTGTGGAGAGCCCCCCTCCCCCTCGCCTCCCGTAGGATGATTGGCAGGTTCAGGCTGTGGCAGCAGTCAACGTGAAACCTGAATTTGGTCTGTATCGATCAGTCCCAGCTGATCTTGGTGATTATACCCCAGTGCCAAACTGTGCACAACACATTAACCATAGAACCGCTGGACTCGAGCACCTGTTATATATATCGACACTGACCAGCCATGGAGGGGCATTTTACCACAAGAACTGTGAGTGTTCTCCAGGGCGGTGGTGGAGGTGGTGGTGGTGGTGCGGTGGCCGTCCGCCCGCCGGCCCTGGCCGTCCTCCTGTGGGTGGGAGCGGCGCTCCTCCTGCTAACCGGCCCGGTCCGACCGGCCGAGGGCAAGTCGGTCCTCACCATGTTCTCCCCGCAGCAGGCCCCGGTGGACCCCTGCTACAACGAGGAGAGCAACCCGGTCAAGTGCATCCCGGAGTTCATCAACGCCGCCTTCGCCAAGGAGGTGCGCGCCTCCAGCACGTGCGGGTCGCCGCCGTCTCGCTACTGCCGCACCACCACCGACAAGGAGGGCAAGATGGTGCGCAACTGCTTCATCTGCGACTCGAACCACCCGAAGCGGCGCCACACGTCCAACTACCTGACCGACCTGAACAACCCCAACAACCTGACCTGCTGGATGTCCGAGCCCTTCGTGCAGTTCCCGCAGAACGTGACGCTGACGCTCTCCCTGGGCAAGAAGTACGAGCTGACCTACGTCAGCCTCCAGTTCTGCTCGGCGCGCCCGGACTCGATGGCTATCTTCAAGAGCACGGATTACGGCACCTCCTGGGTGCCCTTCCAGTTCTACTCGAGCCAGTGCAAGAAGATCTACAACAAGTCGCCGCGCGCCGTCATCACGCGCGCCAACGAGCAGGAGGCGCTGTGCACGGACGCCTACAGCAACATCGACCCCCTGAGCGGCGCGCGCGTGGCCTTCAGCACCCTGGAGGGGCGGCCGTCGGCGCACGACTTCGACAACTCGCCGGTGCTGCAGGACTGGGTGACGGCCACCGACATCATGGTCGTCTTCAACCGGCTCAACACGTACGGGGACGAGGAGCGCGACGATGAGGCACGGGAGAGCTACTACTACGCGCTGTCCGACTTCGCCGTCGGCGGCCGCTGTAAATGCAACGGGCACGCGACCACCTGCTCCCCCGGCAAGGACGGCCGGCTGGCCTGCGACTGTCGCCACAACACGGCCGGCGTCGACTGTGAGCGCTGCAAGCCCTTCCACTTCGACCGGCCCTGGGCGCGGGCCACCGTCACCGAGGCCAATGAGTGCGTCGGTGAGTCCTATTGATAACCTTTATTTCATACTCTCATCCCCCTTACCTTAACTGAGAGGTTAACTGAATTTGGTGGATATTTTACACTGATTCGGGCATCAGGTTTATACATCTGTGTTTACAACTAGCACAGCGGCACATTACTAGATTACCCATGCAATTCTAAAGTAGTACTTTAGGTTTGGATGGATGACACAATTGTGCCTCATACAAAGAGCAAAGGTTATAATACTATACCTTCAGGATGCTGCAACCGCGGCTCGCCTTAGAGTCCGCTCCGCCATCCCTGTTAATTAACTGGCCTTTCTCAGGTAGATTTACGTCTGAACTAGCAAGGATCGATGTAAGGCAGTACTACTTTTTTTGTGTCCTTTCCAACACTTATTTTTGCTAATCATGTTTTCTTTAGGGAATTGGGACCTCTTGTGGTTGCAAAGGGATTAGTGTTTAATTAATCTGCGCCACATCTAAATCCTCTAATCCAGGCTTAATTCGGGACCATCTGGGTCTTTGAAGGGCTCAGGTCCTGAGCTGGTTCTCTGAGTCACTCGGGCGGCGAGCTGCTCACCTCATCTGGGTCATCTTCATATTCATCTTCTACCCCTCCCCTTCATTCCATTACAGTCATTATAACCACCACCATCCACCCCCTCATTATCTCCACACAATTCTTGTGTTTCCCTATCACTAAAACTATAAGATAAATTAATTGTGGGAATTACATATAGGGTGAAGGGGTCTTTTTGCACCAACATCATTGTGCGTTGTCTTTGACCTCAGGCAGTCCTGTGTTAATGGGACAACCCATATTTCACTACCCTTGTCGCGACCACCCCAACTCACCCCAATAAAACCATGTCTTTCTCTTTACCCTGCCCCCGTGTGCTGTGGTGCTCTAACCCTTACCTCACCCTCACCCCCCTTAAACTCCCCTCCCCACCCCTCTCAAATCCCTGCCAATTTTACACCCCGGATCTTATCAGATTCACCCTGTAAAGTATCACCGACCTTTGGACCACTACAATAAATCGATAAGCCATCTAATCGTCGGCCACGTAATCCAACATAATCTCATGCAAATAGAAAAAGAAATGAATGATACAAAAACACCGCATCTTCCTTCTCACGAGGCTCTTTTATATGAATGTGAAGTCCTCAGCTGCTTAGGGATAGGATGAGTGGGCCTGGTGGGGTACTGTGAGTATGACGGACTGTCTGAATCTCCCTAGGCGTGGTTTTGGGGTGGGAGCGAATCTCCCTAGGTGTGGTTTTAGGGTAGGAACGTGCCGGTCGGCGAGTTTTCTCGACATGTCTGATAAAACTCCCCGGGAACTAAATGCCCAGCTCCCTGAGGGGTTCACTGGACGTACGCACTTCGTACTCATGGAGTAGGAGGTACGCACTTCGTACGCATCGTGTTGGGAAGAGACTCTCAGCTCATGATATCTCACCAACGGGTATAACTTCGACAGTTTCCCCGCCTACTAAAACTCTGCCTCTTCCTCTTTTTGCTCTGAAATATTTAGCTATTAGGTTGAAAAACTTGTGTCTGTTAGCAAGCTTCAAGACCAATGATTAAAAAAGCTAGATTAGTTTTAGTTTTTTTTTATTGGGGTAGGCCTTGGTTTATTTATTTAAAGTTTATTCCGGAGGTAGCTCTGAGGTTAAACTCTGCATTTACCCTCGGCGTTTACCCTTCTGAATGGAAGTTGACGCGAGGGATTACATCCCTTTATGATATAGGTTTTAGGTGCAAGGAGTGTAATTTGTCAAACACATACCAGCTGCTCACCTTTGCTGCCATGGAGAATTATCAGATATTTCCCTGTTGGAAGCCAGCAGATAATGTATGGAGTTCATACTGTATGGCATCACTCTTTCTGGAATTGCATGAATCGGTGATTCTTCTCGATAGCGAGAGGCATGTTGTTGGGAAAAGCAAAGGCGACGATCGATAATATTATTATACATAAGGCGGAATATTTATAAACTTCAGCTTGTATATTATCAAAACAAATGAGCTCAGGTCTTTCGCATCTATCTATCAATATCTCATGACATCCCCAGGGCATATCATTTATAGATGCATCTTATACTTTTTTCTTTCTTTTTATCCAAAAAGTATGAATGCATCGAAAACACCTATCAATGTGAATTGTTTTACATGAACACTCATTGAAACATAAAGTTCAAAACCAGTATAAACAGTGTCATTATGTAAGCGCAGTTCATCCATGGCTGTTTCTAATCACGAAACTCATACATTTTCCACCTTTCACCAATTGCGGGATTTATATTCAGTAGCAAAGGTGAATACGTACAGTCTGTCTGCAGCAGTGAACCTAGCCTCCCTCTGAAGAATCTGCAGCCTCTGGATAGTAGACATTTTGGCTTGATAACTCTCCCGCCTCCGTGAAAAATAAACAGATTGGCTGGGAATTTATCAGTGGTAGTAACCCTAGCGTCGAGTTCCTCAGTAACCCCCATATCACCCCCTCTCCGGAGCCCGTCACAACTTATTCAACATACACCCATCTCGCCCACAATTTGTAGGCTGATATATCAGATTACATGGGGCGTCATGTGGCCCTCCCATTCAATACTCAGGTTAGAATTTATTGCAAGGGGGTATGGGGTATAACAAAATAAACATTTCCAGAAAGTTGTTTATACTTCTTACACGATAAGGGGGTTATGTGGCGTTAGCGCCTGGGAGGTCCGTAAAAAGAATTTATACCATTGGGTATGAATTATAGGAACCATGGTATTTTCACAGTGTTTTTTCAACTCATTTGGATCTCACATTTTTGTAGCTGTCCACACACCAATTTAAAGCTTATATGGAAATTTCAGATAAACAATACACTTGTCGAATCTAAATTGCTTTAAATTAATAAAGGCAGTATAGGCATATAGGCGATAGATTAATATCAATGTAGCAGCTTTGGGTGTTGATCGTGTCTTTGAAAATGTGCCATATTGCATCCAAACTCGAAATGATCGACCCCTATTTCCCCTTATACCAATCCCATCCCACCCTCTTCCCCACTTCCCCAACCAAGGTTGACACAGCCACAGGCCAGTGGGAAGCCATAACAATGACGACGCCGACCGTTCAGTGTTTAGCCACATCAACCTCTGTGTGGACTCCAAACACCAGCACCACCTTTCTAGACGCGAAAAACTAATTTCATCCCAAGCAAAACAGTTTTGCTGCTACTGCTACAGGGTTGGGGGCGAGCAGAGAAGGTGGGACGGTGTCTATAGGGGTGAAGATGGGGAGTCATTCGGTGCTCCAAAACAGACCCAAAGCCTACAGATTATACTGATATAGGGGGATGGGAAACGAAGGACTGGGTCAAGAAGTGGTCCGGTAATTTCAAATGTCCTAAGTGCTTATTCAAAAGTCTTTATACACCTCACAATTATCATAGGTGAATATTATATAAACATTGCATGTGGCCATAATGAAAGTTGAACGAGGTGACTTTTTTAGGCGATAGGAAATTAAGAATCTAATTGCTCGAATGAGAGAATATCCTTTCATTTCAGCTATTTTTCATGCAAAATTAAAGAGGTCTGTAATCTTATTTCACGGTTACAAACATGTATGAATAAATTTCAACATGTTGGGGCCACATTGTCGCTGAGAACAAAGCGTCATAACACAATTATGATCGACAGAATGTTTATAATTACACACGATTAAATATTAACACTCATCATAACACCTCTTTCAATGGTGAGCTATGAATAACAATACTTTCAGAAAATCACGTGATAACTTATTCATGTTGCTTGCTGGAAGAAATAGGTGGCAGCTTATAATGCTAGACCAACAATTTAATCTGTGTTACGAAGGACATCTGTTCAATGTGGAATTTTATTCAAATATCCTGAACCTGTGATCTTTAAGATTAAAGATGTAAGGCGCTGTTAGTTGCTCATAATCATATTCTGTCTAACCTGTCCTAACTACTAGTGAGGTCATACCGAACGAGGAATAAGATACATTGCCTATCAGCAACACAAGTAATCACAACTGGTATGGGTTGAATAGATCGAGTAATTTGAATACAGGACAATGAACTTAGATTCTTGTTCCAAACCATGCTTTTCAGACAGACTATATTGAATGAATAATTCAATGGTAAGGCACTGATCATTACACTTATATAAAAGTCGATGACAAATGTATATTGCACCCTTAAATTATTGAAACATATTCCCATCGACAGAGCCCTAGATACTCATTAGATGGGACATAATGGGACTCCCTGGCACGCCGTACCAATATATACCATTACATTTCCTGGGTGCTATCTTAACTATTTTAATGGTGAAATGTGTATCTTCCCGAAATCTTGGCGGAGTTAGAAGGAAACCTGTCAACAACTCGCCCACGTAACATTTGTTTTATGGCAACCCCCGGAAAAACATCATAAAAAGTATATAAAAAAGAGGCAGTATAAATGAATCTGACATGCACCTAGATGATGTAGAATTGCTGTAGAGGCTCCAATATACAGATATTTGGCCTATACACACCAGTTTCCCTGCGTGTAATATGAATGTCATAAACCATAAGATGCTAGTATTTAGGGATACGTGGATCTTTTTATGTGCATCAAACATGCAAGGTGCATTATATCGCTTACTCCCACCCCTCCCATCCCTTTATCCCATCCCTCCCCTCCCTTTATCCCCTGGAGCAGGCCCTGGAGGCAGGTGAGGTAACCCGACAGCCTAACGTAGCGGACCACACAGCAGCGCCTTCCTCCAGCTGGTCAGAGGTGTCAGACTACCCACAGGAGCAAACGCCTCCTCCTTACACTGTCCCCCGCCCCTGCAACCAGGAGGCGTGGGATTGGTAAATCCATACAACAACACTTTATGGACACAGAGGTATTCGCTCTCCCCTAACCTCTCCCCCCCGCCACCGCCGCTAAACGCTGTGTACTACCAGTGAAAGCATGGCTAAATCTGGCTTTTATGCACGCTATGTTATATACCTAATTGATTATCGCCAGGTGTGGATTAGTGTAGTAGGTGATCAAGCAGAGCCTAGACTGGCTCTGGTAAAGGGATTAACGCACGCTCAGGTATGTTGTGTATGGACCCCGACGTTCGGACTTGGGGGCTCCAGGGTTGGGCGGTTCAACCTTCAAAGTGTATACACGTAGGCCTATAATCAAGGATTTACAATCCCCAAACTTATTCAATTTTGTCTGACTTTTATGATAATATTCTTTGAACTTTTTTTAACATGCACTTGAAAGCCTATTCTATACATTATCATTGAAAGCAAAAGAGATTGTGAATTAAATAGCGCCCACACATGATGCTGTCAGATTTCAAACTCTCCCATATTGAGGGAATCACTATTCAAAAGAGAACGATTTCTTTTTTTAAAGGAGGAGAATCACTTGGCTTTCAATTTTGAATAATCCCGAGATGACTTGAATGGCTTAGGTGGGCTTTCAGTCCTGGTTTACCCCGCTTTCTATGTGTCAGTCGGACGGGAAAGACCCGGAGGGGCCCAGCAAGAGTTTCACCACTCTTTAGACGAAGGACGGCGGCGAGCGGTGGTATAATATATAAGACGACGGGAGGAGCGCTTGGCATACTTTAGTCGCACACCCCTTGACACCCCTCCAGCCGACGGGCCATTGGCGCCTTTTTAACCCTGGCCGTGATAACGAGGCGAATCCAATTGGTTTTTCACCAGATCAATCTGAGCGTTTAGGTCCATGGAGAAGCCAGTATTCAGGTGTGAAGGGGGCTCTAGGGGGCTATAGTATACAGGGGGTATAGCCGGGGCCGACCCCCCGCTCCCCGGGAGGGGCGGCGGGCGGCGACCGGTCGGCCTAACGAAGGGCGGCGCGGGCAGGGGGGCCAACCACCAGCGGGGGGTACAGGTGAGAGGGGCCGGCCAGGTGAGAGGGGCCGGGCAGAGGGGGGAAGAGGCGGGGAGCAGGGGTTGGCATACAGGTATACATCAGGGCCAGTGGGAGAGGTGTATGTATTAATGTAGGAACGGCCGGTCGGTGGGGGACGGGTTGGGGAGTGTGAAGTGTGAAAAAAAGGAGAGACTGAACCACGGGAGGGTAGAAAAGGAAAAAGGTCCCTGCTAATAGGACCCCTCTGTAGCCGACGGTTCGTGCCCGCCCCGGGCCGGCGGCGGTGGCGGGGTGGGTCGGACGCCCGGGGGCGGCTCCCGGTATATACCGGGGCGGCTACAAATGAGCGCCGCGGCCCGTGACAGTCGGCGCGTGACGCCCGCGTCGTCCCGCGCCGTCCCTCCGCGTCGCGCCGCCCCCACGCCCCCACTCCCTCCGTCCCTGTAAGTACCAGCGTCTTTTGTGGCCGTAAACTACCAATTAAGAAATCAAGATGGAGATGGTGATAAGCCGAGGGCCACCTGACACCCCCTGCTCTCCTCACCTCCCACAGAAAAGGGCCGTCACCCCCTTGGTCCCACTGCCGTTAGTCGCCCACCTTTTAGTATAGAGAGGCGGCAGCCCCAACCCGTAAACTGTTCTCTCCTCGCTCCCCACCAGCTGGGACATGAACATCACTTTAGTCACCTGAGAAAGCTACGTTTCTTACAAAATACCTTGGTACTTATTTGTTGTTTATAAATCTTGCACATTTTACCGATATAACTAACGGTTCGGGTATTGAAAACTCCATTTTATGTGTTTCAAATTCAAGATCTTTACATGCAGAATGTTACCGTCCAATTACAAAAGCAGTTAGGCCGTTTGTGCTTATTTGCCTCCAGAGGTGATTTTGTGTACTCTAAAACTATAAGTGTTCCGTTATAATGAAGGCTGCAATTATTTCCCTTTCACATATCAAATAATACACACCATCTTGGTGTGAAAATGGCATTACTTTGGCCTTTTATAAATGTATTTATTTGTAAACGGTTAAACCTCAAGTCAGAACATGTGAACTCTATTTGTTTCATTGGGCTGGAAAAACACAACAGTGAGGCAAAGTCCTGCCCATTTGACACGCCGGCTATATACAAATAGGTGACGCCCCTTCAGACAGGTATTGACATTAGGGGATTATCCTAAAGAAATACTTTCCCCAGCTGCCATTTCTTAGTTGATGTAAACCTTTGTCTTAGGCCCATCTTGACATAATGGACTGGTGCGGCCCAGGTACTTAGTGTCCTTGAAAGGCTATACATTACCTCCTACAGGTGAGAAAGACCTTTATAAGCAATGCACTGCTGTTCATTAAAGGACCTACGCTAATGGGAACATAAGCAATGCTAAAATGTACAGCGCAACATGCACATGGAAAGCAAATATGTATGTGCTTGTCCTCGGGGCAAAACAAGGAAAGGACATACATTTCTTAATTCAAAATGATTCTGTCGAGATGAAAGAAAGTGACTTCCTTCCCAAAGAGAGTAAAGCTACCCGACGGGGGTCAGTCGCTGGATGGTGGTACTTTGTCCCCCTTGAGAAATGACTCAGTAATGTCCTGCGACTTGTCAAACATACTCCCGTAATAGATACACTACATATTTATAAAGAGTAGCCTTGAACATGCGGGTGTCCCTCTTTAATGTGGTTCGCCCTAGAATCTAGTTATTTCCTTTTCCTCAACAACGGAGCAGTCTGTAATTTATTTACCTTAAGAATAGGGGGTTCCGCGTACTATACATGTATGTTGAGAAATGAGGGTGGAGGAGACGGTCTGAGCTTTTGGCAGAAGGATGTCTGTATCAGAACACCCCACTACTTCAACGTCCCCGCATCCGGTAGGCCTCCTTACCTATACCCATGGAGTGACTATACTATACTATTGAGAGCCCCCTTGTATTTGGACCGTAAGAGACCAGTCTCTGTCGGCACTTGTTTAGTAATATATTCGTCATCAGGATGAATGGTTGCCAACATTCTCAAGGCCCTACTCACCACGTTTTGTACAATCTTTAAAATGAAATATCAAAGTTGATGTCATGAAAGGAGTTTGACTAGTCTAACGGTTTTGCTTTTTTCCTAGAAACATAGCAATTACGTATCTTTCTATCACTATGAGCAGGTGAGTTATGAACCATAAATATTGATACCAATAATTATAATGCGGCAGTCACAGCTAGCTATTTCCCAATATCACCCAATACAACGCGGCATGCACATCAATTAGGCAGAGAGAGTTTTATTGCAACTATAATATTAGGCATGTTGATTTCGAGCTACCTAAAGAAAACAAGGTATGTGAGGGAAAGTAAAGTGTAGAAACGTCCAGATTTGGTTCAACTTTCATTGTATCTCAGTTTTAATTTCCTGTTCGTAAAACAGCCTATCTATTTGAGCTATGTATCTCAGCAATAGCAACTAAGTAACTATGTCTAAGATGCTTGCAACAGAGTATCTCTAGTTCGGATGGAATTGCAGCAAGAGCTATATGGTCTTTTATAAAGTTTGTTTTTAATAGTGTATTTCACATCTTCCTATATACTGGCCCTGTTTCAGCCGTCCAGTCCACCCATGCACCCCTACTACTCTCAGACGCACACACTGTCACTGGCCAATGGCACAGTCCTCAAATACACACAGGAGTACGCAAACAGGTATACCCACATAGTGGACACTCTCATCCTGCACTCTCCACGGCTATTGTATCGGTACACATACAAGCAGTAGCGGCAGATGTGTCGCCAGAAACGCCGACTATATAGACCCGGAGTTCCCTCTACATACAGATCAAAACCTTCACCCCTACTCTCCCCCTCCAACACATCAGAAACACATTCTCCTCCTACTTTTCCCATCCCCTGTGCTCCGACGCGGCTGTTTCCCCTCCCCCTGAGCCCCCTGCCACCAGTCCCCAGAGGCATTTGATCTGTTTGCAAAAGGGAGAACATTTTGTACACATTTAGGTGTTTGGCGGTGTGTTTCAGGTGTTGTTCAGCACACACAGACTGGGGGTAGGGATTTGGGAGGGGAAGGGGCAGGGCGCGTGTTGTGGAGGGGGTGGTGAAGAGCCTGGAGGGCAGTGGTCGACCCCGACTGGCGGGGCCAACGTTCAGCCTGCTTTCTACTCAGCTACAAGGCACGTACGGCAAACGAGAACGTCGCCCATATACCGCCCACCCCCTGACCCTACAGTCACCCACCACTTGCCATATCCCTCCTCAACAAAGTACATGTATGAGGAATATTGGTAGGCTTATGAGAATAATTTTGTAATCATCAGTTCAATGGTTATGTCGATCTAGATAAAGAAATAAATTGTTTTCTGACATGTTGCTGTCAGTGCCCCCTGATCCTATATTGCTGAAGGTCGTCGGGTTAGCCAAATCATACCTTAAATGATAGTGTTTAGAATGTCAAATTATCTGTGGGCTGGTGAGAGTTGACATTTTTCTCCAGATAATTCAATTAAACAGGCCACCTATTTGAAAAAGTGATGGCCTAAGCCAATAAGCAATGTGTTTTAACTTTTTGCACATGTATGGTAAATCCTTGAAGGTTGTGTTTATTGTTGTTGTGTTCCTCGTGTCCAATCTTGCTCTCACCGGTTCACCAGACTTGTTTTGTATAGTTCTTCTACCCTTCTTCTTTGACACCTTTTCCCGCACCCACCCCTTACCTCCTTCAGACGGCCCTGGCCATGTCAAGAAATAAGTCACAAAACCAAGAGAGGCCACTGGAGACGTATGTAGGCTTAGTTCATGGCTGAACCATAGGTACACAAGTTGGCATGGCAATGTTTTTGGCCTGTGCAGTTAATGGAATGCCCTTTGTGAAAGGCGTATGGGGCAAGATGTTTGCACTGCTAGGCACAATGGGTAGAATAGATGTCAGGGTTACAAAGGCGACAGAAGACCTGAAATCCCTAGGAAAATCAACCGAGGTACTGCGTACGTATCCCTACTAAATCCACCTTTGAATGTCAAGCCTGAAATGACTCACTTGAAGGCGAAGTACTTTACTTTCTAAATACCAATCTAAAAGCCCTGCGTACATAATATTCTATTGAAAACCCTTTTTTAGCCAGCGTGTACAATGTAAACTAGAAAATACAACTACATTTCCAAGAAGCACAGGTCACACTTCATAGTATCATTATTATTATAGCAGAGGACGTGATGAAATGCAACAATTGAACTACACAAGATTATTGAATTTTAGTAAGTATGTCATGAAGAAATGTCATCGAGTTTATCCTGTGATAATCAAAGATATAGAGATAAGAACTATTTCTATATCCAGTACATAAGTACAGAACTCCTGCAAGACGATGCAGCATAATGCCGATGCTCACTAGACAGCACCTAGGGAGAAATTGTAGCAGGCAGTGACAACCGGTGCCTTGTATCGTGAAACTTGGGGTTTTTTTCATACCACCCTTCGACCAGGGGATCCACGACTGAGAGTTCAAAAGGGCAATGGGTACAAGGAACTGGCTGCTATCGGCCCCCGCGGCCTCTACTCCCGGCACTGCCGGTAACACCATCCGTGTCTGCTAGGCCAATCACTGGAGAAGTCTAGAGAGGGGCCTCGACATAATTCTCCTCACCTCCCCCTCCCCTATCTCTCACCCCACCTTCTTTATGTGTATTTCTAGCCCGCCCCTAGAGTATACTGCACAGCAGCAGTTGCTCGAAACCGACACCTGAAAGACACTAGGTATATACTATTCTATTTGTGCTATGTTGTGGTCTTGATGTCTGATTAAATAATTCAGCTTCCTAACCCTACCAAACCATCCTATGCAACAATTATACATCAGTCTCCTTTGAGATAGTCTCCCCAAAGGACCTCGCCAACAGTACCAATGGTACCATTAATTATCTTATGGGTTGTAGCCTGATTCAAGAAATTGGAATGTATTCAAATACTTTAACTTATTTCTGTGTTGAATTGTAAAGGAATATTTCATTGCAAATAGGATGTTGTTAAACTTTGATTTTATTTGGATGAATTAAGCAGAGAAATTGGCTGACTTTGGCATTATTTGATTTGTTTTTTAACGATAATTGTCCAGCCATCTACGATTTTGGTGTGACCCGTAACCATTTCACCATGTCTGATGCTATAATGACTAGTCCCCAAAATCCCCTGAACTATTAAATTTTATCTATATTGTTTTTAAGTAGGCCTGTCTATTATCGAGTTCCATGTCACTCAAGTATAGATCAATCTCCACTAGCTCAGTGACATGCCAATGACAGATACAACTAATATAGTACAACCCTGTGTTTCTATGTATACATGTTCGAGTGGCGAAGGCACGGATCTATCCAGTGCTGATACTGTACACAAGAGGACCCTTGTCAGCGATAAACTCACTCCAGTGGTACTGGTACACGTCTTCCACTTTGGGACATTATCGAATTCAACTGATTCAATCAATAGGAGTGGTGTAAGAGTACAATTCTCCAATTGATGCTGAACGGCCAAAGAATATACCCATTCAGTTGTTATAATGTAGATGCTTCCGGCCTCTGGATTTAGATTATAGAAGTAATTTTCTTATTGAGATCTCGACTCAATGCATTAAAATTCAACTAGTTAGACTCGCATCGTTATCCACTCTATCCCCATTTTGTGTTTGGGTGGTGTATGCCAGGTGAGCATAAGATTCCGATGTAATAGATCATTATTCTTACAAAGGCTATTGTTTAATGAGAAATCAGTTCCGCTTTATTCATTAATTGTCCTTTTGATGTAGTATAATTAATATCTTTCTCAAAGGTATCTTTAGCATTCTCAATTTGCCTAATCAATTTCTTAATCAGCAATGACATGGTCTGGGGATAATACAATCATGGAAAGAAACAATGGATGAATACCACTCTCTGAAGGAGAAATTAAATAGGCGTTACTTCATATCATTCACCCTGGAGGCAACAACCGGATGACAGGTGCAGGAGGCTTAATCAGTTCAGGAAAAAACAACTGCTTTAAATCATGAAGACACCTGCCCAATTGAGAATCAATTGGTTTTCTCAGTGACGTGGAGACGTTTTCCCTCAACCACCTCAACGTGTCAGAATGTGTGTTGCTTTTACACCCTTGTCAATTGGATTCCAAATGAAATGTACCGCATGAATGTCAATGGACTGAAAGTGGGCTGCTCAATGGCAAGGAGCCTATTGCTTTGAAAATCTATTGGGAGCGACAAGGAGGAGGTTATGATATCCACGGCAATCCTTTGTAGCCGTGACACTTGTCAAAGTGGGTAGGTGCAGGATGAGTATTATGTCAACTTATAGGCGTCCCTGAATATGCTCTAGATTACAGTGCGCACTTCACACTGACCTGACCTGCCTGGGCTACTGAATGCAATGCAGAAGAAAGGCAGTCGGGGGCGCCGGCAATGACGCCCCGGTATGAACGTCCTTGAGTCAAGCCCCTGTTGAGGAGCAGTCCCCGCTGCCCAGATGAGGGCCGCCTTTGGCCCGCCCAATGCAGGTAACAAGTGCTTCGCCCCACTTGACGCTGAGGACATTGTGGGACAGACAGGCCAGATGTCATGGATAGCAGGAGGTAATTTGGGGCTGGGGACCACTGATTCTGGCTGCAGCGCCCCACCATTGTGGGCCGTCGGGGAGGGCGGCGAAAGTTGGACCGCTATTTGCACATTGACAAACCGTCTCCCCTCCGAGGAGAACTCTGAAAGGGTCCTCAGGTCGACTACTGGGCTCACCCCCCTTTGAGGGCAGGCGGAATCGGCCTACTCAAGTCTGGCTGATGGGTAGGTGAGTCCATTAGAGAAAGAGCAAGTAAATGAAACACGGACAAAAGAAGTAATCCCGATCTCTTTTCGACCACAAATTGATGGCAATTCATTTCTGAATTAGAAATATCCGGCCGTTTCATGAGACAAATTGATGATCTTTTATATTGAATAATAGGGTACAGACGCGTTACTGTTATAGTATTCGAAATCCCAACTGAATCCTGGGTCAGGAAACCCACTTTCAGAATCTAACGGCCGTTATAAGCCATAGTTAGCACAGGTGCATGCGATGTTAACCCCCGGATATGTTTAGTATTGTAGAACAGGTAATACAATTAAGACACTAATCCCAAGGACCATCTTCCCCTCGTTTCCCACGCAGGGCAGAGCTATTTGCTTGTGGCTTTGCTACATTGTTGTGGCTTGCTTTGCCAATGCTCGCTAGAAAAGAAGGTGCAACTTTTCTTGTATCAGTTCCTTTTATTTTTTCTAAGGACATGACACCCAGCGAGTGTTTGTCATCAGCTACGACCATCAAACAGCGGCGCTCGTTATAATCCACCCCCAGTTAGCAGTGTGAAAGCCTCTTGACATAATGTTCGTGCCGTCCCTGGCTCCTGCAGTGGGACCCAACCACCCTCAGGGCCTTTCACCACTTGCCCCCGTTGTGTCCCGGCCTGGCCAAATCATATCTAATTGTGTTGGGGGTAGGATAAGCAACGTCGTGCAAACTCTGGTTTCTTTGAGGCTTGTTGGTTCGCACCGACAGGTATGGGTCGGTGTGAATTGGCACTACTTTGTTGACGTGTCGTCACGGACTAGCTGCGGATGTATACACACACATACTGAGGGGTAAAGAGGTTGGAGGTCTTGGGTGAGTTATCTGTTTGTGCACCTTGGAGGGGTATGTGCTTGTGAGGGGGTGGTTCTATATAGGCCTCAACCGCCAGTTCTGACGGGGCTAATGTGCACAACATGCTGTTCAGATGTGAGAGGTGTGAAATACCTGTTGAGCCAGCGCTACCCAGTCAGTGTTATTGCTTGTCTTTCATGGCATAGCCAGGCCTGGCACAAGACAGCTGTTGGGCTGATACTAGTGATAGTCCGATCCTTAAAGGTCAGGCAGGTTATCTTCTAAAGCTTGCAACTGTTACAGTGAGCTTATATCAGCTGTCTGAGATAATATACGTGACTACTGTTCTGTCGATCATATAGAGTACACCACTTAGCTATAGGTAAGGGTAGTTGGAGGTCCTTTATTAAAAAGCAAATGATTTATCATTGGCATGATTGAGGTTATCTAGAAAATATAGACGGTTTCACTTGCTAGATGACTTTACATATTCTCATATAGTTGTTCTGAAGTTGTATATATATATCCAGTATAATAGACATTACATGCAGTCTATGCCAGCCACGTCATTATTTACTCCAACAAAACAAACACTTTTTGACACTTAACAAAGAACACTCATTTGACACTTGACACATTCACTCATTTTTGTAACATAAATTAGGTCATAAAACTGACATTCACAACACTATAGCTGATAGTCTCTTCTGTTTCTTCAGCAATATTTCTTTTAGGCCTTATATCGCTTTGATGATTAAAGCAATGGAAATTAGTTGAATTTAATGCGTATTGAAATAAATCGTAGCAATTGACGCCCACGAGATTCGACTATCAAAGTTAACATAAGAGTCTTGTCTACCCTATTATAACTAAGGTTTAGGTTAGGTGCATGTTTTGAAGTGGCAGTGCTTGCTGCAGTGCACGTGTTTTATTACTGAAAGAGTATGACCTTTACATCTATTTAGACATTTCAGTTATGGCTAAAATTGTCGGCAGTGTTTACATGGCGGACTTACAAAGAACACGTTTATTGATTAACAAACAAGTGCTTGAAGCCACGCAGTTTTTAATACATAAAGTTTGCCCAGAAATACTTTGACCAATGATATATACCCCAAGTATATTCTATTATTTTTTATGATGCATTCAAAGACACTTTAATCACACATGTATATATACAAGTCTAACGCTGCTGTTAACCCCTGTTACCGCACGTTTGAAACATGGAAATGATACTGCTTCCCTCCTGAACTTGGCCATAAGTAAGACATCTGATGTGCTTTAAACTGTCCCACCCTCAGAGACACACAGATGGGAAGACATTCTGTGATACTTGGATATTGATAGGGTGTGCTGAAGCGCGAAGAAGGAGAGGCCTTTGCTCCCAGTCATAATGTCCCTAGCACATGTCCCTATTAGCCGCGAGTGGTTGGGAGTAGCTCGGAGTAGCTGGAACTGCTCATGGGTGTGTGTTGGTAACCAGTACGGCAGAACGAAAAGGAACACCGCCGGACCTTTTGATCATCCGACTCGGGCGCACGTGGTAAACCACTTCCCAGGGTCCCAGGGTCTAGGAGGAGCAGCGGGAGGATCTTGTTGTGTGCTCAACTGCGGGCACCAGACAGGTCAAGTGTCCCTTCCCCCTACCCTCTTGGTTTAACTGCCAGACACCCTTAATCCACAGATCCTGAGGCCAACATCCTGATCAGGCCCTTGAAAGTCCTCATGAATGTGTCTATATAATCCTCCTTTCAGAAGAGAGTAATTAAGTGCGCAGTCGGTAAACTATGGTTCATGCGTGAAACTAGAGCATTGTTTAATAATGCTGTTTGTTAGAAGAAATTAAGAAGATTCTAGTTCGAAATCGTATGATGTAAAGTACACTGATGTGAAAAATAGAAAATTGTAGAAACCTTGACCCAGATGTAGACTCCTTTCCATGTCACATCTCCTAATTTTAGTTTGTGTAAGCTGTTGTCTTACGTAGTTATGAAGACATGTAAATATATATATCATATTAGAGAGTTCTGATTAAAAATCTATGTGTAAACTATACCAGTAACAATGGACGATAGGTTCTGTTTAATGTATATGCTGGTCGACTGAAGCCCATGGACTGATACAGATAAGATTCTTTTGCAAGTCTTTTGTTGCCCTGAGAATTTTCTTCTGCATTAATACTAGATGAAAAACAACAACTCTTATTGTTTCCACAACTGGTGAAATCAGTTGCTTCCCTTAAAAGAACCAAAGCTCGCACTTTCAACACAGATCAAATGGTGGGCGTTTCCTCTAAATTATTCCGTCATTGGCAAACCACCTAGGAGCAGTGCAATGAAAGAAGGAGCAAATTGTTTCAGTTGACTGCCCAATAAGCTGTAAAGTGAGAGGTCCCTGTCAAACGGACATCCAGTATCATAACCCACACCCTTTAGAACCGGACCCAGGAGGAGTGGGAAAAGAGCCGCCGACAGCTCCTCCAGTAACCCTTAGGGGGTGTAAACAGGAGCTGTATGATGGGGGCTGAACTAGGCTCCACCCTGGAGCAAAGTCATCCAGATGGCCCTTGAGTCTAAGTGGCTCTGTGCCCCTACCCCTGGGGCCCTAACCTCCTGCGTATTGGCGGTTGACTGTTTTATGAAGGCCTTCCGGTTTTCTGTCACTGAAGCCACCGACCACCAAGTGGTGAGGACAACCCTTACAAGTGGACGGTCAGAAAGGTGCCATCCAAGTGTCAGCTGAGACTTGACTGAGATAGTGTTGGCTGAGATAGCTGCACTTAATTATTAAAGTTTGTCAAAGTAACTGTTTACTTTCAAGGATTCATGTGGAAGCGTTTCTGTAGACGTTGTAGTAGTGAATATGCCTACAATGGTGCTCCCTTTCAGCTTTTTTATTATCCAACACTTTTACATAAACATACATGTTCATCCAATAGTATTTATAGTAGCTTTTGATAATAAAAATAATTATAAACATATTACAGTAACATTAAAGTGCAACGTTGCAATGTTATGTTCTAAAGACGTTATTTGGCGTAACAAGAACCAAACCAAAAACAAATAGAACGTTACTGCAACATTATAATAACGTTACATTATTGCCTGGGTACACTCTCCTAGTCTTTAATCTGTTTTTTCGCACAACCTTCAAACATATATTTAACCTATATAATGCTCATAGTGCAGAAAGATCTTCAACATATCAGGTTCATTGAGGTATCTTTCTTCGACGTAATAATTAGATACTAAGAATAATATCTATCATTTTCCAGTTCAATTTTCCTGTACCATGAATGATAAAGATCGAACAGGATAGTATTTGAACGTCTAGCTATAGTTAAAACAGTTAAATTAGGAGTGAAAAAAATACCTCGAGGAAATAACAATGTTCAGATACTTCAATGAAAAGAAGCTAGGAAATGCTAGATCAAAATTGAATACTGAACGGCTGAACTATCACATTTATTGATTTACCAAAAAGTTACCAAATGTGAAGATAAATTGTGCAACTAACGCATTAGGTTTGTGTTTCACGTTTTTGCACCAGAGCAGCCAGTCACAAACGGCGGAAATATTCTCGCCATGATCAGGAACAAAAAAATAAACTAACATGACAGATCAATTATTGGCCTCTTTCCCGCTCATGTAACCGGTATGGTTGGCCCGTGCATGTAAAAATAAATCCTCACCATGGGGTTATTATGGTGCCGGTCTCTGGAGGAATTCCCCAACATGATTACCGGTGGTTGGACACGCGGCCTCTCCTCCAGAACAATAAACAGCCTCCAGTGCCTTGTGGCCAGCTGTGGGGGCCATTGCGGGCACCCTGGAGCGGCCGGCGGCCGTCCACTCAGCCATTGTTTATCATTGCACAATGGTGGACCCCACGGAGAGGGTTGACAGGCACGATCACCTCCCACACACACTCACCCCTGGCCCCTGGCCCCTAAGGGGTGGGCATTGGGGGAGGGCACAAAGAGGGAAACAGAGTAGAAAGGTCTCTGACTGGGATCAAGGTCTAAGTAAAGATCAGACATGGTTTCTCCTGAGTCTTGGTGAAGGGCTATTGAACCCCCAGAGTTTGGGGCGGGACACACGGCTGGGTGTATGTGGTAGGTGCATGATTGGCATTGGTGCATAAATGATGTTATTATCGTTATCAACATAGTATCATCACTGTGTTGTTGAATACCAGGATAAGGGTTAGATTGATGTCTGGCCTGAGGAATTGGTGGCAAAAGTGTGAAGAAGTATACACATTGAAGCCATTTGCAGACCGGCAATGTGGCTTCATCTGGGCCAGGTCTCTACATAGGTTCAGGTTTATTAGAATAGGTCTCGCTTGTCATTTACAAGAAAGAACAAGCCGAGGTTACATGCACCAATAGATCTGTGCAGGATATGAGAAACATCAATTTCATTTTGAATCAACATACATGTAGTTCCAAATTGTCAGCAAGATTACATTTAACATACCCTGACTTTTAGCAGTGGTATTGGCTGCAGCGCCATGGGTGACGGTGACGGTGGCACTGGGCCACACATACTCTACAATCCGGGTGTACAGTATGGTGGGAAGGTCTGTGGGATTGGCCCTGATGGCTGGTGGGGTGGGCCGTGGACTGTGATAGCGCTGGCCTCAGTCCCTTGATCTGCCGTGCACAATGATCTGTCATTACTGAGGCCGGCTAGAATTACCGCGCGACGAGTCACGCATGGGGAGCAGCTCGGGTCGGCCCCGCGTGGAGAGCTGCTCACCAAAAACACCCTGAGTCAATCACCGACATCTAAAGCCGTGCTCTTCGCACTGACATATAGCTGATATAGAGAGCTGGAGACTTGAGAGAGCGAGAAGGTTCCACCGATAGGAGTGCCCGGAAACACTATAAAAAATCACGAGGTGTAAATTGAACGATAGTCCTATAATGGGACTGTATTTTTCAAAGCGCCAGAGAAAATGATGGCTGGTTGTTGTATAATCATTGGAACGAATTTTGAATTCTCTATCAAATGAGTGTAGCTTACATTACAAGAAAAAATATAAACTGCCAAAGTCTTGGTAGTGAAAATCGCTCAGTCGCCACCAACGGACTAC
Source organism: Lepidonotus clava (assembly GCA_936440205.1). NCBI lineage: Eukaryota > Metazoa > Annelida > Polychaeta > Phyllodocida > Polynoidae > Lepidonotus > Lepidonotus clava. The sequence continues at coordinate 28,678,878 of OW387135.1, forward strand.
TGGCGACTGCTGACACTGAAGTCTTTGAGTTTAGATTTTCTCAGTTATCGTTGGGTTCCCCAAGTTATTTGTTAGAATACATGTTTTATAAGATAAGTCTGGGAACCTCGCCATCTGTCCTGTCTTGCCACTTTCCGATGAATTATTCTACTCCTAGAGGCTTTGCATTGAAATATATTAACAGCAAGAGGGAAGAGATTATGATGATGGATTGCTCAATGATTATTTGATTGTGCAACGCCCCACAACACACCATCAAAGACTCATGAATGTGTCAGGAAGATGAAGATCTAAGCACTCTAAGAGCCACGGTTGTATTCTTTGATATCTAGCAATGTTGAGTTTTATTGTTTGAAAAATGCATCAGATGCTATTCGTCTTTTGCTGGATAGATGCATGGTAATTTACATAATTATATATCTATATGCGAAGAAGAAAACTTTCCTTGACAAACGTTTTCAAAACTATAGCCATGAGAAACAATCTCATATAATATTCATCTACATAAGGAAGAGAAAATGCGTATTCCTTTTTGACATTGGTTCTGTAAACGGGAGAGATAGTGTCGTTATTCAGCCTAGACCTGACGTCAATAGTATAATTTTGCTAAATAGATACAGACAGACCTTGTATAGCTACATGTATCGTGATAAAGACGATATGTTGGTTGTAACCAAAATGCGTCCCATTATGGCATACTCCTTCCAACCCCCTTTACAATGTACCTGTTACATGTCTTACTAGTTGAAACCCTCCCACAATAGGGTTACCTGCTAGTTTCCAACTCGAAGCTTCCCTTGACAAACATGGAATGCCAAACTTCTCTTCGTTACATGAACATGATTAATTGAGTTGTAATTGAAAACAGCGCTCAAGGATCATTAATCTCCCCGTGGACTTCTGATCCTTGCTACCACCAGTACTTCCTTTTCTGAGAAGGCATCTTTAAATTGAGCCTTACCTATAAGGTGGCTTCTTGCAAACTGCTCTCTTGAAACTGGGCCTGCTTAGTCTTATGAGGTGGCTTCCTTTAAACGGCTTTCACCAAGTGGCTTCGCATGTGGCTTCCTGCGTGGCTTCTTCTATTACCATCTTCTGTTCGAGTGAGGACGGGCAGTACCCTTCTGGGCCACCGGGTACGAGTGGTACTATGCTAAGACTTTTTGTTTTTGTTGCTACTGGTTTCTGGTATGATAAACTGGTAAATCATGGCTGCTAATTAGCTGTCCAAAACAGTTCTTCTCATGTTAATAATAAGTTTCTGTTCGTCCTATCACGTTGGCTAGAAAAGAGTTGCTTTATCATTTTGCCTGGCTTCCCTGCTATCAGCAATACCGGATGAATCCTCGATAGGGGGAGGATTACCTTGAAGCGTAGCATTGTAGATGCATAATTATATTCACTCATAAAATAGTATAATTTTCAGTATGAAGCAGTCGTGAGTACATAATGATAATACACCAAGGGTTATCTGTTCTGCTACACTATGTAGACGATGTTAGAAAGCTAGCTAGGAGTTATCTGTTAGAATAATCATAATGCACAACTGAACTGAAGATAGTTTCCTTCTGTCTAGCATTGCCTGTAGAGCCACTTCAGCGTTTAGATTAGATTCTGGTATGTTATTTTTTTACGACAGGTATAGCCTCATTAAGCCTCGTTACGTGCACCCGTCACATATATGAATCCTATGGGTCAATGCAGCCTTTTCGATAATGTGATATTATCCCTCACTGATTTATGACTTATTCATGTCCTTGTTTAAAAGATAAAACGTTCCTTTTCGATCGAAAAATTGCGTCATAGAATAGGACCCGTCAAAAGATAGCAGTAGATAACCCTTTTGTTAGATAGTTTCACTTTTCTGTCCAGGAAGTTATATTTGTATTATCACAGAGCAATATCTAAGAAAAATGTCCTGGATAAATAGAACAAAGTGGCAATGAATATACATATCTATGTTCACATGTTTTTTCCAAGAAAATCAAATAAAATTGTTTTTATGTACCACCGAATTAAGACCCCAACGTTTCAAGGGCAGTTTGGCAACATTCAATGTTCCACTGCAGACTCACCAGGTAAATTACTCTTAATTAACCATTACCTGAAATAACAAGGAAAAAACATTTTGATGCAGGAGAGAATAAGAAGGAGATTTATCTCCAGGAGGAGATTTTGATCTTAAACACCGATCGCTGATCAAGATCAATGAGACCCTGCTTGGCACCTGAAACCTCAGGGTAATTGTTCAACGTATTCAAACTCTTGCAGAGTTTCGTAATTGAAATATCCATTTTAAGATGTGGCTTTATTCTACCTATTTTTGAGCACAAACTGAGTCATAAATATACTGGCTAAATTGATTAACCAGATTTTTCTTACCGTTATGTAAGGAATGTTTTGTGGGTCATTATCTCGGATATGAAATCTGTCTGTCTGTTGACATATCAAAACATTCTTAAGTTATGAACTTCAGATAACCTTATCAATCAAAGTACTTTGACATACAGACTAGAGTCCGTGAAAAATCAATTAAGTCTAATGAATACTTGACATCGAATATACAGACATGTGCTGAAAGAATATTGCAATGATTGTTTTTGTTTTTTTTTATTATCGTTGTAATGTTTTATTACATATATTTATCAGGATACCATTTGATTCAAATAGGCCTACTATTATAAATGCCCTATGAATACAATGCAATGACATGGCCGATTTTGTTCTCAAATATCTCAATTTAACAATTGCTTTGGGTGCGCTTTGATGCAGACAGAAATTAACCTTTCGATTCCATATTCACATTCAGAAACAGTCAGTAGAGTCGTATTCAAGTGAAGTAGAACTGTTCCTTTTTAGAGTAAAATAACGTGATAAAAGGTGGTTGGTATAATAGAGAAAAGCTTGAGGCCGCCATGTCCCAGACAGGCCAGCCAGGTACATTCCTGAAACATGTCGTTCACCGACACCACCCATCTCAAAAAAGGCCCCCCACAACCCCTCCCCGTCCCCTCTCCCACCTCCCTAACCTTGATCCATATCTGTGCATGGTCACCTCCAGACCCCAGCCAGCGAAATGCAAAGAGTGCTGAGCTATCTGGGGTTTCGCTGAGCGGCGCATGGCCCCAGCCGGGTCAGACGGGGATGGCCTAGAACAACAGGAACCAGCGGATCGAGTGCACTGGCCCCCGGCGAGCCACCCCAAGGCCGACCAGTTCAGCCAGGTACAAGCACAACATTGTCTGTGACTTATGACAACATGGCTACCGGTAGGGGACGAAGTCTGAGCTGTCCTGAATGAAGAGCTAAGTTACAGGGCCAGTGGGTAAAGGTATGGCGCGTGCCTCTCGCATATTTCTCCGGTGGTATCCCCTCGTCAGATGTAGTACCCACATACATGTTGGGGTGACTATGCGATAGCCTCAGCATGTTTCCCACTGCTGCAGCGCCACAGGAACCCATGGACTGATAGCACCCCGTCTGGGGGACTTAAATCTACCCTGCACTCATGGCAGAAATCATATTATAAACAGATGTTTTACCACAGACCAGCTTACATTGCGTGTGGATTATGTATATTCAAATCAAGGAAGGCGTTCGTGCGATCTGTGGTATTTAATGGGGATCTGGAAATCTCAGCAACTTGGTTGCATATTAATATCACGCACGATTGAAACCTGGACCGCTGTCTATATAATGTCATGTAGTCTTCCATTATTTTCCTTCATGGTATCAGTTCAGCGAAAGCATTCTCTTTGAACATTCACACACGACCAAAAATAATTTCTCATCACAGTATTGTTTTATAAAGCAATAGTAATGGACATAAATTTGGCGCGTTTATTTGGAAACATCTTCTATATATTATAGGCCTATATCATTGATGATCATAATACACAGGTTTCTACCTCTTTTTTATAACTTCAGCCTGAGGCAATGACTAATGGGGGCTAATTTCAAGTGCACCCCTCCCACCAAAAAGTCTCTGCTCTGATATTCTTTTCTGGTTTGGCCTATTGGCTCGCATCCAGGTGGAAAACTAGAAAGCAATTGTAAGGGGCATATCGGGGATTTGGGGATCTATATCCTCGCTTCCAAACGGTCGATAATATGCAAATATGTAAATAAGGCGTTGGCATTTGATTTGACCTTTCTGATCTGTACTTCAACAGGGAATTTCCCAAAGTCGATACCGAGATTGGTCAGGAATTAAAAGGCAGGAAATATTGGATTTGTGGTGTAAAAGCATAGGAAATCCAGGAAATTGGATCGGTGCTCATCGCTATCTACGATTTAAGTAGTATTAGCATGCTGCATGTTATCAGATTATATGTCAGGCTGTGGGATCAAAAGTCAACCGATCTGATGGCGATTCCAAACGGGCATGTGACTCTGACAGGTAAAAAAAAGCAATGTCTACTTAGCCTTTGGACGACGGTTGGATGGCTGGGGGTATGGTGCGGGGTGGGGTATAGGTTAGCAGACACAACGCCATTAATGTATGTCGTTGATTGTACATCTGCTTGATTCTCGGCCAGGGCTCACCATTTGGGGGACAAAAGGTTGCTGAGGAGAGGCGAGGATTTCTCTAGTTGCTGAGGAGAGGCGTTTGTGTTGCAAAGAAACTTGAATACTTGTTGCTCCTTACTTATAGGGTAGATGCTGATCGTGTCTGTTAAAAATTATTTCTCATATTTCAAATGTCTATAGTTTGAAAAATAAAACCTGAACATTCAGGGTCATCAGAAGGAGATGCTGTGGACCATGCATACATCACAGCAAATAGCCCCTTTCTCTATAGATAACATAGTCTTGTCACTATCAGTTCCTACTTTCTATAGCACAATAGTTAAAGCATTAAGTTACAAAAAAGAAGAAGTTTCAAAGAATTGTCAGTGCTTTTTGCCACTCAGTGTCTTTAACCAATGCATCGCCATTGTCACTGTATTCACCTTTCTCATTTCATTGATGTTGCCTTTCTATGCAGCATCCTCTGTGTCACACAGATAGTTCCCCCCTTCATCTACCTTCCTTCTTTGTCTATTTAAATCATTGAATTTAGACATTCACACAGAGATAATATAATGTATAAACATATCAATATTGGGATTGGGATTGGTGATCCGCAATACGAAGTAGCAACTTGCAATTGCTATTCAGTTTTCTACTTATATACATCTGCCTTTAGAATTACTCATAATATAATTTCGCAGAAGATATTTTTATCCAATAACAATAAAATGTATCATCATTTAATTATTTCACACTCAATAACATCTAGAGATAATTATTTCCATCCATCACCCGTGATTTCACTTTATTGATTACCACCGAATGAGAAATATACAAACCGATGTTATTTCTTATTAGTACCACATTATCTAAAAGTAAAACTTACGAAAATAGACATCTGAGTTACTAAAGATCATACTATAACCATCAACCCCTCCCCTTCCCCTTCCACTTACTCGAGTAGCCTTGATATCCATTCGATCATGCACATGCGCATCATCCTATTATCATTCCCACTTCCGGTGAGCATAATGTCGCCCGTGACCGACTCAGAGAGCCTCTGGTCAACCATTTATCTTTTTTATCAAACAGTATCTCCCGAGCCTGTAATCAGTGTAATATCAGACGTATATTTGGCAGTTCCATGAGGCCGGTTTTCCAGTAGAAAAGCCCGCATCTGTTAATGATAGCCGTGCCTCCCTGTGTTGCATGCATGTGGGGAAATCATCCATCTCTAGTAGGTTACCTCTCTGATTGCCGTTTCCCGTGTAATTTTATTACTTGAAACCTATGGTTTTCGTCTGTCTAAAGTACCACTTTCCCGCGTTGGATGTGGCCTTTTCATGATGTCACCCCCTTTACCTTTTGTTATCCATGTGTGTTTTGGCTTGATGGTGCTTGAACGAGTCCCTGAGGCCGAGTGCCCGGGGCTCCTACAACATGCATGTTGCGGTATGTTTGCATGCCAGGGTAAACCAGGGTAACAGTGTGTTTGGTTTATTTAAAATATCACCGCCCCCTTCCTCTAAACCAGCTAAGGGTAATTCTAACAGGGTATTTTCGCTCATTTTGGGTCAAAAGTTCTACTTCCACTTGCCTTGCATTTTGATTACAGTCCGAGTGTACATAAACCAAGGTGATAGTTCACTTGCAGCTTGTCCACAATTCTGAAATAATCTTGCATCCTTGTATATCCATCACTGCAACAACCACTCTAAAGCTGAATGTCTTTTGTAGACCCTTTCTCACAAAATATTGCTTTTTGGCCTAGTCCGCTACTTTGTAAATGCTTCCTCAAAAAACATGCGCTATATATGTTTTAGTGACCTAATCCCCATGTAACTCACCATAATAATATAGCTTACAAATTACGCAAGTATGTTAATGCTAACCACACACAGGTAATTAAAATGCATGTAAAATTAGTTCAGCCGCTTCTTAATACAGATAATAGAAATAACATTAATCCTGTTACAATAACCATAACTTCTTTTGCACACAGGCAATACTAAGGACCATTTACTGCTTTTAAGGATATGAAGTCGGCATGAGAACCCAGTATCCTACCTAGAATCTAACCAAAATTTAATTAGCAAAAATCTTTAATGACCTTTAATTTTGGAAATGGGGAAATTAAGGCTTATTAAAGGTAAAGGATGTGCCAAATCATATTATAAAAGTTACATGAATACAAGCTTGTAATTGTCACATTCAATTACCATTAATAAATCTTAATTGTCCCCTTTAGAAAATTTGATTTAAAAATTTGAAAATCGGCTAAACTCATCAGCATTCTGAAAATTCACAAATGTGGGTGACTATCTGCATGACTAGAATTAGACAAATGGGTCCAATCTTATTTTAAAGAAATCATTTGATTCAATTGTAAGTCATGAAAGACTGACTTAATTCTATAGCAATTTTTGTTTGTAATGTGGGAGTATAATGGTAATTTGGCAAAGAAAAAAACTCATTTAGAAAGATCAATTTTCCCAAGTAAGTCTTACAATTCAGTGCAAGAATATACGATGGGATGAAAATAAAGTCCTCTTAAAAGAACATATTTGGATCAAGAGAACAGAGATGGGTACCTTTCAGACATTTAATTGGGACTTGACCTGGTCACTCAAATAGATGAAGCCATAAGATAAAAAGCATGTATAGTCTCGCTTTAATAAAACTGCATCTGCGAGCTACTCTTTGCACCCAGACTAACCACCTGTGGCGTCATGGATGCTGGCCAAGAAATGTGACGTCACAGGTGAGCGCATGATGTCACGCACTAGTAGCACTGCCTGTCCTCTTTCTGTCCCCTTTTCGTCCTCTGCTTCCCCAACCCGTATCTTTGTTAACCAGGCGTTTAAGATCTTCCCTCTGTCTATTTTCAGCGTGTAACTGTAATCTCCATGCGAGGCAATGTCGTTTCAATTTGGAGCTATACAAATTGTCTGGCCGCGAGAGCGGGGGTGTATGCGTGAACTGTAGGCATAACACTGCAGGCCGCCGCTGCCATTACTGTAAAGAGGGCTATTATAGGGACCAGGCTAAGCCCATCACCCATCGTAAGGCATGCAAAGGTAGGCAACACGCATTTCTTCTTCTCTCATTCTACAGCTCTCTCATTGCTCTTTTGTCTTGCAGCCTGCAACTGCAACTTGCACGCCCGCCGATGTCGGTTCAATAAGGAATTGTACCTTTTGTCCGGACGGCACAGTGGTGGGGTGTGCATAAAGTGCAGACACAACACCGATGGACGACACTGCCATTACTGTCAGGAAGGATTTTACAGGGATCAGTCCAAACCAATAACCCACAGAAAAGCATGTAAAGGTAGGACCAGACTAGGTGTTGGATGTCTACCTCTCATACATATATGCCTCCATACATACTACTATTATACTACTACCACATGTGTTCCCCAGCTAGTTGATTGGTTGGTTGGTTGGTTGGTTGCCGTGACGTCATCCACACTGTCCACTTTGAAGTGCCCGTCGTATTGGTTACATATATATTAATATTGCCGAGTGCCATCTTCAATAATCTCTCCCTGGCTAGTCCCCAGTTTTAAGGCTTTGGTCGCGTTCACACGGTCACTATATACCAAGTTATAATCTGGTTGATAAACCCTTTAACCATATGGGAAGCAAATTATTCATAGTGCCTTTTAAATATCAAACTTTATAGGAAAAAAAGTCCTCAAATTTTAACACTCGTTTTCCTGTGGTCATCCTGGCCTATGAGAAAAAGTTGATTTCATAAGTGGTTTAACCTTTTGAAGGTAAATGTATTAAATAAAGGGATCATTCTAAATCACTCTTTTGACCCGTTGAAACACTCTTTTCTGCTTTGCAAAATGTAAGTGGCTCTTTACCTTTACTGCCTTAGGTCAGGGGTAATTGAATAAGTACTCGGGAAATAATGATAGAACTAGGTAAACTGTGACCGTTTATATTCGACCTGAGTTTAACCCTATTGACCTTGTCAGTGACAATGACCAACTCTATTTACAGTGGGTTCGAATGCCGTTCGTTTCTTTTGTCATCAATCTGTTGGTATGGTATCCGTACATTGGATGTATGCGTTTTTTTGTTGCAAACCCGATCATTGCGCCATGATTTATCGACCCGGATGCAATTTTTACAATATTTCACCCTTCCTATAGCTCCAGTTATATTGTTATCAAGTAAATGTCTTTTTTCAACCCGTACTACAAGTTCGTTGCAGGATGACTGCATCCCGCATGATATCAGGCCCCATTTCATGAATTTTCTCTTTTTCCAATCCAATCAAAATTTTCATACTGTATGGATTGTATCAGCTTTGTTATGGCTAGGTGAACATACCAGAATTTGAAAACAAAAACCAATGTCCTGAACTAATTGGAACTTTGTCAAAACTGATGCTAGACTTCTGGTATTCATTGTCATGGCATAGATTTTTATTTTACCCTGTCGTACATTTTATAAGAAAGACTTTTTACATTTATATTTTCAAAGTTTTTAATATAATAGTGTCTATGAATATCGGAATCATGCCACTTTTTTTAAACAATTGTTAAATTATGACGAGTCATTCACAAATGTAGTGTCCTGGAACAAATAGGTAAGTCAAATATTTTGAATTTTGAATTTAAAGTTCCTTGACCATAGATTCAACTTTACACCTGCAATGTTATATCTATGCATACAACAACTGTGCCTCTGGAATATATATCTTCAAATTGGAGGTTTTAGAATAATAAATTGTTCATATTACTTCGAATCCCACCAATACTAACCGTCTCTTTCTTCAGGGTTTGACATCAAACAGTCTTGTATATATCCTTTTGCAGATACGTGTATCTACATGTAAAATAAGTATGTTACCTACCTCGACCACATGGATCAATTATTCATGTTTTTTTCTATAACGAGCATCTATTGGTTTACTTAAATTCCCATTCAAATTACAAGATGTGGAGGGTTTTAATGCATTAATATCTACATCGGTGCTCCATCCTGATAAGGCGACAACCCTGGATTAATCGTCGCACTGACTCATGTCCCCTCCCTCCTGGGTTCTCGCCTCCAGCGTCCGTCCCCGCCACAACAAAGTTGCACATTTCCTCGGGGAAATGGTTGCACTTCCGGCAGCCCTCGGCGCCTGCGCACGCCGAGTTTAACGTACACAAAAGATCAAATCGCCCCGACGTCAGTGATGCGTACTACGTCTTCTAACTATGTGTGAGGCATCGTTTAATAATTCACAGCTATAGGCGTCAATGCTAGTGCCATGCAGGTACTGGCTGGTGGTTTGGGCTTGCTGTATATTGAGAATATTTGAAATCTTACCATTTCTAAACCAAAAAGTAACTTCAGATTCTTAAAAAAAATATGTATGGAAAGGAGCAATTTAAGCTTTCCTCGAAATTTGACCTTTATATGTGTATGTATATGACTCCTTTTACTTTAGGCCTATCCAAAATGAACGTGGACGAGCTATGTAAGGGCGGGTCCTGGACAGGGGTCAGGGTATCCTGATCCGTCCCTTTTTGGTGGACGCCTAAACTACACGAATAGGGGGAACATGCAATGCGGGTGCAAATTCGCAATGTTTTGCAATTACCTAATATGCGCCCCCCCCACCCCTCCCCTTCTGAAATTCTGGATCAGCTCCTGGTCATCTATTTCTGTACATAACTGGTAAAGGTTATGATATCGATTATCGTGAATCATCATAGTATTAATGCAGATTATTGTGCTAGACAATCACAAGTATTCACATGTCTGGAATATTGAAATTAATGGCACCAGGAATAGATTGGAGATTAGAAATAACACCTTACCATAATAAAAGATAAACTGAAAAATACAGTTTTAGAAATAGTTGTGGCCCCCCCATGGCCAGTATAAGCGCCAGATTTAGAACCATCCTAGAAGGCATACATGATGGTTCGCTGTTGACCTGATGGATTGGCCTTTTGCGTCGCTCCTGAGTCTGACTTCACACGTTGTCAGGCCCTGGAGCAAGTGAGGATTCACCCGTGTGATTGTCTATTTCACGCTCTGATTCACTCACTCTCCCCCCAGCACCAGCACCACAACTCCAAGCACATCACCGGACGCCTCCCCCCATGATCCTCTAAGACTAAACGAGTGTGCACTCCCATGACCGCTAATTCAGTTTCCAATGCCGTGGACGAAGCAATTTTCTTTCAATTTGCATCTCATTAGCCGGCAGATAATTAATTAATGACTCGGGGCGCGCTCGTGCCTGTTTTCTGCCGAAGGCTGGGGGTGACCCCCGAAAGGTGGAGGTCACGGCGGGGTCAGGGAGGTCACAAAGCGAGTGCTGGAGGCGGGAGGCTGTAATCAGCTTGTAATGGCCAAACCAGCAAATCCTCAACAAGGCGCGGGGCACAGAGTCCGACACACGCGTCAGGGCGATAATTAGGTGATTGGTTACAAAGGAATGTGATTAGTCAGGGACGGGACAAAGCCCTGAGAAGGCTCCCAATGACCAAGGCGTCTTTGTCAGTACCCCAGAGGTCCACTGGGAGCCATTGCCTTCCCCAGTTGCCCTTGCCTCTCTGCGCTAAAACCAAGCTCATCTTGTAACTCTGCCCAGCCACTGATAAACCTCAGCGAAAAAACACTGACCTCACCGTTCATGGAGATAAATCATCTTTCCCCAAAGCAAAGCCTCCTCTTTTTTTGTCTCTCCTTTCTGAAGTTATGGACGATCTGTATCCCATAACGCCAGTCTTATACCGTGTTTAAAATGCTGAGCTGTCTGAGCCCTCTTTGTGTTGCTGTGAAGTACTTAGTTGCTGAAAGTTGCCATAATTAAACTAGCCTTAGAACTGTTAGCTGGGACGTTCTTTACTCGGCCTCTAACGTATCTATGACAACCTGAAAACCGACCAAGTGAGTCACAGTACCGGTTCGACACTAGGGATTATGGAGCTGCAATGTCAGCGTTAGACACTTGCGCAGTATTATTCAGCAAAAGACAATGACCTTAGACTTGAAAATATTCTTATTGAAGATATACTGGAACTGATTTTTCTCTGCCATTTCATTTTGATGAATGGCATTTTTATTCCAAGCTGTGGTTGCAATAGCTGATATTAGCTGAATATCTAATATTGTAGGATTTCCCTAAATCGAAAATTGGTTTACACCAGTAAAGGCCATATTCCACTATGCGTTTGAGGCTTGCGGCCACCCGAGAAAACGCAAGGAAACAGTCGCAAACGCCGGAAACGCGTTTGCGTTTGCGTTTGCGGTAGGGTATATTCCACTTGCCTGTGGCTAGCAGACGAGTTTGCGGCAGCCGCAAACGCGTTTGCGGCGGCCGTAAACGCGTTTGCGGTAGGGTTCTGTAAGGTGGAATATGGGTGTTAGCGGCCTGCGTTTGCGGCCTGCGTTTGCGGCCTGCGTTTGCGTCACTACTCAGGGATACCAACATGTTGGTATCTGAACCGCAAATTGCTTGCGTCAGCTAAAAGTAGTGGCCGCAAACGGATCGGACGCAAAGTGGAATATGGCCTTAAGGCTACTCTTTAAAGCAGTTGCTGAGACAATCAACATTTTGATCTCACCTTTCAGCGGTTTCTGGGAGCCAAATATGTATTAAGGGTTGAGGACGAAAACCTGTCCTTAGTGAAATTATAGCTATAAGAAATAGTTGTAACTGTAATTAGATTGTTTTCTATAGTGGGTCTCAACCGCCTATCGGAAATAAACTGTGACCGGCTAAAGGTTAAATGTACACACCCTTCCCTTCTTAACGATGAGGGTAAGGCCTGGGGTAAGGGTTGGTACAAGAGTAGGAAAATGACCACAACCCTTTACCCCTTGTGTGAAACACACTTAAGTAAATGAGTGGGACCCACCACTATTCCTCTACTTAAAGAGCTACCCCTACCGGCTGACGTATCGCCCCAAAACATTGTTTTTTTAATACAAAGTGGGACACCTTTGAGAATACCAACCGGTGGATCTGATCTCAGCAGGCTGGAAAGACAAAACCAAGAAATGACAAGTTATCAATCGTTTCCCATTTTTCCATTTGCAAACAGGATTGTATGGAAAAACTTGAGACCCGAAAACTCAAAGAAAAAAATATTCTCGTGAAGCTACCTACATTGTCTTTTGGTTACTATTGCCAAAGAAATCCCAATTAAAAGTTCTAACAAAGTCAGGATAGTCAGGATTTCCCAACACTTAAGAATTCTGATTTAAATTCCTCTTGTCAAGGGAAATTAAGTACTTCCTCATGTAAGTATGAATAATATAGAGAAGTGGTACTGCATTTCTGTTCCATGAGCATTTAGAAGGTTCCTGACACAAACTATCACATTGGAAAGACGGGTCATTTTCCAGCAGATTTTATCGAGATCCTTGCTCAGATCCAAATGATCCGAATACACGCCTGATCCGGGGTGGCCTTATTAGAGCCGACGCCGTCCCGCACCTGCGTCCCCGACCTACCTGCCATCACCCCTCACCCACCAATCATCCAATCCCAATACCCACATTAACAAATCTCACCCAGCCCAAATCATAGGGCAATGAAAAGCCAACACAATAGCCTCCATTGTTCACCCCCGAGAACATCATGCCAATGAAAGCTCTTTGTATCAGTTGGATCCCCTAATGTCATGAAAACGGAATTTGAAAAACTCCAACCACGCAGTCTTAATTGGAGCAGGCTAGCTTGATGAGGTGCTTGGTAACAATTTTCCGCAGGAACGCCTTTTGCTTGAGGATTTTCCTTAGGATCGTTCGTGAGCATCTGCCTTGTGGACGGTAAAGATATATTGGGAGTGGCAGGTGCGCGGGGCAACAGCGTTATGAGTCTTTATGGATCCATAATACCCTGGTATCATTGTCACAGCCAGGCAGATTTGCATAATGGCTTTACATGACGAGATTTGTGGAAGCAAACGTTGCTATTCAATGCTTATCACATTGTAAACTAGCATTTCGTTATCTTCATATAGAGATAGGAAACTCGACTGGGTAATTTTCAATGAACGTCACTCTTGACGGTTAAGATGATGACAGCAATTCGACAGCAATTCAGTGACCCTTAATTAACTCATTAAAATGGTATATTACCCTCCGAGCATGTACTTGTGCTACTGATTGCCTAATTGGCTCACAGATCCCAAACATCTCGCGGTTCAAAATGAGGAGTTGAAACAATGGCTCTTGAGTTAATGAGTATTATTCTGAGAATACTCTGGCTGACAGCTACTGTTGCCCATTTCTTACAACAGACCCATGCTGTTACAATACTGTCAATACACATAAACTGAGATTCTGCAAAAGTAATTAATGCTTTGTAGGAGCGTGAATTTAATATTTCCCCCTTATCTAGTCTTCTTAAAAGCCAAAGTTGATTATGTTTTCCCCAAAAAATGCATATTGAGATCGTTAGATGTTGCCACAAAAGCAATGTACTATAACCAACTCAGGAGGTCAGTGATGGTTCGGTAAATTATTGGTCCTGGAGGCAAGAGGCTTTTACTAGCTCGTGGGCTGTTGTAAAGGTGTGTTCGCAGATGTAGCAGAGTCTAGTCAACATGGCATGGGTCGGCTGGTAGTTATCTACCTCAGACAGATAGCACTGACTAGACTGTCCGCCTGATAAGGGAGGCCCACCACCACCACCACCACAGCTCACTGCCCACCTTCACCCCACACCAGGCCCATATCACACCCCGCCCGCCCCGCCCGCCGAGCTGCTCGGCTTGGGGTAATTTAGCGAGCACGCTGCGGTCATGATACCTGGGTGTTGAGCTGCTCATTGGAAGAGGTCCGAAGGCATGCTCACAGCTGGGAGATGCTCCCCCAGTGGTATGGCCCACCTTCTACTGAGGTCACATACTGACCACCTGGACGAGGCCATGTCAGAGCTAGAAGTTATATTGTATCTTTAATAAATAAAGTAAAAAGAAAAATAATAGTTTTTCCAACAATAAAAATACGAAAAAGGGCATTATCAGCATATTGCTCCCCTCGTAAAAACGGTCAAATTATTATGCTGCGCTTATCATGCTGGACATAAAGAGCATATTCAAGGGACTCAAAATGAGACAAACATTCCCAAACACTAGGAAATAGGTCTACTGCCTCTTTTTTGCAGAGCAATAGATTTATATTCTTTTTCAGTATCTCTTCAGGAGAGATGAATGGTTGATTTGGGGCGATAGGACAGGGGAGAAACTTAACACTCAATTCAAGCTGCGACACCTTGTTTTAATTTGACGCAGTGCTACATGCGTTTCAATTAGGCGACCTTGAGAGGCGGGTGAGCAGTTGTCCGACCTGTGATGAATCGTTTGAGCAGCTCGCGAGTTGCTGAGGGGAGCGGCCCAGGGAGCAGCTCGGCCACATGTGGGTCGGAGGCCGGGGCTTGGAGGGGAGGGGGCCCGGAGGGGGTGAGTAGTAGTACCTGGAGCGGGCCAGGATCAATGTGAGTGGTCAATACTGTATACAACTCGCCCCGAGCTGCTCACAGGGTCCCCGCGGGGTACAGGCACATAGAGTGTGATGAGCAGCTCGCTCCCTGATGAATCCCAGGCCGCGAGCAGCTCCAGACACCTTCTCCCGGAGAATCCTGATCACTGCCCAAGATAGCCGCCGCATGCTAGTATCTGCTCACCCCCACTAGCCAGACAAACGGACACGTGGTAGCGATCAGCCCGCCTGCTTGGCACGGTACCATGCACTTCCTGTTGCGCGCGCATCCCCCAGGCCTGACTTCTGGTTCCGCCCCTGTCGTCGGCGGCGGCCGGCGTCCCGTCACTGCACGAAAAAAGACCTTTTAGGACCTTTAAGTTTGTGTAAATGGAGCCATTGAGGTGTGCTAAAGGTAATGGAAAAATCATCTTTACAAGACCTTTCCAAAACTTTTTCAGGTGACCTTTACAAATTCATTAAAGATCTTGCAAAGGTATTGGAAAGGTGACATTTCCTATGCCTTTAATGAACCTCAATGGCTCCATTTACAAAATCAAAGGTCATTAAAGGTCTAATTTTGCGCAGTGCGTCTTATCGGCCAGGCATACCGCGCGCATCGACGAAGCGCGCCTCCCTGCAGATCAAAGTATAAGGTCAGCACCGCGACCGTGGCTGGAATGTTATCAAAACCACATGAAAGGAAAGTAGGGGCGAAGCCATTCAATGTGGCAAACTCCACATAGCATTTCAATTGTTGTAATATACGTATGATAAATCACCGTTAAACCTCGGTCAAAAAGTTTGCTTCCCCACGAGCAGGCCTAGTTTGTCGATACAGTGTATTATTGGCTGATGAATGGTGTATGCAACAGTGTGTCCTACTTTACGCCACAATTATGTTCCTTTTCTTATAGCAAATGCCTCCAGTTTGCCTACATATACACGATGCACGTAAACGATGATAAACGCAAACATATAGAGTCTTACGGCAGTGTAATTAGTGGGCAAAGTGCCGATAATAACGCCCATAGTGCTTGGTCTGATTGAGTTATCTCCCCAGCTTTTTGTGCAGGAAGAGATGTCGCCCCAGCCTGGTGGCAGCTGCTGCTGGCTGAGTGAACCGCCGGAGGTAGGCAATGGGTTCAATAGAAAACATTAAGGCAGGACCTTACCGCCTAGATTGCAAGAAGTCCGCCGCTGATGCACAAATGACATTGAGTGAATGAGCCTTTCAGCGTCGGCCCCAGCGTCTACTTTATCCTGCCCGCCGAGGATGTCACTCCTGATGGGAGCAGCTCGTCCAGGTCGATGCTAAATGCAAAGTGAAGGCGGGCTGAGTTGCTCCGAGTGCGAGCGGCTAAAAAGGGTAGCGAATGCAAATTGTGTAAGAAGCTGTGATAAGGGGCGTCGTTTTCATAGGAGATGGCAGTAATCGGTGTGTGATCGTGTTTAGTATAATGGGAGGCGGCAGTGTATTGATCCTGGCCTGGGATTAGATGTGTTTACACCGTTTGTGTAATGTAGCATAGGTCACCGGGGCCTCCCGTGCCCCCAGGCAATACTAACCCCCTCTTTTTATCCCTCACCTTCCACCATTGCCTCCCTCCACACCGCCGCCATTCAACAAAACACCCCAACAGAGCACTCATACATGGTGCAATATTGTCTCAACTCTAAGAAATGTGCAAGACAGCCTTATTGCGCGAAGGAAATCAACAGAGATCAGCCCCGGGTGCTTTCTGTTTGTTTTATATTTGTTGAAAGGAGTAGACAATAATGAAAGTGACTAGTGTCCCTGCGGCGAGCATTTGAATCTTAGAAGTCATTTGCCCCGACTCGTGCCCTCTATCGAGTCAACAGGTCAAGCTTCACCTTATCTTGAAGATGGGAGGTGACGGGGCTTGTGTTGACTCAATGTGAACAATTCACTTTACCCTGAGAACGTTATACGTGTTTAAAGCATTGAAATGGTAGGTCAGTCCACCTGATTTGATGTACAGATGTGGGACTGTTTAGTGGGGGATATGACTTAATGTGTGTTTCAGGAAGTGACGTATACATACAGTGAGATTGAAAGATATCACCACATATAGTTTTAATACGTTCTGCTGCTAATATTCTGATAGAATAGTATGCAATGGGAATGGTACTGGAAAAAGTAATAATTATGTTGATTCGCATGTCCCTAGGCATATCTATACTAAATGTACTTCAGGTATAATAGTCTTCAGGCAGTACTTTTGGTTACTTTTGTGTTCTTACTTGTTTATGTCTACTCCTACGGAGCTCTTGAATGGACTCAGCAAGACCAAACTCCGTTGAGTGTCATGAAAGAGTGTGAGCCTTCTTACTTTTATATCGAGTAAACTATCTGCGTATTAGG
Source organism: Lepidonotus clava (assembly GCA_936440205.1). NCBI lineage: Eukaryota > Metazoa > Annelida > Polychaeta > Phyllodocida > Polynoidae > Lepidonotus > Lepidonotus clava. The sequence continues at coordinate 28,696,224 of OW387135.1, forward strand.
ATCTTATAAACTATCTGCATATTAGCATCTTATATTACTATATAGTTCGTCTCTTCCTAAACGTATACTTGCTCTACAAATATAATTCTGAAAAGAATGCCACTTTTTTTTTTATCTACTTTCTAGAAGTGGCGAATATCTTACCTTATACCTGGGCAAAGTAACATTAGTTTTGCCGAGGAGAAGTAAGTTTGAATGAAAAGTTAGCTTCAAGCACCAGTAGTGCGTTAAAAAGCTGTCCGGGAACTGCAAAGTGGCAAGTTGTTTAACGCTGCTGTGAGCTGCCCCTACTTTTCCCATCGCTGAGCAGGTGAAAGGTACATCTGTAAATGTGTAAATGTGTACGTTAGGTAGATACCATTAACGCATTTGTAGCATCCACGTATAAGACACCCGCTGAAATGTACGTAGGAGAGCGAGATAATATATATAAAGCAAAAAGTTTAAGAAAGGAAGAAGGATTTAGTCATATATCACCAGGTTGATTAGAGTAATGAAGCGATACCCAACCAAGGCGGTGTTGTATTGTACAGCGGGCCAGTAGAGATCAAAAGTCAAATGTAAGACAAAATATAACCTTTCTTATAAAGGAGACGTATCTAGATAAGTTTACTTTGAAAATAAATGAGATGTATCTAACTAAGCTCCTGGGGTAGGCCCTAATGGAGCGCTGGTTTAAAAACATGAAACGCTGCACGTAACTTCTGACTTTTGGGAGTGGCTTCGCTGTGGCTTCCCCGTGGCTTCACAGCAGTTATGGCCTCTTCGCGCCGTCCGCGCAACTGCAGACTTCAAAGAGGTCAGAGCATCCCTGTGCCTTATTCCTGCTCCCTGGGACCCTTTGCAATATCGCTATTATGTTTTCCAGCTGTTATGGCCTATAGAAACGAATCAAATTCACGGATTATTTGTGAACCGACGTTTCTATCTAGCTTTTTACGGATGTTTATCTTCTTCTTCTGTCGTTATGTCATGCATACGTTTATCCCATAGATATATAATAACACGGCCAATACAAAGAAGGGGTAGTATGTAGGAGCCGAAGAAGATGTTCAGAGTGGAGTCTTTTTCCCCACTGTTTTCTTTTGGTAGAGTCCGAGTGAAAGGAGGATGTGGGCAGCTGGCCAGTGGCGGCAGGAGAGTGGGTGTCGGCAAGACGGACGCGGCTGGCGTGTACTTTGACAGGGTGACAAAGTGAGAAATATGGAGGCCAGGTATGCGAACATCAATTATGTGGGCCGACGGGGCCCGGCCGGCGGCTGACGGGGGTGGCCCGCCTCCCCGCCCGACCCCCAACACCTCGCCGATATCGGAGACAGATGTCCCGGGCCGCGTCGGCTCTCCCACGGGCCTGCCCTTGAAGTGTTAACCGGTCCGAAAGGCCACCTTAGTACATCGCCATGCCTTTCCGTTCCGCCGCCTCCCTCCCGCAGCCTATACCTACCTACCTACCCTCCTGCCACTAGTAGGCCCTATAGTACCCCACGTACACTACCTCAACTCCTTCACTGCGTTCTCCTCCCGCCAGCCCTCCCTCCCTCCCTTCCGGCGATTAGAGTACAAGCTACCCTCGGGCTATATCAGAGAAAAATACCTGACTTTTTTTTGTAGTTCCCCGCGGCAGTAGTGATAAGTCCCAAGTAATGTCACGTGTGATGTCGCCGTGAAATTAAGTGCCAGAAATGCAATCCCAACCTGCCCTTCTCTGATACTCTGAAACGCTCCTGATGCCAAGATCCCGACATCACACTCTCAGTACCCTCCGACCCCATCACTGCCAACCGTTTAAAAAAAGGAAAAGACTCGGTTTCGAGTAGCTCAGAAGGCAGAACAGTATCTGGGGTTGAGTTGCTCACCAAGTGATTGAGTGGGAGATATGACTCTCCTGAGACTGCCCCTGCCGTCCACCGACGGGTTCATGCAGTGAGGCCATTCTCTAAAAGGGACCAACGCGCGCCTTGGGAAATGTTTTCTAACACGGAGCAGCTCCCCGAGCAGCTCTCAAGATTATAAGAGGTGCTCACAACAACCACCCGAGTGAGACCTAATAGAGGCGCTCTTCCACGGAATCTAGTGTTGTAAATAAAGCACGGGTCTGACCAAGTGTTTGACCATTCACCTTGTACTAAAGGGCCTAAGGGTGGCAGTGCAAAAGGGTGGATTGGTGGGCTGGGTCGAAGCTGAGATGAAATCTACATGAAGGGTCATAACTGTACTTATGGGTCCAGTACCACTAGGAGTTGAAGTGACAATCGACAGCCTCAAGATTAGTAAGACTTCATTACAATAGAATATTGAAAGTATTGGAATGTGTTTATACTCCTTTTGCAGAGGGAGCAATATTATTCTAGAAAAAAATTCCCTAGGGCCTATTTCAAAATCAATGGTTAATAATGTAGGATATAATTCGTGTTTTTATTGCTCTTCCTTTGAGAATAGTTCCTGCATTGTATACATGGCCAACGGCTCCTTGTTTGGACACACGGAGTGGGAAAGAAATTAGGCCTGACATAAGGATCAGAGGTGGGTGCTACTGGGTGAGGGCCGGCTGAGTCACTGGTGGTGGTGGGTCACTGTTCCCATAAATCAGCATAGGTCGGACAGGAGCAGCTCCCCGAGAGACGATACAGACCCGAGCAGCTCAGTGTCTGCGGCCTGGGGCCTTTGTCACAGTCATCATCATGGCCCCCTAACTGCCTTGACCACTCCTCATATCAGTCAACTGTCACTCGCTATAGTCAGCTCCCTCATAGCCTGGACCTGATCAGCTGGCTCACAGATTTAAGTTTCTATTCAAGGAGAACAGCGGTCATTTTAGGATTTAGCCAAAGTTCGTAAGAAAAGTAAAAGAAAAAATTATCTCCATAATCATCTTTAAGATTTCTTTGTCAAATTTGGATAACGAGTTTGTTTCCACAACCAGCTTTAGTCTACATTGTAGATTCTGGAAAAAGCATTGATACCAGTGAATGGCAGAATCAGCATGGGCCCTATTTCTTGCTATCAGAAATGACAATGGAAACATAAAGTCTATTACAGCGGTATAGATCTAGTGCCCTTTTATGCGCTTTTTCCTTCAGCAGATAAAGTCGGTAGTATGTCTGCCGTATCTCTTCATTTTAGTTTTCAAATATTACCGTGGTCAGAACCCTGCAGCCGTTCCTCTCATATGCCTACCTTTTGCAGTGACCAGTTTTGACGGTCTGAAATTGCCTATGTCACGTGACCACCGGAAGTGGGTGCAAGATCCTGCAGGCGATGGCGCGGCGGTGGATCGCGCGAAGCATCGGTCATTGTTACCCTACAGTGATCTTGATCTAGCACGATCCGCCAATAAACACTGCCCGCAACACAACAGTATCTGCCGCCTTCGGTAGCAGACGACCTTCGACCACGACGCTTTCGGCGCACGCACACGGAAATGGAACTCTCCTGACAACACGTCAAAGGAGGCAGATTCCGATGGACTGCGGCTAAGCCTTCCCGGGGTGTCATCGTATTATCGCTCAGTGCTGTCGGGGCTTCAGGGCGCCTCACCCGGCCAGCCGTCAACACTGATTGACGGTAATGGGTGGGGGCTCTTGTCAACGCCTCTTTAGGCGAGTAGGTAGTTAGATGTCGGCCAAGATGGGATTTGACGACCCGTCAGGACCAATCAAGTACGGAGCGGCTTGTATTATAGATCAATAGGTGTGAAAAAGACACGAGCTGTGTAGAAACATTGCAACATGATAGGGCATTGTCATGGTTTGTCTGCTGGCACCAAGGGAAAAGCCGGCCTTGTGTAATGGCACGCATTACCTTATCATAATAGACAGGCTCCCATAGTCCCCTTGTTGAAATTGGATATTTCATCCAATGATCCATAGTTAGACCTTTCTTTACATTGCTACTCTGGGTCCTGATTTGCCTCTTCTATATGGCAAAGGCATCATTAAGAGAAACCAATTTTTTTTATACACTGTTAAAATGGTGTTTAGAATTTAAATGTGTTAAGGGCATAAACATGTTTATAATCTAAATACATTAAACCATATCTGTTTAAAACCTAAACACTTGTAACTTCTAAACATGTGTTGGGTTAACTATGCTTAAAATCTAAACGCATCATTAGTTGTGTTTATAAGCTAAACACTTGTAACCTCTAACCATGTTTTGAATGGGATATGTTTAGAATCTAAACACATAATATTAATATCAATTGTATACTATGGAAAAGAAAAATGGACACTTTGGGATTAGAACCCACATTCTTTACATTCAAGGTAGAAGCCTAACCAACTCAGCTAACTTGGACTGCATGCAGTGCACACTCGCATAGTCAGCACCAATGAGTAGGATCAGTACTACTATACAGGTGATCAACATTAGACAGACATTAGGTCATTACTTTCATAACCCCACTTATTCAGTTAAGTAGCAAAGCTGGACTGTGTCTACCTACAGGCCTCCATAGCTCAGTGGTAGAGCATAGGCTTCATATGTGAGGGGACCGGGGTTCAAATCTCGGCTACTGAAGTTACCAAAATACTACTATGAAGTAGTTGTACTATTAGTGGTTTGCCACATGCCCTCCATATTTTTGGCCATGATTGGTAAAATAGTTTTTTCATACACTTAGGAATTTGGAACTTTGTGATTAAAAATGTTAGATTTTTAAGTTTTTGTAGCGTCATTAAGATAATCACTTCATTGGCCTGCTATTCTAGGTACGGTCAACCAACCAGAACACCCCTAAAACATTTACAAAATGTTTTAAAAAATCTTTTTAGTAGGATAAACATGTAGACACCTTTTTAGTACAAGAACTTTATCAGCTATACCCCTAAAGGTTTTACCTCCAACAATCAAACAATCCATGCAAGGCTAAACCAAGAAGGAAGGCCATATGTGGTTATTGGCTCAATGATCCTGTAGTGTGATTACAGGAAAAATAAAACTTTCAATGCTGTTAACATTACATCTGGTGTAAACTGAATGGCATAGTACCATAGCAGTGTTTTACATGTAAGATCTACATGTTTTTTTTACACACTACGGTATAGTATTGTTAAATTTAAAGTGGTTTTCATCCTTAAGAAAGAAAGTACACTGTACATATTATGGTATAATACTGTTTAACTTAACACCTAACCCTAAACACCTTGAAGACCTAAATGCTTCATAGATAAACACCTAAACATCATAGTTTTCTAAACACTTAACAGCTAAACATAAAAAAAAGCATAAGCGTTTTGATTCTAAACACCTTAAGGACCTAAACACTTCATGGTTAAACAGCTAAACATCACACATTTCTAAACACTTAACCCTAAACACCGATAATTCTAAACATGTTTAGGGAAATAAAGTGTTCCAAAACTGGATGCACCGAAGTGTTTAGGAAAATGTTTAGGTTCTAAACACTTGTTTTAACAGTGTATGTTTATATAAAAATGTAGATTTAAAGCTCCCAAGACAGTTAGACGGTGGTTCGATATCAATTCTCGATTTGTAGTGGAAATTTTTCTTCATATTGCTGGAATGTATTATAGTGACTATAGATTCTGATGATTCATCAGGTTATCTATGGGCATGTAATGAAAACGAGTAGGCCTACAAATTAGCTGGAATATAGAATGTTTTAAGGTAGATCTATAAATGTATAGGCCTACGCCGATTTAATCAAAGAGATTCATACCATGCAGATATTGACATTTTCTCACTGACAGGGGAACAGCATGTCACCTTTCTGGGAAGAAATTGAAATGTATGATTACTTGGAAAGTTATGGGGACATCATGTCCAGCACCAGCACAGCACGAATCAAACAAATCATAGTGATATTTCTCATAAGGGTGATAAATGTCTTAATATTGATGTCTCATTTGCTCCGCCAGAACATTGCATGGGAAGTATTTATAACGTAGTATAACCGGTGAGAATGAGGAGATGCTCCCTTAAATACTACTGATCCTTACAAAGCAGGTAATACGGGTGTTAAGCACCTAACACCTACACGACAGTGGGAGGAGGGCCAGGGAGGAGGGAAAGAGGCGGGGGCAACGTGAAAGCAAATAGAAGTTGTCACCTTGCCAACTATTAAGGTGTCCCTCAGGGACCTTGAGTGGGACCTCTGGTCTGTAATAACTATGGTCGCTGTGTTAACGAGAGTCCTGGGACCCCCTCTCAGTCAGGGTCCCTCTCATGCCGCTTCTATGTCAGGGTCATCCTCATGTCCCACCTCAGTCAGGGACCCCCTCATGTCCCACCTCAGTCAGGGACCCCCTCATGTTCCACCTCAGTCAGGGACACCCTCATGTCCAACCTTAGGCAGGGACCCCCTCATGTCCCACCTCAGTCATGGACCCCCTTATGTCCCACCTCAGTCTGGGACCCCCTTATGTCCCACCTCAGTCTGGGACCCCCTTCATGTCCCACCTCAGTCAGGGACCCCCTCATGTCCCATCTCAGTCAGGGACCCCCTCATGTTCCATCTCAGTCAGGGACCCTCTCACGAACCACCTCAGTCAGGATCCTCTCATGTCCCACCTCAGTCAGGGACCCCCTCATGTCCCACCTCAGTCAGGGACCCCCTCACCTCACACTTCAGTCAGGGACCCTGTCACGAACCACCTTAGTCAGGGGGCAGACAGATTGATCTGTGCTCGACCACTCACTAAATAAGGTTGCCATGGCAAAATTCAAGTGCGATTACAGTATGCCATTCCCAGTGCAGACGGTATGCATAAAATTCTCCATCAATTAAACGCCCCTCACGAACTGATCGTGGGGGCAGTGGAGTATTGAGGCCTGGTTATTATTCAAGTGGTGGTGAGAATAATGTGCCCTTGGCTTTGTGCTTCAGGAGTGGGGGCGCCGGAACTTTAAAGCTGTGGCTGTTTGGAGCATGCGCGATAGGTGCTCAGGGAGAGGCCTAACAAACATGGCGCACAGTTGGCATTCTTTGCCTCTTTCCTCTGGAGGCGCCAAAGGCACAAAGGCCTTGAGTGTACCATACAATTAAACCACTGCTTTCCCCCAAACCAGCGACTGTGTCTAAATACAACTAGCAACAAAGATGTCTTAGCAGCGCGCACTTTTGCCCCATCCCAGAAGCACGGGGGAATTGATTGTCCGGATACTATTCAACCTCCTGAAAGGTTCAAGTATCTTTGTACCGCTGAAATCTTTTGGTGTTGGCACGAATGTTCATGCAAATATCATGCAAGTGGGAGTCTGATCTTTTTTATGCAGTGATCCTTGTTTGTAGGTCTACAGGTGTTTGCCAAATAAACTTCAAACACAACAGTTTGATATAATTCTTTAAGACGAGCAGGGATTCTCCTCCCACAGTTCATGATTGAAAGGAATCTTTCAACGGTTCTAAAATGTGCACTGCCAAGTTCGTAATACAGTGATAACTGTTTCCCAGCATGGCAGTTTACTGACAATAGCCATTTACACAGGGATGTGACAAACACGTGAACTTTCAATCCAAGTTTGTCTTTTGAGAGAGCAAAATATGTCAACAATCGTACGGGTGAACCCAGTGCACTGCGGTGCAATATATTTGTCGATGCTATTTCAAATCCCCAAACGTAGATCCAGAATTTTTAGAAGAACCACACTCTAGGAAAATATTCCTTAGTGTGCCCGAAATGGAATTTGAATATTATTGTTAAAAAGTACAATTTTTAGGCAAAGAGGAGTGGCGTGCAATTCATCATTACTTTGTTCAATTCTTTTTAATGAACTTTAAATTTCTTATTTTCCCCAATTAATTCTAACGCGACCAACAACAACACTTCCAAATAATGTACATGTATACATTACTTCACTTTTCCCTGAGCCACCAATTGACTCTCATTTTGAAATTAGAAGCTTTCATTGAACTGAAGGGTATCGTGCCCGAGACGGGACTTTGTTAGCAGTTGAGTCTAATTGAGAGTGACATTGCCCAATGAGAAGTGGTAAAGGCGTCTTGTGAGGGGACTACTGTGGAGTAATTGATAGCGGCGTCTGGACTTCGTCTTACCTCAGGCCTCACAAACCTACTCACATGGCTAAGGTGCTGGTATAAAGGGAAGGGGCTAGAATGTAAAATTATTAACTTGCAAGAAAGATGTGTCCTGATAGGTGAATAAATCAAACTGACACAAAACAATTTTATGTACACATATATGTAGGCCTACTTATACTTTTGTGATACCTGAATGAAAAAAACTTATATAAAACAGTATCCTACCTACCACTCTCATAAGTGAATGAAAACATAAACCTATATATCAAGACCTGCTATATTTGCAATATACATGCGCCTTTATTGGTGAACAGATGATCCAATTAAAAACTGCCGTATTGTAATTGTTTTCAAGAAATCGTTATGTTAAGCATCTATTGCTCTCAATATACATAGATGGATTGTTGAAAAGATCCAAAGCAGATTAACTCAAACGGCTAAAAATCCCCAATGTACAGTGCTGTTGGTTGCGATGGATGTCTAGTAGTTTCCTCGGAGTCATTGATGTGTGTACGAGTTGACGTAGATATGTTTGTCTTTGTGTGACAAGGTATGCGTCTATACATGTGTCTGTATGTATGTGTTGAGTCCGTGTACCCTCCTGGTGAAGTCGACACCTCCTGGTGAAGCCTCCCCCTCCTCCTGATGGTGAAGCATTGCCCCCTGTATAACCAACCTGAAACAGCTGCCGTCTGGCTCTTTGCACGTGGGGCCCACCAAAGGGTGCAGTCGGCGAAATCGGAGCCCCCAACGCTTTTACAACAGCCTACTTACAATCGGGCTTGTTTTCAGTGAAAACATGTTGCCTTTGCCACTCACCTACCTCTCGTCGGGTAGGCTGAATGGGAGGAGACATGGAGAACAAATTGAAATAGGAACCGGTGCCTGGAAAGCTGTATATCGTAGGTTGGGTTTCATATAGGCCGCCCACTCTCCAGCTGATGGGTGTTGGGTGTGTGCTGCTATGTCAGCTTTATGTTGGTGGCTGAAATGAACTGACTGATACTATATTTACTTAATACGTTTTGAGAACTATGCTTACCTCAGTCTGAGTGCTATGCAGTGCTAGGAACCCAGAAGTATAGATATTTTGTATAGGTAAAGTATTGTAGTAACAATGTTTCTAAAATAAGGTTAAAGGTATTTAGTTTTCAAAGTGTAACAAAAGAAAGTTGCGTTCCAATAATTCTACTCCAGCCCGAACAATACCCTGACCCGAACGAGGCCTCAATATCGACCCATTTAACCTACTTTTTTTGGGTAAAGGGTAACCAAAGAATTGATGTAGGATGAGAGGAAATGCTGCATTGTGATAAGGACACAGAAGCTTCCGGTCCATGTTTCGAATTCACAGCCATGAGTCTGAGCTTCACTGTCAGCCATTTGGATAGCTTAGGTAAGGTCCAAGTTACAATACCACATAAGTTTGCTAGGATAGGCTATGGTAAAGGGGACTGGGGTACTATATAGACTGGATATGGCCAAGAAAGGGAGGGCATTGGCCATGGCACAGTCATACCATTTGATAGCATTGTCCGTTCAGGATTCTCCAGCGTTTAAGGATCGGGCTGAGGGACGCCAGTGGGATCAGTGGACTATATCGGCGGGACGCCGCTGAAAGGGCAAAGGACGTAAAGTAGGCGATATTAGGGTGAAGTGAGCAAGTCCATGCAAACACGGCTTTTGTGAATGGGGATTTTCGGGGCCAGATTCCGACGACGCCCCATGTCGGATAGTGTTTCCAGACCTAACAAGAGCCTTGTGTGTTTCTCAAAAATGAAAGAAGTAGATACTGTCTAAAACATGCCACAAACACTTGAGTATCAGTGTGTCAAGTATGTGTTACCTCAAGAATTCTGACGTGTTGATGCTTTGAACTGGTTGAATATATTCATTATCAAAGTAAGTTAGCTTTGTACGTTAACATGGTAAAATTCGTGTATTCACTTATTTTTATTGATTAAGCAGATTGCAATATTGCTATGATGAGTTTATCTCAACCATTAATGACAATGTCATTCGGTGCATTTGAGGTATTGCAAAAAATACACAAAATGATTAACATTCCAGTATTTTTGTTTGATAAAGCTTTTAATTAAGCAGTCAGAAGGCGACATGCACAACTTCCTTTCTGAACCAGACTCCTTTGTGAGTGATCCTATAGAATAGCCTCGTCCCAGGCATACGATTTATGAAAGAAAACTGTAGCCTTGGTTGAAGCATTTCATCTGTCCCCACAAACATATCTTTTGAACATACGATGTCATTCTGTATTCTTCTTGAATACAGATGGTGCAAATATTGAGTAACGAGATGTTTTTAAGTGTGGGCTAAACAATGATTATGTAGGTGTTCCTGTGTGTTCGATAATCACTATTGATTTCGCCAATGGGATCGCAGAAGGGTCAAATGTCTGAGCAGAAGATTACGAAATACCCTACTGACAAGGACATGGATCGCAGACTGGTTCAAAGGAACCATTCAATATGGAATTGTGGCCTTTCGCAATTTCAGCCGAGAAACATCATGTCCTTCAAATATGACTCGCTTCTTAAAGGTTTCCCACCTTCTCAGACTTTACTCTTGACCCAAGTTTACCTTAGTATTTGCATATCTTTTTCTATATTTGATCTTGTGTCGAAAACTAACAAGGTAAAATGCATGTACAGGGACAATTTAATCTAAAGCATATACAGGTAGTTTGTCATCACCTTTGGCTGACCTGTCAATTTCAAGTGTATGCAAGTTTAATCAAGAACTTATCCTTCTGTTATAATACTTGTCGTTTTTATACGTACCACTTAATTATATCGAAAGTACGTGACGTTCAAATGTAACTGAAGAGGTACAGGTTAGGTCGAGTAAATGTAAATGTAAATATAAAAGGAAACCCCCGTCGTCTTTCAGCTACTGACATTGCAAAAGGAGAAGAATAACCTGACCTTTCTGATAAAATAGTTATGAACCTGCATTTAGTGGTCATACTATGGCTATGGACTGCAGGAGGAAAAAGATTAAATAAGAACGAAAACGATAGACACGGTTTGATTACACGGAGTGACCTTCTGAAGTTGATACCACCCAAATAGCTACCCAGTCCAGGATGTGACGCCACAGAACGTTAATGTAACGTCGCAGAGTAACATGGAACGTTATCAGAACGCCACTAGAACGTCATAAAATGTTACTGTTACGTCGCGTCTTTGCTGGGTAACCAGTACTCCAACCTTTTAAGAATAGGAAGTCATCTAGCTCATCAATGTTCCTTTGAATATAACCATATCACACGTTTGTTATTGTCCAGCTTCACACAAAATATCATATGTATATATAACAACTTTAAAGATTGCACTGAAAAGGCCTATATCTAGGGCGAACCTGACCTAAAGATTTAAAAAAGAAAAGACTGAGTTTTCTCAACCCTTACCTCTACGCAATACTGCTAACCCCGACCACACAGACTGAGAAGGAATTGTGCTTATTTTTCTTCTTTCATTTTCTTTCCATTTTTGAGTGAATACAGCTTTACCCTTTGGCTATACACAGATAGTTTAGGCCATTGAAAAGAGAACTCGGAGTAGTACATAAACCTCAGGCCCTTAGCCAAGTCACACAGTCTACAGTCGTGCACAGATGTACATATGGTGAGTATTAAGGAGTGACGACAACATCAAAAAGCAGTTATTTTTGATTCCTTCAATGTTGTAAGATTGATACCGCTTTTTGTCGCGGCAGTTTTTTCTTTCACCTGTGATTGCTAGAAGATTGTTCCCAGGACGGGCGTTTTTGGTTGAAAGAAACCATTTGATTGATTGCAATGTATTGAAGTTCATTTTGAAAGAAGTCTTTTACCACTATGTATGAGCACAGGAATTTTATGTAAAATATACTCATCATGACATGATCAGGGGAATTTATCATAGTTAAATTGTATCCCTTCTTTTTAGGCGCTACTGTAGTTGTGGCCTAGGGTTGGCGGAATGGGCCACCCGTAGGCTACCAAGATGTGTGAAGTCCTTCCTCGGCTCATGTACCACACAACATTCCATTTCTCCCACACCTCGCAAACTTTTACTTTGCGAAAAAGATCAACATTGACTGCATACCACCCAAACCTACTTTGTAAAGTTTAAGTGTAGAAATACATGAAAGGGAGATCAACACATACACTGTACCTAGCAGGAAATTAGGGTATTACCATAAACTGTTTGATATGTGTATGTTTGACCTGCTCTTTAAATTTCTTTAATGCAACCAATGGTGCTAAATATCTGAAGAAGGGTGTGATCAGCTGTTCCTTTTTGAGCCAGTCGATGTGCCATGCAATCTCCGTGTGGCCTGGTCCCATGCTTATCTGTTGAAAAGTACAGGATATGGAATAATTCAAACCAGTTCACACCTAACCCAGTTCCTGTGAAAGTCTACCCCGCAGAATGATGTGAATAATTTGCACCATATAAAGCTGTCATGTTCACACAGGAGTCCAATAAACTAACACGGCAGAGGAGCTCTCCGGAAGTCACGGCCGCCTCCAACAGACACTGGGGAACATGTATAAAAGTATTTCATTCCATGTCCCGCCCATCAGTCATATCAATATACAGGTCACTAGTCCACTTACAAGTCATGCATGGAGCGACAAAAAGAGTAATAAGTAGCAGTTATATTTATTGACAGGGGGTCGGTGATTCTATTAGAATCGCAACTTTTTGTGAAATATGATTTGGCCTTTGATAATGCCATACAGATATTCTGTTGCCAAATCGATGTTGGTAAATGATTTTTCGAAATATAGAAGGATGCTTTTGGAAAAGGACAATAGTACTGTTTGAGATCTTTTTTCCATTTATGAATATATTTCTTAAACGTGGAGGAGTCTCCTGGAAAACTGCAATATTGTTTGAGAATTTGAAAATATTCTATGATTATGTTTCAACTGATAAGGAATTTCCATTTCAGCCCCTCTTTCTGAATATTAACAGAAACCCAACGTAATGTTTTTGTTTTCTCTTATCAATAGACCACTTTTGATGGTTATTGCTAAATGATCATATTAGAATACCATATAAGGATTTGTGGATGATTTGTCACATTGCTATTTATATTACTGCATTTGATCGTTTTGTCGAGAACTGATTTTAATTAAGTAAAGACCTACAATAAAACTTTCAATAACGATATCAACATAGGTTACATATAATAAGTTTTACTTATCCTGTGTACATGTATATCCAAAAATATATGTAAGTTACTATTTTATTCTATTTTCAATTATTCCAGCTTGTGACTGCCACCCTGTAGGAGCGCTGGGCAAAACGTGTAACCAAACATCGGGCCAATGTCCGTGTAAGGACGGTGTAACCGGTATCACGTGTAACCGGTGTGCACGCGGCTACCAGCAGAGTCGGTCACCCATAGCGCCATGCATCAGTGAGTATCACATGTACCCCTAAAACCTATTTGAGTTTTCAAGAAAATAAGATATGGACAAATTTATGTTCATTGCTAATGTATATATATGCTAATTATAAACATACGTGTGTGTAGTCCTCAGTGAGAAGGTGGACTAATTGGAAATTCAAAAGAGAAATATATGGATTATTATCCTATTTTCTGATTAACGTGGGTCCCTGGTGGATTTTCGGTAGAGAGCTGATTAAAAAACTAAAGCTGATACGTTAATGTATTTTAATAAATAGATAAGAAGATTCGCTTTTAGGCTACCTCTACTATAATTATAACGTTTAGATGAAATCACATTTGAAAAACTGGATTATTCAGAACTACTGGATTTGGAATTTTGCATGGACATTCCACATTGAGTTCAAACTATTAACAGGGTTAATGCATGACTGGGTGAAATGCATGTACCTCTACCTACTTTGTCATGTTATGATATACTTACAAATGAAATACGAAAGATCGATATTTCCAAATATAGCCCTAATATAACAATTTCTTCGTGTCGATTCTTATCAAGCTACCAAGAGGTTCTTTAAACATTTCTCTTTATAACAACAATCTCATACATGCTATACATGCTTTGCTATTAATTTTTACTTTCTTGTCAAGTATCATTATGCATGATTTTTGTAGGAAAAACACTTATGTTTTCATGATTTGAAGTATAAATTTTTAATAGGCCTATACAATTTGATGTGGCCCAGCATCAGCCCAGCCAAGGAGCGACGTAACTTGAACGTTCTGGGACATTACAATAACGTTCTGGCGCGTCACATCCTTGGTTGGGTATTGAGCAAAGATATGTAGATTCTTGAGTTAACACGTGTTTCACAAACTATAGGCTTGACCCTGATTTGACATAACAGACTGACTACTGACAATTGCTTGTGTGAACAAAACGCTGCGACTACCAACTGCAGGATCTAAAACATGGCAATGGAGTTACTCGCATGGACGTTTGTTGTTTACTTATTTTACAATGGATCTTCGTGGGTTCGCTCTACCTGTGCATCACATTGCACCGTTGCATGAGAAAGGAGAGAATTGGACCAGCTCAGCTAGTAACATTACATTGGATACGATATCACGCCTGTCCTTATTCCTACTTCTACACTCATGCACGCCCTCTGTGTGCACTAATGTGGTATGACTCACAAGCTCTGGCGCATGCGTACACCAAACTGCATTCTTAAAAAAGAAGACCAGGAAAAAACTAAGATCTGAAGTGAACTAGAAAGAGAAGATACCTTTGGTGTGAAATAGCCTATAATGCATGGCGTTTTGGGGCACCACAATACACCAGGCTTCTTGAACTTCCGGTCTGCGAACTGCACTTCCGGTAAGGTGATGAATCACTTCTGGTTGCTGAATTCCTGCATTGGAATGCCACTAACATCTTGGATCAAACCGATTCAGCATGCCACTCTTTGGAAACAGGCCTCTCTAAAAGCATGACATTCTCAAAGACCAGACTGATCAATGTACATTGCAAAACACTTTTTGCAGAGACCAGACAAGAGAACGAAACAACAGACCAGGATCCTTTTGGTGGACCGTCAAGTTAGTTTTCCCCTTTTATTGCTTTCGTCTACTCTGCATATAGGCAAAGAACACGAAGTAGTTCTGGCTGGTTTCCTTCCAACCTCATCACGCCCTCTTGTACGTCTATTGACAGACTACATCATATGCTTCATGGGATAGAGAATATATATACTACATGTATACACATTTGTATCTACATGCAATATATAGACTATGCTATGCAACTCTGCTAGTGTACGTATCTATATTCAATCACAATAATATTACAAAATTATTCATGAATATTGAGTATAATTTTGGTGACTGGGAGTTTAGAGGCTTGCAATATCTTTTAGTCTTAAGCCGTTGAATACGTCTATTGTTCTATCGATATTGTGATTCAATTCTAAGAAATACCTTTGTATGGATCCAAAACTTATCATTAGAATAATCAACCTGCCAAAAAGAATGCTAAATATATCATATCAACCATTGGTGTTTTTACTAGATTATAATTATAGATCAGGCATGTATAGCGTCTTCTATTGGTATTCCCAGAATCCCTTCACATTGAAAACATCTAAATATACTACAATTTTCAATTAAGATAGTATATGGGAACAATGTAGGCTCGCTTTTTCAAATTATTTTTTGCAGCTGTTGCATATAGAAGTCCTTGTTTTATGTGTATTGTTTTGTTTCATAGTTTTGATATGACATCGTTGAATAAGACGACATCGTTGCGAGCCATAAAGTATTGAGTCATACGTTTCAAGTGTAAACCTTCATTGCTGAATGAAGAGGTGTGATAATCTCCTCAATGTAGTAGGGTAACTAATGCAATACATAAATACCTTAAGCCCAGGCACTCCTTAAGGTGTCCCTCAATCCGCTTCAATTCAAAGGAAAGTCATGAAACAAACACCTGAAGCAGCCGTAATCCAGGCTAAGATTCCAGATTAAGCCTACCCTGGAGTGAGCCCATGCCTGGTGGAACACAGGGGGTGGTGTAGGTACTCAAGGCCACTGGAGTAGGCCACTCAGTACTTACATACAGGCATTTGTACTCCAGGGGGGCTCCCAATGACTAGTAGGATGACTACCTTAATTTGGACAGCTTAGTTCCTGGAGGAAATACCTCAAGCAGGTGTGGTGTGTATGTGAGCTGTGTTCTCATCATATATGTAGTCTCCTCCAGGGCTGAGTAGAAGGGTATAGAGAATTAGTGGGACTTTGTCTCTGGGTGTATTGACAAGGGCCGAGGCATTTCCACACAGATCTTGGAGAAGTGGAAGCAACACACTACCAGCACCCGTCTCAAGTACCTACAACCTACTGCCTGAGCTAATAGAAGGAGATTTTGGCCTGGTAAAGAGGCACGTGTTTGAGCCGCCAGACTCCATAGTGAATAATTGTTGGACTTAATCCCATAAGAAGTGTGTAGATGAAGTTATGCTTTAAAAAACACAATCAAGAAAGTATACTTCATTGATATAATAATAATTAACAAATGTACCAAATATGAAAAAAAAAACAATTGGTTTTAATTACGTTATTGTTTTCTCTATTTCTTTGTCGTTTGTGATTAACAAGAAGACGGCATTGACTACCGCCAGCTCTGCTTCAATGAATATAGAGATGGATTTTTCGATAAGCGTTGCTTAATACAAACAATAAAAATGACATCAAAGACATCCTAACTGACTCTACGGTGATTGACATTTAAGAAAAAACACTCAAGTTAATTACAACTCTATGATAAGAGACATTCACTATTTAATAGAGTCCTAGAAAGCACTTATTGTCATGTGCGTATTTTTCAGAAATCCCAAGCCCTACGACGCCATCCTGGAGTGGAGGACGATCTTCTGGAAGAAACAAAGGAGGAAAAGATGATGGTAATGTCCAAATGATCTTATTCCGTATCGTATAAATTTAACCCATTTATTTCGCGAAAACTTAACATATTGGAGCACCTATTGGTTTCATATTGAAATGATGTTCTTTTGTTGCTGTTGAGATCTGACCGGGATCTGACCTTAAACAAAATAATTATGTATTGGGTGTATTCCAAATCTCATCCAAACTCAAGATATATCGTTTTTTGTACCAAAGAAACTGGCATTGTTTGTCATTCCAATCGCCGGAAAAGGGACAGACTGCGTCGAGACACTAGAATAATGTTTTGATGGAAATTTGCTGACCAAGGCAACGGCAAACTGAGCAGAATAACGCGTCGCGGAGGCCATCAGCGTTTCGCGCCATCAGACCATTGTCGTCTGCTCCCATCAATTTGTCATCAAAGGCGCCCTCTTGTGGACACCTGAGGCGATATTAGCATTTGTTGGAACGATCGAGGTTGATGCTCGAAAACCTTTATTCCAAAACTAAAAAGTTATCTGGATTCGGAGACCTTAAAGTGTGTTTGGTCGTAATGGACCTCTAAGTCGTGTATCAATTAATTTGTATATCATAGGGATTAGGACTCCGAACGCATTACATTTCAGATATTTTTTTGGGTTAGCTGAGGTCCGTCTGCATGACAAGGTTTTCTGCTCGCGCCGTCTACTGGGAATCAGTTTAACACAGCCTTTGAGCTGAGTGTTTGATCTTTGTAAGAGTGTTTGTCATTCAATTCAAATCACCCACTCTGCCTCTTGGAGCGTGAAATGGGAGTCTGTGCTACAAGTATATGATGGCCTATGGGTTTTTCCCCTGAGAAATGTCGGAGTGCTTTGTCCCAAGTAAAAGTGTCGGAATATTATGCCCCATTTCCCTCAGATCAAGACTTCCCAGGTAGGCCCTACAAAGGTTCAGTATTTTTCAATACTTAGACTAACCAAATACATTTTTTTCTTGAATTAATTCGCTATTTTTCTGAACGCATTTTGTTGAGGCTGTAAAGTCCAAAGACCTGCACATACCGAAGGGGAAACATTTGGTTCAGAATCAACCTTGACGTTTTGCAATATGTTACTTTGAATATAATAATATATTTCGTATTTCAATATACAGCAATAGACATATTGCCTTATCTATGCTCAAAGCACAACTTCCAGGTGAAACCTCTCAGTTGTAGGCAATGTCAGCAGGAAGGGAGGTGGGGGGGGGGGCTGTAGGGACCCCCTGCTGGGCTCTCACCTTATTTCTAGTCGAGGTGCAGTCTGAATTCCGGGGGGATACACCAGCAGTGTGTCCACCCAAGCATCGCTCCACAATCGCATTGATTCGGGTGGACAGGGGCGCGACAACTACTTCTTGGTCCGAGGGCCATCGCTCGTGAAAAGGTCTTCGCGCCAAGGGGCTTAAATTCAAGTCGATAAAATGATATGTTGACGATTCGGACTACTGTATAACCAAACACGGGCCTTTGGTGTTGGGTACAGATTGTTTTCGAGGTGATTTACTCTTTAGAGCCTGGGCGCCATGCCGGAAAATGCGTTTTGAGGTACGCAGGCCTGACCTGCCACCCGCAGGGCTTTTGGTTTGTGCATCCAAAATGTCATATATATGTGCACACGACAACCACCGCTTGATGTGAAATCTTAGAGATTAGGCCTTGTTCTGGTATTCTATTTTGGCCCTTTATTTGGTAGGTTTTCATGTGGTTTTTTTTTTATTTACACATAGGCCTATATACGGATTTTCAGATACATGCATGTACGACTTTTAAAGCTGAACATCAAAAAGCAAGCGAAAAGGAACATTTGGGTAGGAGCCTGAAATGCAATTACAACCCTCAGCCCGAGTCGTATAAATACCAATCAAGTGTTTCTAAAGCCCTTTGTGGCCAGTTACGGCTGTTTCCTTAATGCCCTTTTGATCAGGTAAGCGTCGCATTGTTCTCTGAGTCACACCTCCGACGACAACTCCTTCCTGGCCTCATGCAGTCAGTGCCCTCTCCCCTTTGGTGAATATTTAAAAGGCAGTCAGTTGCATAACCCCTCGAAGGTCATAGAGTGATAAACCCGTGCCGCCCTGAGCTGCGTTTAGTTGTGCGTCTCTGTGTTAAAGTATAGGGCACGGGTGGGCCTTTGGTAGAAGATGGATGGATTGCTGGGAGGTGGGGGAAGCCCACCTAGGTAGGTGGGGGCGCCTATCGCCTCCGCGACACGTCCAATTGTCACCGTCTTTGAGGTCCTAATTGGTCGGCTCGCTACCGCCAGAGGGTCCCCCTACCCCTTTCTCACCCCCCCCCCCCCTCCTCCTCCCTGCCCCGCCCACCTGAGACTGGGGGTGGGAGGGGGCCCAGGCCTCACCTACCTCGTCACAAAGCCCTGCTGACAGGTCCCGGTCGTTTATCAACATTGAGCGTCAATTTGTCGGACGCGGCGATAAAGCTGAGCCCTAATCAACTCTAAATCGTCCCTGTATGCTAAGAGGTCACGGGGGTGCTTTGAAGTTGACGTTGCCTCCTGATCAGTGACGTTGTCCCGCTGTCACTATACCCCACACGGCGTGCAGAGAGTGGTGAAACCGTCCACCGTACCTAATCACCTCGTTATAACTCCGTTTTCAATGTTGGACTCCTTCACGGTATTTTTCACCTGACATCAACTACCTGCAAAGTGTTATATTTACATATCTATGTTCAGAGCTCCCCCTTGAAAAGAAATACCAAAATACCTTTCTTAGAAGTGTTTCTTTTTGGCTGACAAGCGCAGGATTGATGTTTTGTAGAGGTCAATGTATACCAAAGAAAGTAATTTTGTGATTGGTAAGAAATTTTCAAAATGGACCAACCCCCCAATATTCCAAAGGATATTATTTATACAATATCTATTATCAATTCTATAACGAAATATAGATCCAATCCATGGGGTGAAGAATGAACTTTCTTAAACATTTTGGCATCCAAAGATATGCATCTTACTTTCACACTTACAGCACCTCTGGTTTTCCCCTTTTTCTCGGGCAACCCGCTGGGCGGCTTCAGAGGCTACCACCCCGTACTTACTCGCCTCCCCTTGTCAGACGCTCATAATTAATGTCCAGCAGATGGCAGTGCAGATCAGGGGCCTCCTATATCATAAACAACCATAACATGGCCAACAACATGTGAAAGGCCTACTTGTACATACCGCCGCAGTGATTAGGAACTCACCGGGGTGTTAAAAGCTGTGCCTGTACAGTGTCAGCAGTGACAAACGAGCCAATCCCCCGATATATAGCTGAGGTTTCACACATGCACCTAGCAAAAACCACCACTCAGAGTGTTCGCTCTTTTATCCTGTAACAACATTTATGATATGATCTTGGTTTTTGTCGTCACTGATGAATTGATCTGGCCAATGGTTAAGAGGGATGGTGTTATAATATTCTCTTCTATCTTGTTGACATTTGTGCAGTTGTATACTACAAATTGACATTATTGTTTGCCATTTATACATATTTGCCTCCATAACCAACAATTAATGACGCCTTACGTGTTGTATTTGCAGACTGTGGTACTTGTAAAGCAAGCAGTAAGAGAGTTAACAAGAAGAGGTACTGCAAGCGCGACTTCGGTAAGTAACAATTATACTTCTTGTTCTGTTGGATTTCTACTAATAGGAGACCGTATAACATCAACCACTGACTTGAATTAGGCTGCTCGTAATATGCACCTATGCACCATTGAATATCTCTTGTACGTTTTTTCATGTATTTATAAATACAATTGTCATCTCCGGCGCATTTCTTTTTGTGTCATATGAATTCTAATTATAATGTGTCAATAATCTAGTGCGTTTAAAGCGTCTAGTCTATAATAAATAACACATTTTACAGGAACATTTTTATTAATTTGTTCACTAGTGTCTACGAATCACACTGTAATGGCATCGTGATTCATGTATAAAGCTGGCGTTTCACGGGCGCTAAAGTCGAGTTGTGAATTCCCCGCCCAGCTGCCAAGATGTTCTCCATTCTGTGGTCTTTTGTTTTGGTATCTTCACGATTGGCCCATCCCGTGCACATAATCTATCTCTCTGACTTCCCTCGTTGTACACCCATGCAAGTATTGAATAATGTTATAATAATTATATACATGCTTCTCAATCATGTGATGGTAAGCTTGTTCGATGCGTGCTTTCGGATTCTATATGGAACTTTCATTATTCTTGGATGGCATTTAAATCCAGGTTCCTGAATATCCCCATTTAGAAAGAGGGATCGTCAAGTGCCGCTGCCAATTTCATTTAAAAATTAGGGCTCTCCCTTACCCCACCCCCTCTTCCCCTGAGCAGTTCTCTGAATAGTGGAATACATAACTTGGGAATTTGAATTAGATCTTGATCCTTCTCTGACCTCAAGTATTGGATCCCAGTTTGAGTCCTCTAACTTCCAACATTGGATCCCAATTCCGGACCCTCTAACCTAGAAATGGACCCCAGTCAGGATCCTTTGACCTCCAGTATTGGATCCCTCCTTCCTCTTCCCATATTCCACCGGAGGCCCGTGTTTTTAGAAGGGAGTTAACAGCCCTAGCTGACCAGCCACCCCCACGGGCTGTGTGCCTTAAACTGCTGAGCGGCCAATGTAGCCAGTTGTCGGGTGATCAAAGGTTACCTGGCCTCTCTCTGTGAGCCTCCATGACCACGTTAAGTTGTCCATTGTCTGTGTTACCCACTTGCCACCGTTTAATGTAGTTCACGTGTAAAAGCTGGACAGACAAACAACGGTTAGTTCATGTGTTTTCTTATTTCGGAGTGGTTCAGGAGATCAGTGGAGTTTAAGGGAGGCTAATGTGAAAGGGTCAATCATTTAGGTGACCACCTAAATACCCTTACCCTAGGGCCTAATATTAGGCCAATTTGTAACTGAGGCAAAATTACTCAATCTTTCTCTTTCTCTAATAGGCCTATTCTTAATTCGAAAAATTAAACTGGTAATCCGCTGCATGAATTTGTTGAAAAGAGAAAGGTAATACCATTAACTTATTTTGCTTTAGGACTAAGGATTTATCATAGGCATTCCTCGCTATCAATATCAATTGAACTGATTGAACTCATATCCTATATTTGCAAATATTGCAGGGAAAAAAAGGAAAATAATCTTCACCCAATTTCTGAAATTCCAGACATTCAGACCCTACTTATCCAGAAAATATTTTGGACATTTTAGCTGCGACGTTTACTCTGGGAAACCGAATGGGATTGTAGATCTTTGATTTGTTGTCCGGGCGTACTCCACGGTCGTAGGGATCCCTCCAGGGTCAGACCCCTGAACCAAGGGGCGTCCCCCTGACGCCCACCCTCCGCCCCTCAGTCTGCGGCGGCCTGCTAAAGTTCAGGGGGTGATGAGTTGCTCGAGGAGCGACTCAGACTGCAAACAAGACAAATAGCAATGCTCAGACGGCCCAGCTACCAACCTCCTCATGCGCCATCAGTTCTAAAAATACATAAAAGCAGCCTCCACAAACACAGATGATTATTTTTCCATCTGTCCCTTTTCCAAGTCCGGCTTAGGAGAGCTGCTCTAGACCACCCATAAGAAAACAGCCCCGCGCCTGCCGACTGTTTTTGCTCCCATCATTTCGGGTCTTTCAAACCGGAACTGACGACATAGTTCCAGGATGCGCAGAAGGCGTTGTGCGCATCTGTCATGTCTGCCGCCTGGAGGGGCCCCGAGTGGTCGTTAAGTGGTCTGCCGTGTAAGAGTCGCCCCCCACATTCCTCTTTAAGCTCGCCCTGTCATCTTGTGCCCTCTAATTCCTACTTCTCTCCCTAGTAAAGCCCGTTTCTTCTTCTCTAGAAAAAACTAATCCATAAAGAACGTCCTTCCATCTAATTGGTAGTGGAGCTTGCTTCCCTATTTCTCTCTCTTAGGAAGAAATTGGCCAGACGTTGTGATCAGATTATCAATCCTAGCTCAATTATCATACCACGAATAAAATTTTTGGAGGCAATTTAGTTGAGGATTTATCTTATCACTATACTTTTACATTGATAATCCATCTTCAATTTGTATTCTAAAAGGAAATATTATAAATAAGACTTCTTCCCTATGTTGGGGTACTTTTTGAAATATTGGTCATTAGGCCAGTCAAACAAGTAAAGTTTCCCCATAAATATCAATTATTTATGGTTGTTTTTGTTCGCCCATTTCTCGTATACCCTCTCAACCCCATCCTGGAGTAAGTTGGCGCTTGGTGATAACGTTTAAGCACAATGCTATCTCTCCTCCGCTCGGGCCATTTGACGCACACCGTTGTCTTTCTCCGATCGCTCCTCCCCAGCTTTGTGAGGTTCCCCTATCAGTCTGTCATTACTGAGCCCAGCGTACTTCAGTAAAGGGCCCAGGCTATATCATATCTCCAGCAAACACCTTTCTTAGAGCAATTAGTACATGTCGTAAAGATTATGGGTCTTATTAATCATTGTCCTGCAAAATTAATCATCCGCTGTGGTGGATTCTGATTAATCCACCAGACCTGGGAGTGTGCCTGTCATCTCTTTGGGCTTTTTCGCTAAAAGGGGCCACAAGATATTGAGTTAGATCTGTGTGTAGGACTTCAATGATTGATTGTTCTTCTGGGATGTGGTACATTATATGTCAGCTGAATTTCCACCTTAATACTTCTCCGTCAACCTTGGGTGTTATACTAGAATGAATGTTAGATGTAACGATGAAAGAGTCTCACTATAGCGGGTTATCTATTGAATCCACTTACACGTATTCTGTTTTGCTATTTTATACAGCGTATTATAACAGTTTTAATGTGCGATCTGACAGACATGACAATTTGATCTCAGGTTGGGAAAGATTATTTTGTGATTGGGTAATTTTTCATTAACATGGGTTTCATTGATATATCCCACTTTTTGCAATGATATTACCGCTGTGGTAATTTTTGTTCCTGGACACATCTTAGAATATTAATGCCGTTCGTTATTAGCGAGGGAAATCTCCCAAGGCAACGGTCTGGTTTGTGTTATAAAGGCGTTACGTTAGAATCAGAGTTAGGGTAAATCAATTAAGCATCCTGAAGCTCTTTGTTTGGTGTATATCCAGGTTGTATAACTATATGCCTATGTCCACTGAGCATATAATGGTATCATAATATGTCTACGTTGCTTGGATAAGTATACAGGGAGATTTGTCCAGTTTTTTTTCGTACAACTATCACACTCGTGCAAATTGACACAAGATGATGTTTCTGCCTTGTTAGGTATTGAAAAATGTCATGTAGAGAAAAAAGACTGAAGGTCATCTACATACATTCAGGCTGCAAGTGAGATATGTGTATTCAGCAAACTTCCACTAATGCTTAAGACCTCTGAGAACGCACGTACTTAGAAATGAGAATAACATTGTGTGAAAGAACTTTAATGCCTGTGTGGACTGGCATAATATCTCCTGAATGTGACCTACGTACCATTGATGAGAGTGATACCTTGAGAAAAAGCTCTTGAGAAAATACTGGTGTTTTTTCAAATAGTTTTAGCCGAAAATGTAGATTAACATTACAGGCAACACGTTCCTCCTTTGTATGTTACATCCCTTTTTCATCTTTTTTGAAAACATCTAGAGAGGTCATGACATTAATGTTACCTTTGAGCTCTTGTTATCATAATCATATAAAAATCCGATCTTTCGGTAAAGAGCTGGTGAAATATGCAAATTGTGGGAAATCCTTTTACAAATGATTGTTTCTGTGACATTGTTGCCTGTAATGTTTGTTTTGGTGGCTAAATGACAAATAATCAGATCAAGAATATCTTACAATACTTTTTATCATGTCATAATATATGCACATTTGCAATGATTGCCAGTTGTATCTGAAACAAAAGTGGATCAGTTTCCACCTTATTCAAAAGACGCGTACGGCTAAGGCAACATCTCAGAAGGCGATTGCAATTTGGTTGAAGCAAGCCGCGTTTCACTTCGCTTTGAGCAGCTTCCTCAGGTCTTAGGAAACGCATTCAGACTCAATATATTCTGCAATCTCAAACGTTGACATTAATTAATTAATATCTACTTACTATGCTTGCAGCTATCCAGGCTGAGGTGGTGGCGCGGGAAACCATTGACGGCTGGGTGAAGTTTACGGTCAATATTATGGCGGTCTACAAGCGTGGAGGGGACTCCGTGCGTCGGGGAGAGCAGGTCCTCTGGGTCGAAATGCGCGACCTCATGTGTAAATGCCCCAAGGTATGTAAAATTATAGAGAGATTTCTACCAAGTTCTGTCGCATTATATCCTCATTGCCTCTAATTGCTATCCCAGTGAAAATTATTGCTTATGTCATATGAATTGCGCCATTGCTTCTCGAAGTCATTCTCATAAGTTTGTACATGACCTTTGTACATGGCCTTTGTACATTTCATGTTTTAGACGTTGTATGACAAATTTCAAGATGGTGTATACATGTACACATCCATTGAATGGCAAATGTTAAATATTTACAGTTTATGCTTGTATTTAAGTCTCTGTGGATATGCTTATTGTACAGAGAATTCCTATCAACCAGAATGGAAGTACCTTGACTAAAAAAGAAAACACTGCAAAGAAAAAGCCAATGTACATATATCATATTGGATCCTTTTCGTAGTGCAAACTACGTATTACCTTTAAATGTTAATCAGAAAACAACCATTCTGGAGTGATAACAAGCAATTTTGTTAAGGTCTCTCGTGTTTTGCTTTGTGTAAATTGTTTCAACCGTTCTAAACTACAGCGAAGAGGAAAGTCAAAACGGACTGCAGTACAACATATTTCGGTAGGCAGCCAGACAAATATGCACTGGCAATGAAGCATGGCATGTGGTTTAAGTTGCGCATTCAAAATGTTTTGTTTGTCATAGTACTAAAATGATGTATTCAAACCCATTTTACATATGGGGTATAATCAACGGAAACAATTAAATACTTTTAATGTTACCTGAATAAAACGATGAAAAATTATGCAGGTTCCTAAAATCAAAACCCAATAATTTGATCGTTTTCTTACTTACGCATATCATCTTAAGCAGCCGAAGGTCATATTTTACCTATGGAGACTTGTCTCAGAAAATTAGATTGGACAGTTGCACGTTTATTTTACTAATTAAAACTTACTTACCAGTGAAACGCCTAGATCTTGATAGACTCACACAATAGGTTAATTGCATAGATCAGCTACCATTATTGTTTCGTCAAAAAGCTAGATTTTTCTAATCATCATATAGTTTCATTAAGTTTTACAAAATAATATTTCCTTGATATAGGAAATGGAGAAAATGAATGACAGAAAGAAGCAATGCTTTTTAAGAATGTTCATTTAAACTAGTTTTTCACTAGCAATAAGCCCATCCTGCATTGGGTATATCCCAGGGTTGGACAAGGGTCAACCAAAATACCAGTATAGGCCATCCTTGTCTCCTAGAGTTGGGGTTATTGAAATAAGCAACAATTATATTTTTCTAGTGCCTATATCTCCAATTAGTGCTAAACATTATGATTTCTTAAATATCATTAATAGACAGAATAACAGGTTTGCCAGCCAATGAAAATGCTGTATTTCAGGGCAAAATAGGGTTGGACATTTTCGGTTGGGCTGACAGGCAGTGGTTCCTATGAGAAAAAGGCCAATATATAAAGCTGCATTTGCTAATTTGGGAGCAATTTGTCAACAAAATTGCTTTGGTTAATGTTGTATTATGCAACCCTCTTCATGACATAAATATGGAAGCAATTTTGAAAATACTTCATGATAAACTTAATATTGGTGTAAAGCGGGATTGGCTTAATATAGTATAACTGCTGTAGTACCTGTAAAGGGTAATGTTTCTCATTTGCTCTACCTGATTTATGGTTGATTTTAGGAACCATTATTATTACTTTGATTAACATTGTTAAATTCAGTATTATATATCGATTTATAAGCTATAGGGTACGTCTCATTCTATAAGCATAATACAAGAAATTGCACTGCAATAGGACAGGTTAATAATAGCTCACACATATAGGAAGTTTTAGTCAGGAATGACCCTGATTATTGGCATGTTCATTAAGGATAAGATCAATGCATCTTACCTTTCGGTGAATTCACACAAGGCTGTTGCTGTACCATGCACCAACACATTGCCTCCCAAGCTTTAAACATAGAATAGGCTATGATGCTTTGACCAAAATGCATGTCATTTCTTAAAACTATTGAGCATACTTAAAACAAAATAGATTGATGCAGATGTGCCAAAAAAAATAATTGATAATCAAGTGATATTTTTCTTGCAACTGCATCAGTTTGGACCAAAAAGAACTTTAGAACTACGGTATTGCATATGCAACCCAAATAAGTACTTTAATTGACCAGCATGGTGACACCAAGGACAAATTCCAGGGAATCTCAATGAAACCATTTCAAATCTATAAATATGATCAAATCTATATCCTCATGGTAATGAATATTCGAATCGCAATCCTGTGATGGACTAAAACGTAAATGGGAAACTTTAATCGCTAATAAGTTTCGGCTTTTCAAATGCTTGGCTATTCTTTCCGTTCATAGGTCATTTTGCTTTGGAAACATATTTTTGCACACTGGAACCTTATTTTCAAACCATTTTATTTTCTTTGAATAATTATAATTGATCTTTTTCTCCTTTAACTAACGTATCAGCACCTTACTCGCGGTTTTAACAATTGAATGCAAACAGCTTGAATTAAAACTGATTGTTTTTCCCTGATTCTCTGTCCTACAGATTCGACTGCGGCGACGGTACCTTATCATCAGCAAAGACAACAACAGCAGTAACCGTAGTGGCATCACGCTGGACCGTAGAAGTATAGTTATTCCTTGGGGCGATGAGTGGCAGCGGCGACTCAAGCAGTTCCAGCGGTATGAACGCCGAGGGTGGTGTTAGGGGGTGCCTCAGGGGCCCACGGACCAAGCCATGGATCTCTCCGAAGTACATGAAGAACTGGAGGACTGTGTCGTCTAGGGGTCGAGTATTAAAGTATTGGCATGACTTTGTAAACCCAACGCACGACGGATGGGACAATATACACACAGCCCGTTGAGAGAAGAAGCATGTTGGAGAATGATCTTACAGCTGAGAAAGAATTTTACGTCAGACTGATACGGCCGTTACTAAAGCTGAGAAATGTTCAACTGATGGCCAAAAGAAAGTTTTGACTTTGGTTTATGTTCCAACCACGGCGTCAACATACATACCCGTGATCTTGGTTCGCCGATCGAGGATGTGTAACATTTTCTCCAATATCCAAATACTTTCTCTGCAACAGGCTTATGACGATATTAAAAGGCAGAGCTACAGGAATAGTATGTTGGTGCAATGTTCGGATACTACAAACAAACAAATACGTAAATTCATCCAGCCTACACCTACAAGTACTATTAGAGTGATGAGACATTCGGAAAGATTATACTCTTGTCTGTCTGATGATCCAATAGGCTGACGACCGTTTATTATCCCTAGCCATTGGTTCAGTGTTATGACAGAAAGTAGTGTTGTGGAAACCAAGGAATGACACTTGTATATATACATACACACAACATATACGAACGTATTGAACAGTGCAAATGAGCGTCATCGCCGTATTAGGACTACGTACTGACGCCCAACCGTGGACTGGTTTGTTTTGTGTACATATTATTCATAAATGGAGTAATAAGAACGTTTATCCTATTACACTAGGTCAGATATTTCTTTAAACTCACGGAGATAACATTGCTTCAATATGGAAGGAGTCGAACTTAGCTCGGCCTGTCGAGGTGCACAAAATAGTAAAGATAAAAAATAATGTGGCCAGCTACCCATCCAGGATAAACCGGAAACCGGACAATGCGCACGCGCCTTGAGAGGCGGACGCAGGTTCAAGAGTTAACTGTTCCGTCTCTGCTACAGAAGTTAGATGGAGGACGCCCGCAGCGAACCTCTAATGGAACTGGCCAGACTCTTTTTGTTGGATTTTGTTTGGTGAAAAGCAAGCATAACGTTTAAGGTGTATGATATAGATTGGTGGCTGTAATGTGTACATGTATATCCTGTGATGTGTTCGTATAATACGCCTGTGTACACCGGGGCAATATAGGAATCTATCTGCCCTGCTTCTAGGTTTCCTATCGTCTTATGAATCTGTCTGATGCCAGCTTTATTATCAACATGTCATCATATCAAGATTTGAATCCATTAAAGCAACATATCACAAGAAAGTATGGGCATTAAGAGCAGCCGATTAGAAAGGAAAGTTATTTTTTATTGATAGAAATAGTTATTGGCACACAGGGAATTTCAGTTGTTCTTTAAAACACTGAGAGACAAGATTCATAACACAGTAGGAAACCGATTCGGGAAAGGGTGTGACTTTCCTTATACGAAGGGAATCTCAAGTGAACTTTGTCGTAATGTAGTTCTTCTGTAAGTAGGATTTTAAAAAGAAATCACGAGGCAAGCTCAACATGAAGAAAAGCAGTGAGAACAATGAGGTTAGCGGCAGATACTAAGAAGAAACTCTGAAAGTCCATGGCTATACAGTAAGCCTGTTTTAGTAGATATTGCCGCGGCTTCTGACATTGTATTTTGATAAATAATGTAAGTATCTCTTGTGATTTTAACTTCATATATATGCGCGTGCAAATTAAACATTGACAAACGCTATATATACTTCTGTGAAATCCATGTTTTGTCGGAAAAAGCACACTATTTATTGTCCCCCAACGCCTACGGTGTTTGTAGGTAAAACTTACCAAATGACATTCACTCAATGTCATCTCATCATTCAAATAATCGTTCTGGTTCGGGAGAGCATTTCAATGTTTGCTCTTCTTGCCTGAATGAAGATCTTAGAAAATATTTGCTACAGAATTTCAAACGCTTTCGTGAAATTACGTCATTGGCAGGATTTATGTCAGTTGCCCCGCCCCTGTGCCTGCGAGTCGTATCGTACCAGGGGCGGAAGCCTTGCTGGCCCTGTAATTAAGCACTTATGGAATGCTCATAGACTAGACCACAGAGTCGAGAACACGCCATAGTACCCTTGATGTGCATATTATACTCTTTAATTTAACCATGTACATTCATGTTTCGCCCCTAAATTTCGTGTCCTTATCCACTTTGACAAATCGACCCTTGTCTGCGAATGGTCATGACATTGTCGACTCCCTCTCTCGATCTAGGCCCACTCTCACCACAACCACCACCCTCCATGACAGTCAGGACAAATTGCATTTTTAGATACACGAAAAAATGTATAAAAGACAATCGGCTGGTGTCTCTCAGCACCGTGCATCATTACTGTTAACTCCTTGCAGTCAAAAACATGATATTGAAAACATCAATGAGGTGGATAAGAAACAACCTTTCATGATTTAATGATGGCTAAAAATGGGTATACGGGACGTTGGTATT
The DNA here is from genome assembly GCA_936440205.1 of Lepidonotus clava. Taxonomy (NCBI): domain Eukaryota; kingdom Metazoa; phylum Annelida; class Polychaeta; order Phyllodocida; family Polynoidae; genus Lepidonotus; species Lepidonotus clava. Next base: position 28,726,544 of record OW387135.1, read on the forward strand.
AAGACTATGTGAACAAACCTGTAAAATGATTCCAAAGGTCAAGTCATAAGCTATTTGAACAGTCATACTTTTACAATTATAATTTGCCAAGATGTAAATGCTGTTGCAAGACAAACGTGATTAAATGAATACCATGTAAAATTAATGTATTCTATTATATTCACGTTAGGCTTCCATCGAATGTGGTACCGTATTATTAAACGTTAGCTCATGTATCATGTGGCCCCACTCCATAACTGTTTTACTTGGTTAAAATACCCAAAATGTCGTGCGTTTACATGTGAGATGTTTTCCTTATCAACAAATACCATTATCAACGATTAGGAAAAGAGTCAGTCTCTATAGCCTATACATATGAGAATATAATTATACATATATAAACTTGTATCACTCATATGCCGATTAATAGATGTCTGTCGTCGATTATTAGCGCCGTATGTCCGTTTCTGAAGTCATTAGTCCTTAAGGTTATTATGATAATGCTGATGACTCTGATTTAAGCTTCTCTGGTTGTGTCTCCTTGTAGCTGTGTGCTTGGGCCAAGACGCAGTCTGCCTCCAGTGGTAAGACTGCTGACTGTACACAAAGATACGAGTACCATGATACCGGCCAATTGTAGAGATTAGATCCAGGAAGTTTGAATCCCTCTCCCATTAAGTCATCCAGTACTACTCATGGTCTTTCCCTTCTTTGGTTATTACCATTTTTTGCAATTATACTTAATTACAAAGAACAACCTTCATGATGATCTTGAATGATTATTTTGGCAAACTGTTCCAACTGGATTATCTCTTACTGGAAATAACAATGTAGTCAATGTAATTAAGATAAATATAGTTTTATTTTTACAAGTCCTGTCCTGGAGATGGCCAGTGTACGACGAACATTGCGAATTATTTACAATTTAGTCAATTTTCCCTCCATTCAAGTGGTACTTAGAGCGTAGCTTGGTCATGTGACTTGTAGTTGTGTTGTCACGGCACCTCTGACGTCACAGATGCCATGACAACATGTGATGACGTAATATGACGTAATGTAGACGATGGCAGAGGCGCCTTGCATTAATAATAGCGCTGGATGTATTATATTGTGTCGATGGAATGAGACGCCCCTGCCACACCAAACCAGGTATACTGTGTTGTACGACAAAGTTTTGTTATAAATAAATCACATTATAACTATGTATCAACATCCTTCATCCCACTATGTCGTATTGCTCTTGTCTCTTGCTAATATTGATACTAATAAGCGTTTTAATCATGCTTGAAGTGAACAAAGAACATCATATCCATACCTTGGCGCCTTATCTTTACATTTTGAGAGTGATTTAATGCTACATAACAGTTGTATGGAAACGTATTGATACCTATTCCGATATTACAAGATCAAACTGCGCCACTTTGGATCTACATAGTTACGTCCTTTCCCATCTTATTTGATGAATGATTTATGGCCACCTTCGAACTAATGAAGTATAAATCATATATTTGGTAAAAATACAGTTTTAAAATATCAAGATGCCCCTTATCCTTTACAGTACTGAGTAATGACAACCAACATAAATTTCTCGTTACGTATACGTCGTGACATTCGTTCATAATGAATGACATACAATGGTCATAGCATAGGTGGATAACACAGAATCATGTCTTTGGCCCCGATTAACAATCAATAGTTATTAGTATAACAACAATCGAAACAGAAATTCATATATATATATGCGGCGACCTTCTTGCAGGGGTCCTTTGTAGCCCTAACCCAACCAAACCGCATGACTTGTCTTTCCCCGAAGATGGCAACTCTTTGCTACTACAAGTTATGTAAGCCTTTAATATCTGGGGTATAGGCTGAGGGACAATAATGCATATCAAGATTGCGTCAAGTTCTCCCTACCACGGATAGTTGATTAACGGAATCATAGGCACCTACAGGATAATTTGGACGAATTTGGGAAAAGCACAGGAAAAACTATGAAATATACAAATATGTAGCATATGTATCGTTACTTAATATATTATGTTCAAACAAACTTGAAAACATTGAACACAAACAGGCAAAAATAACATTTGAGCAAAGATTACTGCAAATATCTATATTGAAGCTTTGTGACTTGTCGAAATGTTTTCCAGTATGCATCTTGATATAAGCTATCCTGCAGCTAAATTACAGAAAATAAGCTATCCGTGGTGGAGGGAATTACAGAGCCTCTGGCTTTAAGAGTTTTCATAGAAAATATAACAAGTTCTGGGTTATCATACCTTTTCTAATACAGATTCAAGCACTGGGTTGCTTTGATGTTTGATGTGGATAAGTATATCAAATGTGTCTCTAATGGATGATTTGTTTCCTTCCTCCCTCGTTCATAGTTGGCTGTCGACACATCCCTTCATTAATCGGCAATAGAAAACATCTAATCTGAGTATTTCATAACAGCTCCGACCACCATGGGGACTTTATGAATTTAAGAAGTGATATTCCTATGCAACTTAACTTCATGCACGGAGACCCTTGTAAGAACTCTGTATTTTCAATTCACCAATAGCAAGTTTGAAGAAAACACTATTACAAGGTAAAAAAAATTTAGCAAACTTCATTTTCAAGATTCTAGGGCACCTTTTATCATTACTAGTTTACCGGGTCGGCTATTTTGGGAAAATAACCTCTCAGGCACTGCCACCGTAAACTTTCATTAAACTAAAAATCCTCATATCGCCAATTTGAAAGTATAGTAAAAGAAACATACAAAGTTGTTGAAGATATTTTAAAGTTTTTTTTAAAGGCATATACATTAATAATGTTCAGCACATTATCTAAGTTAAATAATTATTTTACATGTTAAACTTAACAACACATGAATCATTTCAGGTCAGCTGTCAGATATGATCCACCTTTTAAAAGTATAAAAAATAATGTACCTATTGTGCAGAAAATTTCAGATGACCATATTTGTTTCTATTAGGGTAAATCTATATATGTGAATATTCAGGATGCATGTTTATTGCACATAATCTGGCAATTGTTCCTTAACCAACTTTGTATCATATTAAAATAAGTCAAGTATCACTAATCCTGCCTTTCGGCTAAACATGTTACTTCTAAACATAAGATTAAAATTGATGAGCACAGTTGTACACGTTGATAAACATCTGATAAACCGAAGGTTACAGAAATATATATTACCCCCGGTAGGCACAGTGTTTCCTAAGCTTTGGATTATACTTAATGTATGAAAATATATACTCCATATATAATACTCCAGGCAAACTGCAATAATATGTGTATGAGTGAGCCGACAAATCCATCTGCACGTAGAGCTTTCTGCCAGACATCATTATCGTTGATCTTGGTGTGATGATGAGATTGGAGAATAATGTGGATGACTTGTACCCTGCTGTAGTTAACCTGAAAGAAAGATGAAGACATCTAATCAGGCTTAGAGAGAACAAAGGAACAACCCAAAGTCCTCCTTGGTTTGAGGAATAGAAAGTCGCCAAAAATACATATACAATGAAGGATTACTATAACACGAGTAATGCTTTGCAAGAAAAAAGATAAATATTGAATGCCACCAATGTGAAATCACAGTATTGTGTTAAATGCTAAATCCTTGTTGGGCGCATGATAAACCATCACTTGAAGTATCCTTTTTCAATAATTGTTAAAAAGTAAATGTTTTGTTGATATATCAGGGGCTAAAGACCAGTGGATCAGGGCAGGAGGGGTGCGGATGTCAACGTCGTAACCGAAGCCCCCTCCTCGTTTACTTTTGACCAAATATCAAAACACTTGAACATAGAAATGAATTGACCCCTGGAACACCCATCCCTCACCCATGTGTCCCTCACCATTCGGTCTTCAATGCCTTGTCCCTTGATCTGTCCCTGGTTAAAAGTGTTGACACAAGCACTGGTCGGGGTGGCGGGCGGCGGGCCCAGCCGAGCGTGACTGAGCAGGTGAGTCACTCAACGCCTAGCGCGACAGGGAACAGGGATAATGACACGCCGAGCCGGACACTCTCCAATCACAACTCCCCAGCCCAATCGAACGGCACAATGCAATCTGTGACCTGTCAGAAAGGAGGACTCTGTGGGGAGAGCGACAAGTGTGAGCAGAACACCGAGTAGCTCGCCGCCCCGAGGAGCGGCCAATTTCAACGTCTGGTTGCTCGCCACGGTCGACTGCACAAAATGAGAGCACACCAAAGTGGGATCGAAATGACAGGAGGGATCCAGTGGGTGTGCCCGTCCCTGCCGACACGTTCTCTGCGTCACCAGACACGATAGTAAAGGGGAGGTAATCCTGGTGACACCCGGCGTTACACAAGCCATTGACTGCTCTGGTAAAGGGGTGGTAATCCCGGGGACACCCACCTATCACAACCAATTGACCGTCCTGTTAAAGGGGTGGTAATCACGGGGACACCCAGCATTACATGGCCCATTGACCGCCTTGGTAAATGGGTGCTAATCCCTGGGACACCCGGCATCACGCAACCCATTGACCACCCTGGTAAAGGGGTGCTTATCCTAGGGACACCCAGTATAGGCCAGTCGGGAGTTCTCTTTTGCGCATGCGTGTTTGATTCCCGCCAAAGCTGTCGGGGGTCAAGCGCTATCTACCAGCCAATGAGGAGAGTCCCTTTGTACCACGGGACACAACATGGCCGCGCCCATGGACAAACTCCCATCAGGCCTATAACACAACCCATTGCCCATCCTGGTAAAGGGGTGCTAATCCTGGGGGACACCTGGCATCACACAACCCATTGACTGTTCTTCCCCAAATCACTGTGGAAGTAAACTCTATCGAAGATTTTTCATGGCTGCTTATGTCGTCAACGTTGTTAGCAGAGACGCTACTCAAAGGGGATGAAAAACCCGGATATGTAGGAAGGACATTTCTGGATTTACACTTTTGTACTAAAAAGGGGATCGACACTATTCACAGGAAAATGTTAATTTCAAGTTTAAGAAGCTTAGAATTGATAAAGAAATATCCTCAAATGTGAAAATATTCACTTATAAAAAAGAAAAGTAAATTTTACATTCATACTGAACTGATGTACAAAAAGTGTGAACTAGCACCTATTGATCCTGTAAAAATCTACTTCCGGTCGTCTGATTGCATGAAGCAAAATCTCCATGTACCGTTCGACATCGTATGGAAAAACCACCCTCACCATAAGACACTGCCCCCAAAGAGGATGCACAAGAATAATGTAGTATTTACAGAAGATGGTCAAGATATGGGCTCTCAAGCACGAATTGGAGCAAAGAAATATCCATCGGAATGTGTCTATTACGGAGTTCCTTTTGTAAAAACGGAATCTCATCAAAAGCGAAAAACAGTTACCTATGTTTTCTAACCCAAGTCGTGCTCGGATGCAATAGGTTTCAGCAGCGGTATTATCAAAAGGCTAAAGAGAGACGACAGGGATCACATGTGAGATAAAATGCTGTACTTCAAAAACATAGGAGCTGTGGGAGTTTGTCAGTGCACATTTTCCCCTCCCGTCTTTGACGGCTTCCACTTAAGATAACATGCCATCAACAAAATTATCCCTAGGATGGGCACGGGGGATACCATAGGGGAGTTATTGTCAAACATAGTGGTTCTCATCCCCCGCAAAAGCACAGCCCATTTGGCGGCCAGGATTGCCTCTCCCTTGTCCGCCCCATGTCCCCCTCCCTTTAGTGGCAGCTGGCCAATAACGCCTTGACCACTGGGCCATAAATTGCGATCAGCAGGTCCATTGTTGGTGGTCAGCCTTGACCACTCCCATCTGGCCGGTGGTCATCTCCGGCCCAATGCATGCCGCCCCTGTCGGTAACTGACCACTGGCTTCTCGCCGGGGCCGTAAAGTATCATCAGACGACTGACGTAAACCTGCCGCCACCCGTCCAAAGCCGATCCTAAATCCATGACACAGGCACATCAACCATTGCCTCCATAAGGCACGTGGTAACAGGGTAGTGACCCATCTCTCTGTAGTCGTTATTCACAGTGAGCCTGACTTTATGCCGGCAAATATAGGGAAGGATGAATAATGGTCAGCCGTGAAGTAGAGTAAGAAGTTGGTGTTTTTAAAGGCAAAATACTTTTTTTATGATCAGAACGTTTGCCCATTATTTCAGATGTGGACATCACTTAAGTTATATGACTGCCACTTTAGGTAAAACATCATAATCTTAACCTAACTTATAAAAGCTCATCAAAGCCGATTCAACTTAAGACTCAGATACAACCTGGGTTGTGTTTGAGGTGGAAATAAAGACCAACGTTTGTATGAACTGCCTTCAGTCTGAAGAGGACGCGGGAGAGGACGGCTTATGCATGAGGAGGACTTTACGATTATGGTATAAGAATAACCCCACTTCCTTCCTTGATATGCGGAGAAATGTTATTTTGAGGCTCCCTTGCATAATTCAACAGTTCCCGGGCGCCTCGCCCTCATGTAATAGTCATGATACAAATGTGGTACAATCGGTAAAAATGGCAAGTGAGCATTTAACTACGCATCTTTCCGTTACCTCTTACATCTAACTGCAGTACTTTTAGGGTTAGTAATAGTATTGCAAATTACCTTTGTATTATCTCTAAACTGGTTCTTTTGCCATTGACAACTTCCCACTTCCACCTAGTGCCCCGCGGTACACTTGTGTGACATTTCACACATGTTTACCATTGAGTGGGACCTTTTGCTCTTTGCTCTTGATACATTTGTTCCTTATCCCCCTTAATTTCATCCCGATGGAACCACACCCGTTGACCCCATGTATCATCGGGGAATAAAAGGGTAAAGGCGCGGAGCCCTCGTTCAATGGAGCCTTTCATCTGAATGTGGCAGGCGGGACAGTGTGTGCAGGAAATCAGCGCATTTTGATACAGAAATCGTTCAAAGCCAGCCCTCCCTTTTGGCTCGAGCTGCATTGGATTATTACAACCAATGAGTCACCTTTCTCTGAATTGCCTGAAAGGATCGGTGGGCCCGGACAGAGGGATCTGGCCGAATGGTGGCCCACCTTCTACCCCCTTTTATTTATCATACCACCCAGGGTAAAGCCAATACTGAAACACACGTATTCAGGAAGGCTATATACCATATCGACGTCTCCGGAAATAAAGCGGTAGACCTCTTAAGGCCTATTACCAGCCAATGAGATCCTTTAAAGCCTAGATGTCCTAAAAGGAAACCTAAAGCGTTTGAAGTCTATATGGGACTCTTGGATACTTTGATAGCTGATGAGGAGTTCTAAAGCAATATGAGCAGCATGTGAATACCACTGCCGCTTTATTCAACCCATGGACAACTTTATACATGTATCTGCATGTAGTTTAGATCTAATAAGAAACTGTTTGTACAAGAAAAGTCTTTCTTTTGATCGATTACTTTTCCAACATCAAAAATATATTATAGCAGCTTGGTTTAAATTCAAAACAGGGTCTCAAAAAGTTCAAATTACATATACATTGTTGTGTGATGGGGTTCTACATAGTTATAAAGCCGCGTAGTTACAAAAACGGAAACTAAAACTTCCCAAGTGTCGTCCCTTGTATATTTAATGAAATACCCTGATCAAGCCTAGGGATGTACACATCTGGTTGTTAGGCCTAGCCTAAGAAGCACTTAGAAATGTCTAGATAAGCATTTAGGGCCCGGATGGGTACACTGGTGTAGGGGCTAATGGTGGGGCCTCAGCTGGTTCGACCATGTTTACCAATCTAGCTATACCAACAGAAGCGGCCCGGAACACCTGAGTATCAAGAGAAGCCCTCTTTTCCTACACCAATCCCGCGTTCCCGAGCGGCTATTTGACAAGCCGCGGCGCGGGCAACCCCAGCTTTATGAGCAAACACCTTAACCCGGAGCTCTGCCTTCATGGCCGCCGCGACGCTTCCGGTTCCGCTAATCCCACTGACGACTGTCGCAAAACGGAGGCCAGTTTCCGGGGCCCCGACAAATATTGGTGTTGGTGGCGGCGGGGGCAGGTGGGTGCTGGGTGGGAAGGGCTGGGGGGGCTGAGGTAGGTGAATGGGGACGGCTTAAATGCTGTGGCTAGTGGTGCCGGCCTATTGTGAGAGGAAACAGGCCGCCGGGGGTTTGGTGGGAGCAGCTCGCCGAGCAGCTCAGAGAGCAGCATCAATGTGTCTGATATGTGATCCAAGATCAACACGGCCCGTCGCCGCCCGACTTTCCCCGCCGCATTCCTGCCCACAGTCCAGCCCCCAGACCCCCCTAAAAAGAGCCCAGCGCCGATGACCAGGGCTGAGGTCAACTCCAGGGGTTAAGGTCCTAAACAGGTCACGCAATCCGGGGTCCAGGCTGGGCGGGGCCAGGCTGAAAGGCACTGATTGAATCTCAGGTATTCCAGGAGGTGCCCTTCCGCCTGCCACCTTTATTCACACCTATTCTACCCCTGATTGCCCAAACACATGCCAATCTGAGCAGAGGTGGACACACTATGTCCAGCAACCAATGGGTGGAGATATATTGCTTTGAACTAGAATGGTTCTGTCACTGGAATACGAAAATTACACAGGGATCGTTGGTGGAAACACTAAATTAAGTCCGTCAACCTCATTTACAATTTACAATCAAGTTATCTGAAATAAAGTTTGACACTTTTGGAGAATGCCATGAAAAGAGCTTTTGGAACTGAGCAGTGTAAATGTCTTCTGAAAGCGATTTCCTCAGGTGTTCTGGGCATGCTTCTGACAATTTACAGCCTGCTGTCCAGTCTTATGACCGAGTTTTTATTTTTTGTTACTTAATCTATTTTATTTTTACTTTGACGAAGGAACAACCTAATTAAATTTCAATTTATGCATGGAAATGTGTGAACATGGAAATGATCTACCCAACGTTCCTTTACTGTCATTTACCACGGTATGGACTCTACTATAGAGTTTACCCTTGAAACACACATGTATGATGTTAGATGTTGTGGGCCCTTAAAGCAAGAGCGCAATTTGAATGTATACGTGTGCCTTGTGTAATAAAGGTGGAACTCAAATTACTCAGACGACGATGAATCAATTACTCTAACTATTCTGCTGCAACAATCAAAGCAGATGTGAGCAGCTCACAAAACTGGAGAGCAGCTCTGTGGAGCAACTCGTGAGCAGCTCAATCGTGCCCTCATCTCCATTATTTCATTTTCCCCTGCTCATAGGAGAGGGGCAGGGTGTTTTGGTTGGGGCTTATCGCAACAGGCTGGTTTGGAGAGGACGCACACGGCAAATGATAAAACAATACCGTAATCAGCTTGGCCGCGGTGAGAGGACGAGCTCAGCATTGTCTTAATCAGATTTGTCTTGGTTGCTTTGGCCCTGATTCTTGTCAGATAGCGCAGATCGCCGCCTGTCTACACTTGGACCAGGAACAAGCTGAGCAATTGGAAACAGGTCTGAGCTGCTCGCTGAAGTACCAGTTGAACATCAATCTACTTTTCAAATGGCACTTTTATTTACAAAGTTTGCCTAAACTTTATGAAATGATTGTGACGAAAATGACATATTTCATGACATTTTTTAAGGAAATAGTTACATCTTACCTGATACAAACCTGCAATAGTCACGACTTTATAAACCTATTACACCATAACGTGTCACCAAGTGATCTGTCACAAACGTGTACCTAAGGGTTATTCTATGTTAGGGTATAAAAGGGGGGGGGGGGGCATCCCCCAAACTCCCCCCAAAACGATCTCCTCTTATACTAACATGACAGCTTAATATTTACATAAATAAATTATCCATCTGGTACCAGCTGTAAACGAGAAACTACAAAAAAGCATACCTATAGTATATGACAACAAGCGTGTCTTTGCATGCTCACCTTTCATATCTTTCCTCCATAGGGTACAAAGGCGATTACGAGAATGGCGATGAAGAGTAGGATGGCCACCACCCAGTAGCCTGCAACAGAGAGATAAGACCTGCCATCAGTAAGTCTGGTCCAGCAGGGGGCAGGGGAACATGCTCCAGGGTGGCTTTTACACACACCCTGGAGGACAATGATCTAGGCCCTGCATGGGGCCTGGGCAATGGCCCGGTTTACTGTGAATGAGGGCAATACTATAATTATACAGCGCAACAGAATCACAATATTGTAACACTTGTCACTGAAAACGGCTACTGCTGCATAGCAACCAATTCCGTAATGTGTTATGGTTGTTTCACGGTATACCACATTTAATCTTTTTAGAATATTGCATGCTTCCATTGAAATTCAAAGACGAGCACTTGCAACCTCTTTTAGAGTATACATATTCATGCAAAGCGCCAATGATATCAATTGACAGAAAATATTACAACCCAGACAACCCGTAAGGTGTTCTGGTTTTAACACACAGATTGAGAGAACTTTGAGGATTTATTAATCATGTGGAAAACCTCACACAGAAGTCATTAATGGGTAGCTTCAATTCCCAAAAACATTATCATTGTGTTAAATTCCTGAAAAGAAGGCAACCAAAAGCGATCTCCAATTAGTTGTGCCAAATCATTCTTAAAAACCTTATCAAAATGAATTATTTAAAAAGAATAACGACCCCCATCGGAGATGCATTGCATCTGACTTGGAGGCAAGAAAAGTCGACCTTCCGGGTAGGCACAATGGTAACAAAGGTGTTCGTCTTGTACTATCGCCTTGGCACCAAATTCCTTTCAATAGGGGTTTCTTTCATGCGGCAATTGTTCCACGAAGAACAACAATCCATTTCTCGTCGTTCATCATGAAGCAAATATGTTCCTATGTGATCAAAGCATATCGATCTAATTAATCGTGAATGTAAATGTTATATTTGACATTATGTTCTCGTAGAATGTTCTATTTTCATAAAACCAACCGAAATAATGAGTATCAAGGTTAAATCAGTAATTGCCTTACAGGTTAGGTTTGAATATTGTTGTCCTTTTTCGGCGTTCTACTTATTCAATCAATCGCGAAAGGTTTTTTGATATCCTTTGACAACTGTCCTACTGTGCTCATTCTGCATTACCTTTTTTATGCTTTAATTAAATGGAAATGTCTATCATCAAGAACGTAATACTGACATGCACTGAAAATAAGATTTTCTCCAGTCTTTGCAATAGTAGTTATTTTTTCCGATGAATAGTTGAATCACAGTTGATCGTAGGGCCATTCAGAAAATCCAAAAATCCAATGTATCACTAATGTAAATGCAATGCAACCTTTATCTCAGTTTCCGTAGTTCATTTCAAGAACTTTAGTATTCTAGTTATACTTTTGTACCTGCAGCATAGATAACCTTTAAAAACAATAATCAAATTTATCATACATAGCCTCAAATATGACTTTAAAAAATTGGGCACACGTTAACGTAGTGTAAAATTTTAAGTAAAAGCTGTACACAGATGCACATTGTATTGCGTTAACGTGAAGCCAATACAATGCTAATATTTATACTATCACCAATTCGCTCTATTCATACTACAAAGGGGGCGATTGCCTCAATGAAACCTGACACGAATCTTGTCGGAAATAATCCGCGAAAATGTAAAAGGTGAACACCCCTGGCTGTGCCTGGCATTGTAGATCCTAATCGGCGTGGCCTTTTACAGTCAGCGCTGGCCCGTTTATAAATACAAATCATCAATTCATGGGATCACATCAACGATTTCCAATAAGCCCCAATATGAGTAGAATGTATCGATTCGCCTGTATGGCTGGTTGGTTCGGCGGTCGGTCTGGGGTGACGGGAGAGGTAGTGGAGGGGAGGATGAGGGGGAGGCCCTGCATGCCTGCTTTCATTGCCTGCTTACCTGGCCCCTTTTCTCACCTGGTTCAGGTGTGCTTTCTGTGGCGTGGTGGGCAGGTGAGACGGGGGTAGGCGGCTCAGTGGGGGGTCGGGCCGGGCCGGCAGCCTCCCGCTGGGGGCCGGCCAGCACCACGCACACCCCTCACCCACCTTCGGCCCCTGCGCCCCACCTTTTCTCCCAGACTCAAGGCTGCCAGCAAAGAGGGGTACACTTCAAAGACTACCAATATACATGTTTATATATACCAAAAATCCTCCCACACAAACTTCTGAAACTGTTATTGAGATTTTAATCAAGCAATTAGGCTGGCAAAAGTGATAGTCTCAATTTGATCAAAAGCTGCTCATTTAAAAAATACATATGTTATCTCTGTTTGGCATACATGCAATTTTCAAAACACTAACTTTGTTGCAAGGTTATTACCGAGCAGCGAATATGGTCTCAAGGCCCAGGGTATAGAAGGGTTAATCAGCCATATGTAATGTCTAGATTAGACCTTTCAGGCAAAACATGAAATAGGTGACCGATCATGAGCACCCCTCCATAATTAGGTTGCTCTGTTATTATGCACCCCAAGGCATCCAAACATTAATGTAGCGTATTCATAATTTCCTGTTTATTTTTTAGCTTTCCTCAAACTGACAAACTGAAGGCTGTTAAGTGATCTATGAATCAGGTGAATTTTAAAGGCCAGTATTTAAATGGGGACAAAATGGTAAGAATGTTTTCGATAAACTATAACGAATCGTATATGAAGTTCATAGAAATACTTATTTTAGTTTAGTTTTTTTTTCAGTAAAACTTTTAAATAACATGATGCGAGGGGCAGAATGAAACTCATATACCACAATATTTAATACTTGTTTTCATGTACAAAATGGCCCCAATATTGACCTTGGTATATACATGCATGTAGAATTAGAACTTCCTAACCAAAAACGACAACAGCAGAGGCAATAATTTGGAGAAAAATCAATCAATTTATTTGAAGAATTTGGTCTTCTACAGTCAAAAAGCCTTCATGAAAAAAAGAAAACATCCGCTCTCCTCATTTGCGGTCTCCAACTCTTCGTGTATCAGGACAGTGAGGTAGGTATCTGATTAGCATTGGTTTGATAGAAAGAGGCCCTCCTTTATAAATCAGTGGTTAATAACAGTCTTTAAGATGAGCGAGTATGGTTATTAAGGTGCTGATTGTCGGGGAAGTTTGGGAGGAGGGAGGCCAGCAAGTCACTGTCGATTGTCGATTGCCCCCAGCCTGGCTAAATAACTCTTTACTTGTGTAAGGGCTGTGGTTCCCAGTCCAACCCTGTAATCTCTGTCTACACAAATTAGGCATTTCCACCAGGATCCTTACACTCCAAGTGTTCTTCGGTATTCAGGGCCGTTCACGTCAGATTGGATTAGATCCAATCTGGCCGATTCTCTCTCCCTTTTCAGCTTACACAATTTAAGTTACTTTTTACAAAAAAAACTATTGTGTATCCAAAGAAATGACATTGTGTTCTAACTACATGTATTTGGAGCTGATGATTTTAATGAACAATATACAGATCGCAGGAGAGTAAGACTGAACGACTTAAACATGCAAAAGATTCACTTATACATGTATGAGAGAAGTGTGCAACATGCTTTGCATTTCGAATGTCATTGCGACTATTTAGGGCAAAGCATTATACACATATTTCCAATTCATTAAAACAAAATAGTATCACCTATTATTCTTGGTTATTAAGATACTCTCCGTACATTTACACTTTTTAAAAATGCCATAAAAGTTTTAAAAATAGTAAAAATTTTGAGCATTTCATATTCTAGTTTTCATCGAATCTCCATGGGCCTTACAGAATTGTGTGCCCTCGTGCTGTGAGGGCGGCGGCCGGGAGATGGCCCCGGGCCGGCCCGCCGGTGGTCGGGCCGTGATGGGCAGGTACTAAACGGCCTCCCTGCTCAACACCTTAATACAAATGGACGGGACGCCGTGATTAAATTCTGACCCGGGCCTTGACCGACGTGCAGGCGGGGGCCATGCAGAGTGGTGCCCCACCGGTCTACGCCCCTACTGCCCTTACTGCCCACAGGTCTAAGGCCCTTACTTCCCTTACTGCCCGGGTTACGGCTCTATTTCATTAGCGCCCGGGCGCCGCGCCCTCACTAACCGGCGCCCACTATTAAGGGGGGCGCCTGTCGGGAGGGTAGGGGCGCCGCCAACTGTTAGTAGGGGCCGTCGGAGGAGGTTCGGCGGTCAAGGGGAGCGCTCTTCTCCGGGGCCAACGTTAGGGCCAGTGACGGGGAGGTGACGGCGGATATACAAGACAGCGGGCATGTGTTCGTATTCAACCGACTTGGCATCGTTAAGGTATACTAACAGAGAAATCAAGACTATCTGCATTGGACAATTATTAATGTATCAATGAACCATTTTTTTAAAAATGTGTTTTTGGCTATAAACAAAAAAGGTTCATAATCATAAAGGCCCAGCTCTTTAGCAAAATACAAAATCATATTTCATATACATCTTCATGTGTATGTGATGCTATCATTATTTTTTCATGACGTCACTCAGGGTCACCGACTGTGTTCCACAAAGTAATTAAGGAATACTTATGCATATAAACTGTATGTACATAATATTAAAGGAAACCTTGCACATAATTGTAGGATGAATATTTGTGATTGAAAATCTTTGAGCACGTTGTTCACCTAAAGAACTAATAATGCTAAAAATTTCTTGAGAATATTCCATGTGTACACAAAGTTACAAGAGTTTAAAATTTGATCTATTCTATGCATTTTTAAGGGAATTCCCAAAATTTGTGACGTAGCAAGGACTAATTGGGAATCCCCAGATTTCAATAAAAGGGAATCCCCAACTCTCAAAAACTTGTAGAAAGGAAACTGAGCTTTAGCATTAAGTATTTGATCAAGCCCCATGAAAGCTATTATTAATTGTATTTTTTACTAACCTAAGTTCATTCAATTATATAAGATTCCCAAGTTATTTTGAAAGGGAATTCCCATCATAATGACGTAGCAAGGGGAGTACTAAAAGGCCCAAAATCTAGGGAATCTCCTTATTTTATTTCCTTTCCTAAATAATTGAGTTTTATCAAGACATTTTGCCTTTTTTCCGTATGAAATATTTTTCATATTCATAAGTGAGGTGAAATAGACAAAAGATATCAACTTACAAATTTATGTGCAAGTTTTCCTTTAAGAATCATTGCGGACCGAAGTAATTTAAAGTGAAATCTGATTGTCAATTAAAGACAATGGCGCCATTATAGATCCAACCTTAAGAATTTTATGAACCTTTAAGGAATAAGAGTTAAACATATATGCATCCTAAAAATGTAAAGAAAATAGGGGGTCACCATGGAAACTTTTTTGCTAGAGATAAAACAATGTGAGCATAATTCCTTTAAAATCAACATTTTTGAAAAAAATATGCTCAAGTAGAGTTTTCATGATAAATTTCATAATAATCCTCAAATAGATTATAAATTCATTGAAATCTAAACCCAAGACATATATACACAATATCCATGCACCAGTTAAAAAATGATATGACTTTTATTGGAATAGAATATATATTTTATTTAAAACAAATTGTTAAATTAATTAAATAAAATATAAAATTTCTGATAGAAATGTTCCCTCAAAAAAATTCAACCTTAAGAAATTCTCTAAAATTATACATAATGTAGGCATAGGTGTTATCTATCATTTTCTGGAAAAAAAATTGGGGGTCACCATGCTTACTTGGTCAGGAATGCTATATATCTGTTCTAATATGGAAAATGGTTTTATGTGGGTACCTATGAAATTTTAGGTTTAAACCCATTTTAAAATTTTGCCATTATGAATGCAACCAGTGTTTTTTATCCCTGAGATTGATATGAAACCATAGATATTTACTTCTTAAATGTTGTTTATCTAGAAAAAAAAATATAAGCAAAAATGTTTTCATTTTCATCTAAAGTAGTTTTCAGCAATTTCCAAATGTTCATGAAATTAGCCATATTTGAACACATGTAGCTCTCAAACTATAATAGTGCCACATTTTTCTTTCGCATTTATGAATTGCCCATATACTAACATACATTCTAGCCAATTTTCATAAGAATTGAAGGACTTTGGTTTTTTGATCATGTGTATAATGGCGCCATTGCCTTTAAAATTACAGGGTCTGATACCAATACACCCTTAAGCAACTTTGATTTCAAAATACTCAGACGTGTATACTTTCTAGAGCAGGGATACAAAAGAACCAGAGAGCATATCATTAGCACGGCATACCGTCTGACAAATTAGTCGGAAAATATTGGGGATAATGAAGCGAAATCGAGACAAACTGAATTTCAAGCCAATTGAAAAACCGACATAATGGATGCAAATGGTTTCGAATCCAAAGCTGCGCCAATCAACTGATTACAAGTCTGGAACGGTGCTTCATCCCGTTTGATCCGCGCTGATTTGAACTGCTGGGCTTCAAAGTACCCCGAGTCAGAGAGGGGCTGCCGGCCGATCGAGTGTCCCCTCTGAGGGTCGTGTCTAGCGCTTCACTAATTGGTCTGGGTAATTAGCCGCGCCGGCCGCCTAGCACGGAGACACATTAAGCCAGTTCTCCACGAGGGGATTTTGGCTATGGGAAATTTGGGAATTTTTGAAATTTTGTTAGGAATGTTATATGAACCCATGCATGTTACATATTGTTCGACAGAGGATTTAAAAGCCTTTCTAATGATATGTAACATGCCTTTTTTCATATAATTTTCTGGAATCGCGAGTGAAAAAATCGGCTAATTGGATCGAGCCTTAAGTGCCCGTGGAGCTGTTTGCCCCTCAGCAGCCACCCTCACCCCCGCCAACAGCTGCCGACGGGCCTGCCCGACGCTGGATCCCCTCCTGCCTCTTGGGACCGCTGAACGCACTTCAGGTCTGCTGAGAGGGCGCGCATTTCCATCTCGTGGAAAAATATTTGATCACAGGGTGTTTATTATTGTAGAAGGACGTTCAGAGTGGGTGCTGATTCGGGCTTGGGTTTCTTTGACTCCCTCTTCAAGTCCGCCCACTTGAAGCGTGTGGGTTTGGGAAAAGCTGCGCACAGCCAACTTTCCTACTTATACCTGATGGTATACGTCCATAGAGGTGTGGGTATGGGTCATGTTGCTTTGAATCATAAGAGGTATCTCAAGTAGGTCCAAACCCAGGCTTAGTAATAGCGGCTCCTACCGCAGCTTTCATACATACGGTATATTGTTATTATAAATACAGCGGGACTGCCAATAACACTACCTGAAATCCCCTTGACATAAAGACTCTACGATATGCGTACCCCTAATGATCTGGAATCCAAAGTATAGTTCCTCCACTATCACAAGAATACCTTATGTTCCTTGCCAAGTTTTCTCTACAAATTTACATTGAATCCCTAGCTAAAGGTGAATAAAAAAACATGAGCAATACATCACCTCTTAACCTGAACATACGTAAAACATAACCTTATTTGACTACTCTCAGTGTATACCCTTTTTCTATTCTCTTTTTTTCGCGACTTTCCAGCGGCACCAACGATCGAAAAGCACACAAGCTACGTTTCATTCATATTAACCTAAAGCTCTTTAATTGTTACATACATGAATAACAATATCTGATTTCTCACAAATCAAAACAGAAATCAGTTTCCGATACAATATACGAGTAGGTGAGAAACGGCCCAGGTACGGCCCAGGGAGTATAGGGTGTCAGGTAATGCTGTCTGAAGGTGTCACAGTTCACACCTGGAGGTACGACCAGTGGCGTAAGTTTGTGTTGATAAGGGATTTTTGTCATTGTAAACCCTTTGTGAAATGGGAGAAAAAACACTCGTCAAGTCAAGCCGTAAGCCGCCAAATGCGCGGCTAAGGCGTGAAAAGTACTTAGTCGTACCGGGGATCACCACTCTCTGTTAATTGCATTGGGCATTTGCCTTCTGTTGAACTCAAATAAACAGTAATCACTCACTGTTACTTGTGAAGACTGCCACATAAAGGATCCCGAAAAGGTTCGACTCTTTGCCTTTTACCGTTTTAGCCACTGTAGTTGTTGATGGAATACGTAACTATTACCTTCCAGGATGTTGTTGCTGTTAATTCCCTATGTAGGAACCATGCGGACTTGCATATTTCTATTGCCTTACAATAATCCAACGATTGGGAATTTCGACTGCACCAGAACAGCTTAATGAACGTCCCAATTATTGAAAGCTGAATTGCACTTGAAATTAATCTTAAAATCAATTATCTATTTTAATTTTGAGAAACTTAATTAGGTCTTGGTGATCTAGTCAATATCTACTTTAATTAATGAAAAACACGAAATATACATTATACCTATAACTGATGCTACAATTTTATTTATCTAAATGGTGTTTGTCTATATTCAATGGGATTGACCTGATCATTTTTTGAGGATTTAATGAAAACAAAATTACTTAATATTTCAAATTAAATCATTTTTAAGGTGTCCCAGAGAATGAACATATGAGTATAAATTGTCAAATGTGATTATGATGCAGGGGGACTACATACTTTTCAGTAGTCAGTGTAGAAAACCCTTCCATGCGATCGTACTGGTAATTACAATTTGTTTACTATACTGCCTGGAAAAGTGATACAACATGCATAATTAAATTGAAGGAACACGGGAACAATCTCCTAAGTACCAATACCCACTTAACGTTACTTTGTCGTCGACTCAGTTGAAAGGCACCTACACATTGCAGCTTATGGGATTGTCTTTATCTCATTAAAAATTTCTTGTGACTAATACAATTAGCGGAGCCGAGGCAGCGTACAGAACTGTTGTATTTTCTCCAAGTGAAATATAGGATCGACCAGCTAGAGGTGCCTTAATCTTGGGGGGTATCCGACTGGAGCTTAATGAACCTTAATAACTGCTTAATGCAGCCTTTTGTCTGTACGTGCAAAGGCTTGCACCAGTTACGAAATAGCTCTCAGTCCCCAGAGTTCATAACTGACGGACTGAGAATTTCTCTAATAAACCAGTGTCTCCACCTGGCGATTAAGACAGGTATCAACTTCGTTTAGTGGTACTTTCCCGAGTTTTATCAGATCTCCTACTAGTCAACACCAACATTTTACTCGTGTGTTTGCAAAACATTACTGATAAAATGAGAAAGAAGTTATATTTCTCCCTTGGCAAGCATAAAGTTTCCTCTCTAAACAGAGAAACTTGTATCAACACTTGGTCAGCATTTGGCCTTATCTTGCAGCCTGAGGCTGTAGAGGGGTGAGAAGTCAGTCTACCTATGTAATGTTTGGCTTCCGGCAGGCCCGCGGGTAGTTTTTTCTCCCTGTTCCCCCCATCTCTTTATTTCATAAGGCGGTGGGCCGACCTGAGTGTATTTAATGTGGGCGTCCTCCGTGGGCCGCCAACTCCACTTAGCTGGGAGCAGCTCGGGAGCTGCTCGCCGGGAGTAGATGGGGTGAGGGCCGGAGGGGGCAGGGCGGGCGGAGGTAAAGGCGGGGGTCGGCAGGGGTCAGCGTCACCAGCAGGGGGACCTTGGGGACAGGGGGAAAGGGACAAGGCAGGGGCAAGGGGAAAGGGACAGGGGGAGAAAAGAGAGGGGAGGGAGAAGGGAGAAGGGGACAGGGGAGGAAAGAGAGGGGAGGGAGAAGGGAGAAGGGGACAAGGGACAGGGGGGATAGGGACGAGGGGACAAGGGACAGGTGAAGGGACAAGTGGATGTGGCAGGGGAAAATTGCAAGGGAAGGGGGCAGAGGGAACTACTGCGAAGCCTGAAACTAAATGATAGTAACATTGTTATTACATGTACTTTATTCCAATTTATTTAATTCATTCTATCTATTTCTAAGCACCCCATACACCTAGACTCTTTCTCTTTAAGAGGAAGAGGAAGGTTTCCCCTCTTCCTCTTTAAGAGCAAAGATTCTCCCTGTTATACCTCACATGCTCTAAGGGTCGGGGGATTTTGTTGAGTTACTCAGAAATCCAAACCCCCATTTTATGAGCTGTACGTATTATTGTGTATATCGTGCACTGAAATACATGTATGAAAGAAAGTACACGTATTGTCTGAAGTATACAATACATGTCTATTGAATAAACACAATTAACTTGCAAACTGTGCTTCTAATTGTTTCCATGAAAATACCTCAGTGATAAACATAGCAGCGCGGAAATAAGTCTGTTTACTATATGAAGTTTTATATTTTACATGTATGAGGCCAAAAACTGAGTGCTGAGACTTGGGCTGCCAGACAGGTGAGGGTGTGATGAGCACTTAGACGCCGGACCAAGGTGACCAGTGGTCAGAGTGGGCAGGTCGGGGATGTCAGTGCCAGCGGTCAAGTCGTCTTGATGGTGCGGACGGGGCCTGACCGCGCCAAATGGGATTTA
This sequence comes from Lepidonotus clava, assembly GCA_936440205.1. Taxonomy (NCBI): domain Eukaryota; kingdom Metazoa; phylum Annelida; class Polychaeta; order Phyllodocida; family Polynoidae; genus Lepidonotus; species Lepidonotus clava. The sequence goes on from OW387135.1 coordinate 28,746,752, forward strand.
GCGGGGCCGGGAGGGGCCAGGGTGTGAGGGGCCCTTTACCCCCCTAAAGAGGGCCTGACAAGCGCCTGGAGGAAAGGGCTCCGAGTCGGAGATGGGCCGAGAAGAAAGGGGCACCCGACCCTTAACGGATTATCCGGGCGGGGCTGATCCTCCCTGGGCGGGGCGATAATCCGGTTTGTGCGGGATAAGGGCCTATGAGGCATACGGTCAGCTTTAAAGCCGCGCCTCCTCCAGTGCGGATAAAAGGAGACGGGGTGTTTTCATTCTATTACCAGCCGAGATGACGCAGGCGCAGATTAAACATTGACCGAGGTTGGCGCACCGCCGCTACCCCTACAGCCAGGGCCTGTTTTCCTTCGCTTACCCCCCTACCTCAATGATTGTTTCTCCACTCGCTCCCCACATTGACACAGCCCACGAGCAGTTTGGTTACATCTCCAACAATAAGATCAGTTGGAACAACTCGCCCTGGGGACATTAAGTAGCATACAGGGGCACAGCCATTATACTTTTAGGGCCGGTAATTTATGACCTAGTGTTCTTACAGATATGAGAGGTTTGTGGATATAACAGCGCCCCACCTCCCTCCTACTGGGGGGCATTTATTGCTTGGATAACTCAAAGCATACCTGTGGCCCTAGGTATGTGATAAACACTCATCCGACGTCGTTGTGCGTCGGAGTCGCTTCACATGAGATTGCTTAATGCTAGAATATTAGTAGACTAATATTGCACTAGACTTGCGCATCTTTTCATGCTTTCTATATGTTATACCTAACTTACTGACCAACACAGAATGGCATTCAAAAGCATGTAAAATAACTTCGTTATCGATAATTGTTTCAATGACTATTATCACAAGTCAGAACATTTAAATAAGGCAAAGATTAAGTCAAACTTTCTTTTTTTCGAGGCAGGTTATCACTTCTTACTACATGTACAGTGTACATTGAGAGGATTGATATTCTATTCTATTTGAATATGCAAGCCGTGACCTCCAAAGATTATCGGTACTCCAAAAGCAGTCTGAGCCAACCCGCATGTGCTATTCAACATGTGGCTTCCAATGTGGCTTCGACGGTGGCTTCAGACCAACTGCCTTCATCCTGTCAAGACGAATAGCTACCTAGCTGTCAAATGTCCCACCAATGCACATTGTTCATCCCTGTTCACTTCGGGTTTTCACGGTGGACCCTGTAATTTGAGTCCGTGCCCTCTGTTATCAAAGTTCTACTACTCATACTTTGTCAGTGAATCACAGAGTCGATCTTCTGATAACGTAATGGGATGACGCTTAAAAGCCACGATCCATATATTCTCTTTTCTTATGCATGATTGACAAGGTCTTAAGGGTTGCAAAATGTAGCTACTAGAGGGACTATAATATGAAGGAAATAAATTCAGTAATGATTCAAAGACAATTCCTTGTTTATTTAAAAGACGTTTTCTTTAGACAATAAACACATATTTCTCTTTTGATCAGGCATGTAATCTGTGAAATTTGAAGTTAATTAATAATATGAGTTGTGTAGATACCAAAGATCTGAGAGTCTAATCAAGTAAAGAACAGGATCAAATGAATGCATTCCCAAATGAAAAGCCCTCAAGGGAATCACGAAACCTTCGCCAACCAAGAATCTCATCTCAATTGATTCGCAAAAGTTTAGGATTGACAAAAAGTTTTTGAGATTAAAAAAATATATTTGCCGGTGGGCTTTGGACGGTGTGGCGGCTGCATTCCGCTCACACGCCGCAGTGGACAGGGCATTCTGTGGGGCCGCCTCCTCCAGGGCGCGAGGCCCTGCAGCCAGGCCGTGGAGGCAATCAGCCCCATTCAGGGCCCTGGTGCGCCGCACCTGTATGGAGGACGCGGGGCTCATCTGGGCAGGCCTTTCACCGTGGAGGAGGCTCAATGGGCGGGGGTCAGTGGGGGGAGGTCCGGCCGGACAATGGGCCCTGACCGCCTCCTGATGCGGCTCACACGGCCCGCAGGAGGATCACAGGTGGTGTAAATTAACGGCGCTGGCCCGGCTGTAGTGTCCGGCGGATCAACCAGTGGTATGGCGGCTTCTTGGGATGGCACGCAACGTAGTAGGGGGTGGGGAGGGGTTGGGAGAGGCCGTGTTTGTATGGGGGATGGGCTGAAGGTGGGGTGTGAGAGGGTGGGCTGGGGACTAGGGCTGGGACGTAATACGTGATCTAGAGGAATCTAGGGGATGGGGTCCGGTTATAATCCCCACACCAAGATTTCAACTCTGAAGTTTATATGTTATGTGAGTGAAACGTGCACTTTGTCAGAATACACGGAAATGGTAACTGTTGCCCTTGAGGTCTATTTCTAAATTTCACTCAAACCAAGAAGTTCAGCAGTGTTCCTTTTGTCGGTCTCAATTTACCATTTGGTGATTTAAAAAAAAAAATTTAAAAAAATAAAAATAGAGGATTATATTGAGCGCTTAAAAATATGTAAACTGGGTACTTTGTAACTCATTAAATGAGATATTCGTACACTTTTCCCGGTACAAATGTACGACTACGTACGTATGATGGTTTTGATACGAGGTAAACATATCCGTGATGTTGCACATGTTCAATGAAAGAATATATCTGTAATAAATTAAAGGTCAATATTTGTCTAAGGCAAAGGCAACCCTTTCCCCCAAAAAACGTGGCAATGTTCTCTCCTCCCAAACAGACTAAATGCAGTCAACAGGTTGTATTTTTTATCAGAAGTTGTAAAGTTCTCTAAAATCCCCGAGTTTCTCACGTCATCACCTTAGGCCTGGAGGTACGACAAAGTGGTTGCCCAGACCCCAACGTGTAGGCACGGCACCGCCACGTGGTTAAACGTGGAATTACCAAGCCTCGGTGACAGATTCGAGACTTTACGGTTTTTTTTACACGTTTCATGCCCCTCATTCATTCACCACGAGACGTACAAAGAAACGTGATCCCCAAACTGACTGTCGTTATCTTTGGAATGCTAAATAAAAAGCGCTGGCACCAATGAAACAAGTACGATATGTACTACAAAAAGAAAATCAACGTTGAATGGGAGCTCGTATGTAAGAGTTTGGATCACCAAGGCGTCAGCGATTAGTGAGATAATCATGTGGGAGGTGGCAGACTGACTCCGACTCTGTCAGTGCTGTCGACTGGCCTGCACTAACTGGACTTGTAGTGTTACTGGCGTACACTAACCAGACCCGTAGTGTTGACAGCTGACAAGGGTGGGCAGCGGCCAACTACGCCCCTCTCCTCCCGCCTCCTCCAGTGACCCCCCTCCTGCTCCTTACTCCTGTTGCTTATGATCATAAGGGAAACCTTCTAACCTTCTAGAGCTATCCCAACAACTGGAAGCGGACCCCCTTGACTTGAGTGCCGCTTGGAAATTATCGCTATACAGATAAACTGTGGAAGTGGATGACTCGCTGGCGTTAAATGGTAATAAATGTGAATATATTCAAGTAAATTTTACGACACACAATTATATGAAGTCTACTAGTAAAAATCTATCATACCAAGCTTTTCTGGTTACAATCGTTATTGACTTGAATTCTTACAAATTTCAATCGCATATGCTGTTTTCTTAAATTGTTTGTTAAAGAAAATGGAAAGATTCATCTATGTTAAAGTGCTCTGAAATGGGACGTACAGCGATATTATTTATCATCGGTGATCACTAGAAATATAGATTATTGACCTAACTTGCCTTTAAAAGAAGAGCGTTGTCCTTTACTTATGAGAAAAAAAGTACCTTTATGTACTACATCTATCTAATAAATTTGAACTAATGACATTTATAATTCTTTCAGTTCAACAGGGAAAATACTATCAATAGCGATATAATTGTATAGAATAATATGGCATAGGTGCCAGTTCACCTCGTTAGATTATATAAGACAGGATCCAGCATCCCCAACTCCTGGTAAGAGGCCCATGTCCCCTGATATTATTACACACAACAATCCCAACTCTTCACAATACAAACACACCGGAACAGTATCTACCAATTTGGCGACGCATCCCCAACCTTGGCTAGATTGGTTTTACAGCAATATGGCAGTTAACTTGGTAGAAATAAACCTGTTTAAAGAAGTTAGATTCACAGTCTATTATCCCAAACATCCGCCCAGGGATGAACCAGTCAGCGGACTGGGCTGAACGTTGTCATATTATAATAGTGTTTACAATGCTTCTGCCTGAGGTTGTGGCCACCGCCCATTCGGCAGCAACCACAGATCCACCTAGTCTTCTATTATTTAATAAATGTATAAGAAACCTGCAAAGTACTTGTGACAATGTTTTTTGTTTTTTTTGTACTTGTGACAATGTGGTTGTGTTATATCCAATTTTACTTATTGTAATAGAAGAGCATCATATAGATTAGGACTCCTTCTCCTAGATTAGGAGGCCTTATATATCGTTCTTTTCATGGATAAAATCTGAAGCTGAAATCATATCTTACCACAAACATTGGACTTCCTATCGACTATTTTGATGTGGCGCGTTTCTCGGAGTAGCCGTTGGCCCGTCTGGTCGACGTGGTCCGTTATGTCATCTATTAACTCTGAAAACATAAGAAAAAACAGACTGTATATTTATATATCCATCGAATAACTTCATTTTAACCTAGCTGTTACAATTAATAAGCATGCGATCATAGTTTTAGAGGTACCACTCCCGACTGATGACAAAGTAGGAAAAGTAGAAATCACCTTTCCTTATTTTTTTAGCATCAACTTTGGGAATACAGTTGTGACATTGAGTTTACGCTTTTAAAAATAAAAAAAGAAAGTAGAAAATTAATACTCTTACACATATAATAAAGTGATGTTAGAAAAATCAGTTGTACAATCTGAAATCACTAAAAAGTAGGAAATCCTAAAAAGAAGAAAAGTAGGAAAAATGACATCTCTGTGATTTGTTTCAGTAAATCTACATATCACCTCTGGCAAAGTGTAATGCTAACCGGGCGATCAGGAAATGTAGCGGTGAATTACTCATGGTTGTTACAGAATTGAACTCGGGGCTAGGGCTTAGGATTATTGGGATCGGGATTAGTGGAATCTATTGAAGTGTGCGGACAGTGGGGTTCAAGTGGGCATCACCCGGCGTCCTCCAGGGGATCATCTGCTGCAGCTGGTTGGGATCGTGATTGGCAGGTGTCAATCAGCCACCCTCAGAGGGGTGAAAGGACAAGACACTTATTTGTGGCTTTAAATGTACCCCTGAAAATGACCCACTGCTTTCATAAAGATGTACTATTCTTGTTTTTTCAGAAGCGAAATTTAAACGTACATTAAAGATTAAGATTCATAAGTGGTATGCTTTATATTCATACTTAGTTGTATTCAAACTCAGTAAAGTCACATTGAGCTAGGTATCACTTTCCAGTGTTTAGCTCAACCAGCTTCGAATATGAACGGATAAAGTATACAATCTTTTTGTGATTTTGTTTCAATAGGTAGCCAGTCTGTACAGTAGCATGCTCTCTAAATTCGTTTTTCGGGGAAATCAAATACGTGTACATGTATTCTTTTTCTACATCTACCAAATGGAACGTATGGGAGAAAGAAGCATACTGATTATCGCAGCGTAAAACAACATTCTAAAACAGAATAGCTAGCAGATCAGGGTACCCGGCCAATGTTGGGTTTTTTTTTTGGAAAATCGATTTTAGTCCTTTTAGGGCAGATTGCTTCATGTCCACCCCACATTTCACGAAACACAAGACCTACCATTGTCCATTTTATATGCGATAGACTTGATAGGTCAGAATAGTTCATCCGATTCAGAACAGTGTATATCATATGGATTAGTCATTTGGGTGAAGAACTGACGTACTGCTCCTAAACAAGTTAAACGTGTTCAACCCAAAGGTCCCGAGGAACCATGCAAAGTGTGAGCAGTAAACAAGTGGTAAAAGCTTATTTGAGAGACATTAATCACCTATAGTATATATCGAGTGTTTTTAGTGAGCAAGGATGGGGCCTTCCTAAAGTTGACTCAGGCGCACAACATAAAAATACAAACAAAAAACAAAAATAAAACACTAAACACTGAGAGGGTAAAGTGACCCGAGGGTGGTCAGTCTAAAAGCACAACTCTCCCAGCGGAGGTTTCGTGGTGCACGGTTACTACAAGATGTGCTTGGAGAACAACAAAAAACCATGGAGGGCTGGGCGATAGGCTGTCCCCCTGGGAGGGGCACTGTCTATCGGCCTGTAACGCACTGTCTATCGACCTGTTACGAGGTGATCGGCCAGACTCTGGAGACGGTCTGGTAGATGGATGGGTGTGTCCGAGCCGTCCGCAGACCACCTCACCATCGGCTGACATAGCTGACGACTTGACCACTGAGTGCTGACTCGTTTGGGGGTTAGTCCCAGGGTTAGTCACGAGTACATGTCGCAGAAGATCACTGGCGCATGTACACGTAAAGTGTGAAAACTGAAGTGGAAGTATCTGAACAGCTTTTGGAGGATGTTCTGTTTTTGTACTATTATTCTCATATAACTTCATTCTGACGCACCTTTTTGCCGTGTACCTCTATGCTTTATTCAATATTTTCATTTTCATAATTATGCTGAGTATTATTCCACATGGCTTACCTAGTGAAGTATCCGTGCCAATACAACAACTCAACACATCCTAGGTTTCTCTGAACCCAGCATCCCCAATATTTGCCGATCCCGAAAACCTGCAGCCTAAATTCACTCATCACAAGATATTTTTCCTTTTCTTTTTGTGAACGGCTCACTGTGACATTGTATTGTGCTTTTCACAATGATGCTTAACACCTCAAACAAATATCGTCTATTTTGATTAGTTTTTTAGTTCCATCCTAAACCAGTTGCAGCGGACGTGACCTTTATTGACTTAGAATTGGCCCATAAACATCTATACCAAACATTCATATACCCATACTATGGAAGAAAATCAACACGTAAAACACCCCGATGTAGGAGGGCGACAAAGTCTCTTTTTAATGACCCTATTAAGATATGCGGGCTTAAAACAGCAAACATGTTAACATACACATATATACATGTTGGCCTAAAGTCCCCATACTAGCCCTGTACCGGCGGACCGGTCCTCCAGGGTGGGCCACCTCCAGGGTCTGGTGGGTCCATTACGTGCCTAACCCGATAAGGCCGTCTGGTAGGTCCATTCACCTGGTCCCGGGAGGCCCGTCCCCAAACACCACTTGTTACACACAGCCTCCCCTACCTCGCCGCCACTAAACCGATTGCCGCCTACCGAGTTGGCCTTGTGCAGTTTAGATCTTCAGAAAAATGAATAAAGTATGATCAATGACCATTCTACGGTGGGTCCTTTCGGAGCGGGGCGGCGAAAGGAGGGGATTAGAACGGGGATGGAGTTGAAAGGTTTGAAAGGACGGCAACAGCTGCTGCGGGCAGTTACAGATTACAATGAAAGGCTTGGCTGGTAAAATATGTGTTTCACTGTGTGCGTGGCAACCGCCCTATAGAAGAACCAGCTGATCACATCGACAGTGGAACAGGGGAGCATGTATCAAAACTGTACAGTAAAGTTTTTTGGTTGATTATGATATAAAAACTGCAGAGTTCCATTAGTAATATCTTTATCAAGTACAGCTTTTATTAAATGTATGAATCAAGATTATATTTTCTGAATCATCAATAGGGCAGTTTTGGAAATCAAGTATTCATTTTATGCACACACCCGACCGGGTGTATATAGTCCGGAAATCGTGCACCTGGTACCAATGTGCATACACTAAAATGTATGTAGATATAGGGGAAAATCATGCACACATCGGGTGCATAGTTAGATCTACAAAGAAAGTGCGCATCCTGAAGCCTTTAATTTCGGACACTGTCGGATACTTTATAAGAAAATAGTTCGAATTCCAACCTCTTTTTTAATCAAAGTTTTGTCAGGGTCGTCTCACACATTTGAGTGTGACCATGCATTAGTAACGGGCTGTGCGTCAGCGACACCACAGATGAGGTGTTCGGACTTACGGAGATCTCCCTTAATCGAAGTGTGCTGCTATAAATGTAACAAGTAATTGTGTGGGATAGACCTCTAACCCAGGCTAAGTCCTGTCCGTAATACGAGGGGTGACGCACCCGATGAGCTGCTCCAACTCACTCACAGACCTGCTCCTACCCCCACCCCCTGTTCTTCTGTCTGAGGCCAGGGCCAGGACCATTAACACTGTATTTATCATCGATGCTATCGGCTATTTTTCTGTCATCCCTCCCCTACACCTCCCCGTATATCCAGCCCTTATCTCCGGGCTTCCCTACATAGGTCATGCGCAGATCGCCACTTGGGATGAAATGCCCGTATGGAAGGGCGCTGAGTCATCGCTAAGAGATGGAGACGACAGAGCAGGAGCGCCTGTGCCTGAGCATTGAACTAAACAGCAACCGATCCGAGCTGCTCGCAACTGCTCTACCCTGGTCATAATTGATCTACAACGGCTGGGGATAGCAGGGGGATTCAGTCAGGAAACGCAGGCCACTGTAGGGTCAGAGACCCCAGGCCACAGGGTCATGGGCCAAAATGGCCGCTCTGATGGTTCCGGTCTGCTTCTGGCCGACTCCGTTAGGAGGCGCTGTCATCGGAGGGCTCCAGGGCCGCTCAACACATCAACTACAGATAGCCCAGCGGATCGTATCTAGTTTTTTCCCCATAGCGCACAGGGTTGAATCAGACGTTGGAGTTGAATCATATGTTATCAGGCAATTTCACTTGTTTCCTCCAGGGATTGGTGACACATCCCCCCTGTGCTGGAATTCATCCCGGTGCTAATGCCACAATTTTAGTGATATTGATGAGGTAGAAATCCGCCAGACAGGACACTAACGGAGGGGAACCACCAGAAAGAGAATGTGTAACCCTTTAACTGGTTTCATTCACTTTAAACAAACATAAAGAATATTAAAACCTCAGTCTTTCGACTTTATCTTTGTCATAAAATTGTCTTTTGAGATGGAGAAATTGATATTCTATATCATAATACAATCACAACAGCAAACAACATGCACATTAAATATGCGACATATGCCTACCAATGACATTCTAGTCACTTTACAATGCATGGTTGAATAATCATATATGAAGAAGGAATGACTACTTACCGTTTTGTACATCGACTTCGTTGCCGATATCCAAGGCCATGTGTTTTTGTCGACTTAGTACTTGTGATAACACGTCTAGTCCTTCATCTTGTTCTGAAAAGAGAAAATCAAATTTTATTTATATTTTTTTTGATATCATTGTTAATCTATGTGATAGTTTGATTCCAAATGAAGTAGGGCTAATTGTGTAATCATTTTGAGATTGTTTTTCCTTATTTAACCTTTAGTCATTGACATTTAATAATTTACATTTTGAAATCGAATTACAAGGAGATCATGTGTAGAACTTGTTCTTCTACATTGTATTCTATTGTATTAAATTTGATTTGAGACAATATATCGCTTGGATTTCAATGGCATACGCTCGGTAAATATAATTAATTTATGCTCATGAAGAATAAGCTTTAGTATCTACTTCACGGAGAAAAAGTTAGTAATATTGCCAAGTGGAACCTAGTCTAGTCACAATCCATCATTTTTCTGGCTGCCATATGAGAGTGATAAAAGCAATGCTAAAAAGAACATCCCGGGGCCTTATCACTAAAATATCTGATGCACATGTGAAATGCCAGCAAATTGAGGTCACTCTGGGGTCAGCAGTGCAAACTTCAGGTCATGTCAAGGTCAATGTGGAGATGAAAAGGTCAAATTGCCCAAGGTCAGGGCGACTGACCAGTGGGCCTCGAGGTCTGAGTGGGCATGTATGGAAGTGATTTACGGTCGGGGAAGGAAGGGCTGCCGCGAGCTGCTCGGAGCATGAGGTGAGTAGTGGGGCTCTAGATGAGGGGGTCGCGATGTCGCAGGTCACATCTAAGAAATATTCTGTCGCCTGTCTTTCATGTTCATTTGTCTTAAGTAGTAATACCGTCTGTCGCCTTTAAGGAATACCGATGTCGCAGGACCCTATGATTGCCTATCCTTCCTGTAGTGTTGTTCTGTGCACTTTGAATGTAAGAAGTGCATGTGTTGCCGTGTCTCAATTTAGGGGTCTAGAACCATAGTAAGGACGGAAGGTGAAGAAAGCGTCATCAGTTTCTAGACATTAGGTGAACAGATATATGGATGAATTTGTAAATATATACGACTCCAGGATAGTCCATGATCAATAATTGGTTCATTATCAAAAGTGAAATTCTAAATGAAAATATCAATCATTCTTGAAAATACTCAGACTAAATTCTTTTTCTTCGTTTTTGTTTAATTTCTTACAAGAAAATACATATAAAATAACGTGCCTGTGAATATTTAGTCATTGTGACTATAAAAAACGGCATATATACACCAGTGTTCGTATGGTGGGTTAGATATCCAACTTTAAGGAAATTCACATTTTTAGACAACACATGTATGGGAACTGCTATGAGGTTATGTTCTCGGCACCCATTTCCAGTGGAGAAAAACACTCTTCTGGATACAATAACGCAGACGACAAGACCACTCCGTCAAGTGGCTCCACCTGACGGTACTTGGCCACTGCGCTCCGAAGCGCTCCCTAGTGCCTAAAGATAGCACTTCATAGCAGACGACATGTACTGATTGAGTTTATAGGATGATATTAACGTCGGAAGGGATTGCGTTGCTGTTTCTCGTTTCTTCGACTCTACTCTCGATCGACGTTATAGACCCTAGAAGTGGTCAGTGAACTGGTAGGAAAAAGCCTGACCATATGGCAGTTCCCGGATACCAAAACAGACGGGCGGAAGGAATTACATGGCTCACTACAGGATAATTACCAAGACTATTCCTTGTATATATATAATTTTCTTTAGTGAATTATGGTTCTAAGTATCTAAAACCTGACGATGTATTTACAGTTATAATGTATTCACTTATTAAAACATACGAATATTACAACATTAGAATCGACAATGATTATATTATTCAAATTTTCTAGGTTATTTTCTGAGGAAAAAGTCCTTAATGAGCTGACCAACAGTATTCAAGTTCGCATTTGCAGATTGTCCCTAGGTATTTGTTGGAAGGCACAGGCGGATGATTGACTAGAAATGGTAGAACTAGGGGAGGGGGGACTTCGTGAATCAAGGAATTCGCCGTATTACGGTTCCTCCAGATTACCCATCGTACAGCGTTTCGGAGCAGTTTCCAGTCCTGGCAATGCTATAATTTTTGTTGCAGACCCTAGGAATTGAAATATCCCAAACTAAATTGTAATTCTGGTATCAAAGACAATCGAAAGCTTATCTCTTAATCCATAATTAACATATCACAAAATATATGTGAGATCCCCCCAATCTTTTGAGATATTGAGGAAAGAAGGGCGCCCCCAATGCTAAAGAATAGGCCGGAGACTGCTTTGGCCCTGCGGTGTCACGCGAGATAATAACCTGTATTGGTGGACCGTAATACGGGGAATAGCCCGATTATGATTATATTATAATCTCCATCTCTGATCCCTCACCCAGAACTAGGCCTAATCACCGCATCCCCGGCAATTTTTACTGCGCTTGATATTAAACAAAAAAATTCTCGAAGATATTGATATAGTCGATTACTGAAAAACACGATTGGCCAAGTACTAATCGACCTAGATCAACTTGGTATATGGCTTAACAGTTATGTGACAAAACCCCTTAAAATACTACTAAGTACCCAGGTAGCACAATGACGTCCAAAAGACGTTGGCAAATGGTCAACAGACGTCAGAAACTGGTCAGTTATTTGGTCCATAGGACGTCCTGAGGACGTTGGCTGCCCATCCAAATGACGTCTTTTGGTCCAAAACTGGTCCAAATTGGTCCCATTCAAAAATGAAAAGTCATTTTAGAAAAATCATTAATTTATCAAAATTATATAGTTTTAGAGCAACTTTTTTTTTGATATTTTCATAAAATTATGTCATTTTTTAAGGTAGCTGTAAAAGAGTTAAAAATCAGATTATATATCGATATTTCCGCATGTATCAACATTTTTTCATAAATATTCCAAGCGAATTACCTTTGAAAAATTGTTTTATTGAATACAATACCTTTTTAAATATTCCCAACCAGATATAAGACATTTTCAGTGCTATATATCTTTCATATATATCAAAAAATCATTTGGTTCATATTTGGTTGGCATTTGGACCATATTTGGTCCAAATGACATCATTTGGATGGGCAGCCAACGTCATTTGGACCATTTTTTGGATGTCCTGAGGACGTCATTTTGCTACCTGGGTACTCGAATCAAATAGTGTTTATCTTACAAACGATTCATTCCTCTAACTAGCTCCATAATTATGCAAGGTCAATCAAGGAAAATGATGGTGAGAATTTCGATTCACTTTTTACAGTTAGAGACAGAATCCTTGACATCTAATTTTAAAGGACTCAATCTGAAACGTGGCCTATATATAGATCTATTCTAAATCGTCCTCTTTCTGTTAATGAGACACCGGGTAATATTTTAGGCACTTGTTTTAAGTCTGAGCCAAACGATGGTTTATTTGTTGTGAAAGTTTTGAAATTCATTTCTACTCTGTATCATTGAGCCTGGTAAGTGGCGCCACCTGGGTATGCGATATAAATCCAAATGTACAGTGTCTTACAACTAATTATATTACGACTAGCACGATTTGTGATAATATACACACACGAAAAGATAATCAGATTTTATGTATATATTATATGCCTCTCTTACCTCTTATGGCCATTTGCTGTTGCTGACGAACTTGGTCAAACGATAGGTCGGAAAAGTCGGCCGTGGCGCCATCTGATGATGAGTTTGCTACTCCCCAGGGGTCGCTGTTGACGCTGGTAGAGGAGGGGCCAAAATCAAGAAGTGCAGCCCTGTCAAAAAAACAAACACAATTGAACTCAGATCCGTATGATTTTTTGTTAACTAATTTATCAGAAGTCAGAGAAATCATTTTTACTAAATCTTTTATGTAGAACAGAGATCATGATGCCACTTCCGACCTAGAAAAAAAGTAGGAAAAATTAGGAAACACGCACTATTCCTACTTTTTTTCTTTTTTTTTAGAAGCAACTTAGAGGGAAATAACCTCTAGGAATAGAGATCTTACATTGAATTTTTATCTGATTAGCTTGAAACAAACACAAAAATACTTTAAAAACAGATTTTTTTAAAGCCATGTCAAACAAAATTGGTTGTGCAATCCAAAATCATCAAAAATGAGGAAATCCTACAAAAAAAGGAAAAATGGCATCTCTGGTAGAAAGATTGTGGGTATCATTTTATGGTGTAATACTTACCTTCCACTCATTTCCGCTCGTCTGTCTCCCCTCATAGCTTGTTCTAGCTGTTTCTCCTTCGTTGTTAGCTCATCTAATAAACTTTGCCTCCTTTCAAGTTCCCTCTGTGTCCTGGTTATTATGGTTAAGGTAGTTTGCGGTTGAGATTTAATTATATACGTGTAATTTGTTATGGTGTTAAACACCCAATCTAGAATCTCATTACATCATTCTGCTTAAAACAGAATGAGAAGCACGTAAATCAAATACTCCATATTTAAAGACCACAACATCCAATCTTAATACACTCTTCAAACATGGAACATTTTATTTTTATTTCTACACATAATAGCAAAGTTTGACCAAATAATTCGAACTGAGGTAATACTATTACTCTCAAAAACCTACAAGGAAGAACATTGAAAAATGATTGTGGTTTAATAAACGAAAAAAAATCAATATCATTCTGGTCGGTAAAGTTTGTCTGCCGAAAAAAGGATACATAGAATATCTCATGTTTGTACCGACGAGACTCTCTCGAAGACCGTTCACTTGTGCAGAAAACTGACGCATCATTGTCCGTATGTTGGAGGAATCCTGAAACGAGATAGGCAAGAGGTTAAAAACTACTAACAACTAGCTAGCAGCACTGTCTTTGTTCTAACTGCTTAAGGATGTGTAGAAAATGTAGCTATTGCCATCAGTACATTTTCCATTTTGAAATAACCAGTAACATGAAAGGGGATTTAAGATTTGTTTTGTAAAGACAAAATGGTAAAGGAAGCCTGACTGCTTCTTGATACCGAATCAAATTTTGTAGACATAAAAGCGTTCTTAGAAATCATGTATATATATATTATCAATTGAATAGCACCCAAGCACATTGCAGAACTTCCCTGGGCTTCAGAGGACAAAATTGTTATCGGTGAACATGATAGCTTAATTCGTTTACACTTTACTGTGACAACAAATCGTATCTATTTGTCGCCAACAATATGTTTAGTCCGACATCTAATATAGAAAACCTCGTTTGTTTTTCTAATTAGGAGGAGAAGCGGGAATCAAAGTACATACATAAGCTTTCAAGGTTATTTTTAGGCAAGCGTCACGATGTTAGTAGGAAATAGAATATGTGAATTTCTTAGATTCGTTTTGCATTATGAACATCAAACAAACGTGGAAACCTAAAAAGAGCCAAATATGTCATTTTTATAACCCAGCTCTGTCCTTGGTCATTCCGTTTTCCCCCCATTATTACAAAAGTACAGATTTTGTTCAAATAGGTTGGAATGCACAGATTAAGGCATTGTAAGTTTTTTTTTTTTTTAAAAAGATATAACAAAAACAAGCAGTGAAATGGGCAAAAGGAATTGAGAAACTCACATAATCGTCTCCAGGTGTATCGCTGTCTGAATTCAGCGCTACCCTATCTTCTTCAAAAGGGTCTGTGGCCTTTGGAAGACGATACAATTAATCAGACACTAAAGGGTCATGTGATCATGTAAAAAAATGTATTGGACACGCATACTAATGGCTATCAAGGGATAACAGAAATCGCCTGTCATTTAATCTGATAACGTATTACCAGTATGTGAAATTAAATAGTAGAAACAAGTCTTTTGATAGATATCTTACTTTCATGTATGACGTACTGCCTCTTGGATGACGATTCCTGGCATTTATTTTTTCCATGATATTCTGTCCCAGTTGGGCACAGGCTTCATGGTCGGTCAACCTATTAAGAAAACATATGCACATTTTTACTCTTTTTCAGGAAGTGTACGATATAGACAACCACGATCGTTTGCTGCCCTACAAACTTACAATGCTTTGGTCCCTTGGTCTACACTAGGTATTTAATCTATTGAAAAATGCATTCTGAGCTTGACTGACAAAACCTGTTTTACATGTCATTATTGTGGCTTAAAGTCACTGAATAGTATGGACATAAAACTAGACTTATTTGTGTGATTAATGTTTGCTTTTACACTAAATATTGATTATATGTTCACTGGGAATTGAAAACTCTCCATCCAAAGGGCATACCATTGAAGATCTCAAATTTATCAAATTCTAGATTAAACTAAAATGAACACGACAATAATATTATTGTTGACTGCAGCAGACAGATTAATAAAGCTGGCAGAGGATTACCCTTTTGTGGTCTGGAGTTGTCCAGAAGTCAAATCTGAAGGTTCAGTCCAAGAGTTTTAAAGGCAAGAAAAACTCTCCCTGGATACCAGACTTACCGAAATTCGGAATATTAATATCAGACACCTTCATCTATGATTTATGGTGTTTAAAATAACCTCTTGTTCAAGTATATGCCATGTCAGCTCCTTCAAGTAACGTTTTTCTAATTTTAATATTATTTTTCAAAAGTTTTGAACGAAATAATAGTTAAGGTATGGCAAACAAGTTAGGATAGGTCGTCACGGTTACCTAAACACAACATTTATATATGCCTGACCAGAAAAAGAAGGGCGATAATTGATCAAAAAACGGAGAGAGCTAGATCTAGGCCTAGTTCTGTCAGCCTTCCCTGTACCATCGGAAAGGCTCTGAAACTGTCAACGTTTATTTGAAGAAAAATACCCACTGACCTAATGAGTTTACCATGGAAAAACTCTATAAAACTATTCCCAGAGTCTTCTTACAAACAAGCCAATCAGGAAAAATCTTACTTGAGCGAGATACAGCACCAGTGGGGTAAACCTATGTGCATAACCAACTCTCCCCAGGGTATTCACCTTCTGTGCCGTGTTTACTTACTTTACTATACCATGGTTCTACTAACCCTACTAAACCCTGGCTCTTCACCTTCGGTACCATGAGTCTACCTGTTTTACTATACTCTGGGTCTACTAAGTCTTCTTTAAGTTTGGGTCTTCAACCTCTATTCGCTGAGTCTACTACCTTTACCTACAGTAGTACAGTACTATACCCTGGGGCTTCACTTTCTGTACCCTGAGTCTACTTACTTTACATTTATAATACCCTGGGTCCACTATGTCTGCTTTACCCTGGGTCTTCATTTTTTGTACCCTGAGTTCATTACCTTTACCTACTAGCCTATACTCTGGTCATCACCTTCTGTACCCTGACTGGCCTGAGTGAAGTTCGTAGAACACACAGGATATAGTCTAATCTAGCTTTATCTAATATCAGTTGGGCCAAAAATATTACAGCTTTGTAATATCGTTGGTTTGAAGGTAGTTCTGTGGATCCTTCTTTCATGGCCAGCGCAGTGTACGACGTATATATATGGAATAGAGAGTCGATCATTTGGCTAGTTGGAAGGATGAAGGAACTACTCCATGAGACTGTGGCAGGGCTTGACATGTCGGGTGTCCAGTAGCCGAGGACCACCAAAAAGTCATACTGGGCCACAGAAATGAGTGCTTCAGTTGCCCAGAGGGCAACCTGATTAAAAGTCCAAAATTTGGGCTTGGAAATTATGAATATGAACCTTTTACCTCTACATCCATGGAATCAACCACATCTAAATCCTAAGTTATTTTGAGCTATAGGGTTTACTTTTCATGCCAATCATAAGTCTACCTTTTATTAGCCTTTCGTTTTTATAATTCCAATAAACTAGCCGTTGATTGCAGTCTTTCATCTTCTTCTCTGATCATTAATCGTCCTAGAACCTAGTTAGTAATTCAGAGACAACAGTGAATACTCGTGTGAAAGGATAGTATTTATTAGTCCGAATGCATGTTCAGGGCTTGACAAATCAATTTGGAACCTGGTTGCCCATTGGGCAACTTGAGCCCAGAAAGTGGTTGCCCAGCTACAAAATGTGGTTGCCCAGTAAATTGAAGAGTAGAACATAAAATATATATAATTGACAATTAACTCAGGATTTAAATGTGGTTGATTCCATGGAATTCGGGATAAAAGGTTGATATTTATAATCTTCAAACCCAAATTTTAAACCTTGACTCTGGTTGCCCACTGGGCAACTCAGACACTCATTCCAGTGGCCCAGTACCACTTTTTGGTGGTCCTGGGCCACTGGACACCCAATTTGTCAAGCCCTGAATGTTGTATATGTCACTGAGTTTCCATTGACTAGTGCCAAGTCCGAGAGATGGTCCACTCCTAACGCGCCATCCTAACCGGCCCTGCTCACTCAATGAGACATTACCTGAGCCCGCTAAGCCCTCACATATCGGAGTTGTCTTACGACTATCTAGCTCACTCTAAGGAGCACGGACACAAACTACATATCTTATTTGCCACGTCCCTATGACGCCATCTATCTTAGTATGGGTCTAGCTTTTAACTGCAGCTAGCTAAGATATCAAACTACACAATTAGACTGACACCCACGTCACTACAATTTGTCATCTATATATATGTTACCTTATTCTGTTCAAACATTACTGGCAACCACATTTTGCAGCTGGGCAACCACTTTCTGCTAATTCTGGAGCGGCTCAACTTCAACTTCAAGAAAAGTTGCCCAGTGGCAGTGCCAGTGGGCAACCAGGTTTCAAATTGATTTACTTCAATATTAAGTGAACTGTCACTTAGTCTACTTGGACAAAATAGATCAAACATATTTGTGTGTGTTTGTCCTAAACTAAAGCTTAGGAAAGGCTAAACAACGTCAACAACTCCGTCACTGAAGTGAAGACCAGTGAAGACAACGCATATTATCGCCCATAAATTTGTTTTGATTCTTGGCCTTCTGTCAAATTGGAGTGACAGCTAACTAAAATCGGCTGTTGAAGCATCTTCTGGTTGCTTCATTTCTCTCTTCATATAGTAAAGAATTCTAACAACAGGCAGAACTACCTGAAAATCCAAGAAACTTACCAACGATCACGAGAACTCGTCATCTTGTTTTCATCTAAACCGGAAGACGGCGCCAGGGCTGCGTCATGACCTTTGACCCGGTGACCCAAATCATGCCAAATCAGGTCAACACACTCTTCTAGCAGAGAATTCCTCCTGAAACATAGCGAAATCAGGCCAGAATGTGGTCGGAGACTGAGATATGGTTTGTGTTGTGAGCAAACTCCTTTCTCGCTTCAGATTCCCGTGTAATCATCGCTCCGACTATAGCATTCTGGGCAATGCCGGGACTACTTTTCGCTGGGACTTGTTACCAGCCTGACTTGACTATTTCTATAAGAACTACTTTCTCGCGGCGGGTCACATGTGTGATGCGGTCGCGCAGTACTACAGTAAAAGTGCGTGACGAAAAAAGGCTATAGTCGGAGCGAGTATTACATTTGGAATCCGACGCGACTAAGGAGTATGGTGTTGTGAGTGGCGGCGTGTGAATGGTTTCTGGAGAGGGGATCGACAAGAGGGTCCGGAATGAGCGCTCTCAAACTATCCTGTGTTACACCGAACCAACGCCTTCAGGATGCGTTTTTCAGTTCGAAAGGCGTTGCAGGCAGTGTTTCTGTTCAGTTGTTTCATCTTTTTGAACTCGATCTACATTTCTATTGTTCATAGCAGTCAACATTCCGACACACGCACCAAAAGTGGTGCTGCGGGGGATCCCGCACGCCAAGATGGCGACAAACTTTACGGTGAGACAAGTGACAGTTTGGAGCCAGACCAAGGGCAGCAGAGTCTTTTCCTTGGATGGTTCAAGCGGCCTTCGGGTGATGACAGGAGTTCTGGTCGGAGTAAGCGAAGTTTGAAGTATAAACGCGACGATCAGAAACTTTTACATGTAAAGAATGAAACTTTACTCAAAGTTTTCCACCCTACCCCTCCGGATCCAGCACCCCAGGGGCACAGACGGACAGAGTTGGATGACGTCTTCATCAGTGTCAAAACATCCAAAAGATTCCACCAAGAACGACTTGGGATTATTTTAGATACATGGCATTGGTTAGCCCGTGACCAGGTAAGTTTCTTGTGTTTTTGTTGTACTTTCAATGAAGATGCAGTGTTGGCGACTAACTTTTTGGCCTATCGGCCAACAGGGCCGACTATGTCAAGATATTGTCAGCCCTGATAGCCTTCTGTCAGCCCTGATTTTCACTCCATAGGATAGGCTCCCAAATACGTCAGTCTCCATTTTACAAAATAAAACGGCAAAAATTCCCTGTCGGCCATCAGGGCCTATTTGGCCCTAATTTTGGTGAAAATTGTCGGCCCTGTTCTCAAATTGTCGGCCATTGGCCTACGGGCTAATGTTAATCGTAAACACTGAGATGTTTTTGTTTTGTCTCAGTCTGAGAAGCCATCCTAGCTCAGCCTCAGTCTGGGCTTAGGTCATGAAACAGGATCCAATCAACAAGTCAACCATCATAAAGTCTAACCCAAAACAGCCAGATAATGTATGGCAAACAAAGTAAAGGCTGAGTATGGACAATTGCAACTAACCTAATAGATCTAGATCTACTAGAGTGGGGCTCCTTAGAACCATATAGATCTAGATCTACCACTTTCCAGACTTTAATTTTTTGGCACTCAACTTTTCAGATTTTGTTCCAATTTGACCAACATTAGTAGGCCTGAATATGGAAAAGCATTACATTGGGGTTAAATTTCAACTGAAAAAAGTGCAAACGTACTTTTTGAACGATCATACATGCAAATTAGATAGATTATTGCATTTTTCAGTGAAACAGACATTGATGAATGTGATTGAAAGGAATGAATTAGCTTCAAGGGCATCAACTAGAAAGTTAGGAATAATCTAGGACATCTTAAATTCTTAATTCTGGAAGGTTTAATTCTTATCTCTTTTCATTTTATTCAATTAACCTGGATGCTACCCATTTTGGCACAGAGCAGTAGACAATGAGTCCCCGTGCCAGGTCAAAGAATAGAAGATCCACCCCTCGGTTCAGGTCTGTCACACCTATAAATTCCCTAGGCTAGTAGAAGTAGTGTAATACCCAAGTCAGGACGGACCATTTGATTGTTCTAAAAATGTAATACAGGACTTGGGACTCACATCTGCTCTGACATAATCTCAGAGGTGGGTATTAGTGGCTATACATATAGACTCATTATCCTATTGGGATTGAGGACCCCTGTGTTAATTTGGTCCTTGGGCAACCTACTGGCTACCCTGATGCTTGGCCCTCAGTGTAAGCATCCCAAGATCATGATCAAAAGATAAGCTGTCTGACATGGGACTGTGTTCAAGTTGCCCCACTATCACCTAGATCTATTTATGAATATCACTCAAAGTTCGGTGATGTCAGATGATTTAATAATTAGGTGGGTATAGACCCCGCATGTGCTATATCAACTTGAACGGAAAGAGATCAAACAGTATGCTAATTTTTCCCCCTCATGGAGCTGCCTGAGCTTGTTGCCAAGGGCCTTGAAGGGGGTCCCTCATCCATCTGTGCCCAACATGCATGGCTGTTTTAACATGGATAATTCAGGAGACCAGATCCATCTATCATTTTCAATCATTGAGAATAATTCTGTAGGAATAAAAGACTGCTTTCGGTGTATCAATCCCCACTTGGGTCCTAGTGACCACTGCTTGCCAAGAACTGTCAGATGATAAGCGGATAGGGTTCCTGTGTCTAGGTGATTGGATTAGTTTTCAAACCTCCTGTGAAAACATCTATAGGTACAAATATCGATGCATTTTTTGTAGTGTTTTCAATGTTTATATTCTACCATGGGCCAGGCTATAGTTATAAAGAATTTCAAAACTTAATAGAATCTGCACATTTTTGACCCTACATCGCTTTTGGCTCATTTTAAGGGGGGCGGGGGCGGAATCGACCTACCTACCATATTTTTTCGTACATATACGTTTCTTTAGTGAAGTACCATTGTTTCCTAATAAACTTTTAAAAGACACCGTTATTCGATATCCTCATAAAACGTGATACAAATTTGTTTTATATAATCTATGTATTTACAGTTCTGAAACATAAGAGGGTTTACGGTGTGTGTCCCGATCTAAATTCAGGTGGCACCCACGGGGCTCGAGTGGACGCCAGGTGCACGGGACAGAATCCCGTGAGTGGAGAGGAGGTGGTGGGGGTAGGGAACTCACCGATACACCATCAGGTGGATAATGGGGGCAGCGGGGGGTTCCATTGTGACAGAGGGTGGGGTTTGACGCCCTGGGGGTAGGGTCGGG
The DNA here is from genome assembly GCA_936440205.1 of Lepidonotus clava. Taxonomy (NCBI): domain Eukaryota; kingdom Metazoa; phylum Annelida; class Polychaeta; order Phyllodocida; family Polynoidae; genus Lepidonotus; species Lepidonotus clava. Next base: position 28,768,174 of record OW387135.1, read on the forward strand.
GGCTGGTAAGCTACAGGTGGAAGTGTAGTGGGATTTAGACTGTAGTCCCTTCCCAATCTGCCAGTTGCTAAAGCCACTATGTAAAAGCTGAGTAGGTCATGAACGGACTAAATGTGAATGGGCCGATGGGGACTATCTGGAAAAATGGCAGATGGGCAGTTTACAGGTTTTCAGGGCCTGACTCCCACCCCCTGTGAAACCATGCGAGGAGAACAGAAAGGAAAACCTGTTGTTCTATGAGCCCTGGGAAAGTAGTATTCATCACCAGAAGCACCCCATTCAAAGTAGATGTACTCAATATGTTTCATTGTGATATTTATTGGAATAGGACATTCTGTATTTAGGTAATTTCAGTATTTCGGGGAATTGCAAAAAAAACAAAAAACACCTGAACTACATGTATATTGAATTGCACGAAGGCAAGCGTTGTCTTGAAAATTTCACATCATTGATATTGATTCATTTAAAGTTGGTTGATATAGATTATTTTTACGGGGATCTTCCATTAATCGTTGTTTGGTGATGCATGTTGTCGTCATGGAAACTTGCCAGGGCTGTATGCTGAATATTTGTTTGAGAACCATTTTTGTCGCTGCACGATTCTGTTAGACAACGCCCTGAATATCAATTCTCGCTTGAGATATTTCGCTCTTATATCATACTAATTAAATGTTAAGGGTATTATGTATAGTATGTGTGTGTAAAATCAGTGAGTTGAGCCATATACTAGAAGGAAAGAAAAAGGTTGATAAAAGTTCACAGTTCAAAAGGCCACCCCTAAAAAAAAGTTAGTTTTCTGCCCAGCGCCCGACTGACTTTGTGAGGGCCGACTGGTGACTCTTTTCCCCTGTTTTGTGATATTTTTTTTAAATGTCAGCAAAAGTCTTCGTTATAGCCCTACCAGAAAAGAAAAAGGAAAGGAAAAAAAAGATTTCCCGACCTCCCAAATGTCATTTTTTCTACTGACCCGCTGGATATGAAACAAACTTTTTTTAAGGGCGGCCAAATGCTTTGTGAACAATGAATGACATTCGGCCACACTACAGGTGTCATAGTGGTCATATTACGGTATGATGGGGTTGTCGAGCAGGGCGTCGGCTTTTTAACAGCCTACCACAATCATGAAACCTTCACACCACCTGTTCACTTAGTCACCCATACAAATGAGGGAGAAGTTTTCTCCTCACGCCTTGTCAATCAATTTGTTCTGATGAGTTGACTCTATTGTTTGAGTAGGTTGTTTAACCAGCCAGTTCACTGGCCAATACACCTGTGAGCAGAATGCACAGGTGAGAAAATCCAGAGGTTTTAGACTTGATATAGGTCTTTAGTTTATTTTATGTGAATAATTTCAAATAATGTTTGGGAATATTTTAATCTAGATGAAATGCCTAGAGCTTTTCTTTCTATAAACGTAATCTTATAATTTCACTCTGCTAATGTGAATAATTCACAGAGGAATAGTAAAAACGTGAACGGTTTGTTACATTTAACAAAGTTCTACCTCGGGATTATGAAACTAATGGGTAAAGCGGTATGATTTGAAATGCCATTAGTATGTTGTTAGTGGCCAGTTGGGTATTACAGGTGACATCGTTTTTTTATGGAATGTATGAAAGGAAATTATCATAATGATAAACTGAAATTAGCTCCTTTTTTTTCTCCAATTGCGCACCTGTGTATAAGTTTAACCCCGAATACTTAGTAAAACATGTATAAAGCATCGGCTTTTCTCCTCAAGAATTAAGTAGTGTTCTATAGCTGACCCAAGATAGCAGTTTTTATCAACTAAGTCCAAATGTATTCTGTTTTGAATTAATTAAGATAATTATTGAGAATATAGAAAGTGAGATGCGGGGGTTTTCGGTAGTCAGTCGGGCGTCACTTGACTTGGTTTGGTTAATCCAGGTACCACTCTCACCTGTCCCCACTGATCCGCTTCACTGCACCACTGGGTTAGAACGCCCTTGAAAGGGCCTGCGTTCGGGGCACAGATGTGTCACTTTGTGCCCTAAGTTTAGCAGTGACAAATACGAAGGTCAATTATAATTAAATTTTTGAATTAAATTTCTTCCTTGTTAGAGACTTTCTTATATACCTTCCTGCTGCCAAACTTCTCAGTGATTATATGTTTCTATATGACATACTGAAAAAGCTGTACGCATCTGCTTTTATCTCTGTTTTTAGAAACAAAGTAATTAGTGGTTTAGGCGTGGGAATTCTTCCACGTTTCTATTGTTTTAAACTTCCCCGAGAAAGGGGGTGTTGCGAAACGGCAGTTACATGTTGGCACGATATTCGTTTTGTTTATAATGAATGTGTTCGTATTCTAGATCATTGAGGTTGTCTTCTGCACCTGTCAGGTGGACACATTTTTAAATTGTGAATTTCTAACAGAATAACACCAATAAAAAAAACTATCACCCCCAACCACCAACAAAAAAGATAAATAAAATTCGTAGTACACTGGACGCAGATCCAAACTAAAGATTGTTTTAAGAAATGGGGGGGGGGGGGGCTTTCTCAAACACTGAGGCCTTCCCAAACACTAATAATTTGATCGACCTAAAAGTGAGGATGATTCAAAATCCAATAATACCCTTATCATTGATGCACTAAGACCAGTTATTGGGTTATAATTTTCTCTACTGTCTTTAATTGTCTAAACTATGATATTTTTGTGATTTAGACTTTGACTTGTGGGGAAAAAAATTAAGACCAGTTATTTGGTTTGAGTGGAAGGTTATGGATGTGATGAGAGTAAGGGATTATAAATGAATAGTCAAAACTGAAATAGACTGATTCGACCTTCAGGTCTTCAAACTTAACCTGGCCATAGTTTCACAGGTAACGTATGCTGTCCATTCCAATCTGCGTAAACTTGCATTTCATTCTGCTTCCACGTACATGATTTAAATTAATAATTACTCAATGTGCATTCTTAATTTGCAGAGTTGAATGAATTTATTATTCAAGTAGGATCAATATATTGATAGTTGGTTGATATTTTATTAAAGAAACCATAGTCTCTTTGAATAAATAACAGTCTGTTGTATTATCACTCATATTGGTTAGATACATATACAGTTTTGAACTTGTGCCAAAGCTGAAGAGGATCAAAGAAGTTTACTAACTCTTGACGTAAACATGGTAAAGATCATTCCTACTTTACATGGAAATTTGAATTATGAATTGTTCGATAGGTAGATTCAGAATAATATCTGTGACATTTGCAATTCAATGGAAAAGAAGATGATCACCACATAAAATTGCAATGATGTTCACCATTATCTTGCTACCCTGGCATCAGCTTTTCGAGGGACTGAGATATGACAGGGGAAAGAACCTAGCTCTTTCTTCGTGAGTGTTCTCTTCGTGCCTTGTTATCTTTGCAGACCAGATAAACTTGAATAAACTCACTCGGGGAGTCTGATAGCAACAATGGCGGCGTTGTGGTGTCGGGTGCTGGGGACACTGTTATTGTTCTTTTACCAGGGGTGAACCAGTAGCCAGGGCCGGGTGGAGAAGAGGGGAGGGGGTGACCATGTGCAGGCTAGCTGTCCTCCGGGCTGCCAGCTTCCACCCTGGAACAGTTTCAAATCATAGGTTTCATATGAAAAATCTAATGCAGCACCCAAAACATCTGCTTGGAGAGCGGGTCGAAGCTACCCCACCCTTTGTATTGGCCCACCGTGGAGGAGGGCTTGGTCCTGGGAACATGGCCATGGCACTACATGTATATAGCACAGTGGGTAGATTGTAGTTCCATATGTGATTATCAAAATTGTTTAGTCTGATTTTTATTACCTCTGCATTGGACGTTCCCGACTGTTCCATTGTCTACGAAGGCAAAAATGATTTTTACTTAGCTTTCTGATTTGTGATCATGTCAACACTTTTACTCTGTTTATATACAGATAGAAGCTCCACTCAATGGTGGTATTGAGGAAATATGTTAATAAAAATAATCTAAATGAATGGGTTTTTATGAGCCACCGATTTGCCCCTGCCTACAAATGAAAACCTGCTTTGTTTCTTGAAAAGATAAGCTGTATTGCAAACTATATGCGTCATATGTTGGAATCTGGAGTTGGAATATAGATTGACTCTTTTCCTCACTAGATAAAATGACAATCTACATTGCAAAAAGGACTGCAATAAAACTAGAGCCATCACTTTTTAGCATTTCCAATTGTTCTTTAGAGAGTGCGAGTCGTTTTGATAACTGGAAATAGGACACAAGCTCTTAACTCTCGAGTGACTCGCGACCTTATTGAAGTGGGCAGGTTGGAGACCACGCCTGGGCGCCATATCTTTGACAGGGGTATGGGACTTTTATTGTTCGGACGTTCCACTCTGAGATGGGAAAACACAGAAACATAAAAGTTTTTCCCAGAAACATAAAAGTATTACTATTTCTGGACTTCGTAGGTTGTCCTGTTTTTCTCGGCGGGATTTATTGAGTAAGTTCAAACGGTGAAAATACTTGTAATGTGAACCGAAAACGGGAAAACATTATGATGAGAATGCCACTGACGTCATTTGAAAGCTACCCGCTACCCCTTTTGTGGAATGGCAATTTTGCTAGTTATGAACGTATTGCGCAGTATGTTCGGAATAGCCAGCATTTATTACATTTTAAATGGCAGTGGTTGAAATGTTTAAGGAAAGAATCTACACTCACTGCAGCTTAATGGTAAAGATCAGGAACCAGAGAGTGACAGGACGTGGCCCCGGGGGGCATTTCAGTCTTTAAAGGGTACCAACTGCCAAATGGACCCGTGAAGCAGGGGATGTGAACATCAAATTAAAGTGGAATCCCAGGGTGGATTCATAAGCTCTGATTTTTAGAGGGAAGGGGCGGGTAGTTTGGCATTGAGTAGTAACTTGAAATGTTTAGAGGTGTATCCCCTGGTCAACTAAAATTTAGGAGCGGACAGTCTCATAGAAGAAGTGCCCCCCCCCCCCCCCCCCCCACCCACACACACTGGGACTGCGCTGGAGCTCAAATTGGGGAGGATAGGTGTCCATATCGTCCTCTAAAAGCATGAACAATATTCGTGTGGCTATCTTAGAAGCTTCATATTTTTTAACCTTATCATCTCTGTCTCGGTTTTCTCTCCTCAAACGTTATCTGTATTGTCCATGCGATCCGATGTCGGGTGCTGCGAGATCTTATATCAAGTGCTCAAGCCCTACTTTTTAGGTCGGGTGGTAGCCAAGAGCAGCTCGGAGCAGCTCGACAAAGCCGGGTCGTGGCCCTCTTTTAGCTCTAAGGTTACATGCGCACATGTTAGCAGGGTAGGCTGGTCATCAGCTGGTAGCCAGGAGGAGTAGGTCCTCACGACATGCACCAGTGGAGTGTGGGGGTTAGGCCCCTAGCGAGTAGTAGTGCAGGCCCGAGGTAGGGGAGGGGGACACTTGGGTCTAAAAAGATACCCCCTGCCAAACGGCCCGAAAAATAAAGACGGTGAATGTCAAAATTGAAGGTACGTGGTCAGTCCCTTGTTAGATATGAACCTTATATACATTTACCTTAGTCTCCCTGTTACTCTATTTCACTAAGGTTTCACATAGAACAAAAGAATTATATCGGTCTAACCCCCCCCCCCCCCCCCCACAAAAAAAAAAAAAAAAATCAAATAAATAAATAAGTATATTTAAAATAAATAATAATAAGGGGCGGTCAACCAAATTCAGGAGCCTTCAGTCACGAAAGGAAGGGGCGGTAGTTTGGCAGTGGGCAGTAACTTTTAAAAGGTCAGTAACCCCCCCCCCCCCCCCCCCGGGTGTGTAGGACCCGTGCGGGTCACGTGATCTAATCAGGAGGACACCGAGGCCGTGACAGATTGTGGTTACTTTTTACGTTTTGCTGGTGTGTTGTTTTACTCTTTATCGGTGCGTTATTTTACTCTTTCAGCCTTTTTCGATGCTTTATGAGTTGTCCTTTTGTCGTTCACCCCATGTTGTGACTCCACACTCCAGTAACGTGTAAGATTATGTGCCTGCTTTACCAGTTGGAAAAACAATGATGCACATGGCAAGAATTCCGGTTGAGTGTGTGTATGTGTTAAGGCCCGGTCACATATAGAGACTGAACTCAACTCAACAGTCTTAAGGACTTGAGACTGAACAGTTGCAGACAATCCAGTCTTAAGGAAAAAGTTATGAGTGGTCACATATAGAGACTGGATAGTCTTGTGTCTTCAATCCTCTGCCTATAAACTCAATGATAATATGTAGGAAAAAGAGGTGTGTCTATTTGCCTTTATATGATTGGATAATGGACTCAAGACAGTTGAGTTGAGTCTCAAACTATGTCACATATATATAGAGACTGGGCCTTAAAACTGCTTGAGACTGGAGACTATCCAGTCTTAAGGCCGGTCACATATTGAGACTGGGCCTTAAGACTGCTAAAGACTCAGGACTATCCAGTTTTAAATCTTCAACATCTCAAGATTAGAGACCAGACTGATCAGTGTTGAGAAAACCTAAAACTCCAGTTTTAACCCTATGTCACATATCAAAACTATCAGAGACCCAACTCAACTCAACTGTTGAGTTGAGTTCAGTCTCTATATGTGACCGGGCCTTTAGTCACTGTGGTTGTTAGGGGTATGAATAATGCGCATTATGATAGGAAGAAATAGACTGGTTTGTGTTTCCGGCCATTTTGTGATCAAAATCCATCCCCTGGAGGAGACCAGTGAGTCTTCCCCTGCCGAGACGATCCTAACCAGAGTCTGTCCTGTTTCTCTGGTGGTAATGACGCCCCACATGGGGGTGGGTTGGACTTTGATGATCGTGTCCAGACCCCATCAGCCGGCCCCGGGTGTTAGGGGTCGGGGCGGGCACGGTCCCAAAACCACGTCTTCCCACGGTCAGCGGGCGAAGTGTTGATGTGAGAGGGTCCTTATGTGCACCAGGCTCGCGAAGTGCCGCGAAAATCTGTGGTGATATCCCGTTCGTGATGTATTTCATCGAACCCCAAACCTTTAGATAGCTAGAATTTCTTACAAATAAACCTTTTCGCATTATCACCCTCATATTCTGGAGTTCCGAGTGATAAAACAGGATTCGTTACATAGCCATTGTTAACAATCTGAAATGCTCTTCTACTATTTGAAAGGCGTTTGTAAACGAGATAGTTTTGCTCAATATAACAAAAATGAAACTTGTAATTAAGTCAGTGAAATCAAGTTTTGGCACTAGAACTAGGTGTTGAAGAGACCGCGCTAGTAGATTCCTGTTTAACATATGAGTTGTCCTGTCTTCATAGGCTTAGTATTAGTAATATAAACGTAATCATATAAAACATTGAATATAACTTATCATGTGTGAACGTCACATGTAGTGATATTAGAGTTAACAAAAGGAAAAGCCCTAAGGCCTCTGAAAAGTATTCGTTAACCCCTTTTAAATCTTCCAACTGAAAGCATGAAAGGGTTGGGTTCCCAACAAAACCTTGTACCGCTTGGTACTGTTCATTAGACCATAGTGGACATGTGTTGGATAACGAACCCCGATTTGCTCTGAATCCTCTGTTCTCCTTTTGAGCCTTATTATCTGAAAACACGTGTCACCTCTAGTCTATGTTGGTGGAACCATGGAGAGGAATATAACTCTCCGTGGAGAGTAGAACAACTCTCCATGGTGGAACAGACCGGCTGTCTGGGCGGGCCTTACATTCGGTTACGAGCCCCTCCATGCGTGTGCTCCGGGCAGATAGAGGCAACCAATTTGGGGTGATGAAGTATAAGGGTAGGAGACTAAACATGTTAAATACATCGATCAGTCAGTCAGTCTGGCCATGCGGTAGGGGCTTGGAGCTAACATGGAGATAACCCACCCCCAGGAGGAGGGCCCCTGTCTCTGGTGATGTATGGGTGGGGTCACACTTGTCATGGCCTGGTTGGGTTAGGGTAGGGGATGGCGGGGTGTCCCTTGTAGATGGGGTAATTAGTAGCGCTCCACATTGGGGAAATCACCGGGGAAATCATCGCCGAGGACTTTGTGATCACCTGTCAAGATTTATAATGTAAGATTCGTGTTTTCGCCCACGATGCAGCCCTGGTTTGCAGTACCAAATGTGTCGAAGTTTAAATGACAGCTAGGGTACCAACCACACATGGAAAACAGGGAAAATGGCAAAAAAATTGCCTGACAGGGAAAACTCAGGGAATTTGGAAATTTTGCCAAAACACAGAGAAACCAGGGAATTTTATTTGGCCAGGTTCTGAAATTCCTGATTCTCAAGATATTAGGGATTCAACTTTTTGTTGTTGGGTTGTCCAAATTTGTTCTGTGTGCAGAGGCTTTCAAATTTGATCAACTTGCTGGATATAACACAGGGGGGAAATGCTGTTGGACAGGGAAATCTCAGGGAAAACACAGGGAATTTGAAAATGGAATTTCACTTCAGTTGGTGCGCTGAAATGAGTATTTACAGGAGTAGATCCATTGGGCAATGTTCCAAAAACATTTTCTTAGCGAAATTGAATAGGAGTTTCAACGCTTGGATTTTTTTCTCCTTTTTTATCGAAATTTAACTGGGATTTTATTTCAGGTTGAAAACAAAACTGTCTAAACTGATTAGACTTAAGTAAGAGATAGAACAGATGTTAGAATGAAGTAAACTGCAACCCTTATGCCCATCGCCAAGTTTTCACCACGTCGTGCCCACTGGAGGGAGCTAAGCAGGGTTGTGCTGTCTCAGGGATCAACGTTTGGCCATCGACCAAAAACAAAGCAGGTTTGGTGCTGACGAGCGTGGTCGGCTTGACGTGGGCACGGACGACCGACGTGTAGAGTGACTCTTCCTGTGGGTGTTGGGGGCCCGAGGGGTGGGGCGACTTGGCCTCAAACCCGCCTGGATGTGTGGTTTGGAAAGTGAAGAACATAGATCCCTTTTCAGTGAGTGAAATGGGTGAGTACAGAAGAAATAGCGGGGTTGCGGCAGTGTTTCAGGGGTAAATCAGTAGAAATACGTGTGATTCCAGTAGTTGAACAGTAGTAAATCAGCATGTCGGAAATATGTAAATCATCTTGGGAGAGCAACCAGTAGCATTTCAGTAGCTCACTTAAACATTTCGGACCTCAGGGCAGTACAATGCTGCCATTTGGTTTGGTTAAACAGATAAAAATGGATAGGCACAGTACATCTAATCTTTATGGGCGGGCTTTATGGATAGGGTTTACAACTTGTCGTGTCTTTCAAAATTGGTCTGTTTTCAAGACCCATACACACACACATCCAGACATTGAGAATTGAAGTCGCCCCCACCCCCCTCCCCCGGGGGGTTGCTGAAGTGGTGGGGGGATAAGTGGAAAATACAGACGAGCTGCTTGGGTCATAGAGTGGTTTACGTATGAATAGAAAAAGGGACATAGAATAGAAAAAGTGACAATTCTTCGATTTCAGTATTTCTATAAAGAAAATGTGTGGCGTATTGATTATAAACCATAGTTTTACGTGGGCCAGCACATGACGTGATTGTGAGATAACGTTGATACGTTTTAAGAAAGATTGTGTATATCTACTGTTGTTGTAATGTATTGAAAACTGGATGGTGTATAAGCAGAGGGATTTGTTTTATGGATGTTTACATAGCCTTTGTCATCTGTCTCTTCTGATTTACAGCACGAGTCTGCCCGACAGCATGACGATACCTAAAGTCTATGTCAACCATCCTATGTCCCACCCCCGACGTCACACTCAATAAAGTGCATAATATATCACAAAGTATTTCGCTGTACTTTAAAAAGAAAAAATATGTCTACTAAAGTATTTATGAAAACTCTGAATACTTGTGTCGGGCTTCGGTCTGTAAAGAATTTAAATGATGGACTCTATTTTCGAAATGTATTCTTCGTATCCTGAAATGGTTTTGCCTAAATTTTATGAATACCAAGGATCTCGTTCCAGCCTTGAATAGGTCGAACCCCACTGCACACCCATTATCTAATTAAAGCGAACCGAGGCCTGTTGCCAACGTTAACGCCCTGACAAACACCGAACAAAATGCTGTCCTTTAATGTACACTTAAATACATGCATGAACCAGTTTTTTAATTTGAGTAGAGTAGGTGCGACCAATTTTCTACCCCCTAATGCACGATCCCTAGGTTGACACACAGCAGAGGGTCCATGTGGGTACCATGTTCTCCGGGGTGAACGATTTATCACGGCTTTTAGCACCAATACGGCCGGCTCTTGGCGGCCTTTTACCCAGTTTATGGTGGAGGGGAAGGCCCTAGGGGGACCGCTGGGACTCGTCCCGTCATCAGGGGAGATGGCGGATGGTCCGAAATGTGAGGATTATTCCCGATCCCATCCAGGGGAATTCCCCGTTATACGGGGATTGATACCTCCAGGGTCGGCGGTCACTGACTCCGGGCTGAAGGGGGCATGACCCCCCAGCTCCGAGCTGCTCCTCCCCCATACCGAAGTGCCGGCCCTAACGTACGAGACTTAGTAGGCTATGGTAATAAAATTAGGTTTATGGGCTGTATCCATGTGATTGTACCGTTTTATGTCCATTTAGAAATCTGTTACTAATTCTCAGGAAATACAAATCTAATTCAAATGATCACGTTGATTTGCAACAATAAACCTTGTTTTGAGGTGAAAGAGAGGGAATAGTTACTTCATGAATTGGAGAGGGTACCCCAATTTCATATAGCGAAATAATACTTTCCCTTCTAAGGCTCATTTTTATAACCTACCTGACGTCAAGAAAATATTTGTATCCTCTTGTCAAATACTCAACTACATGATTGTATATTGACTCACTTCCATAGTCAAAACATATTAGATTCAGTAGAAAAAAGGGTTTACACAAAATCGAAATGTGCCTACAAGTTGACCAACTTTTCCCCTGTATTGACCTAGAAGGGAACTTTGACTGTGTGCCCAACTGATCAAAAGTTCACCTCAAGAAACCTGTGAGGACGGTATTTGTCCAGTCGGGCCCTGGGTGTGTGCGGGCTGGACGGGGCAGTAGGAGGTCCCATTCCCATGGCCCTTGGCCAGGGTCACCGTTCTGTGTCGCTGCTAAGACAACAGCAGAGCCACTCCTGGGTCAAGTTGGAACTACCCGATGGCAGAAAAAAACATCAGTGCGATTCAAGATGGGTTGAGAGACCCAAGATGTGCCCGCTGGCCCCAAACATGCATCTCCGGGCTGAGGCTTTGAACGGGGGCTTCCTGATAAAATTGGGAAAGTCCTGCTTGGAGACTTATCCGAAGGGGTGCACTATCCTCTGGGAATGTTTTTGGTGCTGCCCCCAGGAATCCAGGGGTGAGATTCAGGGTGAGTTGAGAAAGTCGGGTTACAATGCACATCACGCCCGTGTTTCAGAGATGAAAGGGGAGCACTGGAGAGTGGGGAAGTGGGGAGAAAGGTGAGATGGACTGAATGTCACAAATGGAAAAAAACATATGGAAAATATATTTTATAGAAAAAAGTCCATTGAAAATCAAGTGGTTAAAGAAGTAGAAGAACAGCCCTTAAGTGAGAAGTGTGTCACCAGATACGTTGAAATAACACACATGGTTGGTTCTAGGATGACTCAAATTAATGTGATGAAAAATTTTCCTAGTGGGATAGTCACTTCTTCACGCTCTGAAAAGTATATTTATAGCCCATGCATAACAGATGTATTATAGCAATTATGTTTGTCCTGGTTTGAAATTGATATTTAAGGATGAATAAATAAAACCGGGATGAGTTGATTGTTGAAAGCTACTCCTCGTGTTCACGCATTCTCTTGATGTAAATGTTGTGAGAATGCTTTCTCAACGGGTGTGACTTTGAATCCAAAGATTGATTAGGCGTCCATGTATTGTACTATATAATCGTATTTATATATGCCATGTACAATATTTGCAGTGAGGATTTGGCAGATGTATCTAGAATGATGTTGAAAGCATTAACAAATCTTTTTTAATTCACGTACATATATATAATATATATTTCCAAACAATCTGTTAAACATGTGATATTAGGCCAGTGATTAAGTATATCCATCACATAAGATAACGCAAAGCTTCAAGGCCAATATGGAAAAAGGATAGGGAGAGATTTGGGAAAAGCGGGTTGTGTTTGAAAGTCTAGGGGGTCTGGGAAAATGGGAGGCGGGAATCCCCGATGAGCTGGGAGAGGTCGAGCAGGGGTCTCGGTAGCCGGCAAGACGCGCGCCTTTTATCCGCGTTCCCGCGACCTACCTGAGATGATGGATACAGCGACATCCGGGCACTGATCCCGAGGTCACGCACACGCCGCTCGTTTTGCCACGCTGGTTCCCGTCAGGTTGACGAGAAAACGGGTGCAAACGCCCAGGACAAGCGAAATGCATGATAATGAGAAATGTCGTCTGCAGACTCCAGACTTGTAAATATGTCTGCTATCTTGAATAGACTAGGCGGATTTACTTACTAAGGCATATTAGGAATACCATCTCATATAAGTTCGAGACAAAAAAAATCAGGCAAAAAACAATTTAGGAAAAACTGAAGGTCTCTCGGGGGTTGTAACCTCGATGTTATTTTAGTTGCAGTCTTTTTTACACGGAGCTTTTTTGAGTATGAGAAAGTGACTAGAAAGGCGTGAATGCATATTTCCTGAATTTCTTCTATAAATCAGCTTCTGCACCACACAGAGGCATAAAAAGGCGGGGCACTTAGCATGCAGGCCACGTTGAGAAAACTAATATGGGACAGAGAGTAAACAGGGGCTACTTATCATAGGGGTTTGAGGAGAGAGAAATAACTCTGTAGGCAGGATATCATTCCCAGTAAGCGGAAGAGGATATTCACTAATCTGTTGTGCAAATCTACCCTCCCCATACCTCATTTAGGTCACTGTATATAACGGGAAATGTGTAAACATAAACGCGTGAATACACATTACTATAGACAAGCCAATTATTATTCTGCGAATAAACAAGGAGGTCTAAAAAAGCAGAGCAAATGACATAGTTGTAACAAGCGTGTCCTACTTAACGAAATAAAAAGATAAAACAAGATATAAAAAAAGAGAAGTGTTATCACTGGTGAATGACAGAGTTTATTTGAAAAAAAAACTTATCATTGTTTACTAATGTGCAATATGATTTGGTGTTATCAATAGGTGGTAGACAGTTCAACACCATCTGTATGTCAAGATACCTCGATGTAAAGGTTAAATATATTCATATGTCTGTCATGTGTGGAGCTTGGCCAGAAGCAGTGGAGTGTGACGGATGTATGATAACAGATGCAGCGGGCCTGCACATGTCCATGGGTCAGAGCACGGAGAGTAAAATAAGTGTCAGAGCATAGAACTGTATAGTGTGTGTGTATAGTTCTATTGAGGTCATCTCCGGATGCAGCAAAATGCTATTAAAACATTGTTTACTTTTAGTTTTACATGTATCCTTATATTCCTAATGTTAAATGTTACATATATCCTTATGTTCATTTGAAATTTCAAACATGGTTTTATGGTGTATGGCAATCCTAGGCAGATATATATACTTGATGAACAGAGCATTCCAGTAAAACATTCTTATCATATTTGCTGTTCCCTCAATGACTGTTCAAACTAATTTATCATGGGTTTATGGTGTGTTAGACAGATAAATACGTATTTTAGTTTGGTCACTGATGTACCAGTCGGAGTAATTATGAGCATCAATGAATTGGCGCTCGATTACGTTTTTATGCTTTTTGGATGGCTAAAATTACAGTCATAAAATACATACTTTTTAATCAGGTTTGTAGATACCTTGTGAGTTAAAAGTAAACGTATTCTTATTTCTGAATGTAAACAATGATTCTTTTACTTTTACAGACATATTTCTTTACGGATGCAGATGACGAAGACTTACAAAAAAGAACGCGTAAGTAGTTTCATCTTTCCCTGTTCTTGTACTAGGAATACAAGTGGCGGATTTAGAGATTTAGAGGGGGGGGGGGGCACCCACCCCTCCTCCTTTTTTGACAAAATTAAGATTTCTTTTATGTAGAATTCTGGAAATCCCCCCCTCTTTTCTTTTTTTCTTTTTTTTCTTCTATTAGCACGCTCCCACCTTTTCAGAAAGCTTGATCCGCCGCCACTGAATACCATTTTAGAGTTGTCAGCATAGATCAAATACTTGTTAAATGTAACTAAATCCGAGCGCCACTTTATAATTAATACCCTATATTCAAGATTTTCAGGCATGTATCCAGTATGGTTGAATACAATGCTTTATTCACAAATGACCTACCTTAATTAATAGCCTTATTCTTGACACGATTTTACCGGTATTCTTAGACTTATCATCGGATTTCCTCGAACAGTCAATAACTCCTACCAATGTCGTAGTGGGCCAAGTTACCCCACCCTCTCCGCGGTCTTTTCACTCTTTTTTCACTCAAAGTATCAGTGCTTTATCCGATAATCTGCTACATAAATCAGTCTGGGTTATGGGAGATTATCCTGCCGATCAAGATTGGCCTTGTGTCTGGTTGAGTCTGGATCTATCAAAAAAACCGTGATAGGCAAAAACCGAATTGCTATTCCATAACTGAAATGGGATTACGTAAAATGTATTTTCTTTCTTTTTTATTACGTGACTCATTGTATGATAAAACTCATTAGATGTCAATGCTTGGTATTATAGGAAGCCCCTCACTGAATCAATTTCGCTTATTAACATGTATGTTTTATATATGATAATTTATAATGAGTAATAGCCCTACGCACATTTTGCTCATGGTGCCTTTATCATAGCTGGGCAATTATCCAAATTAACAAAATAAATGTGCCAAAAAATGCATACATAAGATGATAACGCGTTTGGAGAAACCAGTGAACGGGCATTACACGGCCCTAACACACCTATCTGGATAGTCGTGATAATCCAGTAGTGTAGCTATGGGCGTTGGCCCTAAAATTTTGATCAGATTTTCCCCGAAAATGGATGTGTGGTCATGGTACGAAGCGTGCATTATTGACGAGTGAATTCACCTGGCGGCCGTACAGCGCCGTGGATCTTTGCATCTTTGCAAATTGGTCGGCGATCGTCGCTTGGGGAAATGGTAGTAATAATATATTGCACTATACTTAAGTTAAAGCTGGGCTTAGTGCTAGGCGCCAGCTTTCAAACTATAGGCCCCTATAGCCCAAAGGAAAAGTTTACTGCTCGCAATAAAAGTGCGTTGTAGTACTTAGTGTATACCAAAGAATTCTATACCTTGAAAATGATTCACAGAACATATTGTGCAAACAGAACTTATCTAATGGGACCAGAGTAGTAGCAGCTGCTTAAGGCAAGGATCATAAAACTACAAATAGCATCAGATTTATACACAACATAGTTATCCATTTAAGTGTCAAACGGTGTAGTTTCATATTGGTTCAATACATTGGGAGGGTCTTGTTCCAGTCCAAATAACCAATAATATTTGACTATGCTGCATGAAACTGGAACAGTACAAACTTGAAATATCATCTGAAATAATTATTAACATTTGTGTACTACGTGCATCGCCAGCCTTCTCTTGCAAATCACGTCTGTCTATTCAGCTTAATCCACAAATATCATACGTTATAGAACATAATGCCTCTCTCCTAAAGATAGGAGGAATTAGTAAAATCTTTGCTCCAGAGATAAATATTTGCTTGGCTTTCAACAAGTGCTAAATGGTCCTAGGCCAGTAAGCTGTGGTATTTACCTAGCATACAGAACTTCAGCAGACGACAATTGAACAGATCTAACGTGTCTGAGCCCGCGCTTTCAGATTGTGCCCTGAGACATGCAACTGCCCTGTATACTTCCTAAGGCCCCGGTGCGGGCTTTGGCAGTTGGGTTCCCTACTCCTCATTGTGTGGGGATTATACGGGACGCTGCTCCTCGAGCCCACTTGGAGCAAATTTAAAGGTATTGGCACGCAGACGACATCCCCGGGGGAACCGCCAAAAAATACAAGGCATTGTGATCAGCTGAGACAGTGTGAAGCTACTGTGTGATCTACAGGGCCCGTGGGCTTCTCTAGTTTACAGTTGGTTTCAGCAGCAATGCGAAGGCTGCTGGTTAGGAGAAAAGGGGACTGGAGGCGGATAATCAAGTGTAACACAGACGTGGCAGCTTGACAGCTCATCAGCGGCCTGTAGATTGATTAAGGGTAGAAGAAATGTTCCAGACAGAGAGTTAATTCACACTCTTTTAGGTTCGATTCATTAGACCTGTAGATTAATCATCTACTTGAAGCAACCTTTTTGATGGTCACCTAATCAACGAGTAAGCTGATATGAGATGATTGATGAGCGGTGTTTAATTGGGAGTGTGTATTTTCATTGCATATTTTATATGAATCATTAATATTGAATTGAACGTGAAGTCGATATAATGATAACAGCCCATTACACCATTTTAATAATAGGCATTTGTAGAATCCGCCAAAATAGACAAACTGCTAAGCATTTAACTTAAGTTACCAGTAGTAAAACAATTACTTATTATTTTTGAGATAATTCTATTCCTAGGCGATATTAACGATTTAACTTTAATATTTTTCTTATTCAAACATTTAAATTAACCACAAAACACACAATACAACCAACCACTCATGATAGCACAAGCCACCTTCTTTTCCTTATACCCCCTGATGAAAACCCAAGTACCTCTCCACTGAAAACCAGTAATCGGCCTGGGAGGTGCGACAGGAGAGTGAGGCGCATGCTCCCCGGGGCAGGGCGGATCTACTTCCGGGTCTTTGTATCCCATCATGGCGGCTACACGTCCGGTGGGCTGGGCCAATCAGACCAGGCCGGGCCCTCCACAATGAAGGGCCTGTTTGGGCCGCCAACAGGACAGCGTCTGTGCATCGCCCTCACCAGGGGCCGCCCTCTGTGGGCGCCTTGTAGGTTTCAGAGGACATGACTCTTTCAACCTCATTGCTTGAATTTGAAAATAAAAAAACGGGTGTGTCACTCAAGCTGCCCTACATAATGATAAAAGCCAAATGTCAAAACTTAAATAATCTTTTTCTACCGCATTTTAAGAAAGATTCTTTAAATTTATACTATTACCACTATTCTGTTAGGCTGCATAAGTTTAGACTTTTCATTGGCTTGGCTTACATCCCTGAATTACAGGAAAGAAAACTTTCTAACTTTTTCATCGAGTCCTAGATATTAAATATTTCTCTCAACCGTATCGCCCCTTTTAAAATGTATAAGAGGCGATACGGTTGAGAGGTAATGAACTTTTAGAATTGAGGACACCATATTTGATAAATTCCTTCTTGGAATATACTGGTTAATTACAGATCACGAAATGGATTTTATGTGGTGGATGACAGTAGATGATTGTATCCGAACTTGTTACAGTATCATACAGAATGGATCCCCTCAAAAAAGTCTGTAGGTAATGGGGTATGTGGCTCAGTCTATAGAAGTCTGTGGGTAGTCTACACGCGCCGGGCAGTGATGAATGACGCACATTATGTGATTTGATGGGATCATGCCCGGAGACGGTACGCACGGCCCAGCGCATCGAGCTATCCGGGCCGACGTGTGCGCTGCATCCAGTATGAGCGGGGTCTCCAGGGGCGGGGGATTAAAGGAACTGCCCGCGCCTAGTAGACCTTCTTCTCTGTTAGATCCCATAAGGAGGAGACACTTGAGTGTTTAGGACAAGCCACCGTTAGCTAGTGGTGGAATGAGGGTCGGGTTGTCGAAAAACTTTATCCCAATCCTTGCTTAACCGGTCGAAGAATGTCAATGTAATAATAAGAAACAAAAAAAACTCCAGAAGATTTTTCATTGACTTTTACTTGCATCCCCTAATTGAAGTAAAAATAATAGACTTTCTATCTTTTTCATTGAGTCCTACTTATGTAATATATACATGTTTCCCTCAACCGTATCGCCTTTTTTTTAATGTAAAACCACAAAAGGCAACACGGTTGAGAGGTAATGAACTTGTAGAAATGAGGACAAAAAAATATTTGAAAAATTCCTTTTTGTAATCCCGTCATGATCACGAAATGAATTTCATATGGTGGGAGGGGTTGCTTCTCATCCCTAATCTAGACTATAGATCTATAACATGAAAACGTTCATTTGTCGATGTTGTGTTCTCTCAGGGAATAATTACACAGAAAAGAAAATTGAGTAGTTTATATTCTTCATGAATATCTTAGAACATGCAGGAATTTTTCTCCTTTTACCAAATTATTTCTTACAAATCCAATTATGGACGCATTCTGGATTCTGATACCTTATGCAAATCCAATTTGTGCTGTGCAGCCCGCCTTACTCGGTAAAGTAAAAGGTCGGGGAGTCAGTATGACGGGTAGATGAATTACGTGGAGCGGCTGGAAGGTCATCTCCTGGTCTGGGGGCCCGCCTTGATCCTCCAGCCCCTCCAGGGTCGACCCATCACCTGGAGTGACCTGATCCCCGGCCCCTCCACGGCCCACCATCACCTGATCCCCGGCCCCGGTCGTCCGTCACCGCCGGCCGAAGATGACGGGGTGTAACGGGGGGTCAGCTTAGAGTCACTTCTTGTGTACCCCGAGCTTCAATCTTTAATTTGGTCGGGTATGGATTAGGTGCTGGAAGGGAGAAGGGTGAGGGGTGGCTACTCTGAGTCTCGTGTCCTGAACATTGAATGTGGCCATTCGTTATTCATGTACACGTATACCGGCTAGGCGAGTTATATTATGTTTAGTATATAATACCATTTTACACTGGATGGAAGTTGGGGGGGGGGGGTATGTTCGAAAGTTTCTTGGTTGAGGGTATAAGTATTTTTCCTCATGCCACTTCGAAAGGCCTGATACGCCTATTTGGCCATATATAATTTGGTATACTTAAAAACGAATATACATGTAAAAAAAAATTCTTAAAGTTCCCACTTTCTTAATGCACCTGAAAATTGATCAATTATTATTGTAGCTTTATAAAGTATAGTGGCGGCAATAAATAATTTAGTGTCACCTCCTAGGGCGTATATAATATACACTAGGGGAATATATGGACATCCTTCGCTTCTGGTGCTTATAGACTCCTATCCACTTGAGATTAAAAACAGACCAAGTTAATGACCAAGTAATCACCTCCTTTGATACCTTCATCAAAGCGCGGTGCCCTAGGGAAGGGACGAAGATCACTCTCTCCGCTACTTCCCCTACATTTAATCACGTTGTTAGATGATGGGCACAAGTGACACTTTTAAATTGGCTTCCTGTCGACAATCACCTTTCCCCCCCTATCATGTTTTTATCCTCTAATATAAGTACTACCCCCCCCCCCTCCCTCATGAAAAAGCCAACTTAACAATCCATTCCCATCCCTTCAATATTTTCTCACTCTCCTAGCTGATGTTCAGCCATATATGTCTGCAGTACATAGCCCTCGTTAGATACTGGTAGTGGACATTCGGTTTGGAGAGCGATGGCCCAGATGGTCCCTAATTCAAATTGCCATCCCCCTAGGGCGATGGTGGCGCCCCCACCGCCGACTGCGGGACGTAGTCACGTGACGTGATTACACGGGGCGCTCACTTAGCTGTACACGGGCGTCTTCGGGCGAGCTGCTCGCGCCAAACGTACCCTGAAGCTACTGGCCGTAGCCTGGAGCGACTGGCCACTCGTGTCTATAGGATTCTATAGACTGGGCCCTTCTCCTCCTGCATTACCTCCATTAGGGGGCAGGTCCCACAAAGGTCCGCCCTTTCCACTGTCCGCCCTTACCCACTGTCCACACGACCTGCGCTTTCCAGGAAGACGCACGTACGTCTCCCTGGCCTCTCCTCCGTCTGTATTTAAAGCTGTAGTGGTTTACTAAGAAGGACCCACAGCTATGGGTGTGCATAGACCACTAAATTCGACAGGGCGACATAGCTATTTCTTAAATTCAACATGCGACATGGGGCTTAGTGACATGAGGTAAAAATATAAACGACATGACGGGTTATTTCTTAAATTCGACATGCCACATGGTAGGTTAAAAATATAGACATGGAAGTTCAAAATATAGTGACCGGCGACATGACCATTGCTTAAATTCGACATGCGACATTGGGACCCCTACACCCCTACAGTTAATCGCACAGTATCTTTTTTCGGGGTCTGTACCTCCACGGCACGGCATCAGAGGCATTTCTTAAGTTCGAGACGATCCGGGGACACGATATGAGCCTTAGTGATATGATGGGAGTCCTTCACATAAATGGGGCCCTAGACCCCTAAATTCGACACGGCAACACGGCCATTTCTTAAAATCGACATGCGACTTATGGCATAGTGATACGAGGGAAAATTTAAACGACATGACATAACTTATTTCTTAAATTCAACATGCGACATGGCAATATCTTAGAGGCGACATGTGACATGAGAAGTTGAGGGACAGGTAGCCTGGCCATTTCTTAAGTTCGACATGCGACATAAAGACACCCCCCCCCCCCCCATCAAGGGCCCCATAGATTATAGCGATACGCGACATGAACTGTCCGTTAGACCGGGGGGTCCTGATGTTGTTTGTCGATTATCAAAAATCACCATGTCTCCCTGTCGATGTTTAAGGGTCTAGGAACATAAGATCGATATGTGATATTTGGATTATTAAGGAACACCCCTCTCCTCCAAATCTAAACTGATTTATCCACAACAATATGCCAAAATATTAAAGCAGCGCGGGCGCAATTAGGGAATGGGCGGGGGATCACAGATCCTCTCCTCTCAAAATATCACTCAATGACCAGTCCCGCAATGTAAATCGCTCTAGTGGGTGTGCGTGAGGTGAAAAGTTTCAACCCGATTATGTGGCACTCTATAAATAAAAAAAAAACACTTTAATATCGGCATTAATAGAAGCTACAATAAAGACCCCTCGACCTGGCCTCCTGTCTGTCCGTATGAGATGCTCGCCCGTAACACAGCCCTCCCCGCCCACTGCTCATATCAGACGGAGCGGCTCTCAGCCGACAGACCTGCTCTATTTGGATTCCCGACAGCTTGTTGCTCTGCCTACTGATTAGGTCTGCCCTCAGGGCAGAGCTCATTACAGCCGGGCGCTACAGCTGGGTTTTCGGCTCACAAAAATCGTAGTGTATACGACTGAATACAAGTTGTTTGCCTACTTCTGTAAGAACTCTTTTCAAAGGGAAGATACTGTTTTTGAATTAACATTGTTCAACATTAACAGCGCGCCTTGCATCCAGCGCCAATGGGCACAATTCTTATTGGGGGAGGGGTGCGGCTGTGTCAGAAGTGTGCACGTAGTTTTTATTTATCACTGCACTTATGTTTTGGTACGCTCACACTTTAAAACTACCATGTGAATGGCCATGGGTTATATATACATGTAGGTTGTAAGCCCATATCATTAATGGAAAATTCTGAAATACAGTACTCACAGGACGTCACAAACTGGTAACTTCTAATACAAATAATTCCTGAGGCTGGTGTAGAAATGATAACAGAAAAAAGTTGAACTCCCCTGTATGGCTGGTTTCTCTGACAATTGAATTATGTTCCAAGACAAACCCTCTACGTCATAGATCTTAGCCGTAAGCGTTCTAGAAATTTTGGGACATGGCTTTAATTGTTCCCAGCAGATGCAAGTGTAACATGTTAAAAGAGGTTGCAGGTTTTTCCAATTTCATTACTTTCAAGTCAAAAAAGATTAAAGTCATATTTTAGTAGCATTTTAACAAAGATAATGTTATGAAACTCCACTTTTTTTGTAATTCTAACTGACACGCCCCTGCTTTTATAGAGGCAAGTGAAAAGACCTAATGTTTTTAGACTTTTTCCTTCTCTTGTTTTTCTCCATGCTGTGTAATGCATTACACTACATACCCACGTCTTCACTTATGTTAGGAGATTGTTTAGGGTTGTTGAACTGGTAAATGAAGAGACCTTTGAAGACTCACCTATAGCCATAGCTCAACCCCTTCACTCAGTGGGGGGCGGAGACGAGCTGCCCCAACCCCTATGTGTGGGCCATTTACTGGGGCAAAAGACTAAGTGAAACCCTCCAGGCAAAATGAGATAACTTTTGTCGGTTAAAACAGCAAGTGAAGTTTTAATTTCAACATACTACTACATGTACGTTATTGTAACTATTTTCATACATCAGTTTTCGATTGGGCGGATAAACAAACTGGTTACACAGGTACTCTGTTGGGTGAGTTTCTTCTTCTTTTTTTTTAATTTGAAGTGGATCATATGTTTTCTCTTTGTGACCCGCGTGTCCTCCAAAGATGGAGAGTGAGGCGAGAAGACACTAACAGTATAGTTTGAATCAAGATAGTTACTTATTTGGTTTCATTAATCGAAAATGGTATTTTCCAATCTTCTGCCCTTTTGTTATTCATTTTGTGTAGTTCTTGTCACTAATACTGAGTAATACATACTACCGTTTAAAAACTTTATTCAGTTATGAAGAAATAACGTGTGTTTTTTTTACACACAAAAACTATATAATGCTCTCCATGAGATAGATCACTTGACCAAGAATAATTGCTCTGGAGATTTACTGTCATTATGCTATTATATATAGACCACACTATAGAGAGCTATTTATTTTCTATTATATGTGAATTAATCTCTTTGTATCTTATTTTGTCTCTATTAGAAATTTGTTTACATTTACCTCATCAAAAAAAAGTTGACTTTGAATGGTCGGTTCTAAGTTTAAGTTAAACTGTGCATCTTGACCATGCGGTTTAATCTTCCAATTTTCCGCAATTAGTCTCATTATAAGTTACAAAATGGAGTGCGCTTGTCGTAACTGCAGTACTTGTATCTTCTATAATAGCCATCAGTTGAGTCATTCATGAAATGAAATTAATGGAAATCACGATTGCACTAGATTTGAAATGTTATGTAAATACACAAACATATTATAAACTTCAATT
The DNA here is from genome assembly GCA_936440205.1 of Lepidonotus clava. Classification (NCBI taxonomy): domain Eukaryota; kingdom Metazoa; phylum Annelida; class Polychaeta; order Phyllodocida; family Polynoidae; genus Lepidonotus; species Lepidonotus clava. Next base: position 28,791,075 of record OW387135.1, read on the forward strand.
ACAATCCACAATATACACTTCACTTTCTATTGCTTCTGTATCCCAATTCTAAGTTTCGGTACCCAGGTGCTAACTGTCTTGGAATTAGTATTAAGAAGTTAATACTGAAAGAATACTGAAAAATGTAATAACATGCAATAAAAATATATATAACGTGATTGTGTAATTAGAAGTATAAAGAATATCTCCGTTTTAAGTCGGAATGTTGTATAGGGCAGAACTCAGAAGCAGAACTTGCCTGAACCTGTTTAAAAAAAGTTCCTAAACTTTCACCTGAATAAACGTCATTGGTTTACCCTTGGTGAGGAGGTGGCGTTTCTCTTTGAAAATGGCGACTTATTTCTGTATTGCACCTAAACTGTATACTCGATCAATATACTGTGTATGCTGAAGTAACAGAGTGCATATCTATTTTCTACAAATTGTCTGATGTGTGGCTGGTCGATATAGGCGTGTATAACAATAGAGTCTGGATGACCAGTATGGGCTGTATCAGGCTAGCTATCGCCGAGTCTATATTAAATATCAGCACCATAGTGTCCTCATGTTACAGACTGTGAACAACGAGTGATATATTTATACATGTAATATACTTCTGAATGCAAGTATAATGCTGTCTCTGGTGTTGTCTGCATCTATGATTGCTGTCATATCTGTCGCCTCTACAGAGCCGTGATAAACTATAAGTGGAAATTGTTTTTGTCATCGACCGATTCCCTACAGGTAACAAGCAGTCTGTATAAGGCCTTCAGATTACTGAAGGTCGTCTTGTCATACACTCACTAGTATATGACCGCCAGAATCAATGGCAGGTTTTTCTATAGGTATATAACCCTGTGAGGGTTCCAGAGAAGAATAGGCCCCCAGTAGCCCCAGCTGATTGTATAAGGCGACAATAAGGGGGACCCAGCACTGACCAAGTGGTTCTTTGGGTTCAATTCCCGGCTGGTGCTGGGTTCACTAAGGGATGAAGTACCGCAAAAATGATTTCCAGGTTTTGATCCCCTGCTGTTTGGCTGCCCTGTCACCTTCATCTCTTAAATACGATCACCAAAGGCAAAATTTGTCCCAACTTGTTTTTGCCGTGAAAAATAACCCTGGCTGTCGGTACGGCATAAAACCTCCATCATTCACTCACTCTATCGGTATATATCAGGGCTTGGTCGAGGTGTGAATGGTGTGAGCATTTACTGCTGAATTCAGTCGCAGTGCTGTATTATAATGCCGTCTAGCACATAGGGTCCGTACGATTTATTACCTGCGCGGCATGGTGGACGTTGAGTATTAGTGGCATTGAATACTGAAGAGCCGCATATATACCGTTTCCCTGATAGATAATGTATGGGTAACAGAAATATAAAAGACCTTTGGATGGCCCTACGAACCAGAGTCTCATACTAACCGCAGCAAGGCTATGCCCTTGGTCCGGGATAACCATCAGGGTCGTACAGCAACCCTCGGGCGCCCGCAGCATTAGCACTTATTTCTAAATAGATTTGAGAATGGCAAATTGTTCATGGTTTTCTTGCATCCGTTCTTGGTTGAGTTAATAATGATAGCTTCAAAGCGCCACAAGAAGATAACCGCTCAACGTTCTCTCGTTTGCAAAACTCGCATTGAAATCATTGTAAAGAATGGTATTGGCAAACGCGTACTGGTCAAATACCAAGTTCGATCCCTCAGTTTGCTTAAAGTGAGTCACACTGCTGAGAAGAATATTATTATAACCATAATCCTCGATTCTATATATCAGCACCACCCGAACAGTGGTGTGTATGCTTATTTATAGTCGTGATATATTCCATTCGTTTTGACTAATAAACTCATCCATTTTTCATGTTTTCTATACATGTACAATAGAGTAAGACTTGCGTGTAGTGACGAAAAGATTGTACAAGTATTTCGAATACATTAATAATGTATCCGAAATATAATTTTGAGTCCATAATAATAAGGAGTAAGATATGCATCCCGGAGGGCGACTTGTATCGATGTGGTACCAGTCGCATAGAAAATGAACATAGAAAAACGTATTTTCCATTTTACATGGTTTTCTTTATCATTTTCCATTGTACACGGTTTTTCTTTATAATGCCCGTACGGAACACCTGGTTACTCCTCATTGGCACCTTGTTTCTACTACCCCGGTAGTGTGAAACTAAATTGGGTGAATTGATTTAGTGCTAGTCTTTTTGCAAGTTTATGAAACTAGTGTTCTTGGAAGGTTCCTATTGTGAAGGCTGGATGTATAGATCCGTAGGCTTTTATACAGGATGCCCACGCAAGTCTAAAAAAAAAAATTAAAAATGACCCCCGAAAAATAAGCCTTGAAATCTCACCATTCTCGAGCATGATGTCTTTCAAAATCTTGACAAGTTAAACTGATTTGAAGATGGAAATTTATTTGCCATGAGATACCGCTTTCAGCCGAAAACATGTGTCTAAAATATGTTCCCCATCGAGAAGCTTATTAAGAAGTCTCCAAGTTCCCAAGCGTTGGCGTTAGACAGGTCTTAAAAATTGATTTCTGGGGAAAAAAGCGAAGGCACCCTGTTATACCAAGAAAGCGGCGATTGGTTTCCTTCCTCCACGGAAACCACAGCCAATTCCCAAGTCTGCTCCCCCCCCCCCCCCCATCTCCCTAGGCCCCAGGACTAGGTGAGACTACTCCCCCGTCCCCCGGGTCTCGTTTGCCGCTCAGCCCCAAAGAGGCGTGATTGGTTCAGTTCGATCTGGTGGGATGAAGATTGCCTCAGGGGAACAAGCTACCCAGAGGACCACTTAATCAGCTGGGGCTATGCGCTGCCCATGTTGAAACTAGTAGAACCACTTAGTTATTACACGAGATCACGCAGCGTGTGTAATTTCACGGGTGGTGAATTAAAGTGTGGCATTATGTGCACGAGATCATCATGTCTAATGGCATGGGAGGCTCATTCTTTTGTTGGAATTTTTTTTGGCTTTACATAATCAAATGTTTTGAGATTTTATAGATTTTAAGGCGCTTAAATGGAAACAAATTGATAATATTTAAATAATAAAATTGTTGATATTCTAGGATAATAAATACAAATATCAGGATAATTGAGTTGATAGAGATTGTGAGATTAGGATGCCTTATAATTCAGTGCTTCAGCTGCAATTGAATATACGTTTATAGGAGGGATGGGTGCATGGTCCAACGGGTAGCATATTAGACTTTGCAAGTTGCCTTGGGTTTAATTCCTTGGGCTGTCTGTTGGAACATCTTTCCTTGCCATCTTCTCACCCTCACAGATTCAATAATAGCACTGCAAATTTGTACAAGATCAAATGCGAGTTGATCCGAATATATCAGAAATACTGCTGAGTGATTCAACAGTCAACATCATCATCATAAGCTTGTATAACAGTATAAAAATGCTCCTGTGTCAGGGTATAACAATATTATGACTCAGCCTCCACATGGTGCATAGAATAAGGAGAGTGTGTCCTACTAAGTGAATACTGTTTGAATACTGTTTTTTCTAATTCGTTTTGGTCCGGACTAGAAAGAGGTGGTGGGGTGTCTTCTGTGAGATGCATTGAAAAATATTATCAAATATTAAAGGCATTTCAATAATAAACGTTGAGTGGGAGAATTTGATGAAAAGCAGGTATATGCCGAGAATGTTTTCTTAAGTTAATATACAATTTGATATATTCCCTAGCAGGGAATAAGAGTAAATGTCACAGATTACTTTGGACCGAAAGTATACTACCTAAAAGCTCGGTTGTCTTTTGATAATTCTATGGAGATAAATCGACAATGCGGTATTTCTTCGGAGAATTTATCTATGTTCTTTACTTTTCTAATAAACCACTCCTTTTCCCATTGCAGGTAACCATATGATCAACACGCACTGTTCACCCGACCATGCAAGGTGAGTATAGAGAGTCACAAGATGCCCACCCAGGCTTCAAAAAGTTTTCAAAATCAATTTCCTTGAATGTCAAGCATTACAAATCTCATATTATTCTTAGAACAGGGTTTGAAAAACAAATCCTAGCAAGAGGTCTTAAATCTGATCTGATTTAAATTGGTAAATAATTGATATCCCGAGCAAATGCTCTTGGTATCTTTACAGCAAACCTTATATCCAGAAACTTTTAACATTGTGGCTGACCGGTCAAGCGTAGGCACACTTTTTCAGGAGTTGTGTAAGAGTAGATTATTTATTAGATAGATCTACATACTTTGCATACTACGGACATAAATAAGACGTGTGCCGCATGACAATAGTATGATATATTTCGACTGGGCGAGACACCAAACCAGAAACCAGTAGCGTGCTGTGGTGCACCATTCACTGTCAGATCGTTTAAAGTGAGCCAACTAGAAACAATTACTATTTGAAGGTACATCTATTTGTAAGATAAACATGCGTCCCTTACTTAAAAACAACACTCATCATGTTTTGGTTAGCTCACAGTCTGTGTCCAAAGTGTGCTTGGCTCCTGGACCAAACTGTCTTTTCTTTCCATTACCTAACCATGCCAAGTGGAGGCCTTCTAAACCTCTGCCTATTCAGATCAAAAGGTATATATATTCAAGACAACACGCTCGTGCCACATGCAATTGGCTATCGTGTATAATGTAACCTAGAGATACTATTCACGTAAAAGGTTGCTTTCCCCTCACGAAATATTTTTTGCTTTAACATGGGCCGTGCAACCAACTATATCATTCAAGTGATGTTCCATTGAGGCTATATTTGAAATAAAGTATTTTGATTTAGTTCTAAGATTTATTGATTTTAGGGTTTTTCTAAACATGCTGGCCCATTTCGAATAACTCCAAAGTCAATAATACATATCAGACCCTTAATAGGTGTCACAGATCCAACTGCATAATGAATGTCTAATGTGTTTACCACATGCATTAATTCTATTCAAACAATAAAGACTAAGTAGGTCCAGCCGTGCTTTCTAGGTCTGTATAATTGATTAGATTGTGTTAGTTGAAATGTTAAATAATTCACTTAATTATTGAGAAACATTTAATAATTAATCTTTTTTTATCTCCCAACAGAGCGTCGCTTTGCTGCAAGATGTCACAGGAATATGACACATTTATTTCGTCAGAGAAAAGGTAATTAATCATTATTGAGCATTGTTATCTGTGGATGTTAGTTGTCCTACACATGCACACGTAGGCCTGTGATTCTGGTCGTTGCAGGTATAGAACTGTAGTCATGGGGTCCTTCTTAGGGAATTGGACGGCCTATCTATATAAACACACACAGTAGGCAGAGTCAGTAGTTTCTCAAACGCGAATGCTAATGCAAACCTTTTCTTTTTTTCCATATTACACTTTGGCGTTGGAATTTGCGTTTACCATTCGCGTTGGCAAAAACACAAATGAAAATGCCCCCAACGCGAATTAAACAACACATAGTGTAATACCGCTTTTACAGTGCCTTATCGGTAGAACCATTCTGGTAAGACTTAGCACAAGTACAATGCAGCAGACCTTATCATTACTGGTAGAACCCTTCTGTGAAGACTTGGCACGAGTCTGGCTGGTGTCAGTTGGGGGGAGACCCCACCCAGGAGACGGCCCATCCCGGGCCTCCTGGCACACCTTGAGCCCAACCTATCCCTCCCATTCCCCGCCCCAATGCTGACCCCAGCCATCCAGGTGCCAATAAGGCCTCCCCCTCACCGTAAGGTCAGCGTTGTCTCACGATCTACCTGACACAGTCCTTGGCACCTAAGTCCTAAATGGGTTAATGTTGGGCGCTGAGTCACTATTATCTTAATTATAAAGTGATCTCAGTGATACATAATTGTGGTAGATAATTTCCTTGTTTGAAGACAGCCGCTCAGCGTGTGAATGACATCATACTTATACTGTACATAATTTTGCGCTTCTGAAATTTTGCATATCTAGGACTCGGAGGCATTTTAGTACCAATATGATTTTGAGCATATTGTGATTAATTCTATATCATCCACTGCATTATAACGCAGGTTATATTTTCACACGCTAACAACAGCGCACTAAATGCATGAAAAATATGTACAGCGCAGAAATAAGCACGTTTACAGTATTACAAATCGGTATACGAGTCCTTGCCAATAAAAAAACAAATTAGAATGTTATTCTAACCCACTCTAATGTTAACGATAGAGGCACTCTGGTAGTACTTGACGTCTTCGCAAACCTTAAACCCTGTGTCAAACTTGGCGTTTTCTTTGTGTCGGGACAACAGTTAAAGCCAGTTCAGGCGTATGGTTTACCTGGTCCAGCTGCCAGGTAAAGACTGGACATCTGACCAGTGAGTGACCAACACGTAGGTTGTACAGAGTGGACCTACTTGGTCACCGTGTGGTCAGTGAGTGGTCAGTCACCTTTGAAGGTGGACGTGGCCCTCCTTGCGTGACACGGCTTTCCTTGGCCAGGAGAAAGGAGAGGTGTTTTCTGCTTGACCTCCACTCCCACGCTGACCCCTTGACCCATGTCCTGGGATGCTGAACGTCTGGTGTTTATGAATAATGCACCGCTCGATCTGCACGTCCCCAAGTGTGCATTGTACGGGTGGGCGGAAACGTCTCTCAACTAGGCCTGAATGTTTGTATAGAAAATGATGTTCACTTTCAGCCACTTCCCGCTTTTGGTAGTTGTACTGGCCATATCTGTGCATTGCAGTATATTTATAAAGATTTATAGAATGTTATTTCTGTCAAAGTCTCAGGGATATTCTAAGCTTTATTCATTGTAATTTCATAATGATTCGGTAAAAAATTATATCAGAAATATAAACAGTCATCCCAGAATGACAATATAGATAAAACCTTAATCTCAGTATATCTAGCTAATGTAATCGGCCAAGATACTTCACACTTACTCTTTACCTAATCATTATGGAAGTGCTTCCTTGTTATAATATATGTCACCACAGACGTTTGGAGAAAATATGATAACTTGCACTATATGTACAAAGACCGCACAGCGTAAAAAGTCACGATAATCTAGAGATATAAGTCAAAAGAAAAATCAATGCAAACAAAGGTGGTAAGACTATTGGATCTATTTGGCGCACCTGTATAGTACCAATGGTGCCCCCTGTTGTTTCCCACCTGCTCTCCCACTGCGTTGGCATCACCTCATATTTCACCGTTTTGTGTTTTTTGTTATATTTTTTCCGCGTCCAAAACAGAAACTATCAGGGAAATGCTTTATTATTTCCCCAAGCCAAATCTGCTGGGGAACCCTGGCACATTCTATTACAACCTTGCGGCAGTGCTGACCTTAAAACCTAAGTGATAACAACGCCAAAGGGGTAGACCTATGATTCACATGTTTCTTGTTATATGGTATGAAAGGGGTTGCATTTGTTTATCCTAGGCAGCTGTATTCATAAAAGTAATCTTATGGCTTTGGCATTTTGCGAGTATATTTAAAGAGGCTCCTGGGTGGCCTAGGCGTTGCCTTGGGCTGCACATCGTTTTGAAGATAGGCTTAAACGTCTTCTATTTGTAAGAGAGTGGCGGAAGTAAGAGGATGATGTTTTTGTCTGTGCCAAGCCTTCCATGAGATAATCAAACACCACAAATCCTGTTCAACATAATGCGAGCTCTGAGAATTGGCGAAAACCGAGCTACGTTTCAATGGTAAACATACTCTTTAGAAAGGAGGAACAAACTAGCAGACGCTTTAATTGAAGTGGTGGTTCGTTTGGCAGCCCCTGGCGTAACCTGGTACCACTACCATATATCAACCCTTACAAGTGTTTCAATCACACACAGTGACAGTGCCGTATATCAAACCCAACAAGTGTATCAATCACACACAGTGCGAGTTGATCTCACTTCTCCAGCAGATAAGTTGGGGTGTTTTTATTCTAGCTGTGGCGATAACCATAAATAACGTTGAGGGCAAGTTTAATTGAGAAAAACATTGTAGTTGTGGTCATAGAAGCCGTAAGTTAGCCTAGCATCTATAGATTTGCTTTATCACTTGGACTGATTTATAGAAGTGTACACCAGTATAAATACGCCAGATGGTTTGAGGCATCTTTTGGGCAAATCTAATAATTGTGAATTTCAAGCTAAACATTCAAGGAAATGTAACAATTCTGTTTCAAGAAGCTGAACCCATCCATAATATGAGGTATTTTACCATAAAAATATTGAAAATGATATATTTTATTTCATTATAATTTAACTGTGGTCTATCTAGTGGTATTGTGCTATGTATGTGGCGTCATTTGAAACTATTAACTATAGAAGAGCGGCAGTTTTTTTAAATCCTGATTGAAATGTTGCTTGTTGGTGGCGTGTGGAAAGGGATAATAACTGCAAATACCTATAAAAAGATATGGAAATCAGTAGCAATACCACCATGTTTTCACAAACCTTAAACCCTGTTTCATCTCAAATGTATTTTTTACATAAATTAATGTTTATGGGTTACACCGATGTATTTTCAAAACTAACATAGTTACATCAATGCAAAAAAAAAAACATCGACAGACTACATCGGCGTAGTGTTGAAGTCTAAGAAATATCATATAGCATGCATTGCAAACGCTTAGTCGTAGCTGTTACTTTATCAATATGATTATATTAAATGGATTGCCTGTTGCTGTGCTTGTAGGTGGTTTTGTCACGTCGATGACGACACGTACGTCAACGTCGTGGCGCTGGTGTCCCTGCTCCGCCAGTATAACCATACGGACGACTGGTACCTGGGCAAACCGAGTCTGAACCACCCAGTGGAGAAACAAGACATCAACAACAAAGACGTAAGTTTGGGGAGATGAAGAGAATATCCAAACAATTTACATGTACCAGTAGTGCATTTTCCGTATTTCAAATTCGTCTTTTTGACAACTTTTCATACAATGAAAAGCTTAAATGAAGTTGTTGACCATAACTTCAAGGGTTTCAATGTAGGTTTATTGTTTTCTCTTTTTTAAACTAACTATAGTGTGAACTGGGCGTATTATGTTGTTGGATTTTATTGAAATTCTTTGCACCCAAACCGTGAGTCGTAAACGTGCTGAAGGGCTTGTCCCCTTTCAAGAGTTGTCTGTTTGTCAACGCCTACCTTCTGGTACATTGCCAGGAGACGAAAAAGGAACGTGCCTGTCCTTGTTTAGATTTTATCACTAGAAGAGAAGGTTTTTCCTCTTTCATACGACATCCAGCTGAATTTCTAAAAAGTCTTCTTAGAAGAGTATATACATTATCCCATATGATTCAGCTTAGAGTTAGAGCGAACCCCAGGGACCAACCTCCCACGCTTTGGGAAGCAGGCACCTAGAGTATGGAAAATAGTTTAACCGTGTGTTTGACGGTGTTTTTCCTCACATATTTCTAAATAAAAGGGAAACGGATCGAGTCTGTTGAAGGTAAAAAAAGACGCAGGGGGTCTACCAAAAATAGAAGGTGAAACTTGAGAAGGAGGACCAAGGTGAAAAAATGAGGTCTACCTCGAAAAAAAAAGAAGAATCCCTTCATTTCCCCAACCCCCATTGCATACCTTTTTCTGGTTAGCTGATTCTAGTGTAAGTACTGTACGTATGTCCTTCGGGCCTTGGATTGGCACTTTGGCAAAAGAAACTGAAACGAAAACTGGGAACTGTTACAACAGGCGTTTACCATCACCAAACCCATCTTTCTCCTGCACGAGCCTTTCCTTTCTGCAGAAATCAGGCACGGAAAACAACGTAAACAAACAAACATTCCCCCTCCCTGGTCCTGTTTTCCTACTCCCCCTCCTCTGTTCCTCTCCTCCCTTACTTCCTGAACAGTTACCCGAGCATAGAAAGCATTTCACCGGCATTCTCTTGCGGGGCGCCCCCGTCAGCCCCCCGTCATCTATCAACCCCTACGTCTCACCGGGCCATTAATGACACTGGCCCGGCTGTCTATATCACGCCAAGGCTGCCCCGAGACTAGCAAAAAACGACATGGGCCGATGCAAAAAGAACACACCTTTAATCGGCAACACGGGAGGGGGTGTGGTGGGGGGTGGGGGTGGAGGGGAAAAAGTCGCCGGCGCTGACTTGTCATATTGCGCCGGGGAGCGTGGGAACGCGTGGCCGAGGTGTGGAGAGGGAAGGGGGTGGGGGTGCTGCCCTGGGGGTGTAGAGGGGTTGTCGGGGGTGTGGAGGGGGGTGCCCCCGGGGGTAGGCGCCCCTCACCTTCCCACCCCCCTGTCGCAACCCAAGGCCCAATCATAAGTGATAACCTCCCTCCAGATGTTCATAACCCTTGCCCGTTTACCCCCCCCCCCCCCCCCCGGCCCATGCTACCCCCCCTCACCTCACCCCGACCGACCCACAACACACCTTACTATCCATTTTACTCGCTGCTCTTTTCCCCCGTTCTCCAACCAGATACTTTTACCAGCAGCGCGAAGGTGTGCTATAACAAACCAGACCAGGTATCTAAATGAAGAGTGCCCCCCCCCCCCCCCGGTATCTAAATGGATAGTGTGCCCCCCCCCCCCCCCCCCCCCAACATGAGCTCTGCTGTGGGGGCACACCTTGTGTCATTCTGCACCGTCACTACAGTCCTCTCCCATTCTGTCTATTACAGTCAATATCTCCACAAAAAAGAAACATAATAAAATTAACCATAAATTTATTATCAGATTCGTACAGAATAGGAACATCTGCTTTTGAATTGGGGTTACAATTGGGGTTCCTGTGCCCCCACTGTTATAGGTAGCCCTAACATTCAAGTGTGTTTTAAAGCTAAACGAGATCCATTTAACGTGAAGTAAAGTCTGATACTAGAATTTCACCAAGACAGAAAAGACAATAATTATGAAAATCTTAGAAGACTTTGGTGAATTAGGTAACTCATATTCTATTTACCATTGGTGAAACTATAGATGGCTGCTGTTTTTCTCTGGTAAACCAATAGCATGCTCAAGACGGCCCTCACCCATTACGTAAAGGGATTTTCCTTTCTGCAACCGCTGCTTATTTCTAGCCGATTAAACTCGGTGTGAGCATGTTAAACTTCAGTCATCGAGCTACGAGAGATGCAGCTTCCCGACATAGACATAATAGACCACATATGAGGAGCGCTCATCCACTACTCATATCGCACTTATAGCCGTAGTAGTAGGGGCTACCCACCGAAACAGAAATCTATCATTGTGATTGATCCAAGGAATGTACCCATAGCGACAGGACCCATAAGGCTATTACAACAAGTCGTAGACAAAGATTGAATAACAACATTTCCTTTTTTCTCTTGCCAGAACCAAACAAGCATTTGGTGAAATTTAACTGAAATTGAAATTAAAATTCCATGGAAAGTTTTTAAGATTAAGTTGAAAACCTTCCTACGTGCATTGCGGCCTGGGGTTTTCAACTTTTGGTTACGTGAACAAGTCACTGCTTCTACGATTCTGTTATCGCACATGTGCAAATGTTTCTAATATGCACAGATACAAAATTCAAGGTGTTTGTGGGGTTGGGTCTTTGCAGGGGGGGGGGGGGGTGAGGAATGCTGGAGGAGGAGCGGCCCTCTGGAGGCTAATGTCAGGGGGTGGGGTAGGGGTGGGCACTGTTCCCACGGCCTGTCATCCACACGGCCCTCCTCCTGCTCCCACCCTGGAGGGTTGTCATGGAAACGCTTGGCGTGTGGTGATCGGCGGCTACTTCGTTACGATGGCGAACCCTCGGATCATAGGAGGGTCTAGATCTAAAGTTGGTGATTTGCGGTTCACGTAAATAACAATATGAATTGCTACGACCTTCCGCAAGAAATCACTGTATATTGTAATAGAATACACACCCACGTCATATTATGGTGTCATAAGTTCAGCGCGTTCTTAATTACATATTCAGTGATATCAAAGTTAGTTTGAACCTAAATGTAACTTGGGCTAAAGGAAATAACTTAAAACGTTTGTGCCTGATGTGTAATTGGGGTGAAAACGTTGGTGCCAAAGCACGTTTATCGACAGCCTTTACTGTGATCACTTACCTGTTGAAAGGAACATTCACGGTTGCCAGAAAATTTGTTTTCCTCTTTGTTTAGTTCTGCTACAAAAATGTAAATGCCTCAATTTTGCCGATAGTTGGAATATAATTTGTTTAGAGCTCTTAACTGTGCTGAACCGCGACGACATATCGAAAAAGCAACAGAAAAAGGTGCCTGGATAAACAAGTTGTGCTCTGGAAAATTTCTGGGAGGGTGTTAACTAGACTTAAAATCAAGGTCCAATCATATCTTCCGTAGTAGAAGTATGGCTTTCAATCTTTAATTGGCTGGGTTATCAATTACTGGTAGCAGTAAATGCCCCATTTATACATAAGTACTAACGCAGGATGGACATCTAAGTTTAAATCAAGTTATGTCAAAAATAAACCACCGCTTTCTGATTGAGAAAGTTGAAATAGAAAGAAATAGGTTTGAATATCTGCGTGAAATTCATTTAATCTCATTTAACACCCCCCACCCCCCCTCATTCCTCAATGTATAAAAAGGTAGGCCTGTTACCTGGTCCCCAGTTTAACCCTTCTGTCTCATCTCAGACCGGCAAAATACTACCCGGTATTAATTTCTAAACTACATTTGCACAGGAAACGAGTAGACCAAAATAAGTTGTTCATCTTATAATGGAAATATATTAGAACCAACATAAATGATTACATAAAATACATCAAGAAACCATAAGAATGATATTCACTTTGCATCATGCAAAGGGATGACACATTAACGTGAAATTGTTTAGTTTAAACGATATTGAAATAAGTCTTAGATAGATACAAATAGTATTGTGGATTCGCTTCTTCCCCACCTGTAGTATACTAAGAAAGCCCGTGACGTCCTTAGGTGGGTAGTTACCATGGTAACCGGTGACATGACACACCTGGAGATGGAGGCTGTCACCGTCCCTCTGCTCTTGTTCTACATATATCTAAAAGGGGAACATTTGAGAACATTACTGGTCATTCTGGTATTTTAAAAAAAGGCGGTTCGACTCATTCTCTGAGCGTCTTTCCAGATGGCATATTAATCGATAGGGAGCGCTCCTTGTTGTTAAAAATACAAGTCTATAGTATCAATATTCACTCATAGTTATTGTTATCAGCTGTGAGCAGGTGAAATGCCTTTAGAAAGCTCGTCGTAAGCTAATTATTGATAGTTCCATGTAGGTGTACCAGGTGTAGCAATGGGACTTGATCTGCGAAACATCAAAACTGCCACTAGACCTACATTGCCTGTACATATATCTTTCAGAATTAGACCTTTTTGCCCTGTTTTGGAACCCAAAGGCAGGCCTGAAACTATAATTCATTGATTAAAAGAAATAATTAATCTACCCACCACTGTAGTAGCATATAGCCACTGTAGTGGAGTTTTCTGATTGGCTGAGGGCGGTAGATCACGTGACGTGTTGTGATTGGTCCCTTGACCCTGGCCCCACGTCAGCAGACACGATAAGGCCGATCTCTACATTCCCGTCCTCCCACGCCTCACCCCTATCTCCACCATTGAGTTACTCCCTCCCTGCTCTCTCTCGGCGAGCTGCTCTCAACTGCTCATCCTCCTTTTCTGGGACGATAAGAACTCGCAGAGGTTCGTCCCGTTCACACGCCCCAAATGCCGTGTTTTTCTTCACCGTTTAACAAACTATGTCTATAGGTCTCTATACCGACCATGGCAACACATCTACATTAGTTGGAATAAGCACTTCTCAGTCGATCAAATAAGATGTAGGTGTGCAAAAGAAAAATGTTATGTAGTGTAGGTAGTTGGGAATGTGATACGTTTTATGTATTGTGAAAGTTTTACCTTTCCGCTTTTCGTGAGCTCACGATTCTGTGCATATATCACATTCCCAGTCGCTTTTTCGTATCTTTTTGAGAAGGCAGAGTCAGAGGTGTCAGTTACTATCCCTAGGTTGTGTTTTTAACCGAGAAAACATGAAATAAATTACGATTCAACTTTATACCTTTTACTTTACAAAATGTGGTTTCCTTTCAGCAAAAGACGTCGTTCTGGTTCGCCACTGGAGGCGCTGGTTTCTGCCTCAGCCGGGCCATGGCACTCAAAATGATGCCCTATACTGCGTAAGTTTAATTATTATAGGTCGGCTACGGTCTCTAAATCGATAAAATCTTTGATCGAGTAGCCGACCTATCCTTACTGTCCGTCAATCTTTCTTAGACCTGTGACGGTGTTTACGCGTTATGCCTCGCTTTATGCTTGTAATGCGGCAAAGTGACGATGTCCCAAATCGATTCTGAGCTAAAATGGTCACATTTTGGGGCTTATTTGAGCTTACATCGCAGAGATTTGGATATATAGAATACAAATAAATCGTTTAAATCGTCCAAAATGGGGCAAAATAGACATTCAAGCCTGGAATTGTTACGGTGACCATGTCCCAGCGCGCGGCTGCTGCACGTTATGCCTGTAACGCGGCAAAGTGACGATGTCCCAAATCGATTCTGAGCTACATTTTGGGGCTTATTTGAGCTTACATCGCAGAGATTTGTAATAGGCAACGTGCAAACGGGGATGAAAAGTTTAATAGTGGAATAGTTTCTATGGTCAGCTAAAAGATATTAGCTAGTTTTCAATTTATTTCTGTATCCCGACTCAATCAAAGAAGAATATACTAAATCTCTTAAAAAGCAGTTACTTGTGTTTCGTAATTTTGTGGCATTAAATCTTCTCGTTACACATTAATTTGCGTCATATCACACCACAGTAGGAAAGATTCTAAGTTGTCTGATTATCTCTTTCAGCGGTGGAAAGTTCATGTCTGTCTGCGAGAAGATTCGACTTCCAGATGACTGTACGATTGGATTTATAGTTTGTAAGTATCATTTGCAAAAAAATAGAATGAAACAAGGAATCACATAGTAACAACAACGATTCTGTGAAGCTATAATATTTTTGGTAACAGGCCTGTAGATTAAACAAGTGACCCTACAAAATCTCCGATCACTCCACATCATATCCCAACATCATAATTTTGTGCATATTATGGCTAATTCAATTTGGTTCTTAGTATTTAATTGTTTCCCTCACATCAAATTTATGTGCATATATATACAGCAAGGGAAAAAAACGTGTAAATACGTAGAGCGAGAGATGTGTCAAGTTCACGGTATCTGTACAAGGACTTATGGTTGTTGTAAAGTGACATATTGGTTTGGGGTCTTGTTTGTCACGTTAACATGAGTTCTTTTTTTCTTTTCAGATTATTACGTTAAAAAGGAACTTACCGTTATACGAACCTTTCACTCGCATCTGGAGGGGCAGTGGAATATCCAGCCGAAAAATTTAGAGAAACAGGTAATACTACAACCATACAAGCTGCGTAGATGATCCAGTTATTTCTTCAATTTTCATATAAAATAATATATTAAAACTACGAAACAACAATATATAAAGATTATTTTGCCAGTGTACAATGATATTTCGGATATAAATTCTGATAGCTTACACCTACAAACCGGAGATTTTTTGTATGCACTTACTTTCAAATTGTATGGTGGCACCAGCCGATGATAAGCTGCATTTACCTCTCATAAATTCATCCAACTATTATTAATGGAATTATATACACCGAGCTGTTTTGTGTCATTCTTTATTAAACCTACAGCTCCAGAAAAAAAATTCTTTGACAAACTGAGTGTCATGATGGTATGTCTATTTTTTCAGTTGACGTTCAGCTACGTAAGGTCAACTTCCAATAGAATGAATGTAGTGAATATCGACGTTTTTAATAAGACCTATGACCCTACACGGTAAGTTAACCTCTTTGAGAACTAACTGTCTCTCAAAGAATATAAAAATCAACACGTTCCAACTTGTTTAGAACTTCCTACTTTTCTTATGATTTTGGATTGCACAGACACTTTTCAATGACTAAGCGGGAATCTAATAGAGATACAAGTAGGGTATAAATAACTATGCCATGTTAGTACTGGTCTTCGTGACAGATCATCTAGAAGAATACAGAAATACCGCAAGCAAAGCAAACACGAATGCCGTGTGAGTGAAAGTCTGAGTACCTCAAGCAACACAAGGAGTAGAGCCTATAATATAGTACGCGGGGAACTTGTTTTCAAAACTTACAAAGAAATAAAACAAGTACTTAAACGTGCAGTTTTCTGTTCATATAAATATCTGCGCTGTGTAATCGTATCTACACGGACGGACTGAGTTAGGTTCAGGTGTGTGTATACAGGTAAAGTTGTAGTACGGTGAGGAGTAAACTGGGGGGGGGGGGGGGGGGTTGTTCCACAGCTATAGGCACAATGGATCGATAACATTGTATCTTCAGAAACAGTGTATGGTACATCAGTAGATGACAGTATAACCCCTTCCTAGCCTAACACAAAGCCTAACACTGTAAGGCGTGCTTCACAAGTTTTTTTGTGTTGTTCAAAAACTCAGTTTTTCCTTTGTAATGGTTTACTTGGAAGCGATATTGTGTACACTTTAAATGAATAGTGTGTATATTATTTTGAAAACACCCGGAGGGCAAGGAAGAAACAACGCCTTGTGAAAGACACTTAGCGCCTTCCCTCCCTCCTGGTCTTTTGATAAAGCATTGCCTTTGTTGCGCAGAACCCCCATAATGTTACCTATAAGGGTAGGGGGCAAAGATAAATAATAGGAACAGTAGCGTCGATTGTTGTGCGAACTTGTGTGTTCAAAAAGTAATGATGAACGTGTAGTGTTTTTTCACTTCGCCCAGAGCCTAATTCGTACATCCTGTTTTAGTTTACCATCAAGTTGAGGACCGGGAAGTGAAGTTTACTGTTTTCGCACCCTTTCTCCCTTTAAGGCCAAGAGATGTTACACTGGCATATATACAAATAGAGAATGACACAGCATAAAAGTTCTTATATGAACGTTCGTTCCCTTTGACGGTGCTAATTGCAGGAAATAGAGCATGAATGCCCATTTGAATACATAAAGATAGAGTACATGTACTTATATAATTATATCACACCGTAAACAAGGAAAGATAATTATAGCTCTGACTTCTCGACATGTTCTGCTGTCTCCACACCCGGAATATGTTTCATGGTGTGTGTATGATATACTGACATTCACTTTTTTCTTTTATTTTCACAGGTTTAGGTCCATACACTGCACGCTGTACCCTAACTTCCCCGGCTGCCCGACGAGGTAGCGACGACTAAAGGCTAGCTTGACGTCATCTCTTTTCTTCATTCGTATGTGACGTGGTAAACCTCCTCGTCCATGTAATCTTAAAGCTAGGATTGCTACAGGTTATCATTTCATCCGTTCATCCCAGGTCGCATTCCTTTATGGCGGGGGGGGGGGGGGGAATGGACATTCCAAAAGATGTTCACGTCATTCGATAAGTAAATCCAGGGTCATTCATTTCAATTCATTCAAGAAATCCGCATATATACTATGTATAGTTAGTCCCATGTCGACAGAACATTTATTTCAACTGCACAGCGTAAACTCTAGAACATTCAAGAGTTTTTACGTTTGTTGCAGTTTGCAATATGACTGAACAATGCTATCTAACTGCAGGAACCTTTACAAATATTATGAACTTTGATGAATGAGTCTTGTAGGAAACAGCTGTTTAGTGTCCAAGAAATATTAATTCTTTAAATCATGAAATCCGCAAGAAACATCTAATATGTGTTCTTAGACCGTGTACGGTCAAATTATTTGTAAGCATTTTACTGGTCTTCATATTACGAAAACCTTTCAATTTGCATAATTACATTTTATATTTCTTAGATGGCGATGAGCAAATTTGGAAGATGTAAAAGCCTTGAGTGTGTTCAGACATTTTTATCAGTGTATTGCCCTATCCATGAAATGGTGTTGTGAAATGCCCAAGTGTATCAGGCTATACGTCGAGTAGTTTTTTTTACCTCAGACTCCGCAATTATGTTTTCACGTTTCCAATCAGATTATATCTATACGTCGAAAGTTGCCAAAAAACGACTTAATACATTGCATTGAAAAAAGAGCTTCGATGTGCCATGAAACTTATTTTCTATTTTTGCATCAGTATTCAAAACATCTTTAGATGTTTCGTATTTCGTATATTTGCAGCATCATAATGTCCCAACTTGTAAATAAAATGCCAAATGTATATAGAATGTATTCATGTAAATACTTCAAATACCGAGATACATGTATCCAAAACGTGACATTTTCCAATTGTTGAGTATTTAAAGATAAAATTGAAAGCCATACCTCCTTTAGTGGAACACAACCCTTATCCCTGATACTGGTAGTCTAAGTGTTATTCATTGCAGAAAACGCTTTTTGTCACATAATAATATTGTAGTAAGAAAACAAACAAATCTAGTATGTAAAATTCTTTTCAGGGCCAGAAACCCTGAAAACGAATTTTGTCAAAATCTAGCATGGTGATTGAGCGCTAGTAAAGTGCTTTTGATTCTGTTTACAGTCTTCATGAGTACGATACCACAGTGGATTTTACCCATCATATTTGCATTCTCTTACGCGTGCATCAACCAAATGAATTTATTTACATGCTACACTGGACAATATCCTTAACAAACTATCTAATATAATATCCTGAATATGATTACAAGTAACCAACGACTGTGAGTGACCAGAAAGAGTTTGTATGTAATGAGAGATGACACTCAATGAGTTTAAAGTAGGTACGTCAATCTTACCTACAGGGTAGCATAACTGATAAACTAATTTTCTCGAAATCTTGAAATTCACTTTGCTAATGACGTGTTGAATTTGTGCTTAATGGTTGAAATTTGGGATAATTTACCTCGTGAACCATATACTTCTGTTTTCATAGGCACCAACCGGACTTCAATTTAGACATAATCTTAGCATTTAAAAGTTACAATTTATGGCTACAAAGACCATCGTACAGCACTGGAGACAGTCAGAAATCAAACCTGTTCAGCTGTTGATTATGGCAGTGACATCTTTCACAACATACCGAACTCTCTGATATCAAGATATCGTTTGTAAAAGATTTTTGCTTTTATCTTGAAGTATGAGATCTTGTACTAGTATACGATAACGTTTTTGTTACTTTGTGAAACTGTGTGATGATATTGTACTTTAGGAAGAGCTTTTACTTAAAAAGTGAACAGTACTTATAAACCTCAGTACATGACATTTATTAAAAACGACAGAGCCTCGTTCTTCGTATCACAGTCTCTTCATAGTAATCATCTTTGGAGTTTAGGGACCACTAAGAAACGACTACTTCAGTAGTTTCTTGCATTCCTCAAGCTATACTTTTGTACAAAAGAGAAAACATATGTACCAGTTGATAAATGTGATCTTTATAGTCATTTCCAACGAAAAGGGACCATATTATTTCATTCATATAAAACCTATATTAGATTCTGTGTACAACAGAAGAAAAAGAGCATTAGTTTATTTCCACATTGCAATATTGAGATTCTGTGTTTTGAATTTGAATGTGTCAGAAAGGCTTAATGAGAGTGTACAGTGTGTATTTACATGGTTGACAGGTTTTCAACCTCAATATTAGAAATAGATTTTGCACTTGTTGTATAATACTGCACTAGTTCAATGAGAAAATACTACCAATAAGTTGATAATGAATAGGTGAGATATCTCACACATTTGTTGTTATTTTAGTTTCTTTTTACATGAAACTGCAAATTATGTAGATGTACGAAACCTATATATTTGACAGCCTCGTTGCTATCTTAGGCGGTCAATAGCAAGCCCCATAACCTAATCATCGGGATAGACATGAGATACGTTGTGAGAAGTCAGATAAGTGTGAAGAAAAAAAGTTTTAAAAGAAATCTTTAATCATTTCAAACTGTAGCTGATTGTGGCTAATGTAGAAAAATCTCGTGCCTGATTTACTGGAGAAAAATCTCTTGCTAGATTTTCTGGGAATTAGAATGAATTTAAAACTATCCCTCGTTTTGCATTACATGAAGAAAGTTGTGTCCTTACATAAAATCGCTTGACCGTCAATTCATGAATTGTGTTTGAGATACCCGAGTATATTTCTCACTGCCATCTACGATGACCTGCAGTATTTATTTCCAAAATTCAAGTTGGTATACTTATCTTGCGATATACTTATTACTTTGAAAAGAAATAGAGTTTCGAAACATGTAAGGTAACTGATTCACTTTGATCTACATCAGTTACATTTATTATATGATTTAATCCCTATGACTTGTCACAACTTTCATTTGAAACATTTCTGATACAATGACGCTTACATGTCAGTATTTTATTAGGAAGTCAAACAAATACATATACAAGAAAGTTTACAAAGAGAGACATGAAAGAAACCAACCCACCGGGATCTCACATGATGGAATTTAACTAAAGTAACTGACCATGACTCAGTCTTCTAGGCAATTACTTAGCTCCCCAACCGTGTTTTAATGGATCATCTTTTTATTTTTATATGCCTTTTTGAAGTGTGTATCTTTGATCTGAGTCGAATTGGCCAACGATTTGTTTTGTGATTCGGTCTTGTCAAAATGTTTTAAGATATTTCTGTAAACTACATGAACTTAACCTTTGATGCTTGTGGTGTAGGTCTGTCCAGGCCTATCTAAGCACTGCGGGTTGTTAACTACTTAATACAAGACTTGATAATAAAGACTTACATGATGAAAATACTGTAAATGCTGGTTGCCTTATTATTCGGTAAATATTTCTTTTCTATTACTATATTTGTAATGTGTTTTTGAGAAAAACTAATTGGAACTTAAGACGTACAAGTAATCTACGCTACTTATGTTTTATGCATTAAAGGAAACTTTGCACATAATTGCAGGATGGCTATTTTTCAATTTATTCTAATGAGCAGGTTATTCACAACTTGCACTATCAATGTATGCAAAATGGAAGGAAAACTCCTAGTTTACACACAATTATAAGAAGTCAAAAAACTTGTATTTTTTTTCATTTTTAAGGGAAATCCCCTAATTAATGACATAGCAAGGGAAGTTACTTGGGAATCCCATCTGTCCTTAGAAGGGAATCCCCATCCCTGTAGAATTTCTAATAAGGGTTATGCGCTCTAACCCAAATTTTACATATTTGGCACAATGCAACCCATGATAAATTAAAATATATACTCATCTACTACCATTTATTAATCCATCCGACGCAAGAGGCCCGTCCAGGATGATTGACATCCATTATTTTCTGGCCATTGTCTTTTTCTGAGGATATCTAGATACAAGAGAGAGTTAAAAGGGATATTAAGGATTATAAAGAATGAGAATCATAAGAAATTTGGTACAAAAATTGCTCTTTTAAATCCCTTGAAATGAAGTAAGTTTTACAATTACTTAAAGCCATACGAGTATCGCTACTTCTATAGTACAGAACTCTCCCACTAGGTGGCCTATGTTGCCAACAGATCACCTTTTGCTGCTACAAAAATATTTATTCCTTTAAGTGTCCTTCTGTGATATATACTACATAATGCCAGCCCAAATAATGCTACAAAAGTATTTATCTTTCCACTCCAGGGCATTCGATGTGCTATAATTTTATTTTCATTAGAAAACTTGATAGAGACCCTCTATTAGGATAAGTACTGGAGGGATGGGAGAGAAACCCTCCATTTAGAATAAGTACTGGAGGGATGGGAGAGAAGTCCGTGACATTTCTAAACGTATAGCCTGTCACCTTGCTTAAGTCTAAAGTAATTAGTTCTACTGCTATCGAACAAGATTTTTTTTCAATAAATGTATGCCCGTGCAAAAAGGGATTAGAAGTAAGCATTGTGGCCTTACTTGAATTATCATTGCGGCTTTGCCTATTTGGGTGCCCTCACCAGGTGTTTTTCTTTACATTAGGTTAGTTTGTTTTATCTATGAAGTTCCTGTTTTTGTTTTAAAGTTCTGTAAAACTCTTAAACGATGTAGTTAACATGGACTACTTAATACTTTGATCCCAAAGGATGATAAATCAATACCATGCTTTCGAGTTTATGATATCTCAAGTTGATCAGTGTCCCACAAACCGGTTTAGACCCTATAACCTAGCCTAGCGCGCAGGCCAGGTCGGATGTTGTAGCCTTGCGAAAACCCGGTCGGATGCCAGCCTACCTATAACCATACAATGAATAGCTTATAGCCAAAATCGTTTTGTAAAATAATCAGTTATATTGTGAATGCACACTGCAGATTTAGAAGGAGAAGAAAATATTTTTGGAAATAAATTCACAACGGACCAAGCACTTTTTTCATTGCAAAACAAAACAAAAAATGTTAATTTGATTGACAGAAAACTCATGCGTATCACCGTAACGTATATAATTTCCCTTGCAATTCTTTTTCATAAGCATACGGAGCTAGAGGGGTTAAATTGCCTTCTAGCACACAAAATGAGTAAATGAAGAGTGAGCAAGAGAGAGCAAATAGATACAATTTTTAAATATTTATTCAGCAATATATTTAATTTTAGACTAAAATTAATAAGATTGTAATGTACAATTAAAATGGTAACACTTTTCTCTTTATTTATGGCCGACAATAAGCCTATCCCAGTTTAATGCTTTGCATAAAACAAAATTAACAAAAGCAATTTGGCTGACAGATTCCTCCTAAAATATGTAACTTTCAGCTTCATATATTGGCCTTTTTCCCATAGGATCCAATGTTAAAGCCTGTCAGCCCAATCTATGATGTCCAACCTATTTTGTGTGAAATACAGCATTTGATTGCTGTCAAACCAGCAAATCTTTCAGAAGCTAAAACTTAAGAAATCACAATGGCTTAGAAAGACTTGGGGATATAGAAAAATATAGTTCTCGTTTATTTCGGTAAACCCAAATTCAGGAGACAAAGATGGCTTACATGGTAATTTTGTCCAACCCTTTTCTAACCCCGGGATTTGGAATGGATTTATCCAATGTGGGATGGGCTTATTACTATCTCATCATTCCTTTCACGGATCTAATCATTACAAATTCCATCAACGCTGATACCTTGGTGTTCATATTCTGAAAAGCAACGTAGTCGTTCCTATGATATCACAGATATTGTTTCGTTTTTACAGATCGTCTGTACCATCAAGAACCCTAGCCTTAAACCTGCTATTCAACTTGATTGAAAGCATGAATACATACTTGGACGACATTTTCTTTTTTTTGAGGCCCAACAACCATTTGTATCCCAATTTAAAACCAACAGCCTCGTATTTACCTTTCTTTTTCACCTTCATTGGTTCAGGATAATGTCATCATAATATGTCATACAATGTAACAAGAAAGTATACTACAGAATGTAATATGAGACTATGAGTACTCGTTGTCGAATGTCAAGATGTGACTTTTCTGCATTGGAAAGGAAAGTTTAATGTGTGCAGTGAAGGTAGGACATTGTACCCGAGATATGAAAGCTACTACATTTGTATTAAATAATACCACTATGTATTGAAAATCAATTATAAGATATGAACCTAAGATATGTGCTGCGATAAAGATCGAGATACGTACAACGTAATTCAAATAACGAATATGGTTCTGAGCTTTGGAACCAATGTACGATTCCAAGCGGAATCTATGCGTGCGTGTCTTTTACTTATATACACCAAATCGGAAAGACACACTATTTTTTCTATATCTGTTAATATAAAAGGTCCTTAAACGTAAACAAAAATTTTAGAAATATGATTTATAAAACTGGGATACAATCCACAATGATGCCTCTTACAAGTTTTAACCAAACACCGTAAAGCTTAAGGTCGCAAAAAGAGTTTGTTACAACGTATCTGGACCCATGAATTATTTTTTCTAATCAACGCGTCTTCGTCTCAAAGCATACAATTAGTTCATTTTACACTTAATCTTTAACATTTCACGATCATTATTTGGTATGCTTCAATAGGTTAATATAACTTGCTCTTAGAAGAAGCAAATGCTTTCAGTTATACAAACAAGTATATACGTGTATAAGTGACATTAAAAAACCTGGGTTTCACACATCAACTGATACAATTTTTTTCAGCAAATTTCTTGAAGACAAAGGTAGAGTGTGGGTTATTCCACGGTACTTGAAATACAAATTGGAATGTGCTGCCGATAACTTGAACAAAATAAAAGCATGAAAATATTCCGGTTTCTATCATTCTGATCAACTATGGTATGTACAATTAAAACAAATAATTCATTCATGTAACACCATTTGGGTGTGATAAATTTCCATAATCAAGAATGGAAACATGTAAAATACATCTCCCTAAATATTACAGATCTACCTTTATAATTTCATAAGTTCATACCGGGTACTTGCTAAATTAATATCACTGCTCTATTCTTGGTTATCAAATCATTTGCAGACAGTTAACCCGTTATCCTCACCTTTGATAAATGCGGATAAGTATAAAAACGACTTTACGGATTCGGATATACGTCTGTACAACCAGACTATTTTTTGTTTGCCTTTTAGCAAATCTACAACTACTAGTAATATTTCTGGTCAATATGTCCTTTGTTCCAAGTGACTGCTTTAGTTTAAATATATTTCGACCAGTGTCTATACTATTAAAGCGAGAAAACATTTTTCTTTAAACTATCAACTATACATAGGCCTACAATAAATATGTCTCGTGAAAAAATATACTTGACATAACAGAGGAAGTAAAATTCAACATGAACTTTTAGAAACATTGCAATACACATAGTGTATTTCAATAACATTTCCTAAGAATATATATTTCAGTAAACAGCTTTACTAATGAGACAGGTCTTCATGGTGCTCTAATCTCGTACACCACCTTGAGTATAACGACGACTAGACTGACCACGGCTACTATACTCCCGATGACTATGACGACGATGTCCTTAATAAAGACGCCCCTGGAGAGGTGTGGCCGGCACAGCTTGATGTGGAAGAGGCAGGGTAGGATGAAGGCCAGCGGGCAGCTGCCCAGGGCTCCTGTGGGACAGAGAACGCCGTCTTGATCAATGCATGGTCACAAGGCATCATCCTACTTTTAAGAAATATGCACCACTTAAAATTTATAAGATCAAAAAACTAGTATAATTTAAACTAAAACTGCCTTTCTATAGTAAATGAAAATCTCTAATAGAGAATCCATTTTTTAATTGAGAAAATATCTATGATTATTGTTTTCAAACATTACATAATTGTTTAAGTTTCATCTCACAATGCGATGGAATGACAAATAAGATTTTACAAATACTAGTCTATCAATTTTATAATACACTGTATAGTAACAAATTGACCTACCAACAAAAGCACTGACATACGCAAAAACGTCCTTAAATGCAACAGCCAAGCCGCCGATGAATACAGCCACACAGACTCGAAACGTGTTTCTCTTCCAAGTGGCTACCTACAAAAAGGTGATTCAAGTGTGCATAGAAGCCTGTTTAATTGCTGACAGTCATGATATGCATTAACAAATAGTTTCATGAATGAATTCCTTTTTAATGTCATAGGATGAAACAAAAAAAGACATTTCTTTGTAACTTTGTATGTTGGGGTAGTTTAACATCCGGGCAACCAAAAAAAGGTTTTTTCCAGACTGCAAAAAGTAATGCTTTTCAGCTTACAGGTGATCATATCTATAATATGAATTAGAAGAAACCTGCCACTGGGTGCAATACCCTACTTGTCGCAAGAGTGGCAAGGGGTCTTTCATTTGCAATGTCCCATAGAAAGGACACCACACACCCAGCCTTTGATGACCCTTTTGGGTACACAGGGTAACCTCTTTGTAACTACATCCAATGATAAGAGAATAGACTAAGAGATGGCAGTACTCTCTGGCTTGATGAACTAAATCAAAGATATCGAGTGACGATTAATCTCGGGATTAACAAAGTCAAAGATCTTACTGAGTCCGGGACTTCTTTGCCGATGTATGTTTCGGGCGCATTCTCAGCATCGTTCTGGGACTCGATAAGTGGCTGGGTCTCATCATACACTAGAGACGTGGCACTGCTCTTACTTGACGACTTGGCTCGGGCCGGACCAAAGACTGCACCTACAAAACATACACTTATGAAGACAAATCACGCATGGCACTTAACTAAGAACATCTATCCTAATTAACAGGTAGAACACGCTCGTCTTTTTTGGTAGAGGAAGATTTTCTTACAGTTTGAATGGCGAAAGATCTAATAGCAGCAGGTTTGAAGCTGGAGTTTCCTCTTGCAATCATTAAATCTGATGTTTCTCACTCAAATTGCATATATATGTTTGTACATTAAAAGTAATGATATCCTTTTTCCTTTTGATAAGTATACATCATGATGATAAATTATACATTTGTAAGATACAATTATATGACCAATTACCATGGGGGGGGGGGGGGTATACATAGGCCCAATTAAAAAACAACTCTACGTTTTGGATCTTTGCCAATATGTAAAATATCAAGGGGTGACCATAACAGCGCTACAAGGCCTTAATGTGTAACCGAATATTAAGTCAAGTATATTGGGGCTAATTAGCAAATTGGTACAAATTAACTGAGGCGGGAAGAGCCCCCTCACACACAGTATATCTATTTAAACACCAGTGGGCAGGTCTCTGCCAGGATACTGACCTTTTCAGTCAACACTGAGAGGTCAAACCATGTAGGCTTACTCCTACCACCGTTACCCATCCGCCACTCATGGGACCTAGCCCTTATAATTCAGATGTCAGAGGGCCCTAACACAGAGACACTAACTATATACCCAAGGAAATATAATCACATATTGACTTTTATCTATTTCAACTTTATTCGTTTGTGTCCTTCCTATGTTTCGTGTTGTTTTATTTAATGCTTTATGCCCCATTTCCTCTGTCGCCTCTTTTGTTGATTATCATACCTTCAGAGAACAAGGCGCCCTCGATGATCTCGATGACGGGGTAGACCTGCAGGGGGTAGGTGAGCAGCACGGCCGTGATGAGGGCGACGTTCACCACTATGATGAGGGCCCCGGTCTGCGGCAGGTTCTGTACCAAGATCTGCGCCGTATTCTCGCCGTACTTGAGGTAGCCCAGGATGGCCGACAGCATCAGCATCGACGAGAAGACCCCGACTACGGAGTACAGGCAGGTCGGGTAGCGGTGGTGGTTGCCGTCCATTGAGGATTCAATAGACAGGATCTGTGAGTGTGCAGTAAAAAGATGTTGTTATGGTTGCTTGGATTTTGTTATCATTTCTTATCGACTCCATTGTATCCCAAAAACTTTCTTGGACATTGGACCTTGTGTCCGACGTTAAACAGCATTGTCTTACCGAACTGTTCCGAACTGTTCAGGGTGCCCACACTTTTTCAAAAATCAATTTAAGACTTTTTAAAGACCTATTTAAGACAAAAATTCGACAAATTTAAAACCTATTTACTACCTGTAAAGAAAAATGTCTTCCCGTAATGCTTGATATATGAATGCATTGACAATCATATAATTTTCAAAACACATCCCATTTAAGACCTTTTTAAGACATCCTGCAAGCAAAATGTGAAATTTAAGACCGTTTTATGACCTTTTTAAGGCCGTAAATTTGAAAAAAATCAATTAAGACCTTTTAAGACTTTTTAGGACTTGCGTGGGCACCCTGCAACGGTTCATGGTGATTGAAATGTTAGACGCAGTTATATGTTAATAAATTTTCTGTTTCGAACGTAATGATACATAATAACAAAATCACATGGATTAATAAACAACACATTGGACAAAACGTACAACGTCTTCTGTTCTTTCTGACATTGCTGAACACCGTCAGACCTTTGCAGATGTCCGACAGTTTTTGGGTTACATGGAATTCAGCTCTGGGTTGTTGGGTTGGATTGTTATATAGAGTTCAGCTAAAATATAAAAATGAATGAATTGACTCTGTAGCAGGCCTGGGAAGAAGAGATCTTTTATCAATGCCAATCTTGTTTGTCAGTCTGGAAAGAACCCCGAGGGGTTGGCCGGACGTTAAACTACCCAAAAAAACAAACCCAGATAAACAAACAATCTTGTTTGTATCCAAATTGATTTGCTTTGTAATTAATTACAGAAAGAATGTTAGCGGAACGAATCTGCTGGCAAATATGTTCACACACAAAAATGATACAATCCATCATTTCCACGAATACTAAATTGATTTTCTATAATAGACCTCTAATTCCCAAGCCCACAAATAATGATAGCAGATAATATGTATCAATATGTGAGATAAGGCATCGCCCGCATTACATTGAAGTCTTATCACTTCTTATCAGCGTTTTCTCTCCGCATGTTATACAACGACCCATGGGGTGAGGTGAGGTGAAGTGACACCATTCTAATTTATGGATTTAATAAGGTTCGGTAATATAACTAATTAGAAGTGGTATGCGTGAAAATGCTATTCACGCGCTGATCACTTCCTTCTTTGTTATTCAAATCATTAGAGTATTGAAAGGGCTCGTCTAAGAAATATTGTAGGGGAAAGGTACATGTTACAAAATTTGTGTACGTTATGATTTGATGCTGCCTTATCTCCAAATAATTATGTCAGATCCTGAAAACATGGCATTTGGGCTGCATGGAACAAGAGTTATGAAACCATTTACCCCAAATAGCAAGGTCAAAGTCAGGTCAAAGGCATCACGTCATGACAGCGTACATCTGTAAAAGGCTTAAATATAAGACGAATATTAGTAAATGCTTGAAAATAAAATTGCAAAGCATAGCATAATTGTGTTGCTTGGAGGGAAATGAGGAACACACAATAACAAGTCAAATAGTATTGTATATAAATTTTCCGACGAAGGAAAAGGAAATAACTTCTTAAATGTTGTAGTAGTTGCTGAATTTAGTTTTTCATTACAAACTGATCGTATTAGTTCCTCTATAAAAGCAAAGCAGCAGAAAAAACTTGCGTGGATACTGTAAGCAGCAATTCCGAATATAACAGAGCATATTTCCTTCGCGTGCTAAAACATTTAATCAAACATTTTAAACATGTTATTCTGTGTTCTTCAAAAAGGTTTCATGCCGATTTCATATAAACATATCATAGCATCGAACTATTTGAGTAATTCGTCAAGTATGCAATAGTTATAGCCTACGTTTAAGCAAGTTTTTCTCTTCCCTTAACATTGGTGGTCCAAAATCTTGATTAAAAAAGCCTATAACTTAATTTTCAACTAAACGGTTTGTAACTTAATTTCAAAGAAACATTTTTATAGGTACTTCGTTTTTATGTCAAAGTGGGTACATACTAATCAATTACCAGAACAACTTGCTCGCTGACTTATAAAGATATCAGTTATTCGATGTGAATAGTAGAGTTGCATTTAGATCTAGGGGGCGGTACAAACGATGAGGATAAAAGAATACTATGTGTATTAGATCTGACTTGAACTCACCGTGCCTATTGCTTCGTAAGAGGAAGCCGCCTGACCGAGGAAAACGGGAAACGTAGCCCACTTGAACCATACCAAGTCATCAGCGAGCGTAAAATCTGAAATTGTGGAAAAAGTATCTTATATAGGACATCAAGGGCATATACAGATTTTTCTATAACTCTTTTTATAATTTTCAGCTACATCTTTCATAATTTCAGCTACATCCTGAAATCGCGTAAGAGTAAACAAGTATAAACTAGAACACTTTGTATTTGACCCATCATATTGATGATCATTATTCAACACCAACTTAGGGTCCACATTTCTGGCCATATTGGGTCTATGTTTTCGCTTTTACTCGAGGTTTTCCGAGTGATTTTCGGATGATGTTATTGTTTCTCTTATGGAAAAAGTGACAACGTTTTTGTGCAAAAAAACAAACATTCGGTTACTACAAATGCTCTAAAATTGAATTATAGTCCATAACCGTTAAATGTAACTTCACAACTACAAGAGTGAGTTACAACAACAACATAGCCGCCTCATAATAAAACACTCAGAACCTTACTGAAGATTTGAAAAAATATGAGGAAACAAAATTCTACTCACTTGCAATGATGTAGGCTACTACCGCAAAGTAGCCTGCGGACATGGTACCATTGGCGAGCAAACTGACGAAACCCATGATGCGGACGTCACGGAACAGGGTGAAGGCGATGAAGAGGGGTAAAGGTAGGATGACGAGCAGCGCGAGCGGGGGGAGCCACATGTATGTAGACGAGTGGTGGGTAGGGGTAGGTGGGGCTTCAGTTGTGGTAGGTCCAACAGGCGTTGTCGGCTTTGTGCTAATATTAGAGGTCGGTCCCACAGGTGTTGTTGGCTGTGTGCTAATATTAGAGGTCGGTCCCACAGGCGTTGTCGGCAGTGTGCTAATATTAGAGATAGGGCTGGGTGAGCTGGTATCATTTTCTAATTTAATCACTGGTGAGTTAATGTGAATTGTATCTGAGGGTGAGATTGCTTTGAGTAGTTGGCTGTCGCTCATATGACCCTGGTGATATAATAATCCAGGAACTTTTTCCAGTCCACCTCTAAGAACCCCCAGTTGCTGCACGGCGGCCGTAGCGGGCTGGGTGGTGGAGTTCTGAGCCTCCTGGTTGGCTGAGGATATCAGACTGTATATATTAGACCCGATGAAGATGTGGTAGGTCATACAGAACCCTACCTGGGTGATCACCAGGAATATGTTGACGAACCTGCCTCCCCACTTGCCGAATGCCACCCGGCCTATGTCCGAGTAGGTCATGGTCCTCTGCAGCCGTCGGTACATGAGCTGCTCCTCGGCTGAGTGGTGGCGGGGGGACGAGGACCCCAAGGCGCGCCTTTTGCTCATCACTGTTCTGATGGCATGGTATTTGACTTTGACAATCAGATGGCAGCAGTGGGCTGTCAGCGCCGCAACGAGTACTAGGCCGGCAATCCCCAACTGGAAAATATTTCATCCATTTGTTAATTAAATCGATTCATACAAAGTGATGAACTTTACTTCTAATGACAGGGGAATGTGAGGAAGGGGTTTCTCTAGAAGTATTTATTGGTATACGAACATGATCACCAGGGTTGAAATTCGGATAGATAATTCATAAAATAAAGCGGTCCAATGATTATGATGTTTTAGGCCTTCATTACGAAGTAAATGCCCCAGGACAAATAAAGATCACACTTGAAAGCCTAAACTATAGTAAGGTAATGAAGGAGACTGACTTATCAAACTTACACCGATCCCTGCCTGTCGTATGCCAAAGGCCAGGGACAAGTAATTTGTCCCGATGAATGATTTTAGGAGGTTGGCGAAATCTGCAACATCGTGGTACCATTTCTTTTCTCTCCTGAAATCCAACACAAATAGAAATGTTTATTAATATCAGGTGGACATTATCATTTTAAAGTGAATCTCAACTTTTAAATGGTGGCCCCATTAAAATTCGCCGAAGGGGGCCCTTGGAAGCTCAAGATATATTATTTCTAGGAATGTTCATGTGTATCACTGCACGCGTCGCACCGAGACAACAGCATGTTGAAGTAAATATACCCCCATACAAACATCTTTCTTCATAAATTTCCGTATCCACCACATGGTGCTTAAACTCCGTTATCTATACATATAAGAAAAAGCTTACTGTGACTGTGTGTGTAGCTATACTATTTTTGGTTCCCTGTTATCACGTGCTTCGTGCAGGCTAGTTTTGGCCTATTTTATAGACAAGACAAAAGCCCAGGAAAAACAAAAGGAGTATGCATCTACTGGCTATATATATCTTTTGAAAACTTGTTTAACGTCCCTTCAAAAATATGAAATCCATAGATCTACAGTTACAAATGAAAAGTAGTCTACCCAGTGAGTGCTATCTTTCCTTAAAAAAACATTAGAAAAAAAAGTTACTAATACCATGAATGATAAAACCTTATAGATAGATGCTAAAGGCAGGTGAGGGAATCTGGACTTGTCAACATGTTTATCTACAATGAACCTTGATTACAGGTGTAAAGAAGTAGGTTACATCATCAACTGTTAATGACAGGTTCACAGGTCAAAGGTCGGCAGGAAACCAGTGGCAAACTGATTACAACAGGTAAAGTAAAACACAGGAATTATTGGTCGAAGAACATCTGAGGTTTCTAGTTTGTTCTCGGAAATATGATATTTTGCCAATTCACCTTTCAAACATCACAGTGAAAGTTTTCGTCCTAGCAAAGGATTTTTGTTCATATTTCAAAGGTTCAATTTGATACCTGACCAATCATGTGTCTACACCATATACTAGCCATGGTTCGACTTCAAGAGGTGAGAAGGAGAGGACCTCTGAGGCCTTTTTGAAAAAGCACCACTATGTCTGTACATAGATCTAGATCTACATGGTTAATGAGACAGATTAGGATTATGAAAAAGGGGAGCGCTAATGGACAGTTGGGAACTAGGGAGACACCCAATTGAACCTATGATATCGATGGCTTTTATGTACTTGTTAAGGCTAGAACATGAAATTAAGGATCCCCTTTAACCTTAGCATTTCAAACAATGAAAAGGGAGAATCGCAGACGCCTGAAATATATTGAATACTTTCTATGGAAAAACTAAAAAGGGTGTAGGGATATATGACTGGCCCCCTCGGACTGGGGAAAAAACAATCGCATATCTTCAGTAGCTCTAGATACAGAGAAGGCCCCCTGACATTTATGTTAAAAAGTTTCAAGGTTTCCTAGCTGATGATGGGATCAGTAATGTGTATAGTCAGTGTATATTATCTACCAAATATAGATAAATCTTAGTCTGGAAGAGGACAACAGCATAAGCAGCTACAAAACAGAGATTTACATCCCCAAAATATGCATGAAGTGAGCTTTATCCACTATAGATCTATATGTTACAGACAGACTATAAGCAGAACTGTAGATAGTCTATCTTGGCTAAAGGGGAAAAAGGCTACAATGACATCTGTCAACACAGTCACTCTTCTATTTAAATATAACCAACTCTTCAGCACCACTCTAGGAGTCCAACAATCGAGTCCTATATTTTCAGCAAGTCAACATGTAGAATCCAATGGATTGGTAGGAAAAAGCTAAGACTCCGGTCGTAATCTCGGCTAGACTGAAGAAATGTCAGAAAACGTCAACCATAGGTCTATTTAAGTGTCCAAAAGGTCGAAAAATGCAATAGTCAGTCTGAATACCGTTAGATAAGTAGACTAATCTAGAGTTATTTTTGTGATGGTAGTCTAACAGAATATCTAGATATAGATCTACCAAATCACAGTGCCAGCTGCCTGTTTCAGGGGCAGACCCAGAGCCAGTGTTGTAAGGGGGGCAAACCCTGACCCCCTCTCCCCCTATAAAAATGAAAATTGAAAACACCAGATTTACACAGATCTTCCAATTCTCCCAACCACGGATAGTCTAGCCTTTTATTTTAATTCTACCTGCAGGTTAGCCCAGAACAGGATGCATGCTGGGTAATATGTCGACAAAACTTATGGATTTATCATAGAAATTTTCATAAAATGTACCATTATTTGGAGATTATCATTGAATAAATCTAGCCATCATTCTTTTTAAGATTAATAACCATAACATCTATAGATCTATTTCCTGAGATGTTTGGAAATTCGTTCATTATTGATAGATAGATAGAAATTATTCTGCTTCTTTCTACAGTTTTTCTAGGGCTTTTGTCGACAAAATGAGCCCAAATTAACCTGCAGGTGCTGAAAATACTGTAAATCAGCTATCCGTGGTAGGGAGAACTAAGATACCAAAATTTTCTCTTCAGGGTCTTGGGGGGGGGGGGGTGCCCCTTTTGGCAGTTTTCGCCCCCACTGCTCTTTCGTTTCCACTAGCTGTCACAACACAAAGCCAGGTCTGCCCACTTTGGACTCAATGTGTGACTTGATCACTACAATCCCATAGTTGACTTACCCTTTCGGAGATTTTTTGTGATTTGGTAGAAAGTCTGACTCTGAGGCAAAACTGTTTCCGTCCATACTTTTCGTAGGTCTAGTTCCTCCTCCCGTTGTGGTTGATAGTGGATCATTCTTATCGTTGTCATTGAAGGTGACAGAGCCATATCGAATTCCTTTAGAAGGCTCAGACTCTTGTTTTTGTGCCATAGTCATTGATTTTGCGTGACAAGCTACCAAATAGGGGTCACTTGTCCTCCTTTGCCCTGGAACCTGAGTTCCGCTCCACGCTGCTTCGCCTGCTGGTGTTTTTCCACTCAGCTGTTCGCGATTCGACTACGTATCTAAAGCAATAATTGTGACTATGCGCGACAGTCAAGTAGGAAGACTAATCCTTCAGCCCATAACTCAAAGACTATCTGACAAGTATAAAATCGATAGTTCCTTTGTTGCACTAACTTTTGCTTATTTCAAGCTCATTTTATTCTATTTCTACCTACCATAGTTGCGATTTGTTCACAAGTAATATCAGGTACATAGTCGAACAAGTAAAGCGAACTCCATTCGCAACGTGCGTTATTTCCAATACAAAAATAGAAGTAAACATCAGCTTGAAGAGTGATGTTTACCGAATTTGTCTTTTCTAAGAACTGTTTCCATTGGTGCATACTTTAGCGGAAGTTAAACCCGGACCAATCAAAATAAAGGTAACAAGTTGGCTCATGGTGGATTTTGGCGTCAATTTTGAACGGAATCTTCGTGGAAAATCTATTATCTTTCGTATATCTGTCGGCTTTGTTTTTTTTGCGACTATTTGTATGAGGATATCTTGTGTTGGTGACATGTAAGTAGAAATTACCCTTTTTTCATTATCGTTTCCCTACATTTGGCAAGTTTTGCACATCATGAAATCATCTGGGCGATAATACAGTTGATTGTTGTTTATTTTGATCCAGGGTTTTGATCATTAAATTTTGACTTTTGAGTGTCTCAGCTAGCCAATGTTTACTTTGACCGAGCAAAAACAGCAAAGTCTGGAGGTTTCTAGGGTTTTACTGAAAACTTTGTAAATAACGTCTACACTTACACTAAGTTACAGTTACAGTTTTTATTTTGCAAAGCTTGCTTGAAAGAAGGTAGAAATAAATTCAAATTGCTCAGACTCAGAGATTTCAATGAATTCGCCCAACAAACTATGAAACTTTACAAAGCCTCAAAGGTGGCCTCCCAGGCGGGACACTCAGTATTATGAAGGTAGATACCAACTGCGAAACTACAGCCTCTCCAGTCTCCCTTGGCCTGGGGGATTTGACAGCCTCACAACTCAAAAACTACCAAACTTTGATAGCCGCCCCCTCCCCCCTTTTTTTTCAGGATAGTTCATTGACAGCCCATGTAAAAGGATTCATAGACGATATGCCCTACAAGCGTTCTGCCCCACGGACGTTCTGCCCTTGAATGTCCTGCCCCCTACCCTATTAACAGGGGCGGATCCAGGAATTTAAAAAAAAAAAGAAAAAAAAAAGGGGGGGGGGTGCTATAGCATAATTTTCACCTGTGAAATTTTACAAAAGATAAAATTTTGTCTAAAATATCTAAGGTGTTGCAGCTCCCGTCAAATTCGCACTTCATGCGCGAAAAAAAGGTGTGAGGTGCGAGGTGACACATAGTCTGGATCGTATTATCAGTACCCATCTGTGTTAACCTGTCCCTATAAAAGTAAAAAATAATATTTCAGTTGCCATGGGTAAAGGGAATAGGGCAGATCATCCTGGAAAATAGGGCAGATCGTCCAGGGCAGAAAGGCAATAGGGCAGATCATCCATATACCTGAAAAAGATCATTTGACAATAAATTTCTTGGTTCCAATCAAATTTCACTTTTTCACAAAAATTGCAAAGTTTAGGAAAATTATGTTAGAGCATCAGAAAATTTGAGGTCTAGCAACTGGTTTGTTTCAGGATTTGTTTAGGGCAAAAAAAAACAGGAAAAAAAAACTTGTTGTGTTCAGGTTACCCGACCTACCCTAATTTGTTTGCCCTGCCCTAACATCTTTTTAGGAATTTTAAAACTTGTCTTCCCAAAAATTCATAATAATTGACCAGAAAAGCATGGAACACCCTGTTAAAGCTTAAAGATGCTGAGGGCATGTATTATAGTTCTAAGCTGGAAATTGATATAGAGGATGTATAGAATAATATCATCTCAATTTTCAACGCTGTCCGGACCTATTTTCAAAAAAAAATCTACCTACCTACCCTATTTTCTGGACTTATGTTACCTGAACACAACAATTTCTTTTTGTTGGCCTAAGTAAATTATAATCCAAGGCTCAAACTCAGTAATGAAGGCCCCTTGATTTTGGTGAGGGACCCTCGATTTCAAAAGCTAGGGGCCCGACTGGCTCCTGGATTTTAAGTCTTTTGTACTCCATCTGATCACTGTGAATATGTTGTTGATTATATACGGTTTACTTAATAAGCATGTGTAATGACCATAATTAAATTTCCGAAACTTGACATACAAACTTGAAATAAGTAAATGGATGTAGGCATCATGAGAGACTATTACGTAGATGAGAGTTTAAAAAAAAACAAAAAAAAAAACGTGTTTTTTTTTCTCAAAACGGACCGAGTTCACCACACTAATTACTATATCGAGAATGGAAAAGTTTAAGATTATAGTAAATGCCTGATGTCAACTGGTTCACGGATAGGATTAAATCATTCTCTGTCCAAACATAGATTTTGCAGTCATGTTTTTAATGTATTTCTGTACGATTTTGAAACAAATTTTAAATACCATTGCAGATTAAGCAAAAATGAGTAACTTGGACAAGGCTGACGAGCGGCTCCTGCTAGTTGATGATCTAATCAAGGTGTTGGATAGCCATGATTCGGAAATGGTGGCCCACGACTTGATGAAGGTCAACCTGGAGGCATGGAATAATGTTCACGTTGCTGTCAACAATCAGATCAAGGCAAATATCAAAGGTAAATAGGGTTAAGAGATATCTGGTATATATGACAAAAAATAGTAAACGTACTGAACCATGGGCATAATGTACTTCCTAAAATTATGGATAAGGGAAAGTTTAGTTATTTGTCAAATTTTTGTCTTGACAGAAATAGCTACAGGGGATAGTAACGGCCTTTAGTTTAGAACAGTGCAAGAAACTTAGGGAGATTGTGGTGCACATCCAGGTGCACAATTGAAAAAAAACAACATGAATCCGACAGCAACACTGTACCGCGGATGCGATGTGAACTGACAATTTCAAGTACTGCAGAATTCACCCGACCACGGATAGCAAATTTAAAATTTTATCTGTAATGAACACACTTCCAAACCAAATTCCAGAATATTAAAGTCATGCAGGTACAAATTGAAAATAAAAACACATTAATGAAAGATTATATGTTAAGCCATGTGACTTGTTGACATATTTCCCAACATGCACCCTGATCCAGGCTAGTCTGCGTGTAACATATAAGTTATTAACTTAAGCTATCCTTATGTTGATTTAAACTACAACCATTTGCATGTGCTACTGGGCACAGATCGGCATGGTGCCAGCAGATCTTCCCTTAAATGCTAAGCGCCTCGCCATTCCTCTTGGGGGTTGTGAGTGGGACAGCCCACCTTCAAGAATGACTGATGTTGCGCCAGTGTGTGTACCGATATATTTGTAGTACAGTGCACTGCTATCACTGGTCACTATGACTAATTTCGTATCTAAGTTTGTTTTTTTTTATTGGTTTTATATCCACTATAGTATGTCAAGTGCCAGTGTATTTTTTTTCTATTTCATTCAACGATTACCCAAGTAAAAACTACTTTATTTTTTATTCTAATGACATTCTCCTTGCATGATTATAAGTATTACTTTCTGATGTATTTTCACAACATTGAATGGCCCATTACTTCGAATAATTATAATGATTTTGTCCACCTAGCTCTGACAGAAGAGCATGATGCTGAAATGGAGAAAATTGAGGCAGCCAGCGCGAATAAATCTTCGAACCTGACCGAGTTGGAGCAGAAGAAAAAAGACGCAGAGGATCACGTGCAGGAAGTTTCTCAACAGGTGGAAGTTCTTAACACGAAGTTAGAAGAGTGCCAGAAAGATGCAGATGAGCTGCAACAGAAATATCTGAAAGTAAAAGAAGAAACAACACAAGACTTGGCTAGTCTAAGGTGAGGTGGAGCCACACGGAAGGAAATAGCTTCATTTGAACAAAACCTAAAAAAAACAGACATAGGTTTTCTAAAGATATTAGGCTAATTGGCCACTGATTAATTTGTAATAAAAACTCAAGTGATCAGCGACCCTGCCTGTCTTAAAGATTACTTGACTATCAATTACATGTGCATTAATGTGAGATAAGGCAAGTGAGCCCACTGCTATGTTTTGTTACAGAGCAGCCCACATCTATATAAGGCTCAACAAATTTAATTAAAATGAGGTTATCTACTTTTAATGAGTTGTCTGGTCTCGGGATTTTTCATAGTTTTGAATGCAAAGTATTCCCTTTTTCTGTAGTAAGATATTAATTATTATGACTGTACTAAAACACTTGATACAATTCTTGGTTGTATGTTTTCTCCCAAAGGTACATGGTCAACTTATACAACCACATCACCAACATCCGCTGGCAATACGACGCTGATCCCGAGGATATCAGAGGATGTATCCTTAAGTGTAATCACTCTTTTTCTCAAAATGTTATCTAATGGGGTGAATACGTTCCATTTAGTCTAAAGTACCAAATCCTATACCAATAATTTCTTCTTTTTTTCTTCTTTTTTTTCACTACTGAATTTGAGCCTTGGATTATAATTTACTTAGGCCAAAGCTGTGACAGCCCCGAATTGTCATTTCAAATGCGGTTGCTGTTCTTGTGCACATCTTGCCATGTCCTCCATCAAAACCGTATCAATAATTTAATGAAAACTCTTGCACTCAATAGTTTTTGTTAAATTTGCCGGCCATATTCCCTACTTTTTTCGTTTTTTATTCCCCCTTTCACATTGAATAATTTGGTTGAAAAAAATGTATTCAGTTTCCTTAACTTTAACCAGATGTATGCAACAAAAACAACGTGAAGCCTTTCCAACTCAATACCAAACAGAATTCACGATATTTCATCGCCAGTTACCTGTGGGACCTTATGGACGCATAGGAAAAACTAAAAATGTTGCTCACGTCAACCTATGTAATATCTGTAAAGATGTATCTAATGTAGTCTATATTTGGATAGATAAGACACAAAGCATACATGTGCGCTGCATGTCCGCTGCAGCACAGCTATTGAGATTCTGATTCAAATTGAATTCTTGATGTTTTTTTCATTGTAGTTTAAGTGCATGTGAGTTCTAAAATTCACTGGTCAGTTCTTATATTTGATATGGAAATGCGGACCTGGTGGTAAATAGTGTAGATCAGTGGCGGATTTAAGGGGGGGGGGAGAGGGGCTGGGATGCGCCGCCACTTTTTTGGGGGCAATTTTAGTCTTTTTTAATGTAAAATTCGTCCAAAAAGTAAGATTTTTTTTCCAATAGCGCGCCCCCCTTCTCAAAATCCTGGATCTGCCACTATGGAGATTGCCGACAATTTACAGAGATGCCACTTTTCCTTCTTTTTCCGGATTTCCGGATTTTTCACCGGAGCAACATTTTTAGACAAGTAATTTTAAGAAGAAAAAACATTACAATTGTATTCATATACAACAGATAGTATTTCTAAAAGCTCATTTTCCTATCAGAATCTACATAATATATGATTATATTCCTGTTATTTCTTCCTGCTTAAAATGCGGTATTTTCCTGCTTAAAATCCGGAAAGTCTGTTTCAACCATTTCCGGATTTTTCATGTTCAGAGAGTGGCATCTCTGAATTTACCGTATGTCATGATACTCTAAAGCTCTGATAGGTTTCCCAATTATGGTTGCTTTCTGTTCTTTTTTTTTCGAATCAAAGCGTTCATAATATATATCACCCTATTTTGTAACCCCTCTCTTCTATAAAAGTGGATGAATTTCTCCCAACCACGGATAGCCATTTTCTTAAGGTCTACCTGCAGGTTAGCCTATAAAAGGATGCATGCTGGGTAAAATGTTGACAAAGCTCAAGGCTTTAGCATGTAAATTTCCATGAATTGTGTCATTATATGTAGATTAATATTGTTGAATACTAATTATCATAATTTTCTAATAAGAATTCATATACACTTGAAACTTCCAGAGTTTTCTTGACAATTCACTCATTATATAAGAATATATTACAATCATTTGTTCATTTTCTATAGTTTTTTCAATTGTTT
Organism: Lepidonotus clava; assembly: GCA_936440205.1. Classification (NCBI taxonomy): domain Eukaryota; kingdom Metazoa; phylum Annelida; class Polychaeta; order Phyllodocida; family Polynoidae; genus Lepidonotus; species Lepidonotus clava. The sequence goes on from OW387135.1 coordinate 28,831,163, forward strand.
TGTCAACAAAATAAGTCCAAATTAGCCTGCAGGTAATTAAATTATTGAAAATCCGCTATCCGTGGTAGCAAGAATTGGATTTGCTGTTATTGCTTTCATTAATGAATCATTTAATCCTACCAGTTTGCTTACAACATTTTGAATTTAAGGAGAACAGCAATCCTTTATGACTTATATATTTATTTATCAATAGCAAAGGAATAAAAAAAGTACAGGTTTGCCAGTCCAAAAATCAAACATTTCAAGAATAAACCCTATGTTTATTACTAATGTTAATCACTTGCTCATGATTTAAAAGTTAAAATATGGGTGAAGATCTTGAATAGATATTCCTGAATATACATCTCAAGGATTACATGATATTGATATTGTAATAAGAATATCAACATAATTATAGACAATACAAAAGATCCAGCACCTATATCATGACAGTCAAGCAAATGTATAAGTATTGTGTTATGATATTCGTTGAAGAATAAACTTACTACGTACACCAAGTGAAATCTGCATATAGGTAATGTCATCAAGAAATGAGCCAAACATGGCTTTTGAACGTCATTGTAAAATCATCACATAGTATAGCAAACATTTGTTTTTGCACAGCAAAAACAAATATGCGTACAATATTTTGGGGGGATATACACATTATCTTAAGTCCTGAATAAATTATTTATAGCCACATATGCCCTTTATCAGAGTGACAATTGAAAAGCAATTAGGAATAGTAAACTTTTCCAGGCAAGGGTCCATTGAATAGCTGATAGTCAATTCTTTTCTTAGAGCCAAAACTGACAGATTTCAATCCTATTATCTTCCAAATTGCAAACCCTGATTCTTAACCGATAGCCTCTAGGAAATTTTGATATTGAACTCTTGATAACATTTTTCATTCCAAATATAAAGCGCTCAAATGATTTCTATGCAACTCTAACCACAACGCCTTAAAGGATATTTTAAAATGTATAAATCTAACTAACTACTCAACCTTAAATGTCATCTTAGTTATCCAAAAGGATCAAGCACCTTCTTATACATTGCAAAGGAAGGCTATAAGTCTTGTAAAATGGCATTATTAATAGCTTAACATAAAAATATGTTACTCCCAATAGGCAAGGCAACCCAAATAATGCCTGCAAATACCAACACATAATTATATCATGAAATTGTCATATTATCATATAAATCATAAAATAGTCACATCATATTCATGTGCAAGGAGTGAATGGAAAGCCTATGTGACATACGTGTTCAAAACGATAATGACCACCTTAAGGCTTACCACCTACAGAAGGAACTAGAAAATGACAGTAATATTAACTTTGAAGTATTTGTTGTGCCTAGTAGAGGGATGCAAGCTGGTGTTGATAAAATGGTGCAGGAGAGGAAACATGCAAACCCGGACTTAATACTTGTGCTAAGTGGTATTTGTGATGTTGTATTCAAGCATAAACAACTGGGCACCTATCACCTCCTCCATCAGGATATAGACGAGCTTGTTAAGCACTATATGAACCAGGTTAGTGAAACGAGAGACATGTTGGATTTATTCTTTATTGAAGCCAGAATCAGTTTTGGTCCGCTTACCGGAGTGGACTTGCATGCCTACAACACTCCAGAACGTAAAAATTTCACTGATGAGCAGCTCGATGAATATTTTGCGACAAGAACCCCTGACCCTACTCAGGGTATTATGGACGAGGCAGTTATTGAAATTAACAGGCGAGTGACAAAGTTCAATGGTTTGAGGGATCTTGGAACCCCCTTCACTGCCACGATAGTGCACAAGCACTACGGATCAGCCTACCACCACTGCTATCATCTACTGTATGATGGATGCCACCTCTCTACGAAAGTGAGGTTGTACTGGGCAGCCCAAATCTTGAAATATGTAAAGAAGGTCTTTAAATTAGAGTAGGGACTACCTCAAATTGAGGGGTCTTGGGATAAATTTTCCTATGTAAATACGTTAGGCATGGACACCCTAGTAGCCAAATAGCAATTGAATCTAACCCAGGATCCTCCAACATCGGGATGGATGGGCAGATAATCTGCTGGTCTGGTGCGGCCTAGGTTCTGTTTCACTTGACAAGTAAAATGAATCTGTGAGTACGATTTTTTCTTGCATGCATATCAGCTAGGAAATTCTTCCTAACATGTTAACGTAAACTAATTACTAAATGGACTCGGATGATCGCGCATGGAACGTGATGAGAGGAGAGGAAGGACTGTCATGGGAGAGAGGAAGGACTGCAACGGGTGACGTAGACTGACTGGTGCGGCACAAACTACATATTGATATGATAAGGAGTTTCTGAGTGCCTCAAATTGAGGGCTTAGACAAGTTAACAGCATGATTATTCTTAAACTAACTAGTAGTGTTGTTGAGCTGTCCTGGGTGGTACCTTGAATCAAGGGCCAAAACCGTGGCAGTAACACTTCACTTAGTTAATAAGCTGATGTACTAAAGCATGAACAAATTAATCTGATACTCGTTACTGTATATTAGCGATGCTTCTGAACATATAGACTATAAATATGTTATAATTGGAATGGTGGGGACACTGAATTAAAATTGCAGCTTATATCTAAGATGAAACGGCGTGTGGATACTAATCTACTTTATTTTTTATTATATGTACACTCAGCTGAAGGTGTAGTGGGAGATCACAATGTTTTAAAATTAATTGATAATGGTTGACATTGATTATTTCAAAGCAGTTAAAGGTCTCAAATTATGTCATCTTAACATAAGAAGTATTGGTAACAAAATTGAACAGCTAAGGCTCATGTTGTCCAAATCGGGTGTAACTATTTTTGCTATCTCAGAGACCTGGCTGAATAAATCGTTCGACAGCAACTTACTGGATATTCCGGACTATAATCTGTTGAGGTGGGATAGAAATTTTAAATCTGAGGATGGAAAGGGTATAAAATCTGGGGGAGGTCTGGCTATATATTATAGTAATAACGCCAATTTAAAGGTTGTTGAAAATGTGAATAATAACAAATCATCCTTGGATATTGAGCTCCAACATATAACTCTGGAAAGGCATAAGTGCAAAGCAATTGAATTTATTAATGTTTATAGGCCGCCAAGTGGTTCTGAACAGAATATGCTAAATGAGTTGGGCTCCACCATAGACTCAATTGTGGACCTTCACAAGAAAGAACTAGTGGTAATGGGGGACTTTAATATCAATTATAAAGCTAAAAATGACAGGACAACCAAAAAGCTAATAAATTGGCAAAATAAATATGCGTTAGAGCAGAAAGTTAAATCCTGCACTAGGGTTACTGGAAAAAAGAAATCTATAATTGACTTGATTTTTACAGACATGAATTATATTAAGGAAGCTGGAGTCCTGAACTGGCTAGTGAGTGATCATTTGCCGGTATATATCATTAAGAAGAAACAAGCGGAATCTAAAAATAAACAAAGTTTCATGGGAAGATCTTACTTGAACTACTCCAGGGATTTACTTAGCGATCGTCTAACTAATAATGTCAGAGCACAGTTCTTAAGTGAGAAAGAGCCAAATGACTGCTGGGAAAGGATGCAAAATTTTTTAGAAAATTTCCTAGACTTGACTTGCCCCTTGAAAATGTTTAAATATAAATCGAACCCGCCGCCCTGGTTGAATGGGGATGTTCTAACTATCTTAAAAAATAGGGACTTGCTCGTAACTAGGGCCCTGAATACGAAGGACAATAATGATATATTAAACATGAAAGCTGCAAGAAATATGGCTAGTAGTGCAGTAAGGGAGGCCAAGGCTAACTATGTTAAAAGTCAGTTGGAAGAGCATAAAGGAGACAGCAAAAAATTCTGGAGACAAATAAATAATATATTACCAAGTGGGACCAAGGGAAGTATAAACTTAGTTGATACTGATTCAGGTGAGCAAATAGATAAAAAATGTTTCCCGGATATTATAAATAATTATTTTGCAGATATAGGGCCAAATTTAGCGAAGGGCTTTCCTGTTGAGAACTTAAACTTACCGCTATATGAGAATATCCCTGTGGCAGGTTGTACTATGAATAAAGTTACCCCTGATATTGTTCTGGAGCAGGTAAACAAAATAAAATGTTGTAAATCTTCAGGAATGAGAAATATTAGTTCTAAAGTTCTTAAAGACTTCTTAACCCTATGCATTAATGAATTTACGTATCTGCTGAATCTATGTGTAGCCAAGGGTGTATATCCAAAGGCATGGAAGGTTGGATTGGTGACTCCTATCCCTAAGGTCAAGGATGCGAAAAGTCCGAATGAACTAAGGCCTATATCACTACTACCCTTACCTGGAAAAATATTTGAGAAACTGATACACAAAACTGTGGAAAATTATTTAGAAACCAATGAACTATTATCGGACAAGCAAAATGGATTTAGAAAAAAATTAGGAACGACGAGGGCCCTTTCGATAATTTTGGATGACATCATGAAAGCGGTGGATGACAATGAAATTATGTTGGCTATCTACCTAGACTTCAGAAAAGCATTTGATACTATTCCACACTCTAGATTAATTCATAAATTAAAATCTTTTGGAATTACGGGAAACTTGCGTAAACTTTTCAGGAACTATCTGAGCGATCGGAAAATGATCACAAACATTAATGGCAATAGTTCAGCACTACGAGATGTGACGGTGGGGGTTCCTCAGGGATCAGTGTTGGGACCACTACTCTTTAACATGTATATAAATGATTTGCCTCTGGCATGTAATTCAGCTAACAAACTACTATTTGCTGATGATACGGTACTATATAACAGCAATACCAACATAGATAGACTTGAATTGGGAATGCAAGTTGAACTCGACAGGGTTGTTAAGTGGTGTGCTGATAACAAGCTAACTCTTAATATAAAAAAAACTAACTACATGTTATTTACTACAAAACAGAAAAGGAAGAGACTCAGGAAACTTGATCTAAGGATTGACAATATAAGCATTATGGAGGTTGACCATTACCCTTATTTAGGGACATGGATAGACAATGACTTAAATGGATTAAAGCAGTACAATTCCCTGATGGCAAACTTAGCGATGAAGATAAGAACCTTAGCTAGAATCAGAAAATATATTAATGAACGCACTGCATTAATGATTTACAAAACAACTATATTACCTATTATTGACTACAATGATTTTTACTTAAATTTGCTACCACAAAATAAACTTAAAAAACTACAAGGTCAGCAGGTTCAAGCTCTGCGCAAAGTCTATCTGGGACAAGGGTTGTCAAAGGATGAACTACATCTTAAGAGTGGTCTACCAACCCTTGATGATCGTAGAATAATTCACTTGCTTTGCCTTATGTATAAAAGATCAAAAGATGAGCAGTTCATAGCCCCTGAAGAAGAACCCAAAGTGAGAACTAGGGGATCCAATAAATTTAAATTTAAACTAGAAACTCCAAGACTAACTCAGACATTTAATTCACCCTTCTATCTTGGCAGTACCTTATGGAATAGACTGCCAAATGACACTCAGAGATCTGAAACATTGAAGAATTTCAAATTTAAAGTAAAGAGTCATGTTGCTGCTGGACTTTTCAAACCGCCACTGTTTATCACATAGCTGTATCGGAAACTGATTTAGTGTAAAGGATAAAATCGATCTGAATCTCCTATCTACCCATAAGGTCATGTAATAATGATGTACATTGAGGAGGAAATCGTATTGTGTCAGTACAGGGATTTCTCTTTGTTTATTGAGCTGGAAGACTAGATTGGTAAAATTGTCTTAAATTGTACCTTGAAACTACTGTTAAACAGAATTGACTATTGAATTGTTACCTGTATTTGTACATGTTATGCCGATGGACAGCGAAGGCTAGAAAATCAGCATCTTATCCTTTGCTGAAGCCTATTTCTGTATAATCTTTCTTGAATAAAAAAAAAAAAAAAAAAAAAAAAAGGCTTAAGCTTTTTAGCTATGCAGAGTAAGATGTACCTTCCATAATAAGCAATATGTAAGTCCAACGAAGATATTTCTCCTTCAGTATACCCTGGTCATTATCTTAAGGGTTTTTTACCCGGTCAACTAAATGCTATAACTATCTAGCTTAATCTGGATTATGATGATTCCAGGTTAAAAAGGATTCAGAAAGTAATGTTCCCTTTTTTTAACTGAATTTCAACCAGCTTGTATGACAATTGCTGTTTTCCATCAGAGGTATGCATCAATCCTTATCCTGTTTGGGTTGGGTCATCTCAAGAAGCTGGCCTGCCAGAGTGATCATACGGTCCTTGTATTCCAGATCCTGCTCAAAAGAAAACAGACATTTTTTTTTTATTCCATTGCATCAGATTATATTTTTCAGATTTTTGTCTTATTTCATGTTTTTTTTTATCTTTAGATTACATTTCAAACAGCATCAAGAAAAATGATTCATTTCTTTATAATAAATCACTTTGTATTTTTTAACTGACTTACTTCAGCATATTGTTGAAAAACAGGCTAGTTTCCTTTGGGAGTGCTAAAAGGGCAACTGCATGAATTCAACTTTTACATTATGAGGCTCTTTAACCTTACAATGTCTACACATCTAATAACAAGGTGCCCATGCAGATTAAGGTCTTAAAAGGTCTTATTTTGGTTTTGCCATTTATAAGGCTATTAGAAAGGTCTTATTTTTTGTCAATCTCAATTTATTACACGATATAATTTTTCCTCCTGTCATTTCAATGTTTACTTATTTTTGCTAGAATGTATAAATGTTTAAACAGGTAAAAAATATTTCCTAAAATGTCTTGAAAAGGTCTTATATTGGTTCCTGACAAGGTATTATAAAGGTCTTATTTTGATTTCTGAAAAAGCGTGGGCACCCTGAATAATCACATCCCACTGGAGCCACTCTTTGGGTCTCCCTGGGAAGAGTAGGTTTACAGTATCTCCTGCTGATCATAAAAGGCGACAAACAGGGGTTTGACCCATTTCTAACCAAGTGGCCTTCTGGGTCCAACAAGGGTGTGGGAACAGCTAAAATGAGTTCTGGGCCTTGATTCCCTACAATCTGACTCTTTCACCCTGTGCCCCCAACATGATCATCAAAGGCCAGGTGTGTGATGCCCTTTTAATCGGACATTGTACATAAAGGTACCTTCAATTAAAAAATAAATTCCTAAATTATCTCGTAGATACAATCACCTTAAATTGAAAAGCATTACCTTGTGCAGTCTGGGAACAACCCTGAGAGGGTGGCCAGATATTTTACTACACAAACAAACCAAATTAAACCTTATTGCACCTTCTGGTTTATTCACTATCTAAGGTAATTGTCACCATGATTAAGACAGCTCACCTTGTAGTTGGGCCTGGGCACCTCCTCCATCCCATACATTGCCCCGAAGCAGGCCCCAGCTATGACGCCAGTACTGTCACTGTCCCCGCCGTGGAACAGCCCGCGATTACAAAGTTCTGGCCAGGATGAACCGGCCCCGAGTAGGGCGTCATACCTAAACAATCAAAGGACTGTGACTCAACATAGGGAAATGATATTCCATGCAGAAATTCACCATTAAAGAGGATATCTTTGGCTCTCAACAAGATGCTCCGCATCTCGGCTCAAACAAAAAGTAGACGAGTTAAAATTTAGGTTAGCCTGGGACTGGATAGCAGTCTCTTCAGATAGGCCTATGCGTCCAGGCTAAGTTTAGGTGCGTTTCCAAGTGACGACACGGCCGTCACTACGTACGTTGCCACGAAGACATTGCCGACGTGACGACGCTCATCGATGTAACGATGACAGCAGTGACGGCAACATAGTAACGTTTCATAACGTCATGAATTTGTAACGATCCCCACATAATGTGACGACGTCGGGAACATGTAGATCTACACGACACAGCGTACCGGCGCCATTCCGTTTGGAAAACGCGGATTCTGCTTGGAGAGTGTCGACGTAGCGACGTCGGCGTCGAGACTGCTTGGATCCAGCTGGCGTTGATCGCTTTTTCTTCGGCGAACCTTTTGCATTCTTGTTAAGAAAGGGGGGAATGACAAAACACCGCACCCACACGTCCATTGTAACGGCCGTGTCGCTGTGTGCGTCCTACTGAGTTTCAGGGGAGGCGGGCATGTAATAGGCTAAGGCTATGTCGCCGTGTCGAATTTAGTGGTCCTGACCCATAAAAGTTTGTCAACATGGCGTTATTTCCGGTTCCTCTCATAGTCTTCAATCCGGGCACTTTCAGGTTTCGCTGGTCGGGAGCCAACAACAGAGATCAAAAAAGAAATGGTGGGCAACAGGCTAACTCATCTGGGACGTTGAATTTGGCAGCCTTTTTATTTAGGTAGTGGAAACAATACCAAACATGAAAATTTGTTAATTATCAATGAAGTAATATGTTTCTGAAGACAGATCTATTACAGAAAATCCCAAATCCCTAATTATTACACATTTACCGAGATAAATTACAAGTATCTGTAAAAGTGGGTAAAGGGTTTTTCAAATACTATTTTGCACATAGCTTTTGATCTAGAAATAGAAGTTCTTTTAACTATCCACAGGTCATGCTTCCCCATATGTGTTTGACGATATTCACAAAAAACAGTTTCAAGCACAACAAAGTATTAGTAACCAATTTACATATTCTTGTGAAAAAGTTTCATTCACTTCCCAAAATTATTTTTGAATGAAACAACATCTAGTAGATTGCCTGAATTATACACAAGTTTGTGTGCATACTGTAGACCGTTCTATCAATATTGATAATGAATTACTCATATCTCCCTAATGTTCGCCTAGACGGTCTACACCATAAGATAAACCCTGTTGGAGCATCCTTTCTCTCTGTTATTTCATGTCTATATTTTAATGCAGTGTTCTCTTCTTGTCATGGCAAAGATTAATTATTTTTCGTTCCAACCATTATACAGTGGTACTCTAAAATTGAATGGTAATTTCATTGACCTAGTGTATATGATAGGGACATTATATGTGCAGTGAAAAATGTAGTACATGTATTTCTATAAAGATTTTCAGGAGACAAAATAGAAATATCTTTATGGGGCAAATATAATATCTAAAGTAGTGTATTATTACAGGATAGAAAACACTTCTCAGGCTACTGATAAAGGAGATTCCACGCCGCTTAGTGTGGAACTCAGTCCCCATATCTGTAGGTTGGATAAGCTTGGGTTATTTTCTCTTTGAACATTATGTAAATTGCTCATAAGCAATAACTTTTAATGTATGCGCAGTATATATATATATATATATATATATAGTCCAAATATTTTTGTCCTTTTTTCTAATATATATATATGCATGCATGGTAATATTTCAAACTTTTTGCAATTGTAGTATATCTATATATGCGGGAACCGCTAGTGTCCGTTTTCCCCACCAGTCGGCGCCTCCATATGCTTGTATAACCACAGTGCCACCTTGTGGATTCTTACAGTAATAAACTAGTCAGAGCTACAACAGTGGCGAACGAGGATGGCGATCTAGGAATCCCAAAGGAAACCCAAAGTAAATCATGCTCAACCTGGTATAGGTTTCTGTTAGCTGATATCCTAAAGTAACTGTAAAGTCTGTAGAAGAAGCATAACTGAAAATCTGACTCAAAATAACTGTTTTCATGTAGAAAAGTGAAAGTGAATTCTGAAAGTAGGGCCATGTGGTTGTGAAACAAGCCATATCTAATGCCCCTGGGCCATGCCCAAATTTTTCAAGGAGTAGTGCACAGTGCAAAACAGTGCAAAAAGTGATTTTAGTGATCAGTGAAGATCAGTGACATTGAAAAAGTGACTTAGTGAAAATGCACATTAAAAACTAAAAAAAAGTGAGAATCAGTGCAGTGCAAAGTTAAGTGCACAGTGACCCAGTGCAGTAGCGCAAAGTGACTCAAGAACATCAGTGTGAAGTATACCCAGTAAAGTGAATAAAACTCAAAATGGCAAACCCACCCCCACCACCTAGAACCATCATAGGAACCATTAGTAAGTTCAGTCCCGAAAAAGAACAGTGGGTCAACTATAAAAAGAGACTTGACGCATGGATGAGAATCAACAAAATAGCAGATGGGGACCGAGTAGATGCCTTTATTTCACTAGTACTAGTAGGCCCAGAGGTAGTAGACCTGTTAGTGGTCTTAGTATCCCATGCGAACATTGAGGGTAAAACGTATGCCCAGCTCTTCGAGTTGCTCGAAAAACACTATATGTCAGGCACTAATGAGTTAGCAGAGAGCTACAGATCCGACACAAGGTGCCAGAAGGAGAGTGAGACAGTCTCAGACTACATAGTTGCTTTGAAGAAACTTAGTATTCATTGTGGTTTTGGTAATGAAGATCAGATCAAGAAGAGACTTAGAAACAGACTAGTGGCAGGTGTGCAGTCAGATGCCATAAAGAACAGACTTTTGAGTGAGGGAGCAGCTCTTACTTGGGAAAGAGCAGTTGAGATCAGTACATCTATGGACACAGCTCAGCAAAACAGTAAAATGATGAAGCCAGCCGAAGAGCTAAAGAGTAAAGTAGAGCCAGCCAAAGAAGCAAACAGAGTTCAGCGAGGGAGAGAGAACTATAACTTTAGAGGTAGAGGAAGAGGCAGAACACAAGAGAAGTGTTACCGCTGTCATAGCATGAACCATGAAGCGTTCAACTGTCCATACAAGAATGAGAGATGCTATAAGTGTAACGGCTATGGACATATAGCAAGGGCTTGTGAGAATGAGACAGATCAGGAACCCCAGCAGTTTGGTAGAGCGGGTCAACAGTATAGTCGCAGTGGTCCACAGTCTGGACGTGGCCGTGGCCGTGGGCAAGGCCACAGTCGTGGAAGAGGTCATGTGCATTATATTGATGAGGAGGAAAGGCCAGAGGAGATAGTTAGCTATGCTTCTCTATATGAAGTTCAGCCCTTAGTACCAGAGACAGAAAGTAGTGAGATAAAGGTAGATGTGCAGATAGATGGGCATTCGTTGCCTTTCACTGTTGACACGGCCTCAGCAGTTTCTATCATAGGAGAGAACATTTACCATCAGTATTTGAAGCATCTGCCTCTGCAGGAACCGCAGATTAACCTGAAGGGTTACACAGGACACAAAGTAGAACTGTTAGGCCAGGTGGAAGTAGCCGTACAATACGGAGACCAGGTTAAGGTCCTTCCACTGATTATCGCAAAAGGCGACCGTTGTTCCTCGTTGTTCGGCAGGAGCTGGATAGCGAGAGTAAGGCTGGACTGGGAAAGCCTGTTCACAGAGAAGGAGACTTCTAAGGAGATTAGTAGGGAGGGAAGTGTGCCCCTACCAAAGGAGACTTCTAAGGAGATTAGTAGGGAGGGAAGTGTGCCCCTACCAGAGGAGACTTCTAAAGAGATTAGTAGGGAGGGAAGTGTGCCCCTACCAGAGGAGACTTCTGAGGAGATTAGCGTTAAAGAGATGGTGCTAGAGGAAACTACCAGTACTCAGGAGATGTGTGTACCTAGGGCTAGTCTGGTCGAGCAGCTCCCAGACAGTCTTGTGAGTGAGCAGGATCTGTGCTCAGAAACTAAGGAGAGGCAAGATAGTGTGTTGTGCGAAAGGTTAGAATCCTGTGTCAAACAAGTGACTAAGGATAGTCTGGTTGAGGGACTCCCAGACCCTGTGCGTGTAGTGCACAGTTGTGTTGTGCCACCCCGAGTTGGTGTCACACCCAGCAGTGGCATCCCGAGTGATGCACTGCTTTCACAGAGAGCGACGCGGGACAACTGGGACCCTGGACCTAGGGTTCTAAAGGCCACACCAGTGCCAGGAGCACCATGGAGAGGTACCCCACCCCGAGGTCAAAGCTGAGAACACCACAGGAAGGTGTTCTGCCCTGGTCGAAGCCAGGAGTGCCATGGAGAGGTGCTCTGTCCAAGTCAACGCCTGGGACACCACGAGGAGGTGTTCTGTCCAGGTCGAGGACACCATGGAGAGGTGTTCAGTCATCGAGGACACCATGGAGAGGTGTCACCTCCGACCCAGCAGTCGTTGAGAGACGTTACCACACTCGCATCAGAGATGTTCAGCAGCGAGCGCCTATGAGAGGTGTTCATCTTCGGACACCTATGAAAGGTGTTCAGTTGGAGCCAGCTGCATCACAGAGACGCTACCCAGTGCGGCCATGAGCCGCGCCTTTAAATTTCATAGACTTTGCGGTTGGTAAGAAGTGAAGTTAAAACAAAGACTGTTGAGTGTAATTTGTAACATCTTTAAAAACTATTATGCTCAGTATAAAGTAAAAGTTCATTATATCAAGACTTTTGCGTGGAAGAAGAGAAGAAAAAGACATTTACAAAAAGACATTTATAGAGTAAAGAAAAAGACATTGATCAAGAGACATTTATTAAGTTAATATGATACAACTCTAAGTAGATCTAATGAGTAAGATTTAAGATCTATCTTATCAAGTACAAGTAAGAAACTAAGCTATAGTAAGAAAATGTTTTCATTGACATGAGAAACATATTTGGTGTGGAGGAGTGTAGTATATCTATATACGCGGGAACCGCTAGTGTCCGTTTTCCCCACCAGTCGGCGCCTCCATATTGTCGTGTCCGTGCGCTACCAGCGTAACCAGCGTAAACCGGAACTGTCATAGTGCATCTTGGTTAATAAATACTCCCGGTAATGACGCAACGTGACGGACGCGTGATGCTTATTTGTCCAATCTTTTTAGCAATATAATTCAGGTATTTTGATAACATCAACCTGTCATTTGGCGACGAGGATAAACTTTGGAGACTAAAGAATAAGGAGGAGTGAAGATTTGGACTGAAATGAAGAAATTAGGAGTGAGTTTGCTGTTTGAAAGGGGGAGTCAAGACTGTGACAGTGTGGGGGCCATGAGGTCCTGTCAACTTTAGCCATCCATGCACTGTCAACTGCCCAGCCCAGTCCAGGGGGTTGGTTTTGGTGTGTTTCAAGTCAACTTTACATGCAGGAGAGGGACTCTCTGTGTGCTGTGAGTGTTTGTCACTGTGAATGACATGTGATTTTGAACTGTAACCTGCTGTCAACTTTGAAGATCTAAGAACTATGCCAGTGTATGCCTAGGAGTTGGGACTGACACCAGCTTGTGATCATCCAAGTCAAGTTTATTCTGCAACTAAATAGTAATCTGCAACATAGACTGTTGGCAGGGTAGTGTTTCCTAATGACATGTGGGTTAACTACTGTTTTTGTGAGTTTTGCAGTGATTTTTATACGCGTGCAATTTTGTGCATAATTGTGTCATAGCCATTTCTTGTGATTTGTGCCATAACTGTGACTTGATTTTACAACATGGCGGTAGAGTTATCGGACGTTCGGGGCATGAAGGCCTTTGATGTGTCAGGTGACGCGTCAACCATTTCTCTACGCTGGCAGGCATACCTGGAGGAGTTCGAGGCATACGCGGACAGCAAGGGCTTGTTCGTTGAACCGGCTCGCGAGGACAACAAGGCGCAGAGACGAGCTCTGTTGCTGTACGTCGCTGGAGCCGAGGTGCGTGAGGTGTTTAAGACTCTGCCAAATAAAGGAGGACCCAAAGAATGGGAACGCGTTGTAGACGCGCTCAACACCTATTTCATTGTGCCGGTAAACCAAAAGTATGAAAGACATTTGTTTCGTAAAACTGTTCAAAATGAAGGTGAAACTATTGCGCAGTATGTAAGCAGGCTGAGGAAAGCTGCAACAGGTTGTGGGTACGGACAATCCTGTGACGACCAGATTTGTGATCAGATTGTTGATAAATGTCGTGATGATCGCTTACGTAGAAAGTTGTTAGAAAAAGGTGACAATTTGACCTTAGCGGTAGCTTTGAAAGTAGCAGCTATGTTTGAAGCTGTAGAGTCTCAGGTCGAGGTTATGACCTCGAAGGAGTCCGGCTCTGTAAATAAAGTAGCCGAAAAGCCCAAGGTTGGTCGTAAACCCAAGGTTAAGGGCAGTAGCGTAAAATGTTGGGACTGTGGGTACACAGGTCATTACGCAGGGGAAAGTAGGTGTCCCGCGAAGGGTAAGAAATGTAATTTCTGTAAAAGTGTTGGTCATTTTGAGAGCAGATGTAAAGCTAAATCAGGGTGTCATGACGAGAAGACTCCCGCGCGAGGGAGAGGTCACGGACGGGTGCGACAGATGGCCGAAGAAGACCGTGAAGACGACAACGAATCTTATGCATTTCATGTGAATTCTGTGTGTCCAAATGAGAAAACTGATACTATGCCTGTAACTGTTGGTGGTGTTCAGATTGATTTCATTATTGATTCTGGTTCAGACACAAACATCATTGATCGTGCTATGTGGGAAAAATGTAAGACTGAGAAAATTGTCTGTAAATCTAATTTGTCTGACAAGAAACTGTTTACCTATACTTCTGATGTTCCATTAGATGTAGCGGGTAGCTTCGAAGCCGAGGTAGTAGTGGGTGGTAGGGCAACCACAGCAGATTTCGTAGTGATCGAAGATAAGGGGAAACCTTTATTAGGTAGGAAAACCTCAGAGAAGCTAGGAGTTCTGAAGATAGGACTAGACATAAATAGTGTTCAGGGTGAGCCAGATAGGGAGAATCTGAGACAGACAGTTAGACAGGAGAACAAAGATGTTCTGACGGGGTTAGGTAAGTTAAAAGGGAATCAGGTAGGATTCAAGACCGACCCTAACGTTAGGCCAGTAGCGCAGCCGTTTCGACGTACACCTTTTGGGTTGAGAAAAGCGCTAGAGAAGAAGATAGATTCGCTGATAGAGCAGGACATTATTGAGCCAGTTGAGGAACCGACAGAGTGGGTTAGTCCGGTAGTTATAGTGCCCAAGGCGGATGGGGATATCAGACTATGCGTAGATTTGAGACGGGTTAATGAGGCGATTATTAGAGAAAGACAGCCCATTCCTACCATAGATGAGATAATCCAGGACATGTCCCAGAGCAGGGTATTTTCCAAGATAGATTTGAAGTGGGGATATCACCAGGAAGAGTTAGAGCCCGAGTCCAGAAATTTGACGACGTTCATAACGCACACCGGGTTATACCGGTATAAGGGACTGCCTTTCGGAATTAGCACAGCTAGTGAGGTGTACCAGCGGATAGTCAGGAATGTGTTGCAGGGTATCCCAGGGGTAGTCAATTTATCAGACGATGTGGTGGTGCACACGCCCGATGTGGCCACACATTACGAGGTGTTGACCAAAGTATTTCAACGACTGAGAGACAGTGGAATGACTGCTAACCCAGACAAGGTAGAGTTCTTTGTTTCTGAAATGACGTTCGCAGGACACAAACTGACAGACAAGGGGATAAATGTGACAGCCGAAAAGGTAAAAGCAGTAGTCGACAGTAGGGAACCGGAGACGGTGACTGAAGTCAGGAGCTTTTTAGGGCTGGTGAACTATTGTGGTAGATATATCCCAGACTTAGCGATGGTGGCAGAACCACTGAGAAGGCTCACTCGGAAGGACGAACCATTTGTGTTCGGCGAGGAGCAAAAGAAATCGTTCAAAAAGCTGAAAGAGCTTTTAGCCAGTTCAGAAATGTTGGGGTATTACAACCCAGAGTCTAAGACGAAAGTTATTGCGGACGCGAGTCCCGTTGGTCTTGGAGCCGTGTTAGTTCAGGTACAGGGCCAGGATCACAAAGTTATCGCATATGCCAGTAGGAGCCTTAGCGACGTAGAACGTAGATACTCTCAGACTGAGAAGGAAGCGCTAGGTTTAGTGTGGGCATGCGAGAAGTTTCATCCGTACATTTACGGGATAGAGTTTGATCTTTTGACAGATCACAAGCCGCTGGAGGTTATTTACTCAGCACGCTCACGACCTTGTGCTAGGATAGAGCGATGGGTTTTGTGTATGCAGCCCTATAAGTTTAAAGTGATCCATATTCCGGGAAAGACAAATATTGCCGACCCTCTATCCAGACTTTTGAAGACAGCTAGCAAAGGTAGTAGTGAGGGAGAACAGAACGAGGCGTACGTTAGATTTGTAGCTGTTAACGCTACTCCGTGCGCGATGACTACACGCGAGGTCGAAGAAGCCTCTGCGGATGACGAGGAGCTGACTGACATACGAGAGCGTATTAAGTCATGTAAGTGGGACGACTGCGAGAATAAACTTTACGCAGCAGTTAGCACGGAATTGTGGGTGATCGGAAAGGTATTTCTCAGAGGGACGAGAATAGTCGTACCAAAGAAATTACGACCGAGATTATTAGCGTTAGCTCACGAGGGTCATCTAGGGGTCGTGGGTACAAAGCAGAATCTCAGAACCAAAGTCTGGTGGCCTGGCATGGAGAAAGATGCCGAGAAATATGCGAAAGCATGTCACGGGTGCCAAATTACGAGCAGACCCGATCCACCAGAACCGATCAGAACCACTACTATGCCAGCCGGTCCCTGGCAAGATCTAGCTATAGATTTTCTAGGTCCTCTCCCGTCAGGAGAGTCGATCTTAGTCATTATTGACTACTACAGTCGCTATTATGAGTGTGAAATCATGAGAAAGACCACAGCTGAAAAGACTGTAGAAGCTCTAGAAAGGGTGTTTGCGAGACACGGTTTGCCCGAAAGCATATCTTCGGATAATGGGCCACAATTTATATCTGACGTGTTCGCAAACTATGTAAAGGAAAATGGTATTAGACACCATAAGGTCACGCCAAGATGGCCTCAGGCAAATGGGGAAGTAGAGAGACAAAATCAGTCGCTCGAGAAGCGCATGAGAATTGCTCACGCCTCGGGACAGGACTGGAAGAAAGAAATTTTGAAGTACATGGCGATTTATCGCGCCATTCCCCATGCCACAACTGGGAAAAGTCCAGCCGAGCTACTGTTTAACAGGAAAATTAAGACTAAGATTCCTGAGCTTAGACTTGAGATAGCTGACTGGGAGACACGAGACCGAGACGCAGAACAGAAAGGTATGTCAAAGGCTAGGGCTGACGAGAGACGTAACGCGACTTTTTCTGACGTTCAGCCAGGCGACAGTGTTCTTTTGAAAAGAGATAGGGTAGAGAACAAATTACAAACGCCCTTTATTCCTGAACCCTACCAGGTAGTCGCGAGAGCAGGTAGTAAGGTTACTGTAGAAAGCGAGGGAGGGGTTCGCTACGATAGGAATACTTCGCAGGTTAAGAAATATCAGCAGCCTAGCCCAGTGGTAGAAACAGAAGTTTCGGGACAAACAAATGTTAGTAGCCCGGCCAAACCAATTCCTGTAATAGCCGCGCCAAGTCCTGTAAAAGTAAGACCGTCTCGTGTAAGAGTAATGCCGAAAAGGTTTGAAGATTATGATACATCATAAGCCTGTTGTAATAAGAATTTATTACCGTATGTCAATGGTGAAGACATTTGTTATATTAAAAACCTGTATGATGGTTATATAACAAGATGCACACTGTTGTGCTAAAGTGCTTTAAAAGAAGCTTTATTGTGTGACATAGTATCCAAAGAAAAAAGAAAGAGATGTCGTGTCCGTGCGCTACCAGCGTAACCAGCGTAAACCGGAACTGTCGTAGTGCATCTTGGTTAATAAATACTCCCGGTAATGACGCAACGTGACGGACGCGTGATGCTTATTTGTCCAATCTTTTTAGCAATATAATTCAGGTATTTTGATAACATCAACCTGTCACATATGCTTGTATAACCACAGTGCCACCTTGTGGGTTCTTACAGTAATAAACTAGTCAGAGCTACAACAGCAATGATAAAAGTTCTTATTTAATTCTAGCCAATGAGATGGCTCCGGAGGCCCTTATCAATTTCACATAACACCAATTTTCCCACCCCTGCTAGTCATTGCCCTCAAAATGTGAGTTTCATGTACAACCTCCAACTGGAGCATGACGGCTGACCAAGGTCTGGTTAAGAGTCTAGTAAGATAATCAAAATTGGGCTCCCTCTGGAGTAGTTTTTCTTTTTCAAAATTTGGTGTCCTTGTCAATACATTTATATGGAGGAATTTTGTATGTGAAAATTGTGTCTTTCCAGGCAATTTCAAGTAGATATCCATGTTCAAAAAACCCAAGTTAAAAAATGTTTTTTTTGGGCATTCCTGACATGCACATATCTAAAGATGTTGTACATTATGATTTGCAGTTTTAAAGCATTTAGAATGTATCAGTATACAAAATGTCCTTAGAATAACTTCACTGAATCATAATCAACAATCTTTGTGATTCAGAATTGACATATTTCACAACCATGTGGTCAGGATCACCACTAATGATCACCAAAAAGTGATCACGTGACCACGTCTGCACAAGGTCTATATGAGTTACACGAGTTGATATGGTTATCAATAAGGTATTTTATGATATGGGAAAAGATACCTATTGGATTATTGGCCACAGGATGGCCACCAATTATGCTGTTGTTTCCTAATTATCAAATACTTATTTGACAAAAGTGTTGTAATGTTCTTGACGTCCAAGGGATTGCTCCTCTTTTTCATCATTCTTCAATATCCAGTTCATTCACAACCTTATTCACAATACAGCTCATTATGTCCCATTCAGGCCACATCTACCAGTGTCTAGAAATTAGCCTCTTACTTGCAAACATTAAGAAATTTAGAGACAAAAACTAATTTTTGTGCTATTTTGTGGAAAAGTTTTACTTACATGATATATGATAGAGATTCTTATGACAATTATTAAAAAGAAATATGATTTTCAAAACCAATGCATCTCTCAAGGGAAATTCAAAATAGAATGTTTTATACCAGTTTTTTTTTAAAAGAACAATGAAGGTTAGCAAATCACCATAGTTACATTAAAAAAATGAATGTCAAGGACAAAAAGTACACATTTTCATAGGTAATGTTACAAAATGTTTTGGTCTTAATTCTGAAACCGGTGTATAAAACAAGCACCCTTATAAAAAGTAATTGCACTTTTGATGTTTCTGATAATCAAAAATCTTACTTTTTTGATAAAACATATTAACTTTAAGTTGCCATAACATAGAAACAAAGATTGCATTGAGAATGGCAGGTTCCAAATGTACTAGAGGTAGCATGGTTCATACAAAAATATCTTTGCATCTATCAGGACTATATTAAAGTGATGTGCAGTATTTGAAAAAGTAGTTTCTCCACAATTTTGTCATATTTCATGACATGATAAATTCTCAAAAGGTCCTTTTCCCCAGATATGCTCCCACTTATGCTATGAGTATACGATTAGATAGGTCTATTTGATGAAAGTCAGGCGAATTGTCCACCAAGGAGTGTTGTCTATCCTTAGAAAGATATTTTTTTTGATTGAGGTATGCTATGAGATGATTCATCAAAGGGAGGACTAATAATATTGACAGTGGACAATGGAAAGTGAGAATGGTTTCGCCCGTCACAACTCCATTTGTTTGATTTCATTTCCCCTGCGTTTCCCCCCCCCCCTCCCCCCCGCCAAAAAAAAAAACAAAAAAAAAACAAGAAGCTATACTTACGCTATCATAGGTGCATCATGACCACTAGCTCCTCCCCAGCCACTGAAGCTCCATGATTCGTATAGCTTATCACGCTTGTTCATGTCATTGTCATCTTCAGTGAAGGTTGGGTCTGACTTGCCATCTTCGATGTTGCGAAATTTTAAGTAATCAAGCCATCGCTTTTCAAAATAAGGCCTATAAATAGAAAAAAGATGTATTTTTATAAAAAAGTAAATATACAATGTACTTGTATAAATGTATATAACTTTGATTATAAATGCATAACAATCTTATCTGTTGTGAAGGTATAAATGAGTAAGATAATAGTTCTTTAACGCCCTTCAGGCTTGGATTTAACCCTTTCCTGACTGCCAATGGTAAAACTGAGATTTGGGCACCTCTAGTACCTAAATGTTTCCATTGGTAAGGTTAGCTTTCCTCCTATCACAAGAAATGGCTGACCTTCAACTAGCAGAACAGTGATACTGTTATATTTAAGGCTGTTAATTTTGTCATCCAAAAGTCCTCCATTCACTAATTCCCCCCCCCCCCCCCCATCAGTTAATTTGAACAATGTGCCAAATTTGAATCTGGGAGGTCATGGGATCTAACTTTAGCTAGGTCATTCTAAATTGTTCACTTCTCTGTTATCTGTTTCCATGGCAACCTGTATTTTCAAAAGGTACTGATTCCTTCAATTCTCTGATTCATTACCATAAGATTGATACATGATATCTTACTGGAATTGATAAATTATGTCTTCTGATGATGTAGCATGAATCAGGATTATGGTAGATAATATTGTGAATAAAAAGGCATGTGGTTTAGATGTAAACACAGGAACAGGAAGTGAGGTTTATTCTCAATGCATGATGGGTAATACCTCTAGTTATACACCTTATCACTAGGTGTCAGTAAATGTATAGAAAGCATCTTATAACAGATGTCAGCACATAACATAACAGGAATGATTGTCTATCACTTATAAAAACAAACATCAAAATCCCAATGTCTTATCACAGTAGTGAATTATCTGTTTCCCATGGTCATGGTCAAGAGTGAAGATCAAATCACAACAAAATTTGGCATCACAAAGCACACAACAGAAATCCTCCTTACCATGCATCTATGTTTTCTTGTACATCTCTGTCAACAGACCTAACATATTCTTTCGCTCTTGGTAGAACTGCCATGAGCCCCGCACCCCACTCCCGAAGTGGTTGACCTAACAAAATCAAATTGTGTACCAATAATTATGATTAGATTTTGTTTGGGTCAAGTTAGTTATTGAACACACAGCTACATAATATTAGGGGTTCCAGTATTGCCAAATTTTTTAAAGGAAAAAATATGCATAATGCAAAAAACATACACATAGTCGTAGGAAACTGTTGCCATACCATAATATCATTGTAAAGATCTTAAAGTATTGGGCCGTTATGGTTCATTAAAGGTAATTGAAAGCGTATCCTTTCACAAAATTGCGATTTCATTAAATTGAGCTTCAAGCCATTTATAATACCTTGAGACACCTGCTTCGTGTACCAATTTTCACAAATACAAATAATTCTGAAGAAGCCTTTCAACATGCTAGACATGTCAGTTTTATTTTATAAAGTTCAATCCTATTAAACCAATTTGCTCACCATGCCAGTTTTGGGTAGTTAAAGTAGAAGGCAATTTTAGATGTTACATAATGTGTCAAATTAATTGCACACGTAAACATATCTTTTTGAAGGTTATGTCATAAAAACAGACTGAATTAGGATGTGGTAGGAGATCAGGCTTATTATAACTGAGGTTTAATATGCTTAAGATGGTCTAACTTCTAAGTCGCATGTACAATCGGCAGTGCAGTCCAGTCTGCATGATTGTATTCACGAAGTCTCAGCCCTGGCAGGTTGATAGGAGATGTACCATTCGTGAGTCATCAATGATATGTTTCACACAGTTCACAATATATAAACTCATCTTCACTGGTGGTATGCTCCTCGTGGTTCGCTCTGATGACCTGACTGGAGGTGGCGCAGCTGCTGGTACTCTCGCTCATACCGGCAACTCTATAGTTGCAGGTGGCTGTGGTGGTTGTCTTCATTGATAGCAGGAGCCTGTGGAGGTGGTGCCTGCTGGGCGATAATCTCTGGTATGCCCACAGGTGGACTGTGGTTGCCCCCTTTGAAGATGTTGTCAGTGTGACATCTAACCAACTTGTTTTCGGTGGTGTCCCAGATCAATTAGCCCTTACTGCCAAGGTTTTCGGTGATGGGCAGAACTCCCAATCTCCTCCTTTGTAGGCCAAGGCATCTCCTACACCACTGAGCACCATGGAGGCCTGGTATCGGCTGAGTATCTCCATTGTCTGATGGAAAGAAAATTGGTTTATTGATTACATTTAGTGAAAGTCAACCTACCTACCCTATTTTTTGAACCTATGTTACCTGAACACAACAATCTTGTTGGCCTAAGTAAATTATAATCCAAGGCTCAAATTCAGTAGTGAAGGCCCCTTGATTTTGGAAAGGGCCCCTTGATTTCAAAAGCTAGGGGCCCGACTGGCTCCTGGATTTTAAGTCTTTTGTACTCCATCACTGTGAATATGTTGTGGATTATATATGGTTTACTTAATAATCATGTGTA
Source organism: Lepidonotus clava (assembly GCA_936440205.1). Lineage (NCBI taxonomy): Eukaryota > Metazoa > Annelida > Polychaeta > Phyllodocida > Polynoidae > Lepidonotus > Lepidonotus clava. Next base: position 28,853,180 of record OW387135.1, read on the forward strand.
ATGACCATTAAATTCCCGAAACTTGACATACAAACTTGAAATAAGTTAATGGATGTAGGCATCATGAGAGAATATTACATAGATGATAGTTTTAAAAAAAGAAACAAAAGCTCAATACCAAACAGAATTCACGATATTTCATCGCCAGTTACCTGTGGGACCTTATGGACACGTAGGAAAAACGAAATATGTTGCTCACGTCAACCTATGTAATATCTGTAAATATGTATCTAATGTAGTCCATTTTTGGATAAATAAGACACAAAGCATACATGTGCGCTGCATGTCAAGGCAGCACAGCTATTGAGATTCTGATTCAAATTGAATTCTTGATGTTTTTTACATTGCAGTTTAAGTGCATGTGAGTTCTAAAATTCACTGGTCAGTTCTTATGTTTGATATGGAAATGCGGACGTGGTGGTAAATAGTGTAGATCAGTGGCAGATTTAGGGGGGGGGGGGATGCGCCACCACCTTTTTGGGGACAATTTTAGTCTTTTTTAAGGTAAAATTCACCCAAAAAGTAAGATTTTTTCCCAATAGTGCACCCCCCTTCTCAAAATCCTGGATCTGCCACTGTGGATATTGCCGACAATTTACTGTATGTCATGATACTCTAAAGCTCTGATAGGTTTCCCAATCATGGTTGCTTTCTGTTCTGTTTTTTTCGAATCAAAGTGTTCATAATATATATCACCCTATTTTGTAACCCCTCTCTTCTATAAAAGTGGATGAAATTCTCCCAACCATGGATAGCCATTTTCTTAAGGTCTACTTGCAGGTTAGTTTATAACAGGATGCATACTGAGTAAAATGTCGACAAAGCTCAAGGCTTCAGCATGTAAATTTTCATGAATTGTATCATTCTAATAATGTAGATTAATATTGTGAAATACTAACCATTATAATTTTTTAATAAGAATTCATATATTATGCTTCAAACTTCCAGTTTTTTGACAATTCACTCATTATATAAGAATATATTACAATCATTTGTTCATTTTCTATAGTTTTTTCAATTGTTTTGTCGACAAAATGAGTCCAAATCAGCCTGCAGGTCATTAAATTACTGAAAATCCGCTATCCGTGGTAGCCAGAATTGGATTTGCTGTTACTGCTTTCATTAATGAATCATTTAATCCTACCAGTTTGCTTACAACATTTTAAATTTAAGGAGAACAGCAGTCCTTTATGACTTATATATTTATTCATCAATAGCAAAGGAATAAAAAAAAGTACAGGTTTGCCAGTCCAAAAATCAAACATTTCAAGAATAAACTCTGTCTATTACTAATGTTAATCACTGGCTCATGATTTAAAAGTTAAAATATAGGTGAAGACTTGGAATAGATATTCCTGAATATACATTTCAAGGATTACATGATATTGATATTGTAATAAGAATATCATCATAATTATAGACAAAACAAAAGATCCAGCACCTATATCATGACAGTCAAGCAAATGTATAAGTATTGTGTAATGATATTCATTGAAGAATAAACTTACTACACCAAGTGAAATCTGCATATAGGTAATGTCATCAAGAAATGAGCCAAACATGGCTTTTGAATGACATTGTAAAATCATTACATAGTATAGCAAACATTTGTTTTTGCTGTGCAAAAACAAATATGTGTACAATATTTTGGGGGGATATACATGTTATCTTAAGTCCTGAATAAATGATTTATAGCTACATATGCCCTTTATCAGAGTGACAAATGAAAAGAAATTAGGAATAGTAAACTTTTCAGGGCACAAGTCTATTGAATAGCTGATAGTCAATTCTTTTCTGAGAGCCAAAACTGACAGATTTCAATGCTATTATATATCTTCCAAATTGCAAACCCTGATTCTTAATCGATAGCCTATAGGAAATTTTGATATTGAACTCTTGATAACATTTTTTCATTCCAAATATAAAGCTCTCAAATGATTTCCATGCAACTCTAACCACAATGCCTTAAAGGATATTTCAAAATGTATAAATCTAACTAAATACTCAACCTTAAATATCATCTTAGTTATCCAAAAGGATCAAGCACCTTCTTATACATTGCAAAGGAAGGCTATAAGTCTTGTAAAATGGCATTGTTAATAGCTTAATATAAAAATATGTCACTCCCAATTGGCAAGGCAACCCAAATAATCCTGCTAATACCAACACATAATTATATCATGAAATTGTCATATTATCACATATAATCATAAAAAGTCTGATCATATTCATGTGCAAGGAGTGAATGGAAAGCCTATGTGACATATGTGTTCAAAACGATAATGACCACCTTAAGGCTTAAGCTTTTTAGCTATGCAGAGTAAAATGTACCTTCCATAATAAGCAATATGTAAGTCCAACGACTAAGATATTTCTCCTTCAGTATACCCTGGTCATTATCTTAAGGGGTTTTTACCCGGTCAACTAAATGCTATAACTATCTAGCTTAATCTGGATTCTGATGATTCCAGGTAAAAAAGGATTCAGAAAGTAATGTTCCATTTGTTTAATTAACTGAATTTCAATCAGCTTGTATGGCAATTGCTGTTTTCCATCAGAGGTATGCATCACTCCCTATCCTGTTTGGGTTGGGTCATCTCAAGAAGCTGGCCTGCCAGAATGATCATACGGTCCTTGTATTCCAGATCCTGCTCAAAATAAAACAGACATTTTTCTATTCCATTGCATCACAGATTATATTTTTCAGATTTTTGTCTTATTTCAATTTTTTTTTTATCTTTAGATCACATTTCAAACAGCATCAAGAAAAATGATTCATTTCTTTATAATAAATCACTTTGTATTTTTTAATTGACTTACTTCAGCATATTGTTGAAAAACAGGCCAGTTTCCTTTTGAGTGCTAAAAGGGCAACCGCATGAATTCAACTTTTACATTATGAGGCTCTTTAACCTTACAATGTCTACACGTCTAATAACAGGCCGCCCACGTAGGTATTATAAGGTCTTATTTTGGTTTTGCCATTCATAAGGCTATTAGAAAGGTCTTATTTTTGGTCAATCTCAATTCATTACACGATTATACAATTTCCTCCTGTCATTTCACTGTTTACTTATTTTTGCTAGAATGTATAAATGTTAAAATAGGTCAAAAAATCTTTCTAAAAATGTCTTGAGAACGTCTCATTTTGGTACCTGACAAGGTATTTTAAAGGTCTTATTTTGATTTCTGAAAAAGCGTGGGCTCCCTGAATAATCACATCCCACTGGAGCCACTCTTTGGGTCTCCCTGAGAAGAGTAGGTTTACAGTATCTCCTGCTGATCATAAAAGGCGACAAACAGGGGTTGGACCCATTTCTAACCATGTGGCCTTCTGGGTCCAACAAGGGTGTGGGAACAGTTAAAATGAGTTCTGGGCTTTGATTCCCTACAATCTGACTCTATCACCCTGTGCCTCCAACATGATCATCAAAGGCCAGGTGTGTGATGCCCTTTTTATCGGACATTGTACATAAAGGTACCTTCAATTCAAAAAATAAATTCCTAAATCATCTCATAGATACAGTCACCTTAAATTGAAAAGCAGTTCCTTGCACGGTCTGGGAACAGCCCTGAGGGGTGGCCAGATATTTTACTACACAAACAAACCAAATCAAACCTTATTGAACCTTCTGGTTTATTAACTATCTAAGGTAATTGTCACCATGATTAAGACAGCTCACCTTGTAGTTGGGCCTGGGCACCTCCTCCATCCCATACATTGCCCCAAAGCAGGCCCCGGCTATGACCCCAGTACTGTCACTGTCCCCGCCGTGGAACAGCCCACGATTACAAAGTTCTGGCCAGGATGAACCGGCCCCAAGTAGGGCATCATACCTAAACAATCAAAGGACTGTGACTCAACATAGGGAGAGAATATTCCATACAGAAATTCACCATTAAAGAGGATATCTTTGGCTCTCAAACAATACCAAACATGAAAATTTGTTAATTATCAATGAAGTAATATGTTTCTGAAGACAGAAAATCCCAAATCCCTAATTATAACACATTTAGTTAAGGTAAACCACCGCGGAGGGGGAGCTTATGCTATATAACCTCCGAGGCGTCGGCTGAGAAGGTTATATAACATAACCTCCCCCTCCGCGGCGGTTTACGAGCTTATACTACGTCCCAGAATCACAAGATACATGTTTTGAAGCATTAAGAACATTCATGCGAGATTTAGATCGCATAGATATGCATATATATGATATTATATCTTGTATGACTGAGGCCTATACAGATATGTTTATACTGTATCACTTCTAAACCATCTCTCAGCACAGATTTCAATAGTATAGTGGTTAAAATAAATGTCTCTCATGCAAAAGGTCCCGGGTTCGAGACCTCTGGGATCCATTTTTCATTTTCAAATGTTTAAGCAGATGTACATAGACCAAACTACATAAACACAAAACGATTGTCTTAGATTTTTTCCTTCTTGTATTTTTTTTTATTCTTTGTAAAATGTAAAAAAAAGAAGAAATGTTAAGTGACTGAATTAACTATATTTTCCTACACATTTTATATTCCTTATCTATGTTAGGTTCAATGTTTAGGACCTGTCCTTACACCTGCCTCAATAGGGTAGTGGTTATACTCTTGGACTCTTAATCCAAAGGTACAGGTTTCGAATCAGCAAAATGAAACTTTTCAAAAATTCAAAATTGGACTCATGAAATCGTCTGAAATAACCCAAGCAGGTGTGGCACATAACCTCCGGAGGTTTACCATATAACTTCCGGAGGTTCAGTCAATAAACCTCTGCTGGAGGTGGAGAGAGAAGTAATATAGTAGGTTACGTCCAGAAACCTACTGGCAGAACAATAGACTAGGGCCGGGAGGAGTATAACTGAGATAAATTACAAGTATCTGTAAAAGTGGGAAAAGGGTTTTTCAAATACTATTTTGCACATAGCTTTTGATCTAGAAATAGAATTCAAGTTCTTTGAACTACCCTTATGCTTCCCCATACGTGTTTGACGATATTCACAAAAAATAGTTTCAAGCACAACAAAGTATTAGTAACCAATTTACATATTCTTGTGAAAAGTTTCATTCACTTCCCAAAATTATTTTTGAGTGAAATGGAATCTAGTAGACCGTTCTATCAAATAAATAAAACACCTTTTTGTAGCGTATCAAAATGGTACAGCTTTTTAAGGCTATAAATATTGAATATTGATAATGAATTACTCATATCTCCCTAATGTTCACCTAGACGGTCTACACAATATGATAAACCCGGTTGGAGCATCCTTTCCCTCTGTTATTTCAGGTTTACATTTTAATGCAGTGTTCTTTACTTGTTATGGCAAAGATCAGTTATTTTTCGTTCCAACCATCATACAGTGGTACTCTAAAATTGAATGGTAATATCATTGACCTAGTGTGTATGATAGGGACATTATATATAGTGAAAAATGAAGTATATGTATTTCGATATAATTTTTCAGGAGACAAAATAGAAATATCTTTATGGCGCAAATACAATATCTAAAGTAGTGTATCACAGGATAGAAAACGCCTCTCAGGTTACTGATAAAGGAGATCCCACGCCACTTAGTGTGGAACTCAGCCCCCATATCTGTAGGTTGGATAAGCTTGGGGTTATCTTCTCTTTGAACATTATGTAAATTGCTCATAAGCAATAACTTTTAATGTATATAATGTGTATATTTCAAACTCTTTTTGCAAAGATAAAAGTTCTTATTTAATTCTAGCCAATGAGATGGCTCTGGAGGCCCTTATCAATATCACATAACACCAATTTTCCCATCCCTGCTAGTCACTGCCCTCAAAATGTGGGTTTCATGTACAACCCCCAACTGGAGCTGCCTCTGGAGTAGTTTTTCTTTTTTCAAAATTTGGAGTGTTTGTCAATACATTTATAATTATGGAGGAATTTTGTATGTGAAAATTGTGTTTTTCCAGGCAATTTCAATTAGATATCCATGTTCAAAAAACTCAAGTTAAAAATGTTTTTTTTTTGCATTCCTGACATGCACATATTGGCACATATCTATACATAATATGAGTTACACGAGTTGATATGGTTATCAGTAGGGTATTTTATGATATGGGAAAAGATACCTATTTGTTTATTTGGCAACCAGATGGCCAACAATTGTTTTCTAATTATCAAATAATTATTTGACATTTAGCCAAAAGTGTTGTAATGTTCTTGACATCCAAGGCATTGCTCCTCTCTTATATTACTTACATTAAATATTATAGAGATTCTTATGACATTTATTAAAAAGAAATATAGTTTTCAAAACCAATGCATCTCTCAAGGGAAATTCAAAATAGAATGTTTTATACCAGATTTTTTAAAAGAATGTTGAAGGTTCGCAAATTACCATGGCTACATAAAAAGAATGTCAAGGACAAAACACTTTTTCATAGGTAATGTGAAAAAAATGTTTTGGTCTTAATTCTGAAACCGGTGAGTAAAACTAGCACACTTATAAAAAGCAATTGCACTTTTGATATTTCTGATAATCAAAAATCTTACTTTTTTGATAAAACATATTAACTTTAAGTTGCCATAACATAGAAACAAAGATAGCATTGAGAATGGCAAGTTCAAAATGTACTAGAGGTAGAAAGGTTCATACAAAGATACATTTGCATCTATCAGGACTATATTAAAGTGGTTTGTAGCATTTGAAAATGTAGTTTCTCTACAATTTTGTCATATTTCATGACATGAGTAATTCTCAAAAGGTCATTTTTCCCAGATATGCTCCCACTTATGCTACGAATATAAAATTAGATAGGTTTAATTGATGAAAGTCAGGCGAATTGTCCACCAAGGAGTGTTGTCTCTCCTTAAAAAGATATTTTTTTGATTCAGTTATGCTATGAGATGATTCTTCAAAGGGAGGACTGATAATATTGATGGTGGACAATGGAAAATGGGAATGGTTTTGCTTGTCACAACTCCATTTGTTTGATTCCTATCTCCTGCACTCTCCCCCCCACCCCCTAAAAAAGGAAAAACAGAAGCTATACTGTAATGGGGATCATATCCCAATATCTTTGCACCCTGTGCCCCTCAACCATCTTACATCCTGGATCACCCAGTACTCTGTGGTGGGCTGGGTTCTAGGTAGTGAGCAACTCACCATGTGCCCTCACCCACCACCCCTTTTTCCTGCACCAGAAACTCCTTCTTCCTTTCCCCATAATTGAGTGACGGGCTGATTTCCTAGTACTGACCAACCATTGTTATAAAGTTGGAAGCAGCCCCCCATTCAACCAGAATTGATCCTGACACTCTGGTAGCCACATTGACCCCCACAGACACAAAGATCTGCTTGGTGGTAAGTGGCAGTGGGTAGGACATTTCCTAAAAGGTAAGGCACTGATTACTACTTGTGTTTGTGTACTATTGTGTATGCGTAGATCAATATATTCTTAGTTATAGAACTTGTGTGTTTTGTTGTTGCTTCTATTTGTAAAGGATAGCTAGGACCCACCACTTAAACTACCAATTTTGGCCAGCTACCAACCAAATTATATTACCAAAAAGCTATCCTGTTACAATACTTACGCTATCATAGGTGCATCATGACCACTGGCTCCTCCCCAGCCACTGAAGCTCCATGATTTGTATAGTTTATCACGCTTGTTCATGTCATTGTCATCTTCAGTGAAGGTTGGTTCCGACTTGCCATCTTCGATGTTGCGAAATTTTAAGTAATCACGCCATTGCTTTTCGAAATAAGGCCTATAAATAGAAAAAAGGATGTAAATTCTACAAAAATAAATATATCATGTACTTGTATAAATGTATATAACTTTGATGATAAATGCATAACAATTTTATCTATTGTGTATATATAAATGAGTACGATAATAGTTGTTTTGCGCCCTTCAGCCTTGTATCTAACCCTTTCCTGACTGCCAATGGTCAAACTGAGATTTGGGCACCTCAAGTACCTAAATGTTTCCATTAGTAAGGTCAGCTCTCCCCCTATCACAAGAAATGGCGGACCTACAACTAGCAGAACAGTGATACTGTTATATTTACAGCTGTTGTCTTTGAATTTTGTCATCTAAAAGTCCTCCATTCACCAATCCCCCCCCCCCGTCACGAACATCCATATGTTAATTTTAACAATGCACCAAATTTGAATCTGGGAGGTCATGGGATATAACTTTGGCTAGGTCATACTAAATTGTTCACTTCTCTTTAAATGTCATTTGACAAACTAGGTTATCTGTTCCCATGGCAACCTGTGTATTCAAAAGTTACTGTTTCCTTCAATTCTCTGATTCATTACCATAAATTGATACATGGTATGCTTCAGGAATGATTGTCTATCACATATAAAAACAAACATCAAAATCCCAATGTCTTATCACCGTAATGAATGTATCTGTTTCCCATGGTCATGGTTGAATGTGAAGATCAAATCACAACAAAATTTGGCGTCACAAAGCACACAACAGAAATCCTCCTTACCATGCATCTATGTTTTCTTGTACATCTCTGTCAACAGACCTAACATATTCTTTCGCTCTTGGTAGATCTGCCATGAGCCCTGCACCCCACTCCCGAAGTGGTTGACCTAACAAAATTAAATTGTATACCATTAATTATGATTACATTTTGTTTGGGTCAAGTTAGTTATTGAACATGCAGATACATAATTATTAGGGGTTCCAGTGTTACAACTTTTTGAAAGGTAAAATTATGCACAATGCAAAAAACATACACTAGGTCATAGGAAATTGTTGCTGTACCATAATATCATTGTAAGGATCTTAAATTATTGGGCCATTATGGTTCATTTAAGGTAATAGGAAGGGTATCCTTTAACAAAATTGTGATTTCATTAAAATGAGCTTCAAGCCATTTATAATACCTTGAGACACCTGCTTCGTGTACCAATTTTCACAAATACAAATAATTCTGAAGAAGTCTTCCAACATACTAGACATGTCAGTTTTATTCAATAAAGTTCAATCCTATTAAATCAATTTGCCCACCATACCAGTTTTGGGTAGTTAAAGTAGAAGGCAATTTTAGATATTAAAAGTACTGACCCGTATGTGTCAAATTAATTGCACACTTAAATGTATCTTTTTGAAGGTTATGTCATAAAAACAGACTGAATTATGATGTGGTAGGAGATCAGGCTTATTATAACTGAGGTTTAATATGCTTTATATTACATGATAAGATTTTCTAACTGCTAAGTCGCACGTGCGATCGGCAGTGCAGTCGAGTCTGCATGATTGCGTTCATGAAGTCTCAGCCCTGGCAGGTTGATAGGAGGTGTGCCATTCATGAGTCTACACGTTTCCCACGTCGTCCTAACATCTTCCCCTTTTAAGAAGAAGAAGACTACCCAAAGTTCAGTCTATGTCACCAGATAGTCTATGAAAACTACATATAATTACCCCTACAAGGTATCAACTTAAAATGGTTATATAAGAGAACCAGGCCCATACCCAGGGGGGGAGGTGGGGGAGGTGGGGGTGGTGGGCCACCCCCCACAGAGCACCGGTCATAATTAGTTCCACCTAGGTAGAACTGTTTCCTTCTTCAAAATCTTTATAGTCAAAACTAGAGAAAAGGTTCCACTGAAACACTCTACCTAATACTTTTTTTCTTTACAATAACCTTTGAAATGCCAGCTTATAGTATACTGGGGGTGTAGATGGGGGGGTCGCATGTCCCCTGTCGAATTTATAAAACGGCCCTGTTGCCTGTCCCTATATCTCAATTTAGACCTATGTCCCATGTCGAATTTAAGAATTAACCCTGTCCCATGTCCCTATCTTTTTAAAGCCCCTGTCCCCTGTCGAATTTAAGGAAAGGGCCATGCCATTTGTCACTAAATTCCCATGTCGCCTGTCGATTTTAAGAAACAGCCATGTCGCCCTGTCGAATTTAAGAAATGCCCATGTCGCACTGTCGATTTTAGGCATCCACCCCCATAATACTATCTGGTTAATTTAACAGTCAAGAGCCCCCCTACACTAGTACCTCTCGCTACTCCACCAGGCTACATATATATGTAGCTTAGCGGAGTGGGCACTGGTGTCTAGTGTAGAGCCCCCCCCCCTAGAAAAATAGAAGTTTCCTCTTTGAATGGTTTTAAGTTAACACAAAATACTATGTTGTAACATATTAAAATGTTGATCAGGTTGTCAGGTCTGAAGAGTTTGAGGCACAATCCAACCTGATCCTATGGGTCCGGGTGGGAGAAAATCAGCAGGATTCTTGTGATTCATGTTTCTACATTATTAATTCATTGTGTTCATCAAGTTCTTCCTAAGAGAAACAGTCTCAAAGTTTTGATAGAAGTCCCAGTTTGATGTTTGATAAATATACTTCCCCCTATCATACCGGTTGCTGCTCCATTTTCATATCCAAAATATGAAATATTGCTTTATGCATAGTGTTATAACGTCATGTATACATGGGACATGCTCTCCTCCCATTTATACAATAAAACTGTACATAGAACTTCCCTAAAAATATAGAAGAGTCCCACTTTTCGGAACTCACCCCCGCCACCAACCCTGGGTACGGCCCTGAGAACACAACATAGATCTTAATGTTTCACACAGTTCACAATCTATAAGTTCATCTTCACCGGTGGTATGACCCTCGTGGTTCGCTCTGATGACCTGACTGGTAGTGGCGTCGCCGCTGGTGCTCTCGCTCATACCGGCAACTCTGTAGCTGCAGGTGGCTGTGGTGGTGGTTTTTTGTTGATAGCAGGAGCCTGCGGAAGTGGCGCCCGCTGGACGCTGATCTATGGTATGTCCGCAGGTGGACCGTGGTTGCCCCCTCTAGAGATGTGAGACTTCTTCTCGGTGGTGTCCTGGCTCAAATAACCCTTACCGCTAAGGTTTTCGGTGATCACACCTGGGAAGTTTTGGTTACCTCTCCCAGAGAAGTTCCTGTAGTATACAGACTTTCCCTCCTGGTCTTCTCAACGTGCCTCTTTTTTTTCTGCCTCTGCTTATTGTTAGCAGCACGGGAACGCGTTGACTCACGAACAGCCACATTCCCTGGCCGCCAGGGCCGCACTTTCGTAAGCAGATTCATGTTGATATAGACTGCACTGCAGAGACCACAAGGATCATGTAGACAAGCAATCTGAATGTAATTCTAAAAGTCTATTTAACCCAAGTTATAATAGTGGCGACAAGGGTGGGTAAGTACAGCCCCTCTAAGGAGACTTTCAAGGCATACTGTGACCATATGGATACGTTCTACAAGGCAAATGACCTAGTGCTACGAGGGGGGGCTGCCAATGCGGCTGCTAATGTGGCTGTTATTAGAAAAAAGAAGGCCATATTTCCGACAGAAGTAGGTGCAGAGACATTCACCCTCTTGAATAATTTGCTAGCTCCTAGGAGCCCTAAGGATGTGGGTTTAAACGAAATTACACAGGCCCTAGAACATCAATTTAAGCCTGCCCCGTTGGAAATTGCAGAGAGTTTCCATTTTAGTATGCGTGTTAGGAAGCAGGTTGAGTTGATTGGTGACTTTATTGTCGCGCTCAAAAAGCTCTCTATCCACTGTTGCAGCTGAACAGAGCATTGAGGGACCGCTTTGTGTGTGGGTTGAACCAGGCGCACATTCCACACCACCTGCTGAACATTGCTGACCTGACCTTCGACTGTGCGTGTGAGATGGCCCGCGCCATGGAAATGGCAGAGTTACAGGCGAAGGAGTTCGTCCAAAGTACGAGTGCTGTCCACAAGGTCGACAACCAGCAGCATAGGAAACCACAGGGTAATGCACAGAATAAGGCCAAGGAATGGTGTTCACACTCTAGTAGTAAGAAACACCTGTCGTCCAACTGTAAGTGGAAGGAAGCCACCTGCTACAAGTGCCAACAGCGAGGTCACATCGTCCCTTACTGTAAATCGAAGGTGCCTGACAAAAAGGGCATGAAGGGTAAAACTCATGTGTTAGAGGGCCAGTCCGAGGATGACTCGCCCAACGTGTACCCGACACAGAGGTTGGACAGTTTATCATACAGTATGGCCCGAGGTTCTCCGCCGTGGAACGTGACTGTGTGCATGGACAGTGTCGACCTGACGATGGAAGTCGACTCAGGCGTGACATTCTCTGTGATCGGGGAAAATCTGCAGTCGCAGTGGGGTTCACCTTTAGTGCTGCAGCCGTCACCTGTCAAGTTGAGGACTTTTACAGGTGAGGTGATAACTCCGAAGGGCGAAGATGAGGTGAAGGTCGAGTATGAAGGTCAAACCTGTCGTCTCCCTTTGCTTGTGACACCGGGTACGCAGCCTGCGCTGTTGGGCCGTAACTGGTTGAGTGAGCTGCGTTTGAACTGGAAGGAACTCACGCAGCAGCACCAGGTGTACCAAGTGGTGAGTGACGCAGTGTCTGTGAAGGACCAATTTCCCCGCCTGTTCCGGGAGGAGCCGGGGAAGCTTAAGGGGTTTAAGGCTCACATGGAAGTAGAGCCTAACGCTGCACCTATCTTTGTGAAGCCCCGACCTGTGTCATACTACATGCGCAGTAAACTGGATGCTGAGTATAAGCGCCTACAGGATACTGGTATTGTGGAATCAGCGCGCTAGGCTCAGTGGGCATGGCCTGCAGTTCCCGTCTTGAAGTGCGATGGATCGGTACGGGTCTATGGCGATTACAAGGTCACCGTCAACAAGTCCCTGCGGAAAGAGGTGTATCTGCTACCGACACCTGACGACCTGTTCATCAAGCTGGAGGGAGGAGTCCATTTTGCTAAACTGGACCTCTCTCACACGTACCAGCAGGTTGAGTTGGATGAGTCAAGTCAAGAGTTGTTGGTGCTAAATACTCACCAGGGACTCCAGAAGTACAAGCGGCTGAATTACGGTGTGGCCGCAGCGCCAGCGATATTCCAGCGGGCCATTGAAGGCCTACTTCAGGGAGTGCCAATGACGGCCATGTTCCTTGACAACTTGATCTTTATGGGCAAGACGCAAGTGGAGTACAAGCAAAACTTGCTGGAGGTCTTGACCCAGTTGTGTGACTCCTGACTTACGCTCAAGGAGCCTAAGTGTGAGTTCGGTATAACGGAGGTCCAGTACCTTGGGTATATGGTTTCCAACTTTGTTTTGAAACTGCTGATTGAATGGATTCAGCCAGTTATGGACGCTCCAGCCACAATATGTGTGGGCAAATTAAAGTCTTACTTGGATATACTCACGTACTACAACTGGTTCCTGCTAAACGTGAGTACTGTGTTGGAGCCTATGAGCTGTTGCATATGAGCATGGAGTGGGAGTAGACGACGGAACGTGACAAGGTGTTCAAGGCTACCAAGGAAATGCTGAAGGCCGTACTTGTGCCCAATTAAGCCCATTGTGTTATTGTGTGATGCATCTCCCTATGGTGTCGGAGCTGTGTTATCCCACATTAGTGATAGTGGGCAGAAAGTGCCAGTAGCGTTCGTGTCACGTAAGCTGAACGCCTGCGAGCAACGTTACTCCCAACTGGATAAGGAGGGCCTATTGGTGATATTTGGTGTGTCCAAATTTCACAAGTATTTAGAAGGGAGGAAATTCACAATTCAAACGGATCATAAGCCGTTGCTCAGGCTGAAAGGAGCAGACCCCCCGATTCCGGTGATGTTTTCACCGAGAGTCAAGCGCTGGGTTGTGACTCTGAGCTGAGCGTCCATAACTGGCTGAATCCTCTCAGTCAGCGGTTCCAGACCACAGCTCGAAACCCTGATACACTTGTACTTCAGAAGTCCCTGGTGAGTATTTAGCACCAACAACTCTTGAATTGCCTTGTCCAACTCAACCTGCAGGTACACCTCTTTCCTACGGGACAGACCCGTACCAATCCGTCGCTCTTTAAAGAGGAACTGCATTCAATGCCCACTGAGCATAGTGCACTGGTTTCACTATACCAATTTCCTGTAGGCACATATACTCAGCGTCCAGTTTACTGTGCATGTAGTACCAAATATTTCTTTTCATGTGAGCTTTAAACTTCACTTTTGGATTCGTTATAGATAACATTACATCCAGTGCATTGCTAACTGCATCCCTCCATCTACTTCTGGTTATATTTCTTTTACACTGTAAGCATGTTGTATAGGTTGGTAATTAAAAGGTAATTTAGCAACATTGTAGCAACGTTGTGGATCTAATGCTGACTACAGGTGTTCAGAGTGAGCAAGCTGAGCTACATAGCTAGCCTGTACCCAAGACAACCAGGTGGGCAAGATGTTTGTTTGTGGGATTAGTTTAACGTCCGGCCAACCCTTCAGGGTTCTTTTACCAAACTGCACAAGGTAAAGCCTTTCAGCTCGTTTTACGCCACATGGGTGGTGACCAAATCTATGAAATGAGGTGCCTATTTGGAGCAGTGGGACCCAATGCCCTCTTTATAGTGCTGCCACACTGAGATATCATGTCATAGGCCCACACAATACCCCACCCAGTCACATTATATTGATACCAGGCTGACCAGTTATCAGGTTGGGGCTACGACGGGAAAAACGGGACGTCCCGTTATTTCAGGACCCAACCCTGTAAATCATTTTAAAACATTCCATCATCATTCTTTCAATTTCAAAATATGAGCCTATATAACAAACAATTATTTGGTCAAATTAAAATTGAATCCCATCATTACAATAACTGTTTAATGGGTTTAAAAAGTCTGCCTGGAAAAACGGGACGTCCTGTGATAACGGATCATAAGACCGTCCTGTAATTTCAGGACGGGCTGTTTTCTTGGTATGATGTTTATGACTTTTAAAACACAAAAATAAATAGAAAAAAATGCAACAATAGAATGTGAAAATGCAACGATAATTTTGATGCAAAAGATGTGTACTTTCATTACAAATAATTTTTTAATCTAGCAAACTCTTCATTTTCTGAGCATTTTTATTTATGTAAAAATATTGGCTGTTAAGTTCTTATTTATGTAATTGTCAAAATGGAAAGTGTGATCAAATTCATGTTTAATGCAAAATTTCATAATTTTTGCAGTTTGCATATGTAGAAGTATTATATCATGTTTGTTCTATGTATTATTCATGTATGATTTCATCTAAAGTAATAAGATAATACACTTTTTCATAATTGCCTGTTATAACAGGACGTCCTGTTTTTACAGGACGTCCCGTTTTTCAGTGGAATCTCCAACCTGGTTATGTTTCGTG
Organism: Lepidonotus clava; assembly: GCA_936440205.1. Taxonomy (NCBI): domain Eukaryota; kingdom Metazoa; phylum Annelida; class Polychaeta; order Phyllodocida; family Polynoidae; genus Lepidonotus; species Lepidonotus clava. The sequence goes on from OW387135.1 coordinate 28,868,350, forward strand.
GTTCTTACTTTATACCGAGTGCCAGGCAAGCAGTGACCACTACCATTGTTAAAGTCTTTAGTGTGACTCGGCTAGGGATAAATCCCAAGACCTCCCAGACTCAGGGCGGCACTCTACCAAAGAGCTACTGAGTCTGGACCTTTTCTTCCCAGGAGGCTCCCGAAGGAACCCCCAACATCCAAATGGGGGATTTGACCAAATAAAAGTTACCTTGTATGGCATAGCTAACAAACAGAGCAGAGGCGAGGGAGCCCAGGTAGGCTGTTGGATGGTGGTGGGTCATTCTGCCTGCCTCTATGCTCACAGCGATCAGATCATCTAAGTCTTCTGGCCTGCATTAAGAAATTGGATTTTCTTTTTAGAAATATTTTTAATGGAATTTTTTCTAGGAAAACTCCACATTTTCTTATTTATAATTATTATTATGAAATATATATATAGGTTATTAGTGCTAACTTAACTCATTAGATACATTATTAATCTTGCATCTAATGTTACTTTTGGCTGGATTCCTCTTTCTTCATTGTCTCCATCCATGTATTTAATTTTCTCAGTAGTTCTACTAAGAGTATTTTTGTTTATTAACCTTAAGTCATCTTGTCACATTGTCATCAGAGTGTCAATACAAGATGATTCACACTCTGCTTAATTGCAGCAAATTGTGATAAAAAATATTAAGCTGCACTAACATTTTTCACATAAATCCTCATAATTCTTACAATTCTGCATAAATTTTCATCATCTTTGTATTATTCTAAAACTAGAAATATGTAGAATACAAATCTTGATGAAATATGTTCCAACTGAACATTCCAAACGATTTGGAATGTTTTGAATGTATTTCAAAATTGGCTGAAATTTTGTATTTTTCCTGACTTCCAACAACTTAATTCTAAATAGAATCCCCAATTTACAATTCTGTAAGAAGAGGGGTTCTAGAATTAAATTTGGAATCTAATGATGTGTCATTTACCTATGTGTGATAATTATTCAGCAAAAGTTCACAGTCAGAAGTCTGAGATGAAACTATGAAATATTACCATTTTGTGCCGGATTTTCTGATATGCCATCTGGGCACTGAGCAGCCATGAGAATTCTATCTTAGAATGTTTGCTTATTTCTTGCCTATTCTTTTCATAAACATATATATAATTATTTATAATCACTATCTAACAGGTTTTCTAATGGGAAAATTAAAAAAGTATTGCAATCAGTAGAGTTTGTGAGGGTAATATGTGCTTCTGTGTGATGGTAATGTCGAACTGTGTGCTTGTATCTTACTGATGACAACATAACATGTGTTTGGGTTGCTTTCACAGGTCAATTGTAGTTATATTTATTCACCATTTTTCATGTTTATTGAAATCATAAAGTTAACATTCATTTTAGTTAGATATGAAGGTCGGATGCTACAATTCCCTTTTTCCTATAAGAAGCTTATCAAGATTAGTTCACAGTTCCATCAATAGGGCTTTGAAATAGAAAATACCAGTTTTCAAATATTGTACTTTTTACATGTAAGGTACATTATCAGCCAGGTTTTTGTATGTATTCTAAGGAAAACTTCTCAATTTAAAGGTTGGAAAATGCATCAAAATATCTGAAACTCTAGTTCTTAAGTACATTTATCTCTCATAATGTATGCCTATAATTGATGATACTTGTCTCTATCTCTGGGGTTCGAAGTAGTACGGGCCCGGGGGCCCGAGGCCCGAGTCCCGAGGCCCGAGGCCCCTAGAAATCCATCAGGCCCCAAGATTGTATGCCTAAGGGGCCTGACTGGCCCCTGAAAAATCAGTATTTTGACTTAAGAAGAATATGAGGGCCATTTTATACCATGTCCGGGCCCCCAGACTTCAAGGTGAAAGAGTCCCACTGGCCCCTGCATACTCGGACCATATTTCACCCCCTGATTTCTATCACGGTTCGAAACCTTAGAAATGCTTAATATGTCCATTGATTGCTATTTGCTGCAATGATCTATGGGGACAAACCATAGAGATACATAAGACATAGAAAGGAAACAAAGCCTGTGCTGACTGGTGCATATCTGTCTCGGTATTCATATAGCAACAATGTTCTCCCCATACAATCACAAATACAGTACTCCCACCATCATCCCTGCAAGATATACTATTCACCATGTTCTTACTTATACATGTCGGTCTAGTCAAATCAGCTGCCATGCCCCCATTAGCTCAGAGTACACAATCACATCCCTTCATAGAAGTGCCCATGTGTATTTTTAATTCAACGTAATGGTGCATGCTTTCCATAGACTTACTACAACCATGTCTTATGACTCAACACTACCTCTACTTTATTACAATGAAGCTATGCACTTGCTCTTCTTTATACACACACACACACACATATATATATACATATATATATACATATATATATATATACAAACACAATGGTAGTCTACTCTCCTTTTACTTGTAGTTTTCCTACGATGAAAAAGAAGTCATACTATACATTAAGGTACAGGTAAGAGAACTCTCAATAATATTTAGCAAACTCGTGACAACCAAAACCAGTATTTTCCTGCTGTGCATCATAAATAGTTATATGGTGATTCCTAAAGACCTGAATTCTGATATCGTAAATAGGATTACGTACCTTGGGTATCTAAGTCCAATGCACATGGACCTCATGGCTGCACCGCATCCACCTCCCCTTAAAAATATCAAATATATCAAGAAAAATATACAGGAATATATCTCTATGCATTCATCATTTCCCCTCTTGGCTACCACTAATTTAGGTGTCCACCTTAAAATAGGGAGGGGGTCTGGATCTCCCAATGTGATGTATTCTCCCATTCCTAAATTTAGGTGTTGGTGTGACTTCTTTAACCAAACAAAGGAATATGTAATAATCTATTGTTTGGTCAACATAATCATACTGAGAAGTCAATTAATATTTCATTCTTAATATAAGAAATAAACTCTAGATCTTAAACTCACCTCGGATTGAATGGTAAACAATACCCTTTTGGTACCTCAGGCTTCAGCCTTGATGTTCCAAACTCACATGTATCACCTGTTCAGAAGGAAAAGAATCTTTTGAATGACCTCAAGATTGCACACATTATGGCTAAAGAGCAGACAAATTAACAGATGTCATTTTTCCTTAATTTTCTGGATTTCTGTATTTTTCTTACTTCAAATGTTTCCTCTATTCCTTTTTCTTTTTACAAAATCTGAATTTTTAAAGCAACTTACTGTAATTGCTTTCTTAAAGAAATGTAACTATTCTCTATTGCAGTTCAAGAGATAGTGTTTATTCCATGTCAAGAGGAAAATACTCAGTTTGAAAATAATAGGCAATGTCTACAAAGGAGTCACACCAATGCCAGTAAATGTAGGAATGAGAGAAACACAATGTCAACATTGACCAAGAAAAGAGAACTTCTTTTCAAAAAAGAACTACAAGGCTTACCAGGTGCTCTTCCAACCATATCCTTCATGCATTCCTTGTAGGAACCTGCTAATGCCAAGAACAACTTTTCCTTATCTTCTTGACCACTTGCCTTGACAAGCGCTAGAGAAAGAAAAAGTGTACGTCAACAAGTGGAACAAAGTTTATTGAAACAAAGCTTTTAAACTCGTTTTTAAGTATTGTCATGTAAAACATAATTTAAATTTTACCCTTTTTGATTTTGATATCTAAGTGCTTTGCTATCTTGTTTTGAGTCTGCCTCCCTTGTTATCCACTATACAACTGTTATGCTGTATCATTGGAACATTTGGAAGGAGGTGAGGCTTTAGAATTATTTGTTGATTATCAATGATCAAATCAGGTATAAATTACCTTCAGCTGTAGCCAGGTGCATCACAGTGTCGTCACTTACACAAAATTTTGGTACTAACACAAGGGAAGAGAGAAGAATACAGAATCAAATGAATGTAAAAATAAATCTAAATCTAAACACACTATATTAAGAAATTTGAACCTTGCATAAAGTAATTTGACATATGGGATATGATGTTTACTGCCTGCATAACATTAGGTAACAAAGATTAAAAACTTATTGCTATGGATAGTTTATAAATGAACTGTTATATAAACAACTCAAGAAAATCTTTGATACTAATGTACTTACATGACATTCAAAACATGATTTTGTACATTACAAAAAGGGTTACATAATAATATTAATAAATCTATCTAAGTGCTTCGCTGTCTTGTTTTGAGTCTGCCTCCCTTGTTATCCACTATACAACTGTTATGCTGTATCATTGGAACATTTGGAAGGAGGTGAGGCTTTAGAATTATTTGTTGATTATCAATGATCAAATCAGGTATAAGGTAAATCAGGAATCTAAGGGTCACCTTTTAACATTAGTGTATGACAAATGTCATTAGATCAGTGTTTCCCAAAAACTTTCTAAAATGGAGGAGAAATTGTCTGACATTAAATGAATAACATTGGACATTTCCATGCCATACTGAATAAGTCATAATCAAATCAATATACAGAAGAATTCTGCAAAGTAATAATTACAAAACTGACATTTTATTATGGCAAATTAGAATATTTTTGCTGGACATAATATCTGATGTTGAAGGACAAAATGTCCAACATTAACAGAAAACTGTCAGACCTGTCCGGATGTCTTAAGCTCTACAGCCAATATTAATATTACCTGTAGAGCTTAAGATATATCCCCATTGGAGCATCCTTTCTGTGTGGGAAGACACATGTATAAGTCATCCTTACATTTGACACTTATATTTTCCAAGCCTCCCATTTTAGTCACTTCCTTGTAAATAGCCTCTCCACTTCTGCAGAACTCCCAATCTCCCCCTTTGTAGGCCAAGGCATCTCCTACACCACTGAGCACCATGGAGGACTGGTATCGGCTGAGCATTGCCATTGTCTGAGGGGAAGAAAATTGGTTTATTGATTGCATTTAGTGAAAGTCAATAGTACTCTGGCCAAGGAGGCTTTTTGGGAGTGTAGCAGCTGTTGGGCTCGATGGCATTTGAGACATAAACCGTGGTTTCGTAACTGATATTTATTACTACTAGTTCTTGGATATATGAAAAATGATGAATAATATGTACAGTTCTTCAGATAAATTCTTTGGTTCTTAGATTCACAAATTCCACTTTCTTGTTCGTACAACTTTGTTCTTAGTTCTTTGGTCTTAGTTCGTAGCAGTAAATAAATAACGTCGAAAACTGAAAATAGACAAAAAGGATATTTGTGTCTAAATAATAGTTTCAGACAATCTTAGACATGGATCTATATTCATAATTCTATGGTTACTTTTATCCATAAAAGTGTATAATAGTACACACAGTCTTTAGTCTTTCATAGTTCTTACACTGACTCATTACCATATTCATGGGATTAGGATCAAAGCCTACATAAATCCTTTACTCTGTAGTTCTTTAGAATACTACTCAAAGTACACACTTAGAATATAATGTCAATACTTCTGACACACCATAATAACCTTTGGCCTTATTTAGGCTTACTTGTACATAAATCATGGATTCTTAGGCAAAAAGCCTACATAGATTCTTCTATAACTTTGTCACATGGCCCAGTTTACAGAGCACATGGTCCTGTACAAAACTGTCTTTTACTACTTAGATCTTGCATGTCATGATACAAAATATGGTTCACACAACTCTCAGGATATTCCTACATACCTTTTGGCTTGTCCAAACCCAACAATGCTTATTCAAAGGTTCTTAAACTTGGTTTTCTTTTGAGAACATTCAGGCAGTTTCATCTTGTTGTTTTGCCTAGGTCATCTCTCAGATCTCACTCCCATGAGATTTTCTTACTTTTTGTTCTAAGTTCTACATGCAGATCAAAACCTATGCATAAGTTATGATATATAAAAATATAAATTACCATCGAAAGATAATCAAAAAACATTCAGTATTTCAAAAAACTGACATGAACTTTCAAGTCTCACTCTGTAGAGAAGTGGAGGCAACATGGCCAACTGACAAAAGTAAACAACAGGTGGTTCTTAGGAGTGACAAGTGATACACCTGATTACTCTGAAATACAGGACTAACACTGTAAGTATGACACAGTTACAGCATTATGATACCCATGGAATAGTTGTAAGACAGGTCTGTCCCCTTACAGGTGGGTTCATACTTAGATTTTCGAGTTGGTTTGCCAAATGCTGTATTATCGCTCAGGCGCGTAGTTCGCCGGCGGCTACAGGGAGTTGACCCCAACCAGAGGTATAACGAGTTAAAACCAATTTTTTCTATTTGTGTACCATGTCCCACAGATGGCTTGATACTAAAAAAAGCGTGTCCAGGCATAATTATAGTAAATCACCGGTTTCCATGGCAACCACCCAAAACCAGGTAATTCTGAAATCAACACTATTTTTGAAATATCTTCCTTAATTTTCATAGTAGAAGCCAAAAAGCCTAAGGGATATCCTAGTACGGGCCGAACTGCCAGAGGAGTCCCCAAATACACCGGCCTCGGACAGACAACAGAAAGTAACATGCAATAACAAAAATTGCCGCTATTGTCCACGACTGAATAGGAGTGGCACAATAAAATCTCACATCACCAAACGTGCTTACTATACTAGACAGAACATTGACTGTAATAGTAACAACTTGATCTATGCGACCGAGTGCAAGAAGTGCAGGAAACAATATGTGGGCCAGACCAAAAATAACCTTAAGACCAGGTTTAAAGCCCATTTCTACTGCATCACTAGAGATCCCAGTAAGACCGAAGTTTCCCGACATTTTAACTTGCCCGGACATGACGGTCTGGACGACGTGGAAATTTACGTCTTCCAATTCTGCAACCTAGCACCAGACAGGGACCTCTCCCTCAATCGGAAGCTGAATGCAGAATTCCAGTGGATCCATAGGCTACGTAGCCAAATCCCAATGGGTCTCAACGCCATTGACAACAGTTATTAACAAACCCCGTCGTCGGACACTGGATCACTTGAAATTACGTCTAAACCCATGACTCACCCAGTCACCCAAATCGTGATCTTTTGCCGACGACATGCTAACAAAGGATGGAATGTCACACTGCCTAGTTTCTTAACACTCATATCATATCCCTAAAATATGGGAAATAATGAAGAAAAATGGAGTTTAATCAACCATATTTGATTAATTATCATCTTTTTTTCAATCAAAAATTCACATTCATAATTCCCAACTGCACCATGAAATATCTGCAAAACGTTTTTTAAATCCTGCAACAAAAATAAAATCATACAAGGTGGTGCTGCTGTAGTCACACGTATTTACCTTTAATGAAATAAATTATCAGTTAACTCAAAAGGAACGAAGTCCATCTCTGTAGGCCGAGGGTTACATATCCTATAGAACTCTAGGAATGCATAATTTTTTATGTCTCATTTGTGCTTCTATCTTGAAAATTAAGGAGGATATGTCAAAAATTGTGTTGACTTCAGAATTACCTGATCTTTGGGTGGTTGTCTTGGAAACCAGTGATTAACTATATGCCTTAGAACAAACTACCAGGCCATGAATGTGAGATATTTATTAACTTTCAAATGAGGTATGGCATGCTTTGTTATACCTCAGGTTTGGGTTTTTCCTTAAATAAGGCTCTTTTTGAGTTTGGCCACTCTTCTACAAAGTTGTGGACTGAATTGTAAGGTATAAAACTGCAGGATAGCACACCATGGTTTGATCCTGAAGAATTATATACAGCTCACTGGGGCAATGCTATGCACCTCAAGTGCACACTGCAACATGAATTTCAGGCACTTAAAAATTCTCCCTACCATGGATAGCTAACTTACAGCATTTGAAGCACCTGAATTAATTTGGACAAATATTGTTAACAAAAAAACTGGAAAAATCTTAGAAAATGTACACATATTTCTTGGATATCTATCTGTATTGACTACATTTTCAACCAGCTTATAGTAGGTATCTTGGAGAGTTTTCAAGGACTAAACCCAGATTCATGGGGTTATAACCATCTGAAAGGGCATTTTTTTTCAAGAAATGCAATAAAAACCACAATCTTAGTGCTATTTCATGCAACCAAAAAATCCAAATCTGAGAATTGCGTGCATACTGCGTTATAGCTCAAGACCCGAACGTTCTCACTGCATATAGTGTTAACCCCCATAAAGCATGGTGGAAATAAAAGAAAAATTAGAAAAGTCATCATAAATAATGATTTTTGCCAATTTGTCACAGCCTGACAGATCACCAAATATGACTAACAAACTACCACAGTCGAACATGTTCCCAAAATTTGTCATTATTGTACCATATATATACAATTGAAATTGTTTTGAATCAGGCTTTCCAACAGTATAAGCGTTATCATGGCCAGACTTAGTATGTATCCATGAGTGATGCCTGAACATAGCCATTTTTTAGGGGATTTTGACATTTTCCAGGTGAAAAATGCCCTCTCCTTGAAACCTAAATTTATACGACAAAAAAAATCAAAGTCTGAGAAAGTTACATAGCCTAGGAGATACACCAGGACCTGAAGTTTGTCACTGTATATGTGGAAAAGCCCTGGTTAGCATGGTGCAAATGCAAGATGAATTAGTAAAGTCCTCTTACATAAATGAGCAAGTGACAAAATCTCAAAGTTCATTAAATATGACCCTTACAAACTCCAGGTTTTGAGTATGATCTCAAGGTTTATGATAGTTGTACTGTAGCGCACCCCGGCCCACCTACCCCGGGGCGGGGTCAAGACCAAATTCGATCACTAGGATTGGCGCAGTGTGACATAAAACCCGACAACAATTCTCTTAAGTTAAATATAGTTTATTAAACAACTCTCTTATAATAACAATAGTTCAGTTCCAAGTTCTTTAAAGATCTAAATTCCTATATGTTACCTGTAAAATACCTGTAAAATACCTACTAAACAGTCAGGCCAAATACATACAAGGTCTAGAAACAACTTGGGAGAACACAAAACACTTGTAGGACAAACCATCAATGTCAACTAAAAGCCTCAAACTCCACCACAAGTAAAGCAAACAACAGCCTAAATATAGGCTATGCCTAAACCCATCAGTCATCTCCCATCAAACATCAAGGCCTTCTCAAGCCTATGCCATCATCCAAGTCAGGGTTACCTCCTAAGGTCTGAACCCTACAGCCAGCCTAATCAGGCTAATCATCAAACAACACTCCTCAGGTCTAAACCAACCCATGAGCCTAAACAGACTGAATCTCTCCTCCTGAGTGTCCTCCTTATATAGCCTGAGCACGGACCTGGGAGAAAGCACCCACAGTCAGCTTCCCAAGGACCCAAAACTTGCTCCTCTGTGGCTGAACAATGCTGGCCTCTGATTGGTCGGTTTGACTGAAGATCTGGCTCCCTATTGGCCGAAAGCGCTGGCCTCTGATTGGTCCTGCACAGACCGTCCAACCTGGCCCCCATATATAAGAAGAAAGTTGGGGAGCCAGTCCACTCAGTAGGCCTAAGCCCCTGGGGCACCACAGTACTATATACCATTAAACTCGTCTTGAATCGAGCTTTCCAACAATATAAGCATTATCATGCTTAAACTTAGTGTGTGTCTATGAGTGATGCCTGAACATAGCCGTTTTTGAGGGGGTTTTGACATTTTTCAGGTGAAAAAACGCACTCTCCAAGATACCTACTTATAGAATATTAACCCCTTCAACCCTCAATCCTCCGTAAATTGAGTATTTTTTCCTGCTAAAGTACAGAATGCTCCCTCTATGACAGTGGAAACCATTTATGAATGTTCTGATTAACTGCTGATATGTAACTGTTTCAAGTTCTCAACTTGAATGACATGAGAACAAGAAATAAATTATCTACAAAGTTCCGCTCATGCATGAGCGATGGTCGTCCCTCAATTAGCTATAACAAGCAACGCATGTATTATACCTATTAGTTAACCCTAACAGGATCTGCTCCTCTTACCATACCCCTACCAGAAGGCTGTATAGGCTATGAGCACTGACCAGCACTACTACTCTGCTGTCTCACACAGTTGGGGGAGGGGTTTAGGAAAGGGCCATTATCATGTACCTTGTACTGAGTGACCTATCACCCACACCTGCAGGTGACAGTAAGGGGGTGAAGGGGTGAGGTTTTTTTTTGGCTCAAACAGTGGTTATGTAAGTTACCTACTTCTGGCTTCTGACACTACCTGATTCTAACAATTAGAGGACAATACTCTTTAACTACTGAACATGAGATTGTGTAACCGGTCATTAAGAACAAAGAGAATTCAATGACTAAAGACATGACTCATTGAGGGAGTCCCCACCAATAGCTCTAATACTATATAGATATAACTAGGGACTCTCAAAAAGACTTTGTTGCCTTTCTTCCTTGTCCATAATTGTTATTGCCTTTCTTCCTTGTCCATAAGGTATGGCCGTTTGATTTTAGTTACATATAATAGATATGGTCAGTTCTCTCAAAAGAATGCCAAAAGTGAAAACAATATTATGAAAAGTAAAGATTTAAAGGGAGGGGCCAGTGACTTTGAGTAGTGCCATGACCATGACCCAATTTTCATACATTTATCTCTAACAGTTTTGATTTTATTCAAACCTTTCTGAATGTTAACAGGTTTGGGACAAGAATGAAACTAGCAACATTGGCTTATCTTGCATCGTTGCTAAATCCTGCATCGCATGTGAATTGTTATCTTGCATCGCTGCAGGCATTTTGATTTCTAATTGAAATAATCCATCTACTTTTTGTTGCTGAATTCTAACAAACGTATACATATAAAGAATGGTATTATTTAGATACTATATGATGATAAGACATATTTTTACCGAACAGATCTTGTTAAATCTTGGTTTAACCATTTTTGACCAATAGGCTTGCAGTATCCACGTGATGTAAAAATATTGAAAAAAATCACCTAATCATTATTCATTTTTGTCCATTTTTGACATATTTTGCTATGTTAAAGGAAACCTTGCACATAAATTCACCAAGTGCTATCTTATGTGTATTTAACTTGACTTAAGTATCCTAAAAATATTTCAAAAGTAAAAACGTGAAAATGGCATGGTCTGGGGCAGTTATTCAGGAAAAGAATTTAATTTTGGGAATTCCCTGGATGCCTGGCTGCTCAGTACTCCCCTTGCTACGTCACAGCTATGGGAATTCCTTCTAAATTTAATTTGGGATTCCTAGATTAACAAATGATTGTAGATGGATATAGACTTTAATTAATTATGAGTTTAATTGGGCCAAATATATTTAATTTGGGTTAGGGACCATAACCTTTATTACAAATTCTACAGGAATGGGGATTCCCTTCAAACATTAGATGGGATTCCCCAACAACTCCCCTTGCTACGTCATAAATAAGGAGATTTCCCTTAAAAATGAAGTAAAATACAAGATTTTTAATGTCCCATGAGTGTGTGTAAACTGTGAATTTTTCTGTGATTTTTCTTAAATTTATCGTTCAAGTTATGAATGATATGTTGGATTGAATTAATTGAAAAATGACCATCCTGCAATTATGTGCAAGGTTTCCTTTAAAGTCATATTATGAGTTTTTCTTCAAAAAAATTTACGTTAATAGAAGCATCAAAAACGTAATTAAACAAGTCCGTGGACAAATTAGCAGCATTGTCATATCTTGCATCATTGTACAATACTGCATCAGTGCAAAAACACTGTGACGTCCCTAGCCTGGTTAATGAGTCTGTGTGCATCCTGGTACACCTTGCATAGAGCATTATCTGTGTAGGACGTCACAAGCAGAACAGTTGAAAAATTATAAAACTGAAAAAATTCAATAAGAAATCTTTCAAATATACTTTATAAGTCTAAAAGAGATTAAAATCACCAAATTAAATGATTCGTAAAAGAAAATGTGAAAAAATAGTGTTTTAATGAAATTTAGACATTTCAAATTTGAATACAACTGTCATTTTGTGTCATGTCACACTTATACATCCGTTGTCAGGTGGGCAGGGGATTCAATGTGTGATCTGGTGTGAAGACAAGGTTTTCTATGCAATATATACATATAACCAACTGAGAAGGGAGTACGAGGGTGGTTATCACCCCGAGCCAGGACCCCGATATCAGCCCGAGGCCAGGGCCCGAAGGGCCGGCCGAGGGCTGATATCGGGGTCCTGGCTCGGGGTGATAACTGCCCGAGTACTCCCTTCGAGGTTGGTTATGGATTTATTATACCTTTTCTGTTAGATTTGAGCTCCCAAGGAAGGATTGCACAGCAATCAGTGATGGTGGGACTGTGATGTTGCACATTTTTTTTATGTTTTTTCATATAACTCATTTGATATCCATCAAATCCACAAACAGTAAACAGTAAAATGTAGCTAGGAACGTTGTGCAGATAATACATATGTTAGATTCTTTATTCCTTAATGATTTCATTTTTTCATGAATTTTAGAAGAATAAAAAGTTTCTGTATCACACTGCAGTGTGATACAAGGCTGGTTATCACCCAGGTTTGTATCACCCTGTGTTAAACTCTTAACTACTAAACTTGTATCACCCTAAGGTATAATAAATCAATTTATAGTTATAGAATTGTTTTGTACTCATATCTACTGTATAGGATGAGAATTTTACAAAATTAAAATTACGCTAGGCCCTCTCTTTAACAGATTGCTTTGAAATCAGTGTAGGGGGAATGTGGGTTGTATCGCGCATGTGGGTTGTATCACGCACCTGCACTTATATGCTTATAAATTGGTAAATAATGATCTAATTGTTAAAATTAAAAAAGGAAAATATGCAGTATTTCCCACGACAGGCTATGAAAACCCTGGATCCATTATTCTTATTGAATAACTAATAGAATACACAATATATACCTTATTACAAATTTTTATCATTTTACCTTGACTTTTTAGCTAATTTGTTAGTCTATTGATTTTATCACCACAAATTGATTAACCTGAAGAAACATTATTTCTCTACTTAAACAGAAAGTCTGTGAAAATATGAACTATGCGTTTTTTCTCTAACAATGAAATAAATATTTATTTCAATCATATTTCAAAGTAAAAATGTAACTTTAGGTGGTATTGTATCGTGCATTATTTGTTGTTATATCGCGCAGCTGAGTGCAAATTATACATATATAACTATAATTATTCAATTTTCATTAATTTCAGACGTAAAATCACATTTTAAAGTATTTTTTGATAGCACAATTATCTCTCCATTCAATGTAGCAAAAATTAACTATGTGAAACAAAAATTTAAAACTACCTAGAAGAAAATATCATAATTATCGTTTATGTAAAATATTAAACCACAGAAAATAAGCAATTTGACCAGAATTAGTTATTTTCTTAATTATATAGCAGATCAACGTGGTCATAGTCAAAATATTCATTTGAAAATTACATTGATCTGATATATTTTGCTGCTTCTGTTTTTACAAAAAAATACAGGTAAATATACACTCAATCTTCAATATTTTGGCAATTACTTTTTCTTTCATTATTTCATAACATCATATCAAAGACAGGTGTCTTAAATCCGCGATACAACACCTAAATGCGCGATATAACAACAGATCAATGGTTCTAATGAACGTGTCCTTGTTGTTAGATTAAAAAAATAACAATTTCTATGGTACTCCTCAATAATTAAGATATTATTCTCCCAAATCGTAATTAACTTGGGAATAAACGGGCTTTGTGTGAACACAAAATTGAATAATTTATTTAGTTGTCTGTATTTTTCTCCTCATACTCGTTGGTTACATCTAATGGTCTATCTCTATGCCTAGCATTTGCTATTGTTGTTATATCGCGCATTTAGTGCGCGATATAACCCACATTCCTCCTATGTTATCCAGCGTTGATATTAGAATGAATACCAAAAATTGGGAACACTAATATTCAAAGTTTTCTAAAACAATAGGCCTATGGTTTTTGGGTAGGTATATGTACTGTCACACAGTACTATATGTATGGTGAAGCATTAATTTTATTTTCACAGAAAAATGCAATAAATCCAAATTTTGTATAATCTGTGCCATTATGTATCAATGCATTCTCTTTATATTCTTTGAGAAAATAACTTAAATGTAGAACATTTTACATTCCTTAAAATATGTGTATCGTACCCAATGCATATCTATTAAGCGCCATACCAACTAGGCGATTTTGCATGAATCGGTGTACAAATCAGTGTACACGTTGTCGTATGCGTCGGCATAATCGTCAGCCAACACTGATGCACAGACCATACCCACTGACGGCCGACGGCAGCACCGATCCATATAAAACATGATTATTGATTTTATACCGACGCTGACGGTAAATCACTTAGTGAGATGGCGCTTCACTGTACCAGTATGTGTAAGGTGACAGTTATTTGAGGCCTCAGTTTCACTCATGAGTATTATAAAACATCATATGTATGCAGAGATGTGTGGTGTACATGCTTCCAAATTATTCTATTTTCTTTGGTATTTTTCCAAGTGTTTTTGTTTTTTCATCTTTTAGATCTATTATATTGTTTGTAATGTTTTCAATGAAGGCAAACAGCAATTCCATTTTAGTTATACATTTATTCAGAGTACAAGAATAAAAAAAGTACTTTACACAAAAAGAGAATAATCGTAGTCTGCCAGAACTAAAATCACGCATTTCAAGAATGAACCCGTCCATTTATTCTTTATGTAAAACACTGAATCTAAATCTTGAATTGATATTCCTTAATATACATTTCAAGAACTACATGATTTTAATTATGTGATATGCAGGACTGCCGACCGTCCTGGATTTCCCGGATTTTAACCCATCCCGGGTGTCCCGGGAAAGGGCACAGATGTCCCAGAAAATGAGGATTTCAAAACTGTATTTTTGTTTGAAAAAAGGATGTACTTTTGCTCAAAAAGTGCACGAAATGCACAAAAAATTCCTTTGCAATTTCTAAAATTTTCTCATTCAAATCTGTTAGAATTTAGAAGGTCCATAAATTTGACAGTAATATTTTCAACAACAAAAATTATATCAACATGATCGATCCCATCCCCCTTGAAATTCCCCCCCTCCCCCTGCGGAACACTTCCTAAATCAGCATGTCCGAAATATTTAAATTAGCTACAGAAATACTATTGGTTTTACACTCTAGCTGATTAAAATATTTCGGACATACTGATTATACACTACTCAACCACTGTATATCTACTGATTTTACACTAAAATGCTACTGCAAGCTGACACTGATTTTGTACCCCTTAGTTATCCCAGATTTTGTCCATCACAGGTTGGCAGGCCTGGATATGAATGTTGTCATGTAGACAATAATAAATACCACCTCTATAAATAACAATTAAGCAAATGTATAGGTATTGTATAATGATATTCATTGTAGAAACAATTACTTTGCCAGGTGAAATTTGCATATATGAGGATAATAGCATCAAGAAATAGGCCAAACATAGTGTTAAACTTCTTTCTATAACAATAAAGTAGTAAACATTCATTTCCAAAAGCAAAAATCAATATACATACAAGATTAACCCTTTTCACCCTCCAGATGCTTTGAGGCATCACCAGCGAAAACACGCTAGATGCATTGAGGCATCGCCAGCGAAAACATGCCAGATGCATTGAGGCATCTTTTCAATGAATCCCAAAATAGTGAATTTAAAGCTACATATTGAGGAAAAATACCAGTTGCTGTTCCAAAACGATTAAAACATCCATAATATAGCATATCTAACAATAGGAAGGTTAAAAATAAGTTTTTTTATGTCATAAGGAGCTTATATAAGGCCTAGATAGGCTCATGTGTGCTATATGTGGCGTATTCTGAGGCTATTTACTAGAGTACCTTGGCAGTCTTTCAAAACAGGAATGAAATGTTGATGGCGTGTGGAAAGGGTTAAGAGTGAATATACACTTTATCTAAGTCGTGGATACATGATTATTGTTCAAAATATTAAGCCCTCTAATGATTTCTATAAACCATTGATGACAATGCCTTTAATATCCTTTCAGTAAATCTAGAAAATACTCAATGTAAAATGCTCCAGCACCTTTTTTTACATTGCAAGGGAAGTTTGTAAGTCTTATATAATGGAGTTGTTAATGGATTTGTATGTAATTCATATATGGCAAGCCAACATAAATAATGGCTGTATATCCTAGTACATGTATCATGAAATATGTCACATTATTACATTAATTAGCAAAATATAAGCAGAAAACCTATGTTATAAACCCATTTGCACTGAACCGATGCCCATTTGTGATGAACCAACGCACATTTGTGCTGACTCGACGCCCATTTGCGCTGACCCGATGCCTATTTGTGCTGACCCGATGCCCATTCGCGCTGACTACAGGGTTAAATAGTCATTCAGCATGGCTGTCAAGTCATCGCACATGGTTGCACCTCCACAGCCCATGCGTGATGACAGATATCATCGTGCATAGAGGTCCCACACCTCTATGCAACACCCATCTGTGATGATGCGACGCTCCTTCACACTGATGCAACACCCATCCAAGCTGATACGGTGCCCATTTGCACTGATGGAAATCATAGCGTGTGGGATGCCAACACCTCAGTGGGTAGCCATACGTCATGACAGAATCATGGTGCATGGGGTTGACACCTTCCTCTATACTCTCCGTTCGCACTGACAGAAATCATTGCACGTGGCTATCCACCTATACACCTCCATCTGCCTGAGGTAGCCACTTGCAATGATGTGATGGCCATGCACACCTCCACCTCACCTCCCCGCAAGGTAGCCACGTGCGATGATTTCTATAAGCGCACGAGGCTACCTAGTACCTGTGGGGGCATGGAGGTGTGGAGGTGTAAGCGCCCCACTCGCACTGACAGGAAATCCTCCGTGGAGGTGAGTTGATTCGTGGAGGTGCGAATAGAACTACCCCAGATGTTTCCAGGTTGTTAGGTTTTTAATTAAGTTGATTTCCACAATCACTCCGTATCCTGTTTGGGATGGGTCATCTCAAGAAGCTTGCCTGCCAGAGTGATCAACCGGTCCTTGTATTCCAGATTCTGCTCAAAAGAAAGTGCAAAATCATGTACTACATTGCTTCTTGATTATGTTTTTCAGATTTTTGTCTCATTTCATGTGGGATCTTTTTTTTCATCTCCACTCCTCTATATTGAAATATACTAAAATTGCTATTGATTTCAAACAGCATCCAGAAAAATTATTTCCTTGTAATAAATCAGCAGCATGTCATTGACAAATCTATTTAGTTAGGCAGTTTATAAAGAAGTACTATTCGGAAGGGCAACTTCACAAACTACCTTTACAGTCACTGTAAGGCTCTTTAACCTTACCAAGTCTACCAAGTACATAGGTCTAATAACTAGGGTTTCCTTCTTGAACCTTCTGGTCCATTCCCTATCTTAGACTTCTTTCTCTAATAATTTCACAATGGTTAACAAAACTCACCTTGTAGTTTGATCTGGGCACCTCATCCATCCCATACATTGCCCCAAAGCAGGCACCAGCTATGACCCCAGTACTGTCACTGTCCCCACTGTGGAACAGCCCACGATTACAAAGTTCTGGCCATGACGAACCTGCCCCAAGTAAGGCGTCATACCTAAATAATTGACAGGACTGTTACTCGACATAGGGCTCTGTGCATAAATTCATCATTAAACAGGCTAACAAACATGAAAATCCCAAATCATAGAGATTTATTGAGATAGTTAATGATAATTTAAAATAATCTGGAGAAGTTGGAAATGGTTTTTGCACTAGAAGTTTGCACTACAATTTGTATGGCAAATTCTTGAGAGAGGGAATATGCTCCCTTGACATCCTTACATCCTTTCCCTGTGTTGTTTTAGATTCAATTTTGATGCCAGTCATTCCTTTATGGTAAAGTTTTTTATTATTAGTACCAAGTGTCTTAAGTGGTACTCTTATTTTGAATGGTAAGTTTACGGATATGGGTTCTGTGGAAAATGCTGTGAGATCTTTCTTAACAGTTGGGATGCAATTATTCTGATAGTGGAGAACAGAAAAGTTTATTACTACCATCTTCCTCAACTAATTTCTCCCTCCAAAATGCTATACTTACGCTATCATAGGTGCATCATGGCCGCTGGCTCCTCCCCAGCCACTGAAGCTCCATGATTTGTAGAGCTGATCACGCTTGTTCATGTTGTTGTCATCTTCTGTAAAAGTTGGGTCTGACTGGCCGTCTTCGATATTGCGAAATTTTAAATAATCGCCCCATCGCTTTTCAAAATAAGGCCTATTAATAAAAAAAGGAAAGAACTCCATATAGATTAATATAACTGTGTATAAATAGTAAGTAAAGCCTGGATTATGAATAAGCACCAACTATATGTATTTATGAGTGTGCAATAGTGAAAGCTCTTTCGTCAAGTATTTGTGATTAAATTTTGGCAAAATTCTGCTAACTAAAGCACACAACAAAAACCTTACCATGCCTCTATGTTTTCTTGTACATCCCGGCCGACAGATGTAACGTATTCCTTGGCTCTCGGTGTAACTGTCATGAGCCCAGCTCCCCACTCCCGAAGTGGTCGACCTAAGACAAATAAAATTGTAAACAACTAATTATCATTAGATACTTTCTGTGTCATGTTTGCTACTGACACATGGGACCACAAATTTAACTACATAATGCAAACACAACCACTAGGCTAAGGAAAGATCTTTGAGTTTTTAAAAAATTGGCCATTGGTAACATTTCAACGAATGCATTGCAAACTGGTAGCCCTATGCTTTTTGTTAGCACACATAGGATTTAATTCCTCTATCTGCTTCTAGTTATGTCTTTTTTCTGTGCTTTTTTTAAAGATTTGATATCCCTCCTTTTTATGCCTTTTTTCATTCTAACTCATTTCTGAACACCTTTTAAATAAAAGAGAAACTCAGGGCTGCAACACTGTTTTGAAAACACTAAAAAATAACACTGTATCTAATCACAGGAAAGTTACCTTGTATGGCATAGCTAACGAACAAGGCTGAGGCAAGAGAGCCCAGGTAGGCTGTTGGATGGTGGTGGGTCATTCTGCCTGCCTCTATGCTCACAGCAATCAGATCATCCAAGTCTTCTGGCCTGAATTCAATGATTAGATTCCTTTTACAAAATTATCTTTGAATGGAAATTCATTTTTAACAAAACGTTAGTGGTCTATTACAGTTTTATTTGGTTTCTTTCTATAATGGAAACAAGTTAGACTGCACATTAATGTAAAGAACTGTCAATATTTCTTAGCAAACTTGTGCCATGCATTATGCATAATTTTATGGGTCTCCATAAAGACCTATATTGTGAAACCCAAAAGATTACATACCTGGGATATCTAAGTCCTATGCACATGGACCGCATAGCTGCACCACAACCACCTCCCCTAAAAAACAAGAAAACTAAGGAAATGTATAACATATCCTTATGCATTTAGCATTCCCTTCGCTTCCTATGGTTAATTCAAGTATCCACCAAAATGGTGTGTGTGTGTGTGTGTGTGTGTGTGTGTGTGTGTGTGTGTGGGTGGGTGGGTGGGTGGGTGGGAAGAGGGGGGGGGGGGGAGTCTACATCCATCCATCTGATAGGTTCAGGAGATTTTGACTGTTTTAACCAAACCAATGATTCTAAATTGGTCTTTGTGATAGTTATACATAGACAGTTTGCCATTTTCCTCTTCCTGCGGAACTACTCAGGACTTCCTGCCTATATGCTACAACATTGAAGCTGGCAGAAAACATTGGTTTTCTAAACTATTTCTTATAAATTAATACAGATTTTCTAGGATGTCATAACTGAGGGCAACAGCTATCCAAAAACATCAACAATTTCTCTAGGAACTGATTATAGAGATACAGGGAGACAAAAACTTATTCTCAAGCATTGAGTCTATGGACAGGAAGTTCATTTTTGGTGGGGCGACACTCAAAAAAAAAATCTGTTTCCGGTGGACCAGCCGGGTGGCCGTATTTTGGCCGGGTGGGAAGATTTTTTACAATTTTTTTTTTTTTTTTAAAGCTATTATAAACCTACCAAACAGAAAAAAAAAATGATAAAAAAAATGAAAAAATTGCAGCCGCCCGAGTGGCCCTTTTAAGACCCACCCGGTCCACCGGAAACAGAATTTTTTTTTAGTGTGGCCTAGTGTCTCACACCATAATTTACCACACAATGCAAACTGGGAAATGGTCTATACTTATACTTAGAGGTCAAGCAATGTTTCCTTATTAACATCAAAGATAGACTCTTAAGACTCACCTTGGATTAAATGGTAAGCAATATCCTTTGGGTACGTGGGGCTTAAGCTTGAATGTTCCAAACTGACATGTATTGCCTGTTCAGAAAAAAAGAAATCATTTACACACCAACTAAGATTATACATGTGTGACTATTCAGCCAACAAATAAATATATACCAATTCTTTATTTCCCCCCTAAGTTCTGGACTTTTTAGCTTCATTAATTTCATTAATTTATTTAATAATCAGAATATTTAAATCAACATACTAGATAGTGTTAGAACAGTTTAGCAAAAACAACAAAATTCCTATTTGAATATGAAAACTGCACTCTACGGACTAAATCATATGCATATCCCCTGATCTAGATGTAACTGGGGAGCAATGGAAAATGGCCTATTATGGCTAAATTGTATCACCCAGTATAAATGAAATAATAAAAAAAATAAAAAAATAAAACATGCATAAGGCTCACCAGGTGATCTCCCTGCCATATCCTTCATGCACTCCTTATAGGAACCTGCTAGAGCCAAGAAAAGCTTTTCCTTATCTTCTTGACTGCTAGCCTTGACAAGTGCTAGAGAAAGAAAAAAGTAGATCAAAGATGAGACTGAAGTTTATTTATCCATAATATCTCTATTCATCTTGATTGGTATTTGAAATATATGACTCTCTATCCTTCATAGACAATTTTCTGGAAAAATTGGGAAAATCCTGGGGAAAAACAGTAATAACCGTTGGAATGATGTAGGGTCTAAAGGGGTAAACAAGGGGTTTAAACACTTTTTTCAGTACTACCATGTTATACATAATTGTAACATTATCCTTTTCAACTATTCCAGCATTTTGGTTCTAAGTTTGCCTCGCTTGTTATCGGCTGTGCAATGGTTATGCTTTAACATTGTAAAATTTGGTGGTAGGTGAGGCTTCAGGATGAATTGTTGGTCATCAATAACCAAATCAGGTATGAGTTACCTTCAGCTGTAGCAAGGTGCATCACAGTGTCATCACTCACAGGAAACCGTGGTACTAGTGTAAGGTAAGAAAGAGAAGGATTCATAACAAAATTAATGTACAAATGCTTTTAGATCTCAACACACTAATTACAGTGATTTACCCTTGAGATTCTTGTACTTACAGGTTCTGTTGAAGTCTAAAACACAAACAGTACAGCCCTAGAAAATATGTGTTCCCACTATATCAAAATGTGAATGGGAAGTGCAACATAAAAATCTTTTAAAAAATATTGGTAAAACTGTTGTCGTATAACATTTAGTGAATATAATCCAAATACATCATCCAAGTCCTCCTTACATTTGACATTTATATTTTCCAGTCCGCCCATTTTAGTTACTTCCTTGTGAATAGCCTCTCCGCTTCTGCAGAACTCCCAATCTCCACCTTTGTAGGCCAAGGCATCTCCCACACCACTCAGCACCATGGAGGCCTGGTACCGGCTGAGCATTGCCATTGTCTGAGGGGAAGAAAATTGGTACAGTCATGTATTGAATTTTCCCTACCACAGATAGGTAATTTACATAATTTTGTGCACTTGTAGGTAATTTAGACTGATTTTAAAAAAACATCAGGAAAACTATAGAAATAAAAATGATTGTCAGATATCCATCTCTAATGAATACATTTTGTAATGTCAAACCAACATGAAGAGTTGAGTTTGTGCTGTATATTAGAAGATTTAATTTACTGCCATGTTTCGCCTTTTTACAGGCTTCTTCAGAATATCAAATGAATATGAATACAAATTTGGAAAAATAATGAACATATGTCCCTATCCCAGGCTAAGTACATACAAAAGGACACCATACCTGGAAAAAATATTTTTGGAACATTGCTCTGTGAGTATAGGGACTCAAGACGTGGTTAAACTGCTGCTATTTGCTCGGTATGTTTTTAATGCTGCTTGGGAATTAACCTGTTGAGAGCATTCTCCATATTACGGTCCGCCGATATGTGCAACTATTGCGTGCGACACCACCGGGTACAGTTTCCCGCCTTTTCTTTAACACTGACGGCGCTCTAATTTCCTCAATATCTTTAAAAATTCTGGAGATTAAGTCTTAATTTTTCATTATTCCATAGATGAGACATATATCCTTTCATAGATATCATATTTTACTTAAGTGTACTGGAATTATGATTGCTAGATGCATCCCAAAAAATTACAACACTGCCAGCATACAACCGGAAACTGATCCAAAATGGCAAATCATGAGCGATTATGGGATACCGTAATAAGGCGAATATCGTAGGTAGGGGCCCTAGATGGGGGGGTCCTGATGTCGCATGCCGAAGTTAAGAAACTGCAATGTCGCCCTGTCTAATTTAAGAATTGGCCATGTCGCCCTGTCGCCCTGTTGAATTTAAGAAATTGCAATGTCCCCTGTCACTATTTCATTAGAATCCCATGTCGCATGTCATTAAGCCCCCATAAGGTCCATGTCGCCCTGTCGAATTCAGGGGTCTAGGGCCATTAGGTAGTGAGGCGTGGAGAACTACCTGCTAAGTGTCAACCTATATATATATATATATATATAGTGGTCGTAAAGAGGCCAGACTGGCAAGTGTTTTTTTCTTTTGTATGTATACCGGCGTAGTTTGAACCACTAAGTGTCTATCATTGTGAATGGTTGTGACCTAGTGTAAATTGTGTATCTGATACCCCGAATTCATTTGAACAATTATTACTTTTCTATTTCATATTTTGACAAAATATAAACATATACTATTAATCTTATTAATATTGTTTTTTTTTCTAAATCGTATCAGAATTTGCTAGTTATAATTGATAATTTCTTTAATTATGGAACATTTAAATCACTGTGTGAGGTTTGCTTATGTGAGGATATGCTCAACTACTACTTCTCCCTGTTCCTAGTGTGCTCCTACGCACAGGCACAAGGACATTCACAAGACAGCGGCCCCCCTAAACTACAAGAACGACAGTTCACTAAATATCGATATCACAAAATTCACAACTATCAGGACACATTATACACATTCGCACATGAGCAATTTATGAAGCAAATTGCCAATGTTCATTTCGTTTTATACTACTATCTTTGGGAATTAAACCAGGAAGTAATTCTTATGTTATTTCCTTCAAAATATCATGTTGATTTATACACAGCTAGATTCTTAATTGCGTTTCTGGTTTTCCTTTAAAAAAGATTATCTCGTATTTCATCTGACACCATAGAATAATTCAATGAATTCCTATAAGCTTTACCTTAAAGTCACTGCAAAATTTAATATTAAATCAAATATGTATTACCTGCATTAAAACACACGATTCTTCAACTACGTTTTTAGGGTTGGGGATTTCCTTTTATGGCAAGATGGGGTTTCCCAATGCTTCCCCTTTTGACATCACAAATTTGGGGAGTTATTTTAAAAAGTAAACGGGAACATTAAATGATCCCACAAATGTATTGGTATACATATGCTAGGAATTTCTTCATAATTTTGCTAACACCAATAATCTTCAACACAAGCTGACTCAATTTTATTGAAAAATATTAATATTGTAACTGTGTCCTAAGTTAATACTTTAAGTGCCAGGGATATATGGGGTAATCTAAATCATCCTAAATAGGGCAGATCGTCCAGGGCAGACAGACAATAGGGTAGGCAACGTATTCGTCTCCGTATATTACCATTCCAGTGGAGGTAGGGGAGCAGGGAAGGATATGCGTCACAGGCTATAAGGCAAATCGTCCATATACCCTTTAGAAACTGAGGTATGGTTTCCGACCAGATTTTAGAAGCCCTGACAGTTTTAGGAAGGTAGCTAGGCTAAGGTCTTGGGATGGTGCCGCAGATGGCCATGAATCCAGATTGTGGATATATATATTATGTCATTTGGTAATAGGTCTATCAATACAAGCTATTGCACTAAGCTGATAACAAAATCTAGGTCTATCGCGAGAGCAAACAAGAACACAGTTGATGATCCATACTGCAAAGACAGATACGGTACATATAAACGCTAAACATATTTTCTGAAATTGCATACGTCTACTCTTAGTAATAATTACTAAATAATAAAAAAGTTAAACTATGGTATCTTGCTGAAGGTCTAAGATCAAGAAATATAATTCAAACAGACCATCTATTACTATTAAAGGAAATGATTTACTACAACTTATAAGTTGCATCATATACTCTACATGGGCTTTATTCTTGATCAGGGTTACACTGTCCAATAATTCAATAGAATTGACGGAAAGGACGTGGAACAGCCTAAAGAAGGCCAAGGCATGTATTACACATACTAAAAATTGTGTTAGAGGATATTTTGACTAATATTTCTCTTTTCAAGACTGCCTGGGTCCCTGTTTGTAAGTCTAAAAAAAAAAAAAAATCGACCTTTCTGAAATCATTGCCTCAATATACGCCTAACATAAAATTTACCTTTCAAATATAACCAGTAAATACATTTCCACTTCAGCATCAATACACATCTATAAAACAATGATTTTACCCCTGCTTGATTAAAGATGTATAATTTATGCTTTTGCGAACAAAACAGATAAAGAGCAAGAGATGCACCATTGTTCAAAATTATCAAATTCAATTCTAAATCCTACAAACGATCAACAGCATATATAATAGTTCAAAGTCTTGGAATAGGTTGCTAACAGAAACATCCCTACTTTCGAAAAAATCAAAAACAATAGAAAAATTTGGTTAGAATCAACAATCATTTGTCTGCATTGGTTAGTACAAACACTATGCACATCTGATATCACTTTCTTGAGGTTTACATCATTGAACATAATTATATATGAGATACAAACATCAAACTTACCAGATGTGCTGAATTATTAAAAACTCTCTCAAAAGTTCACCTTGCATCCACTCTGTAAAAAGATCCTCTACCAGATCGCGCTTCAAGATCTGTTATATATCCCTTGGCCTACGATGAAGCACTGTGCCAGTGGGTATTCTGTGGGTTAGTCATTCAATAACTGCACCTTCACCACCATTTATAGCAATATTGGCACTGAGGGCCCGGACACAATTTCACCACTCTGGGCAAGTTCAGAGTCTATTGCTCGGAGGGCAAAGTCGGGGGCTGAGGCCATATATGGCCATGGGCTTAGCCGACCCGTCATCCCAGGCAAGTTGCATCACCGTTTAGGCGTTACACACCAGGGACGGATCAAGGGGGGGGGGGGGGGGGGGGCGAGGGGCAAATTTCGATATTTTTAAAGCACAACTGCAGCCCCCCACCCCTGAAGGGAGCGCCTCAAGTTTTTACATGATTAAGGGTGATGAGGGCCCCACCCCACCCCACTTTGAAATTGAAAGAGGGCATGAGTGGGGGGGGGGGGGGGGCACACGAACATGAATGTACAGGGGAGGAGGGGGGGGGGGGCCCTAAACATGATTTAACAGTGGAAGGAGGTGGGGAGGGGCTAGGACTAGGAGTAGGACCGTCTGCCCCCATCCGAGCATCCTCTATTAATTTAGGGGTGTGTAAATGCTCGCAAATTCGTACAAATTTGCGAAATTTGTCACAGAATTTGCAAATTTTGGCCTCAAATTTATGTAGGAAAGTGAAAATGCTATACAACAATGTGCGAATTTAATTTCTAGATTGTGCGAATTTTATTGGTATTATTTATTGAAAATAATTTTTGGTCTGCACACCCCTGCGGCGGGGCGGGCCCCGGCCTTGCTCGATCTACTCTAGTCCTAAATCCGCCCCTGCCCTGGCATCATGCTGAGCCTCCACCAAGAAGCAACAGAGACGAATATTAATGTTTGTCTATGCCTGGTATATATGCCTTCCTTACTCCCACGCTTTATCAGGAAGTGCCTTCAACCGCAGGCACTGCAAGGGCAAACTCTGAAACTGAGACTCACCCTAGGGTTCGCGTCAAGCTTGGACTTGGAGTGATGAACACCCATCTTGCTCACTGTCCGTCCTTTCCCACACAGGCGCCGTAGTCTATTCGGACCGCTGGTCTGTCTTCAGCCTTACAGGATAACTGTACTCTAGACATGTCTATGTAGACAGAGCAGATGCAAAACAGGCGTAGCCCACTCGTAGTGGACTCGGAGTCGGAGCAGGCTACACATTTCCTACCAGCTTGGAGTTGGATAGAGTGTGAGAGTGTGAGTGGAGAAGAAAGGACTCGAGTCAAGGACTGAAGGAGGGATCTAGGGCCTAGATCTAGATCCCATTTGACATGATTTGTCTTTGAAGAGTTAGTGGACTGAAAAAGTATGATATTACCCACCTTGTTATTAAATGTCGCGTCACCAGTCACATAGATGAGACCATGCAGATCTATGTCCTCTTATTTAGCTGTGACGAAATCGGGGGTGCCTGGCCTGGGAAATTCCCAACCTGGGGGATACCCCGGGGATTCCCCGAGATCTAATGACGTCACGCGCACCCAATATGGCGCTAAAAACAAACAGATATGAATCGGCGACGTTCTGTTGAAATCACATATTCGTCCGATCGGCAGCGTAGTTCCGCCGCGATCCGCCAGGAGTTGTGGTGGCGCCACTAGCGGTGAGTGGAAACATGTGGCAGGTGGAGCCACGTGACGTTATCGGCCGAGTGCCGTGATTTTGAAGAAACGTCAGCAGAAACCAGACTTCTAGATGGAATTTTTGAACAATCTATACCTCATTTGAAAGCTTAAAGTCTCTATTTTCATATCCTAGGGGCTCAAGTCTTTAGTAGGTGTCTTGGCGGAGCTACAACGAAATGTTTACATAAAAATCTGAGAAAACTCCCAGCCTGGTAATACAGTGTGGCCGGATAACGCCATGTTGGCTGGGTTCCCGCCACTGACGTGGTGCTGGAAGATCTAAACACATCTCCTAGGTACTACCAACCCAAAATTTGTTTTTCCCTTTTCACCATGATTTATGGATATTTTGAAACAGCGTTCATGCTGAAATCCAAAACTTTTTACAGAATTATTCTATCTTGATCAGAACTGGAGTTATTGCATAAAATAACCACGGAAATGGGGCTAAATTCTGTCATATTTTCCATACATTGCCTATAGGTCTATAGGTATTGTGACTATTTCACAGGTTGACCCAACAATAGGAAAACTTAAAATCTATGTAACTTTTGAACCATTTAAGTTATGAATATGAAATAAAAAGTGACATGATGAGAAAAATATCAATAACCGAAAAAGACTTTTTATCCCATTTTTTAAAAATTGCATTTTTGGCCAATTTTGTGATGGAAAAATCAGAGTTTGACTATAACATTTCATTAAAAAGGGATAATAAGAAAATAAACATAGTCTCTCAAAACGATTATGATAGTTACTTTATATATTCCAATATATCAATATGCAAAATTGAGTCAGATTATCCAAAATAAATCTTGAAAAAACACTTTAAAACAATACCAGACATGCAAAAAAACTGTATATGACAATTAGGAGGCAAAAACTGGCGCATTAATTATGAAGATCTGCGCATGCCTACTAACTATCCATGAAAATTATAGACACCTCTGTGATTTCAGTGCTCAAAAAGAACATGTCTGTGATCCGTGATTTGGCGTAATAGATCCATGTTTATTTAGACACATTGAAAACCTCCGTTTTTTCATACTTAAATCCATAAAATCTCTGTGATTAGCTGTATTGAATCTAAACATCAAATATCGAACATTTTCCAGATGGATGAAGCCTCATGACCACTTTAATGTAGTAGACCTATAGATATTTTGTGGCATTTATCAAGGGTCCATATTGTGAAAAATCAATCAGGAGGAGAACTACTTCTCTGGGCCGCTGGGTACCAGCAATAGGTTATCAATTTAGCACGACAGGAACTTTCTTGGCTGCTGGTACCCGGCATGTACACTAATAACTTATGGCTGGTACCCAGTGGCCCAGAAAAGTTGTTCTCCTAATTATTTTCTTTTTACACATTAGATCCTTGATCTATAGCTAAAATAGACATATGCTCAGTTTTATTACCAAAAATTCAGTCTTTCTCATTCAACAGTGGATTTTACTTTTGAAACACGTCATGTTCCCCTGATCAAGAATAACACACAAGCCTGTGTGTGACGTGACACAAAACAGATGTTATTTTCAAATTTTCGCAATATAAATTCTTTAATAAACCTTGGTTTAACATGTTTTTGCCATAAATCATTGAATTGTATTATTTCAAACATCAGATCCCCTAGGTAATACAGACTTTTTTATTTCTCAGTTTTTCTTTATTTCATATATTCTGTTTGTGATGTCACACAGATCGATGCACTGGACAAGGTGCCACAAGTGCGAGTAGGAGCCACTTATTGTGGTTTAGAAAAATGCACATAAAAAAGTAATTTTAAAAGACACATATATGAAAATTGGTAGAATGACTTTCTGGCTGGAAAGGGTCACGACAATGTAAGAGTTAACAGTCACTGGCCCCTCCCTTTAAGAATATTTTTTATCATTATTCTCTTAGTGACATGGGACATGGCATTTCGGCATGGGACATGTGACCCCCCCCCCCCCCCCATCTACACCCCCAAAGCAAAAAGAATGTTCTTCATCATTGTGGTCAAAATGTTTAGAAAAAGTTCAAAAGCATTTTATTTACTGACCTCAATAATATTTTGAATCATTTTTTTTTTGTATGATTTGAATTTCAATCAGTCTTGTATTATATATAGCTATGAAATGCTGTAAATTAAGCAATTTCACGATTTTTGGAGCCTGACATCCCAATATATTGTTCCATAGAATGTTGACAAATTAATCAAAATTACACTGTAAATTGGTGTCAAGTGACAGGAAATGACAAGGGGAACAAAGTTGTAATTCAACAGTTTTCTCTACGTTCTTTTGTTGTTTTAAATTGATATTTGTTCAGATTTTCTAACATTTTCTGGCAATTTCCCACAGAATTTCTGACCATATTGTGACCACCACAACCTTAACGAAGATGAAATCAATCTCTGCAACAATAGTCTCAAATTCTGTCCTGCTCTGGGGGAACCTCAACTCGGCGACATTAGACGCGATCTAGATAAATTCAACCGCTCTTGAACCAGGGACCAGTACGGGTCCCTTCTCAGACCCCTCCAGACTTAAACTCAAGTCAAATTCTAATTGGACCCTTTGGCCCCCCTAATCATGAAAGCACGATAACCATGAATGAATTAGGCATCCTGTCAGCTGATATCAACCCTCCCATAAAATACAATCTATTGAACAGCCAAAGGAAGGCCCTAAAGGGACTTGCAATAACGACGACATAGTAATTAAACAGACCAATAAGGGTGGCGCAGTCATCATAGAAAACTGGTTTAACTATATAAAAGAAGGTGAGAGACAGCTCAAAGACCAGAAGTTCTACAAAGAACTTCTAAGTGATCCTATCGAGACCAACAATGAGGCGGTAGAACACCAATTAGATCTCATGAGTAAACGGGGAGAACTCACACAGAAGGTCAAGACCTTTATGCATACCAGCGAGCCGCAAACCACCCAGTTCTACCTACTACCAAAGATCCATAAGGGCACTTCGCCAGTCCCAGGTCGCCCTATAGTATGATCTGCTAATGAAAGTCTGACTGAACGAATATCTGCATTCGTGGACCATTTCCTTGCACCGATAGTCCAGACTGGTAAATCATATGTTCGTGACACAACAGATTAGATTTTTATTAGAAGTTGGCCTCTATAGATGACATAACTGGGAATGAAATCCTACTCACCCGAGATGTCAGCTCACTTTACACCAACATCCCCACTGATGAACAGTGTGAAGCAGCATACTAGGCCCTATGCAAACACCGGGCACCAGGTAAACAACCTAGCAACCTCTCCCTACTTGAACTCGTGAGCCAGGTCCTCACCAAGAGCAATTTTCAATTCAACAATACCACCTGACATTGCCCCACCCCCCCCCCCCCCCTCCAGCATATAACAGACCTGTCAACTTTTGAGAATTGAAATCAGGGAGATTTATCGCATAACCGAGAAATAACATGGGGACGGCATAGCCGTCCTAGGGGAGGGTATGGGAAGGGTGGCCCCTCCCACTGAAAAAATAACCTCTCATTCATGCAATCTAAGGCATTCTGATGTATTTTAGTGACCTTAAAGTATGGTATTTATTCCTAATATATATCCATGTGTATTCTTCCAGGGAAGTGGCCCCTCCCATTTTGGGGGTATGGGGGGCTACCTCCAGGAAAATTTTGAAAAGATATACTCGCATTCGTGCAATCTAAGGCATTTTAGAGGTACTTGAGTGACCTCAAAGGATTATATTTTTTCTGATATTTACACATATGTATTCTTCCAGGGCAGTGGTCCCTCCCATTGGGGGGCATGGGGGCCCACCCCCAGGAGAATCATTCATGCAGTCTTAGGCATTCTGAGGTACTTTAGACTTAGTGACTTCAAAGGATGTTTTTTTTCTTAGTATTTTCACATACCTATTGTTCCAGAGAAGTGGTCCCCCCAGGTGCCATATCTTCGTAATTAACCAAGGTCATCAAAATTCGTGGTTAGGCAAATATAACCATGAATCATTTTTTCGTAACAGTAACCAAGGCACTTTTTTTCTGCTAACCACGCATTTGCTAACCCTCCTCAAGACTTAGGGGTTGTTTAGCCCATGTTTAAGGCTAACGAATGCATTGCCAAATCTCTTAAGGGTGAGATAACATGTGATTACTTGTTATAGATGACTGAATGGCAGAAGAATTGTCAAAAAGTCAGAAAGTCTCACATATATGAATAGCTGATGTTATGATTTATATATTTAGGTATGTAAGAGGCATATATAAGCACTAAATTAAATGAGATTATTCTGAAAGTGCTGTCAACATTACAAAATCCACATTCTTTGGTGCAATATGTGCCAGATTCAATTACCTACAATTCATAATGTGACATCCCACTCAAAAATATGTGTTTTTTTTTTTTTTTTGCTTGTATTTGTATTGGTGTCCATTTGTAACTTGCTTACATTTAGCTTGCTACTGTCCATTAAAAGCTAACAAGGTTAGAACTTGTAAATACATGTACAAATATGTAATTGAGATTATTATACAGTTACATCACTATTTTTGTTTAAACCCAGAATCCTTAACCATGAAACCCTAACCACAAAATAGTGCTTAGACTGTGGTCAGTGGTGATTAGCTGAAAACTTTACGAAAATATGCACTGTGGTTAGGACCACTGCTAACCATGGCCTAACCACGGCAAAATTAACCATGGCATACTTAACCACGAAACAATTTTTACGAAGATATGGGCCCAGGAAAATTTCGAAGAAGTAATCCCTCAAATATAAAATCTGGGACACTCTGAGTGAATTCAGATATCTATAATCAAAGGAAAATAACTTCTCATCTATGAAATCATGGGAACTGATTAGGATATAAAATCCTTAATGTTGAGATTAATTTCCACCTTTTGAAAAGATCTAAGCACCAAGGGGTATGGGAAGGGGCACCCCTAGGAATTTTTTTTAAAAATGAACAAATATGAATTCTGCGAAATTCTGTATCAATTCAGATGTCTATAATCATACATTATAATTTGATCTTAGTTTCATAATATTGGAGAGTATATGTGACCCGATCTGACAAAATGAGTCGCAAGTCGCGCGCGGTCAAACTGAGATATGGGCCTCTGAAGTCGGAAATCGGCCCCACCATTGAAAATGACTTTTTTGCATTTTCTTAATCTTTTATATCAGGACTATCATTTCCCAAAATATTTTGATGAAATTAATATTCTAAGTATGTTAGAATGGCCCACAAAGTCATTCTTCTGCTTCAGTGAGTTAAAACAAAAGGCTCCTGAGACGCCGATTTTTATCAACTTTGCCGACTTGCGAGCTGCTTTTAGGAGTCGACAACCCAAGAACTTTTGGTACCGCCGAAAAGCGCGGGACCTCTTCTAGCCAATCGCATCGTCGGATTTTGAATTGGGACGGGGATGGGCCAATCAGAAGGCGGATCGCGAAAGCCGTTGCCGTAAACAATCGTTGTCAAGGAGGTCACGTGTTGCGATCCGAGCGCTCTGATTGGCCGAGACGCCCTCGGCGTGCCGGAAGCGCGACTGTTTGTGAAATTTAAAGGTCCGACCGACAGAAGCAGGTGCGCGTTCAATGAGGCCTAACGTGTTAATTAGCGTGTTATTGTTTGAACTGCAAGTGCAGTTTGGATCCCAAGATTGTTAGGATTCGATGGCTACCCCCAAGGAGCGTGAGGAGGCCGTGGCAGCAGCGCTAAATACAATTGTTCGGACTAATCTTCATGGCGGCGCCAACGACGAGCAATGGTGAGAACTCGTTGAGGATTACTTTGTCTTTGCCGAGGACGATGGGGACTTATCGGAGGGGGAGGAGGATGCTACCCTGTCGGAAAAGGACATAGAGGATTTGGAGGAGGCTGAGGAGTCACAGGAGGACGAGGATGAGCCCCTGGTTATCACTGATCCGACGGACCAACTGCTGCAGGAGGAAACTGACAGTTGCCAGAAATTTAGGTAGGCCATGCTTGTTTGCGACTTGCGATCGAAATTGCCCAAGTTGTGTCGTTTGAAAATTCCTAGGCCAAACAAAAAAAATTGTTGTGTTCAGGTAACCCTACCTACCCTAAATTTTTGGCCCTACCCTAACTTTTTTTTATGGAAATTTTTAATTATTTTTTTCAAAATCCAAAGAATTGACCTAAAGTACCATGGAAAACCATAAAGCAGCACATGGATACTCAGGGCATGTATTTTAGATGCTAAAAATGCTTTTTGAGAATATTTGGAATATCTTTTTTATTTCCGACACTGGCCGGGTCTCTTTGGCAAGTAAAAAAAAAAAGCAAAAAAAAAAGTTTTTTCGACCTACCTACCCTATTTTTTTCGACCTATGTTACCTGAACACAACAATTTTTTTTTTCGGCCCTATAAATACCAAACCGTTAGACCTGTCCGGCCATCAGAAGTTGCCCAAACATGTTTTCTAAGATATCCCGTAATTATTTTCATGTTTCTATCTGTCTTTATGTTCAAAATCGACATTTACCGTACTAAGAGGTCAGGCGGACGCAAGGCCAACACCCACTCCCTCGACCTCGCAGACATCCGCCACGTGGTCGACTTCATCAACTCCTACGCCGAAACCTATGCCCTCGTCCTCCCCGGCCGAGTCTCCACGCACAAACGCGACGACATCCTCCTCCTCCCCTCCAGCACAAGGAAGGTAGATGTGCATAAACGTTATCTACAGGCCATCGGGGACGCCACCGTCAGGTTGCCGTCACCACCTTCCGTAACCTCTGGCGCCAGTTGCTACCCCGTATTGTGTGTTCTCGCCCCATGACTGACCTGTGCTGGGAGTGTCAGAGGAACAACCGTGACATCTCCTACTCCTCTAACCTCCCCGAAGTAGTTAAGCAGGCAAAGTTAAAGAAGCAGCAGAAGCACCTGGATGTGGTGGCCAAGGAACGGGAGTTCTACCAGGAACTGACTACCGCTGCC
Organism: Lepidonotus clava; assembly: GCA_936440205.1. Classification (NCBI taxonomy): domain Eukaryota; kingdom Metazoa; phylum Annelida; class Polychaeta; order Phyllodocida; family Polynoidae; genus Lepidonotus; species Lepidonotus clava. Next base: position 28,902,071 of record OW387135.1, read on the forward strand.
AAGCAGGCGTATGCCGAGGCAGGCCGCCCGGCGCTCGGGCCACACACTCCCTGTTCCTCTGACATCCGGGTGCATGTATCTTTCGACTACGCACACCAGGTCCACCTCCCCTCCTCCCCCATGCAGCCAGGGCCCCTCTACTTCCTCGTCCCACGCAAAGTAGGCATCTTTGGCGTGTGTGCTGAAGCCATCCCCCGTCAAGTAAACTATCTTATTGATGAGTCCCATTGCGGCAGCAAGGGTTCAAACACTGTCATCTCCTACCTCCACCACTACTTTGCCACCTACTCCCTCGGTGAACGCCTCCTTGACCTCCACTGTGACAACTGCAGTGGGCAAAACAAGAACAAGTACGTGATTGGCTATCTCATGTGGCGGGTCCTGACTGGTCTGCATAAGCAGATCACTTTAAACTTTCTCATAACCGGCCACACCAAGTTTGCCCCCGACTTGTGCTTCGGTCTCCTCGAGCAGCGGTTTCGCCGTGCCGAGGTGTCCTGCCTTGCTGACCTGGCCAAGACGGTCCGGGACAGCACCCAAAAAGAAGTCAACATCCCTCAGCTGTGTGGGTCAGAAGATGGGGCCGTCTTTGTCCCAACCTATAACTGGCAAGCCTTCCTGACCCCGTTCACCCGGCCAATAAAAGGGATCAAGCAGTATCACCACTTTATCTTCTCATCAAACAGCCCCGGGAAGGTAACCGTCCGACAGTACATTGACTCTGAGCCGGAGGAAGTGGATGTGCTCACTGTGGACCCTGGAGCCGTCCCAAAGGTCCTACCACCGGTCACACCTTCCCCTGGGCTTCCCCTTCGTCGGTAGTGGTACCTCTTCAAAAACATCAGAGACTTCTGCACAGAGGAAACCAAAGACATTACGTGCCCCAAGCCCACGGAACCTGAGCCTGCAGCAGAGGCACCAAGGCGGCGGGACCCATCGCCAGATCCAGGTCCAGGGCCCTCAGGAGCAGGTGGAGGTGGAGATGCAGGGGAGGAGGAGGAGGAGGAGGAGGCGCGAGGAAGGGGACGTGGTAGAGGAAGGGGGCGAGGTCGGGGGCGAGGCCGAGGTCGGGGGCGAGGTCGGGGTCGAGGTCGCGCTCGGGGTCGAGGGAAAACCCCTGACTCGGGCTCAGAGGACTCAGACACAGAGACAGCAGCCCAAATGCGACGTGAAATGGAAACAGACTCAGACTCAGACACTTCCCCAGAGATCATTCCCCCACCCAAACGTAAACGCAGCCAAAGTCGGGGGCGGGGGCGTGGTCGGTCTACATCCTCTAGCAACTAGAATCATAGACTAGAATACCTGTATATAGTTCGAATTTTAATATTTTATTGGTACTTTTGTGCCTTTGGAGTTGTTTTAGACTCAGTTTACTGACGTTTTGTGATCTTTCAACTTTATGGAACTTTTATCCAACTTACCTGGAACTATGACACTTATTATTTATGGCAAAACAGGCTGAAATACACTTGAACATTCCCATAGACTCTTTACAAGTCGTTGTGACTTCAAGTCAGCCTTCTAGAACAGGTATTGTGACTGTTTGAGCTTGCCCTCTTGCTTCAGTTTTTCATTTTCAGGTGCAGATTTACAGGAATTGTACTCTATCTTTACAAGGCCGGCATGATTAAAGTTTCCATTTCTAAAGCATGACTTCACAGTATTTTGTAGTTCAACTAGTCTAGAATGTATATTCCAAGTCTCAAGTCGGTGGGAGATAAACTTCTAGTGGTATCCAAGGAATTCCGACCGAGTGTAACCAAAACCGCACATAAAAACTTCAAACGCGTTTTTCTCAGAATCAAGTTTCCAGCCTACCGCGTATAGGGAAAAACCTAACTTTGGCCCTAATCATCGTACAAACACAATCTTGGTATCAAAATGAAGCTCTTTTCGAGGTGAGGAACATATCTTACTAACTCAAATTCGTATCTCCGCGACTTGCGACTCATTATGTCAGATCGGGTCACATATAAGAGAGTTGACAGTTATAACAAAATCATTACTGCCTGGACACTCTTACAATACCCTGCTGGCCCTCTACATCCCTGCCAGCCCTCTCTTATCCTTGTTGGCCATGCCCCTCTCCTACTCCTACCAGCCCTTTAGCCTTACCTCACCCCTCTCTCCTACTCCTACCAGCCTTCAACCTTCCCTCACGCCCCTCTCCTACCCCTACCAGCCTTCAGCCTTCCGTCATGCCCCTCTCCTACCCCTACCAGCCTTCAGCCTTCCCTCATGCCCCTCTCCTACCCCTACCAGCCTTCAGCCTTCCCTCATGCCCTTCTCCTACCCCTACCAGCCTTCAACCTTCCCTCACGCCCCTCTCCTACCCCTACCAGCCTTCAGCCTTCCGTCATGCCCCTCTCCTACCCCTACCAGCCTTCAGCCTTCCCTCATGCCCCTCTCCTACCCCTACCAGCCTTCAGCCTTCCCTCATGCCCTTCTCCTACCCCTACCAGCCTTCAGCCTTCCCTCATGCCCTTCTCCTACCCCTACCAGCCTTCAGCCTTCCCTCACGCCCCTCTCCTACCAGCCTTCAGCCTTCCGTCATGCCCCTCTCCTACCCCTACCAGCCTTCAGCCTTCCCTCATGCCCCTCTCCTACCCCTACCAGCCTTCAGCCTTCCCTCACGCCCCTCTCCTACCCCTACCAGCCTTCAGCCTTCCCTCATGCCCTTCTCCTACCCCTACCAGCCTTCAGTCTTCCTTCACACCCCTCTCCTAGCCCTACCAGCCTTCAGCCTTTCCTCACGCCCCTCTCCTACCCCTACCAGCCTTCAGCCTTCCCTCACGCCCCTCTCCTACCCCTCTCCTACCCCTACCAGCCTTCAGCCTTCCGCCCCCGTGGGGATCCGGGGTGGGGGTTCCTTCGGGAGCCTCCTGGGAAGAATAGGTCCCCAGCAGCCCCTTGCTGTTCGTAGAAGGCGACAAATGGGGGGACCAGACTCAGTAGCTCTTTGGTAGAGTGCCCGCCCTGAGTCTGGGAGGTCTTGGGATTTATCCCTGGCTGAGTCACACCAAAGACTTTAACAATGGGAGTGGTCTCTGCTTGCCTGGCACTCGGTATAAAGTAAGAACCACGAAACATGACTGGTCGGCCTGGTGTCAGTATAATGTGACTGGGTGGGGTATTGTGTGGGCCTATGACATGATATCTCAGTGTGGCAGCACTATAAAGAGGGCATTGGGTCCCACTGCTACAAATAGGCACCTCATTTCATATTCAGTCACCGCCCCTGTGGCATAAAACTAGCTGAAAGGCTTTACCTTGTGCAGTCTGGTAAAAGAACCCTGAAGGGTTGGCCGGACGTTAAACTAATCCCACAAACAAATTCAGCCTTCCGTCATGCCCCTTTCCTACCAGCCTCTTTGGAATAGTTTTTCTTATTGAACTATGGTTTTAAATAGTTACACAATGACTAGAGTTTACTCTAATATCACATTTTTGTACTCAGATAATTGTGCTTTTTTATCATTAATAGAGGTAATTTGGGTATTTTCGCGCATGTGTCTAATTTCACACGGTGACACACCACATTTGTTTATGGCTTGTATACCTAATGGGTTATGATATGAAATTTTTGGGCAAAACGTGCAGAGGAATAATTAATTCACTATCAATTATGATCCATGCTTATCTGAACAAAGGCATTTTCCGAAATTGAGTTACAAATATATCAGTTTTTCTCCCCAATTTTATGCTATCCTTTGTAAACAGACATTTCTGTTATATCAAGATTAGAATATTTTTAAATCAGAAATAAATAAATTACAATAGATATTACTTAATCCAAAACAAATTTCAAGAACAAACCTAAAATCTAAAAGATATGTAGACATTTTGTGATTTTACAAATTGAAGACCAACAGGATAATGTCTTAGCATTAAATGCACGCAGCCTATGTCTAATTTCACGCATGTAAAGCCTGTTATTATGTATAATGGTGCGTGAAATTAGACCTAAAAGAATAGAATTAATCATTTGTTCGTGTACCTTTAATCTTGATTTATTTTTAGACCCATTTTCATAAAGCTTAATGCTTACATATATTATAATAATACAGGCAGGGTTCCCACACAACCTGGAAAACCTGGAAAATCATGGAAAATGAAGGTGGTCATGGAAAGTCATGGAAAAGAGTCAAGAGTCATGGAATTTTGACCTGAGTCATGGAAAATCAGCTTGAGTGATTTCGTATTAGAAGAGAACAAGCTTTAATTGCATTATTTCCATAGGCACCCATTGAATTGTCACATATACTGTTGTGGATAGGACAGCTGTAGGGGTGACGGTAGGCCGTTGATTGTATAATTTTTTTAATGGTTCTGATTGTTTGAACCCTGGAAAGTTAACCTGGAAAAATCAGAATTGGTCATGGAAAGTCATGGGAAAGTCATGGAATGTGATTCTTCCGAGTCTGTGGGAAGCCTGACAGGGGTCGAAATTAACTTTCCTGGCTGTCATCCCGGGTATAGTAAAGCCTATTGTAAGTGTGAATAAAATGGCTGATTTTAATGTATTTTTTTCAAAATTTGTCAGCCCTGATTCAAAACTATCAGCCTGGGGCTGACGGGCTGACGTTAATTTCAAACCCTCTTATTATGTGAGTCTGCAATACGACATTTTATGTAAAGGTGATTGGGAAATTGTTAAGCAAAGTCTCCTTAGTCGATTGCTATTTTATAATACTAAAAGAATTCTATATTTTCTATACAATTTTGGAATAAAGGAGAAATGTACAGCAAAAAATATAGGAAAGCTGAGGTATATTCGTACAGAACGTACTCTGAAAAAATTGTAAGAATCCTTAGGTCATTATTTAATAAAGCACATGTGCAATATCTCCTATTTCACCCATAGAAATGTATAGTGCGCGAAATTACATTAAATGTGTGAATTATAGTCTTTATTTCGTGCAGATATACCTCAATTATCAAAATTACTTGGCTAATAACTAAAATTATCCATAAGAATGTCCATGATCTTCACCCTTAAAGAGCTTTGAAAATGCAGTTTACCTCCATAAATTTCAATTTTCTCTTTTCACAATTCATTTAGAAGAATGATATGAAAAATACCGCAAATGATGGCCAAAAATGTGTTGGCCATCCAGGCCAATTCCACAGTTTCCCCTGTTTTTTTATCAGCCCTGATCCAATATTATCGGTCATTGCCCGATGGGCAGGCGTTAGTCTGAAACATTGCAGTGTCATAGTAAATAGCCCCAGTATTGCCGGTCGCGATTTTGTCGAAAATTAATATGGGTGCGTGGTATGCTTTTTAGAGACTCTTGGAGAAATTATCCATTAACCCATGAAAAACATTATTCACAAGTGGGGCAATAATGCCATCCGTTATTCCACCTTTGCTAGCGGGGCAGGACAATGATGAAGTTGGTATAGAATAAAAACTGACATGGCCATACTCATGCTGCTGTATTAATGTCCCAAATATCCTTCTTCGTATGTATTAGAAGTGGAGCTCACCTGGAGCCCAGTAAGAACACTATGGTGTATTGTAGATGTAGCGAATATCTGTCATGTATTGTTACAACAATATTGTGCAATAAAGCAGATAAATAAAAATAGCCAGTATAGCTGTAGCCTCAGCCTGCGACGCATCTCCTCCCCTGCCCCCCCCCCCCCCCCCCTGCCCCACCTCCGATATACCAAAGGGAACCTCAGTGTTGGTCAAATTACGTATTTTCTTGATGATTGATAAAATAGTCTCTTTTCTACAACAAAAATCGCAGGTCACTCCGTATGGAGTACCCCCTGACACCCCCCCCCCCCCCGTCAAAGAATCTTTTTTTTTATATATATATATTAGCTATAATTTCCTAATGTATTTTCGTAGTTCATAATAATTTTGCAGTAGATCCAACATCATGAATTTAGAACACATGTAGGCTAATTGGCGGAAAATATACGATTTTTAGGCTCCTAGGCCTGCAGGCCTGCAGGTGATGATAACACACTCCAAAACATGAATTAGGCCTGCCAACATTTGACTGCCCCTCCCTGGTACAAAGTTTTAAAAAATATGGTACCTTGGGCAGAAAAACGGTACACTTTGATGTCAGTTTTGCTATGAAATGCAAATTTTCATCAAATTTTGTCAAAAATTAACTTTCCAATAGAAAAAAATGATTGCCTATGCTATGTAATGCAAAATATCGATTATGTATATTTCACAGACTCTCAGGTCAGTGGTATTGCTTTAGGTGCGTCAAAACTAAAGCTGCGTCAAAACTGGCTCCTCTACTAATAAACTATCCCCTGCCTAGCTCTGTGGATCCTTCTATCACGGCAAGCTAGTGTACGAAGTTGGGAGTAGAGAGTCGTTCATTTGGGTATCCCCTGCCCCCCCCCCCCCCCCCCCCCCCCCCAGACAGGTGACGCGGGAAAACCACTGCCAGTTGGACGTCGCGCACCTGGCGGATCTTTCCACTCACTGCTAGTGGCGCCACGTAGTGGAGAAGCGCGGAACTACGTTTTGAGCGATAATGCGGGTATTGCCGATCGGACGAATATTGTGCTGATACAGACTATAACAGACATCTAAGTTTGTCAAAATATGACTAGAAGGATGAGTTGTGACGGCGAAACACTACAGCCCAAAGAGGAGAAAGTAAAATTCAACCAAAATATGTTTTATGGAAGAAACAAGTAGGTAACGTTTTTTGACCACTGGCACTGGCACTGTTAACTACACACAGTTCCACTTAAAGACGTGTAATAAGTGGAACTGTGTTAAAGAGATGTAACCTGTCTTCTGTGTGTGCATTGCAGTTCATTAGATGTTTTTCATCTCCAATAATACCAGTATTGCAAAGTAAGCAAAGCCTTTCTTCGAGAGGAATATCCCTGTGTCTTCCAGTTTCTATTTCAAGTAGATGTGAGCTTAGTCGGAATCTAGAAAGTGATTTTCGTAGTTTGGCTATATGAATAGTTCTTAGATAACGTTAGCTCTCTTCAGAGTGACCTGTTTTATAGAGATTGTAGGTTCTGAGTTTGTTATGCGGGTTTTGTGAGCTGATAGTTTCTGAAAGTCTGGCTGTGTGCAGATTTATCAGGTGCTGTTTTGCTATTTCAGCAAAGATATCCACTTTAAAGCAACCCAAAACCAATCTAACTACATGAATTGTCACAAATTCGTGAAAATGTATATACATTTCCAACACACTCCTTGATTATTATAAAGTGCCCTGCATATTCATTTATGTGCCATAAATCATATTATGATGGATAAAAATGCTTCCAAAGTTTTGGGTTTGTTTTGGTTTGCTCAATGACTAAAATACTTCCTTGAAATAGCCTACCCCATATGACCAAGAATGATGATGTCATTTGACAATAGTACTTGCAGAACATACTCATTTTAATAGAAGGAGGTAGTGGGTTGCATTTTGTAAATATGGATTACTGTACATAACATCCATAGTTTGGAAGACCTTTTCCAACCCACAAATACAACATATTCCAGAAAAAACTATTCAAGTGAATAAAGCATTTTAGGATATAATTATTACTAAATAAACAGGGCCACTCAAGTGAATTGATACATGACTGCTCCCCTGCCATCAATAGACTGGTCCTGAGTTAATTGCAATGTGCACTGAGCCGGAACTAGTTCAAGTGAAATGTAACTGGTTGACTATGGTGTCATGTATATTTCACTGATGGGGTCTGACCCTATAGCCACAATCACACTAGTTGAATTGCTGATCATTACTGCTACATTTCATGATTATGCAACATAACAATTGAATTTCATCCTATAAAATTTACAGAAATGAGGTTAAATAAGTTAGTAACCTATCTTACGGTCTTACCAGTGGTGGGTCCAACTCTATACTATATATCATTGAAAAGAGAATGTACTTCCGCGGATCTCACAAGTTTTGCACTATTTCTTCAGTTCAAATTAAAATCATTGGTAAAAGATTGAAAATATTGCTCCTTGCTTATACTTGAGGGTTAAGAGAGTTGGTTGGCCGACTAAGCTCTAACCTGGATGGTGAGATTTCTTGATTTTCTTCCTACTTTTCAGCAGTAGGAGCCCTTAGCATGTATTGTCATTTCCCTCCAACAATATCTCACTCACATGAGACCTTCTAATAAAGGAATATTAATCATCATAGCAATTAATTTATATGGGGTTACAGGTAAGATACTCTTATTAAAATGGTAATACATTCCATGAGCTAGAACATTTCCTAGGCTTTCTTATGATACCCTTTTTGTTGCGTTGGTACATATAAGTATAGATCATATAGGTATTAAGTGACCAACGCAACAAAGGTATAGGTCCGTTTTTGAAGTGGGTCTATTGTTGTGAACCAGTGGACCGTGTAATTGTTTAATTAGGGTGCCCTCTCTGACCCCCAGTAGTGTCCATTGGGCAGTGCAGCTGTCCCGGGCAGCTGTACACTCATTGGTCAACCTGATTGACCAATAGGACTCCCTCCTATACCACCGTCCGTGCGCCCAAGCAACCATGACCAGGCAGGCCTTCTTATTATAGTAACAAGTTGGCCCCGGCCGGTCAACCCCCCCCCCCCCCCACCTCTCCTCCCCCTACCCGGCCTCGCACACCGCCCCAGCCGGTCACACACACACACACACACACACACCCCCACCTCTCCTCCTCCTCCCCCTACCCGGCTTCGCATACTGCCCTGGCCGGTCATCCCCCACCCCACCCCCACCTCTCCTAGGGGTGTAGATGGGGGGTCCCTATGTCGCATGTCGAATTTAAGAAATGGCCATGTCCCCTGTCACTATCTTTTCAATGTCCGTGTCGAATTTAAGAACCTTCCATGTCGCATGTCGAATTTAAGAAATACCCTATGTCATGTCGTTTGTTTTTTTCTTCATGTCACTAAGCTCCATGTCGCATGTCGAATTTAAGAAATAGCCATGTCACCCTGTCAATTTTAAGGGTCTATACCCATTCTCCTCCCCCTACCCTGTCTCGCATACCGGCCGGTCAACCCCCCTCCCTCTCCCCCCTACTCTCCTCCTCCCCCTACCTAGGCTGGTACCCGCCCCTACGCTGCCGCTATAAGGTATATGTCAATTACCACGGGGAACCAGTGTACCCCCTACCCGGCCTCGCCCCGGCCGGTCTCCCCCCCCCCCCCCCCCCCCCCCCATTGTATAAAGTTAGAGATCCATGACGGGTCGGGGTGGTGACTGGTATGGGGGGGCAGTGTTCCCATTGGTCCCAATGGCCTGTCAATCACCCCCTTTAGCCACGCCCCACCCCCTTCCCCCTTTACCGTCCGCCACACCATTGCCCTTATCAGCGGGGTGTGAAGGTCAGGCAGAAGGTAGAGACAGCAGCGTGGGGGTGGGGTGGGGAGATCCCGAGTGGCGGCGATGGCAGGGGGAGGTGGTTGATCCTGGCCAGAGTGACCACCCGACAACAGGTCCCCAGGGAGTGGGTCCTTCTAACTTTTTGCTTGATTTCTACCTTATCCTGAGGATTCAGTTATAGTCTTCTTAGCAGATATAATAATATGGTCACCCATTTGTGTACATCAAATTACATGTCTTTAATATGGTTCTTAACAATGATTTAGGAGGTTTGACAGTTGGATTTACTATGGAGTACAGTGGGCCCACAGGGCCCTGTTTAGGCCCAGCCGGGTTACCACAGGGGGGGTTTCCCAAGTAAATGACGGCATGTTCCTTTTATAACATTCAAAAAACCACCAACGCAACATCGGCCAGTTTCTGGCCGACAAACTTCAGATTTCTAGTTGTAAAGATTGAAAAGTTACTGTGCTACTACATTTTTCGTGCTATAAGGTCGGAAAAGTTGCATTTTAGTTTCTAATTTGCTGAACCTACAGTGTTGGGAATTAACGTCAGCCCGTCAGCCCCAGGCTGACATTGCCTGATCAGGGCTGACAATTTTGGAAAAAATGTCAAATTATCAGCCCGGATGGCAGACAGCTTTTTGGGAAATAACATTTGGATTTTTATCAATCTTTTCAATTTTATGTTACAATTCTGATTATTATCCTAACCCTATTTCTGAGGGTACCTAGATGTAAATCTTATAGGTCATATTTTTATATTTTTCATCATACTAAGTCCGGGCTGACAATTCTTTGTCAGGGCTGACAGTTTTTCATAAATCAAATGTCAGCCCCAATGGCTGATTTAAAAAAAAGTTAATTTCAAACATTGACCTAGCTATAGTAGTAGGCGTGCGGGGTGGTGTAGTGGTTAGCATGACCATCTGCTGCGCTGGCGGCCGGGGTTCAATCCTGGGCCTGGGCTGGGCTGCTACACCCCTCTAAACGTCTCCCAGTGGCAACAACTGGGATATCAAAGGCCTTGTGCCATCGGCTGTTGTGTGTCTGGCCCTGTCTATGGGACCAGGCACATTAAAGAACACCTACCTCAGTAAATGTGTAGGGGTATGGTCTCTACCTTCTCATAGATTCGATCACCATCACCGCCCTTGATATGACCCTGGCAGTTGATTAGGGCGTAAAGCAACCAATAACCAACCAACCAACCTAACTATAGTAACTCTATCATCAGATATATGTTGAGGAAAACCCCTGCTGTTAAATAATACATTTATATGAAGTTTGTTAGTAGTTGCATCACTGATTTTTGAAGTTCCATTTCATTTTACTTGTAAAATAGAAAAGAAACCAAGTTTTATATGTGCTTTGAGATTGGCAATCCCATTGGATGTTTCCAGGCAGGTGTTTTCTACGTGCTCTCTTGGTGCACTCTCACTGCTGTGATACAAATTTAATCATTTGTATTTTTTTAGTATGGATACCTCGTGATTTGTGATTTCAAATACAGATTCTTATCAGGAGTATTGTTGGCCAAAACTTTCAGGTTTTCCACTCTAAGGGTTTTGACATGGATTGACAGTTGGCCAATTTTGGTTCAGTCTGTTGACACTAGGGGGTGCCACTGACGTAGGTCTACATGTTACAAAGTTGAATGGGTCTGTGTGGTACTTGCTTTGGTCGTATGGTCGGTATGTCAGAAATGATCAGAGCATTTCTTTTGTGGAAAAAAATTGTCTTTGTTCCATGCGAGTCAGAGTGAGGAAAATAGTCCCTGTGTATCATGTCCCTCGCATGTGGATAAGACAATTTTTCTTGGTGATGGGTTCCATCAGGGGTTCCATTAATTTCAAATATATATTTAATTAGGGACTAGGAATAGGGACGGGTTAGCCTTTAACCTGGAGCAAAATATAGATTGAAATTTCTTGAAAATCCAAGCTTTTTTGGCCTTGAGTATTCTTGAATATTCAACTTATTTCAAACTGTTAGGTAGCTTGGATTTTCTGGAAAGAACATGCTGGTATTGGCCGCTTGAATATTCTAGAATATTCATGAGAATTCAACCTATGATAGGCACAGCTTAGATTTTCAAGAATATTCATGAAAATTCAACTTGTGGCAGGCACAGCTTAGATATCCTTGAATTTTCTTGCAGTTACATGGTAGGTTGGATTCTCTGTAAATAAGTTGCTGGTATTGGCCGCTTCAATGTTCAAGAATATTCAAGAGATTTCTAGAAATCACTTTGATTTTCTAACTGCCTGGATATTCGAGAATATTCATGTATATACCTGTACAAACTAATGTTGAGCCAAATAGGCTGTTCTTCATCCCCAGCAGCATCACCCACCCTCATCTTCACTATACAAAATGGTTATGAAGAGACTTTTCTCGAGGGTATTTCAGTGGCACTTTCTCGTTGAAAAAAAATATTTGTACCACCAAAATAACTTGTTTACTAAGCTTTATGATTCTATATGCAATGTCTGAAATCAAGAGTGCAACCTGCAACTGCAGTGCATGTTTTTGTTCCCAGATACATGGATTTAAAATACTATGCACCCTAATATGCATAGATTTTCTGAGCATCGTGCACTGTTTAAAAGTGAGAATGCATATACCAACTACGCTTGAATTTGTCTAGTGGATATGGGGCTTTACAGATATATCAAATGCATGACCCATTGAAGAGTAGCTGCCGTGAATCACACATCATGCCCCCTGTTTAACCTCCAATAAACTGTTGAAATGAGGAAGCTATAAATCACAGGAATTTACTAAAAGAATGAAGAAAGGATTCATAAACAGTAAGGTACAACTATAAAAATCAATTTCAGTTGCACAAGTTCATCACTGCTCGGATCACTGCAGCTTTGCTATGTACTACTTGGCTGGGTGACCCTGGTTTTCATGAAGTCAATAAAAAATAACACTAAAACATCTTAATAACCTACCTATTACTATTACAGTGTGTTCCTTGCATATTCTTTTTGTGCCAGGTGTGAGAGTACCCTTGTATATGCTTGTACATCCACTTGTTTTTCCTTCATTGTTTACACTTCCTTCTCATGTCTTTCCTCAGCATATCCACTTTTCAATATGGCTGCTCTTTTTCCCTCCAAAATATTTCAAATCTCAGGGTCATGTGACCAAACTGAAATCACAACAACCCTTGAAATAGCTTGAACAACCTTGGATTTAATAAGTTAAATTTGGTCTGTCCTCAAGTCCAAGAACATCCAAGTTAATCTAAGATCATTCACCCTGTCTAAAATAAAAGTGCAAGTTTATGCAAGTACCTTGGACATGCAGGACAACATAAAAGTCTAAAGTCCAAGTTTTTTCAAGAGCCTAGGACTTTTGCTTAGGTGGAGTAACATGAATTTCCTTGAAATCCAAGCTCTTATTAAAGTCCAAGAAAATTCAACCTTATCTAAGACTACAGAGGTTGAATTCCTATGGAAATGCAAGAAATTTCAAGTATTTGCCAGCTAGCTTGGATTTGTTTTCCTCCAGGAAGGCTTTTAGGTATGAATCCTATAGGTCCGTAAGAAGAGGATATGTATTTAATTTCTTCCCCATTATCAAAAACGGGAAGGGGGCAACCGGCAACCGGCACCTAAAACAATAGGATAAAAATTAGCACATCGGTCAGACGAATGGCACGCAGTGGAATAAATACTCATGAAAAGACTGGTCATAGATATGATTTTTCCTTAGATTTATTGACAATGAATATCTTGATTTAAAAAAAATGGACACCAAATTTTCTTATTTAAACTCAACAGAACGGCCACTCTTCCCATAGACATACGCATCAAAAGAAGACTACGAGATATCAGAAGAAAGCAAACCCCTAGAGCATATAAAAGCAGGTAATGTTTTAAGTCATATTTACATTTGAATCCATTTTTAAACTGCTACTACACTAGTACAGTATAGAGATACCTCATGTACATTTTACATAATGTATCTATGGTTATAGTAAATGGTCACGCCTAAGCCTTCTATGAATTACATTTTCCTTACCGTATGCAAATTGTAATCTATCACAAAAATGAAACATGTATTACCAGTGTCCGAAATTAAGGGTGCACCCTGCACCCGGGGTGCATGATTTTGCAGCAGGGTGCATGATTTTTTATACTGTGAACCCAGTAGATGCACACATTTTTGATGGAATAAATAGCCTTATATCACTGAGGGTGCAATGAAAGACTCGCCGGGTGCACACATTTCAAAGCTATGCACCCGGCGAGTGCACAGATTTAAACCTTAATTTCGGACACTGATTACTTCTTATAAAATAATTATTAAAAACTATTGTTTGCCCTTGTTTTTTTGTCAGTGCAGACAGTGTTCAAATCATATCGCTGTAAAACACAACCGAGGATTGACTGGTATGCTGTAAATTACCTTTTAGACTGACTGGACCTTGCAGTTCTTGGAAGATCTTCCATCGACAGAAAGATGCTTTTGATTTTGTTTCAAGCTCAAGCCAGGTTCGTGTGCTTATTATTGCTAACTTTCCTGAGATTCATAGAACATTGCACTCTTATCAATCATGATGATGGCAGTCTTGTCCAGAGATTTTAAGTATGTTGCTTATTTCAATAACGACAGCGGATATTCATTTCTGCAAAATGTAAATCAAAAAGATTATGATTGAGAGCAGCATATAAGGTAAAGATAAAAATATCTTCAGCAATTTCAAGAAACACTTTGACTGGTACATGGATATAACTTAAAGCCTTACTTAAGACTTATGGCCTTAGCCCTTATGTTTTCCAGTTTGTATGACTCTCTATCAGTGTGTTACTTGTGCCTTCCGCTCCTCATATACACTTCACTTCAATTTAGGTATTTAAAATGATTTTCACTAGTTTGACCGGAGAAAATAAGAAAATCGAAGTTTTTTTTTTTTGTTTTTTTTGTTTTTTTTAAATAAAACACATTTTATTATCCTGGGTCAAGTTGGATATTCTCCAGTCTTCCCTTGTCGCCAGTGTGGCTTTTGGACAGACACTGACGGCATTAGACACTCTTCTTGCATTAGTATTTTAAAACACCTGGGTTTATTTGTGTAGAGTCAGATGCGTTATGGGGAAAGCGCAGGGAATGACGTGTTCAATGATCATTTTACAGGAGTTGCGAGTTTGGTCTTATGAGAGTGATGCATTCGTGGAAAACCATGGGCAGAGGCTTTATCTCGCTGCAAGTCCCCACCAGTTCTGGCATTATTACAGGTACGTCTCTTATTCAATGCTGATAAATGTTTCATCTTAGTAAGAGCCACATTTTGTACCTCAAAACCTAAAAAAAGTAGAATTTTGAGTATGTGTTTATGTTTTTTCATTAAAAGTTTACCACAGATTAGTTCCTAAATCTGTCAAGAACTGTTCTCTCTTTCAGCCAGTTGGACCCATTTCAGCGTCATCATTATGAAGTTATTCCTGAAGGTAAAGTATGCTATTGTGTTATAAAGTGCCGTATCTTTAATGCTAAGTAATTGATTTTTTTATGAGTAGGTTTCCTGATAATGGAACTTAATTTAATTCATATTATATATTGCTAAACATATTTTAGATACCACCTCGAAAAAAAATAATTAAGTTAACCGAGTTGACTTTAAACGGATCCCATAAAATGATAAGAATATGGCCTCATGTAAATTATTTGTTTTCTATCAATGGAAATTCAGAGAAAGACTTTTTCTTGCAGGTGATGTATGTCGCCTGTACTTTGACCTCGAATACAATACTGAATTGAACCCCGCTTTGGATGGGCCACGAATGGTCCAAATCTTTATACAGGTAAGATAACCCAGCGCACTCAAGACGGCCAAATTTGTGTATAATCTGTACAGCATACTTTTATATTATCATAGTGACCAACAGTACAATTGATTCTGTCTGTTTAGGCATTAATGATGATTAAATTTACTTGCTAATGTCATTGCTAGAAGAGACAAACCCAGTGTAAACTGACCACAGACATACCTGTATGCTCTTAATGTGATTCATGAATATTCAATGATACGCAAAGCTGTATCTTGACTCTCGTTGAAGCTGTAATGTGAATATCGATTGTGAGAAAATCATCGATTTGGTCATAATCTCTTTTGTAGTTCGTATGTTATCAGCTAAAAAGAATTCACGGCGTGAGCTGTTCAAAAGAAGACGTTCTTCAACTTGATGCGAGGTAACGATTTTGATTTGATTCATAGAGTTGTCAGAATTCTAGCATTGCTCTCAGGAACAGGAGAAACATATCTCGAGACACCCGAATCATAAATCTTTATGTGTTCAATATTGAATTACCCTAAGTATCCTTATAAAAATTAACTTCATTTTAATGTTTGTGATACAAATAAAACTAGTTATAAAGCCAGATGTAAAAACAAAGTATGAATGGATCATTTCTTAGAATAAATGTGATTCCCTAGAATTGATGCACTCCGATCGATAAGATCTCGAGATTTGGAGAGAAAAAACATTTATATTGTCTCTACAAATTTAGTTGTTCCATAGTTAAGTAAGTTTTCCTGCATTTCAGCATTTCAACCAAATTTAGTCAACATCTTGTGTTTTGCACGGACAAATTTGCCTTCAAAGATAACTCACATGCAGGTAGGTCTTAGATTCGATATATAATACTTAAGTTACAAGTTCAAGAACCAAATAAACAGTATGAATGATTCCGCTATCTATTTTTCTTTTTCATACTAAGATTTATATCTGAAATCTATTGAAACACATTTTCGAATTCATTTATTTCAAACACTGATATACCTTTAGTTTTAAAGCATTTGAGTTCTTTATTTTCCATCTCAGGAGGGTTTGTTGAACATGTCTGTACCGTGATAGAAGAGATCTCCGCCCATGCCAGCCAACCACCAACCAACCTACCTGATCCACAAACAGTAAGCGATCCTGCCACTCGCCACCGTGAGGCAACTTTAAATAACAATGTCCAACACGCAGCAGGTTCGGCACACTCCAATGCCGACTCTCCTACAGAGAGCAGTTCATCATGCCCTTTGCTCCAAAATAATGACACTAAAGCGAGCAGCTCTAGAAGCCTGGGTGGTGAGTTACTCGACAACCAGTCGCCGGGACTTGGAGTCCTTGGCGACCGGTTACCCTCCAGGGATGACTGTCTCCAGATGCTGGAGGAGTCCTGTCTCAGCGCTGACGATATAGACTCACTCTTTGCACAAGACAAACAAGGGAAGCGGGTCATATTCTGTGATAGAGGTAAGTATATGATAGTTCTGTCTTAAGTCAGAAATAATAATAATAAATTTGCATCTTTTTTGCTGACACATGTTAATTTATGATAGTCTTTAAATTAATGTTTCGGTACCCAACGTCAGGTTCAGGGCTCACAGAATTTAAAAAAGACAAGTGACTTGTGGGTGTCGTTCACAAAAACTTGGGGGTCCTATTACATTAGCATTGTTATTTGGTATAATCTCTAGGGTGTTCACAGGACACCCAAAGGGTCCTGTCAGGGTGTCCTGGGCCTTTAGAGGGGTTCACAGGACAGCCAGGACGCTGTCCATATTGGTTAGGCCTGCAGCTGAAAGTTACATCGAACCTTTAATGAATGCCTAACATCTGTGTAGATACTCGATTAAACTTAAGCTTCAAACGTTAATTGCCCGTCGAGTCATCCATGCAGGATAAAAATCATTTGAAATAGTCATGCTGTTGAACACTTGTTATGACAATTATCTCTTCATTTTTGCAATTTGTAGTCCTTTGTGTAATTAAAGGTATGATAATTGAAAAGAAAAATTTGCATTCTTTTCAGGTGTTTATACCAAAAATAGGAATTTCCGCCTCTACATGTCGTGTAAACTGGGCAAGGCCAACCCTCTAGTCGTGGCACCAACCAACACGTATTGCCGCTCACAAGGGGCTACTGAGCAGGACCAGATCTTCCTGGACTCACTGGTCTGCAGTGCTAGGTAATGCCTATCTCTAAGTATAGCTATGTAGTTATATTCCTTACTCATAACATAATGCAGTTACAAGTTACAAGGCTTAAAGCATCTATTTTTTAATTTACAGCGTAATGTTATGACCCTAGTTGGTTAAGTTAGTTGTATTTTATATCAGAAACCAAAATTGTCAAAATAGGTAACAACTGACATCATTATGATACATCTCCAAAGCTTGTTTAAATATATCTCCAAGAATCATATTGATATATACATTGTATTTTAATCCTGTGTTCACTGACTTTTCTCCGTTATGAAAGGTCTTCTGATAAGACACTTTCAATGAAGTATGGAAAATGTAGTTTCATATATGATTATTGTATTCATCAAGATTCTAACATATAGGAGATTTGAATTGAGAATTCCTAATGCTTTACTACTTGATCTTTCTATTTGCAGACGGGATGATAGTGTAAGATTGTTGTCCTGGGAGGGAAGGAATCCATCACGGTCACAGAGATCTCCTTCCAGTCAACCCCATTCTGGAAAATCTAGCCAGGGTAAGGCTTTATCCAGTTTGGCTATGATTTGCATTTCGTTATTTGCATATAAGAAACGAGATACTGTTTTCCTATTGAATATAAAGACGTGTACGTAATTCGAAAATGCCTGACGTTTTTGCAAAATATCCAACATATTAGTAAAATAAACATCGGATACAGTGAAATGATGGGTGTAGACCCCTAAATTCGACAGGGCGACATGGCCATTTTGGGGCTTAGTGACACACGACATGATCATTCAACAGGGCGACATGATCATTTCTTAAATTCGACAAGGTGACATGATCATTTTTGTTGCATTGGTACATATAAGTATTGATCATAGAGGTGTTAAGTTACCAATGCAACCAAGGTATAGGTCCGTTTTTGAAGTGGGTCTATTGTTGTGGACTAGTGGACCGTGTAATTGTTTAATTGGTGTGCCCTCTCTGACCCCCAGTGGTGGTCAGACTGTGAGGCCTCCACTCAGTGTCTTCTCATTGGTCACTGGTGGTAGAGGTAGGAGGGACAAGTATCAGTGATTGACATCCAGTGTCCGTGGGTCTTATATATAGAGCTGACTCACAACTTGTAGCCACTCCCCGGCAGGGAGAGGCTTGGGGAGGGTAGTGGTGGGAGGGAGTAGGGGGAAGGGTGGTGGTAGTGGTGAGGGGGTTAATTGGTTGGGTGGAGGGCAAGCATGGTTGTAGTCCGTCTCGAACCCACCAGGTGTCTCTTCACCATGTTAGCTAATTTGAGCGCCTAGCGGAATAGGACGTAACTACAGTCTAGCATGGTGGCTGCTGGCCAGGGCTGGGCTGGGACCGGTCTGCCATCACTCTCCGACCAGATTTTAGGTTCTGGTGCTTGCTGGAACTTGCTTGGGGAGGGGAGAATACCAGCCCAAACAACCATGACGACCCTCATGGCCACGGGGGGGGGGTTAGTTGAGTGGACGGGCTGGATAATAGCAGTTGGGAGGTGGGGGGGGGGGGGAGGAGGCCATCCACACCCTTCAACACTCAGTGGTCAGGCTGGTTACACTCTCCCACCAGGTGGGAGGTAACGGGGCGGGGGCTCACCCCAGGGGTCGCCTAGGGGCCTCAACCAATGGGTCGCCTGGGGGCCTCAACCAATGGGTCGTCCGAAGGCCTCAGCCCATGGGCCGTCTGGGGGCCTGTTACCCTTGGGGTTGTCCGGGGGTGTTACCCTTGGGGTCGTCCGGGCCTGTTACCCTTGGGGCCGTCTGGGGGCCTGTTCTCCTTGGGGTCGTCCGGGGGTGTTACCCTTGGGGCCGTCTGGGGGCCTGTTACCCTTGGGGTCGTCCGGGCCTGTTACCCTTGGGGCCGTCTGGGGGCCTGTTACCCTTGGGGTCGTCCGGGGTCATACCCTTGGGGTCGTCCGGGGGTCGAACTCTTGGGGTCGTCTAGGGGTCGTACCCTTGGGGTCGTCCAGGGGTCGTACCCTTGGGGTCGTACCCTTGGGGTCGTCCGGGGTCGTCTGGGGGTCGTACCCTTGGGGTCGTCCGGGGGTCGTACCCTTGGGGTCGTCCGGGGGTCGTACCCTTGAGGTCGTATCACATGGGTCATCCGGGGGCTGACCACATGGGTCGTCCGGGGGTCGTACCACATGGGTCGTCCGGGGGTCATACCACATGGGTCGTCCGGGGGGTCGTACCACATGGGTCGCCCGGGGGTCGTACCCTTGGGGTCGTCCGGGGGTCGTACCCTTGGGGTCGTCCGGGGGTCGTACCCTTGGGGTCGTCCGGGGGTCGTACCCTTGGGGTCGTCCGGGGGTCGTACCCTTGGGGTCGTCCGGGGGTCGTACCCTTGGGGTCGTCCGGGGGTCGTACCCTTGGGGTCGTCCGGGGGTCGTACCCTTGGGGTCGTCCGGGGGTCGTACCACATGGGTCGTCCGGGGGTCGTACCACATGGGTCGTCCGGGGGTCTTATTGGAGGGGGTCGGGGGGGGGGGGGGGGGGGGTCCCGGGGGACATGTGACATGGAGAAAAATATGGGACAGGGCCCTTTCTTAAATTCAACTGGGCTGGTGTATATCATGACATGTTCCTTTTATAACATTTACAAACCACCAATGCAACATCGGCCAGTTTCTGGCCGACAATCTTCAGATTTCTAGTTAAATTCGACAGGGCGACATAGGGACTACCCATATACACCCCCGAATGGTACGTAAAATGACCATCATGAACACAATCTGCATACATGCCGAAGGTAGTATCATCCCACATTTAAAAAAAAAAGAAAATACAGTAACACAGGTGCCATTTAATTCTACAGGGTCGAGAGTTCACTTTATTTGTTGTGACAGGCATTGACATGTAGCTCTTCTTGGAGTATCTGGCCATGTTATTGGAAATTTGAATACAAAATTATTTTGAATTTACAGCGTCGGCTGAGGGATTTTCTTCCAGATCCCCCTATTCTGAGGTGGATGCGTTTGTGATGTCAGTCATCTCATCTGGTGGTCGTCGTGGAAACATCCGACGCTGGTCCTACTTCCAAGAAGTTGAACTTCTAATCTATGATATCGTCGGGAACCGATGGTGTCACAATATCGGCCGGGAGCACCGAAGCAACAACGTTATGTGAGAAAAACTTTACCTAGACAATAAATGCCACACATGCTTTGTAAATTCTTAATTATCAAATAAGTGTATCCGGTGATCAAAATAATGTCCAGTAGTAACGGAACTGTATGTAGTAGGTCCAAGCAGTAGTAATGTAAATATTATATGACGAAACTATTCATTCAATATATGGTCGAACAACTCATAAAGTAGAAAATATTTGGTTACCGTGATAAGAATGCCCTACTCTCTGGAGCGCTCAAACCCACTTATAAAATCATCAGATGTCTATCCCCATAGTGTTAATAGTGATCCTTAGTGTTAATCATTGGCATACTATGGACATTGACTTAAAGGTACTTGGGTGTGTTCAGGGCGCCGCCTGGGAGGTGTATCAAGAACTAGAAAAAAATTCTGCTTTTAAACCAATTTCAATGCTATTTTAGGCATTTTGACACTTAAGAAAATACAATGCACACAATTTTTCATTGAATCAAGTAATGTTTCCTAGTATTATCCAAGCAAATAGTGCTCAAATACTCACATTTTAAAGTTTATTCACTATAACTAATCTCACAAACGGTAAATGTTCTTTATTTTTTTCTAAAATTTGTGTAATTGCCTATTCTTGTACACTGAGTTTGCTGGGAATTGCACTGGTAGATTTTTTGTAATTTACAAATAACTCGTTTTTCCCATAGAAACCAATGGTAATGGCAATTTTCTTATTTAGGCTGTGCCTTCTGTTACAAATGGTAAAAGATCAAAATTTCAGTTTATATTTACTTCTATAGATATAAGCTTTGATTAAAAAAATTATCTAAGAAATTTGACTGGTCAATAAAAATCAGGTTGAACACGCCTAAGTACCTTTAAAACTGCCCTCACTGTTCAAGCAGATGTGTGTTTCTGATTCTTTCTTACTCAACTGTTCCATTTAGGAATATTTAGGTGTACGCAGCTTACCTGTTTTAAAATTGTTTGCAGGATCGTAGTTGATTTACAAAGAGGAGTATATTACCAAAAGTGCCATGATCCAGACTGCAAAGCAACCAATTATAAATCTCCAGGTATGACGGACCATTTTTACTGTTGTTCTTTCGTAAGCACTATGTCTTAAACTATAACCCAAATTGGAATCAGATATGGATAAAAGTTGATAGAAAAACGCTGACTTTGTCGATCAAGACACCACGAATGATTTGAAATTCAGTTTGATGCCTGGTATATACCAGCGCACTATAAATGTACCAATGCCTATGTTTCAAGCAAAAGTGCTTCTGAGACAATCGCATGAAAGAATAAATCAAGAATGTTGCTGTTAGGCAATTAATAATGCAGAATGAAACAAACAGTTATATTCATTTGTTAATGATGACAATGATAAATGTATATTAAATGCGGCCCCT
The DNA here is from genome assembly GCA_936440205.1 of Lepidonotus clava. Taxonomy (NCBI): domain Eukaryota; kingdom Metazoa; phylum Annelida; class Polychaeta; order Phyllodocida; family Polynoidae; genus Lepidonotus; species Lepidonotus clava. The sequence continues at coordinate 28,923,892 of OW387135.1, forward strand.
TCCTCTTCAGACTGGCCCCTCCCAACACACGTCCTTCCATCGCATATTTTAGAGGACGACGAAGACTTCCCAGAGCCGTCAAATAAACCCCTACCTGGCGACGTTGACGATGCCCTCAGTGACGACGTATTACGTCATATAAACATTAACCCCATGGACGTCAGGGAAAGTGTTAGTGACACTGACGTCTGGGACCCCTTGTCCTATGACGACGTCTTGGTGACGGAATCCTTGTTGGAAGACGAGGCTGAGGATGCTGTGTTGGCAGAGGCTGCCGCGGCAGTGGACAATGTGCAAAACAATGATGCTTGTGTATCCTGTCAAGGCTTTGATGAGGAAGAAATGGAGTCAGACTTAGTCACCGCCTTGGAAACATACGAGAAGCCGTTTTCAGAGGATGAAACAGAGTCAGACTTACTGACTGCGTTGGACACGTATGAGAAATCAGTTTCAAAGAACTAAGAGAGTATAAGTAGACTGCCTTGGACACATACTGATAAAATAAGCTTGTTAAATAAAAAATATAGTCAGAATTCAGGCTGCCTTGGACATATATATGGGAAGTTAGTTTGTAAGGAAGAATAGAATGAGATTTACTGACTCACTGCCATGGACACATTATGAAAAGTCAGTTTCAAAGAAAAGATATAGTCAGACTTACAGACTGCCTTGGACATACATATGAGAAGTTAGTTTCAAAGAAATGATAGAGTGAAATTTACTGACTGCGTGGACACGTACAAGAAGCCATTTAAGGAAAAATGCAGTCAGACTTACAGACTGCCTTGGACAACTACGAGAAGTCATTTTCAGAGAAGCACTAACTACTTTCCGTTCCAAAGAAGCACAGGGTGCGTGTGATATATTCTTTTTTCTTTCTTTTTTTTCAGTTCACAGATTATTTTATGGTGATTTTATTTCATTGTTCTTGTTTTTTGTTTTGTTACTGTTAATAGATTAGGATTATATGCATGTTGACTATGCATACTTATGAGTGACTTTTCAAAAACATTTCGATTTTGAAACATTGTATAATATTGTGAATGAAATAAAGTGTATGAAAGGTACATAACATTTAGCCGGATTATACCAAATAATCGACATTAAAGGGGCAGGGGGGGTATATAAAGGACGGAACAGCCATAATCCCAGTGGGGGGTCTATCATTCCAACAGTTCAAAGGTCTCCTGGATATTTAGGGTTTTCCTCAAATATCTGAGGAACAAATGATTTTAACCATTTAATTTATAGATGGGCTAACACATAAACATACCAAGACCCTTTGCTGCAAAAATGGAGAGAAATATCCTTCTACATATACCCCTACCAGAAAATTTATTTTGAAAATATTTCAGTTAGATTTGAAAGTTGTGGCTGTTCCTCAATTAGGGTTACACCCCTCCTGTGTTGAGGCTGTAATATCAAAGAGACACTGGTCAGTAAATGACACCCCTCTTACCTAACCCCCCTCTCTGACCTCAAGATTACCCCATTAGCATATTTACCACTCCAGGAGGGGCCCAGGAGGTGCACAGCAGGGTGGATTCGTTAGGTACCTAACAAGTTTTGCCCCTTTAACTCATATTGTATAAGGAACTTTGAATTAAGCTGGAACCTTCAAATCAAAAAAATTGTTTCTCAATTATGGTAAAGTTTTGACAGGCATGACGTATTTGATTATGCAGAAAAAGATGCCAATTTCCTGTGTAATGAGTAATCTATTTTGTTCCGACCAGCGCGGTTATTAAATGAGCTATTACTGGGGGGAAACTGATAGAAGTAAACAAATCTTGAACTGATTAGCTTAGTTACGGTCCATTTTACTCTTAACATGCAGTTTTATCACACCTATTATATTCATGCATGGGCAGCGTGTCTCATAAACATATATTTATTCCGAATGTCTTGTTTTTAACAACTACATTTATAGCAAGTGTCATTCTCAAGTGTTAAATTAAAATATCACCACCAATCAGGATTGAATCCTTATATTTTTATTTGAATAAATGTTTTTTTTCCAATATACATGGCGAGTTCGTATGAATGAATATAAAAGTGTGACTCATGATATTAGTACTTGCACTTTACTTTGTCAAAGTATTGCCTATAGAGATATGAAAATGAAACATAATGTTGAACATGACCAATATTTTCTAATGAATTTTGAACTTACATCACCACCACGGGTTTCAAATTATTTGTAAACTTCAGTACCAGGTATTTTTAATTGAACTGACATTTGCATACGTAAAGGTTAAATTTGTTAAATTATTTGGAGATGTACAAACGAAACATTTGTATTGAACATGGCCGTCATTTTCTGAATGGATATTGAGATATCGCACCTTCATGTGATCCATATTTGTAAAAACAAAATTAGTATAGAACTACTTTAAAACAGACATTTGCATATAATATATAAAGGTTACATTTGTTAATCTACCATTTTGATTGTATAAAAAGCGGTGTAATTATAGGAAATGTACTGCTCATGAAGAATTATTGTTCCTAGTTCACAACCATTTAAGTAGGAGGTGTAAGTAGAGCCCACCCAAAAATTCCCCTAGGTGGTGCCACCTAAGTCAGTTCTGATTCGCGCACTGGCTTAGGGAGTCCCGGCAGCGTCCAGGACTAATATACTGTATTATAAAACGAAGGGTTTATACCCGGGGGTTTATAATCATATCTTTATTCTTAAACTGATACGTTTTTTAGTGTAACCTGTAAGGGCTGTTACATGATTTGTAGAAAGTTGATGGGGGACGTTATTGTAAAAAAAAATTGGTAGATTTATAGCAAGCAACAACTTTACCAAAATATCTTGATCCGAACTCGTACGATCCTGAATATGAACCATCACCCTGAGTCTGGCTAGAGCATATGATCTAGATACAAAAAAACGTACGCATTGTCCAAAATTGTCTCCTCGCGTTGTGCGTGCACATGAATGTTTCTTGTAAAGGATTCGCATTCCTTGATAATTAAGTCTCCGCAGTGTAAGATTAATGATATAGGTTAATCAAACTATGATGATCAGGTTACCTAGACAGGAATTGACATCTTTGTACCGATAGGGATTGAATAATTGTTCTTTGATTCAGTCATTTAGTGCTTGAATGTAGGTTAATGATATAAGCTCGAAATAAGGCCTTCTACTAATTAAGTACCGACACACCTGGGGGGGGGGGGGGTCTGAATTTTTTTTTAAATATGCATACGTTCCTGTAAAAATCCGATGCGTACTTCACCGAAAGGCGGGTGTGTTGGCCTGAATTTTTGAAAATGTGCGTACGTATTTAATGGAAGGCCTTTTCTGTTTCTTCTTTAACGAGAACAGTTTCATGCGTGTGTTCCTCATTACATCGCAATTATTATCTTCTATCTGATCATACCTACATTGCCTTTTTAAGACCGCTGTTGGTAAATGTATAAGAAATGCCTTTTATATTAAATTCATATCCATATTTCAGATATTACTTTCTTAATATAAAAATGGTTTAACTCCGAAAATAACACGGAGAGGTGACTATTGACAGTATTATTCAGGGTTTCTCTATGTGAATATTTTCAAAGAAACATTATTATTTTGTCGTAGGGTTTGCAGATGTTTTTTTTTTCAATTAAACTAATTGTTTTCTCGGCTGCGTTAACATTGACAGTGGATTTTATTTTCAACCTCTAGTTCCCTAGATGCTTCTTTAAATCAACAACTTTCCTGGGGATGTTTGGATACATTGAGCTACATGTATATCTGAAGAGAAGAGTCTGCGTCTTAAGTTGTAGCCACATGCCAACGGCCGTATCTCTGGATCATGTCAAATACCGTCTTGTTTATCTGCCTGTGATCTCTTATTTGTACATCACAAGACTACTCGGAAAGCGTAGAAATGTACAAAAATACTTCTTTGACGGATTCTTTGAGCAAATACACTTACCGTCGGACTTCTGAAGTACAATCAATCTACCCTTTTCAACAGTTAAGTCCATTTCACATTCTGTTCAGTTTCTTCTATTGTTTTAAGGTGTTTTTTCAGTCATTTTAAATGGTTCTACGCACTTTGTCGGTTGATGTTGTCGTCAAGGAAACATGTGTTGTCACACAGCATCTCGTAAATCATCTTAGGTCACGCGCATGTGCTATATGCAGTAGAAATGTAATTATTCCTTCTGCTTTAGGCTTTCCTATACTTTCAGTAATTGTGTATTGCACAACAAATGTTTCACACGCCGATTCAAATCTATTCAAGAGATTTCTTTGTTTTAATGTTAAGCTATATAAGTGCAATTGAATGTCAGAAATAAATTCCGTTAGGTTCTAGTTGCTTCTAGAAGAAAAATAGGAAAAGTAAAAGTATTTCCTACTTTTCCGTCTTTTTCATGAGTGGGGAGACGGAGTGGTATCTGACGATCTCTAATGCATTGCAACCTTACACACTTTATTCAATTTCTGTGATTCTTGCATGTTCAACTAGTCTTGTCGCTGTATCCGCTGCCCACCCTCCCCTTCGATGTACAGTACCCTTAATTTCTTTCAATGAAAACTCTTTGCCGCCAACTGTGCATTGAAGTGTGACCCCTCCCATTTTCGTGGAAATTAGTGGGGTTTTCTTAATTATGTAAAACTCGTGCAAAAACCGATTACAGTTTCGGTTTTACCTAAATGTATTATTGAGTGTTATCAGAGTGTTGATATTTTTAGATTGGAAAAGGTGTTTTATAACACTTCATAAATTCATATTCCAAACAATGATTAATGGGTGTTTTAATTTTTGAGAATAATGATTATCAAAACCCCATATTGTTTAGGGGTTGGAGTGGGAGTTGTGAGGTATGTACACCCTCCCCTTAGGGGCCGCCCCACTGACAGTCACACTGTGATTGTCCCCTCCCCATCTCTGAAGTAAGTCAGTCTGGAGATCTACTTGATAAAATGGGTCATTATATCCGTGCGTTTAGCCTTAAGTGGGACGGGCAAGTAGTTGGTCAGTGGGCTGACAGAGGGAGCCAGCAGTAGGACCCAGCCAACCAGTGAGCCCCCCTTCCAGCCTACACTACCACCACCACCACCTACCACCCGGAGTACATAGTACACCAGTAGTACTGACAGTGACAGACCGACCTGCGTCAGTAACAGGGGCCGCCGCCGTACACGGGCACAGATCAATGCTACTTGGATCCTTGTCCTCCGTTGCCCGCTGTACTGTAGTGGTAGGAACCCAGGGGGGGTAGTGGTGGCACACACACCTACACATTACCAGACACACAGCACTCGGAGTACACCATAGGGTCAGAAGGGACGCCCTAAACGACTACTACTTCTACCAGTTGTTACTTCTACCACCAGTGATCGCGGATCCGAGGAGGTAGCCCAGCACCCACACACAGTATGGGCCACAGTGGTGTTGACGTTGGTGTGAGTTCTTCCACGGCGGAGCGGCGGTAGCCTCGGACTCTGTTTGCCAGCCCCTGCTGGGAGTAGTGGTAGCAGCAGCAGCGGTCACAGCCTGATTGAGGTTTGGAGGGAGCAGGTAAAGTTCAGATTCATATATATACAAGGCCGCCGTGCTGAGGTGGAGTACTTACTCTAAGGTGGGCATTCTGTGAATAGAGGAATACTACTTTGGTTCTAAGCTGAACTTGAAGACGTCCCCCTCCAGCCTGTGCCCATACCTACATGGGTGCTGTGACACTACAGGCTGTAAATACTTCTAGAACTACTACTACTACTGCATCCACGGTCACAGCAGCAGCCGATTGCCACCACCAACTCCCAGGAGAATGCCATGGCGGATAGTTCCTTACTGCACCAGCCGCGGATCTCACCTGAGAGGCCACTTCTCCAGCATCTTAACCACCACCACCACCACCTCCTCCAGCGCCCCAGCGCCCCGCCCCTCCACCCACTGACCACCACTACTACACCCTCCCCGCCCCTCCCCTCCAACACCCCGCCTCCAGGCACCCCCAGGATGAGGGGGCTGTCCACTGCCTCCGACCTGACCCTGGAGAACGATGACCAGTCCCTCCAGGGCGACCCCCAGGATGGGGACGATCTCAGTGGCTTTGGGTCCCAGCTGGATCCCAATCACGTGGAGGAGAGGTTCCGGGTGGACCGACGCAAGCTGGAGCAGATGCTGCAAGGTAGGCAGATACTTATATATTGTATATGTTGTCCGTTGTCCATGACTGAAGCACCCCTGAGGGTCAAGCGCTGCACTGGCCACCTGAGATGGGCTTCAGTTTCAGAGATATTTGGTGGTTTTGTTTACAGAAAGTTTGGGTTGGCTATCACAAACTCTGGGCTTTTACAGTACCGTCATATTTAATTCCCTTATACTTGATGTCTTTTAAACAGGATTCCAGTGCCAATACGCACTGCTAAATTTATCATATATCCTGCTTTTTTTTTCTCAATGTACCTGTTAATTCATGATAGGCCCAATACATTGTGATCTACAGAAAGGAGACATCTTACTCTAAATGATATAATCAACAGGGCATGCTAATTGCTAATCAACACAATGAATAATAACCCCTTTCCGCTCCTCGCTCATGCAGCTCAGCAGACTCCTAAGATGAATACACAGTCGCTCTGTTAATTAGGCTTGCTGTTATTTATCGGTCAATGACCAGGTGAACTAACCATTGCACAACCTTATCGATTACCAGACTTCTTCAGGTATGCGACACGTATTTTGCATTTGCTCCCATGGTTGCATGTGGCCTCCTCCTATATTATAGGTATGAGTTGTTTACATGTATTTATGCTGACGTAGGGTGAGCAGTCGACCCACTCCCCTCTGCCACTGCTAGGGTATCAATATATTAATGACTGGGCGCCCAGCCTCCAGGGCTGGTCATATAGAGCAGGTAATTGATCCTTCAGTTGGAGGGGAGCCAATTGGAGATACCTGAAAAAGCACTGGGAACGATCAGCGGTCTCGGGTCTATTAATCATTAATGTCATGTTGGAATAGGTGTTGGCCAACTTCATGATGAGATGTGAGTTACATGATAACTAAAGACTGGCGAGCGATAGGTCAGATGGGAGATAGTGTGATTAGTGTCTAAGCCATTTTATCGGTTTTCTATTAAAAAAAGATCCTTTCTTTATTATGTGATCCTTTCTTTATTATGTGATTTATAACGTCAGATAACTGGCATGATTCAATTAATAACATATAATTTCACAGCTACCGTACGTGTAACACGAAGGTCTTCCCTTCAGATTATATGATTTGATTTATTAGACTAACCGCCTAGAGCTTCAGGCTATTAAAGGCTAATTAATGTAAGATAATTGGTCGCTGTATATTTGAATTAAACCTTCATCGACGTCAATGTATCTACCATCAGACTTCTACGAATCGTTATAACTTATATACATGTGAGCCTTTGAAAATGAATATGATAAAAGTCAGTCTGAATGAGATTTCTGCTTCTCGATTGGTATAGAAATTAATTTCACATCTGCTCTTATGATATATAGTCTTAACCTGTATAGTAACTATTTGTAACATTAACTCACTACATCGTTCGCATGTTCAGTTCCATGTTTCATTTACTAGTATTCTGAGGCCTTTTTATGCTCCACGTGGAGTTGCTCATCGTGGTGTGACACTCTGGTGGTTTGGGGTAGGGAGCAGCTCTTTGTGACGTGTGGCCGCATATCTGAGACTGCGGTAATATGGCATGTCGCATTCTTAGACCATGTGGTATGCCGCACATCTCGGACAAGGTGGCTTGAAGCGCATCTCAGACGAGGTGGCTTGATTTTTTTTTAATACAGACTAGGTGGTATATACATATAACCAACCAAGAAGGGAGTACGAGGGAGGTTATCACCCCTCGCCGGGACCCCGATATCAGCCCGAGGCCAGGGCCCAAAGGGCCGGCCGAGGGCTGATATCGGGGTCCCGGCGAGGGGTGATAACCCCCCGAGTACTCCCTTTGAGGTTGGTTATGGATTTATTATACCTTTTCTGTTAGATCTGAGCTCCCAAGGAAGGATGCACAGCAATCAGTGATGGTGGGGCTGTAATGCTGCACATTCTTTCATGTTTTTTCATATAACTCTTTTGATATCCATCAAATCCACAAACAGTAAGCAGTAAAATGTAGCTAGGAACGTTGTGCAGATAATGTATATGTTAGATTTTTGATTTCTTAATAATTTCATTTTTTCATGAATTTTAGAAAAATAAAAAGTTTCTGTATCACACTGCAGTGTGATACAAGGCTGGTTATCACCCAGGTTTGTATCACCCTGAGTTAAACTCTTAACTACTAAACTTGTATCACACTAAGGTGTAATAAAATATGATATTCCCTGAGTCACAGTAGCAAGGCCTCTTACATGATGCACTCTTTTTATTATTTCTTTTGGTCTAGATTTCTCATATATTCATTCAGATTCGGGTTTCCAGGCAAATCGCAGCATTCATTCTGCTTTTCATTCCAGCGTCCTTTCCTAACAATACAGGCATACACCTGCTGAATATACATATACATAAAGATACTTGGGTTACATACCTATTAACCCCTTCCACCCCATAAGGCCATATTTGGCCACCACATGGCTGTTACCCATAAATTGGCAGCTGATGTTATGGTTATTTTCTAATTGCAAAATGAGTATTTAACCTACAGTCAAAAGGTAAATATCAAAATATTCCTGATGCTTCAAGGATACTTCAGCTTTTTATATTATCCTTCAAAGATAATTAGTTCTTTTAGAACACATATTTAAGTACAGGGCATCATGCCCAATTTAGGGCAAATATGGCAATACCTCAAAATCACCCTCTCAATTGCAATAATTGAGGAATTATTTGGAAAAAACATATTTCTTATGTAATTTTGTGTGAAAATTTGACTTATATGAAAATTTGCAGAGAATTCAATGGCGTTTACAGAAATTACCAAATTTTCATGAATGAGGCATTATGGGAAATTTGCATTGGAATGTTTTTTCCAGGAAATTCTACGTTTAAGAAAGGTTGTTAAGTTACCATGGTTACGGAAAAAAGACTGTTAACGGTCAATGGAACATTTGTCATGGATAATGTAGAAAATATCTTTGTTTACCTAATACTTTAAACAGATAACGAAATAACCTTCTGAATCAAAAGTTATTACATTTCTATCATTTTCTATTATTAAATATGCCTTCTTTTCCTTACTTAATATGGTAAAGTTCAAGTTGCCGTAACATGGAAAGTAATATGATAATCAGGACTGGGGTGTTTCTTTTATACAAGAGGTAGGGCACTTCGTACAACCATATCTAAGCTTCTAAAAGGAATATCTTAAAAAGGTTTGCAGCATTTGAAAGCTTACTTTCTCTTGTCTACATATATTTTCTACCTTATATTCCCAGGAATACAGGGTTGAAGGGGTTAAAGTACAATGGCAGGTGATCGGTAGGTTCCCAACACAATCCCTCGTTGAATAACCAACCCTTCTGGCTGAGCTCTAGGTGCTTTTATCATTGTATGCAGTATACAGTGTCATATAAGGACTGGGGTAGGACAATTAATCCACACATAATGGGTGTAGTCAAGTGTGTCACATACCTGGGAATAATATACATGCGGCGACGGTCACCGTACTCGGTGAGGTAAGCGTTGACCAATGCTGTATACCATAAATCACGGGACCCCAGTCATAGGGGGTTGGAGATGGGCCGTTAGTGTATGGAGAGCGAGCCCAAGGAGTGATGTCAACATTCCTAAGAGTGTGTCAGTGGAGTGGCCGCCGCCCCCCTCCCCCACTCCTCCAGGGGGGGACTGGCCGGCCTCCTCCTGCCCCAGGCTCCCACCACTGGAGAGGCCAGCGTCTGAGACAGGCCCCTGTCTCGGTGTCATACTTGGGATAACATCTATTGTTTTTTTATTTTGATATTATAAGAAACAAACGCCTTTTCTGTTATGACGAGGCTGTTATTATGATGGGGATGGTCGGGTGCTCTGAGGAGGTAGAAATGGCGTTAGAGCCCGTTAGAGTGGCTTGGCAGGAAACTGGACTCTGGTGTCTTTATGTAAAGCAACGATTTAAAATTTGCCCTGCAGTTCATATTTGTGATGTATGTATACGTGTAGTCAGGGTTGTAAATTAGATTTTCCGTTTTAACAGCTCGAAGGATGAAGAAGAAACTAACCTTCAGTCACTTATAAAATGTCAAACGTGTCTTTGCAATGTTTTTAGAAGAATACAGATCTTGTGATTTATATTTTAGACATCTTTTACCTGACCTACACCCCCTACACTAGTATGTGTCAGTTTTGTACTATCCAAGGCCGTTTGGAACGTTTCTAGTTCTATGATTTGGTTATGCTGGCGCAATATGCACTAGAGTAATGATATTGCCCGTGATATGGCTTTGAACCAGCATTTTCCTTCCGTATTAGAAGGCTCGTATAGACTTGTTGGCCCCTCTCCAGCCAAATAACCCGATGCACCCGTGCCTAACCGTCCCAGTCTGCCAGCCAGACTTGTGAAATTTAGTTTAAGTGGATAATTTCAGTTTTTACTCTTCAGATTTTTATTATATTTTTATCTTATTTTACTCTTTATAGTTCACACACGCAACGCTCGTTGGCCTATTCGCCGACCGACCCCCAGTTGTAGGCCAATTACGAGAACATTATCGGAACGGCCTAGGCCAGGCCGGGACAGATGTTTGTAGCGTGAACAAAAGCTGTAAAATAACAACATGAGGGCACGAGCGGGAGCCCGTAACACTGTTAGGCCGCAAGAAGAGAGACTAATATGTTGACTCAGACTCAGTCCTACTATATAGATTGTTTGTCCTTCAAACTGTGTCACATATATCAGAAGGAATTTCTTTATTGACATTTGACATTTTATGAATTTTAATCCCCGTTGGTCCCGCAGTAGAGTGAAACTACGTGACGTGATATATGTTAAATAGTGATGTAGTTGATGAAATACATTTTGTTGTTAGATATTAGAGTATCTCAGACTGAATAATGCCGTTCTGATAACGATGAGATTACCCGGGTATGCCACGTCATTATCTAAGTATATCAAGTTCCATGGACAGACTAATCAAATACAAATATATTGAGTAATATGATGCCCTATCCCCAAGATTAATATACATGTATATACTGACATTCTCACTCTAACGTATTATAACTCCAACAAAGTCGGCCACATGAGAAATTTAATATACATATGATGTGACGATGGCATATAGTAATTATGTCTGTATCAGTGCCCTGACCGTGACCACGTGCAGGTCAGAATGTGTGACAACAGTGACCCCCTGACTCTCCACTGTTGGATGTGTTGAAGTCTGCTGGTTTTTAGAGACGTGAAAACAACGCATTGTTAATGTTGATAGCGTGGAGAACAGCTATAGAGTGAATAGAACTAAAGTTCTTTACGAGTGTTTATATAAACAAAATGGCCTCATGGCCCCACAGCCTTAAGCAAAGAGTATACATGTACATATATCATCGGACTCCATCGGTAGTGTAGCAGAAACCACTCGTATGGAAGGTATTTTATTTAGCTTAGACTACGTGTATTGCTTCACATTTCTCTCGTTTAGTAGCGGTTCGTTTTAATATAGGCCCATTAAGCCTGGTTTACATAGTACGATAGCCAAACTTACGTTAATGGTTACATAAATATCGGAAGTGAATCAGACTAGACTTTAAGAAAATCTAATGTAAATCATACTTAAGAACATTCTAGTGTTGGAAATATTGCCGGGGCTTTCATAAGACTGTCCGGACAGTTGATAACTGTCGGGACTATCATAAGGCTTATAATATAGGGTATCCGTTAGCATAATGATTTTGACGGCTTGTGTAAACCCAACTTTAGCGTCGCCGTGAGTGTGCAACCTGCAGTCAGGTGCCTTTATCTGACAGTAAGCCGTGTGATAGTGCCAATCTTTGGCAAAAAGACCGGGCAAGTGCCATGACAGAGAGTTGGTTCTAATTGTACCAGATAGGTTACAGAAGTATCTTGTGTGACCGCACATTTCCAAGAGAAGTACCCCGAGAAGTACACACGTATACTTTGAGTTTGTATCAAACATTTGTGCAAATACACTCACCATCTAAATATAAAGTCAATTAGTGATAATGCAAAATATAGAGTAAAAAGCTCAGTTTCTACTGTATTAGAATTCATTATAGTAACAGATCATTCTTTGAATTTTGCCAATTAATTATTTCTGAATGCGACAGGGAATCCTAAACTAAAACTGTCTTGTGGTATGTATGCTACATTATCTTTATTTCCGTAGTCTCAGTCATGCTATATTATTGGTTCACGGTGTTAATCTACCAACTCGTGTAAATTCAGGGACTATTAGATTAGATTTGCAAAGTCCACAAATGTGTCGCAAACGAGGACTCAACTAGGCGTTAATCTGTTAATCCATTTCCAACAACTACAAACCAGGGCAGTTAATACTGAACGAGTGTATGCATTAAGTGCCACCAAAATATGGCTGCGTTCTGTGACCCTATACCCAAACAGGTAAACTGCAGTCCGCCCTGGGCAATCGTTGTTACTCCAGCGATAACAATAACATACAATTAGGGTAAAATCTTGTGTTAATAGTAGCCACAATTCTCTATGGTGAGTGGGGGGAGGGGATTCCAAGATTTGCTGTAAAATTTTAGATCTTAGAGAAATGAGTGGGTAAAGGATATGGCTCATTTACCTATATACTTTCTATTGAAACGTATCATTCGGTCAGTATTAGCTTTTAACATTTCAGGGGCAATCCGCGAGTAGGCTACGGACCTAAATAATGTAAAGTACCCTTTACATGCAGAGTTGCCTCAGAATTCCCATATTATGACAGTTCAATCCAGGCATAATGCCTGTTCAGTGCCTAGTCTGTAAAACCCTTGTATTGGGTATATTAAATAACCACCAAAAGCCACAAGTGAAATAATCGCTATCATGGCGTGCACGGCTATCGACCCACCGTAATATGTTCATAATTACTCATATTATATACTGATGTTAGCATAGCATCCTTTTGACATCTATAACACATAAACATTACTGTTTGAGTGTCTTACTGATGATATATATAATATATCAACTCAGTATTTCATAATCCCTACTGCTTGTCAGAATACTACTACTTATTATGTATAAACCACAGGGTGCCACCCGCAATATGGCACATTAATGAATACCAATTTGCACCTGGTGAGAAATGTCAATAAACCTAGATCCACAAGTCCAGCTTCCTTCTCAATATAATATATATGATTATGGCCCTAAGATATGTTATATCTTAGGACTATAGTTCTTTAATCCTTTGACATAACACCATGTGCGACAAAAGGAAATGAGATTATGGAGTTTCAAATGTCTGTTGTCAGTGGGAATCCCCGTTGGTCCTGCCAAGAAATCTCTTCTGTAACACCTTGTTTGTCTTAGCAAAAAGCTACCTGTTATGAATCAAACAGCATTAGTTCCACACGTCTATTGTCTGATGTAATATACAGTGAAGCAGGTGTAAAACCTCAATTAATTCCAGGGTCATTAACTATATGTGACCACGTCTGCGAACTTTATGCTAATATACACATAAACATGTTTAACAATATAATTTCATCTTCCACTTATTCGAACGTATCGGCGTATATACTATCTTGACAACATGGGATGTATTTCTATTAAACTGTACCTAAATTACACACACATGCACACATGTGTGTAATGTGTTCTTGCTGTGTGTATTGTGTTCTTGCTGTGTGTATTGTGTTCTTGCTGTGTGTATTGTGTTCTTGCCGTGACATGTTCATTTTTTTTCTAAATCACTGCTACACATTGCAATATGTAACATGCCACCCCGAAACGCTCATTAGAGCGTGTACATACAATGCACATGCTATATTCAATTGCAATTTACCTGCAATTAGCCCCAAGTCCAGCGTAGAGGAGTGGGGGTGAGGAGGGCCATTGTACGAGGGATACCTCTCACCTGTGTGCACTACCAGGTGTTGGAGTTAATAAGACTTCTGATGTTTAATCCCCATGTATACCTGAGAATTATTGGCACCATCGGTAGATCTCAAAGAAGGGAGTATACACTAAGGAGCTCCTCCACATCACTAACAGGCATGGGGGTCCCTCTCCAACCTGTCCAAAGAAGGAGGTGGGCAGTTAGGTTTACCGTGAAAAAGGTGTAATGGGTGTGTCATAAGTATTGGTGCGGCCGCATGTAATGAAATGCTCACCATTAGGTATAGCACCAAGCATTATTCCCAATGCAGAGACATTTGATTTTATATCATCATTGATTGTCAACCCGACCACCCCCCTTTATAACGCTAATACTATTGATGATCGACTTTGATAGTTTGGGAAATTTGTGTGAACTAATATAACAAAGTATCTCCCGTCGGATGAAAAGCTGAAACTCATAGTTAGACTGACTGAACGTTGAAGTAAACCTTCGCATATCTATTGGCTGTTTTCAGATATTCTTATGCCCTGCAGACGTTTTGCAGCTTTGGGAAACCAATATGAAAATTATATACAAATTGAATATATATGACGAACCCATGCAGCGTTTCTCGACTAGGCCACCTATTCATAGTCATTTGATCCATAGTCATAAATTATATTCATGAAAGGAGGTGTGACCATTAACACAACCGCCAGTAAAGGTTTATTATCATAGCACATAATTATAATATATTGGACACTTTATATTATATACCATCAATGGCCATTATTGTGACTGGTCCTAATTTGAGTTTTTTTAAGTTGGATGTTTTATGAGTTGAGGTAATTGACGGAGACCGGTCCCTAGAAGTTGTGCAACGCCCAAAGATTTTTATGAACACAGGGCAAATGTCAGTTTGTCAAAGCACAAAACTTCTTTCAGAGTACATACACCCCATGTCTTGAAAAAGAACATTTGTGACTGTATAGTGCCCTCCTCGCCAAGAATTAATGAATACCCAGCTTGATTCAGACAGGAGGCAAAAAGTGTCCTATTCTTTCTTACTTTATTTGTCTGGCAGTGTAAAGCTACACAACTGTGTAAAGCTACACAACTGACTCTGGTGTGACACAAATTGCACATACATGTATAAATATTATCAGTCAGGTTTTTGTGTTTTGATACGAGTTACTGTTCTAATATGGGTTACTGCATAGAGGGTTTCTATATTTCCGTTCACCTTCAGCAGGTGTTTGATTCTCATTTTCCCTCTATATATTCTCTCCTATTCTATTTGAATTGCCATTTCCTGGGAGAAATTTCTATTTAGATATTCTTTGCGAATTGCAATTTCATGGGAGAGCTTCTACTCCCTTTTAGATGTGTAGGTGACCCGTTTAATTTGTGATTTACTCACCATGATAATGTTTGTGAAGGTCGGACCGTGAGGTCGGATCAGAACACGTCCCAACGTAAATGGGAGACAAGTATTATACACACCTTCTACGAATAAGATTATAAACTGATGTAGTTTTCACTAACTTTGTGCCTCAAACACAAATTTGGTCACAATTATGAGTTGACCATAATATTGTGTGAACTGCATACTTATAATGTGAAGACGAACAGTATTCCACTTCAATTAAAAAAAGACTTATATATGAGTGACTCTACTGGCTTATACAACTTTTGAGATAAATGTAAGGTCTTAAACGCACAACAAGCAAATGTCTCCAGTGGACTCATAGTATCCTCTCATTCGCGTTTTTCTAAAACGGTCCGATTTCATCTTCATTACAGTCAGACATCATCCCCATGTCTCCCGTGCTGTCTGGGCGCGGGCCCCTGGTCTCTAATAAACCCCCCTAATGGTCGGGGTAATTAGTAGCCTACCCGTGTCGACCGCCTGCTCCCTGACAACACTGGGGGTGAGGACACGCCGAGGGGGAGCAGGGCCGTGCCTGGGAGAGGGGAAACGGTGAAAGGCACGAGGGGTTTATATGTGAGGGGTCAGGGGTTAAGGGTCGGGATTCAAATGATTAGATTGGCCGGTCGTGAAATGAAGATTTCACCCGTCTATAAATCACCTTAGTCCGGGCCGCGGGAGGTCAGGCTGCCATTGCATAGTCTGGGTCTGAGGTGGGAAGAATTTTGAACTAGGGTGTGCTCTTACACATGGATAATCTAAACGATCCTATGAAAATTGTATTCGTTATCTATACATTACTTTACTCATGATATTTTGTTTTGATCTAAGCGTTAATGGGTGAACTATTAGTTTCCAATGCAGGTAGTGTAGTTTATCCTTTTTCTTTTTTTTTTAAAGATTGATCAACCACACAAAAATTAACGATATAGTTTTAATTATAATTGTTCCATCATCTACGTTGTCACAAACCTGAAAGACTACGGTCTACCTCAATTTTACCGGTAATACGTGTATACCGATCAAAGAGAGACCTACGGGAGACCAATCTTCCACAAGGTCTTACCAACGAGTATACATAGAAGCGCCTCTCAACCCCGTAAAACATAGATCTTCATAACTTGTGCACAACATGTCAGAGAACCCCTAAAATAACCGTACACGCCCCGTCACCCTCATTTACCCCAGTATATATACATAACATCGCCCCAACCCAAGTTAACTCAACATACAAACCCATAACAATTACCCCAAGCCTCCTTTGCCCACCTTCACTATATAGTCTCTCCTTACCCACCTGCACACGAGCGTGGTGGAGAAAATGGCGTTTTGTGAGTAGATGGGCTGTTTTTGGTCGGGGAGGGTGCAGGTAAGTTTGAGTTTACAGGGCAGTTTGTAATAACGGCTCGCCCCTCTTACTGCATGGCGTCCAGCCATGATATATTGTTAGTTGTCACGCCACCTGGGGTTAGGACCCCGGGGAGGACATGGTCTTTAAGGAGGGTACTCGTTGGTATGATCCTGTATACGAAGGGTTACTGTCGTCAGGGAAACCTCCTATATTTAGTGCAATATATATACGGAGGTCGGGCGACAGGAAACCACAGCATGAGTAAATGCCTCTATTGAAGAACAAACGAGTTGTAGTTTCTAGTAGTCTTCGTTGATGAGCGTGACTTAAGAATTATGGAGAAGGAAGACGGTTAAGGATGTTTAGTTCCAGCCCATGTATTAAGATTTGTTGATAGGCCCACAGCCATAAATTCTCGTAACTAAAGTATGGTTCAGGAACCTTCAATTAATGATGTTCGAGAGCGGAAGATATGTGTGGCCTGGCAATTCAAACATGGGGACCTCTCATAACAGTTTATAGTTGTTTATTATATATCACCATCACATAATACACCTTTATAGACCTATGCTTTTCTTTATCTCGACATAAATGCACAGATCTATGCTCCCCGAGTTCATAAACCTGGCCGAGGTCCAATCTAAGACCATTTAGAGTACACTTTTTATTAACAAGATCTTTCTTTTGTAGTATCAAGCCCAATTTTCCTGCAATTTTCTCATATCTACCTTTGAGTGGTTTTGTAAATTCGCACAGAAAGTGGTTTATATTGCAAGGTGGATGAGCACGATGAATGCTTTTTATCTCATTCTAAAGGGTTTACGTGATGTTAATAATGGTTTTAAAAAAACGCACAATTGTGGCCGTACCTGGATTGAGTGGCCGAAATATCTGGGCACCTGCGCCCCCCACCCCCAGCCCCCATTGTACACCCTATACCTGGGCTCACCTTGAGCCACCTGACCACGTGCTCCAGTGCCTCCCTCCAGGTCCTCACCACCTGCCAACTTAAGGAGAAGGGCGGAAAAAACAGCATTCATATACTCACGCTCACTGCCCCCGACTCGCGTTTTTTTCTTTACCTTAATAGTGCACCGACCTGAACGTGTAAACTTATTTCCAAGTTTTCAATGAGTTCTGTGATGTAGAATGAGCAGCTAGTTGGATGAAGAACGATGACTTTAAGGTTTTATTTAAGAGAAAGTTGTAAGTAATATTGAGAATTTAGGAGTTTATGTCTGAACTAAACCCAAAAGAAATGTGCAACAAAAATTGAAGTTGGCGTTGTATAACCACAGCCTTAGTTAAGGTTTGAAGATGAAAGCAACGTGTTGGGCCGTCCCCTCAGGGGCTCTTTTTTGGATATATTCCAGACCCTTATTGAACTAATAACCCTTCCTCGTGACTGTTTTGCCTCCTGGCCATTGGGCTCCTTGGAAACCCTGCTGATAATGAGCTCTCTTCTCAGATATAATTATTACCGAACATAGCGTGCGAGTGGTCGGAGTACTTCTGGGGTTCTAATGGGCGCCTTGTACCCAGTACATGATCAAAGACCCGCCGGCGGTGAGATGTTTTAGGGGAATACACACTATACAATTAAACCTTTCTATGGGGATTAGATCGTTCATAGTAAGTTTCAAATTCATCATCTTGAAACTTGAAAGTATTTATGATAAAATCCCCAAAAATCAATAGATCTTTTTTTCACATGTCAAATTTCCATGTCATCCAAATTAATACCGAAAGCCATCCCACCGTTTGGTCACACAGTGGATAACCCTCTAAAGGTGATCTTGAGCTTGGGTGCCTCTCCTGCTTTCGAAACTAGCAATTAAAATCACAAATCATGTTATGCTTGAAAAGTATAATTAGGGACTTATATAAAGAGCGCAGTGCACTAATGATCAGGCAATATATTGCCTTTGAGTACTGCCTGTCAGAAATGTTTTCGATGCCCTAATGTTTGTTGCAATGCCCTAATGTTTTTTGCAATGCCCTATATTTTAAGTTACTTCTCCACTGCACTAGCATTTTACTTCGCCCTATATTTCAAAAAGAGCCTAGTGGGTAGCCTATCATTGATATTTCTTTACCAGGGACGGACTGTACTTTTAAAGAAAGCTTGAGGAAAAGAGCGTCTAGTTTTGTGTTTTATGAGTAAAGAAAGGATATCATTCAAGTCCTAATGGAACTTAAGAAAAAAATCGGTCAACTGCCTAACACTGCCGGGATTCCTTTTTAGCTTTGCAGTATACTCGCCTAACCTTTTTGGAAGTAATTTGACGAAAAAGTAATCTCTCACTTGTCAAATGTTTTTACAGACAAATTGACATGCGGGCTCTTTGTGATAATGTTAGTTTCCATTGTCTCATTGCATATTTAAATAAATAATGTCTCCCACCTCCTGAATTAGAGGATGGACAATGCTGTGGTCGTGACTGGTAAAAAACGTTTAAACAATTCCAGCTCTATTTCCGTTCTGTGGCCGTAAGTTATAGGGTTGAATCATCAAATATGCTTCTCAAAAAAACTTGGGATGTCTATGTGCACGTGTTTACCTGTGCCTGAATGCTTTCTTCTCTAAAACGGCACAGTTTACCTTCACTTCTTACCCAGTTCTTCAAACGGTTTTGTAGACCGTTAACGACTTTAAAAAATGATTTCGGAAGGACTGAAAAGCAAACAGTCTAAGATCTATTTTGGCGCAACAGTCACGTTTCTTTGATCTATATTCTTATTAAAATACACTAAGCACATCATCATACAAAGAAAGGTTTGAAAACAATATATTAATTATCATAAACATATTTAGACTAGAAAGAGAAGTAGGTCGAAAAAAAGATAACCAAGTTTTATGCGGTCAAGAATAGTCCTTGAGAAGACGAGGCTGTGATATTGAAGGTTTAGGGGTGAAAATGCACACTTGTTGAAATGTTGTCAAGGCAGGGAAGGCTCCCTCCTACCCGCTGTCTAACCCTGTACGAGGTCCTGTCAATATGTACCCAGGAGGCACTGTCAGTGGTGTCAATATGTGCCGAGATGGTGGCACGGCAGGGGAGCTTCACCCATTGTCTGCAATGCAGCAATCATAAAGGACAACAGGTATAATACACCCGCTCCCCCATGGGTGTCTGTTGACAGATGAAGGTAAATACAAATTTATGCCGTTCAGGCGGGAGCTCCTCTGGCCGAACTGGGCGCTCAGGGAACGTCTTTTGTGTGCGCCCTGTTAAACTGCCCAGACACTGGTTAACATCTTTATTAGACCGTATGCCTATATATATGTGTGTGTGAATGTATAATTATACTTAAAATATGCAGCGAACATGATATGCATTCAGATGCATATGTACATAATGTGTATACAGTAACATATATGTGTGTTTATAAAGATATATCAATAAACATATATAATTTGTATATGTCATATAATTGCACGCACACACACACACACACGCATGCACACACGCACACACACACACACACACACACACACACACACACACACACACACACACAGTACTAAACCTACCTCGTGCTACATGATATAAACCGAATTTACTAGCAATAGTAAGCCATTATTTTGTAAGGAAGAATTCGCTTTCCTCTCCTATTTCTGTGATGTGCATACTTATTTGACTAGCCTGTACAAATCACCTATATATTCTTAGCAAATATTAGCTCTAAGAGGGCCATTTTACATCCAGCAGTGGGTCTGAGCCTAGACTGGCATCCTTAACTTTATTATTTGTTTACCAAGGTAACTGGAGTGTGCAACGACTGTTCGTAGATTAAATTCACTTCCCCCATATCAGTTATAAATAAAAGCTATAAATGGTTCCAGGTAAAGTTTGTCTACAAAAACAAGCATAGTAGTCAATTTCTGTTATTTAGTCAGGAAATTGGATATATGTTGATATTTATGAGATTGTACTAATGGCTTAGTACTTTTAATACATTGTCATAATATATAATCCAACAAGGATCAGGCTTAGCAAGTCTACTTCTAGTCTACTCCTAGGAGAAATATCTTACGCTCCTAGCGCCACCTGTTAACCAGTATAAAAGGCGCTGCAAGGTAGGGAGCGAGCAGTTAGTGAAAAGTTAGTGAGTTAGTTGGTTAGAAGAAACATGTTTAACCAAGGAGTTATACCTGGAGTCAGTACATCGACTCCGTGTAGCAGACTGGAGTTTACCAATACCCACTACCTCGGACATAGGATTGTGTTAGAGCTAAATGCTAGAATGGTCTAGAAGGCGTTGGAGCAACTCGTGTTCTAAATGTGGTTGATTGCTGATAGGAGATGGGAGGTGGACTGATGAAGACTTATACATGGTGGCTTTGACTCGGGATGAGATGTTTATTGAATAAAAACCCTTTCATATTAAGAAGTTCCCTCATCGTTCATTTCTTTTGAACTATTGGGAAGTGAATGGACAAACTTTAAACGCGGTCTGAATTACTCAGACATTCTGGAAAGCAACTTACGAAGACTTGGATATACACGAATCTTACGCAGTCTTAAATCAAACATTAACAATAGTTCATTTGGTGGAGATACCCGAAACATGACTTGTGCCGTTTTGCTCATCCTTGATGTCAGCCACCGGTAACTTTGAGGCTTCCTCTAACCCCAAGCCTCAATCTTTGCGGCCCGCAGGACACGATGTGTCAACATCATATACAGGGAATGTGGAAAACCGCCACCTGGTAGGTAATCCCTTAGACGGGGAGGCACAGAGACAGGAGGTCGCAGCCAGACCCAAGCAGCTCTGCCCCGAAGGTGCACAAAATTACCAAACCCGTGGCAAAGGTAAACCATTTCCCTGGCACCTAGGGTCCAAAGATAGGCCGGTTCTTGACGAAGGACTTGAAACCCTAACACACTCGGGACGAGTTGAAGGGAAGAACCGTCTCACGGAATATCAGCAATATTGGAACCCAGGGTACGTACCGCCTACGGACCAAGAAACTGGTACTAGCTCTCGCTCCACCTGTGAATCTGATGTGAACAATCCGTGGTGTAACCAAAGTGTTCCTTATCGTTTACTGCCCGCAGCGGGAGGTGAAGGCGAACAGGAAGTTTCCAATGGAGATAACCTATTTTCTTCAGGAAATCTAAAACAACGACAAAACACCGCGGATAACTCCAGCCCATCAGGGGGAAAACGCCCCGAAAATCCGGTAATCCTACCTGATGGGAGCTCTCTCACCTATCCATTACCCCAACGACTTGAGTTTATCAGTCACCCACTGGTAACACCAACTCACCCCAACCCGGGGGCGTCCATTCCTTATTCCACTGTAGCTAAAGGAAAAACAGTGGGAAGGGATAGGGGAGTGGGAAGGGAAGCAGAGGGAAACAGCGAGAAAGTAGGCAATTTACAACCCTATCGATTAACTTACGGTGTAGAAACGAACTTAGACCAGGCTGGTAGGGGAGCGGAAGCTCAGGCCTTTGATCCAGCCGAAATATTAAAGCAGTGGGCAGACTCAAGCCCCGAAAAGCGCATAGATTTAGAGAGGCTAAGCGATCAGGATAGTGAAGAAAATGTAACGCTTAAAGCACAAGATTTTAACACTCTAACTCATGAATTGTATGGAGAATACGAGGACGAGTACGAGGAAGAAAATAGCGAGACAGAACAAGCAGCCGCAGATGTCAGAGAGGGTAGTCCTGATAGAAAATTAGCTAGAGAAGATAAATCAGCCTCGTCTTCATACGAAATTATTACCGAGGATGGTTTAGACACAGGTAAGAAAGCTAAACTTGAAAGTTACCGAGAGGGATGAGCTCCTCAACGGGTAGCTTTCAACAGGCGGCAGTGGGCTCGCGAGAGTCCGGGGACACGTTAAACTTAGTTTATAGTGCTGGGGAGAGACGTACTGAAGGCCCCCGTGTCTAGCGAAGGATGAATTAACATCCTACTGTGGTACCGTCTAGTCGGCGCACATATCGGGCTGCTGGGTCTTGTCCCACTACCAGTAAGTGGTATGTGCGTGGTACGGGGTTGACAGACCCCACCTAGCTCCTGACAGTAGTTCCATCACTCAGGAGTGAACAGGCAAGGCCAGTGAAAACGGTCAAAGTTCAGTGTGGGTTTGCACGATTCACCTGGATCAGACCGTCGGTGACCACCCAGGGTGACTTGGGACCGGTAATCGCTATCGACTGGGTCACTGGCCGGTCGTCTCTGTTTGACTGGTAGAGTTGGGTGCAACCTATCGGCATCAGAGAGGGCTCAATGTACAGTCAGGCCATGGTAAAGCTAAACATGCCTATTCAAGACCTCATTTCTTGGATTAGCGTAGGTTATGGTTGAGCCATGCTCTCTGTGATCAGAAAACATCAGGTTTGAAAAGAACATTCTGGGAAGCAGAGAGAGCCTTATGGCTGGAAAGGATCCTAGCTCAGGTTGCGCTCCACTATGTCTAATGACATAAGGGAAAACCAAAGGGATCAAGCGGAGGACGAAATTAGTGTAGAGGAAATACCTGTGAAAGAACAGTGGGACGATCACGATATACAAAACCTCCACGAAAATAATATGGCGGAAGGAGGCGTTCCTTTAATGGATCTAGTAGAAGAAAGAGAGGATAGAGATCAACGCCAGCAACCCGATGAAGGGGGAGCTGGGGGTGTAGATCTGGGGGCATGGCTTCCTAACCGTGGGATAAACCCTGGGGGACCTCAACAAAACAATGGGAATGGCCAGATCCTAATCCAGCAGCCGGACCAAGGCGTGCAGGCAGGACTTATTCCTCCTCTTAATCAACAGGCCCAAGGAGGCCAAGGTAATCAGGCCAATCTTCCCCTTAATCAACAAGTGCAAGGGGGCCAGAACGATCAGGCCAACCCTCAAGGACTTATTCCTCTTCTTAATCAGCAGATCCAGGGAGGCCAGGATAATCAGGCCAACCCACAAGGGCCTAACCCTCCTCAAAACCTTCTCAATAACCCTCCTCAAAACCTTCTCAACAACCCTCCCCAAAACCCTATTAATAATCTCCCTCCGAATCAGCCCAATCTGGGGATAAACCCTGGGGGACTCCAGCAACCCGGCGCAGGGGGAAATGGTGGTGTGAATCCGGGAATACAGCAGCCTAATCCTGGGGTAAACCTTGGGGGACTGCAACAAAATGATGGGGGAGGCCAACCAGGCCAACAGCCCGGCCGGGCCGAGCCAGCAGGAGGTGGGGTCGACCAAAACCTGCTCCCTCACCTATTGCAGGTGATGGCACTCGCTGCCAATCTTAACGCAGGCCGAGGAAGAGCGGATAATCAGCAGGGTCAGCAAGCCCCAGCAGGCCAGAATAATCAAGTAAATCCACCAGGACCCAATAACCCTCCCCCGAACCAGAACAACAATCCCTTCCTTAACCAACTCAACAACCCCCCAAACCCACCGAACCCTCCGCCGCCCGGACCACCAGGTCCACCGGGCCCACCAGGTCAGAACGACCCTCCAAACCCACCGAATCAACCAAATATTTGGGAAATTCTACCACAGTTGAGCCAGGCACTGGGGCAAACACCAGCGCCAGTGCGTGAAACGACTCACAGTGGTCACCAAAGGGGACCAAACATTAGGTTACCGTGGTTTAGTGGAAAAGAAGACGAGCAAATAGAAAAGTATTTCAGGGAATTAAAACGACTGAAAGCTATCTATGACTGGTCGGACGCCCATCTCCTGAATATGGCGCTGTTAGGCCTAAAAGGAAGGGCCGACGACTGGGCAGGAGCGTTAGCTGAAAGTGAGAAAGACTCATTTGAGAAGCTAGAAGCCCAAATGACCAAGATCTTCGGTGATCGAAGGGCTAAGTGGCAGAAACACGCAGAGTTCTGTGGCCTTAAACAAGGAAAAGACCAGAGCGTGATCGAATTTGCAGGTGTTCTGAAACAAAAGCAAGTGAAAGCAGAGGCGAGTGAAAGCATGATGTTAGCTGTGTTTTTAGAGGGATTAAAACAGGGCGTAGCCAGACAAGTAGCCATACTGGACCCTAAGTCTTTCACCGAAGCGGTGGATTGTGCAACGAGGCTAGAATCGTTGGACAAAGGCAAAGGGGGAACTAAGATATCTAATGCAGTGAGCGAGCTGGCTGGAAGCCAAGAATCAGAGGAGACCGCGGCCCTAAACTCCATCTCCGAACGATTTGGAGTGGTGCTGGCCCGACTGGAGGCCGCTCCATGGTTTCAGAAACCAAAGCCGGGGCAAAGCGGGACTCCCCAGAGTGGTGGTAACTTTAAACAGCAAGGTTATGAGAGAAAAGATAGGTACGAAAACCAGAAGGGTGAAAGAAATTCAGATCAGAAGCCTAAATCCAATATCGCCCCGAATAGAGAGGCAGATAAGGGAAAGAATCTGCCAACTCAACAGAAAGTAGAGAGACCCAGGTTGCCTTTTGATGAAAGTAAGTTTTGTATCATTCATCAACAACATGGTCACTCTACGGAAGCGTGCTTGTGGTTAAAGAATAGGTTGAGGGAAAAACCCCCGCGGATCTACAAAGATAGCAAAGCCAGTGGTACCGAACAAAAGAATCAGGGAAACTAGAGGAAGGGTCCGTTCATTCCACGATAGAATTAGGCGCAGTGGACGGACCGGCTAGGAGAGAGATAGGAGACGAAGCATTTTTCTTAACATTAAGATTTGATGATCAGAAGGAGGTTAGATCTTTAGTAGACACAGGAGCGAGCGATTGCTTCATGTCCACCCATTGTAAACGACAGATCCCTAAACAATGCATTTTAGATGAATGGAAGGTATCGAAGGGAAACATCAGTTTGGCAGACAACTCGTCTCAAGTAATACTAGAACAAATTAGATGTAAGTTTTCAATCCAGGGATCGGTGGTCTGCTATGATTTCAACATAGTGGACGATCTATGTCACCTAATAGTAATCGGGAGAAACTTATTAACAGTGCTTCGATCAGATTTATCTCTACCAGGCGCAAAGATAGAAGTGTTTTGTGGAAACCCTATAGTTAGCAAAGAAACAGTGAAAATTCCGCCGGGAAATGAATGCATCATACCGGTAACCACTCGAGAGCCGCTGGGATTAGACTCACCGGTAGCTTACTGCGCACCGGCGGTAACCGCACCAGTCCTAGTGGAGGGGTGCGTGAATACGGTGGGAAGCCAGTGGTGGATCAAAGTCATGAATCCGCTAGATGTAATGCAAGAAATCACTCCCCAGGAAGTATTAGCTTTTGCGGAAGAATGCGCAGTGCCTGAGGTAAACCAAAATCAGATAGAGGAGTTCCTAGACTTGTGTTATCTAACTAAAACAGAGACCCCAACGTCCATCTGTAGGATTTCTGTAGAAGTAATGAAAGACGCAGTGCAAATGGAAAGCCAAACCTCTGAGGAGAAATCCCGAGGTAAAATGGATGAGAATGTAAGTAAAATAGATCTGACCGAGTCGTGCTTAAACGAAGAACAACAGGTAAGGTTTAGGCAAATGCTAAATAACAATAGAAATGCACTAGCGTTCTCAATGGAAGAGTTAGGTCACTGTGAAATAGCGCCAATGAGAATCATTGTGGATGATTCGCAGGGGGTAATCAGCTCTAGACCATACCGATACTCTCCACAGAAAATGGATATCATCGATGAACAGGTTAGGCAACTCATAGATATAGGTGTAATAGAGCCCAGCGAATCGGCTTGGCGAAGCCCGCTAGTGGTAGTGCAGAAGAAAGATGGCAAACCTAGGCTCTGTACAGACTTTCGCATGCTTAATCAAGTCACTTTTAAAGATAAATTCCCCATGCCCACGGCTCGCTCGCTTTTTCTATATATGGCTTACAAGAAACCCACTATGTGGACAGCTTTAGATCTGTTGAGCGGCTATCATCAATGTGTAATCGAAGAAGACAGTAGAAAATATACCGCTTTTGAAACCCCGATGGGTGTGTATCAGTATAAGCGTGTACCATTCGGCTTAGTTGGCGCACCTTGGCAGTTTACCAAGGTAATGGCCATAGCGCTAAAGGGATTGATTCCTAGAACATGCTTAGCATACTTAGACGACGTAATTGTCTACGACACTACATTTGAAGAACACCTGGCGAGCGTTGAGGTGGTTCTCCAAGCTTTGGCGAGAGCTAATCTCAAACTAAAACCGTCAAAGTGTGAGTGGTGCCGTAGTGAAATCAATTTCCTCGGCCACGTAGTAAACGCGGAAGGTGTGGCTACACAAAGGGTAACCACAGAAAAGATCACAGCCTTTAACCGTCCACATAATGTGAAAACCATTAAATCATTTCTGGGACTGTGTAACTACTACCGATCGTTTGTCCCTAATTTCGCTGATCTAGCAAAACCTTTAAACCGACTGCTAAAGAAAGAAGTCTATTTTGAGTGGACAGAGGCCTGCGAGGAAGCGTTTCAACAGTTAAAGAAATTGCTAACCTCGCCGCCCTTACTAATTCATCCAGATATAGGGGGGCATTTTTATCTACTAACAGATGCATCAGACGCCGCGTGCGGTGCAGCGGTTTGCCACAAACTAGATGAAATCTACCGTCCGGTTGCTTTCTGGGGATGTACTCTCCGGGACGCCGAATTAAATTATTCGGTAACAGAAAAGGAGGCTCTGGCAGTAATTAAAGGTATTAAGAACTATGAGGACATGTTGCAGGGAGCTAAAATCACAATAGTGACTGATCACAAACCGTTGATTCCCCTGCTACAGAGTGCCTACAAAGCCCCGTCAGCCCGGCTGAGACGGTGGGCTTTAGCGTTATCAGATTTTGATTTTGAAATCATATATGAGCCAGGAGCGACTCATTTTCTACCGGACTATTTGTCTAGAGTCTATCATGAGCATGTCCCAGGTGAAGAATATGAGCCCGCTGTGGGATGTGAGTTATTTGAGGCCGAAGTTCAGGATGAAGAGCTTTCTGTGGCTACGGTATTAAACGCGCAACTCCAAGATGCAGAGTGCGCGCAATTGATAGACTACCTGCAGGACGGAGACCTACCAACAGATCCCATTGAAGCTAGGCGAATAATGGACCAAGCTGATTTTGTAGGAATGGTAGCACCGGGAGTACTGTGTAGGTTCAACATCAAAAGGTATAACAAACACCAAGACCAATTGGTCAGACTAAAACCCAGAATGATAGTTCCAGGAAAGTTAATTCCCAAAGTCCTGAGACTATTACATAATGACATCTTGGCTGGGGGACATGTAGGGATCAGTAACCTCACTACCAAAATCTCTGAGAAATTCTACTGGCGGAACATGAACGCCGACATAGTAGACTATGTGAAAGCTTGTGAGACCTGCTCTCTGAGGAGACGGGCTCCGCATTTCAAGGCCTTAGCTAAGTCTTGGGAGAGACCAACCCGACCCTTTGAGGTAGTACAGTGTGATTTCATCGGGCCACTAAAGAAGGCTAGAGATGGGTCAAAATATATCATGACCTTCATAGACCTACTAACAGGTTGGCCGGAAGCGTTCACCACGAAAGACTCTACTGCGCAAACCGCGGCCAACTGTTTCCTAACCGGGATAGTGTGTCGGTATGGACGGGTAAACCGTCTGCACACAGACCGGGGGGCGGCCTTCCTCTCAGGGCTATTCAGGGAAATCACCACACGACTAGCGTGCAAACAAACGTTCACTACCGGGCGTATGCCGACTGGCAACGCTCGAGTAGAAAGACTACATAAAACCATTGAAAACCTGATTGCTTATTATATCCCTGACGATCACTGTAACTGGGTCGATCTACTTCCCATTGCATTATGGACAGTTAGATCCACAATCAGTGTACGGTCGGGATACAGCCCGCACACCCTGCTGTTTGGCAGAGATCCAATCAGTATGGGAATGCCTGAGCAAGGAACCATTCCTGAAACGCTGAACGACTGCGAGTTTTTCATGCAAACCAAGGATAATATTGCTATGTTTAGGAATATGGCTGAAAGGGTAGTTCAAAACTACGAAAAAGATCTGAGACTGCGAATTGACGAGCGGGCGCGGCCCACTCAGATGTACGAAGGTGATATGGTATACATGTACGACCCTTTAGCTAGTGAAAATAAAGCGTCTAAGTTCTCAAACAGATATACTGGGCCATTCAGGGTAATTGAAACAAAAGGAGACCACCTTGTTAGACTAGTGTCTTTAAAAACTGGAAAACAGGTCCCACATCTAGTAAACATTTCAAAACTCAAACCTGCACATGGGCCCTGGTCTCCCGCTGTCCCTCATAATATTCCCAAACTGGTGAGAGAAGCGAAAATCACTAACTCAAAAGGGGCAGATCCTGACCGAAACCCTGAATTGCATCACACTCCGACGGGTGAAATCGCTGAGGAAGATGGCGAAATAAGGGGTGCTGAGACTGAAAACTCAACGGGAACGACCGGTCCCCGTGAGCATGATGCAGTTCCTATGACCAGGAAGGTACCTACACAAAAACCTGGCCCAAGTCCCACTGATTTAGCAGAAACGGATGGGCAAATCACTGATGGTCAGGGCACCAGTGCGGACACCACGCTGTCCACAAACTTATCCTTTGTTCCTAATAAAGCCGCCTGTGAACGGGGAACAGCTGGCGCTAATGGACAGAGGAAACGCAAACGAGCTAAACGAAGGGGCAAAAATCAGCCGTTGGAGGGGAGATCCCCTCCAGGCAACAACAAGCCCATAAAACTACCCTGCGGTGATGTGCCGATCTT
The DNA here is from genome assembly GCA_936440205.1 of Lepidonotus clava. Lineage (NCBI taxonomy): Eukaryota > Metazoa > Annelida > Polychaeta > Phyllodocida > Polynoidae > Lepidonotus > Lepidonotus clava. The sequence continues at coordinate 28,953,323 of OW387135.1, forward strand.
GGATACGTCGGAACAGAGCCCAGGAAAAACAGTAAAGGACCAGGTCCCGACGAAAGGTGGCTATAACCTACGTCGGAACCGCCGCCCTAACTACGTCGCTCTGTCCAACGGCGGAGAGAGCGACGACATGGATGATTAATGCAGGAAATTTAGCCGCCCTGTGAAAATAAAGGTTCGGCGGAGCGGCACCGTTAGCATCAGCGCTAATGGAACAGGTGGTCTGCCTCACGGCCACCTTGCCGCGCCCAGGGGCGTGGCAGAAAGGGAGGGTGCGCACACCAAGAGAGATGCCAGTGGTTGGGCGTCATCTTTTGAGACCGGATGCAAGCGTTCCCCCCCCACCTGAAACAGGGTACAGCTCCAAATATGGAGACGGCATGGACAAGCGGATCGGTTATAATTTCGTGGGATCCGCGCCGATCCACCAGTCGGTCCGCAACTCTGCTCCCAGACAGTCACCTCTGCTGCAGGTGATTGTGCGCGCAACCCAGCCCGGGACGAAACGGAGATAGATATTGATTCTATCTCTGAACAGAAGTTGGAGATAGAAATTGTTCAGCCTCCGACTTCTCCTGGAAGGAGCAGAAAGAGAACTTAGCTGGGACACTGATCCACCGACTCATGGGGAACTGTCTAGCCCTCCGGCCACATAGCAATCCAAAGGGAACCACTACTTTCCCTGCGGACACGGAGGGAAGGATTATCGTCCCCCTGAGAAGGAAACGGATTAGCCGGCCCACCCTGAGGGCGCTGCCTACCAAGGGAAGGTTCGTTGGGCCATTCTTTTAGGATTTTACCAAATGAAAGAAAAGGCAGTCGAGAAGGAGAGTGCTAAGAAACAACCGGCTCAGACCCTTAGGCGGTGGAGTTGGCCGGGCCGGGGCGGTGTCCGTCCGGACTCGACCGACGCCGGGATTGCCCGGAAGAAGCCAAGGACACCAGCCCGGCGGCCCACCAGAACGACCACAGGCGGAGCCAAGAGGTCCGCCAAATCGGCTCCAGCCAAAAAGAAGACAGCAGATAAAGACTTCTACAATTTATCTGAGGTGAGTGACTCGGAGCCCGAGCCAAGGCTAACGGCGTTGGCCAAGCCGGTTCAGAAGGAGGAAGCGGTCAACCAACCAGTGCAGATACAGGCCGGCTGGTTCTGGGACCTTACGCAACCACTGTTCCAACTATTTGAGACTGTTGACGAAATTAGGAGAACAGTAGGACTAGATGTGCCAAAATCAAACAAACAGTTAGCTGAGATTAAAACTCAGGTAGCTCCTTTTATTCAAAGGACCACACAAAACGCTAAATGCGTCAGGGAAAGTACCAGCCTACAAACAACACGAGGCGGCCGACCTCTGCCCACTCTGGAAAGGCGATCGGGAGGGGAACAGCTAACCGTCGCCGCTCCAGGACTAAAAGTGGAGGTAGCACCCGTGCAACACGCGCCAACCCCACCGGTGGGGAACGGGCCAGCGGGAGCTCCCCTCCTCCACCACTTGCAGCCTGCGGACCCCGCTTGTTTAGACTTGAGCAGCTTGACAACGAGCTGCAACGCCAATCCCTCACCACTGCTATGGAACCAGCAGCAGTGGACGCCAACCAGCCAGCCGGGGGGCCCACTGTGGCCGAGCCCACTCCCAACGACAAACCCACCGCAAGTACCAAACCCATACCCCTCGAGCCAACCGTCGTACGACCCAACGGGGGCCGTTTCGGACTGGAACCTACTAGGCCAAGACCCCTCAGAGCAATGCGCCCCTCGTCCTGCGAACGTATGAGAGGCTTAAGAGTCACGGTCACCAAGGATGAGAGCGGGATCATCAGGCGAGTGGTAAATGACAACGGGCAAAACCTCTACGAGCATGTACCAAACTAAACAGACCAGGAAGCCAAAGAGGAGAGCATTTTTCGGCGCATGGATGTTAGTAATGCGCAGAAAAATAAGGTAACTTTACTGTGAACATGTTTTAGATAAACTGCAAAATTAACTTTCTCAAACTATCGCTAAGGCCAAAACAAGGACAATGAAGTGGCTGGTGCTGTTAGTATTAGCTATAATAGGGGGCATTAGGGGAGTGCATAACGACTCCGGCCCACCTGAAGGGCTAGCCCCTAACGCTGAAGTAATAGCTTTAGAACAATATGGAGTAGTGTTAAAACCAGGGAAGTTAATGTCCACCGCGGATATAACACACGTCCGACAAGGCTTCCTAATCACTATTCCAAGGAGGCGCTCCTTCAACAAGGCTACCTTTGGCCAGGTCTGTCACCGATATCTACAGGGAGGAGACGCCCTCGATCGGGCCTGCTACCATATCAGGTCGCTGGTCAGTTGGATGGATCAGACGTCACAGGCGCTTAAGGGTCGGTACCGAGAAATTCTTAATGAAACCTTAAGTTCCCTGATAAAGAACACTCAACAAGACCTTCAAAATCAAGGGTCGGAATTAAATCCAGGTGGAAGGGTTAAGAGAATGAAGAAGTTGCCCACAATGCTAGACGATCCAGGGTGGCCGACCTTTCCTCTTCCGACCTCTTGGAATCAAGGGCTGGCGGCTGATGTCAAATATAACAGAGAATTGATTAGAGTATTGCAAGAGTCTTCGAACCAAATGATCGAAGACTTGGCTCTGATGAATGAAAAACATGACGAGGCTGTCGAAAAGGTTAACCATGTCGTGATAGGCCTACTGGACAATCTAAGATCACTAAATAAGGCACACAACACGACTCGCCGAAGGTTGAAACTCGTGCAACATAAGGTGGATTGGATGGAACTGTACCTGAATATGATACCGGTCGCTCTAGAAGACAAGTTAGGAGAGATGGTGTATCTTCAACTAATGGTAGAGCAAACTCGCGTGTTCAGGAAAGGTGTACAGCGCCTGACGCGGGGCCAGCTGACTATGGACTTGGTACCCCGCCAATATATGGTCGGAGCGGTCCAGGAAGTGAACAGATATCTGAAGGGGATCCACCCCAGGTTCCATGTCGCGTTCACAGATCCCTCCTTCTATTACGAGAACAGTCAACCTTCGTTCAAATTCAATGAAACCACTCAGGAATTTATAGTGTATGTAAGGGTGCCTGTGGTGGCTGATGAACATTTGTTCCGGGTCTACGAAGTACTAACTTTTCCTGTGCCAGTGACGGTTAGGGGGCGACGTAAGAAGGACGCTCTCCAAATTGTTAATCTACCCAAAAGTGTCGCCATGTCCATGTCCCGCCAGTATTACGTACCATTGGCTAGTGGCAGTTGGTCAGGTTGTTATGGACAGACCATCACGCTCTGTAAGGACCTACCTTATATGAAAAAGATTACAGACAACACCTGCACTGCTGCGCTACTGAGGCGCGACGACCTGGCGATCCAAGAAAAATGTGAGCTGGACTATCTACTGGAAGCAGACTTCGGAGAGATGGCAGTGTATCTAGACGACGGAGATATGCTAGTGGTCAGCGCCGACACCAGAGGCCAAATGATTTGCAGAAACCAGCCTGCGGTCGGAGTAAACATAGAAAATTATGCAAGGGTTCAGGTGGAATGCGACTGTGCATTCCAAACACAAGGAGCATGGATACCGTATAGCTTGCGAAATTGTGACAGGCACACCAGGATCACCACGGTTGTGTACCCACATAATGACCTGTTGGAAGCAGCAAGTCGTGTGAAGGGGTGGGACATGAATTTCACGACGTCCAAAAACGAACCCACTATGTTAGAATCAGACCCTATCCCTGAAACAATTAGGAAAGACCTGCTGGAAATCGAGGAAAGCCTGAAGGCCAAGATACCTGTAACCTCCCTAGCCAAACGAATACAAAAACACCGTAAAGACTTGGCCAAGGGTATCAAGAAAGCGACTGACCGTTATGAGGTAGAGAAACACGCCCCGTGGTTCTCTATAGGCAACTTCGGAGGCGGTTTTGGTCTCCTCACCATCTTTTGCATAGTGGTAGCTGTGACAATTATTGGATGTGTTCTCTGGAAGTGCTGGCGGAACCACCAAGGCAAGGCTGCCCTGGCCGGACTAACCATGACTTTACCTCGGGCCATGGCCTTGGAGACGGCGGACCCGGAGGAGCTGCTGCGCAGTGAAAAGGAACTAACTGGATGCCCGGACACGACCGCCAACCCCACTGCGGTGGCAGTACTTGCTATATTACTGGCGGTACTAGTCATCGCCATAGTGGTCCTCGTATGGCGAAAGTGGAGAAATATTAGAGGAAAAACTGTGGATGGGTTGTACGTACAGTTTGCCAACCCACATATGATAGAAACAATCTTCCTGGGCGAACTGGCTATGCCTTCAGACCACACTTATACTGAAGGCTATGTGCTCATTAGGGATCTACTGGTGACCCAGCTGTGTCTGAAGTATACTCTGACGGTAACCTGGGGGGCGCAGCTGATGGGAGCAGCAACTAGACCTGGACAGCACCCATCTAAGGTGCCACTACCCGACACCCTGAGGGTATCTAAAAAACTCGCCCGTCTGATGATGAGTAACTTAAAATACAATACCAGGGCCAGACTACTGAGATATTCCTCGGGGCTAGCCACTCCTGTACCCATGGGAGTACCTCGCCTCATCGACGCAGGGTGGTCCGATGTCGGAGCGGACTGGCCTCAACCGGTGTTGGGACAAGGAACAATGCCTAACGCTCCTCCTAGATCGACCACGCCCACCTCAACAGCGACCGGAACAGGATCTGCACGAAAGACAATAAGGCCAGGGACATCCGAAATAAATCCAGGAACGGTTTATGAAGTTATCATATGACAATGTAACGAGTGGTAAAACCTGACCTAGTACTGTACAGGTAAAATTGGTGAATTAATAACACAGAGGTACGAATACTAAAACTAAAATGTTACAGGAAGTTCGCTGGGCAATACCTGTTTGGGTAGGTAGGGTTCTGTTGACTAGCCTGAGCAATAAGGATTCACCAGTCAGGAAAAACTTAGCTCGGGTAGGCTGGTCCAACCGTCTCTCTATGGACCCATGGGTTATCTAAATTTCTCTCAAGTCGAGTGTCCCATGCCCGGTAGCCTAGCTCAACACTCTAATTGTTATTGATTTGGCAACTCTTTTAAAAGTAGGGAACCATTTGGAACCGATCCTAGTGTCGCAAAATTTTAGCATTTTAAAAGAAAAACTCAAAATTCTGTATAAAACCTAAGAGCGCTCAACGGGACCAATGCTCCCAACGAGCGAAGTGAACTTCCCCAAGCAAGTACCATCTACACCTGACCCCTGTGCTGTTGTTACCGCTAGGATCGGGCTGCAGTACAGGAGCCACTTGGGGAACGCCACTGTCTATTCTTTAGCATGCTTACATATATACTCTTCTCAAAGATGAGGGGGTTGCACAAGCAGCAGGAGCCTGCCCACAGGCCTGGTGTCAGTGGTGCCTGACAGGAGGCAGGACGTTGGGGTTACGCGTCACCGACGCTGCGAAGGGCACTGGGGTGGACGCCCGACCATGGCAGTCACTATGCCCCGGGTGGATTGGCTCCTGACAAGCGGTCCCTTCATCACAAAAAAAAATCGACGAGTAGAAAGAAATTTACCTAAAAACTAATATATAAAGCAAACCAATATTTGTGTAACTAAGAGCTCTTCCTCAGGGAATTTTGGGCAAAATATAATAAGAAAGCAATATAATTAGTAACATTCTCAGGGGGGACGCTCCGTGACAGCACACGAGAGTACCTTATACGTGGCTCGTTTGCTCCTGGCATAGACACGCTGCAGCGGCAAGGATATGTGCAGATCCTGACAAGGCGTGCTATATTTGGGAGCTATAACGGAGGTCACAAGGAAATGTAGTTAAGGGACAACAGCGAATTGGTGACATTCACAGGGTGCTCGGCTCTCTCTCACTATATTGCGACTCCCTCAGACGGGATAAGCCATCCCTGGGGGGAGAGAAGCTGTAGCGAAAACTCACAAGGCGGTGGAGCGAGGTGCTGTCCTTATTAATAGCCCCGTCGTCTTGGTTATGTGTAAATGGCCACTGGATCACCGTATGTCTTAGGTCAAAGGATCCTGACTTTAACATAAAGTCAGGATCCAACGACAACTAGTATATGAACAACTGCCCATAATTCAAGACTAAATTATTTAGACCACTTTTAGACCAGTTTTAATCGGGACAGAGACAAAACGGCAAGAAGTCAAGTTTCGACCCGGGTAAAAAATTAGAAATAATTAAAATTAATAAAGAAAATGAACGGCTTCAGAGCTGACCGCCGTCGAGGAAAAGAAAATAAAATAAATAAATGAAAATTAGTCTTGACCGCCGTCGTGGCGCTAAAAGTATCCAGGTCTCCGCTCAACAGTTGAGCTGAAGAGGGGGGACATGGATTACTGATTCCCTGATGAACAAGCTACAATAAACTTGGTTGACACCCAAAGCTAATAAGATTACCCAATCTATTAGAAAGGAGATAAGTAATTCTAACTCTGTCTTTAGCACTACCTATCCCTGCCCGGCATGCGCATAGTTAGGATAAGCTGGGGGCGGAGTCTTTTCAGGAGTAGTCTTGACTCTCCACAAGAGAAACGGGCATAGACCTGAACAAGAAAACGGGTTTAACCTTGTACTGTACTTCGGTAAAGGCCCGACTTACTAGGTGCTGTCTGGAAGTAAGTGATCTAAGGAGATGCAATTACACATCTCTATAATTTAAAGGGGGTGTAGGCTGCATATTAAAAAAAAAAAAAAAATATATATGCAGTCTGCTCCCAATTATAGCAATGGAAACTCGGTGCTACCCATTCTGGTCCTATGAATGGGAAAGTACCGACAAACCACGTGTAACTAATAAGGACCGGGAATCAGATCAGAAATGAACCTGAATCTGAGACCCGATCCTCTAGTGATAACTAAGCAAGGAACGAATAATCTCGACCTCCCTTGTACAGTTAATACTTAATGTCCTTTAATGACATTTATACCTCACGGAATGAAAACGCTACCCCACCGCTAGTCATGTGGTTTTTCCATATAATATAGTGTATACGGTAGACAATGAGATGTTACTGGTAACATAGGTATAATAATTATTCAGTGAACTGTTTGGAGTTGGTGGCGCACCCGTTTGCATTATCAGAAGGGCGCCGCTACCCAATATAAAGTGGAACTCGGTCTTCAGACCCCAGGCTGAATGTAGGGGGGTGAACGCCGAGTTACCACCTATAACTAGCAGAAAGAGAAGGGATTTTGTCGTAACAAAATCAATCAATAAGAACAAAACTGGGGTTTTAGAGCGGATACTTCACAAAATGGAGTCAAATATGTTAGAACAGGTGTCGCCCTTGAAGGGGGTGTTAACTTGTTTGCGTATAAATCTTTGGAGTGTGTTGGGTAATTATTCTACCACACTGTACAGAAAGAGTGTTATCAAGAGTATTGAACCTTATGACCTCTTAAGGTAAATCACCAGGGATCCAATTCCTATCATTATTCTTATCTCCCCATGAGGTCGGTTAGGGAATCTGAGCGGGACAGTTTTGCATCACCTCTCGGGCACTCATGAAACCTTTGTAGGTGGATGTTCTTATGACGGCTCAGTCTCGACCTGTGAGCATAGGCTCCCACTCATTCATCACAAGGATATCACTGTCTGAGATGTTTGGCAATCTCGGGCACTGATAAGCGTGGCTTCTGCGTTCAATGGAACGGCGCCTACTGAGGCCTGATCTATGAATGTACGAACTCCCACGGTGTACACACATGTATCTCTGCTTGGGACGCTTGATAATCTTTGTGGTGTTGGTGCCTTACTAGCTCTTAATAAGAATACCATTCCTTCTTTCATTATACTCATACAGAATCTTCATCTGGGAGTTCATTCAGTGTCTTAGAGACTTCATCCCGGTCTCCTCACAGTAGTATTTTTTCCTCTTCGAGACGACTTTGACAATAATAGTCCTGTAAAACTTATTCTAACACAATGACACTGACGCAGTCTTGCTGTTAGACTAAGACATGGAATGGGTGTCTGTGGCCTTCGCCACTACATCTCAAACTTACCATGGGAGTCGCCAACAACTCGTTGGACGGCCCCACCTATGGTGTCGCCTCACGTGGCCGACACGTCAATATTTCCTGTAACCTGTAAAGGGAAACTACTCATCAAAGAATTCTATCACAGCCAATCTAATATTGGGAAGTCTGGACCAAAATACTTGGTCACCTACTACACCTAAAACTTACCAGGGTGAACACCCTGGGAAGCGCTTGTTACCTAGGGCACCCCATGTGAATTGTTTCCAATGTAGACATTTACACTAATGTTCTGTACGTATAACGACTAAACAAAGAATCCTGTTACAGCAAATCTTATGTTGTAACTCTCAGACCGGAATCTCTGGCCACCCATACCTGATTATCATGTGCAGTGTCAGTCCCCAACAGTTAATAGTATCAAATAATAACAATACGATACGAATTACCCACACTCCAGAAAACCTACTTAGATCGGTAATGTCAACACACCGCTAATCAGAAAACCCCCTAATATCGCCCAACCACGCGCGAAGTAAAATGCTTGATCATATTAGTCTAAACAATCCGCCCACTAAAATTATATAGCCTGACGCTTTTCAGTGCCAACCGTGTCACATTGCTTCATTTACATCACCCTAACATACCGCAGGACCTGGAAAAGATAATAAGTTTAGTACGCAAGATCCTGACTCTCGGCCCGCGTCCACCATCTTGGAACCAAAAGTAAACACTAGGTGGCCACCCACGCTACCCGTTACTAAAATTACCAGCGAAACACAGTTTCTGGTTCCGGGAGTGACATCAGCTTCCGGAATACAACCACGTGAGGGCGAGCCGAGAACCACCAAGAAGAATTTGGCCAACAATCTCCTTAAAATCTACGATTAGTAGCCAGCCTAACATGCAAAGAACAATAGGAAGAAGGCTGTACTCACCAAGTCTCGGAGCGGGCTGGGCGAGGGGCCGTCTCTACGAGGAGGGCGGTGTCCAACGACGAGCAAGAGCGGTGAAACATCTGAGTCCTCCCATGTTAACAGTCCGGAGCTCCCGTAAGAACGATCTGGCCGAAGCCTCTTGGATATATGAACTTAAGTGGACTAGGTGCTGATCGGGAATTAAGTCACCAGAATCACTCGGTGAAAACGACCCGGAATTAAGTGTCCTAATCACAGGCCGGGAATTGGACTAAAAAATTACTTGATGGGAATCACCCCGGAATTAAAATATATACACGGGGGGGGAATTGAGTGCCGGCGGTCTAATGAATAACGGGCAACCGGACAAAGACCCGGCCCAGGGCCCGGGCCCAACGGCGTAACACCCGGGTGGACGGCATATACCCATCTTCTAGTTCGCGGAAGTCATTGACGGTCATAACACCGTCAGCCACTACCTTGGAGAGGTGGAGGGCATGACCGGTGTTGACCGTCGGCACGTTGAACCAGTCGTTCGTCCTTTTGACTTCGCGGCTAATCCTGGGGATGATGCGGTTAAGCCACCGTTGCAAAGATCCGTCGCTGTCCGTGCGCGCCCAACTGCGGGCATCAAAGCCCGAGGGGGTCGCGAGGATGAGGGTCGATGGAGCAGGGTGGGCTTGAAGATTCATAAAGGCACGAGTAAAAAGTTCAGCGTAAAAGTTGACAACCGCGTCCGGGTTAATGAACAAAGGAAGATATAATCGTAGGTCCGTGTCCCAGGTTAAAATGTCAAGTAAATTAGTAATCACTATTAACACGTCGTCGGGATACATCAGGTGGTGAGCAAACGCGAAGCCCGCCAGCTCCGCCGTCGTGGCCTCTTCGCTTGGAAAAACCACGTAGATGTGTTCCGTGTGGTTTTGTATCAGATCAGGGTAGTCCTGGACGCCCGCCTCACGTTCGGTGCAAAAGATGGCAACGCGAACCATACTGGGTGATGTTGCGAAGAAATAAGAGGTGACACTGAAGACTAAAGAAAAAACACGTCTTGACGCGTTAAAAATACCGCCGGCACTGATTAAAATGACGTCAAAACGAGGCTAATTTGGAAAACCCCTTTTTTGATCCAAAAGATCCAAATTCTGAAATCGGCTAGCATGATCAAAGCATCGTATAATTTCTTATAAAATCTGTGCTAAACTAAAGTTTAGGTCCCCAACCAACATAATCAAGCGCCAGAATTAATTCATATCGGCCCAAAATATCAGGTCGAACAATCAAACTTGAAAGTTTGATCGAAGCAGAAATTTGCCATCCGGGCGCTTTGCGCCCGAAGGATCCAAATCGAGGTCAAACTTTGGGGGGGAACTCCAGTCAAGCGTCCCGCTAAGTACACGTGTACTAAGTATAGTTGGCGGACGCGTGACGGGAATGGTGGTATTTTCTGGTTCCAACTGCTCGGTATTACTAAACCTGATACAGAGACCTTGTATTTATTGTAAATAATGTTGTTCTGTTTGAAATTTGATTGAAATTCAACACGCATTGTATCATGAAAGTCGTTCGTTCAAAATGTCCGAATTCTCTGAATTGACTTATGTTGTGTTAATTTGTTCTGAAAATGGATTTGATGTACACTTGTTACTCTTAAAAGGTTAAGACAACCCTACACTGTATATATGTTGAGTTCTGTTGACTTGTGTTACAAATCATAAATATCAGAAACTGCACATGCGCGTACTAAGTCAAAACTGAATTTGTCACCTTATGCACGGGTGTCGCAATCTTTGAATCTTGGAATCAGCTAACGATGCTGAGAACTGACTTTAATGTACAAGGCACGTACTAAGTGAATACCTAAAGATGACGAATACTTCATCCTCCAAAGTTGACTTTGTCATTTTGTAACCATGATTATGTCATCATCTACGTTGTTATCCAAATAATCATGTTATCAATTTTAACACTTACCTTGTCATTTTATGAACGAGTTCTGCTAACCCTGAGCTTCAAAATGTGGAAATCAACTCAATGAATAATTTCACTGTGAATTTGTGTTGAAACCGGATCTACAAATCTATTGATACTGTGTTGAATGTACCACGAGAGTCAAGGCCACCCCACCATGGTTTAACAAATATATCCAATCATCAAAATTGGGAGTTCATCATATTCATTTGGTTTGAGCTATGTCGTCCACCTCCTTAAACTCAAACACCTGACCGCCGTCGAATGTACTAATGGCTTAGTACTTTTAATACATTGTCATAATATATAATCCAACAAGGATCAGGCTTAGCAAGTCTACTTCTAGTCTACTCCTAGGAGAAATATCTTACGCTCCTAGCGCCACCTGTTAACCAGTATAAAAGGCGCTGCAAGGTAGGGAGCGAGCAGTTAGTGAAAAGTTAGTGAGTTAGTTGGTTAGAAGAAACATGTTTAACCAAGGAGTTATACCTGGAGTCAGTACATCGACTCCGTGTAGCAGACTGGAGTTTACCAATACCCACTACCTCGGACATAGGATTGTGTTAGAGCTAAATGCTAGAATGGTCTAGAAGGCGTTGGAGCAACTCGTGTTCTAAATGTGGTTGATTGCTGATAGGAGATGGGAGGTGGACTGATGAAGACTTATACATGGTGGCTTTGACTCGGGATGAGATGTTTATTGAATAAAAACCCTTTCATATTAAGAAGTTCCCTCATCGTTCATTTCTTTTGAACTATTGGGAAGTGAATGGACAAACTTTAAACGCGGTCTGAATTACTCAGACATTCTGGAAAGCAACTTACGAAGACTTGGATATACACGAATCTTACGCAGTCTTAAATCAAACATTAACAATAGTTCAAGATTATGAAGTTTTTATATTGCCCTTGGCAAATGTGTCGGTTTTCTCTATACCGTACTGCCTTGTTCACCGCGCGTACCTCTTTCAACCTTTTTATCCTGCCGACCTTCACCCTCCCACCTCCACTCTTTATGCCCTATTCCCACTGCAGTCATGGTCTGTGAATAGGGACACATCCAACAGTTAATACACCTCCTCCATCAAAATGAACAGCATGGAACTTAAAAATGTTTTAGTTAACACATGGCTGTCTGATTGTAAATGACAGGCATAGTGCAATCATAAGGTTAATTCATACTATACATAGTATGTTTATCACAACTGTATGACTGAAAAAAGACATGTATAGAGATTGTAATCTCTAGGTTAGTTCATATTGTGCTTGTTAAGTTTTTTACAACTGCATAACTAGCCACTAATTGTGTACACAATTAATATTGTTGTTACATTGTTAGACAATCATCTATTCAGGTCTAGATATAAGGCTCATGCATGTGGTTCATTACCCTACTAAGACTTTTTTATTGGTAAGGGACCATAAATCACACAAAACTATCAATTGGACAAAAAGACAGTCTTGCCAAGTTTGGTTTCCGTCAGAATGGCTATATTTCTTAACAATTGCCGGTAGCAGTAATGTTTCCAAGGAAACACCCTACAGCTGCTTCTTTCCAATTACCACGGAGGTTTTTTTTCCCGAACGGCATTTAAAAAGAAAATACCAGATTGAACACAAGGCTGTGTATTTTGAGGGGGTGTTTAGTGCACACCTGCCTACAATGTCGCACCACAACCACTAAAACGACCGCCACCTTGGTTGGACGAACCCCCTCCCTTTAACAGAGAATGTATGCTGCTAACTGTATCATATACCTGGAGGGTGGCTGATGTCACGCCATGACATGACTTCTCCTCCCCCCACACCCATTCCTAACTTCCAGTTCCATCCCCCTAACCCTATCAGACCAAGCCTGCTCCCTATTTCCCCCCTATAAACTACCACTAACCGGGGCTGGCCCTGTCGTGGGTCACTATGTCCCTACCCTCCTCCACGCGTCAGCTACTTCGGCCCCCCTGACCCAGTATAGCAGACAAGGCCCACAGAATAGACAGGCATTGCCAGCACCTAGCGTGTACTTGCTTCGGGCGGGGGTGGCAGCTAGAGGGGGTGCTCCGGGGCACGTCAGAAGCGGTTTTGTCGATCCTGAGTGTTTTTGATCCTTTGGATCCGCGGTGTAGAGTGGGACGCTATAGACTCTACGCATCTCCTGTGGTTTCTTTGGATGAACTTTGAACATCGGAAGTGTGATATCATTTTGCTATAGGTACAAGACATAATTCGGATTAAAACTTCCTAATTGGCATTACCAGCCATTTGAAACATGTTTGCTCATTTCTATTATAGTGTATGTTGTCTTTAATATGAAGTGTACAAAACTAAAGTCATACATGATGACGGACCTTCGTCTAAGCAAAATTATGCTATAACAATATGGTCTTGTCCCCTTCCCCTCAAGTATAGCCTATTTTTATTTTCCAGGTGTCTTCATAAAAATGTTGTTGGTTTTGGAAGCATGTTTGGCCGGTTTTGTCCTCATTTAACACTGGAGCCTCAGTTACCTTACGTAGACCACCCTGGCATTGGCTGCTCCCTGATAAACTAACCGCTGCTGAGCCCCCAGGTGATGGGATGAGTCAATCCTTAAAACCCCCCAGTGTATACCTAAACCGCAAAGGTGGTACACACCTTACAGCCCCAGGAGGAAAGACAAAGACCGGGGCCTGGTCACATGTAATATGATGGTACAGGGTAGGCACCCAGGCACTGTTGACATTTCGTCAGCAGTAAGGTTTATAGAATCCCTCAGGATCTCTATTTTTCTACTTTCTTAACTTTTTATACCCCCTAAGAAAAACCCACAATGAATCCCTCCGACAAGGCGTTAGGAGTATAAGGTCACAGGAACGTTAGAGAAACGCCTAGGAAGTAATGTCAAATACCGTAGAAGAAAACCGCAAAGATCTTCTGATCATCGGGACGTAAAGTATGCCTTTTCGGCGCAATATGTATATGTAGGGCTTTGACGGATGGAAGTTAAGTTGTGGAGGGGAGCGTTCGAAAAGTGGGTAAAAGCACGGGGATAACACTGGGTTGACCCAGACACTCGTTGGTGTACATCGTCTGTCGGCTGTCAGAATGTTTGGGTGTTTTTGAACGCATTCTTCCAGTTGAGCCGGGTTCAAATTCGCCTCCCCTAAGAGGGTGGCCGCCTCTTGTCACGCTGGTAGTGCATTAGCCATGCAAGTCAAGCACAAAGAAACCAGCTAATAGTCTGCCACCTTCTAGCATGTATGGTGAAGTAACTCTCTGAAAAGGGTCATAGCTGTCTAGACGAGAGCTATGATTACTTTGTCCGCAAATTGAAGCGGAAAGCAAAGACAGGAAAGGAAGAATGAAGTGTTCATGTCAGACTATTGCCAAGCTAGCTTTTCAGAACACAAAGATGGGCAATCCATTAAAAAAAGGCTCCTACATTCATCTTTGCCAGAGTGGCAGTATCATTGTTCTAAGCCACAGGGACATGATCCTGCTGTGATCGTCTGAGAGTCTTATAATGGCTGCAGTCCCCTAAACTGACAGGGTGACGTGTCCATTTCTTAATATTCAACAAATGAAATGGGGCTTTTACCCTTTATAGACTATAGACAACATTCGCATAAATGTTTATAGTTTTTAAAGTCATATTGCGCATTCTGAAATTTGTGGCACATATATAACCTTTACAGACTAGGATTGGGATGCGCATTATGCATGTTTTGAACTGTCTATCATATCTAGTCTATTATGAATGCAACAGGGAAGACTTTTAAGATCGATATGGAAAATTTCTTTTTTTAGTAAAGGTGATGTTGTCATTTTGAAACTTTGACATACAATGAGTCATGCACAGCCTTATAATTATAAACTCCTCACTCTCTCAACAGCTATAGTAATTTTTATTCACAAAGCCAATAATAATCGGAATCATAGCATACATTACATATACGTGCGTCGCATATAGACATAGAATGAACAATCGTAATAGACAAATCTTTAGTTAGACGTTAGCCAATTCCTCCCGGAGGTGCCTCATGTAAGAAGACCCGGCCCTTCTTGGCTCTTGTTCTCGCCCTCCAGGCTTGATTTCAGTTCCGGTTTCAACAAAGAAATTCATACGGGGTTGATATGGATAATCAATATACCGATAATCGTATTTGTTCATTTGACATCCTCCCAGCTCACGTAAAGTAGTAGAATACACTTCACATATACAACCATACACACATAGTTTGATGATATACATTTGTTTAAATCTAAAATCAACGACAACATGCTCACAAGTCAAGGAATTTAATGTAGAAATTATGTGGTTTAATTCAGCTCGTAAAATACTATATAATTTATAGGGAGATGGTCTAAATGAAGAAGATTGCCAGTAATATAGTTATTAAAGTGGGCATGTTAATTAACATTTATACACGCAATGATGGTCGTGTACCTGTCAAGAAAGAATGTGTGAACGATGAACGCCCTCCTCTCTAATAAGTCCTCATAATTGTCGATCTGGATTATTATTTTTAATCGAAAAGGAATATATAGGATAATGGAGGTTAAATTAACAAGTCTAATTACTCGAGAAATGGCATACAGGGTGCCAGGAATTTCACTCAAATAGATTTCTGGTCCTTTTAAGTTTATTCAATTCAATTATTTAGAAGAATGATCTGGTATTGTAACAGCCATATGAAGGTACCTCATGGAGGCCTTTCATTGACTAGTCTTAAAGCATTTACGGACTATTTTGAATTGTCACCAGTTTCCATATGGCTGAACATTCTAATACCATGGTGGTTAATTTTCTTTAAAACTGAAGCCAGTTTCCTGAGTGGCTGGGACATATTTTTAGTCCAGTCCATTAACTGATACCAGCATCCATCACAACATAGCATACTTGCTCATGCAGGACCACTCATTTTATTCAAAGACAACTGGAATTAAAGTGATTGGAAGCAATCTCCCCTTTTTGACCAATCAAAAACTAAACATCGTCACAACTTTGTATGTAAAAGGCATAAGTTCAATTGTACCATTGTAAACACCTATATCAGCAATCAATACTAATACAGGAGTCCTCCTGCAGATATGAGTAGTACTGGAGTATACACTGATGGACGGGGGCTTTTCTACTCGCACCACAGACCCTGGATATTGAGGTTTTCTTTCTAAAACCAAGGGATGATTTTACCGATGATACACAAAGAGTATACTAGGAATATTTTCACATAATTACAAGTACCGTCCCACTCGTTCAATCGTCACCAAATTCGGATTATCTCTTTGATATGATATACATTTCTGATATGATAGACGTCTCTCATGATGGGATGGACATACATCTTTGATAGGATGGACCTGTACATTTGTGTTTCTTCCATACTGGCTGCCATTCCATCTGCGCACAGTGAAGGCGTTACCAGAAGCTTTTAGATTGTTTTGGTCGACCCTTGTGTAAATACTAAACCAAAAGCAAAAATAAGGGAAAGTTGGCCCCGTCCATCTCCACCAGGTGTTGATGATGTACGAGCAAAAACTCCCCGTCCCTAAAGGTAAAACCCCCCGGACTTCAGAGTTCCGCTTACCACCCCCACTCCGACCTATATGTATAAAGACTCCTTGTTCTTTTTTAGACTGTTCAAGAAACTATGGAAAAATATGTTTTATCGGATAGCATGCTTGTTAATCAGAAAAGCATGGTCGCACAGTTTCCAATGTCTGGCCAAGTTTTAGAGATGCAGTGAGACCAGCAAATAGTTATATCGTCACCTTTTATCAGTGGAGGTGTAAATTAAGTAGGCCTTTCAGTACTAGAAATCTCTTGAGACGAGTAGCTATTTGAAGCGCCTTGGTTTTTAATGATTTGATCAACGCACTAGAAAAGGCTTATACGATCTTCGTGTGTGTCCAATTACGTTCCATCTACACCTCATTGAATGAAGCTTGATTATACATACACGGGACCTCCCAAGGCAATGCAAGCCTCAAGGGGAGTCTCAACTCGTGCCTTATTGTTTGGGAGAAAGCTGCAATGATTAATGCTTCATGTACAGGTGGAGTATTGTCTTATGTCCAGAGGGAAAAAGCTTTCAGGACAACTCGTGACACTTCTTTGTCATTGTTAGTGCTTTAAATCTGTTCTTTGCGACATAATTACAAAGGGAACATTTGTCAAACCATTAGTTCTATCTGTGTTGTTCAGTTGTACAGTTACTATCTTATTCAAATACTATCGTAAGTCGGTTTGGTGTTTTAAGAAGCAAGGAAGTTTGGAAAATGTCGCAAATGTCAGAATTTCTTAAATTCAACGTTTATCATTGCACTTGGGTAACATTTTCGACCAAAACCAAATATTTGGGTAAGCCTCTCTCGGGCCTCTCCCGACTTCCTGTGTTGACAAAATCTATGTTTTACTCTCATACATTTTAATTATAAACATGCTCTTCTGTACAGCTACATCTGCCTAAGGGATGTCGAAACTTTGAGCACTTCTAAAAAGAAGCAGAGATTACTACGGAAACATATCTGTCTTAGCATTTTGATGTTTGTTGGTCCAGGATGCAATAAATAATCATCTAGTGTGTGTAAAGAAAACAGAGGGTTATTGTTATGGGAATTTGAATTTTACCAGGGATGTTAAAAATTACCTACTTCCTTGAATTTAGAGTGTTTTCTTATGTACATTTCAAGGTGCATTTGATAAGAAATGAATTATCATGTCGATCATACCATAACTTTAATCGCCCATGAGATTCTACATTTATGAATGTTTATGCATCAAATGATGACCTGTACGCAAAACATGCATGAAGGGACAACAACAAATGTACCTAATCTTGTCCTGGTAAATCTGCCTAGGTACTCAACTTGAAAAAGGCCTGGCAGTATTAGAAATATTGACAGGAGAAAGGCTAGAAACTGGTTGTCATTTCTGTACGCATTATGGACCCCAAAATAGGCTGCAGTTATGCCATCACCCTAAGGCATATAATGTCCGATGGTGATTGTCATTGTGGTAGAAGCCAGGGGGAACTTAGACATTAGGCCACTGCTATACTATAGCAAGCTCAGATTATATACAGAAGCAGATTAAATCAGTCAGGATTAGACCGAATGATCTGGGATTAAGAGACAAAGATGCCCCCTGAGATCGGCTAGACTGAGTGGTCTGAAGACGGATGTCGTTAAAACTCACCCACTTATTCAGCCAGTTCTGCCATGTGGAAATGGTAAACATCAGGCGGATTAGTACATACAGTCGTTGTGAAATGCGCAGTTTTTGCACCTCGAATATATTTCTCTTTCTCTAATTGCAGATAGTAACAGATATAAGTTGTATAATGTAGATAGGAAAAGTTGTATATCTATTGCACATCTGATGGACCTATCAGAATATGACAAATGCTTTATTTTTAGGCGCCTCAAATGATATGGAGTGGCTTGGATCATAATCAGTTATTTTTATGGTAAACGTATACCCTTTAGAGACAAACCTCAGAAGCTGCATTAATATTTTGCCTGAAATGTGCTGTAAATGGTGTGTGCTTCACAATAGGCTGCCTAAAAAGGCAGATTTTGAGGTGATTGAAGAATGCCTTTGTCGTTTGATATTTGTACGAATGACAGCTGTAGCGTTCACCATGTATTATGAAGGGTTTACATTGACGATATCTTAATGATCCTCTAGGCTTTGTTGAATGGCATACATTGCATAGAAATGATAAATGACTTATGCCTTTATTTTTTTCATCAAAGGTGGTACTGCATTGAGTATTATCGAGCGATTACATCCTTATTTTAGACTCAGCAGAACTCTCACGTTGGGCGTCATTTGTTAATATTTTATTATTCAAAACCAACAGTTTCTGTATTCGAAATATTCAAAGTTCACCATAATCATCAGTTGTTAGAAGAGAGTGAAAGGTGTTAAATAATTCACGTGGCTGTCCACCGGGTGGGCGTTTATCTTGTTTAGTGCTGGTTACCTAGAAGCAAGACACAACATCGTCATACACATGGCCGGGGGATGAAATGAGTCACTCCATAGTAATGACGACCAGGTTATTCCCAAATTTATCTAGGTTGTGAAATTTCATCTGTGCCTAGGATACATATCTGCCCAATCATTAGGGTTTACACACTTTTGCAAACTTATATAATTCTTCTTGACATATCTTCAGAAAAAAACTGTAGATGCCATTGTTTATTTTGCCCCGCCTATATTGGTAATAACAGAGAACAAATGTAAGCTAGAACTTCATTTGTTCATTAATATTGTTTTATAAGATAGGTAAAAATATTCGTCATTTTGAATAGAAATCAAAATTTAATTTTCTGTTGTTTACATGTAAAACCTTAAGGTTTTAAGATAACTCTGACACAAGCTTATAGACTCACTTCATTTGAATGTTTTTTGTTGACAAACGCATTTAACGTCACTTGGTTACCATTTATGTCATTTAGCCTACGCGTGGAACTCCCCTTATCTTACTAGGTCCTATTTGCATGAATTGAACTTTTACTACAAACAGTGATTAAGGTGAAATGTTTACTTCGTCACATGACCTGACTGGTTGTGTTGCGCAAAGAAGTTCAATAGTAGATGTTTCCACAGACTGGCCATTAAATGTGTAAATACTGTTTTGAGTATCGAAAGTAAACATTGTCTGCAATAAACTGTAGCTCTTAATAGGGCTAAAAGTCAACCAAAGCTTGATCATATCAGCCCATATCAGCGCCCAAGCAGTGCAACAGCAAACAATAACAAAGGCCTTAGTGGCAATTCTTCCTCATCTAAGTTCTGTGATTCTATGCCTAGAGCCAACTCTTGTGTGGCTTTAATGCATGGTGGCCTTCTTGACTTTGATTGATGCACTATGTTGTCAATGTTCATGTTATATCCCTTTTATTGGCAATAAATGACGCCGATTCAACTCTGCTGTTATCATCAAACGTATGAGTACTAGATACGGAGCTAGAGGTCGACGTCAAATGACTATAGCGCCCTTCTTCATCGTCTGTTTCACATTTTTCATTTTCTTGGATGAATGTGTTTGGTTAACTTTATGGGCCCATATTTTAGAGTCGGTTAATTCTCTCCACGTGTGGCTTTAGTGGAAGAGGATTGGTCATCTATAGTCACATGTAGTAACATGAAGGGCCTTTAAAGAAAATATGTAATGCTATAGGTGCCCCACCTAGTGACGTCACATGACAACCACTTGACCTCACGTCACTATGGTGACAGCCTCTGTGTCACATCAAAAGGTTCGCTGGTTACCGCCTTTCTAAGTCATATCTGCCTCAGTTTGCCAGTTACCAGCACGGAGAACATGGGTGACACAGCATGTTTTGGAGAGACATCTTACGATAGCTCCACGACTGGGAAAGAAATCAGACGGTCGTTTTTTCATGTTGTCATTCCTTGGCGTCGGGGTGGCTTTCTTTGTGAAAATTGTACGGGGTGTTTTTTTTAGTAAACGATCAGGGGTCGGCTTTGAGAAAGAGAAGCGAAGTTACAAAAGATACAATATCGGTTTACCTAACAGTGTGCAGTCCTTCCTCTGGCCAATTTACATGAAGCACTGAAGATGGAAGGTCTGTGAACCCACTGTTTGAACTTTCCTTTCATAGTTTGTGCAGCGTAAATGAAGCACTGGTGTTCCTTTGAGGGATATCAATTGAACTTTCAAGACACTGTCAGCAGTATCGTCATGACTGTAATACGTTTCTCAATATAAACATTAATCGATATAATGACACGGTCAATGGTCATCGGAACATAATCCAGTAAAATATCGCAATTATCACATATTTGCGTCTTAGTTCTTAAATGGCATGATTGTTGATTTAACTACCTCGTATTTGTGCTCGGTGTACACACGAATTCTCATTACTAGTTCATCGAAATTTGAATGAATGGCCCCGTTTACCCAACGGATACACTATAAACAGCTTCCTTTATGAGTGTTTCGGTACCCTTAGTTCTTCTAAAGACTTAGCACTTTGATATATAGTGCAAATTAGAATGTGCTGCCGAAGTACCATAGTTCGACACTATGTCACCTCTACAACTCGCCTTGGATGCACAATGATACGTGACAGTATAGTGAAGTGGGTGTTACAGTCTGAACAAGGCAATCATAGGTGATGTGACCCAAGCAATGAGATTGAACTACCCAGAGTAATTTTTTTCCTTCTAAATTCTAACATAATATATCTGTGGCACATAATAGACTCCTAGACAATATCAAAGCCTCCCGGTGCCTGTTTAAAAAGTGACCCAAGCAATGACATTGAACTACCCAGAGTGATTTTTTTCTCTCTAAATTTTAACAGAATATATCTGTGGCACATAATAGGCACCCAGACAATATTAAAGCCTCCCAGTGCCTGTTTAAAAAGTTGTATACGGGGATGGGGACCCTGGACAGTTTCTCCAGTAACCTCCAGTCCCTATAGTTAAAATACACCACCTCACCTCATCAGCACCACTTGGCGGGTATGCCAGCTATGTGCCCACACACTGTGAGGGGAGGGTCAGCATCCTGCCCGGCAGGAAACTCCAGTCTCGGATCGAGAGGGGAACGTTTTGTCCTAACAATAACATGACATGTATCTCCTTTGTTCTTGGAATTTATACAACCAAGCCAACATTATGCCCAAATTGCACTTTTAACATGATTATTGGAACTCTCGATTGAGCATGCATATCTTGAGGATAAGCTAAGACCCATAGATAAACACCAGTCATGCCGATCTAAATGTATACTGGATAGCGGGAGCGATACATAAGATTAATATCGGGTATTTCCCACGATAAACCTTCCTTTAGTGTTTCTAGATTTACCAACCTCATCAAATATGGTAACACATAAAAACCTAGCATTCGGGTTTTAAAGACAAAATAAGAGATTTGAAAGCGACTACTCATCTGTAAGTCAAAAATAACACGCAGTATAACATTATATATCTAAAACATCGCTTTGATCAATAGATTTGTTTTCCTAGTAATCGTTCCTTTTACTAGAAATTGACCGTCCCCATCAAATCATGCTAAAGTGTATCGAATAACTTCAAGGGCTACATTGAAGGGACACAGTCAGAAGCAATTCCATAGGCCTAGCATAGTTTGAATGTATTGTTTAGGACATATTGTTGGGGGGAAAAGTCAAGAAATGTGTAAAGCACTCTTTTTCCTGTTAACAAAAAGTTGCACTTCTTCAGATATTGTGCATGAGTGATGCTGGCCGAAGTGGTGGTAAGATTCATGTGATTGGTATGCGGTGTCACTCACTGAACCAGGCTGTGGTCTGTCACGGATACATCACTGTCAGCACATGTCATCCAATCTATTCTAAGAGCACGCTGGACGGACAGGACGTCTAAAAAGTATATAACCAAAGTGTTTGCTCAGTAAAGTAATTAAGTGCATGTGTCGTATATTAAGTTCAAAGTACATATGGTTGTGTTCACAAATCACTGTTGAAAGAAGGTTATGTAATTATTCTAGGTGGATTTAATTCAATATTAACATTTTATTATTTTTTAGTAAAGTGGGCATTATATCTGGGAACACAGGGTTAAGACTTTTGATTCATGCTTAACACTTTATGCTCGCGTTTGTGACTATCCCATTTTCCTTAACCAGTTTCGCCTTGCTGTCATTGTAGGAAAACAGTAATAAAATGATCTTTAAAAATATCACATCACCTGTTCGCCTAATTGAATGTTTTCACAGAGAAATATCCAGGGAAAGTATGTAAGAATGTGTTTACCATAGCATGGGATATTTTGTTAGGTGTTTTTCTTGATGGCCCAAGGGTTTAACAGATAGATCACCATGTCCGTACAATTTTCTCAGAAGTGCCAGGAATAGTGTGATACTGTCGGTGACGTCATGTCAACACCTACCCTCTGACCCCTGAGTTGCTCTTTCCCTAACCGAGATCCACTCGATTTGCACTCTCCAAGCACAAATTGTTTATGGATCCCCATGCCCTTTTGAATAGAGACAGGAGTTCGAAAGACGCCAATGCTTGAAGAGCGCCTTTCTGACAGTGGGAGCAGCTCGTGTCCTCGGCTGTCTGAGCTGCTCAGCGAAGCACGGTTTACACTTTTACGGCCGCGGTTAGGATGAAATAACATAATGCGAATTATGATGGAATTTCAGATAGTATAATGTAAAGCTAAAGCCCCGGACTGATATGCTGATCTTTGAAGGTTGCTACCCACTGCCAAACTACCGCCCCTACTTTTTGTGACTGACCGGTCCTGAGTTTTAGTTGTGAAAGAATGTAATCAATGGGGCTAAATTTCAAGCTATTGCCCTATATTGTATTATAAGAAATACTTCACTGCCCCACCCCCTTATTCTGTTAATTTGTTTATTCTTTTTTTAGCTTAAAAGTTGCTGACTGCCCCTCAATTTTAACGTTCACCGCCTCCACTTCGCGAGTCCGTTTGGCAGTGGGCACCCTTTTGTGACCCAAGTCCCTCCCACTGACACAAGGATATTGAGAACTTAAGGAGATCTTTTGGGAATGCCATAAGGCATTTTCGGCAGTCTTTCATTAGGGTTCTATATATAAATGTGACTATAGACTGTATAGTGATAAATTTGACCATAAACTGGCCATGTACAGATTAATACTGGCTTTTCGGGAAGGGCATATCCTTTTGTTATGTAATAAATTGTAAGGAAGCCTTAGAAAAGACAACAAGAAATGAAAATTGGTATAAGATGCAGCCTCCGATTTTTATTCATTTGTCAGAAGAAAAAGGGGAAAACATTGAGAAAGAAAGAGGGGAGGAAAATTATGAAACAAGCCTATAATTTTCAGTCTGAAAGAAAAGTCAAACCCCTAGACATTCAGTTCTTGTATTAACTTTCACTGATGAGACCAAACCCCTTTCAATCCCGTCATAATTATATTGTGGTTAGTTGACGATCTGTCGCCCCATATAGCGTCATGTATGAACAGGGCCCAAAAGGACCTGCTTAACGTCCCTCGTATACTTACAAACGGATGGGCGGGAGGGTGGGAATGGAAAGAACGTAGATCTGTTGCCCTTGGTCTCCAAAAAGCCATGTACGTCGACGGACTATGAGCGGGCTAAGTAACTGTCAACCAGATGCTCTGTCAGATCCATTACTTGACAGACACTGACACGGTCCAGCATTTGCTGCTCCATTGCGTTTCTTAGTCTTAGAGGCCCCATTTTGGACCATCTTTGTCATTCTCTTATTACGATTGCGTTTATATAGAAAATTGGTAAAAAAAAAAACTAATTAAAAGAATAAATTTCGCGATGATTTCGTCAATAGAATGATTATAGCTAGATTTGCCTTCTTATTTACATTTTGTAAAATGTTAATTGTATGCAGACATAAACAGATAAACATAATTATTAAGGTTTAAAGATAGGATAACAGCTGGTCTATCTCTTATATAGATTTTCTGATTACAATGTAAACTTAGAATAGTATAAGCAAATGGATATTCACAAACCCATATCAATATCAAAGGATTTACACAGATTCATTCCATATAGCATAGCGCTACATTATACCCCCATATGAAGAATAACTATACCATAAATCGAGTTCCGTGTCAAAAATCAATTCATTTTACGTAAGCTTAAATATTTGGCTGATATGGCCAACCCAGAGGCTATTCTCAGAACATATAAATGTCGGAATGAAGTATCAGGGGCAGTTCCCAGATGGTCCACCCTACCCATCCTTCCTCCAGTCTCCCGGCCTGTCACGGAAGGCGGTATGCTGGGTTTTTGGAGGCTGAGATACGCCTGAGAAAAACCAAAGGATATAGTGGGCGGAAAAAAACGAATATAAGATCCTTCTTTTTTGGTCACAGAAATAGTTGGCAATAACAAACGATTTTCCCTCGTGAAAGGAGATTATGCCCTTACCCTGACAGTCATGATCCAGATCTTATGGGATAATAATATTGTGTTATTTTGACCAAAGAAATTGGGCAATAGTGAGGATGATTCGAGGCGTTGAAAGAAGGGTAGATGTACATGTATATTATATCCGTTACTCTCGAACATCGTCATAAAGACTCCGTTTCCTCATGAAAAAAAGCATTTTTCGATCATGTATATTTATAATAGTCATAAAGCTTAAGTAAGATTATTCCTACTTATAATAATTATATACATGTGATAAGCACACATGTAAAATGCAGGAAAATAATCTTACGAAGCTGTTTTACAAAACCCCAACGGAAAGACAAACAAACACCCCTGATATATAGTTGAGCTTATTATAGATAAAAGGAAATGTTCTAAGCACATATATGTACACAAATACAGCGGTCATTTGCCGAGCCGAAGATTCATAAATACGGGCCATTTGGACGCTGGCCTTGGTTGGCTATGTTATGGGACTCCCACTCTCTCCGCCTCACCCAGTCTGTGGTTGGCCAATGTGTTTTTTTCTGTCCCAATATGGGTCCTAATCATGACCAGGAAAATGGTTACACATGCAGTTGTAACAATTCAGTGCAGACATCATTGATATAAATAAGTAGCAACTGGGTTGGTGTTTAGCTAGTCATTTACGGTAACTGGGTCAGTGGAGCTACTCCCACACAACCAGTGCTCATCGCACGTGTTTGGCCTCTGGGCTCTGACAGGATAGGGAGTTGCTCATGTTTGCTGACAGGATAGGGAGTTGCTCATCAAACGGGATGGGTTCAGGGTAACCTGACCCCACCTGCATGTAAAAATACGGGAAAACAAAACCATCAAGGGGCTTACGCATCACATTTGAGGGGGGAAAAGACACAAGGGGTGGGGCAGCCAGAAAGAACTCCTTTGGCCAATGGGAGCTGTATAACGTTTCGTTTGAACATTAGGGTTCAATAGCGTTTGTTTTCTCATGGTTGGAATGATCTAATTTGTGGGTGTAGATACAGGTACATACTGGTGCCTGTTACGTCCCGGACACCCTCTACATGTTGTAATATAGAAAACGAAAATGTTGCTCCGAACCCGACAACCCTTCGGATCCTTCTGAACCGATCTACAAACTTCGAAATCCTAGACCGCTAAAACCAACCACTTGATAACACAGCCAGTGGTTCCCAAAGCCGTCAAACTGTCTCCTACCTAAACGTGACGGAGTGGTCGTTTTTGAGAGTAGTTGCAGGCCATAAAATATCTCCGGATGGGGCATTTGTAGTTATATTTAACCCCGGGTGAGCCACTCGGCTGCTGGGAACGTCATATATCACGTTGTCTGACCCAAGCCAGGTCACAGACTCCGACTCCCAGATTGAGCTCAACTGTATGGCTACTGTGAGAAGTATGAGTTCAACTGTATGGTTATTGTGATAAATGGGCTCAACTGTATGGCTACAGTGAGAAATGAGCTCAACAGTATGGTTACTGGGACAAAAATTAGGGCTCAGTTGTGTGACAAAAACCCCGAGCAAAATGAGCTCAGCTGTATGGTTATTGTGAGAAAATGGGCTCAACTGCATGGCTGGCCTGCCGTGAGCAGAATGAATTCAACTGTATGGTTATTGGGATAAAAATAGACTCATCTTTATGGCTAACATACGAATGAGCTCAGCTGTATGAGAAAAGTGAGATCAGCTGAACGGCTTTTGTAAGAAACTCAGCTGTAAAACCCTTGCTACACTTCAGCCTATTATAAGGTTTATCCTTTCGTTTCATAGGCCCCTCCATGGTTTTCATGTGCTAGCCCTGCGAGGAGAGAGTCACCGTATTAGATATCAAATGGAAGTTATATAGATGCAGGTAACATTTATTAATAACTCCTAATATAATCGTTGTCTTGCTTTTTGGATTTCTGGTTCTACATTGAATTCTATTGTAACTTTTGTTGGACCAATCTGGAATACAATGACACTTCGCGCTCATCATTGTCATGTAATTAACGTGGCACAATGTGGCAGGTTCATAATCATTCTAGTGCTTCATGTGAATTCTGATTTTAACTCAATCAAATAGTTCTCCTAAGTATATAAGGACCAAACAAATCCAAAAATAGAGAACTTGTTTTCCATGCAAGAGTGTTATTGGATTTGGTAATCATCAAAATGTGTGCTCATTTCAGCAGACTTGGATGCGTGTACCTGTTGTACGGTGCTGTAGAAGGTCATAAAGTCATAAGTAAATGACAAGGTTATTGAAGACTCCTGCAATCGGATACTCTCTTACCTAATGCCCGTAAGGGGCTGTCCCGTGGGTCTTCCCTTTTGGTAATCATCCCAGGAAAATCTGCTGATAAACTCTTTGATGACTGACCGTTCCGTCCCTGGCATATTTATGCATTTTCGACACGGGGGTTGTCAGTGTTTTGCAATTCAAAATGCCTGTAGTTGTTACTAAATTTGGCACCTAATCAAACAGCTTGGTATTGTTATCTTGTCTAAATGTGTTTATTTTTCGTCAGTAATAATTTTCATTGGACTTTTTATTAGATGTTGGTCATTGTTAACCGGGAGGAGTTAACTGCAACTTAATTAACTTTAAGGAGCTTCTAACCTTGACATCTTTGCCTTTCACCTGGACCTTTGCTTCGTCCACCTGGCATTTGAATGTAGTAATGAAAAATCAGAATTTTACCTGAACAATACCTGACAGCTACTGTCGGGGTCCTGTTTCGTGGGGTGACACCTGTAGGGGTTCCCATACCTGTTTCCTTTAGCTGAATTAGCTTATTCACTTTGCAAGATATTTTTCGAACTCCAGATTTTCAACTTTGGTTACGGACTTATTGCATAAACAATGAATAAAAAAAGTCCCAGTCGCACAAAATTTGCCACTGTAAAAAGAAATTCAGCAAGGAGTAAAAATAGCCTCGATCGCACATAAAAATACAAGCTTTATTTTACAACTTAGACATTTTAGGTGTACATAACAAAACTGCAACAACGTCAAATGTATTAAACAAGAGGATTCTGCAATTTCTCTGTAATACCAATTGCAGGGGTCATAACGTTCCTATATTTTCCTATATTTCCTATATTTTCCTATATTTTTTTGGCACTCCTATATTTTCCTATATTTTGCAAAAAATTCATATATTTCCTATATTTTTCTCAGAAAAGTCCGATGTTCCGCATATAATTGCAATATTTTGAGAAGTCAATCAGAACGATATCACAAAATCTTATGAGGAAGAAAGAGAAAGAGGGGAGAAAAGAAAAAAAGAGGTAGAAATCCCATCCCTTCCCCCATCCCAGCCTTGTGCCTCCCCTCCAAGCCCTCTGCTTCCCCTTCTGGCCCTTTGGCAGTCAGTAACAATGTTTGGCGCATGACAAACATCGTGAGGTGTAAAAATGAAATTGACACACAGTGTTTGGCCCTAACCCCCCTTGATCTTTGTTTTTTTTCTTCTTCTTTCTAGTGAAATACAGGCATATGGGCCATCAGGTCAGGGTCAGGGGATCCTCAGGGCATGAGGGAAAGTAAGGGCCATCAGGTCAGGGTCAGGGGATCCTCAGGGCATGAGCTTGAGGGGAGGGTAAGGGTCCCCAGGTCAGGGTCAATTGCAAGATACCCTCAGGGCAGGACGGGAGGGTTAGGGCCAACAGGTGAGGATGTCCCAGATTTCATGTTTGAGGGGTTAATTTTTCAAAAATTTTCTAGGGGTGGCCCCCCCAGAACCCCTGAGTGAATAAATATTCCCAAAAGGTAGAAATAAATCTCAACATTCAGGAATCAATATCAAAGCTGGTTAAGAGTGCCCAAGATTCCATAAAATGTGTGTTATTCTTCTCAGATTATAGATACCTGAATTCACTCAAAGGGTCCCAGATTTCATATTTGAGGGGTTAATTTTTCAAAATTTTCCCAGGAGTGACCCCCCATACCTCCCCCCCCCCCCCCCAGTGAATAGATTTTCTCAAAAGGTAGAAGTAAATCTCAACAGTGAGGAATCAGTATCATAGTTGATTAAGAGTGCCCAAGATTCCATAAAATGGGTGTTATTTATCTGAGATTATATATGTCTGAATTCACTCAGAGGGTCCCAGATTCTATATTTGAGGGGTTAATTTTTCAAAATTTCCCTGGGGGTGACCCCCCATACCCCCCAGTGAATAGATGTTCTCAAAGTTAGAAATAAATCTCAACATTAAAGGATCAGTATCATAGCTGGTTAAAAGTGTCCAAGATTCCATAAAATGGGTGTTATTTTTCTGAGATTATAGATATCTGAATTCACTCAGAGGGTCCCAGATTTCATATTTGAGGGGTTAATTTTTCAAAATTTTCCTGAGAGTGGCCCCCCAGACCCCCCTGGTGAACAGATGTTCTCAAGAGTAGATATAAATCTCAACTTCAAGGAATCAGTATCCTACTTGGCTAAGAGTGCCCAAGATTCCATAAATGGGTGCTATTCTTAATCAGATTGTAGATATCTGAGTTTACTCAGAGGGTCCCAAATTTCATATTTGAGGGGTTGATTTTACAAAAATTTCCTGGGGTTGGCCCCAGACCCCACAGTAATTTTGAAATTAGTCTGTAAACTGACCAAATGCCTATGAAATGGCTGTATCTAATATAATCAAAGAATATGTTTGAAAAAGATCTGCCGAAGATTCCTATATTTTCCTATATTTTTGCCCTAAAAACTCCTATATTTTCCTATATTTTTGCTAAAAAATTCCTATAAAAATTCCTATATTTTTGCCGAAGGCCGTTATGACCCCTGCAATTGGCACTTAGCAACATTCTTAGAAAGCACGCAATATGCTCCTACGCTGGTAGGAGGCAACAACGATCCCTTATGCAATATGCCCCTATAGTCTTTCGCACCTGAACTGTCAATGTGTAGATGTCAATCTAAAAGTGGAAAAGAAAAGTTCTTCCCCTGTGGGATTCGAAATACGAGTATCATCCTACCATAACATCTTTCTTAGATCCCCTGTGTCTTTCGTATAAAACATCTAGTCTAATTCTGGAGCCTAATGGTTATTTTGAATTTCCACTTGGCCTAGCTCTTAGACGAGGAGAATATGTAAGGCGGACGTGTTCGTATTGAAGCTGGAGACGGCAATGAAAGACGGAACTGAATACGTAACTTGTCAGACATTAATCTTACATGTTTAGAACAAACGCCAAAATATTAGACACATTGTCAAATGAACAAAATATGTACAGGTAAAACTGACAGAAGAAACTAGAATATTCACCTTAAAGTTAATGTACGTCGCACATAATTATCGTATGTCATATCATATTTACACGTTATAGACCTATCGGAAGTCGAGTTTTTATTTTACCTTTATAAAACAGTGGTATCAAACGGGAGTGGTGAATTTGCCATATACACATGTAAAGCCCAATGCTCATTAGGCGATTTTTCAACTGATTGACACTATAACCGACCGACTCTACTCCAATAACCGGCCAATTTTCGCATCGATTCACACCAAAAATGCACATTCAATACAGCCTGCTGAGGAGTAATCTCTCAAAAAATGATCGGCAGTCAGCCATCACGGCCTAGCGGGTGTAGGGCTTTAGACTGCTGCTGGTTTTGGGCAGCCGGCGACCAGCAGTGGAGGGATACGAGTATATCTTCACCCAGGTCAAGTACAGAGTTGTTTTGGAGAAATTGAAAGTACTTACCCATGAGCGGCTCCGGGCCCTTGTATCTACTATACCACACAGAATGATAATTCATTGGCGTATGAGACGTTATTTTGAAATACATAATGAAAGGTTTAATTTACTGACTTATTTCATAGAAATGTATATGATATACCCCTCTGTTTATCAACGGACGACTTCGCCAACGAAACCCTTGTAGGCCTTGTTCATAAACTGTTTATGAACCCCTAATTTGTCATTGAAAGACTGCGCGTATGTTTTGTTGACGTAAGAAGTCACCTACATGTCGACCAGGGTCAAAGAAATGACGCCCTGCCTGTATGTAGCTCGCATTACCACTTATCTTGACAATAATTATGAGAAGCTGGGTATCACTAATGAATTGGTGTAGCAGGAATGGCCTCTGCTCACCTGGATGTTTTGAAGACGCTGCAAAACGAATTGATTTGATATCATCCGCTGCAATTGCGTACTGTCCAACAACTTTTTAGCACTCACTTTGACTGCATTCGCCAACTAATCCAAACTTAAGTTTGTGAATAAGAAGAAAGAAATCACAATTATATTTTAGAATGAGGACATAACATTTTCTTTTTATCCTTACGAATGCTATGATCTACCCTTGAATCTAGTCGCAGTATCATAATGTTGTATCTCTTCATAAAGAGGTCCTACGTTATGTCCCAGGCCGCCGTCCGAGCAGATGGTGAGCACATCAGGAGCAGCTCAGCCGCTCCTGACGGCCTGATATGCCTGGTTGGAGTTACTCGCTCTATCAGTGGCGAGGCGTGAGCTGCTCAACACGTCTTCGGGCTCCGATAATGAGCACCTGGGGCTGAGCTGCTCACTGCCTGAAGAGGACGAGCAGAGGGATCATCGAGTGCTCTCTGATAGTGCGGGTGGGTCGTGGTAATCTACTCCGACAGTTTGAAGCTGTTCAGGAAAGAGGACCCCTGTGAAGGCTGTGTGGGTAAAGGAGAAGAGAAGAGGGGGGCACGATACAAAGCGAAGTATGCGGAAGAAAAAACAACTTCATACATGAAAAATTGGCGATGCAAGTTGTAGCTCTGTAAAAACAAAAAAGAACATCAAAACATTTATGTTTGGTAGATATGATAAGAATGACTGGAGGGTGATTTCGTTTGGTTGTTGGGTAAGATAGGGATTCCTGAAGGATCTTGGATATAGAGCTGGGGTCAACGAGTGTGGATTAAAGGGGCCAGTATGATCCCTCTTAGTATAGGGAGGTAGATTATAGGTAGACTATATGACCGGAAAAGTAAATCATGCATGTGTAATCTTGTCTGGCCACTGTGTCCTAGAACTTGAATTTGAAGAAGCAGAAATTGCCAGAATTTCTAAATCTAAAGTTAATAAAAGATTATCTTGGCTGTTAATCATCGTTTTAAATATGTGTTACAAACAGATTTCTTATGTGAAATCATGCAGTGAATATGTATTCGAATGGGAATGAATTTTTCGTTGTCATTGCTATGATGTGCTATGGCTGTTACAACCAATATCATCATAAATACACATTCAGTTCCTCATTGTTCATCTTTTAAAAAGACCAAAAAGGAAAAAAAATAGATAGTTGTATAGTGTAGTACTGTAAGTTTGATTGATTCATGTGTAGCCCGACATTTTTCCTAGAAGAATCTGTGATTTTTTTTGTTAGAAGGACAGAAGTTATCAATCATCCTGGTCATGGAAGTTTTAGGCTGACAGGAAACAGTGCTTTTTGAAAATAGAAATGGCAGCGTATCCCTGTTCTGGTCACACTTGACTTCCTCTCAGGCCTAGTTCTGAAATCAGCGTTCTGATTCAGAAACTAAGAATTTTGTTTGCCAGATTTGCTTCCTTGATCTCAAATCCTAGGGCTTTGAAGCGTGTCCTAGGTTTTTACAACTCTACTTTTGGAGAAGACGGTTACGGTTACGATTTGATTTATGATTATTTTAGCTTTCTATTTCATACAATGAATGGATTATGTTTTTTATATTCAAAGATGTATCATTTACTCTTATTTGTGAGTTAAATGCCTGTTACTGATACGTTGAATTTTGAAATAAAAATGTAAATCATTAGGATGGACTCGATCCCTTTTGAGCTCTACTTAAGAGGCCTCACTCGTATAGAAATAAGTTGAATACAGAGGGGTCTCAAGTGGTATTTCTGAGCTACAAAACCCCACTCGGAAGGTCCTTCTGACACAATACACTAGTCAGAGGTCAGCTAAAGGTCAACCAGGCCACACCAGGAGAGGTGTCCATGCTCCTTTAAGAGGAGGGTGATTTGAGGGTATGGAGGTTTGTTGGGGTATGCGGGTGCAATATGGCCCTACAAGGGGAGTGTTGCTTGTGTAAGGCTGGCTGTCGGGCTGTGGGGGTGGACGCTGGGGGGCTGACCCCAACCCTGTAGGGGGTCATTGTAGTAGTTGACACCTCCCCATCATGAGAACCCTTGGACACAATTCAAAGTAGCCTGGATGGACATCTCTGTTATGACTAGCCGCCACTTTTAATACGACCTTGTGTTGACCTCTTCTGTTAGAATAGGTCTTGGTAAGTGGTTGATTATCTCAACAGTGTTTACTTTAGAATAATTCTCTGGCCTGCTTTCTTGAAATTAACTTACAGTCTGTCAGTGATTCTAAGAATTGGCAATGACCTTATAGAAAGTCTTTATCAGTTTCACGCCTTGTAAAATGCGAGAACCTTTCCACGAAGTAGTCATTTTGCGCGATAATTAAGCATTTTAGCTTCGATTCACGGCCCCAGTTTTTCATTATGAATAAATATTCAGTGAAATTATCTGGGCACGACCAGTTATGAAACGTTCAGACTAAAGGCAGCCTTTAACCGGTTAGCGATTTCGGTTAATTCATCTACTTCGATTCGCTTGATTTCAAAACGTATCTAAGAGCTTGCCTATTCAAGAATTATCTGCACAACCGCGCGCTTTCTTTTCCTAGAATTTTAGCAGTCAAAACGTCTCAAAATTAGACCAACAGCCAACTACAACTTCTCTTAACCTTATAACGAGATTACTTGAATAGGTTTCATTCTAAATCATATCTATTCTTCGATCGCCTTTAAACTCGTTTTCATTTGTCAGATTACTGTAAATAACGTATGAGATGAGTCTAACACCAACTACAAAGAAAGAAATGGGGCCTGTATTTAAATTCGATCTAGAAAAAAAATGGTTTTCTTAACATTTCCCCCCCTTGTTCTTTTTCGTTTTTTAAAGTCCATTATGTGTTGGTCACTTGTCCGAAGATGATATATAGTGCATACATTTAGCGGGATTAAACTAAGTATAATTGTGCAGCACTCCGGGCAGCACTAGTGCTCACTCAGCAAGACACCAGTAATTAGCATGTTGCAGCTGTTATGAAAATTGTCTCTGACTGTCCACAGTACAAATAAGCGCATCTCAAGCATAATGCCTTTCTTTTTTGTTTCACAGTAACACCTTCTTATCACCAAATGGCTGGATAATCACGTATCCAGCTGATTGTGTACTAATGACATAAAACTTTTTTTTTTAAACAAAGAGACTTTATACTTAGGAGTAAAAGGCACGTAACGAAAGAGAGCACCTTTGAGCACCTCCTACCGGGGACGGTGGGAACATCTGGTGACGGTAGACGTCAAGCCTTCTCTGTGCCCGTATCTCTGGGCGACATTGGTCGGGGATGATTCACACGTCGGGACATAGCTGGTCGGACAGACCTGTGTACACAAGGCCTGGCCTGAGGGGGGCTGTAGCCTACTCCACATTACCATCACTCTCATTAGTTTACAGATTCATACAGGGCTCTCAGTGGCTGCAGCTGGAAACGTCGATATTAGTTCACATAGGTATATATAAATCCAGGGATGCATCTCTTAATTACACTTCAATTATACATGAGTTGTTACTGTAATAATCATAATGTATCATAACATGTCATTAAGGCGATTTGAACTGTAACTCTAAGCTTATATTCTGCCGGACTTCAGGCCTTATTCTCTTTAATTGTCCTCATTTACTTGCATAATTCGTATAGCAAAATGCATACAAATTTATTCTTTATTTTGATGGATTGCTGTTGTTTTACATATACCAACTTCCATCTGCCCGCAGATCGTTAAAAATCTCAAATTACCCGTACTACTACCAACAAACCACGTACATTCGAGTCATTTACTAAACTGCATGTTCCACTTACAGTCAACATCCATTACGAGATTTGGACCAGGAGGACCAAGTTGACAATATTACTAACCTACATACGATGCTCATTTCGCAATCCAACGTAGGCAAGGAGATGATTTGGAGCGACCCTTGGATCAGGGCACATTCATAAATTCAGCTATTACCGTTTCAGCAGACTCCTTTCTGTGCCACTCTGTGTACCAGATGAAAAACAGTGTGAAGTTTCTAAGAAACACAGAGAGTAGAATGCCTTTGTGTAAAAGTTAACCTAATCTGTAGGGACCTCAGTCTAATTATGTATATACACACGTTTTTTTAAGAAGTTCTGACTCCACCCGGGACTCCACACACTCCCCCCTTAACACCTCTTAGGCAGAAGTATACGCTTTTGGTAAAGCTAGAACGCACAACATTTTTGAAAATTTTGATCCGCCTGAATGCGAATGTAATTGGTGGAACACTGCCCATTCATCATCAGTTAATTGTTCTGAACATTCCTATAAACATGTTCTGTGGAACTGACCGGAACAAATTTAGTTTCAAACTTGGAATTTGACATCTAACTCCGAAAACCTAGAGGTATGGAGTTTGCCATACTGATTACGGTTTCCATTCTAGACAGACTTGCAGAGCTTTATAGGTGAACCGACCCCATCAAAAGAGCCCATCAAAAGCTGACCT
The DNA here is from genome assembly GCA_936440205.1 of Lepidonotus clava. NCBI lineage: Eukaryota > Metazoa > Annelida > Polychaeta > Phyllodocida > Polynoidae > Lepidonotus > Lepidonotus clava. Next base: position 28,988,698 of record OW387135.1, read on the forward strand.
CCCCCGTATAGATTCTGGCTCTCTGTCGGTAAAAACGACAAAGTCCAAGTCTTACGTTCAGGGCCAACCCGACCACCACATTAACTGTCTCGTCTTTTATACCCTTTACCGACTAGCCTCAGAATTCGCATATAATGACAGTTCAATACAGGCATAAATCGGTTTCTGATGCCATTCTCTAAAGGGTATTAGCGCCATATGGGCACTTTCTATTCGTAATTAGGCGGTCGAGGATCTTTGGATTTTCCGTTGTGTAATTGTCAACATGTCCAAATGACCCAATATCGTTTGATTATCAGTTTCAATTTATAACTCATGATCTATGACATTCGTGCGCTTATTTTGAGCCTTAATTGTTGCCAGTTTCCCCTTACTGAACCGCGTAACCAAACCTTTTCCGATCATGTCTTATTTTTTGTCCGCTAATTGATTTGAGTTGGTAGGCACCAGGTAAAATTCCTCCTGTATAGAAGAGACAGGTGACAATGGCCATGCAGGGAAGTGAGGAGCCTTGTCGCCGCTCACTATTTCTGTCGCATAATTGGTCCCTTGACAATACGTGTATACCATGTACCGTAAGGTCATAGACCCTATTGATTTCGGAGTCGAAGATGCGCAAGGAAATTGAGGATGCTGTGACCTTTTACTTCATGGTTTCACCTAACCCCATGGTTCAAGGTTTAATGGTCTTATCTGTATAAATCCTACAAAGTTAGATAACCAGTACAAATCATATACACGTACAAATGGACCAAGGCATGTAATCCTTTACATGCAGAATAATCCCTCACCACGCAATGTTAAATCAAGAAGTCTAAAGTTGGACATTTTATACTTTTGTATAAGAGGGAAACGAAAGCACTACCTCAGAAATTATGCGCCCAGGTGGGTCATGAACAATCTAATTTATTGTCGGCTGATATATAGTGTATAGCTATATGCTATCCCTATTGATTATATGTTACCAATCCACCCTATTAAACCAATATGATGTTCATGATAGAGAGAATTTATCTTTAATTTTGACAGGAGGGTTCAAACACAGACGTGTGTTATAGGTAGAGTACTAATGGGTGGCAGGGTCTTACAACTAGCCTTGTGCAAAAATCAATAATACCTAGAATGTGTTCAAACAACAAGATTACAAAGTCTCCATGTTATAAACAGTTTTGCATTAATATTGACAGAATTACTTAAGCCACCAGTAACACCTAGGTTGTACTAATATTGCAAGTACCCCATCCACAATCTACCCCACACCCTTCAACCCGGCTAGGCTCTCATATATATTGGCATTCTGTGTGTACGCATCAGTATGCGTGCTTAGTTCTATTTTTATACAAAATCCATAATGCTTCATAGCGTTCCCAGTAACTTTCTCTCGGTATACCAAATATCAGAAGACTCACTATACCAACTGACTGGCTGTGCCATCCCTTGTCCAATATCTAGGGGCATGCCTCATGGCAACGTTTAATTCAATCTAATTTTGTGCGGGCCTCATAGATTAGTGGGCTATTTTTCAACCTGACAGTTTTATCATCTGTGAATAACACCTATAGTGACCAATTTGCCTGGGATAGAATCCATATATATTGAGCTAATACTTCAGTTGGATGTTTAGAATGTGTATTGAGAAATAAAACAATAACATCCAAACCTCACCAGTAGATGTGTAAATTCTAGTTTAGGAATATACGTGAGTAAAGATGTTCCTCTGTGAACCTTCGGTGTGGAGCCTTTAGCCGAAGGGAAGGTGGTGGGTTGTTAGGAAATAAACTACCTCACCTGTCAGGAACCCTTGTTTTTGCCGTGTATAACCCTACCAGGTTCCCTTAAGGCCTGCAGGTGTGGGACGTCTACGCCACGGGCTCCGCTTGTTGTTGCCGCGGGTACCAGCAGTTAGTAGTCCCTAACCCGACCACCAGGGTGCATTCCCATTTGTCTCCTACACTCCACATAAGTCTCCTACACTCCACATTAGTCTCTTAAACTCCACATTAGTCTCCTTCACTCCACATTAGTCTCTTACACTCCACATTAGTCTCCTACACTCCACATTAGTCTCTTACACTCCACATTAGTCCCCTACACTCCACATTAGTCATTAGTCTCCTACACTCCACATTAGTCCCCTACACTCCACATTAGTCTCCTACACTCCACATTAGGCCCCTACACTCCACATTAGTCTTACTTACCCAGATATCCCAGGGGCTGTAAACAGGTCCAGGGAAAATAACTGTAGAATCGCTGGCGCTGCTTAAAACTTAAAATATACATACACTTTATTATATTCCATAATGCTATTAGATGTTTATATCCTTTTGCACTGAGGTAACCCGTCTGAGTATAAATAACTTGAACTGGACGCTAATCGAAACCATAGCGTTCCATTGACCTTTGACTTCCGAAGATGTCAATGTGGTGCACGGGGATAATGTAAGTTATGTCGCATGACATGGTTTCTGTTGTTTAAGACTGTAACATAAGCTTCGGGAGCATCGTCAAAAGGTACCAAGGAAAATGGTGCTGCCTTGATTTAATTTAAAGTGTGGTTACTTGAAGAACTAGGGAGTTGAGTACTGTTAGTGTGAGGTAGTTCCATCAAGGAATGTATTTGCCACATGTGAACTGTTGGCACTGAGGTCAATGGTAACTTGACAATAACATAGCCAACGTGTGCTTTAAGATCTTAAGTTTCTGAGGTCTTTCCGAGTGCCAGAGACAATTTGCCTACCCGCGTCTCCACTGCTACTTTACATCCTTAAACTTTCAACCCAGAACAGATATTGAAAGGAATACGTCAACTTGAATACATCTTCTTTGCCCTAGCCCGCCTTTTAAAACAAGTTGTCCCTCTACTGTTTGTGATAATCCTGACGAATTGGTTATTTATATATGACATACTTTGTACCCACACTAAATTATTCGCTCAGTGGCTCATCAGTTTAGTCAACCTCATTTAGACCAGTTTATGCTTCAAAACTAGTTACTAGTGACAATCAATGAAAAAGCGAAAATGAACATGATGACAGTTTAAGTACAATGGTATTTCTTTCATTTTGCAGGCCCTTCACTGGAAGACAAAAGCGAACAGGCCGAACTATTTTTTCAGAAGGTAAGAAACCATTTCTTTTTTTTTGTCTAAATGCTGCTGAAAGCTGGATATGTTTGGTGGTTTATCATACGGCATCTAGTTTTTACCACACTGGGTGTATTTTGACCCCCTGTAGGTCAGCTGCTGTTTAATAGTACCGAAGTTATTTTGGAGGATGGTGTCAAATGTTGGTAGTGGTATGTGCAAGGAGTACACTTGTTAAGGCTATACTCAACTTACCAGTGGATTTTGATAAGGGTTTAATTACCAAAGTGCTCAACTTACACAGAGTCATTACAAATGTAATCAATAGACTTAGCCTTTTTTGAAATGAATATATATATTCCACAGCTAAAGGTACTCAGTTTGGTTATTATGTACAATATAGTTTTGCAAGTTATCCGGAGACATGTGGCTTGATTGACGCAGCGAATCACATTTTGACGTCTAGGAAATAATATATTACTTTAAATAACATACTACATATCATAACCAGTGGTTATTGTAAATACCAGTCCTCGTTGCTCTGTCAGAATACTCTGGTGAAGCTGATTTTTACATGGTTGAAACAGCATGTGTGCTGGATCTTTTCTACACTACTTATTTGAGTCATTTCATAGTCGTTCAAAACTCCTGAAAAGGATGTAGGATAGGTTAAAGAGCCATTTGTTACACACCATATATCACAGGTATCTGACTGTTGAGGCCTCTCCTTCTCTATGTAGGATTACGTTTTTCTCAGCCGTTCATCCAATTTGCTACAGTTCATTGTTTGCTCTGTTGACACTTAAATTGGTCAATTTTCGGCAGTTCATCGTCCTGACTGCCACCTGTTGTCAAAGGAACGGGTTTCTATGGTACTGAGTCCTTTTGTGAACAGAAAGACTGTCCCTCCGAAAATGGTAACACTGATATTTATCTGCACCAATGCTGAAACCCCGCTATCTTCTCAGAAGATGTACTGTGTATTCTTAATGGGCCCTAGTTATAAGTTGAGGAGTTTAGAATGTTAAGGACATTGGCAGCCTTTGGTGTGATTTGTCATTTGGCTAACCATATACTTTATATTGTAAAGATTACTTCATGCTATAGTAAATCATTATTATTCTGGGTTCTTCGGTTTTTAAATGAATTTTTATCATTGAACAACGTAACTTGCATGTTCTTCCAGTTGTGTAGCTAATTTGAGTTTATGAGCGTTATTTTCAAAAAAAGTTGTGGGAGAAATCATAATGTAATTGAAGTTGAAAGGAAACAGACAGGTAGTGGGTAGGCCCAATCATATTTGGTTACAGACTTTGCAAGTGGCTGAATGCATATATTTAGGCATTACTTTCTGTCATTTCAATACATATTTGTCGCGATTTGCAATCAAAACCATAAAACCAGACAATGTGGACCAACGCCTACTACCTAATAATAAATGCTCCCGCATTGTCTTTACAATTAACCTTCAATCATCTGGTCATGACTTAAGCATTGAAGCTGACATAAAGACTATAGCATAGACCTACCCCCTAAGCCTGAGTGGGCTAGTCACATTGATCAATAGCTTAACAACCAAAAGCCGCCAACCAATTAACCTACAGCGATTTGCTGTCAACAAAAGATTTGCCATTTCCCCTCTCGGGTTCTCTGCAACACTAACCATGATTGCGATGTGATTTGCCGGGTAGTTATGTGATAATGGCACCCAATATATGGAAATATTCATACTTTTACTTTCAATATATATGAGGTAGAATAGTCCCGTAGGCCTATATAACTCCATTTTGTAGCACTCTATTGTTAAGTAGGCTCAATAGTATAAGTGGGAGAAAGGTCGATGCTAGTATTCGAGCAGCTCTCAATGTAACCATGGTAGCAGTAAACATAGCCGTGAGCAGCTCACCTTCAACATAAACACGGACTAGTTGACTGTTCCAATGACGCCATGCTCGACATGGACATGTCCCACCCTGTGTCACTGCGTGTAGGCAATAACAAGTCAGTACTGTGGGACGAATACATGCAGGCCTGTGTACATAGGAATATGCATGAACATATAAATCAGGCTACATAAGCAAGGGCGTTAGGGCAAACTGTGCTGATCTCATAAACCCAATTGTATGCTCTCTCAATATCAATGATCCCATAGAAAAATGAGTAGGCTATTGTTAATTATGCAAAATAGATTCTTCCAGTTGACTATACAAACCATTGGAGCAAAATGAAAAAAAAAAGGAATAAAATGTTGATAATTGAGATTAGTAGTAGAATCTTAAAAGGAAGAATTTTATCATGATCGTATAAGTATTTAAACATAACATAACAAATTAGTCTTCTCTGAGTCGCCAGTCCCTTAACTTCTTTCTATGCCATAGAAAATGCTACGATCCCTTCGACTCAGCACAGTGACCGTTCCCCTTAAGGCTGAACCATGTCTGGGTAGTGGCAATGGTTGGTTCAAACTTTCTTGGCTTCCTCATTGGGTGGGCTCGGGCAATCGATACAAGCCCTCACACAGGCACACAGATCACATGCAACATGTCTACAGGTCACAACACCTGAACCTGGGCTATTTAACCCCAGCAGACACCCACCCAGTAGCCGCAGTCACGGACGGCCACTGTCTGGTTGCCAACAAACCCCCTGCACCCCGGTCTATGTGGGGTGGTTGCCAAGCCATATGTTCGCGGCTGGGGTGGGGAGTCCCCAATGTTGTATTGTCGAGGCTCACGCTTCTACAAGAAGCAAGATGTTGAATAAGGAGCTCCTGATTTGACACCTTGCCTTTGAAATAATGCTTAGGAAATGTAATAATGACATTCAAGCATGAGTGGCATGGATGGGTATAAATGTATAGTAAAGGAAATCCATTGTGGAAAAAATTGCTTAAAGTGACGGCAATATGACACAGGCTGAGATATTGGAACATTTTAGTTCTGTGTATTTAATGGTAGATAATTGTTTCTGTTTGGGACTTGTTTACGGTGATGCCGCCACCGTGTTTTAGAGGATATGAGAAGTCATGAAATCTTGTAATAGGTTTTGAAATAAACCAATTACGTGAATAATTGACGTCTTTCATACAAAATCCGTTTGAAGTATCAATTAGGGTGTTTGTAAGATAGGATATACTTACAAAAAGCCACGTGTCATTTCATTTTGCTAAATCTGTGTAAGGAGTGTCTTATTAATTAATTTCCTTCTTTAGATAATATACCTAAATAAAATTTCTGAACAGAACATGAATAAATGTATTTTTTTATTTGATAATGATTAATGAGTCCCCGTGCCATTTTGATCCCTGTGTGGTTTCAGAAACAGTTTTTATAGTATTTATGAATGGTCATAGTTTGGGCTGTGGTTCATAGAAAGGCGTTACAGTATTGATTAGTATGCATTTTATGCTAATTCTACATTCTACAATTCATTCACCATTGCAATAAAAAAAGTTAATTTGACAATTGGACAGATTCAACAGGATGTCCCCCTAGTGAATAGAACATCTCTTCCATTTGCTAAACGATATATTTCATGTTTATTAGGCCTATAGATTTTCATTAACAATGTCGTACATTAGTTCGCCAGGTCACTGTTTGCAAATTACTAATAATCATAAAACACCTAAACCGTCAACGCACGTACCTGTTAATGATTTTTATGACCCAAGAATTGAACGTACTGTTATAGCCAGTGGGATGGTCATTTGAGGCACACGTGACTAAACTAGGTGAGATTAAGTAAAGTCCCCTGCAGGGCCAACGTTCCGTGAATGACCCTCAGGCCTCAACTCACCTACTCTCAGGACAAACGTAATTTTTCCCATTTGGTGCAATATGGGCTAACATCTGGAATTGGTTTATTCCCACGATGTTCAAAAGCTTTGTAATAAAATACCCCTTTTGGTTGGTTTACCCCTTAAATGAACCACCCAAAATTTTGCGGAACTGCAGAAGAAATGACAAACTTATTCACAGTCCCTATGATTGAATGCGTTGATCATAAAAAAAATAAATTCAAAAGAAAAAAAAAGTGTTTTGGGAAAACGCCACACGTATTTTTGCACATATCACCGGTCGTGTAGGACTACGGATTGATTATCAATTTGAATAATTTTAACACACACTCCAACGCTTCCTTATATAAGGAAACCCTTATGTCTACCCAGGTGTATTAGTTCTCCAGCTTCAAAAGTCAATATAATTATAGGCTACATATACTAATTGCTATAAATCGGATGATTTCCAATTGTATTTAGACACCGCACAGATAATTGCCTTATGATTACCCTTGGGAGTCAGGTGTGATTTGTTCCAATCAACTAGGTAATTACGGCTGACTGAAGCCCTCAATCTCTTGTCAGGTGTCAGGCTTTGGTCATTTGATGATTACTTTCACTCATTTAAGGTGTGGAGAACAGGTGTGCCGGGTCAGGTGTAACAGCGTAGGGACCCACCTGAAACAGGTTGTCAGTCTCCTCCGGTGTAGAAATACCTGCACGGTACAGTTTGGGTACATCCTCAATAGAACAGATGATGTGTAATCCAATGGATCATTTAATAAGAGTACTTTGGAGATGTAACATGTGTCGATTAAGGTAGGCCTGCGTGCATATTTCAACATTTATATACATTTTGAATAACTCGTTTTCGTAGTCACTTACTTTTAAGATTGCTAAATTGGGAATATGGCAGACAAGGCAAACAGGTTGGTCATATTTCTCTGATTGCTACAAAAATAGTTATCGTCTGGGAGGGGTCATCCCAGCCTAATATTTTGTTGTTGTGGTCCTGTGTCCTCACATCATTGTTTTATCACATGTTTACGACTGACACTAGAAGTCACAGAAAATACTGAGAATTGTCATAACCCCATCTTCGTTTAGAATACATGTTGTTGTTGCAGCATCTTTGGGAAATATAGCAGCCTGCGATATTTATATGGCATCGAGTACACTTGGGAATTGTATCATCTGCCGTTATTACGTGACCAGCTATTACAATAACAAGATAGAACTTTGGAAATCCGAGAGCTTCAAAATGTGCACTTGCTTATAAGTAGTAGGGTTAGCACAGTGGTAGAGCATTGGTCAACTATGTTCCAAAGGTTCTGCATGGCTCCATCTTCAAATTCAATTTCATGCAAAGGTCAGTGATTTTGACTAGGCATTTTCATGGATGTGAATGATTCCGTCCCCTGGTTTGACAACAATATATCTCATTTCTATTTACGTTAAAAAGAAAGATAAATAAATATTACTGGCCCCTTGTCTTTGCAATAGATTGAAGTATACTTACTTAGAGCGATGTGGAAAAGTACGAATAGAACATTAACTTTCTGGCGAAATATTATAGTGACAATAACACCAGAAACCAAATCTTTTCAGACATCATCAAATACAAAACCGCTAGACAATCACTGGTGTATTGTATTTTTAGTACGAACTGAACATGAACAATGTGAGCAAAAAAAGAAACTTATTTCAAAAGTTCTTATGGTATGAAAAGGGGTGAATGAAGGTAAATTACATTATGTAGCTACATTTACATGCCTCTTTCCTGTGTAAAGATACATTTTGTGACTCTCTGAAAGCCTGTGAAAGACGTTTAACATAAAACTTGAATGTTAAGCCATTTGTCACTCTTGGTGGATCAGAGGATGCGTGGGCAGTAAAATGAGTGGATTGATGTAAGAGTATAATTTTACCACTTAAATCTTTAGCTCTCCCACCATAACAAATGGCCTCTTTTTGTCATTTCTAAACGACAATAAGTATACCACGCCAGTGTTCTTCTTAAAGCGTGTCCTCCTCACTAACCTGAAACCAAGAAAAACTTTTGGCCCTTTGTCACTTTTTTTTCCTACAATGATTTGAATCCTTCCTGTATAGTGCGTGCGCCAAACTAATAATGTTACCATAAAACTATACGCACAGTCATATCTTTACTTAGATCTGCCCTTCAGTAAGTTTGTTAGGTTAGGTAAATGTCTTAGAATAGTGGTATTTTTGGGACAAGGACATTAAGGTGAGAGGAGCGGGGACATGCTGCAGATGAAATGATAATCCGTTTTATAGGTTATCCGGGGGTGGCCACGAACACAAAGTAGAAGGCTGACCCCTTCAGGTCACCAACCGTCTCCACCAACACGAAAATTGCCTATTACCTGCGTGTCGATCTACGTCTACGAACCCCATATAGTATCTACAAAATTATACACCAAACATAAAACTGATTGGATCCATAAAGCTGACAACTACCTGTAGAAAAGTCAGACTGGGGTTACATAAAACTCGATCCCTGTGTGTCAGAGACATGCAAGGTAAATTGGAACAACGAAAAATCTTACACTTGTCATGTAGTTTCTTTCTTCTATTAAATACTTGTTTGGAAATGGATTGGATCAGTGACTTGATAGTGCTGAGGAGTTGATGTGGCCACTTAAAGCCATATTATACTGTTAAAGAAGTCAACGAGAAGCTTCTATCACCATGTATTGGATTGTGTGATACATTTGGTCACAATAAATAGCCAACAGCTATTATTGTAAAGCTCAAGATAGCTACATTCATCTTGTATTAGAATGAGTTAAAAGTGTTACTTTTCATTACAGATTGGGAAAGGAAATTTCCTATCTAGGAAAATACATGTGAAATATATAGTCTATATTTACGCTAGAAACTAAGAATATAATAATATAATATAAACATAATATAAATATATCATATGCTATTTCCATAGAAGTAGGTGAGCTTCTGTTCTCCTTCAGTTGATATAGTTCTCAGAAAACATTGGCTGGTCTGATTTACGACCGTTGCGGTATTCGGTTGTTAAATACCCTCACGTGTCTCCAGGTGATGTCCACCACACCTTGACCATCGGTCAGTGCCAGGTAGAGCTCCTCCACCTCTTGTCCCAAGGTGTAAACATCTCATTGGGCCTGGACCGACCACCTTCATCACCCCTAGCCTGCATACATAATCACCCAATTCTCACCTCAGCTTTTCCTGGAGGCTAAATTCCACCACCTTAGAAGATGGTGTCCTTGGGTTTTTTAAGGCTAGGGTCAATAATCTGTATTCATCAATTAGCTGGTTAGTATCCACAAGTGCCACAGGTCTGAATTTCTGGATTTCTTTCAATGTGTACTTCTGTCTCATCACGTCATTTGTTTTGTTTTCTTGGCCAGGTATGTGACAGGTGGAATAGACCTTGTGCAGACATAGCCACTTGTTTTCTTGGGGTTATCACAATAGACAAGTGCTTTTAATAATTCGGCCTTCTTTGAGTAGGCCTTCTTTGAGTAGGCCTAACAGCTGAGAGTTAACAGCTGGTTAAACCAGAAATTTAAAGCTGCTAGAAATAGTACAAAGCCATGGAATATGACTAATAAGTTATGAAATATCCCAAAGTCATGAAGTCATAATTAATATATACATACGGAAACTATTTTAACGATTACATGATTACCATATTGCGTCCAGATCCTATCTGGAGAGTGTGACACACTATTTGCCTAACGTTTATAGGAATACGTACTGCATTAATAAGTGAAAGAACAATTAGAGCCGAGAGCTAGGTCCGAGGCGAAGAATAGGCCTATAGTCTTATTAGCTACACAATATCATTTATTATTCTCAGGTAAATAAGGGAACTCCTAACGATGATTGAAAACTCTGGAAGGTACTTATGTGCTATTGTGTTAATTATCTATGTTTGCATTGTTGCAGGTTATGCAAGAAACAGAAACGCAAATCACGTGGCCTTCAAAACTGAAGATTGGCGCAAAGTCTAAAAAAGGTATGTACAGACGTGGGATAGCCGTTGTTCACTAATCAAGTAGGTATGGCGTTATTCATCCGTGGAAATGTGTCATTTGCCATTAATTAGAGCAATAGACACTACTGAGGAGGGAAAAGAATGCTCACCTAAACCTCGATTGGTATATAGAGAGAATGGTGGAGGTCGTAGATCTAGGCACTGCATTCCGAGTTTTTATAATGCTTGAATACAATGACGTCGTTATAATATAAATCCTGCACGATATGTTGACTCGTTCTAAATAGTAGGTCAATTGACTTGTTTCCCTATACGCTACGATTACGTAGTCAAAAAGAACTCTCTGCCTCTAAAAGGTTTGTTATGACTCTAACATGTACCTCCCTGTCACAAGCTTTATTTTATCAGAGCGTTAAGCTAACAAAGTTTTTATTTTCTTAGGAATGGTAACTTCTCATTTACTTCATTTACAGATAATGAAACTATGCTAAACCGATACCATATATCATTACAGCCCTAATCTGTCGATGCTTTAATTACTTTTGAGTAAAACAGAATATTGCTCCTCTTTTCGATTAAAACGGGTACCCATAATGATATTGCATCCCCACAATGTATTTCTAGATAGATTACATTTTAATAAACATATAAACCTATAGGTATACAAAAATAAGCCTATAATATTTATAATTATCGCGAAATTAATGGTAGGCCCTAAATCTTTGTATTTTCATTGTTTCTCCAATTATACTTTTATAATTGAAACAAAATCCAAGTAGTGCCTACTTCAGGCCTTTATGTGTACCTTTGGGTGTCTCTCCCTGGATCAGTGGTCCGTGACGTTGTGGGGGGAACCTTTGGATCTAGGCCAACCTGAGAAAACAACCATAGCTACCTCCGCCTCCCTGCACCTTGCGTCTGTTGCTTGGCAACGGGCCAAGATGGCTGCGCTGCGGGTACCACGTGACCCGAGGCGCCATCTTGGGGTTGGAGATGGCACTTTTGGACGCCTCCATCACACCTTGGTGGGGTCATAAAGGGATATTTGGAAAACCCTGGAGGAGACACTGACAGGAAGCCTTCCCCAGTGGTCCCTATTGTTATGTGAATCTAGTCAGTGAAGGACAAGATAAAGATAAACCGAAAAGTGGTTTAGAAATAACCTCACACAGAGGCCTACCTACCCCTATCTTTTTTTATGAGTCTTTTTCTTAAGGGTAATTATTCATAGTTAGGGACTGGATTAGGCCTATACTATTTTTGTCTCCTGGTGGTTATCTAACTACATGAGCGGATCCAGAGTCAGTGCTCTTGGGGGGGGGGGGGGGGGCAGACCCTGACTCCCCTTATGAAAATGAAAAATAAAAACCAGATTTCCACAGGTCCTCTAATTTTAAGATGTCCCCCCCCCCCCCCCCCCCCCACGGATCCGCCACCTTGTATGATGTCGTTTGTAATGCCAATGGACATTGGGTATTTGTGATCACCGTGTATACATACATGCGTTTGGAAGTCAGTGCGCTATAATGCTTGAATCCATTTTACACGAAATATTCAGGACAAAAACTGTTCCCGTTAGAGGATATTAGAGTCAAACTGTACCTATAACCATGTGCCTTCAAACTTATAGCCAAAAGTTTACGACATTAACTCCATGTGTACATGGGAGGGACATGATTAAGGCTGTCACTTTTCACCAGTTTTTGCTACATTATTCAATTCAAATGTGCTTGTTTTTATGCCATATGCCATTTTAGCCCATTACAAATCAGTCATGTTGCTTTTGAAGGTTATTATCTCCCAAGACGTGCTATTAATCTAAGAATACACCTAGACAATAGGGGTACGGTGGCAGAACAGGTGGACTGCGTGATTATATCTAATATTAGTAATAATGTTACATGTAGCGGCACGTATCAAGATTTAGATACAATTCTGTGCCGTCTCGTCACTGTCTTATCTGTTTGTCCTCAGTTAAAGTTACTACTCTAGATGTAATTTGATGATGTAATTATTGGACAGTCTGGCTGTTTATCTTGGCGGAATGGTAAGAATATTGATAATGTAAACACCAGAGTAACGTAGTTTACATCATTAGAGTTGATAAGCCTGTAAGAAAATACTCAAAGTAAAACCCCGATGAGTGGCTTAACTCAGATTCCATTTTGAAGTATACCATCATGTTATACCTAAGACGGTATTTTGTAAGTTGTTTTGTAATCTGCACGGACATTATGTATGTTTTGAAAGGTCGTAGAGGAGGGACATGCGTATCTTTCGGAAGAAACCGAAGTGAATGTAATTGGCTGTTAGTAGACACGTAGGCCTTTAGGGTATGCGGGTTCCTGGGTTCAGGTTAACATTTTTCTTGTGTGAGGTAAGCATTCATATGAGAAAACCCCCAATGTTTTAAACACATTTCTGAAAATATAACTGCATTTGCAGTGTTCTTGCCTTTTTTCACATAGGATGACGGTTGACCTTTTTTTTTGTGGCTAGATTCATTAAATAACACTGTGAGTATATAAATACAAGAATGTCGAGAATGCCCTACCCAAGGGTAACCTGAGGGTGGGGCAATAGGGTCTATTCATAGGGTAGTCAGAAGAACCTACCTTTTGGTACCTACCCCGATGGTTCCGATAACTCAGGCAGGTAGGGCGGTGAGGAAGGGTCTATTTAAGTACAGGGGTTTAATACGTCAGGCGCAAGGTCAGGTGGGGGATTGACCCTTGACCTCCGACCCGGGTCAGGGTGCTGACACACCCCCCCCCCCCCAACCACCCCATGCGGGTTGAGATCCCTCACCCTCAGACTTCGGCAGGCCTCAACCCACAACGCTAATATTTGGGTCTTTTTTGTTCAATACAGTGGCGGATTTAAAGGGGGGCGCCCCCACCTTTTTGGGCAAATTTTAGACTTTTTTAATGTAAAATTCGGCCAAAAAGTAATTAAGGAAGATTTTTTCCAATAGCCCCCCCCCCCCCCCCTTTCAAAACCCTGGATCCGCCACTGCAATAGGTAGTTGTTTTGGGTCTTATGAGTAAAATTTAACCTACAGTGGACAGTATCCACCGCAACCAATTTGCTTTTAAAAGTTTATTCGTATGCCCCTTAGGGATAGCTTATATACACATTTCTGAAATATAGTCTATTTGCTGGCATATATTATTTAAAGCACCACCTTATTGGCTATAGAGAATCCAGATGGGATGGTTCAGCCTCCATACACATGGAAATCCAGATTACGTTTCCAAGAAAGACCAAAAGGCTGGCCTGCATCCTGTCCTAACACATTTAAATAGACCAGGTTGTTTAACATCGCACAAGTTCTCGGATTTCGAAATCCGTCGAAGAGCACGACATATTCCAAGATTAGCTACCAAAACTAATGCTCCCCTCACTTGTAAGTTGTTGGACGGATGGATTGTACAACATGCCGCGGTCATGTAAAATTGATGTTATAGAAGGAATGGGAATAACCTGCGACTAACATTTTAATAGTGAGACAGGAATGATAGGAAGTATCCTATTCTTTCAAGATAGTTCATTTTCCATTTCCAAAGGATTCTTGATTCTTTGAAGTTGCGTTGTATCTATTTTTCCACAGTGGGCTTTTCGAGTACATATACAAACAAATAATAAATATCAGGTGGTTTGCTTGCATATGTTCTAAACATGTAGTGTACATGTCTTAAGAAACACAAGAAAAAGACAACTTTTCGTATGTCTGTAACACTTCCTTGTTGGTGAGCTGCTCACGTTACCTTGTACAAGGAGCATTTGAGCAGCTCGGGCGGGTGTGGTCAGAGAAGGCTGTATGAAGTACAGCCGCCAACAGCTGCCGACTGCAGCCCTCAATACATACATCACTCGGCCCTGTATCCATCACCACATAGCTGTTTGACGGAGCGACGCCCGAGGCTTAATGAAAAATCCCAAACACGTGAAATCGGTTGAAACTAAGCCCTAGCACAACAACTGAACTACTCCGGGTGCAAACTACTCTGTTAAACTCGATCCCAGCCCTGTTTTGTTCTAGTCTTTAATAAGTTTGAGCGCTTTTTTTGCCGCTTTTGATTTTTGGAGATCTAAAGTACGTTCGTGTGAAGAGCAATATGCATAATTGAAAATACATATTAGATAATGATAAGTTGTTCAATTATTCTTCTATTTTTACCCTCCTTTTTTGGCGAATTTAGACTGGTTTTAATACAAAATTCTGCCAAAAAGTCATTAAGGAAGATTTTTCCAATAGCGCCCCCCCCCCCCTTTTTTTTTTTTTTTCTTTTTTTTTTTCAAAATCCTGGATCCGCCCCTACCTTGCTTCATCGGATGAAACGAAACTAGTTAAGACTTCGTGTTGTTTTCGGTATTTCCACCGAATAGAATTTCTTCCATGGATACTTTAGCGACTCCGGTTCGTGATCTTACGACACACGGACTTTTCAACATTCAAGAACTCGTCACTTCCCATGATGCTTAGAACAGCGTCCCTGACCACTGCCTGAAACTGATATAGGGAACTTTCGAAGTTAAGCCTATATACTAGGGTGGGTTGGCACGGAAGAAATCTATAGTTTCTTGTGCGTCATGTCAAATATTTCTTTTTTAAGCATAGTTGTTGTGCATTAGGGTGTGTCCATATAGTTGTGATCATGCCCGATCATGCAGTCACGGTGTATTATTGTAGAAGTCTTGTGGCTAGTGTGGACTTGATACTCCAGTCTGTCCTCAGCCAGATCAATTCTTAATTTAACACCTACCGTCGTCGGTGGTGGTACGACAGTCTATTCGTTCTTAAGCATTAAAGCCTGAATAAATACACAAAGACTTTTTTCAGTCTTAAACTATCTAGGCCTATGACCAGTTTTAAATTCTGACTGTAAATCCTCCCTCAATATTTTATTTTCTGAAACAGGGATCCGCTACCGATACTGACAGTGACAGATAAAGGGACTACATGTTATCAATCGATCATTGGACATACACTTGAAAATATTATGATAAATTGAAATCTAAGTGCATTCAAGTGCAGCAGTGCATCATTCAGAATTCAAAGCAAAACTAAGCAATGCAATTCCCTTTTATACCTATATAAACCGAATGAGGCCCAAGTTCTAAATCCCCTGGTGCCTTTTCTTCCCAAAGCCACTCACAATGGCTAATTTGTAGAGGGGGCTAAGGCGTGTTGATTCTGCCGCCGGGGAGGGCGACTCGGCGGATAAATCAAGTCAACGAACGTCTTCAGGAAGCACGGAGCGTTCTTGGCTGGGGATTAGGCCTCTCCAGAGAAGTGCAAAGTTTGAGTTGGGCATAGGGTTACAGTCAGGGGGCTGAAGGCGGCTCCTGTCCCCTCCACTGACCTGACGGCCTGGCAAGGTGCTCTATACCCACACATAGATTAGGCCTGGGTGTATTTGTATACACAGGTGAACTGCGGCTGGATTATTTGTCCAGGTAGGAATCCCTTAATGCCTCTCACAAAGGGGGCCTGGGGCTGGCAGGTCAGATGGCACACGTAGGTGAGGTGTGAAGATGCACCCAGCACGCACACGCACTGAGCTGAGGAGGGGAGATGCACCAAGCACGCAAATGGATCAAGCTCAGGACGGAATATGCACCAAGCACGCACATGCACCTAACTGAGGATGCACCCAACACACATTCACACCAAATTCCCAAATTGAGGTGTGAATTAAGATGCACCTAGAACACACATGCACAAAACTGAGGTGTGAAATATAAGATGCATCCAGCATTCAAATGCACCAAAGTCGAGTTTGTACAATAGGCAGGGCGGTTTGGCCATGACTGCGTGGCCACTTTTATACACCTGAACGGCCAGAAGCTTCGTATATGTGAACTACATGTGTCATAACATCGATCTAGTATAGGTTGGGTCCATCCTGACTTGCCTCTGGAGATTATCGGGAGGAAAAGGGAAATTACAGAATGTAAGCCCCAGACTTTCTCTAATGCAATGACGCCGCTACCGTTCTTTTTGCAAAGGTCAGTTAGAAGAGGATTATACAAACATATATAATACCTCATTAGGTGATGCACCCTGACTGGGATATTTGCATATGAATACCGAATGTTTTATGGCCCTAGCATATAATATGACTGCATTACCTCAAATTATGATAAATCCATGCGGCTTGTGTTGCGGGGGGACGTCAAAGTATAAGAAACAGACAATACCTTAAGATGTAATACCACCCGTGCGTAACCGACTCCCTTTGTACATCGAGAAAATAACAGCTATTAATGGCAAAACATACTCCCAACATGGATCCTGCAACATAAAATATCTATTTATGTGGTTTCATATACGGCCCTCAGGGTGTTCTATCCTGTCATTAAGAGACACAACGAACCAAGACCAGAAGTTTGAAAAACCTTGTTAAAAAAAGACAACAGCCAATTGGTTATTCAGTGGGAGTAGAGAACGCAATATGAGCATTGGAATAAAAATACGTCAATGTTTTATCCCCATATTACATGTCTTTACCTATATCTAATGTTTGCAATAAACACGTTGACTGAAAAGACATAGACATAAGAAAAGGAAATAAGCTGAGCGAGTAAGTCACACAACATAAAGGATCCCTGTAGTCTATACAGCTCAACTCACCTGTAGTCCCTCAAAGCCTTAGAATATCATAAACATCTTCCATAACGGCTCCTCCATAACACAACCAAGCCTTAGGGAATCTTAGCTAGCTTGAATCCGCACCAAAATACATGGAATTCTACACCAAAATACCATTCTGTTTTACTACCACCAAACAGGAATAAAAAGATAATATTTTTTCAGGATTTAAACATTTAGTTTTTGTAGCTATTCTCAGCTTTGACCAAAAGGAGAGGAGACAGTTCTAATCGCACCAATCCATCACGTGACTGCTGTAGGCGCGCCCTGGTGGTGACGGTTGGTATAATCAGTTCCAGCGAGCTGTCCTCAGACGTTCATCACCGGGCCCCTCCCTGCCCCCATCTCCTCGTACCAAACACACCCTAGAGGGGGGCACTGACTCTTAATTCAAGGTTAACCCACTGCCAAACTACCGCCCCTACTTTTCATGACTGACCGCTCCTGAATTTTAGTTGACTGCCTCTTATTTTGGGGGTTTGCTGATCACCGCCCCAAAAAAAACAGAGTGGTCCAATACCATGGAATTGAAAAAATATACCAAAATTGATTAGGAAAACTCCTGATAAATTGTCCTTAGATTTGTTGTGTGAAGTAATGTAAATTTTGATATAAAAAAAAGTTAAGTTATTGCCCTATATCGTTCTACGGAAGTAGTCCTCCTTATTGGCATAAAAGGTTCTGACGTCGACGCCCACTGCTCCCACTCTACAAATCATTGTGGTAGTTGGTACCCTTTTGAGACCAAAGTGCCCCCCCCCCCCCGGCAGACACTCAACCCCCATAGGGGTGGGTCAGGGTCTTCGTTTTTACTGTGCTTGACATGGGGCTAACAGAACTGGCCCAAAACCTTCACATTTCACTCGCCCCCAGACTATATTTGGAAGCATTTGGGACCATTTTGGCGGTCTTTGTTTTGAGCCCCCACCCAACTTGTGTATTTGAATGGGATTTCTTCTTGTAAACACTGATGTGGAAATAGAATCCACCTGACCTTAGGAGAGGTTGAATGACGTCGGCCGTTTCTGCACCTGTGGGAATTAACTTTAAAGCAGTTCTAACAAAGTCTTTTCAGAAAGAAATGTTTTCTTAAGTGCCAAAATGTTTTATAATGTCACATGTTTTATGTACGTGATTATCCTTAACGGTAATTTTGTGCAATTTAAGGAATAAATGGCAGGTCATTATGATCAGTGATACTCGTCCTTCATCAGATAATACCTAGTAGAATTATACTGATTTGTGTATATTATATACTTTTTTGTCTTCTTCCTCGCCTTGACATGGAGAAGAGTAATTTAATCTTTTGTATAGAGACAAAATACAATGTTTCCGGGTAACTCCTGCTGCTATCAACTATATGACTTTTTCCTGCACATGGACAGGTTGGTAGATTTTTCGCTCTATGCACTCACAATTTTTGAACCTTGATTTGGCCGACAATAACTCAAAGTCTTTGATAAGTTGTGGACCGATTAAGGAGAAAAATGCATGAAAATGTCTCAGGATACCACGGGAGATGTCAATAAAGATAAACGTAAGTTTGACTTAGGACCCGCAGCACATGATATGAAAGCCGGGGGAAAAATTGTGGTAAGCAGCCCATCTCAAATTGCCAATTTGTTGCTCGGGGCGTCTCGTTCTTTCTCGTTTGTCCTCGTGCTGCGCGAGATCTGAGCCAATAGATCGTAACGGGCTGCTGAGTTGACCTTTGGGAGCCCGTATTGACCCCATCGTCACAGGTGGGTGATCAGGGACAGCAGAGTTAGTGTTAGAGCGCTGTTGTGGGGGTGGGGGGGAGGGATCTGGGAATTATTGTGAATTAGGCGGACGTCGGCAGCCCTACCGTTAGGCCTGTATTCCACATGCCAATTTTGCTTCTAATCTTATAAATCGGCAGTGTGAATTAATTTTACATATGGACATGTTATAAATGATCACTAGAAAGGTTTTACCATTTTCTTTCTTATGATTTAGGATGTATCGTTTCATGACCTATTCTCTAATGATGTTAAAGAAGTGCAAAATCGTCAGCATCAAAATCGCATAGTGGAATAGAGGCTTAACTTGCAGACACGGTCTGGTGGAGACTTACAAACCCGAGCTAGGCGACTCAATCACCAACAGGAGTCGTTGAGCGCCTATGGGGAGGCGTCGGTGGGACTGCCTTCGTGGGGATTAAGTTGCTCATCTGTAAACATGAGGTATCTTAAAGAGACAGTAATGTACATAATAGAGAATTAACCAAGGAATGATTGAGCATGTAGATTTAGATCAAGTGTTAGCGTAGACAAGATAGATACGCTCAGGGGTGGATCCAGAGGGGCGTCCAGGGGGTCCTGACCCCCCCCCCCCCCCCCACCCACACACACACACCCTCACACGAAATGGTGAAGCAAACATGTCTTTATTTTCTTCTTGAGGAAAGAGTGGACAAGAATGTTTTAAAGCTGGACAACTACCTTTTTGATCTTCCTCTTTCGGGGGGTTGCCAGGAAGGTTAAATGAGAAATAAAACTATAGTTCTGTGAATTGATTTAATTTGTTTAGGTTTTTATGCGCGAAATCATTTACCTATTATTGTCAAGTAGATCACCATGGTAGGATGATCCAACGTTGAGATATCAACACGGATATAAATATGAAAATTGACCTTAAATCCACGCATGCGATTGGTGGCAGCGTTTATCTAACTTTTAGATAAGCCGAGTAGAAGTTATCTTAGACCATATCACAACCATACTGTTAGTCAACAAAAACGACAGGACATTTCAACATTATTTACCACCGATGGAACACGCAATCTATATTGGTCCGTGTTCACAAAGATATATAAAACATTAAACCTGGATTTAGAATGGCCATGTCAGAAAAGAAAAGTAGGCAAAAAAGTAAGTATTACTTTAATACTTGAATTGTCAGATTTCAGATTTACGAATAGAAATTGATACGGTATATACACTCGGTACCTGTTTGTTTATAGTCACCGATTAGTGCACTGGGTACTTTGATACTCCACATTGAACGCTATACAACATGTGAGAATAGTTGGAACTTGGGAGTAAAATCCATGTCGAATTCCAACGGTACAACGTCCTTTATAAAGTCTAATTCAAAGACGAGGGCTGATTCAGGTATATTTGAATAAAGAGGGACTCATATGTTTAGAGATAGATTAGATTTACTTTACTTCATACAAACTAACGCATAGATTTGTATAATATCCCAATGGACCAAACTGCTCATACATACATGCAAGGTACATGGATAATGAAAAACATTTCTTTAATGTGTATTTAGATTATTCAAGGTGAAGAAATGAGTGCGATCTTTTGACACTTAAATTGAATAAATGAACTGTTGCAGTTGAACAGATTTCTTTTGATTAATTCTAGTAAGGAAACGTAGTTAAATTAATGACAAAGGACTCGATCAGTAGCCACACTCCTAATCAGTTCTCTGTCAAAATATATTGTTGTAGTGAGTGTTCTTAGACTAGACATAGTCCTAAACCGGTTTGTTATTGTAGCTACAAGTTGCTAAAAGAAACCTTTGATATGTATAGACTCTTAACTTCCTAATTGGATACACTTTAGAACCAATATCTCAACGTAATCAGAATATCAATATTGTTTTCAGAACATGTAAATATTGATTTGATATGTAATAGGCACTACCGATTTGACTCCCGTGCAAAACTGTACATAGTGATTGAGTGGTGCATACGATTCTTATTAGGCCCAGTGCCTTGCGGTTTTCATTCCCTAATAACCATATGATATCTATATTTACATAATATCAGTGTTTGTACGTGTCAAAAACTGGGACGCTCGGTAATCAAAGTGAAAGGGATGCCCTTGGTGGTAGATATCATTAGTCACTGCCATATCTGTAATCCGCGAACACTGTCCCATGAAAATCTCTGATAGCAGTGACACCAAGTTCCGGACCAAAGTGCGCACAACTGCGTATTCAGCACCTCAAAAAAGTAATAGTCTCATGAGATTACTTTTTATGTAATTAACATTATGGGGACAAATGACAGACTTTCCTCATGTTTTGAGTAGTTAATGATCAATGGAAATAAGACTTTTCAATGCTATATTCGATTCAAAGGTGATGTTTTTATTTTTTTCACTTTTTCTATTTTCTAACGTGATAAACATCTACTTGGGTAAAAGATAAAGACAATGTTCTGAACTGGGCCGACCTTTGAATAGCTTATTTTGGCATCAGACTTACCCTTCCCTTAGAGATTATTCACCTACTCAGTTGAACGCACAAAGACTGAACACTGTAGGCTCTGTATTCTGGCTCCCGTTACTTCCCCAGATATAGATCTTCCTCTCCTCTATTACACCTTTAAGGATCAAATGCCTTCATGTCATGAAGAAAATATGATGGATCTTTCTATACATTATCCTCATTTGGTGATTCGTGTGAGCAAATTAGTACAAAATGCTAGCCCTGTTTGGCCTAATACAAAACCAACAGACGCTGACAAACCAAAGACTGATCAAGACAATTGGGATTTGTTGGGAGAGACATAGTTATGATCCCGTCTTTATGAATGGTAATGTTCGAGGTAAACGCTCTGATGAGTTGGCTTGGAAGTGGTCCGGTAAGATGAATACCACCTTACAAAGGTGATGGTTGCGAGTTGGGTTGGCATCATCTAAATGATGCCTACCTACTTTTTAGTGTTGCAGAAAGGGGACTCTAGAAGTTGTGTGTATAAGCCTCATAATGGTCACTGGGAAACATGCATTTCACTCATTTAAGAATGTTTAATGTTGAGTCGATATTGATTGACATTTCGCTAAATCTTAATAAAAAATACACTGCGATAGGTATTTTTTATTAATTCAATTTCATATGGAGCGAATATACCCATATTGGATTTTAATGAACGTTAGACATGTGACTGCCTCATTACATTCAAATAAAAGGTGTGGTCCATAAATATTGTACTGAATCGACCCCTCTTTTGAAAAGGTGATTGATATGTATTATTTGATACATCCTACTTGGCACTTTATTTTGTGTACTATTACACCTAGGTAAAGGTTACTTTTGTTATCATGAATTTGTTTGTACATTCATACTGAGGCCGCGGCTTTGGGAGAGCAGGTTGGACATACACACTGCTATATCAAAGGTATTCCCTTCACAAGCGATCTATGTAGTATGGGAAGTAAAAGTGTCTTTTGCATTGCTATAATATGGGTAGAGTTATGCTGTCTTCTCTAGATACAATAGCTAAATACTGAATTAGTTATATATGGTTTCACTACAATATCACCTTGGAAGTAGATACCACACTCATACCCTCAACAACCAACCATTAAACTAGCATTGACTCTGGCCCACGTCACAGCAGACCGGCACGTGACCGTGTACTGATTCCCAGTGAGTTGTGGCAGAGTAATTACCCGGCTAGTGTAACAGGAATGGTCGGAGGGCAGAAGCCATTATAGCCCGGCCCAGACCGTCACCGCTATTCCATCCAGTTTGACAGGCCAATGTAAGCCTCCCTGTCCTCATGACACACTCTGAAATTGCCATTTCACATGTTAATTTTCATCATAATATACATTTAGTTAGTTTTACGGCATCTTATTTACGTAAAATATTTTGTTTGCATACAGAAACGACGTCATTCTCATTAACATGATCAGTGATGTTTTCTTATTCTTTGGTGATGATTCAAAGCGATTATAAAGCTCAAACTGTATTGTTCCTGACTGTTAGGTCGATATATTTGGAATATTCTGAAAATGATTAAAAAGGCAGTACCGTGCATATTGTTTTCCTAATGATGCTTTCTTCTGTCTTGCAGATCCTCACATAAAGGTGATTGGGCACCGAGAAGCTGTCACGATGGCCAAAGACAAAATCCTCAAAATACTAGACACAAAAGTGAGTAGCTTGTTTCCTATGTTAAATGTCGTTGATATTGCTAATTAACATACACCAACTGTCTTTGAAATTGATACAGACGTATTCTGTTGTTATGATAAGTCAATTGAACCATAGTTATTGTTAACGAAAAATGCATACGTGTACATGTGTATGAATAAATTACACATTCTTAATCTATCCATATGGTATTAGATAAGACATTTTAGTGCGCCAGGGTGACTGTATACATTGTCATTTGTCTTTTTAACGTCTTTTTTGTTACCTAGTAGCACCATGTAACATTACGTGCGGTGACCCTCATCTTTATTAGTCGCCCCTCCAGGCGGAGCTGTCACATGATGCTCCAGTGTCTCCAGGGCTGGTGTCTCAGTACCATGTGCCTCTGGTCTGGAGATTGCCATGGTTACATTGATTCTGCACACCAGTAACGGACTCACTGGAGCGTATCGTGGTGTTGTGTTGGTAATGGCCAACAGAAAAAAAATATCAAAAAGTTACTTTTAGGCCACAGAAAAAAACACGTTACTATATGAACAAATGCAGCTGGGTAATCACAATAATTGTATAAAAAAAAGCGATCCATAAATTCAGATAATGGATCATACAATCACTTGATGATTGTTAATGTCGAAGGCGGGACATTATAAATTAGGAGTTCTAGTCCAAAGTGACAGTAATTTGCCATGGGCGAGTACTTGATGGATTTGGAGAAGGTAATTGCTACGACATTAACAGTGTAAATATAATCCAGAATTAGTGATATATATGGTAATAAAAAAGCACTTGGAAAGAGTTAAACTGCCTGCCTGTTCTAAAGTACAGACTGGTTTTATATCCATCTAAAACATAAAGGGTAGCCCTAGGAGGACAGCAGCGAAATATTTACAAATAGTATTTACTTTATTTCCATTTTCAACGTACATTAGAATCAAACAGAGAAGTATACAATGTTTGGCCCTTGATAAAAGAG
This sequence comes from Lepidonotus clava, assembly GCA_936440205.1. NCBI lineage: Eukaryota > Metazoa > Annelida > Polychaeta > Phyllodocida > Polynoidae > Lepidonotus > Lepidonotus clava. Next base: position 29,013,108 of record OW387135.1, read on the forward strand.
CACCTTGCCTTTCTAACACAATAGTTTCTAATGGTACTGAGAGAAAGTACGCTTGCTTTAAATTTGAAAACGAAAGAAATACAGACAATGCAATATATAAAAACTTTGGCAATCAGAATCCACTTTTGAAGCGAGCCGCTAACGATATATTTTAGTTCATATAAGAACTGGAATAATAGTAAAAGGTTCAAATTGCTGGTCTAAGAAAGATTAGATGATTCTCTTTTTTATGAAGACAAAAAAGAAATCAACATGTACGACTTATATGTACTCATAAAAAGGGAATTATAAGTAAATCATCCAAATTTGCTATAGAAGTGCTTTTTTAGGGTCTCAAGGACTCTATGTAAACATTTTGTAAGACGCAGTGAAAATGGGAGTCAATGGGGTCTCTGTTGGCTTTTGTAGTCGGCTTGACTCTGGGTGACATCTTTAGGAAGAAAGCCATTGCATGATGGGGCATGATAGAAGTACGTCTAGGAAATGTCCGTGATTGAAATCCGTCCTGGGGGAACCAATTCCGTGATATGTGTTTTGGGGAAAGGAAATAAAATGATGTATGATTGTTTATAATGATATGATATCAGAAACGCAGTTGGATTCCTTTTAAGGCACCAACTATAGCGGCCTTTATCCTGAAATATGTATTGTAAACTGGCAAATTCTCACTCATTTAGAAAGTGCAGTCATATTTTTAATGTCTCGAAGTATGTCTACATACATGCAGCTGCTGTGCTTAGAATAAGGATACCTATAGGCTATATGTGAACTGGGGTATAATTGAATACTTCTGATACACTGTCTGACAAATAAAACATGTTTTGTATACAAACTGATTATTATTTATTCAGTATTGTTTCAAGTCAATAGAGACCATGGCCCAGTTCTAAATGCAAATTGTGGTTGGTTTTTGCCTGTAGTCTCCACGACGTGTGTGCGGTGGACCAAAAACCTTATGACATGGGCACCCATGCCCTATTTTACACAATACATAATATACATCAGCCCCAATTGTGGCCTGCTCTCCCCTCTATACCCCAGTCCCTCGGTCGGCCAATCTCGTCACCCATTTGCTGGCTTGGTGTTGATTCTCAGGGATGGGTTTGGACGGTTCTCCCAAAATGCAGACAGAACAAATATTTTGTGTTAAAAAATGGACTCAAGATCCTGGAGGGCCCCAGGGCGCATGCGTGGGTCCCATTCACCACTCACGTTTCGCACATATGACCCTCTCTAAATCTTTTTCTCTATATTAAAGCTCACTCTGTCCACACTGGGAGGGGATATTGTGTGGTTTAAATGGTTCCCTGGAACCGTAGAAGGGGACTAATTTCACTCCAACCTAAGCCTCTCTCAACTACATGTTTGCCTTGCTTGGGTCATATTAATATCGTGGTTCTTCTTGTAAACCTAAATGCTTTTAATGTCAGATTAAACATGGTCTGCAGTTTTTGTGTAAGCTGAGAACAGATAGAATGCATCACGTTCCAATATGTTTTACCTGTAGTCTCCTTCTCTCCTTTCCATGCCTGACCAATAAAATGTAAAGCATACCTTCTTACTGCAAGTGAAACAGACAAATCCAGAAATAAAAGTACATAAAAGGAACTGAAGTAGGAAAAAACAGAAGCTAAAAAAAATATTGGGAAAAATGAAGAATATGGTGGAGGGTATTCATTTGCAATTCATGCGAAGATTTATATTTCACCAACACTTCCTGTCGGTTCACCATACTCCTTGAATGGGATGCCAACACTGTTGAACGGTAAACAGAAAGTGTGTTCGCTTCACAGGTAATTAATAGAGCCCTACAAAAGAGAAAAAAAACACAAGGCCAAACATACAAACAGCGAAGCCGCATAGGTTGATAAAGAGGTCCCTCTTCTGGAGGGGGGTTAGGATCCTGCCTCTATTTGTTGTGTTACTTGTAATGGCAATATAAGGCTCCGAGAACCGCAGATAGGCCTGAAAAAGGGGGCCCGTGTGGCTTTCTCTTGGGCCTTAAGGGAAGCTTTGTGTTAGGGCCACCTGTGCCGTGATCGACACGTTATGTCAATATTGAGTGAGGATCCGATGGCCACCTGGGTTAGTCCTACAGGTAGGCCCGGCACAGTGGCGACACCCAGCGACACCCGAGTTGAGTACACAGTGCTAGTACTACTCCCACGGGACATACAGAAGGTCTCTATGCCCCCGGATCATCCCATTAGGTGTAATTAAATCTTAATCGGATAGATTTTGCAATTTGAGGTGTGATGGTGGTGAACATGTAGATAATGCAGGGGTGCCATTTTGCATGGTGCCCAGATCAATATGTGATGGAATACAATAGTCAGACCTTTTGTTTGATTGATATATATCCATGCATTTGAAAGCTAACCTTCAATTAAGAAAAAGATCATAGATGCTGTCATGCAGGCGTATAACAGCTTTGAAGAGTGAGACTTTGTATATATACATCTCTTACTTCAAAGGCGATAAAAGCAATTGATTCTATGCATTGTGGTTACTATAAAGGCTTTGAAATATTGGAATCAGACAAAGGGATCTGCCATCCGACAGCTAAAATATGAAGACCTACATACTACAAATCTGTGGTTAACCAGAACCGTCTGTATGCCTCCCTCTAACAACTTAAAACCACTTAAAAGGCTGTCACTGACAAAATTTCAGCATTTCTCAAGCTATCCACAATACCAAATGATATAACATGTCTTTCCCCATGTCTGACATGATAATTATATCTTTCCTCATATCCGACTTTCAGAGTAATTGTGTGACGTTAAAGATGGACATGTCACACACAGACCACAAGTTACACAAAATACCATATGATTTAAGATATCTTTTCCCATGTCTGACATATTATTAACATGTCTTTCCCATGTCTGACTTTCAGAGTAATCGGGTGACGTTAAAGATGGATGTGTCGCACACGGACCACTCGCACGTCATCGGTAAAGGTGGCAACAACATCAAACGGGTCATGCAGGATACGGGCTGCCACATCCACTTCCCGGACTCCAACAGGAACAACCAAGTCGAGAAGAGCAACCAGGTGAGTTAAGCAGGCTCTTGCATCCTGAGGGTGGGGGGATACCATTTTAACAATATAAAGAACAAATTAGTGCATTTTCTATCTGGCAACAGATATAGCGTTCCCCATGATAATGCTTTAGAAGTGGTCGAAAAATTAGTAAGCCAATTTACAACGTTTGTTAAAATAACTTGTTCCTTAAAACCGTTTTAATGTATAGGCCTACACATATAGGTAGTCTCCGTAATATGAATAGGCCATTGCTTTAATATTGATGTCCAACCTCCAATAGGACAGAATATGCCCAGACGGAGTGATCACAGTTCTCATATAGCCTAACTATATTCTACATATTTGGAATCTTTTCGGGGTTAATACATCTAAAAGTCTGGTATAGAGAGCTGTGGTGTTAATCCGGCATTTTCTCAGGCTTAGACGGCAATACTGTCTTAGATTAGGCCAAGAATAGTCCTACTGCTCTGAGTGGCTCAATCTCGTGATCTGGGAGCAGAAGGAGAAAATCTCCCAGCCTCATCAGAGCAGGGAAGTTCTAAAAGTGAACCGGTTGTAAAAGTTGTACCTGTTGTTTTTGCAATGGATCTGGTAGTCAAATCGATAGCATGTTCACCTAAGCGGAACCGAGTCACATGACCATGCCCTAGCGACGCTGGATACCGCTGGCAGTTACCCATCGGACTCCACCGGAACTGACCTAGTCCCCAAAGTGACGTCACTTTTCCCAATCCATCAAGTTCAGAATGAATGGAGATGTTTGTGGGAAACTTTTTAATCTCCGCTCAGGGCTCGTCAGGTGATTGTTGACAGCACTCAGCCACTGTGCTCCATTAGGGAAGTACCTGGACTAGGTGTTAGCCCCCTTCTTGATTCATCATGATACAGTACTAGATAATGCCCATTCACATCACTGGGAATTAATGGCCTTCGATATAGTAGCCCTGAAAGGCGATCTGAGCTATAAAGAGGCCTCAGTTTACCGATGGTATTGTGGATAGTGTATGCTATTTTTTTCAATCAATGTCATTGATGTGAAAGATTTCAAGTCTTGATCTGAACAGAAGTTGTATCACTATGTAGATTGGTAGTTTACATTTATCAATGATCTTCTTCATAGATAACCATTTTTTACAATTGTCTGAAAGTAAGCGCCTACATACGTCTTTTTGTATCAGTCATAGCAATGAGAAACTAAGGTGTTCCTTCTGTCAAAGTACATATTTTGTGAAAATCACAGAGATTCAGACAAACGTCTATGCATGCACGGCCTTTTATATGAGTTTTATCATATCTTATATAAGGACGTCATACTGTATGCCTGTAACTTTACAGTTGTTGTCAAAATGACTGCCTATATGCCTACCCTATCTACCCTCTCCACAACATTGTTAAAAAAGATAACAAACATTTGAAGCGATAGAAAACTATATCCTGGTTGGAAGGTACATCCTTCATTGAAAAAGGTTAAAATGCCTGAGGCTATATACAAATGAGGTAGCTAAACTGTAATTCAAAAGAAGAAAAAAGTCCGTCGAATTATGAATTTCCCGGAGCAATGATTGGATAAGGATTTTGCACTATTTGAATCTCGGGGTATTTGGGAGGTTCATGCAAATATCCTGGGAAAATGTAGAATAGAAAGAAGTGGTACTATCACGGATATATAAAGTTTGTTCTTAGCAGTAATAATGGATGTGTCAGTTATCCACGATAATTGACCCCAAGCTTCATAAGAACAGCTAGGTTTCATTCCGTGCAACATGACCTAGGCTATCATACTTAACGTTTTTTAACAGAGAAATCATAAACCACATTGTTCTGAATGAGAATGGTCCCAGATATCAACTAACATTATTATACTAACACAGTAACGGAGGCCTTTGGCAGTCTGTGGTTAATTGGCCGTCTCTCCAACGCTGATCTGGTGCTGCCGTCAAGCTAATCAATACTATACCTGTCGATGGTTTCATCGAACGCTTCCCCTTACTATTTCTCAGCTGGCAGATCTACCCTTTGATTTAGTAGGGTAATGTAGTGCGGATGGCGTATAGGCTCAAAACCACAAAGTGGTGAGAAAATCAATGTTAGAATAGGCGGTGACTATCATCTATTGTTACAGGTCACAGACACTGACTCTCACTCTGTCAGGCTGGCTAATATTGTTTGTTTTTGTTTGTTTGGTTGATTAGTTATGGGTCTATTCTCTTATAGCTGTACTAATGGAATTTATAGATATACTTAACGGAATTATGTTGAAGGCAAACGTATGATGTTTAAGATTATGGTACGCTTATAACTATCCATAACTAGGAAGACATTTGAGAGGTTTGGGCTTCAATCCAGGATCCCTTCCTCTGTTCCTTGTGGTACAAACCAGCTGAAATCTTAACAACCAACTAAGTTCCATGGCAGAGTGAGTGATCGCAGGGTGTGTCTTGGTAAAGACCTACCAGTTGATGAGCTATAGCGTTAAGCCCCAAAAGCCAACCACCCAATTAACCCATATACTATTGGGGAACAGAAGTCTGAATTTTTATTCATGATAAATAGGTTAAGTCACCTTTAAAGGTTGAGAGACCAAACTGATACGTTTTGTGACATCAGTCCAATATATATCACAATACTGTTTGTCACAAATGATACTAAGCCTATCAGCAAGGTAGGACTTGTTAACAAAAAATAGGAAGATAGTCAAATAAAAAAGACGGTCAATACTGGGTTAAAGAAGCTAATACTCTTTAAGAATTGATACAGTAAATCCAAATAACAAAATTAATATTGGCTGATACACGTGCAACCTCAGTGGTTTTTGTTTACATCTCATGACAGATTCAGTCTGCTAGAGTTACCATGCAGACCTAGCTTAGAAAGTTGTTTCAATAATTCACCCGTTCAAAGTGCATCGTCCTGATACACGCTGCTTCTTAGTAATATAGTATCAAAGAGATATGTGTCTGCTTACTGGACAATTAAGTTACTGTTCACTTAGTAATGTGATACATGAACAAAAAGAGGTAGTTCATAAAGTACAGCTGATCCCAATGGTTGCCTGCACTTTAATGATACCAGCAGAGTCGGTGTGCATTAAGAAAAGTACAGGTAAGAGAGGTGTGGTGGTGGTGTGTGGTACCTGGACGTGTACACCTATCCACCTGGAGAAAGTGCCACCCTGTCAGTCATATACCTGAGGGGAAGATATACTTCCCCCCTTTTGATATGCAACACTGCAATCTTTGCTCGCTCGATAGCAGTATGTTTGCTTTGAAAAACACCGCTTAAAAACAATACCGGGAAATCTATATGGATGGTGTGCACTCGTACATATGTATGATTATGTCTACTAGTGAATCCCTTCATATCTTTAGCTGGATGCTTCTTGGGAAATGTGGGATGAGGGAGCTAATTTAACCAGAATCTCTGAGTGAAGAAAGTGAAAAACAGCCGCAGTAAACATCATATAGGGATTTACATTAGATATATGAAGGCCACTCACTTCCATCTTTAGAAAATTATGCCGTGTTCTGTCAATGTGAACAATAATTTTTGTGAGTGCAAAGATTTACAGTATACATCATCATACTTTTCATAATCTGTTCCTGTTTTTCAGGTTTCTATAGCAGGTCAACCATGCGGCGTGGAACAAGCCAGATCGAACATCAGGGTAAGTTGTCATAGTAAACCTTTCAGGTAAAACTGTAATAGAACCGATGTTTTATATGGGGAGGGATAAAGCCAACTGTACGATACGAATTGTACGAGTTTATTACATTGATGTTAAACCATGTCTAATACAAAATGCCAAAAATCAAAAGAAATTGCTGGAATTATTTGAATCGTAAATAAGTTCACTATAGGTAGATTAAAAGTCATACGAACGAGTTCCTTTTAACTTTGAATGCCACTCAAAATATATGACTTTTCATAAATATAAATACATAGTGTACAAAAAGCAGCGTAACGATGAACTACATCTAAGAGATAAATATTATTTGTATGACTATATGTATTCAAAAGTTCGAAGATAGCGCCACTGGGTATAACTCGATCTATGGACGCATCTGGCAGTGGATACGCCCTGATAAATGGACAGGGTTTAGATAAGGGGTTCATAAGGGGCTGATACGGAGAAGGCTGATCTCTGCATGGGGAAATAAGTAGGAAGGTACCGCCTGCAGGAAAGTGAAGAAAACAGCTGGGGCCCATCACAGGGAACAAGGCAAAGCTAGATGTGGTGTCTTTCATATGGTCGTTAGTAGATCGGTAGAGCCTGCTGTATACGCTTGATTTCTACCGTGTAAGTGCATTTTGAAAGCAATGCATGAAGGAAGGGTTATGTTAGAGTTATGGCTTTAGTGTGTGTCTATAACAGGCGTGTGGTACAGACGTTTATTATAATAGATAAGTGGTCTAAATGTGTTTTGAAAGAGGTCTGTGGTATAACAGTGGATTAGCGCATTGCGCTCAAAAATTCGTCAAGGGTATCTTCAAATATATCAATCTTTTTCCCCCCAGGACCTCCTGCCGCTCGTGTTCATGTTCGAGCTGCCCATCCTCCAACCCGTGCCCGACGTGTCGGGGTCTCCGGCCATCCAGCAGATCCAGCAGACCCACAACGTTACGGTGACGTTCAAACAACGCCCCAACGTCTACGTGACGACGGTGGTGGTGCGGGGGTCGGTGAACAACGCCAAGTCGGTGAAGGAGGCCACCATGCTGCTCATCGAGCACCTCACGGCCACCATAGCGGTGAGTGTTTTTTTTTTTGTATTTTTTTACGTAAACGAACTCATTTTAAGGTTGTTTTGAACTAGCTGATTTTACCCGCGAATTCCTAAATTTTATCATAAAAAGGCATTTAAAGTATCTTTCGAATTTTATTTAGCACAATGTAATATTCCTACTAAAAACAAATAATCGCCTTGCAGACTGAAGAATATTTTAAGAAAATTTTATGAATAGAAAAGGATACTTTCATACAAAGGTATCGTTCTCACTGCCATTGAAATACCTCTGCATTGAAATACATGTAGATCTATTGCGTTTTTGTGTTCCCTGTGAACATAGACATATGTGAGACTTATGTGTCTCTACGCTGTGAATCAAGACAAAGACATACATATGTATCCCTATGATTAATATAAACAAAATAGATTGTAGATATAATAAAAGCTTTAATAGTAAATTATGAATATAATGTAATAACCATTTGCCCCCTCAGACGTCGGTGGCGGTGTCGATGCAGCTGGAGATCGCCCCCCAGCACCACCAGTTCATGATCGGGCGTAACGGGGCCAACATCCAGGTGATCATGAGACGGACGGGGGCCAGTATCCACTTCCCGGACCCCAACACGGCCACTCCTCAGCGGAAAGGGACCGTCTACATCACCGGCGCCATCGACAGCGTCTTCCTAGCCAGGCACCAGCTCATCGTGAGTAGATGTTTTTTTTTTTTAAATTAGTTAGTTTGTTATGAATTTTTTTTTTTTTATTACAATTGATTAATAAATAAATAAAATTGTTTGTTTATTAATTGATTTGATTTTCTTAGTTATTCATCTGTTTGTTCTCATTAGTTGATTATTTATTCTGCATTATTGGTGTGATGTTTTCTTTTCATTTGTTAATTTCTTTCCTTTATTATACATTTTTAGATTTACTTTAATTTTGGGTCAATGGGGTTGGCATTTTTTATCACTTCTATCCATTTCCTTTCGCTAATGATATAGTAACTGTTCATCTACGTCCTGTGTGTGGTTGGAACTACTTCTTAGCCTTTAAGAATAAGTTTAATGGAGGGTAATACAATATGAAGGTAATGCGAAAGTGCGGTGCATGAGTCAAGGCTTGCCACATCCTTGGCTTTCTATGCGCAAACTTCCCCATCTTATCAGTAAACGTATGAAATTTTGTGTGTGACATTTTTTCATGCGTCGCATACACTTTAATAATGCGCAAAATTAAAATTTGAGCACAAAAACTTTAATGTCAAAAGACAGATTACAAGAACCAGCAAACGTGAGGAGCGTTACGCAGCATGGATGAAAATTTAATGGTGTCAAATGTGTACATTCACACTTTAACAATTACCCGTTGTCCCAAGCGGGGATGGTCTCTGAACTGAGGGGGAACTGTATATATGCAGATCCAGTTGCAGACATTCTCAGATCAAACGTGTACGGCTTGTATTGTACCGTACGGAGAGACGAGGTATTTCTTACCTAGGGGCAGAAAGTGATATCAGTGGTGTCTAAGCAAGTGCACTATATGACATCTATATTAACGCAGACATTTGAATGGCATGCAGTTACCTCATGCAATGGGAGCTTTAATTGATACCGCAGTCCTATTGACAATGAACTAACCGCAGTAGAGTTCAGAGAGGATAGTCTGGTCAAAGAGATGGGCCTACAGTCTGTACTTCTTTACAAAGAATATGGTAGGACGAAAGTATGCTAAGTTTGTGTGGCGAACCACCATATTCAACGCTTTTCTTTGGCGCACGTTAAAAAGTTCCTTTTGTGGTCACCACCCACGCTTTTAATACCCCAAACTTCATGTCTTGGGCTGTCTTAAAAATATAAGTTAAATGAAGTATTTTTACAACCATATGCTTTTGTATATCACACTTTGTGAGACTTACTGTCAAGTACTGTAAGTAACATTGGAGTTACTATAACCTTAAAGGCATCGAGTATAGTGTATTGTATTGTTTGTGACTGTCAGTGAGAGCTAATTGCCTTGGGCCTGCGGGAAAACCTATTTTCATTTAATATTTAGGTCGTAATTGACCATGTGGGTGGAGAGCGAAGATTAATGTGACAAGAAGATTTCGCAGTGTTTGGGGCATTGTTAAAGGTCATGTTGACTCTGCCAAAAGCCTGTCATGGAGCATCACGGTTGGGCGTCAGTGAAGGTTTACTATTGACACCCAAAGTGGGAAAAGTGGTTAGAAAATGTAACATAAATATGAAATAAAGCGTCCGTCCAAGACATTCCACGCCTTGTCATGGCTCCGTCAAAAGGAATGTTATTTTGGGGTTGTTGCCAAGGCCGCTGGCCAAAATGAAAGAGATATTCCTACATCCTAACCCAAAAATTACCTAGTTGAGAAAGAAAAGTGGCTGCCATCTTTTAACCCCTAAGCCTCCAGGTAAACTGGGCCATTATGTGTGTAACTTGAGGGGGCTCGCGACGTTACTCTCTAATTGAGACAAATTCCTTCGATCACGACAGTGAGGCTAGAGCAGACGACAATTGTGATGCCCCTTCTAGATGCCCGCGAGATGGCCTCAGAAGGAGGCCTGGCGAGACTGATGACGTAGGTTCTGGGTCAGCGGGACGCTGGCTCCTGACGTGACGAGGTCGGAGAACAGACATATAGCGGTCACTGTCTTTAGGAGGCCAGGGACCCTTTAGTCGGACACGGCGACATGAGCATTTCTCAAAATCGATATGCAGCATAGCTAGGGCTTATAGTTACATGAGGGGCAAAGTAAACAACGTGATCTTTTTAGGGCTCAGCTGTCAATATTGTCATGGCATTGTCGACTCTGTGACATGAAGGGACAATAAAATGACATGGCCAAGGCTATTTCTTGAATTTGACGTGGGACATGGGGCTTAGTGACATGAGAGGGAAAATAATTAAACCACATGATCATTGCAATTTCTTAAATTCTACATGGGACATGAACCTCAGTGACATAAGGGCAAAAAGTAAATGACATGAGACTACGTTTTAAATTCTACCTGTAACATGATGGGCTAACATGAGTGATGGGTACTAAACCATAGACCTGAGCCATCACTCAAACTGGATATTGGCTATGTGAAATTTCAAAATTAGAGTAAGGAATACGACTATTTCTTAAAATTGACATATGGGATACATATGCCATTCCCCCAGCCCCACCAATCATCCATCAAGGGCCTCCAGGCAAGGGTGGCAGTGAGGAGGGGGCAGTATACCGATCAGACTGGTGTCCTGGTAGGAGCCGGGCGACGTTTACTGTGGAGCCGACCAGGTGAATGGTCGTAATCACAGTGCATCGTGACTGAGTGGTGGGCGCACCAGGAGGGGACGGAAAGAGGGGGTGTTCACCCACACACCCCGCCCCTACCCCCACAGACCTGATAAACATCGCCCACTTGGCCCTGACAAAAGGAACAGGCCCCCCAAACAAACCTACAGGTAGACTCCAGCCCCCCTTCTTCTCCTCTCCTCCGGTAGCCTTTGTGATAATGATTCAGCGGATCGGGTAATTTTCTCCCAGCACACATCTCGCCATCTAGACATGCCTGGGTAGAAATGTGTGACCTAGGCCAACTGCGAGTCCACAGCAATGGCCCTAGACCCATAAATTCGACATGGCGACATGGGAATGTTTGAGTCTTAAGGACATGCGACATGGGATTCTTTTAGAGATAAAATGACGGGGAATATTGCAATTTCTAAAATTTGATAGGGCGACATTGCCATTTCTTGAATTGGACAGGATGACAATGTAATTTCTTAATTTCGATATATGGCATGAGGACCCTCCCATCAAGGGCCCACAGGATGCGGTAAGCGAGGGGAAGGGTTAGGTGCCTTAACCGACTAGGGGTGATACTCATTATGTCATGGAGGCCTATAATAACCACTCACGACATTAATTGCAATGTACATGTAATAGCTGCTTTCGAGCGCAACATGCTATTGCATGATATATTCTACTTTATCTAATGAGACCGAAGAATGTCTTAATAACTGCCAATCATAAACAGTGTAACTTTTAAAAAAATATAACAGAGAAGGTGAGATATGGTAGGGAAGAAATAGAGTTCCTAAGATTATTTCAATAGTATTGAACCACGAGGTGTGTAGATAAGGAAAGGTCGTGTGCACCCTACATAAGGAAGGGCACTTCTCAAACTACGTAGGCCTACGTCACTACGTGTCGATCCACTTTTGCATGAGATTATATAGTATACCATGTTCCCCTTCGACTTGGAAAATCAAACATACCCCCCCCCCCCCTCCGAAAAAAAATGCATTTAGACCAATCGTTGGACTGGCTATCTCCATTGAGTGCGGATTATGTATTTTCATCCAGAATTATCTATTTATTTGCCTAAAATTACACAAGGATTTTGTATTCAATGTATTTCTTAAGTTATAATATGATATTATGTTCTATTTTCTTTCCAGGGCTGTTTACCGCTGGTACTAATGTTTGATATGAAGGAAGACTTGGAAATTGACCAAGGTATGTTACATTCTCATAATCCCTTTTGAAAGCATCACTTTTTGTTTCTGTTGGATGTTATTATAATTTGAGCCTGTAGCATAGATATTTGCTATGCATCCATGTAAACAATCTTCATAGTAATACTCATTAACGGAAACTGTTTTGACATTAACTCAGAAAGGTTATCTACGACAATGTACTCTGAGTAAAGATATGAAAACGCAACGTTTATAAGTTTGCAAGACTAAATTAATGTTACTCAGGTTAGAAGATGGTTAGAAGATGTTTCACAGGGTCCTTCTATGCATGCACACTCCTCTTCTACCCCAATGCACGTGTGAATATCTATATTATATAAGTAATTTATTAAAATAATTCCTCTAAAGGTTTCGTAAAGAAAATCAAATCATCCCTATATCAATCTCCATAATAAACCTCCGCTTCCTGCAGAGTGGATCTAATTAAGTAAAAGCTAGCATGGTACAGGTAGACGACATGGGGCGATTGCCTTCTACCTTAAGTCACTTAGCAAGTTCACCTGTGAAGTCAACGTTCTCTCCAGGTGTCAGACTACGGCTTACTTTGACTCACACGACGACTCTTTTTTGTGAGGAGCCAATATAATAACAAAGTGCCAAACGTCAGACACCCAAGCGTGATTTCAACAAAAAAAACACTTGAATCAAAATATAAAAAGACTTGGCTGCTGAAAATCCTCATTAACTGAACATGATCTGTCTGAGGTAATGTGAAGCGTCTGTTTTTATACCAAGATGAGACTTGTGTATAATGGAAAGTCGGGAATGAGTTGCCATTTAGGAGCTATGTCCTCTTGGTCACGTTTACGTTAATATAATGACTAGTGGTAATTATATTTTCTGACATGTATATGTCTCTATAAGTATTTATGATTTGAGAAGAGATCAACCTGAAACCTTGTTTTCTCCATTCCCATAAATGAGTACATTGAGGTTTTCCTAAAAAATCTTCCTCGTTTCTGAGATCATTTGAATTGCAAAAATTAACTGGTTGCTGTCAATATTGGCTCCAGGTTGTCATGACCACATAGCAACCCATTTCTAACAATTCCCCAATGCTTATAGAAGAAGAAAAAAGTTAAAATATTTAAAATGAAATACATCTAACATGTTCTTGTAAGACATACATGAATGTAGGTGACGTGTAGTGTATGGTGGGTAGAGATGGCAAGGCTGGGGTAGTTGTGTATATACGTTAAAGTGAGGAGGACTGTTTGTGTAAAGGCCTGGACACATATCCCGACCCGACTCAACAGTTGAGTTGGGTTGGGATGAGTTGGTGTATGTGTCATAGACTTAAGACTGGTTTGTCCCGACGGATCCGTCGGGTCGGGAATCATGAGATGTTGAAGATTAACAACTCAACTGTCGGGTCTGTAGGGCTAGTGACTTTAATCACATTTCTCAAACACTTGTTTACCTGACAAATAATACTATTTTCAGAATCCATATCAAATAAGCTTTAGCATGCTATATTTTATGTAATCATCCGACCATTATTTCTATAATAATATTATGTTATGCTAAATTATAAAGTGAACACAAACATAGACAATTATTTTCTGGCAATTATATATCAAATTTTCCCAAATAAACCAGGCCAACCAATCATGTTATTTCGTAAGTATTCATCATAGGCATAGATGCCTATAGAAATGAATCGTTTCATTATGACCATTTGGTTGTTATATGTGGCACCCCCAAGGAACGTGCCTGCGACTGGTTAGTCCCCGACAGTCGGGTCTGAAGTACTCCCGACGATCGAGTTGGTATATGTGTCCCGGCCTTAAGGGTGGGCGGCATGTTTCATTGTGTGTGGACCCACATACGACGACGGGGACAATTCACCTGCTCCCCTTCCCTACAGCCTCCTCACATTACAACAAAGTGCCTCCTAAAAAACTATAATTGAAAGCAGGTTCGCAGATAACCGCAATAGAATTTTAGAGTTTTTAACTGTATGTGAGTGTACAGATTTCAGATAGGGTTTGCGGATCTAGCATTGTCTGGTGCGTGTATGTATACAGAGGCAGTGGTGCAAAGCGACAGATAGATGAAAGAATTGGGGGTAAGAGAGTTGCATTGAACCATAAAGCGGTCACAATCACACTCTGCCACTGGGCTCCGGAGAATGTATATGCCTCGGGCAAATATCTGGCTCCCAAATGCCGTACCCCAGGTTTGTAGGTCCACAGGGGAAGTGGGGACTCACAAATCTTCCCTCTCAAGCGTGTGTGTTAGAACACAAGGTTTGTACATCGGACATAATCTACTCCGCCAAATTTAAGTTTCCTTTTGTGGGATTTTTTTGCTGCAAAGGGAATAGGTAACTGGAAAAACACAACATTAATAATGTGCCTTTTAAAGAAGTATACCCCAAACAATAAGTATATGATATCTTATATTATTTGTGTATAAAAATGGGATATTCCCTATTCGTGTTATACCATATTATATATGGTCTTTACAAATATTTCAACATTGCCCCTTCTTCTTGTTTGGAACTTTGTCAGTTATAAAACAGTCGGAACTCTTTCATGTAGTAAACCGACAAGGCTGTCTGGGTGAAGTCGACTTACCACCTCCTAGAATACCATTCGTCACAATTGATCCTCATTGTTAAGCGTCCTCTAGCGGGTCTTGTGCGGGGTCCACCTATTGTACTGCACGGTCCCCAGCCAGGGGCACTTTTCTCTATACTAAAGGCAGTAAATGGCTAGCTTTTCTTGAAGGCGTCGCGCCAACAATACATTGTAACTTCATCCTTAATGCACTCCATGGGAGATGACAGTCAGCGTCATCACAATACGTCACATTTACCAGAAGGATTCTTCTTTTTCTTTTTCTCCTCCGGTTCTTTGAAGAAGGGGAAGGGGAAGGGTCAAATAGCTATGCGTTGGTTGGTTCTACCATAATTATGTAAATAGAGTTAGCTGCATTACTTTGCCGCAACTCATGTCACTAGCTGTTTATCAGTGACGTATTGTCAGTGGTTGGGGAAAATATAGAAGCTTAATAAAAAATTTAATTTATCAGTAGTGCATTGCCTGTTCTTTTCTTGTGCTACATGCATCCCTCGCAAGGAAAATACTTTCTACGCCATGTAGTGCATGTGTATTATATATCTGTTACTTTTTATTTTACAGTCATTTGTACAAGCGAATTCCTCTAATTCCCCAAATATTCATAGAGAAAGATAGATATGGCATCCACCTAATTTAAAAACATACGGATTATTGTAGGATACGGGCCACCATGCTTCCCTGTGGAGAAATGTCTTTTAAAACAGGACACTTCTTCAGAAGGATCAGGAGGTTGGCACCGTTATCAACTCCCAACAGCAGCTGCTGTGACCTCCGATAATCAAACTCAGTGTGTGGCCATTAAAAAAGCAGACAGATTGCAGCTGCAGCATTTTCCCAGAAAGAGATGGTATTCTGAAACAAACTCTCATGCAGGGTCACCGCCCTCCAAGAAAAACTTTCCTTTAATCTTACCACTCTCATAATACATGGAGAAGTATTTATAACGCCTTATGCCAGCCATGGCGAATGACGGAATTACGTTGAGAACATGGTGTTATAGATGGGTGAATAAGAAAAACAAGAAATAGGTGTGTGAATTAGAAAAAGTGCGTATAAGCAAGTATTCCATTCAGTTGTCCAAAGAGACAAAAAATCATATATTTTTTGTTCTTTCTCTGAAAAGTCACTAAGAGTAGTAGCCTAAAATAGTTAGTATGAGTAGAAACTTAAAGGAGGCTGCCCTAGAAAGTAAATCCGAGTGGGTTACTAAAACAACACTAGTTCTAATAAGTCACCCAATGACACAACTTATGAAAGAAGCTGCTACCGTTCACAACATGTACTAGAAAATGATGCCTAAATATCAGTGATAAAACAAAATCTCTTTTTCTTTCAAAATCAAAATACTACACTAAATGAAGAAGCAGTGTCTGTAGTATTCAATGTATGTTTTTCTTCTGTTTCTCAGGACGAATCAGCCAACTTATGGAGCAACTTGATGTTTTTATTAGTGTGAAACCCAAACCAAAGCAACCCAGTAAGGTAGGTACCACGAAGGGGCACACAAGTAGATTAAATATCAACTAAAATAACATGACTTTTCCATGTGGTACAACTGCTTCCCCATCATTTCACCTAAAGCAATGTTTCCAAGTAAGCATGGAAAGCCATAGAGAAACTAAACCCTTAAAAGTGATAATAAATTTTCCGCACGCAGAAATCGATACTCTCAGTCACAGTCTATTTCCTATACCCATTCCCTGTGGTTCGTTTTGACGACACCTCTTTTCACCATTAAGATGTTGCATATAATAGACTGGTTGTTTTCTGGCTTGCAGTCTGTGATAGTCAAGAGTATAGAGCGTAACGCGTCCAACATGTACGAGGCACGGCGCCGCCTGCTCGGTCTGTTGGACGAGCCCGTGCCCGTGGTGACGTCTAGTGGGTACGACCTGCCCATCACCACCGCCACGGCCAACAGCCTCGGCCTAGCCGGACTAGGTGAGTACAATACCCATACATAAATATTGACATATCAAATGTGTTTTGAATGATAACAATTACTATTTTTGTTGTTGTTGTGGTTGTTGTTGTTGTTTAAATTCAGTTTATTTATTTTGGTCTACAATCAAGTACATAGACTTGGTATTCATTGTACATCCACAACCTATAACATACAATCTGAAAATTACAATCATACATTCAAATGCGTAAACCTAGTAGTAATTACTAGGGAATTACAATCATAGTTGTGTCACTTTATTTATTCAACTAAAGTTTTAAAAAAAAGCATCGACGCAATTAGATACCAGATTGCATCTCTCAAATTTTGCCAGAAATAGGGAAGACTATCTAAGTCTTTACTTTGGAAGGATTTGATAGTTTACTGTTATATTTTACATTATGAGATGCGCTGATACTAGGTTTCTTTTTGTCTTCCATGCTACTTTTCTCAAGTTCCTCATATTTCATCAAGATAATTTTGTTAGTAAAGCTGTACCATGCTCAAATATTCACGTTAAATAATAATCGTTTAAGGCGTTTAAGGATAATGCCCACAAACTAGTGCATCCCCCTAGTGGTGAAAACTGTAAAATCCCCCTGGGGCATAGGGAAATGTCCTAAAACTTGATCTAAAATGTTATTCATAATCTAAGAAGTCTGTTTTGGAACCTTAAACCAAAATTTGATTGATTTAGGGAATTTACCTTTTGCCCTACTAATTCCTGTTGGGCAAAAAGTGGCGCTTTGGTCACTCAACACATTTTTTCACAAATGTCTTCCTTACAAGCTAATTGCTGAGGATATAAAGGAAACTGATGTTCTAATGTGTTAACAAGTTTAGCTGCTTTGAAAATTACTTGGTTATTTATTTATTTTGCATCATTTTTTTATCTCTGCAGTGCAAAATATACCAAAAATGTGTGATGTCTTTTTTCTATTTGTCATACATATTTCTTCGCTTAACTCAGTAGATCAACCCGGGACCTATGCTAATTTTTTTAGTCTTATGTTCACAACATATGTAAGAATATATATAGTGACTTTTAGAAAAGTTCCATGTTTAGAAATTTTTTTATAGCCAGTTTTAGGCAAAATAAGGGCTTCAAAAAGACCTTCCTCAGACATCTAACACGTTTTTCATAAAATAAAATATATATGAAATGCAATATTTAGCCACAAAATAATTCTATAGAACCTCCTAGATACATTTCATGCAAGAAATATTAATAACATTTAAACATTGTATCATAATTTCATTAGTATTTGATCGCTGACTTTCTTTACAAATGTCCCGAGGTGTCATCTAATAACTCTTAAATTAGCCCCGGGACCCCCACTTTTCTTTTCATATATTTGCTTTGCATCATCAGAGGATCAATTGTACCAAATTACAAAGCATTCCCATGTTTCGTTTAGTTAGTGGGCATTATCCTTAAATCCTAGGTAATCTTACATAATTATGTGTTCTTTATATTTTTCTCAGGCCTTCTGAACCACAACTTGTTAAATGTCAATACGAATTCGCTGTTGTTGCTGAACGGTGGTCGGAGTCCTCTAACCAGCCCACAGAGTCCCGGGGGCACGCCCGGCCCCATCATCTCCACTCAAGGTGGGTGACGGACTCCTAGAGCATTCCCAGACCCATCAACCCAAATCTCTTTTTTGATATGACATGCTTTACAGGAACATAAATGTTAGGTCAATCCTGTTTTTTTTTTATGGCACTAGTCTGGCGGGTGCAGAATGTTTCAAATAGAGGCGGGGGGTTATAACAAAAAAATCCGAAAATTTTACAGTGACAAAAATAATATTTGGCCGAACCCGCCACTGCAATAACAATATCAATAGTATGTCTAAAGTAAAACTAAACTTAGGGATATTTAACTGATCCCAGAACATTCAAAATTCATTACAACTTTATCAAACCTTAGGAATACGTACCTTAGGTCTGTAGCATTATTTGAAAGCATTATTGTGAATTTTGCGATATTTCATTTTTGACACTAGGGGGCGCATGTGAACTTATGTGATAAATCTCTTGAAACTTTTATTCAAAATTTATCTTTTTTTTCAAATTTTCATTGTAAGTCAGCTGTTATCAATTTCTGCTATGAAATTTGGAAATTTGATGGTTTTGAAATTTTCCCACCAGGGGGCACAAGTGTGAACAGTGCGTTATCCCTTCAATCCATTCTTTTTGCCGTATAATCATTATTTACAATGACCCTGTCCCCCAGGAGTGTACAGTCCCCTGCTGGTGATGTCGCCGACGGCCGGCCTGTCGCTCCAGTCGCCCACCTACACCCTGCACACGGGCGTCCTGCCCACGGGCCGCCTCATCACGGGGCAGAACGGGCTCAGCAAGGACCTCAACCAGAACAGTGCCTTCATCAGGATACCGACCCCCTCCGAAAGAGGTACAGTGGAAACTATATTGACGATATCTGTTCGTATTGAAAATTGTATTGCGGCCGTAATTTATTCTTATTTGCCCTGGTGCAATATAACATGATCATGAGGAAATTTGAGATTGTGTGTAGTTGGTGAAACTTGTCGGAAAACCTTTACCTTTGTGATAATCCGAAACATGTTAATTCGCTAAATCATAAGTCTGATAATAAATATCAAGTCTACAAAGGCGTCCTTGAGTTTGATGTATTCACCGCCTATTTTATTTTTACCTCTGTATAATTCACCTGCGTTTTTGAAGCAGTCAGAGTTCTATAAGGTCAACCATATGAAGAGTTCTATAAGGTCAACCATTTGAAGATTGATAATTACATGTTTACCTTATTCTAGGTGGAAACAGCACCAACGGTAGCGGCGGCGACAGTCGGGGTAGTAGTCCCCAATGTACAAGTCCGATTGAGCTACTCAACAAACTGCCCCCCGCCAGCCAGACGAGCGGCCCCGAACGACAAACACGTGAGTTGAGTTGCGCCTGTTGAAAAGTTTAGGTGACAACACCTTAGGGATAATTAATTCTTTCTCACAAAGGGCGTAGATACCTTAAGGAATGAATATGATGAACACATATGCATTTCCTTAAAAGCTGGTAAAAGCTACAACTGATAGGGGCCGTCCATTAATGACGAGCACAAGAAAGGTGGATGGGTGTGGGTGTAATGCATATTTCATGGTAAAGAGTAGTTTTGGGTCTAGAATCAAAATATACGTACATAATTAATGGACAACCCCATTAAATAAAGACCACTTTGTAATGGTTAAATCCTGCTTTTACTGGCAGTGCCGTCTGGAGACAACCACCGAGACAGCCACCCGTTGTTGTCGGCCGAGGCCAGCAGTCTGGTGGACGCCATGCTGCAGCAGAACCTGCAGAAGGGTTCGACCAACTCCCCGTGTGGCAGCATCTCCGAGGTGGTCGAGCTGCTCTCCAACATCAGCCCGTGCAACTCCTTCAACCGCTCCAACCACAGCACCCGGCCCGCCTCGCCCTCCCCGTTCAAAGCCACACCGACCGACTCCTATGGTGGGAGTCACCTTCACAGCACCAGTACGACAGGGTTCGCCCCGACTCCGACGTCCTCCACGTCCTACGTCAACCACCACACGTCATCCCCGAGCAGCTCGTTTGGCCCGGGTTCGACGACTGCAGCAGCTTTCAGCCAGCTACAGTCTGACTCGAGCTTCTCACGTTCAAGTCCCACCTACAAGCAGAACTCCCCGAGTTCCTCCTTTAACCGGGGGTCTGGGGTGTCAGCGTTTGGGGGCAGTCAGTCGGCCTTGTCGCACATCTCGCCCAATTCATCGTTTAACCGGGGCGGTGGTGGCAGTGGTGGTGGAAGTAGTAGTGGAAGCAGCAGCGGACTCCAGCATCAATCCCCCAGCTCTTCGTTTAACGGTGGTACCACAGCGGGAAAGTCCCTCTTTGACCACATCTCCCCCAACTCCTCCTTTAACCAAGGCACAAGCAGCTCCAGCCTGCTTGGCCAGAACTCAAGTAACTCGCCATTCGGCCACCCGCGGGCAGGGCTGGGCGGCATCTCCTCGACGAGCAGCTCGTACACCCTACCATCCTCATCCTCGGCCTTCAGTCAGGCCACGTCAGACGCTTTCAACTCGGTGAACGCTGTCTTCAGTCACAGCGCTGTACAACCTGGGTCCCCACAGAGACAAAGCTCGGTACTCGAGAACAGCCTCCGCAACCTAGCCTTCCAGTAGGTGTCTTCTTCTGTTGACAAGATATTAAAAATAGTACAGCATGTAGTTCTGTACGTTGGTTGCCCATGCCCAACATCCTATCTTATTCTGGCGGATCGTAATATGTGTAACAGCTCGTTCACCATTAATTGATACTTGACATAAATGAACATGCAACAGTATTCTTAGAACATGTTATTTATGCACAGGTAATTGTAAATGTAACACATTGATTTCCGAAAATTTGAAAATCAAGAAACAAATGAATGATATATTAAATGTTATTTTTTCCCTTCTCTTTTCCATAGAAACGGAGAACGGCGATCATCTGAGTCGGGTTGTGACTCGGACGGCTCAGATCACCGTGCTCCAGGTGCCAACCGCCCCCCTCCTGGCCTCCAGCCCCCTCCAGGCCTTAAACCCCCGCCAGGCCTCAACCCCCCTCCGGGCCTCAACCCTCCTCCAGGGTTGGGGCAGAACGCCCCCGCCGGCATGAGCCTCTTCGAGGACAACCCGCTCTTCTCCGCCTTCGATTATGAAAAGAAGAAACTTCTAGCCAACAAAGGTGTGTATTTCATTGACAATTATCATTATTATCAATAGTGTTCCAAACCCTCGACCCATACAAATTAATCATAAAAAGAAAGAATACCCAAAGTCTTGCACCAATATTTTACCTTGTTTTTTCACGAGATATATATATATATATATTGTCTTCAACTTTTTTCACAAGATTATGTCATGTGTGAAGATATCTATGTTTTTTCGTATCTTTAATTATTAATTTTCTGAATTATTTACGAGCAGCAATGTCCAAAAAGCCTGACGGAGAGTCGCGGATACCCACCAATTTCTGGTCGGGGATGGGCTTCTCCAAGTCCATGCCGGACCACGTCATTCGGGACCGACTCCGGTCGGCGGGCGTCCAGTACACGGAGCCCTCCATGGCCACAACCTACGAGGTGAGTCTCATAATAAACTACCTTTTACGTTTTGAAAAGAAGAACAAAAAGTTCTGTCGTCGGGTAATTGAATAAATGCATTTAATTAGGATAAGTTGTCATGTTTCTTTTATGTATATCAAATGACTTAAATTTAAATGGAATTTAATTGACTTGTGGCAGTGTAAAAAAATAATACACCTTTCTGATATTAAGTGACATTATAATTATATTGGTCACTTTATGTAAAAACGTAATTGCTTTAAAGAAAGGAAAAAAGTGTAAAGTATAGATATAGGCAAAATCACTGTTTCAAAGGGAAATATCTAAATGAGAAAAAGTCTTTTTAAATGTGCATGTAATAGAAAACAATCCTAACAGAGCGCAATTTTATGAGTATCCCTACTTTTTGTTCAGAGTCCTAATGAGATGGACCCGAGCCCCTGGCAGGACTGTTCTACTCCCCAGTCTCCCCACCAGGCACCCATGAACGCCGCTCCTGGAGAATACCCAAGCACCAGGAGGAAGAGTGAGTGTCACTTACTGCTGCTAAAGCGATGGCATTATTTCTGATTTAAGGAAATTTGTTCCTCCCAAGTTTTGAATTTCCTGATTTTAAAAAGATATATCATTCAGATTGGGAAAAATTATAGAAAATAAGACGGGGAAATTAATTATGGTTCATCAGTTTTATGAGAAATGCTACCCGCGAAATTGAGAACAATACAAAATTAGTTTTTCCTGTATCCTTTAGCTCAACTGCGATGTCTAGTTTACCTTAGAAATGCACAAGGTAGCTTATGATATTATGTTTGATGAAGAACTTTTATGCTGTTTTAAGAAGAGACACCTGTATATTTTGTACGGACTTTTTTTCCAAAAATGATAAGTTTAATTGAAAAGAAAAGACAAAAAACATGAAATGCTTAAATGTTTTTGTTTATATTTGACAGTGTGTGAGTACGGACTGAGCAGCAGTAACCACATGGACAGCGCCTCCGTCCAGCTATCACAGAACCTACACCAAAAGACCGACCTGGCTGAACTCTTCAGTAAACGGGGTCTCGGAAAATACACCGACTTATTCCAACAACAGGAGGTAAAGATTTAATTTCGATGCATTTGATATTAAACCCAATGCAAGTCACAAGCTCTTAAGATTCTATTAAGTAAAATTATTACAAGAATAGTAAGCAGACCAAGTTAAGAAAATGATTGGTTTCATAATGATAACGTGTTTATCTTTGACAAAATTGACAATTTGAATTCTAGGAAAAAAATGTTAGCAATAAGAGCAAAGATAAGACTGTAACTATGATAGACCCCACTAAGACATCCCCTATTATGTTTCAGATCGACATGGCCACGTTCGTCACCCTCAGCGACCAGGACCTAAAGGAGCTGGGTATTGGCACGTTTGGTGCCCGCCGCAAGATGCTACTAGCCATCACAGGTAATATGTTTGTATTGTTACCCAAAGTGTATCTGACAAAATCAATAATATTCTGTCTTTGCATACATTTTACACCTAAACTTAATTTAATATTTTCTCAAATTCTAACCTATTGCTCACATGTTATTGTTCCTATTACATTACACGGGGGAAACATTTATTCTAAACTATTTCAGCCAATACCTCAGATGATTAGATAAATAATTAAGACTATAACTGAATTAACCATAATGCCCCATAGTGGATATACCCACTAAATACTTCTCATAATAGCTGGCGCCCTTCATGTCCCGACATTAGTAGTAAGTAGATAACAAGATATAATGGCACTATATATTTAAACGTTCACATTCTTAAAAACACTATTTGTCAGTACTTTTATAGCAGTTCTATAGCTTAGTTCCTTTGATAATCAATATTGAGCTCAGATGTCTCAATTAAACACGATATTATTTACAACTATGCGTAATCGCCTTGTTGTTTTCAATTGAAAAAAAAAAGGGGTGATAGAATGATAATGATAAAAAAATATTTTTCAGATATGAAAAAAATCGCCTTGAACCCGGCGCCAGGCTCCAATAACCCATTCCGGGACGCCGACCCCCTCCCGACCCGTCGTCACGACCTCACCGGCCAGGCTGGATGCTGGTGATACTCCACGACTCTACACGACTCGTCAAATACAAGTTATACATCACTAGTAAAGTTACTAGTATGGGACGTGGCAATCAATGTTGGAAAACGCGATGCGAGCAAGAGGACCGTGCGGGACAAGCAACATTGTTCAAAGGAGACTCAGTAGCGTAGGGTGGCTTCATTCGCTATTAGAGGCGTGGAAGCAGTTCCCACAAGGATTCTGGAGTCTGCATTCTGAGGATTTTTTTGTGTGTGCGGCTGAATTGCTCAGAGCTCAAAAACTGGTTTATATCCAAAGAGCGTTTGTTTTCGGAGATTACAGGGGTGGAGTTTCTCCTGACTAGTTCTATTTCATTTTAGTCAAGAACGTACACCAATTCTTCTGTAATATTTTATCACAGGTTAAAATATGGCAAGACCGTGGTAAATATAACCGTTCTTTCTGGGATATTATGAAATAAGTAATTAATGTCCCAAAACGTGATACTGTTAGAATATAGAATTTGCATGTGTACCTATGTATCATTACATTAAGATTAAATCAAATAAGTCCGTATTTAACGTATGTAACCATACAGGCAATTGACTCAAATACCCTACCGAGCCACCTGACAATTTCGTTTTTCATTGCAAAAGTTGCTGAAGTTGAAATATATATAATAATAATGTATCTTAGAAAATTGACACCGTCTTGCCAACAGAAGCAGATGTATAGGACATTGACAGACTGTGGTAGTTTAAATATTGTGCCATACCCAAGAGCTGGGTTAATTTTGGGGAGTAAGTTGCATAGAATAATTTTGATAACAGAAATTATCAAAGTGGGTACATCACCAAAAGCGTTGATAATTCACGCGTTTCAATGCAGAGCATTGTAAAATGTATGGGAGATGGATACTTTTATACAATGAATAGGGATTACGTTCTAACGTTTGGAAAAAGAACACTGAGAAGTACTTAATTTAGAAGACGGAGTACCTGTGAAGTGAGGATTCTGATGTACATTCAAGTAACCCATTTTTAGATATTGTTAGGTATTTTCCAGGTTTATAGAATAACTCTTTTGATAAGAAACTAGGAACCTAAATCAACTTGAAAAAAAACGGGATTGTCTTTCACGTCCGTTTTCCGTCCATACCCCAGCCTTACCGATACGAGGCAATATGAGCTTTGATAACGTTGACCATTTTGCCCGACTACGTCCAACCTTATAAGAACATATCACGACTACTCAACACAAATCGGAGTTTGACTCCCCAAACGAGTGAAGAATGTGGTTCTTCTTGTTATGTACGATGTGACTGTTTCCAGTTTAGTGTTCCTGCTTCTGGTAGTTGTCGTATTCAATTGAAATCTTGAAGAGTTGCTGGGTCTCGAATTTATACGTTTTAGTCTGATCACAAAAAGAGATCAAGTGAAGGTTTGGTGTGCATTTGCTTTACGTTTGATGGTCACATAGACACAAAAGCAATTAGAAACGAAAATACATGTCAGTGTCGTAGACTTTAGATCATACACTGTCTGTTAGGAAAAATAGATTATCACTTGACCACCCCCTGCCTTCAGTAGATCTAAGATAAATCCACAGTAGCTTTATCCAGAGGAGCACCAACTGGAGAAATAATCCATTTGATAG
Source organism: Lepidonotus clava (assembly GCA_936440205.1). NCBI lineage: Eukaryota > Metazoa > Annelida > Polychaeta > Phyllodocida > Polynoidae > Lepidonotus > Lepidonotus clava. The sequence goes on from OW387135.1 coordinate 29,038,786, forward strand.
AGCTTTATGTCCCCCGATAAGTTTGACCTTATATGAACAAATGAGTGAAAACTAAATTTGAAAGAGTATTCTTATTCTGAGATATTGTTCTGCGTATATCAACCATTTTATGGTAACGTTAAATTGTTTGATAGATCTAAGATAATGTTGTGCAGTGCACTTAAGATGTTTCAGAAACAGTTATCAAGAATTTGAAATGTATTGTTTTGGCTCATTTAGTTCGATTGAAAAGCATTTTTACCGCTCATTTAGATGGATTGAGTAAATAAGTGATATTGGGTCATAACATCGTCTTAGATCCTTAACTTTCGTCAGATTTTGGTAATTTCGCTTAACTTTCTATACTTTTCGACAAAGAAGGGAATCAAAGTTTATGACAGCGATTGTTAATTTTTCGATTTTCCCCGAAGCATCTAAGTGTTCTTTCATACTGATGCACATAGAGGTGAATGCAGGTTAGGCAAGAATTTGTTCTGTGTATAAGAGTGCTAATTGATAAGTTTTTGTGAATATTTACAGTCAAAGGTAACTAAATGACATTTTTACGATTTTACATAGGAAAAAGGCAGGGAGAGTAATTCAGTGCTTAATTACTGTGGTATCCTAGTTGTGCATTGCTGGAAAAATGTCCAAATTGAAGTAGGCTTAGAATCACATAATTTGGAGAACTATGTCTTGAGTGCTAAAATTGGCACATGAATCAGGACGAAAAGAGAAGCTCCCTACTTTAGCTGTTAGAAAAAAGGCATGTGACTTCCCCCAGTGCCTTACAGTTAACATAACAAGTCGGGTTGGTCGTTGAAATAATTGGTTCGTTAATAGATTGACTTGTCTGTTAGTTGGTACTTTGACTGGTAGGTTGGCTGTTCGTCTTTTCTTCATAAACCACCGGTTCAATGTGATTTAACAACCAGTAGAGTAAATCTTTTGTGGGTTACCTAAACCGGTCATGCCATTTATCCATTGTCATTCTAGAGTGTTACTTTGTATTTGAATTTTGTCGCATTGTACATGTACTACACCATTATAAGTGATGTTGAATCATACATTGTATATTACTACGGAATGCCTTAGCACAAGCGTTGTACATGCACTGAAGTACATGGTAAGAATGGAATATTTTATCTACGTCCGTACGGGACCATATTCACGTAGTGCGTTATTGGCTAGACTGAAAAAAGACTGCTTACATTTGCATAATTATCCACACATCAAAATAAGGATTTCTGTGAGAACTCAGGATCCGAGGGGTGTGGGACCTTGAAGCAAACCGCTTTCCTTAATTAATTGAAGCCGCATATTGTAAAGTTGCTAATTCATGTCGGTGTAATTTTGCATTCGTGAAATGGCACTAATGTAAGACAGATCTCAGTACTTTGTTCAAATATATGAAAAAGCATACTTATCGTTGTAAACTCATTGAAAATAGCCAGTGGTTCGTTTTTAGGAGACGAATCATATATTGCTACTGAAACTAAGCCTCCCGTGCAGAATCGAAATACTTTAGTTTTATGTCTTGTAATAATGTTTATTGACGGGTCAATAGTTTAATGGAAGCTTTGATGTAAATCATGTTATATCTGCACACAAAAAGACTCAGATGATCATGCTCGCATATATCATGTGTACATTGTATGTATACATTAAAATGTATACTTATGACTAGACCAAAAAGATGAAGTCAGCCACACATCATCTGAGCGCGTTTCCTAGGTGATACATAACAATAGCACTGAGGAGCGCACCTTTATCGCTGATCATTCATATAGTTGCAAAACGTTCGACAGAATACCAAGTGTGAGCCCTCGAGGATAGTTATACCTTGTTATTCACTTAACAAATATATAAACTGGGATGCCTCTATCTTTTATATAAAAGAAAAAGTCTAGTTGTCTACATATAATGTTATCTAGATTTGAAGTTTTAATTACCGTCAAAGCTTAAAAAATAGTTTTCTTTACTGATAAACTTACGACGTAGTAAATTAGACAAAAATCATTCTTTAAGAACCAAAGTCAACAAGTTGCAGGAGTAGATTTATTTATCAGCTGTCGTTTGGGTCAAAGTTTACTCGTCTGCATTCCAGGTTTTAATCTACAGAAAGAATTTAATGTCTATAGATTTTATAGATTTCCCTCTCATCTGAAACTTTTCCCAGTACCAACAACGCAAAAAAAGTTCTGTATGATAACCGTGATGCTTAACCTTACGAGGATAGTCGTTCTATTGAATAAGTCAAATAACCCACAGAAACAAATACATATTGGAAGCAAGGGTAATGATATTGTACGAAATTCATTTCACCAAAACGAGTTGTTGTACTAGTCCTTATTTTGGTCATAATCAAAGAAACGTTTGCTCTTCATCAACTGCAATATGTGTAGTTATCATTAGGATTCAGACAAAACTTCGGGCGTGAATGACATGTGGTACACACACCACTGAGTGTTCCCGCTCGGTTAGACAACGCTTTATCGGATCATGGCATTACAATGGCGAAATGAAAGAGAAATATAATCTATTTTTTACTGGATATTGAATGTAACGAAGCCAAAGTCATGGTAGCTGGGCGGCAGAAATAGCAACAAGTTCTTGTTGACTGCTGAAGCAGAGTAAGACATTGAAGCCAAGTGGATGTATATAGTTTCAGTTGTTCCCTCTTTATATATAGATTATGTTACAAGGTGGTCTAAAATTAAGTTGTCAAGTAAACAACGTTGTTCCCCTGTTTATATTTTATGGATATCATTGGTACACCATGAAGAGAAATGGATTTACCGTCAAACCTACTATTACTGATCACACAAAAGTGTCTTGATATTGGTCAGAAACAGCGTAGGAATGGTAATATATTACAAATAGACGGTTCATGCGTTCTGTAGTCGGTTGGCCAAATGGCAGGTGTCATCCAAATTTTGATGTAAAACAAAGGTATTGATGTAAAACAAAGTAATGTGCTGGCAACAAAACCGACAAGGTTAGACCTAATCTGTGACCGACAAGGGCCTGGTCAATGAGCTGCTCCTAGTAATGATACAATGGCCTGCTCTCCAATCAGCTGCTCACTTTTGCTCGGGAGTGACTCGGACGTGAGCTCGGAGCTACTTCGAGCCACTTCTCACCTCTGGTGAGCAAGTTTGAGAAAATCATTATCAATACGTACTCCCCAACACTGTGGACTTGCAGCAGAACGTTTCGAAATTTTGCTGAAGAATCAATAGCGTGAAAATGAACAATACCTTTGAAACAGATTCAAGATATGCAGCACTACTACTCAGACTTAAGGAATTGACATATTGCACCTGTTGTATTATGTCCTTTTCCTGATATTTCAATTTCATTTGGTAACAAAACTTTTTTAAATGTCTCAAACTCGAACCTATGGTCTTGAATAAAACATTCCATACTTGGAATGGTAACTATTTATCCAGATAAACAAGGTCACAGTTTTGAGTCTTGTTCATCATAGAATACCATAGCACGAACTTATTTTCCTGGCTGTCCAGTTTATGCTAATAGAACTGTATCTTTTTTCCACTACCTCACCCGACCATACGATTCCTATATTTCAAGGTTAAAAAGTGCCTCTAAAATGGGTAATCCCTTACTTGCAAACTTATCACTGGTGCCACCTCAAGTGCTGTGATCTAGCATGCACTATAGGACTGCTTGTCATTTTCAAAAACCCGAAATCCACATTGCGAATGCGGTTGAAGTACATTGTCAACTGCTTTGAATACTATTTTACAAGCTACTTGATTCTAGATTTTAGGCAAACCACGTGCCTTAGGCGTGCTCAAATGCTCCATGAATATTATAGGGGTGAGGTCTAGCCGTCCGGTTTTTAACACGGGAGAAAATATCCCTTTTCCCGTTATCATATTAGGACAAGGAGAGAGAGCCATAGTTTAAATGTTTATGTGAAACATGGCACATACTTGTACGTGTATATAACAAAAAAAGGCGACGGAGTGATTGGACGAGGCAGATTCTGATGTATTTTGCGTCGTCATTCTATTGTGATGTACATGATCAGCGCATGCTAGCCAGGCCAAGGATGACACATGTGTTGACATGCTTTAAATGTGCTTACATTTTGGTATATTGTAATTGATGTAAAAGAAACTGGGGTCAAATGCATGTTCACAAATACAGTAAGAGAAACTCCCGGTTATCAGGACCCACCATCCCAAACTGGTGTGGCACTATTTTGAGTACACGGTTATCGCTAATAAAGCTTCAAATTCTGCTCCAAACTGTCTTCAGTGTTTCATCTAAGCGTATAATCCTAAAAATGCAGTATCTTTACATTTTCTATTTATTTTCATTCGTCTTATTTGAGGTACGTTAACAATATACAGGTAAATCAATCGTTCTCTTATGTTGCATCTGCAGTCTGCAGGCCAGTAATATTTACACATGGTTGGAAAACCCTGGCTTGAGAACCCGTGTTTGATGCTACCACGAAAAAGGCAATTTAGAAATATATATATATTTACACATGGTTTTTACTTGTAAGCATATCCTGTCAAATAATATTCACTGTTACACACTTCGCCTGAATAAGTAAATTGTAGCTTTATCGTAAAATATCTATATCGTCCTAGTCCATTTATAAAGTGAATAAGTAAAACTTTTGTTCTAAGTGGCTGAGTGACTGAATTACCACTTTTTTTTTATTCAAGACAAGAGTCACATAAATGGCACAAGTTCGTGTGGCCAGAAAAAGTCTCCTTCAATTGTACAAAGTATAAAAATAGTTAAAAGGAAGCTAGCTTATACCTTATTATTTCTTAATACAACCAATCCTTTGTTCATAATAAGTTTTTCAAATACGGCTCTTACTCTTATATTTCACAAGGTCATAGATAGTTGGCAACTTATGAATTTACAAAATTCACAAATCTCACTTCATTTTCCTTTTAAATACGCATTGCATAATTTTTCGCACTTTGTCAATTTAATACACAAAACTGTTTACTTAAATCCCAACTTTTCTTTACACAGCCTCATATCGCACCATGACCTCGATATCAAGCTTAAATTCACAATAGACTCCAGAATATACCAAAGCACTTGTAAAACAAAATCGATCTTATTTTCAATGAGTTGGCACCAACCAAGAGGAATATATGACCTTCATAGTAGTCATTGAGAGATAATTTTGTTCATAAACCTCTGACGACATTTATCTCAAAACATCACTGCTTCATGCCAATGCCAATATGTGCAATAGTTGAGACAGAATTCATTAGAATTTTTTTTATACATCGAATAGTATTTGTATTTTACATGACTGTAAATGTAAATATTTTTACCCATACACAACATTACAAGATTATACTATTATATTAAATATTAATTATTATTATTCATCTTCAAGAAGTTCTTCTACTAGCATTTCCTTGTGGGCTTTCAACTCCTCCATTTTCAATCCTATAGTTCTCAGCACTTCCTGTCTTTGTTTATCGTTTAACTGGGCCAAGAAGTCGTTGTATTCTTTGAGTGTTTCGTCGACAGCCTCTGCAGCTTCTTTCATATCTTCTGAGAAATAGACCGTTCCTTTAACCTCCCTCTGAAAGATAGGAAACTAAATTAGCCTAGATTTATTTGGCTTAATCACCTGCAAAAAACGATCTACTGATTAATCATTTATGTAGTAATCCATGTGGTCTACTTATAAAATCAAAGTAGTTGTTATTAAAATTAAAATACAATATCAAGTAGTCAATATTACTATTGTTATATTCTCAACTTTCTCTACAGTTTTTTATTAACATATATTCTCAACTTTCTCTACAGTATTTATTAGTTATAATCACATGCAAAATCGCAAAATTTGCAGCAGTGGAACTCACTGCCCTCTTTATATTGCTGCCTCACTGAGATATCATGTCATAGGTCCACATGATATCCCATCCAGTCACATAAAACTGACACAAGGCCAACAAGTCATGTTTCATAGTTCTAACTTCATATTGAGTGCCAGACATCTGACTGGGAGAGTAACAGTAGGAATTTGGTTATAACTCACTTTTTATTTAAGATAGGACCCCAAAATAAGTGACAAAATTGTTGAAAAATATATTTATTATTTTGTCCTTTAAAATTATATTGAATTTACTGTATCTATAATGACTTCCGAATCAAATGATATTTCATCTGTCACAGTTCAGTGATCCCCACTGCTTTCAATGGGCATATGGTGGTTTGTTTAACTCTCGTACAGTCAGACGTATTATTTATATATAGTGTGTTTGATAGTGGTGTTTATAGAGGTTATTACTTAATAGAGGTTAATGAATGGGGAACTTATGGATAATATGGGGAACTTAGTTTTGCTTTTAATGTAATGTTACAGTGGTAGAGAAAGTCCATGAATTGGTGCGCAATCCAAAACACAGACTTCGCTTGGCTGAGGGTAAGCTATTGTTTTAATACATTAGATCTGATGGAAACATACATACAGCAACTCTCACCCTTGAGCAGCATAGTGTGAGGCCACCACTTCGCCATGGAGGCTCCGTGGCGGGTCGGGTGCATTAGTCAGCCCCTGCTCTGATCGGTGGTTACACAGATGTTAAGTCCCCACCGATAGAAAGGTGTTAAGACCCATGCTCTGTGTATGCTCCACACATCAGTTCTACTTACAGTTTGAGAATCCATCCCAGGATTTCCATTATCCAAATTAGGTCCAGATGTTTATGTTAAGATCCCCATCTAGCCGAATGTCCCTAAAAGTGTCCAGTGTCTGCCCCGAGACGAGGAGATCCAAATCCCTCACACATATCTGCCATAGTCACCCCAAATGTCACCACGAATGTCGAAGTGACATACCGTTCCCTAGCGCCTCATTCTGTCTCTCTGGCTGGCTTACGTGCCAGCGTCCTTTTATATCACGCAATTTTGCACAAACAAGTCCATTAATCATTCCAGACAGCCCAACCGACTCGCACCCTGACAGGTGCTCGTTTTCCAATGGGTGTCTGTACACCTGCAGCCATCTTTATGTGAGTGTTTCACTATATGTGTTCAGGGCTGCAGGCCTGACGAATGGAAGCCATCTATAGTTGTATGTGAATCGATCCAGAGAACAGGCAGTCTAGATCGGAAGGCATAGCGGCTCGGCCCAGATACAGGGAGCTCAGGTTACCGCATCAGCGGGAGACTAATGGCATCCAGGCGGTTAATGGGTATTCTGATACCCCAGTCTCAGCACAAACAACTTTCCCATTAATTCTATCTAACCATTCCACATATAACGTAGAAAACCTTTACACATACTCATTACAATATAACTAATATTATTGCACTACTACAGTGCAAACCCACGACCTTCCACACTCAAAGCGGGCACTCTACCAACTGAGCTACCGAGTCTGGTGGGATGGGAACGTGACAGTGCTTGGGGGGAGGGGTGGGAGCTGTGCCCGGTCCAATGCACTCCCCTGCCTCTCATCAACTGATGACAGTTAAATTGAGTGTCAGGTTACAAAGTGGACAGAAGGGCCCACCATCCATGACACACAAAGTCTGGGAGAAAAGGGTGGTATGAGTCTTTAGAATCTTTGGGCTAGCTTTTAGATTTTAATCAGTTTGAATAATTATTCTAGGCGTCTATATAGATCCAAAGAGTTCAGCTTTACATTGATATGGCTAGCCTAACTGCTCGTATCTTAAAGGTGAACGTAAAGGAATAGATCTAAATGAAAATTCTAAATGTAAACCACTTAGTTATTATATATGTTAAACTGCATTAGACTTAAATTAACATATATGTGGATTATTCAAAAGGTTAAGTAAGCTTTTGTTAGGAGTGTGAATACACTCTCACAGGGCTGTGATGTCAACTAGGCTCTCTGTTACAGGTGCCTCTGTGTGCAGGCAACCAGAGCAAGAAGTTTGAAGAACCTTATCAGCTTCAAGCCTTGCCCTACATATCTAAAACAGTTTTACTAAAAGAGCCTAGATGATATCACATGCACTAAGCAGAAGCCACTATACAATGTATGTTTGAACAAGGATTTTTCCCTTTATTTATGATATATTACCAGTTATTTCTATAGATATGTTTCAAGAAATACATATTCAACGTAATATAGAAATTAAAATTGCCTTTGCTGTTCTCCTTTAAAAAAAAGTGTAAAAAAGTGCCCAGAAGTGGGCCGGCTTGAGTCCCTTGACAGGTGGAGATAATCTTGGCTAGGCTGGTGCTATGCATCGAAATTAAAGCAGGGCCTTCTGGGGAGAGCCAATAGAATTTATCGGAAATGATTGATTGCCTTGCCTAGGCTAGTCTAAGAAAAGCCCTGACCTCTGTGATACAACGCCAACGGTCAAGTCTGTAGGTCCCGTCGTGTATAGGTCCCCGTCCTAAGGTCCCGTGAATCTGACGGGCGCCTGGGCGACCACAGGCCGTCATGAGAGACCATCTAGTTTGAGAACGGCATTGTCAGCTGAGTGGGAACATTGGATTGGGGCCTCTCGGACTAGGGAGACCACCAACCAACAAACTCGTTTTGTCTTCTTAAGCAAGGGGTCAAAAGTTACATGTGGGTGGTCTCCCATTGTATTTTCATGTATTTGCCAAACAACCTCGTTTTTACAACGGGAAGACCACCTCCGGGGACACCCCCGACGGGACCTAAGGACGGGGACCTATACATAAGCGACGGGACCTACGGACCTGTTACCCACGGAACACTGTGTCTGTGGGTGGGAAGAACAGTCAGAGCTTTTCTTGGCAATTTGAACGAACCACACTTACAGCATCCTCAAGTAGTTCTCGTGCTTCCATGAATTTATCTGCAATGCCTTCAATTTTGGATTTTACTGTCGCATCATCCAAATCCGCTACACTTGATAAGAATCTCACAGACAGTGGCAAAAGGTTAATTGCCGATGGACTGGGTGGTGCACTTGACCTCAGGACGGACTGTCCCAGAACCAATCCGTACGCGTTATCACGCGGTTTGGAGTTGTGACAGCTTGAAATTCCAAATAAACACCGAGCTCCTGTAACCTGCAGCACGGTAGACTGTCGATTAAATGTTGTCAAGCGATTTAGTGTCTGAAAACTCAGCATTCGAGGATTGAAAAAAGACCTGAAACCACTCGACATGGGGGCCGCCATCTTGGATTGACCCGGATGCAGAAACCTGCGCATGCGTACTTACACCACAATTGTGTTGCTAATGCCCGGATAATGGGAATTCGAATCAGGGAGTTTACGGAGTGTTTTCCTCAACTTTCTCTTGTGAGTATGCCTTTTTTCATCATGACAGTTACCTATTATTAGATGTGAACAGTTTAGGAAATGTATCGCCGTAGTTTAGGTGAGAGTTTACCAATATTGATAGGATAAAACACGTTTTATCGAAGAATTTTCGGCGAGCCGGGAGGCCACCATGCCGCAACAATGGCAGACTGCTGAGGCCGACAGGGCATGGCGAAGATAGTGGCATGAGGTCAACCTCTCACATCTTGAAACCAGACGATTTTAAAACCAAACACTGAGTTTGTTTAGCAAGCGGGGGTACATGAAGATGTCCTGGGTTAAGCGAAACACAGACAGTGGTCGGTTGTCGTTGCAAACACTTTGAAAACGGTGTGTTGACTGACCGACAGTCGACACGTAATGTGGACTGTGATCTTAGCATGCCACGCGGATTTGTGACTTGTGTTCGGCGCCGTTTCTTTCTTGGCAAGGTAACACGACCCCCTCGTTAGCAACAGGAACTATTTGGCTAAGTTCTGTAATGTTATTAGGACAGGTTCCAAGGGCAATATTAGTGGGAACAGTTTCGAGGCCTGTGTGTTTTCTGAAGAACCCACTCAGATAGCCACCCCCACTCCAGCGTGTCGTGACAGCTGCATGGTTTCTCTGACCACGCCAGTTTGCACGTGTCGTGGCCATAAAAACCATTGACAGTTCATAACAGTGTCTGCGCGAAGCTGCCAAATTCTGAGAAGTAGTTCATGTCATGAGTAATAAAGTACCGCTATACATTTATGGGACTGGTATTCTGAACAACTGATTGCAGAATATAGATTTCACAAAAATCGTAATTTTGAATACTAACAGTTAATTCAAGTAAGAACTAACCACACGTTAGATCTAGTATAATCTTAGAGCCAACATTTGCTACTTTGACTCACCCATTAGTTAAATGATTTTGAATTGACAGTTAAGGTACCAATCGATTTACTTTGAATTTAGAGCTACTACTTATCCGTTTAAATAGACTACCGATTTCCATATTTTTTTTGTTTTAGAACAGTTTTTAAAAAGCCCCTAGATTTGAGAAGAAAATTACTCTTAAGATTTAGTTTCAGGTCCCACAAAGTATCCGTATACTATATTTCATGTACATATGATTTGTTTCAATAATATAACTTTGATACTGAAGAATATGCTACCAGTAACCTTATTTGTTCCAGTACTAAAAAAGTTAGTAAAATACGGAAATGTGGTTTCTTTATGACGTTCCGTATTTTTTATGTTTGAAGAGTGGCATCTCTGTGAATTGTTTTTCTGTACTGTAGGGAGAGGGTAAGCCTAATCCCAGTCAGATTCAGAAACAATAAATGAAAGCAGTCTAGACTGTTTAGACAAGAAAAAAAAAAAGAAAAAAAAAAGAAAAAAAACCTTAGTAGCAGGTAACATAGGTCGAAATAATTAGAGTAGCTAGGTCTTTTTTTTTACTTGCCTAAAGGACCCAGGCAGTGTGGGAAATAAAGAAGATATCCTAAATATCTTATAAGGCCATTTCTTGCATTCAAAATACATGGCCTGAACATCTCTAGAAAATGCTCTAAAGATCTTATAAGGCCATTTCTACCATCCAAAATAACATGTATACTGTCAAATTCTGTTCCTTTCCAAGTTTTTCTTGTCAATTCTTTGGGATTTTGAAAAGATTTTAGGATAAAAATACTATAAAGAAAATTTAGGGTAGGGCCAAAAAAATTATCACGTTTGTCACTTTTGTGGCAGTGCACTAATTGCGAGGAAAGTGCTGACCTATCCTTTTGTTACAGAATTTGGTACAGATATTTTGGTTTGATCTGTAATTTGATTTGTTCTGATGTAATGAAGTGTTCTCTTCAATTTCAGGTGCTGGTGTGAAAGGGGTCCAAGTTCACTATGCCAGCCAGCTCTGGAGTGGGTATAGTGGGCGGCCACATAGAGAGCTCGCTCCGAGCTTCTCTTGGCGGCTCCAATTCTTCCTCCCTCGACCAAAAACTGGTGTCATCTTCCAAAAGAGTTCTGCTTCATAATATAGACTTTGAGGCAGCTGAGAACGATTCCAGCTTCCAGTTGGACTCGTTGAGATCTAAGTACAAGCCATTAAATCCATCCAAGTCTGTGCTGTCAAGTGAGCACCAAAATAACCAAATGGCTCCTACGTCAAACAACATAAAAAGTGAGCATCATTTGATGAACGGACATGCTCAAAAAACTAAAAGTAAGTTTATTTAGAATTGATTTATTACCTGATCTCAATCTGGGCCAATATTTTCCTAACTGATTAGATCAGCTACTAATCTTTGTGTTACAATGAGTGTCGTGATAAGTAGATTTATGAGATATAAAAAGAAAAGATGGCTAAGTATAATATCACTTTGACTTTAGTTATTGGGCTAAAAGTACTTTTAACCAAAGTTTCCCTCTTCAAAGTCAATAGAAAAAAAGCTACACATACCCGTTTTCAAAATCAAAGATTTTCCATTGTGCTTGATCTGTTATGAATTAAGATGTATTACCCGTTATTGAACGTTTGGTTTATTTTATAAAATAAGGTTCATCAGAATACAACGATGGGATACCCAAGCCATCAGTTGTCCTGTTTCCACTAGAGAAAGTTCAACTTGAATGGAAACAAGCTCGGGGCGCTGCTGTGGGTCTGCGGAACAATAATAACAACTGTTACCTTAACAGTGTGCTGCAGTGTCTCACATACACGGCACCCCTTGTGAATTACCTCTACAGTAATGACCACACATACAAATGTAAGTGCTGAAATCGATATGGAATAAAACATTTAAACTTTACTGTGTCTTGTAAAAGGTCATTTTATGATAAACCAGTGAAGGGCCCTAGACCCATAAGGGAGCCAGAACGAAGGAAGGCCGTTTTATACGTGTGTTGTAACAACAATTTTGTTGCCATGATGATGGCATCATTACAGATGAAATCGATTTCTTGTTTGCCACATTGATTAATTTGCCCTCTAGTAGTTGTCACTCATTTGCTCTTTTGTATTTTGTGTCCAAACTCTTTCGATTATGTGACATATAAATTATAAGTATTTATGTACTAAAAGTTGAAGTTTTATATTATCCCTTCAGGCAAGCAGCCAGGCTTCTGCATGACGTGTGAGCTTCAGAGACACATCAAGAGATGTCTTGAACAGCCCCGAATCCCAAACCGGGACTGTACAATCAGTCCACAGTCTATTCTGGGAAAGATAAAGAGTGAGTGTCTGTAAACATGCATTGATGAAGTGTTAAGTGTTAATCCATGCAATCAATGTGTTAGCATTCTACGTTTTTTATTATGAATATTTTCCAGTGAATTCAAGATCTGTTCTTAAATCTACGTAAAAATAATAATCTTTTACTTTAAAAGTGATTTCATTCAGACTTGGTTCTTTCTTGATATTAAAATTCTACCGTAGAAAATTGACATTTCACCACCCTAATAAATTATTAACGGGCGTGATTTTCCTGTTTCCAGTGATTGCAAAGCACCTGGCCTACGGTCGTCAAGAAGATGCTCACGAATTCTTGAGATACGTGGTAGAAGGGATGCAAAAGTCTTGTCTACATGGTTACCCAGAAAAGTAAGTTAAACTAGTCTTCGTCTGTTGGTCGTTAAAATATGATAACTGGTTTAAAACTTAATGCATTGCGATTCTTCACTTCATGGAAATACACTCTAAAATCGATGCAAAAGACGTGGCAATGAATGTCCGTGCTTCCCATGCTACCGCTTTAGTCACTCAAAATTATTACATGTAATGAGTAATATTATACCGATTATTACCCTTTCGAATCTGTAGTACGGTACACTCAATTCTTACCTTCCCTTTTCAGGTTGGATCGATTCAGCAAAGACACAACTGTTGTGGGCCAAATATTTGGGGGCTACCTTAGGTCTCAGGGTAAGTCATTGAAGGACCAGTTGACTGATCATCGGAAAAAATACATCCCTGTTTCCATTCTTATATATAACATGGAAAAAAAAGTTGATGTATATAAATAGATGTTAAGTCTGTATACATGTATCATTTGATCACCACCTGATCAGTTATTTATTCATAACTGGTCTACCTGAAAGTAAATGTTCCCTCCGTATTAGCTTTTACTACAGGTTGTGTTATAATGGATGACAATGTTTAAGAAGTCCATTTTGTTTTAATTTCAGTCATGTGCTTGAAGTGTAAAGAGCGGTCAAACACCTATGACCCTCTGCTTGACATCAGTCTGGATATAAAGGTATGAATCAGTCGTTAATCTTGTTTTAATGTAAATACATGTAGTCAGAAGTCATATTTTACTCATTTTTTTGTGCTCAAAATAACTTCTTCACAGTGTCTATCAATTCTCAGGCCTTTTCATGTACTTTTTTTTACAATTTTTTAATGCCCTTATATAAGTGAAGAAGTGTTTTTTTTTGTGGATTACTTATTGATCTTCCATTCTTTTCAGAACGTCGGCACCCTGGTAAGAGCATTTGAGCGCTTTGTTCACCCAGAGACCCTAGACAACGATAATGCATACAACTGCCAGCGATGCAAAACAAAAGTTCCAGCTCAGAAGAGATTCACTATTCACAGAGCACCCAACATCTTAACGGTTCAGTTGAAAAGGTAATCATTCTAATCTATGAATGAATGCATACATCTAGCAGGGCGTACTACATTTTTTGTATCAACTTTTCAAAACTGCTAACCCTGGCTTAAAGCAAACCACAACGCAAATCAGTTATATATTGTCAAATAAAATTTTCAGTGAACTTTGTTCGTTGACAAACCATGTATGATCATGCTTCATCTGATAACAGAATGGTATGCAAAATTCTATTCAAAAACAGATTTAGACTGTCATGAATACTCATTTTCTGACTTGTTTTGGTCTGTTTTGTGGTCCACACAAATACCTAGATTGTTTACCCCAAAACTGATGATGTCATCAAAATGTCATTTCCGGAATCCCCCCTGCATTTTCACTCTGCTAGCAGAGTCTCTAATGAGTATTATTTTTGGTGGAGAATGATGTGGGAATTGAGAGGAGGCAAACATGGATGAGCCTGGCTTAGTACAGAAAGGAAAGGGGAGGAATTGACCTATTGACCCTGAAGATGACATCACTGATTATGGGGCAGTTGGGTCACGTGGGGGGATTCCCCAACAAGTTGATTGCAGACCAGAAAACAAAACAAACAGATCCTCTTTCCAAGGATCATAATTATCAGACTTCTAGCCACCAATATTTGATTTTAACTGGCAATATGATATATATGAGTGTAGTTGAAGATGTCAGGATCGATTTTGAAAATTTAAAAAATTTACTAAATTTTGATAATTTTGCATTGTGGTTTGCTTTAAATCTGATTCGACTCATTTTGAAAATTATCCATAACGTTGGGCTGACCTAGATTTATTCGTTTGCATGTACGAGTACAAAGCTTATTTGTAACATTAAATTGGAAACTGAAATATAGTAAGACGGAAACATTATCGTAATTTATCACCCTCATTCTAAAGTTGAATTGACAGTTCATCCTATTTGTGGAAAATGAAAAACAAGAGTTACATCTTGTCCTATTTCAAAACCTATACTTCTTTTTCAAAAGGTTTGACTACAACCGTATGACGGGTGGAAAAGTGACTAGGCAGGTCATCTATCCCGAGAAGCTTGACCTACGACCCTACATGAGCGTGTCACAAGTAGGTTTCTCAACATTTTCACTTAAAAAAAATTGACCCATTGTCAATTTTTACATAATCATCTAATGATACACCACAAGCTGCTTCTTATCTAATTGACACATTCTAACATAAACATTCAAACATTAAAATCTAATGCATTTAGAATAGAAGCGTATAGACAGCGGAATGTATTCCTGGTAGCGATGAATATATCTAATGAATGTGTCTTAATACCATAGAGGTAAAATATTAATTGAATTTGTAAATACTTCAGGGCCCTGCAGTTCTATACCAGCTGTACGCTGTCCTGACGCACGTTGGCCACTCAGCAGGATCCGGGCACTACTTCTGTAATGTACGGGCCCCCAACAGGCAGTGGTTCACCATGAATGACCAACATGTAAGTTTGTGAAACATTTCATATAAGGAAAATAAAACTTGTGACTATGTACAACATACATTTTGTCCCCTGCTTACATTGCACCTTGCAACGGTGGCCACGCAGGCATTTAATGTTCATCACACATCAGGGTAGTGTTGTTAAATTGAAGTGATTGCGAATATCAAATTTCTTTTTTAATTGATACCAAGAAAAAGCCAGGCAACTATATCAAAGAATCTTATTTCTTGTCGAGAAAAGTGAGATTTCACCCAGAAATGACTCAAATTGCTTTACAGAAAATCGTTTTGTAACAACTAGCCATGTTATGTATCGTATCAATTTTGTATAGTGTAATACAATTCTGGTTCGAAAGTAAAACCGGGGGATTGAGAGAAATATAGTACCCTCTTCACCCACTAGGTGGACGACAGTATAGTACCACCTTGAACCACTAGGTGGCACTATGTCTAGACCCGCCACATGGTATCCAGAGCTACACATTCTTATTTACCCTATAAATGGTGCGACCTGAAAAAGTGAAATTTAATTTTACCCTAAAAATAGGTGGATCAGGGATTTTGTGTTTCCAGCTATGAGGTCCTTCTAGCAACAAGCTATCTACGTGTTAAATAATAGTTATGTAATTCAACCGGTAATTCGAACCATAATAGATCAAGACAGCTATATTTAATGCGTTTTATTTTCACAGGTAACCCCAATCGCACTCCAACGTGTTCTGTCAACCGAAGCCTACCTGCTGTTCTACTCTCGAGTGAAGCCCAAGGTCAACCAGTACGACGCTCAAAAGGTAATTGAAATACATGCTCTAAGGATACTGCTGTTAGATTTCAAACTGTACTATATGAGAAGCATTAAAACATCATAGATAATGCCTATAATACCACAAAGAATTTATGATAATATCCAAATTAAAATGATAATATTAGAATTGAATTAAACTTTTCTATTTATAGCCCATGATCGGACCTAAGCTGCCTCCTGGACACAAACTGCAAACTCTAGACAAAGCAAAGTCTAGCATCAGTGAACCATCCAATGACGTTGGCAGCCCTATTGTTCGAAGAGAGAATGGGAAACCAGCTGGAATCCTGAAATCCTCTTCAAACTTTCCCGGGATGAGACAAGCAGGTGATGGCCAACACACTTCCACTCCCATTCCCACTCCCAAACCAACGGCGATCCCACTTCCCACTCAGCGAGACAAGGTGTCCTTTGGCATTGTCAAACCCAAACCGACTGAGAGCACAAGTTCTGAAAAGACACCTCCTCGCATAGTGATGCACATAAAGAATGGCAAGGTTTTCTTCCCTGGAGATGGGAAAGGGGAAGCTGGGAAACAGAAGGTGAATGGCACTGATGGCAAGGCTAAGCTGGTTCCATATAACGATGACAGTTCGAACAGTGAAGAAGAGGAAACCCTGGTCATCAGGCCACCTGTACCTAACAACCACGCAGTCAGTAGTAAAGAGAAGGGCAAGACGAATGGTAGTGGTGGTGTTGTGTTTGACAAGCGCCTCAACGCTACCACAGTGGTGCCTGGGTCCTACAAGCCATTAGATACGGGAGACCAGCCAGAGACACCCTCGCAGAAGCCACGGGAGAGCTCGCCCATGAAGCACTCGGCAGGTAGCCGGTTCACCAGTCCGCTGCGCCGGTCAGTCAGTGACTCCCTCAGTGTAGTCACTAACTCTGGTTCGCAACACAGGGTGAACGCCACCACCTCCTGGCACGTGCTGGACCAGGAAGCAGCCATCTCGCCCTCCTTGGCCTCTGGGTCGAGTAATACGAGCATGAACTCAACCACTGAGTGGCAGGTGACGCCCGGAGCTGAGAAACGCACAAAGCTTGTTTTACCTGATGCAAAGTGTAACGGCTGGACCGTTACACCTGTTAAGGAGAGCAAAAATGGTAAAATTTCAGGCAGCGATCATGAGGAGAGCAAAGATGGTGGGCCGCCCAATGAGGACAATTTGTCCACCAAGCCGCACAAAGAACTTAATATTACTATCAAGAAGCAGCCGCATAATGGTGGTTGGGAGAGTAAGCCCAAGAATACCGATCTCTACATGTCAGACTTGCCAGAAGATGTGAAGGCTACGAAGAATGCCTCCAGCCCTAAAGACTCTTCACATAACACAAATGGGACCATACCTGCTAGTCCTGAGAAGGATGTGGGACACACAAACTCTTCAACGCACCTGCTCAATGGCCATGCTGAAACCAACGGTTCGCATGACTCTGCGGCTGAACACAAAAAGCACAAAAAACATAAAAAGCATAAGCGCGAGCGAAGTGACGATGAAGATGACAATGAGGGACAGGTCAATGGCTGTGGGGCATCTGACCTGCTGAATATGATTAAGAAAAAGAAGAAGAAGAGGAAGCACAAACATAGGCATGATGACCGTGAGCCATTGCTGAGCACTTCCGACTCAGATTCTTCTCGTAAAGATAGCAAGCGTTCGTCTTCTTCAGATGACACAGATGACAGTCGGTTGAAAAACAAAGGAAGCAAAGAGGCCGACGAGGATCCCTATATCTGGGTTGAGAAAACACGTGAAACCATGGATAAGGAGAAAGTCAAAAAGAAGGAAGGTGAGTTATGACATTTAGTTTATTTAATGGTAAGTGAATGAGAATGGATTATATGTATTAAAAAGAAAACTTGAAGTGCTCTCTCTTTTTAATGTACAATTTTATGTTGTGAGTTTTTGCAAGGGGTTTTGAAACATAGATACTGCCTAATCCTAATTATGCTCATTTTGAGGTTCTTTTCGGAACAAACATAAATCCCAGTACTTTTGCCATTTAAAATATACAATAAGTTATTGCTAAAATTACAAAGACTGCAGAAGCATTTATTCTACTGGTCTAAAAGTCGGATCCATTAGACTATAAAGTAGAGTTGCAGAAAACGTATGTTCATCTTAATTGTGATTAACATGGATTCATTTGCCTTCAGCACCTGCCCAAGCATGGGACCACTATGTGAAAGACGGATACAAACGTCGTAGTGAAGATGACTCAGTCAAAACGAAAACGCCCTGGGATGGTACGCGGTCTAAGTCAGACACGGTCCTTACCCAGCTGAAGAAAATGAGTGCACGTGGCTATGGCAATCAAGGTTAGTAGACAGTTTCAGAAATAGAACAGGCAGCCTTAGCCAAATATCATAGAGAAGTGGTTATGATGGAGGCTATATTTCCAAACATTTGAAATACAATTAGCATAAAATGCGGTATTATACTATTTGTGTCCAAAGCTCCAAATGTTAATTCCAGTACGAGTTCTAGAACCAAGGAAACAAATATTTCCCATCCCCGCCCCCATTTCAGGTTTCTCTTAACACTTCTTGAGGCGTTATATAAAGAACTCTGACTTACATTGTTCATTATTAAGGGGCGATCCCCCAGGAGCCCCTTTCTAGCCATTGATAGGCCCTAGACAGAAGTGTTAGTAAAAGTGGCTGTATTCCCTGTTTTGCTCCTGTAATAACCTATAGTAAAAAGCCTTATTTGTCACCAATTTCGAAGGTGAAGTTTAAATACATACATTGCTTCAAACTTGTTTGTCATTTGTAGAAACTTGTGTAGGTTTCCCGTTTGGCATACTGAAACAAACTATTTTCTCACAGCATGAAAAATGAGCCTTTTTTGTTAGTGAATTTAAATGTTCTTGCTGCTTTTATGTAAGCATTTCCAGGTTTCAGCAGATCAAAGGCCCAGACTGTTTATCAACAATTAAGAAGGCATGTGTGTTAATTGATCTGGCACATGATGCCCTTGAGGGCAATTGATCTGGCACATGTTGCCCTTGGGGCATGGGTGCTTTACTAAACAAGTGATGCTTACACTGTTTATCTTATACAAATAATGACCCTAGTAAATGGTCATTTGGTAAACATGTATACTGAAAATAACTTAGTTGAGACAACCAAATCAACCAATACCATTTACTCATAATAGGTGATTTACACAAATACAAAAAAATATATTACATGGACACCTTCCTTTAATTACTTTGCATGGTTTTGACATGTGAAATTTGTTGGTTTGCTACTACTTTTCCATTAGTTCTTTTATTTGCAAAACTAAATGTTGCCGCCGCCTCCTCACCCACCCCCCACCCCCACCTTAAATGAATAAACTTAATTGGCATATTGAATGGTGAGACTGATACTAAGAACTGGATCGCCCCTTGGCTTGGGGAGCTGTATGCTCTTCTTGTAATATCAAGGTACCAGTCAGTAAGGGAAACGGTTTGATGTAAGATAGCACTATTCATTAGAGACCCGTGGATTAGGTCTTTTTAGATTATTGACTTTCACTTCACTAATCCGTCTCACCTCAAATTCACTGCAGTGTCTTCGTGGGAAGGAGGGAAAAGTATGGTTGACCATGATGTTGACCGAGATAGACGTCACGAGCGCAAACGTCACTGGGCAGATGACTATGAGGATGAACTTGACAAAGGAAGGGTGAGTGCTTTCAAACTGATCATTGACTCAAATACAAAGGATTTAACGTTCTATTAGATAAAGGGATTAAGAACTGTCTGGAAGGTTTCTGTATGAACCAGTATACAGCCTTAAGACAATTTGTGACGTTAGACCAATTCTATGAGAATAATAAAAAAAAAATCCCTTTAACTGGCATATAATGAAATGATGACTCCAGGTCCTTAACTCAAAGGTTAATTGAGATGAATTTTTAGGAGTTATCACCCAATACTGATTTGAAATTTAAATGTGCGACTGAAAGTGAAACCATAGTTCGGCTAAGGCTTCTGGCTAATTTTCTCACTACGTCGCCAAATGGTCATTTCATTAGTCAGTAGCAGTTTGGCGAGTGATTAGCACGACCCCTGGCAACATGTAGGTTGTTAAATTCTTATATTCTAAAAATCTTATAATGTAAACATTTTTTTTTTTTTATGAAATATAGATTTTGATACAAATCTTGTTATCATTGAGAGAAATTACGAGATTGGTCTACGAAAAAGATTTTCTTATACCTCGTTCCCTGTGGCAATTGTTCCTCTTGTGTTTGATTTATGTTATGACTCCATAAATATCTTTATGAAACAGTTGACCAATGTAGTCCTCCATGAATTTTTCTAATGTGGTGGATATGTAACTTTGAACCCTTCTGAACATTGAATTTCGTTTGATTTCAGACTAAGAAAGCTAAGTCCTACAGTGATGGAAGTTTTGGAAACCGCCCCTCCTATAGCCATGGAAACCCTTTCCAGAAAATGCAGGACATGCGAAGTACGGATAGAGATAGGGTAAGTGCCAATTCATTAATTGTGTTTATAAGCTATGATAATGATATTAATAATATATTCGTTAGCTTCATATTTTACCAAGTGGGATTGTCCTAAAATAATATGTACCGCTAAAGACAGGAATGTGAAAATTACCCTTAGACATGACCAAATTTCATACCCAAAACCCAAACGGTAATATCACTTAATAACAAATGCTTGCCTTTTTTTCCGGATGTTAAGCTGTACCATTCTTTTTCAAAAATCGTTAATTTTAAGAAAAAGATATATTGCATTTGTTTTCCGGTAACAGGAAGAGGTACGGAATGTGATTCTTCCTAATTGAAATCTGGACTGTATATTAGATCATATATTATTGTATTTTTCATGGTGATATCTGATTTCAATTCTTATCATTGCAGCAGCGTCCACCAGGTAAATACGGCGATCGCAATGACCGCCCCCACTACTCGTCCCACTACCAGCACAGTTATGGAGGTCACCGTGACAATAACTACCGTGACAATGGGCATCGTGACAACGGTCACCGGGACGGCTACCACAGCCATGGGTCCTACTACAACTCGTACCGCGGTGGCGGGGGAGGAGGAGGAGGAGGAGGGGGATATCGCGGCAACAAGCGACGAGACCGCTACTACTGATTCTCCTGGTCCCGGAGACATTGTGACACAAACTAGGAAACAATCATGTGCAATGAACGCGGACTCGGTAAAACCGCTCTTGTTATGTCGCTGTTAATATCATAGAGCATAGTAGGATGAAGTTGGGTATATTAGCTACAGGGTGTCGGTATGGGAAAACGCAAGGGTACCTTTTGAATTAAAGTCTCCTTTATAAGTCCTTTGTTATGACATACTCCCTAAAACGTCCTTCTCATCTTCCACTGCTCAAGGGGTTCGAAATGCCTTTCCGATAGTCAGAAAATAGAAATTTTTCACTAGCATTTGGATGATTAAACGAAAATGTTGGCATCCTATTTTAATACTGTCTGTATGCCGGAGGCTGTTGGTTACATTTTAGTCTTAGACCGTATTGGAACAGCTCGGTTTCTAAATAATGAGACTCATAGAGGAAAGGGGTACATGGAAGTATAATTAAGGATGGATAAGTTGGGTTCTGGCGCACATTTAAAATATAAAGTAAATATTCGATCTCTTGAAATTCATATAGACTTCTAATTTATGTGCCCAAATACCCATTTCCTTGACACTTTGTTGTTGATTGTATAAACAAAAATCATTTACGTTTTAAGTAACCTTCCAGATTGTTGTTAGGATTTCGATATCATAATAATGTTAAAAGTACTCAGAACGTACTTAGGTGTATCTTCTAGGTGGCACGATGCAACCTGTTTTAAGTAGCTCTAGGTATTCTGCACTGGACGACATGCGTGTATATAGAAAGTTCACTCTTGGGGAGAAGACTGCATGATGCACCGCGAAAGGTCCTAGGTCATATCAATGATGCTTATTATATTTATCCCAATTAAAGTTGTATGTGATATGCACCAATATGCAAGTCGGCATATTGCATGACAGACCCTTCGTTAATCCGATAAAAAAGAAACAATATAGTACCGATAGTTGTGTGAATGTATGCTTTTCCTGGTCTGTATAACTACACGAGACCAAATATGATAACTGAAGTTTGGGTAAATTAAGTTTGATGTAGACTTTTAATTCATACTACTAATGGTTGTTCGTTTTATTTGACGTGATCAAATATTGAGGTAAACAATATTTTTTTATTCACGAGATCCATTTTCAAGCCAGTTTTTCAAAGTATATAGAAAACAGAAGGTCGTTTCCGTCGGCCTTTTCCCTCAGGATCATATGTCCCGTTTTGCGTCACCACATAGAAAGATTTCAAATTCTATATTGTCCAACGTGAGCATACACAATTTTACATACCTTGCTGCAAAGAAAGGATACATTTAGCAATTATGTAAACGTTTTGTGAAGCCGAACAATTGTCTCTGTACATAATACTAGTGGAAACTATCATTGGAATGTTTTAATTCGACTCGTTTTAAACCCATTCTTAGTCTTGACTTTCAGACAATATACTCTTTCCTAACATTTGTATGACTTTCTTTGCGGCTGTTGGATCTCTATAGATACGGGTTAAGAAAACTGCTTACACCCCGTGAAATTATGAAGGTAGTGTCCATATAAATCTTTTCGCATAATCTAACCCAAATCTGACATTACACAGCACAAATTCATTATGATAAGATGTATGCAAGGATTTATCTAATAATTCCTGAATTGGTATACTTGTTGGAATTTACGAAAGATGTACAAAGTTTTGATCATGGTTGGAATTGCATCTCTTATATTGTAGCAAAAGTCATCAGGGATACATTTTGTGATAAGAGAACTTATACGTTATCAAATACTTCTGTAGAATTCTGTTCAAAATGTAAGCCATTTCATAAACTAGAATCAAATTTGTGTGTAATATTTGCTTCTATTTTTTTTTTACACAATAATTTTGGGTAGAACTTTGTCATAAAAGGTCACTTCTGGTGAACCTTGATAATATTATGTCAGATTTCTATGTTTCACGAAAACTGTGTGATTAAAATCCAAATTTTGTACAATCATAACATCGTGACCTAGTTTAGGTCATATGCTGATATTTCATGCATGTAATCACTGTTCATTATGTCTTTCTAACTACCCATGTGTACACAAGGTAAACACAGTGTATGTATTGTTATAACTACATGAATATATCTCAAGCTTGAGGTAAAATATATAAAGAAATAATAAAATTAATATAATGTTAATAATGTTGTTTGCTTAATTATATTATATTTAATAAGATGCCCTCAGAACAAATAATGGTGCTTTCAGGGGTCATATCGATTTAATTCACTATAAATATACTGATTATTTTCTGTATCATCGGCCATCTAATAAATGAAATAGTCCCATAACTTCAGATATCAGTTACAAAACCGTTTATAAAATTTTATATACTCTTGCATCTCGCGGGCCCTCAGCCACTAACCTTTCTACCACTGCTCGCCACCAGGTGGCAAAACGGGGAGTTCTAAACTATGCATAACAATGCAGTTATCAATGGCAATTGTAGAGACGTTCAGTTGTGATGGTCGTGTCCATAAAGCATTGGCGGATTGAGAGCGGGGCGTGCTCCCGCCCTCCTCTTTTTTTTTCTTATATTTGTTGCAAAATTTAGAATTTTTTAATGTAAAAATCGGCCAAAAAGTAACTAAGGAATTTTTTTTCCAATATTCATTATTTGAGAAAAATAAGATTTTTGCTGTAGGGGCGTCCTGTAGTGGTTATTGGTGAAGTATGCCCCCAAAGCCTTACTGTCGGATGTTTTCCCATTGTGTAAAATCTTGGTACTTCCCTGGTTGCTATGGAGATGTTGACAAGTCACTATAAATACCCGGTTCCCCCATGGCACCAGCCTTTCACGCGGTAGCATCCAACCCAAGAGCTCTTGAGCCACGCTCTACTCAACCATTGTGTAAAATCAAGAGGCGTGAATTTGGTGCCAATTGGACCCTTCCCTATCCCTTCCCTCACACCCCCTCTGCCAGGTGTAACTGTTTGTCTGTTCTCATTGGTCACTGGTAGTGGTTGTTCCGTGAGAAGTAGGCAGGGTGACAGGTAAGAGGTATGATGAAAATTACAGCCGGATTTTTTTTTTTTTTTTTTTTTTCATTTTTTTCATTTTTTTTCTCTGATAGTGTATTCTAGCTTGACTGGGGTCAGTTAGGGCTTGGAAATTCTTTTAATTCTAGTTTTTATGTTAATGTCCGAAATTAAAGATTATTTTGATCCACACGCAGATCAAAAATCTTTTTGAAATCTGAGGCCCCTCACCTAAATCTATGAGCTTCTGCTACACCTAAAGAAAATATTATGTATTGAAAAGCATGTGATCAACTTTGTTTGTTTGTTGGGGTAGTTAAACATTCGGGCAACCAAACAAGGTTCTTTCCAGACTGCACAAGGTGATGCTTTTCAGTTTATGTGTTATCGCATCTATGATATGATTTAGAAGAAACCCGCAACCGGGTGCGATACCCTACTTGGTTCGAAGAGTGGCAAAGGGTCTTTCATGTGCAATGTCCCATAGAAAGGACACCACACACCAAGCCTTTGATAACCCTGTCAGGAGCACAGGGTGACCCCTGGATCCCAGACTCTTGGATCCTTTCTTAGATTTTATCCATCAGTTGGCATTCTTGAAGGAATTGCAGAATCTTTTTACTTTCGGTGTTGTTAAACACGTCCTTCATCGATGTTCTATTTTGGAGATGCCTCTTGTGACTATCATCCATCTTCTTACACTTCAATATGATGTGCTCCACTGTTAGTTTGGTGTTACACTGCTGACAAATTGGAGCAGCTTCACCTTTCAAGAAGTGTTCATGTGTCAGCCTGGTGTGGCCTATCCCAAGACAGGCCAGTTTCACCTGTTCTGACCTTATCAGGCACTCTCTTTTGCTTTTCTTACTTTTCTCTTCCAATTTTGGTTGGACAGAGTGTAGAAGAGTGTAGAGTGATCACTGTATTGGTCTTTCAGGGCTCCATATTCGTTCCTGAAAGCAGAGGGGTTAGTTTCATTCTTCTTGTTATTGCATAGTTCCAGGATGACCACGAGAAATAGCCGTGAAAACCAATGTTTTCTAGTGCCTCAAGTACTAAAGCATATAGTGGAAGTCAACAACTTGCCGGCCATGCGCGACAACTGGCAATCGTAAAATCAGACATAGGGTAGGGGAGCCAGTTTTGACACATCACTAGTTTTGTTGCACTTGACTCATTTAAGTGGATACATTTTTTTTTATATTTGTCTTACTGGTTTGTTGTATCTCTGACTGGTTTATTGGCTATTTACTCCTGAAGATGGCGCTGGTGTACATACAAGCATTAGATAAGGTGACGGCAATGTCTGCAAGAGGTGGCGTCATCTGATGGAATATACAGACACTACTTTCCTCCACACCAAATATGTTACTGATGTCAATGAAAATATTTTCTTACTATAGCTTAGTTTCTTTAAGTTACTTCTACTTGTTAAGATAGGTCTTGAATCTTACTCATTACAGTAAAACAGTAACTTGATAAATGTCTCTTAGTGATAGTTCATGTCGTCTGGTGAAGTACACTGACAGTTCGTCATCTCTCATATCCTCTGGCCAACCGTTTAGAGTGTAATCCATCACACGGGCCAGGACTTTGTCCTTTCTTGTGCACTCAGCTCCTTGGCTCTAACGGGGAGTGTGAGAAGTAGTTCACCTCTGCTTCTAGATTATCTTTTGCCTCCTCAACAGGTGCTCGACTCATATAGTCTGCATTGCCATGCTCTTGGCTCATTTTGTACACTATCTCATAGTTGTATGACATCAAGATCAACAACTACCTTTGCAGCCTCACAGCTGCTAATGTCGGCACACCAGTCTTTGGTCCAAAGATCGTGGTCAGCAGTGGTTTGTGATCTGATACCAGTGTGAACTTCCTACCATACAGGTATTTGTGAAACTTCTTCACACCATATATAATACCTAGAGCCTCTTTCTCTATCTGAGCATAGTTCTTTTCAGGTTTTGTGAGAGTTCCAGAGCATAGGCATTGGGCCTCTCTTCTCCATTCTCCGTAATGTGTGAAAGAACGCCGTAGGGCAATGCATCGCATGCCAATACAAGCAGTTTCTTTGCATCAAAATGCATTAGGAGTTTCTCACTCATCAGTTCCCCTTTTACTTTCTGAAACGCTTCCTTACACTCAACTGTCCACTTCCATGGGACACCGTCCTGCAATAGATGGTTAAGTGGCACGAGTGTTGTGGACAAGTTCTCCACGAACTTCCCATAGTAGTTCACACATCCCAGAAATGTGCGCAGTTCTGAGACATCCTCTGGCTCTTTCACATTTTGGATGGCCTTTACCTTCTCAGGTAGTGGTGCACACCCTTCCTTACTGAGCACATGGCCCAGGTACTCAACCTTCGGGGCCAGGAAGGTGCACTTCTCACGCTTTGCACGAATGTTATACTTGTCAAGTCTCTTCAGTACGGCTTCTAGCCTCTCAAGATGCTGGGCCTCATTGGGCGCTGTGATAAGAATGTCATCTATGTAGCAACACACACCCGGTATGCCCTGAAGCACCTGGTCCATGATCAACTGAAACAGGTGGGGTGCCGCTTTCACACCATATGGCAACCTCAACACCTCATACAACCCTTTGGGTGTATTGATCGTAAGATATTTGCAGGAGCTTTCCTCCATGCCTGCTTAGGCATATATATGCATTTGACAGGTCTAACTTGGAGAAATATTCACCTCCAGCCAATGTTGCAAATATATCCTCTGCTGTTGGAAATGGATATGGCTGGTCTACTGTTTGGTAGTTGATACTCACTTTATAATCTCCACAGAGCCATAGTTTCCCATCAGCCTTGGGGACAACTACAATGGGCTTGTTTGTTTGTTTGTTTGTTTGTTGGGGTAGTTTAACGTCCGGCCAACCCTTATGGGTTCTTTCCAGACTGCACAAGGTAGAACTTTTCAGCTTATTTTACGCCACAAGGGCGGTGACCGAATATACGATATGGTTTAGGAGAAACCCGCCACCGGGTGCGATACCCTACTCGTTGCGAAGAGTGGCAAGGGGTCTTTAGTGTGCAATGTCCCATAGAAAGGACACCACACACCCGGCCTTTGATGACCCTGTCGGGAGCACAGGGTGGCCCCTGGATCCCAGACTCTTGGATCCTTTCTTAGATTTTATCTATCAGTTGGCATTCTCGAAGGAATTGCAGGATCTTTTTACTTCTGTTGTTGTTAAACACGTCCTTCATCGATGTTCTGTTTTGGAGATGCCGCTTGCGACTGTCATCCGTCTTCTTACACTTCAATATGATGTGCTCCACCGTTAGTTTGGTGTTACACTGTTGACAAATAGGAGCAACTTCACCTTTCAACAGGTGTTCATGTGTCAGCCTGGTGTGGCCTATCCGAAGACGGGCCAGTTTCACCTGTTCTGACCTTGTAAGGCACTCTCTTTTGCTTTTGTCACTTTTCTCTTCTAATTTGGGTTGGACAGAGTGTAGAAGATTGTTCTCCTGTTTGTTCCAGTCGCTTTGCCACTTAGACCGCAAATGTGTTTTGCTTAGTGGCAGTAAGTCTGTGTGTGGGATTCTAGCAACCTCAGGATCTAGGGCCAAGGCCCCCTTGGCTGCTTGGTCTGCCTTTTCATTACCAGAGATTCCAATGTGGCTAGGTAGCCAGCAGAAAATCACTTCTATGCCAACCGATTTCAGGTTGGTGTGACTTTGCTGGATATCTCTGATTATGGGATTGTTAGGCTGATGTTGTAGGATAGTTTGTAAACAGGACTTTGAGTCTGAGAAGATGATAAACTTTCTGTGTCCTGATACTTTGATCCAGTCTAGTGCACGCGCCAGAGCACGTGCTTCAGCAGTAAAAATGCTGGCTTGGCCGTGAAGGGCACCCGTCAGGTCCCCATACTCTGTATGTACTGCATAACCCACTCTATTTCCTTCCTTGGAGCCATCAGTGAAGATGGGGAAATGATCACTGTATTGGTCTTTCAGGGCTCCATATTCGTTCCTGAAAGCAGAGGGGTTGGTTTCGTTCTTCTTGTTATTGCATAGTTCCAGGATGACCACAGGTTTACTCTGGGACCATGGTGGGTTCTTGGGTGGTCTTATTTCTCTGATGATGTTCAAAGGTATCTCTGCTTCTCTGATCACAGATTTAGCAGAGGTAGAGAATGGTTTGGCCACCCTTGGATTTACCCGGAACAACTCGCTGTTATGTGTGCGGAATATGGTATCATGTGTTGGGTTTCTCTTGTCAGCTTTGACCTTTATTGCATATTGTAAGGACAATTTTTCCCTCCTTAAATGTAAGGGTGGAACATTGCCCTCCACGTGTAGGCTTTTGGCTGGTGATGTTCTGAAAGCGCCAAGACATATTCGTAGGCCCTGGTTTTGGATGGGGTTTAGTCTGTCCAAGTAGGATTTCCCTGCTGACTGGTATATCAAAGAACCATAATCCAGCCTTGACTGGATGTATGCTTTGTACAGGGTCAGCAGGATCTCTCGGTCAGCACCCCATTCTGTGTTGGACAGTACTTTCAGGAGATTCATGGCCTTTAGGCATTTTCTCCCCAAATATTCAATGTGAGGTTTGAAGGATAGGATCTTGTCATAGATCATTCCCAAGAACTTCACCTCCTCCCCTACAGGCAGTTCAGTGTCCTTGAGTTGGAGTGCCGGATTTTCCACACACCCCCTTCTACGACAGAAGTGAACGCATGTAGTTTTGTTGGTGGAAAACTTGAAACCATTTTCAGTACTCCATCTGTCAAGGAGATTCACTGCCTGTTGTAGTTTCCTTTCTATAGTTGTCATTTGTCTCGATCGGTAGCATATGACAAAGTCATCCACATAGAGACAGCAGTTAAGGTCTTTCTGCAGGGACTTTGTAATGCTGTTAATTTGTACACCAAACAATGTCACAGAGAGGACACAGCCTTGGGGTACACCCATTTCCTGGTCGACTCTCCGCGACAGTTTAGTACCAAGACGTACACTAAATGTTCGGTTGGCAAGGAAATTGGAAACGAACTACAATGGGCGAAGCCCACTTACTTCTCTCAGTTTTCCTTAACACACCTGCAGTCTCTAGTCTTTCTAACTCCTTCTCTACCCCTTCTTTCAGGGCGTAGGGCACTGGCTGTGACTTACAGAACTTGGGACTGGCTCCCTCTTTAAGCTCTATCCTAGCTTGGAGTCCTATTTCACCAATGAACACATTTTTGTGCTTCTTGAGCATTTTATCTAAACTACTCGCTTTGATTTCAAAGATGCTCCCCCAGTTGAGTCTAACACTCCTCATCCAGCTCCTTCCAAAGATTTGTTTGTTGGGGTAGTTTAACGTCCGGCCAACCCTTATGGGTTCTTTCCAGACTGCACAAGGTAGAACTTTTCAGCTTATTTTACGCCACAAGGGCGGTGACCGAATATACGATATGGTTTAGGAGAAACCCGCCACCGGGTGCGATACCCTACTCGTTGCGAAGAGTGGCAAGGGGTCTTTAGTGTGCAATGTCCCATAGAAAGGACACCACACACCCGGCCTTTGATGACCCTGTCGGGAGCACAGGGTGGCCCCTGGATCCCAGACTCTTGGATCCTTTCTTAGATTTTATCTATCAGTTGGCATTCTCGAAGGAATTGCAGGATCTTTTTACTTCTGTTGTTGTTAAACACGTCCTTCATCGATGTTCTGTTTTGGAGATCACTTGATTCCTTCGGCCTTCCCTTATATCATAAGACATGTTGGGCTGCAGCCTGAGCTGGAATCCTTTCCAGCCTTAAGGCCCTCTCAGAGCCATAAGGCTCCCTCTGCTTCCCAGAATGTTCTTTTCAAACTATTCTGATCACAGAGAGCATGGCTCAACTAAACCCACAAAATCCAACGGCCGGGTATTGGATTTACTTAGCTTTACCATGGCCTGACTGTACATTGAGCCCTCTCTGATACCGATAGATTCACCGAAATCTACCAGTAGAGCAGAGACGACCGGCCAGTGACCCAGTCGATAGCGATTACCACTCCCAAGTCACCCTGGGTGGTCACCGACGGTCTGATCCAGGTGAATCTGCCAACCCACACTGAACTTTGACCGTTTTCACTGGCCTTGCCTGTTCACTCCTGGGTGGAGCACAACACCGTTAGGAGCTAGGTGGGGTCTATCGGCCCCGTACCACGTACATACCACTTACTGGAAGGTGCACTCCCAATATTGCTCCAATTTATTAGGAGTGCCCCTTGTGACCCAGCAGCCCGATATGTACGCCGACTAGACGGTACCACAGTAGGATGTTAATTCATCCTTGGTTAGACACGGGGGCCTTCAGTGACTCTCCCCTGCACTATATCGCGAGATTAACGTGTCCCCGGACCCTCGCAGGCCCACTGCCGCCTGTTAGAGGCTACCCCTTGAGGAGCTCGTCCCTCTTGGTAGCCGCTTGTGACTGTCATCCGTCTTCTTACACTTCAATATGATGTGCTCCACCGTTAGTTTGGTGTTACACTGTTGACAAATAGGAGCAACTTCACCTTTCAACAGGTGTTCATGTGTCAGCCTGGTGTGGCCTATCCGAAGACGGGCCAGTTTCACCTGTTCTGACCTTGTAAGGCACTCTCTTTTGCTTTTGTCACTTTTCTCTTCTAATTTGGGTTGGACAGAGTGTAGAAGATTGTTCTCCTGTTTGTTCCAGTCGCTTTGCCACTTAGACCGCAAATGTGTTTTGCTTAGTGGCAGTAAGTCTGTGTGTGGGATTCTAGCAACCTCAGGATCTAGGGCCAAGGCCCCCTTGGCTGCTTGGTCTGCCTTTTCATTACCAGAGATTCCAATGTGGCTAGGTAGCCAGCAGAAAATCACTTCTTTGCCAACCGATTTCAGGTTGGTGTGACTTTGCTGGATATCTCTGATTATGGGATTGTTAGGCTGATGTTGTAGGATAGTTTGTAAACAGGACTTTGAGTCTGAGAAGATGATAAACTTTCTGTGTCCTGATACTTTGATCCAGTCTAGTGCACGCGCCAGAGCACGTGCTTCAGCAGTAAAAATGCTGGCTTGGCCGTGAAGGGCACCCGTCAGGTCCCCATACTCTGTATGTACTGCATAACCCACTCTATTTCCTTCCTTGGAGCCATCAGTGAAGATGGGGAAATGATCACTGTATTGGTCTTTCAGGGCTCCATATTCGTTCCTGAAAGCAGAGGGGTTGGTTTCGTTCTTCTTGTTATTGCATAGTTCCAGGATGACCACAGGTTTACTCTGGGACCATGGTGGGTTCTTGGGTGGTCTTATTTCTCTGATGATGTTCAAAGGTATCTCTGCTTCTCTGATCACAGATTTAGCAGAGGTAGAGAATGGTTTGGCCACCCTTGGATTTACCCGGAACAACTCGCTGTTATGTGTGCGGAATATGGTATCATGTGTTGGGTTTCTCTTGTCAGCTTTGACCTTTATTGCATATTGTAAGGACAATTTTTCCCTCCTTAAATGTAAGGGTGGAACATTGCCCTCCACGTGTAGGCTTTTGGCTGGTGATGTTCTGAAAGCGCCAAGACATATTCGTAGGTCCTGGTTTTGGATGGGGTTTAGTCTGTCCAAGTAGGATTTCCCTGCTGACTGGTATATCAAAGAACCATAATCCAGCCTTGACTGGATGTATGCTTTGTACAGGGTCAGCAGGATCTCTCGGTCAGCATCCCATTCTGTGTTGGACAGTACTTTCAGGAGATTCATGGCCTTTAGGCATTTTCTCCTCAAATATTCAATGTGAGGTTTGAAGGATAGGATCTTGTCATAGATCATTCCCAAGAACTTCACCTCCTCCCCTACAGGCAGTTCAGTGTCCTTGAGACGGAGTGCCGGATTTTCCACACACCCCCTTCTTCGACAGAAGTGAACGCATGTAGTTTTGTTGGTGGAAAACTTGAAACCATTTTCAGTACTCCATCTGTCAAGGAGATTCACTGCCTGTTGTAGTTTCCTTTCTATAGTTGTCATTTGTCTCGATCGGTAGCATATGACAAAGTCATCCACATAGAGACAGCAGTTAAGGTCTTTCTGCAGGGACTTTGTAATGCTGTTAATTTGTACACCAAACAATGTCACAGAGAGGACACAGCCTTGGGGTACACCCATTTCCTGGTCGACTCTCCGCGACAGTTTAGTACCAAGACGTACACTAAATGTTCGGTTGGCAAGGAAATTGGAAACAAATGTGGGCAGTCTGCCACGCAGTCCCATTTCCTGCAGATTCTGTAAGATGCCATATTTCCAT
Organism: Lepidonotus clava; assembly: GCA_936440205.1. Classification (NCBI taxonomy): domain Eukaryota; kingdom Metazoa; phylum Annelida; class Polychaeta; order Phyllodocida; family Polynoidae; genus Lepidonotus; species Lepidonotus clava. The sequence continues at coordinate 29,071,285 of OW387135.1, forward strand.
GTCGTGTCGTATGCCTTTTCGAGGTCAAAAAAGACAGCCACCACATGTTCTTTGTTGGCGAATCCTTCTCTTATGTAGCTCTCAAGCCTAACAAGGTGGTCAGTTGTGCTCCGCCCTTGGCGGAAACCTGACTGGTAGGTGTTTAGGAGATCATTAGATTCCAGATACCAAGTCAGCCTGTTGTTGACCATTCTTTCCATGGTTTTGGAAAGGCAGCTAGTCATAGCAATAGGTCTGTAGCTCTGGGGATCACTCTTGGTTTTCCCATTTTTCAGGATAGGGACCACAGTAGCTTCAGCCCAAGAGCTTGGATAATCTCCGTTTACCCATATGTTGTTGTACAACTCTAGTAGTAGTTTGAGTTGTTCTTCTGGCAGTTTTTTCAGCATGTCATAATGAACAGTGTCAGGTCCAGGAGAAGAAGACTTTGACTGATGGAGGGCGTGTTTCAGCTCCTCGAGGGAGAAGATGGTGTTGTATATCTCCCTGTTGGTGGATGTGAAGTCAAGTTCAGTGTCTTCCTTCTTCTTTTTGTGTCGGAGGAAAGTTTCGCTACAGTTCTCCTCAGAGGAGACTTTGGAGAAATATGTAGCTAAGGTGTTTGCTATTTCCTCCTTGGTTTCTTTTGTTTCGTTTCCGACCTTCAACTGGTGGACTGTTGAGGTAGAGTGACCATTCATCTTCTTCACCACTTTCCATACTTTCCTCATTGGGGTAGATCTGGAAAGAGAGTTGATGAAGTTTCGGAAGGACTCTCGTTTAGCAGTCTTATATGTTAATTTTGTTTTAGCACGGGCTTGTAAATACGCATGCATATTTTCAGCGCTGATGTTACTATTAAACTTTCTCAGTGCTCTCTTTCTCTCCTTTCTAGCCTTTTGGCATTCGTCATCATACCATGGCCGAGACTTTTTTGGAGGATGTTTTGATGTTTTTGGTATAGACAGCGCACTTACTTCTAGCAATGTATCTGTGAAGTATTGCACTGGATCTTCTTTCTCGCATGCCAGTTCCCAGGGTAGGAAGGACACTTTACAGAGGTTTTGATAGCAATCCCAATCTGCTTTATGTGTCTTCCACACTGGGATCCTGTCTCTATTTTCATTTTTCTTGGATGTCTGCAGGAGGATGGGAAAGTGGTCGCTTCCACATAAGTCCTCATGTACTGTCCATTGAAACTCTGCAAAGATGGAATGGTGACAAAGTGTTAAATCAATGGACGAGTAAGTTCCACTTCCAGGATGGTGGTATGTTGGAACTTTGGTATTGAACAAGCAGAGGGATTTTCGATCTATGATTCTTTCAATTGCTCTGCCTCTCACGTCTATTTTGTGGGACCCCCATATCTGGTTATGGGCATTGAGGTCACCCATGATTAGAAACGGAGGAGGCAGCTGAGAGATCAGTGTTGCAAGATCATTATATGTGACTTTCTGTCTTGGTGGTATGTAGACAGAGCACAGTGTAAGTGGTTTGTTTATTGTTATTCGAACAGCCACTGCCTGGAGGGTTGTGTCCAAGGAAACCTCTTGTTGAGGGAAGTTTCTTTCGGCCATTATGGCTACTCCTCCGGCAGGGACATGTTCATCGGGAATTTTTGAGTAATGATGGTATTGTTTCATTTTTAAGTGGTCATGGTTTGTTATTTTTATTTCTTGCAAGCATAGGGCTACAGGTCGGACTTCGGTACAGAGGAGCTCCAAATCTTCCCTGTTGGCCCTGATGCCTCTGCAATTCCACTGTATGATTGTTTGAGTGTTACTCATTTTTTCTTTGTCTGTTTTTGTAGCACTGTCATCCCCTTAGAGTCTGCTAGTACGCCAAATCGATTTTGTATACTTATCGGGGATAGGTGTTCCCTTCTGATGGTGATTGCTTTTGTTTTTGGAGGTGTTTGTTTTGGAGGTGATGCGGCCTTCACAGCATAGCTGGAAGCTCTCACGGGTTGGGTTGGATCCCCTTCCTGTGGGCCATCTACAGCACGGCTGGAATTGGTCACAGGTTGGGTTGGGTCCCCTTCCTGTGAGCTGTCTACATCACATTCAGACCCTAGGGATGATGCGGGTCTTTCGCTTCCACCTGGTCTTTTTGGTGGGGATTTACTACTAGCGAGTACTGGTATCCTAGAGGATCCAGACTCAGCTGGAGGCCCAGATGGTTTTGGGCCTTTGGAGGGCTGGGTGGTCTTGCCCTCAGTATTTGTCCCTGAGACTTGGGACTGACCTCTTTTAGGGAGCGAGGTGGTATTGCTCCCTCTGTCGGTCCCATGTGTGGGCCGAACTTTACTTTGTTTTTGCTGTGCATTCACAGACTGATGGTGAGGAGCCTTTTGATATTGCTGTGGCTTAACAGCACGGTCAGGCCAGTCAGGTGTTTGGCAACCTGCATCTTTCTTTGACCTGACCACTGAAGCGAAGCTTCTTGTGAGCACTGGAGCACGGGATGCTCTCACGATCCTTCGGGCTTCAGAGAAAGAGATCTTCCTTTTGACACGGACAGATTGAACCTCTTTCTCTTCGATGAAATGCGGGCATTTCCTGGAGTATGCCGGGTGTTCCCCTTTGCAATTAATGCATTGGGTTTACCCTTGCACTCTTGAGTTGAGTGGTCGACTTCTTTGTTTCCACATCGACCACACGCTGCTTGGCCATTACATTTGTTTGTAATGTGGCCATATTTTTGGCATTTATAGCAGCGCATGGGATTAGGCGTATATTCTTCCACTGGCAATCTGGTGTACGCACATTTGACAAATTCCGGAGGAGTTGGTGTGTCAAATGATAGGACATAGATGCCAGTTGACTTGCTTTTAATTTGGTGGACACCTGTTACACCCTCGTGAGAGAGCTGTTCAGCAATCTCTTCTACGGGGGTGCCCAGGAGGTCCCTCCATTTGATGACCCCTTTAGATGTGTTCAGGGATCTATGGGGGGAAACCTCAACAGGCGTCTCACCAACATTTTCCATTTGGAGCAAGTTAATGGCTTGCTGCCTTCTTTCGACCTCAACCAAGAGCGTTCCAGCCCTGGTCTTCTTAATACTTTTCACTGAGCCCGCTACACTGCCAATGGCTTTGCCAATGACAAATGGCGAGACGGTGGCCATGGTCTTACCGGTCTGGCAAGATTCCACGACAAGGAATCTTGGCCAGCCATCTCCGCCACAGCCCTTGGCAGTGTTAGCCCTTTTTGGGACGGGAGCACTTGTTCCCGTGCTCTCACGGCCTCTTTTACCAGTTCTTGACTGGTCTTTTTCTTTTTTACTTTGGTCATTGTTAACCATTTTTTTGTTTCTTCCAGTAGCAGATAAGCCGTCATCCTCAGCCTGGTTGCCTACCGAGGGACGTTGCAGTTTATTTTGGGTCGGGCCTGCATCCGACATTGGGGTACCATTTTTTGTATTCATCATATGGGTTTTCCCCCTTTTCGTCGACTCTTACGAACAGCAGGGGATACTGAGGACCTGGATTCTTCCCAGGAAGTTCCCAGAGGAACTCCAACCCCGGGTCCTCACGGGGGTAATTTTTCGTGGTTCTTACTTTATACCGAGTGCCAGGCAAGCAGTGACCACTCCCATTGTTAAAGTCTTTGGTGTGACTCGGCCAGGGATAAATCCCAAGACCTCCCAGACCCAGGGCGGGCACTCCACCAAACTGCTATTGAGTCTGGTCTCCCATTTGTCGCCTTCTACGAACAGCAAGGGACTGCTGGGGACCTATTCTTCCCAGGAGGCTCCCGAAGGAACCCCCACCCCGGATCCCCACGGGATGACGGGCTAGGCAAAGCAATCACCTGAAGTAATGGTGACCGTACTGGAGCAGAGTTGCGGGCCGACTGCTAGATCGGCGCGGATCCTACGAAATTATAACAGATCCGCCTGCTCGTGTCGCCTCCATATTTGGAGTCGTATTTTGTTTCAGGTGGGGAACGCTTGTGTCCAGTCCCAGGAGATGACGCCAACCACTGGCATCTCCCCCGGTTTGCGCACCCCCCCCTGCCACGCCCCTGGGCGTGGCAAGGTGGCCTTGAGGCAGGCCACCTGTTCCATTAGCGTTGCTGCTAACGGTGCCGCTCCGCCAAGCTTTTATTTTCACAGGGCGGCATGGTTTCCTGCATTAATCATCCATGTCGTCGCTTTCCTCGTCGTTGAACAGAGCGGCGTAGTTAGGCCGACGGTTCCGACGCAGGTTTTAGCCACCTTTCGTCGGGACATGGCCCTCATCTGTTTTTCCCGGGCTCAGCACCGATGTATCCAAGATCGGTGCATCACCGCATGGCAGTTTTACATACATGTACAGTTTTTGATTTATACGATTTGGAACACAAGTCAACAAAACTCAACATTTATACAGTATAAAGTTGTCTTAACCTTCTAAGAGTAACAAATACACAACAAATCCAATTTCAGAACGAGTTAACACAATAAAAGTCAATACAGAGAATTCGGACATTTTGAATGACCGAACTACGGAGGACAAAATCCGATGAATTTCGAACCATTCTTAACTAACACAGCATTATTTACAATGATTACAAGGTCCATGCATATGACCTGGCAACATTAAGCAGTTTGATCCAGAAAATATTACCATCCACGTCGCGCGCCCACCAGTCATGCTTAGTACACGTGTACTTAGTGGGACGCTTGACTGGAGTTCCCCTCCAGGGTTTGACCTCGATTTGATTCCTCCAGGCGAGAAGCGCCCGGATGGCAAATTTCCGCTTCGAACAAATTTGGCGAGTTTGCAGGCCCGACCTGACATTTTGGGCCGAGATAAATTAATTTTATCGCCTGATTATGTTAGTTGGGGACCTAAGCCTTAATCTAGCACGAAGTTTTAGAAGAATTAAATGATGATTTGATCATGTTAGCCGATATCAAAATTTGGATCTTTTGGATCAAAAAGGGGTTTCCCAAATTAGCCTCGTTTTGACGTCATTTTAATCAGTGCCGACGGTCATTCTGTAGCATACAGACGTGTTTTTCCAGTTTCCAGTTTTATTTCTTATATCTACGGCTCGAGGATGGTCCGCATCGCCATTTTTTGTTCTAACCGCGAAGGAGGAATTGAAGCCTACCCCGACATCATCCTCGCCGGATCGGACAAGTCATTGATTGTGTTTTCTTGCGTGGACGCTACCACCGCGGAGCTGGCGGGGTACGCGTTTGCGCACCACGTCATGTACCCTGAAGATGTGCTGGTGGTAATGTGCAATCTCTTAGATGTCCTAACCTGGGACCAAGACCTGGAGCTTTATATCCCTTTATTTATTAATGTGGACGCCGCCTCTAAGTTTTACGCCGAGCTGTTGAACCGGGCCTATCTGAACATCAACTCACATCCCGCACCGGCTACTTTACTTTTCACAACCCCTTCGGGCTTCGACGCGCGTCGGTGGCCCTTAACGGACAGTGACGGCTACCTCCAGAAATGGGTTAACCGGGTGGTACCCAGGATCAGCAGGGAAGTCCGCCGAGCCAATGACTGGTTTGGGGCCCCGACGGCGGACACCGGGCGTGTCTTGCACGTCGTAAAGGTGGTCGTGGACGGGAGCATGACTATAAATGACTTCAGGGAATTGGTCGATGGCTATATGCCCTCCGACCGGTTGGTTCGGCGGTGGGCCCGGACCCTAGGACGCCTGGTCGCCCGGTTGCCGATGTAGACCGTCGGCACTCATTTTTTTGTTTGTACATACTGATTTCTTAAAGTGATTTTACCTAGTGATTTTCTAATCCAATTCCCGACCAATACCCAGGACACTACAGACTTATTTATCCAAGAGGCTTCGGCCAGTTTGTTTGCACGGGAGACGCCAGACCTTGGACCACAGACTGTTCATTTTGGATCGTGGGTGTTTTTCTTCGCCGTTGCCGGGTGCCGTCCCCCTCGTCTCCTTGCCTGTCGCCGGGTGCCGTCCCCCTCGTCGAGTTGGTCCAAGCCCCGACCGCTCCGAGACCGGGTAAGTTCAGTCTTCCTTCTTCTACTGTTATTTGCATGTTAGGCAGGCTACTAACTCGTAGGGTTTTAAGGAGATTGTTGGCCAGAATTCTTCTTAGTGGTTTTCGGCTCGCCTTCACGTGGTTGTATTCCGGAAGCTGATGTCACTCCCGGAACTAGAGATTGTATTTCACTGGTAATTTTTGTAACGGGTAGCGTGGGCGGCCACCTGGTGTTTACTTTTGGATCCAAGATGGTGGACGCGGGCCGAAAACTAGGACCTTGTGTACTAAACTTATTATCTTTTCCAGGTCCTGTGGTTATTGATGATAATATGAACGGCATAAGGTGGTAGTGTTGGGCACTGAGAGACGTCAGGCTATATGATTTTAGTGGGAGGAATTGTTTAGGCGAACATGATCAAGCATTTTATCTCGCGCGTGGTTGGGCGATAATAGAGGGTTTTTCTGACTAGTGGTTTGTTGACATTACCGATTCAAGCAGGCTCTTAATGTGTGGGTAGATTGTGCCGCGTTGGCCTTAGAGTGTTATTTTTATTACTATTAACTACTAGTTGACTGACACTGCACCAATGGGGTTGTGTGGATGACCAGGGATTCCGGTCTGGACTGTACAGCACTAGATTTGCCGTAACAGAATTCTTTGTTTTGACGTTCCCCGTACAAGACAGTAGTGTACATGTCTACATTGGAGACAATTCACATGGCGGCGCCATAAGGTGTAGGCGCTTCATGGGGTTTCACCCTGGTAAGTTTGAGTAACTGCAGGTGACCAAGTACTTTGGTCCAGACTGCGCAGCTTTAGATTGGCTGTGGCAGAATTCTTTGATGAGTTGTTACCTTTATAAGGCAATGGAAACCTTGAAGGCGACGCCACAAGGTGTGAGCGCTTCATGGGGATCCCTCCAGGTGAAGTTATTTAGTCTCCTGTGAGGACCCCGTGGTAAGTTCTGGGTCTGTAGCAAAGGCTACAGACTCCAGTTAGGATCTAGTTTCACACAATGGACTGATGCGTCTCAGAAGACTTCGTCAGTGCCATGGTGTTAGAATAAGTTTGATAGTTAGTATTATTGTGCAGTGTCGTCCAGATGGGGAGATAAGAATGATGATAGGAGCTGGGTCTATTGTGGTTTAATTAGGAGACTACTTTGGTTTTCTAAGAGCCAATACCTGAACGGTATATCCCATTGTCATTCTGACTACCTCATATTTATGTCCATTGTGTTAGAATAATTTACCAACACACTTCAATGGTTAATATTAAGATAAAACCCCTTCCCTCCTTTTGTTAGTTACGGGTGGTAGCTCGGCGTCCAACCCCTATATTCAATCTGGGTTTGAATACCGAGTTCCACTGTTATACTGGATAGTTGGCGCCCTTCTATCGCAACAGGCAGGTGCGCCCCTAACACCAAACAGTTCCATAAATAGATATTATACATATTTTAACAGTAATAATTCACCGTCTTATTTTGTACAACACACTACATGGGGAAAACAGACATGGAAAATTGTGGGGTAGTTTTCATTCCGTAAAAGTATAAGTGTCATGAAAGACATTAAATATTAACTGTACAAAGGAGGTTGAGATTATTCGTTACTTGTTAGTTATCACCAGAGGATCGGGTCTCAGATTCAGGTCCATTTCTGATCTGACTACCCGTCCTCATTAGTTACACGTGGGTTGTCGGTACCCCCCATCCATAGAACCAGAATGGGCAGCACCGAGTTTCCCATTGTTATAATCGGGAGCAGACTGCATATTTTTTTTTTAATATGCAGCCTACCCCCCCTTTAAATTATAGAGATGTGTAAATGCATCTCTTCAGATCACTCACTTCCAGACAGCACCTAGTAAGTCGGGCCTTTACCGAAGTACAGTACAAGGTTAAACCCATCTTTTGTTCAGGTCTATGCCCGTTTTTCTTGTGGAGAGTCAAGACTACTCCTGAAAAGACTCCGCCCCCAGCCTATCCTAACTATGCGCACGTGGGGCAGGAATATATATTAGTGTTATAGACAGCTTTAGTAATTTGATTCTTTCCTAATAGAATGGGTAGACTATTAGCTAAGGGTTTTTCAACTAAGTTTTTGCAGCCGTTCGTTAGGGAATTAGTAGTCCGTGTCCCCCCTCTTCAGCTCAACTGTTGAGCGGAGACCCGGTTACTTTTAGCGCCACGACGGCGGTCAAGACTAGTATTTCATTTGTTTTCATTTGTTGTTTTTTTTTTTTTTTTTTCTCTCGACGGCGGTCAGCTCTGAAGCCGCACGTCTTCTTTATTAATTTTGATTATTTCTAATTTACCCGGGTTCTCCACCAAATGAACTATTGTTAATGTTTGTTTTAATACTGCGTGATGAGTATATAACTAAGTATCCATGAGTCGTTTGTCCAGAATGTCTGAGTCAACCAGACTGCATTTAAAGTTAGCTCATTCACTTCCCAATAGTTCAAAAGAAATGAACGATGAGGGAGCTCTTAATATGAAAGGGTTTTTATTCAATAAACATCTCATCCCGAGTCAAAGCCACTATGTATAAGTCTCCATCAGTCCACCTCCCATCTCCTATCAGCAATCAACCACATTTAGAATACAAGTTGTTCCAACACATTCTAGACCGCTCTAGTGCTTAGCTCTATCACAATCCTATGTCCGAGGTAGTTGTTATAGGTAAACTCCAGTCTGCTGCGCGTGAGCCGATGTACTAACTCCAAGTAGCTCCTTTGCTAAACTTACTCAGCTGACATTCTCACTTAAACTGCCTGCTCCTCACTTTGCAACACCTTTTATACTGGTTAACAGGTGGCGCTGGGAGCGTAACATATCTCTTTCTAGAAGTAGACTAGAAGTAGACTTGCTAAGCCTGATCCTTGATAGATTATACAACATGCTGATATATTGAAAGTGCTAAGCTTATTAGTACAACAGTGCGGGGTCCGCACTGGCGTCCTGACCATCAGTGAATTGCCCATCTGATTCTGCTAAATCAGTGGGACTTGGACCAGGTTTTTGTGTAGGTACCTCCCCGGCCATTGGAATTGCATCATGCTCACGGGAACCGGCCGTTCCCGATGAGTTTTGCCTCCCTTTTTAGCAATTTCACCCGTCGGGGTGTGATGCAATTCAGGGTTTCGGTCAGGATCTGCCCCTTTTGAGTTAGTGATTATTGCTTCTCTCACCAGTTTGGGAATGATATGAGGGACAGCGGGGGACCAAGGTCCATGTGCAGGCTTAAGTTTCGAAATATTTACTAGGTATGGTATTTGTTTCCCAGTTTTCAGCGACACTAGTCTAACGAGATGATCCCCTTTAGTTTCAATCACCCGGTAGGGCCCAGTGTACCTGTTTGAGAACTTAGACGCTTTATTTTCACTAGCTAAAGGGTCGTACATGTATACCATGTCACCTTCATACATCTGAGTAGGGCGCGCCCGCTCATCAATTCGTACCCTCAAATCTTTTTCATAGTTTTGAACTACCCGTTCTGCCATATTCCTAAACATAGCAATGTTGTCCTTTGTTTGCATGAAAAACTCACAATCGTTCAGAGTTTCAGGGATTGTTCCCTGCTCAGGCATTCCCATACTGATTGGATCTCTGCCAAGCAGTAGGGTGTGAGGGCTGTATCCCGACCGTACACTGATCGTGGATCGAACCGTCCACAACGCTATGGGAAGCAGATCGATCCAGTTACAGTGATCATCAGGAATATAATATGCGATCAGGTTCTCAATTGTTTTGTGTAACCTTTCCACTCGAGCGTTGCCTGTCGGCATTCGCCCGGTGGTGAACGTTTGCTTGCACGCTAGTCGTGTGGTAATTTCCCGGAATAGCCCCGAAATGAAGGCTGCTCCCCGGTCAGTGTGCAGGCGGTTTACCCGTCCATACCGACACACTATTCCGGTTAGGAAACAGTTGGCCGCGGTCTGCGCGGTTGAATCTTTTGTGGTGAAAGCCTCTGGCCATCCTGTTAATAAGTCTATGAAGGTCATGATATATTTTGACCCATCCCTAGCCCTCTTTAGTGGCCCAACAAAATCGCACTGGACCACCTCAAAGGGTCGGGTTGGTCTCTCCCAAGACCTAGCTAAGGCCTTGAAATGTGGGGCCCGCCTTCTCAGAGAGCAGGTCTCACAAGCTTTCACATAGTCTATTATATCGGCGTTCATGTTCCGCCAGTAGAATCTCTCAGAGATTTTGGTAGTTAGGCTACTAATCCCTACATGTCCCCCAGCTAAAATGTCATTATGTAACAGCCTCAGGACTTTGGGAATTAACTTTCCTGGAACTATCATGCGAGGTTTTAACCTTACCAGTTGGTCTTGGTGTTTGTTATACCTTTTGACGTTGAACCTACAAAGCACTCCAGGTGCTACCATTCCCACAAAATCAGCTTGGTCCATTATTCGCCTAGCTTCAAGGGGATCTGGCGGTAGGTCTCCGTCCTGAAGGTAATCTATCAGTTGCGCGCACTCTGCATCTTGGAGTTGCGCGTTTATTACCGTGGCCACAGAAAGTTCTTCATCTTGAATTTCGGCCTCAAACAATTCACATCCCACGGCGGGCTCATATTCCTCACCTGGGACATGTTCATGATGTACTCTAGACAAATAGTCCGGTAGAAAATGAGTCGCTCCTGGCTCATAAATGATCTCAAAGTCAAAGTCTGACAGAACCAAAGCCCACCGTCTCAGCCAGGCTGACGGGGCTTTGTAGGCACTCTGTAGCAGGGGAATCAACGGTTTGTGATCGGTCACTATTGTGATTTTAGCTCCCTGCAACATATCCTCATAGTTCTTAATACCTTTAATCACTGCCAGAGCCTCCTTTTCCGTCACCGAGTAATTTAATTCGGCGTCACAGAGGGTACATCCCCAGAAAGCAACCGGACGATAGATTTCATCTAGTTTGTGACAAACCGCTGCACCGCACGCGGCGTCAGATGCATCAGTTAGTAAATAAAAATGCCCTCCTATATCTGGATGAATTAGTAAGGGCGGTGAGGTCAGCAGTTTCTTTAGCTGCTGAAACGCCTCCTCGCAGGCCTCTGTCCATTCAAAAGAGACTTCTTTCTTTAGCAGCTGGTTTAAAGGCTTTGCTAAATCAGCGAAATTAGGGACAAACGGCCGATAGTAGTTACATAGTCCCAGAAAAGATTTAATAGTTTTCACATTATGCGGGCGGTTAAAGGCTGTGATCTTTTCTGTGGTAACCTTTTGTGTAGCCACCCCTTCTGCGTTTACTACATGGCCGAGGAAATTAATCTCACTACGACACCACTCACACTTAGACGGTTTCAGTTTGAGATTGGCTTTCGCTAAAGCTTGGAGAACCACCTCAACACTCGCCAGGTGCTCGTCAAAGGTGGTGTCGTAGACGATCACGTCGTCTAAATATGCTAAGCATGTTCTAGGAATCAAGCCTTTTAGCGCAATGGCCATCACCTTGGTAAACTGCCAAGGCACGCCAACTAAGCCGAAAGGTACACGCTTATACTGATACACCCCCATCGGGGTTTCGAAGGCAGTATATTTTCTGCTGTCTTCTTCGATTACACATTGGTGATAGCCGCTCAACAGATCTAAAGCTGTCCACATAGTGGGTTTCTTGTAAGCCATATATAAGAAAAGTGATCGAGCTGTGGGCATTGGAAATTTATCTTTGAAAGTGACTTGATTAAGCATGCGAAAGTCTGTACAGAGCCTAGGTTTGCCATCTTTTTTCTGCACTACCACCAGCGGGCTTCGCCAAGCCGACTCGCTGGGTTCTATGACACCTATATCTATGAGTTGCCTAACCTGTTCATCGATAATATCCATCTTCTGTGGAGAGTATCGGTACGGTCTAGAACTTATTACTCCCTGCGACTCATCCACAATAATTCTCATCGGCGCTATTTCACAGTGCCCTAACTCTTCCATTGAGAACGCTAGTGCATTTCTGTTATCATTAAGCATTTGTCTAAACCTTACCTTTTGTTCTTCATCTAAACACGATTCGGCTAGGTCTATTTTGCTTACATTTTCATCCATCTTTCCTCGGGGTTTCTCCTCAGAGGATTTACCTTCCATTTGCACTGCGTCTTTCATTACTTCTACAGAAATCCTACAGATGGACATTGGGGTCTCTGTTTTAGTTAAATAACACAAGTCTAGGAACTCTTCTATCTGATCTTGATGCACCTCAGGCACTGCGCATTCTTCTGCAAAAGCTAACACTTCATATGGCGTGATTATTTGTATTTCATCTAGCGGATTCATGACTTTAATCCACCACTGACTTCCCACCGTATTGACGCACCCCTCCACTAGGACAGGTGCGGTTACTGCCGGTGAGCAGTAAGCTACTGGTGAGTCTATCCCCAGCGGCTCTCGGGTGGTAACCGGTATGATACACTCATTTCCCGGCGGGATTTTCACTGTTTCTTTGCTGACTATAGGGTTTCCACAAAACACCTCTATCTTTGCGCCTGGTAGAGATAGATCTGAACGAAGCACTGTCAGCAAGTTTCTGCCTATTACTATCAAGTGGCATAGATCGTCCACTATGTTAAAATCATAGCAAACCACTGATCCCTGGATTGAAAACTTACACCGGATTTGTTCTAGTATCACTTGGGATGAATTATCTGCTAAACTGATGTTTCCTTTCGTTACTTTCCACTCTTCCAAAATACATTGTTTAGGGATCTGTTGCTTACAAAAGGTAGACATGAAACAATCGCTCGCCCCTGTGTCTACCAAAGACTTCACCTCCTTCTGATCATTAAATCTTAGCGTTAAGAAAAATGCTTCGTCTCCTATCTCTCTTCTAGCCGGTCCGTCCATTGCGCATAATTCTATCGTGGAATGAACGGACCCTTCCTCTAGTTTCCCTGGCCCTTTTGCTCAGTACCACTAGATTTCCCATCTTTATACATTCGCGGTGGTTTTTCTCTCAATCTATTCTTCAGCCACAAGCACGCCTCAGTAGAGTGGCCATGCTGTTGGTGAATGATACAGAACTTACTTTCATCGAACGGTAGTCTAGGCCTCTCCCCTTTCTGCTGAGTTTGCCCATTCTTTCCTTTGTCTACTTCTCTGCTCGGGGTGTTATTGGTTTTAGCCTTCTGGTCTAAGTTCCTTTCGCCTTTCTGACTTTCATACCTATCTTTTCTTTCATAACCTTGCTGTTTATAACCACCACTATTCTGGGGAGATCCACTTTGTCCCGGTTTGGGTTTCTGAAACCATGGGGCGGCCTCCAATCGGGCCAGCACCACACCAAACCGCTCAGAGATGGAGTTCAGGGCCGCGGTCTCCTCTGATTCTTGGCCTCCAGCCAGCTCGCTCACTGCATTAGATATCTTGGTTCCCCCCTTGCCTTTGTCCAACGATTCTAGTCTCGTTGCACAATCCACCGCTTCGGTGAACGACTTAGGGTCCAGTATAGCTACTTGTCTGGCTACGCCCTGCTTTAATCCCTCTAAAAACACGGCTAACATCATGCTTTCGCTCGCTTCTGCCTTAACCTGCTTTTGTTTCAAGACACCTGCAAATTCGATCACGCTTTGGTCCTTTCCCTGTTTAAGGGCACAGAACTCTGCGTGTTTCTGCCACTTAGCTCTTCGGTCACCGAAGATCTTTGTCATCTGGGCTTCTAGTTTCTCAAATGTATCTTTCTCGCTTTCAGCCAAGGCTCCTGCCCAGTCGTCTGCCCTTCCCTTTAGGCCTAACAGCGCCATATTCAGGAGATGGGCGTTCGACCAGTCATAGATAGCTTTCAGTCGCCTCAATTCCCTGAAATACTTTTCTATCTGCTCATCTTCTTTTCCACTAAACCACGGTAACCTAATATTTGGTCCTCTTTGGTGACCATTGTGAGACGTTTCCCGCACTGGCGATGGCACTTGGCCCAGTGCCATACCTAGCTGCGGTAGGATATTCCAGATATTCAGTTGATTTGGCGGGTTTGGCGGGTTTGGAGGGTTGGGAGGGTTTGGAGGGTTGTTCTGTCCTGGTGGGCCCAGCGGACCTGGAGGATTTGGAGGGTTGTTCTGTCCTGGTGGGCCCGGCGGACCTGGAGGGTTGGGCGGACCTGGCGGTCCTGGCGGGTTTGGTTGATTAGGTTGGTTCAGAAGAGGGTTGTTGGGCTGGTTCGGAGGAGGGTTATTAAGTTGGTTTAGCAGAGGATTGTTGGGCTGGTTCGGAGGAGGGTTATTAGGTTGGTTCGGAGGGGGGTTATTAAGTTGGTTTAGAAGAGGATTGTTGGGCTGGTTCGGAGGAGGGTTATTGGGTCCTGGTGGGTTTGCCTGATTATTCTGGCCTGCCGGAGCTTGCTGACCCTGTTGGTTACCCGCACCTCCTTGGCCTGCGTTAAGATTGGCTCCCATCGCCATCGCCTGCAATAGGAAAGGGTACAGCATATTTTGCTCTATCCCACCTCCTGCTAGCGCGGCTCGGCCAGGTTGTTGGCCCGGTTGGCCACCCCCATCATTTTGCTGAAGTCCCCCAGGGTTTATCCCACGATTAGGTTGCAATATCCCTGGATCTACACCCCTAGCTCCCCCTTCAGCGGGTTGCTGAAGTTGGTTTTGGTCACGCTCGTCTCCCAACAGAACCACCAATGGTTCACCTCCCTCCGCCATATTATCTTCGTGGCGGTTTTGTATGTCGTTATTGTCCCACTATTCTTTCACAGGGACTTCCTCCTCACTAATTTCGTCCTCACTTACCGGTTTGTCTTTCTTACCTGTGCCTAAAACATCCTCAGTAATAAGTTCGAGTGATGACGAGAGTGATTTCTCGCCTCTAGCTAATTTTCTATTAGGATTGCCCTCTCTGACATTTGCGGCAGCTTGTTCTGTTTCACTATCTTCTTCCTCATTTTCGCTTTCGTATTTATCATACGGCTCACGGACTGCTATGTCCCCTTCTCCTACGTGATAGGCTTTCTTTACCGTACTACCTTCCTCATCTCTATCTTCACCTTCCCTATTACCTTGGGTCTCTAGCGTTTCCGCTTGATCCCGATCGCTTAACCTGTCAAACTCCTCACGCTCTTCGGTACCTGATTCCGCTAACTTCTTTATTAGCTCTGCTGGGTTAGAACCATTCCCATCCAACTCCAGATTCAGAGCTTGAGCTTCTGCTCCTTCATCAGCGTCATCTAAGCTCTCCCCAATATCATAGGTTAACCGATAGGGTTGTAAGTTGCCTACTTTATCGCTGTCTCCCTCTGTTTCCCTTTCCACTCCCCTGTCCCTACCTACTGTCTTTCCTTTAACTACAGTGGGATAAGGAATGGACACCCTTGGGTTGGGATGAGTCGGTGTTACCAGCGGGTGACTGATAGACTCAAGTCGTTGGAGAGGTGGGTAGGTGAGAGAGCTCCCATCAGGTAGAATTACCGGATTTGCGGGGCGTCTCCTCCCTGATGGGCTGGAGTTATCCGCGATGTTTTGTCGGTCTTTCTTGTTCCCCGAGGGAAATAAGTAATCCTCATCGAAAGTTTCTTGTTCACTTTCACCTCCTACTGCAGGTAGTGAACGATAGGGAACTCCTTGACTACACCACGGATTGTTCACATCGGGTTCACAAGTAGAATGAGAGCTAGCACCAGGTTCGTGGCCCGTAGGTGGTACATACCCTGGATTCCAATATTGCTGGTAGTCTTTGAGACGGTTCCGCCCTTCAACTCGTCCCGAGTGTGTTAGGGTTTCAAGTCCTTCGTCAAGAACCGGCCTATCTTTGGACCCTAGGTGCCAGGAAAATGGTTTACCTCTGCCACGGGTTTGGTAATCATGAACACCTTCGGGGCAGAGCTGCTTGGGTCTGGCTGATACCTCCTGTCTCTGTGCCTCCCCGTCTAAGGGATCACCTACCTGGTGGCGGTTTTCCACATTTCCTGTATATGATGTTGACACATCGTGTCCTGCGGGCCGCAAAGATTGAGGCTGGGCGTTAGAAGAAGCCTCAAAGTCACCGGTGGCTGACATCAAGGATGAGCAAAACAACAAAAGTCATGTTTCGGGTAATCTCCACCAAATGAACTATTGTTAATGTTGATTTAAGACTGCGTGATGTGTATAATTATTTTATCCATGAGTCGTTCATCGGAGTTATTGAGCCAATCAGACTGCGCTCAAAGTTAATTCATTCATTCCCCAATAGTTCAAAAGAAATGGACGATGAGGAAGCTCTTAATATGAAAGGGTTTTATTGAAGTAAACATCTCATCCCGAGTCAAAGCCACAGTGAATAAGTCTCCATCAGTCCACCTTCCCATCTCCTACTCAGCGATCAACCACATTTAGAATACAAGTTGTTCCAGCACATCCTAGACCACCCTAGCGTTTAGCTCTATCACAAATCCTTTGTCCGAGGTAGTTGGTATCGGTAAACTCCAGTATACTCCGCAGGAGCTGGTAGGTATAGCTCCGAGCAGCTCAGCTAACGCTGCTTACTTCCTAATAGTTACTAACTCCAGACTAAACTAACTCCGCTCCCTACCTTGCAACACCTTTTATACTGGTTAACAGGTGGCGCTAGGAGCGCAAAATACCTCTTCTTAGAAGTAGACTTGCTAGGCCTGATCCTAACTAGATTATACAATATGATAATATATTAAAAGTACTAAGCTATTAGTACATTTGTATGCCCTACTGCACAGGACATGCTTCCATCAAGAATGTGCAAGGTTTGCGGACTCTACCATGCATCCATCAGGTCTCTTAAGGACCACAAGAAATCATGCAAGGCCAAAGGCAGTGATCACAAGAAATCAGCAAAAGAGAGTGTTCCAAAAAAAACAACATCCACAACGAAAGGGAGCCAAGGAAAAGGCACGGAAGGGGTCCCTGACCGCGTCCATCCAGTTAGGGTGGCTGTGAGACGCCAACTGGAACTCATGCGTGTCATCAGATAGATGGAGATGGAGGAGATGGAGTGGCATGATGAGGAGAATGTACAGTTTAGTGGTATTGCCCCAAAACAGGCAGTGAAGCCAGGAACCCCAGTGGTTCCAATAAAAACGGTACAGGCTCCATGGAGTTGTGAAGAAGCAACGTCATAATACGAGGGTGTCATACAATGAAAATGGGCACATTGACACTTTTGAGGCACTGAGCCATTCTGTGAACCTATCTGACCAATGTGCATAATACTTTTGTTCTTTCATATCAGTCTATACAAAGTGTCAGGATGGGTTATGTAAAATGTGCCATAGAATATTAGCAAGATTGTGCTTATGAGACATATCACATTGGACAGTTTCACGACATATCATTATCATTTATCTGCAACTTCAGGACCTTTTCATTCTTTGAAGCATTTCTGAGTGTAATATATTTTAAATTAACCTCGTACTTGGAAAGTATCTTTTGACATCTATTACAGTACATTTAGAATAGATCTAAGCACCAAGAGCTTCAGCGTATTTTACTGGAATAGATATGTTTGTTAAAAGCATCATCACATGTTAAATGCTAATGTTAAAAGCAACAAGGACTTTTCAGTATTCAGTCTATTAAAAAGGTATATCTAGTTTCACCTCTAAGTAAAATCTGTCATAGTTATAAGTCTGGGAAAGACTTAATAAAGTTTGTGCTATGCTATGTCATCTAACTCTAGTAATTCCATCCTTTTATACTTCTATTATAACTAGTACATGAAAAAATAATGTGATAATTTGAAGTGGAAACCATTGGAAAAAACATCAGTAGTGGAAAATCTTAATTATTAAGAAGCCAAGGGTCAGATAAGTTGCATGCAGGTAACAACTTAGTGAAAAGGTAGGGTAGGTAGGTTTGGATCCATATTGAATTTTCGTTTCACAAAAAAGTAACCTACACCTTCCCACCAAATAATGCCTTTCTTAACCCTTTCCTGACCGCCAATGGTAAAATCGTAAGATATATTACGATGGTATTGATACCCTGCTTTGGACCTACATAATTTCAAAAGTATTTAATATTTTTCAGAAATTTAAAAAGTAATTTCTTACATATCGATTTTGTGTCAGATTTTATTTAGTTTACTCATAACTGTTTCTTAGATATAGATAACATGAAGTAAATACTAATAACTTTGATTTATAAAAGACTAATATTTACCCTAAAAGCTCACATTCTTATCCAATAATTTGATAAAATCATGATATGATTATCATAAATCGTTAGAATTGGTATTGAAATAAATTTCTGTGTACCCTAAATACATTATGTATATAAGCTAATGACCAATGAATCGATTAAGCCATTTCTAGAACTTTTTTAAATCAAATAAATGTTAGGTTTCAGCCACAAAATTGACATAAATTAGTTGAATAATTGAGAAAAAATAATGTAAAATAGGTAAATATTGGCTGTAATTGGTGAAATAGCCGACCATGGGGCCGTCCATAAATGACGTCATGCGCCGGGGAGGGGGGGGGTCCAGTCCCCTATACATTCCTATAGTAAAAGCATGACGAAGGGGGGGAGGGGGGGTCAGAAATGGTCAAAAATAGCATGACATCATTTATGGACGGCCCCCATACACAGAAGTGCTTCAAACTCTTATTATAGGACAGAAATGCTACACGACTTTATTTCATATTTTCAGTTTGTGTCTTCTGTATTAGGTACAATGTTTAGAGTTATTTTTATCTTATATGATATAATAAATGGTAAATTATATATTAGTGATCACAAATTTGCCTCAAAATATTTTTTAAAAACGTCCAGATTTTCACACACTGCATCCTCCTCCTAAGTCAGGCAAATATTACTATTATTTGAATAATTACTCAGCTTCTGGTATCAAAATGTGCGGAATAACATAAGGAACAATTCCTCAATACAAAGTTAATCCAAAAAAGCTATATTTCTTGCGCTTTTGGCCATTTTCGTGATTTTTCTGGTGAAAATTAGTTATTTTTCATTTAATATGTCACGTGATCTACTGGGTTGCCTGTTACCATGGCAACCAGTATTTTGAAAAAAATTATATTCCACTAAATTCTCTGATTTATTACAATAAGATTGATATATGATATGTTCAATTCTGTTTTTAACTTTCAAAAATTATTAAGAAAATACATATGTCCCACTGATATAGTCAAAAACCTATTGATCACGGTCAGGAAAGGGTAAATAGAAAACAGCCTCATAGGCCTAGCAAAAACAGGGATATGTCTGGTTATCTAATGAACCTATTTTTGATACCACAAAATATGCCTTGAAAACCTATTATTTATAGAAGAAAAGACAGGGGGGGGGGGGTTGTTCACAGAGTGTGACATCATATTTTAGGGGGGATGGTTCAAAATGCGTGACAAAACGTGACGGGGGGGGGGGGGGGGCGGTCCCAAAAATACCCCAAAAAAGCGTGACATCATTTATGGACGGCCCCTAGATCTATCATGAATCAGAATGTTTGATAAAGAATTGAAATTGTACGTGTGTGGTCATTCTTTCATAAAATCCGCTTTGGTGCCCAACGTCTAAAGTAAAGTGTCCGACCACTTCTCCCTAATTTGAGAAATTGCTGCAACTGTCCGAAAATAGGTGAATGTCCGAAAGTTGGCGCGCCTTCGTTGTCGGTTGAGTATATAATGATTTCAAACTCGATCGGCTTGCCATAGGTTCCACACACTTCTCTTCCCGCCGCGTCTCTCCCGCCTTGAAGTCGCCTTACAACCGCCATATTGAAAAGGCAACTACTCGAGACAATATAATTCAAAGGAACCGTCCTTAGATTCTTCAATTTCTGATGACTTTTAAATAGAATGATAAGATTCAAGCAGATATTATCGGAGATATTATTGATATATTTATGTTATGTGATGTTTACCGACCTAAAAGACGTCGCGGAGGAATATAAATGTATGCATAGTTCCGTCTGAGTGGCGACTTGAGCTTGTTGCCGCAGGTGCGCGTTTGTTTCCTTACAGTCTGTCCCTTATCATCGTAGCCGCCGACCACGCCGGTTGTCCTCCATTGTCCACAGAACTGTCATTTTCACTTCAAGTGAAGAAATCATCTCAAAATGGCCAAGCCAAAAGTGTATTTCGACATCACCGCCGAAGGCAAGCCCCTTGGAAGGATCACCATGGAGGTAATGATTTATCTTGGAACTGTCAAATTGAAATACGTTGATTTTTATTTCGAGAGTGAACGGGCTCGACCACCATTTGCCGGTAAATGCACCGGTAACTTCCGCATACCACCATCTACCAATGGCAATGTTAATAACTTGGAATATTAAAACAAACAAACGCGTGACCAGGGTTATTGGCAAAACGAACAAACTTGCGGCGAATTTTTCATGTGTAGTTCTGAATCTTTCTGAACAACAGACGCCCCTGAAATTGATATTCAACTGTTGACGTGAGGTCGCCGTCGGCACGCCTGACAAATCATGACTGGCATGAGTGACGGAACTTGTGATGCCATGGTTGTCAAATCGGTGTCATCTTTTGAAAGTTCTCGTGGACTATTTCGATAGAAAAGTCTTCGCGATGTATGATCGCTTCAAGCTTTTGGTTTTGATGGAAAATTCTGAACAGTAGGGTATTATTTGATTCCTTTCTTTGCCTTTGGTGTCCCATCCGTTCAGACTTTAGGAGCCTTGTCTCTCCTTTAAATTTAATTAACAATTTTAATGCTCGTTCGCACAGTTGCTTACAAATCAAATATAAGCTTATTGACACAATTAAGTTTATGTTGAATGTTGTCAATCACGACCTCTGCAACCACATGAGCAGTTTCTGGAAAAACATGGCGGACTTTCTGGAATTTTCCGTTCCGTTCCATGGTTGACCTGCTGTGTCAAAATGGTACGCTGTGGATGAAATTAATAACTCTATTTTATATGCATTTGCAAAATGCATCTTTATACGCACATCCAATTTGGCTAAAATATAGGAAGTTTCTTTCAAGTAACGTTAAGAGTGATCCATTCTATCACTGTTAGGTATATTACATACACAGGGATGTAAGTTTTCAGATTTTAGTCTAATTTCAGATTTGTTCACATCATCACCTCATGCAATAATTTTCAAAATTAATTTCATACAACACGTTTTAAAGCATTTCAAGATGATTTCAGATTTTCATTGTGGGGTTTCAGATTTTTTCACTGACCCTGATCCCTGCATACAAGTTGAAAAATACTCGAAAAATATTGAAGACCGTATTATCAGCCAAAATATCATTCAGGGTGCCCACGCAAGTCTTAAAAGGTCTTAAATTGAATTTTTCAAATTTAAGGCCTTAAAAAGGTCTTAAATTTCACTTTCTTGCTGGAGGTCTTAAAAAGGTCTTAAATCAGATTTGAATAGGAAATGAAAATGGAATGATAGGATGAGTAAAATTGCTGCCTTTTGCCGAATGTCAGAACATCAAAATTCATGCCAGTGTTTACCACTAGCCCATACAGGGTTGCCACTGGTCAGGGAAAAGTGTTTTTTTTCAAGGTCAGGGAGAAGTCAGGGAATTTTGGAATTGGTCAGGGAAAATTGGAATTTTTAAAAAGGTCAGGGAAAACTGACCCTGGTCAGGGAAAAATGGAATTTTCAAACATGTCATACCCCCAAATCTAAATCACAAAGTTAGAATTTGTGCATCAGGTCACAAGAATCTGGTTTGGCAAACATTATTTTGTAAATTGTGGCCCCTTGAAAGGCATGTTGTGAGTTTAAAGTATGTTGACATGATCCACCAATATTGCCTTGGCTACAGGAGATGCCAAGGAGAAATTAAGGTATTGTGTTTCGAAAGTTTGAGCTTAAATGGAAGGACAAGACTGTTCTAGGTATCGTTCAAGGCTCATTTATGAAAGGATTTTCTTATCTAATTAGTCAGGGAAAAATGGAATTTGTCAGGGAAATGTCAGGGAATTTTGACGTCTCTGGTCAGTGGCAACCCTGCCATAGGCCAATGGCCGATAATTTGAGTACAGGGCCGACAATTTTCACGAAAATTAGGGCCAAATAGGCCCTGATGGCCGACAGGGCATTTCTGATATTTCTTTCTGTATTTTCTGATCATTTTAAGAGTTTAACCTGTAAAATGGAGACTGGCATATTTGGGACCCTATCCTATGGATTAGAAATCAGGGCCGTCAATATCTTGGCGTAGTCGGCCCTGTAGGCATTTAACATTTTGTTGTTGGGTTGTCCAAATTTGTTCTGCACACAGAGCAGGGTTCGAAATTAACGTCAGCCCGTCAGCCCCAGGCTGATTGTTTTAAATTAGGGCTGACAAATTTTCAGAAAATTACATTAAAATCAGCCCGGATTTTTTCACACTTGTAATAGATTCCACTATGTCCGGGCTGACGGCCTGAAAAGTTAATTTCGGACACTGCAGAGGCTTATAAATTTGAAAAACTTGCATGATATGACACAGGGAAAAATTGCTGCTGGACAGGGTAATCTCAGGGAAAACACATAAAATTGAAAAATGGACTTTCAGTTAATACCCTGTCGAAGCAAGGATGTTATTTTTCAGAGTTGTAACACTAAATCAAATGGACTAATGATTTTTTAAATACTTGGTTTACATTGCGTATTGCAGCACTTAAACAAAGCCACAGAAAAAAGTTATTTAAGGAAACATAACTTAATAGGCCTACAACCTGGAAGCAATATTACCAAATTCTTTACAAACCTTGTAACGTGACTAACGTTTTCACTTTCTTTTTCCAGCTGCGTGCCGACGTAGTCCCCAAGACTGCTGGTAAGTTTACTCAGGTTTCTAATGATCTAGGATTACTTAGAGGCCTTCCATTTAGTACGTACGCAAATTTTCAAAAATATCAGACCCCCCACCCCCCCTGGGGCAAAAATACGCAATAGATTTGTACAAGAACGTACGCAAATTTTCAAAAATTTCAGACCCCCCCCCCCCCCCCCCCCCCCCTTGATGCGTACATACTTCATGGAAGGCCCCTTAAGTAATAGTTTGAGTATTGATTCTGTCCAGGCGTTGCCTCACTCCTGCCTCACTCCTGCTTTGCCTCCCTACAGAGAACTTCCGCGCCTTGTGCACTGGTGAGAAGGGCTTCGGCTACAAGGGCTCCAGCTTCCACCGTGTCATCACCGACTTCATGTGTCAGGGTGGTGACTTCACCAGAGGCAACGGCACTGGCGGCAAGAGCATCTACGGAGAGAAGTTCGCCGACGAGAACTTCCAGCTGAAGCACATTGGCCCAGGTAAGAAAGCGTTTTAATCTATGTGAAACCATTTAAAAACGTGGGACATTTTAAAAACGTCGGACATTATGTCCAACGTTATTCCTCTATCTGGCCACTCAAAATTAAGTGCCTTGAATAGTTCCAGTCCAACTTTTGATTGTTTATTTTGTGTTAACTAGATTAAGAACTATTTACTAGGTTTTTTAACAGGGATGTAAATTTTCCGATTTGTAAGGTTCCCGGTTTTTTTCTCTCCAGCACCTCCAAAAATCAGTTTTGGAATTTGGTATTTAGAACACATTTTACATCATTTAAGGACATAATCAGATTTTCTTACTCAGAGATGCCATTTTTCCTTCTTTTTCCGGATTTCCGGATTTTTTGCTAGTTCAGACTAGAAATAGAATTCAAAATTGTCTGTACAAAAGTCACCAATTTTGCTTTCCTAAATAATACCTATGTCCTTTCTTAGGCATCTAAACCATAAATTTGCATTATTTGGCCAATACTTCCATCCCTTTAGTGTCTAAACTGAAAATCTGGAAATATCCTCCCTACTTTTCCGGATTTTTCATCAATCCTCAGTGGCATCTCTGCTTACTACAGGGTACCAACCACACAGGGAAAATGGCAGAAAAAGTTTCCTGACAGGGAATTTGCAAATTTTGCCAAAACACAGGAAATTTCATTTGGTCAGATTCTGAAATTCCTGATTCTCGAGATATTAGACATTCGACTTTTTGTTGTTGGGTTGTCCAAATTTTTTCAACACGTAGAGCCTTTTAAGATTGGACAAACTTGCTGGATATGATACGTGAAAAATTGCCGCGGGACAGGGAAACCTCAGGGAAAACAGTGAATTTCAAAATGGGACTTTGGTTGATACCCTGTACTATTGGTTCAGGCCTTTCAGTTGTCCCTTACTTACATCCCTGATGTAAAAAGAAATCATGCATTTAATATATCATGAAATATTGAGAGGTGATCAAGTCTCCCCCTCTTGAAAAACATGCATGCGCAAAGTTCCATGATTTGTCACTAGCCACTTCAATCTCTGAGATATATGATTCACAAGGTCTACCCTGCTGACAGCATTACGCTGTCCTACACTGCAGAGATGCCAGTTTTCCGTATAAATACGGATTTCCGTATTTTTTGCTTTGACAACAAGTTCTTAATAGTGCCAAGATTTTAGAAGCAACATTTTTCTAGTCAGTTTTGTGAAATATATGTAACATTACATACACTTATTTGTTTTAGTATTAGAGCTTTAATACAGAAAAATAACTCTTATTCATTTCCGTATTAAAATACGGTACTGTGGTTCCGTATTTTCGAAGTTTGAAGAGTGGCATCTCTGCACTGTCAATATTGTTCTTGTTCGTGTTTGAAGAGTGACATTTTTGAACACTCGACCTTGGGAGAGCTGTTCAGATTTTGATAGAAATTTGAAAGGGCTCATGGAAGTTAACAATTCACGATAATTAATTTTCATCAAGCTTGTATACCTGAATGACAGATACCCGTTTCCTAACTGTCGGCATCATTGTTTGTGGAGGGGTGTGCGAATTAATATAAAATTGTATAATTGTTGAACTATTGCATGGTTGGCCTAACACGTAATCTATTTACTTTATGAAAATTCCCATTATTTATGTATAAAAGGTTTTCTAAATTATAAAGTCAGATGAGCTATTTTGTTCTGAATGGTTATGGTTTATGAAAAATAATTTACAATTTGATGCACCTGCGATATGCAAGCTGTGAAATTTGAATGATTAATCAATGCATTAAGTGCAAGAGTGTGGGTGAGAGCAGAGGGGAGGTTTCTTTTTATTCTAAATTACTGTATATCATTAGGAGTAAAAGCAGGCAAAACTCATGATACTAATGGTATGGACGTTTTCTTTTTACAGGTGTCCTCTCAATGGCTAACGCCGGCCCTAACACCAACGGCTCCCAATTCTTCCTTTGCACAGTAAAGACCCAATGGTGAGTACGAAGCCCAGTTCTTAAAACTCATGGCAATACGTAGAAATAGAATCTGACAACTCCAATATTTGCAAGTAACAAATATTTATAATTTTCTTACTTTCGCCTGCACGTGATAACACTCAGGTGGATCATTTCGCAGATGATTTTTGATAGAAATTCAATCTTTAGCGTTTGCAAATGTATTTTAAGGGAAAGTACTAGCTAATTAATAGATTCTGTACATTGCATTGTTGAATGCCTTAGGATTTCTGGAGCTTTAAAGTTTTGTTTTCATTACGCCTGTATTCTTTGGGAAACCAACTGAAGAAAATTTCATATTTCGTTATCTTTATTGCCTATCCCAACGGAAAATCCTTTGTTAAGCCTTAAGGCTCTTGACAGGTTTCATTTTAAGCGTCTTTCTTCTTTGTCCCACAGGCTTGATGGCAAGCACGTTGTGTTTGGAAGTGTTGTTGATGGTATGGATGTAGTGAAGGAGATTGAGAAGTATGGATCCCAGTCTGGAAAGACCTCCAAGAAAATCGTGGTCGCCGACTCTGGAGAGTTAACATGTTAAAGAGACGGACCGGCAGGATATCTTCCCCCTACATTAAGACTGCCGCACTTCACGAATATAAACATTCCTCACCTCGAGGTCCTTTCATCTACCACCCTTATCAGATAGTAGAGAATAAAGTCTTACCAGAAAACGAAATGAATTTTCCAACTCATCTCATACTCGATCATGTTAACTGTCATGTAATGTGCACAGGCGGTACTCTCACATTTTTGTAGTTTTCAAGAACTCCTTGAAGATGATTCACCACTTGTTTCTCATAGAGACGAACTCTCCCTGTACACGAAAACATTTTGTCTATTAAATCAGGTATAATTTGTATTGGTCAAAAACTAGCACGGAAAAGAAACAACTGTGGAGTTTGGGGTCAATAAAAGGTTTTCCATCATGTTCATTGTCGAGTTTTGTTGTTTTCTAGATGAATCTTATCTTTACAGAAATTAAAATAGAACTAGGATTAGGTTACTGATGTCCCTTTACATCAAAATCTAAAAACTAATCCCACAAACGAACTAAAATTCGAATGGTAAAACAAGTGACGCCTCAAAATTTTTTCACAATTTTTATTGACCCTAATTCAAAATCGTTGGCCATTGGTCGGCGTTACAACACTCAATAATGGAATATTCAAATAAGACGTTTAAATATGTTTTGAATGCAAAAAAAAAAAACCATCGGTCTCCCCACCTTGAAACTAAGGATCTGCCCCTGACATTTCGAAATGTCGCACCACAATAATGACAAGGCCCGTCCGCCCAATAGCAATCTTTCTCTCAGATCAATATTCGATTTTTTTTTTTTGCATATTCTTTGAAAATTGTCCAAAAATCACCTGAAATATTGAAAAATCAAGGGTCACATGACACAAATATTAACCAAAAGGCATTTTATCAGCACTACATGACACTTCTGCCGTGTCATGACGTCGTGCCATAGAACTGCACATCGATGTGCAGTTCTATGGCACTAATTAAGATTAGATCTATCATTGAATCATAATCTTTAAAATTGTATATAGATTTCCATATATTATATCAAGATTTCAGAGTAAAATGCCATCATACCTAGATCTATATAATTATACAGGTAAGAAATTCTGTGGGATCGAATTGTCAAATTTGCAGAACAACAAAAGGGTTAAAAAAAAGTTAATATTTGGCCCAAACTAGGTTGGGGCGCCACGCGCTCTCTAAATCCGCCACTGTTAAATGCTCATGTTAAATGTAAATGTCTAGTTCTTTCTCGTCCATGTCAATTGTCATGTATTGTCTCAGCAATATTAAGATTTCCAAATCTTGCCCCCAGGGGCGGATCCAGAGTCAGTCATCTATAGGGGGGCAAAACTACCCCACTATAAAAAAGTGGAAATAAAATTATGTCAGATCTTTACAAATATTTATATCCACAAATCAACAAGCTTAGATTTTTTGAAAAAATTTCCACTTGGTCTAGCTCCCTCACCCCTTGCCTTGGATCCGTCATGCACTGGCATACCACTGGCCCCCCACCCCCGGGCCCGGCCCCCGGGAAACAGGGGCGGATCCAGGAATTTATAAAGGGGGGGGGAGGAGCAAAAACATGAATATATAGGGGATGGGGGCCCCCACAAACATTATTTAATAGCCTCAGGGGTAGATTAGCTCGATCCATCAATGCTGCCATCGTGCGGAAGGCGCGAATTTGCAGCAGCGGGAAAATCCTTCTTCTGCTGATCCTAGTCGGCTTGAAGCTTTCTGCACTGAGATCGCCGGAAACCTGCAACAGCGCCCTCTCCAGGCAGAATATTGGTTGCCAAAAGCACGCAACCTACGTCTCAGTATCGGCTTGGAGAGTGTCAGCCGCCATTTTCCCAGCAGCTGCTGAGGTACTTCTACACGTGTTGGCAGACAACGGCTTCAAAATTCGGTTCTTCACGGTAATCCGCAGCTTCAGCAGGATGGCTGAAGGTGCGACGCGTTGCTTCTTCGATGTGGCAGCTGACGGTGCGCCTCTTGGACGGGTGACATTTAAGGTTTGTGCAATATCCTCACATCAACTCTGAGGGCAGTGCCCAAGGCCGGCTTGTTTTGACTTTGAAGTTGACCTGTTCACCACTGGCCACCTTATGGGGATGGGGGCGGGGCCAGATTTGATGACAACACAGCCTCAGGCCTCTATCAAATACTTGGGAGCAATGGTCTGTGGAGGGGAAGTCAGAAATTGTGCCCATCATGGGCGGACAAACCTTCAAAATAACAGCTGAATTAGTAGGTACTACCACGTAAAAATGTCTTTTTTTCTCTTTGCGTTTTAGATCTACTCTATCCCAATGGAAAGAGCATTGCATTTGTAATCTCACGCTTTTTGCCAAATATTTTTATGTTTTCTAGAACAAGTGATATTCAACAACATAATAGTGAAAACAAGGTATAAATTCTGTCAGTTTTTATGAATAAGCACACATTTTTGCGCATTTTAAATGAATATTTGCGCATTTTTTGATAATTCTGAGTAGATCTCTAATATTTTTTCATATAATCTAGAGTCTAGAAAAGTTGTTAGGGAACATGTCGAAGTTATAATCTCACTGTCGGGTACAGCTTTCTACTTGAAATATTTTTTCAATTGCATTTTTGGTCACAGAAAAATAGCCAAATGATCGACTCTCTACTCCTTATCTCGTCTACACTAGCTTGCCGTGAGAGAAGGGTCCACAGAGCTAGGGGTGGGGGTGCACCCCTCTTTTCTTTTGGTCTAATAGTTGTTTATAAACCTAGACCTACTATCCTTATTTTAGTGTAAAATGCCCCTCCAGCCAAGCCTTCTTTCTTTTAAAAAATATCTATGGGTGCCCCCTTTCTAAAATTCCGGGTTCTGCCCCTGTTGATATGGTCGTAATTATTGGTCAGTTGTCAGGGATTTAATTTTAATTTCAAAAATAATCGACTGTTCAGAATAGCTTGCACAAGTTAGACTTCTGAATTCATATATTTTTGCTGTCGTGCCCTATAGTAGTCAATAGATCCATTTGCCCTATATTTGTACTGCATTGATTAGCCCATATTGAACCATTTATTTCAACATTAACCCAGTAAGCGGTAGGCCTTAGATCTATAGGTTAGGACAACGGACTGAATAGGCAGTTTTACATTTTGCAATGACTTCACTACTTTTTGTAACAAACGAAATGGTATATGGGCCCTGTTCATGCATGTACTGCCAGCTAGGGGCCATATCTTCGTGAATGATTAGGCTAATCATATATTATTTTGATTAGGGTCTCATATGTTGAGATTCTATACTTTATAAAAAGAAACATCGTCATTACAAAATAACCAATTATGAATAAGGGGAATAAGTAAATGTAGATGTTTATTGTCCTATACGTAATTACTAACAATAAAACACTAATCAAAACTCACCTGATGACCCTAATTAGTTACGAAAACGTGTCCCCTCCTACCTGGAGGGAAAATATAGGCAGCTAGCCTGGGGGAGGTAGTTACTGCAAGCATGCCAACATTGAACACCTATCATGGTACTGGGTATAGATCTATGGCCCTGGATGAAGGGGTCAGTAATGCCCAAACAAATAAGTAGTACAGGTGTAGGACCTCTAGGCCAAGAAGAAGAATCCCCCCCCTCCGGTATTTTCCTCGTGGTTTATAATGTGGCATCCTCCATCGAGAATTATTTTTACATGCTTGGCTAACATTGAATAAACAATTCACATGGTAATGTTCTCCGGGAAACAAAAGTAGACATTTTCGCCAAAAAGAAATCTTTTTATACCTAGAAATGGAGAAAAGGTTTACACGTATGACAGGAGGTAAGGTTGCGGAGGACAGATATGGAAACAAGGTAGTACAGGTATTAAAGGAGTCAAAGGGGATAAGGTATGAAGACAGGATGCTGGGGTGTAGGTGGGGGGTCCTATGTCGCCTTTTCGAATTCTAAAAATCCAGGTATTGCCCAATCAAATTTAAGAAACCCAGATGTCGCCATGTCGAATTTTAGAAATTCTGATGTGGCATCATGTCACTGAGGCGAAAAAAAGCCATGTCGCCCTGTCAATTTTACTTTTAGGTCTACACCAATATGCGGGTTTTGAAAGTTTGAGTAGCATTACAAGAATGCATACATGTCCAAATGATTTGCCAGTACTCGGGTTTGTTAAAAGTAGGTCTTGAATTTGGAAAACTTTCGGTCTTAAAAATAACCTAAAGTAAAGTCCGAAACTTATGAGCACCTTAGAGTATCAATACCGAATATTTCCAAAATTGATCATTTCCCAGTGCGTATAATTACATTGATAGATATTGGGGCCATGGATTGAATATTATTAAGACATTTAAGATTCTTACAGACAGCAAGGAAAATAGCAAAATGGGACTCACTTAAGTGGCCACCGACTGAATACAGGGTACCAACCACACAGGGAAAACAGGGAAAATGCCAAAAAGAAATCCCTGACAGGGAAAACACAGGGAATTTGGAAATTTTGCCAAAACACAGGGAAAACACAGGGAATTTCATTTGGCCAGGTTCTGAAATTCCTGATTCTCAAGATATTAGGGATTCAACTTTTTGTTGTTGGGTTGTCCAATTTTTTTCTGCCCACAGAGGCTTTTAAATTTGATCAACTTGGTGGATATGACACAGGGAAAAATTGCCGCGGGACAGGGAAATCTCAGGGAAAACACAGGGAATTTGAAAATGGAACTTCGGTTGGTACCCTGTGAATAATAAAAGGGATACTTTTCCCCTAAATTGGTGACTGCATATTATGTGCTTAGTGACTAAGTCTACGTGAAGTCGCTGTTTATAGTCCGTGCGTGAGTTTGGCCATGGGGCGGCCGTTATCGGGGGACAAAAGGTTGAAGGTGGCAAGAAGCCATACTTCTAACATCTGTCAAAATGCAATAAATGTAAGGAAAAGATTCAAATTTGGAATAAAGGGAGATGAGATAACACTTTGGTCATCAAGATTTTTTTTCAGATTGTTTCTGGCATAAAATAAATTCTTCTAAATTTTTAAAGTTTGACCCAGTTATCTAGGAACCCCATTCACGCTACTCACCCCGAACCCACCTTACCTAATACATAACGAGTCGCGCGGCTTGTCCCCCAGTCGCAGTGAACTCACGCACGGCCTATAGCCTATAAGTATAAGGATCATTGAATACTGAAGAGTAGACTATTCCTTGGATGAAATTATTCAAATCTTACACTTTTGTTTTACCCTTACACTGCTTTCCATTATTCAGCTCCACACCGATGTTGTGCCTAAGACGGCTGAGAATTTCCGAGTGCTGTGTACGGGCGACCGAGGCTTTGGCTTCAAGGGGAGCAGCTTTCACCGCATCATACCTGGCTTCATGTGCCAAGGTGGGGACTTTACACACGGCAACGGCACGGGCGGCAGGAGCATCTATGGAACCAAATTTGCGGACGAGAACTTCGAATTAAAGCACACAGGCCCAGGTAAGAAATCATGTGGCTTTAGTCTGAAAGTCAAGGTAGCCTGTAAATAAGGTGTGGCTCTGGTTAAATGCTTGAGTGGATATTTGATTGCATTGGCAATTTTTTTTTTTGAAAATGTTTTTTAAAAAAGAAAAACAAACAAAAAGGTCAGTCATTTCCTTGCCAAATTAACATTTTTATTATTATTTTTTTGTTGTTGGGGGGGTGGGGGCATGCACCCTGGTCCTTTTTTCCCCTTTTTTTTTAAATTCACTCTAAATTGTCACACTAAAATGTATTTGGTAACGTGACCACCGTTAGTTAAGAAACCATACAAGGAATCGTCAGAGATGGTCAGTGTATTTGTACCAAGGCCAGACTAAAAAAAAATTCTGTTTCCGGTGGACCGCCCGACTGGGTGTAAAACCCCCGACTGGGAGCATTTTTTTCAGAATTTTTTTTTTCCAATTTTTTTTAGTACATTCCCTACCCAAAAAAAAAATCTTAAAAAAAAGAAATCCCGACCTCCCGACTGGCCCTTTTAAAAGCCAGTCGGTCCACCGGAAACAGAATTTTTTTTTAGCCTGACCCAATGTGCGACGTTTTGTACTCTAAAATTAATGTGAATAGGACGAAAACTGTAGAAGAGTTGAACGTCGAGCAAATGTCCGACCTGGGAACACGGTTTTGCTACGGTGGCATATAATCGTTGTGATGAGATTAAGAGCCCAGCCACCACAGCTTCACCGTTGGCTCTTCTGCTTTGTATTAAATCAAAGAGCCGTGAAATTGGTGCAGTTTTGACCCTTCCCCTCTCCCCTACCCCGTCCCCTATTGCTTCTGCAGCTACCGGACCCTAGGCCAGGGGTCCAGAGAGTCGGAAAATTTTTGTTGAGATAGTCTGCAATCACTTGTGATGGATTATTATAAGGCATCGCTTCCGACTATTGCCGTGTTTGCCAAATTGTTAGACTTCGTGCAGATTTGGCTAAGTGATCTGATTTTAGTGATCACCATGTGATATCATAGCCATCACCATGTGGTCCGTAGGTGACGAGATATGAATAAAGAATATATAACCAAATGTTGTGAACATGACATTGTAGGTGCCGGAGGGTATTGAAACACTATTTAACCATGAACATGTTGTCTTAAGCATTGAAAAATGAAATCATAAAGGATCATACATGTGGCCGGGCATATAAGATTTCCGCGGAAACGCGGAATTCTGCGTTTTTTGGGTGTCCCTAGTTATATCTATAAAGTTTTGTAGCTAATGGTGGGGACTCCCTCAATCAGTCATGTCTTTAGCCATTTAATTCTCTTTGTTCGGATGACCGGTTACACAATCCCATGCTAAGTAGTTGAAGGGTATTGTCCACCAATTGTTGTTAGAATCAGGCAGTGTGAGAAGCTAGAAGTAGGTTACATAATCATTACCTAAGCCAAACAGCCCTTACCCCTCCACATTAGGACCTCCACTGTCACCTGCAGGTGAGCAGTTCTAGGTGGGTGAGTGATAGATCACTCAGGACTAGGTGCATGGCAGTTTATGCATGGACCGAGTAGTAGCCCTTTCTTAAACCCCTCCCTGAGTTGTGTGTGACAGCAGAAATTGTGGTGGTGGTTAGTACTTATTGCCCATAAAGTCTTCAGGTAGAATAAGAAGGGCCTTCAGTTTACTGAGGGACGACCATTACTCATACATGAGCGAAACTTTGAAGCTATTTTGCTTCTTGTTGATTTTTTTTATCACTTTTGAGATTCGTCCATTCCAAAGAGAAAATATTTTTTCTTCAGGGGTTGGGGGTCGCTCAACAATTTTTGTAAAAAGATTAAATATGTGTGAATAATTTTCCAATTCTTTAAGATAGATTTTTTATATTCTACCTTAGCGAACATCTAATGCATTAATTTCCCTACTCAAAAATTAGGGTTGTATCTGTTTTTAAGCAATTTTATTATTTTTCCGGGGAAATGACTTTCCATGACTTACATGCCTGAATTATTGGCGGCCAGTCACTTTCTGCGTACTGTACTGTCATATGCGCAGCCTTTATTGATCTCCTTGATATAACTCATTATGACAATTATAGTTTTTACAAACAGCTTTTGATACAATTGAATGTACATTAATGGAAATGGGTGAAACCAGTTAAGGAATTTTCTTTGTAGTTTGTGAAGAATTTCTGACCCGTCGAGTAAGCCGACCACAATGATAGATAAAAATCGAGTGTGTATGCTTAGAATCTGTAAAATGAGTGTCTAATAAATTAATTCTCATAAAGGAACGTAATAGTATACAGTAAGAGTCTTTGTTTTAATGAAGCCCTGGCAACATAATAAGATGATCTACATTCGGAAATGACCGTTTGTAATTTCTCAGCTCCATAGCCTGTTTTGAAATATACTTTGGTATTATGCAATTGGTTGACTCTTTGTGGGTGAACTCAACTTAGAAATATTATTTTTATTATAATCTGACTTCCATATCATTGATGTGTCCTTATCAGTGCAAAATATATCTCTCGTTTTAAGGTTAAAATTGAGCCAATTTAGCTGGATTTTGATCAAGACTGGAATATTCAGGATCACGTTGCATTGCAGAAACCTTAACGGGTTTTTTCGCGTTGGAGCTTTGGACTTCCTCATTGTAGATCTTTTTATTATTGCGTCTATCTTGTGAAGGAATTAACTTAATCTAAATTCATACTTTCAGGCATTTTGTCGATGGCGAATGCCGGTCCCAACACCAACGGTTCTCAATTCTTCATCTGCATTGAGAAGACTTCATGGTAAGCTCTTTTTGTATCTTGGCGTTTAGACATGTTTCGTCAGTGTGGCGCCCTGCTAGCGTTAGGAGTCTGAACTTAAGCTATCCTTTAAACAAAATAACATTTTTTCTTTTTGTAGTAAGTTTATCACAGAAATTTTCACAATAAAAAAAAACTCAAAAAGAGAAGGACAAAAGACCTGCTCAGTCGGACGGTAGACGGGAAACAGACTTTTTTTTAAAAAGAGTGGCCGTATAGGTTCGGTTACTTATTAGTTCCATAGGCTAAAGGTTTCGTGTTTAAAGGCCTCCATGGCAGTGTCTCCTGCGCAGACTCCTGAGTAGCTTGTATAATGTTGAATGGTATTTTGATGAGTATGGATATTCATGTTTTTAAGATATTTCTAAACTGTACAGCTGGTGCATTATCATGTAAAAACTATGTCACTGTTCGAAATAGCATTTTCACTCCGAGACAGTACTTCATTCTCTAACAATTTGATGTTACATTAACGCTGTGAATGTTTTGTTTCTAGGTTGGACGGGAAGCACGTTGTATTCGGCCAAGTGGAGGAAGGAATGGACATTATTAAGAAGATGGAAAAACTAGGTTCCCACGCTGGAAAGACGTCTCAAAAAGTGACCATTACCGATTGTGGCGAAATTATACCCGAGGTGGAGGAGGAGGAGGAGGCGCCCACCACGCCTTAACGAACAGTCAACAGTTTAATTTGCTACTTTCTACGTGTTGACATCATGACTGAATTATTTATATAATAAGATGTTAACTCGAGGCATCATGTTGTGGAGGTGGCGTTTGTATTTCCCATATTGGAAGACTTCTTTCATTTCGGTTTTCTACACTTTATACATGTGTGTACAATGGCTTATGTAACTGACGAAATAATGTGCTCAATAAATCGTGTGTTACTAAAAAGTATTCCCCTATTTTTGATAATTCTGAAAAGTTGTTTTTATAAGAGATTTTTTTCTGTTTTAATTAAGGGCTCTTTCATTGGTAGAATCCAAATTAAAAGTAGGAAAATTAGTTTCAGAGTCACATTTTTTATGACTTCATTGTATATACAGATTTCCTATGTGTTACTTCATACTTATTCTCTAGCTTCAACTGTCATCTATGGACTGTCTATATGTAACATCAGGCAATGTATGTGTATGTGAATCATTTAAATATACATTTAACGTTTTATATCTCATGTTTTTCTAGACACCCCACCCCACTTTTAGCATGTAATTTGCATCAGAAATGTACCCCTTGACCCTAAAGTACACCACAAAGTGTACGTAGTGAATGGTCGGCTCCATAGTAGATTCAGAAGTTTAATAATCATAACGTAAACCTGGATTTGACGGAGATGAGGTGTAAACGTCAATCAGGGATGCAAGTTTTCCGATTTTTGTCGGATTTCCGATTTCTTTTCTCTGACACCCTCAAAAATCGATTTCAAAATGTTATGTTCAGGACATGTTTTACAACGTGTTAGGATACATTCTTTATGCAATTTCCGATTTTTTTTCATTTTCCCTTACTTACATCCCTGTCAAATGAGATTAAGACTGGCCTACAATAATCGTATTTCCAAAAAGCGACATAAGTACAGAAACCTTGGTTAAATATGTATGTGCCATTGTGCTTGCCGCAAAGCCTTTTCTATGTTCATCGAGCCATCCTCAGTTTTTGCAGGGCCGACCGGCTGGGGTTGTAAACCGAGACAATTTCGCGAGACTTGGATGCATGCTTTGGAAACAGATAATGGGGAATGGCAAAATGTGTATATTAGGAGTGCTATTTTTAGAATATCTATAAATATAATTGCTTAGCTGCTCTTTTTTTTCTGGATTTCGCCAGTCCATTATGAAAATAAAATAAACATTTCCTCTTTTGCAAAGTGAGCAGCTTTGTGTTTCAACTTGTGCTGAGCCATGTTAACCAAACTTGACGTTTTCTGGCGAATATTTCCACTCTTTAAGTTTTAGACTGAAACTTGGGAAATGCCCTTCCTAAGTTTCCAGATTTTTCACCTCTCGTAAGTGGCATCTCCGCCAAAGGTTAATCAACTGAGAAAATAAGTAAATTTTGTCTATATAAACTAAATTATCAAACTTTGGTAAACGCACAGATAAAACTGTTAGGCCCACCCTATGTTGATTCCTATTATCATGGCTATTAGCACTTAAAAGGGTTGGTGTTTAGTTTAGAGGCCATCAACAATTGTCATG
Source organism: Lepidonotus clava (assembly GCA_936440205.1). Classification (NCBI taxonomy): domain Eukaryota; kingdom Metazoa; phylum Annelida; class Polychaeta; order Phyllodocida; family Polynoidae; genus Lepidonotus; species Lepidonotus clava. The sequence goes on from OW387135.1 coordinate 29,107,412, forward strand.
AAACGTTATAGGTAGGGGAGCACTTTTAAATCTACCGCTGGGAACGGACTTGTGCCTTTTGTGAAATCGCCTCAAGGCTCGAAGAATCATCATTTTGTAGGGACTACCATATAACAGCCCCTTGATAACAGGGGATTTAGGGGGCGTGGCGTGCACCACCACCCCTTTCCATTTCGGACAAATTTAGATTCTTTAAATGTAAAATTCAGGAATAACTTATTGGGCGCCCCCTATCTGGTAGCGACACCCCCTCCCCACCCTCGCCCATTTTTCCAAAATCCCGGATTCGCCGTGATTAGTCTCCAACATCTAAGAAAAGCAATATACCCCGGGATCACAAATGCGTTGGGGCCTAATTGCTGTGTTTGTTCTGACTGTCAAATCTAATCCTACAGTAAAGGAAAGTCATGAAGAGTGCCCGGGAGCATAATGAAATATCCTATTGCTTATATCTCACTGCACATTAATTTTATACTTGAAATAGCTCATGCTGTTGCATCTATATGGATATCAATAATATTCATTGCATTGTCTGATGCACTGTTTTGATAAATAGAATTATTAACCTCAACTATTTAACCGTACTGAACACAATAATCAAGCACACACAAGCATGCATCAGATACATTCCTCACAACATTCATACAATCTCACCTTGCATTCCTGAACGTGCCCATTATTTTTTCACATTGTATCCCTCAACAGGCCATGGATTTGCACCGTGTATTCCCTAGTATGCCCATACATTTTCGCCCTGCATTCCTTAACATGCCTATGCATTTTCCCCTTGCATTCAGTAATACATGTACATCAACAAATGAGCACTTAAAATCCCTCAACACCCCACAACTTTTGCCTTGCATTCATTTTGTCATTGAATTCCTAAAAATCCCCATGAATCTACATCTTGCACTCCTTATTTCACCTGTACATTCTCAACTTATGTTCCTTTACACAGCCATTCATTTACATATTGCATTCTTTTAAATTTCCATACATTACTGCCTTTCATTCCTTTACACACCTGGATGTTTTCATCTAGAGTTCCTTTATACACCTACTCTTAGGGGTGTGGATGGGGGGTCTCCGTGTGGCGCCTTCGAAATTAATATTTCATAATGTCACCCTGTTGAATTTTAGAATAAGCCATGTCGCCCTGTCCAATTTAAAAATAGGCCCGTGTTGCATGTCCTAAGCCCTAAAAAAGGCCATGTCTCCCTGTTGATTTTAGGGGTCTACACCCATACTCTTTTTGATCATGCACTCCTTAACACATCCATACATTTTCACCTTACATTCCTTTACACATTCAAACATTTTTACCTTGCATTACTTTACATTCACATGCTCTCTCACCTTGCACTCTTTAATAAACTGCCATACATTTTTACCTTGCACTCCTTAACACCTTGCATTTCTTTACATTCACATTCACATGTGCTATCACCCTGCACTCTTTGATATAGCCATACATTTTCATCTTGCACTCCTTAACACATTGCATTTCTTTACATTCACATTCACATGCACTCTTGCCCTGCACTCTTTGATACAGCCATACATTTTCACCTTGCACTTCTTAACACCTTGCATTACTTTACATTCACATGCACTCTCACCTTGCACTCTTTTATATACTGCCATACATTTTTACCTTGCACTCCTTAACACCTTGCATTTCTTAACATTCACATGCACTCTTGCCCTGCACTCTTTGATATAGCCATACATTTTCATCTTGCACACCTTAACACATTGCATTTCTTTACATTCACATTCACATGCACTCTTGTCATTCACTCTTTGATACAGCCATACATTTTCACCTTGCACTCCTTAACACATCCATACAATCATTTTCACCTTACATTCCTTAACACATCCAAACATTTTTACCTTGCATTATTTTACATTCACATGCACTCTCACCTTGCACTCTTTGATACTGCCATACATTTTCACCTTGCACTCCATAACACCTTGCATTCCTTTACATTCACATGCACTCTCACCCTGCGCTCTTTATTACAGCCATTCATTTTCATCCTGCACTCCTTAACACATCCATACATTTTCACCTTACACTCCTTGAAACACTCATTCACTTTCACCTTGCATTCCTTTACATAACCATATATTTTCACCCTGCACTCCTTAACACATCCATACATTTTCACCTTGAATTCCTTTATAGATCCATACATTTTCACCTTACATTCATTTACATTCACATGTATTCTCCTATTGCACTCTTTGATACAGTTAAACATTTTTACCTTACACTCTTAAACAAATCCATATATTTTCATGTTGCATTCATTTACACAAACATACATTTTCACCTCAAATTCCTTTATACATTCATACATTTTCACCACACATTCCTGTACATTCACACACACACTCTATTTGCTCTCTTTCATACAGCAATAATTTTTTACCTTGCACTCCTTAACACATCCATACATTTTCACCTTGCATTCCCTCACAAATTCATACATTTTCACGTATTCCTTTACATCAATATACACTCTCACCTTGCACTCTTTGATACAGCCACACATTTTCACCTTGATTTCTTTAACACATCCATAAATTTTAACGTACCTTACACTCCTTATCACAGCAAGACGTTTTCAGCTTACATCTTTTACACATTCATACATTGTATTCCTTCACATCCAAATGCACTATCACCTTGCACTCTTTGACACATCCACACATTTTCACCTTGCATTCTTTAATGTGCTTATAAATTTTCACCTTGCATTACTTAACACACCTATTCATCTTTTTTCTTTGCAATCTCTAGCATTCACATACATTGTCAACCTCACTTCCTAGCATGTGTGCACACATACATTTTCATCTGTCATTCTCAATACGATTTTCAGTCCCTAAAACACATTAAATGTACACCATGATTGTGTACCTTGAACAGAATATACATGCCAAGTCTGGCATCTTTTTTCCGAAAACTTGGTTCACTACACACCTTTCTTGCAATTACAGATGCACCGTATATGACACACTCTCACCATTCAAAATGGAACAGTTCACCTTTCCAAATGAGTCCCCTTTACTTATAAGCTCCCTTATTTTTACCATAAAACTTGCACTCATTTTTTGTGTTCTTACATAAGAACAATTTATTCACATTCAAGCTTTCACTCACTGAATCACTCCGGATCCCTTCTTGTTAAGTCACTCAGTCATGCCTCACTGTCAGCCGCAACTCCATTCCATCATTCACACCGTCTGTCCTCCAAAATCTTTCTTTCATTACAACATATAGATATAACCGTAATTTCAAACATATTTCTGCTGAAAACCACGAATTCAAGCTCAACACATTCATCCTCTTTTCCTTTGCAGACAGACTATTTCATTCATTCAAACATCCATTCATTCATACATCAACACCATCCATTAATTGATCTAATACACTAAAATGAAACATCAGTGTCATACAGGACTTCCTTCCAAACTCTTTTCTGGCGAACATTCGAAATCCAAACCCATCTCATTCATTCATTAATCCATTCAGCTTATTCCTTGGCAAGTGCATTCCTTCATGCATTCACTCACCAATTCATCCATTCATCCCTAACATTCATCCATCCATTCATTTTCCAATTATTTTGAATTCATCCATACACCCAGTTATCCATTAATCATCCATTTGGCATTGGCAAAGCAGACATGATCGCATTCATATATCAAAATACATTTTGATTCCATATTCCAACTCGGTCATTCCAATGCTCAATTCTCACCCATAACAATCATATTCAATAAGTCACACATAAAGCATTCAATAAACATTCATCCAATATTGCAACTCAAAATACTCATCAAATGCTTTATTAATTCTGGTAAACATACACACATCAACTGACTTACCATACTTTTACCTAAACAATTCCCAAACGTCCCATTCACTTACCACATACAAAAGAAACATCACTTACATTCTGCAAGGAAAAATACAAGTAAAGTCGATTGTAGCAGATCTATCGCATGCTTAGTTCCATTTTAATAATGTCGGCGAACTTATGGTCTGGGCTGCCTCCAAGGCAAACGCCTCTATATTTTGTTTGCTTTTTCATCTTTAAAGATTTAGAAATAGATGAGCACTGGAAGAGAGATAATCGTCTTGGTCCAGGAACGTTCTACCAGGTCCTTACCACTCGATGGGAGACATGATACACTAGTCCTTGTCTGTAATACCCTTTACCCGTTAGAATTGTACGTTCTTTTACTTCTGGTTAACAGTCTATCTGAATATCCACAAACAACGACTCTGACAGTTTGATAGGAGGCTTTTTATTGTCTAGGATGAAGAACGATGAAGATGACAATCATGATAATGATGCAAAGACAGCCCAATATGTGGCATGAGTAACAATGAAAGAACTGCCCTCGTCACAGGCAGCGCTGGCCTTGGCTTGAACAATGCAACCAAGCGAAAGGGTCAAATAATCTCCTAAGTTGTCATTACATAACTTGTGACACAAGAAAACGAAGAAGTGTGACCATTACTTTGAACTTAAGGCTATAATTCCTTTGGAGTTTCACATTTTATTTCTCAAAACTTATATTTTTAAACAGATTGATTTCCATCACCTGGGATGTCAATGTTTTAGCATAATTATGATCACAGTTTAGCCTGATTTAAATGTATTGCCAATTCCTTTCCTATGATGCCAGTTGCAATGCTACTAACATACTGTTATATCTTAATTTGGCACTGTTTTATTTTTTTCATTTAGTTATAAGCTATGCCTTTGATGTATTGGAAGGATTGCAGGCGGATACATTCAGACACTCGTTTTGAAACGCAACCATAAAGCTAATAAATATGTTATTTTCCATCTCGACTTTTGCTTTACCTTCACGTTTCTGCCATGTATAGTTAGCTGAGAGCTATATACACTTTGAGTTTATTGAACATCAGATTTAGAATAAGCGGACACGGCAGATAACGACTACTTTCTGAAAGTCAGTATATCTTCAATAACTGCACATGAGGAAAGCACTAGCTTTTCAAAACACCAAGGGGGTGTTAACTGGGTTATGTTTTTATATTCCTTGACAAGGTAGGATCGGACAGATAGAAATTAAGGCATCGTAATGGAACACAAACGAATTCAATTCCTTCTAATGGGAACTTCCCTGCCGTTCTTTTAAGAAAAATTTAGTGACTTTTTTTGGTCGTAAATCCATCCTTTTTTTCATTTTAATTGTTAAATTCTACAAAGCCGCAATAAAGAAACCAACATTAACTTCTCCTGTTTCGGGAATTATATATTAATCAAGAGAAAATCTATAATTTGAAAAATGTAGACCTTAACATGTAATAATGTTCAAAAAATGAGTATTTATCTTGAGGTTTCACCACCTCAACACAATCATCCTTGCATCCTAACAAAACAAACAACCACGGTTCCTTCAATGTACCCTAAACATGTACAAATATACATACTGCTGAGATATCAAATACCGCCAACTAACAAGGTGACTTCCCTTTCTATCCCCTCAATTATTCTGAAAACTTATAATTACACCACGACTTGTTCTATCCATAAAAATTTTGTTTAAAAATACGAGGGGTTGTTGGTTAGTTCACCTTATTGTTCGCCAGTGATATGGTCTGTATGACGTAGGGTTGACAAACAATTGATCCTCTTATCTGCATAGCCCAAACTTAACGTACATGGCTGGTGTCTTTTAGAGCCATCAGCTCTAAGAAATACAACGACGTCAACACTAACATTCTTAGGTACATACCAGCCCGAAACAACACAAACAGTGAAGGCGATGTCGGTGCACTTCATATAATCTAATATTAAACTATTTAAAATCGAATCTCCTTGCATGAAACAATAAAATAAATTAAGAATTAATCATTCAGAAATATCTTAGCTTAATTTTAACAGTGAATAAGCTGGGGAAATTGTGACGTTAAGAAAACAACATAGCAATAAGTGACTTGAAAGTGTAGAACGTTTTACGATGCCCACTCACCCATTTGTGCTAAGGGACACTATGCATATTTCGAAAATAACCGATAAAACGGTTGATAGCTCAGCATAACGAAGAACTGTTACCATGGCAACAGTTCATTATAGGGTAAGAGGTGTTGTGGAGTTAGTATCGCTAGAGCCATAATATGTCCTAAAGGTCTGAACTATGAACTTGTTTTAATCTTAATAACATAACAATTACAAACACTAATGACTTTCCGTATTTTTAACCCAAATCATTTTAAGATTTCTTCTATTTCTTTTTGTCCATCAATTACCAACTAACATTGTTTTTGCAGGTAAAATTGTTTGGGGGAATGGGGGGCGGGGGTTAATTGATAGTGTGCACCGATTATCAATCAATGGCATAATAAGCAAAGGGTGACGGTCGATTCTTGGTTATTATAGCAAGAGCTTGGACTTATGGATGCTTACATGGTAGCATGTCAGGTGAATACATACAGATGAGAACGATGACTTATGAAACTTGACATGAGATATGCAGAAACAAACATTTCGTTTTGATACCAGTGTCATTGGCATTTAACCTACGACTTGGGTCCCGACGTCATCCACGTGAGGCCGTATATATTATGACTTGCCCAAAGAGGTGACAAATTATATTGCAATTTTCTCCCATAGTTAAATCATATCGCACAATTACAGGTCCATTACTCCGAGTTTGTGCTGACCAGGATAAGCGAAAATATGCATTCTTTATGCTTTTCGGTAGCTGGGCTAAAGGAAAGCCCCTCGCCACTCATCTTTTAGGTTTAGTAACGTCATCGTTTGAACACTTTTTCATCGTCTTTTATTGGTCAAGCAAACCATACCAATCGACAATCAAACAATTCTTGTCCTGGCTTGGCCTGTCAAGTTCTGTTTACTGTTTATGAATAAAACTCTCCATTTGGTCATTGTCATTGTGGTTTCATCATTCTGTGGTGATCATATGATATCACGGGATTTGGCCTACGTCCTGCCACTGGCCATCGTCAGGTATCCTTGCAATATCATACAACAAGTCTTGTGATTGGCCCATTCTGAGGTCACATGACTCAACCGAGCGTCCTGATTGGTTTATCCCTAGAAGCACGAGGTATCTTAGAGTCACTCTTCGTACGTCTAGAAGATTATCACATTAACATTAGGCCGCATCACAGTCTTGACAGTCTTGGTCTGGAATAGGCCCCAAAGAAGACTGGGGCCGAGAGAATAGGCTCTGAGGTCACGAGCAAGTTGCACTCAGATGGACCCAGCGGGGATCCACAGCGTTTTCCTCTGTTGTTTGTCGATCCCACCCTTGATGTTCACACTCATGTAGGCAAGATTACCACCGGGGATTATCTCTGAAAAAAGTCGGAAGATATGAAGATTAATATTGATCTGAAAAACTATGGAATTTAAGAGGAATTGTTTACATTAGATCTACAACTTTATCATGAATTTTGTATCTATTACCGTTTGAGAAAATGTCGCTTACATTTCTATAGTAATCTTATATCTTTAGGAAATTAAACTTCTTTAAAATTGACATCACTTAATCCCACATTTGCTTTTGATTCTAAAATATTAGAGATATATTCAAGTAACATATTATTCACACGGATGAAACTGACGACTTTACTATCTGAACATAAGCAACATTAGTAAAAAAATAAAGTACCTGAGAAGTAATTCTTGTACTTCTGCTCGTACTCCTGGTACTGCTCGAACAGCTCTTTGGCCACCTTGTTGGTGAGTTTCTCGGGCAGGAACCTCGTGTCCCTCACCTCCCGGATCTGCTTGGCTGACTTGTGGCGGATGAAGACGACGATGGGGTAGATCTGTACTTTGTGGAGCCGCTCAATGACTTCAGGGGAGCAGTTCAACATGGCATGGCGGTTCTGTAAGATATGACACCAAGCATATCGCATTATTTTTAAGTTAAAAAATTATTTTTTGAAACTGAAAGAAAAGACACTTGATACATTTTATAAATATAATTTCATTGCAATTAAGAGTGGCATTAATAAAAAAAATATATATAAAAAAAGAAAAAAAAGCTGAGACAATATCTAGGAATCTATATATTTAATCTATGAGTAAACCATGTTTAAAACCCTCTATCCCTAACTGTTTCAACTATCTCACTCATACCTTCAAACCAGGAAACCTCTTTGCCGGCAGCGGCCCGCCATAGGCCCGGCTATTAATACGACCCAGATATGCGCGGCCCGTCTACGCTATCTGCGGCGCGTGATTCACACGTGACCCAGAAAGCCCGCCCACCAGACGCCCGGCAGGCCGGCCAGACGGCTGGGGATCCCGACACCAGGATCCAACCAAACATGGCCGCCCGCTCTGACTTATAGCCCCAGAAAAAAAGAGAGTCTGAGAGAGGTTGTTGCTTGCCATCCCTGGCTCTCTACTCGGAGCTAGGGTTAGAATATTATGAGGTTGTGAAAGGGACCCGGGTGGTGTTTTCATTCTCCTGGAAATCTAGGTGTCTGAGTGAGAAGGCCGCAAAATCTGAATTGTTAAGTTTATCTATTAATTTCTCTTCTTGTTATGCAATATATTATTGTATCGTCTATGAGGTTGGATGCAAATGTGAATTTAAACTTGCAAATGTCGGATTCATATCTAACCCCAAAATTTATAAATGCCCAAAGGCAATTCCCTATATTCCTACCATAAGGTGTGTCCTCGGCTATATTTCAATTAAGAATATCTAGGTGTGGCACAAACACATTGGGCAGGGGAAAGCAAAGAAAAGGTATTAAAATAACATCGAAAACAGAGGCAAATATAAATAGGCCTCGTAGTTGTCGTAGCTATAGCAACGGAGGGAAGTGCTTTTCAACCGACCAGGGCTTATCCCATAGAGAAGTCGGATAGGCTTTGATTCGGAAGGCGTTCCCATGGTAACCTGGTAACGCCCAATATAGCCGCGGGTGTGGCCCTGCACTCAGCCTACCTCAGACCCTTTGACGGGCACACATAGGCATTAAATATCCTGTAGGTAAAGCAAAGACAGCTTGGATCTCAATGTGGATTGTTCGATATGCCTATACGGTCTTTAATATGATATAGAGCCGTAGGAACAAACATTTCCCACCTCAAATTAATCAACCTTTTCCTTTATTACTGAACTTTCGGTCACAGCAAGTCTAGATTATTATTAGGCCTAAATGGTGAGTTTAGATAAGTTTGATGTGAGTTTTATATTCTGAGTTATGTAAGACGGCTTAAGGTAATGTTTAATATTTGGTATACTGATCCTATCAGATATAAACCTCACTCACTCTGACATGACCCGGACACACCTATTATCCAATTACCAACTCAATACTTTGCTAGAAAAACACTGTAAAACCAATGCTGCGGAATTTTCCTATCTCGACAAGTTGCCGTACTTTGCATAAATGACATGCTCTAGTTAATCCTCAATTGTTAGCACTGTATACTGTACATGGCAAACTAAAATGAAACTATGAATGACTTATCGAGCTGTGACAGGTAGCTTGTGGTATTCTAAAAATACCACCCCCATGACTTGGGTACAACTCTGTATCATGGTCACCTGAGTGTCAATGTGTTTTGCTGCACTTCCCTGGGCTGCACCCACCCCACCTTCTGATCGCCCCATCACACACGATTCGTACACTCTAACGGTTAGGTGTGGTTCCCAATTGGCCGTTTGCCAAACCAACGTAGCCCCCACCTACCCCTTAGATCATGAGCCAAGTTTGCATGTCAGTGAGTTTTCAGGTATAAATATGGATAATTTATTTTAATTGCTTTTTAAAGTATATATTTTGTATATTTTTTCAATGAAATACCATTGATTCATAATGCTACCCTGACAGCCAAATCAACCTGTTTAAGGTTACCACTACTTCATTTCAAAAACATTAAAACTAAGGATCAAATGCGATACCATATGGATCAAAAGGGTTTGTAGAGCTTACTATACAGTAATGTCGATTCAATAACATTCATTCTCAGGTGAGACCGATACAGAACCCCCTGTACCACAGGCGTAGCGGGGGAACCCTTGAGCTCTGAATGAAGACCATACAAATCGACCCTCCTTTATCACTATGCCGTTCTATAGTGTCCTCAGATTACACCGTCTGTCTATATACACCCGGCCGTATGCTCTGGCAGACATTGGTTTTCGGCTTATGCTGCTCACAGACTGGTCCAGTGGTCCTATGGCTATGTTCATATTTTATGAAATGTTACTAAATCGACTTCGCATTTATAGAAAAAGAACGTATTAGTGGTCTCAAGCGATATCAAACTGAGTTGTAAAACGAAGCATCAGAAAAAGGTTATGACGTTTCATACTGAACTTGAACTTATCCTGAAGTGTTATTAAATGTATTATTTTGATTAAATATTGATAATTATAATTAGGATTCTTTGAGTGAGAAAATAATCCGAAATAGGACAATAATCTGAAAATGTAAATCCCTGAAAATTATAACTTATTTCTTTGGCGTTGTTCTCTGCCTAAGTGGCCATGATCCCGGAACCTATTTGTATGTAATGTGGCCTAAGCCATGGCATCAGTCCAGACACTGACTGAGTAATCTACCTTAGGGGTAATGAAAGCGTTTGTCGTCAAAGCAAATAAATACAGTCTCTGGGGGTTGGTGGGTGAAATGATGGTGATTCATCTTGTTTTATAATGTATAATCTATGACTTATATCATACTTGTGTTCATTTATGCAGTAGCATCAACAAAATTACTATCATTTACACGATCTCAACTCCACAATTGTCATCCTTTCTTGCATTCATTCATACATTCATTCATTCATTCATTCATTCATTCATTCACTTACCCTTCCATATATTAATTCATTCATTCATTCACTTACCCTTCCATATATTAATTCTTTCATTCCTTCACTTGTAGGTCAACCATGATTTAAACTCAATTTTCATTCTTTCTTTTATTCAATCACTCTTTCATTCATTCATCCATCTATGCATTCATTCACGTCCTCATTCCTTCAGTTACCTTTTCATACAGTCATTCTTTCATTCCTTCACTTGCAAGTCAACCACGATTTCAACTCCTAAATTTCCATTCTTTCTTTTATTCAATCACTCTTACATCTATGCATCCATCCATTTATTCACTTACTCATGTACCCTTTCATTCACTTACCCTTCCATACATTTATTCTTTCACTCCTACACTTGCGAGTCAACCATGATTTCAACTCCCCAATTTTAATTCTTTCTTTTGTTCAGTCACTCATTAATCTGTCCATATATTCATATACTCATGCATTCATTCATCATCCATTTACTTACACTGCCATACATTTGTTCTGTCATTCCTTCAAACATTCCCTATCATTCATGCTTTTTCCATTTGGCGTACATCCTTTCATTCAATCATTATTTCATCACATCATTCAGAAATCAACTGAAATTCAACATTTTTTCGTCCACACATAAATTCAATATTAATCTGTTAATCAATTACACTATCCAATCTTATGGCCATGGGCTGACTCATTACTTCTTTCACTCATACATCCCTTAGTTCTCCCATCCATTCACTCACACTTTCACTCTCCAGCTCAATCCCCTTTGTAAACTTCATAAATATATTCTTTCCACACTTCATGCATCCGTTTAACCATTCAACATTTAGTCCTGCCATGCAGTCATACAATCCCCCATGCACTATCTCACTTACTTATTCAGTTAATCATTCAAAAATTCATTCACTCGCTATTTGTTTTTACTTACTCACCTGCTTTCACTCACATTCCCTCATTTTCTCTGACACACTTGCATATTCTCAGCATATCCTCACTCACTCACCTACTCATTCACTCATCTTCACTCACTCACCTCATTATTGACATATCTTCATTCATTCACTCACAATCACTCACTCATCTTCCATTACTCACTCACTCATCTGCTCATTCACATATATTCCTCATTCACATGCTTGCTCACCATCACTCACTCCCCTGCTCATTCACTCATCTTTGTTCACTCTCCATCACTCACTTATCTTCATTCACTCCCCACCACTCACTCCCCTGCTCATTCACTCATCTTCACTCACCTGCTTACACATATAACTTCATTCATGCACAGTCACTCACACATCTTTTATTACTTACCTGTTCAATCACTCCCCTGCTAATTCACTCATCTTCGTTCACTCACCACCACTCATTCGTCTTCATTCACTCCCCATCACTGACTCACCTGCTTATTCACGTATCTTCATTCATTCATTAATTCATTCATTCATTCACAATCACCCGCTCATCTTCTTTACTCATCTGCTCATTCACTTATCTTTTCTCACTCACATGCTCGCTATTGCATTCACTCACCTGGTCTTTCACTCACCATCACATACTCTCCTTCATTCACTCACCTGCACTCATTCATCCTCACTCACCCACTGTATACTTCATATTAATATGTTGAGACAATCATTCACTTATTGATTACCCAATTATTCACTCATTAATATGTGCACTCACTTACTTCCTCAATCATTCATTTACCCCCTCCCTCCTTGACACACTTACTCATACATCCTTTTAACATATTCATTCAATGATTTACAACATCATTTACATCAGATTTTTCCAACTGGCATCAACAACTCAATCAATAAATCTCACTCCACTTCATCTCTTGAAGTTAGCAGTCTGCATTCAGCCATACCTTTCATTCATGTATTTTAGTCTAACCATTCAAATTTTGGGAAATATCTTGATTTAATTCTCTTTCAAACTTGCCTTCAATTTCAACCAACAGACATACCGATACTACTCATTCACCTGCCCACTCACTCACTCACTCACCCAATTTCACATTCTTTCATTCTTCACACATCCCGTCACACATTACACCAGAAACATACTATTTTCAACTGGATCTGTCAGACACCTCATCCACTCATGTAGACGTCATAAGCAGATTTTCCGCCCAAACATGCAAGTACAATTTTTAGCAGACTTAAACTATATTCATAAATAGATATTCATCGAAGAAAATTTCAGAAAAACTCAATTTTGCCCATGCATACGAAATAAATTTGGTTGACGTTCAGAATACATCTATATCTTTAATCAAATTTGAATGAGGTTAAGCATACCAGAATATTTCATTAAAATTTAATATTGGGTACTTTTTAGAGTCACATACATTTTCAAGATTCGCCTGAAGATATTTTCATCTGAAGTTTTTCACATATTTTTCGAGCTACATGTGTATATGCTTTGTCCCTAAACAATTTAGCAACAATCTTCATTTTCACACAAGCGCACACGCACATGCACACATACTCATACTCACGGAAATCATGCACATCACGATCCATTCATCAATTTGCTTTTACTTATCATTCATGCGCATCCAGTAGATCCCTCATACGCTCACTCACACGTACATTAAGCCATCTTTTCATTCTTTCACATACTTTATACTCTTCTGAGGACCGTTGCTCCAAATGCTTTCATTCCCGTTTTGATTCATCAACTCATTTGCTCTCTCATTTATGCATCATCTCACATACTTAAGTCATTTAGTCACCCATTTAGCCTTTTAGTCCCTCATTTACTCACCCTCTCGCTCGGTTGTACATTCAGTCATCCATTCATTCCCTCATTTACACTTTCTGTCACTCACTAATTTAATCAGTCCCTCATACATTCTATTTTTGTCCACACATACACCATGCACTCATTCAACTTTCTTAATACTTCGGCTGAATTCCTAAACTTAGTTTGGTCACTTGTGCATTCATTCTGTCAACAACTTGCAATTCTTATGTAAAAACAACCATCTCAAAAATCATATCATTACCATCCCTGTATCATGTAAACTATGGCACCACCTATAAAATAATGTCCAATTGCTTTGCCTACCATCCTCTCAAAAAAAATCACGATCTAGCTTGCATTTCATCCAATAAACCACCATCTATGTGTTAACGACTTTAGCTCATTTTTTTGTGGACTGTTCAACTAGAACTCTTTGAGTTATACTACACTAGCCACCGCAAGCGGGTTCCCTGCCTTAATACGCCCCATTTGTGGTATTTCTAATACACATTCCCTTTGTTTCTGAGTGTTCCGACCAGTGTACCACAGACCACACCCAGGTGTAACAAAGCGGACACACCCATCCCTCTAAGACCATTAAATGGCAGAGGGATGAGGTTACTCTTGTAGGTATTCTATGGGGGTAGAAGTTAATACCTACAGTACAGGTAAGGCCACAGCAGCAGCCTCGCCCCGTTTTGGTTAGGAGAACCAGTACCAAGTGTTTGTATTAAGTTGCCTAACCAGAGGAATTCTAAATAATTCTACTTGTGTAATCTGATAAATTTCACTAAGGCCATAAATTATATGGAAAATGTGAAAAAGTAAATTTGGTCTCAAATTTAAAAAAAAAGTGTCGTTGATTCAGTTTGTACTAGGGACAAACAGAATTGATATACGTGACATAAGTTTTTTTTGACATTTCTAAGCTTGGGGGCTTGTGTACTGAAGCCACTTTTAGTATATGATTTAGAATGATTAATTTGTACACATTTTTTAGCATGCACTATACATATCTTTATAATGTCCAGGCAGCATATGGCTAAATTTAATTCGATCCACTATATATTTCTCAAAGTGCCTTACATTATCAGCACCTGCCTACAATCATTTTGTTAAGTACTATTTCCGCAATTTGTTTTTGCGTTATCTCCATACCACATATACCTATCTAAATGACAAAGGCTCAGCTGATCGAAACATAGGACTTGAGTGCAGATAAGGTAGGTTAAAGCTACGGAGAAATGGGACTTGGATAACGGTTAATAGGAGATGTACCCATCTCACGGCGTGAGGGCCACGGCCTATGGACCTTGGGCGCTAATCTATTTTAGACTGAACACAAAGGTCCAGAGGTTGGTCAATTGTACTTTTCCACAGAACTTTTCATTTGGGATAAATCAGAGTAAATGTCCCGGTACATAAATAGGTGGGGACTTATTTCCATAGTTGTATTGAACTGTATTTCTATTAACTTCTGTAGGTTCTCCAAACAATTCTGAACGACATATTGCATAGGGAAAGTGTGCATAAAGCAGTATGTAGAAAACAAATTGTTTCACAGAAGATGTTCCTCTCTATCGAATTTTGACCATGCCTTGCAGATGTCATGAATTATATAAATGCCGTCTTGCAGATGGATTTTCTGCATAGTCAATCACAAAGTTTGTTTGGCCAATAGCTGTAGAGGGGAAGGACCATTGCCTTGGTGCACTACACTCCGGTGCTACCACCTGGTGTTAACGTGATCAGTGAAACACCAACACATTTGCTGCCCTAACCACCTTTTATACTTTCGTGCTTTAGAATTGATAGTTATACTTTAAATGGAAGTAGAGAAAACGACTTTAAATGTTGATACTTATTTGATAATTACTTTTGATTTTTAAATTTTCAGTGCTATCCTAACGTTTGTCCTCCGCTATTAAAAACTGTAAAAATGTAAAGTACACATTTCTAGGTCGCCCTTTTGTCCTATCTATCATACTCCGAAATCTGGCCATAGCTTTGCAATAAAAAAAGATATGCCTATACTTTCCCCTGATGCCACTCTTAATGACAATGATTTACAATGTTATTAAACATGTTATACAGTTATCAAGAATTAAAATCAAATATATATCTGATTTTATTAAGTATGGAGAGAACAGGTGGGATCGACGTTAGTGCTGACTCACAAGCAGCCATGAAAAAGTAGATTTCGGAATAAAAGTCAGTGCAAACACCTGCAAACTTACCTGTATGTTTATTGCGTGTTTCATCTTAAAACCTTGGTGCGTTCATAAAGCAAATAACCTAAGGCATTATGCTTATGAAGTGACCACCTAAGTTCTTGAACTTGCAAACCAATTCAATTGAATAAAACTAATTGAACCAGCAGCATTTGCACTGACCACATTTTAATTTTACAATAATCTCTGGTATCTTTATTGTAAGTAGTTTGACTATTGACATCCAAAAGTTTGAAGATCCCAGTCCTGCTCCACCATGCCACCTAGTGGCTAAAAGGGTGAATGAACACTAACCTTGTCCATGATTTCTTTGATGCTGTCCACTTTGAGGCACTCATAGTGGCTGTCTCGCCGTTCATAGTCCAAGAAGACACCCTTGTCTCGACCTGTCTCTAACGACGACTGGGTGGCTCGGACTCGTTCTGCAACAATATTGGAAATATACATTATTCAATGAAGAAATGCATATATAGTGTAATCAGTTTCGCATTTGTGAAATATCTATCTATCTATGTATAGTGTCTCCTGAAAACAGAATAAAAGTAGTGGTGGGTCTTGGGTTTTGAAATCTATTATCTTTTTTTCGGAAGAACTTAATATTTAAAAGAAATACAATATTCAGAAAAAGCAAGCACTTATGCACAGAACATCAAATTTTGTTCCAGAACCAGTTTTTCAGGATTGGATAACAATTAAATGTGTAACTGTCCGTTTGAGTTTGACATAAATTTGTGCTATTTCATACGTATGATATCTAAGCGAATTAAATAAAAAATGGACTAAATTTGTAAAATAAATCCTAGTGAGAACAAACTTGAGTTCGATTGTAATTGCCATGGGTTAATTCTCTTCATCTCTAACTTACAACTGATACTAGTTGCAACATTTTTCCATACTACCAAACGTTTTTTAACCACATTTTTGAGAAACAAGAGAAACTGGGACAGAGAAAGATGAAGGTAAAAATAATCTGAATTGAAGAATAGTTGGAAACTGAAGTATTGATTGAGTTGAAAATCATAAGACAGAAACCATATTTACAGCCAAGAAGAAAAAGTCGAAAGGACATCAAGGAAAGACAAAAAGACAAACATTGTCTTTGGAAATGACTTGTTGGTAGCAAAACTGAAATATTAGGGATCTTGACAGAGGGGAAATGAAAATAAAAGAAATCACTCAAAACATAGTAGTACGTCTACTACATAAAGATTTGTCTCTGTCGACTGGGATACAACGCTGGATGAGTAGTGTGGAATATGAACAAGCGTTTGTTGATTCAAGGAAGTTTAGGGATTGTAAAGCAAACATGTCAGAAACCTCTTTGTATGAAGAAGAATTGCCAAAGGAAACTGTGATAACAATTTTGAATATTTGAATACTGTCAAACACAAACAAATTAGGAAGCAGCCACTCCAAATGACTAAGAATTATTTACAGTTTTCGAAAATGTCAAACTGAGTGAACTAACCCTCACAGTTGTTGAAGAACATTTCTGGAAAATACTATATTTTAGTAACAGAATTACGATCGGTGTACTCCTAAATTCCGAGAAAGAAATATGATTTTTGGAGATGAAAAGAGCTTTAAAAAAAGAGAAAGTTGCTTGTGGGTATCTTAGTTTCGATCCCAAATTTGCAGTTTCAAAACTTTTTACTAGTACAAGAAGAAAAGTACCCGAGTTTAAAAGATAAGCTAAAATGACATTGCACAACTAAGAGAACCGAATAATAAAGGGGAATTTAGGATTAGAATGAGATCTGAGGAAAAGCATGAAGTAAAATCAAATTATTAGAAATACGGGTTTTACTTGATATGAGGAAAAATGGCATGGGATAAACTGAGGAGGTATTGGGACAATGGGATATAAGATTAACATGTCAACTCACCAGGCTTACAGCGGCAGTACTTGTCGGGGGACTCGGACGTGAGTTTCTCAATCAGTGGTTCAGACAGGGGTCCGAGTATCATCACCGGACGGTGGATCATACCTGCAACGATAGGGAGCGTCTCCCATGGTTAATAAACTGTTCACAAATGCAAAGGCTGTGGCATTTGAAACAGGGACTACTTGTGACTACTTCTACTGAAAGTGTTAAAATAGTTTAAACATTTACTTCATTAAGGACATGGATATCAACAAGCCTCTGCTACTGGCTGTGAATATCCATGTGAGTTGGTAATATGATGTTGTAGAGACACTAGGAAGTGGAGTTAAGAGTTAGAGTTGTAGCTAATAGGATTTACTAAGTACTAGATAACAATTAAAAAACATACATTTCTAGAATCAGGGTCAATGGCTGCTTCAAGGACCGGTGAGTATCGAAGATTATATATGTAATAATTAAACTCGGTGGTCCTTAAAACATCCTTATACACCCTGTGAGGTCTAGCAGAAGCAAAGCATTGATATCATAGTGAGCACACCATGAATCTCAGCAGCACACAGCACCACAGCACATTCTGGTCAAACAAGCCGTTTACACACACAAACCATCTGTAGCCTTCCGCGTCATCCATATCTCTCAGCTCATCCATTGGTATTCAAATAAACAACTCAGAACACGGCTTTTTCTACACACTTTAATAGCTGCTGCTGCTGGGCTGGAAGAGAGCGGGTTAGTAGTAGTTCATACAGGATCAATCAATCTCACTCAGGCAATCATACAAAGCAGAGAATTTCTTCGTCTTCAAGCCGCAGGCACCCAGATGCTGGAGTTGGATCCTCTTCACACCAGGAGAGTGGGGAGACAGTCTGATGTCCCCTGGTGTTGCAGTTTGCATGAGCAGTTCTCTGGCACCACTCAAACTGCTGGAGAACACTGGTCTTGCCAAGTAGGCAAGGTCATTCAGTAGGTGTTGGTTTTGTCCATCTAACCTGTACCACATAGAGAGGGCCTTAGTGTAAGGAGGTCACTCACCCCCCTTGATGGTCTTCTGTATTGTCACTTAATGTCTTTTCAGTAGGCCATCATACACAAGGTCCTCTTCATCTTCTTTTCCCAAAATGCGAGTTGGTTTCATTTCATATTCACACCATAAACTTTCATGTATAATACCATATAAGAACCTCAGACGTTTTAACAATGTTCATAGTTGCTGAAAAAGATATTTGTGAGTTGACATGAGGTTGCAAACACTAACAATCTAAGAACGAAACAAATCATATTCGTAACCCAGTGCACAACGTGCTTTTCCTGTGAAGCGTAGATGACACTATGCCCTCCAATCTGATCTGTTGATCTATGGAAAGTTCAACTCCTTCAAGGTAAGTGTCATGGGAAAGTCTGACCATAATAGTGGTCTCATTAAGTCACTGCAATACTGTTCTCATTCATATCACAAGATTGTTCACTTGTATTATATTTCCTGGCAGGGTCAACTCGTAGAACAATGCCTTTTTGATCTAAAGAGAGTTCAAAGGCTGATAAATAGGATGGTGCAATAGTGTTTAAACCATCAGATGTGGTTGATCTATCAAAAGTTCAACTCCATTTAATTTGTCTTCTCTCATACTTACCTCTTGACATACTGTCGTGCTATTAGGATATAAAGTCAAATAAAGTTCTATTGCACAATGCTTCCTGTATTTTTGATGTTCCATTTCATGGAGATTTTTAAAGTGTCACTTTAAACGCACACCGTTGGTCTTTTTGAGTCCAACAGACTTGAGTTAGTCTTAATAGTCCAACTCTACGAGTCAAGATAAAGTCACTATCCTCGGCATCCTCATCGGACAAATAATGATGACACTTACCATAGATAGATTAATGTACTTTGTGCACTGGGAGCAAGAAAAGCACCCACAATTCAAAATTGAAAACCTCAGAATAATCATTGTCATAAACCAATCAAATATGATCCCAACACTATAATGCATATTCTTTAAAACTGCTGAAATGTTGAAAATGTTCTTGTCTCTCAGACGTTTTTTCATAGGTTGCTCCTGTTGGTATAAATGTCACTAAGGTTCCATTGTGAAACACTGGAAATGATGTAAGTCATTGTCAGTTTAAGTCACAATTCGAGTGAGATTATACTGTTCACATTTCATTATGGTACCAATCAAAGAATGAGTGTCTTTCAGAAAGTCACTAAGACACGTATGTCATAAAATGTCATACTGGTACCGTTATTCCTGTGGCGCATAATTCAAATTGTTCATGAACGCCACTTGTGTTAGCTCAGTTGCTTCATACTTCTACATACTTACCTTCAAAATTAATGAAGCAATGTCAGAAAGTTCAATCACAGAAAATGTTCACTTTTAGAATGTTCATAGTGATTAAAAAAGTTCACACTATTTCAGATGTCACTCTGTCATCCATTCTTCCAAGAAAAATGAAGCATTATTGATCACATAAAGTGTTCATAACTGATGATCACAAATGTTCATTGTTCATAGTTCAAATCACACTCATAGCATCTGAAGACTCCTGGAATTTCCAGCGTTGACATTTCCCTATTTGGTTATGCACACCATAGCAGTAAATTCACACATAGAAAGTTCACTCTCCTGATAGTATAAGGCTGTAGAAAGTTCAGTCTATGTCATTCAATGAAGGTAAAAACGTAGATTGAAGTTTCCCACTAGTTTAAATGTTCAATGTTCACAATGAATGCATGGGGATCAACTTTCCATCGACGATACTTACCCTATATCTAATTTCATAGCAGAAGTGAAGCCTTATCACTCCAAGTTTAGTGTTCATAAGGCTGAAGTCACACACTGTCATTGATCCCTAAATGAATCCTCTATGGCTGAATCAAATTTCAATTGTGTGCCACCATCTTGTGTGATTTCTACTAGTCAATGTTCTCTGGGTGGCACACAACTTTGGAGATCTTGTAGAGAGCAGTTTGAATATGCATTATCACACATTATCTTACCTACCATTGGGATATTTGGTTTATAGTACCTCGTTTTTCGAAACATACACACTAATCATCATAATACATTGGAACAGTAGAAAATGCATCAACCACATTATGATAACAAAAGAATAACATATGGCAACAATACTGAAACATATCTGACAAGGTGTTGTAACTATTATGGCTAGTTGGGGAGTGTTTATGGCCTGAGAGTTCATTACTGATGTTTGAAGGCACCTTCCTATGGGATAGTCTTAACTGTCACTTTATGATTTGTTGAAGACTGAAGAATCAGATCAGTAAAGTCTCATAAATGTCTAATGTCTATCCTATGGCACTCCTACTGACGGATTTTTTCCGTCTGATAAGTGTTCGGATTTCAACTCAAGTATTAGGATTAAAGCACTTCCCTGAAGATGGTGTAGTCTTGAATGAATCGTCGTGGTTTTCTGGTGCATATAGTCGTTGTAGGTGGCTGGTGCTCATAGATGTGGATGCACTGTACATGTAGACTAATGGAGTAGCAGCTCATGTGAATTGAGGAGTTATTAAATACTTACCATTTTAATATAGTTCTCTCCTCTAAAGTTTAGATCAGAATGTTCACAGAAAATGTCAAAGTCACATGGCCTCTCCAACCTGTTCTGAGAAAATAGTCAATGTCAAATAGTCTCAATCTACATTGGGGTGAGTTACCCAAGGTTATCTGCCATCTCTGGGATCATCTGTGGGAGAAGAAAGTGCATGGAGTCCAATCCAAGTCTATTAGTGTTCTGTGATCACTTTTTCCTGGCACACTTGGCCAAGCATTGTTCACAAGTGTCACACATCTAGAAAGTCTGCACTCAGGGTCTCTTCACACAGTCACTTAGACGGTGTGGGCTCACTCAATCCTCTCCTTGGCACTCATATCATTAGAAAGTCAAACTGTTCATTCCACATCGACGAATAAGATCACTCAGCACACTCATAAGTCTCAAAATGTTCGTAGCACACATGAAAAAGTCTCATAATGTTCAATGCTCTCCTAATTCTCTAGCAGCCACTTCCATTCTCTATCCACCACTAATGGGTGAAGTTCACACAGACTTAAAGTTCAGTGTATTCTTTCAATGGCACATTTCTCTAGGCACCTCCCTTGGATTAATTTACGAAATAGCTGTATACTTACCAAGTCCCTAACTTACAACTGCTGTAATTTATACTCATAATATACCGAAAATGACCCATATCGTTGAATTACATTTTCTTAGTGGGTTTTTAAGTAGTTTGAATTTTGAATTTTTCCAAGGTATATATTAAGTGCAGATGGGTGACTCGAATAAAATAACTGTTCGCTTTAGTGCCGGAAAAAAAATGCATATAAGAGCGTTCGTGGCATATAGAAGTACTGATCGTTGCAAATGATGATCCATTTGATCCCAGAAAACATGATAATATTCTGGTTGTTCAGACTCCTCAAAAAAAGTTCACACATAGTTCATCCTCACAAGTTCTCACAATGTCTATATCAGCCACTCACAAAGGGCTGAAAATCAAGTTCACTGTCATCAGCATCAGCATCACTGTCAGTTGGACTGCAATCTGCAGAATCCTCCATAGGCTGACGACACAAACACACATCCTTGGTATCTCAGGCTTAATGTTCAATTTGCCAAAACGTTCATCCATGTAAGTTCATTCACAGTCTGATGATTGCTCTCACGTTGACTTGGTTAGTAAAGATCTTCAGGCCATACTCACTCACTCAACACAACACACATACTTGCCAGTAACTAATATTTATGCAATACTTACCACCAATATTTCTCACAAAAACCTTCTGTACATTTTTCTATTCATATGTGAATACCATGAAACCCAACTCGCAATTCCTGAATGACCACCTCTTGACATATACCAGGTCCACAACAAAGAGTTTATGGGCACAGTTCTGCATGTCCAGCGATTAGCATTAGTCTCTCAGCTCAATAATGTCTCTCATATCAGTTCAATGTCATTGTATCTCCACCACCACATGTTCAAGTATCAAATATCTCTCCGACAAAGAAATGTTATTGTTCAATGTTCAGGGCACCAAATGCTTTTTGCTCATTTCATATTCCAAGAATAAATAATGTTCACAGTTTCGTTGAAGTCACGGTGCTATCCTTAAGTTTCTGATGTTGAAATTCACAATGGACTGATATTGTTCAATGTTCAGGGCATCAAAGAGTTCACAATAATTTTGAATCCTTGGTGCAACAGAATATCACATTTCCTGTTCTGCTGGTGTCGCAATTCTGGCCCAATTTTCCTGATTTAAAAGTTCACAAGGAAACAATTGGGACCAACGTCAGTTTTTAGACGGTCAGATTGTACTTTATCCTTAATGCTTTAGATATCTGATTTTTAATGTCAGAAGAAGTTGACCGTATATCAGATTAAATGTTTTTGAATGTCATTGTTCATTATGCTGATCATGATCATTGCGTCAGAGTAAAAAGATTATTCATGATCTACATGGTGGAGTTGTTTGGGAAACATCCTGCTTGGCACAGTGTGGTGCAATTCAAATATCACTCACATACTTACCTAAGGTCACGTAAAGTCTAAAGGATGTCTATGACCATATATTTGTTTCCTTTCACTTAGTCCAATACTTGTGGATTGTTTAGTCACTGCTTTGGGTAGTAAAGATCGTTTAAATTTGAGTTAGAGTTCACTTCATATTGTCAGTAAAACTACCCATTCAAAATGTCTCCCAGTAACAGTTCTGTTTATAAAACTGTCGTGCATCCTGACAAACGAAAGTGCTGCTACTCCTGACGTCCAGATGTACTGCAATAAATTGATTAGTTTGTGCCATGGTAACAACTGCTACACAGTTAACTGTAAGTAATATTCATATATTCTTTAAGATTTAGAAACAATATAAATTGTAATTGTAAACCATAAAACTGTAACTTGGCAACAGCAGACAACTGATTGAAATGCTAAGAAAATCAGAACTGTACGGTATAACACTCAAATCTTTCCAGGTTGGATCAATGATTTATTCTTGCTGATTTCATACTTGATAATTTGCACATTTTGTTTTTGTTCTTGATTCTTGATTTTTTTGTTCTCTCTATATGAACTGTATATTGCTCATCAAGTGCACATGTAGCATAACTTGATTACCTATTGATGCTTGAACAAGGATGGACTTAAAGTGTTCTTTCATCTTTCTCAGCTTAGAGAGAATTGTTAAGTTCACTAGGTCCATGCCTTTATAATTCTCACCATAAACTTGTCCATGTCATATGTCAGTATTTTTTCTTTCTTCTTCAGTTTTTATCTTTTGTCTTCTTCATTCTACCATCTTGAATTTTTCTTTCTTCTCTTTGTCTTCTTTCTTCTACTATCTCCTCTCTTTTATCATCTTGATTTCTTCTGTCTTCTTTCTTCTACAATCTTGCATCTTCTTTCTTCTTTTTCCTTTACTCTTATCTGCTTTCTTCTACCACCGTGAGTTCTTCTTTCTTCTATATTTTCATTCTTCTAATACTCTCTCCTTTATCAGCTTGGATTCTTCTGTTTTCTTTCTTCTACCATTTTCTTTCTCCTAATCTTCTGTCTTCTAACATCTTGAGTTCTTCTCTCTTCCTTCTTCTGCCATTTACTTTCTCCCAATCTTCTGTTTTCTTTCTTCTACCATCCTGAGTTCTCTCTTCTGTCTTCTATTTTCTTCTAATCTTCTGCCTTCCATCTTCAACAACCTTGACTTCTTATGTCTTCTTTCTTCTATTATTTTCTTTCTTTTACCATCTTCAGTTCTTCTTTCTTCTTCCATTTTTCTTCCTTCTAATGTTCTGTCTCTTATCATCTTTTTTGTACCATCTTGACTCCTCCGGTCTTCTTTCTTCTAATCTTCTGTCTTCAAATCTTCTACCATCTAGGGTTCTTCTTTCTTCTAATCTTCTGTCATCCTTTTTTCTACTATCTTGAGTTCTTCTGTATTCTTTCAAATCTTATGTCTTCTATCCTGTACCACCTTGTATTCTTCTGTCTTCTACCACCTTGAATGCTTCTGTCTTCTTTTATTTTCTTTCTTCTATCACCTTGAGTTCTTCTGTCTTCTTTCTTCTAATCTTCTGTCTTCTCTCTTCTACCATCTTGAGTTCTTCTGTCTTCTTCCTTCTAATTTTCTGTCTTCTGTCTTCTATTATTTTCTGTCTTCTACCATCCTTCCTTCTTCCATCTTCTTTCTTCTAATCTTCTTTCTTCTATCTTCTACCACCATGTGTTCTTCTAATCTTCTTTCTTATCTCTTCTACCACCTTGAGTTCTTCTGTCTTCTGCCTTCTTTCTTCTTATCTTCTGTCTTCTACCATCTTGAGTACTTCTGTCTTCTTTCTTCTATTATTTTCTTTCTTCTAATCTTCTGTCTTCTTTCTTCTACCATCCTTCTTTCTTCCATCTTCTTTCTTCTAATCTTCTCTCTTCTACCACCTTGTGTTCTTCTGTCTTCTATTATTTTCTGTCTTCTACCATCCTTCCTTCTTCCATCTTCTTTCTTCATATCTTCTTTCTTCTATCTTCTACCACCATGTGTTCTTCTAATCTTCTGTCTTCTCTCTTCTATCACCTTGTGTTCTTTTGTCTTCTTTCTTCTATTATTTTCTTTCTTCTAATCTTCTTTCTTCTTGTTCCTTCTAATCTTCTGTCTTCTTTCTTCTACCATCCTTCATTCTTCAATCTTCTTTCTTCTAATCTTCTGTCTTCTCTCTTCTACATCCTTGTGTTCTTCTGTCTTCTTTCTTCTAATCTTCTCTCTTCTACCACCTTGTGTTCTTCTGTCTTCATTCTTCTAATCTTCTGTCTTCTCTCTTCTATCATCTTGAGTTCTTCTGTCTTCTTTCTTCTAATCTTCTCTCTTCTACCACCTTTTGTTCTTCTGTCTTCATTCTTCTAATCTTCTGTCTTCTCTCTTCTATAACCTTGAGTTCTTCTGTCTTCTTTCTTCTAATCTTCTTTCTTCTATCACATTGAGTTCTTTTGTCTTCTTTCTTCTAATCTTCAATCTTCTACCATCTTGGGTACTTCTGTCTTCTGTTATTTTCTTTCTTCTAATCTTCTTTCTTCTTGTTCCTTCTAATCTTCTGTCTTCTTTCTTCTACCATCCTTCATTCTTCCATCTTCTTTCTTCTAATCTTCTGTCTTCTCTCTTCTACCACCTTTTGTTATTCTGTCTTCATTCTTCTAATCTTCTGTCTTCTCTCTTCTACCACCATGTGTTCTTCTGTCTTCTAATCTTCTTTCTTCGTTCTTCTGCCACCTTGAATTCTTCTGTCTTCTTTCTTTTTTTCTTTTCTTTCTTCTAATCTTCTTTCTTCTTTCTTCTACCACCTTGAGTTCTTCTGTTTTCTTTTTTCTATTATTTTCTTTCTTCTAATCTTCTTTCTTCTTGTTCCTTCTAATCTTCTGTCTTCTTTCTTCTACCATCCTTCATTATTCCATCTTCTTTCTTCTAATCTTCTGTCTTCTCTCTGCTACCACCTTTTGTTCTTCTGTCTTCATTCTTCTAATCTTCTCTCTTCTCTCTTCTACCACCTTTTGTTCTTCGGTCTTCATTCTTCTAATCTTCTGTCTTCTCTCTTGTATCACCTTGAGTTCTTCTGTCTTCTGTCTTCTTTCTTCTATCTTCTACCACCATGTGTTCTTCTAATCTTCTGTCTTCTCTCTTCTATCACCTTGAGTTCTTCTGTTTTCTTTCTTCTATTATTTTCTTTCTTCTAATCTTCTTTCTTCTTGTTCCTTCTAATCTTCTGTCTTCTTTCTTCTACCATCCTTCATTCTTCCATCTTCTTTCTTCTAATCTTCTGTCTTCTCTCTTCTACCACCTTGTGTTCTTCTTTCTTCTAATCTTCTGTCTTCTCTCTTGTACCACCTTTTGTTCTTCTGTCTTCATTCTTCTAATCTTCTGTCTTATCTCTTCTACCACCTTTTGTACTTCTGTCTTCATTCTTCTAATCTTCTGTCTTCTCTCTTCTATCACCTTGAGTTCTTCTGTCTTCTTTCTTCTAATCTTCTTTCTTCTCTCATCTTGAGTTCTTCTGTCTTCATTCTTCTAATCTTCTGTCTTCTCTCTTCTATAAAACCTTTTGTTCTTCTGTCTTCATTCTTCTGATCTTCTGTCTTCTCTCTTCTATAACCTTGAGTTCTTCTGTCTTCTTTCTTCTAATCTTCTTTCTTCTCTCTTCTACCATCTTTTGTTCTTATGTCTTCATTCTTCTAATCTTCTGTCTTCTCTCTTCTATAACCTTGAGTTCTTCTGTCTTCTTTCTTCTAATCTTCTTTCTTCTCTCTTCTATCATCTTGATTTCTTCTGTCTTCTTTCTTCTAATCTTCTTTCTTCTACCACCTTTTGTTCTTCTGTCTTCATTCTTCTAATCTTCTGTCTTCTCTCTTCTATAACCTTGAGTTCTTCTGTCTTCTTTCTTCTAATCTTCTTTCTTCTCTCTTCTACCACCTTTTGTTCTTCTGTCTTCATTCTTCTAATCTTCTGTCTTCTCTCTTCTATAACCTTTTGTTCTTCTGTCTTCATTCTTCTAATCTTCTTTCTTCTCTCTCCTATCATCTTGAGTTCTTCTGTCTTCTTTCTTCTAATCTTCTTTCTTCTCTCTTCTACCACCTTTTGTTCTTCTGTCTTCATTCTTCTAATCTTCTGTCTTCTCTCTTCTATAACCTTGAGTTCTTCTGTCTTCTTTCTTCTAATCTTCTTTCTTCTCTCTTCTACCACCTTTTGTTCTTCTGTCTTCATTCTTCTAATCTTCTGTCTTCTCTCTTCTATAACCTTTTGTTCTTCTGTCTTCATTCTTCTAATCTTCTGTCTTCTCTCTTCTATAACCTTTTGTTCTTCTGTCTTCATTCTTCTAATCTTCTTTCTTCTCTCTCCTATCATCTTGAGTTCTTCTGTCTTCTTTCTTCTAATCTTCTTTCTTCTCTCTTCTACCACCTTTTGTTCTTCTGTCTTCATTCTTCTAATCTTCTGTCTTCTCTCTTCTATAACCTTGAGTTCTTCTGTCTTCTTTCTTCTAATCTTCTGTCTTCTCTCTTCTACCACCTTTTGTTCTTTTGTCTTCATTCTTCTAATCTTCTGTCTTCTCTCTTCTATAACCTTTTGTTCTTCTGTCTTCATTCTTCTAATCTTCTGTCTTCTCTCTTCTATAACCTTGGGTCCTTCTGTCTTCTTTCTTCTAATCTTCTGTCTTGTCTCTTCTACCACCTTGAGTACTTCTGTCTTCTTTCTTCTATTATTTTCTTTCTTCTAATCTTCTTTCTTCTTGTTCCTTTTAATCTTTTGTCTTCTTCTTTCTTCCATCTTCTTTCTTCTAATCTTCTGTCTTCTCTCTTCTACCACCTTTTGTTCTTCTGTCTTCATTCTTCTAATGTTCTGTCTTCTATCACCTTGAGTTCTTTTGTCTTCTTTCTTCTAATCTTCTGTCTTCTCTCTTCTACCACCTTGAGTACTTCTGTCTTCTTTTTTCTATTATTTTCTTTCTTCTAATCTTCTTTCTTCTTGTTCCTTCTAATCTTCTGTCTTCTTTCTTCTACCATCCTTCTTTCTTCTATCTTCTTTCTTCTAATCTTCTGTCTTCTCTCTTCTACCACCCTGTGTTCTTCTTTCTTCATTCTTCTAATCTTCTGTCTTCTCTCTTCTACCACCTTGAATTCTTCATCTTCTTTTATTTTCTTTCTTCTACTATCCTTCCTTCTTCCTTCTTCTTTCTTTTAGTCTTCTCTCTTCTACCACCTTGAATTCTTCTGTCTTCTTTCTTGTAATCTTCTACCACCTTGTGTTCTCCTTTCTTGTAATCTTCTATCTTCTACCACCACGTGTTCTTATGTCTTGTAATCTTCTTTCTTCTCTCTTCTACCACCTAGAATTCTTATGTCTTCTTTCTTCTAATCTTCTACCACCTTGTGTTCTTCTGTCTTGTTTCTTCTAATCCTCTGTCTTCTCTCTTCTATCTCCTTTATTCCTTGTTGTCTTTCTTCTTTTGTTTTCTTTATTCCCTCTTCTTTCTTCTAAGCTTCTGTCTTCTATCTTCTACCACTCACTTTGTGTTCTTCTGTCTTCTAATCTTCTGTCTTCTACCACCTCGAGTTTTTCTGTCTCCTTTCTTCTATTATTTTCTTCCTTCCATCTTCTTCTAATCTTCTCTCTTCTACCACCATGTGTTCTTCTGTCTTCTAATCTTCTTTCTTCTGTCTTCTACCACCTTGAATTCTTCTGTCTTCTTTCTTTTTTTCTTTTCTTTCTTCTAATCTTCTTTTTTCTTTCTTCTACCACCTTGAGTTCTTCTGTTTTCTTTTTTCTATTATTTTCTTTTTTCTAATCTTCTTTCTTCTTGTTCCTTCTTATCTTCTGTCTTCTTTCTTCTACCATCCTTCTTTCTTCCCTTTTCTTTCTTCTAATCTTCTGTCTTCTATCTTCCACTACCTTGTGTTCTTCTGTCTTCTCTCAACCAACATGTGTTCTTCTGTCTTCTAATCTTCTGTCTTCTCTCTTCTACCACATTGAATTCTTCTGCCTTCTTTCTTCTTTTATTTTCTTTCTTCTAATCTTCTGTCTTCTTTCTTCTACCATGTTGTGTTCTTCTTTCTTCTAATCTTCTATCTTCTACCACCATGTGTTCTTCTGTCTTGTAATCTTCTTTCTTCTAGCTTCTACCACCTTGAATTCTTCTGTCTTCTTTTATTTTCTTTCTTCTAATCTTCTTTCTTCTCTCTTCTACATCCTTGAATTCTTCTCTCTTCTTTCTTCTACCATCCTTCTTTCTTCTAATCTTCTTTCTTCTCTCTTCTACCACCTTGAATTCTTCTGCCTTCTTTCTTGTTTTATTTTCTTTCTTCTAATCTTCGGTCTTCTATCTTCTACCATCTTGTGTTCTTCTTTCTTTGAATCTTCTATGACCTTGAATTCTTCTGTCTTCTTTTTCTTTCTTTCTTCTAATCTTCTATCTTCTACATCCTTGTGTTCTTCTGTCTTCATTCTTCTCTCTTCTATCACCTTGAATTCTTCTGTCTTTTTTCTTCTATTATTTTCTTTCTTCCATCCATCTTCTTATCTTCTCTCTTCTACCACCATGTGTTCTTCTGTCTTCTAATCTTCTTTCTTCCCTCTTCTACCACCTTGAATTCTTCTTCTATCTTCCCTTTATTTTCTTCTAATCCTCTTCTATTATTCTTCTGTCTTCTCTCTTCTACCAACTTGAATTCTTCTGTCTTCTTTCTTCTATTATTTTCTTCCTTCCATCTTCTTTCTTCTTATCTTCTTTCTTTTACCACCATGTATTCTTCTTTCTTCTAATCTTCTGTCTTCTCTCTTCTACCACATTGAGTTCTTCTATCTTCTTTCTTCTACCATTCTTCCTTCTTCCTTATTCTTTCTTTAATCTTCCCTCTTCCATCTTCTACAACCTTGTGTTCTTGTTCATTCTAATCTTCTGTCTCCTCTCTCTGATCATTCATTAATTTCCCCAATGCATGTTGTTGAAGCAATTAGGCTGATGCACCATTCAATCAACTTTATCCTAAATAATCTCATACCTGTACTCCCTTCACTGCATGATGTACCTAAATGTGACTAATAGCAATTCAGATGAAACTTACACATGGGAATGTTTCACCATCCATAGCTTACCTTGTACCATATTTGGAGAGTATCTGGACTCTAATACTCTTTTTCAGGTTTACTAAATTACTGCCCCTTGAGTGATAGGCGTAATTTTTTTCAGTGTACCTGTCAGAACCATGTGATTTCCCCATAACCCATCAAATATTGGGTAATCAAATAATTGTATCAGACAAATAATTACCAGTTGCCAAGTTACAATAAAAAAAAATGCAAAAAAAATATTAGAAGAGATACAAATAATTTGATGTTTTAATATTTCCTAACCATGGCACAAAATAATCAATTCTACTCACCAATCCGATGACTTGCTTCACTTTCCTCAGCTGCAATCTGGTGGTCAATAGTCTCTGATGATCAGCAGCATTCACAGCTCAACGGTTTTCAGAGTTCAAACCGATTAATGGGCTTAAGTGTTCATCTAGTAGATCACGGCTACTAGGCATGTGGGACTAGTCTGTTGAATGTTGCTTTCTATTTCTTAGCAAAATTGGTTGCCCTTGATCAAGATCACTGATTCTGAGAGTTCATGGTGTAACATGTGGTGGACATATCCGCGGCATGGGTTTCCAAGCAGGCATAAAGTGCTGCGGCTTTTTTAGCGAGAAAGTATTCTGAAAAGGAAACCTATCACTCTGGAAGGCTGGCAGCCATTCATTCCACTAGATGTACTCAACTCGTCCATGTATCACATTTCAACAATAACCATCATCACAACCTCATAACTGCATGTCATACAGCATCATAATCATTCACTCTCACAAAAACAATACGAATATATATCAGTATAACCCTCTGGAAAAATATCTCAATCATTCACACCTCTAGTATCATGACTTCCCTAAGCATTATTTCATCAACTCAATATGGCGCTATTTGCTGGTGAGACAATTATATATGCTCATGCCAGCAGAAATGCGTGTCCTATATTGCCATGCTAGCTGTTCATTTGCAAGCATGTTTGCAAGTTAGTTGTTCTCATGTCAGCATGTTTGTGAAGCGTTCATGCCAGCATGTCAGAAGATTCTGTGAGTGCCATGCCAGCATGGTCGAACTCCCCATGGTTACCATACCAGCATGAGTGTGGGTCCTTCAGCGGTCATGCCAGCACAGTTGATGTCCGCATGGGGGTTTCATGCCAGCATGGGTCGGTGTGGCTGCAGTTATATCATGCCGGCATGGTGGCGGTTCCTGGTGTCAATGCCGGCATGACAAACGTTGAGCAGCTCGGGCGTGCCAGCAGAGTTACTCATGCTGACACACCTGGAGGGACAACCTGCAGTAAGCAGCAGGTTGCTTGATGAGTCTTCGTGTTGAGGTGATGCCCAAAACAGACCCCACCACTGGAGGCTGAAGTCATCGCAGGGGCTGCACGGCACTGGAGGCGCTGACATTGCCAGGGTGATGTTCATAAAGGTTATGGCTGGGGCTCAAAATGGTGCGTAACAAACAAGTGATGCTACCACCTAGTTTTGTTCATCAAAAGCCACTCAGCCACTTTGGTTGTTGGATGTGACTGTTTTTATATAATCTTCATTCAGGATTCTAGGGCTGTCTTTGAATTCATTTGCCGATATTGCTGTCATCGACAATGATTGAGTTCATAAGTTTTTAACTTCTTCTTTGCTTCTTCTCAGGGCTTCTTAAGTCGAGATGACCAGTTCATAGGTGAGTGACAAAAGGAGAGTCTTCTCATTAATTATTTTTGGAATTTTGATTTCGATGATAAATTTTTCAAAAGGATATGGCAAATGCATGAAGAGCCATATCGAAGTTCATTTGAATGTCTTTGGAAGGTAGTTATCTTAGCAACTTTCAGTTCATGAGTCTTCTTCAGTATCTTCTTTTAATACAGACATTTGCACCGGTGTTCAATGTTCATCTGATGTGCAAGGGTCTGTAGATAATTTGAGCCCAATTATAACCCCTAGGCAAGCAAGCAGATGTTAATAAATGTTGCATCTTGTCAAAGAAGTATCCCAGTACTTCATAAGAGACGCATCTTGCCATAGAAGTATCCCAGTACTTCATAAGAGAGACATCTTGCTATGGAAGTATCCCAGTACTTCATGGGGTCTTCAAATATTGTCACTGGTCGCTGGATACACACACTTGTAGATTATTAACACTGGCAATGTTAGGTCGAAGACGTCACTGGATGTAGAGTTGTCTAGACGAGAAGGTGGGGGTCTGTTTGGGAATCGTTGTCTTGGTGAAGGTGGTTGAAGCAGGAGACAGTTACCAGCCCAGGAGGCCAGGTTCTCCAGGGCTGGAGGAGGTTCTGGAGGTCGGGGACATGCTGGTGAGAAGGGCCTCCCCCCACACACTGACAGTGCATAGTTCACGCATGGAGCAAGGAGTTGATGATAGGCGGCTCAACCACTCAGGTCAAGTCAGTGGTTTTGGTTCAATAACCATGAGTCAATTTAATGTCATAAGTCAGACTGATGTTGACCAGGGACGGTCCCACAGACACGTCCATATGTCAGAGTATAAAGTGTCAACTTGAAATAAATTTCTGTCCATCATCAATGAAATGGCAGAAAATCAGTCAGTTCAGTTTGTGTTCATTGAGTTC
Organism: Lepidonotus clava; assembly: GCA_936440205.1. NCBI lineage: Eukaryota > Metazoa > Annelida > Polychaeta > Phyllodocida > Polynoidae > Lepidonotus > Lepidonotus clava. The sequence continues at coordinate 29,140,364 of OW387135.1, forward strand.
ACTTAGTTCGTCACGCTCTCTTCATTGGAGCTGACGATTCATGATCAAAGTCTTAGGGGTGGATGATTGTAATGTTCATTCAGTTCATCAATGTATAAGAGTTCATTGTAAATGGTTGATTAACCATATAAATCACCTGAAATGCAAGGCTATCTAACTGCCGAAACGGTTTGGTGTAATTTCAAGCTATCTAACCAACTTACCTATTTAGAGTCTAGATGGAGAAGTGTTCATTGTCTTTTCAATTATGAAATTGTCTTTGGAATGTCTGTTTAAAAGTACTTATAATTGTCACTAGCTGTTATCACAGCGTAAACTGTTCTTTTGCATAATTGCAATGATAAATAGCTTGTCAAATAGCTTTTCCAATTAATGTCCTTTTTCACTATATAGTATTTTATACCTTCATTTCTAAAAACGTCCACACATTCACACATAAGCGATCAATATAGGTTGTGCAGCAAGCACACCACATTTAAATTGTCCACTTGCATAAAGAAGTCCAAGTATAAAGTCTTTTTCTTTTCAAAGCACACATTGATAGGTCCATTTCTTCAAGTCCTTTAACGGGTATTAATCTCGTTCAAGTCCTTTCTTATGCACACAAGCTTAGCTGCAACACGCTTAATGCTGGATTAAGCAAAAAAATATAAAAGCAGCCATCCATACAGTTTAGGTCTAATGTGTTTCAGTTGGTCACAGCATCGCGTTGATGTTTCCATCAACATTGCAAAATTTTGTGAAACCCAAACATGAGGGTTAATTTTGAGAATTTTGAGAACACCTGTATGGACAGCGTTGCGAATAAGCAATGCCAACAACAGTATTTAAAAATTGTGCGAGGTCATGAAGCTATTACTTACAGTCAAGACGTTCCACTCTTTGGAACGGCAAGGTCTGGCCATCTGAAAAAGGAACCAAAGGCATGCCATTAATATCAAAATATCAAAGTTATTTGACGGGTTTAAATTCAATTTCTTCCTTACCTTTTGAAATAAGAAAAAAGATACTACCTGTTAACTGAAGTGAAAAATGCAATCTCAAAATTTGAGCAAAAGCTCCAACATTTTTGAATTCAGACATGAAGGTGCATTTAATGCTTAGCATATGAGCACCATATAACATTATGATAATAACGACATGTAATCAAGAGCATGTAAATCAACTGCTTAGCAGTTGATAAAACAACCTGGAATCCAAAGAAACAAACAAAATCTGCTGAAAACCATGAAGCTTATAACGATGACTGATTTTTTTCTGAGCTGGAATAGAAATAAATAAATTTGGAAAGCAACCAAAGTAAAACTTTCCCAGAACATACCAAAGCCGATCATAATACCATCGACTTGTTTTGAGCAATCATAGCAAATAAAATACAAATAATATTTGCAACCTAATATACTATAGATTCAGGAAAACCAAACTTACCATCCAGGTACGGGACGGAATCACTGTTGATGGAGGCATCGGAGAATGAGTTGAGCTCGCGGCTGTCTTTGGAGTTATTTCTCGTGTGCTTCTTTCTCCTGAAGAAACTCCGTCGCGCCGAAGCAGACCCTCTCCTCGACCCTTTGAGTTCGTCGTCGTGAAGGGTGTCTGAGAGGGAGCGCTTTTGAGCCAATGCATCCTCCAGCCTGTGGGACATGATATGTAGATGATAATAATTTTTGCAGAATTTTGCAGATTTTCAATTTTCGCAGATTTTCAATTCATACAAAGATGAACCGATGAGCACACATGAATATGTGTACACAAAATCATTTTCCTTCCTGCACAATAACAGAGTATGTAACAAAATATTTAATGTTAATGTATGTAAAACCTCTCCATAACTCACCTCGACTTGCTAGGTATCGTTCCGGATCTGAGTTTGTTGCCCTCATCGTCAACGAGCCAGGCCCTCCAGTCACCCAGCATGCCATTGTATAAGGTGTTGTCGATGAAGAGTATGTCATCCTTTTTGATTGACAACTCCCCTTCGTGCTCTGCGTCGTAGTCGCAATATGCTCGCACATAGATGGCATCTCCGGGTTGGTCTCGGATGGCATTGTATTCTGCGCAAACAAAACACGACAGTCTGAAACTGGGATACAAACCAAGGGGGACCCTCCCACTAACAGTCTGCAAAAGAATATCACATCTGCAAATGAATTTTGAAGAAAAAAGAACTCCCTGAAAAAATGATCGAACATAAAAATCTAAACAAGCTGGCTGAAAATAAGAAGAATTTGCAATACAACTTAATATCTGAAATAATGTACCTAGGCATTAAGTCTCAAAACTGTAATTCATCTCACCAACAGTACATTCTAAGACTTAATGCTTAAACCACTAGGTAACAAAACGTAAACATATATCTTATACTCACTGGCTATGTTGTACTGGGCAAGGATGGTGACGCTGTCCGTCGGCTTGGAGATTTCGATGTGTGCCTTCTCGGCTGTGGCCGCTCTCAGGTTGACCCCGTTATACTCGAGCAGCTGGTCGCCGCAGCGGAGACCTTGGGGCCCGCTGGCACTGCTGTTGGGGGCCACACTGTCGACGAAGACGCCCACAGCGTTACCGCCGACGAAGCGCATCCCCAGCGAGTCCTGGTGCGAGTTTTTGGTGAGGAACACAAAGCGTGGTTCGCAGGGCATGTAGTTACCGTCTGCAGGCACGGGTTTAGAACTGAAATGGACAAATTGAACCATGTAAATCGATATCAAAATATGATTTATATACACTAATTTATGAATCGTCAAAGTCAGGACTGGGCTTCAAAAGTACTGTTTTGAATTAGGTGTGTAATCTCAAATCGAATTCTAAAATCGAATTTCAAAGTCAAAAATCTGTAAATGAGAACATTTCACCACATATGATTCACATGACAACACCATAAGGTCAACAAAGATCATCTTTTTTGGGGAAACTTATAATACAAATAATAAAACGCACAAGTAAGCTATTACTAAAAGTGTCACAATATGTGAAGACTGAAAGCATGGTATTTCTCTAACTTATTTCAAACATCCACTATATCGAAGTACAACAATGATCTTATGATTACTGCAGGTTTCAAAAGCTTTGTCTCTAAGATTGAGGAAAGGGCCAAGTAGAAAGGAACAAAGTAAATTCATTGCAATATCAAGGCACGGGTGTATGCAGGCTAAATGTATCGGGAAGAAAAACAATCTGTGATTGGTTTTTGAAATGAGAAAATAAAACAAGAAAAGAAAGAAATTAAAAGCGGTAAGCCTTAATAATTCTAAAAGCATTACAATCATTGATTTGTTATGGTATGCCAATTAATACTAGAGTCGCCATCTGGTGGCTGAGGACGGAAGCTTTTGAAATCTGAAGAACATTTTCGACGATAGGGCGGCAGTACTGGAGACCGACGAGACAACAACCAAATATGGATATGTGTGAAGGATGCGCCTGCCACCTTGAAGGACTAACGACAAATATGGACCGCTGACGTAGGGGCTACTTACTAGTCTGTCAGGCTCGAGTAACTGGAGAAAACCAAGTCATGACGTCAATGGCGTTTCCATATTTGAGAGTCAACGTTCAGGCAAATGTCAAGACTGCTTTCTCGGCACTTAATTGCACCTGGCAGTGGGTAAAATTAGTGCGAGACTTTCTATTAATGCCTATGGCATTATCTTTCTTCCTAGGACGACCAGGTAATTAGGAAAGTAATTAAAAGTTAGGTTTGACGTCAGAGAGTTTAGCCTTACCTGTGCGTGGGGCTTGACAGGGACTCGGGGGTGATTGTCGACCCATCGCTGCCCACCCTGTGGGAGATAAGGCGGTTCCGGGGCGTCAGAGGGGTATTGTTTGCCGAGCTGTCCGATGACGACTGCTCATCAGAAGACTCCTCCTCCCTATATTCTGGAAACAAAACATACAAAGCGTCCATATTAGTACATGCTTTCCTGATACTATTCATAGGACATGTACATGCAAATAGCACGGACTGAGACAATAACAACAGTTTAATTAGCTGAATTTCCCGTTTTAGATGCAAGTGGTTAGTTTTACTGCATTACTGATTTCCGTGAAAGTAAAATATCATGACTGACGGGAAATAATGGAAATTCAGCTACAAAAATAAACGTTTTCATGGACAACATTGTCTTTCTACATCACCCAATATTCATGATAGCTTTCTTGATTTTTTTTCAGTATCTTCTATTCTTGATTTTCATGCTTGTATGTTAATTTTCTTTCTTCGTCTACTGTACTTCTTAATAATCTTCGTTATTTTCTAATGATGATTCTTGTTGTTTTCTACTCTATGGTTTCCATATCATCTGATTCATTCTGTGTAAATCATAGGTCTATGATATTTTCTATTCTTCTTTGACGTATTGTTACATATCCCTCACTCTTCTTCTAATAATTCAATACCACTTCTTTCTTCTACTTCATTTGTTAGTTTCTCAATCAACGATTCATATATCATTTTCTATCCTAAATCTTTAATAAGGTGTTCTTCTCTTATTCATTCCCGGATCCTTTAGATCGACTCTTCTTTGTTTACTTCTTGATACACGTAAGTCATCGTTCTTTTTGGTATTGACCTCCTCTATATTAGTTGTCTTGTTATCTAGTCGATGTTACTCCATCTTTTTAATCTTCTTAAGGGACGCATTTTCTATTCTTATATCTCTCTGATATATTCTCCGTTAGTTTCAGTCTTCTTTTCACATTTTCTTTATCTTATTTAGTGTCTGATCCAGTTCTCCGTTACTTAGTGTTCTCTTCAGTGTTCGTTCTTCCATTTTTCAATATTCTACTCTTCAGCCTTCATTCTTCTGGTCTTCTTTCTTCTACTCTTCAGCCTTCCTTCTTCTATTCTTCAAGTCTTCTTTCTTCCAGTCTTCAGTCTTCTACTCTTCAGCCTCCTTTCTTCTGGTCTTCAGCCTTCTATCTTCAGTTCTTCAATCTTCTGCCTTCAATCTTCAACTTTCCAGTCATTCTTCTGTTCTTCTCGTCTTCTTTCTTCTGCTCTTCAGGCTTCCTTCTTCCATTCTTCTTTCTTCCATTCTTCAGGCTTCTGCTCTTTGGCCTTCTTTATTTCAGTCTTCAGTCTTCTACTCTTCAGCCTTCTATCTTCAGTTCTTCAATCTTCTAGTCTTCAGCCTTCTATCTTCAGTTTTTCAATCTTCTACTCTTCAGCCTTCTATCTTCCCTTCTTCTAGTCTTCAGACTTCTATCTTCTCTTCTTCTATCTTCTACTTTTCAGCCTTCTATCTTCCACTCTTCTATCTTCTACACTTCTGCCTTCTATCTTCCATTCTTCTATCTTCTACATTTCAGCCTTCTATCTTCAAGTCTTCAGTCTTCTATCTTCCCTTCTTCAATCTTCTACTATTCACCCTTTGTTCTTCTCTTCTTCTATCTTCTATTCTTCAGCTTTCATTCTTCCCTTCTTCTACTCTTCAGTGCTCTATCTTCCCTTCTTCTTTCTTCTACCCTTCAGCCTTCTATCTTCAGTTCTTCAATCTTTTAGTCTTCAGCCTTCTATCTTCAGTTCTTCAATCTTCTAGTCTTCAGCCTTCTATCTTCAGTTTTTCAATCTTCCCCTCTTCAGTCTTCTATCTTCAGTTCTTCAATCTTCTAGTCTTCAGCCTTCTTTCTTCCCTTCTTCTATCTTCTAGTCTTCAGCCTTCTACTCTTCAGCCTTCTATCTTCCAGTCTTCAGTCTTCTGCTCTTCAGCATTCTTTCTTCCCTTTTCTATCTTCCAGTCTTCAATTCTTTAGCCTTCTATCTTCACTTCTTCGATCTTCTACTCTTCAGCCTTCTATCTTCCTCTCTTCTATCTTCTAATCTTCAGCCTTCTATCTTCCAATCTTCAGTCTTCTATTCTTCAGCCTTCGATCTTCCCTTCTTCGGTCTTCTACTCTTCAGCCTTCTATCTTCCAATCTTCTATCTTCTACTCTTCAGCCTTCTATCTTCCGTCTTCAATCTTCTATTCTTTAGCCTTCTAACTTCCCTTCTTCTATCTTCTAATCTTCAGCCTTCTATCTTCCAGTCTTCAGTCTTCTATTCTTCAGCCTTCGATCTTCACTTCTTCGATCTTCTACTCTTCAGCCTTCTATCTTCTAATCTTCTACTCTTCAGCCTTCTATCTTCCAGTCTTCAATCTTCTATTCTTCAGCCTTCTAACTTCCCTTCTTCTATCTTCTACTCTTCAGCCTTCTATCTTCCCTTCTTCTATCTACTCTTCAGCCTTCTATCTTCCAGTCTTCAGCCTTCTATCTTCCAGTCTTCAGCCTTCTATCTTCTACATCAAATTCTTCAATCTTCTCCTTTTCCATCTTCTTAGTTGTCAGCCTTCTATCTTCTTTTCTTCGGTCTTCTACCCTTTGATCTTCTTTCTTCCATTCTTCTATCTTTCATCTTCAAAATTCGACTCATTCTTCACTTCATTCTTCTATCTTCTGTTCTTTTATGTCCTTGATTCTTCAGTCTTCGTTTTTTCCTATCATCAGTTTTCTGTCCTTTTCTTCTATTATCAAACTTCCTCTTTTTCTCCCTTTTGCATTTTCTTCTGTAATTTAAGTCTTCAATGTTTCACTCTTCTATTGGCAAGTTTTCTATGTTTCAATCTTCCTCGCTATTTTCATTATCTAATATCCTTCAATCTTCACTGTTCTGCCCTTCAGATGTCAATGTTCCGTGCTCCAGGCTTTTCAGCTATCTCCGATGTGTTATCTCCAATGTTCTCACATTCCAGTTCTCAATCATTCAATCTCTCATTCAACTTTCATTCTCTCAATTAACCATTTCTATGAATATACATTACTTAGAGCATGATAAAAGAGTAAACCAAATATACACTCACTTTCTGGATTATACTGCACAAGCATGGTGACACTATCACGGCACTGTCTCAGGACTCGGGCAGCCAGATCGTAAGGAGCCTTCCTCATGTTGATGCCGCACACCTGTGGAAATTGAAAAAAAATCATTTAAGAAAATGTATTACATACAACAAATAATTGTTTTTTAAACATCAGAGAAAGAAGTCAAGTACCTGATAAACAATGTTTCCATTTATGAAATAATAAACGCTGAATAAATATTTTAGAGATAAAAAAACAAACAAAGGTAGCCGTTTGAAATGCTAACCTCCAGAAGCTGGTCTCCTACTTCGATACCAGCTGAAGCTGCAAGGCTGTTCTCACTGACAGAAGAGACGAAGATCCCTCCTGTAGATCGACTGCTGGGGTCTATCTGTATCCCCAGCGGCCCTTGGCTTTTTTCCACGTGGATGTTTCTAGTTTCTCCTACTTGTGGCCTGTTAAAAGTAAATGCATAAGAATGATAAGTGATAATGTTACAATTCGCTTTCATAAAACATGTTTCAAACCAGAAGCCTAAAAGACGTAATTCAAGGTAACCTTAAATGAAAACAAAAATGAAGCTGAAATCAAAGTAAATCATGAAATGGCATGATGAATATGAGTATAAATTCAAAAATGTTATATGGCATTAATAACATGATTAAAACATACCGTTTGTGTCGCATTGTTGCTGGGAGTGAGTTGCTCTGCTTTGGTTGGTAGATATATTTTTGGACTGGGCTCCCTCGTTCAGAATCTGCAATGACAACATAGCAAGTACGATTAATAAAATGGTTGATATAAGAATCAGACTAAATTGAAATTATCACGTATTGTAAATACTAGAGGGGAACAATTTTAAAATTGCAATCATACATTACACTAGTCAAAAGACAAATGACATATTGAAATTTGTCAAACTTACCTTTTTCTATAGAATGTGCAGTGCGGGGGGCGAAGCGGTCACCATGTTGATGTCGGTTATGGCGCACGTTGGGCAGTGTGGCACAGCCATCAGATGAGAGCTCATGCGATCCCGGATGGGCGTTCCATGGTGGGATGCCCCGGATGAAGGCGTGGGGGAAATCATCACTCAGCGTCTGTGACGACTGGTTGAATGAACTACTCTGTAATCAGAGGAGCAAAGATTGTTAGTGAATGGCATCAACATAAATGTTGAAACTGCAGAATTCATCAAATATCAAATTCATATTTGTCGATGTTTGCAAAAGTCATCAAATACTAAATTTATATTTGTTAATATTGATTATCATTTACTGATAACATCCTCAAACCCAATAAAGTGCATAAACATGTAAATATTATGCTATTGTAATATTGAATCTCTACTCACCTGTTGTGAGGGACTAGGAGAGGGTGTGCTGAGACGGTGATCGTACATTCGCTCGTTGTCGGTGTCTGAGAGGATGTCGTTGCCCGACCTGGACATGGTATAGCCATTGGGCGGAGTGTAGCGTGGTGAGAGGGGCTGTGACGCGAGCGACGACGTGGGTGAGATGAGGGATGACGTCATAGACGACGTGGGTGACGTCAGAGATGAGGGTTGGCTACTTGGACTCGATCTTTGGGGATGTTGATGTTGCTTGGGCCAAATCATATGACCGCCGGCCGGCGTCCTACCGCGAATAAATGGATAAAATCCATCAGAGCTTCGGTGACCAATCGACCTATAGAACCATACTTAACTGTTAGTCTACCACACAGGTTAGCAAACTACACACAAAACACACATATTAGTATGGAATCGTTAGCAAATGTCAAAATTCAAACACCAAATGGGAAAACGAGGGGAATAAGGAAATTCATCTCTATTGGTACTATAACATGGAAAACGAGGGGAATAAGGAAATTCATCTCTATTGGAACTATAACATTATGATAAAATCTTAGATACAAGTGGGGTTAAAATGTGAGGAGACTAAAGAGTTCTACTTACCCTGAGCTGTGGGTGGGTTTGACGGTCGTTGGAGAGCTGAAGCCCGGGCGAAATGAAAGGGGTTGAGTAGGGACGATGTTCTGGCAACCGGACGAAGGTAGGGGTCTGGGCGAGTACATGGGCTGGATGGGCAGGGAGGTGGGCTTCTGAGGCTGGTGCACCAGGCTGGCCTGCTCCCGCCTCTCCTTGCGCCCCCTGGAGGGGGCCGACGTGGGCCGGTGGGGCCGAGGTCGTCGGACCGTGTCCAGCTGGTCCTGGGCCGACCTGACCGACGTGTCGATGGTCGGGTAGGGCGGGGTAGAAGAGGCGGACAGAGGAGGCTGCTGGGGTGGCGGTGGTAGCGGCAGGGGTAAGGGCTCACCAGCTGAGCTGCTCATTCCAAAAGGCGAGCTGCTCCCCGTTGGGAAGTGCAGGGCCAGATGGGGCGGTAGTCCGATAGATTTGTGTTTACGGGGTTCTCCACGGTCCCGCTCGTGATCCCGATCCCGATCCTCACGGTCGTCGCTGAGGGCGGTGGACAGAGACTTCTGGTCCAGGGGTTGGGAGAGGGCCACCCTGGAGGAAGGGCTGAGGACTTGGCCCGGCCCTGACTGACTGTAGCTGAGGGAGGTGATGTAAGGGCTCGATTTGCTGGTCACTGTACCCGTTGTACCCATACTACTGGGGACCCCACCCAGGAGGGGGTCGTGCTTGTACTTGACCACCGAGTCCGAGTTCTGCGGGCTGTGTTTGATGGACACGCCCTTGTTGAAGGAGTCGCTCCGCTCTGGAGGAGTCGGGGGAACCTTGCCTACAATATGAGTCTGAGAGGTAGGAGAAGTCACAGAGTTGCTCAAGTAGGGGTGGTCGCTCATGTGTATTGGCAGCGGCGGCCTTTCCTTCTTGCTCGCCCCACTAGGTATGAAGGCGGTAGGTCCGTTAGAGAGTGGATAGTCAAAGGGCTGCCGGCACTTGGGCCAGGTGCCGCCGTTCTCCATCTCCTTCTCCCTGCGGGAGAGCAGCTCCCTGTGTTTGGGAGCCGAGGCCTTGTTGAGGAGCAGCTCAGGGGTGCGCATCTGCTCCTCCTTGATGATGGCCTGGATCTCCTCCACTACGTCCTTGGCCTCGTCGTCCACGGAGGAGGGGGAGGACGAGGAGGGTGGTGGGACCATGCCCAGCATGTGGTTCTTTGTCTGTATGTCTCCATTGTAGTGGTGGGGGTGGTGGTGGTTGTGGTGGTGGTGCTCCCTGCCCCCACCACCTCCCACCGAGCTGCTCCTGGCCGCGTCCGTACTGTAAATATCCCTGAAGATCTTGGCCCGCGCCATCCCACAGGGCACGGGCTCTTTTCCTCCAGGGTCCAACTCTGGAGGCTCAGTGGTAGGCAGGAGGGGCGGGAGTCCTGCCCTGCCCCGCCCCCCACCCTGCGGACTGTCCAGGCTGTCCGTCTGCGACCCGCTCGATTTAATGTTGAGCGACTTGCTGGCGACAGTTTCGGGCGACGGGTTGACCCAGAGCTGGCTGCGGGGCGACTTGGGACTGGTGGACGGGGCCTCCGGGGAGGACTCGGTCAGGATCTGGCCGGAGGAGGCCGAGGAGGAGACGAGTGAGGGCTGGGGGGTGGGCGCGTACTTCAACACGCTGAAGACCACGTAATCCCCGCTCTCTTCTACCATTCGTAACACCTCACTGACACTCAGGTTTTCTACGCTCTGTCCGTTCACCTGAACAAAGCAAATACCGAAGACTCATGAGCACCCATTAAAATAAAATTTTCTATGCTGCAATATGACAAGGGAATTCTGAGGAAATACACATAAATTGCAGAAAATATAAATGAAATAATGCGATCCTTACATTGAGGATCCTGTCGCCCACGGCAAGGTTGCCCTCTTTGGCGGCGACTGACCCTGGTAGTATTCGACTGATGTACAAACCACTCTCGATGCTGATTCCAAGATCTGTCAGAATAAACAAATCACTAAGTACCCTGTTCTCAATCGCTAAAACCCTGAAGCGCAAAAACTGATTAAAACATATCAATACTGAATAAACTGAAACAAAAATATTGATTACGTCGGATATAACTTTTTGATTTCTTGTATTTGCCGAGAGACAAACACATATATTTTGAAAATGCTGAAATAAAACCTGCTTCTTTCAAAAATAAAACAAAACCAGAAAAATCAAACGAACATAAGTTTATAAACAGTTTGAATTTGTAAAGCGGAACTGAGGCGTACCTCTAGAGCCGGTTAGGTGCAGGTGCACCGGCTGGATGGGGCGGGTAGTGGAGGATTTTCGTCGCCGTACCACCATGTTGATGACACTCCCCCCATTCCTCACCGCCTGCATGACCACCTTCTTCTCGGCGTTGGTCACGTCAATGTTATTGATGCGAATCAGCTGATCATTGATCCTAAAACACATACAATAAACCCGTATACTACAACATCCATTAAATCCTGAAAATCAAACTTTTTTTAAATCGAACAATTTTATTTCAATTACAAATCAATTCAAAGACACTTAAAGGCAATCTGAAAATTCAATTATAAGAACCGTAAAAGAAAATCTGAAAAACAAACTAGTATTTAAATGATGTGCAAACTTACTTGAGTTTGCCATGGGCGGTGCCACTCTTGGCGACGTTACTGATGAATATCGAGTTGTCATTGGGTAACTGGGGGTCGTCCTTGCCTCCGCAGAGGTCAAAGCCTAGGTCATCACCGCTGACCGTGCCCTGGAGGGAGGCCAGACTGGTTAGTGATTTACTTCTAACATTTTTTGCAAGCATATGTCATTTTGATACAACTCTTATACAAAGCAATTGAGGTATCCGATTTAACATTTTATCCATCTAAATAGAATCCTAATTAGAGAGGAAAAGTGGTTAAAAAAGAATTTTCCGCTTTATGAATTAGTGTTTTTTTCATATGAGAACTAATACCTTGAATAAGATTTTACATTTTTGATAATGTTACATTTTAAGCCTTGAAAAACAACGTTAAAAGAAAAGGAGATCAATTTATTGCCACAAATAAAGTGAGAAAAGGTGTAGCAGTTACCATGGGAATTGACCCAAACCCTTGCAGGGGCAGATGACCTTTCTTGACCGATTGAGACCCTTCCATCTGACCACTTGGACCAATCAATAGGAGGGGGGCTCAGGCCTTACTTCTGGTCGCTGACTGACTAAGCACAGCTCCCCTAATATCTTCACTTCTCTCCCGTAGTATGAAGGGACAAGGGGTGACTAGGCCACAAATAAGGTTATTTCCCTTATTCAAACCCAGAGTCTGCTGCCAAATGTATTAAAGCGCCACCTGGCCACTGGGCCAAGAAGCACACTGAATTCTTTGGAATACATATATAAGTAACGCATGTGATACAAAACCCTTCTTTTTTTGGGGGGTAAACAAGGATTAAAACAAGCATTTTCAATGAACATAAAAAAACAGTATGTAAAGGTATATTAGGTCAGTCAAGTCAAATGCGAGCTACTCACAATGTCTAGCTCGAGCGTCTCAGTCTCCCACTCCTGGAGGTCGGCGTCTATGGCCGAGTCCCGGCTGTGGTTGTGGCCCACCGAGTTGAGCTGGTTTTTGCGCGCCTCCTTCTCCATGAGCGCCTCATACTTCTCCTTCACCTCCTTCAGCTCTTTGTTGGCCTCGTTCTTTTGTTTCTTCAGGTCGTCCAGGTCGCGCAGGGCCTGGGCCTGTTCCGACACGGCGCGGTCGCGCTCGCGTCGCAGCTCGTCGCAGAGCGTCTTGATGCTCTCCCGCTCCAAGACGATCTTGTCGCGCTCGCTGAAGGCCCAGTCGCGTCGCCGTTTGGACAGCTCGGCCTCAGACAGAGCATCTGTGCGACAACAGGAAGAGTTGCTCAGTAAACCTTGAATTTATTTCTCAATGCTCAGACCTTACATAGTAACAGAACCAAACCCACTAAGCTTATACCCAAGCATGTGTATGCATGAATATGACAGTACCTGAAAGCGAAAGACAAGAGTTGGGACCCCTGCGTTTGGTTAGTAACATAAGTTTTTGTTTGTAAAACACAATTTCTGGGGGCTGAAAGAGAAGGGTAAGATTAGGAACAACCTATCTGGGAATGTGGAAACAGATTATTCAATTGCAAATGCGACCCTAGCTATCACTAAATCGAAGCATATGTTGGTTGTTCTTACCATGTGTCTATCTGGCGCCATGTCGCAGGCAGACTTCAGAGGCACTGTGGGAATACAGCTTCTCCTTAGACTGGCGAGGCGGTCAGTAAGAGTAGATCAAGGCGTCACGGATGAGATATAGCTTTTTTTCTTTTAGTTAATCCTGTGTCCAATCCTCTTCGGATGTAAGACGACAGTTTTCTAATATTCTAACGCCGAGTTTGCAACTTGAGTAAGTCTCCAGATGCAGGAAAATGAGTAGAAAGAAACAAAAGAGGATGTACGTGAAGGAATCATATGTAATCGATCAAAAGGCAACAGAAGCTTGTACCGGGGTGAATTTCACCCGGTGAATTTCTTTCATTTAAGTGGTTGGAATATTGGTTGGCCCAGGTGGGCATGTTGAGCAGTGCGGGGACTGCGGGGACGCCGCGGCCCGGCCCTGGAGGACGACAGGACGCCGGTGCAGGATCTGCTATGCCCTTATAAGGTAGAAGGTGCCGCCCGGCAACAGCCATCACTGCAGGCCGCCACATAATGCACGTCTCGGGTCCGCCATTGTCCTAAGCCTAGGCTCAGGTTTAGGCCGGAGTTGGGGAAAGAAGGTCCAGCGCCCTGTCCGGTACCTCCCCAACGGTCGGCAGCGTCCTCCAGGAGGAAGGGAACTCAGGAGAGGCCGGCGTCCACTCCGGACTTCCGGCGGGCTCCTGTGCGGAGTGAGCATCCAGAACAAGTCCGGGTACCGCCCCATGCTCGCTCGGCCTTCTCTCTTCACTTCTCTGGGCTGCTGCCACCTTCACCGTCCCCACTCTCGAGCTGCTCTGGCCAGGAACAGGTGAGCAGCTCCTATATGAGCGGATCCGCCGGACGCCGCCGACGCCGCCTGGAGGAGCAGCTCATTGGTCCTGCTCGTACAGACGTCATCGTCCCTTATACGGCAAGGCCGGGCTTAAAGCAGACGCAGGCCGTTTCTTGCCATGGCGCCAGAAATAGACACAGCCAACCTTTCCATTATCGGAACCCATGCTCTTATATGTGAAGCCAAGCTAAAAATGGAAAGCCCTATCGGTGAACGCAGACGCGAGTGGCATTTGATGAGACGTCATGAAACTTTGACGCCCTTGGGAATTCTTATTTAGGGGTTTCCGGATAATTGCCGGAACTATACACTCCCTGAGAGGGGTTTGAGCCAAATATGTCAAGCCATTCCGGATTTTCTGGAAATCTCATGCCTACTCGCGTCACCGTTACATATATTACCTAGTATGGTACATGTCGACACTTACAGTAATATATATGTTTCTAAATTTACACAATGAGATCTATATTTAGAGAACAATGGAAACACATTGTATTTTTAACACAGGGATACCTATATTGAAACACATATATGTAACAAATCGCGATTCTTTGGTCCAGCGACACTTCTGCTCTGAAAAAAAGACTTATCCTGAAAAATAAACGTTCTTGATCCTCAGCTCGCAACTATCCACCTGTTTGCCTGAAAACATACCCTGAATTATTGCGTGATAATCATATCTAAGTAATATATCAAACTCACCATTTAGGTCGGCCTGGACTTGTTCAATCTCTTTGCGGAGGGCCTCGACTTCTTTGTTCACCAGGTCCTTGTTTTCGGCAGCGTCTTTGTGAGTCTGTTCGTAGGAACTTTGCAACCGGTCGCGCTCTAACGTATCCCGCGAGTCGCGCCGGGCCAGTTCACGCTCCGACCCCTGGGCGTCCTGGGCCGCCTTGTCCCCACACCCGACCTGTTGCCGCGCGTCGTTCAGCAGCTTGAGCGCGTGGTCGCGGTCGTGTAGAGCCGACGCGATCTCCTGTCGCAGGCTCTCCACCTCCACGGCCAGCGACTTCTTCTCCTTCTCCAGCTCGTCGTTCTTCTTCTGGCAGTCGGCGAGTTTGTCGTTGAGCTGCTCGATCTCCTTGTGCACGGCGTCGCGCTCCGACATGATGAGCGAGTACTCGTTGACGACGGCGTCGCGTTCTACGCGCAGACGCCCAATGTCCTTACTGGTCTTGATGTTGTCGGAGACGGCCTGCTTGTGGCCCTTTTTGTACTCGTCCCGCTCCATGCGGAACTTGTGCACCTCCTTCTCCATCTCGCTCTTCTCGTGGATGGCCTTGTGCCATTTCATAATGGCCGCCGTGCATTGAGACTGCAGCCCTTTACGCTCGACGATGGCTGAATTCAGCTCGGCCATCACGTCATCATATTGCTTCCTCAGCCGGTTGTTCTCGTCCTGGATAATCTCCATCTTGCTGAGGTTGGCGTTGTGCGAGGCGCTGAGCTCGCCGAAGCGTTTGCGCAGGTCGTCGTACTCCTGCTTGATGATCTTGTACTTGTCGAGCGCCGTGTCGTACATGGTGTTGAGCACCTCGCTCGAGCCACTCTCACTGATCACCTCGCGCTGCTGCTTCTCCAGCTCCTCCATCTCCAGCTTGTCCTGCTCGTGACGCTTCTGTAACTCGGCCACCTCGTGCTCGTAACGCTGCTTCTCCACGAGTAAGGATTTATGCTCGGCTTTAACGTCGAGGATCTCGTTCTCCAGCAGGTCGATCTTGTCCTTGGCCAGCTTGTAGTTGTGGCGGTAGACGTCGGCGTCGTGCACCGCCCGGTCGCACTTCTTCACCGTCTCCCCGTGTTGCCGTTTTAAAGCCTGCAGTTCCTTCTCGGCCCAGTCGCACTTACTCTTAAGGTGCTCGTACTCCCGGCCCGAGTGCTTCTCCTGCTGCTGCTGTTGGTGGTGTTGTTGTTGGTGATGATGTTGTTGTTGTTGATGGTGCTGTTGCAGGTGCGGGTGAGCATATTGAAGGTGCGGGTGTGGTTGTTGTTGGTGTTGTTGCTGTTGATGGTGCTGTTGTTGTGCTTGTTGTAAGTGGTGATGGTGGGCTGTTAACCTCACGTCGTTGCCGGAGATGAACATGGCCGGCCGGTCGGACACCGCCGCCATCGTCGTCGTCGCTACCGGAACCCCCGCCGACGGTACCACCACCACCGCCGCCGCCGACGACGCTGACGACGACGACGTCGACGTGGTAGCCCCTACACCGACGCCGTTACTGCTGCCGCTGCTGCTGCTACTGCTGCTGCTCCCCACGCCGCCCCCACCACTGCCCGACTCGAGACCTCGCTGGGCGAGCTCGGCCATCTTAGGGTCCAACATGGGCCGCGGACGCTGCAGCTCCTCCCGCAGCATCCCACCGCCGCTGGAGGAGCGGTCACTGCCCGCCCCCCGCAGCACGTCGCGGTCGCCCGTCATTAACTTGATCTCGGCCTTTAGCATGGAGACTTCGTGCACGGACATGGGGCGGTGAGGGTGGGGGTGGGAGAGGGCGTGAGGGTACACCCGCAGGGCAGTCGCCGGACCGCCGCCTCCTCCGGGGTCATCTTCTGTAAAGGGTAAACATGGATAGTTAATATGAGGAAAGTTAAGTAAGACAAGGTCAAATGTATCAATGTATATCTTAATCTAGGTATATCTAAATAATTGAAATCGAATGTTATCTAACTAAAATAACCCTGCAAGTAAAAAGGAGTTAAAAAGACTATCTAGATTGGAGTAAGAAATACCCTGAAAACAAGAAAAGTAGTAAACATCTGAAAAAGAAAAATCCTGAAAAACAGAAACACTGAAATAGTATCCTTCTAAAAGGGAAAGAATGCAATTAAATCCTGAAAAAGACTGCAATTAAATCCTGAAAAAGATGAGTTAAGAAGTGACGCTGAAAAAGAATATCTTCATGGTATACTGTAAATGAGCATGAGTGGAGATTACAAAACCTGCTAAAATAAGATCGTGTGGTATGAAAATCTTCTCAGGGCTCCTACAATAGAGAATAAAGAAATATAGTTTTCTGAAAGCTTGCTGAAAAAGATTATGTAGAGTTAAAGTCTTCTCAGAGCCTGCTGAAATATGAGTATAAAGAATAAAGTATTTTCAAAACCTGCTGAAAGAGAGTATAAAGAAATTAAATCTTCTCAGAGCCTGCTGAAAAAGAAAAAGTCTTCTCAGGGCCTGCTGCAAAAGAGTATGAATAAATAATCTTTTCAGAGACTGCCGTAAAACGTAATAAACCAGTCTTCTCAGGGCCTGACGCACTAGAAAATAAAGAGAAGTCTTTTCAGGACCGACTGCCCTAAAAAGAGATGGAAAAGTCTTCAGGTCCGACTGTTCTAAAAAGAGATAGAAAAGTCCTTTTAGGGCCTACTGCTCTAGAAATTAAAGAAAAGTCTTCTTAGGGCCTGCTGCACTAGAAATTGAAGAAAAGTATTTTTAGAGCTTACTGCAATAAAGCTTAAAGTCAAGTCTTCTTTGGGCCTGCAATAGAGTATAGAAAATGTACGGACTTCCCCTGGCCTTCTGCAATGAATTGTATAAAATTAAGTCTTCCACGTCCCACTAGGTCTGGAAAAGAGCTTAAAAATATCTAATCTCTAAATCCCCTACTGAAAAATGCCCGAGCTAGAAACCGAAAGATAAAACACAAAAATATTACTGGATCCTATGCATATCAAGTAGAGCCTCGGTGATTGCATTCATAAATGTGCCTAATAAATAGGCTTCGTGCCCGAACTCTATAACGGGGCTATCTGTGGGATAAAATAAAGTCTGCAACACAATATCCCCATGGCATGCCAGGGACGGGTTAGTTTTAGCACCATCTCCCCTGTCTGCGCGATGATCCGAATTGACACTGTCCGGGATCCAATTTCCAATAGGCTCTCCCCCTACGACCCGTACACGGATCTGTCTTGGGCAATCTGATCACAATTTCCCTACCAGAAAATGAAGTTGTTATGGCGATGGCACCCCCTTGGCTCCTGTGTAATATCTGGAAGGATGTCTATCATTAGCTGTATAGCAAAGTAAACCTAAGGGGATCTATTAGTAATCTAAGTGTGTATGTATAAACGCCTAAGACCAAAGACCACTAAGACTAGGCTGATCTAAATTAAAGTCCCAATCTATGAGGCTTATTCAAGTCACGTTAACAGTAGTCAAGGCCTTAAGGCCAATGGTCACAGGATCATGTCGAGATCCGGGATGTGACAGGTGACTGTGACAGGTGGCTCATGACAGTTGACTGTGACAGTGACTCGTGACAGTTGATATTCAACTAATGTCGGAGGTATAAGTGCCGCTTGACGCAAAGTTTTTTTAAACCGAATAATTAAAGTCCAAATAAAAATAATGCAAATTATAAAAGTGCAAGCCAATGTACGAGCCCGAAATATCTAACAACATGTCCGAGATATATTTAATCAGATGAATAGCACCGAAAACTATTTCGAACCAAAACCCGAAAGTAGGTCGGGTTAAGTGTGCTGCAGTCCGGTGGTAATGCACTGAAGTGATGTGAATCGGAATCTCATTGCCGCTCCAGTAGGTGGTGGGTAGGGGCCGGGGGTTCTCCCCCCCCCCCCCCCCCTCTAGGCACCTGAGCCAAGCCGTGCCCCCTGGAGTATACTCCAGTGTCTAATGCTATTTATCGTCCATGCCTGTGTGCGTCTGACAAGTCCCTCTCCCTGTGCACCCAACCGATAGATACAAATCGAATCCACTTGTTTACCAGGTCGGCTTAGCCTAAATTAGCTCTAAAAAATATTTACAAATGCAAACCACAAACCACATCAATGAGGTATTTTGCAAGGTATTTATGACGTGTGTGGCCCAATTAAATGAATTCCAATTTTAAGCCGGAAGATTATTGGCCTTTTTTTTATGATAAAAACCCGAACCCAATGTTAATTAACTGTAAAGTAGGTTTACCAAAATGGGTGGTAAACAACGTGTTTTGGTTTGTATACTTTTAGGTTGGTTCGTCGCAGTCGATTTGGTTTGAGCCTCCTGATGGTGTTGGCGTTCCATCCGATATAGCCTACTGGATCATGTGCCTTCCCGTCTGAACCTCCATAGGGCTATCCGCTCTCTATTTCCCCTTATCCATTGAACCAGAAAATGTAGACCCAATCCCTGACCCTGAGCCCCCCTTACAACGTGTGCTCATCAGGCCTGACCACCACAAATCTTGTTAGAGCCCATGGCTGGGGGCCCGACTTGTCACAATTAGATTGCTGCGATTTTCTCAACAGGATCAGGCCATGGCTGGCCGCCGCTTTTCCCCCCTGCTGGTCATTATATAACAGCATTACACACCAATTACTGGTCGCCAGGTTCCAGGGGCTGCTGGGGCACCCTGAATGAGCAGGAGCATTCTGCTCACATCTGCTCGCGAATCCAGTGGATTTGCTCGCTGGCCCTGAATGGCATACATGATCCCACATTCGCCGCCTTCTCTATTCCCCAACATTCTGCTCTCGCCCCTGTAAATTTACCCCGGTGACATGGAGAAAGCCACCCTTTCCGCTTCGGACTATACTAAATCTTTGGTATTACTGGAGCTAGTCTTTAAAAAGTACCCCATTTGCCCCCAAATATTCCCCTCCTGCTCGCTGACCGTTTACTTTCCTCCTCTAGCTACACACCCCGCTATAAGCCAAACTCCATTCCATTTCCTCTGCAAATATTGATTCTGACCCTGAAAGCTGCATGGCATCCCAGGAATCTTAAAGCCCGTGCTCGGGGTAAACGCCCCTTTTCTCTCACATTGCAATAGGCCTAGTAGTGTAGGCTAACCGTGGAGTGGAGCAGTGGTAACCTACCTGTGCTCCCGGCGCCTGCTCTGCCTGCTCTGCCGCCATTGCCCAGCGCCCAGGCCGTATATACCTGCCGCAGGTAAACAACATGACCTTCTCGGCAGGAAGAGAAGCTTCCCGTGCAGCCTGACGAAGGCAGCAGGCACTAAAAAGCCCCCGAGAAGCAAACAAACACCCAGTGACATTTTGAGGAATGTCGGTCGGCCTGTGTCGTTTCATTCTAAAAACGGGGACAGTCGCGACATCCGATGCCATTTTTAATTCCCGGTGCCCTTTCCATCGACAGAGGACGTCTGCCTCTGACGTCTGACTTCCCCATAAGGAATATGCCATATATGGGTTAAGCCATATATGGGGCCTCCAAATATGGGTTACCCATATATGGGTTAAGCCATGTAGGGAGGGCTGACGCCTCAGGGACGTGGGCCCTGGCTGTTGTAACCTATGTGGGGCCTGCTGACGTCTGCAGCAGCAGGAAATGATGCAGACGGATGGACTGACTCCATTTGGCACGGGAGCTGCTCGGAGCTGCTGACGGAGCAGCTCGGCAGGCCCGGGGTCAACCGCTGCCAATCACTCGGCCGGATGGGGGAGCTGTTATGTAATGAGCACTTAATCTCCCATGTCTGCTTCCGCCTGCAGCCCCCAACCCACTAACCTACATTCCGACCCACCCACCCATGAACAGGTCATTAACGCTGTCATAATGCATTCTATAGACCTAAATACCTAGCATAACCTATGCCTAGCGGTTTAAAAGCCAGATCAATTTACTTCCATGCAAATGATGCGTTAGCTGTAATAGCACTTATAAAGCCTACACTTACTGTTCAAGATTGATGTTTCTTTTCTGAACCCATATAAATTTACTCTACATAGCCGACATAAAACCCAATCACTTAAGTAAAGATCCCTGTCGCTGTCTTCAGAAATTGCCTGTCACTCCTAGTGCGAATACCCTGAATAGTGTGAGCCAATGAGACTACCGGTGGTCGGGACCAAGCTGTCCTGGGCCTATACCATTAGTGGTGACCACGACGTCACCCAGCTGTCACACCACATTAGCCCGCGCCTTACCCCACTTCCCCTATACTACTTACTCTGATTCTCGCACCCCTCCTCCCCAACTTCCCTGAATTAACCTTACGCTACACACAGCCTCCAGCCCCTCCTCCAGCGCCTACCACGTTGCCAACCTGATGTACTCAGGGTCACTTATCGCAGGTCAATAAAATGATAATTTCCGTCCGGGGACATAATCAAATCTGCATGCAATCTACATGCCTTTAGACGCGGATCGACTGGGTGATTGAAGCTGCGGGCTTCGCCACTGGCACCGCCGCGGCCGCTGATTCAATTCTGATACCGACAAAGCAGAGAATCTGATTCCCTTAACGTACGAGCCGAGTAACAATATAGTGGCTACATAGACCGATGTGCCAGTCGCTGCTATAGTTGGTCTTTGGTCTAATATCAGGACGCCTGGCGTAATTTTGAGGTCTAAAATTAGTTTCTATGGTTTTGACTGTTCGAGTATTGAAATGAAGTCCATACCGACGTATGCATGAATTTGATAATATGTCCATGGATTTAATTTTGATAAGATTGCTTTTTTCTGTTGCATTCAATCAAATGTGTTCGGTCTAGAAATTAACTGCCTGAACTATGCTTTTCTGGTCCCGCTGTCTGTTGATATATCGCGTTTGGTGATAAAATAATTAAATGTAGTGAATTCCGAAAAGCGAACTAGTTGAATAGTCTCTTCTACAAGAAATTTTGCAACCGTAGCATTGTACTAGAATGATGTTGTACGAATAGATATTTGAATCTCCAATTTCGAAGTGATCTGTGTCCATGATGAATATTAACTTTTAACCATGGATTTTAGTGTAAAAATCATAAACATAAAGATTTCCTTTTTGAAGCATTCAATTTGAATGCATAATTACCGAATGAAAGATTCTAATCGCCTTTTGGTGATTACAAAGGGGCTTCGCCATTTAGGAGGAAGCCTTATTGTATAAGGGGAGAGCCTATTGTTGTGTGATGTCCTTGTCTGAAAATCAAATGCTTCTAAGTTTAGTAAGTCAACTATAAGTACTATCATTTAAGCATGACCGATACCAGCAGCAGGAGCTTTGACCAGCCTTTAAATCAATGAATAAAGGCTGCAAATGACATGACAAAGGTTGTGAATGCACCAAGTGCCTGCACCTTTGCATGTACCAAGTGGTCGATAGAGTTTCTTGTCGACCAGGTGGTGCTCCCTGCTGCTGTTGGTGTGTGTTCACTGCCTGTAAGAATAATACAAGGTTATCACACACGGTCATGGTAAGTAGGCTGTGGGGGGAAGATATGTACACAAGTAGGGCTATTAATAACACCTGCAAATCGATGCAAAATTAAAGTTATCCATGGATTAATTAGCTGGGCTGGCCTTGGAGGTCGATGTTTGATGCCTGGTGAAGATTGATTTTCTATACCTGGGTTTTCTTCCTGTGTGGTTGAGTTGCCTGTAAGTGATGGTTGACGGGAAAAGCTTAAGTTAAAAGTGCTAGACTAAATATAGGTATTACCATATTAAGACAGCGGTGTATTTATAGCGAGGTATAACTGGAAGTAAAAATATACATGTAACACAATTGATCCATTTTGTCAGTTTTATTTCTGAAAATGAACGAAGCATGATATTAAATGGTGATACATGGATGCCAATTAGGCATGATACAACAATATGTCTTGGGTTCAGGTAATTTTAAGTCCACTTAGAACTTAAAGTCACTGACTGAAAAACAAATAAAAGTTGTTCGCCATTCGACAAACCATACTTCCGGTCTGCTAGGCAAGTTACAAATCGACTTTCAAACAAGTCAATATCTGCACATGTTGTCTCTATCAGAATACATTGGTTCAGTTCTGAAAATAGAGACGAAGTTAGGTAAATATAATCCAATGGGGAGTAGTCGCACATCCTTGAAATTGCTGAAAACGGCGATGGAGATTAATACGATGTCCTGAGCGTTGTTAAAGCTGGCCGCGATTACCACAGTGTTTGAAGCTGAACAGGTTTAGCCTGGAACCTATACTACAGGTGGGCCCAGGGTGTAGCCGCTAAGGTGTTTCCACCGACTACCTTCACTCTCTACCACTCTCTTCTCTCACACCTGGCCGACACACCTGGGCACCCGTACAGGTAGACAGGACGTAAAGTGTTCTAGCTTACCTGGCCTGTGGTCGGTACAGATGTCGGTCTCTCTGCAGGCTGCGCCCACCACACTAAGACTGTCTTTGTCGTAACGTGCCGTGAAATGTCTGGCATGCTCGACGAAGAACCTGCTGCAGAGGATCAGATGATCCTGCCACATCTGCCGATCCATGGCGATGGGTCGATCTTTCAGGTGGCCTGGCCAGAGTTGTTCAGGCGGCCCGGGCAGAGTTGTTCAGGTGGCCCGGCCAGAGTTGTTCAGGTGGCCCGGGGAGGAGACCTCAGCCCCGCCGTCGACCAGCACGGTCAGGGCGGCGGGGGACGACGACGACGATGTCGGCCGGGGAGAAGAAGAAGACGAGGGTAGAATGTAATTAAATCCACCCATCTACCAGTCAGCTAGCCTCCGTCCGAGGCGGCGGCCAGCCGGGCAGGAGGCTGCACGACCGCCATAGTCCGGCAGTGTGCGAAGGCCTCACAGCCCGCTGCCGCTTGCTCCACCACACCTGATGTTATCCCGACTCTTGCTCAAGGCTCTCTCGTCTTCTGCCGTCCCACCGAGGTCTACTTATACTCCCCGAGCTCTGACGACAGCAGCCCCGCCGGGTTTCCGGACACTTCCTGCCGCCTCAGCGCTGGGGCCGACCCGCCACTGCCGGCCAGGCTAATTCTGTGGCCGACAATCCCACCGACGTAGCGGAAACGGCCGGAAAAAGCCACACGCTTAAGGCAGTTCCCGATTTAGCCGGCCGGTGCGCCTTAAATGGAGACTCCTTATAGGGGAGGCGGGATTCCGGCGAGCGGCCGCTTAGCACTGAGTGTATGGAGCAACTCACCGGGTCTAACCTGGTGACGTCTGGGGTTGGCCGGGCGTGGGTTTCCCGGACCCACCACCACCTGGTAATTCCGCCCTACTTTGGCCGTGAGCTACTCAGAGCTGCTCACCCAAGGTGCCTGGTATTGGGGGGCAGTGGGAGCAAGTGGTGAGCAGCTCCAGGCGTGCTATACCAGACACCGTGTCCCAGACCTGGCCCCACTTTACTGCTTCCTGCTGCGGTTATAAGCAGTTCATCAATAACCTACCAACTATACACTATACCTCACCGCCTCCAGGCCGCGTGTCCCGGGCCATAACCTGCCATACAGGGTTACTCCTGGGCGTGTCTCGGCTGGCTGATAGCTCCAAACCGCTTTTACTGCCCTCCAGGGACTTTGATAATGCTCCAGACCACAAACAAACTATTCTCCAGGCGCTACAACCAAGTATCCACCCCTTCTATAGCAGAGGCCCTGTATCCTAACTGGGGTGGCAGCCAGTGGTATGGGGAGACGTACTGGAAGCGTTGACTTCCTCCAGATGTACTACCCTCCCTCCACGCTGCGCTCTGCCAACCACATGGCTTCCTCCAGACCGCTGGCAGCTCCTCCAGCACTGCTCCTGGTTCCTACCCCTCCTGGTGGTGTCCTCCTCCAGCGCCTGGTGGTACCCGGCCTATGCATCAGCCTGCTGGGTATGCACGACTGGCGCCAGCGGCAGTGATGGAGGGTGCGGCAGGGGGGTTGATCCCCAAGTTAATGCATGCGTCCTCCAGGGTGAATAAATCCCCCACAGGTCTATTGATGGCCGCCCTTTCCCCGCACTACAAAGGACATCTTTCACAAAGGCACTCTACGCTAAGGCTGGTCTATGATCATAACCCTGGTTCAATAGTCCTTAATCCACTATGATAAGTAATCTCAAAGCGTATCAAGTTTTATTCTTTTCTATTTCAGGGATAACTCTTCATAATCATTAACTGTTTGTCTTTTTTATGAAAGGTACAATCAATTGAATGGGACTTTATTACAAAGCCACAGAATAGGAAGCCACAGTTGGAGAGGTTTCACAAGTCATTTGAGCTAGATCTGTGCTGTTGCCGTCTTTGATTTTCTTTTGGATCCAACGTCTTACTAGAGGTTCTTTGATGTGCGCGGCTTCAGTGCCTACGTTGACATCCTACTTGGGTACAAATGGTACCCCTCGCAATATGAATAGTACGGTGCTGCAACCCATATCATTACCAACCAATAGCAATTCAAAGCCTCCACACAACTAACACTCATGAGACTATTGAGTACTTCCCTCACAACTACCACCAATAAGACTACAAAGTAGTTTTCCCACAACTACCGGAACCTACAAGACTACAAAGTAGTCATTATACAGCTACCACTCGTGTTACTGTCAAGTATTTTTTTCCTCAAATGAGGTTTTAACTTACAGAATATTCTGCAACTGCAAGCATGCACATAGGGCTGGTCCACAAGGGATATTTGTTCAAAGTAGTAGGCCTATACATTGTATTGCTTTATTACGCGCAAAGGGGAGTGGGACGTGGTAGTTTCTGTGTGCATGTCTGCCGTCTGGGGTGGTTTAGGAGGCGTCTTGGGAGGCGGGCAGGGGTCGGCGCCCCTCGCCTCATCGACTCACATCAAAGAAACCGTGCATACAGCCAGCTACCTTTGGCGGGGGGCCGTGTCACGCAGGAGGCGGCTCACGACAAACCCTTTCTCTTTCCTCCAGCACCCCCACCTCTTGACTTCCTCCAGTGCTCCCAGTACCACCCATACCATCACCAACACCGCCCTTCTCTTTGATGACCAACCGATACCAAATCCATTTATAACCTCCTGCTTCCTGCGGGATCCGGTCATTATTGACCATCGCAGGGCGCGTTTGATCCCGGTTTGCCTTCGTTAGAGGAGGGTTGTGGCCACTCTGTGCTAGTACCACCACCCCACCCCCACCGACTACTCCTACACCCCCACAGCCTTTTCTACCAGTCGATTTACTCTGTTCTCTGGCGAACAACTGAAGCGGCAAAGCACGCCATCTTCCTCCTCTGATGGGTTCACTTACAGCTTTCTGTACACCGCCTATAACTGCGTCTCCTAAAGCCAAAGGCGTTGGTCAATACGATAATCACAGGACGTGGGATGGGTTCTATGGGAGCGTTTTACTATTGTGTCCGGGTTTGTCTTTATCAAGAATCGTTTTTCATCTCTAAATCATGAAAATCAGTAAACTAATTGTATTGTAGGCCGATTGTTGATAACTAACTAAAAGTAGTTTGTAAACATCTGCCAACGCTAGCATAACACCTGAACCATAACGTGCTTCCTTATTTGTCTTTGATTGGAGAAACAGAACCATTCATATCCGTGTTCTACGTGGTCAGTTGTTGTCTCAGGACACATCAAGGTAAACACATTAAAAACAATTCAAATCGAGTAAGGAAAGGAAACCAATTGTCAAATCAATGAGGACCAAATTTGACAGAGGAACCACTTGTCCCCATGGTTCAGGGAGTGCAGTGATCTAAATCTGTTAATCACAGACCAGATTAAGAAGGTAGCACTATATTAGGAGCTCTAAATCGACATATCCCTCCTCTTCACGCCCTTGAAGCTCTAATATTAGTAACACAACTCTAAGGATTGCCTCCTTTCTTCAGGCCTAATCTACAAGAATAGAAACGGAAAAACCCAGAATAGCTCGCGGAGGAACCGGGATAACCATAAGCTGCTCGAGAAGAACTAATTAGAGGTGATATCAGAGGAGGGGCCGGCGGCGGTGAACGTGATGAGCTGCTCCTGTTTGGTGCTGCGAGCAGCTCACAAGACGTCGGCCGAGCTGCTCTGACGGAGGCCCAGGGAGGGCTCCCCATTGGCTGCAGCGTGAGTCGGAACTCACCTGGCTCATTTTGGCAGAACCCATAAAGGGAATGAGATCGTCAATTATTATCGTCATCACGGGTTGCGGACGTTTTCAACGATAAGGGCAGTCCTAAAAAGACCGTCACGACGGCGAGCCATTAGATATGGACAATATCATTTTTGGATCTTTCATTTTTAGCATCTTTATTTCTGTCTTGAGTCTGCTCTATATCTGTTCAGATACATTATGGGTGGTCCTTCCAAATACTGTCGCAGGTTAAATGGGTCCCCGGGTTTTCTATTGTTAGAAGCTTAAATTGCGATATGGTATCTTAATAGCTTTGACGATTGAAGTAACTTTGGCCAAAGACAGAATGTGCTATTGTTGGCACAACCACTATAATATGGAGCTCACTGACCTGAGTTGCGTATGGGAATGTACATCATGGTCCTTGAATATTGTGCGGACCGTTTGTGACTGTGTGTTCAACAAACTGTGTATTGATTTACATATGGCGTTCGGTCACTTCAGCCCAATGAATAACCACATAGCCCACACTCCAGTCTATTGACAGGTTATCATAGAGGACTCCGTGACGGCGTAACTCGCAATACGTATATCGGACCCGTATATCTGCTGAGCTATAGGGTCTCTGTTCCCAATCAATGAATGCCCGCCACTTTACATCACTTTAGAAACTAAAACCAATTCACTCATTTCAACATTTGGAACCAACATCAATTCAACCCTACCGCTTTCTCATTTCTGTATAACCCAATCCATTATCTTTTAATGACTTTTTCCGTTTTTATTTAATCTAATTGAATGCTTAATTTAATCTCACAAAAGTGAAATGTATAAAACAAATTCACACAAATTTTCACATATTTTTTTTCAACAACTTTTTTTCACAATGTGAAATGTATACAAGTACCCGAATGAACCGCTAAAGTTTTTCGATTCTGACTGACCGCTGATTCAGCGTAATGACCACACTCTTTGGGTCGGGTGCGGTTGACGCGGCGGCCACTGGACCACCAAAGTGAGGTAGGATTGACCCTGGAGACCTGGAGATCCGGGCTGGTCGGTCGGCCTCTCCTCCAGTGCCCTGCCCGGAGGTCCCCGGGGTGGCGGAGACCGACTGGGGAAGGTCCGCCCCCTCACCTCCCGGATCAATGGCTTCTGATCGCCAGCTCCTCCCGGTGGGCTCAAGGGGCAGAGGTGGGGGTCGGGGTAGGGGCCGGATCGAACAGATTAGGAAAGTGTCACATAGCAGTGGTACCCCATGCTTCTCTTGGGTTATAACTGAGGACATTCGATCCCAAAATATCCCACTTATTTGTATGCCTATTCAACATGTCTATTTTATTAAAACTTATTCAGATGCACCAAATTATTGCGCTTACAAACTGGTCAAATATTTCGGTTAAAAACAACATGTAATAGCCCACCAAAAGAGAAAAAATTCTATAATGGAGAACAACCATCAAGTCCGCAAGTGTTAAAAAACGCGCCAGCCCGGAGAATAGACTCCAGTGTCAGTGGATGCAATCTCCACTCACAGGACAACACCAATACCCCCTGGAGGCTCCTGGGCATGGTCCGCCGACGGTGTCGGATGTTGTCGCGCTGTCGCTGACCTGTCTGTATACCCACGGCCGCCCAGGAGGCCCTCCAGGCTCTGCTCCAGGGCCGGCCGTTTGTAGTCAGACCAGGTGGGGGCTGAGCCATCAGGGAGGTGTACTTGTGGACAGCTGCAGGCCGACACGCCAATGCCTCATTGACTACCGCTTGGCCAGGGCTTAAGGGCCACTGCTCCACTAATGGCTGGGCTGACGTTTGTTTTTCCACGTCTCCATAGAGAACCTATTTCAAGCGCAGAAGAGTTTGCTTCTTTACCACCAAACCAGAGTAAACCATACCATCAAGCAGGATTAATACTCTCCTATAGAGTAACATTGTGTTTGATACATTATGTTAACCCTGAAAATATATCATTTGGAAGTGTATTTCTAGTGTTTTAAATTGATTTTATTGATGGAAAAAAATTGGGAATGGCTCAATACTACAGTTCATAAAATCACTATCTAACTTAGTTTTAAGAGGTGGGATGATCATGGTTCTTCATTACCAAGACCAAAAGACCCCCCAGTAATGGGTAGATGGGGGCCGGTCAGTCAGAACCCTCTGAGTTATGAGTATCATCCTGACGGGGCTGGGGGGTGCAGGAGGGGAGGCGATGACAGATCTCCGGTCCTCCAGGGCGGGGCGGGATCAGGCCACCTCCGTGTGAGCACAAGTCACTGATGGATGGGCCTGAAGAGGTCAGGTCGTCAGTCAGCCCACCGTGGAGGACGAGGGCACGCTGTTGTGGGGACGGAGGGGTAAAGTTGGGGTCTTCTGGGGTGATGTCTTTATAGAGAATTACAGAGTGGAAGAAATCGACATTTCCCGAAATATAGATTGCAAAAGTGAAGGCAAATGGTCGATAGATTTGACGGAGAAGCACCATGCCAAGTAAGAGTCCTTTGCAGTACTGAACGCTAAGTTTTCATTCATAGATATTGTGTTTATTCTAGACAAATCAACAGGACTGCCAGTAGGTGTGACACGAATCTGTCATCAAGCTCTTTACAAACAAATCACGTCATCTAAAATGGTACCTGGGGCACCTGTGATTAATTGGTTATGGGTCTAACAGCCAATTCATGTTCCACTTCCGCGCCAATGACTGCCTCATTCAAAACAATGAAGTGCGGCTAGCCGCAAATAATTGTTGTTTTCCGCTCGCGATTCATTAACCAGACATTTGGCGTTGCTCTGGTGTAAACGTCTCACCTCTGACCTCATTTGACCACTGTCAACCACCAACCTGTCTGTTCAGACTGGACACCTATTTCCCACCACACTGGGGCATTGGGTCGCATGTATGAGGATACTCAAGTCAATCCTTCCACGTCACCCCACAGGTCTACCAACCTAAAACAGCCAATTCGAGTGCAGAACCCAAACCTATGTTCCCTTTCTGGGTCAGTCAGATTTCTGTCTACGTTAAAAGAGATAAGAATACCTCGCAGTTTCTTATTTTACCTTGGAATGATCCAGAATTAGAAACACATTCTATTTCCAGTGGGACGAATCCCGTGGGAGTTTCTATACATAGGCACAGCAGTTCTATACATAGTACGACGGGTTATTAATAGTGAGGGGACTCCTCCTGAAATGCCCATCTATAGCGAGAGGCTGGTTGTGTCCGGGAAAAGGCAGGAGGATGGGAGCTCCGTCAGCATTATGCTTGACGTCAGAGGTGGGAGTGGGCCCTAGTTGCTGAGGAGGCGCAGAGCATTATGCCTGGTCGTCATCGTGCCGCAGTGCCTTATCGGGCCGTCCTTCCCAGGTAAGGGCCGGCCCCCAGAAGTGCTGTCACAGCAGGACTGCTGCATGCACAAAACTCCCTCCCACCTGTTCGCTCATCTTCGGGAGCTGCTCCCATAGAATGAACACTGCGAGCTGCTCGCCCCCCCTCCCCCCTCACTCGACCCCAACCTACCCACTTTTCCTTCCGCCATCATGCTGCGGCGCCCTTCACAAGATTTCAAATTAGATAGATGGGTTTTAAAAGAATGTCAAGACCTGCAGGTTCTTCCGAATCAATGGTAATTACTTGCGTCAGATGCCGCGCAACTAATATGCTTCCATCCGTGTATTAACTATCAACATTTCTCCATGTGCATGGTGTTCTTCACGGCAAGTGTATTGGGTTGAACCCAAGGTATCTTGTTATAGAATTTAATCGGCAATTACCTTTCAATTTTGCATATATAATATTAAACCTATTATAGACAAAAGTAACTAAAAAGGTAAGTAATCTCCATTCAAAGCATCAGTTTCAGAGTTTTCCAAGATGGCGGACACGGCTGTAAGGGGGACCTCCTCGGGTAGGGTCTCCTAATGCGTCAAACAAAGAAAGTCGACAACGGAGATTCTGAGGACTAATTTTGGACATCTCAAGCTAACTTTAAAGCCGACTGCTGATTCGCCGACCACCCTGGAGGCGGAGAATTAGGCTAAGAGCCTTGAGACCCAGAATGAGGAGGGCGGGAATTAAGGTTCGGCACCCAGCAAGGAGTAGCCATGGCGTCAGCACTGCGCTATTTAAATAATCTGCAAAGGATGGCTTTTTAAAGAACCGTATTACAGGCATCTCTTTTTGGAATTGTCTTTTAAGGTCTGTAAAAAAAGAACTATTTATTTCGTTCTGGACGACTCTGAGAACAATAAATTCGTTTTCGGGTAACTGGAACCGTTGGTACTTAATGTGAGAGGTGCTTCATCCATATTTAAAGGCAGGGACTGAAATGGGAACTGTTTGCGAGTCTGAAGACGCACGCTGTCGGCGAGACCGTCACGACAGAATAAGGAGAATTATTCCAGTGCACTTAAAAAGATGAAACCATGAATAACCATCAATTAATTATTTTGTTAGCTGGCATAAGACGCTTTTCTCTGTTTGCCTCGCTAGATGAACAATCGACGTAATCTTAATTTAAACAGTGCAATTCCTCCTCAATATGGAGCCGCTCGCTCCCTCATCTTCTCAAATGAGATGGGAAATACACTGATAAGATTTAGAAGACCAACATCCTTGAGGAGGTATTGCACCTTAGACCAAAACTACCCAATACAGTAGAAGCAAATGAGAAGGTACAAGGTATATACCCCTGGGACACAGATAGCATGCTTCATTTATTGCTGATTGGCTGGTACAAGTCACGAGGGACAAATACCAGTCTCTGATTGGCTGATAAAGGTCATGTGGGGGCCTTCCTTGGTCCCGATTGTCAGAGTGATTAGGGGGTGGAGGTCGGGGATAGGTTAGGGCGGTAGACGAAGTTGACGTCTTGGGAACAGCTAGTTTCTTGGGATTTGGCCCTTGATACGAAATAAGCTGACTACTTCTGCTTCCTCATGCGCACTTTCCCCATGGGACTAGGGAGCGGGTGGGGTTCTGTTACTACGTGCAAGGAATAGAAATGAAAGACGATAGGGCACTAGTTACTCGTCGTTTTATCCATGTCCACTGTCTCAACAAGACAAATGTTTAGGCTTATTTGGGAAGGTGCACTATTTTATGTATGTATAGTTTGTTTTTGTATATTTTGTATCCATGTTTAAAAGTTTATGTATTTTCGCATTTGTTTTTCTCAATCAGTCCTTTCCTGGGTAGTCTACAAGGTTACGTCGATACAGTTAGTCACGGCTATCCAAACATATTTCTTTTTGCTACCTAGACACCTACATGGAAATCCCACCAGGCCTGTCAGATGGACACTTACCACAAACCACTGTAGGTGAGCGAGTATGGAATAATACAATGTATCCATTCTCCAAGCAGTGAGCGTAGGCTTGCCTTGGCCCGGTGAGTGCGACATGATTGAATCATGGCAGCTGCCCCAAGGTGACCACCCGGACCGGCCACTCACACCCAGGCCATACCACCCAGGCCATACCGAGGACAAGGCTGCGGTATGAGCTGCTCGCCTTCTGCTCATCAGCTAGGTCGTTTACGCGGGCACAGCTTCGCCTCAGGGGCTGTTTTGGCTGAAGTATATAAGTTGCCTTGACCTAACTGTACGTCCGTTATTCGTGCTACTCCCGATCTAAAAGATGAACATTTTCTTCACAAAAAACATATTTTCTAAATACACGATCAGAATTCGCTTTTTATTACCAGATTTTAATTTTGAGACATTATTTCATTTCCCCTAAATTCTAAGAAACTTCTCAGAGTATCAATCGTGTCGAAGCTGCATTGCATGCACAGGGTTATCTTACATCGCGTGCATTTCTCCCTGCCCCAAAGAAGGGCTCGTCACTATGGACCTCTTTGCATAGAAACGGGCATGTCCGAAGAACCGGTCAGGCAGGAATGGGCGTACCAGTGGCCAGTAATGACGCCTCAACTGCTACGGCCCTCCTCCTCCATGCATGCCCGGAGAGGAGCTATGGACGACAAGAGCAGCTCGGCTGTCCTGGACTGCTCTATAATGATGGCGCTTGGAGGACAGGTACTGGAGGAAGGGAGCGATGGGGAGGGAGCAGGAGGAGTGCATGGAGACAGCATGGGCTGGCACCTGGAGCAGCAGTTGCACACCAAGCCCCCTACTCCATGCACTCCCCGCCATGTCCCACCTAACCACCAGCCCTCACCTGCGTCAAATTGCCTCCAGTCCCAATGCCCTGGAGGAGCGTCTCACTCTTCTTACTCTAAACGACCACAACAGTCTGTGCTGCTAGACAGATCTCGTATCATTTCATGCAAAATGGATGCAGAATGGACCGAACCGCTTTCAGCCAATTTGAAATTCATGATAACGAGACATCAAGATTGTGTTCCACTAAGGGGAGTCTCTGTGTGACAAACATGCAACCAATAGAATTGATGGTTATTCCATATTCAAGCTTTGTAATATAAATGTAATAGCTCTTGTATCTTTTCTTCAGTATGAACAGCCTACAGCGAAACACTGAAATGATATCAATACGACAAGCTGGCCACGCTATACGTTCTGCTTACCCAACGATTAAGCGCGGCTTCACCAATGATGAATTAACCCTGACGTATTCATGTGTAAATGTGATAGCTTTATAAATCAGGCTACGGTTGATTATTTCCACATTGGTATGGAAAAGCTAGGCCTAATGAAATTCAAACAGCGGTTCGCTTATCAATACTAAATTCTGGCCGCAGAAAGATGGGGTCCATATTGCCCAGAGCTGCACAGTCTCACACTTAATTAGTCCGCATGCGATGGGTTTTAATGAGCAGGCCTTTGTCTTTCAATTACTGCCTCAGTAAATCAGGGACTGTCGGATAAATCGACACTAGGGCGCTGTTCTAGAAGCGTAACGGGGAGCGTTGATTAGAAGTGGGGGTAAGGTGGGGGCGCCATCAACACAGGGGATTTCACACTGACAAGGTGATACATCCCACGCCTGCCGCCTCACTGTCCGTATTGTTTTAGAGAAAAAAAACATCCTTAGATTATGGAGGAAAAACATGCTCTTGTTCACACGTTATTAATTACGATGACAGGAACAATTTACGCTGGGCGACCAGGGTCGTTCCGTTGTGACAGTCTCATTTAACTTCACCGGGAATCTCAAGTAATTTCGACAATCGGAACTAGCCGTTTGTCTTTCAAACTTAACTGCCAATAATAGATTGTCCTTGGCCATCCACAGCCATTAAACGTCAGTGGTGACGTCTTTCAATGTGGAAGTAATTAATGTTATGTCCTCCTCCCGCCGCCCCTCCAGGATCTCCGGCGCCTAGGTTTTACTTCAATCGAAACTTTTAGAATGACAAAAGTGATTAAAATATCGCGAACTACTCTTCGAAGCAAATCTAAAATTTACTGAAATGTTAAAAAAATTATCTTCCATATATCTATTGAAGATAATAAATAAATTAGGTGCAATTAGATAAAGTATTAATAGGATAATTTTATTGGAAAAAATCAGCAGATATTGAGTTAAATCCCTTTTTAGGTTATTTTTGCGACGAGTGGAGACGCAGAAAAGTTGTTTGTCTGACATTCGGCTCGCTCTCTCTCTCCCGCACGCTGCTGCCATTTGCCCTTCCTACTGCCAACGGCAATACGGCCAATTAATCGCCCATAGGATCTTGGCATTTCTGATCAAATTAGTTCTCACTTTCCTGTGGAAGTCAACATTTGCCAGGCCCGACGGTCGGAGAGGAGACCCGGCCTTCCGTCCAGGGTCTGCCAGGAGTGGCGACCGGAGGGTGCCCAGCCATCCAGTGCGACAAATTGAAAACACAATCTCCGTTATCTATTTATAAGACGATCTCCCAGGCTAGAGAGCCCTCCCCCCTCCCTCCCTACCATCGACAGGCCTTTCCTACAAACCACTCAATTCCTGTTTACCAATTTCGAGTCTGGCCCCTGGGATCTATTCCACGAAAATGATCTTGTAGAATAACGGAAAAAATAGAGTAGAAATGGTCCAGGGCTCTTACCAGGGGGTTGGTTAGTCTTGGTCATGTTGGTATTAATGTTCGGATCTTCATTGCGTTCTTCCATTCTGACACCACCAAGTATATAGTCCGACAACCACTACTGTTACTTTCCCTGAATTTCTAGAAGCCTAGAAATGAGTTAGAACACCCACGGACAAGACACCCACTGCTTCCAAACCTCCCCATCTTCGCATTTCTGTCAGTTTTCTCTACTTGTAAAAAATCTTTCATATTTGATGTCTTCTTATGTATACTAGAAGTACTGAATGGAGTTTTTAGGAGGTGACATGCTTTGCACTGTATCTGGTACCGCCCATATTGGTCATCGAAACGCTGGTATATGTCCTCCACCCCCGCATTCTGACTAATAAATACAAATGTATGTCAGGCCAAGGATTCGGTATGGATACTGGGTTAATGGACACTGGCAGGGGTCAACCACAGGAGCAATTCTTCTTGTTTTCACCCATTTCCGATATTTTCCTGACAGAGTCTCTTATGACAAACAGATAATATGTCATTGTCACAGAAAGGAAATGTTGACGTGAAGAAAACGTACTCGTTTCTTGGACCTGGATCCCCTGGTATACATTTACAATCCTCGCCCTAGATTTTAAAAAAAGTGTTCATTTTCTCAGGCCAACAGGATGTCCTGAGCTTTTTCTTATCCTTATTTTTCTTTACTAAATCGGGGAAGAACCGACATCAGCATCCTTTCTCGTGGGCAGAACAGGACCCTACAGAAGAACAAGCCCGCACATGTCGATAGCTCGTTTCAATCCTGTCACCCTACACCCTGACCGATCTCAACAACGTGTTTTTTCTCCATGGGAGAGTCCACACATTTCCCTCTTATTATTCTGTCTGCGAATCACGTACTCTGGTACAGTTTCCTAGAATCTCCACCAGGTGGCCACCCACTCACCGTGGGATGTTTGTTGCCAGGGCCAATCCCTGACTTCTAATAGTTTTTTAGGTTCCTAATCCCTGACTTCTAATCGCTTTTTAAGTTTCCTAAGCCGGCCCAGAAAACCTCCTTGTTTTGGGCGTCACGGGGTGGTGGTGGTGGCCCCTAGCGGACCTCCTTTGAAACTCGCAGCAAAGATGATTGATAACACTTCAAGATCGGGGAAGTTCTGACGATATACACCTTATGAAGATTTAATTTTGCCGAGAAAATGGGTGAATTATGACGGAGAGGTGGCGGGGGTTGCTGTCATCCGTCTGACCCCGTGAAAGTTACACCAGACTCGCCGGGAGGTAGCGGTGCGTTCTCATTAATCATACACAGCCTAGAGGGGAGGAGCACCCTTCACTCTCTAAATTATAAAAAGAAAATGAAAAGAAAGTAGCGAGCTATATTATCTGGGGTTGATTGTGATCGGAATGATAAAAACACAAATAAAGTACACTTGATAAAACAGCTGTCAAAAAATACTATAATAATTTTTGTTGAATGTGCTCCCATGTTATGATCTTGGTAATAACGTGCTAAAGATCCATCACACCAGTATTCCCCCTGCCAGCCTAAAACCAACCAGATCACGAAGAAAACGGTTAATGAGGAAAAACTAACCATGTTAAAAACCAGCCCGCTGAGCGCCTGGTGTCTGATGCGGTCATAAAGGTGTCATCCCTGGGCTCCTGATCTCCCCCGACCCGGGCTCCAACCTTTATTTATCTGCCCCTTTACATGTGTTTATCAATGGTAAAAAGCCGGCCAGTTGCCGTTTACAGACCCCACTCGCTAATTTCATCGTCTTATCAGGTGCGAGCAGGCGGCGGTCAGTGGGGCCTCCGGTAAAACGTGGCCCGCCTCGGGTCTGAACGTCAGCCCCCGTGGGCTACTTAGCCAACCGAGAAAAAACTGGTTAACGAGGCCCGGTGTGCAAAATTAAGGTTAATTGTGCTGTTGAAATATGTGTTAAATATCTCTTTTTTTATTATTACTTTTCATTTGTCAGATTCATTGAAAACCACTGACTTAATTTTAATCTAACATACATTGTCTAGGTTGGCTAAATTTCTAGTTAGGCCTATACCTACACTCATGCTGCAAGATATAATCACCAGACACTGGGGCACCGGGGAGAACATATCACTGACCTGAGATTGTTACCCAGTGACAACTAAAACCTTTAAACAACTGGGACTATAAATTGATACAGACAAATAATAATCTAGGAGCAGAACTTCATATCGCTAATGAGTGTAGGTCTCCGGGGGAGCAGCTCGCAGACTCCGGCGTTACTCGCCAGGTGTCGCGGTGATGAGGGGACGCTGGAGGCGCCGCTGGCTCAAAGATCTGAGGCCCCGGCATGGTTTATCTCCAGGCACGAGTCGTTCGTCATCGTGCTCCCCATGAGCTGCTCACGCTAAAGATAACCCGAAGCATTGTGTTCCACTCGCTTCCGCTCCCCCACTTAGACCCCTCCACCTCTTTTACTCTTTTTCCTTCTTTTAAAAAAAATCTTGGACTTCTACTAATAGCTAGGCCTATTTTCTTGCAACAGTCTGACGGGCGTTAAATAACAAATTAGGCGAATGGAATATGCAAGAACAGTCTCATTTATAACAAGCCATACTTACGGAAAACATAATACACTGGATTCTTTTGCTTATATTATTGATCGGAAAGTTTGCTTAATTCAGTTTGTGCATAGACATACATGTTATATATGTCTATGGTTTTGCTTTGTTTTTCTTTGGTGAACCCATGTCGGCTATACAAAAAACTTGAGTTACCTAGCCTTACCACTAACCTACCTTTCGGTTGGGTATTTCATTAACCATGATTCTTTTTAATACACGACCAGATGACGTTAATTCCTGTGTTAATCGCCTAGACTGTAAGAAACAGTTTCTGTGACTTAGTCAAGAGGAGTAAAAGTCTAGTTAAGTAAAGTGACACGTACATCTATACATACTCCCCCACCCCCTCCCCCCCCTACTCCCACTCCCTCTCCTACCCCCTTACACTTACCCCACCGTCAAACCTGCCGTCACCCCTCGTAGACCAGAGTCAGAAGTGCCACATGTCCGCCCTCGGCCTCTCCCACTGTCATTAGTTATCAGACTGAGGGCCTCCTCCAGTACCTGTGTGGTCCTCATACCTCCATACTGAGCTGCCCACACTCATTAACAATCGGCTTAATATGAATGGGTCGTTCCTGCTGTTGCTGGGATATACTGGCATTTTACTAAGTCTACACCTTTCAGGAAAAAAAAACTTCTTAGTATTTGTTTAAATGGGCCTTTTGATGTATCAAATTGCTGCTTTGGAATATCCTCCTGACTTACATAAAATCTCTATTTGTGCTTCTTGTAATTGTATTAATTCACCCTAAAGCAATGTAAAAATTAAAATGATCCTACCAGATACATGATTAATCCCTCAGTATGAATGGGTTTAAATGAAAAGGAAATCATTCTCATTAAATTTTATCCAGTGCTCCTGACTGACCCTGCCTAACACTACCACCTGGTGCCAAATCTCAGAAGTAAAAGAGGCCTGGCCGACCACTGGACCTGAGAGGAGACATTTTCTTCAGGCACAAGGCAGGCCCTAGGGGAACCGTCAGCAATCAGCTGTCCAGTTTTACATCAACAGTATTCATTATAAACTTATCATTCCCCCCCATGTAATTACGAGTATTTCAGTATAATGTATTTGAAGCAGGTATGATATTGAATGAAAAAATTCTCAATTATTCATAAATATTCTCAGATCTAAATACATACTTTTTTATCAGCGATATTAACTAATCCAATCAGCATACCTTTTCGACCATAATTATGTGACTTCCCTCATCTCAGTTCTGTTATCACCTTGTTTTGAGGAAGAGTTCTCGTTTCTTCAGTTCTCAGTTCTGTGACCACTTTGAAATTCTCATCTCCTTACGTCTTCACACCGTGACCTTCATGTTATTCGGTGCGTCCTCTGATAGGAGACTGGTGAACCACGTATCAAATGGAGAAAGCATAAGAACTGAGCAAACACGTTTTTTTGTTTAGATTTTTGACATTAGATCAAAATCGCAAGCTAGAACTATAAATTCGTAACATAAATCGCTGAAACACTGAAATTAATTATATTGGTGTACATGTTACTCTACAACTGTTCTTTTTTTCCTTTATCACGGTTGACGGTACGTTTATCTCTCATAATATCCTCAGATAGTATACTACCATGGTTTGTAGAGGTGAGAGATCACAGTCTGTAAGGTTGCCCATTTCTCTTATGAAAATAAGAAGGAACCCGCGGTATTTTGTTTATGGGAGCCGGGATACAATTTTACACATCCAGGACGTTGATAAATTGCGGACATCTCCAGGAGTAAGATGCA
The DNA here is from genome assembly GCA_936440205.1 of Lepidonotus clava. NCBI lineage: Eukaryota > Metazoa > Annelida > Polychaeta > Phyllodocida > Polynoidae > Lepidonotus > Lepidonotus clava. The sequence continues at coordinate 29,179,271 of OW387135.1, forward strand.
TATGACATACCTGGTTATAACCTATGGCCCGAGCGCTAAATCAGAGCGGGATTTGAACCTGGGAATTTTGGATGACCAGATTAGTATTCAACCACTGAGCTAACTCTGCTTCTTGTTACATGTATTTAATATTCATCTAAAAATAATGTGCTTTATGTGAAGCCTCCTCGCTCCTGCCCTTCCCACTCAAACTTCAAAGTGAACTTTAAATTAAATAATTCAAAAGTGAAAGAATACGAACACAACACGACAGGTGCTGCACTCGCCCGTAAATCTTAGGAACTATAAGCCTACATACAGGTCTCACGGAACCAAATGTTTTCCTGTATAGTTTAATATAGCATATCTTGAAAAAAAAAATATCCCAAACATTGCAACACCTTAAAGTCACTCAGTAACCTATTGAGACCTCTTTGGGAGACAAAATATCAAAATTTGAGGGTAGGTTGACTGTGAAAATTTTTCGCAACAGTCCCAGATGTTGACCTACCCTCATTTTAGCAGTTTTGCAGCGACCAAATTCATGGAGCACAGCGCCCATTTTAAAACCCCACTGACATTTACCAAACACCCCATATCATGGATCTTTTTTTATTAAATAACTCAGAAATAGTAGGGGGTATCATGTGAATTCTAATTCTGCATTATCATTTTATCTTATCCCATTATCAGCCACTCAGAGACTGGCATCCCCTTCACCTCGGGACAGAAAGGTATATGACACTACAGATGGCGCCACATTTAGTTCCGTGAGACCTACAAAGGGCACATGACTGCCTCATAAGCCTATAAAAACCTCTATTTCCACTTCCCACACCTATTTCTGAGAATGCTGTGCAGTTTTACCTTCATAGCATCAGTCTTTCCTCCAAAAATCCTATTTGCCCTGAGCCCCTGTCTATAGGAAATGACCAGCGTTCAACAAGGCCTTTTCCGGACACTGCATCAACATAGTCAGATGACCCTGATTTATAGAAATAATAAAGGCAGAGACATGAAAGTTGGCATACATGTTGCTATGACCTGCCTAAGCTAGGAACAAGGATCATTGAGGGAATGCTCAGCCCAGTTTTTGTGTGGATCAGGCAAAAGTTTGGAAAATTGGCCGACCGAACTCAGAAAATGGACAAAAATTGCAATTTACCCTGATTTTTTTGTTGAGAGCCTTACAAGGAGGGCTTTCTAATGTACATATTATAGTTGCTGCTAATGTAGAGACATTGTACAGACACTTTGAAGTGAATGCAACTATTTTTTTTAACTTTCAGCTCCATTCGGCCATTTTCAGCTTGTCGCGCTACACCAAAATTGACCGATTTTCAAACTCAAGCGAGCCCCAAGACACAATACCCAGGACTCAGATGACTTGAAATCAGCCAAATGAGATGAGAATTATGCCCTGATTGACATTTTAGGACCAAATAGGGAAATTGAGGGATTTCGATATTTTTCAGACGTCACCTATCGCTAAAGTCCCTATTTTTAACCCCAAAACCTAAATTTCTGCTTAAAACCTACAAAAAAATTATGATATGAAAAAAACATAACAAGGGTCAGCAATTGTCTATAAACCAACCCCAAAAAAGGCAATTTTGGAAGCCCAAATTCATTTTAGCCACCTTGGCTGCACAAACTACAGGTCTCACGGAACCAAATGTTTTCCTGTATAGTTTAATATAGCATATCTTGAAAAAAAAAATATCCCAAACATTGCAACACCTTAAAGTCACTCAGTAACCTATTGAGACCTCTTTGGGAGACAAAATATCAAAATTTGAGGGTAGGTTGACCGTGAAAATTTTTCGCAACAGTCCCAGATGTTGACCTACCCTCATTTTAGCAGTTTTGCAGCGACCAAATTCATGGAGCACAGCGCCCATTTTAAAACCCCACTGACATTTACCAAACACCCCATATCATGGATCTTTTTTTATTAAATAACTCAGAAATAGTAGGGGGTATCATGTGAATTCTAATTCTGCATTATCATTTTATCTTATCCCATTATCAGCCACTCAGAGACTGGCATCCCCTTCACCTCGGGACAGAAAGGTATATGACACTACAGATGGCGCCACATTTAGTTCCGTGAGACCTTTATTCAGAATCGTAAGACTCAGCAAAATCCAAACAGTCTGTTAACTCCCAGGCCCTGCTGACACCTAGCGGATAACATACGAACTATCGTGTGATTCGTATCTGCAATGAGGTTGGGCATCATCTCCTTGATATATATAAGAAGGAAAACTATCCCTATATAACAACATAAAATATGTTATACTTTATTTTTAGTAAATTCTTAAGAGTGAACATTTACAGCTGGTATATATACTGTCTCTTACTTGTCCCAAATCTTGACATGAGCTTGAAAATCCAATGGATTTATCATACAACTCATTCAACTGTATGTTCTAGGTGATAATTAAAAAAAAAGCTTTTTCTGCAATGAAGCAGCGGTAAATGGATCTAAAAATGTCTCTGGTGTTATGCATGATAAGTGAAATGCATATCACCAGCTTCAATCTTAAAGCCAGGAATGGAAGGAATCGATAAGTTCCTAGATGGGTGAGGCATACAAGTCCTGAAGGTGGCCAGGGCCTTCAGCCTGGTTCAATAGGTGCTTGGTAGATCAATACTCAAACCAATTACATGTATCAAACCAGCTGTGATTAGAGGAGACATATAGATGCCGCAACTGATAAGTGCCTTGAAAAGTATCCTAGTTGATCTTATATGATAACCCTGTAACTGTTGACACGACTGATAATTTTAAGAGAGTTTGTAACAAAACGTTTCAGCCTACAACATTCAAAGAGAAAGCACCAATATTTGGATGCTATCGCAGTAATATACACTGCTGGACTATATTTGAAGGCCTAACGGATCATCTCGCTGTTAGATTGCCCAGAACCCTAGGATGCACTTAGATGATTTAATCAATGCAATAATGATTACAGAAATAGTTAAAACAGACCTCCAATTTCCAGTTGTGCAAATCAGTGAAACACCTTTGGTTGAGGCATAGCACTTATTTCTGCCACTGAAATAATTCTCTCATCAAGAGTATATTAACTTTCTCTTAAGAATGAGAGGGTGGTATGATTTACTATGACATGAGACAAGTCTGTCTGGCAGGATCTAGGGTGGTGGTGTGGTGGTGGTGGTGGTAGGGTGGTGGTGTGGTGGCAGTGGCGGTGGTGGGGGTCGGTTTCCAGGGTCGCTGGAGGTATAGCCTCCCGACACTTGTACCGGGTAAACCCTACCTCCAGTCATCAATACTACTGTTTTTATCTCCCGGGCTTCGCACCCAAAATAGACAGACGAGTCATGATTAATTCATAACATGCAGATAAAAAAGAGGAATAAATCTGGAGAAAATGGGTTACCTCAAAAAAGATGAGAGGACATGAGAAAACACGTCTGTTCACTTCAGTTCATACCAGGCACAATGGGGAGTTCGCTGAGTTACTAGACTTTTGTTATCAATTAAATTGAAAGATCTAGAAAGGAGATATGGTCATTTTCAAGTCATAAAGGAATGTACTCGTCCTCTACATACTAATTCAATAATAGATTTGATTTTTACTAACAATATTGAGGTGATCAAAACGGGAGTGCTCGATGTGAATATAAGTGATCATGTACCTGTTTTCATTGTTAGGAAGAAGCCGAAAATGAAAACACAAAAAGTTGAATTCCAAGGTAGAAGTTATAAAAACTATAATAAGGAAATTCTACGAGAAAAACTATTACAACTTGATTGGGATGTTTTATTTACACTAAAGGATGTAAATCAAGCCTGGTATATCCTATATAGTAGGATAGATGAGGTGGTTAACACACTTTGTCCATTAAGGTTAAGCAAATATAAGAAAACAAAACCTCCCTGGCTGACAAACGAACTGATTGAATTGGCAATAGACAGAGATATTTCCCTAAAATTGGCAAAAAAAACAAAGCTTTTAGAAGATATATGCCTCAGTAAAAACCTAAGGAATAGATGCAAATATCAATTTCAAAAGGCTAAAAATCAATATATTTTGGATAATCTAGAGAGGCATAAGAAAGATCCTAAAAAGTTTTGGAAGGACTTACAGCTAGTTATACCTAACTCTGCCAATACAAGGGACTTCAACTTAGTTGATTCACTTGGTAATGATATACTGTCTGAAAACACGGCCACTTATATTAATAGCTTTTTTGTAAATATAGGAAAGAACTTATCTGATGCTATCGTCCATCCTACTACAGCTGAAGTTGATCAACTTCCAAATTTGACTCATGATGAGCCAGATAATAGGTTTACCTTAACACCCTTTTCATTAGATGATATTGTTAAGGTAATTGATGCTATTGATATTTACAAATCCTCGGGCTTACCTATCTCCTCAAGACTCCTTAAGGATAGTTTTAATTTCTTAAAACCACAACTATTATTTATAATGAATCTGGCATTGATATCCAACACCTTCCCTGACGACTGGAAGATAGGCACAGTAATCCCTATTCCAAAGGTATCTAACCCTAAGTATGTAGAGGACTTGAGACCTATTACATTATTGCCCCTGCCTGGAAAAATACTGGAAAAGCTTATTCACAATCAACTGTACACATTTGTTGAAGATAGAAATTTGTTGTCACACAATCAAAATGGTTTTAGGACACATCATGGAACTCAGGACACAATATTCAAGTTAATTGATGAAATTACTACAAATTTTAACAAACAAATTAATACCATAGGGATTTTTATAGACTTTAAAAAGGCTTTTGATACTCTTGATCATAAGATATTGTTAACTTCACTAAACAATTTTGACTTATCACCAAACCTAATTAAACTGATACAAAACTATCTTTCAAATAGGAAACAAAAAACAATAGCTAACGGTGAAAAATCTGAGATACTTGATATTACTCATGGTGTTCCACAAGGCTCAATTATGGGCCCTTTGCTTTTTAATATGTATGTAAACAATATGTCTAAAATCCCCAGGTATGCAAAATTATCCAATATGCTGATGATACAGTGTTATATGTGTCAGATGCATCTTTGGACAATGCTTTGAAGATGTTACAATGCGATGTCCCAAATTTAGATGTATGGTGTCGAACCAACAGGCTTACAATTAATGTCAAAAAGACTAAATATGTAATATTTGATCCATGTAGTTCAAAAAATGATGTATCTCTAAAGTTGGGCATTCAACAAATTGACAGAGTTAAGATTTATAAGTACTTGGGTATCAGTTTAGACCAGAATCTTAATTTCAAATACCAATTGAAGGAAACTTATAAACTGGCATCCCACAAGCTATATATGTTGAAGACAATAAGATCTTCGATAACTGAATTTACTGCACTTACTATTGTTAAAACCATGCTGTTGCCGTATTTGGATATGGGAAACCAATATTTTTCACTAGTACCTAAAGCTGATGTTGTTAAATTAGATATAGTTCTGAATGTTGCTCTAAGAGTCACCTTTAAAGTCCTGCGCCCTCAAGATGTACATCGTATGGAACTATATAACAAAGCAAACCTATTGCCTATTGAATATAGAAGGAAATATTTTTTGCTTAACACCATGTTCAGATTAATAGCAACAAATAGTATTGAAATGAAGGAGATAAATAGAATGACGCGACAAAATGTGGCACCACTGGTGAAAATTCCTGTGACCAAAAAGGATTATATAATCAAATCTCCAGTTTTTGAGGCAAAAAGTTTTTGGAACAACTTGCCAGTAAACATGAGGAAAATCACTTGTTATGTTACGTTTAAGAAAGAACTGAAAGACTTCCTACAAATACAATATATTCAAGATGAATTGAGAAGATTGTCAGCAGGCATTTTTGTATAAGATTGAAAAGTGAGCTGTCACTAATTAAGAAGTACAAAATCATCCCATTTCACCACATTACCATTATCACCAAAACACCGGTCATCAATTTCTAAGCTTGTACTAATTGAGCGTACTATTATTGCTGGAAATAGCTAGTTACTTTATACTTATAATATCAACCTAGGTAATATAACGGATATTGTGTATTAGTTAAGCTGTGGCTGGTAAGTGAGGGAAGACTGGAGCAATCCGACTCACCACCAGGATAAATAACAAGAAGCAAATGACTATCAAAGTTCCGATCGTTGGAACGATCGATGTTCGCCCTTAACATAACTAGAAATCTGAAGAACTCTGTCCACAGCAGGTCTAGACTGTAGTACTATGCAAATCCACTAGTTGCTCAAGCTAATATGTAAGAGATAGGTAGGTCATGAACGGACTAGGCCACCCCTAGCCCCCCCCCCCCCCCATTCCACTACGACCACCTCCACCCACTCCACCCTCCTTCCACCCAACCTCAAGACTGAGTGTTTGGCATTCACCTTGCCTGGCTAATTATAGGTACCAGCAGTGGTCACTGGTGACACACCTGACTGCACAGGTCACAGGTTCCAGTGCCTGTGTAGTCCTTTTCTGACCCAGATTAGCTATTGTTTAATAATGGAATAATGGATTGACTAATGGATTTGGACGTAACTACAGTCTAGTGCTGCTGGTCAGGTAGTTTACCTATAGATACCTGGCTCAATCTCCAAGCAGATTACTCCACTATTGTAATGGAGGGTATTGCAATGGGACTCTCTGCCAAGGAGATTGTACCTGGCTTGTTTTACTCAGTATACCCTCTGACTGGAAAGGTAACAGCTGCCCCAATAGGGTAGAGGTTCCAGTGCCTGTGTCCCCCACCCCCACTCCTTGAACTCAGTTCAAGGAGTGGGGGTGGGGGAGGGTGAAGGTGGAGGCCTGCCCACTCAATTACACTTGATGCACACTAATTGTCCTGCTTACAAATGCATGCCGGTGGACAAAGGCCTGTAGCTACTTGTATGTAAGATTGTGTAACCGGGCAATCAGATCAAAGCCCAAATACCTACAAAAGACATGACTGATTGAGTGAGCCCTTCCCATAAGCTACAATACTAAAAACTATAATTAAGGGCTCACAAAAATGATTTAAAAAAAAAAAAAAAAAAAAAAATCAAAGTAAACCAACTAAATCTTAAATGTCAGCTTTCATGTCTATCTCGAAGTTTGAATAAGTCATGAAGCAATCTTAACACCAAAGTGATGGAGAGTTTTGGAACTGTTGAATTTTCACAAAAAAGACGGTTCTTTTTTGATAGAGAGCTACATCATCCATTTTAATGCTTGGCAGAACCACACGGTCATGATCGCTTGTAAAATAGATTCAAACAGTTTTACAGCATAGGCCTAAAATCAGACTGAAAGCAGCACATCTGCAAACTGTCAAGAACGTTTCTTGGTCTAGCTCCATACGTCTGATTCCCTTTTTCTTTCACATCAAAATAACTAACGGCATCAGCATGACGGTGACTTTTTATCAAAATTATTGCAACACGTGTCAAAATAAGACAAGAATAATTCCCCTTCTCCACATCTCCGTGATCTAAGAGAGCAGAATGTGGCAAAACATGGCAGTAAACGTACATGTAACCCGTTTTCTTCATTTTGCTCACGAATTAAGAGAAAAAGAGTACAACATATTGCTAACGTACGGGCCTTTAAGAGGATCAAAATCCATCATCATTTAGCCCCGTGCCATACTGTTTTCTTGGAGAAATAGTATTATGGTTCTACTATTCACTATATATATCAAACAAATAAAATCCTACAAACATTTTCGTTTTTGTGAGAAATGCCAGTGATCAATTGGGTTTATGAATCAAAGTAGCACAGCTCATGCTTACCCAATGGCTATATATAACTGGTATGATAATGTGTCAACAGTTAATCACCTTTGTATAGTGTACAGCACTGTATATCGTTCTAATGCAAGTGAGTTATTGACGAAGAGAAGTGCCTCTATTGACCTACTGAATACTCGATATGCTTCTATAAGATCACAATTTCTATGAACACTGAGGTACCATGAGAGAATGTTCATATGCCATCGTATCATGCATAATCATTATTAATGTACGTGGGGTTTGATAGGTCGAGAAACGTGGCTGGCCCGGTTCACTGTCTGTACATAGAGTTTCACTATAATATTTATAAACTTATGCTGCCGTCTGACGTCTAAAAGCAACCCCATGTTGATATGGTCTAGCTCTCACAGGAACTCATCAAAAGTGAGAATCGACATAATACAAAATTTAACCATTTTCACCTATTGTTATGCAAACCAATTTTGCTGCTTTTCAAATCATGCAGCAAAAAGTCAGAACAATCGATCAGCTCATGAAAACACCATCCGGAAAATATCAATAAAATATCCACAAAATGATTCTATTTTGGTAAAGCTTTACGAGACATTGACATGGTTTTCCTAACCATCCTTGTAACAAATGCACATAAGTGCCGCCACTCAACACCGTCTTGACTCCAGCATGAAAAAGAAAATCTAGCTAAACATGGCCAAAGAGCTGTTTGAAAACACCCGCTTTTTTAGGCTGGGGCTAGACTTGGTAGTTTATATACGTCCCCGCACCCAAGTCAGAAGTGCCACACCCTCTGGCCCGGCTACTGGCCGCTTAGAGAACAAAATGTAATATTTATCTTCAGCGCGTTGGTCTTTGTTAGGGACTGGAGGGGCGCCAAAGGCAGGGATAATAACTTCATGGGAGACAGGACCCCATAGGATCTTGAATCGAAACAATCTGTACCACTTCCAGACAAAACGAAGATCATATTTGTTGGCCGAGAAGGGTCTACCTTGGAACCTAGACGGGCGTGCATGTCTCTGCTTATAGACAATGATTACAGGTCTAGTCACGTATAAACACTGTAGGATTTACCAAAGAGACTTTTATTAAAATGATTCTTTTAATGTACCAATACCTATTAAACGTATCTGATACAGTGGCGGATATAGAGGGGGGCCCCCGCCCTTTTTGTGTGTGGCCAATTTTACATTTTTTAATGTGATTTTACATTAAAAAATTCGGCCCAAAAGTCATTAAAGAAAATATTTTCCAAAAGCACGCCCCCCCCCCCCCTTTTGAAAATCCTGGATCCGCCAATGTATCGTATAATAGACTTACCCTTAATGGTTCACTCTACTAAGTACAAACATAGAAATACATAGATCTATTTAGACTATGTCTAAGCTACAAAAGATAAACCCTGCCCACACGGCCTGTACCTTTTTACCTGTACCCATGTATCGAGATATTATCAGACACGTGCAATGGACAGGAAAACAACTTATTTCTGCACCAGCGTCTGCAGAGGACAGGCCGTTTTTATTAATGGGCCCCGCTCTCAGACCTTAGGTTGAACTTTGGAGCTGCACTCGGCCACACCAGCAGCCACTGCGAGTAGTGGTAGGCTGGTAGTGATCAGGATCCAAGCCGCCGGCCTTCGGGGGTCCGTATCCAGACAACCAGCCCCGGGTCACGGCTCTCCAAGCCGATATCGGCTGGCGTCTTATGGCGCATTAGTGAACACAACCATCAGCCTACATGGGCTGGGAGAACGTGCCGAGCCAGGCCTCAGGTCACGAGATCAGCTTCAGCATTGTCAGAGTGGCAATTTCCTCCTATTATCGCCCCCTCCAGGTGGTACTGCTCCAGGTGGTGTTTTTCAGGGCAGACCCCTATAGTTATAGGTATGGAGGATCAATGGAAGTGCACAGCGTTCCAAATGGGATCGATGGCAGACTTAAGCATTCAGATATTCCATATTAAGGTATAGATCTACGTCTTCCCTTTTCCCAATCTCCCCCTCACCGGACCCATAGGTGATAACAGATGAACAGGGGGGGTAGGGAAAAACTACTTTTTCAGTGAATGTTAGATTCTTCAATCTGAAATCCCACATAAGGTACTCTACGAAGAGACCCCCTACTCCCCGATAGCAATCTCCTCTTCTCAAACTGTAAACGTAGATAAATTTGCATGATTTCGCGAATTTGAACCAAAAGACGAATTTGTGTAGATTTATTTTCAATTTATTCTTGTCATAAAGGGAATATATTTGGAGACATTTAAACCTTGTTTATATTTTCGCGACTATTTCCCAACTGCAAATTAAGCGAAATTGTGTACATCGCGAACATACATCTATATTCACAGTACTGCTAGATCCAAACAGCCTACAACTGTACAATGACCCTAAATAGGACGGGGAACCCTGCTGATCCAACACATTTATTACCGAACCCACACACAGCCCTACTGCAGCGACTGGAGACAGGGTCCCGGGTAGTGTTACGGGGTAAAACAATAGACAATCCGGTCAGCCTGTCACTTTACTATGTCTTTTCCAGGGTAGACTTTCTAGTCAGATATATACCACTCTACTCGAGATGTTCTCGGCCTGACAGTGAGGTCCAGAGTATCTCTTGGATCACCTCATTGTTTTTATTTTCGAGTTGTGTTAAAGTGCATGTATATTCTCATCTCTTCCTTTAATGACTAGGCTAAGTTTAATTTGTATGATTTTAAAAATAATCTGTCCCTACGGTACAGGGTTTAATGAGGGAAAGGGCCAAAGGTTATTGGATGGACGTGTTTTTTTAAGTTCAATCTATAAACTGTATACTATATATTCCAGCTAACAGAAGTGGTCGTATAGAGGGCTACAGCACGTCTGGGGGTCGATGAGGGCCGACAACAGCCCATCTATCAGGGAGGACCTGCTCACCGAGCTATTTTCTGCTCACCAATAACTCACGTAACAATGCTACCAAGCCACGACGATCCACACCAATGGCCCTTAAAAAGAAACCAGATGCCCTCCTCAAAAAGGGATAAAAGAAGAGGAGTGAGGGCAGAGGGGCGTTTCTTTTGTTGTTGTGTAGGCGGGAGTCGAAAGGAGCTGCTCGGCCCGTGAGGTACTGACCGGGGGCTGGGGCTCAGAGCTGCTCCTCTCCGCGGCTCTCCATGGCTGACTTTCTCTGATTGGTAACATGGATGCATTTCTATTGGTTATGTTATGTATTTTGGGTTGTGACTGTTTTATATATAATTGTCCCTGGGATGGAAGTTAGATAACAATATCTCCATTTACCAATTATGGTCACAGGACGCCGATTCTTTACACTCAACGACTTGTTTTGGAAAAATTATTCCACCGTCAGTACATGTCGTAGACTAACATTTTCAAGATTTCTGTCGGTAATTCGAATTATGGAATAGGTCCTCGTCTGAGGCTTATAATTTTCATTCCATCCCGGACCAAAAAGCAGTGGGAGCTCAGTGTATACTACGTGTAGAATCAGTGTCAACTTGCAGTAAGATTTTAGTGGAAAATCAGTGGAAATCAGTGGAGATCCAGTGTTTGAATAGTGGAAGATCAGTATGTCCGAAATATGTAAATGAGCTGGAGTATGGAATCAGTACAATTTCAGTAGCTCATTTAAATATTTCGGACATACTGATTTGGGAAGTGTCCACTGCTTTTTGTTCCGGGATTTTACCACATCTGTGCTTTTAAAACTGTCTACTCATGGTCTATCATCAAACTGGAAACACGAATACTTAATTGGTAAAAGACAATTCCAACAATTTATATTAATCTAGATCAATTCGCACATAAGGTATACCCTGGATACTAAGGTGTATAGTGGTCTCAATGCGCTTGGTTTATAATAGTGTATCTCGTTTTGTAGTTGTACCCATTGAGATGAAGACCTTGAGCCGTGAGCGCAACGTCCCGCCGCTGGCAGAGGCCTCCTTGCCTGGCTACCTGCCACCACTTCCTGGCGCTCCCATCAGGCTACAGTGGACGTCCAGGGCTGGCCCCTGATACCCACTGTTACCTGCCACCCATTACTGTAAAAGGGACAATGGTAGTGGGGACGTCCAGGGCCGGCCCCTGATACCCACTGTTACCTGCCACTCATCACTGTAAGAGGGACAATGGTAGTGGGGATGTCCTGGGCTGGCCCCTGATACCCACTTTACCTGCCACCTATCACTGTAATGGGGACAATGGTAGTGGGGATGTCCTGGGCTGGCCCCTGATACCCACTGTTACCTGCCACCCATCACTGTAAAAGGGACAATGGTAGTGGGGATGTCCTGGGCTGGCCCCTGATACCCACTGTTACCTGCCACCCATCACTGTAAGAGGGACAATGGTAGTGGGGATGTCCTGGGCTGGCCCCTGATACCCACTGTTACCTGCCACCCATCACTGTAAAAGGGACAATGGTAGTGGGGATGTCCAGGGCTGGCCCCTGATACCCACTTTACCTGCCACCTATCACTGTAATGGGGACAATGGTAGTGGGACTGGGATGTACAGGACTGGTCCCTGATACCCACTGTTACTAGCCACCCATCGTTGTAACGGGGGACAATGGTAGTGGGGACGTTCGGGGCTGGCCCCTCATACCCACTGTTACCCGCAACCCATCACTGTAACGGGGACAATAATGGAGTGGGACCAGGACATCCAGGGCTGGCCCTTAATACCCACTGTTACCTGCCACCCATTACTGTAAGAGGAACAATAGTAGTGGGACCAGGAAGACATGGCGCCATTCATTTGGCTTATTCAATGAGGTTATTTTTGTTGGTTAACGGATGAAGATACCAAGTAGTGTTGAGTGATATTTGTCGTGCCTTTATGCACAAAATGTTTTGGTGTTCATTATTCATGCGTGTACACATGTATTTGCCTATCACACAGGTGACAGATTCAAATGAAATGTAATTAGCGACCAAGTGTATGTTCGTGCCTGTTACTTATATCTATGTAATTAAATTTCCTGCCTTGTGTCATGACATGTCCCCTATGCATGTTCATTCAGAATTACCTGTTCTCACCGTTTATTAGAGTTTACTGTTTTATTTCAAATACAGGTGGGTCAATTATCTAACCAGCTGCAGAGTACACTACATCAGACGGGTTTAACCTCACACATAATTGATAAACTACTCCCTAAGGTAAGAAAGCCACATGCAATAAATACAAATGGCATCAAATGCTCATAGAAAATTTGTATTCGTTCACGGGACCAGACTTGACAAATTACGTATTTCTTATACATTTATTTGGTGCTTTGGGTGTGATTATTCTTTTCATTATAATTCTGTCTGTAGGCTAATTCAAGATTTCCAGGCACGCACGCAAACCCACTCAAACGGTTTTTCAAAACACTGACTCATATCTTTATTATCAACACCTGACCACTGTTTGTTTTTGCTTTCCAATAAAAACAATTCGCTTTTTCTAGAATTATTTGGCAATTTATCAAAAAAGCCTTACCAGCGGGGCATTCAAATGGCCAATTACGAAGGGATGGGGACATCCTGGTGTAATCAATAGGGTGGTCAAATAATTTATGACAGACCTCGTACACTGGCCTCAGAACACTGCAGTCGATTGTAGGAAAAGGATGACAGAAGGTGGACCAGGGGCTGCTATAGTAGGGACTCTTTTATATTCCTACAAATAGGAGGCTTCTTTTGTACAGCTTTCAAAAAATGACAGAACAATGAAAGAAAGAGGCTTTGGTCTGTATGTTGGCCTTGTCTAGGGTGTATTCTGTGCCTTGTTGTTAATATTATAACGCCTAGTCTATTCAATTGTTTCAGGCCAGGGCTAGGCTGCTGCACACCTGCCCACTGCCATGAACCTACTAAGGCCACACCCCAAATAACCCTTTGCACAACCCTAACATTCAAGAAACTATTTGACCTACTTAATTTATTACTAAACGACTTTTTTAAAGGATTTTTTAAGAGTCAGGTCAGAGTTGCATAAGAACACTTCATTTTAAATTCAGATATTGCTGTCCCTAATGAAGAGTTATTAAACTAGGACGCAGGTGGAACTGTTGCGCTGAAGGGTTAACCCTTGCCATACAGGTGCGCCTGTGCCCGGTCGGCGTTGGTTTAGCGTTGTGTTCTATGGATCATCACGCCGAGCACCTGCCGTTGGGTCAACATTACCCGGGCACCATCCAGACCTTAGAACCCTCCGTAAATAGTGTGTTGCATCTCCCATCATAAACCATTTAGCATTAACCATGCTTCTCCTCAACACGCACATTTTCTTAGGTTATTTGACAACTTATCCTATGGATAGAATATATCGAAAAGACCCGGACCAGAAGTCAGTGGGTAGACAGTATTTTAAAAGTATACCAAAAGTAGGAGGTGGCAGTATATACTTCTGTGCTACTGTCTCCAAATAGTGGCTGGTAATGGGGGCTTGTCAGTGGTAAAAGAGTAGTCAAAGAGTATAAAACAGTATGGTATCAGTAGGGAATAAGTATGTCCGAAATATTTAAATGAGGTAGAAGTAGGGGATGCAGTACTACTGCTTTACTACTGTGTTTCAGTAGTCAATAAGTATTACTTTGGTCTGTGGGTACCCTTGGTCAGAAAAGTAGGGAATTAGTGCTACTTACTCTATACTGCTAGTTCAGTAGGTAAAGAGTATGTCCGAAATATTTAAATGAGTTAGAAGTAGTGTGATCAGTAATACTCTTTCATTACTGTATATCAGTAGTGGGTCAGTAGTCGTTCCCTCTGTTGGTGGCCTAGTCATCAGTATAAAAACTAGAAAATGTACATTGTATTGAAAATGTAATTTCTTAATAATTAATCTAATAAGGAAAAGTGAACCCCACAAAATGGTAAAGTAAGTTGCATATGAAAAGATATTATTTGTGGGCCCCAAGGCCCGCAAATCTAGCCAGGGCGAGGAACGACAGTAAAAGCCGAGTCGTGACGTCACCACCGCCTATATCTTACATAGGAAAAAACCCAGAAACAGGCCATTTGTTCACCAAATTCGGAGGTATTTCTGACGGTGGTACGGCCTAAAAAAATATATCAGCATATGTCAAAACATCTGAACCGGTGAACTTAAGCGTGAGGGAAAGAAATATTCAGTATTAATACGTTTTCGAGGCCTTTTTCTGAGTCCGATTTTACAGAAAAGCGCCTGCCAGCCTCTCGGGTCGGCGGGAAGGGAAGGACCGCCCCCTTCTCGGCCCGTCGACCAATCAGAATCGTTCCTGCTATCACGTGACTTTCGGCCTTGAACTTGTGAATAATTAATTAGCCGTCGACCAATCAGCGTCCTCCTCTCGATCACGTGACTTCTCATTTACATATGGCCGTCGAGGCCGTCGACCAATCAGCGTTCTCCTCTGGATCACGTGACTACCCGCGTGCTTTGAGCAGGATGAAGAAGAACCCGGCCGCCATGCTGTCACCGACCTATGCACCCGTATTTAGACACAAAATCGGCCTTCCCCCACGAAAACATTGTACCCAGAGATTCTTGTGGACCTCTATATCAGCATCGCATGGAGTATTTGTCATCAAATATGGATTTAAATTCGTGATCAAGGAAATGGCGCGGGTCGGACTCGCGGAGGCGAAGAGATGACACTACGACTGACAGTCTTCTCCCCGGCCCGCCGGGTCGATACGGGGTAGTCCTCCTCCCCACGCCTGAATATCTGGATTTAATCAAGTTTTACACGTTGAATTATGGATATTCTACGCATACTAACGCATGGAATGGCCTGAAACATGCGTTCATATCGGATGCAAAGACATTGGATCGATCGGACACAAGGAGGCTTCAGCCTTGACACGGTAAGCAGACTGAGCCGGGTCGATGCAGAGGAGTCCTCCTCAAAAATAATTATTTAGACCTTATTAGGCCTATCAAAATGAAATCCATGTATATATCTATGTTTTCCTATATCTCATGGTCCTATTTATCATATAGTTTGTTCATTTTAGGCCTGGAAACGCTTGCAATAATATTTTACAGATGGTATGAAAACATGACTGGACTCAGATAGGCCTAAGCCCCCGATAGCAATTATTTCTGATCAAAAGATTAAATTATTTGTTGAATTGTCACTATAGTGTCATTTTTTCTTACCTACCATCAAAATATTCAATCTGAACTTTAATATGTCTAGGCCTAAGTCACTGTCAGTGTCTGAATAATTCCCATTCAATGTTAAAACATAGGCGTCACACTGTCAATACGTTTCATATATATATACCTGGGCCCACAATGGCAAGCATATATGAAATATATGATGGCACGCTTCTTGTTTTGTATGTCTGTGAATATAAAATATTAATGGAAATTATGTAAGCGTTTTAGAATGGATACCATAAAATACCAAAAGATCTACATAAAAGCATTATCATGCATGCACATAATTCATCAAAATCACAACCTAGGGTACCTATATTACTAAAAAATACAGCTAGCCTCAGCTAGCTTGCCCTCTCTGTTCCCTATTCAATCCAGTCTATAGAGGTAAATCAAATTACTTACCAATAATCATTGTTATATCGATTTTGCAGTATCCATGAGAATCACTGTACCCTTAGTCACTATCCTGACAAGTTTCTACTGTTAAAATCAATCCTGAATGGTATATTTCTCTAAAATATGCATCCTGCATGCATGAGACTGTTAAAACCAGTGGCCCTTCCCGCCTTCTGACTAACTGACACTGCCTAATGTGTCTGATAACCTAGAAAGAACTGGTACAAGAGTACTAGGTTGACCCTTCTGTCTCAGTATAGATTCAGTGGACTACTGATTTAACTACTGCCACTCATACTAGGGTCAATGTCCAGGAAGTATTAAATCAGTAGCTTTTGGTGCATCCAATACTTTTGTAAGTAAATTCAGTATTGATGCTGTAGGCTACTCCTTGTATACTATTCTGGTAGTAGTGCTCAGTATAATACTAATCAAATACTTTCCTTTAGAACCTACTAATACCAGTATCCATAAAGTAATACTGCCACATACAGTATGAAAAGAGTATACATTTCAGTACTACTGAGTAAGGGAGTAACCACTGCCTTCTGGTCCGGGGACCTATACGTGTTATTGTTATCTATTTCTAATTATGATAGATTATTACTTTGCAATAAAGCGATAAAATAACTTGTAATCCTTTTTAAATACGTCAGTCTGGTATTACAATATTTATTGGACATTAAATAATCCTATAGTATAGAAAGGTCAAAGGAAATAAATGTCTTCGACCAACTTCTAAGATATTGCCATGTCGACACTGTAGTAGTGCCTTCTCTTCATGGTCAATAGGATTTGTTTCACATGGAGATTACTTCACATTTAAACATCAAAGTATAAAGAAATTGTTTGTAACACTTTTTGTTAATGGGTCTTTTTTAAGATTACAAGCTCTATTATTTAAGACTACAAAAACACAAACGGTCGTTAAGATGTAGAATCGTCTTTCTGCCCAGTAGACAAGTGAGATAGGAAAATAAGAACTGAGATCTACTATCAGCAGCTTCTTCGGTTCTACTCTGAATTTTTACCCCTCTTACATTTCCAGAATCACCCATTCTTAATGGTACGTAGTCTACATGTCCCTTCTATCAACCTATATAACTGTATCACCTATTTAATTACCTAGTTTCACATATGTTTTGCATAAGGCTGAATAAAAATCAGAAACCGACTTCTATTGCAAAAACCCGGGCTTCGCTAATCGACCGACATATATCAAGGCGGGGTGTTTCTTGGTTTCCTTGACAACCACATCCGGGACATTGGAGGCCCCCTAAAACCACTAAAATCAACAGCGGGACGGGTGAACGTGTGATATCTGAGCATCAGCTCAGGGGCGGTCAGTAGGTTTTTCCTGGCCTCTTAGCAAAGGTTTAACGACCGGCGTATAAATTTTCGCTCATAAACGCCGCCGTTGTCAAGATAAATGGGAGCCCTCCTGGCCTGGGATTTCTAGGGACTTCTCGGAAGGAGACAAGAGGGAATCCCATGAAGTGGCGTTGGGCGCGGCTCCTACCATCAATAACCACCTTTTTGGGCGCCTCCCCCTCTTGTTTTACAGGCCCAGATTTGTGGCCTTGCAATAGATCATGTGGAAATCACTTGTGATGTCACCCATAGAAACATCTGGCCTTTGAAGCCAGTATACAGGGGCTATAGGGATCACAGATCCTAGAATTTCCTTCCTGGCTCCTCCACTTTTCATAACTACCCCAGCCCTCTCCACTCGTACCCTCTGTGCACTACCATGTAGCTTTATGCTCGGCTATGTTTTAGTTTCACTCTACATTAGATACGGTGTTGAATCCTTCGCTGTGCGTAATAGGAGTATCATGTTTTCTTGTTAGTATGCATGATTCACCAGATCATGTGATGCGGCAAAAGTAGGTTTATTTGACATGGGAAACGGGCAGGAAAAAATAAAACTAAAAAAGATAGTATAAAAAAGAAACAGTTTCATCCTGCGATCACTGGTAGGGTGAGGTTTTCACAGGCTGGCTTCACCTGCTTTCATTATACAATAATCCATCTAGTCATCTGGTAAAAAATAAATACGAAGACATCTCTCTCGTTGTAAACAAGAAGAAATAGGTGAATACATTCAAATCATGACATCTTCCTGCGCTTCCAGTTCCCGTTTGATACGTAATACACAAAACCTGTTTGAAATAAAAAAAGACAAAAAAAGTTGCAGGTTGGTTGGAGTAAGGATATGACGTCATACTAACCTAAGGGCTGGGAGGGTGGTGACGTGGTGGCGTCCTCGTCGGAATCTGACGTCAGCGACTGCGGATCTGTGGACAAAGATGACTTGCAATTAATATATTATCAAAGATACATTTTAGATTTAAACTAGTGGCACTGTCTTGTGGGTGGATTTTCATTGGTATACATTGTGTCATGTAGGAAAATTTAGAACAATCTGAGCAAAAAATGTTTTGCCGCAAACCCCAATAAAGGACTTGATATTCATTCATTTAAAGCAAGACAAGCCAATTGATATTAATCATTACTTTGGGGGACACCAACAACAACTTGGTATTGCTAGAACGTCTCGTGAAAATCACATATGACAAATCTTAATGTTTCACCATGAAAACCAGACGTCTTTCAGCCTTCATAGATTTACCTCATTATTTTATCGGTACGGAGATTTTTTTCTCATCTATGGTTACATCTAGAAACTGCATCAGGATCTAAAACTTGAGACCATGCATTGACCTTTGACCTGGCAGCCGCTGTTCCCCGGTGGGACAGTGACCGGACGTGAAGAACAGGCTGTGACCAGCGCGGGGTCTGAGAACAGCACATGATCCACACTACTGACCTGCAGGTCAGGTCACAGGTCAATATGGGGGTCACTAGGTCATTACGGCTGCGTCGTGACTGCCTATGGTCAGGTATAGTTACAACTTACAGATAAAGGTAGACATGTATGTATGAGTGCACGAACGCTTGCAGTGATTCTATTTGATATTATTCTATTTTCCTTCCCAGGGAAAACCTTTTAAAAATAAGTTAGATCTACAAGCCAGTAGAATCATAAGAATGAATTTTAAAGAGAGTAATCTAGTCAAGCTAAGAGAGGTTTACAATAAACATGATTTAAACTAAATTTCCACTAACTTTCTTAGTAACGAATTAATTATCAGGACGATCGGTTTAAAATGACTAGCATGTATGTATACGTTGGAGGAAAAAGGTCAATGATGATAGGTCATTAAAATGAGTTAAATCATCATGAATCGTCTATGACCTGCATACAAGCATTTATCAAAACATAAATCACATGAGTCTTTATTTTGTGAAAACAGCACAAAAATGTTTCCTTGTCCTAGCGTTGTTTTCTACACAATACGGTATTAGATCTACCTTTTATTCGTATCAAATTAAAAAAAGGTATAGACTAAACTATAATAGGCCACACTACGACCATAACAAAACTTGAAAAAAACACGCATTAGTCTAGTTTCCTTTTCACTATCGCGTGTTTGTTTATAGCCTGATATATCAATATAGGTCAACAAAACGAACGAGGTGATTATTGTCCTATTCTTTTGAAAATGAAATGGTACTGCTTCAGATACGAAAGATAGAACGAGGCAAGAACTGAAAGGAGCAATGGGTGCATAAGAACTAGGGTGACTGGACGGTTGACAGGACAGCAAAGAATAGGGCGGTTAGAATGATGAACCTTGAGATCTTATCTTTCTGACTCATGTGACTAAAAGGCGCACTTTATCGTCATTATGCCAGTGATTGGCTGTTGACGTTAAGAAGTCAAGTCTTTGTCTTCATGTAACCTCTACAGCGGGTCAGGGAGTGTATGAACTAGACTGTAATGACGTCGGCTAGGTAAACAGCATTGGCGTTGTATCCAAGCAACTTTAAAAAAAATATAAGAATGTGAATCAATCCAATGCTATCAGAATGTTAAAAGACCAGAGATATCCGACAGCTTCTTTCATTCTTATCATAATTAACGGAAATAAATGAGTCGACATGGTTAAGTATCATAATACTATATCCGTTCTCCAAATGAAGTGCTAATAAGGGAGTCGTATCATAGTATGTAGATATATAGGTGTCACATTGAATTATGAAGATTTTAATTACGATAATTACAAAAATATTTATGTAATTTTATCATCACCACTACGTTAACTGCATAACTTGAGGGCTGATCAAGGGGACCCAAACTCAATCTAATTCAACATATTTTGGAAACCCAGATAACTATAGAAATTATGTTACATATGATGTGTTTAACTATATGGTCAGTGGCAAAGTATTATGAGCCGTTAAAACTAGCATAACCCTCGGTAGACAGAGATGATCATATTTTCATTTGTTTGTAAACAAATGTAATTTATATGGATTCACATTCATTGGATTGAGCAAGAAAACCATTTCTTTCATGATGATATGCCAGTTTTATGGTTTATATTTTACCATAGGCCTGAGACTATGCTCAGGGAACGTATTCACATACCGATTAATATTTGACTGGGAAAAAACATATATTTCTTATTGTTCTCTTTAAAAGTGATACCACACTAATAATGGTACTACTGTTTAATATCGGATGCGACAAGAACTTTAACAAAACTTATCAGCAACATCTGACTAACATGTTAGGATATATACATATATGTTGGTTCAAAACCGTAGTTATAACAGAGCTGAGTGAACCATGTAAGATGACATGATTACATGTAAATCGTTACATGTCAGTTGACCTCATTGGCCGTGACATGTATTATCATGTCATTTAGGGAGCCTAGCTGGTACTACGAAGGTCTCCCTACGGAGCCTAATTTACATGATCGTCATGAGAAAACAGCATGACTCCTATGGGCCAGACAACGCCTAACACGGGTCACTTGTGTAGAACAATAGATAATGTAGGAAACAAACTTTTTACGAAACAAATTATTATTTATATATTCTTGAAATTGTTAGTGTAGGGGATTTATTTTATGGACAACGCTCTAATGAACACGCAAAACAACCCAGAAAAAGACCTATAAGACAATGAAAATTAGATATGGTTCACAAACAAATCTGTCAGTCTTCCCAAATGAAGGTTTGTTAGTTTACTTAATAGATACAAATGCACCAATGGAGTAAAGAAAATCCAGCCTCCGTGAAAACCTTTGAGTCCAAAAATCGTATATATCGATAGAATTAGATTAACAGGTCGTCAGAAATGTAAACTTCGAATATATCATTATAATATTATCATCATCGTCTATTAATTATTAATAACAAATATTGTATTATCAATATGCTGTCGGAGAACTTTTTAACGACTTACGAGATAGATAGTTTTGGAAATAAGCAAAAACAAATCAATGAATATACCTTCTCGAGACCACTGTAAATTTAATAACTTTGGCCACTGTTCAACTGTAATATCGAGGATACATTTATCCAAGAGAAACTCCAAGGAGTGATGACTTTCCACCTAACTCGTCGCCAAGCAGTAGTTACGTCGGAAGTTTACAAGGCTCTTGTTTTTTAGAGGGGACCTGTCTGAGTTAGACCTAGTTTTACTATTGTGGCGGTCGCCCGTGGTTCTCTGCTGGGTGGGCCTTTCCCATGGCGTTTTCTAACACAGTTTCTGATCAATATGGCAAACAGTGCTAGGGGACACCTGCAACCGTCATGTCTGAACAAACTCACTTCAGGCCCCCCTCAGTCCCACCGTCCTCCTCGCCGACGGTCTCAGACCCTGACTCCTGGTGTCATTAAAATGTCATCAAGTGGTCGGGGCTGACAAATGACATCTGGTGTGGGGCTCACCACTACTCAGGGGAAGGTTTGGGGGTTGGTTTGGGATAGACTTTGGGTTAGTATGGGATGGGTTAGGGAAAGGTTTGGGGTAAGTTAGGGATAGGTTTGGGGTAGGTCAGGGGTAGGTCAGGGGTAGGTCACGGTAGGTTTGGGGTAGGTCACGGGTAGGTTTGGGGTAGGTTAGGGATATGTTTGGGGTAGGTTAGGGATATGTTTGGGGTAGGTCAGGGCTAGGTTTGGGGTAGGTTAGTGATAGGTTTGGGATAGGTCAGGGGTAGGTTAGGGATATGTTTGGGGTAGGTCACAGATAGGTCACAGATAGGTTTGGGGTAGGTCAGGGGTAGGTTTGGGGCAGGTTTGGGGTAGGTTAGGGATAGGTTTGGGGTAGGTTAGGGATAGGTTTGGGATAGGTCAGGGGTAGGTTTTGGATAGGCTAGGGAAAGTTTTGGGGTAGGTTAGGGATAGGTTTGGGGTAGGTTTTGGGGTAGGTCAGGGATAGGTTTTTGGTAGGTTTTTGGTAGGTCAGGGGTAGGTTTGGTGTAGGTTAGGGATAGGTTTGGGGTAGGTTTTGGGTAGGTCAGGGGTAGGTTTTGGGTAGGTCAGGGGTAGGTTAGGGATAGGTTTGGGGTAGGTTTGGGGTTGGTCTGGGGTAGATTTGGGGTAGGTTTAGAGTTGGTCTTGGGTAGGTTTAAGGTAGGTTTGAAGTTGGTATGGGGTAGGTTTGGGGAAGGTTTGAGTTACGTTTGGGGTAGGGTTTGGGTTGGTATTGGGTAGGTTTGGGGTATGATTGAGTTGCATTTGGGGTAGGTTTGGGGTAGGTTTGAGTTATGTTTGGGGTAGGTTTGGGGTACATCTGGGGTAGGTATGGGGTAGTTTAGAGTTACGTTTGGGGTTGATCTATGTTACGCTTCTAGGTTACGCTTCTAGGTTACGCTTCTAGGTTACGCTTCCAGGTTACGCTTCCAGGTTACGCTTCTAGGTTACGCTTCTAGGTTACGCTTCTAGGTTACGCTTCTAGGTTACGCTTCTAGGTTACGCTTCTAGGTTACGCTTCTAGGTTACGCTTCTAGGTTACGCTTCTTGGTTATGCTCCTAGTTTATGCTTGGAGCTTACACTTGAACCTTACGCCCGGAGGCTACGCCCGGAGGCTACGCCCGGAGGCTACGCCCGGAGGCTACGCCCGGAGGTTACACTTTCTTGTTCTGCTTTCACTTGCAGCTTCAGGTTACATTTATAGTTGCACTTTCCTGCACTTTAGGTTGCATTTTCTGGGCCTTCTGACTATACTTTCAGCCTACGTTTCTGACTACGCTTTCCGACTACGCTTTCTTGCTGTGCCTTCCAGCCTGGAGTTTACACCTGGAGTTTATGCCTGGAGTTAAGACCTGGAGGTTATGCCTGGAGGTTACGCTAGGAGGTTATGCTTGGAGATTATGCTTGGAGATTATGCTTGGAGATTACTTTTGGAGATTATGCTTGGGCGCCTTCCATTTAGTACGTACGCAAAATTTCTGAAATTCTAGACCCCCCCACCCCCCTTGGGCAAAAATACGCATTGGATTTGTACAAGTATGTACGCAAATTTTCACAAATTTGAGACCCCCCCCACCCCCCCTTGGTGCGTACGTACTAAATGGAAGGCCCCTTGGAGGTTACGCTTGGAGGTTACACTTGGAGGTTACGCTCGGAGGTTACGCTCGGAGGTTCCAGCTGTGCTTTCCAGCTTCATGCTCTGGTTCCGCTTGCCTGCTATTTTGCGGTTTTGGTTTCTTTCAGGTTGTGCTCTCAGCTTACACTTTGTACTTTCTGGTTACACTTTCCGATAAGCCCATCCCGCATTGGGTATATCCTAGGGTTGGACAAGGGTTGGACAAAATAGCTGTATAAGCCATCCTTGTTTCCAAGAGTTGGGTTTACCGAAACAAGCAAGAAATATATTTTTTTATACCCCCAAGTACTTTTCGACCATTGAGATTCCTTTATTTTGACAGATTCCAACAATGTTATTTTCAATTGCCAGCCATTCTACTTTTGATCACCCAATAGTGAATCCAAACGGGTTTGGGGGCAGATGAGCCAGTTTTCCCTGGTACTATGCTGTTTGTGGGTCTCCCCCTAAACATTTGGTGTTTGTGGGGCCCCCTGCATATTTCTGGATTAGTCAGACTTCTGCCCGGTCAATGGCTCAAGATGTAATATCATGAAATCTAAAAAACCTTTTGCAACTTGCAGAAAAAGTCCAAGATCTGTACATAACATATTCAGTTAATTTGTTAAATCGACATAACATTACATGATAAAAATATGGTAAAGAAATACTTCATTTGAGTTTTTAATATATTTTTATGCATGAATCAATTGTCATTTTGATTAATTTATATTAGCATTTATATTTAGGTAACATAGATCGTTGGCTGAGTAACCAAAGGTCGTATATGACATATTCCCATTCTGAGGGAATGCCATTTGAAGAATATGTCATATTTCAAAGGGCTATATAATTCTATATTTCTACATCATCATTATGATATTCAATTCCTAGGTAGAATGTTAAGCTAAATGTGCTATGGTCAGTAAACTGGATGTTTCTATATTGTTAGGATGTTACTATAGTAACAAATATAGAATCTTTTTTCAGATACGACCTTTGGTTACTCAGTTTTAAGGGAAAAAAGTGGAAATGGATGAATAACCAAAGGTCGTATCTACTATTTAGAAATTCTAGATAAATACAAATTAAATGAAATTAACTAATACAAGGACACAAGATAACATTTTTGAAGTAGTTCCAATATGTTAGGATATCTTACATGGGATTACATGACAATATTAAGCATTTATATGATATTTACACTACCAAATTTAAATGCACCTCAGATATGACCTTTGGTTACTCAACACCCAGACCAGAAATTCAGTAAACAAAGGTCGTATATAACATTTTATAATTGTAATCCTATATCTCGTTTTCATTTTACAAAATACGACCACTCCACTACCACCCCACAACCACCCCACAACCACCCAACTACCACCCCACAACCACCCCACAACCACCCCACAACCACCCAACTACCACCCCACAACCATCCCACAACCACCCCACAACCACCCCACAACCACCCCACAACCACCCAACTACCACGTCACAACCAACCTACAACCACCCTACAACCACCCAACTACTACCCCACGACCACTCCACTACCACCCCACAACCACCCCACTACCACCTCACGACCACCCCACTACCACCCCACTACCATCTCACAACCACCCCACTACCACCTCACAACTACCCCACAACCACTCCACTAACATCCTACAACCACCCCACTACCACTCCACAACCACCCCACAACCACCCACAACCACCCCACAACCACCCCACTAACGCCCCACTACCACCCCACAACTACCTCACTACCACCCCACAACCACCCCACAACCACCCCACTAACACCCCCACAACCACCCAACTACCACCCCACTACCACGTCACAACCAACCTACAACCACCCTACAACCACCCAACTACTACCCCACGACCACTCCACTACCACCCCACTAACACCCCACAACCACCCTACTACCACCCCACTACCACGTCAAAACCAACCTACAACCACCCTACAACCACCCAACTACTACCCCACTACCACCCCACTACCACCTCACAACCACCCCACAACCACCACACTTCCATCCTTCAACCACCCCACCACCACCCCACTACCACCCCACTACCACCCCACAACTACCACCCCACAACTACCTCACTACCACCCCACAACCACCCCACTACCACCCCACTAACGCCCCACTAACGCCCCACTACAACCCCACAACTACCTCACTACCACCCCACAACCACCCCACTACCACCCCACTAGCGCCCCACTAACGCCCCACTACCACCCCAAACCACCCCACAGCCACCCCACTACCACCCCACAACCACCCCACTACCACCCCACTACCACCCCAAACAACCCCACAACCACCCAACTACCACCCCAAACCACCCCACTACCACCCCAACACAAACTCATAACTACCCTACAACCAGCCTAGAACCAAACAAGAACCACCCTGAACCACCCTTGAAGCCCCTCAATTTTACCCCCTTCCCACTTGTTTCAACAGGAATGTAAGAACCTACCTCTAAAATTTCAAGTTGATCATTTAAATATGGCCTGAGATATCAATTTTCAACAATCAAAAATGAATAAAGAAATTTAGATTTGTAATCTATATAATTCATATCTAATAACAATTATAAAAAATATCATCAAACAGAGAAACATATGTTCCACTTTTGGTAAGCTATCCTAAAGGATTTCACATTTTTCAAAATTGGAAGTGGAGGGGAGTCCCCCTCATACCCTGGAGTGGGCCATCCGACCTGACAAGGTCCAGCTGTTCACAACACCACAGGGGGTGGGGTGTAGGGGGAGACGGTCCCCGGCCGGGACGTTCAGAATGGGACTGAGGGGGGCCTGACTTGGGTCACCGATTTCTGGTCGACCCAGCCTCTGTGTGTGAGATGAATTAACGCTGATCGATACGATCCATAATACTGGTAAAAAATGTTTGAAAAATAGCGAATATATAACTAAGTGATAATAGATACCATGGAAACAGGCATTTTAGTTCTGGTAAATATCCATAATGTTTGGCATAGTAAAATATGAATAGATTTGAAGATTATTTTACCATTTTCCAATGAAAATATTGATTGCAAGTGCAAGTAACTGTGGCAAACCTCCATGATGTTTAGCAGTGTAAACTATTACAAAACCAAGAAAATACACCTACGTAGCAATGAAATCAGAACGAGTAAGTTAGAGAAACTCTCCTACCTAGCACTGTAAAATATCACTCAACTGACAGTAACTGTTAGATTAATTCAAAGGCGTATCCGCCCTTTGGACAGAAGGCAATAAGACTTCTTGCCCAAAGCAAGGACTCATTATTAATAGATCTTTGCCCAATGATTTTATTAATAGATCTTTCAAAGTTTCAATTAGCAATTTGTAACTGTAGTCTGTATAGTTTTCATTCTAAAAGGTATAAACCATTTGTTGGCCTTGTTAAAACTTGTCTGTTTTATTTTCTAAATCACCTGTTAACCTGAGTCACAACTTTCGATGGTTCCCGGCCTATAGCTACGCAGGATTTAAACAGCACAGGGCCTCAGGCCAGGAACCAGCTCAGCGCTGGTCTTTGTTTTGTCTGACAACCAGCCGATCCTGGTCACGTGTCATAACAGACGCCGTGAGTGACTTGTCATCAATACTGGCTGTGATATATCAAAATCAGTTGTTAATAAATGTACTACTGACTCAAACAATGTGTTAGGAATTAACACAGACCCAGTGGGGTGTTCTCCTAATGCGTGCTACTTTTTGATAAATATGTGTATAATATTTTCTTTTCTCCAGCAATTAATATTAATACATAACATGAAAATAAAGAAAACACTTATCAAATTGAATGGGCTTAATACAAACAATTACATTATTGTTCGGTCAATGTTACTCTTCCATTTACTTATCTATAAATTCAAATGTTCGTAGAACTGCGGGGTAGAACTATCCTAAACTAGCAGGGAGAGTTGCGTTGGCGACAGGTGCTAAAGACCGTTCCATAAATAACAAATTATTGTCAGGTTTACTTATAAAACAGGCTTGTATCATTAAAAAAAACTTGACTTTCAGTTTCAGAAAGGAAGCAACAAAAAGGAAATTGGACTGTCTTAGATCACACTATCACCTCATTCGAGCTGGCCCTCGTGATATATCATATATTTCTTGTCTTCATATAGGAAGGTAGGATATATGTCGCCAGGAAGAATCTGAAGGAAGGTGGGTGGGGGAGGTGGGGGGGGGGGTATCGTTAAAGTCACTCTGTCCTGCATGCTGAATTCATTTGATATATGAACAATATTTTCGAATATAGAAGATAATATTTATGAACAGCCATGTACATCTAAAAGTTGAAAGAATTATCTAGTCATTTATGTTTGTACTGCATAACGACTCTGCCCTACTTTTACAGGCCCAACCTACTCCTATACTGCGCTCCGTTCTCTGAGGTACAAGAAATTGTGACTTGACTTTACCCCCCTTACCCACTACCCCCTAACTACTAGCTCAACGCACTTCTACCCCTCTCCTCGACCTCCTCCTGCAGCTCCTCCACGGCATCAGAGAAGCCGCGAAGTAAACACTCTTACAATGGGCGGGCAGCGTTCGGTTGCCTTCTCCGCCGGCCATTTGTTGATCCATTTTCCCCGAAGTACCGATGTACTCGGGGCCCAACCCGGCCTGTTTTCCACCCGTCTTTTTTATTTTTGTTTTTTCCCTGACTATACACAAACCGCCGAGAGGCCTACCGCCTCCAGACCTGCACGGGCTGGGTGGGGGAAGCTGGGCCCGCGGACCTCAGTCGTACCTCTCCCCTATAGCTCCGTCTTCGCCTCCTGTGTCTCTCCAGGCAGCCCCTCCTCTCCTCCGCGGCAGCCTCTGAACCTCTGCACCCAAAATGTTGCAATCCACCATAACCCTATTTGTTTTTTTGATACATTTTCAAATTTATCCTGCGATACTATGCTTATCCAAAATAACCCTGAGTAAATATTCTAAAATGTTTCATTAGTATCATATTTTCGGCAATATAATTATACACATGTAGTGTGTGGATAGGTTGGTGAGAGGCCCCCGTGTTGAAAGGGTTAAGGAATCACCTGACCCCTGCTCCTGGAGTCGGCCTCTGGTCGTTCACCAAGGAGCCGCCCGGAGGGGAGCTTTCATCTGCCGGTGCTATTACATGAATCAACTGCCACCCATGTAAAACGGGATCCCCCTCCTGCTCATCTTCTCCACGAGGGGCCGGTCCCAGAGATCGACGGGAGGATCGTGAAGTGATAGGGCAAAGATAACCGAGTCTACGGCGTACGCATAATGAATTCTCAATGTTAACATCACTTGAGGTGGATTCATCTTAGTTTGGTTGAAGTTTATGATATTGTTGTTATAAAGGATATTGTAAGTGAAAAAGAATTCGGTAGTCCTATTTGTTAAGAATCAACCTGGAAATATGAATAGATTACTCCAGCAATCCAAATAATCTAGAAATTAGGAAATGCATAGGTCACTATAATTTTGCCTACAGATTGTTTTGATGAGATTTCATATCATAAATATCATACCGATGAACTATGAAATCAAAGGCTATTACAGGCCAAACGATTGCAATTCGTATAATGTGTATCGCAAATCTGCAGCATAAGTACACCGAAAACAGTGGTCTCAATCTACAACTTTAACTTTCCGGATTCAAGGTAGGGCGGTCAGGGGGGAGGGGCGCAGAGGACGCACCCTGGAGGAGAGGGGTACGGGGCCGGATGCCAGAACCCACACTGTGTGTTGCTACTTTGAGAGGCGCAGCGATCCCGCCCACGGCCTACCTACCGTCTCTGAGCCCCGAGTCTTACCTACAGCCACTCAACCCTACCCCTACCTACAGAGAGGTGTGTTGGTCGACAGCCGTCAAGGGGCTACAGAAAAGTGCCGGGCTCCGTAATCCGAATATGTTTCACAGAAAATAACCCACCTGAGTTCAGCCTAAAAAAAGTTGTGTTGAGGTAGTCCGACCGACCTCAAATTTGCCCGTCCTTATTTTTGTTTAATATAAACTTTTTCTAAACAAATAAAATTTATGGTCTCAGACAACGTGTTTCATATGATGAACATTGTTTTGGCTCTGGGGCTAAAGTGTTGGGAGGGGGAGGGGATGTGGGTAAATTCGTAATTTTCTACATGAAACGAGTGAATAATGATGGTGAAATTAATTTCTTAAAACCCAACCTACCTTCCCTATTTCTTTTTACTATCGTTACCTGAACACAATTTTGTTTTCTCCTTTTTTAATGGTAAGGTATGACTCGACTAGACTCGACTTAACATACAAACCAAGAGACATTTCGTGGTAGAATAAATGCGTCATATATTTCGAGTTTTATGTTGAATGTATTACAATCAATTAGAAGTACAAATATCACGTTCATCAGTCTGATGCTCCACTTGACTTTGTCCGTCTCACTCGCCGACTGTCATATTTCGGTAATGTTATAGGTTTGTGACCTGTTAGAGTCTGACTTCACGTTGTGACTCGCTATGACTCACTAGTAAAACAAAAACACCAGCAACGAGGACGAAAAGGATAAACACCACAAAAAAAGTCGAGCAGTTTATCTCCACCCAAATCCCTATGACGACCAGATTTCTGAGGGTGTGGGTTTATCGGGGGGATAACGCCTTGGGGTGGAGATGAGGCCGCCCTGGAGGAGGTGGGGTGGTGCCTCGGTTCTGTCACTCACCCCCCCCCCCCCAGCTCCCAACGACCTCCCACTACTCAAAGACTGGGAACGGATGCGGACACCCCACAAGTACACACTATTTGACCTTTACTTTCCCCTGCCACTAATCAAATGTATTAACTCTCCTTCTGGGATATGATTTGAATACTCCTTTAAAAAAAATAATTAAAAGTCAGATAGAGGGTGGGTGTGTGATATGTGCCAACCGGGGGTGGGGATGGGATGGGCGAGTTCATGTACTACGTTGCTAGAAAAGGATTTTCATCACTCGATCAGGTGTTTGCCAAATTTATCCAGAGATAATTGGTCTAGATTAAGCATCCTAGTGCATATTGATTTTGGTTGTTATAAGTGCGATAATTATCTATCAATTAATAATAATTCAATATATTTTCCATCGTAATAAACATTTCTTTTAGGCAATCCACAATTATACCACTCAATAAATAATACATTTAATAATGTTAGTTGATATTAATAAGTTAATTGCCGCCTGATTAACAAGTATGATTCCCCAAATTACTGTTCATGATGTACACACTATGTCAATGTATTTTCATCCGCAATTTGTAGTCATTAGCACTATACCGTGAGCTAGCTTCATATGTGAGAAAAAATACGTCACAGAATGAAGCCAGTAATTCTCATAGAAATTCGATGCACCTTAGCAGAAAAGAGCCGAGTATCGGCGGCAAGTTTAGCATCAGCTTTAGACTCTGGGTAAGGCGTGTGGACGTACGAGTATTATGGGGTTCAGAACTAGGTCAGGTAAGGGTGGGCTGGAGTTCTCCGCTTCAGTCTCACTACGTCACCTCTACCCTAAACCGCCTGGTTCTAGGCTCTAATCTTTTTGGTGTATTATCCCCAGAATATTGAGTTAACTGAGAAACGTATAGAATGGCTCGAAATCACTTGACAATTATGAAACATAAATTTCTCCTGAAAAAAGTTTGATCTGATCACCGGTATCAAGGCTCTTCTCAAATCATATTAGAGTCCGAACTCATTCGGCATTTACTATTTAATAAAGTATCATATCTGTAGGGGAGACAACAGTTGTTGATAATGCTGAAGATCAAAGTACTTGGCATAACTTGGTCGAGCTGGAACTGGAATTGAAATCATACGAGTACAATCTACTTCTGAATGGTCACAATGTTCCAAAAAGTTTAAAACCAATACCTGAATTCCTAATATCAGGGTCGCCACTCAAATTTCATTTTCAACATCACTGTGTTTTCCCTGAGTTCCCTCTCTCACGGCAATTTTTCCCTGTGTCATAGCCATCAAGATGTTCACATTTGAAAGCCTTCATGAAAAAAAAATTGGACAACCGAACAACAATAATGTCAAATCCTTACTATTTTGAGAATCAGGAATTTCCAAACCTGGCCAATTGAAATCCCTTGTGTTTTCTCTGCGTTTTGGTAAATGAAATTCCCTGTATTTTGGTAAAATTTGCATAAATTCCCTGTTTTTTTGCATGTCAAGGAATTTTATTCCATTTTGGATGTCTTCCCTGTGCCGTGAGGACTCTGTAATATGTATCTACCGGGTTAGGTTTTGTTTTTAAAGGACAAACAACAATAGCTCTTTCACGACAATGTCCTGGCAACCAAACCTCCCCTCTGACAGGGGTAATCATAATAATAGCTTTATTACAGTTGTCTTTTCTTTTTGTGGGCAAAGACCTGACCACATGAATCATAAGACTTACTGATGTGGTGACTAACCCTAGCATTACTTCATTCCCCCCTACCTGCCAGCTCAATTATGCGGGCCTAGCCGCCGCCTACTAATTAGGCCGACATCAAAGCCTAATTACACAAATCCTCTCACAGTTTTCCGCAAATACAAAACCCAGCCCCTGCCTAAATGCAATCAATTGAAGTGGGTATTAGCAAACATTGGGTTACACCACCGACTCAACCGGTCCCTCCTCATCTCAGTAGGCCTCCTGTGTGATACCCCCCACTCAAGCCTTGTTTCATACAATAAACATTTACCAGGCATTAGTCCCCAAATTGCCTAGAATAAATATTCCGTAATTACTCGACTAATTGCTTGCATCCTAATTGATTTTTGCCAAGAGTAATTGCAATCAATCTAATTGATTTAGTAGATCTATTTAGCATCGGGTACGGGTATATAGGTTTAGGCAGAAGATTGACCGGTGTCACGGAGATCTATTCGGTATGGTATGAGCTGATGAGATAAGGGATTCGTATCAGAAATATATAGCATGGCAAAAATTGTGCGTTCTTTGTTAATTTTTACTGTCAATGTCAAAAAGTCAACACAGTTTTCCTTGAAATCTAAGTGCTATATAAATTAAACATTCGATCTTAGACAAACATTATATATTTCTATGATATAATTATAAGCATTTGCACATTCATGTCTTTTGAAAAAATGTGCATTTTCATAAGAAATGCACATATTGCATGCTGCCCGTGTCTAATCGTATCTCTGTGGAAAAATGGAGATGTTGGGAATATACACAGTCCCAGGTAGTGGTTTAACATAGAAGCTTTATGATAATCAGTGCTCCTGGTGCCGTCACCTGGGTTGCCCACGACCCACAGGTAGGTAGGTCAGTGGTGGGTGTACCGGGTGGCCCCTGTATCCCCCTGTGCCTCCGGCCGCCACCCCACCACCCCAATATGAGAACCACCTACCTGTATATACACGACAGGTAATTAGATTGTGAGTCATAAAGTGTCTCAGAGCAGTGGTCAGGGCTGGACTGGGGGAGCAGGGTTAGGCTGGGATATAGGGGTGAGGTTGGGGTATTAAGGGGGTGGGTGGAAACAGGGGGTGTTGGCAGGGCAGGGTGATTTGCAAGGCACGACTTCAGCCTGGTGCCTGACCGCTAACAAAAAGACACGATGTTTATCTCCCTGCTTTAACAACTGTTCAGCCGAGCCGTGAGTGCCTCTCTTTGTCGGCTGTCAACAATAGGAAACACAATACACATAATTCTACATTACCACAGTCTGCCTTGTACTAGTGGCCCTACACTGGCTGTGTCCCTGCACAAATTACTACAATTTAACGTTCATTAAAGGATGGGAGGTGTAATTATCAACATGCATCGTGCAGTAGGGACAGCCATAAGCTTAAAATGCGTTTACTGTGAACAGTAGAGTCGTGTTCCACTGAGCTTGTTTTGGTGGAGTCTTATAGAGGACAAGGTCTTTTTTTTTTGGCGATTTAGATTTAGGTCTAGGTCATCATTACGTCAGCTGTTTAGACTGGAGTTCACTGGGAACTAGAAACATAAACAACTCTTGTCACGGCAAGGGTGTCTGTCCTATACAATAGCTAAGGCCAC
Organism: Lepidonotus clava; assembly: GCA_936440205.1. NCBI lineage: Eukaryota > Metazoa > Annelida > Polychaeta > Phyllodocida > Polynoidae > Lepidonotus > Lepidonotus clava. The sequence goes on from OW387135.1 coordinate 29,213,079, forward strand.
TATGAAGTATAGAAAATGCTTGGCTATATATGCAATAATAACAGCACTTATATTACATACTCTGATATAATATTAATGGCTCCTTCTAAGCCCAAGACTAGAAGTGTGTTGGAATATGTAGGCGTGCTCCAATCTACATGTATACTGCGTGGAGTTTCATTGGCTGAGCTGTCACATCTGTCAAATATCTAGACTGCACACACTCTAACATAGAGAACCTAGATTACCTTATATATACCTCAAAATAATAAAATCAAACATGTATAAAACAACGTAATATCTATACGTCTAACGCTCCCAAATCAGGAGGGAACTTTGGCAATAGAACGACGATATACCACTACAACATACATAAGGCTGGGAGCAGTACTCTACCACTACCAGTAGTACCGCTACCAGGGTCCGGCTGGTAGGGACTGGAAGGGCAGCCAACTGGGGGCGAGCGCGTGAAGCCAGACCAAAACATCTGGTTTTCACCCCTTTACAGGCGCGGATACCACTCCAAAAGTACTTGAACGGCAAGGCAAGACAATCAAGAAAGAGTAGACAACTTACGGTCACCGATCCATAGGGGGATTTGGTAAAAAGCCCGCGTAAATCACTGTGTATTAGCCAGCACTTCTGCCTCGTACTAACCCAAACAAAAATCCAACATGGCCTCCGATGGTGCTGGCACCTAGTGGGAGTTTGGCAAGTGACACCGTTGGATAGTGGGGAAGTGGGACAGGCTTAGACTTTCTGGGCTGAGTCATCCCACCTTACTTACCACAATGAGAAATACGCAGTGTTACACCTGAGCTCCAGGCTCAGGTAGATCTATGGACCAAGTGCACTTTTTCCCAGCTCCTTCAGGGTGAGATATAGGTCTAGATTAAGAAGTACACGATCTATACAGACTCTCATCTCAGAAATTAAAACATCTACAAGAATAATCATAACATGCACTAATAAGATAAAGATGGCATTAGAGGTTATGGATCTCACTGTGAGCTTGGAAATGATTAAGTCTGGATCGATATCATTCATTTCAGAATAGAGTATTGGTTGGTGTCTCTAGATCTTATACTGAGTCTAGAACTAGATCTATTATGCAATGTACCGTATAATGTGAGCCTGCTAATGTATCCAAGATCATAAACAAGAATACATGACTAGACCGCGATCCTTCTAGATCAATATTATGCCTCTATTGCTGAATCATTACGTGAATTATATGACCGGGGAGAGTCCATGTACATTAGAAAATCATATATAGAGTCTACAGACGATATTCCTGTAGAGTCTAGACCTAGATCTAGTTTGCTTCAGTTGTGTAACCTCCTTGTTTGTGTTAAATATAGAGCAGGGTATTTGCCCACAAGTCTCCCATTAATTATGAAAGCATTAAGAGGGACATAATATTTTAAAATAACGTACGTTTCTCTTATTTTACAAATCAGTGCGTCATGCCCAGGGATGGGTTGTACAATTTAGGAAATACATGTAGACCCTCTACTTCGTTTTTTGACCAAGTAATTAAATGAAGACCCCAGATTTGAACTTGAAGGAAAGGTATTGAGGGCATGGAACTAGTTACTTACAATGTCAATCACTATCTAGATTTAATCCTGTTCAATGCAATCGGCACGACCCTAGGTGTCATACTGTAATACAGGCCAATAACTGTTAGATCTACATTTAGACCCGTTATATCATTTTAAGAGAAGCTGTTAACTAACGTAACGGTAGGAGGAAGGCTGTTCCAATCCCACTTGGGATGGTTGATAAATAGCTAACAATAGAACCCATGCAACTTATTAGTATAAGTCAAATAAAGGCATCTGGGGTACAATGCACATATAGATCTAAGACCCTAGTGTATTAGAGAATCACGCACACTGACGCGTTTCAACTGTCTCCCTGTTGACATATCGGGCACTTTAGTAGAAGGCCGGGCAAAGAAGGCAGGGAGGTCGACCTCTTTAACAATGCCTTGGCAACAGCCTCAGAACTCACGCCTGGACGTGTGACGTCACTGGAGCATGACATCACGAGGCGTGACCGCTGTCTCAGGGGCTAAAGTCAAGCTGAGGACAGCCGACCTGGGCACCCCTCTAGGTACACTCCTTAACTGGGGATGGAGGAGGGGGAGGACTTAAGGGGGTGCATGCCCACCTGTTCACACCTGATTACCAGGGTTACACGCCCTCTGATCTGTCCGACAATAACACTGCGGGAGTATGGGAAAACCAGGTGTGAGAGATCAGCGGTCTCCGAGTGGATCACCTGGGGACGGGCAGTACTGTAGGGCTCCCACCTGGGCCGGATTTAAGGGCATAGACTTAGGAACGTCATTAAGAACAAAAAGCCGTTATCTGTTAATCCCCAAACCATCTGTCACAACACCTCTACACCATATACATATACATATATATGCCTTTTCAAACCATTATATCTATATGTACCCTTTTAAACACATAGGCCTAGTTCTGTGTAATATTATGTGTATAGGTTCCTAGGCCCATATCTTCATAACTAGTTTAGCTGATCAGGGAAAATTTGATCAGTGTCTCATGATCAGAAATTCTGTCTATCATGAATAAATTTTACACCTAATAATTCCTCTTTGGCACTATTTTGCAATAACACTATACATTTTGGTAAAAGCCAAATCACTGATCATAGGACCCTAATCAAATTTTCCCTTATCAGCTAAATTAGTTACGAAGATATGGGCCCTACTAATTCTGCATTTCAATCAGGGATGTATCAACATTCTAATTCATTTTCCCCAATTCATTGGAACAATTAATCAGAACTGATGCAATGTACTAGTATATTGGTAGTACTTTTCGATTAACTCCCTCAGCCCACAGGTCACTGACCGATATCAAGTCGACCGCTCTATAATACTGCCCGGGGGCTGCATGGCCACCTCCGAATTACAGGACATCTGAAAAGGACTACTCCTGTGTCCAACTGTTAATCACGACCTGATCCGATTAGGGGCGGGGGAGTCCTACCTTAACTTAACCCAGGTGTGGTTCACAATAATTTGATTATGCTTTATATTTTAACATTAAATATTCAGAAGGATGCGTTTATTGGGACAAGTCACATGTATTATATTTATTATATGTACGATCATGTTGCCCACGAGAACGTGCGGAATTATTGAACAGTGATACACAAGGTAGTGTAAATATGTATCGACCTTGCAGTCTTTAGACCACCACGTTTGTATGTGTTCCTGGGGTGGTGGATTGGTTACTTCTAATTACCCAGGGCTTCAGAAGACGTTTCAGAAGAGGTAAATATATATGTTATGGTATCAGCTTTATATATTGGTCTGTTCCCCATAGAAATCAATGTTAAAGCCTGTCAGCTCAACCTATATGTCCACCTGGAACAACCGGCAGTGGATACTTCCTGGATCAGTATGTCGATATCTCTGGTACATTCTCAATATTACGTATTGTATGCCAATAGGGGAGGGTAGGGGGTATCAAAATGCATACGTAGTGCATAGACGGCCCCCTTGACGGCCCCTAAGTGTCGACCGTCGAGGCACCAGACAGCGGAGGTCGTTATGACATGCTGTAGTGATAACGGGTCGTCCTGACCTTTACATAATTGCCGTATGGTCAATGCCGACCTGGGGATTGGTGCAGGCCGGACGTGCCCTCTCCCTGACCAGTCACCTCGGACGTAACCAGTCACGACCCCAAGGCCAAGGTCCAGACCCTTCTACCTGCTGCAGGCACCACCACCCAAAACAACAGGGGGCTATAGGACTTAGTGGTTGGGTGACTAACATAAGGACGTCAGAGAAACAAACATGAAATGAAAATACATTTTTTTCAGTCGTATTTTAATGGGATTAAAAAAATATAACAAAACCTGTTTTTATCCACGTACGTAATTTAAGTACTTTTAAATAAAACCAAAAAACGTTTGACCAAAAACACTGACCATGGGGCGTTGGCTTACAAACTAAGTGAAATAACTGGGAAAAACGTTTAACCGTTTACACAGAAATAAGCGTCATTCAGTTCGCAGGTGGCCTTTCACATAATTTTCTCGAAAATGAGCCTTGAGGCTCCGTTTAGACCAAATTACCATTTAAATGTGTTCCCTAACACACCTGTTTGTTGCGCTAACCCAGCTGATTGTTCAAAGACAATTGACCACAGAGTTTGTCAGGGCTGTTGTCAGGGCGTGGTAGTCACGATATATCCTATTGTTATAAGGTGTGCGTCTGGGCTAAGATGGGGGTGCTGAGTTGGGGTGGCTTAAGGCTGGTAAGACTATTCACATTTGGAGATCAGACTAAAAGCGTCATACATGTCCAACTTTAAACCGAACAATGCAGACTCACAAACAGTAAATTATATTTACATTAACTTGTAAATGATTGCAAAGCGCAGTAGTATTTATCAAACGAAGCGATGCTTAATCTTTGATTAAAGAATTAATCTTAATTGAAAATAGATATTCTATGGTTCATTATCTAAACAAGTAATCTGAGAATAAAGATCTACAACATTTAAACGTTCAATGAACTGAAATTTTCATATAAAAGCTTTGGTCGTCGACGTGTTATCGTCAGTCTGATTAATTCTGCATTTAGTTAATAATCTTAAAACATTCATTATAAGATACTGATTCTCCCTTCCCATAAATATTAATTTTCAAAACAACGCACAAAGAAATGTGAGACACAGCGGGTCAAAACAAGAAGGGATCACTGTTGACTTGCTCACAAACAATGACTAGATCTTCAGAAATGTATTAAGTGTGTTTTTGATTATCCTACTCTCCGTCGCCATGTTAGTTGTTGACCACTTTGAGTGGATAATATAGCATTAACATGTGAGTGAAATCTTATATAGAGTAAACATTTTGGCTGTGCCTCTTACTCAACTATACTAGTAAGCTTTATCGCGACAGGTCACGAAAAGGACAAAGGCTTAAGTTAAAAGAGAAGTTAAGTATAGGTATACATGTGTATACATGTACATGTAAATTGATGTCACAACTAAAAACAACCAGGGCCGGATGTGTATGTATCATTAACAATATTGTTTACAAACAGAGTTTATATAAACTTCGTATATAAGTATATATATTCACATATCTATATATAATTCATATATACAAACATCTAAAATACACACATATAACATACGTATATAGTTTGTTGAAAAATCGAAATAAAAGACTTAAGAACAGACACCTTTCTCTGATTCAACAAGTGGGTATAATACCACAAAACACCCAGTAGGAAGAATAAGAAGTAGGTTTGATTTCCTCACCTTTTTGTAGCATGGTTTGTTAAATCCACTGTATAAATTTCGCGTTAATATGTACGTATTCTTTCAATGTGACTCAAGATTGAACTCCAGGGTCATTGTTATAAAGAGAATGAAGATCTCAATTGCATGTGCTCCAAATAATCCATCATTCTCTATGGAGCAAACATATATGTAATGCACATTCTGAAGACTTCTTCGGAAAAATATCTGTGCCCAACAATCATTGAATAATACTATTGGGGAAAAGCACAAACCCTTCCTTGGGAGTCCATCTATCTTATGACCCTATGCAGGTGTCTTTTTTTTTTTAGGTATTATCATACAAATATCTCAATCCAACTCCAGGTATGATATTTCCTCTTGTGGTATATCTATACAAAATATGACAAAATAATATACTGATAACTACTTATCACAAGTAGAAATCAGGAATCGAATCTTAAATCTGAAGACAACAATAAGTTTAGATTGGTCATCAACCACGATCAGTCCATGAAGTCAGAATGCTCTGTGATTGTCCTCGTTTGTCGGTATTACTGGTTGTCCTAGCATGACGTTATTATTGGTTGTCCTAGCAGGTTGTTATTATTGTTATTACTGAGCGGTGCGGACCGTGTAGTCTCAATGCCCTGCAGTGGTGCCATGGCTTGTGGCCATCTCTGACGACAAGGTCTGTGAGTCTGTCGTTATTATAGTCGTCGGCCATGGTCTGACCCAGAAACTCTGCACTTGGCCTTCTCACAGTACGGCCCAGCTCTCAGTCAGAGCCCCGTGTTGACTGTTGTATGTCTGTGTGTGTTGTGTTCAGTGGGGGAGTGGTGGTGGGATCATCAGACCACCACCACAGAGACGACCGGCCACAGGTCCGTTTGGCTCACTGCTACCAGTCCCCCCACCACCAGCTCGGCCTGATCCAACCTCCAGGTGGTCGGTCGGTCGGTCATCCCTCCACGGTTCCTCCAGGGTGTGCTGACCTTTTCACCTGTGGCGGTGCTGGCTGGCGACCACCACTCCTCTGAGTCTCCTGGGTCGGACAGGGACAGGTGCAAAGGTACTCTACCAGCAGACCAACTGGGTCGGACTCCCGGTAAAAACAAATAAGTAAATGCAAAACAAGAGTCTAGCATGGGCAAGCACGACGCTGCTGCACTACAGGGTCCGTGGACACTGAGAGAGCGCCAGTCGTGTTATTGGAGAATCCAGTCTGGGCTGGGTCAATGTGTCACGCCGATAACGGGGCCTTTTAGGACTTGTCGAGAGCACATCAAACATTATCACTGGTTGATAGAAGAGGTTGAGTTGGGGTGGTGGTTCGGGGGAGGTGGTGGGGGAAGCAGGCCCCTCGCGGTGACGGCTTGGGCCGAGGCCAAGGCTCGACGTCCCCCGTGAAGATCCAACGTCAGTTGTGATATATAATCGCTTGATTAGTCTCGCACAGGTCAGAGATCACACGAGGCCTTGGGGAGGGAGCTCCAAGAAAAGCCATGCTAATTTTTGTTTGTTCACATCAAGCTGATGTTACAGTTAATGTATCAAAATATTATTCCAAAATAATTATTTATTGTGATATATGGACATGGGTGGATCCAGGGGGCGAGGGGCGCGCCCCTCGCTTTTTTTTCCGGGAAATTTCCGGGGTTTTTTTAAATGTAAAATTCGACCAAAAATATTTCGGACATACTGATCGCCCACTGTTCAACCACTGGATTCCCACTGATTTCCACTGATTTACTACTGATATACTACTGCAAGCTAACACTGATTCTACACGTAGTATACACTGGATTCCTACTGCTTTTTGGTCCGGGTTTGTAACTACCTGTACTTAAACAACCAACCTTGCTATGAGTATATTAGAAGTAATCGAAGTGTGTTCCAGTACTTTAGGATTTTCACCAAACAGAGGCAGTTCCCAGCATTTAGATTATAATTTACTTGTTTATGACTGTGTCCTGTGGCTTTAACTAACCGTTTTCCCAATAAAAGGGATCTAGCACTGTACCAGTGGCTGGAAGGGATTTTTATCAAAACATAATAGTTTGGCAAAATTGTCTGAGGTTAGACATGAAGACAAAGCCATTTAAGTATTTAAGTAAATAGCATTGGAAAATATAGTGTCTATCTAAGCTTTCTATGGAAAAACTTGTATCTCTCGCAAAATATAAACATTTGCATTAAACCTGTTGAATATGTACCTAGGACCTTTACCTAAAGATTAAACAGAAAAACTTCAAATGTATTACTCTTTCAGGAAGAAAACATGTTTTATGCTTGCATTTTAAGGCTGATTATATTATACAGATGACCATGTGGACAGGGCTAATTGTTGTCATTAGGGCCACCTTTCAATTTGTTTAGTGTTGAGCGTCGTTGCTTGTGTCAGAAAAACAGATTACATTTGAAATAAGGAATCGTGTTCAATATAGACATATACGAGATATGTATCTCTATGTTCTATGTATTTGAAAATGCATGTAACAGAAATAGTGGTCTGGCTATGAGTAGAGCACTTAAAAGAGAAGTAAATAGGGCATGTCCACCCAAATAGCGGTGCAAAAAGACCTGCTTGGTATCAGCCAGGCAGGTGGGCCACCTTGACCAGCGGCCACTTTGCCTCAGCGCATAATTTATTAGTAGGGAATATATGTATTTCTCTAACTATTTTGTTATCATCAGTAATCCAATACACAGTAATGACACACCAACACAGGGGTGGAGTGAGTGAGTGAGCGATGGAGGTTTTATGCCGTACCGACAGCTAGGGTCATTTTCATGGTGAAAACAAGTTGGGACGAATTCTGTCTTTGGTGATCACATCTATGAAATGAAGGTGACAGGGCAGGCAAACAGCAGGGGATCAAAACCTAGAGATCATTTTTGGTGTAACTCATCCTTTAGTGAACTGAGCACTGAACGGGAATTGAACCCAAAGAACCACTTGGACAGTGCTGGGTCTGCCCTATCGTTGCCTCATACGATCAGCAGGGGCTACAGGGGGCCTATTCTTCCCTGGAACCCCCACGGGGTGCACAGGGGTGGACATGAATCTTAAAATCTAAGGAGCCGTTGGGCCCTAGCTTTTGAAACCTTCATGTAAATCTAGGGGCCCTCACCCAGAAATTTAAAGAAGCAAAATATGCGTACCTATACTCATAATCCATGAGTTTCTAGGGGCCAGTCGGGTCCCTAGGTAAGAATATCTAGGGGCCCACCCTCCCATTTTAAGGGCATAAAACCTTGGGCCCTGGTTATGTCTTCCTGGTGTCTCGTTGTTTGTTGGGGTAGTTTAACGTCCGGCCAACCCTTCTTGGTTCTTTCCAGACTGCACAAGGTATTGCTTTTCAGCTTATGGGTGATCATATCTATCCACCGGGTGCGAAACCCTACTCGTTTCGAAGAGTGGCAAGGGGTCTTTTATGTGTGATGCACCATAGAAAGGACACAATTAACACACCCCACGTTTGATGACCCTGTTAGGAGCACAGGGTAGCCCATGGATCGAAGACTCTTGGATCCTTTTCTTCGATTTTATCTATCAGTTGGCATTCTCCCTCTGCTAAGGTCTCTATTCACTGGCTTTGATCCTAATTACAAAACATTGAATAACTGATCATCACAAAGCCACAAAGCAGGCGGCAAGAGCGCACATTCTCTATAAAATACTAATTCTCTGGTGGTGGCGGTGCGTTGTAACTGCCAAGTCGATTCTTCACCACACCGGCCGCCGGAGCCTGACTGAGGTCTGCCGGCCTGACCCACTTCTTGTGGCGGGGCCCAGCTGATCTCGGCCTACCTGTGCCTCCTCCTCCTGCACCCTCCTCCTCACCTGGCCACACACCTGAGGCCCGGGGCGGACACATGGTGGCACCTGGAGGACTGGAGCACACAGCTCGGAAAGACCAAGATTGGTTTAAGTGTGTACGATATGTAAGATGTAGAGGGTTCAGGTTAGGGAGATCTACTTTCGGATGATGTTATAGTCAGTTAAAATTGTGAAGTTTTCGAAGATGGGATTTATGAGAGTATCCGTTGCGAGGAGTATGATTATTATAATTTTTAATTATCATGTTTCAATACACTCCCAGGAATACGTCTCATTCTGTGATGAACATGTATATTGTGTACCCCACTGCTCTGATCACCCTAGGTTGACAATTATATCTGATTATAAACATATCCATATGTATGAATCATCAAACTGTTAACAATCAATCAAATAATATCAAACATACGTTGAGTATATGAACAGATTTGAAGGACTTATCCCTCAAAATAATTCTGAGAAGCACTTCTAATGTAAGTCGTATTTTACTACAGGAGAGCCTTCTCTATATATAACAAGTAAGTGGATCCCTTTCCGTAGAGGTAGAGGCCCAGAAAGTAGAAAAGTAAGCCAGTGACCCACCTGAATCACTCAGCAGAGGTTGGTAGGCATCATGATCCAGCCAGACTGCCGTGCTGTATTCAGCCATGTTTGACCTGAGGGCGTCTCCAGTACCTGAGGCCCATAATACACTAACCAGGTGAGGTAAATCCTGCCGGTATCTTATATATACGTCCTTCCCCGATCTGCCAGTCCTCCAGGGCAGGGCCTCGGCCGCCGCCTACCTGACTCGGACGACGGAGACAAAACTCGTTTTGTCAATTTTCGGCCTGTTATTTTCCAGGCTGTTTCTCTGATTAGGGAGCGTCGGGGGAGGCCATGCGTGACGCCGCTGGAGGCGCTGTGGTGCCACGGCCACGGCGGGGACAGAGGGAAGAGACACTGACTAAAAGTCTCCAAACAGAGTCTGGGTCATCTTCTAACTGGTGCCAGTGTATGAAACACCCGTCGGAGATTTATGGACAACAAAGATGTTTTGTGAAATATTCGTGATATAAGTGATCGACACACACATGATGAAGTGGCCTAGTTTGGGACAAATGTCGTCTGCTATTACATACGAGCAGTGGCGGGTGACGAGGTCGGATACACCCCTGGGCAAGTTCCCAGGTGTACATGTTTATTCCATAAATAAACAGTAAATATCTAAGCTACTCCGCATTAAGTATCTGACTGATTTTATAACGCCATACACGCCTGTACATATAGCAAGCCCAAGGTTGTTTATCTAATCTGTGTACATAGAAATCACTTTAAGATCCAGCGGCAGATCAATTTTGGGATGTGAGGGGGAGTTGGGGGGGGGGGCCCTTTTTTTGGCCTGATATTTAATTTTGTAATGTAAAATTTTCGGGATTTTTCGTAATAGGGCGCCTCCATCTTCTGGATCCGCCCATGAACTCTGTATAGGTCTCACCATGAGAAAAGCCGAAGGTCATGGACAATCATCATTGGGTTAGGGTGGAGTTATCCAGAAACGCCTAGGTAGTAGATCTAAATAACAGACCTGATCGGGAGTGAGAGTAAGGATATTGATCAGGGAGGTCGTGTGGCAAATTGGTGTTTTAGGAAGTCTCCCGCCTACTGCCAGGCGTTTATGGAAGAGACCAGCCGACAGACCTGCCCTCTACCGGCCCCGGGCCCCCTGATTAGCCCCCCCACCCCCCCCCCCCCCCCATGTCACGTGATCGATCCTCCTCCAGCAGCTGTGAGGAGCACCGCCTGGTGGCCTTGACCCTGGGTTCAAGGTCACGAACCTACGTCAAGAATAAACTTAAATCACTTTAATCGTCCCATTCTCTTTCGTGTTGGATAAATGTAATAGTAAAAATATACAGGCCCTTTTCGTAGCTAGACTTTCCACTATTTTTAGTCGTTCTCAATGTCAAATATTCCGGATTGTATATGTACGCCAAAGCTTGTTTGGCGGTACGCACGTTAGGGTCAAAAGAAAACAAGCAAAAGCTTGCACCTGGTGGCCCTGGGTCACCTGAGGTTAGGGTTAAGGTTAGGGTTACCTGGATACGGGTAGTCATGGTTACCACGGTCCACTGAACAGGCGTGCATCGGGGATGGCTACCCCCAAACCCTGAACTCCTACTCAAATGCCTGGAGGGCAGGCCATTACAGTGCCATTTACCCTCCTGCAATTTCAGACTGTGTTACACGGTAAATACACGTATCTGCTTGGGACGCAACAATATTAGCACAGGCCTAACCACTAAATTGAAGTCTATTGATCACATGTTTATAAAAATTCTAATTGAAGGTTTGCTGACCTGGTTAAAATGACCCCTCGAGGGTGTCGACCATTAAAAACCGATAGGTCGACATGGCTTCTTCCTAAATTCGACATGCCACAGGCAGCTTGAAGAAACTAGAAAAAATTATACTACATGCTATAGGGAATATCTTAATTTCAGCATGGGTCTTGAAGGGTAATTAAAATCGTCAGCATTTTCATTTTCTAAATGACATGCAACATAACATTTTTTTTATTTCGACTTGGGACACAGGGACAACCCATCAACACCCCTAGTTAAGGCAAGTGGTGCCGACGTGGGCGCTTCCATACGTCCAAGAAGGCGTAGCTACCCCCACTGAACTTGTACAAAATGGCCATGGTTCCGCAGACAATACTGAATGGTGTGCAGTAATCGTTTCATCTGGCGAACACGACTTGATCCCCTGACCTGACCCGTGTCGCGCTGACCTTTGTCCTGCGCCATCCTCAGTGAACCCAGGAGTCCTCCTGATTTATGTGGGCCCAGGGTCGGGGCCAGGGGTGCCAGGGGTTAAAAGGACAAACTCAATACATACTTAGTTTACTTCAGCACACAAACGCTGCCATGCAGTCGAAGTGTTTACGTTGGGTTATCTATTGAGGAATTGGGGTTCTACCATCAACTGCATCTTCGTTAGATATAGGCTAAATGTGGGCATGTACTTCAAAAGAAACATAGATTTACCTAATGCTTAACCCCACCCCAACCCAACCCCCTAAAGGTCTGCATGAGTTCTTGATTTTGAGTCTCCTATTTTTCTTTTTGATTTTCCACATACTGATATTGCAGGCACAGTTGCTTCATGTTTTCTGTGGGGGTTTGTAACTTCTAATTTTTAGGCTAGAAAAAAAATCCATTCGAAATCGGAGAAGTAATCTAAAAGCTGACAAGGCAAGGCAAAAATACTACAATCCCTGATAGGAGGCCAAAATCTTACTGCAGATTTCAATCAGGCTAGGCAAGTGAAGAAACGCTGCCTTCTTCGGTTTCAGTTTTACCCCAACCGTTTATATAAGACGTTGGGCGAGAAGTTTGTCGTTTATTGCCCTATTCATCACCACGTCCACAGCATGTTAGGCCCGGAGAAAAAACACAATATCTAAGATTCTCTCTTACTGTCTGAGCCTTGAGGTGGTCTCACACAGCCTTCTCACTTTCCACACTCAGTTTTCACCAAAATATCGCCCCTGTGCACGGACCCCATTGAAATGGTGAACCAAAAAGTGAAACAGACAGGCCGGGGAGTTTTTCTTTGAACCAGGGTAAATTTGTTGTATACGTCTCTGGAGAGGGGTCTGATTTGTATTTATATATCCAGAAGTAGGGCGACCCTGGGACCTTGCGACCTCCTTACTCTCAAGCGACACGGCCAAGGCACTTTATGAGAGGAGTGCGAGCCTGGCGCCACCTGGTGAATGAGATACGAACTAACTAATCTTTATGGGTTTCTTTATTGCCAACACTTGTCATTTATTATTTCAGGTTTACAGCTGCCGCAGGAGAGTGCACGCTTAATAAATATATCCATTTCACTATCTGTTTATCATCTGATGTGGGCAAAGTGCATAACAGAATTTCCCTGGTGGACTTAACTCCTTCTGCACTTTTCAAAATAAAACCTCATTTAGGTCTTCCTTGGAGGTATGATATAGCCCAACATGTCTACAATACTTTTACATGAAAAAGGATTCTACAGTAAAACATGTCAACACCGGGTTATGAAACATGTATTAAATCCTAAATCTTTTGATAACCGCTTAAAACACCTTCAGTGAAAGTAAAATGAGTGATTTAAACAAAATATTTTTGGCATTCAGAAACTCTTTCTTTTTTTTAATGAAATATTTACAAAATAGATGATGACCACTGATAAGAAATTGTAACAATATGACTTTTTATACATCTACTGACATTGTGCATGACAGAAGGCCTTTCGCATGGAATAGATTCAGTGTTCGAAATTAACGGTGCGCCCTGCGCCCGAGGCGCACATTTTCGGCGACGGGCGCACGTTTTTAAGAGGTGTGCGCCCGGAAAATGCACGTTTTTTTCCACATATTAAATAGCCTTATATATGGGAGGGTGCATGGACAGTTTGCCGGGCGCATACTTTAAGAATATATGCACCCGGTAGGCGCATGAATTATATCTCCAACGTCTAAGGTCATTAGGCTGAAACTCCTTTTGCATGCACGAAAAAACACTTATTGGGAAACTGAGGATACTTCTTGAATTGAATAAGTAACTATTGATAATGAAGTGAAGAAGTACTTTTCTAGGCTGCTGTGTACCAGTCATTGCTTATCAGTGTACTATGCCAAGAACTTTCTGTGCCACTGGTTCCTGGTACTACATTGATGAATTATGACTGGTACAGTGGCCAATAATAGTACTTCACCTACTCATTAAATCATAATCAAGATCTCATCTGTTCGTGGCAAGCCTCATCAGTAAATAATAGCCCATGTTTACTTAGTTGTTAATAACCTAGCACTCACAACCGTATTTCATTTCTGATAACCTGACAACACAATTATGAGTTTAAAAATACTTCTTTCCCCCATTTTTTAATTGATAATCATTGAGGAGGTGGGCGGTGGTCAAATTAGAACGGTCTTTCTATGTTACCAAGATAGTTACCTACCTGGTTGACTGATAAATACAGTGGTAATGTTTTCTAGAATTTTCTGATGAATTGGTCTATCCCTCCCACTTTTAATCTTCAAATAACGCTACTCTGGCAGTACAGTGGTCGGAGGGGAGAGGGCACATCCGACAAGGTAAGGTCAGGCGCACTTTTAATGGCCCTGCCTGGGGCAACAACCTCATCTCCCCTGGCAAGGGATGGGCTCAGACCAAAAGGTAAACATCCTCCGTGACACACGTCCCAACCAGGACAGGTGCGCACCAAGATAGGCTCCACATAAAGTGAGCGGAGTTTCCAACCATAAATAACCTATTACAGATAATATGCGTTTAAAAACCAACCTTAATTTCCCTGCCATTAACAAAATGCATTTTCACTGTAATTTCTATATGATTTGTCGATTTGTTCACTTTAATATTCAAATTATTGGAATTGTTATTGATATAAATGATCCTTTAAATTAAATCCTAATTATTTGAATACAAAAAAAAAAGTACAAGTTTATGTTTATCTATGAAAAATAGAAACCACGTTATTATGATGCCATGCACCTGTTCTGAAACGACCTTTAATTCTATGAGATAAGAGTTCAAGTCGATTATATAAAGTGAAAACTACGGCAAACTGATCCAGGAGACATGTTCATAAAAACACACGTAGATTCAACTAGTATCACGACAATACAAGTGGATAAAATGCACTTGTTTTTACATCCCTCATGCATATTTCAACGTTATATTTTCTTATTACAAACGCAACACGGATAAATAAGTAAATATATATTTTCAACAAACCATATTCAGAAAGTACAAGGACCCGTTACCATTTTTTCTGGACAAACACATACACAGCAATAATCATTTCAAAAAGGTACTTTTGTTCTGAATAGAGCTGACCATGAATTGAGTGTGTTACATAAACCTTACTTCTGCCTTACGTCAAAGGCACATGCAATGAGTAACTCTTCCCAACAAGTTCCCGTTCCTTCCTCACAAAACTAAGAAACATTAATTTAAAAAAAAAAAAAGGGGTGGGGGAAAAAGAAAATGAGTACCTCTTAACGTGTTACCTACCAGACCTGCATGTGAGGCAACCTCACTTACATACATACCATTCTAACAACAAATCTGAGGGATCAAAGCCCTATCTTTTTTTTAGCGATTTAATAGTGATTCAATGTGTGCAATCGAGTTAGACTGCTGCTTTAGTTCTACGGTCATTTATCACTGTCAGGGGACGGTTAGAGTAGACTCAGTTTAGAGGGATAAGGCAGAGGGCGCCTTCAATGGGCCAGATCTGCCTTTTTAACCATCTAATTCTCTCCTCTCTAGGCGACTCCTAAAAAAAGTGTTTCCTGTCCAGTGGATGGCAAAGAAAATGGCTGGTCGGGAGGTCGCATTTCTTCCCCATTTAGTTTTCACGACTTAGCCTGGTCAGGAAAAATTATTCAAGGATAGATATTGGAAAACCTCTTGTCAGTCGGCAATAACATTGCTTGTTGGGCGGCCCATCGGAAACAAACATTTTAAAAATTGGCTCTATGTCTCTCATGCCTCATCTACATTGAGCACATCATGTCCTTGGCAATCTGCTTTCAGTCGTGTTTACTCCAGATTCTGGACACTATTCCCTCTCAGAATCCCAGTAAAAAATTCTCCCTATCTTATTTGCAGCTTCTTTGCTTTCACTCAGTTGCAGTAATCTGCAAACTTCAAAGAGTACGTGGGATATTCATGCTGAATATGTCAACTTAAATTGTATAATTTATAGCACTGCAGGGTATAGAATTTCATTCTAGTCTTTTATGTTATGGGAAAAGTAAATTGGTAAAATTCATTCTGATCGATGTCAAATGTGGAGATAAGGTATCTCATCAAACGCCACCATCGCATTTCTTATCAGGATATACTTTAGGTGCGTTCCACATCATGTAATTGATTTTTTTCAAACAATTTTTTCCCCTTCTATGATTCAATACTGCTTGTTGTCAGAGACCACTTTGAGGCCTGCGCAAAAATGTGACTCATGGGGTTTGGGGGAGAAAGTATTAATGTACCGTTGGGGTAAACAACAAGAAGCAAATGACTATCAAAGTTCCGATCGTTGGAACGATTGATGTTCGCCCTTAACATAACAATGGACATATGGGCTATGAGTAGTGATCACCACCACCACTGCTGCTGTCACACACAACTCAGGGAGGGGCTTAGGAAAGGGGCACCTGCACCCATCCACTTAGACCTGCCCACCTGCAGGTGACAGTGGAGGTCCTAATGTGGAGTACTGGTTATGTAACCCACTTCTGGCTTCTCAAACTGCACCCTCCCCCACCCCCACTCCTTGAACTCAGTTCAAGGAGTGGGGGTGGGGGAGGGTGTATGGGAGAGGCCTGCCCACTCAATTACACTTGATGCACACTAATTGTCCTTGCTTACAAATGCATGCCGGTGGACAAAGGCCTGTAGCTACTTGTATGTAAGATTGTGTAACTGGGCAATCAGATCAAAGCCCAAATACCTACAAAAGACATGACTGATTGAGTGAGCCCTTCCCATAAGCTACAATACTAAAAACTATAATTAAGGGCTCACAAAAAAGACTGAGAGTGTGAATGTAATACACAGGTTTAGTTGAAAAGTTGGCGTATCAGTTATTTCAACACAGAAATGGATCTGTCAGTCGACATCAACCTTTTAACTTGATCCCACTCAAAAAACTTGAGTTGTTGTGACATACTCTTCCTGTTTGGGACTGAGACAAATCTGTAGTTAATGGTCCTTACCACTGGTTGGTCTCAGGGTAACACAACCATGTAGTGACCACAGCCAGGTGCCACAAAACTGCCCTAACTAAGACGCTGGAGGAACCTCTGACCGACGATATGTACGTAGGCTCTGAGAAAACTACCTTTAAACATTTTCTTTGATATATTCTTTTTTTTAAATGTTTTCTCTTTTTTTCCCCGTTTTTTTTTAACAGAGCCCCCCCCCCCCCCCTCCCTTCAACTCTTGGACACTCTCAGTGCCTGGGAGTCCACACTCCTCGGTGACAATTGTCTCCCTGGAGAGGGTTACTAGGTAACCCTGGAGAGGTTGGTCATGCACCAATCACAGCCTGATCCCTGGATCCAGGCCTCTGAAGCGGTAGCATCGAAAGATCGAACACAATTTTGCCTTGAATCCATTAGATTAAAAAAAATATGTCTTAAGCATGCTCATAAATACAAGTCCATATAAGAAGTCACATTTTGTGTTACTCTTGATCTTTATATTCTCACCCGGGCAGTCTACATAAAACCAAGGCGACTACGCACAGGACTGTAGTCTCTTTGATAAAATAGAATTATTTTTAGTGTGGCCTCAAGTATACAAATGATTTTTGAAATTCTTCATCAAAAAGTTAGATTTTTTGGGGGCAAACTCCCTGTGCAGTCTCCGACAGGGATTTTTTATTGTTGCCATTTTCCCCTGGGCTCAACATTAAAGGTTTTCACTTTCCTCACCATCGGACACCTGTCCATCTTTACTGGATTATTATAATAATATTATAAAAATTCTATATGTTCTTCGGGCAGGTACTAGCTTTGAGTAATAAAGAGAAATATTTTTCCTCACTGATAAATCCCGTGGAAAATAAGTAAAGATTGGCTAGGTAATTAGGCCTGAAAAAAAATTGTTGTGTTCAGGTAGATCTCTAACCTGACCTACCCTAAATTTTTGGCCCTACCATAAAAAAAATTTCAATGTTTTTTTCTTCAATTTTTAAAATGCGATAGAATTGATTAAATGAACATGAAACAGCTAGCATATAAATGCTTGGGACATGTATTTGTTAGGCAATTTTGGGGGTAATTTTTTACATTTTCAAGACCGCCCAGGTCCAAATATGTAAGTAAAAAAAAAAAAAAAAGAGCAGAAACAAAAATTAAATCGACCTCTAGATCTAGACTATATATACCCTATTTTTTCGACCTGTGTAACCTGAACACAACTATTTTTTGGGGGCCTCATGAATACTATAATCTGGGTAAAAATCATTAGCTACCAACGTGATTGCCATTTACTATTTAGAATTAAATGTTAATTTTATAGATCTAAAACTTTAGATCTACCCACCTAGGACTAGGTTGATATCTACTCAACTTTTGCAACCTACCTTTTGAAGTTCCGAGAAGCATGGGAGCGAACAGGTGAGGATAAGTTGTTTCTAGTGCTACACACAACGCTCTAAATGCAAACCGTTGCTTGTCTCTGGATATGATGTCCAGCAACTTGGCAGTCCTCCCGGCGGGGCTGTGCGCCTCGGCCGCCGCCAGCTCGGCCAGGTCGGCCGGGGAGAGCGCGTCGGCCGCCCGAAGGACGGGCACTAGGCGCTCCGCGTCCACCAACTTGACTAACTGTGAACGATGTCTCTCTATCAAATCCTGGTGGATGCCATCCATTACCTACGTTAAAAATCAACAGATTAGTGCATGTCGATGTGTTGCATCAATGAATTATAGATGTTATGGATGCCATTTGTCACTGTCAATTTGTGACTGTCAGTGTCAGCCATGTTTTTAATTCATTGCAAGTGCTGCCAAGATCTCAAGTTTAGAAGGTACGATAAAGTGGTTATAGATGATGAACTGCGTTTAAAAGTTGCTAGTTTTGAATAAATGATCACTGTGTACTCACGGCACAAGCGGTTTCGCTGATCCCTTATTATTTGAAACTCAATTATACTTTTAAAGTTTGATTTCACCTCGGTTGGAAGTGAACTGTCGCCATTTTGGTAGGAAATGAAAACAGCTGTGCGGCGGAAGAGGTGTCAATCAAATCAACCTGACTGCCAAATATGGGAACAGGGGTGTGGCTTGCAACTGTTACACAAAAAGTATAATCATTTGACAGCCTGACCACCGGACTCTCTTTATCATAATCTATCCATTAATTTTGTTGAATGGATCTAGAATTTTGATACAGTCCAGATCGTTCTGGACCTTTTAATTTTAAATCTAGACTCTAGATAGATAATATGAGAAAACGAAAAGCTAGCCCTAGGTCTACTAAAATTGGCACAATCAATTATTAATGATAACATTACATTTTACACACAATCACTCTTGTGCCGATTTGAGTTGGTTTTGAATGAAATGCGTGTGGAACTAGCATATCACTGAATGATGAAACAAATATTTCCTGGCGGCAAAAGTAAGAAAAGCCGCCATCTAGCGGCTTAAGGTGGAAACAGAGCTCTCCGACGAAGAAGTCCAGAAACCTCCAAGATGGCGGAGTGAGTGCTTATTCCGAGCGACTGCACATAAACTTTAGGCAAATTTCAAGTAAATACCGATGTATCGCCTGGGTTTATTACGGCTTTGGCCAAATCTAAGACAAGTTATCAATACTGTCACAGTTAGGACCGCTGTCACTCTCAACAGGTGCCCCAGGCCTCACTTCAAGCTCCACCCGACCCGCGCTGGAATCGTCGCAAGGTAGCTCTGAGACAGCTGATTGATCATTGAGCCAGACCTTCAATGACTTGTCTTATCCCGATCAATGCGTGCTGCCAGCACACTTTATCGTTACACGAAGTAAAATGTTTACATATTGTGCATGGATTAAATCAGTTTGTTTGGCGTGTGTTATGGGAAGGATGACTCACAGTTGAGGATTCATTCCTCACTTTGATGTTTCCAAACCTAATGCAAAATTTGGTCATAGATCTGAAACTTTTAAATTGACTTAATTAAGTTGATATTCAATGCATTTCAATAATTTTTTCAATCCCCATTTATCCTTAAGTGCTATCCTACGTCCTCAGACAGTAAACATTTTCAAAAAAATATATAGAAATCTATAAATCTATTAATAGTAGATCTAGTAATTAATAAATACATAGATCTAGATCTAGATGTTTATGACTTTAAAGTCATACCCCCTAGGCCTAGGACATTTAGCCCCTAGGACACTTACCCCCTGGACACTTAGCCCCTAGGACACTTACGTACCTCCCAACCTTGGAGAACTCGGTCCAATGATGTTTTGACACTTTGCCATCCACTAACTGTTGTGTAGGGACAAGTTAGCCCTTTAGGTATGAATCCTAGACATCTATTAGAAGAGAGGGATATTTATTTAGTTTGCTTTCCATTAGACAGACTATAAGCTCTTACCACTTAATTTCCTCTACATTATAAGCCAAGGGGGGGTGTGAGTGTCCCAGGGGGTAAGTGTCTTAGGGGGTAAATGTCTGGGGGGTATATGTCCTAGAACCTATAATAAAGAATAAGTGACACCAACGATTGTACAAAGGAAAGATTAACGACTAGACTATCATGACTATGTTTTGGAGTGACGTCCTCATGAGGGGCGCCCCATACGAGAGTCCATGCTACCAGGTACGACACGTCCGTCATGTTTGCTGTTTTTGTGACTTCGTCGTCAGTTTGTTTAAGTTATAAACTGACGATGACGTCACAAAAACGGCAATCATGACGGACACGTCGTATCTGGTTGCACAGACTCTGGTACGAGTCATAGGGGGTGCCCCTCATGAGGACGTCACGAAAATCCCGTAGACCCCTTTCACACTTGCCCATCTTTGTGTAGCTATATGACATTTTTGGTGACACTTAGGAGCTGGTTCAATTTGTTATCATGATTGCACAATCATGTAAAGTTCTTGTTATGATTCAAATTCATCATTTCTCTGCAATTAACAGTTACTGCTATTTTTGCCCGCCTCTTTTGTTATTATGATGAATTATAGTAATCAATTCAATGTCACGACACAAGTTCATGCAATAATTATGGAGCTTAAAAGGCAGGTAAATGTTTTTTGTCAAAGTTATGAGTGAAGTATGTTTTGGGACGCAATCATGAAGTACACGAGATCGTGTGGTACGAGCTCATATGGTACAAAAATGTATGCACGAGTTAGTAAACACGAAACTGTAATACACGATGTATCTTTGACCGGAAGTGACCCCGGCAAAAGGTCAAAGTGACCACGTGATGCAACAAATCAGGAGCCAGGTTATGGCTATATATAAGAGTGATTGCATGAAAATAAACAGTCCTGTCTTGGTACTCATTGTGTTCACACCTCCTTTCTTCCCAGGAATGAACTGCAAAAAGACTTAGAAGAACAGGATAGCTAGAGAGGTTGGTCCATGAGCTAGAATTAGACCGAAGTTTAGCCGAAAAAGAGAAGTAGGGCTTAGAAGAAATAAGGGAGTGGAATGCGTAGGGACGAATCGATCAAAAGCACGAGCTCGGGTTGTTAATGAGTTTAAGGACAAAGACTTGCGACCTCGGCCTACACGCTACCACATGCTAGGCACCCTGTACGAGACACCGATCATGAGCTCAATTGGATCCTGCTTTCTGGTAGACCGAGGACCTTGATGCTTGCCTCGTGAACTTCCCCGGACCATATTGCACCATCGACCCCCGTGCGCGGGGCACATTTCTGAGACATACACGACCACTCACCCGTCCGTTGCTCCACAGTGGGCCTGGACGAATGCTCACGTAATTCCGTCCCGCTCTTGCTACGAAAGATCGAGCACAACTTGGACAAGAACCGTCGAGTATACAAATACCTAAACAGGGAAACCCCTAATTTTCCCAGAGAACATCGCAGTGTGCTAGTACCCGAATATCTTGTTTATTTCAGGCCAGATGTCTATATAAATTTAGGTTTATAAGCTATAGACTCGTGAACAAAAAACTGATTTGTACTCCCAATTCGTTCTCAAGAGACTACTAGCGAAAGTCAGCCTGACAGGGTAGCTCGGACTATATCTATAGTAGTACAGCTGCATAACCGGAAGATCTAACCAGAGATCTATTAGATCGTTTCTCCTCCTCAGGTTCAGGGCTCATTTGACTTTGCTGCCCGTTGGATAGGTGATGGTCAAGTTTTACCTGCCATGCTTCCTTCTTATCCCTTCCTCCTTGGTGTACATACCGTCTGGGTCATGAGATATTTGATAGATCTTAGACTGAGTTCATCCCTGAACATGAAGAAGGCAGATTTACCAACTCAATGTTCCATAGACCATGAAATTTTAAAACAAACTACAGGTCAGGTACGGTACCAAGAAAACCAAAACGTGAATATAAGATCATAGAAATTAAGAAAAAATAATTTCTAAAGACAGTACCCGGTAGTCTATGTTATATCGGGTTGCCCCTCTGACCTATCATCATATTAGGTATTCAATAATAATAGACCTCTGGACCAAAGTATCAATAGTTTACTGTTTAACTCAGTGTCTTAACCTTTCAATTTGCAAAGAGCCATGAGTAGCACTCAAGGTGAAGGCACTGCACAAGAAGGCACACACCAGAACCGATTGGCGTTGGAGAAGTCTCCCTACTTGCTTCAGCATGCGACTAATCCAGTCGACTGGTAAGAAATCTTTTTCATACTAAAATCAGTTAAGTTTAAAGAACTAATCTGATATTTGTCAAAACCACAGTCTTAATCATCATTATGCAGTTTACACTACCTATTTAAAGTTATAAAAGTCAGGTTGGCCCTTTATACATTGGTAAATCAAATGGACATGTATACTTTGAACATTCTGCTGTAAAAATCATGACATAACTCGGATTTTTTAACATGTTATCTTTCCAGGTATCCATGGGGAAAGGAGGCATTTCGCAAAGCCAAAGATGAAGATAAACCTATCTTTTTGTCAGGTAATTAGGTCTTCTAAATAGAAGCACATGTATTTTGAAAACCAATTTTTGTCAAAATCTTAATTTAGAATACTTTATCACAAGCGAAGGATAGTAATTTACTATCATATCAGAATTCGTCTTTTCTCTCTCAATTTCTATGATCTATTCGAAATTAATTGGTTGAATTAAAGTAACAAAAGCTTTATCATTGCATTGTAGTTGGTTATTCTACTTGCCACTGGTGCCACGTAATGGAGAGGGAAACCTTCGAGAATGAGGATATAGGCAAAATAATGAACGACTATTTTGTCAATATCAAGGTTGATCGTGAAGAACGACCTGATGTCGACAAAGTTTACATGAACTTTGTGCAGGTAACAATCCAGTTACATTTATTCATTTCGAGTATAATGATATAATTTTTTTTTATTTTCAAGTCTACTGATGGCATATGTAAAGTATGTTTCTATGCCTTAAGGTAATGAAATAATATAGCTGCGGTTACGTAGAAAGATGAGCTCACTTATGAAATAAATGCTTCACAATAACATCCCATTCTAAATCAGTCGATAGTCTATAACAAGTTAATCAGGTTAAAATGTGATAGGGCCAGGATTTTGACATTCTGTAGAATTACCAGTCGATGGAGAATTTTTCAGTTGATATTTTTGGCTTCAAATTTCGAACAACTCCTCAGGTAGTTCAAAATCAAAAAAATGTACAGCGAGATTTTCACCGAGCATTTCGTTCATGTCGCTGACTAACGTTCCTCTGGTCATGAACCGTGAATCAGTTTATATTTTGAATAACGACTGCTTCCCACGATATTCAGAATTTTATAAATAGACAATTTTCTATTTTTCAGGCTACGACGGGAGGCGGGGGCTGGCCAATGAGTGTGTGGCTAACTCCGGACCTAAAGCCCATCGTCGGAGGAACTTACTTCCCTCCAGACGATCGATACTATGGACGGCCAGGGTTCAAGTCTATCATCGTCAACATCGCTCTCAAGGTGAGTTTGTAGGACACATGCATGTCCTCAGTTTTATCCACCAAGGTATTTTAAGAAAAATTGACAATCCACCAAACCTTCTGATTTACCTACGCGTATTTTCCATATTTGTGGAAAATAACCGACACATTAGTAGAGCTCCCTCTCCAGACCACAACGTAATTGTCGATTTCCCAACCCCTTTGCCCTTGAGAATTAGATTCAACAAAGACAAAATCCAAGGACTCCTATGCCAGAGTTCGAGAATGGTAGACCATTTAGTCAATCCAGGAGGTGGGTTTCTTCTCTCACCTTCCAAATACCGGCCCCTTCTTTATTTACCCATGCCTACGTTGCCTTTCATACAAAATGGATCAACAGATTTGGAACAGAAATGTATTTGGTATTCAAAATATTGCTGATCGTGTTTCAAGTATGATGTAACCATGCTGATCAGATCTTTTTAGAAGGACCCCCAATTGTTTTTTATTTTACGATTTTACAAGCACCTTCACCCTTGTTTAGGAATTTTTCAGGGGTGTTTTTTAAGCTTGAAGATAGTACATGAATGTATCATAAATGTAATTAGAACGTAAAAGAACTGAAGGATTATTCATAATGATATTTTCATTCCCGAAATAACTTAAACATTTCTTGTCATGTTAAATTAGAATATTCTCATAACGCTGAAGGAACATGCGTAACTGATATATCCTTGACTTGCCTGCTTCCTCCAGTGGCGTAACGAGCGGGAGAAGATGGACGAACAAGGGACAGTGGTGGTGGACGCCCTCCTGAGGGCTGCCACCCTCCACACCACTGACCGAAGCCAGGTCGAGTACCTGCCCTGTGTCCAGCGCTGCTTCTCTATGATCAGGGCCAACTATGACGAGGACCATGGAGGAATTGGCACCTCCCCCAAGTTCCCACAGCCGGGTGAGTCGCTGCAATAACTTAAGTGTTTTTATATCGTTTAAGTTTGTCAAAAAGGCCAATAGTAAAATCAACCGTCCTATTTCTGCCCTAAGTTCTCACAGCCAGTATGTGCCGACCTCATGCCCATATCATTCAGGCCAGTATAAAGGTTCCCATTTCCATTTTGTGCATTCCAAATATATTTTATATAGACATGCCCAAAGATACCGCCGTGGAGTTAATCTCAATCGTTAAACCATACTTTGTTTATGTGGCTGTTCAAAATGTTCCCAGCCACATCATACTTCTAATTCGGTCCAATGATCCACAAACCGGGTTTTGCCGGATTTTCCTCCAAAATGATCCCAAGCTCACAAAGCTAGCGAAGACCTAACGTTTCTTCCGTACTTTTACTCCCTAGCCAATATCATTATTTTTACAGAATTCATTAGTTTTTCGAGTTTACTCCATAACGAAGATCACACTAGGTCTGGCGATTTTATGTTAAGAATATATTAGATTCTAAGGCTAATTCATACATATCCGCGGATGCTGCACTATCGACGGACAATATCATATTAGCGTCAGATGTTATGATAGCCCCTGCGACGTATGGAGGATATTGTTTTTACCTGACCTTCCGGTTCCGAAAATTTTATATTGAAAATGATATTTGGCCAATAATAAGGGGCACGCTCCCCGTGCGCCCTCTCTAATCCACCACTTTGCCCTTTTCTTGTGTGAATTAGTTTATAATAATATCTGTGGATGTTGTTCTCTCAGTAAATCTGAACTTCCTGCTGAAGAAGTACGCCGAGGACCCGTCGGGGCTGGAGAATAAGGTGGCCCTGAAGATGGTGACGGACACGCTACTCTTCATGGCCAAGGGGGGCATTCACGACCATGTGGCCAACGTAAGATGTTCTGTTACTTGTTTTAATCGTGGTATGCAACCCCTACAAGTTAATGTATACGGAACTTTATGAGTGGGCAAGCACTGACTGCAATTGATTTTTAACTATGCAGGGAATTATTTTGATCAATGAAACAGAGAACTTAAAGAAATAATATGCTTTTTGCAATGTGAAAGGATCTTTATGCTTCAATTTTGTACACGAGGTGTAGAATTTAAACAGATTTAAACGGTGAGTTATGACGTCTCTGGTATTATTGAAATAATCAGCAATTTTGTTTGTATTTTCTAATAATGATTGTATAATCTCTATTGTGCGGCAGGGTTTCCACCGCTACTCTACCGACCGTGTCTGGCACGTGCCACACTTTGAGAAGATGTTATACGACCAGGCCCAACTAGCTGCTCTCTACGCAGAGACCTATCAGGTAGGCGCTTTTTCAGATATTTACCGAAGGTCAGATTATTCCTAGATTACAAAGTATTACAGAGAAACATTCTCAGATCAATGGCTTACAGTTTAACTTTAACATTTCGACGGTGTATCTTATTGAAACATTATTATGGATAAAAAGAATCTTTCCAATATTTTAGAATCAAATTAATTTATAGTAAATCAGTGTGATGACATAAGGGCCAAGCACAATCGGATAAGCATGTTGCTCTGTAGAATTGTACCATCTCCCACATGTTTGAATATTGTTTATATGAGATCAGTATGTATAAACAATGTACATCATACTGTTATGAAATGTGGATACAAGCATATAAGGGGTCGATCTAGAAAAATAAGAGAAGGGGATGGGGGTCCAGGAATGTTACAGAAGGGATGGGCGGGCGGGAATAAGGGCGAGTTAGCGCACGTGTAAATCTTTTACTTTGAAAAAGGATATTTTGATAAAGACGGGGGTGGAGTTGGGACACGCAATAAATTTGGATCTGTGTACCATATTATATTTACAAACTCATGGGTCTGCTTGCAACATGGACCAAGTCTGTGTCAGAACAGTGCTCCCCCCTAGTGTGTGTCGACAGAACAGTTTCACTGAAATATTGCTACCTGACGGCTAACTTGGAAACCACGCACGTTATTCGTTTTCATAAGATTGCCCCAGAGCCTCAACTGTTATTAGTTGTATGTTGCAAATAGCCATAATACAATCGAATGTCTAGAACGTATGGATTTTTTTTAACTCTTAGATCGAAGAGTAACACATATGTTCCCATAACAAAACAGGAAAACGGTTATGAATGCCCCCCCCCCCAGTAAAATACAATGATTATTTCCAACTAACCCACAACCTCTATTTGAAGTGTTGTAGGCCGGGCCTATATATAAATTAACATTGATCTGAACATCATAGGAGCCGTAGGCTTAACATATTCAGCCGTATCAGCAGTCATTAAGGCAAATCAACATTATTTACTGGTTTGATATTCTTTTAGATCTCAAAGCAGGTTGTCCATGCAGAATACGTTACTCACAACAATCATCAATTATTACTGCTAGATTTGTATGTTCTGTAGACGTACTAGTAGATCATTTACTTGGATGTATTGGATACACATTGTTTTCCATAGAATTTCATTAGGTTTGTTAGAGAAACGCTTGTTATTTAATACCTGCTACCATGTCTGTCACTCCAGGTTACTAAAGAGTCGGTTTTCGCCAACGTCTGCCGGGACATTCTGCAGTATGTGTCCAGGGACCTCACAGACCCGGTACGTAGGCCTGCATGTGAAGAAATAGTTTCAAGATTAAATAAAGATATGTATTCAAAAAAGCTGTATTTTCTCGCTTTCTATCTTTATTATAGGTCGGCTTGATCACTCTGTCGATGAAATCATATAGAGTCTGACTTTAAAGTCTTTAAAGCTTTAAATCAAAGCCGACCTATTCTCTTCTTGGGTAATCTTCTGAGATCGGTGACAGAATTTCGCGTTATGCCTGTAACGCGGCAATGTCCCAATGCTATTCCTATGGTGACCATGTCCCATCGCGTAAACTGCCGCGTTATGCCTGTAACGCGTCAATTCTGCCAATGCTGTTTCAATGGTGACCGTGTCCCATCGCGCGGCTGCTGCGCGTTATGCCTGTAACGCGGCAAAGTGACGATGTCCCAAATCAATTCTGAGCTAAAATAACCACATTTTGGGGCTTATTTGACCTTACATCGCAGAGATTTGGATATATAGAATACAAATAAATCGTTTAAATCGTCCGAAATCGTTATATGACCAAATAAAACCAGAAATCCGTGCAGCGTTACCGGGCGTGAGGCGCGTCAAATGCCGCGTTATGCTTGTAACGCGGCAGCCGCTTTCGATCGGGGAGGAAGGGATCTAGGTCAAAGTTCATCAAATTTGCAGGCCTATTTCACCATGAAAACGGTCGATCTAACTTTAGTTATTGGTATCCACAGATAGATTTCGACCCATAGCTAAGCCTCCCACTGTCCCAGAATAGAAAATAATGCGAAATAACGCGTCTAAACGCGTAAATGCATCGCGCTGTTTTCTTGCAATCCTTCGCCTCCCCCGGTCACTGTCAGACCACCCCGCGCTGGCGGCGGGGACGGTTGGTTGTTGCAGGGGGCTGCGCCTTCTCCGCCTGTATACCTGGATTACCGCCTTATCTGATCGATTCAATATATATATTTTGACGTCTGGACCTCCTTAAACGCATACAACGCATTGAAATCTCATGCGTTAACCATGCGTTCGTATCGAAGGGAAAACATTGGATCAATCGGACACTGTCACTGCTGTCAGACCGATGGCGGGTTCTCTCCCCGCACGCCTGCACCGGCGGGAGGCTCCTCTTTCGCCGCATCGATACCTGGATTACAGCGCTATATGATGGTTTCAATATATATATTTTTGACGACTGGACACCCTTAAACGCATACAACGCATTGACAATTCATGTGTGAATCATGCGTTCGTATCGAAGGCAAAACATTGGATCAATCGGACACGTGGAGGCCTCACACTGTCACTGTCATGGCGTCAACCCTTCGCCGGGTTCTCTTCCCGCACGCCTGCATCGATACATTGAACTCAGGAAACCAGGATGACATTGGACTAAACCCAATAATTGTGGAGGATTTAAGCATTCGGAAGCATTCAGTTATACAGGTAGGTACATATGATATATCTTTTCCAGCAGTTCAAATGATAGGCCTAGACAAGCTGCTGGACTCAGCCTCTCGGGCATTCGACACTGGCAATCTGAAAAATAATTATTTTAGGCCTTATTACCCCTACCAAAATGAAAGTGATGTAGATATCTATGTTCCCATATATCTCAGGGTCCTATATATGATAATATAGATTGATATTTTAGGCCTGGAAACGCTTGCAATAATATTTTACAGATGGTATGAAAAAATGTCTGGACTCATGCTCAGATAGGCTAGGCCTAAGCCCCCTCCGACACTGTCAATGTATTATGGCGTCTCCGAAAGCAATTATTTATGATCCAAACATTAAAAGATTTGAGAAATTGTCACTATAGTGTTATTTTTTCTTACCTACCATTGAAATATTAAATCTGAGTTCTGATATGTCTAGGCCTAAGTCACTGTCAGTGTCTGAATCATTCCCATTCAATGTTAAAACATAGGCGTCACACTGTCAATAAGTTCTCTGGTGCTGTCAGTTTATTTGTGAAATTGTCACTATAGTGTCATTTTTTCAGACCTACCATCAAAATATCTTATCAAAAAAACAATAGATATCTAGGCCTAAGTCACTGTCAATAAGTTGTTTGATTATTTTAGGCCTAAAGATTAAAATGGGCCGACCTATCACTATCAAATACTTTTGATAGTAACTTTGGTCATTATGTCGTTTGGTCTTGTCCTAACCATTTTTCTTATCAACCTCTTTAACAAATGTTAACTTAGTAATTTTGAATAGGAAAATGATTAAATCGAACAGCATAGCATTATCTCCGAGATGAAAGCCCTCATACACGCTTGAAGTGAATGTGCAGGTTTACCTCCCAAAAAAGTGTACTTAATTTGTCATAGAAATTAGTTATTCTATTGATAAAGAAACTCACAAAAGTCACCACACAGCTTCATCCATTGTTGATTTTGACTCTTTCTTTCAGAACGGTGGTTTTTACAGTGCGGAGGACGCCGACTCTCTGCCCACCCCCGAGGCCGGTGCCAAGCGGGAGGGGGCCTTCTGTGTGTGGACCTGTGAGCAGGTGGAGGCCCTGCTGGGCGAGCAGCTCGCCGGCCACGACCACCTCACCCAGGCCGACGTCTTCAAACACCACTACGGCGTCAAGACCCTGGGCAACGTGGATCCTTACCAGGTGGGCTAAAACGGCTCAACTTCTCCCTGTTTAGTATCCTAAGTAATTGTACAAGGATTATAATTTAGAAAAAAAAAGCAAAGAAATAGAAAATGGTATTTTTCTTCTGTAGTATTCTCTCAGGCGTTAAACCTTGAAAACATTATATGCAAATAGGGGTAGGGAAGGGAAAATCAAATACTTCCTGGGTCCATATCTTCGTAACTGATTTTAGTGATTAGGCTAATTAGTTGAAATGTTATCAGTGTCCCATAATACCTGATTCTGTCTTGTCACCAAAAATAATTATGACATTTGAAAAAAAAAGTTGAAAAGGGACTGTGAAATATAGTTGTTTTGATTTACAAACACAATAGATATGAATGAGAGACTTTCACCTAATTAGCCTAATCACAGAAAACAGTTACGAAGATAACTGTGGGCGTGATAGCCAACAGTGAGCCGCATCTGTACATACACGAAATGACATTATTTCGTATATGTAAGAAATTATGGCTCAGTAAGTATTTTCAAAAATGAAAGAAAAACTACAATAAATGAGTTCGAGCTGGGACTCCTAGGACTGCATAGAGGGGTTGACCGTCCCAGAAATTGATGTACGATGCGAAGCTAAAAACACTTCTCATCTCTGACCAGGGAAATACAATGACTGTGTCCTAGGAATTAGATGGCTTATGCTTGACTTACCACTTTTCAAAGAAATCATGGTTCTATTGTTACACTTTTTGAAGCAGACAAATATACCATTTTCTTAGACTCATTATTTGTATACTGTGTAAGGCTTGTAAGGTCTATGCGAATATGAAATCCTGAATAAATCGCAAGATCTGAGGGTCTCAGAGCTTGACTGGCCGTATTCCATCTTATTTCAGCATAATTTATCAGTTGGTTCATAGAAACAACATTTTCTTTACAAAAATTAGGATCCCCACGAAGAACTGAAGGGGCAAAACGTTCTCATTGTGCGGGGGAATGTGGCAGAAACGGCGGAGAAGTTTTGTCTCTCCCTGGAGGAAACTGAGGCCGTACTGGGGAAATGTCGGAAAATTCTTTTCGATGTCCGCAAAACGCGACCACCGCCACACCTGGACAATAAGATGCTCACGTCATGGAATGGTGGGTGCTTTTATTACTGTTGTTTACTACTCTAGTTAAAACTAATTGTCCTATGTTTGATTCTTCGAATTTTGAGTTTTTTGTTGACAAATTAAGGGTAAACATTCTTAACATCTGTCATAGCTTACATATTTATGCAGGGGCAGATGGTTGATTTATTTATTTCTGTAGAATAGATATTTGGATTTTGGGTATTTCGATATGATACATTTATCGTGTCAAATATTACAAAATCGTAATCCTAATAGTGTATCCTCTTTCTGAATTACACAGGTCTCATGATTTCGGGCTTTGCCAAAGCTGGTCAGATCCTTGGCGATCAAGACTACATTGACAGATCGACCAAAGCGGCGCACTTTCTGAAAACACACATGTACAATGAAGAAACGGGAGTCCTATTACGTAGTTCTTATGCGGGAGAGAACGATGCAGTTACCCAAAGGTAAATATGTTTTTTTTCGGTATCTTAAAGATTATATGGAACTTTGATGGAATATGACTGTGTATCATTGGGATGCTTTCATCTATTAGAAAACAGAAAAGTAGATTTGCGGTGTAATTTAGAGGCTGTGAATATGTGTACCGTTCTATAGATACGTACTTGATTCTATAGTTACTACAAAAATATATATTGATTATCAATTTACTGTTATTGAAGATCTTGAGAGAAATGGTTAGATATAGCCTTTAAAGTCTATATTGGTCAGGCTTTTACATCAGTCCAAAGACTTAGATAGATGCGACAACGAAGCAAAAAGAAACAAATCGAAAACAATCAGTTATATTTGTATGAAAAATTCAAGCTCACCATCGGAAATCCCACTAATGGAACACACTGTATTGACTACAAACTGATTGACTCCACTTCTCCACATTACCTTTACAGAGCAAAATATACTAGCAAACTTGCACAAACTTTAAATACATCCTGTAATGTGTACAGTCATAGACATAAATTTTATACTTGGAATACGCACCAATGGAAATGTTTGGAATCCTAGTTAGACTAAATATCTCACTTGAACTATTCACCAATGGTTAGTATACAGACCTTATAACTTAAATGTATACCCCTGACAGTCCCACTCCCATCGAGGGGTTCGTGGACGACTACGCCTTCCTGATCCGCGGGCTGGTCGACCTGTACGAGGCGGGTCAGGACGAGTCGTGGTTGGTGTGGGCCGAGCGCCTCCAGGACCAGCAGGACCTGCTCTTCTGGGACACGGAGGGCGGCGCCTACTTCTCCTCCAGGGCCGACGATAAGTCCATCATCATCCGCATGAAGGAAGGTAGGGCTGGTTTAGTTACTTGTCTGGGTGTTTGTTTATTTTCTAAGCGTGACAGCAGTATTTGTTCTTAAATGGTTGTACATGGAAGATATACTAATCGGATGGTTGGGGATTACTTGATTAAGATTTATGAAGTTCAATTTGCAAGGATGTGCTGCTTTTGTTACCCTTTTTTGTGCGCAATCCTCTCGTTGATTCTAATCACAGTTTCCATAAGTTGACTCTAGAATTGTCTATAAAGGTCTTAGATATACATAATACATTCACCATATATTAATATTTTTACACGGAATTCTGAAGGCGGATGTCATACCGACCCGTTTATCTTTAATTGTACCCCAGAAAATGTCAATTATGTACGTATTATACACCAGGTCAGTAGTGACCATGGGGACCAGACGATAAAGGGGCTGTAAGCCAACTATGGACTATGATGATATTTTTTTACCAAATTATATTTCTGATGCCCTATGCGTTGGAATTTTATTAGAAACTAATTATAAGCGCATTTACACCTCATACCTAGATATACCTGAAGTACTTCAGAGCCATCTCATAGACATAGCGAATCTAGTAATAAAATGCACTACAAAGTTTATTTCACTGGTCTTGGGTCATGGGAAAGTAGCCAACGTCGCTTCAAAAACTTATAAATCTGTGGACTTGGACATTTTGGAAATATTATGACATGTACAATCATAATAAATTATACAGTTAGCGCTTTATCATGAGGTCTTTTCATGAACACTGAGCATTGTGAGAAATGAAAGAAATTCTCGTTTAATAAATGACTGTACTGTTCCGTCTTTATCAGGAAGTGTAGCTTCTCGAAAAGAATAAAAAGAATAGAATTGAGAAATTAGAACGGTAGAAAACAAAGGCCCTTCTCTTCCATATAATTTAGCTGGGGAAATCTTGATATGTGGCCGCTTATACCGTCAGTAATATTGTCTCCCAGGGAGGAAAGGCCCCTCAGCACATTATGTAGATATATGGGCCCAGGTTAAGAGGGCTATCACAGTAATAATTGATGTGCTAAGGAATGGCACTCGGAATCATCGGTAGGACCCACCTAAACTGCTAGTGTAGAGGGCACTGTATAGGGGTGGCGGCTGAAGGATTCATGCCCGCCAAGGTCAAAACCTGTAGCTATTTATCTAAAGGCGGAGGGTTTGGATAACAATGGGGTGTTACACCTAGATCGTTATCTGGCATTGAGAGCACAATTAGGCTTTGACCAATTCACCTAACGATCCATTGGAGGGTGGACATCTTGGAACAAAATTACTAAATGGGTAAAATGTTCACGTGAAATGCACATCAGGGAAACACATGGCACATCAGGGAAACATCATGGCATTTTGAGATTTACCTAAAATACAGGGATTTTCCCCCCAGGTTATGATTTTTCCTTAGTGTAACCTTTGCGACGTTTGTTGACATCTTTCTGTCTGACACCCTTGGCTACAACAGTCTGAGCGGGTTCACGTCATAGGACCTACTGAGACGTATCAGGGTTTAAAATGTCACTCTTATTCTAATGTCAACAGCGTCTTTTGAATCTCTGGTAGATCTATGAGTAAAAATGTTGGGTCTCAAGTGATGACGCCCATGAGAGAAAATCTTGTTCTTTTGGTCTGAAACCTTTTTTGAAATTCGTCAAATTCCTATTCAGAAATGGAATCTAATTAGCACAGAAATAATTGATGTGCTAAGGAATGGCACTCGGAATCATCAGTAGGACCCACCTAAACTGCTAGTGTAGAGGGCATTGTTTAGGGGTGGCGGCTGAAGGATGCATGTCCGCCAAGGTCAAAACCTATGGCCATTTATCTAAAGACGGAGGGTTTTAATAACGATGGGGTGTTACACCTAGATCGTTATCTGGCATTGAGAGCACAATTAGGCTTTGACCAATTCACCTAACGATCCATTGGAGGGTGGACATCTTGGAACAAAATTACTAAATGTGTAAAATGTTCACGTGAAATGCACATGGAAAAGAGGGGAGATGACAAGTTTCCCCCTTCAGGGAAACACATGGCATTTTGAGATTTACCTAAAATACAGGGATTTTCCCCCCAGGTTATGATTTTTCCTTAGTGTAACCTTTGCGACGTTTGTTGACATCTTTCTGTCTGACACCCTTGGCTACAACATTCTGAGCGGGTTCACGTCATAGGACCTACTGAGACGTATCAGAGTTTAAGATGTCGCTCTTATTCTAATGTCAACAGCGTCTTTTGAATCTCTGGTAGATCTATGAGTAAAAATGTAGGGTCTTAAGTGATCACGCCCCGGAGAGAAAATCATGTTCTTTTGGTCTCAAACCTTTTTTGAAATTCGTCGAATCCCTTTTCAGAAATGGAATGTAATTTTGGCAGTATTGACAGAGAGATGAGGCAAACCTTTAATTTCTGATGACTTGTTCACTTTCATTACTGTTTATCGGACCTAATTTTTCTCTGTAGATGCACAAGCCAAGGTTACGCTCCTTAAAGGGAGACAAAACCAATATCTGGTCAAAATTTGGCAAAATGTGTTAACTATTGAAATACTTTCTATAACCATAGCTGAGGTCCATGATTCATCAAAATACAATAAAATATATCCCTGGTCAATTTTGGTGACCCACGAAAATTTGTTTGTTTACAAACATTGCTGTCTACAGACAGGAAAGACAGGAGATTTTTTTAATACAAGTTAACTCAAGTTAGTTTTCATGGTTTAAAATGTTCCACTCTCTAAGGTAAGACTCTTAAAATGTATTTCTATAGTTATTTGAGTTTGAAACATTGTGTCACATTTTAGCACAGCATTGCTTTTGGCTGCCTTTAATACTATACAATGCAAACGAAACCTTGCAAGACATAATTATGCCCTATATGAAACACCTAATCTTAACATTAAGCTTTAAATAACAAGACGCATCTCAATTTATGTACTCTTATTTTGTGAAAGATTTGACGATGCCTTTTGCTTTCCTTTTATACGTTCCAACAAACTATCAAAATTTCTATGATGTAAGGTCAAACAACTTTTCAAGTTCTTGAGTGGTTTCTTTACTGCCATATCTAAGGGCTCAAAGAAGGATATTTTTTAACAAGCTAGTAGACAGCGGCAATCCATAATCTGCGCGCCCAAAGGTGGGCTCCCAAATTGCCAAGATTCATGATCCGTCCAAATTAGGCGTTATGGCTGGGTGTAGAGGGACTTAAGGGGCAAGTAGCCCCCATCACAGTAACAAGCTTGGCAAAGTATCAAGGTGTCTGGACGGGTGAGACAGGCCCCGGTTCTCTGTGACCGAGTGACACGAAGATTCTCACCTTCAGAGAACCCATTCATCATACCCAGAGACGCACTTTGAGATGGGCATTAATGATGGTACTTGGATGTAGTTCAGGTCCTAGATTTTTTTTCTCAGAATAATTCTTCATATTGGAACTAACCTTGTCATGTTATTTTATCGCCGTTTTTAGCTACAGGTTTAAAATTTGACATCTGGTTAGATACTGAAAAACACGTATTATTGCAGTTCTCTCGTAAATGATGTGTAACCTTTCAATAGCTTTGAGGCATTTAAAAGTACATTTGTAGATTGGAATATTTCACCCTTATAATTCAAAGCATAACCGAAATATTTTCCTTAGTTTTTTTTCCGAAAATAGAACTACCCATTAATAGGTAGTGTTAGAAATGGAAATACATTAAAAATGATGTTAGAAACTTTCACCATTAGAAATAAAAAGCTACGTAAACGAATTGTTAGAAAATAAAATGATAAAATGTCCATGAAGCATGAGGATAAAACTTTCCCATATGAATCGATCTAATAGAAACAATATTTAGCAATATCTCAATTAATTAGCATATTTAGAACAATCAAAATATCGGTAAGAGCCGTATTTTTGACACCAAGAATGAGGACAACGAGCTGAGTGAAAACTTATCTAATTTCAAAAGGCATGAAGATCTTAAATAGTAGTTTAACTCTGTTATCTTCGATATTATATAGGTTAGACGTGTAAGAAAGCAAAAACACACAAGTCTTGAGAGTAAAGACGTATTCCAGTAGCGAGCGAGGAACTATCAAGAGAAATCTGGAGATTGATAATTGTTGACACCCGAATAATCCTCTACTCTGCACGTTTTGTTATAATAAGAAAGATGGAGGAGGATCGAATCCAGATGAATGGGTGAGGAGGTGTGTGATCCATCACTTCAGGTAGACTATAGCCGCCCGGGCCGCTTTTACTACGCTACCCACTCACAGGCGTGGTAAAACGTAATTAATTGTGACAGGTAATGTTCAAATCTCGAGCAGGAACGTCAAATATATGCATAAAAAGTGCATGCCATCGCATCTACGTATTCAAGCGGGCCGACATGTGATAAACCGTCTTTTTATTGGAGACACTCTTTATTTGATTTTTGTCGTAAAAGCTGTACCAAAGGGGGTGGGTTTCTGATCATCGGGTCACAAGTAAAAGGTAGGGGAGGGAAAAAACGTAAGAAATGCCCGAGGCCAAAGCTATCATCTGGCATGTTGCTAACAAATAACTACTATCATTAAACTTCTTATCCGTTAGGGCATCGGTTGCCATCGTGATGTTGTTATAGATTAATTTTTTTATCTGAATGTCATCTTAAAAAGGTTCTTTAAATGTTGGCGTGCGAGGGGTAATGGTTAGAGTCTAGCACACAGGTGATTTATCAGAGGTGTACTTAGTGGATGATTCACGTCACGGTCCAGCTTTTTAAAAAACAAATCCAAGCATTACATTTCCCATCGAGCGTAACCTTCGTCTGAGATTTTGGTGATGTGAAATGAAAAGCTCAACCGATATATTGCTGGGCTGTCCATTAGTTAGAGGGTTATTGGTATGACTTGTAATGAAAAAGTATGTGGTTTTAGAATGTGTCTTGTTTTTCATAAGTTTGTTTTTAAAGACAAACATAACCAATTCAGAATAAAATAAATCCTATTTCAATTTCTACCTTTTCGATTTGCATGTCTGAATATATCATCTTTAGTCGTTGGAAGCAATCGTGAAGTATAATCACTATATTCCAATGTCTCAACCACATATATTATATGGAATATGGGGGACATTAGACATAAATAATTCCGGATACGAATACAATAGGATATTGTCTAGAGACTTATTGATTGTTATCCCGTAATGGTTATGTGGTCTGCGCAGCTGTAATGGATAGCGTGACTGGAAATCATCGGGGATATTGTGATTCATTAAGCGAGTCCCAATGTGACAGTAATTCTGCGCATAGACTCACCTTTCATTTATATAATGTGCCTTTTTTTTGCGCAAAAGTAGCGAGGTGGCAGCCGTCGAATGTAGTAATTAGGGAAAGCCAAATCTGTGTTAGTCTTTTTTGGTGGATGGTAATGAAGGATAATGTACGAGTATGTAGATGTAATTCATGTTGTGATCCCCCCAAAACATGCATGTTCGGTAATTTACAGATGTACCCAACTAGTTTTCCCCCATATTTTCCTGTCCAAACTTACTTCGGAGTATCCTCATGGTTTCCCAGACAGAGCATAGTATAAAAATTTATGTATTTTCAACGGTGGTTAATTGGTACTATTCAACATCCACACAGTAACCTTTCATTACCTCAACATGAATGTGAAAATAAACCTAGCTTTTATGGTGTAGGAAAAGAACGATTCCATCGAGTTTGGTAGACTGTCCATTCCAGACAAGAGCAAAGTTAGAGCCTTGTATATTATTCAAAGCCAGTTTCCCCTTAGCTCCATGAAAGGATAATGTAGAGGCTGGCAAATAACGGAGGGCGGCTCTGACCGCTGCACAGAGGACCGTCTAATCCAACTGTCAGCCGTGGCCGGCGTGCAGAGACAAAACTTTTAAAGTACTTGATAATTATGGCAAAGTGCTGCCGAGACTGACGGCCCCCCATTAGGGGCCTCCACAGCTGAAGGGTGATGAAGAGGATATATGCAACCCACATGTAGCCAGAGTCAGGGAGGATCAAAATAACTTGATCTACATCAGAGCTTCTTCAACTTAATATGTCTATTGAATCAAGGTTTAGTGTTTTCATATGGATGTACGTATGATTGATATTTTTCCCTTTTTTAATTTATCTATCTGTTTAGCTATTGTGAAGCCAGTAATAAAAGACAGTATGAAGTTTTTCAATACGTATTCACTTTTTCCTAGTTTAGATTCCCATGTTTTATATGAACAAACACCCACAAGGGCCAAGGGTTGCTCTTTGTTTTCTTCTCTCTATCCTTCCTAAAAATAAAGACCCGACACGACTTCGATTATATATGGGAGCGCCGCGGGCACCATTCGTTTTCTAGGAACAAAAAACCCTGGCCATTTTCTCTCGTCTTGACCTTTGGACGGAAAACTGACGCAGCAGGACGCGTTTTTCCCTCCGTTTTACCCTGCGTCTCGTGTGAGGGCGCCACTGTCGGGGGACGCAGGAAGCCATTGCCGTGCGTCTCCAGTAAATCGACGCCTCTGCCCCCTAGAAAAAGAGGCCCAGTAATTGGCTTGTTTGCATGTTTGATTGGGGCACGTTAGCGCAGTAATGGTAGCGGGGTATTGGGGGAGGGGTATAGGTGACAGACGTCCGTCTTGGATGTCTTTATCTGTCACTGACACCCTGACGGACACATGACCTTATGGACAATCCATGAACATTAATCAATATTTTGTTCTCATCTTCATAATTACTAAAACGCATATTTATTATGGTATGGGTTAAACAATTATGAAAAAAAATCATGTCGGTTTTATGGAATGTTTTTTTTATCTATAATGTTAACAGGGATCCCTTTCATATGTGACCATAATAATTATAAGGGTTCTTTTTATGACAACAATGTAGTAGAGTTCCATTGGATTTGTACAGATCTTTTTCATAGATAAATCTTAAACAGTCTTTTACGATCTTTTAAGTTTAACCAGTTTTTCTTAAATAGTCTACGGCAATGTCTACTGTGGTTTCCAGCATTGACCTTTTAAAAGAAACGCAATGAAAGATGATTTCCTGAGATTGCTTTTCCAAGGTCTACAATGGTTTATGCATTAATTTGGAACATCCTTGTTCGTAAGACATAGGAGCATACAGAGAGCTGTTGAAAGCTCCATCACGGTCCCCTTTCCATGAAGCAGTACAAGACAGATGGCCTATCTGCTACAGTCTGGTGTGTCGGCTCGTCCAGACGGGCCCGGCCGGGATGAGGGCTCGGGAGACATCCCCTGCATGTAAATGCCTAAGTTGGAGAAGCCTGTAAAGGTGGCCCCTTCAGCCCGACGGGGGTAACCGCCTGGAAAAGTACCTTGCCAGACATTGGCCCTTGTGAGGGGCTCGTGCAGTTACCTGTCCGCCCCTCCCTCCCCCCAAATCCCACTCACCCCTCCCACGTCCCCCCGCCCCGCCTTTGGCTTCCTTGTCCGGGTGTTGGTGCGATGATGTATCCATCACGGCGACTGGAGATCATCTCTGGAGTAATTTCCCTCCGCTCTGAGCGCCTCTGAGCAGCTCGCACAATCTGATAGCCGCCTGATGGCCTGTTTGTTAGCCGGCAATGAGATCTGAGGCGTGGGGCGCGCCGGCCGATTAGGGGCGCAGGGGGGCGGCGGCGGGCAGCGCCCTTCCCCCTGCCCGCCCCCTACCTGACGCCCTGCCCGCCCCGCCCGCCCTTATCTCCGTCGGCAGGTGCCCGCCGGTCATTGGTCAGTGGTGGTCAGCGCCGGCCGGCCAGGGGTCAGCGTGGGCTGGAAATGGACGTGGGATTGTGTTGGACGGCCAGCCTGTTTGATGTACAGATTGCATTTTGCGTCTCGTCGGCGGACGGGCGCGCACAGGAAAGTAGCCGTGCGCGGCCCCATTCGTCACCAGGTAAACTCAATACCGACCCCCCTCCCACCCCTCCTCAACCCCTCCCATCCAACTCCCCCCTCACCTATAGCATTGGCCGGCGGCTACCGTGGACCCACAGTACTAAAAGACAGATGAAGGTATTTGTGCGCCAATCCTCCACCCATGTATACCTGAAGCCCTTCCCGCCCCGGCCCCTACGCCCTGCATTCACTTTCTTGCCCCGACCCCTACCGGCCCTGAGCAGCTCGCCCAGCCCGGGCAGGCCCTTGGAGGTGGCCTCTCCGGGCCCCTCCGGGCAGAGGGCACCTCCAACACAACCCCTGGCAAACAGGGACCTCATCTGGCCGCCCCGGACCGCCCCAAATGAGCAGAAGCTAACCATACCCCCCTCCCCGTTCATCTCTGAGCTGCTCAGCGTTGGTTACCTATTTATCAGCGGCCGCTGGTCTATTGCTCCTGTTGCGCCCACACTGGTCGGCAATGATCCAGCTCTCAGAGGAGCAGCTCGCCTCCCCCAGCCCGCTTCTCTAGTGGCTGATGTATTACTGCTCGAGCTGCTCACGCAACCTTAGCCCTGCTTGATTAGTTTGACCCCCTAGCCTTAGAGGAGAGAACTCGCCGCCCGCTAGACCCCTTGTTGTCAGCAACTTTGCTCTGCAGCTGACAAGTTGACCGTACTTTTGGTGGGGGACCACTGTTTTTGTACTCCCCCATTTCCAAACCTCAGCCTTAGCGAAACCAAACCAGTCTGCTTTAGTGGCCCTTCGTTGTTCTGTTGTAATTTGCTATTGTCATGGTGAGTTATCAAAGGAGTTCTTGCTCTTCACGACGGGAATGACCTGGAAGTTTAGCACGCACCTGCTCCCATATCCCTTTACAAGAATCAGCTCTGAAAAGACCTTAGGTTGTCAAACCTCAGTAATTGGGGACCTCTGAAACAATTACAAATGTCTTTCTTTTTTTACACATAACCAGTAGCATCCGAACCGGAGGCATAGGCAGGTCTTAACCATGTACTATGTGTGAAACAAGCAAATGGCAGCAAATATATAAATATCTGTCATAATTTTCGCCTTAAAACTCATACAAAATAATGTATGTGATCCCATATGCTAAAACCAAAATGGAACAGTTTGGATATAGGGCTGGGAATAACGAAGCTGGGGGTTGCATTTCCCATCCCCGACTCCTCTTTCCACCTCTCAGCCCATCAAAGCATTGCCCAAAGCCTGTGTCCTCGAGTGCCGAGTGGCCCAATGCGCCCGATTCACAGCGAATCACAGTCCCTTTTTGACTGCCGGTCTCTCCGGTATTTTCAAAGCGCAGTCACTATGGCAGCTTGGCTGGCAAATCGATGGGTTAAAGCGTTTAACGGGGGACAAAGTACGGGATGCGTTACACCACGCATGATTTTAGGTGCTTCACAGGGCAAATAGAAAGGCACACGTTTCGTCGACTCGCTTTGAACGCCGTTGGAATACTATGGTGTTGTTTGTGTTGAAAGCGCCGAGTTTAATTGCACGTATCAATAGGGTCCCCCCACCCCCACCCCTGCAATTCAACTTGGTGGGCAGTCGCGGAAATTATGGATCATGATTCAAAATATGTTTTGAAGGTTTATTTCTAAGTGTTTCCCAATAAGTGAATTCAGATTCCTGATAGATGTCTTTGTACCTTAGTAGTATACATATGGCACATGTGAGCTATGCCTTTGTTCCATACGTATGTATTTCACTAATGATTAATTAACGGCTCTGTGCAAATCAAATGTCAAAGGACAATACCAGTACTTAATATCAGTACGCACATTGTGTGTTTATTATTCACCAGCTGTGCCCAGGTCTCAATAATTAGCCCAGGCCTTCAGGGGAATCCATCTATCCCAAGCCAAAAAAATATGTAATTAGGATTAAACACTGTAGCAGCCAGAAGCCATGCGAAATGGGGCTTGCAGGAGATCTATCTGGCTTTGCCAAGCCTCGGGCAAGGAACAACAGAAATCACTCATTCTGACACCGAAGCATACGGCCACCACTTCCTGGTTCAGACTTTTCTCTGAAAATCTTACCAAATGATTGCTCCCCTCATTGACTCTAGAGCTGCTCAAAGAATACCGCTCAGAAGGCACTTGATATTGTCTATACTCTGTTCAGTAGTCAGTTGGTGATATTTTAAGGCTAGAATAGCAATATTTACAATATACTCACACACAACCTGATAATATTGAACTATATGCTAAGAACTATATAACTTCGTAACGTTTACCATGCTCAGAAGATACAGTATTTGTTTAAAGTCCTTTAAGATTTAACGTAATAGTCAGAAATCACATTAACATCTCTACTCTGCAGAACAGTGTAGCCATTAGACAGGAAAAAACAGGGAAAGTCCCTATCGGGAATTTGCAAATTTTGTCAAAACACAGGGAAAACACAGGGAATTTTGTTCGGCCAGGTTCTTGAATTCCTCAATTTGAGAACAACAGATTTTTCTGATTTCTTTTAGATTTGAACAAATTGTTAAAAAATGACACAGGCAAAAATTGCCACATGACAGGGAAATGTCAGGGGAAACACAGGAAAATCAAAAATGAAATATGAGTGGGACTCCTGTCAGAAGTCTCTTTGCAGCGTGCATGGCCATTCCCAGAATCAACTTTGCAATGTTTAAACAATACTCATAGGTCACTATAAAATATTTAACACTATGCCCAGAGGTCACTTTACAATATTTAACACTCGACTCAGAAGTGGCTCGGCCCTCCTTACTTGTCAGGTCGCCCAGTAGGGGTTGCTGATTTAGATACATGCGTACAGGGTTTAAACAGGGATCTGGTAAATGGCGCCAACCCGTATGTTTGTAAACATCCCCCTTTGGGAGTGGGCTGAGGTGGGCCGCCTATCTGCTGGTCAGTCAGCACCTTATCTCGCGGGGACAAATAGACCTCTTCAACCCACTCCCTTCTGTTTGCAGTGTCTCAGGCACTAAGTACACTACACCATAAACAATCGGGAGTTTAAAGGGTACATAACTGTTTGTTGGAGACTTTTTAGTATGATGTTATGTAATAACACTTCTTGAGAGTGGTATAAAAAGAAAATATTATACTAAAAAGCCTCTTATTAATAAGCCCATCCCAGTTTACACGAACACTAAGGTTTACTATAAAATATTTTGAAAGATGTCTCCATGCTTATTCCATGAAGACATTTGTATAATACAAAATTAGCCAAAGCAATTTAGGTGACAGATTGTTCCTAAATTTGGTAAATTCCAGCTTTATATTGTGGCATTTTCCCCATAGGAACCAATGTTAAACCCTGTCAGCCTAGCTTATAATGTCCAACCCTATTTTGCCCTGAAATACAGCATTTTGATTGGCTGGCAAACCTACAAATCTGTCAACTACTGAAATTAAAAAATCTTAAGGTTAAAGCAGTCCTTGGAAATATAGAAAAACATGATTGTTGCTTATTTCATTAACCCCAGCTCTTGGAAACAAGGATGGCCTATACTTTAATTTTGTCCAACTCTTGTCCAACCCTAGCATTATATTCAATATGGGATGGGCTTATTAAGTAATATCATATGGGGTTGGAGGAAGGAGGTTTCTGTATAGATTTAATGCGTACATCGGGCCCATGGGCTGAAGGGATATAAAAGCGCGCCCACGCAAGTCTTCGAAAGGTCTTAAATAGATTTGGTTAAAAAGGTCCAAACTTTATAGCTTTCCTAAATGAGGTCTTCAACTCCCCATACTAGCCTACTTTGAGTTGCAACAGTTGCTCCATTGATGTCACAGTGTTTTCCAGATCAGAAAGTCCTGGACATAAACTAAAATACGAACGAGAGTTTAATTATCAAAGTACGTTTTAATATCAACAAAAACAAACGCTTCGTTAGGCACCTCATATGTATATACATACATTTGCATCCATGTCAAATCACTAGTACATGAATCGTTCTCCGTCTCAGCTCATCATTTGCCCACTGTCACTTTCCTCCTCTCCTCCCACAGTCCACCTTTCAAGGCAAACGCCTGCTTTACACACCCAGCCATTAGTGCAGATAATGACCCACACCTTTATTGATTGTCTCCAATATTCCCCTCGGCCCCTGCCTAAAACCTCTGCCACGACTCCAAATAAATCAAGCCGTCCTGCCCCGACGATAACCTAAAAAGCCCGGGTCACCAAGAAGCCACTGGTGCCCAGGCCTCCTTTTTAACAACATGGCTTCCTGGATGTATTTTATCGGAAGTGCAATTTGTCACAGGGGTGTAACGAGATAAATTAGTGCTGGTTGGTTTAGG
Source organism: Lepidonotus clava (assembly GCA_936440205.1). Taxonomy (NCBI): domain Eukaryota; kingdom Metazoa; phylum Annelida; class Polychaeta; order Phyllodocida; family Polynoidae; genus Lepidonotus; species Lepidonotus clava. Next base: position 29,257,610 of record OW387135.1, read on the forward strand.
CAGACTCATCACCCCCTGTGGGTGCCATTCATTAATGCAAGTTACGGGACCACTCGAGGGGGATAAGGGAACAGGGCCCCATTGGGCGTACCTTAGCTACTCCGAGGCCTATATTTTAGGCGGGTAGTAAAAGCTAATTAGCTTCGTTGGGGCTAAATGCCATTTTCAATAGGATGGGCAATCCGTTTTGCGACGGGTTATAGGCTTACTGCTCGTCTTTTTTTTTTTTTGCAAAGAATGTTAGTGTCGTCCTATGGGCCCCTAGGTTGAATTCCCATGGCTACGAATGTACACTTCATGTATTTGTATGTGCAGCATACTATGTGGAATGCACGCTGCAGTCAGTTCTCAAGAAATTTAAACCAACTCGTACTTTTTAAATATATCAATTAAGGCAAAATGGAACAGCATGTGTCTTGAGTTTCTTTATAAATAGCAGTCAAAAAGCCTTAATTTCTAAAATCTAAGTAGATTACAGTTGACGTCATTTTTACAACTAGGAGAACACAAAAAGGTCATTTGAAATAGGATCACAAGTTCAATACAGCGAGCAATCGGCAATGCCTGTCTGAAAAACAAACACAGATAGATCAACGCTTGATAGTTCAAATATTACCACATTCAAAACTCATACTATCATGTGCGTTCGATCTCTCACTCATCTTGAATGTAATATGAACACACATACATCATCTATCCAGTCTCAAGTTCCTTATGTCCTGCACCAGGCGTTGATGGACGGCCTCTTACATCGCTCACACCTGCCACTCCCGAGCCCTATCTCCACTAGTCCTGATTACAAGGTCCATCCTTTCTTCCCGGTATTCAGACACCTTCACGGCCATCAGTCATCCCCGTGGTGCCCGACCTGTCCGATTCTCCCATTACCTGGTAACGTGTATAAAGGGGTTCACTGTTGGAAGAGGTCCAGGGAGACTCTACTGGTAGCAATGCAGAGACAACTTGTTGTTTTTTGTGCATAAACTTTTATTCAGTAATAAACATCAGAGTTGCCTCTGTCTTTTTTTAGTTCATTACGAAAATGAAAAATGTGACTTATACTTCAATTGACTGAAATGTAACCATCTCAAAATATTCTGTGTCAATGCATTTGTGTTGTTAATTTATTACTCTTTGATTAAATTTTCTAACCATGCCTGCTCATAGCTTGTCAATGGTTGATGAGGCTAAAAGAAAATAGTTGTGTTCAGGTACTTGAACTATTGACGAACATTAATTATTTCCTGCATACACCTTTTACAGTGCTTATACAATCATTTTATAAAAATTAATGAGTTTTCTGCCCAATAGGTCATTGAATATTAGTAAAACTTTGAAAAACAAATAAACAAAATAAACTTAGAGAAGAGTCAATTCGGGATAACTGAAGATAACCATATTTTTAGTCATAAGTAGTTGTTGCCCCCAAACAAAACGGGACAACATGGCCCTCTGACAGGATTCGGACAAAAACAGGAGTGCTGCGAATAGTGATGGTATGTTAAGCTTCCACCTGAAGGGGCCCTTCTCACCCACAGGAGCGGGTGCTGATCACATGTCACCGCCGTCTCCTCCTGTGTCTGGTTACCTGGCCCACCGTGGAGGAGGGGGCTGCATGGGGCCAATGCCCCACCGAGGGCGCCCGGAGGTGCGGCATCCGGTATCCAGGGGGCGCACACGTATGCACCTTCCACGGGTCCTAATTGTGCTGGAAGAGGCACGTGTATGAACAGGGAGGAGGGGTGTTACTGTAGGGTTAGCGCCAGGGGAGTAGGGGATATCAGGGTATGGGCATGTCCGTATGTGGGTGAATGGCTTTTAGTATATATATGTTTACAGGGATTGGTGAATACTCGACTATATAAAGGCTGATGTGTGCTGCTATACAATGTCAAGTTACATGTAATTACATCCATTTATGCCAGTTGTAGGGAACCCTCGTTTTTCTCTCTCTATCTCTGTTGTGTCTAGGCCTCGAGCCTCCTAATGTATATCATAAATTCCTTGATGTTGGTAAAGTGATAGAGATATAGGATCATATATACCTTTTCTGTCATCATATATACGTTTTACTTCATCATCGCTACATCCAGTGCAAACGCAGTTCTTCAGTGCACTAGGTTTGCATTTCAGGTTTGCTATGTAAATTCAAAGGACCCTGTAAGCGGCATCTATTCCCCTGATTGAATCAGGGAAACTCAGAATGCTCTCATTTAAACCAGATAATTCGGCATGTCCCTTTGGTATGTAACCAGTGGTAACAGTGCACTGTAAAAAGTAAATGCTGTAAATTTACAGTAAACTTTGCTGGCAGCAAAGTTTCCAGTAAACTTTGCTGTAAAATTACAGCATATGATGTGCTGTAAATTTTACAGTACATGGTACTGTAGATGCCTTACAGTAAATAGTGCTGTAAATAAACAGTAAACTAAGTTCTGTAAAATTACAGTAAACTTTGCTGGCAGCAAAGTTTCCAGCAAAGTTTACTGTAAATTTACAGTGGACTGTTATTTTACAGCACTTTAAATTAAAACTAATATAAGCCTTTTAACATCAATTTAACATGAAATATTCCCCATAAATCAAACAAAAATGTTAATTCCCAACCACAAACCAATGTATAGAGGTTGTGGGATGTAATTATGCTAGATTTATTAGCACATACATGCATTGGGTGAAGTTGCAGCAGGTTTGAGAGATAATTACTTACCTATAAATTATACTTTACACTAAAAAGGTGTCTATGCATACAATTTATAATTACCTCGTAATAATTACAATTATTTATATGTATTTTAATAACTTAATATATCAATTCATTTTGTGAGTATGGTATTCACTCTTTGACATCATCAAATATAATTAATTCATCTGAAAATATGGTGTAAAGTTAATATGCCAAAAACGTTTTTTTACTTTTCACTTTTGCACTCCTGGTGGTCACTGTATTTTACAGTAAGATGTGCTGTAAGAATGTATTCTCATCATGTAATTTCAAATTTACAGTACAAATCTCGTAATCCTACAGCAAGTTTAACTGTTTATTTTCCAACAGCAGACATTGCTGTAAATTAACTGTACAATTTGCTGTATAATAACATTAACTTTTTACAGTGTGTTGCAATTTTTCAAAGTTTTTTCCGGATTTCCGGATTTTTGACCAGCTCAGTATGATAATGAAATTTACTTTTCTTATCTAGATTCCTTTTTTGTTACATATCAGAGTATTCCTATACCAATTCTAAGCCTTTTAAATTTGAAATTAACCTTTCTTGTGAATAGCTTCAACCTTTCAGTTACTAACGTGAAAATCCGGAAATGTCCTTCCTACTTTTCCGGATTTTTCATCTCTCCTTAGTGTCCTCCCTGTATGTTAATATCAATGACATACATGTAGTCACTACAAGAGAGGCCTCACAGGCGGAATATTAATGTAAAACATTCCCAATATCTCAACGTCTAACTCTTTCAGCTAAACGAGGGATCTAAATTTACGATAATTCTAGATGCACCAGTGCAGTAAATTTTGACAAGTAGGTCTGGAAAAGCAATAGGAAGAATCTCTTTAATATATCAATGTTTAGTACCCTTCTCTTGTACATGGAGCCCTAGCTTGCTAAGCTTAGTGTACCAGACGTAGTAGAGTGAAGATGCCCCACATTTGACCTCCTTACCTATTGTGGCCGCGTGCAGGCTGAAGGGTTCACTGCCTCCGTTGAGGCCTCTCCGTTCTGCCAGCCCCCTCTGAACCGTGCAGCTACATTCCATGAGTTGGGTATCACATTCCGCACACACGGAGCAGTTCAAAAGGTAATAGGTTATATCAGGTAATGTGTGGAGTTATATGAGGTAATGTATTGAGCTTCTCAGAGCTAGTTCGAGCCGCTCACGGCTAGTAAAACTATATGAATAACAAATGATAAGGTTTAATTCTAATGGCTTAATGATTGTTCCTCATGGTATGGTTTTCCCCAGTATAGAACTTACATAGACTACGTATTCTCTGAAGGTCTACTTTTATATGCAGGAGCAGATCCATGTGGGGTGGGGGTCCTGACTCCCCTCCCTTTTGGTGGACCCTTAAATTACAAAAGAGGGGGAAATAATGCATGTGTGCACGCGAATTTGTAGCGTTTTAGTGCTTAACCTATGTGTACTTACACCACAACCCCTCTTCGGAAACCCTGTATCTACACCTGATACGGCCCTTTCGATCCGTTCGATCCAGGCATACCTGCACCAGGTGAGTTGCAGAGACCCCTGAGGTCACACCCTGTGTGGCCAGGTTCGCATTCCTCCAGGGTGGAATGCCAACCCCTCCAGGTGGTCAGCAGTCACACCCTGACCCCTTACCTAACCGCTGTGGGCCTCCATACCCAGAGCCATGGCAGTCAGGGGTGTTTAGCCCAGAGGGTAATCGGGGGCCAACCTCAGCACTTTCCCCATCTCGGATAATCTTATTGAACCTTTCTCTCCGGGCGGTGTAAGGATTGTGCAATGAATATGCCGAGTATTAGCTTCTATCATTTGATCACTTTTCATTTTCAGTTCAGCACGCTGTATTGTGGAATAGCTTATTTTCATTGTTTTTGAAATAAAACTCCATAAAATGTTTCGATTTAGCTTTTAAAGCTCTGAAAGTGAAATACAAACTTATTTTTCTCATTAGGTTTAAGCATGTTAGTCATATACCATAATAACATTGTAATGTATTTTTCCCAACCATAATAATATTATGGCATAAGGCTAACATACTTAAACTTAATGAATATGACTAACATACTTAAACCTAAAGATATTATCCGTATGGTGGGTGGAAACAGAAACGTCCCATCTTCCTTTACATTAAAGAAGACCAAACTCTCCCCCTATTTACTTGAAAGAATGTGAAAAACATGAAAACAGATGATCGTATCTGAGGGCCCACTCTGTCTGTCACTGGTTACATTTCTATCTGTGTTCCTCCTCCCACACGTCAGGTAACACACCTTACCTTTCCTGCCCCCTTGTCGATACCGTTAACCCCCGACAGAGGTTACTGCACCCCGGACGCCGCGCTAACCTCGTGACGTGACCTCGTGACGTGACCACGTGGTCTGGTCACGTGAGGTCAGGGCTTGTTTGTGCATAACAAAACGGGGCAGGGGCTGCTGGTAATGTTCATAGAGATTGCTTGCACACTGCTAAATGTTTTGCTTTTCTGGATAGTCTGAATGGTGGTTAGTCAATACGCCCATCCCAATTGACATCAAGATTGAAACAAGCCTATTAGACCAATTATTAAAATGTATTCCCATAATAGAGTTACATTGAACAAATAGAAACAATGTCGTCTTGTTGAAAAAGTCACAAATGTAGTTTTTAAAGCCTGAAAAAAATGGTTAAGCCAGTTTCCCATAGGAAACATGGTTGAAGCCTGTCAGCTTGACTCTCATATTCCCTACCCGAGATTGCTCTAAAACATGGGTTTTTGATTGGCCTGCACCATCATAAATCTATCAATTGATTCAGTTTTTAAAAGTCACCATGGTACAGCAGTAGCTGACGAAAAGGAATACATGGAGTTTTGCCTATTTTGATCAATCTACTTACAGCGAATGGGATTTGTTTAATGATGTATTTTACCCAACCTCAGTTGTCTACTCAATGTGGGAAGGGCTTAATACTGCAGTACTTTACATGAAATATGTAGTGCAAAGGTTATATTTGTCTTACAACGTTAGGAGAATACAGTAAAGAAGGTTCAAGGGAATATCATATAGATTGATCAAATGAGCAGGGTTCAAAATGTTCGCTAGAGCAGTTATCTTATTGAATTGATTTACTGCCCAACGTCACTTACAGTATCATGTTCAATTCTTTGCTATGTATATTAACATTATTTTTACAGTCTCAGTGAATCACTAATGCTAAATCACGGAATACTACATGGATTGTTGCAGTTAGAACTATTGACATGATAGTCAGGGTAGTGAATTCATTCTGCCCATCCTATATAGTGTGGGCGTAGAAAACATGAATATGAAGGATCCTCATATATTTGGCCAAAAACAAGCAGTGTCCTTCCTTGACATACTACACAATGTAACCCTCCACCACTTCCAAGAAAGAGGCTTTTCACTCTCCTTTTCTACAATGACGTCAAGCTCTCCAGTGCAGTAAGGCATACATAGTACTTAGGGTTCATAATGTATAAGTGCTAATATAAGTACAAGAAATGAGTCATGTTGCAATAACATGGGACGTACAGGTATGATGCGAGTGTTAACTATGCAGCATTTAGGTCCCAAAAGTACAGGTTAATGTTCGTGTGAGGCTGGGTACATGTGAACCCTTTGGCGAATAATCGTCCAGTGGGCCAAAGAATTTGTTTTATAAAGGACACAAACATACGCGCGTACACACAGACACACGCAAGCACAGACATACATATGTGTACAGGTATATGAATTAATATGTATATACCTGTATTAAGCATAATTTATTCTCTAACCTACGTGTGAAATTTCAATTATTAAGAGATTGTGAAACCGAGTATATTCCATAATTGATTAGTACAGTACTTGATGATAAAGCGTTTCTTACCAACTCGGCATGCTAATATGATCACGGTGCATGCTTAATAATACTGCAGCCATAATGTGCTACCTGTTTGTCCTTCGATCAGGGTCCTCTCAGACCACTCCATGTTTCTCCGACCGCCGCCTGTCCTACATTAACCCCACCCCTTAACGATCGACTCGGCCTGTCAATCACTCCGTCTTAGAGAGCACCCTCTCTCCTGTTGTTGTTTTCCATCTTTCTCTTTTTTACCTCTCATTTTTATCGTCATTTCCTTGCGCACCGTTTATCGGGCGCCGTAATCAGGACAGATGGGCGCTGAGTGACGACTGGTGTCGTCCTCTGGTGGAACTTTAAGGACCTAGGCACTGGAGGAGGTGATAAATGAGGTGGGACAGGCGGCCCACCTCCCCCAGGACAGCCTCCACCCTCAGGTCTGCTGGTGTAAGCTTGGAACTCCCCGCCTGAATCCACCTTACAGAGCTGACATGATTCTATCCTCCCTGAATCTTTCCTCTCTGCTTCTATTTTACCGTTCCTTCTTCGCACATTTCCTCTCTTCTTCCCATTATCTCGGCCTATAATTACGCCGGACACCCCACCGTGCCCCTATCCTGCGCAAATCTTTCATACTACTGCTATCTTACCAACCTTTCCTTTCCACCGTTCCTCCAGCCGTCCTCCCTTCTTCCCTCCTGGCCCATGTCTATGCCTCTAACACCTATCCTGCGAGACTGTTACTTGTTTTCCCCCGTTACTTGCCTAAAATCAGGCCTTGCTTCGATGCTTGCTTGCATGTTACCTACCTCTTGTCCTTCCTTCCTGTCTTCTGTCCCGTCATTTCACCTGCCTTTTCTCCCCGGCTTTTCTCCCTTCCTTCCTGATATTCATCTGTCCCCCTTCACCTCTCCATATGTCCTTCCATTCCTCTTTCATCCATTCCATCCTTCTATCCATGCACCCATTCATTTATTTACTTCGTCATCCCCCTCACCTCAGTCATTTACCTCTATCATTTATGCTATCCATTTTCACCTGCCGACACCTCCTCCATGTGCCTTCCTTGCCATCTGAATTAATTTCTGCATGCATTTGTTTGTGTTTTAGTTCACTCACGATGCCATCACACATTCAATTTCATTCAACCTTCTCCTGTTCTATTATTTCTTATATTTCCCACCATTTTGTACCGTCAGTGTACTTCTGGCTACATGTATTTACGTCCCTTACACCTGCATTGTTATTCATTCGTAGGGATCAATTTCCTCCACATACGATCATAGCTTTTTCTACTATAAGTGAGAATCTAGGTTATTAAGTATAAATCTATCATCCCACTCCACTCACTGACCAAACAGACTTGAACAATTTAGTACGATCTTATTTCAGACATTTGCTACATATTCCCTCCGAAAACAAAGTCTGGAAATTTGATATGACATACACGACTTTGCATGCGAAGTCTCAATGGACAGCAAATTTCAACCCCCGCCCTTTATCCTGTGTGATTAGGGCCCGAAAGGCCCCCTGCAGAGACCTTGCTTCCTCCCGCCTGCCGCCGCTAGGGCACTAATTAGGCACGCATGCGCAGTGGGACACGGTACGAGCTGCTCCATCTTGTGTCTGGGGCGCCACTGAGCGGTCAGCTGGCGCACTAACACCCCCTCTCCTGCTGCTCGCGAGCAGCCTGTTATGAGCGCCAGGCGAGGCCCTTCCTCTTCCTGACCAGACCCATCTCCAGGCGAGTTGCTCGGCTTTGATGTGAGAGTGGCTGAGGGCGAGGTGAGCAGCTCTTCTGGGGCCGAGTCTTTACGTGCCCGCTTGGCCTGGCGGTGCCCGGCCTCCCTTTGTCTCCCAGCTGCTCCCCGGTTTCCCATCAATCGGTGGTTAAGGGACCAGATTTCGGGGGAAAACAGCAGGAAGTGATAAAAGGGAGGCTATTCTTAAGGTGGATCCCAGCACGCTTGCACTTTCTAAATGTCCTTGTCCCCCAGATCCATTACTTTGTACATGTTTTTGAAGAATCATTTTTCTATTTCATTTCGTATAGGCCTAGATATGTTTCATATTATTGAACCATCATATCACCCGAAACAGGTCAGGTCAAAACAGCATTTGAAAGAGCACAGCATTTGTGATAAAGTGTAACACAAGAAAAAAGCATTTTAAAGTACGCATCTACCATTATCCATGGTGAAATGATAATCATAGATTCAGTGTAAATGAAACATACATACAGGCTTTACTTCTTATGCCAATACAATAGCACATGTTCTAGTTCTTTTATGTCTTGATTACTATCTATTGTGGGAGATACAATATGGATCACCTTAGAGCGTATTAGGAATTAGCCATGGGAAATGTAGAACAGAATTACTGGTCCCTCTCCTCCACTCTCCCACGGAAGATTCCCCTAGGGTAGCGTATACGGCGGCTCTCAGAAGTACAGAGAGATGGGGGCCAAGCTCATATTATTTCACCGTCAGTGTATATAGCCTGAATCCACCACTTTTTTATCTTCTGAAACACATCAACGTGTAAACGTTTTGTGACTCTTGGGTTTTGGCCGTGGTTATGCGAGGCACGGTCAGTTTATATTTGAGATGGCCAGGGAGGGGACCCAGTGGGGTCAGCAGTGTCCATTTAGATTACGTAAGGCCCCAAGCTGGTGGTCAAGTGATGGGAAGTGATGAGTGGTCAGCTGCCGCCCGCCAATCCCTCCACGGTCCGCACGGCTTGCCACCATCCATCAATGGGGGGATTATTAAGGATCCTCCGTGGGGTCTGGCCAATAGCTGCTGCTGGGTCAAACTGGGCCGAGCTGCTCAGACCTGCTCAGGCCAAGGGAAGACGAGCATATGGTGAGCATCTTAGCCCCGGGCCTCACGCCTCGTTTATCTGCTGATGGCCGGAGCTGGGCGTCAGTCACTTACATCCTCCTCCTTGGCTTGACCTTCATTTTCACCCAAGGTTACTCCTCCAGGGTGTTATGGTAATTTTATCAACACCTATGCACATGCTTCATGTTTTTTGTACTCTGAGGCGTTTATTCGTTTAAGCCAAAGAACGTATTCTACTTGTGAGACGTCCCTGAATGACCCCAGTGAGGAGGTGTTCTAGAAAGGGCCTAATATCTTGTTAATAACCATTGCGGCGATAGAGATTAGGAACCTGGACATTGTGAGGGTATGGAGGTTGTATTGCTATTATCAAGACATGATGGGAGTATGTACAATTGATCATAAAAGCCATATACATGTAATATGTTATAGGTTATGGCGCTGTTTCCTCTATGCTAAAACGGAACCTCTGCTAGACAAATAGGCAGGTAACGCAATCACAGAATAGCGAATGGTGTGAATATGTAAGTCACACTAAATACATTATATCCGTATTGAGAAGCCACATAGGCTACGGAGCCTTTACGGAAGGACAAGTAAATCTTATCATTCTTATAGTGATGCATCCTCTGTTTGGATCACGCCACCCTATAACCAGATAACAGTAATTTGAGTTACATGCTTATATATTTCAATCCGGAATTCTGATAGTGTTTGCCTATATATTTTACCCGTGTATTTCAGACTGCAGACATTCCCCCAACACATCGACCCTCACACCCACACACAAACTCCTTATCCCCTTCTCCCTCCTCCCTGTCCTTTCAGTCGTCAGCCACACCTTTAGTTTAAAGAGTGCGACACCCGCCGCCGCCTTGTCACTGTGATATAAAACACCTCCTTGCCATGTCAAGCCACCCTTTCATGCCGATCCGCGTATCACTATCCAGACTATAGTACCGCAATAGCTGTTTCATATTTAACAATCTTGAAGAAAAACGTGCAAGAGAAATGAAGTTATTGCCCCATCTGCCGCTGGCGATAGAGCAGCACGTTTTGCGGCCAACAGGAGTGGGGATATTGAATGGTAATTGATTTATAATTAAAGGCAGAAGAAACAGATTGGAAACCAGGTAGCTTGTGTTCAGAGGGGGGCTGACTCTGATACAGCATCGAACAGCTACAGGATAAAATAACAACTATCTGCCGTTACCATGACAACGGCACTTAGACACTTAAGAATGTAGGCCTGATGATTAGGTGAAGCGACGTCCCCGACTGGTTGTCAGGCAAATAGGCTTATATTATTGTCTAATAGGCCTAGTGTCAGCCCGTCACCATATACTTAGACGGAATCTACAAGAAGAAGCACGCACTTTTTTTAAAACAGCAATGCCAACTCAATATAGCAAAAAAAAAAGCAAAAAGGAAGACCGTTTCAAAGGAAAACAAGTTGTATTCGAGAACTCCCCCATAAACACCTAATGGAACATTATGTTCGGAGAAAATGCTTAAGTTGATTAAATGGAAGATACATAGAACCATAAAGACCTGATGTAACTTGTGTTCGGAGAAATATGTTAATGTTTATTACATGGAAATAATTATAACATATAAAACTACAACCTTCCTCAAGGTATACTGTCAGAGGTTGATTTATGCTATGCTTGATGTATGTCATATTATAAAAGGTAAATTGCAGCCGTTTAAAGAGGCAGCATTAATACCATGTGAGGTCGAGGGATTTCCTTTCCGACCACCGCTAATGGATTCGGAGATATTTTAAGACGGGGCAATCCACAATTAGCAGATAACGTATTGCCCAGGAAGTCACTGCTTACAGGTTTTTCGTTTGGACAAACTGGAAGACTTGATAGATAGGAAGGATGACTTCAATGTATTCAGGGAAACCTGGCTGTAAAAATAGATCCATAATAAGAAACAAAACAGCAGGAATTGGACTTCGCATTTCCTCTTATCAAAACACACTATGAAAGATAACCAGTTTTATTCAGTGTACTTTCCATAACCAATTCCGTAGCGATTTGTATGAAACGCTACTGAAAATTGAAAAGATACTCTATGATATATCGACATTGGCTGGCCATTAGTAAAGCTATTATTAGTAAGGCTTGTGATTAGTTGATCAAATATCTTCTTGCTTTTCAATATTTTACTGGGTTTTCTTGGATTAAATGCAATACGCATTCGTAAACTTTTAAGGATGAGATACACAGCATCCGTACGAATAACCGGCATCGCACTTAAATGGAATACTAAAGACGATTAAAAACCAAACACGATTAAAAACCTATCTGTGTTCACGGCTACCCAGTAGACCACTCAAACTTTAAAGGCATAATCAAAGACTGCACGCAGGTCCAATTGATTTCGATTCGATACAACAACAATAATGGAAATAAAAGATGCAGGTTTATTTGGTTATTGCCCACCCCAGTATATTGTTCCATAAACTTTGGAGTAAAAACGCTAAATGAATAATCTCATTATAGCGCATTAAGATGTCCAAGCTCTCTCACATGCCGCAATCAATGGTGCTTAGTGGGTTGAAGCAATTGGAAACACTTTCAAAAGGAATAATTTCTCAGACATCTTTACTTCTTTTTACCGTCTTCTGAACCTCTTTTCCTAATTTTATAAGATTTGAAAGTGTTCAAATGCTCACTTCTTAAGCAGTATTTCCGACATGATTTCAACATGATTATAATGTTTCATAGTACTACATGCATCTAACCCTTGGTTTGAGATGGCCAATTTAATCAATTGCAATTTTCAGCATCTAAAAAATGTTTGTGTTCAGAATTCCTGTAGGGGGATGATACATGAACATATAGGGCAACATAATATATTTCACAACAGGACGATTTTTACGGTTATAGAATTTCTGACATCACACTGTTATCCCAATAATTACATCATAGATCACCGTCTTCGAATCAGTGCCTACTCTGATAAGGATCTATTTATTGTTGTGTTTTCTGATTATTTCTGACCCAATCAAGGAAAAGGATGGTCCACAGTTGTGATAATGAAGGATTTGAGACAGGTCGAGTAGATTTGTGAAGATATAACCTCATATTTAATTCATTGTGTAGAGCTTAGCCACTATCTTTCTTTATTTTTTGAGACAGGAATATTTCATCTTTGGGGTGACAATGAAACGTACTGTTCAGGAAAATTTCGACTATCCATACGATATCGTTGTCATGTTTTCATGGAAACTATGACTATTGTCAAAGATGCCATTTTCCCTACTTTTGGAGGATTTCCTACTTTTTGGTGATTTTCGATTGAACAACCAATCTTTCCTACATTGCTTTAATATCTATTTCAGAGTATTTTTGAGTTAGTTTCAAGCTATTCAAATACAAATCTAAAGTCTCTATTTCTAAAGGTTAATTCCCTCCTAGATGTGTGGCATATCTGTATTGTATGTGATTTAGGTGAAATAGATCATAAATTGAGAAAGTAAATCCCCCCTAATATTAACATTCACAGCAAACCTCTAGATCTGAAAATGCTGATAGAATGATTTATTGTCTCCTCAAACATGCCGCATTTCTACTAAAAGTGTCGGAAAGTTCTTGCTTGAAAATCATTGTTTCACATATAAAAGGTAATTTCAGCATGCATACTTTCGCTTCTCTTAATATTCGCTCACTCAGTATCAAAGCACATTTGTGCATCTGTTTGTTAGTATTTGTTCTAATACCATTTTATTTTTAACCCATCCCTTATGTTTTATGAAATTTGCTTAAACATGTACAACGGGAAAGGTATCCCCTAATATGCAGTTAGAAAGTCACCTGAAGAAAAATGCTTTTTATAGTAGAAAATGTAACACCGTCCCAAGTGTCCCTAGTGTATATTCAATATCACGAATTCTATCCGACAAGATAGATATTCCTTTTCAAATACATCTAGTATACTGATACATCTCTTTTACTCCCCGTGCTTTCTAGAAATATAATCATCCTGTAGATCTATGCCATTGAAAGTAATCCTACCCGCTTCTTCTCATATCTTATTTGAACTTAACTCCACACTTTATTAAAAACGTCCCATCATATTATAAAGAACAGTTCCTTTATGATGTATAGTAGGTTGTCTGTGGATATGAATTTTATGCCTCGGTTATTAATTTTAGATTATCTTTACATATTTATGAACATCCCATGAGGGTACCGGGGTGGGGCTTCTACTCCTTGGAAGAATATAGGCCCCAGTAGCCCATGCTGATCGTAAAAGGGGATGATAGTGGGGACCCAGCACTGACCAAGTGGCTCATTGGGTTGATTCCTGGTTGGTGTCATAGTTCACTAAGGAATGAGGTGCAGCAAAAATGATTTCCAGGTTTTGATCCCCTGCTGTTTGCCCACCCCCTCATCTCATAGATACAATCACCAAAAACTGATCAAGTCAAACAAGTGTCTGAAAAGTCAGATTCGTCCTGAATTGTTTTCACCCTGAAAATGACCCTGGCTGTTGGTATGGTATAACACATCCATCACTCACTCACTATTTATGAACACCATTTACCAGTATTGTACCATCATACTTTATCCCCAAATATCAACATACCTAATAACCTGAAAACTAGTGCTTACCTTGATGTTCACAGATATACCATTTTTCCTACATTTGTAGGATTTCCTTCACTTTGGTGATTTTGGATTGCACAACTGATTCTTCCTACATTGCTTTATATCTGTTTTAGAGCATTTTTATTTTAGTTTCAAACATTTCAAAAACATATTCAGTGACAGACCTCTTTTTGCAAATGGTATTTCCTTCTCAGTTGCTTTTGGAAGAAGTAGGAAAAGTGTTTACTACTTTTCCTACTTTTTCATCAGTTGGGAGTGGTATCTCTGTGTTCATAACGTAACAAAGCACACAAAACACAATGTTTCATGAGTTGTAAACCCTCTGTTGTTTCAGACCACGATGGTGCCGAGCCCAGCGCCAACAGTGTATCGGCGTCCAACCTGGTGCGCCTCTCCTACCTCCTGGAGCGGCCCGAGTGGCGGCACCGGGCCGTCGACCTGCTGGCCGCCTTCGCCGAGCCCCTGGAGAAGGCGCCGGCCGCCCTGCCCGAGATGGTCAGCGCCCACATGCTGCTCCAGGCCGCGCCCAGACAGGTGAGAGGCTTTTCTATAGACTTTGTGTTAATTTTGGCGGTCGTTATTTTGCAATGAAGAAGGACGTATAATTATGACATTTACGTGAGCCCGCTAATAAAAAAAACCGTTTAGTTAGGTGGGATTGATAGCATGATTAGTCCCGAAAACAGGATGGATTATGCTATAAATAATCATATTCTATCAAATTGCCAAATACATGGTCACCAATATCGTAAGTTTATTTTTAGGGAATATGCACCTATCTCCAGAGCGTCTATACACATTGATAAAGGTTTATGGGCCCTATAATTATGTCAACGGCGAGAACCAGATTGCCTATTTATTTCAAATTATACAGGTCCGACTGTAAATAAAGAACATTAATGAGCTTTTTTTAAATGTTTATCAATGTTCTTGTAATATGAGTTTTGGAGGCTTGACTGAATAAGGGACGTGTTTCTCGGAAAAGGTCCCTGTAGCAAGTAAAATGAGAGGCGTTAAGATAAGCCGACATGGATGACGTGGGGCTTCCGTCTCATGAGTACATACCTCTCCAGAGTAAGCTTCACTTTGTATTGGTAAGATGACTGAGAAACGTGTTTTCTTCATAATTATCTTCTTTATATCCTTTTTATTCATGGTTAAGATTTGATGAAAACTTCGTGTTCTACAGGATAACTATATCAGCGGCAATGAAGGTGAAACATAAAATATTGTAATCATCTAAGCTATAGGGCACCATACCATATATCTAGCACAGACAAAAACATTATAAATCAAGGTATTTCAAGACACATATTATCGATTGATACATTATTTTCTTCAAACCTTATGCACCTTGTATTGCTTATTTTTCTTGTATTAATCATTATGTAAAACAACCACATGAAAAACTTACTTCTAAGATGTAGCTTTGAATAACAAAAAGATACATAAGGTATACATTGATGAGTCCATATAACCAGAGGCGAACCATCCAGTAAAGCTCTAATACAGGTACATGTATGTACTGTAAGACCATTCCATTAGGTGTATGAATAGACCCCAACCTACGAGGAATGTGTACAGTCTGATCTCATTCCTGCTGCACGCCACAATACGTCTACCCACAGGAAATGTCCAACCCTTAACTCCTCATCAGAATTAATGGCTTTTAAATTCGAGGGCTTGATTTAGTAATTCAATCAGTGGTTGGGACGCGTCGAGTACCCTCTGATGGGATTCGGCGAACGATGCGGCCCCAATGACTTGTTGGTGACGAGTGGACACTGACAATGTGGGTCCCGTCCGCCTGTCGGCGCTGACGGCATTGAATTGACATCGATTAAGGGCCTTAATCAGGGCCCTCCCGGGCTGTGAGCTGCTCGCCCTGCTTGGCATTGAGTGATAAGCGGACCACAATCTGCTCCCAGCTGATAGAAATGGGCCGGGCGGAATGTGACGTCATCACACGTCAGGGTGACGATTAGGTGACGTTATGTAAAGGGGTAGGACTATTAGGATGCCCCAGTATAGTTAGGGGCCTCTTGGTTAAGAGCTATACACGATGTAGAGTATGTGTGAGCTCGTGTATCCGCGCAGAAAGCACCGTCAAAATGACCTCAAATGGAAAGTACTACTTACAAAATGAGGGTTTGCATCAGGTGCGCATAGCCCACCTGTGGCTCTCTAAAGGACGGGAACAGGTACCAACATGCAATTAAATTTTATTGTTTAGAGGACCATTAATTTGGATTCATAAGCTCGTTCAGGGAAAGATACAATCTGGCACTGGCCCAGTGGAGCAAGGGGAGGAATGTGTGTCCAGGGACTTAGGTGGGGATCTTAACTCAACAAAGAGAGTTCATGTTGCATGTGCGTTTCAGTAACATGAACATGCATTTCTATTTCTCACATATTTTATCAAATCCCGGATCCGCCCCCGCCTTTGATACTCGTGCTAGGTTTCAAGTTTTTCACAATTTATTAAGACATCTCTTTGTGTACATGAACTTGAAATGCAAATAGACGTGATTCCATCAACAGGTAAACATAATTATATGGACGCAAGCCAGGAGGCGCTCTCAGACCTAGTTGGTTTAGTCTGTTAAATTAATGGATCTGATTGTGTTTGGCAGAAGGGGGGAGGGACAAGTCACATGTTAGCCTCGTCGGTTGTCCTTGCCAGTATTTCAAAAGAGTCGTCGTTGGTGCTACCCCGCTGCCCAACCCGCTGACTTCAGCGGCCGCAAACGACCATTATCGAAATGGCCTGTGGCCAGGGGAACGCTTCTTTAACCAGACTGGAAGCATTCCAAGACGCCCTACACCCCCTGAGCCCCACCCCCTTACCCCGCCCAGCCTCCAGTACCACCACCACCACCACCCAACATCATCCCTTTCCGTCGCCGGCTCCCCCCGTATCTTTTTCCCTGTAGTTCTTCGCCCAACTCCCGGAACATGATTACTTCTTTGAAGATTCCTCTTTGTTCTTCCGCTCATCACCGCTTGCTGTTGCCTGCGCCTTTTGGAAATGCCTTTTTGCCGGCCAGGAAGCATATCGGCGGCATGCCACCGCTCCTCCCTACTCCAGCGTCTGCCTTCTTAAACTGATCAATCAGTTCCTCCATAACATAAACACAATAATAACTTCTAATTACAATTGCGGTATCTCCAGCCTAAGGAGTATTATAACTGGTAAACAAACTCCGTTGGAATAATATTTGCATTCAGAGACGCATGCACGAGTAAATGAAATGAGTATACTCAAGAAAGCCCCAGAGAAATAAAGATTTGCAATACTCCAGACACATCATATATTCATACCATTCTCTCCGTATAAGCTGAATGGTTCTGGGAATCAGTAGGTGGTAATCTCCTGTGTGTATGCTGTGCATAAACTCATTTAGGCCCGATGTGAATTGTACGTCTGGGGTCAAGTTATATAGTAAATTCCAAACCCCTCTGCTGACACGGCTTCTCGGAAAAGGCTAAAGGAGTTCTGAATCATTGGTCTTCTATTAGGCAGTTTAGGTTCAACACTATCAGGGGATTCCCCTCTCCCAAATTCGCCAGACAGCTGAGGTAATCTTTTAATTAACTGATATATAGCTAATAAAAGCTTTAATGTAATCTAGTTGAAGATACTCTTAGTATTTTGCTTGAAGCTCCTTATTGTACCAGGTTTACCTGTGCGCATATAAAATGTGTGATTTCTAATGGTAACAGGTTTATTCTCTCCCTACCACTGCTAACGTACTTGCACAGTTATTACAAGTGCTCTTTCTCCTAATTCACAGTAGTTGTTGTAAGCTTAACTGCAATAGATGCAAACGAACTATCCCCTAGGATGAATGATGAGAACAGAGCATACGTTCGTTCCTGGGTGCAAGACCAAACAAAAACTAGAAGCTCTCATATCACCTGACATTGATCCCACGACCGTGCACGTCAGGTAGACAGATTGGTAGTATGTACTCACATGTACATTTGGTTGGAGAGGGGGCAGGAAATTCTCGCCAGAATCCATAAACTTTGCTTTTAACCATGCAATTGTAGAGGGGTACGTAGCAGCGCCAGGTGCCTTTTCTAGAGACGCTTCAGTGTTCAGTGTACCGCGGGAAGGGTTGTTTGTGTATGCGGTTTTGTGACTAAGACAATGTGAAGTGGGATGCGTCTTAGTGCTTATGGTATATATCCATGGTATATATCCATAGTATATATCCAGCATATTCAAATAATCAAACTAATTTAATGAAAATAAATCTATAAGTTTATAAGATAGTCCTTAGCTGCTTAGTTCACATGTGATGCAAATCAATGACCTCGTGGATCTGTTTCACCACATATCCATATACTATAGTGCCCTATTCACTGTCACAATTGTAAATCCAATTACATGATCTCCCGCATAAAGGGCCAATTAAAGATACTTCCAACCTATCCCAGCACTGACACCTGGTGCATACCTGTTGAACCCTCTATGTGCTATTGTAATACTGCTGCTACACACAAACAGTGTGTCAGTTATTACTATAGGGATGATAGAGAAGTCTATGATCAAAACGGTAAAACCCTTTGAATTTTGTACAGGATATCAATAAGGTCAAGACTTAAAATCTGTAGGAATTTCAAGAAAAAAACACTACAACATTTTTTTCTGAGATTTTTGAAATTTAGAAACTCAGGTATTTCCCATAGAAACCTATAGTAAATACCTCAAATGTTTACAATCCCCTACTGAAAAACCAAACGGTAAAACTTGTTTTCCCTCTGGCTATGTATTCCTGATGTACTAATGAAAATTCTGAGGAGGTATGGAGAAAATATCACTACAAGTTAAAATCCCACTGAATAGGTACAAGTACCTTTAAGAATCCCCGTTTTGGATTATGTGGTTTAAAGGGATTACAGTCAATTCAGACTTCAACATTATTCTTATGTATCATCAGGTAAAAGCTGAATTGACAACTTCCAGAAAGCTAGACAAAGAATGTAATTACTCAGAGAAATATGTGATGGAAAGACCAGCGTCAAGGATCCAAAGCACTGAATACATGGGGTTTGTAGTACATGTATCTCGATCATACATTCAATGTCCAGGATAATTTAACCTCACCCTGATGTCACACAATCTGCTGACCTTTCGACCCACACAGTTATATTCCCCGAATCATCCCCAATGCATACTTAATAGCCGTGACAACCTCTCAAAATTTCATATCCATCTGGGGCGGCGGTGCCGTGGTGGCGGGGTGTTGTTCGCCCTTGTCATTCTGTATTCTGTCTCCAGTCGGGACCTGTCGGCGCGGCCATACGTTAATACGATTATCGGCCGTGCCAACTCGGCCTAATCCAATGCTGAGGAGTGCAGTCACGTGCGGTGCATTGTATGACACTCTGTCGACGTCTCCCGGTGACCCCTCCACTGACATGGTGTCGCACACCATCACAGCAACCCCCTTAGGCGTGCTGCATTGCCTCCTCCAGGGTCCAGAAGGTCCTGGGGTGCTGCATTGAGTGTAGGAATGTATGGATGTAGACATATATATGTACAGGGTTGAGAATCACGGATCAGAAAAGTAGAAGTAAATAAATCAGATGAATGGAAATCAGAAGGATTTTGATTTCCATTCCCACATTTCTCATATTCATGTAAAATAAAAATCGTCTTAATATTTTTCGGGACTTATATCACGTGACTAGATGACATTAGCTTGCATAAAACTGGGTGTGATTAAAAATTAAAACGATTAGAATGAAGAACTAGGCCTTTAACATTAAATTTTCGTTCATACAATTTACCAGACACGTACTTTTTTGCCTTAAGCAGTTAAGAATTCCTCTATGCTGCCCCTTGGTATAGTCAAAGTATTACGGAAAGATAGACAAGAATTCAAGTGGATGACAAGTCTCTTCTAAGTCAAAATAGGAGCCCAGGGCCCTGTTGCGCATTGGAGAGGGGGTGAGATTTGTTAAGTCATCGTAATCCGTGACCCAATTACGACCTTGAGCCATTGATTGAAAATATCAAATTTGGTTAAGTGGACCAGTCTGCTACAACGGAACTATCTATATTTCCTACATTTACCGCTATCCAGTAAGATCCCGAAATAAACCTCCACGATTCAATGAAGTAAAGGGTCATGGTATTTCCACGACTTCTCTCTACTCTCCCTAAGTGGGAATCCTAGACAAGAAACATAATCTGTATATTTACGGTAACTGCAATGTCGGCACTTTGAGTCGCGTTTTACCTCGTATTCTACTGAGTAGGCGTGCGTTTGAGTGGATACCCAGTTAACAAATTAACTGTATCGCAATGTGCTTATGTAGTGGAACACGGGGATTTTACAAAGCCTGTAGAGAAATGCAGTTCCTCTCTATATGACGTATCTCTATAGAACCAAGGTATAGGCTTCCCTCCGTTTTTATGACTGTGTCTTATCTCTATATATATGTTTTGGCAAAACTGAGGAGGCCTAAAAGTTATATTTGTTTTGTTATAAACGATTCAGGAATACAACAACTGTAGCCGAGAGAGAAAAACTACTTTATTTTCATGCACATTTTACCATCACATTAAATCGATTTCCATGTCAGAACTTGGTTGTCTTTAGACATGTGCATTGGTTCATATTTAGAAAATGGGATTTCATGGTTCTGGAATGCTCTTCCCTTGAAAGAAAAATAGACTGAAGTGTGTCTCGAATGGAAGGAACATGGAGGTATTTGCAGATTGACATTACCATTCCAGTAGGAGAACATCAATTTCTGTTTAATCATAAACATTACTGCCCTTAACCCTTTAGCCCCCAATCCGGCCATAGCCGCCCGAGGGTGTGCTCCCCAATCCGGCCGTAGCCGCCCGGAAAAACGGGAATTTTTCCATAATTTTTCCATATTTTTCCTAGGAGAACACTATTATGACTATCTAACGTACAAATTTGGCCAATAGGCCTATATCGTTTAAAAGCTGATTTAATTTCCTATCCAATGCTATAAACCCCATTTCTATGACATTCAATGAGAGGGGTGGGTAAGCCTTTGAACTTTCTGAATCACACGGAATTTAGGGAATTCCAGAGGGAAATCCATGGAAATCCTGGGGAAATCAAGCAATTCATGAATCCAACTTGTGGGGTCTAAAGGGTTAAAGCGGTTCGAGCAGGGTGAACGGAAACAACTGCCTTGTAGATTTTTGCCCAGCTAGCTTTGTGTAATCCTATTAATTTGAAGATACCTGGGAAATGCTTCCACTCTGACCACCATTCCCCATTTGACCTCTTTCAAAGGACATCACAATAATATCACGCCTGTGTATGTGGGTGAGCGCGTGTGTACAGTTTCATAAACTATTTAATCTAACTGTTTATGGAGGAGACCTAAGTAAACCTTTATTGTACACACTTCAGTAATTGAATCTATGTACTTTTCGTACTGCCTTGTACAGTTGTAAGGCCATTTGACCCATGAACATGTCAGTGCGCCTGTAAAGAAAACTTTGCTCTTTTTCAGAATAATTTGATAGTGGTCATGATACATGTATGTATGTTAAAGGGGTGTGGGATGGCACTAGTTCGCTGGTTTAAAAAGAGTAGTAAAGGATTGGATCAAGCACTGTTTTTTACAGAAGTGTTAATTAACCCAAATTATACTAAAGTGCCAATTATGATCCAAAACTCTAAATATCTTATATCTGGCACTATATATCAGATAATAAGTCACATACACAATTTTAGGTCTCTATCTATAGTAGAAGCTGAGATATGGGGCGTCCTACATGTAGGACGCTAGCATAATCCACTACCATAATTTCCATAGTATTTAACCCTTTGCTAATGCTAAAAAGAGCCATATTAGCAAATATATGATAACAAATAAATCATACTATTAATTTTAAAAATAAGTATTCTAGCAATCCATTAAATGGAAAGCCACTCATAATTATGAAATCCACTTTCGGAGGGTACGAAAAAATTATTTCTCATTTATTTTTGGGGTTACCATGGTAACCAACAACCCAATTTATTGGTTATCTATGATAATATGCCTTTATCTGTCATTAAAGGGTTAAGGCAAAATAAAAATTTGTTCTAAAATACAAAAAGAGCTTTAGAGTACTAAATACCGGACTTCTCTGGGCATCTACTACATGCTTTGTATGCAAAATGTGTGAGTAAATGATGACAAAACTTCAAAATAATGCTATACCATGTAGTATCCACATTGATGCAGGGCATAAAATTAAAGGGATTAAGAGGTGACTGCACAAGCGCCACCTGGTGTGAAAATTTCAATTCCTTAGATTTTTAAAATTATTTTTTAGCCAAGAGCATTGGTCAGATTATAACTTATGTCAGTGTTAAAACAAACAGATATAGCAATGGCACAACAAATTCAAAGGTATATCTGTCTTTGCTCACTAGCGCCACCTGGTGAGAAAAATAAAATTTCTTAAAAATTCTAGAATTGACTATCATGCATTGGCAGGGGCCTGAGACCACTCAGAATATGAAACATCACTCCTCTGGATGAAAAACTAACAAGGCCAGAAAGAAATTATTTATACTTGAATGTACTGAAATTAGCCAGTCACAACGATTCAAGAGGCTTTAGTTATTTCATTTCACTGGTAACCTATACTTTATTTGGTCTCTAAATTTTAAGGAGGTCCTAAGGCACATTCTGACCAGTTTTGGTTGGGCTCTAATGGGTATTGAGTCTCAGAGAGATGTTTAAGTGTGGCAAATTTGGTAATACCCATAGACTTCTATAGATAAGGCCACTCTCTTCCTCTGGCATTTACTCAGAAATAAGCATGGTGACATCTGTTTTTTTTTGTTTTATTATGTTCATCTTGGTCTAGTGTACCCATTTAAACTTGATTCAGACATCTCCAAGGGATTTTTACTTTTGGTGAAACACCTTAACCCTTTAGACCCCAATCCGGCCGTAGCCGCCCGAGGGTGTGCTCCCCGATCCGGCCATAGCCGCCCGGAAAAACCTGATTTTTCCATAATTTTTCCATAATTTTCCAGAGCAGAGCAGTTAAATGACTATTAAACATACAGAAACGGGAAATATATAATTTTAAAGCTGATGAAATTCCCTAATCAATGCTTCAACTCTTATTTCTATAATTCTAATCTATATGGGTGGATCAATCTTTGAACTTCCTCAAGTACAATATATTTAAGGAAATCTTGAGGGAAATCCATGGAAATCCTGGGGAAATCCAGCTATTCATAAATGCAAAGTTTGGGGTCTAAAGGGTTAATCCCTTTAAGGTAGTGGATTATGCTAACATCCTACATGTAGGACGGCAATAGAAAATTCTTAATATCTCTGGACATTATTATTTGATTTAAATAAAAATTAGCATGCATATGGAGCTCCATAAGGTCTATCTAAAATTAAAATTTTGTCCTAAAATATTTATTATATCATAGGAATGTACTAATAGCTTAGCACTTTTAATATATTCTCGTGTTATATAATCCATCAAGGATCAGGCTTAGCAAGTCTACTTCTAGTCTACTTCTAGAAGAAATATCTTGCGCTCCTAGCGCCACCTGTTGACCAGTATAAAAGGCGCTGCAAGGTAGGGAGCGAGCAGTTAGTTAGGAGTTAGTAGTCACTTAGTTTAGTGAGAACATCAGCTAAGTAAGTTTAGCCAAGGAGTTATACCTGGAGTAAGTACATCGGCTCCCGTGTAACAGACTGGAGTTTACCAATACCAACTACCTCGGACATAGGATTGTGATAGAGCTGAGTACTAGAATGGTCTAGAAGGTGTTGGAGCAACTCGTGTTCTAAATGTGGTTGATTGCTGATAGGAGATGGGAGGTGGACTGATGAAGACTTATACATGGTGGCTTTGACTCGGGATGAGATGTTTATTGAATAAAAACCCTTTCATATTTAGAAGCTCCCTCATCGTTCATTTCTTTTGAACTATTGGGAAGTGGACGGACAAACTTTGAACGCAGTCTGAATTACTCAGGCATTCTGGATAAACGACTCATGAAGACTTGGATATACACGAACATTACGCAGTCTTAAATCAAACATTAACAATAGTTCATTTGGTGGAGATTACCCGAAACATGACTTGTGCCGTTTTGCTCATCCTTGATGTCAGCCACCGGTGACTTTGAGGCTTCCTCTAACCCCAAGCCTCAATCTTTGCGGCCCGCAGGACACGATGTGTCAACATCATATACAGGGAATGTGGAAAACCGCCACCTGGTAGGTAATCCCTTAGACGGGGAAGCACAGAGACAGGAGGTCGCAGCCAGACCCAAGCAGCTCTGCCCCGAAGGTGCACAAAATTACCAAACCCGTGGCAAAGGTAAACCATTTCCCTGGCACCTAGGGTCCAAAGATAGGCCGGTTCTTGACGAAGGACTTGAAACCCTAACACACTCGGGACGAGTTGAAGGGAAGAACCATCTCAAAGAATATCAGCAATATTGGAACCCAGGGTACGTACCACCTACGGACCACGAAACTGGTACTAGCTCTCGCTCCACCTGTGAATCCGATGTGAACAATCCGTGGTGTAGCCAAGGTGTTCCTTATCGTTTACTACCCGCAGCGGGAGGTGAAAGCGAACAGGAAGTTTCCAATGAAGATAACCTATTTTCTTCAGGAAACCTAAAACAACGACTAAACACCGCGGATAACTCCAGCCCATCAGGGGGAAAACGCCCCGAAAACCCGGTAATCCTACCTGATGGGAGCTCTCTCACCTATCCATTACCCCAACGACTTGAGTTTATCAGTCACCCGCTGGTAACACCAACTCACCCCAACCCGGGGGCGTCCATTCCTTATTCCACTGTAGCTAAAGGAAAAACAGTGGGAGGGGATAGGGGAGTGGGAAGGGAAGCAGAGGGAAACAGCGAGAAAGTAGGCAATTTACAACCCTATCGATTAACTTACGGTGTAGAAACGAACTTAGACCAAGCTGGTAAAAGAGCGGAAGCTCGGGCCTTTGATCCAGCCGAAATATTAAAGCAGTGGGCAGACTCAGGCCCCGAAAAGCACATAGATTTAGAGAGGCTAAGCGATCAGGATAGTGAAGAAAATGTAACGCTTAAAGCACAAGATTTTAACACTCTAACTCATGAATCGTATGAAGAATACGAGGACGAGTACGAGGAAGAAAATAGCGAGACAGAACAAGCAGCCGCAGATGTCAGAGGGGGTAGTCCTGATAGAAAATTAGCTAGAGGAGATAAATCAACCTCGTCTTCATACGAACTTATTACCGAGGATGTTTTAGACACAGGTAAGAAAGCTAAACCAGAAAGTGAGGACGAAATTAGTGTAGAAGAAATACCTGTGAAAGAACAGTGGGACGATCACGATATACAAAACCTCCACGAAAATAATATGGCGGAAGGAGGTGTTCCTTTGATGGATCTAGTAGAAGAAAGAGAGGATAGAGATCAACGCCAGCAACCCGGTGAAGGGGGAGCTGGGGGTGTAGATCTGGGGGCATGGCATCCTAACCGTGGGATGGACCCTGGGGGACCTCAACAAAACAATGGGAATGGCCAGATCCTAATCCAGCAGCCGGGCCGAGGCGTGCCGGCAGGAGGCGGGATAGACCTTGGGCCCATACAACGAAATATGTTGTACCCTTTCATAAGGCAGGCAATGGGAGCCCCTATACAGGCAGGTCAAGGAGGAGGGGGAAACCAACAGGGTCAACAGGCCCAAGGAGGCCAAGATAATCAGGCTAACCCTCCCCTTAATCAACAAGTTCAAGGGGGCCAGAACGATCAGGCCAACCCTCAAGGACTTATTCCTCCTCTTAATCAGCAGGTCCAGGGAGGCCAGGATAATCAGGCCAACCCACAAGGGCCTAACCCTCCTCAAAACCTTCTCAACAACCTTCCTCAAAACCTTCTTAATAATCCCCCTCCGAATCAACCCAACCCGCCGGGCCCACAAGGCCAGAATAACCCCCCAAATCCACTGCCCGGTCCACCGGGACCGCCAGGTCAGAACAACCCCCCGAATCCGCCGAATCCTCCACCGCCCGGCCCACCGGGACCGCCAGGTCCGCCGGGCCCACCAGGCCAGAATAATCCTCCAAACCCGCCGAACTAACCAAATATCTGGGATCTTTTTCCGCAGCTAAGAATGGCATGGGGCCAAGTACCCCCGCCAGTGCGGGAAACGTCCCACAATGGTCATCAAAGGGGACCAAATATTAGATTACCATGGTTTAGTGGGAAGGAGGATGAGCAGATAGAAAAGTATTTCAGGGAACTGAAGCGACTGAAAGCGATCTATGATTGGTCGGACGCCCATCTCCTGAATATGGCGCTATTAGGCCTGAAGGGACGGGCAGATGACTGGGCAGGAGCCTTAGCTGAAAGCGAGAAAAATACATTTGAGAAATTAGAAACCCAAATGACAAAGATCTTCGGCGATCGAAGAGCTAAGTGGCAGAAACACGCAGAGTTCTGTGGCCTCAAACAAGGAAAAGACCAGAGTGTGATTGAATTTGCAGGTGTCTTGAAGCAAAAGCAAGTTAAGGCAGAGGCGAGTGAAAGCATGATGTTAGCTGTGTTTTTAGAGGGATTAAAACAGGGTGTGGCCAGACAAGTAGCTATATTGGACCCTAAGTCGTTCACCGAAGCGGTGGATTGTGCAACGAGACTAGAGTCGTTGGACAAAGGCAAAGGGGGAACTAAAATATCCAATGCAGTGAGCGAACTGGCTGGAAGCCAAGAATCAGAGGAGACCGCGGCCCTGAATTCCATCTCTGAACGGTTTGGAGTGGTGCTGGCCCGACTGGAGGCCGCTCCATGGTTCCAGAAACCAAAACCAGGGCAAAGCGGGGCTCCCCAGAATAGTGGTAACTATAAACAGCAAGGTTATGAGAGAAAAGATAGGTATGAAAATCAGAAAGGTGAAAGAAATTCAGATCAGAAGGCTAAATCCAATACCGCCCCGAACAGAGAGGTAGACAAAGGAAAGAATCCGCCAACTCAGCAGAAAGTGGAGAGACCCAGGCTACCTTTTGATGAAAGTAAGTTTTGTATCATTCACCAACAACACGGTCACTCCACAGAAGCGTGCTTGTGGCTAAAGAATAGGTTGAGGGAGAAACCCCCGCGGATGTACAAAGATAGTAAAGCCAGTGGCACAGAACAGAAGAGTCAGGGAAACTAGAGGAGGGGTCCGTTCATTCCACGATAGAATTAGGCGCAGTGGACGGACCGGCTAGGAGAGAGATAGGAGACGAAGCATTTTTCTTAACGTTAAGATTTAATGATCAGAAGGAGGTTAGATCTTTGGTAGACACAGGAGCGAGCGATTGCTTCATGTCCACCCATTGTAAACGGCAGATCCCTAAACAGTGCATTTTAGATGAATGGAAGGTATCGAAGGGAAACATCAGTCTGGCAGACAACTCGTCTCAAGTAATACTAGAACAAATTAGATGTAAGTTTTCAATCCAGGGATCGGTGGTCTGCTATGATTTCAACATAGTGGACGATCTATGCCACCTAATAGTAATCGGTAGAAACTTATTAACAGTGCTTCGATCAGATTTATCTCTACCAGGCGCAAAGATAGAAGTGTTTTGTGGAAACCCTATAGTCAGCAAAGAAACAGTGAAAATTCCACCGGGAAATGAATGCATCATACGGGTTACCACCCGAGAACCGCTGGGATTAGACTCACCAGTAGCTTACTGCGCACCAGCAGTCACTGCCCCAGTCCTAGTGGAGGGGTGCGTGAATACGGTGGGAAGTCAGTGGTGGATCAAAGTCATGAATCCGCTAGATGAAATGCAAGAAATCACTCCCCAGGAAGTGTTAGCTTTTGCAGAAGAATGCGCAGTGCCTGAGGTAAACCAAGATCAGATAGAAGAGTTCCTAGACTTGTGTTATCTAACTAAAACAGAGACCCCAATGTCCATCTGTAGGATTTCTGTAGAAGTAATGAAAGACGCAGTGCAAATGGAAAGCCAAACCTCTGAGGAGAAATCCCGAGGTAAAATGGATGAAAATGTAAGTAAAATAGATCTAACCGAGTCGTGCTTAAACGAAGAACAACAGGTAAGGTTTAGACAAATGCTTAATAACAACAGGAATGCACTAGCGTTCTCAATGGAAGAGTTAGGTCACTGTGAAATAGCGCCGATGAGAATCATTGTGGATGAGTCGCAGGGAGT
Organism: Lepidonotus clava; assembly: GCA_936440205.1. Taxonomy (NCBI): domain Eukaryota; kingdom Metazoa; phylum Annelida; class Polychaeta; order Phyllodocida; family Polynoidae; genus Lepidonotus; species Lepidonotus clava. Next base: position 29,285,833 of record OW387135.1, read on the forward strand.
CATAAGTTCTAGACCATACCGATACTCTCCACAGAAGATGGATATCATCGATGAACAGGTTAGGCAACTCATAGATATAGGTGTCATAGAACCCAGCGAATCGGCTTGGCGAAGCCCGCTGGTGGTAGTGCAGAAGAAAGACGGCAAACCTAGGCTCTGTACAGACTTTCGCATGCTTAATCAAGTCACTTTTAAAGATAAATTCCCCATGCCCACAGCTCGCTCGCTTTTCCTATATATGGCTTACAAGAAACCCACTATGTGGACAGCTTTAGATCTGTTGAGCGGCTATCATCAGTGTGTAATCGAAGAAGACAGTAGAAAATATACCGCTTTTGAAACCCCGATGGGTGTGTATCAGTATAAGCGTGTACCATTTGGCTTAGTTGGCGCGCCTTGGCAGTTTACCAAGGTAATGGCCATAGCGCTAAAGGGATTGATTCCTAGAACATGCTTAGCATACTTAGACGACGTAATCGTCTACGACACTACATTTGAAGAACACCTGGCGAGTGTTGAGGTGGTTCTCCAAGCTTTGGCGAGAGCTAATCTCAAACTGAAACCGTCAAAGTGTGAGTGGTGCCGCAGTGAAATCAATTTCCTCGGCCACGTAGTAAACGCGGAAGGAGTGGCTACACAAAGGGTAACCACAGAAAAGATTACAGCCTTTAACCGTCCACATAATGTGAAAACTATTAAATCCTTTCTGGGACTGTGTAACTACTACCGATCGTTTGTCCCTAATTTCGCTGATCTAGCAAAGCCTTTAAACCGGCTGTTAAAGAAAGAAGTCTATTTTGAGTGGACAGAGGCCTGCGAGGAAGCGTTTCAACGGTTAAAGAAACTGCTCACCTCGCCGCCCTTACTAATTCATCCAGATATAGGAGGGCATTTCTATCTGCTAACTGATGCATCAGACGCCGCGTGCGGTGCAGCGGTTTGTCATAAACTAGATGAAATCTACCGTCCGGTTGCTTTCTGGGGGTGTACCCTCCGTGACGCCGAATTAAATTATTCGGTAACAGAAAAAGAGGCTCTGGCAGTGATTAAAGGCATTAAGAACTATGAGGACATGTTGCAGGGAGCTAAAATCACAATAGTGACTGATCACAAACCGTTGATCCCCCTGCTACAGAGTGCCTACAAAGCCCCGTCAGCCCGGCTGAGACGGTGGGCTTTAGCGCTATCAGATTTTGATTTTGAAATCATATATGAGCCAGGAGCGACTCATTTTCTACCGGACTATTTGTCTAGAGTCTATCATGAACATGTCCCAGGTGAAGAATATGAGCCCGCTGTGGGATGCGAGTTATTTGAGGCCGAGGTTCAGGATGAAGAGCTTTCTGTGGCCACGGTAATAAACGCGCAACTCCAAGATGCAGAGTGCGCACAATTGATAGACTACCTTCAGGACGGAGACCTACCAACAGATCCCCTTGAAGCTAGGCGAATAATGGACCAAGCCGATTTTGTGGGAATGGTAGCACCGGGGGTGCTCTGTAGGTTCAACGTCAAAAGGTATAACAAACACCAAGACCAACTGGTCAGACTAAAACCCCGCATGATAGTTCCGGGTAGGTTAATTCCCAAAGTCCTGAGACTGTTACATAATGATATCTTAGCTGGAGGACATGTGGGTATCAGTAATCTCACTACTAAAATCTCTGACAGATTCTACTGGCGAAACATGAACGCCGACATAGCAGACTATGTGAAGGCCTGTCGGTATGGGCGGGTAAACCGTCTGCACACAGACCGGGGGGCGGCCTTCCTATCAGGACTGTTCCGGGAGATTACTACCCGACTAGCGTGCAAACAAACGTTCACTACCGGGCGAATGCCGACTGGCAACGCTCGGGTAGAAAGACTACATAAAACCATTGAAAACCTGATCGCATATTATATCCCTGACGACCACTGTAATTGGGTCGATCTACTTCCCATTGCGTTATGGACAGTCAGATCCACGATCAGTGTACGGTCGGGATACAGCCCGCATACCTTGCTGTTTGGCAGAGATCCAATTAGCATGGGAATGCCTGAGCAGGGAACAATTCCTGAAACGCTGAACGACTGTGAGTTTTTCATGCAAACCAAGGATAATATTGCTATGTTTAAGAATATGGCAGAAAGGGTAGTTCAAAACTATGAAAAAGATCTGAGGTTGCGAATCGATGAACGGGCACGGCCTACTCAAATGTATGAGGGTGATATGGTATACATGTACGACCCTTTAGCTAGCGAGAATAAAGCATCTAAGTTCTCAAACAGGTATACTGGGCCATTCAGGGTAATTGAAACAAAAGGGGACCACCTTGTTAGACTAGTGTCCTTAAAAACTGGGAAACAGGTACCACATCTAGTAAACATTTCGAAACTCAAACCTGCACATGGGCCTTGGTCTCCCGCCGTCCCTCATAACATTCCCAAAATGGTGAGAGAAGCGAAAATCACTAACTCAAAAGGGGCAGATCCTGACCGAAACCCTGAATTGCATCACACTCCGACGGGTGAAATCGCTGAGGAAGATGGCGAAATAAGGGGTGCTGAGACTGAAAACTCAACGGGAACGACCGGTCCCCGTGAGCATGATGCAGTTCCTATGACCAGGAAGGTACCTACACAAAAACCTGGTCCAAGTCCCACTGATTTAGCAGAAACGGATGGGCAAATCACTGATGGTCAGGGCGCCAGTGCGGACACCGCGCTGTCACCAAACTTATCCTTTGTTCCTAATAAAGCCGCCTGTGAACGGGGAACAGTTGGCGCTAATGGACAGAGGAAACGCAAACGAGCTAAACGAAGGGGCAAAAGCCAGCCGTTGGAAGGGAGATCCCCTCCAAGCAACAACAAGCCCATAAAATTGCCCTGCGGTGATGTACCGATCTCGGATACATCGGAACAGAGCCCAGAAAAAACAGGAGAGGACCATGTCCCGACGAAAGGTGGCTATAACCTGCGTCGGAACCGTCGGCCTAACTACGCCGCTCTGTTCAACGGCGGGGAAAGCGACGACATGGATGATTAATGCAGGAAATCTTGCCGCCCTGTGAAAATAAAGGTTCGGCGGAGCGGCACCGTTAGCATCAACGCTAATGGAACAGGTGGCCTACCTCACGGCCACCTCGCCGCGCCCAGGGGCGTGGCAGAAAGGGAGGGTGCGCACACCAAGAGAGATGCCAGTGGTTTGGCGTCATCTCTTGGGACCGGATGCAAGCGTTCCCCCCACCTGAAACAAGATACAGCTCCAAATATGGAGACGGCATGGACAAGCGGATCGGTTATAATTTCGTGGGATCCGCGCCGATCCACCAGTCGGTCCGCAACTCTGCTCCTAGGCGGTCACCTCTGCTGCAGGTAATTGTACGCATAACCCAGCCCGGGAGGAAACGGAGATAGACATTGATTCTATCTCTGAACGAAAGTTGGAGATAGAAATTGTTCAACTTTCGACTTCTCCTGGAAGGAGCGGAAAGAGAACTTAGCTGGGACACTGATCCACCGACTCATGGGGAACTGCCTAGCCCTCCGGCCACATAGCAATCCAAAGGGAACCACTACTTTCCCTGCGGACACGGAGGGAAGGATCATCGTCCCCCTGAGAAGGAAACGGATTAGCCGCCCCCACCAGAGGGCGCTACCTACCAAGGGAATGTTCGTTGGGCCATTCTTTTAGGATTTTACCAAATGAAAGAAAAGGCAGTCGAGAAGGAGAGTACTAAGAAACGACCGGCTCAGGCCCTTAGGCGGTGGAGTTGGCCGGGCCGGGGCGGTGTCCGTCCGGATTCAACCGACGCCGGGATTGCCCGGAAGAAACCAAGGACACCAGCCCGGCGGCCCACCAGAACGACCACAGGAGGCGGAGCCAAGAAGTCCGCTAAATCGATTCCAGTCAAAAAGAAGACAGCAGATAAAGACTTTTACAATTTATCTGAGGTGAGTGACTCGGAGCCCGAGCCAAGGCTAACGGCGTTGGCCAAGCCGGTTCAGAAGGGAGAAGCGGCCAACCGACCGGTGCAGATCCAGGCCGGCTGGTTCTGGGACCTTACGCAACCACTGTTCCAACTATTTGAGACTGTTGACGAAATTAGAAGGACAGTGGGACTGGATGTGCCAAAATCGAACGAACAGTTAGCTGAGATTAAAACTCAGGTAGCTCCTTTCATTCAAAGGACCACACAAAACTCTAAATGCGTCAGGGAAGGTACCAGACAACAAACAACACGAGGCGGCCGACCTCTGCCCACTCTGGAAAGGCGATCGGGAGGGGAACAGCTAACCGTCGCCGCTCCAGGACTAAAAGTGGAGGTAGCACCCGTTCAACACGCGCCAACCCCACCGGTGGGGAACGGGCCAGCGGGAGCTCCCCTCCTCCACCACTTGCAGCCTGCGGACCCCGCTTGTTTAGACTTGAGCAGCTTGACAACGAGCTGCAGCGCCAATCCCTCACCACTGCTATGGAACCAACAGCAGTGGACGCCAACCGGCCAGCCGGGGGGCCCACTGTGGCCGAGCCCACTCCCAACGACAAATCCACCGCAGGTGCCGAACCCGTACCCCTCGAGCCAACCGTCGTACGATCCAACGGGGGCCGTTTCGGACTGGAACCTACTAGGCCAAGACCCCTCAGAGCAATGCGCCCCTCGTCCTGCGAACGTATGAGAGGCTTGAGGATCACGGTCACCAAGGACGAGAGCGGAATCATCAGGCGAGTGGTGAATGACAATGGGCAAAATCTCTATGAGCATGTCCCAAACTAAGTGGACCAGGGGGCCCGAGAGGAGGGCATACTTCGGCGCATGGATGATAGTGGTGCGCAGAAGAGTGAAGGTAACTTTGTTGTGAACATGTTTTAGTTAAACTATAAACTTAACTCTCACGGACTAGCGCTAAAACCAATGACAATGAAGTGGTCGGTGCTGTTCGTTTTCGCCATGATAGGAGGCATTAAGGGGTTGCGGAATGATTCCAGCCCACGTGAAGGGCTAGCCCCTAATGCTGAAGTTATAGCCTTGGAACAATATGGGGTGGTACTGAAACCAGGGAAATTAATGTCCACCGCAGATATTACTCACGTCCGACAAGGTTTCCTGATCACTATTCCCCAAAGGCGCTCCTTCATCAAGGCTACCTTTGGCCAGGTCTGTCATCGGTACCTAAAGGGAGGAGACGCTCTCGACCGAGCCTGTTACCACGTCAGGTCGCTAGTGAATTGGATGGATCAGACATCGCAGGCGCTCAAAGGTCGGTATAGGGAAATTCTCAATGAAACCTTAAGTTCGCTAATTAAAAACAACCAACAGCGACCTCAAAATCAAGGGTCAGAATCAGACTCAGGCGGAAGGATCAAAAGAATGAAGAAACTCCCCATCATGCTGGACGACCCAGGATGGCCGACCTTCCCCATTCCAACATCATGGAACAAGGGGCTTTCAGCTGATGTCAAGTATAACAGGGAACTAATTAAAGTGTTACAAGAGTCCTCCGACCAGATGATCGAAGATCTGGCGCTGATGAACGAGAAACACGACGAGGCAGTAGAAAGGGTTAACCACGTCGTGATAGGTCTGTTAGATAATTTAAGGTCATTAAATAAGGCGCATAATACCACTCGCCGGAGAATGAAACTCGTCCAACATAAGGTAGACTGGATGGAACTGTACCTGAACATGATACCTGTAGCTCTGGAAGACAAACTGGGTGAAATGGTGTATCTCCAGTTGGTGGTAGAGCAAACGCGCGTGTTCAGGAAAGGTGTACAACACCTGACACGGGGCCAACTAACCATGGATTTGGTACCACGCCAGTATATGGTCGGAGCGGTCCTGGAAGTCAACAGGTATCTGAAAGGAATCCATCCCAGGTTCCATGTAGCGTTTTCAGATCCCTCCTTCTATTATGAGAACAGTCAGCCCTCATTTAAATTTAATGAAACCACCCAGGAACTTATCGTGTATGTAAGGGTACCAGTTGTGGCCGACGAACATCTGTTTAGAGTCTACGAAGTACTGACTTTTCCTGTGCCAGTACCAGTTAGAGGAAGGCAAAAGAAGGACGCTCTCCAAATTGTTAATCTACCAAAAAGTGTGGCTATGTCCATGTCCCGTCAGTACTACGTACCACTGGCTAGCGGCAGTTGGTCAGGCTGTTATGGGCAGACCATCACGCTTTGTAAGGACTTGCCCTACATGAAAAAGATTACAGATAACACCTGCACTGCCGCCCTGTTGAGACGCGATGACATGGCCATACGAGAGAAATGTGAACTGGACTATCTTTTGGAAGCAGACTTTGGAGAAATGGCAGTGTATCTGGACGACGGAGATATGCTTGTGGTCAGCGCTGACACCCGGGGCCAAATGATTTGCAGAAATCAACCCGCGGTGGAGGTGAACATAGAAAACTATGCGCGAGTTCAGGTGGAATGCGATTGTGCCTTCCAGACGCAGGGATCATGGATACCGTATAGTTTACGGAACTGTGACCGACGCACCAGGATCACCACGGTCGTGTATCCACCTAACGACCTGTTGGGAGCAGCGAGTCGTGTGAAAGGATGGAACGCTAATTTCACGAGGCCCGAGAATGAACCCACTATGTCAGAATCGGATCCTATCCCTGAAACGATTAGGAAAGAGCTACTGGAAATCGAGGAAAGCCTAAAGGTCAGAATACCTGTATCCTCTCTGGCCAAGCGAATCCAAAAACACAGGAAAGACTTGGCTAAAGGCATCAAGAAAGCAACTGACCGCTACGAGGTGGACAAACACGCCCCATGGTTTTCTATAGGTAACTTTGGGGGCGGCTTTGGCCTCCTCACAATCTTCTGTATAGTGGTGGCAGTAACCATTATTGGGTGTATCCTCTGGAAGTGCTGGCGGAACCACCAAGGCAAGGCTGCCCTGGCCGGACTAACCATGACTTTACCTCGGGCCATGGCCTTGGAAGCGGCGGACCCGGAGGAGCTGCTGCGCGGTGAAAGGGAACTAACTGGATGCCCGGACACGACCGCCAACCCCACTGCGGTGGCAGTACTTGCTATATTATTGGCAGTACTAGTCATCGCCATAGTGGTCCTCGTGTGGCGAAAGTGGAGGTATATCAGAAGGAAGACTGTAGATGGACTGTATGTACAGTTTGCCAACCCACATATGATAGAGACAATCTTTCTGGGGGAACTGGCCATGCCTTCAGACCACACTTATACGGAGGGCTATGTGCTCATTAGGGATCTACTGGTGACCCAGCTGTGTCTGAAATATACTCTGACAGTTACCTGGGGGGCGCAGCTGATGGGAGCGGCAACTAGATCTGGGCAACATCCATCTAAGGTGCCACTACCAGACACCCTGAGGGTGTCTAAGAAACTAGCCCGTCTAATGATGAGTAATTTAAAATACAATACCAGGGCCAGACTACTGAGATATTCCTCAGGGCTAGCCACCCCTGTACCCATGGGAGTACCGCGCCTCATCGACGCAGGCTGGTCCGATGTCGGAGCGGACTGGCCTCAACCGGTGATGGGACATTGAACAATGCCTAACGCTCCTCCTAGATCGACCACGCCCACCTCAACAGCGACCGGAACGGGATCTGCCCGAAAGACAGTAAGGCCAGGGACATCCGAAATAGATCCAGGAACGGTTTATGAAGTTATCATATGACAATGTAACGAGTGTTAAGACCTGGCCTAGTGCTGTACAGGTAAAATTGGTGAATTAATGACACAAAGGTACGAGTACTAAAACTGAAATGTTACAGGAAGTTCGCTGGGCAATACCTGTTTGGGTAGGTAGGGTTCTGTTGACTAACCTGATCAATAAGGATTCACCAACCAGGGAAACCTGGGTCGGGTAGGCTGGTCCAACCGTCTCTCTATGGACCCATGGGTTATCTAAATTTCTCTCAAGTCGAGTGTCCCATGCCCGGTAGCCTAGCTCAACACTCTCATTGTTATCGATTTGGCAACTCTTTTAAAGTAGGGAACCATTTGGAACCGATCCTAGTGTCGCGAAATTTTAGCATTTAAGAAGATACTCAAAATTCTGTATAAAACCTAGGAGCGCTCAACGGGACCAATGCTCCCAACGAGCGAAGTGAACTTCCCCAAGCAAGTACCATCTACACCTGACCCCTGTGCTGTTGTTACCGCTGGGATCGGGCTGCAGTACAGGAGTCACTTGGGGAACGCCACTGTCTATTCTTTAGCATGCTTACATATATAATCTTCTCAAAGATGAGGGGGCTGCACAAGCAGCAGGAGCCTGCCCACATGCCTGGTGTCAGTGGTGCCTGACAGGAGGCAGGACGTTGGGGTTACGCGTCACTGACGCTGCGAAGGGCACTGGGGTGGACGCCCGACCATGGCAGTCACTATGCCCCGGGTGGATTGGCTCCTGACAAGCGGTCTCTTCATCACAAAAAAAATCGACGAATAGAAAGAAATTTACCTAAAAAAACTAAATATATAAAGCAACCCAATATTTATTTAACTAAGAGCCCTTCCTCAGGGAATTCTGGGCAAGTTGTGAGAAGAACATATGAACGCAGAATTTAGTAACATTCTCGGGGGGAACGCTCCGTGACAGCACACGAGAGTACCTTATACGTGGCTCGTTTGATTCTGGTATGGGCACGCTGCGACGGGCAAGGATATGTACAATTCCTACCAAAGCGTGCTATATTCAGAAATTATAACGGAGGTCACAAGGAAAGGTAGTTACAGGACAACGGCGAACTAGTGACATTCACAGGGTGCTCGGCTTTCTCTCTTACCATATCGCGACTCCCTCAGACTGGACAAGCCATCCCTGGGGCGGGAGAAGCCGTAGCGAAAAACCCACAAGGCGGTGGAGCGAGGTGCTGTCCTTACTAATAGCCCCATCGTCTTGGTTATGTGTAAATGGCCGCCGGATCATCGTATGTTTTAAGTCGAGGGATCCTGACTTTACCATAAAGTCAGGATCCAACGAAAACAGTATCAAAAAGAAAGAAAATAATGAACAACTGCCCAAAGGTACAAGACTAAGTTATTTAGGCATGTTTAGACCAGTTTTAACCGGGTCTGAGGCAAAACGGCAAGAAATCAAGTTTCGACCCGGGTAAATTAGAAATAATTAAAATTAATAAAGAAGACGTGCGGCTTCAGAGTTGACCGCCGTCGAGAGAAAAAAAAAAATAAATAAATGAAATACTAGTCTTGGCCGCCGTCGTGGCGCTAAAAAGTAACCGGGTCTCCGCTCAACAGTTGAGCTGAAGAGGGGGGACACGGTCTACTAATTCCCTAACGAACGGCTGCAAAAACTTAGTTGACACCCATAGCTAATAGTCTACCCAGTCTATTAGAAAGAAACTAAAATCCTAAAGTTGTCTTTAGTACTAACATATTCCTGCTCCGCGTGCGCATAGTTAGGATAAGCTGGGGGCGGAGTCTTTTCAGGAGTAGTCTTGACTCTCCACAAGAAAAACGGGCATAGACCTGAACAAAGGACGGGTTTAACCTTGTACTGTACTTCGGTAAAGGCCCGACTTACTAGGTGCTGTCTGGAAGTGAGTGATCTGAGGAGATGCATTTACACATCTCTATAATTTAAAGGAGGTGTAGGCTGCATATTAAAAAAAAAAAAATATGCAGTCTGCTCCCGACTATAACAATGGGAAACTCGGTGCTGCCCATTCTGGTTCTATGGATGGGGGTACCGACAAACCACGTGTAACTAATGAGGACCGGGAATCAGATCAGAAATGAACCTGAATCTGAGACCCGATCCTCTAGTGATAACTAATGAGGAACGAATAATCTCAACCTCCTTTGTACAGTTAGTACTTAATGTCCTTTAATGATATTTATACTTTACGGAATGAAACGCTACCCCCACCGCTTGTCATGTTGGTTTTCCCCGTGTGATGTAAAGTATAGGGTAGACAGTAAGGTGTTACTGTTAACATAGGTATAATATCTATTCAGTGAACCGTTTGGAGTTAGGGGCGCACCTGTTTATCTCGTTAAGAGGGCGCCACTACCCAATATAAAGTGGAACTCGGTCTTCAAACCCCAAATTGAACATAGGGGGTGAACGCCGAGCTACCACCTGTAACTAACAAGGAAGGGAGGGATTTTGTCTTAACATAACCATTCAATGAGAACAAACTCTGGTTGAAGTTGCACTTCACAAAAATGAAGTCCAATATGACTGAACAGTTGTCACCCTTGGGGGGGTGTTAACTTGTTTACATATAAACCCTTGGAGTGTATTGGAAAATTATTCTATGACAATGTACATAAAGTGTGTTGTCAAGAGTATTGACTCTTGGAAAACCGAAGTAGCTTCTTAAGTAAACCACAATAGACCCAGTTCCTATCATTATTCTTATCCCCTCATGTGGTCTGTAAGAGAGTCCAAACGTGTGAGTTTTGCATCACGTTTCGGACACTCGTGAGATCCTGAAAATGCACATTTTCATGGCAACTGAGCCCAGAACGATGTGTGTAACTGTTCCCACCTAACTCGCAAATATATCGCTGTTTGGGATGTTTGGTAATCTTTGCTGTGGATTTTGGTACCTTTCTAGTTTTCTTTAACGAGAACACCATTCCTTTCTTGACAACGACAACACCGAACCTCTGTCTGGGAGCTCATTCAGTGTCTTGAAGGCTTCGTTCTGGTTTCCTTGCAGTAGTATTGTCTCCTCATCTGGACAACCCAGCACAATAATACTCGCTATAAAACTTATTCTAACACCATGACACTGACGAAGTCTTGTCGTTAGACTCAATATGGGACGGGTATTGGTGGCTCTTGCCACTCCCTCTCAAACTTACCTTGGAGTCGCCAACAGCTTGTTGGACGGCTCCACCTGTGGTGTCGCCTCACGTGGCCGACACGGCAATCTTTCCTGTACTCTCTAAGGGGGACAACTCATCAAAGAATTCTGTCACAGCTAATCTAATGCTGGGCAATCTGGACCAAAATACTTGGTCACCTACAGTTACTCTAAACTTACCAGGGTGAACACCCTAGGAAGTGCTTATTCCCTAGGACGCCCCATGTGAATTGTTTCCAATGTAGACATTTACACTAATGTCCTGTACGAAGAACGACTAAACAAAGAATTCTGTTACAGCAAATCTAGTGTTGTACAACTCAGACCGGAATCCCTGGTCGCCCATACCTGAATCCACATGTGCAGTATCAGTCCCAACAGTTAATAGTATCAAATAATACCATAATACCAATACGGTACAAATCACCCACACTCCAAAAAGCCTACTTAGATCGGTAATGTCAACAAACCTCTAGTCAGGAAAACCTCCTATTATCGCCCAACCACGCGCGAGATAAAATGCTTGATCATGTTCGCCTAAACAATTCCTCCCACTAAAATCATATAGACTGACGTCTCTCAGTGCCAATACTACCACCTTACGCCGTTCATATTATCATCACCAACCACAGGACCTGGAAAAGATAATAAGTTTAGTATACAAGGTCCTAGTTTTCAGCCCGCGTCCACCATCTTGGAACCAAAAGTAAACACCAGGGGGCCGCCCACGCTACCCGTTACAAAAATCACCAGCGAAATACAATCTCTAGTTCCGGGAGTGACGTCAGCTTCCGGAGTACAAACACGTGAAGGCGAGCTGAAAACCACTAAGAAGAATTCTGACCAACAGTCTCCTTAAAACCCTACGAGTTAGTAGCCTGCCTAACATGCAAAAGACAGTAAAAGAAACGAAGGTTGGACTTACCCGGTCTCGGAGCGGTCGGGGCGTGGACCAGCTCGACGGAAGAGGGACGACCCCAGCAACGGACGAAGGAGAAAAAGCGAAGAACAGTCTGTAGTCCGTGGGTCCCATGTTAACATTCCGGCGTGGCCTCTGGAGTAAAATAATGTCCGGGGTTCCTTAAAAAGAAATTAGTGTCCTGGGCCCCAACCAGGAATTGGACCTGATGAAATTAATTGGTAAATCACTATAAATTACTATGTACAAAGGTGAGTGCCGGCGGTCTATGTCCTAGCCAGCGGCAAGCGGGCGACAAGACGCCCTAGGACTCGGGCCCATCGCCGAACCAAGCGGTCCGAGGGCATGTACCCGTCGACCAGTTCACGAAAATCGTTGATGGTTACCGTCCCGTCCGCGACTGCCTTGACCACGTGAAGGACGCGGCCTGTCTCTGCAGTCGGCACCCCGAACCAGTCGTTCGCGCGGCGGACTTCTCGGCTGACTTTAGGCACTACCCGGTTAATCCACTTTTGAAGGGAGCCGTCACTGTCAGTAAGTTCCCAACGGCGTGCGTCAAACCCCGAAGGGGTAGTGAAGATCAACGTAGCTGGAGCTGGGTGTGCTTGAATATTCATGAAGGCTCGGCTCAGGGCTTCCGCGTAAAATTTGGTCACGGCGTCCACGTTAATAAAAAGCGGGATGTAGAGCCCGAGTTCCTCATCCCATGTCAGTATGTCGAGAAAGTTGCACATCACTATGAGTATGTCCTCCGGAAACATGACATGATGCGCGAACGCGTAACCCGCCAACTCGGCGGTGGTCGCGTCGAGATGAGAAAAAACTACTAAAGAATGATCAGTTCCCGCTAGAATAATGTCCGGGTAGGCCTCAATACCCTCCTCACGGTTGGAACAAAAGATGGCAACGCGCACCATGATGATATTGAAGATAAAAGGAGTAAAAGACGAAGGAGTTACAAAATCCACGTCTGAACACACTAAAATACCCGCCGGCACTGATTAAAATGACGTCAAAACGAGGCCAATTTGGGAAACCCCTTTTTGATCCAAAAGATCCAAATTTTGAAATCGGCTAGCATGATCAAACCATCGTATAATTTCTTACAAAATCTGCGCTAGACTAAAGCTTAGGTCCCCAACCAACATAATCAAGCGACAGAATTAATTCATATCGGCCCAAAATATCAGGTCGAACCATCAAACTTGCGAATTTGTTCGAAACAGAAATTTGCCATCCGGGCGCTTCGCGCCTGGAGGAATCAAATCGAGGTCAAACCCTGGAGGGGAACTCCAGTCAAGCGTCCCGCTAAGTACACATGTACTAAGCATAACGGGTGGGCGCGCGACGTGGATGGTAATATTTTCTGGATCCAACTGCTTAATGTTGCTAGATCAGATACAGGGACCTTGTATTTATTGTAAATAATGTTGTTCTGGTTGAAGTTTGATTGAAATTTGACACGCATTGTATCATGAAATTCGTTCGTTCAAAATGTCCGAATTCTCTGTATTGACTTATGTTGTGTTAATTTGTTCTGAAATTGGATTTGATGTGTACTTGTTACTCTTAGAAGGTTAAGACAACTTTACACTGTATATATGTTGAGTTCTGTTGACTTGTGTTACAAATCATAGATGTCAGAATCTGTACATGTATGTACTAAGTCAAAAAACTAGCTTTGTCACCTTATGCACGGGTGTCGTAATTCTTAAGCCCCATTATGGCTGACCATCCTTAAAACTTACCTGATTACCTTATGCACGGGTGTCACAATTCTTAAGCCTCACTATGGGCTAACAACTCTAAACTCACTTTATCACCTTATGCACGGGTGTCGCAATAATGATTTTTTTTTTTCATTCTCTGAAACTGACTTTGTCACTTTGTCACCATGATTATGTCACCGTTACTTTATCATACAAATGATCAGGTTACCATTCTTTAACCCATACTTTGCCACTTTATGAACGAGTTCCGTTAACCTTGAGCTTCAAGCTGTGGAAGTCAACTTGATAAATAATCTTATTTATGAACTTACCATGAAACCTATGAATGCTTTCATTGATCTTGAGTCTCAACCTGGAACTACCAGCAAATCGTACTAAAGCAAAACCGATCATATGAATGTATCTTTGTTTATACTTCTGAAGGAACAAAAGAACTTCTGATTATATTGACACTGTGCTGAATGTACCACGAGAGTCAGGGCCACCCACAATGGTTTCTCCATATGAAAAGTAATAATAATAAATATATCCAATCATCAAGAAATTGGAAACTTTATCACATCTGATTGAAATCTTCATTTGGTTTGAGCTATGTCGTCCACCTCCTTAAACTCAAACACCTGACCGCCGTCGAATGTACTAATAGCTTAGCACTTTTAATATATTCTCGTGTTATATAATCCATCAAGGATCAGGCTTAGCAAGTCTACTTCTAGTCTACTTCTAGAAGAAATATCTTGCGCTCCTAGCGCCACCTGTTGACCAGTATAAAAGGCGCTGCAAGGTAGGGAGCGAGCAGTTAGTTAGGAGTTAGTAGTCACTTAGTTTAGTGAGAACATCAGCTAAGTAAGTTTAGCCAAGGAGTTATACCTGGAGTAAGTACATCGGCTCCCGTGTAACAGACTGGAGTTTACCAATACCAACTACCTCGGACATAGGATTGTGATAGAGCTGAGTACTAGAATGGTCTAGAAGGTGTTGGAGCAACTCGTGTTCTAAATGTGGTTGATTGCTGATAGGAGATGGGAGGTGGACTGATGAAGACTTATACATGGTGGCTTTGACTCGGGATGAGATGTTTATTGAATAAAAACCCTTTCATATTAAGAAGCTCCCTCATCGTTCATTTCTTTTGAACTATTGGGAAGTGGACGGACAAACTTTGAACGCAGTCTGAATTACTCAGGCATTCTGGATAAACGACTCATGAAGACTTGGATATACACGAACATTACGCAGTCTTAAATCAAACATTAACAATAGTTCAGGAAATACATACATTGATTTTTCAAATTTTCTATCATCTGTATTTGTCAATTTACCTCATTGTTTGTTGCCATGGCAACATGATGTTGCGTGGGATATGTTCTTATTTGGAATGTTTTCATGATCTATGGGTGTTGAGGTCATATTTACACTAAGATTTTAGATTGTTTTCATATTTTGACTAACTTTAACAAGTAGCACAAAACCCATGGTATAGGCGTCCTACCAGTAGGACGTTAGCATAATCTGGGTAAATTTCCCCTTCCCATTATTGTTTTTGTGGATGCCTGGATATCTAATTATATATGTTCATGAAGCTAGCTTGACGTAGGTTGTACAATCTTTAGTGGTGAGAATGGGAGAGGTTGGTAAAGCAACCTTTTCATCGTCCGCTATTGGCCGCACATCAATTTAGGTATTCCAGTAAAAAGTACAAATATTCGTGTGTTATCCTTTATCAGAAGCTTAGATAACATGGTTAATACGTAATGATTACGGTGATCGATGTTTCGCTGATATAGGGAAAATAAATTTTCTGTGGTATTTCGACAATATTAATGTCACCAGAGCAACAATATAGAAACTAGGGATGTTCAATTATCTCGGTGAAATGTATTACTATTCAGATTGACATAACATGATATTGTATCTACAATATGTGGTATTTTGGAAAGTGTTTTTTTTTCTGGACGCGTGGCCCTACTCCTAAATATTGACAATCTAAGGTTCACTGTTCACCTATATACCCAAATTGGTTTCCTTATTTAGGCTGGGCGAAAATAAACCAAGTAACACAACTCGGCTCCTATGATCTAAGTGATAAGAATAGTCAGCACGTTATTCTATGTCATCAGGTACTGTCGAAACCGTTGGCATATCAAAATCTGATCCAACAAATTATTGGCAAATCTGATGGAGGCATTGATAATGCCATACACCAGACTGTGTGCTAAGGTATATAGGAAATCTAGAAGTTAGATACTTTATTGACGTCTGGCCTGCATGCTGTTAGTATCTTGACAAAAACCTCATAAACACATGTGCTAAATAGGAGCAGAAGGGCAGGAAAAAGCATTAATGGTCTAATTGCTGACGGTTCAGACCTTGGCAAAGCAATCAAGGTTACCCAAGGAAAGAACATTACATTTCTTGGCTACAATCAGTTGCAGATGTATGCAGTTTTTTCTTAACAGGTGATAAAGTCAAAACAAAACATAAAATGTTGGGTAGTCAAGCACACGAATGGTACACATAACAACTTTTAGGCAGATGCCGAAAGGCTTTCTCCAAAATTGCATAGCAAATTCAGTAATCTAAGTGGCCTTCACGCAAATGTTGAGATTTCCCATTCGACTGTATGCAAAACGAAAAACAATGTTTAGAAATGCAAATTCAGATTATAATAGAATATGTCAGGCAGTTACAATCTAAAATGTAAGCAGGGTTCCCACTGGAGCTGGAGAACATATCAAATGAAGATGGTCTCGAAAATGTCAAAGAAAGTCAGGGATCTCATACATTAATTTAAGTCATGGCATTTTGCGACAAACATCTAAAAATGCCATGAAGACAGATTTTGCGTGAAACTATCTGTAAGAAACTCATGAAATGAACCTACAGGTAATATAATGATAAAGAAAGTCATGGAAGGCAATTACTCAATATCCTTGAGAACCCTGGTAAAACGTATGTTACATAAGGGCTATTTACTTTGTAATAGAACAACTAGCCCCGAAGAAAATAACAGACGAAAAAGGCCTCTCTTTTTTTTTTTTTTTTTTTTTTTTTCTTTTTTACAGTTAAACGGTTTCCTCGAATTGCTTCCCACCGAATGACACAACGTTGATAATATACCTGATCACGAATGGATTACACTTAATTGGACCAGGCGACGTCAATTATTAAAAAAACGAATGCTGTGATAAACACTAGTACTAAATAAAATGGTAATAGACAAGTAATGTTAACTGTAAGTATAAAGAGCACCAAATTGTATTAATGCCTTAGAGTGATTCTTGGAAACCGTGAACCCGATGACGTCAGAGGCATCCCTCCTGGGAGCAGCCACTCGGAAGCGGGTCAGGCTATAAACGTCCTAAAAGGGGACAGACAATGATCTATCTGGGAGTTCAATTGTTTCACTTAAGGGTAGACCGGGACGGGATTGGCGTTATAGTATTAACAACGTTTTAATGACATATTTATACAAACAAAAGATTCTACACATTACATTGATGTTTGTATCCAGTTATAAAAGTCATATAGGCATAAGGCAATTGAATGGGCATTAAAGAAACTCCTTTTAAAAAAAAATCATTCTTTTGAATTTATGACGTATGCTATTTGTGTAAATAAAATTCGGGAATGATTGAAAATAGGATAGATCGTAAATAAATTCGGGAATAACTGAAAAATGGAAAATTGAATAGACCGTAGGCAGGGAATAATTGAAAATTGAAGAATTGAATAGATGTGTATTCCAGCCAAATAACCCACGTCTATCCTCAACAGCCTTTATCCGCATTCGTTCAAGCAAACACCTCTAAATAGACCTAGTATATTCTGGGTATTTCTATTGAGAAGCAAGTCCTTATTTTGTGACACAAATCTCGAAGTATTTTTCCTCCAAGATTTTGTTTTCTTAGGTAAAAAAAAGTTAACCCTAGATTAAAGGATACGTGTTAATGTTATCCTCGATTGCTCGATGAAATATCAAAACTATTATGCTATTATATTTTCATTGGGACTCACATGATATCTTTACTTTTGTATGCGATTAAGCCAAAGTGAAAGGATTTTAATATTGCATTGACAGTCGCAACTGTACCAAACAGCTAATGAGCTAGCCCGAGACAGCATAGAATTAAACACACTCGGGATTCGAATACGATTATGCATGCTAGTGACTGCATAATATTCTCACGATTCTGTCCGACAAGTAATTATATGTGTGTCATACTGTGGATATCTGACAAATTGCTGAGCAATCAGGTTGGCGGCAGGTACAGCTCATGTCGTTGAGGCTGATTAGGCCTTTCAGTGGGCTGAGGTTACTAGACGGCTCAGAGTCTCGACCTATGGGGTGTGAGGGTACCGAGGTACGCGCGTTACATCTCTGATTTATACAGGTAGGCTCAAGGGTCATGTTCACCGATACCATTATCCTAAATACTCTTCATTAATAAGCATGCAAGTATAGGGATTGACGTCATTAGTGGGTCTGTTGGTATTCAGATGGCTGCAATTAGCCCGTACTCTGTCTATGCCCTTACAGCTTTCAGAAAATGATCTCACCGTATCAAATGATTAATATGTGCACCTATTAATAAGTATTAGTACAGAAAAGATGCATGGCCATTGATCTACATGTTATTATGAGGCGGCAAGGCTTTAAAATCAAATACAGGCCTAGATCACCTTAAGATCTTATGCCGCCGAATTCCCCTTTCGTCTATACGACAATCGGTGACGCGTTTATGTGTAACACTCGATGAGACAATCACTTCTGGGCTTAAATGACCACATATTTGGGCTTATTTGGGCTTACATCGCAGAGCTTTTGATATATCAAACATATTGGCATAGTTAAAATATTCCAAATTGGGCCAAATAAGACATTCAAGCCTGGAATTATGATCGTTACGGTCCCCGGGCGCAGCAGCCGGCTTTCATCGGTGAAGAAGGAATCTGGGTCAAAGGTCATCAATTTTGCAGACCTATTTCACCATGAAATCGGTCGATCTAACTTTAGTTTTTGATATACACAGATAGATTTGGATACATAGATAGGTATCTCATTGTCCAGAAAATCATAGATTGCGAAATAACGCGACAATTTGCGCAAATACATCGCGCCATTTTCCGCGCCCGGGTCGGACGTTTGGACGGGGGTTCCCCTTCACACCGGCCGGTGCAAGCGTGCCGGTCGGACGTGTTGGCGGGAGGCTCCTCTTTCTTCGCCTGGATTACGGCGGTATCTGATGCTTTCAATATATATATTTTGGACGAATGGATACCCTTAAACGCATACAACGCATTGAAAACTCATGCGTGATCCATGCGTTCGTATCGAAGGGAAAAAATTGGATCGATCGGACACATGGAGGCCTCACACTGTCACTGTCAGACCGTCAACATGGCGTCAACCCTTCGCCGGGTTCTCTCCCCATCACGCCTGCATCGATACTTTGAACTCAGGAAACCAGGATGACATTGGACTAAACCCAATAATTGTGGAGGATTTAAGTATTCGGAAGCATTCAGGACTCAGGTTATACAGGTAGGTACATCTATGTATTGCGAAATAACGCGTCTAAACGCGTAAATGCATCGCGCTATTTTTGAAATCTAGGCCTAAACTCGGCCTAACACGGATCGATCGGACAGGAGGAGGACACTGGCAATTTGAAAAATAATTATTTAGACCTTATTACGCCTATCAAAATGAAATCCATGTATATATCTATGTTCTCAGATATCTCAGGGTCCTATATATATCATATGCTTTGATTATTTTAGGCCTAGATACGTTTGCAATAATATTTTACAGATGGTATGAAAAAATGACTGGACTCAAGACTCAGATAGGCTAGGCCTAAGCCCCCTCCGACACTGTCAATGTGTTATGGAGGCTCCGAAAGCAATTATTTATGATCCAAAGATTAAAAGATTTGAGAAATTGTCACTATAGTGTCATTTTTTCAGACCTACCATCGAAATATTAAATCTGAGTTCTGATATGTCTAGGCCTAAGTCACTGTCAGTGTCTGAATCATTCCCATTCAATGTTAAAACATAGGCGTCACACTGTCAATAAGTTCTCCGGTGCTGTCAGTGTCACACAGATTTAAGATTTGAATTATTCAAAGATTAAATTATTTGTGAAATTGACACTATAGTGTCAGTTCAGACCTACCACAATAAATTACACATTAATATTATTAGGCCTAGATCCGCCGCCTCATCTGTATCAAAGCTGGAAGCTTTGATACTGTATAAAACATTTTTACTATATATTACATTAAGACATTAAAACATTAAAACATGCCGCCGAATTGATCAGTATGGCTAGACGTTTGGACTTGTTTAAAAAGCAGCCGTCTATAATATGCACTTGTGTGTGTGTGTTAGTAAAATTAAAATTACGTAAAAGAAAAGACCAGTTTCCAAAAAGTAGATTTTTAAAAAAAGAAGACATGAATGAAAAGGAGTATAGATCTACGAGTGAAATAATGGTAGTCGGAGACAAACCCCCACCTACCTTTACTAACCCCTTTCACAGGCTACTGGTTGCTGGTTTTCTGCCATCGTTCATTACCTAGGTATTATGGAGGATGCAGAAATACACTTCATTTCAGTTTTCAAAGAGTTGAATAGACAGTTTCAAATATACAATTATCTTATGTAAAATGTGAAGGTTGAAATGTCTGTATTGTTACTTAACTATGGGTCTTGAACTAACATGTATTATCAGTTTCCCAAAATTTTAACGATATCGGCATATTTAATGAGATTACAACGTTCAATACAAATTCTTGATAACATGTACTCATTCTCTCCCCCTCCGCGCCTTTCTTTAATACTGCAAACAAATATAGACGTGCGCGACAAATTGGGACTTTATTTGCGACATAATCAGTGCCAGTCGCCCATGGTGGTTGACACTGATTCGCCTCGCCCTAAACGCGCCCCACGAACAGGCCCCATTTTTACCCGGCCAATGCTGACAGACACTAATCTCACCGCTGCAAATTATAGCGACGCAAAACCTATGAGCAGCGGGTAAATGGAATGAGACTGTCCCAGCCGCCAGGTAGGGCTATATTAAGTACGGCGCGCGGGGCGAGGCAGTGGGGCGGCGGCCGGGGTCTGCCTTTACCCGCGTCTTACCGCGCTTCCTCTGACAGGGAGCAGGGGGCCCCTCTAACAGATGAGCCCAGGATCGGGGCAAAGAGGTCTCATGTCAAGAAGAGGGGGGACTCAGGGGGGTGCGGGTCAGTGTTTTCACTGTTGCGCCACCTCGGTTCAGGTTTAATTCATTTTTAAACACGTCAAGTACCGTTGCTGAACCTTTAGCCTAGGAATTGGGCCAAACTCCATTGCCTACTTGCAATACTCTTGACAGATGTTTCACCAGGCACTTGGTATTCAGCTAATCAACCGTTCTTTCACATTGTCGTTGCTTATAATACTATCGTATAATATGCAGCAAGCGAGGGAGTCTTGAGACTGGAAGTTGGTATAGCGATAGCAACATTCTCCTTCGCGCGTCCGCGACGTGACGTCTTGGGTGAGTGAGCAAAACAGAAATCCAATACCAACTTCCGATTCCTCAACACAGAAGATTTGGACCTGCTTGAGGCGTATATTGTTGGCACAAGGCACCTGTATTCCCCTTGCTTATTTTGATAAGAAAAGGCACCTTTGATCTTTTTCACTGGGGACATAATATTTTACATCAATGGCTAGCTTTGAAAAGTTGTGGACCACTCCGGAAGTGGGATGCATGAAACATGCTGTGAATTTAAATGAAAACATAAATAAAGCGAAACCTGACTGCAGGATTAGAGTACAGTAATTGTTGTTTATCCAGAATAATTACAATTATTGGCATTCATGTTTTGAATCGGCAAAGCATTTTAAATCTCAAAATATCAGCATGAGAAATGAGCCACCTCTGATCAAAGTTTTTAGTTAAATGGGCATCGAACCAGCACCTGTGTCGAAAACTCTTAACGCTGCCACATAGATGGAGTGCACAGTCTCTATATTACTCCAAAGTCTCTGTTGGCAGACTCTGAGAGCAGGCACACGGGGACCACACCCGGCCCTTGTCAGACTGTCACCAGGTAAATGGGCCCGCAGCGGAAACGTTGGCTTAGGTTAGAGCGAATCAGATGGCGAGGATTATTCGCTTACACGCAGAATAAATGACAAAAACCAGGATGACATCCCCTTTACAAGCCCCCTGTCCGTCAACCTGGCCCCCTCCTGAACCATGGTTCTCTTGGTGGATGGGAAATATGAGCGAGTCAGCATAATTCCAGCATGATTGTTCTTTCTTGTATATCCAATGTTCTTTACATAATTACAAAAATTCGAGAATTATACAAGAGCTTCGAACAACTTTTGGAAATACCGCTTCCTGTCGCTGCCAGAGTATGTTATATATGTAGGGAACAAACATTGTAGGTTAATGTGGACCACAAAAAATGACTTGAGGCTAAAGTTCAATTGTTAGGCTATAAACAGCTCTACCTCTATACCCAGTTCTATATATGTAAGTCTGTAAGTGACATGCTTTGTCAATTAGTATTGCCTTTTTACATTTGTCAATACATCAGGAAAACATGTGGAGCAGGATTCACTCGATTATGATTAGAAACAATTCGCTGAATCGTGTCAGTGCGCGTGGAACACTGGTTCTATTGTTGCAATATTGAATAAAGTGAAAAATATACGTGCGCGGATTCTTAATGTTAGGCCCGACAACAGTAATGAATGCTGTGATGCAGTTGATGTGTCAGTGGAATACGCGCGACAGAAAATACTAAACTAGATCCGACAGTGTATCCCAAATACTTTCTGGAATGGCGGACAAATTGTCCGACATTTAAAGGGATTACATCAGACACTTCCTGTCCCAATTTCTTTGGACAAAATGTCCGACATTATAGGGTAGAACGTCGGACATTGATGGATAAATGTCGGACATGTCCGAGTGTCCGGTGATTTTGGGGATATAATTATACTGGATAATATCCTCAGGGCTAGGTACTAAAGCACCAGTCAGAATCAGACATAATTAATTATGATGAGATAAGAGGTTTATTTATAATTTCAGTTTTCTGGTAGTTGAGATATACATGTATATGACATATTTGAAATCTCAACCATCTTTGAAGACAGGCAAAAACAACTCCCATACTACCTATTTTTAATTGCGAAAATAATCATTCTTTGTCATCATTTTTGTCTAATGCTCAGAAGTTATGCTCAGTAATAACTTATCCGATTGAATTATACATATTGTAACTCAGTTGTTGTTCATCTCCCATTTCATGTATCAAAGAAAGCAAGGAAGAATTTTTGTAAATGAGACTGGTGGAAAAGTAAAAGAAAATAAAGATTCTGGAAAATCCTTGTCGCGAAATACAAACGAAGCTCCAAGAACGGACATCTTTGTGCTTGAGTACAATACTATAGTCCAAACAAAAATTGATATCATCCAGACATTTTTCTGTTCACATCCTCATTTCCGAAGCTACTTCACTGTCGTCTATTGTAGAAACGAGTGACCAGAATCAGGGGGGCTGCCCCCTGCTCTTATTAATCCGTATAGGAATCTGGGATCTTTTTGTTAGGTCTGGTAACCAGGGGGTAGTCCGGAATCCTCCTAGCTACCAGAGAGGCTCATCGGTGAGGGTTAAATAGGCGCGGCCTTCATTGCCGGCTGAGTAGGCCTCAGCCCGCAGTGAAAATGATGGCATTGTCTCCGTCTAATTGACTTGACTGGATCGTTGATGTGTTCTGATTGACATCTAACCCACCCACCCATTCAAGCCTCCTCCCCCCCCAACACACCCCTCCCCTTACCTTCCTCCCACCTCACCATCCCCCAAAACCCCTCCCACCCCACCGCCAATCCCAGAACCCCCTTGACTTCCGCCCCTTGCTCGTTACCACGGCAACGCCCCCTGTCGACGACGGATGTCTCCACGCTGCTCCAGGGGGGCAGGCTGTGATTGGTCGCGTGATTCGACGCGACTTTGCGTGACCTTGTCCCCCGTCAGCCTCTTTGGTCCCTGCAGCCGCGACTCCTGGGGACATGTTGACAAACTATTTAGGTTATTTACACCTCTAGCGACTGGATCCCCTCTGCTTAATGCTAATTGAATAAGTATAGGCAGACGCTCGCACATTCCCACACATGTGCGAATTTTGGAACAAAATGTGCGAATTTTGCCTGAAAATTTGAAATTAGAAATGTAAAAATGCTACACAAATATGTACGAATTTGTGATTAAACTTTACGAATTCAGTCGTTAGTGTTTTTGAAAAAATAGGGTCTACACACCCCTGTGAGTGACTAAGAATTCTTGTGTATGAAAATATGAACACTGCTTGAATTTATGATCAGGGAGAACATCATTACAATGTAGTTTTAAACGAGTTCTGAAGTGGGCTGTATTGGGGCAGTTTGCCAAGTCTACATCGTTAAAGTCTGTCTGTTTGTAATTCATGACAGGGCATAAACGTTTGATTACAAAAACGAGTCCCCTCTAAAAGGGTTCTTGATTATGCTTGCCAATGATCATGGCCTGCAAGTTAACATTATTTAAAGGAGCAGACTTCACTCAATTTGAGAATACTGTTGTGCATGTCGAATTGTCAATTCCAGAAAACGTTACTAATACATTATTGTAAACGCCTGGCATGCTGTTTGGATTTGCTTGAGTATTAATGTATTTTGAGTTACTTTCCATAATAATTATACGATTATTACAATATTTAATCCCAATTTCATTCCATAAAACGTACGTAAGTGTACACGATTCCTTAAACCTTGCGATATTAGGCTTTCTATGTTCGAAAATATTTTTTTGTATTCATATCTGTACGATATCACAAAGCAATACTACACGGATGTTTTGTGAGATATCATTGGATGGGTTATTAAATAAGAAACCTAACTGCGTTAGAATCAATTTTCAACTCGCAAAGGTATTAAAGAAACACGAGTAGACCATTGAATGTATCATCCTGAGTTGCACGTGAGTATTTTATGCTTATACCCCAAGTTATAATGATACATTTTGATATTACGGACACTTTTCCATTCTATCAATATCGTCCTCCTGGGCAATGATATTATAGGCGCCTGAAAGGCTATCAGAAATGTGTGCTTTTGATACGTTTTTCGTTATGAATCATAATACATGCACCCTTACAATAAATTATTATTGTAAAGGTGCATACATGTATAGGGTATACACGCCTTAAATGCACTCTGATGTCACCCTATCAGTAACCAATCTCACCCTGTCAGTTACCCCCAAGTGTCCAAGTGTCAGAGGCTAGGACTATCATTGTGATCAGAAGGGTCATTATTTTCATATTAATAGTTTAATAACTAATATTGCTAAAATTAATGCCCACAACCCTGTACACACGTGCTTGTAGTAAGTCTAGTCAATGACTCGCTGTTTTCGTTGGGAAGTACCCTTTCAATTAATGACGCCTATTTTGGACTGATTGTCAATTAGGACTTCAGTAGCCACCTCAGGCCTCGGGACGGAAATCAGAACCGGGCTAGGACCTTCCTGACGATTTGAAAGTGGGATTTCACCAAGTTTTTACATGTGGAAATCAAAGATGGGCTGTTATTTTAAGTTACCCAGGCCGGCTGCTACAAGGTGCTTGATTTCAAATGTCAGTGTTTCAATCGATTCACTGATATTACTGTTACTGATGTGCAGGGGCTACTTGACTAATTGAGAGTCAGACCCAGCCTACTCTACTCGTGATTTGATAAAAGATTGCAATTAACTTCCGATTGACTCATCAAGAATAATGAGTGCAAAGTGATGACTTGAACATACCATGTTCTCACTCAAATTTTATGACCATGTACTCTAAACACGCGACATGCACGTACATTCGTTGTACCTGCTCGTTCCAAATGGGATTTTTGTAGGTTTATGTTGTATGAAGCCAAGATACAATGGCCATATTGAACATAAATTCCTGCTGAGATCAGCACAATGTTAGGGTCACTGACATGGCCCTTGTATCTGAATGCCGCGATCATGAGGGTAACCTTCACCTAAAGGGACGGGAATAGATGCGACAGGTGGGGCGAGGCTACACACCTACACGCTGAGAATCGAACGCCTGCGGCCATAGCCTGGGGAACTGCTCTGCAGGAGAAAAATGGAAATGGACTATCTACACTTATCTATAGATGGATGATAAAAGAAGTTTAGACATTGCTTATGCTTGAACGTACTGCTTGGATAATTGTCGAGCTTTTGAATAAGTCAGGAAAGAATATAGGTCGCAAATTGTTGTGCCAAGCTCTTGAATTGCAGGCGTAAAGGGTTTTCAACACCTAAACTGAAGATTTTGGTTGGTCTCGGCAGGATGCCCTACCTTGTTCGTTTCCCATGAAGGTATAACATTACCAGGTTGATAGCTCTACTCTCAATGGCCCAATAGAACATATAAGTGTAATCCGCAGACTTCTCATGATTTATAGAAGATTTGATCCACAAAAGGTACACATGCTACGGCGTTAAACCCCAATAACCAACCAACCAACCAAAAGGTACACAAATTGTTAAAAAGGGGTAATAATTAAGTGCTCTGATTTTGGTCTGTCTGAATCCGTTCAGTTCCTGCTAGGGTCTACATGCTTTTGTAGATCACCATCTTTAGGAGACCACAATATGACACCAGCAGCCTTCTTTAAGTTAGGCCACTGTATAGGCGATGGCTAGAATAAAAACATTAACAGGGGGATTAAAAGCCAATGAAGGTGAAACACTCGCTCATAATGTAATTTAACCGTTGAAAGGTGTAGGTGTTTCTATAGATCCTCTCCCCAGACCTACCACTCGGTGTTCCCCCACGCTGCTGCCGTATTGGCTGAGGCCCGTGTTGTTTACCTCAGAAGGTGCCCTGCGCGTGGGGCTATGCCCTCCCCCCTGCCCTGGAGGAACAGATCCGTCCTTTTAATGTGGGGCTGGATGGAAAGGTAGGGTGGTGGGAGCGGGTGTGTGTGTGTGGCGGGTGGGGGTTGCCTTCAGTGGCGGGGACACACTGGAGTGGTGTTCCTCATGGGAGCCGGTAGACCCCCCTCCCCCCGCCGCCTACCGCCGCCCATTACCCAACCCGGGGAGCAGCTCGTCGTCAGGTGGTCTGCTGATTGCGGCCAGCATGCGAGCAGCTCCCCGTTGAGATGGTGGCCGCCATTATCAGCGCCACACACCCCGCGCCCTGCCGCTGGCGCCGCGCTGCGCCAACGCCTGGAGGGCTGGAGGAGGGGGAACAAGGGGCACCACCACCACTGTCACCTGCTCCACGGTCTGACCCACATAGCCCACCGCCCGACACCTATCTCTTCACCTGGCATTCTCACCAATATTGTTGTTTCCAAACGCCTCTGGGTTCTCTTGAGGTGAACCCATACATTCATTTGTCCGTACCTGAACATGCTTACACCTGAAGCCATACGACCTTCTGCACGCTTCCCACAATATCCTCCAGTGCATACCTTCGTTCTTCTCCTGTACCCGTTGTTAAGACAAACCGTAAGGTTCCATTTTACACTTTGTGCTTTACACCTGAATTATGATTTTTTTCTGTACAACGCGAAATGTATATTGCTTTGATGCTATACCAAAAGGGATTTGTAGAATATCCGTGTTCTTGTGTCTCCATTTAGTGCATGTCGAAAGAACAAGATCGGCGTTCTGTGCATGCACAATGAATATTTCCATGACGTATTTCCTTTGATAAAGGTTTTACGTAATATTAAACATTTTTTAAGAAGCAGCACCAATAACACGGGGAAGGTTTCATAAACATTGTAATTCGTCTTGAAATTAAATTCGGGCTTCTTCCTTCAGCGAATCTCCGTGCAATCGATCCCACTACCTGGGCAGCTTCCCTCTCCCCTTTCCCCTGTTCCCTGTCCCCTATCCCCAATCCCCTTGCCCATTAGCCCCCTGCCCCCTATCCCCTGTCCCTCGTCCGCCCACCCACTCAGCCCACCCTACCCAGGGTTGGCCCTGTGCGCATGTCCAAACACCAACACGCATGTCATTTTATGCCCACAGATTGGGTTACCGCCCGGACAGCACTCCCCCTCCTCGGGCCGGATCAAAAACAAGCACAGCGGCACGTACATAACGAGCAGTGGGGCTGTTCACGCGGGGGGCTGCTGTCCCTGTCCACTGGAGTGGATTACGTGGGGACTTACATGTAGTTTAATATTGGGTTTTGGGGGTGTATTGAATGCATCTACCGCGCTAAATTTTCTGAATTCAGAATGGATTTCCCCTTGTTGAATTGCAGGTGTGAGAATGTATAACGCATGTGTATAGCGTGGCTCCCTGCTAGGGGATCGACCTGAAATAAGTGATTGGGGTATGGGGTCCTATGGGCCCAGGCTTAGACAGTAGGGAATAGGGCATCTATGGAAGAGTTCGCTGCGCAGGTTCATTGGAAAGGTGGATAGGAAAACCGTTAAGGTGCCTGCACAGGTGGGTCACCTGGCCTCTGGATGGATCAGGTTTAGGCTGACCATTATAACTCTAATAATGGACATTCCCTAACCCTATAACTGACCAAATTTGTCTGAGTTCACTGATTTAAATCAATCCAACCACTAAGGAATGATCACAAAAGATTCCCCATCCTATTACACTTACTCAGTCGTTAAAGGGGACCTTCCATGTGGCAACAAAAACTCGGAGATAGCATAACAACAGGTCAGCAACTTCTTTTCTGAATAATTGTTGTACTGTTGCCCAGGAAAACTACATAGATCAGCTGTCGCTGAGAGCAACAGAAGCAATCAAACATGGTAAATCTAATAGAAGCAGTTCAACACACCACTGAGCAGTAGTATTTTTCAGTATTAAGTGAGCGATTGCACCATTCATCTTTTTTTCTCAGTGTTGCCCTTGGTATATTTGTTGCTCCACTTAACTGCTTAATATAGGTCTGTCATTGGTGTAGGTAGGAGTGATGGATTCATTAAGAGCGGTGAGGTGATCGAAGTTACCACTGCCGTGTGAGTTTAAAGACTGCATTCCATTAGCTAATTTTACTCCCGATAGGGCTTTATCATAGATAAGTATAACTTATTTCATAGGAAATATTTTAAATGTATTTTGAATAATATGTAGGACTTATTGTCTTCTGCCATTTTGTTGGATAATTTAGAGGCGAAATGATATTTCGCCTCTGTGCTCCAATAATGACAAAAAGACGCTGGTTCTCGGAGGGTGGGACTTTAGACATAGGAAATGTGTCATTGGTGTAGGTAATGGGAACAAGTTAACTCCCAAAAATTTGTTATTTTCAGATTTTGCTTGTCCTGTCCTCCCTTTCTTCTCAGACATATGAACTGTTACAGATAAATGGATACATCCTGGTGACAGTTCCAAATCTGGGGAAGAATAGTCCATTCCATTTTTTTTCAAAAAACATCATATAAAAGTTACATTTTGCAGTTTGAAAATGATGAGAAATTCCATTTTTTGACAAGTCATGGTGCTTTCAAAAACCGCCGGTGCAAATTGAAAAATACCGGCACCCAGCGCCCGGCAACAGCTTAAGTGCATGCGTACTGAAGGTAGGAGATAGTCTTTTGGACTTTGAGGCGCCCGGCAACAGTGACATATGCCTTGAACTTGATCTTGAATGATATGATATGAAAAGCACTTATTGGTTGCCACCCCATCCTCGATCCGTGGAGCCCCGATCTGTGGAGCCCGGTCCGTGGAGCCCTGATCCATGGAGCCCCCTCCACATACATATGAAATACATTATTTTACGATATCTTTAGGGTGCTGGCGGGAGGCAAACCAGCAATCTTCGGATTTCAAATCCGATGCCTTACCACTGTGCTAGTGGGACAGATGGTAGTATGGGCGTTTGTTGAACATCTGACTTCTACTGCATTCGGAGTGAGGGGGTTGGGGTGAGAGCTGGAATGGGGGTCTGGTATGGGGGTCTGGAATGGGGAGGTCTGGTATGAGGGGGTCTGGAATGGAGATGTCTCATCAGGTCTCTTAAGGTCATTTAGGTCATAATTATATCCTCTCTCTCCTACAGAATTGAAAAAAAAATTGTTGAATTGAAAA
This sequence comes from Lepidonotus clava, assembly GCA_936440205.1. NCBI lineage: Eukaryota > Metazoa > Annelida > Polychaeta > Phyllodocida > Polynoidae > Lepidonotus > Lepidonotus clava. The sequence continues at coordinate 29,315,445 of OW387135.1, forward strand.
TAAAGTCTGATGGTGACCTATTGGTTGTCTTACAACAACTCATCCGTCTATAAATTCTTACACAACCTGTAGGTTATAACTGTAGTGGTCTAAACTGCATGGGAACACCCCGCAGCACTCCCAGTGTCAATCACTCAAACTACCCCATCATATGGTGACTTCCTGATCATAGAGCCTGTCTAGGTGACAATAAACCCCTCAAAACTCATCTCATCTCCCAGATCACTTCAGTTATATAAAGACATAACAACATTTCATAGACATTTTCACATATGGTTCTATTCATACTTAATGACAAATTCCTAAGACTATTTCGCCTCTCATGGAAGCTCCGCTCCAGGACGGACATTATGACTTGTTTGAAGTTAGGAATTACCAATTTGTCGGCTAGTGGAATAAAAGCTTAACGCTGATGGGAGTTGCTGAAGCTCTTTATATTGCCCTAAGCAGTACACTTTGGTCTATAACCGTTGCATTTCTGGCCATTTATCATTTGTACAAACGGGTCATGGGAATGACCTCTTGGCATACACAGCCAATGGGTCATGGCTTTTCTCCCGAATATCATCTCCCAGTCAGAAATGTCAGACGAAAGCCCGTTTTCAATAACACGCTGTCCGACAAGTGATGAGTGTCAGCATCAAACTTTTCTTAACATTCGAAAGTGACCCTGACAGACACGTTTTTGGTGACTCTATCAGTCAGGGCATGCTCAGCACATGTTTTTGCACTGCTTGTTGCCATCAAAGTTGCAACATCCGTATGAGGAGAAAAAGGTGATTATTTCGAAATTATTTTTTTTCACTATTACGTATGGAAATCATCCTTCTAGCAGGACATTCAGAAATGCATGTAAGTTGTTCAACCCTACTTTTCTACTGGGTCTCAGCAACACAGAAAAGAAGTATACGGTTGGGTAGCATAAAAGTGGGTTCATAGGCTACAGAATATCCTGACAGGTCACCTTGACCATGTCAGTGAAAGCTTTACTTATTTTAATAGCTGTTAACCATTGCTCTAATCACACACCCCAGTCGTGTAGACACTAGGCACAACGCTGCAGTAGTAAGTGTTTGGACATATTGACTACAATGATCATGTTTACCTTCACTTATATAGCTTGCTGCATGTAGTATCTTGGTTTGTATAAAGCATGGCATCTGACAAAAGGCCTATATCTTGACCCACAATATTGGCGTTTCTTTTATAGTACGTGTTTCAATATATTAATAATGGGTTGCTTGTTTATGTTACTCACAAGCAAACGTCATTACTGATAGACCACATACATTATTTCTGTTATACTAGTCCCAGTGGGACAGAGGGTTAAGAGAAACCATCGACAGATGAAATATACTGCGGCCAAAATGGTATTTTTATCTATATCTCGCAAAGTTGAGACCATCTTCGGTAAGTGTGACAGTTTTCTTTTTCTGTATTATAATTATAGTTTAAGTTTTAAAGCCTAAAGAGTCACTTTTGAAATGATTTCAAAGGTATCGCCTGAAGAGCGTTGTGTAAGCATTTTAGGAATTTGTTTTATGACAGTTCTTTTTCGGCAGTTGCAACGATTAAGTAGAGGAGAGAGGCGTAAACGATTTGTCACCAAGTAGTATATGCAGTTGGCGCTATATTGCAGGTTTACCTTTTAAAAACTGTTTCCTTAAATTGAAGCTTGCATTCTGTCGAATGATCTAAATCTCATAATCAACCATAATCAATCATAATCAACCCAAAGACTAAGATTTTGATATCAGAGCACACTTTCATATTTAGTTTGTTATAGTGCATTTGCATGTGAAAACTGTGGCGAAATTGGCATCAATAGGCACTGTGATTTTGGTTGTCGATGTTGAGTGACACGTTCATTGGTTTATGTTGACGGGCATCTCTTTGGTTGTGGTGGACGGCTATCTAGACGAGACATGGGTTGAAAAGGCCAGTGATCCACGATGTGACAACATGCTAACGTCTTCTAATTCAGTTTACGTATACTTAGAAGTATACTTCCGGGTCGAAATTCTCTTCGTGCAATAACACTTGATTAATAGCTGATGATCGATAAAAAGAATCACCTTTATTTGTCACGCCGATTTTCGAAATCGGTTCATAATCATAATTTTCGAAATCGGTTCATAATCGTGTCATAATCGCATTGTGTATCCTCGGCTGTAGGGGGAGGCAGGGAGATGACGGATGGCTGTGGGGGTGACAGGTGGTGTCGGTGGAGACGTAAGTAGTGGGAGGTGACCAGAGTGAGGACATTCATAATGATTTTGATGGGACATCTGTACAGCAGTCTATCTATAGAATTAGTTCGGTGCAGCAAATTGGGAACTAAAAGGTACCTTTTCAAACCTTAAAACACAAAAAATGTAGTAGCACAGGAAGTTTTCAATCAATCTTTACAAAAAAGGTATCATAAGAAAGCCTATGAAATTCTCTACCTCATGGTATGTACTATCATGGTATTTATATAGGATATTACCCATAATCCCTTGCAACGTGAACAAAAAATATGGAAAAAACATCAAAACGTTTTGACATATCTGTTCAGCTGGCGTCATAATTCATAATGAATTTCTATGATCTCAAACTTTTTACATCTTAAATGAATAAATATCTCACACAGTTTCCATTAACGTCTTCCTTTTTATGATGCACCTTTTATCTGTTGATTTATTAACATTTGTTTAGAAATTACGTTTTCCCAAAACGTTGCCATTTTGATACCTTTTGACGCTGATGTCATTGAGTGTATTTACACTATTTCCACATATTTCATGATAAATTTGATGATGATTTAATTAATTAAACAACATGAAGGAGATATGTCAACTACAAACATGGTTGCAAGTCTAAAGTACAAAATATTTGATGTCATGACATGTTGTCATGTTTAATGGTTAAGAATTAAGAAACAGAGGTCAAGGTCATGACCCAGTTATCTGAGTCATGGCCTGGTCATGACAGATTGGTAGCACAATCTTATCAGAAAAGGTAAAATTAATGGCTGGAAACATGAATTAATTCTGTCTTTTATATTTCTATTAGTTCAAACATATTACTTAAAGTTTTCTAAGAGACACACTATCATTTATAAGCCCTACCATTATGAATAGAGGGTCCTGGAGAATGTTTATGGAATGTATCTCACAGATTTATTAGATTTTTGCTGAATCATACTGTTTGAAAGGACCAGCTTTTTACCAATTTAGGGCTTTAGACACAGGTATTTGCTATTATACTGACAATTAAGGACTGTAATATTCTTTTGAAAACATTTTGGGTTAAAAAAAATTGTTTTTATTTTGTTTGAGATGGCCTTGAATGTGGCTAGTCCAAAGTTCCCAATTTGCTGCTCCGAACTAGTTATAATGGATGTGAGGCACAGAAGACGTCAATAAACACGTACTTGATCTGTGTCTCTCTGTTTTAAATGATATGAAGTACATACCCAAAACTTGATTGATCCGTCTAGCATGATGACGAAAATATTATTTTTCAAACAGAGGCTCAATATTTTCGGATTTTGGCTGTAACATAATTCGTCACAAAACTGTATTTTAGGGGGAAATTGTATTTTACATTGCATTTTGTTTTAAGGCAGCAGACAGTGTTCATATGAATTCTGTTTAAATCCATGGGATTTTTAATGTGAGATGACTCCTTATGAAAACGGTAAAATCAAACGTTGATGAGAGTCACGTTGTCATTGACATCATACCAAATGCCCAGCGGTACACGAATTTAAATACTAAACGCTAGTATGACAAAATTGAAGATTCCAAAATGTTGGTTATTCAACAATTCCATGCTTTCCAAAACACAACAATATCACCAACAGATTAAATAAAGCTTATCATTAGCTGTATTATATATTTAATGCATGGATGTCTATGACCTTAATGTCCCCAACTCTAATCTCCAAACTTACATATACCTTGTTCTGTTTTTTATCACCCTTCCCACTGTCCCCGTCTCTCTCTCAGTATGTACCTCACGGACCTGTCCCCTGGTTAAATGGTTATGTACTCTCCACACGTATTGTTCCTCTATGAAATCTGCCAGGTCTGCTGAGCTAAGCTTTTATGAGAAGACTTAGCAGTCTGGTACTGGTTGTTTTTCTGTGTAGACTGCCTTCTGTTCTAAAGTACCCTGCAAAAGTTGATTAAGGCAGAAGTTCTTTGATGTTCGCCCGCCTCCGTCCTTGATGTTTCAATGTATACTTTTTTTGACTGAAAAACGTTGTTGTTTTGTGTTTGGTTAAAGGATCAAATTATGTGTTTAAATTAGAAAACGGGAAAAAGGGCACCAAGTAACAAGACAGCATGATTAGTTATTTTGTCAGTTCAAACGAGTTTTATTTGCTCTTTATTTGCACTGCTTTAAATGGAAAAGACATCAAGAAAGCGTATGTTTGTACAGTTTGTCGATATTTAGATATGTGATGACGATGATGTGTTTGTACGTGTAATGGTGGGAGTGTGTGGTGAGGTAGGTTTGTTTCCATGGCACTGTGTCTGTATCTATTGATGCATGTAAAGATGTATATTTTGTATCTTTCCCTGCATTAATATGCCCGTCACATGATTAAGTGATATGCCTCATAACAATGAGAAATGTGCCCGTCACATAATTAAGTGATATGCCTCATTATATTTAGGAGACTTCACAATATTCTAACTTGCATTCTCAATACTTGAACTTATTATAACCAGTGGGCAGTTATAATATACTTTGTAAAATCACCAAGCAAACCGATGTAGTCTCAACAGTCATCATCATACCTGCCGATTACAATTAAGAAAATTCTCATTTCTTAAGAAATAATTAATAATTGGAAACCCTTACGCATTTCTGTGAAGTGGTGGTTTGAATTTATTCCTTCATAGATCACTGGCAACGTCATATTGTCTGACGTTTGACTCCGGTTTTAATACTGTTCCCTGTATCCTCACTCCTTCCTGGCCCACGGCTTTTGGCCAAACCCTGGCGTTCTCCTCCATCATAGTCTTTACATGAATCATGGTGCCTACCCCACGTTAATTTTGTAGACATTTTACAGTCCCGGGGGGTTATTGATCAGCCCTCCAGGGTAGTAAAAGATGAGCAGGAGGCATGTATATGAGTATGATTGAGGTGGTTAGGTCCAGTTATATAGTGTTCAGGGCCTTTCACCAACCCCTTTCTCCTTTCGAAACCCCATTAAGAAGGCGTGCAATGATTAGATACAGCATTTACTTTTAAAAACCTCATTAAGCAATGGTCATATGCCATTTGACAAAGTCTTAATGTTGTGACCAAAAGCATGAATTCTGAAAGGAAATCAACTTCGTATTACACCCTGAGCTTCGTCATAGCGTACCACTTCTCATAAAACAGCATTTCATTTATTCATGAACCGTATGGGTTGCCTTTGGCATAAGAAAGAAGGGTTCCTTTCAGTCCTGACTGTATAGGGTCCGGGGACCTTTTTTAATCGGACCTAACCCATACATCATACGTACAGGCCCACTACTGGAGGCCTCCAGGGGCAGTGTAAAGGTGACATTGTGGGCTGAGTACTGTCATTAACCTAGTCTTACTGGTATAGGTTCCCACCGATATTTCCCTAAGGCCTCCGTAACTAGATTCGTGGAGGGGGCATGATCTAAGTGCATTTTAAACAGGCTAAATAAAGAACGGTATACTGCAGGCATAGGTCTATGCAGCTTAGTTCCAGTTTATTTAGTGAGGAGAAAATTATGATACAATTACAGAAATTAAACTTGGTTACGCTTTTCATGGATTCTCTTAGGAATATAAATTAATCAAACTACATCTAAGCTAGTTGCGTTGTAGAAGTGCTAATCAATGGCAATAAGGCGTTTGTCTCACGGTAGACAAGCTTTGCCTATGGAATATGAACATAGATGTAAAAGGGGTAAAAAGTATACAGTAACATAGCGTTAGTTTGTCTTATCCAATTCAATACGGTCTAGTTAAGTCAGGTTTCCAACATGGCTTTTAAATCTTTCATAATAAATGTATAGTCATAGAGGGCCTGCAAAGACTGTGAATACATTTTATCAGTCACCAATCGCGTCTCATATTTATAACTTTACCATCCATTTTGTGTATCTCTTAGGGCCCCTAAAAGGTCGTATGAGTAGATCAGACCTTATCTAAAGGATGGACCTTTTAATCATATCATTGCTTTATGGATTGTCACTGTTGTCTCTTCTGATTTACCTAGTGGATAGGTCTATAAGAGGTGTGTGTGGAGCGGGTGTATCAGCATTTCCCCTTACCCATCTGTCACCTGTCAGTTAGAACCAGACAACCACTTCAATACTCAGGGATGAGTTTTAGAAAGGGGGTGGACTGCATATAGGCTAGGTACTAACATTTTGCGCATTCACGTGTGCACATTCAGAAATTTGATCTCTCTTTGTCAAGTTTAGAACCTAAGTCTCCAAAAAGGGGCGGGGGAAGGGGGGTGTCAGGACCCCCTGCACTCCCCCACTAGATCCGCCAATGCCACTGAAAAATGCGAGAAGTACGTCTCCGGTGTGATATCCCTGATTCCTATATAGCCTATATCAACTAGGGTGACCCAACCCAGAACCAGCAGAATGCGTCCTGGGACACTTCCGGTGGAGTAACGTCTCCTGCCGGCAGCGCCGCCGCCGACGACGGTGGTGGCGAACCTCCACACCGGCTGAAAAACTGCAGCCTGTTGTAGCGGGTTTGCGGTGAGGGGCGGCGCGGCGAGCGGCGGTCCGTAATACATTATTGATGTGTTTCTGATTGGAGGGTTGCGTTAGCAGGGTCGGGAGGTGGCCGGCTGCTGGGTAGGCGTAGGGTCAGCAGTGCCACCCCGTATATAGAGTAAGCCCATCGGCACCGTGGAGGAGGGATGGGGCAGCGTTATTGCCCTCCCCCGCACCCTCCACCCCCACCCCCGCCGCATACCCATACCCATACCCTTTCTACCATACCCCATACATATTGATACGCCCGACTCCCGTTGTATAGACAGGGCCGCGTCTTTTGTGTACGATCCACAAATTGCATTAGTACGCTGTAATGCTACTGTTGTAGGTAGGATTTATAGTCGGGGCGAAAGGCTCCCTTACAAGTGGCGTCAAATTGACATTATAAAGGCGCCAGTAGGTGGGGTAGGGGCACAGGTTGGGAGGGGTCGAACTCCAGTTAGATCTACGTGGGTTAATGCCCAGTGAGCGGTGTCCCTATCTACTTCCGCCGTCACCCCCCATTTTAAGTCATCGACACGGGTCAAAAATGCAAAGGATAATTAATTGCTGCCTATTTGACCTCACCCTCAAACCTCTGTCAGCCCACTCCCTCCCCACCACCTACTCATTTTAGCCGTCGCTGGTGTGTAAAACCAATACTCAGCCGTGCATCTCCCAGCTGTATATAATCTCTTTTGTGAATATATCACCCAATATTGACAAAAAGTGACCCCACTGACAAGTAGCAATTTAAAGAAGTGTGGTGAGGGATGCAAAAGTGTAACCCAGGCGAAGCTTTCGATACGGCAGAATGATTTTGTTCAATAGAAAGCGAACAAAAACTAGATAAACTGATACTATGTGTCACCAGAGGGCTACTTAGGGTGTCTGTAACTTAACCTTCTCGTAAACTAACCCTAGGCCCTTTTGCGGATCCTTTGTGGGCAATAAGTCAATTTTAAGATGTCCCGAATTGATCTTCCATAGTACTCTCATCAAAATAAATTATGATGGTAATAAATGAAAACAGGTTCCACTCTGAGATAATAAGCATTTGAAAGCAAAATAGATAAGTTTTGTGAAATGGTGACAGCTGGACGCTTTCCAGAAATCACTCATATTTCAAATATGTGGGTGCTTTTTTGGTTACCTACATGTTAAATTCTGAGATCTTGTAACTTTCAATCAAAAAAAGGTAGCCTATACATGTCATAGTGTGGAATCTGTAACATGTCAGATATTCTCCTTGGTACATTTATTTTGATAGAGTACCCTAGACACAGCTTTGCCTTTAAGTAGCGCATCTATCAGTACATCACAGAAAATGATATCTTTGTCCCATTGCTTTGGTCTATCTCAACTGAGATCTCCACGGGTCAACTCCAGTGGGCTGCATCAACACAGACAACACCATACATGGAGCAATATCTTTTGTTAAAGTATACAGTTACAAGGCCTAAGGAAAAACCCCTTAGGATCGACATTTAACTTTCGGATGTTCACTACTATCTTGCAAGCCAGACCAATTACAAAGATGTGATAAAATAGAATGATATTATAGGAAGACATACTTGCATGAAGGAACAAGTAAAGCCAAACTGTAATGTCTACATTCATATGAAACTTTTAAGTCACATAGCTCCTAAGGGCTGAATAATGTAGACTCTTACCATATCAGAATCATTGTAGTACGGGACATAATATTCAGACAGTAAGAATAGTAATGTCTTCCTACATCAGTACATGTACTCTTCAGTCTTTGTAAAGAGAGTTTCTTGACTTTTACCGAGGGACTGTATAGAATTATTCTTGCCGTTTCTATGACATTCGATTTACTCACCTCTCGTCCGGCCCATTTGTTTAATGACTTTTCAATGTTATGTTCACTCTGCAACTAAATCATCGGTATCATTTTTAATCGGAAAAGTATTTCAGTAACCTGTAAGGCCATCATCAACCATAACGAGCAAACTATAATATTGTTATAATTCAAAAAAAAAGTACAGCATTACACAGGGTTTGGAAGTGTTAATTGCGGTTAATATGTAAGTGACAGAATAATAATCACTGTCGATTCTCATTGGGACACCCGTTTGAACTGAGATACCTGCATGTAAGACAGGACCTAGCATTATTGATATTGTCGACAATTAGAAAATGAATAATGGATTGGCGCATATTTCTTATGTTCTTCATTACAGGCCTACTTTGTTACATACGGCCTCCGTGATGCCTTATAAGAAAGTGATCGGGAATTAGATAGGAAGTCCCATGCCGCCGTGTGAAATTTAAGAAATACCATATTGCAGGTAATTGACACAAGGGAGGTTCCATATTGCATGTTGATTGTAAGAGATGTCCATTAATTTCATATCAGGATTCCAGCCCCCATACCTTCACCATTGTCCTGCCCTCTCAGAAACGGCAAATAAAATATATGTTATCAGGTTAATGCCCCAGAGGGCAACAGACCTAATGCTTGTCTGTGGTTGATAATACCTTTTTTGTGTTCTCAGTAAAGATTTTCAACATTTTCTGTGTAAATGATATAGAATAACTTAAGAACAGACCGTGGGTTCACTCAGCAATTGTTATTGTCCCAATTTGCACACACCTATATCGTGGGCTAAAGCCCTCGGCGGTGTGTGCAGACCAGGGCAACATCAATTGCTTTGTGCCCCCTTTGTCTGCACTATGTCTGTTCCATATCAGTGTCTTGGTTAGCTTGATGTCACCTGTCACCAAGCCTTATGTCACCCTATCAAATTGAAGAAATGGCCCTATTGCTCTGTCGATTTTGAGGGTCTTTGCCCATAGTGATGCCCTATAGCTTGCTCCCTAAAAAGGCAGAGGCATTAGTAGAGAAACAGTTGGAAATGACCTGTTAACAGGGCCCATGTCAAATAAATAGGCTCGGGATTACCTAGAGTCTATCTTTACTCTCTAAGTATTCAATATGTTCTTCCACTAGATAGTCCCAACTAACCAGCTCGGAAATGAGTCCCATTGGCTTGGTCATCTACAAGCCGACTGGCCTTTTACCTATAGCTAGACCTGATCGAACGTACTGGCCACCGACTGACCACCAACTGACCACCACCTAATGACCTCTTACCACTAACGGCGCTCTCCACCCTCACACATACCATTTGGCTGGCAATACTAAGCCAAAGAGATAGATCAGGGACCAAAGCTCTGCTTGGAGAGCACGCGAGTCCAAGATGCGCGCGCCATCTTGGTGCCGGATGTAGGTCACGTGACGAGGCAATGGCAGTAATCAGATTATGCCGTCAGAGGGCGCCTTTGTCGGCGTTACGTCACGTAGGTAATGGTATGAGGACCTTGCCGCATTTTGACAGTACTGCACGTATGACCAACATTAGTATTTTTAAAATTAGGCATATTTCCTTTGATTTGAGATTTTAGAAGTAATGTTTACCCAACTAAAAGCCATATTTCACTTTGCGTTGTTTTAGTTGAGCTAGTTATATTCCGTACAGAGATTGAAACCAAAACAAGGAATATTACCCAGCACAAGGTGGAATGTAGAACCATGCTTGCCTTTGGTATTTGGTATGGCGTTGGTGAAGAATCCTAACGCAAGACCCAAAGCAAGACCGTTTCAAAGGGCTTTGTATGCGTTGCTTGCATTGGCAGATACCAACATATTGGTATGTGAATTGCAAACCACTTGAGTTAGCAATTATGAATAATGCAAATACTGCCTATAACGACAAATGGAACATAGCCTTTAGCGGTGAGTATTTGTCTTTTCCTTATTGGTAAGGTAGCCGTTATAGGTCTACCCTCGGCTATAAACGGTAAAAACCTTTCTGATTGCCCGCATCGGGTGTTGCGTCACACTGAAAATCTTTGACAAATAGTTATATCTCCGAGACCTTTTTCTCAAACACAGGAGCTTGTATTCCTCCCGATGCATTCTCTCTTGAAGGGAAATAACATGGTTACTTGATTTACGATGTTAGGAGAATGTCAAGATACTGAAAGGTTTCTAGGAAAATCTGAATCTAAAAAATAAGAGAAATTAAGATCTGTCGTCAGAAATCTAAATATTGGCAACGTTTTTATACTAAGAAACTCGGCAAAAGAGGCTTTATTATACACGGCAAAAGTACATATTGTATATAGGCCTATATGCGCAATATGCCTGATTATATGTTCACTTCTGTTTGGTTGTACGATGTTAGAAATCCCCAGCGATCAATCAACAGTTAATCCCAACGAGTCTGCTTTCGATGACCTTAGGTAGTGTTGCATTATAGGTAAGTTCCGGCAACTCTTGTTAAATGGAGTGTGTTCGCCCATTATCGAATTGCCCTACCCCATTTAGACACCTGTGGACTCGGGCGCCGCTATATATGTGGACCTGTCTCTCACGCCAGACTAGGTAGACAGTTCACTTTGATAAATAATGATGGCATGCGAAAAAAAAAACCTGATGGTAACCAGAACTGTGAACCTTTTTGTGCCGGTTGGTCTGGTAATCACACGGACCCCCTGAGCCTAGGGACGTGTCTCTTTCACTGATCCTCCGTAACAGTGCCACCCAGACCCCCGTACCTCCACGGTGCCTCCAGGGCAGCGCCCCGCTCTGCTCATTATCAGCAGGAGGAGGCTTTCAACAGCTTCTCCAGTACTAACCCCCCCCCCCCCCCGCCCGCCAACCCACACAGCTACAGCCCGACATACTGTCGGTGGTTTCCCGTGAAGGCAATATAGTAATGCTCTTTCTACAGCCCAAGTAATGTGTCCAATTTGCACATTTACTTCATTTTTCCTTTTAATGGTAGAGGTGGGGATTAGAGTAGCACTGCTGGAGAGAGGCTGCCATTTTAGAGAAATTAACCACGTTCGATCATGTATTAACATAGCTTACTTTTTTTTACATTATTCCTAGTTCAGTGTTTTGTTATTGTACAACACTCTATTTATACCACCTTCATCTGCTCATATTAGCGAACTTGTAAATCGCTGAATAGTTACTTTATGAAGATATAAGGGTTCTTGGATATTTGCTCCCTTGACTTTTGCCCCTTGGATATTTGCTCCCTTGACTTTAGCCCCCAAGGGCCATATCTTCTTAACTGATTAAGCTAATCAATAAGGGAATTGTGATTAGTGTCTTATGATTACAAATTCTGTCTCATGAATAAGTTTCACACTAAATAATCCGTCTTTGATATTATTTAGTAATAACTGTAATTTATATTTGTAAAAGACAACATTGCTGATCGTGAGACCCTAATCAAAGTTTACCCGATTAGCCTGATTAGTTACGAAAATGTGGGGCCTAGTAATTTGCTCTCAAGGACATTTACCCCCAAGACCTTTGCCCTGAGGATTGTTGACCCCCCCCCCCCATAGTGCTTTACAGTGTCAATGCTGATTATCTTTGTCGTTTATTCATTTCTCCTTAGTAAACTTGCATACAGTATATAGAAATCAGAGGGTATTTTAAAATGCATGAAATATTCAATAAAAAGTAATGCAAACCCTTCCACTTAATAAAGGTATGATTGGCCTTCATCTTGCTATTATCCATTAAGGCCGATAAAAGAGACTCAAGTTATCCATCCACGTTGCATTCCAAAATACTGACAACGTTCTTAAGGTCTATGGAGCAAAAGCCCTAGGGGTCAAAAGTCCAGCGAGGCAAAAGACAGGGCGCAAAAATTCCTAGGGAGGAGGAGACCTGCCATCATATATACGAGCTATACAAGAAAGTTACTCGAAAAAACAATCGCATGACCTTGGCCTGAATAGTCTACTTGTACGTATAGGGACTAATTAGCCACAGCCCAATTAAAAGGATAGGTTGCCAGTTAGCGATAATCTCTGCCATTGTAAAAAGTTTGAAAAGGTGATTTTTATTTTACATTCCCCTCTATGTGCAATCACTTCAAAACCTCCGCAACTTGCTACAAAAGCTGCGTAACTACGACCAGGGTTTACCTTGTTGTAAGTTCCCTTCTCTTTTTATTCCTGCAATTTTCTACAATTCCTTATGAAGCAGACCCATAATACTATTTCTGTAGTTCACAGTAAGCCATCTTCCTACTGAGATAACGTATAAAGTCAGAGACCTAGTTTGACCTCTTCCCATGTGTATCAATATTTTGACAGAGCTGTTCCTGCACTCTGACAAAGAGATGAAGACAGGCAATGCCGCCTGGCGACCGATGATCTAGTGTCATTGCCAACGTATCTCCCTCAAAAAGATATATCTGTAGGTATAAAATATTGAGCTTATAGAGACCATAATGTCTCCGGATATTGATTTAAGTCATTGTTTATTGTTCTATGAATTGTGCAAGAACGTTTTTGAAATACAACGAAATATCCTACTGGTCTGCAACGTTAAATCAAATTATGCACTATCTTTTAACAGGACAGGAATGTGAAAATTAAGAAATGCGTAATTTTGTTTTGAGAGCGTCCCCTCTGGGTCTACAGCTCATATAAAGAACATATCCAAGAAGGGTGAAACGCAGCAATATAGATGTATTGTCGACAAATATTCCCCCGTCCATTCGGATGTACTTGGATGTATATACCCAGAGAGACTAAAGTTAAAACTACCCGCTCTGTTATACCTAATGTCTGGCATTCCGCCTTGCGTCAAATACTTTTATTACTGCGCAGTTATCAACTGGCCCTTCTTTGTGACAACGTACAGCCCCATGTGACTAGATGTCTGACCTGTCAGCTCAGAAACGTCATGCATAGCGAATAATTTAGTCTATTTCGTCCCTTATTCCCTTTCTTTAAATTTCTATCAATACAATATCCGAGTCATTGGATTGCTACATCCCATCTTCTCACTCTGATTACAAAGGCACAGGCTGCTATATAATGTAATATTTGTACTGTTACGAGGAAAATCTGTGAAATGTGATTATAGAAATCAGGTTCTGCTCTTTGTCTGGCTATTTTGGGACTATTGAAGTTACTTGTTTTGTGTACGTAACTGTGATGGACTGTAGACCTAATGATCGATCAAACAATTCATATCATGTTGCGCAATGCTAGGGTATGACAGGTAGTCTCCCGTATGACTGTATGCTCTATACCTATATAAGCAAGTCTCTCAAGTTAATCCTCTAGATGCTGAGTCATCTAGTTCTAAGGTATATCTTGAGTGCGTTATTTTTAGCCACTTTGTTGCCACCTGCAATCAGATGTATATATAAATGGAATGAGCGAACTTTGTAACTGTAGACGACATAAGAAGCTCGTGTGTGTCTGGGTTTATTTGAATGGATCCGGAATCTAATGTAGTGCTATATGTATGATCGTATGTCTAGGTTAATTGCGGAATATTCCTCAGTATTAAGGGGCGTTTTCACTCCCGACAAGTTTTGAGTTTGTCAGCGCCATTTAAACTTAGTCAGCTGATTACCAACCAAAATAAGGGACATGCCTGATTTTTGTGGGCAGACACCGGAGATGTAGTCACTCACCAATGAAATAAGTTATATTGATTTGCTATATAGACAGTGTTAAACAATAATCGTTCTGAATGGTGCCATGCTCGCTGGCACCTGTTCTAGCACAATCTGTCGACATGGTTTTCTGCAAAAAGTCGGACATGCTATATCTTGTCGCATGTACCTTCTCAGCTGACAAGGCATGTTGTCGGCAAACAATATACATACATGTATACATCTTGCCAGTGGTAGTATATCGTCCTTGCATTACAACATCGCAACACAGCTTTTAACTAGTCACCAACAGTTTAAAGTTGGTCATTGAAGGTTATCTTCCCCTTATCGCCTGCCAACACGTATTTGTCAGTGGCCTACTTCGTCCATGTGAGGATACTCCAATCATCTATATCACATGGCATGTTACTTTCAAAAATTGAGCATGCCCATTTTTCATCATCATGAAAAAAGAACCATTGCTACATATAATGTCCAGCTAGCAGAAAGTCGGATGTCAATGGCATACCAGGGAGGGGTCCGAGATTGTCTGGAACCTCCTCAGATTTCTTAAAGTTTATGTAATTAAACTACAAATGTATATCACTTTTGCATGGAACCCCCTCAGATTTTAGGGCTGGGTACGGATGTATTCACACCTTTTTTTCCTTCTTCTTTTGCAGTCATTAAAAATGTGTTTCTATTCTATATGGTTGCAGATCGTGATCGCTGGGGACCGTGGAGCAGATGACACCCGGGCCTTACTGAGGTGTGTCCACCGGCACTACCTGCCCAACAAGGTGCTCCTGTTGGCTGACGGCCAGGAGGACGGCTTCCTCCAGTCCAGGCTCAGCCTCCTGTCCACCCTGCAGCGCCTGGAGGGGAAGGCCACGGTCTACGTCTGTGAGAACTTCTCCTGCTCCCTGCCCGTTAACACTGTGGACGCCCTGGAGGAGCAGCTCAGGGAGTGAGTGGTTGGTGAGATCAGGGTTATGAGCAGCTCATGAGACTGCCGATAATCTTGACCTGCTTTTATAGATAATACAAAAACCCATAGATAATGCAAAAACGCATGAGAGAATTAGAGAGTGGCCAAAAGAGTTACCGTGGATAGTAAGCGGATGTGGGTTGTGGAACATTATAATGAGATAATGCACGTGTGTTAATAGCTTAAGTTATGCTATTAACACATCAGCAATTGTGATACTGTAATATATAAGACATTCTTGACATGAATGATTTGCCTCAAAGTTCGTGTTAGAATAATAATGTCCCCTGTAAGCATTGAGGTTACAGCATTCTAGAAAAATCATGTTATTAATTACATGTTATCATGTTATGATAATTATATCTTGAGATATCACATGCACGAAACAATACTCGAAATTACACCTTAAATTATTGATTTATGCAAAAATGTAAATATAACTATTAACAACAATGTGTCTTTGACAGTGTATATGGCAGTGATTGATAACGGTTCCATAGAAATAGTTCCTAATAGTTTAATGTATAGATGTCAGGAGCAGCGTTTTTTTTAAATTGTACAAAAAAACATTTCTAGCAGTAATTCAATACCGATCATACTTTGTCAGGAAAACTTGTTTGTGTTCAGTTACCTGCTAAATCTCACAAAAACATGTAAGTTGCTATTAATATGCAAGCCAACAGAAAACTAAAGAAAATGTATATTTCATTTGTGTCTTCCAATTGGACAGTGATCATGAATATTGATATTTCAATACTTCAGATAAAAAGAAACAACTTTTGGATAATTATTTGATTGGATGTCTATATATATTTGAGACAACACACTGTCTTCTGAGTTGAAGAAATTTGTGTTGCATGATACTTGCCTTAGGTTTGGGCCTCCCATCTTTTGTTGAGGATTACACCATGGAGGGCATACTGGAGGAATTGCCTCCTTCTGTCTCTGTCTGCCAATGATACTCCTGTATACACCGATTCAGTATTCCGCTTATTTGGACTATTTTGCATTACCATTTCAATTTGAGGCTTTTTGTGTACTTATTTTAATCGATCAGTTCACAAATGCAATGTTTCGTTCCCCAATTCACTTCTGTACACTGTTGACTCTCGTAGAATGTTTTTCTTTTAAATTGTCTTTTCATGGTAGTAGGTGATCCAGGTGATTTATCTGCGGAATGTTTGTTTTTGTCTCGTCCTGTGCCGCTCCTACGGTACAACGATGGAGTTTGACCCTGCTATGCTCTTTAATCTGTTATCCATTTGGTGGTGCTTGTTAGATAGACACTGTTTTGCCCAATTACCTTAACAAGGTCTGATGTGTCATGCAAATGCATAGCGTTGTTATATCTTGGTGTGATATTTGATATATGCCATCTAAATAAAGATTTTTAGTAACATGTTCTGTATGCTTCATATTCTTCATGTATAACTTAAATGCCAACGAGGAATTAATTATTGGTATGACCAGTTCCCATTCGGTGGACATGGTATTAATTATAGGACATATCTTAAAACTAGATCACCAGGTTCCTATTGCATAATTATTAATATATCTACATAAAACAAAATATTTGAACAAAATTAGGCACACACGACGTACTTTGAGACCTTATTTTTCATAACCGTGCCTCCATATCAGCATATAGACGACCGTTTACTTTTAGGCACAAAATCCCCATAAATTACAAAGACATAATGTAACCTTTAATAGAAAAAGCATTGCTTACTGCAACGTTTTGTGGCCATTTCATCTATATTCCTTGAGTTCAAAGTAAAAGGGTATATGGGGATTTCTGATGGCAGTTGATGTAACTTTAGGGAAACGTTTATCATTTAATCATTGGTGTCTTAAATCCATGAATTTACGTATTTAGCAAAACTAATACCTCCACAGTAACCCTCGCACCGCTGACCAACATAGCTTCTAAAACACCATTTAACAATTTCTATTCAAATCCCCACACTTCCTTATGGCGATAATCTGCGGCTCCACGGGAAGGAGAGGTGTGAAGGGAAGGGATAATCTCGGTATTTATTTGTAGGAGCTTGGAAAATAAGGCCGCCGGGCCGGAAGCTGGGCTAGGTTTATTTAGCCAGTCGCCACACGGGCTTCCCGGTTTGCTTTAAGACATGTGAAGGCCGAGACTCCCTGCTAGCCAGCTTGGAAGTCTTATAAATGAGTCTAATTAAGAGATTTGGCCTACAGTGCAGGACTCGGCCCACAGAGACCCATCATAGCGCCACACGTTAGCGCTGGACACTTGCCAAAGGAACATCTTTCGAACACAAATCCATTAGGGAAGTGTGTCAGAGAAATTATAAATGTGTGGGAGTAATTATCTTTAATCAATTGAAACAATTTCAATCCATAACGTTCATGATCATTGTGCTTTGTATAAACACATTCTCCTATACTCGCATCCTGTATCTCAAAGGGCAAGATTTATGGTGGTATAATTAACTCGTAAATTATCGAATTAAATGTTTGATTTAAAGTCTTGGCTAAACGATTTGGTGGTACTTTGACTGATAGTGATTATGCGCCAGTACATTTGCACTTTCTGCCTTCAGCAGAATGTATGAAGAATTAAAGAGAATTATATCAATATTCTCTTTTGCATATTGGGTTTTCCAGGTGATTTTTGTTCATATGTGGAGAAATCTGGTCTCACGACACTAGGTACCATACAGATGTGCAGATCTTTTCAAAATAAACACACTACAGACATTTTTGGCAACTGTAAATTCAACACACTACGATAATGTATGTTTGTATGTATCATATGGTACTCAAGTTTTGTTTACTAAGTGTTTTCCTTATTGATTCAAGAACATGAACAGAGTCTGTTTAACAATCTGGTGTTTTAAGACTTCCATAGCGGACTTCGACGAACTAAAAACCTGGACCTTGATATATCCCATACTCGAATTTCGAATTAAGAAAAAGGCATGTCACCTTATAAATTCAAAGGCAAACACCCATCAGGTTCGAACGGCATGAGAAAAAGATCCAGGAAAATCTCAAGGAAACCTGAATTAACTGTCTTGTGAAATTCACAATTTTGAAACGTCATTGTATATGGGAAGTTTGGTAGGGTTTTAAGACGCGACACTCTTTTGAGCGCCGGTACAGTAGTGTATAGCCTACATTCCATTAGACAATACTGACTGCCGGAAATTTGGTTATCTAAATATTACTTTACACAATTAATATTTCAAACAACTATGTATGCATTCTACATATCATTTGAAACAGAATTTAAAAACCTGTCTAATGAAGGTACCATATCTATATTTAACGTTCTGTTCACACTGTCGATTTCTGAAACACTGGCGATTTCTGAAATCGGGAGTAAAATCGGCTAGTCGAACATAACCTTATGGCCTGCGTCTGTGACTGTACACGTGCCCCTATGTCCGGTAAATACGGCCAATTGGGACCGGTAGTGGTGTCTGCGTGTAAAAGAAGTATTACCTCCGCCATATTGATCTGAACAGGCCCAAGACCTTCCGCCCTCCTCGTCGGCCTAAACACCGCAAGTCAACTGACCTCCTCGGCTTGCTGACCTAGCCATGACCTCACATGACCCTTTCATGACCTCCCATGACCCCCATGACCCCTGTAATGAGTCTCGGTCCAACTCCCCAAACCAGACAGTCACAAACAATAGCCACTCAGCAGGGCCCTGTGAGGGGGCTTTGTGAGAAGACAGACGGCCTCCGCCAGTGCATGACCTGCTCCGAGCAATTGGGAACTGCTCCCAACTGCTCAGGCTATGGACTCACAGCGCGCACCTGTAGCCCTCTTAACTCCCGCGTCAAAACAACAGGCGCGCCCGACTCCCAGACCTTCTCCCGAAAACACGACTGAGGAGGAAAAAAGAGTGAAAGAAACTTAGTGAAAATATATATACTGCCAAGAACGACTGGAAAGGAGCATAAAGAATGGTGGAGAATTGCATCTAAAAAACAGGTTCTACAACAAAGGTGGTTTGTTAAGGTGTGTAAGGTCCATAAAGGCAGGTGCTTGTGTCCCCTCAGGTGTGAATGTCATTATACAGTCATTACACCTGGCACAGGTAGGGCCTGCCTGGCATGTTTTATATAATACATTGTGTATGGGATTTTTATTATTGCAACCAATGCCAGCTTGCTAAAAAGTACAACCTTATGTATATTATATATATGTTATTACATGTAAATGTTATGCTCCAGTTGGTTCCTCAACATTGAGATCAGTGTCACATTCCAAAGATATACCTACCTCAAACAATGAAGGTACTGTACATAAGGGGTTTTAATTTTTGAAATAAAGGCCCCCCCAAAAAATACCCCTATGTATACATGTTAGTACAGGGAAATGTTATGCTCCAGTTGGTTCCTCAACCTTGAGATCAGTGTCACATTCCAAAACTCTACCTACCTCAAACAGTGAAGGCACTGTACATGTAGGTAGGTCTATAATGAAAGTGTTTACGTAAAGTTAATCAGCTAATTAGTCAAATGAAGGTCATTCACCTTAACCAAATCACATCCAGGGGGAGGAAGCACACTGCAGTTTTCTGTGAGGTGCTACTTATCTTTGGCGGATAGTAGCTTCTGCAGATGCCTGACACCTATCAAATAATACTTCGTTCCAGATATCTCGGTATCCTGCTCATCTTTTCTATCCAATAAAGTTAAAAGACTTCACGACGGACGGATGCCCATCAAACACATAAATTTATAGGGAGTGAAATCAGTTAGTGAAATGCCTTTTCATGATTGGTGTATTTAACAAAGTATTTGCTCAATCATTTCTAATTTTGTCTCTCAACAATCAATTAATCCTAGTCTGAAGCGAGTAAGTTTATTTTACTCTGAACAAGCAGTAAAACATTGTTACAATTTTACTTCGACTTCTGGCATCTCAGACGTTAACCCCTTCAACCCTCTATTCCTGAGAATATAAGGTAGAAAATATCTGTAGACAAGAGAAAGTAAGCTTTCAAATGCTGCAAACCTTTTCAAAATATTCCTTTTAGAAGCTAAGATATGGTTGTATGAAGTACCCTACCTCTTGTATAATAGAAACACCCCAGTCCTGATTATCATATTACTTTCCATGTTACAGCAACTTGAACCTTATCATATTTAGTATGGAAAAGAAGGCATATCTAATTACAGAAAATGATAGAAATGTAATAACTTTTGATTCAAAAGGTTATTTCTCTACCTGTTTAAAGTATTAGGTGAACAAAGATATTTTCTACATTATCCATGACAAATGTTCTATTAACCCTTAATATTCTTTTTTCCGTAACCATGGTAACATAACAACCTTTCTTTGATGTAGAATTTCCCGGAAAAAAACATTTCATTGCAAATTACCACATAATGCCTCATTCAGGAAAATCTGGTTATTTCTGTAAATGCCATTGAATTCTCTGTAAATTTTCATATAAGTCAAGTTTTCACACAAAATTACATAAGAAACATGTTTTTTTCCAAATAATTACTTAATTATTGCAATTGAGAGGGTAATTTTGAGGTTTTGTCATATTTGCCCTAAATTGGGCATGATGTCCTTTACTCAAATTTGTGTTCTAAAAGAACTAATTATCTTTGAAAGATAATATAAAAAGCTAAAGATTCCTAGGAGCATCAGGAATATTTTGATATTTACCTTTTGACTGTAGGTTAAATGCTCATTTTGCAATTAGAAAATAACCATAACATTAGGTTCCAATTTATGGGTAACAGCCATGTGGTGGCCAAATATGGCCTTATGGGGTGGAACGGGTTAAAAAGTGAAAAGTATTTTAGTTCGAAACTGCTTCATTTAAATGAACTGTCTCTGAACAAAAGCTTCATCTATTCCCATATAATTATATCATAAGACGCTGACTTTCATATCCCACTAGAGAAGATTAGTAACGGGTTTTTATTCACAAAATAGACCTTTCTGTACTGAGACGTACTTTCGAGAAAATTAACTAAAATATGAGATAGCTTAGCGGCGTCGTCGGGTATAGGCATATAGTCGGAGATTTAATCAGTAGAACGCGTGTAAGATTAGAGCAGGATAAAAACCCTTTCCTCCCACGCAATATAATATAGAGATTGACCGCCTAACGCAAGAGAAAGAGTAATGACGCACGTGGACGGATGGTATGTATACGGAACATGAAGTCCGCAATAATGCGCAATAATGCGACTTTTCGGAGGAAATAGCAATGGCGAGGGTACCGGGGATTCCCCCTCAAACCTCAGAACTTTGGTTTAAACACTCTAAATGATCTAAGAATGCTTAGCACCTTCTTGTTCGGATATATTTCCATTTCATCTTTAAGGATATATTGTGAAAAATTCACAATTCAATGAATAGTTTAAGTATAATCATTTTGTCACAGTATAAGTGTTTCCCGCCCATGGGTTTGTATGAATTCACCAAAGAAAATGGCGGAGATATAAGGCCTAATACCTAGCAGCGAGGGGGTCCCAAATTCGAGAATGTGGTAATAATAATAGTGATATAATTTATCCCTAGATTCTTCACTAATAATTCTCTGGGAAATATATGCTTAAGCCACAACTGGTATCCTATGGTATATTGAACATACAGGAAATGAAATCGCATGTGAAATTATTTTCATAACAATCATAGCTCTAGGTAATATCGACGACTTCTGTTTAGTCAGTAACTAATTAAAGTAAGTTTTTGTGGAGAAGCATTTTATGCTATTTTCCCTTGCAAATATATCATTAATCTTTATTGCCAACTCCTTGAATAGCTCGTGAAAAACCAGGAAACAGTGTCTTTTTTATTTCCCAGGTTCTGTGAAGTTTAATGTATCAAAAAGAGATCTTTTCATTTCATCTAGCGGTGTATATCATTGGCCTTTCAAACGCGTACAATAAAGCCACATTGTATATTACCCGCAAAGACTTTGGTATAATCCCCGAAACGGACTTCTTTTTTTTTGGAAAATAAAGCTTTCAACGATAAAAGAAAACACATTAAAAAGTGTTTATATTGTTAGGTGCCTCTAGGCAGTCCCAAGGAATGTTGAAGTTGCTCCTAAGTGGGAACGTTATCAATAGTTAGTGTATAGGATTGCTGCGCTCCTTGTCGCCCCTTGTTGTGTTGCACAGGCGCCTTTCCTAAACACCGCTCCCTCTCCTTGCTTTTTTAGTGAGAAGAATTCTACGACAATACAGGTATTGTACAGAACGGCTGTTTCGGTCTCGAGTGCAGTATGTCGGTTCTTTGTATACACGCAAGAACCATCGCTTAGGTTCTGGCCGACAAAAGCCTCCATACATTTACCTTGGCAGCAGCCGATGTGTGGATGCTTCTCTAGGAGGATGCTCTTTGAACATTATCCGCTGGTAATCTGGCTTGGCCTCTCCTCTGTGATTAAAATAAATCTAATGACTTGCCTCTCGGCACGCTTGATCATTATTTCCCAGGTAAGAAAAAAAGGAACATTGTGGTCGTAATTACCAAGTTGATCTATTTTCATCACAATTCAATGGAACAATTTACATTTATAATAAGTATGTACAAACATAAATACAAACATAGATACATGAGTACATACTTACCTACCTACTTAGAACAGAAAATATAATTATATATCCCCATAATAATCTTTAACCAATTCCGTTATGTATATTAAGTCTACCGGTTTTAATTAAATCTTTATCATTCGGTATATTTGCTAGATTAGAAAAAAAAAACTTCTAATGAAGGCGCAATTTCTATTTCCGATATTTAGAAAAATCTGGATAGGCGTTCCCAAAACACATAGCCACGTTTCCTTGGTTGTACTTTCAAGGGCCACATGCAGACCACCGACACAAAAACAGACGAACAGTCGGCCGTCGCAGATTTAGACATCAAAGGTGCTTGTTTTCTCTATGTCACTATCATAGCAAATCAAAAACGAAACGATTCGATGGAAACGATTTTTCAGGTTTCCATAAAACTGTGCTTGTCATGAATAACCTATAGTACCAATTTCGATTTTATTTACGCTAGGAAACTTTGGAAACTCCGGAAACGTTTGGCATATGTCATCATGCATGTTATTCACACTGATAGAGTTTAATTATTCATTTCGGATTATGTTAGGAAAGACGGGTCATACTTGTACCTTCTATTTATAAAATAAGTCATTAATTTTACTGAGGCATAGGCGAAAAACACATTAATATATTTATCGTAACGACTTTAAACGGACTGAGCCGTGAGCTGCAAACTGAAGTTGTTTTTGATTCACTTATTAATACTAATAGCTTTCAATTATTATTTTAATTGGAGAGGCTGCGCAATCTCCATGTCTATTTCTAGGTCTATCACAAAACGAAGACGGGCCTTTTTATTATCAGTAACCGTTATTCCTTGACCTTTGCGTCTACAATTTATCATCGCAATATATTCGGCGCAATTAGCTGCTGTGAATTCCCAAGAAATAGCAAAGAAAGAACAGTTGATGTGCTGAATACGATAACTAATCAACCAGAGCTTCGACTAGTCTGAACATGTGGTCGTCTTAACGTGACCGGCCGTCTCCCGCAATTGTTTGTTTCATGACCAACTGAAATTATAATCAGGATAAATTGGCCAATTACGACCCCACCCACTGCCAGCCCCAAATTAGAAACTGATTCACCCTGAAGCTACTAAACGGTCACCGACGCACATATCACCCACGGTCGGGGCGGAAGTCTGCTTAAGACACATAAAAACATATCTCCGTGGAAAAAGCCATCACAAAAAGCAAAGAAACAGAAAATTCCCTCAATCCTCTAAAACAATCACCGCCACTAAATGTCAAGCGGTCCTTTTTGATTCGCTCACGTTGGTTCCATAGGAGCTGGACTGCTACTGGCCGAGATGAAAGATCCTGTCCCTATAATGAGACTACTTTTCAATTTTAGGTCAGTGCAGTGAGGTGCTCGCTTAGCGTTTTTTCTCTGTTGAGCTGCTCATCTCACTATGTAGTCCGTCGCCGCCACCGTTTGAGGAGGTGCTCGTCTTTAGACTATTGCAACCCGCCGTCGGTGTGGTGATCTTTTCTGTCTCTCCTCGGCCACCGAGCAAATGTCATTCTCTTTGCTAGAGGCCCAACAAGGCTAGAGAAAGGAGGGGGAGGTTGAGGTGGATTTGAGAAATTAAAAGGGAGGGGGAGGTGTGGGAATATTATAGTAGCAAAGAATATCAAGTTGAAAACATCCCCTGCGGAACACCAGAATACTTCTTTTTACAATATCGACTGTACATGGAAAAATTACTGCAATTCTTTAGATCTTTTTCCCTGTAGTCCTGCAAAATGTGCTATTTTTTTTTGTTTAATCATGATTTGCATTGTACTTATGGCCCAATCATACATGTATGCATGTATGCATACAAAGATATATTCACAGATACACACATAAATGACATACATACATAGATATGTATGTATATATACAGGTATATGCATGCATGTATATACACCATGCATGCACACACATCCTTACATGTATGCATACAAATAGGCAATAGTATAATAAGTCACATGCATGGAAACAAATTGGCAATAATATAACAAGTCACGTGCATGTATACGGACAAACGTATCTATTTATTGATATGTATATAATATTTGTGTGTCTATGGGGCTTTGTGTGTCAGTAAACATACTCAGAAATGTAGATTATATACATCTGTATATGATATACATCGAACTTGGAAAAAATATAGGTATAACATGTAAACCACTAGAAAGCATGGCCGTGGGTGTGAAGATCGAGTAGGTGCTCTGTATACAGGCCTGGAAGCGCGGTCTCCTTTATGTGGTCTCATGAGCATCACATAGCCACCAGGTCCTGGAGGAGTCCTCCTGTGTCGACAAAAACATCAAAGGGTGGCACCACTCCCCACTGTAACCAGTTAGTGCTTCTTTGCTGTTTACCAGCCTGGGTCCTAGCTATCCGCCGACCCTACTGATTCTGCTACTGCACCTCCGAGGTGCTTTTGGATAGATCCAAACAGCGTCTGGTTTGACTAAGAATGATTTCTCATTTTATGCTATGGATTTTGATAAAAGATTAATAATAAGATATTTCACAAAAAATGACTTAGAATATCACATGTATATGTAGGCCTATAAATGGTACATGTATATGTAGGTTTATTTATAAATGGTACAAATATGACATTTTAAACAAGTTTCTATCAGTGTCTATTGCATGAGTTGCTGGAATTGCATAACAATGTGCATAGGTTGAAATGCATGACTAATGATAAAAAGGACCGATACGGTACAGTTGTACAGATACGAGGAATTCGGGGAAAATACTACCTCAGTTGTTTTATCTGCAAAAGGGCCAAACGCATTTTGATCTACGCACGAGATTCACTTCACGTATGAGTTTGACATGCGATGTTTTGATGCTTGGATGCTACCTGTAGTATATTTCTTTCTGAATCCATGTACAATGTCAAGGAGCATTTTGGCAAATTTATCGCACTCGTTAGGATAAAGATGTACAAGCTCAAGCTAATGAATGTACATGCAAATATAATAATTATATTTGCATGTAATAATTATTATTGGTCAGCTACTCCAGAGACAACTACATTCGCGATGACAAGGGATATATGCCATAGACAGAAAGATTAGGGAACAACCACATACGCTAATTCCTATCAGCGGGTATTGCTCCCTTATCTAAAACAACTATATAGCCATATAAACCTAACCATATAGGACCAAATCACTTACGGTAGGACAACTAATTCAGCTGATGTATTACGATGGGTCTGAGGGCTAAGGTCATTACCTTTCATATATAAATTCATTTGTTCAAAACCCAAAAGCTATACACCTGCCATGTCCTAAATTGATTCATTTGTTCTTGATTTCCGTAAAACCAGTTTATATAAATATCTTATTTAAATGG
This sequence comes from Lepidonotus clava, assembly GCA_936440205.1. Taxonomy (NCBI): domain Eukaryota; kingdom Metazoa; phylum Annelida; class Polychaeta; order Phyllodocida; family Polynoidae; genus Lepidonotus; species Lepidonotus clava. Next base: position 29,341,549 of record OW387135.1, read on the forward strand.
TTTAGGCCTCGTATAGCAGTAGTATAATGGAGTCGCTGGCGCGCATAGTCAATGCTACTAATTAGGTCACTAGGTCAGTACGAGTGAGCATCGGGCATAAATAGGTTCATAGACTAATAGAGACTTTGAATAATTAGGTCATTACGACCTACTTTCGTGACCTACTTTTAAAAATACGTTTAAGGAACGTATGTGTTATTTCGTTATTTTTTCATTTTTTTTATATATACTTTCTACGTATATTTTACCGGATAATTTACCGGATGTTCTATTATTTTCGTTATTTTTACATTTTTTTTGTATATAGTTTGTATAAGCTTATGGCATTTATTATTCATTACATATAATAAATAAAACAAAACAACATTTTTTTAGTTATTTTTTATTAAAAATCGTAAAAAGCGGATTATAATTCATATATACATTGCTTTTCTTTTAGATTTTTTAAAAAATTGTTAAATATTTTATGTTTTTTCATATATTTTATACTTTTTTTGGTTTTTCATACATTTCCTATATAGTGAAAATGTTTCAGTTTTTTTAGCTATAGTTCATTGTCCTTGGGCAGTCATTTTTCAGCTTTTTATCTATAATTCATTGTCCTTGGTCAGTTATTTTCTTAAAGGGCGAAGGAATTGTTGGAGCATGAGAAACCACAGCCTCTAGATTGCGCTGAACGTTCTGTGAGTTCTTCCAGCTTACTTTGCAAGTTGGTAACGGCGAAGAGGAGTCGGTCAACATTAGACGACAGGGCCTCCACACAGTCAATGGTGTTCTCCAGATCACGTTGCATGCGACCTAGTGATATGGGACGTCTCTTAGGCATGTCCAGTATTACATCTTCTTCTTCTGATGACTCTCCTTTTTCCGCTGTATCTGTAGATAACCACATTTCTAGCGTTTCAACATCTGGTGTTTCCGTCTTCTCCATTTCCACCGGTTTAAGTTCATGTAAGAAAGAACTGTCTTGTCCGTTAGGTTTGTCATGGCTGGGGTACCTAGCGCTGACAGTGCGACGTAGGGGTTGAGAGTGCGACATGTTTCTATGAGAAAACGAACACAGTGCGCTCCGCAGGTGGTGGTTGTGAGTGCTTGTAGTTGTTGTCGGTTATACTCCCAGATACCGTATGACGAACGTTGGCAGAACGAGATGTGTTTTATAGCTATTGGTGGTAACCCGAATGAGTCAAAATAGAAAGTTTTCCCTTGTGGTGATACCCAAAATGCTACCCAATGTTCCCCTGGTTTATTGTGAGGATCTGTGTTGCTAATGAAACAAGTGAAGGGTTGTGGTTTTTTTTGTATTCTATCAGAGGGAAAAGTTCCAAGGAAATATCTATTTGTGTGGGGATGGTTGCGTAGAATTTTGTTCAATTCTGAGGTTTTGAGAACCATCTTCAGTTCTACACCATGGCGTAGTCAGTGACCGGCAATCGGTCGGCTGTGAGCTGGATCAAGCTGTCATAAGTGCTCAGCATAATTACTGAAACCGCGTGACCCAGCGCTTCAGCAAACTTCAGGGACACCGACAGCTTTCCCTGTCGCAGCAGGTTGATTCGGGCGTCCTCCGGAGTTCGGTCGGGGGTCAGGTCGAAAGCAAACAACGTGTACCCGTTCTTAAAATGATGTAACTGAATACCGCAGTCGTGACCCGAAGCTAATAGTCCAGTCTCCTTGAAGAGTTGACTGTAGGCTCTGCTAACGTTTCCGTTGACAAAGTCTGTCTTCACGTGGAACTTCTGATCGTCGAACTGCAAGGCTACTTCTGTTACGTCGTAGTGCTTGAAGTTGAACGGATTCTCCGTCTTGCTCCCTGAGCTGGCCGACTCTTTGACAAAGCCAATAATCACCCCCGTGGGGATCTGCGTTGTGTCGGGGACGGTCCACGTGTACTCCGATGAACCTTGCGTGAGGGTGTGCTTTGTGACCTTGCTCCTGGTGATCGGGTAGTTGAATGGTCCCATCTTGGGGTCGCGTACACTTTTATTGTGTACCTCCACCACCTCGTCCCTGACGTGAACTTGGCGCATGGTCATTTCGGCCTTCTTGATGACGACTTTGTAACTCTCGTTAGCGGCCATCTGCATGTAGAAGCTGGCGGGCTGACGTTCGAAGACGAGTTTGATCTCGCAGTGAGAGGGTAGGAGTTTACACTGAGTAAACAAATCGAGGTGTGGTCTTGCTACCATAGACTTAACACCTCCGACATGGACTGTTCGTCGTGAGTTCCAACCTGCGTTGGCTGCACCTCTGGTGTCCATTTTTTCCGGGGTGTCCATGAACCAGTTCTGGCAACCTTGGAGGCGACACTTTCTGGCCCCCTCCTCCGTCGTCAGGAGGTCGATGAGATAGGACTTGTAGGAGTACTCTTCATTGTTCGAAGTTACCTTCTCCCCGTTGACGAGAAGCTGCACGCTGCTGAAAAGTGAATGAATTAAGTTGTTGACTGGAGCTGCATCGTGTGCCACGGTTAAGGCAGCTTCGTCGTTTGCTTGAACTACATACTCTAGGTAGAGTTCAGCTTCGCTGAGGTCTGTGTAAAGATTGCTCGGTTCGAAGGTGAAGTCAAAACAAGTTGTGGTGTCAGTGAGAGCGTTGTTTGTTGTTTTCTTGACGAATTGACTTCGGAGAATATCTTTCTGTGATATAGGTAGTGCGTGTAAATCCAATTCACCTACGGCACATGTTGCCGCACAGGGGTGAATGAGACTCATGATGAACCCTTTAGAAAAGGGTAGACTTACGTCTACCTACACTCTTCTTCTTCCCGTTACCACGTCTTGCACCTTGCGTTGCTCGGCGTCGTTTGGCTGGAGGGCCATCGTCGTCAGTGTTTAAGTACCTTCTGGCTGCACTGAATGCTGTGTCCATTAAGGAACTTCCTGCACTCTTTGACCTTTTTACTAGGCTCTTCTTAAAGTTTTTTCCAGCCACGACATCGTCAAAAACACCTTTTCCTGTTTTGACGATGGTGGGGACGGCTGCTTTAAATGCTGACGCACCGAGCTTCTTTATCATCGGAAGAGCCGATCTCATTATACTTCCGAATATTCCGTGGCCACGTTGTCTTTTAGCTCCACCGAAAGCAGGTAATTGTCCACTTCCAAATTGTGAACGCTTATAATATTGGCCATATTCACCTCTTGGTGATGAATACAAGGGTGGCACGTTCATATAGTAACTCACCATTTTCCAATGTCTTCCTTCTTATACTAATGTACTATAGGGATGAGAGAGAGCTCTAAAGGTCAGTACTACCGACACTTCCCCGTGCTCAAATGGTATAGGTTCGCCTGCACTGTCTCTTAAGTACACTCCGATCTCTTTGAAATGTGTTATTCGTAGAGGATGGAAAATCAAATTGGGAAAGTTTATTGTGGCCATTGTTTTTTGAGAGTAGTTGTTTACAGCCATACATCGAAGAAGTGGCGCTTCAGTATCTCCTACTACCCCGTTGTGAATAATGTCAGAGTAGACATAGACTGTATGGTTTCTGTAGTTGACATCTGTTATTTGTTTTGCTCGTGTGCGCCTACCCATGTATATTTTTCCTTCGAAACCAAGTTGATAAGAAAGGTTTTCTGGTATGACGAGCATTGTGTTGGAAGGCAGTGCAATAAGTGTTTTCATTGTGAATTCGTTATAAGAGAAAATTTCATCTGGACCATTTCCTTTATTTTTTCGCTTTTCTTCTTTCATTTTCTTGATGACTTTTGGTATATTTTTCTTCATTATTTTATTCAGGAGTTTGATCAGATCTTTGTTGGTTTCCACTCGCCCGCTTTCCATTGAGAAACGAGCGTAAGACCGTTTTCCTGGAAAGTGCTTCCTTGCTAATGAATCGATGTAACTCAATGTGGGAGGCAGCTTTTTTGGTTCATCAGCATCAGCTTCTTCGAATACTTCTGTGGGCTCTGGTTGGTCGTCATCGTCATCGTTTTCTTCTTTTTCAATTCCCTCCATTTCAACTTCTAGTTTTCTTTTCGGGGGTGTTTCATGCATGTGTGTTACCAAATCAGTATCAAACATGTCTGTTAGGAACGGTTCTCTGTCACGTTTTTTCCTACTGCTCTCTATTTCACGCTTTAGTCGAGTGATAGCTTCAACGGACCTTGTCGGAGGTGTTTGTAATGGAGTAACTCCTTCTCTAGGTTTTTTAGGAGGTGTAGGTCCGTCGGAAGTGTGAGAACTTGGTGTCGGAGGAGCTATACTCTCACTAACTGTTCTTACAGCTGACACTGCATCTGAAATAAACGCTCCAGAAGACTCTTCATGATCAGGGTCTGGTACTGTCGGTGTTTCAATTGAACCAGCTGCAGTTCCAGGTGTAGTTGTGGAAGTAGCAGGAGATTCAGAAGAAGGCTGTTCATCAGAACCGCGGGAAGTTCTTGCCCTAGTTGGTGCGGTGTTATGTTTCTTCTTTTCTGACGGTGCTTCTGCGCTGAGAAGGTAGAAAGTTGATTTTCGCACATTGTACCATTTTACTGGAAGCGTTATTTCAGATAACGCACAGTCTGTGTCAGCTGGTAGTACCATATACTTTTGTAAAAGAACTCTGTAAGTGCTCAGAGTGTTGTCTGGAAAGGTCTTAGTAGATGAGTTACTGGGTAGGGTGCAGGTTACATCCATTTTTGTATGTTCTTGACTGGTTCCCAACTGTTGAATTTGTCTCCGTATCCTTTCCACTTAATGAGTGCTTCTCTTTTAGCACCTTTTCCTCTATATTTAAGGATGCTCTCGACAGTGTACTGCTTCCTCGGAGTAACTTTTACCTTCTGAACCTCTTGAGGATAAAACCACCCCTTTATTCTTTCTTGAAGGGTATCTTCGATTTCATACCCCTTAATATAGTCTGGGTTCTTTACAGTGAATATTTCTTCACTCCAATTTGGTTCATATCCACGATTAAAGGTTTTCTTTTTTCTTAGAATTCGTGCTCTATCACCACTTTTCATTAAAGGTTTTCTTTTCGTCTTTAAATCTTTAGCTCGCACTCTTTCATACAAATGATAGAACAATCGATCGGCGTTATCTTTATTAACGTCTACCGGTCGACCTCCTATGGTAGAATGAAAGGTGTGGTTGTAAGAATGCACTAGATCTTGAAGTACATCTATGTATGTGTAGGTTTTCATGTGAGTGAAGTATCGCCACATTTTCTGTTGTAAGGTCCCGTTGAACCTTTCTGCTATAGAACATTTTATGTCATCATTTTCTCCAGTGAAAAAAGATACACCTGTCTCTTTCAAGTAATCCTGAAAAGTTTTGTTCAGGAACTCTTTACCTTTATCTGTTTGAAGGTATTTAGGACATCTTTTAACTGTCATAACTTTGAAAGCTTCCGTAACATCTGTGGCTTTTTTACTTTTTATAGCTTGTGCAAATCCAAATCTGGAGAAGACATCTATGGCAACCATTATATATGAATAGCCTTTGTTATACTTTTTGAACTGTTGCATATCTATCAAGTCCATTTGCCATTGTTTATCTATTCCAAAAGTCTGTGTTTTACGTCTAGGAAACCGCCTCTTGAATGGTTTATGTTTAGTATAAGCATCAACAGATTCAAGTGCATCTTCAATATGCTTTATGTCAGTGTTTTTGAAATAGTGTTTCTTTATTTTGGATGCACTTGTGAAGCTTGCTGGCTGTTTAGGATCAGTGAAGTGTTTAACCACATCTTTCTTCAGAGCCTTGTAGACCATTTTACAAATGGTGTTACTGTAAAGTGTCGATGTCTCTTACTTCGGCCGTGACCTTCTTGTTGAGGAGACTTCTCTTTCCGCCTAGGTGTTTCCACCTCTTCATGTTCCTCTTCACTGTCGGAACCCTTCATGTTGTAGTTCCTTATATATTTCATTTTCGGATTTAACTTCTTAACAATCTGGACGAATTGTTTCTGCCCCGGTAAGCTGGCTCGCTTCTTAGTAGTCGGTCGCACTGCACTCGAAAGAAGATTCATTAAATGTGTTTCATCTATAGGTGTGTCTCCTAGAATGAGCCGACCGTCCTTTGTGAACTGTTTTCGTGATTTGGCCAAGGTCTTGTAGAGATTACGCACAGAGTTATGGTAAGAACCCGGAACTTTTTCTAGTGCTTTTTCCATCTTATGTGGTAGTACCTTCGGCATAAGTAGTCCTCTCGGTTTTGTAGAAACTCTTTTAGGTTTCATGATAGTCGGAGAAGGTGGTGGAGATGGTGAAGGAGAACGTGAAAGGTGCGATGTTGAAAACAACATACTTTTAGCTTTAGAGGAAAGGATGGAGGACCTGTTCATGAGATCATTGTATGTGGCTAGTTTCTCCTCTCTGCTCATCGTTGGATCGTTCAATACACGACTCATTTCTTTTTGTAAACGAGCTAACACCTCCACGGTAGGCGCTGTAGGTTCAAGTTTTTCTTTTACCATTGACCTTTCGAAAAAGGAATCCCTGTCACTTTCTTTGGCAGGAGGTGGAGAATCAACTTTGCCAGAAACAGTTGAACTCTCCATTTCCACTTTGTTAGAACTTTGCAACACATCTGGATGAACGAGCAGCATTCGTTTATAGCTTGTCATTTTCTCCTAATGATGTCTTGTAAGGCCTCCGATAAGACTGGATATGAGTGGAACAGCTAATCCCAATAGAGTACCAATAAAACCACCTTCTTGTTCAAGAATCTTACGTTTGTGTCCTACTGTAGTTGAAGGCTTGGTAAGACCCTTGAGTTGTGTCTTGTACCTCGATAGACGACCGACTGCTTGTTTATTGGAGATGTGCAAGTTTTTATTCATAATATTCACACCTATTTGCGCTATCAACCTTATCACCTCATTAGACATTCCCATCATTATATGTTTACACTCCTTACCAGTGCATTTAGACAGATGTCTCAATAGAGGAAGATGTTTCTTTATGAGAGCGAGTTGTTTAGCCTTCATTGTTTCCGTGTAGTAGGAATGAATACAGTTGTCTTGAGAGGTGTAGTCACGCTGTTACGCACCCTTAGTGTATTGGGTGTAGTCTGCTTGAAGTCTAGCACTAGATATGAGTGTCTCGCCGATGTTTCTTCGTTATATACGTTGGTAAGAAAACGTGGATGAGTTGGAAACACTTGACGTGATAAAGCGTGAATTTGACTCATATCTCTTGGATTTTTGAAAATTATCATGTAATGAGAATTCAAACTAAGTGTTCTGAAATCCTTATTAGGCAGAAATAAATTTTGAGTTATGAATATAACACTCATATTTCTATGGTGAGAACCTTTTATGAATAGATCTCTTATAAGAGGTGCATCTTCTTTATCTAACAGATCATCTATTATAAGTAGAGAATGTTGAGATAAATCCTTTTTCTTATGTAAAAGTTCTTCTCTTGAAAGTAGACCTTCGTTGAATTTCACTTTTCCCTGATACTTCTTGAAAACGTCTTGCCATTGTCCATAGCAATATATAATCTCATCGACTGGTGGGTTTATTACAGTTTTCGCCTTTTCTATAATTTCAAACACTAATTGTGTTTTACCACATCCTGAAGGTCCAGCGATAAGACATGTGAAAGGTCCTTGTAGTCTTGGGTCAAATGCGATTTCCTTTACACTTTCCATTTTTTTTCTATTTAAGTTATAACACGTCTTACCCGGTCGAAGGTTAATGTACTGAATGACACTTTAATGAAAAAACAATCCTTTTTGTTTGGTTTCTATAACATAAGGGTGTTTTTCCTGTAACGAAATAAAATAATGACAAATGAAAAGAGATGTGGTCATAACAACATTTTATGAGGATCAAAATAAAATAACGTCAAATTAAAAGAGATGGCATCATAACAATCTTTTATGCGGAACGAAACAAAAGAATACCAAATTAAAAGTGTAAACTGTGATAACATGGGTTTTTCTCTTTCACAAAACAAAAGAATAACAAATTAATGAAACCGAACCATAAACGCTCTCCATACGTTTTGTTTTTTATTTGATCAGTCTTTGTTATGGGACAGCCCCTGGATGTCGGGTGCAAAACGCACCCTCCCACCCAAAATGCACCGACCGCCGAACCGCGCCCGCCACGCGGATCACCCGCGAGCGGAGCGGCGCGCATTTTGTTTTCTTGAAAAGAGAAAAGGGGTGAGCTTTATGCACCCCCTTTTCTCTTTTCAAGAAAAGCGTTGAACGCCGTTTGAGGCGTTTGTGTTTTTATTTTGATTAAGTGGTTATAACCGTTAACGTGTGGTTAGAGTTACAAGCTTGATAGTATCAACTTTATTATCAGCTCGTATGTCGCAGGAGATAAACCTAACCAGCGTCTAATTCATCACTACATAAACGTTTTGTTTCAATGGCAACATAAATAATGGCATGATTTATAGATCTGTATAGTAAATAAACGGACGTCTTTACGTTATAAGTGTGAAAATAAAAGAGATTGGTTGAAGGGTGGTTTTCTACCTTTTGGTAGAAAACCGAATAGTCTGGAGGAGCATAAGAGGATCTTTGTTTTCTTTTTAATATTCGATAGTAGGAGTAGGAGTAAATCTAGGAATAGAATAAGCCGTCACGAGACTTGATTCTTTACCATTCCTTCCGACAACCCTCACAATATGGTCACAACCCTCCTGACCATGTCCGATTTCTGTATCGAACTCTTTTTCATAGAAGAATTTGTTGTTGTCAAGGGTGTTCACTATTTTGTCAGGATATCGGATGGTTGCGTTGATAAGGGGAATAACAATATCAGCGTGCAGAAATATAGAGGGTTTTCCATCAGGATCTGCTTCTGATTTACGCCAAAAACGTCTCTGCACTGTTTCCTTGACAGAGTGTCGCGCAAAAATGTGGCTCAAGATACCTTGTGTTGTCGGTAAACCGACAACACAAGGTTTCTTGGTTATCATATCTTTGAGCGTTAGATGAGATTGTTGGGTTAGCCGAATGTTTTTCAGAAGTTTGCAATTTTGAAATAAAATGTTTGGATGAATTTCACCCTCAATTTGATACCTTCCATCTCTCGGACAGATGTATTTCACCCAATGATGCTCTCCACAGATACCTGATGCTCGCGCAAAAGGCACGTTGACCAGCGCATTTCGAAAATGAGATGGTCTTCCAATGAGCGGTGCCAGCGGTACACGGTGCTGAACCAAGGGTTGTGCGTTCATGTACATGATGAGACTGGTGCGATTGGTGACAAGTCTAGAAATGAATCTCAGAGGGTCTCTGAGAGCGTATATTATCATTTTTGTTAACGACCACAATACGTATCTCCAATGAAACTGATACATGTAAATTTTGAATATTTTGTTATGGAGTGCACGTGTCAGACTCTCGCGTCGCGTCACTAATGGAACCATGTACTCAGTGATATCTGCTTATCGGTAACAAAACAAAATACGAATAAAATAACGGACGACGCTCATGAAAAACTTTGTGAAAATGGAAAAACCGTCCTACGTTTAATCGACGTTGATAGTAAACTTTTGTATAAAAGACTCATGGGCTGGAGTCTTCTCAACACTCTCATGATGGGACGTAGAAGTTTGACTGCTCGTGGAAAGACCTCAACATCTTCCTCCGCTCAGGAGGGACTTCCGAAGCAGCCCCCTCCTGGAAATTCGGTCATTGATGAATACTTTGATCAATACCGAGTGTTTCCATCGAGAGAAGACGCCGGTTACGTTCCTGTTGCAGTTGGGGGTTATGCGACAGATTCGTCCATGGACACTCAATCTGGCTATATTACAGATGTAGGCGAAGGTACGTCCATCACCGTAAACGCTGTTGATGCCAGTCTATACAACGATATTTCTGATCTGTGGAATCCCGAGCCACCTGCATCTTTGACTGACGCTGTCACTGCCACAATCGCCACCACCGCCGCCGCTGCCGCCGCCGCCGCTACCCTCCAAGACGACTCCAACAAAGAAAACGTGCCACCACCGAAAGACGGCGAAGCTCTTTCGGTACCGATCACCATCGAAGAAGAGTCGGAGGGAGAACCAACAGACAAGAAAAAGGCACCGCCGAGAAAACGGAAGCCTGCTGGTGAACGGAAACCTCGTGCAAAGAAAGGTAAAGTAGTTCCACTGGACGTTGCACTAGCGCAGCAGTATGCTGATGCGGTCTTGAAGGAGCTAGAGGCACAGCAGAGTAAAGCCGCCCCTCTCTCGCCTATATTGGACCTGACCGGATTGTTCTGGCCACTGGAATTGGACGTCGAGTACAAGGACGGTTACATCACGCAAGCTAAGAAGGTGTATTTCCTCAACAGTGACGCCTTCAAGAACACCTGCATCCACGTGTATGGGCCACCTGATCCTGTAGGGGTAAGTACGATTTTAAATTATAGAATCATTATTTTTATTTCAGGTAACATGTACTTCGTTTATAGTTAACTTTCATTGTAATTATTTAATGTGAAATAGAAGTAAAGAATACATAATAGTTTAAATAGAAATAGAATGAGAGAGAGAGAGAGAGAGAGCCCCAAATTTATACATATAACTCAAAACAAAATTATGCTTATATTTTTCAGGTCGCCATAATTCAGTACCCTCAGCGAGCCTACGAACGCCGGATCAACTTGAGTAAGACAGGTTTCCAGAACCTTCTCGACGCCGCAAGAACGATCATCCAGCAGTACGAACGGGCCTCAGGTGAAGCAGAACAGGGCATCCCGACTATTAAGCCTTACGTCCAGGAGGTCAACAAGACGCACAACATCTGGGTCATCGTGACCACCTACCAGGGGAAGGCCAAGATCCATATCGGGTCCCGCTACTACGTGGAGCAGCTGGAGAAACGGGTCAACTCGGGCGGGGTGCACGACGCACCTCCGAAAGACCAGGGACACACCGTGCCATCCGCACTGTTCTTCGACTTGGTCAGCACGCTGGGACCAAAGATCCTGAATGACTTAAAGCAGTCCGAATAGATCACAGAAACATGATGTAATCACCAAGGGCAGGTAGGTGTGGTCTTAAAACATATGAGTAACTATACATGGTGTGGTGTGGTTGCCTATATACTTACATACACAGAAAACATTTAATCATGCTGTAGATATTATATTAGCTAGCTTCAAAGAAAGTATTTAGTCAGCTTTATATATTCACCTAGCGCATAGTTAGTGTAGCACATAGTTAGCTTCAAACAAAAATATTTAGTCAGCTTTTTAAATAACTAGCTAGAACATAAGTGTATATTTATATAGTTATTAAGTCGAAAAATAAGAAAATGAATCAGAATATAAATTGTCCGATGTGTAACGTGCCACGTCGTCCTCGCAATTTTTCTTTACATTCTGGAAAGGTGATCTGTTCTTCACCTACATGCGTAAGAGAACAGTATGATATAGAAACAACAGTAATGCCATCAACTATAGGTAGTTATTGGTGGTATCACGACACTTATGTTAAAAACTTTAAGTCAATAGCAAACGGTTTAGTTCTCCTAGGAAGTGTTCAATCAATTTTCAATGTCAGACTCTCAACTCTGAACATGAAAGAAGCAGTTGAAGAGATAATAGAGGCTATTAACAAAATACATCAGAACCAAGTTTTCGAATATAGACTAGCTATATCTTTAGGTGCATTACTTGAAAGACTTAATGGAGGAACAACAGAAACTGCTGAAGAAAAGATTTATACAGAAGATCGAGAAGTTATGTATTACCATCCTTCAGTGAATAACTCCTCTTTATTTTGGTTAGAGCACGAACAGCAAAGCAATTACAGACATATTAAAAATGATTCTGACTTGCAAGATGTAATAAGTTTTTTACGCGATAAAGAATGGAGTGTCAATAGAGCTGACACAAGTTGGAGACTAGTGGGTAATGTAAACGCAAACATTTACATAGTAAGGGTTCAAGGTAGAGAGGATGGTCTAATAGGAAGATTGGATACAATTCCGAATTTCCTACGTAGACGGGGTTTACAACATTTTCATCGTAATCCAAAGAGCAAACGGGTGTACAAAGACTACCTGTGTTTTTTTAGGTGTCTGTCATATTTTCTTTTCAAAAACACATCCCACTGTGAAAGACTACTTCAAGAATGTTTTCCTGATGAAACTAAAGTATCATTCAGAGGCATTTCAATTAAGGCATTGACCCAGATAGAAACCAAATACAACATTATGATAAGAGTCTTTTCACTCATTCCTAAGAAGAGTACTACTTCCAAGAAAAAGAAATTTAAAAGGGGGACACCTTGTACATTAAAATGTATAAAGGGAAATTTAATGAGTGTTGAGGATGAGTCTAAAGTTATGACACTAAATCTATACGACCATCACTTCAGTCTAGTAAACGATCTAAATAAATATTCACAGTTCCACATGTGTCGTAAGTGTAGAAGACTCTTTGAAACAGAGTATAATCTTAAGCGACACACTAACATTAAAAGCGACTGTACGCAAGTTAAATTCATCTACAAAGGTGGTATTTACAAAAACAAACCATCTGTATTTGATAGACTGGAGGAGCTAGGTATAAAAGTACCATCTGAACTTCGAATATATCCATACAAAATTGTGTATGATTTCGAAAGTTATTTTTCTCACAAAACAAAAGGTGATGTTCAGACAACTAATACAGTAGTCGAATCACATCATGTACCGCTTTCATCTAGTGTAGCAAGTGACTTTCCAGAGTGGGAAAAACCAGTTTGTTTCATAAGAAAAAGTGATGGAGAAAATGATGAAATAGTTCACGACACTCTGGATTACATACAAAAGTTAGCTGAAAAAATAGGAGCTGTTGTAGAAACACGTTTCTCTGACATAATAAAAAAGCTTGAAAAGTATAAGAAAAACGAGATTGCCGAAGGAAAAAAAGTGCCTAAATCACTAATGAAGAGTATAGGAAAAAAGAGTAGCAATAAAACTTCGCACAGAATAGATAAAATCAAAATTCGTCTTATGAACTATATTTACAGAGTACCTGTCATAGGTTTCAATTCGGGTCGCTACGACTTAAATCTAATAAAGCGAGATTTCCATTCCTTCTATGCAAAGAAGCAAACAGCTGAGATGAAAACCATAAAAAGGAGTAATCAATACATAGCTGTCTACACAGAGAACTGTGTTTATTTAGACATGTTAAATTATCTAGCTCCCGGATACTCGTATGCTAGCTATTTAAAAGCTTTCCTACAAGATGAAAGTAAAGGGTTCTTTCCATATGAGTGGATGACATCAACTAGAAAACTAGGGAACTTAAAACTTCCACCTCGCTCAGCTTTCTATAGTTCACTTACGGGTACTTCTATATCAGCGGAAGACTATGCCAAGTGTAAGAAAGTGTGGAAAGATAATGGAATGACAACTTTCAGAGATTATCTAATATATTACAATAACAAAGATGTAGAACCTTTTGTCAAAGCTATAAACCAACACATGAAATTTTTCAGTGAAAGAGGAATAGATATGTTCAAAGATGGTCTGACTCTTCCAGGCCTTACACTAAAATTTCTATTTGATAACACATCATCAAACAGCCTTCCTTACATTATATTCTCAGAGGCAGACAAAGATGTACACAAATTAATTAGAAGCAATTTGGTAGGTGGTCCATCGATTATATTTCATAGACATCAAAAAGCAGGAGTGACACGAATACGGGGCAGATCATTCGGACCATTAAGTAAAGTGTGCCGTCATATCATAGGAGTAGATGCAAACAGTCTTTACCTTAAATGTATGGGTGAAGAACACTGTACAGGGTACTTTGTAGTCTGCAGAAGTAGTAACAATTACAAACCTGAACAATCTCAAAAAGTCAGTCGCGCTGCAACAGAATGGTTGCGGTTTCGAGAGATTACAGACAAAGTTAAAATACTACATGCTTATAACCATGGGGAAGTTAGTGTGGGTACAAAAAGAGTTCGAGTGGACGGCCTGGTTCCAGATACAAAAACCGTGTATCAATTTCATGGTTGCTACTGGCATGGGCACGCGTGTCACATGAATAAAAACACTCTCTCTACTGATAAAGGTCGTAAACTAATGTCAGAAAGATGTCGACAAACTCTTAAAACAACACTGTATCTAGAACTAATAGGTTATACTGTCATTGAGAAATACGAATGTGACTGGAACAAAGACAAGAATAACAACAACAGTGTTATAGCATGTAAATCACTGTGGAGCATACCGATTCCAAACACACACAATATCCTTTCTGAAATAGATATAATAAACGGTGTAAAAAATGGGACTATTTTTGGACTAGTATCGGTGGACATACACACACCTGAGCACCTTAAATTCAAATTTGAAGAAATGACGCCCATTTTCAAAAATACAATGGTGTCAAGAGATGATGTAGGAGAACAAATGAAACAACATCTATTAAAGAACGATAGAGTCAAAAGGCCACAACGTCAATTAATCGGAAGTTATTTTGCAAAAAATATTTTATTAGGTTCACCACTACTTAAATGGTATTTAGAAAAAGGCTTAATCGTAACAAAAGTTCACTTACTAGTTGAATACATACCACAGAAATCGTTTCTCTCATTTGTTGATCAAGTAACAGAGGCACGAAGAAAGGGCGACAAAAACCCTGACTGTAAAATTCTCTCTGACCTCTACAAACTCCTAGGAAACAGTTCATATGGAAAAACGATTTGTAACAAACAAAACTTCACAAACACTCGATATATGACACCAGAAAAAGCCGCTAGAATAGCTCTTCACTGGACAGTACAAGATGTCCAAGACTTGTGTGAAGATACATGTGAAGTCTCATCACTACCTACGTCAATAACATACGACCTTCCAGTTCAAATAGGTTTCATGGTATATCAATACGCAAAACTGAAAATGTTACAATTTTACTACGACTTCTTATCAAAGTACATCGAAGAATCTGACTTTGAACTCTGTGAAATGGATACAGATAGTCTGTATTTCGCCCTCAGCGCACAGACTTTAGATGAATTAATAATTCCAGAAAAAAGAGAAGCCTATTATAGAGAACGCCACTTATGGTTACCATCAGAATCTTGTGATAATGAACATCACAGGGACCAATATATAATAGCAAAAACAAATAATTTACCATGGTTTCCACAACCATGTTGTAAAGAAAGAGAAAAATATGATAAACGGACCCCAGGACTATTCAAAATTGAATGGGAAGGAGATGAAATGACTTCACTAAATTCAAAATGTTATATCGGTCATGGAAAAGAAAAGAAAACTAGCTGTAAAGGTGTCATACAGAAACAAAACATACTTGACATGGAATCTTTTAACACCGTACTCGAAACACAAATCACGATGGACGCCGTTAACACTGGTTTCAAAGTTGTAGATCATCATATAATAACATACAAACAGAAAAAGACAGGCTTAAGTTATCAATATATAAAAAGAAAAACTTGTGAAGACGGAGTGAGCACGATACCCTTAGATATCTAGGAATTCGGCAATCATGTTGTAAATATTCTTTAATTCTGAAAAAATAACAGACTTATAACTACAAAATATATCATTTATGAAAGAAATACTCCAACAAAAAAATATAAAAAATATAAAAAGAAAAAGAAAATTAAGCTTGTACATATCATTTATCAAAAGTTGAAATTAAAAAAAATATTCAAAAGTTGAAATTAAAAAAAGAAATAATTGTTTAAAAAGAAAAAAAAACTTTAAAATTATAATAAAAGTAAAAATAAATTATACAAAATCTCACATAGAGACAGAAAAAAATGCTTGAAATATAAATATTTGTCTAAGAAAATGAAAAAAAACTTTAAAAATTAGAAAAATATTAAAAAAAATAAAAAATTATACAATATCTCAGAAAAAACAAAAAAATGCATGGCTTTATGCATGGCTTTATCTAGGGTAGAACTCCCGGCAGCGAAAATCTCAGCGAATCACAGAGAAATTTAAGGTGTCTACCCACTACCAGTTATTTTCTTAGTACATACTAAATAGTAAATACTACAAAAATAACTGGCTACCCATATTTTATTCATCTAGTTGCTTAGTGTAGCCATAGTTTCCAGTATTATATTACAGCTTCAATATGAGCGACAGCAGCTATTCGGATTTTCTAATCGATTTGGCAAGCAATGATTCATCAACAAATGATAACGAGACCACACTTAGTTGGGGTCTCGATTTATCATTTCTCAATATTGCTGAGTCACGACCTGAATCTCCGGATAGTCCTCTCGACTCTAACTATCCATCAGCAGACATTAATTTTCAACTTATACCCAAAAATGATAAAGTGGCTGTACTTTGCGGATGTAGTGGATATTTCTTTTGGGAGATTATCCCCGCACAGTACAGCGACTTTTATCTGAAACCACACCATGTTAGTACTGTAGACCACACCACTGGTACGACGCGATCCTGTTCCACTTTTACAGAAGCTATGTGGGACGGGTATAGTTTCGCAACGAGCCAGCTTATCAACGGCGATAACCACAAGGACTACTGTTTGGCGGTGTATCAACATCATCAAGACTCATGTTTCAGAGTTACTACCAGATACACCGTCAACAGTGTAAAGTCACTTATGGTTTTCATTGAGCAACATAAAGTGACAGCCGTTTCACAGGCCTTTTGTAAATGTCGAATCCGTGATTCCGATGTCACTTTTGTTGGTCCTTTGTTCTGTTTTACATGTATACAACTACACTGTGAGCTGAAATCAATTTACATTCAGGCCATCGAAAATTTCTTTTCATACCAGGTGCAAATGAAGCCTGTTTTCGGTCACAATGTGTTGGCGACTGAAGTAGACTGTAACTTTTTCAAAGCACAGTCTCTCTTTCACCATACCATTGCTAAATCCGTCAGAAATCCTCATCACACATATGTATACACTCACACATGGAACAAAGAGAAACTGAAACAGCCGAAGATAAGGACACTTGCCCGAAACTGTTCTCATTGTTTAATTTGTTTATTACCAGGCAACGGAAACAATGTTTTCTTATGCCAACAGTGTAAATGATTTTGTATTATATATTTTTCACTTTGTGAACAGTTTCAATGTAAATAAAAGATTACACCATGTATCTGTGACACTGTAAATATGTTTCTATATATGTTTCTAATGAATAAAACTTATAAACGAATTTTATATGTTGTGTTTTCTATACGCATATTATTTAATCAATATAAACAGGAAAACTCTATATTCAGTTTCTATACGAATATTATTTAATGAATATGAAGACGAAACTTTATCAAAATCATATTAAATGAATACATACACATAAAGTAGATATAATCGAATCGAATAGTAATAGTATAAGTGATAAAATTGCAAAGGGGGCGGTGCGCGCAGCCCATGGGAGGGTTTGTTTTAGAAATGAGGTGGAGACCTCCGGCTGTGCCTCCGGTCTCCACCTCATTCCTAAAACAGCCCTCCCATGGAATGCCCGCACCGCCCCCTTTGCAATAAAAATATCAGAACATATGTAATATTTTAGCTGTAACCAGAATATAGGGTCCCTGAGAAAGCATGCCAGGGGAAGAGCGCGTTGAGGAACGACGTGCAGACCTCCGGCCTTACGGCCTCCGGTCTCCACGTCGTTCCACGCGCTCTTCCCCTGACATGTTTTCTCAGTGACCCTGTTTTCTAATATTTCTAACCTCTGACCTCTGACCTAATTACAAAAATAGCTTTTATAAGTAGGTCGTAATGACCTAATTATTCAAAGTCTCTATTAAGCTATGAACCTATTTTAGACCTAAACTCGGTCGTAGTGACCTACTGACCTACTTAGTAGCATTGACTATGCGCGCCAGCGACTCCATCATACTACTTATAGCAAAAACAATATCAGTAGACTAGTGAACAAATAATAATGTTATTACCCGAAGACTAATGTTTGTTCCCTGAGATCGCTATACCAATGTTATTTATGCTATGGAGGAATTATCCGAGGGCAATGGCCTAGGAGATATTGCCCCTGGTGTCTTGTTGTCCTGTCAAAAAACAAAGCACAGCCAAGTCCTCCAAATGCATAACATTAAGGGTGAAGAAGGTGACTTCGGACATTATTTTTTTAATTATCCCGTCGATGAATGATAGTAAAGAATGTCAAGAAGAACAGCATTATTTAATCTTTCCAAAGAACATGCATGTTATATTTGTCATAATAGAAAGCCTATTTTTCCTGATTGGAATGGTATAGGCCTACTTTGTATTCCTGACATGCTGTATTCTGACGTACAATTATAAAACAATCTTTCCAATACAAACATCTCCTAACCTTGATCAAACTTCGTGAGCTGCATGTGTGCATGTATGTATGTGTTACACATCCGCTCACCAAAACAGTATGCCTCGGAATGTTAAATCAGTTCATGTACACGCGATTGCTATATAAAACAGGCAAAACAATAAAAGAAGAGGAAAACCAATGTTTGGTTGCGCCAATAAACCAGTGACCTGACATCCTATGATATAGCTGACATGCAGGTTTTTCTTTTAACAGACATGCATGGTCTGCCGAAATCATGCGTGCATAGCGTCGACCCGCGGCCCAACATGAGATTCTACCAGTTAGTAGTAGGAAAAATCGACAGTCACTGGGCATTGAAAAAAAGAATAGCTCTGCTGGGATTTCCTTTTCATAATCCATTTTTTGTATGTCTAACATGGTAGTCATTGTTATAGGGTCAGATCCCGGATATGGAGAATTTAAGGGGTTAACGTGGGGGTGCAGGGAGGTTACAGGGGCAGGGGGCTATGACCCTATCTTTTGAGAGTTAAGGCCTTATTCCACTAGCGGATTTTACTCCCGATTTCAAAACTCAGCAGTGGAAATTTTGGTTAATCATATACAGGTCTCATACCATTAGGACGGTCTTCAAATTCTCTTTCAAATGATATGTAGGATGCATGATCCTTTGCAATAATAACTGTGAAAAATAATTTATTTCCAAAATTCTGACGATCAGAATCGGCTAGTGGAATACAGGCTTAACTTGAATTTCGCAAATATGGTAAAAAGGGATGAAGGTGCAACGTTCCAGTACTTAGTGTATTAGAGAAAAACCCCTTTCACAATCCTGGATCTGTTCCTAGGTAGAGGGAGGAGTCCGGTTTTGTACTAAAACTGTTAAGGTCTCCTCTTTCTTAAGTTTCAATTAAATTATGGGTGTCTTAACGTTTGCTCGTGTGTGGGGGCGTGTGGGTGACCTCCTGCCCCCTCCCCCTCCCGATTATTGTTTCGGCCTTAAATTAATTATAATGGTCGCCGATTAAGGATATCTACTGGCATTAATTGCTGTCTTAATCTCTTATCCGAATATATTGTTATATGTCTGCAATATGGAATGTACCGCAAGAGATTTGACAGCATATATATTGCGTCGTAATATTGTCATATTTATCTGTACTCATTCGTCCACTTTCTTATAAGGCCTGCAAAATAAGTATGTATGCCACTTGTATGTATGCCATTTGTCCAAGATACATACATCTACTTCATGTGGTTAGCTACAGGTAGCTACAAAGCATTTCCACCTGTTCCAAAAAACTGTGTGTCTGCTACAGGTACACAGTGTATAAAGAGATACATCTGTAACTAGAGCAGACCTGCCCACACGCCGACCTCATAATGCACACTTGTCCTCCTGTCTCCGGGCTGACGTCTGTCCGCGGGGAGCAGTGAGCAGCATGTGTGGGAGGGAAGAGCAGCTCAATGCAGGGGTGACGGCCGTACTGCTGAGCTGCTCCCACAGGGGCTGCTCCTCCTGTTCTAAGCATGCCGTCTCTGAGCTTTGTACACTGAGTAGCTCAAAAACCACTCACTGCAGGTGTTTACCTGAGGCATCATTGCTTCTCAGGTGCTCGCATTCATGTGCATATATTCAGCTGATGTTGACATGAAGTGGCATGCACAGATCTAGAGTGGGGGAGGAATGGCTGCAGAGATAACCGCCAGCAGGTCTTTGACAATCCAAACCGTTGGCTATCCGCTGACGATTGGACGTCCTAGTAGCCCGAAGGAGAGATTGATTTGCATATTTCTTTTTGGGGAACTCACGGCTATTTGACGATTATAATTTCATATAACACGCTTCCACAGCCAATATAATGTTTTGGCGTCATCCCTGATGTTATTTCATTTTTTGTTATCAGGTCAATAAATGCGTTATAAAGCTAATTCTGCTCTTCTTATTGTATGTAAGACAATTATCCCTCATTCACATACCTCCATTTTTATCTCTCTGCTTATAGATCTACAGGAAGAAATCTTGCCTACATAATGTTCATTGTTTTTTGTCCAGAACATATTTGTACAACAAAACGCATTTGTTGATTCTCTCTTTGTAGGCTTTGTTTACTATACAGATTAACAAAGGAATTCTTTCATACTTGTGAGCCTTTTATTCAATTTTTTTCTTGTTCGTTTTGTAGAGACGCATAACAATACCTTCTTCCACTAAAATGTATGGCAATGTAGATTATCATGCTAACCCTTTCTGCTTAATGTACGACGAAAATCAACATGCCTCAATAGCTAGATTCTTGAAACACCGTCGTTCTTTGTGTTTACAATGCCGATGTATTACACTTACATGTATTTACAAAACATCTGACAACGTGAATGGAGGTTGTAAGACCAGTGGGTTTTCATTTTCGATATTTTTTTGGGAAACGCTTAACTTCTTATGATACAAAATTAGGCATAATATTTTCTTTACTGACAGGATCGACATTTGTCAACATCGATGACTTAAGACTATCGTATTTCCCCGGAGTTGCTGGCAATTATTGCAGTTATTCACAAGGCTATTTGACTTAAATGTCCTCTAACCATTGGCAGTTTGATAACAGGAGCATCCCAATATGGCAATTAATTGATTCTTCCACTGGCGACTAATTAGTTGCCTGATGACATATTACATTATTAATCGCAGGGCAACTAAAGTTAGTCGCTGGGGTTTAATCGCCACATGAGGACCTGCCTTAATCTTATATTATATTATTTATTTGTCCCTGATCCTCTGGAAATCAGCCCTCCGTTGTAAATTCTGTTCACCTATACGCACTAAGTATTTACATCACTCATAAAGGAATTTTTAGGCAGTTTATCTATGAACAATGGAAGCATGATTATTATCTATTTCTACTTTTTGCATTTTTGGTCAAAAGCTTAACACGACCGATAACCAGCTGTGATTAATCAATTTTTAGAAGTACTTTGTAACTTTGAGATTCTTGTCAGTTGCATTGGCTTAATGTAATATGTGACATTGACACTAATTGAATACATGATACATTGTACTGGCATTATCTATACATGTGTGAAAAAAATGTTAAGACTACAATCATGTACATGACAGAAAAGTTATAAGAAAACAATATTGTCAATGGCTTGTATAAAATCTGTATAACGTGATTATAAAATTTCAACATTTCTTTTCTTTTAAACATCCATTTTCTCTTTTTATAAACCTTACAGTCTCAACCTTAGCATAATATTGAAAATATGGGGGACTAGAGAAACCCGTTTCATATTTTTATAATAGACAGCGTAAATTTAATTTATGTTAAAATACTGCAGCTTTTTTTGAGCACATCGTAGGTTAGTATGACCAGGAGAATGGTTAGCTAGGTCATTCTTACCTTTCAAGTTTCAGTTATCAGACTGCTCCATTTCTAGACAAACGCACAGACATGAATACATACATACATACGGATAAACATCCGCACAAACATAAATACATAGACGCACACATTTATCAATATCATATAATTATGATTATTTCCAATGTATGTAACTTCCATTTCCTTTATTTCTTCGACTGTATAGTCTATACATATAGATACTGGAACGTATCTTTGCTCTCTTCTCTATCAATTCACCACAGCCCCACGCTTCCACATAATCCTCCCTCGTCATTCACACTCTAAGTACATATACTGTCAGAACTGTAGGAACCATTAATGTCATAACACTGCATATAGCAGACAGACAAGCGCCTTAGCGGCCTGGCCCGCTGCGGTGCCCATATACGGCCATTTGGACGTGAGCTGCTCCGAGCTGCTCGCCCTCAGTGTCCATCAGAGGAGCACCCAGCTCGGTCACACAGTACCGATCGATGACGCACTTTTTCTCACGCGCTGTGTTGCCGCCAGGGGCGGGTCATACGGTTGGGGGGTGGGGGGCAGGTATGAGGGAGGAGAATATGTGTTGGTGGATTGGGAGGGGGCGGGGGGTGTTGGCGGGGGCATACATTAATTTATGTGTATATGAGATGGACCATATAATGTGTCAGTCAATATTACTGAGCATTGTGATTAATTCTATGATGTTCTTTATTGGTGAAGAAATGCACGTTATTCATGATGTATATAGTCTCATACAGGCTGGGTGACCATTGAACTGTTTGGATAGGATTGGTCTTTTGATTTTGCATAGGATAACATTATGCGTGTATTGAAGCATTCCAGTTGGTAAATTAGCAGAAAAAAAATGAACGACAACTCACATTTTGTTTCAAAAGGGCGGATTCCATAATACTCGTCGAAAGAATAACTAATTCTTTTAGAATTGATTATTATTCACATACTAAGCCGAAGCCCCTGATCACTCTATAAGCGTGTTTTGGGTAAGGACGAACGCCCGAAAACCCGAGCCGTCGTTACCGGAACAGAAGACCTCTTGGTGTATAGCGTTACTCTAAACAATAAACAGACACACATACAAACCTACCTACAGGAGGAGAGCCGCAGGTCGACCTTGTTCCTCCATGACCCCCGGAAACTGCTCCTCCAGAAGGTGACAGGCGTACAGTTTCCCACACTCCCACGCCTGGCACTGTATTGGTCGGGGATGATGGAAAAAATGCTTCTCTCTGAAATGGGGACGCCAAACAGAGACTGTTCTCTTCTTCCTCTTTTTCTAACCTTCTCCTTGGTGTGAAAAGAGACGGAGTTATGGTCCTTTGCTGGGGTTTCTGTTATGGCAACGTGCGGCTATCCAGGATCTAGTTTGTTGTAATTAAGTGCTGGTGATATAGGACGGAATTCACGTCGCATCATTCAGAGACTCTTCATTAGAAGATCGGTTGATATCGATGTTCATCACTAGATTTGACATAATTTAGGGTTTGTTTCTTTTATTGAATGCTCTCAGAGACGTTTGATTTCCTAAAGTAACATAGGATATATAACATGTACCAAGGTTGTTTTTCTTATCGAATATTCTCGATTCAAATGATTTCTATGGATTAGCATTTACAATATAGGAGCATGAATATATCCAATGAAAGTCTCTTTTAGAGAGGGTCATTGGCGCAACCATACAAATTGAATTTTGTATTTCACCCTTCTTAACCAGGCCGTTCATTCATGATATTAAAAAAAGCATATCAATTTATTTTTGGTTTTACACTTCTATTCCACTAATTATGAAACCAAAGTCGCAATGACACTGGACATACAGATATATTGCCAAATAAGAATGTAAAGTAGAATAAGTATATATATATGCGACTTTTTAAAGTATTACCGATATATCTTTGCCTATTATATTTGAACATTAGTTCAGCTGGATATCAGGGAGGCCATCTAAATTCGAATGGAGATAAAGGTTTGTGATACAGCACTGAAAAAACAGAGTTGTCAAAATTTGTGCCTAGAACGACATCCCAAGGTTGTCACAGGCTCTGTCTATGACAACTCTAGGGTAAGTGAATGGTGCCAAAAACCAGAGCCCAAGGTTGTCAAGGGCTGTGTCTATGACAGTCTGTGCATATGGGTTGTAAATGAATGGCGCCAAAAATCACAACCATGGGTTATGGAAAATTCTGAAGGGTTGTAAGGATTGTAAGGATTAAAAGGACTCCCTGGGTTGTCACAAGGTTGTCACAAGGTTGTCAGAAAGGTTAGTATGTTCTTGAGAATGAGTGGGGATTGAACTGGGGACCTCATGCATTGCAGATGGCGTCATAGACCCCTGAGCTATTGGGGCTTCCTTTGGGGGAAGGGCCCTTTATCAGGTACAGATTTACAACTGTTGTCAAATAGAAAGAAAAGTTTCAGTTCAATTTCTGTTGTAAATGAATTCTATCAAATATTTTGGAACGTGAATGGAATGCTTTCCCCTGAGGCTATGGTTACTATAATTTAGTTGCCATGGAATCTTCTTAGGCATTGATCAAATATATTCTAGGACATGCATATTATTAAAAAAGTGAAAAGGAGACCCATTTCAGGATCACAAGTTATACAACAAAATCTTATTTATAAATATTTTCATGCTGCAGATATCATAGTCCATAATAGTGGGTTCCTATTATGTTATAACTATTTATCATGTATAGCCATTACACATAAAAGGCCTATGAGTTGTATGTCTTTTGGCACCATTCACTTACAACCCTAGGGTTGTCATAGCCAGAGGCCATGACAACTTTAGGCTTTCGTTTTAGGCACCATTCACTTACAACCCTAGAGTTGTCAGACAGAACTTTTGACTACTCATTTTCTTCCTTGACAACCTTCTGACAACCTGATCTCATTTTTGCTTCTCTGACGACCTTTTTGGTCTAAAGATGTTGAGAGAAAATGACAACCTTTGGGATGTCATCAAGCATCAAAATTCACAATAACAACCCTCTGACGACCCTCAGATTTGTCACAGGGTTGTCACAAAATCATCACAAAGCATCAATGGCTTGAAATGAGCCTTGTGACAACCCAAAAGTCATGTATGACCACCCTTTGACAACTTTAAAGTGGCTCTCTGACGACTCTGTGAGAAAGACGTGAACAAGGTGCTAAATTACCACGTTTTCTCACGTTAGAAAACTCTTATTATATTCGCGGAATGAATGATCTTATAAGATGTTTTGTCACCAAAAATAAATCAAAATTGTTACATTTTGAAGATAGACAACACTGCAGTGTGGCCTCTTAATTTGTTTCTTTGATTGAACGTTGATTAATTATGGTAGAGTTTTATGCCACATCTAAATAAGAATATTTATCATTACAGCTGGTAATTGATAGAGACAAGACTGTATGCGACAAAATGCATTTTTAACGCTTTTGGTGCTATCGCAGGTTGATAGAAAAAAGTTACAATCTGAAAATTTCAAGGCAATTGGAACAGTATTATATAGAGAAGCATGTTAGATTTTTATTTAGACCGGGTTTTTTGTTTTATATGAAAAAAGGAAACTTTCAGTGAGTTTGTCTAAATTTCTGAGTTTCTTTTTTCTTTTAAAGTTATATCTATAACAAAGAATGTTAATGAATAGGGCCGGCACGTTGCTTCTTAGTATACTGCCCTAAAGTTGAGCACTCTCTCTACATAGAAGTTTGTTTACAGACTCGACCCTGCCTGTGCCTGGAGAGCCCTCTGTAATATCAGCTACAGGCCGGACAGACAGGGCCGACGCCGGCCATCCTATCTGCATCCATTAGCAAACGCTTCGTCGTCAGCTGCGGAAATGTGCAGCTCGCACAACAATATAATGACCTTCTCGCCTGCGCCGTGAGCAGCTCTAATCATATAGAGTATACAGGCGGGCGGAAGACGACCCTCCGTTGAGCTATCAAAGGAGGCAGGGCCTGAGGGCCGGCGCCGCTTCCGTGGGAAGGGCCTAAGTCCTCTACGTGGAAGGGCTTTGGCCGCGCCTAGAGAAGTCAAGCGGATCTCGTGTGAGAAGAGAGTGAGCTGGTGTGGTCGGGGGCGAAATAAAGGAAACAGCAAGAGGGGTGCTGTTATTGTAGACGTCATAGTAACAGGAACCTTCCTGATATATATAACGACGTAGAGAACAGTATAATTTAATAAAGCCTATGTTTTTAGCACACACGTATATTTTTGTATTCGGTTTCCCATGACTATATGACCTCTTTATCAAAATTTCAACCAGTGCAACTTTTGAATAGCTTGAACGTGGTCATGGAAGCTGCTATTTTCAAAGTCCCCACAGGACCACAACGAGTCTTTTGATAGAGCCAAGTCATCCACACACATAAACTGCATGGTATTTTCATATTTTCACACGCACACACACACACACACACACACACACACACACACACACACACACACACACACACACACACACACACACACACACACGTACATGTATCCTGACCTCACCACCCCAACCCAACATACCTTCTAAAAACCCTAGGTCCGTCCCTGTTAAATATTGGAGCGACTCGTTGTCTATGACCGGCTGTACGGGGAATGTGGTGGTCTATTGTATCTTTCTGCCTGGAAGCAGGGTTTGGGGCCTTTCTGTTTGATCCCAGTATGAGTAGTGAGAACCTCACCCGCAGCCAGAATTGCACTCCGTCATTCTTTGTTCTGGTCTATTTGAAACCCAAGCCGCCCATAACCCACATAACGACTATCTGTTTTATTCCATATTCCCTACTTTTTCTATCTTGCCCATTCCCTCTTAATGTATACCATTCTTTATAATAATATGCTTTGTCTAAAATAACTTTTTCTTATGCTGTCCCCTTTACACATTGTTTCAAATGTTAAGTCAATGCTAATACTTCCTGGGGCCGAGTCTTGGGATAATCAATCTGACAGGTCCGTCTTTTTTTCTATACTGGTTATAAAGATTTATTTAAACATTATAGCTGATTACTCAAATGTAGTACTTAACGTGATACTTCAACTTTCAATTGGTTTCAATCTGAGGAATTTCACACAATTTAAGCTATTAAAAATTAGAAATTCGAGATACCTAACCAAAGACTAGGTATCCCATCCCTGTAGTCAATAATGAAGAATTGTAAGCCCAAGCCTGGGTTGGTGAATGAAGTTATTAACTAGTGGCATGAGAGCATGTAACCGGAAATGACGCCACAGAAGATTAAGTAGACCATGTGACCGGGTTTAGTCAATGAGAACAAAGAACGTGGCCATATACAGGGGCAGATCCAGGGGGGGGGGGTGTCCAGGGGGTCCTGACCCCCCCCCCCCCCCAATTTGGTGGATGCCTAAACTACAAAAAGAGGGGAAAATGCCCCTCGCGTATGCACAAATGCACATCGTTTTAGTACTTAGCCCTTATGCTGACCCCCGGCTTTCAAAAATCCTTTATCCGCTTCTGATGTAAGTGTTGATGAAGGCACAAAATAATCAGTCCCTCTTTGATACTCAAGTGACTGTGTTTACACCCACTTCTTCTTTGGGAGAACCTCTGTGGAGCTTAGATGATATTCAGGTAACTATGCACGAAGAACAAGAAATGCATGCTTATACACTATAGTTCGGCTGTTGGAAGATTGGACTTAAAAGAATTGTGACTCAACTAGTATGAGAAATGAGAACCATGGTACGACTCAGGGTTAGCATGAATCCATTGATAGGCATAGGGAATGCGATGTTGGATGGACAGCCAATACGCTACCACCCTTCTTTGATTGCCACGGCCCTGCATCCTGGTCCTCTTAGGGAATCCTAGAAGTAGAGTAGACACCCTCAAGATGCATAAGGTCTACCAGAGCCTGCGACACCCCCCTGCCCTTTCACCTGAAGTTCATTTGTCCTTCCTGCAAGACTCGAGCCAGCCCACCCTCTTGTGCGAGGCACAACTGAGAAACCCTGTTCACCCTGCGTCCTCATACCCGGCCCGCACTCCTGCGCCCAGGATTGAGGCACGAACAGGAGACCAATGACTGAACGAATAAACCTGGGAAGCATGGTGAGTAAACCCCTCACCCCTGCTTTTCCCATCAGATTTGTATACCTAGTGTTCATAAAACAAAAACTATTTCACATAGATGAGTATGACAATTATAAACAAATATACATAGGTAACGTGCCTTTCGTGTACATTACTGCTATCATAATATTGTGACATTATGTAAAGGGGTATTGTTCTTTTCATTAGAATATGCGACAAACCTAAATACAATAAGGCTTTTTTCAACTCCGGAGGATAGTCTATCAACTGATGATCACTTTCCGTTAAAAGTTTCTTTACGTAGGATTTTTGGATGACTATCGCTAAATTTCAAATATAACACTGATGAGAGTGCTCAAAACACAATTATTGCCTGAATCATAGTCGGTCCTTTTCACAATCATTTCCCCCTAAAACCATATCCAATCACCAGAGATATTGCTGACGTTGTGAGTAACATAAAGTTGAGGTTATATAAAACGATGCTTGAGGACCTATTTATATTGAAGACTATTGGTTTTATGATTGGTCATTGGAAACCCTTGGGGTCGCTGAGTTGCGAGGCTGAAAATAGGCTTAATTGGCTGCAAAAACGCATCCAATTCAGACGACAGAAAGTGAAAACTGTTATTCTTTTTACGTCTATTTAATCTTTTATTTCATTTATTTCTCCCATCTCATTTATGCAAAGCACTTACGATAGTTCAAAATGCAGTACAACTATAACTACAAATACAAACACGTACAAAATATGTACACTTACCAAAGCAGGTACAACATAATATGATTGTGGCACGCACTCACCTTTGCCTTCTTGTCTTCATTTGCAACGTCACCCTAAATAACTTGGGTGTCACCTAAAGTTACCAACATGTCCATATATATATATATACATATATATATATATATACATATTTTTGCAGCCGTTTATGTTTGAAGATCATAGACCAATACCACTTTTCCTTATATCTTTATTATGGGTTACAATAGTAGAAAATAAAAGAAATCGAGCAGTGGATCCTGGGCTGATACCCCTTTGTTGTGACAACCTGATGCTTTCATCATGTTATTTTGCTAACGACAGCCCTTGTTTTGCCTTTACTGAATAGGCCAATGGTAAGATTGAAAGGAAGGATTAGGGTCGGCCTAATCTCCGGACGTTGAAGGATTAACATAGAAGCTCTTAGATATAAGTTAACCATGGAAAGGTGCTAACAGAATCTAAAAATAGATGATCAGGCCGCCTCACATGATTACTCCAAAACACAACTAAAATTCAAGGGAAACCGTGACGTTTGTTACCAATAAACCGTTTAAAACATCCTGGGTTAATGGTGGAAGGAAAAGGTTGATATTACCACAATTTAATCTATCTTTTCCATGTTGTTCTATGGCAGCGAAATCAAGATAACCATAAAGCAAACGAGATGTATTTCCACACAAGGGTCAGCGTTACAGGTCGTATCAATATGTATCCCCCTAGACACTTTTCCTCGAACAGGTTATTAGTTGGGGTTCAGAAGTAAATTAATCCTCTTTGACAATAGCCTTGGACAATACCACTAATCAATATATCCCTTACAATACTTCTATTTTATTTGCATTAAAGATAAGTTTGAACGTATAAGATGAAATAACACAGATAGTGTTTGTGTATTAAATGAAATGCATGTAATGTATTTCCTACATTCATGGATAAAAATGTTCTTCCTAAAAACTAAGAAGCCATTAGCAATTTGAAGGCGGTGGAATTTACACTGATTTGTTATCAAGAGTTATTTCAAAACATCCGTCCGTGGCGTTAACTAGTTAATACGAGACAACCCCCGTTGATAAAACTTTAAATTGAGGAAGACAGAAAAACGATTGTGAAAATTCGATCCATAAGTGTAGTTTGTTTCGTTTCACAGCACAAGAATAAAGATTTGTCATAGCCTTGGTAACTGGAATGTTGCTACAACGTCAACACTGGAGTGTGCTTCTCGACTCGTTCCCAACCCTAAGAAACTGCATGTAGTATAGGGGCGATAAAGGGGCGCTGCTACAAGATATCGTGAAGACTCATGAATGCATGCAAAACATAATGCAATGCATCTAAACTCACATTTAATTTTAATTTCATTCCCAATAATTTACTCGAGTTGGAATTTAAGTATGTTAAATAATATGCCAACATTTCATTGACATTGCTTACATGAACAATGAGTGTACACTTACGCTAGAAATACTATCTGCTGACTTGACAGTTGACCTAATCAAACCGCCTAATTTGAAACACGTCGACTTCAACATGATTATAAATTCTTCGAATTTGCTCTAAACTTGTATCAAATAGTATAAGTTACAGAGAAAAATTATTACGCCAGCCGGTAGTTCCAAACGATTTTAAGGCTATGTCGGCAGTTATTTTGTGGTCTATACGCCCTTCTCACGAAGCTGCGCAGTACAGACCTGCTATGCCACAGACCAAGGTGGCGGGAGTCCCTCACTGGGTCACTGCCATCCATATAGGCTAACATAGGGAATATTTTAGAACTTTTTTCCTATATCTCACAAATACACTAACAAGAAAGCAAAGTACCATTTTTAGCACTCAAAATGGTATGTAAAAACATGTGTTCTTTGCTACAAGTACCATAAATTCAAGATAAAAGATTTGGTTTGGATACATTAAGGAATTTGTCAGCCAAGCTTGACATTTATGTTGAAAGGAGGTCAACTCAAAAAACAAGTTAATTACAGGTACTCAGCAAGAGGGATTGTCCTGGACCTCAGGTTGAGTGGGTGTTCAGAGGTCCTGGGTGTGGATCTGAACTGGTATGAACAACCACAACTACCCCCTCTCCCACCCCCCTTCCAATATAAATTATACAAACTGTGAACTACTAACAATCGCAGATCCACATTCTGCTCTGAGCATAGTGGTCAGTATTGCAGACTGAATTGGATACCACTCCCCTCACTAGGGTTCATATTTTTTCTAAGAGGGGGCGCCACTCTTAGTAAGAAGGGTGTATACTGCATTGAAATTATGCGCGTATACGAATAAAAACAGAGTAATTGATGTGTTTCTAGAATAAACACGGAAATTGTAAATGTCGAATGGGTCCATTTGTTTACGAAAAATAGGCAGCGAAAAATTAAAGGAAATTGTCAGTAATAAATAACTTTGAGTACGTTTACATATTTGACAGAATGAAATATAGCTTAAGCTGCGAACTGCATGTCTGCTATGAATCTACGTCGCACTATATACATGTCTGGCCCTTACCAAGCACTAGGTTAAAAGACACCGTCTGTACGATCTCTGATTCTTCCTAAGCCACAAATAGACATAGGGTGTGGCATGTCATGTAATCGGCTGTGGCCCTTAGCAAGTACATATAATCAATGAACACACTTAGCTAAGATAAGTTAGTCTTGATAGGTGATGATCAGTGCGCATGTACACATATTATGTATTATCAATATTATGCCTATCATCATCATGGAAACGGGCCAGTATGAATACGCTAATATATAACGCCACATTCATGAATACCCGTAAATCGTTTACTAAAACAGTTATAGAGCGCCCTAATATCTATTATGAAAAAATCTTCATATCGGAGATCCGTAAGCAATATCTAAGATGTAGTGCTAATTGATATAAAATGTAGGCTGCTCTGGTATATATCTATTGATTCATTTCTGAGACATGTAGGGATATTGGCTTTAAACATGGACCTCATCATACTGCCTCCCCTACACCTTCAAATACCTGGTTGTCTTTAGAAACACACATCAATCAATTACCCCCCCCCCCCCCCGACCCAGCTTTAAGGCTATGCACCCCCATCCCCACCCCACCCCCACCCCCACCCCCACCGTTCATTTCGATATAGAAACACGTATAGCAGTCAGGGACCCTGTGATAACACACATGAGATTCAGGGCCACCTGTTCAATTGCTCATCTGTGGTAATGCACACACAACAGTCAGGACCGTCTGTTCACCTGTTCATCTATAGTGACACATATATACGTAACATTCAGGGCTTTTCATTCACCTACCTATTGATGGTCATACACACATAACAATCAGGGCCACACACAAAACAGTCAGAGCCTTCCATTCATCAGCTCAGCTATAGTAACATACACTAAACAGTCAGAGTCTTCCATTAACCAGCTGATCTATAGTAACACACACATCACTGTCAGAGCACTCCATTCACCAGCTCATCTATAATAACACACACATCACTGCCAGAGCCCTCCACTCACCAGCTCATCTATAATAACACACACATCACTGCCAGAGCCCTCCACTCACCAAGTCACCTATGGTAATACAAACATCACTGTTAGAGCCCTCCTTTTACCTGCACATCTATAGTAAGACACACAACAGTAAGAGCACTCCATTCACCAACTCATCTATGGTAATACATACATCGCTCATCTATAGTAAGACACAACAGTGAGGGCCCTCTATTCACTAGCTCATCTATAGTAATACATACATCACTACCAGAGCCCTCCATTCACCACATCAGCTCATCTATAGTAATACACACACAACAGTCAGGACCGTCCATTCACCAGCTCATCCATGACAACACATGCAACAGTCAGGGCCGTCCATTCACCAGCCCATCAATAGTAGCCTTAATGCACACAATAATGGTCAGGGCCCTCCATTCACCTGCACATCTATAGAAACACACATTACAGTTGGGGCCCTCTCATATGTTTAACTGCTCATCTATAGAATCTGACACATAATAGTCAGGACCCTCCATTTACTTGCTCATCTATAGAAACACAAAACAGTCAGAGCTCTCCATTGACCTGCTCATGTACAGTAAACAGACACAACAGTCATAGCCTTCTGTTCACCTGCTCATCTATAGCATCACATACATAACAGTCAGGGCTTTCCATTCACCTGCTCATCTATAGTAACAAACACATAATCATCAGGGCCACCCATTCACATACTTGGCTTTAGTAACACATTTATAACAGTCTAGTCCCCGGTTCGTCTGATTGTAATACACACATCACAGTCAGGGCCATCCATTCACCTACTAATCTATAGTAACACACATAACTCATCAGACCAGCAGCATCACGTTGCCCAGTCTGGGAGAATGCAGCCTGTGCCCCCTCTCCTAACACCCAAACCCAACCCCTACCCCATTCCCTCCTTTCCTCCTGACGGTCACCCAGCCAGCCCCTGATAAGGTGCTCCTCCTGGGTGTCCACCTCCCTGCCTGTCAGTAAGTCCCTGCCTACAACCTAAATGTCATTAGTGTGTATGTCCGCGCCAGCCGTCTACCTGAGGTCTGTAATCACCTGCCGGACGGAGATAGGCAGGGGACACTGATACGAGTAAACAGGGGACGGATGGTGACGCTGGGGCCCCATGGTTGGTTGTCCTTGGGGCTGGGCCTGGACAGACGTAATATGATAGGAATTGTCTATGATGAAGTATGTGGTGGGTTTCAACGAGGATTTTTTCCCTGTAAGCTGAAGGGATGATATATAACGAAAGAATGTCCGACCGGGAGATGACATCTTGTGGGATTTCTAGAAATGTAGACGTTTCATGGAACCGCTCATACGTTATTTCATTTATCAATTTATCAGAAGTCCAGAAATTCTAGGAAATTATGGGGAAGTCACATTCTTATAACATTTACGTGGGACCTAAAGGATTTAGGTAAAATTCCCTGTTGGTTATCTGGTTATCTTTTTGCTGAAGTCCTGCGACATTCCGGGAGAAAAGCGACGGACACTCGCCAACTGAACGCAATCCTACCGCCGTATACGCTGTAGAAAGCACCAGGATCCGTGATCTGATGAATATGGATTCTTGAAAAGAAACTCTAACTGGATATATAAGATAACACTATTCAGTAGTTGTCTTTATTCATTTATACTTGAGGCCTATAGCTAATCATAGGCAATTGACCCCCTTTGCTAAGACTCTTCTGTCCAGTTATGTTCAACTTCTCAAGATCTAAAACTCATATCAACCATGGTAAAAATACTTAGATAAGGGACGGATTCAGAGAGGGGGGAGGGGGGCTGAGGCGGATTTTTTTATAGCCAAATTTAGATTTTTCTATCACAAAATTCTAGCCCCTGAAGGTGAGTCTCAAATTTTACATATGGGCGTCCCCCTTTTTGTTGTTGAAGTCTCTGGATCCGTCTCTGAAGACACTAGTCGTTACACAATAAGATTGTCTTTACTTCAGCTCAACTCGACAGTCAAATTGGGTCGAGTTGGCTTTTGTGTACATAAATGTGCATTATGTATACATGTATGTGGTTGATTCTCACGAATGGGGGCCACAGGGGATTTTTTTTTAGTAAAAACTTAAAATGAAAATATCTCGATGAAACTTTGTGGACTGAAGGACTGCTTATGTTGGAATGCGTTCCCAAAGTTGGGAACACTAATCTTCATAATTCTTTGAGTTATTAAGGTTTTTAGTTTTGTATATGTACTATGATGCAGTATATGTACTATGATGAATTTATAAAACAAAACTTCCATAATTTTACCTAATCTTTTCAGAGATATAAACATAAAATTACTCCTGCAAGCATTGCATGTGTATGATTCAATCATTTTAGGTTTGCTTTTTAGGGCGGCCCAAACATACTAGTTTCAGAGATAAATTCAATTTTGTATATGTACTATGATGCAATTGCATATGGTTACACCTGTATATGTACTATGATGCATTTATTATTTCCATAATTTAACATATTTAAACAATTTCTTTAAAATTATGAATATCAAAAATGTTTCATTAAGTAGCATATAAACATGAGTTTAGTGCACATACTTTCGCTATTGACCATTTGTATTTTTTAAAGAATTATAATACAATTAATTGTCTGTATATGTACTATGATGCGTATATGTACTATGATGCGTTCTGTCATTTTTGATTTTATATTTGATACTATTTGAAAATCAAATAGATTTTTTTCCCGATTTTAATGTTAATATGATAATATTAGGTCAATCTATATTGGACACAAATTTTTTCCATTAATGTTTGCATGTTTTAATTTTATGGGATGTTTAATCTGTATATGTACTATGATGCATTTGCTACCCCAACCCTACCTGGATTTACATTTTCTGTTGCCCAATGATTTAGTTCTTCATAAATAAATGTAATTTCGTCCATGAACAAAGCCAATACATTATTGCATTTTCTTATGCATTTTATGGAGCATTTGTTTTATTTTCTTGATATGATTAGGCTGCTGTATTTTTGTTTATGTACTATGATGCATTTTCTACACAATGGATAATTTGGTAAAAAAACATGGAAATTGTTAAAAATTTACACCAATTTTATTCAATTGATAACAATCAGTTTGCTGCTTACAATACCTGAAAAAAGAATATTTGTGACACAACACACAGAAAGGATGCTCCGGGGGGTTATAATCTTAAGCTCTAAGGCTAATATTAAAGGAGATATGGGTAGATTTGTGAAAAATAGGGATGAAAATGTCTTAAACCCACTTTTTCTGTAAAATTCAATTAAACCACTATAAACATTCCATTTTCTTTGAAAAACATTCTATTTGGAACCTAAATGGAATGTTTTCCCCCCAAATATTACCAAACACCAGATGTTTAGTTACCATGGAAACGACAACATTTTGCCAATTTTGTCAAAAATTGTAACCCATTTTGAAAAACATGATTTAATTGCATTACCAATCCAAACTAAAAGAGATTATCTTTTGTAGAACAAAAGTTATAAGCATAATTGCTTTTTTTGACTTTTTGTTAATTCATGGAGAAAATTTTATTTCGTAACTAAATATTTAGATAAATATTTAAAATCCTGGCTTTTTGCCATTTTCAGGAAGATCAACAGTCCTGTGATCAACAGGCTGATACTTCCTTGAATATTATCCAATTTTGATGTGCTTGGTATCATTTGAAAACTTAAAATATGCTCTGTAATGCTTAATTCCCGCCTGGAGCATCCTTTCTGTGTGGTGTGACACATTTGCAGGGCCCAAATTTAAAAAAGTTACATGACTTGATTTAAATGTAAAACGTGATTTTGGTTGAAAAATGTGTCAAAAATGGTACATTTTAAGCTATAAATTCTAAAATATTCATATAATTCACTTAAAAGTAGGGTTCCTATTAAAGGTTCGATAAAGACACATCCATTTAGGCTCTGATAAAATGGCTATTACTTATTGATGCAATTTTACGAATGAAATTATGAAAATCAGGTCTGTGGCCCCATTTCGTGAGAATCAACCATCATGTATATGTACGTACATGTATGTATATGTGTGTGTTTGTCAGTCTTTTTGCCTGTATGTATGCATGTATGTATGTATGTATGTATGTGTGCGTGCATGTATATATATATATATATATATATCTTTTTTTTTAGATACGTTTATTTTTCAGCTGGATACAAATTAGCAAAGGATGCTAGTTTTCATTGTATGACCAGAACTTAACTCAATAGCTTCAGTCAGCATAAATTGTCTGTAGTATTATGATAGTGGTACAGCACATCAATTTAATAATACTCAAAAATACTTTAGATAACTGTATGAAAGTATAATTGCCACAATAAACACAACAAATAGCATATACATATACAATAGTCCAACACAGAACCAGATAATAACCCTTTAAAGAAAAACAAACCAACAAATAGATAATATCCCAACCCCATTTATCACATACTCAATAATCAATAACTCTTGTATTTAATTTAACTTTCTGCTTCCTCTTGAATTCATTGTAATCCCTAATTAGTCTCTCTTCAGTTGGTAGTCTGTTCCACAATTTTGATCCCTGACACATGACACTTCTCTCAAAGCAAGTGTTGTGACACATAAACTCTTTGTAAATCACTCCATCAAATCTTCTCAATTCCCTTACCTCATAGTCAATATATTTTGACTTCTCCCTTCTTTTGTGCATGTAATTCACAGTATGACATTCCCTCCTATCCTCAAGATAACCCACATGCACATCTTTATGTAATGTTGCTACATTTGCCCGCTGGTTCCTTTGTGTACATATTCTTAGGCTCCTATTTTGTAGTTTCTGTAATTTATCTTTAGATTTTAAAGATATCTTGTTCAAAAATATGTTTCCATAATCGAAATAAGGCATTATTTTGCTCTTAAATATTGCTATTGCTTGTTTTTCCGAAATATACATTCTTATTTTCGACAACATGTAGTTCTTATGTGATGCAAGTCGAATACATTCATGCGCATGTTTTTCAAAAGTAAAACCAGCATCAAGTTTTACCCCTAAATACGTATAATCTTTTACATACTGCAGCTTTTGATTGCCCACATGTACATCATATAATTTGGCTCTTTTAAGCATATTGTTGGTACCAAATACCATCATTTTGGTCTTCTTGGCATTTATTGTTAACCCTTTAGCCCCCAATCCGGCCAAGGCCGCCCGAGGGTGTATTCCCCGATCCGGCCGTAGCCGCCCGGAAAAATGGGAATTTTTCCATTATTTTTCCATATTTTTCCAAGGAGAACACTATCATGAGTATTCAATGTACAA
Source organism: Lepidonotus clava (assembly GCA_936440205.1). NCBI lineage: Eukaryota > Metazoa > Annelida > Polychaeta > Phyllodocida > Polynoidae > Lepidonotus > Lepidonotus clava. The sequence continues at coordinate 29,378,768 of OW387135.1, forward strand.
AATTGGTCAATATATCGTTTTAAAGCTGATTTAATTTCCTATCCAAGGCTACAAACCCCATGTTTATAACATCTATTGTTAGGGGTTGGTTAGCCTTTGAGCTTCCTTGATTAAAAGGAATTTAGGGAATTCTGGAGGGAAATCCATGGAAATCTTGGGGAAATCAAGCAATTTAGGAATGCACCTTGTGGGGTCTAAAGGGTTAACCTATTACTTTCACACCAAGATGCTAACAGTTGTAGGTCTTTTGAAACAATATTATGTGCCAGAGCCTGGTACATATATAATATATATATGAATATATATGTTTGTGTGTATATAATTATGTCGATATGATGTGCAAAGACATTATGTGCAGCCTGCATATAATCATGTGTATGTATTTTTACATTATGTATAGATGTGAATGTATACATGTATATGCACGAATACATTATAAATGTAGTTATGATTGCATGCACCTATAACTATTCAGAAACGTTCCTACTTGTATCATATATATGAACATAGTCATGAAGAAAGCCGGTAGATATGATATTTGTAAACGTCAGGCAGTATTGAAATACTGTCTAATTTACTCAATTCGCCAGCACCTCATGTGTAATCCACATGTCTTATAGTTATTGCACGCTGCCTCCCAATCCCAAGCCGTCCGCTCGTTGCATACGCCGTGCATTGGGCCGCCATGCCAGCCTGGCGCGCCCTCTGGTGTGGGATACGGGGGTCTTACCTGAGTGGTCACGTGATTCAGCAGCCGTCGGCTCGCGGTAGCAGCACGCAGGTTGTGTCTGTAGGTAGGCCCCGCGCCGCAGCCAGCAGCTGGTCGTCGTCCTGGTGGTGGTGGGCAAGCAGTAGTAGGCGCCACCGATCGCAGCGCTCCACGCCGCTCGGCACAGAAGCAGCTGAGCAGTGGCGAGCCGCAGACGCAGAGGACAGGGACAAGCAGTAGAAGTTCACCCCGCCGGCCGCTGACCATGGATTAACCGCGGCCTCGGGTGCACTGGGCCAGGCTTCGCTGGTGGCAAAGCGGCTGGACAGGCTTTTGCCCGGTCTCGCTGGACTGAAAAGACGGAGATTGGGGCACCTTCTGTGAGCGCTGACCAGCTCTGCTGCTGGGGGACTGCGCGGCGGCGGCGGCTGCGCTGCTGCATGTCTGTATTATAGGGAGTACGAGCGCAGGTTGGATAGGTTGGAGACGTTTTAGCAGGAGGAGAATAAGCGCGGACCATTGGGTCGGAGCATCAGGTCCTATCGTTATCAGCGTCGTCGTCGTGGTGGGGATGCTGACGACGGTGGGGGTGGCGCGGGAACGAAGCATGATGATCATGGTGATGACGATGATAACAGTGGTGATGAGGATAATGTGATTATGATGATGATGATGACAATGCCGACGATCATGGTGTCGACGGTGGTGAATGGTCGATCCACACAAGGCCGCGCGCTCTATCATACATCCACCTGTCTGTCGTCAACCATCGGAAAACATATCTATTAACGACACACCGGCGACAGCAGCAACGCCCAGCCCCCGCCGGAAAATACCACCAGCCGCCAAGGGCACGGGGAATTAAAGCGAAACAGGGCAAAGGGGAATTATACCTGCGAAGGCTGCTTGTTACACAAGGACCGCTGTGCTGTTTATCCAATGTATTTCTGGGGAGCCTCCCCTTGCCCGAAGGATGGGCACGGAGAATCATCAGACATGCTTACTAATCTGAATGGTTAGACTTCTATGCGATTTGATATTAGTTTTACCTATACACATTTACCTACCTTTTGACGGATGGAAATACACATATGATTATCTTCCTCGGAGATGCATTGAGTAAGAAGCTTGGATGGTGATATCTTTACGTGGCTGTGAAATATTTGAATGCAGAAAGCCTTAACCCAACCTGGGTTTTGTCAGTGGTTATGATATATTAGCCACTCTGCAGAACGTCGTTTTGAATATTATTCGTCTGGCTTTCTCCAAAGCTCTGGATTTAAGATACGAGCGATCCGACCTTATACGGCGTCTGCGGAGGACAAATTGTGTCACGTTAATAATAACGTCTCGTTCTACATAGTTGGTCTACTTACATCTAGGTTATAATATATGATTGCGCACCAAGTGACTGGATATTAATGCACCAGGAAATGTGTAGTATACTGAATTAATACATACACACGTATATTACGATTATATTCTACATTGGACCACTTCGTACGTTTAATCCTAATCGTGATTATATAGTGTTGTTACCTAATTGACCTACAGTAATTTAGGACTTTGGGTGCGTTGTCAAAGGACCTCCTTTTAAGGGGGTCTGGTCCCCATCGGACGGTGAAGGCATGCAGGCCGGCCTCCTCTCCTGTGGTAGTCAGGTGGAGGTCACCTTGTGCCGCCTACCCGTGGGGCCCTACCTGTCCGTCTACTGCCCTCCGCTGTCCTCCAGCCTCCTCCCCGGCGACCACAGCGCCGCCCAATGCCCTTCTGACGCGGGCACCTGTCAAGCGACCCCGCGCGTCTAGAGGCCCTAAGGGAAAGGAGGGAGATCAGGGACGAGCAGCGCCATCCACAGGAGCAACCCTGGCGACCACCACCGCCTCCACGGTGTTGTTGACCCCAAGCTCTGCGACCACCAGGTACCCCTCCGGCGTCCACCCACCTGGAGTGCTGTGAGCATGTTGCCCAGGGGGGACGACGGCGCGGCGTTCACCTGACCCCCCGCTGCTGCGAAGGTGGCGGCGGCGGCGACAGACGAGGAAGAGGGCAGGGGCAGCAGGGGGAGGGGCGGCAGGAGCAGCCTCTCCGCCATGGCCGAGGACTCCAGCGGCCATCACCACCTCGGCACAGGAGGAGATGGCAGCGCGGGCAGTAATGGCGGCGGAGGCAGCAATGGCGGGGGCAGCGGGGCCTCCGGGGGCTACCTGGGACCCCCGCCCCTCCACCACCGACCGCGGCCGGGCAGGTACAGGAGGAACTTCCGGGCGCGGCGCGAGTCGGCGCCGGCCGAGCAGACCATGGCGCGTCTGGCGCGGATGCGGCACCGACCGGCCCCCAACGTGGAGCCCAACCTGGAGGAGGACGAGGACGATGACTGCGCCGACGACGATGAGGATCTACCATACCCGGGCTTCGTGCCCAAATCTTTCATGTGTATGACCCAGACCAATCCCATACGGAACCTATGTCTACGTATCGTCAGCTGGCCATATCCTTTTTTAAAATATTATAACAAAGTACGAATTGATTGAAGTAAGGTTTACTGCAAGTTTTGACGCTCTCCACAATCAGGTAGGGTTGTTTATTTTTCATGGCACTTGGCATTGCTTTTTCTCCAAGACAAAAATACAACAGAACAACGTGCTCACACCGGCAAAACAAAGAACCATGGTTTGATTGTTCTCCTTTTGAAATCGTTAATTGTTTTTGTCGTGATCAGGCGACCTTGCCCTTGCATTATTTTCAGTCTAGGTCGATATTGACATTCCTCAGGTTTCTCATCTCGATTCTCATGAAAAATATTGTTGTTCATGGCCATACTCATTTGTACATATATAAACTATAGGCTATTGCTACATAGATTATATACATTATAGACATCCGCAATATAGAAATAATATATGCAACTCAAATACAAAACATCCAAACCTATACATAATGACGAATTCTGCATTCAGAATAACTCACGACTAAGCAATGGACGGACGGGGTAGGAACCAATTTGCTGCAGAGAGAGTATATGATAGTTCATGCTTGGCCTGTATTATACACATATAACATATAGGCATATGCTACTGGGAAATGCCATTTCAAAGGGCAACAGCCATTCCTTACACTGACTAGGATCTTTCACTTAGTAACGGACACAGAGTCAAACAGTCCAATTATTTAGTACGATATAAATTAACACTAATCACCTGTAACTGTTCTGTAACGACCTAGCGGGGAATTTACGTCTCCATAGCAACCTGTTATCCCTCAACCGGATATTTCCGTTATTTGTTATAGTTCAGCAATGGTGCCGATCATGTTTATATATACCCCTCCCCTTTGGGTCAGGCTCCCCCGCCCACCTCACTGGTATATAGAATTCAATTTGGCTGCCCCGGATCGCGCGGTGTGGAGGCGCGGTACCGCGCGGTACGACGCCGCGCGGCGCAGAAGGCGCGCGGCTGTACAGACGCGCCATAAACGCCTGCACGCGGCACGACGCGGCAAGTGCTGCTGCTGCGTCGCGCCGCCAGCATATCGGCCGCCCCATCTCCAGCCCCGGTGTCAACATGATGGGCTGTACCACCGGCGGTAGACGGGATAATAATGGCAATGGTAATAATGGTAATGGTAATATCCGTGAGGAGGGTATGGTAATGGTGGAGGGCCTGGTTAGGGGTAATATGGGGTGGTGTGGTAAAAAGAACTGTTCAGGGAATTTGAAGGGTATACCTGAAGCACCTGCCAGAAGGCAACATTCCCTGCAGTTTTCATATAGACACAACGGTAACAGTTACTATAGAAAGGCAGTCACCATAGAAACCTATTGCCAACACAGCAACATCACATACGGCCTTAATCTAATCAAACCCCAGATGTGTGACCAATAATGTCAGTTCATTAAGTATGGGAATGGGGTGGTTAACGCTAATGCTTAGTGACCAATCCAGGTATACACTAGTAACCAATAAATGGCCGGCGATTTCATATCCACACTATCGTTGCCCTTTTGCCGGAGAGAGCAATGCATGGTAAGTGTAACTAAATTACAATTTCAATGCCTAGTTTTCCCCTACTCTGATATCCGTTCATGATACTAATACCAGGGCGGATTCCTGACCTTTCATTGTTATAAAACACATTGTGTTAACAACCTACGTCTCGAATTTAGACCACACATTGCATTGGATGCCAGAATGACGTGGTTTTCTTTTTCAAATTCAATGATAACACAGAATTTATAAAACGCATTACACTACTGATAACTAAACACTTCGGGGCTTAAAGGTTATTTTAACAGCCTTATGGAGTTGTCGCCCATACATATATACATGTATATGGGTGCACTGTTAATTAGGTTGACATACATTAATCATACTGATATACAGCGCTTTATGGTTCCCCTAGCACTAATCGACCTTCCAAGTAATGCGACAAAGGACCGTTTGATCCTGGTTAATGACCCGAGGGATTTGTCCTAATTATGTAATAATAAATTCTGGCATAATATATATTATATATATATTTATATATATGGAGATATTAACAATTCAAATTGAATTAGAATAGTTACTGATGAATGTTATAGTGTCTGTCCTTGGACATTGCTTGCAATTCCCTTTGGTTACCCTATTGAATAGCGAAGGTTTGGGGGTCATTGTAAGAGTTTGGTGGTCATTGTTATTTGGGGCTATATTTAGTGCCAGCCAGCCGTAGAGGTCGTTCAGCAAGGTGGACTCCACCTGAGTCTAGGGATGACCCCTCCCCCCGACCCACCTCACACACGAGATATGTTTATATCTGCTGTTGAGGTGGAGGGGGAGCCGTGCACTCTGACTAAGAATGTGAGGTCGACTCCCAGTGCACTTCAGTCACGGTCTGGTTGACGGAACTCACCGACCTGTGACAGGTTGGCTGTATGATGGATACCACCCCACACCAGCCTCGTGTCATCACAACCAGCCACCCCTTGATCACCTCTCCTTGGCGCGGAATCAGTTTTCTTTTCTGTTTTTTTTTTACAAGTCACTGTTGTGGGAAGTGGATAGGATACGCAATGTCACTTAATCCTGTAATTAGTTATTCAGGATATGGGATTTAGTACATAATTTGTAGTGTTAGTTCTATAGTGGCCTGGTTGAATCTGTGTACATTGTGTAGGAATAGCGTGCTGGTGCTGCAGAGTGAATAAAAGTAAATAGATACAAAAAAAATCTTATTAATGACACTTCAACCGTTTCCTACACCTTGGTGACATTTCACGGGGTGAGATTTAATGGGACTTTTTCTGTGTTGTATAAGGAAGTGGGAATGTCACCAGGGGGGTCCGCACCCTGTTCCCAATACTCACACCTGAACCCAGACGTACTTTGCCCAGGTAATCACCCTAATTCGTGACTACAGGCCCTATTCTCATGCACTAACTCGATAATTTCTTCATTATACATTACAATTGCTCTATTATCATGGACATATTTTTCATGGTGGAAACGATTTAAAGACTTGAATAAGTACAAAAAGGGTAAAACTATGTAGCGCCAGCTCATTCATAATCTTAACTAGGTTAGAGCAATGGAAGACTGTGTGCTCTCTTTTGAGCCTTTGATAATGGTTGGAAATACAGACTTTTTTTTATCTAAGTGATTAGTAGGAGTCTTGAAAACCACATCCTATACTGGCCCCTTTGTGTGTCCACCACATTACCCACTCAGTCCAAACCTCTCATCATTGGAGGTACACTCCTTTACTCGGAACTTGACTTCTTTGTGCAAATTCCTTATTTGCCCAAGGATATTCATGCCTCTATACATGCTTGTTTTCTCCTCTTTTTTTTTTATATATGTATATACATGTACATATTTTACTGCTGTTTCACTTTTGTTTCGTAATTGTTCTATTTGGGTGTTCGTTTCGTCATCAGAGCGAGAGAAGAATGTGACAGACATGAACTGAATAGCTTCGAGTTTCACCCATATATACAATTATATATCATGGATGTCATACTTATGTCTTATAACGAAAGTATATGATAAAGCTTTTCATATATAATTGCAGGCTCTGAGATTAATTGATGTTGATTAGTCTCTGAATTACATAGGGGTACGTCGGTCTACTGGAAAGTCATATCCATTCCCATACGTAAAGATGTGCCACACTTAAGGTGGCAACCGCCCCGCCTAATTTCACAAACACTTTACCTTTATGTCTAACACGAGCATAGCTTCACACCACATTCCTTCACTTAAAAAAAGACCTACAAAACAACGAAGAATGTAAGTTGTATGACAGCCAATTTGGTAGTGAACCCCCTGCTCATTTCGCGACACTCACATGCCACCTGAGCATGGTGTTGATATAGCGGGAGGGTGATGGTTGAGTGACTATGTAGTTCACAGTTATTAGAAACTTCTCGACGGGACCCTTCCAAAGATAGGCCTACTTACACGTGGCAAGGCACATTGATTGGCATTTGTTTAGGCCTAATGTTGTCACAATCGCCACACGACCCAGTAGTCAATGTGTAAGTTCTTTACCATAGCCGGTCGTATGTACAAAGGGCTGCACATATGGTGACTCAGACTATACATGTGTGAGTATAATACAGATCTGACAGGAGTATGTAAAGTGTATAGAAGAAAGATGGCTGTTCTTATAGATTATGTTATTGCGATGTACTGAAATAGCTTTGTCATATCTGCTGTCAACGACATTGAACTGAAAACATAATTGGGAATGTATGAATATGTGTATGAGTAGTCAATAACTTGTCATTTTGTGGCATTAGGCTATGGGTCACTGCCCTGGTGGTTAGTGCACAGGAGACTAGGCATTCATTATCATATATTAGGTAATTTTGAAAGCAATCATAATTCTAAGATGTGTCCTTATAATCTGAAAGAGTAAATGTAAGGGCTGACTACAAAACAAAACTTAACACACTTGTTGAGTTGTCCGCTTAGTCTTATGGTGAAGTCGCGTACCGTAATTCTAATTAAGACTGCCTGATTAATAAAGTTGATTTTTCAAATGAACTTGCAACAATTCTGCCCACTTAAGGCACGACTCTAGGAACCCTACTTCTTTTCAGTGGACATTTAAATTACACAAAGAGGGGGAAATGAGTGCAAGTGCCCGCAATTGGGCGACATTTTAGTACTTTCCTCATTACAGGCAATTTATGCAAATTTAGCCTGTTACCTGATCTCGAACTAGGATAAACATTGCATAAAAGGTCAGTCATGAACATTGACTAACTTTAACAGCTTTTCATCTTGTTTGATCTCTGAACCATACTGCTGTATATGATTACCGGAGGTTTGAAGCTCCTGGATTCTACAGGAGGTCGGTGGTGATGTCAGGATCCAAGGGGGAAGGGGTCCAGGGGGTCCTCCCTTTTGGTGGAGATTTAAGCTTGACAAGGAGAAAAAATGTCGGATGTGTCCCTGCAAAAGTGCAATCTTTTCATACTTAGCCTATATGCGAGACCTCCCACCCCCCTTTCCGAAATCCTGTATCCGCCTCTGCGCAGACGCCATATTGTTTGATAGCGTGTTGCAGTTTTCACATTGTGTAGGATCGCTAACCCCCCAAATCCCCCACATTGTGTCAGCTCACTAAACCCCCACATTGTGTCTGCTTTCTAACCCCCCCACATTGTGTCTCATACCCCCTGAATCAGTGCAGCACGCACCCCGCATTACGCTCGGCCCGTGTTCATACTGCGCACCTCATTGATCATAGTCGTTTTGTATGCGATGTGAACGCGGCGTCATTAACCTGTGGTTCCTGGTCGACTCAAATCCATTTAACCCTGTATGAGCATGCAAAGAAGAGCTGAATACGAATCAAGGTAGCCTCTAATAACCATGATATATTATCCATGATACATGGACCCCAGAGAGCGCACAATGTATCTGCTCATGTATTTATAAGCCCATGCCTGTGATTTTTACCTTGGATATTGATTCCCGAGACTTCCAACGTGCTTTACAATAGACCTATTCCATTGCCTTTTATCATAATGTAAAAACATGTGGATCAAAATGAAAACCCCAAATCATTTCCCCAAACCCATTTTCAATACATACCACAGGTGTTGCAACATTGAATGGTTTGTTAATAATTGCCCCAAATACCAAATGACCTGTACCATGGAGGCGAAACCAAATCGGTCTGTTTGGAAGCAGTCCACAGATGTGAACTGGTGAAGGCGGGTGGACGTGGTCCAAATGAATTCATTATGTAAACACGGTAATGATGTAATGGGAATGGATGAGTGGGCCGCGCCACGAGCGACTTGCGAGTTACGGCGCGATGTCAGATTTCAGCCGGTGATCTAATGCCTAGCGGCTAATCCTCATTATCGGCATAGCTGATCGATAACACAATTAATCATCCATAAAACCTCGGGGAAGGGATCGGGAGCCAGGTTGGCTGCAGGATGGGAGGAAGGGAGGGCGGAGGCTGTGTTGGAAGTTAGTAAGGACAATGCAACGCGGGACCCTCTCTTCGTCCTGACCACATTCAATGCAAATACACTGTATATCAAAAGAAAAATGAACTTAAAATGACCAACACAACGGTATCGCTAACTTGATTATAAGGTTATGAAATACATGTAGGTATCTGTAACAATATCAGGCCTATGTGTCAAGCTTCAAATCCATGTGTAATGCTATATAACATTATAAATTCGACCTGCGTGGCTGGCTGAACTTTCGGGTTAAAATGTCGATACAAAGACCTGGCGAGAGGTCCATAGTGGCAAACAGCGTACTGGGAATAGAAAATGCCAACCCATGGCATTAGACAGTGAACGGGGCACAAGGTAACACGAGGCCAAGTAGGAGCTTCCCGGAGATCACAGACCCCAAGGAGCGTAGGGCAAGTTTGGTGTGAACTTAGCAGAATGGTAAGCAACGCTGGTGGCCTACCATGTTCAATGGTAAGTGACACTGATGGCCAACCATGTTCAATGGTAAGTGACACTGATGGCCAACCATATTGAATGGTAAGCAACACTGATGGCCAACCATGTCCAATGGTAAGCAACACTGATGGCTAACCATGCTCAATGATAAGCAACACTGATGGCCAACCAGGCTTAATGGTAAGAAACAGTGATGGCCAACCAGGCTTTATGGTATAAGCAACACTGGTGGTCAGGCCAGTTAATGTAGGCCAAATGGAAGTGAAAGAAACATGATTTTAAAACTTTGACGCTCGTAGCAAGACTTCCACCAGTGTAATACTTCTTGCATTATTCATACTCAGAAGTCAGGAATTGCCTGGCTGAACTTTGTGAACAGCTTATCATTTCGGAAAGAATTGGGTGCGGTAATGGATGTTTTAGGTGGAGTTTTACATTTGAAAAAAGTTAACTTTTCCCAAAAAGACGCCCCCACCACAAATGCAATACATAATCATAAACACACATTCTGCGACAAGGCAGGATATACCAGCCATTCCCACGAACCAAGACGCATTCTTTTTTCCGCCAGGACAAAGACCCCCCGTCGTGAAAGTGTGCATCCAGTTTGTTATGGCGACTTAGCTGGGCCAGGCGGGGGTTTACACACAGGTGCTAAAGATCCAAGGACAGTGGGGAAAGGCACACCAGTGCAGGTGCACGGCGACTCGGTAGTACCTGGTTTCATTAGGCATAACATGGGGGGTGGATGGAAAACAAAAAGGTGTACATTGCTTCCAGGAAGAGGGGACCAGGTCCACCTGGCACCCTGCCTTGACCGAAGGAACCCTTTAAGTTTTAATAGGAGGAAAGGGAGGTGGACGCATGCAATAACCCATCCGCTGGAGACATTTGAATAACGATAAAAAAACAAGGGGTTATGTTATGGGAAGTGTCCCAATCATAATCAATGTGGAATTATTTCATGATCAAAGGCAATTATCTTGCTTGTTGATGTCATTTTAGTTAATGGTAAAATGATAGAGATCAGACGGCGCTCACTAATACCACTTAAAAGAGAACACGGCTTTTCCAGAATAGCGCTTGGGGAAAAACATAGAACGATGGAAATACTCACCTTTGACGGGCGCCGTTTCTAAGAATAGCGCCCAGATAAAAAGAGAGAAAGCAGTCGACCATACAGCAGGCTAGATAAAGTTTTGGTAGAAGAAGAAAAAGTCAGGAATCTCTCGGAGGGAGGCGGTTCTCACACCTCCAGACGCCGACGTCGATCTTGAAAAGAGAGAACTCGTTGGTTCTAGTAACATACTTGGTGCTATATATATGAACATGTATGAGGGCACGTGTGGGGAGGGAGTGTTGGTCACGTCCTCCTATATTATCAGCTGGAATCTCCACAACAAACGTGGGAGTTTGTCTGCTCCTTCCCTATGTTCTCTGTGGCGAATGGCTGAACATGCTTCAAAGCCATATTCATAACTTAATGCCTCTAGCGTGTAGCCAAAATCTTCTGGTTCTGACTCCTCTGCAAGACCGACATGGCATGATACTGATAACTTAATTCTTATAGCAGATAAGGTTTGTTGTAACTCTTGCTCTTACAACATTCTGCTTCGTTTGGCACTCTTAGGCATCCGATTGTGATACCTGGATCTTTGATAAAAGATTCCGGTTTCTACACACTCCTATACAACCTCTGGGTTTGGGCGTTTCCTCCTTATCTACGGAATTTGTAAACTTTGGAGTTTACAGTAATAAAACAGCATACAGACATAAGTGTTCTTGGCTAGAACCCCAGGTTTGGATAAAGAGTCATTTGATTGCCCAATTCAGCATTGACCTTGGCCTAGAAATAGGCCTAAGTGTAGTCAAATTGTATTGTATACATAGTCCTGCTTGCCTTTTTTTCTGGGAGCAATTACACGCATTTCTACGCACGACTGATTTGCTCGACGTTGGTCTCCTGGGCCAGGGAGGGGCACCCTGGAGATGGGCTGTGCACGTGATGAATGGGCGAGTTACACCGAGCTACTCCCAATCTGCTCACAGATAGAGATAGAGGGACCAGTAGGCGCAGGGAGACGGGCAAAGAAACTGGGCAAAGATATCAAAAAGTCTGGAGAGGGTGTGAGAATGGGTAACATCTTGCTAGTGACAAACGGAAAGATTGTTTAGAATAGGCTGTTTCCTGTTCTATAAATACAACAATTCTGGGGCCCCGAAAATACAGAATGATAGATGATTTGCCGTAAACCGACAAGCAGATCTGCAGATATAAATGGAGAGAGCCAAAGAGGACTGGTAAACCGAGAGGGATATCTGGGATAAACAGCTGATGTAGGGAGGATGGGAGTGGGAAGCGGCAGGGATGGGTGTAGGCTGTGTTAATGGGGTTATACAGGAGACTACCAGCAGGCTCCGATTGTTGTATAATCCACCCCACTGTGCGGGACTGGTCAACAGGCATTCCTCCGGGCGCCAGCAACGCCCTCTGTGTACATATACAACATAGTCGGTGCGGCTGCACGTGGAACCAGTTGGTGTATATCTCTACTACCCCAGCCTCCCGACGTTCTCTGCTATGTCGAGGCATCCGCGCACACCGCCCCAAAGCTCTGGCTGCTGAGAGGGAGTCGCATACGGTATAGTGTTGGCTCAGAGCAGATTATCCTCTCCCTGATCCGCTCCTGTGGCCGGCCGCTTAACGCGATCCATGACGCAACACTATGGGACCCCGCCAGGGCTTTGCATTCTAACCAGCAGAAGAGATGTAGATCCCAAAACATGGGCTTAATCTAGCAGATCCGGTTGTCAAATATCTCTGAGCTGAATGGCACCCGTCAACATGGGCTTAAATGCACTTCTGCGAGTAGATTATGGCCATTAGGACACTTTTCATATTGATTATTAGCTATGCACCAATTACTGTTACAGCTATTTTAGGTATGTTACGTGAATAAGCAAGGGCGATCGGTAATTCCATAACTGGACTGTCTAATTGGGCAATAAGTGAGGGCTAGCATGGGTCAAGTGAATCTGACCAGAAGATGTGCCGACAGATCTATAAGAAGAAGCTATTGCAGGTAATAGTAGGGTAGATCATGAATTCAGTCATGAAGCTGTGAAAACAAATTGTGTTAATAGTTGCAAACTGACATACTGGTTTTCACTACCCGCATCTAGAAACTCCACTGACACCGTTCTAATTCAACCTTTAAGATTCCTTCTACCCATTGGCCGAGTATAATTTAACTTGAATTTAAACATCATACGCTCCTGTGGTTAGTTATGAGCCGTAAATGTCTTTTTTTCTAAGATATTATGATTTGTTATACCCATCCCTTGGCGTCTACTGATAAAAAGTAGAGCTAGCACGAACGAGTTTCTGTATGAGTTAACCGTTGATGTATAGTGGAAACATTAACTTCTTTCATGAAACTCGGGAAAGGCCCACACTGAGCCCTGGCAATGTTTTGAGAGATAAATAGTATGTTTTTATATGAGGACAAAGGGTCCTCTGGCGCCTCCCTACTACAAGGGTGAAAGAGGGAGAAGAAGGAAGAGGGATCTCAGTGGCCCCTCCTACACCTTTCCTCCAGACCTCCCGGGGCCCCATGCCCACATCATTCACACTGGAGAGTGTCTGTGGCGTACATTCTTGGCTTGGTCTGGACCTCCGCCAGTACTACTCCATCCACTCTACAGCCAAAGTGACTGATTTTCCTGGAGCAGTCAGTATAGAGTAGGAAGCTAACGTCAGGTGTATGGTATGAGGTCTGTAAATGGTCCACCCCACATAAGCTAGTGTACGATGTATCACTTCCAACTACAGATGTATACATTCTTTATAGATAGAAGATAAAATAGGCTACACTTATCGTTAGAAAACTGTATGCAATGAAGTACAGTAACATACAGACATTCTGCGTTTAACAACTATTTGAGGGACCGGCAAAAATTACATTTTTATATGTACATGAATTTACGTCAATAGTGCGAACGTCTATCTGCCAGAAAGTACTGATATGTTCACGAAAATCGTTGATTGCATTGTTTGTGAATTGAGCAAAAATGTGTATAGAACGAAATGGAGTATGTTTGGAGTATGTGCCTACTGCTTTGGACGACGTCTAAGTCCAAAAAATGAACTACAGTTTGCGGTTTTCTATGATTTATCGCCTAACACTAGTCTGAATTCAGGATGTCCTTTTTGAATTCGTGTTTTTTTTGCATTCGGTCACATAGAGCCCAGTAAGACACAGACAGCCAAAGTTTAAACTTGGCTTGTTCCAATGTAACTGGATCTGGAATTTTATAGATGCGAATCTTGAAGTCATGCAATGCTCTACATGGTAGTTTAAGTATTCTGAAACCTCAAAGTAACGGTAACACCGATGATTTATGTTGCCTTTTAGTTCATACCATCGGGTATCTTATCTGCACAAATCATCAATTCATCATAGGCCTATACCACTGAACCACCAATTGCCACCAATGACTAACCATTGCAATAAGAATTAAACATGCAACCAGGTCTTTAGTGCCAAGGTTATGTAAAACATTGGTAAATAAACACGAGCTCATTGACGTCAGTTAAATAGTACGTAAATAAATTTGTCTTCGTCAAACAATTAGAGCGTAGATAATGTGGGGATATATAATTTTTTCGGATTACACAATCTCTTATACCATGTTTTCATGTGGACAACCACGTCTTAGAATTCCTAATTTATGTAATAGTTCCTAGTACACGCTACTCTTTATCCTACAATTGGTGCTGATGACCTGGCTGTACACAATGAGTCTAGATTACTCCAGTAGGTGATCCAGGTGCCCAATGTTTCCATAGTAACATACCTGGAGGTACGCTGGCCTCGATCTGGCAGCAGGGAGTAAGCTGGCTCGGGCCGGAACTGAGGTTATGAATGGGATCGGGTGGTGGGTAGTGCCCCCTGCTGCCGTCTCCTCCAGTACCCTCCCGCCTTCAACTCCAGGACCCCCTCCGCCCCAACCCATTTCAGCCTATCCCTCCCAGCGAGCCCCCTGCCTACCAGTTCAGTCAAACTACCCGTCCCCTCAGCCCGCCCCTTCACCTTCTTACCTGGCCCATTCACCGTGGAGGAATGTACCTTTGCCCACCTGGAGGGAGTACTACAACACGCACTACCTCCCTAGAACATACGCCGTTTTCTCTTTAGGGCCAGGTGCGAACGATTTCTTCTAATGTTCCTGTCAGCTCACACGCATCTTACCTTCAATTATGATAAATTATTTCTATGAATATGTAGATAGATTTAAAACTCATAGTATTTTGTTGACTACACACTGCCAGTTCCCCACTCCCGTTCCTATTATGTACACAACGCAAAACTGTCTGTTCCTTACTGCAGGAGATCTTAGCATCCCTCTACCTTTTTTGCATCAAGATGAACAACAATATCGTAGCACCTGCTCACATAATTCCATTCCGCAATATCCATAAGACATAATTTTTTGCTTCTCCTAACGCTATCATATAGCCTGGTTACTTTAAAAACGCACTTCTATGATATGATCCTGATTGATGATTGAGTGGGGTTACACGTGAGCGTGAAGCCATCCTGATCAATCCATCCTTAATTGGAGGGGGTGACTACCAAAGGTTTAGGTTGGTCGGAGAAAAAGAACTAGGGTTAATTAGTTTTGTTTCTGATGTTAAGCCTTCAAATCCACACTGAGCACAACATAGTGAGATCAAAGTATTATGAAAGAGATTTAAGACCTTTCGAATTGAAACGTTGAAAAGTGACATATTAGGCCTATGGTTTCATAATTTCCATATATAAATTATGTGTGTTGTGTAATCAAAAGAGTATGCTCCTTAGATTTTAAATTTTTCTCATCTTTGGACTAACACAGCTAGCACAAACCGAAAATACCAGGTTTTACAGATTAGAAAAGTCTTCTTAGAAGTGCAGGCTGGCATTCATCATTCTCAAGTTTCCATATCGACTTCGACTTAAATAGAAGCTCACTCGTCTGAGCGACCTGGGCATAGTCTAATGTTCAGAACGATGAGCTGTAGCAACAGCTCGCTGTTCCGTAGCCCCACTTGTTCATCACGTCGATAACACTGCCTACCTTCCGCTTAGCAGCAGGCCATAGCTTGACACAGATAATGAGTTTCCAGGCAGTGATCACAGCTGCAGTCAAATAGGATTTTCTTCTGAGTGGGAGATCAGTCTATATAAATACAGCCGGCCGTAACTAGGGTTTAAGGATCGATGCACCAGTCGAGGGATGTGAACTGAGTAGAGGTTGAGCAGTTATTTAACTAGCATCCCTTCTTCTTGAAGTAGACGCTTTGAATATTCGATCTCATGATTGAGGGCTACAGGAGGATCCAATAAACTGGTTCAAACCCCATCTATGCAGGACGGAGGACAAGTGGTAGCATCGCTGGTATTATGTGTCCATTTTACCATACGGTTTCTCCGTCGAGATAATTACATGTTTCCAATTACCGTAAAAAACATTGGGTGGGAAACACTAGTACTCACTCTCTTGTGTATTGCGAAAAGCAGATGAATGGTTTAACGATCTATCTGTTTGGAAATGAACACATTTCATAACCATTCGAAAAATCCATAGAGCATATATACACTGCGCCTTGTTCTGTTTTCTCAATAACAGGACGCTTCTTCGTTTATCAATAAATCTCGCCTCACTTTGCTATACCATATAATAGACACAATTACTCTCTGTTAGCCATGTCCGCGCCCATATAGCGCCAAGTAATCAATGTGGGACATTCCCTCTTTGAGGAGGCCGAGGAGAAGGCAATTGCTGTTTGCAGGCGGCATGCAATGAATTACCACGAGGTGTTTACCTATCGATATTATCAATGTGCCCACGGTGGGGCCGGCGTCGTTGGTCCCTGCTGGCAGTGCGTGTAGCAGCATCACCTGCTCGACCCTGCATGTTACAAATGAAACGTGAGTGATGCGATCCACGCCCGTCCACCGCCGACTGGTGTCTTTCCCAGCCCCCGCCAAATGGGACCACAATGGGCCAGGGTCAACGGACTGAGCCGTTCGCACCAAACTGCTGTGCTGAGCTGCTCGGCCGCACACAGAGAACGCCACCTATTTGGTATGATCGATGTCCTGGAGCATGTTGAGTGGGGGGAGTCTAGGGGTCAGCAGGGCAAACATGCGTGGTTGAAAGCTGAGGAACCCGGAATTAACAATTTCGTAGGAGTAAACTTTAATGCACTTTCTTTCTTCGCTCGAGTCTGTTTTTCTTAATAATCTTTTTTTTTGGCAACTACAAGGTTGGGTTCTTTTTAAGTTGTCTTGTTGTGGGTGTGTTTACTTGGCTCTCCGCTGGCGAGAATGGCGCCGCTTGCATGCTCACTTGGGCTTGGAGGAGTGGCAGCGACCGTGATTTAAATGTAATCAATCAAGGTGGGATGGCGTCGGGGCCGCAGCTTCATGTGCGTGCAGCAGTGGTTGGAGCGGCGGCAGCAGTAGTGATGTAGTGCTCACATCATACTCACGTGAACAAGCGCCTATTGCAAGCGATTAGTCCCGGGATGTGGGCACTTTGGGTAGAGTGAACACCAGAAACCTGACAGGTCAATGATATTCAGCAGTCGTCCTGTCTAGTATCATAATGCAGCTCTTTTCTACTACTATAAACTTACTATACTTGACAAAATAGTCCCAGAAGAGCGTTGGGAGTGTTATTAATTGTTCACACAAGTATGGCGCAGTCTGTTTCCTCTTACGAATTCTCATATGCTTTTGTATCCTCGTTGTTTATTCCTAATCTCTAATATTCAGAAACGTCTACCGACCATGCCCGATCTCTTTCATGTGTCTTTACTCCCCACTTCTCCTCATTCACATAGCCCCCCCGACCACGTCCCCCTCCTACATCTCCTCCCTCCTGGGCCCCGTACCCCCGTACACGACTATACAAGCCTTCCGTGATGTGAGGAATCAGTAAAGCCGAGCCTAATCAACTGGTGGCAAAGTTCCGCTTTGATCACGGTCGTTTGGGGCCGCTGCGAGCGTCGGGCCCCGACCGTATTTGTAGTCAATTATGCCAGCCATCGGCGACCAGCTACCTTCATCATCGCTATGCCACTCTGAAAGGTGGTATTGCACTAGACGACGTGAGCTGCGATATGATGATGCCGCAAAGAAATCGCACATTTTAGAGACAACATTATTTGTCATACATGTATTTGAGACACTCCAAATTGCCAATTTTTAACAATCATATCACTGTGTGCGAATTGTCTGTAATATTTCCATTTTGCGCCGATATCACAGCTCAAGTCGTGTAGTGTAATAGGGCCATCACTGAAGCCACCTCAGCAGCGGCGGCGATGGCGGCGCCACCATACTCGTTCCTGTGACGACGACGCCAACGACAACCACCACCCGATAAGGGCTGAGGGACCAGAACCCAGGAGGAAGGCAGCGTCCCCGAGGAGAGGCTCTCCACCCCCCTCAACATGGATTATCCGTCGCTTGTCTTCCTGTGCTGGTGGCCGGCAGGCGCACGTTGGTGGACGCGGCACCAGCGGTGGGGCCGTGTTTGCCCAGTAAAACAATATGCCTTTGAAGATGAATATTGGAGGAAATAGATCGATGTCGCCGGGTCGGTGACACACAAACAGGCGCACACTCTGGGCCTGGAACCGGGACACTGCTATAGAGCACACAGTCAGACAGACTGTTACTAAAATGCACACTGTCAGGGACCTTGCGTTTATTCCACAGACAGTTACTAATATGCACACAGTCAGGGACCTTGCATTTATCCCATAGACTGTTACTAAAATGCACACAGTCAGTTACCTTGCGTTTATTCCACAGACATTTACTAAAAGTCACACAGTCAGGGACCTTGTTTTTATCCCACAGACTGTTACTAAAATCATAGAGATACATACGAAATACACACTAAAAGGAATGCTGAAAATACAGATTTAGGTTTCAAAAATACCCACAGACATAGCTAGGCTCAGATGAATAGGAAAATATAAAAACAACTCCATTGAGGGCGTATCACCTGTCTCCGAATCCAGGGTGAATCTAGTAAATGCAATTTTAACTAGTAAACAAAGGTATCGTTATCACAGGAGCCCTTGGCAATGACTATTTAATCCGATACTTTACCGACTTTCCCTAATTAGCTCATGGTGAATCACCCTATTCTCTTTCCTGGTTAATGAATGTACCGTTGCCACAATAAGGGACTGTGTATATGTATATAAACTACCTAGTGGGGCATTTTATTATTAGACAGAGGAGTGTGAGGATCCAGGATGACTGCCAGGGAGGAGGTTGGATCCTTACTAACCAATGAGAAGGAGATATGCATGGGGGAAAGCAAGGTGGCTTGAGCCAGGACGGTTTCGTGTCCCTCACACTCTCCATCTCCGCTCGTTTTCACCCTCCGCCCCGCGAATCACTTTCTCCACTCCAACCAGAACCAGAAATCAATAAAAACCACCAAGCAGATAAGGAGGACACGTGAAGACCACTACACCTATTGTCTATATCCGCCGCCACCGCCGCAGGCTGTCCGCTTTTTCTATTGCTGTAACCGATAGCAGCGTGTGTATGGGGTCTCTCACAGGGGAACTAAATAAACACGCCCAAGACTCCAAACCAAAATATCCGTAGAACTGATCCACGCTAGCCACAACGGTGGGAAACGGAGAAAAAAAAGGTGGCAATTTGCAGCAATTTGCAGATCTTGGATGGAAGCGCGAAGGGCGTGTTTGAAGATGCTGTTATCATTGTGGAGGTAACTTTCGTCGATTGCAGGCGTGAATAGAGCCCTTTGATAGCGAAGAGAGGCTGGCTGCGATGGAGTGGAGGGAAACTGAAAGACCATTGTTATGATCTCTTGTTTGGTAGCTGATTTGAATGAACGCTTGCTGTAGAGGGAGGCATTGGGAGGCGGCATGTGTGAATGGATCGTGATGATAACGTGAGGATGGCGATGCCTAAATACTTTGCCACTGGGTGTTTCTGGCGAGAGGACATAATGTAGGTTTCATGGAGCATGGGAGTGGCACAGCATCGGCATTAATGGGAGGCAAGCCGAGGACAGCAATGTGGGACGTAGTAGTAGATTGATTGGCAATATGAAGCATAACACTCAGCTTTTAAAGGATGTAAAATCTGGGGCAAAAACTGGGGCAATGCTATAGTATAAAATTCGTAATGTTTGATTGTTTGTGGCCCATGTAACAGATGTAATTCTTAAATGTGTTTCAACATGATTTAATAGTGTTTATTACTATTAATTGATTAAGTTTTTAAGTTTGCAGAATTGGAATAAATGGGTTTGGTAGGAAGGTATTATTATTATAACAACAGAAACTTGCGAACCTCAGCTCAAAGGACTACATTATCGGCCATATATAAGATACTATTTCTGCGGCCTGTCGCTGTATAGGTGAGCTGTATTGTCCCAGGGTGATGGCAGAGGAATGCATCCATCATACGGGCTGTGCAGGCCGTACATAGCAGCCTTTATGCCTTCAGTATAGTGATGCGGTCGGTTTTGATCAGGGCACTGGGGTGGGGGTGGGGTCGCTGATATTGTGGCCGGGATGGCGGCAGAGCTATGGGCGGCCGTCACCTCCTCTCTCCGGGCCTTTGGTGGTTGGGCCATGTCCCCCATCAAAGATTAATGCTGCAGGTGGGAGGTGGGCGTTGGGCAAGTGTAGTCGGCGTGGCCCGCGGAAAGGTAACATGGCCACCAGTCGGCCGCACTCATGAATTCGTAATTATTTGCTGATGTTGAAGAAAAGCTCTCCTGCGCATCCTATACTCTAAGCATTTTCCCTCCAAAACGGAGAAGAAAAGAATCACGAATGCACCGTGCAGCTTCCACCCATTTTTACCCCATGTGATATTATTTGACTTTACAATACTGGCGTGCAACCTCTCCCGGCGGCGGTACTACCACTGCAATAAATACAATCCATATCGGCCATTTAACCTCCATGGCGCGTTTCAATAGAGAGCGATGCCAGTTTGATTATCAACAGGGCGAACGCGGCGGTGGTGACAGCTCCGGCAACGATGAATGAAAAATGTCACCGGCTTTTCATTTCAATATAATTCCGAGTTGGGCCGCGGCTGCAATGTAAAGATGGCCTGGGCGATATGAAGCAGGCGCCAGAGGGCGTGTATAGACGAAGTCATATAGCTGGATGTAGAGGTAAATGGCCACCATACACAACCTGTCGCTGTTTTGAAAAACATTTCAGGGAAATGGAAGGGAAATAAGGTGCCTCAAATTGTATGGGACGCGTATCGATCTGAGTGTGTAAAGGTTGCAGGAGCAATATTTCTGGTGGTGCACTGCGATACAACGTGACAGTACTACCTATAAACCCTTTCAAACGTCCCTTTGCAATCGCTCACCCACCCACCTAAATACCCACCCACACCCTGGAGAATACACGTGTCAACCCCTGACCATTTCCTATGTGATTGGGTGGGCGCTTGCCTCCTGACAGGGATCCCATCGATGGAGGTTTAGCACCGCGAAGACGACCGTCTTACAGAACCCAGTTGACACGTACTGCCATGACCGGGGGGCAGGAGGAGAACAACTAACGTGGGGGCTGGGCGATGGGAGGTGGGGTTCAATATTAGCAGCATTTTGTTGGAGGTGGGAGGAAGAAGGAAGTAGACATGGAGATGGGTCATGGGTACCAGCCATGTGGAAAATGATACTAAGTTGGCGTGAGCAAGAATCTTTTCACACACATATCTGAATGCAGACACAGGGCATACAACTCTTGGGTTCTGAGGATACGAAAATACAATGGCTTTTGCTTATGCTTGTCTTTCCTATACAAAAAGGGAGAACCGATGTGACATTTGGATCTTGAAAGACTACGAAATTGTTGCATTCTTATTGGTCCAATTTGATGAAGAGCACAAAAGATGTGCCTCAGTAAAAGTACTGACTATCGGCTACTGGCTAGTACTAGTACTGATTACTAGATAGTACATGTACTGACTACTGACAGCTAGTACTAGTCAGGTAACATTTCCTTGCAGCAGCTTGGTCTTTCTGGCTGGTTTCTGGCAGGGGTATTGACCGGCAGGGTGTGACCAGCGCAGGCTGCTGGCACCAGTCGCCGCTGGTCGTCGCCTGCTGCTGGTAGCCGCAGGTTCTAATGAATTATGAACCTCTTCTCCCCTCTGGGCCCAGAGGTTATTGGAGTCGTGACGACCCACAAACATACAAAGTCAATAGTCCAGTTCCAAGAAACTGTCGCCATCAAACATCATATCCACCTAACATTGGCGATTGTGTTTGGTAATAACGTCACTTTGGGTTGACCAGATCTATAATCAAGCCAATTCAAAGACTTAATTGAACAATTCGTACGTATGTACATCCTCGCTGGTGCCATTGCTGTATTATATAATTACAGCAGATCACTATGTTTCAAATTGGGGTTCAATGTGAGGTGGCGAAAATAGTGAGTCATGTTAAAATGTGAACAAACATGCAGAGAAAAGCAATGCCAGGTGGCAGTATAACGTGAAAGCCTTGCGTGGCCGTGTCTGACTCAGTGACTGCAAGTGTGGATTAATGTAGCCTGGTCAACTTGTCATATGCTGGGGTTATACAGATACAGACCAATCAGAGCACTAAGGGGATCCCTTGTCCAGCTCCGACATCTGAATGTAAGGTCTGGCTGTCTCTTATCATCTGACAAACTAACCCGCTTAAAATGGGACCGAGTTCCTGTAATCCGAATACGAATTAGGTAGTTTAATTTGAGGGAGTTCGGAATTGAATTAAAGGTGACAGAGCATTACCTTGATTTGAAATCTGTTGAAATGTGCATCTTGTAAGATATAGGTTTTAATTTCATAAATAACTGGAAAATACAAGGATTTGTCAGTTTCATTTGCAATAAATCTGTGGATGAATGCAGTCTTATTTAAACCATTATTAACAGTAAAACAAAGTGGCTTACCTCAAGCTAGAAAATCAGCAATTTAAAGCATCGAATATTATTTTTTTTTCTAAATGTGAAAGATGTGATGTAACCAATATTGAAGCCTCAGCCAGCTGCATAATCACATAATTCAGAAACCTTATGTCGATCATATTGCAACTTTCCCGATAAAAAAGCATTTACAAAATGCCACATTTCCAATTGTAATAATGACAAAATATTGGACGATTATAAGAAGCTTCCGGGAGGCGAATATTGTTTTGACAAGCTCGTGGGCACCGGTGCTGAGAGATAAACCCAAAATACGGAGAAGGATTTCTTTCAGAAAATTGTTCATCACGAGTTGTTGATTAGGTCCTAATAAGACAAGTACGGTTCACGCGCTGCAAACCGAGATCGTGATTTTCCGAATCGTTTCTAGTAGAAAATTAGTTTAATTGGAACAGACAACATCAATCCCGAATCAGTAGGTGGAAGAAACTTGAGGTATTTGATGATTCATCAAATAATATTTTGACACACTTTCGTTACACAACTGCCCTTTGGGAGGTGACACTTGCCAAAGGCAAAGCTCTTATGCAGTTGCTATGGTAGCCAGGATATGTCACAAAAAAGACAGAATCCCAGAATCAAAGCAAAATACAACGTTCTGGAAATTGATGTTTTTTGGGAATAACCAGCAATGGGCAGCACAAAACGTCCCGTAGATTCCATATTGGACAGGCTGAGATTTTTATTTATACGCTGATTTCGCCCAAGGAAATGAATAACTGATTCAAAAACCTTTAAATCGGACGCGATATCCAATCCTTATCTGAATTTTTCATAATGCTGGATGGAATATTCAGTAGGAAAATGGCGTGGTAGTTCTCGGTCACATTATGCAGATTTGCAAATAGTGTATTACACGTGCAATAAAGCAGGGGAATAGCAAGCTGTACAATAATGCCATGCACAATCTGGGTGTAAAAACATTTCACAATTTGTTTATTTCTTGGAAAGGAAATAGATCTTTTCCTTCAATGTAAATTTATGTACTTTAAATACCATCCAGGTTAGCTACCTTTTACATGGTTGCTTTGGGATAACGTCTTTACTATAGCATGACCGGTCTTCAAAGAAAGAAAAAAACACTTTATTTTGGCACTGGCGTGTGCTTAACCAAATGAGTTATCCTATCTCGTCTACGTAATACAATCTTTGGCATTCTGAAACACACCTACATCCTGTTCATCACATGAAAATGAAACTCACTGACATAATTGTGAAATATGTCTCAAGTAATTAATGAGTGTTATTGAAAGCAAGGTAGAACGTCGTTGCTATAGTATGTTGGATATTAATGCAAGAGACGTATGTTTTCAATTCCTCTTGTGGTTTGTCCTGACTGACACAGTCACGATATTTACACAGAGATTATGTCAACAGGGATATTCAATGGCAACTCAGATTCCCGTTCATATTTAATACAGTACGCTAAAAAGTAGCAAACAGGCCAGAAGAATATGCTTTTGTGACAAAGATTTTTTCATCTCAAATAGCTCACCCCATGCCTGAAGATTCGTCAGCTGTTTACATAGACATTTATGGCACTCGGATGAGATGACCTTACACGTTTCTTTGTGTCTGTACCGAATGAAATCTGTCGAGGCAGATAAGCATAAAGAAACTTCAATCAATGCAATACGCTCGAGTCTGGCATCACCCACCCTTTCTGTAGAGGCTTGTGTGCCAGGGAGCTTTCCATTGGGGCAGACTAAGGGCGCTCTCCTGGCTGGCTAGGGGGTCTGGGATCTAGCCGCAGGTTATGTGTACCCTTCATGCGTCTCTAATCCAGCAAACCCAACTACTTCAGCCAGCTTCTGGTCTTATCCAATGGAGTGATGAATTCCTAACACCATATGTTTTGGGTCAGGCGGCTTCTAAGAGATTTGAAAATCTTTGACAATACAAAGCAGCCGAATAGGCACACGTTACGACATTGCCCTAATCTTAAGCCGTTCCTAAGTGGTTCAACGCTTACCCAGGAGGAGGGATTTAGGGAGGGATTATCCTTAGATGGGCGAAAAACGAAAGTTTAGTCAACACCATTCCTTGTCTGGTTTTGTGGCCTTGTGCTCAGTAAGCAACAATTGAATGTAGTTAACATGTTTTCTTATGCCGTTTTCACCTAATGTCCCTACACAATGTCCAATGAAAGTTTCTACAGATGTGTGATTTTAATTCCTCACTCCAACTTGTAAACTTCACTATGCTGTCTGGTAATGCGATTATGGCCCCTGTCTGAATTGCTGGCGGTGGTGAACGTGGATTTACGACCAATCAGAAGCCGATATTACATGTACATGTAGCCGGGACACTGTGGCTTCCATCTGTAGTCTCGTGGGGTTTGGGAGCCACAGTCGGGGAATTAACAGCGAGAGGTGGAGAGAATGCCCTGAATTATGCACGCCCTTTTATTTTAGTGACTTCATATTTCATCTCAGGGCTAATTCAGTTATAGCACCGCCTCTCTTTCCCAACGTATCTCAGCTCTGCGTGTCTGTACTATAGCGTCTATAGAAGTAAGGTGCAGCATGGTGCCAGGCGCAATTCTTTATTTAGTCCTGGTTGGATTTGTATTGAATGTGATGGCTTACGCTTACGGTGAAGCTTTGCTGCAAGTTGGGTGTATAGCAAGAAAGTGCCCAGTTCCCACAAACACCCCACAGCACCTACCCACATATCCAGCCAGCCAATCGGGCCAGGCGACTGCAGGTACAATGACTTCATCGCTGTGCCGTTCAATCATGATAGTCCTATCGTGAACCGTCACCTGTCAATAGCCCATAACTGAAGCGAGAACGGGACGTTGGAGAAGTGGTATTGGGGGCGAGGTGGTTGGGTGGTGGGGAGAGGGGGTGTCCTGCATCTAGACTCCTTGGGAACACCGCTATTGGTGACGGCCTGTGGTATGGTCCGGATCAAGGACACTCTTAGGCAATATAGGCCTATATATGAGTTGCTCGTGACCCATTCCCCCATTTCCCCATTCTCCCGTGTCCCTACCTCTACCCCAATAGGGCTGAGGACACCCAACCCCAACAGCCATTGGGGGCTGGTGTCTCAATACATCTTCGGTTCCTAACCCCCAACTGGTGCTGTATCCCACCCACTGTCCACAGTGGACCCCTTCTTGGACCCGTTCCACACTGTTCCTCACTTAGACAAGAATTCCCGCCAACAATGGCAGCAGCGGGCAGTCGGACTACTCAGCAAAAAAGAGAAGGAAAAAAGAAAAGTAGGAGGAAAAAAAAGATTGAGGTCCTGTAGACAGTGCTGGAGGAGAAATTGGCCATAGCGGATTGGCCCCTAGATCCAAAGTGTCAGGCGGCGCCCGCTGAGATTCCAGGCTGAAGCCCCCTCCCTCCTCCAGTACCCCTCCTGCTCCATCTCCTCCAGACGGGCGCGGCACTCTAGGTACAGAGGCCCGGCTTTTATATATGACTTACACTTTGCTCTCTAGCCGCCATGGAGAGGGCTAGATAAGCCGAACTGGGCGCGGGTCATGGAAAGGGGTGGCTGGTGGCGAGGGGGTAGGCAGTGGGAACAGAGGCTGCCTGGGATCTTGGCTTAGCTTTAGCAGGGCCGGGCCCGTCAGAATGCACCCATAGCACCCAGTCTGGTCGGCCTGCCTGAAGGGGCTGTCCCGGTTCAGAATGGGGGATGTCCTTCCGCTACACTGGATCCACCCTTGCCTGCCCCACAATATCGTATCGCGGCGAAACTGTTGACTTGTAAACATATCCATTATGAACCCATGCCGCTAGCAATATCTTGGCCTTACACCAGACCTTATCAAAGCAGCTCTGACGTGTGATTCATAGTCATATTAGATTATGCTTTTTAAAAGTGTCCGTGTTTTGATATTAGACATATTTGAATGTAAACACGACTATTGACTAGGAGTTTTTGGTTTAGCTTGGTAATCAAAAAGCATGTTGTTGATGAACTATAATTTAATTCAAAATCAATAATCTATTAGCATAGCATGATAAAAATGCAAATCTTTTACTGCATCAACTAATGGATGACCGACATAACCTCACCAACTGCAGTATACACCAACATAATAGCCTAGAAAAGGGCTTGTTGTAAACCACGACTTGAATCGTATGAAAAAAAGACATAGAAAAAGAACATGAAAAAGGATGGAGGAAAAAATGTAAATGTATGACCGAGGAATGTTTCCTGGGTGGGTAGTAGAGGACTAGCCTTTTGGATCCGGTGAGGGATCCTTGCTAAGCCGGCTGGCCGGGCGGAGGGGGGGGGGGGGGGGGGGGGACAGGTCCGTGGACCCAGGCCCAGTGAGCATGAAAAATATTACCCTTGGGACTTGTGTACGTAAACTAAACACCGGGGAGAGGAGTGCAGGTCGCCGACAGTGGAGGCCGGCCAGTTTATTTTGCAGGCAATCTGGGCGATTATATGGTTGAATGGCAGCGGGGATGGGGCCCTAAGGGCAGTTGCCTTGAGGGGGTCGGACCTCCCTGAGGGCATTACGACCCGCCGGTGAGGATAGGGCCGCAGGGAGCAGGATTGTTAAGCCCTTTACAACACGGGGCTTAAAGGGATCATTCGCCAGTCTACAGACCTGACAGGGGTACAGCAACAATGTAAAGTGGCCAGATTGCGCGAGAGAAAAGGCAGGGGAGACAACACTTAGAAGTAATTGCTGTCTAATCAAGATTAAGGAGGATAGGAATTATAGCTGTTCCCTTGTGTAGAGAAGATTTAAATGAAGAAAAATTAGTTTTAATATATAAGAGAATGTAACTGGCGTTTATCAATATGAATGTGGTAAGTATATAAGGACGGAGATGTTAGACTGCAATGTCGATAAAATTAATGCATTTGTCCTACGTCATCAGCCTAAATGTTTAACTGGGTCAGGGATCATAGAAAACCATCAAAATGAATACATTACAGATCAGAAGAAAAAAGTAAGTTTATATTTTCAGACAGACACTGACAATGCCACTCATTAATCTTGTTGATAGTGTTATGCTGGTCATTATTCTGTAATCGATGGCCTGTTTTTATTCTTTTATTTTCAATCGGTACCTCGTGCAATACAAGTAGTGTGTGTAGGTGATGAGATCCACTATCTTTAATAATGGGGTCAAGGGGTGACGTCATTGATAATCTTCGCTTATCAGTGAAATGTTATGAAATCAAATTTCTTGTTGTTGTGAAATCAAATTTCTTATCATAAATAAAATTTTATCAAAGATAGATAAAATCTAGTTAATGACATCACCATTTGACCCCATTAATAAAGATAGTGGATCCCATCACCTTCTAAAAACCTAGAATGGAAAGGGGAGTTTTTTTTTATTAGCTGGTGATAAAAGGTAGAATGTGGCTGATAAGGGACATGTGACATATATAATCAGTATCGGTGAAGGATAGAAGTCAAAGTTCATGCACAGAGTAAAACATGTTTATATGCATGAAGAACTAAACCAAAAATGGTGAAACATCTCTGAGAGGGATTTTTTCCCCTTATTAGCTAGTTTTAAAATATGCCAGATTGGAATGTTGCTGATAAGGAAATTTGTTGTGAAGTAATCAGTAAGGGATATGCGAGCTGTAAGCACCCACCTGAGGATGGATCAGTATAGCTGAAGGATAGATGTCAAAGTCCACACAGAGAGCGGAGAAAAACACGTCCGTAGGCACCAAGAACTAATTCCAGAATGGTGAAAGACCACCAAGGCTTTTTCTGTTATCAGATACCGTTAAAATTTTTGATAAGGAAAGGTACATGACAGGTAAACTTTACATGAACCCAGAGCATATTTGTATTGATTTCACAAAGTGGTGAAAGACGGACTCGAAACAACTCAAACTAACAACAAAGGTAACAAGACTCGTTTATTTCAAAGTTTGTTTTATTTTATCATCATTCCATGTTAAATTGTCGCTAAAGCTACACACATAACTTTTAAGTGGCAATCCTCTACATCTCCAATAAATGTAGTCTACACAATAGTGACCACACACAGGGTCATCTCCTTGTATTCTTTTTAAAGAGTATATATAGTTGGGTCCGTTCACGATTAAAAAGTCCTTTATGACAGTGCTGTAGGACTCAGGGGAACGCCCCATGGAGTCAAAGAACTCTGCTGGACCGCTATTAAAAACAGCAGCCACCACCCAGTGCTTTCCTGGCCCGTTGGCAACGTCAGTGTTTATCACCATTACAGAAGGTCTTTTAGCCAACAAAGGTAAATCTTGGAAGGATCCGATTCCAGCAAAGGTTTTTCGGGAAGGCGGGTCCGATAGAATATAGTTTTGCAGAGTCAGTGTGTCAAGTCCTTCACGCGTTGACGATGACATTTCTAGCCTCGTCAATGTTTATTGAGCCTTCAAATGTTCCGTAGGTAATAACTGTAACAGGTACTGAAAGCGGCTTTTGAAACTTAACATGAATCCTGGTATTGCCTCGTTTCTGCAAGTTAGTGAAGTCTTGTCCTTTGGTTTTTATCAAGTCTATCACGTAAATGGCATAGCCGTTCATGTAGTCGTACTCGCTGATGTTGGGTGCTTCTTTCTGCCAGGGCGGCATACATTCAAATAAGGTAGCATACGCAGATACCACGTGTTTTTCTGCAAACTGTGGAGACAAAGGTCTGCCTGGGAGGCTTGTACCGTCCTGTTCGTAACTCAGGTACTCCAAATCCATGTGCTTAAAATGGAATGGATTTTGCTGGTTATCCCCGGAGTAGGAGGCGGACGTAACCAGAGCCACCACCAAACGAGAAGGAATACTGTCCATGAATACATTTTCCGTACACCAGCTGTATTCGTTGGCTGGTATGTTGTACGCTTTAATGTCTGAGCGAGGAAAACAGTAAATTGCTGGGTTATTTTGCAGCAATTTTTGGTGTTCTAAAAACAAGGCATCGTTTACCTTGATGTAGGAAACAATTAAAGTGGCCTGGGCAATTTTCACGGAATAATACTTTGCCGTTCTTTGGTTACCTGGGGCTGGTGTGGAATAGGTTTTATACATCAACCTAAATTTGTCTGACGAGGGGTATAACTTTAAGTTCAAAGCAACCCCGTTCAATACAGGTCTGGTTTGCTGCGCAATGTCTACAAAAAGTGATGACATGACTTCCATTTTAGATCCAGCAGCGGTCTTTGCCCGACGATCAGAAAGACCGGTATTTCCTGAGTCTTCGTAGTCATCCATGCTGCCTGCACTGTCCTTTTTAAAACCGGCAATGGACAGCCAACCAATGTGATCGTTTACCCCGTATTGTAAGAGGGTGTCGATGATGGCTTTGTATGGGAAATTGCTTCCCACGCTAGTTGTAATCACCGTTTGATTAAGGCTTAGATCGCATTGTCTGAATATGGAGGCGACTGGCATGTTGACGAATCCTACTTGGTCCACCGTTTTAATCGGGGCATCTTTATCATCCACTATTTGCAGTTGTAGTCTTAATTTCGAACGGTTCAGTTGAACGTAGTCTTTCACCGATTTAGGAATATTAAATTCCAAGGGGGTTGACCCTGATAGAGCTCCGACTGGACTATATTCTTTTTCATATGTAACTTCCGTGCCAGTTTGAACGGGTAGATGGGTAAACAATGCAAGATTGTCTTGATATCCTTCTGGGGCTTCGTTCATTTTGAAGGCCATTTCTTTCTATATTTTCGTTGAGTTGGCTTGGCCTGCTTAGCCTTTTTCCTTTTCTTTGGTTTCGGCGGAGTCCCAGAGGGTGTCTGTGACCTGGCCCGTTTGGTTTGCGCTTTTTGTACTTGCTTAACGGCTTGTTGATTAGGAGTAACGAGCTTGATAGGTGACCCTCCGCCGGTTTGAACAGACAAAAAGTTTTTAGCCCGTCCTCGTTCCATGCGATTGAATGCCCCCATGGTGGGCACATAAGGCACATACACACTCATTTCGGGCGAAAGTGAAGCGTCATTCGCAAACCGGTGAGTTTGTTTGTGGGTAAGGTTCCCTGTGGTGTTTGTAGGTAGATCCTGAGCCGCTCCACGTCACTGCGAGCCAACTTCAAGTAGTGCAAGACAGAAAAATCTTCAGGTCTTCTGACTATTCGAAGCAAGGGTTTATAAGCTCCTTCAACGAAACTAGTCTCCACCAAGTCACAGCACACGTGATAGTCTTTTCTGACAGTACCAGAGTACCAATAGCTAACGAGAGCGCATTCCCATGCACCGGAAAAAATGATGGGTTGCGGTAGGTCTATCGTAAAATCCCAAGGTTGATTGTTCGGATAAACATCCTTGGACACGCCCGGTGCCACATGTAAATACATGAGTGAAGACGTCAGTGTGATGTCTTTGTATTTATGTCTTTCAAAATAAACCCGAATTAATTGTTTTTATTTTCTATGGCTTCCAATTGGTCCTTACTTATCCAGCTATCGTACCGAGGTGGCCAACCTTGCCATCGGACAATGTAACCCGGCTTACCACCCATGGTTTTCTTTTTGATTAACCTTTCAATGTTGTAGCGTGTGTCATTGTTTACTTTGACCTTTTCTAGTTGTTCAGCATAGAACTTTCCTTTTACCGGAGCATTATCCCAAGATTTTACCGTGTACTGAGGAATTCCTTGCTGGGCACTGCGGTCAACCACTACTGACAGCTCAGTAGTCCACGCTTCATCATACGCCCTGGTAAAGGGTTGTTTATATTTGGAGAGTCTGACCGTGTCTCCCTTTTCAAATGTGAAAATAGTTTGCTCTTTGGGCTTGTGAGTTTTCTTTGTTCGTTTGGGTTGCTTCGGTTTGAGTCCGTATTGAATTTTCCACAAAGTAGGATTGTCGGTGAGGGTGGCTTGTAGTGGTGACATTTGTATGGATCGATGAACAGCGTTGTTGTAACTTTCAGTCACGTCGTTCAATACTGCCGTCCATGCATATGACTGTCGATGAAACATTCTCTTAACCAATTTGCTTTTTAACGTCTTAATAAAGCGCTCGCTATAGTTAGCTTTGACCTGGTTAAGAGTGACTACATGTTTGACACCTTCCGAAACAAGGTATGTTTTCACCCATTTGTTACAAAATTCTGAACCCATGTCAGTTCGCAAGACTTTGCATTTTTGCTCTTTGAATACTTGTTTTATTGCTTCAGTCATTTCCTTTCCAGACAGGGTGCGCAAAGGCCGAGTCCATGCGTATCGAGTGAAAATGTCCACGACCACTAGAATAAAAGCATAGCCGCCATTTTCTTTAGAGTATTTCTTCATGTTTGCCGTGTCGGCATCATATTGTTGGTAACGTTCTGACACAATCACTCTGGGTCTTTTTATCCGTCGGTTTACGGGCTTAAATAGAGTGTAAGTGTCCTGTTGTGCGAGCCAGTCTTTAACGTCCTTGAATTTGTAGTTTTTCCCATCCTGTTGGGAATGAACATACAGCTTTCGAACTCCTCCGTACGAAGCGGGATGAGCGGGGTCGTAGTAAATCCGATTCAGGTACTCGTTCATTCTTTTTGCCAAAGTCTAACCCATGCAGTTTGAGCGGGAGGAATTTTCCTTTTTCTTCGTTTTTTAATGGGAAGTCCTGGAGGTGGTGGTACGAGATTATTCGAAGCTTTTCTTTTCACAGGCTCGGTTGCAACTGGCGCAGGCGGCACTCCCGCCCCCGCTAAAGGCGCTGTTTCCGCGGTTGACGTCGGCGCCGGGCCCCCTTCCGCTTTTGCTTGCACGGTGTCTGGGGTTTGCACTTGTGAACTCGTTACAGCAGTCAACTTTAAGTAACGATCGTACGGCACCAAGACTACTTTTCTCATTTTAAAATGTCAAAGAGAGGGTCTCGAACGACCCTCAACAGCTCCAAGACCAATCTGTAATGGCGACTGAGAAGTTTAGATTTGTTCTTATGGTTTGTTTCGGAACTCACCAGCTTTTTAAGCAATCCTTTTCTTTTGTCCACCAAAGCCTTTGCTCGAGGATGCAACAGAAGGTTGAGCAGGTTTTTAGCAATTTCCGTCAGCGTGTGGCAGTGTATACATTGAAATAGGCAATAAAAAAGTGTTTTAGCCACCTATCTTGATATCAAAACATTTCTTTTTGGGTGAGCTTTAATCATTGTAAACATTTTGGCAAAAGAAAATAGTGCTTCTTTTTTCATGAAATTTGATTAATCTCTATAACACCCATGTTTCTGTATCACAAACAAACAAACTCAGAGAAGTATGAGCATATAAATTGCTTTATTTCACGAATTTCACAATACAGCAGATGTGACATCATTTTGATCAGTGGAGCAGTTGGATGTGCCTTAATGTCACTGTTGATACACTTCTATTAAATGCATGACATAACAAAACTTGTATTCACACAAGAAAACCTAGGTATCCTCCATGGATGCCTCACTTTCTGGATCACTTTCTGAGTTTTCCTCAGAGTCTGACTCAGTTTCAGAGTCTGACTCAAACAGTTCTTCAAACCTATGTCTTTGCTTCCTGAGAACTTTCTTTATGGCCTTTCTGTCATTCATTCCATGATCTGTTAGATCCTCTGCTTGATCGAGAATATCATTTGTGATATTGTGATTCCTCAAGTTCAAAGCTTTTTCAAGGTAGTTTCTGTAAAGCTTGAAAAAGGTATGTTTATCTTTGGCTTTCATGGCTTCTTTAGCCTTGCTTTCAGCTTCTTTTTGATCAAATCCCTTATCTTTGAATTCATCCACCTTTTCTTGCCAAGGTTTTTGATTTTCAACACGCGCTTCATTCCACAATGAGGTCATTACAGGATTTTCTTGCACAGAATCCTCATCTTCATCTTCTGACTCTGGTACAGTTTTTAGTTTCTTTCTTGGCGGATCAGGAGTGACTGGACACCAATTTCTCACATGGTTATATACATCCAGTGCATTCATAAAGACCTGTCCACACCCATCACAGTTCTTGAGTGAGTGAGGGTTTTCCGTCATTTTGATGTCATCTGCCATGTAATCCCTTCTACAATCACTTATACACTGAGATACCTGACAAAACTGATCAGCTTTTATAGCCTCTAGTCGCTTAAACTCAATGGTTGTAGGCTTGAGATCAACCAGTAGACAACCATAAGGCTCCTGAGTTGCTTTATCAAAATGGTCCATGAAGTATCCGGAATTAGTTGGATACATCTGTCTGGCAAGAGTCATTATCTGTTGTTTGTCCACTGGATTTTTGAATAGTAAAAGGTAATGACAGTTTCGTCTCTGTGTTGGATCTTTGCTGAAATAAAGGTTTTGAGACAAAACTAAAACAGATAGATTTCTATGATGGCTTCCTTCTGTAAAAAGATCGGTCACCCGTGGATCTTTTGCAGATTTTGTCATTAAATCATCCAGTATCAACAAATTTCTTTTAGATGAGTCAATAAAAGAATCCTTTTCAAGGTGTATAGGAATTCCTTGTATGAATTCCACACACGGCCACACCGAGTTAGTGACTTCAGTGTATAAAGGTTGCCATCTTTTGTAAAGCCAGATGATCCGATCTGGATGTGGGCGAATTAACATTTTCTGCAACAAATCCTTAACAAATGTAGTTTTCCCACAAGATGTCGGCCCTGATATAATCATAGTAAATGGATGCAGGAGCTCTCGCTGTTTAGTTATTGGTGTAGATGCCTGACCGAATGCCGGAACCGAAGAAGTAGGAAGAGTTGCAGTGGATGCAGCTGTAACGGTTGGCAATGAGGGCACATAAGTTGTGGGCCCAGTCACATTTGCGGGCGCAGTTGCGGGCGCGGGCGCAGTTGCCGGCACAGGCGCAGTTGCGGGCGCAGGCACAGTTGCGGGCACGGGTGCAGTTGCGGGCGCGGGCGCAGTTGCGGGCGCGGGCGCAGTTGTGGGCGCAGGCGTGGGCGCAGGTGTGGGCGCAGGTGCACGGTCGTCCGTGGGTGCAGGCATGGGCACAGGCGGGGGCATGGGTGCAAATGCAGATGTGGAAGTGTGCGCAGACAAGGTGGCTCCTGCCACAGCAAAGGGTGCTGCCGCCATGTTCATGGGTGCTCCCTCTATACATAAGGCCTCTGTATTTCTGTCCGCTGACGGTGAAGATGTGATCCCAACAGGAACTGCTGGATGGTATTTTGACCTATGACGATGCATATCATTACTCCTTGTAAATCCTGTCCCACATATGTTGCAATGATAGTTTTTAACCATGTTGTTAGTGTTGTGCCTCACAAGCATTTGAGCTTAAGGGTTTCTGATTTTCTATTAATAAGATTGTAAAGTAAAGTATGACATGCATTTGCAATAACCATTGCAAGGACTAGGCTAGGTTCTCAAACTTTCCAGCATATAGATTTCATAGTTGTTTTTTTAATTAGGCGATCCATCTACCCTTTCATAACAGGGATCAGGTGCCCTACTCCTTTCAAAGGATATCAAAGGATCTTTTACTTGCCTGGTCCTATGGACAGGGTCATACAAACCACAGCCTTCGTTTACTCACATTTGGCTTACTGGAGTTCAGAAGTGAAAGGTCTGGGATGCACGCATACAGGTACCCTTACATCCTGTACCTTTGCCGTCCTGCCGTGTAAATCCCTCATGTTTTTGTCACCTTCTACCATTCAGTATGCCTATTGTTATTATGGAAAGCTTCCAATGAGGCAAATTCTACACCTCCATGCCCTCATCATAAAAGTGCTCACTAATAACCGTTCGGTTCATAGAAAGTTTACCTAGCCTTCTGCTAGCGCCCACAGATAACTGTTTCATGTTAAATACCATGCTTATCTTAATTCATCTATATGCCTTTGTTGTCATCTAAGGAACTTTGTTTATTGCCCAAGAATATAGCCTTATTGCAATGCTAAAGTTATGGTTTGGGTTCATTTAGAGTTTACTTTACATGCATCCTTCCTAATTAAAACCCTGATAAAATTAAATTCTTTTTGGTCTTTCACCACTTTGTGAAATCAATACAAATATGCTCCGGGTAAAGTTTATCTGTCAGATACCTTCCCTTATCAAACATTTTAATATTAGCTGATAACAGAAAAATCCCTGGTGGTCTTTCACCATTCTGGGTTTAACAATCATTTCAATCACAAATCCATTTTCACGGTAATCCATTTTGACAGAAGAAAATTTCAGTTTGATCAAGGCTTTATATATTTAACGGTGTGACACCATCCCTATAAATCACTCCTTACTAACCCGCAGTATGCTTTGGGTTCATGTTAGGTTTATCTCTCTGATAACAATGCCTGATAGCAGGTATTTGTCATGCCGTCTCGGCACTAAACTCATGGTTTATACTACATTTATCTGTCAGATACCTTTCCTTATCAAAAAATTTTAACATTAGATGATAACACAAAAATCCCTGGTGGTCTTTCACCATTCTGGATTTTATACTTGGAGTGTACGGACGTGTTTTCCTCTGCTCTCTGCATGGACTTTGACTTCTATCCTTCAGCCATGCTGATTCATCCTCAGGTGGGTGTTTACAGCTGGCATGTCCCTTACTGATTACTTCACAACAAATTTCCTTATCAGCAACATTCCAATCTGGTATAATTTTAAAACTAGCTGATAAGAAGGAAAAAAAACCTCAGTGGTGTTTCACCATTCTAGGTTTAGTTCTACTTCATGCATATTAACATATTTTACTCTGTGCATGAACTTTGACTTCTATCCTTTGGCCATTTTCAGGCGAATGCTTCCATACGTCACATGTCCCTTATCAGCCACATTCTATTCCGCCTTTTATGACCAGCTGATAAAGAAAAAATTCCCCCTCACCATTCTTACTTCTTAGAAGGTGATGGGATCCACTATCTTTATTAATGGGGTCAAATGGTGATGTCATTAACTAGATTTTATCTTCCTCTGATAAAATTTTATTTATGATAAGAATTTTGATTTCACAACAACAAGAAATTTGATTTCATAACATTTCACTGATAAGCAAAAATTATCAATGACGTCACCCCTTGACCCCATTATTAAAGATAGTGGATCTCATCACCTACACACACTACTAATACATTGTAACAGTTCATTGATTCACAAATCAACAATCCTTAGTATTCATGCACCAATTCAACCACCTAGTAATCCATTACCGTATAGTGTTGACCAATTCAACCTAGGCACTTTGATTTTGAAGAGCAGTAATAATTTACCTTAGTAACAAAGAGTTCAGGCCTGTCAACTATATCACAGTGCTATACTCGCCACTTATATTGTACACCACCATCACAGAATGTGTCCTAATGCATTCCTATTCACCAGCATCCAATTTGCAACATGGGTTCAAATGCCATGTTCACTTCAGACTGACCTGATGAGTAGAATGCAGATAGCTAGCACCACCCCACTAACACTATGCACTCGTTGCTGCTGCTGGGTGGTGGCAGAGAGGCCATGGTGTCTTGGTGTCTTGGGGAGTTGGTCGGGGAGGGGGGGGGGGGGCACGGTTCACGTTCTCAATGACAGGAGCTCAGGCGAGGCGGCGTCCTCCAGAGACGGCAGATAAACTGCTGTTGAGGCATTTGCGGCCCGATGGCATCGGCGCCAGCAGTGCACTGGGGACCACCCCCACCCCGCATACCCGGCCTCCCGCACCCATCCCATATTACCACCCTCCCATGCAAACCCTCCTTTACCCTAACCCCCAAAGTGGGCTATACTTCTAGCTCAATGGCTACCAAGTGGGATCGTCTGTGGCTGAGTCTTGGCGCGTGCTAAACTGAAAGCAGTGCGAGTGCAACTTGCTCTCAATATTAGCTCACTATTCCTCCAGGGCCGGGATGGAGTGGACCTGGAGGAGGTGGATGGTGGTGGTGGTGTTTGAGTCTTGTGCGGAAAGAGGTGGCGAGGCCAACGGGTTCTCTCCCTTCCTTTCTCCCTCTTTGCCTCCATCCTAGCAGAGAAGGTGGTAGCTCTCCTGTATTGGCGGCGTCGGCGACATGCGCGCGCATATTCCCCTCCACTTCCTTCGTCTTTCCCACGACCCACAAAACCTGACTGCGCATGCCCACTGAGACAGTAATCAACCACCAGGGGTAGTAGATCTGAACCAAGACCAGCCCCAGCCCTTTAAGTCGTGCACAGTCTATTCTCATCAGATTTTCGATATGCGTGCCGCTGCCTTTGTAGGTCATATTTGACCGGGGTTTGCACATATTTTACAAGTGGAAACCACAGCGCGTGCTAAGCATGCAACCGGCGGAGAACACAGACGCTGGTGACATTTCACGTTGTGAGCATGAGGCAGTCCCTTCTCTGAGGTCAGTTTATAATACACCAGGATTTAGACAACTCCCACTACAGGGGGAGTAATGTTTGTATACGGAGACTGACTCATTTTTATAAGTGGAATAAGGATGTGCTACACACCACAAGTATTGTACGTGACTCCAAACGTTGCCCCCATATATTCTCTTTTTATTGACAATACAATACATCCAGGTATTTCCTACTGAAACCTTGTGTCAAGTTTCCGATTCAGTGAACTAATGATTTACTTACGCATCATCCCAGAAATCCACAAGTGTACTTGGTTTAACGCAAGAACAACCTAAGCAAACATCAGTCACAGAAAAAGCTGAATACCTTTTTTGGGGAAAATAATCAGACCATATTGTGAGGAGGAGGCAATTATTCCAACCGTCAATGAAAATGGTTAAAAAAACTACAAAAACAGATGGTTAATAGTATTCGGCTGAAATGAGGACAGGGGAAAGAAGGGGTGAAAACCTGATTGAATCCCGAGGTAATCCTGGCTGGGGACACGTCCACCTGGTGCTCAGTGGGTTGGTGACAGGCGGCAGCAGGGATCATAGCCGGCCAGGCCCACAGCACGGACAGGTTTGACTGATGCCCGTGTTGACAAAGTGATCCGGGCCGAATATTACCACGGCACATCCATCCCAATGCCACAGCCGCCACCGTCACCGGGAAGAAGAAGTCTTCAGTCGGTGGGAGGTGGGGGAGGATGATGTTAGGGGAGCGCTCCACGGTGGGGGAGGAGCTGGAGGAGGAGGAACAGGAGGGATGGTGGGTGGGTGGGGGGATTGGCAATAGGCAGC
The DNA here is from genome assembly GCA_936440205.1 of Lepidonotus clava. NCBI lineage: Eukaryota > Metazoa > Annelida > Polychaeta > Phyllodocida > Polynoidae > Lepidonotus > Lepidonotus clava. The sequence goes on from OW387135.1 coordinate 29,417,466, forward strand.
TGAGGTGGATTGCGACTCCTCGAAAACAAGGGATTCCACCTGTCATCGCCTAGTGCCTCAGGCGCCATATGCCAATCTGCAAGGGGCCTTCCCTTCTTGGTGGACACGGAGAAGATGGATGAGGGAGTGAGTAAGGGAGGGGAAAACCAGAGGGGATAAGACAAAGAGAACCCAAAGAATGGGTACATGAGGAAGGGAGTAAGGGAGGGGAAGCCAGTGGGGCTAAGACAAAGGGAACTAAGGAATGGGTACATGAGGCAATGAGTAAGAGGAAAAAACAAAGGGGATAAGACAAAGGGAACCAAAGAACATACAGGAGGGAGGGAGTAAGTGAAGGGAAAATCAGAGGAGATAAAACAAAGGTAACCAAAGAATGGTTACAGGAGAAATGATGAATGAAATGAATTCAGACCAGTACAGAGAAAGGAAAGAAACCGCTTTGATCGGAAACATTACTCATTGCCATGGTACAGAATAAAAAGAGGTAGTTTGGAGAGGAAAGACTGAATGGTAACGTAGGTGGCTGCATGCTTAAAAGAAAAGCAGGAGGGGAGAGAAAAGGAATGCACCTATACCAAACTATCGCCATGTTTCATCTTCAAAATATGCAATAATCAATGGCCGCCCAGGTGCATCCACATACCTACAGACACCATCACGTCTGTAGCCCCACCAACGTAGCTCTGATTCTCCTGACAGTTTATTAATCCCACCTCAGCGGGATTCTGATAAGAGGTTCAAATCCCAACAGTAGGCCCCTGAAGTACAACATGTAATAGTGTTGTCCAGACATAGCCCGAGGACGTGAATTAGAGAAGACATTCATCAATGTCACATTTCGCAATTATAACCATTATCCATGCCCTGTTATTTCAGCGTATTTTGCGGAAAAACTGCGAATATGTAAAAGACGAGAAGAAATTTGTCATTGAATTTCACGCTCCAAAGGAAATCCAAGCTTATTTAAACATATTCTGAGATTTCCCATGGAGCATCACCCAATTATGTTCAGATTCAGAATCAGAACCAAACTGTTGTTTATCACCGTGCTTGTACAATCAGGTCCTATCTTCGTAAAAAGCGCAGTTTTGTTCAACCAAAACATATAACAGAAATCCTGATTCACCCAACCAGATTGAAAAGGTATGTTTCCTGGATTCCATTACAGCCAGAAGGAGAAATTATGTTAATATACCTATGTAAACAACTTCAAGAATCCGGTCCCCCTCAGAAAACAAGCAGTGAATCATACATGATGGGAGAGTGTCTGGGTGTCTTGTCTGGTCCCCCAGGTCGTTGGCCCAGCGAGCTGCACACGTACTGCGTGCTCCGCCGTCTGACCTATGCTAGGTGATGAGTAAAGACTGTATTCCAATTCCCGATGGAACTCACAATTTCAGAAATCAACAACTGCAATAAGGATTAATATACTCAGAGACGGATCCGGCGGCGGCGGGGGGGGGGGGGGGGGGGCGGCGCATGGGGTGTGCACCCCCCGCCCTTTTTGGCCACAATTTTGTTTAATATAAAATTTGGACTTTTTTTTAATATAGCCGCCCCCACTTTCTAGAATTCCCGGATCTGCCCCTGATACTGGTATAGACATGCTACACATAATTAGAAAGGATTCCATTTCCCCTTTCAAATAATATGTATCATGCAAGGGTTCCTTTCATATTTTTAATAACAGTTTTGAAATTGCACAGCTCCAGACAGTGGAATATAGGCTTAACAGTCGTTAGGGAATGCCGACAAAGTAGGCCACGCACCGGGCCACGCACGGGCCAGGAAGTGGGATAGAGATAGCTGTTAGGGGTGGAGCAGTTGGCTGTAATGCACCTCTCTGTTGGTGCTAACTGTCGCTTCTAGTCTCAGGTTACACAGCTCGGCAAATGGTGTGTTTGCAACACATCCCGAGTAGTGGCACACGCATGTACACACGTGTGCGATTACCAATGGAAATGCCTCCCGTTAATGCCTCAACATCTCCCACTCCAGCCTCCAGGGGATGTACCCAGTGGGGGATTGGGGTACAGATGGTCCAGACTCCCCACCTCCGGGCTTAAAAAAGGCTCAGAAAAAATTAGGTAGAAAATGCCTGGCGCACGTGTGCGAGTGCACGGCGTCATAGTACATTCGTACTTTGCCCACCCCTACACCTCGTTTGCTGAGGTGGTTCTATAATTGCTCTAGCAATTTCGGACAATTTCACGCTTTCTTTAATCTGTAACATTAAGGCAAAAAAGTCCCTCTAACGGTTTGGAAAATATGGTGTCTGTCTACAGGGAAATTGTCTCTAGGCAATTCGCAGGGAAGTCTTACTGTAGAGATATCTCAGAGCTGCGAACACCAGGCCGCACTTCTAGGCTATATGTAGGCCGCTGGAGCAGTTAGTCTTGCTCCTGTAACGAGCAGTAAGAGTTGGACGTGCTGATCTCATTGCCTCCAGCTCGCAAGCTGCCGCCCTCCTCATGCCACCTCGTCCCCTGCCAACCCACCCACCTCTCCCCTCCAGCTCCATCCGTCCTGGGTATATTGCCGGCGTCTGGTTCCAAATAGCAGCGCCACCACTGAAGTAGAGGGCCTGTCACCGACAGCAGGACGCGCACCTCTCTTGCCAAGGTCCATTCTCCGAGTCTACAATGGAGCTGCTCCGAGCTGCTCCTTCCGCACCGCCATCATTACGCCTTAGCCGGTGCTGCTATACTATTTATATGGCCCCGGGCAGGATAGACACCTTAGCTGTAAAAGAATAATAAAGACTGTAAATGAATAGAAAAAAAACACAGGGGAAGTAATATAGGGAGGGGAGAGGAAAACTATATATCACTGCCGAGTTATATGAAATAGTTATAAGTATGAGAAATGGGAAATGCTGGAGGTGAGGTCAAAAGACCACAGATTGGTTTATAGCAAGGGGAAATAAGGAATTGCAAAGTCATAGAGAAATATCATACAAGTAGTAGTGTAAAGAGAGAGAAAGAAATGAGGATATTGACGAGAAGAAAAGGGAGAGACGGGAGAAAGAACTATTAAGTAGAGGAACACGGACAATAGTAGCAGATGATAAAGGTATACAAATCAAATAATCTCTAGGTACTAGAAGACTTACAAGTTAAAAAAAATCTGAAAAACAGACTGACATAAAACAGTGTCCACGTCCACAGGGACTCTCACGTGCCCGCACGTAGGTATGGCCCATCCTGTTGGCATGGTATCAGTGATAATGTGGTGGTCTCCCCTGAGACTCCTCTGTCTACTGCTGCTCAACATTTCCGGGTAGAAGGCAGCACTTCAGAGCTACTGAGTTAAGTCTAAAAAATAGAATATGGTAAATACCCTATCACTATAATATAGGCTGCACAGAGAATATTGCTTTCCCTGGGATACATGTAAGAGTTATGATGTAAATCTAGCCTATGGCACTTCAATGACATTCAAATATACTCTAAAGGTCAATGAAATATACCACCGTTTGATTACGCTATTTACTAGAAAGACTGCCATTTTTACAAGGTACTTGCGTCTATCTACCACTGGATTTTATACACCAGTCTATCTGTTTTTAGGGAGTTATTACTTTTATAGTTGAGGATGGCTGGTTAGCATACTTTTCAGTTTGGGAAAACACAAGTTTGTTCTTGTACAAGTTTGTTCTTTTTCTATTTGTTCACGTACTTCTGCCTCATACTAATCCGTTTCAACCGCTGCAGTGCTGGGATATATCGTTATGCCACCGGAGAGAGCACATCTTCCGAGAGGCTATGGCCTCCTCGTGTCTATTTGTCAATCCATGGTAGACCCCGCGTCTTTTTGGCCCCGCAATGTGAGTATTTACCTCTTGGCATCAGGTGACTGCCAGCCCGGGGCCCCAGAGGTCAGAAAATTAGTCCAAAGAGGACATCTGTCAAGGTAGGCGCATGCGCTGTCAGGTGCAGGACGGACGTTGACGGCTCAGGGAGAGTTCTGTGCGGAGGGCGGATGCTTGGTCATGGCAACAGCCGCCGTATTCGCAGGAATCTTCGGGTATCAATGTGTTCCAGTTTCATCCAGCACCCAGAGGGCGCTGGTTGCCTTGGCCACAGACCCAAAGTTGTTTTTGCTGGTGCTTCTGTCTTTCATGTGACGTATCATGTTGCTCAGCATACGTCACGTGGCTGCGATGCGATTGGCAGGCGGAGGGAGGTCACGACACCAGCCAGTCAACAGCTTTGTCTGGCTGTGCCAGTCGTTCGTCAGCCTCCCCCAACCCACCAAGTGCAGAAGCCATCACGTTGTCCTTTCAGAGGAGTCTTTTATAGTTGAAACCCGCCAGCGAGCACCTCCTTTTATCTTCTCATGGTAAAGAGGTATAAAGGAATGTTCTCCTTCTTAGAAATAAGACTCACCCAATTTTCACTCAAGTAAAGCAATGTGATTAATAACAAAAACACATGTAAACAGAAATATCACGCAATGCCATTTTCATAAAGGGACATTAAAAGCACGAGCGATCCTCGAAGTTGACCAAAATAATTGTTCAATCAAAAGATATTCCTTGGCACACCACATATAGCACTGGTTTTACACATCGTGAACGAAATACCCGACAGTAAGACTGAACATTCTGCCACACCAGATCTCAGGTTTACAACTAATCCTACACAGAGAACCCCCTGATCAGCAAGAAAAAGCTGACCAGGGCCAACGACACGCTGGGCACATTACGTGATCTCCCTACCATATCAAGCCCTTGCATCTTCATTTATCAGCAGCAGTGCCCCTAGGCCGACCCGGGCGGATTGAAAAATGTTGGTGTTGGTGGTCGGGGTGTATCGATGATGGGCAGGGCTAAGGAAGCAGGGCCAGGGACCGGGCCCTGCCCACTGAGGCCGGGATAAGGTCGGCCCGTGTCTCATCAGATTGGGGCCGTCGATACCGTCAGCTCCCCCATTGCGGGCACTGATTAACGGGTCGTGCCGGCCGGGCCTGCCGCCCGCCGACCCGTCACCCAGCCGCCCGGCCACCCCCACTCCCAGTCATTGAGCCAATATACGCGCACGGCCCCTCCCACTCCTCTAATTCCAACCTGAAAACCCAACCTTACTCTGTCACATACCTAAAGGGGAGGCTTTTACAGCCCAAAGTGCCTTTTGGGTTAATCTCATCTGTATTGTTCACCGCTTTTAAGGAAAAAATTGGTTACCAAAAAGGCTAGTTATTTAAGGGAGGAGTAAGGAGGGAATTATAATATGTGATTATAATACATGTATTATGTACACGTCAGATAGCAAACCGACATTATAAGAAAGGACTCTAGTAATGCCATCGTCCTAGCCTGTATTGCAGCCACCCTGTAGTACATTCTATTCTGTTATATAAAACTGGAGTTCGCGATAAAGGTCTGACGGGTCTGTAAAAGCACTGGGCCATCTGCCTTTCGCCCGCTCTTTGCAGCCTGATTTTATCGCCAGATTCAGGTCTGCTTTTACTATCAGCAATGTGATAAGGTGTGGAGATATGGCGCGGGACAGATGGAGGTGGCTATTGTATGCCAGTCAATAGTATTAACCGAGAGAGCTCAATGTATTTTTCTCTCACATCATATATCTATATCCAATTTCCCCCACCATATTTAATCACATATCTGTCGATGCAGCGTCGCCATGGCAGGAGTGATTTCAATGTAATTCTTGTGCTCTTCGTACGAATAGCCTAAAGGAATATAGCTCTCATTTCGAAACGCTGTGATGAACTAAAATGACTTTCATTACATGGCTTCTTGGGTGGCTTCAAATATGGCTTCCAACCTAGGGCATTGATAATGCTATCGTCTATTTTCATTACACATTCTGATGAATTCTCAAACACAACCACGTGATTAGGATGTACCTATCCTACTTAACCGCCTACCTACAGCCGTGGAGCATTGGATTTCTCAATGGCAGCATCCTAGGTAGATATATTTTGCCGTACCTGCAGATATTGAAGAATTAGTCATCCTCCATGCGGACATAAAAGCTGGCAGTAATTAGTCAGTATTCAGTCGTCTCACCTTTTATCTGTCCCTGCTGTATTCAGGTACCTCTCTGTGATATGACGTCATTAGCATTAGCAGAGAGACTCATGTGCTAAATGGGCTAGTTGTTGTGGTACTTGTATTGACTATGGCCTAAGAATGCTAACATATTAGCACAGATCCTTAGAGAGGAGGCGGGCTCTGACGTCATGATTACCAGGTTTTAATGTTCAGGGGAGAAGCTGTATGCTGACAGTGGAGCAGATAGGCCGAGCAGTTGAGAATAGCCGCGAGCTGCTCGTCTGATGTCCAGTGCTTCCCGCTCCTAAAATAGGCTTATGAGTTCTGACAGCTGATGGCCAGTCCCAAGCAATTAGCAGAACTTGCACTTGTAGGCAGTTAAGGGTCAAGAAAAGCCATCAAGCCTATATTATAGCCATAAATAAGTGATGAACATTTTAAGAGGTCAGAAAGGGGAATCCTGTAATTACCTAACCTATATAGCATGGTATGACCTGGCACAACATAATTTCAGTTTTTATAGGCTGTTTTGTATTTGCACTTTATATGAGAAACATAATTCAAGTTTTTATCTAGTTGATGAATTATTGCATGCAAGATCGACCACATTTATGATCACCGATCAACACCTGGTAATCTATTTACGCCAGACCAGTTATCTTGATAAGGCACACAACTCAAATTAATTATTTCAGAAATGAAGCTACCTGAAAGTGAGGAATAACCCAATTAATATTGAATGCCTCACATGAGCACGCCCATCTAGTTAGTCGAAACATTCCTGGGGGTCTTTGGAAATTAGGATGATTACATCCAAGCCACTGGTGTCATTTAGCTAGCAGTGTCTATTCTGCGGCCATTTGATATTATGTAGGCCAGGGGGTGGTATAAGAAAGAAATCCATTAGCAGCTGCCCTTGGAGGGTAAGGTAATTAACACAGCACACTCTAATTAGTTCGTGGAGCCAAAAACAGCTGACCCGCGCTAACACGGAGTGGCTTGTCGGCGCGAGTCGCAATCAACATCCTTCCACTGGTTCTCGGCCGCAACTACAAAGCCGACGCCTGCAGCTCACACCACACGCCGAAACCAGCGCGCGTGCAACTCAGTCTCCTCAGAGGAATAGCAGTGCACATGCGGAAAAAGGCAGTTAAATACAAGCTGGGCCTCTTCGTGGGAGAGGCAGTGAAGCACTTATCAACACCACCAATAAAGATGAGCCTCATTCCATTTCATCCATCAGCAACTGTTTTCTGCTTCATTCGACTCGAGTTTCCTTCTCGGGCTCCTTTTTGATTTTCCTCTCTTTTTTTCCTCGCCCCTCCCTAGCTCCATCCTGGTCCTTACCCACCTGGTCGGCTCTGTTAATTTGCCTCGCACTCCCAGGTGTCGTTGCTGCTGAGTGTGATTTACGATGAAAAAAAATCTGCGACTAGCTTCTCTCGACCTGGCCGCTCAAGGATGCGTTGCCATGGTTTCCTGAGCTGGTGCCCGCGTCCGGGCGGTATTGCATCTTTAGGTGTGCTGGTGTCGAGTGTCGGCGCTGTCAAAGACCGGGCTAGGTTTGCTCTTGACACCAACATGTGTGACAGCAGTGACAGACGTAGAGGCAATATTATAGCCACAGAGGCGGAAGCGCTACTCGTCTAGATCTGGTTCACCCAGGGGTCGGAACAGCCTTATCCGACTTCTGCCACTAGGCAGCTTATCTAAGCCCCTATTTTTTCGACTGCCTTATTCTATTCTGGCAGCCTAGGAGACTCAATTTCAGTAAATGGGGTTATATCGCGGCTTAGCCTCGATGCATGATTCCCTCTACCTTTTTACTAGTCTATTCGTTTAGTGCTTGGGTCAGTAATCTGCCATACTCAGCGTGTCATCATGAATCACTTTTATCACGGGTTAGTACATGATACTTCTTGTAACCATAGATTGACTCTACGTCCCTTAGTTTTGGTAAGATGTTTTCCTTGGTAATCTCGAGATATATAAACTAAACCAGAAACACGCGCAAGTATTTTGGCTACGTTATCACCTTTTTCTTTTGAAACATGCCACTTCGTTTTAGCTTAAGCCCCACATCCACTAGGTGATTTCAACCAAGTCAGCCATCTGATCGGTGCTAAAAACAAGGGGAGGGGCAGGTTGAGTATAATAAAATAATCTGCTGGTTTCGCACCAATTCAGATCAAGGATGCCTCTTTCAATACAGTATAATGACAGGTGATCATAAACATCTGCCGATTTTTGCACCGATTTGTTGGGTGACTGTGATAAAAACTGCTAATTGGGTATGGGGATTTTACTTGGAGTATAAGATTCGTGCTGTAGGCGGGGGATGGAATCGAGGGTTAGAGGGTGTGATGGGAAAGCGCGTCCACCTCGGTGTCCGAAGGTGACATCCACAATCAGCCCAGACGGCATGTAAACAGCAGGCAGTGATCAGACCCAACCACACCCGACGGACCCCAGCATCGGTGGATGCCTAGCTTAGGTGTAGTTACTACCCCAGCCCCTCCCAACTTACCTACCCACTACCTACTTACCAACCCACTCCCCACTTACCAACCCACTCCCCACTGACCCACACAGCTCCCACTTACCAATATAGGCCTACTATCTACACTTACCATTGCACTCCCTACTTACCCATCCACCCTCACTGGTCAGTTTCCCACCGACATACACCCCCTCCCCACCCGTCTGTGGCACTACTTGAGGACACTATCAGCCACTCCTCTCCACCACGGACACCGTCTAGCCCAACATCCACTTAGCAGGTGCCCAGCCCTGACCTCTGGCCATCCCACCCTGGAGGTGGGTCTTTTAATAATAGCAGCGCCTCGGCCCCTCCAGGCAGCGCTAACACAAATCGCCATAGAAGCACCTAGCCCAGGGGAGCCTTGGGGCCCCGAGGGAGTCGGGGGTAGGAGGAGGGATGGGGACCATTTCGTCATTACCAGAACATGGTGGCTGACCTTCAGGCCTAGGAGTGACCTGCTGCCGTTACAAGGCACGCCAGCCTTCTTAATTACCCACTACAACGCCCACCTTATCTATACTTGGTACCTGTACTGGATATAAGACAAGAGTACCGTACCTCTGAAGTGTTTGTTGCATTTATTTTCATATTACACGCCTACATTTCGGCTGCACCTATGTATAGTTGATGGATATCTATAGCTTTAAAAAAGACCAAGCCAGGATATTGTTCACCACCCTTATCTTGAATATAGTATAGGCTTACGTACTCCCCCTGTTAAAGATAATTGGACAGTGATTCCAATAAATCTAAATAATGCAAGTAGATCTGAATATTGATCGAGAGGGCTAAAGCAAACATTTCATTAAAGTGTAATAGAAAACCCAATACAGATCTGGGGCCATTTTTATGACTGCCAGAGAGCCATGTCAGAATCATGAATTGTTAATCATTCGGGTAAGTGGGCGATGCATCATCTCCATGCTGCATACAGGCTGCAGTAATAATGGCGGCATCCTGACATTCATCGGCTGGTACCGGTGCTTAGAGCTGATACAAATACATAGCGATAACGCGCCATGCTGGCAACCAGCAGCGGCATCCGAATGTCGTCTGCTGTGAGGTTGGAGACAGACAGAGCCATAATTATATGTCAGATGTATAATCTACCCCATCCAGCAGACCTAAGGACAGCACTGCACGTACATATAATATGTATATGTTCGATGTATGAACCCAACGCCGATAAATCGACTGATTTTACTTTCTCATAATAAGATAGTCCTAGAGAGAGACTCGTTGCAAGACTAGCCAGCGAGGCCGCAGGAATTATCAGTGAAAGATGTCTTTTTTAAACGCATGCGCATGCGCATTGCATGACAGGCTGGGGCGAACGAATGCCAGGTGTTTGAGCAAGGGGATCGGCAACCGAGCCCAGCCCCGCCCGAGCCCGCCCTGCCATGCCGTGCCCGCCCCATCATAAATTCATACCATGGTCCAGCACGCTGCCAGCCCCGACTGCCGAGGCTTCACGTGGCCGCCAGAGGCCAAATACTTCACATACTTCTAGGCAGGCAGGATGCTGGAGATGTCGTCTCAGCAGGAACGCTGGGCGGTCGTAGAAAGCCCATAAGCCGCTGATCAGAGCATTCCATGCCTGCAATTATGCGCATGGTTTGTCAATAATGCCCTGAAAAGTGCTCACGTCAGGCAATAGGGTTAGGTAATAAACATTGTGCATATAAACCATGGGTCGTGTATGGTATTAACATCATTATATCCACAGGAAAAAGATTAACCATATCATTATTGTTGTTTAGTTTCTACATTATCACATTTTGCTTATGTAAGTGGTATTTATTACGTAACTAATACCTGACTCAATACCCGCAGGCACTGCGGATTCCACCTGTACCGTCCTGAATGTACCTGTCACTACCAGAACAGGCAGACTACACGCGAAATAGCATGGATTCGATCATCAATATGTGCACCTGTACCTAAGGAATAGTATATTCGTAGACGACAACAGCAAACATATCGAAACACATGCCACTGTCAATAGGGACAAAGGCGGCCGTGCACTAATAAAGAAGGGTAAAGGAATGAAATGCGTGCAGGTCTGTGGCGGGCAGGTCGTTAGGTAGGTGGGTGGGTTTGTGAGGAGACAGGTAGGTGAAACTCAGGTGACCCGGTCGTAAAGGTGGGGTGGGTCTATCATTCACTGCGTCTGTCGTCTCAAGGTGAGACAGGCCCTGTGACGTCACGGTCCTTCCTCCCACCATGTTTACACCCAAATTAAGTTTGCATTGACTCAAATATAAAGTGATGGTGTGGTGGCAATTATGAGCTTGAATTTCTATCTGTTTTCAACTAATTACTTACGATTGTATTAATCTGTGAGGCATGCCCTCCGTCCAAGAACTTTGCCCCTGCCTTCACTATATATATACTATCGGGGATAGGGCATCATTTTGTCACCGATATAAATATACATAATTATATGCTTACATAATTCTGAATACCAAGTATTTAAGTGATAGTAAAAACAGAGTGACACTAATTTCAGTCTTTAAGAAGATATATATATATATATATATGTATTTGGACATGCAAAAATCAATACATTTACACGATAATATAGATGCATGTTAATTCAAGGGGAAATACCTGACCTAAATAATACGTTGCATAAGCCTAGAATTACCTCAGCTTGGCCTAATTAATGCGACAAAACATAGAATTACAGATGTACATATCACTCACTTCTGTGCCATTTTCAGTTTGTTTTCATGTGACTTAACATTTGCCTAAAACATAGATAAGGACTTGTACACATAATATGCTTATCTGAAATAACCCAAACACCACTGGCCCCAGTCAGGGCATTAAGAGATGTACACGTCCTGAAGAGAGTGCAAGTATGGGGCGCTGAGAGGTGTTGGGGGTGGGTTAGAAACCAGCAGTCAGGGTTGCGTGGAATGTGAAGGGGAAACAAGCCCGGCCAGCTATCACAGAGTGTAAATAAGCTTATCTGAGGCTAGACGTGGTGTAACTGTCACCGACGACTCAACTACCCCACAGACAGACACCACATGGTAATATTGCTGGGGTCCAGCCATCTCGCAGCATTTCCCACTCAATTCCAGTTCCCATTTCTAGTTCCTCTCATACCTGCGCCGTTGAATTGCAGTTGTCTTTTTAGATAATATTTTAGGTTTTGCAACCTAGATTCCCACTGGTGAATCCCATCATTGGTAAAGCTTGTTTTTCTAAAAACATTTTATATTATAGAAAAATAAATTAGCTGTGGTATATAGTTTATTTGATTATGTATGAATACATACATAGGTGACTATTTAGATTCGGTCCTATGGGAGAGGCCTGATGCATCTTTTACTGTAAAAGAGCAAATGCCCTTTAGATTATATCTGTGTACCGTCACGGTCACACGACAGAATATTTTAAGTGTCTGTTTGGATGATGGATACCCGTTCTTAATACCAGCTGCTTAGAATAGACTCTAGCCTATATGAGAGACCTTTTGACTGAATGGCCTAGCAGGCAGAAGCCATTCTGTTGGCTTCCTATGAATGCTGATGTAAATTGAACCGTTCAAAGAAACCCGAGCACATTCTCCCCAACATACACAACAAAAAGGGTAATTTCTTCGTTGAATGTCATGCTTAAGCTTGGAGTCTTGTAAACACCCAGTGCGTGCATTGATAACGGTTCCTTCACCTTTTTATGAAATTTGTTTTCGAAAATGGGTATTTGTTTTGATTTATAACATAACCTGTATAGCTACCTTTTCGGAAGAAGTAACAAGACACTTTAATCAAACAAAATGACAACTTCAAAAACTGAATCAGTGCATTGCTTAACTGTAGACTATCTATTAAAAGATACACATATGAGGAGTTATTCTGTACTAGCGAAGGTATAGGCCTACTTATTAGGAGTTATTCTATATTTGCAAAAGTATACTTATGAGGAGATATTCTATAGTTGCGAAGGTATCATAAAGTCACAAACATGCATTCAGCAGCTTCAACACAAAACTTATTTGAGGAGACGTTATAGTGAAGCCCAGGAGAAGCCTGACGGTCTTTTTCGTCTAGGCCCGGGACAGGGTACACCGGGGACAGGAGGCAGGCCTTAATGTCAACTGGCGGATGTGGCGGGGTGGAAGTTAAGCTGGACGAATCTACGGCGGCCACCGGCTTGCAGTGAGAGGGGCGGGGGTGTCGGTTCATGCCTCCAGCCCCTGACAAATGATGACACACGGCTGGACCCGATCCCAAACCACCGACCACGGCTCACTCCTGTTTACTGAGGGGATCACAACACATCTTTTTAACCCATACCGTCTGAGTTCTGAATTCTAAAAACCACAAGCCAAGCATTAGCAGGAAAATGCAATTTCATTGATGAACATGTGACCACTTTAATTCTTATTGTTGAAAAATGCAAGAGAAAGAGCATCTAAAAGCTGCTTTGCTATTTTGGCATGGAGTAACTCCATGTACATGAGTGTAGCCATAAAACCATATGCTCTACATTCATCATACCTTAGCATAGTACTCACCCTGTCGGTCTTTTTGATCCAGGCTGTCCATCATCAAACATATGAGAATTGCTGTGGTTACACACATAAACACAACGTAACTACTCACCATTTTATTGTCATTCATATTAACCTATTCGAATATTATGTAATAAATAACCACAACTATAAGACCTCAGTGAGGCTGAAAATAACCTAAACAGATAGTTTCAGACGTACACAAATTTATAAATACAGCCATGGGTCACATATCAAACCTTTCATAAACGAGTAATTAGATGTGCATTCTCTTACATCGTGTACATGCACAGAGGTACACCTTCCAAGCATTTCCTCTCCTTTGCAGCTGTTTGAAGAACAGTCCGTCTATATAAGGAATCCTTTCAGATACAGCTCGGCCTTTTACTATAAATAAGACATGTCCTGTGTGCTTTGATTCCCAAGTGCAGTGCATCAACAGATGGGACACACCCATCGCAAACAGGCTCGTGCAGTCAGTGTGCTGTAATTTCCTCGGGTGCACCTTGTATCCGACAGCACTGTATTCTGTCTGCAAATTCCTTCACTGAGAAACTATGAATTACCCTTTCCAATGAAAAGAAATCAGATAGGACATGTTTAGGCACACTCATAAAAAATAAGATATTGATTTATGTGACATATGACCAGTAATTTATGGTTGCAATTGCATACATAAAAACAGTGAACTGACTTTTTCTATCTAACAGTTAATACAATAGTACAACTGGTGAATTGTCAGCCATCGTCAACGCTTCTTTTGTTTTATGGCAACCAGGATAATTGTGACTGATATTCTGCAGGCGCACAGTGGATCAAATTGCAGCGTTGCGCCGGGTGAAGCCTGGAGACATAATACTTACTGATGGTATGCTATCCTCCGTCTACTAAGCCATAAAGCATTTAGGTGGAAGGGGGAGGGTTGGGGCTTCATTACTGTTGTACATTGAATATGGGGACGCTGCATTCTGCTTTCCTCTCGGAGGCATCAGTGAGGAGGGGCCGTTGTGAATGTTTCATACCTTTGGAGCAGCACGGCCATTCCTCATGCCCCCCCCTCCATGAGTGCTGACGTTGCTGTTGAGGATTCGGTCCAGCGGCGCTGTCATCGGCTCGGCAACACATCCTGGCCTGTCACATGTGTTTGCCTTTGGAAATATTTACCATCCTCTCCCCTAGAGTCTACTTCAGTTAAACCCCACCTTCAGTGCCCTCCCCTTTAACCCGGGCCAGTCTCTCATACTCCGTGCTGCATGGAGAGGGCAATAGCCCCCGTTCTTAAATAAATGAAAGCCTTGCTTTACTGGCAAAGGGCTAGGGGGCATATGGGCTCTCATCCAAAAGAGGCAGCTCTTTTTTTAACCATCTGCAATAAACAACGCAAAAACTGAGAATGATTTAATTCATCTACTCGGTGTTAAAACCACCCAGACGAATATTATTATAATCATGCTTGTTTTTGTCCTGCCTCGTTGATTCATACTATTGCTCATTCTACAAATAAAAAATATCTCTAGAATGATAAGGCAGCGGCTAGATCTTATCGATCAGACTAAAATGAAAAACATATGACTCTTTTATATCCACAAACTAGGTAGTGTTCTTAAAAGGAGAACAGTATTGAATAGTCCTTCTAATACCAGTCCAGCTAGCCCCTAAAGCCTGGTCCCCACTTGGGCGATTAGATTTTAAAATTCCGCGGCGACTAACATCGTTAGTCGTCCACCGACCAACTTGGCACTGGCGCCGTTATGTCTGGGGATTAATCCACTAGTCGCCCTGGTTTTCTAGCAAAATATTTGACATGTTTAATATTGTTCAATAGCCACGGGCGATTAGTTAATCATCGGACGACGTACTAAAGTTCCCCCTCGTCACCCGGCGATTAACTGCAAGAGTGTCCCAACGTGGCGATTAGTGTTTTAGTAGCCCCGCGACTAAGTTAGTCACCCGACGACGTACTAATTTCTTAATTGGCGGACGACTAACTTTAGTAGCCGTCCTTGGTCGCCCAAGTGGGGACGCGGCATAAAGGTTCTCCCGACATGTTTTGTGCTGGACCGTCAGAATCACGTGACATCAAAAGGACAATAGGGGAAGAGAGGGGGCAGAGACGCTGAGGTCGGCACCGGAAGTCACAGGTGCAATAGGCAAACCTGCGCAGCGGCATCCTTCATTGTCAGCGACCGACTTCCGGCGCGGCCCCCACAGCCCCAGTGCTGCTCGATCCTGATTGGTCAAAAGGCATTGGTAGCACAGGAAATGCAAAGCCCCATTCGATGTCGGTTCTTTAGAAAGGTATAGTTCAAAGGTCAAAGACTTAAATAGAAACCATCGATGTCGACGCACATACATATCTATAAGAATACATATACCTATTTGTGTAAATGGTTCGCTACTATAACGACCAAGAAATACTTCCTATTCACCATATCACGTGGGTGTAACGTTATTATAATTACGTGTATTCAATGGAGTCCATAATCTCCATACATGTTGTACAATGTGCAGTTCCATTCACCATAGACCTATTGATTTTCCGACTGCGGGTTAAAAATGATAATTGATGCAAACATGCCCATATGAAATGATTCCAACCCTGCGAGCCGCCAGTGCTGAAAGAGGACAAACTGTAACCGATGGCATCCCAGATGCTTCATGTTAGTGACTTAGTATCATGTATCAGTCCTCAGCCAATGCTTGCATGGAGGCTTCGGGGGGGGGGGGGGGGCTGGGGAGGGGGAGGCTTAAGTCTGCTGATGTGTCCTGGCACACCTGAAGGACACCGCCAAGGTCATCTAGCCTAATGAGTGTTCCCTCCTCTTGTAAACCTGTGAGGGTCATCAGGAAGGGAGGCGATAAAAGGACCAAAAACCTTCCTGTCATGACCGTTACACCGACCAGCCATTCAGCCATTTGAACGTATAGAAACAATTTCGGATGGGTAGCAATGATAACAGCATGCGCAGTTCGTATGTGGCAATTTTAGAATCAATGTTCCAGGTCAACAGACATACAGGTGAAGCTGCCGTTAATGCTGTTCGAAGGAAATGAGGGTGGGGGGGGGGGGGGGGGTGTTCTCAGCCACCTCTGGAAACAGCCCTCTTTTTAGTAGATTTCCCAGGGGTACAGAACATTATGTGGCACTATCTAGATGTTTGAAAGTATTCGGACCCACGAATGTGTTACAGGACATTTATTGCCAAGAAAAACATTTTGTGAAGATTTTACGAATATATATATCAACCCTTCGAACATACTGTTTCATTAATTTGTCCAGATAAAATAGCTAAAAACATATTCTCCGTTTTTGAATTCAGTCCAAAAAAGATGATAAATGCGACCATTATCTATAGTAGGCCCACACTATAATGACATTATATATAGGAGTGTGACAACCAAGCTGAAAAACGGATCATAGTATATAATGCCTTTTATGAAGAGTAGTGTCAAGTACATCTCGTTCAACATTTCCTGGTATTTTGCATATGATTATTTCAGGCATCGGTGACTGTAGGAATATCAACTACAGAGAAAGACAATAATTACGTTGTTTATCTTGTACCTTTTCCAGCAATCATGCGTATGATCATGAGTTGACAACATGTTTGGATAATTAACTAAAATCAATAGGCCATCCTATCCAGATAATTATATAGGCCATCCTGTCCCTGATATAGGCCATGGGCCATATATGTTTCTGAGTATGTGTCAAGTAGCACAATGCCTGTGTCCTAACTAACGCACACATCGATGGTTTCCTGTTGATAACTGTATATGCCCAGTGACACATTTTAGGCCAGGGGCAAATGCACCGACTGTTAACAGATGGCTGACTAAATAATATATAAATTTGCAAAAACTTAAATAGTTTCCATTTACGACATATACTTCATTTTGGCATACATTTCTATCATTATGGTAGCTTCAGAGGTTAGGGGGAGTGGTGACGTTAATGTCAGGGAAATGGGGTTTAGGGAACGTCTAGGGTCTGCAGTTGGGTTAGTATGTCTTGTGGGTACCTCAGGTCACACTGTGTTGACCCACTTCAGATCCCAAATGAATCTAATAGAAACGTATAGAGTTAAGCTTATATAATAAGTGGTTCGTTTCCAGTCCTTTTGAAGGTCACTGATCCATCCATAGGCAGTCTTACCCGTTCTACATGTTCAATCCACATTGGAATCCTTTTGTTTGAAAAGCTTTAACGGTATTGCATATATATACATTTAAAACAGACTTATCTATGAAAAATTGGTAACTGAAACTGTCAATTATTTCTCAAACCTTCAGACTGATAAAAATGATGTTAAACCAAAGGTAGCGGCGTCAATTTAATGAAAAAGCAACCGTGTCATATGCACTTTAATATGATTTGAACATACGTATCCTTTTTCCCCTAATCACAAAATTGTTATGCCAGAGGCGAAATATGCAGACAAGCATATTAAATCACTATATATATATATATATATATATATATATATATATATATGGCCGTTAGTACGGTGGTTCAGGCGACCGTTAAATGGTCAGTGACCGTTTATGTAACCAGCAGCAAAAGGATAGGCTACATACTCATCACTGAAAGGGTTAGTGGATGGCCAGCTAAGAATAGCGTGCTGGACATCTATTCTGGTGTCCCATCTTATTAACTGCACATAGACGACCCCCAAGGTCATAATCATCAAGGTTTTACCATCTACTCTAGTGAAGAAGGATTGCTTGCATGACATAGCGTCCTTGTTATCATTTGACATCATGAAACATTCAGGAAGCACTGAAACCGGATGCACATCTTGTCGTCGGTTGAAATAATTCAGCACAATTTACGACCACACAGGGCCAATTAAAGCTAGTTGAAGTAGAAAGAGATTCGTGTTCAATCTTGAGCTAAGACCTTGAGAAGAAAAAATTCCAACGGTTACAAGTCCTATTAGGTGGAAACCAGGAGGCGCCATTTACTGAAGTGTAGGCTGAGGGCGTTACAGGGCCTGGAGGGGGTGGAAGGGGTGGCATTAAAGGGAGTGTTGGCCTGTGAATATGTGAATACGCCACGCCCGGCTCTTGCAAGGGCATTAGGCCCTGCTGACCAGTCGTGCAGAGGGCAATCTCCTTTAGCCTGACCTGTAGTGACGGGGTTCACCGCCAGGCAGTGCTGCTGGTCGCCCCTCCACGGTTCAGTGACCGGCCACCGATAGCCGTGACCGACATCCTATTCTAGGAATCACGCCCGAACTGGACAAAGGCCGTCACACCTGAATAAAGATGGCGATTAAGGACGCACCTCACGTGATCAGTTAATCACGTGAAGTCCTATTCAGAGGTTGTTTGCAGTCAAGTTTCGGAGCGACTTTGCTGGGTGTAGGGATTCTACCGAGATGGAGGGAAGGCATGTCAATATTGAGGATGCTTTGAGGAAACATCAATAAAAACTCATAGAGCAGATTTTACACCTCCCCAGCTCCACCCATAATCACACTTAGGGCTGTAGAATGCCAATATTAGTTACCTATGAGATGTATGACCCCGTGAAAAACACTTAACAATTACTATCATAACTATAAACATGAATAGTTACTGAAGGGAACCAACGAGGGCTATTGGGTCTATGGTTAATACTTGGCTATAATGTAAAACTGTTTATGTGGCTCGGTATGGGAAACAGCTGTCAGAATTGGACCATAACGACGCCCCAGGTGACCCTGGTCGATCACGTACCTGCTTTGATCCACCTTGTTTGAGGAAACAGCTGAACGTTCACGATTCAAAGCCATACATCATACAACCCATACCCACTCCAGGCCTTCCTTTCCCACCCCATAGCTTTTCCAATCAAAACCATCCAGCCAACCTCAAACATAGATGCTGGGCCCCCACTACCTCGCCTCTCTTCTCTGGAGGTATTGAGAACTGAACATAGAGGGCGGGGTGGTGAGTCAGATCCACATGGAGAGCCGGGCTTCATAGGGTTGGCGGAGTAGGATCCAAGCCACTGTTACAAACCAAGCAGAAGGAACCCACCCTGGAGGAGCCTTTGATCTGCCAGCGTGGTCGTGCGACGCCTGATTGAGGGCGGTGTAATTTCTATTGTTCCATTAAGCATGTAATTAACGCCCAGTCTAGTTTGACACCACACCCCGACAGCCCCATTTCTACACTGACATCCACGTCTTCAACCCTCCAGCGCTCTGTGGGAAAAGCCGTCGGACGAGTCTCATAATGTTCTAGCCAATGAGAATCGATATAAAAACATTTCTGTAACCATACAAGGACATGATTTGTCAACAGGTTGCCACTCTTGTTTACTCTAATCATGAATAAGTTATTTAAAAAGGCCCACGTCTTAATATGCTATTACAATGAGATGAGACTGTCATACTTAAAGAAGAACGCTTGCAACCCGAAATACCCCAAAATACTAAGCACCCTCCTTACTCAAGGATACACGGTGACATTGAGCTCCTTTTCCGCGTATTCGTCAGTGACCCGTGTCGAGGTACAGAAATACAGGGAGCCCTGCACCCGCACCCTGGTCGGGTTACTTTGAGCCCCAACCCAAATGTGGTTCAAGTAATGGGCGGAGAGCCTGATAATAGCACTGTTAGAAAGGGCAAAGTAGGCCGGATCTGTCAGCATGGGTTAGATAGGTTTAAGCCTAAACCCCCAAGGATTAGCTTTCAGCGACTACTTGGTGGCTGTGCATTGGTGCAACAATAGTTAGATCCTTTATATGAAGAGGTATATATCCTGCCGCGATCTTATCACTGAAATGGAAACTTCAGGGTAAATAAGCCATGTGTTGGTGAAGATGCCCTGGTTGTTCCCATATAATTCACATACAACCCGGGTTTACGAAAGTAAGGTAATCATAGAATCTTGATCGAGGCTCACCTCTGATAGTATTGAAGGGTATGGCTTATCAGTCTTTATACTAAAGTTCTCAGGTCAGCTTTAGTTGGTGTTTGCTGAAAGGTTCAAGCTGTATTGATGTTTATGGATATGGCCTCAGGGTAACATTATAGGTGACTGTCCACGGTTTGACGTGGATAATACAGTCCGCCCTAAGCTACTACGGTTAGTTCTGCTTAGATTATAACGAAAAGGCAAAACAAACAGTCTTCAATCCAATTTACCATTGCTTGCATTCAAAAAAATCACTTGTGTGTGTTTGTCTTCGGAATCCTGAAGAAAACTCAGATTAATATCATACCCATGTTTTGCAATTCAATTTAAGTTGTGGCTATAATAACATCATTTTTCAGTACGCACAGGATTCCTGTGATGGGTTTTGAGCGTTGAAACCCTTGTTTGAATTGAATAGCGGGTTTGTTTACCGAAGGGTTTGAGATAGAGCCTCCCCATGAGAGCTGGTTCGAGCTGCTCTCCCTATATGGGTTACAGGGGGCATCACTGTCCATCTGTCTTCAGGGCTGACAATACTGGTGGCTATCGACCGCCACAACACTCACTATTGACCATTGAGGGACCAGTTCAGGATTCCGTAATCTTCATGCATGAGGACACATCCAAACTGACCGTTAAGCCAGCGAATCTGATTTAAACGGAGAGTAGGTAACGTCCATAATATGCGTATGGTATTAGGTATGTGTGTTCAACGTAAGTGCGTAATTGCATGTGCCAACAGCATGACTTGTCCGGTCAACACGGTCGTACACATGCATCTATAGACGATATGACAGAAACGAAAGTGAAAATACTTATAACATCAAGAATACACCTGCATTATATCAACAAAAGCACAACTATATTCCTAAGAAACACGGCCAGGGGTTCATTCATAAATCATGCATACGACAGATTAATGTCTGAACAATTGATCAATATCGATATTCTTTCATGCAAGAGGTTATAAATGCTGTTTCCTAGCCTGTAACTTGGGCACCATCATTTAACGTTTATAAGTTTACAATAAGAGGCATATATAATTTGAAAATATAGAATGTTTATGATTTTAAATGCCACCTGTTATCATAGCTGCCGATAGCTTTACATCGGTTAGTTACATTAATGCAAGCTTGCGTCCTTTAGGAAAACGACCGACGATTGAAAGATAATTGGTGCCAAAATAGAAATTAAGTTGGATTTGGAGTTGCAATGTTTGCCTCCGAAGAGTATATTCATTGAGCTGTTCAGCCATTGCAATCAATTTGTAGGATAGGCTAGATATTCTGAAATAGGGTACTTTATGAGTCATAATCATACTTGGGAACTTCACACCTGTTGGTCTATCAAACAGGTAGTTTATAATACACATGCATAACCTGTCAGGCCCACCAGGCCACTGGAGGTGACATATATTATCTCATACACATAATAAAAATATTCATAATGGATGTATAGGGGTACCATAAAAGCTACTCAAACTTTCATACATGCAACTTCTGTTAGCCAGGACTCAGGCAAAACATCCTATTAGAAACCCTCACTCGCTCTTTTCAGTATTAATATGGCTTATTTAGATCCCCGCGGTCTCGTTACGAAAGTCTGCTCCACTGTTTAAAGCCGTGCTATTTTCTATTCTGTCCTTATTACTCATCCCAGCGCAAACAACCTGGACATTTGAATAGAAATTGCGAGTTAAATGCGTCAGGAACAACATCCTGTGTGTACACTTTAATACTAGCAAGGCCGGAGCGGCGGTGGCCGGGGCGACGGCGTCCGCGGTGTCTATTTTAAAGGAGGCGCAGAGGCGGATGGGTTGAAGGTGTCTTATTTCTGACTCTTAAACCGATGGCGACACTAGGCCGTGATGTGGCATTATGTCTGCTGACTCCCCATAAACTCCCTTATTGATGGGCCCTACAAGGCCCCGGCCCGGCCTCACGTGGTCGCCGCTGCATGTCTATTTGTCCGTCAACATGATCCTGGGAGTGAGGTGAAACCTAACACGCCCACACGGACCAAGGTTAATATGCTAAACCAACATAAGCATCCCCACTTTGAACGCCGATCCTCCAACAATAAAATAAAGTGGGCATACGGCAGTCAAACCACGTCCTGAAAATTATGTAAATCCCATTATATTTGTCACACTTTGTAGGGATCTAAAGCAGTGCGCATGCTTCACCTCTGGATGACATCTTATTGAAAATGTCGGCGGCAAGCCTATACATATATATGCTGGCTCCTTTTTTGGGTTTTCACTAAGAAAAAAAAGTCCATTGGGAGATGTGTACTGACAAGTAATATTGTAGGCAGGACATACGTGGTGGTGGTGTCACAGTCTGAACCTCAGGGCAAATACGCCCTTCCCTCAGTCCCTTCAAGGGACCAGGCAGTATTTGGGTATTTGTTATAGCATACTGATCTTTCTGACAGCAGAATTTACTTAGCAGTTGGTGTCAGTGCCTTAGAACAAGCGAGAAACATGATAGGCAAGAACGTCGTGGTTTCAAGTTCTTGTTAAATATTTGATGTAGCTTTAACTTCTGAAGGTCGCCGCGATCATCGTGAGTTTTATAAATGGTTGATATTCAGCAAGCTGGATATTACGAATCACATATCATTTAATACATGGACTACGTCAGAAGATGGATTCAGATGGATTTGATGAAAGGTTGAAATGAATCCTATTCTTATTGACTCCATGATTAAACAGACTTATAGATATTCAACATTATCTAACTTATACGTTTTTCACAAAATCTAATGTAACTTCAGCCATGGCGAAGTGAAGAATGTCATTTTCTAAAAAGAACAACCAAGAGGGTAGGTGTTTATTAACACTGCATACATGGTGATTATTTCAGGCAGAGCTGCAGTTTAACACTGCATGGGCCCGCGATCGGGATACTATTATGTTTATGGACCTGCTCAATATAGTATGGATTGATTGGTGCAGTATGGCACGTACACACCCTTATCTACATGGATGTCTAGCCATCCTAACCTTGAGCTCTATCATGGTGTGCACCTGTTTAGACATACAGGTGTATTCCATATGACGAATAAGCCCCTTTGCCTGATTTGTGACCCATTTGGAATTCTCCTATCGGCCTGTTTAATTCCAGAAACAGGTCATATGTTTTAAAGCGGTCCTTATGGAATCACAAGGATGTAATAAAGCTCTATGGTATCTATTGTTTTTGCTCTTATCTATGGGCTATGCCTATGCATGCTACCTTGGTCGGTCGTATACTGGGTGTTTTATCCCATGCCTTGCGGCATTCCTTACCCCTAATGCCCCTGAAACACGGACCAGACTACGGACTGATAGCATCAGAGGTCACAGGTGCAGGCGAGTAGGTAAAGCGCATGCGCAGGCCGATCCTGCCACCCTCATTTTAGGACATGCGCACCCTCCATTTCCGGTGGCAAAGACATGACTCCCCTTTCCTGTATACACTGTCTCCTTCCATAAACCTCCCAATCATTGCTTGGGACAGTGACAACGTTAACGCAATTTCAAGTGCACTTCTTTTCTATTCTAGAAATGAAATAAATCTATTTCCTTTCTAAATGGAAAACAAGGTCCCAATGCCATCTCCGAAACGCCATAATTTTTGCCATTTGCCACGATGTAGACGGCTTTATTGCACTGGCGATGAGGAGGTGGAGACACATGGAAAAGATGAGGAAGACGGTCGGGTTGCTCCCTTTTTCTTCGCGTTGTATTAAGTTTCACAAATGGTATAAAGTTTGATTGGCGAAGTATAGGATGGCTGTTTCTTTAAACAAGTGAAAGAACCTGTTCACCCTATTATCACACATTTAATCCCCTGGTTCCTGTCCTATGCTTGGAGAGTGGATGCATGGGTTTTCTTGTGAGGGGACATTTAGTTACATTCAGTTACATGTAGATGTGTTCTATGACCTTTGACAATTCTTACATTAGAATGGATTTTGTGTTGTTATAATTCTTTAAAAACATACCTTAAAGGTATTTTACTTAGTTTTATTATAAGTTTATATGTATTTTGCTTGTATTAATGTTATTTGGTTAAAATCTACAAGTTCCAGGATAGTTAAAACAATAATAAACAACTTTGAGTTTTGGGCAACTCTAGTAGGAGAGTGTGGAACCCAGATGAAAGTCAATTGCCTCTCATGCTATTAGCTGACCGGCAGACCAGAACAGAGGTGTCAAATCCCCTACATTCTGTTGTTATGGTGTGCCAAATGAGAAAAAACAAGTTCACTATTTTGAATTTGTATGAATTTTTTTTCTCAGTTCCAGCATTTATAGAAGGTCATCAGACATGTTTGTCAGCATGACGGCCATGTTGTTATAATGTGCCAAGTGTCCAAAAATGACTTCAAATTTTTAATTTTCAAGAAATTTCTTTTCACTTCTACGTTTTAGACAAGGTCATCAGACATGTTTATCAGCATAGCGGCCATGTTTTTAGGATGCACCAAGTGCACAGAAATGACTTCAGATTTTTTGATTTTTACGAAATTTCTTTTTACATCCAACTTTTAGAAAAGGTCATCAGACATGTTTATTAGCATGGCAGCCATGTTTTTATGATGTGCCAAGTACCCAAAAATGACTTCAAAATTTTCAATTTTCAAAAAAATATATTTCACTTTCAAGCTTTAGACAGGGTCATCATACATGTTTATCAGCATAGCAGCCATGTTTTTATGATGTGCCAAGTGCACAGAAATGACTTCAATTTTTTTGATTTTCAGGAAATTTCTTTTCACTTCCAACTTTTAGACAAGGTCATCAGACATGTTTATTAGCATGGCGGCCACGTTTTTATGATACGCCAAGTACGCAAAAGTGACTTCAAAATTTCTAATTTTCAAAAAATTTCTTTGCACTTCCAAGCTTTAGACAAGGTCATCAGACAAGGTCAGCAGACATGTTTATCAGCGTAGCGGCCATGTTTTTATGATGCACCAAGTGCACATAAATGACTTCAATTTTTTTGATTTTCAGGAAATTTCTTTTCATTTTCAAGTTTTAGACAAGGTCATCAGACATGTTTATTAGCACGGCGGCCATGTTTTTATGATGCGCCAAGTACCCAAAAATGACTTCAAAATAATTAATTTTCAAGAAATTTCTTTTCACTTCCAACTTTTAGACAAGGTCATCAGACATGTTTATTAGCATGGCGGCCATGTTTTTATGATGCACCAAGTGCACATAAATGACTTCAATTTTTTTGATTTTCCGGAAATTTCTTTTCATTTTCAAGTTTTAGACAAGGTCATCAGACATGTTTATTAGCACGGCGGCCATGTTTTTATGATGCGCCAAGTACCCAAATATGACTTCAAAATATTTAATTTTTAAGAAATTTCTTTTCACTTCCAACTTTTAGACAAGGTCATCAGACATGTTTATTAGCATGGCGGCCATGTTTTTATGATGCGCCAAGTACCCAAAAATGACTTCAACATTTTTAATTTTCAAGAAATTTCTTTTCACTTCCAAGCTTTAGACAAGGTCATCAGACATGTTTATCAGCATGGCGGCCATGTTTTTATGATGCGCCAAGTGCACAGAAATGACTTCAAAATTTTTGATTTTCAGGAAATTTCTTTTCACCTCCAAGTTTTAGACAAAGTCATCAGACATGTTTATCAGCATGGCGGCCATGTTTTTATGATGCGCCAAGTGCCCAAAAATGACTTCAAAATTTTTGATTTTCAAGAAATTTCTTTTCATTTCCAAGTTTTTGCAGGGTCATCAGACATGTTTGTCAGCATGGCAATCTTATAATTATTTATGATGCGCAATATGTCCAAAATTGCCTTCAATTTTCGAGCTTAACAAAATTTCTTCTTTTCCCCCCAAGTTTTTGACAAGGTCAAAAGACATATTATTCAGCATGGTGACTATGTTTTTATGATGTGGCAAGTATACAAGAACAGGTTCAAATCTCACTTTGATACAGCATCTAAATAGGATATCCTTTTTTACCTCACGAGTTCCTCTTTGCTAATAACAACCTCTTCTTTATACAAATATATGATTATCTTACAATTATCTATTTCAAACTTTAGTAGTTTCTTTTTCATTAACAGGCGAAGAATCTCGTTATTTTAATAACGATTTCAGTTTTAAACGAGATTATACAGTTGCACTTGTTGATTGACAGCCTTCGAATAAATCGACATGGGCGGCTGTCAATGTGAACCTGAGATTAGCCCGTGCCTCGCCCGCCGATTACCCCCGATTGCCTGTCTGTTCCTTCTCCTCCCATGTTTTGCTGGGGATAATCGGAACCACGACCAAGGGAAGCCACAGCAAGTCAATTGGCCCCTCGGCTTGGTTCTGCCTCCCCGACCATCGGCCATTGTTATTGGTGACGAGGGGAGGCCGGCCCAAACCGTTTGATGCCGATACCAATTTCACCATTTCCAGGATGCCGGATGGGGGTTGAACATTTTTACAGTGTAGGGCGCTTATATTTCTGATTCTTTCTCTACTGTTCCAGGTATTAACATTACATGTTTAATTAACGTCTGTTAGAACAGCATCTTCTAACTACCTGCACTAAATTAGTGTCTGGAATACACACAACATAGACAGGGGTGGGCCAATGGGGGGGGGGGGGGCAAGAAGGGAGGGTCCAGGGTCCAGGGTCCAGGGTCCAGGGTACTTTTTTGTGGGTCGCTAAACTGCAAAAAGCGTAGAAAATGCTGCACGCAAGCATGCGAACGAGCGCCGTTTTATTACTTAGCATATTACAGGCTGACACCCCCGCCCAACCTTTCGGAGATCCTGTATCCACACTTGATGGGCTAGAGCACCAAGTGACCCAGTACGTAGGTACAATGAAAATAGGAAGTTCTTAATTGGCTTTTTTATTTATATTATTCTTTGACTGTGTCATTGTATTCCGACCCATTCTATCAAAGTCATTTACAGAAGTGAAATTAATTGCGAAATTGCAATATCCAAAGTGTTTTCACCTGTACGGTGCAGATTACGGAAACATATGGAGAGGCAATCTGTTTTAACAGGCGATATGGCATGGGAACTCATTCCAAATCCATTTTCTAAATTAGTTTGGAAGCGGGTAAACATGAATTGAGATCCGCCTTGGCTATGTGTTGGATTTCAATCCATCATAGTTTAAATTTGACCGTGTAATCATCACCATTCAGTAATACTCAGCCTGGTATGGAGAAGTTCTGTTTGCATTCCAATACTCCCTACAGAGATTAAGGATGAGAAAAACATGTTTAATCTATCAGACTTATTGAACGAGTATGCCGGTTCTGTCGATATGGTTAGGGGTTTCTTTCTTCACTATCGATTATCACTAAATCTCACCAAGGTACGTCTATAGGAGACCTACTTCTTTATAGCTGAGTTAACAAACAGGAATGTGGCAAGCGGGAATACAGACTGTATCTGAAGGAACAATCCTTTAGCTCCGTGTGTGTTTTTATTATCTCTACAAGAATTATAAAGTATTTCTGGATGTTTTCTTCTTTGAATTGTAATGTGACGTTTTCACTTGAAAAGAAACCAGTGTGATCATACGTAGAACGAAGCAGGGCAGGTACCCACGTAATACATTTATTATTACTATGTAGGAATTTGTTGAAAGAATTTTATCAATGTGCACTCTCACGAGATTGATTGAAACATATATCCGATTTGTCTAATATGCAGAGCTGGCATTGTTGGTATTATCCTGTCTAATTGGAGTCCAGGGAGTGGGGGACGCAGGGGAAGGAGTATAGGTGAGAGAGAGAACTCGTGTCAGCCTTATGTATACCTGGCACAGGTAGGCTGCCATGGAGGAGGAGGGTGAAATGACGGCACAGGTCAATAGCCAATCGATGGCAGTTATCATAGGGCCGTGAGAACGTTTGCCAATCAATGGGAGTTCGCCGTGGAGAAGTAGGTTGGCCGGATGACCCAGGTGGGGGGACAGGAGGTGGGCCATGTCAGCGGGCCTGGGAACTGGCACCCCTCCCTCCCCTTGGCCAAGGTGCCACATCCCCGCCCTGGAGGAGCCAAACAAACATACTGGTTACATCCTACGAACGTCCATGCCAGACCAGGGAGGGTTCACCAAAAGGTCTATGACCAGACCTTACGCCAATGGGAGGAGTGCCTTTTATTAAGTCATTTACATGATAATTATCATTAAATCAGAATTCTGGTATGACATGCTTTCTTTTTGGTCTTGATCGACAAGGTTTTTGATGGAATTAATCCCATTTTCAACCCCATCATTAATCCCCATTTTGCAAACAAAACAGTTTTGCAATTAGAAACGATCAGGTTACATCCCTCCCACCTCCCTCCCTATCAATTCAACCTAGCCCCACAAAAACATAGCCATAGGATCACATGTGCACTTGAAATTGATTTCGGGCGCTGACGTCACTCAAAATAAAATGGAATCGATCAGAAACCTTCCCCGTCGTATCTCATGGAGCTAACAGGATCGCATTGTTTGCTTCTTCCTGCCTACCCCCGCAGCAGCCGCCATGACAGTTCTCATTGGCACTGTCATATCGAATGCTCGCCGGTTTCCGTTCCAACAATAGACAGCCTGTTAATTACCTTTTGGTTTCGGGGATGAGAATTGTACAAGGTTGGGATGGGAGTGAAGTGAACAAGCCGTTACACTCTCCAGCTGATGCTGTATCCATTAGCCCGTGGCGGGCGCGGGTAATATTTATAGTACCGTGATGGGGACCACTGACGCTGACTAGCCTGTAATTGTATGGTATTATAGGACATTGTCTTGAAATAGCAGTGCCACCTGTCCGGGCATGTTGGCTTACCACCACGCATGTATTTGCAGGTGCCAATCGTTAGTGAGGCGGGCGTCCGTTCAGGTGGCACGAGCCCCGCAGGCGGCTTGCAATGGAGCGATCTATTCATAATCAATGACGTATCATCCCTGAATAAAAACAAGCATTGAACATTCTCCACACTACTCTCTATCTGCGAAAATAGAAACAACAAATAGTCACAAAAATCCATGCGTTTTCGTGCCGTCGATAATTCTATTTCGGGACGGCTAGGCTTGTATGAAATTACATGATTATAATTATGTCAATTTCCATTTCAAAAGAGCGATCTATATTTACCATGTCAAAAATACTCGCTTTTATCTATCATTTATATTTACGTATCCTACACACAAAAAGACTCATGCTTTTTAGCGGCTTAGACTGAACCTGAGTCGCATCTAGGGTGAGGGTACACTATTCTTTACACATACAACACCTTAGGTCGATAAAACACATTCACTGAAAGAAAAAAGAAATCAATAGTTCAGACTTCCATCATGGCCTGACAATTCAGCAATAAAATGCAGGACAGAAATAATCATTTTTCCAAGGGCAATTCTCAACACCAAAAACATCCATACTGCCCCTACAGCATTTTTCTATAACGCAAGTATATACTTTCAAAAAATACATAATGCATCCATACATGTGTGATGCTGAGAATTCCTTATTCTGCTTCCCCAGTTTTTCCTCCCTATCACATCTTCCTTCCTTCTTCGCTGTACATGCCCTTTCCTTTCCACCAGTTTCAGCACTGGCCCCTCTAGCCCCTCAGGCACACAGTGGAGGGGGATTTGCTCCTGGATCCGACCATACAGCGTTGTGTCAATACGCGGATCAAAGGCTGCTGGGCTCGGCTGAGCAGATAGCCCGACCGGCAGGTAGCAGCTCAGACAGGCAAACTCGATCCTGCCCTACGCTGGATTACCTTTGGTCAATGGCCACAACGGACCGGCCGAGGGAAAAGGGGCCGCAATGCAACTGGACCACTGGAAAGAATGTGCCGATGAAATTTGCAGAATGGCGAGCCGCTGTATTTGATCAGGATATTTTTTGGTGGGCCAGATACGAGGAGTTTCTTTGATCGGCGTACACATTCGGGGTGGAAAAGAGCGGGTTGGGACAGAAAAAAGTGGCCCGCAAATAGGCGATTTACTGGGAGGAACTGTGATTGGGTCTGGCTTTTGTTAAAGGCGATGGGGGCTTCCCCCACAGGTGGCCGCCTAGCCTAGCCGGGCAAATGCCAGCGCAAAATACAATAAAAATTCAGAGAAAAAAAGCGGGAGGATAACTATAATCCAGACATCGATATCACAATTGCTTCACCCAAAGCTTCGTGCTAAAACCACATTTATCAGGCCTGCCAGGCCATTGAGAATCCAGTGATTTGCAAAATGTGCCGATCTGACAGTGGAGTGGAGTTTGCGAAAAGCGTCCAGACCCCTGGGTCTAATTGAGCATTCCTCGCCATTGACTGCGGCCCCTTTTTCTATACTACTTTCATCGGATCACAGTGACCAACGTGTCCCCATTCTTGGCGGAGGCGCCGGCAGTTGGGACGTGGTTAGTGGACTGAAGGGGCTATGCCTGATGTATGAGACGCTACCATGCACAACACAAAACCATGGTTAGCATTCACTCTGTGGTATATTGTAGTCGCAACATACCAGTGAATCAAAGTTTATAGATACGCTGGGTTTGATTTACTTCTGCTCTCTTAACAGCTTGAAGCATGGAAATAACAAAAATGATTTTTGAAAAAGTGGTTTCTGATGAAATCTAGTCACAGTGACAACTAATTTCTATGACATGTTGGTGACAAAGACAGAGTTATAACATTAAAAACTAAAAGTAATATTGGCAATTTCTATTTGAAACAGTACTTAACAGTTGCATTTTAGGTAGGTACCTATACGGTATTTTAGGTATAGGAGAACGGTATACTGGGACAGACCAATGAAAAAATATTGCGTTGCATGATAAATCAAGAATCCTTTTTCAGAATATCAGTTCTGGCATAAGTATATACGGTTCCGGGTAGGCTAAGACGTGTTTTGTATTAAGTCCCGAGCAATTTTCTCCGGCCATTTAGCAAATCCTGGAGTGAAGGGGTCATCTCTACTGCCATAGGGAAGAAACGTACCTCATCCAGGGAAGGGGTAACAACTGAACATTGAATAAGTGGGACCGAAGACCACTTCCATGAATTCAGGAATAGTCATTTCAATGGTGACAAATCCAGGCTTTTCTTTTATATATATTTTTGTAACATTCATTAATGAAAGAGCGGTCTGTCTGGACCAGAACACTAATTATTTATAATGAAAAGAAATTTCTTGAGACTGCTACCCTGGTCGCATAATGGCCAATTGATGTCACGGGAATGGCCACACAGGTAGAGCTAATCTATAACCATCAATCTATTCTCCCAGGGTACCCGGTGCAACCGTTCCTGGAACTGATAAAATACCAGGATACACATGCCCTTTATTTATTTCGTAATTAATTGCTTGAAAAAAGGCACGGTTTATGCACCAAGTGCAGACAATCAGGAAAAGAGGAACATTTTACATCAGCATACTTTGCCCGATCTTAAGGAATGAGCACGATCTAGTACAACAATACTGCTACAATTAATAGCCGGCGGTTCTCTACTGGTATCTAAAATCACTTGATATAGGAAGGGACCTCCTACTGTTTCCCCTATAGAGCGGAGGGCAAACTGTCATAAGATAGGAGCCTGCCTTGCTTACCATGATATAATTGGAGAACTCTACTACTGTTGCAAAAAAGCACAGGGCACTACTACACAGAGTAAGCTTAGAATAGTGTACCGTAGAGGTTTTGGCAGCCGCTCTGTATACCTCCTACACACACGTTTATACTGCACTTGTACTCCTTATTCACCTGCAGCAGAAGTTAATACAACATGGTGCAACAGGATATCCGTATATATTGTTAGATGGTTTTCTTGAAAATAGCACAATGATATCAAATGGCTCATATTTATCACTAATCGTTTCCAAACCCGATGATTTAGATAATGGTGTCATTAAGGCTTCAAGGAATTATATTTTCATGAACCATATAGACAGATAGTGCATCCGTTGCACAAAGGCAATACGGGCACTTGTAAGAGATGAGAAAGTTCCTTTTAGTAAATTCCAGAGGCGGGACAGTTATGCCATCGTACTACAGAGTACAATCTTGGATTCATAAAAAGGAAATCATCGTTCTACCCGACCGGTGGCTCGCTTTTTATTAATGCCAGGCCATGCACATTTTGACCAAGGGTCACCCCAAATGGCCACTCCACCCAATGTATTCTCTTGCACTTTGTTCAAACTTCATTCGGGTAACAGGATGTGTCACATAGTCTCTCTAGCCACTATCAATCTCCATCCAGTGGCTTGTTATAAATAATGAGCGAGGCATTAAACCCAGTCGGTCCTCCTAATGCACCACAGCGGGGGCGTAAAGTAGAGAGGCGGAGAGGGCAGTTGATCGCCACTGACTTTTGTACGCAGTGACCCCCACCTAGGAGAATATGAACCGGAAGTCATGATCCCAAGCGGAAGTTACCAGTCGCGCAGACTCGCCGAGGTTGTGCGCATGGTGCTCGCTAGGTGTCTCTTTGAGTTAATAGGGCTATATGACCCTGTCGGGGCGTTGTTGGGTATAGCTATAGCACACGCCCTGGGCGTTCACCTAGGCTAATGACAAACATGGCGGATTGACCTTAAGACGCCCTGCACTCGTCTGACACCACTGCTGACCTAGCAAGTATGAGAGGAATGAAGAAACCCAGACTGTATACCCCACGGAAAACATATGGCCGCCGTTGATATGAGCACTAATATTGCACCCGTGTGACTGTTCCTGGTTTGTTGGGCACTCAACAAGCTTTCATCCGGTTGGCAATAACAGCTTCAAAGGTTATAAAATGTATTTTATACCGCATGTGAAATGCACTCTCCGTAGAGTCCCTGCAATACACTCTACCATTTGTTTGTAACCACCTGGGGAATTAAGAGGTGCCTTAGCACTTTCTGCCGAGCTCTGTTTACAAGAAGTGTGGAGCGTTTGTTGACAATGGTGCTCGGCTGAATTACTATCTGTCCGGCACGTTCTGTAAACTCCAACTTACTTTCTTGTCGGTGCCGTAACATCTTTCATACTTAAGCCACTGAGCCTATATCTTTACCCGCCAATGCTGATGCGTAATAGACTCTGAGCTGTATGCGCCAAATGATTTACTATCAGTCAAGTGCCGGAGGAATAGTGTAGCGCTAAATTGACAGGGCAGTGGTGTTAGCCCACAGAAACTTGGTCGTTATCTTATCTCTGTAGAGACAAACTGTTCCTACTCAGCCACTCTTATCCTTACTTCTTTCATGAACTCTCCGGAGATGACCCAGGCTAGGTAACTAGAGTTGTCCAGTTCTGCCAGTACTTAGACCATTCTTTTATCAGAGCTACTCTGAGAAGTTTGTTCCCATGACCTAGTTATACTCAGCATAAGATAACTTAAACTATCGCATATTTTCAGCTAAAACAGTTTCACGGTTGCACCCACGGTATGTGCACGTGTGCCATCCCTGCCTCTCGTCTGTGGAAGATTTCATTTCAAGGTTGTTTGTATTGCAGGCCCCAGCGCCAAGTGTATGAACTATGACTGTGTTTTTCTGCTGGTAGGAGCAGAGATAGCCTACTTACACCCACGAGATTTTAGTCCAGGGTCAAGACCGAGTGCATTTCTTAGCAGGGAAAGCGCGTGGGGCCCACAGTAATTGCACTGAAGTTGAACAAGTACTTACAGCAGATGTACAAAAAGAACTGTGTATGCACAACTCAGAATTTAATATGTGCTCTAGGTTTCTTATAGAAAGACTACCTTCATTAGAGACACACATAATGTATCCAGTATGCTACTGCATATACTTATGTAGATAAAGTGCACTAATAGGATCATCCAATTAGTATCTGAGATAAGGATGCGAGCCTGTAATGGATTTTCAATCTGACACAAAGCTTATTTCTGCCAGTCACTCCACAACATGAGCCTCCGGGAAGGCAGGGCGCGTAAGACGGGATTCGATCCCCAACTGTTGGTACCAGGCCTTGCATAATGTGGCATACTGGGCGGAGGGGCTACTAATGACTGCTTGTCAATTATTGATTGGCCGATGCTCCCAGACATTCATCAACGTGTTACTTAATGCCAGCGCGCCCCCTCTCGGCGTCAAGTCGAACCATGCAATGGGAGGTCAGCAAGGTTGGACCTCTTGTACTCCTGGAATGTTTCTTTGTCCTAGATGCTTTAGTTACATGTGTTTAAGAATATGGCCTTCTCTTTGCTTTTAGTCAGTGTTTTTTCTCCTTTATATTATGCTACCTTGATCGTTTTATATAGAGAGATATTACTTTTAACTATTTGCTAGTCCACTATTGTTTTCCTTCATTGGCCGCGTGTGTTGTCACCATAATTATATACCCAAAATACCCGTCCCAACACATCTGCTCTACCATTCTATACAATGATTATACATGTTTATATACATATATATATATAATACACACAGACAACATTATACACACACACACACTCTAACACACACAAACACACATATAAATGGTCACTAATAATACTACCATAAACAGTCCTGTGTGATTGCATGTAACACCACAGCACAGAGTTAACCCCAACAAACAGGTCAGACAGTCCGGCCACCCGTCCATAGAGCCCTGTGCCAGACGGCTGATATCAAGTGGATACTTCCGCATGTGTGAGGCACACGGTCGGGGCTGGGGGCACTACCCCAGTGGGCTGGTTCACTGATCTACAGACCCAGCCCCTGTCTCCACAACACACCACGCCCAGCTATGTGGCTTCAAAGCTATCTGCTTTGGACATAAGCCAGCCAAGATTAGGTCTGGTGATGTCGTGGAGGGACCCTTTCCTCCGATCGACCTCTCTCCAATACTACTCGCACTGTAACCATATAACTGCAACCATTATGAAAATGACAGCATTATAGCCACCACACATACATTATGAATTAGCACAATACAAATTGTACTGGGGAAAATCAAATCAATTCACTTCTACATAATGTAGGATTTGGAGAAACAATTCAAGAACTCCTGATACCTAGGTAGGTGTGTGTGAGTTTTGTTTGGCTGTGAGGTGGTCCCCTCCCCATGTTGGACACATGTATCTCTGTCCATGCTGGCCATACAGCCTGGGGCTAGGTTTCCTTTGTATATTGTTCTAAGGGTGGGGCATACCACACCTTTGCTTTACAGAGACTTGCCACTTCTTTGAAGGTTTTTAATACTATCCTAGAACTCAACCTCCTGTGTTTTTTCATTCAGTTGTACGCCTAATCAGTTTGGATCTGTAATATCTCGTAAAATTTTGATATCTCATGTTTCATATGAAGATACGTAAATGAGATGATGTCTTTAAAAACGATGCAGGTCTGATATTATCATTTTCATTAAGCAGTGTGTGAGGGGGAGGATCCCAGGGGACCCATTATACCTATGGCTCCCTCCCTCCCCACTCTACTTACAGTGCGACCCTCCCCTCCTCCTCTCTAATACTATTATGGACATAACGCTGGATCTATTTCGACGTCCACCCCTATCCATCTTCATCTACCCGCTCCATTCATGATGGGCCTGGCGTCCCATTTTTGAAAGTAGATACTGGACGTCCGGCGTTAACTACATAATATTTAAACCTAACGTGGCTTCATGGTATGTGTAGTTTAATAGTCAAACAATCCTTGACGTCAGCATTACATGTTTTGACAATATAATAATTATGATCCCTGGATTTTTCTCGTTTTATCTACACATCTCCAACAACCATGAATAATTGAGTATCAGTGCCGGTATATGTTAGATTATTATACATGACACAGCTTAGATATGGCGTGTTTATATTTTTTCTCGTGAAACAAGACCTGCAAGTGAGGGCTCATTCAACACGCAGGACTTTGCACTTTATTGGCCGTCGCCCATCGGATCAGCTGATTTATTTCAGATAATAAAACCTGTCAGCCGCTCTGCTCGAGTCCCGGGCCGGCGTGTCCGCTTGGGCTCATTTCGGGACACCAGTAGAGCCTCCTGGCAGATTTAGGTTAATAAACACAGTAGAACCAGAGAGAGTCATGATTCCAAGCCTTCAAGAGAAACTCGCGTTTTTACTCCAGTTCCAAGGAACTTTGATGTCCAGATCGAGTTACCACGTGTATATTCCTAACCCCACAGGTCTACCTGTTTCCCCCTAACTTCTCCATTGCAAAAGAAGAACCATCAATCTCTAGATATAACTCAACCTGGGGGAGTTTTCATTTCTCGGGACATGGCCCATTTCGGGGAAGTTTCTAGGAGATTTCCTGGGAGAATTGGGTCAGTAGCTGGGCCATTTTCAATGTGAAGCACATGGTCTCCGAAGCACGGCTAACGCCTGACTCATTCAGCCTAGCACCAGACACTTTAGGCCCAGCTGTGCCTCACCACAGCCTACCCACGTGAAATGAACTGGTCGACTTGTCTGTATATTACAACTGGTTACACAGAATCCTGACAACGATCTATTCTTTACAAGTTTGCACATTCTAATACTTGTACATGATATGACTTTCAAACTCACATAGTATGGTATTTTAAACTTCATGAGTTGAACAAAAGTAATAGTGTACTATACCCATATTATGATAGTGTATGACTAGCCCTATATATCGATAGACATAACAACTGTCATTGGAAATAGAAAAAACTCATGTGGAAGTATAATTATTAGTTAACTTTTGTTTATTGTAGGATCAAGCTAATCTTTAGGTAACAATGAACAGTCTCTCTGAAGCCTTCAAGTTCATAAGAACCCCTATGATAGAAGTTTTAATTGTATTGAGAACCTGCGCAATATCCTGATATTCTACCCAAGTCTGTCATCACATAACGTTTTTCCTTTGGCAAGCTTTTACATAAACTCCCATAAAACCTAGAACATGGCCCCTCAATGGATGTATCACTTCAGTGGCCTTCGTCTATTGACAATACGCCTGGATCAGTAAACGCATTTAAGTGCTATTAAAAACGAAAGGAGGTAAAACTAACATGAGAAAACAGATAGTACTGTACGTATGGCTGGCGAAAAATGTAGTCATCAATGACTTGGTTTAACAGAAAGCTCAGTAGATGTGTAAGAAAAATACGCCTAGAGAATCACACTCTCGCCACAAAGTCAAAGTCTAAAGAGACCCGCAAGTGGTTCTGCCACTATTCTAAAGCCGTTCTTGCAAGCTTTAAGCAAATAGACATTGAGAATCCAGACATAAGGTTCCACTGTGTATAGATTCCACTTGGGAGGTGGGCTGCTGTATTTGAGTATTGGCTTAGGAATATCGGGCTTCCCTTTAGTCAGCGACACATAATAAATAATGCAACGCTTAAACTTAGTCTATTTGTGAGATACATTCTATGCATGATTCCTAATGCAGCTAAACGTTCTATTAGTTTCCAGATGTACATTTCCCGTATACGAAATAAAACAACCGAATATTTATACAATGGTGTAATAATTTGGTAAAGCAGTTGTCATATTTAGTTTTAAGTTAAAATTCAGACATGATACATTGCATTCCTGATATTCCTCTCTTTCTTTGAGTCACATTGCCAAATCGCAGTGTGCTAGATGACCGCCAAACCAGCTGGCACCAGCCTCTCTCTCCTCCCCAGAAAGCACCAAGTTATTCCCCACCTTTTTTTGGCAATGCTTTCTGTCTCGGCAGGCCATTCTCTTTTGGCTGGGTAAGTCCCCCCTTCCTCTAAAACACTCTCTGTCCGAATCGGTCCGCTGCCAGAGTAGACATTTGCGAAGCAGAAGGCAACTTGTTACGTACAATTGGCCCCCAACGCTTCCCTCCTTTGTCCTGATAACATAGTGCGACCGACAGTAAACAGACTATGTACATCATTCTGTCTCCTGCCAGGCGGCCGTAGCAACTGTATCCCCCAAATGAACCCTACACTTTCGGATCTAACACTGCTCTTATGTCTTTTTTTTCTCTCTCCATCGGTTCTGTCAGAAATGCGAAGGAGGGGAGGGAAGGATGCGATGTTTGTGTACTCGCGGCTTGTCTGGACATGCTATTGTTTGCTTAGTAAACGATGAAAGGATAACAGAAATGAAAAAGGCCCGTCTTATCGTGGAGGAATGAGGAAGTCAGTGGGTGGTAGCAGGCGTTGGCGGTGGCTCCACCTAACGGGCGTACACCAGTCGTACAACTCACCCTAGGCAGCACCTGGGCAGCACATGATCCACATTGCCCACATTTTATCCCATGTCCAGAGATTCACAAATACTGCAGTGGGAATAGCCCGGCCTCCAGTGCCCTTCCCGAGGTAGAGTTCTGTGATGTGACGTCATATCTCAAATACATGTATATATTGTGAGACACCAGATACCATCTTAGAATGCATTACCATGACAATTGTCTGTGCGATAACCTCCTTACTTTCTTCTAGCGGGATAGGTGGCGTGCTCTTCACTGTTTCTGGAGGATAAGGTGGCATTGTTATTGCAATTATTTATAACTTACACATATACAATGGAGGACGTACTATAGTATATATGATGATGCGCTTCGTTGTATTCAATATAAAGACCGTCTTTCCCCTCCAACAACCCAAACTCCCATTCTGTATACACACGCCCCATTCTTCACCCCGTGCCACTACTTGCACCAACGATTGCCGGGCACGCCCTCACCCCTTCTCCTATCGCACCCACGCTCCAAGGGCTGATTGAATGGAATGGAGGACCCCCTCAAGTAGCTTACAAATGGATTAAGCCCTCAGGATCCGCTGTATCCTTCTCCAGTGTAGTGTGGGGATCATCAGCAAGTATGGTCCCGCTGCCTCCCACCCCGACAACCGCACCCCATGCATTGGCCGGGCTATTGCTGCTGGGTCGTCTACTTCCCTTGTTGTTATTGTCGGGACCCAAAAGGCCCCTCCCATCTGGCCTAAGCCTTAGCGGGCGGCTATAGGCGGGCGCACACAGAATCTGGGGCAGAGATATTGCATCCTCATGCTAGAGGGGCCGATTGCATAGCTGGGTAACTAGGGTGAATTCGTTTAGTTCGGGGCCGGCCTCCCCGTGCATTCCAATCTGCCTATTGCCTAACATTGTTTGTTGTCGCCCCGAGCCGACCCTGCTATTGGAACCGGCGCATCTCCCCAGGACGTCTTTATACTGCCCCACTGTATATTTATAACCTGGCTATTTTTACAAATATTGTAGAACGTATGATGGTAAATTAGCAGTGAGATAGTAAACTGCTCTATGATATTCCTACATATATATTGTACACTATGCATTGCATAATGGACGCTATAGGTAGATAACTCATGGCTAAGACATCACTTTGGTCAGTTGGTGGTGACTTAGTATGGGGGTTTCAATGACCTGGAACATAAATGCACATATCCAGCATTTTTTACATACATACCCTCAAATGGCCCGAACATAACATTACTCACTAGCCTGAAATAATCCGGCAGTTGAGAAAGATATGTCGATCTGAATGTATGTGAGCAATTCCTCGCGTGCATTGCTAGCATAACTCAACCTTTCCTTGCGATCATACACCTGTATATATGTGAGCAGCTTCGGTGGTTTTATACACGCGGCCCACTGGGGTATTGCGACTCGGGAAGGAGAGAAGCATGTTTACTACTGGTGACTCTAGCTGCTGGGGCCTATAGTAATATCGGGTGGAGTCCAACAGGAAGAGACTGAGGACGGTTCTTTTAGTAGGTAGGAGACGAGGGGGGAATATAGGGGACGACTGTGGGTGCAGGCAAGGCGAGCATTTGTGGTATGTTTGGGCACCGGCAGGGGTAGGTCCATGATACCCAGTGGGTATCACCTATGATACCCAGTGGGTATCATTATCAACCCTACCCGGAGCTGCTCTTGACTGCTCAGTAACTGCTCATACCTAAGCATGCAATGGTCTAATGCAGGCTCAGCGAGCGACTCTGATGGATATGGTTCATGTCCCAGACGGCCAATATTGAACCTTGTTGGGGGAATTTGGCGGAACGCTGGGGCAGCGTTGGGAAAATGGGAGGGAGGCGGCTCGTGTGGGCAAGAGGGAGTAATATACATTTCATTGCCAGACGGCGCTATCCCTGTGCAGCGCTCGAGATCATCGAGTAAATCCCACTGTCAGATGCTATCTGCGCGTGCCGAAACTGCCTGACTGAAAGCTGAAATGATCTTATCTGAGCTCTGAACTCTGGTCTAGACACTCTGAAGGCAGGAAGCAGCCAGATACTATCATGATGCCAGAGGGACGAAAAGATGGTGTGGTGAAGGAATAGAACCATGCTGGTGTAGTGAGGAACGATTCAGCCAGACAAATAGGCATGTCTTTTTGAAACCAAACTATTTTATCTCATATCATTCAATGTTCTAAACCTTCAATTCCCTATAACGAGCCCTTAGGTGGGAGTCCCTGGTCAGACTAGCTGCTTGTTGCTGGGTCTCCCGGAGAGACTGTTGCACACTGGAGAGACGGAATCTTTGAGGACTCCTGCAGAGTGAACCCATCCCAGGAGGAGCCCAGGAGGCAATCTTCGGTTCTTTGTACCGTCTGCAGACTTAGCCAAGACACCCTACCCCACCACCCCCGCCGCTCTTAGTGCCTGCCTGCAGGCCTAGGGTGGCAAAAAATGGGCAACTGGGGTAAAAACTAGGAAACTGGTTAGTACTGGCGCACTTTGCTTCCAACGTACCCTAGGTTTGTTTAATGTAACTCATAGTAACCATGGTAAGAGGCAGGGACGTTAACGTTCCCAAACACCATGTTTACATTGTTCCACAAACAAAATACTGCATTTAGCAACGCAATACTATTTCAGTCATAATATAATATTTTAACTAAGGCTTTGTTTTGTAGATTGGTACAATTATATTGCATATAGGATGCGATGTAGGGAGGTCTGTAATTTTGTGTTGTGCCACTCTCCAGTGCTGCTGCAGTGGCGGATGTACATGCTAGCGTGTTTAACGTGTTGAAACATGTGTATACAGAGCCCAGCTAGTAAAAAGGGCTGTGGTAGTCTAGGCATTTCCTGCGGCCTGTAACCCAAGACGCTATATTTATGTGGGGGAGTAAGGGACAAGAGAAAGGAAGCAGGACGGCCTGCCAGACTTCTAGGAAACAACCTACCAAAACATCATCTATTTGGGAGAGAGGACTTTATCAGACCTTATGACTGAAGTCAACCAAGATTGCAAATAAAACGTGATTCGATTACGAATTGTCTCCAATAGTTCTGGAATCTAAGACACCGCGAACGGACTAGATGCCAATTGCGTCTTGGAGGCAAACTGATTTGTTTTCACAATTCCATTAATGTTTATTCGGCAATTTTAGTTCTCTCCGATTCCATCTTGCAGAACAAAGGCATCGACCGTTATTTTGTGGAACTCCTTTTTCTCAGAGAACATTGGAAAATAGAAATTTATACAAAACAGCAAATTCCCTCTTTGAAGAGTGGAAGGGGGCTGTCAATGTAATTTCTACAGAATTCTCCACGCACACTGCTCCCGTTTGATTCACCTATCTTGCAGTTCCATAACACATTCACAGTTGGCTGCAAAATGCAGACAGCCGCCATGTTGTTTGTCCTTTGCCTTCGCACGTTCCCCTGATTAGCCATGTCAATATTGTTTCTTTGCTGGGATCATCATAGAAATAGCAGAGCAAATTCAGCTTGTTTACCTATGTACTCAGCCAACCCTGCAGGCTATTTTTATGAGCATTTCATTGATATCTGAAGGATGGGACCGCCGTCTTTCCCGAGCACACAGGTCTTACAGAGGTGCTTTATACACCTTCAGGCGTTTGGCGGTGGGGTCCCCTCCAACCTCTTGCCTTGCAGGCATGATGGAGTCCATTTTCTTGAAAATAATTGCAGATGGAATTATCTCTGTGGTGAGGAGTGAGTGAGGCGGTGCAGTGCTGCAGTGGGGGTGTACGCGCCGGCCGTTTGAAGTGGGGTTACTTAGGCGTGCGCCACGCGACAGATATCGATCTAAGGTAAAAGCCGCCGATGCCGCAAACATTATTCAGAGCGGCCATATTGCCATTAGTGAAGCCTTGGACTTATTGGCTGCATCTTTCACCCGCCATCTTACGACAACTAATATGTCATACGACCGACAGCCCACACTTAGACTTGACCTATCCTTCTCTCTCCAGCAACAAATACACGTATACGTGCCTTACAATGACAGACGTTGGGCCCGCCAAATAGGTTTCTTTGCCTTTCAATAGAATCGAGTAGTGGTGTATCAACTGTAGCTATATATTCTCGGATGGCGCAAAATAATGCCATGTGCATTGCAGAATTTTATTATTTCAAAGTTTGAAGGGTGTCGTTTCATTAAATGCAATTTACTACAACTTTTGATTCCAAGAGCTAATGAGTTTTATATGCTACTTCTCTTTTGAGTTAAGTTAAATGCTACACTTATATATGCAAAATAAGAACGTGAGAATAAAGTACTGTGCCAGCTCAGGCTTATTTATGCCTCAGTGTTTGCTATTGGCCAGTCTTCCTTTAAGTACTATCCTATCTTAACAAAATGTCTTCATAAGAAAAGACCGACAAATATTCTCACTCGGAGACCTCAGATAAGACCAACTTCGAAGGGCCGGACCAGGATTTGCCTAAGTGTCGGCAGTGTTTATCACCATTTTGCTGGGATCTACCCCGAAATTGCCAACCACCCTTTTATACAATTCTCTCACCGTTCTGTGGCCATCAATGGAATAGTTTTTTCCGGATGCTGCCTTCCGATAGATTGCTGTCTCGCAGGGAAATAAAACAGAGTAGACGTAGTAATGTTGACTGTAGGAATGCGAAGTAGGGTATGCACATGGCTTGGCTACTGCTTTAGAAGCAACGTGGGGCATGGGAATAAAACTGTCATATGGAATATTTATGGGCGGGATATATCCTGCTCTATTATACTTAAGGTAGGGAATTTCATGCAATACACGTTCAAGCTGAATGGCGATAAAGAGGGGTTCATGCAATGGAGAATTGCGAGTTAACATGCACTGTCATGGAATGAAGGAAATTTGAGTAATACACAGTTTCAGGCCATTTAGTCAACCACGCCAGTCTGGTATAGGACATGACCAGCTTATTACATTACCATGGTAACAGTGTTGAGGGTAACAGAATTACTCTCCGTACTCTATGTTCACGCGCATCCTTATAATAAATTCAGCAGGTCATGAATAAAAATGGGTCTTTAACTTTCTAACGTGTCATACAGTTGTTGTATTATTAATGCATGCTCCTGTGCAGCTTTAAATATTGCAGAGTTAGGGTCTTGCTCCCCCTTAGTCGCTGAAGCAATGGAGTCATTAGGCAAAAATTGAGTACACAGCCATAAATACCGCTAGCATGGCCCGGGGGAGTATGGGCAATGTTTAATGAACCGCTTCATGTTATGTACACACTGCAATCACACTTGATAATCTAATGACATAACCTCATTACTCTGACCAAATGTTGCAAATCATGCATTGTTGGTCAGTGCATTGATGCCTGAAGCAATACAAGAGCTTTAGGGGATTTCTAGACTTAACTTTACTGTATCCTTTTTATGTTCCTTTCTTTTATTGAACTTTATGATTAATGATGAAACTAATGTGTTCCATTCTGGAAACCTCATATCTGCTGTAAGAGTCCATTTAAATGAATAGTTACAGTACAGCTTTAGCGGGGTATAAACCCCCTCAATTTCCCTCACAGTTCGGCCTCCGAACCGCAGGTATGGTTATTATAATGTAGTCTATTCTGCAGGACTATTGTGTCTGGTATTGATTGTGCTATAGAGTTGAACTGCTGGAACAATACCCAGTCAACCCCTACCACCTCTATAGTCTGATACAGACCGACCCACATTTCCCCCTGCTTACTACGCAATTGGACCACTACCTATCCCGGCCGACTTGGGCTTAACGGTCCAGGTGCAAATGAATGCTGTCTGGGGGTAATTTTATCACCATATAATCTACTGCCCGCACATTTCTCATTATACTACCGTACACCCATTGCCTACCCTTCCCCAAGTGGGTGTAGAAAGGGGACTGCTCCATCCCCCAAAAGACGAAATCTTCTTGTCCATACCTTTACACTCTGACCACTGCCTTCTCATTACCGTGGGAGCATCTCTCTGAAACGACCCATGGGACCGGAGCAACTGTGTAAATTACCCCGGGCTATATCGCCTTACGCCGGCCTGAGGTGGCCACCCGTCACGTCCCCCCTCCCTCCTCCCCCGCCCTGCTCGCCCTGAGCTGCTCACCCACCGGAGACGGCCCCGTCTCTGCCGTCTAATCATCATCAGACCGGTGTAATCCGCTCACCGTCACCGGCCCTGCCAGCCTAGACCCGGGGCAAGGTGGCCAAAGTCGTCCCTCTCGCCTATCTTCAACCGCCACCATACCTTTAGCGGGAAGCCACCGCCAGGAAGCCACCACCCCAGCCTGGCTTCCATTGCCTTTGGAGGCGAACTGCCGCCAGCGCCATCACCGTCAACATGGATCGGTATAAGGCCACCCAGTGACAACCGGGAGGCGAAAACAACCACCAATCAACGTTATGAATTGCCAACACTGCCCATGGTAGCCTGGCCGCAGTCACTTATTCCGACTGGCCGATCGGTTGGCGAGGGGGCCAATTCATATTGCTAT
Source organism: Lepidonotus clava (assembly GCA_936440205.1). Taxonomy (NCBI): domain Eukaryota; kingdom Metazoa; phylum Annelida; class Polychaeta; order Phyllodocida; family Polynoidae; genus Lepidonotus; species Lepidonotus clava. The sequence goes on from OW387135.1 coordinate 29,462,096, forward strand.
CCGAGCCGCAGTTTTCCAGTCATTATCCCCTATTCATAGCAGTGGTGGCGGGGATAGAAGAATAAGACGTAGTGTTTTTCTCTCTTTTCTCGGAAACATGGCTTGTACCAGGCATAAACTGAATACAAAGGACATATCCCATTTCTCTACTCAGCTGAAGGAGTTATTGCATTACCCCTCGCAAAACGAACACACAAGCTGCGGTTAGATAAAACTATAAGCCCATAGAAAGAATTATTATTCCAACGCCAATTTTATGCCAGAAATTGCTGGCTCCTATTACTTATCACACAGAATGATTCCACCATTTTCGAACTCAATTTTCTCATTGCTGATCAATAGAATACTGATTTCAATTCTTTCTTATTTAAAGGCTTCTCTAAGAATTTCATAGATGTGTAGTAATTCACAGAAGGAGTGAACCACAATAACCAAAGCCGTCCTAGTAAATGGAGGTCTGCATAATCATGTGTAAACGACTACGTAATAGACTTTTATCTGCTGACTGTCGTCTTAGCGCATGGCTTAGCGTACCAGAAGTGTTTCCAAGAAAACGTTGTAAGCAAGTTTGAATAGGAGAGCAAATTAAGTGAGACAGTTATTAGAGTGATAAATTAAGTCTAGCAGCTATTAGAGATATTGGTCTAAGTCTGCCTGATTACACATATAATTTCAATATTCCTTTTACTGTTTGGACAGTACACCGTTCTATAAATGTAATTTCGTGTCAGCTTTTAGATCGAAATAAGAATCGTGTGGTGGCCACACCGCAGACACAAAATGCTATTACTAAAGCAATCACAAATTGAACGGTCTGTGCTGACTTAACACAGTGTCATCAATATACAAAAAGCTTAGCCCTAGTGCTAGATATTGTTTATTAAGCAAGGTTAACGGTCGAACAGAAAATAACCCCCCACGCCCATCGACACCTCCGCTCATTGAAAGTTAGAGCCACCGCCGTCTCTGACCCCATGTGGTGGGTCGCAGTGAGTTTGCGGACGTGTGTTTCTTGTCACTGCAATGTGTTTGATCGATAGCATTCTGCCTCCTTGTAGCCTGGGCCCGGCCGCTTGGCATGTGCATGACGCTTTTTCCTGCTAGCAGAGAACGAAGGGCGGATTTCATTGACGTCATCGCCGGCACGTTGTTGCTGCTGCTGTTGCTGCTGCCATGCCTGCAGCCCCATCGGCCACTGCTGACGGAGGCGACTGCGGCGTTGGTGGCGGCCAGGTAGGCAGCATTCACTGCAGGCCAACTGTTACCTGCAGCCCTTGCTGCCTGCATGTATGCCCGCCTACTTCTTATTGCAGCAGCCACCGCCGCTGTGGCTTCGGAGCATTGGCCGTGTCTTACTCTTAGAAGCCCTGCTGCATATTGAATATGAAGCAAGAGGCCTTACGCGTTCTAGGCGTCTTCTTGGTATACATTGGTGGTTGGCCTCAAGGCAATTTCCACCAGACAGGGTGGCCGGCCCCTTAACAGGTATTACTGACCACAGCCCTACTTTGATGCCCTCCGGCTCCGCCCTCCCTCTTGCCTCTGCTGACGCCCCATGACAGGGCGTCTGACCTTCGGCTTCGACCTTTGCCCTTGCTGCCAGACACCGGGCCCCATCGGCCAGCCTCCAAACAGTCGTCTGTCCGTGGTTAATGCCGCATTTAAACGACTAGCTTATATAGAATCCCGGGGCTAAAAGCAACAAGTAACTTCACAATTTTGAATCCAGATCTGTTCCCTCCTGGCTGCAGTAACAAACACACTGCTTCTGCACACGTACCCAGGAATAGAAGCCATGATATGACATCAGCATTCCCGCGATTCTTTTTCAGTGCGTTCTCTCCCTACCCACTTTCGTTTATTCCAAGCCCCGTGTGGCATGTGCTAGCGCCGACCTTTGGTCCGTTTTCTCCTTCCTCATTCAGGGAAATAGAAAGCGGCAGATCAAACAACGTGTGCTTGGTTCTGGGTGTGATGGGGCCGGTGGGTGGGCAGCATCCCACCCATTGCCGGCCGCCCCACTACAGCCATGTTTAGCGTGGTGACAGGCGGCTGTCGGCCCTTAATGCACCCAGACAATGCGACACGCTGACGTAGTGCTCAGTGGGAGGCTCTCACCGGCTCCAGGGTGGGATTTAGGGGGAGACAGGTGGCCCACCGGGTGAACGTCCTCCACGGTCGGGTAGAGCTGGGAGGGAACGCGACAGAAGCTATAGCCAAATATGGCTTCCACGCCGCACATGAATCATTTGGCGCGATGGCTTCGCGTTTAGTGGTTGTCAATTGAGCACAGGTGACCCAGTGGTTGGGGAGCTCCAGCCATGTGGGCAGGGGGTGAGGGTAGGCGGGGTAAGGCCACGGTAGGGGGTACCCGATCGGCTCGGCCAGTCTGCCGGAGACACACTCATAAAAAATACCAATGGGATGATATGATCTAGCTGGCCTGCAGAATCTATTAGGTGACTATTTTGGTATAGTTCTAGCCATTTGGAACAGTGTCATCGATCCAGTTCTGCCTGTCGGTATGATGCGTAGAGAACGCTGCACCAATCTTCATTCCACGCTACGGATATTCACCAAACTACCCACCATGACCTCTGATACAACTCGGTGAATTACATTAGCCACACTCTTTATTCAGCACCCCGTTAAAATATAGTAAACGATAAAAACACAGCAGCCGCTTCATTATGTTCTGTGATATACCTTCCCCGTAAATTTATAAAAATGGTCTTTTCATTATGAAGTTTCAATGAAGGCGGATTGAATTAAGGGGCTCATAGCTTGGATCGGAAGTCGTTTGGATAGAGGGAAAATGTGTTATGAATTATTCATTATCGGTTGATCAAGGGGCTCGGCACACAGGAGATGCTTAAAACAGTTTGTACCACATCAATATTGTATTCATGACATTATCAGTGAGGGGGCCAGCTATAACATCGGCTATTGGATTTTAAATTGGTAAATGTTTCCATCTCATAACGTGCTAATGCGGTTGTAAGAATAGCACGGTTATAGTCCATTTAAAAACTAGAAAAATGCTGCTAGAAATACAGTAGGGCTACTTTCTATGTTTAATTTTGAGCAGGCGTACTTTCATGGAAGTTTGATAGTAAGACAACACGTTTTCTAAGCTTTTCATCGCACGTTTCCTCTCATTAGAATTCTTGAAACCGAAAGAAAAATGCTTGTCACAAGGCAATCTTCTGGAAAGAGTGTTGAATATAACATTTCCATTTGTGACATTTTCAATTACCAGTAGCGGCAGCGCGAAATCGATTTCTACTCTTTTTCACTTCAGGATTTTGGAATCAAGCAAAAATGATCCCATTTCATTTTACCAACAAAATTTGCCGAAAAAGCATAGAAAACCGTCTCAATAAAAATAGATTTCAGTGCTCATGCAATGGCTGGTTGATGTATTTCCAAATGAAAACGCCGGAGTCTCAAAATGCATGTTTTTAAGATCAAGACAAAAAAGTATCACTTTGTTTAGGTGTACAATGTATGAGCTATATCCAGTTCATTTTACCCTATATGGTCGTAAAACTAGCAGACTGGTGATAGACGTGTCTGCCCCGTCCCTTCCCTCTCTGCCCTCTCCTCCGGGGTTTGTAACACCTGTCTGAGTGCCCTCACTCTTCCTTTTTTCCTCCAGTGGGTACGTATAGCATTCACACTACATTTCACACCCGCTTCCGCAGCAGACTGAGAGCGAAATTGAGCGTGAAGGTAAATCATTGTCTGGGGAGTCTCCTGCCCTACGACCCTTACCTACACACCGCCTGAAGAAAAACAACTTTGGAATGATCTCAGAGGGTCTGTGCGTGTTAGAGTCTAAAGGGTATGGGGTTAGTATATATATACTGTGTGGGTGGAGGATGAGAATGTTTACTGGATCACTGTTGAGAGACTGAAATAAACCGGTAAAGAACTACTCAGTGAACTTAACCAGATCCAGATGGAGAATTCCAAATTCTACAAGACCTGACGTTTATTTTATTAATGTTGTGAATTTCAAGTTTTTAAAATTTAACTTATGGTGAAGCCATTCATTTCAATGTGAATATGTCGTTTTTCCTCTTTTCTTTTCATACAGTGCGAATATCTGAAGAGTTAATATGAATCGATATTTTCGCATATCATAAGCTTTTTGGACTACACCTGTAATATATCCCACCTTTACGAAAAAGAAACCTCTGAAAGCTTGTGCAACAGAAATATGAACATAATTCTATTAGCTCTATTCAAAGTGAGTTGGTTTTTCCCTAAACAAACAGGCTTGTGCTTGCGGCTTCAAAGGGAGCTGTGGGGTGTTGGGATTTAAGTCTGATCACCCCTCGCCACCTGGGAGCCTACACAGGAGGAAGGCTTAAATGTGGAACCAACAAAGGAAGCATGCCCTGCCTACAATAGCTGGCTCCAGGGGGACCCGACCCCACTGAAAGAATCCAAGGGAACAAGCCTCAGGGGACCTTGAACTCGCATTTAGTACGTGCTACCCACTGGGGAAGGAGAATAGCGAAAATTAAACTTATCCTTTATGGTTTGGGCCGCCTGGGAGGGCGAGCAGCGTCAGACAGTTTTAGAAATGGAGGCTTTGAATAAATAACAGGTGTTTTAGAGTGTAGCCACAGAGATTCATGTTCTAATGCAAACTTAATACTGAGGGGAGTTATAGGTAACACATGTAGGGTAGCTTCAATGCTTTGTTGTGGTAGCATACTATATATCAACATAAGTTAGCTGCTGAAATATACATTACCTTACCCCCATTGGTATTCCTTTATAAATAAAGGACGTCTCTTGTTTAAAGTGGAGACAGATCTAGTAAATAGTCACAGAAAAAAGGTGAACAAACCTTAGATAGCTAGATTTCAAGTCAAGATCCCTGATCGGTACAATAAATTGACTGTTATGCAATAATGTGCGTTGTTTGAAATACTTAGTAGATAGCAGATTCAGGTATCAATGCGCAGGAGAAGGGCATTGCGTAATAAGGGCCATCATGCATCGGGCTCCGTGCCATTTACCCCGCCAATATAGGCAGGATCCGTCAGCAAACGGGTCACAGCTCTTATACCACCTTTTACCACCCGTATTGTAAGGCGGGTCATCGAATAGGCCAATTCCCGTTTGGGTGCGTGGAAGGATTTAGATAAGTTCTTTGTTTAAGAGTCTACCTAGTGGGTAAACTGCTGGATAGATAATATTTAAACCCGCACTCACACTCCAACCAACAAAAAAACAATTTATTGCTATAATTTACAGATGGATTGGAAAAGTTGAACAAGGAGGGGTGCGAGAAGGTTAGATCAAGTAGATTTCGTTGAGTATTAGGACATTATGTGTTCGTGATATGGAGTCCTCTTCCCTTAGTTGAATCTAACCGTATAATAAAAGGCTGGGTGACAGGTAGGGGACGATTGGGCTTCAGCGCCGACCTTTGTACTAAACAGCTTCAGTGTGGGCCAAATTATAGAGATATATATCTTATGCGTCTAAGGCCAAATGTAGAACCATACTTACAAAAACTAGCATTAAACATTAATCTTCTTGGTTTACAGCGTCTTTATAAAAGAAGATGTTTTAGGCCTACTAAGTAGAGTCACGGCTAGGCTGACTTAGACAATGGCCTTTTATCAACACCGAACTGTCGATTGTATTTACGACAACTTTAATTGTATGTTCTCACGAAGGTTGAAAGTATGGGATCTTCTTCTTACAAGATTCTACTACAAACGTCAATATGATAAAAAAAAAACTAAAAACAAGAGGCATGACATTGTGAAAAATAACTATATTTTATGATTAGTACGTCATCACTTTTTGTTCGAGACATAACATGTGAACATAACGTTATTTCTTTATCTATACGAATACTGCACGAATAATTATTTAAGTATTCTCCATGATTTAACCGAATCGGACAGCATTGTACCACGGATATTATTAAACAGTCGTCTGAAAAGAGGGACTCAACACCTCTAAACAAATTTAAACAACCATTCATTAGAACCTCCGTTTGTATGAGAAAAGAACAGGGGTAAAAAAACAATCATCTGGTAGGACGTAGCCATTGTACTGTGTCGACCACAAACCGATCACCGGCTTGGGTGGGGACCAGACCTGCCGATCGGTGATCAATACTTTCCATTGATCGGACACAGTGGGTGAACATGCTCGATCAGGCGTGTAATTTAGCCGACTGTGGGCTGGGGGGCTGGCCGGGAGAGGGTGTCATGTCGGCTGTAGTTTGGTGTGGTTGAGGTGTTGGCCGCGTGTTGCATTAGCATACTCCGTCATCGATACCCTACCCTTCGCCAGCCCAAACACCGCCTTCAAATGGAACAGATTAGCCTTTGGCACTTTTGATCATTTGATGCATCAACACTCTGCTTCCCAGTCCCTCTCCATCTTGGATGGGTTCTCCCCGCACGGCAGGGAATGGGGGAGATGGTACTGGGGCCTTGTGGTCCAGGTTCTGATGTGTTTCCAGTCAATGGCAATGCTTTTATCGCTCTGAAGGGAATTTGGTGTCTGTGGAGAAATGCTTACATTTTGGAAATGCATTTTTTCCTTACACAGACTGCCATCCGTATGGGACCTGGTGCAAGGACTAGCATTCGAATGATACGTCCACTACAATAATATGGGATAATGTCCATAATTACAGTTACGCTAGAGTAATAGCAATTACATAAATTGTAGAGACGTAGATAGAAAATACACTGAATTCATCATCTACTACATCCTCTATTCATAACTTCTAAACTTCAATTCAATAACGCAGAACCTGCATGTAGATTAAATCCATTTTTGGACTGTCATTACTGGCCGAATCGCATGGAATGCATGGAATCATGCTTTTGAATCAGCCCTTGCAGCAGTAAAATGCTGAGAACACTAAAGTCATCGATCGACGGACAGCAGCAGTGGTTATGATAGCCGAGAAATAGGTAAGCCGGGTTACTCATGGGGCCGTCCAATTGATACAGGATATTCAAACCAGCTAGACCATAACCTGACCAGTATTGATAGACCTAATAACTTTAGGCCATATCGCGGCCTATAACAGGCTTTTCAGAAAACAGGTGGTAATGGGTTTGGACCCATAACCAGAAGCAGGGGTACGTACAACGTACCAGCGGGTCATATTGTTAAACTTTATTCAATGAAAGCTTGAATACGGCAACATCCCTCAATGTTCCGTGGAGCTCCATGGAAGCAGTGTGGGGGTATTGAGGGGAGTGGTTCCAAAGGGCCGCCGAGATAGGAGCCAGCTTTCATTGCGCATGACGGCGAAACGACCCCATAGCCTCAATGCGGCGCATGCGCAAAAGAGCTCTCGGGCCAGATTAGGTCCATTAGAGCAGCTCGCGAGTCGGTCGGGGCTGGGGCGAGCAGCTCCGTTTCAGGTGCTCGCAAGGAAACCCAAGCCAGTGTAACGGGTAGTACAAGACCATTGCTTTGGGCCAGCTCAGCACCCCTACCGCACCCGCTCCGAGCAGGAGATAAGATGAATGGCGGCTTAAAGTACGTGCGCTCCGGGTGTGAAGGCAATCAATGTAGGTCAGTTGATGTAAATCCTCGTGTGTTGTCAGCGACGGATCGTGTATAGGGCGGGCTCATTAGTAGCCATATCCAGCCCGGCCCTGTGGCCCACCCCTCTCCTGGAGCACAGCAACTCAGGCCTGCCCCTTCTACCCCGCCTGCAATTTGTCCTCCGCTGGCAAGCCCTCGTCGGCGAGAGGTGGCGGATAAAACCCCGCCGCCCTGATCTATTGGATTGTGTTCTTTTATCTCCTACCCCGCTTATCTTCCCCGAGGATTCCTATCCCCAGAGCGATCAGCCTAGCACGTGCCTACCTCTAGCCTGGGGACACTTTGTAGGACGTTGGACAGATTGGTGGGCGACTGGGGGTGGTAGGTTTAAGGCAGCCAGTTGGTGAATAGCCGTGGTCTAAGGGGGCAGTGTGGCCTGCTATTATTGAGACCCGGGCGCCCGATATTATCTATTACATTACGACCTTACTGACTGTCCCCCAGGCAGGTCCCGGGTCGGGTCTTTGTGAACCAGGGAAAGCCCTGGGCCAATAAGTCCGTGGACGGAGCTGTGTTGTGTCAGGACCGAGTGAATCATTCAGCACGTGTAAATCACTCGGACAGCACATGGTGAGCAGAAGTGAGCAGAACTCCGAGCAGTTCAGAAAGCAGATTTTTTCATCCACACATTGGTAGCATATTGCCTGTAGATAAATATCTATAGATTTTACCACTCCATCCCACAACCCACTATATAAATAGCTATTCATTAAAGACTCGTTGAGTCTGAGTACCGGCTATTTCCACGGTGATCAGGCCCCTTATTCCAGAGGTCACTGACGGTCATCACCTAAATCCATGCCCTACGCCGGTAGGGGAACCATACAGCAAATATTTGTATACTAGTCCTTGTTATGCTTAACTGGTTTGTGGTACATATTTCTAATTATCTACAACTCGGTACAAGATAGATAGTTCCAAAACATGCAGCTTTTATAGACCCTTCATAGGGAAGTCCTTCCGTACCTAATTGCTGTCACTTAGAAAGCAATTCGTAAAGAGATATCTATATGATGAAAAGGCACAATTTGACTGCCATGCATTTAGGCATTACCTTGATGCACAAACACTATAGCATATCAATTATATTCATCACTAAGCTTATAGTTGATTATCATCACTAAGCTTACAGTTGATAATCTAAATCAGCGAGACCTGTATACGGCGGCACAAAAGCCAAATAGAGTCCTGTCGCCTAGATTTGTCAATATCCGGACACAATGTGAAATGTGTGTTAATTATGCAGCAGTGCAATTGGCCTAATCTCTCTGAATATTAATCTGGGAAAACAGCATTTATTTGCGCATCCTTCACGTAGTAATTATGTATTTCTTTTATTTCAGTTTTTTTCCACAGCCAGTTAAACAGACTCGGAGATACAGGATTGTTACCAAGACGTGGCAGTCTCTAAAACACCAGTACCAAGGCAACGTAGAGTTGCATAGTGCCTTTTAAATCGATACCCAGAAGACATTGTGAACACATAGTCATTGGGATGAATATAGCTTCAAAGCTGAACAAAATTATCATTTGATGAGCGTTTAATTTGTTTCGCAATAATTTCCTTGAAGGATTGAAATGTACTAAATACAAAGAGGTGGGGCAGCAACGTGCGTGTGGAGGGTGGAAGTCGCCGGTGTTCGACCGACTGTTTGAACAAAATCTCGGCGTGACAAGGGTTTGCCTGCTAGCTTTGTTTATACTGGGCCAAGGTCCGGGAGTCCGGCAAACAGTGGGGATGAAAGGTCATGAATACTGGCATTGTCTTAGCTGGCTTGTGGTCACACACTTTGTTTCTCCAGCTGGTACTTGGTTCACGCACTCTCTGTCTTACTGGCACCAATATTGGTCATGCTTCTTCCACGACCTACTGACTCATATCATGACTTGGTTTTATAACCATGAATTATTTATCATTTTTCTTGCCAGATATTTCCATTCAAATTGCCTTCAATTTAGACCAATCTTATGGCATTATTTTCTATCGGGCTTAATAAAGGTAACTATACCATAAGATTGACAAAGTGGTCTAGCTTAGAAATACTAAACAATTTTCCATATGCATGCGCAGTTCTTTTTAAGGCTTTCAGGAAATAGGGAGGCGAGTAAGCTAAATAAGCTCACATAAACTCAAGCTCCCAGACAGTAAACTCTTGAGTAGGCCCGATAGTCTATGAAGTAAGCCTCTATAGTCAGACCTTATTTACCCTGGCCAGATGATTACATTTTACTACGACCATCGACCCCGCCTGGAGAGTTACAGCCGAGGTCCTCCAGCAGCTGGAGCTGAAACCCTGCCCTCCTCCAGCCCCTCCCGGCCCCGCCCCCACTCGGCCACCCCTACCTTATTTACCTCCCCCTTGGCCGTTGGCCCACCATGTACTGGCGGCCGGCGTAAGACCAATCCCTTCCGTGTTCACCTCGAAATGGCCGCGGAGGGCCACGGGTTCCCCTAATGATAACTGGCCATGGTCAAAGGCCCAGGTGGCGGCGGGATAAGTGATTGACCTACATGGATTAGCCCGACCTGGAGCGGCTATCGATACAACCCTGGGAGTGTGTGATGTAGGGAGACAGGGGAAAAGGGTAGACCTACCGCCCAAATCCTAGCTGTAACTAAGACCTACGGTCTGACCTTACAGGTCGACCACAGCCAAGGGCCATCGGAAGGTCATGTCCGAGGGCCATCTTCGCTTTCATTTGCCTCAGCTATATCGCTAAGCACTACCTTTTACCACCGGTTGTTTTCCCTCCCCTCCCTCTAAGACGAAAGCCTTGCTTCCTCTCTCTGATGCCTTGTGTTTTTGTGATTGCAATTGTTGCCAGCTTTGAAGTGGAAAGAAGAAAACAACCGCCCGCGACGTATAAGAACGTATGCTTGTTTGTCTGTCTTACCATGGTTTTATGTTTCCTTTTTTTCAAAGACAGTTGGGATCAACGGATCTTCTTTCTATAGTTAGGACTATCTCTTGTTTCGATGTCTATAACAGTTATGCGTAATTCCCATGTAATGAACGTAAACAAGAAGAACTAAAAAAACAACAGGCAAAACAGATATCATTATGACGCAAATGAAAATGCTTTACATACAGATGAGTTAAATCCATTTCCATACTTGCTTGGCCTATCATTAACTCCCTGGAGTTCAAAGATCTAGGTATGTGTCTATCCCATAACCAGACATGTTTGTCTAACAGGTTGAATATACATACTTGTCGGCTGGCGACGCAGCAGACTATATAAACACATACCTACTTACCATTCAATATTTATAGCACCCAGTCATATTCATCCGTTCAGTTCGCAATATGCGAGCCTCCCCCTTGACACACATGTACGTGTTTTCTTAACCTTTGACCCCACATATGTGTCAAGGTCGGGTCAACTGAGGACACCACTCGTAAATCATTATTATTGGGGCAGTGGACCTGCCCTTGGACTACGAGCTAGTACGGAGTAATGTCTGTCGGGGGCTTCGATCGCCAACGGATTTTCCATTCAGAAAGCCGTTAGGGCGGGGGTAATAAATAAAGATATGATGGGAGGACCGCCCGGGAATATAGAGGTCGCACATCCAATCCTGTTGCTAGACCGACGAATTGATTCTCCACCCTATTGATCCTCTGCTTTCATATCATCATTGGTTGGATATTGTTGGTGCGCGAGCAGTTGGCGAGTAGAATACGAGCAAATGGGAAGCGCTCCCAATGACTGCCGCATCGTCGCTTTCTACCGTCAGATGAGGGAAACGGCGATTTTTGGGACGTATGCAAATTACGGCGAAGTCGTGAACGGGCACGGATGATGACGAATCTATTTGGACAAAGAGAGCAATCTCCATATTTAATCACACACGCAGGGCCCCGAACATGAATCGGTAATAGATAATGGCCGAGAACAATATCTGTCATTATTGACGGGCTGATAGGGTCTGACAGAGAGAAAAGAGGAAGCAATTAGCACGAGTGATCAGAAGACAGACAAGACGAGGGAGTGGTGCGAGCAGCCCATGTCGGGTCAGTGATAGAGTTGGTACTCGGCTGATTCTCACTGGTAGAAGCACGCAAATGCAGGTGTTGGGAAGGAAAAGGAAAAGCGAGAGTGGGGAAAAAAAGAAAAAGCAATGGAGTCCCCAGCCCCATTGAGCTGCTGAAATGACCATTGACAATCCATCATCGTTACCCAAAGTAATCACTCGTTGCTGCGAGTTGGGAACATTTTCAGGTTCATATCGCAGAAAAAGGAACGAGCGATTTTGAAGTGGCTCCGTTTCAAAGGCGCGGCTGGTGGAACTAATAATTAAATCAGCGCCGTTGGCCGGGTTTTGTCTGCTCTTTGTCGGTGACGTGATTCCCGTTCCCAAAGGGCAGGCGCCATCTTTAGCGGGGTCATTATGCGGGGGTCTCTCAGAGAACGACACCAGGCCCGCCGCCATGACACCTACCTACCTATTCACATATTAATACCCCAGGCCCTCCTGGAGCAGTCCCCAAGCGCCCCGATGAATTACATCGCCGACGCACGCTTCCCGCGGCGCTCACTTGCCTTTCCGGTCTCCTGCCTAGCAACAATGGCGCACCGGAAGTTGCTTGACGACGAGGCCGTGGTGGTGGTGCAATATGGCGGCCCCTCCAGGGATGCGCGCGTCGTCGGCCATCGGTGTATTACCATGGCGGATACCTGGGGACCCACCTCCTCCAGGCACACCTCGCCGATACCAATTAGGGGCCCGTGTCTACTGGGAGGCCCCGCCGGAACAAGACACCGCTTGAAATCAGATAAGGCTTATCTGGGCGGCGCGCCGTGTAGATATACAGTCGCTTAGATCAAGCGGATCGCCGGGCGTTCAGTGACTGATGTAGACGGGTGGCCGACCAGGCAAACAGCAGTCAGGACCCAGCCTTGACACCGCTGGAGGACGCACTAGCTGGCCTTCCCCGCCTGCATAGCCATCCCGGCTTTTTTGTGGGAACCTACCCATGACAAATTGGCATGCAGGCTGCTAGACGGGCAAGGACGTCTAATGTTTCACCTGGAATCTTGGCATGCGAGATGAACGAGTATTAAATAAAACCTACTAGAGTGCATACAGCAATGAGATAAACAAACTGCACGTACGAAGACCAGAGTCGTGATTATTAGTAAATATTTAGATAATTTCTTGAGCTTAGATATACATTATGCGTGTCCTCTGGTTCGGTAGGGTCGTTTGGTTACCAACTCTACAATCGGTCATATGATACAATCATAATAATGCGCCGTTATTCCTGTATTTTTTCACATACCACAACTTTGCTTATATTACATACACCCCTGCCAAGTATCCAGCCATATGATAGCGGTTTTCAATAAACACTATAGTCCAGGCTGGGGTATCATGTACATGGGATGAGATTTGGCCTATTTTCTGCCCATCGAATCGTTTATGCACGTACTTGTTGAGAGGATCAGGCCGTTGCCATGGCAATGGATCCTAAACACACACAAAAAGAGCCTGATCCTTGCCTACATGTACGTGGTGGGCATTAGTTACCTCCCGTGGCGTGGGTGGCGCTGTGGGCAGGGCGACAGGCGGCTATATATAATCAATGAGCTGCAGAGACAGTTGCCACCATGTAGGAGGATATGCACCACGGTCTGCTGAAAAGATGGACTATCTGTGCCAGATCTTTGGTGCAGAAGAGAGGGCTGTCTGTGTACAGGGAGAGATTATAATAGAATGTGTGATGCAGGTAGACAGTCGGTATTATTTTTGTTTGTGGGGTGAGTGACCTGATAGCAAAAGATAAATATGCCGACTTTTACCCATCTGACACGCAAACTATTGTAATACATTTATTTTTTGTCAGCTCAACCTCCCTTCTGACCAAGGCAACGAACATAGTGGTCTGCCAATATAAAGACCGGCTGTGTGACCATTACCATCTTTCTATTGTCATCAAGTACTAACATTTGTTTTCGAGAGTTTGTGGGTCAAGGGTGAAGGAGAAAGCACTCCTGCTCTTTGAAGCATGAGAAAATATATGTCTCTATGCGCCATGTTGCAGTTAAATTACGTAGAAGTGTTCTCCATCAGGATAAAACTATTCTAGTCACAGGATTTTATATACTGAGTGGAGGTACGTCCCTGTCCTATATAAAAGTAATTGCGTTCTGGTAACAGCTGCCATCCACAACCGATAAATAAAACAATGAAATATCAAGAACTAAAATGAAACTTCATTGTATAATGGTGGCTATGATATTGTATCTAACGGGTTCGACTTTATTCAGCTATCAGCAGAGCATTATTTACCCATAGTCTTTCTGTTGGCTTTGTTTAAACACTATTTGTGCTGCAAGTCTCAGCGGGAGTATTGTAATGGGGTCGATGGGGGTCCTTGATTAAACTGTATAATAATGGCCTCATGCTATTCAGAGACAAACATAACTGACGAGGCCAACATGTTTTTGGCATTGCTTTTGTTACTTATTATTGCTTTGTAGCAGTTATATTCACTATTTATAAGGCCAACGTAACGAACGAGAAACTGAGTATTCGCTATCTTATAGAATGGACAGTCAGGCAACCATTGCCGTTGTGCAACATTACATTTTATTCGAAATAAAACTACAAAATGATAATTGAAACGGCTGCTGACATATGTTTCTTGTATTGGACCATCTGTCATATCCCGCCCACGATTGACATTGTTATGCCACAATATCATAATGTTTGGCTGTTTAGCCAAGTTGTTTTGGTATGATAAACAAGCCATATAGGCCCCACTGAGGGGAGAACGTCATTACATTTGTGCCACAGGAAAGTAATAACAGGCCATCACAGCACAACATCCAAGGGTCTTACTGCAATGAGTAAATGCTCTGTAGCGTGTGATCGTGTTTATTTGAAATGTATATTTTGTATGTGAACATGATCGTTGCAAATAGAAGGATCCGTTTATAAAACATATGCTATCACTACATTTATGTATAACTCGCTAGAAAATTGAATTCGAATGTGCTGGCTTTCTAATATGGAATATGCTGGACAACATAAATCTAAAGCAGTGGCATTATAAAAGCAGCTTCATAATTATGTTTTCCAGTTTTGCCGTCAAAAGAGTGCAACAGCATGAATCAATATTGACGATGTCATAGCCACCGTCTCATATTGTACGTAGGAGGAGCTTATTATTACACTTGTGTTATTAACACCTCAGTTCCAGATAATGTTTTTTGCTTAGTTACTCAACAAGTCTGAAGCACTAATTATGTGTTGCTAAGAAGCCATGCATATTCAGAATATACCGATAAGTGTATACATTTGCGATATTTAGCGGTCAATTATCGGTTGTTTCGATGAACTGCCCAAGTCGGGCAGGACGGCTAGCCTAAGGCCTCAAGTAATAGAGACAGTGCGACGCCCGACACATTCTGCCATACTGCCCGTGACTTGTCTCCATGGCATCGATCCAATGGCCTGTCTGTCTCCCCCAGCTATTTCAGCTAAAGCGTTTACACAAGTCAAATCAAATTTGAATGGGTCAAACAAACACAGGCAGGGCATACGCCGGGGGTAGGCAGAAGTCGCTGGAGGGATTGAGGGTGGGTGAGGAAGGGTAGGCTAGGCTGAGAGGGTTACCGGAGGTGGCTTAAGTAGGAAAGGGGTTGGAGGTTATTGAGGAATGTCTTGTATTAGTGGCGAGTTTCCAGTTTCGGCAAGGGGCCTTCCTTAGCCTTTTCTTCTTGTCGCGAGGCGCGGTCCAAATCATAGAGGAGAGGTGCCCTGTTTCGCAAGGTATCGATCGAGGGGAGGGCGTTGGTGGCGGTAATAGGGTGGAGGGAGTGGTGAGGGGAGGCAGGAGGTCAGTACTCCAGGGCGGGGTCCGGCTAAGGCCAGGCTGAGGGGGTATGGTGAGAGGCCCCGGCCGGGCAGGGGGATGGTTATGTTATGACAACACATTGAGCCCCGTCATCAACTCTGACAGCTCCTGGAGAGGTCGGCTAGAAGGCGAGGTACCTCCAGTGCACCGGGCTGGGCTCACACTGCCCACGCCATGGAGGAAGCAGTCTCAGACTGATGTATCTGACGTGGCTGTGTTTACACAGCTCCCAGCCAGTCTTTGTAGGTCATTGGAGGGGTGGGCTGAGGTATGGGGTGAAGGGTTAGGGGGTGGCGGCGATCGGGGCAGGCTCGGGTGTTGGGGGCCAGAACCAACTATTGGTTCTGCACACACTTGATTGGATGGGAATCGGATCTGTTGACTGTTAGCCACCAAGACCACAGCCGTAAGCCGCTAGTCGCTAAGAAGACCCGGGAAAGGCCACAGAGCTTTTAGTAAGATCTGTTTGTTGGTCAAGACAAGGAAGATTAAGTAATATACATATCCGGTGAAATCATGCCCCCTTTATAATTATTGATACTAATAAACGAATTGTTTGTAGACATTCATATCTTAATACCCCTGGTTATTATAATCAGGGTATGGTAATTTGTCTCATTCTTAGCGTTGGGGTAGGCAGCGGGATTATGCCCATTACCAAACGATTCCCGGGACTGTGCACACGCCCCGACGCGAGCCTGCAATTAGCTCGCATTTGACTATACTACTTACAATACGACGGTAGCCTAATGCTGAATCACCGACGCGAGTGTTTACGGTCGAGCACCGCCGCCTCCCCTATCAGGATCCAACGACTGGCGGCCTATTGTTTCGTTGGGCATAAATGTGGCCCAGATATAGTCAAAGGCCAACCATTTGCGTTACATAACCCTGTGGCTTGCCTCCTCTAGTCAGCCTTTCCTAGACGGCTAGCCTTTAGACTGTGGGAGATGGAAAGGCAATTGAACAGCATAAGCACAGGCTCTCATGGAAAGCATGCTGTGCTTAACAAAGGCTTTATGCATATTCCTTTCTGTAACACGGTGAAAAACTACCCACAGGAAGGAATTCATCTCCGACGCTCACTGTATTATGCAAGACGAGCTGAAAACAGTGTCATTAGCAGGCGATAAGGAAGGATTATAACACCTCACTTGTCCAAAATCTCCAATACTCCCACGATAACTGGTAAAAAACAAACATGGTTGATCACGTTGGAAGCGAGGCGTTATGGGTTATAGGCCTATTTCTTTCATAACAACACGCCATTAATACGAAATCTACCTCTCATAGCGGACATCTAGCATGTGCCTTACGGAGGTCAACGCACTCTGGGTGATAATAAATAATGGAAATGTGGCATCGCAGAGAATCATTGCTGTTAACCATATTGGAACTAATATCCTGTTACAATCCATTTTGCACAACAAGGGGCTGAGAGCCTTGGTAGTATTACTACACAGAGAACTGTCTAGAGAGTGCAGCCAGTACCTGGATATTAATCAGTCCAAATGGCAGCCTACAAAGGAAAACTGGGGGAACAGTCATTCTGGGCGAGGTAGCATTGTTCGGGTAATCTCTGGGGGCCACAATGACCTTTAGGCCCTCTCTTTCCCCCGGTCCCAACCATCCGACGGAAGTGACGTAGGTCACGGAAGCAGCGGAGAAGCTTTGAGATAGTAGTTCCGTCGACTGGGATGGTTTTCTGCAGGTGTTTTCTGGGTAAATGTAGGCAGACACCTGAGGGTCAGTGCCCGAAGAAAGATGCTAGCATTTGGTTTATGAATATCACAATATTCCTCACCTAAGATTACTCTGTGAATTATTGAGACTTTGTATTTCCGTCATGAATTGTATTATCCTAACTGGATTTGATATTCTTAGAATTGCAATGGTAATTATTTCTATTTTTTAACAGTATGTCTATGGTTGGCATGCTAGCAATGATATCAATCAGTCGGCAATATCTTCAAATTTACAGACCCATTAATATGGTCAAGTATCTGAATCAATACAATATTATACATAACTAAGTACCGGTAAACGAAATTCACTCTATGTAGGAAGATGGTAGTTAACACGTCCCCATTTAGCCTAATAAACTACGGAAGCGATGGTGCAAAACAGACTGCGTATTGTTCAACGTACTAATTCTCATTATCAACCCTGCATCGACATCCTGTGTCTTAACAATGTTAACCTTTACCAATGAAAGGAGTATTATATAAAATTAATGCTGATTCACAGCTTTCAATCGGTTTTGTATTTTATAACACATTCTAATAATACCGTTAGACTCCTTAATACTATGATCTACCTAAGGAACTATGACCTGTCAGGAGCCTTTGTCGTAAACAGTATTTACGTTCACAGATGTGCTAAAGGTACCTGGCCACTGTGAACCTTGCTGTCAGGGGGCCTTTGTCCAGCCTCCCCCGCCCCATCCTACCAGGCTAGAAAATTAAATGGGCGCGGAGATTGTGGACTGTGAGTTGCTGGGCGACTGAGCAGCTCTGTGTATGGCAACCAATGACCGTGCTATCTGTGAGCAGCTCCAACTGCTCTTTTGACTGGCTCCGACTCATAAGGGGCTTGGTTCAAACCTCACCGCCGCAGCTCGGGGGATCATTCAGGAGAAGGGGATAGGGAAAGAAATCATTTTGAGGCCGAGGAGGGTCGCGGCCGCGGGAGACGACGTGAGGGGAGGGGGTCGACAAAAGGAGGCCACTTCAATGGTAGCGGTGAGCGCCAACAGTTGGGGCTTCTTCAAGGAGCATCGCCTTGGCATGGTACTCTGCTAGAAGGCTGATAGCATTCTGGGCAGCATCCTCAAAGGGGGTATGGCACACGTAGGAGGGTATGATAAGCGCTGGTGTAGACTGGCCAAAAAGCTAGCCGAGGAATGATGAGCAGGCATTCTGTCCACCTGCTGTCCATCCTCATTTGGTGTGTCCAGCAAGATATGGAGATATGGCTGTCATCGGTTCTTGTGCCTTAAAATGCATTGCATATTAGAAATGATCAGGGTTGGATTATTGTTGTAATCCCGTCTCATTGAGATCCTATAAAATAACTTAACCTTCAAATCATGCAAATGGAAAACAACTATAAATGAATTGAATTTTTCGTCAAGGTGGTAACTAGTAGGAGTAACCGCGACTGTGCAATATCAGAATTAGAGGAAGGAGAGAACCGAGATCAGAAGTGCTAGTACCTGGCCGTGAGTGGCTCTTATGCCAATAGACGAGCAGACACCTTGGACGAGCAGCTCGCGGCATGCAGGCCGTCAGCGTGTACGCTGGGCGCCAGTCGAAATGTCAGGGGTGAGGCTGGGTCCGCCCGGCCAACGGTCTCAATTACTCTAATCTCTGGGACCGCCTCTCTAACCTGCAGGCGGGTGGGCAGGCAATGGACAAGTCAAGGCGGCATGATATTACTGGTATCAGAAAAGCAGACTTATTATTATCACACAGCACCTGTGTGCTTTTTTAATCCCCCAAACTGTTGCTGCTGCAAAGTGGCTGCCAGTTGTCGCCGGCTGCCAGGCCAGCCTGACTGGGTACGTTCACGGAACTAGCCGTTAAGAATGTGAACGTGGGAAGTTGGGCCGTGGCCACCTCATCTGCCAGGAATGCTAGTACAAGGATCTGTTTTAAGGAACCAGGAATGGGATATTAGAGAATACTACGGATTCCACTGGTGCCGAACTCATGCTAACTACATCTTTCCTGCTAACCAGTTTTTCCCATTAACGTCTGGCCCGATCCCTCTCAGGACGCACCAATGTACAAGAAAAGCATGTGCTCATTTTTATAGGTATGATTATATATTTGTAGGTGGAATGCAAGAAATGTACATAGAGCAGTCTGGCTTACTCCTGGTCATTCCGTCGACCCCTCATCACCTAAAAGTAGAACTCGAAAATAAAATTCCATTGCTAAGTGGCATTATCACAGTGCACCCTCTCAGGTCATTCTGACCCCCCCCCCCCCCACCCCCCGCCCCAAACCCTGGAGCTGGAGTTAAATGACCCACTCTGATTGGAGTATAGTGGCTGGCCTATGAGGCCACTAAGGGAGGATCCAAAGCAGGACCATGACTGACCTAATGCAGGGGATGGGCGAGCGGCACCCCTGATGACCGACAGACCACAGGGGCCGCTGGTCAATGACAGACATGGGGCCGGTAATGACAGACAGGGGCCGCGGACAGTATCCCAGTAAGGGCCAGTCTATCAGTCAGTCAGTCATTCCCTGGCCGCTGGGTTCAAGGACTCACTGCATGTTGCACAATGGGACACTCAAAATGGGTGACTGATTGACGGGAATTCCGCCGATCGCTTTTGCCCAAGGCAGATGCTACTCGTTTCATTCATTCGATTTCAATTACCCCCCAAAAATAATTCTTTGCTCCCAAAAAGGGTCGTTGTTTGTTTGTTCGTTCGTTAGTTCTTTCTGACCATTGCGTCCCTTTTAGTAAAGTATAAAATGAAAGGGTTAATTTATTTCGGAAGATGACACCTAGTGCGTCAGTAATAGTCTACATTAAATGAGTATTGTTTCCACCCACATGAAGGATTTTGTAAGCCTTAGCACATTTTCGACAACTCAGAATTAAAGGAAAACCGGAGACATTATTTTAAAAAGCTGACCAATAGAATATTAATTTTATCGTTTCCTTTCGTAAGTTGCAAGAGAGATGTACGTGATAAAATGTAATCCCAAACTTTGGGATTAACAACGCCTACACTGAAACGGTGGCTTAGGCCCTACTTTTTACACCATCCCTGTACACACTCGGCAAGGCTTAGCATTGCAGCGGGGCGTTTCAGCTTTCATTAGGTGGGAGTGCGGCCGTGCCCCCTGGTTATGCCAAACCCTCTCCGGCCTGAGTACAACCAGTGTATATCGATTGGCAAACAGGGATCTGCCATTCTAACATTAGGCTTAGCCAGCATTATGTAATGCTGACGATAGCAGCTGGCGCCTCCCATGGCGCTGGGGCCGGAGCTGAGGGGGGTGGGCGGGGCCTGCTGTTGTCCTCTGATGGGCTGGGAGGTGAGGGGTGTTCAGGGTTAATGCCCTTCAGACTGTCAGAGACATGCCCTCGGGGCCTCGTGTCCATCAGCACCTCCGCCGCGGGTGTGTGTGTATTATGACACAATCCTACCTACAGTACAGGGGCGGATTCAGCATGTCGACAAGGGGGATCTGCAGGCTATATAGGGCTTAGTACTGAAACGTAGCACAATTGCGTATGCGCACACACGCAGCATTTTTCTCTGTTTATGTAGTTTAAATCCCATATCAAAAGGGGAGAAGGCAGTGTTAGGACGCCCTGTACACCCCCTGGATCCGCCTCTCCAGTAACACACACACACCTGATATGTGTATTTGTACGCCAACTTCTAAAGTTACAGACAGATAGCAGTCTAGCACTAAAGATGAAGTAAAACGTACTAGAATGTTTATTGTAAAAGTAAATGTGGCTCTGTAAGAGACGAACATCAGGTTTCCTAAGGTGGTGTACGGACACAGTACGTGATCATTAGTTACTGGGTAGGAGGTGCAGGTAGACTTACATTGGCCAGTGACTGAGATGTGGGCCTGTCCAAGGCCCAGTTCAGTCTTTATTGAGTAACCTGGACCGGCGGGAACAGGCCTGGAAATGGGGAGAACGCCCAAACAAGCCAGTCAAAGTATGTCTGGCATCCCAGGGCGCTGCCACTCTCCTCACTCATTCCTCTCAGTTAGAGTGGATCCGGGTACCGGATTTCAAATCCCCAGTGGTAGGGCAGGTAAGGATTATCAATCAACCCAGCTGGTCTTTTAACCCCATGAATACTAGTGCAATAGAGCTATCGATATGGTAAAATATATATAGAGAAATCTATACGTAGAAGAGACTATGCTGCATTGCATGGGAAAGTGATACTTTGAGTTATGATTGCCTAACTTTTATCATAAAAAACCATTAATTCTAATGTGTTTTATGAATTACCTTTAGTATAAATCTGAATCTTAGTTTCACTCTGGACCTCTACGGATGGAGACGTGTTAACCCTACATAGTCTGCTTTTTGTAATTGTATGCAACTAGAGCTTCAGCCAAACTAGAGTTATGTGTCTACGACGAGTTATGTGTCTACGACATTTGAGACAGTCTTCTCTCGTTTATACATACTTATCCCTACCATGAACGATTTACTAGCATGTTTTTGTAGGGAAGTTCTAAACCAGGATACAGTAAGAACCATGCACTGTTTTGAACCAACATAAATATTCAAACGATTCCCACCCACACTCTTCTGGTGAAGTTTGAAGGATTTTTCATGCGTTTTACTGGTGCGTTAGGTCCACTGACTGGACTGTCATCTGACCTGGGGCTGGACCAATGACTGATGGGCCTTGACCATGTTATCATTGATATCCTCCTTACCTCTGACGCCATGATTGATAATCACCGACCCTAGGCAGACAGGATCGATAGGTCTCGGCGGGAGTCAATCTCAAAGTCTCCTCTGAGCTGCTCTTACCCTAGAAGGCCCGGCCAAAGAGCAGCTCGGCCAGACACGCTTAATGAGCACTAGGGCACGGAGGAGTCATCCAGTCCCTGCTCATGCACAATTCACGTGGTATCCAGGGTCACTCGTCAAGCTAATTGGATTATTGCAGCAATTTGAGATGGTGTATATATTGGATGAAGTGATGCAATAACTCCGAACTTTGAAAGCCCGAGCAAATTAGATTGCTGGCGGGTTATATGGGGTGAACGGTACTGTAATGAAGACACAAAGGCGCCTTCTTACAGAGGCTGCGTCAGCAATATAATTATTAAAACTCAATTTTCCAAGATGGTTTCTACTGTGGGAAATTCCTATTGTTAAGGTTAATTATGACTTAAACCCCATAACGGTCTATTGGAGTGCCATTTGTAGTACTGTTTTTATATAAAATAAAATCTGATACAGATATATTTTAAACTCGCATTGCAGCAGCTCAACATCAAAATAAAATTGCCGTGCTGTCTGGATCATTTTGATCTGTGCCCTGGGTCATGACGCCCTCTGCGGTGGTGGCTGGTGGTAGGGTTAGGTTGGGGAGGTGTGAAGCCTTAAGTCTGCCGAGCTGGGGCTGGAGACTTCACTCACCCACAGTAATGATCCCAGCACCTGTGATGGATCACCTTTCATGGGGCCAAGAAATGACGTATCGGTGCCGGACCCTCCTCGGATTTCATGTCAGCCATTGAGATGGGCGACTTAAACGAGACGCCGCCGCCACGCGCACCTCATTGCCCATTTGTCCCGCCTCGCCCCGGCCGTATGGGGATAGACAAAATGGCCTTTTACATATTAGTATTGTTCTTGGCGTCTCCGCATGCCGCCACTCAATCCAAGGGAAGGGGGATAAAGAAGGCGCGCCGCAATGTTTACTACTTCGCCAAACGACGTTTGTCTCTGATCGCATGACAGAGAGATGGGAGCAGCGCATGGGGGTAGGCACTTGGTCACCAGTTGCATTCATCATTTAATTCAGCTAGCCTTCAGGGTAAGTGAGGTCTTCATCTTTTAGGGGCAGGAGCTCAATTCATCACATGAGAGAACCAGTCTTTATAACAGAAGCACACAGAGCAGCCATGGCCTTTTTTTGGTGTTTGCCGATCAAGCGCCACTCTAGCGGTGATTACCGATCAGCCAATCAGCGGCGAGAACAGTCGCTGGTGCCGATCCATCAGGTTCCGGTAATGACGTCACGTACTATGGCGGGCACGGCCTTTCCCATGACACTCTCTTCATCTTCATTACCATGCCTCGACCTTGATTAATCCTAGCGCACCGGGATGGAGCAATAAATATCATATTGATGCAAGATGTGACCCGTCTGGGCACTGATCGGCTGAATTAAGGAGATATGGAGGCTGTGGTCGGGCTGTAAACAGTGTCAGGGGCCCCAGTGATAGCCCCAAAGTGATGCCTGGTGACTAGACCCTCCCAAATCTGGGCAGCGGCGGCCGGCTGGTGGAGAAAAGTGGTGATGAGCTGTCACATATCGGAACCCTGGTCCCTCCTCTGCACACCCCGGTAACGTGCTTTATCCCCCACCTGGTCAATAGACTAACATCACCTCCTCTCCACGCGGCCATAACAGCAAGCACACCGCAAGGAATCGACGGCACAACCTGTGTTTTATGAGAGGATGTGGTTCTTGGAAATGTAGGCTTGTATAACCCCTTAATCTATACATCATTCCTTTATAACTATTATTATATTATGATACTTATTGACATTGGGCTAAATCCGACGCTGTTTCGACAAAACGTCCCTCTGTGGGCACGGGGTAAATTTATAGGTAGTTAGGCTACAGGGCTTCCTATCCCATGAATGAGGCATCTATGGATGTTATAATAATATTATTATTTCCCTAAGCCCTTTATACTCCTTCTTCGACTTTGGATTTAGCTGATCTTGAAAAAAAAGGAATTTAGGAACATATTTTTTCCTTTTACCAAAATGATTAATATTTATAGCTTGTATAAAGGTATGCTTGCATTCGATTGAATTGCTGTATGTACCTACAAAATATCAATACACATGAACAATACACGTTTGCCATTTCATCATACATCGTCATACCCTAGCATTTTAAAGTCAAATGTAATCCTTAGATATGAAAGCCTTCGTATATTCCAAGGAAGGCTACCTGCACACGTTCACTCGGATACTTTTCCTTTGCTGCCTTTTGTTTACTTCCCGTCGGGGTGAGGAAACAATTAGTCTAATGACGCAGCAGTTGCCCACCTCTTCGACTCGTCTCCGTCGGCCCCGGGTTAACTGTGAGGGGGGGAAATACCCACATAATCAGGCTTATTACGAAAGGCAAGGCTCGCCAGAGAGGAGGGGGGGGGGGCTGACAGGGGACCATATTTGGAGCTCCCCCACCGTGCCTCTCTAATCCCGTGCAGGTAGAATTGTCCCAAGCTGTTTCCCATGTGTATAGATACCTGTAATTTGCGTTGCTTTGCGAAATCCAAGCACCCCTACCTCTGATCACCTGTATCTACACTTGCACAACCAAATCTCGCTTTCAAATGCAGTTTATATTCGTACAATTCCAACGCATCTAACATTAGAACCCACGCATTGTGAATGCCTTAATTTCGCCTCCAGTTGCCATTTCAGATACTCTAAACTTCAAATTAAATCCGAAGATATTGTCTTTTCTGAGCCAGTTAGGGCTCGATTAGACCATGTAAAAAGTAGAGGACAAAATGTAGTCCTGTTGAATGCTATTGTTTGCCATTTGGCACTGTCTGAGACGTTGGTTTGCCAGACTCCCGCCGTCCCACAGTACTTTACCATACACTCCCGACATTCTTCGACTTTTTAACATTATCTGAAGGTCAATCTAAATCCCTTTGCAGTGGAAAATGTCAGGGGATTTAAATAGGTTTTCCGTTCAGGCGCCTTGTTTTGTGAACATGAGGAATCCTTTGGGTTAATTTGACATTAGGATAGTACGGACACTGACAGAACAATTAAATCTACAGCGTTCCCCTCAACTCAATTTCCCGCCATTGAAAGTTCATTGATGGACAGGTTAATAAAATGGACACATATCGAACTCAACAGGGGGTGTTAATTGTCACTGTAGTGCTAAAGGTTACAATAGAAACCCCGACATCTCATGCTAAACACAATGGCAAAGAGTCACGATGGACTAGTGATTGCTGAAAGCGAAGGAATAGGCCTACATTGCATTGTATGTGACAGCCATTACCTAGTTCTTCATATATCCCAGCACATATGACTCAATTTACAGAAGGGTTTCACCATAGAAAATACGTATGAATGGCATATAGTGGAAATTACTGCAGCATCAGCATGCAGAAGTCGTGCCCTTGTAATAATTTAGATAATCCTGTCATCATAATGACATGTCTGACAATTCAGCACAGGAAGTATGTTGCACTGAGAGACATACACCTCTGAGACCAACACCTTGTTGGTGACATTTAATTTTTCACGATGCATTATCGTTTAAAATGTGTCTCCAGGATATTGTTACCTATATAACGTAGCAATGTCTGCTAATCTAATGGGCTAAAGCACACTGCCTCAATGCACTGTTTATAACTTATGTGTGATATAGGCAATACATGCAGTTGCCAGGTCTCTTTTCAGGTAATGAACATATAAAATCCCCACATTTTAATTCCAGGCTATCATGACCAGAATACATATAAAACCACGTAATTACGGAAAAGCAGAATTGGTGTGGCGGTCCACACAGTTCTCTCCTCAAAGCCGTTTCATGAAAGGCCCAGCCTTTGGGCGGCTGGGGTTTGATCGATGTTGTGGCGTGTCTGTGTCCTGTATCCTATACCCGGGGTTTGCCCGGCCCACTGAGGGCATACTGAACGGGTTCAGTCGTTTGCCGTGTCAGCAGATCCGACTGGTCCGTTTGATCATGGCAGTTACAATCAATACTCGTGCCTACTTCAAAATCAAACACTTTGAAACTTGGGATGAATAACAAAAACGGCCGACGTTTAGCTCTAATTGTTAATCGCGGAAGCAATAATGGCAGTTTTATTTTTCTTGTTGGTTAATAACTATTTACCAGTCACGCTATTGTAACAGAAAATGTATTGTTCGTGGTTTGTGAAAGTCTCAGTGTGAAAACAATGAGAAATCGTAGAGCGACGCTAGGGAATTGTACGCTCAAGTAAATTAAGTTAGTTTTACGTAACATAGATAAAAAAAAAACACACAAGGAAAGCTATTTTGGTTCTCCCTGGAGTGGCTTCTTTGCTAACACACCTGTTATTGGCATTGATAGACCTGCACGGCCTGCCGTGTGTTATACCCGTGTGTGTAGCGGTGACCACTGTTCACTGACGTCAGGTAGTCACCGCTACTCACTCCCTGCGGGCACGGCATTTAATCAGGTCAATAGCATTTTACACGGACAATCACTTAGTGGGTGGGCGCCGCATAATACAGCCGGCCGGCCTGCTGCTGTCATACTGTAGCGTTTACGTGCGTATGAATAGGGGGCGGCCGTAGGGATGAGGTCTATGACGTGACAGCATATCGATCGGGTGTGTTGACAGGGGGGATCGAAGCTCATTGGGTGAAGAAGGGTAGGGCGGGCAAAGCAGGAATGGAGGGTTGGTTGGGTTGGTTGGTTATTGGGGTTTAACACCGTATCCACATCTATGGTCATATCACAGTGAAAACAAGGTCTGACAATTCTGTTTTTGGTGATAAAATCCATGAAATGAACGAATCTATAAGCAGATATATATAGACCATACCCCCACACATTTACCGAGGCAGGTGTCCTTTAAGTTAATGTGCATGGAGTGTAGCGTCTCTGGTGTATGCTCCATGGTGAGGAGATGTGGGCAAGGTGTGTGTGTGGGGGGGGGGGGGGAGGTAGGAGAGGCAAGGTGCTGGCAGCGTGCTCGGTCGTGGCACGTGCATTGTCTGCGCTAAATTCATAATACATGTCCGGGGCCTGGGCTTTGACGTGGGGTCATTGTAGACAGCGGCCTTCATTGAGCCCACAACACGGCCTGCTGACCGGGCCGCCCGCCCCTCCGCAGCGACACCCTAACGGCGGCCCCGCCGAGCACTTGAGGCGAACCAGGAAAGGCTTTTGCGGTCAGGCCTCTGTTGAGGGTGACGATGGGTGGGGGTTGGGGGGGGGGGGGGGGGGAGGTGGACAGGTATGGTGACTGGGGCGTGGGTGGGAGGTCTACAATGGATGTAGGCTGCACGAAAAGGGGAGTATGATGCCTCAGCCATACGGATGTATACCTATTTTCTCAGTATGTAAACCTTGGCTATGCATAGTGTTTCACTGCCATAATATTCTAACCTAATTTCACAAAGCAAGAAAAGCACTTTAGTCATCGCCATGCATTTTAGAATAGGATGCGGACTGAATGGAAAAAACCTTAGTAGGCAATTGTCTTCCACTATATAAAGGGAATATCTTTTATTCAGGGCAGACCAATTATTGTTAATAATTGAAGCAGTATTATACGTTTAAGTCTAAAATGTGGGTTTGAAAAAGAGATATGGCCCTTTACTCTACAACTCTATTCCCAACAGAGAATTGTTGTGACTGGCCCAATCCAGCTCATCTGTGCTAACCGATTTGTTTCCTTATGGATAGCCGTGTATCCGAATGGACGGGCTGGGACTGGAGCAGGGCTCTGTGGGGTCGTTTTATATAAGGGCCTGGGTCAGGTTAGAAAACGGCGCGTGTCTTGGTCTGTCAGACGGCCTAATGCGAACAGGCCCCGGAGGAGAGGCAGAGAGTGTCAATATTAGCGTCCTTTGGCCAGCTGCTGGGCCTGGACATTGGTCAATGGGTGCTGGACCCGCCCAGGAGGAGGAGCAGGAGGAGGCAGCGGAGAGCTGTGGTCAGTGACTATGGCTGACCGCAGCTTGGCGTCGCTCCAAGACCCAGGAGGTGAATCATGGCTGAAAGTGCAGCCAGGTGCGATGGGCAGCCTCTCCAGGCCTTGTCGTCCCTGCCTTTTTTTCTACACTGATGTTTTTTCTCCGTCAGAAAAGGACCTTCGTTTCTGGTATCTTTATTTATGGAAAACTACCGCAGTGCGGTTAATATAGTCACGGGAATGTTTTTAATTTTATTGATATCGGTCTACGCCCTTAAAAGAATGCAAATAATTATAGGTCTATAGCACAGAGTATGTATCTCTATAACATAGAAGACAGCTATGTGCGTGCACACACAATCGCATACACTGTGACACACACACACAAACACATTCACAAACATAAAAGTACTCACACTCATGCACTTGATCGTTGACCTTTTTGAAACGACAAAGTATGAAGGCTTCATGCATTTTTATGAATATTGCTTTCTTAAATGTTGAGTTCCTGGGATTTCTGTGATTGCTTTGTAGCCCATGATTATATTCTTATATATTATAGTGACTCGTTTGCCATGGTCGGGTTGCTGATAGAATAGCTCAACTCCATAAGATATATATCTAGTTTTTGCCTTATCATACCGTCATTAAAATGTATTGTGGATGATGGGATGGTCCCGACGTTGCACTTCCTTGTCCCTCACTTGGTCCCTCACTTGTCCCTCACTTAATCCTAATGCTGTATGTCGAATTAAAAAAATAGTCATATCCCAAGTCTACCTATGTCATGTTGCTAAGGCTCCATATTGGAAGTAGTATTCAAGAAAGGGGTTTAAACCCATGTCACACTTAATGTCGGCGCCCACAACCGAAAATTGCTTGAGCGCGCATGCACAACGGCCCAGACCGGAAGCGCCACGCTCTGGCGCTGACAGGTACGGCAGATTTAATCTGTGGTTAAGACGCGGGCGTCTATATAAACGAGGATTTACGCGCAGGCTTAATACCACCCCTACGAAGAAGACGCTAATCGGCCGCCGATCGCCTCATCCCTTAACCGCGCCGCTGCAGGCCCGATATAGCCCGTGCTCACGTCCCCACGTCCATTCATGAGCTGCTCCGAGCTGCTCCGAGCTGGTCCTTAGGCACTGGCTCCGATTTTACTGCGACTAAGTGGATGTGGAAGAATGAATACGAACATAAAGCCATCTCACTTAACACTCAGCTAATTCCACACTCAGACACCCTGGCTGGTTTTATCCATCGAGAAGCGGTGTGGAAGACTAACTGAATTAATTTATAAGGTGCCCAATAAGCTCTAAAAATGGTTCTTCTTTAATTTTACTGCGCCGTATCCTAATGTTTATTGACCAAAAAAACCCAAAAAAACCCAAAAAAACAACAAAAAAAACCTTGACCTCTGTGAAGACCATTTCCAGAATATAAACAAATGCGTTATATTGATCTAAACAGGTTTTGCCTTTTTAACGTTTAACTCCTCAAACAACTGTTCCTTTTGGGTTAGATTGATCTCATGACCAATTCATTCCTTTGCATACATCGAAAGCTGTTTTGACAGACTGTTAAGGGACCTTTTACTATTGTTTGCTAAGATCAATGCAGGTTATTGAGGACATCCAGCTGTTTAGTACGACGCTAGAAGCATTTTTAAAGTGCGAATACATGCTGTGTGATGCACCATATAGACGGATTAGCAGCTGTAAAAAGATCAACATTTCCCAGCTGGAGCTCCAATGACTCTTTTTGACCTCGTATATAACAAAATCAATAATCTCCATATTGTCTGATGAACAATTAGCATACATCCACATGGACGGTATCACAATACCCAAGCCATTACTTCATTATTGAGTTTATTTTTTAGTATGGCATTTCTTTTTTTATAGGACCATTCTTTACAATTTCAGTCAATACTATGACAGAGAAATGGACGAGCCATAATCTGATAATGCTTTCCATAATACAAGGTCTACTGCAGAGGTTTTACAGATTTGCAATACTGGATAGATTAGCATAATAGCATGATCATGGGTTCATTCATTTTTTTCATTTGTACTGCCTTTATCTATTCTCTGACAAAAATCATAACTGACTTATTTTAGTACCATGATCCGGTGTGAGCAACTTGACAATAGAATGAGTGTGATGGTATAATTAAGTATAAGGACAATGTGCTCTTTACAACGCTAAACCATACAACGGTTTGCTCTTTTGATATACTAATGCGACTTATTATAAATGTTAGTAATCTTGTATTAATAGTGTTAGTAATCTTTTGTTTTCTCTTAGAGATTTCGAATTTGTTAACTTGAAAGTTGTACATTAACATGACCACAACCTACGGTGTGATTTCCTTAACTGTTGCCACTTGGTTCGAACGACTCAGTATGGGAGTTATTCTTCTCAACTGCGTAACCTTGGGAATGTACCAGCCCTGCAATGATGACGTCTGCGACACGATGAGATGCAAAGTCCTGGAGGGATTTGACCACTTTATCTTCGCCTTCTTCGCCATCGAAATGATCATCAAGGTCTCAGCCATGGGACTCATAGGGAAGGACACCTACCTGTCTGAGACGTGGAACAGGCTGGACATGTTTATTGTCCTAGCAGGGTAAGTCTTTTCGCTGTTTTAATTGCAATACTCATCATTTACCATTCCCCCAAAAGTCGACTTTGTGTTGCAAGGCTATTTTAAAAGATATGTTGAAGCAAGTGGTTCTTGGACAGTTTGCCACCAATGTTATAGTACTGTATTCCTTTTCGAGGCAGTTTGTCATTTATTTGGCTTGATGTCTTTGGCCTGCCGTTTCCACATGTAAAGCTGCTCGTGTTGCTAGATTCCATATTTAGAAGTAGGTCGCACGACTAGATCATCAAAATTGATATCATATGTACATTCTATATCAGCAGGTCCCTGGGTAAAAATAAATTTGTACTCTAAATGCATTTACAATTTCAGATGATAAGATCTTTCAAAAATCCATCTTAGAGATTTCCAAAACTTAACTTTCGGCAGAATAAGTTACATGAGTTGTGAAAGAGCCCAAATATACCTAGTTGCTCTTTTGATATAATTAATACATAAAACAAGTAACCCTATCTATAAGATAAGTCGGTGCATTCTTGTAACATGCATGATAGAATACAATCTCAGGCGTTCTTATGTTTAAGAATACTTACACCATCCGAAAACATATTGCGGTACTTAAATATTCTGATTTATTGTAAGAATTTGTCCAAACTCTTGACAATTGTAAGATGACGATGGTATTTATAATTTTATTAGTGCTCGGCAAATTTTAAAGTGTTAAATGCTCAAGCCACTGCATATGGAAACCTCTGCAGTGTGGACGTGTGGTTTACATTCAGGATTGTGTGTGTACATATGTGTGTATGCGTGTATGTGTGCGTGTGAGCGTGTGCGTGCGTGTGTACGTACGTACGTGTACGTGTGTGCGTTTTTGTCGGATGTCCGCTGTCAACTGGACGGAGATGTGTGTGCGGGTGTTCGTGTCATGTAAGATGAGGGGGGCAGACTTGTCGTGGGCGAGGAATAAAACGGAGCGTCAAAGAGGTCGAATGGCAATTAAAAGACCGAACAGCAGAAATGCGAGGATCAGGGGTTAAAAGGGTTTCAAAGAGAAAAGAAAACATGCAGTTGTTAAGGAAACTACAAAGAGAAATCTAGAAATCATTGCAAGGTACCCTATCTTTGTTCTTTGTCACACGGTCTATATGATACCCAATGCTCCTTGGTATTAATTGTTGTGCGTCCAATGGACCAACAATTGAAAATCTCTAGTCCCTTAACGGTGGCCTGGGGTAACGGAGAGACTCAGAATACGAGTCTTGCTGGCAGCCACCTGTCCCTGGTGTTTTCCCCAGGGGCCGGGAAAAGAAGAATGGACAAACAAGACTGGGATCAATGGAACAGTGACAGTGCAGGTCCCAGGGTTACAGCTCCCATGCAGGGGGCGCCACCTTGTGTGTGGACACTAAAAGTGGTGGACACGGCTCTTGTCAATACGGTTGATATGGAGTAATCCCTCCTAACAGCACAGCTTTTCAATTCTATGTGGTGCTATTTGAGAATGGATTTCCTGGAAAACTACTTTAATGAGCTTCATTTTCTTCAATGTAATTATATTGGGATTATAAATTATTGGTCTTCCTCCCACTCACCTCCGCCGTTTAGTATTAGAAAAGGAATCCCGAGAGATTGGGTCGCAGAGTATCATGTATGACCATTATTACTAGAAGAGTTCTAGGAAGGGTTTGGTTTTCCCACCTATGGTTGTCTGGAAGATAGATTGTTGTAGCACCTTAAAGCTTGTTACGCTACAATACGCCCTCGCGTCAGACGCAGTGTTTAATAACAGCTGTGGCCAGTTTTGAATGGCGTGCTATGTAATTTTGAAAGAATTGTTCATAAGTAAATCTCACATTTTCTCAAAAAGCATGTATAATTCAATCCCTAACCGACATAGTGGGCGGAAAACAACACATTTACGACCCAACCCCGACTGCCAGTGGAGTTTTCTACTCGCGGCATCAATTATGCAGGACTTTATTTATGACGCCGCGAGTATAATTTATCAAGATGGACCGCCGTGCAACCGCGCCCTCCCAATGAGGATTGGTTCAAGAGGAGCAGCTCGCCACGTAGACTGCCCGCGGCCGGCGAGCAGCTCACATAGATAATATTGATGGTATTAATGTGGACGCCACTAGCTCACATGATTGGCGCAAATGGGGTTGTCTGTGACAACAGCCCCCGGTCACCTGTGAGCTGAGGAGCGGAAAAGTAGCACCAATAGTCTTCTATTATGAGGTTAGCGTCACTTTCTGTGTCCATACTCCGGTAGGCTTTTTCCTCAAGAGCTCCTTTTTGGACAGGCAAAATGGAAACGGTGTCAACCAGTTGGCCCGAACTTGAGGCCGCTTGGCGTTTTTATGATTTAAATGCCACGCGGGTCAATTACTGGTCTGAAAGTGTGTGTGAGAGTAATAACCAGCCACAATATGGGTCGCACTCACGTGTTTTTTTCCTAATGAGCTTCAGTATCAATTAGCCTATAGCGAATAATGTAGGCAAGAATATTGCAGTAAATAATTACAAACTGCAAACCAAATTTATTGACTATGTGTAGAGTGAGTTGGGAATCGTTTCTAGACTATTCATGGCAAAAAAAAGAAGTACCATATGTGGCTTTAAAAAGAAAACTGTTTGAGACCTACCAAATCTAATTAATGGCAAAATTCAGAGCACCAGAAATCTTTTTCTCTACACATTGTGGCCCTTGATGCAGCGCTATTTAGACTCTCTATCCCCTCTATACATGCACTTTATGGAAGTCATCCATCCAGGAAAACTATTGGCCTCTTTTAATGTTTTATGTGGAAAGGAACGGTATCTGCCATTGGTAACGTAAAGATAAAGCTTAAGTCCTCTGGTCCCCTTCTTCAAGTGATCCAAAAACGTTTGATATTTAAGCTCGACCAATCCCAAACATTAAAGGCGAACTTTGACTAATTCAAACAGATCTGGCTAATTAAATGCACGGCATTTTAAACAAGATTCCTTAAGGCTGCTTCTTCTGCTTTCCCTATCTAAATCTGGTTCAAATTGCATTAAGATTTAATTCATCAAGGGGTAGTTAATCGTGAGATACGTTCAAAAACAAATAACCTCAAGAACAAAAACACCATTTCTCTTTTAGGTCGCTCCCACCCTCCACATTAATGTACAATTTTTAATATCAATAATTATATAACTATTTTTCTTGAAATCCCATAATAGTTAATGTTGGCCTCTATGTCATAAACAAGGTTTATATAAAACTGTCCTAACACAATGAAGAGCAGTAGCATACAGGTAGGGGAGGTATTGTAGCATACAAACATTACAGTTACATTGCCTGGTGGAGCTCGGCATATGTCACTTGTCTGCTTGTCTACCTGTTGGCTGATGCCCTTTCTGACATTCAGGTGTGCACATGGATTGGGACCGGCCTTTAGAAAATCTTAGGGTCAGTGTGCCAGCATACGCTACCGGCTCCAACCCTTTGGTAATTGGGTCAGGGCGAATACGCCTACGACAGTGTGAGAGTAGTATATGAGTATAGGTCCGTGGAAAGGGTTACGTGTGTTCTTTCCAGCCATGTGTTCCTATCCATTTCATTGCAATTCCTACCCTGATTCCCGTCATGAATTATATTTGCTCGTCAAAAGCAAGGGATATTATGAATGTATAATTATGGCTATGATAACGAATACAAATAGAAGGTAAAGTAGGAAACCCCCATACATGCCTGAAATAAAAGGAGGCTGGTTCGTCGATATGGACCGCGTCCTTAAATTTGATTTTACACAGGAGTGCTCCTCCACGAATCACAGAGCATTCTCTGCTGTTGCCACTTTTGGACACAGGCTGTGTCAGGGAATATTCCTGAAGGTAGCTGCGGAATGCCGGACAGGCCGGGGTGTGGTGAGGGCTGGTGGGGAGGGAAGGTGGGGGTAGAAAGGAAGGGGGAAGGGGAGGTGGAAGGGGAGGGGGAGGTGGCAGAGGGGAGGGGGAGTGGTGGAAGGTGGGGAGGGGGGGGGGGGTTGTTGGTGGTAGGGGAGGAGAGGTTGTGGTAGGGGCGAGGGAGGTAGAGGGTGATGAGAGGGGTCGGGGAGGTTGGGTCGTGGTAGGTGTGGTGTGGGTGGGGAGGGCAAGGTGAGGGAGGGGGAGTGGTGGTGAGGGAGGGAGAGTGGTGGTTGGGGAGGGAGAGTGGTGGTTGGGGAGGGAGAGTGGAGGGGAGGCAAGGTGAGGGAGGGAGAGTGGAGGTGAGGACCAGGATTGGGCTGCATTGACGACAGGGTCCCCTGCTGTCGGCGTGAAGCGCATACTAACCGGATTAGATCAGACGGTCGGTCGTGTACGATCTGCTCGTCACGCCTTTAGGAGCTGCTCAACAAGTATGTCAACCCACCATCAACAAGTCCGGGGCGGCCGGCCGACGTGGCAGAACCTCTCTACCCCCCCCCTCCCCCAGGGCCTCCCCCAGGGCCCAGAACAGACGCCAGATGGGCTGTGACGTCTTAAGGGCGCTATGAAGCAGGCTTGATGAATTATTCACTGTATGTCCCATCCGGACACGGCGTAGGGAGAATTCCTGGGAGAGGAAGTGGAACTTGGCGAAAAGTCAGGTCCCTAATGCTCTAAATCTGGTGACAGACCGCATGCCTGAGCTTCTTTTGCGACAGTGTGTGTCAGTTTCAGTCAGATTTCATTCTTAATCTTTGTAAGTTCTATTTTAGATACACATAAGAAAGCAGTTTTCAATCAGATTAGAAATACATAACCGTCGTCTTTGCTTCTGTATATTTATATTCGAGAGCATTAGGCCTAGTTGTTCTTGTAGCCACAGATATATAATAGTTTGAAATTTGATATTTCTTGTTAGATTATCGGAGATGGTCAAAACGCAATCTAGGCCTATAGTCGTTTTCCGCTAGCAGGGCAGCACATGTATGTCAACCATCTATACAACATTAATATGACAACAGCTGATACGATCTCTGGAAAAAAAGAAAGTGATGTGCACGGTCTACAGCCCAACGCCACAGCTGACTTTAACCGCAGTTTTTTTTGTATGATGTGCTTAATCATCAAACACAATTGAAGAACTGTCACCCATAGGTGAATACTATATTCAGGTGTGAGTCATAGTTATCACAAGACATTATTATATGGGAAAGGCAATCAGTTACAAACATTTAAAAACGGTACTAAGAAGTACCAAATTAAGGAGAGAACATTTGAATAGAGAATTAAACACAATTTTATCAGATCTCTTCACTGAATTGACAATTTTGAACTGGGTTGTTATTCTGACTCAGATTCCGACTCAGACGACGGTAAATAACCCCTAATGCTTAAGGCGGGGGAGGAAGACGGTTTGATTAGTCTCTTGCGTTTCCGTATCAGTGCAGAAGAACATCCCTAAAGATAACCTTGACGAGCTGCTTGATCCCCTCCCTCACAGACCTCCTGCTCACTAGCGAGCTGCTCGGGGCTGCTCGCCCCGCCTACCTGTTAAGAACAGAGATCCGAATTTTAAAGGGGCTGAGGCATCACTTCATATTAGACAGCACCTCCCATATTGAAATAAGTTGTAATGTCTTCGGATTTGGGACATTGTAGTCCATAGTTCTTTTTAGTGTGTATTGAAAGCTTCATAGCATTTATTTCCTGTATCTTTTCCCTGTGGGTTACTACTATTAAATTGTATTAGTAGTCAGCGTAGTTTTATTTTGTAGTGAAGATGTCTTTAGGGCTTAATTACGGGTTTAACTGAAACCTGTATCCCCACAAATGAAGAGCACATATCAAAAATAATTTTCTTTCCTCTTCTCATTGTTTTGGTTTCTTTTGGGTATTCATTCCCATCTTCCCAAATACGATATCCCGGAATGTTCATTTCACGGTTTCCCTCGCAGTAAAACTGCGCGGGGCACACTGCAATGCATGCCCACCTTTGGAGGCAGTCCTCAGCCCCAACCCCACCCCTCCGGCCCCTCCCCAACCTGCCTAGAGCTGCTCGCCCTACCTCCCCAGCAGGAGATGAGCAGCTCACCTCCACCCCGACACCCGGGCCGAACCGATTAAAACCTACATCCATAACGGCGGGGGCCGGGGGTCGGCGGCTGTCTCCGGGGAGCGCCCGTTAATTTGGCCCTTCGTCGGCGTGACCCGGGTCAGGGCGTGGGGAGCATCGATTACCTGAGGACACTTACCTTAGCGCAGCCCATCAGCAGCCCTGGAGGGCGCAGGGCACGGGGGGAGGGGGCTGGCAGTGGGGGAGGGGTGTGGGCGGCCCCACCGGCCGATTGATTGTAGTGCTGCCTGCCATGCCGGCAGTGAGCGGTATTAGGGGTAATTAGGAAGCGCTTGTCGACTAATCACGCCCAGCCTGGGTAGGTCTCGAGTTAAGCATGGACCGACGGCCAGGTGAAATGGATTGTTTAGTTATTTTTTTATAAGATCTGTATGGAAGTGTAGTTTATTATTAGGATAATTTTGTTATATAGGGTAACAAACAATATCACCCTATGATACAACTATAGGGCGGCTATATTTTATTTGGAAGACGTGATCGCCACAGTTTCAGTCACTTAGTAATATTGAATATCATGTTCCGAGAGTATTATGGTTATAGCCTGCCATAGGCGGAGCAAGATTTTAAAGGCTCGAAAAGATAAGCGGTAAAACAATTGTGCAACCATATTTCCATCTAATAAACAGCAGGCTAGATGTTGTTTATAGATGAATTATACAAAGTATTGATACCATGGATGAATAATTATAGAAAAAGCCTTATTATCTAAACATACTCTCAGCATTAAATACAGTGCTTTTGTCTCGCTGCTGAAGCGTTCCCATGTTATGTAATTTAATGTCTAAACCTAATAAGAATTTTCATTTTCTGACACAGGCGTATTTCTTGACAGTTTTTGATAAAATTCAATTTCCTTGCTTTAAAAAAAGTAGTTGGCGCTCTTATTGATTATCAAATTTGATTACCCATTCAGGGCCACAGAGATTTTCTGGCACAGGTAAATGTCTTAATAACTGTTGCTATTTGAAGCCCATCTATCCCAATCCTCTTGATCCCTTCGGGCCGTGAGGGCCCCTGTCACCTCCCATGTCTTCCGTATTTCAACGTGTCTGTCTACAAGCATAAACGTCGTGTGTGTATGTATGTGTGTGTGCATGCTCCGTCCATGTACGTCCACGTTTCCGTCGTTGTGGCTTTTGACGCCGAGTACTTATCATTGCAAATGAAGACATTATAAGCCATCTTATGTATAGACCCACCATAGAACCGTTCAGTCAAGGTCAGGTGCCGAAAAGGGTATTTTTTCCACCAAAAAGAAGAGTTAATGTTACATGTCATCTTGTTGAGTATAAAACCTGTTGGAAAAACAACTCTTTGTGTCAGCTATGAGGGGTTAGACCACCACTTTTATTTAATAACTTTTACACTAGAATCACAATAGTGAATAAACTAAGGAATGAACAGGAAGTATGAGGGCCGCTAAATCATCATATTGATGTCATCCGAATCTTACTATTGATGCGATGTCAAGTTGCATCCTCCGAGAAAGCAGCGCACCTGGCGTCTATCGTATCGTCCCATCTTACTGCCGGTCTGTTTCCTTTGTATACAAGCTTGTGTGTACTGTCTAAATCCTCAGATCGATTCAGGTATAGACGGCTACTTTTTTCTTACGGAAATGCTATAGTTGGAATGGTAAGAATTTGTATACAAACACGACCGACCGAGCATTCACATTTGACCTGGAGACCCTATTGCGTTATGGTATTTATTTTGCTTAAAACGTTGAATCTGCCACTATAGATAATTTAAATTTTCATGAAGCACCAAACACCGTTCTCCAAAGAGATGAGAAAGAAGTTATGAATTCGATTGTTATGTTGTTATTATTTAGACCTCATTATTTAAGTCTACTGTGCTAAGCCAGCCAGCTTTATTTCGAAGAAAGCTACCGATATTCTGCAAGATAATAAGGCTATATTTATTGGCTCTTAATTCGATAATCATCGAACGGAATGCTTATTTTTAAGTATCATTTTATCTGTTTCATGATCGCTTTTGCTGAAGAATAATTATTACATTAAGATTTTGTCTTAAGCCATTGCTTACTCATTCACCTCGCAGAATTGAATATATCTTTATAATTACTTTTTAAGTCATTATTTCTTACATCATAGTTATGTATAGAATCCCCTCCCCACCTCATCTCCTACATTTCAGGCATCATCTTTCTTCCATCATCAAAATGGAGTTCACAATTAAAAGCGTCCTGGACTGACCTACCCTGATCAGCCAGGGGGCAGAAGCCCTTGCAGCCTGCTTGGCTTACTGTTATGCCTGCACTACCTTACCCATTGTCTTTCAGCATCTGTGCTTGCTACAACAGCACCAACGACAATTTGCTTGAAAACGAAGCAAACACATGCTATTACAAACAAGACCTGCAACACTTGTATAGCTACGATCGAAGGAAGAACAAATCCATCATCCTTCCACCAAGTTACCTTTTCACACATTACAAACATTGCGGTTCCTTTTCCCATCTGAAAACAAGTGAGGCTCTGGCTGCTAATGATTTGAGGAAATGCAGATACATATAAATCATGCCATGAAATGCACGATGGCATGGTATAACATATATATATATATGATTTAGTTATAATGTAAGATATTAGAATAAACTACAGACTACAGTCCAATTTTTTGTCATATTCAGCGTCGCTTTTGCATGAATTTGTTTTCCTAGCACTAGCGTCAGTGTGTTGTAAAATGTAGTACAAGTATGTTATGTTATAGACACTTTCGTTATGTATCGTGCGCTGCACCAACTATGTCTTTCCATTTATATGTGAGGAGGCTGTCTTTTCTGTACCGAACTACACGTATACATTACCTATACAAAAGACATAATTATTATGTCAAAGTAAAATATCAAAAATGATTTTAACCTCCTCTGTAAGTCTAGACAAAAGCTGACAAAGACTTCAGAAGAGCCAGTCAATGCAGCAGCAATGTTCCAACTTGCTACTCGTTTTCTGTTTGATGAACAGAGACTATAGAGCCATCCAACCAGAATTTTTGTGAAATAATTATTTTTTTCCCCCGGACGGTCTCATCAATATAAGCCCTATAGCGGAGTCCATCGCATTCAAGTATTCTTGTAAAACTATAGGCGAACCATTCCGATCCCCATATAGAGGATCCCTAATAGCTGACACAGCCTTACAGTCAGAGGGGCATGCATACAAACAGACTGAATCCAACATGGATCTCTACAGACACAAACAATGCTCTTCCTCGCTCGGCCCCCCACTTTTTTAGCTTGAATGTTTTCCTCTTGCTTTATTCCTCTTCTCCTTCTAGTCAGTTACCGTAAGTTACATAATTCAAGTAGTTCTTATGCCAGTTACCTTTTATTTTCCTTTTTCATATTGTAGCGCCGCAGAATATGTATTGAAGTAAGATTTTTGTCACTTTTACTATGTTGTTCGGTACTTGGTCTATGACTTACAATGCTAAACTCTCTTAACGCGTGTCCAGTTCTACCATGCAGAGCACGAACCTACCAAATATACCAGACACATGTCGTTGCCATAGCAACCCACACTCATCAATAGAATCGAACGTTGCGTGATCTTTGCATTTCAGGAGCAAAATAAAAAGATATCTAAAACGCACCTATCTGCTGCCATAACTATCTGAAGCATAAAAACGCTTTCGTGTATTATCATATTCTGATGTA
Source organism: Lepidonotus clava (assembly GCA_936440205.1). Lineage (NCBI taxonomy): Eukaryota > Metazoa > Annelida > Polychaeta > Phyllodocida > Polynoidae > Lepidonotus > Lepidonotus clava. The sequence continues at coordinate 29,502,348 of OW387135.1, forward strand.
AGTTTGGTTTTGCGCTAGTGTGCGAATAGACTATTTCTTTGTTGCAGTGGCATCGAATGTCTGATAACAATAACAAGTAACAGTCTCGTCAGTGGCTTTAACCCGGGTCCCATTCGACCCATACCTAAACCCTGGCTAATCTTTATTTTTTTTCACTATAAACTCTTTCAAAAACGTGTATCATATATTCTAACCATGCGATTTATGACTCATCCCCTGCGTGCCTATTCCAATATTTAGCTCATCTCATATTTGGCTCTTTTATATAATTTCCCCACAATAATTTCAATTCGAATCACATACATTCACTTACATCCTACCATTTCTTTTTTTTCTTGTCTGGGACCAAAGGCGTTCCGTTCAGTCCGGTTCTTGTTTCTAGATACAGCCATGTTTTGATTCCTCATGTATCTTTGGTAATATCAGACATATGACGAACAGTTCTCATCTTCATAGTCTATTATCTCAAACCATTCTGGCAAAGCGTGAATGCTAGCTTTTAAGATCCGCTTTATTAACACGGATTGTAATTTTGAATAAGCTGTGCTAGGCTAGTCTATCCACCATAGCCAGATATACAAGCAGAAGGCCTAGGTCCCATTTAGTACTAGGCTAATGTACAAACAAAATTTCAGAAGCAATTTATATAGAGGCTATTAAAAGTTGATAGGAAAATACGTGTTTGAAGTAAAGTTATAGAATATTATTTCTGATAACATACACTTGAAAGGACAGTTTACACACAAGCGCCTCTTGTAACGATTCGCTAATACAATATGTTGCTTATTTCATAATCTGTTTACCCGTATATATACACATCAATAAGTGCCTCTATTGAATATTTTGGTGATTTATATGTATGATTTTGAGCAAAACAGTGGTCCCCAGTTTGTTTGACATAGTGCGTGCTTCCACTAACATGGCTAACACATTGACATTAAAAAGACACCTTATCCTTTTATTTATATATTCCTAGAAATCTCTTCCATACATAATCATAATCTTTCATTTCCTCTCTCATTCTACATTGCATGCTATTTGCATTAGTTTTAAGCAGCACTAAGAATCATCACAAGTTATACTAATAAATGTACAAAGCCTGACTACTAACAAATGGGAAAGGGAATTGCAAACCTCACACTTTAATATGAGAATGACTAACCCAAATACAGTTAGTGATATATGTATTCTACTTTCTCTCTTTCAGTGCTGTGGAATACGGGATGAACAATGAGAATCTTAGCATATCAGCAATCAGAACTATACGTGTTTTAAGACCATTACGAGCTATCAACAGAATTCCAAGTAAGTACTCACTTTGTTTTTGTCAACTTGAATTGCCATCACTGTATTTGACATATATATACTTGAGCTTCAAACAGCTAATATATAACATACCAATGATCTCTTGGATACTTCCGATACGCCGAATGAAATCACACGCCATCAAAGATCTGGATTATTATGGAATATTTCCCACCAATTGCGCTTACTACATGGTCTACACAAACTACTCAACCCCTTTTAAACAAACCAGAAAAAGAAAGATACAACACATAACTGAAGATCATGCGCATCGCTGTATCCCAGTTTCAGTATAGAATCTGGACCATAAGCAGACAGTATACGGATTCACATAGGGCCAGGCTAAGATGCCGCCTACCCCACTTGTTTAGCCGGGGACTGTGATTTAGTATAAGGTTTGGGCACAGGAAGGCACCCGACGTGTGTGCATGTAGCGGTGACATTTGTGCCAAATGCGGAGAAATGTCAAAGTACCACGGCGAGGACGCGCCAAGAGTGACAATGGATCTCCATGGTATACGGTGCAATTCGCCACCCCTCCCTTGACGGGGGGCATGCAAAGGTCAGGATGACCAGTGGGTGCGGTCATCTCCCTGACCACCGGCCCCCAGCCCCATCTAACTCTGAGTGACCCCTCCCCCACCCAAACCTCCTCCCTGTGTGTTCTAGTCAACCCCCCTCCCCTCCACTCACCCCGATGTCAAGTTCTTGTTTATGACCTTCATAATAGTATGACCTTCCTCCCCCTCCCCTCAAGGCCCTTTTAAAGTCAAGCACACAGGTGCAGATCCACTTCCTGCATTTGGTACTCAAAACACATAGGTTCTCAGTCTTATTTTAGTGTCTTTCTTTTCCTGTCCCATATCCAGTCGTCCTACCAACAGCCCAATACATAATTTCAGTATCTAGTGTAGATACGTTTCATCATAAACATGTCATTTCTCTGCCCTTAATCCGTTCTCTCTACCCATATTTCGTCCTACAGATCTGTTTTAAGACCTCTCCTTCCGTCTACCCAAGTACCATGTGGAGACAACATTTAAAACCTCATCCCCACCTAATACCCTGGCCTCTCCGGCCCACTCCCTTGCCACCATACTGCATACTACTTCCGCGGAGAGGCAAATTATAATACACTATACTTTATGGACACCAACCTGAGACTTCAAACTACGTTCCCCCAAGTCTGCCATTCTGGGAAACAATTAATTTTCATATAATCATTAATGCGTAGTCGGACATTAGCCGTTGCCCATTGTAGACATATCCCCAACATGGGTGTTGGATTGCCCTGTGCCCTTCAGACTGGTCCTTATACCACATAACTACTTGGCGATTTTTGAACCAGTGGGCGCTAATCAGCCGATTGTATTCAAATAATCGATAGATTGTTGCACTGAATCAGATCAATCATGTGCATTGCAATACAACATACTGATAGGCGATCTCTCAAAAACATGATCGGCAGTTGGTACATCGCTGAAGAATGTGTTGGGCTTAAAGCAGAATGCGGTAATAACTTGGCAAATATGGACATATTTGAATATAGTATACGTAGATTAAAGAGGATTACCATACCATCTTTCTCATTATTAGACTTTCGTATACCAGCTCTAAGAAACCCCCTTAACCGGTTCCTCGCAGCCCCCTGTCAGTCAATACTCGGGTAAATCCAATCAGGGACAGCCAATTTGCGTCTTAGGTCTCGCAATCTGGGGCTGTGGCAAGGATTCAGTCTTCAGCTGTAAGATTAGCTGAGCGTGGTTAGTAAAAATACCAACGCCTCATGCAACATGTCGGTTAGCTTTCTGTTGTCTTGAATAATTTAACATTAACACTCTTTAACCATAAGGTCCTATTCCTTGAGTATACTAATGTAGTGCTACAGGAAAATGTCGAAATTCTGAATGGGAATCTTTTGGTTCAAGTGTTGACGTCTTTGCAACCCCAAACTTTCAAACAGAGGGATTGAATGCTTGGTTTGATATCAACCCAAAGAACAATTTTTGACAGGACTGAAAGATTAATTACCACCCAGATGTCATTGAAATACTAATATCTGCTTAGGTAAAAATAACACACCTTTGGTTAGCAATTAGGTAGTTTATTACAATATTTGACTTGAGTCTTTCATTTTGGATTCTTCTTTACGTATGCATAATCATTTTATCACAGTATAGTTTACCAATGAGAATAGATATACTTAGTTGAACTCTTTTAATTGACACAGAGTTAAATCAATTTGAGAAGTAGGGTCATGTAGCAAAATCGACTGATTAAGAACGTCTATTCAGAGATCAGGGCTACAAGGACGAGTGCATTATGTCCTTTTCATCTCGTGTGTTATTGAATTTGTCAATGGTAGAAAAAAAACTCCATAAACAACCCCTTTGGGATTGAGGCCTGAAGCCTGCTTCAAAGAAAAAGAGGAGATCGATGAAATTGGTTTGAATCCACCTACCTGCTAATTAGAATGTTACCGACAAGGCCCCGCCCACATCACACGTGACAGGCAGGGAGTACTTCCGGTGAGGCCGCAATGCGCATGCGCACCCTTCCTTACCAGTGATTTGTTCTTTCACTGGTTACAGTAACATGATTCTCGGTATTCTCCGATTCGGGACCCCCTCGTTGCTAGGTTCAATGCCTTATCTCCGCCATTTTCTTTGGTGACAACAATCCCCTGGATACCACTGATAACACAAGGGACAGGGAAGGCAGGAAACACCTATACAGTGACAACATATACTTAAACTATTCATGGAATTGTAAAAAGTTCATAATACATCGTTTGTAATGAAATAAAAAACATACTCTAACAAGGAGGTTCCAGCCTTCTTAGATCATTCAGAATATTGAAAAAAAACAGTTACTTAACCATTGTCTCTATGGGGTTGTATTCACCAACGTTCACACCTGACTGCAGCGCCACCCTAGTCAAGTGCCCGGATTACCGAATCCGAGAATGCAACTGACATTAACGAGATATTTATTCAGTCGGAGTATTATTGTAGCAGCGACTGTCAACATCCATACAGTCATCATAATCACTGAAAACCACTGAAAACATGAACTTTTATGTAGACAGAAAACTCTCGGAGTCTCAGGATTCACATTATTCTACCAGGGAAAGCACCCTTACATTGTATGACTAGCCTATAGACGGTATAGCCTTTTGCTTGACGAACTATATTAACATATTGATGACGAAACGGTTCCGACAGGTGTTTTGGTAGATTTGTTTTGAAATATACTTTGACTAGAATAAACGTTAATAACCAATCATTAGCAAAATTTTAATTTTCTCATCCTCCGCCATATCCCACAGGCAGGACTTGACAGCCAGTACGGCCAAGGTTGTGCCGTGCTACACCATAGACATACATGGGATCTCTATGGCTACATAACTATCGAACGTACCTTCACCATGCATGTAGAATACTCATGCAAGAATTTCTCACAAAAGCATAACTGTCAACGAATCACTGAACGATGTCTCGGTTTTTCAAATTGTCTTGCGCTGAATAAGTATAGGGGCCTACTACTGCTGAATCCTCATTATCATTTCATGTCATAATAATCAAAACGTGTCACGTTGACGTATGGTTTACAATGGAAGTCCTTACACGTGTTTAACTGGTTATAAGGTAAAAATCCTTATGCGTGACTGTGACGGTTCGGTTCGAATCACTATTTTCATGACTGTTACTTATTTCGTTGTATTTCTTGCCCTGACAGGTATGCGCATTCTCGTCATGTTGTTGCTCGACACGTTACCCATGTTGGGCAATGTGTTGCTTCTGTGTTTCTTCGTCTTCTTCATCTTCGGCATCATTGGCGTTCAGCTGTGGGCAGGACTCCTTCGTAACAGATGTTTCCTCTCCATCCCAGAGAACATCTCACATCCCAATCACCACCTAGAATTGTAAGTACACTGAGATTTGCATTCTAGACTTCTGGACTAATGTACTATGTTTTCTTTTTCTGTAATACATTCCGAATTCCGCATTTCACTATGCGTATTACATGCAAAAAAGGGGAGGGGGTCTAGAAAGTATACAAATGTTTGTGCGTGATTAATGGAGGGCCCCATACCAGGGGATTAGTATTTATTGGTATGCTACTGTTAGCCTAATAAACCATTGCAACTGATTTATCTGATTGCCCACGCATTAATTAATGTCTTTATCACACTCGTCTAATGATACATTACAACAAGCCGATTAATATGCAAGTGGAAATGACAACTTGTTGGTCATTTGCCAATGCATTATTTAATTCAGGAGTGTAAACAATAGTTATACATTGTATTACATCAAAAACAAACATCTATGTATTTCAATGTCTATTATGGCATTTAAAACAAGGCATTTTTTTTATTGTATTGAACCATTTTACTCAAGCCGACCCACGAAAAACGGTCAGTTTTTTAAGCAGAGCTCAGCACTCAGGTGGCCCCAGTTCTGGGACCATTAAATAAAGCGTTGCGAAGGGCCGGGCCGAGCGGGTAGGGGGCGGACAGGTCGCTGTGAAACTGAAGCCGCGGCAGCTGGTGCCCCTAAGGTGGTGACCGTTTCACCTGGCAGACAGGTAGAGCCACTCACCAGTCGCTCAGGGTTGCTGGGTTGAGCTGCTCTTGTCATATCCGATGTCGGCCTGCGGCCCGGGTCGAATCGGATGAAAGGAACTGAAAACCTGGCCGGGCTCGGCCAGAATTCAATACCTGAATCCTGTTCTCTGTTCTCGGCGAACCTCCCGGGACAAAGCCTCTGCCTCCTCTCTCTTCCTTTCTTCTCCACAGGGGGAGTAGCCTATGTGCGTCTTTTAAACACCACACACTAAGTGCATTTGTGGTCGAGAAACATGAGACGAGGAAACCGACTTGGGATTCCAGTAAGGCAGACTTTACTTGGGATCGTTTGGACCGAAATCCGACCCCTTTCATTGATTTGGAGGAAAAGTATTGACAATTAAGATTTGTTAAATTAAATATAATTTCAGCACAGTGTTTGTGAAAGAATACGGATAAAAATGTATAAACCAATATCAAAACACATAATTATTGTCCACAGTGCACAGTTTGGCAGGTTATTATTATATATTACGTAAAAATTGACAAATTTTGTGTCACCTTCAACTGGAAGAACATGTGAAAATGTGATGTTGAAATAAAACTGTTCAAAAAAAAAAAAAAAAAATGGAGCAGTATCTCGTTAGCAAGCATGCGTTGTACGATTTCTGAAAACAAAAATGCCAACAGAACACAACGAGCAAATATCAGAATGGATAATTCACGAAACGTGAGATGGGATTTAACAGCTGTCTTCCTGTAATGCTTAGAATGCGACTGTTAATGGACATTATTTTTAGCTGCTAGTGTCGAGTTATAGACAGAGCGCCCTACCAATAATGACATGGTTCATCTGATCGGATCCTGTTGCCCGTGTGCGTGCCTTACGCCAGGACTATTTTGTCTCGTCAAGCTGCTGCACCGGCTCCTAATACGTCTCATCAGAGCAGCCCAACATGGCAGAATCTAATCACGTTCCAGGCTGTCTTTGCCATCAAACCAAATCGCAGTTTCATCACATAGAATGTGCATTTGAAGGTAGAGACTAAATATAATGATAACTGCTTTCCGCTCACCTTGGTAATAGATTGCCTGACTCTATTTTATGCAATGGTGAAACGAAAAGAAACAAATACTTTAGATCACTAGTCATATTGATTAAATACATGTATTACATGGAAGCTTAATTACAAAACCTAAACTAAAAATAATAATTATTCTAAATCTTATCTGCAAATTCCTAAATGTCCTTTTGATATCATTTCATCGAGTTATTAAGTTACCCCCCTAAGAACTTTCTTCTTCGTGTCAATACTCTTGTAGTGCACTGAACACACACCATCAAAGTTGACGCAAAGTGTGTAGCATGCGAGGACTCTGTCCATGGCAATGTCTTTGAAAGGTGAGCCATGAGATGGGGATAAAGGCACGAGCTCTGGTGTGCATGGCTAATATGCAATGCTTGTTAGTCCACGGAGCCTTGCTCTTACATTTTGTGAATCTATTGTAGCAGCGTTTTAATCCCCACAGAAAAGCAACCCCCATGCACATAAAAAGAAATACGGCGGATGTCGTGTCGGCGTCATCAACGAAGCATCTTTTACGTGATGCTGCGCGCATGCGCAGAATATATCACGCACCCTCTGAAGCCTCGTTTCCGAACCTTTCCGATACGTGGTACTTGGTACTTTGCTTCCGGCGTATAGGTCTATCCCTGAGGGCCCTACTCCTCTTCGCCCCAGGCCACAGGAGAGTGGTGCTCATTAGGCTACTCAGGGAAAGTGTGTTAAATGAGCTAACCTATCCGTCCTAGCCCGCTGCATTTATGGGGTTAACTCAGTGCTTCTACGAATCACCCCAAACAGCCCATTTACCTTTAGGCAGGTAAGGAACTCACAGCATACACTGCACGAAAAAAGACCTTTTAAGACATTTAAGTTTCTGTAAATGGAGCCATTGAGGTGTGCTAAAGGTAATGGAAAGGTCACCTTTACAAGACCTTTCCAACACTTTTTCAGGTGACCTTTAAAATTACATCAAAGATCTTGCAAAGGTATTGGAAAGGTGACATTTCCTATACCTTTAATGAACCTCAATGGCTCCCTTTACAAAATTAAAGGTCACTAAAGGTCTTATTTCGTGCAGTGATAATTACAATAAGACTCTTAATTAATTATGTCTTGAATATACATGGTTGACCTATACATTTGCCCAGTCCACGAAAAAGTGAAATCCACTGAAGAACTGAAGTTAAGCGAGTTACAGATTATTGGCAGTTATCAGTTACAAAATAAACGAGTGTCGGGGCCTGTCAGATACTTCCCCTAAACTGCATAGTCTAGGGGTTACCAAGAAACCAGTTGATTTTAAAATCAAGTAAATTCCAGATTTGCCGCTTTGCTGTGTGTTCAAACAAACTGGTGTAAATGTGACGTTTATCCAGTGATACATTGAGCAGCTTCAGAGGGAAATAACTTCTGGCCATACATGACTTCTGTATGTAGCTTTTGTCAAGGGCCACTAATGTCGGTGGACTACATAAGACCTTGCTGTCAGAATATGCAGTCGGCAGTGTATCCGGATCTCTTCTCTCGGTGAATTTCCTGAATCTAGCTATAGTGAATGGGCAGCAAGCCAAGGCTGAGTAGGCTCCTTCAACCTCCCCTCTTACATTAACCCAATAGTTCTGTTACTAAAGACATCCAGACATAGAGACCGAAGATACTGTGTGTCTGATAGAAATTAAGGTAACAATTTGTTGATTTTCACCAAAGAATACTTCAGATACAAGCAGGAAAATCCTGTTATTGTCAACGTCCTGTAATGCTACGCCAATTGCTCAGAAAGGGTTAATTGGTCTGGCTAAGTGAGCTTTTCAGCACTGAGGGCCCTAACAGGCCAACAAATCTCCGTCCAGAGATTAGGCAAGTCAAGGGGAAAATAAGAGCGACTCAGTAGAACTTTCTCCTCCATGTGTCCCTGCCAACCACCCCTTAAATCATCTGAGACACACCGCTTTACTCTACTCCTGCAATAGAGTTATTAGTCATGGTTGCTCACTAAAAGACTTCTCGGTAGGCAGAAATACAATAAAACCCTAAAAAGGATGTGAAGTAGACACGTGCATAGACAGTTATTACGTTTTTTAGAATTAAAAAAAGAAGCAAAATTCATCTCAACTAAACATGCTTGATGCCGATTCAGTCCTAGTATATATACGTGAATCTTACCCCCAAACACAACGGCCATGCATTGACACAGGTGCGTTGAGAAGATTATGTAGTAGAAATCTACTAGATCAGCCCTTCGCCAACATACCTGTATGCCATGATTACATCATGTGCATACCAAGCTGAAGGAGGTACCTGGTTACATATGAAAGGCCACACCCCTTTACTGTAGACGTGGGTCCCTGCTTCAGTCAGTGGCCTAAAACGCCAACCTATTCTAATAACTGACATTTTTTTAAATGAATTTTAATTTAAAATTTGAGCTTCCATTTTTGACAATAGGTATAATCTACGAACCTCTGATAAATTTAATATTCTATAGCAAACTAATTTTTTCTTCAAGTCGATGTCTCAATTGCCTGAGAATCGGACCCACATCAAAATGGATTGCCAGCTTTAAGGCAGTAACTATCCTTTATAGTTACTATAATAAAAACTATAATGCTGTGTTCTTACCAGCCCTAAGGTGGTGACTACCCACGTTTGAAGTGGGATTGGGCAGGATGGGTATTCAATTAGTGTACAGAAAGTGGAGAAAGGTTGGGCCTTGCCGTGGGGTTGAGGGTAAAAGGACTTGGTCATTGCCCCCGCTACCTGGCAGGGCGCTTACCTATACGTACTTAAGGTTGGCAGATTATCAGGAGAGCATGCCCAACGGCCATGGTATAGGAGGTGACGTGAGGGTTGTCTGATCTTTGTTATGTCACCATCTGATGTGCTCTAGTCCTTTATGTAGGTGTGTCATGGAACGACAAGTATCATTCATACCAGATTGCTGCATGAGTTTGGTATAATTATAAGATTTCTTAATATGGGCAAAAATATTTTATTCTATTTTATATACTTTGCTTCAGTGGTCCTTTCAAGGAAAAAAGGGATGAGACCAATAGGTCAGCATACTTAACCGAAAATGTCCTTTTGGAAAAGGGACCAGTGTAGAATACCAAACAATTATAACATTTGGTATAAAAAGAATATAAAAACAGAGTGAAACAGGAAATGAGTCAATGTGGATTTTTTCAATTAACCGTAATGAGTTAACTTCGTAACATTAGACTGTCATTACTCTATCATTTCAACAACAAAATAACAAAAACTAGAGTGAGAATTCTTTTTAATGTTGTTTTTTTCTATTCTAATTTACAGCAAACCTAAACTCCGGGACTTTTACGTGCCGACCAATGAAAAAGACTTCATCTGCAGTCGTCCTGACGACGGAGGCATGATGCACTGCAGTGATCTTCCCATGTATGTTCAAAACGGGATGCGGTGTAACGAGACGGCCGCCCCCTGGTCTAATAACACGGCCACCAATGACTCCTGCGTCAACTGGAACCAGTATTATACTGCCTGTAAAGCTGGAGTAAAGAACCCCTTTCAAGGGGCCATTTCTTTTGATAATATAGGCCTGGCATGGGTAGCCATATTTCAGGTAAGTGCTTTTCTAACAGTGCTGTGGTTAGTTTTTAATATCATAATGTTTCATTTTGCACAATATGGGGATATGCGGTGGCACTTTTTGTAATATTTATACGATACTATGAATTAACTTTTTAACGAATAATCTTCTGAAAAGACAGACTTTCTTCTTGTCTGCTACTTTTCCCACTTTGCCTTTTTAAATTTCCACTCATATAGGATTAATCAACAATTACAACATTCCTCTCATTGGAGTGCGGTGTTCTCACATTACAATATCTTTAGTGCTTCTTCAATTTTCAAATTCGAAAATCCAACAGCTTTGCGAAGTAAAAATAAAAGTTAATTATGAAAAATGTTTGAGACGCCACCTTGAATGTAATCATGTACAAATTGAGTATTTGATAGCCGGTCCCATCCCCCAGGCAAAACACTTGGCCCGAAGCCGTCTCCGGGAGCGTTTTGCTTATTTCTCAGTCCTCCCCAAGTCGGGGGGTAATAGCCTGTAATAGCCACAAGCAGCACCTGCAATCTTGTTTTCGTTTCGTAAAGGGAACGGCCGTCATCACGCAATCCGGGAATTATGAATAATTACAAATGTATCACGCGTGCAGCGGCGTTTTGCATCGATACGGTTGATATGGTAGGGTCGTTCTTTTCATGAGCGTTAATATGGGAGTTCAAAGGGTCCAGATGATGAGGTTGTTCGATTTTAAAGCGTAGTCAGGCGGTTTCTGCCACATATGGCATTTGTGGAATTCCTACATCTCCTAACAGGTTCTGTTTAAAAAGAGCAGACCCTAGCCAGCGGGGATCAAATCAATAACATTGTTGGATGTAATAAGGCGCGGTTGCGGCAAGATAACCGAATCCAAGCATCCGCCTCCAGGGTGCCATTCGCTCGCCCTGCAAAAAGGGGTGTAACACAAGAACCACCCGTGAAGTTTAATTGGACCGGAGCCGTGAGGAGGGGCAGTATAGTTACCAGCCATGTGGGGACTGGTTACACGAGCGGACCTCGCGCCGCGACCGTCGCGTACACACCAATTTCTTATATACGCGGACCTTGTTTTAAATGAACTGATGAAACATACATTATCCCCTTATTGAGGAAAAGACATAAAAAAGATAAAAAGGGGGTTCGGGGGTTCGGGGGCATTGCCCCGATTTAAATAAAGTTTGAAGAGGTGATTTATAATTATTCAATATAAAGTCCGCGCATACATGGGACATTGTATGCGCGAGGTTTCCAGTCCGCGCATACACTGTAGGTAGCATACGCGGCCTTTGGGTCTGCGCGTATAAGGGACGCCAATCGGCGCGGGAAAGTCCGCGCGTATAAACGCAGCCGTCGATGTGGGGCTCGCGTGAGGGTGCTCCGAGGCCGAGGCGTATTGCCTACACCCCTTACAACCCCGTTGGCCTTTAGAGTGCACCGATATACCCCCCCTCTTTATCTCTACCAGTGCACGGTGCTCCGGCCCAGGAGGCCTCCTGTACGTAGGTGTGTGTGTGGGCTGGTGGACTATTGGTACTTTTATTCCTATGCCGCAATGATGCATTGCCAGTGTGCATGCATGTGGTGTATGGCGATTTAACAATAATTAAAGGCGCTTTGTAGGGGCTGTATCACATGTACAGCCAGGTCATATTGCAGCGTGTGTTATACACAGGCTTACCTTTTACTAGTTTTATTGGTGATAAAAGGCAAGTAAGTGGGCGGTGTGGGGGTTTTAAAAAATGGTTAAAGTAGGGGGTGGAGAGCATGGGTCCCTGACCCTGATGCCGGTAGCGAGGGGTTGTCAACACAAGTGGTAACCGTAACTATAGGACCAAGGCGGCCCTTTGCCAGTAGTCATGGTAACGGGAGAGAGAGATGATCGGGACCAGGTCCACCTGGCAGCCATGTTCTGATCGTTAGTCGCAGCCACCCCAGCCTTGGTCGTATATTACACTGCCCTGGCTTGATCCCAATGTTATGTCGCCGCCTGGCTTGGCCGATACTGCCGATAGGCGACAAAAATAGAAGCCGTTTTTCTTTTTTTTGTCCACGCACATGGACTTATCGGCAACCCGCTGCCCCAACTGATAGAGGGAAAAACATCAGTCATGTCCTGTTAAGTTCTGGACCTAAAAGCTATTTGATCTCGTAGGCCTTTAGAAGTGTAAAATCATTAATGAGAAGATGCTGGTCGGAGGTTGCGTAAGGTATAATCTTGTAAGCGTAATATCACGCTCCAGCCAATCCTTGCGATTATTTATCAGTTCGGAATTTAGAATCATTAAAGAAACCATACCAGTTCAAGCTTGTCACATCTTGACCTTTAATAGCGTATGTTTTAATTGGATTCCACCGTTTTCACTCACATCAATAGCAGACACCTCTGAGCCTTAAAGACTCAGGTTGGAAGAAGAAAAAAAACCTTCTTCTAGACACCGCCGTATGCTCGTACGAGAACCCTCCCCCCTGGGGTTCCACTGGTGCCGATTCTAAAAGAGCGCTGATTGGTGAAAGGGTCATGCAATCGGCCGATTCGTGCGAGCGTCAAGAGCACGCCCAGAGCGTGAAGTGAATAAAACCCTACCACCATGCCGGCCAACCACTCTTCATTTGTAAAATAAATCATGGTGGCACGTTTCTTTGTGTTCGGCCTCTGCTCACCAGAGGCCGCCCTTGTGGTGCGCACGCGCGGTGGGCGTGTATTTTCCCGCCATTGCCCTGATTAAATGGCCGCCGCTAGGGGTCGGGGGGAGACCCGGGCCAGGGATGTTTAAGAACTGTATTCAACGTTCTAAAGGGTCGCTCAGGCGGACTGCTGGAGCAGGAACACTTCTGTTTAACAGTATTCCTCAATTTACTTTATAGTGATCTGTAATTATCAGAGAGGGAACCCCATCCGACCTTGTAATTGATTGGCATCTAGACTCAAAAATTTCAAAAATGGATTTTCTGACTATTTCCTTTAGATGCAAGGGTTAAAGAAGAATTAAAAAAAGGAGCCGCAGTTTGAGGACTCAGATCAGGTAACAGAAGTACAGTGAAAGGTCTGTTAAACACACAGTAAGAAGAGAATGTAACCTTCATTCGAAATTAAAGAGAGTGTACAGCTAAGGAACCGCAGGGCTCCAAGAAGGCCTCGACATGGGAGTACTGGCGAGGGCAGATTCAATATTTAATTGTGGGGAGGGCGACGCTGTGTTGCTGCATTATTCTTTGTGATCGGTAGCCAGTGGCTTGTCACTTGTCGGCCCCAACCTATAACCTGTCATCGGGGATCTACTTAGAACTGCTCATCAAAGCTTTAGTGTTCGGCCTTGCACTTTTGCTCAGAGCAGCTCGGGTCTCTAGTGAGGGCCTTAGCACAGAGTGGGGAGCGGAAGGTGTAGTAATAGCCCCACTCCTAATGAAGTCGACGTATCTTTATGGCGTGCCGTTGAGTGATTCGTTGCCGAAGCAGGTTTTGTTGAATCTTTGCTATTCTGTCATGGAATTTCCTCCTGGAGATGGCTAAATTGGACCATTCATTCATCCAGTGGGTAATTTGAGGGAAATAGCATCGTTCCAAAGCATAATTTATTGTGGCTATTTGAGAGCAGATCAAATGAATCTCCAAAGGCATTGACCCAAGATGGGATGGGACCGGCTGTTAGTATGGAAATTCAATATTTATGATATGTGAATGAATTCTTTTATTTGGATTCCTTTTTTTCCATACAACCTACAATGTGTTACACCATTTTTACCAATGTTATTGAAGATGTAGCATTTCACTTGCAGTATGTGTGGATCCTTTCCAGCGTTACTGCGTTATTCGGAAATACTTTATCAATTCGTACCTTATGATTGTTACATGTTTCAATCATATTTTGGCTGTTTGATTTCACTTTTACATTATTCCGACATTGAAGATACATTTATGCATGGGTATTGTAGGGATGCGAATATTGCAATTTCTCTGCATGACCCTTTAGTTCCTTGTTTCAAAATCCCCGTGGTGATCGTACCATCCTACAATGTACCAATCTTCCAGGCTCATCCTTTTAAATCACTTTCCCGCAAAAACTAAAAAAAAGCTTCCGTCGATCTGATCCGAACAATCCTAATCAAAGATAATATGCAATAAAACCAACAATAATTAGACTTCCGAGCTAGTGGAAGGATGGTGCATTGAAGGACCCATTGCATTACAAAGTGGTAATGGAATTATCATTTATCTTGGTGATGGACTGTCTCTATACTTTTCCCCCACTGTGTCCACATTTCTTCACCCGATTGACCCAGTTACCTTTCAGTACAGCCAGGAAGGTAAGGCACCAGCCTACATTTTTAGCTGTGGGATGTTGGTCAGTCATTGATTCCCTTTATTTTCTATTGGACTTCGTCCTTTCGTCCTTTTTGACCTTTCAGTTGCCATTGGTGACGTGGGCCGGTGTCCGGATCATGGCAAAACACTGACAACTCTGATCGCAGCAGTTCTGGCTGAAAGCTAATTACCCTCACCTGCTCTCCCCTCTCGTTTCTGTAGAGACTCTATACATACACCACCTTGTAGACGACACACTGTGTGGACTAACAAAACCGGGTTACATTAGTTGCACTCTCACATTTACTTTTACCCTTCTCAGATAAACATCAATTTAATGCACTAAAACTAAAACCTTTATAAATACCAACGTATCAATTGGCCTGAAACGATTATGATTTAAGACCATAGTGTCAGCTATAATCAAGTTGGTTAAGTCTGCCAGTAGTTACACCAAATATAATGCAAGTCATCGACTCAGAACAATAAACACATCCTACTTCTATGTAAGCTCACAAAAACAATTACAATATAGATATATCATTTACACCTTAGATATATTTCGTCTATTAGCCACAACTTTTGCGATCACGAAAAGCACTGTTTTTCAATGATCATCGTCTAGGAGTAGTGGAATGGATCTCTAGCCTACCTGACTACCTGACTACATAACCTCATCCCTATGCTCTTTTTGTCTGTTTTTCAGGTGATCAGCCTTGAAGGTTGGGTTGATATCATGTATTTTGTCCAGGATGCTCACTCATTCTGGGATTGGGTATATTTTGTCGCACTTATTGTGGTAAGTACCCCACATAATAGAATTGGTTTTTCATCGATTTCTATTCACTTTTCTGTTTTTCAGGTCATAAGCCTAGCGGGCTGGGTAAATATAATGTATTATGTACAGGATGCACACTCTTTCTGGGATTGGATATATTTTGTTTCACTAATCGTGGTAAGTAAGGTACCATGGCATGGTTCTACTGCATCCTGTCTATGGAGCCCCCCAGTATTTCATACATGTATAACAGCACAAACCTAGAGCTGTAGATCTAGAAGCCTTTCAAACTCAAACATGAGAGCATTGGAGCGATGCTCTATTCTCTATCTCTATCTGACCGCCCAAGAGCCAGAGCCGACCCAGCATACAAGCAGCTGCCAGTGGCTGTACTTTCCAACCCTGCTTGTGTTAAAGATATTGTGTCACCGGCCTCTCGCCCTGAGAAGCCTTCCACGCAAGACAGGGTCCTTGCTGGTATGATAGGCCTCGTAATACCCCCAGAGGTGTGCTGGGCATCGCTTCACACACACTTCGCCAGCTCTTGTAGATGCAATACGTTTTGGTTCTCGTTGTGGACTGTTTTCGAATGATATGCACCCACTTTATGTCTGATTGATTCAACTGCTGGTTGACCAAGTCTAGTCGTCCTCTGCTGCCTGATGTATAAAACCCGCCATACCCCTCCTGTGTCTGTCTGGGTATCCTAGTAGAGCCACCTGGTTTGATGTATTAGCTTTTTCAGTCACCCCATGTCGAGCCTGCTTCGTTTCTTTATTTCGGCTAGCAAAGCAATCATGATGTATTCCAGTCTCACCACTCACTAACACAAACTCATCATCTCTTCCTATATTCATCTTCCTCTAGTTGGCACAACCTATAAGTAATAGATTACAAAAGAAACCCTTTGAAGTGTCACTTGAAAAGTCTACACTCTCTAGACTCAATTGATCCAATCATCGAGCATAGACTACTATTTCTAAGTTGTTTCACTATTAGAATAAGTTAACTGACGGAACCTTTTGGAAAATTAAGTTAATCGAGTTTACGTTTCTTATGTTGATCACAATTCCAAGTAATATCATAATCATAATCATGTTATCAGCGTAGATATATCCATTAACAAAGAAAAATTGTAAGGAGATAGGAGCATCATGTGCTTTACATGAGTTACAGCTTGTTCTAGAGCATGATCAGGCCTTGTAGCTAGAGGTTGCTGACATAACACACTCGTGTACCCAACCCCCACGCATCTTGCTCATTACTAGTTATTGCATGAACTATCTGCCATGCTTCCCATTTCGTGAACTTGATGACAGTTGTATTGACCTTGATCACAGTGACCTTGACGTTGGCCTTGCTCTCCAACCATTGTGGGATGGCCTGGCACTGCCTGCAGGTGTATCCTCCACCAATGGGTGACGGTATACGTACATTTGGTTGGCGCGTACCTGCTGCACAGTTCTACCCCCATCACTTTGTTTTTTTCATGCAGCAAAATTTGACTAAGACGACCTACAGGGCACACTCTACTGTGTCGCTCTGTACGAGTCTTACGTCAAATTTTACAACCTTTGACTGTCGTTTTCGGCCCTGATCTTGCACTTTGCCCACGTGCTAGTGATCCTTGGTTCTTTTCATTGGACTTTGGCCCTCCCCAAGTATTGCACCTACTTTGACCTTGCTGACCTTTCGTGACCTTTTGACCTTGACATTTCTGTGAAGCCCTTTTTGTATGCATATCTGAGGAACAGTCCACTTGAACTACCAGTTAACGTTGTGAAGTTGACTTTTTACTAACTTTTGAAACCATTTTTGACTTTTTTTGGACCTACAGCCTTAAGACCTTGGGTGTATGGCCGGTTCCGGTTCCGGTCTTTTTGTGCCCTTGACCTTTGTAACCTATGGTGACCTTTGATCTGATTGGTGCAAATGAATATTGTTCATGTCCTTTGTACCCAAAGAAAATCAGCTATGCGTCCGTTTGTGGGGGTTCCTAATGTTGGTCCTGTTTTTTGAGAAATAGAAATGAAAAGTAAAACTTTGATGACAATGTTGCAAAAACCCATAAAACCAAGCCATGGTTTTGTAGAAAGGGTAAGCTGTTGATTTGTTGGTCTATTGTTAATCATTGGGGTGCAGCGGAGTTTGGTGACATTCTTGATGTTAGCAGGGAGACCTGACTGTAGTGGACCTTTATAAAGTATCTATAGAGACAGGTCAATGGACTTGGATCTATCTTGATCCTCTGTTACTATGACAACGCATGTGATCATCCATGCCCCAGACGCATACACCGATAAGGTTACCATGGTTATACAATGGAGATAATTGTGTGCATTAGCACATGTACATGTTAGCAGGCCTGGTTCTGGTATCACAGGGCCCATGTCTGGTCATATGTATGTGTTCATGCATAAGGCCCGAATGTTTGATCTCAGCAGCACCTACCACGCCCAGATTCAGATTTAGCATACCGTAAATCACTACATGTACAACAGTTAATTTAGAGACGTCATTAAAGACAGCACTTGTATTTGAGCACTACGACAACGGATAACGTCCGACGAATGTGACGTAAACATCTGCGTCCTGCAAAAACCTTACCTGATTCACTCACTGCGTGTTGATGAGACATGTCTTTCTGACGTTGAAGTAGATTCACTTGAACGACAAGTACAACCGAGTTTACCGTAGACTACACAATGAAAGTCGACCACTTCCATCAAACATGGTTTTGAAATAGTTGATGCAATAGTAAGCAAGCCAATGTCTTCACATTCGTCAACGCTTTGCTTGATGTAATGCCTATTGTTTCTTTGACCTGAAAGTACCTCAGCAGAACATGGAGGAATGCATCACTTTGTACAGGATGCTGCTCATTTTACTGCACCATTTGATTTTAAGTTTTTAAAATTTAATGCGTGCTTCAGACGTAGTGTAAACTGAATAGATTGCTTCAAAGTTTGATTAGCTAGCTATGATGATTAACTCAGAAAGATTACTGTTATGAAATTACATAAATTTGTAAATAGTAGAATTAGTATGCCATCTTCATAGTTGATAATTCAGAGAGAACAATTTTCATCTACTATTACATTTACATACATATACATAGTGAGCAACTCAGTTTGCCAACTTTATATCCTTATAGTCATTAAATTGAACTAAATGAAGTGCAATAATTATTGATTAGTTCAGACCTATACTAGATAGGCAGTGATACAATGAGTTT
The DNA here is from genome assembly GCA_936440205.1 of Lepidonotus clava. Taxonomy (NCBI): domain Eukaryota; kingdom Metazoa; phylum Annelida; class Polychaeta; order Phyllodocida; family Polynoidae; genus Lepidonotus; species Lepidonotus clava. The sequence continues at coordinate 29,521,189 of OW387135.1, forward strand.
TAAAGATTTAGAATAAATAGAGATTATGTTAGACAAAGAAAGGCATGGTACATGTTTTCTAGATTATACAGGGGCTGCAGTGGAGGTGAGAGTCGAACGGTAAGACAGGCATGGTCATGGCCTTATGAGGGGTGTGGTGTAAGGCCTTCCAGGGGCGTGTCCTCAAGTTATACCCACGGTGTTCGCGTTGTGGTCGGGCTTATGGATCCTCAGTGTCAATCTAGCTAGACAGGAAACGTTTCCTTCGAAAAACTTGTGACGTCACACGCATGTCATCTTTCATTTTGTTGTCATCCGAATATGTTGATTGAAACCTAGAGGTGTCCGATGCAAAATCCATTGGTGCATCGCTTTTGCAACATAATAAGAAATTGATTCAAGGAAGAAAGAAATTTGTTTCATGAATTTAGATTGTTTGATATCACAAATTAACTGTATTACCACAAAGAAATACTCTCTTGTGTTCGAAATGTTACACGTCATGTATGGTGTGAACTTATAGTGAATTGAACGTTAACCCCTTCTGGACTCTACCGTGTAAATATTTCCTTGATTTCGTAATGACATCGTATGAGCAGAGCAAACAATGGATGGTAACTGATTGATTAAAGAGAGGTCTAGTTTCCTGAAGATAAGCATAGGCATTACTACTTTTATTACATTTACGTAGCAGAGGGTAATTCATGTTGAATAATTTGAGCACCTGGCTAAAGTTCATGAGATTCAGAATAGTACGAATGTTCTAGACCATTGTTTACTAATTTGTTCTTGTTAAACTGTTTGCAGATGATACATCCCAGTTTCTGTTCCGTTACAAGTGATTAACTTTAGATTAAGTTGATGTTTTGATGAAAGTACTAATCCAACCTCGTTGATTATTGACTAACATATAACAAGATGTGTAATACTAAAATCAATACATCGGACACCTCTAAAATAAAATGCTTTCATCGTCTCATGTAATTGATTCACAAATGGGACTTGCACACTCTCTTATTTTGTTTTTCAGATTGGAGCGTTTTTTATGATCAACCTATGTCTAGTTGTCATAGCAACACAGTTTTCAGAGACAAAAAAGCGCGAAACCGAACGCATGCTACAAGAGCGAAAGCGCTTTAACTCAAGTAGTACTCTTGCAAGTAACTCAGAACCAGGAGGTTGTTACAATGAAATCTTAAAGTATGTAGCGCATTTATGGAGGAGGGCGAAACGAAAACTAAATAGGTTATGTCGACGAGCCACAGGCCGACGACAGCGCAAAGTGACGCCCGAACGCGCCATTTCTCTACGGCGCAAACGCAAGAAAAAGCGCAAAGGAGCGCCGCCCAATACATTGCAACTGCAAACTCTACATCCTCAACAGCAGCAATTCCACATTACCAACCACCCAAGCAATGCAGAGAATAGCAGCCCCAAAGCGCCTCGGGCAAGCCCGGAGGTGTCGGACATTGACCCGGTGTCGTCGCCACGCCGCCCCAACCACCTGATGGTGCCGGGGGGCGGCGGCGGGGACGGAAGTGTCAACCCGTCGTCGACGGAGTCGCTGCACGCGGTGACCTACCTGACGGAGGGGAACAGTAACAACGGCAGCGGCCACCAGCAGGACGCTAATCTGTTGAAGTCCCACCAGTCTTCCCCCAACCACACGCCGGCCAGCACGCCGCTACCGCCGACACCGCTGCCGCCGCCCGCCTCCTCCTCCCCCCTCTCCCCCGCCTCGGCCGCCTCCCCTGGAGGGGCGGCGGCCGGGGGGCTGGTAGGGGGGCTGGTAGGGCCCGGGCCGGCGGGCAGCAGGTCGGCCAGTGTCAGCAGACAGACGTCGTTCAACAGTCGCAGCAGTAGTAAGGACTGCCCACCGCCCGACGTACTGGTGGCGCACGGTGCTCGCACCGCTAACCTGCTGTCCGCAGACCTTGACAACAACCGGCTACATCCGCACACCGCAGAGGGTACGTGCCCGGCCTAATCCATGTGCACTGACCTTAATCCTAATATACACCTTTATAGATGCCCTCCCTGAGTCCCCTAGACCGCTTCATTAAGACATTGTGAACTAAATGAAAGTTTCCATGTACTACTTATGTTTTTTTAAAAATATAAACCCAATATAATCCGCAGAGCGATCCATTATGACATTGTCAACTGAATGAAAGTACACTTTCCATATACTACTACTGGTTTTATAGACCCAATATAAACCCATGTGCCTTTCCCGAATTGTGACATTATGAACTGAATAAAAGTACACTTTCCAAGTACTACTTATGGATTTTAAAATGAATGCAACGAGAATTCAAACTGGTATCTCCGTCACGTCATTAATATTGTAATAAGAAGAATCCTACCAATATGCAGATCTCTATTCACACATCATAATTATGTATTACTGTATGAACTTGAAATTTAGTCTCCCCAATATCTAACTAGCCTACTGATCCCTGTCTGAATCAAAAGCTATTCTTAAAACCCCAGTCCCAAACCCCTATCGCCATAAATTTTGAGATAAACTTTCACATAACGCCAATAACTCAGTAATCGTTCCTCCTTTCAGTCGGAGAAAAGCGGATGTCAGCAACGTTCAGTGACTACGACCCCCATAGCCAGTCCGAGTGTAACTGGAGCGATACCGACTCCGAGTCGTCGTCCGACTGGAACGACGAGGACGAAGAGCCGCGACGTAAACCGCTCAGTAAGTCGGCTTTTTACCAATATAACACCTTATATATGACAGGATCCTCTCAGTGTGATTGAATAGGGTCCACTCTGTATACCACTGGAATGCCGCTTAGGCCAGGGAAGTACCGGTGGCCACTAGGCAAGACTGGCAGTTTTTTTTTATATTTTATATCACTGTGATCGTTACTATGTCCTTCAGGGCAATTTGTCGAAACTGAGTGACTTGTTATTAGTGAGCCGACAACTCACATGTTCTGTATGGGGCAGTTGAAATTTGCAGTCATAGGAATGTAAGCATTAAGTACAAGTAAACCTTCTTGCCCTGCAAAACGCGCAATGTGGCACTGTTTTTAATTCTATGAGGTAAATCATTCGAGTGTGTTTTAACTAATGGTTTTAACGCGTAATTTAGAACTACCATCTTCTATTATCTATAAAATGAAGGCCGTGACCATTTATGGGATTAATGTTTATTCATTCACTCGGTTGGCAAAGGGAAAATGGGCAGCATTATGAAAGGACAATATAGCCACTCAGGTCCTTAATTTTCCCAGGCGGCGAGAGTTATTTTTTTGATATTTATTTTATTTCTCTGCTGTGCGGCATTGCATGTGGGACTCTCGTCAGACCGATGCCATTTATGTTTATCTTGTAAAATGGTATGTTATGTTGCCACATTGTGGAAATGGCGATGTGATATGATTGGGTGTGCTTTTTAGTAGTAGCCAAGATATGGGAATTGTCTACGTAAAATGAAGCTACCATATACGAAAGTCGAGTGGGTTTTCTTAATCTTTCAAAATCTGGACGTAATTAGTTTTCATAGCGCATCATATTCGGAATTATCTGTTAAACACTTTTATTTTCATTGAAGCAGTATGTAGTCATAAAGAACGATTCCTATGAAATAAGCCTTTTTAAATTCAGTCTATTCTTTTTTTATAGGTTTAATTTAGTTGAATGAATGATAAACCTGAATTAGAACTTAGTATTGGGTGGTTTGATAATGCTATGAATTTGTGAAATCCTGTATTATGAAAATGTAACGATAATGAGATTTACCCAAGACTGTTTATCTGACTGTATCTGGTTTCTTTTCAACGCCATTCGCCATGCTGCACCGATGAATGTTGTCGACGTTGTGACACTGACAGGCCTTTTATTGTGTTTCTGTTCCCAGAGTGGAGTGATCAAGCCGATGATGTTTCCAGATCGACTGCTTCCTCGGAAGAGTCGATTAATCTGTTTGATATCTGTACTCCAGCAAGTTGTCAAAACCGAGAGAGTCCCCGTGAGTACAGGATCACGTGACTCGAAATTGGCCAATCAAAAGCCGTCTTTCCTGTGGCATCATCACGTCACAACTCCCGCCCTTCTTTTGCATGTTAAATTGTCAAGGAAAGGACATTTTGTTTAAAGGGAGCAATTGTCATGTTTCATTTGATAATGCAGTTTGCACCTGCTATAGTTTGGGAGTAATTAGAGCGAAAAGTATGTGATTAAATTCCTTGAAGAATTACACTTTTCTGATCTATAACGGGTATTGGAGAGTCTGAGAGGTTTAAACTCTATTCAATTGATTCTAGTTAAATTTGATCTGTGAGTGGGACCTCTAGGTGATATGATGTGATGATTGACACTGGGAAAGGGAGGCATTGGTCATTTTCACTCAACAACTACTGGGTTGCGTAGATCCTTTTACAAATGAGACATGCTGCTTTCTGCTCTCACCTGCCTTTAGACGAAGGACTTGTTTTGGAAGACAACTAGCATAAGCACTATCATATATATCGCTGTCTAATCCAGCCTATAGGGTGTGCGGTTAAGGTTCTGCTAGATTATTTAAATCATTCTTCTAATACCATCAAGACAATAAGGAGCACTTAGGTATAAGGCTGATTCATCAAAATCACGATTTTGCTTCACTCATTTATATCCGTCTTACTATAAATATTCACATTTCAAATGTTCACATGCATTGGAATAGAACTCATCAAAATCACCCTCTCACAACGGTTAGCTAGATGCCTAAATAGAGTAAGTGTAGGCAATTTAATTCACGATGTCCATGTAGCGATGATGAAACAAACGTCTGCTCTTTGTCGGTGAATTCAATGTTCTACACACAAGTCATTCAATCTTTCTTATAAAAAATAAATCGCATCAGAAATCCATAAATGCCTGATAAGCTCCCCTTCAGGTTTTATTAAGCAATGCTACTTTCCATGAAGACATCCCGCTCTGCCTCAGAGAGCATACGTTACCGCCACTTGAATATATTAGCTTCTGCCAATTGCTTTCCCTGTGAAGGATTCAGCACCTACGGCTCAATATGGCCTGGCGCAGGTAGGTTTTGAGCCAGAAATATTCCTGCCTGCATGGCTGGGTGTAAGCCCTCATCGGTTGACGGAGTGGGGCCTAATACGGGGGGCTTAATGCAGCCTCAGCACGGCGCCTTTGGATGAAACGACGGCTGATGGATGACATGCCAGACCTCACACCAAAGCAATGCGCTGTAGGGGTCTGCCCGTGCCATGTCCCCAACATGTAACGGTGCACTGCTAGCCAGGCCTGGCCGTTCCGACCCACTGCCTACCTGAGTGACAACTGCGCCACTCGCAGGCAGACTTATAAATCAACGCCCTTTCGATTTGGGTCTGGCAGTTGTACGGGCATTGGTGGAATGACCTCTCTCATTTCTGCCGATTTCGCTGACGCCTGCGGTAGGCCAGACATAAATATAGTTGGCGTATTCTAAGATCGAATCCTTCATTCCTTGTGTGGAACCCAGCCTGTTCTCTCCCAAAAGGTATCACTTTGGTGACTGACATCTAAATCAAAATTATTTCTACCCTATATTGTATTTCTATACAGCTACCTACCTAAATGTCGATCATTTCAATAACACATAAAATCTAGGATATTTATGAAAATTTCATTGCACATGACCAAACACTCCTACCAGAACCTAACACAACAGAAAAGAAAAGAGATTTCAGACCTTGAGCAAAGATGGCTTAGAAGCCGGTAATCATTTGCAGTTGAGCCTATACAGTCCACATAGGGCTAATACGGGGACTGGTAATTAAGTTATACATAGACAGAAAAGCCTTTCAGAGTGCCAGGCCTCCTGTAGCTGTGTAGGCGTGAAGGGCGACACGGGCCGGGGTGGGTTTAATCTGGTTAACAGAAGCCCATTGGGCGCCACCCAGGAGGACAGCTTACCTGGCCGGGGTGCAGGAGGACACGTTGTCGCCGGGGGACGGGTCTGCAGAGGCCACCCACCTTCTTCCCAACACCCTCACACACTACACCTCCCGTGCGGAATACCAGATGAGTCGAGGGGAAGGAGGACATAGAGAAGATAAAGGGGGACAGAAAAATACAAACATTAGCACACAGTCAAAGAAAAAAGCAGAGTAAATAATCTGATTATAAATAGATTGACATGGTCTGATGGTTTTATAGATAATGAATAGATACGGACATTCAGAAATACACATACAGAGATCAAAGGCAAATGATACATTATCTGATTACGAAAGAAAGTTGTAAAAATGTGAGAGACAATTTACACTGATCCAAAAACATATCAAATAAACACATTTCAGAACTTTGCCACTACAAGTTGAATGGCTGCACATGCAGATCTTAGCATTACATTATATCAAATAATATTGTTACGGAAGGGTGGAGGACATAATACATCCAGAGGGAGAATGCAGGCAGCAAAATTATGAAACATAGGTATATAAAGGGATTTTAGGAACAAAGATGCAGGCAGAGGGGGAAAATTGCACGCCTAGAAGAGGTACATAATATAATATTTCAGAACAGTCGCGAGGATGCTGGGTCAACCAAATTAGGTTATTCAATGATGAGAAAGAAGGAGAGCCTTGTACAAACAAGTTTGTATATATGAAGATACAGAAATGCACACAGAAGATATCAATCCATACAAAGCAGTTGATTCCCACAGACAACTGTGTGCTGCAGACTAAGTGCAGGTGCATGCAGTGCAGTGTATTTACGAGTTCCTTCGGGCTAGAATGCAGTGTATTAACGAGTTCCCTCTGGCTAGAGTGTGTGCATGACACGAGTGCGGCTTGGTCCCAAGCCTCAGGTTGTCACTCTAACACCGATTGTTGCTTTGTCTAATTTGCCTAATACTTCACCTTGCATTCCAGCCTTTGGTGGTGGCGATTGATTATCTTCACCTTACATGTTAATATTTTCCCCCTTTCGCTTCATTAATCCATGGCAGATATGGGTTTCCCTTGGATATTGAATTTTATGTCAAAATCTTTTTCTAATGTTATTATTTTTACAAGTTGAGGGAGTGAAACGTGACTTCCTACTACACCATGTATTGTTCTCGATAACGATTATCCCCTTTAGTTTCAGACTCATTCACATTCAAGAACATCCCTAGTCACTTCAATATTTATCTTTTAAGTACATGTTTTCTAGACTGATAGCTAATATATATGTATTGGAGTACATGTATTGAGCGTTTGGAATTATGCATAACCAAAGATCGGTTTATATAAATATACCCGATCAATGGATGTGTTTGGAGAATGTAACAACCTCCTGTGACCACTTTGAGACGTCCTTGATCGGCGAGTAGACCAGTATCAACATCAGGAGGATCCAGAACTTGCCATATCGATCAGTAGTGCGTAATCAAACAGGTAGGAGCCCCCTCCCCTGTCCCTGTATGCCCTCCTCCCACCCCCGGGCAGACACGAAACAAGCTATAGTAGATTCAAACAGGCATGGTGTGGCCATACATGTATCCACTGAACGGTTCCTGCAGGGCCTGGCCTCCTATATTATCGACAAAGTCCGATTAGCTGTCATTAGGTGCTGCTAAATATACCTGATGCAAAGTCTTGTTATACAGCACATCGATCGAGGCTTTGTCGTACGCAGGCCGCCGCCGCCCGTGTGCTCTGGAGGCCTGAATGATCAACATGGTATATAGGGGGTTGAGACCTTTAACTGAAGACTTCCCAACAAGTCTCCGGTGACATGATTGGGAAAGGTCAGGGCTATAGGGGCAAAAGGAAGGGAGGGGTAGTCGAGGGTAGTTTTTTTTAAAATTGTGCTTCGGTAAAATCATGTAGAGTTGCCTTCAATGGAATTTGAACCTGTTTTAGAATGCCTTAAAGTAACATCTTCTTACAGAACCCTGTATAATGAAGAATTCTATTATTATGACACACATAAAAAGAACACTCTCATATAAATGGATAACACTACGTATCAGGTATAGTCTTCCACTTCCTCTACAAAACGGGGCGCGCGATTTGATGAATGGTGTGACAATTTTCGCCATCCATTCAGAACTCTATGCGGCCAAAATGTAAGGAAAATGGAGAAAAACTCAAACCGCTCCTGCATGTAAGTGAGTAGAGCCATAACTCAACGGGGTCTGCGAATCTTTATATACACCCTGGAGGACGCTGGAGGACCATGCCCCTGCATCATCCATCACCTGGGGCGGATATAGTGGGGAGGGGGGAGGGGTGGGGCAGTGTTTCGCCGTGAGGCCTGGTGTTAGAACAACACCTACCCACTCAAGGGGTCCTGGAGGAAATCACCAGGAGAAGTTACCGCCGCCCGGAGAAGCAAAAAATGCCTGAGTCGACACATAATTACCAAATCGGATCGGACTACCTCCCACCACGCAGTTATTACAAAAATATAAGGTTTCACACTGAGAAACGTTATTTGGCAAGGCCGAGAAAAGTCAAAATTTTGAAATGATTATAATTATGTCCCGTCTGCTTTCCCTGGCGAAGTGAGTTGAAATACCATTGACATATATTAATAGGATACCCTGACACGATTAGAATGTTATTCAGATCAGTGAGTCATCCATGACTAACTAACCCATTGACGGGATTATCAATCAGCTATGCGTATAGCAAAACACAAAATGATTATGTCTTTGCACTACAAACATGCTGGTAGCCGTTCTGGCTACCGTATACATCCAATAGAAATAAGTCTGGTTATACAGACCTTTAATTAAAATAGGGAGATGTCTCAGCTTCCATTGTTTACATCCGTTATCACAATAGTAGCATATATCGGCCAGAAACTCTTAATTGAAATCTGATTTGGCTCTGGCGGATGGCAGCAATGATATTTACCCTAATTACAAATTGAAAGCCCCTTTAGGCTAGAAAAGGGGGGTTGGGGAGGGGCTTTACACTAATGAGAGGTGGGTTGGGAGATGCAGGTGGGGATTGGGCGGGATGGGAGGGGTTGGGACAAAAGGACGGCTATGATTGAATGAGCTGGGTGCTTACCTAGCCCTCACGGGCTGGCTGTAGTTGTAGAAGGCGGGCTGTGAACCTTGTGAGGCCTGCTGCCAAAGCCGGGGCTCAGGCTGGGCCGTCCCCTCATTAGCGGCGCCCCGCGCGTGCCGCCCTGCCTCCTGCCCAGCTCCCCGCTACATGTAAGCCGATCGGCCGGGGCCGGGGTTACCGGGGCGCCTGGCCACACCCCAGTAAACGGCTGTGTACAGGGAAACGGATCAGGATCCCTGCAAATTGCGTTGTGTTCCATGCGGCCATGGTTGAGTAGCTCACCAAGGAGCAGCTCATGAAAGGGACATGAGCAGATGAGGGATGGTTAGTCTGTAAACACATCCTTGGAAAGGGCTCTCTTATCTAGGTTTATTCCCTGCCCACATAGAGGTAGACCTTATCCGAACCCCCTTTAGGTGACAAAAATAAGAATTCTTCTGGAGAGGAGGGGGTGGGGTGGGGGTGAAGAGAAAACCCTTAATGTTCGGTATCGTAATAATATTATGCTAATGCCCAAAAAAATGTAGCATACATAGTCCAACGTTTGGGTTGTAACGTTTGGATCCTTCGTAGAATATCCCTTCGGCCGCTATCGCCTTTCCTGCAGACAACATCAAGTTCCATTGGGTCCGAATCCTTCCTATTATCTCCTGAAATAATAGGCAAATTACTGCAGAAGTGATGGCCACGTCAGTCAGCCCAAAGTAATTACAAGTAATATGCGCAGGGCAGCGGGCTGGGCCGACTTATATGCACCAATTATTTGCCTCCTCCTCATCCTGGGCATTGTTAAATGCTCCCAGCTCGGGTCGAGGCTTTGGGGTAATGCTTTCCCTCGACCTTGGATCAGTTCTATTCGCCTGCATTTACCGTGTCTGTCTACTCTACATTCCATGAGGTTGTTTTAGGAAACGCCAAGTGAGCACCTCAATTTGGTTTTTAAAAAATCCAATGTAGAGGTGTCAACCAATATGACAAAGCATTGACTATAAAATAATTGATATTTCATTTTGTGCTTGTACCCAAAAATCATAAACGGCCTTTTCAAGCAACCCTCTAGGATAGTTCAATATATTCGATAGATACGTATCAAATGTGTAGGAGATTACTGGTGATGTTTAAGGAGTAATTTACTTATGTTTGAAAAGGTAGGACGGCGACATTTCTCCCCTCAAGATATCACTGTTCCGATTTCACCTGGGAATAAGGAAATATCCGCATTTTTCACGTTGTTGTGTTACCACTTGATATATAACCATAACCGCATGGAAAGCTGGAACCTTCCAGATTTGTACATTATAGTTATGCGTGTTACTAATTGTATATAAAATCTAAATCTAATACCACAACTACAACTTATTGCATTTTCATGTCATATATATGGCATATAATTATATTTATATTAAGATTTAGATATTGTTATTTCATTTGCAAATGGTTATGACCAATGACCTTCACCACTTGGTCTTGGTAAGGATCAACTATCGTGGTGAGATTGTAGAATTATATTATAGCATCATTCATCGGCACAACACCATAGCTGAACAGTTCAGGTATTTAGACAGTGATTGTCCTTTTTTGGTGGTTTACTCAGCGATGACTTTACATTTTCAGCACAGTTTTTAGCACATATCACAAACTTAGTAGCTGAGTGCATCAACTAGGTCTGCAGTATCATCACTAAGTTATTATCCCAAATCCTATTCATGTTTTTAATGCTTGTTTTTATCTTGACAGGTTGGTGGGCAAAGTTTAGGGGATACATCAAAAAAATGGTCGACCACCGTTTTTTTCAACGAGGTATCCTCATAGCCATCCTAGTCAACACACTTGGCATGGGCATCGAATACCACAATCAAGTAAGCAATGATTATTGTCGTCTCCTTTCCTTTTTTTCTATACAGTTGCATCTTTTAATCATCACATCTTGTCGCTTCTCAAATGCCAATATCCCAGTTGGGTTCTGTGAATAATCATAAAATGATAAATTCACATTATTCTGAAGTGAAATGCTGTGTAATACTCAAATTTCAGCCCTAATGTCAAATTAGAAAGCATTTAGAAATAAATTATTTTAGAGTGCGCACGAACTTGAAGACTAGCTTATAGAAAATCCATCTCCAACCTTTTGCTAAATAAATTACACTTTCAAACCGTAAAGGCTGCAGGGAGAAATGAAAAGGCCCTCCCAAGCACAGCTGTCGAAACCCCTGCCACACGGTATGAGTTTAACCCCCTCTCATCAATACCATATGATAGGCCTATATTTTACACTTATGGATCCACACTCCACAAACCTGGGTTGTTGACCACTCCAGTAGTAAAATTGATCAAACATGCCATGATCCCGGTATGAAACTGGTGTGGAATCGAATTAGGGACGTTTGCATTAATAGACAATAACTTTAGAACACTCAAGTAACCTTGTCCTTTCCATGAAAAATATCTTGATATTCACCCAATTGTCAAACATTACACAACAGTGCTGCTCTGAAACAAAACAACTATTTGCCTTTGATTAATTGAAAGATATGCGATATCTTACAGTCTGAGAGAAAAGGTCGCAGAGAAATATCTTTCTCTCTTCCTCTACCTTGCGGCCCACTGACTAATGTGTCAGCTCTGCTTCTTAAAAAAGTGGACCAGGGATATTTTGAGAAGTGAGCGTAATCTGATTTGGTGATGTATTACGGCTATATCAGGACCCGGCGGCCTCGGGGCTTTTCGGCTCTGGACCCGAGGTCTGCTCAGTCAATCTAAATAACCTGGGTGAAGCGAATATTGCATGTTGGATATCATAATGTCTCTTGGTTCGACTCCTCTCCACCAGGCGGCATTGCATGTCTGAGTCCGCCAACCGGCGTTCCGTCAATATGAGGCTGCGGTCCAGACGGCCATTTTTGTCAAGTCATAGGGCCAAGGTCTACTAGTAGAACAACCTAGTAGGGTCAAAAACGTCAGTGCAGTAATGTAGAGCAGGGTAGTAATTTGAATGGTATTGTTTTAAAACATCACATTCTTCTGTATTATGATGGTGTTGGATGAAATATGTTTTCACAGAGACATCCCGACTAAGGTGCCAGCTAGAAGTCAGTAGATAATAATGAAGGTTAGGACCTAGAACGTCCCCTTTACCATAGAAGCTGAAGCCATCTAGGGGTCTATATCCCTGCAGAAATACTGCAGGGCAGGATATATATAAGTCCACATGCCTATATCCAATATACACACAGGCAGATAAATGTCCTCTTGAGACAGAATGTGTATGAAGGCTACTAAAGTTGTACGTATTTCGCATCCTTATGACGTGCTGGGGAGCCCCAGGCAAACTGCCAATTGCTTCCTGGCGTGTGATCTTGGGCCGATCTAGGATCTGTCCTTTCACTCCCTCTTTGATGTGGGATTCTCGTACCACTGCGCTACATAATCTAGTCCCCGGAAGTAGTCGTCACATCTAGACTGGGTTCCTTATATAGACTTGTTTGTCACTAGACTGGAATTGTCTATAGCCATAGACTCAGAAGGCGAGAGCTTCACCAAAAGATGTTGTATATATGAACAACTCAGGGCACGCTAATTCATACTTGCAGATTCGCGGAATTTCATGTTTTTGTATTCAATCATATCAGCAGTGTATTTGCTTGTGGAAGTGCATTCAATCATATCAGAAGATTATTTGCTTGTGAAAGTTTATTTAAAGATGAAACATTTGATAATTTAAAGATTAAGCCAAATCTATTAATAGTGAAATATCAATGTAGACGCTCATCATCCCTCTCTTAAATGCTGTATCCAACCCCGATTTAACACGCTCAGTATTGAAGACAGACACTACGAAAATGTGATCGTTACTACGCTTGTACTGTTACAGATAGTGGGAAGTAGAGCCTAGTGATCCTTTCTTCTCGATATCAAGCGCACGTATCAAGCGAAATAGATATGACGGATACTAGATAAAACCATTATTTCTGTTGGGAGCCCACGGAACTATGCGAAAAAACTTTATGTGCAATACAGTACTATGCCCAATATGGTCATTCATATCGGAACTTTGGATAGCACATACATAATCTACTAGTGACAATGATAATGGCACAAATTGCATACAGCAGCATGAAATTATTGGTAATAGTCACAACTAAGGTAAAATCTTGTAGCAGATTTACAAGAAAACACAAAGTGGAAAATCTTGACTCCATGAACTGGTATTCTAAAATTCCTATAATTGGTCGGAGAGGGACGTGCGATAATGTATATAGGAAGGGGTGTTTTGTGTCTGGAGTCCTGTAGGGTGCATGTTCACAGATTATAACCTGTTGAGTAGGCTCATCACCCTGTTCGTCTGAACTATCCCCTGCCTCTGATCACAGCCTCTCTACTATGGGCCCACCAAACACCTCCCCACCTCCCCGTTAGATCAATACTGGTTTTAAAGGCCATATCGTTCAGATATTTGTTCAACGCAGGCCTCTATGATTAATGGCCTCCGCTCTGCTTTTTTTCATGTATCCGCTGCAAATTGATTGGAAAAGGATTGGCCCTTTGCCAAATTGACACCCTTAGGGTATTTATCTTAAGGCAAGCAACCCTGAGAGTTTGCTAATGTATGAGATGAATTTGGTTTTGATAAGATTTATTTCTAATTATGATGGTTATGAATAGCGCTGTTTTTTCCGCTTAGATTAGCTCTCACACGCCGTATGAACATCTAAAGATAGATTCGTACATGTGTAGCAATGGAAATATAATGATGCTATTCGTTTTCTTTCTAATGTCGATAATTGTATCAATGCAGAACACTAAAATATGCATAAATCCTGAAGAATGGCACATTTAATCCATCAATACAGTTACAGATTGTATAGCGATATTTTCTATACGAGACTGAAGCCGATAATCAAGGCTCTTCTCTGCATGACATCTTCATGTGCTGTCGCAGCTTATACCTATCCCTCTGCAGGCCTGCCGATTAAGTGTGCTGACTCGGCAGTATTTGACGCCCTACTATTGTTCTGTCTGGGCCATATATCTTTGAGGGCCATAAGAAAGATGTGCTGCGCTAGCTATACGGATGGCCTCTGTAGTACCCCAGGACCAGGAAGTGATCAGCCAGAGGGAGTGTTAAGGGAGGGTTGAGGGACGGTTAAGGGAGGGTTGGGGAGGGCAGGAGGATGGTTTGGGGAGGGCAGGTGGAAGGGTTGAGGGTGCGTGATGGCAGGTGGGTGGCTGGGATCCTAAGGGTTGAGTGAAGAGGTCACTGCCCTATCTTTAAGGCGCCGCCGACAGCCTGTGATATCGGGGATATACCTCTCAACACAAGACCATTAGTTGGCCTTAGCCCTGGGGCCATCACATGATGAGAAACCGGGATGTTCTAAGGGTGCTAAAGTAAGGCTATGTCGGCCCGACAGGTCAGGCAGTAGGGCCCAGAGCTGGGGGGATATAATATCAGTCACCGAGTGCTTGTAACTGGGGCAAAAGGCTTGGGGACAGGGTGCTATGAAATAACCAGCTCGGAGACACTCATCCTCCATAAAATAAAAAGAGGTTTTTGATTATATATACTTCCTGAACCCATTCAATGTTTACAAATCAAGAATCCATATTAACTCTCTAGCAAAGCGATTTGGTGTGAGAAAGGGATGTTAGCAGTAGAGATCCTTCGTCAATTATATATTTTCCTAAATCAATACTGTTACAATTGGATGTGATTGGGATGGTTTTTTCAGAATAGATACATGTCTATATTCATAATATGAATATAGACATATTATGTCTGTTGGAAATCGTAGTTAATGTGCTGGATTAAAAAAATAAAAAGTCTTTAACTTGTATTCCCCTTTTCTCTTTGCAGCCGGATGTGTTAACATTGGTGCTAGAATACAGCAATCTATTCTTCAGTGCCCTCTTTGCATTTGAGATGCTAATGAAGATAATCGCCGAAGGGCCGTTCGGTTACATCAAGAACGGCTTCAACGTGTTTGATGGCTTTATCGTTGTTCTCAGGTAAGTTTACCATAAATGTGGTCACTGAAATATGATACACTGGAGAACGTTCTTGTAGCTCTTCCTGAGTCATACATTTCTGTCCCCATTCACATTAATAGTGCCCACTACAGAGCCCTTTCTTCCGGTGTGGTTTCACATGTCGCTTATCCATGGTCGTCGCCGCTATTTCCGGACCAGCCTAGGGAGCAGTAAAATCTCAATAATAGGAACTGATACCTTTGATTGTGACACTTTGCGTTAAAAAGATGATCCATCCAGGAAATGGCATACAATAGGATCTAATAATGAATAATAGATGGAATTAATACTGCATATACATGTAAATAACAAATTTCTGCCCTCAACCGGGCTATTCAAAGAACAAGGCTATGTTGGTATTCCTTGGATCTACGTTTGCACTTGGTATACCTATTTAACAAACGGATTACACATCTTAAATTGAATCTTTGGTAAGGAACCTAGGTTAACCTTTATTGCAGTATTCTTTAAAGGAAATGTAGCAAAATCATTCTGTGATAACCCTGCCGTATGTAAAATCCTGGGCCGGCGCATCATTTTCGTATACTACTCATAGGCACTGAACAGCAATGTGGACAGGCAGGTTAAGTCCGAACGCAAAACTATAGGTCCCCTTATATATAGTGTTATATAGTATATATTGCATGTATACTTATATAATATAAATTATACATATTATGTATAATTGATGTTATATAAGTAAACATATATATATATATATATATATTTCATTCAATATTGATCCTTGAGGTTCCCTTCATCTAGAAGATATGTCATGCATCAATGAAGGGCAATGTCAGCTTATGCGACATGATATCATGGCACGGCCCACTCCAGACTACTAGTGGGTGAGTACAGGTAAAATGATGCGTTTTAAACACACGGGAAATTCGCTTCAGGGGAAGGGCTATGGTACGGAATGACAATAATTGAAGCAGACCTTCATGTGGAACAGCCAGGAAGAGGCTGTGATTTTCCGGTGGCCGGTCCATGGTATTTGATAAAAGTGAAAGTTGGAGTTAACATAATTACATTAATTATAGTCTGTTTGAAATGAAACAGTAATTTTGTTGCATAACATTTGGGACAATTTTCCAGCGTTTTATTAACAATGACCATTTATCTGCTGGAAGGCGTTGTCTTCGAGGCCAATGGGTCAGCGCGGCCCCATCCTGTACCTATGTCTCTCTGCCTGTGTAGCGACAGGTGAAGCCTTTCCCAATCAATGTTTGGGCTTTGATCCAGTAGACAAACAACACGGCCATATATAGCGATAGTTGTGGTGGGATAAGGGTAATGGGGAGGGTTGACTCTCTGTCGGAATCCCCCTCCAGGTCCAGCAGGTCCGATAGACGTGCGGTGTATACCCAATGGATGTAAGGGGTGTCCAGGACATCCCTTCGTTCTCATTGCAATGGTTGGGGCCTGCATACTCCGGCCTAACCTAATTCAGCAATTTGTTCATTCATTCCACTTAGGACTCTACTTGAAGCCCCTACAATCGGCCAGTAGTGTCCAGGTAGAATTTAGTTGTCTCTGTAGACAAACTGAAGGGTTGTAAGGTGGAATAAACGTGAAGACCAATGGAGTTTCCGATTTAAACAATTTCTTTTTAGGGGGTGTGAGACAAGATACAAGTTGGAGCCTGAAAACAGGAACGTTAAAATAGAAAAAAAAGGAATGAGTGTATACATCAACTTAGGAAACTAGAGCCTATAAGTTATAGGTTACAACTACCTTTATTGTAAACAGAAGTGTTCTTTATAGTAATTCATCCATCTGCACGTAGTGATTTTCGAGAGTAAATTCCGAAGGCACCATGTTCCATATAGTTTGATTT
This sequence comes from Lepidonotus clava, assembly GCA_936440205.1. Lineage (NCBI taxonomy): Eukaryota > Metazoa > Annelida > Polychaeta > Phyllodocida > Polynoidae > Lepidonotus > Lepidonotus clava. The sequence continues at coordinate 29,538,052 of OW387135.1, forward strand.
CTTTAGATGTCTTCACAAATAGCTGAACACCTTATACACCTCATTGAATCACATTTAAGTTAGTCTTAGGGACTAGGTGAAAGTGTCTGGCAACGCATCCGAAAGATGCAGGACGTTTTCAGGGAACCAACAAATAGACTTATGGTACAGAGAATGTACCATCCCAATGGGTCTGAGTCCCATCTCTGTCACAGCATACATCCCCTCTCCCTCACGGTACCCGAGGCAGAGGTTCGCTAAGGTTATCACGATATATATTCCCCTCACAGCAATATACTGCGGCCATTGTTCTACCATCTGCCGTTGGTGGCGCTAGCACACGGCATACAAACAGTATACCCTCTCGGAAGTCGTCTCAGTCTCGCCCCATCTCGAGGGCGAGGTCAAGGTACGCGAGACTTGGAGATTACGTTAGCTGGTGCCCGGAAGGCAAAATGTAACACGGCACACACTCTTCTGTGAGAGGTCGGGAATCAGTGTGGTGATTTCAGAGCGGGGGTGAGGGCGTAGGAGAGACCACCTGGGCTGGTATTGTTCAGGCACCCAGGGCCTAATGTGAACGAAGTTGCTGATGAATTCAGGACTTATTATAGTTTCTGGTGATATAGGGGTCTCTCCGTTCTCTTCCTTTTCATGTGTCATTTTTTTAAGGATGCAAAAAATGGCATTTTGTCTTTAGAACAATCCTGTATGATATTATTGTTTTACTTTCAGAAGAATTTTGTAAAATAAATTCTCATTTAAAACGCAGACCCCGAAGACCCTCCATGCCATTTCTCTTACTTGTTTCCGATTGTAATTAACCTTTTTATTTTCCATTCTACTTGCAGCCTTGTAGAACTAGTGGAAGGTGGTTCTGGGGGGTTGTCAGTACTACGAACATTCCGTCTATTGAGAATCCTCAAGCTTGTACGTTTTATGCCGGCATTACGATACCAACTGGTCGTCATGCTGCGCACCATGGACAACGTGGCCACGTTCTTTGCTCTACTCATTCTCTTCATCTTTATATTCAGGTAAGTGCTGTGACCAATTCAACGATACGCAATAATCGCCTTGAAACAGAAAGGCATATAGTGCAGATACATTTATTAGTAGTAGGTCTATAGGATGTTGCAACAAACACCCAATTTACAAAATATTCTGTAGTTTAGTACACTACAATAACAATATCAAAAACACTGTAGAATCTGACTGAAGATACATAATCTTTATCTATCCTACCTGTCGTAGATAGGTACAAAGCAGTCGTGACTATGTAGAGTAATGTTCAATTTCAACTCGCTGTATCAGCGTCGTAGTTTTCTTCTCAACAATGACATTAATATATGATTATTTCCAATGTTAAACTGTGCCCCCATCTCCATGGTTTTACGAGAGGCGCTCCCACTTCTAAAGACTGCATGAGGCGACCAGGCCTACCACTCTGGAACCCGTCTCATTGCCCATTAACCTCGACCCTCTCTTTATCTCCCTATCTAGCACCCCGTCGAGATTTGCTTGTATTCATTCTCACTCTGCCTTTTCACGATTCTAAGGGACAACCTTGGGAATTTCTACTCCTTATTTCTATTCCTTAACGTATCTATGATGAAACAGTTCTATTTGTTTGCGGGCATACGTCCAGGGGAAAGGTATCTAGGAACTTGTGCGTCAGTTTTTGTTTGGAAAGTTAGTGTCTGATCTAGGGGGTCTTACAATACGAAACAGCCTGATTCAGGAAGAATGTTTTGAGAGCGGTGAAAAAATGATTAAATGGTACTTTAGACTTAACGGGAGAAAATCAGTTTTTCTGACTTAACCGACTTCTTTATTGGTGAGGTTTTCATCCCAATGGGGCTTCCATTGGAACATTTAGAAAGCTCTTGTTTGAAAAGTAATTCTTTAGTCAACAAGCCTATCTGTCATTGCAATCTATCTTTAGTTTTCTAAGTAATTCTGGGTCTATTTTTTTCATTTTTCAATCCGTCACAAATTGATGTTAAACAACCGTATTCCGAAAAACATTCATCACATTATTTTTTTGTTTTTCTTGTTCAAAACACGGGTACATATTTGTGTAACACTACAGTGGGAAACACTTAATGTTGTATATGTATTGTAGAGCAGTGCGTTCAAATGATTATCATAATAATTGTTCATTGTGATGCTGGATAAAAAGTACGTGCCTTTTGTGCACCAAATGGAAGTAAAGCTCAATATTGCTAGTAGTAACAATTCCTCACCAACGTCTGTTACTGACAACTGCCTGCTTACGGTTGCCTTGCACAGCATTCTTGGTATGAACCTATTTGGGTGCAAGTTTTGCGGGAAGACGAAGACCGGACGAGTAAAGTGCGGACGCAAGAACTTTGACACCCTTCTCTGGGCCATAGTCACTGTATTTCAGGTAGTAAAACATACCAGGGTCTTGAGACCTACACCTTATGCATGGGTGGACAACGTCCCAACCCGTAGAGCTATGGCTGCCCGTCTGATAGAGAATAGTCTTGTCACAATTGTTCTTCATAGTTTTGAATTTACATTTCCTTACGTTCCGTGTGGTCAACTGCTTGTGGCTGTTCACGTCCTCTTACCAATATCGACTTTGTTTTCTGACATCGAGAGACAGTTTCATATTTACATTCGTTGTTGGTTCTAATTGGTCCATTATATTGTCACATTGTGTTCCTACTGTTGTTTGTTTTCTTATTCTACTACTTTAGTTTGTATGTGTTTACCTTACATTGTCCGACCGTTGGCTTGTCGTTGACCTTATCATGACGTCATCATGACCTCTGTGGACCTGTGACCTTGTGCGCGCTGACTGGTGTACCTCCAACTTTCACACTTGCCTCTATTGTATTAACAGGACTTCCTGTTAACTGCTGTTCCCCCCTGGAATGTTGCCTTCTACCCCTACCATCTCACCGAAGACAGGGATACGAAACCGCGGGGGGCGTCATATCCACACTAGTTTTGCTTCTCTAGCCATCATCTTGGACTCACTGCTTTCTGTCCTGTCAAGCAGAGTGCGTCCAAATGTGTGTACACCCCCAGTAAATTCAAACAATCTGGTATACCTATATTTGTTGCCTGACAGAATTGTACTCCCAGTTTCCGCTGAATGTTGGTCGATAGAATGAGGGTTGTCTACTCGCATAGAGCCTGAATCAGAAGGACGGACTTAGGGTCGACGCACTCTGCTTGGGGGGAGTCTTTTTTCCTAGAGAGCCACATACTTCACAACCAAGCTCCTGTTTTCTCCAATCAGTCTCTTCCTCGACCAGCTGCCAAATCCCTATTTTGCCGGCCTCCCCTTACACTTCCTTCCCTCATGCCAGTCAGTATTTTCCTCATAACCCTTCTTCCTTCCCTCACAATAAGAAAAGAATATTATATACCCAAAACAAACATCGCTGCGCCTCCGATGTTCCCCTTTTGGTTCTCATTATGAGACATCTAACATTTGGTTTTTGGTCAAAGTGTTGTTTTTGTTTGCATGTGCAGCGTTCTTGGCATGCACTTGTTTGGGGGTAAGTTCTGTGAACATCCCGATGGCACAGCCTGTACGTGTGAAGACATACGCAATGCCACCATAAGCTGCCACTGTGACCGCAAGAACTTTGACACTCTACTGTGGTCACTGATTACCGTATTCCAGGTAACTATAGATCGCTTGAATATTTAAACACATTATTACGAAAAGTATCCTTCTTTCATATCAAGCTTTCACCAGCAGTAATTCACCTAATATGCAATGCACAAACTTGTTTTTATAACATTTTTGATTCCTGAATTATTGAGATCAATTGTTTATTTATTACGCAGGCTACTGATATATATCTTGGAATCACAATTTAGCGTAGAGATTTGCGCCACAAAATATAGCTCTAGGAGCACTGTTTTACGATTCAAATGCTGTAGTTAGACCCCACAATCAACGAACCACCTTTGGTCAGAATGCAAATGCCAAAGTATAGATTAAGATCCCAATACAATGCATATCATATTTCAATAGAGGAATGAGATAAGTTGATTATTGATCTTATGTTGGAATGGGGGACATAATAGATATGGATTAATATGATATATCTACCTCAGTAACCATGTTGTAATTTCCATCGTTGTGTATCAGTGTATCCTAGTATTCAATGGTTCTCGTTTCCATAGTCATATGCATGACGTCATGAAATGCAGAAATACCTGATGATATAAATGTTTTTGCATAATTCAATATAAAGCTACCCTGTATAATTCTTATAACCATTGTATTTTCCCTCCTCTGTTTTGATTATTGGTTGATGTTGTTTAGGTAAATACACCATAATGTATTTCGATTACGAGCAGGAGATTTTCTGCAGTAAATTCCTGTAATATAGTATAACTAATTCTGTTCACGCTCTGTTCAATTTGCATTTTACATCATTTTAAAGAAGGCATACCCAAACAATTTAACACGACTTGATCGATGGCGGCTAATATGGTAGTTAGTAGGACGTTCGCGTGTGGGCTTGAAGTAATAATTAGCCTTCTTTGTCAAATAAACCGTTGAATGAAAATATGCTTTTCAAGGTACTTGATATTTCATTAGTTATCACCCTCTCCAAAGCCGGGGTGGGTATCATGTAAGGCCTCTGACAAAATTGAAATAAATAGTTGCTATACGAAGACGCCTACATCTTATGGGCAATAGTGGAGAAGGGACTGGGATGTACCTACCTTTCCCCCAGAAATGTTGGGCTTTTGAATGTGAAAAACTTGTCTTAGAATGTAAGAGTTAGCCGGAAAGTCGTTAAAATACCGATTAAGTGAGGGGTTGGGGGATATACGGTCAGGTGTTAGACAAAAATGGTGGCCGAAGCTTATAGTGGAGGAATGGTGAGTAGGTGATGGGGTATGGTAGGTAGGTGACGAGATCCGTGTGCGAAGGGATGTGTGAAACACGGGAATGGGGGAGGGGGGGGGGACTGCTGAGAAGGTAGGAGTAGTAGGTGGGTGGGTGGGTGGAGGGGGGTAGATTCCATTTGGATCCATCGCTCTTTACAATCCCTTTACGAGGCCCCTATTTAACGCATCCGAGGCCTTTCAATCAGTGTCCCAGCGTCCTCGTGCAAATAGCATCAGCCGTGGCCCGTTACTAGCAGTGGGCGAATCCACTTTGCAGGGTGCCGGTGGCTGCTAACTGAATTAGGCAAAGAATGTGCCGCGATGCCGTATTGTCACGTCAATGTCACCACCATAGACACGGTGGGATACAGTCAGTGCACTGCACGCGGCTTGGGTTGGTTTGGGTCGGCTCGGATTGGCTTGGCTCAGGTTGACTCGGCTCGGCTCGGCTCGGCTCGGCTCGGCTCGGCTCGGCTCGGCTCGGCTCGGCTCGGCTCGGCTCGGCTCAGTTCGGCTCAACTTGGCTCGAGTTGACTCGGCTCAGCTGAGCTCGGCTGAGCTCGGCTCAGTTTGCTGGTGCAGCATGCAAACCTGAAGCACGCGGTGAGAACAGGACCAAAGAAAGGCAACCAAGTCGTAGAGGCGGCTGGCGTCTTCAGTAATAGGAAATATTGGGGAACGTTCACCTGAAAACCGCATCTGGTGTCCCACGCATACCTCATCGTCCCAAATAATCTTGAAAAACATATGAACAGATTAACATCCAGACAAATGCAATACCACTAAGGTCCGCGTACCTTTTTTTCAAATTCAAGTGGACATGATTAATGATATTGGCATGCCATTTCCCTATTATATCTTGAAATTGTACACAAATCAATGAAGCCCGGATGGAGTTCTTCTATGATCAAGCATGAATGAAAAGGGTGTCAGGCTGAGTTAGCGAATTTCTTGTCAATATGCTTATGACCAGGTATGAATTCAATGCATTTGTCCGTCAAAGAGGGATTGAAATAGGTCCCTTAGCAAAGACAAATTGCTTATGTAAAACATTTCAATAGTTACTACAGAAGAGTCAACCTCACTTTTGAAAACGTTGAGCTGTATTGTAGGGAGTAACGAGTAATGGCTAGGAAATTCAAAATATTGCAAAGACCTTTGAACAAAGCAGCCATTGGCGCTGACCAAGGCCCTTTATGGCATTTTACCGAGCCCCTTCCGGGAGGCCATTATCCAACTAGGCAGGAAAGTTTGGCTGCGAGCTCCCCCGGAAGGATCGAGTAATGGCATTGAAAGCCATCACAAGTGTCGCCATTCGCGAGGCTTTGCTGATAATCAAGTCATCCACGTCGGTAGCCAGGCTTTTCTTACCGGTGTCTGCCAGGCTCTGCGACTTGTACCTTGGGAAACCGGCCCCATCCAAGTCCTTCTCGACTAGTGCACCTTCTAGCATAATGCCCCAACATAGACTACCTGGGAGACGGGAACAACCACAATTGGAAGATTCCAATGCATTGCAACGATAACCTGGCCGATTTCCTTCTCGCTGGGCCGCCTGTTGTAGTTGAGGCGTCTAGCATTGTTTTGGAAGGGAATACCATTGGAAATATCTGTGCTAATTGTTGAACAGAGCGTGACAGAAGCTTATTGCATGTGTTTATGAATACCTGGTTGATTCCAATACATAAACAATCGAATTAGATGAATATGCATATCCAAAATAAAAAGGAGTAAATTAGTAATAATTAGAACAACCTAATTATTGCCATATTTAGATATTGCCATTTCCCAATGAAAATTCGCATGATGATCTGAAGAAAAAAATAATATTACTTATCAATCAATGTACTTTCAACTGCTACATCCTTATATTGTATGTCTGCACTAGTTCATATATTGTGGACACGACTGATCTTGGCTTTCATCTCGTAGATTCTTACACAAGAGGATTGGAACGAGGTGCTATACAATGGCATGCACAAGACATCCGCCTGGGCTGCACTCTACTTCATCGCTTTGATGACCTTCGGAAATTATGTGCTCTTCAACCTGCTCGTGGCTATCTTAGTGGAGGGGTTCTCCACAGAGGTGAGTAGCTCACACCGTTCATGTGTTCTATTATCTGTCCATGTGAACTATTTTCTGTATAGGTGTACTATTATTTTCTGGTTTCATGTGTACCCGAATAAGTGATACAGTCCCATAGTTCTCCCCATTGTGTTAATATGTACCCTCCTACGTATGATCCTCCATATCCTCCTCAAACAGGGGTACGTGGTCTTTGCTGATGACGTTGGTGTAATGATCTCAATTGTGTTTTTGTCTCCGAATGACGGGTGTCCGAGATAATTATTTCAGCGTATGTTTTATTGGAGAGGCTTTCTCTTTGATCTCGGTTAACGAGATCAGTGACATGGGTGACGGACTCACAGATCGCGTTAGCTCGACGACAGACACCCATCAACGAGCTGTCCCTCAACAACACTTCAAAGCGGCCCACACCGATCCGATCCCAACACAATTGGGTCACATTCATTTACGCCGGGAAATGTAATGAAGAAGGGGTAGGGATGAGAGGAAGAAAGAGAGACTTAGTCCCCATGTAAATGTTGTCGGGGACATTTTGTGCCCCTTATAGTACCTCCGAATGGAGGGCTGGGACTGTTATTTGAGTTTTCCCTTGGCTGGGTATATATGGTAGGGGCCCCATGTATTTGTAGGAAAGCACGGGGAAGGGAGTGGGAAACCAAATGATTGTCTGGACGTGAAGGTTTCATTGGGGCCCTAAGAGCGGTAAACACACAAACACACCAGGGAAAACACACGTGGTCTCTCACCTCCACGGATTTGCTCCCCAAAACACGTCCATTTAAATCACCACCCCTAAACGAATTAAAACACACTTCAGTAGGCGTCTTTCTTGTGGGAAGACTGATCCATGTGATTGTATTAATTTGGTTTTGCTTTGATGGAAAGATTTCAGATTTGTTTTTGCTAGTTTTTCATGTCAATCTTGTTGGCGGTTGGGGGTATGTTATGTGGTCCTTCGGGTTGTGTGGTGATCTATGATGGGCTCCTGACCCCTGGCCACACCTTGTCAGGGGTGGCCCGAAGGCTGAACAGTAAATCAGGAGTCAATGGCCCCACCTATCACCCTAGGTCTATAGGTGCGCTGTCAGGGAGGCCATCGTCACATCGCTATAAAATCAGCCGTAACAGCAGGGTCTAATTGTATAGTCCACCCAGACTGGGTAGAGAGAGAGGCCGAGTCAAGAATTGCTAAATACTGTAAATTCTGAACATGGGAAGGTAATTTGAATTAGGCCCTAACTATGGATTATTGTAATTTTTTAACATAGGGGATAAATTGCATGAGGCTCTGATTCTGGACTATAAAAGAACAGTCCCTTTTCATGCCAATTGTGACAATTCTCTGTGTGTGTATAAAGAAGTTCTTCCCTTTTAACTGCTGTGTGATAATGTATAATATAGCATTCCCCTTACTCACTCATGCCCAGCCTATTCAGACAAGGTCCCCTTCCCCTCCTCCAGTGTTGTAGTAGCGCCAAGACCGACGCCAACGTATCGTGAAATATTGCCCGTCCAGTTTATGACGTAAATTGACATCACTTCCTGCTTCCGCCCGTTTCGGCGGCTAGTACGACAAAGACTGAATCTATGAGTGACAATCTCTCATCGCCTTTTTTTCACTTCTTGACAAACTGAATTCTTTTTTTACCTCCTACCGGGCCTTCCGCTCTACTGCATACATCTAGATAATCATCTTTAGACACTGTAAATGAATGCCTAGATTCGTTTTATTTCCTTTCTTCCTAAGATAGTAATTTGTCATTTCATACTATGATTTATGTTTAATTTTAACAGTAAAACTATCATCTTCTTATTGGAAAATGTTGACTTTGTACGGACTTTTATTACAGGCATCTGTATATAGTGGCATTTTAACCTCGTCTTAGATTTGGGAGACGGCACTATATCAATCCACATAATCATTAACAACTTTCTTTGAGAATCAAATGCATGCTTGTATGATATATTAATACATCATAGAATGGTTCTGTGGTGATAATGTAAACCTGCGGGTCAATAGAACAGACCAGCAAACCAAGCCAGTATTTCAAAGTCATTGTAGCATCATTGTAGCAGCGATTCTGCACATATTGATTGAGTATGCACGTAGTTGTTAAGGCATCCACGGTCTCTCTATAAATCTGGTTGCACTACGTTTTTGAAGGATGATGATAAGAAGAAAAGCAAAGAGGAAGATGAGGATGATGAAGGTGGTGGGGATGAGGAGGCTGATAAAGCCGAGGACGAGGTTGATACCGACGAACAGACACAGGTAGCCTCCACTGCTAAAACCATGGTGCACCCACCTACTACTACTATTACTACTACTACTACTAGATGTTCCTACCAATAAATACTACGTGTTAAGGCTATTCAGTTGACAATGCTTGGTGGAAGGCTTTACAACCCTCCTGCCAACCACACCAACCTATCCACATGATTGCACTTATCAAAACCTGGTAGTACCACCATAGAGTACCGCCTATAGATCCCGGGGCCCCTTTCCTACCATAAGCACAGGTGCAATATCTTGAATCATTTATCACGTTGACATCGATGTCAGCATTCCATTCTTTATTATGTGTTGATTCCCTAAAAAGGAACAGTGTTGTCAAAAAACATCACCAATTTTGATGTCTCTATCACCTAAGATTATCCCAAAAGTCCCAATTGACCACCCCCGGTTTATTGACCTTATTTAAGGGTAGCTACTGGTTGGTACATGTGGAATGGTAGGTGGTAGATTCAAGGTAGGCTTGTCTGCAGTAGATGTATACAACAACACCTAAGGGCACCAAGAACTACGCATGGTGTGGAAGCCACTTCAAACCTAGCCGTTCAGTTCACAGTCACGCTTGTCAAGCAGCATCAATGCCATACGAACAACAGTATAGAGCCGTTGCACTCATTACCCTCTACCGCCAGGGTATAGGTTTGGCATTGTTATTAACCCCCAACACAACCATGCGCTCTATACATAACCAGAACTTGCACTACTTCTGATTGCAGGAAGCCAAAGTTAAAGAACTGGTGCTGCAGGTTTCATTGGTGGCGTTTGGCGTGTCTGCAATTAAGTCCTCTGATGAAGTGTGTACTATACCGTGTGTGTGCACCCTGTACATATATAACACACATCTACACACACACGAGATTTGCTATTATACGTCTTAGATTAGCTTTGCTTCCATTATTGTTTTTATTATTTTGCTGTACAATAATTATGCTTATTTAGAAAGACGCGGGAAGACTAGGCTCTAACTTCTAGTAAAATGTAGATGATTTATCGGAATAATATTCACTTTGACAAACTCTGATTCTTAATGATACAAATGGAAATGTAATTCATGTATCATATTTCATTTCTGTAAAGGACTAACGTGGAGAGGCATTAGGCTAAAGGGATATTATCTATTGAACGGGTGTTCGGTCCAATGTGAATGACAATCTTCAGTTTGTAAAAAGAATACACTTGTTGGTTAGAGAAGGTTTTGGGTTTAGTACTAGGAATTATACAGTTGTACATATCAAAAAACAAGTAAACGGACAATTACTAATACTCCCTTTAATATAAGAATTGGTATAACAGAATGTGTAAAATTTTGGTTTGAACTAAATTTTGGTACAGGAAGGATGCTTTTGATATTTTCTAAAGGTTGGGCAAGGTATCAACGAAATGTTACCTCTAGATACGAGACCCTTTGACATATAGAGACAATTATTATCACGACAAAGATGTCTGTACAAACTAGATTTTGTTAGATTAGGTTATTTTTATAATTTGCTTTTCTGGATTAATGCATAGTCATCATAGGATGAAAACGAGAATTAAGTGTAAAGTAAATCGACATGATTGCAATTGTAGTTTATGCTTGCTCGAGTCATACATATGTGACGTAGTAACGTAACCCATATTTCTTATGTTTACTACTAAGCACTTGGGCATATGATAAGGAAAATAGATTTAGGAAAGATAAAGTAAATAGGATACCATAATAGGCAGTTTGTTCTTATTGCATGTGTGCATGTTGTTCTGCTTTCCAATCAGGATAAGGAAAGACATCAGAGAGATTTAAAAGCTTTGGAACTTGCTGACAAACTTGAAAAGGCATTGATGGAAAACCAAACGGAAGCTGACGAGGTAATTTAGGTGATATCTAGTATAATGACCTCGATTATTGATGGCATACCTTTACCGAACTACCCTTAAGGAGACAGGATCTGGAAAATAAGATGGAAAAAGCAGAAATAAAATGTGTAAATGATTATAGCATGGTTCTTTTTCAGGTTAAGACAATAAGTTCGTCTACATATGAACGGTTGTAAAGTTACAATCAACTCAATGTACGACAACTGCATTTTCTCACCTCTTTAGGCCATTTGTGGGCCATTCAGTCTATAATATTCTAATTTCCATAGTGACGTTCCCGTTCTCTAATAGGCATGTGCAGGCAAGCAACTTTATGCGGAGGCAATTGTTCTTTTTTCAGATCATAATCATGTCTTTTTATAATCATCATGTATTCTCATACCAAGGTTATTATGTATTGTAATGTGGTTCACTCGTGTTAAAGATATTGTGCTTTTACATTCACGACATGTTTCATAATTATATCATGCATATATCTATCACCTTTCAAAATGATGAACAGAATCCAATGACTGATTTCCTCTACTGAGATCCTGAACTATTTAGGTTTGTGGTATAATTCTCTGATGCTGTCCAACTACTGTGGATAACGAAGAGGGGAAAAAGAGTTTATTCTAATACAAAAATGTAACTTCTTTTCTATCAGGGGGAGGACCAGAAAAAGAGAGAGGAGCAGGAGAAGGAGAAAGAGAAGGAGAAACTAACAGAGGCAGCAGCCCTAGAGGCCAAGAAACTAGAAAAGGACACCAATAAACACATGATGAAACAAAAATCAGTCAAGGTGAATGAGGACATCTGCCGTTGTGAAAACGATGACCCGAACGACGTTAAGAACAACAAAGAAAAAGGTATGGTGCATTCATTTTTTACTGCTTATTCAGCTTTTTCTTAGTTTGCTTTAGTGAATACATTGATGTCTATCGTCCTCTTCTCTCAAAAGGTCCTTTCATGTAGATGTCTACTTTTTCCCCGTCTTACGCATCTTCAAGGGAATTATTTGCTAGAGGCTCTATTTGTACAATCTTTGGTTTGGAAAAAAAAATCAGATGCACTCAAACATGATTAATGTGACCATCCTTCTATCTTCTATTCCTCTCACACTCAAACATCAGTTCTTATATATGGAGATCTTGCTATAATCATGATCGATGAAGGGCAGTTCGCGTGTTAGAATGTAGGTCAGGCACCTAAGAAGTGTACAAATGAGACCGCTGCCTCTGGAGTATAAGGGCTGTAGGAGGACGCGAAGCCTGAATCCCCTAATGTTTCACCATGAAAGCAACCAATGTATCTGACACTATAATTATTCATAGTCTGTAATTATACTCCCAAGACATGCAAATATTTTTCAGTCCAAACGAAGGCCGAGAGAGCATATAATGTATCTGGTATAAAAAGATATCTATCTTAATGTATAGCAGATACAGTAGTATCCCTGTAAGGTAAATGCCAATACTGCTACCATTGAGTACTGTCTTAGCCCTTTGTCTCAGTAGTTATATGACAGATCCACACATATCAAAAGCTCTAGGTCGGGGTCTCCAGGAGGTCTCCCTACCAGCCTCCAGTACATTAGGGCTGATTAAAAAGCAAAGCCCTGGCCATAGCCCGCTTAGAGATTGGCTGGAGAAGGGCAATGGCCCTGGGTTTCCTTTCATTGGCCCTTATGAGGTCGTCAATCAGTGGTGACAGCCCATAGGCCGGCGCTCTAAGGGTCAGGGCACACTCCCCTGTCTACCACACGCAAACCATAAGGTCTCTACATCAATTACCAAAGGGAGCCCCCTTAATGGTCTAGATACCGAACTTCCCGTGTTACTAGGATTATTGACTTATAAGCACTGATAGCAACTTTCTTAAACGGACTTTTAGATCTAACTAATTAAATGGACCCTTTTTGAAAACTGTGACTGTAACATTTTACGTTGTGCCAGAGAAAGCTAATCAAATTTTCTTTTCAGAAAGGGTCTTGTAAATTGACAGGTAGTGGAAGTCTATCTAGGTCATCTTTCAAATGATTCTATGATCAATAAGTGGACAATCATTCCTAAAAACCTTGGACGGAAATTTGCTGAATGTTATTCGATACTGTAGGGATCTTTTAAGAGTGTCGCAGCGGAAGTTGTTGATTGTGCGTTACCAAAGACTGCTTTCTAAACAAGTATTATCAAACATTTATTTATAGAAGGTTTGAGAAGATGCAAAGAAAGAAAATGAATATAATCGAATTAATCTCAGAAATATTGTATCACATTCAAGGTATTTACGTAATCTTTACCAAAAGACCTCTAAAATGCTTTGTTATATCTAGCATTTTTATGTATTTATGCCTTTTGAAAGTGTACTTACGTAAATATTTGTTTGTTCCTTTTACTATTAGGCCTATGTCAATGAAAAAAAACACGAATCCCAACAGAAATCAACGTGAATACCAACGTGAATATTGTTATTTCACGTTACATATTACATCAGGATTCATGTTACCACCGTGAGTTGTTCAGTAATCAGGTAACATAACCTGAATTAATTGACCCAAATGCCCCAAGCGATCCCAACGGCGCATAGTGCCGGAGTTAATAATTATATCTATTAATAGCTCAATAATTACTGGCTTCTACAGATCAGTAAGTGTAACATGCATTTCTAATAACTTTATACGTCAGTATCTATTTCATATGAAATCATCATACCTGGAAGCAATTACCTTACTCGGTTAGAATATGAACTCCATATGACGGAATACAGAAAGCCATACTCATCACTGGTTAGTAGTATATGAAGAGCGTCATATTTGTCAGGCGAATAATTTTATCTGTCAGGTCCAATACAACGTTGCACATTCAAATCAATCCTCAATGATTTTCTTTGCTTTTCTTCCAATTGATATCAAATAGAGGCTGTTAAACATAGATTGTGTAGCTGGAAACGACTGGTCTCCCAAAAAGTAAAAGGTACACTAGTATAGACGGCGGTAAAAGTGAGCTGAGAGACTTGATTGACGAGAGTTGGGCCCGACTGGCACGCCCCAGCCCCCGACAAGTAGCTATGTAAGGGATATGGCCTATTAGGGACAAAGCCTAGTCGTGTGTATTGTGCCGTGATGCATTGAGACCTCCTCCCCCGTCTGGCCCCTGGTGGCCGCAGCCAAACTAACACTGACAGATTTGTTACTATAGCAACCCTTGTTGAAAAAAGGGTCAACGTAGTTGATGGGAATCTCAGTGTAAATCCGATTACTCTTCCATAGAATGTCTCTGCTACTCGTAAATTATATATAAAACTGGCTTGCTAATGATTGAAATGCACATTTTATTGTATTAAGGATATCGAATAGAAAATATATCTAATCAAAAAGGAAAGTACCTTGATAGTGCGTGTGCGTGTTTATTATCTGTAGGAGAAACTATAGAAGAATCTGTCGATGAAGGTGAGTCAAGTAAGTAGCACATCATTCATCATGAAACTATATAATCATTGACTATCTATTTATTAATCATAAAAATAGATTCTAACACCTCATTCTAACCATATGATATAGGCTAGTTAATATCTATAAAACCTAAAACTCGGCACAACAGCTTGACCCGACATAAATATAATCTAGTCTCTGGCCTTGATTAATGATTTAACATCGGCTTTGGGGTTACGCTCGCAAAAACACTAGCAGGTGGTCTCGGTATAGCTGGGTGAATGTTAAAGACCCATAGCCCAACGCACAAGTAATAAAACTCTTACAAAGAAGCTTTACAGGTATTGCTTACTTGGCCTTCATTGTAAGGAGGGTGAAGGTTAAGTCCACATTGATTTAGAGCTGCTCCCTCCGGCACCATGGCAGCACTTTGACCTGCTCTCTATGACGTCATCCAGGCGCTGACGTCATAGAGAGCCAACAGGTGGCGCTTGTTCTGTTTCTAATTTGGGAGTGAGAGCTATTGAACTTTGTCAGGTGTAAGAGGTACCGTGAGCAGCTCGCCTTTCAGTAGATAGCGCGCGGTTATTTCGAGCTGCACGTGGGGTCACCCGAGGAAACGCCTCGTTCTAGCCAGTTTTAATGGGTCAATGGTGGTGGGGTAGGGGTCGTTAGCTAATTGATGCAAGGTGGATGGGTAGGCCTGATAAAATGATTACTAGAAAGGTGGATATATGTTGTTGGATCGGCGTGCAGTCCCTAGTGAAGACGGGCATAGAAGAGCGGATGGGATGCACTTGTTTAATTGCACTGGCTCACATAATGTAGGTAGAACTGTATAAATGAACCGTCTGATTATCATCCGTGCTACGCATTATTGATTAAACGTCGCATTCCAACAACGTTATTGTTTCACATTAGCCTAAGTAGATGAAGTGTTGCCATACATATTTTTCATAAAGTTAAGGTTAGACTACTGTTATGCGCAGCTATTTCATAGAACTCACAACATTGTACATTGATAACTTTGCTTCCACCTGTCCAAAAATCTAGTATGTATCATTAAATAACCCTTTACTATGTCTTTACTATGATATGAATTATATTACTATGGGTGGTAAAATATGACTATGAATTAACCAGAAATGTCAAAATGATATTTTTTCCTTTTATTTTTTGAACTGAAATATCTCAGTTAATAATGTAGGAAAAGAAATACAATTTGGCATGCCTATAGATAATAGTCATTTGGAGGGAACCGTGTCTCAGATTCTCTTTTTAGGTCCTAGTTTTGATTTTATGAAATCTAGAAAATGAAGGTGTAAAAATTGACAAAAAATGACAAAAAGTTGCCCGTTTTTTGTCATAAAAACAAAACTAGGACCTAAATTAAAAATCTGAGACACGGTTCCCTCCAAATGAATGTTATTGACAATACTACCAAGTTTCAAAACTCTAAAAATAATATTTAGTTAAAAATCTGTGTTCAAAAAATAAAAGTGAAAAAATACGATTTTAATTCATAATCTCCCAAACTTAGATATACCCTACATCTGTTATATATCAAAATACAAAGACAATTAATAGCTTTCTTATGCTGTATTACATGTTGTAATATCGGCAATAGCTACGGAGATATTGCGATTTTAGTAAATTAGTTGATCATCACCATAGTCTAACCTTAAATGAGTTACTATGTCTACAAGAACTAGGCAACATATCTTCATGAAACGCTTCCTTTCAAATGGCCATAGTGGACCCACAGTATACGAGAAGAATGATTCTTTTCTGGTTAATTCATTGAGAATAATGAGCTTTTCAAATCATCCTTATCGTTCTGAGGCGGCCTAGTCTCCATTTCAAGGTCATCGCTGCTATTCACAGGCAACCGAACCAGTAGAAGAAACCTTGGTCTGAGTATGACAATTACCCATTTAACCTGTTAACCCTCCTCTCACCCACAGAGAAGAAAATGTTGGGACTCCCGCCGTCAGTCTCGGTGACAAAGGACGAGAACGTGAACATGCCGCTGCCGCTGGCGGTCACGTTTCCCGAGAGTGGGCCGCTAAATCCGCCTATTATCACCCACACCGCAGCGACCCCTGCCGCCACCCCTCAGGGTTCGCCGAACGAGGCCTCCACCAACAACAAGGACATGAAAAACAACCTCTCCGTCGCAAGAGCCTTCGATCTGAGTTCACTGTCCATCGACTCGATCGACAAGAGCTCGGTAAGATAATTATTATGTTCTGTGTTTTTATTGCCCTTTTTTTGGTTATATACAGGAAAGCATGAGATGATAAGCTACAATTCATTCGGTACCTGGTTTCGTATTCAATGGGTTGGTGAATAAAATAGGCAGTTTAAGATTGCATTTGTAGGTAGGCCAGGGGCGGATCCAGGAATTCTGGTAAGGGGGGGGGGGCGCACATATTAAAAAGGGTCCCGGCCAGCCCTCCAAGGTCTTGAGTTTTACATTAGAAAAAACGAAATTTGGTCAAAGGGCCCTATGCGCCCCCCTCTAAATCCGCCCCTGTAGGCCTATATATATACGTAGTTGGTTGTGAGTTCTAGTTGCGTTCTCTAGACATTCTTAGGGATGATAGGCCTATATTTATTATGGATAAATACAATGTCATGTGCATCGCTTATAGCTGACTTGAGCACAAATCAATCGTTCTGTAAATAGTAGCTATAATAGGAATCATAGGGGAAAAGCACATGATCAGAAGTTGTAAACCAATCAATCTACTAAATCTATGCTCATGGCGTTTATAAATTGATTATTTGCAGTCTACGCTTAGTGTCAGAAGTTCCCCCAAGCTGTCTCCTCGCAAAGAGAGCCGGCCCCAGCGCGGGTGGCTGGGTATCCTGAAAAATAGGGAGGACAACAAAAGCTTGGTGGACAGTCAGTCTGACAGCGGAGACGATGGAGAGGGCGACACGGCCAACAACAACAAAGCTATGCCGAGGAGGAGCTCTACCAATAACTACAGGTGACTACTCTCTCCTACCTGCCTAAGGTCATGGAAATGTGAATTAACATGTCTATAATACCCTGGTGTTTTTCTCTAATCTCAAGAGGCGACTTTGGCTTTGTTCCTATATATTTATGGTGCTGGAGAATAGATAAATCTAAATATTGATATGTATTATCATAATGTTATATGGTATAGGCCTACTGTTTTTCATGAACCCTGTTTGGAAGAGGAAAGGTACTGCCTGATTTTCTAGGGTGTTTCAGTTCCTAACATTTCACGAAGCTTATCATATAAGATAGTCTGATATGACTTCCTTAATTGGATAATCATTATGGAAATGCAGTAATATATTTGTTTGTCAACCATTAACGCCTAACAGTTGTATAGACTCTTGAAGGACCCTTTGAGCTGCTTCATTACTGAATATAACATGTCTTTTACTACTCATGAAATGAACACCGCCCAAGATTGGTCTCGAAGGTCAACTCTAAGGTTTTCCCTATTCACTTTGAGCATGACACATCCTTCAAACCGAGAAGCCAAACACAGAATAATATTTTAAATTCTGCAAGAGCGGCGCAATCAGATATATCCAAATCTTTTGAATAGGTAGCAGCGCTTTTTGAAATGCCATGTCCTATACATAAACGAACAATGCATATATTCTCCTGGAATGAAATCAACAAAATGTTGGACATAATATTGAAGTACAATTTTATACACAAATTACATTTTATGAAATAAGTAGATAGCATCATGTCTTTGCTTTCATTCAAGCCTTTTGTAAACAGAATCATTCTATTCATTTTATTACGACGATTCTGTACTTTTGATTTCCCTTTCCATTCAATTACAAAATATTAAATTCAGTTCCCTTTTGAACCTATTTCCTTTGGTTTGGTTCTTTCATTGTGACAAACTTCGGATATCGGGGTTGTAGATACTCTGCAGCTTCCATCTAGCTGGTGTTTGCCGCATAGCTGTCATACAATATCCGCACTGAAATGTGAGCCTCATAAGCAGTTGAGAACAATACACCTGTCTAATTATTACACCTGTCAATCCAACTCGACTAACATGTTGAAATAACTGTATGTGCTATATTCACAATCTATTGTAGTTCGCTCAGCATTGCAATTTACTCTCAGTAAAAGTTATACATAAAGCAGGCACCTGTAACCAGACTGACTAATTAGAATTGAAACAGTGTAAACTGCAATCTAAAGCTTGTCTGACAGATGGAAAGCTTTTGCTACCACAGCAATGACTCATTCATATATTATATCCAAAGAGAAATTTATCGCAATCTGACACAGATCTAAACCTGTCATTTGGGACAATATTGCCATGTGTATTCTGATCAGGTTGAGTTTTAATCTAAAAGAGATACCCTTTAAAGCTCTTGGAAGGGTACTTACTATTAATAATGTGGTAATGAAATAGACTTGATAGCAAAAGTTTTCCATCCACATGATGTACTAAACAGCCTATACTTATCAAAGCCTCTATGTGCTTTCTCTCTCTCCCTCTAGCTACTCTGTTACCTATATTTTCAGGTACGCATTTTGCTTGACTATTTTGCCATGACATATTACTATACGTCTTGGCTGATGTATTCATTAAATATACACCATATTCCCACAAGAATTTCCAACTTCAAAATCTAATGTCATCCTCTTCTGGTTCATCCCCGGAGAACCATGTCACCTGGCAAGGTGACCTCCAGACCATCGCCTTACACCTCCAGTACATTGCATCCACAACCACTTTCCTACTCCATCCTCTCCAACATAGAACCTACCACATCAACACAACCCTTTCACATACAACACCCGCAGAACACAAGTCAGCTGACTTGACACCCTTCACACCTAGGTACCGCAGGTAGTACAGGTATCCCATGGCAGAGTAGGGGCGTATGCTACTTTTTTCACTATTATTTTTAGCCTTGATATATCACCAGTGATTCTCTCTTTTTTGACAGTTTGCCACACCCCGTGCAGGCCGCCCGCTATATGGTCCTAGAGGTTCCCTCCAGCATACAAGAATCATACAAATACTCATTAATTTACACTAGCCGGCCAGTGACTCCCCTTAGCCCTCCTCCACATAGGTAGACTCAATGTTTTACTGGTTTTATACCTTGTTCTCTATCTCTACCTCCACAACCTTTGTGTCTTTGTATGACTTTATCCCCTATTTTTGGATATGAATATGCATGACCCAAACGGTGATTGGTTGATATATTTGGCCTGATGAATCTGATTGGCTAACTAGTGGGTTTCCCTGATTGGTTGTTTAGGTGGAAATCTTATGGAACCAACGATTTATTTTTTTAATTTAATTTCAAGCAAAGTGTGACGTTGGCTTGTTTCAACATTTAGATGATTGACCATAGAGTGGAGTTGTATGGCCTTTGTTACTTTATTCAATTATGTTGTTATTAGTACTGATGACTTGATTTTACTTGCGTTTTTGCGCGACTGCCACTATAATCTATCTTATCTATTCACATTTTGATTAGGTTCAAAAATATTTAAAATGTAATATAAAACGACTATGCGAAAATTAGGTAAAAATTGCTTGGTTTACTTTTACATGGGGAGTTAAAGAAAAAAATGCATATCATATCCCTGAATATGTTTGACCATATACATATAAATGTTGTGAGGAATGGATTTGATTCAGCTGAACCATCCAAAGGACCTCCGCCCCACACATCCCATATAACTCTTCATACCCATCTCTTTCCTCTGACGGTATCCCCCTGTATATAAATCCACCACCTGTACGTCAATAATGTCATCCCCTTTACGTGTAACAGGGAATTAGCTAAGGTCTGACTTTCATCTGTTTAGGATAACACACTTCAACTCCACACAACTTTACACACTTCTCCACACTAACCTTCTCTCCCCAGAAATGGAACAACCAAAACATTCATCCCCCCATCCTTTTGATATAGCATGATATTATATTGATATCTAAACTAGTTTTCATTTGAAATCCTCCAAAATCAAGGCTTAGCGATTGGTAACAGAATAGTATTGAATGAATGTAGAACAATAGAGCTTTTTAGCAAAAGTAAGGTACTTAATGTTAAAACATTTCCACTAGCTTCCATTATAAGTTCATTTGATTTCATTTTCTTTCGAGTTTATATTACGACAAAGGAATGTAGTGTCTTGCAAATATCTTGTATTGCTTTCGTTTTTGAATGCATTGGCATGTCGTTACCATGAGGCAATTTCATGAATGCTTTGAAAATTTCTTATATTTTTTTTTATTTACAAACCTTTTTCATAGACTCTCATTCCTACAACATGAAGGCATCCGTTAGTTTTAAGAAGTGTCGGCATTTGGGGGACCTAGATATGAAAGTGCCTCCACTGTGTATCATAATATGTTGTAATCCGTTCGATACCACGACAACACAAAGATGAACATTGTTGAAATACTTTAACACGTTTGCAACAGAGCTGTATTGATCATGAACGAAATAGCTTTACAATTATATGTATGTCAGATAGTCATATTTCATAACTTGTAATTAAATGTGTCTATTAAGTCTAGAAATATTCCGGATGATTATGTATATTGTTACATAATATACTTTGTTGTCGTGGTTCTTGGATGTTAACTGCTGGATATACTGTGATATTAAGTATTTCGTAACCATTGTATTTCATAATAGGCTAATTATGTGTCACAACTGTAGTAGTCTTGACCCCGGTAGCCAATATTGTTTACAATTAAGACAGTTAAGATGATTCCCGCCCTCTCCTCCTACGGTGTTATTTCATTTTCATGAGTGATTTTCAAGGCATGCCAGACTAGCCAATAAATTAAATTTGTGATGTGTTCTGGTTCGATAATTGCATGGAAATGTTTGCAGTAATGCATCTGCATAATCTTCACACCTAAGTGAACAGAGAGACACTAATCATGTTCTGTTAATCCATATGCAGTATCTAATGATTAAAATAATCATGCTGTTCTAACTTCAAGTGGTAACATTGCGTTACAAGCATGTTCTGCGTTATCCAGTTTCAATGCGTTTGATATCATTTGATATGCGCTACTGTCTAAGCCTAATTAACCCTCGTAATGAGCGTCAACTATAGCTTCTTATTCACCTAATGAATACCAGTTTTGCAGTAGAAGGCAAAATGATTAACCCTTCTACAACAAACAGTTGTTTTTCCTCTATATATTGGCATCAATAGATAGCATTCTAATAAAAGCATGTTGAATGATTACCGCATGCGACTGCCGTAAGTAAGTGCAACTTGACAAATAGAAAACTCGATTCTGTTCTTTGTGCACCGTGATTTGACTCTAATTTCTTGCCTGCGGGACTTTGGGCCTAGATGTTCCGGCAAGCCTAACATGTGAAGATTTTCTTTCGCTGATTATTTCAGCGACTGCAATGGCCACGCCCCGCTTAATAACCAGCGCACGCTTAGCCCGCAGAACTCGATCAAGAGTTATCACACGCTAAGTCCGCGCAATTCTATCAAGAGTCACCAGAGCCTGAGTCGGCAGAACTCACTCAGCAGTCGAGGATGCAGTAGACAAAACTCCTTCAGTCTTAGCCGCCAGAATTCCATCAACAGCCACCGCACGCTTAGTCCGCAGAACTCCATAGGGAGTGGAGCCCCTAAGGACGAGTATAAGCCCAACAACCTGACGGGCACCCCCGACATTAAAAACCCCGAAGACCCCGACAAAGAGGAAGATACGGAGCTCGACGAGGAAAGGGTTCGTAGGCAATAATGCAAATTGAATGGCTTTTCGAGAAAGAGTATGATAATGATAACCATCCCTGTGTGGAGAACCACCGCTATTCCCCTAGGGTGCAATCTGTATGGAAAGTAATGTTTTTAGATAATATCTATGTTATCTATAAGTAGCCACAATTAATGTAGTCTCAATATTTGGCGATTTCAGTTTCTTACATTTTTTTCCTTCTTTTTTTGCATATTTTGATGGAAAAGAATATATTTTTCTCCATGCCTCATGGTCAAAAAGTCGGAAGCATAACGGATAAAAAAAAATCGAAAGTCCCTATCAATGTGCAACATTAAAAGAAGCTTCTAATGAATGCGTATTCAATTATGGCACGTGTGATTATCTCTATCCAATCTTCTCATTTCAGCAATGTCCATGCAAATTCTGCCCTGAGCCAACGGGCATTCTGTACCGACGCCGTCACTACCCGCTATATGTCATACCACCCGACTGCCTACTAAGAAGGAAATGTCGCTACCTCATAGAACAGAAGTGGTTCGATTATACAGTGCTCTTTTTCATTGCTCTTAACTGCATTACACTTGCCATGGAAAGACCAGATATTCCAAAAGGCAGCATGGTGAGTATACACTATTATAAAGAATTATTCCGATTCAGTAATATAGTTTTTATAAGTGAAATCATCTGCAATAGATAGCATCAGGCCTCTGATGCTTTGTTGATTTGCATTTCACGCTTGAGATTTTGTTTACGAGAAACGGGTGCTGAAATGGATATATGACGGCCACTGCCTCGTTAGTGCAAAGGGTGGTGCACTGATATCGAATTGAGGTCAGCTTGCAATATTCCCACAGCCATAGAGCCTGATGGATGATGTTTATCTTGAAGCCATTCAATGAATTATCCTTTATTGTCAGTCTGACATGTTAGTATTAATCTTTTGTCTGACATGTTAGTATTAATCTCTTGTTAGCATAAATGAAACACAAATATTTTTCTAAAGTATCACAATTGAAATTTTCTGATATTAGGTGACTGTTGATGCTGTTCATTGCCTGACTATCTTAGAATATAACTCGAAGTTAAGTTGATTAGACTTAAAGCCAAATTAGAAGAAGGGCGGCAATATCATCGCTATTGATTGCTGTTTGCTTCGTATAGAGCTTTTTGTAATACCTTGTCAAATCCTCTTTGAGTTGTTAGTGTGACAGGAAAGGTGAATAATTGATTATGTTTTCACCTCCTCTAGTCCCAATGGCTGACAAGACCATTTTTCTTATGCTTCTTTTATTGCAGACTAATTGTCACATATTTGATTACACTTTTTAGTCTGTGTCCTAGATAATAAAGGGCTTGTGGCATCTACACCAAAGAAAGCCGATGCATCATAAGAACCAAGTCAGGATAGATATTAAATGCAGCCCATGGACCCTCTAATGCATCTCCTTTTATTAGTCTTAATAAAACGCTAATTATTGTCTTCTTTTATCTTTCCAGGAGAGGAAATTTCTCACGTTTGCCAACTACATGTTCACGTTGATATTTGCATTTGAAATGGCGGTCAAGGTAAGGATTAATATCAATTACATAGATGTAAACCCTTGTATTAGAGTCCATAGAAGATAAGTCAATGATAGGAGGAATGTTTTACTAACAAACAGATAACAGGTAATTAAACTTGGACACAGTAAACATATATTTATCTATCATCCCCTTAAAATAGGAGGTCCGATCAGCTCAGGAGCAGGTGAGCAAGTGATTCGAAACCGTTGAGCTGGCAGTTTATATAGTCCCATGACAACAAATGCCTGTTGCCATGGTTCAAACATGACAACCACTCTGCGTCCATGGTCGATAGTTGCGAAATAAAGCAAGTTTTGTTTAAAATCATAATACCTACGTAAATGAATGATGACTTGCATGTAACCTTCATCTCCCATCTTACCCCACACCACCTAGGTGATCGCCGCGGGTTTTGTGCTAGGACGCCACACCTACCTGAAAAGTGGCTGGAACGTCATGGACGGCTTCCTCGTCTTCATTTCCATCATTGACATCTTCATCTCGCTCACAGCATCCAGCAGTCCGAGGATCTTTGGCATCCTCCGCGTCTTCCGTCTCCTCCGGACACTCAGACCATTAAGGTACTTGGCTAATTATCTTCATTATTATCATAATCATTAGGGAGTTCTAGTAACGCAAAAGTATCCCATTTCCTTAACGCGCCATGTGTCCTCTCTTGGTATTCACAATTCATTCCAATAATTTTCCTCAGAAATACAGTGCAATATTGTTCCGAGATACCTTTTTATATCGGTAGCCTTATGGTATTGGAAGGTATGAATTAGGATTTATCTGCCACCAGCTTTCAGTAAAGGAAAATATCGACATGGCATAGAATATCATAAGTATATCCTTATACCGCTACTTTACGTTTGTATAAAATAGTCTCTTAATCTGTTAATTACTGTGTCAAACGTATGATTATCATATTTTTTTATACCAAAAGTCTAAATTTTGAGGTCTAATTTAAAGCACCAGTTTAAATCGGCGCCTGTGATTCATGATAAGAAACATCCGAATTGATATAACGAAATTGCATCAGCGATAGTATTTCTGCTGGCCATGCGTCAGTCGTCAGGTTTACTGTGAAGAAGTGCTGACAATGTGTCATCAGGGGGGTATGGTAGACTGTAGATGGGTATGTTCCCTGTGTTGACGTTCTCATTTCTCTCCCTCTCTAACAGAGTGATTAGTCGGGCGCCGGGACTGAAGCTCGTCGTGCAAACTCTCCTGTCCTCTCTCCGCCCCATCGGAAACATCGTTCTTATTTGTTGTACATTCTTCATCATCTTTGGCATTCTCGGTGTTCAGGTGAGGCGCAGCTTGGCACTAATTAGGCCTATAGACCCCACTATCTGGATTTAGATTTGTTATCTCTAAGAAGGCTGATGGTATTCTAGGACACGGAATTTCATCATATTATGTACACATTTGGATGTTTTACTTAAAAATCAACTGCTAAACCTCAGACTATGATAGATGTTGTATATTCTACAGCCAATTAATTGATTTATCTAGTTCACTAGAACTATTTTCATGAATATCTAAAATATTTGAAGATGTATATTTTACCATGATGGAACTTGCTCATGTAAGCCAATTGGATTAAATGTTTTCAAATGAAATCCGCTTTAAATGCCAAGAAAACTAATAGCATCTAATACTGATTAATTAGGCATATGGAGAGCGAAATGAGGTATTAATGTGGTTCGTCCCACTAATTAGACACTAGGATTTTGTTCTTGTTTAATCCTAACTGCCGCGGGATTCCTAAGACCATGCTATAATTAGATGTTGTATTTCTTTCAGTTGTTTAAAGGGACATTTTACTACTGTGAGGGGCCAGACGTTCACGATGTTAAAAACAAAACAGACTGTATCAACAAAGGGCCACCGTTTAGATGGGTTAATCGAAAATATAATTTTGATAATCTTGGTCAGGTAAGTAATTGGCCATTCTTTTGTCTCTTCCTCAGTTTCAATTCAATTGTATCATAATTTGGTAAACTAAAAAGTCTTCCAATTAGCAATCTTGTGTATCCCTTTCAATATAATGAAAACAGTTACTCTTTGACAAACCTTAATTTTTGCCAAACCACAATTTCTCTCTCATGACTTGTTTTGTTTGATACGTATTCTGGAAATAAATATACCGTAACATAATTGATTAGGTAATTATCAGACCAAGTTACTGTACAAAGCTTACTTATAACCAGGTAACATTTTTAAGAGAAGTCTACACAGACTATCTTTGTAATCATGGATACCATGCTGCCCTTTGATAATCTTAACCTGTTTGATTTTATTTCAGGCACTCATGGCCCTATTTGTACTTGCATCCAAAGACGGTTGGGTAAATATCATGTACACGGGCCTTGACGCAGTCGGTGTCGACCAACAGGTAAGGCAGACATTCGTCCATAAGTATTTTTTTAAATTAATTTGATTTAACTTATATATATTTAATTCATTTTAATTCGTTTAAATCATTTATTTGAAACGTGTCTAAATGACAATATTTCTGACGATTATCTTGTTGTAATGTACCATTTGTAATCATACGAATATAAATTATGCAGTTGTTTATAAAACAGCATGGTTTAAACTTGTAAATCAATCAATTTGCCGTGTAACCTGAGAAAGAAATCCACGTGTCTACTGTAAAATACGATGTCAGTAGCATTGTAAAGCACCATTTCATTAACAACCTTACCTTTTCTAGTTTACCCAAATTTAATGTTTCAAAATCATTCTATTTTGCAGCCTGTCGAAAACTACTCTGAGTGGCGTCTGTTTTACTTCATCTCGTTCTTGCTGCTTGTCGGCTTCTTTGTGCTCAACATGTTCGTCGGGGTTGTCGTTGAGAACTTTCACAAGTGCCGAGAGAGTCAGGAGCAAGAGGAGCGCGCGCGGCGTGCAGCGAAGCGGGCCAAAAAGCTGGACAAGAAGCGGCGAAGTATGGGAGATAACGCCTCGAGCACTGAAAGTGTCTCGGATGGTTGGTATAGTGTTACTGAGTCTGGCGCCACCCTAACAAGGCTCTACTGACTACCCAGGAGGTAGAAAGCCACCCTGCAACCTCACCTAACTTTAACGAAAAAAGAAAGATTTTTCAAAATTTGTTTTGTGATGCTTTTTAATTTTCAAGCGATTTTTTTAACTTTCAAACGATTTGGATCGCCTGCTACATATATTTGTAGCGTGTATATATTATATATAAGTGGGTGTAAGGTGAAATTATTTACATCACATTTTGGTGTTATTCTGTTATCACCTAATTTCCTTAAGTGTGTATTTCGGGTTTGACTAACATATTTTTGACCACCTCATTTGATATTTCATTTTGACAAACGCTCTTTCCAGATGAACAAGATGAGCCGGGTATTAGTGAATACCGATTTTATTTACGCTTCATCTAATCATACTAATGCTAAAAAGTGCAAATTGACAAATGAAGAAATTGCAGAATGTGATTTACCTGCATTGTGACAATATATCAAAATCAAAAACGCTTCAAAATACGAAGAACATTGAAAGCCTTGTTATGAAATTTTAATCAAACCCTTTCGTTTTTCATATATTCGGTATCGTATGCACATATAGTAACCGTCAGTTCATTCACCTATTTTATTATTGTCACAATTTCTGTGCATGTGTTTTTAATTGACCTGCTTTTAGGTCACCATATTGGCCAACATGATATTCTGCCTTTGCCATGGCTTTCATTGACGTGTTGTCATTACGTAGCTCCTTTGCAATTATTAGCCGAACTACCTATAGTTAATGTCTTATTGCTTGAACAACGCCAAAATGAGAATGAATAGATAATAATATTAGCGAATGAAAATATAGCCGGTGGATTGCTCTATAGGGTTAAGTCTATAATGGTATTGTTAAGCTAATACAATAGTTTTTGGCGTTGTTATGGCAACGACATGGCGGTGCTTTTTCCCAGCACTTTCGTTATGGCATTTGGTCCAAGTTGTGATTTCAGTCCTTTGATTAGACCCTACCAACAAACAAAACATACAGAGAAAACAGAAGGTTACGGATCCATACGCAACAACAATATTATCACCCTTTGGGATAAACATTATACTTTTAGGGCAACATGTTTCTCTATGTTACTGACAGCCATGATAATGTGGAAGATAAAAACAAGATATATTGTAACAATAATTATGTAATATATTAAATCTTGAATAACAAAGGAATTTTCAGCATACTTTTCATTACATAAACAGTAGAACATGATTGTTTACCTTAATCAAATCCAACACAGACATAAGTATTCACATGCTGACATGGAACACTTTGAATTCATAAATAGAAATATGAGATCATAGTCTTCATTACAGAAGAATACACCTCCAAAGCTCCAACTTATAACAATCAGTAATAATAGCACTAGTCATCACCAGCCTGAAAACGACATTTCTGCCGATCGTGTTCTCTTCTCTTTCTATATAATATATTTCCCTTACTGTGTTCATCTCCTCTTCCCCTTAAACACTTCCTCGTCTTCTCTGTTCTGTTCTGGATCTCCAAACTCGTCCCTGATACTTACTTATCCACTTGGTTAAGATTAAGAGCATACCAAGTCACTTGCCGTTGGTTATGGTCATTCAGTGTTGTAAGTTACTAGTTTTAGACATGGTCGTATCATAACCAAAGATACGAACATGACTGTATACAATACTCTCCTATTTATCAGCCAAGAACTGAGAACCAAAAATACTAACATCGTTTTCAAGACAACCCTAGAAATACCCATCTCCACTAACAGTTTCAACAACAATCTTGAATGCCCCCCCTGAAATTGGTACCCCATTATTTTATAAAGTTTATATTTTCATGTTAGTGCCATGGTTAGAACCCCGTTTCCGTTTGATGTTGTCTGGTACCCCTAGTCGTCTTGTACATAGTACCCCATGCCTGTACATGTAGTAGTGTCGTATACAATAGAATTCACCATTATATTCCAAGACGCCAGACTCAGTACAACTAATGGGTACCTAAGACCCAGCCAGCCAGCCACATCGTGCATATTTGTGTCGTCAAATATTACTCTTAATCTTTTCTCTTTCCTTGCTACCTTTTTCCTTTATCTCAGGTCTGTATTCTCACTGCGATATATGTTTTGATTATATTGAACTGTCATGGAATAACTATGCATAATCATCGATGATGTGTGGTACTTTGTCGAAGTCAATGACCATTATGAACAAGTGTCATTATCTTAGATTTTCATAACAATATCTAAGCATTCTCTATTTCGCTTTGCTGGTGCTTGTAGGAGCTTGCAATAAGTTAGAATCGGCGAATGTATTCCTTCTATAGCAGGCCTGTTATTCTACTGAGTATACTAAAGACATCTCATTTAGCGCCTAGAAAATTATACTATCTTTGGCAGGGCTTATTCAACATTTGATCATGATAATTCTAAGCCTTTTAACATTTGTGACATTCCATGCAAATTCCAAGCTTATTGACATACACTTTGATAGGTCTACAGTCAATATTTACATAGAAAATGACCAAAAATAGTAAAATAAGCTAGAATTAGTCTAAAAATGAAATTTTGTGTAGTTTTATTTGATAGGTAACATTTTCACAAATTTTGGATTTTGTTGCCATGGTTACCGGAATGTTGAAATAACGTCAAAACGTACAAATGGTGCTAAGATGACGTAATTGGTTGCCATAGAAACTAGACCATGTGACAAAAATTGTAAAATTAGGAAAACAGGAAAGAAAGATTTTTAAGCTACATTGCACAAAAAACAGCTTGAAGATATCTTAATTAGAAAAGAAAATACAGCGTTTTGTTATAATTTATGGTTTATACTACTTGCATTTTGCTCTATATTTAACCCTTTGTATCTCGCTTGGTACTCTTTGTTATCTATTTTTGATGGATTTATGGTGTCCGACCCTATCATATTCAGAAACCAATATCTCAGCTTCTACTTGGAATATTCAAAAGCTGTTTTCATTGATAGAAAGTTTGAGACTTCTTCTACATTCATCATCTATGTCATTAAGCCCCAAAATCTCATGGAATGTCACATTTGTTATTGCACTTATAAAACCAAGCTTTGATTTCATAAGCCATTATGTAGGTAAGGATGTGTGATTCCCACCACCTAGTCTGCTTATTTGAGTTTAATTGCTTGATCAACCAAATAAATGGCGATCTATCATATCAACGCTTTAGGAGCATTCTAAAATGTACTGTTTGATTAACTATACGTACATAACAGTGTCTCAGCACCCTGTGTTGCGATCAGCGTCCTTTTATTGTTGTAATACCTAACCTTAACATTGAATCATTACAATCTGTGATTATAATAACATAGACATCAGTTTTCTCAAAATCATTTAATTCTATCTTCTGAGACAAAATTCATGATCCAAAAATAATTATTATCAATATCCTCCTGAATTAATATTAAATGTGAACTGATATTACCGAAATACAAGTATAATTAGAATGCAGGGCTGTTACTGTGAATTGTAACTAAGTAACTAAATGCTTATTTATAGAAATGTGTAAAACAGATAGCAAGTTTTTTCGTAGATAACTTTACAGCTCTCTGAAACTGAATATAAACAACAGACAGGGAAAAATCAATAGTTGCTAAGGCAGTAGGATAATAAATATCGTTTCTAGAAGAGACATTATGTTATTCAAACTAGTCTCTAAAAGTCAACAGACTAATAAATATTAGATTTTAACTTAAACCCTAATTCATAAGTGGATATTTTTTGAAAATGTTATATTTGTATTGAAATTGAATGATAAAACAATATTGAGCTTAACTGCTTTTTAATTTGATAAAAAAAAACCTGTCAGGTAGCTGTGATGGAAAAGTATATAGAAAAAATTGTACTATAATAGGAAAGCAATGCTTTTAAGTATTTGCATGCACAGATAGGTGCTCAAATAAATGCGATTTTTTTGGCCGTTCATTTAGCTCAAGAATTTGCAATACCTTTATTAGCAATTATTACTGTAACCTGACTACATCAAAGTGTCAGCAGACCATTAACTAATCCTTGTCCTACCCTTTCCACCCCCCTTAATCACAGAGATGCGGGAACCACCTTACTGGTCGCACTACTCATCCTTACGACTGTTGATTCACACTGTCTGCAACAGCAAATACTTTGACCTTGCCATCGCTGGGGTTATCGGTCTCAATGTCATCACAATGGCCATGGAGTTCTACATGATGCCTGAGGTGAGAGCTTGTCGTCTACTGCCGGAAGACACTCCCTTCCTCCCCGATTTTTTTTCTTTGGAGGGCAGGGAGTCGTTTCCTCTCCCCGGCACGGTTAATGTGTCTTTGGCTGCCATTTGTGTGCTGTAAGAAGAATTACAACGTGACTTGTCCGTCAGCTTTGAGAAAGGAAGCCGGCGACAACGATAAATTGCCTGTCATTGTTTACTAAAGACGGGGAAAAGCATTCGGTTCTTAATGTTTCCTCTCCCATGTGATTTCTATTTGGCTCGTATGATTAGGATTATGACTAGAGTAAAATTAGACATTTTTAAATTGTTGCTATTATTGTCGGGTTGTATTCAGTCTGTGTAATTTGCATTTAAAATACATGCTCAAGCCAGATTAAAAGACTTACTAGTTATGGAGTGAAGTATTGGGCAGAAATTGTTTTAGCATCGAAATTTATCTCCATGCTCATAGCCTATCTTGGCTCATTGATAAATAATTATTTCTAATGAGAAAGGTTGATAAATGCATTTCTTTATGATACTAGACAATTCCTTTTTGAATGGGATTTATATTGCTTTATGATATTGCCTTAAATTATTATACAATAACAGCGACATGACTTCAAGCATGTTGCAATAATCGAAACTTTTTGCAATTAATTTTTCACTATCTATTCACAGAATCAGTTTAGTTCTGATCTAGTTAGGCGTACATGAAGAGGATAACGCTTCAATACTTATGTATTCTGTTTTCAGGAGCTGCAATTTGCGTTGAAAATATTCAACTACTTCTTTACATCCGTGTTCATCCTTGAAGCCATAGTCAAGATTATTGCCCTAGGCTTTATGCGGTACATCAAAGATAGGTAACGATCATTTTCTAACGTGTATTGGCGTACCTACTGCCAGTTGACATACGTCTGACCTTTCTGTAATTCTATGCGTAATCTGATAATACTTATCCAATGCATTCCAAAGCTTTTTAAAC
This sequence comes from Lepidonotus clava, assembly GCA_936440205.1. NCBI lineage: Eukaryota > Metazoa > Annelida > Polychaeta > Phyllodocida > Polynoidae > Lepidonotus > Lepidonotus clava. The sequence goes on from OW387135.1 coordinate 29,570,086, forward strand.
ATGTAATGCATTACTATCATACCGAATCGCCCTTTCCCTTGTCCTTGTAATGAAGTAAGGTTTGTGTAAGAGCAGCATGAATTTACCCTATAATCATCGTGATGATATAACTGTTTCTAATGTGAAAGCATCACCAATCATTATTACCAGCCTATTATTTAGAATGATTTAAGGTTCCTATATTGAAATCAAATAAGGAGGTGCGTTCACGGCTTTTATGCTATGTTGTGGGTAGAAGGAAGAGTGCTTTCTGTGCTCAGCACATATATATATATATAGACCTAAACAGGAAATTCCCTATAGGCCTATCTTACTTTTGCCACGTGTATACAATTTCCAATTTTTAGGATAAACGCTTTAATATCCAAGCACACGCGTTGGGCTTTTCACCAGACAGCTTTAAACCGCTGTTAAAAGGGAAACTGGCGTCTAAACCTAATAATTTTATGATGTTCTCTTTGAGTTGTTTACGCTTTGTATTGTCAAATGTATAAGGAAATGTACTTGCTGCCAAGCAATGGTATTCCTATTACACTTGCTTATATATTATAATAATATATATCAAATAAGATTTCATATGTGATCTTGCTGGTATATATATAAAACCCATTCAATTTCGTCGAAGATATCTAATATTGTTGTTGACTTCCCATTGTCTTCGATGTCTGTTTAGTGGGTAAGTTGCCATGATTAGGACTTAGTCTTAGCCATGATGTCTGCCCCTACATTTAGGGTAAGATACACACCAGACCTGGTGGTCGGCAGAAAAGGGACCATTTCTTTCCTCACTTTCCCCTTCTAACCCCGTCCTTAAAGAACCGTTGATTTTGATCTAACTTGGATTGACGTTTGATTTGTTTTGAGAATTTTGCGTGCCTTGTTGAATTGAAGTGTCTTTAATAATGAAACAAAACTAAGAGACTAATCTTCCGTGCATGGCCATGAGGGATACTTTGAGCCACATGCTGTTTGACTCGCTACGATTTAACTCGACACCTTTTTTTGATAAGAAACCAGTCCCCACCTTCTGAGCCCTTTCCCCCTTTGAAATGAGAAAATGATGGAGTTCCCTCCCGACGGTTTCCATCACCTTATTTTCTCCATGACACCCGCTGTGTTGCACAGATCGTGCCTTTTCGCTTCCTTGCTTTGCTTTGTTCAAAGTTGGACATTCCATCTGCGGTTGTTGCACCTTGGTGTGATCTGACCGGTAGCTTTTTGTCAGCACAGATTCCTCTTTCAGAACACATGCAGTCATAAATGTCCAGTAAAAGCTAATGATCAAACCGCAGCTCATCGATTTTATCCCTAGTTCTTTATGGTTTTGTCCATATTTCGTTACGGTATTGTAAACAATAATCAGGCCCCATTTTAGGAACGCCATAACGCCGACTTCTTTTCAATAGATTCGAATTGAACATTTCAGCCGTAGGCATTTTTACTTGCAAATAATTCCTCTCAATAAGAGATTGCGAAGGGCGCATTTCAAATGTTTTGTAATCATTTGTTATTACAGACACGCATGGGTCGTATCCCATTTTCAAATTCGATACCAGTTAGGTTTTAAAAATTTTGAACAGCAGAGAAAAGGCGAGAGGACGGTTAAGGCCCTATAGATAGAATGTATCCATTAAGAAAACTCGATATGGACATAACGCAACGGGATTTCCTACACTGCAACATACACACAATACAACTATCATTTAAGACAATCCACGCCATGAAAAATGAAAAAAAAACAAAAAACTAGCAGAGACATTGCATCTCCAGCCGCTGCATGGAGTTGTTGCTCTGCCGCTATCGCGCTCCAATGAATAAAATTATCACAAGCAGATGAACGTTGCATGGCGTCCGTAGAGAGCTAGTATCCTTTGGTACCATTGAATCCCAAATGGTGCCGCCACCATTGCCAAGTGCAGCTAGTTGATTGCACAGCCACTAGGTAGCCTCACCACATATTGCTTTCCCCTCGCCAGATCCCACACCTAGTACTAGAAACCTCCCGGGGTGTCGCTAGTAGTCGCGTGAGCGCTTCGAGTCCGCGCCGAGCTATTCAGAGCTGCTCACAAAAAAAGTTTCGGAAAAAAGCTAGAAAAAAAGGGAACAACTTTAGAAAATTGGGTTGATCTTGAATCTTTTAAGTGTATTTTCTGTCATGGTATTATGATTCTGTAACCTCGACGTCGTTGCTATCCACTAGGATATGGTCTTCGTTTTTAGATCTATCTTTAAATTATGTTTTCTCTCCTCGTCCGTCTGCAATCGCCGCGCTACAGTGAAGGGTAATGATGTGTGGGATGTGTTCCCCACCCTCTATTACTACTTCGTTATTGTGCTATATATTATTATTAACCTTTCAATACGAGTACTTTTCATTACGTCTACCTGTATTATTATATTACATATTCCCACTGACAAGCAAACACTGGCTTTCGTCATTGTTTGGGATGTATGGCTTAATTGATTTACATCTCTATTTCAATCTAAATTCTTCTGGCTGAGGATTATCATCTTTAGGTCCATCCGATGGCATTTTTTCTTAATTTGGTCTTAAATCGAAGTGAGCATGATGGATGGTTTCCAGTTCGACCGTTTCTTGACTTTGAAACGGCTTTTAAATCGCGCAATATAGTGCATTTCATATGCTACAACCCATGTTTTCTATCTAAAAGCGACGCATGATATTTGCTAATGCTAGCTTGACGTTTACCTCCCAGATATTTAGTTATAAGCCTTTAGAATTCGAAACAAAATTGAGAAAGGTTAGGGAATTATTCACTAGAAATTCCGAAATGATAGACCTTCAGTTTTACAAATTGGCTTTCAATTTTAGAATTACATTTAGATAGAAAGAAATAGGATTCTAGAAGACAGTTATTTTCAGATATTGTAGGTAGATGGACGGAATGCTTATTTACCTCTGCGTCGAAATATGTATATGAAAAAAATAAAGGTATTTTAAATACCACATGTATGCGGAATATAATCATCTGATTTATTTGATTTAAAACGCATTTTGAGGTTCGTAAAATAATTGTTTTATTCAGTATAAAAATAAATGATCCAGAACTAAATAAAGGACACTACAATGGTTTTTCTAATTTATTTATTTTTTTAAACGTCGAGCATAATTTATGCTGCATGATATGACCCTAAAGCAAGCATGAAATGCAATTCCTTGCCTCTTAGCACCTTAATACTCCGTCCTCCTCCTCCTTATACCCTCCCAGAAAAGGGCACATCTTCCCGACTTACTATTCTTGACATTTTCTCTTGACTCATAAAGTTCCCAATGCCAGACATGAACACCTTCTGCCTCCTCTCTCACCATATTTGTTCTACAATAACACCAGGGATACCTCATCACCTTTGAACATTTGTTTTTTTTTCAACTTGTTCCACTCTGATCGCGATTTTACACAATATCGGGCGACGACTGACACCAGTAATCATAGAATGTTTGAATGATTGTTTTCTGTATTATAAAATCTTCAAATGGAAAGATCAGATTTATTCCAAACCTTTATAGAAGTATCATAATTAAGTTCGATATGTATGTTTATATAATAAAAATCTTCATGCTGTCAGTCCTGGCTCGGCTGTGACTTCTTCACTGTTATGTCCTGTCTGGTAGATGAAGTTTTCATCACAACACTACACCTGTCAATCTAAAAAAAGTTTGTTGAAGAGTTTCAGTCTACAAAAAGAGCACACTTGATTCACGGTTTTCAAATACGTCACCCACTGACTGTGCCTGATAAGCTAACTTAGTAGTAAGGAGAACACAGTTATAAGAATGTTATACTTATATTTTGCTTAATGAAATGTAGATGTACAAAGAATTGATAATTTATTCTCTCACTTCACTTTCGTTCTCATTATGTTTGATATAATCGAAATTTAAATAGACTTTTAAACTTGCACGTAAATTTAGCATAACGACATTATTATGCCTTCGTGCACCATAGATCGTAGAATTTGCTTTCTAGCTATCAGTTAAGATAGTAATATTTATAATTAGAACATATCTCTCTTTAAGATAGAGAGAAATATTAAAGTTATACAAGAAAATATAATTTCAATCTACGCTTCACTATGATTCTTTATGATGATAATAATAATAATTATCTTCTGTGTAAATCATCATTTAATTATAGTTCTCTAGGTGTTCATTCTGAGTTTATGGTTTTCCATCATAATTTTATATATAGTGTAAATATACAGATGAGCCACTTCAAAGTGGGTATTTTTTCTCTCATTACATTCCAAAAATTTTCATCGACGTCTTTCTTACTAGTGTAATATCCCCAGATTTGTCCTGTGTGAAATAGCAGATTCCAGTAGATATCCTAAATGTCATACCCTCCCCAGAAGTCAGTCATTTTTCTGCGCCTGCGCAACCTGACCATTGATTTATACTTTTACTGTACTGAGCATCAACAAGAACAACACCAACCTCACAATCACGCATGGAAAAAGAAATAATTGGACAACAATCTTCACAAAACTTGTTATCTACAATTCCCTCCAAAACTATTCTACGGGCCTGATCTCTTTGAGCCTACATGTTGACTGCAAAGCTTGCTGTGATACTAATATTGTTGTGGTTATTTTTAGATGGAACCAGCTAGATATCGCCATAGTAATATTATCCATAGTGGGCATCGTCCTCGAAGAAATGAAATCAAACGTTATCCCTATCAACCCTACGATCATCAGGGTCATGAGGGTTTTACGTATTGCTCGAGGTAAGCTATTAGGCTTTCAATATTATTGATAATAGAAATGACTTAGAATTCATATAAATCTTAACAAATTGCTTGATGTGCATTTTATCTGCCAACTTTCTAAACATTATCAAGTAAAAGTCAAACTTTGGCATGTATTACCGTTAAAAGGTTTCAAAAGTTAGATTTTTTTTTCTGAATAATCATTTGTTACAAGTGCCTTTTTATTTTCAAAGCAGTAATTCCTTTCGTTGTGTGCAGTGAGTATGTACTCTATAATAGTATTTAGATAACAATATAAACTGTAATTGGTCTCTAGAAAATACTGTTGTAATCTTATTTATTTTCTTTCAGTTCTGAAATTGCTCAAAATGGCGAAGGGTATCCGAGCCCTTCTGGACACGGTCGTCCAGGCCCTACCCCAGGTCGGAAACCTGGGTTTGCTATTCTTCCTGCTCTTCTTTATATTTGCTGCCCTAGGAGTTGAGCTCTTTGGCAGGCTAGGTAGGTTTATTTTACTTTTTTAACCTAGCCGTTGATACAATGAATAGTAAGGTGGTCCCAGCAATTTAAACTTGAATCTTGTCTCCAAAATATCGTCAGTGCATGGATACTTTACTGATGAAAGGAGGTTGAGAAAAATGCCTTGCCCTGTTAATATAAATGGCTGGTTCAAGTGTTTCATACATTCTATGTCAATGCCATTTGGTCTGGGTTAGGCTTTATGGCCCAGATAAGATATTCTGCAAGCTTCTGGTCACAGCTATAGTCAAGTTCAATATCTTTATATTGCCTGACGAAAATATTGATTTTCTTTTCATAGCATCCCATATTGTTATGATAATTAACCTATATTATTCAACCAATTGGGAAATTACCATCTAATTGCTGCTCACGTTTTAATACATTCCCCAATTATTATGTTACACATCTGCTCACATATTCAAACGCTCTCACATTATCATGTTAATGAGCTGCTCGTGTATTCAAACACTCCCCAAATATCATATATAAATGAGCTGCTCACATACTTTAAACACTCTCTCCACACAGAGTGCTCGGAGGATCATCCGTGCGAGGGTCTGGGCAAACATGCCCACTTCCAAAACTTTGGCATGGCTTTCCTGACACTGTTTCGGGTAGCTACCGGAGATAATTGGAACGGAATCATGAAAGATACATTACGTGAAGACTGCGACGCTTCGGACGATTGCGTCAGGAACTGCTGCGTTAGTCCTATCATCGCACCAGTCTTCTTCGTCGTCTTCGTGCTTATGGCACAGTTCGTTCTCGTGAACGTGGTTGTCGCCGTGCTTATGAGGCACTTAGAGGTATGTTTTCTCAGTTCAATGCTACAAAGGTTCTATGGAAAACTAATAATTGCTTTATCCCACCTACATTCATCAAAGTATCTTTTGTTGAATATCTTTAGATTTACACTATGAATTTCTAAACTCTCTACTATGGATTTCTAAACCTTATAATTATTCAGATATAATTATCGATGATGTAAATAAAATTGGTGTGCTTCTCAACCGTATGTAGAGTAAACCATAATTCATTAAGCACAGTTTGGATTATCAACATGGAAACACTAGTGAAAGCTGTCTTAATCACCTCGATTGGTATTACAAATGTATTGGATAACGTAAGCTGATCATTAACAATTGCCACTCTGTAGATTGTCATTGTATTTCTTGTTGATGCCAAGGAGCCCATCGTAAAAATGTATCCAACATTGTATCTACATCTAACTGTTATTCTCTCTACACTTCATGATTGATAAATTTACATTTTTTTTGTAAACGAAATATTTTACCTCTTTATAATGACCTTTACCTCCTTCTATCAATTCTTTGGCACCTTCTACTACTTCAATAGGCACTTTTAGAGATCTTTCCACTGCACAGGTTTACACTCTTACCTTTTGACTTTCTACCACAAACTCATTTAATTTAGGATTAGTGTATATCAACCAATGTTGCGTTTTTACCATGTGCCAAAAACACTTAAACATTGGCTTTCCTCTCCAAGCCTTGTCAACCAAATGAACCAAAACATGTTGTTATATCCAATCTCCATATAGTTTCCCGTTATTTTCGTACACATTTACTATCAAACCTTTGTTTCCATAATGATCTTTGGTCAGCAGCCTCTCTCCTGAGCTGCATGGCCACACAAGATTCATCCATGGGCAAACAACTATTTAGTTTTCATTGTTCTCTGTTGTTTCTAATCATTTGATTAACTTTAAAAAAGAGCAGAGTAAGACCGCAGTATGTCGGTTGATGTTGTATTAATGTAGGAGTCGCACAAATCGATGGATGATGATGCAGAACTTGAAGCAGAAATTCAGAGGGAGCTGGAAGAAGAAGCTCGCCTCAAGCTCGAACAGGAGGCGGCAGCCTTGCGGGAGAAGGAGGACGTAAGTCTGAGACGCCATCATCCTAAACAGACACTCCATAATCAGCCACAGCATAACCACACAGACAAAACAAAGCCTCACCCACCCACCTACCATCTAAACCGTATCATGATCCTGCCACGCTTGCATTCACCCATCCATCTCATCAATGCCAATTGGTCCATCCGGTCATCCGCGTTTTCGTATTTGACCTTGTGAAGTCACGACCAGTGTCGTGATATGAATCATGTCATGCTAATAATCTCTGCATTGCATAGTCTTTTAGGGCTCCATATTCTATTTATCAAGCACCTTTGACAAGCCAAAAGAACGAATGCTTACTTTTTTATATAATCAATTTTGATATGAGGAAACCTGAGTTCTATCATTTCAAGACATACTGCATGGGCATGTTTTATTTTTTGTCTACACCGTTGCTGCATATCATAGCCCTCATGCATCCATGTTTTACTACTAGATCTAAACCCCCATCCTCAGTTACATGTATCATCTTTGAAAGGTCCCTTAAATATATGTGGTAAATCAATCGGTATAGCGAATGTATGAAGGCTATGGTTTGCAAGCCGGTGAAGGGGATACTACGCACATTGTTTTTGTTATATGATTATTATATTTTAAGTCGCTGTCGATTGGTTCTAAAGTCACCGAAGGGGATGCTACCAGAAATGGCTCCCTGGACATTTTGAATTTAAGGTCCAGAAAATTAATGGGCCTCCTTATTACAAAATCCCAAAAGGACCACATCGAAGTGACAGACAAGCGCAGATTTTATTTTCATTTTTTGAGTTATTTTTCCTAAAAATCAGCCACACAAACTTAAGAGCACTTTTTCAATCATATTTCAAAGTGGATTGTTCAGATGGCTCTCACTAAGCATGCCAGCGACGTCACCCAGGTAGGGCAGTCATGCAGTGCAAGCCATGGATCCATTTTCAGACTTTGATACACTTCAATGGCCCATTTTACGTCGGTCGTGACGGGTCGACAATTTTTAGGGCCCATCGGGATTAGAAAATTACTCACTATTTGTATATTCTCCATAACAAAATGAAAATCTGTTTTTGCCCGATCCCAACAAGGACGAGGATGCTAATCCCGATGATAATCTCGAAGATGATAATCCGGATGATTATCCAGATGATGATTTATCACAGGATAACTGGTGTGACGTGGTGAGACATAGATTATGAATTTTCAAAGACGATTTATAAGTCAGATCTGTGGATGACAGGAAAGAGCGATCACCGTGTACGCTGAGAATCTATGCAATAGTTCATTAGTTCATTAGCAAGTGCACTGGTCATATGGAAGGAATTAACAGATTAGAATAATTCACATATTAGCTGCAAGGTTTCCAGTTAGAATACTTCACATATTAGCTGCAAGGTTTCAAGTGAGTTGATAGCTAAGTAAACTGAAAAGCTGCAATGATAGTTTTCTGCTACAATGTAAGATTTTGGCAATATAATTATAGCGTAAGGGATCTACAGTATGTAAAAACTGAAAGTCCAGACTAGAATCTTATTGAAATAGGCATTATAAAGCGTTGTTTTCTACTTTGTGTCTGCGTGTGGCTTGCCGTTTTGTTTTTTTGAAGTGGAGTATGAAGGAGATATCTATGCCGATTAACAATCTCAGTCGAGATGGCCAAGATAAAACAAGATGAATTACGGTATGACTACTTATTCAAGATATCCACCAATATATAGTAAGGCGCCTTATGCTCTCCCCTATTTCAAAATAATTTACCTTTGTTTATCTAAGTCTGTTTCTTTGAATATCTGTAAGTGGAAATCAATACAGCTATCTTTAATGGCGTGGCGAGGTCGTACCCCTCGTGCAACCTTTCTCTGGTGAATGTATTTCTCTTGGAACTACAATATTGGAAATAGAGGTGTGCACTAAGCATGGTGTGGACTTGGTAATGTTTCAAGATACAGGTGCACGGCTTGGACCTTTAAGAACGGTATTGCCAGCTGCGCATGCGTCCCTTGATGAACTCCCCCATGCACTTAACAAGCAAGCATGGTACTACAATTGTACATGAGCAAAACTGAAAGATAACTATAAGCCCTGCTTTAAGTATAGATGTTATCTACTGATATTCTTAATTGCTATAAGGGCATTTCCAATTCCATGCATGTTATCATACATGCGTCCTCAGCAGTTACACTGGACCAGGTTTGATTAGATATCAATTACTCATAAACCAGATACGTGTCCTATTATCTAAACCACTTTTCTAAGCAGATCAACACAATCTATTATGTAAATGAGTTGGAGTATGAATCTATAAGTAAAAACGGTACTCATACATTGTTTTATCCAGTAATAACTATCTTTGAAGATATTTAAGAGACAATTAAATCAAGCTTTCAGTAATGTATTCTGTACTTTGATTGGTGTAAAGCATTTGCCCTGTTCCTTCCTATAGAATGCCTATAACGAGTCGTTCCTTGACGAGGCTGCGAAGAGAAAAGCTTTGTCCAAGCAGACGTCGCTTCCTCCCAACTTCTGCTTCAACGTGCGGCCGCCAAGCCCCGACCCAAGCTGTCTGGAGGACGATAACTATGGTGAGAGTGGCAAAAGGTCTCGTCTAAGTTAACAATACAAGAACAACGTTGAATGAGACATACGAACTAATAAAAATGAGCTGTATTGCCATGGACTTTCGTATAGCCGAACTAAATCTGCATTATGTTTTCGTTTGAATCATGCCTTACAGTTTACCCTCTTCAATTTCATATTTTCTAATTTCGAGGCCTATATCCCTTCCCAACACCTCCTCCTTTGTTTAATGGTAGCTCTACAATTTCCCCCTGGTAGGTATATGATCTAGAGGTCATGACCGTCCACGTCCTTCATATATGTATTGCAATTCCTCTGTACATATTAATGTGTTGGGTTTTGCCTGTTCATCTACTTGTACAGTTTAATCATTTTCAGAGCCTATTGGTTTGAACCTTGAACACTTCTATAAAAGGCTGTTAGGTTGGTTTGACTATTTTCAAGTAGTCTCTTACATAGAACTTAAATTTCAGTATAATTAGTTACACATGATAACACGTACACAACATAAAATGGTGGTTCAGGACTAACACACTTCATCTATTCAAGAGTCATGCTCTGTGTCTTAATTGAATGTGCACGTAAACATCTTAACTAACACAACAAAAGATGTTATGTAGAGGTGACAAACTTCACGATATAATCTCTGTAAAAAAAGGAAAAGAACCAAAGTTTCCGAGCAGGTAAGTTTTGTAGGAATGTAATGAAAAAAGAATTGGGTTCACATGAAGTGTGTAGGCTACACACAACACAGGAAGCGGTTATTAAATAGTACATTTTATTTTTACTCTAGTTATAACTTATCGTAAGTGTACATGTTTTTTAGTCCAGGCATAGACTATTAACAATCAATAGCATAAAAACACACGTAGCGTCCATATAGATGACATCATCTATAAGCACCTGACAACAAAAGTTAGATACTATTTCTAGAATGATTGTATAACTGTATTTCCTTCATGCATGAATGGCACATGTCTTTCAATGTAACATTGGCTTAGTCATCGCTAATTTGTAATTATATACAAGAAAAACATCCCTTAGCAGGAGAAATCTCCTGCCCATGTGTCTCTTTGGCTTAGCCATGCATTCACCTGTTTACCAGATGTAGACAAAATAACCGTGACTGCCATAGTCAACCCCATCAAATGATTTGACAATAAATCACCTATAAGATAATGTAGCTTGGTCATTTCGAATTTGATACCAGAAGGGGTAACTGTTTCTGTTGGTCTTATAAAGTTTTTATATCTTGCATGCTAAGGTCATAAACGTTTGAGGCTTATTTTGCTCATGTAGAACTTAAATTCCATATGAGCCAAAATTGCTCAGGCCATTTCCAGAGCATTGCACGTAATTCAATTTGACTGCATGTACATAGAAAACATGTTTAACAAAATAACACAATCTTTCATCCCATTAGAGATGTGATGACATTTCATAGTTTAGGTTCATAAATGTACATACAACGGCGCGAAATTTTCCAATTGAGGGGATAGGGGCGCACTTGTCGCCTCTGAATGACACTGTGTTCGTATGTACTTAACGTTTGGCATTCGGTTGTTGCAGACTGGCGGCTGACACCTACTGCCATCGAACTAGCTCTACAAAATGAGTTAGAAGAGCGCGAGAAAGCGGCTGGCTACCTGGACGATGATTACCCGTTGACGCTGGTCGTTCCCCAGCTGCCCGGCCACGACTGGCCGCGCTCGGAACACATCCCCCAGAACACCTCCTGCCCGGCCGCCTTGACCACGCAGGGGGCTGACCACTCGGACTTCAAGCCGCGCTCCCGGGTCGGAGGCCTGGGCTACCTGCCCCGGCAGGACGCGGTCTTCAAGGGCAGCAGCGGGAGCCTGGCTTCGGCGACGAGCGAGCCGCTGTCCTCCCGCGGCTCCAGCACCCACCTCATGCCCTACAGCCCTGGAGGCGACTCGGAGCAGCACTGCCACCAGCTGCACGGCAGTGTGCCCAACCTGCCGGCCGGCCACCCGTCGGAGGGCCGCATGGCGTTGCGGCACCACTCGCAACCCTTGCTGTACTACGCCGAGCAGGCTGCGGAGAGGCAGGGCGCTGCGGCCGCCGCCGCCGCTGCCGTTAACCCGACCGCCATCCTGGTGCCCCCTCCCCCACCGCCGCCGGCCGAGCACCGCTACTCGGCGCACACGAGCGGCTATTTCCCCACGCTACAGCCGCCTGCCCGCGACCTCAGCAGTCCCGTGCAGCCGGACATGCCCCTGACCACCTTCAGCATCGGCGGCGGCGACGACGAAGACGACGACGATGATGAGGAGAGCGACGGGGACGGCAGCGACCAGGACCTGCTCAACCCCAACACTGTGTTCGCCCCGCGGGAGGACGGGGCCCCTGAATCATATCACGCGGCCGACACGGGCCCCAGGCCGCTGGAGGAGGAGGAGGAGGAGGACGATGACCCGAACTCCACGGAGAGACCGGTCACTGTGAATAGCGTTCACTTGGTGGAGAACCCAGAGCGGTGCAACCCCGAGAAAGAGGACTGTGTGTACCGCCCACAGACTGCGTCGCTGGCGTCGTCATCGTCGGCGGCGTCGTCCTCGTCCTCCATGGGCAACAACAACAACAACCAAAGTGGTCACACAGCTAGTCCAGCGTCGACTACAACAGCAATAACTGCCTTGCGGCCGGAGACAGAGACTCTGAGCGCGGGGAAGCCCGCCCCGTGCCACCCGCCGGCGTCGGCCGTCTGCATGGCGGCCGAGTCGACGGCGGCGGCCGCATTGACGAACTGTTCTCTCCGAGAAGAGGAGGCAGAGGAAATCAGTAACCACAATACTCACGCGTCATGTGATGGAGAGCCCGAGAGTGGCGAGACCAGGAACAATTCCCAAACTGTACAGCGGGACGATGAGAGTCCCCTAGCCCGACATGCTACTTGTTCTGCTACTACTACTTCTTCTACTATTACTTCTAACCCCCTACCCACTGCCAACATCCCAGCCACGTCGACCCCTGTACCCACCCGCACCCCGAGCCCTCCCCCGTACGGGGACACATCCATGTACCCCGACACCTCCCCACCCACCTCCCCCGACCAAGAAGCACTGCCCCCTGTCTTTCCCGGGGGTGCGGACACTAACCCTTGCAGTGCTAAGGTCGCCGACTGTACGTCGTCGTTACCCTGTAGTAACCCCAGCCCCAACAAGGTGAGCCCCCCGAGTATTATTACTACCCCCACCCACCACGCAGCTGCCGCCCCCGCCCCTGGAGGCAACGACGGGCGGAGGTCGGCGGCTGGCGAGGACAGCTCCAAGAGGGGCGCCGCCACCATTCCCAATGCCATGGTGATCGACGAAACGGACGCGGAGGGCGTGAGACAGTCGGGCATTGCCTCCAGTACCACCACCCCGGTGGGCTCCAGTAGTAGCCTGACGCCGACGGACAACAGCCGACGGCGGCGCCAGGAGGAAGACGAGGAGATAGCGAGAAGTTCGGAAGAATACGTATGACACCGGGTTGGGCGTTTAGTGTCGGTATTCGTTGTTACGCATGATGTCTAGTTTCCGATGATAAGCTCGTCTGTTGTCCTCAGAAAAGCGGCGTGCTCGTGGTGTGTGCATGCCACAACACGAGGGAGGAGAAACGGGCATTTCACCTGCAGTTGGTCCACCAAGTTATACCAACAGGCCACCTATCAGATCGATTCACATTGCTGACGCCACAGGACGCCACTCTGGTTAGGATATGATAGGTCACGTTCTGGAAGCACCAGGGAGTCCTCCTCCAGGGTGTGACAGGCTGGAGCAGATGTGGTAGCATGTCGGGTTAGGCACAACACAAAGGACACAGGAGGCACTGTCAGAATATGGGACATTACGGAAGTTACCACCGCCCATATGGGGGCAGTTCTGGTACGAGTAAAACTGCGATGAACAGTTTAGTCCTGGGCAGTGGTCCACTCGACACACATTAAAGGTGTCCCAACAAATGGCCGGAATGGCCGTCGTATTGAAAGCCTGGGAACCTTTATAGTTTGGTCACCTAAAAAACCAGCCTGGTTCGATCCCCGCGAGGGGGAAAAGCGTCTTTCAAATTATGACAGAATAAGCAGAGGAGGTGAGGCAATATAATGTATAAAATGTTTAATGCAGACACCTCTTCAAAGGGGGAAATAGATTGTGCTTTCACGAAAAAATTATACAAAAAGAATTAGCCTTAAACCTAATAGAAACACACAACTATCGCAAGAAATTATGAAGTAAGCCGGTGTTGGATGATGATTTGAACATGTGGAGTACAGGAGGATGGTACTGCTACCGCTTGGGCCGGTTTATTATGTATATTTCTCCATGGTGTTCAGATGATGAGTAAGACGTGAGTGTGTCAGCCTTCACTTGGTAATTCGTAGACGAGCACAGGGTTCTGTGTGTGACTAGAAGTAGTGATGAGTATTGTGAGCTTTCACCATGTGCAATCAATTCTATTTTTGCAATCTACGATGTTATCATTAGATCGAATGGTCTTGTTGCAAATTCTGTGTCCAGGCCTCTCTGGAGGAAAGACGCAAGCGGTACACCCAAACTTATTGGTCGTGCAGTTACCAATCTTCCTGTTACTCCATGATATGATATTGAAATGATATTATCGTGTCATTATATATTCCCAGAATGTTCATATTCACACGAGCTATATGTAACCGACATACTAAGAATGAGCGTTGTGCACACATGTTTCCTAACAGTACCCATTCATCCGAGACTGGCTTAAAATGCATTGACTCAAGCCATACCCTCAGGCTGGAGATGGTATAAATAGATTTTGCTATAGCCTACTGTTCGTGTAAAAGCAACTAAAATGCAAGCGGGTACTGGTGACAGTCTTGGCAAAGACTGGGGTTTCTGTGATAGTGGTTCAGAGAAATCCCTCTTCACTGGCGCACTTAAGTGCTGATTATGTATGCAAATTACAAAGGACATTTCAACGGCTGTAAGTGCCGGCTTCCGGTGACCCCTTTCACTATACGGTGCAGAGTTCTGGAATGCCTATCGCCCGTTTCTGATTCCCAATTCTGATGTAAACCTATTTCTTGTATTCAACCAGTATCTGTTAGCTTGTCTTAAAGGTGTAAAACGCGATGGAAGTTATTACCTTTATCTGTCTAGAAGAAGACACAGAGGTGAATTGGGGTCGCCATGAGTTGGTTATAAATATAGGGTGCGATCGATTTGTACATATATATAAATCTATCTATATCTATATATATATATAAAGAGATGAGACATATTGTTCCCTAATGAAGGGATATATAAACGACTGACGTGAACCTTGCAGGCTCGTGTATGTTGCCAAGTTCAATGTAAAAAGAAATAGAGCTGGATTTCGATGGTTTTACAAATTTTGACAAATTTGATATTTCATATATGGACCAACATATATCATTATATATTATCCAAATCTGAACTGCCTTGGATACATTATAGAGAACTGGGGTACGCGAAATCGATGCAAACTTACACTAAGTAATACACAGAGGTCAAAGAGAAGGTCGTGCCAGTCAATTAAATCCACTAAATTAAAGTCATTTAACTACTATGGTATGAAGTCGATTTCCTTCAGTTCAGATTAGAACAAAGTCGACGATAACTCGCAACCTTTTTTGTGTTGGCTCAAGTGGTTACTATAGAACGATGTACATTGATTGCAATCCATTATGAAACAATACGCAGACAGCATTCAATCATTTAAACTATAATTAGCAGAGTCCTGTATCCATGAAGTATATGTAAATGGTTGCGACATTGGGTGATAGTATCTAACAGTAGCAAGCACCTATACCATTACTCAGTAAACCAGAAAGTACGACTGTACTAAAAATGTTTGTAGATTATCTCCTCTATTTGTTTTATATTGCTGTTAATTGTTAATGACAAAGACTCGTTTGTTGTTGCCCTTGATTAACTAAAAAGGCTCTGCAGATGACTTAGTAGGGTCCTCTTCATGTGTATCGATCCCTATGGCATTTATTTTTGTACAGCACTTGGAAAAAAGGAAACAAAGTTAATTGGGTCTTTGGGACAGAGAATGGCATAGTCTGTGACCTTCTAAAGAGTTACAGTTTCCTGACTGCAGTGCAAGGAACAGGTCCTATCACAAATGTATCATATACATACAATGACTGTGCCAAAACAGGGTCCTTTATAATCTAAGTGTGTGACGTCACAGTGTTAGGTGCATCCCGTCAACGTGCTAACTGTATGGTATCCCGATGTGTAAGATGGGAACGAACTGGAGTCACATATAAAGCACGGTTCTTGTTATTTATCGTGAATGTATGAGCAATCTTAGTGTAGAATTTTATTTTTAATTTTCAAGAATTTTCATTTACTGGGGTTTGAATGGTGATACATGTTCGTTATCAAGTCTGCGTGGAGAAGAGCGTTTTTTCTCATCATTAATCAGTGTTTTTTGCCGATGTGCGGCATTGTAGTTGCGCTCACATCAGAGACATAAGAGATTTTGTCTGTTTCCCCCCTCTCTATTTCTCGTATACACTCTAAACCTTTAACCAATCCAGCACCATTGAATCACCCCTGTTTTATACACAGAGAGACACGTTTGTGATTTTAGAGGGTTGTTTGGCATAGGTTTCCCCTAAGTGGGGAAAAAAGCCCACTGGAGGGAGAAATGCCGACTGAAGCGACTGTGATGCCATGAAATGTCAGCATTTTCTTTCCTTAGCACACACTCACACATCAACACATCAGACCCATGCACGCACCATCCTTGTTTGTCGGCGGCCTATTGCAGGTCCTCTGTCGCACGCATTCCTGTTTGAGGTCATTCAATGCAGACAACAACTGAGGGATTATAGCATTGTCTTTCAGACTCTTGAAGCACGAGCACATTGTCCTTCTTCCCATCACCTGTCCTGTGACACACGCATGTTAATATGTCCATTAGGGCAAAGTCCTTAGGGTCTGTACCATGTAAAGTAAGGAAAATATTACAAAAAAAAAGTCTGAAGGAGGAAGAAAAGTAGTTACTTGGTATCATCATTTATTACCATTATCATCATACTCATTATCATTGCTATTGTTGTCGCACTGACGATAATAGCACGAGGAGAATTGTAGTAGGTATTTGGGAACTATGAATATGCATTGTACCTAAACTGTGATGTGGTGGTGTACATAAAGTGACATTTATGATAGGTTAATCATGCCCTGAGACATATCATGTTTGACGCATGTACATCGTGAATTGTGAATGTATGTTGATGCTGTTGTGAGTACAACTTTTCAGTTATAACTAGATACAGTGCGTGGTTATGACCTTTGTTCAAATGCAGATTTTGAATGTCCCCAGAATAAACAAGATATTAATCTACTATGAATTTGATTTTACCTTCTAGTTAGAATAGACTAAATGGATTCAAACGTAGAGTTTCTCTGACGTCATCGTTGTACATTCTAACGTCAGACTCAGATGACGTTTCCAATGTAAATTCTTAAACCAGTGATGTGTATAATCTGTCTTTTTACAATGTTTTCATTGTGGTATAACCACACGCAGAATACACAAAACAGTCTGGTCAAATGAGAGGGTTTTAACGTTGATCTAATCATTATCATAGGTAATTAGTACGCCCTGGATGGGGCGTATTCTATATACGTGTTCAGATTTACTGTTCCTGATGCACTGCAGCAGAAATTACGAAAACAGGTAACAAAAGGACTACTTTCTTGCACGTGGAAGGTTTCACAGTGGTGAGGATGTCCCTTAGAAGATCTGACCCGGAAAGTATATTGAGCTATGTTATTGACTTTAGGCTGTGGTGCACTCTAACACCGTGGTTCGTACAGAACCCTGTCATTTCTGATGTTCATGACTAATTAGTGCTTATTTTACGTTCATTGGCTGGCCCTTTTCTTTTCCAATAAAATCAAAGTATTTGTGAATATCTATATACCGTGCTTGAAGCTTGATCCTACTAAGTTTATGGTTTGTCCTTCAGAATTGAAATTGAACCAGATTCAGTGAATTGAGGGAGTAGGAAGGCCATGTCACTGCATGCTTGGCTCTCACATGTCACCTTGACTGCTCTTCTCTAGCATATAGAACACCTTCAATTAGCCTTTTAGCCTACGGTTAGTTGTGTCTGTAGCCCTAAGCGATTGTGTATCTATAGAAGCCAATCCTTTTGGGGACAATTGTCTGGTACGTTAACATTCTACAGTGGTTATTACGTACTAAAGAGTTTTTATCCACTTTTTTCATCATAGTTAATGTTGGAGGTCGCCGCTAGATGGCCGCTGTATTTATGACGTCACCGGAAGTGGTGTTCCGGAAGACGTCATATTGGACATTCAGTGGCCATGATTTCTTGCTCATGCAGACAGAGGTCTAGATTCTATTAGACTTTTTGAAGCGGTAGACAATTGTTTCAAATAATTGTTGAGATATCGTTATTGACGTTAACTTTGATATCTACCCTGTCGTCGGCATGCGTGTTTTATCCCTACAACTCCCAATCCCCTGTACCTACACCCAAAAAAGGAAAGGGCTATAGAACCTATCACGGAGGAAGGTGGTTACTGGAATGGCCATTATACCAAAAGAGTATTAAAACAAATCTATACTTATATATTAGGAGACTTTCCTCAAATCCATCATGAGTGTCTGTGTCTGCCCAGTCAGTGAGTGTTGACGTTCAGTTTTGGTCACTCTTCACGTATGTTAGACTAAATGTTATTTGACCAACCTTTTCACCACGGTCCGGCTTCCAATTGCCAATTTCCACTCTTTGTGTAGCGGACGGTAATGAGTCGTATCACTTTTCTCTATAAGTCAGTCGGATAATATGCACTCTTACTCTGCACAGCCTTTCTCACGTAATGACTCATACACACACAGAAAGATATTATATATATACACACATTCTGCACCGAGGGGTAAGGGATATCACGAGAAGCCCATAAACAGTTATGTTTATATTTTTGCTAACTTATTTTTCATGATCTTGTCAATAGCTGTAAGTATTGAGGGTTCTTGTATTTTGATATTGTACGAAATCTTGTTTAAGAACTACGCCAGTCAAGAGAATGTAATATGAACATCAGGGAAGACACAATTTTATATAAATAAAATGGTATGAAAAGACTTT
This sequence comes from Lepidonotus clava, assembly GCA_936440205.1. Classification (NCBI taxonomy): domain Eukaryota; kingdom Metazoa; phylum Annelida; class Polychaeta; order Phyllodocida; family Polynoidae; genus Lepidonotus; species Lepidonotus clava. Next base: position 29,588,948 of record OW387135.1, read on the forward strand.
GAGATTTTGTCATCTATGCTGATATATAATATTTGCATTAATTGTTGTACTCTTTTTATGTACTGTCTTGTGGCATGACCAGTTCAAATGAATCGGGACGGCTTCATACTATTTTTAGCATTCCTTCAATCTCCAATAACACTAAGCCTTGATATTACACGAACATATTACACCGTCCCAATAAGCAAGTGAAAACCATGGAGTCATCATGTATTCAACATTTTGTCCTTGTTTGACTATTTCCAATTACAATTAAAATTACAGCTAAATGCTGAAAAACCTTACCTAATGTCGTAATACATGATGCTACGTATACCCAAAAGGTTTTTCTTTTACAATGACCATGCAGAATTATAATCCAATTTGATTTAGATCCTTGCGATCAGACCTTATGATCAAACGTGCTATGTTAAAATCTTACATAACACATTAATTCAGGCCAAGTCCCGGCTAACGGTTTTGAAAAGTTCTTAGAGGTAATCCTTTATTAGTCGCTACAGTATCCACAATATCAGAGGGGAGCCTTAACACGGGCTTATGGCTTAATGTAGAATGCACCCACCCCTTAATAAATATAGCCAACGGAGTTGGTGTTCGGAAATTCAAAGTGAAAACATGAAGGGAATTTATAGGAAAAACACCAGCAGTAGGTCACATATGTCTATACGTCGTCTCATATGGGAAAGAGCGATACGTTTCGTTTACAAATCACAGTATATCGAAATACCATTATATTTCTATTTCTAACTAAACTTTCAGGGAATTCCTTTTCTTTTAACCTTGTATTTCAATATGACGTAACCTATTATCAAGCAATATAGTGCACCATTTGATAGTTCAAAGAAAGGTCACGTCTGGTAATGCCATTATTAGGGTAAATTACTGTCTCTATTTAAACAATAGATTTGCTATGTCAAATATAATACATATTATAAGGCTTTAGACAGTCAATAATGGGGATCATTTGGTCATGTGTGTCGAATAACAGTTTACATAATTTTCAAAATTATCCAAAAATATCAAGTCTGAAACAGCATGAGTTAGTTTTGACCGAATCCACTGCGAAATTAAGAGAGAGGAGGTACATCAGATTGGTCGTGTTCAGGTTTCACTCCTTACTTTGAAATACGAATTCGGCGCATTGGGCGGTGAGATTCAGGGAACTGTGTATATTAAGCAACTGATGTGAAATACACTTTTATGACTAGGGGGGAAATACAGTGGTCAACCTGGTCCTCACCTCCTTCTCCTTAAGATATAAACAGATAAACCAAAAATCGAAAGTGTAAAAGGAAAAAGAAACAATGTTATGCGCTTGCATGTAAATGTAATAGGCTGCCATCGAACCCCCTCTAACACGCCCAATCCTAATGTTATTAGATCCTGTGTGAAAGACACAAACTGTTACTCCTTTTTCAAAAGCAAATCAAAATAACATTATAATCAAACAAGTTCAACAGTCTTTTTCCTCATCATTAAGACAGACAGAAGTTGTCCAGCAGATTCATTTTTGGACAAACACGAGCTTGGAGATCACATGCACATAACCTTGACAGAGCTTTCCGGCGAACACAATGTCATAGTTAACCTGTAAAATAGATATTTATATTGTTCCCGATCTTATAATATTGGCATGAATCTGATCTCTCAGTAACTAGTGAACATTAGAATTCAACTGTTCCTATACGTCTTTTGAATACCAGTCAAATGTAGTCAACCTTCCGTCTTCTGTCATTATTACACTCCTGTTGCAACACACTACCAGTACCACAGACTTGAAGGATGTAATGCATCTGCCTCCGCACAGATTAGTCAAGTCCGCGATCCGTCTTACACCAAGAGTATGCCAGTAAAATCCTCACCTAGTTATCCTGTGTTATGCAAAAATGTGTCTCTTCAGTTTTACATCGTCACTATTTCCCTTTCTATATTGGTATCTTCGAACCAAAATTGTTTGAAGCATTATTCCACACATGATATAACTGGTTGGTTTTTTTCGCCTTAGAGAATTGAACGCGCACAACTTAATTCGGCAACCTACATGCACATGTTTTTTTCATATTAACATACAGCCATGTCAAAATATCTTCCATGGATCTGTGACATTACTTTCCAGTCACTAATGAGGATGATTGTACAGCTTTTTCAAGAGTATGGCGCTCTGCTGGTGGACAGACCTGAACGAAGCGATTTGGATATGGCTTCTTATTGGCCCAGTTGGGAACAAGACCTCTATGGAAGGGTTCGCTCTGCAGGGTCATGAAAAGGTACATAGACATATTCCTATACTGGTTGTTATAATAGATCTATATTTATATACCTTAATAATGGGCTATCCTGTTCTCGGCCACGATGGGCTGGAGGAGGACTATCTCTGAGCGGTTGCCAGTCGGGCTTTGGTGTATGGTGAGAATGTTTCCCTCCGGAGTGAGGCCAATAAGTCGAGGGTTCAGTCGGAACGCCCGACTGTTCTTATCTAAGACGATAAGCGGCTGCATGACCCTACCTCCGGCAGGTATGATAAAGACGTTATCCGGAGTGGCCACCAGCATATTCCCTATACGGTCAACAAAGATCCCAGTGCAGGCTTGGGGGATCTTGGTAGAATGCAGGACCGCCCCATCATATCCGTACACCCGCACGTAGTGGCTGGAGCCGTGTTGGTAGGCGAGGGCAATGTGGCCGCCGTGAACCGACATGTTGAACATGTCCGGCCCGCTGCCGCCCTTGTCCGTCGACTCGAATTTCGACACGAGCTTGCCGTCCTCGTCGTAGATACAGATCTGTTTGGTGCGCATGTCGTTGATGACGTAGCGTCCCTGGTCGTCGATGGTGAAGGAGCCGGGGCTGGGGTAGATGCTGAACTGCCCCACCTGGTTGAGGAGCCCCGCGCCCTTGAAGGTCTTCACCCAGCGGTCGGCGGTGACGGCGATGTCGCCGCTCCTGGTGATGCCCACCCCTGCCGGCCGGGCCACCTCCAGGAGGAGCACCCTCTGCTGGAAGCGCCCCGTCTTATCGCAGATTAACAGCCCGTGGTTGGCGTAATCCGTCACCACGTAACGACCTGTGGGCATGACGGCGATGCCCGACGGCTCCTTGAGGTAGGCCGTTGTCTTGTACCGGTACACGATCTTAAGACGGGTCCACAGCTTGTTGATGATGTGACCACGGTCACCAGCCTCTATGAAGAACTTGTGGATGTTGACCACCGGCTCGTTGGTCACCTCGATGTTGCCGAGTATAGCGTTGTTGGTGAGGACGAACTCCAGGGACCGGAAGTCGGTGATCTCCACGGGCCGGATGTCGACGGCCAGCGCGGCCTTGACGTCGTTCTCCAGCTTCATGGCGTCGACCACCAGCTTGTCGTCTTTTCCCACGCTTAGGTCGTGCTCCACGGTCCTACGGAGGCCGTTAATCTGGTCGTAATCCGACTTCATGTTCTCCTTCCGGTGGGTCAGATTATCCAGGTAGTCGTCGAAGTGCGAGTCCATCGTGTGGGTCATCTTCTCATGCTGCGTCTTCAGCTGCTGGGCCAACTGGTTGACCTGCTCGTTGACTTTGACCTTCATCTTCCTCCGGGCTTGCTCTATGTTGATCTCCAGGTCCTGGATCTTCTTGATTTCAGTATTAATATTAAGCAGCTTGCCATCCAGGGTGTCGACGGCGCTCTGCAGGAAGCGTCGGCTGTGGCGCACCTTGTCGCGGATGTCCTCGATGTTGTGGCCCTTGTGGTCGATCATGGTGCAGTTGACGCAGATGAAGTCGCTGCACGTGTCGCAGTAGTACTTGATCGGGGCGAAGCGGTGGATGGCGCACGTCGGCACGTTCATTGCCCTTTTCTTGGAGACGATCTGGTGCTCAGCCGTCACGCGCGTCGTCCGGTGCTGGTCAGTGCACGTCTTGCACATCTGCATGTCGCATGTCATGCAGTAGGAGCTGGATGCCTTCCGACGACCTTTCAAACGACACACGTGGCACTGGTCGCCCTCCAGCATCGGCCCTGGAGGAGGGGCCTTTTTGGCCGGAGCATCCTTAATGGCCAGCGCCGAGAAGCCCTGGGGCTGCGTGCTCCCTTGGCGGTATTTTGACATGTCGACGACTCTATCTAGAGCTGTTCCAGCCATCGGGGAAATATATTACAGACTTGCCACAAAACCGTTTCACCAGATTGATTTTTGTCAAGGTTTACGTTACCACCTCCGACTCAATAAAACAATATAGCTTGTAATCTTACCAACTCCAAGTAAATCTGGTCAATGGTAATCCACAATTACTGCCCCGTCTTAACATTCCTAGGAGTTCTTTTTATAACGAGGACGTGATCTTCAAAGTACTAATACATTTGGTGGGTAGTTATGAATAGTTCTCACTGAACAGAGTTATCGTTGCATCCTGAACTTCGATCCACTCCTTGTTGTGTCCATAACGACCCCTCATAAGCCATGAGGTGAGGTCGACTGAACATGGAGTCCCATGTATACACCCAGCAAGCCTGGCGACTCCACTGCTACTGTTAAGTTTTCAGTATGACGCTGTGCTATATACAATACCATTGAGTAAACACTCCTTCAATACACGCTCAATAGCGGATTGACTGACATGAGTTCAACATTAGCGCTACAGCGTGATTGTCCTAAAAATCAAAATGTTGAATGTCAGCATATTCTGATGTCGTTTGGTATCATCCAGTAAGTATGTAATGGCTCCATGTGGAGTGTCTTTTTTGGTTTCCTCTCACCTGAGAGTTGTGTTCCGAGCTGTGGTTTTCCCACGGCACTAATCCACAGGCAGGTGCTCGGTAGTGACCACCTCACCTGTCCATGACTAAAGCTACTCCAAGGCTCTCCAGGTGATCGATAATCTCAGCCAGAAGCATTGGGCACCCTGGAGGAATTAAGCCTGACAAAGCCCTATACCGTGAACTAAAGTAAACCCAGTGAAATGGACATTAATATTGTCGTTAATTGTGGTTTTGAAACGCTCTATGAGTTAAGTTGAGTATATTTTTATGATTCATGTCTGGGGCAAAAAAAAGACAAGAGGAAGTTTGATTTTTCGTTGTATAGTTGTAGCATTCAAAATTCCAACTAACACTAGGCAACGCTGTATGCCACAGGTTGATTCTGTATTCATGCACCATTTCCCAAACAAAATTAAAGTTATCTTAGTAATCCTATTTATTCTATAAAAAGTCTATAATTCAGCCTAAAAACAGACTTTTTTTTTAAATAAAATAAGTCGGATAAAGTACTATTAGGTGATAACCGGCATAGATATTCGTCCTACCCGTATAAAAAAAAGTCTGCATTTATGAAACTGAATGTATTCCCTTTGCCGAGGCCGATACACGTAACATATAACTCATCTGGAAGGCATAGATTATTAGAAGTAGCAGGCAGGGTTAGTTTACATGTCGGCCTTCTTATTTAATGCGGTAAATGCATCAAGTCCATTCTTAGATTAAGTGCATTTTCCCGCCTATGTTGCTCCTCTCAGCAGGAATAATATTTGTATATAAGGCTGCACTTGAATGCCGTGGAAATCCTGGCCCAAGTACCTGTTGTTTTGGTGCTGCCAATCCACACACCTGGGCCCATGACCAGTCTATTTTGCTGAAGAAACATGGTACTCGTTCGTTAAGATCAATACACTCTTGTATTGAAACCATTATACAAAGCTTGGTCGCAGACAAAACAATATTTCATTTATCGATGATGGAAATAGTTCCAGAACATTCAAAACAGCTTGGGAGGTAACTACATAATGAAACCTTTTTCGTATTTCGCAAACCAGGTCTTTACCAGGTTTATTGAGTAAAAATCATTGGTTTTCATGTGAACAAAAATTAATGTGAGTGAATCTTTTTAGAAAAGGACAGGTATGCGAAGAGCGTTTTAACGAAACAGCACTTTTATAATAAAGAGAACCTGTGCTAACTTTAAAGGATACACCCCTTTGTTTACACAGTATTCAATTCCTGACAGCCTCCCCCTACTTCCTCTTGTCCTTTACTGGAACGTGCCTGATGAACAATGTACAAGAAATCGCTAGGCCTACATGTATTTGCAACAGGTTGCCAATATTGTCTTTGAAACATTGGTCTCTTCTGGTAAGCTGGTATTACGGCAACCCATCTACATCCAATCAATTATGCTATATACTTATTCATCATTTCTAACACTTATGGAGCCTACCTTTAACCCTTTCGCTGCTAAATATGTCATTCTACAGTTCATAATTACAAAGATATTTGCCAAAATATGAAAATTAGTCTTGAAAATGTCTAAAACTCAAATTTTCTCTAGATTCCTCTGCTATAGTTAGTTTTTATGTAAGTTAGACGAAAACGTTCCAAATGCTGGCACCCTGCCAATTCTACAAACTTGTCTATGTTGGTAATATCTGCATTATGTTCCATTTATTGGTTCCCATGGTAACCATCAATTGCTGAAATATCTATTTTATTTGTTTCAAAGAGAACAATAAAGGTTTATTGTATTCAAACAAAAAAAACTGTTTTGTGATTATCATAAATGAAACCAAAGTTATGACATTTTGAAAATCATATAATTTTCCAAAAATTAACAAATTTCTATCAATTTTAAAAAAGATGGCAAAATCAACTTTGTGTATATCATTACAAGGTTGGTTGATTGCAATTCTGCTATTTTCTAATGAATTGACACTAGAATATTCAAATGGCCATATCTCTGGTTCTAAAAGGAATTTTTGAAAAATTCTTTCAGTTTCTGAAAGCCCAGCTCCTCTTCTTTAAATGCTCTTCCTATGGGATTTTACTATAGAGCCACTTTTGTGGCTTCCCGCGGTGAAAGGGTTAAAGGGACCTAACATTTTCCCTATACATTAGTCTGTTTCATTATGTACTGTGCATAACCCATGCCACACAAGCTCAAAGAGGAACATTAAAATGGCAAAAATTGGGAGAGTTAGGTCGAAAATAACAGTTTTATTAAAAATAAATTCATAATAAATTAACAAAAGAACATATATCATATCTGATTAAATATATGGATTTACAAGGTTTTGAGCAACAACTTTTTCGCGAACTATATGTTAATCTATCAAATATTAAGCCTCCCATAGGCATCCATAGTAAAGCTATATTTGTCCATCGTGTGGAAATTGAAAATTGCCATTATTTATGATTCACCTCGTGGTTTAAACAGTATCCTACAGGTGGCACTATCACACTCAACACTTCAAAGGACTCTCCAGATGGGGCTTCACTCCATAAACATAAACCAAGCATATAGACTATGGCACAGGTGGTCTGCACCTGCTCTGAGACCACTTCTCACCAACCAATCACAGATCGGCCTTGCTCTGATCATCCAATCAGTCTCCACTCCCTGCCTCCCAACAGCCTTCCAGACCACTTATATACCCCTGCAGATCACTGCTCTCATCAGATTGGTGAGGAGGACGAAATCCCAACCACCATGCCCTTTTTATAATCATTTTATACCAACGAGGACTTTATTATTATCATGTTCATCTTTTAATTATCTATTATTGTTTTAAACTTACATCTTGTACATATATTTATACATCCCTTTTATCTATTAAAATTTCCAAACCACGACGTTGTTGAGTCATTAGGTAGGATGCGCCGCTCATGTGCGCATCAGCAAATGGTGCGATTGCCATTAAGATATTAGCAAATATGGTTAGATTCCTTAGATAATCTTAGAATTAAATGGACTCAAATAGCCTTGAATAGGACTGGCGCCATGCTACATAACTTCTATGGTAGGCCTATAGGCTGTCCTCAAATCGACATGAACAATTCCGAATTCAAATGCTTAAACTTATGACTAAAATCTGAACTATAAAGACATAAATTTCTTCTCAAAACACACAATTGAACGCCCATTCCAAAGTTAAGTGTGAGGAAAACGAAAATAATGGAAAAAATGTCTTCATTCAATATGGGTTGGATGCTATGTTAAACATTTATCATGCCACACCCAGCTTGACGTGTTGAATCCCACATCACTCCAAAGGTCCCCAGATGTGGGTCAGCGCCCGGGAGGTCGTCGACCTGCGGCGAGTCAGTGGGGGAAACATGATACAGAAAGAGCTCAGCTCACAGCTTCCACTCATCACATGACAGCCTTGAACCAACAGTCTAACAGTGCCTGCTGAGGCTCAGAGAGGCTGAGGCTTGCTATCAGTGGAGGATGTGACTCTAATTGGTTCAATTCTTCAACCATAACCACTCTTCTGCTAATCAAGATCGCTGTGCAGGTCTACTTAGAACAATATACACATGCTGGGAAATTGTCGCTGGTTGCTGCGAAAAGCTTATTTTCCAGAAGGCGTTACATTTTCTGCCCGTGGTGTGTCGCTACAGGGACGTGCGAGGCTGGAACCACGCGCGATCCAGTTTGGTTTCCATGGCAACCGAAACAGTCAAGCTACCAGCATTGTCCTCTGCTCTACCAGACCCCGAGGTATTGCCACGACGTCCGGGGAAGTAGGGTATCCTTTTCCCCTAACCGTTTTTTTTTACACGAAGGATACATTGGAGCAAGGTATCTATCTGATTTCGCATAAGTTTAGTGAACAATTAGGCTTTCTTCTTTGAATCTCATCTTCATCATCAGCAACCAATACATTCATGGAATCGTGTCGGCAGCTACCAGGGATTATATGAGGTTGGATCTATGTAGAAACCCACATCAAATAACGATATCAGGTAAGTTGAACATACACTTCGTAGCGAAATATTCTTAGTTTTTGTGGCTTTGGTATCTTTGAATATAATATAATTATAGCACTTGTTTTAGGTCTATTGCTTGTCCAGAACATTGGCAATTTGAATTACAAGCAAGGTTGCTGAGTTATTGCACAGATGATAAATGAAGATTTTCTGGCATACATACGTATTGCAATACCAAGCATTAGTGATTTCCCCGGTACTGCTTAAATACACTTATTTACTGAAAGGGAAAAAGAATCGAATTGATATTCACTGTTCCTGGAGTAGATCAATGATCTTTACCACAGCCCTTGTTACAGGCTGTCATCTGGCCCAAGTTAAGGAATAACGTATACGTAAAGAGAGTTAGTTTTAGAGGTATAGGCACGTATATATCAATGCGTAGTTGTTGTAGGCAGAGTTTCCTGGAAGAGAAGACCTATGTGGGAGTCTGTAGTCTGATATCTCTGCACAGAATCCCACCTGAGAGCACAGCTAATTTCCTCTCATAAGAACGGCTTCCCACAGGGTATTGTGGGTCAGCCACTGCCACAGGGAGTCCGGAAACAAACTAAAAAGAAAGGTTATTTATAATGTCTCTCTCCTTTATATTATAAACCTTTTGGACAAACATTTCTTCTGGAACATAACAACTGTTGTAATTACGATTTTCAATTTTGATATGTAATTACGATAGTCGAGCGATGAAATATTTTGTCTTAGTAAAAGTTTCATTAATAGTCTAATGGGTACTGTGTTGTAAGGATGAGACAATTTGATGATATTTTCTACTTCAACAGTTAGAAATGTGTACCATTCCATATTGAATTCATAGATAAACCCCTGATAATGTTGCCTACTGTCTATACTCTTTCTTTATTGTTACCAATACTTCTCCGTTTACCAGTTTTATATTGAATTGAAAAAAACATGTTTTTCTTCTTACCACCATTTTCTCTTCGATTTTCAGTAAGACCATCAAGATGGTGAAACCCTTCGCTCTAATGCCCGGCCCTAAGGGCCTGCCCTTCTTTGGTTCTGCCCTGTCTTATTCTAGGTTTGGTAAGTTACCTTTCTCAGGTTTCCATATCCAGAACTTGTTAATATACACAGTAGACAATGAAGAAATCTCAACTTACTCCAAAATACTCCTAAGATATTACAACTAACCTTATTGCGGCAAAGGCTCACCCGGGGGTCTTTACATTCCAAATAAAATTGTTATAATTATATGTTGAATATTCAGGATGCGTTTTATCAGAAGTAGACTGAATATACTCAACAGTTTTGTTATTTTCTTTCTTTCGATATGGTTATTATGTATAGGCTATGACAAAAACTATATAATTATATCTGTTCTGAAAAAATACTATTACATACAATTACAAGTTGGCAGTTAGCAGACAACCAATTCTATTGAATACCACCTGACCAAGGTAGCTTTGCCTTATACAGCTATAACACTTCTCACCATTATGCCCACATCTAGGTAAGTTCTCATTTGAGAGGTTGCACGAGGCCAAAAGGGCCATGTTGGCGTTGCACGGCCCCCTGTATAAGGAGAAGCTCGGGCCCGCCGCCTGCCTCGTCCAGGTCTTCAGACCGGAAGACGCCGAGACGGTGTTCCGGTCGGACGGCAAGCTACCCCTCCGACCGCCCCTCCCCATCACTATAGCCGCCCACAAGAAGGACGGCTACCCGCTGGGCCTAGGATCTCTGTGAGTGGGATATATGGGTCAATTTATATGGTTTTGATAAATGTATATACTCACGATCGTTCTGGTAGCAGAGGGCGTAGGTGTAATTGAATATAGAACTTATAGGAGAAAATTAATTATAGTGATGATTATGGAACTAAAAATGATTCTAGCCATGGGCATTATTCAATTTTGGATTTTACATGTTTACCAGTTTACACTCGAGTAATAAATCTAAAGTATGTGTTTCCCCCTTCCATCAGACGGTATAGGATGCTGTTCTTTGCTGATGGTCTCTCATTTTCCCAATGATTTATAATCTTAGTCATTCAAGAGGTATATCTATTATATAGGGCCGGGTATTATCCCCTCCAACCATTGCGAACCTTATCTAAAATGATGCCTTTGAAGGTGCCTGTAGTCCAAAAATCACATCCACATCAATGTGAAATAATACCAATCACTATTATCAGCTGATTATACCGAATTGTACATGTATGTATACCGCCGATGAGCTGTTCTTGCCTAGATATAAATAAATATCATAGTCGCAGACCTTTCATAAAGCTCGATGACCTAAAGATATTACATTGCTGCATGCACAGTATTTAATTCTGTATCTCTATTTATATACGTAGAAATGGTGACGCCTGGTATGACCTTCGAAAGGCTGTTCAGAAGCAGTTAATGCATCCTAGAGCTGGTGCCCGTTACCTTCCCGCGCAGAATGCAGTAGCAGACGACTTTTTAGCAGTTCTGGAGCAGGAAATCAGCAAGGATGGATACATACATGACTTCATAAGCATCATAACAAAATATACAATGGAATGTAAGTTGACACCTTATGCTGTTATATAAACGAAGAGTGACTTTGCAGCATCCTTAACACTATGTGAAACCATAGAGCTAGAGAATAGTTGGTGCGCTCTATGATGTATGGTAAAACTAAGTACTCGGTTTGCTCAGTTGCATAATTTCACCACCTTGCATATTGAGATTATCAAAATGGTTGAACTATCGTAGTTTGCGTATAATGCATTGAATAATGTCTTTATATTGTTCCCATATAGCTATAGCTACAGTGTGTTTCAACACGAGACTTGGCTGCCTTAATTCTAAGTTGGAGGTTGGATCTGAAGCGCACCAAATGGTGACATCATCAACAGCAATGTTTCAGGCAGTGCAGAAGACAACGTTTGCGTTCCCTTGGTACATGCTATTTAGGACGCCTCTCTACAAGCAGTTCATTAACGCCAACAACATATGTCATAAGTAAGTAGCCATTCACATCATTAGATTATTCCTTGACTGATCAAATGAACACCATTAAAGCCAACAACATAACTATGTCATAAGTAAGTAGCAATCCTTTACTGATCAAATGAAAACTCTATATTATATAATTATTGCCTTCATTTTTTACTAAGAAGAATATTTATGATTTTGAATTTGCAATATTGTGTTGCCAGAAAATATTCTTAATCGTCATTTGCATTCCCTCATTAGAATTATGAAATAATTACATGGGAACTTTAGAATGCTCTTGCTTCCTGAAGTATACATGTCTAAACTTACTGCCTATTGCTTACTGCCTACTTGTCATTACTGATTATGTTTTAAGCATTGCTTACGGACATCTGAATGCTGCAATGGAAAGAAGGGGTTGTCCTGTCAATACAGGATCCAGGAATAGTGAGGAAGGCGAACAAGCACAAACATTTCTAGAAACGTTGACCGTGACCAATCATCTCCAATCCGAACAAGTAGTCGGAATAACGACTGATCTTTTCATCGCTGGTATAGATTCGGTGAGCTATTGTCAGAATTTCTATAATAACATTATTCCTTCTTGGTTTTTAAAGACATCGAGCTTAGATCTCGACCTTGTCAAATACTTATCAGTTCGGTGAGATAAAACTGAGACAAAGGAGGGTTGCAGGGAAGCAGCATGGGGCTGCGAACGGCAAGGGGGGGTGGCCATGGCCCGGGCTTAGAGAGTAGCTCAATTTCAAGCTGAGTTAATAACAAGGTAATGAGTTAAGACTTATCTTAGTACTTCAAAACGCCAATACTAATCTTTTCAAATTGACAAGCATTTAATAAGGATGAGTTTTCAGTGAAGCACATGCAATTGATAACCAGAACTAACACATAATGACCGATACATCTAGGGCTGCATGTATGACCATGATAAACCTATGTATTATGTTTGATATTGATTATTCTGTTTGCAATTGCTTCAAATTCTTTACCAGACAGCGAATGCTCTGAGTTTTGTGGTGTACAACCTCGCGCGGCACCCCGACAAGCAGGAGGCGCTCGCCCAGGAGTTAGACCGAGTACTTCCGGTGGGCACTGACGTCACATCAGAGGCAATAGAACAGCTGGTCTACATGAAGGCATGCGTCAAGGAGTCATTCAGGTTGGTGGTCAACAGCTCAAATGTTGAAATCGCTGATCCCACTTTTCTTTCTCAAGTATACATGTATAAGTTTTGGCATAGAATTGCTGGTCCTTGAAATGACGGGTCGTTGCAATGACATTTCAGGCATGAGCGTTTAAGGTCTTTAATGACATGATAGCAATGATAATATTGCTAAGATTTTTAGCAGTTCATTCCATACTGGTGCCAATCCAGAAATAATTATCAATGTTACTTTCAAAGACATACCATGGGGTATACAATTTTATGTACTCATTAATATATATCATGTTAGAACAAAAATGGTTGCCAGTTAGTTCAGAGCTGGTACATGACTTCATTATACATTAGGGTGATACAAGTAGTTAAGAGTTTAACACAGGGCGATACAAACCTGGGTGATAACCAGCCTTGTATCGCTCTACAGGGCGATACATAAACTTGTTATTTTTCTAAAATTCATAAAATTTGAAATCATTAACCCCTTCAACCCTCTATTCCTGAGAATATTAGGTAGAAAATATCTGTAGAGAAGAGAAAGTAAGCTTTCAAATGCTGCAGACATTTTAAAAATAATTATTCATTTTAGAAGCTAAGATATGGTTGTAAGAAGTGCCCTATCTCTTGTATAATAGAAACATCCCAGTCCTGATTATCATATTACTTTCCATGTTATGGCAACTTGAACTTGACCATATTTAGTAGGAAAAGAAGGCATATCTAATTATAGAAAATGATAGAAATGTAATAACTTTTGATTCGGAAGGTAGTTTCTCTATCTGTTTAAAGTTTTAGATGAACAAAGATATTTTCTACATTATCCATGACAAATGTTCTATTAACCATTAATATTCTTTTTTCTGTAACCATGGTAACTTAACAACATTTCTTAAACATAGAATTTCCAAGAAAAAACATTCCATTGCAAATTTGCCATAATGCCTCATTCATGAAAATTTGGTTATTTCTGCAAACGCCATTGAATTTTCTGCAAATTTTCATATAAGTCAAGTTTTCACACAAAATTACCTAAGGAATATGTTTTTCCAAATAATTCCTTAATTATTGCAATTGAGAGGGTGATTTCGAGGTTTTGGCATATTTGCCCTAAATTGGGCATGATGTCCTGTACTTAAATATGTGTTCTAAAAGGACTAATTATCTTTGAAGGATAATATAAAAAGCTGGAGATTCCTTGGAACATTAGGAATATTTTGATATTTACCTTTTGACTGTAGGATAAATACTCATTTTGCAATTAGAAAATAACCATAACCTTAGGTTCCAATTTATGGGTAACAGCCATGTGGTGGCCAAATATGGCCTTATGGGGTGGAAGGGGTTAAGAAATAACAAATATAAAATATGCATACAGCCCATCTGCACAATGTTCCTATAGCTACATTTTACTTGTTACTGTTTGTGGATTTGATGGATATATATAATTATATATAAAAAAAAAACGCCGTGATAACCGCCCTCGTACTCCCTTCTCGGTTGGTTATATGTATTCTGTGCATGTCGGCCTAATACTGGGTTCTACATCTTTCCTCCTGCTCAGACTAAACTTTCCAATAGAGGGCGGCACAACGCGAATTTTGCAGCGTCCTCTGGAGCTTAATGGCTACGAGGTTCCCAAAGGGGTACGTGAAAGTATTGAAGATTAAGCAATTCAAAGCAATGCAGGGTCAAAATTCTTTAAACTGATATAGATTCCATGATCCTATGGTGGATTATTGTTGAAGCCAAAATCAAAACACCTCTATTTTCATGTCTTATGGTTATTGTGAACCTGCAATAAGTGTTTTAAATATACTTATAAAAACACATGTTGTTATTTATTCATGAACACAATAATTATTGCATTCATTTCCCTATGTATAAGACGTTGATAAACTCAAAAGTGGCCCTCGTTGCCAATGTACCACCTATGATATTAAATGTTTCCATTTCAGACACTGATCTGCATGAACAACCAGACCATGTGTCTGAGTGAGCAGTACTTCCCCCACCCAGAACGCTACCTGCCGGAACGCTGGTTGAAGGATGGTGCAGCCACCAAACGGCCCTGTCCGCCCTTCGTCATGCTGCCCTTCGGCTTCGGCTCCAGGATGTGCATTGGACGGCGGTTTGCAGAACAAGAAATATACCTTGCTCTTATCAAGGTAAATGTTGATTGATATAGGAAAATGATTACAGTTGTTTAAAAGAATTATAAGGCCAATCCCACATTGGGTATATCCAAGGGTTGGACAGGACCTGGACAAGGGTCAGACAAAATTAGTGTATAAGCCATGCAACCTTGTTTCCTAGAGTTGGGATTACTGGAATAACTAGGAGTTATGTTTTTCTATATCCCCATGTACTGATAAAACATTATGGTTTCTTATACTTTACTAATTGACAGATTTGCATGTTTTACCAGCCAATCAATATGCTGCACTTTAGGGAAATATGGTCGGACATTATAGGTTGGGCTGACAGGCTTTAACATTGGTTCCTATGGGGAAAAGGGGAAAATATATGAAGCTGTATTCTAAAACTTTTAGGAGCGATTTGTCAACCAATCCACCATGGCTTGTTTTGTTTTACACTTCTATCTTTGGGGATTAAATCAGAAAGAAATTGCTATGAAATGTCATGGTAAAATTTGATGTTGATGTATACAGCTGCAGGGATGGGCTTATTAATAACAGAACTTGCACATTTAAGCCGCTGGGGGCTTTACTCAATATCTTAGCTTTAACGTGGCCAGTTGCAGTCCTTTTCTTTTAAAATCCATTTTATAGTCCGCAGGTTCTTAAGTATTATACAAAACAGGTGTACGAACTGTACCTAGAGATTGAAACGTTGTGTCTAGTTTGGAGGCAGCTGCAGGTGACTTCAATTCTATGGTAACCATGAAATGACCTTAGGACTATGATCCACTATAATTATGTCAATATAATACAGATGCGATTGCCCAGATATTGACTTGATTTACTAAGGCCCTATGAATCTCTTGATGCTTAAGCTTAGTGTGGTACATTTTCATTCTTGATTTGAAGGATTGTGACGTAACTATACCCATTGTTAAATCACGTCTTTTCCCCCTGTATTATTGTACCAATCACCGCCTTTATTTACATCATAATAGGCCTACATCAATAGGTATATGAGACTGGAAGAACACGTATGTATATGTGAATTGCTTTTTTGAATAAAAAAAAGAGTACCTAATACCTTTACGAGGCCTTCATTCCATCTTTATACAAGATATTAACAAAATTTCCCTATTCTCCAGCTGATTCAACGTTTCCGTGTGACGTACGACGGGCCGCCCATAGGGATGCTGAACCGGGTATTCACCGTCCCCGACCGACCCCTGAGGGTCAGACTAGAACCACGACACCGGCCGGGGTAATTTGCCACACACGGTTAAAACCACGTCGACCTCGAACTCTTCTGACTGACCTTAATGTTGTAAGCCGATAATACAGTTATTATATATATAATAATTATATATGTATGTATGTATGTATGTATGTATGTATGTATGTATGTATGTATGTATGTATGTATGTATGTATGTATGTATGTATGTATGTATGGAAGTAGTATATAGAAATTGAACTAAGGGCCGGGCACACTTACGTTTTGTACGCATACCGGGCAAGCGAGAGGAATACCAAAGGAATAGAAGTTGAATAGAAATTTATATATTGCAATTCCTGAAAATCAATGTGATAATTCAGGTATCAATACATATGTGCTGTTGTCCTGTAATTAGGCAGTACAGTATACTGAACTTATAAAAACCAATATAAGAAAGCGACCCTCTTCACTATAATTATTGCGCTAGATTGTATAGTACTAGTCCTATTAATAGATTCGATATAGGGACAGCTTGTGACGTCGTCAATGTGAACACAAAGAACACAAATATAATACATACAATACATATTGTTGCACAACCTCACGTTAGATACGGGGACATTAATTCTAATGTTAAAGAATGCAATGATGTCCTTTTGAATAAACATATGTCGTAAGCAATGAAATGACTTCCATTGTCAGTAATTCAACATGTATTTATAAGCGTACGTAGCATGTTCAGTTGTTGAAATACAAAATTTCGTCACCCATCCTTCTTCAACCATGTATTCTAAGGGCCTGCAAGCTAATGTTGACTGATTTTATTGGAAAAATCCTGGAAAGACTAGGAAATAAACAAATAATTGTTATATATCCATCCACAATCAATGTATTTTCAAACAACTCAGGAAATATTAAAGTATATGAATGCTTATTTGAAAAATAATTATGACTAGTTTTTCAGTGTTAATTTACAAATAATGCCAAACATTTATGAACATTTATATACTGAAGCCTTGGTTGGTTGGTTATTGGTGTTTTACGCTGTATCGCCATTGATGGTCATATCATGGCGAGAACACGGTCTTGAGAATTATGTCTTTTTGATGATCAGATCTATGGAATGATTGCATCTATGAGAAGATAGAGACCATACCCCTACACATTTACTGAGGCAGGTGTTCTTTTATATGCAGCGTCCCATAGGCAGGGGACTTCATACAACAGCCTGTGGTCCTAAGACCTTTGATAAGCCTCTCGCTGTCACAGGGGGACATGCAGAGGGGAGCAGGAGCTAGCCAGTCCAGCCCAAGGATCGACTCCAGGCTGCCCACATGGCAGATGGTTGCGCTAACCACTTCACCACCCCGCATGCCACTAAAGCCTTGAGTTTTGTCGACATATTATCAAGCATACCTCTTGTTTGAGGCTTGTTAATGAGTTTGTAACCTGATTTAAGAATAGTTTTGTGGCATTGATTAATCATTGATTATCATGTTATAAGTTTACCTTAATCACTGACACGGAGTAGCAGCTATCATTTGTTCACTTTTTATTACATAATCTGTGAGAACATTACCAATGACTTTGATAATGTAAATAAATATTTTCACTCGAATATCTGATGCATTTTGACGAATAGAAATCTTACATGGAGAGAAAATCGGTGCACATTCATGTGAAACATCCCAGTTTTTTAATTTCATGATTTTATTTTTTTGCGATTTCAAACACATTTTCCCTTCACATGAGAGTATTTTCAAGTAATTAAACTTAATCTGTACAGTAGCACGATGGTATGTTTTCTCAGCGAAAATAAAATGGAAACTCATGGTTACAGTTACATTAATTCATCCCCGTAGCTTCAAGTATATCTCCTTCGTAAAGGTTACTAAGCGCCACAATTAAAATCAGCAATCGTGAGTTTCTGTAACAGAAAATACTGGCCAGTTGGAGGACATATATATCCTCCTTATGATTATTTACAATTGGGTGTGCGTAACTTCTCTGTGTTAAACATGCCATTACTAAATTATTTCTACATCTGAGTTGCTCAGCAATCGTCGGCTATTTAAGTGTGTGAGTCGATGTGAGTAGATCAGGAGTACTCCTTGTTCAGCTCACGCCCGATCAACCAGCGGCGGATCTCACTGGTACCGGCTCCGATCTCGTAGAGCTTAGCATCACGGAGAATCCTACCAGTAGGGTAGTCGTTGATGTAACCGTTTCCACCTGGAGAAAAGAGGAACAAATATGAATATTGTCTGTTTTGTTTGTTTGTTCTAATTAATTAATTAGTTATTTATTTATCTATTTTCTTAATGGGGGGGGGGGGGATCCACTTATCAGTTATATAGTCAGACGGCATTAAGCTTCTACATCTCAAATGCAAAGTGGATAAACGAAAAAATGCTCTATTCCATTTATTTACGTTCCTGCAACTCACATTCGAAGATGTAAATATTGATAAATCATAAACGCAAAAAGTAAATAGGGAATGGATAGGCAACTGGTGATGCTAGTTTCATAGCAATGACCTGAGCAGACCAGTTTCACAAATCACAAGCTTTCCTCAGAAATTTGAGCATTGACTGTTCTTTCTTCCTACATGTTGATACTGTGTTGCGTCTGAGGTACTTACCGAGAATCTGTATGGCATCAAGGGCAAGTTTTGTAGCAGCTTCAGCACCCATCAAAATGACGGCGGCACAATCCTGAAAAATAAATATCGACACATTCTTACAAAATATTCGTTGCAAGTAGGGTTTTGCGATCTCTATTGCCCAGCACTAGCACACCAAATGTCAGTTACACTTAGACGTTGCCAACAGTAACCTGGCAAAATATTCATTGACATGTCTTCATTCTATCACAGGCTTATAACATCAAGTTTCAAATTATGGCAAATAAACTTAGTTGCCTATTTTACGTATTCATTGTAATCATCATTCTATTCATTTAACCACGCATGATCATATATCAATTATCTTCCATGCAGGTACAAGAAAACAATATAAATCATCGATCGTATTTAACGATCGGAGTTTCGGAACCCCATTCATAAAAATAATTTTAAGTGTTTTTTTCCATATTGTAACAACAAATAAGTACCTTGGAGACAATAAGTCCGCTGTCCAAGGAGCGGGCCACATTGTACACGTACGACCGGTTAGCGTTCAGCGTGGCATACATGTCGGCCATCTTGCCTTGTAACAGCTGCAACATACAATACAAAACGCATGTGTCACGAAATGAAAAACGCAGATCGTGGGAGTGGAGCTGGGGCCCCGCATAGTTATGCACTATGAATACGGGCGTGACACTTATACAACAGGGATAAGTGTATGCGGGCAGAGTACGGGTGATTTTTTTTTTGGAGTAAAGGCTGTATCAGAAGTAAATCCCCAGCTGAACATTTTTATAGGGGCATGTGGGCGCAAAGCTTAAAAGATGTTACACCAACACTTCCTCCGGGACCCCTTTCCATCAGTTTCTTGCGGAGTCCTCTTCGCCGCTGTCATTTTTTATGGTCAAAATAAAATGTGAATTTAATCAAAACTGCCCTTTTCCTAAACTCTTTCAGCTTGATACAAAATAATTTATTTTCCATATCGATCCTCACCTGAAATTCGCCGATCTTTTTTCCGAAGGCGCTCCTGTCGTGGGCGTACTTGAAGGCTACATCACAGGAAGCCTGCATCAAGCTAAACGGTGAGAGAAAGGGAAGAACGTTATCTGGCTGATCAATGTGAAATGATTCTGAAAAATATCACAGACGTTTACCTATTTCAATACTAGTTATATCTACTTCTATCCTTGCCTAGGTGGTATCATGTCTATCAAAAACCTAAACTATAAAATACTAAAAAGGAAATAAGGAAAAAGACGTTTTTCATTTGCGAGGAAACGAACAATATACTTTTAACATAGGATTAGCTATTACAGTGTAACTATTAAAATTTAGATATGTACGCGGTAAATATGTCCGGCTACATTTCCATAAGAAATAAAAATCACAAACGTAATTAAATTCAACTTAATGAGAAGTTTACATAGTGCACACTAGAAATCTAACCAGTGAAAGTTGAATCAAATAGACATAAATAACAAAAAGCTTAAGACTAAACCATCCAAAAACCAAGGCAGGAGCTGGAGAGAAAATAACAACTTTCTATAAGTCTTTTTAATAAGGAGCCCTTCATCAAAACGCATGCAAAAACTTTCTGATGGAACACCAACAATATGAAAGACTAATCAAATGGCTACAAACGTAGGAACATGACAAATGCATGGAATTTGGAAAGGGCATCAATGCAAAAAGCATGTTTTTGTAGCGCGATAAGTGGAAAATATGTGAGTTTTGAACCCAGCAGAACCAGTTATAAAACCTCTAAGGGTAACGGGCTTACCCCAAGGGCCCACCAGACAGTACTAGGCGCTCTATGTCGAGGCCGCTGAAGAGCACGTAGATACCCTTGTTTAACTGCCCCATCATGTTCTCAGCTGAAAAGGAAAACAGGCTAGCAATCACAATTTTCAGTTCGATACATCCCCTATCCGAATTTTGTTTCTTTCTTTTATGTCCACAAGGCATTTCCATAACCCGGTAGGCCTACACCTTCCAATGTAACGAATACATTGGCGTACGACACAGCAAGTTGTAACCTAAGAGTATCGCCCTTATAGATGCTTCCTATTTGCGTAAGGGGGTATTTTAACGCAGCAAATAAAACTTAACCTCAATAATCTTTGCATAATAAAGCCACAAGCTTTACAGTAGCAACAACCTAGGGAATGAATCCCCTTCTCCAGCCTGTGTTTTTGGATGGCCACTTTTAACACCAGACAGGTGTCCTCTCTCGCTCACCCCAATGTCCCTGAGCTTGCCATAGCCCGTTCTATGTCCAGACCACCAAATAGCACGTAGATTCCTCTATTCAGTCTCCCAAGTACGTTCTCCGCTGTGGCCAGAGAAAGGAACAATCAACCGATCAGTTCATTCTTAGCGGCTATCTGCCCTTACTAGTGACCTAACTTATCAGGTGATTTTTCCCCATTTTTTCAACATTTCTTCGCAAATACAAAATTTTTCCGATGTAGTTGAACATGACATTTATACATTGGATGGTGCCATAATTGTCTATACCTTGCTTCTTAAAGGTGGCTGGGACGTCAACAGTCTGTGTTATTTTCTGATTTTTTACTTCTTTTTTTCAACTCGAGCAAACATTTGAATGAACTCCAATAATTCTTTACGTATATCTTCTATTTTGACGCCGAATTAGGAAGAGTGAATTTGAACAGTTAAATTCCTTTACCGATTTTGATGGATCCCTAATTTCTGATTTTGCGAGGCAGTTTAAGACTCATGTATGTAATGTCAAAAGTTATCAACAATCTTTATTCTCATTTAATTTTAACTTTAACGTATCTCGTATGGGAAAAGAGTACTGTTCGATCGCGAATAATTTTGAATCCAGTATTAGCCCCCATTTTAGTTATTGCCTGGATTTTTGTTTGTTTAAGCCTCTATATCTCATGATTTTAAGATTCGCACCCTAAGGCTCCGGCTGCCACAAGCTCCCGCTCTATATCAAGACCGCTGAACAGAATGTAGATGCCCTTGTTCTCAGCCCCTAGTACATTCTCCGCTGAATAGATTGTAATAACAGCAGTTTAGTCTCAATACTTAACTGCACGTTCTTTATTATGGCCTTAAAAGTGCGTCGAGTGCAAAATTTGGTTTGGATTTAAGTATGAAGTTGAATTAATGTAGGATACCATGATCACCATTCATCTTTAAATGCAGTGGCATTTCCTTATTTCAAAGAGTGGGATTGAGGATAATCTTAATCCTAAATATCTAGTGAACGGGATCTAGTTACAGGCCCTGTTAAATGTCACGGAAGAAAGCTTACTTTTCTAAAATAGTCAGGTGATTGTATTTTGCTTACCAACTATTTCACATAAATATGGATTGTGGATTTCACGTAAATGTATTGGCTGATTTAAAGAAAACTGGACGAGGCTTCTGAGCTTGTTGTGTCGACGCTACCGCGCAAATGGGTTGAACATTTAATTAGATCTTTTTAACTTATCCTTTAAGTTTCCAACGTTCAGACCACCCCAAGTCTTGCAGATGGTATAAACTATACCTAAGAAAGGATCCTTCTTGCATGACATGTGTTTGAATAAATACAGAATCAAATGAGTCTTGATATCCCTAAATGAACAGACTTAAATACATGGTCATATAAAAACAGATTGAAAGAGACTATTCATACACTTGTTTACAAATACGAAGAAACAATAGTTTTGTTCAGGAGCAAAATCCAAATCCAGTCGCTGTTTCCAAATGGGATACGTTGAAATTGAGATTTCTTTATCTTTATCTTTGGAGAAAGAAATGTGGGTTAAGTAAATAGTAAAATCAACATAAAGATAAGGCATGCTTCTATTTTCATCGCTGGTACAAAGACTGGCCTACCTGGCACCCGGCAGTCCTCAAAGATGAGTTCGGATGTGTTCGACCCCCGCATACCCAGCTTGTCCAACTTGGGCCCTGCACTGAAACCCTCCGTACCCTGTAGAAAGAGAAACATCAACACTCAGAACTACACTAACAAGTACGTTTCTCAATAAAATCTGGTGAACGCTACATTGAGGAACAAATAAAGTGCAATTATATTAGAAAATACCCCAACGACCTTATACTTAACTGTTATATAGAAAATTATTGGACATTTTTCTTCAAGATTTTTCTGAGCTATAACAGGTACGATCTCATAATTATGGGATAACTTAAGGCTGAGAATGCCACTCTGTCATCGTAAAGTAGGCTATAAATGGGTCGATTTTAATCAACCGAGTTTAGTGTGAGGCATGGCGCCTACCTTTTCGACGATGAAGGCGGTGACTCCGTGGGCAGGGTTATCGTCGTTCATCTCCGTCTTGGCGTACACAATGACGACGTCGGCGTCGGGACCGTTGGTGATCCAAAACTTACTACCATTCAAAATGTAGCTGTCGCCTGCAAAATAGTTCAAGGAAATAAACATTTTAGCTCTTGTATATCAGATATATACCTACTGATGGAAAACATCGAGGCCGATCTCGTTTCCATGCCTACAATTTACCTGCATCATGTTTTAAGTTGTATCTGACTAACAGACAGCATATCTGATTGAACCGTATGTGAAACATCTATTTGTGTTAAAAACTGGAAACAAAAACAGGGTGGTATTCAAGTTATATGTGGGACTGTTTATAAACAAAACAGTTAAAATCTAAATAATATATATATCGTCGAACACTACAAATTACAAATACGAAAAAAACGAATTACAAAAATCTCTGTACACTTATGAAAAACATATAAAATGTACATAACCATGTCTACTTACCATCCTTAACGGCTCGCGTTTTCATGGACACTACATCTGACCCGGCGTTAGCTTCACTCATCGCCAAGGCACCAACCTTCTCTCCCGAGATAAGCTGAAAAAAAAAGTAAAAATTAAAAGTCTTTGTATTTACCTTTATTTTGAAAATCTTTTGTTGGTTTCCAATACCCTTATCGGACTGACCATCAATTAATAATCTGTAATGATCAACAAAAGCGCTTAAGAAAGTGGCCATAACTAAATTAACGAATGGACCGCAATTTAAAAAAAAACAAAACAAAAAAAAACGGTGTAAAGCAATATGACCAAAAAGAAAGTGATTGGGCTTCTTTTCGTTCACAATTACTGAGAAGTGAGAGTAAAATATATATGAGAAGTGACGGTAATTTTCATTATTTTTAAAGGAGTAAATAAATGAGGGGTGATGGTAATGGTTCCTTATTTTTAAAGGAGCAAATATATGAGGGGTAACTGTGTTGGTTCGCATTTTTTAGGGAGCATTATATGAGGGGCAATGGTAATGGTCTATTTTCTTTTTAAAATATCCACCATAAGTGACTGGGCACTAACATTTTCTTTCCCTACAATAATTAAGCTCTAATCTGCTATTAGGTACAAATGAATCGCGGTCGTTTACTATTCCCCTAAAATCCAAGGAATAAACTCTTACATCGGGTAGGTACTTGGCCTTCTGGTCGGGAGAGCCGTGCCGCACGAACTGGTTGACACAGAGGTTGGAGTGGGCGCCGTAGCTGAGGGCCACGCCTCCCGCCGCCCGCGACAACTCCTCCATGACGAGCATGTGGTCCATGTAGCTGCCCTCCGTACCGCCATACTCGGCTTTGGGGGGGGGGGGGGGGGGAAACAAAAACAGTAATTTTAACTTTGACATAACATTATTAAGAATGTGTATATTCCATACACACCGAAGCAATTCAAATGAGACATTTAATAGATTTGTTTGCTATTGCAAAGCGCCAGGGCACATGACATATCTTGGAAAGTATCCCTGATAAGTTATTTATCAGTAGTGGTTAATTATTTCAATATTATTTGCATGTGAAGTGGCTAAGTTATGGGGCATTTTTCGTCTTCCCTCTTCTGATGTATTTTGAATAGGTTATTCATAAATATAATACACCGTAAGTATTTTTATCGTGGCATGAGAAATATGTGCAATGGAGTAGTTTGGTCATGTGTCTTTTTAAAAAAAAAAACCACAAATCTTATTGGTTTCTGTTTCAAAGCTTATTTGAGAGTAGCGACGGAGTTATGATTGATTATCGAGCTGAAATTCAAATTCATTTTAGCGGGGGAATTGCAATATACACTTACCTGGTGCTGTGATTCCTAATAAACCCAGTTCTCCGCATTTCTTCCAGAAGTCCTTTGTTGGTAAAAAATAAAAAAAAAATTAAGAAGGAATATAGATTACAAGATAGAAGATAAGGTAAAGATAATAATATACAGACAATATTTTGAAATGTTTATAATTTCGACCGATGGCATGGTTATAAGGACAATTGAGGTATGCTCTCCCAGTGGCGCAACCAGGCAGTCATCGTACCACAAATAGTAATTGCCTCACACGAAAATATGCATGCCTGAAGTTTTCTATGAAAAAATTATCTACACATATTGGGATCTTTTGTTGCGCTGTTATGAAAATTATTTGGATTAAAGTTTAAACAAACCCTGATTCAGGTTGTATTGTATACTTGTAGTAATCAAAAAGAAAAAAACACACGAAGATTTTCAGAGTTATCTGAATAAACTTATAAAGCTGAGTCAAATCTTCTCAATTAGAAGCACGATCAGTGGGTAAATTGTTAAATCAATCAAGTAGTAATATCTACCCTCATTCCAGTAAAGGTGTTGTTTTTGTCGATCTCTCCAGCGAGTGGTGCAAGTTCCTTCTGGGCAAAGTTGAATACCGTCTGACGAAGCTGCAGAAACACGAGGTTTTTAATTAATTTAGCGGCATAAAGATTATTATGGCCAGAGTCTATACTCATTCGTTTAAAAGTTAGTGCATGACACTTGGGCTAGACGCTCTTTGATTCAGTTGCAATCTATTGCAAAGTTGACTTTTTTTATTTCCATTTTTTTTTCCTGAAAAGATATCTTCAGGTTCCCCTGATCTTCCAGACATCGTACACTTATGTAGATCTATATGAAAATATAGAACAAAAAATATGTAACATCACATCTTTTGGACTTCACATAACAATAGAAACTTTTTGACCACCATTATACATAGATGCTAGAGTAGCTCTATCGGATCTATCTAGAAAGAATCGTTTGGTTATGGAACTCAGCATATTGGAAATGTCAAACAAATATTTTTAGACTGGGCCTTAACATGCACGTTCCTGGATAGCACCTGTGGCCAATGTTGTGACTCTTTGCTGTGGTCACCTCCCTATTTTGCTACTTCTAGATATAGTTTATAGATTCAGTCATAAAAATGTTTATTTTCTTACATCCATTCTGTATGTAAGCAGAATGCAGAAGGAAAATAATTAGGCCTAAAGAAAAATGAATTTTGTGTTGAGGTAACCCGACCTACCCTAAATTTTTGGCCCTACCCTAACTTTTTTTTCAGGGAAATTTTATCTTCCCCGTCCTTCATAATTCAATACAATTAATAATATGGACATAGAACAAAAAATAGATGCTCTGAACATGTATTTCAGATGATGGGAGTTGTTTTTGAAGATATGTGGGGTACCTGTTTTTATTTTCAATACTTCCCCGGGCATTGTGTCTAAGTCTAACTAAAAAGAAAGAAGAAAAAATATCAACCTAGATTAGTTACAGCGCAGCGAAACTCTCTCTAGGAGGAGTGTGATAGCGGCCAGGGTCTACTCGTCCTACTAACCTAGATCTACATAGACAGTAGACTCTACCCTATTTTTTTCGACCTAATCTTTGTGATCTCTTCATCTCTTCAGGCTCTTGTTACCTGAACATAACAATATATTTTTGGCTTTAACAGATGCGGGATAACAGTGTTAACAGTGTTTCTCAAATTTGTGGGACTTAGGGACTGTAGTCTAATGTAATATTCCTTGGGGAGTCGGGGTTTTTCATTCTCACTGACGAAGGGGAGTTTGCATCCCGAACTCGGTCCGACTGAAAGCTCAGTGCAGGAGACCGGTTTTAATTGAGAGTAGTGCCTCGCGCACAAGGGTGAACGGGGTTGGGGTTGGTCAGTGAACAGGCTCGTTTAGGTCTTGGTCACTCTGGCCTATTCTCAGTTGATCCCAACGCCAGGGAATTCGGGCTGCATTTGCGGTCAGAGGGTGGCAGCGCAGTGACGAATGATTCTTGCTTTCATTTCCCAGATCCGGGCTGAGATATCTAGGGTTTCGGCTCTTGTGCCATTTCAGACTTCAGGACCATAGCCAGATTTTCTCAGAAGAGGGTTCATTTTTTGAGTATTGTAGTTGTTGTTTTTTTGTTTTTTTTCCAGGGGGGTTCGTTTTTTGAATAAATACACATCTTTTTGATTTAGTGACATATTTTACATTAAAAATTAGAGAAGGATTCCTCCAAGGTGGGGTGGGGGGGTGGGGGGTGGGGGTTCATACGAACCCCCGAACCCCCCTGGCTACGGGCCTGGGAAGGTTTGTGCCAACCGCCGATTATTCCACTAAGTCCAGAACTCTAAAGTTAGATGCTTATTTGTCCAAGAACTATTAATCAAGGTCCCAGGCTCAGGCTAAATAGAGAGGCTGTCCATCCCAAGAAAGAGGGGTGTGAACACAGTGATTATTATACGTCGGTGCGCGCATACTAAGCGATCATCCCGTGTTACGCGTCATTTGGTATGTGAGAGTGTCCCGCACGCTGCTGCAGTGCATTCTCCCTGAGGCACCCCCACATTGCGCGGACTGGCCGAGAGCCGGGACAGAGTGGTCATGCGATGTGTGCTCTCTACGACGTCCGCGCTGTAACCAAGGTGAAAGTTGGGCAGCTACAGCGAACGCGAACATCGGAAGTTGTTTAGTGTCTAATTTTGGCAATTTTCAATGGATTTATATGATTCTTTTTTTCAATTTATAAGAAACATAGTATTCCAATGCATCTGAATCACACTAGACTCACAAGAATACAACCTGAAGCACAAAAACAAGCCCAGTGAGTATTTTTTCATACCACACGGCGTTAAGGCTTAAGCAGCAGCATAGATACAGCTCAAGCACTGAAGCAGCCCGTTGAGTATTCTGTGATACCACACACTTTGAATATTCATGTATTTTCGGCTATTTTCAGCTATTTTCAGCATTTACTGATGAAATTCGACATATAATAAAAGGAAAACGGCACTCGGATGATGGGATAAGGCAGGATACTCACTGGGGATAAAAATTCATCCTGCACTCACCCTTTGGGCTCGTGCAGGATGAATTTTTATCCCCAGCTCGTATCCTGCCTCATCCCACATCCTCATGCAGTTTTCCTATAGTACCATTAAGGAACTGAAGAATGTGCCAACATGCCTTTTTATAGTTACAAGTCTCTTCTTATTGGTCAGTTATAATCACGAGACCCTATGTCGTTACTTCTGGTAGTACATTATTTTTGGATTGCGTACCTCGATTTAGAGTTTCGTTCTACGTTCGTCCCGATTTCGTTCCAGTAGATCTACATTATTAGCCGGCAATTACCATTATTCGATCATTTCACAATAGTCTACAAGCTGATCCTTACACGATAATTAGACCCGATTTATAGTTTCGTTCTTTCATATTGAGCTTGACTGATGTTATTTATCTTTAGTTAATTCCAAGGATATTTCATTGTTGATGTTCATATTTATTAACATCCCATACAAGGATGTAGAATCGTTGTTAAAATGCGTGATGTTTTATCGCCTATCATTTACATTTTACTTAAACGAAGATACCAATAAATGTTCGTTATTCAAAGTAAAGGGGAGTTCTTCATTATTAATCATCGAATTCGCTAGCTTAGTCCAGGTAGATCTTCATCCTGGGTAATAGTTTGTTCTTTAGTGGTAGAGATTCTAAGTAAAGGGGCTCAGACCTATACAAAGAACACGCGCTTGGCAAGAGGTAATTTTATTATATCCATGTAGACATTCTGAAGATACAAGTATATAATTCTTTTATCCATACAATACATGTCATCCATCTCACAATGCTATCAACATCAGTAACATTCCAACCAGGTATAGCTATGGTTAAGCTTCCCTATTCGTAAGGTATATACGCTCCGCAACTGTTGAGAGAATCACCTCCCGTCTACCTGTGACGGAGACCATCGGTAGGATCTCCGTCACGTCCAATACTCCATCCGTAAGGCTAAGCCTAAGCTGTCCCAATCCTTACTATCACCTAATCGTAGTGGTTACTACCATCTCGGCACTACCCGTCTTGATCCGTATGTTAGACTATTGCTCCCATGTGTTCTGATCAAACTCTATCTTGGTCTGCTTGTCCATCTCAAGTCTCATACCGCTTATATCCCGACAGCCAAAGGCTTGGCGCTATACACATATACTCTAACACCTACAACAGTGCTCCCTCTATCTTTCATACTTCCCATTCTTACTTACATCGACTAATTCTATTTCTAACTAGCCTATGTACAAGCTATCATAGACGACAAGGCCCGTTATCCACAGTGTTCTTTAACTGGGTATTTAACTCATAACACTCCCCAACAGGTTTTCCATTGCACGAGTGTCGCTTTTCGTACCTGTGCGTACCTGCAGAAGGGTGAACCAACCCAGTTACAGCCTTTATTATACTTTTTCGGAATTGGTAAACAGGCATACAGTGACGACCTCGACTGTGGTAATATTTTTTCTGTATT
This sequence comes from Lepidonotus clava, assembly GCA_936440205.1. NCBI lineage: Eukaryota > Metazoa > Annelida > Polychaeta > Phyllodocida > Polynoidae > Lepidonotus > Lepidonotus clava. Next base: position 29,618,390 of record OW387135.1, read on the forward strand.
ACCACACTGTGGTAATACAGGAAAGTAGTGCGACCTAGTTACAGAACCAATGAAAAACGCCGTAACTAGGTCGCGAGGGCGTCGCGACCTAGTTAAATCCACTCGCGACCTAGTTAAATCTATACCAAAACAAACCCTTTACCATATGATTTTTATTGTTTTCCTGCCAAATTAGACAATCCTGTAATGTCAACATGTTATTCAGACCTTCAAAAAAACATTTTAGACAAAAAAAAACCTTTCCCGACGCCCCCGAGGCCCTTTAAACCAATGAAATTGCATCTAAGAACCCACGTGACGTCAACAAACGCTGACGGCCGCCGTTTACAAATTCGCGGACGTCTGAAACTTGCAGAAATCACGACTAAAAGGTCTACAAAATCATCTTAAAGTACAGACAATCCGGTAAAGGTTATGTAAAAGAATCATGGAAACATTTTGCATCGATCTGACAGACATGGACATCCGTGCTATGCTGATGTTTGACTCAGACAGCTCAGAAACAGACCTCACCAATGCTTTGGACACTTTTGAAGTTTGCCAGTTGTTTGATCACCCAGACACAGTGCCTACCTTTCCCATAACTGACCAGCAAAGGGATGAAAATCAACAGCAAAGGTATGAAAATCATCAGGAAAGGGCTGAAAATCATCAGGAAAGGGCTGAAAATCATCAGGAAAGGGCTGAAAATCATCAGGAAAGGGACGAAAACGTGCCGCGGACGCCAGAAAACGTGCCGCCGACGCCCGTGAATGTGCCGCCGACCTACGACACCATCTCCGAAGACGGAGGGAACATTTCAGGAATGGATTGTATGGATTTTGAGGACCCCCCCTACATTCCAGAGGATACTGACAGTGAAGATGGGTATGAGGAGGACCTGGAGGAGGAGGAGGGCCCTGAGGATGATCAACAGGATCAGGAACACCAGGACATCACTGAGGACGACATAGACAATTACATAAAATCAGGAAAAAACAAGAACACCACAAAGAAGACCCAACAAGTTGTGAAAAGGTTCACAGACTACTGTAAAGGTCAAGGATCAGAGGAGTTTGTTAAGTTGCCCCCTGGGAACTTGAATGTGCTGGTAAGTGCCTTCATCATGACAGTGAAAAAAAAAGATGGGGGTGAATATGAGCCAGACACACTCACAGGGATGTTTGGGGCCATAGACAGGCACCTCAAGGGCAACAAGTATGGCTACAGCATGAAGGAAAGCCCTGAATTTGAGTCCAGCAGGGATGTTCTGGCCACAAAAAGGAAGGAACTGAAAGGGAAAGGGTATGGGAACAAGTCCAACAGGTCAGACCCCCTTACAGCAGAACATGTCAACCTTTTCTGGGAAAAAGGGGCAATTTCCATGGACCAACCAGAACCATTACAAAGGGGCCTATTCCTGTACATGGTTGAATGCTTTGGCCTCAGAGGTATCCATGAGGGAAGGCAACTCTGCTGGGATGACATAGTAAAGGTCTCTGACGAAAATGGGTACGTGTACCTGACCTTTAATGAGCGTTTCTCTAAGACACGCCAGGATGGGGGAGATTGTCGCAAGTTTGTGCCGAAACTGTTCGCAAATGAAAGGCACCCAGAGCGGTGTGCCATCAAGATGTACGACATCTTCAAGGCACACAGGCCCCCCAAGATGGCCAACCCCAATGACCCTTTCTTCTTGGCCATTAACAAGTCCAAAAGGGCAACTACGTGGTATAAGGCCCAACCCCTGGGAATACACAACCTCAGCCAAATTGTCAAGAAAATGGCGAAGCAGTGCAACATCACCGGTGTGAAGCTGACAAATCACAGCATCCGCAAGAAAACCTGCACGGATCTCCTTCACAGCGGGGTGAATCCCACTGTGATCTGTCAGCTCACAGGACACAACAACACAGCATCTCTAAACAACTATGCAACTGCAGACATGGCCATGCAGTACGAGATGTTTGACCTTCTCACCAGTGATGAGGAGAGGGCCAAACTCTCCAAGAAAAGGGCCTTACCTTCTGCCCTCCATCGCAGTGGTGTCTCCATGGCCCTCCAGCATCCAGGCTTTGAGTCAAGTGCCCCCAAGAGAAGGCATGTGTCCTGTGCCCTTGGTGCCCCTCCTCCAGATGAGCAGTCAGAAGATGCCACGCCCCCCTGCCAAGTTGGACAAAAGCCTACATCTCCTCCAGGAGGGATGACAGTTGTACCAGCAAGGCCTACCACCTCTCCTATGAGGCAGGGTGCCACGCCCCCTCCCCCACAACACAGTATAAATCCTCCAAGGCAGGCGGCCACTCCTCCAGGGCAGGCGGCCACTCCTCCAGGGTGGGCGGCCATCACCCAAGGTCCGGCGACGGTAGGCCAAGGTCCGGCGACGGTAGGCCAAGGTCCGGCGACGGTAGGCCAAGGTCCGACGACTCCTCCAGGGTGGGCACAGGGCACTCCAGGTCCGGCGGGGGTTGCTCCAGGTCCGGCGGGGGTTGCTCCAGGTCCGGCGGCACCATCCATGGACATCGTCCCAGCTGCAGCTGGATCAGCTGCCTTGTTCCAGTCATCATCGTCCAGCCTATCTCAGGCCTCTGCACTGCTCAGCGGGGCAATCTTCCACGGATCTGTGAACATAAACTTCAATTATTACAGTGGGAATCATCAACCTAAGTAAAATCCGACCAAAGTCTGAAAAACATCAAAATAAGTGAAATCCGGGCGAAATCCGGGCGAAATCTAAGAAATACGGGCGAAATCCGGGCAAAATCCGACGTAGTTTAAGAAATATTCAAAGTTAAATAATATGTATAAGATTCCGGGCATTCCTGTATTTGTTGAACATGTAAATATCAATCTATATAAGAATCTGGAAAGTTGTACTGACCTTTGACCCAGCCGCTGTTGCAGGGAAGAACTGCGTCGTTGCAGGACCGAGGGGCGCGGTTGCAGGCCCTGGAATGAATTAATAGTGAAAATAATTCAAAGTCAATTTTTCAAACTTGTAAAATATTCTAAGGTAAAATCTACGACTCCACGTTGTTCTCAATGTACATATGTCATGTATTTCATCAAAAAAATGTACTTTATCGGACTTTTTAGTACGTTTTCTCCGAGTTAAAGTTTAAAAATTCAATCTATATAAGAATCCAGAAAGTTGCGCTGACCTTTGACCCGACCCGACCTGACCCGAGGAGGTCGCTTGTACTTGCACTGTTGCCGGGCGCCTGTTGCAGGGCCCTGTTGCCGGGAGGCTTGAAGTTAATAAATACTGAATGTCAGCATCTGCCTTTCACACACGTAGTTCACCACGCATTTGTCCACGTAAATAATCCATTCTCCACGTAAATATGTAATATTTTGAAGCAATTCTGGCGGGTGGAAGAGGTGGCTTCTCGGCGTAAGCACCGGCAAGCATGGCGTCGGGCGCGCGAGCTGGCGAGTGAAATACCCAATCTTCTTGGTCGAATAATTCCATATTTAGCGGATGTCACGTAGATTTCACACGTCCTCGTACATCCCGGGTATGTTATTCACGTGCAGCAGGCAGGATGAGCTCGTTGAATCACTATTTTCACCATAAATTGGAGAAATCCGGAGGATCAAATTCGCCTCTTCGCGCCATAACCGCCTCCTTGTTCAAACGGAAAGTAGGTCATTCGGCCCCATCACTCCGCTAAATTGTAGTCCGCCGCGGAAAAAAGTTCCAAATGAATCTGGCCGGTCGAATAATTTTAAACGCTAATAATTAAAAAGAATTATGGAATATGTCTCACTTAGACTGTACAATGGCGACAAATTATAGAAATTGTCAAATTATTGAAGAATTTTCAAATATGTAGCCTTTTCACCGGCCCGAACCCGCGTAAGAATACCAGCGAGTCTGAAGTCGCGGCGAAGTCGGTCAAATCGCCTCTGCGCCTTCATCAAACGTAGTCCGCCGCGCATATAGTTCCAAATGAATTATGGTGATCGAATAAATCTACCGGATAGAATGGATCATATGTTGCCAAATGTCCTTCTATATATGTCATTTAAGCTTGACAATTCCGAAAAAGTATAATAAATACACAACCCTACTCGTGTGAAGGTACGGATGGCCGGATCACCCGAGGCGGGAAGGAGATCACTACTCGTGCTTCGCACTCGTAGTGATCTCCTTCCCGCCTCGGGTGATCCGGCCATCCGTACCTTCACACTCGTAGGGTTTTGTCTATTTATGGTTGGTTGCGTTACTTAATTACTCCTTTAGGTAACGTCAACTAACAATTAGTAAAATGGCTTAAGCCCCATACCCACTAGGCGATTTTAACGGCGACGGGGGACGGGCAACTGCAAGAATAGTGGTAATATTGTTACCAATTCAGATTACCTGTTAGTATGTAATATTGAAATGTTACATACTAACAGGTAATCTGAATTTGTGACGATATTACCACTATTTTGGCAGTTGCCCGTCCCCAGTCACCGGTAAAATCGCTTAGTGGGTATGGGGCTAAAGGCATCTTCACCGAGGCTGAAATAAAGCTAGGTCTGATCCAAGGTTTCCCAAACGCCAAAATATACAAGGAAGGTTGACGTTGCTCTACTCTAGATCCAAATCTAACTCGATTGATAAGCCTATATATTAGAGTAGATCTATTAAAGAGAGTATAAGTCTACATTTTCCAAGATGTAGTCTATCACATGCAGTTAGATCTATCAATAGTATCAGTGTCACTGCAGTCTATAATACTTAATAGCTACGGCGACCCCCTTCAAGGCTTCATAAGTTGACCTACCTGCGACTGTTCCTCTGTTAGTCCGAAGAAAGCGTCATTGATTGGGTAATAACTTTGTGCCCTGATACATTGTTGCTGAGCACTTCGATGTGTTAATCGACCTGAGTGTCGAAAAACGTGGGAAGATGCAGACCGTAGTAAGTTGAGCGCCGACATTTTGGTGAATGAGAAGGACAACACCGGAGTCGGACGTCCTTGACCTTGGTTTATATAAAGCCGACTTCCCTCACCAGGTGACGCCACCAGGGTGTGAGGGAGGTGGGCGTGGCGCGCCGTTGCACCAATGAGAAATAGGGGCTATAGACCTTTTTCATTAACTGTGGCGCCTTTAGTAGGACGAGTCTACCCTTGCTGTAAAATGCTATGGCCTTTGGAGTGCTCAGACTCACAGGAAATGCCTAATTTAACAATATTATTATCAGATTATCAGATAGCCTAGGCCTATATCTACAGAATGCTCAGGCCATGGCCCATGTGCACTGACTGAGAAGTGACCTGGTGAATTGTAACATTTATTACATAGACCAATAGGGTAAAAAGGGGGTATATCGCGCATCTTATCTAATTTGATCAAACGTTTCCTTGTCAATCTATATTTATTGTAATAGATATTTTGTTGATAATGATAAAAAATATACCTTTTCATGGGTTTCAATAGAATTGGGCCTCAGTTGTTTGGTACAAGGCTTCAGTGGGAGGGCCTAACGCGCAAACTCGTGAGAAAGGTGTAGCCTATAGGGAGATCATTGCTTAGTCTATAGTCTAGACATATTCAACAGATATATAGGCCGATCCCTGCATGTACGTGTAATAAATATAGTAAGGGGCTGAACTATGTGCAGGCTTACATCTATGAGGGTACAGGCATAGGGATATTAAAGATATAATTATAATGCGAATGCCTAGTGCGGGTTTATTGTTATGCCTGCAAAGCATTATGCATAAACAGCTGATCAATTTGTGTCTAATTCTGTATCTACCGATGTGGTCTACCAAAAGATGCCTATGTCCCTTTTAATGCACCACCGGTTGACAAAACATTAACATCATTTTTGAAAAGAAATGTAAAGCTTGTATATATACTTATATGATAGATAATATTATTTTCCAATGAAATTGTTTGAGCATGGCGTTTGCATCAATCAAGTTGAATGCTAGAAATATCTTAAGATTACCGGCCGTCCATAGATGACGTCATGCTATTTTTGACCATTTTTGACACCCTGAACTATAGCAGCTGATTATCCATTTAAAGTTAGTGCGTGTAAGTGGTATTTAGTTGTATAGATAATAGCTAGCTCCATTCGCAGTCTCCCTCCTCGTCGACTGCGGTCGTCCAATACATAATTATAGTTCCCTCATCATGTAAGACGTGAACACTCGTGGTGAAAGGATTTGTTGTTTATTATCCAATGTATAGTCGTTCCGTGACAAAAACTCGATTGACCATGATCAGTCCCAAGGTTAGAGTCCCCTCAAACACATTCAGTCAACGCTCCGCGCTCTAACACAATTTTCTATATGCCTCTCTCCAGAACCTAGACTGCAGATTAAAGGTCCAACCTTCACAGGATGTTTACTCACACAGTGCGTGCAGCTACTCTGGCTAGCCAAGAGCGGAACACATTATTATATGGTGGTACGTCACACCGTGACTCCTCCCTCATTTCACTACTGTCAAAAGTGAAACATTGGCTTTATGCTGCCCAAACATGGACTGGCCACCCGCGTCAGTACAACCCCACCCCCTTGTTTTTTTTAGTTTTGTCATGCAACCCTTAACCCCCCCCCCCCCCCTCTAGAAATGACATCATATCGAGTGGAACCTCCCCCCCCCCTCCCGGCCCGTACCCAGGGTCTCCAGGGGGGGTGGGGGGGGGGGGGGGTGGCGAGGTTATGCCTATATTTTAATAATTTGAACTTGAAAAGGGGGGTGGCGAGCAGTAAAAAGCGGAACTTTTTAATATTCTCCTACTATTTTTAGGGTCTTTTTCATTTAATTTTGCAAGGGAAGGTGGAACTTTTGAAAAATTTCCCTTTATGGGGGGGTGGCCCGCCACCCCCGCCTGCCCCCCTTATTACGGGCCTGCCCCCCTTGTTACGGGCCTGGCCCCCCCCCCCCCCTGCTCAATTTACAGAAACAGTAGGCCTATAAGCAAGGAGGACAAAACATACGCCCAGGGCCCCAAAAAAACCTTTAAAATGAGGCCAGGTACAGGGGATTAGGGTCTTTTCTATGAAATTCTTTAAATTGAAATGATGTCATTTATGGACAGCCCCTTATTTCAAGTGTAAATAGGATTATGAAACTATAAAGTTTGGCCTATTTTATGTGTTTAGGGAAATCCCCAAATTTGTGACCTCACAAGAGGACCAATTGGGAATCCTCTGTTTTCAATACAAGGGAATCTTACACTCTGAAATAATGTTTGGAAAGAAACTTGGGCTCCAGCACGAACTATCTAAATCAGGCCTCATAATTATGTATGCAGTGTCAATTGTATTTCTAGACACGTAAATTAATTCAGTAACCTAGGATACCCATATCATTTTGAAAGGGAATTCCCATCATTATGACGTAGTATAGGGGCTACCGAATAGAAGGAATTCTTAAATTTAAATTTCCTGCCTGAATTATTGAACTATATGAGGATTAGTAACTGTTATTAGTGTAACATAATTATTTTTTATTATCTCAGTTGTTAGTTCACATTAATAAAGTATGGATTTGTCTTCCTTCTTCATCTCCATCCTTCAATCATTCATTCCAGTAGCTTGTCCACAACGAATGATGGCATGCACTTATGAGGTGATTTGCGTTTATTTTATCCAATGCACAGGTATCCCTTGAGCAGTTGTAATGGGATAAATAGGCCTACTCCACTTGATACGGTAACATCAATATCGATATCCTTGTACAACCTCTAACACAGGAGTTCCTTATCTGTCACTGTAACTGGTTTCCCTTCTATCAAGATCCGTTTACCGATGGGAACAAAGCATGACAGTCGCAACGCTCACTCTGATTCTCACTCCAATGATCGGCTCTCTACATTAGACCTTTGAAGTACAGGAACATATCAGGGGCGGATCCGGGGTGGGGGGGTCCTGAGGGTCCTGATCCCCCCTCCCCTCCCCCTTTTGGTGGATCCCTAAACTACAAAAAAAGGGGGAAATGCCATGCGCATACGCGTTTTAGTACTTAGACTTTGTGCTCACCCCCCGCCCCCTGCTTTCGAAAATCCTGTATCCGCCCCTGCACATGATTTTAATCCCTGACGTTTTGTTGTAACAGCTTAGCTCACGTCACTTGTTATACATAGACATATCGTCTTCCTTTACATTACACACTATACTGCTGTTTCTTTGTAGTAACACTAACATAAACCTATATCAACCTTTTAACAAAATATAATGTAATTTCAACCGTTCTTTAGTACACTTTTGTCTAATGTTTTGCCTTTTATATATTTGTAACATTTTTAGATCACATAAGTGGAGTAAAATGAACAAAAATTTACAATTAGTAATTTAATATGCAAGGATATTAGGCCTAATAGTATCGTAAAAGTTCACATTTTGACAAAGGTATGAGTTGTACTAATTATCAGCCATCAACTGCACTGACAAGCGACAGAATTGTGATAAATGTTTAATTCTAAACTTCATTATAACCTTCAGCTCATTATAATGCCACAGTCACGTTTTTGTGACTTCACATTATAAGCGGCCGCGTACTGGGGCCGATTACACCAATTCAAATCCAAGTCCGGATTACTTAACGTTTGGTGTATGTATCTTTCTTTGTGTTGGCAATCCTACCTGATTTTATAACATACTAATTCATCCTTCATACCCCCATGTCATACAGCTGAACACCAGTGGAAACAGTGGTGATTATTAGGCCTAACCCAGTTAACAGGGATTTAGAAAAAGTCAAGTCACAAAAGAAAAGTGAGGGATATCTATCATTTTAATGGGATGCAGACGTTTCCTTGATGATTTCAATTGCAAATACAATCACATATTGTGATAGTATGATTCTATCATCATGAAGCTTTTAAAAAAGGTAAATAGTCGCGGACACATAGTACACCCGTAGAATTAGAATGCTGAAATAACTTGATGATAAACGTGATGGCGGGAGAATTTGTGTGTGTGTGTGTGTGTGTGTGTGTGTGTGTGTGTGTGTGGGTGTGGGTGTGGGTGTGGGTGTGGGTGTGGGTGTGGGTGTGGGTGTGGGTGTGGGTGGGTGTGGGTGTGGGTGTGGGCGTGGGTGTGTGGGTGTCACCGTAAATCTCAAGATTTACCAGTTAGCTGATTAGAGTGACGCGATCAGAAATAAACTGAAAACCCACATAGCTGTGGGGGGGGGGGGGGGGGATGACACGAAAAAAAGTGAAATTTAGTCCAGAAAGACCGTGTGCAGGGTTCCCGATAGCCTATTTACACGCCATAACACGCGGTAACTATCGGGGAGCAATGGTCACGATCTTTTGTATCTGAAATAAATATGTTAGCGATGTTGGACAGTCCAAAGTCACGTTCTTTGACATTGTTTATTTCTTGCTAATTGAATACAGGCTTAACTATATTGGTAAGAATACTATTATCTTTGGTTCACGTTTTTGGGGATGCCAAAGTTCGCCTGTCAATGGATATATGTCATATATTATACTGATCTTAGGCAACTTACCAGTCACCCCCGACGTATAAAGGACATGAGCAAGAACATGAAGGATGTAGACAATCTATGATACAAAATCACAGGATAATTACTTGCATGGCCTGTACTACATCATGGCTGAAAAATTACACTCTGACATGGTCCTACCGTCCTTGGGCAAGGTTTTATATATGCCAAACGACAAGACTAGCGCAAAGGCAATATTTCTTTAACATAATACCTGGAAGAGCACATGTACGTGAAAGAGGTTAATTAATATAAGAAATAATACAAAATAATCAGGCAACGACATGAAGGAAGAACCTTTGGCTGTGTATATTTCCAATTTCCCTATACTACTCGCAGATTTCAAACGTTTGTGCATACGTCGTTCATGACATAGTTCTAAAGCCCCATTCGCCCTGGGCACTTTCTCATTGCGACCTGAGATATAATTGCAATCTTCTTGTATTTACAAGTGGCTTTGCCAGGATTCAAATTCACCACCTTTGGGTTTGGAGGTGGGGGTCTTAACCACTACACCATGGAGGATGAGGCTGGAACTAAGAAATGGGGTCATGACCTAATTTGCTGGTTCCCACAGGTCTTTTTGAAAGCAGTTTAACAAAACAGCAGCCAGATGGACAGGTTGGTTATGGCCCATTTCGCTGGTTCTTGTTAAGACCTGAAGAAAGTTCAGTATGTAGGCAGCAACACGCGAAAGGACATCAGTTTAGAAGAAGTAGGGTAATTATAATTTTTGAGAAATATGTCTGTGGTTTACTAAAGAGCTATGAATGTTTAAAGGTATGCGATTATCTAGTCAAAAATAGTTTTTCATGCTTGCAAACGCAGTCACAAATTGCCTAGGGCCTTAAGCTTAATTCTCATATTGAGATTCATAGTCATTGAAGGAAATAGAAACAATAATATTGTTATCATTATCTTGCATGATATGTTAAAAGAAACAAGATACGCTGAACGAGGAGATTAACCACATAGGGACACGTTCTTCATTGATGTTATTGTGCGGGAAAAAAACGTTTGCGAAATTGGCTCAGCTGGTGTCTACGCCTCTTTTATCATAATTATATAACATTCTATTAGCCGCTGTCTTACCTACTTCGAAGCTACGGATCCACTGTGCATTAGTCCCAAAAGTATGTATTGTCATAAACAAAATACTAATATAAAATGATGTTCATGTGCATAATATTAACTTGTCGAAGTGAGTAACCGCCCCGCTCACCCTCCCCCTTTTTCTCGCCCTACAAAACGTGTTTACACCACTGGGCCGATAGTCTGGAGGTGTAGGCGGATGTGCGTCAGGGAATATCCGGCGGCGACACAGTACCAGGCCGATTAACTGACAGCCATACAGCCGGGGGGTTAGGCCGGGATAGGCTTCCAGCTACTGGGGAGGGGATGTGGTGGATGGAGAGGATGGAGAGGGTGTAGGGGGCAGTTGGGGATGAGGGGAGTGTGTGTGTGTTTGGGGGGGGGGGGGGGTGGGGGTGGCTGTCGGCATCACCCAAAAAGTGAAATAACACTTTAAAATAACACTGCATTATCAAATCGTTTGAGGCATGTACAGGAAATGATATTAAGAAAAAGCAATCTATTTTGGTTAGCAGCGCTCACTTTATTTCTGACAATATACACCCATTGAAAATGTTTTCCGCTGTATTTTCTTTATTTTTAACATTGATGTGATACGGTGAGGGACTGACAAAGGACAGAGCAGGGTAGAAAAAGAACGGAATTACCTACTTAAATACAAGTTTTGACATGTTTTGATTGTGAACTTTGTTTTATTGTATACCCATGGGTTGATATATGAGATACTACTCTAACAACTTTTTCATATAATAGCAGTGCAACCTATGTATTGTGTAACACAGTGCATCAACTTAACTGAATATATAAGGTATGACCGCATAGGGTAGTACATACACGTTGTCCAAGAAGGTAAGTACCTGGTTCATAAAACCATCAATAGATACGGAACCACGTTGGTATACTGGTGGTATACTGCTCTGTTACAATTGGCGATTGCAGCGTGATCTGTTTTAGGCACTGACTTCTACTGGTTTCAAATTTAGCTCAAAGTTTCACGAAAAAGCCATGTTTATTGCAACTAACTTATGTTGAAAAACATAGATAAACATTCAAGGCAGGAGTTTCAAGAGTCTAATTGGGGCATAATTATGGTTGGAAACTATGAAAATATCAAATCAAATGAAATTATGTGAATCCTTTGTGTACGTCTATATTGTTATAAAACAATTTCAAAGTGATAAAACCAGTCCATGCCACTTCTACGGAATTATGCGCGGCTTCAGATTCTTCGCATAGCCAAAACTTTACGACAATTTATTTTTTGTTTCATTATTTGAGTTTGCAAACGTTTGAAACGCTTTTGAACGCTACAATGCCTTTTGTCCCATTTAAAAGAAGTTTACATAGCCTTTAAAAGAAGTTTACATAATTGGGTTATACAGACATGAAGGGCTTGCAAGCCTTTAATGGAATCGTGGGCGGTTGAAAGATGTAACTGCGTAGAAGTCTCAGGTGCTAGGTGCGGATAGGTACAAAGCTGGTACGTACATTGTAGCCTAGTACCTCACTCTGTCAGCAGGGGCCTCCAGCTGTCAGCGGAAAGTCTCCTCCAGGGGATGGGACTGCCACACCTGTAGGGCCTCCCAGTGTTCGTTTTCTACTGTTGTCAGCCTCAATAGCACACACCTACATTATCAAGGTAACTAGTTTTGTCCGAACACAGACACAGACACATGGCTTCTTTCTGCGCCACACGCATTTATCAGACTGTATTATATATAGTTCATTGCCTCCATGAAGATAACAAGCTATTACTGAATAATAAGCTGCGCATATGACCATTTCAGCATGAGTATGCTTTTCCCAGACATATCTATTTGTCTCCTGTCTCTCAATGGGTTCAGAATGGGATAAACAGTAAACTTTTCTCTTACAACATTTTATTCACTGAGGCCACGGTGTTTGAAAACACACTTGGAGCAACAGGTATTCATAATTATTCAATTCCCTGTTATAATTCTGAATTAACCATCGATAAGAGGATGAATGTGAAGGTCTTCCACCACATCTTAATGACACTTGTCAATTTCTGAAAAGAAAGAATTGTAAGTCACAAAGTCCTAAATGTCTATTCAACTTTGAATCGTAGTCTTATTCCAAATACATAATTCCCTCTTAACGCTTTGATTTAGAACATGTAATAATGAAAAGCTTTGCGATGCAAGCAGTTCAGAAAATACAATACTCTCAAACTATTGAATCAGTAGGCTACATACTCAAACTTATTCATGCAGGACAATATGTAAAAATCACCAAAATCATATAGACTACAGGTCATTTAGGGGTTTGCAAATTAACAAGGAGATATCCACAAGATATCCCTAGCATTTTATAAAGACAGTCTCATAATGATAATGAACAATGAACAGTAGAAATGAAATAACTCACGCCATAGTTTAAAGAGGCGTAGACTAAATTGTTAGTTGCCTTATGAATGCACCCTGCCGCTCAGCCCCAGGGCCCTTCCTGAAGTAATGGATATGATGATGGGGTCATTTTAGGGCCAGGAAAGGGTATTAGGTAAGGGAGGTGTCATTTTGCTGACCAGTGACTCACTGATACAACAGGCCCAATAGAGGAGTTGTGTGATCCTAATTCTCACTACCACAGAAAGCTGATTTACAGTATTTCAAGCACCCGCAGGCTAGTTTTGGCTTATTTTGTCGACAAAAACATGCACATGGAAATATATGTAAAAAATCTTCCAGCAGTTGCCATATTTCTTAGTGTAATGAATGAATTTTTAAACGAACCCCCCAAAAAAAACCATTGACACGTGTAAATAACAAATGAAAAAATAGATGTTAATGTCCACCATTTAAACCCGTGGTAGGGAGAATTAAGGAACAGCCACAACTTTAAAAACTAAAGATGTTCTCGTGAGAATAGGTGCAGAAGGATATTTCTCCTTTTCACAGCAATGAGTCATGACATGTTTATATTTTGTTAGTCTATCTAAGAATTATATGTGTAGAATTGTTTGTGCCTCAGATATTTGGGATAAACCCTAACTTACCAGTAGATCTTTAAACTGTTGGAATGATAGATCCTCCCCCACTAGCAGTATGGCTGTTCCTCCCTATAATACTCCCCTTGTCCCTTTAAGATTGCATGTAGAGTGACAATATGATTTGTATTTCTCTCTAAGCCATCAAATACCGGTACATGTAAGAGCAGAACATAGTAAATAATTCTGGTTTCTAATATCCATTCATGAACACAATTCGTTTGGATGCTAATTTCGAGCATTGGACGTCGTATATTTAAAGTTGCAAATGGGAAATACGTATTCTAGATTTAATAGAGACAATCAAAAAGTGCTGCTCCATTTTAAGGGACGTAGGGGGTCCTATGTAATAAAAGGGTCTGTGGCGTCAGGACCCAATTGCTGCAGAAGACTATCCACTACAAACATCGGTACCGGTGCTTGTTATCGCTGGTTATATTGCATTGTCAGCATAATGCAAGTATTGTCGATCAGGAGTTAAGCATTAAGACCTATCCTTACTTCTCTTGGTAATATTATATTGTGTGCAGTCATGAAGGTGGCCATGTAATCGACATCACCTCAACAAAGTCCTACAGCCTACACTATTGATGTACATATATGCACGATCATATCCTACCATCTTCCAACGGGGTGATTACCAATTAAGATTAATTTACATTGATGGTATCATCCGTCAGGCGGAAGCAATTTGATACGTTCTAACCGCCTAAGCACTGAGGATATTTATGATGTGGCCAATGTCGGACACGCTCTGAAGGTGCAAAACATCGTACTCGCTTTGCCTTACATTAACTTGACACCGCGAGGATGACATCGTCGCTTTAAGGTCTGTTGGTAACCTTTTGCAGTTTGCAGACTTCATGTTCAGCAAATTTGGTAAACAACAACAATTATTGTGTTTTCGAAGTTGATTTGAAAAGATAAAAGTAAACGATATTCCGCAGCGCACCACCAAGTGTGGAACTCAGCAAAAGAAGGGCTAGTCAGACATGCTTCGGGTTATTTTCCATTTGAGCCCATGTAAATTGGTGTTGTTGAACCACCCTAGCTCTTTACATACACAAATTACTTGAATTCTGTTACAATGATCTGTAATTGCAGAACTTAATCCTTTTATTGATATACAGACCAAGCCTGGGACTGTATGTCTTTTTTTATTGAGATATAGAACATGGCGGGGAATGTTTATTGATATAGACCATGGGCATGTCTGTTTATTGATATAGACCATGGGCATGTCTGTTTATTGATATAGACCATGGGCATACACCAATCAAGTGTCGCACTACCCCCACCACGTGGGTTTGTTTGTCCTATAGACCCATGCTCTAAGAAAGGTTGACTTTTTCACCCTTTTACAGCCATTTATGAAGCATGTAAATCACACCATAGGAACTCTAAATTCAGTTATTGGATGGCTGAGGATGTAGAAGACATTATGGCCTTTCTTTTAAGTAGTCATAGAAGATTATAGGTCAGTTTTTAATGATACGATGCTCAAAGAACCTTTCATATCATGAATTAGCACATTTAACAACCAAATCTTATAGTAAATCACCATCGGGAATCTCTGAAAATCATCAATTTTAATAATTTTTGACCATTTAGAATTTTTATAGATTTACCTGAAAAATATAAACTATGTGTTACAGCCACTAACACTTAACACTATTGTAATCTTAAAGTAAGTATAGATGTGCCTAATAAACTGAATTTGACATATCACAAATATCAAATTCTTTCTATAGAGCCTCAAATCATATTATACCTCCATTGTGTATGCGGCAATATCGAATAGACTGTATTGTATGTGCGACAGTTTATGATTATGTAAGTAGCATAGACAAATGAGAATTTGATGCCTGTCGCCTGCATTGTGCACCATATATATGCATGCGATGTCGCTAACATGGCACTGTCTATATGCACGACGACGCATAGACAACTGTTTACCAAACAATATTTCATGAATTGACTTCATTGTGGATTCAACAACTTATCGTTACATGAGTAATATAGAAATGGCGATTTTCGTGAATGTCAAATACAATGACATTGTCTTACACTAATAGTACAAGCGAAATGCGCATATCATAGCCTGAGTAGTACATGTATATCATGAAATCTTCACTTTGGTTCTTGTCGCATACAGTCATAGTTAATCATATGAAGGCACTCTTCCTACTATACGTTACGTCGTTTACATGTTCGAGAACGGAGCTATGTAAATTCATGCAACAAGCTAATATGAGGTAACATTTTATTTCATGGATATATATCCATGTATGTCCTATTCATGGAGGACCTTTTTACTCTCCATAATGTCTCTCTTATTCTGATGGACATACAAGTTTACACATGCCAATGACATTGATAAACCTTTTGTATATATGTTGCAGTTTTATCCTAGTCGTATTGCCTTGATGCTTCACCTTAGCAAAGGCACAGAATACCATAATTTCAAGAGTACCAGAGCCCCTCGACCGATGTATTGAGCGTCCGATGATGCCTACTTCGGCCGATGGTGGCGCCACAGTACACCAAGAGTGGCTCCCTCTCTGCTGGCTCGGCTGGTACCCAGTGTGTCCAGCAAGCATTGAGGTGTTAGAGCGGGCGGCGGCCGGGAACCTGCAAAAGCCTCCAGGGAGTCTAAGAGCTCCATCCCCTGCCAAGGACCGGGCAGAGGGTTCTTGAGAAGACAGACGCAGAATGCAAAGTGCCTTTTGAGTGGATTCTATCAGATGAGATGCTCCAGGCTATGGAATCGGTAAACAGTGACCAGACATGGACTATAGAGTGAGATAGGAGGATTCACAATTGACCAGTGAGTGGTTGTCTTATACCAAGTGGTTACCAGTTGGGTAGGTGTGATTAGACAAGGTTTATAAGTGTGAAACCAAAACCTGAGATAATATCCCGGCTCAAAACGACCTCTGTAGCCCTTAACCTGTGGTGAACATCCTATCCTAAGATGGTCAAGTGAGGCAACCAGGGGCACATATTTCAATCTAATAGAATGTCGGTGGTTCATATGGGTGTCCCCTCAGGGGTGCACCTCGGGTTTATAACCCTCTACCTAACCCTGCAAGCAACCAGAGTCACCCCGAACGCCACCCAAAACTACAAGAAGTACAACTCCTCCCATGAAATTCGGAGTCTGGGCCCTTTCCAGTATTACGCCCCCCAGAGCAGCTCGGCCAAACACCGACTAAGGCTGGGCTACCTGACGGGCTCACAGACTATGAACAACGTGTACTACCGCAAACCAGGACAGGCTATCTCCGGGGCCATCACACTGGCTGTGGACGAGATAAACAACTCGCCGCATATTTTACCGGACCACACTTTAGAGTTTCTGATCGCCGAGACCTACGGCCAGGAGTCCATCAGTATCCGGAGGACGGCTGAGTTAGTGACTTACAACATCTCCGCCTACATTGGTCCCCAAGAGACGTGTGTGCACGAAGGGCGGATAGCGGCTGCCTTCAACCTACCCATGATTTCTTATGTAAGTAAACAGTAACACAATAGGCTTGATTAAGCTGGAAGGCGATTGTGTTTGAAGTATAAATATCGGATGACGAGGCGTCATTAGTAGCCACAGGTGAGCCATTGCGAGCCAACACCTGTTAATTGGCTAGTTCTAAATCAGTTACTCTTTGTCTAAAATGTGGTAATCTAGGGTTCATACTGACACGATTTTGAGTGCAAACTGCCAGACAATTGTGCATTTTACATTTCGAACAATGTAGTCTACGTTTCAGATGTCCTATGCGTGATATTGCAAAGGTAGCAAATAGGTTTAAATGAAAAATGGTTGGCGTTCGACGTGAATCCTGCAACCTAAGCTTAAAGGAAGCTGTTGTTAACTTTGATTATTTCAAAGGATCTGTGTCCATTGCTTCCATACGCAGCCTCCTCTGTGAACCAGGGGGATGAAGAAAGAGGCGACCTGGTCCCTCCAGGCTTAATTTGCCTCCTCCAGTGTTCTTTACACCAGCCCAAGGCTGTCTGTCTAATAGGAAATCATCCTGGGGTTTGTTGCCTCGAGGTTTGGCTATGATGTGGGCAGAGGCCAGTAGAAGCACGTTCAGTGCAAGAGACACGGTGTGACTGTAAAGGCTATATTCCACTATCTGATTTTACTCCCGCGTGATGCAAAAGGCACAAATGATAGACATGTTACCCAGCCAAGTTGTGACATAACAGAACCATTCTGCAACCATACTTTTTTGGTCAGTCTGTTACTTAATAAGATGGCATGTAACAGTTACTTTATTGATGGTGAGGTTGAAACCTCACCGAATCAGAATGTTATTGTAATGTGTTTTTTTTGTGAGGTAAAGTCCAAACCATAACAGAACATTATAAGAACATTCTTTTTGGGATGAAGAACATAACCAAAATGTTGTTATAAGGTCACAGTGCAATGTCACAGCAGTACGTTGCAGTGATGTGATTGGGAGTCACCAAAAGAACATAACAAGAACCAATACAGAACCAACCAGAACGTTGCTGTAACATTATAATAACGTTGCATCCTTGGCTGGGTATATACCATAAGAACCGATTTTCAATTATCTTTCCAATGGTATGTAACATGCAGGGGTTCTTGTAATGTTTTTAACAAAAACTTAATGACGAGAACGTTCTAGTTGTCCAAATCGTCTAGTGGAATACAAGCTTTAGCTATGGACATACCCTCAGGCCAAATGGCCTTTTGTAGCCTTTCCCCGAGGCAGTACCGTGTCAGGTGGAGGGGAATTTACTGCCTCAGACTTCAGGGGGGAATCTATATACTTAGCATCGCCATTTCCATTAGGATATGAGTCTTGCCTTGCCTCTGGATAAGGACATATCCCCATATCCTTGATCTGTAGGTTTTCTCATAAACAAACAATGTACCGACTTGGTGAACGACTAGTGGCAAGAACTAACCTTGTCAGCTTGACATATTAATCAGAGGTTTAAGTCAATTTTCAGACATTGTACAAATAAGAACATTACGTGTAGCATTAGTCAACTTCCAGGCTAAGCTAATAATTCAGGTTGATTGGTTAACACATATTCACTATATAGCTAAATCTGCAGCTCGACATCCTAAAATTTATGAAATAGAAATAGAAAAGGTTAGCAGTACAGAGAGCAATCGTTTATAGACAATTCACAGCTTCCCCGTTTACTAAGGACTGTATCTATTGATATAAGCCATTTAGTAACAAGACCCAATATGTTAGCTTGAGGAAAAATGGGAAAACACGTTTTCACTAGTACTTTTACTTTTGGACACCAACATCTAGCATATCGTATCGGACATACTTGGACTTTTATAGTTTCAAAATGATATTGAAGAGATTGCTTTGTTTGCTTAGCTTAGAGATAGCTCTTTAAGAATAGTTATGGTTATCGCTAAGTTTCTTAATCTTTTCTCTATATTTTTGAAGATATAGAGGTCGCCGTCCAAATCTCTTGATTGTTCTCTAAAGTGATTCAGCTTCAAGAATGACAGAGTAACTCATTTATAAGAGAGCAAAATGAAATAATACCAATCAATACAGACAAAAATCACTTTCAATTGGTACATAAAACGATCTGTACCTTGTTCACTCAGCAAGTAGTGCAGCATAAACAAAAACAACCCTCTGTGACTTCTGTCTGGCCCTAAGCACACAGTTTGAACCTAACAATGCAGCTTTGTGTTGAGCCACTTTTAGATTGAATGTTCTCGCAGAAAATACTGTATGTGAGAAAAACACCGCTTTGTCAAAGGCCAATGGTTTCCCAAAGCTGCAGGAGATTGCAGAGGCACTGCCGCTACCTTTTTGTGGTGCAAGGCGCCCTGTTCTTGCTGCAGGCATAATATTATGACCTTTTTGCTGCGAAGCTCTTCCGAGTGGATAAGGTCATGTGTCGGTGGTAATTGTTTAATACAGAATTCATCACGATTCCCTATTAATTTCGTGAATTAACGACAGGAGAGGTAAGTGTCGAGTAGGCTATTTCGGGGAATGTCGTTGTGGGTAATGGTTAATAAAAAGATAATTTGATTTGATGAAGTAAATGAAGCCAAACAGACCATTTCCTAATGTAATCTTAAGTGCCAAATACCACTGAACATACATTTAACAGTCAACATAATTACCAGTCTTATGATATTGCCACTAATTTACGTCTGATCCTCTTTCGCGGACCATTTTGCCAGACTACACAAATTTGTTGGATCTCAGTGGATAGATAAAACACCGAAATGTTTCTCTTCAGCCGGCAAAAGCTTATTGAGGCATAAGACATTCCATCAACGGCGATCCAGTAGGAATAGTAATAGAATGCGATATAAAAATCTTAATGTAGGCGGCGACGGCAAGATGCCATTAACCCGTTTTCTCATATCAATACCAGCATCCCTTGCTATATTTTGTAATGTAGTGATCTTTTCTTTAGCACACCTATGGTAATCTGTGATAATGGATATAGAATGCCTTACATTTTTCCTTTTCCTTTGTTAATGTTTACATGGTAAGTTCTATAACCTCCAGCCTCCAGTTCCCCACATCCAAAGGTCACCCAATTTGATTATTTCTTCGAGACAAACATTTAATATGCTGTAGGTTATAAGAAAAACAAATGACAATGAAAACAAACCTCGCGGAAATGAAGCCATTCCGGGTCGCCGTTCTGTCGATCACAGTCCCCCCCCCCCCCCCCTCCAACAGCCCCTGAAGTACCTCTGTTGGTCGCCGATGGTCAACAGTGGTCAACACAAGTATGAAGCCCTACAAGGCCCTCCGGGCGGAACCATACATACAGGATGTACCTAACTGTTTCCTCTCCCCTTCTTGGAAGGACTGCGTATACGTATGTTCCAGACTTGTCAATTGTTCATGCGATTGCATTGGAAGTGGAATTATAACCTCGGGCTCTAACTGGAATGATTAATATTGGATGACATTAACACGTTAGTGACTGGCGTGTTGGCTACACTGCATGAAGCAAGCTAGGTTAATAAACTCAACTGGCAGAAGATTGAGGTGTTGACTAATTGTAATTAGTTATTGAGAACTTTGTTTCTTTTTGTTTACCCCTATTACATAAGACCTTCAATGCAAATCTAAAGAAAGGGGGCCCAACCGGTTATCACTTTCTTTGAAGGTCTTTTGGCAACAATCTTTTCATCTTGATGTTGTTTTTCGTTCAAGGGACCAGATAGACAACCGGGATTTCACATATGATAGAATAATAATAGAGCAATTTTGAAATTATTTCAAGACACACGTAACATACGCCTCACAGTTCTAAATGTCCTTACCTTAGGGAAAGTTTTATTCACTTCAAAAACAAATCAATTTGAGACATATCCAGGACCTATATGTGCACTGGAAGAAAAATTGAAGGTCGTCAACGGGACAATAACGAAGGAGGCCTAGGTGTCACACTGTAACACTGGTGTACTGCCTACGGTCCAATATTTAACAGGGCTTCAACAAGGTCACATCGAACGTATTTCGTCTAGTCAACCACAAAATGAACGACCAGGGTTTTTGATAATGAGCGGTTGATATATCTGAGAGTTTTGTTGAAATGCTATAGTTCTTCAATAGTAAAACGAATAAATGCATGTATCCTTTTCTCAGAAATAGGCAATATACATTCAGAAACGTAGCTCTGGATATACCATATATCAGAGAAGGTCTCCCCATTGCAACCATCCAAGGTCACCGACGATTATCAGTTTGCAAGCACTCTACACGTTTGATGAGCATCATGTATATTTCAAAATATCAGTATTGATCGTTATGTGCGCTTTGGGTCAATTTGGGTTTAGGACAGAGGCGAAGTGTGTGTGGAGTATCGGTTACACCAAAGCCTAGCCATTAAGGCAAATTCCCAAATAGTCTATTATAGAAGTGGGGCACAGGCCCAGGGCCGATAGGCGTACCTACACGACACTCCGTCTCCTCCAGTCACCTCCAGAGGCCCTTTGAAGACCTTGACCTTCTACGACCTGTCCGTCGTCGGCAGCCTCCACTTCCGGTTTGAGGAGTGTGGGGGATGTAGCGGTGTGTTAGTCTCCACGGCTGGAGGGGGCATCCTAACCATCCTAAGTGAAACGAACCCTTACCACTTCTCTGCACCAATCTCCATCCAAAAACCTTGTTTTATAGAGTGCCTCACATGTTATACAAACTTTGCTGTTATCGTGAATATAAGAAATCATGGAAAGGTTAGGGCGGAATAGTGAGACGTAGAATTACGTGCCTGCATATTTTGAATGTGTACTGTGTATTAATGTAGATTGAAACGGCCAAGAAATAGTTAGATACTAGCCAAAAAATCAACTTCCTGCCTTAACGAGACAAATGATGATTATAATGTTAAAGCATTGAAAGTCCATTCTGATACAGGATATACCGGTAGACTCTATGGAGTTTATGCACGGATTTATGTCATAAAGGATCTTATCGTGCCACACGCATATCATCTAGGAGTTGATGCATATCTTATTCACAATGCTAATCATCCATCCATCACATTAATTGTAGCATATGCGGCAATATTTACCATTATATCGTCCGATCTTGTAACTCTTCCACTCCTCCAGGCACTGCGTTTATTGCACTTCTCAATCACGCCTTTACCCCCAGCTGGAGCTATTCAACCAGCTTCCTTGCACGTGATGCACCTATCTCCTTACCACCTAACGAATGGCCAATCAGTCACAGTAACCACTTTACCTGCTACCTCCTCACCCACAGAAACGTACCCCATCACAGCCTTCCTGCCCCATTCACCTGTCTCCAGGGTTAAGTAGCCAGATAACAGCATGCACGGGTATTCGTCCAAGGCGAATGTACTGCAGCGCAACACCCCTATATATGCGTTAACGTTATCATCAACCTACTGATTAGTGTATGAATCATTCATGTATCAACCTATGGTAAGATATCAAAGTGATAGTTTCAGCAGCAGCCACTAATGAGTTATACATGTAGCATATGTAGGATGCCAGAATGCCCCCGCCATGGGGATTAGTGTATCAACTTATGGTTACATATCGTTGTATGGCCCACGGATCCCCTCACCCTATGATTATTGTATAAAGGTACAGGTTTCCAAATCAACTTTAGCCTGGCAAACCATGACCCCTTTTAGGCCAGATATTGGGTTCACCAAGAGACTACTTTAAAATGTGGCGATCCTGCTCAATCCTTGGGCCAATTTCTTTTCTCCAGTAAATAACTTATTATTTGATGACTGAATAAGTAATAGGTTTTGTAGGGAACCAGAGTTTTTGATTGCACAGCCACTGCATTTAACAGTTGTTGTAGTGTCCTTAGATTGGAACTATTTTCTATGACATCGTAACGTATGGCCCACCTGGGTTGCAGGGCCAGAGGAGTTTCCAAGCAACAGTGAAAATGCACCTGTTGCACCGGGTATGTACATATTAAATGATAAAATGCACACGTTGCAACGGGAACGTCTTGGGTGGCAACTACCGGCCGGTTGTTGTTAAACCAGGACAGATACCAGCCATTATCAACTTATACATGCAGAGTTGGTTGTCACCAAACTACTTCTCCTAATTTCTAAAACAAGATTCTAAGGGAGGTGACAGAGTCACACGAAATGATGACAAAATTAAATTAAAAAGACCATTTACTAGTAAACAATATATTAACCAGCCCTTACTATAGAGTGTGTATAATTTGGGACAGGATTTCAACGAACTTACAATTATTGAAGGATATCAACTTGTTTAAAAACATGCTAAGAGAATCAACTTTGACTTATATGATTGGAAAACATAAAATGTCCTTCTCAGTCACTTGAAACCTTGGGATGATCTGTCATTCCTTGGCTGAAATAGTTGATTTTTGCAGATCAATCACCAATTTCATCAACTCATCAAAATTGTCTACTAACCATATTAGGCCTATATGTTACTAATTCCTACTATCTGAAAAGCGTTTGTTAAACAATTTTAAAAAAAAGATTAACCAATGTGGGGACAGGTCTTCCCCCCCCCCCCCCCCCGGACCTTTGCCCCCTGGACCTTTGCCCCCCGGACTTTTGCCCCCTGAACTTTTGCCCCCCGGGCAATTGCCCCCCAGGACTTTTGCCCCCCGGTCTTTTGCCCCCTGCTCTTTTGCCCTCCAGGTCTTTTGCCCCCTGGTCCTTTGCCCCCCATATTATGGTTTGAGGTGGATCCAGGAATTTGGAAAAGGAAGTGGACACGGTATTGGAATATTTTTTGCTTAATGACTTTTTTTTGCCAAATACTACATTTAAAAAAACACAATTTTTCCAGAAAAGAGAAAGGGCACCTGACCCCACCCCCACCCCCCCTCCAGGTACGGATCCAGGGTGGGGGGGGGGGGGAGTGGCAGACGAGCCTACCCCCCCTCCCATTAAATCATTGTTTGTGGGGGGTATTTAAATGAGTACTGAAATGCTACTGTGTGCGGTTCCTGTGGCCCCCCATGTCCAAAATTATGGAGAAAAGTGCTCATAGGAGGCCTTCCATTTAGTATGTACGCACATTTTCAAAAATCTCAGACCCCCTAACCCCCTCAGGCAAAAATATGCATTGAATATGTACTAGAATGTATACACATTTTAAAAAATTTCGGACTCCCCCTCCCCCCCTTGATCAATGTGTATGTACTAAATGGAAGGCCCTTAGCTAGTATTAAAGGGTACTGTTCTTTGCCAAAAGTACCGTCTTAATGCATTTGAGTTCATGTTTGTGAAATTGTACATGATATATGATGATCAAAAATGCACCCCTTTATTTATGTATTTATTCAATAATTTATAAGTATATTTTCTATATTTGTGCATTTAAATTTCTGTCTTTTGTTAATTTATTCCTCATAAACTTCCTAATGCCACTTATACAATGCTACCAAAATATATAATGTAGCCTAGGCTTGTTTGGCTTTAGTTCTTACATTAATCAGGGGGCAAAAGTCCAGGGGGCAAAAGTCCTAGGGGGCAAAAGTCCAGGGGGCAAAAGGCCTGGGGGGCAAAAGTCCGGGGGGCAAAGGTCCAGGGGGCAAAGGTCCGGGGGGCAAAAGACCTAGAACCATCAAATGTATGGCTGGACATGGATAAAAAGGCTATGATAAACTCATCACTCTTTGAGGTTTTGAATATTATAAACTATTCTTGAAGAGCAGCTGGGGCCGACCAAAAAACATCCACGATCTCTCGTGGGGGTGATCTGACGTTCACAAAAAGAAATATCTGCCCAGAAAACATCCACGAGAACTTTTGGACATGAAAGTTTCTTGGAAAATCATACTAAAATCAGTCCCATAACATATTAATTTACATAAAATACTTCTTAAGGTCTGTTAGAAGGACATTGGAGTACTTAAGTTGTTGAAAAATTTTATTTCTGTGCCACGAGAATTTAAATACTCACGAGAGCAACCTTTTTGACTGGGGTATTTTAACTTCTCGTGTTTTTTTTGGTCAGTCCCTTGTCTTGAGGCATTAGGGGACTATCTTACCCATGCCTTTCCTTTTCCTATTTTTGCCACTGTGCAACGTAATACATTAGTATGGATCTATCTTTTTATCTGTTATGAATATTGTTTAGGTAATAATCAATCATTGATCAGATTGTCAAATATCCCGTCATCGTAGGTCTTTGGTGATGGGTCATTCTACGTATTCAATCAGCGCTAAGTACACTGAATCATTCAAAGATCTAACATGGTAGTTCATGTTGCTTTATGTAACGGAGAAGGGGAGCAGCGGTGCGTTAGGCCGCTTCGAACGTTATACTCACCGCAGGTGAAGCGGTAAATTTATTCTGTTTTATACCAACCTTTGTTGAATTAAAAAAAAAATAGAAGACCATATTACCTTATGATCCATATTACCTAATGGACAAATGTTGACATTGTCATGTTATGATAACATCTTCGAAGACATTACCGCCGCTATTTATTTTAAATGAATTCACTTGTTTTTAAGCAATGGACCGAATACATAAAATATGGAAGAAACTTTTAGGTTGGATTTGTTAAGATATACCCACCATATTCCATAATGGATTCATCTTACCGAAACATCACTCTTTGTAAACCACTGGGAGATGGGAAGGAGTCATTATCATAATTGTTACTATTCAGATGCTCAGCCCAGGCAAGCAGCAATGTAACGAGCACAGTCTGTCTTTTTGGTCAGTCTGTTATCTGCCCAACATGCACGTAACAGTTACATCCCTTTATGTAAAGTTGAGACTCTCCAAGATAGAGTGTTATGATAATGGTATATTCTGGTGAAGTTGAGACCTTACCAACGCATTATTTTTACACGAAATAACATGACCACAATGTTATAATAGCATAACAGTGCACCATCGCAATGTTAGGTCCTAAAGTAGTTATTGGGTGTCTACAAAATACGGTAAGAAGAATCAAATCAGAACTAAATAGAACGTAACTACAACGTTATAATGACGTCACATTCTTGCCTGGGAGTCCTTATACCGCCCTATTTTCTTCCCTTAAAAGAACTCCATACTTCTACCCCTGATTTTTATCAGCTTGTGTCCCTTTATCTTCGTTTTCCAATGTCATGGGTAGCTTCCAATGATTGATTGAGGGCATCTCCTAAGAATCTAACGCTATAGGCTTTGCAACGACTGACTGAGAGAGGCCAAGACCTCTGGCTTTCCGGGTCTAGGCCTTTTCTACAAATTCCTCTGTAACGATTGGCTGCTCATGCAACCCATCAGGGCTGCGCCAAACCCATCTAATTTTCCACTGCCGCTGCGGATCCGTGCCAACAACGTTAACCCGCACGCAGCCCATCAACTTGGCCTGTTGACCACTTCACCATGCCCGAACAACCTACCCATCTACCCGAGGAGAGGTCGACAGTGCGTGTTAAGGCACCGTGTACGTCGGACAGGACGCTCGTCTTTCAAGGAGAAAACACTCCATGTGATGTTCGAAGCGAAAGGCAGCATAATGGGTTTACAAGTTGATTGCATTCAAGTTTAAAATGTTGTTCGTTTGGGCTGTTGTGGTTTTAGAGATTTTGGATTCTTCTGCTAAAAGAATTGTTACAGAACTTCAGGTAATCTTATAAACCCGGGAGCGGGTGTACTGACACGGGTGGTCAGTTAACGCGCTCGGGTTTAGCCATCTTTGTGTTTACGCTAAAGCAGGGCTAAAGCAATTACTCTTTGTCAAAGGTGAAGAGTAAGGTGAAGAGTTTAAGTGATGACTGTTATTCCATCAGTGCCTTATGGGCAGCACTAGAGCCAGAGCGCTGATAGTTGTTGTGAGTTAAACATCCTGGAAAGGTTGGTTCTAGAAGCTTGTTCCTGGAGTTGGGATTGAAGCTGATAGACTGTTTAGTTTTGGCAGGAGCATTGGCTGAGTGTGGTTGAGTCGATCCAACCCCTTGGAACTGTTCATTGTCATTGAGATCTTGTCAAGAGTACATCACATATACTGGATATAATAAAGAACATCCTTTC
Organism: Lepidonotus clava; assembly: GCA_936440205.1. Classification (NCBI taxonomy): domain Eukaryota; kingdom Metazoa; phylum Annelida; class Polychaeta; order Phyllodocida; family Polynoidae; genus Lepidonotus; species Lepidonotus clava. Next base: position 29,645,440 of record OW387135.1, read on the forward strand.
ACGTGAGTGTTATGTCTTACATGATACGGAACTATTATTATGTATTGGATGACTGCAGTAAGAAGAGGAAGACTGCGATAGGAGCTAGCTAATATCCAAAGCAATCACGTGACTTTAATAAGACCTTAACTTTTATGGATAGGTAACACTCCCATAAAGAAGGAATGCTTTAAACTATATTCATGTATCATTGTTGGTGTTTTAATGTTAACATAATTATATCATAAATACATTCTTAATCTCCCAGGGGAGAGAGATTGCCTTACTGCCATTCTTAATGCCTCATTTTTTCGTTATTTGGTTTCCTCACCATTAAGTTTATTTACTCCAGAATTCCTAAACCATATCATAGAGTGAAGCTGCAAATTTTATTCTATTTTAGTGAAATCTTCTCACTCATTTCACGCACTTGAAGCTGAAAAAGGACCCTTGTCCTTCAATTTTCGAAACACACATACAGCCATAGTTGAGACTGAGTAGCCCCCTGCATGGGATAGAAATTAGAGTCAACTGAGAATGGCAAAGTGTGACAGGCTATATTCAAAATGATGACATAAACGGCTCTTTATGGTTTCATCCCAAACAATGCCCAAAGGGCTATCAATTAAATGCAATGTTGCTGGAACCCGTATGCCTCGAGAGTCACCTTTCGCTAATAAATATCCATTATACATTTGTCACATAATGCCCATTTTATGACTATTAACTACGTATACAGGCCCAATGTGCATCCTGAGCCCTAGTCTGAAATAGGAATTATATACCTCTTTCACAATTTTTAGTTAAGGGATATAAACCAAGCAAACCTTTGGGATGAAATGCATATCACATAATATAGCCCATTCACACATAAACATCTCGTCATTGTTCAATGAATGGATTCATATAGCAATAGCGATTTGTATACTGACAAATGGGATTTGTACACTTACAGTGTGTTTGGTCCTTCATGGGGTTTTGATGCATATATATGGAAATTCCAGAATGCGGTTTGAATCCATTTCGATGCCGTTCCGAAATGCTGTTCAGTTCAGATATACCCTAGAACTGACTCAGTTCAGATATACCCTAGAAAGTGTATTGAAGCTATGTGATGTGCTTTCATAATTTCGAATGTGAAGTCTGAAATCAGTAAATTCCAGTTTCGAACGTTAGCTTTGTAGTACGTGCATTGGGCCTGGGTCATAGATTGTCATTTGGTAACAAGTGTGTAATGGGTATTAGTGACGATTGTTGAGTAGAAATAATGAAGCGCCAGCACCACGTGCCTTGTAAAAAATGCACAATATGCATTTCTTTGTATATTTTCTGTATAATTGGTTATATCTTATTGTGATATCTCCAATTATACGACATACATCTAGGCGTTCTTTGACCCATTGGTATAAAAGACTCTTCACACGATTACCTGGGCGGCAATTGGTATTCTTTTCATGTATATTATTGCGCCGTTAGAATAAATAAAACACGATGCCTATCCAAAGGTGCTGGGCTAGCCCGCGAACCGTTCTCACTAGGCGCTGGGTCTATACGGGTTAACAAAGGGGCCTTTGATGGATGGTACAATGCTGTGAATGTCCAATGGCCGTGTCACCCCCGTCCCAACTCCCTCAGTCTCCCCTACCTCCACTACCCGCCCTCGGAGACGGTTTTCAGGTCCACTGCCCGGCTTTAGCCACAGCGACGTCCCCAGGGAGAGAGATTGGCGTTTATTCTCCACCCTGGGCTGCTGTCACTTCCACTACAAGAGCCTGTGGTCGCTGAGGCTCCATTTGTTTCCTTCAGCCAGCGACTTTGTAGGGATCAGCGTGTTTTTACAACCAGTCCTCAGCACATGCAACATTTACATTACCTCGTTAATCATGAAAGTAAAGGATAGGTAGTTGACTGAGGTTGGCGTAAGGAAACCACCTCAAGACAATGTTATCGGAAAACAGACCTGCGAGCTTCAAGGCACGAGATTCTCTTTTTTGCGCAAAATCTAATATCAAAACAGCACAGCTGCAGAGTATTAGTTACACTCCGCCTGCGGGTGGTAACGCTTCTTTTAGTCAGAGTTGAAATTATTTTCTCTGAAAAGGCCTTTACGTTGCGACACCCACTTCGTTTCTGCTCATGGGGGTCGCCTGGAGATGAGGCTCTCAGCTGGCCCGCTGGGTGGTCAGTTTTTCTAACGAACCGTGCTTCGAGTTACTTGGAAACCACTCTGAGAAGGCTGAAGTTGTTACTGATATCGATGTGGATTTTAACAGGATTTTGAATTTTATCTTATTCTTTATATAACTCTTGAGTTCCTAGTGTTGATTTAAACAGCAGTAATTTAAAATTTCCCCGAACATTCCGGAAAGCTAAGAGTTTTTCATATTAAACCAACTCTTGAGCGCAATAATAAACTGCTGTGAATTTAGAGGACAAGAACAGCGGAAATTAATCAGGGTGTAGGCGTGGAGAGCAATGTTGTGGCCTGCTGTTGTTGCCCTGTCCACACCGGCTGGGGACCCACTAGTGACCGGTCATCAACCCCCAACTCAGGTAATTAATTTAGCCTCATCGGCTTGTGTCGACAGGTGTGACGTCCGGCCATATAGATGTGTCACCATTGTGGACAGATTGCCCATTGGTCAAGGCTTCTTGCAATTGTTCCCCAGCCCTAGCCTGCTCTGGACCTGTAGGCAGTGGTCACCAGAGGCATGTCAATCCCCGCTTACTCCTCAGCTGGTAATGGATCATTAGTGTGATAATGAGTAACTCACAGGCTCTGCCTTATTGTCTTATTGCTCTCCCATTCCGTTACCCGGACCCATCCCCCCACCTGGCTGAGACTTTCAATTAGGCCCTCAATTGGCCGCCTGGGATAAGGACCGTGGAGGTATTATCGACCTGTCGATGGGTTCTCCGAGCTGCTCGCCCGCCCCTCCAGGAACCCACTCCAAGCCGGGCAAGTCGCTCATCACATGGCGTGTATCCAGGCAACCCGCCAGCACAAGCCCCATCTCATTTCCTCCTCCACTATCGGGGTTACATGGCCTGTATCCATATCTTATACTAAGCCTCACTGGAAACATGGTTTTTTTTAGAGAGGAGCTGGCTGGAGGGTTTAGGTTTCACTTTATCACTGACGTATGAGGCTTGTGTAAGCCTGAGCCTCTTGACTGGATCACGTGTCGACAAGAGCGAGCAGCTCAAGCCATATCGATACTCAGAGAGGATGTCAGATCAAACTACAAGATTGTGAACTCAGTATGAGATGGATAGGGATATTTCATCGGACAGGTCCGTATACAAGGCCCTAGTTCCCAACCTATATCCCAAACGATGATCTTCTACCCTTTAGGCCTACACAATAGCCTAAAAGTGCGCATACGTTGATTTATGGCAGCCTGCACATTCTAGGCTGAGTCTGTAAAAGGCTAGAGTGAACGTATGATCAATGATTGTGACAAGTGTGCGACATTTGCAATCAATAATCTATACCACATTGTTCATCTCATGAATAAAAAGGGACCATTAAATTTTTAAAGTTAAAGACCAAGCAAGTATGTAGTCTAAATGGTCATCAATTTGGCTTTAAGAGGGGGTTTCCAAGGGGCGAATAAACCTCGCCGAATAGTGGTATTCGACGCCGACCATTCTTAATCCTTCACATCAGCGGTGAATAGAGATTATTTGCAGGATTATTCGCCGTGGATAGAAAGGGTTAACACTGGTTGCCAGCGAATAGATCCAAACTATTCACCCCGTGGAAACCCGGCTTTAGAGTCACCAGTCCAAGCCACACGTTTCCCTTAAAAAATATAGCTCAGAGTTATCTACCTATAGCTAGCGCCAATATATGATGACAAATGTCTGTGACAATTAGATATAAAGACAATAAAACAAAGTGAAAACGACTTATCTTTAGCTTAATTCACCCATACTTGTTATTCAAGTAACTTTATTTTGTCACAGATAACAATGGCCCAAATGTAATGATTATTCTGTCATACCCTCTACATCAAGGTATCTTTTCGAATGAGAAATAAATATGCAACTGGTTTGAAATGTATTGTACAAGTTTTAAAAATAATTGGTGACACCAGCCGTGGCCGGTGAAAAGTCTGGTGTATCGCGTTTATCCAATTATTGAGAGAAGATTATACCACTTTTCGTTTTTCAGGGGAAGGGGATCATGTATTGCGGCTAGTCATAAAAAATAATTAGTTCAAAGAAATGCAATAAAACGCCTCTGTAGATGATAATGTGACGTTCTCTGGTAAGTCGGGGTTGCCGATTCTTACAACAGAGGAACGTGGGGGTTGTTCGGGTCTCGGGGCGGACGGGGAATCCGGGCCAAGAACCGAGATGTGTTTCTAGAGTCGTGCCTCGCGCACGAGGGGGGGGCTGAGCGAATCGGTCGGGAATCGGCACTCGATGTCAACGGAGGACTGCGGGGAAGGGAAATTATGGTAGGGGTACGGGTCGGCCGGGGCTCGTCTCGCTCTATCTCCCAGACCAGCATTCACCCCGACCGGGCGGTCCACCCCTCAGTTCCGGTCCGCGGGGGCGACGGGCCGACGGTCGCCTATTGTTTGGTAGCGTGGGGCCGAGCATGCCGCGCCCTCGTCCCCGCGGACTTCGTTCCTTCGTTCCGTTCCCCATGTCTTCGTGCCATACTACACCTCGGTTTCCGGGACTACTTCGGGCCTTCGTGCCTTACTCCGTTCCCTCGTTCCTCGTTCTTCGGGCCGTCGGGCCCCTTACCCTGTGTTCCTACTACCTATCTCGAGCTTCGACTGTTTTGTCCTAACTTCTGGTTAATTACTCTAATCGGCTCATCTTTAGCGGTTGTTTCAGGAAAGAGGACACGTCTGGACACCAGGAGAACTGTTAAAGAACTCTGTTTATTCGGGCCTCACCGCCCCTTTATATACTATAGAGGTCAGCCCTGATTGGCTGCTTTCGGTCACGTGACCTACAACTGACGTCACTTCCGGTTTATATTTTCCGTTTCCGGTTTACATTTCACTTCCGGTTTACATATTTCCGGGTTTCGTTCCTTTACATTTTCGTTCCTTACATATTCGTTCCTTACATATTCGTTCTTTACATATTCGTTCTTTTACATATTCGTGCCTCTTTTTCAGGCTTTCTATACTTTCGTTCATTATTACATATTCGTTCCTTTACATCTATTTCGTTCTCTTACATATATTTTGTTCTCTTACATATATTTCTACTATTACCTTATTTCTATTATTTTGACCTCTATGTATTTTGGATGAATAGCCGTTCATCACACCCTCCCGCACCTTCTTGAAAGGTGGGAAAACACGTTTTACAAAATTTCAAAACAGTTCATACAGCAACGACAACAGAACATACTCTAGAACCAGAAACATTTCAATCCTACGCTCCTTATCGGTAGAGGAGGAGGTGTCACCCTCTGTCCTCCCCGGTCTACTTCGGAGGGCCCCCGGGGCCTATCCGGCTAATTATTATTTCTCTTCTTTCTTCGTTTTTCGTTCTTCGTTTTTCTCTCTTCTTAGTGAAAGTTCATATAATTTGTTTCATATATCCCAGTCTCTTTTTATCTTCGTCCTAGTTCTTATCCTGGATCTATTAGGACCCGTTCTACACCTCCTCTTCTTTTCTCGTCTTAGGATGAGCGAGCCGGTCGTGGCTCTCCCACCCGGGACTGGGGATCGGTCGTGACCCCGTCGCCCCCGCTCCTCTCCTCTGGGCTCTATTTACTTAGCCCCTCGGCGCGTTTTTCCTCGCCTTTTACCCTCATTAGGACAGAGGGACCGGTCATGGTCCTCCTGCCCGGGGCCATGGGTCGGTCGTGACCCGCAGTGCCCCCGTTCCCTTCGTTTTTCGTCGTCCAGACGTTCTCCCCTAGTTTGGGAGGAGAATCGGTCGCGACTCTCCCACCCAGAGGCCAGGGCCGGTCGTGACCCTTAGTCCTCTCGACCCTCGGTCCGTTCTTCCGTCGTCCAGACGTTCTCCGTTGTTTTTGGGTAGAGAATCGGTCGTGATTCTCCCACCCGGTCGGTCGTGACCTCTCGTTCTTCCGTAACTATTACTCTTCTCTGCGTTCTCTTAGGTGATGATGATGATTTTAAGGATGAGTTTTTGAAGAAAGACTGAAGTTTTTGTAGATAGAATGTTCTTTTTGGACTTCGCGCCCTCGGTCGCCTCGGCATTCAGAGCCCTCCAGTGACTTTTTCACGTTCGGCAAGGACAACATGTTCGAGCCAGAGGCCAAGGTACCCAAAGAAGAAACTGGCGTTGTATGTGGAAAGGAACTTAACTTCATGCATTAAAGCTTAGAGTGGAAGCTTCAGCAGACGACGTCGCGGGGTTCGTGCTATTTGTCACAGTGAAACTTTGAGATGGAGTCCGGGTGAAGGTAAGATTGAGAAGATTAGAATCATTAATTGTCGATGAGGTGTCCGTTTTCCGTACAGGAACTGAAGTTTGACTTTTATGGCACATGTCCTCGTGGTTAACCCAGCACCAAGACGTTCAGTCCTCGACCACGTCGACACACTCGAAGATTTCAGAAAGAGATGTCGGAGAGAGTCCACCATAGTAAAGTATTTCCGTCACCGTTCCGGGCCCAAGTGGCATGACAACAACCGGAACGGAGACCCGATTAAGAAGATAATTTTGATGAAGTTTCTTTTGATGACAGGAGCCGGTGCCTCTCATCCCTCCCCCCCTCCGTAAGCAACGGCAGGAAGACAATCCTCTTTGGGGCGAGAGGGAGGCTTCTTCGTTCCACTGATGAGATGATTTTCCTAAGAAGAGGATTCCTGCTCCGGGCACTCGGGCCCTCGTTCGTCTCCTAGGCTCTCGGGCCTCGCTCTGCTTACTAAGTTTTTCTCTTCGTCCTCCCGGAGGACCATGCTTTTAGACGATTTTCGTGAGACTGTAATACCAACAAATAGTTCGTTAATAGAGGTAAGTTTAAGATCTGGTCTGGTTTGATTCTGGAGTAAGGCCACAGTCGTCCACGGTGCCATGTCACCTTGCATGAAGCCACTATGCCTATGACGAACGCCGAGACAACAGCTCCGAGCCGTTCCGGGCTGCTCCTAGGTACGGCGGTTCGAAGTTGGTAAGTTGAAGATATTGGTGAGAAGGAGAGGAAGAAGCCGTAGAAAGTGAAGATGGACGACATCAACTGGGATCTGCACCCAACGTCAACCCTTGAGATCCAGAACGAGCCCATCTCACAAATAGCATATAGAGAAGAACTCATCCGACATCAAACTCCAAGAAGGATCGCTCCTCGCCGCTCTTTGCAGACCTCTTGAGGCGTCTATCGAGGCATCCGAAGTCGACGTTCCAAGCACCACCTTCCTGTATATTTCAAAGACCACTTCCCTATATGTTTCAAAGACTATTTTGTTCCGTTCCTCGAGAAGAAGATACCAGGAAGTACGACATGGAAGCAGTTACTGCCGTTACTGGAGGTAAGTTATTAATATAAGTTTTAGTAAGTCTATTAATTTTCGTTCTTGTTTATGTATCGCTTCGGTCAGTCACGAGCCAGGGCCCCTAAGTTATCGTCCCTGCTCGTGCCTTGGTCCTCCGGGAGACATCTACGACTCGCCGTAATCCTTTCACGACTCGCTGCATCAACTCTGGCACGATAAAACCAGCATTCAGGTCGAAAAATTCCATTTTACCGCTCTTCGTATGCGGTAAGAGGCTGAAGACAAGGAAACTCAGAAGATGATGGTACATGAATCCGGGCTCATCCATATTCTGATCGATCCATCCAAGATCAAGAAGACTAAGTTGCAGGGAGTAGAAGTGCCGCTAGAGGACAGAGGTCGTCTCCTCCTCGCCCCCAGATCCCTCAAGGCAGCACGGGAGAAGGGTTTTCAGTCTTGGCCCGCGCCAGCCTTTCCTCCAGCGGCGAGTCGCCGGCCCACCGGTACCTTATTTACCCCGGCACGACCGTCGACTCAAAGACTACAATGACAACACTATCTGTCCATTCTGATTTCCTTTCTTCGATTCCGCCTCCCAACTTTCACTCTCGCTCCTGGGCCGCCCGGCCCGCTATCCATTTGATTTCCGCGACCGGACGATCCTGTTCCACCTGCTCGGTCCCAACCAACGCAGCGGGCTCCAGGGAAGAAGAGGAACAGCTACAAACTTGTTTTTTTCCTCCTAGCGCCTCCTCCCGTTCCGTATTCGCCCCGCAGGCTTGGTAAGTTCGTTCCAGTCATGGACCCTCCAGCTCGCTGATTACACTCAACACCTCCTAACACATGTGGTTTCGTTCACCTCCGCAAGAAGATTCCCATAAAGAAACTAGTAGGAATAGATTAAGATAAGAATGTTCGAGCCCGCCAGTCCGTTCCCGATGAATTAAGTAAAATTTCGGGCCCGTCCAGCGGTCTCCAGGAGAGTTTTTTTATCCAGGCTTCGGCCTCCTGTGCGGCTCAGGTACCTCCGCCTCGGCCCGGTTCTCTCCCTGGGGGTTTGACACTATGGGTGAGGAGCCAACGCCCCGTAATCCCTCCCCACCCGACTCGCGACGCGCCATATTCCGCCTCTGGTTCCGTCGCGCTTTTTCTCTTCCGTGCAAGACCTCGAGCAGCATCTACTTCACCCTTCTTCTTGGCGTCGGATCGGTAGCAACAGCCTCTCCTCCCTAGCGGGGAGCTCGAGAAGCTGATCCACCATTCCGCTCTGTTTTTCCGCCTCTCTTGTCGCCTTCAACAAGTCATCCAGTTGATCTTCGTTTTTGTACATCACTAGGGTCTGAGCCAATTGGACGGTCCGGTTGTGTTCGTTAACTAGTCGGTTGACTCCCGGGAACTCCCTGGTTAACGGCCCCAGTGCCGCCGTTGGGAACTGCGCTATCGCTTCTTCAAATGTCTCTGGCTTGCGGCCCGTTTCTAGTGCCATCAGGAACGCCATAGACGCCGAAGCCATTGCTCTTGTCTTAGCCGTCATTCCTCGCACCTCCCTCGGGGGCCACACCAGTTGCACCCGAATGGCCTCTTCCGCGTCCCAGTCTCGTACTGCTCGCGCCGTCACCGGAAAGTGTCCCTGTAAGACCTGGTGAATGGCCTGTGTCCGTAATAACTTGAGTCTCGGTGTTTCTTTAGATGGTCCTGCCGTCGGTACCTCCGTTCCTATGGACCCGAACACTGAATCCGCTCCCGACTCGTTCAATTCTGGTTTCTCCGGCTCGTATCCTCTGGTCTCGGCCTGCCCCAACTCCATGTCCTCTGAGTCTTCCACTTCTGCGTCCATGGATTGAGCAGCCGGTATTTGTAGTCTGTGCATCACAACCCGTGGTTGCAGCGCTCGCCCGTGCTTATCCTCGTCCTTGAGTGGGGTATCTGGTCCTGGCGGCGATCCCATTCGTTCGGGCGACGGTGGTCCCGGGATCTCCTCCGATCCTTGCGACCCGAAGAACGAGCTCCCCAAACTGGCTCGAGTCAGGTTGTCAACCGCCGCCCGTGTCTCTGGCGTATCTGGTGCTACCGTAATGTCTCTCATTCGTTTCAGTCCCGGGGGCGGCACTACCGGCTGCTTACATACCATCTTCTCCAGGGGTGAATCCGCTCTCGTCGGGGTAGGGGTAGAGAACAGCGGCTGCGTCGAGGCCATCGACGCCGTGTCCTCGGGCCTGGCCGCATGCCGAACATACTTTACTTTCTCCACTCGCCCCGACGGTTTGAGTCCCTGCCTTTCTGCCATCTCGCGTAGAAACCTCCCCAGGTACAATGCTTCTCTTTCCACCAGTCGGCCTCCCGGTGCTTCCCGAATGCTGTCCTCCAGCTCCCGGTCGGATCTTGCCTCGTGGTAACCCCTGAACGATCCCTCCCGGTTCATTGTTCCTTTTAAATATCCGGGGTACTATGAACTGTCATCATAGTAAATTGTGCGTCGCTACAAGGTGGTTCTAGTCCCGTGGTCCGTTTGATTCCTGTCGAGGTCTCAGGCTGGGATGGTCCCAGCTCTCCCGTGCTACTAGACTCGGCAATAATCAAGGACCGATCGCTTCGGACCGACATACTCCTGCCCGACTCCGACTGGTCCGAACTCGTTCCCTCCTCCAATTCTCTCGGGACTTTCTTGACCTTTTTCCACTTCTTCTTTCGCGACGGCTCCTCCGCCGGGCATCCCTGCGTCGGGGGCCTCTTGAAAGCGAGCGGCTCCTCTTCCTCTTTTACTTTCAGACGTTGGTCGTCGGACGAGCTCACCAATTCCACCACCTCAGCCCCTGGTGGTATTCCTGAGCAACCCGGCTTCGGGGCGGGTGTGGATCTCCCTCCTTTTCCTCTGCTCGGGAGTCCTCGTCCTCTTGGTTCTCGTGGTTCTCCCTGGGCATTTAACTTCTTAATTCGGCTCTGTACCAACCCTGTTATTTGGTCTGCTGTCAGAAGTGGTTTCGGGTTGACCACGGCTCGGCTCGCGCTTCGCGGCGACTCGGTGGCTTCCTTCCGCACTCCTTTCGCGGCCCTCCGAGGGGAACGACGCGTGGGCGTCGATCGTTCCGCTACCTCGGCCAGGGGTCCCTTCCCTGCTGCTTTGGCTGCTTGGGCTCCCTCGCCGGCCTCGTCGGCCTCTGATCCTTCTTCGGTTGCTACCTGCTCCGGCTGCTCGGTGTCGCTGTCATCGGACCCTCTCGACGCCCTCGGGTAGTAAGGGACGCGGATATGCCGTCGCGGCCTCTCCGGTGCCTCCTTATCCACCGCCCTCTCAGGGGGTTGAAACCCCTCCGGATGGCGCACCGCGTAGTCCCGTTCCAAATTGGCTACCCGGGCCGCCGTTTCATCCCCAGTAGCGAAACTGGTGTACGGCGGTCGTCCTTTCGGGTCCAAGGCGAACGCCGCAGCATACTCTAGCCTCAGAAGGGGGTCTTGCTTCGGCATCCCCCTCTGCAGGTTCCCTTCGTGCGAGTCCGACATGTGCTTCCTCCAGTCCTGGTGTGTCGAATAGGCTCGATTCGAACACACCGGGCACATGTAGTACTGCTTCCGTAATCCATCGTGCTGACCTTTAATATGCTTGACCAGGTGCTTAAACTCCTTTCCGCGGCAATTTCCTTCCCAGCACTGTCCGCTCATCGTGTCCGTTTTCCGGGCTTTCGGGGCTCGTTCCAATTCTGAAGCTCGTCCCGTCAGCCTTTTCCGTTTTTGTCTCGTGGTGATGCTGCTCGTCTCGCTTCTCTGCTTTTTCTCTTGTTTTCTTCTCCTTAGCTCAGTCTGCTCGTCTGCGATTTGATGAATCCTGATCGGCTGACCAGAATGACCTGCTCCGGCGAGCGCTCTGCCTTTTATAGCCGCCGCAGGCGGAAGTGGGCGTGGCCTGCGCTAGCGACCCCTAGCGTCAGACTCACCATCCACTTCTACGGTGGCGCCCCCTACTATTTTCCAGTCCCCGGGGCCCGCCGCTGGTCACCGCCTCGCCTGCTTTTTACCTCGCGGCCCTTCGCCCGTCCACGCGTTTTTTTCCTAGGCCTTTTATTGCCCCACCGGACGTCCTCGGTCTTTTCATCCTCCGTCGCCTTCTCTTGCCTTTTTCATCTTGGCCCTCACAGTGCTTCCGCACACTTCCCGGAGAACACAGGGGCTCGACGTTATCATCTCCTCGCCGCCGCCCCGTTCTCTTTGTCCTCTTTTACTCCTTTTACGACCTACTTTAAAGCCTGTCCTCGTCTCAGGCCTCGCCTTTTACAACCGTCCGTTCGTTCCTCCGGCGTTCCCGAGAGTGCCGCATCTACTCTCCTCCGGTCTCCTGGACGCTGTAAAGCGGTATTACCAAGTCGGCATTACTTCAAAAGTCTTCACCAGCTTGCCACCGGGTCTGTCTTCTGTTGTAATCCAACCATCTTTTCCACGCTGTGGTTCCTCCGAACTGACCGGAAAGCGGCTCCGTGGGACTACTTTAGACATTCGGGCCGTCGTGGCTCCCGAACGCCGTTTTTCGTTCCAACCCCGCATTTCCCACCTATATTACATCCGCAAGAGAACCAATCTTCAGCTAGGTAGCAAATCTCTACAGCCTAACGACCTGCACTCCTACTGTAGTGGTCAACGCACCGCCCCGACTCAATGGCCCCAGGTTGATCAGTCCTTTTTGGCCAAAGCCTTTTTGTGTAGCGCCGATTTGGTCGTTCCCTTGGTCCTCTTCCACCTGCGGAATCGAGACACGAAAACGACTTCATCACAAAAAGGGGTGCCCCGTTTCCTTACGTGCCCTAGCGCGCCCCACCCCAAGCATTTACTGTGCAGCCTCGTATCCTTGCTGGTCAGCTACCATCCAGGCTGGCGCAGCGTGTCCTCGGTAGGGTTCCAGGCGGTCCACATGGACTACCCCCCCCGGTTTCCCTCGTTTCTTCCGTACTACCACCCGTCCTCGGTCAAGCACCTTGACGATCAGTGCAGGGCCCATCCATGGAAATCGCAACTTCGTTCCTTTGTCCCTATCCACTACCGTATCGTGCACCCAGACCAGTTCTCCGGCGTGGTATTCCCGCCGAGTCACCTTCCCATCGTACTCGTGTTTCTGATGGATGGCGGCTCGTTTCAGCCCCGTCCGGGCCTCCCGATAGGCCGCGACTAGCCCTTCCTCCAGGCTTTCCACATAGTCGCCTACCCGTCGGGGTTCCTCCTCTGGTCCTAGAGGTCTCCCATGAATCGCTTGTCGCGGCATCATGGTCTGGCGGCCCAGCATCATCATATTCGGTGTCACTCCCGTGCTGGCTTGCGGCGTTGCTCTATAACTCATCATCACGAGCGGGACCATCTCATCCCATTCCCGGCCTGTTGCTCGGCAGCTGGCTTTCAAACACTCGTCACTCCTGGGGTGGTACGGCGTCGTTCTTGTTTTGTGTATTCCAAATAGTGCACAGACCTGAGCCACCACCTCGGATTCGAAATTCGTGCCTTGATCCGAGTGTAGTTCCCGAAACGCGCCGTACTGTGCTACTACTTCTTCAACCAATTTGTCCGCCACTGTCGTTGCCTTTTGATCCGGGATTGGGAAACACTCCAACCATTTGGTGAAATAGCATCCTACCATCAGGCAATACTTATTTCCTCGTTTGGTGACTGGGTACGGGCCCGAAACATCCATGGCCAGCCGTTCCATCGGCTCCCCCACTATGTACTGATGTAGCGGCTCCCGTCTCCCTCGTCCTTTTTTCAGCAACGCGCAATCACATTCTCGACATTCCTTCCGCACGTCTTCCCGGAGTCCCGGCCAGTAAAACCCTTGCTCCAACAGGGCCGTCGTTCTGGCGACTCCCAAATGCGCTCCTGCCGCGCCTCCATGGTATTCCCTTACCAACTTGGCCCGTTCCCCTCGGGGAACGACCAACTGGTTCCTCCAACCATGTCCTTCTAGTTCCCAGTACTTCCGATGCAGCACGCCATCCCTGAGGCTTAATCGTTCCCATTGCCTCCATAGGATCTTTGTTTCCCGGGATTCCGGAGATATGGCCTCCCAACCTGGCCGGTCCGCATTCTCTTCCATCCGTGCGACAATCGGCCCTATATCTCGATCCCTCCTCTGCGCTGCTCTCATCTCCTGCGGGGACCATCCGGGCTCGTACCCCCGGGCCCGCGTCACTACTCTCACTTTTTCGGTATTCTCGTGCTCCTCTCCACATTGTTTGCACGGATACCGGGACAACGCGTCAGCGTTCCCATGCTTCCTGCCCGGTCGGTGTTGGAACGACACATCATGCGAGTCGATAATCTCAATCCACCGAGCAGCCTGCCCCATCGGTTCCTTACTTCTCTGCAGCCAACTGACCGCGCTATTATCCGTCCGGACTATCACGCGTTGACCATAGATGTAGCACCGAAAATGCTTCAAAGCTCGCACCACCGCCAACAGTTCTTTCCGCGTGGTGCAATACTTTCGTTCGTTTGACTCCAGGGTTTTGCTCGTGTAAGCTATCACCCGTTCCTCCCCTCTCTGCTCCTGTGATAGCACGGCTCCTGTCCCCACGTCACTGGCGTCCGTGTCAAGCCACCATTGTCCATCTTCCTCCGGGAATCCCAACACCGGGGCCTCTGTTAGCGCCTTCTTCATCGCATCAAATGCCTCTTGTCGTCTCGCGCTCCACACGAACGGTTCCTCCTTCGTTGCCAATTCATACAAGGGGGCAGCCAATTCCGTGAAGCCGTTTATATGCCTTCTATAATACGAACATAATCCCACGAAGGCTCGTACCTCATGGAGATCCCGAGGGACCGGCCACTCGGTTACTTGCCGACACTTTTCGGGGTCGGGTTCGATCCCGTTGAATGAGACAACGTGCCCCAAGAACGGAATCTTCTTCTGGAACAGCTTGCATTTTCGCGCCTTTAACTTCAGTCCTGCAGCGTTCAATCGGTCCAGAACCCGTACCAATCTTTCCAGAGTCACTTTAAACGTCGGTCCAAAGACCAGTATGTCATCCAAGTATACCAGACACTCCTCCCACACGATTCCTCTGAGGATTCTTTCCATCAGTCTCTCGAAGGTGGCTGGGGCGTTCACTAGCCCGAATGGCATCACTTTGAACTCATACAATCCTCCTTGAGTCACGAAGGCCGTCTTTTCTTGGTCCTCCGGTGCCATCTCCACCTGCCAATATCCGCTTGCGAGATCCAGACTGCAGAAGAATAGGCTTCCTCCCAAGGTGTTGAGGCTGTCCTCTATCCGTGGGAGCGGATAGGCGTCCACTTTCGTAGCCTGGTTCAGTTTTCGGTAGTCGATACAGAACCTCGTTCCTCCGTCCTTCTTTTTGACTAGAACGGTCGGGCTACTCCACGCACTCCCGCTCTCCTGGATAATCCCTAGATTTAACATATCCTCCACCAGTGCTCGTTCCTCCTCTCTCCTGGTGGCTGGATACCGTCTGACCCTCTGCTTGATCGGCATCTGATCCCCCGTTTTAATTCGATGTTGTACTAAATCTGTCCGTCCTAACTCATGTTTCGAGGTCGCAAACATTTGTTCCCGGGCCATGATGGCTTTCTCCAGCTCTCCGCCTTCCTCCGTGGTCAGGTCTTTCTTAGCCTCCTCTATCATTTCAACGAGCGCTCCAGGGGGTTCTTTTACTTCACTTCCTATTCCTCGTACCTCTTGTACGAAGGTGGCTTCTCCGAGTGCCCCGCCGGTTTCCAATTTCGCGCTCTCGGTCCCTCGGTTGGCCACCCAAACTCTATTTTCTTCTCCCAATGTCACCGTTCCTGGGATCACCTCCAGTCCCATAGGTAATCCAGCGCCGGTGATGACAGCCAGCTGTCCACTCTGTCCTATGTCTACTCTCGTTACTACTGTTACTCGGGTCACTTGGAGTGGGGGTATTTCCGTCGTTCCCTCGATTCGCACGACCTGTCCTCCGACGGTAACTGCCCGAATCCCATCCGTTCTTTGTTCTGCTCCCGGGATTCGTTCCCCCTCTCCCTCCCCCTCGGCGGGCAGGAAGATAGCACTCGCGTGGGGCTTAACTGTTAGCCGGTATTTCACCGCGAAGTCGTTTCCCAGGATCCCTTCATCTCTACCGATGTCTGCCACCATGAATGTCCACTGCAACACGCGCGTTCCCAATTTTACTGGCAAGTTCGTGCATCCGTAGCACTGCAACGGACTACCATCCACCGAGCAGAGACGTCCTTCATATCCATCCAGTTCTTCCCATTTTCGTCCCCACTCTCTCCAGAGGCGTTCCGACAGCAGACTGATCATAGATCCGGTATCAACCAAAAAACGGACGACACTCTCTCCCACCGTCCCGGCCACATAAAGTCCACATTCTCCCATGCCTACTACTTCTCTCGCCGCGCCCGAAGGGGGCCCCGCGCTTACTGCGACGGCGACTGTCCGTTTCCCTGACGCTGAGAACACTCTCTCGCGAAATGGCCCTTCTGGTGACATTGATGACACTCTAAATCTTCTTTTCGCTTCTTAAACGCCTCCCTCCGGGCCGTTGCTTGTCTTCTAGCTTCCCGTTCTTCTGCCAATTCTTTCATCATCTCCTCCAACTTACCGTTTAAGGCCATGATCTGTGTATTGGCGTCCTCCTCGGGCTTCACTGCCCGCAGGAGGCGGCGTGAGTATCGTTCCTGTATTTCTACCACCTCTACCGCCTCCTCTAGTGTCTTGCATCCTTTCTCTGCACACTTCAGCTGAAGGTCTTCCCCAACTGCAGCCTGGAACGCATGTAATGCTGCTTTTTCCTGGCTAGCGTAGTCGTTGGAGAAGTAGGCCCTCGATGCCAGTCGCCGGGCATTATCAGCCAACTCCTTCGCTGTCTGGTTCTTTACGCGTTTTAATCCCGCCAATTCTTGCAGAGCATTGCACGTGTCCTTCTCCTGACCGAACCTCCGTCGCAACGCATCTACCCTCGCCGAGTAACGGAGTCGTTCCCTGTCCGGGAGTCCGACAAAGTACATTCGTGCCGTTCCCGTCAGCGAGAGAAAGAGCATCGCCGCTTTTTCCTCGGCCGTCCAACGTCCCAATGTTGCGTACTCCTCAAACTGGTTGATCCATCCCTCGAAATCCGGTTTACCGTCATACTTCTCCGGTCGTAAACTAAACTTCTTCAAACTCGCTCCTACCTGGCCGGTCTGTTGTTGTTGAGCCCGCGCATTCTGCTCATCCGTCGGGGTGGACGTTCCCATAAAATTAAACTGCCTACCCATGATGGTCGCGTCCTCCCCTTTGGTCTCGGTTTTCGCACCTCCTTTCTCCTCCCCACCTTCCTTGAAGGCGATGTCAGAATCCATCTGCTCGAAGACTGCCGCGGTCGCCATGAGTATCCAATACCGACGAAACACCCAAGATCCACAAGTCCGTATGTGCTTATTTCAGCACCACCGCTGCCACCAGTGTGACGTTCTCTGGTAAGTCGGGGTTGCCGATTCTTACAACAGAGGAACGTGGGGGTTGTTCGGGTCTCGGGGCGGACGGGGAATCCGGGCCAAGAACCGAGATGTGTTTCTAGAGTCGTGCCTCGCGCACGAGGGGGGGGCTGAGCGAATCGGTCGGGAATCGGCACTCGATGTCAACGGAGGACTGCGGGGAAGGGAAATTATGGTAGGGGTACGGGTCGGCCGGGGCTCTCCCAGACCAGCATTCACCCCGACCGGGCGGTCCACCCCTCAGTTCCGGTCCGCGGGGGCGACGGGCCGATGGTCGCCTATTGTTTGGTAGCGTGGGGCCGAGCATGCCGCGCCCTCGTCCCCGCAGACTTCGTTCCTTCGTTCCGTTCCCCATGTCTTCGTGCCATACTACACCTCGGTTTCCGGGACTACTTCGGGCCTTCGTGCCTTACTCCGTTCCCTCGTTCCTCGTTCTTCGGGCTGTCGGGCCCCTTACCCTGTGTTCCTACTACCTATCTCGAGCTTCGACTGTTTTGTCCTAACTTCTGGTTAATTACTCTAATCGGCTCATCTTTAGCGGTTGTTTCAGGAAAGAGGACACGTCTGGACACCAGGAGAACTGTTAAAGAACTCTGTTTATTCGGGCCTCACCGCCCCTTTATATACTATAGAGGTCAGCCCTGATTGGCTGCTTTCGGTCACGTGACCTACAACTGACGTCACTTCCGGTTTATATTTTCCGTTTCCGGTTTACATTTCACTTCCGGTTTACATATTTCCGGGTTTCGTTCCTTTACATTTTCGTTCCTTACATATTCGTTCCTTACATATTCGTTCTTTACATATTCGTTCTTTTACATATTCGTGCCTCTTTTTCAGGCTTTCTATACTTTCGTTCATTATTACATATTCGTTCCTTTACATCTATTTCGTTCTCTTACATATATTTCGTTCTCTTACATATATTTCTACTATTACCTTATTTCTATTATTTTGACCTCTATGTATTTTGGATGAATAGCCGTTCATCACAATAACCAAACTAATGATTTTTGAATGGTCCAATAGTCATTCGCATTTACCTTTAATGATCACTATTTGAAGGGATATAATATACCCTCCATAAAACAACTTGAATGTGTTTTAAATTGCAGCGACAACGTCTTAATTGCGATTGCGTACAAAGATTTAATGTTTCCAACTTATTTTCATTTTTCTTTATCATGATAACACAACAAGAAGGGAGTGACTATAAGTGCTTACAACCGGGATCCTGTACAGCCGACGACAACAACTCACAGTGAGAAATTGGCTTAGCCACCGTAAATATTAATTTTAATAACCCAGGTAACTTTAAGACACGCTCTACGTAAATAGGTAAATGTTTCCTTTTATCACAAAGTCACGTTACACAAACGGTAGGCCTAATTAAAGCTTTCACGTCAAAGACATTACATCAGTAACATAATAGGTAGTATGCATCCTGACACACCAGTTTACCTGTCCTTCGTCATCCGGCACTTAGAAATATGAGATAGGCCTAAAATTGTATTAATTCATAAATTGTACCATGGTACTATAGTTTTAATGATAGACAAAAGACTGTCAATAGCACATTGCGCATTGGATAAGTGTTGTGCAATTGTTTTTCTTAAGGAGGGCGACTTTCTCAATTCTAATAACGCATGTAATGCCCATTCAATATCATATTAGATCAGAACTGGACATTCATAGAACTCAAACTCTGAACCCAGAGGCAGATTCTACTCTATGTGTTTTCGGCGCTTAGAGTTATTTCACTTAGTTCGATACATTTCGGAGGCACTCCCACTTCTGCACAAGGCATACATTATAAACGTATAGTCTAACATGAACTAATGATATATAGAGGGGCGGATGGCCAAGTGGCCCAAGGTGCTGGGAAAGAACCTTGGGATTTGGTAAGGGGTGGGTTTGAATCCTGGTGCTGGCAGCTTGTTTTCCTTACGTCCCAGCAGTGTCGACATACTTCTATACTAAATGCCCGTCCTTCTCAATCTGTGCGTAAGCTTTATGGGAACTAAAATCAGGCTTGGCTCAGTAAATGTGTAGGGGCAGAGGGTCTACCTTATCATCAATATGATCACTATTGTGATATTCTTCGGGGAGTCAGGGTTTTCCGGGCTCCACAACGAAGGGATTTTCGGGTTTTCTCAGTCTTGGGTCGATTTGGGAGTTCGGGTGGGAGACCAGTTTGCTTTGCAAGATCAAGAGTTGTGCCTCGCGCACAAGGGTGAGTGGACAGACTATTTGGTGGAGCTCTTGATGATGACAGGGGAAATGAGAGAAAATGTATGGGGTAGGGCTGTGTGTTGACTAGACGTTGGCGGGAAGGGTCCTGGGCTTGGGCCCGTTACAGTCGTTTGGGTGCTGCACCAGCTGGTCCTTCCATCTAGGAAGTCAGGTCATTGCTCGAGGTGAGAGGGTGGTAGCATGAGGCCGAGCGGGTTGCACCTTCGTTCCTGTTGTACCAGGCCAACTGCTTACTTCCCGGACCATTTCGGGCTCTCGTGCCATCTCTGGGTCTTTTGGGTTATGGACTTACTTATCTCTAATTTGGGTTCTAAGCTAAGTTTTACTCGGTTATTGGCTGCCACTCTTAGAGATCTCAAGCTCAGGCTAACTGGAAGGCAGGGCATCTTAAAGAAGAGACGTGTAAACACAAGGAGTACCAATAAGAAACTGTTTATTCCGGGCCATAACGCCCCCTTTTATATGCTACAGGTCATTTCTGATTGATCACTTTGATCACATGACTGTTGTGATGTCATATCCGGTCACCATAGTTTTTTGTGCTCTCGTACCCATTACAAATTTCAGTCCATTTTCTTACCCATTTCATTTGATTACACTATTTCATAATTAGTCAGCATTTGCTGTATTATATTCAATCCTTTCATGATACAAATCGATTACACCTGATTTCTAGCTCGATATTTCATACCACAAAAGATGAATGGACAATTTATCACACTATCATTGTCCACGATATGACTATGGCACTTAAATAAAGGGTAAATCAACCAGTGACCAAGAAACTAATAAGAGCTTACTAAATTTAATTTCATTTTATAACTTCAGCAATGGATTGAATCAACCGTCTGAACCTAATCATCTTTTTTTATCCTTATCTTTGCGGTTTAATGTCGAGGAGGGTAAATGTCAGGGTGATTATGTCCAGGGGCTAGTATCAAGGGACATTTGTATGTGAAAGGCTTTGACACAAGTGTAACTTATTCATGTGACTGACAACCTTTTTTTTCGTGAGAGCTATGCAAAGATTGTAAAAAAAATATCTCCTGCTAAGGTTTACGAAGCTTAATTAATTCGAAGCTGACCAACTCGAACGCACATAAAGTGTGTAAATTATTCTTAAAATAGGATAATAAGAAATACTGACAAATACATATTTCAACACTCGGATGGAGGTATAATGAAGTACTCGGAAAAATCTGTGGTCCGAAAACCAGCCCATGAAACATCACAAGCAGTCAATGAATTGTCTGTAGAGACATGGCTACTGATTATAAAATGCATCTAATCTAATCACAGTCTTCAATTACAGAGTTAATTGGGAAGCAGTAATTCATGGAGGATATGGCGACTGCCGTACATGAATCCGAATAAATCCAATTAGCCGACTGAAAAGAACGACCCACGTGTTTCAAAGCAGATTAGACTAATATCGGACCTGTACATGGCGTACATGCTACGCAAATTACCTGCATTGAGCAATTCTGCCATGATCCTATTTTACATGCTAGTGCCGATTTTGTAATTCGGTCAATGCTTGATCACACGATTTTTGCTCTTACAAGAATGCTTATGGCAATGCCAGAACTAAATTCCTCTTGACAATTTTGTTTGAAAACTTCAGAGTTCCTGTAATGATAAATACATGTAATAAATATAATTAAGAAATTCTAAAGGCCTATATATATATGTATACACTATTATGTGCCAACGCAAGATTCCCTTTGGTGTCAAGAAATTCTAGCTGTGCGGATTTTGACTTAATCCTATGCTAATGCTGACCTCAGCATCCCCTCCCCCCTGGCCGACAACAACACCGACCCAGGGGGTTTATTGCCTAATGAAAGCCGATTAGAGGGAGGATAAAACGATCCTCAGGTAGGGGAGGCGGGGCTGGCCGAGTGATCATTAATCCTGCATCCAGTGGAACGGGCGGCTGAGGTCAGTTTTCTGAGAGCGGCTCCTCCAGTGAGTGCCCCGACATCACGGACACACGCGGCCCTCAGCGGCAGGTGATCGGATGTGTCCTCCAGGGGATGGGTCAATCCCCTACGGCCTTAATGCGGGCACCGGGGCATCGTTATAGCACTGAGACGAGTGGCTCGGTTCTACCACACACACCACTCCCTGTGAGCTGCTCCCCTCTGATCGTCAAAAAACCTGAGGAGCAGCTCGACATAAAAGGCGCCAACAACAAGTTAACGACGGGCTAACTGCCGCGTAACGCCGGCCGTCTGTGAGCTGCTTCCGAGCTGCTCGGGATTAGCTCACCTAGCGTCTTGGCGTCCAAACGAATTAGCCCGACTGATTCCTCTTTGACGGCACCTAGGTTAGCTGCAGGAGTTGGTCATAATACATAGACAAAGTTGTCCGTTAATTCAGTTGTTTTCAAGGGTTATTCATTTTGATTGTACCTATTTATGATATAAATATCACATCATAAATAACATATCAATATTATTATTATAATAGTAACATAGAAAATAATAATATAATTATATCAATGACGTAATATCCACACATTTATGTCGATATGATCATATCGACTCAAATAAGTCCTTTTCAGATGAATATCTAATAAATTCGGGAATAAATGCCATCGGTTGTTAAATGTGTATTGTTTTGCCAAATCATAATATAAAAGAGCTATACAGTTGCTAACGCAATGCCTAGAGGAATTTCAAGAAATCAAATTGACGCTATCATATATACATCAGTTCTGACTATAGGCTATTATCTCTTTGTAGTGTATTTGCGGCTAGGTAGAGTATTCATGTAGGCTGACCCACCTTGGGTAATAAGTAATACTGTTTCCTCGAACGGCAGGACGGGAAAGTGCATAACCATGTATGTTTATCTCACATAAGCTACTTTAAGATGCGCTTATAAAACGGCTCATTATAGTGTTACAGAGGCCAGTGTGACCACGTGTAGGTTTGTATACCTATATATACGTTTAGAGAGCAATATACTAGATGGCAGCAACGCCCAGTTCCGTGTATGCCATGCCATGAAATACCTTTAAACATTGCCTAAGTAGTTTATGGAATTAGGGATTTTTAGCAGGCGCCACTAGTAGTATAGCGTATATACTAATCTGGTAATTATGTGGGCCTATAACGTCTATCAGATATGTAATGAAGCAACCAAAGTAATAATATTATTTAACTCCAAATCCTTATAAATAACTATAAGCATTTGAAGTTATGTTAATTTTCTTTTTAGATTCTATCTATATTATCAAAGATAGAATCTGGAAAAAAAACATTCACAAGGAGCACGTCAGTCAGCATACAAGTGTGAAGGCCACCTTCCTGCATCAAGTATTTAGGTGTATTTTTAGGCGCGGGCATAGAATATTCCCTGCCGGCGCCGACTTTCCCGTACTCCCCAATAAGTGGCAGCTAATCGTGAAGGCAACGTGTTGCAAATGGGATGAGGGTGGGGCCCTAGCCTGGTGGGGGTAATAATTGACGGCCACGATTGTCAGCCAGGGAAACAGCCCGCATAGAAATAACGTCTTTACTGCCGTCCATCTTGGCATGTCGCCTTAAGGGGCGTTTCCCCTAGAGGCGACGGCTGTTGTTGAAAAGTATGTTCATAAGCGGGTTATACACGCGTAAGTATACCTCTAAGGCGTCACCCCTCCCTCAGCACCCTCAGGCGTACCAGCTGTTTCCGTGCGTCTGTCGCCACCTTTGGGTGGTTCTTGTAGGACGTGATGCAACTCGTTGGATCAGATCAATCTGGCTTGGTGCGGGAGCCTCAAGGCGTAGGGGCGTTCTCTGTACCTTGATTAATGCAGCTTGTCTCCCCGGGGTTTATTACCTAGGGCCTGGTCCATTAAGCTATTGATCAACCTGCCCCAATGATTAAACCTATGATGACAAACACTTGGGAGGGAAGATTGGCTGGGACCATAACGTTTGACTCGATGTGTATAGGTATGACATGAGGCGTTTGCGAGTCTGAACATTGTAGGTTCAAAGAAATCGGATTTACCACTGCAATCCAACTTAAAAACGTATTACACATCTCTTCGAGATTTATTCTGGATGCACTATCTTACCTTTTGATATGGACAGTATTTCATAAATGGGGTTTTCATTTCTACGGCTAAGCAGCATACAGCTCATGCAACCTCTCCAAACCACTCCAACCATCAATCCATTATATTTATCCCTGTCGACACCTCTTATCAACCGCCACAATTGACCAACAAATCACCCGGTCAGGGCGCAATCCACAGCTGCCAGCAATATTCGCCTCTGTCGTGTGGCGGTGAATACTGATATACTCCAACAGCGGGTGACAGGCGTGTAATAAAGACTCTTCTCGCCGTGGGCGGCCCCCGTCTACAAGACTTACTCCACCCTGATGGGAGTGGACACGCAGAGATGTAGAGCAGGGCGCTGACACTACATCAAATGTACATCCAGCACGTAAGGTCTCACCTTACGTCGGCCGACTATGTGTATGTGTGAGAGGGGAGCCTCCCATGGGGAGGACTCAGCAGTAGGAACATTTGTAAGGACAGACACAAATGTACAGAAGATTCGCTCACAGTTGCTGCCACTGTCGGAGATTCGCGCTCTCAGACTTGGGATTCCCACAAAAGATCTGGCTCTTAAAGAAAGAATTCAGCACATTTTCTTTGTTTATGACTTTCTTCTATACTGCTTTGCTTTATTGATTGCTTTCGATGTGAAATATATCATATTATACTGAATCTCATGTCATGACTAAGTTGACCATGCGATTACTAGCGCTAATATTATAATCTAAAGTATTTTCATGCAAATTCAGAAAAGAATAAAATCAACAGAAATGCCTCGCAGTAGAGTACCCTTTCCCTTCAGCTCTAAGGTGTAAACTATTGACAGGAAACACGAGTACCTGCAGGATTTTATTGGCTCCAACATGCTTAATATTTAAAATACTTGAGCCTGATGATATTTCAATGTACCTAATTTTCCCAGGGGGCATCCCAGGTTTCGTTACGTCAAGTACTTCAATGTGTCCATACACTTTGTGGTTGTGTGTGTAGACCATGTCCCCTATATTACCGGTGACGCCCCGGTGTTCCATGTCAGCCGCCCGGGCCTGGCCGTCTCGGCCGTCTTAATAAGGCCGAGCAGTGGGGAGCACATCTGAGCAGCTCCTGGGCCGCCCCTGCGCTGACTGGGGACCCGAGCAGCTCAGATTAGCTACTTCGATTGGTCCGTAGAGGTCTGGTAGTCGGCTCTGTGACCGTTTAGGTGTCACAGCGCCTGTCCCCTCGGATCTAGGAGGGCGGTGGTTGAAACATTATTCGAAATTACTCATATAATTTATGGTGTACACGTGGTCCTAAGGATTTTAGTTTTTTTTCACAAAGGACCTTTTCAATGCGAGCAATGCCTCAGGCCGGTGAGCGAATTGCAAAGTGATAGTTCCTGTTGTAATCAATATATTATCTTATGTTGCTGTTTTGTTTTAAGCTGCAAATGTTTTTTGTATAGTTATTTTTAGTAATAATCATCAAGGCCCCCTTTGATATTGGAGTTATCACATCCGGTATCACATCTAATGATCTATGAAATAGAAATCAAAGTATTTACAAGATTTCATTAATAAGATTTGATAATGCTAGTTCCTTTCCATTAAGATTTCAACATAACATTTGGTATGACACAAGTACATTTTGTATGAATCAATTGTGTCTATGATTTATACCTCTACAAGAGTAATGATACATAATACAATACCTATCTTACAATAACTGTTGATATGACGGACAGGGTCAATAACAATTGATATATCCAATTGATCTGATATAATATGCAGACTAAAACTAATTTAAATGCTTGGTCTGCTGTTTGGATGTGTTCGACAGGTGCAGATGGGATTCAGAGGACTCAAACTTATTTGGGGTCCCGAGGGTTTTTGGGTATTCGGTATTGGGGTTGCTTAAAAGGATTCATTAGAAAACTAGAGGGGGAATGTTGGAGAACTATCCTATCTTCTTGTTGCTGTTTGTATTTACTGTTCCATAGTCATGTCATATTAAGGAATGGGTTGTCTCATGGCCATTTTCAAGACACCTTCTTGGGGCCCACGTTCAGTTGGCAGGTATTTGAGTCATCCTATAGGATTTCTGTGTTCCGGTTGGGACCTGTCCTCGAGTATTCATGTTCACCAAAATTGACTACTTCTCAAGCATAAGACAAGAATGGATCAGGTGTCCACAGTTGAGCACCTTGAAGGACAGTGCAAACAGTCCACCCTTTATAGGCTACAACATATCACATGACATATCACCCTTAAATTTTGTGTTTACCCCATAAACATTGCGTTTCGTGTTACACCATGACTATTTTCGTAATTTCAGGATATTTTACATTTCACATATATGTACATCATTCAAGTATCTACATTATTTGAGCATCTACATTATTTGGGTATAGATCTATGTATAGTATTTGAGTATCTTAAAGGGAGGGGCCAGTGACAATAAATTAGTATACTGTTGTGATCTTTACTATCAAGGGAATAACCATACCAAATTTTATGCTTTTATCTCTAGTAGTTTTTGCTTTATTCACATTTGTCACTATCAAAATGAGCTTCCCTGTCTGCATCTGACACTGCCTGCACAGAGCAATTATCTGTATGTGACGTCACAAGCAGAACAGTTGAAAAATTATAAAACTGAAATAAATGCAATAAGAAATATGTTAAATGTTCTTTATAAGTCTAAAAGAGATTAGAATCACAAAATTAAATGATTCATAAAAGAAAATGTGAAAAAATATAGCTTTTATGGAATTTAGAAATTTGAAATTTAAATATAACTGTCATTTTGTGTGACGTCACATACAGATTTGTGTTTTCCTCTCGACAAGGGCAACAGGACGTTATCCTATAGGAAAGGCTGCTTTTCTATGTGAAGCGGTCGATCATTTTCTGTCAAATTTGGAATATGTCTATTTTAGCAATAGCTGTATCAAGTGAAGTGCAATTTAATGATAACTGAGATTTCACTGGCCCCTCTCTTTAAGTCACAACCTATAATAATCATACAGTTATTACACTAATAACTTGAAGATGCATAATCAATCCCACCAACATTATCACAAGGAAATAATATATGATTACGTGAAGTCAGCAAATAGATGCAAGTTACTTTTAGCTTTTAATTTTGAACATTGGGATGAAGCAAATAGCAATATTCTGTGTATAATAATCATATATGAGTCGAAATTTGATCGCTAGCAATTGTGAAGGTCCTTATCTAATAACTTCCACACTAAAGGTCTTCTATAAACTTATGAACCACAATGGATCGAATTTCTATATCGTCTTTTTCAGACATGAAGACAATTATTGTTCTGAAATGATTCACAACTATCTGCTATTCTTATGACAAATAGTTTTCTTTTGTCTCTAACCTTATTCATACCTTTTCATCATGAAATGGGTTAAAGAAGAGATCTAACCAATCTATTATGTTTAAGAGATTCCCTGCGAGACTAATGATAAACATGTTTGTACAAGGAAGCTTTGCAATTTATGTTGAAATCATAGCATCCTCTGAAAGTCTTTTTATCTTATTAACTTTAGCAACCTGAAATAAGTATAGCAATAAAATTGATTATTGACCTCGAGTGACGGCTTCCATGACTCCACATACCGAATTACAACTGCGATACATGATGAAGTAGAAACTCTTCTGCCTAAATCTTATTTTTCCACTTAATTAGCTTGGATATTACCTTATTATGATAAGAAGACATTTTTACTGAGTTTGAGGTCAAGATATATAGTTATCCCTTTCGCTAGTGGTACGAATAAAGTTGGAAAGGGCTTTAATCACCTCTGGTGCTCTCTGCCATAACCTCGAACTAGAACATGGCTGCGTACTTGTATATAATTATGTATATCCTACCTCTAGGGACAAACCAACTTATACACTTGCGCCCCAGGACTCTGTATTATGGCCTGTGATGTATAGGTGACCCTGAACGGAGAGGACCCAGACAGGTATTCCGTCATGACAGTGTATATCGACGAGTATGACAACAAGCAGGACCCATCCCTATAGTTAATGTGCCTTCTACGACATTCAGCACAAGTCTCGGCCACAATATGCGGCTCACATAGACCAGACCCTACCAAATCTGTACTCTGCATCTCCACGCAATAAAATACTCTGCCGCAATGTTTTTTCCCTCAAATTTCCAATAATTCTATAAAAACTCGGCAGGCGTTCGGATACAACCAATATTCCGACTCCGTGTCTGACATATAACACAGAAACATAAGACGGATTGTCTGAGAACAGGATAAAAAGATAGAGCGATTATAGGGGCGTCAGACGCAATGGCAGGTATTTTATTATTCTGTTTGCTGCTAGTATAGTGTAGGGAGGTTTCTTGGAATGTAGACTGGATAAATACACAACTAGCAGTTTTATAAAAACGCTCGCGTGGATAATGGACGGTGAACGCACATTCATCATCTAATTATATATATTGCAAAATTTTCAATTTACTTATACGGAAGATCACTTGTATGTGAGTATGGTTCAATAAAAAAAAAAAAAAAAAAAAAAATAGGCACAAGGCTTTTGGTTTATGCTATAGTACAATGGAAATCCTATTCAGTTATCTTTTGTAATGACTGTAAACTCTAAACAAGGGGTAGAAAGGTGCTGTCCAGTTTATAAAACTCCGAGAAATGCCCGGATATAATAATGCTAAACAACATAATGTTACTTTTAACGCACCAAGTAGTTATTAAGCTTGTTCTCCTTAAATCACTTGCGAATGCTGACTCTTGTGGTGATATTGTCGGAGGAGCCAAGTTTTTCTGTCAGCTGACCAGAGACTCATCAACACCACTAAGCTGTCGTTATGTCATACGACCAGTCCAACAACATAACAATTACTAAGAACCACTCTCATTCTCCCGTCGCAGAAACCGCATCTCAGCCACTGCCTTCTATTTTTAGTTTCCCTCTTGCCTTTATACCGCGTCAATGTATACAGCTAATTCATCTTGGTCTCTGTCACCTTATCGATCTTCAAGACGGTCTAGATCTTGTCTGGCTTACGGTCCCGATCCTGACATTCTATCCCTGGGATTATTGAAGATCGGAAAAGTGACACAAGAGAAATGTTTTCAGCAAGGCCTTAGACAGAAACTGCCAGTTACAGCTCAGATTAGATTAGTAAAGCAATATCTGATTGAAACAATGATAAAAAGGAAAATGCCGCAGTTGGGATGTTGGAGCCAAATTTGTAAACATCACGAACTGTTAAGATTTGGCATGTATTTGATCTAAGTTCTATGAAGTTCGGAAGTTGAATAATCCACTGTAGCTTAGAGATTCATAAAACAAATTGCATACGTTTTAAAATGGAGAGACGGTATCATTGATACGATGCAAATAAATACATTTCGTTTATAGAATGTTACATAGTTAATGTTACATAGCCTTTGACCAGCTATGCAACATCAGGTAACCCTCAGCCACTAAAGGAGGAATAAGTTGCACAGTACACTTCAGAATGATCTTGAAATAAAGGTTCTTAAGAATTCACTAGTCAATGCCCTATCTTCCCGTTCAGTCAACAAATATAATGGGTGAATTGATTATAGAGCGCACTTATTTGTTTCCTTTAATGGTTATGACTAACCTCGATAAAAACAATTGCCATTCAACGGAGACCTTGACTTTTTCAATTCCATTTTGGAAAATCAGTGTGTGGGATCTCTATGACCCTTGTGATTCATGACTTGACTGCTAATTACAATAAGACCATGAATCACCATTGTGAGTGCATGTCATCAGCATCTTGCCAGTGTTCTGATCACGAGAGATTACATATTTGTCCTCGGGAATTGCCGAGGACTTCCTGTTGCCCTCAGAAAGGTCATCATGTATTACGTCCCCTCATTCCATCACTAATCCCAAATCTAACCTGCAATAACCCACATGTATTGTCAGATAAGACACTGATATTGCCTTTTGGTCCCAGTTCACATAAAAAACACTCCCAATGGCTCATCTACGACTGCTTTCTGGGGCTCAAGTCGCCATGAAATTCGGCAGTTTGTATTCATCTATCCTCGGCCAAGCGCTAGGCTTGGGGCCAGCCGGTTGGGGTGAGGGCGTTGGGAGAAAGGGAAACTGACCGACAGGCATAGTCCACAGACTGGGCGGCGCCCAAGGAGAAGCCAGGGATAGTAAAGAGATTAACATCAATAAATGGGGTCGTTGGGTCCGCGCCATGTCCAAATCGCTGACTCAGCTGTTATCAGGAGAGTCGTGTGGCCGGTGAAGCCCGATGGCCACTGCCGGCGACAAGGGATGGACGCGATAAGCGAATCGAGCTGGCGGGCGGTCAGGGAGGGGGAAGATGACATGGATGGCCCTCAGGGTAACCCCGGCAAGTCACAAAACAGGAGGATCCCCCGCACAAAGATAGAAATAATGCTCAAAGCCCAAGTAAACTATCCCCCCTGAAAAACAAGGAGTACATTAATTCGTGAAATTTGTACATGCTGATAGCACCACGAGTTCCTTTGAAAAGAGTAACAATAGGCCTAATTGCCAGAATGTCAGAAAGAGATGCGGTGAAAAACTCCCTGTAAAACTCCCTGTAAAGTCGTGATATAGCCTAAGAATAATTGAGAATGACAAAAGAATTATAGCGAAACCTACCCAGCCAAGGTGCGACGTAACGGTCACGTTCTGTGACGTTCTAGTAACGTTCTATTACGTTCTGCGACGTTATTAGAACGTTCTGCGACATCACATCACTGGCTGGGTAGCCACTTTGTCACCGTTTGAAAACCATGAGCAATTCGGCCCCTATATATATATATATATATATATATATATATATATATATATAATGCTGACGTCCGCTAAATGACCCCACAGCCTCAGCTTACTAACAGCAGATTAATCCCCACCCACGCTAATTCGTATCAGACCAGAGACACCTTCATCAGCCTTGTTTCCCTATCTGTCTTATCTTGACGGCACTACCTGTAGTGGTTCTGACCCCGTCGTCTTATCTTGACGGGTCCCCCTCCGGGCGCCTGCCTCCAGGGTCAAAGACCGGCCCCATCAGAGCTGATCCCAGATCTTAGACGACCATTAGTGAAGGCTAGAACGTATTGGTCGTGTCCCTAAAAGGTTGCCACATAAACATCATGTGGATTTATATATCTAAGCTTTAGCAAAATACGGCCACCTCCTCAAGGTGTTCTTGCGGACATGAATTCTGAGGTGTTAACATTATCTTCTTTAAATGTCTATTGTACATCTATATATTATCATAACATACCGTAGATCTGTAGTGCGTACACACATGCATACTCAAATACACAGACACACAACCAACATACAAACAGACACAGAGACAAACACAAATATATATTATATATACACAGACACCGGAAGACACGCAGACACATTCAAATAAACGGACAGACACAGACACAGACAGACACACAGAATACACACACACACACACACACACACACACACACACACACACTCACAAGCGTGCGCACATCGCTCTTAGACGAAAATGTATGGTACCGGGACATCTATCCAGACTGCTCCGGAGAAACTATACATCACACAACACTTCCCAGGCCCAACCAGATCTCCATCAGTGGCAACAAATGGGACCTCAAGTAGGGCCATGCACCCAACAGAAGCCCTGGTCAGGGTCAGATGGCCGGGTCGCATGCGGACCAGGCCCCCAGAAGCCGTTCCTTAAACGAATCTAGTAATCCTTCATCCCGTAACGAAGCCTGTGTGTCCGGCTCCGTGGTATAGAGAATTCTGCCGACTAAAAAGTCACCCAAGTTTCAGAAGGGAGGAGCTCTTTCACAGTGTTCAGTGAGGCCGAAAGGAACAGTGAAAGGCTCCAGCTTTGTCCGGCTGGCAACAAGCCCCAATCCGGTTTTTTTAACAACTTCATGTTTCTATGACTAGGCAGGTCAAACTACATTATCCAGCCAACTTCGTTTTTGTCAGGACTTTCAATTCAGGATGGTTAGAAAGCTATTCTCCCCAGCCGCCTCCGTCGGCGGGTGGCTAGCTGGAGGGACGTGTGGAGGATACGGCCTTAAGGCCAGCAGACCTCTCCTCCAGGGTCCGCCCCCACCTCCTGATTGGTAGGGAAAGGACACACTTGGCCTCATTGGCACAAGTCATCACGCACTAAATCCCCGGAGGTAGAGCCGGGCTCAGGGCTTGTCTACATTGAGGTCAGGGCCGCTTCCCCCATGGTGGCGGGGTGGCAGGAAGAAGGTCGTGGCCCCGGTGGGCAGTGTCCGACCGAGGCGTGACCAATGTGGGAGGTATGGCGGAAGTGGTCCAGTTACTTATGAGATGTCTCCATAGCATAGTGTGACCTTTTTTGCCGATCCATAAGCAGTATGTCTAATATAAAAATGTTATAATGCCAGCGTGTCTGACACAAGCTTGTCACTGGTGGAAAATGGAGCATTAGAGCAGTAAAGACCGTTGGCAAAAATGTACTGATTCAATGTGTATATGGATAGACCGATTCGCTGCAAAAGAAACTCTAAAACTGACTAATTTAGGTAGCTGTTGTAATCCTCTCGATTGAAACATGCCAAAGTCTACCCTTTATTAGTTTGTATGTTATACACATTTTCCCAATTCAAACTGAATGGTGCTGTCTGCACTTTGTTCAGCTTACACAATGCCTTTATCTGTTTGTGACGTCACAGATAGACAAAGAGAAAATTAAATCCTTGAAATTAACAAAGTAATTATAATTTACCCATTTTCTTTTTGTGTCTTAACCAAATAACCAAATAGAATGGTAGGCCTATATGCCAAAGCATTTGCAAAAACGTGATAATTTTGGATAATGATATTTTAAAATCTGAATATTGACGTCATTTTTGTGTGACGTCATACTCAGGCGTCCATATTGGGGTGAACAGGGAATTAACAGGCGTTATCTGATACAAAGAACGGATTTTCCTTAAAAGAGACCTACCCATACTTATATCAATGTGATGAATTAATACTTTAACACCAAAGCTAAAGTGTGAGAATGGCCATATATGATTACAACAGGTAGAAGGTGAAGAAGTTATCCTATGTGTGTTATCATCATAATATTTGGTAAAGAAATGGTGGAATAAATTTGAAAAAAAACGTGATCAAATGATTGTTCTAGAATACTCCTACCTGCCTAGAAGGCAGCTCTCCATATACTACTTGAGTTAGTCCCATACTGTTATACTGCTCACTTCCGTGGCTCAGTCGTGTTTATCATTAGTAGGTTGTGTAATTTCCACATAGTTACCCCATCAATGCCTGTAACAGAAATTGTCTGTGCGATATTTTAGCTGACTGTACAACTGATGCAATTGAATCATTTATCATCTGGAAAGGGTGCCTTAATTAGGTTAATCTTACAAAGTTGTCAAACACAAACTTCATATAATGGCTTGTTGTTGTCACTCAGACTAGTTGGGTTGAACTTTCAGTACTGCTCCATGAAAGTTTGTCAGCATGAAAGTTTGTCAGTGTTAAGTCTTCAGCATGCCTTTTATCTGACTGAATAATGACGCAATAAATTCAAATGGAGCATATTTACGAATGAATAATTCTCCGTGCCACTTAAAATCTATTTCCTTCTCTCAAACTGCAATTCGCCTTCAATTTCAGTGTGATTCTGGTGAGACCGATTTGCATGTTATCAATCAACATTATTTAAGCTATTCCATTTCCTACCCCAAGCATAATGATCGGTCATCGCTGCGAGTACAATTCTTCCTAACGTGGATAGCTGAATTGCCGAATTTTAATGGGCCTCATGCTGATCAAATCAAGATGCATTTTTTTCCTCCATCGTATCATTGACGTGATGGAAACCTAGCATTTAGTATATTTTCTTTATGTTGCATGTATCATTTGCATGGTTAAACATTTGGCCATTACACATCGATACATAAGCAATAATGTCATAATTTCTATGGAATTTCTATTTGTCTGCTAAAATTAGGATTTTTCTCAGCCTGGAGGCGCATAAATACACAAAATCGGTTATTCCTGATAGGTAGAGTTGATTTAAAAAATGCAAATGATCTTCTTTCAAGAATTCTATATAAATTATTCCTTGACACCCTATCTTTTCCATTCTTGCAGTTCTGCCCCAACTACGAGGTCTCTAACGATATATTCTATGTGCTGTGACACCCTGTCTTTTCCATTCTTGCAGTTCTGCTCCAACTACGAGGTGTCTGACAAGGAGCTGTACCCAACGTTCGCCAGGACCAAGCCACACGACTCGAGGATATCAATGTCCGTCGTGTCACTCCTCCAAAAATACAACTGGAGGAAGGTCGTTTTTGTCTACAACAAGGAAATGCCCGACATTGCAGACACAATATTCAATGTAAGAAATACATTATCTTGTCAAATTTGTCAGTCAAAATTTAAAAAAAAACAATAATAATCTTGTCCTGTGCTGCTATGCGTGGATGACACTTTTGCGAGAGCTTTTTTGCTTAAAATGAGACTTATTATCCAGGAAAATTTAATCTGATGGTCCGCTTTTCAAAAATGTAGTTATCAGTAGTAATTATCTGCATGTTCAAGGACAGACAGACACATGTTTCACTTTATTTCCTCGTAATTTGGGAAAGCCTGTGGCTAAAACTTTACACAGACTGTGTTATTCTAGAAGATAGTTGTGAACGAATATAATTAAGAGGTGATTAGAGTTGGTTGACTTCCCACTCTTGAATTGCCAAAAACATATATTTTGACGCAAACAGAGAAAGTATTGTTCAGACCGATGTTCAACTTACAGATTGTGTATACAAAAACTTCACTATTTATGGCAACACAAAAGCATTTGTCGCAAAAAGCATCGAGCGAGGCGGCTACAAGTCGTATAAGCTAAGCGGATCGTTGTTGCCTTAAAAAAGAATGATTAATGTGCATTTGCCGTCCCCCCTCCCCGGATGTGAGTCAAGGGGATCTATATCGTTGTACCACAGTACCACAATATAGACAATACTATAACATCTATCTCTATAGCAGCCACCAGACAGACAACGTTTGGTTTGGTGAATTTGTTATTAAACTTAATCCTGCAGATTATTTCCGAGCAAATCTCATCCCACAAAAAGATAACTCACGTTTCGTAACTCTGCAAGGACGCCTTATGCTATAAGCAGCTGGCATCACTCTATAAAGAGTATCTCTGGGTATATCGCAGGTGATCCCCTATACAAAAAAAGAGCTTTGTCTTAGGTTTTTATCTTGTTGTTAGAATACTTGTACAAGAGAATATTTTTATTAAAATAATAATACAAAGAAATATGGCACTAAATGTTAGTGTCAAATTGTATCTCTTTGTACATTCACTAATAAATAGCTTAGGGCATTACTTTGATATTATTTGGGCCATCTAACGCAGATTTCTAGAAGAACAAATAAGAATAGAAATTGGTCAAAATCAAGTAAAATTAATTGAGACAATGTTTTGGTGCTGAATCAGATAGATAAACAAGTGTATTTTCATATATCTCCAACATGAGATATTTCCAAAATGGAAAGTTTTGGGAATCTTTTCAGGCCAGAAGCAAAATTGCACAAACAAAGATTATCGCGTTGGAATCTATATGGAGAATTGTATTTTGTTGTATTTCAATAACATTTAAAGGAGAATAACTTAAAAGCAATAAGAGTAATGGCATTTTCCAATATATTTTATTTCTACATCAAATGGACAGGTTTTATAAGCTTTATGGTATTGTGAGGATCAGGTCAAGCCTCTTTATTTAACCAAAAGTGAGGTATTGAAATTCAGTTTGCAATAACAGTAACTAATTACTTTTCAAACAAAGTTTTTACCAGATCAACAAACTTTCTCTTCCATTACATGTCTGGTTTCGTAAATCCTCGAATATGTGCAGTCTTGAAAGGGATTATTCAATTATGTTACTACAAGAAACTACGAGAAAAACATTAAGAAGTATGTGTCAAAAAACCCGTAGTTGTACCGTAGTGATGCTATACGTCTTGGCGGCTAAGGTAGTCAAGAAGTCTTTAGCCCTCAACAGTCGCCCCACGCATATGCCACCCCTCAATTAATAGTCTTAGAACAGGGACGGGTTTAGGGGGGGGGGGGGCGCATGGGGCGTGTGCCCCCCCCCCTTTTTTTGGGGGACCAAATTTAGATTTTTTTAATGTAAAACTCAAGACCCTGGAGGGGTAGATGAGACCCTTTTTAAGATTTGCGCCCCCCCCCCCCCCTTACCAAAATCCCTGGATCCGCCCCTGTAGAAGTCCCTTTCCCTGACCATTTCTGCCTTTCTTCTCATAACAAGAATAGACTCTAGCCCTTACTACTCAGCCCTCATTTCCTTCTTGTGTTTTATCTTTAACCCAATTCATTTACCCCCGATTTTCTTCTCAAATCCTGTATGGTCTCCAGGATCTAAGCAGGGTCCGAACAGTTGACACTCTTTCCTTCTTCCACTGCCCTGAATTTTAGGAGGAGGCGACATGGTTATTCCCCCCTGGGATCCACACTTACTGACATGGTTGAAATTGTATTTAATACCCGTTACTTCAACACGACAACATGGACATCATTGACTGCCTTCTTGCCTACGTAATGCAGCTAACGTGATGGTGTAAATAATTTACTTTGAACATACTGGTCCATAATTTATGGTAAACATCCAAAAATGTCTGCATAAATCATTTGTAACGTCGAAAACACAGTCTAGTATCTAAACAGATATTTAACCTTTAAAATAACTTCCGCGCGTTTCCTTAGGCAATTCTGTAACAGCTTCCCCCAATCCAAGAAGCCAAGCTACGAGAGTCTTGGGAGCGGGGACTGTTACCTAAAAGGCCACTTTATCCGGTCGTTTACTCTCCGACTTTAGCCACAAGCCCCCTCACTATAGGCCGGTGTAACGCTTGGGGCATTAACTGAAGCCCCAGGCGCTAAACATTGCCCTCCGTCGGCGCCCATCGACGGAACATTCGACCCAAGCTGTTTGCACTTGATAAGGTCGAGCCTCCCCGTGGTGCCATATGACAAATGGTAAAGAGGGGAATAATAGGTCTTCGTTTGTGATTTTTCAACACAGTGGGGGACCATTAGAGACCTTCTCACCTTAGCTCAGCATTCTCCAAATTTACCGTTGGAGGGAGGGGGGGGGGGCAAATGTAGAAAGAAAGCTAAATAATTATTATTGTAAACAGACACAGACAGATTTCTGTAAAATTGTTAGCATAACAGATCATAAAATCCATTGATTTAATAGTACATGTCTGTGGGGGTTTTCCCTACAAATACAAATTACGCTTAAGGAATTCTCGTATATATGTTTCATATAGGATGGGTTGTATAGATGAAGCTTGGTCCTTCCTTCACTTCCCTCAATTTACAATAAAGAGCTATGTTCACATACCTCTCTACAACTGTACATTCCAGCAAACACGCTAATATTTACCACAGATTTTGAATCAACATTCATATCGGTTAAAATTGGAATCGTTTTAAAAAACTATGTTGGGTCAACATTGTTAAGATTGATTTAAGGCTTAATCCATTTTCAATATTGAATCAACTTTGCGAGTTTGCTTACTATGGTTCTGGTTGGCAGACCTGAAATGTATGATGCAGTTTTATAGACCCAAGCTTATCTTAATTGATATGGAAATATTTTCATTCGTCATACGTACATCGGTACATACTATATACTATATAGTATATATAATATATATTATATCCATTAACGTATTCGAACAGACCTCATAAAACATACCCACTTTGCAGACCACAAACGGGCAAACTCCTGATAAATTGTATGACCTACAACAACAAACTCGGGGCTAGCTAGCTGATAGTGGAGCAGGGATTTGGAGGCGAATATGTGGCACGAGCCGGGCTGCGACACTTCACCTTTACCGAGACTGGGGCTGACACAGTGATTGCATCGGCAGGTGACAGGCCACAATAGAAGGGCATCAATTAACATTTCTCCGTCGTGACAGAACGACCGCCCCCGACACCACCTAGACCGATCCTGGCGTCAAAATTAAAGCACAACTCTGGGAGTTAAAGATGACGGAGCGAGTCGTGTGGGCAAGGGGCGTCCATTCACCATTCTTACATTGACACTGGCAACCACTATTCAGAGTAAATTCTAAAATTAGATCCTGCCACTGGTTGGTTCTGGACAGCGCAAGTGTCCTTATCAGTAGAGAGCTGTCCAGTTTAAGTGATTTATTCTGTAAAGGCAGTGCACTTGTTTTCGCCCTTATGCCTTATAAAAACTTAGTTCGCCTTACCTGTTATTGGCATACAAATTATGTTCTTGAGCGCAACTCACAGCCTATAATTATGTTCATGTGTGTTTCTGGAAAATTAACCACATCATGGGTTCAGATTGTACTGCCGCGTGCCACGTTGCGCATATGGCGATTCTGATTACTGTTTGTATATCTGTTTACGCTAAACAGGTAAGACGATCACGTGCACCCGACATGGCAGTAGGCCATATATTTTATTATGACTGTAGCCATCACGTGCAGTTGACCTGCCACGTGGCTGTGAAACATCATTTTTTCTATTATTATCGTATAATATGATATATAAGTAATATCATATGTATATAATAATATGTACATAATAAGGAATATGCTGCTTCACAACAACGTGCCTGACCAGCTGCACGATGACATGGAGGAGATCATATAACCGCACATTATACGACGGCAGGATATTAATGAGCGTATAATTATATACTTTAATAACAAAATTATTATTTTCAATTGATATCTGGAAGATTAGTTTTGTAATAAGTTTAATGGTAGATTATTATCCTTTCAACCGCGTCCTAAAGCAAGACAACACTCATGTATTACCTTTACCCAATATTTTACCATTTGGAAATGTGTGGTAACACATGAATTCGAGTCAAATAAGCCTCTCATAAAATGGGACCCGTTAGATTACGGGCCCTGAAGTATTGAGTTCTCATCCTCCTAGGCCACATGAACCCCTCGTGTTTACTTGGCGATGCCTCTAAATGAAATCCTATGTAAATCATACGTGTGCGTGGATGCCCTTTCGAAACATAAAGCATTAAAGTGGCATCAGCGAGCCCACGGCCACTGCCCCTGGCTATCTCCCACTGTTCAACCCAGGAGATTAGAGGGGATTGA
This sequence comes from Lepidonotus clava, assembly GCA_936440205.1. Lineage (NCBI taxonomy): Eukaryota > Metazoa > Annelida > Polychaeta > Phyllodocida > Polynoidae > Lepidonotus > Lepidonotus clava. The sequence goes on from OW387135.1 coordinate 29,683,810, forward strand.
TTTGGCTGAGATCCAGCTTTGTTTGCCGTGGAATGGCTACTTAGATATACGCAGAGTATTGAACTCAGGCCAGCAAAGCTAAGCCCCGATCGTACATCAGGGTGGGTCCGTACCAGGGAGGGCTGTGGTAGCCACCGTCTAAGCCTCTATTGACAATACATCAGCACCAGGGCCGAGAAGTGGTCTTAGAGAAGACACGGCCCGCACCCGATGACTGTCTCCCCCCTGCTCTACCAGCCTTCTTCCAGGGTTTATGCTGCACTTAGCCCGCCAGCCCTGGAGGCCCTTCAGGGGCTGACAACCGCAGCTGGTGAATAATCTGTTACCACTGCCGTCCGATGAAGCCCATCCAGCTAGTGGTATATTGCCACAGGCCCCTCGCCCGACCGGTCCTTGATATGCACTTTTAACTTTTTTTTCTACCAAAAAGATAAGGGAGAGGGGCGATGAAATAGACACCGTATCGACACCAGCCTTTCACACGTGCCCATTCTAACCAGCTAAACTAGTCTGAAGTGTTCACTCTATCGCCCACTAAAACGTTACCATGAACGTCTGCCTGGACTACCTTGGGAATGTATTATTGCATATCCAAAGGTGAATCCGGGCAGACTTTACACTTAAGTGGACAGTCGTTTGATTGTCTTTGACTGAAACACTTATCATACTTTGAAATCTGTTTTGCTGTCTGATAGGAATAGAACAACACCAACAATATACAAGATCAAGAGGAAGTTCGAAACTTTGAAATACTATGTACCTTCAGTATTGGATTTGTTGTATTAATCCTCTTCTTGAACTTTGGCGTTGGAACAGTTGGAACAGTTGTTGTAATCAATCAGTTACTAAACTACTATGAATGGCCCAACCATACTATGAAGCTAAACTCGGACCACATACATTTTTTAACACTATTACCCCTTTCAGACTACACAGCAATACGAAGCGAACCAAAGCAAACCGTATCTGTAATGACTCCCGCCAGGCTGGATTCAGTGTTCGTAGCCTAACATGGTGTATATTGATGCACATTGTAGAATTCGGTTTCTTTCAGACACAACCCAGGATGCGAACTGAAGCGTTTCAAAGCGCTTTGATGCGCATCATCGGCTGTAGCGTGAAACGGGTATAAAACATGGTAGAGTTAAGAGACAATGTATGAATAAAAGACATTGTATCTTGGAACAATAACAATGTAGAGTTATGATATGATAGATGAGGGGTGGGATGGTGGTAAAAGAGTGTTCTGTATAAGATTTCACGGTGAAGTGAACAGGCGAGGAAGGTACCGGAAGTGAGGGTTTGTGGGTAGCCCGTTGAGGGGGCCCAAAGGGGGACCAGAAAACAGTTAGTTGTTGAGAGGCGCCATACCCTCCACTGAACCCCAACCACTATGCATAATTAGCGTGGCAATCTGCTGATATGAATCACAATATATCATCATATACGATTACATCACGCCAAATGTATTCTGTTACATATGACAGGGTCTAATTTTGTTAAAAGCACTTCGGACTCAGTAGGCCGAGATGTGTTAGTAGTATACAGAAATGGGCATTTGGGACTGGCCGTACATATGTATAGTACTTAATTAGATACTACGGGCCCGCCACATTCTAGTAAAAATAGATGGCACTATTGTTCCAAAGGCCCATACCCACTTAGCGATTTTTACCGAGTTGGCCAATAGTCTGACGGGTGTTCACTAAAAAACAAACAAAAAACAACCGGCGATGTGCAAATTGCTCTGTTGAGTATGGGGCTCAAAGCAGACAACAGCTGGGGGTTAGCCGACTCCACGCAGGCGAACAGTCGGCCGACTCTGTAAAGTTTGGGTTTAGGAATGGATGTTCAAAATATAACTCAAAATATGCAAAATCAGCATTCACTTGAATGAGCGTTCCTTCACTATATGTCTTTCAAATTGGATATTTGTTTTCCTCTATTCATAGGGACAGGAATAGTTTTAGATCTCGTTCTAAAGTTCCCGCTTCCCTCAATAAAATTGCGTAAATGCTGTGATGTTCGATAGTTAGCCTGTCAAAATCCTATTGTACCCACAGAGAGTTCTATACAAGAGCTTTTAGAGGGAGAATGTTGTCGATGACATTCGATGCTCTCATCTGTTTATATCTCTATCTAAAAACCTTTCATTCAAATGACCATATTTTCCCGAGGCAGAATCTAAAGTTTTATCTCTTATACAAGTTGTAGCAAACACTCAATCCCAACAGAGTGCCTACTTGCAAATAAAGTATTGACAAATGCCTTTCACGTAGTGGATAATGGCCAACATATTCTTATTATCAGCTGCGGCTCTTGGAGGGATATTTTAAAGAACTTCTCATAAGGGAAGTAATTAATTATGAGACGATTGGCCTTTGAGGGTCGACATTAAATGGAGCTTTCCAAAACGGGCATATTAATAGCACACGGTAAACCCATTTATTCTGCATTAATGGTTATGACCTTGTTCAAAGGGCCAGTTTATCCCTTATACATCACTTTACCATTCTTATATTGGCGCCTCCACACTCATACTTCCCGACATTAAATTTACCAATGAATTATTGCAATGTTTTATGTGTTTGCTACAGGCAATCGCTCTCCTTCCGATGAATAGTGCAAGCTCCCTTTGGATAGAATTTCAAGGGAGTTTATTGGTAAAACGCATGTTAGCGTCTTTTAACAAAGCATTCATTGTCCGTGTGGCAACAGAACAGTTCCGGCAATCCGGTACTGCCTCACTTTTAACTTCTCAGAGCTTATGTCTCACTAGACATAAGTACAAAATACCTATGTAAAATACCTATATTCTTCTTAATTTTTAAACTACCCTTTGGGGCTTCCATGATCCATCATAGGCGAGCATTATGATATGCCAGGCTTATTACAGTCAGTAAAATAACACCTTTGACATGATACTAGTAAAAACTTTATTAGAATAGTATTATAAAAGAAGAAAATAACATTTTAATGCATATTAGCAGTTAGACAGTGGTGATTCAAGAGATCTAAATTTGGACAATTTTATAATACAATTGTTGTTATACAAACATTCAGAATATGAGATAAGATCATGCCTGAAGGCATTTGGCGTAAAGAGCATGGGCAGTTAAAAAATTGGTTGTTTTACCTGTGGGAAAGCCTTGAGGCTCTTGGCGGTGTGAAAGGATTACAATGACAAATTTATCAAGCGGATTTGCTTAAGTTAGATCAAAAAGTTACTTTAGTGTAAGTGCTAAATACTTATTCATGGATGGAAAGTGAAGGAAAGAGAGGGGGAAAATTGATAACATTAACTCTGCGAGTACGACATATAAAACTTGTGATTAACCCTTTCACCGTGGGAAGCCACAAAAGTGGCTCTATGCTAAATATCGATAGGAATAGCAAATGAAGAGGGTGAATTAAGCTTTCAGGAACTCAAAGAATTTTTTCAAAAATTCCAATTAGAACCAGAGTTATGTCTGTTTGAATATCCTAGGATCAGTTCATTAGAAAATAGTAGAATTGTAATTGAGTAACTTTATAGGAATATACATAAGGATGATTTTGCCATCATCATTCAAATTCAAAGAAATTAGTTAATTAGTGAAAAATCATATTACTTTCAAAATGTGATAACTTTTGTTTCATTTAGGATAATCACATATTGTTTGGTTGTGTAAATACAATCAACCATTTTTTTCTTTTTGAAATGAGTAAAATCAATATATCACCAAAATGATGTATATATCACCAAAATATTTGGTGGTTACCATGGAAACCCTTTACTGGAACATGGTGTTGATATTACTAGCAGAGATAAGTTTGGCCGTTTGGTATGGTGCCAGAATTTGGAATGTTTTCATCCAGCTTACAGAAAAACTAATTGTAACAGAAGAATCTAGAGAAAATTTGAATTTTAGACATTTTTAAGACTTTTAAAGATTTTTGGCAAATATCTCTGTAATTATAAACTGTAGAATGCCATATTCTGTAGTGAAAGGGTTAATTCAGGATTTCTCTAGCTAAAAACCAAACAATCAACAGCCGTAGCTTATAAGGATTCTTGTATATTAATTTTCCCTATCGTGTCTACTTGTGAACTTAAAGGGACGTTCTCGTCCGTGAGATCAAAGAGATAAGTCCGCCGACGTAAGCCTAGTGACGCGACGGCCGGTGACGTTTTTTTCACTTTTGGAACGTAATAACACGACGTGATTGGTCACGTCGTGAATTTGGCGCGACTTGAGTGGGGTTACAACTTATCAAATTACGTCCGTCTCGCGGACGAGAATGGCCCTTTAATTATTGCATATGGTAACTTTATTTCTTATATCTTTATTGAAAGTGAATCCTATGATATAACCATAACACCCTCTTCTAAAATAGGATAGTTAAGTCTTTTACAAATCAAAAGTGTACAATTCTATAGCAACAGGGGAACTGAGTCCAGCATTGAGGTTAATCTGGATTAAATAATCAGGTTAATTATCTCAGACTGTCCTTCGGAGTGACAGTAACTTTACTGCACCAGTGGCCAGTTGCACAATGGGTTTCGTAACAACGAAAATAATTCTATTAACGAAAGTAATATTTTCGTAACAACGATGGTTTTGACACATTTTTTTCTATATTTAGAATGCCCCCAGAGAGCTCTAACTTTTACTGAATTTTCTCCAATTTTTTTCCTTTTTACATCAATTTACAGAATTCAATTTCATTCATTAAAACCAGAGATTTTACTATTTTTGTAAAATCATAACAATGAAACCTTTGTTAAAGATATCTTTGTTTGATCCTCACAACAAAATTCTATTGTGCAACGGGCCATGGGGTATCTTTAACATTCCTCCTTATTCTCCGCAGTCCTAGAGGATCATTGACAGCCACTCGGCCCAATTTGCCTATGAAAGGGCCCCCAATTGATTCGGCCTCTCTATTGCCTCCATCTAGAGTTCTTAACTCACGTCCATTGGCTTCCAACCCACTTAACTGTCCATCGGTGGACACCCGACCTCACATCTTTTATACTCCACCGTACTGGGAGATGTCTTTTTAATGACGAATTAATGATGGATGATACCCCAGTTCCTGAGGCTTCCCCCCACGTGTCAGGCAGGTCTGTCTGACTGGGCTTCCATTACTGAGAAACGGTGGACTGTAACGAGAAGTAGCCAAGAAAATTAGTCCAGTTTCCTGCCCTAAATCGTCCCAGATTGGACTGACGCAAAGCCAATCGCTCATGAGATATCTGCAAGGGGATATCCTTCGAACGACTACCTACAGCGGGGGTGGTCCTAGTGTGAGAAGGTTCCTTGCACTTCAGTATGTTTAAAACCCTAGTAATTTATATATTATATAAAAATGAACAGTTCTTTAAAAGGATAAAAGAGTCTATATTGCCATCTTTTCACCAGGTGATAGGTGTCTCGGAAAATGACATCAAACATACTGGATCGCCAATTGCAGAAAAACCTATACTAGATTAAACTTGCCTATTCCAATCCCTTTGTTTGAAGAAGCCGTGTGGCGTTCCGCCACTTAGTTTGTCCAACCAAATTCCATCGGTGCACAAAATTGGGGAATTGGTTTATTGCATAGTGTAGTCGGTAGTTGACCGTGCCAGCTGCACAAGAGTTATCGGTACAAGAGTAGACTTGTAAATGATCAGGGCTGTTCTTGTATCCGCAAATTGCTATATTTTACTGCAAGGAGGACATAAATAGTGGACAAGTTGTATCAAAACAAAATAAGACGTCAGGTATCGGTGCTCCGGTGCAATCCATTGAAGCTCAACACACCCTAGCCTATAATTATTCTACAATTTAGAGGAGCTGTTGCAGTGGAGTTCCCCTATAGCTGTATAGGTAAAGTATACAACGCCTAGGGTACCGTACTACGGCTCCATTAAAGGGTACCAAGCCAAATGAGTCAGAAATGAGCTTGTCACCATGGAGGAAGACTTCACAATTGGAGCTTAGCCCTAAAAGCCGAGGAGGTTGCAGAGTGGGGCAAGGATGATGTGAAATGTCAAGGAAACTAATGGAGATGAAGTGACGTTGTATAGTCCCTTAAGACCTTGGCCTACTACTTTAGCTTTAATAGGTTTGATAAATGATGAATTGATTCAAAAAACACTTATAGGCCTTTAAGCAATCGCTATGTCCGCGATGGTCGAGGCGCGAGCATGTAACCCATCCCGGGAGTGCACCATCAAGTTTCAAGACTAACTCCTCAGTATCTCCTACTGATGATAACATGTAATGACGGGGGGTCTCTCGGGTAAGTGGGTGGTATGTCACAGGCTTTTCCGTTTACGACATGACTAGGCCTATATGTCTAAAGCCTTCAAAGCCACATATGGAATCTATAATTTACAAAGTTCTTACTCGTACATGTCTGTCTAGTTGCAACAACTGGCAACCCATTCTGACTATGAGTTTACTTCACATCCTTTCATAGGGCTGGCTCCGTGTTTTATTAGCCTCGACGTAATGGTTCACATGTTACACTGACTGACTACAGCCATGTATTTGGGACAATCAACACTACCTGTACTTTTGTACACAACCTTGTTTTCGTAGGTATATGACCTTAGCTGTTCATACAGCATAAAAACAGCAATTATCGCACGGTCATTTACTCGGTCTGCTACATAATATACTTACGTTTGAGTTTAGAAGATGAATTTATAAGATCATTAATGAAATACAAACCTATTTATGTATTGTGTGGAGACTTTGTGAGAAGAGAAGCAGGTACAAATGAGTTATTTACAAGAGGAGATGTTTAAGCAATTTAGGAGTTATAATTATTTCTCCATGTAAATTACAATTAAATGAACTGTACGCCATTTGTGACAAATTACAGAGAAGAAAGTAACGGAGAGGCAATTATCAAATCTCCCTCCTCTTACACGTGAGGCAATTTAAATTGGCTTTATCAGACATTTTAGTTTCATCCAATGTTGCTGTTCCCTAGGCAACATCCACCGCCTTCTCTGCAGGTCATGCAATGCGCAGAAGACGTATATACCCTGCATAGCAGGCTGCAATGAGGGGCTAACGATCTAATGGTGTGACTGTGACCCGTCCTATCACACGAGACTACAACTAATTATCTCGCCATCCTTGTCCAGCCTTCCGGCCCAAACAGGAGGCGGCTCAGCAGTGGGTCGTGAGGGGAATGGGAGATGGTGACCACCAGAAGTGACCAGCAGCCAGGGGCCGGACCTGGGGCCTGGGGCCTGGGACTAGAGGCCCTCAAGCGTTATAGCGACCCAATCTGATGAGTCAAATATGTACATGCTCTAGGTTAGTTGAGGTCTATGCAACGTGTTTAATTCTTCTTTACATACCCCATAATTCGCTAGATATCGAAAAAGTGACCCGTCTTTTAACAAAGACAAAAATAATAATTGGAAAGAATGATTCCTATGAGCATAGATCCAATTTTCGACCTGTCAGCTTTTTCTAGATCCTCACATGGGGAGTTAAGATGTCCTTCACCATTCATAGATTTTGTTTGATTTGTTTGATTATTCATACCCATTCTATTCCTTATTGGCCATACATACACGTTTTGCACCAAACAATATGATGCAACATGCAACATTACGTCTCAATAGAGTGTGGTGTGGAATAACATAAATCGACAACTTGTGTCCTAAAACTGTATGAAAAGAAAGATGACGACAGTGCCGCGAGATACCAGTCTATATGCAGTACGTTTGCAAAAAGTTTCAGTATGTTTCAGCTATGCCGCGACCAGACTCCAGTGGCTATCCCAAGCTCGCATGAATCTTGATCGATAATCGGTTCACGCGTATAGAAACAGAAGGTGGTCAAGTCACAACAAGGCAGTTGTTGTTACAGCCATAAGGAAATTATATATTCATAGAAACAGCGCCCCAGTGTCCTTATCTGGAGTGATTTTCTTTATGTATACGGCTGACGTCAATAAAGCATAAACGTAATGGTATTGACTAGAATCTTTAGATGTAGACGTGGACGTGGACATGGACGTGGACGTTTTATAACTGAGGTCGTAACTTACACATCTCATTTTGCTGCTTTGTATAGAACACTTCAGTTAGGCTTCACCTTTACCTACCTAAAACACGTGTCATATTTTGTGAAAATAGTATTTCGGTTTGAATTACACAAATCCTTTTGACGTGTAATGGCTAAATCTATTGGCTACCTTCGAAACCTAAGATTTTATCAAATATGCACTTTATGTATTTTTTTTCAAAAGTGATACAAGACAACTTGGTGTAAGAGGGATACTATGTTTCATACAAGTGTTACATAGTCTGCTTTTCAACGTATAGATGTCTAAAGTCCACTTTGAATCTGAGGGCCACTGTATATTGATGAGAGGTGGGTTTAACAGGTGGGGTGGTGTACTGTGCAAGTGTAGAACCTTTGTAAGGGTTAAGAGCCAATGAGTGTTCATTTTGATTGGATGGAAAATCGATGGCCAGACCTATTGGACACATAGGTGGTATAGAGAGAGCCGTGGACATGGTGTAACTATAGAATTTGGTTAAAAAATTGTGTATTATGTATAGAACTTTACAGAACTTATACCTTTTGGTGTACCTATCTTGTGTGGTAGGCCCCACAGGATGGGTTGGTGCACTGTGCCAGTTAAGAACATCTGTAAGGGTCAAGAGGCCATGAGTGTTCAATTTGATTGAATGGAAAATTAATGGCCAGACTTATTCATCTGATTGTGGCTGTAGGGGACTTTGGCCACAGTGTAACTATAGACTTTAACTGGCTAATTATATATCAATGTATTGGACAAGGCAATGTAACAAGTTCGTTCTTATGTATCTTTGCCCTGCAGTCAACTTTACAAAGGGTCAAGAGGCAACGAGTGTTAATTTTGAATTGGCGGTAATCAATGGCCAGACATAATTATATTCGTCCCATTGGGGCTGTAGAAGGGACTTCAGTCACGGTGAAACTATAGACTTTAGTTGGATAATTGTGCATTATTGTATTGCACTGGTTATGTAATAAGTTCGGTCTTACAAAACCTCTTTAATCACTTGTTTGGGTTTGATTCCTTACTGCAGGACCTCATCATTTATATCAAAGACCACCTTAAAAATGATCATTAGGAACCTTGGCTTTTGATAAATATGACCTCAGCTGTTGCTACGGCGTAAAACACTAATACTCAATCACTCATTTACTTGCTCTGTTACTTTATCATATTCTGATGTCTGAGATTAGAAGATGAAGTTACAAGACTATTTTTATAAAGACGCTATATATACCATTTGTAAGAAATTACACAGGAGAACCCAAGAGTCAATAGTTTAATCAACCTCCTGTAATAAAAGATAATTTTAGTATAATTTAGAATGTAAACTTACGAAGATTTTCAAAGAAACCAAGGCTCATGTATGGTATTGTAAAAGATAGTTCCACGTTTTATATATTTTCATGGGTATTTGACAAACAGGTATGAAGCGAAAATATGTACAGCGTGAAAATAAAGATGTTGAAGACGCACCAAACTTGACGACAGTGTTGATGGACATCGTTGATCATTCATTCAAAAAAACATTAATGATCTTAAATAGCATAATTCCACTCTGAATTGTAGGGCAACTTTAAATTGGCCGCCTCATACAGTACCTATAAAGAGTGGTGGGCTTATTAACAGGTGGGTTGGTGTACTGTTCCAATGTAGAACATATCTAAGGGTCAAGAGCCAATGAGTGTTCGTTTTAATTGGATGGAAAATCGATGGCCAGACCTATTGGCCACATAGGGGGTATAGAGAGGGCCGTGGACATGGTGTAACTATAGACTTTAGTTCGATAATTATTGTGTATCAATGTATTGAACTTTCAGTATTTCACCTATACATTAAAAAAAGATGGTTATTGAGCCAAGAGTCATACATTTCGAACGCTCCCTTTGACTGTACAGTTATCTTAAAAGAAAATTGCGAAATCCTTGTTATAGAACCAATCTTCATATTATATATATATATAATCACATATATATATATATATCAAAGGAGCCGCAATAATTTTCGATGTCCAGACGGTACTTGTTTCGTCTTATTTATAACCTATAACGTAAACCATTGGCAGGTGCTGCGCTCCCATGGCATCAACGTGACTGACCGCCGTATGTACGAGGGGCCCTACTTTCACGAGCAGCACAGCACACCCTTCGCCCGTATAGTGGCCGATACCTTCGAGAGAACGAGAGGTAAGGATAAAAGGGCCTCAGAAGTAATGGGAGCTGTAGTAGGTATGCAAGTAGATATATTGAGAGCCTTTAAGGACATAGAATGTTGGTAATGTGATATGGGAAAATTTATACAAGTAACGTTTTCCTTACTTCAGAAGAGCGTAGGGTATATATATGTATATTCCTCCTCTTCATCTCTATTTGCGAGACTAGCCCCCTGTTTGTGTTCATATTGTCAGTCATGTACTAGTGTTATAATTGCCAGTGGGGCCAACTAGTTCCCAATACCCTTGTAGAGTTAATTCTATTGACCATAACTAGTGTTAATCCCTATCTCGTTAGGGTGTCGAAGGGTTGGTCAGTACGAGGGTCGTATTGAGCCCTATTGGAGTTTGACACTCTCGGGATGATTATGTCAAATGGAACGGTACTTACAAGAGGGGGTCACATTACGTCACTTGACATCACTTCTCCATGACCTGCAGTCAATCCCCAGAGCGTGATCTTGACTCAAGACCAGTCTTGGGCCAAGGTGGTCTTGGCCAAGACCAGTCTTGGAGAGAATTCTCAGAAGATTCTAGACAGCTTTTCTGTGTCTCAAGATCAGGGAAGAAGTGATTGCATTGATATTGGGTAGGGGCAGATCCAGGCATTTCCAAAAGGGAAGGCAACCTTGCATAACATTTTTCAGCACCACCTTGCAGGGGCTTGAGTTTTACATTGTTTGAGATGAGTAGCATAAACAAGAAATTATTTGCCATGAGTAGCTCATGGAAAGTTTGAATGACATGAGTAGCACAGGGGAAGTAAAATGGCATGAAGAGACTGAACTGCTGAAAGTGAATTGTATAAAGGACGTACACTGACATGAGTAATGTATAAAAACTACCATTACAATATTAGGCTACAGACATTTTCTGATATGAGTAGTATCATGGAACGTAACATGGCGCGAGTAGTACATGGAAATGTATTTGAACTGAGTAGTGTGTTGACATTACAAATGGCATATGAGTAGTATATTGAAAGTACATAATTATGATTAGAAAATGGAAAGTACATAGGTATACAGATAGTCTGGATCTGACCTTGAAGACGAAAACTATGAGAGGGTATGTTTAGAGTGAGGTTAAAAAGAAAGCCAAGAGGCATTTTGGTTGGCATTTTGGTGGCGTATAGATATATTAGGATTGATAAAATTTCTATACGAAAAGTTTATGCAGATATGTATCATATGCAAAATACCTTGACAAATATACTTCTGGAAGGGCCATGCTATCAAATTTCAGAGGAAGTACGTTATGATCAATTCATACAAATACAATAACAACAAAAGGGAAACGTTCTCTGCCGGTGAAGGTTGTGGTTCTATTATAAACCGAGCCATTTGAGGAAACTTTGGGAAGAACACACCGCATGTGTTCTTAATGTTTCTCTGCACATTGCTGGATAAGGTACCCAAATGGTTTTCGTATCAGGCCTATGTGTGCCAACATGGACCACCAGCTGTGTACGTAGGCCTCACCGCCTTCACGGTTACATAAGCCTGATTAGACGCTGAATTTATACGGTGGTTGCTAGGACTCGACCCTTATCTATTCAACAGTTTTCCTAAATACGGCGTTGAATTTAGTCTAAAATTCACATTTGCATTATGATATCGTATCTCTAATGTAAATATCAAAATTAACAACAAATCCATTGGTACTTCAATCCATCATTCATTTTTACCTGTTGTTATTATATTATGCATATAAGTGTCAAAGCTCCACTGAAAAGGAGACTTTCTCATTTTCCCCACCTTCCTTTATGGTATTCGTAAACACTATCGTGTTTAATTAATCCCTTATGGGCATATAAGCTGGCATGAAAGGTTTTGAACCGTAAGATCCAAGCTGAAAAATCTCTCACAGAGAAAATAAGAAATGTACCATATTTCAGATGGCCATGACTCTCCCAGAGAAAACAACGTATTGTATTGACAGCTCATGTAGAGGCGGCCTTTCTGCCTAATGTTGTAAGGACGAACTCAATATTCAAGCCTGTCTCATTGAGAGAGTCCCAGCGGTGAACCTGACAAGGCTGGTAATGCCTATTCAGCTTTAATTGCCTACATTGTTTCAAGAAGATGGCCCACAGTGTTATGTGTTTTGTGTTTGCAGTCTACTTGATGCTTGGCGAGTACTTTGAATTTGTTGGCTTGATGGTGAGCCTATTACTGAGAGGCCTGCTCGACACGGGCGAGTACTTTGTGGTGGGGGTGGATAGTCGCCAGTACAACCCCAAGACGCCGAGGATCTATTTGGAAGGTAGGACTTACATCATTTCAGCATTAGTGGTGGGCGGACCCTAAACGTGTAGGGGCCATGTCCCACTCTGAGCAGCTCGTCACCACTTGTACTATGCTGCACAAACTACTCAGCAGTGCTAACTAATTCCCTAGACTGTAAATATTTGGCTTATCATGGTTACAACCATCTTATGTTTGTTGTATAGTATGGTTGAATAATGGGCTGGTATGAAGGCACCATACTATAGATAAAGATATTTGAAGTTGCATTCAAACCTCACATCCGTGTTTCTTTCATGAACCGAACGTTTATAACACTTCCTTTCATAAGAGTCTAGATAAAGACCTACGTATCTTATTCACTTACTGGTATTATTGAAACACGTTCCAAAGCCCATGTTCCAGTTGTCATTCGGCCTTTGATATGTATCCGTTATGTAATTCCGTCGTGATAAATAGCCTCATAATTAAAATTAATTATTAAATAACCAAACTGTTACCTGACTTCGAACACCTTTAATTGGATGCTACTCATGTTTGCCCACCAAATAATTGCCTCCGAGAAAATTGATAATCCAGTTTATGATCTGTTTTATGATCTAGTTTATGACCTCAGGATATGGACATAGAATGATGCTGAAATGGTGTCCTACCAAACCGGTGGCCGTCATATCATATCAGACCATTCATCGATATGATCATTACATTAAATGAGTCAATTATATGATAAACTGAGGCTTCTGGGTAAAACTATAGACGACTTTATTACACCTGTGAAGCAGGCATACACCGACAACACATTTATAGGTATTCATAAACTATATTTGAAGCAAGTAAACATTCCCTTTAGGCAATAAAGGGTAAGGTCCATTGGCTTATTAGAGTATATAATCAACTGTTTTGTTGCCTCAGGCCTCTTCCAGCCCAAGCCCACCCTGGACAGTATTAAAGCCTTCCAATCCTTCCTGCTCATTGCTCCTGCACCTCCTGTCTATCCCGGATATGAGAGCTTCACCACCGTTGTCAACTACTACCTGGAGGACCAGCCTTTTAATTTCCCCAACCCCTACAGGAAAGATAACAAACAGAAGATTGTGAGTATTTTTATTTGGCGTGACAAATTGCACAAACACTTTGCCAGATTCATCTCTTCCAACGTGTCTATCTTTAACATAGGTATATTTATATTTTAAATACATGACTCGGCTGTATACTTGACGTACGTGTAGACTTTATGTGTAAATGTCGGACATGATATTCTTTGTGTGTTTGATATTCACACAAAACGTTAATGCCGACTTTCTACGAAGAATGTCTCTCTTTCTTGTGAGAGTGGAAATGGAGACCAATTCAAACTTGTGCACTAAAAGATTCTACCTTCTGCCTAAATTCACGGTGATATCATATTAGGTAAAAGATTTGATACTGAGTACTTTTTCCATCAGCTAAGTACTGCTGTGCCTATTTCTTCAGCTAGGCTTTTAGCTTGAGTGCGTTCACAGAAATGTCTAGGTAAACATAAAACACACCTGACGTTCCGTTCCCGGACATACCAAACTGTGCAGAAAATACGTTTATTTTGCGCAGTTTAACATGTATATTGGAGTTGTTGCAATGGACCATTTGACTTTTTTTTTCAAGGAAAACGTGCTACATATTTGATAAAACCGAGAACGTTTTCCCTAATTGAAGACATTGTTTTCTTCGATTGCTGTTGTAATAGGTCTATATACACATACAAAGTTTTATTGGTTTGTTTATGGACTTAGCGTTAACCCATAACTATATCTACATTAACAACCATAAGTAACATTTACAAGAATATGAACTTGCAAACGTGAAACTGTGTATTTTATATAAAAGAAAAAAGGATTACAATAATCCATCCTCCTCAAACTATCGTTTTGCCATTCTTCCGCTATACTTATATCAGGACTATCAGTTCCACCGTTTCTTGTGCGTAGGGGTCATTGTTCTACGCGCCTAATGAAGCATATAATTACACATAATCCTTAATTGGTTACATGTAGTTACGGCCCGAAGCGGCCTACCTGTACGACTCGGTGTGGCTGTACGCCCGAGCAGCTCACCACCTGCTCACCAACGGCAGGGACCCCACCAATGGCACCGAGATACTCCGACTTATCAAGGAAACCACCTATGAGAGTAAGTATACTTGGGAGTTATGGCGGAGAAATAATCATTTTCTTTTATTTATTGAACCACATTCATCTGGACGATGATCTTCCATGTAGGTAAGTATTTTAGCATGCCTAGTTTTAAGTAGCCAATGACCCTTGGGTCAAAAATTGTTAACCCCTACAATATGAAAAAGCAAATCCGTCCTAGTAAATTATGTTAAGTTGAGTGCAATATATAAAATGTTATCCCCCCCCAACTATATATAGGCCTGTTTTGTTTCCTATCAAGATTTAAACTAGCTAAACCTGGTGTTTAGTTGACCTGATTGCAATATTCCAGAGGAATGAATAGTTTTTCTGGAGTTATACATTCCAAATAGATGAGAATTTTATTAAATCTATTATGAGAAAGTATCCGTACATTTCCGGCCGTAGGAGTTGGCATGGCTTTTTTACCATTAATTGCCGGAAGCTTTATGAGGTAGTCAATGACATTCATGGGCTGCTAAATACAGGCTTTTGATTATCGTTGCACCTGCCAGGTGCCAGGAAATAATTGAAGCTTACAAGTTTACTGACTTCTTCATTACACATTCACTGTGAATATCTATCTGTCTGCAGGTGCCATGGGCTACATCACCCGGCTGGACGCCAACGGGGACGCGGAGGGAAACTTCACCCTGTGTGCCCGGCAGAGGGTGAATGGTAGCTGGGGGCTCTTCCCCGTCGGCACCTTCTCCCTTAACCAGAACGCCACCGGACTGCCGGTAGGAACAGGCCTTCATGGTTAACGTTTTGCACCAAAGCAGCAATTTGAATTGTTTCTTCCTCGTTTTGCAGAGAGCTTGTGTATTTAAACGCTTGTGTATTTTTAAAAACGCACATATTTTATGATTATGGTAAGTCAAATAAAACCTAGGTGTAGAAAATGCCCACTATGATAATAGTGATAAAAAGTTGTATCGTCAAACGTTTCAGAGCATTTGATTCCTTAAGCAAGAACAACAATCCCTTTACAATTAGTGTTCTCAATATAGTATCTGATGTAGGGGAACAACTGCACATTGATCTTGATTATTTCTTACTCAGAATAATTAGAAATAGGGCCTACTTGGTTAATCGCCATCAGGAAATGTCGTAACCAGGACAAATCGTCAACAAAAAACAAACCGGTTGATAGAGAAGTGTGACCGTGTGCAGTCCGCTATGCGAGGAGCCTTGCACCAGAGTGTCAAGTGATCAGTTTTTGGCGCCAGTACAGGTCTCCTGCTTAAGAACAGAATGTTTAAAGAGATTGAATCAAAAATATTTAGTATCAAGTTTGGGACTAATTTTTGTATTACAGTTCATAGTGCAGTCCGCAAGATGAAAGGATAGTATGGACCTTTTACGTCAGTGTGGCGCACAGCAAGCAGATATGTCTGAACTAATGAGTTGATGTATTGGTTTGAATGGGGCCAGGCAAAAGGCGTTGATTACAGAGCCTCTATGGGAGGGGCCATTGAACAGACTCGTGAAAAAAAGGAGTATTACCCACATATCAGCTTACAATAAACGAAACCAATCCCCAAGCCTTGAACTGCATGAATTTAGTTGTATGCCCCCCCCCCCCATTGGTGAAGGATGTCTGATACAGAGTATCTGACAGACAGTTGGGTCATGATCAGCTATTTGAGCCATTTTAGAATGAAGAGTTAAACAAATGAACAGAGGCAGAGAATAATTAGATGGTGTTTAAGGTAATATATATCCCTCTCTTCCAATAGACCTTTAGGATTCATACCTGTAAGGCTAACTCATCCCTACTCAACAGTTTGTGGATTGGGAAGTGTTGAAACATCATTGGACCAAGTTCTCCAGTGTACTGATTTCTCCAATTACCACCCTCATCTGTCACCCTACCCCTTCCCTATCTGCCTTCCCGCCCAATCCCTCTCCTCCTCTCCACCCAATCTGCAAGTTAAGTCATTAATAATCTGTATATCTACCAAGGTTGGGGAGTAAGTGTCCTAGGGGGTAAGTGTCCTAGGGAGTAAGTGTCTGGGGGATAAGTATCCAGGGGGTAAGTGTCCCACAGGGTAAGTGTCCAGGGGTAAGTATCTGGAGGTTAAATGTCCAGGGGGTAAGTGTCCAGGGGGTTAGTGTCCTGTCACTATCAATCCGATATTTGGAATGGCTCATGCAACTGACATACGTACGTGTGTGTTGGACTTAGCTGATTGCAGGCAATACCTATTATTATTCTACAAGTGACTCAGTCATACCTGGGAATGAACAAAGCTCCAGTTTCACACCATATCAATAACAGATACCATATTACTATGAAGTACCTCTGAGTGAAGCTAACACTTGTTCGCTTTCTTTTTAGGACATTACCTCTCTTCATACGTAGGTGTTATCCTGTAAAGCAATCTTTTAAGAGAAAAACAATATATAATTTGTGTAGTTGGCCGACTTTAATATACCATAATTATAAGTTGACCTCTGACCTATCTCTGGTCCCAAGAACTAAGCTTATCTAACATGCATTTTCTTTTTGTCTTTGCCATTAGGCCTGTATTAATTGTGTACAGGTCCAAGACCTCTTTCTCCAAAAGTGATAATGGGATACTGCATCTTTTTTATTTTAAATAATATTTGAAAAAGAAACATGATTGTGTTTCGGAAAAGATGGCAGTATTATATATACCTCTATATATATATATATTATATAATTATACTTGCTGTCTCAGAACCATCTGTTTAATCAGCTGCTCTTGAAGTTGTTAGTCTAAATTTATAGGTAAACAATGAGCAAAACAGTTACATGCAGGGACTGACATGGGACTCCACGACTAAGAATCTCAGAAAAAAACAAACGTGGTTCTTTGAAAGATGGAAATTGGTGATGGAGAGCTTAACGAGGGCACACGTCTGATTTATTGAAACAGAGGTAACTTAAATGTGGAAAAATATTTTTTTAATTTTCACGCCCTGTGCCGCGCATTTATTACGCCCACACTTGAAAGGAAACTTTCCAGCTTCTCTTTGTCATGGTCTCACCATGCCACAGGGCTTTACAAATACATGGATTATGGTGTCTGGTGTATTCACCAAACACTACTAAACTTGTGTGAGTGATATAATGTTCTGAGCATAGACTATATATTATACACTCTATAACTATAAAGAAATAGATATTACTATTAGATTTATTTCATCGAAAAACTGGGTTGCTTTGGGTCACGTTGGGTAGTGTTGGGTCGCCTGTCTGTGAAATTCCCTTATCAATTCCAATATCTTGGCCTATTCCTACGCAAGATGTTACTCGACCAACAACCTAAAACACTCTGTCCGCTGTGTGCCCCACCTATCTATTGCTTACTCTGGCCCCCTGACTAGCATTCTCTCTTCAAGCACAACAAGAAGAGTTTCACTCTCAGTCCTAAAGCTGGTTCCCGCATGCTGTTTCTTTAACTAGACGCCACGTCAGTACACTTGTAGCCAAAAATCATTCAGGTACATCTACATAGAATTTGCACTACTGTCACTTCAACTGTTCAACTTATCAGGTTGAATTTTTAAAAAAATACAGGACTTGTATAGTGAAAAAAGGATATCTGTTTGATCAGTAATTTCTAAAGCAAATATAAGCAATTTTTATTTATATTTCATCTATAACAATAATGTTACTGTGAATGACGGAAGTATCCTCCCTTCGTTTGATGAAATTTTAAAGGTGAACATCCTAAACAGAATTATAGTGTAGCAAGGTCATATAACAGGATGAAACACCATACATTTTAATGCAGTTTCTTTTCAGAGGAATTTTGGAAGGTAAAATTGATCGACAATTTATGTTATATTAGAAAGTAGGCGCAAGTTTGTTTATGTTGACATTCATTCAAATCAAATTATAAAAGCTATGCAAACCAAACTTTAGATAAGACATATTCTACACTCATTCTATCTAAGAAAAACCAATATAGCTTTCTTCATCCTACTCAAGAATGACGTATTTATAACTATTTTTGAACCTACGGTGATCCGCAGGTATAAACCCTCTCCATAATATTATACAAATAAAATCTATTATCATAGTTTACCCCAGATTCGTAAAAATTTATAGACGGTTCGCAGAACTAATTGACAAAACTAGTTCCATTAGACCTCAGACTTGTAATTATATATAGCTATATCTATAGATATAGCCCATCGGTCGCTGTCCCTCATGTTTACCAGGCACGACGTGGTCAGACCGAGACGTGTCTCCCAGATATGGCTCCGTCTGGCTCGGCCTCCTGACAAGCCCAATCCATATTTCCTCAGCCTACCTGATTTTTTTTTATCATTATTCATTTAGAAGTGGTTTCACCTGACATACAAGTTCTATTAGATGTTCACGTACAGTGATAAAAAATAATCCATGCCAACAATTTTAAAAATAACCTAAGTAACTGAGTTATTAGTAAATATGATGTACCCTCCCATCGTTTATCTATGTACAGAAAAAATCAGTTAAAGGCTAATCGCCTACTGCCCTAGCAATATTCACAGCAGTTTCGCTATGTGGAGCTGCTAAATGAAAGTAGAAAGTGTGTAAGAAAACACCGAAGCCACTCATAGAATCTATTTTGATTCCATTTTTGATTTTCACTTCAGTAAAAGGTGAAATGTTTTAGCTGTAACCAGTGTAACATATAAAACCAGTTAAACAATCTAGAAAGTTGAGTTTTCTTTGGGGGTCTGGAAATCGCCAACCTACTGCAGTTATAGCGAACCAGTGTCCTGGATGCCCCGGCCCTCCAGTACCCGGAAACAGATTACATGCTCGCCCCACTTTCTGGATGAGCTTCCATCGAAACGCCATCAGCTGAGCCTGAGTTATGATGAAATCTGTTGTTCTAAGGACATGTAGGCGTACACGTATTTTTAGCCAGAAAAATGCCCTGCTTGGGGCCATTGGGCTTATACAAGACAAAGGAGTAAGGTTATAGCCAATCAGAGAAAGTGAAGGTAGGAAAGACTCGACATTTTTGTCTGGTCACAGGAAAATGTGCTCCGTTTGTATAAACCATTACATTATTCTAGAAATATTCCTCAATCATCAGATTATAGTCCATTCCAAATGCTGACGCCGGAGAATTGGTTAAGACGTTAATACTTATTGACATAAGTTGGCGCTCTTTTTGCAAAATTAATTCAACAGATATATCAAAATGACATCAGTTAGCAGGTTAGGCCTCTCTAAGCCTAACCAACTCACTGGAACATATTGTGTAGCCAGCCATGATGTCAAGCCTACCGTGTTGCCATGCGATCGGGGAGTGGTGTGGGGTTCACCTGGCAAGAAGCTAGGGCAATTATGCAACGGTTTCCAGGGAGGGATTAACTATGTAGGAAAGTTGGGTACCCGCAGCACGGGCTGGAGGGTGCTGGAGGGTGGCGGATGCCATAACACCCTCCTGGGTGTCCCTTCATTAACCCAGGCACCAATCATCGGGTAATTGCCCCCATTCACCAGGGAAGCTAAATGAAAGAACGCAATGCATGATACCGACAGAAGGTAGCCTCTTCCCAATAAACCAATTATATGGCCAGGTAACCTTACTTGACGTCATTAGCAGATTAGTACTCGTTCATTAACTCCCTATTGAAATATGGAATACAGTTATACAGTGCCAAATTTCTGACATCGATAATGGTCATTTATATGGAAACAGATGCACCAAAAAGCAGACAGCTAGGCAGAGAGATATATTTCTGAATCAAAAGTAGTACGTATGGATGGGCCCACTTTATAACACCTTCAGTCGGCGCATCTATCAGTATGTTCATTATCTTAGGTTTAAGCAGAAGGCTGGTGCATTATTACTTAGCACATAGTTGAGGTATGCAGGCTTAGGTCACAAGTTTAAAGAGACATGTGCATGGCATCAGCTGATAGTATGTACTGGTATTAAGTGCAGATAGCGTACCAAAGAGAACACATTCTTGGCGGTGACAGGACAACTACCCCTGGGACAACTACCCCTGGGACAACTACCCCTGGGACAACTACCCCTGGGACAACTACCCCCTAGGACAACTACCCCTTAGGACTATTACCCCCTAGGACTATTACCCCCCTAGGACAACTACCCCTGGGACAACTACTCCTTAGGACAACTACCCCTTAGGACAATTACCCCTATGGGTAGGACAACTACCCCCATAGGACAACTACCCCTATAGGACGACTACCCCTTTAGATAGGACAACTACCCCTATATATAGGACCATTACCCCTTTAGGACAATAACCCCTACAGATAGGACAACTACCCCCAATGATAGGACAACTACCCCTATGATAGGACAACTACCCCCCTTGATAGGACAACTACCCCCTTGATAGGACAACTACCCCCCTTGATAGGACAACTACCCCCATATGTAGGACAACTACCCCTATTGGTAGGACAACTACCCCTCTTTGATAGGACAATTATCCCCTTTAGTAGGACAATTACCCCCTTTAGTAGGACAACTACCCCCCTTGATAGGACAACTACCCCCATATGTAGGACAACTACCCCTATTGGTAGGACAACTACCCCCCTTTGATAGGACAGTTACCCCCTTTAGTAGGACAATTACCCCCTTTAGTAGGACAACTACCCCCATTGATAGAACAACTACACCCATTAGTAGGCCTACCCCTCTGCCCGGCCCTGAACACTAAGGGCAGGTTCTACCAATGGGGGTAGTTGTCCTACCAATAGGGGTAGTTGTCCTATCAAGGGGGGTAATTGTCCTACCTATGGGGGTAGTTGTCCTATCAAGGGGGATAGTTTTCCTAAAGGGGTAATTGTCCTATCTATAGGGGTAATTGTCCTATCTAGAGGGGTAATTGTCCTATCTAGAGGGGTAATTGTCCTATCTAGAGGGGTAATTGTCCTAAGGGGTAGTTGTCCTACCCATAGGGGTAATTGTCCTAAGGGGTAATTGTCCTAAGGGGTAGTTGTCCCAGGGGTAGTTGTCCTATAGGGGTAATAGTCCTAGTGGGTAATAGTCCTAGTGGGTAATAGTCCTAGGGGGTAGTTGTCCCAGGGGTAGTTGTCCCAGGGGTAGTTGTCCCAGGGGTAGTTGTCCCAGGGGTAGTTGTCCTAGAATCATCTTTGGCTAACTGTTACCTTTATGTCAGACATAACCAGTTACAGGTTGTGTATGAATATACTATGTAGGCCTATTTTGTAAATATTGTGATTTCGAATGTTATGCCACCTGGACAACATACGTAGAACTTTGTTTTCTAAAGACCCAATCGTTGCAATTGTAAATGGTAATTATAAATTAAAACGACTGGAATGCTCAAACAAAACTTCAGTGTTGACAAATCAAAATCGCATAATATTGGAGAAAATATGATAATTAGATGGAATTAGACCCTTTCCTTTATACTTTCTGATTACCGTCTTTAGTCCCATCCCGATAAAGTCATGAAGTAAGACATAATTGTTCTTGAAGCGGTTCATATGACACTATGGTTCAATTGGTTTTATTCCGTACATAAATATACAAAGAGACGAAGATAAAAAAAAATGGTGTCGAATCACCTCCTAAGCTGCCCCTGAGCGGCCGCACTCGCATTCTAAAATTCGCCAGAGGAAAGGAGTTGTCTTACATGATTTAATGTGAATCTAAATCTTTAATCATTGTAACAATCTGCCAAGGGCGATGGGAGGAAAAGGGGAGAGTTTTTTGTAAAGAAATTCGTGGAACGCCATTATGCACCTTCGGACAAGAATTGTGGTTACGCTGATGAAACTACAGAACTTGAGAATGGGGAAGCGGGAACGGGGTATTACAGTAATCTGTATATAAATAATGATATATACATGCATAGATTTATGCGTTTGCTTAATGTATTAGAAGGAAATGTATGATAATGTCATTCAGAAACTTATTGTGAGTCTGTTTTTGTCTATCTGTAGGTACTGAAACTTCAGGATTCTCAGAACATCCAATGGGTTGGTGGGGCACCTCCTGTGGATGAACCAGAATGTGGTTTCTTCGGGGAAAAGTGCATGCCCGGGCCAGGTAAGTAGACTCTATAATTATCACATGCTAAAAGCACCATTTTCCCAACAGCAAGCAGGAAGAAAACGTTCATTGTATAGTAATACGAAGAACATGTGGACTGCAGTAGGTACTGATATTAAGGTTAATGTAAAGCTACTGGACACTTTCTTATCTCTCATTGGAAAAATGTGACACATATAATCATATTGCTGTACTGGATAAAGGTTAAACACAACATAATGCATACGCACATCCATTGTCCTCCCGAACTCTCTGAACTACAATGTTTCAGGACATTTGAACACTTGTTTTAAAGTGAAAAATATGTGTCAAAATAGGAAAAGTTAAAGAGTGGATGCTTGAAACTTCAGCACAGTTATTTGAAATCCTATGCCCAGAAACTGAGCTGAGCAATTCACAGTAGCTGTCATGATAAGATATGAAGAGGAAATTCTACCTTTCAGATTACACACCAGAAATTCTAGGAGGAGTCTTAGGTGGCCTGGGCTTTGTCCTTATAATCATAGCCGTGGTTATGTACAGGTAGGTTATGTTTTGAGAAAATAAAATCTAGAAGGTGAAGTACTGAGAAATCATTTTGAGCTATTTCACTTGATTAGGACTACTTATATTCCCCCTGTAAAGATGGTCTTAGCAAACGGATGAATTTGATTTGTTTTTGTTAAAAGAAATCGTGTTTGTATCCTAGCAAATCTAAGACCTTTTTCACAGGGTTTAATCATTATGTAAGATAACTATAGAAGGTAAGGTATGCGTATTGATGAGAACATATAGATTGCTTTATGATAACTGTTTATCTTCATTGCAGGAATTGGCATTATGAACAGGAATTGGCCAGTTTACTATGGAAGATCGACTATAAAGACATCGTTATTAGAGAGCATGTTTCTCAACATTGTAGTACTTTTACAAATCAACCAATCAACAGGGTGAGCATTGAACCAACTTTTCTTTTAAATCTTAAGACTCCGTCTCCGATTTAAATTAATCACATCAACCCTCTTGAATGTGCCTGATGTCCTGGTCGAATCACAACAGTTCGGCCACTTTATTCAATCACAATTAGTTGGAATGTCAACAATTAGTTGACACTTTTGCAGTGTCCCGTTTTCAATTTTATTTTTTTTGGAATTGCGTATTGTCCTCTATTTTGCTTACGAGGTTTGGAAAAATATCTTAACCCTTACACTGCCAGAGGCCTCATATGGGGCCCTATAGTAAAATCCCATAGGAACACCATTGAAAGAATGCAAATTATGCTTTCAGAATCTGAAAGAATTTTTCAGATATTCCAATTAGAACCAGAAATACAGGTATTTGAACATCGGACTATCAAGTCACCCAAAAATGTTAGAATTGCGATTCGAGAAACCATAAATAATGTATTTACATTTGAATTTGCCATACTAATTAAAAATCATGAAAAATGGGTGATTTTATGTAAATGACATGATTTATAATTTGCTCTAACTTTTCTTTCATTTATGATAATCACAAACTGTCTTTTGCACAAAAAAGATGATGTTTTCATGTTACTTTTTTAAAAAGTGTCCTAGTTATTTCATGAATTTTCGGTTACCATGGTAACCTGCAAATTACGATAGTACGAACAATTACTCCACGCAAGAAATTTGCCTTATTGGCACAGTGCCAACATTTGGAACGTTTATATCAAATTTTTTTAAAAAAGCTGTTCATCTGAAGAATCTAAACTAAATTTGAGTTTTAGGGAATTTATGCACTAATTTTTGTATTTTGCGCAATATTTCAGTAAATATCAGTTACATTGTGATATATCTGGCAGTGAAAGGGTTAAATACATTAATAGATCCACCATAATTATATATGGTGAATATTTCCATAACCTTTAGGACTACTTTACACAGCGCAGAATAAAAGAAAACAATTAGGATCTTTATTTTGATTTCATCTGTTGACGTCCGGAGATACGTACTTAAGCTTATATAAGAGCAATTTCCATTTACAGAAAATAGTATACCACAGCTGCCTCGGACACAGAGTAGAATATTTCTTATCTATATTTCTCTCTGCATACAATATCATTAAACAATTACCTTCAGGTATGATAATTGTATTAATTGTAATAGAAATCGGAATATGAATGAGTTTTCCTAACATATTTTAGTGTCTGATAATTCTGACCCCCTATATCGCATTGATTGAATAATAAAGCAATTAGGCCTATAAAAACTGGTTACGACTACAGACATAATTTATATTCAGTTGGTTTATATATTCATATCTCATCATTACAGCTGATTCAAGTGCACACATTCAAATTTATCATGTCTTCTGGTAATCCGACAGAGAGTTTCAGTATTGCTTTGAACAAAGGTCGACGAACACATCTGAACAGTTAGAATGGGGAATGAACTTTTGCAAATGAAATCTGGCTACTTGCAAAGTCAAGTTGACAATGATGGCTATTTTCTTCACCCTCTCTTTGTAATTGAAAATAACATTAAAAAGGTGTGATCCTTGTCTTCTTTTCCTCACGTCTTTAACCGAAATGCCATTTTATCAAATGCGCTCGAATAAACCTTTTTCAAGTGTGCACCCAAAAAGCTGAGATTAATTTGATCATTTTGACAGGCAGGAAAACGGCTGCTTCCGAAGCTATCGGCTTAAAGGTGCGAAAAACCCAACAACCGCCAACGAACTTGGTTGTGTCTGAGCCAAAGTGTAATCAGTTTTTTGAACCTTTGCTGATTAACATCTGCTTCTTTCTTCAGACGCCGCTTAACTTCAGGTCGTCGACGGCGTCCTTATCGTCGCAGGTTGACGTCGACCTGAAGCAGGTGTTCACACAGGTGGGCAGTTACCGGGGCACCATCGTCGCCATTAAACGCATTAACAAACGCACGGTGGACCTCACCAGGGCCGTCCGCAAAGAACTCAAAATGGTGAGAAGACAACATGTTTTTTTTGTTTTTTTTGTTTGTTTTGTTTATTAAGTCCTCATCGCATACATGCGTTTTTCATGATGACATTCAACAATCCGTAGAACGGTTTTAACTTTTATACAATCAACTATATAATATATAGTTGATTGATTTATTGAATATTTGAAATACATAATTATTATGTATTTCAATTATTCAATAAATCATTTCAATTTTAACTGCTCATGTTTTCTATACATCCATCAGATTTTCTGTTGTGTCTTTTGAGCTGACGATCACTATATGCTTGAGTAGTTTGTAGGGTATCATCCTTTAAACTAGTGTCCTCAGGTACATAGCAGATGATCTCCTACTCAACACATGCTTGTGCTGAACAAAGGTCACTTTATGCATATTCATACCAAGTGCAAAACTTAAATCCTCCAATAATTAGGTATGTAAGTAATTAGGTCTTATGTATAGGCCTATAGGATTTCAAATGCAAAAAGTACTAAGCAGATCATCATGAAAGCCTATGTCATCTGGAGCTGACCCATCGCGCCCTGTTGCCTCCTAAAACATGTGCTCCTTTTAGTTATAACCTATAGCCTTGAACCTAATCCGATTATCGCCCACTCAATTTGCATTATATAATTGTTTTTTATGCTTCACATTAACATTTATTTTGATTAATCAATTATCGAAATGACACCTGGGGGGTTAAAAAAGAAAGGTTAATTATTTTAGGTGCCATGTTGAAGATTAATCCGGTATTATCGTTCGGTTGAGAAACATGGATCTGCAGGTTCAAGGTAGTGCAGTAAACACCGTTCATTAAATCAATGTTATCCTAAATGTGGCCCACCAAAAACTTGAAGAAACCTTGCTTTTCACACAGGGTTTCCTGTGCCCAATGAGGATTGATGGTATTCACGGGACAAAATGTCCTCATTATTGGGAAATAATGGATATTTTGTAGGGCTGTTAATGTGACGTGATTCATGTTTACAGATGAGGGATGTCTGCCACGATAATCTGAATGGCTTTGTTGGCGCATGCGTAGATCCCGGCAACATTTGCATAATCACAGAATATTGTACGAGGGGCAGCCTGCAGGTGAAACATAACAACTTTGTTATTCGTCTTTACAAGTGCACAATACCAAACCATGTGCTACAATGTCATGTTCTTTAACAGATTCACACGAATTCTATTTCAATGTCTCAAAGAAATACAATTACAGTAATTATTAGTTTAAGTAATATTTTAAAAGAGTAGAAGTGCGATACAAAATTTGTGCTTAGTTAGATGTTAAAGTTGGGCCTTAATTGGTCGTTTTAACAATAAGAATGCCGCTTATAATATTCCAGATCCTGCTAAAAGTATTCCAAATGAGCCCGGTCGTAACATAAAACATCCGTTAAACGTTTGAATGAAGTAATACCACACTGACGACCCAAGCTGAGAGGCCCTTAAAGCCGCGTCCCCACTTGGCCGACTAACGACAGCGATTAGTGCATTTCCCCGGCAACCAAGGACGAAACGTTGGTCGCCCGGCGACTAAGTAGTCGCTGGGCTACTAAAAAATTAATCGCCACGTTGGGACGCTCTTGTAATTAATCTGCCGGCGACTAGAGACCACTGGAGGACTCTTTAGTACGTCGCCCGGCGACCAACTGATCACCTGTGGCCATAGGAAGATATTAAACATGTCAAATATTTTGCCCAAAACCCAAGGCGACTAAGGGTTTGGTCGCCAGACATTACGGCGCCAGTGTGGAGTTGGTCGCCCGGCTACTAACAAGCTTAATCGTCCGGCGACCAAGGAAATTTAGTCGGCCAAGTGGGGACCAGGCTTAAAGCAGCAACTTCCAGTCACTTGACACTCGTTCCTATTTACGAGCTCCAAGCCTTTAATCTCGTTATTTCCCCCGCCGGCGAAGAGCTCGTAAATAGTTGTGAAATAGCTTTAATGCTCTTGCTTCTGTTTTCAGGACATTCTCGCCAATGATGACATGAAACTTGATAACATGTTCGTGGCATCGCTCGTCTTTGACATGTTGAAGGTAGGTAATGAATATCAATCCATTAGGAAAATCCCGTTAAGGTTTATCCAAGGGAAACAAACGTTTGTTCATTGCTAAGGGGTATTGCCGTATTGCTTTATTGATGTAGATCAATTTGATGATCTATCATGTACAGGATGCATTTTGCATATACAAATTGATAAAACGGATACAAATGACGGTCATATATGGATCAGTTCAGAAATCAGTAAAGTCAGCTCAACCATATTTAAGGGGGTGGGGTAAATGCACGGAAAACTTCAAGGCCTATACATTCAGGTATCTGTGCTGTAACTGGTTATGTCTGACATAAAGGTTCTTTTACCTTGCATACACACAACATCCTTTAGCTTAGTGTCAATTGCAAGTTATAGCTTACATCTTGCACTTCAATGGTATATTTCGCATCCGGCACATTCACCCTTTATCCATAAAAAGGCCGGATTCAAAATGTGATTGTGAAAAGCAAACTACAAAAAGTATCTGGATTTGAATCTACTTAACAAATTTGATTCACCATATCACTGTCGAGCATGCCTCTATGAATCGTGTAAGCAATACCTCAATCGTTTCGATGCACACGAAAGGCCAATGTTATCCGTTGTTCTCTGACAAATGTTTGTGCACTGCCGCTTTCATCTATTACTACCGCCTAGGGATTCTGAATTCTGAAAAGTTCGCATCATCACGTTTCCTGAACAGGGATAATGTACCTTAGGTGTGATCAATTACATTTGTTGGCACATGAAAGTTAAGGTAATGTAGGGGCATTGCAATTTCCTGAAATAAAGCATCACAGAAATGTATGTGAAGTTACAGTAGATAGGATTGCGACATTCTCGTATAACCATCTCCGCTGAACGAACTCCAGGGCACCTAGTCCCGGAGCCATTTTATATTTCTTCTAGGAGACAATGCTCACCGACTGCAGAATTTACCGTCTGGGAATTATTCATATTACGTGACCTTAAGGCAACACCGCTGATCTGTTTCATGTCGCAATGATAATTTACTCCTTAAAGCATTAGATTCTGTTTGTCAAAGTGCACCGGTATGTTTTATTGCACTGCGAAAATATATGAAGATAATATTCATGTGTTGTTCTTCAGATACAGTTGTCCCAGGCAGATGGCGTTGTATTACAATAACCAGATTACTGAAAGTTCAATATGTATTTTGAAAAAATCAGATGCCCTCTCGAATGTTGTAGACCGCTCTCTCCCTATCCACGTTTTTCTGATAGATTCACCCTACGACTGTAGTATATTACGACTGGGGAGATGGAGCAGCCTCGTCTCTGCCGGAGAATATTACACGTTCTCTTTACCCACTGATGGGAAAAGATGGCGTTCTCTCGTTTTCTTAAACAAACAATAGAGAGGCCACCACCATTATTCCCATCTTGATACAAGGGCTGCTTGGAAGTGGCCTTCCATATATTCTGAGCACACAATGGGTCCCCAACTACATACCCATCCCACTAAGCAGCACACCCTTGAGGTGTCCCTCTGTAAACATATAATAAGTTTCGATGGGCCAAGGGTTCCATGGTCAAGTGGGAATGGCAAGACAGTGTTGCTTCTGTCAACCCAGCTAAATGGTGGGTGACAGCCAACGAGGCCGGTGCGTGCTCCTGTTCATGTCTGCAAATGGAGAGTGCTACAGTTACATACCAGTGGAAGTCAGACTTAGAAAAAACTACTGGCGTATTCTCGAATACAACCCAATCACTCTGTAGCCACCAGCGATTCTCTCGACCCTTGTTTGAACGGTAGAAAGTGAACAAACTCACCGGGGAATGTTTTACAATAGCACACGACTGGGGCACCTGCAAAGTACACTCCCATCCAATGTACAGTTATCTACAGTTTCAGAAGATCTATTGACCAGAAAGCAGAGGGCCTAATGGATATTAGATGTACAATATAACTGTAAAACAGTGATCCTTTTTATACTTCTAAATGTAGAAGAAATTGCATTACCTGATATTTTACCTGATATTCTGAGACCTTGTCTCAGGGATGACATTGATATTGCTGCTATTATAAAAGTCGAGAAAGGCTGGCCTTTTGGGGGCATAGCTTGTGTGAAGGGCCAAGCACTTGTTAGAATTCACATTGATGGATTTGCCTTGACCTATGGCCGGGATTACCGTTTCATTAGGCCTATAGCCGGGGGCGCTGTCAGTAGACGGCGCCACAAACCAATGACAAACATGCCCCCGTCCAACATAACTAGCGATGCCATTTGCACCATCTCCACCTCTCTGCTCCTCGCACCCACTCTCCACCTTAGCACTGTGAGGCACTCATCTTCAACATATTGCAGAAAACTTGCATTGCCTGCTCTCACAGCACTCCTGCACATAAGTGAGGAGGCGTAGGGCAACTTCTGACGTCAAATAACAACCCCCCTCATAATCCTTACTGCCCCGAGGCAACTGCAGATCACACTGCATCCTCCAAAAATAGACTGGTAATGCCAAGCCCAACGAACTTCTATATGTATATTCCAAAGTACATGCTGAAATGGGGAAACTGTTTATCTTAGGTCTGTGAGGCAAGGTCACAGCTGTTCTGCTGGAGCCTCGACGGTAGCAACTCTACATGATAATTTGACAGACATATTAGCCTTAAACAAAAAATATATGCCCTAGCATGCCCTAGCAAATCAGCATAAGAATGTCCTGCTCTCAAGTACAGCATTTGAATGGCTTGCAAACATTTAAGTCATGTGACTTATTGACTAATTATAAGGAGAATGTTTTAGCAGTACCTGATGAAATAGGGTGAAAAACATGACTTTTGTCCATATTGACATAATCACTACGACTGTGTTATGCCTTCAATACTGCTTTTCAAGACCTTTTGTCCAAGATTCTCATCTATAAGAGGATTGTACAGCCGGGTTTCCGCCGAACGACTTTCATTAAAATTTGCTGACGATTACAAAAGACTAAAAAAAAGAATCGTTGGTGATTTTAGTCTTTCACAAAGGAATGATTTCTTGTTTCCACTGAACGACCAAAATACTGATATCTGAACGATTCTTGGACAATCTGGACGACTTTTTCAAACGACAGAGGTTAGAAAAGTCAGGAAACAATAGATTTAATTGCTTTTAATTGCTCTAGAAGAATTGTTGGATTCTGTCGTCCAGGAATATTAAACAGGTTAGATATTTGGTCGTTGGTGAATCATTCACTTAAGTCTTGGGCAAATGTCGTTTGGAGTCTTTAAAAGAAGTCTTATCCAACGATTTTGTGTCTCCACTGAACGATTTTCTAAAAGACCATCAACGATTTCCAATTTTTTTCAAGTCTTAGGCCGTCTTGAGGAGAATGTTGTTCGATGGAAACAGGGCTTTAATTTACTCTGTCCTCATTGACAAGGTGATCAGTATTCAAGTACAAGTTGATTGAGATAGGTCCAATCAGTACACATGACAGAAAACTCTCCATATCAAACCCTCACAGTATTGTCAATCCTTTAGCTCTTAATCCAATAAAGTAAAAACTCATAACAGGTTTTGTATAAGATTCTCTGTTCCACACAGTGCTCTCCGTTTTGGTACTCTCTCTACAGTTTAGGTGTGCTACCACCATTTGGTAGGATATGTTAATGCGGCTACTCATTCACTGTTCCTCCAATCCTCGGTATTACAATATTTGCATGAAACTGAATATTGGCCATGCCCCCTTTACTACTAATCTATCTAATCTATGAGTACATTAGAACATAATTATTCCCTTATGCAACCTGTATTCTCTTTGCATATAGTAACCTATGTATGAATACCCTTTTAATATTCCTAATTATTGTATTTCCTCAGGGTTTGACATATCTTCACGAATCGATGATCCGTTCACACGGCCGCTTTAAGTCCTCCAACTGTGTGGTCGACTCCCGCTGGGTGCTTAAGATTACCGACTATGGATTGACAGAGTTTAAAGGCGGCGCCGAGTCGGACAGGGACGTTTCCGAACACTCCTATTACCAGAGTAAGGGTTTTGTGTTTGTCTTCCTGAGATTTTAAGGCTCATGGAAATGGAATAGGATGAGGCACACTCTCCTTTTGTGTTTTTCATGGTAACTTCAGACGTGTTGTCCAAGTGAAGTACTTCAAAAGCCGAGGGATTTGTTACACAGAACAAAACGGCACGGTGCCGTGTCACATAAATTCTATTCAAACCACATTGTTTAAAAACGTATTTCCATCTGAATCCAATTAACCCTTCACAATATGTGATTCATTAGGGATTCTGAGTAACATTATCGCCTTTATTTTCTTGTGATTTTAATAATTACTTGACATCCATTATTGTGACACGGTTTTCCATGGGTCATTCAAATAGGATTTAAGTGCCACCCAGTGATTTTAAGTATAATTGAAAACCATTTAAGCCTAACAGATTTCCTAAGAGGGTCGCAAGATGTCTCAGATTCAGTCAATTTAAAGGAAATGCAAATCTAATCTGTCGATGCAGTCTATACTGTTTCTTTTGATAAAGGATATAGTTATGATACACGAATAACATTAAGCATGGTACAATATCAAATTTGGCGCATGGATTTGTTGGTCTGTTTGGGTGGGATGTACAGAGAAAATAGTTACATTGTTCCAAATCTAAACTATAGAGACTGGACATTGAAGTTGAGAAATGTCTTTCGGAAAATTTACGGTAATCTAGCTTTGGAGGCCATTAAGAACTCCCTCCCACCAATGCTTCTCCCCCCCCCCCCCCCCCACATTTTCCCCCTTTCCCCCCTTTTTCCCCCCTTTTTTTATTTTTCTTATTTTCAAATAATTGTATTTGAGAGGAGAAAAGACTATATAACAAATTCACACTGAGACTTGTAAATCTCCATACTTGTGCGCTGTGCTTTGTACCAGGTCTATTATGGACTGCTCCCGAGCTGCTCCGGTCGAGCAGCTCGCCGCCCCGGGGGACTCAGCATGGCGACGTCTACTCGTTCGCCGTGGTGCTCTATGAGATCTACGGCCGGTCGGGGCCCTACGGCGACATCGAGGTGTCCCCCAGAGGTCAGTGCAGGGGACTGGGGCTATTATGGACGGCTACAGTGTGGGCATAAGCAAAGTGGTTGGTTGGGAAGATGACAGAGTAGAGGTTTAAGCTAGCTGCAGGGTTTTCCACTGTGTTTGGTTACTATAGTCCATTGATCAGATGTGGGTAGATAAAGGGACACTTTTTATTTAATAAGTCTATGTTTACAAACGTATAATGTAGCCCTGGTCGGTATAACCATACATGCAGTTGTATGATATAACGTACAAACATCTGTTGGCGTTCTTAGCAGATTCAATGTAATTCCATAACTGGTTCACAGGGAGAAAACACGCAAGATATCAAAATGGACTGCTATGTCTTATTCTGTCGAAAAGAAAGCTCCTTCATATAGCTTACATATTTAGTCAAAAACTTGCTAGCACTATTGGATATAGATATTAGTAACTTTTCATTCGGTGCAATGATATTGAAAAAATACATCTGATATAGACGCATGGATCAGCTGTGGATGTATCCTGGGCACAGATTAATGTGCGTCCCTAGGTGTATTACCTGACCATGTCTATCCCCAGGTGTATAAACTGATCATTTCCACCCCTAGGTGTATACACTGACAATGTCTATCCCAAGGTGTATAAACTAAGCATGTCCACCCTTAGGTTTAGAAACTGATCATGTCCACCCCAAGGTGTATAAACTAATCACATCCACCCCCAGGTGGGTGTATATATACTGATCGTATCCATCCCCAGGTGTATAAACTGACCATGTCCATGTCCACAGATATTGTGCACCGCGTTGTCCGGGAGGACAGAGAGGTACCATTCCGACCTAAGCTGGCAGCGCTTGGGGCTGTGCCTAAGTTCGTCACAGACTGTATCAAGGATGCTTGGGCCGAAGATCCGCTGGCGAGGCCCGACCTTAAAACAATACGCAGCAAGCTCAAACCCCTCCTGAAGGGCATGTAAGTGATACCACACTTTGATGAGTTTTTTCTAATTTCTCCTTCCAGTATAATCTGGAGAAACCTCCAGTGCAATTTAGATATTGAAAAATACTGATGGGTACCAACCGTTTCACGGGCTCTTTAGTCCAAATCGTTATGAGAACTGTCTATTTGTATCAGCACACCAAAATCTGTACATGTAATTTTCCTTTGTAAATGCTCACGCCTTGCACTCTAAAAAAAAGTTCCATTTATATACTGTATCGCAGTTCTCTGTCGGTGTTTATGGTCTCAATAACCTCTTATCTTACATTTCATTCAGGACATGATTTCATGCATAAATAACGTGCTTTCTTTGAATGGTTCAGGAAATCAAACATATTCGATAACATGATGTCCATCATGGAGAGATATGCCACTAACTTAGAGGAGATAGTAGAGGAGAGGACGGATCAGCTGAGGGAGGAGAAGAAGCGGACAGAGGAGCTGCTTCACCAGATGCTACCCAAGTGAGCCGATCAAGATGTGTTCATATCATTAGATAGTCTTTTAGGACAGCGATTTAATGATATAAAGGCCCGACATGTTGTATAAATTGGCAAAATTGATATCAATCTTTTTAGCAAGTGTCCCGAAATGGCCCTTCATCACAATAGTCTAACTTAGATATTCAAATTTACTGCGAATTTTAATCATTTGAGTTTTATCATAATTATTTGCAAATTTTATCAAACAGATGCGTTTACATTTTTTTTTTTTTTTTTTTTTTTTTTATAAAAAATGGTTTTTAAAGGGAATAGAATGCATTTTAGTAACAATATAAGTCACCATAATAATTATCAATTGGTTAAATCGTAAAATTAGTTCCTTGTTTATATCTAGTAAACTTCGTGAATTACTTGTGCAGTATATAGTGGCAAATGCTAAATGGCAAAATTTTGGGATTTGGTGCCTTTTGCGAATAATAGCTGTTATCACATAGCATTTACACGGCTCGTATCAGGTCAAAAAAAGTAAACCAATATCCTTCACAATCCTTCCAGGAAAGATGTTTTACAATATCATTGCCTCATCCTTATAATAGGAAGTCTCTGACACTCGATGCCAATGTTGCCCATTCTTGTTAACCTTCCTTTTTGCTGTATGGTAGAGACCTTCCACAAATCACATTAGTACCCAATTTTCTAAGAAAGTGAGATATCATCTCGTTCCCACCGTAAATGCCTTTTTCTGAGCAAAGAACGAAGGCAAGACACAATACAAAAACACACGAACCCGAGATTGATTTCAAAAGTTGAAGGCTTACACAAAGTAAAGTCCATTAAGCTTCTGTACAGAGTAACCGTATACTCCCCTTCCCTAAACCTAATTTCATTTTAATATCTATAGCCCAAACCTACTTTTCTTGGGCTACGTAACAAACTTTGTGACGCCTACGCATTTCTCCTTATTAAGAAAACTACCATTCAACACACACACACACACGACACTTTGCTTCTGCCAGAGCATAACTGAAATATGATAAGTAATTGAAAGTCTATAAACCCCAAAGTCCTCTAGCAGGTTTTCCTAATAGATTTTCCTTTCATTTCTTTGAAGGTGGATCAGTGACCATATTTGATTTAAGATTGGGAGTATTGCTTTTTCTACTCCCAAAAAATTACCTAAGACATTTTAATATTTCCGTCGGAAATTCGTGGAATGTTACAGATTTATGATTATTTTGTTATCTTGACTTCTGGAATCTAGCTATTGCAGTTCAGGTGAGCTTTGAGAGTTTAAAGGTATACCTGCCCTACCTCAAGTTAAAAAAAGCATTTTAATCTATAGAGACCAATACGTGTTTATATAATTTTGAGCGTTACATAACATCATCCTCTCTTTAAAATAAACAGGTCAGTGGCGGAGCAGCTCAAGCTTGGAAAAACAGTAGAAGCCGAGGCCTTTGATAGTGTAACAATATACTTCTCAGATATCTGTGATTTCACATCTTTATCTTCGGAATCTACGCCAATGCAGGTTGGTAGGCATATATATCCTAGTATGCATTGGATATATAATTATGGAATATTTACATAGAGTTTAAGCTTGTTACAAATTCCCTTTAAGACAATCTTGTAAAATGGTTATTCTTACGAAAGACATTTCTAAAGAAATAATCGAAATTCTAGCAGTGCTGTCAAAGGGAGCTGTTGTTTAAATGATGTCAATTTTTCAGTTTTCTTTCAAAGTACTTATGTATAATCATGTCGAAGCTAGACGTGGGTCCTGATAATAAATGCATATAACAAGGCACTTTGTACATACATAATTCCAGTTGATGACATGTTCGTGCCCCTTTTTCATATTATAAAAGTATATAATGATGACATGCATAGATAACTATGTACAGTTATATACAATTGACTCTCAATAAATGCAGTCTGGACTGCACTTTTTCTTCGTCACTATGATTAACGTGCATATTATATTAAAAAGAGTGATCATTCTTCCATGTAATTGAAGGTAGGTGTCAATCTTTGTGAAGCTTATCGACTAAAACTGATTCCATTACAGGTGATAGATCTTCTCAATGATTTATATACGACTTTCGATGCCATATTGGAAAATTATGACGTGTATAAAGTAGAGACTATTGGTGATGCTTATATGGTGGTATCTGGATTACCTAAAAAGAATGGAATCCAACACGCTGGGGAAATCGCCTCAATGTCCCTGCATCTTCTGTCAACAATTAAGAGATTCAAAATCCGACACAGGCCGGAGGATACGCTCAAATTACGGATTGGCATTCACTCAGGTAGGTGTTGTCACAATAAAGGTAAATGCAAGTTTTAAAATGATATATCAGCAACGATATTTGAGATATTTTATACATAGTGCCTCTCACTATTCCAATTACCTTATTGTATGACAGTTGTCATGTCAAGATAAATGTCATAAACGGAGCACTTGATAAGATAATAGTTCAATATTGATAATCCTACCCAGCATTTTCTACACAATGTACCAAGAAGTGATGTATGTACCAATACTTCACCGTTATGTTTGTGACCTCTTATTGTGACTAAAACAAAGGTCGCTTTATGAAAGAGCAAAAGTGACACCTTCTCGTGTATTAGGCCTGGTCTTCAGATATTCTATATTCATGCATCAACAGGAGTTTTCCCATTAGTTTAACGTCAGTTTGTGAAAGATGCATCAAATCTGGGATGTTTCGCTGACAACGAATGGTAGTTTACGAGGGCCAACTCCTGAAACGGACGGCATTTGAGACTATATTTCATCCTTAATAAGACTTTCCGACCATGTAATGGTATGGAACTGTTATAAATTCTGAAACCAGAAGACCGAGAACGAATGGGCATACCCATCATTCCTATTAAGGTCTCGTATATTGGTCAACGACGAAAGATATTAAGGTATGATTGACGTTTGATTGCAGGGCCCGTCGTAGTCGGGGTCGTAGGTAGAAAGATGCCTCGTTATTGCCTTTTTGGGGACACTGTGAATACTTCAGCAAGGATGGAGTCCAACGGTTTGCGTAAGTCCGCAACATTTCCATTGTTTCACCGAACAATTCGTGCTTTTATTGTGAATGTTCCACCAGCCAGGGCATAGACAGGCCTATTGCTCTTGATATATTAATGTTTTACTAAAGATTTCTTTGACTTTTCCAAAGAATATACGTTATGAGAAAAACATAGGCCTCTCGAACATGAACTTGCAACATTGCTGCCAAGACGAATGTCAGTTACTAACGGATCCATTATATTCCATCATAGCCTAGGCCTTCAAAAGATAATTGCAATAAGAGCGGGCTAGAATTACATAGTTCCTTCTTCCACTGTGACAGCTGCGTCCCTTTCTTGCATTGGTAACCCTAAAGTTGATAAATTAAGCTTCATAGAATTCTATGGGATATTTTATCTGCAACCGTTCAGACTGCAGTATGTGTGGTAATTTCCTGATCAGAAACTCGCCCGTCAGTCTCCTTATTGAGTTGCTCCCTTTCCTTTCGCCCGAGCAGCTCTCCGCATCCACTGTTCATTGCCAACCAAGTCCCTCCTGGACCAAATCAGCGGCTTCCACATAGAGGACCGGGGATTAGTTCGAATCAAGGTGAGATAAAAATAATTCCATCAGAATCACTTCCCTTGTTTGGTCTGTGTTTTCTCCTCTTATAAGAACTGTCATGTTCGCCGGATATTGCTCCTTGTGTTTTTATTGGCTCAGGGAATTCACTTTGAATGCAATAGTGAATGTGAAAACATGATGGCGACGTTAGGTTTTGGTGAACTTTCGTTCTTTCTTTTGTTTTAAAGCTGTTGATGCAAACAGAATAATGACATTTTTTACGTTATTTTTTAGAAGCATGGATCATTGTTAAGAGCCTGATCATCGTGGAAAAAATATATCTACAAAAAAAGGGGAAATGAGCGGCGTGTTTACGTTAGGGGTTGTTTTCATTTCCTTTTAGCAAAAGTCACAAATTTGTAAGGATTGTCCTCTTAGAAATGTCAAGAATATATATTATACGTATATAATTATATACAAAATTCTCCCAAATTTGATAACTATAAAACCATTGTAACCTTAAGTATCTTGTGTACCAAATATCCTTATAGGGCGTTGACTTTAACATTTAAATAAGATGTAATGTACAGATGTAGGTCAGATGGACGGCCACGTTCAAGTGAATCATATGACAAGAATATTAAAAGAACATTATGGACGTCCTATTCCTATCATGAGGCCCTCAATACTAGACCTTAGGGTAGTTTTGGTTCATTTGTTCTTCGCCAGGTGGCAACTGTGCGAATACCGCTGCATGATATGCAACCCCAACTATCCTGGCTCGTTTGAAAAGGAAAGGCACAATGCTCGCGAGCCTATTATATTAATCGTTGCTTGCACTATTATTTTATCAATGGTGACTAGTAACTTTGATTTCTGTGTACAGAATAATATCTGTTACATCACTTAAAATATTAAATACTGTCATCGCACAATTTGATCTATTGAGTTACTACAATCAACAGCATGTTCTTTTGGGTGTATCTACATGGTGTGATCTAAATACTTGCTGATCACTGATCATGCTGTATTTCAAAGAGAAAAAAGATAAACGAAAATGTATTTACAAAGAAACTATATTGAGATAAGAATCATATATATATGCGATGCATTATGCAATAGTTATTTTATCTTTCGAAACAAATTAATATTGCATAATCAGAATATGCCTCTGAGCAAATAGCTGATTCCGATGCATAACATAATTATCAACACAGTAAGATTATGACATTGTAGTGACCCATTGTGAGAATGCTCAAAAGTTCAGATTGGTTCTTTTTGGTGGAACGTTGATGACATGATATAAACTATAATGGGGTTTCCATCAAAGTAGTTGACAAATCAGCCAGACACCGGCCCCGCAACGGTGCGTGAACTCATTCCACCATAGACACGACAATTTCACTTTTGTTGACTTTCCGCGACAAGATGTAAGTAGTTTACAGAAATGCGGGTTTGGCGCTTGGCGCGCGCCTTGGGTTTGTGAGTAGCATGCACGCGATATAGGCATCTCCACTGGGCTGTTTGGGCTGAGTCGCATGTAATAGTTACATTACATATCAATACCGCTTCTTTGGCGTCCCTGCTATAGTGCAAAAAGATCTTTTGTATCCAGTACATAAAATGTTGATTATTCGGAATAGACGCGGAGTTATTCAGTAAAAAATTAACATAATACAGGTGAAATTATGGGTATAGCCATTGTAATAGATTAACTAATGATTATTGATTATATTAGCAATACATATCTATAACATAAAATATATAATTCTATTTGTACAGGGTAAAGGAGAAATGCGGACTTTCTGGATAAACGGCGAAGACACAGACCGACGTATGGCGCGTCTGGCCCCTCCTGTGCCGGTGCCAAACAACGCAACAAATACCACAAACAACAACAAAACTACCAGAGCCCCTCCACGAACCCTGACCAAAATCCCCTCTGTACCCACCCTACGGGCCAGCCAGCGCCGCTACCAATCAATTGACAAGGAGGAAGGGGCCGCCGACCCTACAACTGGAGAGCTCAGTAACGGCTTCATCTCCATGAAGGGCATCACCCTGGAGAAGGAGGAGTTATCCTTGTGTGGGAAGGCGGCGACGGCGACGTTGGCCACGACGTTTGGCGGGGCGACGGCCCGACGTCGCCGGTCGGAGGACTTCAGTTGTCGCACCTACTTCATCCCCGCCAAACGCAGCAGCTGCCGCCTACCGCAGACGCCGAGAATTAACATGGAGGACGAGTGTATGCCCTCCCAGACGGTGGTGGTGCCCCCTGGAGTGAGCGGTGCGCACGGCGACGCCGCGGCCGGCGCCCTGGAGGAGGACGACGACTGGGCGTGCCACCCAGCGTCTTCCGGTGACGCGGGACGCTGCCACGAGGAGTCGCCCCTGCTGCGGTTCCCGTCTCTCCGTGACCGACCCCTGGCGGGGTGTGCCCGGCTTAGTCAGCGGAAGTCTCTCTCCGGGGAGACCCAGGTGTGACCCAGGCTGACTGACGGACCGTGACGCCTGGTCTGACATGGCCCGTGAACATTCATACTCAATGACTGGTGGTCTCTCTCTGGTGTGACCCAGGTATGACCCAGCCTGATGGACAGACCCTGGCACTAAGTGTGACATGGACTGTGCCTACTCATGCTCAGTGAGCACTGATCACTCTCTGGAGAGACCCAGGTCTGACCCAGGTTGACTGAAAAACATGATGCTTGGTCTGACATAGCCCAGGACCACTCGTACTCAGTCAGCACCAGTCTCTACAGGGAGACCCAAGTCTGACCAATAATGATGGACAGACCCTAACGTTTATCCATTACACATGTATGACCCCTCATTCTCAGCCAGTGACAGTCTCTCTCTGGATAGACTCAAGTGTGACCCAGGCTGTTGGATGGACCGTGACACTTTGTGTGACACTCTTTGGGCACTCATACTCAGTGAGCTCCAGTCTCTCTTAGAAAAGACCCAAGTATGACCTTGGCTGACTGATGAACCTGTTTGATGTCACATGGACTATGGCCACTCATACTCAGTCAGTGTTGGTCTCTCTCACAAGATACCCAAATGTGACCCAGGCTAACTGACAGACTGTGCCGCTTGATCTTACATGGCCCATGACCATTCATACTTAGTCAGTGTCTGTCTCTCTCTTGGGAGACTCAGGTATGACCCAGGTTGACTGACAGACCGTGATGTTTGGCGTGTCATGGCTCGTGACCACTTATACTGTCTGTACAGGTCTCATTCACTGATTCAGGGAGATCCAAGTGTTATCCAGGCTGACTGACGGACCCTGACCCTTGGTCTGAGATGGCACTGGAAATGGAAATGGCAAGTCGTCCCTCAGGAGAGTGATCTGTGTGGAAACTGCTACTTTACCCTAGGATGCCACTTCCAAAGGAAGTGGTCATGATCTGTATGGAAATGTTGATATACGTTCAGCATACCTCTGTCAAATACAGGGAGTGAGGTTAAATCAATTATAGATAGAAAGATTACTCATACATTCCACAGGAATTGATGGATATACAATGTCATAATACTGATTGCTGCCAAGTATGGCCAAAAGCTCCTACACATTATATTGAGTAACGAACACATACGTTATGTATCTAAGGATATATTTATATGGTAGTCTGCTTATCTTTTGTTTATTTAAATGCATATAATCATAATACCAGCGTTATAACCAAATGATTATAACAAGGAGGCATTGTGTAAAATACATCTTGCCTGCAGAACAGCATTATTAATTATGAATCGTTGTGTTGCTTCAATGAACAGATGATTTCTTATTACTCTGTGAAAAGTGCTCCTACTGCTGTGAATTTCAACTTGATTCCGACCTAGATGGCACTACTTTTGTGAAGCATATTAAATTGCCTTGTATATATAACAAAAAACCATAGTGACACCGACGTCGTCATGAAAGAAACCCTTATGTAGAGTCAACATTCCTGTGTGACACAATATACTATGGTTAACACCACAAAGGTACGGCAGGACTACC
Source organism: Lepidonotus clava (assembly GCA_936440205.1). NCBI lineage: Eukaryota > Metazoa > Annelida > Polychaeta > Phyllodocida > Polynoidae > Lepidonotus > Lepidonotus clava. Next base: position 29,725,542 of record OW387135.1, read on the forward strand.
ACGAGACTCTACGGGACAATCATTGTAATGGTATTTTCTGTGTCACCCATAAGGTTGCTTACGTATGTGTAACCAATAGCCCTGAATCTTATGATATTATGATAGATCATAATGAAAGATATTATAGTGAATCATAATGAATCATATTATAGTGAATCATAATTGATCATATTATAGTTGAATTGTAATGAATCATATTATAATGATTCATAATGACACGAATATAATTAACAAGACAACTCGGATTAACACGTAAACTCTTGTTTCATGAAACTCACCTGAATAACAAGGCTATATAATTATGTACGGGATTATCCCAAATCACACCAAAGGACCGTCGTCTCATTCTATAGTGTGATATATCCTCCAAATGTGCGGGCCACAAAGGATACATTGAGATATTATAACTATTATAGTATTCATAATCAGAATGTAAGATAATCAAGAAACAGCTGCTTCCCTGAAAAATGTATATCTTTTTAATATGAGAAAAGAGATTCGCTCTATATTTTTATCAGTAATCCTCAATGGCCATTTCCTGCTATACTTACCTCATTATCTGTAGAGAATTGTAGAATTATTGAGGCCAGAGCAGACGTTGTCATGTAATTTCAGAAATCCGCGTTGATTGGTGCTCCGTACATTACAAAGTTTGCGCTCCAATATTTTACTTATATATGTAGATTACCTGTATAGGTAATGTTTGTCAAATAAATAAGCCATCTCTCTGTAAACAAAAGTGTTAGTTGGACAAAGGGGGTTAAGATCCTTACCTTCATATTTTATAAGTTATTGTAAGTGTTGGGCGCAAAACCAGGTGTCAGTATGGGTGTTTTCCAATGTATACAAAGACAACTGTTTTTACACGTTGAATGTAAAAGTTATATGAAATGGTAAGGTGAAGCCACTCATACAATATCAAATGGATGATACTTGTTTAAAAAATGCATTTATCCTACGTTTTACTTATAAATATTACCTGTAATTATGTCATGAGGCTGATGAATATGCCATATTGGTTCATCATATCGACCCTGCTGCTTACTTGTCGTAGTTATAGAAAGTTATAAAAACAAACATTCATTTTTCAGCTGATAAGCTTTGGTATCCCCTGTCTTTACCTGGATCCGGCCACTAATGCAAGTGTCTTATTCCACAGCCTACACAATATCAACCTGCATAGCAAGTGATCGTAATAAATCAAATTGATTACAACAGGATATAGAGTTGAATAAGTTATCCGATCTATACATATAAATATATACCTAGTAGACTTATAACTATTTCAAGGGGTATCGAGTTCATTTAATACCAACAAAGTCATAATCACATACCTTCATTACTAGTACGATGCTGATGTGACCAGCTTAGGGGAAAGTTTACCCTGAAGTTTCTCCCAGTCAAGCTGCGAGATAACAGAAACGTTCTGCAACTATGCTTTTTTAGTCAGTCTTGTACTTACTAAGATGGCACGTAACAATTACATTATTTATGGTTAGGTCGAAACCTCACCAAATCATAATGTTATTAAAATATTATTTTTGGTGAGGTTAAGACAAAACCAAAACAGAATTTTATAAGAACATTCTGTTTAGGTTGAATAACATAACCAGAATGTTATAATAACATCACAGTGCAATGTCACAGCAGTACATTGCAGCAACATTATTGGAAGCCATCAAAATAACATAACAAGAACCAATACAGAACTAAACAGAACGTTGCTGCAGTGTTATAATAACGTCACATGCTTAGCTTGGCTATATTTGCTGTCCTAAACCTAATATTTAAGGAGATGTGAGTAGATTTATGAAAAATAATGATAATTTTGTCTTAATCCAACCTTTTGTGTAGAATTCATTTCCCATACCTAAAACATTCCATCGTGATGGAATCTTTTCATATTTGGAATGTGAATGCATGGAATGTTTTAATATTCACTTAATTCATTCTATTTGGTTGCCATTGAAACTAAAATTCATTAGTTTTTCATAAAGTTGTATTAACTATGAGAAACTATGATCTTCTGGTCTCTACATTAAAAACAGAATACATCTATCATTTCTGGTTCAAAAATAATTAATAAAGTTGCGTTTTTTAATATTTTGTGTCTCACCACACAGAGAGGATGCTCCATGTGAGAATTAAGCATTACAGAGCATGTTTTAAGCTTTGGATAATTTTCAAGGAAGTTACAGGCTGTTGAACACAGGACTGTTGGTCTTCCTGAAAATGGCAAAAAGCAAGGATATTGAATATTTATCTAAATATTTAGTAATAGAATAAGATAATCTCCATAAATCAACAAAGGTCATAAAATCTATTATGCTTATAACTTTTGTTATACAAAAGATAAACTCTTTCAGTTTGCATTGATAACACAATCAAGAGAACTTGGTTAATAATCATTTGAAAGCTAAGAACATGCTCTACAATAGCAATTTAACATCAACCTTCATATACATGTGCCTTCATTCTTTTCCATGTTCTTGACTTTGTCAAGGAAAATCACCCATGGTTATCATACAATTGCACAATTTAAAACTCGATTTCTGTATTTCGCACAAAGATTATTAACTGAAATGCTGAATGTAATTATTGATGCTGCGGAGTATCCAATTCACAACTACATCATAGTGAATTCAAAATCGAGAATAATCATTAAGTATCTCTACTCTGATTTTTCAAAGTTATTTGGTTCTTCTTTTTTCTATCATAAGTTGTATACCATTCATAAAAGATTGCGTTGTAATCTCCCTTTTAGAATGTATCAAAAATATATTTATAGATTAACTCCATTTATTATTTTTCTAAAAGCTCGTGTAAAACCTTATTGTAAACGTGGACAAATGATTTACTATTTCCTATTTAATCTATATAACCAAATAACTAAGGATGGCGGTGGCTCAACGCGATACTTTTCTCAATTTACTTCTGGAAGATAAATTAATCTATTGCTCTAATACAGGTCCCTGCCACTAGTCGTCACCGCAGTTGTGAACCATGTACTCAATACTGACAGTAGGGGGCCCCAACGTTGTCCTGCTGACCAGAGACGTGCCTGGCATGTTTTAATGAGTAGGTGGGAGTGGCTCCTGCACTTGCTGGCCCCCTGGCGACTGTCATGGTTGTAAAAAGCCCATCAGTGGGTCCAGGTAAATTTGCGCAGCCGAGATTGGAATGAGAGTGAGAACGAGACACCACGAGACAAGCACGTGAGAGAAATGACAGCCAGGACCAGCCAGCACCCTGGTTGGTGCCCTACGCCTCCAGAGGCCTGCTCCCAGACCCAGACTTGAATAGGTATGCTGCTGCATATTTTTCTTTGTTATCAATCAATACAATAAATTATATTACATTAACTGCTCGGCTAAACGTCATTGATAAATAGAGTGAGTAGAAAATAACAGACAATGAATAAGATGCTTAATTATGGAAAATAAATATGGGAAATATTTATCAAATCTTTCATATTTACACAAACTCTAATATGTAAAATTAAATGATGTTCAAGTAAGCAGCTCGATGGGAAGTATGCAACTGAAAAACTAACGTTTGTTCTGTAATCAAAAGAGTGAGTGAGTGAGTGAGGTATGGATGTTTTATGCCATAGCCGACAGCCAGGCCTTGGGTCATTTTCATGACAAAAACAAGTTAGGAAAAACTCTGACTTTTCAGACACGCGTTTTGACTTGGTCAGCCTCTGATGATCATAGCTATGAGATGAGGGTGACAGGGTGGGCAAACAGCCGTGGATCAAAACCTGGAAATCATTTTTGCTGTACTTTATCCCTCAGTGAACCCAGACACCAACTGGAAATTTAAAGGGATTAAGGACTGTCTAGTAGGTTTCTAAATGAACCAGCATATAGTCTTGATACTGTTTGTGAGGTAAGACCAATACTATATGGGAATAAATAACCATGATAAAATTCATATGTCACCGTATTCATTTTCAAGATAAATCGGCTTGTAAAAATAAGGCTTTACTATACGTTTCGACGGGAAAACACTAGTTCTTCATTTCCTGAAAAATTCAACAAGCATTATATTAATCAAACATGGTTTGTTATCATCTGTGGAACTGTACTAATTACACTGCCACAGGCCTCATATGAGGCCCTATAGTAAAATCCTATAGGAACACCATTTAAAGAGAAAACATTCAGTTTTCATAATCTGAAAGAATTTTTCAAAAAATCCAATTAGAACCAGAGTTACAGCTATTTGAACAGCAGACCATCAAGTCACCAAAAGATATTAGAATTGTAATCGGAGAAACCATTAACAATGTACTTACATTAGAACTTGCCATACTCATTCAAAATCATGAAAAATGGGTAAATTTGTGTAAATAACATGATTTTTGATTAGCTATAACTTTGCTTCCATTTATGATAATAACAAACTGTCTTTTGCAGAAAAAAGATAATATTTCCATGTTATCCTCATGAAAAGTGAAATGGTTATTTTATGAATTATTGGTTACCATGGAAACCTGTAAAATGCATATAGTAGGTCAAATGTCTCTTGACGGGAAATTTGCCCTATTGGCACAGTGGCAACATTTGGAACATTTTTATCGAAATTATTGAAAAAAGCTTTCCACCAGAAGAATCTAGAGCAAATTTGAGTTTTAGGCAATTCATGGACTAATTTTTGTATTTTGGGTCATATTTCAGTAAATATCAGTTATATTATTTAATATCTGGCAGTAAAAGGGATATATTTCAGCAAAGAAAGGTGTGGGTCACCATGCTAATTAAAGAGCTACAACCCTTAGAAACAGAATAATATGGAAATCCTGTATATTCCTATGTAAACAAATTCTCTTTAAATCTCTCATTATCCCATTTTAAGTTAAAATATTTGTGGAAAAGTTGGTATTTTCTTTGGAAATAAAAGATATTTTATACATAAATACAATTTCAAGCCCCTAAGATGTTCACACCAGGTGGAGCTGGAGGGGCTAGTCCCAAATCCCTTTAACCCAATGAACCACTTGGTCAGTGCTGGGTATCCCCTATCACCTTTTACAATCAGCAGGGGCTACTGCATGGGGGCCTATAATTTTTTCTTCCCAGAAGCAGAAGCCCCACCCTGGTACCCCCACGGTAATCAATAGTCGTAAAGTTTTTCATGCTGTCACAGAACAGGATCCAACTTTTGGTTAGTTGAGGAAATATTCTTTTACCAAATCTTGTTTCTTGATACCTTTCAGCATTGTTTGATAGAAAAATAAAAGATTATTTGATTGGTTTGTCAGTCCTTCGGTGCAAAGAAACAGTGCTTTACCTTGCCAGAACGAAAATACTGTAGCACTGCCCCACCATCTTTTTTTCACGATTCCAAAGCGTGTGAAGCTTTATATGTCTGGGATTCTGAAAATGAATGACTCTTTATTCCTTTATCAAAACATGTGTAGTAACATTATGTAATAATTAGATAAGTTATTAAGTGAAATACTCGAAAATACTCGAAAATGTAAACAACACAAAAGTAATTCACCGTCTTGTATATCCCGAATGGTTAAGTCGTCTCAATGAACTTGAATAATGATGGTCTTGTCACATGATCTGTCCATGTTAAAAGGCGACTTGATATCCTGAAATAAATCAGGGTTGTCTTTGGAACTCAGCCATCAACATCTACCTATTGTTGACTTATGCTTGGAGAAAATAGCACAGTGAAGATGATTGATACATGAGGGGGTAGATCCTATAACAGAACCAAGGCCTGTCGTCCCAAGGACAGTCCCAACCAAATGAAGACCTGAGAAGATGCACCAAGGACGGTCCCTGATTAGATCCAGCACTTAATCCCGATCACGACTATATAACATTGTTATGTATTACTCATGTCTTACCTTGCTTCTGATATAAGTCATTTTGTTTTGAAAATTCAGACACTAGGCACAGTAATTGCACTATAATTATTCCCAAATGACCTAAATCTGCAGTGACCAGTCAATAGCCACGCCTTACAGATTGTCCTTTTAAGCTTACCAGCTGCAAGGAGGACTGATTACATTGCCTGAAAGAGGAAGTGTGTAGTGTGTAGTCATTGATATCTAATCTCATTATCTAGTTCCATGTATTGGTGCTTGCTAAAAGTCTTTTCTTGTGATAAGTCATAAACATTTGTTCTTCCCATCGTCCTCATGTGCAAAGTCTATTATGGGCAAGGTCAAAATGACACAATGATAATACAGGTGCACTGTGCAGCCGACATATAATTGCTCTGACATAAGAAGACTTGCATTCCAAATACACAGACATAATTATATCCAAATACAAGTAGACATGGGAAGGCTATACGCAGCATCAGAACAGCAAACAACAAACTAGTTAAACGTCCTCTTATTCTATAACTACCGAGTAAAACCGGACAAATCCCAGTATTTTCAGATGTTTCTAACAAAAAATTAAATAATTTAACTATGTATCTTAATATAGTTGGACGAAGCTGCCATTAGTATAACATCTATGGTTGTTGTTATACCTACAGGGGTAGTTCTTCTATTTATAGTGGTAGTTTTCCTACAACAGCTCTATCCCCTCGGAGAATACACGCTCTGACATTTTCATATTGACTCTTTTTGGTACACTCTCTGTGATTTTACTCTGAAAGGAGCACGAATGTTCCACCTTGCTTTCACAAGGAAGGTTTGAAATATAGCCAAGTAGTCATTCAAGTTTATTTCCAATGGAAGTTAGATCCAGCTTGATTCGTAGACTTTAATGAACCACAATATTTTAAATGTCCTTTATTCTGTAGATGAAGTTACAAATTACTAGATGCTTGTATGTTGAAGAGTCAAATCAATAGTTGAATTGATGAATACCGATAATACGTTGTATGTAATGAAATGAAGTTGAATGTTGTACGGATAATCTAATTACATTATATAGAATGAACAATGAAACTGTCAGGATGAACTGCAAGAATGGAATCATGAGGAAGAATAGCTGAATGAACGTTTGATGACATGAGAGTTGTCGGAAGGTGTGTTAACGTTGAATAAGAATATAATATCCAAGAATAAAATATGACAACTATAATAGTTCTAACAGAATCGGGGGGGGGGGGGGGCACCAAGAAAAAGATGCGAAAAATCGCATCTCACGAAAAGTGTCAATACCCACGATAGCTCCATTTCTTATTGTGGGATTTTACAAACAAACATTTTTCGTGCATTTGTTTTTTCTTTTTTTCTCAAAAGTATACACTCCCAAATTGTCCTTATGTATTTCAAACATACATTAAACAGTATTTTGGGTGGAGTTACATATATGAATGGTTTAAGTATGATTGTCACTGAACTTGAATGTCCACGAAACTTTCGTACATTTTTTTCTTGGCAGACTTTTCTACGAAATTTCGTACTTTTTTCTTGGTGCCCCCCCCCCCCCCCCAGGTCTAAAGGAATGGTTAAAATTTACAAAATACAGATGAAACAATACAAAATATGATTACGATAAGACTATCTCATGGGAGTGAAAGAGAGTTTATGTTCTTTTCAATTTGACAAATGTTGTGACAAGTTGTGTTCACAGCCCCGACATCATAATAATTATCAGCTTAACGTCTTATCTACCTCCTCCGTGTAATTGCAATATTTTCTTTTAGAAAATGAGAAATAATATCCATACGTTTTAGTTTCTGCTTTCATCCAATATTAATTGATATTACAGTAAATTCTTACTTAATTTTTAAGTACATCATTAAAGTGTGATGAAAATACTTTGTCTCTATTATTTAACAAGACTGATGCAAAGTCAAACGTAATAGGTACTATAACAAGTATTTATCGTTATCTCTTTAAATGCACACAGCCAATGGCAAAAACTTGCAACTATTGAAATAACTCGTTACTGTCAAGTAGGCTTGGGATGTTCTTATGACTTTAGGCTTAATAGGAGCGTAATGACCCTGCTCTTCAAAGATTAGTAAGAATTCTCCTCCAGCAACGAAAGGGTAATTGTTGCACGATTGGCAGTTCATAAAAACATAGGGCTAAAGACAGAGGTGGGGAGACACATTCTAAGAACTGTGTTGTAACACAAAGACAATAGTTTAGTTTCAGAATCAATGTCTTTGGAGCTTCAATCTAAATTGTTGGCAATAATGTCACAATTCTGAAAATAAAGCGGTAGAAGTAATTGTTTCTCTTTGGAAAGAGGGATCAGAAATATTAATCTGGTATCTATTATGTCTGCAATATTTCTCCTCAAATAGACAGCAATATCTTATGATCATGACGTAATCATTATGTAAGCCACAAGTAAACAACTGTGAACAGTTTTGCATGGTAGTTGTGCAATTTCTCTCAAAAACGCAAATATTGTTGAAGGAGGTACAGTAAACTCGATACTGACCCTGATTTTGGTCCGCCACAGTCCGAGATTATAGTAGCCTATGTAACGACGTGTCAACTCAGATCACAAGCCCATGAGTGTCTCTAATGGGAAAGCTTGAATATTTTACACACCTTTTACCCTGACACAATGAATATAGCTTTATTCTCTCATTCAAACATCTATGCTGTGTATTACACTTGTTTATCTAAATGAAATTTCCCACCCTCTTACACGAAAAACCAGATTGAATATGGTAAGCCTGTTATGCCGGATTTTCCATATTCATTGCTTGTGGGGCGTAAAATAAAATATGGATTATACGCGTCCAACTAGAAAATCAAAGAGAATCTGTCGTTGGATTAGTGAATGCTGTGGCTGTTGTGACGGGGAGTGTGTAAATGTAGTTAGGAGCCGAGCCTGTCGCTCATTACAGACGTCTGTCTCTTCATTTTGGCGCCTCTCGCCCACTCTCGCCGCTCTTCACGTGAGAGTCCCAGGTCCGCCTACGCATGCGCAGTAAGCACGAAGTGGCGTGACTGAGGCAAATTGGGATTGCCGAGCACCCCGTAAAACATCATCAATTAACGCCAATTGGATCATCTCTACACAATTTGTATATGTCAGGAGGTGGGAGAAGTCGGGCAATGGTAGCCTGCTGGGAGATATCGGTAGGCCTGTACTTTATTTATAGGTCTGGGCACGGGACTGTAGATCTTGAACTTTTGATATGCCGACATAAGGATTTTGAGGCTTGAGTGGCCTTGAGTCACAGGCAAAATATATCTCTTCGCAGCTTGAAGAACATGAACTATAATTTACGTGAAGTTGCTTAATAAAAGAAAAAATATTAAAACTTGCAAGACCGAATGAGAAATATTGCATGCAGTAGAGTTTCGTATCTTCTTGCACTTTACATATCCATAAGCTCAAAGACACATACATCTTATTGAAACCATTGTTACAAACAGGCATAAAAGAGAGAGGTATGGTAGGTCCATTTAATAAGAGCATGTCAACACGATCCTCATAATAACAAACGGAACTGGTCAGCAAAAACAATCAACTGAATTGATTAGGAATGTTTCTTTTAAAATTGAAAGGAGGAGGGGATCAGCAGTTGAATTCAAATTAAAACCTCTGCCATTTAGACATGCCTGCAAACAATGATAAGTTAAAAAAACATTATGCATTGGGGAGTATATGAAGTTTTATTCACCACACTGCATGCCATCTGATCCATGGGAGACCGTTTTTATGTAACTTCTACAATCATTATAATCAAAAGCTTAAGAAGAATAACAACATGCACAGGATTGTTATGAGGGTTCTCAATGCAAAATAAGTCATAATAATACAAGAATAATTTGAGTTGAATAAAATAACATGTCACCCGACGTGCTGTTGGACCTCAGGGTTGGTCATGTGGTCAAAGTGCCTATATATATATGAGATCCAATTACAACATTGGTTTAGTTTTAGTTTTGTGTGCAGAAATTCAATTGGAATACACTAGTTATGAGATATCTGATTGCAATAAAACCCGTGTATGTGACAATATACCATATTCAATTCGTTCCATAAACTCGTTAAGTTCCATTCTTGGTGTTCATTTCGTAGAAGGTATGATGCAACAGTCAACAATAATTTAATCGGACGTGAAGATACCGGCTAGGTCTTAGAAAATCACAAGAACAGCCAATTTGTAAAAGATTAATCTATGATGTAAAGTTTTCCCAGCGTCGTGGGCAGTCCCTGTTTATAAAACTGAATATTCTAATTGAAATAGGAAAAGCCCTGAATGTTGAACGCAGTAGACATGTCATCCGCTTGCTGTAATGAATTCAATCAGGAGCAGCGAGGTTTTGAACAACATCAGCCAAATAGGAGATCCAAGGATAATCTATATCCATGATATTAAGCCTATGTGGAGTGGCATTTTAAACTGATTCTAAATCAATTTTGCAGTGTTTCATTGCAGGTTCGATGTTCCAATGAATAACACTTTAGCTCACCATCAGCACTAGCGGTAGATACGGGATTGTAATTTAATAGGCCTAAATTAATGGTATTGTTTGGCATCCGTTTTACTTATAAATCAAGACAGGCCAGGACACCCCATTCTACCTGGCATTTCGGCCGAATTTACAATGAATTAATACATATATAATTATAATATGAAATCTATCGACAATTGGTTAAACAACAGTTACATTTCCAGTCGTATGCCCTACGAACCATAAAACAACTCTAGATCTCATTATTCGGTCGTCGATCCCACCCCCAACTTTGCCCTACCTATTCCATCAACTGTGGATCTATAATTATCATGCTGGATGGAGCCATGGCGGATCTCTGTTTGAGGGCGCTTATTTCGGACACAGGATCATGGATGATACTTTAACTGGAACTGTTTTCATATAATTTTGATTGAGATTGAGATGCATAAAAATGGTTCATCATTCTTGTTTCCACACTGTTAAAACAAGTGTTTAGAACCTAAACACTTTCCTAAACACTTCGGCGCATCCCGTTTTGTAACACTTTATTTCCCTAAACATGTTTAAATTATTGGTGTTAGGTGTTTACCTCAAAGTGTTTAGGTCTTCAATGTGTTTGTATTCTAAATGCTTAGGATTCAATTGATGTTAAGCAAATATTTTTTAGCTTCAAAGTATTTAGACCACATAGCATTTAAATCAATGAAACCAAATTCTTTAGTAATTTTCACTGATATTATTCTGGAATGTTATGTACCTACAATTCAGAGAGGAAAACATGTTTCCTGATCTCAATGGATCAACAAAGAGATAAAACTTAGGAATTATAAGTGTTTAGCTTTTAAATACATGAGACTTCTTGTGTTTAGATTCTAAACATGTTTAGCCCCTTAACATGTTTAAATTCTAAACGTCATTTTTACAGTGCATATGTTTTTCTGCTGTAAGTTGTAACACCACGACCTATAGGCAACTTGTTTTAATTCTGTTCTACATTACTTCTAAATCAATGTTTGTAAGAGTACTGTTTTAATATGTCAGCCAAATCACCGCATCACAAACCGATACGCTTGCGCGTGATTACATGTAAAGGTATAACACATTTTTTTCCTTTTGCTAAACGAAGTTGAAGGTAGGACGCTCGATATTTCAAAAGGGAAGATAATGCCACCTATACAGAAAATTAACATGTGAACAAACACATTCAGAACTATGACCATTCAGAACTGAACCGCAAAGTTTCAGTAACGCAATGACACCAATGGTTTCCCCCACCTCCCCTCCTTGAAGAAGCCAACTGCGAATTGCTGACTGCAGGCAAGACGTTATCCTGAGCTGGCGGTCCAAACCTGTGGTCAAGGAGATGAAGCCTTCACTTAGATCCAACCACAAGTCGGCAAAGATTGGGTGGGACGCACTCCCCAGGGGAAATCATGAGCGGTTGACCAGAGGAATGGTTGTAATATAAGCAAAGGTCGGCGGGAAATGACTGCTGTGGGTGCCGGGGGCGCCGATATCCATCTCGCCCTAATGATAGTAATACGCCACCAAATAACGGCTCTGAGAGACGGACTCCACACCTTGCAGGTGTTACCTGCTCCAGGGCAGGGTGTAGAATGAACCCGGGATCTGGACATCGGAACCACTGCTTTTCCCAGGCCTCATTGAGGTTTTTAATTATATGGTGTCTTGTTGCAATGCGTCTGTCGTTTGATCGTTTATGTCGTTTTGGGGGTGGTTTCTATGCAATGCTTTTGGCATAGCTATTGTGTGTAGATATATTATATAGATTTTCATTTTGAGTCTATTAGTTTTCAAAAAAACTGATAAAGAATACTTCTTTTGACAAGAAAAATAATTTCAAATAACTACTATACTTGCAGTGTCGGATTGTGGTTCAAACATCCCTTACCAAAAGAATATGTTTCAACACCGTTTCCAAACATTGCGTTATTTACAACTATGGAGATTTTCATTTTTGTACAACGTATATCTGAAACATTCTAAGCACTAGTATTATAAAGTATAGTCAACCTGTTCTATCCAAATATGACATGCAAATCAATTCTTAGAGCTATTTCTCATTTGCATGAATATAAAAATTGCAGTGTCGATATTTTCTACCATGTCATTCTAGATATAATAATAACAAGAGTGTCTGGGGTAAAGCATTAACAAATATAGCCTCAGGGTCAGAGGGAAATACAGCCGTGATATATTGGCCAATGAAATAAGAGTCTAATCTAAGACCTAGTGGGCTGTATTGTAAGAGTTCACACGCCTTAGTAGAGGCCTGTTTTACATCTTAGCGGCAGTAAGCCATTTAACCTACACCAAAGTATAGGTCTATTCTTAATCAAGCACGCTTCAAGCGGAACGTATAGTTCAAAAGGCTACAAGGTATAGAGATCTACTGAACCTTGCAGGCAAGGTTGTTAGGAGAAAAAGATACGTTTGGGAAGTCTCCTCCCGGCACGTTTATCAATTCATTGTTAAACTTGTACAATCAATGAGAATTATTACCATGGATGACACTGGATGTAGGCCGGCGATTCAGCAATGGTACTCCCTTGGTTGATTCAACAATGGGCTGTGATCAGCAAAAACGCAGTGCACCGGAAATATAAGATAGGTAGGTAGCCATTGTTAATGACTGCAACTGATCGTAGACAAAAAAAGATCAACCTGATTTATTTGAATGAAATCAATGAAATCAACATATTTAGGTGACTCAATGAGAGAAGACCAGAAGACCTATACCTTTGAACTGCACCGGTTTGGTCGGTTTGGCAGCATAGCACTGCTAACGGAATGAAAACCTTAACATTAAAAACAAAACTCAAGCATATATCCCCAATACTTGTAGATGACTTCTTGCAGGACATCGAACCTTATCTAAATTTATTTTGCAATCTTTGGGGTGTCATTCTGTTTGCAGGCCTTTACCCAACCCAATACAGTTCAGAGGTAGGTAAGGAGTCTGACGGCAGAGCGCTGCAACCCTTCCCCGAGGCATGTTGATTCAATGAATTGTAGGCTCCGAAATCAAGTTACTCCCTTGGTTGTAACACCAAAGGTATTCAAGGAATGGGCCAGGGAGGCTGAGAGGGGACGGGAGCTGTGCATATGGAAAAACAGTCAGGGAGCCTGAGGATAGGGAGAGGTCATCAAGTGGAGAAGAGGGTGAATTATGTGAAATTACCACGAAGTATGAGAAGATGCTAGATGAATATTAATACCATTAATAGATGGAACATTCCATGGGAAAATCCAAACCATATAAAGCTGAACAACACGTCTATCTCAAGATATAAGATAATAGTAAGCAAAACATAAAGACTCATAGAGTAGAATTCATGAGCCATAAAGAGCATATGAATTTTCACAGTTCTGTTTTGGTTACGAATTCTACGGGGGCTGGCCTGACATAAACCTGGAGAGCGCTATTTCCATTACCAAACTTTCAAATAGTCCCATCAGTTCTAGACTTGAAATCCTTGTTATTTCTGTAAGAGTATAAACGACTTAGATATTCCGTTCAAAAAATGAAAGTGAAGATTTACATTTTCGTTTCACAGATAATCTGATGTACCGTCATTTACTAAAACGTGACTTACAATTAAGCCATTTGATACTAAACGAGACACTGCGTTTTGATATACTCCTACTGAGAAGTATGCTTTGCTTTGCGAAAAAATGAAAGGTCTAATCAAAGTACCCTCAGGCTACTGTCAATCCTTAGAACGTCTAGATGTATAGAATATCACAACACATATTCAAATATCTAAGGAGAGAATCCATAAGTATGCTTATCATTTGTATACATCGAAATCTATCACAGGAAAAAACAGAGGTAATCTGCGATAGGGATGCAGCAGACCCAAAAGCAGACTGGTAAGCAATCAATAGCGGTCGACGGTAACGTCAGGAAATCCTATGCTTGCAAGGGTCTGTCATACTTGCACAATAGCAGGCCTTCGTAACACTTGGGACCCATGACAGGGGTGGATCCAAGTGAAGTCCCGGGGGTTCTGACTCCCCGCTTTCCCCTTTTGGTAGACACTCAAACCTCACCTAGAGAAGAAACGTCATGCGATTGTGTGAAAGTGAATAAATACACAACATTCTGATACACTTATATAGTATATAAGTAGATCTACTCCCCCCCGCCCTCTTGAAAAAAGCCTGTATCCGCCCCTGGGTGAGTAAAACTCACTGAAATATTGCAAGCTGTTACAGCCAAGCAAGAGTAGGCTACATCTACATTAACAGTACACCATTTTACATGTTACCCTTAGGCTACTTAACATGGCGTTACCGTTAGCGTTCTGCTAGAACTGACTTGAAAGAACCTAAAAAGCACTAATCGATGGCCTACTGTCAGTCACCTATGGGAAAAGTAACCCGCCTATACCTTTCCACTATATGCTACGAGTACAGGGCACAATAAAGTAAATCAGGAATTTACTTAATAGAGGAGATGGTCCTCTAGGGGCAAAAGGCCACCATATGGAGCTCAGCGAGTTTTGTGGGAGAAAGCATTCCAACTATTTTGTCTTAGATAGCAGATCAACAAGCTTGAAGTTTACATGCCTGAAACACCAAGTTAGTTAGCGGCTGAGCCTGCCTCCAGCTGTCAGAACGCTATCACTATCTGCCTAAGTGCACGCAGAGAGGAGTACCGCACCCCAGTTCGTGTGTAGGAGGGTTTCCCAAACAATCGAGCATTCACATATAGATGTCTCACCTCAGTGCAAATGAAAAACGGTTTTTAAACCCCAGGCTCATAAATAGAAAGGGAATCTTACTCCCATTCTATCTAGAGACAGGTATTCAACTCCAGTGCACATTCATAAGTAATCACACCCCCATTGCACATTTAGTAAGGTATTACAGCCGAATCATGCAGTAAGAATGGAGTCCAAACCCTCATTTCACAGCATGAATTGTACCTTAATCCAAAGTACATAAGTACTGAGTCAGTACACACTGAAAATGGTCTCTCATCCTCAGGGTAAACCAGTATCTCCGACTGCCCTTCTCCCCTTCTTTCCTAGAGAGCTAGAGATTTACCTTTTAGCATGATTGCTCGTACACCATAAGGAGAAGGGTTTCTAAAGTTAGCATTATCTGATTATAGACAGTGTAGATAAATATTTACATAAAAAAGTTATAATCTTATATCAACAACACCGCCGGCTACTAACTACCTTGGTCGCGGGGACCAAAGAAATCTAATCGCCCAAGTGGGGACCAGGCTTAAGGAGAAGGGTTTCTAAAATAAATGTTATAGAAAGTTCTGAGTATAGAAAAATAGTTATAATTTTATATCAGTATCATCATATCATCGCCCATAACATAATATGTTATGGGCGATTTGTTATTCATAATTTCACTTAATTATGAATGCACTAGTTGCCCCCTTGCCATCTTCACGCCGCCTTCGGTGGTGCCTAGGAATGGGAATTTTGTTCTTGTTCCCATCACATTTTCTTGTAGCTAATGATAATGTCCGATCCGTCTTGAAATGACTGCCCGACCCACGACCTTCGTAAACGGAAGCATTAGGGCGGCTCCAGCACCTACTGTATCCTGCTCCAGGGTCTGCTAGTCTGCAGGTTTTACAAACAAAAAGAGAAAATAAGGCACTCCAGACCCCTTCCTAGAATGATGTTTGAGAACAGATGGGCTGTTTAAAAGCCGAACAACTGGGTCACTAATAAATATTTCTGCAGTGGTTTGTGTGTGCAGTTGTTCTCTTGGACATTTCCGGACCCTGACGAAAATATTACCATGTGAACCAGTGCAACATTTCAGTCTTCCCCCTGCGTATAACTCTTACTTCAGGTAACCATTCCAGTCCAGCCGCATAGTGCTTTGGGCAAACACCTGGTCCTTGTTATGTGGTTGGCATCTAGACAAGCAAAAAGCCCACCGACTGTGTCAGGCTGAATGCGATGATTGATGGATTAATACTCACATAACGCACGAGAGAAGCATGGTTGGTGTGCGGATAAAGGCTGTTTTCCACTAACCGATTTTGCTCCTGTTTTCAATAATCGCCAGCGGGAATAAGGACTGGAGAAGGACACATTATATGTCATAAGAACATATCTTAACTTCTCTTTAAAATGGTAAATCGCATGCGTAGTTTCTATTATATTGCTGAGTTTAGCAATTACCAAAAGAGGTTAAAATCGCCCAATGGATTAAGGCCATGATCCACGATGCGACAAAAGGCCAACCGATTTTCTTTTTCGCATATTTGGAATGTTTTTTTCCTTGTGAGAATATCATTTTTCTCATGTAGATTATCAACCACTCTTTGAAAAATTGAATTATTATTTCAAAAGAAAAATGATTATTAATTTTAACAAACCGATTTTCAAAATCGGTTCAAAATCGGCCCAAAATCGTATCGTGGATCACCCCCTTTACAGGTTGATCCTGTGCCGGCCGGCGAAGGGTCGCTTCACGAGGTGTGGTGCTCGGCACGTACACGTCCCACCTGCCCTAAAACACCCCCTAAACTGCTTGGAGTAGACACTTCAAAGCGATGTGTTCTTAATTAACTCAAAGGCCACGGCTTGCATGCTTCCGATTTTGTGTTTCACATTATTGAACAACGTCAATTTCATGCTGCTTGTTCAGATTGTACTGTATTGCTTCTCGGTTCGACTTCGTGAATGCTTGGTTTTGCCATTATCAGTTTCTTTTCTTTGTTGTGGATTATTCACCACCAAGATTGTTTTATTTTCGTTGCCAGTCTTGGCCCTTCTCCATGTCGTTGTCTCTTTAGATAGTCTCTGTGTGTTATATTACTGAGAAATGAATACAGAGTACAGACCAATGGGGTACACAGACATAGGTGTGTGCAAACTGGGGCAATAATAATTGCTGGGTGGACCCATGGTCTGTACTTGATTCATTCTATATCAATTGTACAGAAGATGTTGAAATGTTTTACTGACAACATAAGAATTGGCATTAGCATTCCCAGACAGGGAGTATAGTCCTCTAGAATAATAACAGATCGTTTATTCACCAGTTTCTGAGTGTGCAGGAAAATGGTGAATGTAAAGAGCTAGGCTGAAATTGTGATATAGAATAAAACAAGGTAATTACACACTTGCACAACTATTTCAACCTAAATTTATAGTTTTTAACGATTTTTGACTAGCTGTGGACATGATGAACACTATATATTTCTGAAAAGCCCTTAAGTCAACCACGTTACAGGTAAATTAAACTACAGCCTTTATGGAGAGCCAGTCTCACCTCGGCCCTAGGAGAGGCCAGCCTTCCTGAAAGACAAAGTGCCGGCCCCACCAGTTTGGCCAGGCGCTGGTGCAAAAAAGAGTGAAAGTAAGTAGTAAAAAGTACAGTGATGAAACGAACGGGGAGGGGATGTCCTGGAACCAATCAGTGGGTATTAAGATGATGACGGAGGCTGTATGTCAGGTCAGTGTTAAGTATTTATACATAATCATCAACGGTATACCCTATGCATATTTTTAGACAGTCAGTTTATCATTAATATAAAATAATTTGGATACTTTCTAGGGGAAAAACACAACACAATGCATTCAAATTTACCATCGTCTTCCATAACCATGAATGGGATTTTTTTCCCAAAATAATCTTGGTATTTATTTTGTATGATGCATGATGATTTGCCAAGGGATTTTTATCGTATACAGGCGCTGGAATGCCTTCAAACGTTAACATGACCGCAATAGAATGCATGAATCCAGCATATATCAAATTATCCATAGGCCTATAATTATGTAAAGCGATATAATTGCGTAACGGAATAATCAAGGCACTAAATCCATCCTAAATACCACATATTACACCCGACGGAACCCAAGCGCAACACCAATGCAAACATAGGCTAATGCTACTTCAAAGAATCACATTACGTGCCTCTGAAGTACTTCGGATGTTATATGAACTGTCCATGACCGCTCATCGCTAAAGTTCATTGCACCAAAAGTCTACTTGTCTCTATGAGGAATTAGGGTTAGAGACCTGTGATAGTCAGGCGTTTCAATGAAACTTCAAGATATCTCAGGCTATAATTATGTTATTTCAACAGAATCTGATGATGTTGAATCTTCCTTGAGTGCATACTTTTCAAGCAAAACCAACTTTAAGTGAACCGTGTCTCAATAATTATAATGTTGATAATTGTACTAGGTTCTACCTCATGTCAAAATATGAATATATCTGTCTCAGAGAGCTCTATCATAAACTTTCTGATATATAATTTCCCTGTATATAATGAAAAGCAAAATCATTATAAGTATAGACTACTAAAGTATTGACATCTCTGTATTAATGTATACGTGCGCTCTGTATGTAGCATTTCATTGCAGTATCCGCAGCACCCGATCTCAAGAAAGTTTAGTTATCATATACATGTATGTATATGTTATATATAATTTTATCAGGCCTCCAAGGATGGAAGAATAAAATATATATTAGATACAGTCGACTCTGTCATTAGTGGACTATACATATATATATATATATATATATTAGACAAATATACCCATTTATATGTAAATACACATGCACGTCCTGTCCACACCTTTCCCAACCATAGTGTGAAAGGGAGAAGTCCTGCTGTGCAGACTTTTCCCTTTGACCCCTGGTCCACTCCACACCTGTCCCGGCCACATGTCAAAGGGAGAAGTTCTGCTAGTCATTCCCTGTCTGCTCCAAACCTCTGCCGGCCACATATCACAGGGAGAAGTCCTGTCAGTCGCCCCCTTTCCCCTCCACACCTCTCCCGGCCACATGTCAAAGGGAGAAGTCCTGCTAGTCAACCCCTGTCTGCTCCACACCTCTCCCGCCCACATATCACATGGAGAAGCCCTGTCAGTCGCCCCCTGTCCACTCCACACCTCTCCCACCCACATATCACATGGAGAAGCCCTGTCAGTCGCCCCCTGTCCACTCCACACCTCTCCCACCCACATATCACATGGAGAAGCCCTGTCAGTCGCCCCCTGTCCCCTCCACACCTCTCCCGCCCACATATCACAGGGAGAAGCCCTGTCAGTCGCCCCCTGTCCACACCTCTCCCGGCCACATATCACAGGGAGAAGCCCTGTCAGTCGCCCCCTGTCCCCTCCACACCTCTCCCGCCCACATATCACAGGGAGAAGCCCTGTCCGTCGCCCCCTATCCCCTCCACACCTCTCCCGGCCACATATCACAGGGAGAAGCCCTGTCAGTCGCCCCCTGTCCCCTCCACACCTCTCCCGCCCACATATCACAGGGAGAAGCCCTGTCAGTTGCCCCCTGTCCCCTCCACACCTCTCCCGCCCACATATCACAGGGAGAAGTCCTGTCAGTCGCCCCCTATCCCCTCCACACCTCTCCCGGCCACAATCATGTCAAAAGGAAGAAGTCCTACCAGTTACTACCACTGTTTACTTAGGACCCATGCTGTCCACTTAAGGTTATTGCTGTCCACTAAAGAGAGAATCTGACCAAATTTTCAGAAAAAGTGTCCGCTGTCCACATAAGACAGTTGTCCACTTAAGACAGAGAATTCTTTATTAGATTATAGAGAGATCCTGCCGGGACCAGAAGATTTGTCCACTAAAGACAGTTGTCCGCTTAAGACAGAGTCCACTAAAGACAGAGTCGACTGTATCTAATTGCTATTGGCCTAAAGCAAGTGCATAGAGTTAACCCATGGTGTAAGAGGGCGCCTAATAGGGTGACAACGGACGGCCTTTGAACAAGTAAATGGAGGATTAATAGTGTTTTGCCATAATGTCAAAAGGCAATGGCAGTAGTTAAGACCCGCCCAACGCCTGGAGCTTATAAACTAATAAGTCTCTTAGAATCCAACCAGTCACACAGGATAATTAAGAGGTGTTTGGTGCAAGAAACTAGACCACCTGATTACAGAATTGTGGCAGGCCTATGCTGAGTGTTTCTGTATGTAGGGCCAGCCCAATGTATCATCAGTGGATCCAAATTGCGGCAGTATACGCTATAATTGTAGGTTGCATGACCTCCGAATGATCGAGATTGCTCAATTATATACAAGGATTAGTATAGGGACCGCCCACGAAGGGGAGGAGGACATTGTATGGACTCAGGGACCTAGTTTTTTCTAGATACAATCATGAATATGCCACTCATGCTTCTATGGCAGATAAAAAATGAAAGGGTTGTTAGTATGACTTTAGGGTATGAGCTCTAGACAAGTATATATAGCAGCTGATATAGATGTTGTATGTTTTTATTAGCACACAAGCAGTATTCCGAAAGGATAACTATTTTTTAATGGTCTATTTTTCTCATGAACAGAGACCTTTTTGGGAAATGTAGCACTAAGCTCGTGTGTCACTATAAAAAGAGATTCATTCACAAATACTTTCTTTTAGTTTTTCTAACAGAGATATCCAAGCTAAGGCGTAAAAAAGTTGTAAAAACTAAATCAAGGTATGCAACAAAGCATACTAAGGTTGAATGTAGAATAGATCTATATATATTCAGTGTCACGAAGGTTTGAAAAAATAATTCTTTATCCTTCCCCCGGGGAGTTATTGAGCCATCAATATGTGACGACCCCATTTTACACAAAAAAATGGAATGGTGAATTCAGGCAGTGTCTGGGGGCTCTCAGTGAGACTGCCTTCAGGCTTTTATCATACCGAGTACTTCTGTCAACCCTGACCAGTCACATGGAAACTGACCAAGATGTGAGACGACTTTAGGACCACCACTGGATAGTATCACCCTACCATCTACGGCAGCACGACGCCAGGTCTAAGGTTGGTGGAGGTTGGAGACAAACAATCGGTCAACTGCGTACAGCATCACGAACAGTATAATTATAGATATTTCCTTTTTTTATGACGATCAAATTAATCTTATTTCTCTAATTTATTTAGATAATTATGGAGAATAGCTGTTTTAATGCCGACTGAAACCTTCAATCAGATAGAGCATGTCTTCCAGACATTGTGGTTCCATTTAAAGTGCGGCTGTTCTGAAGGACCTGCTGTGTGTATTAAGATTAGAACATCTAAACCCCTCATCTTAATTTGATCGTAACGGCGAATTACAGGCTCAGCTGCCGTGTTGCATAACCCCTGTTAATGTTCCTCCGGGAGTGTACCACTGCGGAGGGAGATAAGTACGTTCAGCTTCTATCATACCTTAAGGCTCCTTTTGTCAGATGTATACCTGCCCCTATTCATTCACCGCTCGCACTTGTTCATGCTCCACTGGATTTCGCCGACAACAGCCCCCTCTGTGGCCGACATAGGAATCACTGAGGACAGAAGGCGAGGGGCTGTGGGGGTGGTGTGGAGGGGGCGGAGGAGGCAGTAGTAGTGCTGTGGCGGCAAGCGTTGAGTGAGCAGGCACAGCCACTGGAGGAACTCACTGGAGTACGCTACCGGCAGGCCCAGGAGAGGGCACTCTCGGACGGTGACAGCTCTCAGTGTCCACGGGGCTGTAAGGATCCAAAGACTATACAAAGTGTGTCAGCATGACGTCCTCCGTTTCTCACCACTGCCTGCCTTTTGACTTGGCAAGAAATGTTAGAGGTAAGTTGACTTGGTGTTCAGTAGCCGGGCCTCCCCATACAATGGATTCCATTAGATCATTTTTTTTCTTAGGAGTGTTCACACGCAACTCAACTAGCAATGTATAGAGTGTAACTGAATACAAGTACCCAGGGCGGCCTCTCAGCTATGAGCGTCAAATTCTATCCAAACACATGGTGAATCAAAGAAAGGGTTGCCAACGTATTCACCTCATTATCAGTGTGCATTCCGCCAACTTCACTCTTCCAAAAGCCCCTGGAAACGTGTCAAAACAAGCCATACCATAGAAGTTGCCATGAGTTCCGTCTGTTTTTATACCCGGGAATGTCATCACATCATCGTAGAACTTTGGGGGATTTTCAGAAAACAAACCTCATTTGTCGGAATCTGAAACCAAACATTGACCCTTTTTTGTGGCACTCACGTAATGAGCATTGACAAGGCGGGGGTTCCAGAGGCGTGATTTAAATAGCCGTAATGCTTTGTGCCTTTTCACCCCGTTGGACATTCGGATCAGCTGATTTGCAAAGGCCACGGGAAGGGGACGGGGGGCAGAACAAAACACTGGCCGTGATAAAAAGTGGACAATGCATTGTTCGGGGGACGGGGAGTGGAAACTGTGGTCAGAGAGCAATCAGCCCTAAGGGGGTAGCCCAGAATACCTCTCACGAGATAGATAGGCCCCCCAGTAGCGGCTGAATACTGACAGCGATACTTCTCTATGCCAACACTAGAGGCGGTTTTTGTTCGCGATAAAAGGCAAACTCTGTGAGTTGTTCTGATTATGACCATATAGGTGCCGCTGTTGTCACTTGGGTCATAGTTACACGATGCGGCAGGTGGAAGACTCTTGTTTAACGGCCCCAATGAAAAAAGCCATTATGATTTATTGGGCACCCACAGTTCTATACGTCTCACATTATGTCATAAGCATGATAATATTCATTGTTTAACATCGTGTATTTGGGCCTCCCTTATGTTTTATTTTTCATACACAACGAAAATATTGATTCAAGTAACCTAATTCCAAAACTAAAATTAATGGTCTATTTTATTTCAAAATTACATATCACGGTTCACGAATAAAATACATGTTTGTTGTTAGGCAGGATCTATGGTTGAATAGAATCATCATTTCTTATGTAGATTTTCCCTCTTATTCAGCAAAAGAGGCACAATACCAATTAACACTTGTCAGTTTTTTAACAGGAAGGAAAGAAAAAAACTTACACATAGCAAGGTCAAAATTATTATGTCTTCGCAGAATGTTATACCTTTTAAACCTTGTCTTAACAACAAAACTATTATATTACTTTACTGAGAACGGTTGATAAAACTTGTATCAGTTTAATGTTCAAACTTTTAGTAGATATACGCTAAGCGAATGGTCGTGAAAGGATCAGGATGCATTCAAAACAGCCGTTGGGGGATAGAGCCCCGACGTATAATCATATTTGTGAATTTGGTCTCGCAATGAATCGGAAAGGGACACCAATCGATACCCCGACTAATTAACTGTAAATAAATCTCACAAGTCCATTCAGCAATAATAGAGCCGTAATGGACACTACCAGCCGGGGTATAGAGTATGCCAACGTTATGTTGTAACATCATTGTGTAACCGTGTCTCACGCAGCAATACACCACTTTAGCCATTCCCCTAGACCATCCAGCCTGGGCATTCATGATCGCCTTTTACAGCTTAGGCCTCAGCAGCCACTCGGGCGGCAGGTATATGACTCTTATATGTACTAAATCATGGTGTCCGCACCGGAGGTAAACTGCTGGAAACAATAGAAGGTGTTTACCATGTACTAGTAGTCCCCCCACTTTGGCAGAGGCTGCGCTTTAGTTAATCAGCTGCACAGGCCATTAATGCAGTATTCAGCAGGTCTCTACTTATTCAATGCGTGCCTGACCATTCGCTTTCACCATCCTTAGAAGTAGGTGGTACACGAAAATGAGAATGGGTGACCATACATTATGCCTAATGAGGTAAAAAGGTAACAAGATAATTGTATGCTCCCAGTAAAAAACACCAGTTTTGCTGGCACTAGTGTTCCGTAATCGGTAATTGCATTTACGTACAAACATAATTATAGGCCTGGCTTATTTACTCTGTTACATATTTTATATTACAAGTCACAAAAATATGTATATATATATATATATATATATATACATATATATATATGCGCTGGAAAACGGTGACAAAGAATAAAAGAAAACTATATGATTACCTTCGTATAATCAGCGTTTTGCTAGTTGCGAGAATTTTGCAGTTCATATTGATTAAAGTCGATCAATTATTAGCCATTTGTAAGAACTTTCTTCTGCCTTGAAATAAAAACTTGGATTATACATCTGATTGGTTTCGTGGGATGTCATGTAAATCCTTAGAAAGGTTTTATTGTATTTACTATAGCATTAGACCACATCATATAATTGTAATTCATGGATGAACTATGTATCTTCCACCTCTAAAGGCATCTAGTATGTGCTTTCCATATTGACCTCATAATCATAATAATCACATATATAATTATTGATAATGATAAAGTTTGATAACTGTTGTATAAACATAAGGACACAGCCTACATCGGCTCGGAGTTCAGCAGACACTATAGGTCAGTCTCAATGATGTAGGGTATCAAGCCAACTTAAGTAACGTCTTGAGGGTCAAGAAAGGTCTGGAGATAGTGTGGCTAAGGCCACTCACGAGGGAGTGATTATGTAACTTTCCTTTGACCTTAACTGCGAAAGGCAATGCTATCACTAATAGTATTAGTCTAGCAGACCGCGGCCGGTCAGCTGCTCTAAACTTGACCTTTGAAGATCCAGGTGATTAGAGCGTGAAAGGTGCGTCTCCCTCTGGCTAAGGACAAACAGACAAAGTGTACAAAATATTTTTTGAATAACCTTTACTAAAGATATACAGGACATAAATTATATATGTTTATATAGGTACAGTAGAAGGTGGGATTAATGTGTGAGGAACCAAACAATCTGTTGTTTATTTATCTTATAAAACAAATGATTGCAGTTCATGCTCACTCAATATTACAGAAATTGATGGCTCAGACATTCTAGTGCTTTTGCTATTTTTAGATAGAAAGTGAACTTTAAATCCTTAAGAATAGATACCGGTAATGAGCGGCCATATTAGGGAAATGGCAATCTTCGTGACAAATTGTTGGATTCAGGCGTTCAATGCAATACTGAACTATGTTAGGTTTAAAATCCAGTATATATTAGGGTGTTATTTGTAAGTCGTATAAAGCCCCATACCCACTAGGCGACTTTGGGATGAATCGGCGCCGACGTCGGCGCTGACGTCAGCTTGGACGTCGGCCAACTCTACTTGGACAACCCATACCCACACATAATCGCCGCCAAAGTTGGCGCCGACGGCCGATGCCGATGCTGACGTCGACGTCGGCGCCGACGGCAGCACCGATCCATATCAAGCATGTTTGATAATTTTACACCGACCGTCGGCACCAACAGTCGGCGCAGACGGTCGGTGTAAAATCGGCTGACTCAAAATCGCCTAGTGGGTACGGCCCTTAACTCTTCCCAGGATATTAGCTAGCTCCATCTGCAGTCCATCGCCAACCGGACTGCGCATCCAATACATAATATAGTTACATATTATGAAAAGACATAACACTCACTTGAAAGGATGTTCTTTATTAGTATCCAATGTGTGTGCATACTCATGACAAGATCTCTTGATGACAATGAAGATTTCAAAGGGTAGGATCTGCTCATCCACACTCAGTCAACGCTCCAGCCATCTACTCAGTCTATAAGC
Organism: Lepidonotus clava; assembly: GCA_936440205.1. Classification (NCBI taxonomy): domain Eukaryota; kingdom Metazoa; phylum Annelida; class Polychaeta; order Phyllodocida; family Polynoidae; genus Lepidonotus; species Lepidonotus clava. Next base: position 29,751,292 of record OW387135.1, read on the forward strand.
TTCAATTCCTACTCCACAACAAGTGTCTAGTACCAACCTTTCAAGGATGTTAAACCAACGAAAGCTAACAATGCTCTGCCGAGTGCTGCACGTACTCGTTATACATATGTAACATCATACAGGACCTGATTCCTCCCTTCACTCTTTACCTTTCACAAAGAGAATGCACTCAGCCCTGAGTCTTTGTTGTAACACTAGAATGGCTAAGCTCAAGTATAGACTGACCATCTGCGTCATTACAATAACTCAAATCTTATAGTATAAGTTTAGTGAGCACTGAATTCGTAAAATTGTAAATTCAGAACTGACAATTTTGTCATTTAATTTTTGTTTACCACTGACTATTGAATGTCTGCATTACAAACGTTGCAAGAGGGTAGATAATAATAATTTTGGGGGAATTTTGTCTAATTGGTTAGTCCTCATTTCTATTTTTTCTCAAAAAATGGAAAATGTTTAGTGTATTCTCAAAACATAATTATCTAGCTTTACCAATGAATGATGATATTAATCAACGATTCTGAGTCACCGTTTCATTTGCATTGTATATTATTTACCTATGAACTTAGTAAGGTTGACCTTTTTTCCTTTTACCTGTTCGCAGCAAATTATCAGCTCATTACCTCGCATATAAAACACATAATAAGACTTCTATTTCTCCTGATTTAACCGTAAAACACCTTTGAAATGATGAATTAGAGTGTTTCACAACCAAGTCCTATATATAGTAAATTCCCATAACGAATCTCTGGAAACCATCAATCTAATCTTCTTAACTAGAAAGAAAGTAATTCCCATTGAAGCTCCATATTTCCATGGAAACCAGGCACTATGCATTGGTTTCCATAATTATATCTTAAAGCTTCAGGTCAAGTATGTTGTATTAGCTTTAAAAAAAGATTTTCAGATCTATAAGAAACATTATATATACTGGTCGATAGCCACAACTCCCATGTTGCCTAGCAACATCTGTTTAATGCTTGAATTTACAAACTGAATCAGACAACACTCAAGTTATAAATTAAAATTAATGAGTTGGCTTTTTAAAATCCTCGGGGTCTATTTAGCAGTGACATGCATCAGATGTATGTTAATAATGATCTGTGAAAGTCCGCACGTAAAAAGACATCGAGCATTTTGAATATTGCCAAATGTGATTGGGGTTATTTTGAAAATTACATATAGATCTATGGGTCTTGCCTCCAAGAAAATAATCTTTAACTTAGCTATAAAAACATTAACAATCATGAGAGGGTCCCTACATTTATACCCAAATTTAATCGTTTATCGAGATGCTAGAAACCTATATCCTTTGTTAACTAATGGTACGCAGACATTAACTTTACCAAGACCATCACTAGATGGGGCCTTGGTTGACTTTTATACTTGAAACCCCATTTCAAAGACCGCAGGTCTATCCTGAACACAATCTATTGCTGGGTTGGATCATTCAGATTCAAGTTTTTGAGTGTTTTTTATATATATATTTTTATTGAATATCTTCAAATAAATCTGTTCTTCCAGATATTACATTGACAATCATTATGGAAGAATTCATTGTATTTCCTATTTCATGGTATTGTAACTCCTAGATTAAATTGAAATATTGATGAAAGATGATTATTTACAATGAGTGACATGAAAGAGAGCTTTATCTCTCATAGTGTTGGGGGGAGACTGGTCTCGAATATTCCGAATCAAACTTCATGTCAATTATGAACGAACTTGCCTAAAGATATTCCAGTTTTATGGCACTAGTTGTACCTGCTGAGGGCATGGACTACAATGGTCACTGCCCATTATCACCTGCTACGACCTTTCTGATCCCCTGAGTCTCTCAACTTTAATCTTATCAAAGTCTTTCCTACAAAGCACTGTGACCTACAGTGATGTTGATCCTATAGTATTACTGTTTGGGTATTCGAAGAAGGGTGCCCTTTAGGGCCTTGATGGGTTTTTCCATTCACTTCCAGCTGACTGTTCTTTGCCGACATCAACTGATTAGATCTGTTGAAACTGCGATCCAATTCATGTTTGGATGCCTATTTTCTCCAATCAACTATTCTTTTACCCTGGATTTCAAGGTTTACTGGCAGCAAGTAATGTCATATCTTTTTGTTCTCGCTTAGGACTCCCCTGCCTACTTCCTTATGTACCCCCTCCCTTGTTTGCAATTCCCCCTCCACCTTCGCCCATATGGCTGACACATACCCACGGAGGGGGGTTGGTAGCTTGATCCTCCTGGTAGCAGGTGCAAACCACGCATGGGCCTGGGCACCTCTGAACGTTTTTCTATGATGATAAATCTCAGGACCTTTTCCATCAGTTTTCAATATATATAGTAAAGTTACGAGAATTGCGTCCGTTATTTTCCCCAGGCTGTTCTTTCTCTAAACGAATAGAGATGCTGTTATATGCTGAGTCTGAAAGGCGTGCCTGATACGTTAAGTGGATGTAAATTTCTTATGTATATTTCTTTAATTTCCTCTTTGAACAAGCTCTCTAGATCTGCCTCCACGAACGCACTCAAAAGGTTGAGATCTTGTCATCCATATTCAAGTCCACCCCCTAATTTTGATACATCATAAACTCAACACAGTGTAAGCCGGAAGTTTACGCTTTGTTAACTAGGCCTGTTTTTACATTGTTGTCATTCAGATTGAAGTAGACCTCCTCTAGTGCCCTGGTAAATGTAATAGTATACTCGATAGTACCAACATATCAGCATACCGCAACACCCTCCTGGTTTACCTTACAGCGAGGGAGGTACAACACTAAGTCATCCTGCCACCCAAGCCAATCCCTGCACTTAATAACCAGGCCTTATCTGTCCCCTCAGTACTTAAGGACTTGCTCATCCAAAAAGCAGCTCACCGACCCTTAATCTTCGTCTCTAGAGTATCACATTGGATCTGATAAAAAAGAAAGTCCAATCATATATGCCAGCATATATCCCAGTGGGGAAAATTAGGAGAAACTGTTTTGATATCGTATCAGTGATATGGCCATTTTTCTTCCTCTATGCTGTTGCTGCTGTGATCGGTGGGGCATAGAAAGTGCTGGGTTCAATAAGATCCCAGCTGCTCTATACCAAATATACTCTCCTGGGATACTGTGGTGGGAGCAGCTCTGTGATCTATCGTTGCAGCAGTATGAGCAGTTCAAAGCCCGGCTGTTCATTTATATTCACTACTTTCAAAGACTGGACCCATCTGCATGAGCAAGCTATACAAGATTGGGAAGCCATAAAAATACTGCGAATATAATTACTGCAGTCTGGTACACCTATATTACCTCGTTATGGTACCTTACAGTTAAAATGGATGTGGTCGTTAATGTAAGTAAGTTCCAGCCAATTTAGTGAAAAGAAAATGTCGTAAAATGAGGTTCTGTTCGAGGTAATAAACATCAAATGAAATGCATTTAAGCACAAGATAAAATTAAATGCATTGGACTAATAATGCAAACTGAGGCTACCCAGAAAACAATGTTGTTTTTTGTGGAAGGGGTGGCAAAACCAAACGGCAACTCGGTCAGGCAGACTTATTTTGTCTTCTTTCTTTCCGTAAGGACATAACAGAACTTTCTGAGAAAATAGTTTTTAAGAAAAGAAAAGTGCCAGTCGGCAATCAAATACCCAATTAGGAAACATTTTTTAGGCTAAAGTGATTTCCACAGGTTCGTGTTCGAGCTTGAATTTGAACGGGAGCATTGTACTTTATGTAGGATTCACTTTCACATAGAGCTCATGGACAAGGAAATAGAACTTAATTATGGCATTTTAAATCGATTTTTATCAGAAGGTACGAAATTGTAACTTGTGTGTTAGATCTATGGCCGTAAATCGCCTACTGTTATATAACACTAAAACAATAATTATTGTTTTAAGGATAGACAACACCTCTCAGTGGGCCATTTGCGGTAATTCATATTGCGCTCTCTCTAATAAAGGTACAGTTATATAGTTGATATCAAAAATTAGTTTGTAGTTTTCTCTATCTTTTGATGTAAATCATATTGTTCTCACTACAATATTGGAGAAATTAGAGAAGAAAAACTGATTTTTCAACTTTTATTTTTTGAACATAAATATCTCAGCTACTGCTCAATTGATTGCTCTAAAAATTTTGGAGCTTGTTTATAACATTTCTATGGAGGGAACCGTGTCTCAGAATCTTTATTTAGGCCCTAGTTTTTATTTTATGTTAAAAAACGGGAAACTTTTTGTAATTTTTTTGTAATTAATTTTCTACATTTAATAAAATAAGAACTAGGACCTAAATAGGAAATCTGAGACACGGTTCCCTCCAGATGAATGTTATCTAGGCATATACAAAAATTCATGCAATTATATGTATTATTAAGTGAGATATCATTGTTCAAAAAATAAAAGTTAAAAATTACTTTTTTCATATCCCTGTCAAGCTCCCCGAGTTCTGTTCAACATATTATAATGTGGCACACATCAATAGATAGAGCTGCTAATTTACTTTTTAAATATATATGATACATAACATTGTCATGAAAATTCAATAGCACAGCCCTCTTCCCAGAGAACACTACGAAATTGCATCTGAGAGGTGTTGTCTATCCTTAAACGATTTCTTTTCAGCTTCTCATTACATTTCACTTTTCCCTAAAACATCAATAGGCCTAAATCAAACATGTTGGTGTGAAGCATGTATTGTCTGATGATAACCTGATAACAAGTAAAGACAGGTCCACAGAAGCTGCTTATAGGCTTCTAAAGCTCAAATATATGCAAGGATAAAATTAGAGTAAATGCTATGTATAACATTGAAACTGCCAGCTAATTCAACGAAAATACCCTATTGTGTTGAGTTATTTATAAACCTTTTATCCGGTTAAAATCCAGCGGACCAGATAGCACATCCGCTCGCACATACACTGGCCCTGAAATGGCCCGTGAGAGCAACTCGCAGGGACTATACTTAAACGTTTTTTGCTGGCGGAAAGAGGTGGCCTGGGGATACAAGGCAGCCACCCGCCCCACAGCTTGTAACTGTATTGTATCTGTCGGGGAGCTCGAGCAGCTCGGGAGCAGCTCGGAGTAACTCTTAACTCGGCAGCAAAGGGCTGGCTGCCGACAAGACACCACACAGGGAGCCAACGGCCGCGCCTGACACTTTTCGGCAGGGAGGTGATCAATCCGTATTTTCCATAGACATGCGGGATCCAGCAGGGGAATCTTGGTATCAACCAATCAGCGAACGCCCAGCGAGTCACGTGACCTGCGGGCCGGCGGGGCCATGCATTTCCTGGCTAACAGTGTTGAGTGAATAAAACAGAATTATTCAGTTCCAACGTGGCAACGACGGGGGTGCAGTCCGAGTTACCAGCAGCCTGTAGGGGAAAGCGATTCAATTTACCAAGTGAATGCTCTTACAGTTGACTATGTATGACCACTTTTCTTGTAGATTGTATTTGGCATATGAAATATCGGTTTCATTATTTAGGAAATCATAAAAGATGCTGGGGATAGTGAGAAGGGCTGGCATGGGAAACTACCACTAAGTATTACTTTGTTGATAGATCATGTCTTCTAATCAATTCGATCGTGGGAAATAAGCCGGCATAAACTGTATTATATTGCTTATAGATCTCTTTCTGTCTGTGACCGACCGCAGCCGCTTGTTTAGGAATGTCTTCTGAGGTATCGGTGAGAAATAATCTAAAACTGAAGAAGGGAGAGAAACAGACAGGCAGTTCTTATATAGATATAACAGGAAACGCTATGTTCACAAATATTCTCCCTATTAGACCTGCTGTGCATATTATAATACCATGATGAGTAGAGACGGTTCGCACCAACGGCTTTCATAATGGTGTTGGGATCCTCTGGGAAACAAATGAAATGCGGAAAGACATGCCCTTAGTTAGTTACTTAAGACATCCCCCCATTACCAACGGTATGATCAAACAGAATCCATTTAATCCGCTAGCAAAAATCCCACTTCACCTTCACCGAGGCAGAAGGAACACAGTTAGAGTAAATCATACGGGGAAAATAACATTACTCTCTTTTTCATTTGGATAGCGAAAATTGATAGGCAATTATTCTTTTCTCGGCTATTGATCGACACCAAAGCTAAAATATGTAAGATTTTATGATAGGCAATTAATTACTGATGTATGTACTTTCATTATGAAAAACAGTAATGTTAACTGAACATAGTCTTAGTTTCATAGTCATTCTTAAAAATCCTTTATTTATCTCATGATGTAACAAAGGTACTCTAAACAAGTGTGACCTTGGTGGAGAGGAAGAAAAATATTTATCAACGAGATACCACTAACCACTTTACGCCACATGTAAGACCTATCGTCACAAGGCCGCCAAGCTTCAGTAATTCATGGAATCGTGTGTATTCTAAAAACACTGTCTTATCAAATGTGACGAAAGGTAAGATTCCAGCATCGTTATGTGTATCTACAAGGACACCCTTTTACTTGAAAGCCAAATTCGATGCTATGGCCCAGTTAGAACTTATAAAACTAGCTTATCATGTAAGGGCTGACATGTTCAAACAAATGTTGGTCTAGTTTTCTATTAAAGGGGAGGACTTCTTGTTATAGGGTACTGCAGAGTCGATCTTAAGTATTGGTTTCGGAAGCATAAATATTTCTCACATTGAACTATAGACCTTTTGTACATGTGGTCATGTGATCACGTGATCACTTTTTGTGATCAACATGATCGTAATGATCATGACCACGTGGTTATGAAATAGATTTAGACTTTTAAATTTTAAGGGATGAGGATTGTTGATTATGGTAGAATGACTTTGTTTTAATTGATTGTAGCACCAATATTTGTTCTAAATTTTCAAGAATTGACAACGATATTGATAATCAATAATTATTGATCACCAATAATATTATGGTGGCTAGCCCAATTTGCATGACGTGACGTCATTTACATAACGCCTATAGGCGTATAAAGAAAATATCAGCCTAGCCGTTCCTAATTGCCTGAGCAATAACATGATTTTAGCGTACTTTCCCTGCTGCACTGATCTACAGAAATCAGTTCAGTTTTGATGAATTCATTATTTTCAAAATATCAATTGCAGATTGTTGACACAGGTTTTGGTTGACTATAATTATGCATATAACTATCAGGCATCTAATGAAATAACAGATGAGTTATACTCGGCAGTACTACTAGTCCAAAAGCAATGAAGCTCGTAGTTTTTTACAGAAAAAATAGATAAGTAGTCTTTATTGGAATTTATCGTTATTTGTGTTAGAATTTTCGTTGTTATTTCAAGTGCAATATTAATAACGAACCAATATGTTGACGTGCTCCCCAGTTCATTTCAATCCTGCTGGCCAGCTATTGGGATAAATCCTTCGTGAAAGTGCTTTACTTTGCGGAGCCCACTGCAGTCTCAAAGGTCAATACACATCGATCTAAGGAGCTTTATTCATGCTTAACTTCAGCCTAACCTAAAAGGGTTTATGCTAATTAAAACTTTAACGCTTTTTAGCGGGAAGTTATAAACAGCGTTTGTTGAACTGGTGAATCACTTTTCAAAATGATTTTCGTTTTCAAGGTAATCAAATCCAGTCAAACGCAAAATAATGTGTCAATAAGTAAAGCTATTTAAGAACACGTGCACTTGATTAACACCAGGATAATGCAAATACTATACTGAGCTTAGACGATTGTGTATTTATTCTTAATCTTAGTGAAATATCATTAACACCAGCAGGTGCATTCCAGTCAACTATCCAAAGACCTTTACAGCTGTCTATGCCAGCTATTTAGTTATTTTCTGTACCCTGTCGGCCCATTTCAGTAGGCGCATAGGAACATGCTGTGCGACAGCAAATGTATTGAATTCAAAAGGTTGAATTCTGTGCGTAGAATATAAAATAATAACAACTTTGTCTCTTGTGATTGTTTTAGCGGTGTTTTATCTGTTCTGCAAAAGATTAAACAGCTGTGAAAGTTACTGTCAGGAACTGTATGAATTTCACAATGGCGCATTGTTGGGAGAACGAGATTATCATCTAAAACATAGAGGAGATAATATCTATACAGGTATTAGACTGTCAATCGATCATTAAGTTGTTTGTTTCGACGGCCAAGCGCCTTGAATGGGCCTATCCTGGCAATGGGCCTCAAAAAGTCAACTTGGACCGTCCTCGATTTCGCCCAAATAGGCGTACCAGCCTACACTACTTACATTGTCCATATGACCCGAGCCACGTGGCCTTTGTAACTATAAAGAAGTGATCGGATTTATGTTTTGCTTTTTCTCCAGGTCATAGTTTGAGAGCACATAACGACCCTTAGTATGGGGTTGTCCAACTAGATTTCCATCAAAGAATATTCCGGGAAACAAAGCTCTCAGGTTAATTTGCCTGGTCTGGAGTTAATTGATTCCAGCCGTGGGTCAAGAGGGTCAATCTATTGGTCACGTATACCAGTTCTACTAGCAGCCTCTATCAAACAGGGCTTCATTCTACAAGGCATTTCACGTTTTTTCCCATCTTGTTGTAACGTTGGGAATGGTATTAATGATCCATTTTAGATTAATGGCATGCCATGTTCTAACGTGTTGTGTTATTTATAGCCTACCGAGTCTCTCCAGGGGAGGTAGTCACACTATGTGCCTCATTTAAAGTCAATTGGATCACAGTAAGCCAATAATTCAATCTCACAAAAAGGCAAGCTTTTTGTATGAGCTACCAAAAGACTTTGAACAGGCTACCAAACAAAGCGGTCAGATTTGTCGATATTTTATTACGTTCCCATTTATGATGATTGATCATTTTCAGTACTACTTTGTATGCGGAAAATATTTCGTGTGAGTGACTGGGTTTTAAGAGCTCCTTTTCAGAGGCTTTTTGTTGGATTAAGAGACATTGCGAACCCTATTCCTAGTCCTCTACTCGGTAGAATATTGCCCTTCTATACTCCATGCACAAAATTGTGGCTTAACCCCTATAGAAAAGCATCTTTGTAATGAAACAGATGATTTAATTGGGGCGAAAATACCTTAACCCTGAAGTGACAGGGCAAAGAAAAACTTGGACAGTTACCCTTTGGACACTTTCAGACTCCCCAGACACTTAATTACTCCCTAGACGCTTACAAGCCCGTGCGCTTACCCAAAGAGAAAATAACCCCATGCAGGCTTGTCCAACCTGCATCTCGGGAGTCCCACACTAGGCGGAGTATTCCGGAATCTCATATATAGGACATTTATTTCCTTAGGACAGTTAACTCTCCCAGATATTCACCCTCAAATATCGGGTTAGGGATAGGGTTTGGTTATGGCTAGGACCAGGGTAGGGTTAGGTTAGGGTAAGAGTTACGTTTGAATTAAGGTCGGTTAAGATAGGGGTAGGGGTTAGTGCCGGGTCTGTAAGTGATATTGGGGTAAGTGTCTGGCAAATATAATCATAATGTCTTTTGGGGGGCAAGTATCTCCGGGTAAGTGTATTGTAAGTGCAAGGGTTTTAAAATTAAGTGTCCCCCTGGCTGATCATGAGTGTCCTAGGGGGTGAGTGTCCAAGGGGTAAGTGTCCAGATGTTAAGTGTCCCAAGGGGGTCCTGTACCGGGAGGCAACAATAGCCACGTGTGGATATGCTGAAAATAAAAGCCTGGTGTTAATTTTCGCGAATATTTATCTTGCTACAAAGAGGCATGTCATAAGAAACAATGATGCCTATTAAAAAGCATCCTTCTTACATTGCAAATATTCCCATAAAGTTGAATAATATTGTGAAAGAAAACACATAAAAGAGGTTTCCTTTGGTCCCTGGAGGTATAACGTAATAAATAGGGTATCAGATCGCTCCGTCCCACTCGTGGCTCATTCGTTTTTGCCCCCACTTGGTGCCGACTTTGATGCCAGCCGACTCTATGACTCCACTCCGCACCGGTCCCTGCTTTAAGGCTGTATTCCACTGAGAGATTTTACTCCCGATTTTGAAAATCGCCAGTGGGAATTTGGGCTTATCATAGCCATGGTATGAATCATTAGAATGGATTTAAAGTTATTTTTAAATGATATGTAGCATGCATGGGTTTCTATTCTATTTTTGATAACAATTAAGAAATTTCCAAATTCTCAGTGGTCAAAATCGCCTAGTGGAATACAGGCTGAACCTTTGTTTCAGCAGCCTGCATGGTGATACGTCCCAGCTAACAATTTTACGTTGCTACAACGTTGCTACAACGTTACAGTTTGGTTGTAACAACGTTGCAAATTTACGTTGTCACAACATAAATTTGTGGACTCCCAGAAAGGTTGCAGCAACGTTGTTCCCAACGTTATGATGTAACCATTTCACAACCTTTCTACAACTTTTTTTTTTTTTCATTGCAGGCCTATATATAGATAATATATTCAATACTCATGAGTATTATTTAGATTATGCAATACATTTGGACTGATTCCAGATCATTTTGTGGTGTCCCTCAACCATTAAAGACATTTTGAAAAATATTTCATAAATATCATAAAAAAAATAAAAAAATTCTTTATTGATTATCCCATAATTTGATTCCAGAGCGCATTTTGCATCCAGAAATTATTATAATAATCACGTATGTTAGATCATGTCAGATTAATGACCTGTTGCATTTACAGTATAATTCTTTCAAGGCTGAAAAACCCATATCATATTGACAAGGTACAAAAACGGTGTTTAGCTTGAGATTTCTTTTAGTAGCCCTCCGTAAGCCATAATATATCATAGTTTTAGGTCCTTATGAATATAAACAAGGTTCCCTCAATCAGGAACCCTTATCTATGAGTTTAATCTGAAACAGATATAAGATTCCTGTCCTAAATGACATGAAATAAAAAACGTTTTTTAATTCTTGTACTTTGTAGACAGTGCTGCCACCTTTGTGCTGAATTTATGTTTTCCTACAATGTTGTGAAAACGTTGTGACAACGTTGTGAAAGTAATGTTGTTATAAAGTTGTGAAAATGACGTTGTCACAACGTCATGTTGCAATGTTGCAGGTATGTTTAAAGAAAACGTTGTAAAATACATTGTGGCAACGTTGCTGCCACGTTTTTCCTTGAATGTTGTGAAAAAGTAACGTTGCACAACGTTGCCTGAACGTAGTGTGTTTGCTGGGGTACTGTAGGTGCTGTAGGCCTGGTTATTCACCCTAGTGTTCTAGGCGCCGTTATGACGGCACAATGACGTCTATTGGACGTTGGCATATCGCTGTCTCATCCAGGGGTTACCAAGTCAATGATTATGGTGGGCGCAAGCTTTCTGAAGCAAGCGTACGTATCCTTCTGAATATCATCAGCATTATTAGATAATTGCATTTTCTTTGTCATTGACTCTTTCTTATATCATCTATGAATCAGAATCAGCCTCTCAGGACTGTTTTGATGGAAGCATCAATCAATTTTGATATATTTTTATATAGATGACAAGCAAAATGCATAATACATAGCATGCATCTTAAAGACGTTGTCTTCTTGAATATCGCTACATTATTCACAGATTGGGGCCCAAGATAACTGCATAGAGATAGAAAGCAACAATGAATTGTTTGTAAATGGAGGGTAGCTTACTGTTTCTTATTAACTTGACTAGCACAGGAGGAAGAACCAGGCCCTAGCGGGAGAATACTTGTTATAATGCTAGCTCACGCAGTGGCCAATATTCATAAACAATTAGAACTTATAATTTCCCCCAGGCCTGACAATAGATAGCATGTCATAAACCTATTTTTTTACAACAATGGCGATAAATCATTTCTCCAACATAACTCTGAAGGGAGTTATTATAATACACCCAGCGTCAGGTCGACACCCGAATAAGGGCCAGAGTTCACACTCAGAAGAAAAGCAATAAGACAGCATGCGACAAGAGTATCTCTACAGACTTAAGTGCCTGTTTCCAGGACATCACCGAACAAGACAACTGACAATCACTTCTCCAATATAACCCTGAATGGAGTTATTATCATAGTGAACCCGTCCGAGGACGTCTCCGAGACAAGGGCTAAGGGTTCGAGGTGAGGGCAAAAACAATACAACAATGGTACGAGCAGAGCATTTCTAGAGACGAAATTGCAACACAATTGTTTCATAACATTCCCGCGTGTTTTTCCTTGCAATATAGAAGTTGTAGGTAACACTGCATGGTTGTTTGTGTAATATCATAGCAATAACAGATTAAAGCTGATGATCCAGGATGCGATGATGGATTGACCAATTTCTGACCGACATTGAGAATTGGTTTGACAGAAAAAATGTTATTTTTCAAAAATATCATATATAATTCACCAGATACCGATCGTTATTGCAATACGGAATATAGAAACATGAAAATCTTTCAAAGTAGACGAAAACTGTATGATAAGAGAATCAGTTGGTGTTTTTTTCGCATCGTGGATCATTGCCCACTTGCAGTACCACTCCTCCAGTGCCACCCAGGGTTATTGTCAGCAGGGGTGGGGCGGAGGACGCAGGTCAGCGTTGATGACCCGACAATGACAATTGACGGATCACCACTGGTTGGCCTCAGATTAATCAATGCCAAGCCCATTGTTTATATTGGAAAACGCTAAACCGCAAAAACAAGTGCGAACTGAACATTTATGATGACCTATGCTTACTGCACGCAGTAGACTGGTAGATGGCTGCCAATTGATGTCAACGAACGTTCCGGACAGGTTAAGATAAATATAAATCTTACTCATAAAACGAAGATCTAGCGGGCGCATTGTTCGAGGGAGTAATAAATATTCCCCCAAATACAAAGAATGCCACCTCATGCGAATTAATTATGGTTGCCTACATAGACAAATATAACACTTCCTAACAATAAACACAATAACATAATTTATTGCGTAAATTTGTGGCCTAAGTTTTGTCCAAACACATGACCAATATCTAATGACATTACACAAAGAATACTTTATAAAGCACGCCGCAGTCACGTGCACTGTATTTAATGTATACATTGTCATTATATTTCACGATGCACGCTACTGTGGATTTGTCACTGTGGGTGACCAAATCCAAGTATACTTATAATGTAAAACATCTATATTTTCTATGACTGGGTTTCAGTAATACTTTTGAAATATACTCTTCTTTTTATGAAATCTCGTATAGGCCGGCTTCCTAAATCCCAGAACGATGTCGTGTAGTTTGTTTATTCGTAGAATCTTCGTATATCATAGGGCAGAAATAATTGTTTTTTTCCATATTGAGACTAGGTAAGAGATAATAACCTCAAGTGATCAATAGCTATGTCACGGGGGTGATCATATCAGTGGAAACCTTTTGATCATGAATTCCAGTTCCCTTGGTCCTAATCTTACCTAAATAATTATTGTAACGGAATGCTGTGTACGTAAAATTGATACATCCCATTTGAGCTATTTATAGAATAATGACAGAAAATCACTGTATAGAGATGTGTGACTACTGCTGCCTTTAGTTCGTTGTGCAACACGCCGATTACCATGCCCCAATAACCTTGTTCTGATCTTAGAATAGTCTGTAGCGGCACGGCGAATGATTTGCATCAGCTTGCCTTAATAAGAAATTGTGTGGAGCAAATTGGTGTGAAAAAGCCTTGTGTATCAACCGTTATAGACGAAATCAACGAGGACCTTGGCAGGAGGAATGTATACGGCTCTGATCAATGTTAGTGATAACTACCGATGGTGTGGCAGCAGCCTTTGGGGTGAGGTGGCGTTATTCTACTGTTATCTTAATTGAATATTTGATGCATAACCTTCTATGATCATGAGGTGATCACGAGCCTTTAATTTGCTTGCTGGAGAAATATGAAGGCCAACGCCTACAGTTAACATATCACATACACATAAATCCATGTGCGTGTATGTGTATGTTGTATATAACCTTTAGCTCAGCCATTAACATGGTTCACTGGAGTTCACGGAAGTAGGTAGTTCTTTTTAATAGCATAATATATGGTTTGTGAGTATCAGGGAATTAGGTTGCTCCTTTTGCAAAGAAAAAATAATTTGAAGAGAAAACAAGTACATGTATAGGCATGAGAATAGGGAGGTTGAATCATGCTATCTAAGCTATCATATCAGGAATAAGCCCTGCGGAACAAAGAACACATTCATCGAGCAAATTGTGATTTATACTAATAGCATAACGATTGTATAGGCCTATATATAGTATTTATGACTGAAAAGTCCCTAGAGTGTGGCGTGTACACTTAGGAAGGTGACGTAGTAAGGTGACGTAGTTAGGTGACGTTGTCAGGTAACGTAGTAACGGACAGTTCAGGCACAAACCAATTGGCATCGTGCATCAACCCCTTGGGTAGGCGTCTGCCCGATGTCGACCGGCGCCTGATTGAATGAGTGAACAGGTGCTGCTTATTAGGGCGCCTTTATTGAATCCCATTGGTGCCAAACCACCTCTTTTATCGCCAGGCCAGGATCACCACCACCCCTCTCCCCTCTGCTAACCACCAAACAAATGAAACGAACCCTGAGATTCATATTACTGTTTACAACATAGTGACAAGGGGTCGCCTTTTTGCTGTCGGAATGTGGGCCGCTGTTGGCATATTGCTGCATTGTTTTCGGATGTTGATGCATTCGTAATACCTTTCATCAGAAAGTGATGTATCTAATCCTGGATTGCAATAATCACCTCTAAAATTGTAATCTATTCTAGTTTAGGTGTTGTTCGAATGTTGAAAAAGAGGCATATTTCTGATTTTAGAAAAATACATTTCGGACCAAACTCTCATTATCTAACAGGATTATTTACTGTTTACATGCAGCAGAACCTGCCCAAATTTGGCAGGGTCTGGGGGTGATACTTTAGCTAACATTGCCAAAAAATAGCCTGCATCAGGTAGCACGCAAGAGACGTAGGACATTCCAAAATCGCTAATTGTTAATTACCCGAGCTAATTACCTAATTAGGGCCTTTCGGGGGTAATTACAAGATCGGTGTCAAACATGAGTTTGTGAAGTCCCAGAAAACGAATAGCCGGCAATAACATACCAAAAAGATGTGAAAGATTAGGCATAACATATAAAAACCGAAGGAGAAGCTCGGATATAATTACCTACTGATAAGATGGCATTCTGTGTTGGATATGGGGAAGGTTTGGAAATGGAATGAGTAAAAGACATTTAGAGAAGCGGTTAGGTTCATGTTATATAACGGTGCCACCTAGTTCCGATGAAGAGATTGGCACACTAACAGGCGCTTACACCAGCATGCCCTAAGGCATGTCCTAAGAACTGTGCTATGCATTAAAGCGCTAACTGGTTAGGATCATTTACGAAAAAGCAGAAAGGATTTTTCTCTAAGAGTGCCGCCTCCTCAATCATCCGTCTGATTATCTACCGGTAATATATTATACTTCTTCCATGCAGTATTATTCCCTGGCTATAAACAGATCTAGATAAAAATACATCATTTCTTGTACCTCCTACACAATGCTAGGTTGAAATACTTTCTGGACAGCAACCTAATAATAACATAGAATAGCGCCGACATAGTTGAGTTCTAAATCAAAGTACTTATTATTTCAACATACTACTTAAGAAATATAGTTTTTATACAGTTACAGAAACCAATGCTCTGGATGCAAGTGAATTGACATTTTGATAATCATAATGTAGTATCAATAATGATAAAGAGTCATACACGTGCTACAAGAAAAGAATATGTTTCCGAACAATGCTCCGTCTGCACGTAAACAGTGATCCTCCACTAGTCTACTAGTGTCTACTAGTAATATGGAGTAACACCAGATAAACTACATTGAAGCACAAAATCACATGACGCTGGATTCACCTAAGCAATAATATTCATAGTGAATTGTAATGTAGCTAAGTTTAGCGATACACCTTTGATCTAAACAAATGCTTACACCAATACTTAGAATAAGGAAGGCCGCAGACTAATGGCCTTACCTTTGAGATCTAGCCGCTTAATTGCCCATTATAGACTTTTCTATTAGATGGAGTCAACAGATTAGAAGTTAATTGTGAGGGAGCTGGGTGAAGCAGCCCCAAAAGCTTGAACTATCAGCCTAATAGTCAGATGCCCCAGGGTCCTTGGAGGTGTGAACAAACAGTCATATCGATCAATGTCACCTGCAGTCGCACGTAGAGAAGTTCACTTCCTTTCTTAGCGTTGAAGACCTAAACAAGATAACAAAGAGTTTTGCTCAGTAGATCAAATTGGAACAACCAATTGAAAGACTGGATTTTGCTTGATTTCCAACGCTATATACATGCGAGTTTCTTTTTAACCTTCATAGGTTTGAAACTAAAAGACTTACAGACGAAGTTTTCTGATGATGTGCGTTACCTACATTTAATTGGTCAATTTTGGTGTGATTTACCATACATTTGATAGCAAAGTTTCATCAGATCTAATGAAACTTAAGAGATTATGAATATGAATAAATCAATCTCTTGCTAGGAGATTTTAATCAGTTTGACGATATTAGGCCATGTTAACCATAAAGACATCGATTATCATTCAGGAAAAATTCCTTTTCTTTCCGGTCGAAGCGGTTTTCTTAACGTTGCAGGAGTTCTAAAAATGTTTTACACTTTTTCTTAGTTATTCTGTCATAATTAGTTGTTCAGAGCTGAGTGTTCACTAATGGCCATCATCGTCAATTTTGGCCAATGTGGGTAACCAGGTACGAGGTTTCCAAGGTTAAAGATGACATTTATAAGAGAACATTGGTGACCTATATCCATCATGAAATCTGAATACATATGGAAGTTTAGTTGTGAATGATGTATGATTGTACATAATAGAGTATTATGTATATTATTTTGACAGCTGTTGGCTGTTTTCACCAACATTAAACTTTACTGTGAAATATTTGCAAAATTGCCTCTGTGTTTATTCCATGAAGATAGGCATAATACAAAATTAACCAAAGCAATTTGGTTGGCAAATTGGTCCTAACATTTGTGAAATGCAGCTTTATACACTTCCCATAGGAACCAATGTCAGCCAATAATGTCCAATCCTGTCTTACCTGAAAGACAGTATTCTGGTTGGCTAAGAAACTTGCAAATCAGATTAAATTAAAGAAATTATTATGTTTTATTATTACTTGGGGATATAAAAAAGTATAGACCTTGTTTATTTCAGTAAACCCAATTGTAGGAGACCAAGATGGATTATACGGTAATTTTGTCCAACCCTTGTCCAACCCCGGGATATACTCAATGTGGGATGGGGTTATTAGGTTAAATAGAAATTGCTGTGTAGGTGTCAATGTAATTGTAACTTATTGTTTAGGTAATCTAGCTAATTGAAATAGTTTGTTATTTGCCAACCAGTTTACTGTACCAATCATGTGCACAGGACTCAAATGATTATCGAGTAAAATATCAAGATAGATTTAATGGCTAACAAAACCAATTTGTCTATTCCCCACATTAAATCAACCAGGACTGGCAATGTTCATGCATGATTAATGAGCTGACATAAGTACCTTAATGTTATCAATATTCGAGGTTCAGGGGTTTCAATTACCCTAGATAATATATTGTTCTAAATCATGCTGTAGAATGATGTCATCTCCAATTTCACAGCAATTTCCACCCATATAGGATAATGAATGATTATCAGCCTGCATGTTAAAATGTTTCACACCGAATTAAATGTGCTGCAAGATCAATATGGAATACAAAGTGAATTCCCCTAATAATGATTATTATGCATATGAGAATAGCCCAAGGTAGCATATGGGAATAGCCAACGGTAGCATGTTATGTTACTTTGGGCTGTCTTATGCTACTTTGGGCTGTACCAGAAATTATTTTAAACCTTACTATTGAAGCAAACCATGTATCTGCCAAACAATTATAGGACTAGTCACATTATTATTCAAAGCTTACTTAACATGTTTCCATCTTGCTTTATTTACCTGCTTACTGTTATTTTGAATTATTATTCAAAGCTTTCTTAACATGTTTCCATCTTGCTTTATATACTAGTGCATTTACCTCAATATACGCACTGTGTGCTTGTATCTTTGCGATTACCTCTACATTGTTTTATTCAATAGTCTCTACTTTTTCTGCGACTAGTGCAACCAAGTATTTTTGTAAGACCCTTGTTTTGAGTGGGCTCAAAACTGTTAGGACATCACATGATAGCTGATAATGCCCCACAATCCGTTTACACACTCAGATTTTACCCAGCTATTCCGCAACGTGTATTGATAAGATTCGCTGTTTATGTATACACCGTATTTATATAAGTATACGGTTGGTCTGTAGATCTTAATGCATTTATATATTTATTCTTACACCTGTCAACATAGCAGTATAAATAGTATTGCAAAATGAGAGCGCTCCTTTCAGGGGTAGAGTGAGAAGAGTATCTAAACCATAAATAACACTGAAAAGTAGCTCAGGGAGGCTTTAACATTTTGAATCATTGTAAGATGATTATAGATTTTCGCCTTACTGGCTATGGTCAACGATATTGATAGCCTTACACTGACTGGTAAAGTGCAACTGAACCTCGGGAAATGTCTATAAGAGATTCTTCACTCCTCCAGTCAATTCTAAATCGACTACATCTTATGACCACTTTGCCTCACAACCTCAACAATCTATGTCCTGATACTAAATACATTCCAGAATGTTTCCTCTATTTCCGAATCAGATGACGAAAGGATCGATCTATATGGTATTTAATGACTTGGGCCTAACTGTTCAGTTCTTATTGAATTCAGAGATGTGTCTCTCAGACTGAGATTGTTCTATCGACGTTGACCAGGCATCGACTGACGACCCTGTTGGCCCTTTAACTTGAGGGAAGTGCCAATAGTGTAAAAAGCTTTGCCCATCCCACTTGTGCCCTCCCGAGAAATCCACAATTACCTTATTTGCTGGGAGTGCCTCCCAGGGCCACGTGGCCATGTCCACATACGCAACTCATTGACGAGGAGGCCTTCTAAAAACTGACCACCGTTACCCCCAGCCTTCTTAGCAATCGCCGACAACTGGGAAACCCAGGCTTATTGCGTGGCCATTCCGTGTTTTTTTTTCTCCTCTTGGTTCATTCTCTGCTTGTCCCTGGTGGGCTCGTTTCGTATTGGACGGGGATCTAGGAGGCGGCCAGTGCCCAATAACATTACACGGCGGGGGCGTCTTAACTGGTCGATAATGATGTTGCCCGTTTCCCCGGATATTACAGGGTGGTTCTACCTGAAGGGAAAACGGCCACCGACCCAACGACTTCTCCTCAGCTCAACCCCTTCTCACGCGCATTTCTTCTCTTCCTGGCCAGTGGTTCATTTCCTTGTGGCTCAATAATCCCTATACTTATATTTGATCTCAAGTTGCTCTTATATTCTATATTCTACTGTTCTATAGTTTGATAAAATTTAAGAGAAGTCAATGCCAGAGATTTGCCAGGGATTCTTTTTATTTCTTTATGTAAGTGGCTGATTTCGGCATATGCCGGTTTTCCACTATAAACATACATTTACATTCGCAAGTTCATTTGTAAATAAACATGATGTTTAAGGATGCACGTGAGATATTCCTCAGATCCTTTTTTTATTATCATAAGAGTTCAGTTTTACAAAACCAATTCATTGTGTTGCAGAACTTTATGCTAAGTCCTACCATCATGTCATAAAAAGGATCCCATAATGAAGATGTGGCAACTGGGATTATTTTCCACAACAGGCTCCGTCATGCTCTTTCGTTAGTTTCGATCTAGATGTTGAATCTGAGTGCATGTACGTCGACGTTAGTAACAATCCGTTAGATGTGAATGGAAACGGGCTAATGGATTGTTACTAACGTCGACATATCTCAATCATCTCTATCAGTACAAAATGTAAATCAAAACGTGTATATGGATACTGCGGACAAAGGAATAATTATCTCTGTTGAGACAGTACGTTTTAAACGTAAACATTTATTCATAGTAGTGGATAAAATAGATACGTTACGTTTGCTTTATGGTGTACATTTGACTGGCAAAACACCCAATATATAATTTGCTTATATATAATTGATAAGCAATAATACTTGGAACAAATCGTGCTGTATAAGTGTGTCTGTGTTGTTTGTGTTCGGCCCAGTATGGAGTGGAGCAAACTCCCATTGACTCGAGCATTGATCCGCAGTGACGCCAGGAGAGATGATCAAAAGTGGGAGAGACCAGGGCCAAGGGATAAAAGGAACATAAACAGAATGTTTGGTATAGCTGTAGCTGCTACGGCTAGATCAACATGGCATAGGGCCCAGATAAAAGTGCATAAAGGGGTGTTGGCTTCTAAGGCAACACCATGACATAGTAATTACTGCCGTGGATTTAAGAGAAACAAGATCTTTGGATTATCTGCCAATACTTACAATCCTTTAATAAGGTATTCTGTGGATAGGGAAAGAAAACAGATATGGCCAGAGTATATTACATAATATTGCATTTAATTCCGAGGGAGGACGTGCCGGGTGTTTCAAACATACCCACCGATGTCAAAGCAAAATCATAGTTTCGATTATTCTTATGCCACAGTTTTTGCCTCACTTCATAAAGTGAGAAACATCCCTGGTAAAACACATTGTACAATCATACTGTCTTGACATCTTTACACGTACAATTTAAAGACAAGACAGTCATGCCGAATATCAATTGCTGTAGTGTAGGAATTGGACCACATTTTGTCTGTTTGCAAAAGAAAAAGAAGAACAATTTCAGATTTTATCAGGTTGGGGATGAAATAGGAAAACATGCACATTTACATCTTGCAGTTCAAGGTCACACGATAAATGCAGGGCACTCTATAAAAACAGTCGGACGCACTGTTTTACCATTAAAAGACAAAGAGTGTGCACGGATTAATTAGATCACATCAGCTTTTTCAAGAAAGCCTGAGGTAGTCCCTTGCATCCCCCCCCCCCTAGATCCGCCCCTGTATAGGGAGAAAGGTATAAACCCAAAGCAGTCAATTATACAAATACTCGTCAATGTATCAAGTTTTAAAGCCATTGTATACCTTATGACACATACAATGTCCAAACAATGTCCATACCCTATGAAATACCCTATGTTATTACTCGAAACGTATGATGAATAGCCTGGGGACAATGAAAGGAAATAGCCATGTCCCGAGCCTAAAAAGCCCAATTTCCCGCCGTCAGGGCCGACCACGGCGGCCTTTCCTTCCGCTCAGACCGATTTCCCGCACTTTCTGCGGCGGACTTCCGGCGCCGTCTTCATTTGTCGTCTGCTCGGTCCACTCGTCCGGCCATGACGCGGTGAAGGCGGCAAAGGGCTTCAATTTTCTCCTGGCTACCTCCCTGCCGACCCTGGCCTCGACTCGTCAACGGACACAAACCAAGTTTCCGCTTCCGGGCAGTTTGGTATGAGTGACGTGGCGCTAAAACGGTGGGCGGCGTTCTAACAAGTGACCGAAGTCTACTCACTGCACGTAGTAGAAAGTGGATAACTATCCAATATGGCAGCATTATTTCACCCCCGATACAAAGTCGCCTATCTTTTAACACGCAGGGACACCTGCGAGCCGGCCCGGGCAATACAGGGTCTGTATAGCCCTGGTGTGACGTCACGCCAGGACAATACAGGTCGCCACAGGGCATTCTCCCTGAGGCCCCCCGCATACAGCGCAGACCGGCCAGGAGCCGGGACAGAGTGGCGAGGTGCTTACTCCCAGGTCCGTGCTCCCAACATGCAGGCATTCTCCCTGAGGCCCCCTGAACCACGCGGCTCAGCTGGGAGCTGGGACAGAATGGTCTCGCGAATTGAACTGCAGCAGACGACATTATGTTTTCAGGAGTAAGGCCTCACAAACCAATGCTCCAGGAGGCCCTAATTTGTAAGGAGGTGAAATAAATTCGATACTGACCTTGTCTAGGATCCTGGGCCTCGTATTTCGTCTCGGGGTGTTGTTCAGCGAGTGGCCGCTCTCGGGCGGCCCTCGAGCGGCCACTCGCTGAACAACACCCCTCGCCGAAATACGGCGGCCAGGATCCCAGCCCGGTCAGTATCTACTTATTATGCATGATTAATCTTTGACGTGGATTTTCATGAAGAACCTCATTTCATTGGAAACTAACTCCTACTAATAGTACTATGGCAGATCTATATAGATGTGTAAGTGTCATTACAAATTTGGTAATCTATCTAATTGAAATAGTTTATTATAGCCAACCGTTATACCTCTCTAATCATGTAAAACAATCTGTCTATTCCCCGCATTAAATCATGTATGACTAACACCATTTGCCATCCCCATAGTATTAAACATAATCATCCACCAACATGCATATATATGCTAGATTGTTTCATGCTTGATTAAATGTACTATTATATAAATAATATCTTAGTGGATTCCCCTAATATTCTACATTTGGCTATGCCAGAAATTATCAAAAGTCCTTACTGAAGTGAACCATAATAACCTGACAAATAATTGCTTACTGAGTCCTGAAAATATGTTACCTATCAAGGAACAAAGGACAATTGAAATAATTTAATGCCTTTCTCATGTCAAGGAATAATAATCCAATAAGATTGCTGGTTAATGAGCTATGGACATCTTTAATTAAGTTGGAAACTGCTTCCGAGTAGATCTATTAGGTATAAAACCATATTGCATGACTAACAAATTTAGTTTGTATAAGCAGGTAATAATTATAATTATTGTAACAATTATTTATGAATAAGCTTCTTGGGCTAATTTGCAGGGACAGGCCTCTGAGGAATGGGTCACTAATTGGATGGGTTTGGCAAATTACCATTCTTAGGCAACACGTTTATTAAAGAGCAGGCCCATTTTGTAGGAATGTTAGTGTTCCTAATCCACAACTCTCTCTATGATAATAATATTACGAATGACCTTTATTACTTTCTATACACATAAAACATCAAAGGTTACATAAATATTATAGTTTCTCACCTTCAGGCAGCTAGGTTACAACGCATGATGCACTTAGAACCTCATTTCATTGGAAATTCACGCCTACTATGCCTACTATTGCAGATGGGAAAACCCGAAAATTGCAATCTATCTGTATCGTATAGACCTATGCGCAGGCGCATCTACAAAGAAAGCTTTGCGGTCAAAAGGAAAATAATTCAATAGACAGAGATTAAATAAATGTATTTTATCAACGGCTTTGGAAAAGTGGCAGAGCCAGGCACGGACTCAGAGATTTAAGAATTAAAAGAAAGGGTGGCGGGGGTGGGGGGGGGGGTGGGGGGCTTCTGTGAATAAAATAAAATATGAGGCGAAAAAAATTGCACAATAATTATTGGGGATAGGCTGGCGCCCGTCTGAGGCTTCCCTTCTGAATTCGTTCCTTACTGTACCAAGACACATTTGACAAAGCCTCAGACCATTGAGGGTACATAACTTTATGTTCTATATGTGCAAGGCACCACAGAGCCCAGAGGTTAGTTGTCAATTAAACATTTCAATTTGGGAAATTAACTGGATGAGGGAGGGAGGTGGCAATTGGGCCACACCTTCAATTCGTTCCTGGATCCAGGGTGTGTATATTAGCGAGCCATGTTTATATTACTAGCCCTAGCCGGATCTGCCCTCCCTTTTAGAAGCCGCGATTCCGACCCCGAGGGCCGGACCTGGCTGACGTATGAATCGTCCACTCTCTACACAGGCCTCCCAGCGCCTATAAATCAAAGGGCGCGGGTCAGAGAATATCCCGGCTGGTGTGGCAAGGTAATGCTGGAGACATCGGTAGATCCTCGGGGCCCCGGTGATGGTCGACCGACCCAACACAGACACACACTCTGGGCCTCGCCCCGGGGATATACCAGGCCGTTTGGCCCTCTCAGTAAATAATCCCACACATCCCTGGAGCTTAAGGTTCCTCTGGTTACCTGTGCACAAGACGCCCTCCACCTTAACTCCCCCTGATATAGCCCCAAGCTGGATGACCGGTCAAAGCGAGCTATCGGCCCTTTCACTCAGACCATGCATCATGTCAGAGCTGGCGGACAGTTCCATCTATAACCAGCTTATTCATAGCAAGGCTACGGCCATAGGCTCGGGTCTAGTATGAGATACTTTTGTATCAGCATTTTATACTCAGAATGGGATTGTCACATTATGGATTCAACAGTATTGGTTTGCAGGACTCGTTTGACATTTTCTGCTCTTTTCATATTGCTCACAGCTTGATCAAATTTTGTAACTCGAGCATCAAACGTAAACTGATATCGCAATCTCAAACATTGAATCATACCCCAACTCCACTTAACTGCCATGCTCCTTGGGGGAATTTTAGGCAAAATGGATGTACTTTTGATCAATTACATTTTTCATACTCTTTCACAGATGGGCATGTTATGTTATATCATTCTTTAGCTCATGACCTGAAAATTTAGGAAACTGCAAAAATTTGGATTTTCGGTTGCCATGGCAACCATTTTGTTGATTTTTCTTTATATTATTTTAAATTCTTAAAATGATCATATAATGTTTGGCCAAATTTTCAAAATCATTATAAAAACATCATGAACACTTGAATTAAGAACTATATTAAATTCTCTAAATTTTGACACATTAAGTGCCTCAATAGCTGCTTTACGTCAAAAGATATTACATATCGAATAATGCATGTATTTTTCTAGAATAATGCATAAAAATGCACAAAATTAGGGAATTTTACCATGTAATCAAACCGTTTCCATAGCAACACTAATTTCTTAATAATTAGCTATATTTCTATACATTTTAGTTTTTTATAGGTTGTTCCAGAATTTTAAGCTATAATAAAGTTCTTAGAACACCGTTACCATGGTAACCACGCCATTTCATATTTTTCTTGAATTTAATTGACTTTTTACCTTAAAATAAGGTATATTTATTATAGTTTCCATGGCAACCAATAATTTTAGTGCACCAAATTATTTCTTTTCCAGAACAAATTGGAAAATGATCTAGAATTTGACCATTCAATTGATTTTGAAAATTTTGGCATGTTCTTTGCAATTTTCCTGGATTTTTTGAAATTTTGAAATTGGTTGCTAAGGAAAGTGTTGCCATGGTTACCATACAGAATGAGTGGTTGTTAAAAAAAATAAGCATGAGAACCTTGCAGCCAAAGGGATGACCTTTCCAATGATACCTTACACCCCTAACTTTTCATAATATGTCAAAATGCAAAGTTTTGATGATTTTTGGTCTATTTTTCACTAGAATTGCTCAAAAAAGGCTCCTGCTCCCGAGTATACTCGGGAGCAGCTGTTAAGTGGTTAAACAAAGAAACGGGAATAGGTTAACCTGCACCTGAACTAAGCTATAGTACTTTTGATAATCTGATTATGTAAAAGTGGTACAGCTTGAAAAGTACCACATTGACAATTTTCCATGGAAACGTGGATTTTTATATCGAGATATTGTCATTTCAGTTACCTTACAAAATATACAATTGCTCTGTGAGGACATTTTAGCATGTTTCCCAGGTATATCTAGGCTTAGTTACCTCATTTTGTGTAATTAAGCATTTGTGCCTAGGGTACACTATTCTACGATCCCTACTAGCTTTAGTGTTATATATCACTCCTGGGCTTATGAAATAAGTAAGTTCCCATGTAGCTGCCCGAAGTGGCTTCCCTAGTGCTATTTGAAGCCACACGGATGGCTTCCCGTGTGAAAGGGTCAAAGAAGTGGCGGCGTCTGATGTAAAGTATACCTTTCAAGTAAGTTTCAAATAGATCGGATATGAATGGCATAGTTCGTTCTTGATATAGTCCTTACCTTGATTTGCTGAATATAGAACATACTTTGACAGCGGGAAAAGAAACAAAGAAACGAGGTATATAGGATAAACATGCTTTGGGTTTAATCAATTGAAATGTTTCCCATAGAAATGCAAAGCATTGGTTAGGTAGTTCCCTAGATACTATAGACCAACTGTAGGCATCACAAGTCAACAGTAAATAGGTTTATATATTAATGCTCTCATGAATTTAGAGTGCTGGTCCCATTCAGTCAACTCCCACCAGCGGCAGTAACAATGGCCCCAACATAAAGGTTCCCATTTGGTCGCACCTTCATAAAAGGTACATTTTCCTTATAACAATACACAGCTGATACAGGCACCTGCAATTTTATAAACAGGCCGGATTAAGGCCTAGGAACAATAAAAGAAATAGTGCTATTGTACTGTGTGTCAAGAAAAGGTAGGAGAGAGCTCGGAAATCTATCGCGTGGTACAAGAACTGATAGCCGTGGATGGATAGAGACCCACGCTCTTTGACGTCCACGTTAACCCTGCTGGCCTTTTGTGCCGTGCCTCCTCCGATGGGAAAGGAAGGCTGACGGGGATTCTCCAAGGTAAAGGGCAGGTCACACGCACTGGGCCGCTGCCAGATTGCCCAACATTGCTCCCTGAGTTGTTATCAATACAACCGAAGTATAAAACCTGGTACTTTTGGCAAGAGAAAATCCAATCGACATATGTGACGTGATCATTAAAGACAGGGTGATTGTATTAAAGGTGGAGAGCATGTCTAGGTCTCGTGCAAATAAAGAATGTATTACACTAGACGATTTTTACTATCTGAAATTTCGTTATTTCTAAGTTCTCTTTAGGGATATAACAGTAACCGACATGTACACCATTAGCAAGAGAATGAAAATGACTTTTCTTATGATATATAACATCTCTGTTATTTGCTGTTATTCCCAGCAAGTAAGATATAATAGTGGAATACAGCCTTAAAGGAGAACCGCAAAGGCAATTTTTTTTTTAATATCATACTGGAAATGTATTTCTTTTAATGTTTCTGCAAAAACCACTTTTAATATTTCATGAATGCAGAAGAAATGTATGTTTAAAAATAAAACTGTGTAGTGGCTTCTACTGAGTGTAGGTGACGTCATCTAGGCTCTTTAGATAAGCAGGACAAGGTGTTAAGCCTCCTGCTATGGTTGACTGCACACACCTTCACCTGTGACTGGTAGCCTAGATGACATCACAGGCCTGTGAGGCAGCAGAGAGATAAGTTGTGAGAATGTCTTCACACTCTAACAAAAATCAATATAGTTTTACCATACAATGTATATATGGTAATTTGAATTCCAAGGCTACCTAACATACATTTGATTCAATAGATTTGTACCGTATTTGGGATTTTTATTTTTTTCTTTATGGTTCACCTTTAAGGGTTAAAGGGTAGGCTAGTAGCGTGTGTGGCAACAAGGCCCAGCGATCGTGACCAGGTTCTACAGTGGGCCGCACTTGAGAGGCAGGTAATAATAGAAAGAGTGTGTGGTAGCACCCCCTGGAGGGGTACTTTGGGTGTGGCAGGTTTGATAAACTGGATGTCAGATTGAATAAGGTTGCGCAAGGCCAGCATGCAGAACTGGCACAATTTCAAAACTTACAAGATATCTGACATGTTCGTGTAAGTAATGAGGTTGAGGGGTGTTGAGCCATATGACTTGTAATAATCTACTGATAAATGTACTGATAAGAGCTACCGATTTTGCAGGGTTGGTTATAAGACCTTGAGCCCTCTGAAACTCTGGGGAAATTTCCTTGTCACTGGTGATGGGCACAACCTATGTCAGATAGACACGTAGGAAGCAGATTGCCCACTCCTTATGCCATTCCTCTGCTTGCAAATAATCCCCTGGACATTTCTCTGGAGGTTTCCTCACGTCTTGCACGGTATAGGTTTTTGCTTATAAGTCTGCGGTGCATACTAGACTTTCCATACTTAGGGACACATTTACAGCATTAATTTTATCAAGCAAATTACGATTTGTTTATAAAACAGATAGTGTATGAACAGATAGTGTATGAAGCAGGAGTATGTATTGGCTTGTATGAGCAAAAGTTACAGATGAAGGAAGTGGTGGGAGCCAGTTGTTAGTTTTTTTCACTGGTCTTTCCCTGGGAGAAAATTATATCATACAAAAAGAAGTCTATGGGTAGATCGAGGAAAGTAAGAGGATTATAGTTTGGTCAGCGTAAGTAATAGGGTAGACGGAAGTAATTATAGTTGAGAATCACAGCCAGAACTCAACTTTGGGCACCCGGACGGGGCACGTAAGTTAAATGTACTGTGTGAGCAAAGTTCAATTTATTTCCATCTCATTATTTCATTCCTTAATCAGTTACATACAAAATCTACCCAGAATATTCTTTTCGTTTAAGAAAAATAAGGAATGTGACCCTCGCACATACACCCAACGCTACAGTCCTAGGGGGGCGGAGTTTCACGCTGGTCATAATTTTAAGATCGTACCTTTAGTTAAGATATTTTGACTTTTTCATGTTTGAGTTTCAGACTTTATGATCTTATGTTCCTATTGCTATCTATATATTTTCGAGTTAAGATCATTGATTATTGAGACCATCTTATCTTAAATTTTGTGAGATGTGAGAAACGCATTTCCAATTTCCCTAGTGTGAAACGCTCCCTTATCAGGAACCTACTT
Organism: Lepidonotus clava; assembly: GCA_936440205.1. Classification (NCBI taxonomy): domain Eukaryota; kingdom Metazoa; phylum Annelida; class Polychaeta; order Phyllodocida; family Polynoidae; genus Lepidonotus; species Lepidonotus clava. The sequence continues at coordinate 29,779,751 of OW387135.1, forward strand.
ACTTACATGGAGGAGAGCCGAAAACTCTCTTATATAATAAAGTATCAAGTGACTAATGTTCAGAACATGACAGATACGTGGGTGGTGTCCTCTCGGTACCCTAGGTAGATGATGGGGCACATCTGAGGATACTTGAAGGGTATCCCATGGATTAGGTGACCCGTTCAGGTCAGAATAGGAGCTGGGGTTTAGCATCGGCTGTAATTATGATGGGTAGTAATTCCACCTACGTACGAGATGCCGTGCAAAGGACAACATGTATAGTATAAGAGTGGTGCTGTCGCAGTCGGGGAAGTAACACCTATAATAAATAGGGATTGTAACGTTAGAGTGTTGAAGTTTGATGCTTGTCGGATGAAAGTAGGGAACTAGACTAATGTGGTGTTTGTCTGCGATAGGGTTAGGATTTTATAATACTTGCCATCGCATAATCCGGCCATATATTCATAGCAGGTACAGTTGATACTCTACAAAGGAAACATCCTTATACGCACACTCAGAAATATAAACAAAACACGAATTCCATATCGTGTGTGTTACAAGGACTAAGGTTGCTGCTTAGATCGGCTTCTACAATATCATGTTATTCTTCTACTACATAGCAAATGGGCTGGTTAGATTATGTTATAATGTATCAGATTGATATTAAAGCTGACAATTGTTTTTTCCCTAAAAACGAAACAGTCGCAAGAAAGACGAAAATGAATGATAACTTTCTTCGCAAGTAAAAGAAAGTTCCATCTCTCCACAGTTTTTTTAAGCTGGTTATTTGACGGCAAATGACCAGTGCACTAACCCAATAGCAACTAGGCCTGTGGTGTATACATATATTTATACATATAGGCCTATATATATATAGCTATATATATATATTTATATATATATTCGTTGTCCTTACTCTAAGAGCCCGCAGCGTGAGCCAACACGATCGATATATATATATATATATATATATATATATATATAGTGTGAGTGTGTGTGTGTATCATACACTTTGCACATGTCGTTTCAGTTTGAGTGGCAATCATCTGGCTGTATGTGGATGGAACATCCAGGTACATTAGTGGATTGAATTATGTGTTATTTATACTATCGAGTAAAGTGCCCATAAAGATTGTCTCTTATCGGTTTGAAAAACAATCTGTACATCTACATTAAAGATGTGATTTGTTGAAGGAAAGCATTTGAACAATCGACATGGATAGGCCTATAACATTTCTGAAAGGTTTATCTTGCTGTGGACCCTTATCTTCATTTATCATTCATAAGTACCACTTCCATTAAGTTTTTAACTTTAGCTCCTTCCAAGCTAATGCTTTTCTTTGATGAGTTAACCATAATCATATCTCACTTGCAGTTCATTTTCCAAAAGCTCTAGGGAAATTTCTTGAAGTGTTGAGTTGAGTGTATGACTTGTTTAAAGCAGCATTCACTGCCTAGACCCTGAGTAGACTGATTGATGACTCCTGTTCTGAGATGTTGCGTGCAAACAGGCCACAGTGCAGAAAGCTCCACACTGAACAGATAAATGGATTTAGCGTGGAGAACGCGGGGGTGAGGCCTCTCTGTGAGCGCCTCATAGGGCTATTTTTACACTCCTCGACTTGCCGCCAATATTCCCCAGCTCTCAAAGCTAGCCGAAAACATGCACGGTTGACAGCAGGGCCCACATAAAGCATAGATATTGGTCCGCAATTCGCATAGATCGTGCACATATTTTTGCTGTCGACACAAAAGCTGTGTTCCCATGGAGTGGGGCATCCCTCCGTGTATATATGGGTGCTGGTGTTGTCCCCTGGACTCGTTGTTTCTATGGAAACCTCGCAGCCTTCAGAAGGTGTTCAGTGAGTGACGGCCCTCCCTTTCATACTGACACTGTGCTGACCTGATTAGAGCCGTACCCAGGTTTCTGGTCCAACATCCGCCTAGTCATCGGGGTTGTAAAGCGGGTTCTATAGGGAATGGGGATTGAATTGGACGCCCAAACCACTACGTACCTGGACACGCAGACCCGACTGGAAAGTCAAGGCAAATGGTGAACCCTCTTAAGAACACTGAGATTGCTATTGATCGCCAAACTGACTATTGGTACCCTACAAATAGTTCAAGTCTGACACTTGTATTTGTCATCATATATAGGGGTTGAGTATGTATGCAGTGCATAAGGGTCGCGACTGTGACTTTAAAACATCAGACCTGCCCTGAAGCCGTTTTTATCAGCATGCAAACAGTTGTCAGTGTTAATGTATAACCCTGACAGTGGCGGATGTAGAGTGCCGTCCCCCCTCCACATTTGTTGGCCAAATTAACTATCAACAGGTAAATTCCTGGGAAATAGGGGCACGCCCATCCCCCCATCCCACCTTTTCAAAAAGCTTACCATTGCCTGAACATAGTTTGGCAATGGCAATGCCACCTCGCAGAATGGCAGAAGTGCAGCACCAAGGTACACGCGGGCATAGGCAGTTTGATGTGAATATGGTTCTAATCAAACAGGTAATCTATGCAATAAGGTCACTCAGTGTCCGACCAGCCACTTGATGATGTCTGTTCTATGTCTCTTAATGGGTTATGTATATATAGGCAGACTACAGAGAGGGCTCTGGGTCAGATGAAAGACACTCGGGCCCCCTGACAACATCTCATCAGCCTCTACCGATGGCGAAACAAAATAACTATTGAATATGCATAGGGTATACGTATTTATCTGAAAGAAAATAAAACATCTATAAAAGCGCATACTACTATACCTGATTGGATGGTGGAAAATATACTACTAGTTGAGTAATTATAATTATACATGAGCTTCCTAGCATCCTCCAATGGGGCGACTCTTAATTAATCAACCTGTCACATAATGTTATTAGGAGGGGTAGGGTCTGCTTTGTCAGAGTTTATACAATAACTGAAAACCAATCGAAATTGACTTTCTTGCCAAAAAATTATTGCGCGAATGGCTATCATTTACATTTTTCTTGTACGAAGTGTATACGAACCGGAGGTAGTAGGGAGGTTAAGCAACACCAACGCATCTCGATACGTCAACATATCTCTAAATTTCTAGGCTTTCACTGCGAGTACGATTAAATAATTTTTGAAAATTGAATCTATGTTACATCATTGCATAACCTTAACACTCAATTCGTGAGGAAATATTTTTAAGTTTCAAAATGATAAGCAACTGATAAGTGATTGAGAGATACGTTACGTTTACGTTACGTGATGCGTTAGGTGTTGCTTAACCTCCCTAGTGCCTCCGAATCCCACCTCTCTCTCTTAAATCTCATAGATCTCTCTGTAAACATTAACAATGAACAATTGACTAAACCATTCGTGACCTGAAATCAACATGTTGGCCTTAATCATTCTAGTCTCGTTAACTAGTACCAGTGAGCTCTGTCAGAACGGGGTGTGCGCTTTGAATTTAGGGCACCGTCCCCTGCTGTGTACTGCCTGGTCGATCTGTCTAATATAATAATAATATATTATTGTATAAGATAAACCATCATGTAGGTTAACCTAATTTTTTAACTTCTTTAATGTTCTGAGAAGTACACACTTAGCCTTTACAAAATTAGATATTTCCATGCAGCAATTGAGCAGTCAGCTTTTTCGTCCTCGTTTATTTGCATCAAGGAAAGACGTTATTCAAATGAAATCCATTTTTCTCCAGCTTGCTGATGCACACCTAATCCTTAGACCAAAGCCTGGTGGGTGACAGTCTTCAAGCTGCTAGCGGCATCTTCAAGCTGTCTCTACTCTAAGCAGAATCTTGAGCTACCCAGCCCAACACCTTATAATACCATTCAGCCAATGGGAAACCGGTGTCGACTCTCGGTCCGCGAAGCTGAACATACAACACGAGCACCCCCTCTGGCGGCGCTAGTCCTCACTACCGCTGAACGATAATAGGCAAAAGTAACCAGAGAAAGGCACGGCCACGCAACACGGGCCATTTCACAGCTCATTCAGAGACGCTGTAATAACTGTTCTTTTTGAATAGGAAAGCACGGCTAAAATGTCTCATGGCGGCCTTGCTAATTAAATTCTTCACTGACTAATTATGGGGTAATACTCCATCTTGGTTTTCTAACAGTTTCGCCTTTTTTCTCCTCGACTGGGGGAAACGATGAACGCTTATCGCCCAGGCCGGAAGCATAAGTGCTGATAACGTATCTGATACATCAAATATAAGGTCATGTTAATCATGCATGTGCAAGCTTAATTGAAGGGCTAGCAAGAGAATTGGTTGGCCTACAAATGTTAACATTCGTAAGTTGCTTTCCCATGCATACTATATACCAATACATGTGCTATTTCCTGAAACAGATTATTAACTTTAATATGATTTGACTAACTTCTATTCACAGAAAAAGAAGGCACTGTTACTGAAACATGAAGTTCACCTTGAGCTACAAAAGCAAAGATCAATCATTTCTTTTCGTGCTTTTCGGGTATGTGACACCTCCAATTATGCGCTGATGTATAACCGTAGAGGATAAATGGCTTATGTTTACTCTCGTCTCGTATAAGTGCGTTTTCATATCAAGTGCGTTTCTCATCCCATTTGTCATAATATTGCTGCCAGGCTGGCTGGCTGAAGGGGTGCTTTGTAGGCCCGTTTATGTCGCCAATGGCCGGTAGTCCCTGACAGTTCTTCCATTTGCAATGACGATACGGTCTGTTTTATGTGTGTTTGATTCTTTGCAGGGATTGCGGCAAAGTCACCAAAGCAGTGAGACAGGATTCCGGTGGGAGTTGAAGGCGTCATTGCTATATGCCTCTCTGATAAATAAATACGAGCAAGGCCTGACGGAACATATGCTGTGGACATACAAACCTTTGTATACCAAGAACGGGGCCAATACTTGGCAAAATGTGACCCACCTAGGGTTTTGAGATCTCACTCCCGACGATCCTCAACAAATGTGGCTTTTAAGGAACGAAAGTGAGCTCTAGCACAATCATCAACATTATATAATACAGGGGATAGGCTCGCTAAATGTTATGGGATTAAATAAATTACAGTGTTATGAGACTGGAATGGATGGAGACTGGCTATAACTTCAAGCCAATGACATTGATCAAACCACAACCTGCTATGCTACCAGCAGTGGGCTGATTCCGGGATTGCCTTCTTTACCTAGAGGTCTACAGTGACTGCTGGAACCACGTGACACCGCCGCGCCCCCTGCTGTGTGACCGTGGAACTGCTGGCGCTGCCCGGAGGACGGCGCTGGCCGTGGGCGGACGGTGGGTGGCGGGTGGCAGTTGGGCTTCTGCTAAGGAGGCACCGACACCAACACGTCAGGACCCTCCTTTAAGATCAGCATGACGTGAAGTCGTTTGGACATGATACCATGTCACAAGCTGCGCCGGCGCCCCCTCCAGCAGGTCGCCGCGTGTGCAACGCCCCTCCTCCAGTAGGCAGTCAAGGCACGTGTCAGGTGTGATGGGAGAGAGGTGGACGTATCTGACCCTGGAGGGGCCCCTCCGGGCGGGGGGCCGGACACCACCACTGGGACACCGACGACAGGCCGCCCCTTTACCGATAGCACCACTCCTCCCGGGCCTTACCCTACTCCTCCTGGGCCTATCCCTATCCCTATTCCTCCCGGCAGGAGTTGGCGCCCAGCCCGGATACCGCCTCTCGGACTGCGGGGCGCCGGGCCGGGACACACCTGACAACAAAGTGATCAAAGTGGGCTACCTGACGGCCGCGCGCGCCTTGAGACGCGCCGACATCGGAAAGAACATGCAGGGTCGGATCATCTCTGGGGCCATGAGCCTGGCCGTGCGCAACGTGAACAGCGCCAAACTGGTGCCCAACCACACCCTGGAGTTCATCTGGGAGGACACGCACGCCGACACGCTGCACGGCACGAGCGCCCTCACCCACCTCTGGAGGCAGGGCGCCGTGGCCTTCTTTGGCACCGAGGACAGCTGCGCCGTAGAGGCCAGAGTGGCGTCGTCCTGGAACTTGCCCATGATATCTTATGTAAGTAAACCAAACTTTATTACATGTATCGCTATAATATTGGAACTCTTGGTTCATTTTCAATCATCCCTGATGGCTTTTAATCAAGAGAAAAATACGTATAAAATGTGCATTTTGTATACCTTCTTTTCGTCGACCTATTTCTTGCAGTTAAGCTTGAATAACGTTAACATCCTGTTTATACAAATACCCCCAAAAAAATCGATAGCTTAGCCCCCCCCCCCCCAACAACAAAAATAATTATAAATAAATAATGAATAAATAAATAAATGTAAAAAAAGTTATGTTCTGGTTTCATGCCTAAAAAAACGGTCGGTAATTTATTTATTTCAAGTAAAATGTTCTTTTGAAAAAAAACTTTTGTGTCGGGGCAAAATGATAGGATCTTCTTTTTTGGCCTTAGCGATTAAGGTAAGAAGAAAAGTACTAATTCTAAGCCAAAATATTGTCCAACATGTAGGCCTACCAATATTTTCATAAAATCGGTAACTCTTGATCATTTGTATTTCACAAACTATTTCTGTATCCTATTTCAAGTGTAAAGTATTCCACATAATTATATATCCTGAACAGCTTCCTTATAAAAATGAAATATATGGCATCGCACTCACATTAATACTGTCGCAATAGAGCCTACTGCCTTGTGCTGTCCACTTTAGCTGGAAATATCTTCCACAAATCCAATAGCTAACATACCGATGTTAATAGTTTGCAAAATGTGTTTTATAACCACAGTTAGCAGCTGGTTAGGTACCGATATAATTACAAGCATTATGCTATTATGAAAATAATATGTGACATATTATATCACATAGGCCTACATGAGCACAGCCTTTGTTCGGTTAAACCCTGTTGAATGTTTCAGCTACATTTTAGGTAGATTGAAGGGCTGAGCGTCTGGTAGTGCTGGTGTACAATGGGAACCAAGTAGAATGACCCATAGCTAATGTGACTCCTATGTCATCCTTTGTTCTGTTCACTTTAACTGAGAAAAGACCCTTTCATTCCATTGTATGCTTTTTGCGTCTATATAGCTACACACCCAGACATGCTAATGCCAAGTTTAATATATAAGGTGCGCAATAGAGAAGGATACAGACTATACTTTCTATGTTAGCATTATCTTTTATTATGAGTCGTTCATGGTGGGGGATGATGCAGAGGCTGTCAAATGTTCCCGAATGCTTAAAGTAAGAAAACTACAATCATGCTGAATACACGTCTGTTCAGTGTTTCCCTGTTTCATTGCCTTGCGGTCCAAAAGAAAGTATACTGTTAAACTGGCAACTATAAGCTTGGTTGCTCAATTGGCTCTTTATGCATATTACCAAAGGTGGAGTACATGCTTATATTGATTACAAATTACAAACAAAATTGATTATGATATGGGTTTATTGCTCTGAAATATTCAGTGTTCCCTGACAGGATTACATTCAAAAGGTGTGTACAGAGCACCTAAAGCTCTTTTCTGGTGTATAACTATAACCCATTTTGCTTTGTTTATTTTGTCATGTTAACCAAAAGAATAACAAACATTCTTTCTGTTGGCTTGCATTTCGTTGTTGTGGCCGCCCTAGCTGCAGGATATGTAATAAATCATTCTGCTCGGTTATTCAATCTGTCCTCCTCCACACAATCACGAATACTGCCTCTCGTCACGAATGTAGAAGTCGGCGATATAAGGGAGCATGGCCTTAGATATGCTGACTACACAGAGAAAGCTCACGCTCGCCAGTTCCTTTCGTGGAAGTTGCGCCGCCTTATGGAGTGTGAACTGAGCTGCTCCTCTGTCTTGACGTGGTCAGGTGGTGGGAGTGGCGAGCTGCTCACCCTGACCTGGGCTGAACCTGACCCTCAGAGGCTCACCTCTGCACACCTGCGTTGGACAGGAGGCCCGAGGGAAGAGGGACTCCTGTGGGCACAGCGACCCCAGACTTTCTCAGTTCCAATTGGAGTGATTATTTAGCATAGAGTAGCAAGTATATACCGCATGCCTATATAACACGCGGTGACAATCAAGTCCGTTTTTGTTGCAAAAAAATAGTTCTGATTGTTTAGGAATAGGTGAATTGGAACAGCCTTTTCACGTGGAGCCGACCCTCTTAGTGCAATAAGTCCATCCCACGTTGGGTATATCCCAGGGTCGGACAAGGGTTGGACAAAATTACTGTATAAGGCATAAGCAATAGATATATTTTTCTGTACTCCCAAGCACTGATAAAACGCTATCATTTCTTAAAATTTACCAATTAAAAGATTTGCAGGTTTGGCAGCCAATCAAAATGCTGTATTTAAGGGCAAAATAGGGTTGAACATTATAGTTTGGGATGATAGGCATTGGTTCCTCTGGGGAAAAGGCCAATATATAAGATATGGGCAAATATAATTATATTGCTTCCTTCCATTGCCTTTACGTATAGATATATGTGCAATTAACACATGTACATTAATTATCCTGTTTGTTGTGTAAATCTATATATCGTTCTATATACTGATATATTCCCATTCCTGACTTTATACGTTGAGTCATTCTAATCACTTCTAAACGTGTCGCCTACGCTGAGTCGTCCATGTGTGTGTTAAGTGGTCCCCTTGATCCCCACCCCTTGATGTCCCATGTCGCCTCTATCTCTCTGTAGAGCTCTCCGTGCCCAGAGCTAGTTTTACCACTTCCCGTGGGGGCATTGCCCTCCGATGGTTCCCGCAGGGGGCACGCTGAGAAGTGTGGCTGTCGGCGTGAGTCCAGCTTGCTAAAGTCCCACTGCATTAGGCAGGGAGATGAGGCGAGCTTTTTCGAGGGGGAAAGTCATACAGCGCTTTTCCTTCTCAGTTCAGATTCCAGGCTATTGCTATTTCCGGTTCCCTAAAGGTGATTTCCGTTCCTCGTGCCGACCATGTGGTGTTTTCTTCCCCCTTTGGCCACTGTCAGGATTCACATAGCATGCGCAAAGAAAGTTGAGAGATCAGACAGTAAAGCTCCCTTTGTACAAGGTCCCTTCTCCACTGCATGAATTCTCACTGGAGTATTCCGAGCCGACTTGTTAACATAGTAGAGATATAGATAGTAGTATAGGTCTGTCAGTCTTAAAACGTGAAAAGGTTATTGTCCACCACTAGATACTGTTAAATACTGATTGGTATTTATATGTTGTCTGCACTTACAGATAGACGTAGGGTGGCAGGACCCCTTCAAAACTAGACGCCGCACTACATATTTATATCTTTTTTTTATTGAATCGAACCCCGTGATTTTCGTTATATGATGGCACATAATATTATGAGGTTACAATTTATCGACAGCCTTAGATGGAGTTAAACTTCTGTAACATTCTTAATTATATTTCTCACTGAACCTCAAAACCTGCTTGATAATATCACATTCGATGCTATAATTCAAGGATAAATACCTGTGATAGAAGTTTATTGTGTCACGTGTACTTAATTTTATCATACCATGAGCAGATCGAGGTTCAGTAGTAAAGAGTTTGATGCAACAGTGGGACAAGGTGTGTTTTATCACTATGGACATGAGAAGAACTGAAAAATGGGTCTCAGCTTTTATCTTTTGACCACATATACCTCACCAAATATTTGCATAAACACTTTAAATGTAGAAATCTTAGAAATAGTATTCTCTCTCTCTTTTTTTTTACCTACGATAAAAAGCAAAGACCGTACTAAATTGTCCGATTCAAATGCATGCCTAAGAGAAACGTATACTATTTTTTACATTGATATGAAGTGGTAGGTACGAAATCTAAGTTAAAAACACAAAAGTGAAGAAACTAGTTGTTTTCTTTAACACATAAACAATTTCAGGCTAATTTATATGATTAGGTAAGGGATAATACGAGCATTGATAATGTATTTCAAATGGTAAATAGTCCCGGAGCTTTTGCAGTTGTAGTGTCTACGGGGCACCTTTAAATCAGCTGCAATCAGTGTGTATGACAAAACCACTTCTGGAGAAAGTCCTGAGCGTGTACATTATTAGCATTAAGGAAACAGTCTTTGCAATACAAAAGTCAGAGAACAGGTTCAGTTTGTTTCCCTTAGTAGCATCTGGACTGTACAGGTCTCCCAGACCCATAGAGAAGTTGGTAATTGCCAAAGTACGGTCGGTCTTTCTGACAACCTAATCAACCTATGATCTAGATCACCCTGGTAAACCCCAAACCAGTTTTTGTAATTTGGTAAATAGGTCCAAACAGCTTAAATGGTCACCGGAATGTTTACTTGAGGATGATCATTGTACACATCTGTCAGCGTCTTGTGAAGGACACTATGCACACATTGTGTGCAAATACAAAAGACAGGGTATTCATTTCAAAGTGGAATGATGGCACGTGCACCCTTCAACTTGGGGATTAGAGGAGAAGGCAACTTCCATATGTCGTTATATTGAAGGTTGTTATTTCGGAACCGATCAAGAAATGTTCTTTCTAACTCGTTTTTTTTTTCGCTTTGCATCTTTATATTGTCATATTCGTATGAAGAACCAACCAAAACCATAAATGAAATACCCATAAGCATCTTTTCCTAATGGTCATCTTCTTGCCAGTATGATTAAAATACTATTGTTGTGTAAAAAAAAAAAAGTCGTTGATACCCCAAAAGAAGTTGACCTTAAAGGTCACTTTTAAGGTCACACGGGTGAAATGTATTTCATGTCAATTCCGAAATCTCAAATGAAATGCCCATCAGAAAAAGAAAACTGCATTACAGTGTAAAGACTTGTTTCACTTCTAGAAGCACTCCAACATTTAATTGATGAAACATGAATGTTTTCTCAGTACACCTTAAAATGCATAGTCAAATTGCTACAGTAATCAGCCAGTCCCACTAATCAGGGACTTCGTGTTTATGGAAAGTCTTTTTATCTGAATTACAAATGATTATTTCTAAGAAGAATACTCCTATGAGTATCACACTAAGTTTCGAACTTAAACTTCACTTTTAAGGTCACAAAGTTAAAATCAAATTTGTTTCAGATTTCAAATTTACTCATCATGATTATAAAAAAAAACAGAACTAGAATGCCATTTTTCTCAGAATACATTCCTGACGAAGCAACTTGTGGGAGACCTTGTAAATAAAAGTCTTAACTTGTATCCACCAAAATCCAATTTTCTATGCAAACTGTGGTCTGTGTGTAGAAAAAACATTTTCATCAAAAAGAAATGCCTATGAATGTTTTTCGAGAGCACATTTCTGGAACCTGGCTGGTTGACAAGTTTACATTCGGTTTTTACACCAAGGTAAATATTACTTGGGACTGGGAGTGTTTCCATATAGGTCCATAACTGTGAGCAGAAAATGCGCACGTCATAGGATTGCATATTGCTAGTGATCAGGGGAGATAACCTGTTGCCCGAGGCGGGTGGCACCAATTACCCTTTTGGTGACTGGGTGGGCCCCAAGTGAGCTCATCTAGGGATCGCTGGTGACTGCCGTGATCTACACCCATCGCCTGAGCCAATACATTTAGTCTCACCGGAGGCCGGCAACCTGCTGCCGTAATTACAGGTGCGCCTAAGTGTCCCTGGCGGCCCCAACCCAGTACTAATTCCTCAATTATCCACGCGACTTCCATCCTGATAAAAGGGTTGCTGTTTGTAGCCTCTACTCCGGCGTCTGCGTCAATGTGGCTGAGTGCTCTATTAACCATGATAAGAACGGTAAAATTTGACGGTAGGGGTTATCCAGCTGGTAGTAGTTTCTGTTTGCTTGTTTTATTTTTCATCCGAATAAATATTATTTCAATAGCAATGCCAGTCAAATCCGTCTGGATTTGACGCAAGTTTGATCTGTCTGTCGAAGGTAAATAGTCCTTTGGGCGAAATAACTTTATTCTCTTTCAATTGTTCAAAGTTCAGAGAAAGGACTCAGGGTAGTCACACATACAAAGGCTTCTTCTGCATTCTTCCGTTCCTTTCTGTAATCACTCATAATCAGTAAAACGCAGTCTTTGTTCTTGGAGGCAGCATTCAGTTTACAACACAAAGACCTTTATTTTGAGAATTTCACTAGAGGTAAAGCTTTCTTTGTAAATGCATTCCATTGTGTTGAGAGTTATCGATGTTGTGCAGAGACGAAGGCGCCTTAATTGTTCTCACTCAAACAGGGTTTTCTGCTTTCCCTGTACAGACTCAGGGTCAAGTCGTGATATGACATTGTGTTCTGTCAGTCAAACAAACAAGGGCAAACACAGCATTTCAGTCATGAAAATCAATGGAAACGCACGATGTTTCTTGTTTAATACAACCATTGAAATAACTATGTTCCTTTTGTTACCCGAGTCAACCCCAGATTCTCGATAACAACTAAATCTCAACATATTATATTCCAGGGCAGATATACCATACCAGCAAGGTAATTAGATACCTTCATACAAGGGTTTTTAGAGCTGAAAATGTTTCTCGCTTTGGTAAACTGGTTAAGTCGTGGTGCACAGCTGTTATTCGAAATAAGGTGCTTAAATGTATCACAAATCTCAGAACCCCCCCCCCCCTTTGAACTAAAGAACGCATTGGATTTTACTAGAATTTTACGCACATTTGAAAAAATATCCAATCCCCTTGATGCGTACATAATTAATGGAATGCCCCTATGCATATATTCCACGTCTTGTGTGCGATTAGCAAGTTGCGTAATATGCATCTGGTTTGCCCATTCGGCTAAATATTTAGCAATCACATGTACTTTGTGAAGCATCTCAATAATTTGCGATTGTTACAAATGGAATAACATAATTTCTAATTCAATATTCTTATGCCAGTAAAAAGAATATTACATGTACCATTTGTATTCATACAACAATTTCAATTACATCGAAAAGACTGTCGGGAACAACTGTGCTCTGCTCTGTCTGATTTTCTTTGCTATACATTTACATTCCTGACTTCAGTCTTTCTGAAATTTAACAGAGTAATTAGACCTTTCCTATCGAAGGATACTATAACACGAGCAGAAACACCTCTGAACAGTTCATTTGAACTGTTTCAAACGAATAAAGGATGAATCCATGGATCACAGTGGATGACAGTGAATCCCCCCTGGCTAAAGTTGGTGAATCGCTTTGCTACATCTCTTTAGACGTGAATCTAAATAAATATTTTAATACGAATAGATCAAATTCAATGTGATCCACCGAGGAAATTATTTCCCAGAAGGGGAGAGGATTGAAGCCTATTCGTTTGATTCCTGACATGATGCGGCAAAACGGTTCTAGATCTCATCTGTGGAAAGGCAGTTTCGTGTCAGAGGGACTCAATAAAACGAGAAGCCTTTCTGCGTGGTTGTCCCACGGCTTATTCCTTGAGGACATAACACCTGTCACAAGCACGCCGGACTAAAAATTCTCACGAGGAAGAAAGGGTGATCCATAAAAATCAGATGAGTTGGCGGGTCTGAAAGAGGTCGTGGAATGTCTCATTGGGCAATTCCACGGCCCCGTTGCCCAGGCAGAAGCGGCCATCGCAGATTTTAGCAGGCACTCCTTCCTTTTCCTGGTCCATATCTTTCATCTTTAAAAGAGCATACGTATGTTGTTGATGTCCTCGGGGTTCGACACGAACATCAAAAGGATCCCAAAGTGGAAAGCACATTTCATATTCATTTCGGATTCATATGTACCGGTAATGGGGTCTAGATGTCTGACGTCTGGTGTTTTATATTTTTTTTACATTTGCATACATCACTGAACCTGCTTAATAGCTAAACCATTACGTAATTCTAAATATTTGCTTTTCTGAATGTACAAGTAAAATTTGATTTATTTGTGTCAGCTGTTTGTTCTAGATGCTTCATTGAAGTTTGCCTCTTTGTTCCTTTAACATTTACACAATTAATTTACTTTGTTGAAACTGCATATTTCCATTCTGCTTTTCTTTGTTATCATAATTCCTATTCACATACCTTATTTTTGTCAAAATCTCTTTGACTACGTGCAGTTCATTCCTGGCATGCAAGATATGGAATTTCTCAGTAAAGCTTACTTTTGTCGCCCATAAGAGTCAAAACAAAGAAGGTCTGTTGAAGTAAAGTTGTAAAGATAGGTATAGTACTGTTTTGGCGGAGACCTCAAGTTTACATACATTTACTCCGTCGTTTTGAAGCTATGGCAAAATAAGTCTATCATAACAATTTGTCCTCAGAGACAGTTGACGGTGCCGTTAGCTAGAGTAACTACAGGCTCCAAACTAGACGGCAAATTAGGTCTGCGGAGTAAACCGATACACCCAATGTCCACGTCAAATACAATTACCCCGGGATGGATGCAGAGATTGATGAGGGGAGTCGATCAGCAGCCAGTGACCACCCGTCACCATTACCACCTATTGATCAGAGGTGGAGTGAGCTGCTCTCTGGAACTGAACCTGCTCAGACAGTAAACCTCTGCCTCCAGCCCGGAGGGAACTAGGAGCATCATTCAGCGCGCCCACAACACCCCAAAGACTCATTCAATGACTCCAGGTGCAGTCTTCCATTGCTGTTTACTGGTGGCAAACCACTTTATGTCTGAGGGGTTAATTTGTGTTATGTCTCCAAGAGGCAGTGTTGGGCCCACCTCCAGGGTGTGGCACTGCTTTTACCTGGTGTGAGTAGACGCGAGTGTATCGTCCCAGGGCACATTTTGGTGTACATAGAAAACTAAAACTTTCATGAGAACAGCCTGTTCTGGCCCAGTGTTCTTTTAGTGCAGTGACTACAAACACAATATCCTACACGATTCCTTGAGTTTGTCATGGGGCTCCTGGACACATAGAAATTACATGGGGCTCTTGGACCCATAAAAATGTACTAGACCCTGTCTACACACCCACAAGTAAGACATGTATGGCAAGAGTTATTCCAAATTCAGAGCTACAAATAATCAAATAAGGTCATTCACAAACACCAACCTTGAGATTGAAGGGAGGCCAAACCAATTATGTCACACAAGCCAACTTTACCTAAACCAAGGTTGCACTGGTGCCCTGTAGCCAGCACATTGTAGCCAGAACATTAGCCAGGGACACCTCTTAAAGGATGCACCAGCCAATACACCACAGCGACCCCTAAAAGGACAATTATTTAACAGTAAAATAGCATAAACCGCTGACACACACAAATGTTACTAGCAGGTTTAACCACACAGACGACCTTCACCTTCCTCAAATGCTATCAGCAGGTTTAGACACACACACACGACCTTCACCTTCCCTCAAATGCTACCAGCAGGTTTAGACACACACACATACATACATAGACACACACACAACCTTCACCTTCAATTACCCTATGTTATTTATGTGACCTTCCCAAGGGTAGCAGACACCGGCAACTCATATATAAGGCTGATCACTTATCATTTAGATGGTTTTGGTGTTTAGTTGAAGTGATATGTGTGTATTCTACTGGATATTACATGTAACTACTGAGATCATACTGATTGCTACAGGAATATAAAGACTATAACAGTACCTCTCATTGGACATTAGTTTTGGTGACTTTTGCTCAAAGCCCCTACAACTTGAACTAGTACAAGAAGTTCTATGGCGAATGGGGAGCATGTATTTTGCCTTTAATGGTAACTTGATCTTTATGATTTTCTAGGATCCAGGAATGTAATAGTGTTTCCTTTAATTATGGATACTATTGTCATAACCGATTTGATCAAATCAAAAGGAACTTATTTTGTTGTGTTAGCTATTCCTTCATTTATTATACATCTATTTCCTACTCCTACTCATAATCATGAATAATCAGTAAAGCTAAAACCTAGATTCTCATGATAGTCACCAGCGGGGGCAACGACTCCAAATAGATAAATTAATTACTCGTTACATTATGATTCTCCCCAACCCCATAAGTTTGTCTTGAATGCAACTACGTCTGGCATTTGCTCTTATTGCTTGTAACAGCAGCAGTAATTAATTGATTGGTAACTTAGGCCTTTATTGCCCAGCTTAAGACTGCAATCGTGGCGCCAACGCTCACGTCCAATCCGGTTATCCCTTGGTGCTTTCTTATTGACGTATCGTGTGGGGAAAGTAGACAGTCCCAATAGTCTGAGAAGAGACACCTAGTAACTATAGTTTCACATAAATTGACCTTATTTTGATAAATAGCGCTTAGCAAACCCCTTTATTTACATAGGAGAATATAGTTAAAAGGTATAACTCGATTCCCATGTAGATCTATCTTTCTGGAATATAAATGCTCACGCAATGTTGTTATGGTCGTGGCAGGCCTAATTCAAACTGCAGCTGCTCCGCCATAGTGTGAATATTTAGTCTTATATATTGAATTATAGACTCAGTATGATATAATTTGCTATAGGAGACAAACGGGACAATATCAGAGGCATAAAATGGTGCATATATTGTGAATGTATCATAAGTACGTTATAGACTAAGAAATGAGTAGCACGATAGCGGTTAGGCGAGAAGAATTGAATATCCACATTAATTACTTTTAATTAGCTGTCATAATCGGCGCTTTGTCTCCGTAACTACCATCCAACAGCCATTGGTGTTTTATGCAAATGGCCATAGATTACTGTCTTGCCGATGTATTCTATTCAAGAAAATCAACAAAAAGTATACATGCAGGCCCGAGACTCTTGAATTCTGCACTTGGGGAGTAACGTTCTGTTAGATTAATTCGAGATTATAACGTGTCTCCGAAATTGGCCATTCAGTTTTTCAAATGTGCAACTTTGCTTTTATCAAACCTTAAGATAATGGGATATGACTAATTCTCATGAATTAGGCTGCCACTGGACGATATTCAGTTGACCACATACGGTAAACTGACTCATTGCAGGGGCGGGGTAGGGTGGGGGGTTGGTGGAAGCTTCTAAACCACTGCATAATCTGACCGCTATATTCATATGTAAAGTGAGAACACATATTAAGGCTTCTGGTACAGCACTTACCGCAATCAATACGCCATTGTATCGGACAGTGTATTGAGTGGCTGATAATGTTTCGGGGGTAAAGTTAGACTAAGTGAAGTACATATTGCGGAAGTAACAGATTTTTGTCCTCCTCAGACCATCCCAAGACGTCTAAGTCAATTAGCCTGACGAGAATGTTTTGCTGTAGATTCTTACTGTGGTGGCTCAGGAACTCGAATCTTGTTGTCTAGAGGCAAACCTTTATCAGCAGCCCGTGCCTTGCCATTGTTAATTGAAGTGAAGACACGCAATAGGATATTCTAGCAAAATGACTATAAAAATAAATACACATGTACCAATAAATGCTGCAAGCAACAGTTGAATGCCATACAATGTAAAGCAAAGACGTTTATCTAGATTACAAGAGTTGGCTACCCTACTTTTTATTTGACACAGGGAAGATCATGGCCTACCCATTAAGGGTACAAGACCATAGTAGTTTCCGTCCTATGCTTGGCAACAGTTCAATTGACCTCGGCTAGGTAGCCGGCCGCCATCTTTGATGTAGGTGAGGTGGGCAGGGGTGTCCGGGATGATTGGTCACGCCTTGTCTCTGTCAGCCGACAACAAAAGGGACCGACCCGACAGGCAATGGGGCCGGAGAAGGCTGGGGTGACTGGACTATATTGGTCAGCGGAATGACAAGTGAGGTTGGGGTTGAGTGCTCTTCCTTACCGACCATCTTGAAATAAATTGACCTTGAACCCAGAATAACCGCGAATATGACATGCAAAACAGGAGTGTTTATACTTCAGATTGTATACTTTTAGTTTTATGGTTGTTCATAATTATGAATGTTTGAAATCTAGTAGGTAAAAAGTGGATTCTAGTCTCCCTTCCTCCAAAATTGCCTACTGGTTACAGGTTAGAAGCATCTTGTTCTCTGAAACGGTCGTTTAGAGTGGCCAGAAGAACATCATCCACACAAGCTTTAAGCTGAGTATCTTAAACGCAGTTTATGTTGAAAACATCATAGGAAGTTGGTCGCAGCGCTTTGATACGTATTAGCGTTTTCCTTCGTGTCGCCTGACAGAAGTTTCTCAAGGACGTCTGTCCCAAAGCGCCGACTGAAAAATTTCAGAAATTCACTTTAATCAACTTCTAGTAGGCCTAAATGATATGGACGGAGCGAGGAACATGTTTGACCGTGCAACTAGAAGTGGTGTCAGAAGTATGTTTTATGTGGTTTTGACGTCACCAACGGTTGCACACCACTCAAGGCATGGCCCTCTGGAAATGAGGGCTACAGAAATTGCACCATCTACCGTCCTTCCGATGGGCCAAGGGCGAGAATCTCCCGCGCCCTACCTGAAAGGGTGGAACGAGGGCATCGGGAGTGTTGGGCAATTTGGGGAGTGAAGAGAAGCGCCTGATACCGGAAGTCCATTTGACCTTCTATTAGCAGACGACTTTTCTCCGGGCGCCGACGCCATTGGTGACAGCGACTTGCGTGTCGTCATGGAGACGGGCAGGAGTCCGGGCCACTGGAATGTATTGACATAAGTAGCCGGGCACTTAGAGGCGTTTGCCCATGCATGTGGCCCCACGTTTCCCGCCCATCCTGGGTCAACATATTCGCGCTTGGCCTGATATAATTACACGCAGCGTTCCAGCACCCGCTGGTTCTCTGCACGTCCGTGAAAACACTCAGCCTCACTCGGCCGGGTACAAGCAGCAGCACCTCTGTCATCTCTCCGGGCCCCGTATGTTGGACACAGAGCGCCCCCGACGGGTAAACAAGGTGGGACTCAGATCCAGCAGGTGAATAAAGCCCACCTCCATCATGTTAAATGAGGCGTGGCTTACCCCCCACCATGCAAATAAGGTGCACCTCAATGCCATCATGTCAATATACCACTAAACCACCTCCCACTCTCATGATGCCAGAAAGTGACATTTTACCTCTCCCATGTCAATAAGGTGCATCTTACTTCCACCATGTCAACAAGGTACATCTTACCTCGACCAGGTCAATAAGATGCATCTTTTGTCTACCAAATCAATAAGGTGCATCTTACTTCTACCAAATCAATAAGGTGCATCTAACCTCCAGGATGTCAATAAGGTGCATATTACCTCCACCAAGTCAATAAGGCACATCTAAATACAGTGTCAAACCTCACCATATACATGTCAATAAAGCAGCATACCCACAGCGACCTCTGCGCAGCGACCTCTGCGACAACCAGCAGTGAAGGACAGTCATTTCACCCGTGATCCAGTCGCGCCCAATATAAAAGGTTTGTCTGGGACAGAGACTGGACGACGGGCAATGGGACCAACGTTTATTTCACCATGACTGGTCGCCGATCGCCAGTTGCTAAAAAAAACACCTCGTTGGTATGGGGCATAAAGGCTCAGCTTACCCCTGCCATGCAAATAAGGCACATCTCACATTATCATGTCAGTAAGGTGCCTTATCATGCCAGTTAGGTGCGTCTCACATCCATCCGTCAATAAGGCACATCAACCCCGCCATAAGGAACAACTCACACACACCATATGCATGTCAATAAGGCAAATCTTATCCCAACCTTGTGAATATAAGGTATAACTGATTACAGGTGTCATTTCTAGGGTAAATACTAGAATTATCACTTTGTCAAAGGTGCGTAGGTTTATTGATAAAACTACATCATTGTTATTATACAAACAAATGATATAGGTGTAAGGACCGAGTGTTTAAACACATGCGTCTATGAAGCCTCTCATCTGGTCATTTTCTTGCGTCGAGGAGAAATCGGCATAGGCTAATAGTTCGCCACCGACGAATGAGTTCCGAATGGCACTGTCTAATGTCCCTTTATCATTCAGCAATATACGACGGCAAACGCATAGACCTACATGTTATGGACTGTCCCCTATGCCCTCAGGCACCCTGCTATGTACCCACAGAGAAAGGCCCTTTCCCTCCTTTTTACGGTTACCTTATACCCGCCCCACCCTACGCCCTCTAGCCGTCTATTGATATGACCTGTAATCATACGCCCTATTCGGTTTCCCTCTCTTCCCTTCCGGCCACCCAAACCGTGCTGGCGCCGACAGCGGGCCTCCTGGGCTCCTCCAGGGTGCCCGCCCCTGCCCCTCCCTCCGAGAAGTGGACCTTATTGAGCGGCCCGATGATTGGGTTGTGGTCAGCGACCGCCGCCTGGTGGCGCTGATTGCCATGCTTCACCCTCCGCCAATCAGACGGCTCCACCCAAGACGGCGCCATCTAGCCGCCCCCACTGCCATCCAGCGACAACGGAAAGCTTCATCAGAATCTGCTTAGCGTGCTTGCGAGAAGGTCGGAGGGAAAAATGTAAATTATTGGCAAGTCTTGTATGAATTAAACATAGAGTTCGCCGGCTTCTGAATTTGAAGAGGAACAAATGAGCGGCCGATGGAATTGTGGGAAGTTTATTTTGAAAGGGAATTCATTGTTAAACAGAAAAGCGTGTTTTAGGAGTGCATCGTTTTATATACTCCTAGTGCTGTTGAATTTAACTGCTGTGAAATGAAAGTGAAGCGAAGCTTGAATAGCATGAAAGCCTTGTCGTGTCTTCACACTCAAGTTGTACCTTTTTGGTCTATGTTGGAGGAATACATGCCACAAGATATTGATCAAGCTCTTTCAGTCATTCAAGTACGAAATTAAACGCATGGTTGCGTTGAAGTCGTTCTTCAAAGACGTCATATTTTCTAGATAATGGCATTGCAAAATTTTAACCAGACACATTCTGTCTGTTCACGTTTCATGAGCACCAATGGGCCAAAATGTTTACAGAACAGTGCAACGAACTTAATCATTCGCGCTAAATCATTGCAATAACGACACATTGTGACTCTCCGGTTTAGCCATAGACTAGCCAACATCTCTTTTTGTTTCTCTACTAGACATAGGCTAACCTTTTCCTTTTCCAGTAAAGACGAAGTAGTGTATTTTTGAGTATCGTACCCGACGTCCCAAGACACTGCCAAATGGGTCTAGCAAACTACGGCCGGTAGTTGTGGGACGTTTGGTCCAGCTCAAAGCTTAAGAATCGAATGGGCGTATTTACGGAAGCATCGTTTACCAAAGAATATCAGGACCCTTTTAACTCGGCCGCCCCTTTTTCCGGAGTGCCCTTATTTGAATCTGCAGCACGGAGGCCATTGGTCACGGAGAGTGGCCGCTGACGGCGGACTGGGGCCGTGAGTAGTGCGTAGAGAGGGTGATTTACAACAGGTTTATTTTGCCTCTGGCCATCCGATGGAGGTAGATTTAACCACAGACAAGTCAGAACATAAACAACTACATCCATTGTAAACCGTGCCTTTTCAATCCAATTTGTTATTTTTATGTACATGAAGTAATTAGGTTGGGGATACTAGGAGGAGACTTGGGGCGACTTTGGATATGAATTAGTGTCAAACAAACAATAGAATCAACACATACCTATATGTATGCAGGGTGTGCTGATTAGTCGGGTTAATTGAGGTACCACACCGTTGTATCAACAGATTGTGACACACAACATTCGGATGATAGGTATTTATCTGCAAATAAAGTTAGAGCATTGTTTTCCAAGTATCTGGAGGAGAACTGACTATAGAACTTTAAGTGATGTCCGGTAGTGTCTTATGATGGGTATTTTACTCATTTATTTCAAGCTATTTTATTATGTTTGTTATAATATTGGTTGACTGAAAACTAGTCTTCCATTACTGTGCATAGAGACTCATCTGTATTCAAGCTGTTATAAAATTGGCTGACTGAAAATTAGTCTTCAGTGCAGTGCATAGAGATTTATACATGGTGGAATGTTATACTTGAATGTAATATTTCCAATGTACGCCAAATACTACTCTAATTCTCCTTTGTACAAAGGTTTGGCCATATTGTACCAAGATCGGTCATCTTGGAAGATCAGGGTCTTACCTGAAAGATTTGCTTTGGAATAAATTTAAATCCAATTTTCCATTAATGTGGGAACGGGATGAAACTGCAAACAACGCGAGGGTTTATACAACCATTCACTGGCAAAAAGAGGACGATCTCTGAATGGTTTAAAGGGGACTTTTAGCTCAGGATACCGTGGCTCCTAGTTCGGGATGTTTTTCATGTCGCCTCCAATCATTGGATAACTGTTACCCACTTCTCTGACGATTGGGTCAATTGACCCAATAGACTCTGTGGGCTTGATTCACCTCACTCTCCCCGGTGGATTAGGTCGGTCAAGGAGCTGAGGTCATAGACAACAGGTGTCTGTGTTGGGGTCGTGGGAAAGGGGGTCGGAGGAGGCAGTCAAGCAGTGAGTGAACCACTATATCAGGGACGGATCCACGGGGAGGCGCCCCCCCCCCTTTCTTTGGGCAAATATTACATTTTTTAAATGTAAATTTGTCACACTCAACCCTGGACCTTTTTAACAGTTTAATATAGACGTCCCCCCTCTCTAGAATTCCTCCATCCGCCATGGCTTTCCTTGACGCAGTGATGGTCTTCTTCTGATCTCAGAAACACAAATAAGCTCCGATTTTTTAAGGTTTTTATTAGTTATAATCTTCAAGGTTTCCCTTGGTTATCAGAGTTTTTACACTTATAACTGTAGTTATGTAATAATTATAGTTATGATCTAGGTTACCCTTATTTATGTATTACTGACATGAAATTAGGGCTTCCAATGTAAGGATTGTTCACAGATCTCGGCGTTATTGACCAAATTCACTGAACTACCTGCATTGTTTAAAGGCATTACGCCTTCCTTCACATCTCACATGAGAGGCAATTGCTAAAGCTTTTCTTTCTATAAATCTAGTGAACTAAAGTCTCGATCGCTTAATTAGACTCACATGCATCAATTTAAGAGGGGATTTGAGAAAGAGTTAATTACTCTAATATACTGTTTCGATTTTCATTAAATCCTTCATATCTCTTTTTCAAAAGTTGATGGGTTGATGAGTAGATACTTCGGTAATATAAAGTAGACTACATTCATGAACACCTTCCTAAAAAGTAAAGTACAGTGTATGATCCGGAGAGACTCTCCTTTAGCCACCAGGATTCGCAGAATACCTGCATCACCCCATCGTTCTTCTAAGAACAGTTCTGAACTACCACCTATATATTCCAACACATGCCCACAGTCGGACAACAATAAATGTCATCAGTGCATAACAACAACCGATTCATGAACAACACAATTATACGGACGCCATGTCTGTAATCGATATACCAGCTTACCCCTAAGCTCTGAACCTGCCAGAGAAAACCCATGCATAAACCTCGTACTGGACAGAGAGCTTCTGATGCATCCGAATCTGAAAGGCCCCACACCGCAAATAAATAAACATGGCTCCATTTCAGCTTAGTGTGTGACGTCAGCGCGGCCGTTCTCGAGATGAATCTCTTTTGGATTCTTTCTGACGCTGCTTTAGTTTGCGTATAGAATTGATGTAATTCAAGTGTCAGCAAAATAGAATGTGCCAAATGGTCAATTACGGAGAATATAGAAGTACCAGCACAAAAACTTTACTGTTATTGACAACACATTTAAAGGTTTGTCCATTGGTACCACTCACAAGAAACCGTGTCTTTCCTTGACGCAGTGATAGTATTGCTATTGTGTAACAAACACAAATCAACCAATAATGATGAGGTATGATCTAGGTTTCTCTTCACTGTGTATTACCAACGTGGGATTAGTTTATCTAGGATAAGGATGTTTGGAAAATTCGAGATTTCAGTTTGCTATTCCACCTCATTGTGTGTACCTTTAATTACCAGACTTTGCACTGACCTTTGTTCTTTTTTTCTCACATCAGAAATGCGGTGACCACGAGGTGTCCGACAAGAGCCTGTACCCGACGTTCGCCCGCACCTCGCCTACTGCTACCCAAGTAACATACTCTATTGTCGCCCTACTGTCCAAGTTCTCCTGGAACAAGTTCACCATCATCGTCGGCTCAGATATGAACTGGAACTCCACGGCCGAGCAGCTCGTCAAGTTGGCCAACACCTTTAACTATACTATTAACGGTATCTTTACGTTCCAACAACCCTACTACGCCAAAGTCGGCGACCCCACATTCCACCGAATCATCGAACAGTCCTACATTGATACGAGAGGTAGGTTTGATGGTTCGATCTCAGTTTAACATCAGAACGGACATACTGGCATTGCTCATTTAAGTAGGTTTAGGATTTAAAAGTAGGAAAGTGTGGATGTATATTGGCTTTGACTTACACAAGATGGTCAGCTACTCGGGAACAATAATTATTAGGTTTTCAATAGGAATTAGGTACTAAATCCGGAAATCTCATACACTAACTTTTATATCATGCCCAATAGAAAGGGCCAAGCCAATTTTTCATAGCACTCAACCATAAAAGGATTGGAAGGCAGAAATAATTAAAAATCTCTGAAGCAACTGAAGCAGTCTTTTAGGGGTGGAAGCGCTATACAGAATACGTTGTCAGTTCCAACAGATATGATGCGCATTCTAACGTAATTTATGAAAGGTCTAACACTTATGGATGGATCAGATACTAAACGAGAGTGGGTTTACCTAGGCTACAGCAGATTAATGGTTTCGAAAAGGGTTGGCCATCTCCTGACTTTTTGATGAAACAGGAAACTAAGTCAAGTCGCTTGTAGATTGATGGAGAGTAGAGATACTTTCTTTATTGTATGATCCACCCTGTTGACATCAATTTGAATACCCCAAAATTAAATGTGTATTAAAACTGAGGTTAAACTTATAAATATCCCTAACGGATTCAGAATACGCATTACATTATGCCCGTTATGAACTGCTAATATGTTATGGTATATGAGCGTAGTTTGTAAAAGGGTATTATATGAGTCCTACTTGTAATGCATATATATCTGTGCCAGAGAAGGTTGTTTCTGTCTCAGCCCAAAAATAACATCGTCATTTGGCAACTGTTAGATAACTGCGCTGCACGAAACGGCATATATATATATATAACTCTTGGAGGTACGATCTGCGAAGTCTGGTCTAGTCATTCTGTTCTGACGCGTTGTAGTCGCACATGATCATTCTTATTTTAAAAAAAACAGTAGCATTGCTTCCCTACTCTACGTCAGTAGTGTCATGGACAGAATAGTTCCTTTGGCTATATGTGAACATCGGTAATGGCTAATTTCAACGGATACACTATACTTTTACAATTCAGCCATCACTCCTCTGCAATTAAACTATGTTGTTTTCTAAAATATGTAAATAACATGTGACCACGTATATTGTATGACCTTGCGCTTGAGAAATACTTATTAGACAGACCTAACGAAGAAGAATTTGTAGAGCCTCTATGTGTTGTTGTGCTGTATCTTTCACAATCAAGGAAAATCGTGGATAGTACAGCTCCACATGCAATGTCCAAAAACAGAAATGTCCTTTCTACATAATATTTACTACCAATGGTACAATCTGTAGATATTTTATCAGTTATGTTTTTACCTTCCTTTATTCAAACCTAATTCATTAAGTTATGGCCAGTGGTAAAGAATTATCAAAAAACACTTTGAAAAGATACCAACTGTTTCTCTTTTCTATGTACTGATGAATATATTTACTTGTCAATCAATAATATGTCGTTTGGCAACGCGAGTAAAAATCCATTCGGACCCTTAAACTAATTCTAGATGCTTCATCCAGTGCCGATCCAGGCATCCCAAGGGATTGGTCTGAGGCTCTCATTTGCAATGAATGTTCCAGTTTACCCTTGCCTGGTAATCTGGTGGACTTGTGTTCGTTCCAACAAAGATCATTCTGACAGGATAACGTTGATTAAGCTTAAACACTCCTCGCCTCTCAATCTGAGTGGTTGGCCCAAGGAGCAAAGCTATCATTATCCTTTCAGATTTTTCTCTGAGCAGACTAAGTACATAATAAGTCCCTGCAGGTTTGCTCTGAACTGGGTCTCACTCATAGCACTATCAGTTCAACAATTTATCTTGATGTCTAGCTCCCAAGACAAACTGACCAACATCGGATCGACGTTGTGATGTTACCGATACCGAGATATATACGCTGGGTCATAGAAATGTATTCTAGCGATATTCTAGCTATCTTCATTATTATGCATTGTTATTATCCTGACTTAACAGAGAAATGGTGATAATCTTACCATGGCTTCCCCCCCCCCTTTTTTTTTTTTTTTTGGTGAGGACTTAAACTTGCCAAAGAGAAAAAATGTTGCGCACATGTGTGCGAATGCACGCCGTTTTTGTACTTACCAAGCCAAGCTGCGATGTAACAGAAATGTTCTGCAACTATACTTTTTTAGTCAGTTTGTTACTTACTAAGATGGCATGGAACAATTACGTTATTTATGGTTAGGTCAAAACCTCACAAAATCGGAATGTTATTAAACATTATTTTGGGTTGAGGTTAGGATGAAACCAAAACAGAATGTTATAAGAACATTCTGTTTGGGTTGAATAACGCAGCGAGAACATTGTGATAACGTTGCAGTGCAACATCGCAGCAATACATTGCAGCAACGTTATTGGGAGCCATCAAAATAACGTAACAAGGACCAATACAGAACCAAACAGAACGTTGTTGCAACGTTATTATAACGTCACATGCTTGCCTGGGTGGCCTATATGTGGAACCCCCCTTTACAAAATCCTGTATCCGCCCCTGGTGACTTTTATCAAAATGTTAATATTATGTATACACACTCCACATTTACTAAAATTTACACATTTCCCTTTTTTGCAGTGTACGTTTACCTCGGGGACCACAATGGAGTGGTCGACATGCTCTCTATTATGGAAAAAAGGAGTCTCCTTGCTAAGGGAGAGTACATCGTCATCCACACGGACCTGTCCACTAGATCAAGGTTTGATCCGACCGTATACTTCAAAAGTAAGATATTGTTATACCCATCTTGTCGCAATTAATGTTGCTAATAGCGTTGTAATCTGCCTGTATTCCTACTGTAGATTCATCATGCAATGCAAGCATTAATAAGGGAAGGTTACTCGTGGTAATGTACTTTTGGCCAATATAATACGACACTTTTAGCCCAAAATGCATAAGCCTATGGTTATAAATTTGTAATTATTACCCCACTCATATTGACGTCATGGTTGGTTGTAATGTAGGTTGCGAAGGGAGCATGATAAGTGATATTCCCCGCGGAATTGAAATCAAAATTTCTATAAAAAAAATACTGAGATTGCTTCACAGAAATGAGGAAATAAATTATAGTACACCCCCAGTGTAACAATGGCACATTGCGTGCGTAGCCCTGAGAAGCCCTTCCCCAACGACCGGCGGCTGCCTTTGGCTTCGTGGGCAATGTCACATAGGCATTGTAGAAATCATCCTGCCAGCCAGTACAAGCAGAGTCATTTCCCTTTGTGGAAAAGCAATCTGAGCCGATTCATCAACAATTGTATGGTCCTCATGTAAGGATTTAGGGAATGTTGGTTAAAACTGGGTGCAACGAGCAGAATCCCTGCTCTAAGGCCTAGCTACAGGAATTACTTCTAATGCTGGGACAATGCAAAGTATTCGTTAATGGGTACTGTTTCACGGGGTTGCGTTTATGAGCATAGTCACTCAGGAGATATTGTTATAGTTACATTTTTAGGAGTTTAATATGGCATGTGTCTTTGGCTGATTACAATGTTTTTGTTCTCAGTCTGCATTAGTTGGAGGGCAACGCTGGAAGTTTTATTTTGGGATTTGAATTTAGGTCTCAATGAACCACCATGTTCCTTCCGAACTATCCACATGTGTGTTTCTTGCAATTGCCCCGCGGGAACGAGTTATTTTCATTGATTGCCTTGCCTTAAATGTTTTTATTTATTCCATTAATTAATCCGATTTCCATCCATATGATAATGCTAAAAAAAATTCTCATTATCAAAACAATTGAATTTGCCTTTTTATGCGTCTGTGGTCGGTTCTTTTCTTCATATTGCTTGTGGAAAATTGGGAAGCAAAAGCAACCATATCAATCATAATCTTCCCCCCAAGTAGCCCCGTCCCCTGGTTCTCCTCTTGTCTACTAGCCTCAGTGCTTACGAATCTAATCATCGTCCCCATTTGTCAGGCTTAGGTCTAGCCTGGAGCAACAGGCAGGCAGGTGTATATATGATAGGGGTGAGGTGAGGATTGCTGTAGAAGTTACAAGTATCCCCCGCCTGGTAATCCTTCACAATCACCTAAAAACCCAGAGTAATGAGCCAAATATAGATTTGATGAGCTAAGAAATGTGCCCAGACTGTGCTAATATATTTGTCTTCGTTTTGAGGGTCTGGTGCATGTCATTCAAGGTCTACACTGAAAACACAAAGTCGTCAGAGAGCCACTTTAAAGTTGTCAGAGGGTTGTCATAGGTGACTTTTGGGTTGTCATAGGTGACTTTTGGGGGCAGAGCAGGGCTCAATTCAGGCCATTGATGCTGTGTGATGACCTTGTGACAATCGTTTGACAATTCAGGGGTGGTCAGAGGGTTAACGTTGTCATTGTGAATTTTAAGGCTGGATGACTGGTTGTCACTTTCTCCTGACTACTTTGGCCAAAAAGGTCGTCAGAGAAGTAAAAATGAAAATCAGGTTGTGATAGGGTTGTCACAGAAGAAAATTAGAGTCAAAAGTCCTGCCTGACAACCCTTGGGTTGTAAGTGAATGGGGCCTAAAATGACAGCCCAAGGTTGTCATGGCCTCTGTCTATGACAAAGTGTTGTAAGTGAATGGTGTCAAAAAACATTGGCCTACAACTCTTAGGCCTCCTATGTGTAAGGCCATACCTAATAACTAGTAATAACATAATAGGAAGCCATTGTTATAGACTATGATATCTACAACATGAAACTATTCATAAATAAAAAAAATTGTATAAAAGACACAGAAACCTTGGGTTGTAGTTTTTGACACCACTTTTGACAACTCTGTGTTTTCAGTGTAGTAGGAAAAACATTGATCAGTAGACTGTGAGTTTGGAGAGTTTAGGGTGGGTTTGTAAATGGAGGGTATTTCTATCAAGAGGTTACCAAGTTGCTGTTTGTTAATTGATCAATGATGGTTCGAAGTGTTGCTATGGGCGTGATTCGTTTCCTTCGAAAACGTTAACTCTCTTAGAGATGTACGTATTCTAATATCATTCTGGAATTATCATTCCATAAATCAAAGGGATACATCTTGTAACAGATCCTTATATTCTAGGCAGCAGGAACGCGTTTTCAATCAACAGACAACTTTAAAACTTTGAAAATTTAGGGATTTTGGAACAAGAAGCCAATGATACATTCCCAAAACAAGCGTAAAAAACTAATTCCTCAAAAAAAGCAAAAAACACCCGATTCAAGTTTCCAATAACGATCCAAGCAACGAATCACATACTAAAACCAAAGAAATTAATTAATGCCAATAAGCAGTCTTCAATAACCGGAAAAAAAGATTAGGTTTTTGCCAAGGCAAACGCCAGTTCAACACCTGCTGGGACGCTTTAATGTCAATGAATCAGTTTAAAAACGTGACCAGGTAACCACTGTCATCGGTATCCACGATCTCATGAAGCCTTTGAGGTCTGCCGACGCAACATGTTCCCGTAGAAACTCAATGAGGGGTCGGAGCGGCCTGAATTTTACAACAGACTTACCAAATCCAGAGAAAACCTACTTATCAATAAGAATATAGGTTGGTTGGTTTGTTATTGGCTGCTTTAAACCCTAATTAAAGGGAGCCAAAAGCAATGTTGTGTCAAAATATGACAAAATTTTGCAAATTCAAATAACTATGAAAATACATTCTAATAGTCTAACTATAGCCATTGGTTCAGTATAAATCATGATAACTAGATATAACTTGCCTTAAATTCCATAATACTCATGTCATTTATGCCTATATTTTACCACAGGCCTAGTTTATGGCCATAGAGCATATTTCAATAGTTAACTGAATTTGCAAAGTTTTGACCCAACATTGCTTTTGGCTCCCTTTAAGTGCAAGGACCATATCAAGGGCAGTGATGGTGATTGGATCTATGAGAAGGTAGAGATTATACCACTACACTTTTACTGAGGCAGGTGTTCCTTAACGTGCCTGGTCTCCATAAGAATTTTCTTTGCATGATACAATGTTTTGGATACTAAACTTGGAGACTAAATGAACTAAATTGTAATCATTTGACCTGTAAGTCGTTATATACATACATGTCTGCATGCATGCATACACTATACTGTTCCCTTTGTCCTCACTGTTAAAAGAAATCCGTAAATTTTACAGTTATTTACTTGCAACTTATGTTGCCTGACTTATAGGCCTACCATAAATTTAACAGGTGACAGTAATTACTGTGCGACCATAGTTTTTACAGGTGAACATGGATAAAAACCATTCATTCTTATGGATAAAACCCATTTAAATTTAACAAAAACATACCGTAATGTGTAAAAAAGAAAAACATAGATTTTACTGTAAAACACTGGTACGGTACTATGCCATACAGTTTACACTGGATGTAATCTTAACAACATTGAATGTTTTATTTTTCCTGTAATCACACTACAGGATGATTTAGCCAATAACCAAGTACGTCCTTCCCTCTTGGTTTAGCTTTGCATGGGTTGTTCGATCGTTAGAGGTAAAACCTAAAGGGCTATAGCTGATAAGGCCATATGATATAGGCCAATGAGGTCATTATCTTAATGATGCTACAAAAGCATAAAAATCTAACATTTTTTTGTTACAAAGTTCCAAATTTCAAAGAGTATAAAAACTATTTTTACTAATCATGGCCAAAAATAGGGAAGGCAAACTGCAAACAACTACTACTGATAGTACCACTACTGCATAGTAGTAATTTGATAGCTTGACTAGCGGATTCTAGAACCTGGTACCCCTCACATTTAAAGCCTATGCTCTACCACTGAGCTATGGAGGCCTGTAGGTAGACAGAGCCCAGCTGTGCTACTTAACTGAATAAATGGGGGTATGAAAGTACTGACCTAAACTCTATCATTTGTCAAGAACCAGTGTTCAGCCATTTGCCCCAGTGCACCATGGAGGAGGTGGGCAATCCCAACTCCAATGGCAGACATGATCTCTCCTACTACAAACTTCTGTTGCTGAGTGTTATACCTAGGTCTGTCTAATGCTGAGCACCAGTTGGGAATATTGGTCCCACTCAATGGTGCTGACTATAACCCATGTGCACTGCATGCAGTCCAAGTAAGCTCAGTTGGTTAGGCGTCTACCTTGATTGTGGAGAATGTGGGTTCATATACCAAAGTGTCAATTTTTCATACCAGTATACAGTAGATGTTATGTGTTTAGATTATAAGCATTGCCAGCCCGATACAAGTGTAGAAGTTATAAGTGTTGTTTTGAATAGATATGGTTTAATGTATTTAGATTATAAACATGTTTATACCTTAAACACGTTTAAGTTATAACCACCATTTTAAATAGTGTTGTGCCACCTGTTGTTAGAATCTGTGAGTGTTCCTAAATAGGGTATATTACTGTAAAGGTAATTTCTGTAACATATACTGTTATCTACTGTTAATTACAATGATATTACAGTAGTACCTTAATGCCGTGTCCCCACTTGGGCGACTAACGGCGGTGACCAAGGATGAAATATTGGTCGCCAGGCGACTAACCCGTTGCCGGGCTACTAAAAAATTAGTCCCCATGTTGGGACGCTCTTGTTATTAATCTGCCAGCAACTAGAGGCCACTAGAGGACTCTTTACTATGTCGCCCGGTGACCAACTGATCACCTGTGGCCATAGGAAGATATTAAAGGTGTCAAATATTTTGCTAGAAAACCACAGCGATTAGTGGCTTAGTCGCCAGATATCACAGCGCCAATGTGAAGTTGATCGCCGGGCTATTAACCATCTTAGTCCCCCGGCGACCAAGGAAATCTAATCGCCCAAGTGGGGACCAGGCTTTAAATGAAATACGGTATTAAACTGTAGATTTACAGTATATAACCGTCAAAGTAACGGTTATTCTTTACAGTGCAGCTATACTCTTTCTAAAGTGTTAACGCTGCAGTAGTGTAGTTGGGTGCATTGATCCAAGTCCATTACTGAATTGTTGTCTCCAGGTATTATCATGATGTGCTATGAAAGAGCCTCCCGTCTTCCCGCCTAAGCCTTCACGTCGCATTATAGGATAGTTTTGCCCGAATCGGCTTTGTCAAGGGAAGTGCAGGGAAGATATCCATTCTATTTATATAAGAAATATCACATGAAGGACTTGTAGTGACATCCTGGGCATTCAAAAACCATTTATAGACATGAGAGAAATTCTAACACAGAACTATTTCAAATGCTTTCCCTGGTCGTACATTCATCCATTAGAGTTACTTGTCACACCCTTTCTAATATGACTCGGTAAATATAATAATATGTCCACTCTCATAGGTCATAATAAAGTCTATCCTTTAAACTTAAAATACAAAAAGCAAAATACAAAAAATCTAATCAAATACAAAAAATCTAATCAGTGCCAGGCTTGAAAGGTCTCTCACATGTCTTCTACTTTAATGGGCTGCTACAACTGGGTTACAATTTGGGACGATGGAGGGTTCCATTCCCATTAGAACAAAAACAGTCCCTAATTTAATTTCATGGGAGAACAGCTTGAACAAAAGGAATCGATGTCACAAGCCTTACTCCAGCTCTCCATATCGGTCTTGAAACCTTTCATTCATTGTTACTCAAGGCATGGAGAGCGTTCTCAATACATTATGCTTCAGTAAATTAATCCTCATCTAATTAGGTCTTTTGTGGCCAATGCTAGTTCGACCTCAATTTTTAAATTCTCATGTTTCCTTGAAGACAATAGTCGTACTAATGCAAGTCATTCGACCTCTTTGGCTGAGTTGCAGAAACTTCAAGCTATTTCTAGAAATAAGGTATTTCCTCAGTAAAAAGGGACTTTGACAAGTTAATTGGGCCTACGTATAATAATCTATGACCTCAACCCTATAAATCGGATCTATTCATACATACACTGAGACACTAGGCCTTTATAATTAGCTGTTTCGGCCAACACATTACAGAGTTAATTGGGTGTCCCAACGATTATGGGAAATTTGGTGTGACATATTTCAAGTAACTGCAGAATAATTATATACAGCTCAATGAACAATGTTGTCTGTAAAATTTACACTGGCTGATAACTTCCTCTAACCTTCACTATTTAATAGTGAAGGTTAGAGGAAGTTATCAGCCAAGGGCATTTTGAAAGATCTAAAACAGTTGCAATTTTGGAATTGCACAAGGAATTGCACAATACCTTTTTAAAGGCTTTAAAGACAGCTTAAAGACAGTTAAACCGCATCAATAATTAATGATGGTTCTTGGTTCGTATTAAAGGTGGTACTTTATCGCGTAACCATCGTAGTAATCTCTTATCATTGTTTCCCTTAATGATATTTAGGCCACAGGAGATCAATTAAATGGACTAAGAGACCTTCTCTAATTACCTAATGTCAACGAAAATAAAGCTATAGGGCTTACTCAAAATCGTTCTGTACAACCCAGGCTTAGCAGTACCCCCTTATTTTCAGAACGCACGGAATTCTGATCTATGTTTAGCAGTCACTCGTTGCTCATGCGCAAGCAAGCGCATGACATTTCCTCTCCTGTGCAGTTCGGGTCCTCACCGGAAAGCCCTATGGTGCATGTGTGTTGTTTGGCCGGGGTGGGTGAAGAGATCAGGGGTCAAGGGGTCAGGACCCCACCACTACACGTGTCCCAGTCACGTGATGTATGGGTGACACAGACGTCACGATCTCCGGGTGACGTCACGAGGGAAGCGGTTGCCTAGCAACCATCTCATTACTCTCTGCAGGAATACTGCCATAAACTGGGTTATCTCTTCCTTATACACATCCGGCCTTTTGTCCGTAAATCGAGCAGGTCCCTTGTTGTGGTCAATCTGGCCCCAAAGCTCGATGGATGCTATTATAAGAAGTTTAGATTAGCGGCATTCTCTATTGTGGGACTGTGTCTCCAAGGTCAAATATTATATGGCTAGCCCACGGCCACCTTGAGACCTTCCTTGCCTCATGGCGGCTCTGCTGTTCCCTTGATATATACATATATCCCAATATATCTATCTATCGGATGGCGCTTGGGGTTTGTGTATGCCATTCTGGACCGGCAGCACAAAATTGGAAATCCGTTATTGCGGTGCCAGGGATCTACCTACTGAGCTATGATTCAGATGTCCTGTTGCACCTGCGTCCCCACAGAGGCCCCCAAATGTCATGCTTCCATTGTACATTCCTGATTTCCTTGAGTAGAATATGTTATTGATCATCTATAGGTCCCGTTTCCCATTTTGCCATTTTCTTAACGATTTCGATTTCGATATTTTAAGTATCATGTTCACATATCACAAGGAATGGTAAGAATGTCCTGTCAATATGCACCACTACTCCCACTATGCACCGCTCGACTGCCGTGCGGGTGATAAAGCCGATATTTACACACGCACTCCTCCTCAAAACACACTGCTCAACAAGCCATGTGGGTAGTAAATGAAAAGAAGGGAACATTTGCATAAAGGACAGCCATTCTCCCATACCTTAGTTGTGGCAGTATGTATGACTACCAGATGAGCGGATGGGCTCAGTGAGATTGATGCTAGCGGACAGAAATAGGTTCTTGGTGAAATATGGCTGTTTAACCCTCCTCCGACAAGGTCAGTTGGCGGTTACTGGGGGAATCTGTTTCCATCTGCTGGCATCGGGCCTTTGGAGTTGAGACTGGTTTTAAAAAACATGTTTCTTTTTATTGTATCTCATCATGCCGCTCACTGACAGTGTAATCAGATTAAGGAAACAAGGCCACTTTATTAAACAAAAAGGTACCAAGTGTTTTGGAATCCGATTGGGACCAAATACCTACAATGGAGAAGTTCAGATGGGTTTTGATGGGGGGCTGACAGTAGTCTAAACTGGCTTTGGATCAGTCAGGTCGGATGCTGAAAGCGGGGGAATATCTTGGGTTTTACCTAAATGGCGGGGGGAAATCAACAATGCAATTTTACATGACAGTGAGCCGTCTTTCATAGTATAGTTAATTTTTGATTTGTTGTCTTCTTCAATATGAGAATGATATGATTTCTTATGGAAATATAGATTTCCTGAAAACAGGCATCCTCAAGATTCCGAAACGCCCTTCAGATCACTCTTTCTTTACTCTTTCCTCAGAAATTACTTTTCCAGATAAGAACCCCAACTAAAATATAGCATGGAACATGTTTCGTTCCTCAAGCAAACCAAAGTGTAAAAGATGAACCCAAATTCCAAGGGTAAGAACCAGAAGCAGCTAAAACAAACTGACCGAGATTGGGATACTGCGATTGAAACAGATTCTATACGTTCTACATAAATTATACATACATATCTTTAACATCATAATTATGTTACATGGTACATGGAATATATCATACATATGATGTTAAACATCGTGGAAGAGAGAAAATTGCTATGCGATTTTACACCATAATACATTTTATCAAGGGAAATCCTCGCGTAGGTTATGTATATCCGCTCCGATATGTGAGGCGGAGGCCCTTCCCCCGTGACTTGTTACCCCCATCGATCTGTCCGGGAAGGAGACGCCTCTCTCCCCGACTGATACTAATGGGACCCTAGACCCTTAACTTCGACATAGCGACATGGACATTTATCAAAACAGACATGACTAGTAACATGAGACACGAGTGAAAAAAACATGAGGTATTTTATTCTTTAAATTCGACATGGGACATGATAACCTCTTGTAAAGGACAAGCAACATGGGTGGTTATGTCACAGGTGATATCACAATTTCCAAAGTTCATCTTGCGAAATAAGGACCCCCCATGAAAGGCCCCACTAATACAAGCTGGCAACCAAGATGGCAGGAACAGGCTGAGGCCACATGACAGAGTGACATGCCATCTAACGGCAATGATTGGCGTCGTCCGAGGCTTCTTCCGTGACCACATTGGCTAGATTAGACCAGCATTAAATGCTAACAACTTAGGTTTCGCTGCTTTTTACCTCTCACATTTGCCGGGACCATATAGGACGGCCCTGCGTGAAATGCCCTTGAATGGCTTCACAATATACGCGACAATATGGGTTGGGACGACTGTGTTTAGGCCGCGAGATGTTAGTAGTATATAGAACTGGAGATTTTACACAAAATACATCAAGTATAATTTGTAAGCTATGTTGTGTATTTAAAGATGATTGGTATTGTTGAAGCAGCGCGGACAACGTTCAACTAGCAAGTTATAGATAGATGTCATGAAAAATGATTGTTATTCAATCTGAAGTGTTAGGTGCCCTTCAGTGTAATACTAATGTAAAACACAAACTGCCAAACAACAGTTACCGGTGATAAGGTTGTTCTACAGTAGTACTTATGTCTACAAAGTAATATGTGTGACTTTCCAACAGATAAATTATCTGATTTATGAATTGATTCATTACTCATTTATGAAGAATTCTTGCAACTACAGATAGCCAATTTCTTAGGTTTGACCTGTAGGTAAGCCTAGATCAGGTTGCATGTGCATGCTGGGTAATATGTCGACA
This sequence comes from Lepidonotus clava, assembly GCA_936440205.1. NCBI lineage: Eukaryota > Metazoa > Annelida > Polychaeta > Phyllodocida > Polynoidae > Lepidonotus > Lepidonotus clava. The sequence continues at coordinate 29,816,250 of OW387135.1, forward strand.
AATTATAAGAACTTAGCATAACAATTTTCATTCAACATGATGAAAAATTAATGGTCATTATAATAAAATTACCAGTAACTTTTCTTAATCTGTATTCATAAACATTTAATATTTCGAAGTTGTTTGACAATGTATACATTTCACCCTACATAGTGGTATACTGTAGTTCAGTTGTGTTTATTGTCAAAGTTGATTATGACGACTGAACCCCTTCGCAGCCCCGACCCTAGCCAGACCGTTTCCGACTTGCCTTTTGACGAGATAACAGTTCCCCAACACCTCGCGTTGACACCGAGCAGGGTGTTTACAGATGAGAGTTGTGCATGCCGATGCGAGATGTCCTTTTATTAGGACAGGTCTTAGTTATCAGTTTTTGAGCCGACACTTTCTGAGAGTGCATACTTAGCACGGATATCTGTTCAGAAACACATGGCAATTCACACGTCATGTGAAACTTCGAGTAGAATGTAAATGGACAAGGTAAACTTTGAGGGGTCTGTAGAGGTTTGTCACGATTTTTGCGGTTTGAAGCTAAAAGTTTGATAAATAGACCTGTCCACTTTGCCAGCTAGCCCACCCCTTATTTCTATGATATCAACATTTCTAGGAAAATGTTCATCATACTTGATTCACAGTGATTTCCCTAGTAGTATTACCCAAAACTAAACTTTATAAGCTTTACTTTAAATAATTATGATGATAAATATGTAGCTGTAGGACTGGAAAGCAAATGTGGCATTTTCCCAAAGGGAACAGTGTTAAAGCCCTTCAGCTTTGCTCACAATGTCCAACCATAAAATCACAAAAACATACCTTATGTTGGTTCACCTAAAATGGAGGTAATTACCTAATTGAGAGAAAATAATAACTCATCTTCATTTATCAACACCTTATTGACTTAGAAAACATAAGCAGCTGATAAGTACTAACTAATTCACTCAGATTTGTGTCAGTGCCTGACTTTGTAAAAACTGCAATTAGCCTATGTCCGACCTCTGTATCATGCCAGCAATATCCCAAAGTGGACAGGTCTAACTGCAGACCCTTACTGCAAATATTTTGAGGTCTCATATAGGTTACTTATTCCTTATATACTGTTTATTGTCGTTGTAGGACGGTTTGACCCCCCGAACAGTAACTACACAGTGGAGGCCGCCAGGTCCCTGCTGGTAATCGTCAATTCCGAACCCTCAAGTCACAGCTGGGAACGATTTAAGTCTCTTGTGGACAGGTATAACGAGCGGCCGCCTTTCAGCTTCCCCAACCCCTTCGGATTGAAGAAATCCGTAAGCCATCATTACTTAAACAAATACTTCTCTAGGTATCAATAAATCCAATTTTCCAGTGTCTCATTACGATTGATAACGACACAAAGTCCTAAAGAAAAAAACATCATCCAAGGAGTGAAAATAGTATGATTCCTATAGAAGACTTTTCAAAGTAGTCCTATTTATTGATAGCGATTAGAAAATACTTCACATTTGCCCTTTACATATTATGATAGTGTAACGTTCTCTGGTAAGTCGGGGTTGCCGATTCTTACAACAGAGGAACGTGGGGGTTGTTCGGGTCTCGGGGCGGACGGGGAATCCGGGCCAAGAACCGAGATGTGTTTTTAGAGTCGTGCCTCGCGCACGAGGGGGGGGGGCTGAGCGAATCGGTCGGGAATCGGCGCTGCGGGGAAGGGAAATTATGGTAGGGGTACGGGTCGGCCGGGGTTCGTCTCGCTCTATCTCCCAGACCAGCATTCACCCCCACCAGGCGGTCCACCCCGTGGTTCCGGTCCGCGGGGCCGTCGGGCCGTCGGTCGCCTATTGTTTGGTAGCGTGGGGCCGAGCCTGCCGCGCCCTCGTCCCCGCGGACTTCGTTCCTTCGTCTCGCCCTTCATGCTTTCGTGCCATGCCGCGCCTCGGCTTCCGGGACGGTTTCAGGCCTTCGTGCCTTACTTCGGTCCTTCGTTCCTCGTTCCTCGGGCCGTCGGGCCCCTACCCTAAGTTCCTCCTATTTATCTCGAACTTCGACTATTTTATCCTAACTTCTGGTTAATTGCTCGGATCGGCTCATCTTAGCGGTTGTTTCAGGAAAGAAGACACGTCTGGACACAAGGAGAACTGTTAAAGAACTCTGTTTATTCGGGCCTCACCGCCCCTTTATATACCCAAGAGGTCAGCTCTGATTGGCTGCTTTCAGTCACGTGATCTACAACTGACGTCACTTCCGGTTTACATTCTCGTTTCCGGTTTACATTTCACTTCCGGTTTACATATTTCCGGGTCTCGTTCCTTTACATTTTCGTTCCTTTATACTTTCGTTCCTTTACATATTCGTGCCTCTTTTTTCGGGCTTTTTACACTTTCGCTCATTCTTACATATTTCGTTCTTTTACACTTTCGTTCCTTTTCGAACATATATACCTTTTATAATATTACCTTATTTTCTCTTATTTTGATCTCTACATATTTGGATGAATAGCCGTTCATCACAATAGCGTCATTAATAAGTTTAGCCTGGCATACCAAATTTGTGTTTTCTTCATGCAATTGTTACAGGCATGCCTACATGGTAGAAGTACAGCTAATATTGATATCATATACTCCATGGCAGATCACTGAGTACGCAGCCTACCTATTTGATGCCGTGGTTCAATACGCCAAGGCTGTGAGGAAGGTATTGGATGAGGGGGGTTCTTTCACCGATGGGGAACGCATCATCAGCAAGGTCCAAGGAACGTCCTTCAAAAGTAAGTACGGCTACAAACTATATCACCTATTTCAAACCATTTTTGCCACCTCTGCATGCCACAATTTTACCCAACTGTTTACCTTGACGATCTGTACTTTTTAAGTATAAGGACGCGATGATAACTAATTGCGTCATGTCACACCACCTTCCCTGTATCTGTTTAAAACAATCACCACAGTTCTCGCCTGGCCTCGCCAGAAGTTAAGAAGATGATCCTTGCCATTTAAACTAATTCTAATGGGATTCCATTAGCACGATGTCTGCAAATACAACCAATAGGCCAATCTTAAGAACGACTAATTGCCAACTGTAAATACAAGTGCAAGGGAATGTGATGCAAGTATTACAAGAAAAAAACAAATCATTTTCCGGAAAAACTCAATCTGTTTAGAATGGCTGTGATAACTACTAGGCGATTGCATTTTGGCTCTAACTTAAAAGGCTATATATTACACGTGTCCATTTTGCTATACCAGTCAGAAAAATCGTTGAATTTTATATAGGATTTGACGGGCCCATGCAAAATTTTGTGAGAAAATCAAACAAACACAAAATCGGCATGATCAGAATCAGTGAGTGGAACATAGGCGTTAGTAGGCCCAATAGGGAGTGTTCGCCAATAACGGCTGGAAGTGAGTCTAGCCGGCCACCACACTGCCTGTAGTGTTGATTACAGGTACAAGCAGTGGCCACTGGTGCCATGCCTCACTGCACAGATCACAGGTGCCAGTGACCGCTGGTCAAGGTATGTTACCTGTATATACCTGGCTGGTACCAAGCAGGCCCTTTTGCACCGCTATTTGGTCGTACATGCCCTATTGTTACAGTCTTAACTTACTTCTGATCGATCCTTTTTTCTATCTATTTCGTAGGTGTACAAGGATGGCTGAACCGTTTTGATGAGAATGGGGATGCTCAGGGAAACTACACCGTTCTCTCCTGGGCACCCCACCAGAGCGAGTATAGCATCTATGGGATGATTCCAGTCGGTCATTTTCAACTGATTGAGAACGAAACCTTACCGGTGAGTCAGCCGTGTTGCTGTGCTGGTGTACTCTATTGTAATGAGTAGAAGGGCAGGACCACCAAAGCTACCCTGTCAAATGTTTTGTATTGTACAAAATCATCGAGGCATAAACTTGGTCAGATAATTCTTTTGTGTATGGTCGTGTTCCTAATTTAGATCCAGTATGTGATAATTATCTCTCAATTAGCCCGGGGTCTTGACACCTGCTAATCACCGTAACTGCCAGACAATTCGTCACCTGCCTTCTTATAGGCTATCTACCCGTGGAAGTCAATGTCAGTATTGCTCTGGTCAGGGCCTATGCACCCTGATTGACCAGTACCCCCTCCAATACTAATAAGTCCACTTGTGGTCTGTTGAATGAAGAAGCAGCAGGGCTAGGGGAGGATTGACCAGTACCCCATCCCACACCTACCTACCAGCCATCGATATCAGGGCTGCGTTCTTGAGTGCCAATTTTTAACCCTGTTTTGGCTAACTTATATTTTTAGACCCTATTTGAGAGTGGTGCATTCTTGAGTGTGTTCAGTCTGGCTCTCTTAGATGACAGCTAAAAATATCTCTCTAAATGGCATTTAAAACCGTTCTCAAGTGCACCAGAAATAAGTCTAAGTTAGCTGAGAACGGGCTATTTTTGGCTACAATGTAAAACACCTCTCAGCCAACAATAAGTGTCTATGAATTTGTACAAAAATGTGAAACTACTAAAGAATGTGTTGAAACATTAGAAAAAAGTGCTATATTCTGAAAGCTGAGATGTTATGCTAGAGTTACATGTAAAAAACACTACAAAAATCTTAACTTAAAACATAACAAATACTGTTTAGAAAACCTCTGTCCCATTTTCAGTGAAGACAGTGTCTGTATGCTAAGATACCTCTGTTATGCACAACTTACTGGGGCACCTGAAATGATTATGTAACACTGGTGCCAGTGGTCGTTGAGACCGGTGCCAGCAATTGTAGCCCCTCAATAGACAATGATCCTTCACCTGTCAATCACAATTACCTGTCTGCCCACTGTCTGGGTGCACCAGAAGGGCTCTGACCATGGTCATGCTCTAATGCACACACTTCAATTTTTTCTTGACACTTTTTGGTATCTAAATTATTATGAAATAGGTGAAATCATATCCCAATGGAAAGCCACAGGAGTAAGCTAATTTTTGACATAGCTTATACATAAAAATGATCTAATATTTCATGAGAAAATATGTGAAATATAAAAATACATGTGTTTTCAATGTGCTAAGGGAGGAGAAGGTCCCTCAGGAAATATTAGCCCTGTGTGTGTATTGCACCAATTGCCCTTAACCCAATCAGGCCTGACTTATTTTTGGCTCTTGGCAACACCCACAGATAACTTGGCCAGTTAAAAATAAGTCTGCTAAGCCAGCAATGGGGTTGAGTCAGGAACGCAGCCCAGACCCTGGGATAGGCTCTGGACACTCTGAGGTTACTTCTCAGATTTCTTCTGAGATGCACTTTGCATTAATTCCTTTCATCGGATAAGACGATTATGTGACGTTCTCTGGTAAGTCGGGGTTACCGATTCTTACAACAGAGGAACGTGGGGGTTGTTCGGGTCTCGGGGCGGACGGGGAATCCGGGCCAAGAACTGAGATGTGTTTCTAGAGTCGTGCCTCGCGCACGAGGGGGGGGCTGAGCGAATCGGTCGGGAATCGGCGCTCGATGTCAAACGGAGGACTGCGGGGAAGGGAAATTATGGTAGGGGTACGGGTCGGCCGGGGTTCGTCTCGCTCTATCTCCCAGACCAGCATTCACCCCCACCGGGCGGTCCACCCCACGGTTCCGGTCCGCGGGGGCGACGGGCCGACGGTCGCCTATTGTTTGGTAGCGTGGGGCCGAGCCTGCCGCGCCCTCGTCCCCGCAGACTTCGTTCCTTCGTCCCGCCTGTCATGCCTTCGTGCCATGCTACGCCTCGGTCTCCGGGACTGTTTCGGGCCTTCGTGCCTTACTTCGGTCCCTCGTTCCTCGTTCTTCGGGCCGTCGGGCCCCTACCCTAAGTTCCTACTATTTATCTCGAACTTCGACTGTTTTATCCTAACTTCTGGTTAATTACTCGAATCAGCTCATCTTTAGCGGTTGTTTCAGGAAAGAAGACACGTCTGGACACAAGGAGAACTGTTAAAGAACTCTGTTTATTCGGGCCTCACCGCCCCTTTATATACTCTAGAGGTCAGCCCTGATTGGCTGCTTTCGGTCACGTGATCTATAACTGACGTCACTTCCGGTTTATATCTTTCGTTTCCGGTTTACATTTCACTTCCGGTTTATATCTTTCCTGGTTTCGTTCCTTTACATTTTCGTTCCTTACATATTCGTTCCTTACATATTCGTGCCTCTTTTTCGGGCTTTTTACACTTTCGTTCATTATTACATATTCGTTCCTTACATATTCGTGCCTCTTTTTCGGGCTTTTTACACTTTCGTTCATTATTACATATTCGTTTTTATAATATTACCTTATTTTCTCTTATTTTGACCTCTACATATTTTGGATGAATAGCCGTTCATCACAATTATAAGGAATTCATCTTCCCTTTTTCATGTCCCTGGTGTTACACACAATATCGCTTTTTATGCACTCCCATCCATTATTCATTGGTCATAAAATACATTATTGACATTAGATAATAGTCTATATATTTATCCATAGATCGGTTTTATGCCTGCTGTCAGGAGTATATTGTACATAATAATATTATGTACACTATAATATATTAATGATATCATCCTTCATTTTTCAGGAGTTTTATATGCTGGAGAACAAAACGATATTGTGGGTGAGCGGGGAACCTCCAGTGGATGAACCCGAATGTGGATACAGAAATCAGCACTGCATCCCAGAACCAAGTAGGTAAACAGTAATATGATTCGATTATGATATGAAGGGTTATAAAGGTGTGGTGTCGGGAGTTCACTGACTTTTGTCCCTGTGACCTACTAATGGGGTCAGCCGCTGCCTTGTCCTTGTGCCCAGGCATGGAATGCACGAGGAACAAGAGAAAGGGGATTGGTTCTAGAGGTCATGCCTCATGCACGAGGGTTGATTGCATAGCAACGCTGGGAGCGAGTGAAGGCCTGAGACTTGTGCTGATTGGTCATTACAGGTCACATGGTTGTTGTGACACGCTATGATGTCACTTCCATGGCCAGTATCATCTTTTTCATACCCAATTAATCGTGATCTCATGCATGCTCCTTACTCTTGTGCCACATCCCAAACACTCATGCCAAAGGGAAACCTTAAAGTTTTCATAGAATTACTCGTATAATCACATATATACATTTATCAGCTATAAGCAAACAACTTGTATGAGACTATAACATGCTTTCACTACATTAATTGGTCTCCAAAACGTCGTACCCTGAGTATTGCAGGTCTCTCAACATTCGTACTACTAGATTCATCACATAGGCTTAAAGCCTATATTCTACTATGTGACGTTTCTCTGCGGTAGTTTGAGCACAATCACAAGCAGTGATACAGAAAAATAGGCAACGCCAAAAGATGTTAGTGAAATATAGGCCTATGGGCGATATTGCTGCAAATATGCATTGACAGCTGCAAATATATATCTCAAGCTAAAATAAGAGGTGGACTCTCTAGGAAATTGCTGTTGGTAGCTGATGGTAGCAGTTCAGAATCAGTATGTACACTCCAGTCTTTGTTGATTTCCAACGTATTCCGCTTCGATAAAATTATCCATATTTTTTTAAACTATATTTGGGATAATTGAGACAGTTTTGCGCAATATTTCCTGCCAATGTTTCCCGATGGATTAAGTCAATTGATAGTGTAAGACCACCCAAAAAAGGGGGGCTTGTCTTGCAGTGATGAGGATATAATACTCTCATCCTGAGTCCTATATGTGTGAGCGTTGTCTGCAATTACACGCTGAATAACCCCAGCCAAGGGTGATGGATGGTAAAGGAAAGTTGTTTAGCATGATATGTTTGCACACAGATAATGAATTTATGGAGATGGTCCCAGTCTGCGGACATGATTCAGCAATATGCGGCGGGCCGCAGAGGCACGCCAACAGCCATTACACGTGGGACGGCCCATCTATTTCCATCAAGACCCCATATACAACGCAAAGGATGCAGCAAGTACAGCTAAGGCGCTTGGCTCAAACTATGCGTTATATGCTCATCCGCCCTGAGACCTATGTCATAACGTTATCCGTATGTATATAAGACTCCTGGGTCTGCAATGACACACTGAGAATTTAGTTTATAATTATATTTTGCTATGTACTTTAGGCCTTGATGAAAATCGACAGTTTTTGCACTTAAAAGTCTGTTGGGATAACTCTAAACCTTCGACATACTGTACTGACACTAGCGGAAGAATATACGATTTTGTAAAATCTGAGATGGGTTAAGTCTAGATAAAGAGAGTTTATAAGCAATTGGTAGGAGTTGTTCTTCATGGTTTAAAACACTCACCTTACCAGCACTACCATTTTTTCTGAGTTGTAAATTGAAAATTGGCCTGCGAAATCTCCCTATGAGAAACATGCCTTAAGAACATCTCAGTATAAAATATGTATTCCTATGTGGCAATTACACCTCTTGGAAACAATTTATTTTGCCGCAAGAAAACGTTATGCGCTAGACCAATGACTAAAGCATTAGAACATGACAATAGTCCAGCTTTCAGACAGAGTAAGACCAAGGATCCATCATCGAAGCTTTACGTATTGATAAGAGGGAGGTTCGTTTACGAGGCAGGGGTTATTTGAGGTTGACCTGAGCGATAATGAGGCACTTGTTAACGATCTATTGGTGTAACCTCGGCCGTAAATGACCTGTGTATGACATTAATTGCAACAAGAAGGCACGAGAAAGCAAATTAATAGCCAGTTGCCGCCGAAATTGAAACAAATTTAGATTCTGAAAAAATTGGCTCAGATACTAAAGATCTAGCCATATTTAAAAAGGTAGTTTCTATTAATGTAATTATGATAAACATCAGATGCTTACTGACATGTAACAAAAGTAGCAAAAGCCCTACGAAGCAATGACAAAAATGACCGAAAATAGTTTCCTAATCAAAGTGAAAACTACAACTTTCAAGAGATTCATATTCGTGCCAACAAAACGTTGCACTGATCTCTGCCACATTTTCAAATTGATATTTCTGCCTGTGCTATGTGTGTCTTATCGAAGTCTGTGTGGGAGCTATTTTGACTCAATCTTATACAATGTACAGTGCGTATTCAGGGACTTTGATCCTTCAGAAGCTCTAATTCACATATTCGAACTCTTATCAGGGGAAACTGTCTCGGACACTCGGCCCTCAGCAAGAAGGATTTCTCAAACGAAGAGAAATTGTCACTAGTGATAGTTCCAATTGCCAGCTAAAAATACCAAAGGCATTGCCTATTTGTCTTCCCCACGTGTTGACATTTCTATTCAATCATCCCTTATCGATCCTATTTGAATGCCAAGGCCATTCATGTTGTACTTAGACTCTCGCTGTCAGATGGGATCGGCTTTGACAGACATGACCCTGGACTTTACTGGAAATGCCCTTACCTAAAGATCTCTTCCCACAGACTAAGGTCTGATTAAGAGTAGCCAGGATTACGGTCACCTATCTCCATGATCATTTATGACAGCAGAGAAATAATTGAAGCGATAGATAGAGTTGTGGACTTGACTGATGAAACTAAGTAAGTAAGCCTATGTGGGTGACTCGAGAGTGGATCTGCCTTTACAGATAGCATGGTGCAAGAGCTATAGGAGCTGAACCTAAAGGAAACAGCCTTTAAGAAACTGATGCCACGCTAGATACAACTATATCGACTCGGGGCCATCTTGATAAAACTGTCAGGTAGGACTTGAGACACCCCCTATAGATAATAGCGGGTATTTTCGTAGGCTGTGTGGGCTCCGTCGAAGCATGTAGCCCCGGTGGGCCATGATGAACTGATGCCTGGCCGCTATAACCCGGCCACCATTACAAGGCCACTTTTCCCGGGCCACTATTACCCGACCTGTCAGAGCAGGACGTCCCCTGTAATCAGCTTATTAGCGAGCTGCTCCCTTATTGGTCCGCCTGTTTGTTCGCCATACTTACCGGCTAAGGTGTCCACTGAGCTGCTCACGGGACGTACAAAATGGGCGTGTGACCGGGGTGTGAAAAGGACCCAGAGTGCTTCCTGACGGCCTCGCCAGGGCACTGTTACTACGGGGGACTTAGTGTAGTCGGCAGGCTGAAGCCGAGTTGAGATAGGTTGGTTGATATTGTCACATCCCCTGCTTAAGACTGTACATATTATCTGCGATCCAATGCAGATCAATCATGCTTGTCCTCCCAAAGATGGGTACAGGCCAAGTTACCCTTTGTCATTGGAATATTGGATATGATATCTCATAGCGATGTGGTCCGCAACTGTCATGGTGAGTGTTATAGTTCATCAAACATGCGTACGCACTCTGGAATTGCCCATATGAGTAAACAACTTTCTCTATATGATTAGCTGATGATCAACAAAATGATATGCTCCTTGGGTATAAGTGAGGACTACTTTTGAAAACTGGTATCTTAGGAACGTTCACTTCATTAATAGCATGTACCTTTGGAGCATCCATATAAATGACGAAAATTGTTTGCCACTGACTAATCAGCTAAGGCCAAAAGAAATTGTTGTGTTCAGGTAACCCTACCTACCATAAATTTTTGGCTCAACTCTAATAAAAAAAACATTCATAGAAGTTTGCTAAATTCAAAATCTGACATTGCCAGATTCCCTGTCCAAACTTCGAAAAAAAATATAAAACAGTGCCTACCCTATCTTTTCGACATATGTAACCTAAACACAAATATTTTTGTTTTGGCCTAATGGTAAAATCATAAAGCTACAAAAGGTATCAGAGTATGTAGAATACATTACATACATACATTCAGATACTGCCAACTCTTAATGGCGGAGAGCGTGGAGGAGCCTGGGCCTAGATATGTAATCAGCGGGGTGGTATAAGACCCCTACACGGCTGTCATTGCTGTAGGCACCCTCCAGGCGGATTGGGCCTCCTCCCGGCGGGCCGTGGTAGGACCCATTAAGGGGCCCCTGGTCGTTCTACACCCAGGAGGTTAGAGCTGCATTACGGCCCGGCCATGCGGTGCCATCGTCGGGGACGGGCCGTGTGTATGGACTCACCCTGACGTATAAATGAGTTGGCGGCCCATAGAATGTAGCCTCATTAACCTGCCGCACAAAAAGGGGGACAATAATGGGCTCGTCCCTCAGACATCACCCCCTGACCGGAATATTAAGGCCCCATCTCCCCGGCCACAACTCGCTGGCCCAAATTGGCTTGCCGGACGGCCATCTTCCTCAGTGATAAATTGTTAATTGCGTTAGCCATCAGTTGGGTGTACCTGTTATTTCTACTACAGCCTTTCTTTTACATCATTTTGGACATGGCATCGAAGGTGCGGCTCTCGATAGTCATTTTGTATCTCTCGGTAGCCAGAGTTAAACTTTGATTTAAGTAGATACGTTTTTGTAATGTCACCGACGCATCATTAAAATTGATAGCAGTAAAATGTTTCCACTGCAGTTATCTACGCCATCGACTTATAATCTGGTTACGTGTAATCGTACTATATTGCCTAGCCAGTGTTCGACTAATAGAGTAATAAATGAATGTACTTAAAAACTTTTCCGTCCAGGGTATTAAACAGTAAATTGTCCAAGCACTAATGTAATGCTCCGGAGCAATCAAGACACGACAGTTGATCACTATGAACTGAAAATTTATTATTCAATTCAGTAGGTGGCCCATATTTGGTAGATAATAACATAATTTTAATTTGTTTTGAGCTGTGTTTACAGGTCGGTCTGGATCTTTTGTCACAGATATGTGTTTCTTATTATTTGAGGATGTGTTGCAAATATTTGCAATAACTTAAATTATTTGTTTTCAATTCGTCCTTTTTATGTCCTTTCCAGATTACACAACAGAGATTGTACTAGGGGTATTGGGAGGAATCGTCTTCATTGCCTGCTGTATCATTTTAGGAGTCTACAAGTAAGTCTAACAGGTTTCTCAGACTTTGCTCCATGTATCCTGCGCATTAGTCCGATAGGATTCAGCAATTGAACTAATTGTAAAATATGTTAAGGGATTTGGTATTTTCTTGTTATTCTCCCTTGTCGGAAAAGAAATATTGTCTGACTAGTAATAGCCTTCATTACTAGATACGCGAAGCTGTTCAGAAATCCATAACCTGTGATCATACCGAAAGACTTGCCGTTTTTATAGAAGGGCGCAACGGACATTTCCGTGTATTTTCTTTGCAGACAATGGAGGCTTCGACAGGAAATAGAAGGTTTACTGTGGAAAATAAACATGTCGGATATCCAAGGCCTTAACTCCGGACAGTCCGCCATGTACGGAAGCCGGGTAAGTGCATCAATTACAGCACTAAAAGGATTGCCTATAAATTCTGAATTAATCCATTTAAAATTGGGACAGAGTGATACTGCTGCATTAGCCTTCCTTTCACTTTCGGTACGAGTTCTGACTGTCAAACTTCAAAGTCAAAATGTGAAAGGAAAATGGGGGTATCCATTACGTGTGTTTTCGAATGCTGATGAATAAGCTACGTAGTTTTGTATCTGTATGTCCTTGAAATACTCTGCTTGAGTATAGTTTCAGCAAAGTAATTTTTGTCTGCATAATGTGTGCTTAGTCATAACTTACTTTTAAAAAGTAGCATAAAAATTTAATCAATCTGTAGCTAGACGCTCATATGACTTTATTCTAAAACCGTGATTGATGTTTTCAAAGAATCGAATAACAAAGACGAATGACAAAGAGAGAACATCTGATCCAGACAAAGGTCCCAGTGCAGTAAACCAATAACTGTAGAGATCACAGTTGAATATTGCATTATTTAACTAAGCAAACACAAGTGCTCAGTACCGAAAAACCCATGTGCCAGAAAGGGAGCGAGATGAGCTTGTTCAATGCCCTCTTTTCTAATATTTTCTACTATTTTTTGCATTTTATACCGAACCCTCGCACTCTATATTGTTCCTCTAGGCTTGTATTGAAAAGTGGGAGACGGACCGGGGCTAATTAGGCCAAGTTAGCCAATTAGGTGAACGCGCACCAGTTTCCCGGGAAGTGTTTGCTCCTGAATGGCATATTGACCCAAATGCAAACTGACTTTTCAATGGAGTGGAGGAGACCGAAACCCCCGACTTTTCTGAAATCGCTTGGTTCGAGGAAAATTGAGCCAAATGATAGATAAGGGCCTTCAGAAAGGAATACTCTACTACGCAAATTGTTATGCACTTTACTGATGGTATCTTGAAGTCAGCATATAATATCACACTGATTGTACAATGCAAACCAGCGTAAGATGCAAATATCGAATGGCAGTAGCGCTTATCCTATTTCTAAAACTTTCATACGATCATTCTTCTTAACCATCCGCCTACGAAGGAAGAGTCGACCCGTAGAATGGCTATTATATGAATTGAAAATTGAAATGTTTTGCTCAATAAGATGGAAATGTCGATTAAAATTAGATGGAAAAAAATCTCAAGAAGCATTTGTGATTGGTCATTGGGCCTAAACAGTGCAGAGGTCCAGCCTGAAGGAGGACACCACAGCTAGGCCCGGAGCTAGGCATGTCTACACTGCCTCGGTAGTGGGGAAGGCGTTGGCGGTAGAGAGATTATTTCTACCTCAGTAAAACCCGTCCATAAATGTGGCTTAAAAGGAGGTGGCAGCCTCTTGGTAGTGAAAGATTTGAGTGAAATCTCGTGATTAAAGAGGGATCCTACATGAGCATCCTTAAAGAAAGAGTTGAATTAATCCAAGTTGATGCACGGTCGGGGGTGTCGCACCACGCCAGTCTCCCTCTGTAAATCAATGGGAACGGAAATAAGAAGAGGGGGCTAGATATAATTAAGGGTGACCTTAAGGTGAGGGATAAGGGATACTGATTAATAAATGTAACCTACACCAAAACATTCAAAAAGTAAGCTTTAAAACACTGATAAAATAAAAAAGCATGAATTATAAAACCCTGACAATATTTCAAGTTTTACTGAACACGTGTCATCTCAAGGGACAGGACGTCGAAAACAGAGCACATGGGTTTGAGAAGTACCAGAAATACATTGATTTTTTAAAATAAGGTGTCACCCAGTGCTGGGCCCCTGTAAACGGATACTGAGGTATCGAATGAGGACCTGTCAGATGACAGGATATAATCATTACCACAGACATGCGGCAGACGGCTGTGTGGGGGCGCTGCTGTCTCAGCCATCTATCCACCCAGTCTCCACGGTCTTTAGATAACTCAGCACTAATTAATTTCTTTACCAAAGTCTTAAGAGGGTGTCCTGGGCTGTTATGAATTACAGGACCTGAAAAGTGGAGCCATTTTCATGCAAAGGTGTTTGAACAGCGCACCTCCCAATCCGTCGGCGTGGGGTGGTTTAAAACCTGTCCAAAAGGTGTCACGCGATCGTAAGGGGGCCACTGTGGGTGTGCTTAATAGCCTAACAAGATTACAGGATTCCACCCACCTTAAGAGGGGAGAGGGGAGAAGATAACCAAGGACTTCAAATGCGCCTAATTGCGGCGTGTTTCGAGACGTTTGCAGTGTTGAGCTAACACGTATCCGGCTTGTATTTGCCCCAGGTGACGTTAACAACCCAAGGGTCCTTCGACTCCAGATGTTCCCTGGCGCAGATCTTCACTAAGACAGGCAGCTACAAAGGCATCTTAGTCGCTTTGAAGAAGTACACCAAGAGGAACTTTGACCTCACCTCCAGTATGAAGAAGGAAATGAAAATAGTGAGTGTGTCTCTCGTCTGGCTATGGCCTATCTCGTCAACAACCCTCCTCCACAACAAACTTAAACTATCTTGTCAAAGTGCAGTCTTCATTTAGACTACGACATGAATATCAGTTTCTCTTTCGAAGTGAAATACATTACCGAACCTATCAGTTGCTGACATTGAAGAGAAAAACTTGGCATATCGTTGAACATTACCTTGTAAACAACTAGGAGACATTCACTGATGAAATGAAATTACATAACTAGGCATAATAACTAAAATATGTCTTTAACTTAACCATTAAATTTTATATAATTATCTTATCACGGATGTTATAAAAGCTGTATTTGAAACAAGTAGTATAATAACCGTTAGCTTTAAACTCTTAATTTCGTGCTAGATAATAACCTTAAAATTACTTTATACTTCCCAGATGCGTGACATTCATCACGACAATGTCAACTCTTTTATTGGTGCCTGCGTCGACCCTCCAAACTTCATCATCGTCACCGAGTATTGTTCCAAGGGGTCTCTACAGGTGAGTGAAGTCTCATGACCTTATCTGGCCTTACTGGCCTTACTGGCGCTATCTGGCCTTATCTAGCCTTATCTGGCACCATTGTGCAGATTGATTTCATCTGCTCCCAAACGCTCAGAGAGTTTAGAGGTTCCAGACCTATCTGTCTTCATCGTTTACCAAAGTGAGGCGAGTGCAGAGGCTATTGAAACGTTTTAGATACCCCCTAGTCCCAAAGTGCAATGCAATGTTGTAATCAAATACACAACCTAGAGCCATATGTCAGGAGTATATTGCATCACAGTTTGTTGGGTTTCTTTTGTGAAGGTAAGTTAGATTAAACTTTTCTAGTAAGAAAGGTAAAGGTTATGTAAGATTTTATTAGGGATGTGATAAACATTGAAAGGAATCTATGAAAAACGTTAAGATCTATTACACTTTCCTATATCACATCGTTGATCACTGCTTTAATAGATGATTTTGGAAAAGGAACAATAGTTGAAGAAGGCAAATACAATCACAAGAATGCAAGACTCGATAGCTGGGCACTAGACCCCCAACCATGACAATGAATCAAGCCACAAATAAGAACCTCCTGAAATTAAACACCATAATATCTCCTAAATATATTCCAAATTTTCCTATACTACTCACAACCCCAGTGGTAATCTTATATCCCTGTCCAACTGCAACTAGATCTATCTCCCTATATGCCTCATTTTACCAGCATCGCCTTACATTATGAAATATGTTGCTCTTTCATGTTTTGCATTCCTTACAATTAGGACATTTTCTTTTTACATTTCTGGCTGCTGCCCCGGCTTGATATAAGTCACACTACCACCTTGTTTCTACATTACTCAGGGCATCAATATAACTATGGAGAGTCATGATGATACAATAAAAACACTATCATAATGTCTCTACGTCATCCTGGGTATCCTATTCTTTAACATTACTTTTCCCTCTATACTCCAAACTACTAATACTATCACTTTTAATAAAAATTAAATCACGTTTGACTGTCAAGAGACATGCTTGTTACCGTAAAAGTATTGGTAATAAAATTGGGTTTAATGAAGGAAATGTTTTCTGAGAATAGTTTCAGACTTCCAGTTACTTGCATATGTATAGTAGAGACGTAGATGAGGTCGTCTAAGTGAAAGGATGATCCAACCCCATGATTTGACTCTTTTATCCTTTCAAGGTTTTCAGTTATCAGGAAATCTATGATTTTGAGGCATTTTCTCTTAAACAAGATATGTATCTAATGTGCATCATTTCCCTTGGTAAAATACATTAGATATTATCTTGAAGTGAATATAATCCCATAGCTAAACTGAAGGGTCTGACCCAAGGCCGCCTCTTAGTTGATCCCTTACTGGGGCCTGCCCCACTTCCTCCCGTCAGGTAGGCCTACTTAGTCCCACAGGCAGTCGCTATATGTCCTACCAGGGTTCTGCAACCTTCAGCATTAAGCTCCCACTCTAAAATAGAATAAATCTGAAATGTTCCACTTTGCCTACTTTGCAAAGTAAGTGGTGGTTAACCCTTCAGGCCCCGATCTGGTCGTAGCTCCCCGATTTCTGATATTTCTGACCTAAAAAAAAAACCTAGGAGAGGAATCTATACGTCGTAAGTGAAACCAATCCCTCATCTCACATTGAAAAATCGAAGTTAGTTTTTGCACTTGAGAGGTTCAGTTCACCTTTGAAAGCAGAGAGGGAAGGAGTAGAGGGAAGGGGAGACATCTGGTGAGCGACTAGGGGACGTTAGACTTCTGAAGGAGTATTGGAAGAATGGGGACGAGCACGTTGAGATAATTAGTAATGTGACACTCAGGCCGCCCTCGACTTCTGAGGGAGTAAAGAAAGGGCGTGAGCTGCCTAGGGTTAGAACACATGACACCTATAGTGAGTGACTAGGCCTCCCTGGAGTTTCCTAATCAGAGACATTCAGTTTAGGTTTGGTCTTTGGCATTATTTTATCATAAAGTTACTATCACCTGACATAATGATAGATGTAATCGTGACGTGACATGTATGTAATTAAGTAACAATCCGACGGGCGACGCCGACGACCATCGGCCGTCGGCGTTAGCGTCGGAGTCGGCGTAAAATAATCAAACATGCTTAATATGGATTGGTTCTGCCGTCGGCGCGGCCTTCGGCGCCGACGTGCTATATTGCCTGCATTTATACTGACATTTCCCCATACTACTCAGACTACCGATATATAATATACGGTAATATACATATGCAAGTTGTTTTGCACACTTGCGTCCTTTCGCTATACTACTCGCGCTATTCCGGATTCGTATTGCAGGCTAATACCCTACTTCAGAGGCTAAACAGGACTCTTATAGTTATACATTACCCCTATAAAGAGCCGTATCAGACTGCCTATGGCGCCACCATTCACGGGACGGCAATGAACCTTATTTATAGAAGATAGAGAACATTACCTTTTCTATATTCGGAAACGTTAGCCTTTACAGATTACGTTCAGGGGGAAGGTCTAGTCAACTTACTTTAGAAACAGCCATAGCGATGTGAATTTTGATGACAATTCATAGTAACGAAACGACGTAAGTTCCTTCGTTTAAGTGAGAAACGTAGACCCTGGGACAGGCTTAGATCTAGTGCTAGCTGCTAAGTTTTTAGTCATCAGCAAAGCTTTGATAACATCAAAACTGACCGCCCTGAGCGTCCCTACAGCCTACCGGCCCGGCGCCGGGGGTCCCCCGGGGCGCCTGCTACACGTCCGGCCTGGTAATGGCTAAGACCCCACCTCCAGCCCCTTACCCCTCTCCTGGGCCCGCCCACCTGCTGGAGTACCTTACACTCCCACGCCGAGGGCATGGCGGCCTAAGGAAGGCAGTGGATGTGTGTATCTGAAACCTCCATTTATTACCATCACCTCACGAGTTAGATCTCACGGATTGCTTTGACATATTGCCCCTTAATACGGCCAAGTGGACTTGTGCGTGTTTCAAAGTTTGCTTGTATGTTGCTCAATGACTAGGGGAATCACAGTATCCTGGAGGGTGGCCTATCGGATGACCTTGTGTCTAGGTGTAAATAATTATTATATGTATAGTTCATTGAATTTTACATTGATACGAACAAAGTCTTTTTAGACTTTTAGTGACAAAATTGCGTCATTTAGTAACTTTGTATCACTAATTGCCTCCATGCAAGGCCACGGGGCGCCCTCTACACGTCCGGACGCAAAAGAATCAAATGACAGATTGCTATCTAAGTTTTTTTAGTGAGTCATACACCATTGCTACTCTACCTGAGTGGAACATATACGTTTCTTCCTTAAAGAACTGCTCATTGCTAACATACGCAGCACACGAGTGGCTTCTGTTCCTTAACGTGAGCGGCATGAGCAGCTCACCACCGAGGGACACTCCCCTCCCTCCGGCCGCCACCTTTAACCAGGCTCTAATCAGGTAGCATTAGCAGACCTC
Source organism: Lepidonotus clava (assembly GCA_936440205.1). Lineage (NCBI taxonomy): Eukaryota > Metazoa > Annelida > Polychaeta > Phyllodocida > Polynoidae > Lepidonotus > Lepidonotus clava. The sequence goes on from OW387135.1 coordinate 29,834,851, forward strand.
TTCCTGGTGGGCCACCACTGAGCCCACCCACATTTGGGCCACAATCTGGGGAAACCCACTACCATCCACCTCTCCTCTCCGCCGCCATGCAGTTTGGGACATTTTAGATAACTATTATGGTGCTATTGGCCTGGGTTCAATATTCCTACTTTACTTACCCTTGCCGTGTTACGCCACCCTAATGTATACTTCCAGGCTTGGCCCCGTAGGTATTTATGGCCCACTTATGTGGACGTATGAGACGTCTTCCTATTTTAGCATTTCGGTGTTTCAGAAAGTATATGCGCTATGTTGGTTTACCTTGCAGCCGACTCATAATTTCTACGTCAATGTCTCTGGGGTATAATATTTCTATTTCCGCGTTTTTCCAGGACATTCTCGAAAACGATGATCTGAAGCTGGACTCCATGTTCATCGCCTCCCTTGTTATGGATCTTATAAAGGTAAGTGTACAATGGCATTATTATAATTATAACTCTTACGTTTGTATATCTATAGAATATCTAGTATACATGTTCATATGAACACATATTCACTGAACCTTCTGAAGATTTGGTGTACTCCGAAGGCAAACAATAAAAATCCTGAAAAGATCCTGAAGAATCCCCTAAAATTTATTTTAACAATCAGACTGGTAACACATATTTTATGACCATGGCAGGGCATGATCTACCTACATGACAGTGAGCTGCACACTCACGGCAGTCTCAAGTCGTCCAACTGTGTGGTCAACTCCCGCTGGACGTTACAGGTGGCTGACTACGGCCTGTACGAGCTGCGCACCAGCTACGCCGACGGCAACGAGCACGCCTACTACAGAAGTGAGTCCTTATCTTTTTATTATATCGCCCTATATTTATATATATTGCATATGCATATTTATATTTATATATATATATACATATATATATATATTTGTGTGTGTGTGTGTGTGTGTGTGTGTGTAACATAGTATAACATATACATGTATGCATAATGCATGTATGACGATATTTATCTAAATATCTACAGGTACATATATATTATACACATATATATACCTTTTTGGTGACCTTTTTATTTACTGGTGGCATGCCCCCAAGTTTTGCACGATGATAGAAAAGACTCTTCTGTATCTTAGTTAGCCGAGTGTGAGGTACGCAAAATTGTATTTTAGCTTCACTACATAGTCTTATATAAGTTGTATGTACACGTCTCTAATGTATAACTGAAAACGCTCTGTCAATACAGTACTGCTAATAATTATGCTCCTGTCTGCAGACATGGAGTTTCTACAGGCCATACGTGTCCAGACGATTGTCATAATCAACTCCTTGTCTTTTATGATTGTCTATCGTAAAAAATGCTCTCTTTTGAAGATACTCCGATTTCTCAATTTTTGCAATATATGACAAGTATAAAAAAGAAAGTCAACGTAATCTATAAATGGCAAAATACAGTTTTTATAGATCAAATTTGCCACTGAATTTGAGATGTACGGATGAATGTTTTTGACATAGAGTTTCCCATTTGCTTTGTTGAAACTGCCATCTATAGTTTTTTCATTGACAAATCACTAACTAGATCGACACCCAAATATTTATAGCTTGCCACTGTTTGTATAGCTGATCCTGCTATTTGAATAGCTTTCTTTTCGATCAATAGCTCAGATTCAGTGTTTCTGGCAATAAACATTATATTTAGTTGTCTTGAAGTTGATATTGTTACAGGTCACACAATGTACTATGAAGTACAACATAACCCATTCTATCGCATTTTCAGAGAATCCATTTCGAGGTAATTTTTGTATTAATATCGAACGATCTATTGTCTCAAAAGCTTTGGTATAATCTAAGAAACTGCTGCTTGTGAGCTTTCCCTCAGTGTAATTTCCAAAGTATTCTTTAACTACTTTAAATATAGCTGTGGAGGTATTTAAAGATCTCCTATATCCATGTTGACTTTTATGTCGTAGTAATTTGATTCTAAATATGCATAGAGTTGAACAGTTAGAATTATGATGAATTGCCTTTTCCAAAAGCTTCCCAGGAAGAGTTATGATAGTAATAGGATACCAATTTCCTGCATGTAATCGGTCACCCTCTTTAGGAATTGGTGTCATAAACCCAAGCGCCCATACATTTATTACAGTGATTGATCCATTGGATAAGTGTGTCAATTCAGTTATCAACAGACTAAAGGCATCTTTTCAAACAATTGAAATTAAGCCCTATAGGCCTGAATGTTACAGGTGTCTATATCCCTTACTAGTCGATTTACAAAAACCCATGAGATAAATGAAAATTCAAAATAATCACTTACTCTTGGACTTTGTGCATGTTTTCTATTTTCATCCAAAACGGAAGCAAGTTGCTCCTCATTGCTGGCATAATATTCACTCAAATAGTGAATCAGAGCTTCGTCTCTGATGATTAGTCCATCATCATTACGGATTTGAGTACATTTGGTGTTGCAAGATTTATTATTCAAACCCAATGTATTATTCAAGTAATACCAAAATGATGATCAGATATTGACATTGGCAAGATATCCTGATGAACAAAATTCATGTCAGATGGAATAAGGTCTATAATACTGTTTACATAACTTAATGATGACAAACCCGGTTTTATCCACATCAAAGTATGAATAAAGCCTGGCAATAGATCCTGGCAATATATAAATACACTATACGTTCACAGGTACAGTTACAGGAAGAAAAGGGAAGTAATGTTCTTGGTGAGGAGTTCTTTACCGTAATTCATCATAATTGTCTTTTCATGGCAGTTGACACTTAAGACATTTTGTTGGTTGGCACCGGAGATCGTTTCAGTTTTTTAAGAGAGTGGCAAAAGATACCAAACAACAATGACTAAATAAATTGAAGAATGGTGTTGTAGTAATGGTAGTCGAGATTAGGCAACAACTTGATCATATAGGCACAAGGTAGATTATTGTAACAGTGGGAGTTGGCAGTCGAAATTAAGCAACAAATTGATCAAATAGACACAAGGTAGATTATTGTTACAGTTGACACTGGACAATATAAATTCAAATAACTCTTACATTATTATGTCTCTCCCATATGGAATATCATTGATATTCTTCAATTTGAAAGAAACCCTACCTGCATTAAGGATAGACAACACCTCTCAGAGCGCCATTTGCGGTAATCTATATTGCGTGCTGTCTGATAGGGATACAATAATATATAGTGCATCATATAAAAGACCATATTTTTCTCTATCTTTTGACATAAAGGATATTATTCTCACTTTAATATTAAAGAAATTATAGGTAAAAAACTAGTTTTTTCACTTTTATTTTTTGAACATAGATATCTCAATTACCGCTTAATGGATAGTTATGAAATTTTGGGAGGTTATCTATAACGTTTGCATGGAGGGAAGCGTGTCTCAGAACTTTGATTTCGGCCTCAGTTTTTATTTTATGTTAAAAAACGGGAAACTTTTTGTGATTTTTTCAAACATTATTTTCTACATTTTATAAAACAAAAACTAAGACATAAATAAATAATCTGGGACACCCTTCCCTCCGAAGGAATGTTTTCTATTTGCAGTGAAAATTTCATGTTTTTATATACAATAGTAATCAAGATATCTTTGTTTAAAAATTAAAAGTGAAAAATACGAGTAGATAGGGTTGTTTTAACTGCCGTTTTATGATATAACACACATAATTGGGTATGAACATGAAATGGCCTGTGTATTTTTAAAGGGAGTACCGAAAATTGGGTCCTCAGAGGTGTAGTCTATCCTTAACTTATCTATATCCTTGTTTAACACATCGCTCTGGCACAACCTCGAAACATCTCTCCACAATCTTGCATGAATAACCTTGGATCTTCCATGTTCCAGACCTTTTACTATGTGTTGATGCAGCATTGGTGTATGAAGATCATAGGCTGCATTTAAGGAGACGATGCTTTCATTGTCTACTCGTAGTCCATCCTTAATTAGGGACTGGCGAGGATCTTTCTGCGCATTTCCGTTAAAGGTTATCAGATCAATGCCTGCAATTGGTATGAAAATAATAACTTTTATGATTGCACGGGCCAATTTGCAGACATTGTTATAAAGATGATGTATAGAGGCCAATGTGCAGATATTGTAATATACATATAAATTCTTTGAGTTTGCTTGATGCTACACTGGTAGCTTAGACTACTTGGCTCATTGACAAATTAAAGTATGTGTTCAGCGGTGACAGGGGTGACAAGCAATATTCCCATTCTATGCCTGTGCCCAAAGGAAATAGCTGCCAAACCTGCTGTAGATTACAGCAATTATATAAGAAGCCGACTTCAGGTAGAGAGTAAAAGCTTCCTAGGTCGCTTTGTCGTCGGATGAATTTTTTAGTCTTAATGTGTTTTTTAATGATGGGCCAGCAAGTAAATCTTTGAAGCATTACGCAAGCTGACTTTGTTGGATTTCAGCTTAGGAAGTAGAGCTTACAAATCGCTTTGGCAAATACACTAAAAACAGAGAGCCAAGTTGAAAGTAATTTCTTAGAAGGGAGAGGAAGAAGTGTAAGAAAGGACACGACAACAACTCAGCAGTAATTGGTTAATGGCAGGACTAGATGTCTGCTTTGTCCTTAGCTTGTTTCCTTAAAATCACTAGTGACGATTCTTGCAACTTATGCTCCAATATAACCTGATTAATGGATGTTTATCCAAACCGAAATCGAAACTATTTGCAGATAGTTTGGTTTGGTAGATAGACCGTGACAAACAAAGCGTACCATAAAATTGTTAGTTTGAGAATTTGGCGAGTTCATTTTGACATTTTTAATTCACGGCTACATAAACAAGGCTATACATACTATCGTTGCAAACATGTAGTTCCCATGATGATAAGACGATATAATTTTTCAAGCGCAATAGATGTATTTTGTTATCATATCTATATGAAGGAAACGACTAAGTAAGTGTCTATACATATTAATATGTGTGACCACATCAATATATTATATTTACGGGTTATGGAAATATTCCCTATGGTCAGAAAGTATCCGGATTCCTTCCCACTGCATGTATCTAGATTGGTTGGAGTTGTGGGCTTTGCAGAGTGAGAATCAATACATCCCGGCTCAGTGTGAAAGGATTAGTCTAAACTGGGGGAGAGGTGACCCCAGATGACCCCAGTCGGCAGCAGGCTGCCCAAAGTAGTTGTCGCTAATCTGCTGTGTGTTTTTTAACCTTCAGACAAACTGTGGATGGCGCCTGAACTCATGAGGGCCAAGACGGCCTCTCGCCGCGGCACGCAGAAGGGCGATATCTACGCCTTCGGGATAGTTCTCTACGAAATTATTGGAAGGGCAGGACCCTATGGAAATATAGATTTATCACCAAAAGGTAATATCCAAGGGCGTAATAGCTCTTTTTGTGGTGGAATTGGAAATCTATATAATATCTTCAAGTCAAAGGCTTATATATTAAGGAAAGGGGTATGTGCTGAGGGGGCCTGGGCATATGTGAATCATTTAGATCTATAGCTTGATATATATTGAGCCGCTTTGCATGTGCTACCCTGTATACTGTACAACGCGTAAAACCTCTGAATCTCTGAACATGCCTATCTTTTGCCATGATATGTAATTTTCTTGGGATAAATAAATCAATTAGTTGGAATCTTGGATCAATCACATTTCTTTTTCAATAAAATTTATGCTACATAATGTCTTATGATACGAAAAGTATTCATGTGTTTTCTCCTGACTTCAGAGATAATCAGTCTGGTGATGACGCCCCCTGACCAGGGCTGTTTCTTCCGGCCCCAGACGGACACCCTGGACTGCCAGGACTGGCTGAGGCAGACCCTGGAGGACTGCTGGGCCGAGACGCCCGAGATGAGGCCCGACTTCAGGATCATTAGGAGCCGGTTAAAACCAATGAGACAAGGAATGTGAGTAGCTGTTATCAATTGTGTTTTTCGTAGGTGAAATTCAGAAGCATGATAATGAAAGGTTGTTCAGGCTTATAAGGCGCTTGTCGCATTAATAGATCATAAAAAACACTCTTGTAAGGCAATGAGGAAGTTAATACAGTTTAAGTAGCTGAACGTTAAGTGTCAGGTAAACTTTCACAAAAAAAGCACGAGTTTAACTATGATACTAAATATGTTCATTTATTATCTATTACATCAATTTTCGTAGTCAAAACACGTGATGAATGGTCTGCAATTTATTAGAACATCAGTAACCACTATGCTAAAACAATAACAATTACACTATTTATATATTTCAAATGCAGGAAGTCAAACATTATGGACAACATGATGGAGATGATGGAGAAGTACCAGCTGCACCTGGAGGACCTGGTGGCTGACCGCACCGAGCAGCTCATTGAGGAGAAACGCAAGACAGAGGGGCTGCTCCACCGCATGTTGCCCAGGTAAGGAGGGGTTAATGTGATACAAAGGGGCTGCTTCACCGCATGTTACCCAGGTAAGGAGGGGCTTTGTTAGATAAAGGGGCTACTCCATTGAATGTTACCACAGGTAAGGAGGGGCTTATGTGGGATGGAGGGGCTGTTCCACCGCATGTTACCCAGATAATGAGGGGTTAATGTGAGACAAAGGGGCTACTCCACTGAATGTTACTCAGCTAAGGAGAGGTGATCTGAGAAACAGGGCTATTCCACTCAGACCCGTACCCAGGGGGGGGGGGGGGGGGGCCCCCCCCCCCCCCACAGAGCATGACTCAAAATTAGTTCCACCCAGGTAGAAATATTCTCTTTCTTCCAAATTCCTTACAGTCAAAAATTAAAGGAAAAGTTCAATTGAACCAGCTAATATACTGTTCTTTTCCTTTTCAAAAACCTTTGTGAATTTACTTTCCAAGTGCAGGATGCAGCCCAATTTTGGATAGTGAATATCCTACTCGAGACCTTGCCCTGTTTCATGGGTTTTCTTCAGGTCAACTGAAGAAAAGTAGTCCCTGAAATTTGATAGAGGTCCTAGATTTAGTTTATGAAAAATGGAAATTGATGTTTGATGAATATACAAACCTGCACTATTGGGTTTGCCCCACCATTTTCGTATCCAAATAGAAATATTGTTTAATACAGGGGACATGCTCTGCCCCCATTTTGTACTGTAAGATTTTACATGGAACTTTTAAAGTATTTTCCCAATATTGATTAACCAAAAATATAGGCGAGTTCTACTTTATGGGACTCACCACTGCCCTGCGGCCAACCCTGGGTACGGGCCTGTCCACCACATGTTGCCCAAGTAAGGAGGGGTTAATGTGAGACAAAGGGGCTACTCCACTGCATGTTACCAAAGGTAGGGAGGGGTTGTGTAGGATAAAGGGGCTGTGCATATTACCCAGGTAAGGAGGCGTTGGGTAGGATAGAGGGCTATTCCACCTCATGCATGTTACCCATAAACAGATGGGTTATGTGAGACAGAGGGGCTACTCCACTGCATGTTACCCAGGTAAGGAGGGGTGATGTGAGACAGAGGGGCTGCTCCACCACATATTACGTGTACACATAAGAATTGGTTATGCAAGACAAAGGGGTTGCTACAATCCATGTTTCCCTTCAGGGAGGGATCTTCAAGGTAACTGCTGCCAGACGAAGAACGAATAGTTCTTCCTGCGCGCATGTTTCCTATTTATGGATAGTTTGTAGTTTGAATGTTCCTGACTGATGACTACAAATAGAGACTAGAATCTCTCACCCGAAAGAAATTCGTTCAATATGGATAAAAAGGTTTGGATGATGTGAAAAAAGATCGACTGGACGTTCCTTTCCTAGGGAATATCTATGTCACGCCCATCCCACAATACCTAGTCTACCTCTTTGTAGTGACGTTTGGCTTGGCCTGTTGTTTTATGGGTAGGGAGAAGATGAGAAGGCGAATTTCTCATAAACAGATAAAGCAGGAGATATACATTAATTGTGGTAACCTTTATCCATTGCCAAAAACATCACTACAATTATGTTTCATTTTATATAGTGATCGTTGTCATACGTGAATGTATACCAAGGCACTTATATTTGACATCATTGTTTGTTCATAATTAACAAAAGAGGCGAGACTGCAAACTGGACATAAAAACATTTAATGACATAACACAGGACAAACAGAACAAACAAATAAAGTTGACAAAATAAAAGTCAATAGTCATAAAGTTCAAGTTAAAATACTAGTCCCTGTGTGCCGAGGTAGTAGAGCCTCTGATACATATGACTTGTGTTATTTGTAAATACAGGGAGTGGAGGGTGGGAAACGCTGTTGGTTGCAGTAGTAGGTCCGGCAGCTTTGACCTCAGTGTACAGAATGACCGGTGGCAGGCACGGGCCTTTGTGTGTAAAAAGATAGGTAGTAGAATAAGCAGTTGAGTGGTGTGAGGGAGCTGTCTCGCCTCAGTAAATTATAGCCAATTTGCAATTAGCCGCAATGATAGTATTCCTTAATGCTAACAAACTTCAGACTTTTGGTTACTCCCTCCCCTCTCCAAATTGCAGTTTTAGCTTGAATAAAGGAGATATAAAAGTAAGAATTACCTTTCAAACACGTTACTTTTACTTTAATACAAACATAAACTTCTTGTTAAACAATACCTTCTGTGGCTTTATGTCATAATGGATCTGACTCGTAATTCTTCAAACCTCTTGCTGCAAGGCTGTCGTGACACAGCTGAACTTTGTGACTGATTACCATAGCTATAGGTCGCCTCTAGGTACTCTGCCTACACGACTGTCAACAGACTGTCTAATACAATTGGACAGCATGTGGCTTTTTTACTCCTTACTGTCTACGTGCCTCTTCTCTTACCCTGCACACTTGACATGGCGAATAATAAGAACAATACCTGATGACCAAACTTGAAGCATAATACATGCACATGATGTTGACTTACTACCAGTTATCAACACAGATGGGCAATGTAAAACATTATTTACTCCACAATCTATTCCTACCACAAGTTGACGCTCGCAGGCTCATCATCTGCACCATGATTAGTGACGTACAAAATCACTAGTACTAGTAACTAGACACTAATAAAAATCAACTAATTAGCCTGCACAGTGGCTGAATATAAATATCATTATCCCTAACGGGTGACTCTATTGGGAATGAGCAGTGAATGAGCAGTGAATCAAATAATTGAAGATTGAAGAGGCATTGTAAACAGGTAAATAGACTACTGTAATTAAGCAGCTGCATAGTAACAATGGGTCATCTGCATTACCTTCTTACTTGTATTTCTTGTCTATATCTTCACGCCTTTAATCATCCAAAGTCGTATCGTGTCCCGGTTAAATTCGAATATGTTTTTGACATTATCATTGCAGCGTAGCACTGCAACTAGGAACAAGGAGAGATAGAAAGTAGTTGAGGAATTGACTTGAAACTTATTGACAAAAGATTGTGCCTTGTTAGTGTTTTCTATCTATTGTTCCGGATATTTTCCAGCGTTAAGAAATCTCAAGAAAAGACCATGAATATGTTTCCAATAATCATGTTGCCCTCAAAAGAAAAAAACACCCCTATGATGAAATACATATCTTTCATTCATGGTCCTTTCTTGAGATTCCCTGACGATGATAAATATCTGTTACAACCATTTGCTTGGTCAACTGCTTTTTAAAAAAAGGTTGTGGGTATCGATCTATAGTTTCCCTCTCCAAGACACGCAAAGAATGGAGGACGACTGTAAGACCTCAGTAATGACAGACCATGACACCAACCTGACTCTGTACCCCCGGGTATCTAGCCCAATTACAAGTCTTTTAGTGGGGATGTTATGTCGTATCGGCGCCCCTGCTGACTAGACTGTCCTGCTGTCAGACCCTGTGCCCTGCTCCTCATTGATGTTGGTGCTGGTTTTCGCAGGTCGGTGGCTGATCAGCTTATCAGAGGCAAGCCCGTGAGGCCCGAGGCCTTCGAGTCGACCACCATCTACTTCTCAGACATCTGCAGTTTCACAGCTCTCTCTGCGAACAGCACCCCCATGCAGGTGGGTTTTCACATCTTCTTGCTTTTTTTTCGGTGATAATCGTTCGTAATTGTATAAGAGATCCTTGCAAAAATTGGTTTGAAGGGAGAGATTATTTCTTTTAGGATATTAAATCTTGATGATTGTGTAATTTTCTTCCAGCTGTTTCTTTTTGCTGTGTTTTTGTCCGATTTGGGGACGCATTTCTCTGGTCTGAAAAAGGTCATTATTTTAAGGAACACCTGCTACCCGCATCAAATGGCGGTGTCCGTCAGATGAATTTTGATTAAAGACAGGCTCCAAAATCATCCATCTAAGTTTTTCCCATTCCAAGGCTACGCACCTGAAGACGGTCTGTGACTCTTACACAGGGAAATATGTTAAGCAAAGTAATATAGAATGTATATATAAGGGGGTATTCAAAATCATGAACCCTTCATAATTTGCAAAGGTTTGATGGGCACCACATAGCTTTACCGTGGTCTTCATTTACAGGTAAAACCAGTAGTCTTTGTAAATGTATCGAAATTATTAAGAAACTTATTCTGACTAGGAATACATATAGTAATACAATTTACGTTGAATTATATATAATTGCTGTATGAAAAACTTTGGCAATTGGCTCTGATTCAAGGCAGTTCATCATAACCTGTAGTCGGTAGATCCACTGAACTGTTCAATCCTAAGAGTTCTAGGTTAGATCCAATGCCGAAGTCATATGGCCATGGTACAAACAGGACCATCATAATACACGGATACTTTAAGTGATGCATTGCTTTATGTATTACTCGCTTAAACAGAAATATTGTTTACTTATCAAAGCTGGTAACAAAGTACATAATATAATCCATAAACGTATGTCAGGGATTACTATTTTTCCTATTTTCCACTGATTTGTTTGGAAGAACAAATGGTTGATCGAAGCCCCTACCTCTCTTCTATCATTCCATCAGCCAGCTGTCCTAGTTAATTCTACTTTCACTCCTGTACGTTCCTGCTCATTCATTCCCAGGTCGTGGACCTCCTGAACGACCTCTACACCTTATTTGACTCCATCATTCGTAATTACGACGTGTACAAAGTGGAGACTATTGGGGATGCCTACATGGTGGTCTCTGGGCTGCCCCTTCGGAACGGGGACAATCACGCTGGAGAGATTGCCTCCATGTCTCTCCACCTGCTGCGGGCCATCAAGAGCTTCAGGATACGCCATTTGCCAGAAGAGGTGCTTAAATTACGGATAGGTCTTCACAGTGGTACGTACTCTGAGTATTGTCATAAACATAATGTGGAATAAACATGATATATGATGTAATTAGGCCTATATCTTGTTCGTATCATCACATTTGCACACATATTAATGTAAACTGCTGATATGTGTTTACCATCCTGTGTGGGCTTTTGCTCCTTTTGACATGAATCCTAATTGCAGGAGATGTCCTTTTCAACGTTACCATACACATGTATAAAATGTATTATATGTATTATGTAAATATGTATATTTACACCCGCACTGAACATGCCCCAAAGCATATGACACAACCCATGTTATCCCCATAGGCCCATGCTAGTTTACATTGAACTCAAAGTTTACTGTTCTGCTTATTCCAATCCATTTAGTCAAAGAGACTATGTCATGTGTCTCATGATGTATTTTGTCCAACAACCAGGTAATTCCAAAGTGGGAAGGGCGCAGCTTTCAGTAGTTTCATTGATTTCCTCAGACTTTCCTTTTCACACTTTGTGTTTTTCCTTCCCCTTGTAGGGTCGGTGGTGGCGGGTGTGGTGGGGCTCACTATGCCCAGGTACTGTCTGTTTGGGGACACCGTCAACACAGCTTCACGGATGGAATCCAACGGAGAACGTAAGACCATAAAAAATCATGCTTTGTCTATAATCCTTAATAAAGTAGATTCTGCCAGGGCCAACCTGGTTAGGCATAATTCAGACAATGTCTAGAAGACGTCTTTCTGGCCCAAAGCGAACTGGCTGAAATAAAATGTTTATACAACAGCATCCAAATGCCCCTTTCTATATACTACTAACATGTCGCGCATAATAGGATAAGATAATAGATATGATAAGGTGGCAGTAATTGATTGTTACACAAATTACCTGACAAACTGCTTACTCCTATTTCCTTATACTACTAACAAAATTGTCGCGTACACGTGATACAATCCAAATATTATTAGCCTTAATATAGTGACATCCCTCTCATATATAAGTAGTCACATACGTAGTCGCGTGTCTTAATAAACTATATGATGCAATAATACTCAAATTCCCATTCATACTATTGCCATCATCGTGTATACAATGAATTCAAATTACGCGACGTTGTCATCTGTATATTGAATAATGTTGGCACGATGTCGCGCATATAGGCAGTGCCGTGCCAAATCTATTTTGCTCTACCTAATGATAATTATACAAAACATAATTTAGTTTTATCCATCAAAGTTATTGTTCTAGAGACCATTGTCACTATTAGAGAAATGTGAGAGCTTGCCATGTATTAACTTCAGTAATGGACCTACGAGTTATCATGGGTGAAAATATATAAATTTTGAATAATATAGTAGAAGGGTACAGTGGACGGTCATAGCAATAGAAGTGTGACTTGACAATATTATATGGAGCCACCACTTCCTAATCCCCTTGATCTAGGTGTCATCAACTTGGCATTTCTCAATTGTTTTTTTCGTTAACATCTGAAATTTGACCTGCAGCCTTACGAACACACGTGAGTGAGGAGTGTCGGAACGTCCTAATGAAACTGGGCGGCTACATGTTAGAATCTCGAGGTCTTGTCTACATGAAGGTATCTATCCCTTTTCTATAATTTAGTAAGTTTTTCGATGCTGAGTAGGTTAGAAGTTCTTCCAGGAGATCAGTGAACAAAAATAGCAAAACGACATACAGATGACTTTATAAAATAAATGGAATAATGACAGTGAATTACAGTATTAGGTCTAGTTCATTATATGCCTGTCTGAAATAGGCCTATTGCAGGATTTTTGCTAACGGTGAAAAACTCTGCATTCCTTTCTAATTGTCGCGATGGTTATCGATAGGCCTATATTGATGTAACGTCTGAAAATCTATAAATGATTAGCAAATAACAGTTGTGTACATCTTCTTACAGGGAAAAGGTGAGGTGTTCACGTACTGGCTGATGGACGAGGTGACCTCGGTGCGGGAGAAGCGCATGGCCGGCTTCATGAACCGCCGGTCCTCCTGCGTAGAGAAGACCGACCCCCTGGTGCGCACCAAGAGCTCGCGCGACTACGACTTCCGGTCGACGAGCCGGGGAACGCTGACCAACGACTCGCCGCGCGTCGGGCGCAACGCGAGCTTCTCGGACGACCGCCAGCCCCTGGAGGGCTCCTTCTACGAACTGATGGCCCGCGAGGCCGACGAGGGGGGCAAGCTGCTCAAGGGGTCGCGCGGCGTGAGCTTCCGCTTGAAGCGCTCCGTTTCCGAGGAGCGGCGCTGCAGTCGCGACCTGCGCATGGCCAATGGCAGCGTGGTGCGCGCGCCGCAAGAGCCTGGGTCGTCGCCCCTGCCGGTGATATCGTCGACGACGGGTAACGGTACGGCCGCCCCGACGGCGACGACGGCCCTCAACGACTGTGATGACTCCGACAACGATGCCGACCGCCTGGTGCCCTCCGCCCCTCCTCCCAGTGGGGCGCCGCCCGAGTACATGGCGCTACCGACCATAGTGGTGAACAAAACTACCAAGGAGGACAGCTGTGAACCAAAGAGTCCCCACGAAACTGACCGCCTCCTGGACAACTGCTCCTCGGACGGCTGGCCCGCCCCCGACGACCCTGTAGGGAACCCAGGAGGAGCAGTGGGGCTGCCCGACGACCTCCCCGGGGTCGGCGTCGAGTCACCAAATAATAAACCACTGAACTTGTCTCCCGAGGAGGTGGACAGAGACGGTCGACCTATCTTCCTCACCTATGATAACGTGTTGTAAATAAGGATGGCTTGTTGGGCATTGAATATAAGTAAACGGGTGCTGTGTTTTCCTAAAAGACAGGTTCCAGATCTCTACGCACTTTAGGAAGGCTATTGACTGTTCTCACAAGGAAATGGTTTACCACTAGGTGGGCGTTTTGATGTCCCCAGTTAGTGCCCAGTTGGCTAAGTGTTATGTTAAACTTCCCTATAAGGGAAGTTTTGTGTGGCAGCGTCTTGTCAATGCCTTGAAACAAACTTTCAAGGTGACCAGCCTCTAGACAGCTAAGACTTTTAACCGAAGATATTATTAATGTAATGTGAGTGCTTCTTAGCAATTGAATACCCAATGATACTTTATATATTTTTCAAACTACAAGTTTTACTCTCAGAAAGTGTGTATCGGTATTCCAATAGATGTAGTTTCAAACTAATCAGATAAGTTTGTTCAACCCCATGTTTGTTCAGTCCCAAAGCGTCCTCAGTATTACGTGAACAAAATATTACACATAAGTCAACCATTTTGAAACTGCTGTGAAAAAAGACTATATGTCACATACATATTTCTCCCCAGATTGTGGATTACTCTATCATAATTATTGTGATGATTCTTAGTGACGTCAGTCGACCTACCTGATTCTAAGGAAATATTTTGTGTCGTGTCCTGAATACAGCGGTTTGTCCTGCTTGAAAACGCTCGTAAGCCTAAGGTGATCCTGTACTCCTCTCACCAGGTGACGCCACCTTCTCTTTGTGACTCTTTCTCCTGCCAAGACACCAGAACGAAGCAAGATGTGATAGAAAGCTGGACCCCCGCTTCTTAGCACAACATGGGTCCAGTGTCAAATTGTAGATATACATGATGATCGTGTGTACATATCTTTTATAGTGCGGTGATGCTAATAAAGTAATATACTTACATGAAATATGACTCAACTATTGTTCTGAGTTTGATATGTTTTTGACTGAATCTATAGTTGACCCTCTCTTACAGGCTCGGCCATACCAAACCTATTTTCTCCAAATTTAATCAGTCGAAATAAGGAGAGGTCCAATTACAATTCGCAATATCTCAAAGGCGGTAAATATAAAATCTCGACCACAACCACTCGCCTACCACTGTATATGGACTGGGTTCTAAATGAACAGTTTCATAAAGAACAAGTAGCTTTGCCAGGGTGATACATGCTGGGAATGATGAACTATTTCAGGATTTGAACCCACAACCGTTTGGAGGTGGGGGTCCAACCACTACACCATGAAACCACATAGAGGATAAGTGTCGGAGTTAGAACTAAATAATGGGCTCTTGATCCAGTTTGCTGGTTCCCACAGGTCCTTTAAAACGTAGTTTAACAAATCAGCAACCAAATGGACAGGTTGGTTATAGCATATTCCACTATTTCTTGGAATGCCCTTAAGAAAGTTCAGTATGTAGACAGAAACCCATGAAAGGACATCGTTTTAGAAGAAGGAGGGTAAACAACAAATTTAAAAACATGTTAAATAATTCAAGTATTCATTATCTGCAGGGATGAAAGAAAATTGTGCAGGGTTTATCATTAAATGATAAACCCTGCACAATTTTCTTTCTGCTAAACATACCCTAAATCTCAACTTCCTGTCCCACTATACTTTACTCTCATGCCCCCTGGTGGCTTTTTCCCATTTGTATCCTCTCCCTCCCTACACCCTCTGCATTTCACCTACCCCCTGAGTCTCGCTTCATAGTCTGTAGTTTGCCACCTAGTTCTGTTCAGTTCACATCACTGGGTCAATTAGACTGGCTCCCTAATCAAGGCATATATACCTTGTGCATTTCAATCCATGCAGGCAGAACTCAGTTCAACCATTTAAGGGTCAATCTTGTTCAGTTAAGTCTATGCTGATGATGTGGAAGGGGGCAGGGGAAGTAGAAGGGTGTTGGACAAGGGGGGAGGGGGTTAATTAGCATAAATCATATGGTTCAGCTGTGATAGCATCACCCTGAAAGGCCACCAGGGGACATGAGAGCAGTGTATGGTTGGATAGGAAGTTTGGGTCTAGGGGATGTTTTATAATCTTTAATGTTAAACCATGCACAATACTTATTGCTTATTTGTAACTGAACAAAATTAATACTCTCACAGTCTGACTAATTTGAACACAATATTCTTCTTGTTTCTTTGGAAAATTGTCCCTTTAAAAACCAAAAATAAAATATCCCGAGTAGCTCATAATTATGTTTAGGGATTTTTTGTTTGAATGTGGAATACTGATAATTGTGTTGGCTGGTTGCCTCGGGTCTTCATCATTTTGATATAAATCCTCACATTACACAAGAATGCTTTACACGTATAGACAAAAGAACTCGTTCATTTATAGATATATTTTATTATATGTACAACAATAACATCGGCTAGACGCCATTATCAACTTGATAAATACTAAACCTGATTTAAGCGAGGCATGAAAGTAAATCTCCACTTTCACAAAATCGACAGTATATTTGGCTTGTATGTAGCACATTGACTCAATACAACTTTGTTGTAGCACATTGGAAGCGAAAAGCAACTATAACTTTATGCTTAATTGGATAATGAAAGGATCCTTGGATGAACAAAACATAATGCTGAACAAAAAGTCCTAATTATTTCTTATCTGGGTAAAAGAAAATTGAATTCAGAGTCAACTCTGACAAAATATTTTTCTAATGACCGCATCAACTGCGCTTCAGAACACTGTATACTTCATAATCAGATATCACCGTATGTGGGTATCAAAGTTCTAATGTCAACTTTTAGTGCTTATAATATACCTTTTTGAGTAATGTAGAAAATAAACGGCTTTACTCAAGAAGAAAAACTAAGGAGCAGTTAAGGCGGTAAAATCTACTTCACTAATTACATTTCACAGTTGTAAAAGGTCTATAAAATTATAATATCTTTATCAAAATCAAGTGCTAATTAATTGCGTGAAGGATATTCCAATCGAATCTGAAAGAAACCTTGACATGATTTGCAAATTATTTGACTCTGGCCTTATGATGAAGTTAGGAGGGTTGGCACTTGGTGATATATTTGTAAACAAGGTAGAGAGAGGTAGGTAAGGCCCCAAAAGCAAAGTCTTCGCCAAGGAGTGAAAGGAAGCTCTACGGAAAGATACAGATAGTTTGCAAGATTAGGATTATTTTCAAGTACAACAAAGTAGCCACCAAAGGCTGATCAATTATTATGTGCCATAGTTACATAAGTTTTTTTTACTTTATATAATAATGCCTATAATTCATCTGTCGTTTTGACCATTCACTATACGGACTATCAAACATTTCACAACATTGCACATATTAAACATATCAAACATGCGCTGAGCATGTTTCTATTTAGTATCACACTGCGCTTATATTACACTGTATGGTGGTTTTATGGGTTGCCCGCCGGCCATCTGTTTTTGTCTCTTTTTCCCCCTTCATCGTCCATAACTTTCTTTCAAACTTTACACAACAGGGCTCTGTGATATATGTAATGCACAGGGCTCGAATATAATTTTGGAAGTATCACTTTGATTTTGAAAACAAAGAGTATCATTTCGAATAGCATTGTGATAATAAGATGTAACTGAATGCATGATGGTTGACCACTGGAACAATTGCTCATAATTATGTCAATAGCATTCAAATGGCATATAGTGGTATAGCTACAGAAACGTTTCTTTTTATCATTTTGTACTGGTTTTGATTAAACTTTATAGTTACATCTTTTCTCATTAAATTCACTAAAATGTCAGGCATCCAATTGTACTCAACGGTTTTCACTGTAAGGTCGATGTTCAGGTTTACAAGCATTGCTGTAATAAACACCTAAATATATTTCAGATAAATCGAGCCATACAAACATCCAAATATACCAGACCTACAAAAAATCTACGCCGACAAAGGCTTTGAATTGTAATAATAATTGCAATAAAAGGAGAACCGCACAAGTTCACAGATTACTCTTTAAAACATAGATACTGATCTTTTTGGTAGGTAAAAAGAAATAACTGAACACACCTCCTTAGTTTACATTTCCTTCAGATTTCAAGAAAATCTGATTTCACACCACTGGGGTAAAAAGAACCACATCCATCTCTCTCTCACTCGCACTTACTACATACGACTGTCTTTTGGAAGTCATTGGCGCTGCAAATAAAACCCCCGAATGCTGTTTGACATTAATTGTGAGGCCGGCACCCACAACCCACTGTGACTCCTCCAGGGCTGCTGGCTCCTCCAGGGCGGGTGGCTCCAGGTCATACCTGCGACTCGAGGCTGCCGCCGCTGACGTCCCTGCTCAGGGAAGGCACGTTTCCGTTCAGGAGGAGACGGAGGCTCTCTGTGGCCGCCGCCGACGACGAGTCGACGCTGCGCAGCGACGGCGTACTACCGGCGAACCGGGAGGGCAGGGTCAGCGTCCCCGGCCCGCTAAGGCTGTAAGCGTCCATCGATATGGGACGCTTCTCTACTGATATCCGCCGCAACCGGTGCGACTTGTCCTCCCCTAGGACGTAATAGGTGAACATCTCCCCCTTACCCTGGGGGATAGAAGAAAGGATTAACGTTTTGTTTTATTTCATAATGTTTATGTTGATTGGATCAACATTCTTGTGGTTTAAGAGATAAATGTAATTATAAAAAATGAATTATATGCAGCATTTAATTCATCTAGGTGTCTGGGTATAATAATGAAACATTGAAAAGGACCGATATGTTATTTCAAATATAACTCCACTTGTATATTGAAAAGAAATAATAGGTAATTTTTGGTCAAATCTGTCGATGGACGCTTTACTCTACATACCTTCATATTCACGTAACCTCTCTCTTCCAAAATATATCCTCCTAATCTTGTTAGAATATTCTTACAAACATCGCTGCAGTGAATCTTCATGGCTGGAATGAATAGTTTGCTTATTCTCTTTAATCAAGAAATGGAATGCAGAACCTATGCACATATCACATAACTGTCCAAGAGTTTCATACCAGAAAAGAGAAGTCGTGCTAAAGTAACTATAAATTCTTTTTAGGATACAGGATGCTATTTCATAATTGACAGTCATTTTTCCTTGGTTTTCAGTATTATCAAAAAAGGTATTAACGGATTTAATAGGGATTTAACCAAAAGATCAACTAAAATGAGACTGAACACTTACATAGCATTTGATAAATCCCATTATAAGTAACCAAACAGATCAGACTGGGAAATAAACACAGATCTATGTAGCTTTATATTTTTAGAGTAGATCTAGAGTCAGGTAGTTGGTAATTATTCCACTTACGTTCACCATTTGACTCCATGCGAGACGCTGTGTTGACTGTGTCACCAAACAAACAGTACCGAGGCATCTTTAACCCAACCACTCCTGCCACCACCGAGCCTGTATAGCAAAGTGAGGGTTATTATTTGTCACGAAATATATTACTTGTAAAAGTTCAATATGAAAGATGTCTTTAGATAGTTATCTTTAATATCCATAGGGAATATTATCATTTGAAGAATCCTAAGAAGCAGAATTGCAGATTGACTAACCGCAATTTTTGAAGATCAGAAATAGCAAACTTTTTCTGTCTTAATAGGGACTGATCCAGAAAATGACCACATTAAAAAGGGGCACCAGTTTTACATTTTAAAAAGATTTTAGGCAAAAAGTACGGGAGGTGGGGGTGGGAGATGTGCCTGCTATGCCCCCGCCCCTGGATCCAGCAATGCTTAAGATAGAATAGTTTAAGCAGAAATAATCCTCTATTCTAGAGAAATAAAATCCATCAAAGATTATATCTATTTCATAATTATTGTAAAGATCTTTAAATGAATATAGACTAAAAACCTACCTGAATGAAGGCCTATCCTCAGACTTAATCTCTGATCTGGGCGGTGCCGCATCCTGAAATCACCAATGGCCCGCAGCAGGTGAAGGGACATAGAGGCAATCTCTCCAGCGTGATTGTCCCCATTCCGTATGGGCAGCCCAGAGACCACCATGTAGGCATCCCCAATGGTTTCTACTTTATATACATCATACTCCCCAATGATAGAGTCAAAGGTTGTGTATAAATCATTCAACATGTCAACCACCTGGAATAAAATGCAACATGTTGTCATTTGCAAATATCCATAAGTAATTTCAAATAGGTTGTTGCATACACCATTAAACAATGACAATACAACAATATCTTCCATTTGTTTGTTACACTACTACTTTAAAATGATGTCCTTTCGCAAGTGGTAGTCTACACATTGAACTTACTTTATGTCATACCAAGAACCAGTGAAATAAGCTACTACCAGCCTGTCCATCTGATAGTTTTTTGTTAAACTGCTTACCAAAAGACCCGTGGGAACCAGCAAATTGGGTTGTGACCCCTTTATTTAGTGGTAGTAGGTAGGACCCCAACTTCCAAACCCAAAGGTTGTGGGTTCGAATCCTGAAAGAGTTTGTCATTGCCAGTGTTTTTCATCCTGGCTGACATGGTTGACAATGGTGTCCTGTTTGACGATGGTATTATGTATGTTTCACTAATGGTGTTTGACCCTGTACAATTGCTTTTTTCGGGGGGTTCAATTTGTGTATTTCTGATATGAAATCGTACAATATGGCATTTCAACTAATAAACCTCTTACCTCAAGGGGTGTGCTTTCAGCAGATATGGCTGTGAATCCGACAACATCAGAAAAGTAAATAGTGACCGCATTATAATGTTCGGGGACGACAGGGTTCCCTAGCTTCAATTGCTCCGCAACAACTCTAAAACACAACCAAATATAAGTGGTGAGTTTCTGAAATCTAAGTCTTTGAGATGTATAAATTGAATCTATACCAAATAAGCTGTGTTCATTGTGCTAATTGTTTCTTTCAAAATATATGTCTTTAATATCAATGAATTTGAATATAGTTATTTGTAAGACATGCTCCAAGGGATGAGCCATTCGTTCCCTCAATAGAGAACACCATGAATCAACATAATGGCTTACTTTGGAAGCATCCTGAGCAATAATGCTTCTGTTTTCTTCTTTTCCTCCATTAACTGGTCGGTACGTGCTGCTACGATGGCTTCCAGATTGTCAGCATACTTCTCCATAATAGCCATCATATTGTCAAAGATATTAGACTTCCTGGAAATAGGGGAACAAAGGAAGTCATTAACTATATAATATATATGTGTAATGGTTCTGAATTTTCTAGGGATAAGACTCAACTAATAACATCCAACCAAAGGCAGAAATTTGTCTGAAGTCTGATTTTACTGAGAGAAACAAAAGTTCAGTGTTACAATTCTGTCCAAACCGATAGCCAGACCTGACTCACCAGAGTAGACAAAGAAGGTAAAACACACTCAGGATTTTGCTAAAAGGGTAAGGTAACAATAGATGTATTTTACAGGTGCTTTAGAATAATGCCACTTTGTGGGTCAAAGTACAAAACTTATGTATGAAATAATATCACAAAATTATACAGAGTGACAAACTACACATTTTGATGCAAAAATGGAAATACCGTATCTCATATTTAGAACAATATTAATGAAACACACCCATTTAAGATGTAAAAACCACTCAAAGGGGGTTTCTTCCAAATGACACCAGGGGGAGTCGGGTGCAACACAGTTTTACACCAACTTTAGAGTAATAAGCAACAATAATATCTTAATAGAAGTAGAAACATTTAGATAAACACAGGCAGCACAGTTTGGCATAGTAAACATTTGTATTAATGCCAAAGAAGTAGTCTATTAACACTCCAATAACTGCCACATGGCACAGCTTAAAAGTGGATGGGAATTGCATTCCCCAAAATAAGTGTGAACAGGAATTGCATTCCCTAAGATAAATGTGAACGGGAATTACAATCCCTGAAATAGGTGAATGCAAGTCACATTCCCCAAAGTGAATGCGAATGTGAATTGCATTCACATAAATGAAAGTGAATGCAAATAGCATTCTCAAAATGAGTGTAAATAGGAATTGCATCCACAAAATGAATGTGAAATATGATTCACATTCCTAAAACTATGTCTATGTACATATTTCTTCCGTGAGTACATATTGTTTTGGTGCCGTTTCGAATTATAAACAATAAACAATTGCAGAAATGCTCTGGATTTAATGGGTTATCATGATTCTGTTTGATAGTCAGCATAAAGATAAAGTGAACGAGAGGAGTTCGTTACAACAACTCCAATTATTGATAAGGTTCGATGAAATAATATTGTTTTGTTTGAGCCTGTTTTCTTTATGTACGGATTGACTTTCCATCATCTAACCTTGTCAATAATTGGATATTATGTATACACATTGCTTTTTGTTATCATTAATGGGGTCATTATTGGGTGTAAGGCAAATGAACATGAACTGAAAGGGTTTACTTAATTAAAAAAAAATACTAATCTTGTTCAATTGATTACACACTTATTTTTTGTCTAATTATCTGATTTGACGTACTTAATGGCCAACCTATATTCTCTGGAATTGAATGGAAAACTGCCGAAATAAATCATTTGCTCTCTTGGTCGATCTTTCTTAACAAAGTGTCGGGGGAGAGAGTTATTGTTACTTCTCAAGAAAGACATACTTACAGTCCCCGCTGCATGGGTTTCAGCTTCATCCGTATGTACTTGAAGTCGGGGCGACACTCCGGTATCTCCCGCCAACACTCCTTCATACGACGGATGATGAACTCTTCACATTTGAGCAGCGAAGTGTCTGGTCTCAACATGGCGCCATCTGGAGGGAACTTTACCTTCTCTACTATCTCTGCAGGGATAAGGAAAGGGTGCTGTGAATTCCCATTATCAGAATTCTGTCTTACTGAGAATCTCTCATGACCAAGACAAAGTAATGCATGAAAAGGACTAAGATTAATTCTCCTATAATATCTACATTCTCAAAACCATCAAAAAAAGCTTACTAACGTTTTCGTTTGTAGCTTTATCTCCCTATAATTATAGCCTATTCATATAAAGGACATTAGAAATGATGGCAATATGTCATGTGTTAATTATACTTATTCATAGCATTAGAGAACGGCTGTGTGATTGACGTGAGAAACTTTTAAGATAAATGTAACTCTTTTAGGTTCATTAAATAAGTAGGTCCTGCATTCAGCCTAAAACTTGTGAAATCTAATCAATATCTGTCCTGCATTCAGCCTAAAACTTGTGAAATCTAATCAATAATCTGCAATTAACGAATATACCCAGTAACAGTCGTTCAACCAACCCTTCTCCGTCCCCCTGCCCCTTTAAGAACATCAGTGTAAATACACCCCCATTCTCAGAACCCTTCTTACGCCCCTGAATATTATTAAGGGTTTCTCACCGCTAGCAGAGTACATGGTGGGCCCCCACGGCCCGGCCCGCCCGTGGATCTCAAACAAGATGATCCCAAAACTGTAGACGTCACCCCGCTGCGTGCCGGCAGGGGGCGGCACCAACATCCGTAGTAGTTCCGGCGCCCGCCACAGGAGACCTGTCAGACACACAGGAGGAGGCCCAGGAGGAGCCCTAATTACTATGTTATTTGGGAACGGTTTCACACGGTCAGGGGGAGGTGTGGCAATGAAGGGAAGTGTACTGACAGCCATATCTGACATGATTTAGTGCCACTTGTCCGATGGCAATTTGCATAGTGAACATTGGGTGGTCCATATGATAGGCGTCAATTTTGGCGTTTTCTTTACATAGTATGGGATTTTAGTGGTTCTTGGTATCAGGGACAGAACATTTTGAATGACAGAGAGTGGAATGAGACTGGATTATAACAATAGTCTGTCCCATCGCACGATCCTTCTAAAACGTTTACGGGGAATTCAATCTTCTACTTATCATATAATTACGTCTCAAATGATTGACAAGCAATAATAGACGGAAGGTCTCAAAGTACTTGGTAATCCTCTTTTTGGTGACATGAATGATATGGCCAATTTAATATTGTGTGGGTTGTCCCCATTTGTAAGTGGAACTTAGCTTATAGGCCTAATAAATGGGTTGGCGAGCAGAAGAAAGTGGAATTTTTCAATATTTCCTCACTAATTTTTAGTGATTTTTACATTGAATTTTGAGAGGAAAGGTGGAACTTTTTGAAATAGTTCCTTTGTGTGGGTGGGGTGGGGGGCCGCCATTCCCGCCACCCCCTGTATACGGGCCTGTAAGGGTATGAAGCGGCAAACTTTTATTTTCAAATATAACACTTTTCTTTTTCACTTTCCTTGGTTACTCTTTGCGGTTTAGCTGCCAAGGTTGACAAAGCAAATTGGTGAGTGTAGTCAAAGGCGCAATCGTGAGCCATCATAACAGCACACTTTCCATATACTACTTACGCTTGACCATTATTATGTATGCATTCTGTAACTGATCAAGCAGGCCAATGGACGGTACATCGTGATTCTAAATTTAGTTATGCCCTATTCGGTTCTTTTCCTTTAACCATAATGCAAACTGATATCGGCCACTAACTTTTACTTAAAATCGCTGCTGATCAAAGAAATTCGGAATTCAATGACGTGTCATGAAGCCGCTTCAAATAGTAAATTGAATTGGTATATGTCTAACGTGAGCCACTCTGCAGTGCTGATCCCTCAGTCAACCCTGTATTCCACCTGACGATTCTTACTGTCGAAAATTTGGTAATTTAAAACATTTTACCAGTTACACGGCAAAACACCATGCATCTTACATGCCATTCGAAAGAGAAATAGAAACTCTTTCTAATCGTGTATTGCATGGGTACGATTGGATAAAACCACATTCCCACTGCCGATTTTCGAAATCGGAAGTAAAATCGGCTAGTCGAATACAACCCTAAATGAGCAGATCTCGGCTGTACTCACGGCCGTAGTAGGTCTCCTCGTCGACCCTAGAGGGCAGCTCACACCCCCGCAGGTGGTGGATGCCAAAGTCGGCGATCTGCAGCACCCAGCGGGAGTCTACCAGGCAGTTGGTCGACTTGAGGTTACCGTGAGACCCGATCTCACTGTCGTGTAGGAAGATCATACCCTATGGAGAGGAAGGACTGGGGTTTAATACTGTCAGTGACGCTTGTGTGTGTGCATGCACATTGGTTTTGCGTATGGTGTCATAACCATAGGAAGAGAGGCCATGTAATTATACATTACCATACTTAGTTAAAGAAAATTACAGTTAGCTAAAAGCGATTGCAAGACAGATCAGTTATGTCTGAAAAATTATCGATTCCCTTTCAAAAGATATGTTACTGTCTACATTCAAGCATTCAAATTCATTCAAATTGTTGAATTATGAATATAGGGCACTCAAACGTAATCTAGTTAGCGAATGTTTTTGATAATGTTCTTCTTTTGTACTCCTTTTGACAAAACGTATAATCGTTTGACCCTATCAGAAAATGGTACTTACCCTTATTAAGTCAAAGACTAGAGAAGCGATGAACATGTCATCTAAATGGATGTCATCGTTTTCGAGTATATCCTGCAATAAACAGTATTTGCGTTATTTAGCTGGCGGTTCACCAATCTCACATTTGATTAATCCACTAGTGGCGTTAACATTATTTCTGCCGACCTACCTGTATAATCATGCTCCTTTATTACTAATTTAGAGTCTGGTCCTGTGCAAAAATCAATATCATTGATTGCAAAACATTTGCTATACAAATTGTGAGAATTAAATACTTTAAATATATAATTAGTTTGTTATAATGGTATATGCTACTCCCAGCATATAGTTAA
Source organism: Lepidonotus clava (assembly GCA_936440205.1). Lineage (NCBI taxonomy): Eukaryota > Metazoa > Annelida > Polychaeta > Phyllodocida > Polynoidae > Lepidonotus > Lepidonotus clava. The sequence goes on from OW387135.1 coordinate 29,860,492, forward strand.
TGAACCATATTTGTCAGTAAAATCGTGGCGTCATGTAAGTAGGTCAGAAGTTGTATTACCATGTATTACCATTGTATAATGTCTATAAAATGTATTACATGTATTATTATTTTGCTTATACCTACAAGGAAGAACATTGTAAAATGATTGTGGTTTAAAATAAATATAATGAATAAATACAAAGTTTTAAAAGAGCAGCTCTCACCTTGAGACTGCCCCTGGAGCAGTACTGAGTCACTATCCCTATGTTGGGCGTGTCGATGAAGGCCCCGATAAACCTGTTGATGTTGTCGTGCTGCAGTTCCTTCAGCAGGTGCAGCTCTTTGCGCATGGCGCGCGTCACCTCCACGTGCCGTCGCCTCAACACGCGCACGGCCACCAGAGACCCGCGGATAGTGGCCACACGGATACCGTGGTACTTATTGGCGCAGCCGTCCGCGTGGTCCTTCGGGGCGTCGTCCGCCCCGCCCCCGCCCCAGCCTCCTCCGCCCACCAGACGGCCGCTCGCCCGCCTCTGGAAGGTTTAATGATAGGTTCTCATATTTGTCCTGAAGGAATGTGGCATTTTGGATGCAATACTCAAAAGATATATAAGACACAAGAAATATCAGCAATAAAAGCCAAACAAGTCTAAGTGTCACAGGCACGTACAGTGAGCAGAACTATTTTCCCTGCGGTTTATTACACTGTTATAACTTTTTAAGTTGGAATGTATGTTAAGGGAACATTTATAGAAATGATATTGGAGGCTTATATTATTCGTTCTATTTGGAAACGAAGGTTTTTACAGACATTAAGATTTGTTATGATGATGGATGCTGATACTGCCATAAATTCATGTTATCAAAATACTGTGGATAGACAACGTTACTCGTTTTTCTTTCTATAGATATTCTTGCTATCCTATCTAAGTAATAAAAAGTGCACATGATTTTATGATATAGCTGTCACATGAGCCGACATATTATAAAAAGTGCAGTACGACAGGAGAAAACATATCCTTAAATATATATACAGAATGATACTTTTCAATTATACCTGAGTAATGTCTCCAAAATCCTGAACAGTTAGATCCTGGTTGCATAGGTAGGAATACGACAACATTCAAACATTTAGGTTGCATTTTTGAAATATTGTTGTGGGCTTTACGTACAATGATGTTACATTTATTTCATGAGATACAGTTATACATAGACATTTTCTCCAAATTACTGTATACCTTTAAATAAGGGAGGAGCGCTACGGAAAGTTTTGTCTATTACACTATGAATGAAAGAAATAATGCTTCAAGTCAACCAAAAGTATACGTATTAGAAAAGCCGTCTGAGGAGGAAGGATCATACGTATCTAACGTTTTAGAATCGTTGTTGTTTGACAAATATTTAGGTAATCATTAATACAATTGTAACCGTTGGCCAGAAAGAGAACTGCCTGATACCTTTGGTTTTTCCGACATTAGAGGGTCGTTGAAATCGTTGTCCGTAAAGACAAGATCTCTGAAGTCGATTTTCCATAGGAGCGACGCCAACTTCTGTTCGTATCGGTAATGTCTAGTGGAGACAAAAAGGTCAAGATCAGCTTGATTTACCAGCGTTTGGAATGGAATGGAATTTAAATACTTCCAACACAAAACGCCAAAATAAAGGCCATAGTTCATGACTATTACATTGATTTAACTACATTGATATTGTCTTTAGGTCTATCTTGATTTTGATGTCCATGTATCTCAAATATCTATTGCTCAGGATTTCGATGTTGCCATTGATTGCACTTGAATATGATTCATTGTACTTTCAAAGCAACGTCAAGCAATACTCAGTACATGTACTCATGGTGGCAGGACAACTACCCCCTAGGACAACTGGCCCTTGGACCACTTCCCCTTAGGACAATTATTCCCATGAATAAGACAACTGCCCCTATAGCAGTATAGATAGGACAATAACCTTTTTAGAAAGATTACCCCTACATTGATAGGGTTACCCCTATTAAAGGAAAACTACTCCTGTAGGTAGGATGGCTACCTGTATGATAGGACAATAGCCACCATTTATAGGACAACTACTGCCATTGTTCATGTAGGGCAACTATTCCTATAATACATTTGACACCTATGTATTTAGAACAACAACCCCTTAGAGCAAAGTCTAAAGTTTGATTTGAAATACATAATCTTTTGGTTCCACAATGTTCTAATTAGGAAATCAAGATACTCAAATACTGTTCCCCTGAGATGGACATTGTTGACACATGAAACTTGATTTTTTAAGACAAGTTATTCACAAGATACTGAAATACGAAAACATTGCATGAAAAACAGGCTTTTAGTACATATCATGGGTATCCCAAAAACAAATTTGATTAAACCAATCCAATTTCACATCACCATTATTGTTTAATATCAAATATTGTTGCAATACTATTTTGCTTCATTTCCCGAAGAGAGTTGTATGAAACAAAATGAAGCATGATAAGTTGGTGGACAAACTGCTTGTGACATTTGTGAAATGCAATAAAGTATGTTTTTTCCTCATAGAAACCAATGCTAAAGCCTGTCTGCACAGCCCATAATGTCCAACCCTTTATTGCCATGAAAAGCCACATTTTGAGTAGCTGGCGAACCTGTGTAATTAGATCTGCTGATTAATCAAATTGGAGAATTCGTTACCTGATTATGTTTGAGCAGTACTTGGTGATACAGCGAAACAAAATCTTTGCCTAAATCAGTAAATTAACTTATGGAGACTTGGCCTGATTATATTCTGTATTTTGTTTAACCTTATCCCAACCTCAAGAAATGTATACACAATGTGGGATGGGCAAAACAAGCCCTATCATATGGTGAGTTGTGCTGCCAATCAAGTTAGATGTCTTAACTACAGGAGAAATTGTCCTTTCAAGTTTCATACATTAACCTGTTTTTATATAATTATTTAGTTTTTGAGTCGGGAGTAACCTGGTAACCAAAAATTGATACATCGCTTAGTAAGAAACACATCTTGAATGCCAAACTCACCTGCAAAGGAAGACAAGAGCTACAGCCACGATCGCCGTTACAGCACCTATGGAGGACAGCACAGGGATTCTCCAGTCTGTCAAAGATAAAGGAATTCCTCAAAGATGATGCAGATCACACCTAGCGCAATGCACATACGCACAGAGACTAAACTATTTCACAAAATTAATATCGCAGTTCTTTCCATAATGTTGACTTTCCTTTTAGGTAAAATTCATATTGAAGTTACAATGATTATCGAAAAAAAATTGCTTTTCTTTGGCGGTGTTAAGTAGCGGATTACTCGCAAGTGACACTCACCTATGGGGAGGCACTCCGATCCATCTAACCCACAGGCAGGGATTGACTTGGGAGCTTTGTCTATCCAAATGTCATCCTCTCTTACCGTCAACTTATATTCCTGTTCATGGAAGTGTAAGAGTGTAGATGAGTATGTATTCCATCTGGTAGCTATATTACGAGGTTTTCAGGACATGACGTTTGGAAATGGCTCAGAGTTAGACCCTGCCAAATATTCGAGATGCAAGGACCTACAAGATTACCCACTCTCCTTTTTTCACACTATTATTTCAAAGGTTAAAATGTAAGTCTATTTGTAATGTTATTGTTGTTGTTGTTGTTGTTGTTGTTGTTGTTGTTGTTGTTGTTGCAAGGGAAACTTTATTACAGGCATTATTAGAAAATTGCACTAGCCCACTAGAAATCATAATGTCACTACACCACTGCGCATTTATTTTCAGTTGCTGAGATATTCAGGAAAAGATCATGTCGTTTCCAAAATCATTTGAATAGCATGGGGATCGCATGGCGGATCATCACTGCTACCTGGTCTATTTGATACCCGTAAAGCGGATTAGATGATTGTCTGCAGATTAGTGGATGGGTTTGAAATGTAGACCACTGTCAAAGCCCTTGACAAAACGTGTTTTGTGCTTTTGTGATGTATCCCCACAGGAATGTTTGAAATGTTTGTCATGGAATACATGTTTACTGACTGAACAACGCCGTGAGTCACTTTAAAAATGGTATCGTCAGCAATTTGAGCCGCTTCCTTAGTAATACCTTAGATGTTCCAGATTTTCAAAATATAGTTGTCTAATTTCTAGTAATTAATGAAATAATAACGTGTTTGTACTAGACTCAAAACAAAACGTTTACGACGGCTAAAGTGACTATCCTGATTCCCCAGCTAGATTAGGAGAGTATACCAAGATCAACTGTATAATACCCACCGGTGAGTTGTTCCTTGACATCGAGAACTGAGCTATTTTTGTCATCTTCATGTCCTGCTTCATCACGGTATATACTGAGTAATTGGCCATGGAGTTGCCGTTGCCATCTATATGAATAGAATAGCCTCTTATACCTGAAAACAGAAAATCAATACATGTCATTATACAGTAAGCAAAGCATTCTTCAGTGATCTTACTGCTAATTGTTGCTCAGCGCCAGTACAAACAGATTAATTGACTGTAAACGTTCCACCTACTGCCCCTTCAATGTAATGACCAAGATGGCTCAATTACAACATTAGGAGATCCAATTATAAGTTTCTAATAATAAACCGTCCTGCCTCACCTGCTGTTTTTAAATGTGACTGTAATTGCTGTATATAGCACGTCTGGTTTATATCACAATTTGGAGGATTCCCAAGCTAAGGCGGTGAAACACCATGTATCATCACCGAAAGGAGGTCCTTCTGAATGGATTAAATTTCAAACCTTGACACACACACATTCCTAATCGGACACCCCCCACCCCTCTCCCCATCCCCTCCCACAGCCCTTAAAGTCCCATACCAACTAGAGCGATTTGGAGGTCGCCGACCCTGCTTTTAAGCGATCAACCGTCTGTATGCAGTATTAAAATGTATATGTTTGATCTGAATCGGTGATCAAATCGGCAGATTATTGGGGTAGAATTGGCCAGATTTAGCACTAAAGCTCCATACCCACTAGGCGATTTTACCGGCGACTGGTGACGGGCAACTGCCAGAATAGTTGGTAAAATTGTTACCAATTCAGATCACATGTTACTTTCTGAATTGGTGACGATATTACCACTATTCTGGCAGGATTCTAGGACAATCACCCCTGGGACAACTACCCCTGGGACAACTACCCCTGGGACAACTACCCCCTAGGACTATTACCCACTAGGACTATTACCCATTAGGACTATTACCCCCATAGGACAACTACCCCTGGGACAACTACCCCTTAGGACAATTACCCCTTAGGACAATTACCCCTATAGGTAGGACAACTACCCCTCTAGATAGGACAATTACCCCTATAGGTAGGACCATTACCCCTTTAGGACAACTACCCCCTTGATAGGACAACTACCCCCATAGGTAGGACAACTACCCCCTTTGATAGGACAACTACCCCCCTTGATAGGGACAACTACCCCCATAAATAGGACAACTACCCCTATTGGTAGGACAACTACCCCCATTGGTAGGACCTGCCCTTGGTGTTCAGGGCAGGGCAAAGGAGGGGTAGGCCTACCAATGGGTGTAGTTGTTATATCAAAGGGGGTAGTTGTCCTACTAAAGGGGGTAATTGTCCTATCAAAGAGGGGTAGTTGTCCTACCAATAGGGGTAGTTGTCCTATCAAGGGGGGTAGTTGTCCTATCAAAGGGGGTAGTTGTCCTACCAATAGGGGTAGTTGTCCTATCAAGGGGGTAGTTGTCCTATCAAGGGGGGTAGTTGTCCTATCATAGGGGTAGTTGTCCTATCTGTAGGGGTAATTGTCCTAAATGGGTAATGGTCCTATATATAGGGGTAGTTGTCCTATCTAAAGGGGTAGTTGTCCTATAGGGGTAGTTGTCCTATGGGGGTAATTGTCCTACCCACAGGGGTAGTTGTCCTAAGGGGTAATAGTCCTAAGGGGTAGTTGTCCCCAGGGTAGTTGTCCCAGGGGTAGTTGTCCCAGGGGTAGTTGTCCCAGGGGTAGTTGTCCTGTCACCTTCTGGCAGTTGTCCATCGCCAGTCGCCAGTAAAATCGCCTAGTGGGTATGGGGCTTTATCGGCAAGCCAACTTAATAAGAATCGCCTAGTGGGTGTAGGGCTCAAAACTAGTACACACTGGGGTAGGGCCTGTCCTTCATCATTTCGATCATGCGCAGTCCGTCCCGGATGTCGACGGTGCCGTTTTTGAGGGCCTCCACCAGGGTGCGTCCGTACAGGTAGACGGCGTCGTACAGGTAGGTCGCCTCGGGCATCTGGGGACAAAACATGAAGGTCTTTATTGAACGGGGCATTTCAGTGGGAATGTTTGAGTGTAGGAGTGAAACATTATATACTTGTAGTATTCTGAAACGTCGACGGAACCTGACCACAAAAAGTAAGTATTACGTGTTACAATTATGGAGCTGTGATACGGTGAGGAAAATATTGCATAAATCAATATGAACGATATTCGAACACAATGGGTAATAAGGATATCGGATATGAAACGACTCATAATATTGAATATTTAAAGTTCTGTTTTGTAATATCAATTGTGAGTTTGATCTTTCGGCCTTACTTTAATGACAAAAATAATTGTTGTTGAAGATAGGCGAAATTTGACTCTGACCTTAACCAAAAACCATCTCAAAGAATGTTTAGAAAATGTGAAATGACCGCCTATGATATCTGCAATGAATATCTTTTTTAACAGAAGCGCGTGACGTCCCGATAGCAGAGAGCAACTAACTGAAAATCAGACCAAAGCCAGCCGAAGTTACCTCTATAGGTATAAGAGCCCTTTTAAGACATTCCTTCAGACCTAAATTGGTAATACGACGAGGACGATTTTTATTCTCGGCGAAAAGATGAGGCTAGGGATTTATTATTCAGACAGGGATGTTAGAACCACAGGGAGACAGGTGAATATCCCGCATTCTTAGAAAAATAGCTAAACTGAATTGATGCAAAATATGGAAAGAGACAGCGTTTATCTGTTGCAAAATCTAAACTTAGGAAGACCTACCTGACTCAGTATCCTCTGTAAAATGAATTCTTAGAAATGTTATTTGAAAGAAACTAAAATCGCCCCTAGTAAAAATACATGTGGAACGCAGTGCTGATGTGAAGGTTCCAAGTAAAACTTATTACAGAAATTTAGATAAGATTAATGTGAGTTTCCCCTTTTGGATGTTGGCAAGGGAAGGACTCTGTTCAGATTATTCAGAAATGCCACAAGATAATGAGTGTACTCTAAATAATCTAATATATTTACTTAACATTGGACCCCTAGGCTATTTCGGTTTACCAAAATGCATACAAAGTGTCAAGTTGCCAATTGAGACTCTTAAACATCTAGACTGGTTCAGAGGCTTCCAAAGCTTGAAATATACTGAACTTCGGTAGGTGTTCAAGCGCAACCTTTTCACGCTTTTCTATACAAAATGGATATCGCTACATCAATTATCACATAGTGATGTCAAGAGCTAAACCTTACCAGTATTTTGAACTGGTAGCTGTTATACTTGTAGACGTTAAAGACGTTGAAGTCTTCGATCGACTTATTTAATGAGGCCTTCATGAACTCTCTGTATTTGCCCATGTCGGCTGGGGCTCGGTAACACAGGAGGAACACGTTACGGAATGCCGTGATGTTGGCCGTAAGATTGGCCTCCGACAGACTTCTGGGGTCCCCTGAATTCCGCTCTTCCCCTGCAAGAATCAAAACGATGCATGTTAACTGTAGTTCAAGCGAATGACACGCACTCAGTGCATAGAAGAATGAGCTTAGAGAAAGAGACGCTGAGGACATGCTTTTGTAAAAAAAAACAAAAAAAAAAACAATTATACTTTTTTTTAATGATTGATGTCACTCCGCCAGGTCTAGAATTATGATGACTTAGCTTCACTAAAATAAATAATTCGACATGTAAATCCATCGTCACTTAATGATGTTAGCCTGGCTTTGTCAAATTAAATCACCTTAACATCACTTGAGAGGTAAGTTCCTTTGTGATTCTTTCTTGTTCGTAGACAGCGTGTGAGTTTCACTTACAAAAAAACAACAAAAAAACATTATTTCAAGAGTAATGGAATTCTTACACTTCAGAAATATATCTGTATCATTGTCGTTGGGTGCATCGGGTTTTTCCGTCACTGCTAACACGGCGTACTCGGCCTCCCGCCCCTCGGCCTGCAGCGTCTCGTGTTTATAACGGACGAAGTCCACGAAGGCGTCATGGTCGGCCAGGAATATGTAAACTTTAGCAGAAAAGAATACATTTTTTGTAATATCATTTTGGCATATTTCCTCTAGAATTGATTACTGTCATAAAAGAAATTCTGTCTATCATGAATACATTTTACAAATTAATGATTCCTCTTTGACACTATTTTGCAATAACACAATAAATCTTGGTAAAAGTTCAGCCAAATTAGTTATGAAGATATGGCCCCAGGGCCCATATCTTTGTAACTAATTTGGCTGATCAGGGAAATCTTGATCAGTGTCTCCCGATTTGAGATTCAGTGACGGATCAAAACACACTGATCAGTGACTGATTATCATTTACTAACATACGGACTCTGTGTTCCAAAGGCTGACTCTGTTCTTCGAAAGATGAGAGACATACTTATTAAGTGAAAGGGCATATATATATCATGAATTATCAAGCTTAATGCACAATGGTTCAAATTTGTGACAAGGAGTTTTTTGTAATAGATGTGTGATAAGGAATACCTACTTCTTGTTTTATCCTTGGTCTCATCAAACATCTTTTTGAGTGCATCGTGATCCCGTGGGCTGAAGTAGGGGTAAGGCAGCATCTTAACGCCTACCACCTCCACGGCACTGTCTGCTTTAATGGCATCCACCGTCTCTTGCCAGGGGCTTTTGCTTCTTTTGTCACTTATATCTAATGCACTGTAGATAATAACCGTCCTATTCCATCTGGAAAAGATGTGTAGGATGCATATTTGGTCATTTCAAATGTCCATTATACAATTAAAACAAGAATTCTCTAAAATCTGAGTAGCCAGGAAGGATATCTATTTGTTTACTCACATGTCCTGGAAACATTATACCTTCCCATCTCAAACTGCGGTTTCTTTTAAATTTATAACTGTATCTCCCGCACACGTATAAGTTCTTCCGATAGCACATGACAATTGATAAACACATGAAAAAAAGTGATAGAGGGGGGCCTAGGGCCTATTCCCCCTTGATTTTACAAGGTCTAAAGTAAGAACTTTCTCAACGTAGAGATGACACTCTGTTAGAACTTCGATGGTCTGAAAGATTTGGTGACAGACTAATTAGAAGCAGAGGCATTTGCAATTGCCTGTCTGAAAGATTTGCCTCTTGTGAAAGTAGACCTAATTGTATCTGTTAGGCACTTACCCATAATGTGACATTATGCTCTTGATATACCCCACGACTTTCATCCTTGGAGGAAAGGTCCGTACAAACCTAGCAGTGGCCTCCACCTTGTCCACTATTCTGTCTTGACAAAGCTGAAACACAAACAGTAGGAATGATGAAACTTAACAAACGTATAACCAATTGTATAGCCGTTCAACCAATTTTCTTTATACTTGTCAGAGTATGCTTAGGACACAAGAAATAAAACATGTGAACATACTTAGTTTATATTAGTTGATCTGCACGTTGGAGGAGTTTCAACTATATATCTACAAAAAACTTTGGACTTTTGGTCAAATCAGCTAAGTCGTACTCACCCGCTTTTTTAACAGCGTTAAAATTTTTCACAACATTAAAATTAATATACCTAGGCTATTTTGTGTCATAATTAATCCTGATGAAGGTTGAAATACCGAAACATGTTGATTGCTTCACACATTTAAATCAGTTAATAAAATAACCACTGTCCACCCAACCTGGAGTTTGAGTTTGATACAGTCAACGCCCTATTATCTTAGTTGATATTAATAGTCAAATATGAAATTCTGAAATTTCGTGAGGGGCAATATCATGTCACAATAAAATTGTTATAGTATACAGAAATTTAAGCAAGGAAACCGGCAATTCTATTGACTGAAATTTATTGTTGTAGATTTGTGAAAAATAGTGAATACATTGCATTAGACCAACTTTTTATGTAGAATCTAGCTATTACACTCAAAACATCCCATTTTAATGGAATGTTTACTTATTTAGAATGTGAATGGAACGGTTTGAATTGGAAAAAACGGCAATTTCCTTCTATTTGGTTGCCATGGAAACTTCCTTTTGAATAATCTAAATAAGAAGGTGTCACATACAAGAGAATATTCTTTTAGGATATTTAAAAAAAGGATTTCAGACTAATCCCTTCATAATTATCATGATTTATGGTTATTAATGTAATATAACTAAAAATAATGGATAATGAGGCTTTCATCCATTTTTCTGAATTCACACCATGCCATCTTTGGGAAGGTATAACTTCCTCATTATTGTTTGGAAATGGGCATGTTTGGTATTGTTTGAAAGCTAAAGACATGCTCTACAATAATTGAATAGAGAAAATCCCGCACGGAGCACTCTGTCCCCTCGTTGGGTCACAGTTACTATCAAATCTGAAAGGGGAGCCACCTTGAAATATCACAATGAAATTTTAGCAAATTTCTTGTGTTTTTAGCATTTTGAAACTAAAGGTATTCAAACAAATTTATTGGCTATCTTATACTATATCTCTTTTGTAGATTCCAAAGGTAAACAATTAGATTCCCTGTCCCTTAATCTCCCAATTTTGACACTAACAATATGTTTCCAGGCATTTCAGAAGCTGAGATACAAGATTATTTCTTTGAAAGTCTGCCATTTTGGATTGTTGGATCCTATTGGGGTAACGTCGACATTTCAAGGTGGCTCCCTTTTTAAATTCAATGAAGTAGTCCCAGGAGATCATCATATAAAATGAAATCAAGAAATCTTGTGGTGAAAGAGTAAAGTCTATATTCTTTCTATTGAATTATTTTGGAAACCAGTGGTAATTGTCTTTCCTTCTTTATGTCCATCTTTCAGGAGAAGGAGGTTGGGAAGGTTGGAGAGGTGGAAAAGGAGATGTGATAGATCACAAAGGCACCTGGAAAATGTCTTAGAACGTCCAGAGATTGTACCATAACGATATGGATAACTCAGATGATGATGAGTATTCTCCAGGGTTTATGTCTCATTAGATGTTATCAGATTCCAAAATGTCTCTCTACATTGCCTCTATGCCTCTTATCATGTAGGCCGGGGCCAGCTCGATCCTTACTCTCTGATAGGTCCTATATCCTGCAGGTTCCCTAGGGTATTTGTGCCTGGTGAGCTCAAGAGTTCACTCAATCTTCTCTACTTAGAGCTGGATTTCCCCAAGAGGAAAAAATTGACGGGAACTTTATTAACAATCACCAAGACTGGCAAGGGACATATATAACCCTGACAATCTTACGTAATGTCTTATGTCATTTTGACACATCGATTAGGTAAAGTGCAACAGGAAATTATCATCAAAGTAAGATAGACACAGGAAAGACGTCAGCTGGTTATTATATTCTAAAGGTTTTCCAACTGTTCATATAATTATGCACTTTTCAGAGTTCTCCTCTTTCCAAAACTTTACTGACAATCTACTGCCCCTTATCATTTCAAAATAATAGGTTATTCACTGAAAAATGTTCGTCAATGCAAAGTATTCGGAGCTAGTCATATCTTATGAATTGGCCCTTTTACCCCAAAGAGTTGATATCCTAATTGTATCCTGAAGACCTGACGGTCTTAGCCCACAGGGGACCTAATCAGCGCCCACCACTAGGGGCAGATCAACCCAGATTACTACTAATCTCCTGAAGCAGCATCATACATCCACCTATTTTCTACAGCTGCTTGTCTGCCATATGCTTCATGGCATATTGGTAGTATGCTTTCGACCATTTTTGCTCTTTTCTAAGAGACCACCATCAAAACCATGGTTCATTTAGATTCAGTGACAACTGCTATGTACAATATGCATGGAATCTTGAATGTTGTTTTAGCTGAGAGCCTTAACTTGGAATTACCACTGTAGAGCAGATTTTAAAGAGTTACAACACAAATCCATTGTGTGTCACATTCGATTAACTAAAGATTAGACCAATGTATTCTGAGAAATTTAATCTCTCACCAGTATAATGCTCTAAAGACCACACACTGGGAAACAGCTTGTAGGTCACCACCAGCTTTTATTGCTTTATTGTGTCAAGAAAAGTATATAGGACACGCGTGCTGAACTATAGACCTTGTGTTTCTAGCCAGAAATAACCTGAGAGTCTATGCTATTCCAGTAGAAATTAACTTGCAGTGCAATATCATAGCATTTAAGAAAATAGCAACCATCTTTGAGTAATTGCTTTTTAATCTTGTTTTCCAAGAAATGTACTCACGGGTGACCGAATATAGATTATTCATTATCTGCAGGTAAAGATTACAAGTATTACATGTGTATTGTTAACCCCGATGGTAGTGCAATTTCCGAAGATGTCCAATGAAACAAATGGAGATTTCTACCAACAGCCAAAACCCAAGTGAGGTTCACACATCGAGACCAGCAACAAATGTGAACTAAAATTGGGTACCCAATCTGTGAAGATAATTCGATTGCATGTGACGGAGGTAAGCCTGTCACAATAATATGATATTCAAAATAGCAGTTTTTAAATGTCAGGACTTGGCATATTTCACCAACTCCTGCTTGCAACAAAGAGCGATTTAGTTCACCCAAGAATCATCAGATCATTGGCCCCAGAAAATCGCTTGCGTGCTTGATGTACTAAAACAGGTGGATAAAATTGTAGTGGATGCACCTGCGAACCATTTGGTCCTCGTTAAAATTCCCCAGAACACAAATCTTCACCAAATAGTTGAATAAGAAACTCATTAATTTCCTCTTATAGCCATTTCATTTTCCATCTTGCAAATAACCTTGATAACAACGTGGCAAGATTGCCAATAAGGCAACGTACAGATAAATCGTTTTCCCAGGTCTGGGAATGTTTGTCTGTCCAATAGACTGTCCAATTGATGTCCAAGCGGAAGGTATCAGAAACAGATAATTAGTTAGCTGGCTTACTGGTTTTCTACAGTTCTGGTTTCAACCAACTGTTAACCTATGGAAGGGGTATGCAGTTTGTCTGCATAATTAGACCCAGACAAGGACGGGCGAGCCTAAATGCTATATTCCACTTTGCGGTAGGTGACATTTGCAGTCGTTATTTCTTGGTGCCGCAATCGATTTGCAGTTCTGACACCAAATTGTTGGTATCTGGTACCACAAGCAATTCATATAAAATCAATGTAAAATGGCAAGCAAGTGCCGCAAGTACCTATATTCCACCTTGCCGTACCCTGCCACAAGCAAGTATGCGGCAGTTTGATTGTGTTTTCTTATGGTGCCGCAAGCAAATATCATTATAGTGGAATATAGCCTTTATAGCAGGTGCTGCAAGCAGGTGCAGCAAGTACCTATATTCCAACTTGTGGCACCCTACCGCAAGCAAGTTTGCAGCAGTTTGATTGCGTTTTCTTATGGTGCTGCAAGCAAGTGCCGTATAGTGGAATATGGCCATAAGGAAATAGGACTCAATATTTATAAGTAGACCCAGGGTATAGTACTTCAAGGCAGCTGCCCAAGGTTCCACCTGCCTCCATCCTGGAATCCAAACCCTGGGTACACTACCCCTAATACCCCCTTCATACAATGGATACATTATCCCCTTCTATCCTATCCATACCCTGGGTATTCTACCCCCTAATACCCATTCCATACCCTGGGTACTCTACCCCTCCATACATAGGGTAAACTACCCCCTAATACCCCTTCAATACCCTGGGTGTACTACCCCCTCTACCCCCTCCATATGCTGGGTACATTATATACCCCCTTTTCCTCTTTCATACCCCCTCCATACCCTTTGTATACTCCCCTTCTACCCCATTATCCTTCTAATACCCTTTCCATACCCTAGGTCTGCAACTACCATACCCTGGGTCCTCATCAAACCTGCTCACTATTATGGTGATTGGGGGTGTATGAAAATATCATAAGGAAATACAGGCTTCTGATTGGCTGACTGTAAAGAAGACCCTGGGTATGCATACCCAAGGGATACAGAAAGTGGCCAAATGGCCCCCGAGCCTGCTGCTCCACCCAGAGGCTGATATCCCTGACATACTGACAGTTGATAAACCCATGGAGGACACTTGTTGTTTCTTTTTTATTTATCTCATACCCTGGCAACATTTTCAGTCAAATTTCAAAGCTCAGACTCACTGAACCAGGGGATGTATTTCTCCTGCTGGAACTACTTTTCTTTATCACCTACTCTGCCGACGAGCCGAGCGTATTGTCAGCAGGGCGTATTGCCAAGCTGTACGCACGGCTCACTGTAGACACCTATAGTTCATAGTAATTCTAAGATTTTTCTAAATATTTCTTGGGTGATAAAATAAAGAAGATCCTAAGGGGCCGTCCCAGGGTGGCCATACGGCCCTAGGACCTAGGACGCCATGTCCCCGAGCCATACGGCCACCCTCGGACGGCCCCCACGGGCCGTCTTATTATAGTATCCCCCTCCAGTTATCACCCTGCATGTGTCACTGTATTGACTCCTAACTACGGACCCTGCATGCATCACCATTCGGTATGATAAAATACATGTCAACTATCAGAAAGCCAAAGACTAAAGAAAGTCGACTTACGTATGAGATAAGGGGGATGTTCCAGGCGGTGGCCACGATGGCCTCGGTGAGGCAGGCCGTGTGGCCGGGGCCGATAAATCCGTGCACCCCCATCTCCCGGAACTCGGTCATCACCTGGATGTTGCTCGCGTGGGACCCGTCCGTTTTCCTCCACAGAAACTCCAGTTTAACGCTCAGGTTCGCGAGCAGCTCGTTATTCAGCTTGTCGACGGCCACGGCCATGGCGCCCACATGGTACTTGGGGTGAAAAGGAGACCCGTCGTACAAGAAGCCCAGGGTGTAGACGTTTGGGGGACAGGTCCGTGCGCATCCCACACCGCAGCTCATCCCCTTGGACCCCACTGGCTGCGAGCTACTCAACACCGTACATGAGTCGTTCACCCCGGCCGTAAAGGGGAGAAGGAGCCCGAGGAGGAGCAGGAGGAAGGCCAGGGATCTGGTCCTGGAGGTGGTGGCGGTAGTGGCGGTAGTGGCGGTAGTGGCGGTAGTGGCGGTAGTGGCGGTGGTGGCGGAGGCCCTCCCCGCCCAATGCCTCAAGGCCCCCATTCAATGAGTCGGTGGCGAGCTAATCCCAGCAGCTGGAGCAGCTCATGTAGCGGTGAGTGACTCGTCGGGCCGAGAACAGGGTCCATCCTGACCCTGCGAGGTGCGAGGTGCGAACTCCACCGCCTAACCCTGGCGACCCTAGTCCTCCTTTGTCTGAGGGGGCATTCTGTTGAATGCCAAGTAGAGTAACTCTAGCATGTCCTGAGCTGCTCGTCTTAGCTGTCTCCGGACGCACAATGTGTGTAATTACGTTATAGCTCCTGCCAGATGGCACGTACATCCACGATAAATGTAGTTGTCACACTAATCTCTGCTCGTCACCTGTCTCCTGGTAATGGTAACACCTGCAACAGAAAGTATAGCCGTTAGTGTTAGCTTTATGATAGACGCATGATATTATAATATCGCACACAATTAGTGCCGCTATATTGAGAAAGAATGTAAGCTAATTGGCCTCACTTTACTGCCGCATATCATCTAGATGTTAAGGTTAGACATTCAGATACTGGTTTATTCCCACCTATCACAGGCACCCATACACCTTGTGACAGTAACATGTACCTCACTGTGAAGGGATCCCACAGTAAAGTACCTCCATAGTTAAGGTTAAAACTTTCGATACCTGTTTTCCGAGGATGTAAAAATATGTTCCTGTGATATAGGATCTACTGTTCTATAACAGTATGGTAAACACCACTTTGCAATATACGTATAATCATAATAGAATCAAGTGAATGAAACTTATTCGGTTATGATACCAGGTTTAGGGTCAGTGTATTTCTATTTTATGGATGTTAAAGCTCTTTCCTCCTGCTGCCTGAAAGCTGTTTTTATTCTAACCCGCCATTGCATAAACCAACCTACTGCCCTATGTGAATAGTAAGAAGGGAATCGGTGAAATTACAGGGAGGGATCCCACAAACTTAGTGAACAGATATAACTGTTGTCAATTTTCTTATAAATAAACGTTAAGGTATTGGGAATATCAAATGATAAATTAATGTTTAAGGTACAAAGGAAACACCAGGAACAGCTATTTTTAGTATATGTATGGGACAGCACACCTGGATGAATGCCAGTGTGGGCAGCATCTGATATGACATCAACGTTGTATTACCGTGTATATAATAACATGAAGACATATTTATCAGTCCTCTAGACTAAAAACTACTTTGGTAGCAAATGTTAATGATCATCTATAACAATTAATGACCTGTGACGCCACCCTTGCTACCCCCTTTGATTATGTTAGCCAGGTTGTCTAGCCCCAGTGTGTCCCAAGTAGGTTGGTGTAAGGTAAGAATGTAGGAGGGGAA
The DNA here is from genome assembly GCA_936440205.1 of Lepidonotus clava. Classification (NCBI taxonomy): domain Eukaryota; kingdom Metazoa; phylum Annelida; class Polychaeta; order Phyllodocida; family Polynoidae; genus Lepidonotus; species Lepidonotus clava. The sequence continues at coordinate 29,877,046 of OW387135.1, forward strand.
GTAGGAGGGGAGCAAATGAATGACAAAGATATATGGCTTTCTATTTCTGAATTAAGTGTTAATCAATGTAAATGGTTTGGAGATTAATACTTTAACGATTTTACAGATAAGAATTCATGAATGTATTTATTGGAAAAAGGATATCGTTGTCTTGAGCCAAACTCCCAATAAAACTGTTTTTTTATTCACATTGTATTGGGTCAGAAACCCGCATATCTTGTGTATGGAAAAATTAGTAACATACATTGAGCCAAACTCCCACACTATAGGGGCCGTCCATAGGGTATGCACATTTTCAAAAATATCAGACCCCACCACCCCCTTGGGATAAAGTATGTATTTGATTTGTACTAGAGCGTTCATATACTTTCAAACATTTACATCTCACCCTTGATGCATACGCACTTTAAGGAAGGTACTTATGCACTTCTGTACAATAATCATATATTCTGTCAAGTGATGTTTTCCTTGCAATTTCTGCCGATACAGTTTTTCAAATGGCAATAGTCCGTTTGCTGATTGTCACATATGAGCGAGTAAATGTTGACTTTCTGTATGATATAGCACATGGGCCATGTTTTCTAAAACTATCCACCTTTTCTGTGGGAACTTATTATAAAAGATACAGAGAGACAAAAACTAATTCTTAAGCTTTGAGCCTTCGGACAGGAAGTCAATTTTTCAGGAGGTGTCTCACGCCATAATTCACTGCACGGTGCGAACTGGCATTCGGTCTATGCATAGTTGCCAAAATAGCTAACAGAAATTACACGCTGGTAAATGATATCGGCGATATTGCTGCGATGTAGTATTGGGATAATGTATCTATAGTCGCAAGAGGAAGGAATCGATGTGTGGAATACAAGCCTATTGGCCTATGACAATTCGGTAACACAACTTCAAAATTAATGTCAAATTTGATATAGGGCCTGATTAACAAGAGTTAATGGGAATATATGATCTTTTTCTAACTGCAGTTACAACATTCAAAATGGCAGTAACCAATTTTAAGACGACGGATATATCTTTTAAGTACAAATTGATCCATAGTGATACGCACATAGATGATAGATAAGGGAACTGGTCAAACCATAACCGTAACAATTGACCTAATTAAAAACCAACATAATAATTCATTATGGGGTCATAAGTTTGATGAATACTAGTGAAAGCTTTTAGGTGCAATTACATCCAGGCTAGGGTCTCAGATGTAGTTCATATTCATTAACATTCTTAAATTTTGAAATTAGGTTGGTATATGTGATCTAGAGAACGGCTACGCCCCTCATATTGCACATTGGTCAGTACCTCAGGCGCACACGGGGATTATGCTGCTTTTCAGCAGGGGGCATGTAAAACTCATTTTGCCTTTACAGCTAGGTTGTGCAAGTGTGCTAAATGTTAGGATTATTTAGTTATTGATGATAAAAATAGGTGTGTGGTAACTGAGTCATGCCACGAGCATGGCACTAAGCAATCAGTAACATGATTTTAAGATAATTGGAAAGAAGTAGCAGCTAATGAGGGTGAGACCATCACTATAACACCCACTCGGTGAGGGAATGCGTGGCGATGCCACCTACCTGCAATAGACCTGATGAGAGTTAAGACAATAAAATCAATAACAGGGATTGTATATAAGTAGCAGTCAAGGTGGGAAAGGCGGAGAGCTTATGATAAATTACTAAAAGACATAATTATGAGCTAGCGGGATTGTATGCCACTGCTGGTGGTATTCCTCGGTGACCATACTTGGGTTTTAGCCGGAGTTACCTGTGTGAATAAAATGGTTTAGGAGTTATGTTTGCTAAAAGAAGCTGAATTAGACTATCCCACGTAGCCTTCTAGCAAGGGAATATAGCTTGAGTGAGTACATTGGTACTGGAGATGTCTACCAGTTGTCTTGGGCCTGTGCCCATCCCAGTTTGAGTATATCCTGGGGTTGGACAAGGGTTGGACAAAATAGACATCGATGCCATCCTTGTCTCAAAGGCTTTGGATAACTTAAATAAGCAAGAATTGTGTTTTTCTATATCCCCAAGTACTGCTTAAACATTATCATTTCTCAAATTGTATCAATTGACAAATTTGCAGGTTTGCCAGCCAATCAAAATATTGTATTTCAGGGCAAAATAGGGTCGAACATTGTAGGTTGAATTGACAGGCTTTACCATTGGTTCCTATGGAGAAAAGTCCAAAATGTGAGGTCACATTTCAAAAATTTTAGGAGCAATCTGTCAACTAAATTGCTTTGGTTATGTTTGTATTGTGCAAATCTCCTCAGGAAATAAGCAGGGAAGTAATTTTGGTAATATTTCATGGTGAATTTTGTTGTTGGTATAAACTGGGATGGGCTAATTGTATGGAAGAAGAGACATTATAACCTCCAGCATTGAAGGATTCACCAATAAAGTTGTTCATTTGCAAGTGTCCTCTGCCAGTGTCTTCATTTAGACATGGACACCCTAACTGAAGAGGACCTTTACCCTTCAGCTAGCATAGCATTGTCTAACTCATAACTTTCCATATTACATAAGATAAATGCAATGATATATAGCCTAATAGGAACTTGTTTATTCATCTCCCCATCATAAATTTAAAAATAAACCACACATTTGTTCAATATAACCGTAGGTATAATGTCTAAAATTGAGGCATGGATCCTATCCAAGTAAGAATATCAATGCGACAGTATGCATGCACTCAGACTACTGCGTGGGCTATAGCTATTAATAGCTGGTTTGGCCTACGCCTTTGAAGGGAGAGAACGGATGATCCGAGGCTTTTGTCATTCATCTTAACGTTCCTTGGCACTCGATTGGTCCGCTGGTGGCCACAATGCTACCCTATCGACCTGTGGTTACGTCATGGGTGGGCCAGGACCCAGCGTTCAAAGGCCAGCGGTAATAATGTCAAGTGGGACAACCCACATCCAGCATCAGATTGATTTGGCCAGCAGTCTATGGCAAGAGTCAACAAGTTTCGTTCCACTCACTTAGCTGGCAGTAAGAGTCACTCGTAATAGGGCCTACATAAATACATCGTAATGTATTCTCACTGACGCACTTGTTTGTGGGTTGGGATGAAGGGGGAGGAGAGCAAAGGCCATACATGTACTTTTATCCCACTTTTACCGAGCAGGAGTAGGAACTAATGTAAACTCGATCTGATAAACGCAGCTGGAGGCAAATAATGTTACTACCTTTGAACCTGTTAACGATACAGTCACCAGGCATTAACAGCTCTTGTAGGCATTGCCTTTGGACTATTTCTATGGTTTCAACTAATCTAACTGCAAGACCACATGTGGAGTACTACCACGTAAGGGTTCTCAATATTCTCTGTGGAAACGCTCAAATTCGGCCAATGTGGGAGTTTCTTATGGACTATGCGGTTAAGAGGTAATACCACGAGCTACTCCTTTTTCTCAGAGCTCTTGTAGAGCGCATGAGGAGTGCTCCGAGGGGGGTCCATCCAATCTCGTCTTATCTCGAGGATTCTCGTGACACCACGCTGGTTGTGCCATCTGGTGACAGGAAGTCTCACGGCAAAATCCTCGCAATTTCTCTTTCTTCGAGAACCGAATAAATAAGGGCCGCAATTCGTCCATTTGCGAGCTACTCGCCTCGCCATAGGTGTGTGCAGTAGGCACGTGGAGACCCCTTTGTAGTTATTACTCTGTGCGCTTCTCTGACTACCAACAATTACTCAAATGTAAAATACCAATTGCATTGCACTGGATCAGACATCAAGAATGTTCCTTAAATGTTCTTTAAATGCCTCACGCATTTTGAGAATAACTGAAATGCTCTATCATTGCGCCATGAGCTTGCTGTTATGATCATTTCCTTCCTTTTGAAGAAACCTTAAGCTCACTCAAAGTCTATCAATTATTTTCATATCACAAGCTCAAATGCTGATAACAAAAATGGGCATTGATATGAGTTAAAAATCCATACGACACTTCAGCTCTTGACTACAGTAGGTATTTCAATCGGTGTTTTTCAGTCTCAAAGAAAATACACTATTTTTATTTCACCCTTTGAATCAGCAAGAAATTCTAAATATAACAATAGAGATAGTTTATGTATTCTAACAGACACAAATAACATAATGAATTCTCTTATAGCAAAGTTAACAGCCGATGTATCATTTTATTCCAAAGGTAATCAAGACGTCTGCTCTCAAATGTGGATGGAAAAATAGAAGAAACATGTATTGAAATGCCCATGTGCTACATTTCTGGGCTATATGATTGTGTACTCTCAACGTATCACTGGATGAGACAAATGATCTTTCTGTTCACGTTTGCCCCTAGAAATCAATGATAGTCAACGAATGATGCATGATAATACCAAATCAGTAATTCCTTGTTACATGATGTGTAAGAAATATATTAAAACTGGGAGTTTACAATGTCATCTATACCTCTGAAATATTGTCTCTATTAGGAGTTGGTTGATTGCTGTAAATGATCACAAACAAAGGAACCGCCAGCAACTGTATCTGGTTGGAGAATGCCAAGACAGCATTTTGAAAAGGCCAAGCGGTTACGCACTACAGCATTTTATGTGAATGCCCATCTCAATTAGATATAAGAGATAATTGGATACAGTCGTTCAGTGGAACCAGAGGGTCAGAATAAAACAGAATGTCATAACCAGCTAATAATCATAATGATAATTATTTTTTTCCTTTTATTAGGTTTTCAGTGGCCTTCAGTATAATGAATTCCTCGGATTGCGATGAAGTATTTTCAAGAAAATACCATTATATGGCAAATGCACTCCTAGATAAGGGACTGCTCATGGCAATGTACTTGTAGCTATGTCAAATACTTGAATGTGTGTAGCTAAAATGTAGGCTATGTGCCGATCTATGAAAATAAAACCTGCGGTAACTGAGACGAGCAATTATGGTTATACAGACAGAGCAATCTGTGCGCCAACATCAATCGTGGTGCTGACTCGTGGTTGATTATAGATGAAATCAGACACGATCGAATATAGAATACGTTCAGACGTGGCAAATGATGCAAGTCATAGCTTATAATGTGAAGACCCATGACAGAAAAAGTGATGCATGATTTCACTATAATATAGTGACATATTATGTCCTACCCTTGTTAAAATATATGGTCTAAAGGGACGCAAAATGCCTAGGAATAGGCAGGTCAAGCAACCTCAACGTCTCTCTTTACCTTTAGGCAAACTTGTGGAGATTTTCTTAGAATTGGATACATGTGATAATGGTAGTATCAACGTCAGAGTACGCCTACTATAAAATGATTCTAAAATAATGCATTGCAATTGAGATAAAACATACGTATCTTACGTTTACGCAACTTATATGTAATGCATTCGAACTGCTTAACCTCGCTCTTAACAACAATCATTTTGATACTTACTGAAAGACAAGTCCATCGTAAATAAACACGTATTTCCACACATTCAAGTCGTCATTAGGCCCGATGCAGCGCTCAGAATAACTGCATGGTCAAGTCCATGTTTTTAAATCCGTTAATCTACCGCAGAGTGCACCAAAAGTTGAACAGGATTAAAAGGCGTGCTCTATCGATGGGGACAGATCCATTTCTGTTTCTCTGGGGGAAAGTCGACTCCCAAGCCTTCTTCGACTAAAGGCGACTGGAGTTTTTAGTGGAGAGAAGGTGGAGCGTCCCGGGAGGCCTGAGGTGGGTTCAGGTAGTGTGTGCTGCTGCCTCCGGGCGGGGGGTGGTCACCTGCTGCTCCCCTCACCTGCGCTGCCCGCCGCCTTATCCGCCGCCTTAAGCCGCGCCCTGGAGCGCCCTGCTGGATGCCTCCTGGAGGTGGGGCACAAGGGGCGGGAGGGTAGGCCCGATCCAGTGGTGCTAGCAGTAGCTTCCACTGATTAGTTTCTGTGAAGACATTGATCAGGGGGTCGGCGGCAGGCGCTGACCTCCAGGAGGAGGTGTTACGTAAACCCGGCCCGCCCTGGTGGTGGTACACCACCGCCAGACCTCCAGGCATCCGCTCAAATACCAACCCCACCCCCTCAGTAGTAAACCCCTACTTCCGCCCTGTAGAACTTTTGAGAAACACGATGTATTCTTCGTACCCTTTCGCGTTGGCTTTCTGGCATATTATCAACATTATTGATAAAGTGTGGGGCTCACTGCTGCACGCTTGGCTTTAGTGCCGACTGCCAGCCGCAGTCATGGGTGGTCATTATTATCACGGTCAACAATATATTATCCGGGTCAACAATATACTGCTCGGGTCAGCGGCTCAAATATATGTACAAATAGAACAAAAACTACACCACAGGCACATATTCATTAGTATGATTCAGAAACTCCCAATAATACCGGCCTCTTGGCCGTGGCCGTAGATTTTGCTGGATTTGTGCACATTTGCATGTGAAAGCGAATGAGGAAGTGATAGAAACAGTTCATTACAAGTATCGAACTCTGGGCAGTTCCTGGTTACGTTGATTATGATGCTTGGTCTCTAAACACATAGTATCAAATCAACGTAGACTTAGATTGCATCAAAAACTGCTATTAATTTTTGTTAATTGATTTGACTTTTTGTCAAGCAAATAGTCTGTTCTGACAGCCAGGTTCCTACTTAAGAGGAAAACGTTTCTTTCTATCAGCCCCATTTAACCATTTTTAACTACTGCAAAAAAAATAGAAACAAAATAAAGCAGTTCATTAATTACCGGGAAGGTCGACTAGCCAATAATGATGGGGCATGAAACGTACACACATGCTATCACAACTTTTAAAATCGGTTCCTTCGGTGTTAATTATTCATATCTAATATCTTGATTAGGCCTACAATTATAAAATGATAAGACATTTTCATTTTATTTTTCACCTCTTGAATATTGCAGAATGTAAGTCTGGATTTGTGAGGCCCTTGATGGGAGGGGGGTACCAATGTCGCATGTCGAATTTAAGAAACGACCCTGTCCCCCTGTCGAATTTAAGAAATGGCCCTGGCCGTCGCATAACCAAATGCTCGCTGTAGGGAGAGAAACAGCGAGGGTTTGGCAAAGTCTCGCTACTATACGCGAAATTCGGCATCAATTTTCTAATCATTTTCCTGGGCTGAAAATTTCAGGGATTTTAGATCTAAATGTCTAGTTTCTAGAACTTTTTACAGAATTAAAATCGGTTGCTTAGAACACCCACAAATCAACAGGGGGACCCATCGCAACAGGGATGTCCTTGTTGCGAGAGTGGTGTGCCAATGTTCCCTACAGCGAGACCTGTTATACGACGGGGCTCACTGGCCCTGTTGAATTTAAGAAAGAGCCATGTTCCATGACACTATACCTAGTGCTTAAAACGGCCACGTCGCCATGTCGAATTTAGGGGTCTAGAGCCATATTTGTTGAAAATACCGACAAAACTTAACAGTGTTCATAAACACGATCATGACATGTGATCATGATGGCTAGTCAATTCTACATACCCGCATCATTTACAAGTTTATCACCTGTGGATTACACTCTCCCAATTCAGCGGACACTACATTGGTAATTTGCCACTACTTTGGCACGAGGTTCATTGGTTGTTAATAAATGTATGCTTTATGAGATGTTGCGCCTACATTATGATTCTCCGTTATCCTACAGCTTGATAGGAAGTTCTACAGTGCCCTTGTGTAAACCGTATGTACATGAAAATGTTGCCATTGTGTGGCACAATGATCATTGTAGTCGTATCCTTGGAAGTTGTGGCAGCTGCAAGTGGTGGTGTTCCCTACCAGTGAATGGATACTGATTATTATTTAGATGGCTGTAAATGAACTATGCTAAACGAACTGAGCAAGTTACTTGATATGTACCGATGAAGGGCTACAAAAGGGCTTGCGCTATTAAATGTACATACTTAATAAACATGTATGTGACATTGCTATCATATATAGATATTTCAACGTGTCCTGCCTATACATTATACCTGTGCGCTTCACGCACGCGTGCGTGCGTTTTTATAACGATGTTTATCACACAAAACACTACGAATGACGCACCTGAAGTACGAGTTTGAGTTGAACTACAGAAACCAACATACCCCATGGTGAGGGTCATAGGTTCCTGCTGTCGGCAATTAACTTTAGTAGCCTACTTGTTATATTATATTGGCGTTACCGAAAGGTGGGGTCGTTGGCCTTACGAGATAATAATCCTATCTACCTGTTGACACTGGAGGAAAGCTTAAGGCGAGTGATCATCTCCAAGTATTCACTCCAGAACATAATTACTGCTGATAGGCTCTCTCCTCTGAAGGAGTTCAAGACACAGATGTTAGGTAAGCTAGATGAGTGAAAGTATTAGAGGCAATTATCTTTAATAAGAAATACTCCCTCCACGTGAAGTCACTGGATTTAAATACTGGTGAAGCTGGGAAAATTGTAAACAACGCTGATTGTATGGTTCTTGGTCCACCAAAGTCGATCGGATTAGAGTGGATTCTCTACGACAGAAAGCCTTGGAACATATAGAAGAAGCATCCACCAGCAATGCGATGTGCAAACTTTATCTCGTGTTCTGAAGGACAGGGGTGAGGGAACCTGTCTGCTGTGTGATTTTTCCTGTCAATTAAGTGACTTGAAACCTAAGCTTAGTGATCTGGTGATAGGAAACTGATGGTCCAATTAGGCAAGAGTAACAATATAAGCTGAAAATTTAAGCAAATATTAGTTTACTAGGAAGCGAGCAAACGTGTGGGAAATCATTGTGTACAAAAAGGTTAAATCTAATGAACCAATAAGGCGATCATATACCGTTTAGAAAATAACCTACTTGGTTAATATCATGTCGCGGAACAAAAATAGAAATATGCTCCTAACCAAACGGAATAATCTAACGTACCTTCACTATTCAAATGACCAGTTGCCATCAAATGCGTTGAATAAACATAGAACTGTTGCCTTCCCTTGTCTTGTTTTTGTCTTCCACTGCAATGTTAATTCCTTTAAGAAAACCCCAAAACAGCACCTCTACCCCCGGCTTCTACCACAGTGCTAAAGTACATGTACATATAATTCAGTATACATACTCCTTCCACTTGAAAAATAAAGACAATGTTTACCTTCGCACACTTCAGTTAGTTCTAACCTCAGCAGAGACCGGAAAAGCCACGCAATTGACCTCCAATTATCAGATACTACAGCTGTAAGTAGAGTCCGACAGGAGGTACTTATGATTGGCGTGTTTTGAGTATTTTATTGAAATGGGCTCCCGCTATCTTTTGTTTCAACAACAATGGTGACGGGTCACGTGGTTATTTGTCTCCCAAAGTTGACAGTCCAACTCTACGCCCTGAGTGCCTAAAGCCCCATACCCACTAGGCGATTTGGCCTCTTTGCCCGTGGGTATGGTGTATTGAAATGTACATGTTAGATCTGTGTCGTCGGGCTAATCGTCGGGCCAGTCTCCCGGCAACTCAGATCAAACATGTTCATTTCAATATAGCATACTGACGGGCGACAAGGCCAAATCGCCTAGTGGGTATGGGGCTTTACTGACACTACCATCTCCCAGCTGATTCTTATGTCAATTACCAAATGCGATGTTTTAGCATATCGAAGTAGATTCGACTTTCTCACCTAGGCTTGGAGAGTGTTGGAGGAGGTCTGAACTAGTGGCTGTTTCGTCGAGTCACTCAACATAGGCTGAACGCGGTGTTTAGAGGCCGTCAGGCGGGCCATGTCGGCCTAATGGTCATCTGGATGGCCTTTATTAGGCTTAGGTAGGCCTGACAGTTCGTGACGCATGACGCGAGCCTCTCACAGCCCCCAGCCGAGCAGCTCACCGCATTGGGCCGCTAAAAGGCTCCATGAGTGGCTCCCCTACCTCAATAGACCCAACCCACCCCCAATATTGACATTCAGGTCCAAGGGCTAGAATAATAAAGCGGCCTTGTTATTCACACTGATTTTCTAAACGCACGTTTCATGCGTTGTGACTGTAACTACGACTGGATTGTTTGATTTGAATAAGCTCTAGATGGAATAGAAACATATAACCACAGCTTGATTGATGAGATACAGTATAATCAAAGTTTGAGTATTTGTTGTGACGATGTAAATATTTTTCAAAGTTTGCTTAATTGTATATTGGTTCTTGTTATGTTATTTTGATGGCTCCCAATAACTTTGCTGCAATGTACTGCTGTGATGTTATACTGTTATCATAACATTCTGGCTATGTTCTTCAACCTAAAAAGAATGTTCTTGTAATGTTCTGTTTTGGTTTCATCCTTACCTCACCAAAAAATAATGTCATATTAATGTCCTGATTTGGTGAGGTTTCAATCTCACCATAAATAAAGTTATTGTTGCCATCTTAGTAAGTAACAGATTGACTCAAACAGTATGGTTGCACAACATTTCTGTTACGTTACAAGTTGGCTGGGTTCGTTTCTTTAATTGCAGACTATTCCTAACAGTTCCCCATGCTTCCAAATTTAGTGTGATGCAGCTCCTATCTGACTTCTCAAACGATGTGCCTGCTTATGTTTGACCAGAGCAACTTGGTGTTTGCAAATAGTTTGTCATAAACCAGAGCCAGGTGCGAGACCCATGCAGGAGCACTTTGGCTGGTAGGACTCGAGCCGTAAAGATAGATGTACAGGTGAGGGTAGATGGAGGATTCAGACACAACCAGCCCCTAAAACAACCCCACTGAGTTATATCAGTGAGTCTGAGACCCACCGACTGCCTCTGACTGCGGCAGGGCGGGAAACCAACACCTCATCTTCATTCTCCAATACCGACTCCCTCTCTATGCTGTATATCAAGAAGCCAGGCCAGACAGCCATCCGCCTACAACTCTGCTTGGAGAATGCCACCTTGGGTGGAGGTCACGTGCCAAGCGCGAGATTTGGCCGAGACCTGTAGCGATCAAAGGGTGCCGACGTCGTGCTGATGGTGGGTAATGTATGGACGTCTCCAGCCCCTGCTTCTCTCCAATCCGGCCGCCTCCAGCCCCTCCTCCATCACCCCAGCCTTGGATCGGGCTTTAGCTAACAGTCTCTGTATGCATAACACAAGGATTGCCAGTTCTGAGAATGGAGGAAAGTTTGGGCTCTTAGCATATTGAACTCATTGATGTCACAAAGAAGATCTAAATTCCATCCAACCGTCCAATAGTAGGGCTATTGTTATTGACAACAAGTCAAATAGGACCAATAGCCATGGACACAAGAAAGTAGATCGCATTTGCTTAATAGGGGCATTAGCTTAATTTAGAAGTAAACTTGGAATTATTATTGAATCTAAATAAAGAAAAAGTTGACAGTGTCTTCCATCTAATCATCCAATAATATAAAAAGATTTCATCTAATCATCCAATAATATAAAAACTAAACACAATAGGCCCAGTTTGTAAATCTATGTAAATCTAACAGTAAAACCTGATCACCTTGTTTGGTGCACAGGAATAGGCCTACCAATATAAATTGATTTTTTAACATATCTCAACTTATTCACGTTTTATAAACCTCATACACGTAGCAATTAGTTCCGTACAGAAAAACGGGAGCAGAGGAGTCTTGATTTTTGTGGTAAATAATCTTCTTTTTCCCAATTGGAGCCAGAAAAAGGTTAAGCAACTTAACTTTTTAAAACTCAATTATTTAATGTTTTAATGGCATCTGTCGAAGCAAAAAGAATAGTAATCTTATTTGGAGACCGTTCGAGTGACCACTTGTAATTCACGTTATAAACACATCCTAATCGTTCAACGAAAGGGCACTTTGTATACAGAGGAGTAAACTAGGGTTGAATTTATACCCTCTTCAGAGCAAAACCAGACACCCCTCGGCTTAACCCAAAGGCCTGCCGGTTACTTAAGGTCTTACTAGGGTAGGTTTCCTTCCTCATAAACATCATGTACTTGTACCCACAGTTGCCTGGTATACCTTTAGACAACCCGAATAACCATTCATCAACGAAATATCGCAAATTTATACATTTCCCCTGCTGCATGTAAGACATTGTCATATATCATTATTTATCTTGTCATACGTCAATGGAATTCATTGATTATAAACTTGCAGATTGGCCTGTTATTTATTTCGTCAACTTTACAACATAAGGTGAATGTCCTAAAGATATTTTCCCATGAAATGAATGTCCTCCTTGTCATGAAATCAGTACACATATTATCTATTGAGGTATAGCAATTATATCCAAATTATGTGCCGCATTAAAGACGATACAAAGGTTATACAATGGAGATGGAAGGCGACCTTAGAGCTGAACACGAGTTTCTAATTTGTGCGACAGACACAAACATACATCTTTGTTATCCCTTTGGGCCGAACAGATTGCGTTCATGAATTGCTGGACTTCCTCGAGGTTTCCAGGGATTTTCTTCCAGAATTCCTTAAATCCTTTGTTAATGAGGAAGTTTAAAACGTGATCCACACTTATACATTTGCACAATGAAGACATTGTTTGTAACATTCATCTGTTCATTGGGGAATTGAATAAGTTTTTAAACGATGTATTGTTCGAATAGGCCTATATACCTTGCATAATCATCAAAGTAACCTCCCTTTAAAAATATGAAAAGAATTGTGGGAAAATAGCCGTTTTTCTGGGCGGCTATTGGAGAGAACACCCACGGGCGGATATGGCGGGATTGTAGACTAAAGGGTTACGATTGATACTTTGTCTGTATTGCTACAATTCATCTCTCAGGAGTTCATGCGTCGGGTCATACACAATAATTAGATATATTGGGTTTCGCGAAGATGGTCACTATGCTATAAGACTTATAGAGCAATGCCCAGCAAAATAGCATCATCACTATGAAAAAACAATGTATCATATTTAACCACTTGGAAAATCGGGTGGACCTTTCATGTTGGTATCCCATCGTCTAGAACATATTGGATATGATTCGCTAAATATTTCCCGGGCGGCATATAGAACGTGGCTGAGCCTTGTGCAACTGATAAGGAAACCATACAAAACAGAACTCCTTATTCCCGTTATCGGAAGATTAAGAAAAATCACCCCTAAAAATCTGTTAAATGCCATTATCTCTGCCAAAGAATCTGCTTTTGGATAAAATCCTTGCAAGTGAAATCGAAAAGGGCTGTAATAGGATTGTTGTATGGATCATTCATTTGTGATCGTTTTTCTTATTGCTCAACTTAGTGCTTTTATTTTATTTTATTTTATTTTATTTTGGTAAGTTTTCATTTCTTTCAAGTATTCCTCAGCCTCCCAATTAAGAATTCCCAAGCATTATTCTTTGATATTATCCAGAATTATACCTCAATCAATTTGCTGCATTCCATTTAGTCTGCTTTGGATTCGTCATGTTCTGGTCCTGTATAACAGTATAGGCCTAATCTTCATCCTGGTTACTGAGCTGGCTTTACCCTTATTCACGTTTGCTTAGCTTCGCGTTGATCTTATCGTGGTCGTGTTCACCCCTCTCCTCCAAGCTAGTCTGATAACCATTCCGATATAGCCACACACAAAAAAGGGTTCCAAACAAACAGCAACCTTACCCCCTTCTCTGCGACCACTCCATCGTCACACGCCACACACTCAGGAAATGGATGAGCACCTTCGACCAACGCCCCAGGCCTATATGGTCAACATTAACACATACTGAGAATATCGGGTAATATAAGGGGCGCCATGTCTGCATATAGTGTGTGAGAGTACCTTGGAAGGTGATAATTTGAGAATCAAGGGGCCTTGCCTTTTGCATGGGATACTTGCACCATAAGTTGTAGTAAGAAGGCCACGAACATGCAATCAGCAATCTGCACTGTGCGTCTGAGAGGTATATGGAACCAGGGGTGGATCGGGGGGGGGGGGGATGCATGCCGTTCTAGTGCTTAACCTATATCGAGACCCCTCCCCCTTTCCAAAATCCTGTATGCCGTCCCTGCATGGGAACCACTCGAGAAAACTTAGGAGACTCTCTGTTTCCTCTTCGAAAAGCCTCTTCACTCCACGTGAAAATACTTTAAATCCAATGAAGCATAATCGTAAGACCCAACGCTGATCAGGGATAAACACATTACATGTAGTTGTTTCTTACAAACCACATGGGAACTGATAACTGCAAGCCAATACATTACATTGGATAGTTCACTAAAATCAAATTGAGAAGTAATCTAGCACTTTTGCAATATTAACACTGAGCAAATGTGAAGTTGATCAACAAAACTGTATTTGTCAGAATGAGATAGTATTTCTGCTAAATTATACAGTTGTGGCCATCCCATAGAGACACTCTGGCACATGCATAGCTTACTCACTGAGACGTGAAATCTTAATCAGTGAGGAATATATAAGTACATGACTGTATACTTGTTCATTTTGTTATTAGTGCTAGAGCAAAGCAGTTTTGCTAGTAAATTGAATCAAATAGGGAATCATATAGTTAAGGGTATTTCGGTCAGACTTCTATTAGAGAGGAGTGGATCGATGTAAGTAAGGAATTGCAATGTCTACCTAAACAGCCAACCTTAGCTACAGGATTCCCAATGCATCGCTGACTATGTTCGTTCAGTCATCAATGTTGAATAGATTTTATTGTCCATCCTAAGAGTTCCATTTCTTTCTACCTTTTAAAAATATCTTTTAGTATCTTTATTTTTCATATGGTTTACACGTTTGCACAGAGCACTAGTCTACATCGGTCAATACATGAGGGATATGATATTATATAAACCCAATAATGTGTTGAAAGGTACTACACGGGAGATCACACCCTGTGTTGGTATACATGTCAGGAGGATGTATGGGTGGCTGATGGGAGGACAAGGCCCCTGGTGTTGGGGCATGGACACCAAGGGGAAAACTCACCAATCAGTTAGGGGGCTTGTCATTGGTCTGAATGTCCAGAGTCAAACTGTGATGTTGATAGACCTGATTCCCACAACACCTTGTATAAGAGCAGTATGAAACCTATATCCACACATCCACAGATGACGGAAATCATCACGCATGGGCCCGTGGATGTGTGAATTTTAGATGTGTGGTTTTTTTTAGATGTGAGAATAGACACGGCCTCCAATAACACCTAGGTTTTACAAAAAGCCCTGATGACGTGTGTAAATAATGATGAGAGGTTAAGAGATTGTAATGGACATTTTGGAACAATTATAGTGAGAAATTGGTTGGATTATGGTCTCTTAGTGTAAAGCAAAATTAATGTGAACGTGTTTTACCCTAATCCTAGCACTTACAATTGAGAGTACAGGGGGCCTATAGTGGCCTGGAGGGGGTTGCATAACTTCCCGGTATATTTAACGGATATTTAACGGAGCCAAACTGTTGCAAAATAGATAGCGGAGACCAGGGGTGCCGACCAAAGAAATTTCACGCATCTTATCCTCACGATTCCTAAATTTGGATTCGTGAAAATACACAAAATTTTAGATTCGTGACATTTTTTTCTTGGTTAAAACACTCCAACTAAATTGCAATTTTTTTCTAATAGATATATTGAATCATTTTCTATAAATATTTATAGTTTATACAAGTTTTTATATGGACATTTCCCTCCACGAATCCGTCACGCATCCTTTTTACATTTTCACGCATCATTTTTTAGATGCGTAGTCGTTTTCTGGACAAGGTTGGAAGCAAAAAAAGGTTCGTGAAATTTCTTTGGTCGGCACTCCAGGGGGTTGCAAAATCCGTTAATAAATTTCCGTAAAAGATGAAATTTAACGCATTTTCCGCTAAGTAAACACGCTAAAATAATAAGAAATACAAGATATATTGTTTAACGGAATCGTTATTTGACATATTTTCAAATAATGAATTATGCAACGCTGAGAAAATCCGTTCGTTGTGCTATGATAACGGAGATGTATAACGGACAGATTTACCGGAAAGTTATGCACCATCCCCCTGAGGTTTATATTTCTATTTTCAAGGGTTATCTCTTTCATTATTATCCTGTGACCATTCGGCGATTAATGACATAGAGGGACAGTTTCTTTTAAACGAATATTGTATAATTTTACATAACAGAAGATGCACATGTACATTTTCGAAACTGTAAAGCAGGTACCGCACTGTATGCACACTGGAGTAGAATATTTCAACATGCCAGTGTCCAAGGACTGTAACCATACATGTACCTCTTCGCCGGTAATTATGGCTTCAGTGAGAACAAATCTGTCATTTGTTTATCCAACTAAAGAGAACTAATTAATTTTGTTCTGTTTTGCATTTAAAATAATCAAATTATTCAGATGCTACTCGAAATATAACTCAGACGTAGGTTTGGCACGAAAATAGATATTACTCGGAATATGACACGAAAGTATGTAAACATGAGAGACTCAAATTGTCATTGCCTTGAACTACACGAAGTATCTTAGTTCCATGACTGTTTTAGATTTCTAATTACATAGTCAATGTGGACCAATCAGCTGGTATGTACCTTTATAAAAAGGTGACATGTTGAAGAAGAATTATTCACTGCCAGCTTTGGCACTGAACTGTTAATACCTACTCGTCATTCACTTATACTTGGGGAAATGACATCATAATAAGCATCAGCACCTGAAGACAGGCAGAGAACTGACCATGGGGGTCCTGATCACTCAACTGCCAGCATACCCAAGGATGAACCCCAGAAAGTGGGTTTGGGTGAGTGTTCCAGCAAGACTTGCAAGTTAGATCTGATACTTGATACACCGATCACTAATATGTGACAACTCAGTAGGCAAACCAAGGCAGACATTCAATCCCCTTCTTTTTCATACACTTACTTGAGCCCTTAACCACGAGGTCCAAGAAACCCATGACCCTGACCCATCTCGAGGTACCCAACTCCGTCTACACTTTTCTCCAAGTCTCATTTAATTGTCTGTGCTTATGGTTAATACATTGAGTTTTCTATGGATCTGTGACAATAATACAATTTATAATTAGTACAATCAGGAAAAACATGTGCGTTTTAATGGGTAGCCTCGTAACTCAGAAAATAAAGTAATGTATCCATTCAGGGTCCATATCTTCGTAAATAATTTGGCTAATCAGGGGGAATTTTTTTTTATTAGCATCTCATGATTAGATATTCTGTCTATCATGGATAAATGTTATGTCTAATAATCTCTCTTTGCGGCTATTTTGCAATAACACAATCAATTTTGGTAAAAAAAAGCAAAATTGCTAATCTTGAGACCCTAATCAACATTTCCCTGATTAGCCAAATTAGTTACGAAAATATGGACCCAGGTGCAATGCACTCGAATAAGTTACAACTCAAATAGATATAGAGTGTTTAAGATTATGTCATACACGTTTATTATAATGTTCTCCGCTGAGTCTTTGTGTTTTTGCTTTTTAAATGTCCATCAGCGAGACTTCCACGAAATAGGCTTAACTGCTCGTGAAACGGCATCTATCCACCTAGTTTAGGGGATCAGAAGAATTCCCACTCCTGACGGCTTCCAGAGCCTAGCAGCAGTATAAAAACTACGTGTTGATCAACACAAACCGGACCTTGGGCCACAGTTACCTGATACAAATGTAATTTCGGTTGGCTTTCCCACGAAACCAGAATGAACATAAACAATCTTCGCCGCCAAGTAACCCCTGTAAGAGTAGTTTTTTCTGATTTTCCTGCAGGTACTTGGCCCCTGGTGCTGTTTGGTACACCTGTATACTGGTATAGGTCTACCTGGGTTTAGCTGGGTGCGTTGTGGTGAAGAGACGTGTTGTTGTTAGTGAGTGGGAGCCAACTGGGGCCGCGGGGTGAGCTGCTCCAAGTGTAGGGCAAGGCAGATTAGGGCCAGGAAATTGGTCCGCTCCCCAGCTACTCACAGCGAAACTGGGGGCATGAACAGCACGTATACATGACACGTTGACCAGGTTTATAGAGACCTTGAGGATAGGTCATCAGGAAAACTCAATCAGGAAAAGGGCAATTGCACTGACGTTTACAAAGCCTGGTTTTTATTTTTGTATTTTCGTGCATATTGAGTATGCAGATCTATATTCACTTTAGAATGATTGATAATCGAAAATCGTGTTTGCATAACAAGATATGCTACGAAAATGAATAGATTTCCGATAGTGTTCAAATTGGAGCTCGATAGTCTGTTACATGCAAGTGTCACTAAGGCGGTGATCCACATTGCGACAAAAATGGACCGATTTCCAGCCGATTTCCAAAATATTTTCTACCTCCAAAATCGGCTGGAAATCGGCTGGAAATCGGCTGGAAATCGGCTGGAAATCGGCTGGAAATCGGTTCACTTTGGAAAATATCGCAACGTGGATCATGTCAGCCGATTTTTTCCAACCGATTTCCAACCGACATAATTATTTCCAACCGATTTCCAACCGATTTCCAACCGACGACGGCCCGACAAAATTATTAAACCTGTTTAATAATTTTGGACCGATTCTGGACCGATTCTGGACCGATTTTAGTATGACTATGAATTTTCTAGGTTATTTCATTCATTTTTGAAAATATTAGAACGAAAATGTTACCAAAAGATATGAAAATGAATTCCCTTTCACATGATACATTTTTGAATGATTTTCAACAAGTATTTTACTATTTGACTTTTTATTAATCAAACAGATTAAATATAATATATTTCTGGTTGTATGGCACATGTTTAAACATAAGATTTAATAATAATTCCATAATTTTGATAAATAAGCCAACCGATTTTTTTCTATAGTATTTCTATTGGTATATAGTCTAAAATGCAAGCAAACGGTCGGATTATAAGCTCACAATGGATCATGGGTAGGGGACCGATTCTGGACCGATTCTGGACCGATTTTAGGACCAACAGGCTTAATTGCCAAACCGATTCCAAACCGACAAAAAACCGTCGGTTCGGAAATCGGTTCAGTCACAATTTTTCTGTCGGTTTGGAAAATGTCGCAACGTGGATCACCGGCTTTAGAACCCGGCGAAAAATCTGTGAATAGATTCAATGCGTAACAGCGTTGAGGAAATTGCATCTGGCCTTACTATCATGCTGACAGAATCCATATGAGGTATTTCATTGTGACCGTCGGACAAGCTTATCTCACCAAGCTTCATTAAAGCCATGGTAATATAGTCGATAAACATTGAATTTAAGGAGTTATGCTCTAATAAAGAATAAAAATACTTCAGTGTAACATTTCATAATTAGGAAACTATAACTGCCAGCATAAGATTTCAGCGTTGTAACTATCCTGTTTCCACTGTTTTTCAACTGCATGCGTTTGTTGCCTCAACAGCAGTGAGCAATGTCTGTTCTATATGAATCGTTTGGTTTTAAGATACAGGTCCTTAGAAAAAGTCTCAGATATTACTACCAATAACTCGGGATGAATATGTCCTATTCAAATGGTTGACACTTCAAGCGCCTCCACCATCATCTGCAGTTTACTAATAATTATTTTCATGAGTGAAGAATTAATTCATGTACGACATAGCAGAGCAATAAACTGATTTTCCCTGAGCAGACGGTTGGACAAACACTACCAAGTGGGTCCACTGACCCATGGCAACCGGTTGACTGCTTGTGCACTCCGTTTTAGGAATACTGAGACGCAGCCTGTTATGTAATACTGATAGAAACTGGGGGGGGGGGGGGGGGGAAATCGCCCTTGATTGGCTGATGTTAATTCAGAACTTTTACTATTGAAAAATGATTCTTGAATATTAGCATACGCATGTACACATGCAGATAATAATTATGTATATCAGAGAAAAGACAAAGATTTGCACTATTGATACACATAAACTATTCTGCAACTGTGTCTAGGTCAAACGTTATAAGTGTTCTAATATGAACAAACTATATTATGTCTGAGGAGAAAATAACCCAATATTAAACCATTGGCTTAAATGACTTGATTGGTCATGATGTAAGCAACAAACACCACTCAAGGGCCTTCCATTAAGTGCGTAGGGTGGGGGGTCTGATATTTTTTTAAATTTGCGTACATTCCTGTACAAGTCCAATGAGTATTTTAGTCTAAGGTGGGGGATGTGGAGGGGCCTGATTTTTTTGGAAATTTTGCTAAGTTCTAAATGGAAGGCCCCTTTCTAGATTATCAGCCGTTTCTCATGTTAAGCCTGGTTTACACAGTCCGATGGCTACCCTTACAAGAATTATTACGATAGTAACTCGGGAGAAGAAGGACCGACTTTCAGAACATATTATAATGTAAACCCTAGATAAGAACACATACTGTTTGAAATATTGTCGGGCTATCCTAAGGCTGTTGGGACCCTTAAGACAACTGTCGGGACTATCATAAGGCTTAGGATAACCATTATCATCAGATCATGACGATTTTGACGACCTGTGTAAACCCCCCTTGAACTAAAAATCGTTCAATGGAAACCAGCATTGATTGGCTACTCGCTCTAAGTGCTGGTAGGTTAACCGTTTGACTCTTTGCTGGTAGTGTCCCCCCCAAAAAAACATTCATTGGCAGTTAGGAACGATGCCTCGAAAAAAGAACTAATTATATGGGCAATTAAGTTGTATTTATAAAGGTATAGGGGGATAGCAGCCATCTGGCACCGACGTTAAAGATTCTATCGCAGAGTAGGCTGGTAGGTACCAAATTTACTTGCTTCCACTTAGGTCAGGTTTCATCCACTTGGGTCGCAGCGGTTGCAATATGTTACAGTGATGTTCCTTCAGCCCGAAACACTTCAGCACCAGCAAACACGTGCACCAATAAATGGGACAAACGCTTGCCCTTACTTTAATATGATCATTCTTTTATAATCTAGTGGCAACGTTTTAGAAAGCTACTGGTTTAAAACCTTTTAAATGTATTGAAGAACTGATTTTCCTAAATGTTTGCGAAAAAAAATATCTAAAAAACCAAAACTAGCTGCAGACTTTCTTCACCATTACCAAAGGAACATTAATACTGAAGCTCAAGCACTACCCTGCAACCTACATACATGCGCTATCTAGGCCTACAACATTTTCTTTATCTCTTACGTCCGCTCAGCTGTTCAGTGTTGAGAAAAGGGCCGTAGGCGGAATGGATTTTTTTTTTGCAAAGGACCTCCTCCCTTTACCAGTTCCTGATCATAACCGGGCTCTACCTATTGACAAGAGAAGGGAGTTATTTCTGTATCTGTACATGCAGATCCCTACATAGAAGGAGTTATTTCACTCTTTATTTATGTACAGAACCAGACCTATGGACATGCAAGGGCATTTTTCTCTCTTTTCCATGTACACATGCAGCTAACTCGCTTGATCAGCCAATACAGATGTTCCTGAAGACCAGGGTTTTCAAAGAAGCATACCTCTCATGAAGACAGCTGTTTTAACATAGTGATTTTGGATGCTGGTTTGACTAACATTCAGTCTTATACGTGAGCCAATTCCTATGTAAAGCATCCTCCAACAATTAGTTTTAAAACGAAGAAATAGATGAGTGCCCCATATATAGAAATAAGGATGGAAGCAAACCTTAAACTGTTTGATTGTCAAAAGAAAAAATTGTTCAAAAGAGATAGCTTCTGTTAGCGATATACACCTGCAGTTCTAGTAGGGCGAGTTTCACACAAGGACAATCGTAAATGCGTTTCTCACATCTCAAAATATAAGTTAAGATGTTTCTAATAATCAATAATCTTAACTCTAAATGATATATAGTTAACAACAGGAATATAAGATCGTAAGGCTTAAACCCAATCATGAAAAAGTCAAAATATCTTAATTAAAGATACAATCCTAAAGTTACGACCAGTGTGAAACACGTTTGTTCAGAAGGGTATGATAGCCACATTGGATATATTCTATAGGCAAAGAGAACACGCATGCTCATAGTTCTCATTCAGAATTCATCAAAAAGTAATTTGTAACCAACAGTTTACTATTGTTCACTTCAAAGACCGATGCACAATTCTTTTTTATATATCACAAAACCCATTCAGAAATCAGTCCATGTATAGTCACTGGGCATGAAAAGGGAATTGAATGACCCTGTATAAGGTTGCTTGTCATGCTGAGGCTGTATCTATTTGCGGAGGTATGTATGATTGTCAATGGCCGGAACAACGCGGGAAGGCAATGGTGGTTACTGGTTACAAGGTCACTGAACGATGGCGACTGAGGGTGTTGTGTGCAGATGATGGGTGATTTAGCACAATCCGAACCGACCTCATTTAAACGTTTTATATAAATCCCTGCTGAGGAAAGATCGGCCATTGACAATACTCTCAAGTCTAGGATTAGCTTGCCGTTTATACTACGAGGAGCTGAAGTCCATAGTACTTAAACTCCAGCACTGATTACGTGAAAGTCCTCATTACATGGACAACGTCAATGCTAAAGTATATCTCGGCTTCACCTGGTCAGCATCTAAATTGAACGACCATTTAATATTGACTGCAGGACCAGACTTCTCATCAGCGCTGCATACCTATAATTCTTTAATAGGCCGCCCACAACATACCTGTCTGTACCAATTATGCAAAGAAAAAACACACTTATGAAGGCGTGGTATGCTTATGTTCTGTGCACCGGGTGACACTATATCAGTCTACTACTATCTCTGTAACCTGGTAACCAATAATGTTTGAGGGCCATAGGTAGTTCTTTTTGTGCGAGCATTAATTATTATCACTCTACAACGGCGCAACAGGGATATCTTTTGGCAGACAGTATAAACGGGTGTGGGAAACATTTATCGTTTTACATCTATATCGGCAAGATGCCAGCAGACGGCGATCGAAAGGTCAATGATTATGTCACCGGAACACATGAATTCCATCATGAAGATAAATGGCGTTTAGGGGCTATTTATTATAAGCAACTGCGGAGTAATTGTATCAATTAGGTGTATGAATTGAGTGCAACAAAATGCTTTGGCGCTTTACTTACATAATCAAATTGTAATTTTTAATGGTCCAGACAAATAAAAACCTACTTCTTTTGGTTTTACGACAAATGTCGGAGGATGACCCGTTGACACTCTACCCAACCATACTATAGGCAGCTTTGGCAATCGTCTTAAATCCAGACCGCAAATCCACAAGACCTCACCTTGCTTTATTTTCTTAGTCATAGCTGTGCGATCAGACGGTATTTGCCAACAGTCGGACAACATTCCTGCAATTTTGGCGCCAAAACTGTCTGTCCGCATCCGGACTTTCTTGCCCTGAGGGATTTCCCCGCACCTCACCTCACCTCACCACCTGGGCAGGTCAGGTCGTAATTTTACTCACAGGAATGTCTTTTTTATACATCAGGTAGGCGATATAGGTAGCCCGGAGATGTTATTTCTCTTACTCTAATCTATATGGATGGAGTGAACATCCTAGACTCTAGCATGTGTCAGGTGTAAACATACGACAATGATTATATGGTAGAAGTGGGGGAGGTAGGGCTGCCAGTCGGAAGTCAGTGTTAATCAAGTAGATACCTAGTCTGCTGGGAGTCTGCTATGTTGGTAATGACATGGTCATGTTGGCCACTTATCGGGCAATAAAAAGTTGCCTGTGTTGGTATAGACTCCTATCATCGACAGACCAGTGACATTGTGTCTAAACATGTGTTTACCCCCATGATTCTGCACCGATACCTCCCCCATGTTAGCTTAAAACTACTGGTTCATATATCTATTACTGCATTTACATAACCCAATTGATCCCCGACAGCGGACATTTCAGCAAGCACTTACCGCAGGATACTATCACAATGAGATATATATATGAACGCTCGCCCATAAATTGACCCTGTTTGACCCTATATGTGCAGGCATCTTATCGCACGCGACCGTGACTGATTGTGAGAAAATAAGTGTATTGTAATGCGAACAAATGTAGTCAGCCTCACCTTTTATTCCCCGGCGACATGTCCATATGCATTTTTTGGTATCCTCCCAGATAGGTACTCACATCCTCATAATAAGGTCATTAAGGATGTTCCATCGGCACTCTATGCTATACCTTAATGCATCAGCGGGGAAAGTAACATGTGTCCTCCCGAGACGGAGACCTCATGTATGTATCCATCCCTACTAGTCATTTACCACGTGGTCGCTGAGGTGGTAAATAAATAAACGTGTGTCTGCGTCCCAGGGCGCCGATGATTGTACTTTTCCCTCTGCATTACCTGATTACTACATCCAAGTGGTGCCTGTCTCTGTCAGACAGTAGGCCTGCCTCCTCCCAGCTGGTGGCTCACTGTAGGAGTTTCTCCGAGGACTTTGACGTGGAGATTGTTGGCCGTGCCGCCCGGAGTGAGGGCAGGCGGTCGGCGGGCGGTGAAGAGGCGGGCGGCGGCCGTTACAGCCGGGCTGCCCACGCCATGTGTATGTAGTACGCTACTAGTAGTAGTCCAACTGGGGGGTTGATGCCTGCCTCCTGACGAGGTGGGAAGTGTGTGAGTGGCGTATCCGCAGGTCTCTCTCCTCCCTCCTCCTCCCTCTCACAGCAGCTCGGTGGGCCCTGCTGCTGCTGCCGATCCTTCATCCACCTCGGAGCCTCTCCATTAGTTCACTCGTTCTTCCACATTTCTACTAATTCTATCTATTCAATTGTTAATGTACTTATTTATCTTGAATAGCGGTTTTTACGCCTGCAAAGTGATAACTTATCAATTGCTTTTTCCATCACTTAAATCGTAGGATGAGATAGTTTTTCCAGTCTTCACTGGTAACCGAAAATAAGATATAACTAACAACTTAATAGCTTTGAGTAAGTGAAATGAACTTTACTTTGCACTAAACATTGATAATTCATTTAGATAGCCATGCTCGGTATACTGTTTTTCTTGCGACTGACCCTTTTCATGCTAATTTCAAAGGTAAAATTGGTGTGACTGTGTATTTAATCAGTATCGTTCACATTTGTCTAACCTACTAATTACAGCAATAGTCATATTGCTTTTTAGGTCCATATCATTCTTAGAAACGCACCTGAGGGTATATTATATATTGGATTCCTAAGATTCTCTCTATAGCTACTATCGTCAGAAGCACCATCTGTGCTCACCTTAGTGCGAACCCCCACGCATAGAATTTAGTTCATGGTAGGTCTGCATGGCCTTCTTACTGTGTGTCACCACAACAACTTAGTGGTTTACAAACAATCCTTCAGACCTCTCAGGAGCAATGTGACTGCCACTCCATCTTGGGGTGACCTGACGAGGGTTCGGGAAAGTGGTGTGAAACATTTAATGCGTCTGTATGTGTAATAAGGGAGCATTGAACTGGGAGGAGAGTGGTGGCCCAGTGAATCTTTTCCGGTCGTTAGCGGGTAGCAGGGCGTGAAGAATGATGGATAGTTGTAACACATATATGGCTACCTTTTGGTGCAACACACAGGGCGAACTATCACAGGACGAACATTAACAAAGTCGTCAGATGGTTTGGTACTTCAAAGCCAGTCCAGCTTGGATGATAAATGCACTATGTATGTAGTTAAATGTTGATTGCTTTTTGTCAAACCATAATAGTTTACAATTGCAAGTGTAGTAAAAAAGAATGATTTAAACTATTGAACTTGGCACCTGTCGCTGGTGCTCTTGTGTCGCCTTGTACATCTGTTTGACTTGACCTCATACCACATGTAGGTGAAAGGTAACGGTCCTTAGGTTATCACGCAATAGGGTTACGCTTGAGAAGAAGACGCCGCCTTTCCGGTGATGTCACCTATCACCACCGACCCCGACGGCCTTTGATATATAAGTAGTATTAGAAATGTGCATTCTGTATCTGCCATATGCTATATAAAGAAGGTTTTTCGGTATAATACCACGTATAAACGGAACTGGGTTTTGCATAACAAAGGGGTTCACATATTTGTTAATGTTCCTGATTCGCGTCGATATGACGTTATTCATAGATTTTATCTCCATAATTCAAGGTTAAGAAGTAAATCCCCACAAGAGGATGTGCTATCTGTATGCTTGTAATAAGAGAAATGACAAGAGGAATAACGAGTGATTTCATGGAGAGGGATGGTCGTCTAGTCGACCTCAATCCACCTCTACGCCTCATGGGACCCTGGCCACAACTATCGTCAGATAGGATTAATAAGTGTCCCAAAACATTATTTATGCCCAGTGGACCTGGACGTCCCAATGACACACTAAGTGAGAGACAGCCGATATGGCCGACCCGGGTGGCCGGCCCGCCACCCTGCCGGCGATAGGCATGCCACTGCTCAATAAAATATTTGCGAGTCTCTGACCGCATCTGCCTACAGTAACAACGCACTGATTGACGGGCAGGGGGCGCCACCCTCTGCCCCATGTATACAAACTATTTCAGGACCGGGAGGGCTGAACGAGGGTCCTGGTTTAATAGGTTCACTGGAATGCGGTCAGAGGGGGGTGGATAGGGCTGCTGTAGGCACAGGGTGGTGTCTACACCTGAGAAGGCTAAGTCAATTGGTTTTCCGACTAGAATCTTGTATTTTGAGCGCCTATATATTTTCCCCCCAATATGATATGTTGATTATAGACTTTCTGATAAGTGATGCGTGAGCGTACAGTCTTGTGAAAAGAACACAACAGGATGGTGGTTTTGAGTGGTTGTAGAGGGTGAAATGTGTTTCCCTGTGTCAGGAAAGTTTTTACTTGGCCTAACTTAACCACATACGCGTCACTTGATAGGTTGAGCTGCCTTGGAGAAGGGGACCGCCTACTAGGTTAATGTATGTGGGGGGTATCAAGAGATGAACACTAACTACAAGGGCAGATGGAGGCATTTAAAAAGATTGGGGCATATTCTTAGAATTTGAGCTGCATATTTATTTGATATAACAAATTAAGGTATTTTTGGCAAAGTATGGGGGCAAGGTCAGATCTATCACACATGTTAATGTGGAAGTATATAAATAAGATATTACATGTGTACCTGTCCATCTATGATAAACGACATCACTGACTTTTGCAAAAGTCTGAATGACAAATCAGTTCTCGACCACATTGTCCAACTGACCTGACCTCGACCGTCCGGGGGGGGGGCACTTGAGTTCTGAAAGGTAGCCACTGCCAAACAGCCCCACGAAATGGGGGTAGTGGGTGTCAAAATTGAGGGGCGGTCAGTCCCTTGGAAGGCATAAGGGGCGGTGAAATACTTCTGTACTACAATATTGCCACTCCGTTACTATAATTATGTGGTTTCACCATAGAACATATTGGAAATACTATCAGGATTTTCAAGAAGCAAACGAGACGGATTTTTTTTTGTCTATTTCCATTCTTTTTTGGTAGGGGGGTGCCTGTATCCCCTCAACAACCTGTGAACCAAAGCAGTCTGTCTTGAAATGTAGGGTGGTAGTTTGGCCGTGGGTAGTACCCCTCAAAGAGTCAGTGCCCCCCCCCCCCCCACACACACACACACACCCGGGTGTAGACCCCAGAGGCACCAGAACCAAGGGCAACCCAGTCATAATAAAAATCTCTACGTGGCCATAGGTTAAAACATTTTAAGATTGAGACAATTCTGAATAGACAATTGTCATTGGAGGTCGCATGCGCCCCTCCAATTGTCCTGAAAGATTGATACAAATTGTTCCAAAGGCGCCCCCTTTTCAAATTCAAGTCATTGATCTGCTACTACTGTACCCATTTTACTTTCTTCCTAATACATCAAAGAGCTTCGCCGTTATCAAACGTTTAAAAGTGAGTTGCATCATAGGGACACTGCCCTAGATCTTTTAGGTGATAATCATTGTTTAGGAAATGATATGTCCACTAATTTAAAACCCAAATTAATCGTCAGTGCTCATCTTATTACTTTTTCATCATAGAGTAAATAACGGATACATCTTAAAATAGCATATTCATGTAAACTGTGGGTAACGGTGAAGTGTTGATTTCCGTTATCTACTTATCAGCTACTTAAGAAATTCGACATGAAAAGAGATTCATTGGGTAATCATTAGTAATCATGTGGTTGCTGGGTCGGATTTCACCGTCGATAATAGCTATAAGTATTTGCCTCATTCTTCATAGTTAACCTGATAACGGGGAGCTATTAAGTATGTGAGACCTCAGTTAAACCTCATGCCAGAGGTTGATACTTGGCCGTCCTTCAGACAAGGGACAGCTTCCACTTGAAGGTTGTAGCAAAACCACTTGCGCACTTTTGGAGTGATGTTGGCCCATATTTTAGTTGTTCAATCAAACTTTGACGGCATACAGCCCCTCCATGGATTTTATGTCGCCACAATTGATATGAGTAAATCGAGTTTCTCATTTCCGTCGATATTATTTACAAGGCTTATCTGAAAGGGAAAAAAAGAAAATTATAGAAAATATCCGTAAAGTAGCAATAACTTAGTTGCTGCCTGCTAGGGTAGGAAATGGAATGGAATCGGTTTTGTGCATAGATATGACAAGTCCTGCGGGGCCGGCCGAAGGCTGATATCCCTAGCACACCTTTGGTTGCTAACCCATCTTGGACCCCCTCCCCAGTTGGTTATATATTTATCACACCATAGCAGACTATTTGAGTGAAACTGTGAAGCTTAGCTTCACTGACCTCACACCACCTTTCTTCCGCCAAAACCAATTTCCCTATCGCCCTCCAGAGTAATAACACTTTGGTTACAACCCTCCGTGTTTTAATGCTGCATTCTTGACTGCTTAACCTGTATCACCCCAGGTGCTGATAGAGTAACTTATCACGAGTGTCTATGTATCTATATTCTTTGTATGTAGTAACACTTAGTAGGATGCTAATAGTCGAAAGTAAGCTGTCCCCAGATATGATATTTTTAACATTCATTGTTTTCCAAACCCAAAGTCACCATTTCTTGGCACATCAGTCAATATGCCAATATGCATCAGTGAAATGGAAAACACCTGGTTGCAAAAGGGGAAGTTGTTTTCCTCATTGGCAATCACCACTATCAATAGCCTGAATAATATCCATGTTTGTGCATTGACAGCTCCTTAGCTGATTCTCAATTAGGAAACCGGTCTTTCTTATTGATAGTGTCAGACAGCCAATTATTCTGGGTCCCTTTATAGGGGTAGTGGTGTAGGTCAAGAGCCGACCTGCAACCACCTCTCAGTGAGTATAATTTTCCATTACTGGGCGGATAAATAAGGATTAGTATGACATGTTGACATCCCCAAAAGTTCTGCTTGCTTTATCAATTCTGAGCAAGATATCAAGTATTGATTGACATTTACAGCCCTGACAATCTTTGAATTGACGGTTTACTTTTCCTAACAGCCTACAGTATATTAGCAAAAAAAATCTTTTTCTTGTTGTGACTGTTTGCATAGGAGTAAATATTAGAGGTCTGTTGACAAAGCGAGGTAAATAATGGTATGTAGTAGATGTAATATGGCGTGAATTGTAATGGGTGAGCAAGGTTGGTTACAATGTCTGCAATGTGGAAAAACAGGGTAATATATATATATATATACAATATATATATATATATATATATAATACAAATAGCAAGACATCAGAACCAGAACCAAATCAGAAGACGTGTATTGTTCAGTCGGGGATTTAGATAAAACACTCCAGACTATCATCCCATTAGTGCAGTCGGAATGACTGGACAAAAATGACAAGACATCTGGTCTAGCCTAGGTGGTAATTACTAGGCCGATGTCTTGTAGATGCCGCAATGAACAATGATGGTGGTCACACCTTGTATTACATATATGAATAGATGACTTTTTGTCTCTTTCTGAATGGAATTTTCTGGTTTTTATGAAAGTAGCACAGGCATTTGGTGCGTATCACCATATAAGGAATAATCGAGTAACTTTACGTGCAATGAGCAAATTGTTCTTCCATTCCAAGAGGAATGAAATCCCATGAGAACCATTCTGGTAGTGGTCACAAAAGCTGCATTTAACTCATAAAACAGCAGTAGGCCTACTAAGATGTTACCTCATATTTCCGACATAGAAAAGGTAAAGTAAAACATAAGTCATGCCAGTTGTGTTTTATACGAAATGAAGTTAATGAAACGTTGCTTTTGCTTTTGAAAAAAGAAGACAGGAGGAAAGAAAAAGGCAGCCATTGGACCAATCGAAGCAATCGCTTTTAATATGAGCCAACCCTCGTTAACAGGAGTCATTGGCCTGTCCATGTTAGCTCCTGCCGGATGCTTTTTACTTTATTGCGAAGGTTTCTTTTGTCATTCTTGATGGCATTAATTTAGTCAATGATCTGTTGTTGTGACAGGGGAGAAGGAGAGGTCCAAAAGCTTCTAGCAGGTCAAAGGTAGTGTTTTTGAGAAGAAGAATCTGCGCCGAATGTATAGATTTGCATTTCCCTATTTTCATACCAAAAGTATGCTCATGTTTCCCTTGTTGGTGTCCCTGTAGCATTGACCAAATAAACGATCTTGAAATTGATATCTTCATGACCTCTCCATCTCTATGTACCTTGAAACAATTTCTTCTTTTCATTTCTAAATTCAGAATACCAGTATTACTACAAATACCCATATCACCAGAATATCCCAGGCAGTCATACCAGAATACGACTACATCTCCATCGCGAATGACATCAAAATTAGTTTTTACCATTAACTATTTTTTACAATAGCTTTCGTTTCCTTCCCCAAAAAGAGTAGTATAAAAGCAAAAATAACCATGACAATTTGGTTGACAAATTGCTCCTGACATTTGTGAAATGAAGTAAATATTAATAGCCTTTTCCCAAGAGGAACCAATACTATAACAGCGATAACGCATATCAGAACAGTACATAATGCCCAACCCTCTATTGCCTTAAAATGTCAAATTTTGAGTGACTGGCAAACCTTATAATCTGCGAACTGATCAAATTGAACAAGTCATCATGTTTCAGTAGTACTTTGTGACGCAGGAAAACATAATCTTTGCTTAAATGAGTTAACTTATGGAGCCTTGGCCTGCTCATACGATATTATTTTGTCTAACCCTTGCCCTATCCCAAGATATTTACAAGCTAGGATAGGCTTATTCAAAATATCCCTGACTTGAACTCCTCTCATAACCACACCCCTTACTTCCCTATGCCACACCCCTCATCCCATCTGCTGCGATCTCTTGTTGAACCTGAACTAAAGATACACATAAATTCAGGGTGGGCAAGGCTTATGCTAATGAGGGTTGAGGATTTGATTATGTAGGAGGTGTGGCAAATGGAGGGGAGAGAATGATGTTTTGAGTTTGCACTTTCATTTAGTTTTCTAGTATTTTTATTGTCTGGTATCCTGGTATTTATTTGGACAACCTCGTTTTTTTCCTTAATCAATGCGTATCTTGATGAAAATTAAATATTTCAGTGAAAAATTGAGAGTATTTTAGGGGTGGTGTTACCGTTTTACTTACTATAGAAAAAACTAATTGAAAAATTAATAAGAACACGTAACTTATTTAGGGATGAAAATACAGAAATTCCACTCAAAAGGCGTATACTCATCACTTTGAGAGCCGTCATAGAAACATCATCTCATCCCTAGTCTGACTATTGGGAGACAACCAATGTAATATCAGACACTATATTATTTGCTGTATTCTTGTCAAAGGAACGACAAACGTCTTTTTGCTTCGCACTTCAGATTGATTACATAGTGTATTAGCTTGATATAAAACACTCAGAGTTTTTTGTGAAGTCAGAAGGATACAGCATTTTCTTTCCGTAGACATCTTATTAATTTGACTTGTTTTCCTGGTGGGATGGTCTACATGAGAGTAGTTATAATATCTGACTTAGAACATCTGCTTGATAAAGGAAGCTGCCCAAAGGGCTTGTTGTCTCAAGGGAAGTTGTCCCAGCGATAGTTGTCCTAAAGGAAAGCTGTCTCGTCAGTGATTGTTCTGTTACAAAGATTATAGGGGCCTATATGACAATCAAAATTGTTGGCCATCACCAAACTGATGCATCGGATGTTAAACTAATTCGAAATTGAATCAAGTGTATGGTCACATAATTGCCTAGTTACATGACCTTTCCATTCAGCTGCATTGTCGTTGTGATAATTGCTTGTTACAAGTTTGTGTAAGCAATCATTATACTTAGTTGTCATCAAATCGAATGTAAACATGCTTGAAAAAAATCTAATTTTTCATTCGATTTTCCACTTTCCCAAAGTTCAAGTCAACCAACTCAGTGAACAGCTAGGCCTATACCTGTCCCTGAGCTAAAACATAATATCAGTATCAGCTGATTATATGTTGACCAGGATTACATAACATATTCTTTCCTGATCAATTTCAAGTTATCTGAAATGTCTGTATATCGGATCCTCATAAAAAAACTCTTCGTTCTATTTTTCAGCAAACTCAGAAATATGAAAAATGATTGAGAGAGACATTAAAAGGTTATACACACTTTTGGGCACTGTACCCCAATTATCATTGATCTGCTTCAGCATATAGAATTTCCCATGGGGAAATCTACTTTTACATCTCAGCCACAGAATTCGGTGAATCTGGTGAATCTGCGCTCCCTTTACGCCATTCCTGAGCCTACAAGAAGCGTTTGATAGGATTAATCCGCCCAAGCCAGTGGGTGCCGTCAGAAAGGGGGGTGTCATCAAGACCAGCCGGCTGGAATAGTAATTTCACCTGTTCTGATACGCCAATCTCCTTACCCTCATCACGCAGACACTGACCATGTCTATCAGACGACTGCCTCGTGATACGGCGCCCTTTTGGGTAGAAAATAAGAAGCGATTCCCCGGGTCTATCTGGTTTTCTCCAGGAGTACTGGGCTGGGGCCCTGGAGGACGCCAGCGGCCCATCGCAGGGCAATCTCCGTGCGCACTTACCGAGGTTCTTTATCGAGGTTGTTCATGTTGTGACTGCTCCACGGTCTGGTATCATCATTAACGTGGGCATGGACGTGGAAAGGGTAAACGTGGGTGTGGCACACGGGGGTAAAGAATGGAGAATAAAGGGCACATAAAAGAGGGAAGAATAAATAAATCATTAAAAAACAGAGAGGGATGCGACAGGATTCCGCGAAATGTTTGAGACCCCTTGTTGGGTAGATTGGTTAAAAGATGTATTACGAAGAGTAAACAACAGGGATGGAATCGGACTGAAACAGTACCAAAAGGGCATCTTTTGCCCCTCCCCCCTCCCTTTACACCTTTATATATATGGAAGCTCTGTTTTGGACGCCAAGGTAATTAGATTCTATTCTGAAGTAATTGTCTTCGACTTTCATTACACATAGGGACTAATTCAGTCAGCCTCTCTTTACGTTACAGTCGTCTTTTATCCCATTTGACACTCAGCCATGACGTACATTCTACCGAAATGAAGTAATAGCCCTTTTATACGGGCCCTTTATGCCATGATGGAAGCACGTGTTTTGACCGACAACTCACTTATGAAATCCCCTCGCCTATATAATATTGTTTGGCCGACATTTTTTACATTGCTATCACCCAGTACAAACATGAAAACTCTCTTCCTTTTAGATGTCACTTGGGAATTGTGCAGACCGAACGGAAAGCACGGAATCTGATTGCTGTGAGAGAAGAAAGTGGGAGCATATCGGACATCGATCGTTTTCTAGAAAGGTCTGTAATCACATTTTGAGTTCCAGTCTAGACCATTGTCTCATTTCATACGTCCGAATTATCAGCTGAAGGAACGGACCATTTAGTCTCATTCTTGATATGTGAGGATGTACATGATTATATATCTTTAATATGTCTGAGATCATTTTATGCCACTGGAGGCAACTATGACAAATGACAACTATAGGCCCTGTGCTATATTATGGTCATCGTTCTTTCTGGCATATATGCACTGTCACGTGACGCTTTCATAACAAGTTATGATGACTAATTATTTCATTCTTAATAAAGTAATTTCCTTAATTCTGAGTTAATACAGGTCTCAAAAACGTGGTCATGATTTTCGTTCAGTCAGCTATGTATAAAGAATGTAAATAAAGCTTAAAAATGCAATACATGCAAATATAAGTTTACGTTCCACCCGGTATTCTGTGTTGAAAAGACGACAAGCTGATATAAATCTCAAAGATGAGAGTGAAGAATAATTATTGTCGAATTAGTTATTCTAACATCAAAACGCTTATGTTAGGATTTCCCGGTGTTAAAGCTGCAGTCTTAAAAATGTTGAAGAACTATATCCTCCAAGAGCATCTCTCAATGTAACCCACTTAGATCCGAGCAGCTGTGAGTAACTGAGTAACTCAGACTCAACAATCGCGGCTCTGGTTAAATACCCAAGGGCCGTTACCTTAATTGATTTAGACTAATTCGATTGCTTTAACCATTAGGACGGCATTAATTCGTCAGCCATCCACAAACTTCCAAAACATCAAGTGTTGCGCCTCCGGGTTTAAGCTTAATTTATTTGGTTTGGAGCTAACTGAAAGTAATACTCATTCATTTTAAGCTAAACTGCACTTCTATGCTCCAGTTTTCACAGCGTATTTAATTGATATATTTTTTCGATGATTTTCTGTTGATATATGACGCTGATATGATGGCGAAGATATTAAATTTTAGTGCTTGTCACTTTTTTTTAAAAGGTTTTATTGGTAATAATCTTCAAGGTTTCCCTTGGTTTTCAGAGTTATAACAGTAACAGTAAATATATACATACAATCAATATAATGGTATAATATTCAAGCATTGCATGGAAGACATGTACACATTGGATCGTCACCATAATAATGGAGACTGGATAATAATAGTCTATTTGACAATTAACAGACAATTTGGAAATATGGTCAATTTACATTTTGCAGCAAGTCAAGGTATTTCGAATACAGGTGTTTTACTTTACGGTTAAAAAAGTATCCTGTTTCACAGTTCAAAATGTCCCTTTCCAATTTATTCCAGAGTAAAGTACCTCTATAACAGGGATTGTTTTTGAAATATGTTCCAATGTGTGTTGGGACTATAAATGTTTTCTTCTCAGCTGCACTTAGGGACAGTAATATTAGCCCCATTTTTGCTATACAAAAACAATAAAGCTAATAATTTAACTATATTCGACGTTGCTCCACGCTTACAAGTTTCATTTTACTATGTAATAGTTCTACTGGACAATGTTCACCTCTATACACTTTTAAACATAATATACGTGATGCATTGTTTTGCAAAATTTGCAGCTCCCTTTTTTGGCTCAGTGAGCACAATATTAGTACAAACCCTGCATAATCTAGATGAGGCAAAATTGTCTGTTTGCAAATCATGATTGCAGTTTTCTCATCTTCATAATTTCTTATTTTCGACAACTGAAATATCTTATTGCCCACAATTTGCTTTGTCCTTTTATAGAACATTTTATAATTCAATACTGGATCTAAGATTATTCCCATGTAGGGATAACCTTTTACAAATTCTATACAAATATTACCAACTTTGAATGGATTTGGGTTTGTCACTTGAAACAATTGAGTACACTGTATATTTCGATTCAGACAAGTCAACCTACAGCTCCATGCACTTGTTCCAGCGGCACCTAGTAAACGCTGCTATCTGCTACTGGTATGACCTATGTACATCTCAAACAGTACCCCAGTAAGAGGTATTGCGTGCGTCCTACTCTCAGATGTCACAACATCCAGTGGGTGTCTGAAGGGGTGTCCATCGTAAGAGCCCCATGGACGGCGAATGTGTGTGTTTGGTAAACCTATAGACCCTCCTGGGGCAAACTGAAACCTTTTAGCGAGAGTCCATTGATTTTATCTAAATAGTACTGTTAATAAGTCAGGAGTGGAGAGAGCAAGGCCGATAGTGACAACAGTTTGGCCTCATGTGATTAATGATGGTCGAATAACATTACCCCGTACTGTTGAACACATTTCAGTTTACAGACTATGTTTTACTGTTCTGTAAGATGTGGAACAAAACAATATAATAGATATTAAATTGTGTAGCGATACCTAAGCAATTTATTTATTTCGGAGTGAGCGTGACGTCATCGCCCTCCGTTTCCATCGCTACGGAGATTGTTGTACCTCGACTATATAAATCGCCCGAACTTGACCGTTGGTCATTCTCGTTCTAACCACCAGAGATTCACCATCGCTGCAGAATTTTTAACTTAATTGTGGACGATTATTTGAATTATTTCATCGATCTTAAGGGGTTTAGGTCGATTAATCTTCGTAAAATATTTAACGGAGACTTACCAAGATGTCCAAGAAGAAGAACTTTTGCAGAAAGTGTCAAACTAGACACGTCGCCCCGACGGGGAAGAAATGCAATCGCCTGAAGACGAGCGATGATTCTGCATCGGGCGGGTCGGATGACCTGTTCGGCGATGTTGGTGGTGGAATTGAGATGGGGAATAGCCCTTTAGGCAATTTCCCGGCGGCGATCCAATCGCCTCCGAAGGCTGCGAAGACTGAAGTTCTCAACGATAGGATGGGCGTAATGGAGAAAAACATCTCTAAACTCGTAGGCGCTGTCAACCGGTTAGCGGAGAAGCAAGAGGCGG
Source organism: Lepidonotus clava (assembly GCA_936440205.1). Classification (NCBI taxonomy): domain Eukaryota; kingdom Metazoa; phylum Annelida; class Polychaeta; order Phyllodocida; family Polynoidae; genus Lepidonotus; species Lepidonotus clava. The sequence continues at coordinate 29,913,431 of OW387135.1, forward strand.
CCATGGTACCTCCACGAGACGATTCTGATGATGAAAGCGATGGATGGACAGAAGTATCTCCGAGAAAGTCCAGGCCAAAGACGAAGAAGAGGGGGAAGGTGCAAGCATCGCCCAAGCCGGTCAGCCCCGCCGTCGAGTCGTCAAGCGATGAATCGAGCCGCTCCAGCGATAGGTCCGCTTCGCCTACAAAAGAAAAAGGTAAAACAAAGAAATACGCCCAGAAATTGTATTGCAAAAGCGGCGATAAGCCTAAGAATGTAGAGGAGGTGTTGCTGGTTGGTTTAAAAACAATCGAGAGATTAATTTTGGATAAAAAAGATCCACTCCCCGCTGTCAAGCATGTAAAACTATTGACAGAGAAAGCCTCTAAGCGATTGTACACGTTCGACACGTTTAATCAATATGATATCTCAGTAAGGGAAAGAGCTGGGAGGCTGGGACATGATGAATTTGGCAATTTCGATCAGGAGGAGATAATGTCATCTTTTTCATTCGACAACACGTTCAAGGCAGGTGTCGGTAGCAAATCTGGAGGGGGTTTCAAAGGTAAACAAAGCCAGGGAAGTGGTAGATCCTATTCCGAAAAGATTTGTTTTCGCTTCAACTCCGACAGCGGATGCTATGGCAAGTGTAATCTCAACCATGCTTGTATAATTTGCGACAAGAAAGGGCACAGCAAAAAAGATTGTGGCCGGGCAGGCAGCGATAAAAAATAGGATATCGTTCAAAAATCTGAGAAGATTCCAGGCGGTAAACACTTATCTGACAGTGACGTCACGGGTACATGGGTTTCTTCTCAGTCGTGTCCGAGCTCGCCAGCTCAAAATGTTAAATTATACAGTAATTCCAGGAGTTCTGGTCGTAATGGTGGTTTCCTCCGTGTTCTAGAGGTAGAAAATATTAATCCAGTCGTGGTTGACGACGATTCGTGTTGTAGTTCAAATATTATCTCCAGTGTTGGTACGATCGGTACACGCCGGTACTTTGCATCGCCGGGGTCAAGCCCGGGTCAAAGCACCGATACCGCTGACGTCACGGGTTTCCGTGTCGAAAGTACACAAGCGGTGTCGGTGCAGGAGGAGGAAAATGTCAATCGGCAAGGTAACTTTGTTCAAAATATAGAAATTCTAGCCGATAATTCTTATCTAACGGTCGATAGGGATGGAGTTAAGGTCCTTGTCGACAATTACCCCAAGTTTGAAAAAATTCCATCGGGTAGTTCAAGAGATATTAAATATTTTGAAAATAATCTTCTTGTCTCGGCGCGCTCGCCGAGTGGTCAAACTGTCAATGTATTCGAGAAATGCGCTCGTGGGGAATGCACTTGCGAATATTATATTAATGGCGCATTGGCGCAGCTTAGGCCTTGTAGATTCGAATATCTTCTTTCATTGGGGTCTGATGAGTGTAAAAACAGATTTAGACCTATGGTTGATGGGATAACGGATGGTTTTAAAATTGTTGATGATACGGTGCCAAGCGGGGGTCTGAGTTATGATTGCAGAAATTACAATTCTCTTTTTGAAGGTGATAATCGAAAAAAAATGGACAAAATTATTGGCAAAGAATTGGCTGAGGGTTACCTTAAAATAGTACAGGAAAAGCCAGCTTGCATACATTCTATGGGAGCAGTCCCAAAACCGGATGGTAACATAAGACCAATAACTGACTGTAGTATGCCTGAAAAAATCTCAATAAATAATTTCTGTGAAAATATTATTGAGGAATTTAAATATAAAAGTGTAGATAATGTTGTGGCTTTGTTAAATCCAGGAGACTATATGGCTGTGGTTGATATTAAATCAGCTTACAGGGCAGTACCTATTTACCCAGACCATCAGAAATACTTGGGAGTTAGATGGGAAATTAATGGTAAAACTGAATTCTTACAGGATTCCCGCTTGGCATTTGGTCTTAGACTAGGACCCATGTATTTTAATGAAATTTCTGAATTTATATATCATATTTTGTCAGATATTTATGGTATTCAAACAGTAAATTATTTGGATGACTTTATAGTCATTGGGTCAAGTCTAGAAGAGGCAACCTGGGCTCAACAGGTAGTTATAAGGGTCTTAAGATACATAGGCTTCCATATAAGCTGGGGGAAAGTGACCCCACCATCACAGGTATGTACCTACCTGGGCCTGGAAATTGATTCAATTAAAATGGAAATTCGCCTTCCAAAGGAAAAGTTAGAAAAACTAAAAATTTTAGTGGTAAAATACAGTAAAAAAGCTACTATTGGTAGGAAGGAGTTGGAGAGCCTAGGAGGCCTTCTGTCTCACTGTGCTCATGTAGTGGATGGTGGCAGAGTGTATTGTCGTAGGGTTTATAACCTTTATAAAGTCCTTTTAAATAATAATTTAAAGGCTATTAAAATTGGCCAAGCCTGTAGGGACGACTTAAATTGGTGGGAAAAATTTTTGGAAAATTTTAATGGTAAAAAGCAGATAGAATACAAAGAATTTCCATACCCTATGGTATCAGACTCATCTATGAGAGGCTTTGCAGTGTATATGGGTAATGACTGGAGGGCAGGTAGCTGGGACAATAGCATTGTTCTCCCACTTTCAAGTTGTAATCATATTTTGCAAGCACCTACAGATATTATATATGATAGCAAAAATATTAATGAATTAGAATTATTCCCTATAGTACGTGGCCTGCAGGAATGGCTGAGCCAACTTGCAGGTCACAGTGTAAATATTTATACAGACAACACACAGGTTTTCCATATGATTAGGAAGGGAATAAGTACTAATCCGACATGCATGAGTTGGCTAAGGGAAATTTTTTGGATTTGCAAAATATATAAAATAAGACTGGTTCCTCATTACATTAACACAAAGAATAACCTGGTGGCTGACACTTTGTCTCGCCTATTATATTTTAAAAGTGAGGACGCAGTTAAAAGGTGCATTTGGGGTGCAAATTTGTGTTGCGCTAACGCTATTTTTGACTTTTGCAGAGAAAAGGTGCCTGGAGAGGCGAGTGTTAGCGTTGAAAAAATCCGCCGTAGGGAAAACAACACAAAAGTTAAGGAGGATGCAGTGGAAATGTTATTTGAAGGTATGTAAAAAATTTCAATGGCAGCCCTTTAAATGTAACTCTAAACAAGGCTGTTTATATATTTCTTATCTGTCTAAATTTATGAAGGCATCCTCCGTTATCAATTATTACCAGGCGGTAATTTACTATCACAATGTAAGGGCCAAACCAGTAGCAGGCTGGTCCGATGTAAATATAAAAATGGTTGTAAAGGGAATTAAAAATTCCAATTTTTATGAGGTGGATAGTAAAGAACCACTGGAAGAGAAGCATCTAGAAATGTTGTATAGGAAGGTAGATTGGTCCGACCAGTTAGGGATTTTAATATACATTGTAATTGTATTTTTGTTTAGGACACTACTTAGAGTAGGACACACTGTGAGGTCGGAACACATGCTTCTGAGAAAAAATGTTGTTTTTCATAAATGGGGTTGTATTGTAAAGGTTACATCCTCAAAAACAAAAAAGCCAGGCCAGGTACATGAGATACCTATTAATAGATTAGAAAATAAAAGAGTCTGCGCTGTATATTTATTGGAGAAATTATTTAAAATTCATCCAAAGTCCAGGGATGATCCATTGTTCTCCACAGATAAAATTGGTTATTTATCCTACACAATGGTTAATAAACAATTTAAACAAATGTTATCAAATTCAAAAATTAAGGGTAATTTTTCAACCCATTCTCTAAGGAGGGGGGGCACCACAGACTTGTATAATAAGGGTGCTTCCTTAACCTATATTAAGGAGAGAGGCCAATGGTCATCTGATTGTATTTACAAATATATTAGGCCTTCAATCTCCGATAAAATTAATTATGATAAATTTTTATCACTACGTTAGGTAATTGATTTGGAGGAATTGGATTAAAATAAATGTTATTTATTATATGTCCAAATCAATTTACCTTGTTTGTTGTCCTGTATTTATTCTAAGTTGTTCTAGCGGCGACGTAAATGATATTAAATTGTGTAGCGATACCTAAGCAATTTATTTATTTCGGAGTGAGCGTGACGTCATCGCCCTCCGTTTCCATCGCTACGGAGATTGTTGTACCTCGACTATATAAATCGCCCGAGCTTGACCGTTGGTCATTCTCGTTCTAACCACCAGAGATTCACCATCGCTGCAGAATTTTTAACTTTAGAATTATTGTTACAGGAAGGATTAAAATAAATGTTATTTATTATATGTCCAAATCAATTTACCTTGTTTGTTGTCCTGTATTTATTCTAAGTTGTTCTAGCGGCGACGTAAATATATAACAAAAGGATCGTTTAATTGATCTCTAGTTCCTGGAGAATTCTCTTGAAACTTTGAACTATTCCGCACGATGTTCCTGGAAAATCTAAACCATTAGAGCATCACCAAATCTAAAAGTTGTCTATGATATCAACATTTTCGAGGTTAAAAACGAAAGGATCACATGTGAAGCAAAAATTGTTGGAGCCACTTGTAATCTTAACAAATTATTTTCATGTTTTTATTTTACCGCCAGTTTATTCTCACTCGTCTAGACTGGTGAAATTGCTTGCTTTTAATATAGATGTCTCTTTTTTGTCGCCATGAATCCAACCTGGTTTCAGTGACGCTTCGGCAAGGAATTGAATTCTCCTTAAGTGGGAAATATCCTACTGTACATCCCTTAGATCATTGAGCCCTAACCACATTGGGTAACAATTGAGATTGGTCTAAATACAACATACAACATACTTACAAAACTGTCTTTGTAACAACCGGCATCCAAGCCTATCAAAAAGAGTTCTGTATTCCCAGATTCCAGGGTGATGAAGTTATATTAAGTTGAACTAACAGGCTTGAGTTCTGATTACTTGGCATGGATTCTTCCAACAGTATTTACCCACGGTTTTATCACAAAATGGGTTTTTCCATATTAAAACAGTATATTCAAAATGTTGACATAATGCAGAGTAGCCGACTCTAATTGCCCACCCACTTCTGCCGGATCACATTATACAGGCCCATGCTTTTTTCTTGGGAGATTTATCAAAGACAGCTTTGGTCTCCATCAAGATGCGCACTTCTCTATATTCGGTCACTCGCTGGTGGAGGTTTTTAACATTCAAGGCTTTACACCAAGGCTAGAACGTTAGACAGACCATCTGTTTAATTGACAGCCTACACGCCTGATGAGCCTATGTGGATCCCCCGGGAGGGACGGGAGGTGTGCTTCTCATTCATTTGTGAGACACTGAGAGTGAAGATCTACTGCAAAGATGAGCCCCAGAAGCCCATTTTAAAATGTGTTATTCATAAATGTGTTATTTTCACAGAGAATATACCTAGAAGCATTTCGACTAGATATAGATGCTTATGTGATCCAATTCAACGAGGCTTAGAATTTTAATAAACTATAAAAAAAAAGTAAGCTCCACTTAGAGTTTGGTTTGGACTTTACACATATTGCTAGACAATCTTCATAATCATTTTTCGTTTGTTTATTCCAAAGACTTTCAGGACATTGTCCTGTTCTTCCAAGGGTGCCGATCAAGAAATATTGCTTGGCACACAATATGTTACAGAATGAGTGAGATATTTGAAATGACGTCAATTACTAGAAATACCTGACTAATGTTCAGTCAATTTATTTTTATGAGTTCTTAAGTAGCAATAATGTCGGGGTAAGCACCACCTTACGGCAATCATGAACCGCTCAATCTTCTACCGAAATAAACAGGACTGAATAACTAAACCAAAACAAGGACCAACACTTTCTCCGGACATTGCACTCTGAACGCCTTAAACAAAGACATCGGTCACGTTTGTTTCCTTGGAAACTCAGGAAATTCAGCAGACCTGTGGGAAAACAGTCGAATCCGCAGTCGGTCCTTGCAAACAGAAAAACGTGGGTAGTGGCTGAGCAGTTGGGTGCTGCTCCTTGTAACTCCTCCCAGGAGCTGCTCCTACTCTACAGCTACTGCGACACCTGAGACTGATAACACAGATAAGGTCGACACCAGATAAAGCTGTGCTAAGGTCGGAGCAGTGGGCTTTATGTGTTATCACGAACCACCTAGTTAAATGAGACGTCACAAGAAGGAAAAGTGATTTAAGAGCCTTCAAAATGAATGCGGCGAAGGGAATCATAGGAAGGGTCCGGAAGAAGTGATTCTAACCAATAGAGCACCAATAGAGACGTACAAGTTGAATTGGTGGAAGGAGAGTAAATGCCAGGAAATGTTGTCTCAAAGCTTAAATTATTGTACACATTATTTTCATTCCTGTTTCTGGAAAAACAGAGCGTTGTTTTTCACAATTCTTGGTGGACAGAATGGCTTTTTTTTTGTCTAAATATAAACAAAACACGTGCTTAGTTTCGGCAGTTCATAGAATATTTAACGTAAGAAAAGATTGAATCTGAGCTGGAATCCATGTCTTTAGCCGCCTTTGCTGACCCGGGTGTGTTACGGGGGATCAATAAAGGTACCCCGGCCTGGGACGCTGAGGTCAATATTCCATCTTCTCTTTGACGTGGGGAAGGTATTTCTAGGGATTTACTGTTGGACCTTTTCGTCCTGGGGGATCTTGTAATCGTATGCTCTGGTTCAATATCTGACAATCTAAAGAAATTATGTATTATGAATTGTTTTGCAGAAAAAAACCCATCATGAAACATTGTATTAACAATTTTTTTTTGTCACAACTGCTTCATATTGAATGGAAATCCAGAACAAGGTATCTTTGTATGAATCAGTAGAAACAATTTGAAAAAAAAAACCACAAGTGAGAAAATTGCTTGATTTGTGAAAGTTATTTTGAAACGATTTATTTAACAGGGTATAGACGTTAAAACATTTGCGTCCATCTTCTATTTTACATATCATGAATGATTGTATACCCTTGATACAAATTAATAATGACTTTATAAACTCAGGAGAGGGCGTCAGTCAAAATGGTCCTTTGCTGAATTCTATATTTAATTCCTGAAGGAAGAAGGGTGGGGACACATTGAATGCTGAGTGGGGTCTGAGAAGTAAAAGGCCCTTTATTAAGGATCTGCAGGTGCGGTCACGTCCGGAATAATTACAATAAAACCCACAGTGACGTCATTAGGCAGAGTACAATAACCATCCGATATTTTCCCCTTTGACACTCAACTCAAGTAGAATCATAGACATAATGCGATAATGGGTTGTCTTTTTTAATGTTAATGAAAACCAACTTCAGGTTCGACCCTGGTCTTCAAGAATATAGTTCACTTATTCAATATGTCAGATGAACATGAAAGGTATTTTACAATTTATCAGAATATTGTAGTCTATTAGATAATGTCAGTAGACCACAAACATGCGTCAAAATAACAATATCTACTAGATTAACAGCTGATTAATGAAACACGTATTCATTTGCCAAATATAAATCATATAAGTCATGAATATGATCATATAGCCCCGCATCACATAGTAAGAAGTCATTCTTAAGTGGTCGTCTGAGAAAGTAATAAATTTATATTATAAATTTATTACTTGCTCTTATTTCTAGGACTGAGCTTACGGACATCTTCGGATTTGCTGTGAACAAGAGTATATATTATTACGTCTACGTAGTTCTATACTAATACGATTTGTAATGCAGCTAAAGACCTAAGAGAAGAGCGGATGCCAGAAACTAGAGTGAGTGCCATCCGGGAGGTTTCAAACTACATTCGGTGTAAAAACCAGTATCCGGATGACACCCTCAAGAGACATGGGGATTTCTCATCTCACAAACAAGTGCTATGTGAACGTGTGAACCGGGCATTAACCTCCATACAGCTCTTGATGCTCTATGAACTATCCGGGGTGAGCTGATTAAGGCTGAAAAACGGATTAGAAGGCCAACCGTCACACTGTGGACTGGAGGACATCTTCAATGAGCCGGACGTACAGATTTAGGGCCGGGATCAAACAGGGCAGTACGGCCCAATAGTGAGGTTTCCCGGCAACGGCTCCGTCTCACACTCAGAGCTGCTCAGTCCGCTCCCCGGGAGGCCTTTGATCAGCAGCTGCTCTCACTACTACAGACATGGCTGACTCATATAGAGCCAAGACGGAATGGTTCTAATGAGCGTACTACGTGTTAGGATGGTGGGATTAAGAAGTGACAATAATCAAAGATCGACAAGGGAATTTTAATTTTTAACTTTAACTCAATTCAGTAATAGATTATTTCATTTCGGTTCCTTTAAGGGAGGGTAGAGATCAGCGAAAATAGCGATTGTGATAAAACTAGAAAAAAATCAGTGCATGGACTGTCAAATTAACAGATAGTCTGTCCAGTGTTTCTAGAAAAAGCAGCGACGTCACAGGCTCAGGGACCGAAATGATGACTGTCATCTGTGATATCTATATATTATATTGCTGATTCAGTTAAAAAAAATGGCTATGGTGGAACTTATTACATCTGCTGTGTTATCGAACATAATCCCCCTGGACACGTATCCTCCTTCTGTGAGACAGTTGAGACTTAGAGATGATTGCAAAGTATATACGGCTGTTGGCATATTACTAAAGATAGACATAATGAGGCTACTCTAGAAACAAAACAGAGATTGATGACTGGTATTACAATTTTATTTCTGTCTGTTAAACAGCTGTTTAAATGGGTACATTTCGTCTGATGAATAAGATAAGCAGTGAGATTATTCAAAAGATTGAGTGAAATGACGGGTATAATCTCTCCTGTAATTACTGACATGATGTGTTGCTGTAACTTGAGAAATACAGATGGATCCATTAACATTGTCAGAAACGATCTGTACAGAAAGAGATATGTAAATTTCGGAAACAATATATTGATGCTTTTGTCTTCTACGCACAGTGCTGTTATGTTACTTCACCTTTCGAGGGAAGTCCATTACAATCTTGGTACAATGGTAACAATAATTATGAGAAGTTTTTGAAATCCTGTGAGACTTGTAAGTTATCAAGATAAAGTTGAAGGAAGAATTTGGTTGAAATAATAAATATGGAATGGCAAGGACAACGCGAATTTATCCGAAAGTTTTAGTATAATGAATGGGTTTGCAGCAAGTGATTTAATGATGATATCAGATAGAAGATTAAAATGGATTTAAGTTTTAGTCTCGGTCAACTTGTCAGCAGCAATTCTGACAGATGCCTTATTGCAAATTAAATCATTTTTCTCTCAAATCATAGACATCAGTGGAAATCAATGAGAAAGGTTAATGGAAATGGCCAACACTTTTCCGAATGATTGTTTGTCATTACCGTTTTTCAGGTCCAAGTTACAGACCAGTGATCACACAAACAGTGGTTGGTGATTGGTTCTAACCTGAATGAATGAAGCATTAATTTCCATGATTGACCACATCGATAATAAATCAATATTGACTCGTTGAATAAAAATAACTTTAACACACATCAAGAGATAATAAGTGAAGTCACATTTCCCAACAGGTAAACAATGGGTAGAAAGGAATTCAGAAGTATGATGCTTGTGCAACAAGTGAATACATATGTGAAAAGATATATACAACTGTCAACAACGTCCTCTCATATATAAAGGAACGGAATGTAGAATGTATTGCACAGAGATAAATGCTCGACCCCAGGCTATCGGGTACATTTACTTAAATGGTTTTCTTCATTATCCATCGGTTTAGCGCCATGTTCAGGCAATATTATTGTTAGTGTGGGCATGTATAAAAGCATCAAATAACCATACATAAGCCACAATGCACATGAAACCGAACACATTTCCAATAGGTAATCCTATATCTTTCTGTAAATAAGGGTGTTATGGGAATTAACTATATAAGGTGTTTGCTCATTCGAATGGATTTGAAGTTTGCTTGAGTCCGTTTAGCAAATAATAATGATTCAAAAGCATTGAAGGAGAATAAAATTCTTGACGATTATTTAGTAAGAATATCAAATGTTGGCATCGTATACAGACGTGCAGAAAAACTTAAGACAGCGAAAGAGCAACGGCATAAAATATGTCTTGGCTGTAAATAGGCCAAAATACATATTAACACATCAGAGAAATGATTATAACATACCGTAGGCTTATGGATAAATTGGTTAAATAAGACAAAAGCCAGCTTGCCCAATTCCATCCTTCGCTCATTCCATAGGAAACATAAGTGTAGCCTGTCATATGGAAGATCAGGTGTGTGTGTGTGTGTGTGTGTGTGTGTGTGTGTGTGTGTGTGTGTACACGTGTGTGTGTGTGTGTTTGTGTTTGTGTGTGTGTTTATTTGGGTTACGATTCGAACAGAAACATGTCACGGGGAAACCTTTTTACTATAATTAGTATAATTAGCTGCAGAGTTTATATGGATATGATGACGTTCCCGGCTCTGTTTTCGAATTACATACCAACATCAGACAATGGTACAAAGTATATTTCGTTGACTCTACTACAATAAAGTTGATTTTACACATTAACCATCGCGCCAGAGGTTCACATCAAAATTGTAATAACGTGAGTAATCAGGTATTTCCTTAATTGCAGTTACCACGGCCAATATCCTTCAACCTGAGTCAGACCTCAGGAAGAGGAATTGTGTTAAGACACTAAGTCACATAGGGCACTAAGTCACAAAGTTTTGACTTAGGGTCATTATGTGACTTAGGGCCACCTCAATTCCCTAAGTCACAAATAAAACCCTAAGTGCTAAAGACACTAAGTCACAAAACGTCTTTGTGACTTAGGGTCACTTTGTGACTTAGGGTCACTTTGTGACTAATTTTATCAATTATTTTTCAGACAATGAATTTAGTAATCACTTAATATTAATTAAGTATTTATCTATTTTTCTTATTTTTATTTGTATTCATTTAAATTTATTCATATTTTATCAATTAATTAATATTTTGTACTATGTCACAAACTGTCTTTGTGACTTAGGGTCACTTTGTGACTTAGTGCCACATTAAATGTAACTTCATGATTAAAGGGTGACCCTAAGTCACAAAGACTGGTGCTATGTGACTTAGGGTCACTTTGTGACTTAGTGTCTTAACATGCTAGGACACTAAGTCACATAGGGCACCGAGTCACATAACTTTGTGACTTGAGGGTGACCCTAAGTCACAAAATCTGGGGCTATGTGACTTAGGGTCACTTTGTGACTAAGGGTCTTTACATGTAAGGACACTAAGTCACATAAGGCACTAAGTCACATAACTTTGTCACTTAAGGCCTTTGTGGGATAGGGTCTTGAGGGTGACCCTAAGTCACAAAGACTGATGCTATGTGACTTAGGGTCACTATGTGACTTAGTGTCTTAACAATTGTGAGGAGGGAGAAACTGATTCTATAATACAATCATTAAGTGGGAACTTTAAGAGAAATAGTGGTTTTATCTGGTAATCTATAGAGCAAAAGCCTCCAATGTTCACCGCCTTCTCTGGTTATGTTTTGTATACATGTGCATCTGAATATCATATTTTATTCAACACTTACAAATGTCATACTTATGATACTGCAAAATTACTTTTGAATGAAACGAATCATTTATTCATATCGAGTGGTTTAATAGCTTCCCGATAATTCATCAGAGCAATAATCAATGGTGTACAATTAACTTTTCACAATTTACACAATTCAAGAAAATATCTAACCATGCTTGAATGGTCCATTAGAAAAACAGCTGGAATGGACTACAGGGATGTTTCTATTGGACATGTGAATGAAGGGGACTCTTCCTACGTAACTATGTTCTTTTACTATATGTATCGATATGTACATGGCACTGTTTTTATATGAGGTGACATATTATTAAATTTACAGCAAGAATAATCCAGAATTTAACTAATGGAGCAGTGGAAGAATTGCTGGACCTGAATTTTGCAGTGCTGAGACTTCTGGCTCCGCATTGATGTTCGCCTTTGTCCTTCCCGTCTCCTCAAACGTACCAGTGAGTGCGGCCAAAGCCCTGAGCTGAAATTAGAAATTAGACATTACATTGACAGGATTGTAATTAAGACAGAGCGCCTGCAGATTTTAGGTTTTCCATTATAAACGTTTAAAAGACCTACCTAAGACCACATTTACAACATTAAAGACCAATACCTGTATGGAGAAGAGCTGCTTTCAGAAATAGCTCTGGGACACATAAACAACTCAAAAACCTCGGAGTTTTCTGTCACCTCCTGTTAGTTTGTCTTTTCCTATTTCCTTGTAATTTACCAAAATGCAACTCTAATGGCACACTCAAATTGTAATGACAATGTGTGTCTTAAAGTACAACATTTATAAATAACATTTATAATATCTAGCCAGAACTCATAACTAATGCTATGTCACGATAAAACAAACACAAATGAATTGTTTCTTGCTGACCAGATCTAGGAAAGGTTGGAAAGCCTCACGTTAGAGTATTACCTGGTATTATTTGAAAAATACGGAGGAAATTATCCCTGACAACTTACAAGTGCAGGTTGATAAAAAAATATCTTTGATTCATAAAATTATTTTTTAATAATTATGAGAAGAAAAAAAGCTTTTTATTTGCGTTTTTACAATGTTGAAAAAAATCGATTCATGTACGTGTATAATGTAATGACGTATTCTGATTTAAGGACCCACAGCTCCTCGTATGGCAGTGTGGTCAAACCGATAACACTGTCATCATGCCATAAAGTACATCCACAACCAGTAAAGTCAGACCATAAATTGTGTTTTATCTCAAAGGTTCGAAACCCCTACGACGTATGCCTTATGGAAAACTCGACATTTTCACAGCCCCGTTATACAGAAAAGCACTTTAAATTTGCAACCTATATATTCAGCCTGTAGGTTTGAATCAACCTATATGACGTAAAACTGTCCGTGTCTACTCGTCATATGGAGGGGGATGAATGCCTCTCTGGTATCCATACATCTGGTTTCCATCCATACTAAATTATCTCAATTTTTATTTTTACCAGGAACTCGCCCTCAGACACAGGCCAGACGTTTATGGAATGAGTTCCCGGCGCACCACTTCTTCGTCTACTTCAAAAGCATTAAGGACATATCCCTACAAATCGGTGTATCTCGGCGGACAGCCCGGACCCACGTGGCCGCGTTTTTCTCCCAGACAGATTATGACCGATGACAGGAGAAAGCAGGCCGAATCGTGGGAATGGGGTGGCAGGGGTTATTTCTGAATATCTTTATCGTATTACAATTATTGCAAGTGGGATCAATTACTCTTACTTTATTGCGTCGAGTTAGTCTAGAAAACTCCCTTACCAAAAATGAGACTCTTGAGAGATCATGTGTTTAAGTGATATAAACATACAACAAACGTGCCTATAGGTACCTACACAAGGTTCCACGAGTACATAATTGCGGACCTTGACTGCTCCATAGGGCCTTATAACTGATAGCCTTTCTGACATGGCTTATGTGACCTCAAATAATCTGAGACATGAAAAGCAAAGCTTCTCTCTAATGTGAGATTTATAGCCGTCAATATGTTTAAGTATGTCTGAAAAGGGGGAAGATGTATAACAAAAAATGTTGATTGTTATCCGTGCCTAACAAATAAACCAAAGACCTAAGGTCACGGAGTGCAAAATAATTATGAGAAACACTCAGTGCAGAAATGCAGAAGGCTGCAACAAAAGTAAGATTTAAGTGATTGCCTACACAGAGTGATTTGTATGATAATATCTGAAGACTGCACTGGCCGGATGTTTGTATCATTGTGATTATCACTGATTATCACTAATGGCTATCACCGACTCATCCTACATGGTAGGGCCTAACATATGCATGCCATGCCTACTAAATATATACTGTACTTATATCACCTGGACCTATTGAAGAGCATAATTATGGTTTTACAACTGTGTACAACAAAAGAAACAAACTTTCTGTTTCTTGCTTTTTGTTGCTTCTAATTTACCCTAAAAAAGCTTGGGACCGAGAAATAACAAACGTGTATGGGCGTGTATCGCGGATCCTATAAAATTGCCAGACTGTATTTCCTGTAATTGTAACAGGGAGAATATTTATTACTGAACTGCCTTTGGTTTTGGAAAGTTTGATCCGAACACGCGAGTCGATGCCACACATCTAGGATTATAAGCGGAATATAGCGCCCTTCTTCGATGCTTTACTTACACCATGAGACGCAACTGTCGTGTTCAGCCCGACCCACTCAGACTGAGAGTATTATGCTTTTTTTTTTTTTTTATTCAATTTCTTTATTCTGGCTTGAACATTAGTATACACTAGTTTTCAAGTCCTACCAGCTATACATAGGATTCATAATATCATGGTAGGATATGGCAGATGTTGAGATATGAACAGAAACATAAGTGGAATACAAGTTGAACATCAAAATTTCAGTACAATTATCGGGGGGCGATACACAAATCCAGAACATGCATTAAATGGGAGAAACATACAGCGAGGGTATAGTTGAATCAGAAATACAGTCAATAATGTAGTAACGCTTTTACATATACCTCGTTAGAACATGAGTGTACGGCCTCGCTCAAGTTGGCATGATCATAACGCGCAGTGATAGTTCAACCAAAATTATTATCATAGGTCAAGTAACAGATCTGATCAGACCAGAGCAAATACACATAATTGTACGTTGACTGACAGATATGTCAGTAGCTTCAATACACCTTCTTCCTAATGTCGGCTTTCAAGCGATATTTGAAGGCATGGTAAGAGTCTACATTGCGCAATTCAGCTGGTAAGTTGTTCCATTGAACGGCCCCAAAGTACTTAACCGATCTCCTTGGGGGCTGATACTTCAATGTTCTGACGGGAAACAGTGGGCCTGCCCTAGCTCTGGTAAGAACCCCATAGCTGCTGGCAGTATTTGAGTCAGGACTAGCGATTGCATTATTGGGGGCTTCTCCATAATACATGCGTTTATACATGAAATTATTAACATGAAATGTTCTTCTATCACTCAATTTCAGACAGTGAGTCATGTTATGCAGTTGGTTAGAATCATGATGATTTTTAATGTTACAGCAAATCTTTAGACACCTCTCCTGAAGTCTTTGTAATTTTCCCAAGGGCGATGGCGGAGAGCCCGCATAAATTACGTCAGCATAATCAAAATATGGTAGGACCATGGTTTTGTAAATTTTTAACATCACCTCATTGCTCAGGTATCTACGAAGTTTACACAGCATGAACATCTTATGATTAACAACGTTTATTATGTAATCCAAGTGTTTACTATAAGTCAGGGTGGAGTCCAGTATTAGCCCCAGATACTTAAAACTCGGTACATTTTGAATAACTATATTGTCGATGGATAGATTCAAGGCTCCGCTTTTATTGATATTTCTTCTAGATCCAAATACCATTTGTTTAGTCTTTTTAGCATTGATGGTAAGCAAATTGGCTCTACTCCAATTCAGAAATTTGTTCAGACAGGATTGAAGTTCAACTCTAGTATTATCGGCAGATTTTCCAGAGAGGTAAAGAACGGTGTCGTCAGCATACAATTTTGTGTTAGCGATGCCCACTGAATGATCCAAATCATTAATATAGACAAGAAAAAGGAGGGGGCCTAGAATCGAACCTTGGGGAACACCACAGGTGACATCCCTGAGACAGGAGACTTTGTTGTTAGCTATAGTGCGCTGCCTTCTATTGGTCAAGTAGTTCGAACACCAGGTACGCAAATGTCCCTTAACCCCCAGTCTGTCCAATTTTTGAAGAAGAACATCGTGGTTAACAGTGTCGAATGCCTTCCGAAGGTCAATGAAGACTGCCAGAGTCAATTCCCCTTTGTCAATTGAATCAAAAATATCATCAGTTAACGCTGCGATTGTACCCACAGTAGAGTGGTCCCTTCTGAACCCACCCTGGTTAGGAGAAAGCAACCTCCTGCTGACTGGTTAGGAGAAAGCAACCTCCTGCTTCCGATGTCAGCATGTCTCAATCGGAAAATTAAAAAAAATAATCCCAAAATAAGGTAGGAAATAGCTTGTCGTGGTTTTCAATGATTGTTTGCTACCGTGGGGTGACCGGCACACATTGCTTGATACAGATAGGGTAGGCTTGGTCTGGGAGTTAGCAATAGAAGATTGCATTACCCGATCTGTAGCTCAGTGTTTTAGTATATTTGGTATAGGGGGGTCAGGTCATGCAGTGTGTCCCCGACCTCTCTGGTCGCAGTTATTCCTCCACGGTGTGAGGTGTACGTGCCCGACCACAGGTAAAGCCCCGACCCTGGAGGACGTCGATCACGGCCGATCACTTCCGCCGGCCGCGGTCAGGTAATGGGATAATGCGTGGTTATGACACGACCACAGTGTCCGGCCACCCCGAGCAGGGGGCACTTCACCGAGACGGGCGATTTGCTGCTATACGGCACAGGAGGGTTTCGATTCCAATGAAAAGGACCGGAACTAGATTTGTTTAGACCGGAACTAGAATGGAAGAAACTCTATGACAATGGCCATTTCATGGGATATTGGATAGAGATATTTTTTTTATTTAGTGTTATTTTTCCCATTAAAAGAAAATTCACAGCAAGGTCCTCAACAAGCACTGACAAAAGTAATTTTTCCTGATAACCCAATCATGAGCAGAACCCGTGAACTAGATCGTTTCTCCTGCATTTATTGTCTTACAAAAGGGAAAACCGAAGATCATGCAGGAGCACTTAAAAATCATTATCATTGGTATGGAATTTGTGAGTTCATTATTGGTTTTTGTGATCCTTGGTGAGAGTCTAGGTAAGATATGTTGTATCGCAGAGAAAAATGACCAAAATATTTCAACAGTATCGACCGCATACATTTTAAGAAAAGGTTGTGTGTGGATACTGCAGAATTCTTCCACAGAATGTATGATGAATCAACTTACAAGTTACAAACGGCTTTGTTTGCCCAAAAATCCATCTTCTGGAGTGTGTCAGAATATCTTCGAATTTCACTACATTTCATTTCCTAGTTTCCAATCTTAACAATTTACACTGATGTACGAGTAAATCAAATCAAAATGAAGGATGAATAATTTCTGTGAGAATGAATAATTCGTTTTAGTTTTCGAAGGGAGAACTAAAAGGCAGTGGAGAAAGCGATTTGATTGATTGAGAGCATCGATGGTTATAAAAAGCTACTTTATGATCACACAATCATGTTGCTTTGCAAACTGAATAACAATATTAGTTTTATTTTCTTTCAGATTTCACTAAAATGTCAATACTAATAAATCAATGTCATCTCCAGAGTAACAGTTGTCAGTTCAAAGAGAATAAACTGATAAAAAACTAATCTGTAAATTTTACGATTTTATTCGTTCCCTTTATATGCTGGCATGTCTATGGTTATAAGTGTGTTCTTCATATCAAATACGCTAACTGACAGCTTTCCTGCAATACCATTTGTGTCCTGTGCTCAGAAAGAAGAAAAAGACGATACCCCCTGCTGAGTATAATAGGCGATGATAACTGTTATAGAATCTGGTGGCAATGAAGGAATTCCTTGGTTTTGAAACCAACCGCCCCCCCCCCCCCCCCCCAAGAACTGGGAGCAGAGAAGCTGTGCGGTTAATTCCCCTGCAGCAAGGCTCTGTCATTTCAATTGAAGGGACATTGTAACAACCTCCTCGCAAGGTTTTGACATTAACCGGCCCTACAGCATAAACTCATTCCCTTATTTACTCTTAAGCATTAACTTTGTAACTTTCATAATTCGTTTAGAGCAGTGGGAAAGGTACTTTTAAAAGCGGTTTTCAATTGTCTCATTTACCAGTTCTCAACGAAATATCTTTTGGATAAATAGGTAAAATCTAAACATAGAGAATCGATGCATTTGGCAAAGAACGTATTGTACTGGACATATTAAATCTTGTGGTAGGGCAAAGGGTGAAACATTAGAGGTTAATAAAAGTTTTGAACCCCTTTCATCTACTCAACTCTTCCCTTTGATAGTATTTCAAAATTTAATTGAAACTTAAGAAACATAATGTGTTTGTCAAAGGGCACATCTAGACTTTTTAACCTACGCTAGGCGAAAACCTATGGCGAAAAGGAAAGCAAAAGTTGACGAATGTATATTAATTTTTACATTGGGCATTTTACTTTCCCTGAAAACTGACATAAGGAAATATTGTTGCGCTCAAGTTTATTTTATACACAACATCCTCTTAGCGGCTTACTGAACTTTTGAAGGCGGTCAATAATGATAAGATTTAATAATTAATCCTCGGCGCTAAAAACCGGACTCTTAAAGAGCTTCATCTCGATGAAGCACTAGTCAAAATACAAACGTCATTTTATCCCCTTTATCAGCGAGATTAAGTTTTCATCGCATCTGATGCCGCCTTTTGATAACAGTCGGCAGCTGGTGACTCCTCAGGCAACACGATCATGTTCAGCCCTGAGGAGAGAAAAAACACCCCAAGGTGTTGGTTCTAAAGATGCGCCCCGCCTCCGTGCCTGCTCATGCCTGAGAAACACAGATAAGCTTGTCCAATGCAATATTCTTTTCCCGATCTATTGTGAAGGGTAATCATTGTTTTGTGTGAAAAATGTCCTATTGCTTTCCACCATAGGCCTCTATTAAGAGATCGCTATTTATGAGGAGAGGACTTGTCTGGTGAAAGCTGGATTTGTTTCTAAGGTGTTTTGTCCTCTTGTGGCTTATGGGCAACATCTCTAGATTACACATCAATGGGTCTGATAATTGTCGTTTCGCGTTCAACCATCCGATTGTGTTTGAAAACTTCGCGCGTCAGTACAATTAATTCTACTTTCTGCTTTCAGTCGGCAAACTGAAATAGTATTTATGTGATGTATGTTAATATGAACAGAAAGTCTTGGGCCTACATTAAATATTTTGTAACGTCATTTCAAAAGTGCTTGTGGTATGTAAATAAGAACATGTTCTGAACAGTATCTTATCCCATAATAGTTAAAAACGAAGACTTAACTTTGACGCTGGTTTATGTCTACATATCAATGGTGTTGAACCCTAAGAATACAAAAAGGTACAAGGTAAAGTTTGAAAATAGTATCTCCTTTCAATAGTCAGATCATATTTCAAGTTTTGTAAGAAATTTACCTAGAGTAATAACTTTCAGTTTCACAATTCAATTCTGTCTGATTCTTTTTCTTTGCATTGCTTACAAACAATAGCCGGGCGGATCATGTGTGCGCTTCCCGGTAACTCAAACTATTATCGAAACTAATTGGGTGATCATACATAAAAAGGTATCTTTTTTTAAAGAAATCATTCACCACCAATGAGCAGAAAAAGTGGAATCAATTACGGATACTAATTGAAACCTCGCTTTTAAGGCATCAATCCTCTTAAGTCCCTTTACACGAGTCAGTGGGCGCTGGTAGCCAAGTCTTGACACCCGAGTTATACGCTTTTCGCCTGGTATGACAAGCCCTCATCTTTTAGCCTGCAGCTAGTATAGAAATCCGACCGACTGTGGCTTAGAAAAGGGAGTGGTGGCCTTACACTGACTCGTCAGAGGCGGCGTGTTGCCTTCTGAACCATTAGAAGGGCCTGCAGGTGATATGGAACCCCTTGGGGGTAGGGGGGAAAGGCTGGAGGACTTTGAATTCAGACTCACGTCTAATGTATCCCCACCTTTCTAGAATCTCGGGAACCTTTTTTTAAAGAAGGATAGTTTTTGCTTAATATTTCTCAAGTTGGTTATCAGTGCGTGCACTGATATCTATATCACCATTTCAAGGTGTTACATATCTTCAATCATCTTTGGCTAAGTAAGACAGACTGAGATAACATTTTATTATCAGAAATGGCAGATGTGATGAACGCTACATATAGCATGTTTTTATTTGGGGATTCAGGAGAGGAAAATGAGCATTTGAAATAGGAGCACTAAGCAAATTGTGTGAAATGCACAAAAGTAACAATACAAAAGCAGACAAAGACAAGGCTTTACACACATGGCCGATGCTACAGCAAGTAGGCCTACTCCATGTAAATCAACCCTTCTGTACTAAGGAGATCTCAATCTCACTCACCGGCCATTTCCACTTCCATACCCCCACACCATAAGTTTCCATCAGAACACGCTGTGGCCCTCTTCTCCCAAATAACAGATACTTTTGTCTGCTTTACCCCAATAATGGGGTGACTGCAGGTGGACCGTGAGGTGTAGTTATGTGACGGGCAGACTGTTCCCTCCCCCCTGGAGGGGCACAAAATACCAATCACTCGGCCACGGGGGGCTGGAGGAGCCCGGAAACCACGTCCCCTGCATGACGCTGGCAGAAATAATGACGGAAAATCTGCCTCAGTGAACATGTTGATCACACCCTTCCCCACGGCTTGCCGGGTGAAAAAAGCAATATCCCCATGAACTTGTTTTTGTCATGAGCAGAGAGATGTGTCTTTTCTGCGCATATTTAACGCAGGAAAAACTGATTGGAGTAATCAGGTTTCTCATGATTAGTTATTCCGGCTATCACAAAAGGTACTGGTTTGAGTGTGAAACGATCTCAAAGAAGATACATACATATCAATATAATATATCCATTTTATATACAAATACTGATGTCATACTCAACTGCTAAACTCTAATGATTTTTGGGTACTTATATTGTCTAATACTTCACGCGTAGCTGTTTACCTCTACATAAATAAAACAACAATAGAATACCTCATCATGTCTCTAGAGGAATACTTATATTCAATACCATGATCTAGAAGCAAAAAGAGCATCCCTAAAATATAATCGACCGGATAAACTGAACCATAAAACAAAATCCTAGTTCTCCTAATTGTCTTTGATATCAGGTGCGTGTGAGTTCTGTGTACCTCTCATCTGGTATAACCTGATTTCTGATCCTCTAATTGGGGAACACCAAGAAAAGTGCGCGGTCCAAGGCGCTGTGGATGGAGATGTGATTATAGAAGCGGGCCTAGCACGCAATGTTTACTGTTCGGCTCGTTGTTCCTGTTAGCACTCAGGACTCATTGGCTGTTTCTGCCACAGCCGGTTCTATAAGCCGCGGGACAAGTAACCAGCTGGCTTTCCGCTGTCTTAAACCTTTTTTTTTAAACCAAGAAAAAAAAGGCTATTTGTGGTGAGGAGGGTAGATTCAACTTAAACGAACTGGTTATGTGTTTACTTTGGTAAGTCAGTTACGTTTAGATTTTGTAAATATGTTCCAATCTGTTTTCCCTTTGGGGCGCGTCTCACCCCCTGGGGGCCTAACTTCGGGAGCCCCTCCCCCTAATAGTGTTCCTTGTTGAGAGACAAGTGGTGCCGCAGACCACAGACTCAGACAGGTGGGGAGGGAGCGCATAGTGCTGTATACTATGGAGTTTGAGGAACTCTGTTACATTACCTGACGTTACTATAACGTATCTATTACCTCAAAAACAAAAGTCTTATAATCCTTTTTGAAATTCGCTATATAGTGTGCATGTAAAAAGAGGTATTCCATTACCCGATTTTACTAACGATTTCAGAAATCACCAGTAGCAATAAGGATTAAATATACACATGCAATACACCTTTACAAGTAGTTTCATATTCCCTTTCAAATGGCATGTAGCATGCAAGGGTTCCTTGCATATTTCTGATAACAAATTAGAAATTGCCGAATTACAGGTAGTCAAAATTGCCCAATGGAATATATGTTTTTGTCATTTGATTGATTTTATGGATTTGAGGTACATTGGCGAATCGACATCAGGTTAAGGATCACTAATAGAAAACTTTTGTTAGTGATAACTTAAGTAGTAAGTTATAACGTTATGGAAGGGCAACTTAGTATTTGAACCCTTAGTATTCTGTGTTATAAACAAGGGAAAGACGTACATTTTATATTAGCAGCTAGCACAGTCCTTAGCCGAAACGCAATATTGACAAACAACGTTCCCCGAATTGCCCATTCAAATGGATGAACTAGTAAAAACACAGTTTTTTATTTGCCTACAGTCCTTACAAGACTGATAAGTTATTTGAAGATCAATTCGCAAAAGCAGATCTACAGGAAGGCATCTTATCTGCAGTGAGCAGCTCTGTCTGCGGTGGGCCGCTCAGGGGGAGCAGCTCATCTGTTTCTGCGTCCCTCTATCAACAACAGCATATTGTAACTTCCAGTCAACCCCAATCCCTCTACACACTTGTCTAACGGGGATTTTTGCACAGCTAACAGTGATAGATATAACGGTAAGGAATGGAGCCAAAATAGCAAACCCATCATTTTCCGTTCAGCCATGCTATCTATCCTTCGGTACACAATCGTTAAGCAAAACCAGCTTGGCTAAGTGGCTGTGCCTTGTATACATTAATGTGATTAAGTAGGATATCGGTATTCTTACATTTCAACACACCTCATGGAGGGAGGAGGCACATCGTATGTACTGTAGGTATTAAGCTTCACTTATCACCCTATAGATATCCTGATTTTCAACTGTTTTCAACTGTGCCAAGTGAAGCTTAATAACTACACATATTGGATTCAGCAAGCACATAAAACAGATGAAGGTCCAGCTATCATCAGTCCCAAGCAAAGTTTCCTTTTTAACCTCTCAGGTAATCCCTAACTGGCTTCAAAAGAAAAACATCACCGTTTGATTATTTTTTCTTCTCATCATTTCGCACCCCTGCAACCACTGTTTCTGATTTACACTATCAGCTTGTCAGCCCGAGTTAGACCCAACTCACGTTTTCTCCCATACCTGTAAATTCGATCGGTCAACTACTGTGCAAGATTTAAAGGGCACTGAGGCTGCATTAAATGTAAACTCTAATCCTAAAGGACGTATCACTTCTTGGATGTATATTTCCCATGGAATTCAGACGAGCGGGACTGTGAACCGACATATCAAAGCCAAATGTGGTGCATGTATACCGATATTTTCTCAAGGTAAAGGACTTTGATTTTGCAGTAAATTCCATTTTTTTCCTATTTTGCCATTAAACTTGAAGGTGGGCAACATTATCGACTCCTACTTATTTTTGGTAGTTACAATTTTGTAGGGGGTAGGAGATTAACAGTATAAAAAAATCAAAGATATAGGCCCTACCTCCAGTACAGTTCTCTGGATTTCACATCTACCCAATAAAACACCAAGGCTAACAGGCTTTGACGGGGTCTGTTATCGATATCAAGTGCTCATTTCCGCACTGCCGGGTTCATTTTTCGTATGAAAAATATTCATAAAACACACAACACGTCACATAAATCCCTGATTATAAATACGACACCTACATATTTAACAGATGAGCAGAATGTGTCCGCTCCGACAGCTGAGTCCGATATATCAATAGGTGGTGAGCGGAACGTACTGCTGAGCCTGATGAGTTAGTAGGGAACACAAAAACTCCTGTCAGGTGAGTTAGTGGATACAGCTGTCCCCAGCAACAATAAATAGGGTTATAAGGGGACCAAGGCTTTGGCTACGGCCGCCAAGAGGTAGGTGGAGGACCGGGATGGAGGAGGGATCCCCTGGAGACCAAACCACGACTTCCTGATTCTCATCAAATATTTATAAGGTTTTCCGTTTCGTTTAAGAATTGAAAGCTGGCTATATTTGTTAATCCTAACAATTGAAACATCTAGACATCTGGGCCCATATATTTGTGTGCCTAATTAGGACATTGTTAGGATTAGTCTCTCTGCATATGAATTGTGATTACGTTATAATGATGAATTCAATATGAATCAAAACGTACATAATTCCCAGTGCATGCTACCCCACAAAAAGAAAAAAAACAAAACAAAAAACAACAACAACAAAAAACAAACAAACAAAAAACAAACAAACACTTTTATTTAATATATTGTGTTTTGAAAAGACGACAGGAAAGTCACCCCCAAAAGATGAAAAAAGATATCGAATTAAACATATATATGTGTACACGTATATAGCATTATAGCACCGAACAAAAACCTGAATTTGTTCCATAAATACTCCCTGCACACCTCATTGGCTCTAACCAAAGCCGCCCCAGTACCCATATGGTAGCCTTGTGGCAACAATCGGCCCCTACTATTTGTACCCCTGGGGAACTCTCACCTACCGACTTTTAACATGTCCAAAAGAGCTGACCCCGAACTCTACCAACTGCTCGTCTTCATCGTTTCCCCTTGGGGGATAACTCAAAACAGAGGTCTTAAGGTGCACGCACCGGAGGCTTTCTTCTCAAATTGGACAGCCTGGAGGTACGGAGTATACCAACATGTGGGGTGCTTTCTAAGGCGGAACACAGCCATTTGCATGTATGTATACATACTAGTAGTAGTAGGAGACACAGCAATCAGGGAGGCTCTCATAGGATTGGAAAGGCGGCAAGAACGTGCGGGTCTATTTCCCACAGGTAGGTAGGCTTATGACGGGGGTGGAGAGGTCTGAGGGGTTGTCTTTCACCAACTTTACCCCAGCCTGTGAGCGGGTGAAGACAGAAGCAGCTAGATCTGGGTCTGGGATCGCCAGCCCGTCTGCTCGATAAATGCCCAGAAAAGTTTAACTATAATCTATGGCCTTGGTGGAGGCGAACAGCCTGCTTCACGTGCTTGGTTACTGTTTTTTGTTGCAATAAAAACACTCCATTGCATCGGTGATTGCTGTCTACCGTTGATGCGTAGTTACCCTTGTTCGATGTAAGGCATTAATCAGTAATCTAGTCGATGGTTAAAAAAAAAACCTTTTATGTTAGGCAACATGTGCATGTCTAAAAATAGCATGGAAATATATTTTTTTATTTCATAAAATCATTGAGCAAGTTTTTAAATGTAAGAGTTGAGTCTAAGAAACTTCTTCAAGGTAAAAGAAATGTGGTGCATTGTCCACTTACTACCTTTTTCCAATGAATAAACGTCTAAAGGATCTCGGGAAATTCAATCACAATCTTATTTTTTAACAAAATATTATCATTAAGGGCTTAGTGTTTTAAATTGTGCATCATCTCAAGCCGTTTTCCTCCACGAGCTCCTCCCAAAACAGCCTTGCTCCAGCGGAGGGCTGCATTCTGCTCAGTAATCTGTTAGCACGATTATCCTTTTTTCTCGGGCAGGAAGGGGTTGCTTTTACTCTCCCGAAAACAGAAGTCTTGTCAGCTGCCACGGACCCAGAGAGCACTTTGCCGAGTACTACAGGACTTTAACCCTATCTCGCCCCGAGTTGCTCCGGTCTGAGGGCAATGAGCCACTCCGGAGCTGCTCCTCATTTTACTCGGAAATCTCTGTGGAGCGGCGCATAGACAAGTGGCCAGTTTCTAACAGTTAATCGGCCCTCTAACGGCCTGGTGACGCATAAAGGGCACATAGAAGGCTGGGGTTATCTCACCGGCACCACGACAACAGGGGAGGTGCTGCTACTATGGCTACTATAGGCCGGTCATATCTGCCTGCTCCACCAAAAAGTGGAGGCACTAGATACAGACGTTAGCCACACCCCGGCGGTGCGTGGTGTTAGCGTTTTACGTGGGGCAGACTGATGCTGTACGTTGGACTAGAAAAAAAAACTAAAGGCTTGGCGTGCCGGGACTTAACAATGTAAACATGTCGATCAATCGTGGAGTGAACATGGCAGAATCAAGTCACACTAATGCATTATATAATACATCTTCTGTAGAATCAGTACAGTTTTAGTGTGCAGTGATATCAACAAATGCCATGGGTGTTATAAGAATGTCCATAAGCTTTATTGAGGTATCTTATCAGAATGTTCATGGGCTAATAGGAGCGACTAATAGAAGTCGTTCCAATGGGGATATAGGTACTCATTGCGGGGTAGTTGGGCCCGTACTTAATCCTCCAGTACATAAGAGAAAGACCCATACAAGCGCCTATCCCGGGTACTTGGGCGGACATACAAACCCACTTAGGTCACCCACAGAAGGTTTATCCAATTACCTGGCGGGCAATATAGGCAAACAGTTCACCTTACTGTCTGCATTGAGGTAAGGTCATTGGCACGGTGGGAATGATATAAAGATATACATTCAGATATTCCCCATTGCTTTTTTCCGCATTTAATGCTAGATCGATCTTGCTTAGTACGTAAGTGCTACATCTTACTTTGGTGATTGTGAAGATTGAGCTTAAGCAGGCAATCTACTATCTATTTGTGCTTATCTCCAAATGTTTTCCCAAGTCGAATCTTGATAAATTGGCCATATTATCTTAAACTGAATTATCTCTGATGTTACTAATGACCTAGCTTCCACGTATAATAGTCCTATCATTTGAAATAAAAGAGATAGGGGTGCGTCTCTATCCAATGGTCATTATATCAGTCTGATATAGAACGATAAAAACCTTCGCCATGTAATTTCAGTCTGGCTATGATTTATAACAGCCCTAAGGCATCTAGAAAATATTTCTTCATCATGGCTCTTGCAATTCATATGATCGTCTCTTCAATTGCAATTCTTTTTCTGCCCGCCAGCTGTGACCCAAGGTCCATTCAGAACGCTGGCTGAAGCATGGCCACTCTATAACCTATAACTGTTACTAGCCCCACAGCGCTCGGACTTCATCTTGGTACTTTTTAAGGATAGATGCAGACCGGTGTTGCACTGATTCGCTACTTCCCTGCGACTTGGCATGTGGGAGGAAACCAGGCGCCCTGAATCAGCTTGGAACATTTTTTTCCTTATTTGTTTAAAAGATTACATTGCTAGTCCTAATGTATCTATTTGTAAAAGGCAAGAAGTTTGCACTCTATGATTGATGTTGCTACTAAAAGCTGGGGAGGAATAATTCTTACCATTCTCTATGCCTCGCCATCCCATCCATATTGATCCACTGTCAAATCGGTGCAAAGCCACTCATGGGAAGTTGGGTTGGCTATGCACGTTAGTATTCTGTATGTGAACACAAAGTGTACTAAAATTTTATAAGTTAAAAGTGTAATCTTCATTCTAATTTACCTTTATGTAAGAAATAATTTTGTTCTAACAAAACAGATGACATTTAACGATCAGATAACTTCTAGAAACAAAAAAGAGGGGGACGTTCACGGTAAGGGAAGCTAAATAGAGTGCATATCCCTGGTACTGTTTAATACTATCATACAGGTTAGTGCACGTCATTAAGTGTTCAAGCACATGTTCAACTTTTTATCTTTGAGCTTTTTTTCCACCTTCAAAACCATCTTCAGGCTAACCGCCTGGTCTTACAGATATATAGGTGATGTATGTATATATCTAGACCGGGGTCGATCAGACAGCATGTTTCTTAAGCACCTGATTCCATGCTGCCCATCTGTGAGTTACGTAACCCACCAATCTTCGTCCGCCGCCTGTGCTGATCGCACGTTGTAGGAATACCTGCAGTGGGTGTGGGCCTCTAGCCTAAAGCCAATATTCCACTAGACGATTTTGACTGTCGATAATTCGTCCTTTTCTTTTCCCCGATAATATGGCGAAATACCCGGCATCCTAATTATCTTTAGAAGAAAATGTAACCTCTTTCTTTCTTATGACATATATATGGCGTGTAAGATCAAGCGCTGTTTCCACTGTCGACTCATGAGTAAGATCGCCTAGTGTAATACAGTCTTAAGAAATTTATTCAACTAAGTGATATTGACTACTAGGAATTTGCTCATTTTCATGTTTCTGTTAGAAATATATTACAGGAACCCCTGCACATTACACGCCGTTTGAAAGATAATTCGAAATCCTTCCTAATGATATATAACATGTCTATAAATTAACAAATAAGCGCTTATTCCTTCCTTCGATTTTTAAAATTGCAAGTAAAGTCAGGATGGTAGAACACAGCCTTAAAAGAATGCCCTGTGTGCGGGCGTTCACCTTGGGGGCCCGGGTCACGTCTGCAGAAACCGTCCCCCACTACGTGCGGCCCACCTAATGAGGCGGTGTTGGGCGGACGTGGTCACACGAGACCCGACCTGGCAGCGTCCTTTAATGGCTGACAGAAGAACGTCTTATTCATGACGGTCTTTTTTTGTGTGAGGCTAGAGCCGAGGTGATGATGTTACTTACTGAGGTAGCTATTGACATTCAGATGACTTGGGCTTCTTTGCCTATAAGCAGGTAGCTCCTGGTAAGTGTACCTTATCAGAAATAACGTATGGTCACTTGCTTGTTAATCTAGAGTTTATTTATACTTCTGAACAGTTATCATATAGACCTTGTTATAAGACGGCTGGCCATGATCCTGTACGTGAAAAGATAACGATGTGGAAATCTAGGCACGATCTAAGCAGATGACAGATTAACCCAGTGATCGGAAATTCTAAATATTCTCAAATTAAAATCCCAAACTGTCTAATTCTGAACTATTCATGGCAAAATATGATAATGTCACTAACAGAATATCTCCTTAGAAGATGTCTTCTAGATTTGTGTTTTTTATATTTCAATATACTCTACCCATTGGTAGCCTGTGTTATATGCGATGTAAAATAAAGTTGTATGTAGACCTGCAGCAGAGCAGCCATTTACACGACTTAGTGTTTATGGCTGCTATCTGGTCTAATAGGGCAGGGTGGGCAACGGTGCTTTAGAGTACAGAAGGGCCCGGGGCAGCTGGCCGGGCTCGTATGTGCAAGGGCCATTCCGCCAGTTAGGCCAAGAAATAAGGTGTTTCTTGTATAGACAGGAGTCTGGCTCTTTGCATCATTATTCATGTATCTATGAAATTAGTATTCTCCTCGGCACTTTAGTGTATAGTGGGTGTGGCCCACTGATTTTACTGCTATCTAAACGACGGTAGGAATAACGTTCTTCTGTGAAATGGTGATGGTCCTCTTACAGCCTTGAATAATGTACGCGGCCCTAACTGGAACCTGGAGATTCTTTATACGTGTAGTTGTGTGAAAACATTGGATTTTCTTGAAATCTTACTTGGACCATTTTAACAAGCTGGACATGAGTTAAATATTCGAATTCATCACAAGAAAGGCTATATTTCTATCAAATAGTTTAATCCCTGGTTTTGAAGTTACTACCGCCAGCATAAAGATTATTTTTAACAAGTTTTGTTACAAGCGGATTTCTAAAGTATCAGAATCTGGTTTAGGATGGAGACTTATTCTATTCTTTACGGTTTGGCAACAGTTGGCCATTGAGCGGAACAAAAAAGGGAATAATCTACCGATTTTCTGATTGCATTTAGAGAATGATTTGAAAGGAAGCCCTGGTGCCTCCTCAGTATTCCTTCGGTTGGCCTCTTGTGTATATGATTTAATAGCATGTGAGGAATAATGCAATGCTGTCGACAGGACGTCGAACAGGCCCCCGGGCTGGGCGGGGTGGCCAACAGCGGTAAGGTGTATGTGGACTAATACTGTTACAACGTCACCATCACTTCTCCTCCTACTCATATAGGGCAGAGAGTTAAAGCAGCTTATCATCATGATATACTGGACCGGATATGGTAACATCAGGAAAATATATCAAGGTTAATTAAATCAGCCCTTGTCCATGGATGTTCGTGGCTACAGCCTGAAGTGGGAGGCAAGATTGAGATTGAGCCTGGTTGGTTTCATCCCCAACACTCTCCCTAACTTAGAGGGAAGCTAGGTCTTCAACGAGACAGATTATTGTGCCTATATTATTCCTGTCACATTTAAAACAAAGGGAAATAATTATACTTTAAAAAATGAAGAGATGTCGTAAAGAAATCTCACACTTTCGTGTGGTAAAAATGGGCAACCAAACCTTTTATTTTGACAACGAGTCTCAAAATGGCTACGACCAAGGCACCTAGTAGAAGTAAATTGACACGTCGTTGTCATCTAAAAACTCTTTGGATTGGTCTTGTCTACATAATTAAAAGATATCAATTACAATCTTAATGCTATCTTTCACTATAAAGTGGCCAGGGAATCTCAGATAACAATTGAGTTCACTTTCTGCAATTACCTAGATACTGTAGCTGATAGGCACTAGGAATGACAGTAGGCTTATCATCTATAGCTTATAAGGATGTCTGTCAGATAGAAAGATTTTCATGAAGAACCTCATCAGGGAACAACCTCAGCCAATTTGAGGAAAACTGATATGCCTTACATACATTATACGCGAAAATCACCGCAAAAGTCGGTTAAGAGGTACGTATAAGTGAGGACAGTAAACTATTTCTGAACCGCCCCCAGATTTTCAGATTTTCCAAGTAATGGTAATCAGTACCTATCCTGAAAAAAGTGTATCAAATGAAACTCAAAGGCTGGTTGGCATTATACATTTATATAGACATATGATTCTTTATACACTTTCTTCGCGGCTAATATTATCCATATAAAATCACTCCGGTCCCGCCTTATAAACATCAATATTAGGAGTCACACGGTGACCCACCGACCATTTTGATGGAAAAGAGATGTAATATTTTCATTATTACAGAAACAATCTGCAAAACAGTAATATTTACCTTGATTTTACGGTAGTTACATGATTTAGACCAGTTACTTTTTTAGCAGTAGACCTTTTGGAATACATAGGTCGGAGGTAGGCACGAGAAATTCCTGATATTTCTAACATAGCTATGTTTCTTCTGAAAGGGCTGTTGATGTTGAAATATGCCTTCTCAGAACAAAGATAAATCATACAAAAAGTGAAGTTCCAAGTCGTTATTCTATGTCATTGGCACGAAGTCATGAACATTTTCTTACTAGAACTGGAAGTCAAAGACTGATGGAGAATACACATGCCCTCTTAAGTGTCACCTTTATTAGCTGATTTCAATCAACGGCACAGAGGGCAATGCTTTGGATTAAACAATTACAAAAAAGGCTAACAGGAAAGAACTGCTTTCGGGACGACATTTTAATGATTATGGAAAGTTGATGCTGTGACCGTTTCTCATGAAAGATGAAATACATTGACTCAAGTCGTTTACTTGTTTACCAGTTTACTGTGAAAGATTAAAGTCGTTTACTGTAAACAACGTAGTCATTCACTGTAAACAACTTAAGTATTTAACCTTTATTTTTATTAGGCTGTTTAGGCTACGTCGTGTTTGATGTCATGTAATGTACTGAAACTTTAAAATTAATGAATATTTGTCCAAAACAACGTCACGTGTTAATAAAAGCCTTCTAAGAAAATACTGAGACGCAAAGTTAAAGATTATGATGTACTTACCAATGCTGCACAATATTGTCTTTGACTGGAACGAAAGAAAAACATTCATGAGTTCAATTTGACATTGAGAATACTGTAGTCAAGATTCTTATTGTGTAGGATAGTTTAGAAAAAAAAATTCTTATGAACTAAATTTTCGTACACTATATTGCTCATATTTTACTGCAACGTTACAATGTTATTTCAACTACAAATGTCACTTTTTTTTTGGGGGGGGGGGGGGGGGCGAGGAGGGTTATTTGAGCGTATAATTGGAATGGTGAGGATGGGGTCAGTATATTATGTAACCATCCCATTAGAAGTGCTGATATTCTCCAGACAAAGCTTACTTCGGGATAAGACACTTGTGGTTTAGACGTGAAATAAACAGGTTACTTGGATCACAGAACAGCACTTACAAACATAAAGTGAATTTTCAACAAAAACATGATTCACAAGATGAAAGGTAGAGCTGCAACATGGTGTATAAGATTATAAAATCTAAACATTAGTTTTGAAGTACTAAATGCCTATCCGTCTTAACTTCCATGAAATGATCACGTAGGTAGAATAATCCTGGTTTCCGAGAACTTCACAAATAATTTAATGCTACAATTCGATCTCGTGTTTATCTTACCAACGTTAATTCGATATATCCGTAAACACTGTAACTGGATAACCTCTGGTTCATGTAACTGTTATTAACCTCTGTGAAAGGACTTCCTACCCATTTTTCGAAATAGAAAATGTAGATTGTTGTGTAAATCAAATGAACTTTACAACGGTTGGTTGGTTGGTTATTGGGGTTTAACGCCGTAGCAACATCTAGGGTCATATCACAGCGAGAACAAGATTTGACAATTCTGTCTTGGATGATCGAATCTATGGAATGAACAAATCTATGAGAAGATAGAGACCGTACCCCTACACATTTACCGAGGCAGGTGTTCTTTAATGTGCAGGGTCCCATAGGCAGGGCCCTACACACAACAGCCGGTGGCCCACAAGGAGCCTTTGATAACCCAGTTGTTGCCACTGGGAGACATGCAGAGGGGAGTACTTTACAACGGTATGCATTAGCATGGGGGAGGGGGGTTGTATCTGAGTGGCGGATCCAGGGGGGTGCCCCCCCCCTTTTTTTTTCTTTTCAAAATGCTGGATCCGCCAGATGTTGATCTGGTTAATCTGGCTAATCTGGTGTCCGCTGACCAGGTGATAACTAGGGGAGGGCAAAGGGGTGGGGGTCAATACCAGTGGCCTACGTGACTCCACTCTCATGTAACTACTCGTTAAGGTTCTTCTGTTCTCACGAACACAAAAAAAGAATGACCGACGTAAAATGTGCGGCGCAGCTGTCAGTAACATTTTATTTCCAATGACTCCCAAACAATTCAATGTTGGACTATCTGCCGAACACGTTTCCTGTTGGTTTCTGTTTTTGAAACTAGTGTCATTCTGGAAAAGAAATTACACTAAAATATCACACTGAGTATTTTGATTTCCCTAATTGTAACTATGAGATGATAATGGAGGCGATTACATTACACTGTACAAGTCATGTTGTTTCGTAAAATCAGTGTTCAAATAGGAATGACTAATTGAAAAACCTAATCTTTTTTATAATTGGAATAGCGTACTAAGTAACCCTTCTTTTTCATTTAACAGTGGTTCAAATTACTTTCAACTCAGCAAGACAAAAAACTAGTATCTGAATCTGGTAGCTTTTACAGTAAGGTAGGGCCTCTATGCCTTTAATCGCGTTAAGATTCAAGGACATTGTTTGGATCACCAAGTCTGTGAGATACACCAGATTGGGCTTAATTCTTGGATTCTACGCACGCAATAGACGTATCAATTCCCCAAGAAGACGGAGAGTACGGGCGGCTTGATTTACGCCCTTAACGTACGGATGTAGCCGAAAATCCCAACAAAATCGGCCCATAGCATCAACGTGTAATAAACAGTAGGGCTTTGGGGAATGACAAACACAAGGAAATGAGGGAGACTACTGACTGCTCTTGGAAATTGGAATATTCAAATCTCAATGATTTACTAGTCTTGATGAAGAGGTTA
The DNA here is from genome assembly GCA_936440205.1 of Lepidonotus clava. NCBI lineage: Eukaryota > Metazoa > Annelida > Polychaeta > Phyllodocida > Polynoidae > Lepidonotus > Lepidonotus clava. The sequence continues at coordinate 29,946,533 of OW387135.1, forward strand.
ATAAAGTGACCCATTGGCCATATTTCAAGACACGTTTGCTGTATGTGATACCCACTTAAGGGTTTGCTTCCCAATGGGAATTAATATTAACTAACCAGTAATGCATAAAGAAATTTGTAACAATCTCTTGCGACATAAAATGGTGGTAATTAGTATAGTAATTTTGTAGTGGATGCTGTTACTCGATCTGGCAAGCAATCAGCCGGGTCTTGACAGTCTTATACAAATCTCGGGTGTGAATAGAAACGAGTCACATTAAAGTGATTAGGATAAAGAAAAACTTTTGAAATTACATATTTGATTTCATGGAAAATGAAAGAAAACTTTTCTTTATTAGTTTAACATTAACCACTCAGACCCTAGTTCACATACATTTAAGTTGGATGATAACGTGTGCCCTTCATAGATATGCGCAGTGGGCATAGTTTGATGCTTCTAGCATAATTAGCCACTTTGACCTAGGCTCTAACAGTATAGCCACTTTGACCTCAGTTCTAACAGTATAGCCACTCTGACTGGCTTTAACACGCCAATTCATTTAGTGAGGCATGTGAACGGTACCCATCTATCTTCTTTTCATGGATAGGAGAGGTGCTATGGAAGTCACATAGAGTAGGCAGAATACGTGTTGACCCCACTGAATGTATTACATCGCCTACTTTTCACCTCGACTTTCAGTTTTAAGTGCCAGAGCCTAAATGGCTAGAGAACGGATTACATGGAATTCTTTTAAAATGTGTGATAAGACCAAAAGAAGTCAGGTACGGACTTTTATATGAAAAAGAAACCTCATTCATATAATTATGTATGTACAAATTTATTTACAAGAAGGTGATCCCGTCTGGGAGAAAAGGGAAGGAAAGGGGGGGGGGGGGAGGGAAGGAAGGAGGGAGGGAATGAGGAAGGGCATGACCGTGTTTATGTGATAAAACTGAATAAAAAAAAATCTGGTCAGGTGTATCGTTACAGAAACAAACCAGTAAAGTGTAAACACCAGTAAAGGCCAACCTGTTCCGATTGAAGGAAAATAGAGCAAAAAGTTGTAATCTTTTAAACTTGATTTCAATTGCTCATTTCAGTACGCCTAATGGGAATACGACAAGTGTTTTAACATATAATAAAAGTATTTTCAAAGATGTCCTTCTTTTAACTCCACCCACGGATTTGTTTACAAAATACCTCTCCCTGCTATTCCTTACATAGCCCAAAACAGAGAAAGAATACTCAGGTTGACGTCGCTGGTGGACGGTACTCTCAATGAGCATGAAGAGGCTCCGGCCTCTTAATATGATTCGTATTCAAGCTAATGGGTAGTTCGCATGTAAACTTATTTGAGACAAAGGAGTAAATTCGGAAAAGCATGCATTGCCACTTAATACAATAGCCTCTGGAATAACAAATAAGGTATGTGGGCGTTTTAGTTTCAATGCCGCTGGACAGAGGGCTTATTATGGCTGTAAAACAAAAAACAGAAACATGTACATGCATTGCCTGGGTGAAGACTGCTTATTTGATTTGAGGATGTTTTATGATGTTAAGTTCAGGGCAAGGGGACCAGGCAGAATATTAAGTGATCTATAAAGCCGGATTTATCACGAGGTGAACATCCATGGGTTCATTAAGGTTTCATGTCTGTTAAAACAGACATTTCCCTTACCCCTCGATTTATGACTTCCTAATATTAGAAATAAAAAGTACTATTTATCCAATTTCTGTGGACTCTTTAACGGCCAGCTTTCCCTCATCATTTGGTGGTCAGTATAATTGGGCCATATATTCAGTCAGCAGACTAGCAGGACTGGGCTAGAACTGGGATGGATAAAATAACCGATAGAGCATCAGGATCGCACAAGGTTAGATACCCTTTTTTATCCAAAGCGTATAACCTTTCTACGTTTAAATAATTCGGTTCGCACCGATTTCCTGATAGACGCCACACTTACAGGCTGAAGTTTCCCAAACTCCGATAGCGCTAGGGAGCCTCGTACAAATCAGTTGAATCTTCCCTGAATGCGTTCATGGCCGCTCCCAGACAACTGAGAGGGCACTTATGGGCGGGCCAACGGCTGGAATAACAAAAAGTCAATAAGGCAGAGACCAAAATCTGGTTCCGGCCAGACGCATTAAGCCGTTCACCTGATTAAATGCTGCCCGGTAATTTCACACTGCCTGTTAAGCCTACTAAACGTGTCCGGCATGGCCCAGGGCCTATGGCCGGCAATTTCTCTCGGGGGTGTATTTCTGATGGAATATATTATCACGGGTCGTTATTGGACATGTTTCATGGAGATAGCGACATGTTCGTAAGACGCAAAAAGAAAATGGGCGTGGACGACGCATATGGTTGAGTCGTAATTAGTGGTGTATGGCATATTATAAATGATAAAGCGTAAGGGTGCAACTGGCCTGCTATGAGTTTATGTGAAGGAGTCAAGAGCAGACCCCGAGAGCAGATTATCTAAGATTGCTTTAACTGTACATCAGGCATATAACATATGTTCCATAATGGACGGTTGAGCATTTGGGGCCAATTGACGTAGTGAAAATTATGACTAAAGTTGAACAAAATCGAGGCAAGCTATTGGTCTCATTATGAAAATAATTGTACGGGATCTTCTTTTAAAAGGCCATGTGTCTTGTGAATATTGAAAACTTGCCAAAATTGAATCTTTTACAAGAATAAAACGCATAATAACGTTTTGGACTATAGTCCATATTTAGAAGCTACTGAGTTGGGAAGGGAAAAGTACGTGTTTCTTCTACGCATGGGCAGCACAGTGTTTCACACAATATCGTTACCAATCGTTCATCGGTAAGTTGCATAGAAAAGGTTTTCTTGTACCGGTATTTAATCAAGGCTCGAGGTGGATATTTGAAGTGTTTTGATATACCTCACGCTGTCAGCTTTCAACAGTTTTAGTCAAAATTTCCCCAAAACTATTTTTGTGGATATCATTAAGAAGTATTACCTGAATGTTTCGGTGTATTATTATTATCATGGATATTGTTAGGCACTTTAAGACAATACAAGATAATTGAAAGCCCAGTGATTACACAAGATTGGGCCCACTAATAAAAATATTTTGCTTAATTATTGATAGAATGTGAATGATCGTTACCTTATTTTTTTCTAAATCCTTAAACATTTTCAAGTGAAGAAATTGAAACGATTGTACTTCCTTTGATACCAATACTTTGGTGAGGTAACACATTCAATTAAATCAATGGTGGGCACAACAACATGGCAATACCATTAGTTTTCACCCGCTCATTCTTGAAAATTCTCTAAAATCATATAATCCCCACTACGTTCCCTATCTATAGATACATTTTACATTTTCAATGCCATCAAAGTGTGTTGCCTGGAATTAATAAATTGAAGAGAATTTAAGTTCAATATTTTATCAAAACCGTCGGATTAAAACATTATTTTAGCAGAACAAAAGGTGGCAGCCTTGAACGAAAGCGACATATTCATATAAGTGTAACAGTAACGCGATCTTTTATCCACGGCTGCTTTGTCCATAGATGATCTTTGCAAGATCTTTAAATATGAGCTTCTGCTTTATGGTTTTTTTTCTGATTTGTTCTATTGTCGATAGGTGTATTCCTTCCCATATGACTGAGCATCAATTTTCAATTAACTCTAATCTACTGCTATATCATTCCTCGGGCTCGTTAAATGAGGTAAACCAGACGGCTTCTCCTTTTCTGAGAGCGACAATAAATTTCAATACAGTTTAGATCAAAGTAATCGCCCTGCTCTTTATTTGAACAATTAGTGTATAATATACACATTTGTATACAAAGGGGCTGTTATAGAAATTGCATGATTAGGGCGAAATCAATGAAGAATTATCACTTTTGCATTTTACCGTCTCCCCTTGGACATAATGAAGACATAGAACTTCTAAAATAACTAAATTAAAAAGCAAGCATGCTCAGCTTGTTACATATTTTACAGCATGGTTAAATTGACATTGATTTTTTTTTTCATTTTTCTAGCTGCGTATCTCGAATCATCATTGTCTATCACTGAGGCCCCCCAAAATAGTTGTGTTCAGGTTTCATACCACCATAAAACGGTCGGTAGGTCGGGATCTTTTTTTAAAAATTTTTTTTTTTTTTTAAACTGCAACAATACACTCAGAAAAAGTTCAAAATTAACAAATGTCCTTGATTTACATTCTTTTAGTATCTATAACGCCTTTGATGCATATTAATTTCTTAATTATGCAGAGGTGATTCTATGTCCATTTCCTAGTTTTAGTCTCATTTCAATAGTTTTACCTCATAATTTCTTTGAAGGAAAAAATTAGGGTCGGGTCAAAATAATAGGGTCGGTCGGGAAACCTGAACACAACTATATTTTTTATTTTGGCCTGACTTCAAGATTTACTAACGCCACTAAAGACCTCACAAGCACCCGTCACTCGTGATTCACTCGTGTCAAATTGGTACAAAACACGGCTGATTTCAAACACGTGTAATGCACCCATATGTCAACGTTAACAACCCGAGGGTGGTCTAGCCGGTGGAGCTTCTGTTCAAACTGTATAGGCCTAAGAAGTATCAACGTGCGCATACTCTCTCTTTCTAACATTCTTTGAAAGCAAGATAAATATAGAAAAGAAACAATTCTAAATAACACTAGAGAAGTGTCAAATGATTAATAAACAGAGAAAAATCGATAAATTTTGGTGTTCTGTGGAGGATTGTCTACATTATAAAAACTAGACTAGGCAATAGGAAATAGTAAGTTGTGCAACTGGTATACAGGGACGGGGGGGGGGGGGAGAGGGTGCTAGGTATGTCCCCTAGCTAGATCGTTGTCCCAATATAAGATTCAAACTGTTCAGTAGACAGGTTCCGATATACTTTACCAAGATATATAGGCAACCGAAGCCCTGCCATATCTTGTGACCCACTTGGTGCAAATCCAGGCAATTATATGATCAGGTTTACATAATAACGGTTTGAATACCACATGATATGATTCGATTAACCTCTTTTTCTCAGTCTAGACACTTTATTTGTTACAACACAGTAAACATGTGTTGAACTGGGTTTTGCTGAAATATAAAAATAACCGCGTTTTATTGTTTTGACTGCATACAGAAAAAAAGAGGCCAAAACCAGTATGACATACAGCTGTGACATATTCAACCAAATTAATGACAGGTTAAGTTCAAACGTAGGAAAGTAGACAAGATCAAGCATGAGAAAGATCCAGATTTTCCACAAGTGCACGTGACCTAACCATTTGTCATCACACCAGAGCTTGGGATAGCCATAGAAACTCTCGTCATATTGATTGAAGCAGCTGTCACATTTTCGATGATTCAGTGTTTCAGGTTCACGGCTCAGTGACCCATATCACAAAGGCCATATAAAGCCGTATTGTTTACAATACATCAGAATTTCAGGCATCTGAATGTCATCTAAGGCGTTTGGTACAATGTAGCACGTAAGATACTCAAGTCGATAAAATAAATGATGAAATATGCTAGCACGTTGATTTAACGTCGGTTGATAAGTGCATTCCGTAACGAAAGAACCATGAACGCTGATCTGAACTGATAAAGGTTCATTCGGGGAAATATGGTACTGCCACTAAAGCATTTCTGATACTATATACCTTAATCACTTGAAAGTTTAACAGTTAAACTTGCTATACACGATGACTTGGATGGGGGTATAATGTGTACATAAAGGCAAATAGCAGTTTTGCCGCCGGGTTATAATCTAGATTTAAGGCTTGATATTAGGCTAATTGGAAAAATTAAGAACAAATGTAATGCATGCAAACAAAATTATGACTTAAAAAACATATATTGCAATTACAAGCGCTGATCAGTGCCAATTTCATACAGAGGACAACAAATCAAGCTGGCCCGACAATACTTGTTTTTTGAATAATATCATACAAAATAATTCAACCTTTCTATTCTTTGATTAGCTCTAGTTTTCTTGGACTTTGATAAGAGCCTGGATTATTAAAAAACATCAACTTATTTCAATTCAACAAAAGAAATCAGCCTCTTGAAATTCCCTAGACTTTTGATGTGCGTCCATTCCTAAATTCAAATGTGTTTGGATTAGCTTTCGGAATTTGAGGGAAAATGGTAGCAATCTTAATAGTTGATATTTTTGTTTGTCTTTGTTTTGAGGGTACATCAACATACATCAAGCCGCAAAGTGAAGTAGGTAGCCATTGCAACCTACCAGACCACCGTCACTTGGAAGAAGCGGAGATACACATCCTGGACTTTATCCAGACAAACCTGCATGGGTTGAAATCCAAATACTTGAGGGAGCTTATAGAATTCAAGGGATCCAGAGAGTTCATACTAACGCTCCTTTGGGTCTGAACCTGACGGATCCCATATCATATTAGACCCTCAAAGGGATACAGAGACTCTTTAGCCTAGCCACGTCGAATATCTTTTACCCTTTCCTGCAAAGAGAGCTCGAAAATTGCCCCCCCCCCCCCTTGGAGCTACAAAACCCTATGGTTATCAGTCTACCACAACTTCTTTTCACTCCTGAAAGTGTCCCTTAACACCTCACAAAAGGTTTTTTCTTGACTTTTGAAAATTCCTCCCATACGACTTAGTGTGGTACCACTAGAATTACTGTTACAATGTGATGCCTGAAGATCCTCAAACATGAAACCGCAATTTGATATCAGAGGCCACCTAGGCCCGCTGAACCCATCCTTTGGTCTTTGAACCCCTAAGGACCCAATCAATGGGGAGCCCAGAGTGGAGGGGTTGCTAAGATAACATGTTTCCTAGCGACCTGATTGTTGTTACCCATTCCCTTGGAGATGGTGGTAGATTGACCAATCAGAGCAAGCCTTACATCAAAGATCTTCTCATTCGCAGTAGCATCAGCAGAAAGTACTGAACTCGTACCTAGCATTTGAAAGTTGATAAAACAAAGGAGGAACCTCATGACGAATTTTGTCTCATCGAAAGGAAATCCTTGATCATGCTAGCGCTATAAATGACAAAATGTTTCCAGGGACTTCTTAAACGAGAAAGACTAACAATAAAGGGTAAGTTATAGATCAACACTAACATTTTAAAAATACTTAAGGATTGATACAGGGTGAAGCGGCATGATTCGATTATTTCGTTGTCACTGTATTCATAATATATTATCATGCAGTTACCATATTGATACCTGCTAAACACACCATAATAGATCTTCTCAAGTCAAGGCCCCTGTTGCCACTACCGCTCTACCAGTGCCTTGACCTAATGAATGGCCATTCCAGGGGAGTAGTGGTAACCTGAGATGGGCTCTCTGATAGCAGGGAACTCCCTGCCCTAGTTAAGGTTTGACAGACGGGATTACCAATTAAAAGACTCTCATTGGCTGGTATGAAAATACCAACCATTTATATACTATATATGGCTCCGTGGAGGAAAGAGCAAGCAGCCTTCTTACTGGAGGAAAGTCCCCAAGATTAGGGGGCTTTGGGACCAGGGCCTTCTGACAGCAGTAGCGTCTTGGGGCCTGGTTTTGCGAGGATGACCACAATACTACCTCTCCACTTATGGACTCCTATCTAATGCTTACATAGTTTTTCTTAATACGGTTTAAGTCACAGGATGTTTTTCTTGGCCTTCAATATAATGCCAAAACACATCATTACTGATGAGTCCTTCAACTTGAAAAACAGGACACACTTTTTGGTTGGTTGGTTGGTTGGTTATTGGGTTTTAACACCGTAGCAACATATAAGGTCATATCACGGCGAGAACAAGGTTTGACAATTCTGTCTTTGATGATCATATCTGTGGAATGAACAAATCTATGAGAAGACAAAGACCATACCCCTACACTTTTACAGAGGCAGGTGTTCTTTAATGTGTATGGTTCCATAGACAGGATCACACACACAACAGCCTGTGGTCACACTTCTTTGTAATCCATAGTAGCTTAATTTATGGGTGGTTTCAGCCTTGGTCATCCACTGATCATGGCATTAGTTCGCCCTGCTGGCTACAAGCAAAAGCACCCTATTGCATCACAGCTCCCAAACTTGCTAAACCAATAGATAGGGGCTCCCTGAGTGCAAACATAGGCAGGCATAAGGCGAGGTAAAGAAAAAGAGGAAAGTAAGGGATATTGGGGCCAGTGGCAGCACTGAAACCTTCTGCCACGTCGGAAATTATTCATGGCAAAATGGTGACCTATTGGTCCATGTGCAATGTTTTGTCCTCCTGGTGTGTTTGGTATTGTTCTAATACAATTTCTCACCAAATGACGGGCGAAATTGCTCTTTAAATGGTTATGCTGTACCAGGCCTTGATGCGATCGTGAAGCATACAAGAACGACTTAGGCGTAGTGTAGAGCATCAAATATGACTGAGTCAAATGTGCTCCCCTACAGATGGTTATCAGGGGTAGTATAGGTACTGTGAGGAAGTCATGATGTCACGACATTACTCATGGCATTACAATGGGCAGCCCAGAAGCTTTTTTTATTTTTGCAGAAACTGACGGTTAAAAGCCCAAGGCCAACACCCAGTGACGTTATCATTCAAGAGCACACACACTCATGTAAAATTTACACCTTTATTTGTGGCTCAACTTCAAAAGAATGGGCAACTAAAAGCATACTACTCCCTAGTAGAGGAACTACGTCATCTCTGATTGTCCAGACCCCTTCAGTGGGTCTGGTGTTGGTGGCGGCTGGAATTACCACCACAACAGATAGGTAGGGATAAAATTAAGCACTTGTCAATCTGAGTACAGGGCCCCTCCCCACAAGTATATTGCTACTGCAAGGAACCACAGATAAACAGGTAGAGGTGAGAGGGGATACTAGTCAATCGGTGTACATCAGCCCTGCCCACAGGCCCTTGTGCTACTGAACCCCATTGGTAGACAACCGATGAGAGGGTAGGTGACCAATTGTCTGGGAGCAGCAGTGATTGACAGGTCCAGGACAGCACCAATTCTAAGAAATAATTGTTACAAACTGGATACAAATTAAAGACATGCCAGGCACAAAGAAATGACCACCTAATTTCATGCCTGATTGAACATTGGGCTCGCAAAACATTCTATGGTAAAACTTTGGTGGCCCTGTTCTTTATCTCCTTAAAATAGAATAGGCTACTACCACAAAAACGTGTTTTCAGTTATTCATTTTCATTATGTTTTCCTTCCAATGAAATTATACTCACCAATTCTTCTGACTCTGCTTTGAAGACGTAAGCCACAAACTGTTTTGCTAATGTGCATGTTGTCTCTCTGAAAAGCACAGCAGTGTTTTAATGGTCAATATCTATTTTTTTCAATTTGGTCCAGAAACGTAGATATTTGTTGTATTGGAACCATGGATTAAACAATCCGATTTTATATAAATAAGGGATAGCTATGGCTTTGTCTCATTTCCAATGCAGAGTTAGAGGTAAATAATATTTAAATAAGATAAGTTAAAATTCAAAGAAAGGTATAATTCATGAGAACTAAAAGCATTTAGTCTTCAATTTTCTCACCACAAAGTATTTCTTATAATGATATACTATTGCTAGCTGTCATTCTATTTCTGGAGAAGAGTCTGATACTTGTAGCAAAAAATATCATGGCTAACATTATTAAAAAAGTGTGACGCCTACCCTGCTATGTAGGCGAAAGTCTCGACGCAGTCAACTGTTCGCCCGCACGAAGAGATCTCTGTGTAAGAGTGCTTGTGTAACAGCTGCAACAATAAGAGTAATGAAGAACATAAAAACCTTTTTAATATAGGTAGAATGCCTCTTTCAGTGAAGCAAATGGAAAAATGGATAAACGTTAAGCCCCTTCAGACCGACTGCGGGTGGTTTTATATTCAATCATAGCTATCATATTACACGAAAGCTTTGTCGTCAGACTATTGCAGCAGTTTCCTATTCATATGTGATTTGTCAAGTGGTGGGGAAGTAATCGTTTGCTCACCTCTTTTGTTGTATAGTCTGTGACCAGCACATCAGTTTCTCCTAGCTCAAATACAACTTTCTGGAAAGAAAAGTTAGGAGGGTTTTGGATTTTGCAGTAAATCGGAAAGGAAAGAAGAGGTAGACTGCATCTACAGATTGTTTTTTTCCATGAAGCACACTTTATTGGGCTAAAGATGATCTTTTTTCCAACCTGAAGAAGGCCTTCAACGGCCAAAACATGTCGGTTTAATTTCAAATCAATCTCTTCACGTCAGTCACTCTCTGAGTTACGTTTTTGGTAGTTACAACACCACTTTGATTTCTTTCTTTCTTTCTTTCTTTCTTCAAGTAACATGTCTACTTCTCGTATTATGTATGTCTTTATAGAATTGCATAGATGGTGGTGCCACCTACCTGTAGTTGTTTTCCTTTGTTGAAGGCGAGTTGGTGACGAACGGCTCCCTCCACCTTCTGGACACCCCCATCCTTTGATTAAAAACAGGATTGTGCAATTCAAATCCTAATGAAGGTTACAATACGCAGACCACAATACTACAAGGCGTTCCACTGGGATTTCATTAAAGTATAGGGCTCTATATAGATCTAAGGCTGTGGAAATTTAGGGCAAATATAGGGCACAACAGAAAAATATAGCGAAACAGAAACAGAGATTAGTACCTTTATTACCAGTGCTGATGAATTGTAACATGTTACATTCGACCTAATAGAAATGTCTGTTGCAATCGATTTTTTTTAAAAAGAAAAGCGATATAGCGTATAAAAAGGAACAAGGAAGGGAAATAATTGTGTATACTATACTAATACAGCAACAGATACTGGGCTCTGAAGCTCTTGGGTTTTATGTAATTTATGGTTATTTCTATTGAAATTTTAAAAGATATAGACATATAGAGCAAATAATTATATGAAAACATATTTTCTAATTTTAGAATGTTTGTAACACAACCTAGTTTCCATGTTAAACAAAACGTTTATCTTAACAGTATTTCTAAGTTTTACAGTTCCATCAACATTTTGGTTACCATTGTAACAATATGCACCGTTTTTCTTGCTCCTTTCATATAGACCTTCAAATATTTTTCTCTTATTATTGACCATACATCAGTCAACGTGTATTTCGAGACACCTATACATGAGAAATGAAATAGCTGCCTCTGCGCAGATTTTAAGAGTAGGCCTATCTATTTCAAATTCCAGAAGAACATGTCAAAATAGTTACTATGGCATATATATCCATGTCCAACGTTGTGTGTGAAAGAAAGGAAATTTGACTTTAGACGACCACTCATTTCTGAAATGTTTTATTCATTGAGTATTCGTAATATATGTCAAAACACATTATGCACTGTTAATGTTACAAAGCAAAATATGTTACTCTTAAAACACAGCTACAGAACCATTCAAGGTCGTAGGTCGGGCAAAGTAAGCATCAGGCCCTCTTGAACATTCTAACATAAGTTTAAACTTTGTTCTAAAGTCGATCCGAAATCCTATTTCGTGCACAACCATAAACGCCCTTGGTTATTATTTTATAATACTTACACTTCCTACTTCTGTTCTTCCGAACATTTCAACGAGATACTGTGCCCTGTTGAAACAAAAAGAAATCACACATTGTTAATATTTCATGAGCTCTGTTACATACGATTTCTGTATAATCACATTCACTATAGTTCCAAAAATATCCGCCTATTCCATTTATAACCAATTCAAGTTCTACGGCTTTCATATTTTCCTCTCAAGCATTTACAATAAATCTGCTTGGAATCTTAGGGAGGTTCAAAAACCCCACGGCTATACGTAACGAAAACATGAAGTATCTCAATTTTATTACTAATATTTTTACACCTACATGGAGATCCATCCACAAAGACTTCCGAAACTCTCTACCTGTAGTCTCATATATCTTATTGAAATATCAAATCATCCAGATTTACTATGTTTTCAGAAACTCCTTCATAATTCAATTAACCCTCTGACCTGTCCTCGGCATTGTGGACGGGCAGCTCCTCGTAGTCGTCGTCGGGTAGTTGGGCGTGAGGTGGGATGCGGTCCTTGGCCGCAGCCTCCAGCTGAAACATCTCCTCCTTACGTCGCCGCCGCTCCTCATCGGCCAGGACCCGCTGCAGTGACGTCACGTCCGACCCCACCCGGCGGAGCAGGTCGGCGATGGGCTTAAAGACAGAGCCGTCTTTTTTGTGGCACTGCAAATTAGAAAGGTGAATATGAACATAAGAGTATAATTATATCATATCTGAAAAAAGACATATCTGATCGCTGGGGTGACGACCAAAGAATTTCACGCATCTACATGCATCCACCAACTGCTCCAGAAAATAATCACGCGTTTAAAAAAGTGTAAAAAAGATGCAATTTGACCTTCCACCTTGGCTACAAACAAAGATGAAGCAGCTCTGGTTTTCTTTACCAAGTTCAGCCTCTTCTCAAATCACAGGATAACTCCTTTCTCCTTTAAGGGAGAGAGATACAACTGTATGGAAAAATTCATCACAGTGGCTCGGGCACGGTTTGCAAAGAATGAGGAGATGGAGGACCGCGCTTGGAAAACGCATGACCCACCAGAACTGAAAGGACTTCTACACATCATGTCAGGCGATGGCATGGAACCCAGGTGGGAGGATGCAGTTGAGGGAATCGTTCTCCCCGCTTTGATTGAGAAGTTCAAGCAACACCCTCTGCTCATCAAGGCTCTCCTAGAAACAGGCAACAGAACCCTGGGGGAAGCATCGACATCGAAACTCTGGGGCACTGGGATTGCCCTGGGGAATAAGGAAGCACTGAACACTCGTCTGTGGCGTGGTCACAATCTGATGGGTAAGATGTTAACCAAGGTGCGAGACAACTTCCAAAAGGATGGTAACTAGAACTTTTTATGAAAGTTGGACATTTTCATCTACTGTAGGGGTGATTTGCTTGGTTTGGTATCTTCTCTTTTTCAATTTATGTGAGCTAACTAACAGTGATTCATGTATTTGTTTGTTTCTATGAGTAGATATTGTACTGTTTTCACAAAATTAATGTGGTAAGCTGTTATGATAAGAATGAAATAGGATGTTTAAGTCTTTTGGGCTTAGTTTTTGGTACATTTCAGATCTAAATGTATTTTTCTTTTTAAGGTTGAACTAACAGTCTTTTTAGTTATAGATTATGGGGGATTAGGATGTCTCTGGTGGTATTAAGGATGCCTGGAGAGGATTTTTTTCCATTTTGGGTAAAGGTCTATAAGAGAATAGTGATTAGGTATTTTTTGTTTTTATCATATGTGTTATCATGGATTGTTTCACACACTTTTTATTTTGTAATTCCAAAAAGGTATACATATTATGTTCTATTTTATAATGTCTCTGTCTACTTAGATGGTGTGGTTGTGCCGTCGGGAAACAGGGGGAATCTTTTGATTTTTTATAATGGAAAGTAACACTTTGAAACTGTGTTCTTTGAATGTCAATGGTCTTCGCAATAGAGTTAAGAGAAAAGCTATTTTCACCAAAATAAGAGAAAAAGGATGGGATATAGTACTCTTTCAGGAAACTCATTCTGAGGCCAATGTTGCCCTGTTATGGAAGTCAGAGTGGGGTGGTGAGGCCTTCTTTGCTCATGGTGATTCTGCCTCAAGAGGTGTTGCAATCTTTTTCAAACGTGGTTTAGATGTAAAAAGATTAGATACATTTATAGACCCTTTAGGAAGGTATTTAGTAATGCACGTATGCTTTCAGGAAGTAAACTATTGTTTGGCCAATATATATGCTCCGACACAGCAAAATGAAATAGAACAGATTGCTACTTTAAATAAGGTTGAAGAAATTTTGGTACAAGGGGATAAGGAAAATATAATTCTTGGAGGGGATTTCAATGTTCAGTTAGACCCACAGTTAGATCGCAAAAATAATTCATATTCAATAAGGGCAGAAAAGTACAGATTGGAGATGTTAGACATGATAGAGAGATTAGGCCTAGTAGATATCTGGCGAGTAAGAAACCCTAATTTGAGAAGGTATTCTTTTCACAGAAGGGATCAAGCCTCAAGGATTGATTATTGGTTAATAACTGAATGTATATCAGGAAAGGCAAGGAAGGCGGATATAATCCCTGGGATTTTTTCTGACCACAGCATTATTTCATTCGAACTGACTTTACAAGATTTTGTAAGAGGTCCTGGGTGGTGGAAATTTAATAAAAACTTTTTAAAAGATAAGGAATATGTAGATGGAATCAAAAAACTATTAGAAGAAGTAAAAGACACCCCCGATCTTAACCCTAATGATGTATGGGACTTTTTTAAGTTCAAAATTAAAGGTTTTTCCATTAAGTATGGTAAGAAGAAGAAACGGGAAAAAATGAAGGAAGAGAAAGAGCTTGAGAAAAAGATTAACATCCTTACTTCTAGATTAGATGATGGGGAAGATGTCTATGATGAATTACATTCATATTCCCAGGACCTTCAAATGAGGAAAAAGCTGGATGCTCAGGCAGCTATTTTACGTTCTAAAGCAAATTGGGCAAGTCACAGTGAAAGACCTACTAAGTATTTTTTGAACTTAGAGAAAAGAAGGGCTTTGGATCAGCAAATAACTGCAGTTAAGAATAATGATGGGACTCTAACTACAGAATTTCAGGGAGTAATGGATGCACTTCGAAAATTCTATGTTGACCTGTATTCTAGACATAATAGAGAGTCCTATGAAAATGTACTTAAAGATATTCTAAATAGGTCTAAAATTCCTCAACTATCAGATAGGCAAAGACAGGCCCTTGAAAATGAACTTTCAGAAGGAGAAATTTACAAAGCAGTTTGCTTAATGAAGAATGATAAAAGCCCAGGAACTGATGGGTTGACAGCTGAATTTTATAAATTCTTTTGGGAAGATATTAAAGCTCTTTTAATTGAAAGTTATCGATACTCCTTTAATTTTGGCATACTAAGTAAAGACCAGAGGAGAGGTGTCATTCGTTTGATTCCAAAGAAAGCAACAGATAAGCATAGACTTACCAACTGGAGGCCAATTACTTTGCTGAACACTGATTATAAAATACTGACTAAATCACTAGCATTGAGACTGACAGCATATCTGAAAGATATCATCTATACTGACCAAACAGGTTTCATAAAAGGCAGATATATTGGTACTAATATTAGACTTGCAGAGGATATGATTGAATATACAGCTGAATATGAGGAAATTCCTTGGCTTCTTGCACTGGATTTTCATAAAGCTTTTGATTCTGTATCCTGGGACTGTATTATTGAAACTTTAGAATTGTTTGGTTTTGGTGATAATTTTATACAGTGGATAAAAACTTTGTATAATGGAGCAGAAGCATGTGTTACTAATAATGGGAATAATACTGCTTGGTTTACACCTAAAAGAGGCACCCGTCAGGGGTGCTGTTTATCTCCTTTTTTATTCATCATTGTGGTAGAAATACTAGCGATCATAGTAAGAGAGGCGAAGACTGTAAGAGGTATTGATATTGGGAAGAGAGAGATTAGGATTTCCCTGTTTGCCGATGATGTAGTATGCTACTGCAGAAGTAAAGCTGATTTGTTTCGTATTCTTGATTGCCTAGATCGTTTTCGACGGTACTCTGGTTTGACAATTAATAGGCTTAAGACAAAACTTTTACAGTTAGGAAAGGAAACTGCTAATATTGATTACGATATGCCCTTTCAAGTTGTTGAAAGCATGATTTTACTTGGAATACAAATAGGCAAAAAGAGTGATGTTGAAACAAGGTATAGATTAAATTTTGAGGATAGATTGAATAAATGTAAAAGAATTTGCTCTGATTGGACTAACAGAAATCTCTCTATTAAGGGCAAAGTAGTGGTAATAAATAGTTTATTGATACCTATATTACTTTATCCAACAAGTATAACATTTACCCCACAGCGAGTTTATACAGAGTTTAAAACAATTATTTGTAATTTCATATGGTCTTCTTCTGTTAATAGGATAGCTTATGCAACAATGTGTAGGAAGATTGTGAATGGGGGAATGGGATTATTAGATCTTGAAAAAATGGTTTCCGTGTCTAAACTAACCTGGGTTAAAAGACTTTGTGAGAATGATTTTAGTCCGTGGACTTTATATTTTAGAGTTATAATTGGTGCTAGAGATACACTATATATATTTTTTTGTGCTAAAAATAAATCAGTGGGAAAAAACATCACTAGCCTATTCTATAGAGAGTTGTGGTTAGCTTGGAACACTTTTTACAACAAGGATCCAGTTACAGATAAAGAAATACAAAACGAAATTCTTTGGAATAATGATAGAATCTTAATAGGGAAAAAAGTTGTGAATTGGCATGTATGGCTTAGAGCTGGTATTCTTAAGGTTACAGACTTGATCTCTCAACGTGGAGAATTTATGGATCGACATATGATAGAAACTATTTATGGAATAATGTGTAACTTTTTACAGGTCATGCAAATCAGAAATGCTATTCCATGGATAAGGTCTGGTCCTATTGTTGTTCAGGATGTGTCTTTAAGGGATATATATGTTTACCATGATGGGAAACCCTTAAATGTATTCAGCTGTTCCCCTAAGCGGTTATATGAAGTCCTTTGTAAAACAACTGATTTACACTACAAAGTTCATGATAAATGGAAAAGAGACTTTCCTGAAGACACTTTTGATCTACAGATGTGGAAAATATTGTATAAAATGGCTTTCTTTGCCTCTAGAGAAACTAAGATACAATCTCTTCAATTTAAGATCATACATAGAATTATCCCTTGTCGTGAATATTTATGTAAAAGGAAAATCATTGAATCACCGGAGTGCCAGTTTTGTGGGGCTGTGGATAGCTTGATTCATTTCTTCCTCACATGCCCACTGGTGAAAGGTTTTCTTAGTAGTGTCAAAGGTTGGATTAGAAATGTTCTTGAATATGATTTAGAAGAATTTACTGATAAAGATTATATCCTTGGTCTAGTGGGAGGTGAGGAAAGGGCAAAAACTGTCAATTATATTTTTCTGTGGGTTAAGTTTTATATATACAGGCAGCGTCTTTTTCATAGTGGCTTTCTTGATTTGTATCAATGGATATATGAATTACGATGTAAACTTGCAGTTGAGTGTTATATAAATCAGATGGAAGACAGAGAAAAAAGAAAAATTCCTTGTAAAGACTTAATATCTAAGATACATGGTAATTTTGGTTGAGTGTAGAACTCTTAAATCTTTCAAAAGTTTTGTGTGTGGATAGTTTAAGGAAATATGCAGTTTGTTTGATTTGTGTTCTTTACCCATTTCAAAACTCTGGAAAAAGAATACAAGGATAATTACTTCAAATGATGACAATGATTTGATTTCAGAGTCCAAAAAAAATGTAGCAGAGATTAAGCACTGTATTGTCTGTTCTTGAAATAAAAGGAGCTCTGCTCAATTGAAAAAAAAAAGAAAAAAGAAAAAAAGATGCAATTTAATCAGAGTGTTTTCAACAACAACAAAATGTCACGAATCTAAAATGTGGTTGTCATACCAGGTTGGTTGTTTTGTGGTTTAAACAAAGCAAATAATGTTTTGTGGTTTAAAGCTGTATCAACATCTATGGTCATATCAGAGTTAGAACAGGGCTATTGATAATTCCGTATTGGAAGAACTAATCTATGACATAATATATGAGAAACCTGCTATTTGAATCACTTTCTTACTCTTTTCAGAGATTGAAATGGATTCTTTTGTACGCAGTGTCCAAGAAATATGGGCCATATTTTCGTAACTGATTTCAGTGACTAGGCCAATCAGGTGAATTTTGAATAGTGTCTCATTCATATCTATTTTGTCTGTTAATCAAAGTAACTACGCCTAATGATCCATTTTCAATGTTATTTTGAAATAATATCCCTACTTTTGGCACCAGACAGATCCAGACATAATGAAACACTTATAAAGTTTTAGCTGATTAGCTTAATCTTGAAAATCACTTACGAAGATATGGGCCCAAGGCAGCATCGACCATGATCCTTGATAACCCAGCAATGGGTACACTAATGGAAAACGTATATTACCATCAAGGCAACATCCCAAACCTGCTTGGCAGTCAAGAACGCTGCCTCTACGCCATTTGGATGCCCTTATCATATTTGGTAATCATAGTATGACTATAATAAAATGTGTGCTACATTAATGAAATTATTGCGATGGTGAAATTGAAATCGTACAGACAAACGCATCTATTCTTTCTCGTGAATATCTATGTTTTAGGGCAGCTCTATAAGTAGCTCAACTTAATCCTGGTTGGACAGGAATGCATCACTCTGTGACATCTGAAAGCTAGACCACATACGTTGATTTTAAGTTGATTTTAGTTTCATAGGGTAGATTCCTTACCTTAACAATACACATAGTTATTGGGAAACCTTGATTTTGCTTGAGAAGATTGCCTATCTGAAAAAGAAAGAATTGGATATTAAGATATACATGTACTTCTTTTAAATGATTGACAATTTCAATGAACTTCTGATTGGACAACAATGCAACGATCAATTCTAGAATATCTATAGAAATAATCTAACCTTGCTACTCTTAGTTTTCCGGAGTGACTCTCCCAGTAACTCATCCAGGACATCTCCCGGGCTTATTTTGTTCTGCAAACAATTAAAGGTGTATAAATCCACTTTAGTATTCGAACTAATATATACAGTACGTTATGAAGCTGAAAAGAAAATACCAAAAATCCAAACACAGTTGATTTTGTTGGTTCTGTTACTTATCTACGACCTTGTAATGAAAAGAAAATGTCTTATTAATGTTACAGCACTAGGATCAACGGGAAAGAACAACTAATGATACGACAAATGAACGAATAGGCTTGTGGTTTAAAGGGCGCCCATTAAAATAGTCATTAGGTTTAGGGCTCTTGTTTCTTGACTCTTATTTGCATTCTGTCTGGAAAAACTACTTTGACAAAACCAAAAGCAAACTTACGTCCTCTTCTGCAACACTACCGGCCTCGACAGAAGTTACTATTGCACGGCCTTCGACAAATCTGAAAAAATGTAGGATATTAGACACACACATTAACCACAGCTGTTATAAGTAATACGTAATTAAAACCTATTGGCGAGAGGGAAATCTTGCTTCAAAGTAGAATTCACCATTTAAATGCAGCTTCGTCAGTGGATATTTCTTACTGATTCTCCTTAAACTTTAAAGTTGAACTTCATGTATAATAAATCAATCCGTTTAAGTAAAATCATTCGGCTCAATCATCATGTAGTAAAATACACTAATTTCCTCCATTAATTTACTTACTGTAAGCTAATGCCGAGCTCCCTGCATGGAACGAGTTCTATGGACCTATAAACCTGAAGCAGAAGAAGAAATATCACCCTTGTACTCTCCTTCATGCTAAACCATGTAGCCAATTATATGCGAAATAACATAGCCAACTTCTGACCATCTTTGATCGATGTTTCCTAACATTCGTGCCTGCTTAGAAAATAGGACCTAGTGTTGTCACATTATACCATTTCAGTATTAAGTTTGAGAATCAGGGGAAAACTTGAAAATCTCTACTTTTTATATGGACTTCAACAAATGACGAAGTGAAGTTTAGAAAACGAGGTATAGAGATGGATACTCACTGGAATTGTCCAAGTTTGGTCGAGGAATGCACAGTTCTGTAAAAAGAAGGATGGTTCTGTGAGGAAATACGGTTTCCGCAACTTTTAAAAACATCCCTAAGAGCAGAAATAAGACCATAGAAAGAGTAATTATCGCATCCATAAGCAATGCATTCATTGAAGTTAAACAAATGTCTTTTATTTCTTTCTTCGTTTACCCGACCCTGAAAGTTTATTATACATATAAAGCACTAAAAAGCATCGTTGGCACAACCGTTATATAAGTTTATTCATCAGCCGCAGTTCATGGTTTCACCATGGCAACAATATAACCAGATACAAATTTGGAACTCTCCTAACGGACCTCTCGGATTTCAGCACCGTTGACTTTTTTTACGTCCCTTACCTTCGTATTTAACTGGAAGTTGACCTCCGTCGTTTCAAACAAGAGTGACATAAGAATCTCTGAAAAAGATGGAAGGAAATTGTCAGGAGACAACATTGCAGGACAAATGTTAGTATACGCCGTTTTTGTTATTTTCTTTTTTTTTCTTTTTCATTGAAACCAGCAAGTATTATTTTCAGTTTTAATGGTGCTTTAGAACATTGAGTGTGACCAAATTTTTCAAGACTTTTATTAGTATAAAGTCTTCAGTGACATCCTTTCAATATTTCTCAAAGTATACCATAGGTCCGGGTCCATCTTCTGTTCTGTATCCATATTCGTCATTGCCTTAGGAATCTGGTCTTGTGCGGACACTATATCAGCCGCAATTGTTTTAAATTGTATAGAATAAGACATCTGATAATGTATGTTCTTAAAATAAAGGACTTACCACTGAGTATTTCATCTCCAATGATGGAAATCCCTGGTTGATACCAGCTCTGCAGTAAAAATACAAAAAATATAATTATTCTGACAATAAATGTTTTTAGTTTCATCTGAATACTTATTTCTAAAATGGGAATATTAAACGTTAAATATTTACGAACGGAAAAAGATATTGGCGATATCACAGCGATTCCATATTAAGTTGGGTGACATAGAAAACAAGAACTTAGTAAGGCACGATCATGAAAAAGGTACTCACTTCACAAAGCTTGGCGTTTTTTAGTAGCATCTCTATTGGAACACATAATGTTTTCTTCTGTAGCGCGAGTCTCATGAAAAATCTCCCACGCCCTTGGTTTGTTATCACCTGATGGTAAGGGAAAAGAGATACTAAATGTTTGACCGTTAAAAATCGGCGGCATTATTTTAGCCCGTAGGAAAAGGCATAGCTACATAACAGGTTATTGGAATTTAAAAATCGTATATCTTTCGTTCCTCTAATGATGTTTTCATTTGAATTTGAATGTCATTTGACTGGAGGGATATTCTAAAATGTATCATCTTTTTTAGTAAAATATTGTATTCATATTTTCAACAACAATGGTTTGTTTAGTAACGAAAGTACCTTGGTAAAAGCGTTCGGATTTCTTTCTGTTTTTATCGCTTTAGACTATAGGTCAGATTACAAGTTACATTGTCACTTACCTTGTCACAAGATTTAACTGTGTATTTAACCATCGAGAATATTGGATTGACACTGAAAAAGAAATACACTTTTGATCAGACACATCTAAGTAAAACTTGCAACAACATTAGACCAATGAGAAGTACTTGTTAATCACAGATTGGAATGATGTTTTCGTAACCTGTTACCAAGAAAGACACAGAAACTCAATTTCCTATATTATGACTTTCTAAATCGATTTCCAAGCAGTAGCTGGGGACATGTCACTCACTTCTTTAATCTTGTTCACAAGGTCGATTAAAGAAGCTTACCGTTCATTATTTCCCCAGTTATTATTCCCGTTGTCTCCGACTACATCAATCCAGTTCCAATAGTCTCTTTTGATGCGGCCAAATAATGTGCTGGACTCTATTGAATTAGACAATGTTGATATGAACATTATCATAACAATTTCAATTTGAACAAAATGTCATATTTCTGTCAACGGTTGTGGGACTAGCTTAACAAAGGCGGAGCCTTAGATAATTATAATATAATTTAGACCAGATAAAGAAGAATACTTATAGCTTCTCGGTTAAGATCACAGTACGTTTTCTTATACTCAAAATGTTACACATCTACGCATATAACTTTAATTTTAAATGTAAACTAGGTTTATCATGTCATGAGCTGACAGCAAAAGACGTTGATGTTTTACAAAGAGTCAGCAGGACCCTTTTAGTACCACATAAATGATGCTATTCTAATCATGTTTTGGATAGTTTTTTGTGTTTTGCCTTAGGATTTATGTTATGGTTACATACGTTTGAGGCCTTTTCTGAAGATAAGCTCTAAGACCTCACAGAATGGCTGGACGGCAGGGTGATTGTCAGTGATGGTTCCCGGATCTGTTCGTAAATCCTTAATGAAACCTTGAATCATAAAACATCCATTGAAACACATTAAATCGCGATTTTTATGACACGATAAGAATGCTATGATACCACGAAAATATTACGAGACACTTGTTATCCAATCAAGAACGAGCTGGGTCATTTACAAGGTCGAAGCTGCACGAATAAACTTAGTACAGTACCCCTCTCAGGGTTCTTACTCAAATTTCATTATCAATTTCCCTGTTTTTCCAGAGTATTTCATGTCTCATTGTAAATTTTCTCTGTTATGTCTTTTTTTTTACAATCACAAAGAGGTCAAATTGTGAAATGTCATTAAAGATGTATATACTTAAGGAAAATAAATCAAATTTTACTCTGGGAAAAATGTGATTTCATGAATCTTAAAGGGATAATGGACACTTAAACCAGAGTAAAAAGTTGAGAACGATTATATTCTTAACTATAGGAGTCTATGGGAAAAATAAACTTGGTGATAATGAACAGTCTCTAGAATGATAAAAACCATTACAGCTTCTCCAAACCTGTCAGAGGAATGTGTATCTTAGGCCTATAGCGTTATTCATAAGCAAAGAAAAAAAAAATTACAGGGACAACCGATATGGTATTTTTCCATCAATATCCACGGAGCCCAGCGATTGTGTGTAGCAGATCTGAACTTATTCTGTTGTTATCTATTATATATGTAGAAACATAAAGGGGAGTCACTAGCTCTTTCGCACTAATGTCTGTCACTCATGTTGTTATTTGTATCCATAAGTATTTACATAAATTTCTTGTTTCGTTCGATTAAATTGGGGTAGAATAATCCTCCTCTGGAAGTCCAAATGAAGAACACTTGCTAGCAGAGGTTATCACTCTCTAGTTAAGCCTTTGAGGATAGATCTACAGATGTTACAGTCCAATAAGCCCATAATCGTATTCTAATCCAAACTAGGATCAAAATTTACAGACAAAAATACATTACCAACTACTCCAAACTTTATTGTTAATGGCTCAATTAGGCCCTATATCCCGTCACAGCAGTCTATTCAGCCTGACATCTAGATGAAGTAAAGTGGTAGTGATCCCATCTTGGCCTGTCTCCTCATATCTATTTGCTACCCCCATCCCTTTGCTCACATTCCAATATACAATCTCATCTGCTCTTAGATCTATTAATTGCAGGGACGGATTTAGGGGGGGGGGGGGCGCCTGAGGCGCGCGCCCCCCCTAATTTTGGCCAAATTCTTCATGTCTCACTTCATTTCTGAATCATGATTTCTAGGTTGTCCACAAGATACCCTCAGGGACCTGATTGGGTGTCCTGTGCCTTTAGTGGGGTGGACAAGACACCCTGGCCCTGGGCGCTGGATTTGGTGAGGCCGAATGTCGCCTAACAGAGGTGCCGTATCTCGTACACGAGAACTGCCGAGAGGGGTAGGTTCCGGTCAATTTTTTCTATCATTACACTCATTTTGAAAGAGTTATTTCACGTATATGATGGTGAACAATTACTTGACCGTTGTAATATAATAAAATATATATGGTCTATTTTCTATTTTCTATTTCTGCCACTTATATGAGCTTCATCCGTGGTTGCAAAACATCCAATCCCTTTTGTGGCACATTGGATTAGGTAACATCTGGCAACAACCAAATATATGGGAGAAAAAATCTTTAAAACAACTTTTAACTGCTAGACTAAAGGACATGTATATCCAGTCCTTTGATGCATACTGTCACAATCAAGAAAACTATGACAAATGCAAGATACTTAATAGTATGTACCATTCAAACCTCTACGAAACAAAACAGTATCTGTCTAAAATACAGTCAGCCAACATTAGGAATATGTTTACAAGAATGCGAATTGACACAAATTGTACCTCTGATAGCCAGTATAGAAGCTTTAGAAACAACAAAGTAGAAGATTCATTATGTAAAGAGTGTGGCAACATACAAACTGTATCGCATGTACTATTTCATTGTAAAAACAGTGAACTAAGTTCCAACAGGACAGTATTTGAAAACAAACTCTGCAAGTACGTTCATTCCTATAATACGCTTTCCGAAAAAGAAAAAATTATCGTTGTCTTAGACTTACGCATGACATGTAAAAAAGAAGATGAAGACAATGCTGTTGAATCTATTTGTACGTTTGTCAAAAAAACATATCAAATTGTACAACACCTACCTCAGTGACATGAATGTAATGCTTACATTAGTCGAATAAACTTACTTACTTACTTACTATGAATAAAACTTGAATATTTCATGCCGCAGCAAGCCATTTCATTACATTAGATTATAGAAGAAACCCATCCAGCGAAGCCAGACTCATAATTTCTGTCAAAATACAATAATTTAAAAAAATATGAACTTCATTGAATTTAATATTACCCACATAGATAGTTCTGGTCATACTCTTGACATATTTTATTTTTTCAGATTTTTTTAATTGGTATTTAAAAAGTTATGATTTTTTAAAGGTTGACCTACTTTTCCCGGAACCCCCTCCGCGCAAGGCATTATGGACTACCGATCTACCTCTGCTAGGCGAATCTATAATCTACGGAATCTACCAGCACTACTACTCTACTTAGACTAGTCTACTAACTAACACAGTTAGTTAGTAGACTAGCACCAGTCAGTAGCAGTACATGATGGATTTTCTTGAACTCACCTTTCAACCTTTTCAGCAGTGGGTCGGAGACCGACATCTTTGAATCTTAATGAACCATTCTAGCTTGAATTGAGTATTGCAAATATTATTTTATGACAGTAAGCACTAAATTTATTGATGTTTGTAAACAACTTGGCTCGCCACCTTGACACGTTTACGCTGATTGGCGGCCTCATTGCTTAGACCAAAATCTGAAGCTACCGAGAACAAGCTTAGACCTACTACCAGAAACTGTCTATTGTCGTAAACTTAATTATGAGTTAATATTAATTTTTGTATAAAATATTAATACATATTAATTTTAACTATGAATGTTGTACATATATGTGATTATAACTGATTTAAAAGAATTAATGTCGTAAAATATACCGGCCACTCGCTGATTCCCGAGGTTTTCACCCAGAAGGACCGACACCATCCTACATAAAAAAACAACATGGCGTACGAGGGAGCTTCAAAATACGAGAGCCTGACAGAAACACTGGCGAAATGTGTGGAAAACTTCGAAAAACAATTTGGTTCAAAGCCGAAATATGCAGCTGCTGCCCCAGGACGAGTAAACCTTATTGGTGAACATACGGACTATAACGAAGGCTTTGTTTTCCCGATGGTAAGTGTTTGTCATTGAGCAAAAGGCTTGTTTATCGACCCCGCCACGTCTCCGCTTCTGAACTTACTGAAGTTGCGACTTCAAGTAGCGATGACGAGTCAAACTTTTAAATGCAACTAAACTTTGCAGATTTTACATTTCCCGAAACCCCTGATCAAAAGAAAACCAATTCTGTTGGAATCAACCCTATACGCTTTATTTCAAGAAAGTTATTGATTTTTGAAAATAAAAAATTATGAATCTTTTGTCAGCATAGATCTAAATGCAGAGACCCAAATTCGAGTGATAGTTGTTTGTATTTTGATAGGTTTATAACAAACGTTTGGAAGAAAGTTAATTATAGGCTGTATAATTTTAAAAAGATTAGAAATTTCTTAACGGAAACTCTATCTATAATCCTATATAAGCAAACAATACAGCCCTTGTTCGACTATGCAAGCTTTGTTATAGATAGTGCAAATAGAAAAGACATTGTAAAATTAGAAAAATTGCAAGAGCGTACATTAAAGACAATATATTTTAAAAGGGACAAAGATTATCATGATGTTTCTGAACTGTTTATTAGGTACAGTGTTCATACTTTATATAAGAGACGATGCATTCAACTCCTTTCAGTTTTGTATTCTATAAAAGACTGTGAGTATTATCTGGACAAAGGTAAGCCAGATAAAGATAAAGTGGAAACACGTGGTAGTGCAAAAGTGAAATTTTGTCATGAGTTTACATCTTCAACCTGGGTATATAACAGTTGTTATTTCAGAGGTATGCGCTTATGGGATGCGCTACCTGCAAAAGTACAGCATATTGATTCCAGATTAAGTTTTAAACATGAGATTATGAAATTAAACTATGAGTGAAATGTAACGGTACTCCAAGTTAATACACTGATTCATTCATGTATTCATGTATTTCATTCTACATTTTCATCTCATGTTATATCGACGCCAAGGAAGAACTTATGTATTTAAGATTGGTGAAATAAAAAAAAAAAAAAAAAAAAAAAAAAATTCCGAGAATTGTCAAAATCCATTGATATTTAGAAAGGTAAGATCAAAAGAACCCAAATACAAGTTGAAATAGCATCGTAGGTCAAAAACTTTGGAAGATATGGAATTTAAAAAGATAAAACTGATCCATGAAGTAAAGTGATAGTACTAGTAGACTACTAGTGGTAGATTCTACTAGATATTCGAATACTAGATCCGCCTGTCTCTGGCCGAAAGCTATCTGGTTGATCCTGCCAGTAGTCATATGCTTAGTCCGGCTATACACAATAATGATAGGACAACGGTTTGGGTGGAAAGTGATGTGTATTAGACAACAAACAGTTACAACAAACCTCCAACCTTCTAACAGGTTTTACATCGAAACGATACAAATTCCTCTACAAATAAAAATTTTTGCAATGTTCGTTCGTCTCGCTCCGGTTGGGCGGAAGTGCGTCGATGCACGTGCGTGACGTCATAATGGAGAATCCTCGCCTGGCGACCTGCTTGGAGAGCGAGCGTGTTCCCGCCTCCCTTATACGGCAATCAGTGGTCGCTGGATTCCTGCTATAAGTCCGGCTATACACAATAATGATAGGACAACGGTTTGGGCGGAAAGTGATGTGTATTAGACAACAAACAGTTACAACAAACCTCCAAACACCACCCAAACCGATAAAATCAATTTAGGCTTAGTGCAAAAATTTGATCCCGGATGAGCTTTTGTTCTGCGGACTCCTCAATATACTGCAGTACTGTGTTAGAGGACCACCCTCCCCTATCCTTGATGTCCCTCATACTATAATTTAAAGAATGCATGTGAGAAGTTCCCCCCCTGCGCATACTATGACTGGTGAAAACGTCACTAAACCCAGCTCTAAAACTAACATTTTTCAACATCTTATTGAACCATGCTGTGGTGGCCGGGACAAGTCCCCGGTCAGAGGGGATTACAAAAATTACATTATCTAGACTTAACCTATGAACGCGAATAATTTCCGAAACCCAGTAAACAGGGCATGCAATTGAATTCTTATTACTATTAACAGCGATCACATGTGATTTCTCAGAGAACTGATTTGACTTGGAAGTTTTGATTGTGACTACCATAGAATCATTGACAAATTCGACATCTCTAACCTTAATGGCATGACACCCAAACAAATTAGATGCCCTTAGGAGACACCTGAAACCCAGTGTTAGGGCTGACCAAAAACATAGGTCACCCGGTTCTAGCGTGTTAACAACTCCAAAAATTTTTTGCATATGAACCACAGAGAGAGGTGGCGCCCTCCCTCTACCCTTTGCTGACATGCGACGAACACCTCGCAGGGCAGACTTAATTTTATAGTCAGTATAATCTAAAGGGGATTTACCCATTGCTCTTAAGAACATTGACACACCTGATAAATAATTATTCACAGAATTGTAAACCAGGAAATTTGATAAGTATGCTATGTACAGGAGAATTATCTCAACGCTCGGCGATGTAGGCAGAAACCCATATTTATCACAAAAATCTAAATAGCAATCAATTTGGATTTTTCTAGTTGATTTTGTTTTTTCAGCATAAGCGTTCTCTTCTAGGATTTTTGCCTTGGCCCGAAGCTCGTCAACAGTAGGATCTAAGCAAGTGAAACAGAGCAGCACATTAGATTATTGGACAAAATACCCTGTGCCAATTCAATTTTATCGGTCGAGTCAAGGCGGGAGAGGGCGTCGGCTAGGTGATTATCTTTAGTATTGATATACGAGGCAAAAATGTAAACATTAAAACAGAAACAGTGCCAAAAAATTTCTCTTAGCCAGCCCATACAGACTTTGTTTGAGCTCCTGCCTGTATTAATCATATAGAGGACCTGTGTGTTATCCGTAACAAATTCTATAGTTGAGTCCCTGTAGCGCGGCCCCCACCGTTTAAGACCCTGCAATATCGGCCAAAGCTCGAGGACATTAATATTACCCGTACAGGGGTTGAAAGCTGGAACATCGCCCCTGTGGTCGTGAACATTAAAAGGATACACAGTTTCACTCTGCCAAGGGGCACAAATCCAATCGTCGCCACACCACGCCCCATAGCCGACTAAAGATGAGTCAGACGTCACCGTGGCTACACGGGGGCGCTTAATAATTTTCGCTGAACCATTAAACACATGGCAAAATTTTTTCCACCAAGCAAAATCCAGGAGAATTTCGTTGCTCAGGCTAATTTTCTCACCCCGCTTGCAGTCCTTAATTAGGTCAAAAATTCTGCGGCTAAAAGTTCTACCCCCCTTGATTACAGTGGCACAATGCGAAACTAACCCACCTATTTTCTCCAAGTCTTTCTTAAACAGTCTAGGTTTTGCCTCAGCCTCAAGCAGACAATCGTGCAACTTCTGGATTTTCTCTGGTGGCAATGACAAACTCATTAATTCAGAATCGATCGTAATCCCCAGAAAGTCGACATTCCTAGAAGGTTTTAACAGTTTGTCCCATGACACTTTGAAGCCCAGTCTTTCCAAGATATTGATTAGTATTTTCTGAGACTCGGTACATTTTTCATGCGTATTTTCGATTATACAAAAATCATCAAGATAGTTCACAACTCTCACGACACCTGACCCAACTGCTATGTCTACTATGAAACTCGACAATAAATCAAAAATGTAGGGCGCGCAGGTCAGGCCGAAGCACAAGCGGTTATCGCGTAGTAACACCTCCCCGTCCCCAAAATCCCACTTTAAACCCTGATAGGTTACATGAGAAGGGTTTATGCAGACTGACCTATAGGCGCTCGAGATATCTGTAACGCACATAAATTCACCCTGTTCGAGCATACCAGCCACCGAATTGACTGAATTATACGAAAAGGGTTTACACGTAGACTTCATGTAATTGTTTATGCTAACGAGATCTGGTCTACTACAGTCAGTTATTGGGCGTAATTTCCCGTTCGACTTTTGAACACCACCCAGCGAATGAATGCATTGTGGTTTAGTGTGTGAAAAACTAATTTTTCCCTCTGCTATCTCGGCCTTTAGCAATGCTGACATTTCATCACGAAAAGGGGGATCAGTTATGGATTTATAATTTTCACACTCATAGCGGTTATCGAAATCCTGGTCCACAATGGGAAACCCATCGACTAACCCATCCCATATCCTGTACACATCCTCACTCGGCAGATTACAACTACCACCAAATAGGTAAAATGCAGACCTGCATGGCTTTAGCTGTACTAGCTTGCCACCAATGTAATGCTCACAAAAACATGTACCATTGATACAAGAATCAAATACAAGAACACGCCTACCTCCTCCACTGATGGGAGGCTCAAATGCAACCACAGACTCCTGACTATCAATAACATCAGCAACTTTAGGAGAACCAGCAGTAGAACTCTCACCTACAGGAATAACATTATGCACAACACAATCATTATCAACCACCTGAGTATTTATACACTGGGCACGACTGCCCACTAAGGGTGACTCAATACCAACTTGTGAATTAGAATGTCCTGTAGGTTCTGTAGGCTGTTCTTGAGTGGCCTATTGCCTGCTTGACGAGGACGCGGTGGACTTGGCCTTTTTGCAGCCGGGCCAGCCATGGCTATCCGAGCCACAGGATGAGCAGGTGTGGGAGTAGGGGCACTTAGTGTTGGCACAGCCCTCTGCCTTCTTAAACTTGTAACAGTTCCTTTCTGTCACGGTCGACTTCGTTGATGATTTGGGCCACCCCTTTTTATTGTAGGTGGCGGCATCGAAACCTAGGTACTGCATAACCAGGGAATAGTTGACATCCCCGAATTTTTCGATCCCCTCCTCGGCAGCCCAGATGCGGACCGCCCTGTCGTAATCAATCAGCGCGTCGGTCCTGTAGAACCGCGTTTCAATCTTCTCAGTGAGCATCAACAGGTGACTAATGAACCCACTTATTTCCTCCCCCGAAGCATACAAGTCCTTCAAGCACCTCATGTTGCAGGTCATCATCTTCTCAACTGATTTAACATGCTCACCTTTTTTCAGGTATTGATTGTGGTTGTAGGCTGAGCGTCTCAGTCGGCTAGTGGCAGTCCTCCGCCTCTCGGCACCGCCGTCAGCATGAAACCGCCTGCGGCCGCGTTTCTTCGATTCCCGTCTCTCACTTGACGAAGACGAATCCGACGAGTACAGCTCCCTGCTTGAGGAAGAAGAGGAAGAACTTGATGGAGACCTTACTTTTCGTCTGCGCGTCCGCCTACGGCCCCTTTTCTCGCGCAAAGCCTCCTCCAGCATCAGTATCCGATGTTCAAGAGCCGACGAGTCGGCCGTTTTTCCGGCCGCCGGGCCGGCCGCACCTTCCTTGCACTCTGCCATGACTTTTCCAGTCTCTTTCTTCCAAGATTTTCTGCAACAACACGCCACAACACCTAGTTCACACTTCTTACACCTTCTGAGCGACGACCGAGTGCTCATACCCCATAAATCCAAGGTTAAATCCAGGGAGAAAGTCTTTGCAATGTTCGTTCGTCTCGCTCCGGTTGGGCGGAAGTGCGTCGATGCACGTGCGTGACGTCATAATGGAGAATCCTCGCCTGGCGACCTGCTTGGAGAGCGAGCGTGTTCCCGCCTCCCTTATACGGCAATCAGCGGTCGCTGGATTCCTGCTATATTGCTAGATGGGCTCGTACAGGCCTCACCAACTACTCCAAACTTTATTGTTAATGGCTCGATTATATCCCGTCACAGCAGTCTATTCAGCCTGAGTGACATATAGATGAAGTAAAGTGGTAGTGATCCCATCTTGGCCTGTCTCCTCATATCTATCAGCTAACCCCATCCCTTTGCTCACATTCCAATATACAATTTCATCTGCTCTTAGGTCTATTAATTGTCTGTAGATCTATTGACTATTCCCATTCTTCAAAAATAAAACTGATCCTTGGTTTAAATGGTCCAATTTTACCCCAATTTTGACCCAATCTCTCTTCACTAAAATCAAAATCGCTTCAATTTGCTGTACTTAAATGACACAAAACCTATTGTTTCATCAAAAGGGGACATGTGTTGGTGTCTGTAAGTGAGTTTCCTTTAGTTCCCCATATATTTTCCGGCAGAAAAATTAGTTAAAATTATAAAAAATGATTTTTTTTTTATTGTTGAATCCGATTTCTACTCTGATTTTCTGCTTGGGTTGGAGCTTGTACAGTTTTGTATTGGTTTCTTGCAACAGAAAAAATTATTGGCCATTATTTCACTAACTTTGGGACAGTTTTAGACAAGGTGTGCACCTTGCCGAAAATGGAGTTTCCTGAAGGCTGCACCATAAATCAACTGCAATTTTAGACACTAAAATCATCTTGGTTGATAATATAGTGGCCATAATCGTGATCCCCATCATTTTTCACATAAGATATGTCATTTTTAGCTAAAATGGCTAAATAGTAAATTGTAAATCAGTGTTTTCGTTGAGGGTGTTTTCGGACTTTTCCCATAGCGACAGAATAGGACTGCGCGAAATGTGCGGTGGCCCATCATTGCTACTTCAAGCGGATACTTGACACCATAGACATACATAACATATATAGGACGCTTGTTGTTTCTAGATTTTCCTTTGGCTCACTCTAATCGTATAGGCAAAACTAGTGGTATCACACCTGCTTGGAGAGTGTGAGGTGTGAGACTACAGTTTCACACCTTTTTAGGCCTAGTACACATATGTACTCTTCAATCATTATGTCACTATAATCCAAATAATATACCAGATAGGAATGGATAGAACACTAAATTCTGATTGAAAAAAAGATACCAAATATGACATATTTATGTAATATAGAAATAGACATATTGATGAACTGAAATTGAAGGAAATTGAGAGTAGTTACACTCTATGTGGAATAATTGGTTTTACTTGTAGGGAAAATTTTCAAAAGGCCTAAATCTGACTTTGAAGAAATGTCATATTTAAATTGTATATTCTTGGGAAAAGTGACACTTAGCTACTGTAGAACACCAAATACCATTTTATACACCCCAAAGAATCTAATTAGGTTATAATTGGATAGGAAACTGTCTCATCAATCACACTGGTGAATATTAGAGCCATAAGTGGCATATAAATGGGTTTTGGGGATTCACTTGACCCATGGGGGGTCGGAGTGGCCAACGCCGTTGAGGCGTTGGTATCACTTGTTGGCATTGGCTCCCCATCGGTTCGAGTCCCATGGATTGCAGCATAGGACATTTGGATGACCCCTGCACGGAATTGTGCCCAAATGCTCCACACAGGACCACAATGGGAGACCAGACATACTGTTTGAATTGAATCATGTATAAATAAACTGAACCAAAAAAGAAAAAAAAAAAAAAAAAATTCGAGCCAATGTTAAAGGAAAGCTTGCACATAACTAAAGCATAGTTATTTTTCAATGAATTCAAGTCAGCATCTTATTCACAACTTGCCCTTTCAATATGAGCAAAATCGCAGGAAGATTCCTAGTTTATACACAATGGCGGGACATTGAAAAACTTGTATCTTATTTCATTTTTAAGGGAATTCCCCTAGTTTATGATGTAGCAAGGGGAGTTATTGGGAAATCCCATATTCCCTTAGAAGGGAATCCCCATCCCTGTATAATTTGGAACAAGGTTTATGCTCTCTAACCCAATTTTTTTATATGTGGCCCACTGCAACTCATAATAAATTAAAATATATATCCTTCCACGATTATTCATTAATGAGGGAATCTCTAAGGAATTCTAGAAGGAATCCCCATAGATGTGACGTAGCAAGGGGAGTACTGAGCAGCTCAACAGTCAGGGAATTCCCAAAATTAAATTCCTTTCCTGGATAATTCCCTAGGACCTCAACATTTTCATGTTTTTACTTTTGAAGTATTTTTAGAATACTTAAGTCAAGTTGATTACACAAGAAATAACACGTTATAAATTTATTTGCAAGTTTTCCTTTAAAATCCAGCAAGTCTGATGTAATAGAAAATTGACAAAGTTTGGGAATTAATTTTGAGAAAACCACTGATCATACGGGCATGTTCTATATCTCATTGGAAACGCTATAGCCTGTAGTATCTGGAATAATTGGTGTTATGAAAGATTTCTTAAATTTTATTTGTGAAATTCTGGCATAATTCAATTTCTTTGCATTGAATATCCCTGAACTTGAGATTATATTAACAAATTCTAGTTCTTCTTGTTCCAAACTTTTTATTGATATATCATTCTGACCTTTTTTGATTGATTAGTAGCTTATTTATATACATGCATTTCTGTACTTTTGCAATATGAATTGTGCCATGACCCCATAACACCCCTCCTAGGCCTTATCAGGTGCTAATTTGCATATCAATACCGAGACAGACATCCCCCAGTCGTCCCAGGCAGTGTTTCCATTCTATCTTATGTATCTCTATGTTGACACGCAACTCTATAATGATGTGGGCAGGTCAACTGAGGATACTGAGGACACCGGTGGTGCGGGCATGGTACGTGGTACTTGGCCTAGATCCTTCCTTTGTTTCTTACAGTAATCCCCCTATATTGGCACAAAATATCTAAATTTTGTATTCAGCTCTTCCTGATATGTCCAAAAAAAGGGGAAAAAAATGTCTTGGGATTACACCGTACCAGGCATATTGGGGGGGGGGGGGGGGGGGGCATATGGAGTGGCACTTAATTTCTAGGGTCATATTCCATTTGCCAATAAGAGTAACTAACCTAAGTTTAACGCAATCAAACAGGTAGGAAACCAGTGGTTAGAGGCCGATTTAGGAAAACATCAATGGTTCTTTAGTAATGCTCTGATCCTAACGTGCTATACGTCATGGAAAATGTCTTATTTTTTCTCTTTCCATTGGTATAAAGGAAATTAGAAACGAATTAGAAACAAAGATTTTATCAAATAAAAATTGATTTTTTTACTTTTTGGGAGGCGGGCCTTCTCTACACTCCTTCTACACCAGGTTGTCTCAATGCATTTCAATGGGGGTCAAAACAGTTGTTACAATTTTGTGACAAATTTTTCGTTCCACTTTTCTCAGTAATGCCAGCATTAGAATCTTCAAACTATATGTATTTCTCTACTACTGTTTCTAGTATATGGTGGTTTGGTTCTAAAATTCTGAAATATTTGGTTGTTTTCTTGTAATTTGGGAGACAATCCGTAAGTTTTTTGTTACTAAATTGAAATAGGAATTTCCTATAGTAAAGAAAGTAGGTCATCACTCTCCAGGCACAGCAAATCTTTTTCCTATAGGGATACATGGAGATTGACAAAGAATGTTTCACTGTCAAATTCCTCACACTCTCCAGGCACATGTTTAGTACTAAAATGGAAACTTGTCATAATGATTGCGCAATCCACCGCCCGCCTCCTTCGGTAGGGCAGTACCCGAAAATCTAGTATCGTTTGAACATTGATTTCTGAAGAAATATTCAATTCCAATGAACAGGATTTTATAGACACCCTAAAAACATCCATATGCAGGGAAGGCAAGCGTATCTAAAAAAATTTTATTGAGGTCCTAGATTTTATATTATGCTAAAAAACGGCAACAAACTGTAACTTTTTTTTTTAGATCTTTATGTAATACACATTACTACATAGCATAAAAACAAAACTAGTGCCTGTATCAAAATTCTGAGACGTGCTTCCCTCTTTATACATACCAAGAAGATGTACCGTAAATTTCAAAGCTTTAGGTTCGGTATTAAGTGTCATAGTGAGATATTTATGTTCAAAAAATATATTTGACTCTGAAGAATTTTGTTTTGCAACGAACCTATACCACTATTGCTCTGACTATTTTTATCCAAGGTAGACCAATGAATATGATTATTTGTTGGTTTTTAATGATCTTTCCTATTTAGTAATACTATGAGAAATAAATCTTGTGATCATGATTTAAGGGAGCAGTACCAATCACGCCCCAAGCGATTAAGCATCCTTAATTGTGTTTTCATGTCTTAGACACTTTGTTTGAGAATATTGATAGCTGGTGTCATCAGTACAGACAATATCATGATTAATTTGAGTGAAGAGGGATAGTCTCTGTTCAGAGTGATCATTTTGTTGTTGTTTTGTATTAGGAGGTATAGTTCCATTCCATGAGTGACTTTAAAGAGTTTGTAGTTTCTGAGTTTGCCTATGCTATTAGAGTTTTGTATTCTTTCAAGAATGTTGGTAGATTTTTGGACGTACAGTTTTGTACAGTTCGTACAATCCTCATACAGTAAGCAAAGCATAAAACAACATAGATGCTCAGTCAGGGCATGTATTTTAGATGCTAAAATTGTTTTTAGTGGATATTTGGAGTATTTTTTTTATTGTCAACACTGGCTGGGTCTCTTAGGTAAGTAAAAAGAATAACAAAAAAAAAAAAAAAAAAAAAAAGGATTTCGACCTACCTACCCTATTTTTTTCGACTTATATTACGTGAACACAACTCTCTATTTTTGGCCTATTGTTTTATCTAGGTCTTTATTTGACTATGATGACAAGTAGCTTTCTAAGTGCAAGTGTTTCAACGTACTTGAGTAAGAGCAAATCGGAGTCTGTTCCTTTTATTTTTTGAGCAACGATTCTTCAGTAACTGTGAGCATTCGTTTAAATGTTGCACGATGATGATTTGTGTTCTTAACATTATGAATATGGTAGAAGAAAGGATGTTTCAGGATTGTGATGTCTTTCTTCATTCCTGAAAATGTTTGTTCTCAACAGGGGTTTTCCTTAACTATTTGGTCCACTAGCCCAATGGGTTAGTGACTTTATTATTCCACTAGCCCATATCAAAGTCTCGCTAGTCCATATACTATGTTCGTACTGTTATTTCAAAGATTTTTACTGGCCCTATGGGCTAGCTGCTCACAAATTTCACTAGCCCGACAGGATTTTTACTAGTACCCGGTACTAGTACCTCTAAGGTCAAACCCTGCTCAACAATATGAATATGATTGATTATGACATATGGATAGCTGGGCCTCCAGATTTACCTGCCCCATATCAAATTTTGCTTGAGTTGGGCAGGTAATTTGAATAAAAGGTGCTACCTAGACCACAAACATTAAAAGAAAAGTAAGAAATGTTATATAGAAAATGGACAGAAAGCAGGCGGCTGATGTCACTTCGAAACTCTCATCCTTCATCAGAAGGGAAAAAGATTATATATTGGCAGTTTAGTCTCATATCCTGAAAATGTTTGTTATATTTTGTTATCATAACCTATAATATACATCCGGATCCATACGGAATCCCGCTGTGCACACAGGAAAGGGCTAGGACTGTAGTTTTGATGTCTTTGCAGAATCCTAAAACCATAGTATGAGAGCCCCTGTTGATTTTGACTAATCGGGAGTAGTCATAAAGAACTGATAGTCTGTAATGGCAAATGATGAAACATTTTCCCGTGTTATTTTATGAAAACCGGACCAATATTTGTAAAGTTAAAAGTAGAAGCACGTTTCCCCCTGTTTGGATAGATTCTGTGGTCCAAAAAAGGTTAATATGGAATATAAAAAAGACGGTTAGGAAGTGGTAAATATCGACCCCTATAAATAGATCTTCAGTGAAGACCCACAGGTACCCCATTCGTCTGACGCCTATAATATAGATGTATGGGGAAGGTCATGACAAAGGTGAGAACATTTGGAAGGGGATTGTAGTAGTTTTAACACATTTGTGTTGTAGCCAGAGGCATTGTTTCAGAGGTAGATTAGCACCTGAAAAGGTCACTTAAGTTAACACCTGATAATGGATAAGCCACTGTACATACAATCTAGATAGGGGTCCCACATGGGGACAAAAGGGCTAAATTTGTGTGGAACTAAATATCGGAAACTTAGATGCGGAAACACCTCGAAATTCAGATAACCTTTTAAATATCAGGATTATTTTGTTTAGACTCTGGGAACACTGATCAAACAATACCTTCCCAACCGACTGGAGCAGAGCCATAATTGATATTCCAAAATTAAATTTACGTACTTCTCTAGATGTCGGTGTATGTATATGTAATCGCGTTTGAATTGTAATAGATAACTTATTTCCGCAAGAGATCTTTTCACATTCATCTTTATGTGCGAAGAATTTTATCTCGTACGTTTTAAAACTGCACCTAATCTGTTTTAATCCACATACGTAATATCTTATTCCGCAGGCTCTCCCAATGATGACCGTGGTCGTTGGCAATAAAACCGAATCCGGAACCTGTCGTGTGATGACAACCGCAGAAAACGCAGATGACCCAAAATGTGTGGAGTTCCCCATTCATACAGAGTCAACACCATTGCAACCAGGAAAACCTTCGTGGGCAAACTACGTGAAGGGTGTTATAGTACACTTTAAAGGTATTACGATAAAATAATAATGCCGCTAATACGATATAGACAAAACAAAACTTGATCAAAATTCTCTGAGTAAATCATAAACTATGTATTTATAACACCGTGTGTCACTGCTAGAACAACACGTAAAACATGGAGGGGTCAATAAGGACTTTTCTCAAGGGAAAAAAAAATCATGTGCTATATATAAATAAATATATATAATAATAAAAAATCATGTGATATATATATATATATATCTCAATTCTCATACTTTTAATCAGTGTACATTCTTGATTCTTTTCGCAGGGCAGTTGTCTTCGTTTGACGCATGCATCTGTACGTCGGTGCCTCTGGGCGGTGGGCTGTCCAGCTCAGCCTCTCTGGAGGTGGCCACCTATACCTTCCTGGAGACGCTGGCGGGAGGCCCTGGAGGCATCTCCCAGAAGGAGAAGGCCCTGGCCTGTCAGCAGGCCGAACACACCCACGCCGGCATGCCCTGTGGGATCATGGACCAGTTCATCTCTGTCATGGGCAAGGACGGGCACGCTCTTCTGTTAGATTGCAGGTTGGTTATAATTTTCAGTTCACAACCCAACAACTGAGCCTAGACTTTTTTCAAGGTATCATTAAGTAATAATCTTCGAAGTTGCCCTTGGTTTTCTTTAATCAGCATGATGACATTAAGAGGATTTTTAAAACCATTTTAGGATAAATATGAGGGAAAACCTCCCCGGCGTGCAAAAATCCCACTTGGAGCTGTCACGATTTCTAACTCAGATATGATGCACTTGTGAACTTGATAGTAATAATTACAGTAAAAACTATGAGAATCGTAAACCACTTCTTTTCCTTATTAGGTCGATGGAGGGAGAGTTGGTGCCCTTAGCAGACCCTGACCTTGTGGTGCTCATCACCAACTCTAACGTCCGTCACGAGCTGAGCAGTAGCGAGTACCCGCAGAGGCGGGCTCACTGTGAGCAGACGGCCGCCGCCCTCGGCAAGAAGTCCCTGCGAGAGGCCACCATGGACGAACTCGACGGTAAGCTTCTGCTAGATAAGGCTGTGTAGTTAATGGAGAAAACAAAATTTCCATTTTTTCTATGGCGTGTATAAATTTGCATTTAATGTTGGTAATAACTACC
Source organism: Lepidonotus clava (assembly GCA_936440205.1). NCBI lineage: Eukaryota > Metazoa > Annelida > Polychaeta > Phyllodocida > Polynoidae > Lepidonotus > Lepidonotus clava. The sequence goes on from OW387135.1 coordinate 29,985,206, forward strand.
ATCGACACTTAATAGATCAATTTGTACTTCTGGCTAGTTCCTTCTAGTGCAACTAGATTATAGGAATTTAATAGCAATATCAACCACCTTGTCGCATCGTTGACATCTGATGTGTTGATACATTATGCTTTTGGTCAATTATATTCTTTTCTTCGCTATTTTGACTCAATTCTAGTTTCGACTTCATTTTATTTAAGCAGTCTTACCAATATGCTTGAACAAGCTGAGCTCTTCTGCTTGTTACTGATAAGTTTTTTCTTTCTCAAACCATTGTCTTCTCTGGTAGGTAGACCCTTTTTAGCTTGAGTTATGCATGAAGATGCTGACTTCAAGTAGCAGGGTCCTGAATTAATTGTAGGTGAGTTGATTGAGCGTAAGCAATATTAAAAAAAAAATCTGCTTATATAAATCTACACTGCTTTCCTTCGGTCTCGCATAAGCGGCAAGATCTAATTGAACTAATATTTTGGTCAGTAAGGCTCGATTTACCCATCATTTTCTTAAGTATCTTTATCTATCTATCTGACTGTATGTCTGTCTCTCTGTCTGTTTGTCTGCCGTGGGTGTGGTTTGGGTTCTTTTGGGGGATAGAGGTGGGGATGGAATCGTCGGGATGGAGAAGGAGCATTTCATGCTTTACTAAAGTGTGGTATATTTTCTTTCGCACGTTATTGAAGTATTCTTCCGTAAATACAAGAAAAGAATAATCATATTTTTGTGAAATGCAACTTCTCTGTTGCTAGCAAGAATTACAAATCTAATTTCAGTGAGTACAACCCATCGTTTTATTTTCTCATGGAACTCACGTAGAAAATGCAAATTGGAACTTTAATTGTGAGTGATGTTCGTCAAGTCAAAAATCTAATATTCAAGAAATTTTTGGTGGCATTTCGGCCTAAATTTCCCTAAGTTTAGTTTTAGTTTTTTCCCCTCTGCTTCTGATGAACCTTTGGGTGTGGCTGCATGGCACCTGTCACACCTTGGTGTTTATCTATGGTGTTAAGTTATTTTCGTTATTAGTATCAGTTGACCAAGGTTAACTTTTCCCTGAAAATAAAAATAAGGCTGATTCAGCCAGGTCTGGACAAGTATTTTCCCTCAGACTACCACATTTTCAGGCTCTCTTCTGGTTAGTAACGTAAAGCTCCTTTGAAAATGCGACATCATAAAAGCCCATATAGCACCTCTGGTGACCTTTAAATTCAGTCAAAAAAGTGCAAGAATGGTCAGTTCATAAGAGCTAGTGCGTGTAAAGTTCACATTTTAAAGTTTAATTTTGTTTCTAACATGTAGTTCATTCATTTTGTTGGGCATGTTGAAACAATAAATTTATATTCTGGGCAAAATGTATAACTAGCTTCGGGAAAATCCTAACTTTGTCTACCATTTTCTTGTGGTCCAGCATGCTGATATCAGCTTGTCAACACCTGGTCATTAAATCTCGGATGGTTTTGAACCACCAGACTCAATGATTCTGGAGCACTGGATTATTTCACCATTGCCCCTGGATGATTGAATCTTTGAGAAGGTAGAGACCATAGTAATACCTTCTGAAGTAGGTGTTCTTTAATGAGAAGGGTCCCATATGTAGGTATCTACACACAACGACTAGTGGTCCTCTATGGGCCTTTGATAGCCCTGTTGTTGTCACATGTAGGTGATAACAACGGTATCCTCTCCCAATTAGTGCACAATCAAAAATGGACCTCCAGATTATCCAGGCCAGCTTCTTGGAAATTCACAACCCTGGTCAGCTACTTGGAAATTCACAACCCTGGTTCCAGTCCCATATACTTAAAACTGATCAAAACAAATCTTGCAGAAAAAGAGCATAATTGAATCCAACATAATCTAGATATAACTAGGCCTCCCCCAACATAGTAGTAAACCATTTCCGAAGGGTGCCGCCCACTTCAACTTAGCTTTTAAATTATTTGGCATGGGGGTATGGCACTTTAGTCCAAACATATACAAAAATAACTGCCAATGATGCATGTTTAAGCAACATTTGGAAAATCGTGGCTGCATCTTTCGGGTGCAGATATGCTCTGAAAAACACCAGCTCTGCTTGCTTGCAGTAATAAATGGTACATGTTTATATGGCTTGTTTTGCCGTTTTACTAGAACATTTATGCAAACGTTTCGCCTAGTAACTAAGTAGTCTGGAGCCTAAGTCTATTTACACTCAGACCTACTTTAGGCCGTGGTTTATTCTCTTTATCAACTGTTACCAGTGTGATTCAAAATCTGAAAACTTGTAATTATTATTATAAAGGATACATTACAAAAAATGGGAAGGACTTTTCCAGATTTCCAATTTAGAAACTAATATGGGGCTAATAGGGTGAAAATATCCACTCAGAAGCGTAATTCAGGGTTTAAATGGTTTAGGTATAGAAATACTTTGAAATGGAAACTTGGTGAAGATAGCTGTTAGGCCCACTAAATTCTACTTTTACACTGAATTGGCAAAAATCTGGAAATCTGTAAAAAGACGGAAAATGTAATCTCTGACAGTACAATAAAGCTTTTACTTTGGCTTAGACTACTCCTGTCTGCATCTTCTCGTTCAACTAGACTTCGATAATATACAATGTATGGTTGAATAGACAGTTGACGGGGCTTGCTCTAGCTCCGACTGGATTCCCTGATCAAAGGGATCCGTGTAATACTCTGACAACGGTCTGTCAACCCACAATAAATTTTGCCTTGGTGCGAGGCCAGCAGTTAAGAAACTGATGACAAAATGATAAGTGTGGTGATGAATACTCCAGAGAGACGTACATAAACGTTCAGAAGATGATTCTCTCTATGGTAATTCTCGGCGGAGATCAAGGAAACTGTCGATTTGATGAACAAGCTACCCCACTACCCAAGAAAAAACCCAGATGAAGGAATGAATAAAATAAAACGAAATAGACTGAATAAATTAGATAAATAGATCCATAGGTAAATCACAACAGTGATACCCATTTCCAGAACAAATCACACTGACATTCCTATTTATATGTCACCAGCCAAGTCGTCGGAGATCGACGCGGTGGCGTACCGCCGTGCCCGTCACGTCATCACCGAGAACCGGCGCTGCGAGGAGGCGGCCGCAGCCCTCAAAGCAGGGGACTTCGCCACCTTCGGCAAGCTGATGGTGGCGAGTCACAACTCGCTGCGGGACGACTACGAGGTGTCGTGTAAGGAGCTCGATGTACTGGTGGCCGCCGCCATGGAGGTGGACGGGGTGTACGGGTCACGGATGACCGGAGGGGGCTTCGGGGGGTGCACCGTCACCCTGCTCAAGTCGGCCGCCGTCACGCCCGCCATTGACCACATCAAGGTGAGGAACAGTGTTTTTGGGGGTTAGGATTGAACTTTTAAGATATTTAAAGTTACGAGTTTAAATTGTCTTGTGAAAGTATGGTAGGGGGTAACCCGACGTGGCAGTGTCCAGAAAATCAATTTCAAGCCCTTACCCTCACCGGGCATGAAAACATGGAAAGAATTAAATTCTTCCCATGTCTTTTGAAAGTGTGTCATCATTTTATATTGTGCATTAACCTAATTAATGGTAATTAGAGTTATTGTCGTCTATTAATGTTTATTGATCATATATCTTTACTTAGGTGGAAGATTATCACATATGAATGTAGTTTAATCAATAAAAAGGATTTGACAGTGTATATACTGGCTAGGTGTAGTTCTTTTTTTTTTTTTTTTTTACTGATTTTGTACATTTCGTTTTCCTTCTACAGAAACGATATGATGGAACGCCGACATTTTACACGTGCAAGCCGTCGGATGGAGCTAAATGTCTCAGCATAGATGCTTGAGGTTTAAAAACCAAGTAAACCAACCTACCAGAATGTATGTGGGTCTTCCACCTGAGCGTACTTGGTAAAAGAGGGTATGAAGCAGTTATTGCGATCAAACTATTTTAGTAGGGTTTTTACATTTGTGGTTGTGTAATAATTCTGGGAAGAGAGAAGGGTATGGTTGCTAGGCTTTTTTGTGAGGGTCGCTCGGTATTATGCAGAGATGCCATTTTTCCTACTTTTGTAGGATTTCCTACTTTTTGGTGATATCGGATTGCACAACCGATTTTTCCTACATTGCTTTAATATCTTCTCTAGAGTATGTTTGTGTTAGTTTCAGACTACTTAAATACAAATTCAATGTCAGGTTTCTATTCCTGAAGGTTATTTCCCTCCTGTTTGCTTTCATAAAAGAAAGTGGGAAAAGTGTTTCCTACTTTCCTACTTTTTCATCAGTCGGGAGTGGCATCTCTGAATTTATGATATGCATGTTTGCCATAGGTTCTGTAACTAGCTTCCCATACCAAAAGACATTGTTTTCACGATTATGAACACTGATGTTGATGTCCTTTTGGGTGAATCTACCTTTTCTTCAGGGTTTCTTTTCACGATCATGTACACTGAACACTGATTCTCACGTCCTTTTGGGTGAATCAACCTTTTCTAAAGTTCAGTGACGCATATAAAGTGAAAAGTATTAAAAAGAAACAGCTGTGCTGCCCATGTAACCAGATATGTTGCTTCATTAATATACATTTTTGGCTCATGTATCAAAGCCGAAAGGTCATCGACCTTTTGTTCTGTATTATACATTAGAAAGGACGAGTTTTAAAAAGAGAAGACTTTAAATGGCTCCCCCAAAGGTTATGCACCAAATTAATATACACTGACAATTTAATATCGTGCTTTTTTGATCGTATTGGTAGAAGTCCATCGTATTTTTTTGAGAAAACAAAAGTCCATCAACCTTTCCTTGAGGGTTTGATAATACAGGCTCATGCAAAAATTATTGTTGATCTCCAGCTGATATTTTGTGTTCCATACATCCATCCTGACCTGTTTCTCTTTAGTATGCATTTTACGAGTGAAGTTTTTATTAAAGAGTCTACTTCAAATTGCTTCCGGAGTCACCAAATATTTTTAGTGATTAACATATTAGATTGACTTGAATCTCGCACGCTTTTGCAATATCATATAAAATGTCTGCAGTGCAATTTACCTCAATCTGAATAGAAGCATTTACCCAAACTTTTACCTATTTTGGTGCAATGAATAACATGATTACATTAACTAGGCTAGTTTATTCAAGTTGTTTGGTATTAAGTGTTATACAGATTTATAGATTACAAATGATTGCTAAATAGTAAGCAAAGAGACTAGTTGTGATATACTATTGACGGTTAATTGTGAACAACACTGAGGGTTTAACATCTATTCACTGAGTACATTTATTATGTTACTTTGTATTCTTAGATTTGGTGGATATCTTTGCGTTGTGTGGAATATTACTTTAGTTTCTATGTATTGGAACTTTCATTCCGAGAATTTTATCTGCGAAGGTTGTACTTGATTTCTTGTTATTGAACAGCTGATGTAAATTAGAGTATCATTTTTCAATGCAATTATAGGACAATACACTTTTGTGTAATTTTGTTTTTTGCTATAACCAAACTTGAATCTAACTGCTAAGAATTATATAGTGGTATTTTCAAAATATCTATCTCTTTAAACCATGAATGTACTTCCTTGAAACATGTTTATTTCTACTTTCAATTTGTTTCTTGTTTATCGAATTATGGGCCAAGGTTCATGGAATACTGGACCTTAATAAACTTGAAGATGATTCATACAATCAGTTGAGACAACTCGGACCATCTTTTTTGTTAAGAAGCAGAGTGTTACAAAAGAAAATAAAGAATACTATTATTATGTCAGATTTTTGTGTTACTTTTATACATATATTTTTATTGTACCATTTTACCGGCATACATTCGAAGACCAGTACAAGATATTTGGCTTCTCTGGGAACAAAAATATCACAATGCTTAAGATTAGAAGAACATGATACAATGCGGATTTGTACACGTAGTAGATTTAAATCCTTGTTCAACAGCCATTTCATGTCTCTATTTACTATGAAGGCTGTGCGGCCTACAACAAAATTTGAGAAAAAATATAAATCTGTAGAAGTCTTGGATGAGAATAGATATGGCGTCATGTTCAGTGCACCTTATGTGTACAGAAAGTTTAACTCATTTGGCTGCTCTTGTACTATGGTGAAATATTCACTGAAAACTGATCTATATGGAAAAGGGCGATGCAAACATTGTCACAGCAGCCACTAAAATAATGCCTTAATGAGAAAAAAAGTCTTAAGTTTTAATGTGATTAAGATCTTTAGTATTACCAGATAAACAATAAAAAGGAAATTGTACTAATGGCTTAGTACTTTTAATATATTGTCATGGTATATAATCCAACAAGGATCAGGCTTAGCAAGTCTACTTCTAGTCTAAATATCTTGCGCTCCTAGCGCCACCTGTTAACCAGTATAAAAGGTGTTGCAAGGTAGAGAGCGAGCAGTTAGTTGGTTAGAAGTTAGTAGTCACTTAGTTTAGTGAGAACATCAGCTAAATATGTTTAGCCAAGGAGTTATACTTGGAGTAAGTTCATCGGCTCCGTGTAACAGACTGGAGTTTACCAATACCCATTACCTCGGACATAGGATTGTGATAGAGCTGAATACTAGAATGGTCTAGAAGGTGTTGGAGCAACTCGTGTTCTAAATGTGGTTGATTGCTGATAGGAGATGGGAGGTGGACTGATGAAGACTTATACATGGTGGCTTTGACTCAGGATGAGATGTTTATTGAATAAAAAACCCTTTCATATTAAGAAGCTCCCTCATCGTTCATTTCTTTTGAACTATTGGGAAGTGAACGGACAAACTTTAAACGCAGTCTGAATTACTCAGGCATTCTGGAATAAACACTCATGAAGACTTGGATATACACGAACCTTACGCAGTCTTAAATGAACTTTAACAATAGTTCATTTGGTGGAGATTACCCGAAACATGACTTGTGCCGTTTTGCTCATCCTTGATGTCAGCCACCGGTGACTTTGAGGCTTCCTCTAACCCCAAGCCTCAATCTTTGCGGCCCGCAGGACACGATGTGTCAACATCATATACAGGGAATGTGGAAAACCGCCACCTGGTAGGTAATCCCTTAGACGGGGAGGCACAGAGACAGGAGGTCGCAGCCAGACCCAAGCAGCTCTGCCCCGAAGGTGCACAAAATTACCAAACCCGTGGCAAAGGTAAACCATTTCCCTGGCACCTAGGGTCCAAAGATAGGCCGGTTCTTGACGAAGGACTTGAAACCCTAACACACTCGGGACGAGTTGAAGGGAAGAACCGTCTCACGGAATATCAGCAATATTGGAACCCAGGGTACGTACCACCTACGGACCACGAAACTGGTACTAGCTCTCGCTCCACCTGTGAATCTGATGTGAACAATCCGTGGTGTAACCAAAGTGTTCCTTATCGTTTACTACCCGCAGCGGGAGGTGAAAGCGAACAGGAAGTTTCCAATGAAGATAACCTATTTTCTTCAGGAAACCTAAAACAACGACAAAACACCGCGGATAACTCCAGCCCATCAGGGGGAAAACGCCCCGAAAATCCGGTAATCCTACCTGATGGGAGCTCTCTCACCTATCCATTACCCCAACGACTTGAGTTTATCAGTCACCCACTGGTAACACCAACTCACCCCAACCCGGGGGCGTCCATTCCTTATTCCACTGTAGCTAAAGGAAAAACAGTGGGAGGGGATAGGGGAGTGGGAAGGGAAGCAGAGGGAAACAGCGAGAAAGTAGGCAATTTACAACCCTATCGATTAACTTACGGTGTAGAAACGAACTTAGACCAAGCTGGTAAAAGAGCGGAAGCTCGGGCCTTTGATCCAGCCGAAATATTAAAGCAGTGGGCAGACTCAAGCCCCGAAAAGCACATAGATTTAGAGAGGCTAAGCGATCAGGATAGTGAAGAAAATGTAACGCTTAAAGCACAAGATTTTAACACTCTAACTCATGAATTGTATGAAGAATACGAGGACGAGTACGAGGAAGAAAATAGCGAGACAGAACAAGCAGCCGCAGATGTCAGAGGGGGTAGTCCTGATAGAAAATTAGCTAGAGAAGATAAATCAACCTCGTCTTCATACGAACTTATTACCGAGGATGTTTTAGACACAGGTAAGAAAGCTAAACTAGAAAGTGAGGACGAAATTAGTGTAGAAGAAATACCTGTGAAAGAACAGTGGGACGATCACGATATACAAAACCTCCACGAAAATAATATGGCGGAAGGAGGCGTTCCTTTGATGGATCTAGTAGAAGAAAGAGAGGATAGAGATCAACGCCAGCAACCCGGTGAAGGGGGAGCTGGGGGTGTAGATCTGGGGGCAGGGCATCCTAACCGTGGGATGGACCCTGGGGGACCTCAACAAAACAATGGGAATGGCCAGATCCTAATCCAGCAGCCGGGCCGAGGCGTGCAGGCAGGAGGCGGGATAGACCTTGGGCCCATACAACAACATATATTGTACCCTTTCATAAGGCAGGCAATGGCAGCCCCTAATCAACAGGCCCAAGGAGGCCAAGGTAATCAGGCCAATCCTCCCCTTAATCAACAAGTTCAAGGGGGCCAGAACGATCAGGCCAACCCTCAAGGACTTATTCCTCCTCTTAATCAGCAGGTCCAGGGAGGCCAGGATAATCAGGCCAACCCACAAGGGCCTAACCCTCCTCAAAACCTTCTCAACAACCCTCCTCAAAACCTTCTCAACAACCCTCCCCAAAACCTTATTAATAATCCCCCTCCGAATCAGCCCAATCTGGGGATAAACCCTGGGGGACTCCGGCAACCCGGTGAAGGGGGAAATGGTGGTGCGAATCCGGGAATACAGCAGCCTAATCCTGGGGTAAACCTTGGGGGACTGCAACAAAATGATGGGGGAGGCCAACCAGGCCAACAGCCCGGCCGGGCCGTGCCAGCAGGAGGTGGGGTCGATCAAAACCTGCTCCCTCACCTATTGCAGGCGATGGCACTCGCAGCCAATCTTAACGCAGGCCGAGGAAGAGCGGATAACCAGCAGGGTCAGCAAGCCCCAGCAGGCCAGAATAATCAAGCGAATCCACCAGGACCCAATAACCCTCCTCCAAACCAGAACAACAATCCATTCCTTAACCAATATAATAACCCTCCAAACCCGCCAGGTCCGCCGGGCCCACCAGGTCAGAACAACCCCCCAAACCCACCGAATCCTCCACCACCGGGACCGCCGGGACCGCCGGGACCGCCAGGTCCGCCGGGCCCACCCGGTCAGAACAACCCTCCAAACCCGCCGAATCAACCAAATATTTGGGAAATTCTACCGCAGTTGGGTCTGGCACTGGGGCAAACACCAGCGCCAGTGCGTGAAACGACTCACAGTGGTCACCAAAGGGGACCAAACATTAGGTTACCGTGGTTTAGTGGAAAAGAAGACGAGCAAATAGAAAAGTATTTCAGGGAATTAAAACGACTGAAAGCTATCTATGACTGGTCGGACGCCCACCTCCTGAATATGGCGCTGTTAGGCCTAAAGGGAAGGGCCGACGACTGGGCAGGAGCGTTAGCTGAAAGTGAGAAAGACTCATTTGAGAAGCTAGAAGCCCAAATGACCAAGATCTTCGGTGATCGAAGAGCTAAATGGCAGAAACACGCAGAGTTCTGTGCCCTTAAACAAGGAAAGGACCAGAGCGTGATCGAATTTGCAGGTGTTCTGAAACAAAAGCAAGTTAAGGCAGAGGCGAGTGAAAGCATGATGTTAGCTGTGTTTTTAGAAGGATTAAAACAGGGCGTAGCCAGGCAAGTAGCTATACTGGACCCTAAGTCGTTCACCGAAGCGGTGGATTGTGCAACGAGACTAGAATCGTTGGACAAAGGCAAAGGGGGAACTAAAATATCTAATGCAGTGAGCGAACTGGCTGGAAGCCAAGAATCAGAGGAGACCGCGGCCCTAAACTCCATCTCCGAACGATTTGGAGTGGTGCTGGCCCGACTGGAGGCCGCTCCATGGTTCCAGAAACCAAAGCCAGGGCAAAGCGGGACTCCCCAGAGTGGTGGTAACTTTAAACAGCAAGGTTATGAGAGAAAAGATAGGTACGAAAACCAGAAAGGTGAAAGAAATTCAGATCAGAAGCCTAAATCCAATATCGCCCCGAACAGAGAGGCAGATAAGGGAAAGAATCTGCCAACTCAACAGAAAGTAGAGAGACCCAGGTTGCCTTTTGATGAAAGTAAGTTTTGTATCATTCACCAACAGCATGGTCACTCTACAGAAGCGTGCTTGTGGTTGAAGAATAGGTTGAGGGAAAAACCCCCGCGGATCTACAAAGATAGCAAAGCCAGTGGTACCGAACAAAAGAATCAGGGAAACTAGAGGAAGGGTCCGTTCATTCCACGATAGAATTAGGCGCAGTGGACGGACCGGCTAGGAGAGAGATAGGAGACGAAGCATTTTTCTTAACGTTAAGATTTGATGATCAGAAGGAGGTTAGATCTTTAGTAGACACAGGAGCGAGCGATTGCTTCATGTCCACCCAGTGTAAACGGCAGATCCCTAAACAATGCATTTTAGATGAATGGAAGGTATCGAAGGGAAACATCAGTTTGGCAGACAACTCGTCTCAAGTAATACTAGAACAAATTAGATGTAAGTTTTCAATTCAGGGATCGGTGGTCTGCTATGATTTCAACATAGTGGACGATCTATGCCACCTAATAGTAATCGGTAGAAACTTATTAACAGTGCTTCGATCAGATTTATCTCTACCAGGCGCAAAGATAGAAGTGTTTTGTGGAAACCCTATAGTCAGCAAAGAAACAGTGAAAATTCCACCGGGAAATGAATGCATCATACCGGTTACCACCCGAGAGCCGCTGGGATTAGACTCACCAGTGGCTTACTGCGCACCAGCAGTCACTGCCCCGGTCCTAGTGGAGGGGTGCGTGAATACGGTGGGAAGTCAGTGGTGGATCAAAGTCATGAATCCGCTAGATGAAATGCAAGAAATCACTCCCCAGGAAGTATTAGCTTTTGCAGAAGAATGCGCAGTGCCTGAGGTAAACCAAAATCAGATAGAAGAGTTCCTAGACTTGTGTTATCTAACTAAAACAGAGACCCCAATGTCCATCTGTAGGATTTCTGTAGAAGTAATGAAAGACGCAGTGCAAATGGAAAGCCAAACCTCTGAGGAGAAATCCCGAGGTAAAATGGATGAAAATGTAAGTAAAATAGATCTAACCGAGTCGTGCTTAAACGAAGAACAACAGGTAAGGTTTAGACAAATGCTTAATAACAACAGAAATGCACTAGCGTTCTCAATGGAAGAGTTAGGCCACTGTGAAATAGCGCCGATGAGAATCATTGTGGATGAGTCGCAGGGAGTCATAAGTTCTAGACCATACCGATACTCTCCACAGAAAATGGATATCATCGATGAACAGGTTAGGCAACTCATAGATATAGGTGTCATAGAGCCCAGCGAATCGGCGTGGCGAAGCCCGCTGGTGGTAGTGCAGAAGAAAGATGGCAAACCTAGGCTCTGTACAGACTTTCGCATGCTTAATCAAGTCACTTTTAAAGATAAATTCCCCATGCCCACGGCTCGCTCGCTTTTCCTATATATGGCTTACAAGAAACCCACTATGTGGACAGCTTTAGATCTGTTGAGCGGCTATCATCAGTGTGTAATCGAAGAAGACAGTAGAAAATATACCGCTTTTGAAACCCCGATGGGTGTGTATCAGTATAAGCGTGTACCATTTGGCTTAGTTGGCGCGCCTTGGCAGTTTACCAAAGTGATGGCCATTGCGCTAAAAGGGTTGATTCCAAGAACATGCTTAGCATATTTAGACGATGTAATCGTCTACGACACCACTTTTGACGAACACCTGGCGAGCGTTGAGGTGGTCCTCCAAGCTTTAGCGAGAGCCAACCTCAAATTGAAACCGTCTAAGTGTGAGTGGTGCCGCAGTGAAATTAATTTCCTCGGTCATGTAGTGAATGCCGAAGGGGTGGCTACACAAAAGGTCACCACAGAAAAGATCACAGCCTTTAACCGCCCGCATAATGTAAAGACCATCAAGTCCTTTCTGGGGCTATGTAACTACTACCGACCGTTTGTCCCTAATTTCGCCGATCTAGCAAAGCCTTTAAACCGGCTGCTAAAGAAAGAAGTCTATTTTGAGTGGACGGAGGCTTGCGAGGAAGCGTTTCAACAGTTAAAGAAACTGCTCACCTCGCCACCCTTACTAATCCATCCGGATATAGGAGGGCATTTCTATCTACTAACAGATGCATCAGACGCCGCGTGCGGTGCAGCGGTTTGTCACAAACTAGATGAAATCTACCTTCCGGTTGCTTTCTGGGGATGTACTCTCCGGGACGCCGAATTAAATTATTCGGTAACAGAAAAGGAGGCTCTGGCAGTAATTAAAGGCATTAAGAACTATGAGGACATGTTGCAGGGAGCTAAAATCACAATAGTGACTGATCACAAACCGTTGATTCCCCTGCTACAGAGTGCCTACAAAGCCCCGTCAGCCCGGCTGAGACGGTGGGCTTTAGCGTTATCAGATTTTGATTTTGAAATCATATATGAGCCAGGAGCGACTCATTTTCTACCGGACTATTTGTCTAGAGTCTATCATGAGCATGTCCCAGGTGAGGAATATGAGCCCGCTGTGGGATGTGAGTTATTTGAGGCCGAAGTTCAGGATGAAGAGCTTTCTGTGGCTACGGTATTAAACGCGCAACTCCAAGATGCAGAGTGCGCGCAATTGATAGACTACCTGCAGGACGGAGACCTACCGACAGATCCCCTTGAAGCTAGGCGAATAATGGACCAAGCTGATTTTGTAGGAATGGTAGCACCGGGGGTACTATGTAGGTTCAACGTCAAAAGGTATAACAAACACCAAGACCAACTGGTCAGACTAAAACCCCGTATGATAGTTCCAGGAAAGTTAATTCCCAAAGTCCTGAGACTATTACATAATGACATCTTGGCTGGGGGACATGTAGGGATCAGTAACCTCACTACCAAAATCTCTGATAAATTCTACTGGCGGAACATGAACGCCGACATAGTAGACTATGTGAAAGCTTGTGAGACCTGCTCTCTGAGGAGACGGGCTCCGCATTTCAAGGCCTTAGCTAAGTCTTGGGAGAGACCAACCCGACCCTTTGAGGTGGTACAGTGTGATTTCATCGGGCCACTAAAGAGGGCTAGGGATGGGTCAAAATATATCATGACCTTCATAGACCTACTAACAGGTTGGCCGGAGGCTTTCACCACGAAAGACTCCACTGCGCAAACCGCGGCCAACTGTTTCCTAACCGGGATAGTGTGTCGGTATGGACGGGTAAACCGTCTGCACACAGACCGGGGGGCGGCTTTCCTCTCAGGGCTATTCAGGGAAATCACCACACGACTAGCGTGCAAACAAACGTTCACTACCGGGCGAATGCCGACTGGCAACGCTCGAGTAGAAAGACTACATAAAACCATTGAAAACCTGATTGCTTATTATATCCCTGACGACCACTGTAACTGGATCGATCTACTTCCCATTGCATTATGGACAGTTAGATCCACAATCAGTGTACGGTCGGGATACAGCCCGCACACCCTGCTGTTTGGCAGAGATCCAATCAGTATGGGAATGCCTGAGCAGGGAACAATTCCTGAAACGCTGAACGACTGCGAGTTTTTCATGCAAACCAAGGATAATATTGCTATGTTTAGGAATATGGCTGAAAGGGTAGTTCAAAACTACGAAAAAGATCTGAGGCTGCGAATTGATGAGCGAGCGCGGCCCACTCAGATGTACGAAGGTGATATGGTATACATGTACGACCCTTTAGCTAGTGAAAATAAAGCGTCTAAGTTCTCAAACAGGTATACTGGGCCATTCAGGGTAATTGAAACAAAAGGAGACCACCTTGTTAGACTAGTGTCTTTAAAAACTGGAAAACAGGTCCCACATCTAGTAAACATTTCAAAACTCAAACCTGCACATGGGCCTTGGTCCCCCGCTGTCCCTCATAACATTCCCAAAATGGTGAGAGAAGCGAAAATCACTAACTCAAAAGGGGCAGATCCTGACCGAAACCCTGAATTGCATCACACTCCGACGGGTGAAATCGCTGAGGAAGATGGCGAAATAAGGGGTGCTGAGACTGAAAACTCAACGGGAACGACCGGTCCCCGTGAGCATGATGCAGTTCCTATGACCAGGAAGGTACCTACACAAAAACCCGGTCCAAGTCCCACTGATTTAGCAGAAACGGATGGGCAAATCACTGATGGTCAGGGCACCAGTGCAGACACCGCGCTGTCAACAAACTTATCCTTTGTTCCTAATAAAGCCGCCTGTGAACGGGGAACAGCTGGCGCTAATGAACAGAGGAAACGCAAACGAGCTAAACGAAGGGGCAAAAGCCAGCCGTTGGAGGGGAGATCCCCTCCAGGCAACAACAAGCCCATAAAACTACCCTGCGGTGATGTGCCGATCTTGGATACATCGGAACAGAGCCCAGAAAAAACAGTAAAGGACCATGTCCCGACGAAAGGTGGCTATAACCTACGTCGGAACCGCCGCCCTAACTACGTCGCTCTGTCCAACGGCGGGAAGAGCGACGACATGGATGATTAATGCAGGAAATTTAGCCGCCCTGTGAAAATAAAGGTTCGGCGGAGCGGCACCGTTAGCATCAGCGCTAATGGAACAGGTGGTCTACCTCACGGCCACCTCGCCGCGCCCAGGGGCGTGGCAGAAAGGGAGGGCGCGCACACCAAGAGAGATGTCAGTGGTTTGGCGTCATCTCTTGGGACCGGATGCAAGCGTTCCCCCCCCCACCTGAAACAAGATACAGCTCCAAATATGGAGACGGCATGGACAAGCGGATCGGTTATAATTTCGTGGGATCCGCGCCGATCCACCAGTCGGTCCGCAACTCTGCTCCTAGACGGTCGCCTCTGCTACAGGTGATTGTGCGCACAACCCAGCCCGGGAGGAAACGGAGATAGATATTGATTCTATCTCTGAACGGAAGTTGGAGATAGAAATTGTTCAACTTCCGACTTCTCCTGGAAGGAGCAGAAAGAGAACTTAGCTGGGACACTGATCCACCGACTCATGGGGAACTGTCTAGCCCTCCGGCCACATAGCAATCCAAAGGGAACCACTACTTTCCCTGCGGACACGGAGGGAAGGATCATCGTCCCCCTGAGAAGGAAACGGATTAGCCGCCCCCACCAGAGGGCGCTACCTACCAAGGGAAGGTTCGTTGGGCCATTCTTTTAGGATTTTACCAAATGAAAGAAAAGACAGTCGAAAAGGAGAGTGCTAGGAAACAACCGGCTCAGACCCTTAGGCGGTGGAGTTGGCCGGGCCGGGGGGGTGTCCGTCCGGACTCAACCGACGCCGGGATTGCCCGGAAGAAGCCAAGGACACCAGCCCGGCGGCCCACCAGAACGACCACAGGCGGAGCCAAGAGGTCCGCTAAATCGGCTCCAGCCAAAAAGAAGACAGCAGATAAAGACTTCTACAATTTATCTGAGGTGAGTGACTCGGAGCCCGAGCCAAGGCTAACGGCGTTGGCCAAGCCGGTTCAGAAGGAGGAAGCGGCCAACCAACCGGTGCAGATTCAGGCCGGCTGGTTCTGGGACCTTACGCAACCACTGTTCCAACTATTTGAGACTGTTGACGAAATTAGGAGGACAGTAGGACTGGATGTGCCAAAATCAAACAAACAGTTAGCTGAGATTAAAACTCAGGTAGCTCCTTTTATTCAAAGGACCACACAAAACTCTAAATGCGTCAAGGAAAGTACCAGCCTACAAACAACACGAGGCGGCCGACCTCTGCCCACTCTGGAAAGGCGATCGGGAGGGGAACATCTAACCGTCGCCGCTCCAGGACTAAAAGTGGAGGTGGCACCCGTTCAACACGCGCCAACCCCACCGGTGGGGAACGGGCCAGCGGGAGCTCCCCTCCTCCACCACTTGCAGCCTGCGGACCCCGCTTGTTTAGACTTGAGCAGCTTGACAACGAGCTGCAGCGCCAATCCCTCACCACTGCTATGGAACCAGCAGCAGTGGACGCCAACCAGCCAGCCGGGGGGCCCACTGTGGCCGAGCCCACTTCCAGCGACAAACCCACCGCAGGTACCGAACCCATACCCCTCGAGCCAACCGTCGTACAATCCAACGGGGGCCGTTTCGGACTGGAACCTACTAGGCCAAGACCCCTCAGAGCAATGCGCCCCTCGTCCTGCGAACGTATGAGAGGCTTGAGAATCACGGTCACCAAGGACGAGAGCGGGATCATCAGGCGAGTGGTAAATGACAACGGGCAAAACCTCTACGAGCATGTCCCAAACTAAACAGACCAGAGGACCCGGGAGGAGAGCATATTTCGGCGCATGAATGATAGTAGTGCGCAGGAAAATAAGGTAACTTTGCTGTGAACATGTTTTAGATAAACTGCAAAATTAACTCTCTCAAACTATCGCTAAGGCCAAAACAAAGACAATGAAGTGGCTAGTGCTGTTCGTATTAGCTATAATAGGGGGCATTAGGGGAGTGCATAATGACTCCAACCCACCTGAGGGGCTAGCCCCTAACGCTGAAGTGATAGCTTTAGAACAATATGGAGTAGTGTTAAAACCAGGGAAGTTAATGTCCACCGCGGATATAACACACGTCCGACAAGGCTTCCTAATCACTATTCCAAGGAGGCGCTCCTTCAACAAGGCTACCTTTGGCCAGGTCTGTCACCGATATCTACAGGGAGGAGACGCCCTCGATCGGGCCTGCTACCATATCAGGTCGCTGGTCAATTGGATGGATCAGACGTCGCAGGCGCTTAAGGGTCGGTACCGAGAAGTTCTTAATGAAACCTTAAGTTCCCTAATAAAGAACACTCAACAAGACCTTCAAAATCAAGAGTCGGAGTTAAAATCAGGTGGAAGGGTCAAAAGAATGAAGAAGTTGCCCACAATGCTGGACGATCCAGGATGGCCGACCTTTCCTCTTCCAACCTCTTGGAATCAAGGGCTGGCAGCTGATGTCAAATATAACAGAGAATTGATTAGAGTATTGCAAGAATCTTCGAACCAAATGATCGAAGACTTGGCTCTGATGAATGAAAAACATGACGAGGCTGTCGAAAAGATTAACCATGTCGTGATAGGCCTACTGGACAATCTAAGATCACTAAATAAGGCACACAACACGACTCGCCGGAGGATGAAACTCGTGCAACATAAGGTGGATTGGATGGAACTGTACCTGAATATGATACCGGTCGCTCTGGAAGACAAGTTAGGAGAGATGGTGTATCTTCAACTAATGGTAGAACAAACTCGCGTGTTCAGGAAAGGTGTACAGCGCCTGACGCGGGGCCAGCTGACTATGGACTTGGTACCCCGCCAATATATGGTCGGAGCGGTCCAGGAAGTGAACAGATATCTGAAGGGGATCCACCCCAGGTTCCATGTCGCGTTCACAGATCCTTCCTTCTATTACGAGAACAGTCAACCTTCGTTCAAATTCAATGAAACCACTCAGGAATTAATAGTGTATGTAAGGGTGCCTGTGGTGGCTGATGAACATTTGTTCAGGGTCTACGAAGTACTAACTTTTCCTGTGCCAGTGACGGTTAGGGGGCGACTTAAGAAGGACGCTCTCCAAATTGTTAACCTACCCAAAAGTGTCGCCATGTCCATGTCCCGCCAGTATTACGTACCATTGGCTAGTGGCAGTTGGTCAGGTTGTTATGGACAGACCATCACGCTCTGTAAGGATCTACCCTATATGAAAAAGATTACAGACAACACCTGCACTGCTGCGCTACTGAGGCGCGACGACCTAGCGATCCGAGAAAAATGTGAGCTGGACTATCTACTGGAAGCAGACTTCGGAGAGATGGCAGTGTACCTAGACGACGGAGATATGCTAGTGGTCAGCGCCGACACCAGAGGCCAAATGATTTGCAGAAACCAGCCTGCGGTCGGAGTGAACATAGAAAATTACGCAAGGGTTCAGGTGGAATGCGACTGTGCATTCCAAACACAAGGAGCGTGGATACCGTATAGCTTGCGAAATTGTGACCGGCACACCAGGATCACCACGGTTGTGTACCCACATAATGACCTGTTGGAAGCAGCAAGTCGTGTGAAGGGGTGGGACATGAATTTCACAACGTCCAAAAACGAACCCACTATGTTAGAGTCAGACCCTATCCCTGAAACAATTAGGAAAGACCTGCTGGAAATCGAGGAAAGCCTGAAAGTCAAAATACCTGTGACCTCCTTGGCCAAACGAATACAAAAACACCGTAAAGACTTGGCCAAGGGTATCAAGAAAGCGACTGACCGTTACGAGGTAGAGAAACACGCCCCGTGGTTCTCTATAGGTAACTTCGGAGGCGGTTTTGGTCTCCTCACCATCTTCTGCATAGTGGTAGCTGTGACAATTATTGGATGTATCCTTTGGAAGTGCTGGCGGAACCATCAAGGCAAGGCTGCCCTAGCCGGACTAACCATGACTTTACCTCGGGCCATGGCCTTGGAGACGGCGGACCCGGAGAAACTGTTGCACCGTGAAAAGGCACTAACTGGGTGTCCAGACGCGACCGCCAACCCCACTGCAGTGGCAGTGCTTGCTATATTATTAGCAGTACTAGTCATCGCTATAGTGGTCCTCGTGTGGCGAAAGTGGAGAAATATTAGAAGAAAGACTGTAGATGGGTTGTACGTACAGTTTGCCAATCCACATATGATAGAAACAATCTTCCTAGGCGAACTGGCCATGCCTTCAGACCACACTTATACGGAGGGCTATGTGCTCATTAGGGATCTACTGGTGACCCAGCTGTGTCTGAAATATACTCTGACAGTTACCTGGGGGGCGCAGCTGATGGGAGCAGCGACTAGACCTGGACAACATCCATCCAAGGTGCCACTACCAGACACCCTGAGGGTATCTAAAAAACTAGCCCGGCTAATGATGAGCAATTTAAAATACAATACCAGGGCCAGGCTACTGAGATATTCCTCAGGGCTAGCCACTCCTGTACCAATGGGAGTACCGCGCCTCATCGACGCAGGCTGGTCCGATATCGGAGCGGACTGGCCTCAACCGGTGATGGGACATGGAACAATGCCTAACGCTCCTCCTAGATCGACCACGCCCACCTCAACAACGACCGGAACAGGATCTGCCCGAAAGACAATAAGGCCAGGGACATCCGAAATAGATCCAGGAACGGTTTATGAAGTTATCATATGACAATGTAACGAGTGTTAAAACCTGATCTAGTGCTGTACAGGTAAAATTGGTGAATTAATAACACAAAGGTACGAATACTAAAACTAAAATGTTACAGGAAGTTCGCTGGGCAATACCTGTTTGGGTAGGTAGGGTTCTGTTGACTAACCTGATCAATAAGGATTCACCAGTCAGGGAAACCTGGGTCGGGTAGGCTGGTCCAACCGTCTCTCTATGGACCCATGGGTTATCTAAATTTCTCTCAAGTCGAGTGTCCCATGCCCGGTAGCCTAGCTCAACACTCTCATTGTTATCGATTTGGCAACTCTTTTAAAGTAGGGAACCATTTGGAACCGATCCAAGTGTCGCGAAATTTTAGCATTTAAAAAGATACTCAAAATTCTGTATAAAACCTAAGAGCGCTCAACGGGACCAATGCTCCCAACGAGCGAAGTGAACTTCCCCAAGCAGGTACCATCTACACCTGACCCCTGTGCTGTTGTTACCGCTGGGATCGGGCTGCAGTACGGGAGTCACTTGGGGAACGCCACTGTCTATTCTTTAGCATGCTTACATATATAATCTTCTCAAAGATGAGGGGGCTGCACAAGCAGCAGGAGCCTGCCCACATGCCTGGTGTCAGTGGTGCCTGACAGGAGGCAGGACGTTGGGGTTACGCGTCACTGACGCTGCGAAGGGCACTGGGGTGGACGCCCGACCATGGCAGTCACTATGCCCCGGGTGGATTGGCTCCTGACAAGCGGTCTCCTCATCACAAAAAAATCGACGAGTAGAAAGAAATTTACCTAAAAACTGAATAGATAAAGCAACCCAATACTCATTTAACTAAGAGCCCTTCCTCAGGGAATTCTGGGCAAGTTGTGATAAGAACATATGAACGCAGAACAGCTAATAACATTCTCGGGGGGAACGCTCTGTGACAGCACACGAGAGTACCTTAGACGTGGCTCGTTTGCTCCTAGTATAGACACGCTGCAGCGGCAAGGATATGTGCAAATCCTGACAAGGCGTGCTATATTTGGGAGCTATAGCGGAGGTCACAAGGAAATGTAGTTACGGGACAACGGCGAATTGGTGACATTCACAGGGTGCTCGGCTCTCTCTCACCATATTGCGACTCCATCAAACTGGACAAGCCATCCCTGGGGGGGGGGGAGAAGCTGTAGCGAAAACTCACAAGGCGGTGGAGCGAGGTGCTGTCCTTATTAATAGCCCCGTCGTCTTGGTTATGTGTAAATGACCACCGGATCACCGTATGTCTTAGGTCAAAGGATCCTGACTTTAACATAAAAAGTCAGGATCCAACGACAACTAGTATCAAGAAGAAAGAAAATAATGAACAACTGCCCATAATTCAAGACTAAGTTATTTAGACCACTTTTAGACCAGTTTTAATCGGGACAGAGACAAAACGGCAAGAAGTCAAGTTTCGACCCGGGTAAAAAAATTAGAAATAATTAAAATTAATAAAGGAAATGAGCGGCTTCAGAGCTGACCGCCGTCGAGGAAAAGAAAATAAATGAATGAAAATTAGTCTTGACCGCCGTCGTGGCGCTTAAAGTATCCAGGTCTCCGCTCAACAGTTGAGCTGAAGAGGGGGGACATGGAATGCTGATTCCCTGATGAACAAGCTACAATAAACTTGGTTGACACCCAGAGCTAATAAGTTTACCCGATCTATTAGAAAGGAGCTAAAAGTTCTAACTCTGTCTTTAGCACTACCTATCCCTGCCCTGCATGCGCATAGTTAGGATAAGCTGGGGGCGGAGTCTTTTCAGGAGTAGTCTTGACTCTCCACAAGAAAAACGGGCATAGACCTGAACAAAGGACGGGTTTAACCTTGTACTGTACTTCGGTAAAGGCCCGACTTACTAGGTGCTGTCTGGAAGTAAGTGATCTAAGGAGATGCATTTACACATCTCTATAATTTAAAGGGGGTGTAGGCTGCATATTAAAAAAAAAAAATATATGCAGTCTGCTCCCAATTATAACAATGGAAACTCGGTGCTACCCATTCTGGTCCTATGAATGGGAGAGTACCGACAAACCACGTGTAACTAATGAGGACCGGGAATCAGATCAGAAATGAACCTGAATCTGAGACCCGATCCTCTGGTGATAACTAATGAGGAACGAATAATCTCAACCTCCCTTGTACAGTTAGTACTTAATGTCCTTTAATGACATTTATACCTCACGGAATGAAAACGCTACCCCCACCGCTTGTCATGTTGGTTTTTCCCATGTGATGTAGAGTATAGGGTAGACAGTGAGATGTTACTGTTAACATAGGTATAATATCTATTCAGTGAACCGTTTGGAGTTAGTGGCGCACCCGTTTGCATTGTCAGAAGGGCGCCACTACCCAATATAAAGTGGAACTCGGTCTTCAAACCCCAGGCTGAATGTAGGGGGTGAACGCCGAGCTACCACCTGTAACTAGCAGAGAGAGAAGGAATTTTGTCGTAACATAATCATTCAATAAGAACAAACTGTGGTTTTAAAGCGGATGCTTCACAAGATGGAGTCAAATATGTTAGAACAGTTGTCACCCTTGAAGGGGGTGTTAACTTGTTTACGAATAAATCCTTGGAGTGTATTGGGTAGTTATTCTACCACACTGTACAGAAAGAGTGTTATCAAGAGTATTGACTCTTGTAAAAAAAAAAAAAAAAAAAATGACCTCTTAAGGTAAACCACCAGGGATCCAATTCCTATCATTATTCTTATCTCCCCATGAGGTCGGTTAGGGAATCTGAGCGGGACAGTTTTGCATCACATCTCGGGCACTCATGGAGCCTTAGCAGATGGATGTTCTTGTAACGGCTCAGCCCCGACCTGTGGGCATAGGCTTCCACACATTCATCGCAAAGATATCACTGTCTGAGATGTTTGGCAATCTCAGGTACTGATAAGCGTGGCTTCTGCGTTCAATGGAACGGCGCCTACTAAGGCCTGATCTATGAACGTACGAACTCCCGCAGTGTTCACACATGTATCTCTGCTTGGGACGCTTGGTAATATTTGTGGTGTTGGTGCCTTTCTAGCTCTTAATAAGGATACCATTCCTTCTTTCACAATGACACATACAGAATCTTCATCTGGGAGTTCATTCAGTGTCTTAGAGACTTCATCTCGGTCTCCTCACAGTAGTATTTTTTCCTCTTCGAGACGACTCTGAACATTAATACTCACTCTAAAACTTATTCTAACACGATGACACTGACGAAGTCTTGCTGTTAGACTAAAATATGGGATGGGTATCTGTGGCCTTCGCCACTACATCTCAAACTTACCAGGAGTCGCCAACAACTCGTTGGACGGCTCCACCTATGGTGTCGCCTCACGTGACCGACACGTCAATATTTCTTGTACCCTGTAAGGGGAACTACTCATCAAAGAATTCTGTCACAGCCAATCTAATGCTGGGAAGTCTGGACCAAAATACTTGGTCACCTACTGTCACCTAAACTTACCAGGGTGAACACCCTAGGAAGCGCTTGTTACCTAGGGCACCCCATGTGAATTGTTTCCAATGTAGACATTTACATTAATGTCCTGCACGGGAACGATAAGACTAAGAATTCTGTTATGACAAAGATAGCACTGTACGAATATCGACCAGAATGTCCGGTCATCTCTATAAATCTATTGGGGCAGGGCCCAAATTAACAGGTAATCGTAATACAATAACATTTAAAGCCAACACGGCGCAAACTACCCACACACACTGAGAGCCTGCTTGAATCGGTAATGTCAACAAACCACTAGTTAGGAAAACCTCCTATTATCGCCCAACCACGCGCGAAGTAAAATGTTTGATCATGTTCGCCTAAGCTATTCCCCCCACTAAAGTAGTAAGCCGAACGTTATTCAGTGTCCAGCCGTGTCACCTCATTTCATTTACATCGCCCTAACATACCACAGGACCTGGAAAAGATAATAAGTTTAGTACGCAAGATCCTAGTTCTCAGCCCGCGTCCACCATCTTGAAATCAAAAGTAAACACTAGGTGGCCACCCACGCTACCCGTTACTAAAATCACCAGCGAAACACAGTTTCTGGTTCCGGGAGTGACATCAGCTTCCGGAATACAACCACGTGAAGGCGAGCCGAGAACCACCAAGAAGAATTTGGCCAACAATCTCCTTAAACCCTACGGGTTAGTAGCCTGCCTAACATGCAAAGAACAATAGAAAGAAGGCTGTACTCACCAAGTCTCGGAGCGGTCTGGACGAGGGGCCGTCTCTACGAGGAGGGCGGTGTCCGACGACAAGCCAGCAGGGCGGTGAAAGTGTCTGTGTCATCCCATAAGAACAGTCTGGAGCTCCATCGAAAGTGTGATCTGCTCCTCTTGGATATATGAACTTAAGTGTACCAATCACTGGCCGGGAATTGGACCGGCAGAATTACTTGGCGGAACCAACCCGGAAAATTAAGTGTCCTAATCACAGGCCGGGAATTGGACTAAAAAATTACTTGATGGGAATCACCCCGGAATTAAAATATATACACGGGGGGGGGGGGGATTGAGTGCCGGCGGTCTAATGAATAACGGGCAACCGGACAAAGACCCGGCCCAGGGCCCGGGCCCAACGGCGTAACACCCGGGTGGACGGCATATACCCGTCTTCCAGTTCGCGGAAGTCATTGACGGTCATAACACCGTCAGCCACTACCTTGGAGAGGTGGAGGGCATGACCGGTGTTGACCGTCGGCACGTTGAACCAGTCGTTCGTCCTTTTGACTTCGCGGCTAATCCTGGGAATGATGCGGTTAAGCCACCGTTGCAAAGATCCGTCGCTGTCCGTGCGCGCCCAACTGCGGGCATCAAAGCCCGAGGGGGTCGCGAGGATGAGGGTCGCTGGAGCAGGGTGGGCGTGTAGATTCATAAAGGCACGAGTAAAAAGTTCAGCGTAAAAGTTGACAACTGCGTCCGGGTTAATGAACAAAGGAAGATATAATCGTAGGTCCGTGTCCCAGGTTAGAATGTCAAGTAAATTCGTAATCACTATTAACACGTCGTCGGGATACATCAGGTGGTGAGCAAACGCGAAGCCCGCCAGCTCCGCCGTCGTGGCCTCTTCGCTTGGAAAAACCACGTAGATGTGTTCCGTGTGGTTTTGTATCAGATCAGGGTAGTCCTGGACGCCCGCCTCACGTTCGGTGCAAAAGATGGCAACGCGAACCATACTGGGTGATGTTGCGAAGAAATAAGAGGTGACACTGAAGACTAAAGAAAAAAACACGTCTTGACGCGTTAAAAATACCGCCGGCACTGATTAAAATGACGTCAAAACGAGGCTAATTTGGGAAACCCCTTTTTGATCCAAAAGATCCAAATTCTGAAATCGGCTAGCATGATCAATACATCGTATAATTTCTTATAAAATCTGTGCTAAACTAAAGTTTAGGTCCCCAACCAACATAATCAAGCGACAGAATTAATTCATATCGGCCCAAAATATCAGGTCGAACCATCAAACTTGCAAATTTGTTCGAAACAGAAATTTGCCATCCGGGCGCTTCGCGCCTGGAGGATCCAAATCGAGGTCAAAACCTTGGAAGGGAACTCTAGTCAAGCGTCCCGCTAAGTACACATGTACTAAGCATGACTGGTGGGCGCGCGACGCGGATGGTAATATTTACTAGACCTAACTGCATAATGTTGCTAGATCAGATGCAGGGACCTTGTATTTATTGTAAATAATGTTGTTATGGTTGAAGTTTGATTGAAATTTGACACGCATTGTATAATGAAATTCGTTCGTTCAAAAATGTCCGAATCATCTGTATTGACTTATGTTGTGTTAACTTGTTCTGAAATTAGATTTGATGTGTACTTGTTACTCTTAAAGGGTTAAGACAACTTTACACTGTATATATGTTGAGTTCTGTTGACTTGTGTTACAAATCATAAATATCAGAAACTGTACATGCATGTACTAAGTCAAAACTGAATTGGTCACCTTATGCACGGGTGTCGTTATCCCTAGGCCTTAATATGGGCTGACAATTCTGTGAACTCACTTTGTCACCTTATGCACGGGTGTCGCAATCTTTAAATCTTAAAATAAGCTAACGATGCTGAGAACTTACTTTAATGTACAAGGCACGTACTAAGTGAATACCTAAGATGACGAATACTTCATCCTCTAAAATTGACTTTGTCATTTTGTAACCATGATTATGTCATCATTTACGTTGTTATCCAAATAATCATGTTATCAATTTTTAACACTTACCTTGTCATTTTATGAACGGGTTCTACTAACCTTGAGCTTCAAGATGTGGAAATCAACTCAATGAATAATTTCACTGTGAATTTGTGTTGAAACCGGATCTACAAATCTATTGATACTGTGTTGAATGTACCACGAGAGTCAAGGCCACCCCACCATGGTTTAACAAATATATCCAATCATCAAAATTGGGAGTTCATTATATTCATTTGGTTTGAGCTATGTCGTCCACCTCCTTAAACTCAAACACCTGACCGCCGTCGAATGTACTAATGGCTTAGTACTTTTAATATATTGTCATGGTATATAATCCAACAAGGATCAGGCTTAGCAAGTCTACTTCTAGTCTAAATATCTTGCGCTCCTAGCGCCACCTGTTAACCAGTATAAAAGGTGTTGCAAGGTAGAGAGCGAGCAGTTAGTTGGTTAGAAGTTAGTAGTCACTTAGTTTAGTGAGAACATCAGCTAAATATGTTTAGCCAAGGAGTTATACTTGGAGTAAGTTCATCGGCTCCGTGTAACAGACTGGAGTTTACCAATACCCATTACCTCGGACATAGGATTGTGATAGAGCTGAATACTAGAATGGTCTAGAAGGTGTTGGAGCAACTCGTGTTCTAAATGTGGTTGATTGCTGATAGGAGATGGGAGGTGGACTGATGAAGACTTATACATGGTGGCTTTGACTCAGGATGAGATGTTTATTGAATAAAAAACCCTTTCATATTAAGAAGCTCCCTCATCGTTCATTTCTTTTGAACTATTGGGAAGTGAACGGACAAACTTTAAACGCAGTCTGAATTACTCAGGCATTCTGGAATAAACACTCATGAAGACTTGGATATACACGAACCTTACGCAGTCTTAAATGAACTTTAACAATAGTTCAAAATCTAATGGTAAAGAAGCCGATTTTCTTTAGCTGTATGCCAAGAGCATTGAAACTGCCATATAATATGCACAATCTAATACAAATAGATTGTAAACAATTCCGCTTTTAAAGTAAATTACCTATGATTGATGGGTTCCATTTAAAATTAAATTAAGAGAGATATTAACAGGCATTTTAGATTTTATAGGAACAGATCGGAATCGCTAGTTAATGGGAATTCGTCCATTGAACGGAAAACAAAATGCAAGTAATCGTAGAAGTACCAAAAGCACCTGGAAATGACTGAAGTTAACCGACAAGTGCTACCACTTGATGGTCAAAGCATTTGTTATTTTCTCAACTTCATGATACCGAGTATGTAACATTGTCTTTGCTTTCTCTGAGTCTGCTCCCTCTAACCACTCGGTGTAAAGACGGTCCGCATGTGTTGCCGTCTCCGGGTTAGCCACCCTAACACCTTTGTAGATATCTGAGACTCGTGCTAAGAGGTCCTTCGTCGTCTCCTCTCCCTCCGGTCGAATCTGTCCACCGCCATTCAGACATCCTAAGGAAAAGGAAGGAAATTTAGAACTAACTAGAATGGCATCATCTAGATATCAATGTTTGTACTGCTGCCAGGCCTGTTCTTTAAAACAGAATTTATCGTGAGGTTATAAATTATCATCACTCATAAGCTTAAGGATCCATGTGTTTGATTTATCGGCGATACCTTTCCAACCAAAATCATTTAAAGCCTCTATGGTTTCTGTTATCATTATTTCTATAATAGATGGTCGCAAGCAGGTGCGAGTACCCCCTTTACGAAGAAGAAATTAGCATTTTCCCTCTGACGCTAGCTGTGAGAGTCAAACTAAATACTCAAACGCATGTGCTGTAAATGAGGTTAAGTGTTCTTACCAGAGGGGCATGCCATGACTTCGACGAATTGGTAGGAGCACTTTCCACGCTTCACTTTCTGGACAATGTTCTGGATATTTCTGAATCCGTAGGCTAATGCAAACTTCAAAACTGGCTTATCGTCTATCTCCAACACAACCTCCTGGAAGTCCTGGTTTCTGAAAAGTTCCATTGAATATTGTCACTTTAAGTATCATTATCGCGGGTAATTAAGAGTAGGGGTACGCACTTACAATGTGGCTCTTAATAGAACCGACAACTATATTTTTTGCAATGGACTTCCAACGAGATAATACTGATTTTATTTCTGTTGGCAATGACGAATTCTTTGAATTTATTTTTGAAAAAGATTTTACAAACTTAAGCATCACATTTGGAAAACCTAGTTCAAAACAAGATATTTTTCAACAATATGCCTGAATAAATTGCAACCACAAAAATATTAGTTCCCGCACCATGAAAAACATATATTTTCTTCTGCATCTTATTCTCCCAACAAACAGTAGCAGTGTGCTCGACTAACCTCATGACTCGGTAAGTCACCTCTTCCAACGTCGTCGAGAACAGTTCCCGAGCTGCGTACTTAATGACGTGTTCCAGGTACCCACCCGAACCCCCGCCGGCGTGATTCGTCACCTCCTCACCTGTACCTATGCTGAAATGTAAGAACTATAATCAGAAAACTAACCTAGTGTTATAATTGATGCGGAGGACGTATTCGAAGAAACAATAGCACTGTAAAGGGATACCGTTAATTGGTTTTGGTGAAGACGTGGAGGGAGTTGAGCTAGGATCGCTGTTACCACTTCAAGATTCAAGTACAAACGCATGTTGGTTTGTGCGATTTTAACATGATTATTTGTACATCGAGTTTAATCTTAGGGAAAGGATTTAATGACCTTTCACTTAGACATATAGGCCTACCTGATTACCAGCAAATAAACATTAAAAACTAAGAAATATTTGAGGAAAGAATTTGTAACAATTACATGGAATCGAGGGTCTGGGATTCTATGTCGCGAAGTAATAATCCTTCTTGTTGTAACATCAAATCAACTTCCGCTGCAATGACATGGAATTATGTTAGTGTCATCATTTTTTTTTTTATTTAAAGACAAGCATTCTTTCAATCCTTAACTAAAAGGCAACTGACACTGGTTAGGAGGAAAACCCTGAAGAACGTAAGCGTTTCACGTAGCAGTACTTCATGCTCACTCAGTAATACATTTAGTATCAATCATATTTTCTAAGTGTATGCGCAGTTTGTACACATGTCTTGGAGGATTCAAATCTTCTTAAAGATATATCAAAAGAGCCCAAGTTATGCACATGTTTTTCAATTCCCAATGATTATATAAAATTTACAAACAAACCTGATGTTATAACACAATCAACATCCCGTGTACTGTACAAGTCGTTGTAGAAGTCTTCTCGGGAAGCTTCAAGCTTCTTGTCGTAGCAAGGCATGACAGTAACATGGTACACTTGGTTTGGTTTACGGTTCATCAACTCTCCAAAGTACTCTTTTACAAGCGAACCCATCATCTGTTGAGGTGACTTGGTAGTAGAAATGTGTGGTAGAACGTAAGATCCATGGGTTTTCTCAGCATAGCACACCCAACCTGCAAGGAAATAGCTTGCTGTTAAGAAGTATACATTATGTATTCGTGGATAACCACTTGATGTCGTGTATCTATAATAATATATTTTGATATTTAGGAATGACTTATTTTCAATGTAATCTGTTGAGATCTCATCTATCTTTATGTCTATAAATGCCCTTTGATCCCTTTGACCCCAGAAACCGTCTCATAATCATATGGTAATCACATGGATTAACTTACCTGGGCACGCTGACGCTAACATAGGCAACGCTGTTTTATCATTATCTTTTCGTTTGTATCTCCCGACGAATTCTTTACAGCTTTCTATCAAACTCAGATCGCGTGCAAATGTCGTATCAAAAACATAATCGGCACCTGTAGAGAAAAAGAAATAGCAATTAAACCAACTATTTTTGACGCACAAAATACTTGCATGAATTCTCAAATACGATCAGAGACGTATCATTATTTATATACGAGCATAATTTCTCTAAAGCTTTCCTCCCGACTTACCAATATTTTTGAAGAACGATGTTAGTTTTCCTGCAGTCTCCTGCGATGTAAGTTGGTACTTTGCAGCCAGTGAGGCTCTTGACTGAGGTGACACCGAAACGACAACTAACATCGAGTCACCGCCCTCCTAAAAATCAGTAAAAACGGGTAAATGAAATCACAGTTCCGTGTGATGCAACTGCAAAGGATCATTGTTTGAAAGCAATTCTCTCCAGTAAGATCTTTCAATTACATTTCATTTGGTGTAATACATTTTGATGGATGAGCTAAAGAACACCTCAATGTTACTAAAGAATACATACAAAATAACTTACATCTTTCAGCTTTTTGTTCTCAGCGAGGACTCGGTAGAACTCGACTTGACTTTGCTGCGTAATAAGAACACTTTCTGCTGATGTGATACAACCGGAGCAGGCAAGACAATCATTGAGGGTAATCTGCGCCTTTTCCAGCTTTGTTTCTCCTCCATCCTATACCGTGAATTGAAAGAACAGAACATGATAACTGAGAAATATATATACAGGTGCAAAGAAACTTGTTGATGGACTTATTTAACACTCGTAATTATAAAACGTATAATTGAAAGATTATTGAAAGAGAATTATTTATCTAAATAAGATAACAAACATATATATTGAAAAACGTATAAATTTACCTGTCCAATGCCGACGTACGACCCATCTTCTTCTATCTTTATTTTGGCCGTTTGACCTGGTCTTCTCTCCACCTTTACAGGCTTTATGCATTCCTATAATGGGAAAATGTATATAAAAAATGACAATGGAGAAGCTCAAGTCACCAGATTCTTTAAATGTGTTTTTGGGATGATCAAAGCTTGAGGACAGGTGTGCAGAGAGCCAAGTCAAGAAACCTTTGTTTGAATTATTAAAATCAACAACTGCATTTTTATATAATATCTCTGAATTTGGTAACATTTCAAAGCAGAGACTGACATATATTCACATGTTCTTTCCTGGTACTGATTTTAATGTTGAAAATGAACATTTTCTGGGCTTTTACAAATGTTTACCCCATCAAAAAAAAACAAAGAGCTCGGAAAAAGACAGATTACACAATAATGTAGGCACCTAAAGGTAGGTGGGCGGACTTATGCACACCTGTCAAAATGAGGGCAGCAGTAGATTGAGCGAGTAGTGTGAGTAGAGCAGGTGTCATGAAAATCGGTCCCCCTACAACTGAGCATGCTCAGACAGTTGGGTAGGAATGGATGAGTTAGGGTTTGTGTTGAACATGGAGAGACATACATTCTTGGGGGGGGGGGGGGGGATTTCATTCTTTTTGTAATATTTTTAACTGCAATGATAGACTGGGTGCTCATCTTAGCCAAAATTTAATGAATTTCCACCACATTTTCTTTTAAAAACTTTAGGGTTGGGACTAAAAATTAGGGTCGGTCGGGAAACCTGAACACAACTATTCTTTTTTTTTGCATTAATGATTATGTATCTCTATATGAGAAAAGAGGGAAAGAGGGAAGATTTCTTTATCTTCTATTTTTTGTCAAAACGATATTTGTCATCCTAATATATCAGGCTAAAAGATAAAATGTTGTTTTCAGGTTTCCCAACCGACCCAAAATTTTTGGCCCTACTCTAACAACTTTTCGAGGAAGATTTTTCAAAATCTTAATAAAATGAAATAAAAACGTTTTTTTAGGCACAAAATGACATATCATGTCAGAAAAATAATTTTACGATGATAATAAGTCCTACTGAAGGAAACTGAATAAAATTATCAATGTTCAAGACAGTGTCACTAAAATGTCGTCTGTATATCTCATTATCTGGTATATGATGTTTGAAAAAAAAACAACAACAACAAAAAAACATCGACCTACCTACCCTATTTTTTGGGCCTATAAAACCTAAACACAACAATTTTATTTTTTTTGGCCTCAGCATCTATCCGGTGTAACTACAATTTAGCCCCCCCAAAAAAGAATTTGTATTCAGGTAACCCGACCTACCCTAACTTTTTTCATTTTTTTGAATTGAAACAGAATTGATAAAAAAAGAAAAGAAAGAAGGAACAGCTTAAAGATGCCCAGGATAGATATGTATTTCAGATGCTAGAACATGTGCTAGAGAAAGTTTGGACTAATATTTCTATTTTCAAGACTGCCTGGGTCCATGCTTATATGTTAAAAAAATAGCGGGAAAAAAATCATAACGACCTAGATCTACCTAGATCTAGGTAGATCTACCCTTTTTTTCTCCCTATGTTACCTGAACAAAGTTTTAACTAATTTTATAGGGTGGGGGGCATTTTTCATAACCTCATAGCACCTGTGAAAAACTGTCCAGGGAGGGCAGTTTTTACGAAGCACCTGTCCTGTGGTTCTCTCCCTTCTCAAGACCAAGTGGTGATGGGACCAACTGACTTGTAAGATAGATCTAGATCTAGATCTAATCTATCAACTGTCACTGGTCGGACTCTGACTGGAGCAGGACGCCAGGAGCGTAGACTACAATGTCACAGGGTAGAAAGTGACACAAAGCTGTCAGTAAGGAAGTCTGACGCTGTTTTTATACGTAACGTATATCGGTGAACTTATTTCATAATAAGTTGAGTAAAGCTCTGACGATACAGACCTGTGAAGGTGTTATAAAGTCATCCAGATCGGTCAGCTGGAGCGCACTACTGAAATGGGAAGCCATGTTGTTTTAGATGTCGCTGGTACCGGTTGGTCCGACAGGATTTTAAGACAAGACGCTGGAAACAAGCTACGAATTTAATTTCCGCTTCCGGTCCCTGTATACTTCCGGTCAAAAGTGCAGTGATAAATAGTGTATTTACGTAAAATTTGGGGTGAAAATATACAATTTTTAGTGAACAAAGTTTCAACATGAGTTCATCGAACGGAAATGCTGACCCGGTGATATTAGCAACAGCAAGCTATGATCACACGATCCGGTTTTGGCAGGCACACAGCGGGATCTGCCACCGGACCGTTCAACACTCGGACTCGGTATCCTTTTCACTCTCCTGTAACCACTCTTGTGTGCCTGGTCCCCGGTTCAATTTTGTTAACGTGGCTATTGTATTATTCACGCTAATCAGCTGAGGGGCTGTTAATTTGATTAGATCTAATTTGATCTGATTGAAGTCTGCATCCTCATGCCAGTCATAGGGATATGGAAATAAAAAAATATGCAGTCTAGATCTAGTTAGTAGACTGCCAGTAGATCTAGATACTATCATAGGCGTGCGTGGTGTGTTGGTCATCCATGCTGCTACACCCCTGTGCATTCCGCCTGTGACAACGACAGGTTTATCAAAGGCCGCAGGATCATCGGCTGTTGTTTTTATGGCCCTTTCTATGCCTATGGGACCCTGCACATTAAAGAACACCTGCCTCTGTAGATATGCAGATCATGATGTATAATCTCATTATTACTAGTTTTGATCATCAACAGACAAAATTGCTAAACCTTGGTCTCACCTTGTTATGATCATAGATGTTGATCCTGCGTTGAACTGCAAACACCAACCCACCAACTAACTTTAAGGCACAGTTAATCAAACAAAAGTTAATGAGAAAAAGTTAAATAATTTGTGTTGTATAGATCTAGATCTAAGCCAGCCAATTGTTTTATGTCAGATCTACTTAGAGCAGTACTGAAAGGTGTTGCCCTAAACCCTACATGTTAATGATAGCCTGAGAGCTTCGTATGTATCTTGTGACGATGATGATGATGATGTCAATTTCCTTAACTAATCCGCAGCAAGTTAACGCACTCGAAATAACACCAGACAAACAATTAATTGCAGCCGCAGGTGAGTGCATCAGTCATTAAAGTAATGTTATAAGATTATTTGTGATTTAATTATGAATAATTTTGTGGAAAAAAAAACAATCAATTCATAATAATGATAATCTTAATCCGATCTAAGCAGTGAACCGTTTCTATTTCTGTTAGACGCCTTTATAACGTAAACAGATATATAGAGGTCGATCAGCCTAACGTACGTTACGATGTTCCAGATAAAGTTAAAGTGGGCGTCCCTAATTAAATATGTAAAATTTGTTTATCTTTTAAGGTTATCAGCACATACGCATGTATGATTTGAACTCAAGTAATCCGAACCCAGTGATAAACTACGATGGTATTTCAAAGAATGTCACAGCGGTAGGCTTTCATGAGGATGGGAAATGGATGTACACCGGAGGCGAGGACAACTGTGCACTTATTTGGGATCTCAGGTAAATAGTGCTAAACATATTATTTGGGACAGTCTGATGTTCTAAGCCAGTTTAGTTGAGAACCACTTGGTTTTGTACATTCCATTTCAACGGTTTATTCTACATTGATTTCAACTTTCATTTATCAACTTCAGTATTATTCGGATCACAAGCCCTGAAGAAGTTTGTCACATGGCGAAACATGTCGGTTTATAAAATCTTCTAATATACGTCATTTACTCAACTCTTCGTGTTGCTTTGACAGTTATTTCAACATATGATATAGGATATGTGTGTCAATCACTATAAATTTGTGACATGTGCATTTTATCTTTTTGTCCAGGTCTCGTAATCTTCAGTGTCAGAGAAAGTTTCAAGTGGACGCTCCAGTAAATTGTGTCTGTCTGCATCCCAACCAGGTGATTAAAAATAGATGTCTGATTGACATTATACAACATGCTTGAAACAAATACCTCTACAATAAGTGTATCTTATTTCGGTTTCTTATTTCAAATATTAGATTCTCCAATAAAATGTAAAGATTCAGTTTAAAGAATTTATATTCCCGTTGAAAGTAAAAAAGATTTCAAATTATTCAAGAAATTTTCAAGTTGCAAATCACAGACTAATTTCCTTTTTCAGGCTGAATTGTTTGTCGGGGATCAAAATGGTGCTATCCACGTTTGGGATCTCAAGACAGATCACAACGAACAACTGGTATGTTTATATATGTAACATTATAGCTAGTTATAACTGAATAAAACCTCGAAACTCCGAGTTACTTTTTGACATTCCAATCAGCAATTTTATATGTTACTTTATTTTTAAGAAATAGCATGATAAAGAATATTGTATTCATGAATTTGTATTATCAAGTATACGTTTCCCTGGTTCCATCAAAGTGTATAAGTCTGATGCTAAAAAAAACTCGTTTTATAGGTACCAGAACCAGATGCAGCTATCCAGTCCATAAGTATCGATCCTGAGGGAACCTATATGGCAGCTATCAATAATAAGGTTGGTGGACACATTATTTTGTGACATAAGAAAATATGAATTGTGATTTAAGTACTCTCGGTGTTCAGTTTCTTTGACGAAAAAGTGGAGGGAACATCTAAGTCATCAAAATCTTCTATGTTTCATGACTCTAAGATGGCTGTCGAACTTGATACCCTCAAAAAGTAAAACATTATTTTATTCTATAGATCGGAAACGTATAGCTCTGTGTTTATTATATTGATCTAACAAAGTAAAGTAAATGAAAATCTAAATAATTTGACTAAAACTCCCAGGATAAACCTCATTAGCTTTCATTATGATATATTGTGATATTTTAATGTTAGGGTAAATGTTACGTCTGGACACTGACGGGTGGTAGAGGAGAAGATCCGACTCAACTTCATCCCAAAACTAAGATACCAGCACACAAGAAGTATGGGCTAAAATGTCGATTCAGTCCAGATTCCACGTAAGTGTAATGAATGCTGTACTTTTATCTATTAGTTTAAGGGCTAAATAAAGGTAACTATTTTGAAATCTTTAAATGTATGGATGCATGGCAGTTCAAGGTTAAGTTGACTACCACACACCAACACAATTAAGACTTTGTTCTTCTATAATCTATATTCTTTGTAATCACTATAAGCAATGTCCGAAATTATACTGATTGTATTTATACACATCGGGTGCACATCCTCCAGAAATTTGTGCAACCGGGATTTTATTTATGCTCAACCTTATACCGTTCTAAGACAATAACTCTAAAACAATCCATTGAAATGTCGTACACCTGTTGCAAAATGCTGTACTTTACTTTTTTTAAATCTTTATTTGTCCACTTCCTGCGGAGCAAAAAAATAATATGATAGGAAAAATATACATATGAGATTAATAAAGATAGGAATATATACAATGGTATGTAATGTACATATGATCAATTAAATTACAGAAAAAGATTATTAGCATATACTAACATTGCACATCTAGCATCAACAAAATGTTTTTCTCGAGCATCTATACTGCAGGATGTATGCTTTCTGTCATTTGATGATGTAAGGTTCTCAAGACACGTTCCCTCGTTTTTAGGTTATTGGCAACAACATCAGCGGACACGACGGTTCGCATTTGGAAAACGGCCGATTTCTCCCTGATGAAGGAGCTGAGTGAACCTAACCAGAGATGGGTGTGGGACTGTGCCTTCAGCGGAGACTCACAGTATATCATCACAGGTATGTCATGTAAACTGTTCTTTGCATAAGAATTGAATGTTAAACAGCTGAATTAAACCGATATTTTTAGGATAATTTCTACATCATCCTCGCAATACGCCCTATGAGGGTCCAATTTAACCAGTCAGAAATGTTTGGAAACAACTTAGAAATATACAGATTTTGATTAATATTTAAAACAAATGTAATCTAAACATTCAAGTCGAACTTAGGGGTCTAAGTTACATATTGATAACGAAAATAATACCAGTCTCAATCCAGAAACTTGAAAAGAGAGAAAGTTATGAGCAAACGTGATCGGTGCTCAATCCTAACACATCGTAATTCTTCCCCAACATAACAGTCAATATCATGGCTTCCTGGAAATGCATTTTGCATAGCATCATTTTCTTAAACATTAACATAAATATTGATAATTTATTCCTACTTTTTTCAGCATCCTCGGACAACATGGCCCGGTTGTGGACGGTAGACGCTGGCGAGGTGAAACGGGAGTACAGTGGCCACCAGAAGGCCGTCGTCTGCCTCGCCTTTAGGGATGACATCCCCGAATGCTGAGGTTACCCTTTCTGTACATAAGTGAACGAGTGTGTGATGTGTGACTCTGGCATGAGTGTTTGATATCAAGGTTCAATTACAAATGCCAAGTATCTCGAATTCTGGAATTATCATTTAGTCCGGCACCCACTTATACTTTATTCTCCTTTTGGTATCATTCCTGAAATGCAGGTAATTGATTAGTTGTTAAAGGAAATACCGGGTTCCTTTTAGCGAAATACCTACCTACGAATGTAAAGTGTTATTCCAAAAGTATTCACGAACTTTCAACAAGTTATTCATTACCTGTAGAAAGAGTATCTTCTCTGTATATTTGTTTTATTATTTGTAAAAAAAAAAAAAAGAGACTGCCGGTTACACCGTACATAATTATGTGCAGCTAAGTTCTGCAGTCTACGGTCAAATCAAATTGTTACAGAGCACGAGTGCTCAACTAAGAATTTGCATTGAGAGGTCCATGTTTAGCGATACAATAAAGTGATCAGCACATATAACTATTGGAAGAGCACATGTATGTGAAATGGATTTACTCAATAAAAAAAAAAAAAATAAATAAACATATGTATATTTGTTGGGTTTGTATTGGAGTAAAAGTAATCGAAACGTGTAGTACTGCTGGTTCCTTGGTGCCGATGTTCCCAGTAGATCCACCCTGCCATCAGGTTCACGCATTCTTTGTATTGAACACAAATTTTCATGGGCATTGAATACATTAGGCAAAGGAAAATGCAATATTATTCGGACGGTTTCACACTTTTGGAGTTTGGGGCTGCCATGAGGTACAAACCAGTTATTAACGGCAATGGTAGTGAATGGAAGCCCCTAAGCTGCAGTAGGTCCACTTAGAAATATTCTACTAAAGAGGTTGCCCACTGTGATGCAAGAAGGGGTCTGCAACTAGATAACAGTAGGGTAGAAACAGTTGTGGTTATGCTAGTGGCGAGGAGGGTGGGAGCATAGAAGCATACCAGGTCCACAACTTTATTCTTCTGCTAATTACACTAGCCAAAAGGTTACAGCCACTTGAAGAGAGTTACCTAGTTACGGCCTGGTATTTAGAATGGAATCGGGCTGGGAAAATTTGTGTCCTCGTTCAGACCAGTAAATAGAAAACAGAATACCTTAATTTCTTTGCATTAATACTTTATTTGTTTTATATGACTTGAGGACGTAGAGAACATTTAAGCATCACACTTCAAATACCAATTACTACGGCATGTCTCCAAATAAATTAAATCAGGTTTTCAAAATCTAATAGTGTACCAAACAAAATCTTTCGTTTTTTCATATCACTTTCCATCGTACAGATCAAAACGTTTTCTAGTGCTACAGTATCACATATGGCTTTGTTACTTAATTATTTGGTATTGCACCCTACATGTTCCAGCTAATGTTCCAGCATGTCATGTTTCATGCAAGGCAATACTTGGATTTCAAAAATGTTACGTTTATGCATAATACTTCTAATGATCCTCGAGATAACATTGAGTTAAGATACATAAAAACAGATAAACTTCTTCAATATTTGCAAACAATTTACATATCAATATATATAAGACGTCACTACGCCTGCCTCGTGATCATGAGTGGCTCTTGGTATACAGTTAAAGACCATCATAACAAACGAGTTTTCACTTATGCTGGTCCCAAGGAACTCACATAATCTCAAGTGAAGAGGTCAAAATCAATCCGTTAATTTCAAAGAGTTTTAAACCATTTTCAATTTTCTATAACAAATAAGTGATTCCCATAATCATACTACGAAAGTGTAATAATACGTGATATATTCTATTCGTAGTATTATGTATAGTACACTTCATTGTAAGTGGGATCAGGCATCAGTCATCTAATAAAACCTATGCTGAACCAACTTCACTATCTTTGTATATTTGGAAACTTGTTCAAGATTAGAGATGGGCATTTGATAATGGGTCTGAATAACAACTTAATATTATAAATATCAATAATGAATCATATAATGGAGCTCCCTACGGCTAACTCCAGGATTAGTTATAATCCCCAATTATATTTCCCCTCATTTTAGGAGATCGGGACATTTTAGTTATATCATAACTTTAACATTACGAACGATAACTGTCGTTAAGAAGAAAATAACCCTGGTCATGTATAGCTTCCTAACTCAATTTCCAACGCTAACTATACAACAGAGATGTTATACTCTGGTTAACTTCAGTAGTAATCATTACCGATAAATCAATAGGTCAGTATCCGTCAAATATATATCAGTAATTGATTAGATACAATTAATCTTTGGATTCTCAAACTATACAAGAACTGATTAGTAAATGGAAATATTGCACAATGTAGTTTTAAGCAAACGCAGCAGTAGGTACTTAACATGATTAAGCATTGCGTTATCTTGACACCAAAGAACTTTAACTGACGTGCCAAAGCATAAGCTTTCACATAAATCTACGAGAATTTTTACAGTATGATCCAGAAACCAATCTATATGTAACTCGTTTCTAGTAACCCGTGCACTGCAAACATACTTATATTTCTTCATCTCACAGAATCCCTATACACTTTTTATCGTTTTTTTTTTTATTAAAATATATTCTGTTTGATAAAAGTGGAATTCCTGTTTGATTTCCAACTTGGCGATGGGATTCCTCCGTTCGTTGTTCATGTCCACTAACTAAAAACAGCCCCGCAGTTAGGACAATGTCGTTGTCGCATGGCGAGGCAGCAAAGAATACCGATGGGGAAGAAGAGGATGGCACAGCATACACCGAGGAAGGTAAAGTCGTCTTCAAGAACTCCGATCTATCAAAAGGAAAAGATTATTTCGATGAGAAACTAATTGTGCCAGCTTGAAAATTTGAAAAGTGTTTTCCATAGGCTGCGTCAAAAACAACGGAGGAAGTTTTATGATGTTTAGTTATTCTTAGAAATACGCATCTATTTATACTTTGTCATTTTCCTTACTCCATCAAGTTCTCTTTGAAACCCGAATCTGACGTGCATATGAGACCTTCCTTGTCCATGCATTTTTGATTGACAAAAGAGTATAATCTTTTCCGAAAACTGTATTGCAAGAAATTGCAAAGGCTCCAGAGTGCCCACTAGCCGTGTATATCGTCTTTTCAAAATGTAAATTCTCTGAAAGTTTGGACAAAGGAATTAATTAATTTTGAAACAAGTTCTGGTTTGATCGACTTTATAGATTCTTGATGTGGTTTAGTAAACCAAAATCTCCGTCTTATCCATTCTTTGGTTTATAAAACGAAATGAAATGTACTTGAAGTTTTGCATTCCCCGAACCTGAACCCCTTCTGAACCTTTCCTGAAACCCTTCTGAACCCCTCTTGACACCTTCACAATCCCTCCTGAACCACTCCTGAACACTTCCTGAACCTCTCCTGACCCATCTCTGACCACTTCTCAACGACCTCAGACTCCAATGTATCGGACTATCAATGTTATCGACTGGACGAACACGGAGAAACAGGAAACCAGCATATTTTCAATATGGCCGCCTCCAGTGGGTGATGGGGGCATTCCCGACCTACTTTCATTCTATTTCTAGAATATTATTATGACATCACCTCGTCAATCTCCGGACACAGACTTATTTATGCTAATTACTACACTCTCAAGGCATTTTCTATGAGGACAGCTTCAATCTCCAAGCAGATTCTTTACTCCAGAAATAGCACAGTGTTCCCCTCCAAATTTTTAACACTGATTCCTATGGGACTTGGGCCAAGTTAAGACTCCGATATATCGGACTATCAACGTTATCCCCCTAGCGAGAAACCGAGGAACTAGCAGATTTTCAATATGGCCGCCCCCAGTGGAGGAAAGGGGTATTCCCAACCTACTTTCGTTCTATTTTTAGAATATCATTATGACATCATCTCGTCAATCTCCGAACACAGACTTATTTATGCTAATTAGTACACTCTCAAGCCATTTCCTATGGGACGACTTTCAATCTCCAAACAGATTCTTCCTATCAGAAATAGCACGATGTGTCTCCCCCCATTTTTAACATTGATCTCTATGGGAGTTGGTCCAACCTATTACTCCGACTTATCGGACTATCGACGTCATCCACTCATCGAATACGGAGAATAATGAAGGTAAAAAAACACTACCTCTAATTTAGACAAAATGTAATTCTACATCACTTCATCCTACATGCTTCCGACTTCCGGTATCACAAAATTACACTATAAAAAATATTTCGTAGCACCTACCCGGCAAGCAGGACAGCCTCCTACGACCACGACGGACGGTTGTTGTGCTACAATGATTGTGCCGGGCGCGTAGGTGGGCTGCTGACTGACGGGTTGGTAGCCCGGCGGTCCGGGGTAGCCAGACGTGGGCGCGCCGCTCTGATAACCACCTGTTCCAAAATGGAAAGTGCTTAGTTACGCATCAGCCACGTAATACTTTTGTATATAATGTATTGCGCAGAGGTGTCTTTTTTTTCAGTCGAAATACTGATAACAGAACTGACCCGCTTAATACAGTGTTAGATATCATAGAAGAAGAAATGCTACGAGCTTATGATATCTATGAACATACGTGTGTATATTCAATATTCTTCATTTGGTATTTCAAGTGTTACAATATGAGAGATATGTATATAATACACTCCTTTGCATTGGTACTTTAGGTCATATTGTATTGTAGGCACGACTTCTAGGCTTAAGTCATAGATAATATCAAGAGGGCCATGTTTAACTGTGAGTTTCCAATGTTTCTTCTATAATAGTGTGATGATGAACGAACCAGTCTATTCTCCAAAGCCCGTTGATGGAACATCATAACTTACACTGACTTTCTGTGCTTATAGACCTTTTTCATTAGGGTGTGGCGCCCCCTGGTGAAGTAAATTGAAACATTTAGGTGTTTTCCTATTGTTAACCTTTATAAAGTTAAGCATATAGGTTAACTATAGGAAAAGACCTAAACCGTTGTTTCAATTTTCTTCACCAGGGGTCGTCACACTCTTCATGAAAAAGGTCTATACCT
Organism: Lepidonotus clava; assembly: GCA_936440205.1. Taxonomy (NCBI): domain Eukaryota; kingdom Metazoa; phylum Annelida; class Polychaeta; order Phyllodocida; family Polynoidae; genus Lepidonotus; species Lepidonotus clava. The sequence goes on from OW387135.1 coordinate 30,026,568, forward strand.
TGAAGAAGTGATATCTTACCCTGATATGGCTGATACTGGTCTGGTTTGTAAGCTCCTGCAGGAGGCGGTCCATAGTTGGTGCCATAGCCACTGCTCGGACCCCCGGCCGGCCCTGGAGGGTTGCCGTACCCGCCACCTGCTGCTCCGGCGGGGGCACCCGTCGCCTCCATGTAGGTGGGGGGCTTGTCCTCTCCCTGGCCTGGTGCAGCTGCCATAGCTAAGATAATCTGCAAATTTCTGTAATAAAAAATGTTCTTAACTTAACTTGCATTTAACCATATTATATTTTACCATATTATGGAAAATACACACTAGAGCCCAAGGTCTCATGTTGTTACCATTTAAGTATGGGTACTCATGTCCCTATTTCATATTTAGGCGAGTGGAATTGTGGCACTAATTATATTTACCTGCAAACTTTAACTTGACATACTAAAGGATTTTGGCGTCAGAACGTGCAGCCCTATAAAAATAGTGCGTATCATATTTGCAACTCTAAACCTCATATATCGTAAATAATATCTTATATATTCTTTCTTTATAACCAACCCTTTCAACAAAAATGATCGTCGAGGCCTAAATCCATATACATGTATACATCATGACCGGCTACAGAGGAAACATCGTCAGCCCTCTTTCTCTTTTCTGGGAGTTGTTCATTTTTGTCAAATTTATATCTATTCGACCTATGGTGCTATGAAAAGATACATTAGAAAAAAGTAGGTCTTCAATACAGTAGAATTGAAGAAATGATCCAAATAAATCATATAGCATTTTTCTTTCGGCTTCTGACTGAGAAAGTGTTTTCACATAGTTGATTTGTAATTAGCGTGTGAGCGTGGCCAATGAAACAGTCAGCGATAAACATGGCTATGCTCTAAGTTCAACAGACGTCGCCTTTAAGTGAACAATTCTCTTGATCCTAAACGGACAAGTCTCCTGGTCGGACAGGTCCTCTTGATAAATTATCTAAATTTCATTTCGCTAACAGAGTAGGATATACCCCTCCTAAGTAAAAGATCGATATCTAGATTATATCGGGCAGATTTATATTGGACTTGGATCAGCGACAGCCTTGAAACTTTATCCATTGAACTTACATACACATAATTAGATTCTACCCCTCATGAGTGCCTTAATACCAAAATTAACCCAAACATTGTAACAAGCAAGGCAAGTAGGGCGTGAAAATCAGTGTCAGTAGCAATGATGAGCCAAAAATTGAAATGAAACTGAACTTTACACTATAACATTATCGACCATTCCCTACTCAAGTTGAAATTTTATCATTTTTTCAAACTGTATAGATTTTAGAACCCCGTGAATATTTGGAAATAATGAAATGAATGACGGGGGAGTAATTAAGCATCATTTTTCATTATCCCTTTATGTGAGCCAGTCCAAGTCGCAGTCTTCTCATTATTAGACTGCTAATCATCTCAATACGTAGTTCATCATCTAGAGCTGACATGAGCACTCACATGAAAGGATGTTTATTAAAGTCCAAGACATGTGATATGAGGGTGATAGGCTATAAGTCACTGAGTTTTACCTCAATTTTGACTCACTTATCTCTCCATACTTTAAGCAAAATCGCTTTAATTCCCTAGCCTAGGCTTGAACTACACAAATCAGTTATCATCAAGAGGAGACATATATCAACGTCTGGATAAGAGATCTCATTAGCTGCCGGTGTTTTTCAATTTTGAAAAAGAAGTTTAATTTTTGAAAACATACATTTTACGACAAATGTTATGAAAGTTTTTGTGTTTTTTTTCATAATGAAGCTGTCACACTGAACAAAAGAAACTTTTTTAAACAATATTTCTCCACCCTGAAAGTTTGAAATTGTTGTAACAGGAATTGGTGAATTATATGTTTGTTACGACTCTGAGCCAATTAACTGATATTATACGGTGTGATATTGGTAGTGTGTTGTATTCAATCTAGTTCGTCATTAAAAGATCTACTATAAGCTGTGACCTTTGGGCCGCTGGTAGGAGCAGGGAGGAAGCAGGGTGGTAGGCTATAGTCTACCAGTGAGCCCACCAGGTGGGGGTGGTAGCTGTGGCTGCCTTAAGGGCAGGGTCAAGTGCCAAAGAAGGAGAGAGACCAGCAGTGTTTGAAATCAACTTTTTTTTGAAGTCAGCCATTAGGGGTTACATTTATGAAAAAGTGTCAGCCCTGACAAAGAATTGTCACATAAAATGGAAAAGATTGATAAAAATGCAGATTTTAATTCAAAAAACCTGTCAGCCACCCGGGCTGATAACTTGATATTTTTTCCCAAAATTGTCAGCCCTGATGAGGAAATGTCAGCCTGTGGCTGATGTTAATTTCCAACACTGGACCAGTGCTCTTAGATGTGAACTCAGCAAGCTTTATTGGCCAAATGACAACAAATGGCTGCAGGCACAGCTCATTATATATAGTGTCCCAGAATGTGCCAAATGTGATCATGGTGCATACAGTGATCACAGTGTGCATGGTGCACACACTGTGACATATATATGTAAAAAGGGGACAACAGAAGGGCAGTTTTGTTACATTATCAATCAACTAGATATAGATCTATATTCCATTAGCAGTAGGAAAGGTAAAAAGGCAACATAGATCTAGATCTACAGTTGCTTGGTCTATATCTACTTTCAATCCACAAAACGTTATTTAACAGTTTACCAGTGGGATTAGTCAACCAAGCTAATCTACTTTTTTGTCTACTTTTTTGTCCGAAAATAGGTGCACCTGTCCGAAAATGGGAGCACGTAACTCTAAAAATATGAATACCATAATCAGGGTTCCCACAGACTCAGAGGAATCAAATTCCATGACTTTTCCATGACTTTCCATGACCGATTCTGATTTTTCGAGGTTGACTTTCTAGGGTTCAAACAATTAGAACCATTAAAAAAAATGATACAATCAACGGCCTCCCATCACCCCTACAGTCGTCCTATCCACACCAGTATATGTGACAGTTCAATGAATGCAAGTGCCTTCCAAGAAAGATCCAAATACCTATGAAAATAATGCAATTAAAGCTTGTTCTCTTCTAATTCAAAATCACTCAAGCTGATTTTCCATGACTCAGGTCAAAATTCCATGACTCTTGGTCAAATTTTCAAATTCCATGACTTTTCCATGACTTTCCATGACCACCTTCATTTTCCATGATTTTCCAGGTTTTCCAGGTTGTGTGGGAACCCTGCATAATATTATGAAGTTAAAAAATTGATTTCATCATTCTGTTTGTTAGGTTGAAAAACATGTTTAGCCTTAGCCTTAGGCTTAGCCTGGCCCTTAGGCTGAGTCAAGTTTAGCTGTGGTTTCAGACCAAATATGACTCAGCTAAGTAGTTTATGAGATTCATAGACTATTGGTACCGGAGACCATTGGCACCGGAGACTATTGGTACCCTATCCAGACTTTTGGTACCTTTCCCATAGACCATTGGTACCATATTAAAAGAATTATATCCGTGACGGCCGTTTTGTAGCTCCTAATATTCCTATAGACTAGTCACAAAATTCACGCCACATCGTGGTTATTCCTAGCATGTTCCCTGGCAGTCAGGGGACTGTATCGACGGACCTGCGTGATTTTGCGCACATTGGGGCATGAAAAGTGGTGTACGTTTTTCTGAATTCTGATTGGGTATTGCTATGTGCGACGTTTCATGCGATTCTACGCGAATTTTGTGTCTTTGATGTGTCCATGTGCGAATTTTAGTCTTCACACCTAATCCTGTTCATGTGCCAACTCTGCTAAGCTAATCCGTAACTACATCATAGGTACTGTCATTGAGAGTAGTTATTTACAAGTTTGTACTTATCATCTTTTTTTTTAATTTTAGGTAGATATGTCTCATGTCCCTGATGGCTTTCTTCCTACATCATAGGTACTGTCCTTGAGAGTAGTTATTTACAAGTTTGTACTTATCATCTTTTTTAAAAATTTTAGGTGCATATGTCTCATGTCCCTGATGGCTTTCTTCAACGAGATGTTGAGAGTAGTTTAAAAGGGTACCAATAGTCTGAGGGTACCAATAGTCCATATATAGGGGTACCAATAAATAGTCCTGAATTTGCGGTACCAATGGTCTCTGGTACCAATGGTCCACACACCGTTTATGAAGGTAGATCTACTGAACACAATAATAGGCCTCTATGTAAAATTGTCAGAAAATAGGCGCACCTCCGTTATATAATATCGTGACGAGGCCTAGATCTACATACTCCACGTCGCTTCAGATTCCCGTGTAATCATTACTTGGGGAATGTGAAGCGACCAAGGAGTATGCTAGATCTAGTCTGACTCTTAGTCACGGTGAGTGTAAACAAATGTCAAACCTGAACTTGGAGTTTTTCAGGCTTTCGTCTTGTCTATCCTACCAAGATTTAGCACTAACGTTTTCTATTTTCGGGAGCTTTTTCTGCCTCTAGCAAAAGGGAAGGTTCCAGAATGTAAGTTTACCCATAACATGCCTTAATGGATGTCTAAATGTTACACTCACCGAAAATGTTAGATTTCCTCTGAAGAAGTCACGAGCTCCCTGCCAAACAAATCTGCTGGTCTTCGACAGTTAAGGTATGTTTGAATGATTTCGCAGCCCGAAAACCAGCTACGGAGATAGTCGCTGCTGCGCGATATCAAATTCTAATAAATGATTAATTAGATTTAATTAGAATTATCTAATATTATGTTTTAAGATAATTTTCTCAAGTAGATTTTAGGAAATATATAAAGCAACATAGTTTTTTATGGCTATATTTTGTATTTGCTTAAAATAAACATTTTGCTTAAATGTTTAGGTATAGAATTGAATTCGCGCAGCAATACCGTTCACTTTATTGTAAACTTCCGCTAAAGATTTCTTTGCAAGTGTCAAGACAGAAATTGTCAATTTTCACAAATATCATAATATATTTCATCATGTCGGTATGATCCGCCTTATTTCTATGACCTTTGAACAACAGGTGTTCTCAGTTTACAATACATAACACAATGTGATGCGTTTACGTTGGCAAAATTGTCGCGCCGTCAACCCTGTCCGCGAAGTGACAGCTCGTAAGCCTTGTCCCAGGCCAGGGCGAAGCTGCCGACTAGACTTCACGTCTTCAGATACATAAGATGCCAATTGTGAGCCTGTAGACGGACACGTACTTCTTCTTCTATAGAGGTCTTGTAGGCTGGTAAGTTAATCACCTAGTAGGGCCTAATAAGGTGTATTTGAACACCTTTTTTGGTCAACAATTTTTTTTTAAAGACTTAGTTTCAGTTTGAAACTGAAAGTGCAGTTGGGCTCGTTCACTCTGTTTGTTTTAACCTAAACCTGTACATGTTCATTTGTGATAACTCCTTCTGAATTAACATAGCTTAAAATTAAGGGTTAACTGTTACCGTTTTAGAATTCTTGCCCATTGTTCAGGTCCATCTCAAATTGTGCCTGACCAACCTGATTTGAAATTGGTTATTTTGCAAGAAATATCTAGGAATCATGATTGTGACACATTAGAATTAAAGGTTTCACCACACCTACAATTTGATCTGCATTTTCGGCCAGGTGGATTTGACGATGGACTGCACTGCATTAACGTTAACTGGTTAAGTCAAGAGAATTACCTGCCCCATCCATGCGGGCAATGCTTAATCTATAGCCCTACAAAAAAAATCTCTAAATGGCTGATAGGTTCTAAATTCTTGACAGTATGAAAGATCTCGAATTTTGAGGCCTCGAGAAATTTCAGAATGATATCGAAGCCCCCTATTAGTAATTTGATAATGATTTTGATGGTACCCCTCTAGAACTAACTGGGTCCGGGAGTCCAGGGTGTTTATGGGTGTGGCACGGACTCCCAGGGTACTAGATTTGTCGAGACCTGAATTTAAAGAATTCATGTTCTTCTTGACCTACGAGTTGCACATGTCCAAGTGGCCGCAAGCTTGAATCAATACACCGAGTGTTGAACCATGGCTAAGGAAAAACACAATAATATGACAAGTGAAATGTGACAAATTAAAGTAGGGAGATCCCACACCAATCTGTAGGGTTTTCCTGTTATCATCATTCTCATTTTCCCTAGTACATTCTCCCCATTTGGTATCCATGTGCATGATTTGGCCCATATATCAAACTTGTTATTATTCTGTTTACCATTCCTCTTTTATATATTCCGGGATGGCCCCGGATCCTGGATAACTAGAATCTCATATGTTTGTGATGAAGGTAGGCCAATATTTTAACTAAACATTGGTTTTGAATCACTGCCAGGTGGATATGCCCGGCTCTAAACTATGGGCCATCAGTGGGCGTGGCAACGTTTACACCCTATCCACCAAGGGACGGAGATGGTGCCAGGTACCGAACCAGTCCCGATCATTGCGCGGGTTCAAGAAGGTGTCGGCAGGGGTCGACACTGTGTGGGGGCTTGGCTGTGACCATCAGGTCTACGTTTTCGTGCCTGCTTCCGACCTTCCCATCAGATGCCAGGAAGCTACGTATGAAAATGAGGTAAACACAAAATAGTGTCTGCAAATGTGTTATGCTTGGTGTTAGTGGCGAATCTAGGATTTTGAAAAGGATTGGGGGTGAGGGGATAACCTTATACAAAAATTTCCTTTTTCACTTTTGGGCCGACTACATTGATAAAAGCTATATATATAAAAGGGGAGAGGGGGCGGATCCCAGGGTCCCCTCTAAATCTAAAATAGCCTTATCACTAAGTCATATCTAAAGAAACATTTCTTCGTATTGATTTCTAGGAAAAAAAAAGAATAAAAGCACGCGAGACGGCATGTTCCTGTTGAAGGACCATGCAGATATTTCACCCCTAAACTGAATTGTAATTTTCATAATCCTCTATAAGATACATACGTCTGATACTAGATACATGTATATTGGACAAAGTTAACACATTTATAATATTGCGGACAGCGCTGGATCCCTTCTCGGGGCTGGGCAAGCCACAATCTGCTGCCAGCCGTTGATCCGTGGCAGTGGAGTAGTGAGGACGGACTGAGGCAGCTCCCCAAAGAGGACTTCCGTCTGCCCTCCGAACACTGGCAGTGGGAGAGTGACTGGTACGTCGACGAGAACGTCGGCGGTTATCTCACAGACAAAGGGGTGAGCCAAAGCAGCAGTAAAGATAGTATTGTGTATATTTCATTATAGAGTTGAACGATAGATCTTTTGCATTAGTTTGTTTTCTATAAACGTGTGGCGAGGATTAAAATAAATAAAAAAAAAAAAATCTTTTTTTTTTCGATTTTTATTTTTTTTAGGATTACAATTAAGCATTGGACTAATATATCAATTAAATACAAACGGTGCACCAGAGATTTCCCGTTGATAAGGCTATATTAAATACATTTGGAAACAGATTTTGATCTCTAAAGGTTGTTGTTTTGGACCAATTTCACAGTTGTTACCCTCTCTCCTTTGCACAGCTCTCATTTAGATATGTATTTTTTTTTTTTTGGACGAAAATATGAAAAAGAAAATCTCATTTAGATATGTAATAAAGATAAGAAATATATATTCATATCCCAGGGCTGGCGTTACGCGACCATAGACTTCCATCATGACTTCACACATCAAAAGAAATTGAAGTCCTGTGTTCGTAGGCGAAGATGGATCAGATACAGACGCTATGTGTCTACGGAGAAATGGGCGCGGGTACGTAGCGTTCTCCTTTACCAATGTAGGAATACATAAGTGTCCAACCGGATATCTGGTTTTCTCATAACATTGAAATTGATTGAGTGGCACTGCAGTAGTTTATGTGAATTCGAATCGGCATTACACGTATACGCTATCATTTTAGAAATAACTTTGAATATTAATACCGTTACAGGATAGGGTAGTGCAAACTATTTTGTAAAGATATGACTAAATGTGTTTAGAGTGGTCCACAGTAATAACGAGTGAGTTGTCTCTAGGTTAAGGATAGACAACACCTCTCAGAGGCCATTTGGCGGTGGTCTCTTTGAGGAGGACTGGGCTAATTATTATACAGGGCAATGATTTGTATCATACAGCTTTAAACAGTCAAGTAAAAACTGTATCCATTGATATAATTTATTTTGCAATATGCCAAACAGAACTTGTAGAGGCTGACCAAAATGTGAAAAAAGTCATTTTTAACTTTTATTTTTTGAACAAGGATATCTCGCTTAATACTAAATATTATTGCATGAAATTTTGTATATCCATAGAAAACATTCATTTGGAGGGAAGCGTGTCTCAAATTTTTAATTTAGCTCCTAGTTTTTGTTTTATTAAATGTAGAAAATTAATTTGAAAAAAATCACAAAAAGTGTCCCGTTTTTTGACATAAAATATAAACTAAGGCCTAAATAAAAAATCTGAGACACGCTTCCCTCCATACAAATGTTATAAACAAGTTCCTAAAATTTTATAACAATCATTTAAGCGGTAGCTGAGATATGCATGTTCAAAAAATAAAAGTAGGAAAATACGTTTTTCTTCTCTCTTTTCTCTAATATTGGCATAAAAACCTTATACTTTACATCAAAAGATAGAGAAAAATCTGCTCTTTTATTTGATATAAACTAAGTTATTGTACGTCTAATAGAGTGAGCGCAATAAGGATTACCGCCAAAGGCCCTGTGAGAGGTGTTGTCTATCCTTAAGGAGAAAGATGTTTATAATAAATTGATAAATAGACTAAGTAGAATTGAGGACAAAGTCAATCATTATTGTACTGATAACTATCCTAAAATGTCAAATGATATACATGTATCTCATTACTTCGTAGGTGCCAAGTCTGCACGTGGATCCGTTAGAAGAACCGGTGGTAGATGTGGCTATTGGGGGTCAGGAGGTTATAAACCAGCAGCAGGGTTTCCTCACCGCGTGGGTCGTCACCATCAATGGGCGGGTAAGGTTTTACTTACTTTATATCACCGACACTACAACCTGACTTCATGTTGATTGAACCTATACTGATACTTAAGATTCCCTAACCGAGTTTGTGTTACCATGAATACATTACTCCCAACCCCAAGCAAGATGGTGGTGATGCTACTTCTTGATTACGAATCCTACAAACTATGTGCAAGTATATTTGCATATATATGTATGTGTCTGACCAGTGTTACAGCAGTAAGAACTGTTTGGCTAGGCTCATAGGTCTTGTATCATGTTTTAACTTTCTTAGATAATGCAGATTCTTGTGTTATTGCTAGGTGTTTATTAGTAGATACGATGTTTAGTGCTGTGATGTAGACAGGACAAAAAATAAATTGGTTAGATAAACAACTACATTTGTAGCTGTTTAGATTTTTTTTATGTAGATTTTGACTTATTTAGTGAAGAAAAAAGATGTATCATAGATCAATTTTATCCTGTCCTTTAGCTGCTGTACCGGGCGGGCATCAGCCGGGCGTGCCCGGAGGGTGGTACGTGGGAGGTGGTGCCGACGGCCGAGGGCTGGGAGGTGCTCAGTGTCAGCGTGGGGCCGTCAGGTCTCCTCTGGGCCGTCACCTGGGCTGGCACGGCCATCGTCAGGCTCGGCGTCACCTGGCAAACTCTCATGGGTAAGTTGGGAAACAAATTTTCGATCGTGTTTAAAACTGCGTTAAGTTTCCATTTTGGGTCACTTCGGTCAGGCAACGTTTTTCTTTTCTTCTTTAGACCTTCATACAAGTACCCGTTTTGATTCTTTATTGGGTGATGTCAGTTTTCATATTTTTATCAGAAATCTCATCTTCAGACAATGTGCATTAAAGCGGCCTAATAGATATGGCCAAACAGTGACAAACCAGCAGCTAATGAGTGGTGTCAGAGTCTGAAGGAGTTCTGGGATGTGAATAAACGGTCATAACCGGTACGGTATTTCATTTATTTGAGCTAACACCAATTTATTAAATTCATGGATAAAAGCAAATCAATCGTCATAGTTACAATCTGTTCGTAATGTTTGGTGTGTTTATTTCAATCATAGGTTTGTCATGGGCAGAAGTTCAGCCACCGGAAGAAGAGGATAAACTCGTTCAGGTCGCCGTCGGTACAAATGCGGTATGGGCAACTACAGTTAGTGGAAAGGTAAAGTGAATTTATAAATACAGGTGACTTTGGTTCAGTAGGTTCCATATAATTTAAACATTTCAAATATAAGACGTAACACTAACAGTCAGCGCACCTTTGGAAATATCTAATAAGTTAAATTAAGCCATTCATAGTACACCCAATGCCTGGAAAGTTTATGATTCATGCAAGAATGAAGCTTGAAATTTGTCTTTGCCTCTTTCTCCCAAGGTGTGGTTTAGGAAAGGTGTGTGTGCCGCCCGCGCTGGCCCGGTGCGGGAAGCCGCTACAGGTACAGGCTGGGTGTCTATGATGCACCGCATGAGACTCGTCACACTAGGTCCCAGTGATCAGGTCAGTCTACTCACGAGTTCCTATGTCTAAATATCATTTCTTGTACAATACATATTAAACCTTGTCTGACGGAAGAAGTAGACATCCAACCTGAATTTCAAAACAAAAAGAGTATTTATGAGAAAAAGAAAGCTCCATGTATATTAAGTGTATCCGGTATGAATTGATTCAATGCATCGAATGTTTGGCCTTAATATTTCTGTATTGACTTAAATTTGCAATAATTCAAATTCCCGTTTGTGAGTAAGCGGATATTCCGCACGGAATAATTGTTATCAAGGGTCTTATTAGTAACGATAATTTTTTATATTTAAAAAAAACCACATAATTATTACCCTGTCACTTTCAGGTATGGGGTATCGACTACGACGACCGTCAGATCTACTTCCGCACTGGTGTGACGCGCGACGAACAGACGGGCAAAGCGTGGCGCCAGGTCGACCTGCCCTACTGCTGCTACTACGGCAACACCAACAGAAAACGCACCAGGTCCACGTCGTCACGCACGTCACGCACCAGTATGCTCTCCCTTCACGAGCGCGAGTCTCCGTCGGCGGACCGGGAGAAGGGCCGGGAGGGGGGCAGCCCCTCGGCCGTCACCCCTTCTCCGTCCGGGGAGGGGGCGGGCTTCACCGACCAGTCAGGTACCACTGAGGGGGAGACGGACGTGACCCTGGTGCCCGACGACGCCATCGCTAAGGTGGCCGGCACCAAGGAGTACGTGGAGAGTTACTACGCTCTGACGCGGATCAATGATCAGAACGACAACAACTCTTTGTGCGGGCAGGACAGAGAGAACAGGGCTGGTGTGGATGCCGCCACCGGGCCGGGCACTGCTGGGGTGGGGGGCACCACCGCCACCACCACCGCTACCCCCACCACCACCACCACCACTGGGGGCAATGGTAGCCGCCGGTCAGCCAGCCAGTTGACCGCCGACGATGATAACGACGATAACAAGAGCGGCGACCGCACCCCCACCAACCTCGACTCTCCGACTGCGCAATACGAGGCGGTGATGGCCGCCATGGCCGCGCTGAAAAAATCCAAAAGCATCCAGCAAATCAAGTCTCTAATCAAGAAGAAAACCGAGCAGATCTCAGAGCACCTCTCCCCGGAAACCCCCTCTAGCGTCCTCCAGCGTGACATCACGGTGACCTTCAAGATGGGCGCCGACAACGTGAGTCTGATGGACACGAGCCTGACGTCCCTGCCGCGCACCTCGGCAGGCATGGAGACGAGCATCACCTCCTTGCCGCGCAGCGCCAGCGACCTCAGCACGACCAGCTCGACGTTCGCCTGGTCTGAATTCGGCTCAGTCTGCGGCTGGGACCCCACGGGGCGGGGCCTGCTGGGGTCGGAGGTGGGCGACGTGGAGGAGGAGGACATCGACGACGAGGATGAGGAGTACGTGGAGATCTTCGACGAGGGCGACATCCACTGGGTGTGGGTGAGCTCCACGGCCTGTCCTATCAAGGAGGAGGCCGAGGTGAGGCACTGGCTGGCCGCCGAGGCCGGCTCCAACAGGAGCAGCTCCATCTTCTACCACCGCCAGTTCACCACCGGCTCCTGGAGGAACACGGTGCTCGCCCAGCTCCGGGGCCGCAACAAGCGGGAGTTGGACCCCTACCGGCACTACCCGCTGGCCATTGAAAGGGTGGGTACAATACATGTGGATGCGACTTACATACTCTCCTATAAATGACGTGGCAGCTATCAATAGAAATGGAAATTAGTGTGGAATCATTGACTGACTAGAAAAGAAAAGGGGAAAAAAAAAGGGGGGGGGGGCTTAATCCGTCTCTGGGCATCGTCAAAGTTTCTCTTGTTTTTCAAAATTATGACAGTTATAAATTAGATATTGTAATATTTACAGGATCTTATTATTTGTGATATCATGACTCACTATGTGCATGTTTCCGAAGTCTTACATTTATTTCAACACATCCACAAATAGTCATAGGAATCCTATATTCAAGCAGGGCCTAGCTATCGATCATTTGATACATTAAAAATCGTCATTCTCTACAGTGATATTAATGAAAAAAAAGTTGAACATCAAAATATAAATCTCAATATATAACCGGTATATCCCATGCTCTTTGCAGGCCTGTTGGAACAAGAAGGGTAAGTTGCGCTGGTGGCAGGACGTCCAGAGGGGTGCCCGCTGGGTGGACTGTAACATAGAGCTGACTCAGGACGTGGACGGTACCATGGACGGAACGTTCGCTCTGCAGTACGAGCTTCACGGCAAACAAAAGGTATTGGTTCATTTCACTAAGTCTGAGTATCTGAATAAATTATAATCTAAGGATATCTATTGTTAATTAATTTGATACAGCAACTATAACTAGATCTGATATCAACTCAACAGTACTGTTTTAGAAAACAGTAGAATCAATATAGTTTAAAGATCCTTTGATAACCCGCGTTGAAGTAACAAAAGGCTGTCAACAAGTCACTCATTGCCAATGCACTAAAAGTAATTTTCTGTTTACAGTTCCAGCAGATTTCGCTCAGTGATATTCTGTGTGCCTGTTCCGTCACCGACCCGGGGCCCCTGTCCACCTTCAGCGTCCACACCACCTCCCGTATCACGGCCGTGCCTCGCGCCCAGCCCATCAAGATGGCGGCCGCCCGCGAGGAGGACGTCGAGGACTGGGTGAGGGCAGACATTGACTATAATTAGGGAGTTTAAAAAAGAGATGCAGAAGAATTTGTTCTTTCACTGGACACTACTTATATAACCCCTTTCTCCTCCTTATTCTGTGAAAACATCTACCACAATCCCAAAACTAATACGTGTTTTACTGTTGATATTAGTATATTTTGAGGAGTTGGGGAACATTTTCAGATAAAGTGAATTACAGTAGTGGACATCAAGAGTAAAGGGTTTTGTGTTTTACCATTTTTGGAGGGAAAAATAAAATAAAACGTATAAACAAAACTACATGTTTCCCCAGACAATATTCGGGGATGTCGTTTGGCCAAAAAATATTTTCGACATTTGGGAAAAAATACGTAAAAGCGAAAAATTATACGTTTTCTATAGAAAGAGCCCATCACGCTCTACACAATGCTATTCTTATACGTCGTTCACTTCTTCTACTGTATACAGATGGCATCGTTGACGGTGGCCTGCAGCGACCAGAGAAAGCTGCACGGCCCGCCCCACCCGACGTCCATCTGGGCCATCACCGACCGCGGCGACGTCTTCGTCCACGAGCCTGAAGGGGAGGACAGCAACGGGGAGGCCTGCTCCCTCATGTAAGCCGCCCTAGGATGTTTCCATTGTTTTATGGACCTTCCATTAAGTACGTACGTACATTTAAAAAATTTAAGAACCCCCCCCCCCGACCCCCTGTGGCTGAAGTACGCATTGGATGTGTACAGGAACGTACGCACATTCGAAAACATTTCTTAGCCTCCATGTTGTCTACGTACTTAATGGAAGGTCCCGTAGAAGTATCATGTTTAGAGATAACTGCCGTTGTACATCTAGAGAATGTTTGATTTTTTTCATGACACATTTTTTACTATATTGTCGCAGGTTCTGGCACCAGTTGGGAGGTCACCTGAGTAAGGTGGAGTCAAACCGTGGAGGAGTGACGTGGGGCATCGGCCATGACTGTGCAGCCTGGGTCTACACCGGAGGCTACGGCGGCGGCTTCTTCAAGGGTATGTTTAGTGTTTGTCTCATGTTTCAGATCCACATAAACTCTTTTACAAATGTAAGGAAAAAAAAAGTTTTTTTGTGCTTAGTATATGAAATTTATTCCTTCAAATAACTTGATTTCAGATCAAGTTTAGCTTTAAGATATTCTTTAAATCAGTGCTCTTGATTTATTAGGGATTGGTCTAAATTGTATCCTATAGGGGTGGCGAGTAGTCCTCAGGGGATCCACGCGCAGACCGACCAGAGAGAAGTATTCATCTATGAGAACCAGCGCTGGAGACCTGTATTTGGTTATACCGACCGGTAGGCTGTTCTTGGAAATTGTAAATGTCAATTTTATTTGTTTTAAAAGTTGAATAGTTACCATCAGTTTCCTCCTTAATTCAAAACAATTGCTGTTTTTATCGTTGCCGAAAAAGTGATAGAGAAATGAACAATTAAAGAAGTAATACGCAGTAGTCTATATTATCAATATTTGTATATTCATTCGATTAGTTTTATAGTGTCACTTATATGTTATATCTGCCTCTATGAAGGGTCCTTCTGAGTGATCGTTATACATGGAGTGACGAGACGGGAAGAATTGAATGTACAAAAGAAAACACCCGTCTTCTATCTCGTCATTGGGTCTGGGTAAGTAGGACTGAACGTATACTCTAATATCTACCGGTACAATCAGTATAACTCCATCGGGATCACCATAAGCAATGATTTTTTTCCCGACCAAAATCCAGTTAATTCATTCATGAGGGAGACGGCTAGGGTATGGCCCCTTTTAGACCAGAGGACCGAAAAATAGAAATTCTTGTTGAATTTTTACACTATTGTATATGACATGTCCCTCATATAATCATATAATATCCTGGTTCTGTTTCAGGTGACTGACTGGCAGGTAGACCATCGTACTCCGGGAGGGGTGGACAAAGACGGCTGGCAGTATGCCAGGGACTTCAAGGGGTGAGAGAAATGGCAATTCTACTTAACAAATTTGGCCCAAATTCCAGATCTTCAGAGCAGCATTTAAAAAGAATAGCACTTCATCGATCTTAAGTATTTCCTCTTACCAGTTTATGAAAATACAGCAGTTATAATAGTTGTAGCCATTCTAAACCTTACACTCATGTTCATTAAACCAGCTCTGTGATGATGTAAATCATCCCATTAAATCTCCATATTTGGTTACTATTAACATGAGCAGTAACAGGTGAGCTATGTAATCCCTATGTCATGGTAGACAGCGTCAACTTTCTCCATTCTCCACTCAGTCTCAGTATGATTAACATGTATGAATATTTACAGTTAAGCATGGATCACCTTTACCGACATTCTCTGTTACAGAAACTAACTCTTTGTCAGTCTTATCTGTATTGTATTCTCCGAACAGGCGCATGTGAATGTGATTCTAACATTGCCACATTTTGCATGCATTGTAATCGATAGACGATCAATACGTTAGTAAAATAGAGTTTTCTAGTGTAAAACAGAGCTTTGTATCCGAGTTCAATAGAGCTGAGTTAATTATTTTGTCAATCTCCAGACCATTCCGACCGCGACCTCGGCTTAGAAGTTATGTTCGGCGAAGAAGATGGATGAGGTAATCGCTCCTGGAGTTTGTCAAATAAATGTGCAAACCCTTTTCATTATATCACGCATGAATGTATCAATATGATCTAATATCATTTTAACAATGCTTGAAATTTGCACTATTGATATAATTGTAGTTTTTGAATGATATATACCGGCACGTATACTAGTTGGCTTTTAAAGCAAAGCTTTCTGCAAGTCTTATTGTAAACATGAATACCTTTCAGAAATCAAATTATGAAGAAAAAAAAATCACGAATTTGCTGCAGGCCTTTTGAATAATAAGAATCATTCAGTTAATCAACTCCCTTGCAAAATATTACAAACAAAATGTTTGTAATAAACCTATGAACAGAGATGTAACTTCCATTTAACGATCCTTTGGCGCAGGCGCTGTAAGATCCTGACGAGCGGCCCCTGGGTGGAGGTGGGCCCAGTGCCCCTGAGAGACGTGTCCCTACAGATCGACCCGCGGCCGCTCGACCACGACATGGTGGCAGTGTGGGCCATCGGCGCCAACGGAGACGTGCTCTGCCGCTCAGGGGTCAGCTGCCAGGACCCCGAGGTGAGTAGGGACAGGTTCTTTTGTAACACAGCCTTTTGTCTTTGCAAATTAAGATAATAAGTGATGTAGTGGAAATGTTGGAATGAGGGAAGATTGTTTTTTAAGTAAAGAATATTTTTTCCGATTGAAGTCATAATCTAATTGGGTTAAATTAGATGGGAATAGGTCAACATATATAGCTTACAGTATTAAACACTAACTACGGCATTTTTTTTATTTGTAAATTTTATCGAAACACATAAGAGTGCATGAATTTAATTTCTAATCAGAGGATCTCATCATCAGATGTGTCACGCTGATTACCAGGAAATACCAACCAATGCTGAATTTAATGATATCTTTTTACATCCTGATAATAGCCTATCATCAAACATGATGGAGATTTCTTGCAAGCTTTCGCTCGCATCTTGTACATGTATATATCTTTTGAATTTTATTTGCAGGGGTCAGCGTGGCTTCACATTCCAACCGACCAGCCGTTCGTCTCTATAAGTGTTGGCGGTAATCTCCGAGTGTGGGCTGTGGCGCGGGACGGGTCTGCCTGGTACCGGGGTGGGGTGGCCCCCTTCACACCCATAGGTATGGACAGCGTTTTTCTCATTATTACTAGTTTGTCGCGTATTAAAAGTCTCTGGGTTGGGTTATTTGAGAGAAAAAGACTTTGTTATGGCAGTTTAACAGTTTGTATGAAGTTATAAACGATTTAGAAGAAAGTAGTCATTCAGAAATGGAATGAACTTATCTGTTTTTTCAGAGAAGTTCGATATGCGGGACTTTCTTATAATTAATTGATGTTTAATTTCCTCTGCTGTTTTTGGATGTCCCAAAACTATGGGAATGTGTGTGATAGGACTTTAACCTACCTAACTTTCTTATAATTAACTTTGGTATGATTGATATTCCTATAGCAACTGAGCTTATCAAAGCTGCAGGGAAGCCGATGCAATTTGCTTACAACAAATATTTGTTTCCAGGTACATGCTGGTACCACATTGCTCCCCCTCCTAAGGGTACAGCTCTTATCCAGATCTCAGCGGGAGCAACTCAGGTCTATGCAGTTGACAGCAGCAGTAAGTTGGCATAATATATTCTAGTGCAAGGCTTAGTAGATGCTAAATTTGTCGGATATTACATGAAAGTCAGCAACATTTGATTAAGGTATAAAGTCTATAGCTAAATATCTTAGATAATATGAAAATGAAAGATTATATCGAATATTCTTAATTGTGTTGATTTTCTCCAGTATAGACCCGATTCAAAGGTAATTCAACAACCAATGACTTGATTGTCCAAAACATTGTTTATCTAGCTGGAATGCATCTTTGTTATCTAGTTTCATGGTAAAATATCATATGCATATACATGTACAATCCTGACACACCATTTATGTACATGTACATGTATCAAAATTTTCTTTGTCATAAATAAATGCTCAATGATGCGAGTATTTTTTTTTCTGCAGAGGTATTGTGGACTCGGCAAGGTATCAGTCATAAATCTCCAGAGGGGACATCTTGGTTGCAGGTTAGCACCCGCGTCCGACAGGTATCACTGACCCCAGACGACCAGGTAAAGATACTCGTCATCTTACACCTACCTCACCAATAGAATACAATTATTGTTAAAGAAATTCTCTTTAAACAAATCTGTCTTTAAAAAATCGTTTAAGTCACTGTATTTTTTCTCAATAAATAATTTGAGCCAGTGTATTGATATTATCTTTTTGAAAAATTTGTTCGTTTTAGATCTGGGCTATCATGGACGATGTGGCGTGTAAAGGCGGGGCCCAGAATGGGGTTCTGTCCCGGCGAATAGACACCACACGTAACAATCCTGCCCAGGGCAACTGGGACTACGGCATAGGGGTGAGTTCCCATCTTTGCATTTCAAGGATTTTTCTATGTTATAAATTCTCAGAATGTTCTAAAATTAATAAAAAAAAAAAATGAATAAAAAAAATAAAAAATAGATAACACCTCAAATTCGCATAATTATTTATCGAAAATAGAGTAAGAAAACTAGAGTTATCAGTACTGTATCCAATTGTTTTTCCATTAAGGGTACCAAAACATATTGTGTAAATATTGTGTTGCTTCTTAAGAATAAGTAGTAACTTTGGTCATAATTCGTGTATTTTCAGGGGGGATGGAAACATGTTGCAGCACGGGGTTGGTTGAGATAGTTGACCGTTCACCATCACGTAATAGCCAAACATACCGCAAGATGCTATGTGTGCGAGGAAAGTCAGATGAAGGAAGGATTAAATGATCCACCTCGATGGTGCTGTTCTCCAGCCTCTCAAGGTATTAAAGTAAAGGGTAAATTTTACAGTGGACGTAGGAAAGTAAGTTCATGTCATTCCATTAGGAGATCACAGGCTATGAAAGATGTTTTAAAGGTGGGTAGTTTCCTTAGATCTATGCAGTTTCTTCCTGTTTGATAGACCCTTCTTGTAGAAACCTATCACATAATCTTGGTTCCTGTGACATTTTATACAATGTTACTGTTATTCTATATTGTCAATATTGTCTCTTATGCATCTCTTGACAGTCTGATCTGAGTTTGTTAAAGGTTCATCCAGATAGAATATGACTTTGGATAATAAGTGTCTGAGTGTATTCTAAGAATACTAGTCTGCCTTTGCAGCATGAAGGTTAGATTGGGAAGGCAATAGTTATTAGTTATAAAAAAACGAAAGTAGATCTGAACGATAACCAGAGAAGTACGTTTGATACTGCCACGATCATGATATTTGAATACTTTGACTACTTCCTTAAGCTGGAGAAAAGTAATGCCGATAAAGTTATTCATTGTGAATGCTATAACTATAAATATGTTTTCTGACGATTTATGAGGTTGTCTTTAGTTCTTCCTTATTCATCGCATTCCGGTAGTTCTATTTCATGATATGAGATATTTTCAAAGCAGGGAATACATTTTTTTATGTAAATGTTTTTTATGCAAACGATTGTCAGATTCATTCGTCCTTTATATATTTTGTTCAAGAGGTTGGAATGAGTTGCTCTTGACAACGTCTGTGTTGGAAACAGAAATCTTCACAATAAGAGACTTACATTTGGTAGTATAAGTAATCTATTGGAGAGACTAACTTACCGGTAATTTAGTGTAACTTTTTCATCGTAGAACATTCCGTCAAATATCAAACGGTATGAAAAACCTCGGGTCGAGGCCCCCTGTTTTGGACCAGTTAGTGCAGACAAGGTTTTGAGCTCTAGCTGGTGTGCAAGATATTTTTACTTAGATTAACATAAAGATCCATTTCAATGTACTAGGAGTAGAGTTGGGGAAATCTTTTCTAATGGGACGCCAATAAATATATGTGTTTTACATGTAATTCCCCATGACGATAAAGATACATTGTACATGGACGTGATGATAAGAGAGAACATTTTGTGATATAGCGTTAGTCCACAAAGTCCGAATTCTTCTGGGCCAAATTGCATGAAGTACTTCATTCTACCTAACTGCTGCCTTGTACCTTTCATTTCGTTGATTAATTCATTTTATTATTTGAGAGGGAGGCTATGTATTTAAAAAAACGGTAAACTGGCTATACAAATCTATGAACAAGAGAATAGAATTTTCAATACATGCCAAAGGTCTACCCAATGTGAGATTCCATTTCATCAGTGAATCACTTGTATCCGTCTGTGATAGACATAGCAATAGACCAACATATGACTTATAAGTTATATCCTAAATTAGCTTAATTATGTAGTTGGTACCTAGGTAGTTGTATGACGTTCCCTTTGTATTTAAAGAAACAGTCAGATCGTCTCATGTTAACAGTTTTAAAAACTGAGTTTCTCTAGATAGTTTTAGCTCTTATGAAGTGATGATTATGCAGTTGGTACCGTAGACTGTTTAAATTAGTTTACGGTGTTCAGTGGTACAAGTATTCACGTGATCATACAACACTGCCCTCTCCAAATCAGATTGCTGAACACCCGCTTCTTTATACTGATTGACCTTTTCATAGAGGTTTGTTCTATAAAACGAAAAAATAACATGCAATTCCAAAAATCTGATAATAATCGGAATTTCATATCATGGTATACGTGGTGTAGGAAGCCTCCATCAGAAAAAAACACATTTGTAACATTAATTCAAGCAAAACACAAAGTGGATTATACATGTATCAAAGTGGAATCTCCAAACACAAGCCATAAGTATTATCAACCTAAAGTAAGATCTCATTCAAACTTGATTGGTCCAGAAACTTAACATGTATACATTTATCTTAACTGCTAGGCTTGCCACTCGATCAGAGGCCCGACAGTCGATACACTGTTCAGTTCGAAATAGCAATACACTCATTATGGACAAAGATGTGGTCTGAGTTGCACAATATTTCAGTCACCAAATTACCTGATCTGTTAATGTCGTTCGAAAGTGTTATCACATACACATTTTTGGGACGGTCTTTTGAAACCATGACTAGAATTTGATCAGTGTTTGACTGGGAAAGATTGAGAGAAACTTATCTGAATTGTTTCGTGTTAATATGAGCCTCCAATCCCACCCAGCTGATGTAAATATATTCTATTGATATATTATATATGCATAAATGTTGTTTAGTGCTTCCTAGCTTATTACCTTGAATGGTTAATGTAGTTGACTAATAATTATGACATATACCGAAATAGAACCTTCATTTCCATTACATAAACATGGAGGTCTTGCGAGACATAAAAATGTCGTGTGCTCAAGTGGTGCTCAGTGTCTCATATTTTGTCAATTCGATGTACATTTTTATCAGTAGTGAATTCAAATCCATATCTTAAAGCAACTATTAAAAAGAAAGTTGATTCTAGTCAAAATATTAAACGTACATAATCCTGATGTTGTTCTTCCATTAGGTCTAGCTATTTAAAATCCTAACTTTAACGTCATAGATGCACACGAACTCTAGTTTGAAAAACTACATTCCGTTCTGTATATAGAAGGATGCTTATTAGTTTTTTCTAATATGAAAAAAAGTCTACAGGGTACAAGTTTTCAAATATTGATCACATTCATCTGTCTGACGTATTGAGGCTTTGAAATATTTTTTTCTTAACGTTTCAAACTCAGCTGAATTTCAGATCTTTAATCCATGGCACGTTTGCAATATATTTTCGGTTGAAAACGTGTTCGATATAAAATAAATGAGATAGACAAACATGGGAAACAGTAATGAATATACCCCTCTTTGACACTGATTAATGCTGGACAAACTTCCCACACCTTACTGCTTAAAAGGCTGTCGTATGATTTGCCGGTGATTACGCAATCCAATTATTTCAAAGTTCCTCTCAAAATACACCAATTCCATATAATTTATTATGAAACTAAGCGCTTAGCAATAATAATGATCGCTTAAATGTCAAATCTGTGCGTGGCTTTGTTGTAATTTAGATTATTTGTGAATTTTCATCAACTGCTGTTTCTTAATGATGTTTTGTTATCGATACTGTGACTCTGTTTTCTGGTGTCGATTTCAACAGGTTTGTTTTCAACGTTTTGCTGGCAAAATATAATTCAGGAACTAATTTATTGTTATTCAGGGATTATTAGTAAATATCCGCATATTTGAGGACCAAGATATAGGATAATTACTCGCAGAAATTGTTTGATTTGTATAATTCGTTTTTACCATTATGTGCTTATGGTACCTATCTTTGTCATTTAATAATTAATTAACTTAAGACTTACAGTAAACTGACTTTCCACTTTGAAAAAATATGCATTTCTATTTCAAATATGTGCCATTCAATACCGAGTATTTTCCGTTGTGAGGACTAGATATGCACACGTTGCTTGAGTAGACCAAAATCAACAATTGTGGTAATCGTCGTATTCGTTCACATAATTTATTACACTGATGACTAACTTATGGTTACCCTACTATTCGATTCAATTGTGATAGGCAGCGACCATCGCAACATTTCATTATAAAATCCCAGGGCCTCATTTCATTGGACAAATTAAATTGGATACGGTGAACAAAAAGAAAAACGTAGATTGTAAATAAGGGTTGAGGCGCAGAATTCAATTGAAAGTGCTTTATAGTTTAGATCCGTGTTTTACAGTGTCAACCGGTGGAAACAATGAATCAATTGTCTCTAAGTTTTATAAAGATTGGGTTGTAGTTTTAATGCAACCGGAAAGTGTTCAGCAGTTCTCAGTTCTTAAATATGCTCATGAAAAGCCTTGTTTTTTATTTAACAAGTATAAGTTTGTATTCTTCTTTAAAGTATAGTATACTGACCATGACCTCAGAAATAAGCAAGCACGATACGTTTTGACAAGATGAATTAAAGAACTAGGTTCTGACGCAGAGAACCAAGTTATACCATAAGGCTACAAAAGCATGTCTTGTGAGTAATATTTTCAGCAGTGGTACTACTGTATAACCAATCCTTCGACGTTAACTTGAGAAGTTCTCAAGCAAATGTATAGTGTTAATTTAACAAATACGAGAATTACTTTGATTGTGTAAAGTTGGAAGTGAAACGAATGTTTTGGTATGTTCATGAAAATAACATGTGTCTAATATTCTGTATATTTCAAGAAGTAAACCGTTGTTATCAAGAATGATTTTCAGTATACATCATTTTCGGTAATCAGAGTTGCAATTCCTGAAGGTAGGAAGACAAGATTGATATTGAACGTGTAAGATAGGTCGGTAGAGATTTGTCCATTCACTAATATTTAATGTTTACTGGTGTCGTGATTATGGTGAAAAGGTATGTCGGTTTGCAATCAAATGATGTGATAGTATAAACGAGTGTTTCTTGCAGATGTACCGTACAGGTGCCTTTCTATGAGTTACTTCGGTAACACACTATCAAAAATAATAAAAGTTACAGTAAAACTTTAACACATGTTCCTTTCTTTATTTCCATATCATATATGTCATACAGATATGAATTAATTACTTCTATCACAATACCTGATTAAGACAATCGCAAAGTTAATTAATCACAGGTAATCCTAATTTGACTCCTTGGGAGAGTAGCACCATCGCAGAGTATTTCTAATCAACGAATATTTGTTTTTACAATTAAAACATGTTAAAATATCTAAATTGGTCCTATATTGATGCACACTGCACACTAACAACAAGTTATCTTTGAGTCAAGTCTCATAAACATAGGGATACCCGCAGTCAACATGACTTGTTTCTATATTAAATTCTCTAGATATGCCCGTGTACTAGAACTCATTTTCAGACATTTCACAATAATCATACGCTAAGAATTAAAAAATGTATGGCACTGTTTGGACAGTCTCTCGAAGTATCAATAACCATGACTGCAATACTCTTTTATTCCGCCATAGATGAACGCATTCATTATCTTGGTTGAATAGCATTTAATACAATAATGGAAAATACTGTCTCAGTCAGGAGTGCAACGCGTTGCCATTGGTTAACACATGAAACCTCGAATGAAATAAAGAACAAGTACGATTCAAGAGTGAAATGGGAGGAGACTAAATTACGTGCATGTTGACTCATTTAACCCAATTGGTATTCGTGAGAATATACCTCACGATTTTTACTACATAACACGGGGTGTCTTCGCCTCTCCCTTTACCTAATCCTCACTTGTTTACTTAAGGGTTGACGACCGTCGCCCCTCTCCCGGCCTCGACTTAATCTCCCCTCGACCTTGTTTACACAGCTTTTAATAAAGGGAGAGCTGACGCACCCTCTGCCCCGTACTCTGCACACTGGAAAGAAAGAGCCAGGAGGGCAAAGAAAGGGCCGGGAGGGCAAAGGAAGGGCCGGGAGGGCACCCTGCAAGTTTTTATCAAAATCTGTTGGTTGAGTTTTTCAGTATAGAAATTGGTAGGGGGCGTGGCACTTTCACATTGAATTTCATGTTTACACATAGAGAATGCTTGACATTGGTAGGGGGCGTGGCACTTTCACATTGAATTTCATGTTTACACATAGAGAATGCTTGACATTGGTAGGGGGCGTGGCACTTTCACATTGAATTTCATGTTTACACATAGAGAATGCTTGACATTGGTAGGGGTTTTTATCAAAATCTGTTGGTTGAGTTTTTCAGTATAGAAAAAAAGGTAAAAATCATTGTAATTTTCCAGAAAATGCTGTAATTGTCTCAGAATTTCCTGACATGTATAGAATGGACATTCTCACTTGGGGCTACAACTTCAGAGATAGTTTTGACTCATAGTTGACTCATAATGGGAGTCATAAATGTTTCAAATTTAGAAATTTTTCAAAGTGCTCAAATCGACATGTAAACCCTATCAAACGATTCTTTTCTTCCACAAGTCATCTGTGCCTATCCTGGTCCCCTGGGCCTAAAATATTATAATTTGGGGCAATAAATAAACAGTTGGTTAGTGAATCCAAACCCCGATATAAACCCCGATATAAACAACTGCATTCCCCTCAGCTTCCCCCATTTGATGGTGGTCATAGGAAGGGGGCGTGGCACTCTTGACATGTCATTCCATGTTCAAACAGGTTTATTCTTGACATTGGTAGGGGGCGTGGCACTTTCACATTGAATTTCATGTTTACACATAGAGAATGCTTGACATTGGTAGGGGGCGTGGCACTTTCACATTGAATTTCATGTTTACACATAGAGAATGCTTGGCCCTTTCTTTCCCCTCCCGGCCCTTTCTTTCCCCTCCTGGCTCTTTCTTTCCCTCCTCGCGGCAACCGAGCAGCAACTCTCCCTTTGCCTAATGTTTATATAGCAACTTAACAGGGATTAGTGAGGAGGAGACCGACGCCCTTCAGCCCAAACCCCTGTATAAACAAAGGATTACAATTAGCCAAAGGGACAGATGGGTGGCACGCCATAACACACTAAGGAAACCCTACTCACATCTTTTCTAAATTCAACATCCGAAAGACTTTGGGAATCTCATCCAACAATATGAAAATACTGACTACTGAGCTTACCACACGGAAAACACTGAATGTACGTTGCTAGACAGGATGTTTCTAATGTTCTATTTCATATTTATCCTTTTGTGATTTTTAAAAGAAAACTACCGGTAGGCCTATACATATTTAAGTAACTAAAGAGGGATTAAGAGGGACATGTATGGGCTTAAGGGGGTTTGACAATCAGCATTTATACATAGTTCATGAACCAGGCAATGACCGTTGATCCACGTAGAAAACTCAGTAAATCTTTTCACCTGCAGGCTAATTTGGACTAATTTTGTCGACAAAACCCGTGGAAAACCTATAGAAATTAAACACTAATTGTAATATATCCATCTATGATGCATGAATTTTCAAACTCACGAATATCAAACGTATATGGGTACTTATCTAAAAAATAATGATGAACAGATTTTCACAATGTTATAATTTTACAAATAATGGTACAATTCACGAAAATGTATATGCTTAAGCCTTGAGTTTTGTCGACATATTACCCAGCAAGCACTTGGTTCTAGGCTAACCTGCAGGTAATACTAAAGAAACACTGACTCCCCGTGGTTGGGAGAATTGAGGTTTGCAGAATGGCAGTCAGTCAACCATTGCAGTAGGCCTACTATGATATACATGTAAAAGGTATCCAGGGATACATTAGAGGTAAAAGTGGTTCTTCTGACCAATACAAAAATAGGCGCAATACTTAACAAACAATCTAACATATACGCTAAGTGGAGCATAATATCCCCTTATACTTTGGACATACATATGTCCATATACATATTTAATGGAGAAAAACAAGTTTCACCAATCGTATTTTTAGTTTGCTTTACGCCTTCCCCCTCCCAACAAAAGAAAAAAAAAAGAAAAAAAAAAGAATAGCATAACTATTCAAATAACTTGTGTAGAACTCTGGCATGCCTGAATGTTTCGACACTCCTCCATTTTAATAACAAACTTGACACGGATCTCATGAACGTATATCAGTTTCATTATCCTGTAATACATACCGTGGTTACAATTTGCTGGTTTTGAACACAGACAGATCTCCCTGAGGACAATTTTTTTACCCAAATTTGAACATATTTGTGGTCAGACCGTCGACAGGCCATATCCTATGCATGTGCATTCATAACAATAATCATTTAAGGCACGTCCACAATAACTGATAAAGCTAAATCGTTCTTTTATCATAACAAACACAAGGTTAATCTAAACTATAATTTAAAGTTGTCTCCAGTATCCAGTAGACATATTTTTGTATTGGATTGATAAGTTTGAAATTAATGTTTGTGCAATATTCAGGGTTTCCATACAACTGGAAATCTTGAAAAAAAGAACTTCTCGTGGAGAAGTAGTGGAATATCGAAATTTGTACAGAAACATCGCAGGATAGTTCTTGGATCGCTGAAGCCTATTCTTTGTGCAAAGGAATATTGACTTGGTTACGGAAGAGCTTTTCAATACAACTGTTTTAACCTCCGTGAACAAGTTCTACGCAGCAAATCGTATTTTTCCCAGCCTGGCAAAGTATTCCCAGACTTAGAGTAATGAATATCAAGCGTATTTTGGACCTCCAAATCAATAGCGTAATCTGACACGTTTAATGACTAACATTCAGAAGATCTATTTAATACCATTAATGACCATATAGATGTTATTAAGCATTATGTTTATCTTATTTATCTGTCTCGATATTTGCAAATTCTACATTTAATACCAGAGTAACTAAATTACGCAATAAGACGATAATTTTGTTTTCTCTGTCGATTCCCCTAACATCAAATAACCTTCAAATTGTTACCTTCTTTATATCAAAACAGTATTGTTTCCAATCTTTACCAAGCTCTACCCGTTCAATGCTAGCTACCGCTGGACACAGACTAGTCAGAGCCAGAGGCAGAGTGCCAGTTGAGATGAATGCTGGTATCTCAACTCATACATGCCACTATGAACATACTAGGCAGAACACCAGCACCAGCGAAATGGCCTTCCATACCCACACTGGAGCCCCTGACTCCCTCCCATCAGTGGCGGCCTAATGGGTAAAGTGCCAGACTTCAGCATGGGAGACCGGGGTTCGACTCCAGTGGCAGAACACACGTGTACTCAGATAAATGCTTGGCTAATGAACTGCCTAAATAACTTTTGCATTCACTCGTTTGTCTCCCTTTAAATGTTAGTACATCGTTTACCTACAAACGTTAACTATTATCACAACCTAGGTATCACACACAAATTCAAGTGCCACTAGAGATCTCAATGTACTATCGGTGATGTAAGAAATCACAGTGAAACAGCAGTTGAAATAGCATCCTCTACTAAAACGACGTCGTTCCCGTCAATTTGCGAATTTCTTCATAGGAGAGCCAAAACGTTAATGACCAAGGTGCCTACAACAAAAGCAAGTGTAAACAGTAAAAACATTATTTGTCTATTAAAAGAGAAGCACACAATGCACATTTCTTTTTACTGCACTTCACACAAATTCTATATGCTTGGCCTAATACATTATTAAAACAGTTATATAAACTATGTAAATATCTATATTTCCCCACACGATCTCATTGTTGGTATGGGTACGGACAGGCTAGTAAAAATGCATCAATTTATGAGCAAACCTTCGATATAATTCATAACGGCTATTTATCAAATATCTTATCGTGGATTTACAAAATGAAAAGGTTCTCTTAGTATTCTGCACTGCATGTTTATTAACTGTATATGATCTATCAAGTTGGAACATTGGGATATTTTGTTGTATTCAAAAGATGTCACACTTATATTGGTTTGCTATCGCCTTCAAGAAACCAGGAAACCATTTTCATGAGACGAGTAAGATACTGGTATTCCGGTATGCATATTATTAAACTTATAAACTCATGTTTTATGTATACTAAGCAAGTACTAACCATTCTAGCCCAAATGGGCAAGAATCCCTTATAGAGAGCCCAGAATCCTTCCTGTTTCACCGTCTTCAATAAACAATCTATGGATGACCGGTACAATAAACCTCTGAAAAAGAAACACATAATTATGCATTATATTTTATCCGTTTGAAAGAAAAACTAGCTCATCTTTTCATGAGAGTTAAAATACATGTCCTATGAACAAGGGGCAATTTTTTAGCCTATAACCTCCTGTTCCGACGAAGTTTGTCAACTCTTGCCGTTATTTTCTTGCCTTTTCGTTTGCAGGGGTGGATCTAGAGATTTTCAAAATGTGGGGAGGGAGGAGGCACCCTATTTTAAACATTTCCGGGAATTTTAGAGTAAAAACATTAATAATTTGCAAAAAATGATAAGTAGATGGAAATGGTGTGTAGCAGTAGTGAGAAACGTTCAAACTGCGTCGCAATGAGTTTTTTCCCGCTCTCCCACTTACATTTGATTGCCGCTGCCCCGCAGCTTTTCTTTTCTAGTTAAAATACATACAAAAGCTACTAATCAGGTGAACCTTACTTCTTACGACACTACCAGTCTATCCGCACCTAGGCCCTTCATTCATTATGTAACTGTAAAGTACCCACCTTCCCTTATCGTCGGTCGGCTGGTTCATAACTCTTGTCTTGACGACATCTGCTGGTGTTCCCAAAATGGCAGAGATAAGTCCCGAACATCCACTGGAGGAATTAAGAAAAGATTAACGTATTTTCAACATTGTTATTCAGGATATGTAATTTGTGAATATATAGTATTTTAGTACGCAAAGTCCATTGAACAGTACATGTATGTGGTCATAAATGTAGTGACGGTTATAACACATTACCTACCAAGGCCCAATGGCACTTCTAATGTAGGAGGGCTGATATATTTTCCAATGATAAGAAAAGTGGAAGAATGGACGAAAAGTTCGAAGAAATGTTCATTACTATGATGTATTACAACCTAAGTCCTTCAACGATGGGGTAGAATACGAATAGTATACTGAACGGGCAGATGGTATAAGATAAGTAATCGTTTTGATCATATTACCTTGACATTGCATGTGTCACATAATTGTCCTTTAAACTTGTGCGTTTCAATATCTGGTGTTTAGCAGTGTCATAAGTCGTCAAATCTGGAGGAGAATTATCGGGTCAGTATGAGAAAGAATTTGCTGTTCGGGTTCCCTGTGCGAGACAAGTTAATATATAGCATGCCATACTCTGAGGTAAAGTTTCATAAGGTGCGGTATTGAAGTATATAGCTTAAATGGGGGTACTGGTTGTCAATATTTTTATTCCTCAACTTTTAAACTATCCTTGAAGTATGAAAAGTTTCGACAAGGAAATGGCTAGATCGTAAAATTGTGATAACAACATTTACAATACGGATTAGTTATTAAAGGCGTTAAGAACATTTGTGGAAAGTGGAAAACTAGATAAATGAGGTACCTCCGAGGTTGACTAAGGCCGCCCGCTGTACGTTAGGGACCCATCCTTTCCACAGGGCACGCATACCTCCTTGAGCAATGATCTTGCGAAATGCATGCATTGTATTCTTGACTCTGCAATAACAGATTGATTTAAGGCTCTTCAAAAGTGTACATGTCCCTGTCGTTTCTATGAAAAGCAGCTTACGCTGGATTTAGATCCTCGATTGAGAAACTAATTCAGATAGTGGTATTATGCGAAAGCTACAGAATAAATAGCCTGTGATTAAACTGGATTTAGTTTTGTGCGTTTTCCAATAGAAACTAATGAATCTGGTTGAAAATCCTTTTGTGCTAGAGGAGCCTATTCATGTTTGGTTAATAGTCACCTTGGTGGGTGGCCTTCCAGTCGTCGCCGCCCTTCCATCTGCATCTGTACTTTAACTAAGTCCGTGGGGCTGGCGATGAACTGGGCCAACCCACCCGCCGTCAGCCCACTCAGCATGGCCTTCCTACAACAGAATCAGGTTTACTGACGGCCTTATTTGATATTTGACATAGAAATATAAGGAATATATTGTTTTGACAGTAATAAACGGGTTTGAGTTTTTTTTCCTAATTTTTGTTGTTGTTTTATTTCTAAATTAATTATTGTTATACGAATACACTTACCAAAAGGGAAATGTGCCATCTGGGTTTTTCCCGAAGAGATTTTCCCTGATCCATTCATAGAATCCCATGCGGCAGCCAGTATACACTGAAAGTTTGTGAGTAAATTAGTTATTCTGATGTGAGATAATGTTATATTTTTAGTACGTTTGCAGACATCTTATAAGTTGGTGAAGAATATCTAACATGGGAAACGTAATTATCAACAAGCGATTCAGACAATAAACTTCAAGTCATTTTAGTTCACTTTATTTCAGTGCATACAAGGTTGCCGCGGGATAAAATTGAATAACATCAAAAAAAAAATAAAAACTTGTACATAATTACGAATTACCACAGCAAATTCCTTGCAAGAATTATTTCTCTTAAAATTCATAATCTACATCGACGCATTCTACTTAAAACAATATATCATGCACCTACCAAGGTGTCTGTAGATTGCTGGAGTTACACCTTGCCATAGCTTACGAACACCTTCTTCGGAGGCTGCCAATCGAAATAAAAACTTTGTGAATAAACAATATGTTCGTAGAACTGAAAATGTATTAGCGGAGATTTAGAAACTAAATATTTCAGATAGCCGAATAGCAACGAAGTAAAGAAAACTCTGGAAAAGTGGGATCATTTGAATTTGTTTTCTCATAAACACATAGTTCCTTGTATCCGTTCGATAGAATTTAATTTCAACCATCTCTTGTACAGATAGATACAGAAATCAGATATCATTCTTTACCTATGCCATATGCCGTGCGTAGAAATCCTCTTCTTGGAACTGAAACACTTGCTTGGCCTCCTTCACCCTGAATTTGGAGTCGTGTTTTGGTGAGATCCAGTGGATAGGTGACTGTAAATTAAGAGAATATTGTTTTCGTTCTATAATATTGCCATCCAGGTGTGGGCTCCTCCTCCCCTTATTTTTGTCTTATTTTGGAGAATTCAAGCTTGTGAACTAAAGGTAAACGAGCCATTATTCATATTGACAAGTATTCAGTGCCGATGATAGAAAAAGTATTACACATGTATTTCGAATGATTAGACAATGAATATCATGGAGTAAAAGAAATCGACCGTAACATTATCTTTTTTCGACCAATATTACTTTTCAGAGACAATAACTGTTAATTATATTTTCTCTACCTCTCTAGATACTTAAATGCAAAACTATATTGTGTTTGCATATGATAGACGATAGCGACTATATACAACAAATATCACTGGGTGGAACAGAGTTTGATTGGACCGCCTGAGTTATGCGGTTGTTTCTTTTAATGTCAATTTCCAGTTCTTGTGAGCATGGCCCAAGCTATGAATCGAACTGGCCTTATGATATGACTTCGGTACAAAATGGAAAATTGTTTTTCTATTTTCTATTACTCAAATGTTTCCATTTTAGCTAACAGCGATTTCCGTGATATGAATAGTTATATCCTTTGTTTGTAGACGTCATCAATTTCAATATATCTCTCTGACTTATCTTTACAACAAGAGTTTCTCTTACTTAGTATGGCTGTCCGAATACTGATAAGCCTCGTTTTCATCATCGGTTTCTGTGTCTCTAACCTAAATGACACAGATAAATGTGTCTCTTATCAGACTCTTCCTGGTTGAGACCAGTGCGTTATCTAACTGGGCACTGTCTGGGTAAAACACAAACGCAACCAGATGCATCCAGATTAAGATCCATCCAGATCTAAGCCTATGTGAATCAGTTCACGGAGATTTTTTTATATATATATATTCTATTGCTTTATATTCTTTATGATCTAGTTATTGAGAAAAAAAATTACCCTGCATTTTTTGGGTACATTAGGTTATATATGCGGTAGAAGCTAGATCTAGATCTACACAAATTTTTTTTTTCAGTTGTACGTGTGACCGCAGTTATCCAGGCAAAAGCCCAACCACTGCTAACTCCATAGACTCTATATCTAGTCTACTACACTCTATACCGACTGTTTATATTCATATCAAGCAAGGTGTGTTGTGTTCAAGTAACCCTACCTACCCTAAATTTTTGGCCCTATCCAAACTTTTTTTAAATGAAATTTTTATTCATTTTTTTTCAAAATTTAAAATAGCATGGAAAACCATAAAAAAAAAAAAACCACATAGATCTAGATGCTCAGGACATGTTACTTTTTTTTTCACTTGCCAAAGAGACCCGGCCAGTGTTGGAAATAAAAAAGATATTCCAAATATTCTCAAAAAGCATTTTAGCATCTAAAATACATGTCCTGAGTATCCATGTGCTGTTTTATGGTTTTCACTAACCAAAGAGACCCTGGCAGTGTTGGAAATAAAAAAAAATATTCCAAATATTCTCAAAAAGCATTTTAGCATCTAAAATACATGTCCTGAGTATCCATGTGCTGTTTTATGGTTTTCCATTGTACTTTAGGTCAATTCTTTGGATTCTGAAAAAAAAAAATTAGATCTAAAAAATTGTGTTTGGCCTGAACACAACTATTTTGTTGTTGTTGCCTAATGATAGACGAATTCTGAGAAACATTGGGAAAACAGTACATCAAACAAAGACATGTTTTCCTGGAGTTTTAAGAAGTCTAGATCTGGAGACTCTCTTCAGACTCCTAGACTATTTGAATAAAAAAAGAAGAAAGAAAGTCAGAAACGGGACAATTATTATCAGTGCCCAACGGGACAGCCGGATCACAAGGGTTAAAAAAACGGGACAATTCCGGCAAAAACGGGACCGTTGGCAGCCCTGACCTGGAAGGGGAGTTCAGGCTGCTCCCACCTCCTGGGGCCTCAAGTCCGGCCACGGATCAGCGCCCCAGGCCCAGCTGATCCGACGGAGAGAGCAACGAGCCAGGGCCAGGGCCAGGGCCTTGAACTTGAAGGGGTCGCAGTTCAACATAAACACTGGGGTAAATACAGACGATGACAACGTGTTCTGCTCCCATGTTTCATATTCTAGAAGTAATGGCAACTTGCTGTTAACCTATGAATACCTGATTCAGCAGCTGTTGCGGCACATGCCGATAAAGCATATTTGAAGGCAAACGTCTTCTGGTAGGTGCGTGTTTTGTCCTCCATCTTACTTCTCGCGATGTCCGATCAAACTGTTTTACAACAAGTCCTGGTACTTTATGACATGCTGCGATACAGTGTGGTAGAGGCGAGATCTCGTCGTGACGTCACCATCCCCAACTGACCAATCAGAGACAAGGTGACCTACATCTCCCGCCATTTTCACAAATTTGGCGCGAAAGGTGCAATTCTTCAGTGTGACACGGGCAGAGACAAGGCGTAGTACCACTGTCGTACCTGCAGAGCTTGGTCCAAGCTTCCATCTTCAAATTCGCGCAGTCTACATTAACACAAATACATTCAAAATGTTTGAGGCACGTCTCGTCCAAGGATCCATCCTTAAGAAGGTTTTGGAGGCCATCAAAGATCTGCTAACCGAAGCAACATGGGACTGCAGCTCGACAGGAATCAGTCTTCAGGCTATGGACAGCTCTCACGTTAGTCTGGTTTCCCTCCTTCTCCGAAGTGATGGATTCGACACGTATCGTTGTGACAGAAACCTGTCCATGGGTATCAAGTTGGCCAGGTAAGAATAATAAATCCCTCAGAACCTGCGTAAAGCCGCAATCTTGGTTGGTAGACTGTAAATTATAATGCTGAAAGTAAAGCCTGCGTCAAATGGCGAAGTCCCAATCCCCAATGCAAGTTGTTTTTGCCCTGGCTGATGTAATATTGAGAAATCAAATGCTGTCTGATGAACACTTTAAGAACAGTATTAAATTTCTGCTCAATAATTTTGGTTAATTTATGTTGCGTCGGTAAGGTGGGTGGATCTCCAAACAAAGGGACATCCCTGTGTATTGGTGCCCTCCACTTTTTGGCGGTAAAATCTAGATCGTACATTCGTAGGTGTCAAGGGCCCGCATACACCGTCAAACCTCGATTAGAATTTGAATAATGTTGAGTTAGTGGCTTAGGTATATTAAAAATATTGCATTAACCGAAAAAATATTGCACCAACCGATCATTCCCATAATCTTAGTTACCAAAGGGAAAAAGAGCTAGTTGATGTTTTCGTATGTTAATTGCGCTTAATTAGAGGTCTAATTGTCAAACACACTTGCTGATACCATGTAAAAATATTACCTTTCAGTATGTCAAAAATCCTTAAATGCGCCAGTAATGATGACGCCATCACATTGAAGGGAGAGGATGAAGGAGACACGATCACATTCATGTTTGAGTCATCAAGTAAGTTAATGAATCTCAAGTTTACTCATTTTCAAATTCACATTCTATTTCAGTCTGAGGGTGTCACAAAGACTGGAAAACATTAGATATGAAATTGGTTAATGACTTGTGGAAGCCAGTAAAAAGTCATGGAATTTTATATATTTATTGTTACCCTTGATCGACCAATTTTTTTAGGGTTCGTGTCTTCCCAATGAATTGTTTTATAGCAATCTAGCTGCAGGTCACTTGACACCGATTTTAGCGGTATTTTCTGTTCATTGTCGACTAGAGAACAACAATGTTGAAAATGTTTGCTAATCAGTTGTATCTCACTTTAGATGGCGAGAAAGTATCCGATTATGAATTGAAACTTATGGACATCGATCAAGAACACATGGGAATTCCAGTAAGTAATCAACTGTAATTGAACCTGGACAAATTCCATCATGTCTTGTAGCTGTCGTTTTAAGGATATATAGATGTATGATTAGGTCTTGTCCTATAATAATTGTTATTCTCTCAAATTAATAAGTAGAACAGTTACGTAAATTATAATGTACTGTACCTTTTTCAATCCGTGCATTCTGTGAAGTAGTTCTAGTTCTCATAACGGTGTTATTTTAATGTGCATCCCTCTTTCAGGAAACGTCATACAGCTGCGTAATCAAGATGCCTGCCGCAGAACTTCAGCGTATTTGCAGAGATCTGAGTCAGATTGGAGAGTCTGTTGTCATTTGCTGCACGAAAGAAGGCGTGAAGTTCTCTGCTAGCGGAGATCTTGGAACAGGTAACTTGCAGAACAATAGAATTTATATATTTTAAAAAAAAATCCTAGGAAATTTTAAGCTTAGCTTCTGTTCATACGCACACCTTAACTGAAACGGTATAAACAGGGTTGTAAGTTTAAAGATTTTGGTCTGATTTCAGGTTTTTTCACATATCAAAAAATAATTTTCAAAATTGATTTCTTACATCACGTTTTAAAGCATTTCAAGACGATATCAGATTTCCTTTGTGGGTTTTAAGATTTTTTCACTGGCCCTGTTTTGCATCCCTGTAAAAAGAACACATTTAAGAGTTGCCACCGGTCAGGGAAAAGTCGGGGCATTTTGGAATAGGGAGTGTTCGCCAATAGCGGCTGGAAGTGGGTCCAGCCGGCCACCAGACTACATATTGTGTTGATTACAGGTACAAGCAGTGGTCACTGGTGCCATGCTTCACTGGACACATCACAGGTCCCAGTGGCCACTGGTCAAGGTGTGCTACCTGTATATACCTGGCTGGTACCAAGCAGGCCCTTTTGCACCGCTATTTGGCCGCACATGCCCTATTGGAATTCCAAATTCAAATAAAAAAAAAAAGTTAGAATTTGTTCATCAGTTTGCAAGAATCTGGTGCGACAAAAACTATTTTGTAAATTGTGGCCCCTTGAAAGGCATGTCGAGATTTTAAGTGATCCAGCCACATTGCCTTGGCTACATGAGTTTCCAATAAAAAAAATTAAGTACTGTGTTTCAAAAGTCTTAAGCTTAAAATGGAGGGACAAGACTGGTCTAGGTATCGTTTAAAGACAGGATTTTCTTATCAGTAAGGGACAAATGGAATTATTCAGGGAATTTTGACCTCTGGTTTGTGTCAACCCTGATTTAAGTATCTAGATGTTTTCTGATTGATCACGAGCCTGACCTCGGTTACTGAAACTTAGTGCTTACTAAAAACAATTTATCTTCTGTGAATTAGAACAAGAAAGAGCAGGATAATAAGACACTTGGTCAAATTGAGCACTCTGGATGCATGGTGCGAAATAAGCTTTTTGGGCTGTCAGCCCGGATGTAGTTAAACATTACAAGCAGGAAAAATCTGGGCTGATTTTAATGTAATTTTTTCAAAAATTGTCAGCTCCCAAAACAATCAGCCTGAGGCTGACATTAGTTTCGAAACTTGCATTATTTTACAGGGTTCCCACGCAGGTCTTTAAAGGTCTTAAATCAATTTTCTCAAATTTAAGGCCTTAAAAAGGTCTTAGATGTGACATTTTTGTAGCTAGAGGTCTAATAAGGTCTTAAATGGTAATTTTTGAAAAGTTAAGTGAAGTCGCCTTGATGTAACAAAGTGAATTCTGAATCCCACAATCGACTGAGTACACTAAAATTAAGATCAATCATATGACACATTCTGCCATGTTTCTCTGCGGGCAGTCGATAGGTCTTAATTTTTCGCAATTTTGGTCTTAAAAGATCTTAGATTGATTTTCAAAAATGCGTGGGAACCCTGTTTTATCACGGTATAGGCTTTGCTGCGACATCCCTGCTAATGTAAGTGCTTCTTACTTGACAGGTAACATTAAGCTGGCCCAAACGGCCAACGTGGACAAGGAGGAGGATGCCGTCATCATTGAGATGCAGGAGGCCATCACCCTGACGTTCGCGCTGCAGTACCTCAACTTCTTCACCAAGGCCACACCGCTCTCCCCACAGGTCACACTCTCCATGTCTCCCGATGTGCCGCTCGGTGAGTACAACCTATAATTTGTGTCCGAAATGGGGAACTCCCTGAAGGCTTAACTCTAGAAACGCTGTAAAAGGAATTTTGTTCTAAATACGTCATCATTTTCATTTTTTAGATATTTTTAATTAATTTCTTTCTTGCAACTGAAAGCCAATAAAAGTGTTTTTGGTAATGTGAAATTAAACATACTTTATGATTTATAAATTCTAGCCCATACTTGGCCCAAAAACTTTTTTGACGTGGAGTATGACATTTTCCCTCTGAAGTCTCACGTGCCGTATGCAATTTTGTAGGACTAACCAAGCGTAAAATTTACGGTGTACATGAACAATAACGACTAGCCATTGCATGGTGTTGCCCACAGGTTGTGACTTGGTCTTCTTTGATTTCAGTTCTTGAGTACAAGATCGGAGACATGGGTCACGTCAGGTACTACCTGGCACCCAAGATCGAGGATGACGACGATGCTGGTGCATCATAAGCTTCACACACATTCTATAGAATTTTCTTCTGCTTACAAACACAACCATTATTGATCTGGCTGACAAAATACTGAAGAGTAGTCTTCAGTTGTTTTGTATACCTATCAGTCGTTTACTAGAAGTAAATGACTAAAACCTTGTATATATCAAACCCCATTAACCAATAAACCATTTGAAAATGTGATTTAAGTGCTTGTTTCTTATAATGATAATAAAGCACAAATGTAAACGAATTCTTAGAATATGGTACGCTCAAATTAAAACAACACGAACCGACAAAGCGTTGGGGTTGCAAAGGGAGGGGGAGAAGCAAAAAAAATCCTTTGTAACCATATACAGGCATACCAGAGTTCCGCGGGTTATGAAATATTTGGGTCATTTTTTTTTAGATCGTCCCAATCCGAAAAGTTTTTTGTATAGGGTGCTCCTGATAAATTTGATGACCAAATTATATAAAAAAAAAAAAAAAAATCAGTTTTGTGGGGGAAATTTACTTTTGTATTTTGATAGGAACCCACTCTTTCCATGGTTTAAACGGAGATGCCACTTCTTGTATTTCCGAATTTTTGACAACCGATATTTTCAGAAGTATTTCTAAGGGGAAAAAACGTTTATATTCTTAGGCAACATATAGTAATTCTAAAAGCTCTTTATAATGTCACAATCTACAAAATATGTTATTCTATTTCTTCCTGCTTAAAATCCGGAAAACAATTTTCCGATTTTTCATGTTCATACAGTGGCATCTGTAAAAATCATTCAGTATCTCCCTTTAAAAAGGGGGTTTTGAACTGATTTAAATTCTTTTCAAAATGGCAACTAACAATGTGCTAGGGAAACGTTTTTGTGCTGAGACTTCGATTCCAGCAGTTTCAAAACTTCTCCATCAGATACAGTGTACAATTTGTAGAATACAAAGAAAAAAGCAAAAGAAATTGCATTTTAAGGACGAGCTGTCCTTCCAAGACAATTGCGCATTCAAAAACTGAAAAAAAATAGTCTAGAACAAAAACTGGAGCTTGTTTTGTTAATTTTTGACTACTTATGAAGTTAACAGGACGTAATTAAACAAGTTTTCTATAAAAACTCGGCCCAGATATTTTTCCAATTTTCTTTTCAATATAAATCATACGAAAGCTTTCTATACCAATGTCAGTGTCGGTAGGTGACACCACCATGCAAATTAGTACCTTGATAACACACTAGATCACGCCACCTTTAGCAGTCATGTCCATCATAATGATGTTATCCAGAGGGGGTCTGGATAGGGGGGTCCCAATGTCGCGTGTCGAATTTAAGAATTGGCTCTGTTGCTGTGTCGAAGTTAGAATAGCCCATGTCAAATGTCACTATAGGCTATGTCGCCTGTCGATTTTAAGAATCAGCCCTGTCGCCGTGTCGAATTTAAGAATAGGCTCTGTCACATGTCCCTAAGCTAAAAATAGGCCCTGTCGCCGTATCGAATTTAGGGGTCTAGACCCATTCCAGAGGGAAGTTTCCAGTTACTACTATAAATAAACTGGGCGACACAGGTATTTAATCAAGACACACCCCCCCTCCCCCATGTACATCCCCATGCATATCTCACCATCATCAAAGACAAAATAAGAGGAATTCCTTCCTCCTTGGTATCATCAAAGACAAGATCGTGGTCTGCTAGTAGATCTACCTTGACCTACCAGAGGGGGCGCTCCGGTAGTTCTCGCGTGATCACTGCACCTAAAAATAAAACGGAAAGCATATTTTGCCTCTGGTTTACCTGCAGACCAGGGACGGATCCGGGGAGGGGAGGGGGGTCCTGACCATTTTTTCTTTTTCTTTTTTTTTTTGGTGGAGCCCTAAACTGCAAAAAGAGGGGGATGCATGCGCCCCCCTTTTTGGTGGAGCCCTAAAGGTAAACTGCAAAAAGAAGGGGATTGCAAGCGGTTTTAGTACTTAGCCTTTATTCTGACCCCCCCCCCCTCCCCCCCCCCTCCCCCCCCCCCCCCCCCAACCCAGAAAATCCTGTATCCGCCCCTGAAGAATATCCTACATCAAGGTGCATGCTGGGAATATTTTGACAGACCACAAGGCTTAGGAAGTTTTCAACATTGATGGCATTATTTGTTGTTTGATATTGTAGCCTATCTAGCATATTTCTATGGACTTCAGAGATGGGCAGCCCATTGAGGAATGCATCAATGCCTTTCTTTCTAGTGGTCTGATCATAATGCATTATACATCATTTTAAAGCTCTATTGTTATAGAAAAGATCATTATGTGCTTGAAATTGCAGATCTAATCAAATAAAAATGCATATCTTAAAGGAAAGCTTGCACATAAATTCACGAGGTGCTATTTTTTGTGCAATTAACTTTACTTAACTATTCTAAAAATATTTCAAAAGTAAAACCCCGAAAATGTCAAAATCTTAATGAATTATTCAGGAAAGGCATTACTTTTTGGGAATTCCCTGACTGCTGGGCTGGTCAGTACTCCCCTTGCTACGTCACAGCTATGGGAATTCCTTCTAAATCTATTTTGTGATTTCCTGATTAATGAATGGTTGTGCATGGATCCATATATATTTTGATTTATTGTGAGTTGTATTAGGTCAAATATATATACTTTGGGTTAGAGAGCATAACATTTATCACAAATTCTACAGGGATGGGGATTCCCTTCCAAGGACAGATGGGATTCCCCAGGAACTCCCCATGCTATGTCATAAATTGGAGGATTTCCCTTAAAAATTTAATGATATACAAGTTTTTTAATGTCTCATAATTATGTCTAAACTCAATATTTTCCTTCCATTTTGCTCATATCAATAGTCCAAGTCGTGATTAACATACTGAATTGAATTCATTGAAAAATAACTATCCTGCAGTTATGTGAAAGGTTTCCTTTAAGTATTTTTTGAACAACGATTTCTTGCTTAATATTTGTCTGACAAGAACGATACTTTACACACACTTTCATGAGATTAATAGACCAAATTAATGAGATTCAGATTCATTCATTATGATATATATTAAAGATTCATTCATTAAGATTCATTCATTATAGATATGTAACAAATATTTAATTTTGTTTAGATTAAACAAACTCTAGATTAAACCTGGAGCTGCCTAAAATCAAAGATGCCATTTTTAACTTCTTTTTCCAGATTCTTTGATTTTTCCCAATGCAGCAGTATAAGAATGAAATTAACTTTTCTCTTTATTGGTTGCGTCACGTGAGGTCTTGTCAAGTTTGCTAAGTCTAATGGTGAGCTCTTATATAGACCCATGTCATTTTTGTTGTTGTTGGTTGAAGTTTCACAGCATGATTGTATAGATTATCGACAGGACCGTGCGAACCAGCTTCAGCAGATTTTGCTCAATGACATGTTTGATATCCAAGTTGGGTGGGGGTCTATGGAAGGCAAGTCCCAAAAGTGGTTGAGCTTTGGAAGCTGTTGTGATACGTCTTAACTTATACCATCTACCTCACCCTCGTCTGCCTTCTCCCATCTACCTGTAGTGAAAATAGAGGTGTATCTGACACTTACTGTAGGATTCTGGGGGTGTTTGGGGAGACTTGCCTGATGATCTGAAAGTCGCACATGTACGCTCGTTCAGGTCGGAAGTCAGTCTGGCGTCCACGCTCGGCCTCCACGCTGGCAGCGTCCCCTCGCGGATTACGCGAGAACGACGCGTTTCCGCGTTTACTACATTCCTCCCCGTTCCATTTTTTTAGGAGGGTTCCCTCCACCAGTAGTGGCTATGTTCAGGAGGGCACCCACAGGGAGTGGTCATGTTCAGGAGGGCACCCTCACGAGAGTGGTCTTGTTCAGGAGGGCACTCCCGCTCAGGCAAGGTCCAGCCTGAGGTCTCCTAATATGTCACCAGCATGCCGGCTTAAAGCTGAGCAGCCTATGATGTAAATACAGGTTCGAAATTGCGCCGAGTCTGGCCCAGCATCTCGCATCTAGTTTCTACTATGTACAGTGGTTGGGTCTTCCTGACTTACAACCCGAAAAGGTTCCTTGCCTTCCCCGAGGAGGTCTCCCGGACAAGGCTTGGAGGGATTCCATAAAGCTCCCTCTCTCGGTCCACCACCAGGCAGATGGAAGTCGGCCCATGCTGGTTGGACGAAATCCCTTGTGGGCAATGGCATTGGCTACAGTAAGGGCTGCCCTTCTTCTGAAGAAGTTTGTCCAACTCCAGGCCCTGCACGACCTGATCCGCTTCAGGGTGGCCATCAATACTCAGTAATATTAGCGAGGTGTTGGACTTCGCCCCAGGGGATGCCTCTGACTCGTGCTTCTCATCTGGTCCACTGTTGAAGCACTACCGCTGGATCTTGAAAATCAGTCCACGCTGGTTGCACCAAATCTCCCGCAGGCACTGGGATGGGCTAAGGTACAGGCTGCCCTTCTTCCTAAGGAGTTTGTCCAACTCCAGGCCCTGCATGACCTGATACACTTTGGGGTTGTGGTCAACACTCAGTACTCCTACCGAGATGCTGGGCTTTGCCCTAGGGGATGCCTCCAACTTGCACTTCTCATCTGGTCCACTGTTGAAGCTCCGCCGCGGGACCGTCTGTGAACCAGGCGCTGACCTTCGCAAAGTGGATGGAGATTGGCTGTTCCTTTTGGGCAGTAACAGCCAATAGGTTGGCCACCACTGCCTGCTGCCAGAGGGTTGTGTTCTCGGAAACCTGAAGGTAGATGTAGATACCAAGAAGGGGTGGTGACACTTGTTGAGATCCCTGGGACAAAGCTGATGACTGGTCTGGAGGGCGACTTCGGTTGAGAATGGATGGTGGCACTTTTTGAGATCCCCGGGCCAAGGATGAAGACTGGTCCGGAGGGCAACCTCGGTTGAGAAGGGGTGTCGACACTTGTTGAGATCCCCGGGCCAAGGGTGAAGACTGGTCCGGAGGACGACCTCGGTTGAGAAGGGGTAGCGACACTTGCTGAGATCCCCGGGCCAAGGGTGAAGACTGGTCCGGAGGTCGACCTCGGTTGAGAAGGGGTGGCGACACTTGTTGAGATCCCTGGGCCAAGAGTGAAGACTGGTCTAGAGGGTGACTTCGGTTGAGAAGGGGTGGTGACACTTGCTGAGATCCCCGGACCAAGGGTGAAGACTGGTCTGGAGGGCGACCTCGGTTGAGAAGGGGTGGCGACACTCGTTGAGATCCCCGGGCCAAGGGTGAAGACTGGTCCGGAGGGCGACCTCGGTTGAGAAGGGGTGGCGACACTTGTTGAGATCCCCGGGCCAAGGGTGAAGACTGGTCCGGGGGGCGACCTCGGTCAAGGAGGGGTGGTGATTGGCCGCGCTGACCACCCCCTTCTAGTTTTCCGACCTCTTCAACTGATGCGGCGCCACCTTGTTTAAGCTAAGATGGCCTGGGGCCATGAATGTCAGTTTCTGACGCTTGAGACCTGGTCCTTTAAAATTCTTGGAAGTGTAGCAGTTGACTACTGGCCTGTGTGACGGGATGAAGACCGGGATGATAACCTTGCCCAGTGTCTCCTGTGTCAGGGATTTCAGCAGCTGGTATGTAGCTGGTGAGGTCCACTTCTGT
Organism: Lepidonotus clava; assembly: GCA_936440205.1. Taxonomy (NCBI): domain Eukaryota; kingdom Metazoa; phylum Annelida; class Polychaeta; order Phyllodocida; family Polynoidae; genus Lepidonotus; species Lepidonotus clava. The sequence continues at coordinate 30,069,519 of OW387135.1, forward strand.
TCTTGTTTCTTGACCTTTTGCTTCTCACCAGATTGACCACTCCTCTTCTGTTCCCCCTTTATGTTGCCTCTTTCTTCTGCAGCTAGGGCCTCTTGACCAGGAGCATCGGCAGGTGGGCAGTCCCTGTCCCATGTCTTCCTCTGCCTCAAGGATTTTGATGCCCAGTGTGGAGCTGGCAAGGTCCACTTCTGTTCTTCCTTCTGGACCTTTTGCTCCTCACCAGATGGACCACGACTCTTTAGTTCCCCCTTTATGTTGCCTCTTTCTTCTGCAGCTAGGGCCTCTTGACAAGAAGCATCGGCAGGTGGGCAGTCCCTGTCCCATATCTCCCTCTGCCTCAAGGATTTTGGTGCCCAGTATGGAGCTGGCAAGGTCCACTCCTGTTCTTCCTTCTGGACCTTTTGCTCCTCACCAGATGGACCACGACTCTTTGGTTCCCCTTTTGTGTAGCCTCTTCCTTCTGCAGCTGGAGCTATTTGTTCCAGACCATGGGTGGATAGGCCGTCCTTGTCCAGTGTCTCCTGCCTCGCGGATGTTGATGCCCAGTATGGAGCCAGGGAGGTCCACTTCTTTTTCTCCTCCTCTTTTACTAGCTTCTTCAAACTGACTTCTTCTACAGCAGGGACCTCCTCTTTTGTTTCATCAGAGAGATGAGAGACTTCCTGGACTTGCTTGTGTGCTGAACTGGAGGAGTTTCGTTGCTCCTCTATACTTCTAAGAATGTGTACCTGTTCAGCAAAGAGCTTTGCTGTGAAGATATCAAGCTCATTTTGGCTAACAGTTGTTTTCTTCCATGTAGAGTCTACATTTTTGTCCTGTATGACATCAATTCCGCCTTCATCAAATGCAGACAACAGGATGTCCGTCAGGTCCCGGTAGGTAAATGGGCCACGTTTGGGTACCCACTTCCACAAGTGCTGAATCAATTCTTGGTTGAATTTCTTCAGTAATAGCTGGACATGGTTGACCCTGTCATATTCTTTGTAGATCCTCCCTCGTACATACTCTAGCTCCGTTATCTTGTTTCCCCATTCTTCTAGGAGCCTTTCCTGTGAGTATTGCAGCTCAGCCCGTTGGTTGTTATCCACCTCTAAGCACCATTTTTCTATGAAATGGAACTCATCTTTTAGAATTTTAATGTCATACAGATGCCTTTCTTCAACGCGACGTAATTCAGCCATGTGACCCATCGCTCAATGGTCATTAGATTTAAGGTCCAGAAGTAGCTTGAATATCTAGCCGATGACGCGGGTCGTCAGAAATAGATCTTGGAACCACTTGGAATATTCAGCCGATGACGAGGGTTGACGGAAGTTGATCGGGGACCACCATGAATATTTAGCTGATGACTAGGGTTGACGGAAGTAGTTCTCAGAATCACCTTGGATATTTGACTGATGATGACGGCCACCAGTAGATCCCGGTAGAAGGAGGCGGTTAGTTGGCACGAGGTATTTAGTTCATTAAAGTTATTACCAGGGTAATATTCCCGGTTTAAAATGCTTAGCATATAAGACTAGCCACGGATGTTACCCAGGCCGGTGCGTGTTGGAAAAATCAGCGTAAACCTGCCGAAAAATCTGTGTAAACTTCCCGAAATAATCAGCGTAAACTTGCCAAAAAAATCAGCGTAAACTTGCCGAAAAATCAGCGTAAACTTGCCGAATTAGTTGTTAGTGGGTCGCAGAGGTTGGTTGATTAAGGTGGTAAATGAAGGTAAAACCAGGGGGTATGCCCGGCTTAGTATGTTAGACACAACCCAATGTCAATGAATGGCGCCGTTACCAGTGAAATTCACCGATAAAAAATCCACAAAATAATCGGTTTTTACCGGGGTGTATACCCAGTAAAAAATATTCACCGATTTTTAGGAACTGAGACGCCACCTGGTTCTGGGCCTTTAGTATAGGGCAAAGGGCCAAAATTTTCTAAGACCAAAAAGGCTTAATAAAGTTGGTATAAATAATTCAATAATTTAGGGCAAAATATCCTTTGGTAAATATATGCCTCAATAGAATGGTGAGATAGAAAGATTGTTCACTGAGGAGCCCTTATTTGGTTTAATTGATTTGGGTTCAAAATGGCTGACCCCAGGCCATGTGCTCAGGGCCTAATGAAAATTAAGACCCAAAATTAAAGTTTTCAAAAGTTGTCAAAAAGTAAAAATAATGGCCCAGAACTGAAGTTTAGGTACAATATAGTCCTTGTAGATGACAAATAAATTAATTCCAGTCTTATTTAATGTAGGATGACACCGGATTGAAATAATTAATTTGGTCAGGGGTTAAAATCTGGCTCCTCCAGGGTGGACAGGAAGTTGTCAATTTTACCCCAAAAGTTGATCAAAATACACCAAATCACACTCAATGTCATATATACTTGTAAAGTTGTCCTGTATAAATAAATCCTGTGAGTTTGAGTCCTGTGAGTTGTCCTTTTCTCTGATTTTGAGAGCAGCTCAGGTGTAAACAAGGGTGGGTTATACACTGAGGGCTCTGAAAATGTCTATCTCCAAACTTGTCCAAATACTGCTCCAAACTTGTACAAATCCACTTGGGTAAGTACACCTTCACTCCTGGCACCAATGTAGTGAAAATAGAGGTGTATCTGACACTTACTGTAGGATTCTGGGGGTGTTTGGGGAGACTTGCCTGATGATCTGAAAGTCGCACATGTACGCTCGTTCAGGTCGGAAGTCAGTCTGGCGTCCACGCTCGGCCTCCACGCTGGCAGCGTCCCCTCGCGGATTACGCGAGAACGACGCGTTTCCGCGTTTACTACATACCTCCTCCCGCCTACCTTCTCTTTCCTCCTCTCCTCATCCTATCAAGGGGTTATGGGGTCTGGAACAGGCCCGTAGCCATGGGGGTTTCGGGGGATTTGTACGAACCCCCCCTTGGAGGATTTTTTCTTTAATTTTTAATGTATTATATGACACAAAATCAAAATAATATGTATTTTTTTCAAAAAATGAACCCCCCTGGAAAAAACTAGAATGGATGGGGTCTGGAATGGACAGGGGTCTGCAGGGGAAGCTAGGGGTTCTGGAATGGAAGGGGGTCTGGAATTAATGGACAAGGGACTTGAGAGGGACGGGGTATGGATTGTACAAGGGTCTCCAGTGTGAGGGGGTCTTGAGTGGAAGGCAGTCCAGGATGTAAGGGGTCTGGAATGGAAGTGGTCTGGGATGGAAGGGATCTGGAATGTGGTGTGGAATGGAAGTTGCTGTGGAATGGAAATGGGTGTAAAATGAAAGGGGGTCTGGAATGGAAGGGAGCCATGAATGGATGGGATTTTGAATGGAAGGGGGTCTGGAATGGACAGGGGCCTGGAATGGAAGGGGGTCTGGAATAGAGCAGGTCTGGAGTGGACGAGGGTCTCAAGTAAGAGGGGGTCTGGAGTAGAAGGCGATCTGGGATGGAAGGTGGTCTGGAAAAGGAGGGGTCTGGAATGGAAGGGGGTCTGGAATGAAAGGGGGTCTGGAATGGAAGGGGGTCTGGAATGAAAGGGGCCCTGGAATGGAAAGGGGGTTTGGAAAGGAAGGGGATCTGGAGGGGGAGGGGGTCTCAAGTGTGAGGAGGGACTCAAGTGTGAGAAGGGACTCAACTGAGAATGGGGTCTAGAGTAGAAGGTGGTCTGGGACGGAAGGTGGTCCTGAATAGAATGTGGCCTGGAATGGGAGGGGTCTAGAAAAGAAGTGGTCTAAAATGGAAGGGATCTGGAAGCGGGTCTGAAATGGAAGGTAGTCTAGAATGGAAATGGCCTGGGATGGAAGGGGTCTGCAATGGAAGAGGGTCTCGAATGAAAGGGGGTCTGGAATGGAAGGGAGTTTGGAATGGAAGGGGGTCTGGAATGGAAGGCGCTTAGGGACAGGGGTCTGGAATGGACAGGGATCTGGAATGGAAGGGGGCCTGGAATGGAAAGGGCTGGAGTTGGAGGGGGTCTTGGGTGGGAGGGAGTATGGAGTGGGAGGGAGTCTGGAATGGAAAGGTCTGGAATTGAAGGGAGTCTGGGATAGAATCTGGCCTGGAATGGAAGGAGGTCTGGAAACGAAGGGGATCTGGAATGGTAGGGGACTTGGAATGGAAGAGGGTCTGGAATGGATGAGGGTGTGGACAAGGAGGGGTCTGGAGCGTTTGCTGAATGTGTTTGAGGGGATTCCTACCTCGGGACTGATCATGGTCGATCGAGTTCTTGTCACAGAACGACTATACACTGGATAATAAACAACAATATCCTTTCACGCGAGTGTTCATGTCTTACATGATGTGGGAACTAGGATTATGTATTGGACAACAGCAGTCGACAGGGAAGAGACTGCATACGGAGCTAGTTATCTACAACTTAACTACAACTACTAACGAGCACTACAAATAACAGATAATTAACCTCTATAGTTCAAGAGTCTGGAATGAAAGGGGGTCTAGAATAGAAGGGACAGGGGTCTGGAATGGAAGGGGTTCTAGAAAAGAAGTAATCTAGGAGGGAAGGTGTCTGAAATGTGGTCTGGAATGGAAGGTGGTCTGGAATGGGAGGGGTCGGGAATGGATGTGGGTCTGGAATGGAACAGGTGTGGAAGGGTGTCTGGAATGGAAGTTGGTTTGGAATGGAAGGTCATCCAGAACGGAAGGTGGTCTTGAATGGAAGGTGGTCTGGAAGGAAAGGGGGTCTAGAATGGGATGGAGTCTGGAGTGAACAGGGTTCTGGAATGGATGGGGGTTGGAAGTGGGATGGGGTCTGGAGTGGGAGGAGTCTGGAGTGGGTGGGGGTCTGGAATAGAAGGGCCTCTAGAATCAAAAGGTGTCTGGAAAGGGGTACAGAATGGAAGGGGTCTGGGAAAGTAGGGGGTCAGGAATGAAAGGGAGTCTGGGATGGGAGGTAGTCTGGAATGGATGGGGGCTGGAAAGTACAGGGGTCTGTAATGGAAGGGGGTCTGGAGTGGGAGGGGGTATGGCCTGGGAGGGGGTCTGGAGTGGTATAGGGTCTTTAGTGAGAGGGCTTCTGGAATGGAAGGGGGTCAGGAGTGGACGGAGGTCTAGAATGGAAGGTGGTCTGGAATAGAAGGGGGTCTAGAATGGAAGGTGGTCTGGAACAGAAGGTGGTCCACAATAAATGGGCATCCGAAAAAGGAAGGGGGTCCAGAATGGAAGGGGTCTTGGAATGGACAAGGGTTTGTAATAGATGGGTGTCTAGAATGGATGGGGGTCTGGAATGGAATGGGGTCTTATATGGACGGGGATCTGGAAGGGATTTGGGTCTGTAACGAAAGGGGCTCTAGAATGGAAGGGGGTCTGGAATGGACAGGGGTCTGGAATGGAAGGGGTCCTGGAATGGAAGGGGTCTAGGAAGGTAGGGGGCCTGAAATGAAATGGGGTCTGGAATGGAAGGGAGTCTGGAATGGACGGGTTCTGGAATGGACTGGAATGGATGGGGGTCTAGAATGGATGGGGGTCTGGAATGGAATGGGGTCTTAAATGGAAGGGGGTCTTGAATGGACGGGGGTCTGGAATGGACAGGGGTCTGTAATGGAAGGGGGTCTGGTGTGAGAGGGGGTGTGGCCTGGGATTGGGTCTGGAGTGGGATGGGGTCTGGAGTGGAAGGGGGTCTGAAATGGAAGGTGGTCCGGAATGGAAGGGGGTCTGAAATGAAAGGGGGTCTAGAATGGAAGCGACAGGGGTCTGGAATGGAGATGGGTCTGGAATGGAAGGCAACTAGAATGGATGGGGGTTTTGAATGGACGGTGTCTGAAGTGCAAGGTGGTCCAGAATGGAAGGTGGTCCAGAATGGAAGGTCGTCTGGAGTGGGATGGGGTCTGGCATTGAAGGGAATCTGGAGTGGGATGGGGTCTAGAGCGGGAGATGGTCTGGAGTGGGAGGGGGCCTGGAGTGGAAGGGGGTCTGGAATGGAATGTGGGCTGTAATGGAAGGTGGTCTGGAATGGAAGGGGTCCTGGAATGGAAGGGGTCTTGGAACATAGGGGATGTGGAATGAAAGGGAGTTTTGAATGGACAGGTTCTGGAATGGAAAGGGTCTGGTGAACTATTGTAGGTTAATTATCCGTTAACCCTTTCCACTCGCCAGATGCTCTGAGGCAGCACCAGCAAAAACAAGCCTAATGCATTGATACATCACCACCCAAAACACGCCAGATGCATTGAAGGATCTTTCCCATATATGTAAATTTAGTGGATTTAATGCTAGTTATTAAAGAAAAATTAACAATTACTATTTTGAGACACTGAACAACCCACTATATATAATATCTTATAACAAAAAGTTTGAAAATGATGTGCTATATCTATTTTACAGCTTAAATTACAGGTTCACATAGGGTCATTGTGAATTATGTGGCGTCTTTTGAGACTGTGCATTAAGCCCCATACCCACTGGGCGATTTTACCGGTGACTGGAGACGGGCAACAGCAGAATCCCTAGTACAATCATTACCAATTTAGCTCAAATGTTAGTATGCAACATTTCAATGTTACAAACTAACATGTGAGCTAAATTGGTAATGATTGTACTAGGGATTCTGCTGTTGCCCGTCTCCAGTCGCCGGTAAAATCGCCTAGTGGGTGTAAGGCTTTATAGTAGATTGGTAGATTTTAAAACCTTGAATAAAATGTTGGTGGCGTGTGGAAAGGGTTAATGTCAGGTGTACTTAATTAGTTGCGTTGCCTTATGGATAATAGCTAGCTCCTATAGCAGTCTCCCTCTCGTTCAACTGCTGTTGTGCAATACATAATCATAGTTCCACATTATGTAAGACATAACATTCACGTGAAAGGATGTTCTTTATTTATTCCCTGCGTATTGTAGTTCCATGATAAGATCTCAATTGACAATGAACAGCTCCCAGGAAGGAATCCCCTCAAACACACTCAGTCAATGCTCCCGCCAACTAAACAGTTTATCAGCTTCTATTCCAATTCCAGGACTCTAGAACACAACCTTTTCAGGATGGTTACTCACAACAACATTCAGCTAACTCTCACTGAGCACCGGTAATGTACGCTTCTTATGTATGGTGAAAGTATACACGTCATACCTAGACTCCTAACTTACTCCAAGACACTTTGACAAGAGTAATAGCTAAGGCGTACACTGATGTAAACACTACACTAAGCTTACATAGCATGGACTGACCATCCGCGTCATTACATTGGCATTGATATTGATTCTCATGAAAGTTCTGTTATCTCACAACGGCCACAAGCAGTCCTCACTGAACCCAAGGATGACAGACATAAATAGACATGTGAGGAAAGTGGATTCTGCATGGACATTATAATCATTGGCAGTGATTTAAAGTAACTAGTAAAAACTAGCAAGTTGCAACTGCCCTGGGAAGTCCTTGATGAATCCAAGCAGTGTTCTGGTACACTGTTAAAAAAATCCCGTCAAATTTACGGTAAAGTACTGGCAACTATGTTGCCGAACTTTTACCGTTAATTTAACGGGTGACCGTAATTCTGTATGACCGTATTTTTTACAGGTGAACACCGTTTAAGTTTAACAGTAATATACCGTAATATGTACAGTGGACTTTCATTCTTACGGATCGAAACCGTATAAGTTTAACAGTAATATACGGTAATACATACGTCAGACTTTCATTCTTATGGATCAAAACCGTTTAAGTTCAACAATAATATACGGTAATACGTACTATAGTAAAATGTCATACAGTTTACACTGGATGTAATTTTTGCAGCATCGAAAGTTTTATTTTTCCTGTAATAACAGTACAGGATGATTTAGCCAATAACCAAGTACATCCATTTTCTCTTGGTTTAGCCTTTGCATGGGTTGTTTGACTGTTGGAGGTAAAACCTACAGGGCTATAGCTGAGTTCTTGTACTAAAAAGGTGTCTACATGTTAATCCTACTGAAAAGGTGTTTTAAAACATCTTGTAAATGTTTTAGGGTGTTCTGGCTGGTTGGCCATACCAAAAATAGCAGGCCAATGAGGTGATTACCTTAATAACGCTATAAAAACCTAAAAATCTAACATTTTTAATCACAAAGTTCCAAATTCCTAAATGTATGAAAAAGATATTTTACTAATCATGGCCAAAAATACAGAGGGCATGCTGCAAACCACTACCACTGATAATACTATTACTGTATAGTAGTAATTTGATAACATGACTAGCCGAGGTTTGAACCCAGGATCTCTCACACATGAAGCCTGTGCTCTACCACTGAGCTATGGAGGCCTGCAGGTACACAGAGCCCAGCTTTGCTACTTAACTGAATAAGTAGGGGTATGAAACTAATGACTTAATGTCTGTCTAATGTTGAACACCTGTATAGTAGTACTGATCTTACTCATTGGTGCTGACTATGACAGGGTTCACCTCATGCAGTCCAAGTTAGCTCAGTTGGTTAGGCTTCTGCCTTGAATGTGGAGAATGTGGGTTCTAATCCCAAAGTGTCCATTTTCCTTTTCCATACAGTATACAATTCCCAGATACGGTATATTACTGTGAGGCTAAAAATCAGTAATAAATACAGTTATATACTGTAAATTGCAATGATATTATGGTAGATCGCCGTAAAAAAAACCACAGTATTATACTGTTGAGGTTTACAGTATATAACTGTTAAAGTTACGGGTTTTTTTAACAGTGTAGTTTTAATATGGATATAGACCCCTAAAATTGACACTGCGACATGGCCTTTTCTTAAATTCGACATGCGACATGAGGCTTAGCTACATGAAGAAAAAAATAAGTGAGATGACAAGGGCCATTCTTGAATTTGACATGTGATATGGAAGATGGTTAAAATCAACAGGAGAATTGAAAAGATAACAAGTGACATGGCCATTTCTTAAATTCAACATGCGACATTGGGATCCCCCATCTACACCCATTTTAATTGACCTGGACAGCACTTGCTGACCCCAAGTTATTGGTTAACTCACACTTCCTTCTATGAACATCACTTGCTGACCCCAAGTTATCAGTTACCTCACACTTCCTTCTATTCAATAATAGTTTTGACAGAACTTGCTGACCCTAAGCTATATTCTGTTGATATGGAAAGCCCCTTCTGTCCGGGGCCGAGTCCCTAAACTAGGTGGGCAGCACCAGGGATCCTAAAGAACATTCTGTTGGGACGGTGTCTTGGGCAACCCTTGCTTGGCCCGAGGAACTGTACTGTTGTGCAGCCATCACTCACCACAGGTGAATTAGATTTTTATTTAGAGGTCATTGTTTGTGCAGTAAGCAGATCCGTTGCTGACCTTTCTGTGCAAATAATGTATGTAGTTGTTATGAATTTATAGGAATCAAATCAGGATTTTAGTACAAGTTCTTTAGTACCGAATTATAAAGAATAATCCAAGTAGGCATTATTACCAGGACAAAATAGAATGTTAACATAAAAATCTAATCGTGAACAGATGACGTGTACGTAAATATATTGTATGAAAACATGAATTGTACAAAATTACACTGTTCAAATAGTCAGAATCATATGGGAGTCAGGAATGTTGAAATGTACAAAACCTGAAATGTAGGGAAAGTAAGTGATCATGACCGGAAGTGACCCCGGTAAAAGGTCAAAGTGACCATGTGATGTTGATATATAAAGAGTATTATCTCAAGAGAATAAACAGTTCCATCTTGGTACTCACTGTGTTCGCACCTCCTTTCTTCCTGGGAATGGTCCACAAGAAGACTTAGAAGACTGGAGCAGCTATATAGACAGAGGCCCGAGAAGTGAGATTAGACCCAAGTTTAGCTATAGGGAAGGAAGCTGGACTTGGGGCAGTAACATGGGACGAATGTACAAGAATGAGAAAGAACATACCGAGGGTACAAATTCATGTCATGTCGCATGTCAAATATAAGAAGTCCCCTATGACATGTCGTTTATTTTCTATCCCCTGTAACTAAGTTCTATGTCACATGTCGAATTTAATAAATTGCCATGTTGCCCTGCCAATTTTAAGGGTCTACACCCATAAGACTCTTTACAATCTTCCATTCATGGGGAATCAAATTGGTATAACAACAATAAACAGTGAATAAATGGGTGCAAATCGAAGGTCCGTAATCATGGTACGAGAAAAATGACAACTAGATATACAAATCAACAACACTAAGCTAGATACTGTCGTGTCTTATAGATATGCAAATCAAATGAAGAGGCTCGCCGATATTAAGAAGTATCTACAAAGAGAAACGATAGAAATCCTCTACAAACATAATGATACTGCCAGTTGTTAAATAAAGTAATTAAAATTATTTTAAATTTTACATTAATTTAATAAATCATTAGACTACAACGCACGCACCACAGAGACTTGCGCATTTGTTTGGATGTGATATGCCTTTGTCCCAAGAGACTTTAATATTCTGGCCTAACATGCTCATTACTCAATCGGTCTATTGCATCAAAGAAGATGTGAGCAACATTACTCATAATAACTTGTTTGCTATTCGAGATGAAAACGGATGTAATAAACAGAATGTCATAAAACACTAGCCGTGAAAACTGTTCAATTTCCAATGCTACAACCTTATTTGTACTATCATATCGGACTGTAGATATGTTTGTCAACTAGAAGAGAAAGTCAGATAAAATGTTATAAATATGATTATAAGAACAATAATAAGAATGGCAGGTTTTAAGTATCAACATACACTTATGCTGACTGCTGAGAACCATGGAGTTATATGATACCTAATCTCAAGTACTTTTAATTACATGTATATTTCGTGGTTCAATGAATATATAATTATATATATTTCTTTGAAGTGTAAACTAAGGAAAAATCAAGAAATTATCAGAGGAATGCAGACGTCCCATTGTAAAATCGTTCCCTGTACTGTAGATAATCGTCTGCATATAATGTATTTATAGATTCTGTCCCACGATTGATATAAAAGAAGTCAAGAGAATTGGTCATGAGATATTTCGTTCAGTTATTCCGGATGTAACCTTAGGGCCTATAGCTAAGACAGATTTATGACTGTTTAAACAGGATAGGGCTACTTCGGAAAAACAACCGGTCCTACTATGACAGCTCAGCCTGATAAACTGTCCCACAAAATGTCCCGGAAAAACGGGATAAATCAAATTGGCAGTAAGATATTAAAAATGCCTCATTTTCTTGTTTCTTTCCTATTCAATATATTTTAAATTGTTAGGGATGGAATGCTGTATTACTTCTGCATTTTTATGTAAACATGTTACGTGCGTTAACATATCATTTACTGTTTAACTATTTTCCAGTGCAACAATATTGCCTCACATTTTCAAATATTAAATTTCGATTAGAAACCCGATGGAAATGGATTGCTAAAAAAATGCTAAACATAGAAATAGTACCATATTGAAATATATATACAGTATGAGGTTTTAGTTACTAGCTCAGCATATGCGATGTAATCTCAGTCCTTTTTGTCTTATATTATTAGAGTATGAATTCGTCTCCCTCACTGCCTCCATCCTTATATTTGTTTATCCCAGTAGTTCATCTAAGACAAATGATAGTGTAGCGCTCCCCGGGCTCACCCAGCCCGGGGAATCAGGACCCAGATGATCACTAGGATTGGCGCAGTGTAACATAAAACCAAACAACAATTTAAATTAAATAAAGTTTATTAAAGAATTATTAAACAGGTACTTTGTCACAAATACAAGTATTCTTCAATATTTTTACCCTTATAAAATACACTAAATTATCAATAATTCTTCAGAAAATAACCTCTAAATAGTCAGGTCTAATACAAGCAAGGTCAAGGACTTCAGGGGAGGACAGCCAACACATAAACACTTGTGGGCAAACCATCAACTATAACCTTCAGCCTAGAGTCAACACTTTTAGGCTATAGCAAAATCTACCACAAGTATGTCAAACAACAGCCTAAATATAGGCTAGGCCTAAAGCATCAGTCCTCTCCTATCAAATATCAAGCCTTCTAAAGTCTAGTCAAAATCAAGGACAAGGTTACCTCCAGAGGTCTGAACCTTATAGCAAGCCAAAACAGACTGAATCTACCCTCCTGGGTGTCCTCCTTTTATAGCCTGAGCACGGACCTGGGAGAAAGCACCCACAGTCAGCTTCCCAAGGACCCAAAACTTGCTCTACTGTGCCTGAACAAAGCTGGCCCCTGATTGGTCGGTTTGACTTGAAAAGCTAGCTCCCTATTGGCCGGAAACGGAGGCCTCTGATTGGTTCTGCACAGACTGTCCAACCTGGCCCCCATATATAAGAGGAAAGTTGGGGAACCAGCACACTCAGTAGGCCTGTGGGCTATGGGGCTCTGGGCCTCTGGGGCACCACATTCCCCCCTCTTTGGACCAACACGTCCTCGTGTTGTTACTCTCTACCTTGCATAATAAACATACATACCTTATGTAATAAACTAACCTGGTACAAAATACAAAAGTTCTTAGGTAAACATATTAGATACAAAGTATCAGGAGTTCGGTACAGAACTCTAGCAATACATGAAATTCTCTATGCAAAATAAAAAAGTCTCTTTAGCAAAGTCTTTTAAGTCCTTAGAGTCTCCTTAAGTACTGTCTAATATCCTAAGGAATTAAATGTCCTTTCAAAAGTTTCAAATGTTCTTAGTCTTCATCTGATGAGCTTCGGCTGTCCGTACTGAAGTAACGGCGGTTGCGGTGGTTGCGGCCAGACCCCCTGCCACTGGCGGAGGTGCACCAAGAGTCGCCAGCAACTCCATTTCCGCCAAGGCAGTCAACCACACGAGGGTCAGCTTGGCAACCTGCCGCACCGTCAGTGACTCCACTCTCAGACGTAATGGCAGTAGAAGGCCCCTGAGAGGTATGGACCCAAGCTGCTGCATTGGGGTCCTTGCCGAACACCTCTGTCACAACCTTCTCCACCACTGCCCCTCCCGGGTATTTGGTAGTTACTGTTGTCACCCGGGTTAGCAGTGACACTGGTGTTTCAATGAGTTGTACTGTCTCGGAGCGTTCCCATGCTGTCTCACTTGATACTTCCTGTGTCTTGTCTGTGTTGTCAACCCTGTGTTGTTCCTCTTGGTCGGCAGGCTGGGTTGTTCGCTGCGGTTCTTCCAGGGGAACTACCAGGGATGGAGCAACCTCATCCCAGGTGGCAGGCTTCACCTGTCTGAAGGACATCGTTGAACCAGGATGACGGGCCTTCCGGTGGCCAACCAGGATGACTTGCCTGCTGGTGTTCAGGTAATTGCAGTACGGGCATTGGTAAATGGTATCACCATGCTCCCTGGCCCGATGCTCAAACACCTCAAGAAGACTCCCAAAGGTGCGCCCACATGGGTGACAGCAGACATCACTCCGCATCTGACAACAAGCAAAACGACTCAGTTACTCCTTATGATCAACTCAATAATGAAAATCTCATAAAGAGCAGCTTTAAACTTCAAATCAAGACATTAGGTGTCAACATGAAACAATCCAATCAAATATTAAATCTATCATCTTATATCTATTCAGACAACTTCAAAGGTCTCAACATAAGTTCAGCATAATAAACACAATGCTTCAATATGAACATCTAGAGATCTAAACGATTGGGAGCCCTCCTGACCCTGGTACCACGTCTCAAGTCTACCTCCGGTCTGGCATCCACAGGAGTACCTTCTGAAACTATAGGATCTCTAACTTCCTCAGAGGGGACTTCTTCCATGTCACTCTCTGGATCTGCACCTTCAATCTCAGAGGAACCCTCCTCTATATCACTCTCTGGATCTGACATTCCCTGACCTTCTTCTTCCTCTTCTTGCCATGCCAAAGGCACTTCTCCATAGTGCAACTTCAAATGGTCCACATGGACCCGGACAGATCTGCTGTCAGGGGTACGCTTAATCTCACAATTCAGATCCGTTGGGCAGGCCACTACTTTGTATGGTCCAACCCACCCCTTCCCAAGCTTTTTCTTTGCAGAAGGCGGGTACCACCGCCAAACAAACTGACCCTCTACATACCTAGTCAGCTTACAGCGAAGGTCATAGCCACGCTTCTGTCTTGCATTACTCTGCTTCAAGCTTTCGTACACTCTTTGGTGAACACCAGCCATAACTTGCCGTGTCCACTCAATGTACTCCACTGGGCACTGCCAGGGTTTATCCTGCTCAGGGGGTGAACCTGCAATAAGGTCAATTGGCAAAGTACTCTCACTATGCAAGAACAATCGATTTGGAGTGCATCCAGTACTTTCATGCCTTGTTGCTCGATAAGCAGCCATGACATAAGGGAGATGGTCATCCCAGTCGTCCCTATTATCATTCACATAAGCCTTCAACATCTGCTGGAGAGTACGGTTATGCCTCTCCACATGACCATCTGATTGGGGCCTATAAGGAGTCGTTCGAGTCTTCTCAATACCCAGCATTGAACACATCTGACTGAATAAATTAGACTCAAAGTTGGGACCCTGATCAGTATGGATTTGTCTTGGTAACCCAAATACCATGAAAAAATCTGTCATCACTGCATCTGCAACTGTTTGGGCCAGTTGGTTGGGCAAAGCCCAAGCATGAGCCCACTTAGAGAAGTGGTCTGTTAGGACCAAAATATACTTATTTCCATTGTCTGTTTCCGGAAGCTCTCCAAGCACATCAATGTGAACACGATCTAGGCGACAACCAGTAGGGATCTGCCGCATGCGTGCCCTATGCCCTGGACCTGGCTTTATCTGAGCACATATGTTGCATTCCCTACACCATCTCTTAAGGTCACTCTTACACCTAGGCCAATAGAACTTCCTACGAACCTGGGCAATCACCCTCTTGGTACCCATATGCCCACCGGTACGACTGGCATGAACCTCACGAAAGATCTCAAGCCGGAGCTTTAAAGGTGTCACCAACTGGAAAGTTGTGACAGCTTCTGGACTGCCTTCTCTCACATACTTTCGATACAGTATGCCATCTCTAACCACCAAATCTGACCATTGGGTACACATTACCCGAGTGTCATCATCATAACCAAGCAAAGTCTCGCGGTCAGGTTTCCCTACCTCATCAGCTTTCCAATTCAAGATTCTCTCTATAACAGGATCATCCTGCTGCATCTGCCTTAGAGTTTCAGGAGACCATGTGTCCAGCCAATTTGGCTGACCTAAAACATCCTCTTCAACCTGGCTGTCAGAAAGGTCTAAGTCTGCCTGTTCTGCCCCATCAGAATCCCTAGAACCAGCTGTGGCCCCAACAGGTTCAGGTCCAACAGGAAAAACAGCAGCATCCTCACACAACGCTTTCCCAACATCAGGTCTCAAGAAGCAATCATTGAGGGTGGCAGAGTCACTACTCACAGAGGGGGTCCCGGAACCCGCTCTTAGCAAAGGTTGGTTGCCTCCTGGAGTGTGATCTACCTCCTCCTCGTTTTCACTGTCACTGAAAGCATCACAAACATAGTCGCAAGGCAAGGTGCTTTTTGATTGGTGTAGTAGTTGCCCTGTTTTCTCAGAGGGCACCCCCCTCTTTTGAACTAACAGAGGATCACCAACTGTTCCTTCTGAACATGTAAGCCTCCTGTGTGACCCAACCTCTGTCACCATCTCAGGATCTGGCTTAGAGGGTACCTCCCTCTTCTCTGGCAGCGAATCCCACGCCTGCCTCTGAGAACATGTGAGCTTTCCAGATAACCATTTCTGGCCTAGCTCAAGGGGATGCTCCCCTTTCTGAACAGATGGCAAACCACCTACCACTCCAACCGGATTTGTGACAGGCAACTGATCCTCAGTTTGACACTCTGGACACAAATCTCGCATACACGCCATCCTGCGCTTCGAAACCTTCCGTGAGAGGGCATCGGCATTTCCATGATCCACCCCTCTACGATGTTCGATCTCAAAATCATATGTACTTAGCTTTAAAACCCAACGCCCAACCATAGCCTCAGCATCTTTGAACCTCATCAACCACTTCAGAGACACATGATCGGTACGCAACTTAAACCTTCTTCCCATCAGGTAGTGCCTAAACTGTGTCACAAAGAGCACTACTGCAAACAACTCTCGATAGGTAACACAATACTTTCGCTGAGATGAAGAGAGTGTTCTACTTGCATAAGAAATAACCTTCTCTTCACCATTCTGGACTTGGGAGAGCACTGCTCCAACCCCAACATCGCTTGCATCAGTGTCCAGAATAAACAAGTCTTCTTCTACATGAGAGGGATAACTAAGGATCGGAGCTTCCGTCAACTTGACTTTCAATAGGTCAAAGGCCTCTTGACATCTCTCAGTCCACTGAAATTCCTTTACCTTCTTTGTCAGGGAATTCAGGGGCTCTGCAATGGTTGCAAAATCTTGAATGAACCTTCGATAGTAACTCGCAAGGCCCATAAAACTTTTAACCTCTGTCACTGAGGTTGGAACCTTCCAATCTCTCACAGCCTCTATCTTCCCTGGATCGCATTGCACACCATCACGTCCCACCACATGACTAAGGAAAGCAACCTTCTCACAAAGCAAATCACATTTCTTGGGCTTCAGCTTAAGCCCTGCTTCACGCAACCGAGAGAAAATTGAGTCAAGATTGACTAAAGCCTCATCAAACGTTCTACCAAGCACAATGACATCATCGAGATATACAAGACATGTCTCCCATTGAAGACCACGTAGAACCTTTTCCATTAACCTCTCGAATGTAGCTGGAGCATTGCAGAGACCAAATGGCATTACATTAAACTCATACAATCCCTTTCTAGTCACAAAAGCTGTTTTCTCTCTATCTGATTCTTCAACCTCCACCTGCCAGTAGCCACTGGCTAAATCAAGGGTGGAAAACCATTGAGAACCATGAAGCGCATCCATACACTCTGAAATGTACGGCAGAGGATAAGCATCCTTCTCTGTGATCTCGTTCAATTGGCGATAATCGACACAAAATCTTACTGACCCATCCTTTTTCATCACCAGGATAACCTGGGAAGCCCAAGGGCTATCACTTTCTCTAATGATACCCTTTTCTAGCATACCATCAATCTCCTGTTCAATCACTTTCTGCTGACAATCAGCAAACCTCCTTGGTGGCTTCTTTATGGGTTTTCCCTGCTTTGCATGGATGACATGCTTTACCAGTCCTGTACGGCCAACCTGCCCATCAGGACCTACAAACACATCTTGATTCTCTTCAAGAAGGCCACCAAGCATGCCAATCTCCTCATCACTCAATCTGCCAGCAGCACTGATCACCAGTGGCTGGAGGTGTTCCGGCAACTGGTCAACTGTGCAAGACTTTCTATTCGAATGACTCTCCCCAGCCAACACAGGGGCAACATTCAAAGTCCCTAGCTCTTCAGCTGGTGACCAGGAACCCAAGATGGTACCTGGTTTAACACGCACAAGCTCTTCACCAAAGTTTGAGAGAACGACCATGACTCTTCCATGCTTCTGGTTAACCAAAGCTTTGGGGATCAGAATACCAGTACGGCGAACAAAATCAATAGATGGTTCCACAATGCCTTCCTGAGTCAACAATTGCTGATTGTTCAAAATCCCTGAAACAACAATTTCATGTCCAGCAGGCACAATGAACCCAGACTCAGCTCTCACATGAGAGACTCCTTCATGACTTCTCTCATGAAGCTGAATTCGGTTGTTATCCACCGACAGAATGCCTCTGATGAAATCCATCTGACATTCACCGGCTGACCTCAGGTAACGTATGCCCAACAAACCCTCAAGGTTACCCAGATCAGCAACAACAACTGGGATTTCATACCAACATCTTCCTAGCATAACCTCCAACATAACCTCACCATAAATTCTCAAAGTCTCACCTCCAGCTCCCTTCAACCGAATATGACAAGGCCTAAGGGAAGGCCTCTTAGCAGGATCTATGCTCATGAACTTCTGAAAATCTATTAGGCTATGTCCTGCTCCTGAGTCAACCAGCCACTCAACAGTCAACCCAGCAGTACAACCATGTAAGAACCAACAGTCATCATCAACCGAACTCACATAAATCAAAGGCCCATCTTTATCTTCAAAACCAGAATCAGTGGCTATGCCCTTGGGCTGAGGGCCAGCCAAAACTAGTTTAAAGTCTCAGTCTTTGGGGTTTTGTCATTCCCGGCAGACTGAACAGCTGTTGTGGGGTTCACCTTCTTGTCTGTCTTTTCAGCAGAATTGCCTGGTTTGTCAGGACATTTATTGGCAAAATGCCCCATCTTATGGCAGGAGTAACACTCCACCTCAGACATGTCTTTCTTTCTAAACGAACTGCTCTGCTGCTTTTTCTTTTCAAGGTCACTAATTCGCTGCTTTGCTTCTTCCAGCTCTTTGAGAAGCTGGTCAACCTTACTTGGCTTGCTCTCTGCATTGCCACTAGTTGCAGAACTCTGCTGCACAGAGGCAACCACAGGAGCTGGCTTCTTCTTAGGTGACTGACTCACACTAACAGTTTCGTCATAAATACTATATGCTGTGGCTGTATCCACAGCATCCCTAAGGGTAGCAGGCGTGAAGGCATGGACGTGCCTCTTCATTTCATTATCACGCAACCCTTTCACAAAGATGTTGATCAACAACCGTTCATTTGGTGTTTCACCAGGAAAGGCACGCTTAGCCAGTCTACGCAAGTCATGGGCATACGCCGCCAAAGTCTCATCAGCCCGCAGGACACGGTTCATAAGCTTAAAGGTAAACTGAGCCTCTTGGCCTGGAGGCCTAAACCGGTCCTTCAAAGCTGCAACCAAAGAATCAAAATCTGTCTGCAAAGGCAGAGCCACACTAGTCAAGACCTCTCGGGCATCTTGAACCAAACAGCAAGCTAGCTGCATACCCTTCTCATCATATGTCCACTCGTTCCAGAGGGCTACTGCATCAAAATGACCAATGAAGTCCTCCAAATCACTCAATCCATCATACTTCATTGATACTATCATTTTTTTAGGAGGTTTGGTTTCATGCCTCCTAGCAGGACTCACATGCCTAGGCCCCTGGGCAACTGGGGTAGCCCTGCCATCCTGTGATCTGGCATCAGAGAAATGGCTAGCATCACTGATATGGGAAAGTGCATCCCAATCACGGTCAAGGCGACGGGGTTCAGCACCACCCTCATGCCTTACAACAGCATTAGGCTGGGCATCTGTTATCCCAGCTGAACGGAAAGGCGAAAACAGCCAGCTAACACTTCTATTCAGGAAATCCATCCTGCAAGGTTTTATCTTCAATTATTCCTAATGACACACCAAATCTAATCCAGGTTTCACTCAAATCAACAACTAACGATGACAGACCAGAACCAGATTTGAGACACAGTCCAGTTACAATAGTTTATCACTTATAAAAGGGGTTTGGTTAACTTTCTGTAGGTCACAGCAACTAATAATTGCTTAATCTGCATCTACAAGAAGCCATCAGGTCCTATCAATTTAGGCACAACAAAGCTCTTCCTTAACTAAGGCAGCAACAACTCACCTTCTTCGGCTGTTGACTCATGTCCAAAGGTCAGTGAACAAAGCAGGTCAAAGGCAAAGCAGGTCGGAAGACAATGCAGGTCGAAGGCAAAGCAAATCAGAAGACAATGCAGGTCGGGGGTCAAACAGCAAGTCTTCTGAAAAAGAAATGTCTACTCGTTGTGTATCACTTCTAAATACCACTGGTCAATGTCACAACTGTCACCAATCCTGGTCACGAGCACCAAAACTGTAGCGCTCCCCGGGCTCACCCAGCCCGGGGAATCAGGACCCAGATGATCACTAGGATTGGCGCAGTGTAACATAAAACCAAACAACAATTTAAATTAAATAAAGTTTATTAAAGAATTATTAAACAGGTACTTTGTCACAAATACAAGTATTCTTCAATATTTTTACCCTTATAAAATACACTAAATTATCAATAATTCTTCAGAAAATAACCTCTAAATAGTCAGGTCTAATACAAGCAAGGTCAAGGACTTCAGGGGAGGACAGCCAACACATAAACACTTGTGGGCAAACCATCAACTATAACCTTCAGCCTAGAGTCAACACTTTTAGGCTATAGCAAAATCTACCACAAGTATGTCAAACAACAGCCTAAATATAGGCTAGGCCTAAAGCATCAGTCCTCTCCCATCAAATATCAAGCCTTCTAAAGTCTAGTCAAAATCAAGGACAAGGTTACCTCCAGAGGTCTGAACCTTATAGCAAGCCAAAACAGACTGAATCTACCCTCCTGGGTGTCCTCCTTTTATAGCCTGAGCACGGACCTGGGAGAAAGCACCCACAGTCAGCTTCCCAAGGACCCAAAACTTGCTCTACTGTGCCTGAACAAAGCTGGCCCCTGATTGGTCGGTTTGACTTGAAAAGCTAGCTCCCTATTGGCCGGAAACGGAGGCCTCTGATTGGTTCTGCACAGACTGTCCAACCTGGCCCCCATATATAAGAGGAAAGTTGGGGAACCAGCACACTCAGTAGGCCTGTGGGCTATGGGGCTCTGGGCCTCTGGGGCACCACAATAGCACACACTTATAAAAGGTTTTTCGTTTATTTGATTCAAGGTTTACCAGTCATGATATGACTTGAGCAATCAATACAAGATGGCTCGTATTCCACTCCAGTCCTCCTCATATAATCACAATTACACTTATTCCATTATCCACAACTTCAGGTACACATTCCATCAATTTCTTACTTAATATGTCAGTCTAGTGACTGCGGGTGCCATGCCTGTTCTAGCCACCACATACATTATCAAGTCCTACATAGGATCCTCAGTATGTGAGGACACATGCTTTACCTAATCCTCACTAACTGTTGCTAAATTGTGTTGTTACTATAAATAGACATTGCCTTCACTATTTACATTACAAAATGACACAAGTAGTTGCTAACGGAATGATACCTGTTTGATTTGTACCAATTATAATTAGAACATGTAATGTCATTGCAACTGTATTTTATTAGAATTATTATTAAGGACCAAAATACTTACACTTTATTACATCGAAGCATTTCAAGATTTATGGATTCAAATAGTTTAATTAAATTGATATTGCCTTTTTAAACTCTATGAAAACTGATAAGAATGTAATATGAGTGTCCTGAAGTAACGGTACAGCCAGGCATCTCAGACTCTGAAGACGTCCTGATTTTACAGGCCGGTTTATCTATGATATTCAAATTAAACATTTCCAATGATATATTCTTCTTACACAATGACAGTTTGAAATTTAAGCATAATAATGAAATTCAAGGTCCCGAAGGCCTTGTTCCAGACTATGCAATTTCTACTTAAAGTGTTTAAGCTATGAGATAACTGGGTTGTGTTGCAATGATAGAAGACAGGAATACCACAGGAGGTAGAGCAATGGGTGTAGACCCTTAAAATCGGCAAGGCGACATGGCTATTTCTAAAATTCGACATGCGTCATGAAGCTTAGCGACATGAAGAAAAGTATAAACGACATTACATGAGATATTCCTTGAATCCGACATGCGACATGAGGGCTTTTAAAAATCGACATGAATATCAAAGACATAGTGACATGCGATATAAACATTTATTAAATTCGACATCCGACATTGGGACCCCCCCCCCCCCCCTCGCCAATCCTCCCCATCTACACCCATAGAGCATGAGGAGTGCTTTCTTATCAACAGTGCCCCCTGGCTTCAACAGATACAGCGTCATTTGAATATCTCACATGTTTAACTTAAACATGGATTTCTTTCTTTTTTAAACAGATTTTGTGAACATCAAATACCGTATGACTATCACTTTCCATTACTTCATCTGTTCATATCCCAGTTCTATCCACTGTAAAGCTCAGATTTACTCATCTAAAGGCTTTTGTCGAATAGGGTATTCGTTTTGGTGCAATATAACCGTGAGGAATGGATATTATAATCTTATGATCATAGCAACCTTTGGGCATTATAGGGGAGTCCATTATTCGCACGACTACAGTTTATGAAATTGGAATGTAACCTCATGAAGTAGAACTATATTTTCATTTCTCATATATCTTTTTTTATCGAATTGGAAAAAACACCGTTGCCATGTCTTTTTGTCAGTTACTTCCTGTCTCATATGGAACTCCTAATCCCCCAAATCCCTCCCCCCCCCCAAAAAAAAAAAACACAAAAAAAAACACACAAAAAAAACGTTAGGTCTACCCAGTCACTAGTGTTTAGGCTTATGACAAACCCGCGACTGTGGATATTGCGAGCTATACTCGTCGCGACCCTGCGTTTCCCGATGTTGCTGACATAACACTATGCGGGGTTGGCCCACTGTACTCAGCCGATTTTCTAGCTGCTCGCGGTGGTTGTTTTGACTGACCGGTGAGCAGCGGGAACTTCCTGGTTCCCGAAAACCCGACCGGCTTGAGAATACCCGTCGTTCTGATGCCGATTGGAAGAGGCCGTCGACACCAGACCAAAGTCCGAGGGACTCCCCCTCCCTCTCCGCGCCACTTAACTAAGATACTCAAACAACAATTGGGTCATTTGTTCTCGAGACCAAGCGCAAATACCCGTGTAAATAACCATTTTGCATCCATTGATGAAATAGATATTGTACATTGGATATAAGTTTTTATTACATTAAATATAAACAAACCACAAAGAGCTAGTTTTCCAGAATTATACTGAGCCGCCAATTGCTATATATATATATAGGCCTATTATATTATGAACGGATCATATGATAGATACTCATCGATTTCCCACAATAACAATTCTCACAATTCAGGGGCGGATCCAGAGGGAACGCAGGGGCGCACGCCCCTCCCTTTTTTCTTCTTTTGAGAACTTTTGGTTTTTACAATGTAAAATTCGGTCCAAAAGTAATTAAGGAAAGACTTTTCTAATAGCGCACCCCCCCCCCTTTTCAAAATCATGGGTCCGCCAGTGCAATTCGCGCACTTCAGGACGCGAAAACAATTATATGAATTTTTAAAAAAACAATGCATGGCGCAAAACTCTAGAGTTTGGGAATTCAGCGTCATGTGCTACAATTTAGTGGCAGGTCCATGTTTTTCAATGGGGCGGGAGCTGACGCTTTTGGGCGGCAACCATTCTCTCAATGAGTGCTAAGTTCTACATTTAAAAAAAACGTTAAATTTCCCGGGGAATAGAGGAGAGGGGTTCGTGCCTTGGCATCCTTCCTCTAAATCCGCCATTGTTATTAAATTCTTAATTCGTAGGTCCATTTCAATATTGATTATATCAGGCCTCATGTTAGTAACCACCGTCCGTTTGCGGAAAGGGCCACATATAGCGTATTCACGCAGTGCCGATATTTTGCATATATGTTAATCCGTCTGCTAAAAATATCTATCTGGAAACATTATGTGCCAGTGCAGTTAGGAGCCATGCAGGTCACTTATATGGTTCACTGCAAAGTCATTATGGACCTGCAGAGCACTTATTGACCACTATTCAGTTGATGTCTTCCATTGTAGAAGTTATGTTCCATTATAAAAGATTATGGAAGAAATGCCTCTAGTAAGAAAATGTTATTGTAATCAATTAGCCTACCAATATGCATTATTCATATGGAAACAGTTCTATATGCACTAACAATACGAACAGCAAATTCCTGGCAATTTGTTAATAGTATTGCATGCTAATTTGTTATCTGCAATATGCACTACTAGGTGACCATGCATGCTTTCAATAATTATGACTGACCATACGTCTGGTGATGGAATTTAAAAAAGGAGTGCGTGGACTAGACCCCACACTAGGTGGCGTGGTCCGAAAAAATCATAGTTATGTCATTGACTGCTGTGTGGCTCACACACGATAAACTCTCGTAGTAGATCATAATAAATGATCTTAACTTTCAAACAAGGTATAATGCTATTGTTTATTATGTCTAAGAGTAATAATAGTTATTATCGGGGAAATAGGGATTTAAGCGCCCTTGCCTGAAGCGAATGGAATTAGAGTTGTTCTACTATATCTATATATCTGTTGACTTCAACATTTAGCAGTTAACATGTATGACGGCGGCTTGCGGGAGACGTTGGGAGCGGAACCAGAGAAGAGGGGCCGACAAACTGATTTCTGAAGAAGAGCTAATCATCTTTACTGAACTGTTTAAGAAAAGTATTAACCAGTGACATAATGGTATTAAACCACCAAGTCTATCATTTTTTTGCAATCTTCTCCCAAAACAAAAAGGAAGTGAGGAAATGGGGGGAAACACAGTATCCGATATCCAAGCTAATAATTTCTTGTTTGAATTATTTTTTTCCACAAATCATTCCCCTGCATTCGTAGATTTTAACAGTGAGGTCCGCCGAGCTTAATCCCTTCTGCTGAGGTGAAGATTCTCCGGTTCGACGATCATTCGATTTGCTTCATCGCTCGCCCAACCTGTCCACTTGTGTACATCGATCTTTGTGTATTTCGATTCATTGACATTTTGAAATTTCATGTTTTTCTTTTTGTTTATGTTTTCGTCGATGCGAACGACAATCATATCTATTTAGTTCTTCTTTCATCACAGGGATGTAATTGAGTTACTTCCGCATTATTCATGGAAAAAAGTTGTGTACGCATGTATGTGTCATTTGACGCACCTCCTTCCTCACCAATGCGGCTCCTCCCGGGCCCGGGCCAGCATTTTGAAGCGATTCTAATTGGGGGCATTTAATTCCTTTTCTATTGACGGTAAATTGTATGTGACTTCCATGTACGGTTTATGAACGCAGCTTTCTCTTCTTTCTAATGATTTGCATTGGATTGCAGAGGTTAGTGGCGGAGGATCGGCTTCGTAGCATTAACGTATACGTATCACATGTTTTCACAATCATCTCCCAAGTAATTCGGTTTCCTTCATGCAGTACTATAGAGTATACTAGTGATAAGGGTCAATAAAAATAGGCAAACCGAATTTTGTACATGTGCTAAGAATTAGTAAAATGTAGTTGGTTAAGGCTATTCTTTCGGTTATTGATATCGAACAAACATCGTTTACAATCATAAGAGCTATTGGAGGACGTATATTTCTGTCTTTATAAACTGCCATTTTTCTGAGCACCTTTTATTACGGGAATCTTTAGTCTGAACACTTATATATGCTTCGTTCAACAAGACGGTACTGATGTATGGTTGTACAGTATTTTATTTTGTATACAAATCTTGTTTCTACACGTTCATAGATACCATATTCATCAACGTAAAAGACACATATATATTCTTTTTTATACATGAAAACAGAAGCAACAACAATGAATCTCGAGGACCGTGTCTCGCTGCCAATGAACATAAAGATGTCCACACTATATGTTGAGTTAAAGTATACGTGATGTATGTACAAAATGATCAACTGACTATTTAAGCAGACAACAAATCTATCATCTTACATATAAACAGATGCCCCTAGTTCTCAAGCACCGACTGTTTGGCAAGTATTGCTTCAGTTCTGCTGACATGATAAACATTTTTGACTGTTAATATTTACATTAATATAAACATTCACCTGTCGTATATCTATTTTGATAACAGTTATCAATGTCAACCCTTTCTTACTTTATTCGCATTATGTACACCAATAGGGGTTCCTTTGTGAGAATTTATTTTCTATTGTTCGACGGACAAAACAAACAAAAATGGTGAAAGGCTATGTACAATGAATGATTGATGATACACTTAACAAAGCCAATTACGCGACCTGAGAGATTGCTAAGGCCATAACGATGCACGGGGAGGAAGGTGATGATGATTACACGTACACCTTTAGCTTGTATTCCACACTTGAACACTTGTGGTCTATAACAATCATTTATGATTGATGTATAACCGGTTTAAAGTCAAGCTATATTTTGCATTTTCGATAAGATATTGAGATATCTGTACAGTCAAGCATATCTATATCTGATAGCGTATCTACAAAAATACGTCCTAAGCTGTCGTAGATCTCTATCTGTACATCGTCCAACGGTTCCGCAAAACCTACTTTTAACATGTTTTATAGATTCACCGGGTTTTTATTTGAAGCTGCCTTTATAAGACGTGCGCGTGGATACGTGTTACGCACGTCGTTGGTGCCCTGATTCACCCTGGAAGAACAATGAATGACATCGTTAATTAAATGATAGAGTTTGTCAACATTATTACAGTTATAACAATTTACACCATTAAAACATTAATGGGAATAAAAGTCAAATTGCATTGACCACAGATGACGGTTCTTGGCATATTATTCTCTAATTAGTATGATTAAATCTATAAAAGTGCGTAATAAATCATAGGAATTCATAGGAATAATCTTTATTATTTTGTCAAAACCGTTTTCCGAAATCGGTTCAGAATTGATCAAAAATCGCATCGTTGACCCTCACCCTTATCAGCTTATAAGTTTATTTTTTCTTAAAAGAGCAGCTCACCTGATTTGTTATCGTTGAGCCGCGCGCTGACCGTGGCGTCGATGGTGCTGGCGGCGGGGTCGTTGATCGGACCCTTCACAGTGATACTGTACATGATGTCCAACATGCACGCCACGTCGTCCAGCTCACACAGCACATTCTGACTACCGCCGTGGCTGCCCACAATTCCTGTAAACCAAACAGTATATAGTATAAATATAACGTCTGGTCTCTCATGCTTCTAAATCTATTGCTATTATGGTATTATCTAAGTAAATTCTGTACACATCTTGTACTTGGTGTTTGTACTATATGTCCATGCATATAATAAGAAAGTCAAATGATAATAAAAAGAAAAGGGGGGAAAAGGATACCCTTACATGACTTGTAATTTAGAAACAATTACAACAAAAACATTCACAGGCCCTAGCATGTAGAGTTGTTCTTGCGCGTAAAGTTCATCTATGCAAAGAATTATTCGAACAGCACACTAAAATAAATCCATCTATCCGGGGTACAATACAATGTTGTGTATGTTTAGTGCCTTACCTCTGGGTCTTGGCTGCCATTGGGGCATGGCCTGAGCCTGTTGTGTCTCCTGCGTGTACGGCTCTGAGCAGAAGGCCATCTGCTCCTCACTGGAGTTGTTTAAGTATTTGAAAACCTGAAAATGTTAAAGCGGTCATATTTAGTAACACTGGAAAGTGGTATGCTGTCTTGTTATTGACAATGCACTACAGACCAAAACCTCTTCAAAACTGTCCAAACCATCGTTTGATGGAGACATAATTATGTATACCATTAATTAAATTGGCATAGGCAAGTCACGGGTAATTCTACAATCGATCTGGTCATCCCAATATGTTAAGAACAGAAGGAAATGTATTGCCCAATTCATTTCATATAAGATATGTGAAAAACGCATGCGTTAAGAGAATAGGCCTAATTACATCACATGTATAACCAGTGGTGAGAACTTACCTCGGAGATTTCATTGCTGGAGAGTTCTACCGATATGTCACTCCTGCTGTCGGAAAAGTCGCCCTCAAAGCATTCCATATCTAATAGCAAAAGATCAAGGGTGTTTAATTAAATAAGTGTATTGTTTGTGCATTATGTAATACCCCATTCTGCAAAACCACGTGAATAATTGGTCTAGGATTGTTTCACTGTAAAGTAGCCTATGTTAAGGAAGTTAATTTTTTCTCAAAGTTCTAAAGACGCACAGCTCTACTTGGTTATGGTATGATGCGACATTGTCATCAATCATAAAAGAGCTGTATGGAAGAATAACCTTGATAAGCCTATAAAAAGAATAATTACTCTACTTGATATGAAGTTATCATATTGTTATTTGAGACAATTGAAAAAGTTTTACTCAGAAAATACAAGTGCTTACCACTGTGTTGGCCGGAGCCCAGAGACGAGGGAGACCCGATTCCCGAGTCGTAATCAAGTTGGGAGGTGACAGCCAGGTCTAACGTCATCTCCGGCAGGTGGGCGGTAGTCGCAGGGTAGCCCGACGTCGCCTGCGACGTCACTGTCGGAAAGGACTGGTTGTTCTGATGTGAGATGAACCGTGGTGGCGTAGGAATGGTAAATATTTGCGACGTGGCTGTCGACATGGTGTTGTTGTTGACGCTGTGGTTAGTATTGGGTGGTGTATGTCTGTAGGAAGGGGCGTTGTTCCTTGTGGGGTGAGACGTGCTTGGAGGGGTGGGCCAGCCGGCCGACCGTATGTCAGGTAGGGCGGTGGTCTCAGGTAAGCAGGGCCGGTAACCTTGGTTGTCGGCGTGAAGCTGCCACTCTGTGAATACTGGACAGAATAATAGCACCATGAGATCGGGTCACGCCTATTTATAAGAGTGTTATATATGGTAAAAACAATCCCACATGTATTCAGTTCAATTAATGCAGCCGCTTCCTCCTAAAATGTATCATCTCAATTACCAAAAACTGGTGAATTTTATAGTTTAGAATGGCCACCATAAAAGTCTGTAGTCACACTTTGGAGGATGTGGGCCTATATTCAGAATTTTGTAAAACAACTATGACCCTGGGCTTCCACCCACCCAAGGGTGCACCCTTCGCACCTTTATTCGGGGCCTTAGGGATACCCAAAGAAACACACCAAATCATACTTGTACCGTTGCAAAAATGAATGGTGTTTACAATTTTAAGTCTGATATAGATCTACTTGCACCTGTTCACATTTTGAAATTGCATCCTAATGCCATTATCGTCTACTAGGTTCATATTTTATTACTGTCGGATAACAAACATACAGCCCCTGTATGACACATATATGTGTGCTCTTTGTGCACTGAAGCCAGTCCCAGTCGGATCGGTCCAATGAACGTATAATACAGATACGTATGTAGCTATAGGCGAAACTGTGTCAAAAAAGGAGAACTTAATTTTGGACGTTTTAGGCAAGAGTATAATGATACATTACTAACTGCCTGCTATACTCATACACTATAACAAACCTGTATGGATCAATACGACCTGCTAATATGTTTAGATTCAAGTATCCAAGTTTCAGTTCAACCCCGACGCGTGACCGAATTATTATGAAACAATGTTAAAAAAAACATGTCTGTGAGCTGTAATATCGGTTTAAACTAATTGTCATGTAACCAGGTAACATATGTCACAGCTACGTGCAGGCAGGTACCTGTGGCCAGACGTTTAGATTGATCAATACCATGTTGATCCAGGGGACTCTGTATCATACAGGCTACCACTATCGTGTGCGACACTGCCTTCTGAATGCTTTGTTGGCAGTCAGCCATGAGGCTCTTCTGGGAAATAAACCAGCTCATGAATATTCATAGTTTTGCGATGGTATCGCGAGGTTAACCACGGACGATTTCTGCAATGCTCTCAATGAGACGGTACGGGACGTAAAGTGGGCCAACGTCTTGAAGATAACGATCATTCTTGTCATTAGTGATCCTCGCGGTCATTATCAAAGTAAAGACATAGTTATCTAGTTCAGTTTTTATCATTATACATAAGACTATGGTGATTATGCACGACATATCTCCTGGTTGGCATACTTCTGTCCTGTGGGAGAGGTCGATGGCCCATGGCATTGTGATAATATAAATGTCCTTTTGCATATAGAAAAGGCACTTGTAAGTCAATAAAGTTCTTCATTCAGTACATGAGCCTTTGACATTGTATTTTCTAATAGATGTGGGAACACCTGCACTAAGCGTAAGATAAATATGTATAGTTGTTTACAAGAAGAATGTCCTATCTGATAAAAGCTACCGCTCGCCGCACATTATACTTGCACCGACTTACAAGTGTGCTTGCTGCTGATAACTTAAGGCCGCAATGACCGGGGAGACACAATTATGTCACCAGTGGTGGATTTAAGGGATCAGGGGTGGGGGGACTCATCACTGTTCACGGAAAAACTTGGGTTTTCATTGCAAATTTCATTGGCCGTGAGATATATATGTGGATGTTGCTACGGTAAGACCCCCCACCCCCGCCCCATTCCCAAATCCCACGACCATCCAACTATAATGTAGTGTTGGATTTAAGGGCTCGGGGGGGGGGGGGGGACTCCTGACTGTTCACTGAAAAAATTTGGATTTTCATTGCAAATTTCTTTGGTCGTGAGGTAATTATGAGCGGATGTTGCTACATTGGAAGACCCCCACCCTATTCCCAAATCCCACAGCCATCCAACTTTAATGCAGACATTGGCTCAAACACAACGGATAATTTCTTTTTTCAAAGTCGTTCCCACAAAACTCGGTCTGCCACTGATCACTTCCTTATAGGTTTAAGGTTATATTCTGTTTACTGGGATATATTTGATTTCATATTCTGTGTAATGGGGCCTAATGGTGGATACGTCTCCTGGTTTACTATCAAATGTTCTAACTAGGCAAACCGGATGGCCATAAACAGCTATTCATGCATCAGTGTATCAATACAATGTCCCTTTACATCGTTAAAAAGTACATACTTTTTTTCTTATTCACTTACAACAATTACACCGCATGATTGTCAACTGACATAGTAGAATTTCATTATTTTAGAAATGACAATAGCCTTTGAGCCGATTTCCAAGTAACCTGAGGTAAGCATCGTTTATTTTAAGATCTGGCCCATACAATTTAGGCAATCTGATAACTACTTCGTCATTTTGGACCATTAGCAGTAATTATATCTAACCTTTGAGAGAATTGAAAGTGCATTGTTACCATGGAATTCGCATGGGATGTTACGTGGCTGCTCTTCTCAATTTCAAGGGTCATGGTTTTCTTAGTATTGACATATCGCTGGCTTCAATATGTTATATATGATGTCATGAATTATGACAACCACACTATAGGCCCTATTTTTATGAGATGTTAATGGTCAGTGCATTTCTCAACTATGAAAGAGGTTGATTCTTTGAGCCAAATGTAGATGTAAGTGCCCTCTTTATTATATAACTCTACTCTCATCCTCTCACAAATTACACAGAAAAGTTATGTCCCGGTCTCATGCCTCCAAAAAAGTAAAATCAGTCGGCTTTTAGAAAAAAGAATAATTATTCAAATTCTAAATGATAGATTCAGATAGTGTTCAAAGTTAAGAACTTCTTTGATTCACCTTCTGTAATACTAATGATCTGTGATGCATATTGTCATACAGTATAAACGATTTCGTGGTCCTTCGCCCATTTTAGTCGCATTTTGATAGATTCGCCCAACAGTTCCTTTGAAAAAAAAAAATTCAGTGGGAGGGGGGGGGGGGGGGGCAAAATAATAGAGTTGAAACCTACATGGATAAAAATTGTTTGCCTTAGTATAATGCATCTTTTGTTTTCGACACATGAACTGATGAGATCCAACAGAGTTATTAATTCATGTCCTCAGTAAGGTGTGTAATACATAAAGTTATGAATGTAGGAAGTTGACTTACTCTTGTAGGGCATGTTGGGCGTCTCGGTGTGGTCGGGAGTCGGGGTGCGGCAGTCGGGAGAGGAGGGCGGGCTGCCCGGAGAACTGACGGGAGAATAGCTCGTACTGCTCGACTCACTCACCATCGGCACCGACTGTGAACACAAAGACAAGGGAATTGTTTAATACATTCCATAAGTTATGACTGAAAATGTATAGGATTTGTACATTATTTGTTTATAATTATGCTATACATGTCACATTTGAGCTTAACTGCATGTAGATAGGTGTACAAATGGTCATTCAGTAGGCCTATATGGCTAGTGCCACACCGTTGGAATTGCCCACAAGGAACGGAAAATTTGATTATTTCAAATGTCATAAAAGTGTTGCATGCAATTATTCAATCAACGGTTTGCTCTTATTGGCAACGACACAAATATTTAATCAAATTACTTTACCCAGAACATAGTTTTTATATATATTAAATATGCGGAAGTGGCAAAAAGGTTGACTTAATATAAACCTACGTTTATAGCGGGGAACTTGAAGGAAGAGTTTGTTCCCGTGACAGCGGGGGTGGAGGTGGTGGCGGTCGGCAGGGGGAGGGACCGGGGCCGGCACTGGGCCGCCGACGTCCCCGTCGTTATCGTCGGAGACACTGATACGGACATGGGTCGGGCCGGGGAAGAAGTGGCCTCACTCGCCTTGCGCTTATTTGCACCTGGAATGCAGAATATCGAAATATGTGTATTTAAGTACAATAAGTGTAAATTCGGATTGGGGTTACTATTGCTCATCGGTTGTTCTCTTTGTGTGCTATTAAGATTTACATCATTCCATCGTGGATATATAGTTGAATGATCACTCGAAGACTAGAAGTTATAACTGTATACCAAATGTCCCCGGCAAATGGCGCATTTATGTAATATTTCTAGTCGAAATATTAGCCCCAACCAAACAGATATAATACTGATTATTATGATTGTGTGTGTGTGTGTGTGTGTGTGTGTGTGTGTGTGTGTGTGTGTGTGTGTGTGTGTGTGTGTGTGTGTGTGCGTGCGCGCGTGTGCGCGCGTGTATGCTTGTCAAGTTCTTATGCCATTGTCATTTTGGAATAGCAACAAAACCCATATAGGCGTACAAGTATCCTATACAACAACACAAACATGATAGCCTAACATCTCCTAAACACTATCATATCTAATACGTTCAACTTAATCCCACTAGTTCAACTCACCTGAGGGTACTCGGGGCTTCCTCTCGGCCATGAACTGGTAGACGCGGAAGGCGTTCTGGCCGCGCGTCTGACTCGCTCCCTTCACCTCCTGCACGTCCGGCAGCGAGTTGATGGCGCAGCGGAAGTTGGCCTTCCACCGTTTGGGGTTCGGGGGCTCGTCCGCGCGGTAACGGCCTGGGGATGGGTGTAGAGCGATTGTTGAGTGATTTGATATTAATCTTAATTAGCGATTAGTATATATATAGATGTTACATTTTCATCAAATGTTTTGGAGAATATATAGTTGAATCATTATCAAAAAGGAAGAAATTGTTACATTTCAAAAGAACTTTTGATTAGATTTTCGAGGAAAAATCACCTTTGTGAAGAGATAGTAGATAGTTATCACGTTTCAAATCATTCAATTTCATTGCACTGCCAATCTATGCATATCGCAATATCGTGATGTAACGTAATTAAAGAAATTATTCTATTGATAAAACGCAATCAGTAAGGTTCCATCTCTAAAGTTTGTTCAACTGTATGCCCTCACCTGTGTGCTGGGCCCAATGCATGAAGAGGCAGGCATCCTGGTCGTGCTTCCAGCCCTGGCGCGACCCGTGCTTCCAGGGGATGCGGAACTTGGTCTTACTGGCGTCCACCCACTCCAGGCCGGGGATTTGCCTATCGTCAATCTTCTTAGTGAGCCAGGGCCGCATGAGCTGTCGCTCCACGGGCCGGATGCCCACCCAGGAGGAGGTGGAGGTCCTCGACTTGGTCGCCGACTTGGGGCGGCCCCGGCGGGAGTTGGCGGGGGTGGCTGTGGGGGTGGGTCGGGAGACTGGGGGCATCATCGTCACGGTCGGCTTCACCTCCTCTACTATGGTCACGCCTGAGTTGTGACGGTCTGTGGATCTTGCTTCCATGATCTGTGGGTTCTGAGACTGAGCTCCAAGGTAACACCGGGATCTGAAGGAGAACAGTTAGAAGGTTAGCGGAAAATTATTTATATTCAAAAATGATTGATGAATAAAGGCATATACATTATGTGATTGATGTAATGCATATTTGATTAACACAACGGCGGATTAAGAATAAGATTTCTATCATTCTTATATATTCTCGGCTCCGAAGGGGCCGCCGGAAAACTTTAGATTAGTGCCTTCTCCCCCTTTGAGAAACTCTGGATCTGCCTCTGCATCAGGAGTCAATAATTATTGATGCGATACATGTACATAATAACAATAACATTGCTATTCATATTGAAGATGACGTCAATAAGTATTTGCAAGATGGACAGAGACTTGACCCCTGAATGAATGAAATGTAAGATTTGTTATGTCACTGCACGAATTTAACATTATACCTAATACCTACAAGGAAGAACATTGTTGTCAATGATTGTGGTTCAATAAATAAAAAATAAAAAAAAACATAAAAGATGAAAATGTGCAATTAAAGTCAATATAACGATAAAGCTATCCAGGTGTCAATATATGTAGCATTGATAATCTCGTATTAAAAACAAGACGAATATATATAATTAATGCGGTCGTTATAAGTTGTTAACGTTTAACTTAAGAATATGATGTATCGATGTCATGAAAAACATAATAATATAACGAATCTTATTCCAATAAGAAAATTCCACATGACTACCTATCTAGGCATCGATGCATCAGCGTACAGTATGTTAACTTCCTATGAAAAGATGTTCCTTTAAGGCTATATCTGTGGAGAGTTTTCAGAAGGCCATCGGATGGTAGGATCGAGATAGAGGCGGAAGCACCAATGAACCTGCGTATTTGATCTGCTTACTCTTAAATGGGAATAGCTGTAGCTCATGTGACTAGAGAAGGACGAGGGGGTGGTCGTGGGTGGTCGTGGGTGTGTTGTTTGGTTCGGGAAGACACGTGGGAGAATGAGGGGTTGTGTGTGTGTGCAGGGGCGGATCGATCGATTGGAACCATTTTTTCCTTGAAAAATCTACTTTTGTTGGTTTGTACAAATCGGACATTTTTTATTTTCACTTTTTTTATGGGGAGTTGGTTTGCCCCCTAGATGACTGACTTATGATCCGCCCCTGGAAGGATTTCTTAAAGGAAGACAAAAGAGTGAATAGACAGTGTGCAAGAACTCAGGTCTGCATATCAAATACAAAATATTAAAACGCGAAAATTTGTTATTTTGTTTATTAATCCGTACGCCATGCGTCGGTTGGTTATTCCAATTTTGAGGGATAGGCAAATCAAACACGTATTCAAAATGTCAGGACTATTGTGTTATTACTATCTATATAGGGATATAATACTGGACCAGTTCCCTGACAGAAACATAACTCTACATGTCGGATACGATCAAACGGAGAACAACTCCAAATTCCCATTGGTGACTTGCACGTCACTAGCGGGCCTAATCAAGGAAGTCCTGTTCGCCATGACAGACTGGACCCCTCCGATGTTCAGTCATGATGTGCTCAGTTGGGTTATTTTCCCCCGACCGACTCCCACCGTTTATTCCCATTATGCAATACATTCTGCCATTTTTAATCGATATCATAACTCGTGGCCGTGGTTTGGTACATCTGCTGCAGTATTATTGTATGGATTTAATCCCCTAGTTCCTTCCTTTCCAGTCAACTCTTTTTCTATTTTCTTTCATTCCTTATTCTCCCATTTGAGCCACTATTTCAAAGTTTGATGCATTTAAGTACACGACTGACATGTTCATTATGCTTCTATCACAATTTGATCGTTGACGTTCCTTCCGTAAGAAATACGCCTTTATTTCAATTCAATATTATGCACATAACATAGGCCAGCAGGATTGTACCTTTCTACACCTCATTTCATACGCTTCTAATGGCACAAAAACATTCCCGCATAGTTCACCCGTCAACAGTTGACAATAAAGTAGAATGACTACGAAAATATTTTTGCACCATTGCAGGTACTGCATGAGGGGATCAGCACATTAGTGCGTCCGAGTCATCTCCCAATACTAACCACCATTTTCCTAGTACAGGTCCGGTTGTGTTAAGATGGAAAATGCAGTCTTCCTCATTGTATCTCAACACTTAAACTTTACATGATTTGAACATCGAAATGCATGCATAATGGGGAGTGGCCACCCCCATTCCTTAAGTAGCACTTTATAATTACCAATATACATGTCGTTGAGAGACCCGCTTTAGGAATATCTTATTCTACCTTTGTAAAATGTTTTTGCCCCGATACATATTCCATGCTTTTCTACTAGAGCAGATTTCCCCTCATACTTTTGAATAAGTTCATTTTTCTTAATTGGTTAAGAAATATAGGACAGCACAAAGTAGTTCAATCTCTTGTTTTGATCCACGAGATTTCTATTATTGTGTTCAGCTTAGCGTGACTAGACATTCACCCCCACGTGTGCCCTAAAGAGGTCGACAGAACCAGCTTGGTTCCGCATCAGTTATATCGACCTTCAGTTGGCACAAGCCCTCTTTAAAATGTGTCTAAATGGTGACTATGCCTTGAGACAGGGTAGAGTGACTGAGACTGAGCTAGCGCCGGGTTTCAATACAGGCTATAGAGAAAGGAGACCGATTGCAAGTCTACGTCCGTTCTGTGATCATCAGAATTGCATTGCCAAGTCATATGGAATGTAAGTTTATGTCAATGCGAAAAGTTTCAAACAGACATATTATATGCACATGACTGTGCATATAGGGCTGTGATTTATGAATAAAGCACAATTACAGTATTACAAGTGCACCCTTATACATAGCTTCTACATTTATCGTCCGGTGTTGCAGAGCACAAAGTCCTCACATGCACCTTGTGTTGTGTGAGTTGACAGTTCGCTTGAGGTAATACACATATGAACAATGAGATGCATGGTTGATATATTCTTAAGTTTAAATATCAAAACTTGAGATTGAATTATATGGATTACCCAGTCTCTGTATAACAGAACTAAACAACTTGTTTCATGCCAATATAGGTCCTTGTGACAGAAACATTGTACTCCCCATGCATACTCCTATTCACATAACGTTACCGTTCGGACCTCAGCACGACTAGTATGCTGACGGCTGCTACTGCATAATGTAATAGGCAAGCGCGCCCAATACGAAGTAATAGTACAAACTTACCTTCAGTTATTAAATTCTTTCCAGTTTGTCTTCGGACTCTCAAGTTGGTCGAGACAACAATCTGACCCGTCTGCTCTCGTGGCAGGGCTCAAACTGGCAAACAAGTTGGGATCTGGGCTATTTACACCAAGTACAGTACTATATACATTATAAGCAGCCAGCTTCGGGAAACCTCCGAGCATCGGGAAATGGCTATTTTTAGAACACGCTCTCACCATCGTCGGCTACCAGAACTAGGTTTCTGGGTAAGCGTGCGATTCTAATTTAAAATGCACTCCTTCGCCATTAGAAACTCAAATTGTTCATTTAAGAAATGAATTAAGTATTTTCTACTGACACATCATAAACACGAGACAAATGCTTTATGTTTATTGTCTGTTAACGCATGAAAAGCTAACACTTGCAAGTGCAAGCCCACAAAAACTGGGTCGGGGGATATCCTTGTGGATAAATATAGCATCGGTTGCAGTGTAATATATACATGCAGGGGGATTCCGGATGTTGTATGTGTAGTCCCCAGCCAAGGGATCTGGTCACAACCATGTGTTTAGTTCATTTATGAAACTCTATCGTGTGGTGTTTTTGCATCAGATCTATGCTACAAAACGATTTCGGGAAAGAATGTCTATTCAAGTTTCAATGAACAAAATGTACATAGCGTGGTTATGGTTATAGAAAGACAGGCCGATGGGGAATTAAGTTCTCGATAACCTATATATCCAGGTCCCTTCACACATAATGATCGAAAGCAAATGACATTGTTTTACATAAAAGCTGTGTCAGCATTTCCTAGCAGTTAGACAGTCACAACAAGAGGGCGTCCATAAAGGGGGAGGGGTCCAGACCCATAAACAATTCTATAGTAAAAACATAACCAAGGGGGGAGGGAGGTTAAAAATGGTCAAAAATAGCATGACGTCATTTACGGACGGCCCCAAGATTATTCTCTAGATGCGAAGATCTAAGAATTTCAGAAGGGGGTTGGGGTAAAGGTGGGGATGAGAGGGTAAAATGCACAATTGCATTCCTTTTCTTAATACATGTAGGTCAATGCACTTTAGGCTTGCTTATTAGTGATAATAATTATGAACGCAAGCTCCCTCAACTGATAATCGCAGGATCTTAGTACATTAATTCTACCGTGCCAAATGCAATGTACATTCAATTTTCTTAAATGTTTCTTCTTTAGTGTTCTTTTGCCATTTCAGATTATTAGGAAGTTGATATCAAAACTGACGTGAACAAAACGATGCTTCACATATTGAGTATGAACTGTGAATTGACACACAAAGCAATTCCTTTTAGGAATTTCCTTGTCGGAATCCCGAGCTTTATTTTCCAAACAACTTTTTTTTCTCACAAAACGTCTTATCGATATTTCAATGACGTATGCTCAAGTACATGATTATCATACGCATAATTATTTCAAGATAGCCTATCTTGCATAGGGGTCTAATATAGAAATGTCTGGATATATTTTAGGCTGCCGATATACATAAAGGTGTTCGCCTCCCGACTCTATATCTTCTATCTAAGTTTCGTTATTTGTTATAATAATTCGTTTGAAAAGAATACTTTGAACTTATTTTTCTTACGTCCCCTAAAACCGAGAATGACAATAAACGGCAGTGATAGTCCTACGACATGACAGCCTTAAAGCTTTGTATAGAATATTATAAACAATTCCGCTGTAATTGATTATGTCGCTTCTATGGCAATGAACTATCGTTTTTATCACGTCAGATCATTATTTATATACGAACTAATTCGATCAGTCCTAATTATTGATATCCCTAAGAAAAAAATTGTCGGAAAATATTCAATGAGCATATCAGTAAATCACTAAAAGTCTCGGACCATGGGCTGGAAAAGTAAATAATCATTGCTTTGTCATTCAATGTAAAACACTTCATACCTTTATCAAGGATACAGACGTAAACATGCGACACGCTGGCGGGAATATCGATCCTACCTGGCGTCAGGACCTGAAAAGTAATGCATAATGTAATTGATGTTGATGATATGCACGTCTACAGGCCTACTATTCTTTTGTTAAGATTCAGACCTTTTCTTAGAAGTGTGTCATTATCTAAAGTTTGAATTGAATTTATACAAAAAACTTCCTGTTTCTGAGGTTATCTTATTAGTATATAGGCCTAATTGATATGGAAAGATGCCCGGTTTATTGCTAACAATTTATAATTTCAATGCAATACTGTTGGTTTGCCCATAGAACTGTAGGTAGCTCGTACATTTCTATGGTTTGCAGCTTCCCACAAATTATTATGTAAGAACACAAAATGAAATAATGCATGTCTACTCTATAGCAACAGACATTTCTTCTGTTATTCTGTGCAATAAATCCATAATTCGAAACAGGGAAGGAGTGGATTATTTGTATTCTCCAGAAGCTCAGTTGCTGGTTGTCTGTTTGGATAAAATACCTTTTAATTATCATTGAACGAACCTTCTTAGTATATAAACCAGACATTATAAACCACGATTTAAAAAAAAGTAATTAAATCGGTATAATTGTGTATTTCCCAGTTCACCAAGAGTATATTGGAGGCACTCGCAATGACCTTACGATGCACTGGCCACACCTGGAGTTTGGCCAAAACTCATGTAATAATGCTATTGACTTTCTGGACGGATGGAGGTCCCGCACAATTGTGAGTGGGAGTTTTGGATTCGTACCTAAATCTGTGCCTAAATACGGCACACTCCCCTGGAGTAGCTAGGATGCCCAGCCACAATGCCAAAGACCAAGAAATGCGGCTAACAAGAACCGGGAACGTATGAACTATGATAAGCATCTGAACATTGGATTATTTGGTTATGTAATTTACGTATCAACATTGTTATTTGAATATTGCCTCCAGAGTACGGTATAACAGCGTTCATCCTAGGCGGTTGTACAGTGGACCCATCCGGCGGCTGAGGTTTTACGCGCCGACTTTTCCGCGTATACATGCATGTACCTCATTAACTGTTGAATTTTCCGATGAAGTTAGTAGATGTCTCTATTTCAGTCAAAGAATAACCCACTTGACTTCTGTCAATTTAAGTTATAGAAATCCTATTTGTAACCTTGATTAGGAAACTAAATCAGTTTTTATACGATATATTAGCCATGTGCTCCTTTGTATGTTTAATATTTATCATAGTGTTCTCCTTGGAAAAATACGGAAAAGTATTGGAAGAATGACCGGTTGTTCGAGCGGCTGAGGCCGGATCAGGGAGTACAACCTCGGGCCGGGAGGGCCGAATGCTACAGGTGAACTCGGCCCCTGGCGAAGTCGCGCCACGGTTAAGTCGGTCCTTTGGATAGGTCGGTCCCCTTCTAATCAGGCAAAGTCGGACCAACATTTGATAAACTTAAATTATTTGTGTTTCTTCATGAGACCCGTTATTAAACCTTTAAACTTTTGACCTGGGCTTTGTTTTAACTTCATGTGATTATTTGACTTTAGATGTAGAATACCGTTAGTAAAGAATATATGAAACATGCTTCACTAACGCAGGAACATTCATATTCGAAATTTCAATTCAATATTCTCTATCTTTGGTGAGATATCAATGTTCAAAGAAATACAAATACGAAAGTAATTAATTTTCAAATTCATTATTCCCAATTATCTTAACAATTAGAAACAAAACGGAGTGAAGAGGTGGGGGCACAGCCCCCGATTTGTATACAGTTTGTGCAAGACAATAATCGGTCTTAAAAATGAAAATGTTTATTTTTGGCGTATTAAGGGTGCAAAATATTTTACAATCATATGGGGGGCCAACGTCACCCAGGGGCCGACTTCACTGATGGGCCGACATCCTTACGGCGCTATTTTTCCATGACCCGACTCAACTTGTGTTCGGGCGGACATATATACTGCTCCTATAGTGTGTTTTACATATACATTGCTTCATAAATGGTTGTAAAAGGATGAAAAAGTCACCCTTTCTTAGTGTATGGGTCTATTAAATGTGCGGATTATACAAGTAGTTAAAACTTTGAAACGCTGATGCATGCTACGTAAACTCAAATTCATGAAAATGAAAGAATCCAGATTCATCCTATCTTTCTTGCCCCGACGCCCCCTTCTTGGAAACTTCAGCAGTTTCGAACGTAGACATAATTCGTGTGGAAATGCGAATAACTCATGGTATGTGTGTAGGCAACCAGTGTGCATCTCCCTATTATATCATTGCGTGGGTATACAACTACCTGCCAAAGCTTTCAGCCGCAACAATGTGATGTATGATCAAAAGATGCTGACTGCGCCCTCGAAGGTAGCAGTGCGCCTGATATTAAATGCTTCACCCAAGCGTATAGCATGGGGGTGGCTCAATGGAAGAAAAACGTGTGAATCTCCAAAGGCACAAGGGAGTCGGGGAGTGGTCGGATTTCCCGATGCCTGCGCACCCAGGGAGCGTTATCATACCTCGCGCTTGACCGATTTCCTTGAGATGGGGGAAGATGAAAGGAGGGTATACGGGGAGTGTTCAGTCGTTATGTTTTTGCTAACATTCTTAGCAGTTTCTCCAATTCCTTGCGGTCAAACGAGTTTCCTTTTCAATGTTGTCAAGTTGTCAATTATAAGGTGCAGTGAAATAATTAGTTCGAAGAGAGCGGAAGAATTATGCATGAGTTTTCGTTTCATATACAGAAGCACGACAACAAACTTACAACTAATTATTGTCTTGCAATGATTGACTTTCGTTTCGTCAATAGATACAAATTCATATCTGTTAGATTATAAGTTAGCAGAGGCAGCCTATGCTTGGTTATTTTTACTGAAATATGTCTTTCCAGTGCTGGGCAGAGTGGGGAACCTCAGATCATATACAGTGTCTGACAAAAACGTATACGTAGTCAATAATGTCTAAATTCATAACGTAGTTCAACTAGGAGGACTGGAACCATCTTACGGGAAGACAGCAATGGATGCCTCCTACTCAGTGGAAATACAATGATAAATTCTACTGAATAAGCCACATCATGTTTGGAACTAATGTACATGTAGGTTGAAAATGCGCAACACACTGTACGAGAAACATTGGATGGTTTTCTCTGCTTAAAGATTCTAGTTTATGAATTGTCTTAGGCCTACAAAACGATATTATATAAAGATGCAATACATAATTATCAGACGCCCTCCTTATCTTTTCTCGGAGGTGTATTTGCATGAAAATTGAAATCAATCAACTGTCTGGTAAACCGGTAAGGAGGATTGAGTTACACATTTTATGCAAGAAAATTTTGATTTGGAGAATCTATATCAAAACCTAAGTTTCTTTTGTTTTCACCTAAGTTTCTTTAAGTTTTCCTTAGACAACACAATTTAGCAGCTGAGAGAAATGACGAAAGAAAAGCCTTTTTCAATTTTTAGGTCCGTAGCTTTTCTCAGAGTGGGCGGGGGAGCGGACTCAGAGGGTCCTCCCCCGGGTTCTTCCCCACTCTCAGTCGAATGGTAGAAATCCAGTTTGCCAGAAGTGGGAAAATCCTCTCATGGGCAAGACAACTCTTCCCCCACACTTTTTCATATAGAAATCCCAGGTCTGTGTCGGACCTTCCCAGCAAACAGCACACGTGTATTATCCAGTTTAGCACGTGCTGAACTGATGTAATACTAATGTAATTGTAATCCCTGAGTAATGTCAGCACTTTACCACATTTTACCATAAGTTTTCACACAGTAATGCACCTGCGTAAATTTCATTTTTACAACACAATTTATCAATGTTGTATGGTAAAATCCAGTATGCTACATCTAATTACATATTATAAAAGCCCTATTAATATTCTTAAAACCTGGTGTTTTTCCAGTGACATTCACGTGTAATGACAATCTCCATGTAAACTTTGTTTATCAGGCTAGTTTTGACACGTGTTATTCTCATGTAATAACATACACTAGATATCAATGCTATATAGAATTCAAATACAACTGCTTTACTTCCATCAGTATCCCAATTCTCAATAGCTCAGTGGTAGAGTGCAGGAAATGTGTGTGATAGGTCCTAAGTTCGAAACCCACAATCTATTTTACTCAGGAGAGGTGAAACACGAGTTTTACATCTGTAAACTCGTGTCAAAAACTCGTGTCATAAACCCGTGGGAAACACCAGAAATGAGGTCCACAGAATCCCGTGTAGTACACGAGATTATGACTCGAGTTTAACATCTCTTGAACCTGTGCTCAAAACGTGCATAACACGTGTCCTTGTTACCTGGGATTATTATGGGTTCTTATCGTTTGCATGGATCCCGTTGTGGGTTGAAGGGGACTATTATCGGGCAATACCATATATCTAATAGAAATATAATTCTATTTTCCAAACATGCAAACAACATATCATTACATAATTATAGCTATGGTAGCCTGCAGGTGCATGAAGTATAAAGTGAAACAGGGAATCGTGACAGGCACATGCATTTAAATCTAGGCACTTGTGGATTTAGACGGGGTGCGCTCTGCCCCTTTTCCCGGAAAATTTGGGGCCAAAAACTCACAGAAGAATCCGTTTCCTAAGGTGCGCCCTCTATTTCAGAATGCTAGACCCTCCACTGGTAGTGACTGAATTGATCCAGGGGCAAAATCCCGTTTTACACTTTGCCTCCACACCCCTGAAACCCGTCCCGTAGTATAAAACCCCTCTAGTACATAGGCCTATATACATAACTCATGATAGAAGATAGCTGTTAAGACGCTATCCTACATACAGACGCTATCCAACAAAATTTTGTCACTTAGCATCTTTTTGTTGGATAGCAGCTGCACAAGCTGCTAAGCCACAAAATTGCTGCTAAGTGACAAAACAATTGTCACTTAGCGTCCTCTGCAGATGCTAAGCCACAAAGAGATGCTCAGTGATAAAATAATCAATTTATTGAAAAAACGGCAAGGTATGTCTATGTAGACTAGCAGTAGACTATGGCGGGGGGGGGCCAGTATGGGGAGTATACTAAGTAGGCAATCAAGGCCTTATATTCGATTCCTACTATTGGTTTTGTCAATTGCAATCGAGTTGTTGCATGATTACCCTCCTATAAATTAAACAAACAAACAGTGGCCAGTTAGAGACTGGCACTTAGTAACTGGTTTATTGCCCTCTTATTATGGCTCCCTATCACTTTGACACCAGTTACTTCACACTTACATCCTTTGCCACACC
Source organism: Lepidonotus clava (assembly GCA_936440205.1). Taxonomy (NCBI): domain Eukaryota; kingdom Metazoa; phylum Annelida; class Polychaeta; order Phyllodocida; family Polynoidae; genus Lepidonotus; species Lepidonotus clava. The sequence goes on from OW387135.1 coordinate 30,113,243, forward strand.
CAAGTCACCTGTCATGGTCCAGTGGAGGCTGGACAAACAAAACCACTAAATTGATCCTGTTATGCACTACAGTATTATCAAAAATGTTTGTAAATGACAAGTTATGTTTTGACCATACATTCCAAGAATAATTTTCAGGTTTGAAAAATACAAAATTGGGACACATAAAGCTAAGCAACGAAAAAAGACTTTACCACTGCATGTCTTTTTACACTAGTAATAATATTTTATGAGAATTCTGTCGGCCAACAAAGTTTTGAAGCAAGGGCCTAGTAGACAGGCTGGCGCCAAGTAATTAAGAAGCCACATTATTTTCAGACAACAAACACCGCTGACAAAGAAAGCTCCATCCTCTTCAATGATAAGCATATTAAACATGCCTGATATTTCAGTAGAAAACACCAACGATAAACGAGCCATTTATTCAAATTGCTTTTGAGCTTAAATAACCTACTATTAAAGCTTATTGGGGCTTACATTACATCAGATATGACCTATAGAACAAGCAGAAATCGTGAAAATTGGTCCATGGGGACGGGCTTTTATGGGCTAGCATCCATTTGTAGGATAGCAGCAGGTGGCTGATGCTATCCAACAAAATGTTTTGTTGGATAGCGTCTGTATGTAGGATAGCGTCTTTATGCTGCTGCTAAGTGACAAATACTGGATTTTGTTGGATAGCATCTGTATGTAGGATAGCGTCTTAACAATCGCACATTTTGATGACAATTCAGCTATAAAGGCTATATTTCACTGGCCGATTTTACTTCTAACATGAAGGATCGGCAGTGGCAATATTGGTTAAACATATACAAACATTTAGAAATGCCTTCGAATTCTTTTGCAAAATGATATAGGATATGTGCGGTCTCTTGCAATATTACCTGTAACAACTTGTAAATTAATAGCAAAATCGCCATTGGAATACAGGCTTAAGGACCAAACTTATTATCATCACGTTCTCAGACATTTTTACAACGTTCTGTGATGTTCTGCGACAATTCAGTCTGCGAAACTACAACCCTGGCTGGGATATAACATGTCAGAGAGCAATAACTGTGCTGTAAACTGAGAATGGGTGGATGGTGCCAGAGCAAAGTGTACTTATCTAATATCTTCATTGACTGTGATATATCATTGAACAATCGTCTGCTACCTCCATAAAGTGAAATTGATAGCAAAGATGCACGATTATGGCGGATCTTAACCAGACGTAATGCGATCCTTTAGATCGGAAATGAAAGCGAATGCGCAAATATTCAGCATCACGGGAGTTCTGACTTCCTCCTCTTCAAGTAGATTGTGTATTCTTACCACTTTGTGTTTTAGACGTTTCCAGCAGATATTCTGATGTTTGACAGAAAGCTGTTATCATCAGTTGTAATACACACACTTTTATCATTAAGGCATACTTATCTGATGTGAACATTTCACCGAAAGTTTTTTCTACGTGTCCTATACCCTTTGATCTCATTGATGCCATAAGAAACCTAATGTTAATAGTCATTTTAAACAATATTGTTCAAGCTGATTATTCTTATAAAATATATTCTTCCTTTGTGTCATGTATAACGCCCAGCTGCGTTGTTTTAGGCATATTTCAGCTTTAAATGATAATTGTTGCAAACAATTGTATTAGCTTTTGAATGGATCTGCATTCTGCATTTAGCTATGGCGATATTTTGGCGATATTTTGGTGGATTCTGAACTCTATAATTATAATGATCCAATCCAGATGCATATATTATTACAAATCACCACTAGATGGAACTTGATAATAAAAAGCATTGCTTTATTAGTCTTTAAGGATATAACGGCAGAACACTCATTCAGTGACAATTCTGCTGTTTCAATAGAAAACAATGCAGTTTCTCTAAATTAAGAACAAACTATAAGTCACAAGGAACAAATGTACACTTTCTCAATATCGAGTAGAAATAGAAAGTCAAACAAAATATATGACACCATACACGTGGTCACACCATTTTGCCGGCTTCGTTAATGATTGGCGAGTACAGCATGAGTAAAGGATAGCAATTCGACAAGAATAAACAAGGTAGGCCCAGGCCAAGTTTCCAAGGTAAAGGTTTGTGTTTTTCGGACATAAAAATGGCTTAAGCCTTGCAATCTGACTGGCTTTGAGAAAATATCATTATTAGATCTATAATGGAACGATTGTCCTCAAACAATTTGAGTGATGCGATGGCATAAGGGGAACTCTCTAAACGGTGACATACCCAGCCAATGTGCGACGTAACGGTCACGTTATGCAACCATACTTTTTTGGTTTGTCTGTTCCTTATTGAAATGTTACATAACTGTGACATTATTTTTTCTGATTATCTGGTTATGTCAAGACCTAATGGAAACAGAATGCCATTGTGACGTTCTTATTGGGTGAAATGCAAATTCGACCAGAACCATTGCATCCATAGCACATGACGCACATGCATTGGAACAATTGTTGTGTTCATGAGTGCTGGATAGTCATATTCATAGAAACCCAGTAGAAATGGTTTGTGACCGATAGGTAACCTATCGATTACACATCAAGCAGAGCCTATTCTATAATACAGGGTGATGGGAGTAGAATAAGTAATGAACTAAGCTCACGGTATAATTATAGCCAATTGGCAACCAAACCATGCCAGGGAAATTACTTGTACATCCACATCAGACATAAGGAAATATTCAAACCAGTCATTAAAAACCACATTTCTTTATATATTCATTAAGGCTCATGAAATGACTACCCAGCACAGATTGCCTACCATGATATCTGACTATATATCATTTGTTGAATGTCAGTTTGTACCAACATGACTGGAAGCCGTCCTTGCTTACAATATCAATGCGCCACTGTTGGACCGTGTGGTGAATGCACCTGGATATGTTTGATAAAACTTAGAACTACCTCTCAGAGTGCGTGTTCCTTTGTGTTACATGAGGAGCTAGCCTAACCATTGGAAATATCTACCCTAAATAGCCACTCAAATCACAGTAGGCCTACCCATGAGATAACAAGATAACACGATTACATAGGCTACTTTGAATAGTTTTGACAAAAATACACGTAGAAACGTTGTATTCAAATTAAAACGGTCACTATTTCCTCCATTTGTAAGTTGTACCAGTCGACTGATTTTAACATAAGTAATTAGATATTAAGTTAAGCCATGCATAACCTTAATGGGGTTTCCCAATTCTATTGTTTATCGCATAATAACGTTATCAGTGCTTATTGCAATTGGACTTCGATTCCATTGGAACGTTCAAGTATTGCGCTATCATAGGTATAAGTGGTGCAAATATCGAATACTAATGCCCATGGGTGGGATAAACACCACCCACATACACTATATACATAGGCACTCGATTAAGTCCATCATTCTGATTGGATAACTCAAGGACCGTAGGTTCTACAATGATATCGATATAATGTCTGTTTGCGATTAAGCGCGACGTACATTTCCGGGAATACAAAAAGTATCTCCTTCTTGTTCCGACAACAGGCGATATTAAAGTTAAAGGAAGTCCAGACCCTAGGAAAAAAAGAAACAGAAATTGGGACATGCTGATATAGATCCCTTGGAAGATGCGCACAGGTGTATACGCCTTTCATCGTGTGAGCGTTTAGCAAAATCAAACTACACGAAAAAAGAACTTTAAGACCTTTAAGTTTCTGTAAATGGGGCCATTGAAGTGTGCTAAAGGTAATGGAAAGGTCATCCTTACAAGACCTTTCCAAAACATTTTCAGGTGACCTTTAAAAATTCATCAAAGATTTTGCAAAAGTATTGGAAAGGTGTCATCCTAAGCCTTTAATGAAAAATTTACAAAATTGAAGGTCTAAAAAGGTCTAATTTCGTGCAGTGGATAAGATGCGAGTCATTTTTGCTCATTTTTAGTCTGATGCCCCTTTAAACTACAGGTTATAATACACATCAAAGTGCAGCAAATCGCTTCACATCTCAGTGTATATCTGAATACAAGAGAATTCTAGAATGCACATTATTTGATTTGAGAACAGTATTCAATGGTTATGTGAAAGACACAGAAGCAAATCTAGTGTATACCTAGCTGCTTAGTATACGGATCGATAGTGTCATTATTCGAATCCATAGTGTTATCATATAAATCCATGGTGTTATTATATGAATCCTACGATTAGTAACTACATGTGTAGTGGGAGGTTGCATGCGGATTCCGTCAGGGTGGTCGCCTTTGTACATCGGCGATCGCGCTTTTGAGGAATCGTCCGTCAACATTACCAACATTTCAGTATTTTGTAGGCTATATAACATATACAAAATACTGAACATAATGTGGACACAAATAGTCTCTTTTTGGTAAACAAACCAGGGGCCTCTTCAGTGTTCTAAGTTTTAGGATTGAATTTTGTTTTTGCATTGTAGACCTATATAATGGGACTTTTACATCTGACGTAATATACCCTTCACCACGCAGCCTAATGAATATTACTTCTTAGCTTTGTGGTAAACATACTTGTTTCAAAAGAAATAATGTATGTCGTAAGTAGGGGCAATATTTAAGTGTTATACTATTTTTGCTCCAGAAGACAGGCGACTCAAGTTTCAGGAAAGTGCCCCTGACGCGACTTCTACGCCTTGTCCATGGTTAAGGTTTAATATTCAGAATTCGCGACTCTCCTATTTTGTTATCTATGCATCTAATATCTCTTCAATGTGAACATAAGAGAAATAAATCGTTTGAAGGGGTAAAAACTGATCTAACAACGCCTTGAATATCTACAATCTGACTATGATAACATACGAATATTCTCAAGGCAGAATCAGAAAGGACCGCCGCCGGAGCTTCTGCTCGCCCTCCAACGCTACCGAGGCCTTCCCCTGGCCGCCCTACCTGTCCACTGACGCGGCGGCGGCCGATTCCCTCCCCGTTGCAACCTGGGCAACCTGGACAACCCTGGCAACCTAGGTGGGCACTCTGGGCAACCGAGCTGGACAACCCTGCATCCTCAGGGGCGGATCCAGGGGGGAGGGCGTCCTGGTGGTCCTGAGCGCCCCCACCCCACTTTTGGTGGGCCCCTAAACTAGGCAAAGAAGGATTTATTTTTGCGCGAATAATGCACGTTCAGTCTTAGCCAATATTGACCCCCCCCCCCCCCGCCCACGTTGGAAATCCTGGATCTGCCTCTGAACCTATAGCTGGGCAACCCGGGCAACCTGGCTTGGCTTCTCTCACGCCGATAGCCCTAGCTCCTACTTGCAGAACTTTATAAGGATGTCGTAGAACGTCACGGTTATGAGCTGCGATATAACGATGTCGTAGAGAAAAAATCGCACATATAAGAGGTACAATTCTTTGTTTCATACATATCTATGTAACATGCTTCAAATTGCCAATTTTTAACATGCGAATTGGTCGTGTAGTGTAACAGGGATTTTACTAAAATATGTATAATTTTGATGCAACCCTTGCTTGACCAAGTAATACTCGCCCGAAAAATTACCAACACCGTCGTTCGTAACATAAAGTTTACGCAAACCTTGTACCGTATTTTTGGACAAAGGATGCAAGGGAGATCTATACGCCATCAAAATAAATTGTGTTGCATTGTGATGTCGCTTCATGGGAACCAAACTTTGTTCCACTGCAATAAAGGATATGCGACTTAAAAATGGACACAGTTATTTCTGGATGCATGACAACAGGATCTTAACAATAGGAAGTGATTGTTTATTGAACTTTGCAAGAATAGTTCTCAGTACAAGGGCACGTGAACTTGAATTGTCCCAAATAGGACTTATTTGAATAGATTCTCATAAGATATAGAAATAATTTAATTGATTTACAATTGAAAAAAACCTAGTTACTATGTTCGGAAATGAGAGAATGGCGCACAAATATATCTCTGAATTAAATAAACCGCATCTTCACTGAAATATTATACGCCATTTTTGATGCAATGTTTCTGAAATTCTAATTGCGCACACCTGCACACGGGGTCCTATAGCGCGGCCCTGAATTTCCCAACAATATTTTATAGAAACTTTCAGACCAAGAGCGGACATGACATTGTACAGTTTGCCTAAGGAGCGCTATGTGATATAGCACCTACTAAGGATGTATAGACACATAGAAACTGTGCAAGTTTAAACCATTTGGAGTAGTTTTAAAGATATTGTAATCCGGTAAGTGGGATTGGAAAGCTATCTAGGGATAATCGAAGCTATATGATTGGCGCACATAAAAACGTAGTTTTTATTGGTATTGGCTTTCGAAGAACCATTGTAATATCTTGGAAACATAAGATAATGGTATAGTATGCATCCCCTGTATGAAAAGGTATTTGAAAAGGCAAGGACCATCTTGATTTTAAGATAACATGATCTGCGGCCTTCTCACTAGAGCTTGGATAAGCTCAGGGAATCATGAGCATGTTTTACATATCGAATCAACGTTAATATCTGCTGCCTTTCTAATGATGTATGTTAAGTTAATGGTTACGTCAAACTTAATAATATGAGAGTACCAGATTGTTTTTTCACTTTTATGATTTGATTAAGATTCTTTCCTTACTATTGCACCCAAACCTTTCAAATTTGTCAGACCATTTTATAAACGCGGGGGGCGGTTTCGACGCTCCAGCAGGGGGTTGGTCTTTTCATTTCTTTGCGTTCCCCCTGTGTCAGCGACAGGGATATCAATGGCATTTTGCCAACGGCTGTTGTGTGTTTGGTCCTATCTATGGGACCAGGCACATCAGAGAACACCTGCCTCGGTAAACGTGTAGGGGTATCAGGGTGTGGTCTCTACCTTCTCATAGATTCAATCATCATAGAGAAAATTGAAAAACAACAACAACAACAACAACAACAACAACAACAACAACCAACCGTTTGGTGGTTAAGATGATACATTTATCATTTCATTTTTTCCTGTTTGAATGTCTCCTGTATAAATCACCTCATTACTATCCCATTTCTGTAATATCCCGAAAATCAGGGGAAACCTTGATGGATATCATGAAATAAACCTTAAAAAAAAGCATAAGTTATATGAATTGTATATCTGTTAATATCAAGAATTGATTATTCCTTACACCAGAGCCCTGCCTGATCGTGTCAGATCTGGGAACGACGAATTCCGCCGTAACTATTGATCAACTAGCCAAGGCATGAATTTTTATCATCGATAGCATTTAAGTAATCTACCCCAAACATTAACGTGTCGTTTTGTTTAACTACCATCTGGGTAACAGATAGGATCCCAGGCACCAAGTCAACAGTCTATGAAAAAAAAAGCTATTGGACAACTAGTCTGACTGCTGAGTCCTTTGTGTTTCAAACATGATACGTACCCTGGAAGTTCGTTTTTATTGACTGAGTGCGACTGACTTGATAAAGTATTATGTCAGACAAATGTGTATAAAAACAACCCGACACAATCTATGCACACATCTGATACGATATGCTTCCCGGTAAAGCAATTTTGTTCTACGGAGATAAGTTATTCCAGTGATTAAGTAAGTCCAGTGTCCAATGAGATCCCTACTTTTCCGCCACGTGGCTTAAGACGTATGTGCAGCGATTTTATTGCATTTCGTCGGCCGACCGTTGATAATTACCCTTTCCATCTGAAAGGGGGGCCCAATAAGCGATTAACCTACAATTCTGGTTGTTTCGACCAATTCTGCTAGCTTAATTCTCGTCAAAATGACCAAAGACTGGTTGAAAATGACCATAGAGTAATTTTGACCAGAAATATATCTAAAAGTGGTCAATCACGTGGATAATATCTAATATTACTATAGATATTGGCTGGCTATCTCGAATTCGATTAGAATTCGAGTTGTGCCGCTCAGTGGGTTGCCACCTTTAAAGAATCTGCTGGTAAATCTAATCGCTGTTGTTGGAGAGTTAAACACTGGCGGATGCACTGCTCTCTGGTGCTTATTCACCTGGTGAGGACCCGCCTTCATACGTCATAAATCTCCAGGCGCGGATTTGGGGGGGGGGGGGGGGCGTGCAAGGCATCGCATCCTTGGCTGGGAATGATTAATAACCATGCATGGCAGGTGGAATATATGAAGCAGGAATGTACCCCAGTTGTTGAGAGAGAAGAGAGGACAGTCGTGGAAGACTTAGAGGTGATGTGATCAGTGACAAGTACAGTCAGCTTGACACAACTTAGCAGTAGTTTTGTGGGAGGAGCTACCAGTTAAGCAGGGTTTACACAGACCATCAAAACTCTTATGATAATGGTTATCCTGAGTCTTAGGATAGTTCCAACAGTTGTCCTATGGGTCCCAACAGCCTTAGGATAGCCCCGACAATATTTCAAACAGTATTTGTTCTTATAAAGGGTTTCCATTATATTAATTTTCTAAAATTCCGTCCTGGTTCTCCCCAGTTACTATCGTAATCACTAACGTAAGGGTAGCTATCGTCCTGTGTATACTGGGCTTAACAGGAAGAGCTACCGTAAAATAAGATATCGCTGGTCAGAGATGCCAAGCAATTGCAACCTGAGCCTGGCTAAACTGAACCTTAGTAAGGGACTGACATATGACTAGCTGACCAAAATCATGACAATGATAGTCTTAAATAGTAGGAAACCTTAGTATAGTGAATATATGGTCAACTGACATTGTGTAGCACTGGTTACAATCTGAAAGTGTTTGTACCAATCTTGTGTAGAGGAATAGACTTTCAGAGAATGTGATTCCTTACAAATTTATGACTTTTGTGTGTTTATCAGCAATAAACTGTATATCTGTACCTCTGCAAGTGAGTGATCATTTGTGTGGATCTGAACTACCCAGATGATGATAGAAACTACCCCAAACTTATAAAGAAAAGGAAAACCTGATTTAATGGACTTTATTACCCAATAAAATGAAAAACTAGTAAAACAATAAACATGAATATAATCATATAAAGACACATCCCCATTATAATATAAAATCTAATCTTAGTTTACTGTGATGGTTGTTGATTATACTTATCGACATTAGACTATAATAATTATGACATGGGCAGTGTGTTTCTCAATTTCGATTCACTATTCTTGATATCTAAAATTACTCCTCTGAACTAAGAATTGTTTGTATACCGTGGATTTCTTGTGACTCTTGTTTGCTCCCTACGCAACATCCCCTTCTCTTGCCAATAATACATAATATTATTAAGTATGTTATACTTCCTTCATGTTAGTGTGTGCAATTTGTATAATATTTAGTGGTTGTTTCCTACTAATATCCCAGGGTTTAAGAACACTACTATACAGCAATGCATTGCATATCTAGTTGATTTAATTCCTATTCCATGCAATCAACCAAGAATACACATTATTCAAAACAGGGAAGTATGTTATATTTATAGAATAAAGATTAGATGAAGTATTAGTAAATACTCGAAAAGTACCTCGTAACTAAAGAACACGAAATAATGTAAATAAATGAAAAGCATGCATAAGTCGGAATTATAAATGAAACGAAATATGTAAAGGCCATATTACACTATGCGTCGACTCGCTGGCGTTGGGGTCGTTTTACCGAATGCAAATACCCAACGTGATCCAACGTATAGTGTAATATAGAAAACAAAATTCTGCAGGCATTACTCCTCTGTATATACTTTGTGTTAGGTCACGTTTGTACCTGCGACGCATCCCAACGCAAAGTGCAATATGGCCTTAATACGACCTTAACACGAATCAGATGCGCTGGGCAAAGTTAACCAATGAAATTCTCTCGCTAATCGCAAAACAGGGAATTTTCTTTGAGAAATTGCCTTTCCAATCATCTGGAACACGCAACAGATCGTTTGAAGCAGTAGTAGAGATAAATTGCAAGCCAGATTGATTGTGTATATCCAACTATCATAAATACACCTCCAGTCGATTGTGTCTTTAGTGGACACCACACTTTTTTCTCTTTTACCACTATAAATCCTGTTAGACACTCGCATTTTTCACTTTGAGGAATTCGGCCTGGGACAAGAAAATCTGTCTTTGGATGAAACCTTGAATTGATATTGATTTAAATTATCCTATAAGATTTTTCAATGTGATAAAATTTAAATTTAGCGTTTGGATAACAAAACTTGATGAAAGGTTTATAAACAAATCACATTTTTATTTATTGAATATGTGAGTTTTGTGCTGTCAATATCTGATCGTGGGATTGGGGGCGCGAGACCACAGACCAAGCGGCAGGGATGCGTTCCAATGTAGCAAAAGATATATGTCGTAGGTCGTATCGTGAATCGTAATGTACATATGACAGATTTATGACAACTGGGTTCCAAAGTAATGTGAAGGGGTCCAATTATGTAACGTCATGGACCCCCTTGCCTATATAAGCAGTCAAAAACCGTTGCAAGGTATAGCTATCACAATTGTAAAATGGTCGTAGACAGGGTATTTCTAAGGATAATGTACGACACCTATTTAGGTAGTCATAAGTGAAGAATTGTACAGACAAAACGGCTAAATTTATAAAGAAATCTTGAAAATATATACATAGAAATGAGTAGCAATAATCCTTAGATATTTTGCAATGTTTGCATCTTTTCCATTTCCATTACAACTTTAGGGATTGACTTTTATGATGTTGGAAACACTAGTATGTCATTTACTCCATGAATCACAAGGCACTTGCATTTCTAGTCGTAGCATATGGCGTCAGAGACAGTTAACCATTTAAAGGAGGCAGACAGAATGGCACCTGTGATCATAGGGCCAAAAGGTCAGGGGTCCTGAGACCATTGTCATGCATGAGTACCCTCGATTCAAATTTTCAATTGACTGTAATGTTGTCATTTCCATGTTATTTCTCATAATTCTTTTATATGATGAAAGAATATTTTATGATTTAATTTTCTGTGTAACATGTGGTTAACACTTTTCATTCTTTGTTTAATTATCTATGCATTTATAATCTATCAATTATTTTCAACATCATAGGGGGTTCATGGGTCCTTCAAGAAATATGCACCAAGCACAAGTAGTCTATGATAAAGGAGATCCGACGTGGACCCCCTCCGTAACTATGAACCTTGCAATGTCCATATGTAAATTGACCCTTTTGTCGCAGTGACTTACGGCCTGAAACGCTGGAGACATTGGAACGCACCCCAGGCGCGTAATCGCGGCCGGGAAGTGTCTTCGCAAGGGACACGGGAAAAGCCGGGTTTGCATTTATAAATATGCAATGTAACTTGAGATGATATCAGCACTGAATCGCAAGTTGACATCATTGTTAAGGCTAGGACAGGTCCCGGGGCTCAGATTGATTTTGCCGACGCATCACTTATCCCAGGGCATACATATTAATAATATACTCTCGTTATTGCATTGATCGACACCTTCACTTCTTGAAGTTATGTAGCTAACTTTAAAATATTAACTATACAACTTGGAAACAATATCACACACATATCGCACAATAAGTTGCAAATGTGTAAAGGGACCTTCACGTTTGAAGGACAGAATGAGATTGAACAGCAGTATTTGAGTAGGCCTATACTTAGAAGGCGGACCTTGGGTATTGCTCGTGCTGAGTTGCGGTTATGTGTTTATTCATATTGTGGTGAATCTGAACAACTCGCTGCGACTCATATGGAATTAGTGTGTAACAGATATATTCTTTATTAATTAAAGCCCCGTTCCCATTGTAATTTTCTAAAAACTTTTTATGGAGCAGTCAGGGCCACATGAATGATTATTTATCGGCCATAAAAATTTTTTCCCCCTTCCCATTGTAAGACTCTTATATGAAATTGTTGACGCCTGCAAACAACCGTGAAAAATTGTGATTGCCAATGAATGGTTGGCCGTTCTTGTTGTTCAAAACTAAACGCAAACTACTAAAACTCAGAGATTTTCCTTAGGCTATATATTCCACTATGCAGTAGGGAGCATTTCCGGACGCTATTTTTAGCTGCCGCAAGCCATTTGAGTTTTTGATACCAACATGTATCTGAGACTGCAAGCAATCAGTAGAAAAGCTATATAGAATAGGAAGTGCCGCAAGTTAATGCCGCAAGCAAGTACCGAAAGTACCCATATTCCACCTTGCGGTACCCTCCTGAAAACGAGTTTGCGGCCGTTTGCTTGAGTCTGGTGGCCTCAATCAAGTGGAATATAGCCTTTATAGAGGGTGCCGAAAGCAGGTACCGCAAGTTTACGGGAGTTCTCTTTTCGGTGCCGTAAGCAAGTGCCGTAAAGTGGAATATAGCCTCTCGGCACTTCCAAACGACTCTCTCTAATGCGAATTCAAAGAGGACAATAGGATTGTGTTTTGCTTTGATTGGTGCTGAAGAAAGTTGTTGGCTATAGTGTCATGAAAAATCCTACATGTTTGATTTGCTGTCTTTCATAAATCATTGCAATTCTGTAGCAGTTTACCGTCGTTTGCAATAGTTGACAGTGATTTAATTCGATTTAGATCTAATGTTTCTATTGCACGATTTTATTAACGATCACTACCAATTCCTGAATCCTCAGGCGCCGTTCATATTCTTCAAATTAAAGTCATTGGGTCGTATAAAAACAGGCATTTAAGCACATAACATGGAACCATCCTCCTTTAACAACTGTAGCCATACCTCTGTAACCAACCATGGTGATCATATTCATGGTTAGGCTAACCAAGGTACATGTAACCACAAACCATGATATTATTTTCCTTGCAGTAACTGCAGTAGTTCTTTCAGAGGTAACATGTGATTACCTCTTAAGGTGAGTGAGATGACTCGCAAAGGGACATTGCCATTTTCGGTTGAACCCAGAATCACTAACCATGAAACCCTATAGGCTGTGGTGAACTATATCCCTGATTAGCTGAAAACGTTAAGAAGGTATGTGCATAATATTATATGTGGTTAGGACCTCTGCTAATCATGGCATAGTCACAGCAAAACTAATCATGTCATGCTTAATCACGAACACTATTACTATAATTTATGGGCCGTGTTCACTCTGTGTTCTGAATACCCCAGCTCAACACAACCATCTTTACTCTATGCATAGGAAGTGCAAGATATATATGCACAGTTGGCAGTATCCATAAATCTGTCTGCCTTGTATAAGCAGGATGTTAATGAAGGAATCACATGGCAACAAATAGATCAAGGAAGTATTATTTTCACAGGCCGACTTTGATGACTTTGTCACATGCCTCATCGTCTAGAAATATTGAACTTGCAATAACAGATAACACGGAATTGAACAGTCTATTACCATAATTTGTGGCAAGAAAACTGCAATTTTGAAAACATCACGTTGGAGGGTTGAACAACTGTGGATGACAACTGTAAAATGACTTTATCTACTGCAAATGCATCAACGACAAAATAACCTATCGTGTTATATTTGACGATAACTAAACCAAAGATTTGCTCTAAAGCCAATTGAAAGCAATTTTTCTTTATTCTCTTGGCATTGTCATTATCCACGCAGAAGTATTCATCCACAACCCTTTAGTCACCCAAAAGCCTGTATTTAAGTCATTTAGTGAAAACAACTTGTAAACGCCTAGCCTGTTGGTGATTGGGAAAGGATGGACGGGACTCTGGGTCCTCGAGATACATCACAATGGAGGATTTCACGGGTTTGTGGACCTAGAGGTTTTGGGCGCTTGAGATAAAGTGATAAAAGAGAGGGGTGAGAAACAGGGCACGGGAAAAGCTTGGACTAAGACCTCTAGTCCAAGAGCCGGTGGTTATCCGGGCTCCATGGTTTTTGAACAAGGGTGTGGGTATTGAGTATCAGATATAACTTCTGGTTTGCGTTGGGACACCCGTCCAAAGTGAAAGTTGCACTTGGGTGCTATTATACTACATTCAAACAATAGAGGTGCGGCAAATGTCATCATGATAATGCGTTACTAATATCCAAGAAGTCTTCTCCTAACCTACTTTACACATTCAATAATTATCCGGTGTTCTTCTCGATTCAGTACAAATATTCTCGGAGGCTTGTCTATCCTAATCTTATGGTAATTATTCAAAATGGAAGTCTTCTCGTCGCAGGTCATTTACAATAACTCAGCATTAGGGAGTTTTTGCATCACGCACAGATCTCACCGTCCCAATCCGTATCCAGATGAGTTTAATTGGACACGTTTGCATATGGGAGAGCTTCCCCTTTTACGCGCAGACCCAATTATATAATCATTATCTCCACTGTACGTGCAGACTCGGGCCTTCAGCTCGAACTAGCGTAGACAATTATCCTTACCTACGTGGCAATATATTATATCATCAAATGATTTATGAAATGCATTCATATCGGGGGTCCTGCCCCCGAACCCTAATTTTTCTCTTCTTTATGCCTTTATTGTTCAAATTAGGCTAGTAGTAGTTTATGAAAGGTCTGCGTACATATACATTTACTATACATGCATTATAAGCGACGGTTGCTGCGCGAGGTCCGCGCATGTAACCAATTGCAATCTCGAGCTTCCGACAGCTTTGAGTCCTACTGTTCAGGTCAATGTCATCTTTGCTTTGAAATGTGCCAGTGAATCTAAGAAAACCTGCGTTATCAAAGGGTGGTTTATGAGAAGTTCTAGGCTATAATTGGTAAGGAGAGGGTTAGACCGGTCAGGGGACCTTTGTATCTCTCCTTTCCGACTTTTCATTGGGCATATTTAAAGGTACACATAAGTGTCCATTGCAGGCCTTTAGCAGGCTTTTCTCAGAGTGGGGTTCGTCCTTTGAAGATCTGGAGGCTTTTTCCGGGGGGTCGGTTTTTTTAAATTACATAATTTTTTGATTTAGTGTCATAATTTACATTAAAAATTAGAGGAAGGTTCCTCCAATCTGTTGGTGTTTTGGACATTTGCAGGGTTTGGTCCTGGCATGTTGTATTGGTGGAATCAGGCAGGGTGAGTATAAATTCAAAAAGGTGGAGTAGGACAAATATTTGACACTGGTGATCCACTCAACCATTCTCTCAGCGATATATTGTCGGGCATGGATGTAAGGGGGACTGGATGAAAGGAGGGATAATCTTGTGGGTTACCATTCACACCCATTGGCTGCATCATGACATTTCGAGATGGCACATGTCCTGGAGGTTCTGCTCTAAATCGTTGGAGTACATTATCAGTCACTTGATCCACTATATTTCCTATGTTTCGATTCACACCTCTTTCCATGTTATCACCAGAACATTGCTCGACATTAACATCAACACTGGGCCAATTGAAGACTTAATTGTATCTCCTGGTTTGGTTCAGGAATGGCAGATGTCATTGAGTCTGAAACGCTGGTAGCCTGCACTTTCTTCCTTGCTTTAAAGGGAAGGTTATCTTTCTCAGGTGATGTTTTTACAAATTCGTCAGTTTGGATAATTCTTTTTTTTTTTGCACTTGTGATGTTGACTTGATCTATTGGTGTCGGTTCAATGGCAGGTACCAATGGTAAGATTGGATTTTTAATTTGCACAACCATTTCAGTTACTTTCACGGCCTGAGCTGCTGAGGGCATTTCCATTCTCCCTGAATTACGTTGTTTGATAAGTCTGTTACATATGCCACGAAATGGTGCGACAAACCTTAAGAAGCAGTAACCAACACCATGTGGCCTCTTCTGGTTGATGAGCTATGAAATCTTGTGGATGATGTACAGCTTCTGTTTCAGTTGACGCTCCATCTTGTTTTTGTTGGACTTGTTGCAT
Source organism: Lepidonotus clava (assembly GCA_936440205.1). Taxonomy (NCBI): domain Eukaryota; kingdom Metazoa; phylum Annelida; class Polychaeta; order Phyllodocida; family Polynoidae; genus Lepidonotus; species Lepidonotus clava. The sequence goes on from OW387135.1 coordinate 30,128,915, forward strand.
GGCCCTGACAGTAATAGCATCTGCCATCTGCTGGTTCGATTTATTTCAGGAACCTCTAATTGATAATCCTTTCTGTCGCACCATGTGGACATGGAACCGATTTCACTTTAGCATTTCTAGACAATTTCTTTCCTCCTTTAGCATCTTTTTTTGAAGAGGAACTCCTGGAGGACGGATTTTGACTGGTGTAGGTAATTTTCTTTTTTGATATACAAATGTGACCCAACGTGGGAAAAGGTGACCTTAGGGGGAAAATATCAATTATATTGTTTTACCATCTCATATCGATACTTGTTTTACAAAAGATGAATGGACATTCATCACACAAGCATGAAAACTATCATTTTGAATAATTGATAACATAACCTCATACATACATTGATAGCACCTTTGTAAACTACAAACATATTTTCCTATATATAATCATAATTCTAAACAAAATTTTTGAATTCTAAAAATTGCAATAGTAGGTCTGTATCAGATAGCAATGACAAATTACCAAGGGCGAATGGGGCTTTACATACACAGGCACATGGACAGGAACTCATAAATCCTGAAGGGTGGTTTAGTAATTTCTTGAAATTAGTACTTTTCTTCGGCCTTACTAAATTGCCAAATACAATTTTTCTATTTCTTAAATGTCAGGGACGGATCCAGGGGGGGGGAGATCTTGGGGGCCCTGACTCCCCCCCCCCCCCCCCCCCCCCCCACTTTTTCTTTTTTTTCTTTTTTTTCTTTTTTTGCTGTACGCCTAAACAAAAATAGAGGAAAATACCACATAGTCATGTTCTATTTCACTTTTGGTACGTCTATCTATTCATCATAAAATCATTTTTAGAGTTCCCTCCAAAGGCAAAATATTCTATATGTTTAAATCGTATATGTATATAAGCTCAATTCTGTACGTAACAGGAGAAGGTCACCAAGTTTGTGAATTGGCTTTGTTTTTATTCATTCTGCAGGAATCTTAATGGAATAAACAGATAAAAATACACTATCATTGAGAAAATAATTATTATTTACCGACTTAATTTTGTTTTACATAACCATGGTTTTCGTTTCATTTTGAAACATAATAATTAATGGCAAGATGACAAAATTTCTGAATGATCTAAGTCCACCGGAGCGTGATGAGGCAATAATATATATAATCAGAAAATTAGAATAACTGGATGTAGGCCTACTGAAAATCATGATCACCTATTTTTTCTCTTTTTTGTTTGTGCAAAATTTAAATAAGATTCCTGGAGAATTACCGTAGTAAAGTTTTTTTTTGTTAACTGTCCCTCTCTCTAATGAGCTATGGTCGAAGATGTATAATTATATCTATGCAGAAACTCCTACACCTCGAATAGAGGAAGCTGCAAGCTGTACCAGCATGTGGTTTCCCTCGAAACTAGAGCGTCATCTTTGTTTGGGCTGGGGAACTAAAGTGTATTTTCTAAATCTTACTGCAACAGGCCATGTTGGGCTTTCCAGTCATTGCTCTTATATCGGAGGGCAAAACACTTTATGTAGTTCTTTTCTTTTAGCAGAAAAAAATGATGTAAGTACACACATCGGGGCAGTCAATGGTGGCTGGGATGGTCCTTAAAGTCCTTGCTCCGTTTTTGTTAGGGGCTTAATCTACGCACCTGCGCGTTATCCTTCATGGACTACCCTCCTCCCGTTCTCAAGAAGAAAGGTACGGTGGTAGACAGGAACGACGATTGCACTTAATGTAACTATAAGAGGATAACAAATATTTGGGACTTTTTGGCTAATGTTTGTTCTTGAGAAATTGTCGGGGTGCAATGCCATATTTGTGACTTCCTTCTTTATTTTCAACCCATTGTGTTCTGTTCATAATTCTCCAGTAATGTTATTCAACCGTTCCTTTTTATTTTTTTTATCAACACCGTTATTATCGAAAAACGAAGGTAAATTGTCCCTTTATTGTCGATGCACGTTTTACCATTTTACAATCTTCACGAATCAAAACAGGAGGAGTTGTAAAAAATAGTTATTGATTTTCTAATCTCATTGAATTTGCTGGTTTTTCAGAAAGCATTTTTTATCTACATTACTACTAACAAAAATGAACAATTGTATTCAATTAAAAAATGTGAATGTGTCATTTGGGAAGACAGTATGACCAAAATAACACATTTGCAGAGTTATAATAAATCTATTCATCGTGATCAGCTGCATATCCTATAGATGTATTGGGGCTTTCCGATCATCCCTCGATCATCAATGTGACCAAAGAAAGTAATGAATTTGGGTGATTCTACCTTGAAAGATAGTTACCTTGTGAGTGGTTCAGATCGCGGTTGGTCCATAGTAGAGAGAGAGCGAGTTTCAGACATGCTGAGACAAGAAATGGAATATGAATAGAGATCTATACTATTTGACCTGCCGTAGACTATTGAGGACATGTTAAGGCAAATTATCCGGGGGGCATTCCATAAAACATCGGCGATACTTGTTTTTGGGTTACCGCGTATCGCGAGGCCAAAATGCCTTCCATAAAAAATCGACGATATATCGCCACGATATTTGCGCTTCCATAAAACTTTGGCGATATATCGCCAGCACCCCGCGATAGTCCAAAACCGCTAAAATCGGCGATACCAAATTTTGGTATCGTGGTGTTTTACAACCCCTTTTAAACCTATTCTCTAACGTTGAAATCGATTTTAACAGAAACCGCAAGTCATTCTGGGATACTTCCAACATGGGTGAGCACACAAATAAGCCACATGAGCTTTTTCTTGACTTTTCAATATTTAGAGTGTTACCGCGCTTCAGCGTTTTTACCCCTATGTACTATAGTCACTGTAGAAGTGTTTGGTCTGAAAATAAAGGCTCCTAAAGTGTTGTAGACTTGTCAGACAATGATTTGAGGTGAAAGTGAGCGATAATATATGAATTTAGACAAATTTCAATAAATGGTGATATTTTGTAATTCAGTCTATACTATAATTTTGTAGTCTCAAATTCTTAACCTACAGTCAAAGTTATATAAAAGTGAAGTAATAATTATCATTTATTTTTTATTTCAGCACCCAGGAGGAGGACCAGGTCACCTCAGACCAGCAGGTGTCTGCGTTTTCAACATTTTGCGCTCGCTACCTACTTGAAAAGGAAAAGCTACAGCCATATGTGGGGGCAAAAACAGTGCAAGTCAAAGAAGGTCTACCGCGAACGCATTGACCCAAGGGTGAGGTGGCCGAGGATCAAAGACTTCCAGGCAAGATTTCGCCTTCCCCCTAGCTGCGTGGAGGAACTCACCCGAGAGTTCGAGGCCAGCCGTTTTCGCCCTGGGAAGGGTGAACATGAGAAGAGAGGAAAGCCCATCCCCCTCTTCCACAAGGTAAATGAGAAGAATGTCGCTATATTATTATGGAAGGCCTACATGAAAGAAAATAACCCACAGCAAAATAACGAAAATTCAGAGTATCGCCAATAATTTATGGAAGTAGGCCTAGAAAAATTATCACCATTAAAATAAAATAACCCCAGTGTATCCTAACTGTACTTGCAAATTAATGCTATTCATTCATTATAATTTTTCCGATTTATAGGTGTGCTACTGTCTACGGTATTTGGCCACTGGCTCCTACTATGGTGTTGTGTCCGACACCCAGGGGGGCTGCTCCACCTCCAGCATCGGTAGGGCCATACTACCCTTCATCAAGTTCCTCGTTTCGCGCAGGAAGAAGTACATCAAGTTCCCCAAGGTAAATGATAAAAATCATTACCCTCATTGATTTAGCAGTCCATAAAAAAAAAAAGGAAAATATGCGGTCAAAAATATTCAGAAGGTGACCCCTAATGTAATCTGTTAGCTGCATTCGCTATAAATATGGCAATAATCCTCACTAAATTATTCAGTCATAATGATCGATATTATCGTCAACGTTAAAGTCATATTATCTTTTTTTAGGGTGAGGCGCTACACGAGTCAGCTCTCCGCTTCGCAGAACGACACAAGATGCCGCAGTGTGTGGGGTGTATCGACGGCACCTACATCCCTATAAAGAGGCCTGTCCGGAATGAGCATGCGTACGTCTGCCGCAAGGGATACCATGCTCTGAACGTTCTTGTGAGTATAATTATATAGAAATGATGACAAATAGAATTCAGCAAATAGTGTACAGACAATTACATTTTTATTCTCTTTAACCCTTCATAACCTTGATCTCTTATATACGTCTTTTGTCAAGCACCACAATGCATAAAAAACACAAAATAACATACAAGTTTAAAATATATTCACAATTATATGTTAACAGATAGCCAGTGACCACGATGAGAGAATAACGTTTGTGGAGAGTGGTATGTCTGGCTGCCACCACGATCAGGCTGTCCTGGATTATTCAGATTTGGGACAGCAGATCGCCAACCATGGTCGACTAGGACCATACTTTCTATTAGGAGACGGCGGGTAGGTTAAACGTCAGTAAACGGCGATAAAAAATATACAGAACATAAAAGCCAAATATCACACGTCATTTTTTTACCCTACCGTCACGATATTGTTAACCACATTTCAACAGACGGGGTAAATTTGTGAAATATGTCTCTATATTAGACATGACACTAGCACTGGCAGTATTACTTTTACAAATTCAATTTTCTAACTTCTAACACATATATCTCTCTTTCTCTAAGTCTCTCTATATTATATACACAATGCAAAATATTTTCTAAGTAATATTAACGTTGTATTATTATTTCTTTCGACAGCTATGCTCTCACCCCCCAAGTGTTCACGCCCTTCCGTACCCAAAACCTGGAAGAACTAGAACCCTGGCAGAGAGACTACCAGTTCGCCCAGACAAGCGCGCGTTCTTCAGCTGAGCGTACAATCGGACAGCTCAAGTCGCGTTGGAGGTATGCATCTTAATTAAAGATATCGCCAATATTTACAACACAAAATAATAACTCTAACTGTCGGATCCAAAGAGTAGTCATTCATCCATTGTCTTGTATGCGCCACTTTATAATCTTGCTTTCCGGTTACATAACTTTCCCAGAAATGAAAATACTATGTTTTCTATTTTATTCTAAGATGCCTCTCCAAATCGGGTGGAGGGGTTATCGAGATGCATCCCCTTCAGGCCTCCTGGGTCGTGAAAGCCTGCTGTGTGCTGCACAATCGGTGTATCGATTGGGGCCTTCGCAAACTCAAGCCTGGTCAGAACCGCGACCCCGACCTGGAAATGACGCTCCAGGTGAACGCCCGATACCGCTTCCTCCTCAACAACCGTAACATCGACCGCGAGGAAGTTGCTGACCACGACCAAGGCCCCAATACCAGGGACAACCCTTCCCTCGAGGGAGTCCAGAGGCGTGATAACTACATCTACGCCCAGTACGGGGGGCCAATGCCTCAAGCACTCCGCCAGCCAGCAGGAAGGGGTAGGGGTCGCAGGGGACGACGTCCTCGCGGTGCAAGGAATGTCAGAGGACGATAAATCAGAACGTTCAAATTGTCGAGTTTTACACGAACATTTATCGAGACTATTTAAGAAACATACCCTCAGTAGTAAACTTGGAACTTCTGGCGAAATGCGAGATGTCATCTTATTGTATAAGACAAGACACTCTGTAATATTCTTCTAACTGAATCTTATTTGCTGTCGCAGCAGAATTTAAACTTTGACAAATCAGAGATGTAATCTTATTGTATCAGACAAAACACTCTGTAACATTCTTGTAACTGAATCTTACTTGCCGTCGCAGCAGAATTTAAACTTTGAAAAATATTGTCACAACAACGTTTTCTTTACTCGAGTAACCTAACACTTCAAACCGGTTTTGAAAGTGTAATGACTTAATTTCTTTATACAAATTTATACTCGTCCTTTCCAGAAATACAGTTGCTGGTTCAAATACTTATACCTCCGAATTATTTCAGAATACCGTTGAATAAATTGTCTTTTTCAACATCAATTGTTATATCTCTGTCCATTATCTCTACATGACACAACCTTAACTCTGTATGCAGGCAAAAACGATATTAATTAGAATCATAAAAGCCAGTGTCTATTTAACCCTTTTACTGCTGAATAGGTTATTCTACAGTTCATAATTACAGAGATATTGGCTAAAATATGAAAATTAGTCTTAAAAATGCCTAAAACTCAAATTTTCTCAAGATTTTTCTGGTACAATTAGTTTTTATGTAAGTTTGATGAAAACATTCCAAATGTTGGCACCCTGCCAATTTATGAGACATGTCTATGTTGATAATATCTGCATTATGTTCCAATCTTTGGTTTCCATGGTAACCATTAATTGCTGAAATATTGATTTTATTTGTTTCAAAGAAAAAAAATTGGAATCTAAAGGTTTATTGTGTTTGAACAAAAAAAACAGTTTGTGATTATCTTAAATGAAACCAAAGTTACAACATTTTGAAAATTATATCATTTTTCAAAAACTAACAAATTTCTATCAATTTGAAAAAAGATAGCAAAATCATATTTATGTATATTGTAACAAGGTTGCGCAATTGCAATTTTACTGTTTTCTAATGAATTGATGCTAGCATATTCAAATGGCCATATCTCCAGTTCTAAAAGGAATTTTTGAAAAATTCTTTTAGATTCTGAAAGCTTAATTTCTCCTCTATAAATGTTCTTCCTATGGGAATTTGCCATTGAGCCACTTTTGTGGCTTCCCGCGCTGAAAGGGTTAATAGTGATAAAAAAACGTTGTATACAATTGACGCATGTTCAGTCTTTGGGGTGAGTAGGCTTTTTCATACGAGAACCTCGCCTGGGCTCTGGGCTAACTACAGGACTCTTTGCTCTTGGTCTTAATGTGGGTGTTTCTGCCGCTTTACTAGAAGAAGGTTGAGGTGAAGCTGCTCTTGAAAGTTGCCGCACGATATGACCGGGTACGTAAGCCTGAGTCACTGTTTGACCCCCGTCAGCATCCTCATGCACTACGGGATAATAAGCCCCGCTGGTTTCTGCTGACACCTCCTGTGATTCAGCCGCAATGTCCTGCTGAGAATCGTGGGGGAATGACGGCCACTGCATACTTTCTAAGTCCGAGTCAGGCTCAGTATTCTTTGCAAGGACATGTTCTTGTTGGATAACAGACGCGTTGGGATCCTGCGTTTCCTCCTGACTTGGGGTGTGCAAAAAGTGTAATACGTGCGCTAGTAGTTACAGGGGTTGACGTCGAGGGCAGGGGGACAGTCAAGTCACTGCTGCCAGCGTAAGTCTGTTGTCCGTCACGCTGACGGAAAACAACCTCACTGGTGTTGGTGCCACCAATAGACGAAGACTCTTGTTGTCGAGATATCGGTGTAGGCCTATGGTGACCAGGGGTTGGAGGTACTGGCTCGTCAACGTCAGACTTAATCTCCACATGCTCTAAATTTATCACTCCCTGGGTGCCCAATACCGCTGATTTGATTATTTCCAGAGTTTGTTCTATTTTTTTTTGACTACTTCTCAAAGAAGACACTTCTTTCTTTACCGTGGCGATATCGCCCCTAAGGATACCCACTTCCCTGATTAACAGTGCAGTGTCGACACGCATACTTAAAACATTATTATCTACGCTTTGTACGTCCTCCTTTACTAGGGTTGAGTCTGCTGCGACATTACGGATGTCTTCTCTAGCAGCACCCATCTCCTGCACAAGAGTCTGCTGTTGACTGGCTAGTCCCAACGACTTCGACTTGAGGGTGTGTGCGTCACTTCTCACAGCGGAGATATCCCCCTTCATGCCCAGCATGTTAGCTTTCATTTCATGACAAGCTTTCCCTGCAGTAACGCACTCATTTGCAATATCAATTAGGCCAGTCTTGACTTGGAAAAATTCGCCCCCAAGAGTGTTGACGTCATTCCGTATCGTCTTAAGTTCTTCTGCGATATGCTGGTCAGTCGGTTGTTTTGCCGGTCCCTGGACGTCACACCTCAGTAACACCAACTCCTGCTTGATCGCACCCATGTCAGTATGGAAATTTATGAGTCCCGATTCCACCACATCAAATCTGTTTGACATGGTTTCAATAATACGGCCCTCTGCTGCCGAACTTGTGGTGAAAGCACCAGTAGTAGTAGACTTTGGCGGAGACCTAGGTGGTTTTGTTGATGCGTTGTCCTTCACATCAGTACGGGCCTCAGTCTCCTGGGTTTTCTCTGGCGGATCCTCTGTAACGTTGGTACGTTGGCCCAGTTGAATGTCCGGTGTGCGCACATGCACGGAGTAATTCATGTCGGCATCCTCGTCAAAGTTCATCGCGTCAAGGGGGTCTGTAAGGTAAGTAAATACCAAAATAACTGCACAGAATAATTTTTTTTTTAGAATTTCTTTGATATATAAATCACATTTGTCATGAGATACAATACATACTATAATATAAGAGACTGTAACATATATGTTTCAAAAGTAACGCTATGTTTTGTATGAAGGTGTGATAAGTATCATGACGGCAAGAATGTGAAGATCGACTCTTGGGCTAACCTTACGACTTGTCGCCTGATGAAAGTTGACCCTACTATTTCTTCAAAATATGAACAATTATCACTATATTTAACAGGGATAAATGACGCGACGATAATACCTCCTGCTGTAGGGTCCTGGGTCTCTGCTTCCTCCTCCTCGGCAAACGACAGCTCACGGCCGGCAGGGGCTGGACTCCAGTCGAGTTCTTGTAGAGAAACAGATATTGATGGAGTCTTCAGTTGACGTTCAATTGAACGAGTTACCATATGAAAGGTCCTGCCTCGGACGCACATTCTAGGGGTTCTTTTCTTCACTAAAAAAAAATTTAAAAAATGTTTGCTTTTTCTTGCTGATAATATATTTTGTGTGTGATTATTTAGTTCTGAGGTTAACGTTTCAAATCATTTTAATTTTAAAGTTACTTTCACAAGGTATAGGATCAAGTTATTTTTTAAGTTTTATTTTCTAAGACACATTGATTCTCCGAAATAGATAATCACCTTTGTTGGGTGTATCTAAGCCCTCGTCCTCTTCACTGACGGCCGCGGGAGAGGCAGCGGCGGAGGCAGCGGCGGAGGCAGCAGCAGCAGCAGCAGCTGTACGGACTTGCCGCGCTGGTCGACGGGAACTGGCTTTCTTCATTTCCTCTGGGTTGGGTGATGCTGCGGTAATCGTCCCGATGGCAGGACCCTTCAATTCTAAAATATAAACAAGTTTGATCAGTAATAAAGATATGTTTTTGTTATCGAGAGCTGAAAATAACGACAGAAAAGTAGTACAATCAATGCAATATTATTTAGCTTTTCATATCGCGCAACATACACTGAGCAAGCGACATTCATTGTTTAAAATAAAACAACTATTCCATATTACACTTACTGTATTTCTCTAGGATATCCTCCTCGTCCGTCTTCTTCTTCCCCCGGGTCGGCTTCGACTCTTCGTGCAGTCTCTTCTGATCAGCCAAGCACTCCTCCATGGCGATGGCTTCTGCTTCCGATGAGGAGTCGTCGTCGTCATCGGAGGAGGAGGGGTCTAATTTTGTCTTGCGAGCCCCTGCAATGACTGATTTGTATCAAAACTTTGACCTTATGATTTACTATATAATGGAGGAATTATTTCATTTACTAAAATTGTCGTTATGTTTAGATGTTGGTTGACATTATTTTTTAAAATATCGTGACGATAAGTATCAAGCTCAATAAGATATATTAACGTTAAGCGTTTTTTCTAAATAGATGTAAATAAACTACTAGATATGTCAGGTTCAATGCAGTACATGTTAAGGCGATAATAGATATCTAAATACTTACAGCCTGAAGCCTCTATCCCCCAAAATTCCAGGCACCGGAGCTGTGTCCCCGTGAGGCCGACGTTGTCTGGCATGGCAGGGGCGCCACTGTAGCCGTATGCCTTCTCCAGTCGACGTTTCTATTATAAAAGAAATTTCAATAATATCAACTTCAATTTATTTTTGGTTGTACCGTCGTTTAGGTGGTGGTGATATAATTTAATATTACAATACTGGTACGCCTTCTCCAGTCGACGTTTCTATGATAAAAGAAATTTAAATAATATGAACTTCAATTAATTTTGGGTTATAACGTCTTTTAAGTGGTGGTGATATAAATTACTATTACAATACTGGTAGCATAATGAAACCAAACAGGGGGAAAAAGATGACTTTTTCGGAAATACCATAACACTAGGAGTTTGTTTCTTTATTAGATAAAATTATTATTACAAGTCCTGCAAATAAAGCCCCTGCACACTAACAGTTACTTACTTTTTCTAGGGTTTTACTCTTATGATCGATTATCTTGTAGTAGAGGTATTTCTTCCGGCGTTTCTTTCCAAACTGCGAGTTGAGGTTGTCTTTTATCTTTTTGTAGATGGCCCTCCTTTTTTTCATCTTGTGGTCGTGGGTTGCTGTCTCTGCCCACCTCCCGAGGACAGCGTCTCTGAATAATGGAAAAAAAAAAAATATTAGTTTACCGCGACGTCAACATTTTGATATTCTGATTCAGTGATATTTTGATACTTATTGATGATTACTATGTACGGCGTTTAGATTACTTGATATTTTAAATAAAACTTCTTCCTAAGAATACAGACTGTTCTCTAAAAGTATTGTGAGATTTTTTACTTTTCAGCCAATGCTCAGACATTTCCTTGCTGTTACTACTGCGATACATATATATGTGTGTCTTTTTTCTTTTCTTTTTTTCAGTTTTACTCACTCATCCTGTTTGGCGGTGTTGTAAAGCAGCTCCAGTTCCTCGTCTTCATAGCAGGAGTGCGTCAGTGGACCCTCGTCATCGGTGTCCGAGGAACACCAGCCCAGGTCTTTTTTCTTGCCTTTACCTGCAGCAGACTTCCTCTTCTTCTTGGCCTTCTTGGGTGTTCTCCCGGAGGCGGGACCAGTTGGTGAAGGGGTTTCAAGGGCTGGCGTTTTAGGAGCGGCTGCTGCTTTACCACGTCCTCGTCCTTTTTTCTTCTCTGGAACTGCAGGAGTCACAACCTTCTTTGTAACTGCCGGTTTCTTTTTCTTCTTGGGAGCTGGGCTTGATTCTGGAGAAGGGTCTGGCTCGACTACCTTGGTTGCCTTTACTTTCTTAGGAGGAGGTTTTACTTTCACAGGGATATCGTCGTCATCGGATTCATCTAGCTCGGCGGCAGGTCGGCTTTTCTTTAATGGCTGTCCGGAGGTAGACGCGACAGGTTCTTTTGTTTTCTTCTTGGGCAGAGTCATTTCTGGTAGTGGCGAGTCCTCACCATCGACGACGATAACGGTATCGGTTTCAGGTTCACTTTTCGTGGCTTTGGTGTATTTGCCCATGTAATAGGCAAAGTTGAGCTCCTCTTGTCGACGATACTGCTCCCGTGCATCTTGTAACATGGCCTCCAGCTTCTTCTTGTCCTTCTCGTCTACACCTCTGGACAGCACGTCCATGATCGAGCTAATCCTAAGTTTGTAGTCCGTCGTGGACGGGTCCTGAGACTCGCCACCCACTGAGGACGACATCTGAAAAAACGAAATATATATATATATATTATTTTACATGATGCACGTTACCGCCATTTGGAGAATTCATACAGTGTGGTACTGACGCCTATATATTACTATATATGAGAGGCGGTATTCTATTTACAATTGCGGAGAATTACGTCAGCTTAAGTTCATTATTTCACATGGTGACAAACCCTTTTTCTTATTTTGAGAGGGGGACGGAGCCATTTCGTAGCTTATAAAGTCAAACACGATTCCTGTAGATACGCGTACGGATTCACCTTATACTGAAACCCTAGTAAGTTAGCTTGTATTGAAAAATAGTATTCTAAACCCGTCCCGAAACATAGGGTACTACGGGGCGGGTGGGGGGGGGGGCAGTCGGGAAAAGACCGACAGATACGATACTATTTTTGCGTTCATAAATTATTTAAACTACACGACGTGTTTATCTCACACGTCTTACAATATGCACTGACAACTTAGAAATGTTAATACGTACCGTGGCGACTTGTAGAAGGACGAAGAGGAGAACGATGGGCAGGAAATCGGCGGGTTTCATCTATGATGCTTCTTCTCTAGGTGACTGTGATGGCGTCAAAACAACGTCCCGCACTTGTTGGCGGGATGAGCACATAGCTTAAAACTTGCCTTTTGCGGAGAACCAGCGTATGAGCTTGTACCCAGCAATGGCAGTAGTATTACATACGAACGCGGTCAAGAACCAGCGAAACGCCGGCAAAATAGACGGTGACTTCCGGTAAAATGCACAGGTGGCTGCCATGACCTAATTAAGTTTCCCGCGCTCTTGTGTCAGTCGAACCGCGATATATCGCGGCGGTAATGCAGGATGGCGGCAACTTTTTATGACGGTAAAATATAGTGGCGATATTTTTTATGGACACGCTTTTTTAAAAATATCGCGACATGACATAGCTGCGTCATCAAAATTATCGTATATCGCCGTTTTTTTATGGAATGCATACCCGATTAGTTCGAAATACCAAGAAAAGGCACGAACTCTGAGGCTATACACATCTTTCCTATGTATAACTATCATGTTCGTTCAATTGTTCAGACGTGTGTTCAGTGTTCATTAGAAATAGGTGCGATCATAAAGATTTTTCACAAACGTAAATCATAAAGCGATGTAATGGATAATTAATGGTTCAATTGACAAGTAATCTGTCAGGATTGAACGGTAAATACATGTAGCACATTTATAGTGATGAAAAATAAGTGTTTCCGCATCTCGAGAAATTTCCAGAAATTCACGTTTTGTCTATAAGTTTAAATTTTTTCTACAAGTTAAAGTCACCCAAAACTCACAGAGAATATGACACTCAAAAACAGTAGGGAAAATTAAATCATATTTTGTCTATAAGTCGGCTTTATTCACCAACAATCTTGCCATTGCTGAAAGTCATTATGTCTTTCTTTTTGAATGTCTTATTATATCACAACGATTACCCTATGGTTTTCATGAGTTCATAAATGCATATATATAATCGACCCAGCCAAGGATATGACATTCCAATAATGTTGTAGCAACATTCTGGATTGATTCTTGTTATGTTACACTGTTAAGTTGCAGCGACATTCTTTTGATGACGCCCAATAAAGTTGCTGCAACCAGCTGTTGCAATGTTCCATCGTGACGTTGATTAATGTAATAGTCTTGTTGGCCCATTTAAATTTATATGTTGGCGCAACAAATCCATTTTAGTTTTTCCAACTTCTAATAGCAAGAATTCAATGGAAATTCCAATGACAAATTTTATGTATTTCAAGTATGTTTTTTGAAAAAAAAAACTTGTATTCCTAACTATGATGACAATAGTATTGTGATGGGGCATGTCCTGACCATAACAGGATTGGAGATATTGGAACAAAAGGCCAACTGGAAATATTGAGTGCATGTGTTCATTAGACTACGGAAGAGGGACACATTCAACATTTTCAGAAGGAGGATAATTTAGATATGTGGGTAATATATTACTTGAAAACTTAGAAAGGGCAATGGATGATTAAAAAACACAATATGTATGCACTAGTCAAGTCCTATCACATCTTCCAAAAAATGGATAACAATGGTCACATCTGCATTTCACTTAATGTCAGACTTCCTTATTCGGCCCCCCCCTACCCCCTTCGTCTCCAATTACGTGACGGGACGCACGGCTGCTTCCTGCTTCATGCCTCTGTATAAACTGTGCCGTTGTTCAACCTGCCACCTTTTTTCTGCCATAAAATACCCATTCTGGTTTTACTTTGGACTTTCCCATTCCCTGTGACGCGCCTAGCCTGCCTACGGCCGTCACGGCCTCCCACAGGTAGAGACACCCACCTTACGCCGCCCCCTTATCTGCCCACGGTATATATACCGTGCCATACATAGTTAACATATCTAACACATAATTCTTGTAGAACAGGTCATCCACAATGCCTGTGACTAATACTTGATTGGGGGAAAACTAAAATTTCTGTCATACCTTCCATAGACATGAATTCATAAGTGAGGTATCTGTTTAATTTATGTATATAATGATTACATTCACCCCCATCCCTTGTTGAAACATTATGATGCTTTCGATCTATAGAATAATGATATAAATAAACTTTGATTTACGCCCTACCCTTATTGAAATGTAAAGTATTCTTTGGTTCTCCATTAGGAAACCCAATGATTCCCAATGGCATTGGAGGTGCTGTATTATACACACTGATTTACACGGTAGCAATTACCACAAAGTCTAGGTGACAATCCTCCAGGGATAGGGCTATCCTGAAACTGTATGGTCATCGCATGTATGATAGCGGATGTGAATGTAGTTTATGTAGTTTACAGGATAAGGGTAGCCAAAACATAAATAATGGCTTACATCCCGAATGAAATTTAATGACCTGCTTATGATCTGTACCATCCAACCAATGACACTAGGATGTGTAGAGCACAAATCGAATGCAATGTGCAGAAAGATCCGTGCAATTGATTCAATAATTATAGAATAACCCAGGAGCATTACCTCCATCTTCAATACATTTTAAAGCTTTAAGGACACCAGGGCGCCATTCCACAAAAAGTTATATACATAAAAACATATGTATGTCATTCCATAAGCAAGAGGTGTACATTTATAAATGTCATAGCTGCGTATACCGTGAGCCGGAATACAATAAAGTGCGTCAGGTAATTTTAGTGTATTGGCATAAATCATTTTGAATATTTACATCTGCCTATTGCGTCACGAAGTAATAAAGATGTGGTAACATATGAGGTACAATTGGAAAGCCCAACTTAAAAGGAAAACATTGGTGGAAACCACTTTAGAATGGATTGGGAATTCGAAATCTATCAAAGAAACACCATAAAATTAATTATCTTAAAATATAATCTTGAGTAGTTTCTACGAAGGTTTTGGGCTGTTCTGAACTGTTCATTAATTTGAAATTTCCTGTTGATATTATTGTGAGACAAAACCTATATATATTGCAATAAAATTAGGAAGAATTTTAGTCTTTTGGCATAAATCATAAGAAGGAAAGCGATAAGTCCAAAACGAACGGATCCAACATATAATGTCAAACGATCGCGAGGGATAAGTGCTTGAGAAAATGGTCATTAGCAATCGTCAAGAACCTTCTATGTCAGTATGAATGATATCAAAATGTTGTCCAATTTCGCTGCCATGTGATAATTTTATCACCCCTCAGATCATCGTCAGTATTTCGCTGATCCAAGTCACAGAACCTTTGGCCACTGCGAATATATCGGCACACCTTTTTCATCGGTCCTGTGCCGACTAAAATAAGTTATTAACGATCATGATTCAATTGGAAGTGTGAAGAAACCTTGCAATATTAGAATTTTAAAGGATTCGTGAATTTTCCCCGTACCTACCTAGCCAAGCTGTGACGTAACAGAAACGTTCTGCAACTATACTTTTTAGTCAGTCTGGTACTTACTAAGAAGGCACATAACAAGTATGTTATTTATGGTTAGGTCGAAACCTCACCAAATCAGAATGTTATCAAAACGTTATTTTTGGTGAGGTTAGGATGAAACCAAAACAGAACATTATAAGAAATATTCATAATGATTTTTTAATATACCATCTCACGTTCACAATTTCGTCATGATTCTTTGTGCATGCTCGTAATGGTGAATTTCCCCTGCATGATTCGATTGATTTAATCATTCAGGAACACGAAGATTCGTATTTTTTCCTGACGGCCTTCCGGGTCAAACATGCACACCTCTTTAATCCGTCCGGGATTCGTTTCTTTTTTAAAATGGTATATCCGCAATGGGGAATACAGGATATCGAAAAAAGAAGGTCATGGCACATCGCACTGTATAATTTTCGACATCCTCTCTTTAACAGAATTTTTGGTTAAAAACAAACACTTAAAATGTAAAACTTTATGGCGCACAGCTTCGCGCCCAATGTAAGAACGATCTGGTACTCTTAATTGGTATTTGACTACGCTTCTAATTAATCGAGCAATTCAAAAACTATTTCTTATCCAGTACGTTTGGATTACTTCTGATTTCTTTCTCCTCCATCTATAGACTCGGCCGCCCAAGCGTTATTTCCCCTGGAATTTCCCACAAAACGATTCAGTCACACATCCATTTGGAGGGGACCCATGAGGGGGTACTTAAAACTGAGCGACTAAGCTAAATTCTGGTCGTTTTGATCAGTTCTGGCCACTTATTTCTGGTCGAAAATGACCAGAGCTGGCCGAAAACGACCAGAACTGGTGTTCCAATTGAGCGATTCGACCAGAAATGTGTCAAATCGCTTGGAAAATATCAAACGCTGTCAAAGGGGTCCCCCTCTGGCCGTTTCAGCAAGTTCTGGTAAAAGCAAACAATTGGTGATACAATTTCTGGTCGTTTTTGACCTGTTCTGTACGTTTTCAATTAAGCAATCAGAACTTGTCGAAACGACCAGAACTTAGTCTAGTCGCTGGATGGCTATCCTCCTGTAGATATTGGTTGCTATATGACATGTGTTTTGACTAGAACTTCGCTCACATCGCGCAATGGCTGCCCCCCTAATAGGCCTATCGTTTAATTAAAACTATGATAAATCGATCAGAAACAGTCGAAAACGACCAGAAATGTTTTCGTTGAGCGATGCGACCATAATTTCATCAAAATACGTAATATCGCTCGGAAAATGTCTATTTGTGTAAGATCTTGGTGGAAAGCAGTCACAATCTTCGTCGTACCGCTCAATGGGTTCTCTCTTTTAAGCTTAACTTCCGTATCTCATCCAGATGAGATTTAAAAAAGTTTTCTACAATAAGTTACATTTTCATATAATCTTTTATTGAAATCCATAGGTCCATACATTTTTTTTTCATCGGAAGTTTGTGTACGGTATGATTTGCTAACAATTTTCAGTGAAAATGTTAGGGCTGTGCCATGCGCCCTGGGCGCATTTAAACCTAAAATGTCACATTAATTGTCTCATCGATGCGCCAATGGATCATTTACTATTAAACGGTACCAGAAATGGCGCATTTCTCTGAAAATATGTCTCATTTATTTTAATGAGGAGTGCGCCATTGTCGCATCCCGATATTTTCTACCATAATCACTGAATTTTCTTATTCTTGAGTAATTAAATGAAAATCCTGGGGAAATAATGTTTTATTAAAGCATTTCCTGGGATGAAAACTGAAAATCAGTGGATGAATCAACTGAAACACTTCATCCACGCATGACTAAATATCATGCACAACCCTCTACAAATATAAATAAAAAGGTGTTTTTTTTACTGATTCATAAGCATGAAAAAACCCATGATTAATATAAACATTGTGATTTGTAATTTCAATTAAATCCTGCATTATTAAAGTATAAGGTATCTTCATTGGTGTTTTTTTTCCGAGTGTGTCATTTTCAGTGAGTCACGGAACCCACTCCTCTTCCCTCGGTCATTTTCCCAAAACCGAAACCCGGGAACAATTTAGCTGACTCAACGTTATCAAACGTTGTTCTTGCTTTTTCAAGGTATAGGAGGATGGTGCAAAGACGCGGGGAAAGAGCAAACATCTCGCCTTGTGAACAAGTTTATGGTTTAACTTTTATAAATCTTATTTAATTGCTTTCATTTCTTTGTACTTTATATGTTCCATACATCCAACTAATATTTTGCAAATGCGGTCCTTCAATTTAAACGTTTCCGAAATTATCTCATTCTACGCTTAAAGTTAACAAAACAACAACAGAAACTAATTGATAGGGGACATTAAATTAAACTTGAAAAATGTGTAACATTTTTAAAGAAACCATGTTCAGTTTTGAAACAAGAAATGACTTTTTACCAATGAATGAGAATGAGAGAAAATTTACACACCTTAAGGCTGTATTACATTACGCGTAAACGCATGCAAAAACGCAAATTGAATTGACACTATACCAACGAGAATTATTTGCGTTTTCCTCACAAAAAAAACCTTCCCAAAATGCTGTAATACACTTTTCATATTAAACATCGCGTGTACATTTTCCCCGACGCAAATCACATTTAGTATACATATTTTCAAGACACTTCACGATTGCATTGGTATTCGCGTTGCCGGGGGGGGGGGCGCCACCACCAGGAAAATCTTTCAAAAAGTTCCACCTTTCCTCCCAAAATTCAATGTAAAAGACCCTAAAAACGGCAATAAAATCATATTATTGTAAAGTTCCAAGGGAATCTCGCCACCCCTTAGAGCAGAACCTGTATACGGACCTGTGTAATACCGCCTTTAGTGTAAATCTATGTTATTGATTGCGTTATTGTTATTATTAATTTAGCAATAGAATACGATGTGCAATACAAAAGCACCTTAAAATGATAACGTTAATCTTTTAAAATTGATGTATTACTTGGATGGATTTAGATGGAGCCCATGGAGCGCCCCATCCCCTCTTCTTTTTTG
Source organism: Lepidonotus clava (assembly GCA_936440205.1). NCBI lineage: Eukaryota > Metazoa > Annelida > Polychaeta > Phyllodocida > Polynoidae > Lepidonotus > Lepidonotus clava. The sequence continues at coordinate 30,147,321 of OW387135.1, forward strand.
TGAGGGGGGGAGGGGCAATTACAATTTTTAATATAAAACACAAGCCCCTGGACCCCTCTTAGTATTAGCGCCCCCTCTTTCTAAAGTTTCACGGTCTGCCCCTGAACTAGTCATTATTTGAATTCTAACCCCTGACAAACACGCATCAGCCTTGTCTCATAATCTTTCAGGGCAAAATAGGGACTACCAGGGGGTTATGTATTGAAAGCAAAACAACCGGGGGCGGGGTTCGAGAGGTCGAAGGGCAAGGGGCTCCCTACTTTGGACCGAAATATGAAATTGGTATTATGTGGAGCCACGTCCCCGGAGGGATGTCGAGAGATTTTTAACATGAAGCAACCCCCTTCGGTAACTCCTGGATCCGCCTTTGACAATCAATATTACTTATTGTTCTATTTTCACTTTGCTGATAGCTTAGTTTGTATTAGCAGTACTTATGTGATGTTTCTTTTAACATTAGTTTTTAAATAGCACCATAGGAATACATCCGCAAATTTAAAAACAGGAAATACAGAGAAATTTCCAAAATGGCACCCGACGCACCTCCCATTGTTATTTTGTTTAATACCGATATCAGCTGTTTCCAAACAATAGTTGCTGGGACTTGCATATAGATTAAAGCCATCAATTTCACAAATATGATTTGAATAGTTCTGCTGAAAAAGAAATAGACAGAAAAACATTTTCGAGTAGAACTTAACTTGACTGTGAGCACCAGCCAGTTCGTTATCACCCTACTTTTTTTCCTGTTGTAGGTATACAGTGTGCGAAGAGATCGTGTAAACCATCAGGACCCATACCAACAAACTAACATTCTCAATGAATATCTTCTATAGTTATTATGACCGGCTCCTGTTGCTGGTGTAAAATATAGATATGAAGGAAGTTCCACTCACCAGAAGTTTAAAGCCGTCAAGGTCGCTCCTGTGGCCTGTTTCCACGCCCAACGACCGGTAAGGCCCCCTGGTAGGTAAAACCAGCAGTCACTGCTTCATCAATCACCCCAAAGGGGTCGTGGGCCGATGGGTTTATATGAGTTTCCGACACGGTCCTTGGTTTCCCGCCACACAATCCAACTGTCCGACAGAAAAAAATATGCTGACTGTGGATATAAATCTAATTATCTTTTAGCCACTTTGGGCCATAAATTGTGAGCTCACCTTCGTGGGATGGATGCCTTCTCATGCATGGATTTATTGACCGATAATGAAACTAGCGTCCGCCACAAGGTTATCTTACTACACATAGACGGTGGTCTTGAAGGAGTGGCGATGCCAAGTTAAAATTATCCATTTCCCGATTGTGTACGTATTATGATAATGAGCAAGTTAGTTTTTTTGGTGTTTGGTACTTTGTGTTTGGTCTGCAGTGCACATGGGTCGTCGTGCGGTCAGGATTATGAGCTATAGGCCTACTGATTTCAAGGAGGAAAACGACAAGGGGACTGAGATATTTTGTGAAAGTCCTTAGAAAGATATCTGTTTAGCAAGATTGCACAAAGTTGCCACTCCTTACTTGAAAATTTTCATCAATTAAGACCGTAGATTTTGGAAATGACCAACTGGACAAGCAACACAATTAACCAAATAACTGGAGCTGAGATTATGAAGGGAGCGTCAGAGGGAAACAAGGATTCACTTTCATATTTTGTTTTGGCAATTCATCATTGCATTTACGCTATTTTCCAAAAGTTATCGGAGCTCACACCATGATAAGGTTGGTGCATTGTACTGAAAATAAACAGGAGGGGGATCAATACTTACCATTTTAAATGCAACATTTGATGTATAACGCTAAACAAAATTTACACGAAGTATAGAGATTTATTGCCCAACATAAGTATTACAACCTAAAAAAGATTATTCACAACTTTTGACTAACAACTGAAAATGCGGCCTATTCGAAAAACAAACAAGATATCAAGATGACATCAAATTATTTTAGTAATAATAAAACAATGTTTATCAGTATATTACAATGGACATTTGAACTTTTTATACAGATCATCAAATCAATTTCCCTTCTTAATTACCCATCTCTGTAAGTAACAAGCAAGAAATGCTAAATGGGAAAACGTTTATAGCTTACTTGGTATTTATAAACAACTAATCCAATTGTTCCCGTGAATTTTGTTACATCATAAAAAACATTCTTTCTTGTAAAAATGAGATACTGTCAATGACATAAGATCCCTTTAATCTTAGTGGTAATTAGAAACACAGGCAAAATTTGCGTGTATTGTCGATTGCATTTATAAACGTGACCAGCTGAGGGGAAAGGAAAGCCTGAAACACCTGTTAATGATATGTGGAAAATAGCCCGCATTTTCCTTCCGTTTTGTTAGATATTTCATTCATCCTAGGAAAGTATGATTTGGCTCTTGGCCGTTCTTTGTTCCCTCCCAGCATACAGCGATTAAGGGGGAATTTCACACTGGTCCTAATTTTAAGATCGTACGTTTAGTTAAGATATTTTGACTTTTTCATGGTTGAGTTTCAGACTTTATGATCTTACATTCCTATTGTTATCTATATATTATTAGAGTTAAGAATCTGATCTTATCTTAAATTTTGTGAGATGTGAGAAACACATTTCCAATTCCCCTAGTGTGAAACGTGCCCTAAATAATGTTTTCAAAGTATAAGTTAATTAACTGGAGAGAATACGACTGAAAAATATAATGCGAAGCTAGTGTATCAATATAGAAAAAGTAACAGAACTAAATACTTGTACAAATCTGACACAATAATAATTATGTAGTTGTCAAGCTTGAAATGATGTAAGCTTTAATTGCACAGGAACTTGATCTCTCTTTAGAATTCACCAAGAGTACCCAAAATGTTCCATTTCCTTAGGATCTTTCGATTCTCATTTTGAAACGTTTATGAAACGTTCTTATTAAAAAGAAGAAGAAAACTATCTAGCTCCTATTTGGTCTCTTTGAAACTTTTATAGGTTAGGCATGGATATTTAAAATTCTATGGATTTTGTACAGCTGTTCTAGCCCATATCAATTTGAATAATTTTTCTATCAAAAACTATTCACCAAATGGCGCCTTTGGCCATTTATCTTTTGATAAGGCGATACAGGAAAATCAGCGAAAATTTATTTTCCAACCTACATCGACTTTAACGTTTGGTACAATTTGAGATCTCAGAACATATTGGACAAGAATCAGGTTCCGAGAAATTCCGCGCAGAGTACCCTACCCCCTGGCTTGGTAACACTGATAGTTTTCTATTTCTAGTTAATTTACAGACGATACTACAAAAGTAAACATGTATAGTTGTTATGCTGCCACTATTCTTTTATCATGAAAGGCTCATTTCGCCTACAAGTCAATAACTGGTGACTCCCATCTCCCCCACCTCTCATCCTTTCATTACATGTGAAAACTAAATTGGGAAATGCTGACGATAGGATTTCAGATCTTTGCAGTGGTCACATTCATCTTGTGATGATATCATAATCAGTGTATCTTGTGAAGCAAACATAGCAGGAGAGTAGAGTAGCATGCAGTCCTGCCATTCTGTAGGATAAATATGATAAGGTCTCATAAAGGATACGTTTAGGAATTGAAGATAACACAATCAGCCAACTTTCAGAAAATATTGACGCAAAGAAACTGCGTGCTTTATTTTTACGAACTTGCATAGGGTTTTTGAGTATAATGAAATAACAGCCACGGGAGAAACTTTCCTTTTTGTTTTCGTCAATAGAATTCTGAAACCAGCCACTACTAGCAGTATTTTCTTTTATGAATTTTGCATTTTAAACAGCTACGTCATTGCCTTAAGGTTGGTACGTGGGTCAGCTAGGTGGAAGAGGTTTAGACAAAATCCCATCATAACTTTTGTCATCAATGCTGTTTGGGATAACAGGGGGGCGGACCAAAAAACATCCACGAGAACTCTATACTCACGAGAACTTAAAATACCCACGATTGCTCAATTTGCAATCATGAGTATTTTGTTCTCGTGAGTCTTTGTCTTGATATTTTCAACACTTAAAGTGTTCCAATGTCCTTCTAACACACTTTATAATGTATTATCTGTAGATTAGTTTATCATAAATATGATTTTAGTATGATTTTTCAAGGAATTAACATGTCCAAAAGTTCTCGTGGATGCTTTCTGGGTGGATATTTCTTCTCGTGGACCTCAAACCACCCCCACGAGAAATCGTGGATGTTTTTTGGTCCGCCCCCCAGGGCTGTCCAGGGCCAATATCTTCATAACTAATATGGGCTAATCTGGGAAATTTTGATTAGCATCTCATGATTGGAAATTTTATCTATCATAAATAGATCTTCCTGTTTGAGACATTTTGCAATAGCACCATTAATTCTAGTAAAAGACGAGGCATAGAGATTGGGATAGATTACCTTTGGCTATTTAATTGGCAGAAAGCAAAGGCAAATTCAAAGACCTAGTTGAGAGGTACAGATTCAAATGATTATGTTAATTCTAATCCATGTACATAATTGTGTCTCCCCACACAGAAAGGATGCTCCAAGGGGGTTATATTTTAAGCTCTAAGGATAATATTAAGGGAGATATGGGTAGATTTGTGAAAAATAGGGATGAAAATGTCTTAAACCAACTTTTTGTGTAGAATTCAGTTATCCCACTCTAAACATTCCATATTGTTTGGAAAACATTCTATTTGGAATGTTAATGGAATGTTTTCCCCCATATATTGCCTAACATTAGATGTTTGGTTACCATGGAAACGACAACATTTCGAGGGTTTTGTCAGAAATTGTAACCCATTTGGAAAAACATGACTTCATTATATTATCACTCCAAACTAAAATAGATTATCTTTTCTAGATCAAAAGTTATCTGGATAATAGCTTTTTAAGGTTTTTTGTTTATTTACGGGTAAATTCTAATTTATTTCTAAATATTTAGATAAATATTCAATATTCGGGCTTTTTGCCATTTTCAGGGAAACTGACAGTCCTGCATTCATCAGGCTGTAACTTCCTTAAAAATTATCCAAATTTGATGATCTTGGTACCATTTGAAAGCTTAAAACATCCTCTTTAATGCTTAATTCCCGCCTGGAGCATCCTTTCTGTGTGGGGAGACACAATTATTGTAGCTATGTCTTTTTCTTGTATTCTTTTTGTCTTTGTTATACTGATTATATATTATATCACATACTGTATTGAGTCTCGCTGTGAGACACGCAAATGGAATAACTTGTATTCAACAGGAATTGGTTTCAATAAATGAATAAAATGATAATAAAAAGAAATGGCGTGAAACGGTTTCAAACAGCTCAAATAGCACACACTTATCATAAGTAATAAAAAGTACTTTGTTAAAAACCCATGGGTCGTAAGTACTTATTTAAGATCGTATTTCCATTTACACTCACAATTTGTACAGTGTAAAACGCCCCCTGTTATCTGTTTCCTTCATGGCCGTGTAGGGTGTTGCCAACTAGTTCCTGTTCCCTGTTCCACGTACGACATCCTTCGTAAAGCCCCTCTACCTTGAACCCTGTGCACTTGACTGCAGGATGAGTGGTGCGAGATAAATTGTGAAGAGACATAATTATATTGAACATTCGTAATATATACACTATCATAAGTATGAGAAGAGTTTGGTGTTAAATATTATTATCAATGTGCTATATAATATCATATTCTTTGATAAAGTTGATTTTGTGTCAGCTTGCCATTTGTTAGCAGTTTATTTGCCCCTCCTCTGTATTGCTGCTCCCTTATTTGAACGGAGTGAGACCATACGGTATTTTCCTGGAATTAATTCATTAGATTTAGACCCAGTGGGACGACTGATGATAAGCGTTGCATCCAGCAACACAGACCTACAAATCCGTCTCTTGTAATATTGCTGCTCCCCAACACCTCACCACCAACTCATGCACGTCACCTGTTGATTGCTCAAGTCAATAGATGGTTAAAGCCGGGTTTCCACCAAACGATTTGACATTTAGCCAACGATTTTTTCTGACGACTCAAAGCTAATGACAAAAGATTTTGGTCGTTAGTAAAAATCGTCAGTAAAAATCGTAAGTGACCTAATGATAAAAGTGTTTCCACTGAACGACTGGAATAAAGAGATTTGGACGATTCTGGGACATTGTGAACGACTATTTTCAACAATTGGAGTTGAAAAACCTTGGGAACAAAGGATTTAATTGCTTTTAATTGCCTCTGGAAGAAATCGTTTGCAAATGTCGTCCAGAAATATTAAACAGGTTTAGTATTTGGTCGTTTGCAAATCTTTTACTTTTGTCTTGAGTAAAAGTCGTTTGCAGTCGTTCACAAATGTCTTTACCTACGATTTTGTGTTTCCACTGAACGATTTTACTAAAGACCACAAAAGATTTGTGAATCGTTCATGGTCGTTCATGGTTGTTAGCATAATGTCGTTCGATGGAAACAGGCCTTAAGCCTGGTCCCCACGGGGCGACTACTTTGAAAGAAATCGACGGCGACTAACGTGATCTTCGGCGGTTTGGTCGCCCGACGACTTAGCATTCAAGGGCGCCATGATGTCTGGCGACCAAACCTTGGTTTCTGGGCAATATTCGACATGTTTAATATTTCGCAATAGCCACGAGCGACTTGTTAATCGCCGGGCAACTTAGTAAAGTATCCCCTAGTCGTCCACAGATTTATATCACGAGCGTCCCAACGTGGAGATTAGTTTTTTAGTCGTCCGGCGACTACTTAGTCGCCCAGCGACCAATATTTCCTCCTTGGTCGCCAGCAAAATGCACTAATCGCCGTGGTTTAGTCGCCACGTGGGGACCCGCCTTTAGAGTAAGGGGTGACGTCAAAATTCAGGGGCTGTGAACCTGAGATGCTGCGGCAGGCTGCAGCTGGATGGTAGTGAAAAGCTTAAGCTGTATATGTGCCACTGGGTAGCTGCAGCCATCCAAAACCCCATTCCCATCTCATTAGGGGGCCAGCTGTGGCCTTTTATCAGTATATTATTTTTGAAAAAGATATATTGAAACTTTTCTTTTATATGTGTATACATTACATACCCTAATCACCTAATTAGGTCTAATTAATTAATGGGATAATGAGGTCATTTAGGGTCATTAAGGTAGTATCTGAACCCCCTTCATATCTGGCTGCAGCCAACCCAGAGTGGTGCCTACATGCTGTTAAGTCACCGACAACTGGCTGCGACCTGCTGTGGGGAATTTTGACGTCTCCCCTAAAGCCTGATCCCCAAGTGGCGATTAGTTTGCAAAAGTACAACGACGACCAACGTGATAACCCGTGGTTTAGTCACCCGGCGATGTACCATACAAGGGCGCCGTGATGTCTGGCGACTAGATAACTAGTCACAGTGGTGTTGGGGCAAAATGTTTGACATGTTTAATAATCGTTGACAATTAGTGCCCATCGCTGGGCAGGGCAACTAATGTGACCTCTAATCACTGCCAGTTTGATGGGAAGAGCGTCCCAATATGGGGATTAGTTAGGCCAAAAAAAAGTTGTGTTCAGGTAACATAGGTCGAAAAATAGGGTAGGTAGGTCGAAATTCTTCTTCTTTTTTTTTCTTTACTTACCAAAGAGACCCGGGCAGTGTTGAAAATATTCCAGATATCCTCTAAAAACATTTTTAGCATCTAAAATACATGCCCTGAGTACCTATGTGCTGTTTTATGGTTTTCCATGCTATTTTAGGTAAATTCTTTTGGATTTTGAAAAAAAAGAATTACAAATTTTCTAAAAAAAAAGTTAGGGTAGGGCCAAATATTTAGGGTAGGTACCTGAACCCAACAATTATTTTCTTTTGGCCTTATTTAGTAGTCCAGTGATTAGTTAGTCACCCGACAACGTACTAATTCACTTATCGCCTGGTGACTAATGTTAGTTGCCCTGATTTAGTCACAATGTGGGGATCCACCTTTAACCATAATGTAAATGCTTAGTTCAATTCTTTCTAACAATAAAGTCGTCCATATCAATTTTGTCTGTTGAGAATATCATTCAATTCTGGTCTAGTCTTTCTGGTACAAAACAGGGCATTACTCCAAGTATTTTGTGCATCTACATAATTTGGGTATCTCGAGAAACTTTCTCTAATAATATTGTGACTCAACACAGAGAAAGGATGCTCCAAGGGGGATTTATCCTATGCCCTAGGACTAATATTTAAGGAAATATAAGTAATTCTAATGAAAAATAGTGTTAAAACTGTCTTAGACTAGCTTTTTGTGTATGATTTTGCTAACCTACTCAAAACATTCTATTTCATTCCAAAATATCCTTATTTGGACTGTCAATGGAATGTTTTATTCCCAAACTTTACCAAACAATAGTAATTTGGTTGCCATGCAGACAATAATTTTAGGGGTTTATGCACATTTTTTTAAATCATGTTGGAAAATATTACTTGAAAATTTCCAGCTTCAAACAGATAAACAATACCATTTTTTGGATCAAGAGTGATGATCACAATAGTATTTTATAAATAGCCACATTTATGTTTTTCAAGAATTATGGTTTGTTATCAAATAACTCAATAAAATTAATACTGAATAGTTCATGTTGTTGTCATTTACAGGAACATTGATGTTCCTATTATGTTCTATAACCTGTAACTTCTTTAATAGTTAACACAACTTCACATTTTTTTGGTATCATTTGAAAGCTTATTCCATCCTCTTAAATGTTGAATTCCTGCCTGGAGCATCCTTTCCCCCTGGCAGGTAACAATTACACAATTATTATAATACTCTACATAGTAGAACAATTCTAATTCCATTTGCTTTGCATAAAGCATTTTATTAAGTATCCAACATAGTAGTCACAAGGTTTACTCTCAATCCAAATAAATTATTAGATTCTGATGCTTTTAGAATAGGTCCAAGAACATAGTGACCAGTAATCCCTACAAGTCTGGATGATGGATCTTTGTAAACACTATCAGGGAGCGTTTCACAATTACCAAAAACAATTTTAAATTGTGGTACGATCTTAAATAATATTTACAACCCTTGTGTTTCTCAGCCAGGTTTTTAAAAATAAATTTGAAGGTTACTATTATGCTCTTTGACCAGTTTAAAAATGTTCCACAGCATGTTTTTTTGTGTGTAAATGTACGAAAAGATGTCCATTTAAGATCTTAAGTGTACTATTGTTCAAGGGCAATCATAACTTTTAAGGGTTCTGAAGTAAAGACTATGAATACAACAAAATATTGAATATTTTTATTTTTCAACTCTGAATCACATTTAAAAAAGATAAATTAATGTTTAATAAGTATTGTTTGTCTATAACATAATGTAACCATTTATAAGATTGAAGATAGAAAAAGTACCATCAATTCTTGGTTTTCTGTAGTAAGTAGCTAAGAAATTGCGATTTCACACCACACAAGATATTATGTTGTAGTATCTTATACTGAACACATATATATGACTATGAATAATTACATAAACAAATTAACAGAATGAGAAAATAGCATTGTCATTGTAATAAATAATGGTAGAAAAGAATGCATTAAATATAGTTTTCCATATTAATACAATGGAGACATAGAACACTGGTGCCATCTGCTTGAACCTAACCAAACCATACACACTTTGTTTTCTTTGATATAAGGGTTAATATGTCCCCCAGGTAAAGGTGATTCCCCTTTTAATTTGTCTATAGTAAGTGCTAAGATAAAATGTTTCAGTTACGACCCTATGTGTACAACAGTTGGTCTTAACTCGACACATTTTATCTTAGCAGTTATGGTTTTCCTTGTACAAGGTCACTGGTGTGAAACGACCCCTGAAGGCCCATTCGCCCTGGCCGATCATTCTGTCGGAGGAAGCTATGATAAACTTATCGCACAGACAAGACGATATTTTCAGCGCCGACAAAATTATCGTATGCACCCGAAATTGAACAATTACCATTCATACTGACAAAAGAGGGTCCTTGCGATTGCAGCCGATCATTTTCTCAAGTACCTGTGGCCCTGAATAGGCTCTGAATCGGCTGGAATTCAAACGATTCAATCCAACATGTTGGATCTGATCGGTTGCAGATGTGTCGTTTGCATTATCGTTTGTACCAGAATTGCAAACGATAAATGTCACAACGGATCGCATGTACCAGATCTGCCAGCGCGAATGGGGCTTCACTCCTAATAGTTTTACAAAGACTTTCTGCCCAGATCACAAATTGAAAGAAAATATGCATCATTAGATTTTTAAAAAAATTTCACCAATAACTCATTTGATCATGGACAATATCCCACAAGGTTACCAAATCACATGACTGGCCACGCCATATATTTAGTGACAACAAGTCATTTCAATAATAGCGTGTACGTGTTTTCCACACGATGAGGAACCTGGTGCGTGATGAAGTCAATTCTAAACAATGCTCGAATCGCATGAGGTCGGTCTATTACACGTAGGTCTATACTTAGCATGGATATCATTACTATGGCTAGTTCAGAGAACGGTGCAAGGTGACTTTTACATCCATCTTCCCAAGGAAATCACAATTACCAGAGTTCACATTTCTTTTTAGATTTGTCTGGTCGACTCTTAGTTAGCCTGGCATCAGGGCATGCTACGAAAAGAAAAGGGAACATGCTACGTAACTTGTCAACGTTATTCGATGTGCGCCACCCTCCCCCCCCCCCCCCCCCGCTTTTCTTTTTTGGGGGAGGCAAAATTTCGACTTTCTTAAATGTAAAATTCAGCCGAAAAGTAATTACGCAATCATTTTTTTACTATAGCGCCCCTCCCCTTTTCAAAATCCTGAATCCGCCACTCTAACTCCCATATACCTTTTTGACTCATTGCTTTTAGGGAGATTTTGATATTAGAATGAAGGGATACTGGAGAAGGCAGCCCTCTAGCGAGAGAAAGCAGGACTACAAACATCTGAACGAAAAATAGTTGATGCTATAACCAGACCCAGGAAAGATGGATGGTGGTGTATGGTAGGAGGAAGAGGAAGTATTCAAATTGGTAATAATACGATAGGGGAAAATAGGGGCGATTAAACCGCAAACACTAATCTTGTTATTGGCATATTCGAGTAATTTACGAATTCCTTTCTCAAGACAATGACAACTGTTTAATTTTCCATTGGGCTTCAGAATAACATAAAGTAGTAGATCTAGAGCTTTTTTTTTTCATTTCTTTTATTTCAACATCACAATAAATATGTGGTCTTCCAGTTGATATGTGAAGCTACATTGCCGATCTTGCCATCCGATTGCTGGTCGTTATCGGCTGTAAAATTCCGAAGAGGCTACGCAGATACCCAACATTGACCAGTTGACAGTATGGACATGTTGAATAGTTACTTTAGAACGATGCTGAAGCGATTGAAAGACAATTGCATGAGATCAATACATTTCCTATCTAATCTAATGCATTTTCAAGTTGATAAGCACACTATCCGTGCTCTAAAATTGGTGAATAAAATATGGTTTCATGATATCATTTGATGCTCTCAAAATGTAGAATAAATGGATCACATACAATAAAATGTCATATCAATTTTGTTTTCTTTTTGTAAAAGAATATCAATAAATCATACTGTATTATAAAGGGTGTTAGACCTTATCATTCACCACATCACATTATGTTCATAAAACTGCAGTATTAGTATAAATACAATTCCAATTTATTAGAATTGGAGGACACTTTCTCAATTCTAACAGGCACAATTGGTATCACATTGAAAGAAACTAATTGCTCTCAAACCTCTGCTATACTGACAATATTTTATTTAATATCTCTATAACCACCATGGCAATAAAAGTTTATTGCACGGCCATGCATTGTCGTGGTTAATGGTCTGTTCGTGTTTCAAAAACTTATCTTGCTTCCCCTTACTTAAGAATGTCTTTTTGTCTGCAGATTCGAAATAATACCAATGATCAGATGATGTGGCTAATATTATGGAAATCTTGCAGCTCAGTTGATGTTAGGCCTATATCAAGGTCAAGGATATAACTCAAATTTCAAATATGTACTTAAAAGCCTTGCGGTGATAAGACTTCAAAAAATCGTGTTTTATCGCATATCGTGGTTATTCACGTACACCCAATGACACTTGACAGCTTCTTAAGTAATTTCATACTCATTTGACATTTCTCTCTGTCGGGGTCAAGGGCCATATGAATATTGCTAAACGGTTAAACCAAAATAGCACAGTATATCCAAGGCATATTAAATGAATAAGTTTGGAAATTGCTTACATAATATCATCATTCGAAACTGCTCTACACTGCCGTTTGACGCCTGCCTATTGGCGTCGCAAAGTTTGGCGATTTGGTTAGCTCCGACATCAAGCCGACTCAGATGACGTCACTTCCGCCGCTGCTGATTCGTTGCTGTGCTCGTCTCTGTGGTACCCGATGCAATTAAGGCACAACTAATCTCGTTTGGCCCCCACTCCCCGATGACTTCCTTATAAGCCTCCTCTTTCAATTTGGCTAATCTTTCTTCGTCCTCGCAGCAAGCTTAATCGGGACTGGCTTACATTGGACTAATGACGGAAACTGTGCCAGGATTTGAAGCCATTAGCCATGGAGCGAGTGGCTCTCACTATTGGGCGCCGTAGCCAGAGAAACAACTCACGGCTGCTCTGTGCATAGGCTCAATGCTGTGTCATAGATTTTTAATAGCAATTGGATAGCAATATTGCACTTGAGAATAATATAAGTTAGTGAAAATTGAGGAAATGATTTTTGTAGTGTATTCACTTTAACTCCCATTAACTCTTTCTTTCAATTAAAATACCTTAATCAACCTGCAAAGTAGAAAATGAAAAGTAAGATCACGCCAACTATACAATGTGATATACTGCAGGTGCAGATCCACATGGGGTCGTATTATATGCTCAATCATTCTTAATCCCCTTTTTCTTGTGCGTCCCAATTGGGGAAAAGATTTTTTTTAAAGGAGCGGGTCGTAGGGAGGGTCAGAGTACAGGATGAACTTGGTCCTGGGTCTCCAGTAGGGTAAATGTTTTATTCGCGAAATCATTAGTCAATGACAATCTAAGCATACATCTCTCATTTCTCAAATTTATAATTGTGTTATTCAATGTGTCTCACCAAATCTATTCAACAAAGATTTACCATAGTATAGTATTATGGACATTCCATGGGATTTTGGAATGTAGAAGAAGTCTCAAACTTTCTTTTGATGAAAACAGCTTTCAATATTCCAAGTAGAAGCTGAGATATTGGTTTCTGAATATGGTAGGTCGGACACCATAAATGTATCAAATATATAGATAGCAAAAAGTAACAAGCGAGGTACAATGGGTTACATAAAATGCAAGTAGTATGACACATAACTAGAACGAAATGCTATATATTTTGTTCTAATTAAGATATCTTTAAGCTGGTTTTTGCACAATGTACAACCCTTCCATTCTGATTTCCTAATTTCCTAATTTTATTACATGACCTAATTTCCATGGAAACTAATTAAATCATCTTAGCACAATATTTACTTTTGACTTCTTTCAACATCCTGGTAACCATGGCAACAATATGCACTTTTTTTCTAAATGCTGATAATATGATGACATACTAGGAAAGGTTCATCTCCCACTTCTAACACATGTTTTTCATTGATTATTATCGATTATTATCTGAAATTCCAGACAAAAAGACTGTGTATTGATATTCATGTACGTCACATTATCAATATCATAATCATGTTCAAAAACATTAATCAGCTGGAAATGGATGAAACATGTGTTTTTTAAATTGAAATTCAAGGTGTAATAAGCAATGTGGGCGAAATCTGCCAGGAGAATAAAATTCAATAAAGAGCACTCAACATAGATGGGTTATCTGATTTTTCCATAGACAAACAAATTGCCAGTTGTTACTATTTATTGTGGCTTACAAAGTATGGCATTCACGTGTGATGGGTTTACAGCACAAACACTGCAGCCAGTGTTATAATCGTGACCAATAAAGAGATATATCATATTTACTGACTGTTAAGAAAGGTTTAGAGGTAGATCTGAATAATTATCATCATATTTGGACGCTATCCTAATTGTATCAGTAGATGTATCTCACGACAAAAAAAAACACGATCCACCAAAAGCGTCCAGGCACCACCACGCACCCTTTGTGATAACCTCTGCCAGGCAATATCTCAGCGAACGTAATCACTCTTAAATTGAGTGTTAGATAAATCCATATTGAGAGATTATTGGTGCAATCGAATTTCACAAATTGACTACTTTATTATTAATGAACCTAGATGGATATTGCTGGGGAGGGGGTATCGTATAAGTCAGTAAAATTTAATATTGTCTTGGCGAAATAGCACTTATGGGAGGTATGTGTCTGTACTAAAGTGGACTAGGTTACGTTTGGTGCAGCAGTCGATTGGTCTGCACTTACCGCGGACTTGTTATTACTGTCCGACTGAATGCCAGCATTCTAGACTGACTAAAGTGTATCTTTGATTTTTAGTTTTTCACACTCAAAAATAAGAAAACAAAACACGCTTGCCATCATCCATCTACAGGAGTCTTATTGAAAGACCCACTGGTGGATATGTGCAGGATTCATTATTTGCCACACAATAATCTTCGGAAAACTTTACGTCCAATGAAAATAAAACAATAAAGATACGGGATTGGGAAAGGTATAATGTTTCTATGGTTCCATTGAGCAACAGCACTATTGCACTAATCAGAGTGGGAGCTATTAGTCAGAGTCCATTGATAAGCAGCATGCTAGTCGTAGACGTATTGATAATTATTGATTGGGCCAGAACGTATTGAACTTTGAGATCATAATATTAATGGCCAAAAACAAGGTGATTTGAAATCAAGTTTTATTGATATAAAAAAGAGCTGGAAAGTTCCATGTGAAATCCCACATGCCTAAGACCTGAACTTCAGCGAGCAAGATATTAGGTCTGAGGTATAGTTTAAAGATTATGCAAAACAGCATAAAAGATATCTGCATTGCTGATGTGAGTCAATGTTCAGATAAAGGGAGGATAGGACATTGTCTATACTTGCGACATCGCCTACACAAGCTGCACTATGCGAAAAAAAAGCCGGCGAATTGACCTAACTATGTACGTGTCACTTTATGGTTGTGTAAGTAGTGTATGGAAATGAGAATTTGGGGGTCGTCGCGAATATCATTACAGACGACGTCGTGTATACGCTGTCTATAGTTTAAGCGACGTTGCATACACTATGTCGCGCATATATAGCCGCTTCGGGAGGGGCGCCACAAAACATGAGTTGTATACAAGAAAAGGGTATGCGGCGGGCGCCCACGGAGATATCAAATGAAAAAATCTATGAATAGAAAGACACTTTCGTTACTTTAGCAATTCCACAATTGGTTAACTTAGTTTTTGGGAAAGACATAGCTGACTTTGCATCTATCTATCTCCTCCGTGCTAACTTTGATGTTTCGGAGAAAAACTGTTACAACAGTATGACTAACTCAATCAAAAATACAACCATAATACAATACTAATATTGACTATCTTTGAACTACTTATATATCCCATCATGTATACAATGAGTTAGACAAGAGGTAAGAATTTAGACGCAGATTCGAGTATCTATCTAGAATCAGTGCGCCTGTGTTACTTGTCGATAGGTCAATATAGTTCTGAATGAATGGCTTTTGTAATACATGTACCTGCAGCTGGTACCTCATGAAACCTTAAAACAAGGTGTCTGGGTTGAAAGTGTTGTCTTCTGAGTGTGTTTTGCTAGAGCAAAGGCACGTCTTGGAGAAAGATTTATGATGAATCAACTTAGATAGGCCTCCTCATTTGGGAAGTGTTTACTTAATTAAACAGGCAAATTTACCACCCCCAAAAAAAGAGACCTGTCTGACATTCATAATCACGAATAATTCAGGTGTATTGTGCAGGAATCAATACTTGGTACTGAACGAGCAACCAGGGTGGTGGAAGCGGCGCCGGGCGGTAGGTGCGCCGTATCGGACGTTGGGTGGCAGTGGAGTCGACTCCTCCAGTAGTAGCCTCACGCTCCTGGAGACCACTCACGTCAACAAAGCCATAACTGACATTACTCTCCTCTAGGCGAGGGACCCCAGCCAATAGCCTCCAGTGGATAGCCTCCAGTGGCGAGTGCGAGAAGAAGGATAGACTCTTTTTTAATAATATTTGTTATCAATACAGATGTTTGAGGCTTCTCCAGGGTGTGTCCCCCGACTAGACGGAGCCTAGGACATGTGCCATTCCCGGCTGGTGTAGGACCCACCTACTCCAGGATGTGGGAGCCTCCTGGAGAGGATTACCCTAGTCTCCAGATCATCCACCTACGTCGTCAGGATCAGCCGGGAGGTGCCCCCGCGGGCGGAGGTCCCATCCCTCCACTAATAGGATTATTCTGAGGGAGGGACCGGCGAATTAAACATATCACAGAAACAGGACCAATTCATACTATATCCAATACTCGGCTATTGCCTTGTTGGATTTAGGGCAATAGAAACAGGAGGGCGCAAAGATTCGGAACACAGTCCCAGTCAAGTGCGCAATTTAAACGAGGTAATTCGTCGACTACTTTATGACTATACTTTATTTTCTTTTACGTCCATCGTGTTTTCATTGTCTAATGATAGCCATACTATCAACAGTCTACATCCCACCTCTTTACCATTGTTAACATTGAAAAAAGTTCTATCGTGGAAGACCTAACAAAGAATCAATAAAGATGTATATTTTACTGATATTAAATCGGTAAACAGGTAAAGTTATTATTGGCAGGTATTAAGCAGGTTGGGGCAACGACGGGAAAAACGGGACGTCCCGTTTTTTCAGGATGCAACCCTTTAAATCATTTAAAAATATTCCATTTTTATTTTTTCAATTTTGAAATATGACCCTAAAGGACAGATGATTATTTGGTTAAATTAAAATCGAATTTCATCTTTAAAATAATCGTTTAAAGGTATTTTAAAAGTTTGCCTGAAAAAACGGGACGTCCTGTAAAAACGGACCACAAAACCGTCCCGTTTTTTCAGGACGGTCCGTTTTCTTGGTATGATTTTTGTAACTTTTAAAAAATAAAAATCAATAGAAAAAAAATGCAACGATAGAATTTGAAAATGCAACAATCATTTTGATGGAAAAGATGTGTATTTTCATTACAAATAATTTTTGAATTTAGCAAACTCCTGCTTTTCTGAGCATTTTTATTCTTGTACAAATATTAATTGTGACATTTTATTTATGAAATTGTCAAAATGGAAAATGTCATGTAATTCATGTTAAATACATAATTTCACAATTTTTGTATTTTGGATATGCAGAAGCATTATATCATGTGTATCTTGTATGTCATTTATGTGTAAATTCATTTACAATATCTAGATAATGCACTTTTTCATAATTTCCTGTTATTACAGGACGTCCCGTTTTTTCAGGACGTCCTGTTTTTCAGTAGTATCCCCAACCTGTTAAGTGATGAGAAATGTATGAGTTGAAAATTGCTATTAACCTAGGAGTCTTGTTGCAAAGCATGCAGGTAGATTCACAGTCAGTTATCCATTACCTGATTACTAGATTATAGTGTTAGCCCTCCCATACTGTCCAAATTAAACCATACACTGTCCCTTTCTATTTACAATGAATACCCAAGAATGAACATTTTGAATGCATTATTATAACAAATAAGTGCTGCTCCAGTTCAAGATAAGTTGTTTACTATTAGGAATAATAGTTATTCTCAGATATAGCTTTAGATCCAGGGCAACTGTCTGAATGTTAATCATAATGTTTAGGGTAGGTTGCCAACATCATGGACTTTCAAGTCAAGACAAAATCCA
This sequence comes from Lepidonotus clava, assembly GCA_936440205.1. NCBI lineage: Eukaryota > Metazoa > Annelida > Polychaeta > Phyllodocida > Polynoidae > Lepidonotus > Lepidonotus clava. The sequence goes on from OW387135.1 coordinate 30,165,135, forward strand.
ACTTATTTTGCCAACAAGAGCAGAAATGACCTCGTTTATCACAAACTATTGTTTTCACAATAAAACTAATAAGCGGTCTAGACAACTTAAATAACTTCAATTAAAGGTGTATTAGGATAAAGGTCACTATGAATGTTAAACCGTGATTCATATTTAGACAATTATACCTGCTTGGCAAGGAACGAGCAAAATGAGAGGCTATAATTCAGCAGACTCTAAAAGTGCAGAGAGTTATATTTACAGTAAGGTTGTATTAGCCCCAGCATTGAGTAGCCTAGAGTCGATAAACACATTCATAATAAAACAGAGCTCGCAGTAAACATCCCTAAACAGTAACTATAGTTGGCGAGATCGTCACAAGGTTGTCTTAGGTGTCTCTATAGCAGCAGGCCAAACGCACCTTTTTGCATAAGGCCGGGTGAGATTTATCATTAATCATGCATGCATAGTTATTACAACTAAGTGCCTAATATTCATTTAACGTTAATGATCTCAAGTATTAATTTCTATGCTCACGCTGGATTTACCGTAGATGTGGGATGGCCATTTGAAAATGTTCTCGATCTTAACACTAATATCTTTAATCGTTGGACAGGGTAGACTTATTGCCCTAGAATTTTTTTAAATAGTCCAAGCTTAATTTTGGCCTGATCATTAAATTTAGTCAGGTTGACTAAGTCAATAGTTACCTACTTTGAATATTTATGGTGATTGTAAAATTAATATTATACCGCCCAGTTTTAATTATCACGATATTTGTAAAATCAATATCAATTATTGATTTTACAAATATCATGAATATTCAAAATGCCTTAACTTTCGACAGAGACGTTAATTTGACTTAACATTTTTCAGCGTTCTTCTGATAAACAGTCAATGAATTGATTTGTAATATGATTGTCTTTATTATCCGAAGTTAATATGAGTATATTTGGCATAATTGAATCATTATCTAATTGAACAGTTTTCAACTACAGTTTTTCACTTACGTCAGAAAGAAACAGCTATTGTAAACAGAGAGGGGTTTGTGAGAGAAATTGCCATGCTCAAATAACCGTATCTTAGCTTCTTAAAGTAGTATCTGTTAAACTCTTCCAGGGGATTATAGATAAAAGCCTCAATAGAAATTAAGCTTTCTAGTGCGCAAACCATTTTCAAAAAATCCTTCTGAAAAGGTGAGATATGGTTGCATATAACTCCCTACCTTTTGTACATAAGAAAAACTCAACGCCTATTGTCCTGAAGGTAACTGGAAAACTCGGGCCACAGTAGAACTCAGGCCAGGAGAACTCGGGCCACTGGAGAACTCGGCCCGATGATGTTTTGACAGTTCCCAACCCACAAATTGGGAAATAGGGATGAGTAAGCCATTTAGGCATGAATTCTAGATATCTTTTAGAAGAGAGGGATATATTTATTTAGTTTGCTTTGCATTAGAAAGAATGTTCGAGCTTCACTGGACCAAGTTCTCCAGCGGATTCTCAGATTGACTAAGTTAAAATAAAATTATTGGGGACTTGCTTCGGTTAGTCACATTGGTCACGACTGTAGTTGATTCAAGCCCCATTATGATGACTATACACGTTAGATATTATTTTCTTATTCTTTTTTTATATTCTTTTTTACATGTATGCATGTAAAACAAACGCCTAGCCAGAGACAACAAAAAAACAGCCCAGTGGGTGTATACAATGTGACTGGTTAGGGAAAGAGCATTCTATTTCAATTTCAGATTGAAAATAAGGTAGGCTTTATTTTGATAGTGCCATAATTAACAATCACAAGTGTAAGACACCTAATGAACATATATTAATCGACAAAAGTAAATCGACAAAGGTTCAGCTACTGAAGGGAGGGAGTGTTTTCCAGTGGTCCATTACTCTCTTTATAGATTAATCACTATTTGGATCTTTGAGAGCTTTTGAGGTTCCTGCTTTGCTCTAGGCTACCTTTTACCTACTACAAGCAACTCTCTTATAATCTCCAGTGGAGGGCTTGGCTATGACGTCATCCGGAAATCTTAAACCTCGAAACAGAAAATAAACTCTTACTGATTATGAATAGTAACAGCAGGGTAGAAATTTACTCTCATTCCTTTAAGGAAAACCTTCTTTGTACACACATATAGCAGGTTGGGGCTACGACAGGAAAAACGGGACGTCCCGTTTTTTCAGGACGCTGTACTGACGCGGGTGGCCAGTCCATGTTTGGGCAGCATGACGTGAGCTTAGAAGCGCACGTGTAAGCCAATGTTTCACTTTGACAGTAGTGAAATGAGGGAGGAGTTAAGGTGTGACGTACCACCATATAATAATGTGTTCCGCTCTTAGCTAGCCAGAGTAGCTGCAAGCACTGTGTGAGTAAACATCCTGCGAAGGTTGGACCTTTAATCTGCAGTCTAGGTTCTGGAGAGAGGCATATAGAAATTGTGTTAGAGCGCGGAGCGTTGACTGAATGTGTTTGAGGGAACTCTAACCTCGGGACTGATCATGGTCAATCGAGTTCTTGTCACGGAACGACTAGACATTGGATAATAAACAACAAATCCTTTCACAACGAGTGTTCACGTCTTACATGATAAGGGAACTATAATTATGTATTGGACGACCGCAGTCGACGAGGAGGGAGACTGCGAATGGAGCTAGCTATTATCTATACAACGAAACAACACAAACACGCATTAACTTTAAACGGATAATTAAACCTCTATAGTTCAACGCAACCCTGTAAATCCTTTAAAAATATTCCATTATTATTTTTTCAATTTTGAAATATGACCCTTTATAACAAAAGATTATTTGGTTAAATTAAAATCGAATTCTATCTTTAAAATAATGGTTTAAATGGTTTTTAAAAGTCTGCCTGAAAAAACGGGACGTCCCATAAAAAACGGATCACAAAACCGTCCTGTTTTTTCAGGACGGTCCGTTTTCTTGGTATGATTTTTGTAACTTTTAAAAAATAAAAATTCATAGAAAAAAAATGCTACAATAGAATTTGAAAATGCAACGATCATTTTGATGCAAAAGATATGTAGTTTCATTATAAATAGTTTTGGATTTTAGCAAACTCCTCGTTTTCTGAGCATTTTTAGTTATGTGAAAATATTAATTGTGTAATTATTAGTTATGTAATTTTCAAAATCAAAAGTGTTATTAAATTCATGTTAAATGCAGAATTTCATAATTTTTGCAGCTGACATATGTAGAATTATCATATCTTGTTTGTCTTGCGTATCATTGATGTATAATTTCATCTAAGATAATTAGATAATACATTTTTTCATAATTGCCTGTTTTTTCAGGACGTCCCGTTTTTCCAGGACGTCCCGTTTTTCAGTAGTATCCCCAACCTGTATAGGTATGCCATGATGTCCACTGTTCGGAGTGTCGATCATGCATCACTTAGGAATGTACATGCATGTAAAACAAACGCCTAGCCAGAGACAACAAAAAACGGCCCAGTGGGTATATACAATGTGACTGGTTAGGGAAAGAGCATTCTTGCACTAGTTTTCAGTCCTCCTTTCGAGATCAATATTTCACATACATTGGTACTGCAAAACAGAGCAAAATAGCTTGCGAGTAGTTAACAGACGGCAAAGATACAACAATGGAAAGTTAAGTGGTCTTCCATTAGGTACGTCAACACATTAAATGATCCAGATCTAACCCCACCCTCCTTGGGCTCAAATACGCATTTGATTTTTACAGGAACATAAGCAAATTTTCAAAATGTGGCCCCTACATTGTGACATATAATCATATATTTCTTATTATTACTACAATATTCTTAAAACAGTCCTTAGTCTTCCATCTACGGTTGAACCTCTTGAATAACTTCTCTCATGATGTTCACAGAATGGTCTTATCGATTCTCCCTCTGTATACCGCTGCAGCTCATTCTCTGAACACCTTGGGCCTCGGGCCACGCTCAATTGTCGGCTTTACGGGCAAGGGTCCGGCAAATTAAGTTACAGCCATGAGCCCATCTGCGAGTGGCGAGTATATGCCATTTAGGTATGCATTACCTGACTGCGGCAGCACCTCTTCTGACAAAGCCTTCACCTCTGGAGCCATAGATTTAGAAAGGTGCCTAATATGGGGAATATCAACCGACGTTAGGTCTCCGTAGTTCTCAGTAGAATTGGGTGCAGTTAAAAATAAAAGAATTCGGCTAATTGCTCTATCTTTAACCATTTTGACCCCACCAGAAACGTTCATAAATTGCTGTATTTCCCCAGGATTTTCCCAAATTTTCAAAGAAATTTCCAGTCATTCAATGCAGGTGAGCTATTTCTAGATTCTGCTAAACGTTACTAAAATACAATGGAGACACATGGTTTTTAGAAAGGGATAGGGATCGAATCTGATTATCTTTCATTTGATATATTGGACGTATTTGTATTGTTAGTCCTCTTGGAATTGTTCTATTTTACAAAAAAAAAAACGTCAGAAAAAAGTCAGAAAACTGTCAGAAAACGTCAGAATTACGGGCGGCCACGGCCGGATTGGGGAAAATAATTATACAGCCACAGGTGGCTACGGCCACGTTGGGGTGCATAAAGGGTATGGAACATTGTGAGAATGCCAGGAATGGTTGGGTAAGTGGATAATGAAATCAACCATCAGATTTTTTCAAAGAAAACCACAACTTCCATCATAAGGCTGATTTTCTGGGCTCTAGATATCTAAATATTTTGTGATTCTTTCTTTATAGTGTATTCAAAGAAGGTAACGTATAATTCACTATAAGAACTTGTATCATAGTCAGTAAGCAGTCACGAAGGGAGACTTGGTTGACGTTATATTGAAGTGAAACTGCTGGATCTGGTCCTGTTTATTGGATCTATTCAGGAGTTTGTTTCTGAGAATTCAATGTCCGGTTTCTGGTTTAATTAAAAGAGAAGCACTTCGGGGCATCCCTATTCAAATCGACAGATACTTTAACTAACCTGTCTGGATGGGTGTAGAGATTCCCACGTTAAGTGTGAATCTTAACAGCTTGGGACCAGCCCCCAGCCGCTTACCCTCTGCCCCAGCGGTCCATACCCCAGTCGCCACCTTCCAATATAAGCTACTGACAAAACAGACAACAACTCCTTCAACACTACCCACTTTCCCGATCAATACACTACACGGACTGGAAAACTGCTTGATCTTTTTTCCCTACACCTCAAACATACAAACATTCAGGCGTCAAATGTAGCAGATGCAGATTCTATCACAAGTAGCAATAATCATTCTAATTAGAGCGCCTGCAGCGCCTGCAACATTTTATACGCGAATCGAATTTCAGGAATATGATGGTTGTAACATAAAGGCAGCTGGGTGTTTTTAGCTGTGTTTTTCTTTCAAGAGCCGGAGTCCTGTTCCCGAGCGGCCTTCCACCTCAGAGGACATATTTGACAGCCGCCTATAATGATGACGGGGCCGGCGGGAAGAGGCAGGGGCCGGGAGGGGTTTGGGGGGACGGTTTGGGGGACGGGAGAGGGTCCATTCCAGGCAAACCGTGATTGCCGCAGCAAGTCTGCTGATATCGACTCCCCACTGTATAACTCTACAGGGCCGAGAAAAGTGCCTATTGACACTGGAGGCCGGGTTATTACCTCTCTGCCCACGTTACCTCGGGTAACGGCAGGCGGGTCAGATGCGTGCTGATTAATTATACACAGCTTTAAGGCGGAAACCAAGCACTGGTCTTATCAAAAACCAAGGCCAAATCAAAACAGGCTTGCCCCGCGTCAGCTAAAGCCTCCCTTCCCCCCGCAGTGCTTTTCCAAGATTTAGCTATTGATCGATGTTTGTATTACTTTCTCGTTGATACTGCTAGAGGTCCCAACCTGGATAATGAATGGCAGAAATATATAGAGTCATGTACTTATCGGGAACCATTGAATTAGAGAGGCCATTATAATCTCTCTGATTGAATCTATAATACTGCAACGTCACAACATTATGTGACAAGAACGAGTAACAAAACGTCGCTGTTATGTCATAATAATTTCACACTTTTGCATGAGGGGGTGAGTTTATCACATCAGCGTCATCTTTATGAAAAGATGTTGGTTAAAAGAGAATCAAAAGAGAATATAGTTAACATATTAGAAGAAATACAATCTCAACCCTTTAATCCATGGTGCACCTATGCTTCATTTCCCCAATCCCACTGAAGCCACCCGGGAACTAAACAATTGCTCTCTCCCTAACTTTTCCATATTTTTCCATGTATATATAGGACGTATGGATGAGTTATCAACATATTAAAACGGCCAAAGTATCGTTTGACAGCTGATTCAATTCTCTAATTAATTCAACAAACCATCTCTCTACAGTGCAAATTGATAGGTGTGCAGTTTGGTCAGTCTTTGAACAGTTGAACACCCTGAATTACAAAGAATTAGGGAATTCCAGAGGGAAATCTAGGAAAATCCAGCAATTCATGAATGCATTCTATGGGGAGCAAGATGAACAATTGCTTTTGATTACTCTGGGATAGTCACACCTTTTTTCATGTATTCATGCGATTAACAGTGCGGTCACTTGAAAACTAATATCGGAAATCAAGGTTAAATCATTTTGTATTCTGTCCCCAAAAATATAATGATAACTTTTTTTGACAGCCGTAGAGATTGTACCTGACTTATGTGTTATATATTGGAAGGTATAAAAAGGAATATGGGGGTCTCCATACAATTTCAGTCCAATCATAAAGTAATGCGATTATCATGTTTATTTGAGTTTCCATTATGAACTAAGACTTGGCACTTTGTAATGCCTCTTTTATTCCCGTCTTCACAGGGCGTATCGTGACGACGACTCACTGACCCGTGACGGGCGGCGGCCCGGCCAGTCGACGCGCTGAGGACGACGCCCACCAGCCCGACGGCGTGCCGCTCGCCGCCCCCCGCCTGCCGCCGGTTCACGCGGCGCCTGGCCAGCTCCAGCGCCCTCCTGGATTCCCAAAGTGACCTCCGCTCCCTGGCCTCCTCTCCCTCCTCCTCCACCACCAGCCTCCGCCGCTGCGCGTCGCCTGTGGTCGCGCAGGCCGTGGGCGGCGCGCGCCAGGTGGCCGACCGCCACAAGCGGAACCGGAACCAGGCCAACGCGCGCTTCACCACCACGTCGCAGGCGTCGCACAAGGTCGCCTCGTCGCCCACCACGCAGCAGCAACACCACAATGGCGACATCTTCGGCGCGCGGCGCGGCGAGCACCGGAAGGACATCTCGGCCAACGACAACGGGTCTGTGCCCACTTCCGGTGGCGAGAAGAAGAGCGAGAAGTGTGACGGGGAGTCGGCCAGCCCGCAGCAGGGGGGCCTGCTGCTCAAGGCCTACTACCTGTGCACCAGTCTGGGCAGTGTGGTGGCCGTCATCTTCATGGTGATCGCCTTCGCCACCCCTTACTGGGAGCACATCCGCTATGAGCGGGACAAGGTGGTGGCGGCCGCCGACAAGGACCCCGACTTTACCGTCGCCTTCCCCGCCAGCGGGGCCGGCGCCGGGGACGACGGCTACTTCACCGTCACGAACGTTGCCGCCATCTTGGCCGCCGCCACCACCACGGTGAGGGCGGCGACGGCCGGGGCAGACAGTACGGGGGGTACAGGGGTGGTCGTCAACGGCACGTCCATCCCCGCCGTCATACACATACCCATGAGGAAACTCGGCGGACTTTGGTCGACCTGTGATACCATTCCAGGTAGGTCAGCTCTATGGCGAATATAAGTGCAATAATATTATGACAGTAAAGTCCCTTGTTTCGGCATTTTAGTGGATTATCTTCCTATAGGATATTATAGGTTTGGGTTTTCTGAATCTCCTTGTTAAAATGTTTCTACCCCGTTGAATTGTCACCTTTGAACTACAGCATTAGTGAAGAGTTACAACATAAATTGTTTGGTTGCATGTGTTTACATCGAAATCGCCCACGCTAAGATTGAATTATTACATTTTACTCTGATTGGAACGTGCCAATGGTCACCCAGAAGCGAGTTGACATTAGTAACTTTAGTAAACACTCCAATCAATGCTCTGCAGCTGGCACCTGCGCCAAAAATAACACGGCAAATAAGAGAATCCCAGCATAATAGTGGAACATGGGGCGATACAATGGGACCAACGTATGAATGCCTGTGCCTAGCCAATTCTCGAATGTCCCGACACTTAGTAGATCTATAATGCAGTTTGGCAGTATGAATTATAGTATGGGGTACTTTGCCTTCATCAAACATTGAGACATATCCATATACATTACACTGAGCAGCGTTTGAGAATTTCATCCTAATTAAGAAGCAAATCACGTCAAAGAGATTACATTGAAATCTATTCAGGAAATAGGGTCTTCATAAGACACTCAGAAGTTCATATGATCTCAAATAAGTCTATAGAAGATAAACCCATGTAGCCATCATTAATTTTGTGCATGTATACAATTCCCATTTCTATATACTACTTACACCATCATATATTGCCGCGTATACAATTATGTCGAATGTATGGGCAGCGATGTTTGCCAAACGGGCGATATAACTATTGCAAGTAGAATTCAAGTTATTGCCAGGCTTATCGTCTCTTATGAAACTGAAGCAACTAACGTTTAGAAATCTTGTACAGTTGCAATATCTTGAACTGCATGCAGGTACTTATTATCTGATTATCTTGAAACATTGCAAATTTCTACGATACGTTTATGTGAGTTTAATAGAGTCTACTTTCTAAAGCAGATAGCATGGCTCTGTAATCAAGAACATAATATATGCATGCGAAGTCCAAAATATGAATGATATTTTATCAGAAAAATGTCTTGGAGAACCATCTAGTAATACGTATGTATTAATCTGGTACATATTTTGACCAATGACAATTTATTATCAAGATTCCGTGGTACATGAAAAACTAATGGGACATGTATTGATATTGTGCGTTTAAAGTTTAGAAAGTAAAATAAGTATACATGCATGCATATAACTTAGAATTCTTACAGAAACAGACATCTTACATTCATAAGTAGATGCAAGCAATGTTGCACTGTTTCAATTCCAAAGATGTACTGCTGCAGTATTGTGCACCATTGAATTCAAGATAATGCAACGGTGCACATTGCTGTTTCAGTACAAAAAAATACATCTTGTCTTTAACCTGATTCAGAATGGCTAGGATAGGAAATGCCTCCAAAACGTATACGTACGTTTTGATACGTCTCTCCTCGTTTGGATGAGGCAGTGTGACAATATCAAAATCCCTTACTAGAGATAACAAGACACAGAGAATACCCTCAGCAGCCAATTCGTGGGACTCCTTTTAATAAGGTATAGCTATTTCCATGCCAATATCATAATTATGTTGCCTGTTTTTTTGTTTTTGTTTTTTTTATTAATCAAAATCAACTTCAGGCCTGTATCAATCAATAACATCTTAATGTGCTAAACATGGGTAATTCGGATTAAATAAGTACATTTTCATCAACTTCATGATTTTCTGTGACTAACTTTGTCATTTTGACAGGTATTTGTCAGTGTCAAACTTGGTAATTTGGTTATTTCATTTTGACATCGAAAACGTAATCAAATTCTGATTAGCAGACTGTATGGCAAGGTTAGAGGGATTCATTCTTTCAGTAAATTATTGGCGAAGTTCAAATCTACAATGTTAGCCTTTTCGAACCGTAACAGATCATCAACTCATGCTTACAATGTGCTTTAAGAGAAATTGCAAATTGAATAATTAGGCCCATACTCACCACATACATAATTGTCATTTTATCTACACAAAGGCCATGAAGAATAACATGTCGCACAGTTCGGCATTGCGTCTGATTTCTCCTCAGTCGATGTGTTCAACACGCATGCGTCAACAAGGGCTCCGTGTAGATCGATGTTTCGCCGCCAGGGGGCCGGGGGTGAACAAACAAGGGGGGGCTTTCCACTGCGGCAGTATCAATGACCACCCTAGTTTGTACACAAAGTCCAGCCCAAACTGACAAACCTTTTCATTCTCGCCGCTTTGTTTGGGACCCGCCCGCTCTGAGCCGCAGATTAATGCGCAGGAAATTATTGCCGGACGGTGTTTGTCGGACCAAGTTGATTTTTCCGGTTTTTCAGCCCGAGTCCGGCTTTCCCGCGGCTTTCGACATAGTGTTTCGGGAATCACTGCCACTGGGCGGCGGATAAAGCGTCCAGTCAGCGAGAATCAAGACGACTTGGTAATGGGAGTAAATAGAACTGTGGGCCTAGGAAGGAGTTTGGTACTTGTCTGGGAACTACCCCCAGCTCGGACCCAAACTGCCTATTAGAAACGATCGAGGATTGTTGTGGCAGTGACACTCATCTCAGGCATATCCTTGTTCAGCGAATACGTACATCTGTCCCACATACAGGGGGTGGGGGTTGGCAGGGGTGGCGGGCCACCCCCCAAGAAGGAAATTTTTTCAAAAAGTTCCACCTCTCCTACAAAATGTATTGTAAATTACCTCAAAATAGGAAGGAATTTTCTGAAAAGTTCCACTTGTTACTCCTCGCCACCCCCCTTTTTAAGATTGATTTATTGAAGTTATTACCAAAAGTTCCACTTGTTACTTCTCGTCCCCCCCCCCACCCTCCCAGCAGAACCTGTATACAGACTGCCAGCTTTTGACAGAAAGTGTTTTCAAGTCAAACCTTCTTTCAGTGGAGTGGACTTGCCTTCGCAGAATCGCGGTCTTTTGTAGCTGATGACAGACAGATTCATTGACCTGCTTAATTTGAAGGTGAATATATCCATATAGCTGAGCCAGACTGACATTCTAGCATTGCTGACAGTATGGTATACCCCACGGTCGATACCTATTGATTGTCTCCTGAATCGACATTTTAATTAAAGAGCCCTAGAAAATGAAGAATTGCAGAGAGTAGGTTGCTGTAGTGGATTTGTATCTTCAAAGAATACATAGAGATATGTCAATATGTGGTGAGCCTGTTTGGTAAATTATGCATTGTTTGTCAGCAACCGTGTGTATTGTGTTTATTGTACATGACGAGTTCTAGAAATTAACGTTATTTTTACCAATTTATTCCAAATTGATACCTTAAACCTCGAAAATATTATTTCCAATACGAATAAATAGAGTAAATAAATGGCATATTTTATAGCTGTGAGAGAAGATTTGCTATTCGAATAGTCGGCCGCTGTAGGTGACGATAACAGAGCAGTATGGACGGAAACATTCTTCCTAAGTAGATAATATTTCCGAGAAGTTTTCATAGTGTAAATATTTTTTGTTGGCGACTAATGTGACTCCCACCCGGGCAAACTCATTGGACGTGTATTAATAATGTTATCAACAACTAGATAGCTAAATATTGGGGAAACATTTTTTCGGACATAATTATGTTTCGTCTACCAAATGCACCAATCTTGTTCCCAAAATGTGTACCTTGCAGTTTAAGCCAGTAGCACAAATCTAACATATGTCAGGAGCCCCGTATATGGTTTTATGAAAACGTAACTGGAGAAATATGCGATGTCGAATTAATTATGAAGACCTTTAGTCGACCGTGCCAATTGGTATCATGCTGCCGAACGTCCAATTAAATTTTTATTGTTGATGGTTCTACCAATTTCCTCATGTGTAGAAATTATATGAGTTTGGTAGCACCCATAATACTCTTTTCATACATTAAGCATTTAAGTCATGACACATTGTAAGTACCAGGTGTTTACTCTGAAAGTTGATTTCCATCAGAACCTATCACGTGAAAAGGAGCTCGTGCGTTATAGTAGACCTTAGATAAAACGGAAAACAAAAGGGTTGCTATATATCCATGATAATGTGACGTTCTCTGGTAAGTCGGGGTTGCCGATTCTTACAACAGAGGAACGTGGGGGTTGTTCGGGTCTCGGGGCGGACGGGGAATCCGGGCCAAGAACCGAGATGTGTTTCTAGAGTCGTGCCTCGCGCACGAGGGGGGGCTGAGCGAATCGATCGGGAATCGGCACTCGATGTCAACGGAGGACTGCGGGGGAGGGAAATTATGGTAGGGGTACGGGTCGGCCGGGGTTCGTCTCGCTCTATCTCCCAGACCAGCATTCACCCCGACCGGGCGGTCCACCCCTGAGTTCCGGTCCGCGGGGGCGACGGGCCGACGGTCGCCTATTGTTTGGTAGCGTGGGGCCGAGCATGCCGCGCCCTCGTCCCCGCGGACTTCGTTCCTTCGTTCCGTTCCCCATGTCTTTGTGCCATACTACGCCTCGGTTTCCGGGACTACTTCGGGCCTTCGTGCCTTACTCCGTTCCCTCGTTCCTCGTTCTTCGGGCCGTCGGGCCCCTTACCCTGTGTTTCTACTACCTATCTCGAGCTTCGACTGTTTTGTCCTAACTTCTGCTTAATTACTCTGATCGGCTCATCTTTAGCGGTTGTTTCAGGAAAGAGGACACGTCTGGACACCAGGAGAACTGTTAAAGAACTCTGTTTATTCGGGCCTCACCGCCCCTTTATATACTAGAGAGGTCAGCCCTGATTGGCTGCTTTCGGTCACGTGACCTACAACTGACGTCACTTCCGGTTTATATTTTCCGTTTCCGGTTTACATTTCACTTCCGGTTTACATATTTCCGGGTTTCGTTCCTTTACATTTTCGTTCCTTACATATTCGTTCCTTACATATTCGTTCTTTACATATTCGTTCTTTTACATATTCGTGCCTCTTTTTCAGGCTTTCTATACTTTCGTTCATTATTACATATTCGTTCCTTTACATCTATTTCGTTCTCTTACATATTTTTCGTTCTCTTACATATATTTCTACTATTACCTTATTTCTATTATTTTGACCTCTATGTATTTTGGATGAATAGCCGTTCATCACACCCTCCCGCACCTTCTTGAAAGGTGGGAAAACACGTTTTACAAAATTTCAAAACAGTTCATACAGCAACGACAACAGAACATACTCTAGAACCAGAAACATTTCAATCCTACGCTCCTTATCGGTAGAGGAGGAGGTGTCACCCTCTGTCCTCCCCGGTCTACTTCGGAGGGCCCCCGGGGCCTATCCGGCTAATTATTATTTCTCTTCTTTCTTCGTTTTTCGTTCTTCGTTTTTCTCTCTTCTTAGTGAAAGTTCATATAATTCGTTTTATATATCCTAGTCTCTTTTTATCTTCGTCAGAGTTCTTATCCTGGATCTATTAGGACCCGTTCTACACCTCCTCTTCTTTTCTCGGGACTTTCTTGACCTTTTTCCACTTCTTCTTTCGCGACGGCTCCTCCGCCGGGCTTCCCTGCGTCGGGGGCCTCTTGAAAGCGAGCGGCTCCTCTTCCTCTTTTACTTTCAGACGTTGGTCGTCGGACGAGCTCACCAATTCCACCACCTCAGCCCCCGGCGGTATTCCTGAGCAACCCGGCTTCGGGGCGGGTGTGGATCTCCCTCCTTTTCCTCTGCCCGGGAGTCCTCGTCCTCTCGGTTCCCGTGGTTCTCCCTGGGCGTTTAACTTCTTAATTCGGCTCTGTACCAACCCTGTTATTTGGTCTGGTGTCAGAAGTGGTTTCGGGTTGACCACGGCTCGGCTCGCGCTTCGCGGCGACTCGGTGGCTTCCTTCCGCACTCCTTTCGCGGCCCTCCGAGGGGAACGACGCGTGGGCGTCGATCGTTCCGCTACCTCGGCCAGGGGTCCCTTCCCTGCTGCTTTGGCTGCTTGGGCTCCCTCGCCGGCCTCGTCGGCCTCTGATCCTTCTTCGGTTGCTACCTGCTCCGGCTGCTCGGCGTCGCTGTCATCGGACCCTCTCGACGCCCTCGGGTAGTAAGGTACGCGGATATGCCGTCGCGGCCTCTCCGGTGCCTCCTTATCCACCGCCCTCTCAGGGGGTTGAAACCCCTCCGGATGGCGCACCGCGTAGTCCCGTTCCATGTTGGCTACCCGGGCCGCCGTTTCATCCCCAGTAGCGAAACTGGTGTACGGCGGTCGTCCTTTCGGGTCCAAGGCGAACGCCGCAGCATACTCCAGCCTCAGAAGGGGGTCTTGCTTCGGCATCCCCCTCTGCAGGTTCCCTTCGTGTGAGTCCGTCATGTGCTTCTTCCAGTCCTGGTGTGTCGAATAGGCTCGATTCGAACACACCGGGCACATGTAGTACTGCTTCCGTAATCCATCGTGCTGGCCTTTAATATGCTTGACCAAGTGCTTAAACTCCTTTCCGTGGCAATGTCCTTCCCAGCACTGTCCGCTCATCGTGTCCGTTTTCCGGGCTTTCGGGGCTCGTTCCAATCCTGAAGCTCGTCCCGTCAGCCTTTTCCGTTTTTGTCTCGTGGTGATGCTGCTCGTCTCGCTTCTCTGCTTTTTCTCTTGTTTTCTTCTCCTTAGCTCAGTCTGCTCGTCTGCGATTTGATGAATCCTGATCGGCTGACCAGAATGACCTGCTCCGGCGAGCGCTCTGCCTTTTATAGCCGCCGCAGGCGGAAGTGGGCGTGGCCTGCGCTAGCGACCCCTAGCGTCAGACTCACCATCCACTTCTACGGTGGCGCCCCCTACTATTTTCCGGTCCCCGGGGCCCGCCGCTGGTCACCGCCTCGCCTGCTTTTTTTACCTCGCAGCCCTTCGCCCGTCCACGCGTTTTTTTTCCTAGGCCTTTTATTGCCCCACCGGACGTCCTCGGTCTTTTCATCCTCCGTCGCCTTCTCTTGCCTTTTTCATCTTGGCCCTCACAGTGCTTCCGCACACTTCCCGGAGAACACAGGGGCTCGACGTTATCATCTCCTCGCCGCCGCCCCGTTCTCTTTGTCCTCTTTTACTCCTTTTACGACCTACTTTAAAGCCCGTCCTCGTTTCAGGCCTCGCCTTTTACAACCGTCCGTTCGTTCCTCCGGCGTTCCCGAGAGTGCCGCATCTACTCTCCTCCGGTCTCCTGGACGCTGTAAAGCGGTATTACCAAGTCGGCATTACTTCAAAAGTCTTCACCAGCTTGCCACCGGGTCTGTCTTCTGTTGTAATCCAACCATCTTTTCCACGCTGTGGTTCCTCCGAACTGACCGGAAAGCGGCTCCGTGGGACTACTTTAGACATTCGGGCCGTCGTGGCTCCCAAACGCCGTTTTTCGTTCCAACCCCGCATTTCCCACCTATATTACATCCGCAAGAGAACCAATCTTCAGCTAGGTAGCAAATCTCTACAGCCTAACGACCTGCACTCCTACTGTAGTGGTCAACGCACCGCCCCGACTCAATGGCCCCAGGTTGATCAGTCCTTTTTGGCCAAAGCCTTTTTGTGTAGCGCCGATTTGGTCGTTCCCTTGGTCCTCTTCCACCTGCGGAATCGAGACACGAAAACGACTTCATCACAAAAAGGGGTGCCCCGTTTCCTTACGTGCCCTAGCGCGCCCCACCCCAAGCATTTACTGTGCAGCCTCGTATCCTTGCTGGTCAGCTACCATCCAGGCTGGCGCAGCGTGTCCTCGGTAGGGTTCCAGGCGGTCCACATGGACTACCCCCCCCGGTTTCCCTCATTTCTTCCGTACTACCACCCGTCCTCGGTCAAGCACCTTGACGATCAGTGCAGGGCCCATCCATGGAAATCGCAACTTCGTTCCTTTGTCCCTATCCACTACCGTATCGTGCACCCAGACCAGTTCTCCGGCGTGGTATTCCCGCCGAGTCACCTTCCCATCGTACTCGTGTTTCTGATGGATGGCGGCTCGTTTCAGCCCCGTCCGGGCCTCCCGATAGGCCGCGAC
This sequence comes from Lepidonotus clava, assembly GCA_936440205.1. NCBI lineage: Eukaryota > Metazoa > Annelida > Polychaeta > Phyllodocida > Polynoidae > Lepidonotus > Lepidonotus clava. Next base: position 30,180,837 of record OW387135.1, read on the forward strand.
TAGCCCTTCCTCCAGGCTTTCCACATAGTCGCCTACCCGTCGGGGTTCCTCCTCTGGTCCTAGAGGTCTCCCATAAATCGCTTGTCGCGGCATCATGGTCTGTCGGCCCAGCATCATCATATTCGGTGTCACTCCCGTGCTGGCTTGCGGCGTTGCTCTATAACTCATCATCACGAGCGGGACCATCTCATCCCATTCCCGGCCTGTTGCTCGGCAGCTGGCTTTCAAACAACACCCCAAGGTACGGAAACTTCGTTCTATGTACCCGTCACTCCTGGGGTGGTACGGCGTCGTTCTTGTTTTGTGTATTCCAAATAGTGCACAGACCTGAGCCACCACCTCGGATTCGAAATTCGTGCCTTGATCCGAGTGTAGTTCCCGAAACGCGCCGTACCGTGCTACTACTTCTTCAACCAGTTTGTCCGCCACTGTCGTTGCCTTTTGATCCGGGATCGGGAAACACTCCAACCATTTGGTGAAATAGCATCCCACCATCAGGCAATACTTATTTCCTCGTTTGGTGACTGGGTACGGGCCCGAAACATCCATGGCCAGCCGTTCCATCGGCTCCCCCACTATGTACTGATGTAGCGGCTCCCGTCTTCCTCGTCCTTTTTTCAGCAACGCGCAATCACATTCTCGACATTCCTTCCGCACGTCTTCCCGGAGTCCCGGCCAGTAAAACCCTTGCTCCAACAGGGCCGTCGTTCTGGCGACTCCCAAATGCGCTCCTGCCGCGCCTCCATGGTATTCCCTTACCAACTTGGCCCGTTCCCCTCGGGGAACGACCAACTGGTTCCTCCAACCATGTCCTTCCAGTTCCCAGTACTTCCGATGCAGCACGCCATCCCTGAGGCTTAATCGTTCCCATTGCCTCCATAGGATCTTTGTTTCCCGGGATTCCGGAGATATGGCCTCCCAACCTGGCCGGTCCGCATTCTCTTCCATCCGTGCGACAATCGGCCCTATATCTCGATCCCTCCTCTGCGCTGCTCTCATCTCCTGCGGGGACCATCCGGGCTCGTACCCCCGGGCCCGCGTCACTACTCTCACTTTTTCGGTATTCTCGTGCTCCTCTCCACATTGTTTGCACGGATACCGGGACAACGCGTCAGCGTTCCCATGCTTCCTGCCCGGTCGGTGTTGGAACGACACATCATGCGAGTCGATAATCTCAATCCACCGAGCAGCCTGCCCCATCGGTTCCTTACTTCTCTGCAGCCAACTGACCGCGCTATTATCCGTCCGGACTATCACGCGTTGACCATAGATGTAGCACCGAAAATGCTTCAAAGCTCGCACCACCGCCAACAGTTCTTTCCGCGTGGTGCAATACTTTCGTTCGTTTGACTCCAGGGTTTTGCTCGTGTAAGCTATCACCCGTTCCTCCCCTCTCTGCTCCTGTGATAGCACGGCTCCTGTCCCCACGTCACTGGCGTCCGTGTCAAGCCACCATTGTCCATCTTCCTCCGGGAATCCCAACACCGGGGCCTCTGTTAGCGCCTTCTTCATCGCATCAAATGCCTCTTGTCGTCTCGCGCTCCACACGAACGGTTCCTCCTTCGTTGCCAATTCATACAAGGGGGCAGCCAATTCCGTGAAGCCGTTTATATGCCTTCTATAATACGAACATAATCCCACGAAGGCTCGTACCTCGTGGAGATCCCGAGGGACCGGCCACTCGGTTACTTGCCGACACTTTTCGGGGTCGGGTTCGATCCCGTTGAATGAGACAACGTGCCCCAAGAACGGAATCTTCTTCTGGAACAGCTTGCATTTTCGCGCCTTTAACTTCAGTCCTGCAGCGTTCAATCGGTCCAGAACCCGTACCAATCTTTCCAGAGTCACTTTAAACGTTGGTCCAAAGACCAGTATGTCATCCAAGTATACCAGACACTCCTCCCACACGATTCCTCTGAGGATTCTTTCCATCAGTCTCTCGAAGGTGGCTGGGGCGTTCACTAGCCCGAATGGCATCACTTTGAACTCATACAATCCTCCTTGAGTCACGAAGGCCGTCTTTTCTTGGTCCTCCGGTGCCATCTCCACCTGCCAATATCCGCTTGCGAGATCCAGACTGCAAAAGAATAGGCTTCCTCCCAAGGTGTTGAGGCTGTCCTCTATCCGTGGGAGCGGATAGGCGTCCACTTTCGTAGCCTGGTTCAGTTTTCGGTAGTCGATACAGAACCTCGTTCCTCCGTCCTTCTTTTTGACTAGCACGGTTGGGCTACTCCACGCACTCCCGCTCTCCTGGATAATCCCTAGATTTAACATATCCTCCACCAGTGCTCGTTCTTCCTCTCTCCTGGTGGCCGGATACCGTCTGACCCTCTGCTTGATCGGCATCTGATCCCCCGTTTTAATTCGATGTTGTACTAAATCTGTCCGTCCTAACTCATGTTTCGAGGTCGCAAACATTTGTTCCCGGGCCATGATGGCTTTCTCCAGCTCTCCGCCTTCCTCCGTGGTCAGGTCTTTCTTAGCCTCCTCTATCATTTCAACGAGCGCTCCAGGGGGTTCTTTTGCTTCACTTCCTATTCCTCGTACCTCTTGTACGAAGGTGGCTTCTCCGAGTACCCCGCCGGTTTCCAATTTCGCGCTCTCGGTCCCTCGGTTGGCCACCCAAACTCCATTTTCTTCTCCCAATGTCACCGTTCCTGGGATCACCTCCAGTCCCATAGGTAATCCAGCGCCGGTGATGACAGCCAGCTGTCCACTCTGTCCTATGTCTACTCTCGTTACTACTGTTACTCGGGTCACTTGGAGTGGGGGTATTTCCGTCGTTCCCTCGATTCGCACGACCTGTCCTCCGACGGTAACTGCCCGAATCCCATCCGTTCTTTGTTCTGCTCCCGGGATTCGTTCCCCCTCTCCCTCCCCCTCGGCGGGCAGGAAGATAGCACTCGCGTGGGGCTTAACTGTTAGCCGGTATTTCACCGCGAAGTCGTTTCCCAGGATCCCTTCATCTCTACCGATGTCTGCCACCATGAATGTCCACTTCAACACGCGCGTTCCCAATTTTACTGGCAAGTTCGTGCATCCGTAGCACCGCAACGGACTACCATCCACCGAGCAGAGACGTCCTTCATATCCATCCAGTTCTTCCCATTTTCGTCCCCACTCTCTCCAGAGGCGTTCCGACAGCAGACTGATCATAGATCCGGTATCAACCAAAAAACGGACGACACTCTCTCCCACCGTCCCGGCCACATAAAGTCCACATTCTCCCATGCCTACTACTTCTCTCGCCGCGCCCGAAGGGGGCCCCGCGCTTACTGCGACGGCGACTGTCCGTTTCCCTGACGCTGAGAACACTCTCTCGCGAAATGGCCCTTCTGGTGACATTGATGACACTCTAAATCTTCTTTTCGCTTCTTAAACGCCTCCCTCCGGGCCGTTGCTTGTCTTCTAGCTTCCCGTTCTTCTGCCAATTCTTTCATCATCTCCTCCAACTTACCGTTTAAGGCCATGATCTGTGTATTGGCGTCCTCCTCGGGCTTCACTGCCCGCAGGAGGCGGCGTGAGTATCGTTCCTGTATTTCTACCACCTCTACCGCCTCCTCTAGTGTCTTGCATCCTTTCTCTGCACACTTCAGCTGAAGGTCTTCCCCAACTGCAGCCTGGAACGCATGTAATGCTGCTTTTTCCTGGCTAGCGTAGTCGTTGGAGAAGTAGGCTCTCGATGCCAGTCGCCGGGCATTATCAGCCAACTCCTTCGCTGTCTGGTTCTTTACACGTTTCAATCCTGCCAACTCTTGCAGAGCATTGCATGTGTCCTTCTCCTGGCCGAACCTCCGGCGCAACGCATCCACCCTCGCTGAGTAACGGAGTCGTTCCCTGTCCGGGAGTCCGACAAAGTACATTCGTGCCGTTCCCGTCAGCGAGAGAAAGAGCATCGCCGCTTTTTCCTCGGCCGTCCAGCGTCCCAATGTTGCGTACTCCTCAAACTGGTTGATCCATCCCTCGAAATCCGGTTTACCGTCATACTTCTCCGGTCGTAAACTAAACTTCTTCAAACTCGCTCCTACCTGGCCGGTCTGTTGTTGTTGAGCCCGCGCATTCTGCTCATCCGTCGGGGTGGACGTTCCCATAAAATTAAACTGCCTACCCATGATGGTCGTGTCCTCCCCTTTGGTCTCGGTTTTCGCACCTCCTTTCTCCTCCCCACCTTCCTTGAAGGCGACGTCAGAATCCATCTGCTCGAAGACTGCCGCGGTCGCCATGAGTATCCAATACCGACGAAACACCCAAGATCCACAAGTCCGTATGTGCCTATTTCAGCACCACCGCTGCCACCAGTGTGACGTTCTCTGGTAAGTCGGGGTTGCCGATTCTTACAACAGAGGAACGTGGGGGTTGTTCGGGTCTCGGGGCGGACGGGGAATCCGGGCCAAGAACCGAGATGTGTTTCTAGAGTCGTGCCTCGCGCACGAGGGGGGGCTGAGCGAATCGATCGGGAATTGGCACTCGATGTCAACGGAGGACTGCGGGGGAGGGAAATTATGGTAGGGGTACGGGTCGGCCGGGGTTCGTCTCGCTCTATCTCCCAGACCAGCATTCACCCCGACCGGGCGGTCCACCCCTGAGTTCCGGTCCGCGGGGGCGACGGGCCGACGGTCGCCTATTGTTTGGTAGCGTGGGGCCGAGCATGCCGCGCCCTCGTCCCCGCGGACTTCGTTCCTTCGTTCCGTTCCCCATGTCTTCGTGCCATACTACGCCTCGGTTTCCGGGACTACTTCGGGCCTTCGTGCCTTACTCCGTTCCCTCGTTCCTCGTTCTTCGGGCCGTCGGGCCCCTTACCCTGTGTTTCTACTACCTATCTCGAGCTTCGACTGTTTTGTCCTAACTTCTGCTTAATTACTCTGATCGGCTCATCTTTAGCGGTTGTTTCAGGAAAGAGGACACGTCTGGACACCAGGAGAACTGTTAAAGAACTCTGTTTATTCGGGCCTCACCGCCCCTTTATATACTAGAGAGGTCAGCCCTGATTGGCTGCTTTCGGTCACGTGACCTACAACTGACGTCACTTCCGGTTTATATTTTCCGTTTCCGGTTTACATTTCACTTCCGGTTTACATATTTCCGGGTTTCGTTCCTTTACATTTTCGTTCCTTACATATTCGTTCCTTACATATTCGTTCTTTACATATTCGTTCTTTTACATATTCGTGCCTCTTTTTCAGGCTTTCTATACTTTCGTTCATTATTACATATTCGTTCCTTTACATCTATTTCGTTCTCTTACATATTTTTCGTTCTCTTACATATATTTCTACTATTACCTTATTTCTATTATTTTGACCTCTATGTATTTTGGATGAATAGCCGTTCATCACAATAAGATCGTGGCACAATATTGCAATACGATAGGCAAAGACTAATTTGTTAATCAATGACGGTCACGAAAGGATGGCTATCATACAAAAACCTAGATTATAGCCTCACGTGCCTGGAAAAACATTGGTTAACAAAATGCATACAAGTAATGTATACGAGGACATGCCCTAGGACTTTGAGCAGTTCCTTGCCAATCTGTAGTGTTCCCCGAACCCAGCGCAACCGAAATAAAGCATGAGCGTTAGATAAATTGGGAGGGGTGGTAATTATTGTAGTTGATGAGATACTGAGCAGCTCGTGGCCGTCAGTTCACCAGGTGAGCTGCTCGGGGATGAGCCGGGCTGATTTCCCTGCGGCGGGGTGTGTTCAGACTGAGAGTGGTGTAAGCTGCTCCCCTCCCCCACCCACACCCACCCATCCACCTAGGGGCTGGGGAAAGGCCGCCTTTAATGCATGCTCTCCTCCCGACCACCTCCCATCATCTTAACCCCATAATCTGTCTCTTCTCACACCGCCGCCACTCTCTTCACATATTCCCCTCTGATCTATACGTTGACCTTTCACCCAAGGAGGCCCTTGTACATCACTTAAGACAACGTTAACTTAATTAACTGACTCAGGCAGTATGGAACTAAGTTGTAGTAGATACAAACCATACCTTTTTCATGCTAGGTCTGATAGATAACACAAAGCTGGTTCTTCGTGTATTGGCCCCATGAGGAATTCCATATTTTCATAAGCTTATTTGGGCGTATAAAAAGAACGGAGCAGGAAGTGCCGGTCTCTAATACGTTTTATCTAATAAGCTGTCAGATGTTACTATTCTGTATGCGTAACACTCAAGCGGTCAAAATTTGTAGAACTAATTGATGAACAAACTTAAATATGCAGACACGAGATAAGAAACTACATGACTGTATAATCTCTTATTGTACACTATAAGTGTGCGCACACAGTTTATAGAGTTTTCATTAAGGCCCGATATATATTTTGGTGATAAATACCTCGACTCTCTGCAGTTTCGGTTTAGACTGAATGCTAAAATCTTGGAGGTTCGCAATTATCCTGTGATTTGATTATTGATTAGTTTAACCAGATGAGATGAATTTTACGGCCTTATAGCACTGACGCATGGAATATTCCACTTGCTAAATCGACACGTACATTGATATGTTCGAAAGGTATTTCACTGGTATAACACTCCAAGCAAACAAGACGTCTGTTTTCGTGAGTGTGCATGAGGCGAACACACCTTTAAAACGCCAGAGACTGTTTTGCCACTTCACTTCCATTAGAATGCTCTGAACACCTATAAATAGTGTGGATGTGATTGGAGTGGGTTTGGCTTACAAAATAATGTTTTCCTGATAAAGCAGTCACTATCATCGGCCTCAGTAGGTATGGAAAATCCCACGGGCATTTTAACAAGCATATATATATTTGATGTATAGAAATCTGAACACCAATGGAGAATCAAGTGTAGGCCTATAGGTAGGGCCCTACATACCAAAAGAAAGTACTGTTTATGTTAGCAATTTTCTGCTGGTCAGCAGTTTGTTGGTTTCCCAGAGAGATATAGATCTGGTTAGACCAGGTCGTTCCCAACTCCCATTACACATTATGAGGCGGTTCATACTGACTGGGCTACATGCCTAAAGGCCAGGAAACCGCCAGTCCACGGCACTGAGTGCCTCATTGATATGACCCCAGTTCCCGAGCGACTCCCAATACTACATTAAGCCGCCGAGCAATCGCTGTGTATTGCTCCATAAAGGTCATGCGAGTCGCCCCCAGGCCAGCACAACAAAGGTCCGAGCACCTTAGGAGCTCCTCCCGGGGGCATCTGGACACTTGACGTTTTGTTGCAGGTCAAGGGGTCTTTAAGTTACATGATCTTGGCCATCACTCTGTCCCATTGGATATGTATTTCCATGAAATACTTTGAGAAAAAAGATAGTGATTTGGATGAATTCAACGCTGACTACTTGTTTGAAATGTTTTACGTCTGTAGACTGCAGTGGTCTACAATTTACAAAAGGGCGTGGGTGTATAGGATAGCCTCGCATACATGATCACAGATTCCTTTGTGGATCATTAAGAACAAAGGATGATCTGACGAAAACTAGCCTCTCGTCTCTCAATAAGTTTCTCAATAAGAAAGAACAGAGGCATATGTCAATCAACAATCAATATGATTGTATCACAATGATAAGGTGCCGATCTAGTGAGGATTTGATAATGGATATAGCCCTTATATCCCTTATATCCCTTATCGATATCCAACTGCTGCAGGATTGGTGGATTGCATAATAAGTCATGTGTAGACCATATTACAGATTTCTGCTAGGCCTTGTATTTCATATGCTACATGTCTAGACTGGTAAATGGCCATATTTCGCAGTGAGAATTGTTTCTAGTTTAAACTTTTAACATCTAAGCCTAATACACATTGGCACTTCGGCCCACATGTTAAAGAAATGATCAGCTATTGTTCATTCAATAAGATTGCCCTGTTAGGGTGCCAGTAGGGGGGGTCACCCCCTAACAAACTTCTGCTGACTTCTAGACAGTTGCACTTTTCGAAGGGTTCGTGAGAGGACTCGTCCAACGATTGGTGTCCTACCAGCCACCTCCCAAATGTCATCACCATTAGTCCTCTCTCAGAAACATAGCGCAACCTTTTCCCTGAAGGACGTGCCTGAAAACAAGAGAAAAGTTGAAAAGCATCTATTTTAGTTCACCGCCAGCGTACTGTTGTGAACAAATAGAAAGCAGCAGAGAGACAAACCGTACGGTAAACAGGCTGGGGTTTATTTTCCCGGAGTTGCTCGTTTCCAGAAGAAAAGACATCTGTTTCTTTTGTGCTGGGCATGTTGGTTCTTTGGTGCGCCTGTCTCTGCTCCGATGGGGGTGACATGTTCGGCGGCCGGACTCAGGGGGGAATGTATAGATTTTACTGACCTTGTCATAGAAGGAGCAGCTCGCGCCGAGGGCCGAGCAGATCCGAGTGACACCTGAGCCAGCTGGGCCCACAGCCATACCAGACAGAGGTCCCCACACCACCCAGACGCATACACATGGGGTTTCCCACACTTGGCATCTGACAGATTAAATTGTCACGATCCATAATGCGTGTGTGTAGGCCCCTACAATAAAACCTATGTACCTGTACATGTAATTGTTTATGGATAGGCATGCCCGGGCCAACCGAGGCATAATGGCTATATGTTATGTGACCACACTTCTTTTTTCAGTCGTTTCTTGCTTAATTTTCATGGAACAGTTATGTTATGTTACATGGGGTTGAGACTCATGACAGCAGAGGGTTTTGGTAAAATTACTGTTATTGAAGTGGAGACCTTACCAAAACACAATGTTCGAACAATAATCCAACAATGTTATCTTTTAGTTAAAGAGCATAACCAATCTGTTACAATAATGGCACATGTGCAATGCAAAGTCACAATGCAGGTTCCAGAGACTTTATTGGGTGACTTCAAAAGAAAGTACGTACATGTAACAAGATCCAATATAGATCTAGAACTGAACAGAGTGTTATGATAACGTTGCATACTTGCCTAAGGCAGTATTATAATAAGAAGAACCGCTGGGGGCGTCCGAGGATGTCAGTATGACTCAGAAGAAGAATCAGTAGCGGATCAAGGATTTTGAGAAGAGGGTGTGCTTTTGAACACTAAACTAACCTTAATGTATTAATTTTGGGCCATACGTTATTGAATTTACTGAAAGGAGTGTACCTCCGCTGTCCCTATATCCGACAATGCGAATAAAAAAAACTGATGATTGTCATGGTTAACACCAAGCGATCGCTAAGGTCAATTCCTTCTGTATTAGTGCAAGAGTTCAAGAGCTGATCAATGATGCTGTCTGGATAAATTCCCAATACGCTGCCTCAAGTTTCAGGTTAAAAGATAAGCTAATTAGGTATATAATTTTGCGTCAGCTAATAGCATTTCTTCCTACTACGACGAAGGAGTAACCAGACGCGGTATGAATTGTTCCTTTTGAGTTCGCGAATAGACACGGTGAGTGTGCGCTTTACCAGAGCATTTAAATTTTATTGAAAAGGTAGCAAAGCCATAATACAAATAAGACCAATTCTCTCAGACACACATACACAGTACAGACCAATACAAGGGGGCACAACGTATGTATTGTTATTGCCCTGTTTTGCACATACTATCGAGGGTTCTTGCCAGAGACATAGGTGTGTGCAAATTGGGCCAATAACAATTGCTGAAAGTGCCAGCTGTCGGTACTTGATATAATCTACATCAATTACACGGAACAATTAATGTTTAGATATTTACTGACAACACAAAAATTGGTATTAGCATTAACAGGCGGGCAATAAAAGATCTTTTATCTACTGGTTTCTGAGAAGGCAGAACAATGGTGAAGGTATAGGGGCTGGAATCCTCCCATAGAATAAAGACCTATCTACAGCATAACAACATGACTCATCCTTGTCAGGGATCCAGACCACTTTACTCTGTCTATATCCTCATGTAATCCCCCGGTCAACCAGAGAGCAGCTCCATGCAGCTCTATGAGCAATCAGCGTCTACTTGTATGTCTGTTTCAGCCCTTTGTCCGTCTTTCTGCACCTCCCCACGGTATTCCTAGATTCTGTAATAACTGCCGCTAGTGACCAGGCCGCTCACGAACCGCCCTCCCCTCTACAGCCCAGGACGCCCGGGGCAGGCCTAGGTCTAGGGCAGTACGACCACTTTGAAGTCCAGCTACCAAATTAACTACTGAAGACGTGGATCGATATCATGCCAGGGTCAATCAGGGATTTTGAGTCATATTCCATGTACAAGAAAAGTGTTTATCTCTACACTATTCCATGAAATGGATTATCCGACAATTAGAACGGATTTTAGTAGTAAGAGGTCATTATCTTAGTTGTTATTATAATCATCATAAAAGGTATAAGTTTATTGTCTACCTTACCTCAATTTTCAGATTCAATTGGTGTCTTTGGAGATGTGCGTGCATACTTACCAGATAGATAGAAAGATAGATAGACAGACGGACAGAAATAATACATACAATGACGCTAGTTAGAATAGCATCTTCCTACCCGGTAAAAGAATATCTTTAAATCAGTACGTCGCCTCTAACCTTTTTGGGGAACTGGGGAATGTTATATCAGCATTCATTAATCATTGGCCATACACGAACCAACTTTGAATTAATCTAAGAGCGCTTTTAAGCTGCAACTCTGCATATAATTTGCGGGTAAACCGTATATAATGCTTGACTAAACCCAGGGGCGGATCCAGGAATTTTCAAAAGGGGGGGCGTGCTATTTTGAAAATTTCCTCCTGCCCTTCGGGCAGGATTATTTTACATTAAAAAAATCTAAATTTTGGTCAAAAAAAGGGGGGGGGGGCGCACGCCCCCCACGCCCCCCCCACTAAATCCGCGCCTGAAACCATTCGTTATAGCGGTTTTAAAAGCTCTCACATAGCATCACGAAGCATTGGCTCATACCTGTAAACTTCCCATGATGGATGACCAATAGATAAACTGGCAGAGCCACTCGCTGATAATGACAGATAAGCCAAGGTCAATGAGGGCAGCAGACGGTCGCCTTGCCTACCGTGACAGAGCATACATCAGCATGCCACACCCGGCCCTTCACTGATTATAGGCCTGGAACTAGGCTGTAGTATACCGTGGCCATGACCAGCAAGACACTGCATGCGTGTGTTCCTGAAAGCGATTCAGGACCGGTAGCCTCTGGTGTTCCTAGTTTTAGACCACGAAAACAAACTTTAATTATACGTGGAAAAATCATAAACAGTTATGAAAAAGTAATGTTAAAAGGATAAATGTTTGTGGTGACATAGATCCATTCACCTGATTAAATACCCATACAATAAGCTTTTCAAATGTACACCCATGTCATGGGCTTAAAGCTAATACAACCTGTGTCTGTGACTACCCCTATAGATTTTAAAAACATTTCAAAACTTCATAAATGTAATGTTCCATTTGTATTCAAAGTCTTTTGCAAATAACCTCGACTGGAAACGTATATAATCTGAATCCTTTTGGGCAACTCCAAAGTTTTCTACAGACCTCATATATGATTCACAGCTTTCTTTCTTAAATACCCTGTTGGCTTGCTTTCAAAGGATCCATGGTTGGCATCCTATCAGATCTTTTGGCAGACAATCAACGGAAACCTTCAATTATTACATCAGTCTGTTCAACAATTAAATCATGAAATGGAATGTATTTTGCCACCCTTGGGTAATGGCGAAATCGAATTGCTACACTAGTTATTTGGTTATTCAACTCTTGCCAAACCAAGAAAGCGTTAAACTTGTACTACAAAAAAATCCCACATAGCTTCATGCAATTGGTGATGGTCGTTGTAGTCCAAGTCCTTTCTCTTGCCCAGGGGCGGATATAGGATTTTTTCGAAGGGAGCGGGGGTTCAGCTTCAAGGCTTAGTACTGAAACCGTGTGCAATCGCACTCATGCGCGCGGCATTTTCCTCTCTTTTTGCAGTTTAGGGGTCCACCAAAAGGAGGGTGGATCAGGACCCCCAGGACCCCCCTTGGATCCTCCGCTGTTGTCTTACCTCTTTCGTGAAAACATTGTTTTACAAATAGAACACCTTGAAATGTGAATCTTTTTATTCCCTTACATGTTTGATAAGTACTTAAGTATCGCAATTAATTCAGAATGTACCCTTCCTCAGCGTATCACGAGAAAACAAATGTGTCTGATTCTGTCATAGTATCTTGTTAAACCTGTTTAATTTATATCGAGGCTCCTCACATTTGTTCGTTTTGGTGGAGCATGGGAAGGTTCTGCCCTGATATAAATCCTGACACACAGCATTCCATGGTCTGTACTAGAATTCACTTTTTTTCCCTCGAGAGATGCGGGTTCACCTGTATGTGATTTTCGAACATAAAAATCATTGGTACAATTTTCTCACCAGCATCATGGACGGATCCATGGGGGTCTATAACCAACCCATCCCCCCTTTTGGTAGACACCCCAAAACTACAAAAAGAAGGGAATAGTTGTAAGCACGCGCGAATACAAATGCGTGCAGATTTGATACTAATCCTTTTATATACTGACCCCTCCCTCCTTTTGGGAATCCTTTACACGCCCCTGAGATTCCAACCATAAATCCGAAATCCCCCATCTGTGGTTTATAACTTTTATCTAGATATACAACATGTAAGGTCCCATAATCGCTAAGTGGGGACTAGAAGAAACTTAGAACCCGCAGGTCTCCTTCTCATCACCTTCCGTCAACACTCTGTCCATTAAAACAACCACCCATAATCACCGGAAGCTCAACTGGTCATGAATAATTAACCAGAACGAGGCTGCAGCAGCTCTCACTCTCCAGCAGAGGGCGTTTCCTTGCATGTATCGATTGGCAGGTGGATGGGCCGGCGTCGATACGGGTGAAAGGGCTGGGGGAGGGGGCTGTCCCTTGGTAACCAAACGATCAGTGATCACAAAAAACGGGTATAGAGTGTCATGAAATGTTTAAAATTTGGCCCAAGTTCAGCAGCTTTAGAGCGAAGCAGTCAGAGTGATTATGGAGCAATGCAGTGTAGATGGTTGCTGGTTAGGACTCATCTTTATTTCATCCCGTGTTTGGATACGCTTCACTAGAGTCGTTCAGTATTTATTATCACTGCTGTCAGTAGTTTATAATCATACAGACGGCGTTAGGTGGGTGTAAATTATGCAGCGGACTGAGACCGCAGTCGATATGCTTAATCATACACATTAGAAAAGTGAACTAACTAATTCAGAGAGGTGTAGAGTAGAAGACAGATCCGGTTAAGGGGAATACACATGGTCAGCAAGGCCAAGCATTTTACTCACTCCCACACAAGACCACAATTGACAATTAAGGATATGCTCTTTCAATGACAAAAATGAAGTAAATGGCTTATCGTCTAAATTCTTTAACAATATCATGTTCCATCCTCTTTATCATCAATCAATTCCTTACGTCTCCTGTAGAAATTAAAACGATGCGAGGTACCAAACCGTCTGCAATAATATATACATCACCGTTTACATGATATCAAACATTGTATTCCCTAAAAAGCTTTTTATGATTACCAAATAAATAATGTTTTCAATTTAATTCATGGAGTTGAATGGGGTAGCCATGTTTCTAGAGAAAATTCATATAAAAGACAAGAATATTTTAAATTCTAAATTGAGGAAAATCATTTCACAGGGCATCTGACGTAGCGTGCAAGAACAGGCGTGAAACATCTGTCGTTTTTCAATTTTGAATGTTTCAAGGCATCAGCTGGAGGTGTGAATGGGTTAATTAGACATTTAATTAGACATTTCCCAATTGATTTCAGATGATCTGCGACAACAGCTTCTCCGAGAGGCCACGGGTGTGTTGTATCCGAAGTGCATGAGTCATCTGAAGTATACGGTGGAGGAACTCAGGGATAACGTACAGCTAGATATGCGTAAGTACTCCACAGGTTATTGAAACATTAAGCAATAACGATGTACCTGAAATCAATACATTAAGCTGTTCAGGTATCTCTAAAATTCAATGTTCCATTTATGTTTTAGAAAAAAAATTCATTCCAAATGGAATTTTTTTTTGTTTTTTTGTTTTAGACTAAAATACAAAACCCAATAACATTGTATTGGAAAAAGGGATCCAGGATTTCGAGAAAAAGGGGTGGTGCTTAGTACTAAAACATGACAGATCTTTTATGTAGTTTAGGTGCCCACAGGGACGAATACATGTGGTGATAAGGATCGGCTTTACTACCTGATGGTATCCAACAAAATTAGATGCTATCCAACAAATGTTGTCATGTAAAATATATCTGGGCCATGTATGTCAGAATAATTACGTAAAGTGATGTCCAGATTTGGTTAAATTGCATCCCTGTTAGTTAATACGAGTCAAAATATGTTAGGGGCCTTCCATTTAGTTTGTACGCATCAAGGGGGAGGGGGTCTGGAGTTTTGGAAAATGTACACACGTACTAAATGGAAGACCCCTTAGAGGTCCCAGGGTCTGGGCGAAGAGGAAGTTGTAGTCCCTGGGTATCAAGTTCCGCTTATGTTCGCAGACACTGGGCTTGGTGCTTGGAAAGGAGGTCACCTGACTCCTACGCTCAGACTAATGGCATTTAGGCCCAGAGTCAAAGGGCACAGAATCATATGTTTCAAAAACCTTGCTGACCAAATTAACCCAAGTTGATTCAGTTTTACCAATAATTATCATAATAATGTTAATAAAATTGTTGGTCTTTTCTGACCCATGTTTATCCATTTAAACATTTTTTTTATCCATATTTGTCTCTTCTGACTCATAAATGACATAATTATGACGACTCCTTTCTTTTCAAAGACTTTGTAGTTAGCAAAGAGGATAGCATCTGTGTTTAGGATACTATTATGTATCGTTTGGTCTAAAACGAGGACAGGCACTCTCACGTCATATGAATGAACTATTCATAACAATACTGTTTATGTCGTCGGACATTTGATGTTATAATGGGATATCATATTACACGTGTTTAATCGTCAACTAGAAATACAACTGAGGCTAATATCTAATGGCCGAAAAACGGTACAAACAGTAAGCAAAACGATATTGAGTAACCAGGCGACCAGGAACCAGGAACATGGTGCTTTTCACTTCCGTTTTAGACTAAGACAATCAAATATTCTGGTCAGATTCTTTTTTACCAAACCGTAATTGATGCAGTTACACAAAACCTAATCAATTGTTCGAATTGTTGTCTTTATGTGCCTTTACATTTTGAGTGGGCGCCACTGTGAGTGCTATTCCCTAGGTCTGTTTAGGGGGGGTATTTTTTCATGATGGGGATTCCCTCCTGGGTTGTTGGCGTGGGTGGTGGGTGGGTTGGGACTTGGTCTACGTGCTCACCTCTGGACCCACTCTACGGGTTGTGTAGGCTGCGATTCCTCCAGGGTCTCCATGGCGGCGGTCACATGAGCAGGTGGTGGGAGGGGCTGGGTGAGCGGCCCCCGCTCTGCCCAATAACTTGGTGGCTGGGGTTAATCCAACATCTATGCACTCGGCTCTCCTAACATTCCTTGATTTCCCATGCACACGTACATGTATTTGGCTACCACACGAATACACATTATTTGTTTCTTGATATTAGGCAATAGTGCCTTATCCAAGGCGACGGTGATGGTAGGATGAAGTGTTGGGGTCCCGAATGAGTGGGACTTGCATTTAGATTTGGAAAGGTTTAGGATCCAAATAATACGTTTTATTCCTGAACACGTACTTGGAACCCTTCAATTTCACCAAGAACCCCTTCAGGTTTGAACGTGGATCCTTACGGGATGGGTGGAGCCTTGCATAGTCCAGGTATACCGGCTCGAATATTCTGAGAAACCGTTGTAAATTCGCAATCAAACATGCTTCCCTAGTCAGTTCTAGGGACCACGGAATGCCAATCTAGCCGGGAGTAAATCAGGCCAAGCCATCAATGTCACCAAGGCCTTGATATGCGGCCATCAATGCAGCCATCACTTAGGCGCATAGTCGAAAGACTTGTGGAAGTTTGCCGAAGTTATCATACTGATTAGACATAGTCATATTTTAAAAATTCTAATTTTTAAGATGCACACATTGATCTTTTTCTCTTGTTTGTCTATAGGACTATTTTCGCTTGACTGCAGTTCCAAAAATGCAACACCAATAGAAAATAAACATATTTCAACACCTGTAAAGCAATTAATACTCCTCTTGACCAATGGAGCCAACATTGATGGAGTTTTCTGGGAACACTGAATTAAAATCACACTGAAGATATGAAGGGGCACATTCAATAAGAAATGTATATGAAAACAATGTCTGGTTTTCAAACCTTTATAGATTAGCAGTAGTTGTCGGCCTTTAGTTGATCGTGTGTGAAACAGCAAATCACATACACATCACCATAATGTATGGATTAACTTAATCTGGGAAAGCTAATCTCTGCTGGAACCGTCCCCAGGTGAAATGGCCGACGTGGGGCCGTTGGTACTGGCCTGGGTCCCAAATGGTTGGTGCCAAATGTCTATTTACGACGGCCACCAATCGATTTCTACCGGTATACAACTCTCGGCTACCTGCCACTTTCAAAGCGTTTCGCTCGGAGCAGGCCAACGAGCGGCTCCGAGCAGCTCCGAGCGGCTCCGAGCAGATGTTCAGAGAGGCATCGTCTAGCATGCCGAGGTCAGCAAGTAAGGGGACGGGACTGCCAAGGATCTAATCGTCCTGGAGTCGCACACGGGCAAAAGTGAGGAATACCTCCATTTGTCATGAGCAATGTCATGGTGCTAGCCATGCGTTTTCTAAGTTCATTTTACTTGTGTCATCTAAGCCCATTTCACACCCCAGAATCAAGTCAGAATATGGATATACTTATATCGTTATAGTCCTAACATGAACAATTTCTCATATGGCGCTTTACGTTGAGCTTGCAATTGTCTGTTTAAGTTGTACTTCCTCTAGTTTTTCTGTTCTTGTATGTGGGATAGATAGATATTGGTTTAACACAGAATTTTCTGTGAAATAAAATTTATATTTATATATTTAAAACATTAAATTTTAATGTTAACCAAAATTATGTGTCCAAATACACGAAAACAATATGGGAAGAGACTCGTCTAGTGCTTTGTCATTTAGTGCAGTATTTACCTTGGCCATTGCTTATAGATTGTCAACACGCCTGTTTCAGAAGAAGGAATAGATTAGTATATTTCTCCAGTCTAAAAAAACTAGACCATATTTCACAGACCGATGCCTCTGATTATATTGAACTATCATTTCTCGCGGTCGCTTAGAAGGCACAATGACAGTTCAGGAAAGGCAGCTAGACTCATTTTCTCAACCGTTGGTCTGGACAGAATTCCTAACTAGTCGTTTTAGCTGATCGAAACTTGGCATGGTGGCATGATGTCTCTCTGTGTCGGTTCTAGAAAGGTTCCGTGCATCCTGTTATGTACCGGTCTCATGTCAATGTGCATGTGACAAGGAACTCTCGTGAGTATCATCTTTATTTTTAGGATGTACTTCATTCCATGACCTCTAAGTCAATAAAGTAAAAAGGAATCACAATATCTTATCATATGATCAAATACATATTGAATCAACGCATTGCCCTGATCGGAATATAGTTCAATAATATTTTATAGGCTAATTCAGAATCTGTTACTTTCTAGATAAGCCAATATTGAGGCAAATTGTGGCAAATTGTGGCATTATAATATTGCGCACAACCTTCAAGCAGTTGCATGTCAACTTTGACAAGTGTGGTAGAAGTCAAAGTACAACATGAGTAGTGCTAGGGCGTTTTGATGAAACAGTACGTTACCTGTATGGAAATTGTGCTGCACGAACCATTAGATATGAAAAGGTCATGAAAACATAAGGTTCTAAAAGTGAGTCTTTAATTTAGCGTCACGTGAAACATGAAAGTGCAAGTTACTCAAGTCATTTTAGCAGCATGGTTAACGCATCTAAGGGATGATATGCTATGAAAGGTGAGTTACCTGGCCGTCTTTAATCTCATAATCACATGACATTTGAGAACACGGTGTATTAAATGAGACAGGCCTGATCGTTAATATAAATGAATGCCCTTGAATAGGTTACGGATAATAACGTGAGCTGTAGGATGAGAGTGGTAGAGCACAGGTCTATTAATCCTATTTAAGTCTCTTTGACGATAGTTTGCATGTATGGTTTCATACCAGGATAGCATATACCGTTATGATGATAATGACTATGTCCAAAGATGATAACTTTTTAAGTAAAGTTATTAATGTAACGACTACCAAAATGTTAACCACTGTCTACTTTTGACAAATAAGATATATATATAATACATAGTCATTAAAAATTAGACCTTGGTAGACGTAGACAAGGTAGTTGTATACCGCCCCCAGAACAAAATGGAAAACCATATGTATGAGCTGAAGAGCAAGCAAATAGTAAGATATATTACCAAAAAGAGTATTCCTTTTTTATAACCGAGCTTTGAAATGAAACTCTGCTGCAATGTCGAACCGATAAAAACGGTCTGAACTATGCATTGTCTGAGCCTCCTTAATTCTAGCACACATAAAAGTCCAATAACCTAGGGACCTCGGCAAATGAAACTGTCACTCACTATGATTAAGGTCTGGCAAAACATTGCAGGTACTTGTGAAGCTCTAAATTAAAAATGCTCAGCAGTAAATCCGTCGTTGGTATACTGAGCAACCAGGACATGAATTATCCAACAGAGGTGGTATAGTTTGTATATTTTAGGAACAAACTATTCTGTACAAGTGGGATAGTATAGGGAAAGGAGCATTAATGTATACAGTCATCCACATTATGTTACGGCGAACAGACACTTCTTGAAGGTTTCTTGTAAATAAATGAAAGGTAATATAGGGGACCCCCAAGAGAAATCAATCCTTATTGTAGGTATAAATTTATAAGCTTGGAACCGAATTGGAACCGAATTGTAAATACATACAAATCAGGAAGTTAGACAGATAATACGGTATGGCAAAGTACAAACCGAGAACATAATACTTCGTTTAGAATGGGGAAAGTTGCAAATTCTGAGCCATGCATTTTAAATCCAAAGGCCAATATACGATTTGTTGCATGCCAGGGAAATGGGGAATCGCAATTGTTCATGCATAACGAACTGGGCGTATCGCTTGAACTCGCCTGGCGTTAAACTGTTTACATAGGTGTTAGAGTAGTATACTGAATCGGACCTTAATCGCAGGTACTCAGCATACTCCTGCAGTGAGGCATCAAGATCAGGGTACAAAGTGTCTGTTCCTTTTCACTGTAAGTAACACTGTAACACTGTTTGCCTTTTTTTGTCACTACTTTCCCTCATTTCTCCTCTTAAGTGTTATATATAATACATAATCCTTTCATAATTAACATTTAAACCATTCCAAATACTTCTTAACTCTTTATTTCTCCCCTCTTCCAAAAGAGCAAAACAGTGTAACAGTGAAAAACAAAACAGGATGTATAAATACAAATCATTTCATGCAAATCTCCCTTTGCCTCCCACTGGTGCAGGCATGGGGGATTATATAACCCTTCATAACAGGAGGAGGATTTTCATCTCTTTGGTTGGGTTTATGAGGGGAAACATATGGAATTGCATAACATTAGTTGTCTTTTGCCACTGAAGTGATAAGATATGTAAATGAGATCACAGGGAGATTTGCATGAAATGATTTGTATTTACACAGGCTGTTTGCCTTTTCACTGTAACACTGTTTGCCTTTTAGAGAACCGGGGGGAGAATACGGGGTTAAGAAGTATTTGGAATGGTTTAAATGTTATTCTTGAACAGAATTATGCATTATATATAACATTTAGGAGGGAAAAATAGGCAAAAGAGGGGTAAAAAAGGCAAACAGTGTTACAGTGTTACAGTGAAAAGGAAATGACACTTTGTACCCTGATCCATCAACGATATAGCCCTCTGTGTTCTGCTACCCCAACCACCCAGACACAGACCTCTGTACGCACTATATGACAGCTCCTATCATATTGATAAAGTATCGGCTCCTGTGATGTGGAGTCCATAAAACAAGGCTGCTTCGAGAGGCCTACTTTTCCCATCGACTCAGGTTGGCGCCATCTTAGTACAGTCTATCACCCGTAGTATCTGTTGCGGGTGGTATTATAGATAATCGTCCAACCGCCTCATATCGCCAAGGGGCGAGGGGCCTATATGAGAGGGAAGATTCCGATGCACCTATTCAACCCGAAGCCCAGCACGGCTGAACGCTGGCCTTTGTTTGATATACCTCCATGCGTGTGGAATTCACGCTTGTGCTTTTCAGTTGGTCAATGCAGGATATCAATAAAATTCGATATTTAGAAGCCGGACCGAAAAAAATATATCGTTGCATGTGTACTAGCTGAGAATACGCACTTTTTTTTCTATATATTTTGATGTGCAACAAACTGATTAAATCAGTTGCGGATCGAGGAGGGGGGATGAAAGGAGCAGATGCCCCCAGAATGACAGATTTTTTTGTATTTTACCTAGATTTATTCACTTAATTGATATTTGTGACCAATCGTGGTGAATGGTAACACATTCCCAAAATGGTTAATACTCTTAGCAGTATTAGTGGCTGAGATATAGGGCCTATGCCTGTTTGAATTTTCTCTGCTCTGAATGTGTATTGTTAACTTTTTTTCATTTGTTAAGTAACTAAGAAATAGGTTAAGGGCAAATTGGCGAATCAGTTAATATTCCATTAGGTTACCGTAACGTTATGTGTCATGTGACTAGTCACACAAGTTTCACCTTTTTATAGGCGGGCACCCTCCCCCAGATGATTAGGCCTTACAGTGGATCTGCCCCTGTATTTATTGACAACAAACCATACTCTTCAAGTAACGATATGGGGTATGTCATGAGTAGATGTATATGCTGACCATAAGGTAACACAGTTAACCCACATAATTAACCTTCCTGTACCAATGGCACTCCACACGGGACAACAGGAAGTCCTTCGATGGCTCTCGATCTGCCTGTATCGTAATATTACGTTGTTCTAATGGCCATCGGGCCGGGGCTCACAAAACTTGCTAATCAATGGGTATTTAAGTGCGACTTCCAAATCCAAGGACATTCACCCAGCGTGGCGAAGGCCATTTTGGGGCTTACAGGCTCAGGCTAAATTCGCCCTTTATCGCCCAGGGGCAGAGGGGATCAGGAGAAGGGTCGTAAGAGAGTGGTTGTGGTGGCCGAGTGGTTGGGTGAGGTAACGTCTATTATGTGAAGAACAAAGACCCGGTGACGTCTTAGTGCCTTACGTAACTTTTATGGAGGAATAATAATTACATTTACAGCTCAGATGATTCAACATCTACTAATCGTGATTATTGATTTACCTCATGAAAGGAAGGGCCATAGGGAGTTGTAGGCTTAGGCCTATGCCAGTTGAAGGAACTTCCTTGCAGCTGAAATTTGTACTCTATCTCAAAAAGTGCATATCAAAATTAACACCACAATTTATATATATTCAAAATCCAAACACATAATCATCCAGGATATTGGCGAATAAAAATAACTCTTGTGATACAGCATAATATTTGTATTCTTTTTTGTTGTAGTCTAATCCTAATTCGGGTTGTATACGTTAACCTATTAGTTGTAATTCATTTTCAGCCAGACATACTGATCGATTTCTTAAGAATGTAATTTTATTGACAGTTACCTAATCTCTTAGTGGGACCAAACATTAAGGTACAAATATGGACAAAATCGAGCTTTATCATGACGTAGGCCCTATAGCATGTTACTTATATCATGGATATACATGGATCTTGGTGTTATTAACAGATTAAGGAAGATCTTAATGTTCACCTAAACCGCCCGTCCACCACTGATGTCTATCTTCAACATACTTCTTGGTGTAATTGCCTAGTTAATAATTCAGCTATCAATCATAAAGATACAAGTATTGCCTAAGGTGTGCACGATACGACCAAGCAGTGGTCGAATCTACACGTGTCTGCTGTGGGAATAGTAGCTGGGGGTCCAGCCAATATAATTATATATAATTATATATATACATATATATATATATATCTGTATATATAATAATATACCTCACGAGCAACTCCCGTTGTGGCCGTATGAGCAGCTCTACTCTATGGTAGAACAAACCCCATCTCAGCCCACTCTACCACCGCTTTATCCGTTTGTCACCGATCTGTCCTCGTTCCCACCAGTCGTTGTAAGTGGATTATTACAAGCCAATGGCAATAATGAATTCCATATCCAGAGTACATCTCTCTTATGTATTTTACTGATATGAATCTTTAATATTGATGCATATTTGCCCCCTTTTCAATTTTTCTATGACTTTTTTTTTATTCAGGGAATAGTCATGTGTATGGTTATCAATATGAGATATGAATATGATCGCTTGTGATGTCTTTGATTGAAAAGCACTTCTAGTGACAATGGGTTCTTCGATAAAGAGCGTTCAGCGATGATGAGGGAATCCAAACTTTTGATCTTCATCATTTGGGGAGCAATATCTCTGAAGCATCTCCTCAGAGACAATGCATGAAAACTTCAAACACCTACTTTGGCCCCTCTCCAAAGTCCATGGTTAGATGTTACCGTCAAACTATTGGTCTGTTTAAGATTATTGATCAACGACAGACATTGATAAGAAAATTATCGCCTGCTTCGCTTATATCAACTTAGAATACAATTAAACACAATACTTGACTATTATGCAATAGACTAGACGATTTTGCTGATTTCAGTTGAGAGACACCAAAGTGTATAATTTCAACTTATAGAAACCCTTTGTTTTACTTAGACGCAGTTCCTTCTCCAACAAGTAAGTTATAATTGAATGAATCTTATATTATATAGAAGTAAATGCGCTTATCCGACCAATATTTGCTCGGTGCACATGATTATTCAGGACACTATTCAACATCCATCACATTTTCTCAAAGCTCCTTTTTTTCCTTTGGATATCATGATTGGTTTTCGCGTGAGTTTGGTAGCAGTTGTTTGATGTGTGGTTGTCTAAAAGTCACATAGAAGAGCAACTTTGTTTAAGACAAATTTTAGATGTCACGCTTACAAAACTACACTTATTCTCTTACAATCCAAGATTAACATAGTTATTCCCGTGTTATCATCTATATGTGAGCAACCAAAGTACAATATGCAACATATTAAGTTTACCAGTTTACAGCTAGTGTAGGAATAGCACACTTAACAATTAATTCGATCAGTCGTCGATTGCTTACACAAGATAGTCATAAAATATAGGCATAATTGCACATATTTCCTTATAACATTTTAAAGTACATGGCCAAAATTAACCATTATGATCAGAATGCTTTTCCGATCATATCGCCCTAAATATCTTTTCATGTATGTTACTGCCATGTCATTCAATAATATTATATCACACGTTGGCCCTAAGTATCATAGACCTTGTGCAGAATTTTTATATAATCGTATCGCCTAGCTTATACTTTCAATTTTCAGGTCAATTAAGTTAACATTAATATTTCATTATTGTTTTTTTATAAAGTAATCAAGCCCGCGGACAGCGCTTTTATAAAATGTAATGCGATACACTTAATGTCTTTACCAAACGTTGAGCATACTCACAGGCACACCCATACACACATGCACAGACACATATAGGCCTATATACACATACGCATACACGCATGAATACAATTAATATTTTGATGGACTAATTAGGACTATTCAATGGTGAAATGCAGAAAATGACGTATATTATTATGTTCAATTGCCTTGACGTTTGCCCTGTTTTCTAAAATATATCCCACATGGTTAAGGATAGATTACGAAGAGCAGGGCAGTAAGTGTATCGGCTGCACTAAAATGCACTCATATAATGATGAGATATCTTGGCATTTTATCAGTGATTATATACCACGAAGTAGCTGGCTATCAAATCTATTTGGCCATGATAATATTAGAAGTCATTTAAATATTCAGTAAAAATTACGTGATACACCGAACATAAGAGATAAACCTCCTATTTAACAATATTAAAAAGCCGTGGTAAAATTTGTCTCCATGGGTTGTGAATTGTAAGTCGACACTTTGTTCTACAAAAAAAAGGTACAAATCAATTTGAATTTTCCCACCCCATATGTTTTATCCACTTTATTTTGATGTATAGTTTGTATGCATTGACTGATGGTTGAGTATAAGAAGGCAAGACACAAGCCACCCACACATTTTTTTCGCGCCCATCCCTTAACACACTGGGAACATAACTATCTCAGCACACCAACAAAGGCAATTCTTAAGCAGAATACTCACAGAACAATTCATAGTTTGAAACGCAGATAGAATGGGCCGGTGGCAGTCGTCTGACTATTCAGATGCCAAAAGATTAAGTATATTTGATATTTGAAAAGATGCATATATGATTATACCTGGTAAATGATTCAGTAGCTGAGATGCAATTATCACTGTCATGTTATCGCCTGCTGATTGAGGTAGAATCGGCAGTCTCATGTGAGCCAACTAGGACTGTGGTCGGCCGATTCTATCAGCGATTCCACCTATAACTATCCTTCAATTTTCATGTATAACATCGGTTAAACACAAATGTACATTGTTGGTACAGGCGGACATCATAGGTATACATTAATCCTAACCTCGAGCGGCATCTTCAACATTCGAGAGCTCTGATCATGAGTTCTGTTGGGGCAGTGGAACAGGGCCTTTAGATGAGTGGTTCCAGATCTGTCTTTCTATTCATGATGCATACTTAAGCAGCATAATAGATTTTCCTACAAAACAACATATGTTTCTCCACAAAACAGTATTCACCGGCTTTGCTGTCCCACCCACAGTGTGTATAGTAGCACGGTCCAGGTGGTAGCAATAGGTAGGAAGATGGACAGGTTGGCCTGCCTCCTCCTGATTTCTTATCAGGCGGCCTCGTTCCCAGCCAGATAAGGATAACATTGAATGGCCGAAAGAGGGCGTGGTCCTAGGTCACGTGACACAGAATCTAAGATACCAAACCGCTCTTGTTATCAATTATCTCTGAGATGACTTGACGTTGGTTCTGAGAGGACTATGGGAGTTTGATAATGCGGCGATAAGACGTCACTTTTTTTTGTTAGAATGCACACGATTCCTACTTTACTCTACTTCTACAGCTATGCCCATATAGCTGATAATTCAGCTGATAGTTCTATGCTGGGAGGGTGGTACGCCCAATCAACACAATCCCAAATTAAGTTCACACGATATGGAGCATCATTGTTATATGAAAAATAAAATTATGGAAAAATATGTCATGTAGAACATGTTGTCAGCAGTACTATTGATGGATTTAGAGAGGGGGGGGGGGGGCACAAATCCCCATATTGTTCTCCGATTTGTAAATCTTCTAGTGTAAAATTCTCGGATCCGGAAGGTATGGCGGAAAGTTTCTCAATAAGGCGCCTCCTCCCACCTTTTGAAAATCTTTGGATCCGCCCTGTTAAAGAAAATAAACTAACCCACTTCTTCACCCCGCATTGGGATGTGGCAGGTAGGGCGCCGTAGTTTCTTAATCTGTACCCGGCTACAAAAAGTGCCCCACCCCACCCATACCCCCATCCCTAAGAGCATTACCAGCATTTAAGAGCATAATAAATTCGACTGGCATTTAGTTCGTAAATCTCCAGTTAAACTGAACCACCACGAAGTTCCGATGATCGTGCTTACCCAATGGCACTAGATCAAAGTTGGACTAACGGGTCAGGTTTGATAGGTCTGAGTCTAACTAGGTGCAATCAGTGCAAAATCAGATTTATCATTATCTGATTAAGTGATCTAAGTTGCACTTAACCTGCAAAAAAAGGGAATACACACGAGACTATCGACAAAGGATGTGATCCAACGTACGTAGCATGCACCTATCAGACGCAAAGGCATTTTAATCCTGACAATTAACTTTTTCTGAACTTCTCGTTTCATCTCAGAGACCTTTTACATTACGTTTAAACCATTTCCTTGGTGTATGTAAACATTTCGACATCTAATCGTTTCCTGCTTATCCTAGATAAGAACGATCAGTAGATGTGGCTTCTTTGGTCACATGATCTCCCATGTATCACTATATAGACATGACTCAAAAGAAGACAATGATTATTGACAAGTGTCGTTGGAGCATGATTCACGTTTTGGCATGTAACTCAGCACCTATGGTAGCTACAAATATATTATTAACACCATTTGAAAGGTCTGATTTTTCTCTATTCGGTGATATTAGTAATTAGAAAATCAGCTGAGAATTACAAAAACTGCAATTTAAAAACCTATTTTTCCACTTTTATATTTTGAACAACAATAAATAATTAACTTAAGGAGCTACATTACTTATATTTTCCATACATGTTGAAAACCTTCCAATGCAGGGAAGGGTGTCTCAGATTTCTTATTCAGGCCTTAGTTTTAATTTTATACTAAAAAAACAGGTAATTATAAAATGAATTATTTCTAATTTTTACATTTCATTTTTTCAAAAAAGACTGAGGAAAGATATCAAAATTCTGAGACTCTCTTCCCTCCATTATAATGTTTGAACACACATACGAAATTTCAAAGATCTGTCCCCAATTGTTACTGCGAAATCTTTGTTCAAAAAATAAAAGTAAAAAATCTAACTTTTCTCTTTGAGTGACCATAACATAGAAACATCCTTACATTTCTTCAAATCTATTATATCATTAGATAAGGTATAACCTAAGCATTTGAATTATGTATATTACACCTATGTGGATAGAAAAATACTTTAAGAAAAATGCAATAGTCCTGAGTGCCGCGAAACACAGCCCAACCACAGATTGTACAGTATTACATATCAATATGATTATTGCATAACTCTTATATATCTACATCAACAAGTTTTCAGAAGGCTGAGTAAGAATCTGACAAAGCTCTCAAATTTATAAGTCTCTCTCTTTGATTATTTGGTTAGGCATTAATTAATTGCCATCGCTATAACTCATGACATATATCATAGCTTTAATCTAACTTGACCATCACGAAGAGGACAATCCTTTCTCCAAATTCGTACTAATAACTTACGCCTTCACTAGCTGACAATATCTGATATCACGCCGTTTGATCGTGGTTGGAGTAAACGCTGCATACCGTTAACTATTGTTATAAAAGCACACTTTTTATGACTACTATGTCAATCATCTGGTTGTTTTTAATGGTTAAAAGTCGCATTTCACTATGTATTGTTTGACTTCCGCTGGGTAAACCCCTTCCGGAAATGAAAGAGAATTAATGTTAAATAATGTGGAATGTAGAAAAGTGCTTGGTTTTGGTCTTGCATTGCCCTAACATAAGAACCTATGCATGCACATTTCTATGGGTTTCTTATACGTGTCAAATGACAAAATGTTGGTATCTGTAGAGCACACTACCTGTGCTGGCATCAAAGCTCAACACAAATGCTACTCAGCACAATGTGGAATGTGGCTATTTCGTAATTTAGTTCACTACACAACTAAACCACTAGATAGCACCACTGGGTTAGGGGTGCATTACTTTATAAATGCTTATGGTAGACCGTTCTCAATAGTGTAGCGCCCTGGTAGCGGTATAGGCCAGAACCTCTGTTTCGGGATTTGGCATCCAGTGGGCCCAGGCTATAGGTTTTGGGAACAAGGACCCTATGGGAGGGTCCACAGCGCAGGCTCGTAAGAAAGGTAAATAGTGTAGGTAGATACATGTGATAGGGCCCACGCTCACCGTTGTCCATGGCCATCCATCGTTTAACCTTTTCAGGATCAATACATGCAGGCGCGAGGACTTATGTGAATATAGTTATAATTGTGTATCTCTATCTATTTTGTTTTTCATTTTATATATATATAATTATATATATATATATATATATCTTACATCTAAGCTTTGCTTGGCTTGGTGTTTCAGTGCTGAGCCTGAGTCGTTCGGGGAATGCTTGTGCCATCGTGGCCATCATCACGGCGTGCACGGCGCTGGGACTGGGGACCTTCTCTGTCCTCAAACAGCAGATCGTGTTTGCTGTCATCACGGGAGTCTGTTTTGGTGCTGCAGGTAAGGGTTCTGGTATTTGATATATACTGGGTTTGCTGCAGGTAAATGATCCTGGGTGTATTCACATAATTTGGTGCTGCAGCTGAGGAGTTTGGGGTGGGATCATAATTAGGCCTATACTGGGGGTGTTGCAGGTAAGGGCTGTGGGGTGGGATCATAATACTCAGGGGCGGATCCAGGAACTTTGGAAAGGGGGGGGGGGGGGGGGGGGGTGCCAATATAAAAAAACAATACCGGGGGCGCCAGTTTTAGGTTAGGGCTCTGGTATAGGAACATATAATGGAGGTGCTATAGGTAAGGGCCGGGTCTGGGATAGGATCACATGCTCGGGCTGGTGTAGGTAAAGCCGGCCCTGGTGTTGGATGACATACTGGGGCTGCTGCAGGTAAGGGCCCTGTTGTTGAATCACAATGTCATACTGGGGGAAGTGTTATGAAGTACCCTGCTAATTATAGTACATCCACGGAACCATTACAATAAATACAATAGGGAGGTTAAGCAATGGCGACTCATCACCTAACATAAACATAACGTATCTCTGCTGTTATCATATAATATATGATAACAGCAGAGATAGGAGATAATTATAATTATTTGTAAAATATTCTCTTATAAGTTTACTATTATGCACCTACATTACTAAGATATGAGTTAAGATTTTAGGAATTATTTAGGTATACTGTCACACAAACCATGCAAGTTTAGAGATACGTTGACGTATCGAGATGCGTGGCAGTTGCTTAACCTCCCTAATATAAAAAATAACGTACCCTTCGGTAACAAACCTGTCACTGTGTAGAAAATAATTGCCCCTTTCTCTCCCGCAGGCCTGTACACCCTGTTCACTGTGACCCTGATGTTGCTCCGGAAGGTGGAGGTGGCGCAGGACGAGCATGCCATCCCGGCCGTGGCGCTGGCCGGCCGGGTGGTCTCCTCCGGCTGGGCCATGTACCTGGGCTGGATGAGTTTCCTCCTGTGTACCGCCAGCTGCGTCTTCTGGATCCTCCTGTCCGTCGAGCAGCGGCGCTCCAGGCAGAACTACGTCTTCTCCTCCAACTACGACCAGATATGCAGCATGTGATTCGTAGGGGTTAACGGATGATACACTTCATTACCCTTACCCACCAAGACCAAGCCTGCTAAATTCTGCCTGATATCTATCATCATAAGATTCACTATTTATGACTTCTTCTCAGTAGCGATAGAGTTGACTTGGAATGGTATATTATCAAGTTTTCATTCGAAGCTCTTATATCATGTTTCTTTTTCTTTATCGTGATCTCCTTTTCGGTAGGGGAATTGTAACCGTGCTCCCTTCATCAATGTAAAAGTTGCACTTTTCAATTATCATGGCGACATGATAATGTTTCATTCACGTCTGAGACGTGTCATATAGTACTGAATAGTTATTTTGTTTCCTTTGAAAAAAACAACACTATAATAAGTGAATATCGACAGGTAGGACATCTGACCTTTTCAAAAGTGATTAAGCTAATCGGCTGACTATCAGGGTGTTATAATTATGTGCCCCATGATTGTAGGTGTCATCTATGACAAAAAGCCTAGTACGTATTGGTGACATTTAGAGCAATCTCAAAAAGAACATACTATTGATAGGCCCACTTTTTGCCAGAACAATTCGAGACAATTATCATAAAGGACTTGTATTGACCCATTATCCTAATCAGAAATGGACATTTTGACACTGTTAAGAAGGAATTACGTATGTCACAAAACGTTGTCGATCTAACAACCCCTGTTTGATGTAACTACGTTTTGTGACAGATGTAACCGTCTGGAACAATTTATGAAAAGCTGATTGCAATTGATTGATAAAAGCAAAACCACGTATATATACGGAACTTTTGGCACGAGAGGGTATCGTTCCCTTTCCTCGGTTCTGTATAATCTCTACTAAAATGACGTAGGTACACCAAACGTTGCATTTCTTTTATCCCATTCATAAAATGGGTTTTGTTTCGTATGTAATTGTTGCTATCACATTTATTTGAGATTAGCTACATCCATCTTTCTATGTTGTTTTGTGGTTTTCATCCAAACATTAGCTGATTTTCTTATAGAATCCTGACCGAGAGGTAATGTTTTGTCAACTAGCTTGTACAATATTATTGTTATCAGTACAGATTTAGTAATAAAACAGATACCTTTCTCTAACACAGCTAACGGCTAACACAGTGAACATACACAGTCTGCTATCTCTCTGGTACAGATACATACAAAAGGCTTATTGACGACAAATATGATAGCACATGTGAAAAGTTTCATTATAGTTTGTGTCTGTCGAAAACATTCCTTCTACAGATGAATTACACTGCTCCAGTCTATTTTACTTAAACTACCTAAATAGATCCATTATCTTGTGTATTTGCGGAGTATATTATCAATTCTTATAATCTAGACGCGATTTTTCCTTAAGCGCGTGTTTGTGAATAGAATATTTAAGGTTATTGGACATTTATAGTCAGCTAGTATCGCAGTTTCCTCTGTTGTGAAACACCCCTGATGTAAATATTGTGCTGCTGGTAACTATAGATCCAACGCGTTGTCCTGTGTATTTATATTTACTTACATTCATGCAATTGTGATATCATTAGAAAATACCACAACTATTACAGTGGAAAACTTCTTCAAATTGCTTCCCAACTTTCATAATAGATGAAATTAACGAAGTTCCTTGTTCACAACTAATACGATCTACACGCAAAGAGCAATGCTTGCTAGTGCTTTAACATAATCAAGATACATTATTTTCAAAGTCTTCATAGAACCAACATACATGTAGTTATGTCTCAAGAGCGCATTTGTAATGTCAAAGTGATGACCTCAGCGTTTCTCAATGATAGGATGAGGAGGCTTTTTTCTTCACGTGATACCAGAGGCAGTGTTGAGATGAAAGACTGTCCTCTGGTGCCTTTACAGTTCGGCCTTTACTCTTACAATATACCAACTCACTCACAGTGCCCAGACACCGACACATATCATTCTAGGTAGAGTTACAGAATATCTGTCGCTGACATAATACATAATTATACAATTATGCTCACCTTTATCGATATTGCATATAAATATTATACGTTCTTAGACGTTGATATAACTTGCAAGGATATACCGGACTTAGGGAGCAACTCAGGATGGAACTGATGTATAGCACTAGCGGGATGAGATGATAAGGGGATATCTAGAGGAATATATGACTTGCGCATTATTGGTGAAAGCGATAATCGGACAGAGTTTACAAAATATTTCATGCCAAGGCTGATGTCATTTATCCCTAAACAGGTTCACCGAGAGGGAAAACAGTGTTTCTTGATATTTCTTTTTTCACTATGATCAATGAAAATAAATGACTCTGGACACCAACTAGTTGTTAACAGGCGTTATTTCTGATATAAAAGGCGTTCCACCTTTCAGTTCCAAAAGGTGAATGACTAATGCCTGTGGCGGCAATGCTCCAAAGATGCACTGAAAACAGAGAGTTGTCAAAATGGTGCCAAAAACGACAACCCAATGTTGTCTGTGATTTTTATACAAAAAATCTTATTCATGGATAGTTTCCTGTTGTAGATATCATAGTCCATGATAATAGCTTCCTATTATCTTATTACAATTTATCAGGTATGGCCAATACACATAGGAGGCCTATGAGTTGCATGTTTTTGACACCATTCACTTACAATACTTTATCATAGACAGAGGCCATGACAACCTTGGGCTGTCGTTTTAGGCACCATTCACTTACAACCCTAGGGTCGTCAGGCAGCACTTTTGACTCTCATTTTGTTCTATAACAACCCTATGACAA
Source organism: Lepidonotus clava (assembly GCA_936440205.1). Lineage (NCBI taxonomy): Eukaryota > Metazoa > Annelida > Polychaeta > Phyllodocida > Polynoidae > Lepidonotus > Lepidonotus clava. Next base: position 30,212,670 of record OW387135.1, read on the forward strand.
CCCGATTCTCAGTTTTTGCTTCTCTGACAACCTTTTTGGCCAAAGTAGTCGGGAGAAAATGACAACCTTTGGGTTGTCATCCAGCCTCAAAATTCACAATGACAACTCTCTGACCACCCCCAAATTGTCAAAGGATTGTCACAAGGTTGTCACACAGCATCAATGGCCTGAAATGAGCCCTGCTCTGTCCCCACAAGTCACCTATGACAACCCAAAAGTCACCTATGACAACCCAAAAGTCACCTATGACAACCTCTGACAACTTTAAAGTGGCTCTCTGACGACTTTGTGTTTTCAGTGTGCGATATGCTTAGGTACCCAGCCAAGGTGCGATGTTTCGTTGGCTTTTTTGGTTTGTGTGTTACTTATTAAAATATCACGTAACTGTTACATTATTTTTCTGGGAGGTTGAGACCTAATCAAAACAGAATGTTACCATAATGTTCTGGGGAGCTTGAGGTTATAGGTCAAGATCAAATTAAAACCAGACCTCACTTAAACAGAACATTGTTTTGACCTCCTGACTAGGGGAGGTCTGAACCGAACCTAAACAGAATTTTATTGTGATGTTCCGATTATGTCAGGTCTTAACCTTACCTAAACAGAATGTTACTGTGACCATCTTATTCGGTTAGGTGTCAACCTAATCTAAACAGAATGTTATTGTGATGTTCCGATTATGTCAGGTCCTAACCTTACCTAAACAGAATGTTACTGTGACCATCTTATTAGGTTGTGTTATCATGACATTCCCTTTAAGTGAGGTCTCAACGAAACTTAAACAAAACATAATTGTGACATTATTATTAAGTGAGGTCACAATATTAGCCTCATAAATAACGTTACAAGAAAGTTATCAGAATGTCACAATGTAATGTTGCAGTAGTTGGTAGCAGCTACATTATTGGTAGTAATCAAAAGAACGTCACTGCAACCTAAAAGTGTAATGTAACAGGAATCGATCCAGAACATTGCTGCAATGTTATTAGAGCGTCATATCCTTTGCTGGGTATAAGTAAGGTACACAGAAAAGGATTATGGTTAGAATCCTATTCGAAATTCCTTATTGTTTGGAGAAAAATAAACATTTTCAGGGTGTCTATTTGTCCCCTTGTCCGACTAAGGCATGACCAGTTTTACTATCCCCCTTTCTCAACAACCTTAAATTGTAGTTTCATGTCCAAATATCTGATATTTACGTTTGAACAAACGTCCCTCAATCAACAAGTCAAAATTTGATAATGTATTTTAATACCAAAAGCAACAACATAAATAGCAAAAATTATAATGATATCACTAATTAAATGGGAGAAAGTAAGTCAGAAGAAGTAACAAAGTTACGGAGATATGGAGACAGCAGGCAGATAACGTACATTTTCTGGTGGATGTAAGTTAGGTCGTTTATGAAAATTTAATTGCACAGAGAGGCTAAGGAACTCTGTTGAGTTCTCTTGTGGACCCATACGTGAGTGGGCAGGAGGGACCGCGAACGGTGTGGCTACCTGGTGACCACCAACACTCCTTCACTTTCCAAACACCAGATGTCCTACTTACACTCCATTACACTTTGTCATTAAAGGGAGCTAGGCTAAAAGCAATGGTGTGTCAAAACATGACAACATTTTGCAAACTCAATTAACCATGAAAATAAATTCCAAGAATCTCACTTTAGCCATTGGTATAGTATAAATCGTAATAACTAACTATAACTTCATTTGAATTCCATAATACTCATGTCATTTTATGCCTGTAGACAGCAATGTTTGTAAACAAACCGATGTTGGTGGGTCACCCAAATTGACCATGGGGGAGCTTTTAATTTATGTATTTTGATGTAATTTAAGTCTTTATTAACAGTCTATATTTTCACATAGGCCTAGGTTGTGGGGATAGAATATATCTCAATAGTTAATAGAATTTGCAAAATTTTGACCCAACATTGCTTTTGTCTCCCTTTAATACCTTCAGTTCCATCTCATCTCCCACCACTGACGGCTGCTTCCAATTAACTTGAAATCCTTAACCCCACTCTGCTTCTTTACCTCTTTATTTCTCTTCATAGTTTTGCAACTTCATAACAATCTCTTAACTATTATAATGAACCTTAATTATGTGCCATTTGTAGAGGATTTTTTTTTTTATGAAATTGAGACTACAATCATTTCTTTCCTGAGATTTCTACAAATAGTCCACCTAATTATTCTGACGTCATAGATCGTATGCATACATATTTTTCAATAAAGTGGCGCCACCCTGGTGTGGTAAATTTGAAAGACTTCGGAGGAAGCTTTTCTATATCTAACCTACATGAAGTAAAGTGACCAAGTCACCGAGAGTCCTAAAGGTTGGCAAAGTGGCAGACCGTGCAGATTCATGGGAAATGTGTATATATGTGTCCTCTTGATTCTAACTTGATCTTTGCCTAAATATTAACTGGAACGTCAACTTTGTCTAAGTATTAGGTATTGCTATATCAGTTCCCATAGCAACCTCAACAAAACATTAGCTCAATCACAATAATTAGGAAAAATTATTCAATCATATGATCAAAGAAGTTGTTTCATCTTTCTGCGAATGAAAATAAAGACTTTTAATTAATTAATACAAAAATGTTTTGCTGAAGGAAATGTTACCTTTGTTACCGATCATGTATCAAGTTTTTCAAGTAAACCACAGTAACAACTGAGAAGCTACTAACAATAATATCTGAAATTATGAATGGTCTACGATGCTACCTCGAATAAATGGCCTTAAAGCTAGTCTGCATATATCTTCCCATCCTAGCGGACCTGGGAACCACTTAATTACCTACCACGGATAGTGGTTTTCTTGGGTTTTACCTGTACACTATCCTAAATCAGGGTGCATCATGGGAAATATGTCGACAAACCACAAGGCTTAAGTATAGACATTCTCATTGATCATGACATCATTTTATAGTTTAACATCATGGAAAACTATCATTGACTAATTTTCATTTTGTATCAATATAAGTTGGTTTTAAAATGCATACATTTTGGATAGATACATAGCAATTTGTTATATATTTTCTATAGATTTCCCCTTGTTTTTGTCGACCAAATTAGATTAGATTAACCCGCAGGTGCCTAAAATACTGAAAATAAGCTATCCGTGGTAGGGAGAAGCTGGCGTGTGTTCGGATTAAAAGATTGTAGCCCAAGATAATGAACGGTTTGTACATTCCCCTTACTGGCCCAGAGCTGTGTTCCATGTCAGTTTATTCCCGCCTTTCAAGGGCTGGGATAAGACGTTTACATCTTGGGAGATTAGCCTCAAGTTAGCGGTACTCAGCCAATGCATGGCCTACATACTGCTAGTAGGATGGGTAAGGAGCTCCAGGGGAATGGGGTGCAAACGAAGATGGGGGTGGAGACGCGGTTTTGGTCTTGCTAGTTAAACATCTATCTTGGTGTGTGGTCTAGCCCTATAGCTTCTCCCAAACCGTACAGATCCTATAGGTATTTTCTCAATTACCTACCTTTGGATATGACTTACTCTTGAACGGTTTAAAAAAATGAAGATTTCTATGGAATAATTGGTATTATTCTGGCTACATGAATACAATTTCAACATAATCACATATTGGCCCTGTTCCTCTACTTAATCAGTGTTATGATGGTGGCCCATGCCATATGGCAGCTGCTGTGTTCACATATCTACAGTTTATATAGTCTGATAGTATAGTTCATGTTGCTGGCTTAAGCAAATAAAAACAGGAACAATGTGATTGGATCTTTTGCCGGAGTGTCATAGCATTGGGAACTTTGCGTTTTGTGTGAAATTGTTTGAAAAGGGGTGTCACTTGAAATAATGGTGTCCCAGCGAGAGGGCAATCATAATCAAAAACAAAAGTTATTTTGCAATTCATATAGAGAGAAAAGAAACAAATGGAATGGACCATATTTTCATCATATAAAATCTGTCATATAGTAAATTGGTCAATTCCCCGGCCTTTCGTTTACCAATTTCTCCATTTTAGCTGATCTATTGTTTAGTTTCAGGATCGAAATGTGTCATATGATTTTTGTGATGTCGAGATTATACTTAGCAGGACCTGTTTTTACGGTGCTAGTGTGCGTAATTGCACAAGCATCCTGTCCGGTTCATTTGGTTGCCTACGCAGCTTTCAATGCTGAGCCGATACCCAAGTCAGAAGATCTCCCTTATACTCATAATAAAAGTGACTTGAGCTTTATCCAACTATATAGTTATAATGAGGCCCATTACAAAGATACCATATCACACTTTCCGTTGTACAGACTATCTATTACCGACTGCAGGCCCTTGCACAGGTTCGTATGTGTGGGATGAAAAAAATAAAATGGCATTGGGAGATAATATAACAAGAGAAATTGGTAACATGTGAATGAGAGCCCCCCCCCCCACACACACACACACAACATACAAAATATAGTATTACACACATTTCTCACGAGTATGGGCATTTGTAATCTGTCTTACAAAATTGGTAAAGGTGTTAAGCAACAGCGGACCAATATCCCTAAATAGTTCTCTCATATCGTCCTTGCCTAACTAGCCTTCCTCACATAGGTGTGTTTGTCCTCCTTTCATCCTGTATTCCAATCAGTGTATGCATGGTGACTGGTCATGTCCCAAGAAAAAGCAGATAAGGGCTGGGATGTATAGTTTATCCACATGATCAGGGACTACCCACCCATGCAAGCATGTTACAAAATTATTATAACGTTGTAGTTAAGTTAAGTTCTGCTTAGGGTTATGGTTCTTGTTGAGTTATTTTAATGGCTCCCAATAACGTCTCTGCAACCTATCATTGCGACGTTGCACTGTGACGGTTAAATCTAAACTTGACTGATCTAAACTTGACTAGGTATTTTCACCTTTTGCTTTTATGAATTGCATAATAACTAAGCTGAAGAAATAGGACACTTTTAAGACGGCATAGGCCCAATGTGGCTGTATTAGAAATGCGACCATTAAAGATCCCAATAACGTGGCTCCCAATAAGGTCGCTACAACCTGTCATTGCAACGTTGTATTGTGAAAGTTAAATCTAAACTTGACGGAGTATTTTCAAATTTTGCCTTTATGAATTTTGCCTGATAACTAAAGCTGAAGAAATAAAGGAACCTTTTAAGACGGCATAGACCCAATGTGGCTGTATTAGAAATGCGACCATTAAAGGTCAAAATAATGGCCAAAGGAACATTGTGCTGAGTCTCATTCCAAACTTAAGGAACCCTTCCTAGATAGAATTTGACATATCCAACGGAGTGGTTTCATGTGACAAACACAGTTTCTGTAGTTCATGTGTACGTATTTCATGGATATATATATATATATATATATATATATATATATATATATATATATATCTTACCGCAACCAATCCTAAGAAGTGAGCTTGAGACGAAAGTTGTTACATCCGGTTCAATGCAATCATAATATATATGTATTAATATATATGCGAATAACGTCATGTGTAAGACTAACTGCAAATGTATTTAAGTATTGCTACAGTTTCTGCAGTGGCGCATCTAGATATATATGATACGGGAGTGGTAGAGTGGAACTGATATCGGATATATTTGACCTCAAAGATCGTTTGGAATAATTCTACACTTAAACCCACTGATTTCCCTTCACACAAATGAGAGGCACACTCCTTAGAAACTATCCTTCCCCGCTAAAACCATAACTTTCTGCAGTATCTCATTATTTTTCCAGTCCTGGCCCCTGTCCTGCATAAAACGCCCCTGGTGATGCAAATGACGTACATTATGTGACATACTCATATTGACCCTGGCGGGAAAAAAGGTCAGAGGGCTCAAGCATTAATCGTTAATTACTCTTCGTAGATACAACTTATTGGGCAATAAATAGACCTATAGATGTCAACTCAATCTACTCTGTCTTGCCCGGTACTGTAATAATCACACCTGTATACATAGTGTAAGTTTTGAATCATATCATGGGATATTTCATTAGCAAAACAAATCAACCTTTTCATGTGTATGAATACCAGCTACTTGCTCGAGGCTATACCCCCAAGGTTAATACCTACCATGGGGTGTCATGAGCAGTGTTTGGCCACTTAGGACTGTGTACACTTAGAGCCAACCTGGACTGGCCTGGTCTCTTTAACCAGTCGGTGCCAGCTCCTAAATGGACTCAAACCAAGGACATGCAGTGTGAGAGTACATGTTTAGGGACTGGGCTTAAGATCAGTTAGTTCCCCTGTGGCTAATTTCCTCTCGGTCATTGTATGTTGGGTTCCCGTTCGGGGCCGTTGCCTAAGTATAGGCCAGGAAATCTGGACGAGGACAACCCATTGGATTATTCACTGGTATGCTTGGGCGCTGAGGGGGAACACTTAACCTGAGGTGGTACACTTATACCTCACATACCACTTTGAGCCCCATATGTACATGCAGTTGCCTATGTACCTGACTATGGGTAATAGGTAAGACACTGCAAGATGAAGTGCACCGTCAAAAAATGTAACAGCCTGCCGACGGAGGTGGCCTGGCTGGCGTCCTGTCTTGGCTTGACCCTGGTGGCCTTCTTGTGCTCGCTGCTGGCTGTGTTGGACAACGACTGGTTCCATATGTACTGTGTGGGAGAAAGTGGCCAGACCACCAGCCTCACCTACCGCTTTGGGCTCTGGTCCTTCTGTGGGGACGACCTCACCTGGGTGGAAGGTGTCAACACGACCGAGTACTCCTGTGTCAGTATAGACCACCTTGTATCTGCAGAGCCGCAAAAACCGAGTAAGTCTGATTCCTACATAATATTATACAGAGATGTTATTATCTATTTCAATTATTTTCCCACTGGCTTTCTGATCATGAGGTTCTTTCATATCCTCAGAGGTGATGTGCGTCTATGGCCTTCAGGGTCATCCATTTATTACGTATGCGTGAAGGGGACGGGTCGGTTGAGTGGGTGAAGAGGTTCAGTACATTTCCAATGTGTATCACATGGTAAAGGGACAAGTTATAGGGTCATAAACGAATGTCAAAAGCGTATACATAATTAATGGACGGCCCCGAGCCTCCTACGTGCCGAACACTTATTTATTTGATTGAATCTGTATTTATATTTATATAATATGACTACATGCATGCCAAGAAATGGTAATTAAAAATCACGTGCACAGGTGATTGTGTATCTTAGTCTTCTCAAACGGTCCTCCGGTGTCATAGTCTCTATCAAAATAAAGGCTCACCTAGCAAAGCATAAGCCTTAAACGCCCATGTTCTATAGCTTTACATTTAGACACTACAGTATTACTTAAGCCGGGTTTCCACAGAACAACTTTCACAGAGAGTTCCTAACGACCATGAACGACTGTAAAACAAAGGTAAATCTTTGCTCATTTTAGTCTTCCACAAAGGAACAATTTCTTGTTTCCACTGAACGACGAAAATACTGATATCTGAAAGACTCTTGGACTATCTGAACGATTTTTCCAAACGAGAGTGGCCAGAAACAATAGATATAATTGCTCATAATTGCTCATAGAAAAAATCGTTGGCTTCTGTCATCCAGAAATATTAAACAGGTTAGATATTTGGTCGTTCGTGAATCGTTCACTTAAGTCTTGAGCAAATGTCGTTTGGAGTCTTTAACAAAAGTCTTAACCAACGATTTTGTGTTTCCACTGAACGATTTTCCCAAAGACCAACAACAATTTCCAAATCTTTTCAAGTCTTAGGCTGTCTTGAGGAGAACGTCGTTCGGTGGAAACCGGCCTTAAGATGCCGCGATCATGCTCTCATATAACAGTATTACACGATGGTATTATCATCATATCGACACATTATATTAGTTGGTTACTCTTACTTACTATATTACCATATAGGTCAGTGAGATATGTGCAAGTTGGTATAAGTCCCACACTTTATAATAAAAAAATGGTGAAGAGTACATCCAACTCAACTTTATAATAAAACACGTACTCATCACAACTATCACTTTTGCGTTGGAGTATGGATGTTGAAGCAATATTAAGATGTGCAAAAGTCACATCTGAGAGGAACAATACGGAAATCCACACAGTGCTTCTTATCAGATTGTATGTGAGTACTGTATTTACACATTACTCTGCAGATATATGGAGGCGAGCCAATGTCTGTTCAAGGAATGCAATCAACCTAATAATCCCGTATTAGTGTATGCATGTACATAGCACAAAGTAAACAGAGCGAAATCGACGTTTGGTGTTGTTCTAGTTAATTGGAATATTATCGGCATAAACAACCTGTATGAAAATCGGGGTTGTGTAAATAGTTGTATTACTATTAAGACAAAAGAGCCATTTTTACTGTCCGGAGGTCTATAATCGCAAGGATCCATTATAGGAGTTGTTTGGTTGTATGTAAATAAAACCGCACCAACCTTTAAATAGGGCCATTAAGGTGTATTTTAGGTAGTGGAAAGGTAATCTTTGCAAGACATTTAAAATGTATTTACAAGTTTAAACTTAAGGGACCTTCAAATGTCACTTTATGTCTTTTCTTTAATGGCTCCATTCACAAAGCTCAAGAGGCATTAAAGGTCTATGTTTAGGCACAGTAAATTGTATTTTGCTTAATGCTCGCGAGCTTAATCTTAAGAGGTCTGTTACGTCATGTTACTCTGCTAGTAGTAAGATTTAGCCTTTTGAGGTCTCTAAATGCATATAACCATTTACATTTAGGCATCGTGGCATACATTTTGTCAAGTCAATGGTCCAACCGTTCAAATATTTGGAAAGGCCAAGCGTGCTCTATAATCTATTGTAAAACCAGAAGAGGGGAACGGGGACTTACTTGGGGATCAAAATGTCACATATATTAATTTTAAGTAGTTAACAACAAGGCACTGATTGCTTGCGTCTTGTTGTGGCTTCAGGAATAGTCCCTTTGCTATATGCTTATCGATTAGTGAAAGGTCATATCCTCTATTTTATCTATCTATGACACCCGCCGCATTTCACTTTGCTGTATGTCCCGTCTCGAATTTAGGAAAATATTCGTCGTGTCACAAGGTCGATTCTAAGCAGTCTAGGGCTGCTATTCTTCGATTGAGGGTGGCCAATCAAATTACTTAATAAGTATTCCTTCTCTTGAAAATTCAGATAGGTTCGAACGGAGAATCATAACAATACGAGACACTACACAAATAGTGGTATTAAGGGTAGACATTGCTATGTCCGCTAAAGTAAACCTTTACTTCAATAAGCCGGTATTAATCGACCCAGGTCAAGTTTACCTATAACCTATAATTCCCACAACCCAGAGGACATGATGTAATCGGGCCAAGAACATTAATACACATGAATACACACATGTGCCTATAGACGTTATTTTAGTTTACTAATCATAGTCTGTATGCGTAGTAGATGTATATATAGGTATGTACTATTCCACGTATTGCTCATTAATGTTTTCTCAGAAACTTAGTTTCTGCATCTTCATGGCATCGTCGTGGGTGATAATTAACCAACCCACTAGCTCATTCTATATATCAAAGGACAACTTGTGTAATTTGCTTCATGATCCAACAGAAAACTTAATTTGGTAGGGAATATCTACTTCTTAAAGGATGTCAGAGTAAGCAATACCAGCTGGTATCCATGGCAATGAAAAGAGTGATGTTCGGATTACTTGGACTATTTTCTGCATGTATTCTGGAAAGTATTGGACTTTGCTGCGGCAAAACTACTGGGGCCAAATTGTCGTATTAAATCAAGGTCATAAGATGAATTTTGATTAATGTTTTATCATTGGTAATTATGTCTATAGGAAAAAAGTATCTAAATTTAATATTTTCCCTTATGGGTTATTTTGCAATGACATTGCTACTTTTGTGAAGTATAGAATCTCAAGATATGAAACCCTAATCAAAATTTACATAATTAGCCTCAGTTAGGATGATATGGCCCCAGGTTGATTAAAGATATTAGGAAAAGACATTATGTTGAAGAACTATAACGCTAGGGAAACTTGTCATGTATAATAACGGTTAGGGTTGTAAAAAAGCCTTGATAGCAGCGTTAAATATTCTTTCCTTTTTCCATAAGAACACATTAAATAACTTCATCAAAACACGCCAGACTGCAATACCCAATTGCAAGTTAAAGCAGCCTTTATTAACCAAGACAACCAGAATCCGAACGTTGTCCATTCGTTATTGGAAAACACTTTATTTTCAACATTGAAAATGTCTGATGGAATTGGCAGGGTGTATTTTCAGGGGCATGATCCAGTGGGGGGGGGGGGGGGAGTCCAGGGGGGCCCCCTTCCCCTTTCGAAAACCTGTATCCATCCGTGCATATTGTCATGTTTAGTAAATGAGCCATGCCTCTCTCCAGGCTGGCTGCAGGGCACTCGGGCCTTCGAGGTGTCGGGGTGTGTGGCCTGTGGTACCACTGCTCTGCTGATGCTCGCCTCCCTCGCCCTGCCCAGTGACGAGTCCCTGACCACCTCAACAGGCTTCACGGTGGCCAACCTTACTTCAGGTAAGGTCATTGTATTGTGTTTTCGTAGATGATGGTTTATAGTTAACAAAGATCAAAGTATCCTCTGTATTTCAATAGTAGTATAATAGAAATCAAAGTCAATTGTGTATTGTAATCGGATGTTATTTCCATTCTTGTATGGATAAATCCAAAGTAACTATCCTATTGGGGTATCATATAGTCGTATGGGTAATTGCTTTCATCGAATATTTTCCTGGGGGATAGTTACCTTTATGGGGTGGGAGAGATTGCTTCAGGGGTAGATATCTCAGCCTCATAGAAGCTGACATGTCAAGCAGGCTCCCCCTTCACATTCAAGGAATTGATCAAGATCATACATTCTAAAGAAATCTTGCGATTAGAAAGTACATTTACATTTAACATTTTGTGGTTTACCATGATAGAAGACTCACATGCATTGACTATTTTCCATTTTGTATAAATTTTGATGTTGAATTACGTTGGTTTGAAAATTCATTCATTATAGATATATACGTAGCGAATATTTTTTATAATTTTCCAGTCTTTCTTCTGTTTTTGTTGTCAAAATTAGTACCATTTACCTGCAGGTGCAGGTGTAGGTGTAGATCAACTAATCATGCATGGTAGGGAGAATTAAAAGATTAATGCAAATCGCATGATGACATACTTTTACGTCCTATGCCTACAGACGCGTGCCTCCGATCCCATCCCATCACAAAGTATGAAACCTTAAGTTGTTTGTTAATTTCACAATGACATTCTTTCCTTACAGCCATATTTTTCACGGGCTCCCTTCTCACCGTCTTTGCCGTTCAGATGCGACCGTGGACACTGGTGCCACCTAGTGTCTGTTCACTGCACTCCATGCCGTCAGCCTATGCTGTCACCCTCACGGCTGTAGCCATAGGCGCCTGCACCTTCTCCAGCTTCTTAGCAGGTATTGTGTCGGAGGTCTTCGTCAACAGCCAACCTGCCAAGAGAGGTCGCAAAGTGAGGGAGGTGGAGAATTAGTCAACGAGTCCGTCAAGCAAGAATGAGGAAGATATTTTTATAATGGACACTTTTTTTCCACAATAATATTGCTTGGAGCTATTTCATAGCGATATAAACTGAAATTGGATCTTGAAGGATATATAAGATTGTATTTTCATATCAGTTCGATAGGGGGTTAATAAATCATTCAAGTGAATTTTAAACACTGCTGTTGATGTTTTTGTTTATCATATCCTTTACACATGACATTGTGTCTGTCACACTGAGTGAATATCAATATTAATTGCGCAATTTAACAATATTTGCATATACCCGATCAAATTCCGATACCTAAATGATTATTTACTTGAATAATTATGTGTTTACTAACGTTTTGAAACATGATCGTCTCGGAGGAATAAATACTTCCATATGTATAAAGCATTTCCATGTGCTCTGAAAGCTATAGCATTATATCTATATATGCATATTATGTACAAACCGTTTACATAAATACATACATGTATGTTTATAATTATGTACATACATGTACATACATGTATGTGCCATGTAAACATGTTACAATTACAAAACATACTGAAAAACATACGTCTTCTCGTCTTGCACAGTGTAATCGTTACCAGGGAGGTTCCTCCTCTCTGCGTGATTCAGCTTTGCTGGAAGAGTGTAATATAAAACATTTCACCGGATTAAGGTTCAGCGCTTGGGCAACTTTCGAACGCGACACCGCCACACCCGAATAGGCTCCGTCAGATGCTTCGCAAATAATAGCTTACTGAATTTCCTCCAAATATCGCAAATTATCACAGAATAGCAATTTTTTTAATTACCATATTTTGAGGATCCAAAATATGTAGTGACCAATTGTAAGCAGAGCCCCGCTTGCTGTAAACAGTTAACTTAATGTGGTGAAAATATGAACCCCATTCATTGAAACAACAACCACAAGTTTGCGAAAATGCGACAGGACACTTGCATGGGGCCGAAACTTTGGTAAAGCATTGCCAGATAGCTTATAACTATACCAATTATATATAGGCCAAAATTATCAGAGCGTATTGCATGGAAGGAGGTCAATTTGTAGTGCGACCCTTTTATATATACCTCAAGGTGTTATTTACTCTACTTACAAACTTAACTGATCCATAAAAAACATTTTCTCGGCGGTTTAACTTCCTTGATTTATTTTTGGCCTATTTATCACCCTTACCAGTGTTTGCGATCATCTTGATTTTATTGTAAGCTATTTAGACCACAACACGCCTGCACTTAAGAAGCTCATAAATGATAGGAAGTTATCCCTTTCCTCTCATATTCGTTATGCTTTTCTTACAGTAGGCCTATATGAAATGTTCTTTCGATTATAATCAGATAATCCTTCGTTCTCAAAAAATCATCCGCAGATGTTGATAAAACAGCTGTCTATGGCAACATTCAACAAAATAGGGGTACTTGAAATTAACCTAATCTGGGTAATACCTCTCTCCTAATATGCAAGATAGAAAGACAAACAAGATGGCAAGTTGACATATCGCATAAGTTCTATCACATGACAAACTGGTGTTCTTGGTTAAACGTGCTATTGTAATGGTAGCTGAAAATTAATGCCCTCAAAATTGGCCATAATGCTGGGCGCCTTATGTTTATGTTACCATAGCAACTACATATATCGCTCTTTCAAAACATAACATGGTTCATCCGAAGGGTATACATTTCCACTTGAATAAGGGTGTTTTGCGAAGTAAATCAATTTACATGGAATACAGTTAGCAGCTATAGTCTATGTATGCTGGCGCTTTATGATTTATTGGTGCCTTTTTCTATAAATGGTCGGTGGGTCAGAACTGCATGTTGGATTTACCCATATAGAATAAAGGGATGACTTCAAGTGAAATTCTGATGAGGCAGATGGAGTTTTAGAATGTTCTTGTATCAAATTAGAGATGGGGCCATATGTATTTACAATAATATTCTCAACATCCTAAAGGTGAACAGAATATTTGTGTTTTGTCATCCTACTTCAGTTTTTATTGGTGTAGTATATGTTTATGAAAAACTTACTGATGGGAATTACCCCCATTACAGTAGACCATATCCCGGTCAAATGAGTCCTGCTCCGCGTATAGACACGGAAGTTTGGGCTGGTAATTCCTTCCAAAGATCGATGACCATACAGGTAATATTGTATTTCCTGATATACATCACAACTATCACTGTTCTAAGTATACGAACACCAGAGCCGAATAGCGTGGGTAATTGTTCGTTCGCAACCTGTTCCTTGATTTGAAAAGGATGTTGTTGGGGCTCCAATATAGGGTAACGTGTACTGAAAAAAAATAGTATTTTTACACATTTCGAATGAAATATCTTTCAGATGGATATGAGAATCTGTATCTGTATATAAAAAAATGATAATAAAAACTTATTATGACTTTGTAGAACGTTGCTGTTGCGTCAAACCATGACTCCACGGAGGAATGTCTCAAAAAGAAGAAAACAAAGAAAGCGTAATTTTTAAATTGTACATCCATGGTACGTCCCTACATTATCGATATATCGGTATTATAGGTTGCAGTGGAAAAGAATATATTATATGAAAATGTTGGTAGCCTATAGCTTTTAGTAAACGTATTCCCAATGCCCGAGAGGAATATGCCTGCAGCTCGCGTGGTGCCTGGCAAACAATTAAGGAACGCATAAATCTGCCATTAAAAAGGAACGTAAATAGATATCAAGAGTATTTTCTTGTATATTATCAACTCATCCACATACATGCATAAAAGCGTGTATATCCCGGCTATTAGAAGCTATGTTCAAGAGGTCCCCACAGAACAATCCAACCGAACTAATCATACCTCATTCACGGTATATTCATGGAACAAATGTATATGTGAATGCTAGGCTCATGTCGTCCAAATGGCGGAATTTAAGGAGTGACTGGGTCATATTGGACCGGATAAAGGCCGTATGACTTCTACATCCGGGCTACTTAATTACCACGGAGTTGAAATCATGCCTCGAGGACCTCCCAGCCGCGACGATACAAATATAAGATAACAGATCTTTTAATATTAGGTTTTCTGGTTCAGGGACGGTTTTAGAAGGGTGAGCCCCCTTTTTGACCAAATGTAAATTTCAAGCCACTGGAGGGGCCGGAAATATTACACTAGGGCGGCCGGGCCACCACCTTTTTGTTGTTGTTGTTGGTTTTTGTTTTTTGTTTCTTTTTAGAACGGAAAAAAGGCGTCTGTATAAGGAGGTATAGGTGAGGCATGTAAGAAGTTCATTGGGCGGTCCATAATTGACGTCTTGCTATTATTTTTTAAATCGAATGTTGCCATATGACATCATGTAATTGACAGCCCCGCCCCGAGAGTCCCACGTATTAAACATAATTATTCTGAACGACTGCACGTCCTATGCCCAGAATCAAATAGTGTATGAACTAAGCCGATGCCAATGCAGATCAGGACGTTTTCTAAAGAGAGAGAGGGGGGGCATAATAATATTATAATACATATTCCCAGTGACCCCTTCGGGGACAGAGTTAAATGTTTGAAAGATCTTTGGTCCAGAAAAGGGGGTGGGCGTCCCATGCGCTTTATGTACATGTGAATATGTATTGTGCTTTTAAATATTCATGACAATTAGGCCTATCCCTCTATTACATGTTTAGTTTTTGATAAAACGTTAAACCACGTGTTTTGTCTATTGTGTTAAAGCTGAATATAATAAAGCATGTATTTTCAATCAGGTATAATGACCTGAGATTTCATCAGGACAATGGAATGTTCCTTAATATGATTTAACCCTTGCGACCCATGTTGCTGTGTAGTATATTCCCGTAGGAAGAACCCTGGAAGAGGGAGAGTTAAGTTGTCAGAAACTGAAAGAACTTCCAAGTAAAGCCAAGTAAAGCCAGAGATATGACTGCTTGAATATTCTAGCATCAGGTCATTAGGAAATAAGATAATTTCAATTGATCAATTGATATAAGCTCAAGTCATGTAACTGCATACCTGTACAGTGACTATTAGTGGTCAGGTACTATCCCTCAAGACTGCAAGTATGGTGACACACACAAACTTTATACATTAATGATGACAGCTATTAGTCATGTACAAGAGACCCAAAGCCTCAAAAGCACAATGACTATTACAACTCCTAAAGTAATGTATGAGGACTGAATATGCTAGCATGTAGTAGAATGTGAGATACTAGATGTACTTGTATGGTGACAACTGGAAGTAGGTACAATGACGTTGAAATACATCAGGTATTATGACAAGGTGGCTTGTGTACTTGTGACTGTAGAAGAATCGATTAGGAGAGATATTATGTATCAACTGCCTTTAGGTGTCCAAATACTCTATGTATAATAACTAATTCCACTTGAATTTTTGTTAAAATGGTGAACCAAGAAGTTTCCCTATTTTCTAAAGAGCAATAGCTTAATAGAAACATGATTTGGATTAGTGGGTGAGGGAGTACTGGAGAAATCCAACTCACCCCAAGGGTAAATAAAATTGTTTTTTTAAAATATCAGTGGACAATTGACTAATTTTCAGGAAGTCATAACTTTGGTTTCGTTTATGATAATCACAAACACACAAACCTTTTGTTTCCTTTCAAATGAATAAATAAATAGTTCACCTATTTATGGTTGCCATAGAAACCAGTAAATAGAATACAGTACAGATATTGCCAATAAAGACAACTTTGGTTCATTGGCATGGTACCAACATTTGGAATGTTTTCATTAAAACTACATAAAACAAAGTTCTTCCAAAAGAATCTAGAGAAATTTTTAGTTATGGGCAAATCTCAAACTTATGTTCACAGTCGCGGATTTAGGGGGGCGGGGCGGGCGTGGGGAGCAATAATTATCTCAGTAATTATGAACTGTAGAATGAAATGTTCAGCAGGGAAAGGGTTAAAACAATTAAGGCGTCCACCCCCACCCATTTTTTTTCTCGAAATCCTAGATACACCACTGTTTTCCTATAGGCCTAAGGTTTCTGTTTGACACATGTCGTGACCGCCCTCCGGAGCGGTCATGTGACGTCAATCAGTGAGAAGTTTCCGACCCTCCCATCTAGGCCATCCACAAGGAAGTGTGTCATTCCCCTGTACGTCCTGGTTGGTGCCGCATGGCTGAGCACTCAACGTCAACCCACCTAAACAGAGAGGGTCGTCCCCAGACGTTAGACCTGTTATCTACACCACAGACCCATCATAACACACCAAAATATACTTCAGAGGGGATATCATATCCTCGGCAGAATCTGGGGAGCTGTTCTATGAATTACCGTGAACGGATAATCTGATAATAGGTACCTGAAGCCTGTAGCCATGCTTACAGGATCAGAGTTTTAGTCTTGCCTTCTTGGTCCGTTTCGGTCTCTGATGCATATTGTAACTGTGGTTTCACTACCAAGAAATAACACGGAATGAAGCAGGCTGCGTTGGATGAGGTGAAGCGCACCTTATGACATTAGTATCATTGCCTCCCTCATTCTCACCACAATTAAAAAAACTCATTTCCCTCTACCATGACAGCCATGAGGCACGGAGGATTTTACATGGAGCACTGGAGGATATTACGTATAAGTGTGATGGTCGTTTGTTTAGGTAAGTGAAACATTTGTTTCTAGTTGAGCAATGATATTTCAGTAAAGTCGGTATTATGACTATCCAGGTGCGGGTCCAGGAATTCTAGAAAGGTGGAAGGGGTGGTGGCGCCTATATCAAAACAAGTCCCAGCGTTCCCTCCAGGATCCCAATTTTTACATTTAAAAAAGTAATGATTATAATATTTGACAAATAAATAAATAAATAAATAAATAAATAAATAAATAAAAGGGGGGGAGGGGGGGGGGCGCACGCCCCATTCGCCCCTCTCGAAATCCCTGCTATTATACTTACGTGATAAGGGCAACAGGGGCTTTACTATCTGATATGCGGCACGTGCACGTGCTTCACGCTCAGTGCAGGGGTTTCTATGGGCTTTTTTGTCCTCTAGGATTGATGTTGGTAATAGAAATCGACAGGCTGATAAGCACCATCAGGATCTCTCATGTAGACCTCGGATCATATAAACTGATTGCGAGGCTATTTGTATCAACCATCCACGTTTAATTGTAAAATCAGAGAATCCTATTTATGAATCACATCTTTTACTATATATGTAAATAAATTAGTAAGGATTGAAAAGGGCTAACAGACTTACAAGCAACTGAAAAATTTATACATATTATGTCTCCCCTTTCATAAGAAAGATAATGGCATAGTGTAAATTGTCTGGCTATGGTTATTGCACATAAAATACCCCTTGCCACTCTCCGAAAGGAGTAGGGTATATCCCGTTGGTGCACGGGCGGCTCCTATATCATCTCATAGATTCAATCATCTAAGACGGAATTGCTAATAACCATGTTCTCGCCGTGATATGAGCAGGTAGGTTGAATACGGCATTAAACGTCAATTACCAACCAACCAATCAACCATTCTGCATTGTTGATTGGACTGCTGTTTATTGGACATTCCTTCTGCAGCAGTAAACGCATTTGCAATGTTCAACCTTATTCATGATAATTATTGACAATGTGTTGTCTGTAAAGGTCGATATTCTAAATCAATAATGAGACACGGAAAATAAGTGTTTTTGAAATCATTGTTTATTTCCTTTAATTCCATGGAGGTAAAGGCAGTGTGCTCAACCCTAAATTATACATTTGCGGACTTGCATTCTTTTTAATTATTCAAACGTTAATGAGCTAGAAATGACTCAATGTGACTTTAGCCCAAATGCAAGTGTAAGAATGGAACTTGGTATATACAGGAAACAATTTTAAATGATTTTTTATTACTACAAATGCCTCTGTCATACAAATCCCTTGAATGGTCATTCAAAATCGATTAAAATAACATTTAAGATATTGTACGCTGTAATCAGCCAGTCTATTTGGGTGCCATTAAGTAATGTTGCAATTAAAGAGGTCATGTTTGGTAAATATCAAAAGCCACCAGTGTACCATCTTCATTTTACTCAGGGTAACTAAATTTTGAGTACAGGATATTAAATTAAATCAACAGTTACATCATATTTCATTGCCCTTCCTATAGCAGTATATATATGCCTAGTTATAATGCTAATTGTGGTACATTTAATATGAAAAGGTAGTCAGACAAAAAGACAAAGGTAAACTTATTTATAAATAAACTATTCTCTCTTCTACTCCACGCTTCTATCCAAACTATATACAAGCTCAAAACTCTCCAATCTGAATATATTCAAAACATTCATTCAATACATGTATCCATTATGAATACATTCAATTACGTCTATGAATAATCTAATGGTGATTACATTCGTTTACAGGTTTGGTGACGATAAGAAATACGTATGGTCAGGGTAAGTACTGAATCCTTGAGCAAAGTTAATCATCAAGTTAAAGATGTTGATCCATAATGCAACAGAACGCAATGTAATAATCTGTATCCACAGAGTGTCAGAGTTTTCTCTCCAGGATATCCATTGTTTAGTATCTTTATATGGTAAGTGATATACGTGTAGCTCGTTTCGCTTCAAGCAGACTCTCGGTATTGCTTCCGAGATCGTCTATACATGACCAAATCATGGTCATCACCATCACAATCATGTAGTGCACTATAGTTGTCGTGGCAATAATGATATTTGGCCTAACTAGAACTACATCTTGCTATGCTTGATTACTCATTTTGCAATGTAACCCAGAACAACAATAATTATTTTGCTGACGCATTTTCAAAATTTTCATGAAAATTAGGATACGATTACGGTTTCCATTAAAGACAATCGCTCCATTATAGTTCAAAAGTTGAAATTATCTTTAAACTTTGGGAAATGGGAGATTAGGGTATGTACATACCAGGGGTGCCGACCAAAGAAATTTCACGCATCTTATGCCCACGATTCCAAAATTTGGATGCGTGAAATAGCACAAAATTTTAGATTCGTGACATCTTTTTTTTGTCAGAAACACTCTGATTTGATTGCAGTTTGTTGCTAATGGATATAGTGAAGTATTTTATATAAATATTTATTCTTTACACATGTTTTTTTGTGGACATTTTCCACCACGAATCTGTCACGCATCCTTTTTACATTTTCACGCATCATTTTTTAGATGCGTGGCCGTTTTCTGGAGCTACTTGTGTAAAAATTTAGATGCGTGAAATTTCTTTGGTCGGCACTCCAGAAATGATGAAGAAATAGGGGGTCACCATGGAAACTTTTGAATAAAATGCATCACAAAATGTGATAAATTACTCAAAATTTAGTATGTGCATGAACGTAAACTATATTTAGATGTCTTATTTTTAAATAGTCACAAAATCCAACAAAATAATATATTTTTGATTTTCTTGAATATGAATTACAGTGTATCCATAACTTCGCAAGTATAAGGAAATAAAGGGATTTTAGGAGATTTTAATTAGTGAAATATTGTAGTGAAAAAGTGAAATTTTTCATAAAAAATAGTAATAACAAAAATTTCAAAGTTGATAATTTCTTGAAATTCCCATATTTTATCTGGCTAAGCGTCAACTATCATTTATTGGAAAAAAGCATCTAACTTTTCTATGGAATTAAATCATATCCATCAAGATTTACTTTTAAAAAATTGAAATTTGTGGAAATTGTATGGGTTATAATTTATTCATACACAATATTTCTAAGATAATAATATAGAAGTATCCATGATCTATGTAGATGTATTTTTCTCTAAATAAGTCAATTTCATAAAGGTAGGACGTACAGAAACTGTACAACATCAGCGCATAGATGAGCATTACTTTTTGCCAAAATGAAGTGTTTGGTTTAAAATAATAGTTTTATTACAAATAACTTCATAATTGATTTAACATTCAAAACCTATCAAATCTGAGAGACTACATGGATTCACAAGGTTCTGGACTACAACTTTGTTGCGAGCAGTAAGGCAATTGGATGAATATTAAGAGAGATATGGGCAAAAACGTATTTTCCCTCCATAGGTTTCTATAGTTTAGCTTTTGTCCCTATTATGACCAGGCTGCGCAGTGTGCGCCCGCGTGAACAAATGGCGCAATTGCCCTCATCAATATGCACTTATTCTACATCAAAATTTAATATTTAAATCGAAAGGGAATATTTCACCACACGCCGGCACAGGCCACACTACTGCTAGGGTGGTGGTTGTCATCGTTGATTTTGAAGACTTATCAGGGGGCCATTCCATAAAAAGTTACGAACATACATTGCATTCCAGAAAAAAGATACGCACAAAACTATAACCCTACGTACTGTACATAGCCCAACAAATGTGTACATAACTCCAAAATATCTGCGACAGGTATTTCAGTGTTCGTAAATCAATTTTATTAATCTAATATTATTTTCATCATGAAGTCATAAGGCCATAATAATATATAGGGTATCATTAAAAAGCTTATTTTGTGAGGAATGTACCAATGAAAACCAAATTAAAATCGGATGAAAACTCACGCAGCTATAAAAGAAAAGAGAAAAAATAAATTAAAATCCAATTTTTTGTCATAATTATGTGCACATTTGTGTACAAAAGTGTACGTAAGTGACCTTGCGAACACTTTTCCTTACTAACAGTATTTGCGTACACATTTAAATTGAATCCTGATACTTACGAACACTTTTTGTGGAACAGCGCCCTGGTGTTTGAACCATTAACCAATGTGACTAACATTTTCTGTATGCCTTATAAGGTTTCACATGCACACAGAACCCTCGCGCGAGGGTTGACTGTGGCTTCCCAGGAATTAATAAGGCTGCCTGTGAAGAAGGGGGCTGCTGTTTCAATGACACTATAAACAACACTAAACATTGCTTTCATCAAGGTAAGTCTAGGTGATTTGCGTTTTACAAAAATATTATTTTAGAGATCTGCACACAATTAGAATGTAATCCTGTAAATATTAGGAGAATTTAATGCAGATTCAATTAGCTAATTGCGGACATTGCAATCGTCACAGATTCCAATAGTCTTTTTATGGGGAAAGCGTGTTTTCAGAATTAATCAAAAATGGGTGGATTCTGAATTTGATAAATTGGGGACTTGGTAAAATGAGACCCATGATCTATATTAATATCAACAGTTTTATTGGTTTTATTATGCAACCATACTTTTTTGGTTTGTCTGTTATTAATTTTACTAAAATGTCACATAACTGTTACATTATTTTTCTGTGAGGTTGAGACCTAACCAAAACAGAATGTTATCATAACATTCTGGTGAGGTTAGGTTAAGATCAAAATAAAATAGAATGTCATCGTGACATTCTGATGAGGTGAGGTCTAGACCTGACTTAAATAGAACATTAATAGTGTTGTGACCTCCTGACCAGGGGAGGTCCCAACCTTACCTAAACAGAATGTTATTGTGATGTTCTGATTACATCAGGTCTTAACCTTACCTAAACAGAATGTTAATTACAGTGACCATCTTATTAGGTTAGGTGTCACCCTAACCTAAACAGAATGTTTTTGTGACATCCTCATTCAATGAGGTCTCAACCACACCTAAACAGAATGTTATTGTGACATTCTTATTAAATCTCAGCCTCATAAATAATGTTACAAGAAGGTTATCAGAACGTCACAATGTAACATCACAACAGTTGGTTGCAGTGATGTAATTGGGAGTCATCAAAAGAATGTCACTTCAACCTAACAGTGTTCATGACATAACAAGAATCAATCCAGAACTTTGCTGCAACGTTATTATAACATCATATCCATTTTGTACTGTTATCTTTCATGCGACAGGCCTAATTTAGTGTTATAATGTGTGCCTTTCTCGATTGATATTGCTGCAGTTTTAGATTCACGAGGCCTGGCCCTTAATGACAGGAGGTCGTATATAGTAATAATAGTTGTCCGAGTTATTACCATATCATGAAACAAACTTAACCCACATGACATTTGAGTCAGTGGTTGTTGAAACTTAATTCTGCTACCGATGGTTCATTTGCATTGAGTACATTGTATTTCCCTTCAGGAGATTGATTCTAACGCAAGGGATGTCAAACAGTTCAAGGTGGAATATAGAACGGGGATAGCTTTCCCTTAATCAATGTTGCCTAGAGTTGGCTTCTCTAAATCAACATAGGAAATTAGGAACCCCTCCCCCCATTCAAGAGCTCCCGTCGTCCTATTTTTATTTTTTTCCTTTGCAATGACCAGAGTTTCCTTAATATCAGCACAGGTTTGCTCAGCAGAACTAGAGATACCAGGTGCGGGGATGGCCGGGAGTCAATCGTCACGCGATAATATAGGCAAGTAAAGAAGGTTTAATTACTTAATTAAGTCTATATTCCACATGCCGATTTTGCTGCCGATTTGAAAGCTCAGCAGTAGGAACTCAGGTTTAATATTGAAATGTTATATATCACTAGAAATGTATTACAAATCTGTTTCGAATGGTATATAGGATGTATGGTTTCATGCCCTACTGTCAGAGGAAATCGAACAAAACTAAATCACCATCAAAATCGGTATGTGGAATATATGTTGGCTAATTGTTTTCTTATCGCACAGAGGGGTATTAACAAATTCATCCCATTAATGTGAATGCCTCTGTATCACTGATGAACGCGATAAACAATTAGATCTAAGGTGACTTAATTGCCCGCTTATTGTAACGACATAAACCCTCTTTAAGTTAAAAGTCACAAACAGTAATTCTACTTCAAACCTCTTATAGACTTCGTTCATTAATAACTATTGATATAGTAGTAACAAAAGTATTATAGCTACACAATTGTTTCTCTTATTTTGTTATCTTACGAATTGTTTTTCTTATTTTGGAGGCTCGTTGGTAGTAAAGGAATTGTTATGGTCAATATCTTGTTAGCAATAGTAGAAATATATACAGATAAGCTGTCGTGCGAAATCCACTCCACTGATGACATTGATTTTCTATCTGGAAAAAACACTAATCGAAAGATATCTACTCCTGCAGTTGCACTATGGGTTTCCTAGCAACGAAAATAATATTATTAACGAAATTATTATTGCCCCCGGAGAGCTGTAACTTTTACTGACTTTTCTCTATTTTTTCCCCTTTTTACATCAATTTACAAAATACAATTACATTCATTAGAACCAGAGATTTTACTATTTTTGTAAAATCGTTACAATGAAACTTTTTGTTAAGATATCTGTGCCCTGTTGCACAATGGGTTTCGTAACAACGAAAATATTGTAAACAACGAAAGTGTTCGTTGTTGCTTAATAAATTATTTGCAGGTATTTTTGTAACAACGAAAGTTTTTTAACAATTTTTTTTCTATAGTTGGAATGCCCTCAATGAGTTGTAACTTTTAATGCGTTTTCTCCAATGTCTTGCCTTTTTATATCAATTTACAGAATTCAATTCCATCCATTAGAAGCCGAGATTTTTACTATTTAAGTATGAGTTTTTCGTAACAAAGAAACATTTCGCTGTTAAGCATTTGTTCGTTGTGCTTTCGTTGTTTTATCTTAGTAACGAAATTCTATTGTGCAACGGGCCACTGGACTTGATCCTCACAACAAAATTCGTTGTTACGAAAAAACCATTGTTGTTACGAAAATATTAATTTCGTTAATAATATTATTCTCGTTACTAGGAAACCCATTGTGCAACGGGCCACTGATGTAAATACCCCAAAAGTAACTACACGAAAAGTAACTCGAAAAAGTAAGCACCTGAAAATAACCCAAAAGTATGTAGATATTCGAGATGTAACTTGATACAGCAGGTATATTTGGTAACATGAAATTTAAGGGGTTATGTCATGTGATGTGGTCTAAACCAATCACCATCAAACTATTCTCTTCTTAGCTGCTTAGGTGCTCAACTGTTAACATCTTCCTGTTATTGACTTAGGCTTGGGGAAATATAACAAACACCTTAGGACGGCTGAGACCCAGAGTTCTAAGGGTGCCTTGAGCACCTGCAAACCCAAGGGCAGCCCAGATTGAACGTGGGCCCCATGAATGTGCATTGAGGGCAGCCCCAAGATGACCTAATCCTCTTAGCTAGCCGCAACTATGTAACAGTAAAAAACCATGACTCGAAAATAGGATCGTTACCCCAACACTTCCCTTCTTTTCATTATCAAATCTCTTTGAGTAAATCCCCCCAAGTCCCCCTAATCCTGCCCACCCTCATTTTTCTCTAGCATATCCAAAAAGCAGGCCAGGCATTTACAATATGGACCAAATTTAAATGTAAAAATGATTCATAGATATGTGCGTATTTTGTATTATTGGATGTGAGGCTATACATACCATATGACCAACTTACATATTTTTTTCCATGGATGTAGAACTAGAAGTGAGCTGCTCTGCAAGAGGACAGTAAGTATAATTATATGTGATCAACATTATTCGTTTCAATTTTCACAATCACGTTAGGATTGATACCCTTGTTTTATCATACTTTTCCTCAAACTTGCAAACTGAATAGTATTATTTTGTTCATTTTGTTGCAGGAGTGTTGATCGCCCTGATAAACAAGCAGAAGACTTTCTCAAATGCTGGGAACACATGATATTTGCAAACATAGTTGAATCGGATAGTAATATGGTTAAGGTAGGTTTTCTTATCCATCCTTCTTAGGCCTATAGGAGTTTTAGAGGTATACTGGGATGATGGGTAATACGGTGATGATAATACCCATTTTATGAGTGTTATAAACAATAATAGATCAGGTACGTATCACCAGTACTATGGCAACCATTCTACAGTAACACAATGCTCAGACAGTCGTCCTCTCCTTTTCCAAAATAACTTAAACCTCACCTCGATAGATACTTCTTTTTTAATTTTTTATTGTCAATTTCATGTTTTACATACATGGTCTTCCTGTTGATCAAATAAAAAAAGGTCAGTGTATGAGTATAATGAAAAATTATATGCTAGAATTAGTCAGTTAGTGCCCTATGCTCAGTTATGAATATAATGTTGTTCGGTCAACTATTCCATCAAGTGTCTATTACACGATTCTGACAGATCGAAATTCTTAACTAAAAACTTCAGTTTCATTTTAGTTAGCGCTGTCTGTTTTTCCTGTGACAGCTATAAAGAGACGCCTGCAAGAGGGCTTTTGAGATATCTTTCATGTTTCCTGGTTGGGCTTTTAAATTGAATATTTTGACGGATGCACAGATTTTTCTTTTTGTTCCATGAGGTAATGCCCATGCATTTCTTTTTCCCATAACTATGCTGTGTATACATCGCATATTTTGAAAAAGGCAATTTTGTAAAACAATCAAATCAACAAAATAATATGTCACATGTAGTACATCATGAGTACCTGGTGGAGTACGATTCCTGGTTCATTTACACAAGACATCCATTATAACTTATCCTTCCCCCAAAACCCTAGCCAATAACCCTAGACCCTTACCCAAAACCTACAGCACATGACATGGGCTGTGATATGGGTGCACTACGTTGACATCACAGGGCCATTCCATAAAAATTTGGCGATACTATTTTTCTGCTTGCCGCACATGTACATCACGACAGTAAAAACACGTCCATAAAAATTTGGCGATAATGATATCATCACAATATTTTATGCGTCCATAAAGGTTTGGTGATACATCACCAGGGACTCGCGTTAACGATTTACGGTAAAAGGAGACCATTTCTCGTGATACCAAACTTTGGTATCCCATGATTTACAACGTGTTTTAAAGTTATTCCCACTGCTCCAGATCAATGTTACAAGTAACCACCATGCATTCTGGGATACTTCCAACATGGGTGAGTATGTGAAAAAAAAAGAACATTTGAATCATTTTCTTCACTTTTCAATATTTTGTTATCGTGCAGTATCCCTCCTACTTCCTATAAATCATTTATAGTGTAGACATTTGGCTTGATAATCTTAAGTTGTTTTCTGTTGAAAATGGACCATGACTATTGTAATGTCTAAGTGAGCGATAATGTACTAATGGCTTAGTACTTTTAATACATTGTTATGATATATAATCCAACACGGATCAGGCTTAGCAAGTCTACTTCTAGTCTACTCTTAGAGGAGACATTTTACGCTCCTAGCGCCACCTGTTAACCAGTATAAAAGGCGTTGCAAGGTAGGGAGCGAGCAGTTAGTGAGCAGCTTGTGAGTTAGTTGGTTAGAAGAAACATGTCTAACCAAGGAGTTATACCTGGAGTAAATACATCGACTCCGTGTAACAGATTGGAGTTTACCATTATCCACTACCTCGGACATAGGATTGTGTTAGAGCTGAATACCAGAATGGTCTAGAAGGTGTTGGAGCAACTCGTGTTCTAAATGTGGTTGATTGCTTATAGGAGACGGGAGGTGGACTGATGAAGACTTATACATGGTGGCTTTGACTCGGGATGAGATGTTTATTGAATAAAAACCCTTTCATATTACGAAACTCCCTCATCGTTCATTTCTTTTGAACTATTGGGAAGTGAATGGACAAACTTTAAACGCAGTCTGAATTACTCAGACATTCTGGAAAGCAACTCATGAAGACTTGGATATACACGAATCTTACGCAGTCTTAAATCAAACATTAACAATAGTTCATTTGGTGGAGATACCCGAAACATGACTTGTGCCGTTTTGCTCATCCTTGATGTCAGCCACCGGTGACTTTGAGGCTTCCTCTAACCCCAAGCCTCAATCTTTGCGGCCCGCAGGACACGATGTGTCAACATCATATACAGGGAATGTGGAAAACCGCCACCTGGTAGGTAATCCCTTAGACGGGGAGGCACAGAGACAGGAGGTCGCAGCCAGACCCAAGCAGCTCTGCCCCGAAGGTGCACAAAATTACCAAACCCGTGGCAGAGGTAAACCATTTCCCTGGCACCTAGGGTCCAAAGATAGGCCGGTTCTTGACGAAGGACTTGAAACCCTAACACACTCGGGACGAGTTGAAGGGAAGAACCGTTTCACGGAATATAAGCAATATTGGAACCCAGGGTACGTACCGCCTACGGACCACGAAACTGGTACTAGCTCTCAATCCACCTGTGTATCTGATGTGAACAATCTGTGGTGTAATCAAAGTGTTCCTTATCCTTTACTGCCCGCAGCGGGAGGTGAAGGCGAACAGGAAGTTTCCAATGGAGATAACCTATTTTCTTCAGGAAGCCTAAAACAACGACAAAACACCGCGGATAACTCCAGCCCATCAGGGGGAAAACGCCCCGAAAATCCGGTAATCCTACCTGATGGGAGCTCTCTCACCTGTCCATTACCCCAACGACTTGAGTTTACCAGTCACCCACTGGTAACACCAACTCACCCCAACCCGGGGGCGTCCATTCCTTATTCCACTGTAGCTAAGGGAAAAACAGTGGGAAGGGAAAGGGGAGTGGGAAGGGAAGCAGAGGGAAACAGCGAGAAAGTAGGCAATTTACAACCCTATCGATTAACCTACGGTGTAGAAACGAACCTAGACCAAGCTGGTAAAAGAGCGGGAATTCAGGCCTTTGATCCAGCCGAAATATTAAAGCAGTGGGCAGACACAGGCCCCGAAAAGCACATAGATTTAGAAAGGCTAAGCGATCAGGATAGCGAGGAAAATGTAACGCTTAAAGCACCAGATTTTAACACTTCAACTCAAGAATTGTATGATAAATACGAAAGTGAAGACGAAGAAGAAGATAGAGAATTAGAACAAGCTATCGCGAGTGTCAGAAAAGGTAGTCCTGATAGAAAATTAGCTAGAGAAGATAGATCAACCTCGTCTTCATACGAACTTATTACTGAGGACGGTTTAGACACAGGGAAGAAAGCTAAACCAGAAAGTGAGGACGAAATTAGTGTAGAGGAAATACCTGTGAAAGAACAGTGGGACGATCACGATATACAAAACCTCCACGAAAATAATATGGCGGAAGGAGGCGTTCCTTTGATGGATCTAGTAGAAGAAAGAGAGAATAGAGATCAACGCCAGCAAGCCGATGAAAGGGGAGCTGGGGGTGTAGATCTGGGGGCAGGGCTTCCTAACCGTGGGATAAACCCTGGGGGACCCCAACAAAACAATGGGAATGGCCAGATCCTAATCCAGCAGCCGGGCCGAGGCGCGCCGGCAGGAGGCGGGATAGACCTTGGGCCCATACAACAAAATATGTTGTACCCTTTTATAAGGCAGGCAATGGGAACCCCTATACAGGCAGGTCAAGGAGGAGGGGGAAACCAACAGGGTCAACAGGCCCAAGGGGGCCAAGATAATCAGGCCAACCCTCCTCTTAACCAACAGGCCCAAGGAGGCCAGGATAATCAGGCCAACCCTCAAGGACTTATTCCTCCTCTTAATCAACAAGTTCAAGGGGGCCAGAACGATCAGGCCAACCCTCAAGGACTTATTCCTCCTCTTAATCAGCAGGTCCAGGGAGACCAAGATAATCAGGCCAACCCACAAGGGCCTAACCCTCAGCAAAACCTTCTCAATAACCCTCCTCAAAACCTTCTCAATAACCCTCCTCAAAACCTTCTCAATAACCCTCCTCAAAACCTTCTCAATAACCCTCCTCAAAACCTTCTCAATAACCCTCCTCAAAACCCTATGAATAATCTCCCTCCGAATCAGCCCAATCTGGGAATAAACCCTGGGGGACTCCAGCAACCCGGTGCAGGGGGAAATGGTGGTGTGAATCCGGGAATACAGCAGCCTAATCCTGGGGTAAACCTTAACGCACTGCAACAAAATGATGGGGGAGGCCAACCAGGCCAACAGCCGGGCCGGGCCGAGCCAGCGGGAGGTGGGGTCGATCAAAACCTGCTCCCTCACCTGTTGCAGGCGATGGCACTCGCAGCCAATCTTAACGCAGGCCGAGGAGGAGCGGCTAACCAGCAGGGTCAGCAAGCCCCAGCCGGCCAGAATAACCAAGTAAATCCACCAGGACCCAATAACCCTCCCCCGAACCAG
This sequence comes from Lepidonotus clava, assembly GCA_936440205.1. Lineage (NCBI taxonomy): Eukaryota > Metazoa > Annelida > Polychaeta > Phyllodocida > Polynoidae > Lepidonotus > Lepidonotus clava. The sequence goes on from OW387135.1 coordinate 30,242,119, forward strand.
AACAACAATCCTTTCCTTAACCAACCCAACAACCCCCCAAACCCACCGAACCCTCCGCCGCCCGGACCACCAGGCCCGCCGGGCCAACCAGGTCAGAACAACCCTCCAAATCCACAGAATCAACCAAATATCTGGGAAATTCTACCACAATTGAGCCAGGCACTGGGGCAAACACCAGCGCCAGTGCGTGAAACGACTCACAGTGGTCACCAAAGGGGACCAAACATTAGGTTACCGTGGTTTAGTGGAAAGGAAGACGAGCAAATAGAAAAGTATTTCAGGGAATTAAAACGACTGAAAGCTATCTATGACTGGTCGGACGCCCATCTCCTGAATATGGCGCTGTTAGGCCTAAAAGGAAGGGCCGACGACTGGGCAGGAGCGTTAGCTGAAAGTGAGAAAGACTCGTTTGAGAAACTAGAAACCCAAATGACCAAGATCTTCGGTGATCGAAGGGCTAAGTGGCAGAAACACGCAGAGTTCTGTGGCCTTAAACAAGGAAAAGACCAGAGCGTGATCGAATTTGCAGGTGTTCTGAAACAAAAGCAAGTGAAAGCAGAGGCGAGTGAAAGCATGATGTTAGCTGTGTTTTTAGAGGGATTAAAACAGGGCGTAGCCAGACAAGTAGCCATACTGGACCCTAAGTCTTTCACCGAAGCGGTGGATTGTGCAACGAGGTTAGAATCGTTGGACAAAGGCAAAGGGGGAACCAAAATATCAAATGCAGTGAGCGAACTGGCTGGAAGCCAAGAATCAGAGGAGACCGCGGCCCTAAACTCCATCTCCGAACGGTTTGGAGTGGTGCTGGCCCGACTGGAGGCCGCTCCATGGTTTCAGAAACCAAAGCCAGGGCAAAGCGGGACTCCCCAGAGTGGTGGTAACTTTAAACAGCAAGGTTATGAGAGAAAAGATAGGTACGAAAACCAGAAGGGTGAAAGAAGTTCAGATCAGAAGCCTAAATCCAATATCGCCCCGAACAGAGAGGCAGATAAGGGAAAGAATCTGCCAACTCAACAGAAAGTAGAGAGACCCAGGTTGCCTTTTGATGAAAGTAAGTTTTGTATCATTCATCAACAACATGGTCACTCTACAGAAGCGTGCTTATGGTTAAAGAATAGGTTGAGGGAAAAACCCCCGCGGATCTACAAAGATAGCAAAGCCAGTGGTACCGAACAAAAGAATCAGGGAAACTAGAAGAAGGGTCCGTTCATTCCACGATAGAATTAGGCGCAGTGGACGGACCGGCTCGGAGAGAGATAGGAGACGAAGCATTTTTCTTAACGTTAAGATTTGATGATCAGAAGGAGGTTAGATCTTTAGTAGACACAGGAGCGAGCGATTGCTTCATGTCCACCCATTGTAAACGACAGATCCCTAAACAATGCATTTTAGATGAATGGAAGGTATCGAAGGGAAACATCAGTTTGGCAGACAACTCGTCTCAAGTAATACTAGAACAAATTAGATGTAAGTTTTCAATCCAGGGATCGGTGGTCTGCTATGATTTCAACATAGTGGACGATCTATGCCACCTAATAGTAATCGGTAGAAACTTATTAACAGTGCTTCGATCGGATTTATCTCTACCAGGCGCAAAGATAGAAGTGTTTTGTGGAAACCCTATAGTTAGCAAAGAAACAGTGAAAATTCCGCCGGGGAATGAATGCATCATACCGGTAACCACTCGAGAGCCGCTGGGATTAGACTCACCGGTAGCTTACTGCGCACCGGCGGTAACCGCACCAGTCCTAGTAGAGGGGTGCGTGAATACGGTGGGAAGCCAGTGGTGGATCAAAGTCATGAATCCGCTAGATGAAATGCAAGAAATCACTCCCCAGGAAGTATTAGCTTTTGCGGAAGAATGCGCAGTGCCTGAGGTAAACCAAAATCAGATAGAGGAGTTCCTAGACTTGTGTTATCTAACTAAAACAGAGACCCCAATGTCCATCTGTAGGATTTCTGTAGAAGTAATGAAAGACGCAGTGCAAATGGAAAGCCAAACCTCTGAGGAGAAATCCCGAGGTAAAATGGATGAAAACGTGAGTAAGATAGATCTGTCCGAATCGTGCTTAAACGAAGAACAACAGGTAAGGTTTAGGCAAATGCTTAATAACAATAGAAATGCACTAGCGTTCTCAATGGAAGAGTTAGGTCACTGTGAAATAGCGCCGATGAGAATCATTGTGGATGAGTCGCAGGGAGTCATAAGTTCCAGACCATACCGATACTCTCCACAGAAAATGGATATCATCGATGAACAGGTTAGGCAACTCATAGATATAGGTGTCATAGAGCCCAGCGAATCGGCTTGGCGAAGCCCGCTGGTGGTAGTGCAGAAGAAAGATGGCAAACCTAGGCTCTGTACAGACTTTCGCATGCTTAATCAAGTCACTTTTAAAGATAAATTCCCCATGCCCACGGCTCGCTCGCTTTTCCTATATATGGCTTACAAGAAACCCACTATGTGGACAGCTTTAGATCTGTTGAGCGGCTATCACCAATGTGTAATCGAAGAAGACAGTAGAAAATATACCGCTTTTGAAACCCCGATGGGTGTATATCAGTATAAGCGTGTACCGTTTGGCTTAGTTGGCGCACCTTGGCAATTTACCAAGGTAATGGCCATAGCGCTAAAGGGATTGATTCCTAGAACATGCTTAGCATATTTAGACGACGTAATTGTCTACGACACTACATTTGAAGAACACCTGGCGAGCGTTGAGGTGGTTCTCCAAGCTTTGGCGAAAGCTAATCTCAAACTGAAACCGTCAAAGTGTGAGTGGTGCCGCAGTGAAATCAATTTCCTCGGCCATGTAGTAAACGCAGAGGGTGTGGCTACACAAAGGGTAACCACAGAAAAGATTACAGCCTTTAACCGTCCACATAATGTGAAAACCATTAAATCATTTCTGGGACTGTGTAATTACTACCGATCATTTGTCCCAAACTTCGCTGATCTAGCAAAGCCTTTAAACCGGCTGCTAAAGAAAGAAGTCTATTTTGAGTGGACAGAGGCCTGCGAGGAAGCGTTTCAACAGTTAAAGAAATTGCTGACCTCGCCGCCCTTACTAATTCATCCAGATATAGGAGGGCACTTCTATCTACTAACTGACGCATCAGACGCCGCGTGCGGTGCAGCGGTTTGTCACAAACTAGATGAAATCTATCGTCCGGTTGCTTTCTGGGGATGTACTCTCCGGGACGCCGAATTAAATTATTCAGTAACAGAAAAGGAGGCTCTGGCAGTAATTAAAGGCATTAAGAACTATGAGGACATGTTGCAGGGAGCTAAAATCACAATAGTGACTGATCACAAACCATTGATTCCCCTGCTACAAAGTGCCTACAAAGCCCAGTCAGCCCGGCTGAGACGGTGGGCTTTAGCGTTATCAGATTTTGATTTTGAAATCATATATGAGCCAGGAGCGACTCATTTTCTACCGGACTATTTGTCTAGAGTCTATCATGAGCATGTCCCCGGTGAGGAATATGAACCCGCCGTGGGATGTGAGTTATTTGAGGCCGAAGTTCAGGATGAAGAGCTTTCTGTGGCTACGGTATTAAACGCGCAACTCCAAGATGCAGAGTGCGCGCAATTGATAGACTACCTGCAGGACGGAGACCTACCAACAGATCCCATTGAAGCTAGGCGAATAATGGACCAAGCTGATTTTGTAGGAATGGTAGCACCGGGAGTACTGTGTAGGTTCAACATAAAAAGGTATAACAAACACCAAGACCAATTGGTCAGACTGAAACCCAGGATGATAGTTCCAGGTAGGTTAATTCCCAAAGTCCTGAGACTATTACATAATGATATCTTAGCTGGAGGACATGTAGGGATCAGTAACCTCACTACCAAAATCTCTGAGAAATTCTACTGGCGGAATATGAACGCCGACATAGTAGACTATGTAAAAGCTTGTGAGACCTGTTCTCTAAGAAGACGGGCCCCACATTTCAAGGCCTTAGCTAAGTCTTGGGAGAGACCAACCCGACCCTTTGAGGTAGTACAGTGTGATTTCATCGGGCCACTAAAGAAGGCTAGGGATGGGTCAAAATACATCATGACCTTCATAGACCTACTAACAGGTTGGCCGGAGGCTTTCTCCACGAAAGACTCTACTGCCCAAACCGCGGCCAACTGTTTCCTAACCGGGATAGTGTGTCGGTACGGACGGGTAAACCGTCTGCACACAGACCGGGGAGCGGCCTTCCTCTCAGGGCTATTCAGGGAAATCACTACACGATTAGCGTGCAAGCAAACGTTCACTACCGGGCGAATGCCGACTGGCAACGCTCGAGTAGAGAGACTACATAAAACCATTGAAAACCTGATTGCTTATTATATCCCTGACGATCACTGTAACTGGGTCGATCTACTTCCCATTGCATTATGGACAGTTAGATCCACAATCAGTGTACGGTCGGGATACAGCCCGCACACCCTGCTGTTTGGCAGAGATCCAATCAGTATGGGAATGCCTGAGCAAGGAACAATTCCTGAAACGCTGAACGACTGCGAGTTTTTCATGCAAACCAAGGATAATATTGCTATGTTTAGGAATATGGCTGAAAGAGTAGTTCAAAACTACGAAAAAGATCTGAGACTGCGAATTGATGAGCGGGCGCGGCCCACTCAGATGTACGAAGGTGATATGGTATACATGTACGACCCTTTAGCTAGTGAAAATAAAGCGTCTAAGTTCTCAAACAGGTATACTGGGCCATTCAGGGTAATTGAAACAAAAGGAGACCACCTTGTTAGACTAGTGTCTTTAAAAACTGGAAAACAGGTCCCACATCTAGTAAACATTTCAAAACTCAAACCTGCACATGGGCCCTGGTCTCCCGCTGTCCCTCATAACATTCCCAAACTGGTGAGAGAAGCGAAAATCACTAACTCAAAAGGGGCAGATCCTGACCGAAACCCTGAATTGCATCACACTCCGACGGGTGAAATCGCTGAGGAAGATGGCGAAATAAGGGGTGCTGAGACTGAAAACTCAACGGGAACGACCGGTCCCCGTGAGCATGATGTAGTTCCTATGACCAGGAAGGTACCTACACAAAAACCTGGCCCAAGTCCCACCGATTTAGCAGAAACGGATGGGCAAATCACTGATGGTCAGGGCACCAGTACGGACACCACGCTGTCCACAAACTTATCCTTTGTTCCTAATAAAGCCGCCTGTGAACGGGGAACAGCTGGCGTTAATGGACAGAGGAAACGCAAACGAGCTAAACGAAGGGGCAAAAACCAGCCGTTGGAGGGGAGATCCCCTCCAGACAACAACAAGCCCATAAAACTACCCTGTGGTGATGTGCCGATTTCGGATACATCGGAACGGAGCCCAGGAAAAACAGTAAAGGACTGTGTCCCGACGAAAGGTGGCTATAACCTACGTCGGAACCGCCGCCCTAACTACGTCGCTCTGTCCAACGGCGGGGAGAGCGACGACATGGATGATTAATGGAGGAAATTTAGCCGCCCTGTGAAAATAAAGGTTCGGCGGAGCGGCACCGTTAGCATCAGCGCTAATGGAACAGGTGGTCCACCTCACGACCACCTCGCCGCGCCCAGGGGGCGTGGCAGAAAAGGGGGGTGCGCACACCAGGGGAGATGCCAGTGGTTGGGCGTCATCTCTTGGGACCGGATGCAAGCGTTCCCCCCCCCACCTGAAACAAGATACAGCTCCAAATATGGAGACAGCATGGACAAGCGGATCGGTTATAATTTCGTGGATCCGCGCCGACCCACCAGTCGGTCCACAACTCTGCTCCCAGACGGTCACCTCTGCTGCAGGTGATTGTGCGCGCAACCTGGCCCGGGAGGAAGCGGAGATAGAAATTGATTCTGTCTCTGAACAGAAGTTGGAGATAGAAATTGTTCAACTTCCGACTTCTCCTGGAAGGAGCAGAAAGAGAACTTAGCTGGGACACTGACCCACCGACTCATGGGGAACTGTCTAGCCCTCCGGCCACATAGCAATCCAAAGGGAACTACTACTTTCCCTGCGGACACGGAGGGAAGAATCATCGTCCCCCTGAGAATGAAACGGATTAGCCGGCCCCACCAGAGGGTGCTGCCTACCAAAGGAAGGTTCGTTGGGCCATTCTTTTAGGATTTTACCAAATGAAAGAAAAGGCAGCCGAGAAGGAGAGTGTTAGAAAACAACCGGCTCAGACCCTTAGGCGGTGGAGTTGGCCGGGCCGGGGCGGTGTCCGTCCGGACTCGACCGACGCCGGGATTGCCCGGAAGAAGCCAAGGACACCAGCCCGGCGGCCCACCAGAACGACCACAGGCGGAGCCAAGAGGTCCGCCAAACCGGCTCCAACCAAAAAGAAGACAGCAGCGAAAGACTTCTACAATTTATCTGAGGTGAGTGACGCGGAGCCCGAGCCAAGGCTAACGGCGTTGGCCAAGCCGGTTCAGAAGGAAGAAGCGGTCAACCAATCAGTGCAGATACAGGCCGGCTGGTTCTGGGACCTTACGCAACCACTGTTCCAGCTATTTGAGACTGTTGACGAAATTAGGAGAACAGTAGGACTAGATGTGCCAAAATCAAACAAACAGTTAGCTGAGATTAAAACTCAGGTAGCTCCTTTTATTCAAAGGACCACACAAAACTCTAAATGCGTCAGGGAAAGTACCAGCCTACAAACAAAACGAGGCGGCCGACCTCTGCCCATTCTGGAAAGGCGATCGGGAGGGGAACAGCTAACCGTCGCCGCTCCAGGACTAAAAGTGGAGGTAGCACCCGTTCAACACGCGCCAACCCCACCGGTGGGGAACGGGCCAGCGGGAGCTCCCCTCCTCCACCACTTACAGCCTGCGGACCCCGCTTGTTTAGACTTGAGCAGCTTGACAACGAGCTGCAACGCCAATCCCTCACCACTGCTATGGAACCAGCAGCAGTGGACGCCAACCAGCCAGCCGGGGGGCCCACTGTGGCCGAGCCCACTCCCAACGACAAACCCACCGCAAGTACCAAACCCATACCCCTCGAGCCAACCGTCGTACGACCCAACGGGGGCCGTTTCGGACTGGAACCTACTAGGCCAAGACCCCTCAGAGCAATGCGCCCCTCGTCCTGCGAACGTATGAGAGGCTTAAGAGTCACGGTCACCAAGGATGAGAGCGGGATCATCAGGCGAGTGGTAAATGACAACGGGCAAAACCTCTACGAGCATGTCCCAAACTAAAAACAGACCAGGAGGCCTGAGAGGAGAGCATTTTTCGGCGCATGGATGTTAGTAATGCGCAGAGAAATAAGGTAACTTTACTGTGAACATGTTTAGATAAACTGCAAAATTATCTTTCTCAAACGATCGCTAAGGCAAAGACAAGGACAATGAAGTGGCTGGTGCTGTTCGTATTAGCTATAATAGGGGGCATTAGGGGAGTGCATAACGACTCCGGCCCACCTGAAGGGCTAGCCCCTAACGCTGAAGTAATAGCTTTAGAACAATATGGAGTAGTGTTAAAACCAGGGAAGTTAATGTCCACCGCGGATATAACACACGTTCGACAGGGCTTCCTAATCGCTATTCCAAGGAGGCGCCCCTTCAACAAAGCTACTTTTGGCCAGGTATGTCACCGATATCTACAGGGAGGAGACGCCCTTGATCGGGCCTGCTACCATATCAGGTCGCTGGTCAGTTGGATGGATCAGACGTCACAGGCGCTTAAGGGTCGGTGCCGAGAAATTCTTAATGAAACCTTAAGTTCCCTAATAAAGAACACTCAACAAGACCTTCAAAATCAAGAGTTGGAGTTAAAATCTAGTGGAAGGGTCAAAAGAATGAAGAAGTTACCCACTATGCTGGACGATCCAGGATGGCCGACCTTTCCGCTTCCAACCTCTTGGAATCAAGGACTGGCGGCTGATGTCAAATATAACAGAGAATTGATTAGAGTATTGCAGGAGTCTTCGAGCCAAATGATCGAAGACTTGGCTCTGATGAATGAAAAACATGACGAGGCTGTCGAAAAGGTTAACCATGTCGTGATAGGCCTACTGGACAATCTAAGATCACTAAATAAGGCACACAACACGACTCGCCGAAGGTTGAAACTCGTGCAACATAAGGTGGATTGGATGGAACTGTACCTGAATATGATACCGGTCGCTCTAGAAGACAAGTTAGGAGAAATGGTGTATCTTCAACTAATGGTAGAGCAAACACGCGTGTTCAGGAAAGGTGTACAGCGCCTGACGCGGGGCCAGCTGACTATGGACTTGGTACCCCGCCAATATATGGTCGGAGCGATCCAGGAAGTGAACAGATATCTGAAGGGGATCCACCCCAGGTTCCATGTCGCGTTCACAGATCCTTCCTTCTATTACGAGAACAGTCAACCTTCGTTCAAATTCAATGAAACCACTCAGGAATTTATAGTGTATGTAAGGGTGCCTGTGGTGGCTGATGAACATTTGTTCCGGGTCTACGAAGTACTAACTTTTCCTGTGCCAGTGACGGTTAGGGGACGACTTAAGAAGGACGCTCTCCAAATTGTTAATCTACCCAAAAGTGTCGCCATGTCCATGTCCCGCCAGTATTACGTACCATTGGCTAGTGGCAGTTGGTCAGGTTGTTACGGACAGACCATCACGCTCTGTAAGGACCTACCTTATATGAAAAAGATTACAGACAACACCTGCACTGCTGCGCTACTGAGGCGCGACGACCTAGCGATCCAAGAAAAATGTGAACTGGACTATCTACTGGAAGCAGACTTCGGAGAGATGGCGGTATACCTAGACGACGGAGATATGCTGGTGGTCAGCGCCGACACCCGAGGCCAAATGATTTGCAGAAACCAGCCTGCGGTCGGAGTAAACATAGAAAATTATGCAAGGGTTCAGGTGGAATGCGACTGTGCATTCCAAACACAAGGAGCATGGATACCGTATAGCTTGCGAAATTGTGACAGGCACACCAGGATCACCACGGTTGTGTACCCACATAATGACCTGTTGGAAGCAGCAAGTCGTGTGAAGGGGTGGGACATGAATTTCACGACGTCCAAAAACGAACCCACTATGTTAGAATCAGACCCTATCCCTGAAACAATTAGGAAAGACCTGCTGGAAATCGAGGAAAGCCTGAAGGCCAAAATACCTGTAACCTCCCTGGCCAAACGAATACAAAAACACCGTAAAGACTTGGCCAAGGGTATCAAGAAAGCGACTGACCGTTATGAGGTGGAAAAACACGCCCCGTGGTTCTCTATAGGCAACTTCGGAGGCGGTTTTGGTCTCCTCACCATCTTTTGCATAGTGGTAGCTGTGACAATTATTGGATGTGTCCTCTGGAAGTGCTGGCGGAACCACCAAGGCAAGGCTGCCCTGGCCGGACTAACCATGACTTTACCTCGGGCCATGGCCTTGGAAGCGGCGGACCCGGGGGAGCTGCTGCGCAGTGAAAAGGAACTAACTGGATGCCCGGACACGACCGCCAACCCCACTGCGGTGGCAGTACTTGCTATATTACTGGCAGTACTCGTCATCGCCATAGTGGTCCTCGTGTGGCGAAAGTGGAGAAATATTAGAAGAAAAACTGTGGATGGGTTGTACGTACAGTTTGCCAACCCACATATGATAGAAACAATCTTCCTGGGCGAACTGGCTATGCCTTCAGACCACACTTATACTGAAGGCTATGTGCTCATTAGGGATCTACTGGTGACCCAGCTGTGTCTGAAGTATACTCTGACGGTAACCTGGGGGGCGCAGCTGATGGGAGCAGCAACTAGGCCGGGACAGCACCCATCTAAGGTGCCACTACCCGACACCCTGAGGGTATCTAAAAAACTCGCCCGTCTGATGATGAGTAACTTAAAATACAATACCAGGGCCAGACTACTGAGATATTCCTCGGGGCTAGCCACTCCTGTACCCATGGGAGTACCTCGCCTCATCGACGCAGGGTGGTCCGATGTCGGAGCGGACTGGCCTCAACCGGTGTTGGGACAGGGAACGATGCCTAACGCTCCTCCTAGATCGACCACGCCCACCTCAACAGCGACCGGAACAGGATCTGCACGAAAGACAATAAGGCCAGGGACATCCGAAATAAATCCAGGAACGGTTTATGAAGTTATCATATGACAATGTAACGAGTGGTAAAACCTGACCTGGTACTGTACAGGTAAAGTTGGTGAATTAATAACACAGAAGTACGAATACTAAAACTAAAATGTTACAGGAAGTTCGCTGGGCAATACCTGTTTGGGTAGGTAGGGTTCTGTTGACTAGCCTGAGCAATAAGGATTCACCAGTCAGGAAAAACTTAGCTCGGGTAGGCTGGTCCAACCGTCTCTCTATGGACCCATGGGTTATCTAAATTTCTCTCAAGTCGAGTGTCCCATGCCCGGTAGCCTAGCTCAACACTCTAATTGTTATTAATTTGGCAACTCTTTTAAAAGAAGGGAACCATTTGGAACCGATCCTAGTGTCGCAAAATTTTAGCATTTTAAAAGAAAAACTCAAAATTCTGTATAAAACCTAAGAGCGCTCAACGGGACCAATGCTCCCAACGAGCGAAGTGAACTTCCCCAAGCAAGTACCATCTACACCTGACTCCTGTGCTGTTGTTACCGCTAGGATCGGGCTGCAGTACAGGGGCCACTTGGGGAACGCCACTGTCTATTCTTTAGCATGCTTACATATATACTCTTCTCAAAGATGAGGGGGTTGCACAAGCAGCAGGAGCCCGCCCACAAGCCTGGTGTCAGTGGTGCCTGACAGGAGGCAGGACGTTGGGGTTACGCGTCACCGACGCTGCGAAGGGCACTGGGGTGGACGCCCGACCATGGCAGTCACTATGCCCCGGGTGGATTGGCTCCTGACAAGCGGTCCCTTCATCACAAAAAAAATCGACGAGTAGAAAGAAATTTACCTAAAAACTAATAGATAAAGCAAACCAATATTTGTGTAACTAAGAGCTCTTCCTCAGGGAATTTGGGGCAAAATATAATAAGAAAGCAATATAATTAGTAACATTCTCAGGGGGGACGCTCCGTGACAGCACACGAGAGTACCTTATACGTGGCTCGTTTGCTCCTGGCATAGACACGCCGCAGCGGCAAGGATATGTGCAAATCCTGACAAGGCGTGCTATATTTGGGAGCTATAACGGAGGTCACAAGGAAATGAAGTTACGGGACAACAGCGAATTGGTGACATTCACAGGGTGCTCGGCTCTCTCTCACTATATCGCAACTCCCTCAGATGGGACAAGCTATCCCTGGGGGGGAGAAGCTGTAGCGAAAACTCACAAGGCGGTGGAGCGAGGTGCTGTCCTTATTAATAGCCCCGTCGTCTTGGTTATGTGTAAATGACCACTGAATCACCGTATGTCTTAGGTCAAAGGATCCTGACTTTAACATAAAAGTCAGGATCCAACGACAACTAGTATATGAACAACTGCCCATAATTCAAGACTAAATTATTTAGACCACGTTTAGACCAGTTTTAATCGGGACAGAGACAAAACACCAAGAAGTCAAGTTTCGACCCGGGTAAAAATTAGAAATAATTAAAATTAATAAAGGAAATGAACGGCTTCAGAGCTGACCGCCGTCGAGGAAAAGAAAATAAAATAAATAAATGAAAATTAGTCTTGACCGCCGTCGTGGCGCTAAAAGTATCCAGGTCTCCGCTCAACAGTTGAGCTGAAGAGGGGGGACATGGATTACTGATTCCCTGATGAACAAGCTACAATAAACTTGGTTGACACCCAAAGCTAATAAGATTACCCAATCTATTAGAAAGGAGATAAGTAATTCTAACTCTGTCTTTAGCACTACCTATCCCTGCCCGGCATGCGCATAGTTAGGATAAGCTGGGGGCGGAGTCTTTTCAGGAGTAGTCTTGACTCTCCACAAGAGAAACGGGCATAGACCTGAACAAGAAAACGGGTTTAACCTGGTACTGTACTTCGGTAAAGGCCCGACTTACTAGGTGCTGTCTGAAAGTAAGTGATCTCAGGAGATGCATTTACACATCTCTATAATTTAAAGGGGGTGTAGGCTGCATATTTAAAAAAAAAAAAAAAAAATATATATGCAGTCTGCTCCCAATTATAGCAATGGAAACTCGGTGCTACCCATTCTGGTCCTACGAATGGGAAAGTACCGACAAACCACGTGTAACTAATAAGGACCGGGAATCAGATCAGAAATGAACCTGAATCTGAGACCCGATCCTCTAGTGATAACTAAGCAAGGAACGAATAATCTCGACCTCCCTTGTACAGTTAATACTTAATGTCCTTTAATGACATTTATACCTCACGGAATGAAAACGCTACCCCACCGCTAGTCATGTGGTTTTTCCATATAGTGTAGTGTATACGGTAGACAATGAGATGTTACTGGTAACATAGGTATAATAATTATTCAGTGAACTGTTTGGAGTTGGTGGCGCACCCGTTTGCATTATCAGAAAGGCGCCGCTACCCAATATAAAGTGGAACTCGGTCTTCAGACCCCAGGCTGAATGTAGGGGGGTGAACACCGAGCTACCACCTATAACTAGCAGAAAGAGAAGGGATTTTGTCGTAACAAAATCAATCAATAAGAACAAAACTGGGTTTTTAAAGCGAACGCTTCATAAAATGGAGTCAAATATGTTAGAACAGTTGTCACCCTTGAAGGGGGTGTTAAATTGTTTGCGTATAAATCTTTGGAGTGTGTTGGGTAATTATTCGATCACACTGTACAGAAAGAGTGTTATCAAGAGTACTGAACCTTGTGACCTCTTAAGGTAAATCACCAGGGATCCAACCCCTATCATTATTCTTATCTCCCCATGAGGTCGTTTGGGAATCTGAGCGGGACGGTTTTGCCTCACATCTCGGGCATTCATGAAACCTTTGTAGGTGGATGTTCTTATGATGGCTCAACTCCAACCTGTGGGTACAGGCTTTCACGCATTCATCGCAAAGATATCACTATCTGAGGTGTTTGGAAACCTCAGGCGCTGATAAGCGTGGTTCTGTATTCAGTGGAACGGTGCCCACTTTGGCCCGATCTATGAACGCACGAGCTGCCACAGTGTACACACATGTATCTCTGCAAGGGACGCTTGATAACCTTTGTGATGTTGGTGCCTTTCTAACTCTTAATAAGGATACCATTCCTTCTTTCATTACATTCATACAGAATCTTCATCTGAGAATTTATTCAGTGTCTTAGAGACTTCATCTCGGACTCCTCACAGTAGTATTTTTTCCTCTTCGAGACGACTTTGATAATAATACTCACTCTAACACTTATTCTAACACGATGACACTGACGAAGTCTTGCTGTTAGACTAAAACATGGGATGGGTATCTGTGGCCTTCGCCACTACATCTCAAACTTACCTTGGAGTCGCCAACAGCTCGTTGGACGGCTCCACCTGTAGTGTCGCCTTACGTGGCCGACACGTCAATCTTACCAGTACTCTGTAAGGGGGACGACTCATCAAAGAATTCTGTCACAGCCAATCTAATGTTGGGAAGTTTGGACCAAAATACTTGGTCAGCCACTACACCTAAAACTTACCAGGGTGAACACCCTGGGAAGCGCTTGTTACCTAGGGCACCCCATGTGAATTGTTTCCAATGTAGACATTTACACTCATGTTCTGTACGTATAACGACTAAACAAAGAATCCTGTTACAGCAAATCTTATGTTGTAACTCTCAGACCAGAATCTCTGGCCACCCATACCTGATTATCATGTGCAGTGTCAGTCCCCAACAGTTAATAGTATCAAATAATAACAATACGATACGAATTACCCACACTCCAGAAAACCTACTTAGATCGGTGATGTCAACAAACCGCTAGTCAGAAAACCCCCTAATATCGCCCAACCACGCGCGAAGTAAAATGCTTGATCATATTAGTCTAAACAATCCGCCCACTAAAATTATACAGCCTGACGCTTTTTCAGTGCCAACCGTGTCACATTGCTTCATTTACATCACCCTAACATACCGCGGGACCTGGAAAAGATAATAAGTTTAGTACGCAAGATCCTAGTTCTCAGCCCGCGTCCACCATCGTGGAACCAAAAGTAAACACTAGGTGGCCACCCACGCTACCCGTTACTAAAATTACCAGCGAAACACAGTTTCTGGTTCCGGGAGTGACATCAGCTTCCGGAATTCAACCACGTGAGGGCGAGCTAAGAAAACTACTGACTAACTCCTGACCAACAATCTCCTTAAAACTACGATTAGTAGCCTGCCTAACATGCAAGAAACGGTGGGAAAAGGAAGACTGAACTTACCCGGTCTCGGAGCGGTCGGGGCTTGGACCAACTCGACGAGGGGAAGGCACCCGGTGGCGGGCGAGGAGACGAGGGGGACGACGCCCGGCAACGGCAGGAGAAACCCCAAACGGCTCCGACGAGTCGCCCCGAACAGTCCGGCAAAAACAGCCACAAAGAAAATACATCTAGTCATTGGTGGTCCGATCACTGGCCGGGAATTGGATCCGATGAACACTTGATGATTGTTAAAAATAATGTTTATGGTTCAATCACTAACCGGGAATTAAGACCCACTAATCACCGCAGGAAATCGGTATGTACAGGGGAGAAGGGGGTGGTCTAGAGGGGAGCCATTGGGAGCTGGCGAAGGAGCCGGCCCAGGGCGCGCGCCCACCGTCGAAGCTGTCGGTGGGTCGGCATGAAACCGTCCACGAACTCTCGGTAGTCGTGGACGGTGAAGGCCCCGTCTGCAGTCTGACGCGTGGTGTGGAGGCGATGACCCAGGTCGGCTGTTGGTACGCCGAACCAGCGGTTGGCGTGGCGAACCTCCCGGTTGATCCGGGGCACCAGGTGGTTCATCCATCGTTGGAAATGCGCGTCCTCGCACGTCAAATCCCAAGACTCCGTGTTGATGCCCGTCACGGTGGTAAACATCACGGTGGCGGGGGCTGGGTGGCTACGCAGGTTGAGAAAGGCTCTGTTAAGCGTTTCACCGTAAAAGGTAACCGCGGCCGTGGTGGAGGAGAAGAGGGGAATGTATAACTCCAGCTCCGCGTCCCATCGTAAAATGTCCAGGAGATTGACCACGACCACTAACAGGTCGTCAGGCCACACGCTGTGGTGCGCGAAAGCCGCCCCGGCTAAATCGGCTGTCCCGGCGTCGACGCACTCCACCACGGTCACACTGTGGGCTGTATCCCCGATGATCAGGTCGTTGTAATCCTCGATCCCGCTCTCCCTTTGACTGCAGAAAACTGCGACCCGGGCCATTGTTAAAAGAGAGTGAAAAAGATAAAAGGGCGAGACAAAGTGAAAAAGTACGTCCTCTCCGACCAAAAAGATGAGCGACACTGATTAAAATGACGTCAAAACGAGGCTAATTTGGAAAACCCCTTTTTGATCCAAAAGATCCAAATTCTGAAATCGGCTAGCATGATCAAAGCATCGAATAATTTCCTATAAAATCTATGCTAAACTAAAGTTTAGGTCCCCAACCAACGTAATCAAGCGCCAGAATTAAGTCATATCGGCCCAAAATATCAGGTCGAACAATCAAACTTGAAAGTTTGATCGAAGCAGAAATTTGCCATCCGGGCGCTTTGCGCCCGAAGGATCCAAATCGAGGTCAAACCTTGGGGGGGGACTCCAGTCAAGCGTCCCGCTAAGTACACGTGTACTAAGTATAGCTGGCGGACGCGTGACGGGAATGGTGGTATTTTCTGGTTCCAACTGCTCGGTATTACTAAACCTGATACAGAGACCTTGTATTTATTGTAAATAATGTTGTTCTGGTTGAAGTTTGATTGAAATTCAACACGCATTGTATCATGAAAGTCGTTCGTTCAAAATGTCCGAATTCTCTGAATTGACTTATGTTGTGTTAATTTGTTCTGAAAATTGGATTTGATGTACACTTGTTACTATTAGAAGTTTAAGACAACCCTACACTGTATATATGTTGAGTTCTGTTGACTTGTGTTACAAATCATAAATATCAGAAACTGTACACGCGCGTACTAAGTCAAAACTGAATTTGTCACCTTATGCACGGGTGTCGCAATCTTTGAATCTTAAAATCAGCTAACAATGCTGAGAACTGACTTTAATGTACAAGGCATGTACTAAGTGAATACCTAAAGATGACGAATACTTCATCCTCTAAAGTTGACTTTGTCATTTTGTAACCATGATTATGTCATCATCTACGTTGTTATCCAACTAATCATGTTATCAATTTTTAACAATTACCTTGTCATTTTATGAACAAGTTCTGCTAACTTGGAGCTTCAAAATGTGGACATCAACTCAATGAATAATTTCACTGTGAATTTGTGTTGAAACCGGATCTACAAATCTATTGATACTGTGTTGAATGTACCACGAGAGTCAAGGCCACCCCACCATGGTTTAACAAATATATCCAATCATCAAAATTGGGAGCTCATTATATTCATTTGGTTTGAGCTATGTCGTCCACCTCCTTAAACTCAAACACCTGACCGCCGTCGAATGTACTAATGGCTTAGTACTTTTAATACATTGTTATGATATATAATCCAACACGGATCAGGCTTAGCAAGTCTACTTCTAGTCTACTCTTAGAGGAGACATTTTACGCTCCTAGCGCCACCTGTTAACCAGTATAAAAGGCGTTGCAAGGTAGGGAGCGAGCAGTTAGTGAGCAGCTTGTGAGTTAGTTGGTTAGAAGAAACATGTCTAACCAAGGAGTTATACCTGGAGTAAATACATCGACTCCGTGTAACAGATTGGAGTTTACCATTATCCACTACCTCGGACATAGGATTGTGTTAGAGCTGAATACCAGAATGGTCTAGAAGGTGTTGGAGCAACTCGTGTTCTAAATGTGGTTGATTGCTTATAGGAGACGGGAGGTGGACTGATGAAGACTTATACATGGTGGCTTTGACTCGGGATGAGATGTTTATTGAATAAAAACCCTTTCATATTACGAAACTCCCTCATCGTTCATTTCTTTTGAACTATTGGGAAGTGAATGGACAAACTTTAAACGCAGTCTGAATTACTCAGACATTCTGGAAAGCAACTCATGAAGACTTGGATATACACGAATCTTACGCAGTCTTAAATCAAACATTAACAATAGTTCAATAATACTAGATAAATTTAGACATATTTCAATACATTTTCAACTTTATTAATGAACTCTTGCCCAAGTCATATTTCTATGTTTGTCGACTATAACTGTCTGAAATATGAAATGTTAAGTTTTTTCTTATAACTCTGTTCCTAATGTAAGGTATATATGAGAAAACATTATTATTAATTAGATATCTATCATTTCAGCAACCTCAAAGAAGAGTAAATCTCCAAAGAGGTATGTCGGGGGCAGAGGCACTGGAAGTCCAAGAAAACATACCGAGGGCACATCGACCCACGGGTTAAGTGGCCAAGGATTGCCAACTTTGAAGCGCACTTCCGTCTACTTAATTACAAATTAACCAAAGTTATCAACAGAAATAAATGTAAACTTATTGCATATCGCCAATTTTTTATAGTGGCTATCCTGCATATTCAACTTGAAAGTAAGAAGTTATAATAAACAACTTACTAAGCTGGAGGCAAATTAGACATAGAACCAAAGTCTTTGGTTCTTTTTTCTTTGATATTTCTTATTGAATTATTCACAGATGTGCTACTCGCTATGGTTCTTGGTGACTGGCTCGTACTATGGTGTGGTGTGTGACACACAGGGTGGCGTCTCCTCCTCCAGTGTCTGCAGGACCATCATCCCCTTTGTCCAGTTTCTTGTGTCTCCAGCAAGAAGTACATCACTTTCCCAACTGTGAATATTTGAACAGAATACTGTGATACAGTACTCTGCTGCACACCATAAAATTAAATTAACTTTAAACAATTGTCATAAATTTGCAGAGCGTCGTGAATTATAAGTTTTAAACAAATTTTTCCATCCAACATACATGTAATTTTCGGACCTAAGTGTTAAAAAGTGCATGATATTTATCTTTCTTATAGGGTGAGGCACTACATGATGAGTTGGCCCTTTTCTTTGCCAAACGGTACAAGATGCCTCAATGTGTTGGGTGCATTGACGGGACTTATATTCCCATAAAATGGCCAGTCATCACCAAGCATGCCTTCACCTGCTGAAAAGGCTACCCTGCACCAAATGTTCTAGTAAGTACATTTATAAGTAATAATTAGTACAAGTCACAACTTACATATTCTATTATTTATTCTGATGAGACCTTCGGAACATTCGTGTCGGAAAGACATGTCAATATAAGCACCAAAACGCATAAAAATAATAATGTGTACATGTTAGATCTAGACTGGTTTATTAGGACTTGCAGGATACCAGCAAAAGGTTCGCCGTTAGTGGCGCCATCTACAGTGAAGAGTTCGCCGGGTAACATACGCGGTTTCCCGCCATACACGGACACCACATTTCCTCCCCTGTAATCTCAAAGTTTGTCTATGGATACCGCGGTCCATAAGTCTCTGAATGTCACTTTGAAATGTCCTCTTTGTATACCTTACAAGTTACTTATAGTCTTTACTATAGATAAAATACTCTGGACTTTTACTCTATTACAAAATAGTCTCTTGGTAATAAAAGTCTTTTCATACTACAACTTGTTACTGTTATCATACCTGTTACATAGCTATTTACCAACTAGCTAGAGAAAGTGGTTGTCTGCCACTTTCTTGGATAAGAATTCTGGCATTATTTTGGCCACGTTATATTCATATCCACTGACTTACTCTTACATCTCAGAGATCAGTCTCTTAGGCGTGTGGTGTGATCTGCTGGATCTTCTGGGTGGAGAAGCAGATGGTTGCTGAGTTGATAGCGGTTCAGTAGGTGGCAGCTGAACCGGCTCGGCAGGTCTTTCTGGCTCAGAAGCTGGCACAGGCGAATTGCCTTTGTCCATCAGCTGCTGAAGTGGTGGCGTTGGCTGACAGTAGAGAGGTGGTGGATCTACATCAGGTGGCGCAGCAGGCAGCGTGGTTCCATCCCCACTAAGGTCGAGTAGCTGGTCGATGTGCCTGCGCCAGGGAAGACCACTGTTGGTGAGCACCATGTAGGAGAGCAGTCCAGTCTGAGACTTAACCACTGTAGGTACCCACTTATCTCCTCCCCTGTAGTTTCTTGCTAGCACTTTTTGGCCTACTAGCAACTGTCAGTCCTTTGCGTTGGCCCAACACTCCATTTGTCGATAATGGTGACGCTGAACTTGGGTTCGAAGATCAGGCTTGATGATCTCCAGTCGCATTCGGATACCATGTCCAAGAAACAGTGTTGCTGGACTGTCTCCTGTTGTTGAGTGTGGACACCGACGATAGTTCAACAGAAACTTGGCCAACTTCTGTTGAACAGGCAAGTCAAACCTTGCTGCTTTCAGTCCATGTTTCATAGTCTGCACAAAACGCTCAGCCAGACCGTTAACGTTGGTACTGGGGTGGTAAGGGGCAGACTTGATGTGTTGTACACCATTCATTTTCAAGAAGTGCTCAAACTCCTGGGACACGAACTGGGGTCCGTTATCCGATACTATCTGGGTAGGCACTCCGTAGTGAGAAAACAGTTCTCTAAGCACATTCACAGTCTTTTCACTGGTGGTAGAGTCCATCACTATCACTTCAGGCCATTTGGAGTGGGCATCCACCACTACAAAGCACATGTGGCCCATGAAAGGTCCTGCAAAGTCCATGTGCAGTCTTTCCCAAGGTTTCTCTGGAAACATCCACGGGTGGAGAGGTGCTAAGCTTGGTGCGTTGAGGATGATCTGGCAGCTCTGGCACTCATGAGCAACACGTTCAAGCTCCTTGTCTATTTTGGGCAACCAGACATAACTGAATATAGATTACTTGGCCAAAAAAGGACCTACTTGTAAATTAAAAGAGATGATAAAAAAATTCTCATTAACCCAGCATATTGAATCCTTTACTAGAATAACTAATATGACTAAAACTATAATTGATCTAATTTTTACAGATTTCAATGATTGTCGATCATCAGGAACCCTGAATTATAATATCAGTGACCATCTTCCTGTGTTTTTGATAAAAAAGAAAACCAGAAATCGTATCATTAAAAAACAGGTAACTGGGCACCCCTACCTAAAATATAATAAAGCAGTTTTTTGCAGGTTATTGGATAATGCTGATTGGGCCGAATTTGATACAACGGTTGATCCCGATGGTAAATGGAAAATATTATAAAACAATATAATAAAGGTTCTAAATAAACTATGCCCAATTAAGCTACTAACAGTAGTTGATAATAAGCCGAAGTGGCTTACAAATGAAATTATTGTGAGAATGAGAGAAAGAGATAAATTATATAGGGTTGCCAGGAAATAGGGTGCATATGCTGATTGGGAGAAGGCTAGAAATATAGGTAATAGGTTGAATCTGGAGATAAAAACATCCAAGGCTACCTATATTAAATCCCAGTTGGAAAGGCATAAGAACTCACCCAAAAAAATTCTGGCACCAATTAAATCAATTATTACCTAATAACCACCAAACGGTAATAAATGCACTTGCCCAGGAAAATGATATAGTTCAAGACATTGTTGGCGATGGATTGGCTCCTCACATAAATGAATATTTTGCCAATATTGGAATGATACTGGCAAACAAATGTCTAGCACATAAAAATCAAAACCCAAGACTTACTTTAGGTCAGGGCCTGAGAAATGTCATTGAAGTAACAATGCATGACATTACTCTAGAGGAATTACTGAAGTTGATCAAAAATATTGATGTTACCAAATCTGCATCAATTCCGAATGTCAACTCTTGTGTCCTGAAAGATGCTCTTATTGCACAGATTGATCGTTTATTGATTATAATGAATTCATCTTTGAGGCAACAGATATTCCCAGATTCATGGAAATTGAGTACGATCACTCCCATCCCCAAAATTAAAAATCCTAAATTTGCATCTGACTTGAGACCTGTGGCGCTAACGCCACTACCAGGTAAGCTGCTTGAGAAAGTGGTCTGTAATAGATTACAGGATTACCTGGAGATAAATGAATTATCACAATATCAACATGGATTCAGGAAAGGGCACTCAACTATCAGTGCTATTTCTGAATTTTTACATGATGTTTATAGCAACATTAATTTAGGGAATGATCCGTACATAATTTTCCTGGACTTGAAAAAAGCATTCGATACTGTTTCCCACTCAATCTTATTAGACAAGTTACGCAATTTAGGCCTTGGTGAATTAACGATTAAATGGTTTAATAGCTACCTATCAAATAAAACACAGTGTGTTAGGATGGGGAGCCGAATATCTCCCACTATGCCAATAGTTTTCGGTGTCCCACAGGGTAGCATACTGGGTGCTACCCTCTTCTCAATCTATGTAAATGATATTCCCTCGATTGTTGATTGTGGAATCCAGTTATATGCAGATGACACTGTAATTTATCACCATAATGGAAAGCATCTGCAGGATCAATTGGATATCATAACTAATTGGTGTAATTGTAATTTACTAACCATTAATGTTAAAAAAATCTCAGTGGATGCAGACAAAATTATGTAATGGAGTTCCTGCTCATGACTGTGGTTTCTCTATTAATAATGAAAGGATGGAAGAAATAAGCACCTATAGGTATCTTGGTCTGTTAGTGGACAAAAAGTTAAATTTTCACCAACACATAAAATTGATGAAACGGAATGTACAGCTTAAATTAAATCATTTTAAAATAGTTAGATCATCCCTTACATTGCCTGCAGCCAGACTACTGTATATGTCAACTATTCTGCCATTAATCGAATATGCTGATTTTGTCTATGACCAAGGAATTAAATATATTAATAAGGAAATTCAAAAACTTCAAAATCAAGGACTATTGGTTGTTTTTAATCAACATAATGAACCAGTATAATAATAGAGATTCCACAGAGACCCTTCATAGAAATGCCAAGGTCTTTAGACTGGTCCACAGACGTTATATGCACCTAATTCAGTATGCTTATTCCCTCAAGGATGATGAAAATCTCATTGACCAAAGGGATATAAGGACGAGAAGACACGACGGAATTAGGCTTACCTTGCCTAAAAGTAATCATTATAAATTTGTGAACTCACCAAAATATCGTGCCATACTGGAATGGAACAGATTGCCTACTGATATAACTCTACTGGATCAAAAATCTAAATTTAAAACTTGTATAACATCCTCCATAGCAGACCCATACCAAAAAGTGTTATATTAGTCCAGACTGTATAATAGATTTTCATATCATCTCATCATCTCATCATATTCATGTCATTTTCATGATGAAGAATTTGTAACCAGTTTGTAAAATATATACCGCTCCCACAAATCAGTAAATGAATATATGTCAAGTGGGAACGGGTAGAAGACCGGCAAAGCCGAACCTGATAACCCAATAAAAATCAATTAAAAAAAAAAAACAACTGCGAGCCAAACCCTTCATTTTTGCTATACCAATATGGCTGGCATGCAGTTCATCCTTCACCTTCTGTCGGAGTGAGGGAGGAACGATGACCCTCATACCCCACATGAGACAGCCTTGGAGAATAGTCAGTTCACTGGACTTCTGGTGATAGACACGAAGTTCTTCATCTGGGCTTTCAGGCCAGCCCTTCTGAGAGTACTCTAGTACCTTTGAGAGAACAGGATCGTTCCTGGTTTCACTACGCACACTCTCACTGGTCACAGGAAGTACCTCAAACTGCATTTCCTGGAACTGATACACAGCATCCACTCTGTTGTCCTTTCCTGGCCCAAGACCCATCGGCAGTCGTGACAGTCCATCTGCATTGCCGTGCTCATTGGTCCCGAGGAACACAATCTCATAGTCATATGCGGCCAGTATGATCGCCCACCTCTGCAGTCTAGCTGCTGCCAGACTGGGTATACCCTTCTGAGGGTGAAATATAGAGGTCAAAGGCTTATGGTCGGTCACTAAGGTGAACTTCCGTCCATACAAATACTCATGAAATTTTCTAACTCCAAACACAATTCCAAGTGCTTCCTTGTCAATTTGGCTGTAACCACTTTCAGCCTTGTTCAGGGTACGAGATGCGAAAGCCACAGGTCGCTCAGTTTCATCAGGTAACACGTGGCTAAGCACCGCCCCAATGCCATAGGGTGATGTGTCACTGGCAACTTGTACAGGTAGAGTTGGATCGTAGTGCACCAGTACACGATCCGAAGCAATAGCCAGCTTGGCTTCCTCAAATGCTTCAATACACTTCTTAGACCACATCCACTTCTGGTCTTTGCGGAGGAGCTCAGTCAATGGAGCAAGCGTTGGGGAGAGGTTTGGGCAAAACCTTCCATAGTAGTGAATGAGCCCTAAGAAAGACTTCAACTCACAAACGTCTTCGGTAGCGGTGCCTCAAGAATCGCTGTCACCTTGCCTTTTGTCATATGTAGTCTTTTACTGTCTATACGATTGCCCAAGTACTCCACTGACTCTTTGAAGAACTCACACTTCTCTTGCTTCACAGTCAGTCCCACTTCTTGGAGTTTGGCCAAGACTATACCAATAGTCTTCAGATGTGAGGCATCATCTTTCGCAGTGATCAAGATGTCATCCAAGAAACACTGGACACATTCAATATGACCAAGCAGTTGGTCCATCATTCTCTGAAAAATGGCGGGTGCCGTCTTCATGCCATAACTCAGATGGGTGTACCTGAACAACCCCAGGTGGGTGTTAATTGTCAGGAGCTCTCGCGACTCTGGGTCCACTTCGAGTTGGGCATAGACCTCACGGAGGTCAATCTTTGAGTACTTAGTATCTGGTCCTGCGAAAACACCAAGCTTCGTGAACACCTCCTGTATTACGGGTAAAGGGTACACTTCATCCTCCAGCTGGGAGTTAATAGAGACCTTGAAATCTCCACATACCCTGATACTGACACCATCAGCTTTCACTACATTTACTGTGAGTGAAGCCCAATCACTAGAGTTCACTTTCTCTATAATGCCAACTTCTTCAAGTCGCTTCAGTTCTGCCTCAATCCTTGGCTTGAGAGCATAAGGCACTGACCTGGCCTTGTGGAACACTGACTTCAAGTGAAACTGCACTTGGGTACCCTTATACTTTCCAAGTGTAGGGTTAAACACCTCGGGGTACTCGCTCAGCACCTACTGCAGTGACTCTGGGGCAGCTTCTACCTGGTGCACTAAAGCAAGTTTGGGCCAGTTGAGTGTGAAGTATCACAGCCATTCTCTGCCGAGCAGTGGTACACCCCCTTCTGGCACCACATAGAGCTCTACTTCATGCACTTGGGACTCATACTGGGCCCTCACTTTTACCTTCCCCAAGGGTCTGAACACTTCCTCTGTGTAGGTTCGCAACACAAGGTCACTCTCTTGAAGGGTCTTTCTAGGAAAAAGTCTCTTAAAGTTTCTTTCTGACATAAGGGAATGTGTGGCGCCTGTGTCTAACTCCATGTCTACAGGTTGGCCATCTAAGAGGATGCTGATCATGATGGGTTTTGGCGCTCTACCTAAAGCCCCATACCCACTAGGCGATTTTACCGGCGACTGGAGATGGGAAACAGCAAAATCTCTGGTAAAATCGTCACCAATTCAGATCACCTGTTAGATTTAATGTTGAAATGTCACATACTTACAGGTGATCTGATTTGGTGATGATTTTACCAGTGATTCTACTGTTGCCCATCTCCAGTCGCCGGTAAAATCGCCTAGTGGGTATGGGGCTTAATCCACTGCCCTGACATGTCAGCATCTCCTCCACTTGGTATAACTCGGAGAAACTAGGCCCGTGAATCATATTCACTGTCTCTTCCTGGCCTGCCTCTTCAACACTGTGAGTTTTACCCTTCTTTTCATGTTCCTGTTTCCCTTTCCCCTTGAAATTACCTCCTTTTCCCTTCTTGGTACACTTCTTTTTTATGTGCCCCACTTCCTTACAAGTGTGACAGACCTTTTCTTTAAACCAACAGTCATTGGGCATGTGCGTGGTTCTGCCACACCGGTAACACAGTTTGTGTTGGGCAGTATTACTACTCTTCAAATACACTTTGTTGACACTAGAACTAGCTTTATCCTGTGTCTGACACGGCTCCTTACTGTCTTTTGATGCAGCCTCCATGGTACTACTGATGCTAACTGCTTTGTGGAATGTGAGGTCAGCCTCAGTCAAAAGTCTCTGGGTTGTTCTTTGGTCTCTCAACCCACAAACAAACCTGTCCCTGAGCATTTCTTGAAGACTCCCACCAAACTCACAATGCTCAGAAAGCCTCTTAAGTTTGGCAACGTATGCCGTAATATTTTCCCCTTCCGCCTGCTTTGCATTGTGAAAACGGTACCTTTCCGCTATGATTAAAGGTCTGGGGCAAAAGTGTTCTTGCAACATACAAAACAGTTTGTTTAGGTCTTATCAACTGGTTTGTTCGGCGAGCATAACGTCTTGATGAGGTTATAACAATCGGGACCCACCAAAGACAGAAATGTAGGGACCCTCTTCTGTTCCTGGATGCTATTAGCCTCAAAGAACAGTCCCACTCTCTCTGAATAGGTTTCCCATTTCCCACTACAAATATCAAAGTTCTCCACAGATCCATAGGTAGCCTTTCTTTTTTTACTCTTATGGCTTTGATAACACCTATAGTTGTCACTGTGTACTAATTCACCTGCACTGGGGGTCACTGTTCACTGTTCACTGAGCACTGTTCACGCAAAAAAAAAATTGGGCATGACCCCTGGGTGAATTGGGGTTTTGGTTTCACTTCACATGCACAAACAGTTTAGTCCAAATTACTCAGAATCTAAAGTTAGCTCAGAGCTGAAACTTTGAAAATCACTTCTACAGGATGTTATAAGGGATCAAACACTCCATTTCTAACACCTTACACCTGTTTTGAGTCTAATTTCCTTGTATTTGTCCAGTGGGTTCTCATTCCCATCCTAGTTCGCCAAATGTTAGATCTAGACTGGTTATTAGGACTTGCAGGATACCAGCAAAAGGTTCGCCGTTAGTGGCACCATCTACAGTGAAGAGTTCGCCGGGTAACATACACGGTTTCCTGCCATACACGGACACCACAATACAATACATAAAAGGCTAACATCTATTGAAATTCTATTATTTCTAGAAAGGATCAGCTTCGTTGAGAGTGGCATGTTGGGGTGCCACCAGGACCAGTCCGTGTTGGATTATTCCGACCTTGGACAGAAGATTGCCAACAACAGACCAATATTTGTTTCTTGCAGACAGCGCTTAAATAACATATCACTTGAAGAAATTCGATGTTGTATCTTAGTCTACTGTCAAGATATCACTTCTCAAGTCATGATAATTTCTATCATTCTCTTTCTATATATAATCCAACATTGTAGCAATTGCCTTTGGACAGATTCTATCTAATAGTATCTAACATTAATATTAGTCTTTCTTTTAAAGAAATGTACAAAATTATTTTTTATTACTAAGTATTCGATTAACTATATATATAATTATACATGTATACTCATTAAGAAATTGAAATTATGTGGCTTCGCACATGTGCATTAATCAGTTAAGATTTGTAGGTAATTACATACCCAATAGATATCAAATGAAGATAATCGATGCATGGAGAGTAAAATAGATGGAGATTTAGCTCTGAAAGGCAGTTTATCAGTAGGTCTTATCTGTGCTAATTAATGTGACTAATAGTCCCACATCTAAGTGTTCTGTACCAGGACCACCCTGGTAATAACTTGGCCCCCTGTAGGGTGCCTGGACCCCTAAATCCATGGTTCATTTGGGAGAAACCATGACTAATGAAACTTATGTCAGAACCCATTATTCTAAGAGTTTCCTGAAAAAATTGCAGAAGAATTGTTTACAAATATCCCAAATAATATACCTGTTTAGTAATTTAGTCAGGACCCTATGCCCTGAGCCTCAAAAGTGTTGTTATATGTAAAAATACTTTATGCTATCAGTGCTCTATTGGGTCTTAACATTCATATAAAGATTTCCACTGCCAACTTTTTTGAGGGAATTAGATAATTATCTATGATCCAAAAATAGAAGCAGGACATGACTTATCAATGAACAAAGAATGTTTATACTATTTGGTGTACCAGATGGATTTATGTGTATACATTATGTGCAGTTCTAAAGATCCTAAACTTGTACACTTTATATATGATTTGATCCTAAATCAGGAGGGTTTAAATTTCCACTGATGGGCTAGTACTACCCAGAATAATGGGCAAGAATGTCACTTACCCAGATAAAGACATGAGAGGGTTTACTTTAATAGAGATCGGTTTATCATTGGCATTCAGACATTCAACATAACTAGTTCAGTTCAGGTACATTGGAAGTACAAGTATGGGGTTTAACAAACACATGTTCCTATGTATGTGACATTTGGGAGCACATCTGGGAAAAGGTACCTATTGCCAATTAATGAGGTCACAAAATCACATGTAACATGGGGAAATGTGTCAGTATTATTCTTATTGTAGAGAACCTACTCTTTCAGATGCTGTATACCATTTTGAAATATTCCTGATAGAACCTGAGATAAACATGTATGAACCTACCCACCTCTTGTACATTGAGAACCCCTTATTCCCAATTGCTGTTGTTACTTCCATGTTATGGCGACTTAAAGTTTCTTACGTTTATCAAAAAGTTAAGTTTTCTTATTTCTGAGAATATTAAAAGTGCCATAACTATTGACAGGAGTGCTTGTTAAACTCACTGTTTTCAGTTTTGAGAAGGTAAAAACATTTTCTACATTACCTGTGAAAAAATGTCCTTTTCATTTTTTTTATTCTTTTTACCGTAACCATGGTAACTTGCTAACCTAAATTCTGCGCAGAAATTCTGCTAAAAACGTTCCAATTTGATTTTCCCATGATGCATTGCTTATGAAAATTTTGA
This sequence comes from Lepidonotus clava, assembly GCA_936440205.1. Classification (NCBI taxonomy): domain Eukaryota; kingdom Metazoa; phylum Annelida; class Polychaeta; order Phyllodocida; family Polynoidae; genus Lepidonotus; species Lepidonotus clava. The sequence continues at coordinate 30,270,024 of OW387135.1, forward strand.
TTTTTTAGTAAATGTCATGAGAATCTTTAGAAAATTTCATGTAAGTCAAAATTTTTCACAAAATAACTTAAAAAATAGTTTTTTCCCCATATATTTCATGATTAATGTAACAAAGAGTAAATTTCTGCTAGATAATACCAGATTTGGTCCAAATTGAGCATAATAGCCTATATTGTACGTAAGATTGCGAAGGAACTAAATATCATAGAATGATAAAACAAACAGTAGAAGAATCCCTGGGACTTCAGAAACATTATAAAACATAACTTTTAGCTGCATGTTAAGTGATTGTTTCATAATATGAACAAACCTCCAGAACTAGCGGCCACAGGGTGGCCATATATGTCATTACCCAGCAAACAAAATCACGTTGCTAAAACGTTGTCACAACGTTGCGTCTTGGTTGCAGCAACGTTGCAGTTTTTCGTTGTCACTACGTAAAAATGTAGACTCCCAGGAACGTTGCCACAACGTTGCACATTAGTTGCACTGGCACCTTCTCACAACTAAAGTACAACGTTGTGTAAGTTACGTTGTGGCAACATTGTGAAATTGACGTTGTGGCAATGTCATAATCTAATGTTGTCACAACGTAAATATGTAGACTCCCAGGTATGTTGCTGCAACATTATTCATGACGTTGCATCGGCAACCTTCATATAACTTAGCAATGACTATATGAAACAACGTTTTTTATTTTCTTTATTTTTTATGTTGCATTAAGTAGGTGATGTAGATGATTCGGGTTGTTTTCAATCAAATAAATGTCCATAGTTCTTTGTTGACACACCGGCACATCTGGAAATAAAGATGTAGTCTATTTAGCAACATTCTTGTTAGGCCATCAAAACAACAATTAAACTATGGCCCTAGACCCTTATACCCCTTACAGACTAGGCCCAAAATGCGGTCATAATGACAGGCATAATGTGCATTCTGGGGCTAGACTGTAATGGATATTTGGCTCCTAAATTCGACACGGCTCTTTTTGGGCTTAGTGACATGGGACAGGGCTGGATGTAAACAGTGATCAGGCCCGTACCCAGGGTCTTCTGTGGGTGAGTGGCGAGGTTCCACAAGTGAAACTTTTGCTTATAGATTTTCAATAATTTGAACTTCAAAAGGGGGTTGGTAAGCAGTAAAATGTGGAACTTTTCAATATTTCCCTACTAATTTTAGGGGTTTTTACATTAAATTTTAGAAGGGAAGGTGGAATTTCTGAAAAAAAGATTCCTTTGTGGGGAGGCAGGCCCCACCACTGTTTCCCAAAGTGATATTATTTATGTAAGAGCTAAGTAGTTCAGGGACAGACTACAGCGACCTGTGCTCTCCAGTAACCCCTATGCCGCTCAGTACTGCCGGGCACAGGGAGCAGGCCGGGAAAGGTTACATAACCAGTCCCGGGCTCTGTGTGTGATGCTCCTTTAGTATAGGGCTTAATATAGGTACTGGACCCTGCGACAGGCCTCCACGGCCACTCAGAGGGGTCAGATACAACAATAAAAAGGCAGGGAATATCAATTATTAGCCCGACTTATCAGGACAGTCTAGAATCATGGGACGTCAAGCCGAGATTTCGGGACATTGGTTAGCCCCAACCTGGCAACAGGGCTCCCGTCACATATCTTAGCCTTAATTAAACTTTATCTTCCAAACTTTCTTATACTTCTCAAAACCCAATTATCCCAATATATTAAACCATGGAGTTTTGTTAATGGTCTTTGGAGATCTATATGTCCATTTGGTTAGAATAATGATTAGAAACAAGTAACAATATAAATGCAATCTTACCTGGGTTGTTAGCTGAGTAGAAACGTATATGTTGTTCCTCTTCTGAAGATTCAAACCAACTGACCTACTGGTCACTGGCGCTTCTACTGCTGCCCCCCTTCCACTGCCCCCCCTGGTCTTATCAGTAAGCCCTTTGAAACTTGGGTAAACAGACACAGTGATGGCGTATGCTCGTTATGTAACCATTTCCTCCCATAAAGGATACTGAGGTGTAGGTTGTCTTTTGGTAAAATACAACGTGCATACAACGTAATGAAAATTACGTTTTTATAGCAACATACAAGCAACGTCCACTCATAACGTTGTATGCACGTTGCAATATGACGTTGTACTTTGAGGTTGTAGCAACGTTGCTGGTAGGTACACTCATAACGTTACCAAAATACAACCTAATCACAACGTTGTATTTACGTAGCGTGTTTGCTGGGTAGGTACCTTTTCCCAAATATGCTCCCAATTTTAACCCTATGTGTGTCTTATAATTGGGACCAACCTGTTTATGGGGAGTGGCTCTATCGGAGAAAGTCCACTCCGCTACCGAGTCTGTCTATCGGCTGCGGCAGGGGGGGCCATGCGCTCCTAGCCCGGCTCCCTGCCTGGGGTCCCCCTATCAGGCAGGCCCTGCGGCCTTATGTTATCAGCCGTGCATTTGCCGTGCTGCCTTCAGTTCCTCTGGGGCGTTGGTAGCATTACTGGCATCTCCAGGAACCACTGACGTCAGTGTTACCACAGCAATGGCTCTTGTGATAGATAAAGACTTTTACTTTTATTTTAAAAACATTTGGAAGGTTCTTGAACTACAACCATACTGCGCATTTAGCACTATGCACTTAGTGCAGTTTCATCATTCTAGCAATTTAATTTACAAATTGCACACATTTTCGGATCAGTTTATTAAATACAATAACATTTTTAACAGTTCACTTTAGCCCTTACATCAAAAGGATTCTATTATGAATATAATAAGGGTGGCTAGGTGGAAATAATAACACAACTCAATCCAGGATTTGGTGTGGGGAAAATGTATTTCACCCTAAGTTGTGTACATGGAGATAGTAGAGTGGTACAGACTGTATTAAAGGAGGGAAGCAGCACCCCCAATTCCTACTTGTTCTCTCTAAGCCCAAACCAACTCTGCCCATCACCAGCCAGGTAGGAGTATTTAAGCTATTAAGTATCTTGCAGGAGTTACTAATGCAAATGAAACAGTCACAATGCAGGACCTCACAAAGAAATAACCAGCAGTGTGGTCACTCTTTTGTGACTATATTCACACAATCCCTTTTTGAGTTGTTTCCATTTACGTCAGAAGGGACTATGTGCATCAGAGAGAGCCAAGCACAACAGGCCAGCCACTCCACAGTTACACAATCCAATAATCAAGGGCTTCATAAAAACTACACAACAATACAATGATCTATACTGTTGCATTCTATAATTTTATATACAACTTTTCTACATTCTATTTCAAAATACAACTTTGTTACATTCTATTTCAAAATAAAACTTTGTTCCATAAAGATATGGGGCATTTCCCCTTCCTCTTTGTAATCTGATATAAACCACTTCAATAGCTGAATCTCCATATTTCTACTCTCCATGATCGAGGGAATCAGGTCAGACAAAAAACATTTAACATAACTCAGGGCTCAAAAATTAGGTCCACTTTTCTTTATTATTTATGTAAACGATATTATTTCATGAATATCAAAATTGCATTATTATTTTTTTTTTTTTTTCATTTTTATTAGCAATTTTATTATCCTGGTCAACGCTCGGAGATCCGGTTTTCGTTGTTGCACCTGTGGGCTTACAATAATATCATTTAATAATTAACAGTTTACATGAACAATCTTATGAAACAATTGTTTTTCAAAAGTGAAAACAGTAAATTGATTGAGTTACAATTATGATTATACAGTTTTTGATGATTTGCTATTATGGAGTTGCTGTTCAATTAATTCTTGAGGATTGATGTATATTCACTTTTTATAGTTTTTTCAAATGTATTTCATTTAAACATAATATGTGACCAGCTCTGCGAATTTGGGGCCTAATAATTAACATACACTTTGATGGGTCTATGTCGAATATTTAGACAGAAAATGACCAAAAATGATAAAATAAGCCAAAATTTGACTAAAAATTAAATCTTGTGTAGTTTAATATGAAACCTTAAAATTTTCTAAAATTTTACATGTTGTTACCATGGTAACCGGAATGTTTATCAAACACCAAATTGTAGAATTGGTGCTATGATGAAGCTTTTGGTTTCCATGGAAACCAGGTCATGTGATCTTTATTCTAGAATTAGTAAAACCTTATAGTACAACTATCAAGCTACATTATACAAAAAACAGATTGTAGCTATCTTTATTAGAAAAAAAATGAGAGTGTTTTATTTGCATCATAATTAATGCAGCTCATATTTAACCCCATTCTGTCAATACCATATATATCGCAATTTTAATGAATGTCTGACCATGTCATGTTCAAAAGCTCACAACTAATATTTAAGAGCTGTTTACAGTTTTAGAAAGCCTGAGCCTTGTTCTACATTCACTATTTACGTCAAAACCGCAGAGCAGGTCACATATCCATGAACATAGTATGCATTGTTTTAATAGACATTGAAAATTCCTAGGTTGCTTACCCCTTTAGTGACGGCCCCATAGAGAATGGTCATTGTCTACCCCATGATTTCCTTAATTTTTGTTTCCTGATCTCAACTTTTGAAACATGTATATAAGATCGGGTGATAATACTGCCAAAATGCCTATTTCATTCATGAATGGCACAATATTGATTTTGTGGGGTCTTGATGGGCCTTACCTTAACCCTTTTACTGCCAGATATTTAATAATATAACTTATATTTACTGAAATATGGCCCAAAATACAAAAATTTGTCCATGAATTGCCTAAAACTCAAATTTGCTCTGGATTCTTCTGGTGGAAAGCTTTTTCAATAATTGCGATAAAAATGTTCCAATTGTTGGCACTGTGCCAATAGGGCAAAATTCCCGTCAAGAGTAATTTTACCTACTATATGCATTTTACAGGTTTCCATGGTAACTGATAATTCATAAAATAACTATTTCACTTTTTATGAGGATAACATGGAAATGTTATCCTTTTCCTGTAAAAAACAGTTGGTTATTATCTGAAAGGGAAGAAAAGTTATAGCTAGTTAAAAATCATGTCATTTACACAAATTTACCCATTTTTCATGATTTTGAGTAAGTATGGTAAGTTCAAATGTAAGTACATTGTTAATGGTTTCTCCAATCACAATTCTAATATTTTTTGGTGACTTGATAGTCTGATGCTCAAAGAGCCGTATCTCTGGTTCTAATTGGAATTTTTAAAAAATTGTTTCAGATTCTGAAAGCTGAATTTTCCCTCTTTAAATGGTTTTCCTATGGGATTTTACTATAGGGCCGCATTTGCGGCCTGTGGCAGTGTAAGGGTTAAGCAATTTTGTAATTTCTTTGAGAAGGCCCATTTTTTGTAATTGATAATTTAATTTTTTCATATCAATTTATTTGATCATGTAGAACATCATCATATCTATAAATGTTGGTTTCTTAACAGATTTTAATATCATTTTTTATAGATTACTGCCACATTTATCTCACACTATCATTCTGGTAGACATAAATCGGCCATCTTGATTCACATCCAAGATGGCAGCCCTTGAAGTTGCATGTTTTGGGCTTTTAATCCTCTTTTAAGATACTTCCAATGCCATTGTTGTTCAATTCCTCTGAAATAGAGACAGATATTTGAAGATAAGGAGTTGATGAGAGTTTACATTATTTCTTAAGACTGAATTGCTTTTTTCATGAATTTATTAACATATCCTATTATGTTTAACTGTTAATAATAGGAATTTCATGTGATTTTAACATAGAATCCCCATTATTCCCCAGATTAGGGATACATAAAGAATGTAGGAATTAATTCGAATTTAGTGTTAACTGATTGAATATGATGAGGGGAGCAACTTTCTAATTCAAAACTTTTCTATAAAACCAATATTTATTCCCATTGTGGGGAATTTTCAAAAGATTAGCTTCAAAATTCCCAATTTCAGAGAAATTAGACTCTTCTTCATAACCCTCTGTGATTACCACGGCAACGAAAATGAAATATTAAAATATATTGTCTAAAGCCTGTGATAATAGGTTACATAATTTTATACCGGGTATACTACTTTGTCATGAAGTACTTATCCAGAAAGTCATGTTTTGAAAACTAAAACTCCAATAGATCAACTCATTTTCTATGGCAAAATTCATTTTAGTGCCGTCAGTTATGATTTCAACAAATCAATGAATAGGATATTGTCAATATATTTTTTTAAACTCTCTTAAATTCAATTTTTTATTGAATATTTCTGATTTCAGGTTTTTGATTGTTGAAATCAATTAAACCTGAATAAAAGATATTTCTCTTATAACTTTCACAATTTGTTTATAATATACATTATTTCACCCCTAATGGCATAGTGTCTATACATCTCCTATTTAAATGTTGTATTCCCCGACCAGGGGAATAACAAAAATGATAGTGCCCTGAATTAAACTCTTAAGTACAGAGAGCAGGGGAATAACAAAAAGATATTCCCCTGGGAAACCAAGGAAACAAAAGCCATGCCCCCTTTTGATGGCTAGACCAATAGGAATACAGGGTGCCAGGGGAATAACTTTTGATAAACCACGCCCCCTTATGCTATCAACCAATTAGAGTGCACCAGGGGAATATCTAGGTCGCGTTGCTAGGTCGCGTTGCTAGGTCGCGTTGCTAGGTCGCGTTGCTAGGTCGCGTTGCTAGGTCGCGTTGCTAGGTCGCGTTGCTAGGTCGCGTTGCTAGGTCGCGTTGCTAGGTCGCGTTGCTAGGTCGCGTTGCTAGGTCGCGTTGCTAGGTCGCGTTGCTACGTCGCGTTGCTAGGTCGCGTTGCTACGTCGCGTTGCTACGTCGCGTTGCTACGTCGCGTTGCTACGTCGCGTTGCTACGTCGCGTTGCTACGTCGCGTTGCTACGTCGCGTTGCTACGTCGCGTTGCTACGTCGCGTTGCTACGTCGCGTTGCTACGTCGCGTTGCTACGTTGCTACGTCACAAAATTCCGCCATTTGTTTACATTTTTAGTAACTATTTTCTACTGATATCTCTGCTGCTATTTAGTGAATTTTCATGATCTAAAAGCTGAGATGGATATAAAATAACATACATAAAAGATCTTTAGAGTTATAGATCTCGGGGGCTACGCTACGGCCCTCCACCCTGTGAGACCCAGGGAATTACTTTTTTGATATCATACCGAGGTCTGTACTGAATTTATTTCCAGCCCCCGAGATCTATAACTCTTAAGATCTTGGAGGGCCTTCGCCATGCTACGGCCCTCCATCCTGTGAGACCCAGGGAATACCTTTTTTGATATCACACCTCGGTCAGTACTATATATACCATCATTTGACCTTGTTTGTCTTGCGAGCGTAGTCCCGAGACTCTGTAACACCCAGGGAATAACTAGATTGATATCTTACCGAGGTCTGTACTGGATTTATTTCAAACCCCCTGAATCTTTTAATCTGGTATCCTATTAAATACAATATTTACTATCCACTTCCTTTTTTAAATCATGAAAATTCATTAAATATCAGCAGAGGTATCACTAGACAAAAGTTATGCCAAAATGCATCATGCGACCTAGCAACACGACCTAACAACGTGACCTAGCAACGCGACCTAGCAACACGGCCTAGCAACGTGACCTAGCAATGCGACCTAGATATTCCACTACTAAAAGTTATTGCCCTGGGTCTGTGGATTACTATTGGTTTAGCCTGATAAAAGGGGCGTGGCCAAATGTTTCCTTGGTTTTTCAGGTTAATATCTGTTTGTTATTCCCCTGCTCTCTGTAGTTTAAACCAGGGTTTTATCAGTTTTGTCATTCCCCTAGTCGGGGAATATGACTTTTAAATAGGAAATGTGCAGGGACTAATTAACCCACTAGGGGTGAAATAAATATATGGTACTAACCGAGATTGGATATGGGAAAAGTTATTCCCTGGATTTCACAGGGTCGAGGGCCGTAGCGTAGGGAATAATTTTTCCCATACCTAACCGAGGTGTGGTCTGAGGTGTGCGACACCTCCACCCCTACCTACCCCCAACCCCCTCCCACCCTGGGGGTGGGGCTTAACACCCATCTTATGAATATTAATGAGTTCGCACACGGTGTCAGATTTTATCATAGCTCTTCTTGCCAGGGGGAGGCTATGCCTGGCTGGAGGTGCCTACTGGGGCTGCGTTACATAACCTGTAATGGGACCCAATTGAACATCGTAAGATATTGCTAGTGTTAATGTTCTGGCTAAGACTGGAACATGGAACTAAGAATCCCCTCTTGAATTTGGCATTTCAAACAATGAAAAGAGAGAACCACAGATGGCTGAAAAATGTTGAATATTTCCTATGGAAAATAGGATTTAGGAACATGTGGCTTTCTCCTCTAGAATGGTGAAAGAATAGTCTTAAGCTATCCATACAGAGAAGACTTCAGGACATGTACATCCAAAGCTTTCAAGCTTTTCTGAGTGATGTTGAAAACAATAGGAAATGTGAGATAAAAAATATGTTATTCTGGGGATTATGCCATGTGTAGTTATTTAAAAGAGATCAATTCACCCAAAGTATGAACTATTGCACGCCGGCCATATAAAACCCGAAAGGAATGTCAGTGTGTTTACATAAGAATAGGACTGGTCGGCTTGATCTGAGGCTGCCTAATCCGGCTAGGTCAATGTTTACTTTGCAATTGTGATGAATGTCTATTCATCAAATGGTAAAGACCGAAATATGAAAAGTAAGATAATGTGACAGAGTAAGGTATGTTTTGTAAAAGGCCCGAAAAGGCCCGAAATTGTAAAAGCCCGAAAAAAACCGAAAGGCCTGAAAAGGCCCGAAATTGTAAAAGCCTGAAACCCGAAAGTCCCGAGAAATATGTAAACCGGAAGTGATAAAGTAAAGCGGAAGTGACGTCATTTGTAACTACGTGATCAAAGACAGCCAATCAGGGCTGACCACTAGACTATAAAAGGGGCGGTCAGGCCCGAGAATAAATGAGTTCCTTTACAGTTCTCCTTGTGTCAACATGTGTCTTCTTCCTATGGTAACCAATAAGATGATCCAATAAGAGCTAATTAACTAGAAGTTTAAGTAAAATAGTAGATGTTAGAAGAAACTAGGCGAAACTTAGGACGGGGTAACGAAGGCCCGAAGCACCGAAACGGGGCACGAAGGCCCGAAACTGGCCCAGATGGAGTCCGGGAAACGAAGGATTGGAATGGCACGAAGGCCCGAAACAGGGGACGGAAACCCAGGATCCGGGGGAACGACGGCGCAACCGGATCAGCCCCACGCTACCAAACAATAGGCGACCGTCGGCCCGACATCCCCGCGGACCAAGAACGAGGGTGGATCGTCCACAGGAGACCCCAAAGAGAGTACCGGTACTAGATAGAAATGGCTTCCTCCTGCCCCCTACCACTTTTCCTCCCCCGCAGTCCTCCGCCCGTCAACGGAAGTGCCTGTACCCCGCCTGGTGGCTGGGGCCCCTCGGTCCAGCCCGGCCCATGCACCCCTTCCCCGTCGACGAATACCGATTTCCCGATCGATCCGCTCAAACCCCCCTCGTGCGCGAGGCACGACTCTAAATATCACATCTCGGTTTCTTGCCCGGATTCTCCGTCCGTCTGAGATCCGAAACAATCCCCACATCCCTCTGTTGTAGAAATCGGAAACTCCGAACTACCGAGGAACGTCACACAATGTACGGGGATTTAAATATCAGAATAATGCCGCATACCTTTTTGAGGACCCCTGCATACCGTGCGTACCCACCGGGGGTCGGATGAGGCTATGGCAGGTCAGTTTAGGGCCCCCCTCCCAACCCCCAAAGTTGGCCTTTAGGCTTCTTTAGGTTACGACTAGGACGATTATAAGACGAATGGTAACAAAGAGCGCATATATATTGTGCCATGTCCCTCTACAAATACAAATTCCCTATCATTATTTTTATCAACCAACCAAATGACTAATTGAACAAAACGAAGTTTAGAGTAGGGTTGCCAGTTTTTGCGCATCACTAGTTTTCGCGCATTTTATGCATTTTTATGAACACATTTCTTCTCTAGATATCAAATATGTAATCTTTTATTACCTGAGCTATAGGGACGTTTTGATGGAATATATTTGAAATTGTTGTCATGTTTCATGTATTTTTAGGTATTCCATGGAGAAAAATATGTTTGGATGTCCATATTTCCTAGCAACATAGCGGGACACTTATATAATTGATGTTTTCTAAAATAATGAATATTACATCAGTTTTTTAAGAAAGATTATTATTAATGTAAAATAAAATTCGTACATATTAGTTTTATATCATATATGATCATTTGAATATCAGAAGCATACAATTTCATCTTTATCTTAGAAATTAGACCCCTGCATGAAAACTAATTACAACAAATCAGCCTTTTGCCAGTTTTTGCGCATTTTTCATGTATTTTTCATGTATTTTTTCAGGTTTTTTTTAATTTTCAACAACTTTTTCATATTAAAAAATTGGAAAATTGTTAAAAGGAAGCTTTTATATATTTGTAAGACACTTTCCAAAGATTGTATGTACTCAAAAGTCGACACTTACTTTTTCTTGTCTTTTATAAGCATTGGAAAATAAATGCTGTTGGGATTCATGAAAATGCACAAATATGCGTATTTCCTACTTTAAGCCAAAAATATACTTTTTACGTTTTGACAGACAACATAGCATTTCTGATATGTATATAATTGAGTATGATAACTTCAATGAGTATCTTACATTACAGATATCAATAGATAATATGTTTCTGATGCGGTATATTCTATCTTCTACATATTTGAGTCATAACACACCTATGATATAACTAAATGCGCAAAAACTGACAACAAAATGCGCGAAAATGGGCAACAGTGCGCGAAAACTGACTACACAACCTCTTAGAATATATGACCATGTTATCACACACACAAAATTGAATTTACTTCTATTTTTTTCATAAATATGTTCTCCAACTTTATTTCACTTAGTAGAGATAACAAACGGTAAAATAGATAATGTTTTCTCTATATATTCTTTAAATAATCAATTTAACGTCCTTAGTGTGTGAAAACCGGCACCTCTACTCTAAATGCATTTAAACTGCTCATACAAAATACGAACTGACTCAAAGACCAAGTACCCATGCATTACAGTACTCATGTTAAGTTGTTCCTTGCGCATGCTGACAAACTAGGTAGGGTGAGGCCCATTAAAAACAAAAACTATAATATTGGTTTAACTTTTTTTTTATTTACTCTGAAATGTTTACAGATAGGAATATTTTTTTGATCGCCCACGGACTGATAATGTTTTTTCATAATATGTGATTATATAAGTCTTAAGCTTAAGCAGATTAGCAGGTTGGGGATACCACTGAAAAACGGGACGTCCTGTAAAAACGGGACGTCCTGTTATAACAGGCAATTATGGAAAAGTGTAATATCTTTTTATCTTAGATGAAATTACACATGAATATTACACAAGACAAATATGAAATAATACTTCTACAGATCCAAACTTCAAAAATTATGAAATTCTGCATTTAACATGAATTTAATGACACTTTCCATTTTGACAAATATATGAATAATAATTTCACAATTAATATTTTTACATGAATAAAAATGCTCATAAAATGAGGAGGTTGCTAAATTAAAAAATTATTTGTAATGAAAGAACACATCTTTTGCATCAAAATGATTGTTACATTTTCAAATTCTATCGTTGCATTCTTTTTCTATTGATTTTTATTTTTTAAAAGTTACAAAAATCATACCAAGAAAACGGCCCGTCCTGAAATAACAGGACGGTTTCATGATCCGTTATTACAGGACGTCCCGTTTTTTCAGGCAGACTTTTTAAAACCATTTAAACCAGTATTGTAATGATGGGATTCAATTTTAATTTGGCCAAATAATTGTTTGTAGTATAGGGTAATATTTAAAAATTAAAAAAATGATAATGGAATGTTTTAAAGTGATTTAAAGGGTTGTGACCTGAAAAAACGGGACGTCCCGTTTTTCCAGGCGTGGCCCCAACCTGATTAGGGACAAGACCTAATTCTTGCAGTGTTGCAACATTGTGCACCGATGCAAGAAATGGCAACACCTGTCATTTTCTCTAATAATTTGTTAATAAACATCTTTTTTTTCTACTAAGAATATTTACCTAATTTTTTTAGTATTAGATTCCCCAAGACACCTTCTTAATTTAATATTCCAGGCCATAAGACTGCTTTTCGCAGAGGATGTCACATGAAGTCGTAAAGGTCGGATATGCTAAATGTGGTAAAAAAGACTAGTCTTTGGTATTTATAAAGATATAACTTATGTATAATCTAGGCCAAAAATTGAAATCCGAAAATGATTTCAGAAAATATACTGCCATTTCCTTTCTATTTAAGATATTCAGAATCTGTTTTTTACTGAATATAGCCAAGCAGTCACTTGATTCAGAATTTCAAATTTTGAAAACTTAATTTTGTTCCATGGTTACCATGGAAACCCTCATTTGCACATCGGTGGTATCAGCAGGTTTGGACGTTCTTTCAACATTCCGTTACCATGGTAACGAAATGCAAAAAATCCAAATTGTTTCACCAGTAATGAAAACTATGAAACATTTCATTTATAGCATGAATTTAGCTTACTTTTCTTATTTTTATGATTTCTAAGCTAAATAAAGGCTCTAGAGCCATGAATAGGCATTTCCATAAGTCTGGAAATCCCAGAAACTGTCACATATAATACATTCTGTAAACTACCAAAATATTTTAGATATAACTATTCTACCTTTAATTACTACATTTTACAGCACAGATGAGAATAAATAACTCAAAATTGAGACAAAATACGTCCTGAATCGGTAACAATCTGAACCATGATTTTTTTATTTGTTTACATAACGTGATATAAATACTGTAACCCTATTGGTCAGAAATGTTTAAATTAACATTTTAGAAAATCTCTACGGTAAAAATCTGTCTAATCAACAAATATCATTCAAATTATACTTTTCTTTATTTGCATAACTTTGTTAGATTTCGGCAACAAAGATTAGATTATTTATTTATATATTTACATTTGTTTACATCACGTGGTACAAATACTGTAACCTTATTGGTCAGAAACACATAATCAAGGTTCTTTAAATATCCAGATGGTAAAAATCTTTCTATTCATCAAATATTATTAAGATTATATCATTCTTTATTCTCATATATTTTTCAAAATTCGGCAAAACAGATAGAATTAGTTATTTCTACTTAAGTAAAATGATGCAAGATAACAATACATCTGTGGTGCAAGATTTAGCAACAATGCAAGATATGCCACCATTGCTATTTCAAGTCTTGTCCCGAACCTGTTAAGTGTTACTGGGCCTCAGGGCCTGGCATGGGGAGTCCCTCAAGGTGGCTTCGTGCAGATCCCTTGTTCAAGGTGGGGTGGATGTCCCTGTCCCGCTGTCTCAGCGGGTTCCCTGGAGGCTTCGGGGGCTCAATGTCGGCAGCCAGCGTTGCATACATGAATAGGGAAAGTATTTTAAATATGTAATGATTATATGGTGCCATTATAACATCAAGTGACTATAGAATGATATGTAATGACTATTTAAGTGTAGGTAAAATATTATGAATGTAAAAATATTTTTAAATTTAATTACTGTAGGCGAAATTTACCACATACTACATTTATGATTATTATCCTGGTACCTACGCCTGTGTTTGGCAGCCTGGGGTTCGACAGCGTCTAGACGTTTTTGGGCCGGAGGGCACCGTGCCTGAGTGGAGGCCTAAAATGCAAAACAGCAAGAAATAAAATCAGTATGATGCCTGAATGGTTGTATGATGCCCTTGTACACCCGGCAAATTGAAGTAATAAGTAAAGTCAACCTCCAACAGTATGACCCAGTTATGTATGACCCAAGTCAACCTATCTCAAACAGTATGACCCAATTATGCAAAATAAGCTACCTTGTCAAATACGCAGGCATCTTCCTTCGGTTCTGGATTTGAAGCCCTCCGTGGGGCCTGTGGGTTGGGTGGGAGTCGGTGGTCCCTTTGACGGCGTCGCTGTATGCGTCCCCTCACGGAATCCTGATTCATGGTGGGTGATGTTGGTGAAACAAGTTATACAATAAAAAGTGGAAGAAGGAACTGACGCTAAACCGACGAAAAAGGGCTTACATCATCATAATTGTGCCCTCAAAATTCAGCCTGTTGCTGTCATCATGATTGAGTGTTGGGGGGTGGGGGAAATTTAAAATTTAAGTATATCACGCTCTACGATTAATAAAATAAAAATTTTGGTAACAAGAACCATTTATAATCTTCATATGCTTTAGAAGTCATTTGGAATTATAGTCATGCCTGCTGCTAACGTCATGCATCAAAATGGCGACCCAAGGAGGTGGAGGTCACGGGAACAGCCAAGGCGAAGAAAGCCTGACTCTCGCCCATTTTTTGGCAAAAGTTGTCACTGATGCCCTAGGAGAGGATGGGCCAGTGGACGCTGAGGTGGAAGAGGGGGGAAGATTGAGAGGCGGCAGTCGAAGGGGGATCAGTGGCAATCTGTGGCACGGAGGCCCAATACCAGGCCAAAGCCTAAGTCTCCCTCTCAGACATCCGGGACAAGCGGCCCTTGACAGTGAGAGTCACAATAGCTAGGCAGAAGAGAGAGCTGTTAATCAATTTACTGTCATATTCACTACAACCTTATCATTATCAGGCCTACCGGGGGTCGGATGAGGCTAGGGCGTGTCAGTTAGGGTCCACCACCCCCTCACCACCCCCAAAAGTTGGCCTTTACGCTTCTGTAGGTTATGCCTCGGATGATTATAATATTTAATCATTCTATCATTTAAGATGTACTCGTGGGAGAGGAGGCCCATGACCGAGGCAGAGTGCAAGTACTACAACGTGAGACAGAATAAGAGAAGGGCCAAACAGCACAGAGACCGTGGTATAATACCAAGAAACCTCATGAAGAGAGGCAGATTTTTTTTCTAAATTCCATAAATTCACTACATAATGTTTCCAGCAATTGAAGACTATTTGACCATGCGCCCTGAATTTCATTACATGTACATCGGATTTTAAGTCAATTCATCTTAAGTTCGGTTCATCTTAACGTCAATTCAATGAATTAAAAAAAAAAATATTGATTGACCCTTTTTTCCTTTTCATATATAGCACCATCGGGTGAAGGGCCTTTGCCCATGAAGCTGCCCAGAAATCAACAACGTAAGCTGAACATGCTCCAAAGGTTTGCGGTGGGGGAAAGGGCCCCCCTGAAGAAGGGCAAGAGAAAGAGCAGGGGCAAGAGGTCCCACACCTCGGCCAAGTCACAGGGACAGTCACATGGACAGTCACAGGACAGTCACAGGGACAGTCACAGGAACAGTCACAGGGACAGTCCTCCGATTCCTCTGCAGGGGATACAAGGTCCGAGGAAGAGGGAAGCGGCTCAACATCCACCGCAACTGTGGCAAGGAGGTACAGGCGCCGTGACAGGAAGAAGGGGGACAAGTGACGTAAGAGGGCTGCTAGCCCTCCCTCTTCATCGTCGGCGCCGGCGTCGGCGTTGAATTAACCAACAGCTCAACCTTTGGCTCAGGGTGCCTCGCCATCACATTCTCCGGCCACCTCAGACTCGTCACCTCCTGTCCCGCCCAGGCAGGCGGAAGGGCCCCCACAAGATCCACCCGGGCAAAGGCGTCTCTGCCAGTGAGTTCACAGCTGCGGCCCAGACCCAGAAAATCCAAAAGTAAGTTGAGTAATACTTACGTATACTGCTAAGTAATACTTACGTAAAGAACATAATATCATCCTTCATATCGTTGGCTGAGCAACGAAAGATCGTATCTAAAAAAAAAAAGTTTTTTATTATTGAATACATTTCCTGACCTCTTAAGACATTTAGAAAATTTGGAATTTTTTAAATATGACTGCTGTTTGGAATGTTATGGATCAGTAAACAACGGTCGTATCTGATTAGAAAAAGTATCAAAATATAGGTTTTTTGACAAAATATTATAATTTCAAGTAATATATCTTTTACATAATTATTCAAACAGTCATATGACAAAACAAAAAAGTAAAAGATTATATGAAATTTATCAATGAAATAGTAAAAAATGCCATAAACGACCTTTGGTTACTGAACTGATGATTTTTAGATTGAGTAACCAAAGGTCGTATATGACAGCATTATAGACCTTATTCAAATTATTTAATTTTAATTTGATTTGATATCATAAAATGGATTAGACTGTATTGTCTTTAACTATAATTAATTATTTCATAATTCTAAAGTCAAGAGGGTTTCATTAATATGCATTTGATTTATCATAATGCTTACTAGATACGACCTTTGGTTACTAAGATAATTTTCCATTTTCTCTGAAAGATTGAGTAACCAAATGTCGTATATGCATTAATTCCCTTTGATTGTACCATGGCTACTTTAATATCCAACAATTTTGTCTCCAAGCCCATTATTATGTTCATAACATAATGCCCATTTAATTAAAGTAAATTTATAAAGCTTTGATATAATATCTAATCTTTTATTGAGAGTTAGAGTAATACAAATTTCTATATTTGTCATTTCCCAAAATCCTCAATTTTCATATACAACCTTTGGTTACTCAGCCAACGCTATATATAGAGTTACCTTCAATGCAGGCCAACGACAAATCCTTTCAATAATCCTTGTTGTGGGGCCATAAGATTATAGTTAAACACTTTACATGCATACCATAATGCTGAACACCCGGAATGATTATATAAACAAAATTTAATAACGTAGTAATTAATTGCTTTTCTTTCTTCTGTTCCCTTCCTTTCAGGGGTTCCGAAATTGGACAGCTATGTGGCACCGGGCAGACGGAGGAAGGGGCCCCCTTGTGCTTCCCTCCGAGCGGCTGCGGACCCCAGACCAGGATCCGCCAGACAGAGGCAATGGAGGTGCAGCGACCTCCCCAACCGTCGATCCTCAAGGCACAGGGACAGTAGTGACAGTTTTTTAGTTTGGGTAAATAAAGGTTCTTAATTTAAGTGGTCCTCTGTGTTGTTTTCATTTGTAAGTTTAGAATCAAAGAAACTGATGATACGAAGATAAGAAAACTGGTGACGACTACGCATTAGTGAGCTTAAAATTCTAACCATATTATTGTAATAATAGTGCAAACTATGACGTGGACCACAATGGCCAAATTAGAAATCAATCGAAATGACACCAAAAAAATTTGAATCAATTGAAAGGCAAAAAAAAAACCCCAAAAAATCATTTTGCCATTCTAGGCCATTGTGGTTGCTACCGTACCCCAGCCCCGGCCACCTCGGCAAACCCACACCCCCTTCCCCCTCTTAGAAGAAGGGTGGAGACCATGTGGAGGCTGTGTATCTTTTTTTCTTTTTTTTTCTTGTACGCCTTTTCTTATGGGTTAGTGGTACGGCCCCTCCTCTTTAGTTGTCATGGCTCCAACGCTGTCCCTGCATTCTCTCCTCGTCCTGGTCACTTTTCATCAGATAACTCAGGAATGCTATATACTCCATCTTGTTCAACTCTAAGAGATCATTGTACAGAGGGCTTTTAATTTTGAACATCCCCACATCATAAGTCATTTCATATTGGTATTGAGGAAGACGCAATGACATGTCTGGATCCAGCAGATCCCGGAAGTCCACGTAAATGGATTGCTGGAATTCAGGCCACGTACCCCAAGCAGGCAGTTCGTATCGTTGGTTACGGTACTCAACCAACATGTATAATTGCCAAAAATGGATTGTGGGTCATTTCGATCACACTGTAGATCCGCCCCATGAGTCATACTGTTCTCATGACATGCATGATAATCATTTCCAATGCCTGGGGCACGCAGTCACGGAGAGTCCTTGAATGGTTCATTGCTGGAGGAACATTCATCCTTGTCCTTCTCTGGGCCATGTTGTCGATATGTGTGCCGCAAGGGGGGGTATGTTTCAAACTCAGCTTACACGTCTCAATGGAGGTTGTCAACGCCCAGGTGCACTTTTTTGTAAAAACATTTTTGACATTCCCTACGGTCAAGGGCTTCTATTGAGGTGCTCACGTCCAAACATTGGACTGACGCGATGCCTACTACGCGGTTGCCCGCTTGGCAGTCCAAGGCTAGCACGTGCAACATTCCATACAGTCAAGGGATTCTATTGAGGGACTTGCTGACTTGGACTGACACCATCTATCCGTGCGCCCAGTGTGGAGACCGTGTGGTTACCATAAAATAGTGTCGGAGGTAGGGCTACTCACATGGTCTGGTCCTAATACCATGCATGTAGTACTGCCTAAAGCCTGTATTCCACGATGCGTTCTGGTCACTTGCATCATCAGCTTCCGTCCAGGCAGCCTAGCAACGCAAGTAATGAACGCAACTGAGGTGTAAGGCAAAGTATATTCCATGATGCGTTCAGGGGCACTTGCGTTCAACGCCAGTTTTACTTGCGTCAAAACGCAAGTTTACTTGTGTCCAGATCCCACAGGGTATATTCCACAGTGCATTGGGGAGTATTTGCATTCTCTCTTAATAGGAAATGCAAGTAGTTTGCGTTCCAGATACCACATGTTGGTATCTGAAACGCAAACTACTTGCGTTTCAACGCAAGTAAAACTTACATTGAAACGCAAGAAAATGCAATAAATGCAATTTGTGCTTTTGTTTCCCATGTATATAATATTGTCAATAAGTAATCATTGTCTGAATGACAACCCAATTGTGACATCAATGTAAACTATTACATTAGTCAATAAACCTTCTTGAAAACGCATCCTTAGTATAGTGCCAATTATAGGTCATCCCCCTTGATAACAGTTGTCCAGCCTCGCCTGGCAGAGTCAGATACAACAATAAAAGAGTGGGGAAGATCAATTAGGCATGACAGTCATGTTTCCAGCTACCCTATACTATAGTAATAGTTTGATGACACTTTCCAAGAAAGAAATGCCACTCACGTTTAAGGAAATGGTTATTACTAAACTTATCATTAAATGATTTGCAAGGATTAAATGTCTGCTAATGGTTTTGAATGATAGATTTATATATATAAGCATGACATTTTAAAAAACGGTTCAATTGTCAATAATCTTAACTGAAAATAACATCCTGGTTAACTTTTTACAACAGAGCACTATGAACATATATCTAACCTTGCTTCTGAGCTGGGTAAAACATGTCCTTCCCCTTCCAGAAATTTAAGTCTACTGAGATACACATCTGCAAGTTGCTTTCTTGTAAAAGTACAACATGTATACAACGTGATAGAAATTACATTTTGCATTATTACATTGTTTTCACATTGTAATATGACGTTGTACTTTGAGGTTGTCACAACGTTGCTGGTAGGTAATTTCACAACATTACCAAAATGTAACGAAAACGCAACGTTGCATTTACATTGTGCGTTTGCTGGAAAGGACCTGCAACGGGCCAATAGCTTGGGTATAGGTAAAGCTCCAAAGATAGGGAAGAAACCATCTAGCAACATTTGGTTGAGTGAGCTGAGTGGACTTGGACTATGGACTGGTAAAATGCTAAGGGGAAGCCACATGTTTTGGACATTAATAAAGAAATATCCTTTCACACGAGGGTTCTTGGCAACTCTTGGCAACCTGAACTATGTCTCAAGATGATTCATGATCTGCAAGATGGGGGATCATAACTTGTCCAGATTCATGATCTGCAAGATGGGGGATCATAACTTGTCCAAGTTATGATCCCCCATCTTGCAGATCATGAATCATCTTGAGACATAGTTCAGGTTGCCAAGAGATTAATAGAGAAGTAAAAAATTGAATGAATGGAATATGTATGCAACAAGTAATGATAACTATGCAACCACATACTCCAAGCTTTAAGATTTTCTAAGTATTCATATCTTTTTTATTGTCATTAATTATGAAATTGATTCCCCACTGTAATTACTCATATTCAAATTATACAACTTCTTACTTTCAGTGTGCAAATCTTGTCAGAAATGACAGTTTTATATGCACCCGTAACGATGATTCTAACCAGGCCATGGGTCACCTACAACAGTACCTGATGAGATATGAAAACAACTGCACATTAGACAGGTAAGGCAACACGAAATTGCTTAAGTTTCTTAAAGAAACGTGATCAGTCTGTTGATGACACTGTAACGAATCATATGGAGTTTAACTGGCTCAACATTATAATTACTACTGTTGTTGTCTCACTTAAAACTGTTATTCTTAAAGTTCGTTTCCATGTTCTAATTGGTCCCCTCAGGTGATTCAGTCCTAACGAAATGATGGCAATTCATTCTTAAGAGGATTATTTTTTATTAATGTCAATTCATCACGGTGGCATTCAATTATACAAATAGATGTCTCTGGATTTCTCACAAATGTGATCGGCTTCCTTGCGCAAAAAGAACAAATTAGGGTAGACAATTAGACAAATCAGGATTTTGCCATTGACATCGCCACTCTAACTTTCTAACGTCTCTCTGAAAACATTTGACTGACACCCTTAGTTAAATTATATTAATCAAATTTCTAACCAAAGAGATAGAGAGTACCTCTCGCATTCCTTATTATAATATCCATTTTTGGAAGAGACCAATGAAACGGTTCTGGTTTCACAAATATTTGTTGTTATCCTCTATGCCCCAAATGTTTCCGAAGGCTTACTGATGTACTAAACATTCATTCTCCAAAAGAATCACTGTCCTGAAAAATTCAACAGATTACAATAAAAGCCAGCCACATTGATAAACATACTTTTCATCGTACCCTTTCTGTAGTCCTTTTAGGACTTTGAGATGGCTTATTTCTCTCTTAAGAAAGAGTGCCTGCTTCATGTAGCTAGAAAAGACACTGAGGTAAAAAGCTAACTGTGTCATTCCTGCAACTTGGTCATGCTGAATTGTTCGCATTATAGAAATGTAACCTTTTACACCCTGCGTAATTGGCTTAAATCAATATTTACGACCCTCGTGTTTCTCAGTAAAGTAATTTTTTGTAAATTTGATGGTCTTGGATACGTGACTACTCATTTAGCAGTTTAAAACCCTTTCACACCATAGTTTTTTTGTGTGAAATTTTAAGATAAGATGTCCATTTAAGATCTTAAGTGTAATACTGCTCATGGGCTATCATAACTTTTAAGATTATGAAAATTAAGCTTGTATTATCTATAATTACAATGAAATATCAAATATTTGTCAAGTCATGATTAAACATTGAATAATGTAGAACATTATTCAATAATTATTGTTTGTCCATATTATATGTAACCATGATAATATTGAAAATGAAAAAGTGTCACTGTCTCTTTGTTTTCTGACTTAAGTAGCTAAGACATTGCATTTCACAAAAGAGAAGATAGGATTTGTAGTATCTTAATTCCAGTGTAGATTGCCAGTTTATTTAGGTCATGCAGTATACACTAGATGGCATATCATCCCACAGTGGTGGGAAATACAAAGTGTACTGACGTGGGTGGCCAGTCCATGTTTGGGCATTAAGGTGTGTTCTTTAGATGCACGCATGTAAGCCATGTTGGTGTGACGTACCACTCTAAAAGACTTAGTCAGTCAGAGTTCGCTGTAACGCTGTGTAAGTAACATCCAGGGAAGGTTGGACCTTTAACCTGCAGTCTTGGTTCTGGAGAGAGGCATGGAAATTGTGTAAGAGCGCGGAGCGTTGACTGAATATGTTTGAGGGGACTCTTACCTCGGGACTGATCATGGTCAATCGAGTTCTTGTTACATAACGCCTATACACTGGATAATAAATATACAATATCCTTTCACACGAGTGTTCACGTCTTACATGATGTGGGAACTATAATTATGTATTGGACGACAGCAGTCGACGAGGAGGAGACTGCGTATGGAGCTAGCTATTATCTATCAAACTAAGTATGACTTTATGCACCCTATAAATAACGGATAATTAACCTTCTATAGTTCAAAAGCTCATAATGAATATACATGTCTAACCATAAATGTACAAATAAACAGAATGAATTCATGATAGAAAATTCAATTATCACTATATGAA
This sequence comes from Lepidonotus clava, assembly GCA_936440205.1. Classification (NCBI taxonomy): domain Eukaryota; kingdom Metazoa; phylum Annelida; class Polychaeta; order Phyllodocida; family Polynoidae; genus Lepidonotus; species Lepidonotus clava. The sequence continues at coordinate 30,292,028 of OW387135.1, forward strand.
ACAATTATAATATGAAGAAAGATGATAGTTTTCCACATGAATTCCAATCTTAAATACATTTTCTATATTGCCATATTCATACAAGGGATACATTAAACAATGCTGCCATCTACTTGTATTAGTATGAACCATACCCAATTTATTTTGATATAAGGGATGTCATGTCCTTCAGGTAAAGGTGATTCCCTATTAAATTTGTCTGTAGTAACTGTTAAGATAAAATGTAGATAAGATACTCAGTGTAGAATGTTTGTCGTAAGTGCTACATATTATCTTAGCACTTACGATCGTAAAATTGCCTTGGTGTGAAATGGGCCCTAGGGGGCGTTTCCCACTAGCCAAATTGTCAAATCAGACTTCTAGATAGGTACAATCCCACTCCCTTGCCATATAATAAAACCAAGACCAAGGGGGCATTTCACACTAGCCAAATTGTGATTATAAAATGAGATACAATCTTAAATCAATATTTACAACCCTTGTTTTTCTCAGTAAGGTTACTTTTTGTAAATTTGATGGTTTGGGTATGTACCTACTCACTGAGCATTTTAAAAACGTTTCACACCATATTTGTGAAGAAAATAGGAAATAGAAAATATGAGTATATATGGATATTGGACTTGCCACTTTACTCCTTTATCACACACAACTTCTTACTTGTTTACAGCAAGAAGCGATGACATCACTATCATAGGATTTTCCCCCACCATACCAAATTCAGACTATGCACATTTTCCGATTTTGTCCATGATGAGCTCCCTTAAGTGTATAAAATAGCATTAGGTTACTAAATGATATATCTTTATTTTTATAGATGTTATAGGTGAAGTTTCAATTTTAAAGTAGCATAAGCCACTGCATACTAATTGTTGATCAGCAATTGAACTAGTGTGAGTGTGGCCATAGGGTCAGTCCCCTGGGATCAGCCTCCACCAATGAAATGTACATGACACCATTGTCAACCACGTACATTTCACTCCTCCCTGTTTCAGCCAAGTGTACATATTGCACTTAAGCCAGGGCTAGCTATGGGAGGGATAGTTGATCAGGGTATGAAGCGTCAGTTCCTTTTTACTTTAAGTGTAACACTCTAACACTGTTTGCCTTTTTTATCACTACTTTCACTCATTTTTCCACTTAAATGTTAAGTGTAATGCATAATCCTTTTCATAATTAACATTTAAACCATTCCAAATACTTCTTAACTCCTTATTTACCTCCTCTTCCAAAATAGCAAAACAGTGTAACAGTGAAAAGCAAAACAGGCTGTATGAATTCAAACCATTTTATGCAAATCTCCCTTTTCCTCCCCCTGGTGCAGGCATGGGAGATTATAAAACCTTTCAGAACAGGAGGTAGGATTTTCACCTCTTTGGTTGGGTTGATGAAGGAAAACATATGGAATTGCATAACATTACTTGTCTTTTGCCATTGAAGTCATAGGATATGTAAATAAGATCACAAGCTGAATTATATGTTCCCATTCACTGTTTGCCTTTTTGCATTTTATGGAATATTCATTTAAAGTAAATAGTTCTGTTGATGTTTGTAATGAGAGGGGTGCAAAATCAAGTAAAATGCGGGGCAAAATGGTTAATACAGTTAATTTTGAGTATGATAAATGGGTAAAAGGGGAAAAAAGAGGAAAAAAGGCAGTGTTACAGGGAAACAGTTAAAAGCAACTGACACTACATACCCTGATCGTAGTTGCATGTATCAATCTAATTCAGTGTCACCCTTTCTTTAGTAGTGCATCATTATAATGCTTCATTCACTTAGACATTCATTTTCAAAATTGTTGTGTTAATGTATTGAAGATTTAGAAAATACAACAAACCATCCCCTTCCCCTTGAAAATGGATATGTTTTGAAAGTTATATGAATCATTCTTTGGGTATAAATTGGTCACATGGGGTGTTTCCCAGAAAGTATTTTGAGAAGCTCAAATCAAAACAGTCCCAAACCTTTGAACAGAATGTGGATTATAATACATAAACAGGCATGTTATACACTTAAGAAGTATCCAGGAAGGGATTAGGGTTGCAGATAGGTTTTCATACAAATTAATTTGGCCATTCATGTAGTTTGATTGGTTTTGGGTTGCTTTAAGGTATTAAGTGTAAAGCCTGTATTCCATGATGCATTCATATACTTGCGTTCATCATTTTACTTGTGTTTATTGATATGAATGCAAGTGAAACGCAAGCAAATGCAAGCATTTCTAGGATTTGCTTGCGTTATACTTGTGTTCCATGAACATAGGTATAACGCAAGTATAAAGGCTATATCCACGATGCGTTCAGTTGTACTTGCGTTTCAACACAAGTTTACTTGTGTCCAGATAACAACATGTTGGTACCTGATCGCAAGGAAACTTGTGTTTCCTCATTAGAGGCAACGCAAGTGCCACTGAATGCATCGTGGAATTTAGCCTTTAATGCTGCTCATGGGCTATCATAATTTTTTAAGATTATGGAAATAAAGCTTGTAGTATTTATAATTACATTATCATTAATCATTTATAATTATTTATAATTATTAAGTACGTATTATCTGAAAGAGTAATTTATTTGGTCTCTATTTCGTAGTTTTAATAATCTATTATTATATTCAATAGGTTTTACTCCATTGTGAACAACTTCGACCATACCAATAAAGACAATTGCAATGATTCTCCAAAAGAAGAAGTCGTGGATTTCCTTAAGCAGCAGGGGCAGCAAACACGGGACCCTGCTGATTGGAGCAGAGTCGACAATGTTGCGGTATTGTGCTTAGTAGCTGATACCACGTGTGGGGAAAGTTCCTTCAAAAGCAGGATTGACTTTTTGATGGTAAGGTTTACTCGCTTGTCTCTAAAATAAAAGTTATTAACATTATCATACATCGATGAAGATTATTTAGTGAGAAATGCATTTGAAAAAATTGGTCTATAAAATTAATATGATCCTTATTCAATAAAGGTATTTCAAATTTTGTGCCACGTTTTCTCCTACAGATTTACAGTCAACATTGTGTGGGTTTTGTGTGGGGTTCCCTCAAAGGGGCCGTCCATAAATGACGTCATGCGCCCGGGAGGGGGGGGGGTCCAGTCCCCTATACATTCCTATAGTAAAATCATGACGAAGGGGGGGAGGGGGGGTCAAAAAAAGTTTAAAATAGCATGACGTCATTTATGGACGGCCCCAAACGTTTTTCACGTCTTTCAATGTACATGTAATTAAATTGTGCAGCGATACCTCATCAATTTATTTATTTCGGAGAGGCGTGACGTCATCGTCCCCGTAACCATCGCTACGGCGATTTGTTGTATCGTCACTATATAAATCGCTAGGCCAAATCCGTTGGCATTCTCGTTCCAACCACCACAGAGTCAACATCGCAGCAGAATTTTGACCACTCTAGGCGATTATTTGAACTTATTCATTGGTCTTAAGGGGTTTAGACCGATTATTTATGCATAACGAATTTTTGTGCGCATTATTCCGGAGATTATTTAACTGAAACTCACCAGAATGATGAAGAAGAAGAATTTCTGCAGGAAATGCCAGTCCAGGCACATAGCCCCGACGGGTAAGAAGTGCAATCGTCTCGACGATTCTGCAACAGATTTGTTGGATGACTTATCTGGCGATGGTGGTGGGGGGACGAAGAGTGGGAATCGTTCATTGGACGATTTCCGGGAGCCGGTCCAATCGTCTCCGAAGGCAGTCGGTAATCAAGTTCTCACGGAACGGATGGGAGCGATGGAGAAGAACATTTCAAGGCTGGTAGGCGCCGTCAACCGTTTAGCTGAGCAAGATTCCGGGCCCAAGGTACATCCAGGCACCAATTCCGACGACGACAGCGATGGCTTGATACAGGTATCGCCCAGAAAGTCCAGGCCTAAAGCGAAGAGGAGGGAAAAAGCACAGCAATCGCCCAAGCTGGCCAGCCCCGTCGCCGAGTCTTCTGGCGATGAATCCGAGCAATCCAGCTATCGTTCATCCTCTCCTGCGGAAAAAAAAGGTAAAACAAAGAAATTTGCCCAAAAGAATTATTGCAAGAGTGGCGATAAGCCTAAAAATGTCGAAGAGGTCCTCTTAGTTGGTCTGAAGACCATAGAAAAACTAATCCTCAACAAAAAGGATCCTCTACCAGCAGTGAAACATGTGAAATTGTTAACTGAGAAGGCGTCTAAACGCATTTACACTTTTGAAACGTTCAATCAGTACGATATCGCTGTTAGGGCAAGGGCTGGCAGAGGTGGACATGAAGAGTTTGGTACTTTTGATCAAGAAGAAATAATGTCATCTTTCTCCTTTGATAACACTTTCAAGGCTAATGTCAACAACAAGTCGGGGGGTTACAAAGGTAAACAAAGCCAAAACAGTGGCAGGGCTTACTCCGAAAAAATATGCTTTTGGTTTAATTCAGACAATAGTTGTTATGGGAAATGCAATCTGAACCACGCATGCATTGTTTGTGAGAAGAAGGGCCATAGCAAAAAAGATTGTGGTCGGGTAAACAATGACAAAAAATAGGAATGCGTTTTCAAATCTGAGAGGATTCAAGACGGTCAAAACTTATCTGATGACGTCACGGTTTCATGTGAATCCTTTCAGTCGTGTCCATGCTCGCCAGCAAGAAATGTTAAATTATACAGTGAATCGAGAGAATCTGGGTGTAATGGTGGTTTCCTCCGTGTTCTTGAGGCTGAAAGTAATAATCCAGCCTTTGGGGAAGATGAATTGTATTGTATTTCAAATATTATGTCCGATTCTGGTACGATCGGTACGCGCCGGTACTGCGCATCGCCGGGGTCAAGCCCGGGTCAAAGCACCGATACCGCTGACGTCACGGGTTTCCGTGTCGAAAGTACACAAGCGGTGTCGGAGCAGGAGGGTGAAAAACCCAATCGACAAGGTAAATTTGTTCAAAATACGGCAAATCTAGCCGATAGTTCCGGGTTTTCGGTCGATAGGGAGGGAGTTAAGGTCCTTGCCGATAGCTGTCCCAATTTTGGGGAAAATCCATCAGGCCAAACCAAAAATACCAAATATTTTGAAAATAATCCTCTTATTTCGGCGCACTTGCCGAGTGGTACAACTGTCAATGTATACGAGAAATGCGCTCGGGGGATATGCACTTTCGAATTCTATATCAATGGCACATTGGCTCAGTTGAGGCCTTGTAGGTTTGAATACCTCCTTTCTTTCGGGTCAGACGAATGTAAAAAAAGATTTAGACCTATGGTTGATGGTATTGTAGATGGGTTTAAAATTGTTGATGATACAGTGCCAAGCGGGGGTCTAAGTTATAATTGCAGAAATTATAATTCTCTTTTCATTGATGGTAACCGTGAAAAAATGGACAAAATAATTGGCAAAGAGTTAGCTGAAGGCTATTTAAAAATAGTAGATGAAAAGCCAGCATGTATTCATTCTATGGGAGCGGTGCCCAAGCCGGATGGTAACATCAGGCCAATAACAGACTGCAGTATGCCTGAGAATATCTCTGTTAACAATAATTATTATTGTGATAATATTATACAGGAGTTCAAGTATGGACAGTATCAAGTGTGGACAATGTAGTTGCATTGTTAAACCCAGGAGATTATATGGCTGTTGTTGATATCAAATCTGCTTATAGAGCTGTACCTATATATCCAGAACATCAGAAATATTTAGGTAGTAGATGGGAAATTAATGGAAAAGAGCAGTATATACAGGACTCCCGCTTGGCTTTTGGTCTTAGACTAGGACCCATGTATTTCAATGAGATATCAGAATTTATATACCACATATTGTCTGATATTTATGGGATTCAAACAGTAAATTATTTAGATGATTTTATTGTCATAGGTTCAACACTGGAGGAGGCTACTTGGACACAACAAGTGGCCATAAAAGTCCTTAGATATATCGGTTTTCATATTAGCTGGGGTAAAGTTACCCCCCCTTCCCAGGTATGTACTTATCTGGGACTGGAAATTGATTCCAATAAAATGGAAATACAGTTACCAAAAGAAAAGTTGGTTAAGGACAATCGCGCCATTATAGAACTATCATTGAGATTTGCTTAAAACTTTACACAGTGAAAGTTATACCTATATATAATCCAAAAATGCAAAAATAATGATGGGTCACCGTGGAAACTTTTCAGCCACATCAGTCTCAAGATATGACAATTATTCAAAAAAACACTTAAAAAATAAATTTAGAAATTTGATTATATTTGCTAATAATTTTGATAGAAATGATATTATGACCAGCCTGATGCTTTTTATAAATGTGTTCATGTTTTCTCATGTTGTAAAGAAATACTTTTATAGCATTTGATGATGAAATATATATTTTTAACTGGCAAGTATTCAAAATAAACTATTGAAAAATTACAAAAATTCAAAAATAAATTTTCGCACAAAAAAATTGAACATTGAAAAGTGGTCTTAAATTTTATATCACATGCATATGATTGTAAGCTATCATATCAAGCCAAAAAAAAGGGGGGTCACCGTGCTAATTTGGTCAGCAGAACTGAATAACCATTTTAAAACCAAAAAATGGATTGAGATGGGTATTCTATTGTTTTCCCATAAGTGCATTAAAATATCTAATCTAAAATTGTTTTCAATATTCAATATTATTCCTGAGATCCTAACGATAATTTAGAAGTATAATATACTTTTATAAAACCTAATTCAAAAGAGAAACGGGAGGAAATTTAGTTTTTATTGCTAAAATCGTTTTTCAGCATTAGCAAAATTATAACAAAATGAGCCCTATTTGTCCATTTCTATCTTTAGAATTTTTTGCTTTGGCAAATTTTCTTTTGGGGTTTTAAGTCAGACATGTATTCATGGGTCTTTATGCAAAATATGAAAAAGATGAGAGAATTTTAATTTTGGGGGTATTTGGAAAATGGCGCGATTGTCCTTAAATTAAAAGATTTGGTAGTAAAGTACAGTCAAAAAGCAACCATAGGCAGGAAAGAATTAGAGAGTCTTGGGGGCCTGTTATCACACTGTGCACATGTAGTGGATGGAGGCAGGGTTTACTGTTGAAGGATTTATAACCTATATAAATTCCTCTTAAATAATAACTTGAAAGCAATAAAAATAGGGCAGGCATGTAGAGATGATTTATTATGGTGGGAGAAATTTCTGGAAAATTTCAATGGCAAAAGAAAAATCGAATACAAAGAATTTCCCTATCCAATGGTATCTGATTCATATATGAAAGGATTTGCAGTATATATGGCGAGTGACTGGAGGGCAGGTAGCTGGGACAATTTTGTCAGCACCTACAGATATTATATATGACAATAAAAATATTAATGAGTTAGAGCTTTTCCCAATAGTCCGTGGCCTACAAGAATGGCTGAGCCAACTTGTAGGGCACAGTGTAAATATCTATACAGACAATACACAAGTTTTTCACATGATTAGGAAGGGAATTAGCACTAATCCAACTTGCATGAGTTGGCTTAGAGAAATATTTTGGATCTGTAAAATCTATAAAGTTAGGCTGGTCCCCCATCAAATTAACACAAAAAATAACTTAGTAGCGGATACCTTATCACGCTTATTATATATAAAATGTGAAGACGCAGCTAAAAGGTGTCTTCAAGGCGCAAATTTGTGTTGCTCTAAAGCCATTTTTTATTTTTGCAGAGGAAAGGTGCCTGAAGAGGCGAGTTATAGCGTTGAAAAAATCCGCCGTAGGGAAGACAACACAAAAATTAAGGAGGATGCAGTGGAAATGTTATCTGAAGGTATTTGATAAATTTCACTGGCAGCCATTTAACTGTAACTCTAATCAAGGCTGCCTTTATATTTCCTACTTGTCTAAATTTATGAAAGCATCCTCCGTTATTAACTATTACCAGGCGGTAATTTACTATCACAATGTAAAGGCCAAGCCAGTCGCAGGCTGGTCAGATGTAAATATAAAAATGGTTGTAAAAGGAATAAAAAATTCCAATACTGATAAAGTGGATAGTAAAGAACCACTAAGGGAGGAGCACCTAGAGACTTTATATAGGCAGGTAGATTGGTCTGACCAGTTAGGGGTATTGATATACATTGTAATTGTATTTTTGTTTAGAACATTGCTTAGAGTAGGCCATGTTGTAAGGTCAGAACATATGCTCCTCAGAAAAAATGTAAAATTTTATCATTGGGGTTTGTTGGTAAAAATTCCCTCTTCTTAAACAAAAAAGCCAGGCCAATTGCATGAAATTCCAGTAAATAGGTTACAAAATAAAAGGGTCTGCGCTGTGTATTTACTAGAAAAATTATTTAAAATTCATCCAAAGTCTATGGATGAACCTCTATTTTCTACAAGTAAGGTGTCTTATTCATCTTACTCAGTGGTTAACAAATTGTTAAAAGTTATGTTAACAAAGTCAAAAATTAGGGGTAATTTTTCTACACACTCTCTCAGGAGAGGAGGCACCACAGGTTTATATAATAAGGGTGCTTCTTTAACTTATATTAAGGAGAGGGGCCAATGGTCATCTGATTGTATTTATAAATATATTAGGCCTTCAATCTCCGATAAGATAAGTTATGATAAATTTTTATCACTACATTAGGTAATTGATTTGGAGGAATTGGATTAAAATAAATTATATTTATTAAATGTCCAAATCAATTTACCTTGTTGTTGTCCTGTATTTAATCTAAGTCGTTCTAGCCGCGAAGTAAATGTAATTAAATTGTGCAGCGATACCTCATCAATTTATTTATTTCGGAGAGGCGTGACGTCATCGCCCCCGTAACCATCGCTACGGCGATTTGTTGTATCGTCACTATATAAATCGCTAGGCCAAATCCGTTGGCATTCTCGTTCCAACCACCACAGGGTCAATATCGCAGCAGAATTTTGAACTTTAGATTTATTGTTACAGGGAGGATTAAAATAAATTATATTTATTAAATGTCCAAATCAATTTACCTTGTTGTTGTCCTGTATTTAATCTAAGTCGTTCTAGCCGCGAAGTAAATGTCACTAAATGTAACGTGTAAATTCCTGTTGAAATCAGGAGATGTAGTGGTATATTAATTAGGAAGGATTTATTAGCATAGATGGAACAGATGCTTTTCGTGCGACAAATGCCATGTTGGAATGACCTACTTCCGGTAGTCCTACTTACCAGGATCAAGCTTAGGTACAGAGAATGCACACATTATCGCCCACTGCGGCGAGGTAGGTAGACACAACCCTTCTTTAGAAAGTACATTTGTCACCTTACAGGAGATACATGAAATACATATGAACCTTAAAGTGTACATCATGACATAATAGGGAGTTTTAGCAACCCCCAACGCATCCCCAAACGCAAACTCAATGTATCTCTTACCACAGATGTAATAACTGATGCCGAAATTATATCTTTAGAGGAATATTTCATTGCCTGTGCTACAATAAATATGTGTTTACTTTTCATGAATCTTGCAATGGTAGTCTGTAATGTGGGTCGAAAGTTTTGAGATAAATCAACGTATTGAGATGCATCGTGGGTGCTAAAACTCCCTAATGAACTGGTAGAAATAGTTTTAGACAAAATACTGATGATACAACATACCAGTACATAAAACTTTACCATGACTTTTTTACTTTACATAGTTGTTTGACCTTTGAGGAGGCTGTCTACTTCTATTACTTCTTCTCACTGCCTCTTGATATCTAGCAGGTTGCTGAAGGTTAGGGAACTCAGCTTGAACTACTTCTGGTTGGTCTCAAGTGTCCATATATGTAAAATCTGAATTGTCTAAATCAATTAAATTTTCTTTTTGCTGTAAAAAAATATATGAACTGGAAACTTTAGCTAGTTTTTCAACATTCCATTTTTTTTATCATTTTCAAGAAGAATACATGGACCTTTAACATCTTTCACCTTTTGAAGTGCCCCATACCTCACTTCCCCTTTATCAACATGACGAGGATTACGATTTTTCACAAAGTCACCCGGTTTAATATCTGGGATTTTAACACCTAGTTTTTTATCATGATATATTTTGTACTTTGCTTGTTTTTCACGAACAAGTTTCTGAACTTTTTTGAATTTGGAATAGGATTTTGAACCCAAGTTATTCAATTGGTTTTTGATACTCGACCACGCATAATTTCAAATGGGTTTTTTTTCAGTCATAGAATAGTGGGCTGTATGATACACAAAAGGTCTTTCTCTTGTATCTTCAACAGGGTCTTCTTGGTGAAGGGTCTCGAGTTGTAAACCCTCCTTGATTGTACCACTCTACAAGTCCGTTGGCTTGTGGATGGTAGAATGTGGAGTGGGTGTGGGTTATACCACACTCAGCGAAGAAGTCCTTGATTTGGTGCAACATGAATTGCACACTGTTATCTGTCACAATATGGTCAGGGAATCCTTTGTGTACGCGAAGGAATTTGATGACACAGCATGTAGTGATGTCAGTTACAAACTCAATCTCGCACCACTTGGAGAAGTAGTCAACCAGAACGATTGTGTATTTACCATTCATAGTCTTGAATGGACCTATAATATCCATTGTAACTTTCTGCCACAGTCCTTCCAGTGGTGGAGTTGGAGTCAGTGGAGCTTAATAAGTCCTGTATGGTTTGTCACTAGACACACAAACATGGAACTCACGGACTAGGTGTTCAACTTGCCTGTCGGGTCTGGGCCACCAGTAGTGCTGTGGCAGGCATTGTTTAACCAGAATCATGCCAAAATGTCCTTCATGGACAATATTCAGGATACTAGAATGTAGGGACTTTGAGGAGATTTACATAATGGCCACTGAGTGTTCATATAAGTATGGGCCATCTGCAGGGTTTCGTCCTCCTGTGTAGCTTGTAGAAACTGCTGCGTAGAAAAAGCACCATTCGCTAGTGCTGATACCTCAGCGATACACTGGTCGTCTTCAGTATAGCTGTCCTCGGGCACACGTTGTAGGGGTAACCGTGACATGCAGTCGGCTAGAGTGTTGTTCACGCCAGGGATGTACTTTATGTCGAAGCTATATTCTAATTGAAGAGTGGACTACTTGTTTATCCTTTGGCTTGTTCTATCACTAGCAAAGACTTTCATGGTCAGGATACTAGTAAGGGGCTTATGGTCATTACAGACCATGAATCTCCTACCCCATAAAAATATATGTAAACGTTGCGTAGCCAAGTGTACTGCAAGCATCTCTTTTTTGATAACGGAGTAGTTTTTCTCGGCATCCGAGAGTGTGCGCGATATAAAGATAATCGGTTGTTCGTTACTGTTAGAAACGTGTGGGAGCACAGCTCCCAAGCCGTATTAGCTCATATCTGATGTAAGAATGGTTTCTATGTCTATGGATGAATTGAACGCACTTAGGGTTAGACGTTTTGCGATATCAGATTTTATACTGTCAAACGCTTTTTGCTGACAGTCTTCCTACTGGAAGTTCACTTTCTCTTTCATGAGAACGTGCAATGGTGCAGCTTTGCTTGCAAAGTTCTTAATGAATTTCAACATGTATTCGCACAGTCCAAGAAACGATAGGAGTTGATCTTTGTTATGTGGTGCCGCTGCATCAACCACAGCTGTAACTAGGCTCTCCTTGGGCTTTATCCCATCAAGGGTTACTGTATGGCCCAGGTAGTCGACTGATGTTTGATTGAATTTGCACTTGTCCCGCTGGACAGTCAGTCCATTCTCCTTGAGTCTGTGGAGCACTGTATGCACTTGTCCCGCTGGACAGTCAGTCCATTCTCCTTGAGTCTGTGGAGCACTGTATGGAGCAGTCTATTGTGCTCTTCCTGGTCTTTGGCATATACAACGTTAGCAATGGTGGAGTGAGTAAGACGTGTGTGCGTGTGGCTCCTGCTTGACCGGGGACTTGATCGACTTACTGGGTGTCCTGAGACTGTATGTATGAACTGTTTGATATATGGACTTGCCAAGCAAAATATATACATAAACATACGTTGATATTAACCCGGGTACCCATGTCACAACGTCATAAGCCGACGGTAAGTGTGCAAGGTAAATCAACAAGGCTAAACCCGGCCAGCACAATTGCAACACCAAGCCTGTTACCAGTCGATTTTGAACCACGTACACTGCCCCCTAATTTAACCCTTGAAGACATATATAACCTAGTCTTAAAACAAGGTGAAAAGTCTATTGCATCGCAAAATTCTAACACACTTGAATTGAAATCGTCTATAGAGAAACTTCAGGCCAACTTGACCAAAATTTAAACCAGGGTTACACAAAATGAAACGCTAATCAAAGACCTTGACAGTAAACAAACCATTCTGTCGGAAGGTGCTAGCATTCAAGATATAAGGCTAAGCCAATTAGAGAACAAAGCCCTGCTCCACGAATCTGAATTAGACATGCTACGTTCTCGAATTGAAATCTTAGAGGCGGACAAGAGGAGGAAGAACCTAGTTATTCACGGGGTTACTGAAACGCAAAATGACAACCCAACAAACATAGTAGCTGATCTATTAACAGACCTACAAGTGCCATTTGGGGTGGAAATGACCAATGGTATTTATAGGGCGGGAGTCAAAAGCAACAACACTACCGCTAGGCCAATAGTAGTGAAGTTAGTCAAGAACACCGCCAAGGGACAGATATATAGATCATTGCAGAATTTGAAGGGGAAAGATAAATGGGCCAAAACTAGTATTGGCGATGATCTGACGCCAGCAGAAAATCGAAAACGCCAAGACCTGAGGGCAATCTATGGACTTGCAAAGAAAGAGGGAATCAATGTTAAACTAGGCAGGGACAAACTAGTTATAGAAGGTCGCAGATATACACACAGTGAACTAGACGTGTTACCTCTTGGCCTTACCCTTGAAAAAGCTAAGACAATTATCACAGACAAAGGGGTCTTTTTTCAAGGACCATCATCCTACTTGTCCAACTTGGCGCCGGCTAAACTAAATATAGACGATAAGACCTTCGCATGCTTAGAACAAGCGGCTGCATTCGAAAAGGCGCACTACCATGGTCAAAGAGTAATCGCAGCTCGTATAATGGCTTCCTCTGACCCATTTGAGATCATGAACTTGTCCTCCAAGATCCAACCATCGCAAGAATGGCTAGCAAATGAGCCTGCAGTACTCCAAAGGCTTGCAATTATTAAATTTGAACAAAATCCACAAATGGGAGAAAAACTCAAAGCTACTGGCGACCGCCCAATTTACGAATGCACCCGTAATAAGGTGTACGGCACTGGTATTCCACTCTCCCAATATAGAACCGTGCCCAGGTCAAAAACAAGTTTGGTATGATACTAGTGACAACCCGTACTCATCTCAACAAATCTGGTCCACCGGTACAGTAGCCATGAAATGCCTAATTATAACCGACTCAAGAGGGAATGGCTTGTTTGATCTACTGAAAGACATTTCTGAATTGGAGGGAACATCAGTCTATTATAGTGTGTTGACACTACCTGGGGCTACGATCCAAACTGGGATTAACCAGGCGATACCTTACTTGGAACAAGAAGATTTTGAGATGGTTTATGTTATGTTAGGAGTGAATAATCTCTCAGTCCTACATACTAACGGACATGTCACCCCAGCATACAACGAAGAGGGAAACATGGTAGACCACATGACGGACTTGTATGTATGGGCTAAAGACTCCATTGGCCAATTTTGTCCACGTGTGGTCCTCTGCCACTTGATTGGTATCCACCTAGACATGTACAACAGGTATGAAACAGAAAACCTGGGCGCTCAAGACTCTGGCGTCATACATATTAATAGGGCTATTATGCAGATAAACACCGATGCAGGGTCAACAGCCCCATGGATCCAAGAAACAGTCCACTCCTGGATTAACGGGAAAAGGTATCACAAGTATGGCAGATTAGCAGATGGACTGCATCCTACGGATTTCACAAAGAGCTGGTGGGCCAAACTGATCCACAAGTCCGTAAACACAAACATTAAAAAACTTAACATGTGTACCTAAGTAAGGCGATTATTTGGGTATTCCGATAGGAACCCTTCTGGTACTGCAATCTGAGGTACTTATTTGAATTCCGGACAGTCTTGTTGCTTCTATGGTATTCCGATGGGAACCAAGTTAAATTAAAATTAAATTAAATTAAAACTTATTGGAGGTACTCATCTGAATTTCGGACAGTTTTGTTGCTCTTATGGTATTCCGATGGGAACCAAGTTAAACTAAACTAAAACTAGGGTAAATACATAGTATTCCGCTTGGAACTTATGATCAGCTATCTCAACAATGGACCTATACAGCAGAAGAGAGGTTATTAAGCTATATTCATGAATCCCGTTTGGGACATGTAAAGTTTGGCTTATAATACACTTTGTTGACTATCCACTGTATGTTATTATAATTTAATCAAGTGTATCCCGATAGGGACTTGTTATTAATCTCATATTATACACTATGTTGATACTCAGGTTATACTTTCTTTTTTTTTTTTAAAGTACTTAGTAGCCCATAACCACCCGTATTCTCACTCAAATACAATTCATCGTTGCTTACATTACATTTCAACCGATCACTACTATCCAACATGGATAGACTAAATGTCAGTTTCCATGTTGCCATGATAACCATGGGGGGTTTGTTACTATTGGGAGAGAACTCAAAAGTCTGGTCGTGTTTATTAGATATCGGTATTGATGGTATAGGTAGGGACTGCTCTCAACCTGGTAATGTTGGATAAACTCTTGGAATTGGGTAGGGGTTGTCATCTGACGCACCTGAATATACAAAGCCTTCCTAGACACTTTGAGCAGTTTAAATATTATCTTACTAACTCTAAAGTACTATGTGCCTCCTTATCCGAAACCTGGTTGGATAAAAACATACCATCTAGTATGATTAATATACCTGGTTATAAAATAATCCATTTGGATAGACAGGTTGGTAGTCATACTGGTTTGGGTACAAAGAAGGGAGGAGGTGTTGCTATTTATATTAAGGATGATACATCATTTTCCGATAATAGCCTACAGCACTTAAACATGAGTACTGATTTTATCGAAATCCAATGGCTTCATATACACAACACAAATTTTAAAGACTTTATCATTGCCAATGTCTACAGACCACCAAAGGGAAATGTTTCTAAATTTATTGATTATTTAACTAATAGTCTTAAGTCGATTAAATATATAGACAAATTCGAATGCTATATTATGGGTGACTTTAACATAGACATTGCCAAAAGATCTGACCCAGGAAAAACTTTACTGAATAACTTTGCAAATGAATTCGGTTATGAGCAATTAATTAAAAAACCAACACGCATAGCCTCGGACATATCTAAATCAACTATCGATTTGCTATTTACTAACTCAAAGAAGATCCTTAATAGTGGCGTTGGCAATGTAAATCTAAGTGACCATCAGTTAATTTACGTGACACGGAAACAGGCTAGGGTTAAGAAAGTATCTGGTTCCTTTATTGATCGCTCCTACAAAAACTACAATAGAGAAACATTCCAAAGAAATTTAACACAACATAATTGGACTGATTTCTTAGCTAAAGACGATGTAGATGAATGTTGGGATATAATGAGTGGAATTATCGAAAATGAAATAGATCAAATGTGTCCAAAAAAGAACATTTTTGTCAAGAAAATCAAAGAACCTTGGATTGATAGAGATTTGATAGAACTTATAAATGATAAAGATGATCTTTTACTAGTAGCCAAAAATACCAACCATGAAGATGATTGGAATACAGCTAGACATGAAAGCAATAGAGTTAATAAGCTGGTTAGGAATAATAAACAAGAATTTATTTTAAACCAACTTGATCAAAATAAATCGAACCCAAAGAAATTTTGGAGAACTATACACTCTATCATACCCAACAATAATTCTACTAATATAATAAACTTAGTTGATTAAACCAGCCAACAACCCATTGACCCAGGCGATACAGCTGACTACATAAACAACTACTTTGCCCAAATAGGATCCAACTTAAACCTTGGGGATGGTGAAACATGGTATTACCAGGGTCTTCCATACCAAGGGAACTTTAAGTTACACAGAGTGCAACAATTGGACATACTTGCTTTAGTTAAAGAGATTAATATCGGGAAATCATCAGGTATACCAAACCTGTCTGCAATGATTTTGCATGATGCTTTTCTGGTCTTGGTTCCTCAACTGACATTTTTGATAAACCGATCAATAGATTCATCTAAATTCCCAAATAAATGGAAGGTGGCAACCGTCACACCAATTCCCAAGGAAGGGGATCAGTCGAACGTAAACAACCTAAGGCCTATTTCACTGTTGCCTCTTCCTGGGAAATTGTTAGAAAAGGTAGTGCATACCCAAACTATTAAATATCTGGAAGATAATAATATTCTCAGTGTACATCAGGGTGGTTTCAGAAAAAAGCACGCAACACTTGCTACTGTTTCGCAATTTCTGGATGATATTTATACTGACTTTAACCTTGGCTACTCTACTTCTGCAGTCTTTCTCGACTTTTCTAAAGCTTTTGATTCCATTAATCATAATATATTGCTCCAAAAAATATCCCAGTTAGGCTTTTCTCAAGAAACTCAGTCATGGTTTACAAGTTACTTATCAGATAGAAAACAGCAGACTTTTGTGAACAATATCACATCAGGGATTACGAGTCTAACTAGGGGTGTACCCCAAGGATCTATTTTGGGTCCTCTTCTTTTCCTAATTTTTATCAACGATCTGGGAATGATTCCAAAATTTTGTAAGTACAAATTATATGCTGATGATACTGTACTATACTTAACAAATACTGAATTCAATGTTACTAACAAATATCTGCAAGCAGACTTAACAGCAGTAGCTGAATGGTGTGAAAAGAACTCAATAGCTTTGAATATAAAAAAAAACAAAAGTGTTACATTTAAGATGACCCAAACTAAGGCACCGGTATTATCACTTATATTACATAACAGAGAAATTTGTAACGAGGACTTTTATAAATACCTAGGAATGACCTTAGACATAAATTTAAATTTTAAGAAGCATATTGATGTTATTATCAAAACTGTTAATTTCAGGCTAGCCACTTTACGGAAAATTAGGAAATATATGAATGTAAAGGCAGCACTTGATATATACAAAACAACAATCCTACCAATTTTGGACTATGGTGATTTTGTCTACTGTATCTCCACCCAGGAGCGTCTTGACCGATTGCAAAAATTGCAAAACAACTGCCTGAGAACCTGTCTAACAAATAATAATTATTACTTATCTAGAAATGAACTGCATCGGCGTGGTGGTGTAAGTTATTTAAAGGACAGGCGAGACATGCACTTGTGTAATTTTATTTATGCACGCACTCATCAGGATGAATATTTGGATAAAAGAGACTTGAATACTCGGGCACATGCCTATCCAATACTCACCGTGCCTTTTCCAAACAACAAAACATTTAAAAACAGTGTTATATACCGTGGATCATCTGCTTGGAACTTGTTGTCTGTTGACTTAAAGTCTACTCCTACCCATCAGCAATTCAAGAACAAGTTGAGGTCAGCCTATACTGACAAGCTAAAAAACCTGGCCTAGCACTATCTCTACCTATTGAACCCTTATTACCCCCTTTTCAGGACTTTGACTGTTCTTTTTAGGTTGTTATACTAAGTGGTGATTGATTGACACATTCTTACAACATGACGAATGGTAATTCATGTTGTATTATGAAATGACAATTCAATGAATATGTATGTGTATTTTTTTAGGTATGATATATCTTGATGTAAAATGACTTAATAGTAATTGCTGGATGTACAATGAAAACCAGGATAAATAGATTGATTTAAGAAAAAAAAAATGGATAAGTATATCGTCTTGAAAGTAAGACACGCCTTTCACGTCCTTGAAAATCTTATGCATCATGCATTGAAATACAGAGGATGCGGACGCAAGACCAAAAGGTAACTGTGTGTAACGGAATAGTCCTCCTGTAATTATGAAAGCAGTTATGTCCTTTGACTCCTCAGTCAACGGAATCTGGTGATAAGCTGAACTCAGGTCAATAGTAGTGAAGACCTTTGTGTTCTCTAGTGTAAATAGCATTTTGTGTATGTTTAGCATGGGGTAACGCTCAATGATAATTTTTGAATTAACATCACGTAGATCGACACATATTCGTACTCAGCCATCTGCCTTATGGGCAACAACGATTGGCGATACCCAGTCTGATGCCTCGATTGGCTCTATAAAGCCTTCGTCTTGTAGATGTCATAATTCCTTGGCAACAGCAGGTCGCACTGCCAAAGGAACATTTCGTACTTTTTGATGTACGGGTTTGGCATTGGGTTTCCAGCGTACCTTATGTTTGAAATGTGTAGCGACTTTCTTACTGTCATGTGTGAACACTTCAGGATACTGATCTGCAATGTCTCAGTCTGTCTGTAATACAGGGTCTTGGTATGTAGGGTCTAGAATGATACGTAGCTTAGACTGTGAAGACCATCCGAGAACAGTTGCGCCTTTCTTTTGAGATGTAGACTTTGTCCATTTTGGTAAAGTCTTTAGTGCAGCTTTGAAATAGCCCTGTATGGCTATGGGTGAACCACTGTAACCACTTTTGTAAAAATCACAGCCCGAGAAAAGACTATCGTATAATGCTTGCGGAATAATAGTGTACGGGGATCCAGAATCAACTAACATTTTAGTTGGCATACCTTGGATCATAACATAGCAACGTGGACAGTGACACGGTTTGTCATGCTTTGTAGTAGAATTTACGTTAAGCACATAGTCCTCGGAATCTGATACAGTCTCTACAAGCTGATGTACTTTCGCTTGGTCAATAGCGAAAATGACCTTTGCAAAATGGTCCTTTTTGCCACACTTGCAACAAGTTTTTCTGAGTGTAAGACACTTTTTGTAATTCGTCTTATGTTTCTGTGAACCGCATCGGTAGCAGAAATTGTCATTGTTTGTATCGTGCTTACTTTATGAAGAATGGCCTGTAGGCTCTTTGTACTGCGGTTTAGGTCCTTTCTTTTTCCGTTCACTCTCGCCGAATCGCGCATCGATTTCGCATCTTTGATCGCGCCTTCTAACCTAACTGTGGTAGCAACGGCTTTAGTGAAGTTCAGATTTTCTTTGGCTAAGAGTCTTTCACGAATTTCTGGATTGTACAGCTTTTTGATTAGCTGATCGCACAGGGCATCATCTAAGAAATTACCGAAATCACAGTTCGTAGCAAGTTCGCGAAGAGCAGCTATGTACTCGCTTATGCTCTCGCTCTGCAGTTGTGCATATTTTTGGTAACGCTCAGCCCTTTTGTTTTTAGCTGGCTTGAACTCTTTCTCTAACTTGAGAAGTGCTTTGGTGTACTCTGTGGCACCTTGCGGATAAGTGACATCGGGCAATTTGAAATACCGCTTTTGTCCTTCGATGCCTAAACAGTTCAGAAGAATGCCCTTATGCTTCTTAATGGAGAATGTCTCAAATCAAGGGTACCATTCCAGGGAATAGGTGGGGAACCTGGCTTTTGTAGAAATTTAGGTGGAGGCTCTATACCTTTCATAGCAGCAGCCATTTTGAAATGTAGTGTAAACCACCTTTATTATGTAGACTACTTGGAAATGTATATTCACTCTACACTGTAGACTACAGTTGGTATGACACAATGATGTAGGGGACTTGTAGAAATGTGTCACGCAATGTAGAATTTTGTCACATACTGTAGGGGACTTGTCACTCTGTAGAGATGACTGAGCAGCTGTACTTTCTACTCAGAAAAGTCAGATGGCAGGCCTGTAGACCTGGGGCTTGATGTAGGAACCTGTAGTTTCATCCATTTTTTACTAAATATATGACCTCTGGCACTCTGAAGAGTTGCACCACAACTCATCCCACTCTGTAAAGTTGAAATTGTCGCCAGTGTTGAAATCAGGAGAGGTAGTGGTATATAAGGAAGGATTTATTAGCTTAGATGGAACAGCTACTGTTCACAAGACAAGCACCACGTTGGAATGACCTACTTCCGGTAGTCCTACTTACCAGGAACAAGCTTAAGTACAGAGAATGCACACATTATCACTCACTTCGGCGAGGTAGGTAAACACAACACATCCCCTATTCAGAACAAAAGAGATGTGGTCATCAAGGTGTCCGACAGGTCTAAAATAAAGTGTTATGGCATCGAGCAGGGAAAGGGGGCAGGGATTGACCCACCTTCACCCCTTCACCTCCATAATCCTGAAATCACCCGTCAGATCATGAATACTTGCAATTATCTTCTAAATTTAATTTTCAAATAGTTTTATTGTTTATTTCAAGTGTTTCCACTGATTTTCAGATATATTTTTTTTTTTTTTATATTTCTGAATTCCTGTATATTACAAGTTCTTCCATCAGATTTTTCACCAAATAGTAACATAACAAGCGTATTACACTGCACTTAATATTCAACATATATATAACATCAATTATGATACCAATACCATACAATCATATATTTTTGACGTTTTAAATTAAAACGTATACTTTTTTACAGCACTTTTGAATACCTCATAGTTATCCATCATTTGAAGTTCTCGCGGTAAACTATCCCAGAGTTTTACCCCTCTCATATAGGGACTACATTGGTATTTAGTAAACTTAGTAAATTTACTTTTCATCTTAACACGAGTTGTACTTCGTAGATCTTTGTTGTGGGTATTTACATGTATATTACCCATTTCTTTCGATTGTTTATGCATAAGTTTTAGGAGATTTCGTTTTCTCCTTACGTTAAGACTCTCTAGTTTGTACAGACTATACAGATGGTGTATATTACTCCTAGTCCTTTTACAATAAACATGTTCTATAATTCGAATCGCCTTCTCATGTTGTCTTTCCAGTCTATTCACCTGATTAACATTTCCAGAATCTATTACAAAATCTCCATAATCAAAATGACATTGGATCATCGTTTTATATATACGTAATGCTGTACTAGTTGTAATAAATTTGCGCAGTTTTGATAGTATGCAAAGTTTTATATGCACTTTCTTATAAATATGATTTATATGCGCCGTCATGTCAAGCCTATCATCTAAGTGTACACCCAGATATTCATAGGTATGAACCTGTTTCAACGGTTCTCCTTCTACATAAATCGGTTCCTTACCTAGTTCTTGATCTTTCTTGTTAGAACATACAATCATATACTTAGTTTTGTCCCTATTCATGGTTAATTTATTCAAATTACACCAGTTTACCAGGGAATTCAAGTCTTGTTGGCATTGATTTACCGATGTTAATAAAGAGGTACCACTATTCAAAAGAAGAGTGTCATCGGCATACATAATACAATTTTTGGCCGTTCTGAACAAGTTGAATACATCATTCACATAGATAATGAAAAATAATGGCCCCATAATCGAACCCTGAGCGGTTCCATATGTCCATATTTACACGTAGATATAACACCTTGTATAGTTGTCTGCTGTTTTCGGTTAGTCACATAATTTTTTACAAGTTTCATTGCATTATTTGAAAATCCATATACTTTTAATTTTCGTAATAGAATATTGTGATCAAGAGAATCGAATGCACGAGAGAAGTCCACAAAGACTCCAGTTGTATACAGTTTACTGTTCCAGTTATCATAGACAATTTTCAGTGTTTCAAAGATTGCATCAGAAGTTCCTTTTCCTTTTAAGAAGCCATACTGGTTTTTACAAAAGATGTCATTCGTTTCAAAATGATTATAAATTTGATCATGCATAATTTTTTCCAATAATTTACTTGGTAGACATATTTGAGTTATTGGCCTCCAGTCCTTTGGATTTTTTGTTTTATATTTGGTTTTTGGGATCGGTGTAACATGTCCCACATACCACATCTCAGGAAACATGCCTGTCCGTATGCACATATTAAATAAATGCGATAATTCATTCGTACAAACTTCAAATGCATCCTTTAATACCTTACTACTTAACTCTCCACAGGCGGAAGATTTAGCTGTATTTATATCTTTTACCAATTTAACAACTTGGTTTTCCGTTACCTCTCGGAAGTTGAATGATGATATAGTTTTACCAAATAACATATCGGTTTCACTCCAGTTGTCTGTAAATAATCTAGCAAGTTCTGGTCCCGTATTTACGTAATAAGTATTCATGAATTCAGCCAAGTCGGCACCAGTTATAGTATTTCCATCTACCTGTATTTCAGTTAATTTACCAGTATTTGATTTTTTACCCAGGCCTGTTAGCATATTCACATGCCTCCAGAATTTCTTTGGGTTACTCTCGTAGTAGTCTAATTGACTTTTTACATAATCCTCTTTTGCATTTCGCAGGATCATTTTAACCTCCCTTTTCTTACACTTAAATCTTTCCCAATCGTAGGGAATTCCGCTCAATTTAGCCTGCGAAAAGAGATAATTTTTATGTTCAATTTCCTCTAAAATTTCCCTGTTAAACCATACAGGACAGTCAGTACGCAATTTCATATTCACAACTGGACAATGAACATTTGCATGTGAAGTTATTATATCCAAAAATATTTCCCACATTTGGTTCGGTTCAGAGGATTCCCAGAAGTTTGCCCATTTATTGTCACTTGCAATATCAAGTTGATAATCATCTTTGTTATAATTTTTATAAGAGCGCCCCGTAGTTTTAGTATAATTTTTAACATTACGCTCCTTTTTTTAATTAAAAAGATTGGTTGATGGTCACTTATGGAAATATCCATGACACCCGTTGTATTAATGTAGTCAAAATTGGTAAGGATTAAATCAATAACACTTGATGTATGTTCAGTTATTCTAGTGGGATGTTTCACTAGTTGTATCAACATATTATCTTTCTCAAATTCTTTTAACAATTCAAATGCCTTCGTGTGCCTCTTATTATAATTAATATTGAGGTCTCCAAGTATTGCAATTTCGCCTCTCGATATACTGTTAATATAATCTAAGGATACCTGTAATTCAGTCAGACAGTTTCCCGCATCAGCACATGGCGGTTTGTAAACACACGAGACAAATTTTTGTCTCACATTCGGACAGTCAATATATATCCACAGTTGTTCCAAATTCTCAGAGATACACGATATATTATTTACAATAGAAGTATATTCCGCAAAATTGTCCCTCACATAAATACAAAGTCCACCACCTCTCTTCAACCTTTGATTATTGGCCAAAATGTGTCCAGTAGCACGATCCAATCTATATACAGTATATCCTAAGATTGAAATCATTTCATCCGTTATAGTGTCATTTAACCACGATTCACAAATACATATGATATCAAATTTGTTGAATTCATGTCTAATTTCGTCAATATGCGGCCATAGGCTACGTACATTTAAACATACAATTCCAAAACCACGATAAGTCATAATTACAATAGTCTCAATCAATACATTTGAATCTTAACCAAACAATTCAGTTCAATATATTACACCGGGTATCACTGCTTTGCACCAAGGAGTGTATACTCATCAAGACTCAGTATTTTTTACAGACCTGACTAAGTCATGATACTTATTACCTATACTAAATCAATATCAAAAGTATGAAATTCATGAACGACAGCGGGCAAGCAACCGACAATGAACCCCAAATATTTACCAATCTTAAACATCTGTGTGATACATATATATTTTTTGTAAAAATATTGTCGAAAGTAGTTAATCTTTAAGTTTACCCTACCATGAAAATTTTAGGAACGTTCAAGTTCCTCTAAGAGGAAATTTCGAATTTTTACTAAAAGTTTCCCTAGGTTGTTTTGCCCAGGCCACTCACCCTCCACAAGGGCAATTGATCCTAGTCTACATCCAGTACCCCAGTACTCGCATAGAGTACTTTCGAACAGTTCAAGAGGTCTTGTGTTGAGAAGTCGATAGTACAACTCGCGATTTTGCCTGAATTTACATAGAAGTAATTCCTCCATGACCACCAATTTGATTTTCTCCCACTTGTCAGATGTCAGGATTTTGTTACCTATTCTTTTTGCCTCTGCCGGGGTGCTACACTTCATTATTTCATCATAGGCATATATTACAGGAATGACATTATATATAGATGTAAAAGGTGGATGAATAAATATGCATGTACATGTCCCAAACATGGAAAGAAATTAAACATTATAATGGCAGAATCATATAATATATTACATTCATCTCAGAATTAAATAACATACAGGATTTACCCCAATAAGTATTTTTGACAAATAACTTAAATTCTATTTTTGCTAATTTTCAATATAGAGTTGGGAGAGCCTAACAGAAAGGGACAATAGGCCTAGTGTTAAAAAATTGTTCAAATAGATACATAGTACTATTGAAGGTATCATTCTTCTATTTATTTTTTATTTAGGTTTTTTTTTTCAGAGCTATATCTTACAAGTAAGTTTTTCATGTAGTTGTTTTACAGGAAATTCATGTAGTTGTTTTACAGGTTTTGTACTGACACGGATGGTCAGTCCATATTTAGTTTAGTCGTTCTTGTGTAGAACCAAACATCGGGGCGAAGAATGTTGCTCTTATTGAACCAAAAGTGAAGAGTGTAAGGGGGAAGTGTCATGGTACATATGTAAGCACTTGTAAGCTGCAGCACTCAGCGGAGCACTACTCAATTTCAATTGTTAAACACCCTCTAAAGATGAGTGCTGGAAGCTAGGTTTTGTCATGGAATTATAGTGGATAGACTGGTAGGCAGGCAGGTGCGTTGGCTGGGTGTGGTTGAGTGGACATTACCCCTTGGATTGTTCATTGTCTACAGGAGTTCTTGTGACTGGTATTGCACACTGGACTTAAAGAGAATGGTCAGGGAAATTTAAAGTTATCTAGCTTTTCATGTAATGCTTTAGGTATAGTTCTGAAATAGAGGTATATGACCTCCTTACACTAAATGTTCATTTCATATATATATACAAGTGCCTTCGGCAAATTTGATAAAAGACGGTAGAAAAAGAAATATACTCTTCCCTTCAAATTTGTAAGATGTGATGACTACATTGAGATTGATAAATGAATTCTCTGATAGATCCATCCTCATAGGAATTGCTAGTCTACAGATATATATGTCTACATAGTGGTTACTGCACAGACATATGTCTGAATAGTGGCTACTGTACAGGCTAATACTGTTGCTGCCACCTAGCAGATTTTGATGGAGTAACTTGGAGTGGAGTGCACCTCAGCCAATCAGATTACTGCATTCTGTGTATGGCTAACATTCATTGTAACATAGTCCAACCTGCATATAATGTCTGCACAGTGGCTACTGTACAGACTAATACTGGTGCTGCCACCTAGCATATTTGGATGGAGTGCACCTCAGCCAATCAGATTGCTACATTCAGTGTAACATAGGCCAACCTGCATATAGAGTTGATACTGACCTCTTGAAATTAAGCAAAAAGATTTGGCCTTTATCTATCTAAATAAAAAATAATAAATCTAAACAAAAATTAGGAGAAGATTAGTGTTACACTGAATTATTTATCAACATCTTGGTGTGCTTATTTCATTCATAGATAGAAGGGGAAGTATGCCCCAAAATTGACTCATTCTAGCATGTGTTCAATGGAGGCAAATTTGGTCAGTTATTTGGGTGATTTGCACACGGCCCACTTTTGAATTCCAACAGTTTCTTCTATATAGTGAAAAAATAAGATTTTCTTTTAAGCAAATGTTTTGGATTCCCTGTGCACCTTAAAATGGACATCTGTGTGTGACGGCACGCAAATAAACCATTATATTCAATTTCTAAAATTTTGAAATTGATATGGGACCTTAAAATTACATATCTTTGAATTGGATCATTTAATTATGTGAGTACAAACGCCATAAGACTAAATAAGGAGACTTAAGAAAACAATGTTCTATAATTTTCTCCTTTTTTATATTTTTCTCATACTCTGTCTATGACGTCACACACAGATAACTGCACCATGCAAGGTGTATCCAACTTGCACAGGGACATTTGATATGATTGGTAAAAGATTGAATGAAATCAAAACTATTCTAGATAAAGGTATAAAACCTGGCATGGTGGCTACTCGAGTGGTAAGGATCATGTTCCCATAATAATTTATATTCACTGGCCCCTCCCTTTAATAAACTTAGTCCTTTCATTCGAGTGTTATGTCCTTCATAATGAGAAACTGTGTTATGGATTGGACCTGCAGTCCGAAAGAAGTTATAATTAGACTGTTATTGGAGCTAGCTAATATCTATAGGAACTAAATCATAAGCCAAGCAATAGTTCAAGTTCAAGTTCAAGTTCAAGGAGCTTTATTGTAATACACTTCTTTACAAAGTAATTTTTAAAAAGCACATATCTAAAGTCCTATATACTTAAACATGTTATCAATATCAATAAACATCTGAGAATAAACAGTTAATGACATAATTCTGAAATAAAAAACAAAAAATAGATCTGGATAACAGTTGCCAAGTCAAACAACATCTGACTAGGGCTAGAGCTCACAATTTTTCCTATGCAATATTGTCTTTAGTATGAAGGATTCAACATAGGTGGCAAGTTGAGATTCTTGGGCTTGCATGATATAAACGAATTTCTGATTCGAAACTAGTCTGCTAAAGCACCCCATACACCTGGACTCTTTCTCTTTAAGAAGAGGAGAAAGGTTTCCCTTCATCCTCTTGAAGCACACTTTTCACTCCCTATTATACTCATGTTTGGCTCATTTGGTGAGGGATTTTACTTAAAGAAAAAGAGGACATACATGCATCCCCTGGTGGTTAACATCAATACTAAACCTCTATGTCTCAAGAAGAAAACCTCGCCTTATGAGCCTCATATGAGAAATAACAGGGAGAATCTTTGCTCTTAAAGAGGAAGAGGCTATACCTTCCTCTTCCTCTTAAATATGGAGAAGGTAGGTGTATGGGGTGGCTAAACTCGTCATATAATTGCGTAATTTGATCAAATAGTTTGGTTCGGTCCAGTTCATTAATTTTACACTGTATGGCATAGTGTTGTTCATCCTCCGTCTCATTACATATTTGACAGAGTCTATCCTCAACAGCTGTTTTGGGCTTGGTGTTTCTGCCTCTTTCAATTTGCAAATTGTGAGCACTAGTCCGCAGACAGGTAAAGTTTGTTCTAGATACTCTATTGGTCATGTGGATTAAGTATGGCTCCAAGGTGAAATTGGTTTTAAACTTATTATAAATACGTAGCTTGTTTCTTTCACCATTACCCCTGGCATCCGGATTTATAGTATTTTCCCACTTTTTTGAGTATAGCTCTTTCAATTCAGTTTCCAGTAATTTTACTCTTGTTCTTTGTGCCATAGGTATTCCACATGTCCTGCAGTTCTAATACTTCACACATCTTATATTTTACATTATTTAGCCAACATTGTACACCAGAGTAGTTCATGCATACATTTGCCTTATATGTGTCCACTACGAGGGGCTTATTACAGGTAGAGTTTATTCTTACCCAGTTTTTAAAGATCTGTTTCCATATGAATATGGATATGGGATATTCAGCTAGCTCTCCCCTGGTTGCTAGGGTGCTGGTCTTTCTATGTATACCCAAGCAACATTTATAGAATCTGGTGCTATTTTTTTCAAAATGTAGACTGTCAATTTTCATTATGATATTTAGTCCAAATTTAAAGTAGTCAGCCTTACATACAAATCCACCCCATACCTCACAGCTGTATGTCAGTATTGGCCTGATCATAACTTCCAATAATTTGTTTATCTTCAAGATTGACATATTTGAGTGTTCTGTTATTTTGCGTAACTTAAAGTACCTGAGGTCGATAATACTATACTTAGGTAGATATGACTAGAGGCAATTTCAATATTATCTTTGCCGATGTTGAACTTTGCTGTTTTGTTCATTCAGCCTGTTTTGTTAAAAATCATCACTTGGGGGTTCATCACGATAGTAGTACCCTATCATTAAATGGACATCAAACCTCTATAGTTCAGTTCAACTTCACAATACTAAAACTTTACAAAAAACGTTTTTGCATTGATATCTACTAAGACTATCTAACTGTATGAACATTACCATCGTACCAATTTCTTAAGCAACTTCTTTTTATTTGCATTATTCCATGATAAATGATATTTATAAGAATGTTTTTATACCTGGTTAAGTGATGAAGCTTTATTACTTCTGCTACCTTCACCTACCTAAAAGTTCAACTTCATTCACCGGGTGTCTCTAAGCATCTTATCCAACCAATCCCCTCTGTTTCTTAGTTTTAACCAATGTGCACTTCCACTCCTGATAGTTTTTCTCAACCGCACCCATCCCATCATACAGTTTTCACCATACCAAAACTTTGTTCATAATTCAAATATTCGTTATTACATTATATTTCTTTTGTTTTCATGTATCATAAACAAGAAATGCGGTTGTGACCACAGAAAAAACGGTTTTCCCATGTGGGTGATGGTGGGTGCGGGCAAGGAGTAATGAAGTAGGCCTAGTAGCTACTAATTCTCAAACCCCATGCTGAGTGCATTGTTCACGTTAATACGGTTATAACAGAGGAATGTATCAAAATTGTTGCAAAACGTCACCGTTGCCACGTTGCTACTCTCCAAGCAACGTCTCAACGTCGTCGTGGAAACAAATTGGTGCCGCCTGCTACGTACATTCACTGCGTAATGTCACGAATTGTCGTAGCACCTGGGCTGTGCCTGGAGAGTGAACACACCACATTTTAACATTTCGGCAAGTGGAGGTTCCCCTTATCGGCGCTACGCACCTCCAGCGGTGGAAACCTAAAGATATTCCATCTATAGAAATCTTGTTTCTGGAATAAAAATCGCGGCACTTGGCCGTAACTTTCCACCCGTCGATCGCGCGTGAACCCACATCGCAAGGAAGAATCTGCTTGGAGATTGTAGCAGGGCGTAGTGACGTCACATTTCAAGATGGCGGCGCCCAGGGCAAAAGTGGAAACCATATAGGTTATTCTCCCGCCAGGGGGCGGCAGATCGGCGCTACGCGCCTCCAGCCGCCTCCGGCGGGGGAAAACCTAAAAAAAATCATAACTTATGTACTTTGAATATAGATTTCATCTATCATAAAAGAAATTTCACTATAGACTAAACTTCCCACTTCTCCCCTTCCTTTCAGAGATTGGCTTTTAATAATGACGTGATATATTATAATTATGGATAGTTATCTTAATTGAGGAAAACCATCATAATATTTTTTCCATAGCAACCACAATATTTCTGTTTGCCATTTGTTTGAAATTAAATTGTAATACAGCTTCTGATAGAAGACATATTGAAGAATTTTCATCACTTTAAACATAAATTAAAGTGCAATACCAAATGTCAGTCATATGTCTGGTTGTTTTTAACCTACCTTGTATTACATTTTCAATTCAGAGAAACAGCGCAACGTGTTTATCCTATAAGGAGTTAGCTGGTAAGTTAACTTTATCTGTAGATCTACATTTATTTTCCTGTGTTAGAAACTGAGATGACAAAATTATTGTGAAAGTCAATGAAAAGTCAAGGTTTTATTGGACAATCCAATTGTTGACCGAAAGTATTCATTACTTGCATGGGGAAAGGATTTAGGAATAATTACCCATTATCAGGAATAAACCTCCCCTGAAGATAACTTTCTTTTAATGATTGCCAATGATTACCTGGTTGGGACTATTCAGAGGTACTATACATTGTTCAGAAACTCATAATTTGATCTGACAATATAGACCGCTTAATGTTTAAGATATAAAATTTATTTGCAGGTTCTACTGCATGAATCATTGCCTTTAAGGGAATTAAGAACATATCACACTAGAACCACCTAGCGTCTAAATACGTACATATTACATTGTAGGCCTATAAAAATTCCATAATGCTAATTACAATTCATGTAAATGTTTTGATAACATGTTCTGTACACGAACATCGAAGGGTTATTAGAAAAGGCACACTTAAACTGATGATCCATGACATGACGAAAATGGATCAACAGTGGACCAATTGCGAAGTCAGCCAGTGTTGATCAAAAAAGAACTGTTGGTCCAAAGCTGGTTTGCTTTTTTCTTTGGAATCAGCTCATGGATCATACTTTTCAAAACCGATTTCAGATCGGACAAATTGAATAGAAAATCATTTCAACCAATTTCAAAACGACAATGGACCGATAGATCATCATTCATGTTGAATATGTTTGGACCAATTGTGAACCGATGTAATCCATGCTATACATTTTCGATGTTATTTCATTAATCTAGGGCCAATCAGATTGCAGACTTAAACATACCTTTTTAAAATAAAATGATTTAGTGTGATATATTTTTAATATTTAAGCAATATTTTCAATTTTAGTTTTGGCATCATCTATTAAACCAAGCGATTTTTTTTCAATGCTTTACTACTAATCTAAAATACAATCTAAAATTTCAACTTCATCATCGATTGTGGGTGGGGGACCGAGTTTCGATCGATTCTAAATGGATTTTAAGAACAGCAGCTTTAATTGTATACATGATATTTTTGTCTTTTCGAAATTGTGTAGATAAACAAACTCATCGGTCTAAAATCAGTCAAGAATCAGTCCCCTACCCCTGATCCATGGTGAAGTAGAGAACCGATTGTTTCCTCATATTCTAGACAAGGAATTAGTAGATCTAGTAAAAAGTTGGAAAGAAATTCCTTGGTTTAATTGTGGAAATCAACAAATTGTTTTGCATTAAATGTAAATAGTAGCGTCGATGCAGCCAGAAATTAATAATACCGGTACCTAGTCTATGTGATGAAAAAATAAACTAAAATTCAAAAGGAGGGATCGAAGAAAGGTACAATCGTAAAGTGATGGAAACTTTATCAATTTTACCTTAATAAAATTATAACAAAACGACCTTGCTTTCAATCTCTATCCATGCCCCACCTATATAATTCTGGCAATTATTACAAAATGAATAGGCTAGATATCATATATATGGGATATTCCATGTTATAACACGGCTGGGGGGTAGCAACGTGCGATCTAGACTTCGGCAAGTTATAAACACGCGTTGTAAAAGCAGTGTAAAAGCCTCAATTGTCACCAAACTTTGTAAACGGATTTGTAATGATGTAGTAATAATGAAATATATTTCAAAACGAGTATCTTTCCTGAATAAAAGGAATTTCAAAGGTTTTTCTGGTTGCCACCTCGCCATGCATCTATTTAGGGAATAACGCACGGAGGGGCGGGGTCGAGGCCTTCTGACACCCAGCTAGAAGCACGGGGGGCTGAGGGCCTCCCGCCACAGGCCTGCGGCCTGCTGCGGGAGGCCCGAAGCCCCCCGTGCTTCTAGCTGGGTGTCAGGAGGTCGAGACCCCACCTCGAGTGCGTTATTCACGTTATAACACGGAGAAATATATAAGCTAATAATGACACATAAGTGCAAAAACCATTAGCTGTATTTGTTACAACTTTTCAAAGTTCTCATTTCCTGAATGTTTCGCCACAGTTCTCCTTCTATTCTTTTAAAAACTATCATAAAAATGTTATGATATTTTATTATATTCTTGTAGCATAGGTCCAAACAAACAGCTTTCTCACTTACTGTACATAGATTAAATGACAACTGAAAGGGATATAGCCAAAACTGTACAGAAAATTAATGGAAAGTTGGATCCTGCTTTGAGACTTAGCAACGTGACTAGATCTGTGCCACGGGACCTAGCAACATACCTAGCAATGCATAACAACGTGGGTGGAATCAATGTGTCCATGGAGAAGTGTTTTCTAGCTCAGGCTAGATGCACGGGAGGGTGGCAACGTAAATATGACATCAAAAATGCTTTTATTTAGGAGAAATATAATTTTGAAACATGTTTTATGTTTAGACTATCACGTCACATTCATTTATTAAGTTTAATTGTGAGCAAATGAAGTATTTAAACCACGTTTACAACGATTTTTACAACATTGTTTACAATTGGCTGACGTCTAGATCGCACGTTGCTACCCCCAGCCGTGTTATAACTCAGGATAGATGCATGGCGAGGTGGCAACCAGAAAAACCTTTGAAATTCCTTTTATTCAGGAAAGATACTCGTTTTGAAATATATTTCATTATTACTACATCATTACAAACAAAATAACTACAACAAAACTTAAAATCACTTTCAATTTCCTATTTTCGTTCATATTAGTACTTTAGGTTTGACAGAAATGATGTGAAATTGAAAGATGCAGAATACAGAAAAACAGATAATTGAACCCAAATTTAACATGCAAATTAGGTACCACCCATTTCATTAATAATTATTCATTTTCACTGGTTTTCAGTTTGTTCTATTGTAGCAGGATTCCCATACCGGCCAGGATTCACATACCGGCCGCATCATTGCGCATGCCCGCCGGAGTTCAGATAATCTCAGGGCATGTTCTGTCAATCATGCCAGTCAAAGTTGTAATGGGTAGCAAACTAAATATATATCCCTCTCATCTTTTACATCACTACGATTCAGACCAAAAAGGCTAACTCGTCCCTACTCCTAGTCTGTGGAGGGGGCACCTGTCCAGGTGGGGTCAAGGCTAAGTGCAGCCGACCAGTCAAATAGCCCGTTATGGCGGCCGGTGTCGGAATCCTGGCGGTACGGCAATCCCACCACACTATCTATATAGGCATCTAACCAACCTGTGGGAACCAGCAACGACATGCTGGTCTCCATCAGTTTCTCTATATTCTACATATAATACCAACTGTCACATATGCCAAACACAGTGAAATCATTTTCTCTTGGTCCAGCATGTACGTTTATTTTCTATATAATGATACAGTGGCGGATTTTTTTTGGGGGGAGGGGGGGGCAGAGGGGCCTTGCACCCCCCACCCCCCCTAAAAAAAAAAAAGAAGAGGGAGAAGGAGGAGGAAAGAGAAAGGAAAAGGAAAGGAAAGAAGAGGACAGAAAGTAGTTGGGGACCTTTGAGGGCTTGTGGGCCTTGGCTAGATGTGTCTCAGGCCCCCCTGGTCTCTCTGGTTTACCCCTACCCTCCTCTTTTAATGTGAGGCCCCCCTGGCCTTTCTGGTCGACCCTTACCCTCCCCCTTTAATGTGGGACCCAACTGGCCTCTCTGGTCGACCCTCATCCTCCCCCTTTAATATGGGACCCAACTGGCCTCTCTGGTCGACCCTCACCCTCCCCCTTTCATGTGAGGCCCCCCTGGCCTCTCCGGTCGACCCTTACCCTCTCCCTTTAATGTGGGACCCAACTGGCCTCTCTAGTCAACCCTCACCCTCCCCCTTTTAATGTGAGGCCCCCCTGGCCTCTCCGGTCGACCCTTACCCTCTCCCTTTAATGTGGGACCCAACTGGCCTCTCTAGTCAACCCTCACCCTCCCCCTTTTAATGTGAGGCCCCCCTGGCCTCTCTGGTCGACCCTTACCCTCTCCCTTTAATGTGGGACCCAACTGGCCTCTCTGGTCGACCCTCACCCTCCCCCCTTTAATGTGAGGCCCCCCTGGCCTCTCTGGTCGACCCTTACCCTCTCCCTTTAATGTGGGACCCAACTGGCCTCTCTGGTCGACCCTCACCCTCCCCGCTTTAATGTGAGGCCCCCCTAGCCTCTCATGTCAACCCTCACCTTCTTCCTTTAACCTTAGAGCCCCCTGGCCTCTCTGGTTGACCCTCAACCTCCTTCTTTAACCAAAGATCTATAATAGCTATGCACTAAGATGGTCCACCACTTGATCGCCATCATATAAATGTACTGTAACCCCCTAGTTTATGTAAAAGATGCTTTTCCTACATGTTTCCACACACTTATAACCTTAGAGAAGCTTAAGGTTAGACTATGGTGATGAGGGACCACTTCGTTGGGCTTGCAAAAATGCAGGATAATCATTTTGATCCTATCTATCTAAATAAGTTTTATATATCATTAGATACCAGTTTGAATCGACTATTTGATTATATAAATCATATAAATACAGGTAATAGAATAAAAATAAAAATTGATCGAAAATTATGTTTTATACTTATTTTTTTTTAAATGAAATATCTCAGTCAATAATGAAGGGAATCTCATGAAATTTCTTATGCATGTAGATATTAGTCTTGTGGACGGAACAGTGTCTCAGATTTGTTTTTTAGGGCCTAGTTTTCATTTCATGAAATCTAGAAATTGAAGTTGTAAAAAATGACCAAAAAATGCAAAAAGTTTCCCGTTTTTTGTCATAAAATCAAAACTAGGGCCTAAATAGAAAATCTGAGACATGGTTCCCTCTAAACAAATGTTATTGACAATATTACCGAGTTTCAAAATTATAGAAATAATATTAAGTGAGAAATTTTGGTTCAAAATATAAAAGTGAAAAAATGCAATTTTAATCATCATTTTCTCGAGTTTGAATCTATAAATAAAGTCCAATATGCAATTAGATAGACAAAACACAGAGCTTTTAAATGATATGTAAAATGTACGAATATCATCAATGGCCCAGGAGATATGGCAATTTTAGTAAATCTACTGCTCATCACCATAGTCTAACCTTAAATGTAACCTTAGATCGCCGAAACCAAGTAACAGAGGAAGCACGTGACTTGATAAGAGTACAGAACTGGTTCCCTCAGTTCCCTCAGTGTAAGGCTATAAGCAGCCATCAATTCGGACAAAAACACTGTCATTCTGAGTATTTTTGAGGGGAAGGCAAACAATTTTTTTTGTGATTCTGATAGAGAAAAGTGTGATTAATGCTGATATGTGATTTACGGAACCTAGATTTAAAGAAAGAGAGAAAAATGAGCAGATTTAGTTCGGGCCCCCTATCTCACCAACGCTGAACCATATCCCAGTGCCTGATCATCCCTGTGCGCCGATTCAGATCAAACATGCAAATTTTAATATACTGTACTGACAGGCTATCATAAGAATCTGCCGATTCTCCCAGTTGCCCATTGCCCATCGCCGGTAAAATCGCCTAGTGGGTACTTCCTTATAAAAATTGATACAGTGGTCCCCCTCTTATGCGGCCACCTGTGGGGAATCAGAAAAGTGGCCGCATACGAGGGGTGGCCGCTGGTGAGGGGGAACACCCTATTGAGATGATTTGAGAAATAATATAGGTCCTCTCAACACCTAGCTGGTCCCTCTCTGTTCTAGGTGCGACCACTCACCTCCAGTTCCTTTCAACACCACCTGACCACCCCCTCTGTATTCTAGGGGAACCACTCACTTTCAAGTTCTCTCAACACCTCCTGGCCGCCCTCTCTTTGTTCTAGGTGCGACCACTCACCTCCAGCTCCTCTCTACACCTCCTGACCACCCCCTCTGTGTTCTAAGTGCGACGACTCACTTTCAAGTTCTCTCAACACCTACTGGCAGCTAGGTCGCCCCCTCTTTACCGGGGGTGGCGAGGTTCCCTTGATGGAACTTTTTCCTAAATTTTCAATAATTCAAGCTTACTAAGGTGGGGGGGGGGGGGGGGGGGGAAGGGTGGTAGTAAGCAGTAATGAGTGGAACCTGACGTTGTACAACGTGTATGCAACGTAAAAACAGAATCTTGCATACACGTCGGCATGTACGACGTATTGCTTTAAGGTGAGGGCAACGTTGCTGACATGTCTTTAATAACATTACCAATCTACAACCTGTAGACAACGTATATACATAGCGTATTTGTTTCCTACTAATCTAAAGGCTTTTTACAATTAATTTTAAATGGAAAGGAGGAAGGTTTTGAAAAATATTTTCATGGATGATGGGGGGGGGGGGTAGTTTGAGCTGCCACCCGGCCCCTAGTTTGGCTATATATGTCCCATTCTCTGGCCGCTGGTGAGGAGTATTGTGGCTTTTTGGGACATCAAAAGTCTGGCCGCTGGCCTTGTCAGAGGGGTGGCAATTGGTGAGGGGTAAATATATAGAGAAAACCGTCCGTGCCACCATTTTGCGGCCACATAAGAGGGGTGGCGATATATAGGGGGACCACTGTACATAAATCTCAATTATAAGGGAAGAAACACCATCTCCTAAGCTTTTTAAAGTACCTCAGAATGCTTCAGATTGCTTGAATAAAATGTTTTCTTTCCAAAATTTCCTCAAAAGGTTATTACCACCTATAATCAAATTCCCTGGGAAATTGAAATGTAAGAAATCAAGGAAAAAAATTATACCCAAAGGTCTCCAATGTATCTCAGAATGCCTCAGTTTGCTTGAATGATAGCTTATCTTTCCATTATGTCCTCAAAAAGTTATCCCGATGTACATTAAAATTCCCTGGAAAAATTGATATTGATATAAAAATCAGGAAAAAAAACTTCCCCTAAGGTCTCCAAAGTATCTCAGAATGCCTCAGAATGCATTAATGAGAGTTTATTTTTCAAATTTTTCCTGGGGGTGGCCCCCATACCCCTCAATGGGAGGGGCCATTCCCTGGAAGAATATATATATGAATATTGTGGGAAAATATAATCTTTTATGGTGACTTAGGTGCCTCAGAATGCATTGATGAGAGTTTATTTTTCAAAATTTTCCTGGGGGTGGCCCCCCATACCTCCCCATTGGGAGGGGCCATTCCCTGGAAGAATACATAGATATTGGGGAGGAAAATATAATCTTTTATGGTGACTAAGGTACCTCAGAATGCCTCAGATTGCATGAATGAGAGGTTATCATATCAAAATTTTCCGGGGGGTGGCCCACCATGCCCGCAATTGGAGGGGCCATTCCCTGGAAGAATACATATATAAATATTGGGGGAAGAAACATGATCTTTTATGGTGACTAAGGTACCTCAGAATGCCTCAGATTGCATGAATGGGAGGTTATCTTTTCAAAATTTTCCTGGGGGTGGCCCCCATACCCCCAATTGGAGGGGCCATTCCCGGAAGTATACATAGGCCTATATAAATATTGGGGAAAGAAACATGATCTTTTATGGTGACTAAGGTACCTCAGAATGCCTCAGATTGCATAAATGGGGGGTTATCTTTTCAATTTTTTCCTGGGGGTGGCCCCCATACCCCTCAATGGGAGGGGCCATTCCCTGGAAGAATATATATATGAATATTGTGGGAAAATATAATCTTTTGTGGTGACTTAGGTGCCTCAGAATGCATTGATGAGAGTTTATTTTTCAAAATTTTCCTGGGGGTGGCCCCCCATACCTCCCCATTGGGAGGGGCCATTCCCTGGAAGAATACATAGATATTGGGGAGGAAAATATAATCTTTTATGGTGACTAAGGTACCTCAGAATGCCTCAGATTGCATGAATGAGAGGTTATCATATCAAAATTTTCCGGGGGGTGGCCCACCATGCCCGCAATTGGAGGGGCCATTCCCTGGAAGAATACATATATAAATATTGGGGGAAGAAATATGATCTTTTATGGTGACTAAGGTACCTCAGAATGCCTCAGATTGCATGAATGGGAGGTTATCTTTTCAAAATTTTCCTGGGGGTGGCCCCCC
The DNA here is from genome assembly GCA_936440205.1 of Lepidonotus clava. Lineage (NCBI taxonomy): Eukaryota > Metazoa > Annelida > Polychaeta > Phyllodocida > Polynoidae > Lepidonotus > Lepidonotus clava. Next base: position 30,329,373 of record OW387135.1, read on the forward strand.
ATACCCCCAATTGGAGGGGCCATTCCCGGAAGTATACATAGGCCTATATAAATATTGGGGAAAGAAACATGATCTTTTATGGTGACTAAGGTACCTCAGAATGCCTCAGATTGCATAAATGGGGGGTTATCTTTTCAAAATTTTCCTGGGGGAGGCCCCCCATACCCCCCCAATGGGAGGGGGCACCCCTCCCATACCCTCCCCATGAACGGCTTCGCCGTTCGTAAAGTACCCAATTAGATACTACTTACTATTTTTCTAAATCTTGCCCCCCCCCCCCGATCTAGAAATCCTGGATCCGCCCCTGTAATATATTAAACTGCTAAAACCTGTGAAACAAATGCCAAAGGCAGAGTAATGCTAGAGGGCTGCCATCTGGTGTGAATATATAGAACAAATAAAAGATAGGAGATGCCACTTGAGATGGTTGAGGATACCTGTCATCATGTAGGCTCATTTGCATATTAAGTTTGAGTACAAAAATTATTATTTAGTTTTTTGTTTTTTTTCTTGTTTTTTTTTTGCAATTTTCAATTTCGTGACATAAAATTAAATGATTACTGTGAAAGAAGAAAGGAAGTTGAGGTTGATTTGAAGTTTTGTTGTAGTTATTTTATTTTGATTGCATTCCATGTATTTGATTGAAGAATTTATAAAAAGAAATAGAAAATACAAAGAGTGAAAGTACAGATATTAAAGTTGCCTCTCTACCCCTTCATCCATACCCTATGCAATCAGGGTATAAAGGGGCCAAACGCTGGCAAGTGCTTGTATTCAAAATTTTCTAGTAGAGCAAAACCTTATATACCAATTTGCAATATATCAAATTTGAAAAGAAGAGGATGATTGCACCCTTATTTCAATTTGTCATGCACATATTTTCATAAATTTCGAACTTATTTCCAGACTACCACCTTTTAGTCAATTCCACAAAAGATTTAAGGTTTCAAAAGTATGTTCAATTATTCACTTTTCATAGATTGTGAATTTTCAGTTTTTCATTCTGTCTGCTGGTTATCTTTCTGTCTGCTACTTATCCAAATCTTCCTAAAGCCCCTCTTCCTCTGTCCTAATAAGTAGGCGTGGTTAGAAACATTTTGAGTTTGAAAATGAACAGAGGGAGATTGAACATTTGATATTTTGTCTAAAAAAAAATGAAAAAATGAAAATTTGAAAATTGAAATATTGAAATGAAACTTAGAGGAAAGTTAGGGGATTCTTTTTTTAATCTGATGGAAAGGATCTGGGAGAAAAGGAACTGTGATGATATTTATATATTTATATGAAAATATGTAAAAATAGAGTAAATGGAAATAAGGTATGATAGAAAAATGAATTATTGAGCATAATATGGGTGAAAACATTGGGGATATTTGATTATTTGATGGTAGAAAATGAGACCTGAAAATGAAAATTAGAAATAAGAAGTACCCCCAAAAAAGGGTGAAACATTGAAAATTGAAAATATGAAGTAGGCCAAAAAAAAGTGAAAAATTGAATGGACGCTTTATACCCTCACCCTACGCCTTAGGGGTATTATTTAGGGAGATATGAGTATATACATATATATCTATAATATATTTTTTGTATTCAATGTAACTTCGCATATACCAAGGTTTGTCTTCTTGAACTATGATAGGTTTAATATCCAGTATAAATTAGGGTGTTATTTGTAAGTTGTATAACTGTTCCCAGGATATTAGCTAGCTCCATCTGCAGTCTATCTCTGCCCAGACTGCACGTCCAATACATAATATAGTTCTGTATTATGAAAAGACATAATACTCGCGTGAAAGGATGTTCTTTATCATTATCCAATGTGTATGTGTTAGAAAATTCATCTGGAAATCCTAGAAAGTTCTGGCGTCATATAAATAATATAAGTGGACTCTGTAGAAATAAATGTAAAAGGAATGGATTGACTGAACTGAAGGATGAATTTGGTAATACTTTACAAGGTATTGATGCAGCCAATTATATGAATCAATTTTATGTTGAAGCTGGTCCAAAATTGGCTAGTTGTTTCAATGACACTTGGGATAAAGATGATATAGGTACCGATTGTGATTATAATTTTCATTTTTCTTTTATAACAGAAGATGAAGTTGTTAAATGATATTGATGTATGTAAATCTAGTGCTGTTGAAAACTTAAGTACGAGACTACTAAAGGATGCCTTTAAAGATATGAGTCTAGAATTAACTTATCTTTTCAACAAATGTATTGAATCGGAAACCTTTCCTGATGACTGGGGAATTGGATATGTAACACCGATTCCAATAGTAAATCCCCAACGGATTGGCGTCCAATAACGCAGATAGCCTTGCCCGGAAAACTTTTGGAAAGGATTATGCATAATCAGATCTATGTATATTTTTCAGAAGATAATTTGTTGTGTGGTCAACAGTATGGGTTTAGAGCTGGAATGAGTAATTCAATGGCAATCTTTGATGTATTGACTAAACTGTAAGAAAACTGGAATAATGATTTATTCAGTGGGTGTGTATTTATTGTCTTATCTCGTGCTTTTGATTCGATCGACCAAGATATTCTTTTAAAAAATTACCTAAGTACGGCTTTGATTCAAACTTATTATCTTATATGAGAAGTTATGTAAAACATAGGCGGCAATGTACGAAAATTGAGGATAAGGTATTAACAGAATTACCCTTGTTATATGGTACTGCTCAGGGTTCGATAATGGGACCTTTACTGTTTATTATATATATGAGTAACTTATTCAATAATCTGGATAATAGGGAAAATATCTTTATGTATGCAGACGATGCACTGATTATAGAAAATGGTAGCTTGATACATGAGTGTCTGTGAAACACTCAGCATGAAATGAATAACCTTGTGTCTTGGTATGAGAAAAGTAAATTGACTGTAAATAAGAAAAAGACTAAAACTATGTTAATAGAGCATAAAAAGGGAGATGTCTCTGATTGGAAATTTTTTATTGGAAACATGAAAATGGAGTGTGTACATAAATATGAGTATCTGGGCCTATGGCTTGATGATAAACTAACAATGAATGAGCATATAGAATGTGTGTATAAAATGGTAAGTTGTCGAATAGGTATCTTGTGCAAAATTAGAAAATGTATTTCTGAGGATACTGCTTTAAAAATATTTAAGGTCATGATACGCCCACACTTTGACTATGTGGATTTTGTAGTTGATTTGAGTACTCAGGAAAATGTGGCGAAGTTGGAGAAGTGGCAAAATAAAGCAACGAGGGTGATAGAATATTGTAAAAATCACTTAGAATTATGTAAAATTAAATTCTTACAACAGAGATATGGTATGGAACCCTTGACTCTCCAAAGGGATAGGAACTTATTGAAAATTATGTATAGACAAAGTAAAAATAAGGTAAAAATAAAGGAGTGTAGGCCAAGGGTTACATTGTGTAGTAAGAAAAAGGTGAAGTTTAGGCAAAATTTCACGAAGATAAGTAAAATTCAGAGAAGTCCTCTCTGTAGAGGAATACAATTATGGGATTGTTTACCCCATGAAATTCAAAATGAGAAAGATGAGCGCAAATTCAAACTGTTTGTGAGAAAATATGAATTTAAACAAACTTAATATAACTTACATGATTGAATTATGTAATGTATTAATTTAGATTTCATTCTGATGTGTACGATTATGTCTTTATCCACTCTATGAGCTAAGTGATGATGAACCTAAATTTGCAAGATCGTATGTTATGTTATTATCATATTGGTATTTGCTCATTAATAATTATAGTGTATATATCATGGGTATGTTTTGCTGAATTCTTTGTCTTTGATACCAGGTCCCATATCTTCGTAACTAATTTGGCTGATCAGGGAAAATTTGATCAGGGTCCCATGATCAGAAATTCTGTCTATCATGAATAAATTTTACAAAAAATAATTCCTCTTTGACACTATTTTGCAATAACACAATAAATTTTGATAAAAGGCAAAATCACTGATCATGGGACCCTGATCAAATTTTCCCTGATCAGCCAAATTAGTTACAAAGATATGGGCCCTGATCAATATGTAATATGTCGATTCTGTTGGAAGATCTTGTACCTACAGAAAACAGTGAAAAAATAAATAAAAAATGACAACATCTCTTGATGACAATGAACAATCCAAAGGGTAGGATCTGCTTAACCACACTCAGCCAACACTCCAGGCAACTACTCAGTCTATCAGCTTCAATTCCAACTCCAGAACAAAGTATGGACTGACTATCCGTGTCAGTACATTTTTTCAGCCAGCAGAGTTTGATGTTAATGATTTATAACAAAATGAATAAGATGAAATAAAAATTTAATGGTGAATAAACTGCCTTAGCATAAGTGTATATTTCAAATGACCCGACCTAAATATTCTATGTCATTCGACTAAAACCTTCTATGGACGTCAATGTCACATCTTTTTCTCAATAATAACTTTAAAGTTTTTCAAAGCATCATGAAGTAAGATAAATTATTATAAGAATCATATGATCTTTCCTTTCAGGACAGTGTTGTAACTGGCCAGCTGTTTGCCAAGATATACTACTAACTCGCGGTGCACCACGGTATGTTTTTTTCCTCAAACATCTGTCAACAACATTATGACTCATCTCCTATATAACTTTTGTTCCATAATTATATTGCGTGTTAAACAAGGAAAATAAAGCTAACAAAGTGTGTGTGGATAGGATATTACTGTGATGCTTGTACTATATAATAGGTTTAAAGGAATCTATATATGCCAAGAGGTGGGGGTATAAAACGGCCATTCAATGTTTGAGCACTTTTTGGCCACATCCAATTTATAATTTAACAAATTTTTAAAATAATATGTACACATAAAATAGCCCCTCCTTACTCCTTAACAAAGTATCAAAGTTAGTTCTATCTTGCTCAATTTATACGAATTTTATGAAGGGAAGGATGAGTAATTTAGTGGGGGAGGAGGAAGGGGGATGAATAGGGGTTTGTGAAAATCAGAATTAACAAAATTGAAAATAAAAGGAAATTGAAAATTTGAAAATTGCATGCACAGTTCAGGAGGTAAATTGAAAATTGGGATTTGGTTTTTGAAAATTAGGAATAGAACTTAGTGAGTAAATTTGATGAATGCTGTTAATCTAGAAAGAGGTTTTTGAACATGAATAGGACATTATAGTGGATAAGGGAAATATAAAAGTATGAGAGAAGAAATTGGGAAATTTGAATTTGGGTAAAAAAAAAAAAAAAAAATTGAGGGTGGACGGATTTGGCCACTGTATACACCGACCTGGCCAAGATGGATAAAGACGTGAAAATTCAATTTTCCTTCTATATCAGGATTCCAGCCCTATATCTTTACTATTGCCCCACCCTCTCAAACGCTAGTGAATTAAAGAGCTCTTATTGCCCCACAGGGAAAAAGAATATCGAAAAGGAAAAGAATATTGTTCATTGGTATTGTAGAAAATGTTTTACGCTTTACAATATTGCAAAATTTGAGTGAAACAATCACCCATCTAAAAAGATATTACACTTTTTGCTACTTTTTATAATATTATTAGAAAACTTACTTTTTTGATAAAACGTATTAACTTATTCAGTTCATGCAGTATACACTAGATGACATATCATCCTACAGTGGTGGGAAATACAAAGCTCATAATGAATATACATATCTAACCATGAATGTACAAATTAATAGAATGAATTCATGATAGAAAATTAAATTATCACTATGCGAAACAATTATATCAAGAAAGATGATACTTTTTCCCATGAATTCTGATCTTAAATACATTTTCTATGTTGCCATAGCCATACAAGGGGTACATTAAACAATGCTGCCAGCTACTTATATTTGTATGAACCATATCCAACTTATTTTCTTTGATATAAGGGTTGGCATGTCCTTCAGGTAAAGGTGATTCCCCATTAAATTTTCTGTAGTATGTGCTAAGATAAAATGTTTAAGATACGACACTCAGTGTAGAACAGTTTGTTGTAAGTGCTACATATTATCTTAGCATTATATGATCGTAAAATCACTTTGGTGTGAAATGCACCCCTAGTGTGTAAAAGGTATAAGATGATTATGAAATACTTCCCCGTAAGGTATAGAAAGCTACCCACTTAAATCAAAAGGATTGCCAGTCCCAATTTTGTTTTATTCTTCAAAATTAGTTATTTGTTCATGTTTTAGCAGTTTCTGTTGGATGAGGTTTTCTAAACGCTGAACATGCAAGGCACCAGAAATTCAGAGTAAATGTTGGCTTGTTAGTGTTTTTTTACAAAAAAAAAAAAATATCTAAATGTCTCACAGCCAAGTTCCGTCCCCCCCCCTTTTTTTTCAAAACCACTTCATACAAGTATGATCTTCCAGCAGTATAGGTATTAGTATTACATAGTAAAGACCACAGTAAACACCGTAATGTCCCACAGTAAACACCGTAATGTCTCATAACATTGTGCACTGCTGTACAATCGGCGCATGCTTCTACGCATGTGTCTATTGCCTCATACGTGTTTTCTGTGAACATAAGATGATCTTGTAGATCTAGCATATTATTCTACTTTGAATATAGATACAGCTGTACAACGATGATGACAACCATTGCAGTGGAGACAAGGTATGTATAATGTACAGACATACAAACAATGACAAGAACTGGTGTTGCCATTGTGCAAAATTTTTGGTCAGAAATCTGTCATAAAACAACCAATTCCCTAGAAAATATAGCTAACAAAGTCAGATATTGGTTGCTCGCAATCAGAAAAATGTGTCGCTTGGAGGACCGACAAAGTTATTGTATGGAGAAAACGATAATATAGGGATGATAAAATTATTGGATGGGACATTTTTTTGTCAATGTGAATGTAATTGTATCAGTGTGAATAATTTTATCACCCCTTGGTCATCATTTTCTCCATGCGATATCTTTATTGGTCCTCCAAGCAACACAATTATCAGCTACGGCGAATGGGCCTTCAGTGGGAACACCAATTCTGGTTGTTTTTGACCAGTTCTGGTTGTTTTTGACCAGTTCTGGTGAATACTCGGGAGAAAATCAATAACTTAACTAATATATAAGGGCAATGATCTGCGGTTAAGAGGAGAGCAAGTCGATACACATTTGGATCAATTCAAGTCTTAGGGATTCGGGGGTTTGGATAGCTATATACGTGACATCTGGTGACTAGAAGAGGAACTGTACTGTTTGCATTACCGTATGGAGTCGTTATTGAGGAAGCTTGCCTCCGGGTGGTGTCTGTTTGTGTACATAGGATAAAGGCATTTGTAACTACACCGGCTATTGTGAAGCAGTTGATATCCACTAACAAACTTGACTCTCAACCAAGCGTTGTCTCAACCAAGCGCCGGTGGCTCACTAGTTTTGAAATGAATGCTGATTCTAAAGGCTTGCTGATGACAAATGATGCTACAAATGCAGTAAAGCAGCGTAGAAGGGCCATGTTATTGCACTGTGCAGGGCCTGATGTGCAAGATGTTTTCACCACATTAAACAATACTGGTACTGCCACTCAGTATGACAGGGCAGTGGATGCACTAAATAACTAAATAACTATTTTGTGCCGCAAGTGAACACCACCTATGCAAGGCATCAGTTTCAACAAACTACCCAGAAAAAAGGGGAAACCGTACAGCAGTTTGTGACAAGGCTTAGGCAGATCGCGAAAGACTGTGGTTATGGCAATGAGACTGAAAATCAGATTAGGGATGAGGTTGTTTGTAAGTGTTTGTCCAAAGACCTTAGACGCAAGTTGTTAGAGGAGAGGCCTACCTTAACATTACAACAAACCCTTAGAATAGCCGAGCAGTGTGAGCGAGTTGAAGAGCAGTTAGCACTCATGCATGTTGGTGAAAAAGTTGAAAAAGTTGAATCTGTGAACAAAATTACCCAAAAAAAGCGGTGCAAAGTTCAAACCGAAAAATGACTATAAGCAAAAGAAAGGGCAAGAATGTTACAGATGCGGCCAGACAGACCACTTCGGCAGAGACCCCAACTGTCTGGTGAGAGGTAAGACTTGTGGTAAGTGTGGTCTTGATGACCACTTTGCAAAAAAGTGTAAAACTAAGCAAAAGCCAAAAGGTCGTGTAAACACTTTATCTGAAGGGGCTGAGAAATCTGACTTCGCATTTCATGTATCTAATGATAAGTATGGTATGATGCAAGTAAATGTTGGAGGGGTTCCTGTTGATGTGTTAATCGATAGTGGTGCAAGTACAAATATCATAGATGAGCAGACTTGGGAAATGTTTAAGTCGAAAAACATTAAGTGTACTTCTTCGGCTAAAAATGAAAAGTTAAAAGGTACTTTCAAATGTCAAGTTAAAGTAGGAAAGGGTTGTACTGAGGCAGAGTTTCAAGTAATCAGAGGTAAAGGCATCCCTTTAATCTGTAAGCAGACAGCCATAGAGCTAGGCGTTCTTAGAATAGGGGTAGACATTGCCACAGTCTCAGACAAACAGTCCCTCTAACTACAGTACCCGAAAGTGTTCACCGGAGTAGGGAAACTAAAGACTAAACAAGTGATGCTACACATCGATCCTGAGGTGAAACCCATAGCACAACCACTGCGTCGCACCCCGTTTAATCTGCGCGACAAGGTGGAAAGGAAAGTTTAAGAATTGTTGACTGCCGATATAATCGAACCTGTTGATGGTCCAACACCGTGGGTAAATCTGATAGTCGTAGTTCCAAAAAAGAACTGTGACGTTAGAGTGTGTGTTGATATGAGGCGAGCAAATGAGGCGATAATCCGGGCCGACACCCTATCCCAACTGTTGGTGAGGTGTTGCAGACCATAAATGGGTCTAAGGTGTTTAGTAAGCTGGATCTTCGTCAGGGGTACCACCAGTTAGAGCTGTCGCCTGAATCGCGTGAAATAACTACTTTTGCGACACATGCTGGGTTATACCGATACAAATGCCTTATCTTTGGTGTAAACGCGGCCAGTGAGCAATATCAATATGAGATATCGTCGGCACTTGCAGTGATAATGTTAGAAAAATTTAGCATGTGACAATGGCGCATTCCCTATCAATTTTACAGAGACATTTTCACCCTAATGCGCCATTTTTGGTTCACTTTGATTAAATAAAAATTCCTAATGTGCCATGGGCGCATTGATCTCAAAACTAATGTGACATTTATAATTGTAATGCGCCCAGGGCGCATGGCGCGGCCCTAACATTTTCACTGCACTTGCTGGTATTGAGGGTGTTGAGAACATCCCGGACGACATTATTGTGCACGGTGCGGACCAGGAAACCCACAATGAACGTTTACACCAGGTGTTCAAACGACTTGAGAATTGTGGACTTACCGTGAACGGTGAAAAGTGTATGTTTAGCATCGACCAACTTGAGTTTATGGGGATCATGCTATCCGGAAAGGGAATTGGTCCGACTGAGGAACGTGTGCGAGCCTTGGTTGAGACCAGAGAACTGGAAGATGTGACTGAGTTGCGTAGTTTCTTAGGCCTTGCGAACTACAGCAGTAGATTTATTCCTCAGTCCTCGACATTGTCTGAGCCATTGCGAAGGCTGACAAAGAAAGATGTTCTATTTGTATTTGGTCAGGAACAGAAGGAAGCATTCAATGCGTTGAAACAGAGCTTGGCAAAGGCCAGTACTCTGGCATATTTTGACAAGGACGCTCCGACACAGGTCATAACTGATGCAAGTCCGGTGGGACTCGGTGCTGTGTTGGTGCAAAAACAAAAAGGTGAACTGGTAGCTGTGCGCTATGCAAGCCGTAGCTTGTCAGATGTTGAGAAACGGTACTCCCAAACAGAGAGGGAAGCCTTGGGACTTGTGTGGGCATGTGAGAAGTTCCACCCGTATGTGTATGGAATGAAGTTCGACTTGGTGACGGATCACAAACCGTTAGAGGTGATTTATGGTCCCCGTTCAAAACCGTGTGCCCGAATTGAAAGGTGGGTACTTCATCTCCCTGGCAAGAAGAACATAGCTGACCCTTTGTCACGTCTGGTGAGTGGTAAAGCAGTGCCTACAGAGTACCACCGAGAAGCAGAGGAGTATGTGCATTTCGTTGCAGTGAATGCGATACCTAGTGCCTTAACGACGCGCGAAATTGAGGAGGCGTCCTCTATCGACGAAGAACTGTGTGAACTCCGAAACGCTATTACCACAGGTGACTACTCCAAGTGTAAACAGTATATATGCCGATAGCCAGTGAAGTGTGTGTGATAGGTCAACTCGTGCTGTATGGGACCAGGATAATTCTTCCGAGCAAGCTGTGTCCGAAAGCACTAGCCTAGTAGGGACCAAGCAGAAGCTGCGTACTAAAGTGTGGTGGCCAGGTATGGACAAAGCTGCTGAGAAACACTGAAGGGCGTGTCACAGATGTCAACTGGTGGCACGACCTGATCCGCCCGAACCTATCCGTTCCACCGCACTACCCGAAGGTCCCTGGCATGACCAGGTTGCTGACTTGATGGGTCCCCTACCATCAGGACACAACTTGTTAGTGGTGGTTGACTATTACAGTCGCTACTATGAGGTAGAGGTACTCCAGTCGACAACAACTGAGAAAGTAATTGACCAACTTGAGGACATATTCAGTAGGCACGACTTACCTGTGACATTAAAAACTGACAATGGGCCGCAGTTCCGATCTGAGGAGTTCAGGGCCTACTGTGTTGAGAATGGTATTGTGCATTGCAAGGTGACCGCTAGAGGGGCACAAGCGAATGATGAAGTTGAGCGTCAGAACCACTCGATTCTCAAAAGGGTTCAAATCGCTCATGCACAAGGTATGCCTTGGAGGCAGGAGTTGCAAAAATATCTAGCCTCTTATCACGGACTCGTACATCCGACTACAGGGAGAAGTCCGGCAGAACTGTTATTTGGTCACAAGATGCGTGGAAAACTGCCCGACTTTGATCTCTCCAGCAGTGCTCAGAGGGAGGACCCTGGTGATCTTGAGGTTCGTGATAGGGACAATGAACAAAAGGCAAAAGCGAAAATGTATGCTGATGTGAACCGTGGGGCGCAGTATTCCGATGTGCGTCTCGGTGACAAAGTGCTTGTGCAACAGGATAAGACCAACAAGCTGACCACTAACTTCAACCCAACCCTGCATACAGTGGTCAGTAAACAAGGAAACGGTCTTGTGGTGGAGTGTCCTGAAGGTGTGACTTATTCTAGAAATACCACCCATGTCAAAAGGTTTGTGGGAGACGAAACCTCTGGCGATCAACCAACAGCGATTGAGACTGCTGTTAGGGAACCAGTCCCACCCCCGGTGACTGTTCTGAGCCCCATTAAGCCTCAGCCTCATGCTCGACCTCAGAGAGAACGCAAAACCCCACAAAGGTATGATGACTATATCATGGACAAATGAAAAGTGTTTGATTGATGTTTTGTATTGAAACATGTATTTGATTTGTATTGTATTGTGTTGCATACATGCATTGTGGTTAACATGTGGTTTCAAAAAAAAAAGAGTGATGTCATGTTCTGTGGCGGGAAACCCAGACTAGCCTGCCACCTGGTGTGAGTCTTTGTAACTAAAGAGTAGAACTCCCTAGTCAAGGAGGTCAATAAAACTAGCTCCAGTTCCAGTAGTTTACGGCCCAGAGTTGTGTTGCTTGAATGCAGTTTAGATTCTCAAATATGACATGAAATCTGACAAATGGCTTTATAGTAAAATTCCATAGGAATAGTATTTGAAGAGAAGGAATTAAGCTTTCAGAACCTGAAAGAATTTTCCAAACATTCCAGTTAGAACCAGAGATATGGTCATTTGAATAGTCCAGCATCAATAATCATTAGAAAATAATAGAATTGCAATTGAGCAACCTTGTAGTGATGAACACAGAGTTTATTTTTGCCTTATTTGTTCAAATTCATAGACATTTGTTAATTTGTGAAAAAGTATATGATTTTCAAAATGTCATAACTTTGGTTTCATTTATGATAATTACAAACTGTTTATTGTGTGCAAATACACAAAACCTTTTTTGTTCTCTTTGGAACAAATAAAATCAATATTTCACATAATGCCTGTTACCATGGAAACCTATAATTGAAAGGTTATTAGCATAATGCAGATATTACCAACATAGACAAGTATGACTAATTGGCAGGATGCCAGTATTTGGAATGTTTTCATCTAAATTACATTTAAAAAAATCATACCAGAATAATCTAGAGAAAATTTGAATTTTAGGCGTTTTCAAGACTAATTTTCATATTTTGGACAATATCTCTGTAATTATGAATCATAGAATGGCATATTCAGCAGTGAAAGGGTTAAGTATAGACAATTCGACGACTGAAGTGATAGCAGTTCCCCCCGTTTAATAGGTAAACACCCTAAACAAACTCTAGTGTTCAAATCGATTGAAAGTTAAGTGCCTGTTATCTTTATTTTCCCTCTGCAGCACAATTGATTGCACATCCCCAACTATGATGGTAAGTAAAAAAACGTTTTAATTTCTGAGACCATAATCTTGCGCATGGAGGAACGTTTTTTCAGAAAATAATCATCAAAATGGCATAGCTATCCATTGGAGACGGCAATGTATTTAGGCCTATGCATCATGTCTCCCGTCATGCATCTTGGCATTTAAGGGAAATCAGGTTTAGACAGTCTACCTGCTTGAGTGTCCTCGAATACCAGATTATCCATGATTGGTAGAAATTTCTGTGCTTAACCTTAGCCTTGTCTACATAATTTCCCAGTATGCATCTTGATCTAGGCTAGTCTGCGGGTGAGATAGAGAAACCTGTATTAGTGAGAGATTCACGAATAGATTGGAAATGCAGCTCAAATTAAATACTTGCATCATGAGACGGACTGTTTAAGGCCGGATTCCACCATTCCGTGTTTTGGTCCAGAGAATGGCGATGTTGGCTTCCTTCCCAAAGATAGGCATATGGAACAGTGGAATACATCCTAAAGCCCGTTTTCCACTAGGGAAGAGTAAAGAAATAAAGAATGTCAAATATCATGACATTGGGTGCCAAACATTGCAAGAATGTTCATTTCAGATATGAAAGATCATAAAGGCCATAGGGCCTATTCCATAACAAAGTGTTTAGTTCTAGATTCTGTTATTTTGCTCCATTTTCTGCAGATCTTAGGCATTTCTGCCTTAGGTTGGGCAAACTTGCCTGAGATTGGTATGTGGAATATACACTAAAACATTATTGATCTTTAGCATCCCAAAAGTCATGGGTAATCCTACTGATAGCAACAACACAATGGAAATTATCGGAGGTGCTCCTCACGATCTTTCATAATTATCTGAAATGGACACACTTGTGATGTTTGAAGCATATGGACTAGACCTAATTTTTGTCTCTTTACAGTGAAATACAGGCTTCACCAACATATTAGTAACTATCGGGAGCTCTAGGCACAATGTTTAATTAGAGTGTTTATTCAGGTATATTCCATCTAGAGGATATTAGCATGACCTCCCAAATTTATGAATGACTGTCGATGTTTTGTATTTTACTAAACATCCATATAATTTCTAGAAATATTGTCCCAAAGACCATAAAATTATTGCAGAATCGGGCAACGCTTTTCAACTTTGGCATTCCAAGAATCACAAGCCAAGGATTGCGAGTATTCCACTAGCAAGAATACAAAATGCCAAAGATCATGACCCTTGGTTACCGACCATTGGAAGGATGCTCACGCATTAAGGATCGGGAGTAAGTACTCCTGATATTTACCAACATGTTGGTAACAATTAGTAGGAATACTCGTAATCTCTGCCTCGCAATTCTTGGATTGCAAAAGATATCCAGTTTTTAGGGTGTATTCCATATGCCAATCTTAGGCAAGGTTTGCCAAAACTGCCAATCTCAGACAGAAATTACTAAGATCAACCACAGGATTCTGAAACAACATCATGCAGTGGAATACAGCCTTTAGCAATATGTTGGTAATTATTGAGAGTAGAGTTCTTGACAATTATGTCTGAAATGAGGATCCGCACGATATTTGGGAAACAAGAACCACGACATTTTTTGTTTCATCTTAGTGGTATAGGGCTTAAAGCATGAGTGTCATCGGTGCAAGTTTGTAACATACATCAACATTTTCAATATCCTGATTCGTACGTAATGTAATGGACTCGTTTCACATGGCAACCTCTATCGATCTTGATGATTTTTGTTTGATTATTGAAACAGACATTGCAATAGAGGTTACGCATGTGATATTCCAAATTGAAGTGATTTGTATGGTGTATTTGATTATCTAATGGAATCTATACTAACGATAGGATCAGCATCAAGAGAGGTAGGCTGCATATGTCAAACATCTTTAGCTTACCTCGGATAAAATGGCGAATCCAGAGGAGGCGTGGGGGGGGGGGGGCACGCCCCTTTCTTTTTTTTAGGAGAACTTAGCGTTTTAATGTAAAATTCGGCCAAAAAGTCAGCGAAAAGTTTTTCCAATACCGCCCCCCCCCCCCTTTTTTTCAAAATACTGGATCCGCCAATGCCTCCCTTTATTTACTTACAGTTCCAGAGAATAGAGTTCCGACATTTAACGCGCGTCATCTGTAATATCTTGAAGATCAGATACATCTGAATAATATTATATTCAATAAGCATATCAAAAGAAATAATTTGGGACCTGTGTCATGTCTTTGCATTCAGGTTAAGAAAAGTAATGGAATTACCTAATGGTGAGAACCCGCTGAGCAATCCAACTTATCCAATCCAGTTAAAGTAATCAAGAAGAGTCGAAAAATGTCAAAAATAGTGGAAAACAACCAGAAATGGTGTTCAAATTGTGCGGTTCAACCAAAAGCCTATCCAAAATTGTTCTTTCGCTCGGAAAATATCTAATAATGTTACATATTAGTCGCTAGTGACCTCTAATTCGGCCGAAATCTTAGCTGCATTGCTCAGTGAATTCTACCTTTTGAATATCGGGATATGAGCTGCCGAACCCCATTTTCTTCTTCCTGTGTTCTTTTTATTGTAAACTTACTTGTGCTCAATAAACAATGACCGATGAACCCATAACAAATGGACTGCAATCCGATGAACCCATAACAAATGGACTGCAATCTGGCTTTTACGTTGGCCGTGGGTAACATCGACTGTATACCAAATTTACATTTTTAAATGTAGGCTATCAATACCTGCCCGTGCAGGGAGCTGCCTCGGAAGATGCAGTTAACCATGGACCGATGTGTAGATTATTTGAGAGAAAATCCACCAAGTCTAGTCGAACTTGGGGATGCATCCTCAGAAGCGGAAGGCAAACCAAAGTATCATGCTGAACTCTACACATATTCATATGTAAGCCAATATAACTCGAGCAATCTGGAATGTGATAATATACACACCCGTTAATGTATTGCTTCATGTTCATTTCTAAAGTAGAATAGGTTTAACCTTTGATAAATCATGAATGAGAAATGTTTGATAATGTACATCAACCTGTAATCTATCGAAGTTTATTTAGTAAATTATTAATTGGAAAGATGTTCTTTCCATACAGATAGCCTATATCGCAGTCCTGTGGTCAACATACGAAATGTTTGGCCATAATAGATGAACCTGTATTCTATCGAAGTTTATTTTGAAGTTATTAATTGGAAATGTGTTCTTTCCATACAGATATATCCCGGTCCTGTGGTCAACCTGCTAGCTTTTGGTCCGATAGCTTTGATTTTACCGAGATACAGAATACAAAGTCTGAAAATAACTGATATTGACGCTTCTTCAGCAGACATCTTCATTCGACTCCCTGAACCTAAGGTAAACACACAAACCAGGAAAATAATTTAGGTTACTTATATCAAGAGCAAATCGAAAAGTTCCATGTGTCTTTCTTCTGAAAATGTCATACAATCGTGGAGTGAAAGCAATGTAAGGTCTGTAGAAAAATTATATGGTAGAATGGCGAAATTAAAGGAACTTTATACTTACAAAATGGTAGATACGAAGAAGAACATTTCTATGTTGAAAATTATATTTGAATAGAGCGGACACGAGTGAAATAGTATAGACATAAAATCATACTACGTGATAGAGATAAAGTTGAATTGAAAAGGCCGGGGTTTGACATGTTTTTAGAATGTGCGTACGTTCCTGTACAAATCCAATGCCTATTTTACCCGAATAGGGGTCGGGAAAAAATTGCGTACGTACTTATTTATTGGCAGGCCCCTATTTGGATAAGTCGAGAGTGTTATTTACATACAGAGCATTGGTCCAGCTAGATGCAAAAGTGTATGTATAATGTTGAAACTCTGCCTGAAATTTATAGGGTAATAAAGGTAATGAATTTACACAATTTAATAATTTACAATTGTAAACAAAGATGATTGTGAAAACCATATCAAAGTAAATGAATATGTTACGATATCCTGATGTATAGATTATTTCATCTCATGATTGTTTTAAGTACATAATGATAATTATGTTTTTTGATGTATACTATATTATCACTGCCACTATCACTATATATACTATTATCATCACCGTCACTATGTTTTCCTACATCTGTCGGAAGAAATTTTCTTTGCAAAAGAGATGGTTGAGTTCAATGAAAATAAGTAGACCTTTCGGTACAAATGTTTCATCATTAGTCTCAAGCTGACTATAACCCTCAAATTTAAAAGTAATGGAGCCTCATTTGAAATTCTCTCGTTACTCCACGATACCCTCTCTATCAACTGTAGCCTTTGTGTATGATGATGTTTTGTAAAAGCAGGAATATTCTAAAACTTAGCTTATACATGTACTATGTTCACTGTAAACTAACTTGCCCGTTTTAGCATTATTACTGTGTGCATGGATTAAACAAACTATTCCACTTTCAGAAACTAGCCATAACGAACCAGACACTAACTGTGCTGTCAGATCGAGATCGAGAAATGCAGATAAGAACATATTTTCAAAGGTACGTTTATTTTCTAATTGACTAAATCATATAAGTTCGTTGTAAGAGAGCTTTCTTACAAGCATAAGTATATACCTTAATGGTCATCATTATATTGTGATGACCATTGGATAATAAAAAGAAATCACGTATACCATGTGAATAAATATCCCAACGGTTCTATATGGAAACACAAATACAGTTATAAGAAACATGTTCCCTTCCCTGCGTCTTCATGCAATTTAGTAAAATCGGACAATATCTAGGGGTAAGAGTTCTCCATTTTCTCCTGGATTTTCAGTTTCCTAAGACAACTAGGCTTACTTTTGTACTGATGCAGATGGTCAGTCCATAGTTAGCTTAGCCATTGTAGAACCAAACATCTGGGCTAAGATTGTAAACTTTATTTGAACCACGGGTGAAGAGTGTAAGGGGTAGCATCACTGTGTATATGTGAGTACCTGTAAGCTGCAGCACTCAGCAGAGCGCTACTTGCTGTCAATGGTTAAGCACCTTGTAAAGATTGGTTCTGGAAGTAAGGTTCTGTTATGAAATTGAAGCAGATAGACTGGTAGTCAGGCTAAGAGCATTGGCTGGGTGGTTGAGCAGACATACCCCTTTGGTTGTTCATTGTCAACGGGAGTTCTTGCAACTGGTGTTGCATATTGGACTTAATAAACTTATTCCTTCCACGCAAGTGTTATGTCCTTCATAATGAGAAACTACATTATGGAGTTGACCTGCAGTCTGAATATAGTCAGACTGCCATTGGATCTAACTAATATCTATAGGGACTAAATCATAAACTAAATGTAAATACTACCCTATCATTTAATGGATATTAAACCTCTAGTAAACCTAAACTAAATTAAGTCTCTTATACCTCAAATCTCTTCTACAATATAGATCTACATGTACCATGTCCTTTTCCTACTTGACCCTATCAAACATCCCTAGTCTCTAGAGCGGTCACTGTTCTCAGGCATTTATCTCCCGTTATTTCCAGTTAGAATTGGAGACTGAAGCCTCCTCTGCCCATACAAGCCCCTCTTCCAGTTAAAACTGGAAATCAAGAATGTAGAGAGGAGCTGTGGTTTGGACCTGTAGTTCTGTGACAAGATAACCTGTATCATATTTTAGTGGTAAGGGGTGATAGCTGATATTTTAATGTTTTTCACAAAAGGGTGAACCACAATTAGGAATAATCCAAGATAAGAGCTCATATAAAAGATGACATTGTAATGAATTAATATCTAATATCAATTCTAGGAAAACAAATAACTGTACCGCCCTCCTTCTGTGTGTAAAACTGCTATTGCAAAAGGGTTTTTGACTTGGGCCATTTTTTTCATGAACTACACTCATTTCACAGGAAATGATCTTCCGTATAAGTTAAAAACAGTATTATGTATAAGTGCATGTATATAAATATTGTATACAAATGGCTTTATCATAGCTGTGGTCAGTATTTGGCTCTGCAATTATCAATTTCCGACTGACTTATAATTGATCTTGTGCAGACAGGGTAATAATATTTCCTTTTGATAAACTCTGCTAGAGTACAGATTGAGTTACATTGTACATAGTAGGTATGTCAGACATAACTGCACATTGAGAACTAATGGTATTCTGTGTAATGTACAGAAAAGGAGGCAATATCATTATTATTATTCTATTATTGGTGAATGAGGTAATCTCAGACTGGTCCATTTAAATGGAATGCATGCACCCAAATGATCTGAGAATTTTGAGGAAGTGAGCTGCTAGCCCTGCTTTTGAGTAGAGTGAACCTTACGAGTGCACTGCATCAGAAGGCATAGGATCTTGATGGAAGCATGTTCTGTGGTGGATAAGAATATAATAGGAACCATCTATGTTTTTTTTTCCTGAAAAGCTCACACATCCAAGATAGTGATTGTATGAGGACTATGATGTCACTGTACATGCCCAGTGGAAGTATACCATTACTCAAGTGATACTTTGACTGTTACACCTTGGATCTAATAAAGAGAATCCTCTCATTTGTGCTCTCCCTCATTTGTTCTATTGAACTATGAGAATGAATGAAAGAATTATTAAGAACTAAACAATCATCTTTAGCTAGTAAAACCCAATATGGTTCAAAGCTAGATATAAATCTACATCATAAATGCAATAAATTGCAATTGTGAATGATTATCGATATAAATTGATCACCAATATAACGCATGATAATGATGCCATATTATGACGTCACATACGGTACCAGCCTTGTGCTCGGCTGGTGTAGTGATTGGAGCCACTTGGTCAACCCAAACCACAACCTATTCCCTATTCCTCTAACTACCCCCTATCACCACACAACCAAACTGATTTTATTCAATATTCCATGAACAAAAGCTAGCGCGACACAAATAAGACCTGATTTGCGTCAGCTTCCTAGAATTTTGCTTATACAACACATACAAGTATTTTTTACATGGTTCTATACAGTTGCACTTAGCCTCAATTAGCCATACTGAATCTAATGCGACTGTGACGTAAGCATTCAATCCCACGGGATAAAATGGCTTTGTGCCTAATATCATATAAACAATTAAATAAACAATTAAACAAGCTATAGCTCTTGATAAACTTTCATTAACTTCTGTGCAATAGAAATCACATATATGTGTGTATTTTCAGTAAGGGTTGTGGATTCCTGCCTGGTGTAGAGACTGACTTACTCAACACACCCGGCATACTGACTCGTCAGTTGGCCATGGACATGTGTGCCTGTAGCGAAGGAGTATCACAGAATAATCCGGCGAAGGTAAGCAATTTTCTCGTGTGACAAATTTGCAATCCGTGTGCACTTTGCTATTTGGCACAAAAGCGTTTATCGACACCATAGATTATGTATCCGACATACCCAATTATTTTTATGTCATTCATCAAATTAAGTATCATACCCATATTACTATCTCTATAGAGCGATTATCATGGAAGGTGAAACCAAAAAATTTATAGTCTCGTAGGTATCTGCTTTGTATTAAAATATTTGTCATTTTCCATTGCAGGTGAACGTATTGTGTGACACAATTTATGTAAAAACGAACGACTTTGATGATTTTAAGAGCATTTTTGAAAACCTTTGTCCTGCGTGCCTGAATTACATACTGGGGAAGGAGTAAGTACATCGTTTTACTTCTAATAAGCTGCGTCCCATAGCCATAGTACTGTGCTGATTGTAGGGTGTATTTTCTTTAGAGCAGATTTGTTGTCTTACACTGGAAGATGGTTAAAACTATCTTCAATCGCATCGGTCAAAGGGTTTCCCCTTCATGAGAGGGAAACGTGGTCATGTGGGGCTATTTAACTAAGTACAACGTATGTGTGAACATGAAAGGTAACTACTTAACAGATATAACCACTTTAATTATGTATTGAGGAAAGTAAAAGAACCCCCATATTGCCTCGGTAAAGCTTGATATGACTCTGGCTGTGAGATAGGGTGTAAAGCAACCAAATTTTAACCACCCTACCAACCTCTGAATCAACCACAACTATCAGTTTGAAAATACGTAAACGCAATACTCTTCACAGACCGAGCTGGAGGGATCAGCTGCTGGCAGACAGTGACCTACGACCCATGGCGTGTGATAAAATTGGCAGCAGTTTCATCTTACCTCCGGCCGTATTGTCAGAATGGAACTCACGCTGCAACGAACCGTCGCAGGTTTGTATCGATAAAGAAAAAGCTGAATTGTTTCATTCTGTGTGACACGGCTATCATCTTAAGGTCCAGACCTAATATAAATTTACATAGTTGACCGAAATTATGTATTTTAGATGCTACAAACTGTGGTAGAGGCTGCTTGTAAATTCCTGTTCTTTATTTAGACTTCTATGTCTGTAAGTTTTTTTTAATCAATAGGGGCCTTCCGTTAAGTATGTAGGGTAGGGTGGGGCAAGACGCCCAGGTGGGGTAAAACGCCCACCCCCTCTAACTTTGCATAATTTACTATTATAATAAAAGTGAGATCTGAAATTAACTTCATATGGCTATATTACTTTATAGATGTTATATTTGAATGTATATATACATGATTAAAAGAATTATGAACATTTTTATTTTTCAGGCCCTTACACAGTTAATTTTTGGCTTTATGAATTTATTTCCTAAATTTTCAGGGTCATCCCACGCTGAAAAATTGCATGTATTCAGAAAGTAACACCCTTTCTGATTGTAAGGGGATATAAAAAGATGTTATACACACATTTTCTTACAAGTCTTATACATTTCTAAATTGTGGGGCAAAAGGCCCACCCCAAAAATAGGCAAAATGGGGCAAGATGCCCATGGGCCTTTTGCCCCACACGTGGGCTTTTTGCCCCATATGGGCCTTTTGCCCCTCTTAGGATATATAGTATTTTTATGTGGGCCTTTTGCCCCACACCCCCTGGGCATCTTACCCCAACCCCTGGGCATCTTACCCCACACACCCTAGGGGTGGGGCAAAAGGCCCACTTTTTGAAAATTTGCTTATATCTTAACCCTATTCAAATAAAATCAATCATTTTTGTGTTATTTGACAAAAGGTCACTAGTTCTTTGATTTTATTTCTTTTCGTTTTTGATCCTACAGCTTAGAACTGAAATATTGGAATGCTTT
Organism: Lepidonotus clava; assembly: GCA_936440205.1. Taxonomy (NCBI): domain Eukaryota; kingdom Metazoa; phylum Annelida; class Polychaeta; order Phyllodocida; family Polynoidae; genus Lepidonotus; species Lepidonotus clava. The sequence goes on from OW387135.1 coordinate 30,350,893, forward strand.
CTTAAGGTGGGCGTCTTGCACCACCTTACCCTACCCTTCAAGGGGGGGGAGGGGGTCCGAGATTTTTTCAAATGTGCATACGTTTTAGTACGAATCCAATGCGTGTTTTTGCCCAAGGGTCGGTGGGGGTAGGGGGTCTGCGATTTTTTTAAATGTGCATACGTATTAAATGGAAGGCCCCATGCATACATAAATCCCTTAAAATAGGATGACTATCAGCAATCGTTTAGGATTGCACGTGGAATGTCGTCAAACACTTTTGTTTGGATCTGACAATACCCCACCTTCAATCCGAAGGCTCATTATACCATTTGTCAGCGCTATTAGCTATGCTTATCAATGTAGGTACCTCTGCAGGTCTCAGCATGTGGTGGTGTGCGGATCGCCCTACTGCCGTACCAGTCGTCCCGTCAGACGTCCTCCAACCTGGCCATGTGTAAGGCCGTCCTCTGTGAGAGGCTCTGCAGCCTCACCCGCCCCGTACTGGACACCATACGACGGATTCTGCGAACATCATTGTAAGTGGCAATAAAACCTCTAATTTGGGGGAAATTAGAGCAGATTTTAATGTTATTTTGCCCCCCCCCCCCCCCCCAAAAAAAAAAAAAAAAAAAAAGAAAGAAAGAAAGAAATCACATTTGTTGTAAGTTGTCCATTGACTCTCTTGGGTGGCCAACATTTACGGTTTAAAAGCCGCCAATAGCCTATATCAGAGAGTGACTGAGATGTATGACTTCATTGCCTAAGCACTACCACACCAAGTGACAGTTTCACTTAGAAGTTACCAACAGTACCCTGCTTGACAACAACTGTTTGTGTAGCAATCTGGGTTGTGACATTGATTAGGCCTATGGGATGTGATTTAGGTGAACTTGTGTTAATAGGGATATTGCAATGATAAGTATCCCTGTAGCCTATACAACTTCAAGATTGAAGAAGTCATGTTACACAATCATTTGCTTCAAGTCATTTTCATCATTTTGGTTTGTAAATAATGGAGCCTAATCCTATCGTATAAACAAAAACAATGTTTGATAATATAGGAAGCAATCTACATGTATAATGGGGTCAAGCACAATATCAGGAAATACATATTTGTGATTAGCTCATTAAAGACAAAATGTTGTCAAAACAATTACTCTTAATTCTTCCAGTACTGATGATGTGGGATGCCTTGCATATTTGGATGGCGTGAATAGACCTTTGACTGTAAGTATAAAGGCTGTTTATAATTCAGCGTATTGTAAGATTAAGAGCAAAATCCTCGTTCAATCAATCTGATGCGTTTTGTTTCATATTGAACATCTTCTGAGGAATCGTTTTCATTTTGAAGTAACAGGCGAAGACATTTTGAAAACAGCCGTACACCCTTAGGGGGAACCCACTAAGCGATTAAACTAAAATTTTGGTCGTTTCGACTAATTCTGGCATTCTAATTTCTGTCATAATGACCAAAACTGTTTAAAAGGGACCGAAAACTGTGTTCTCATTGACCATTTCGACCAGACATTTACCAAATAATGGTAAATCACTTGGAAAATATTAGATATTGGTCACTGGCGATCTCAAAATCAGCTAGAATTCCAGTTGCGTCGCATAGTGGGTTCCCGGCTTAACGCTGTTCGAACATATTCGGACACAATGGTAAACAATTTGATCTCTCAATTATCGTACCCAATCTAAGTTTCTTGTGGATTCAATTGTTGAATTTAATTGATTTTAATGTACCAATAACGAACACCATCAAATACAATGTTCTCTTCTGAATGTGATATTGGATTTTACCAAAAGGTCAAACCCCAGGTAGACGCTGCCACAATTAAAGGTAGCTGTGCCCTGAAGAGCAGAGTGATCAAAGAATCAAGAGACCCGATGACAGGACGAAAACGGAGACAAAGTACGTCATACATGCATGCTGCTAGTGCTAGTTAGATTAACCTATGGACTAAATGATAGAAATACAGGAATTCCATCGATATTGTAAACGGCACAGTTTGCACTGTAAGGCCTATGATATAGGTCTATAACTGTTTTGCAATGGTTGCGCAAGCCTCTCACACATAATTGGTTGATTGTATGCTAAAGCACTAGAAGTAAGATCAGATGAAATATGATATTGGGAAATCCACTTTTTCACTAGAGAGGGATTCGGCAGTTTTAGCCAAATAATCTATCATCATATGGCCCCTTATATCTTGAATCTACCATAGGTCATTGTTCACCATAGGTACATTCGTTGGTATTATAATTATGTATCTTATTTCTACCCATTGCTTTATCCGCATGACATTTGTATCGTTTTAACTAGATCTGAACATGTATTTTATTCATTTCCCGATCACAACTTTACATACATAATTTGTTCGTTCTTTAGCCGCTAATATAAACTGTGACGACATAAGAAATGACATATCCTACGGCATCAATCCATCTGACGTACTCGACGTCACCGTTATCACCGAACAAGTAGAGAGTGAAGACTTCCTGGAGTGTGTCAGGGAGACAGAACTGGGCGACTACCAGTGGGACCAGGAACAAGCCAGGGCCCTTTATGACTTAATCTTGAAGGTAGCTATGGTTATGCAGATGGAGTTTAAAAGCTGATGTGAATCTGCTATTTTCCTAACTATTTAGTCTCATAAATTGATTGTTGACACTTAACTGATTTAACTAATTTACGGCAGCGCTAAGATTGAAGGATAATATTGCGATGTAATTTCAATAATAGTTACCATTCCATCAGTATAATTATGTTGTAATATAGATAAATGATACTAAAATGAATATATAATATCATTTCACCAACATCGGAGAATATTTCAAAATTGAGTGTGCTGCTTAAAACAAAAATGATTTCATCTTTAATGTGACACAATGTGATTATCATGCTGTATTTTTCATGTACTTTTTCTAGAGTGGCTCCTTTGACGCAATTGAAAATTGGTCGTCGAATGACTTGGGCATCCTGGGCTATATCGGTCTAGCTTTCAGCCCAGAACAGCTTGACCAACTGAACGGTCTCACGCAAAGCATCTATGCCACCTTCGGGGCGGCCTACGGCTGGTCGCCTCAACAGGTAAAGTAGTATGAGTTTTTCCTATAAATTCTTAATTTTGACGCCTAGTTTGAGGTCGTCTTGCCAGATGGGGAGCACTTCCAGAGTGGGCTCTGTGCCTAGAATCCGATCCTGAAGTAAACCTACAAGGTGAGTATAGTATCACCAGAGTCCTGTCCTGGTATGGCCCAGGGTGAGTAGTATTACCAGAAGCCTGTTCCGGTATTGCCCAAAGTAAGTAGTACTACCAGAGTGGGCTCTGGGCCTGGCGTCCTATCCTATCCATACGATATGTGAGCACTACCACAAAGGGCTCTGTACCTCGAGTTCCATCCTAGTATGGCCCCAAAAGGTCGGTAGCACTACCAGAGTTGATTATGTGCATTGCCTCCTATGCTAGTATTGCCACACCAGGAGAGTAATGCATCAAAGTGGATGGTGGATGGTCCCAGTATGGCGCCACCAGGTTAGTAATCCACCAGAGTGCCTTTGTTCCTATATCTATAGTATATCGATCACCGCACTAGATGAGTGATACTTTGGGTACTAGGACGGGTTCTTTGTCTGGCTTGCTGCTTGAAGTTCATTTGTCCTTTCTCTTTATATTGTTAGTCACAGTTGCGTATATCTATTTGCAATCCCCTCAACCTCACGTCCTTTAATATCAGGGCCGACTATGCCCTTGGCGTGGCATATCATGCGCTATGCATGTTTGTTTATTTTTCCTATTTAGGATGTATTCTCAGTAAGTCAGGGCAATCAGTTAATCAGTCTATAGATGCACAGGGACCTTCACGACTCTTACCTCGGGCCATAATTGTCAAAATGCTTTGCATTGCTTAGAGTTAAACGTTATTGAAGAAAATAATTGCTTGTTTTTTGGTATTCGGATTACTGACAATAAACAATGTAACACTGATATTTAATAAATATTTTTCTATGTGTATTTCATATTCATACTGTTTTTGACAAATGGCAATGCTGATATTTGATTTCTAGCTGCGCGCATTGGCCCAGAGGTATCTAAGGGACAACAATATTGTGCCTGCACAACTAACGGGATTGCACCTGGCAATACTCAACCATCTTGTATGTGGCCTAACCAGAGAGCAAGTGAAGGCAATACCTCTCCTCGCTATACGGTATGATGTCTTTACAATTTAATTGTAAATGGAAGTGTTATTCATTTCCATAAGGCTAACAAGGTTTTTGGAAAGAGTCGAAAATGTTCGTCTAAGCCTACTTATAAAATTACGTATCTGAAACCAGCCGTTCCCATAGTAAAATATAGGCCCTAACGAGATTCACTGAATATGATTTTTTTTCTGTCATATACGTGTGTCTATAATACATGTATGTATGTTTGTATGAATGTATATGTATACATATATATGTACATACATACAAACATACATATTGCAAGTTTATCAAACCCCTCTCCCCTCCCAATAAAATGACGGAAGAGCCTTTAGCAGTTTAATGCCATAGCCTAGACCCACCTACAGGTGCTATTTAGCTACACCATGAATGGCGTATATTTCAAATATTATCAGCGTGACTGTTGTAGTAACTATTTTTATAGGATTAACCTGCAAAAAAAGTAAAATGGAAACATTGATTTTCTCATTCTTTATCAGAATGTACTACAGTAGGTATGAATCATAACTGTTGACTCTTGACCTTTCTGCAGTAACGTGACGACTATTATGGGGATGATGCGGCAGTGTGAAATCGAGGTGATTCAGGTGCTCACTGACCGCATTGAAGCCCTGCACGGTCCCCCCAGATATTGGAGCGAAGCCCAGTTCAGCGAGTACGGCATACTCCTAGGTACTTAACGTCTCATTACTCGGATTATAGGTCTATTATGAAATGCTTTGACTCCCTTTGCGTATTTGTATCTGACAGTAAACGATAATCCTTGTAGAGTTAGCGTTGAAAAATCTAAATTGCTATCTTGAACAGACCCAGAAAATCTTCACATTTCATATTCAGAGTAAACGTACTGGATCACAAAGTACACATGTATGTGTAGAAGGTCATCGTAATACGTATGATTTAATAGCTAGCTATTGACCAGAATAACTATATTGTAAGGTTACATACATGCGGTCCAATACTTTTGCTTGATATATGCAAGTGCAATAGCAACAAGCATGATTATATTCTAGAAAGTGACACGTATCACTTTGTTTTCATATGATTGATATATGTAATAGTAAAGTCTTGAATAACCTTTTCTTTTAGCCGGTCTCAGCGGAGAGGACCTGCGAAATGTTGGGCCGAAACTCGCAGATCACATCACTGTGCCAGTGATTAACCACATTCCGCCTGCAGAATTCAGGGTTAGAACCTTTACTCTTCACTGAACTGTGCCTATTGCAGTTTTTTCTTCTTTCTTTTTTTTAAATTTGTTTTAGAAACGATATCCTTTTTTTGCAGTAGGCCTATATATATCACTCAAGGAGTTACTCGAGGGGGTTAATTTATCCATTCCCCGTGAACTTCCCATCGCGTAGACTAGATACTAATGTGATGGATATGAATTAAGTATAATGGCCATCAGTTCTCCTTTTATATTCCATCACTTTGATTCCAGACACTTATGAAATCATATAACCACTATCTAATAGCATTAGCTCGAGATCTAAAATAGGGATATAAGGCATCAAATCTGAAGCCAATAATTTGATAAGAATTTCCGACTCATGGATATTAAAACATAGATCGCTGAACCTAGAGGACTGATACAAACTTGCCCGATTTTGACATTAATGTCTCCGCCCTCCCCGCGTGTCCACAGAAGCTGAAGCCGGAGCAGACGCGGCTGTTTGACTACGAGGTGGCCCTGGCCATCAGGAGTCGCGGTCTGTGCGCCTGGTTGTCCGAGGAACACCGCGGGCAGGGCTACGTGCAGCAGACCTGTGCCGGCAGCGGTAGGTAGAAGACTCCCTATATGCAGAGATGCCACTCCCAACTGATGAAAAAGTAGGGAAAGTAGGAAACACTTTTCCTACTTTTTTCTAGAAGCAACTAGGATGGAAATAACCTTCAGGAATAGAAATTTCATACTGAATTTGTATTTGAAAGCTTGAAACTAACACCAAAAAAAACTCTATAACAGATATTAAAGCAATTTAAGAAAAATTAGATATGCAATCCAAAATCACCAGAAAGTTGGAAATCCTACAGAAGTAGGAGAAATGGCATCTCCGTATAATATTATGTAACCAGCTGGGACGGATTGTTTCGTTTCCCCTTTTTATTAAGTTTCTTCTGAATCAATCTTTTGTGTGTGTGTGTGTGTGTGTGTGTGTGTGTGTGTGTGTGTGTGTGTGTGTGTGTGTGTGTGTGTGTCTGTCTGTGTCTGTGTGTGTCTGTGTCTGTGTCTGTGTCTATGTAAGGGGGGGGGGGGGGCAGAGGTCGCATGCCCCCTATGTTTGGTCAAATATCAATATTTTAATGTAGCATTCTCGACCCACGGGTGGCTTGTGGAAACTTTTGAAGACGTCTGGATCCGCCCCTGAATAAAAAATTTAAATTCACCCACTTATTTGATAGTTCAATGTCTGCTGTCCCATTCATAAGGTTACGTATAAAACAACCTTTGTCATTCGTGGAACGCTAGGCCTTGGTCTAGTAGTTCGAACAGGGCTATAATTCTAATATTCAATACTAAAAAAAATCATCAAATTCATTTTGAGCTGCTTGAAACATGTGCGTTTCCCATATTCCACGGAAAACACCCCCAAATAATTCAGTGACCAAGTGCAACTATAAATGAAATAAATTAAAAAGGCCATATTTGATAAGTTAATCTGATTTCTAATGGCGATATCTCACATAGAAGTGCTATACACATTTGCCTGTACCAACACGGCAAGTCGTGACTTCCTGTTCTTTTTGTTTCAGGTGCTACTTCACACATAAAAGGACCAGCTATGGCGGTCGTCGTTTTTGTTCTCGTCTTCCTTTTACCCAAGACACTTTTTGCGATACCTTAATTACTCAAACAGACGCTTTTTCAAAAATGTTACTTCGAAGATTAATGATTGTATATAAACTTCAAGAATTGCTGTCCTTAGCTTTAAGAGAATAGGCTTAACATGTGAAAGTGGTTATTGTTTATAAGAATACAGTACTACAATATTATGCCATAAATATGCCCTATTCTATAAAAGTTCATTATAAACACTTCACAAAACATTGGCTACTTTACTGGCAGCTAATGTGTATGGTGGTTAATATGCGACCTAACAGAATACTAGAAGCAGTGATCTATCTAAAAAGGTAGCATTATTGCATTATCACACGGTTGGTTGTTATTATGTTAAGTTGTGGTCGCATAAGAGGGGTCAGAACTGATCAGAGTAGCCGTGTTAACTTAAGAGGCCACTGTCGAAGTACCTCTTTTATAATGTATTTAACTGTTCTTTAGACTGTATTACTTCTGCATTTCGATTTAATAGATATATTTATGGCAGGCGATATTGAGAAATATGGCCTGCCTTAAGCATACACCATACATGTTACAGTAAAAACCAAGATTATCTCCAGCGAATATCGTTATATGGACTATACGGTCTCCTAGTCCCAGAGGTTCTTTTAGTGGTTATAAATCGTATGCATTTGCTGAAAATAAGTATCTATGAATGTAGCGAATTAAGGAAAATATAAAATATATAGTAAATCTTGGAATATAGGAATTTCCACGTACGTGTTTGGATGTTACTTGCTTAAAGAAGTAAAGCGACTATTTCGTGCGCATCAGTTTATGTAATATCCCACCGAACAATGAAAAGTGTATTAGGATTATCAAATATTCATAACTTTATTCCTGCTTTTTGACATTTTCTTCTGCGTAGGTATTATGTGTGACTGCCCATGGAACGAGTGCTTCTTATATGATGTAAGAGATTTTTAATTGGGGATAATTAATATGCATCTATTACCTAGCTTGTAAAGATTATCAAGAGCTTACATGGTAATCATGAGATCTATTTCACATTGTAAAACGTACTCTGCAAAATGCCAATTTAAGTGAGTAATCTATACAAGATTAACATTGCCATACCGCGTTAAAATCACGTGTACTCAAATGATAGGATGACTTAACATCTTGGCACTCTCTATTTCTTGTGATAATAACATACGAAAACAGAGACTTTCTTATACGTATAAATAAGTATTCCTCTTCTATAAAACAAAAAAACAAACAAGGGTCTGCGAGTTTATGCTATCAGAAAATAAACAAATATACAGAATAGAAACCGGTCACTCAAGATATCTGTTGTACCCTGCTTTTATCAGGGTACACACAATAAAAAAACAGAAAATACAAGAACCTTTTAAGCTTGGAAAACTGAATCGTCTTTTATGTCAGACATTACTCTGCCATATTGGTAGATTCCTTCAAATTTTAACAAAGGCCAAAAGAAGAAGGATATACTTAACGATAGAATAAGAGAGACAGGTGAAAATAGATTTACCCTTAATGATCTTCTTTTATGCTAAACAAGCAGATATGTGCAATAAACAATTCATAAACCTTGAAATTAAAATATTGTGTTTTATTTACCCGTTACATTAACCTTAACAATACAATAAGTGTGCTCGATGGACTAGATCGATTTCTTTTCTTCGTTTCTTTGTGATTAATGACCCTGCAGTATATATGGCATCATTCTCAGAGCCATAGCTGATAACAATCTTTACTATCGACCGCCGCTCCTAATAATAACTCCTCTTATCACATACATGTAAGTCAGGGATTAAGTCGTGGGGGGGGGGGGGGGGGGGGGTTATTGGGAAAATCTGAAATAGGCAATCGGTGATCGTCATTTATTCACTTCCCTGAACCGTTTTAATTTTTTTGTGAAAATCTGAACTTTCTCTGAAAAAACATCTGACCAGTTTTCAAAAGATTCATGCACATTTTACACCCCTTAAGCTTTAATTTGGTAATCATCACGTATTTCCCTGCCTAGTATTTGATGGCCTTTGGCCACCATTTGGCCACAATCTTAATCATAAGGCCACTTCAATATATCATAATACTGATTAAGGCTTAAAACCACTACTTCATTCAACTCCATTAAAAACTCATTAGTAAATTAACACGATTGTCCTCGGCTACCTCGTTTGTTCTTTGGACTTGAGCCGTTCAAAGTGGGCCCCTATGAGCCGCTGGACGTCGTCCTGTAGGAGGTAGGCCACCACCTGGTCCGTGTCCCGCTCCCGGGCCGACAGCAGGCCCCTCAACACCTGGCGCCGCATGCCGTCCTTACTCAGCTGACGGGCCACGTCTGGGGTGGAAAAGATATTTTAGGGGGGCAAACAAGATTTACAAATAAAATGAAAATAAAATTTGAAAAAGATAAAGGAGGGGGGTGCGGATATGTGCGGTAAGTAATAAAATGTGTGACGTTCTTTTCTCTTTATCAAGTGTAAATCCCCACCAAAAGGGACGGGGACGGGGAGGGTGCCAGGACCCCACGCCCCCCGCATATACATTTATAGCACTTTACGTACCTAGGCTACATAGATGACGAAAATGGCAGTGGCAGTTAACATCAAAAAGCATTTATCTATACTTTTTGATACCATATTTGGCGATCTACCTCTCCTCCAAACTATCATATTATTAAAAGAGATACCCTGCGATTTATGAATGGAATAACAGGTGTATCAAAAACACTCTTGGGACAATGGACAATGACAGACAAATAGATTCTCATCTAACTGTTCCATTTTTTCCACCAAGAATGAAATGATAACAAGACCAATTGTACTGTATCTTAAGTCTGAATGTTATATACTATAGAGTCGGCAGTATTAGGCCTATAGTATTAGATCTATAGTATTAAAGTTTGTGCATCAAAGCAAGCTTTGATACCAGGAGGCGGCAGTTTTAGAGAAAATAAAGTGAATAATTTGTATCAGAGTAAAAAATAGTAAAATGTCAAAGATATAAAACATTAGAATTAATAAAACAATAATACTTTAAAACCTAAACAGACATGGGGGGACAGGCACTGTAGATCTATTGACAGTCTGATAAAATATTTACTTTCAATAAGCCTATAGGTTAGACATTGACTTAGGCCTAAGCCTTAGGCCTAAGTCAATGGCTAAGGGTGTTTCTCATACAAATCAGATTTAATAATTTGATGGTAGGTCTGAAAAAATGACACTATAGTTTGATCTTTGAATCATTTCAAACTGTAAAACATGGTCTCAAAATGTTTGAAATGCAAACGTGTCCAGGCCTATGCGACAGCCAGCATCTAGGCCTATAGTATTTCAACTGCTGGAAAACAATATGTACCTACCGTTAACGCATGAATCCTGAATGCGTCCGAATGGGTATATCAGATTTCATGAATTATGTTGATGCGTTTCTGATATATCATCCTGGTTTTCTGAGTTCAATATATCGGAGCAGGCGAGGTGTTGGTCGAGGTCCCGGGTGGGCTGACGCTATCTTAAGCTAGGTCTCCATATGTCCGTTTTTTGCCCTCCGTCGTCCGTCATCGTCATGCGTCGTCCGTCACAGATTGCTCCCAGAGCGATTTTTGACGTATGACGGACAGCCAATGCTAAAGAATAGGATGTGAAAACGTATGACGGACAACGGACGACGTATGACGGACGACGGGGACCAAAAAACGGACATATGGAGACGTAGCTTTAGCTTGTCCGCGTGGTATTGACACTGTCACCGAGCAGTCCAATGTTTTGTCAGTCGATATAAACGCATGTTTCTCCTTCCAGATTCATTCATGCATTAGTATGCGTCCATAGGTCCTCATTGATACAAATAATATATATCGAGAGCATCATATAGCACTGTAATCCAGGTAAACTTGCAGAAATGAAGAGCCTTCCCCCGTAACGTCCCAGCACCCACATGGAGACGGGCGGTCTGACCTAGTTCCCGCGCCCCAGATCGGAGAAGAAGGTGTCACGTGATCAAGGCTAATGGCGGGCGGCTGCTCGGTTACCGATCGATATAACGGTTTGGATTCCGCGCTTGAATGTCTAATTTGGCCTGATTTGGACGATTTTAACGATTCCTATGTATTCTATATATCAAAATCCCTACGATATAAGCCCAAATAAGCCCAAATATGCGGTTATTCAAGCCCAGAAGCGATCGTCTCATCGGTAACGTTTTGGTCGGCAACATTGGCTATTTTCAGTCTGTAACGTTTTACATCTGACGAATCTAAGAAGAGAGTATAAAGAGGCGGGCTTTTGATCAAAATAGATCAAAGTACTGCTGATCAAAAGTAAAAGCCGCCTCTTAATTAGTGAGTACCTGTTAAATTGTCCGTGAATGCTATCGCTACTTACCTGGAACTCGGAGAAGGTTCTTGAGCTCTTCGTTGGCCGCGGTCAATAGTTTTTGTGCAGGGACTACCTTGTCTACGAGGCCCACCTCCAGGGCCTGTGCTGGGGGGTAGAGGTGACCCGTAGAGATGCACCACTCAGCCTCCCTATGACCAATCGTGTCAACCACCACTGACTGAAGCCTGCAATAAGATTAACTAGACAATTTAGTAAACATTATCATATTTTTAAGCAAAAATTTAAAGTTTTATTTCTAAGATTCTACTTATGAACAAATATATTTTACATGACTTGCACCTAGATTTGCTTTTATTTTCAATTTATTATGATGATGACGATTGAGTTTTATGTTCATTCAACAATGATTCAGCTATATCAGGACCACTTCACGATTTTCACTTGTACAAAATACTATGTTCAAATCTATGGGAGGTAAGAACAGTGGCAAGGAAAGGTTATCAGACAGCCGAAGGAACTGAACCCAGGCCTGCCTTGCAGAAGTCCCGCATGCCCGCTGGACCACCCCTCCCCCAGAACGGTCTTATGTATCTATTACTTATGATTTTATAAAGCAAACACCCTTCTTTTATTGCATGGTTAGACTTTGGGTTTTATCACCGCAGCATACTGTATAACGATGAATATTTTTGATACAATCTAATAAGAGCTTTGAAGAAAAAAGTAGAAAAAAGTGTTTAAAAAGCTTTGAAGGTGATATTCATACATCAAGTTGATGGTAGAGAAAGGTAACACTCACCAGGATGGAGGCACTATTCCCTGTAAGCAAATAAAATGTGTTACCACAATATACATGGTCTGTGTATAACTTTAAAAAAGGAGCACGATGTATTATGCAAATCAGGAAAAAACAGATTTTAGCAATATGTGTCAAAGGAGAGACTGATAAAGGAACTGCGCTCAGGTTTTTCTTAATTTCAAAGATCACGGCAGAACAAAATCACTCACGGCATTGCTGTATCATATCTCCATACGTGCTTTATATAATATTACTGATTTATCAATTGTCATGTATCTAACTCACCAATTTAGCTCCACTGAGACCTATTGTGCCATTTCCCTCGGCCATCACTCGGTAATCGCATGACAGTGAAAGCAGACATCCTCCAGCAAGAGCGTGGCCCTAAAAAATACGAAAATTTTTGTGAAAAATATAAATTTCGCTTATGGTTTTCTTTGGGAATGAATGACAGCCGTTAAATACAATAGAACATAGGCAACAACATAAGACATTTGGTGTACTTGTTGCAATGATGAATGTACAATATTATAGCATCTGATTGGCCTAATCGGTCATTATCCAGTGTTATCATTTATGTCTTGTGATAAGCAATTCGATTTGCCATAAAAAAGTGACTTCATTGGAAAGTAACCCAAGGTGGATATAGGTGTAGACTCGTTCTAAACAGAGAATATTGCCACGTGAAGTAAGAAATTATCCTTGGTAAAAGTAAAAAAAAACCATAGTAAACAGTAGTATTCTGGTAGCATTGACGGTAAAACTGTAGAGTACGAAGATTGGCTTTTTGTATTTGTCGGTGAAGTAAAGTTGTATAGATTTACGTTTATAGCAGCAACAGTTGCAAGTCTTGAGCCATACACTCGTATCCAGATCTCCTGTAGAACGCGCCACACCTCCCGAATTCTCTCCTCCTTGGGTTGGTAAAGTTCATCCAACTGAAGACCACCTGAGTAGATTCCCTCGACAGCCTGAAAGAACAGTACAGATGTCGGTACTTCACATATGATTCTTTTGCTGTATAGAGAATCCTGATTGAAATTTCTATTTCACGGTAGCTATAACATCAAAAAAATCTCCGATTCTCTGGATCCCATCCCCTTGGTCCGATTTCTGCGGTGGCAACTCAGGGAATTGTGTGTGGTTGTCAATTAACCCTACATGCACTGTTCTGAGAATTGGTTACATAACACACTATGAATTTACAGGAGCCATGTCCCTATGCAACCGTTGGCTTTCTAGGAAATATTACAGTATTTGACTTACAGTGCCATTTTTTTGTGAACCAACCGCGTATCGCTACGAAAAGGTTTACCGTTCTTGATATATCTTAGGTAATATTAAGATATTTCCAGTCCATATCGTTAGATATTTTTTCATATCGTTAAATATTGACAAGCTTGAGTGGAAATCACAAATAGACTTACCGAGGCTATTACTAAACCTCGACAGTGTTTTTCATTATCTAGTTTTTCTAGGGCGATAGCGATGTCAGTCATGAACTCCAGATTGAGGGTGTTCGCTGGGGCTCTCTGCAGTGTCAGGGTAGCAATACCTTGGGTGTAAAAAGGATACCTTGAATGTAAAAAAGACAGCAGTCTCCGAAATTACATATTTTTCATGCACCAGTTAGCTGCACAACATTGAAAATGCAAGCCCCCAGCTGAATGTTTCTGCACTGACCTTACCATCAGAAAAAAAACAACATGATTCTAAGATAAATAGATAATAGATATAAGTTGTAACTTAGGGGAGGGTACAAAGTGGCTTCAAGTAATCATTGTGTAAGTGAGTTTTGTTCAGAATCTTAAAAATGCTTACGATTGTTAAAGCAAGGTTTATCAAAGCTTATGCCATGTACCCGTCAGTGAACCATGTACCTCGGGTATACTGAGCAATATCAACAGAGATGCCACTCTATGAACATGAAAAATCCGGAAATTGTTGAAACACCCTTTCTGGATTTTAAGCAGGAAGAAGTAAAAGGAATAGAATCACAGATTATGTACATTTTGTCATTGAAAAGAGCTTTTAGAAAAACTATATGTTGCCTAAGAATATAAATGTGTTTTTTTCCCCTAAAAATGACTTGTCTAAAAATGTTGCTCCAGTCAAAATACCGGAAATCCGGAAAAGTAGGAAAAGTGGCATCTCTGTATCAAAGGGTCCATAGAAACTAACTTCAGGACTACCTGTTTTTAAGTATTGTATTTATTGTATTTCTTTTTAATTTTGTTCGCTTTATTCTAAATGAAAATAGAAACAAAGTTTGATCCGGAAATCCTCAAAGTTTTGTAAATGTATAAAAGGAATCAACATTTTGGTATAAATGGGTTTTAAGGTATATACTTTACTTGATGCCAGTTAAACGTTAGGTAAGCATGACCAGCACTTGTTGCATTTATTCTTTATGATGTTCTGAAAATACTTCTTGGAATGGCAGATTCCTTATTTAGACATACTTTAAAATTCGTTAAACATGATGAATAGGATTTGTTAAATCAGTTTTAATTTTATAAGACAAAGAAAAACATAATGTAAAACGGCTGTGTTCAGTCAATTTTTTTAATCTAATGAATACCATTAATTAGGGTCACCCTCAGTCTTCTAACGATACAATGAAAAAGAATAGAAAATGAGTACAAACAGCAGTCTAAGACTGGGAACGTAAACTTATCTAAATAAAAAAAATCAGGGTCTCATTTCTTAAATATTTTTTTCACATTTGTTTTTTTAATTACTATTATTCAGGTTCTTTATACAGGTACAAATCAAACTACAGTCTGGTCTCCCTTTGTATTTCCTGTAACATGTATAATTAGATACTATAAGTATCTATCATGATAATCTTTCTGGACGTTGTTGAAGAGGTATTCATTCCATACAAACCCCAGAATATTGTCAGTCATCTAAATAGACACAGTCAACTGTCATCACTTCGGTGATATTTTCAATCAAAAATACAACGAAGATCATTTATTGGTTTTTGATATCCAAACACAAACAGAATCTTGAAAGATCGTAGTAAGAAACATGAAAGTCATATTTTACATACCAGTTTTATCATCTATTTTGACACTTAACCACTCGTCTGGAGAGGAGGACAGGGATCGACATCGCGGTTTTTCTAAACGCCATGGTTGTCTCAGGGTCGCTGGCCGGCCTACCATACGGGCGACGCTGCGAAAAGCTGACAAAATCACCATCACTGCATTTCTTTATATTCTGTCAACATAAAAGGAGAAAAATCTAGATCTAACTTTGTTTTTTGCACTGTTTTGAGTGTCTAGCAAGTTTGAAACAAAAGCATTAATTTGGTATTTCTTGCATCAATATTGGGTAATCAAAAGTGCTAAAAATGATTTGTCGTGATTTTGTCACTTGGGAATGATCTGCAACACGGAGGAAATACCTATGCCAAGAAAGTAAAGAAAATAAATATGCTCTCCCTGAGGCCTAAAAAAAATGGTTGTGTTCAGGTAATCCGACCTGCCCTAAATTTTTGGCCCTACCCTATTCTTTTTTGTTTTAGGAATTTTTAAGACATTTTTTCCCAAAAATTAATAATAATTTACCAGAAAAGCATGGAACACCCTGGAAAAGCATAAAGATGCTCAGGGTATGTATTGTACTGACGCGGGTGGCCAGTCCATGATTGTTTAGGCGTTATAACGTGAGCTGTAGTCAGCGCACGTGCTAGCCGTGTTTCACTTCTGTCAATAGTGAAATGGGGGAGGAGTCATAGTGTGACGTACAGTACTAAAGCGCGTGTTTCGCTCTCAGTCAGTCAGAGTTCGCTGAAAGCTGTGTGAGTAAACATCCTGGAAAGGTTGGGCCTTTAAACTGAGCCTTGGTTCTGGATAGAAGCTAAAAGATCGTGTAGAGCGCGGGAGCGTTGACTGAATGTGTTTGAGGGGATTCCTACCTCAGAACTGATCATTGTCAATCGAGTTCTTGTCACGGAATGACAATACACAGGATAATAAACAACTAATTCCTTTCACGCGAGTGTTCACGTCTTACATGATGCTGGAACTATGATTATGTATTGGACAACAGCAGTCGAACGAGGAGAAGACTGCGTTTGGAGCTAGCTATTATCTATAATTAAACACTACTAATTACGTACACAACATATCACAGATAATTAACTCCCATAGTTCAGTATCTTAGATCCTGGAAATTATTTAACAGGATATTAAGAATATCTTCTTACTTTTCAACACTGTCTGGACCTATTTGACAAGTAAAAAAAAAAAAAGGAAAAAAAAACATGGGTTAGACTGATGGCATCATATATTTTAAATCATCAATATTGATAACTAGATCTATTGATAAAGTAAGAGAGCAGCCAATCAGATATCCTTGCTTTGTAAGCTTTCCATAGGTACTAAGGCCAAAAATAAAAAATTGTTGTGTTTAGGTAACCCTACCTACCCTAAATTTTTGCCCCTACCCTAACTTTTTTTTAGGAAATTTTTAATTTTTTTTTTTCAAAATCCAAAAGAATTGACCTAAGATAGCATGGAAAACCATAAAACAGCACATAGATGCTCAGGGCATGTATTTTAGATGCTAAAAATGTTTTTGGAGGATATTTGGAATTTTTTTCTTTATTTCCAACACTGCCTGGGTATCTTTGGTAAGTAAAAAAAAAAAGATTTCGACCTACCTACCCTATTTTTTTCGACGTATGTTACCTGAACACAACTTTTATTTTTTTGCCTAAATTCCTTGCTGTAGGTCTAGCGGTAGCGGTAAGGGTAGACTCGTCCTACTAAGTAAACTATAAATAATTTGGTGTTGCGATCAGTCTAGGGGCAGAGCGATCAGTCTAGCTTGGGGTAGACAAAGTATTCGTCACTGGATATATTGCCATTCCGTAGCGGGAGCGGGAGGAGGGGATGCGGCGCCAAACTGTACTAAAGAGATCCTTTCCGCACCAGTCGGCCTACCATGATTTCGCAGCAATCAGAAGCTTCGGGTAGTGTGATGCGGCGCAGGCTAAGCTTGGGGGGGCCATCGGTCTAGGATAGGGTGGGTGCCATCGGTCTGCGGTGCCATCAGTCTAGAAATCACTAGATTTAGTTCTAGAATTCTTCTCTGTATCTATTGCCACTCCAGGGGAGAGGCTTTAGTAGGGAAGGAGTTTAGACTTTAGAAACTAACTCTACTGAAAGTGAAGCCCCTCCCCTAACCTGGGCCTGTGCTGGACTGGAGTGGCAGAACCTCTGCGGCTGCCTATTGGCATTGCATTACTATATCTACCAGGGCACACGTCTGACAGATTTCTCCCTAATGTCTTTTTTCAAATATGTCTAAATGCAGGTAGATTCGATACAGCATTACTCACATAAAAGACTGTCAATGTCACATTTCTACATGTTACCTTTTATTTCTTTTCGCTTCCAGCAGACGGCCGACCCTATTTACTTTAGGTGTGACAACCATAACTTATTACCTGTGTTAATTTGAACCAGTGATACTCCTTTAATGAAACATTAGTGACGTTTGATATTAAATAAAATATATCATTATTATTTACATGTACTTTATTTAAATGAATGAGGATACAATTTATCATTTAAAAACAAATCTTCTGAAGAGAAATAAATTGCTATAGTGCGACTGGTTGTAGCTTGTTGTCGGCAGATGTCACAGTACGCTGGGGTCCTGCGCCATCCACTCACGCTATCGCTGTACGTAAGGAATAGGCGCAGGTCCAACCCACTGAATCCGGCGTTCTGATTGGCTGAGAGCCGGCGCGGCGCTGGTAGAGCGCTGGTCGCGACAAGCCGGGCACCTGGGGTACCAGATAAGTGGAGCGCCAGCTGTGGCTCAAAACCGACTCCGATTACAGGTTTGTGTTTGGGTATGTATCTCCCTTAATATTTGGCCTAGAGACTTGAAACAAAAACTCATCTACCCAGGAGGACCTTATGTAATAGACTATCGTATCAGAATATGTTTTTGTATTGAACCCTTGTCGGAAATTGCGATGAAATACGACGTCGCGTTACTCGCATTTCTTGTTGGTTTTTATCTTCAACGTAGTCTAGTCTGACTCTGACTGTCCTAACTCAGTATCTGACAGTTAAGGATAGACAACACCTCAGAGTGGCTTCATTTGCGACAATGAAGATTGTGCAGTAACCAAGAAGGCTAAAACAGCATACTATACATCATATGAAAGGGGATATTTGTCTCTATCTATTGAAACACATTTTGTTATCAAGTTCCTAAAATTTGAGGAATAATATGCAAAAATCTATTTTTTTCACTTTTATTTTTTAAACATGGATATCTCAGTAACCACTGAATAGATTGTAATGAAATTTTTTTGACATGTCCCTAATGATCATTTAGAGGGAAGCGTGTCTCAGATTTTTTATTTAGGGCCTAGTTTTCATTTTATGACAAAAAACGGGAAGATTTTGATTATTTTTGTTATAGTATTTTTCTACATTTCATAAAACAAAAAAGAAGACCTAAATAAAAATTCTGAGACACGCTTCCCTGCACATAAATGTTATTTACATGTACAAAAAAAATCATGCATTTATATTCATTAGTTACTGAGATATCCTTGTTCAAAAAATAAAAGTGAAAAATGAGTTTTTTCACTTTCTGGTCTACTTACAGAGGTGCAGTTCTTCCCATTTTAATATAATTTATATCATTAGATAACTTTGTGCATTGGCTTTTCAAGTATATATGATACATAATAATGCCATGAAGAGTAAAGAATTAATTTCAAAGCAAAGGGAGTGCTGTGCATTGGCCGCTGAGAGGTGTTGTCTATCCTTAAGCCCCATACGGTACCCACTAAGCGATTTTGACTGAGTTGGCCGACCAATCAGCGCTAGAATCGGCCGATTGTTCTCATAAAATCGGCCGATTCTAGAATCTAGTGCAAATTCAGATAACCAGTTACTAATTAGTTAGTATGGTATATTCAGACATGCCATTTTTCCTTCTTTTTCCGGATTTCCGTATTTTTGCAAGTTTAGAGAATTCATAATTCTCTTTACCTAGCCCAAAAATTTTGCTTTTCAAATTTATCCTTTATGGTTTCTATGACATTTAAACCATAAATTTACGATTTCTACTGGATATTTTCACCCTATTGTATCTATAACTGAAAATCCGGAAATGTCCTTCCTACTTTTCCGGATTTTTCACCTCTCCTGAGTGGCATCTCTGTATATTGAAACATGTATGTTTGATATGAATCGGTCCTTAAAGGGAGCCAAAAACAATGTTGGGTCAAAATTTTGCAAATTCTATAAACTACTGGAACATGTTCTATGGTCATAACATAGGCCTGTGGTAAAATATTGACAGTGAACAAAGACTAGACTAAAGGCCCTATTCCACATACCTATTTTGAAAATCAGTAGTTGAAATAAGGGTTAAATATAGTTATATCATATACCAATAGAAAGGTCTTACAATTCTCTTTTGAATGGTATAATAGGATGTACGGTATCATGTCATATTCTCAGAGAAAATCTAATCAATACAGAATCGGCAGCATTAAAATCGGTATGTGGAATACGGCCTTTAATCTACATAAAAATACATTCACACTTGTCCCTGTCAATTTTGGTGACCCACCAAAATTGGTTTGTTTACAAACATTACTGTCTTCCAGCATAAATGACAAGAGTATTAATGAAATTCAAATGAATTTATAGTTAGATATCATGATTTGTACTGTACCAATGGCTGAAGTTAGACTCTTGGAATGCATTTTCATAGTTATTTGAGTTTCCAAAATTTTGTCATATTTTGAGACACCATTGCTTTTTGGCTCCCTTTAACTTTAGGCTAGGGCCTAGGCCTGAAGTCGGCTAATTTTTCCGATAAAATCGGCAGACTTTATCGTCAATCAGTCGGCCGATTTTGTCGGAATTGCCTATTGGGTATGGGGCTTTAGAGCCGTTCTCGAACTACTGTAGTTGAGTCGAAAGGCTGGTCTGTTTACTTTTGTATAGACTAGAGCAGTTGCGGGTATTATCGACACCTTAAGGGGGAAATGTGTTTTTCCATGGTCATACATCAGAAATCAGAATTATAATAACTCCTATTCGCCCATACTCCCCCGTCGCTTCGGATTCCACATGTAATACTCGCTCCGACTATAGCTTTTTTTCGTAACGCACTTTTATTGTAGTACTGCGCGACCGCATCACGCAAGTGGCCCTCCGCGAAAAAGTAGTTCTTATAGAAACAGTCAAGTCAGGCAGGTAACAGGTCCCAGTGAAAAGTAGTCCCGGCACTGCCCAGAATGCTATAGTCGGAGCGATGATTACAAGGGAATCTGAAGCGAGAAAGGAGTTTGCTATTCGCCTGATTGGCGTATCCCAGAACCCTTTGCGAGGCGGAGAGCAGTCCAGTGTTTCTCCTATTGTCGCCCTAGCATTAGTGTTTACAATTTTCTCTTTAATGTTATAACACGGCAAATGGGTAGCAACGTGCCGATCTAGACGTATGGACAGTGTAAAAAACGTTGTAAACGTAGTTTAAAAGGCTGAATCAACACCAAAGTTTGTAAATGAGTTTGAAATGTCATACTAAAAATAAGATATATTAAAAAGTAATGTTTTATTGTAATTAAAAGCAATTTCAAAGGATTTTGATGTTGCTAACTCCCCGTGCATCTATCCTGAGCTAGAAAAACAACTCTCCAGGCACTCAGGGATGCTAGCCAATAAGAGCACAGTATTTAGAAATATAGGTCAGGTTGCTATGCGTTGCTAGGATGCGTTGCTAGGATGCATGGTTCTGGGATTCTGCCTTGCCAAAATATTGACACTCTGTACAATTTTGCTTGTAATTATTTTACTGTAGATTTTGACTCAATACAGTAAGCGCGAAAGTTGTTTGGAAGGATATTTCCTATTTAGATGTGTCCTTTCTTTTACATTTTGATAACAAGTTTTCATATAAATGTAAGGTGAAGTGCAGGAGACTTGAGAAAAAAGTTGACAATGGATGTAACAAATGAATACCTGATTTATAATGTAATACAGCTTTACATAATCATTTTCTTGGGTTATATTATTATTTATATGATATTTTCTCCGTGTTATAACGGGAATAACGCACTCGGGGTGGGATCTCGACCTCCTGGTGCTAGGCTAGATGCACGGGACTTCGGGCCTCCCGCCACAGGCCTGCGGCCTGCTGCGGGAGGCCCTCAGCCCCGTGCATCTAGCCTAGCACCAGGAGGTCGAGATCCCACCCCGAGTGCGTTATTCCCTAAATAATAAATCAACACCCAATTCAACCTTTTCGCATATCATTGTTAAAAATGATTATTGCTGGTACTCGCAGTATGAAAGATTTGATAAAATGGCGAAAAAATTGAGAAGTTATGATAGGTTGAATTACATTGAATCAAAGAGAGAATGGCGAAGGTGAAGCCAAGCTGAGGAAAACTGTCAAATTTAATTAATTGTTAAAAATAAGAAAGTGAGATTCGAAAATGAAGTATGTAATCAAAGATATACTACTTATGTATCGTGAAAAATTATAAGAATAATTTTTATATTTCGTTTTATTAAAAAAAACACATTTTTCGATAATCAGTGGGTTTAGGAATGTTAATCGGGCGAATATGATGGTTTATAGATATTTAGATCTCCTGAAACTGTGGTAGACCATTTTAACAATTTCGATGAGAATTATTTGTTAATCTATTTTTCTCTGTTTTGTAGACATAGTATTCGCCTCTGGATATTCCCATTCCAGAGCCTCCGTAGCGGACATAGGGAGCGGGCATGCGGCGCAGGCTATCTGTTTTGGAGTGTATTATCGGCATCTGTCTTGTATTATTGGCACCTTATAATGTAAGTAATCATTACTTTTAGGATGATATAAATGAATCAATATTTTTTGTTAGACAAACTTGATCAATATGTTTACTTAGCACCCAAAATGGTTTCAAGTCCATTATTGTGTCTAGTAATGGAAAATTCAGCTTGCCAAACATATGAACAAATCACTGTTTTTTACGGTACTTTATTTGTTAATTTATTATGCTTATTTGGTATTGGTTTATTCTCATGTATGATTAATTGTAGTAAAAGAACTAAAACTTCAGAATCACAATATAGCACATTGGCAGGCTTCTTTTTTCTCGATTTTCTTTATGATTTTTGTTTTTCAGACAATATTCTATATTTTCCAGTCTAGTATTTCAACTAATGTTGTAACCCTGCCGATAATACCAATACTAGAGATCTCGGGCTGCGGACCAAGTCGGGCCGGGTGAACTCGGGCTGCTCACCAAGTCGGGCCGCTGTCGAATTCGGGCCTGGTGAAGTCGGGCCGCCACAGGTGACCACTGGGACCCGCCACCTCCACCACTAGATTGGCTAGATTGGAGGTTGGGGGGAGGGGGGGAGTGGTGAGGCGAGCAGTCGGGGAAGGGGGGGGGTTGACAGCGGCCCGAGTTCTCCCGGCCCGAGTTTTTCTGCGACCCGAGCTCTCCAGTTAGCGATAATACAAGACACACATAGAATGGAGTGTATTTTCCGGCACCCACCTATTTAAGGCTGTCCTTTAGACTCATAAAACAATTTTATTTTAACTTTTTTCCTTTTAGTTTCGTTTGGTGGCTATAGATCAGAATAGTAAAATAATTCTAATTTAAGTGATATACAGAGCATTGATTACACGTGCATACTGAATGGGGTCGTGCTAACCACTCGCCAAATCGTCGATGGTGAATGCAAAATGAATATGGCTATTTTGTTTCTGAAGAAATTCGCAAAAAATGAATATTCAGGCGAATCATTCTGGCTAAAATGAGCTCTAAAATGACACAAATCATTCTTAAAATTCCTAATTTTTTCCTCAAATTGTAAAAGTTTGCTCACTTATATGGCATTTGGCTATTACAAATCATGATGAATTCGCCATATTGGCGACTTTAAAAGGGGGCTTAGCGCGAACCCAGATACATCAAGGAGGAAAGAAAGATTGCATAGCTAATTTAGACTATTATAGATCTTTGCATACGTTAACAATAGGGATAGAATGGTCATTTCTGGAAAGGTGATAATGAAGAGAGATATTTCTTTTAATGATATACTATTATACGCCAGTCAGTTTTATACACGTCTAATGATTATTGGTAGAGAAAAGAAGTCTATTGAAATTATTCAAAATTGTGTTACCAAAAGATCAGACACTTATTTGTAATATCACAATATATGACAGGGGTGCCGATAATAGACCCCTGCCGATAATACACGCCACTACTCTACACTTGGGGCCTGGTATACACTCATACGTGAATTTGACGGGTCCCTAGCTCTGTTAGCCTTCCCTGTACACTGTATGGAAAGCTGGCCCTAGACCCTTAAATGCGACACGGCCGTTTCATTCGACACGGCACTGCCCAGTCAGGCGACATGGCCCATGCGCCAGCCATCATCGTCCCATGGCTATTTCTTTAATTCAACATGTGACATGGCTACTTAGTGACATATGCCATGACTCTTTTCTGAAATGCAACCTGCGACATGGAGCCTAGTGACAGGAAAATACCAGGCTGACCAGATGATAGACCTTGTGCTAGTTCCCTTTTGCCGAGGACCTGTTCCTGACATCCACCCTATACTCCAGCATTGGAGGTGATAGAAAACATTGATTTTCATGGCTATTTCCCATAAATCAATAACAATTTTCTAGTATTCTATATCTAGATCTCACAGCTACCCAAAAATGTTAACATTTTTTTTAGAAAATGATGATATGAGATAAAGGGAGTCATAAACTTATTCTTAAGCATTGCTCCTACGGACCGGACTCCGAAATTCGCTACCTATTCTGCGCAATTTATCAGGGTGTTGGCGTGACTGGCACGGGGTCTATTGGCCTATCCCACACTCGGACCATCGTTCGAATGGTAGACGATTAGACAAAGTATTCGCCTCTGGATATTGCCATTCCTACACGGCGGAGGTTGTGGGGGCGGGGGGGGGGGGGAGGGGAGCAAGGGGATGGGATGTTTCGCAGTCTAGTAGTAGATCTGCCACACAGAAGGTCTGCCTTGTGTCCTGGACCTTCTGCCCCAGGCACAGGGGCATACCCAGCTATGTCTCTCCAAAACCCAAGAAAAAATAGAAATATCAATAGCTCACAAAACGTGTTGAACTTGATGTATAGTACATCAGGTCTGTCAAATTTATTTTCTTCTAGGCTGTGGCCAGTCTCCACCATTTGTCTCAGTCTGATTATAAATGTTTTTGATGAAATCTGCTAAGGTCTCCTGCATTTTATATATACCGATTAAGTCAAATAAGTTCTCAGAAAGTCTTTGAAATTTTATAAAAATAGGGAGGGCAGAGAAATGGGGCTGGGAGGGCCAGGAAATGGAGCTTGGGAGGGCAAAGAAATGGGGCTGGGGTGAGCCGGGAAATGGGGCTGGGGAGGGCCAGGAAATAGGGCTGGAAAAATCCAGGAAATGGGGCTAGGCAGGGCTGGGAAATGGGGCTATGACATGATATCTCAGTGTGGCAGGACTATAAAGAGGGCACTGGGTCCCAATGATACAAATAGGCACCTCCTTTCATAGATTTGGTCACCACCCATGTGTAGAACTAGCTGTAAAGCTTTACCTTGTGCAGTGTGGTAAAAGAACCCTTAAGGGTTGGCTGGACGTTAAACTAACCCCACAAACAAGCAAAGGGGCTGGAAAGATCCAGGATATGGGGCCAGGGAGGGCTGGGAAATGGGGCTGGGGAGGACTAGGAAATGGGGCAAGGGAGGGCTGGGGAATGTGGCTGGAAAGATTCAAGAAATGGGGCTGGGGAGGGCCAGGAAATGGGGCTGGAAAAATCAAGGAAATGGGGCTAGGCAGGGCTGGGAAATGGGGCTTGAAAGATCCAGGAAATGGGGCTGGGGAGGGCCAGAGAATGGGGAATTGTGAGGTGAGGTGGGGTTGTTCAGGTAAGTGATGTGTAAGGATGTGAAATATATAGGCTTGTCAAAGCTCATCTTGTGGTACCCAGGTTCGATTCCTGGCTTGGCCAATACGATAAATGCTGGTGCAAAGAGGACAGATAGGCCAATGGTCCCGCCACGAAGATGTGCTGTGTGCATACAGTATTAGTATTTGCAAAACATTACTGCTTCGGTGATGAGCATCGTAATTATCTTGTCATCATTCCAGAGTTGAGAGATCAGCAGGTGATGTAGGATAGTTCCACAAGATGGTGAGATATCAACAGGTGAGGTGGGATGGTCACACAGATAGTGAGGTGCAAAGAGTTCTAGTAAGGTGTAACTCAGGGTTCTCCTCAAAGCCCTGCGCACCCGGCGAGCACCGTGCTGTAGATCCCTAGGGCGGGGCTGTGATTTTTCCACCAAAAAAAAAAAATCAGAGACAATCTATAACTTTGACAACTTAAAGGACGAGTATACTATTTCTCCCTACCACAGATAGCTGATTACCCCTCCCCACCCCCTAATACGGCCTCAGCACCATGTATACCCCTCCCCACCCCCTAATACGGCCTCAGCACCATGTATACCCCTCCCCACCCCCTAATACGACCTCAGCACCCTGTCTACCCCTCTCCACCCCCTAATACGGCCTCAGCACCATATATACCCCTCCCCACACCCCAATACGGCTTCAGCACCATGTCTACCCCTCTCCACCCCCTAATACGGCCTCAGCACCATGTCTACCCCTCTCCACCCCCTAATACGGCCTCTGCACCATGTCTACCCCTCCCCACCCCCTAATACAGCCTCATCACTATTTACACCCCTCCCCACCCCCTAATACAGCCTCAGCACTATGTACACCCCTCCACACCCCTCTACAACATGTTTTGGAGATGTCTATTGCGACAATCATCCAAGCCTGGAAGAATCTCCTTTTGTTGTGAGGTCCTTCTGCTGGATCCAATAAGGCTGGGTGGAGAAGTCTCAGCCCTTTGTATTTGCCAACATCCCTCTCTTGGCCCATGAACCAGCTAGCAGCCAGGCTACCGAGGCTCCTGGGCCACCCAGTGGCAGATCTGGGGGGGGGGGGGGGGGGGGGGGGGCGTGCAAAAGGGGCAGTTTCATCCCCTAGACCTTATACAGGGGGGTGGCGGGGGTGGCATACCATCCCCCGGGGAGGGAAATCTTTAAAAAAAAATGGGTAAATTTGATCAGCAATGCTGCTGATTGTATATCGGCAATGCTGCCGACTTCCCTTATGCCTTAGAATTGAAAGGTTTACTATCATAGGGTTCTCTCTAGGCATGCAGGATGCGGGATTCCCACATAAAGAATTTTATTCACGCATTAGGATGACTTTAAGGGGGCCATTCCCGCATCAAAATTCCTGAAATTTTATAAGATATAGACACAAAGCCCATGATTTTCTAAAAAGGTCCTCTTTGGATCAGCAAAATGGGCCTTTTGATACTCGAGATTTTTGTCTAGGAAGAACCCTGCTATCAATGGGCTGAATATCCAATAACATCACTGTTGTGGAGCCCTGACTCATCTGCTCCATACCAAAGTGTTTAAAAACATGTTGAACCAACATGTCAATCAGCCAGGCTGGGAGTTGAACCCAGTAACAACAGTGATGTAATTGGATTAAAAGTTCATGCTAAGCAGAGATTAAAGGTGAAATGCAAAGGAGAAAATGAAAATCCCAAATTCAGTGTTTGTGCTGGTGGGCTTTGAACAGGTGTCAGAGGGGAGGGGGCGTCCCCCCACCCCCCGGCCTCTCAAAGGGCTTGACAAATCGGGTGTCCAGTGGCCCAGGACCACCAAAAAGTAATACTGGGCCACTGGAATGCGTGCCTGAGTTGCCCAGTAGGCAACCAGTCAAGGGTCTAAAATTTAGGTTAGAAAATTATGAATAGATCTATTGACCTTTCTACCCCTAAATCCATGGAATCAACCACATTTAAAATCTGAGATAGATCTATGTTATTCTCTTCAATTTACTGGGCAACCACATTCAGTGCAGGGCTGTGATGGTCAGTGCAGGGCCGTGGTGTTCAGTGCAGGGCCGCTGTGGTCAGTGCAGGGCCGTGGTGGTCAGTGCAGGGCCGTGGTGGTCTTGCAGGGCGGAGGTGGTCAGTGCAGGGCGGAGGTGGTCAGTGCAGGGCGGAGGTGGTTAGTGCAGGGCGGCGGTGGTCAGTGCAGGGCGGAGGTGGTCAGTGCAGGGCGGAGGTGGTTAGTGCAGGGCGGCGGTGGTCAGTGCAGGGCCGTGGTGGTCATGCAAGGTTGTGGTGGTCAGTGCAGGGCGGAGGTGGTTAGTGCAGGGCGGAGGTGGTTAGTGCAGGGCCACTGTGGTCAGTGCAGGGCCGTGGTGGTCAGTGCAGGGCCCTGGTGAACAGATTAACTCCTGTCAGCACGCATCTCCCCCTTGTCAACCCTCTTTTACCCGTTGACCCTCTTTTACCCCTGTCAGCCCTCATCTTCTTGCCGTCAGCCCTCGTCTCTCCTTGTCAGCCCTCATTTACCCCTGTCAGCCTTCATCTTCTCCCTGTCAGCCCTTGTCTCTCCTTGTCAGCCCTCATATTCCCCCTGTCAGCCCTCATTTACCCCACTCAGCCCTCATCTTCTCCCTGTCAGACCTCATCTCCCCCTGTCTGCCCTCATCTCACTCTGTCTGCACTCATCTCACCCTGTTGGCCCTCATCTCTCCTGTCAGTCCTGTATCAACCCTTATTGACCCTCATCTTCCCACTCACTTTCTCCCCTTCTTACCCCTTATGTGTACACCTTCTCTGTCCCCTGATCCTCTTCTAACCCCCTATGTGCCCACCTTCCCCCTCACCTGATCCTCTTCTAACCCCTATAGGCCCACCTTCCCCCTCACCAGATCCCATTCTAACCCCCAATGTGTCCACATTCCTGCTCACTCAATGAGGGACAACAGGGGGAAGATGAGGGCTGACACGGTGAAGATAAGGGCTGACAGGGGTAAATGATGGCTGACAGGCAGAGATAAGGGTCAACAGGGAGAGATAAGGGCTGAGATGTGACCAACCATGTACCTCCCTACTTCTCCTACCCTGTAACCAACCATGTTCCTCCCTACTTGTCCCAACCTGTGACCAAGCATGTACCTCCTTACTTCTCCCACCCTGTGACCAACGATGTGCCTCCCTACTTCTCACACCCTGTGACCAACCATGTACCTCACTACTTCTCCCACCCTGTGACCAACCATGTACCTCACTACTTCTCCCACCCTGTGACCAACCATGTACCTCCCTACTTGTCACACCCTGTGACCAACGATATACTTCCCTACTTCTCCCACCGTGACCAACCATGTACCTCCCTACTTGTCACAACCTGTGACCAACCATGTACCTCCCTACGTCTCCACCCTGTGACCCACCATGTACCTCCCTACTTCTTCTACCCTGTGACCAAACATGTACCTCCCTATTTCTCCCACCCTGTGACCAACCGTGTACCTCCTTACTTCTACCACAGGGTTCTCCCCAAAGCCCGGCGCGCACCGGGCTTTGGGGAGAACCCTGTGGTAAGCTGCTAGCTGTAAGCTGCTAGCGCCGGGCTGCAAAAATTTGAAAAAATAAATAAATAAATAAATAAATAAAAAGTTGGCGGATTTCTTTCCTTTCTCGGCCCTTTCTTACTCCTCCTGGCCCTGTGGGTACTTCCGCTCCTGGTTTTCCCATTTAGTGTATTTACCAGAGGTGCCCACCAAACACTGATTAAAAACGGGAGATATCCTGTTTTGAGGGTCTCCAAAACAGGAGATTTGTATTTTGTATTTACAAAAAGCAGCGGCAGGGCAGGGGTGGATCCAGGAACTTTTTACTTTGGGTGGGGGGGACAAGATTTGGAAAAAATAGTTTTCAAAAATCCATATCGTCCCAAGTTTTTGACACATAATGCTATTTCAACTTGTATTTAGTTTGGATTGCTCTAGCCTTTCCAAACGTTAAAGGATTTCTGTAATTCATAGACTTTGAAAAAATACTTAATTGTAGGCCTCTGCCAGTCTCTGCATTATGACTGCAATAGACAGTCGCTACTTTGACAGAAAAGATTCATTATTCTTTATTTTCAAAGACCAATAACTTTCTTGAAGTAAGACGTATAAGGCTGTTTCAACCAGTGATGAATTTCTTTTGATTAGGGGTTTCAGAAAATGCACAATTAGCAAAGTTTAATTGAATTCTAAATTGTGACCCTTCATCACTACAGATATGACGTTGACACCTGTGGATATTTGACCACCAAAATTGTGTAAAAAATACGGGAGAAATCATTCTAGATACGGGAGACCAGGAGATCCATCTAAAATTACCTAAAAACGGGAGATCTCCCGCAGATGCAGGAGATTTGGCACCTCTGAATTATTTATTTTAAGCATATGCAAATATCGTGTCTCTGGATCTTTAAATTTGACAGTTTTGTAGCTAGAGGTCTTAAATTTAATTTTTTAAGAGGTTAAAATCAAGTATTAGTAACGTGAAAAATAAAAAATCCCACCTTCAAACAAGCACACTTAGAGTAGAGGAGCCAGTTTTCGCGCACTAAGGGCAGGGAATTAAAGATTAACAGAATATATAATGAAAAAATAAATAAGATCAATTTTTTTTCATCTTATAATAGTGGAAGGACGTGTACAGACATAATCATTCCAAAAAATATTAGAATTTGAAAATATTTGTATAAAATCTTTACATATTACTTTCAGGGGTTCATTCTTCAGTTTTCGCGCACCTGGTGCCTATTTTCGCGCATTTTGGGGTCAGTTTTCGCGCATTTTTCATATTTTAGGGATAAAATACCTGAAATATTTAATAGAAATAAAATTTCACTCATGGAGCATCAGAAAAAGATTATCTATCAATATCTGTTGCACGAAATAATGGTTGACAACTTAATAATTTGTAATATAATATGCTAAAAACGCTATGTTGTCTGGAAAAATCTAGACAAGAGATGTGTGAAAAACAGGAAGAAATACGCGTATTTGTGCATTTTCATTAAAGAAAAAAGCATTAATTTGCCTAAGTTAAACGGATAAAATGTATGCATCGACTCTTTAAATGATATAATTCTAAAGAAAGGCCTAAGAAATACCCAGAAGCTTGCTTTGAGAAAAATTCCAAATTTTTCTTTGAAAAACAGGCTGGAAAATTCGGAAAAATACGTGAAAAATGCGCGAAAACTGACAACTGCCCAATTTTTTGTCATTAATTTTCACGCAGGGGTCTATTTTGAAAATTTTACATAAAAATGTTAGTATCTGATTTGTAAATGATGTCATATTGCTTTAAACTAATGTCCAGAAAATTTGGGATGTTTGGGTTGTCCCTTAATTAAAAAAAATCATATCATGATTTTTAATCAAGAAATTATTGATTTATAAGCTCCCCGACATATTCTGTAATATAGAGAACCATATAGGCTATATATGCTTCTAAAACACACAATTTTCAATATATCACGCAAAATTTATGTTTAATTCATTATAATGCTCTCATAAATATAGGATGACAAGTAAACCTGTAAGTCATAGATTGAAAAAATGCGTTCATGAAAATGCGTAAAATGCGCGAAAACTAGAGCTGCGCGAAAACTGGCTCCTCTACTCTACTTCAAATTTAAAGCATATAATATGTTCTGAAATTTTTCTTCGCAAACTGTCATTAGGTCTTGATTTTTTCCAAATCTAGGTCTTAAAATGTTCTTAAAAAGGTCTTGATTTAATTTTCAAAAAATCCTTGTCCTCCCCTTTCAATACATTTCCAAATCCCCTCTCATTCCCTGGAAGAATGGATATGAAAATATTAGGGGGAAAATGTCATCTCTGAAGGACACATTGATGCCTCAGAATGTTTCAGATTGCATGAGCCAGGTTCCGGGAGAATGGTCGGTCCCACAAGTGTGCTAGGATCCCCACTGAACCCAAAGAGCTTCATCCCGACCACCAACTGCCCCCATGCGCGGGGCAAGACTCTGAGAACCACACAACCGTCCGTTCACCCCGTCCGAAACAAGCATTCATGCTACTCATCCTGCTGGTACTCTCGTGATACTGAGAGTGATCTCACAATATCACACTAGTATGCTAAGTAGGCTGCCCACTGAACAGTGAGAGAGAGCTCTAGGCCAAGTAGCCTTAGTAGTTTTGTTGGTTGGCTGGTGAGCCTGGAGAGGTGATAGAGCAGTGTGATGTGGCACTGAGCCTTGTAGCTTTAGTAGGCTCACTGATTTCCAAAATGTCTTACCTTTTTCAAAACTGCCCGAGTCCATTGTGCTCAGGTAATATAAGGGGGAAAAAAACCCGACCTACATATACTAGTACCTGCACTAAATTTCAGTTACCTCGGCAGGCCTGCCAACATTTCATTCACTTCTCACAGGACACATTCCCAAAATGACCATAAAATAAAAATGGGATAGGCCTGCTTCTGAAAGGTTTTGAACGCTAGCGTAAGGTTTATAGTTAATCGTAATTACTGGGAATTGTCCGAGATATTCACTATCGTTGATATAACTATTCCTAATGGGTGCTGGTCAAGTGGTAAGTAAGTTCACGAGATGGGCGCTCAATCCATAACATGAACAACGCTTGGCAGTAGGTAAAGTTTATTTGTGGATACAATGATGCGTACATTTGCCAATGAAGAGATGATAAGTCTTCTAGGTGTCACAATTCTAATCCAGTGAAGAGTAAGCTTTCTCCTCGGAGTCTGTCTAACCACACATCCAACAGTAGTGCAGTAATTCTCGTGTAAGTCACCAGATGTCCCTGTTGCTTTGCGTACCTATCTAAACCCCTCAAATCTCTCGATCTGTATTGTCCAAACGTTAATGGTTTTCGCTCCCCCCTTACATCGCGCTCTCGCTTCATATAGCAGTCTGGTATTGATTTTACCCGAGCATCGACGCCTGCTGGGAGGTGTATCCATCAGGTATATTTACACCTACCAGCGGCACCTGCCATATTTATACTGTGTACCATCATAAGCTATGTAATTTGGAAGAATTCTGATTATCCCCTTGTGTTCAACTGGTGACCTTAACACTATTTCAATTGATATGCGCAAAGTAAATTTGTTGGGGTACAAATTTACTTTGCGCAAAGTAAATGAGTTAATTTCTACCTTTGTGCAGTTTTATCATCTATCTAGATCAAAAGAAAAAGATGTACAGAGAAACTGCACATTTCATTTTTTAAGAAAAATCCATTTTTCCTCATGAATGGAAATGTTTATCAATTTTAGCATTAGGCCTAAGTAGAAATCACGATAATGGTGCTGTTGCCAGAAAATTTTGAAAAAAAATGGAACAGCAAAGGTGCAGTTTCCTGAATTCTAGTGATTCTCAGCATTTAGAATATTATTCTTTATTATGTTTTAAAAAACGGGACATTCTAGTTCCCCTACGGGACAAGGGCAAAAATATGGGATCGTGTATGGGAGAGTTGGCAGCCCTTTACCTGAACACAACCTTTTTTCTTCGGCCTAATCCTTTTTAATGTAGATGCATCAAAATAGGAAATGTACATTAAATAAACCTAGGATAGGACCATTATGCTTTCAATTTTATGATTACATAGGCTCCTCAGTGTAAATATTATGCATTAGGTAACTTAATTAAGAGGCTCGTGTCAAAATTTCTACAACAAAATCTGTGCAATATAAGAGAAACGTGTAAATACCATTCTGTTTTTAATTATATCAAAGAAAAGTCAGAGAATGCTCAAAAATTGTATTCAGATTCCAAAGCTTCCTTGAAGTAAGACGTAAGACCCCCTGCCTTTATTCAGGGTGCCCATGCTTTTTCAGAAATCAAAATAAGACCTTTATAATACCTTGTCATGTACCAAAATAAGACCTTTGCGACACATTTTAAAGAAGAATTTTTTACCTATTTAATTATTTATACATTTTATCAAAAATAAGTAACAATGGAAATGACTGGAGGAAAAATTATATCTTGTAATAAATTGAGATTGACCAAAATAAGACCTTACTATAAGACCTCTGGACCAAAAATAAGACCTTTCTTTATAATAGCCTTATAAATAGTAAAACCAAAATAAGACATTTTAAGACCTTAGGCTTATAATATCTGCGTGGGCACCCTGTTATTACATCTTTGTGCGCAGTGCCCACCCCTGGTAGCTAATCCATTCCTTGCCCCCATCTCCTTCATTTCCGTGAGATTTTGCTTCTTTAAAGTTTCAGGGAAAGGTCGGGAGATTGGGTCAAAATCCGTACGACTCACGCCGTGAGAGTTGACAGGTCTTGGTAACTCTTAGAAATAAACACTGTCAGTCGGCCGCGGAAATGTCTCTGGCAAAATCCGTACTTTTCAGTACTATGGTGATTTTTACAGTATTTCTATTGCCATAACCGGAATCCTCAGCATGTTTTACCTAATATCAGTCATTCAAATATTAATAATATTATATTAAGTAATCCATGCGCATTTTTGTACAGAATAATGGGTCTAGACCCCTAAATTCGACATGGCAACACGGCCAATTCTCAGCTTACTGACATGCGACAGGGGCTATTCTTAAATTCGCCACTGCGACATTGCCATTTCTTAAAATCGACAAGCGACATGGGGATGGGGACCCCCCATCTAGACCCCCAGAATAGGACAGTGCTAGTCCGAGAGGCCCCGACCCGACGTTCAGCCACTCTGTCAGGGCGGGGGAGACAGTTAGAGCCGATCTCGAACTAGACAGTGCGTAATGCACAGCGGCCCGTCATCGCTAGAAAACAAGCGTCTGCTAGTCGGCAATATTACTGTTTTCGCGTAGCAAAACTAGGTAAACTGAAGGCTAATCTCCCAAACATCTTTTCACCATACCGATACAACTTTTGTGAAACAAAGGAAAAGTTTTTAAAGCATTGGTAAATAATACTTACACGAAGTTTCCTTGTGAATTCCGTGCGTGTCAAATTGCGGGAAATGCGTCCGAAACTCGCGCATGCGCACGTCTGTTCGTCAAAATCTGACGAACTCAAACGGGCTGAACCAGCGTATATTCGTGACGTTCAGCGATAGCGTGAGTTCGAGGCGCGGGCACCAGCGTAATGTCACAGTTACCTCCTATTTCAAGGGAAGAACAGGCTGAGTACCAGCATCGCGTGAAACGGGTTGTACAATTTTATTCACGTTGTGTTTTGCCAATACGGAAATAAACTTTGTGCGATGGCGTTGGCTTTATCAATGAGTAAGAACCTAATTTGACGATGTTTGTATGTATTCAGCCACGTTGATCCATGAGTTGATATCTGACCAGAGTAATGCCGTCGAGGTCACGTCAGAGGAACAGGTAGATTGATACTGGGTCCCCAAGAAACAACCAGTTGTGGCTAGCGCAGAGAGCAAGAACTCCACTCAGAAAAACGTCAAGACTCAACTCAAAGCTTCAAGCCAAGTTCATTCAAACTCGTCACGGTTGTGACTTGTGTTAGCGAACAGGTGTATCATACATGGCTTCTATAACCTTCCTGTAGCGCAATCAGAAGGGAATTTCGGTTATCTTGATGTTGAACTACTTCAAGATATAGATCTACTTGCATGATGTCTCTTTATGAACGTATTGACCAGTTTCTACGCTGACTGTCGCCATCAGACCATCTACCATCTCAGCACCTGGCTTCAGTTCTGACCCTTGTCATGCTTCAGTCTTAAACGGTGAAAGGTAAGATTATTTTGGGTGATATATTTGGGTCATATGCATGGAGATGTACTTTAGACTGTGCACATAGGTAGATCTATAAGACTAAAATAATAATACTTTTAATAAGGCCAAAAAATAAAGTTGTGTTCAGGTTTCGCAACCAACCCTAATTTTTTGATACTGGAGATCTCTGTCTGCAAGAGAACTCGGTCCACTGAGGCAGGAACGGTCTTTCTAATGTAATGGAAAGCAAACTAAATAGAGTCTATCCCTCTCTTCTATTAGATCACTTGGGTTCATACCAAATAGTTACAGGCTAACTCGTCCCTAATTCCACATTTTGTGGATTGGGAAGGGCAAAAATATTGGACCAAGTTCTCAAGTGGACCAAGTTCTCCTGGACCGAGTTCTCATGCAGACCGAGTTCTCCATTTATATGTGGGCCTGAACCTAAAGTTTTCGTTTTTTTTGGGGAGTACCTAGTTAACTTATATCTATATAGAGCCCGTCGGCTCGTAGCGTCGCTAATCACGTAGAACGTTCCTAATTAAGTTAGGTGATTAGTGCTAATCATAATCAACAGAAACGGCTCGCAACTCCCCCAAGAACATTTGAAACAAGCGATTTCATTGGTTTTCCCTTAATCAGATCCGCCTTAATCATGATTAGCGGCCAAATATTTAATCTAACTCATGAGGTAAATTAAGTTGATGATTAGGGATGTTGATGATTAGGGATTAATCAACCTACGGAGTTTCGAGCCGGCGGGCCCTATTGTGATGTTCTGGGGAAAGGGACAGAAAGGAGCGGATGGCCCTCTCCATGGTTTCCCCCTTTTGTAGTAATCTTGACGGATCTCAGCCTGGTCATGCTCAAGAGCGCTAGCGAGACGAGTTGCACGGATGTTCGTTTAGGTCTACTGTGAGGCTGCAGTGGACAGCTCGAGCGAGCGGCCATACCTAGGGTTCTCAGAGATGTGCCCCACGCATGGGGGCAGACCGTGGTTTGGATAAGACTCGTGGGGCTTGTGTGCTGATGGGGTGTTCCGTCCTAGAGGGAAGGGCAGGGAGAACTGGTGTTATGGCTCAGACTGTGTCTGGGCTTGGCGTATTGTGTTGGGCTTCTAACAATCATGTGGAACCAATCATTCTAGACGCAAGATGGGGATGATGCCTAAGAAATTAATTTATTAAAAGGATGTAGATCTAGTGTGTTGGCTGGTCGCCCATGATCTCATCTCTAATGCTGGTCCCAGCCTTAACTCATACCCTCAGTCTGCTCGTTCCCATTGGCATTCTTGTATGCTTACATTCATCCCGTATTACTGTTTCTATTTCTTCTAAGTCCAGCTTCCCTCTTTATGCCTAGCTAAGCATTTTCTCATTATTTGTAGAAGTTCAGACATAAGAACTGTTTTATATCAATTGCATGTGTCAAGACTCAAGAGCACCAACATTCTATTCTGATTTTATTAGATTAAGGCTTAAATATAATGTATCCTCCAACTTAAGCTTCGTGGGATTGTTTAAATTGACTTCTGGAAGATCATGGCGCCCGTTTTCATTTTTCTCCCCCCCCCCCCCCCCCCCCATTTTATTGAGAGATTGACGAAAAGAATAGATATAAAATGTTATACTCAGCATGTTTTTCCACATTTATCAAGGCAACCTATGACAAATGATGCACGACTCTTCTTTTGGATGTCAAAGTGAAAAGCAATATAATTTATTTTGAAAATTCACGAATAACATCTTCACAATTTATTTTTCAGATGGCTTTCCTTTACATATTAGCCGTGGGCGCTGCCTTTGGCGTCACGATAGTCATTACAAAAAGCTGCCGTTGGTTTCGACGACGTCACTACGACGTCCCAGTGCGTGACGTCAGCAAAGGGCACCGCTGGAGCATGACGGACCTGTTCAGTCAGCCGACCTACTGTAACGTCAGTGAAGAGCACATCATCGCAGGCGCCTTTTGCGACTCGTGTGGCATCTGCGTCGACGACTGCAACATGAAAACTGCCGACAAGACGATCCCTTGTAAGGTGTTGTCGGACAATGCTGAGATCCACCAACACCACTGGGTGAAGGGCAACCTGGCCTTGTGCAGCACCTGTGATAACTGTGAAGACGTGTGCGGGCTAGAGCCCAGACTCTGTGACTACAAATGCTGCTGGTGCTGGCGGACAGTGCACGAGCGGTGTTTGGACGAGGTGAGCAAGGTCTGTGACTTAGGCCCTTACAAGGACTTCATCGTGCCCCCGAACAGCGTCAGGCTCAAACAGGTGGGCTTCAAAGGGCGCCGCCACTTGGTGGTGGAGTCGGTCAAGGAGCCGGCCGTCTCCAACTGGAACCCTCTGATTGTGATAGCCAACAGGAAGAGTGGGAACGGAGACGGGGAAATGATCCTGCAGGCCTTCAGAGGACTGCTTAACCCGGCCCAGGTAAAACGGGATTTCTAATAATTCAGTGTGGGTTATATTCTAATTGATATAATGATGAAATGTATCAGAGGGATTCTGTGGAAAAGAGTTTTATTGTTACTCTTCCAATATATTTGATGTCTGATATATTTTGTTTTTATTCAACAACTTCACACAAAAAGAGCATTTGCGTTCCTTCAGTAGTACCGATATTGATATTTGAGAGTAAGTGATTGTTACACAGAAATTAATTATGTTGTAGTCTGTCCTAAAATAGAGATAACAGTGGAAAAAAGTAACATAATAGACACTTATGCAAGTTACAGTCCGCGCCCAGACGAATGTGTACAAACTTGCTACCGCAAGTGGAAATTTCTTTTTAGAAAATAATTGATATTACGTTTCATGATATTAACCATGTTAACTTCACTGCTTGCACTATCTACCCCATGAAGGTGATCGACTTGTGTGACCTTCCTCCTGAGTGTGGCCTGGAGTGGTGCCACCTGCTGCCCCACGTCACCTTCCGGGTGTTGGCGGCCGGGGGAGACGGCACGGTAGGCTGGATCCTGAGCGCCATCGACAACCTCAAACTCAAGGTGAGAGGAAACAGAATGTGTCTGCTATGTATTCCTTTCAGTTTATATTCCATTTAATTGAGATTTTATTATGAAGTATAAGGTTGTGGCGTGCTTTCTATTGGTCCCGTGCAAATAAGCCTGTTGAAATTCGGTGTTAAAGTACCAACATTGATTCAAAATTATGGTAACTTGATTTGATAATGAGTTATATCTATGTTCTTAGTCTTAGTCTTCAATGGTTTCATTAACCGTTCTACAATGTGTAAATCATACTTTCTACAAGTAGGCTTGCTGATTAGAAGTAGAAGTGGCATGTTTTACATCATTTGTTTTGTTATTCAGTTTGTTACACGATAGAGGAAAAGGAAAGGTTCATGTAATTCTTATTGATGGACGATATAAATCAAGCAGCATTGCCATAGTTTTAGTTGCATCCGTAAAACCGAGGCCCAGACACAAATTATAATTAATAACTACCGAGTAATAGACATGTGTCTTTTACATGACAAATGTTAGGCCTTACGCTTAATTCTACACTCGGTTGATTCTGACGTTTTTTTCCTTCATTTGAAGCAGTTTATACATACACGCTATTTGTATGTTTTTATAGCTTAAAATTAGTGTAAGTTTATCAGAAGTTTTTCCAGCACCAATCACTTAAGTGTCAGAAAATAACCTGTGAACAAAATAACTAAACTTCAAGAATTCCAAACACGTTACTTTCCTTTTAGAAATGACTAACGTTTGAGTGAAGAGACACAATTACTACGGAAACACAGTCAAAAAAAGAAGAAGAAGGATATTATCAGGAGGACAGTGCTCAGTAGTTCAGAGCATCTACACTAACTAATGCCTTTGTTCGAAGGGCAATAGCAAATACAACATCATACAACTGTTGAATTTTCAATAAATATAACCGTAAAAAATAGAAACAACAAAACCACATGCTTTTAGCAAAAGAATAAAGCAAAAGAAAAAAGGGGCAGCTAGATCCAGAGGTCCACCTGTCAGAATGTGGAGGCTCAAGTTCTTCCTAAACCAATTAATCTTCCAGATGCCGTTCATATCACTATATTTGATAAGTTATTTACGTTGAATCATAGAAGGTGTATTGCTTGTTGAACAGAACTCCATGGTTAATGATACACCTGCCTAAAAGCATTTAGCCGAAGACCATGAATTTTAAAACCTCAATGTTAGATTCATGTATTATAAAATGAAGAATAAGGAAGGGAAAAAAGACGAAGCGTCAGATAGCCGTTGCATACCAATGTCTCTTATTATTCAGCATGTGCCAGATACGCAGTCCCATGTCTACGGCTCCTACGAGCTGGTGTTTGTAAGTAACTAGATGTGCAGCTTATCATGGTTTAGTTGTTACCAGTTTGGAGTTGGTTCAGTTCTGCTGTTAACTGGTTGACGCACGCGTTCAGAAGCATGTCTACATATAAATTTACGTGAATGGTGCCATAACAACACCTTCACATGGAAGGTATTGCGTTTGGGACGGATTGCTTGGTTGGATAATATGCCATTTAAACTTTCGTTTCTTCATGGAAATGTAGTAAATAACGTGCCGGAACAGTCTAACTCAGCATGGTATGTTTTACCCCTGCTTGAGCGGTCTATGTACATTGGCATAACTTACACATATTGACTTGTTTAACCTAAGTTTTCCACCAGAAAACATTGGATCAGCACTCAGTACTAAAACGAGGAGCATGGAAAGAATCGTGTATTCTTCAAATATGTGTTGTTTTTTAAACGAAAGGCACACAGTGCGATCAAGTTCCACAATGTATTCACGATTTTTGAGAATAAAATGTTTAAAAAAGAATTAACACATGTTAAAAAAGCACCCTAAACAGGTAACAATGATAGAAACAAGAAACGAATGACATCAGCTTTAAAAGGTGTCTTACAATTGAACCCAAAATTTTGAATAAAATAGAATTCGCTGGAATATACATTTTTGTTACCCTTATCCCTTTTTACGTATTATGAAATTGGGGAAGTGTTCTATGTTTCTACGTTCAAACAACCGACAAAGTTCATTGTTTACATTTCTTTATTACTGAAAATGCATAGAAAGATAAAAAGAAGACATCGTATTACTTATTGTTGTTATTATTTGATGACGTAATAAAGTAAAGCATACGAGATAAATCTTGAGAAATAAATTGGTTCTAAAAATATTAATTTACTTTCAAATAAGCCTTAATCTGAAAAAAAGAATATACACTTTTGATCTAAATGTCTGCGCTTTACATATACCGTAAAGTTCTGTATATGAGCAGCAATAAGGGTAATGATTACACAAATAGTGAGGATAACAGTATAGCATTTTGATCTTCACTATAAATCTATTCATCAATGAAAAAATCCAATTTCTGTGTGTATAAAATTGTAACCCTACTGGCCATCATACGCCGCTATGTATTAACCGGATTTTATGGTACGTGCTTCTCATATGTAGTTAGATACTAACCAACTTCTACTTGTTTCTAGTGGATTTTTACGTTTAGCTTCAAAAATAGGTTTGTCTAAACCTACCGGAAAGGAAATTCTGATACATGTATCTATATATAGTATATGTATGTATGAATGTATATTTTTCTAAATATGTATGTGTGTATCATTATATATTCAGGGTAGGAAAATCTGCGTGTCCGCGTGTCCTCGACGACCAGAAAATGACTGTGGACGACCAGAAAATGATTTTTGGTCGTCCTCATGACGACCAGATATTCTGGGAGCTATTGATAGCTTTTTAAAATATAAGAAATAGTCTCAATATTGTGGACAACTTAAAGCCGTGTGTGGACGACCATATTTTTGCTAATGGTCGTCCTCTGACGACCAGAATTTGGGCCGAATTTTCCTAGCCTGATATTATATACACATTTACATACATTTACATAAATACATACACAAGCTATATCATTTGAAATCCATTAACGTATTTGATATTAATCGAATGCCTTACTTCTTCCCTCCTATCCAGCCGACGCCGCAGGTCGCCATTCTACCCCTGGGCACTGGGAACGACCTGGCGCGGGTCTTGGACTGGGGGGAGGGTTACACGGGAGACGTGGACGTCCGCCAGATCCTCGGCCAGCTGGAGACGGCCGTGCCCGCCAAACTAGACAGGTGGGTGCTTAGGCTTAAACAGAATCATTGTGTTCAGGTGACTCGTCCTATCCTAATATTTTTGGCACTATCCTAACTATTTTTTGATAAAAATAATGTTCTAAAAGAATATCAGAATGTAATAAATATGACATCAAGACATGTTTCGTTAGGGTGTTTTGAGTAATTTCTGAATTTTCAAATTTCACTGAGTCTATTTGTGTTAGTTTAAAAAAACAAACAATTTAATTGACCTACCTACCTATCTTTTAACTTGTATTACCTGAAAACTACTCATTTCTTTTGGACCTACAGCAAGTAAATGATAAATCGTTCAGGTTCATTGAAAGGATAGATTGCATTAATAATGTTTTATGGGGCAAGAGGTCATTTGCCAGTGATGTCCCGTACATTGGATGATTTGTAGAAATAACGCCTTATAAGAGGATTATGAAATAAATATTTCACAATCGTTTAAAGGTAAAATATCATAGGTCTGCCTGTTGTTAAAGTCTCGCATCTCATTAACTAATATTGCGCCCATCCGCAGCCACTTCTTGTGTGTGCTGCTGTTTAATCGAAGGGGCAAGTGACTCTTTGTAATGTCTCACTGACTCTTTGTAATGTCTCATTGACTCAATTCATTGTTTTACTGACTCCTTGTAATGTCTCATTGACATATTGTAATGTCTCCTTTTTCATTGTCTCTTCTATAATTGCAGATGGAAAGTCTCGATAAACCCTGCCAAACACTTTGGAATCCCATTGCCAAAGAAAGTGAGTTGACAAATATCTTATCTGAAACACTAATCATAATTTGGAATAAGGTGTTTATTTGCCTTACTCATAGAATTTTTAACAGGTGCAACGATAGATATTCACAATCTTTATCAATTAAAGGGCCTGAAATGTATCATTCGATTTGATCACGTTGTATAATAATACATACATGTATATTATATATAGATTTTAGAACATACAGTTATCTACAGTTTTACCTAAATCTGGTTCATGCCCCTGCTCATTTGTCCTTGACGATGTTGAAATGTTATTGCTCCCTCAAAATTGGTCCTCTAGAATATTTTACTGTTAATTCCAGGAACTGGTGATGAATAATTACGCTTCAATTGGTGTTGATGCTTTAGTCACGCTTAATTTCCACAAACACCGAGAAAGTCGTCCTGCACTGTTTGGGTCTCGTCTAATTAACAAGGTATGTACTTTTTATTCATTTACAGAACAAGAATAATTTTCTAACATTTTTCCTGTTGTGTCATAGATTCTGGGGTTTCGTTTAATCCACTTGCACCAACTTGCCATCCGTCCTTTCCATGCTCATAGATTCTAACATTGCACAGCGAACCGTTAAGATACTGATATGTCTTGATGTAGCTTACATTGCTGGACGGACGTTAAACTCGTTAACAATCATCACTGCGGTTTTCCTGAATTCCCATTTTTCAAAATTACACAGTTTTGGTAGTCTTATGGGAGTCATGACAAAGTCGCGCATAAACTGTTTCGGAATCTATGGAAATCCTGAGACATGCGTTGGGAAGCATTAAACTATATACAAAGAGAGTAAGTTAATTTCAAAATGTGCCCGAGGGAAAATATTATAAAAATGATAATAAAAAATATTTTTAAAAAATTGACCCCAAAAGGGGAAGGCGCCCTCCGCGCTCCACTCTAAATCCGCCACTGTGAAAAAATAATTAAAATTGCAACACAAGGTAGGGATAATTGGGCGTGGGATAACTGTTTTACTGGTTTTAGGGGTCCAGACCCATCTAAATATTGCCAAGATCAACCAAAATCCAGTCACCTGATGAGACTTTTGAGCGCATCCCATTGAAGTTCAAGGAGACTTTAATTAGTTTAAAAGTCTGAGCCAACATTGTGATCTTTACTTTGTCTAATTTGACCTAGTCAACAGATAGAAGGAATACTTTCACTGTAAAGCTATATCAATATTTAGTATGGAAAACACCCTTCACGGATTGACTTATAGGGTTGTACCTTGACAGAAACGTGTGATGCGGGCGGCAAAGGATTCTGGTTTAGTTAGGCCCCGCGGTATTATTAGGCGCGAAGTAGGCTCTTACCTCATCTGTAAAACCCAGCTAGTTCTGCCACCTAGTAACAGTGTCGGTACTAAGACGTCTACCCGTGGTGCCACCTGGTGAACCAAGAAAGAACAAACCACATGCCCTGGGTTCCTTACACTACTACACCGTCACGGCGTGGCTGCTTAAATTGATGGAAGCGGCTGGCGCGGGTACCAGAGTATGGGTTCCTCGACCAAGCGTATAAACTACAGCATAAACGATGCAGTCTCCAGTCCTAGAATAAACGGAGAATTTTATGAGGCAATTTTCTTGCTTCATAAATGATTTAGCATACTTGGACGTATAGCATGATTATAACATTACGGAAAGTCTAGATCTAAAAAGGAAAAATGTGTGATTATCTCTCTTTATAAGTATGATTGTGTTTTTATTGGCATTTCATGCATATTTTGAGCACAAGCACTAGTACACAGTGCTATTTATAGCCAGTTGCTGTCGTTATTTCAAATGTAATAATAAAAGTATTACAATCTTTGTAGATTTTCCTGGAAACCATTTTTAACTTGAGATGAGAAAGGTTACAAAGGGTATTAAACGAAACAGGTACCTCAACTGTTCAGCACCCTGTTTAGCACTGAGACAATCATGATGTTTTAACTCTAGGTTTCATCTTATTTTGACATGATTATCGATTAAACCCACCTTAAGTCCAGATGGTAGTTTCGTTGACATTGTTAAGTAACATGATATACAGAGAACTCGAGTCAAGGGACAGGGTCGGTTATCAATCGCTTGCGGCGAATAGAACTATGTCACCTGAAACTATGCTCTATATTGAACAGAAGGCGGCTATGGAGTACCGTGTCCTCTGGCAATAGATGCAATAGATGAACATCTCGCTTAACTCTCCGGCCATCTCTTATTTTATAATTGCCATGGGCTTCTCATCATTTGTCATGATTTATATCATACTACAAGTCAGTTGTTGAATTAGACGTATCCGATGTCAGTGGTTCGGGTTATGCCACACTGAACCCAAGAGGTCTATTTTCTTTAATGGTTGGTTCTGCTGAGGTAGTTAAATGCCCTAGGGTCGGGTTAACGTTCAGCGAGATCCCACCGATGAAATATTCTTTTATTCAACCGTTGTCAGTACAAAGATATTCACTGATTTTGCGTAGCATTTCAAATCATTCC
Organism: Lepidonotus clava; assembly: GCA_936440205.1. Taxonomy (NCBI): domain Eukaryota; kingdom Metazoa; phylum Annelida; class Polychaeta; order Phyllodocida; family Polynoidae; genus Lepidonotus; species Lepidonotus clava. Next base: position 30,395,124 of record OW387135.1, read on the forward strand.
TTTACAACCGTGTCTCACATGGTTCAGCGACTTGATAAGGACTACAAATCAAGATGACTTAGATCTACAATATCTAAATACTCATGATCTATATGCATAATGATGTATCAAACTATATCACACAAAACAAGCGAATGTTACATAGTTGAAATGTAATATGATTAAATAACATTTACCTGATTGATATGTTTCAATCTGATCTAGCTCCTTTGTGAAGATCACTTTAAATAACACAATAACATCTTATTTAAGGACAAAAAGGATTCCATTTTTGTATTTCCTAAAAGTCAAACGAGTGCAACCCCCAGGATAACCTCTCCCATTTTTGTCCCCTCTTGACCATTGTAGGTTTGTACTGAGCGGGGACGCCCCCTGCCGGGCTGTGTGTGCGGTAAGACGTCTGCGGTTTGGGGGGGGGGGGGTGAGGCGGAGGCGGAGGGGGGCGGGAGCGAGTTGGTCTCTCTCACCCGGTCAGGTGCTTACAGATTCATGTGCTCTTGCTCTTGTAATTGTATAAAGATTTGTTTTCCTAGTAAAACGATTACTTATGCCAACGACCGTCTAAGAGTAGCTATAATATTTTTGCTTATAATAATGCCGAAAAGAAATAGTCCGTCCTGTCTTAGGGTCGAGCCAGTGGCTTTCGTATCATAGGATGAACAATTTGCATTCACAAATGATTTATATTACCAGTATGGAACCACTTGTTAAATTAAAGCTACCTTTTGTTGGTAGGTAATTTGTTGGTTGAGAATAAGTGATGCTGTATTGGGTTAGTTGTGCCTTGGTGGTCAGTGGAGGGGTGTCTGATCCGCCGTGTCAATAAGGCCAGGTAGGCCGACAGGTAGGCCGACAGGTAGGCCGACGGGTAGGCCGACAGGTAGGCCGACACCTGCCCTCAGGGTCACCCCCTGCACACCGGTCAGGGCCGAGGGGTCACTCCAGGCCCCTCCCGGTCACACCCCCTCACCGGACCCCACCATGTACCGGGAGGGGGGAGAGGGCGCGAAAAGTCAACGAGGGGTCGGGCATGTCAGGTGCCATCTCAAGGTGGTCTGAGAGGGTGTGATTAACCACCAGAGACATGCCGTCATACTGGATAGACCGACCGGGAATGACCAACCAAAGGAGCCGTTACAGAAAAGCCCCCCCACCTTTCATTTTTTGTATGGCATGATTATGATAACGATATACCCTACATCGTGAATATCTAAAATTTTCTTATTCATATACCCGAGGAGTGATACTGTTTTCCATTCTATTCAAGGTTGTATCTGCGAGGAAGCTGGACGCTTTGCCCCGTCTGATAGTCTGTTTTCCATTCTATATCAGTTGCGGGATCTTATATCCAATATGGAGTACCTGGAAATATTTTCTCTCGTTTTACACATTTGTATTTTTGGGTGTGGAATGGGGACGTTTGATGTGGTGAGATTGAGTGGGGACAGGGACTATGCAGATACAAAAATGAAAATTGAGAGGGGAACGCATTTTTCCTATGTCGCTTCTAACCTGTTTTAGAGTATTTTTGGTGTAATTCAAGCTATTCAAATACAGATTCGATATCAGGAATCGTTTCCTTAAGGCTGTTTTCCACTTAGATGCTTCTGGAAAACGCGTATGAATTGTTCCAAGTTTTTCATCAGTCGGGAGTGTCTTCTTAACATGATGTTAAACTGATTGTGTGAGGTCTTTTTTAACTCCCTACCCACTGTGTTTTTTTATTATTACTATTATTAATGAGACTACAGTTGTAAATGTAGAAACCTGCCTTTTTAATGAGAACATACAGTTGTTAATGTAGAACCCGGTCCGGGCCTGCCCTTTTTAATGAGGCTGTAGGGTTTTTAATGTAGAAACCTGCCTTTTTTATGAGGCAGTACAGTTCTTAATATAGAACCCTGCCCTTTTTAATGAGGCCTTACTGTTATGAAGATAGAACCCTGCCCTTTTTAATGAGACCGTACAGTTATTAATGCACAACCCTGCCCTTTTAATGAGGCTGCAGACTTGGGGTACCATGGGGCGGGTAGACAGCGTCTGACATCACGTGATCCGTCACGTGGTCTGCCAGTGGTCAGCTGACCTGTCAACACCTCGGCGGGAGGCTGACACGGCCAGGTATATGACCAATGTCTGTCCACCCCGTCAACCAACCCACCTCCCTGCCCCTGCTGTATGACAAACCCCGCACTTCAACTGCCCCAATATTAAAATGGTATCAATGTGAAAATGCGTGGTTAGCAGCGATAATATGTCAGAGCGTGAACAAAAAGAAAAATCCAGGATATTTAATTAGAATTTGTGAAGTTACAGGAAAGACCAATGGCCACAACAAGGTAGTTTAATAGAGTATCCTAACCCGTATGAAAGTACGTGCATTTTCCAAAGGATCCGTAGTTAGACTATTTATCAAACTACGACAGTCGTTATATTCTGTGACATCTTATATTGACTGGTGTTATATTCGAGTCACTTTATCCACAAAGACATTTCGACATTGGCTTGTCAGCGTGTTTATACACGGACATCTCAAATACAATGTGTGCCCATAAGTGAATTCAGATTCAGATGTATTTAGAATATTGCTCGGTCGCTTGTTGAAAAAACACATATTATATGACTTTCCTTCGATATTCCTGTCATTGTCAATGCAGAGCTGTTTTCCATCCCCTGCCCTATCTTTGATTTCATTCAATTAAAAGTGCAGAACAAATTGTATGATGGTAATTTATGGCATACTTTCTTGGCACCTACATTGAAGCTGCTCTATCAAGTTTAGATGTTTTTCTTCGATTGCACATTAAAACGTCAAATATTATTTGTTTCTGTAGATAAAGAGCTTTGTTGAAAACTCCATTAGAATAGTTCTTAAAATGTTCTTTTTCTTCCATTTTCATTTCCTTTATCAATTTTCTCTGTGTCGGTATGTCCATGAACGCGGCCCATCTACTCACACAAAGCCCCAGAAGTATTTGCATTGTCAAACCTAGATTCTCAAGTACCTTATCCTATTCTGCCTAAACACTCGAGTAGAAGTGCAATGTGAGTCAAGCTGGTCAATATCATACACGGCATGGCGTCCCCAGCAAAGTAATGGTTCCAATTCTTAGGGCTTTATTATTCATCACACTTTTCTTATCGTCCATAATTGAGAATCATATTTACGGGCCTGCTGATGTATATATAATCTCATAAATCCCCTCCAGTATGTTTACTTATAATTTATCCACCAATATGGGTACCTTAGCCTTGAGTGATATTTAGTGGGGAATCTAATGTCTCTTTCTGCTATGCATTCACCAAAGCCATTAGACAAACTTGGGCACAGTAAAAGCGTCATCAATTTTCCTTTCAGTATGTGAAATGGCTGTAGCAGGGGGCCCTCCTCGGTGGGCCAACACCGATCGTTAATGTTATCGTCCCATCACGAGGGGAGAAAGCCGGGAATCAGTCCTGGTCAGATAACATCGGGTAGTCGGGGCTGACCGGTCGGTGCTCTGACAGGCAGAGAATTACATCCTACCTGAATACTGAGGCCCTTTTACACTACACGACTTTGAGCTGCGATATCTACGCGATATCATATGATGATATTACAGAAAATTCGAGTGCAGGAGTGACTGATTGTTTTGAAATTGACAATGTGTATTATTTTACACATGTGTAAAAGAGAATTTAGTCTCTAATATGTGGCATTTCTCTACGACATCGTCATATTGCAGCTCAAGTCGTGTAGTGTAATACCACCTTTAGGATTCCCGGCGGCCATGGAGCCGGGGTGACGGCAGGTAGAGGCGGCCCGCCCCCCTCCGACCACCCCGGCCCCCGCCCCCGGGCCGCCGGCAGGGAGGAGGGGTAGGGCGCCCTCTGCCCCTGATCGTATCGGTGTATTGTATTATAGGTATATGAGGGTAATGTGAATGACGGTTCATACCTGTACCACCTGGACAGTCGGGTCATGGTGTGGGGTAACCATTTCTCGTGGTGATGTCTTGATTTTACGTTTATATGAATCATGGTATATTGTCCCGCAACATCACCCTATACCCTTGACGGTGGCATTTTAATCAAGAACATCCTTCTCGGTATTCCTCTTTCCAATGCAACATTTTCCTAAGTTTTCTATCAAAAAGTTATGTATGTTGATGTTGAAGTTATTTGTTTAAGTTTTTCTTTGACGTTAATTATTTGATTTTTTTTATTGAAGGGAGGGGGGCCGTTGATCTGAATTATAATAGTTTTATTGTTTTGGGTCATTTTATTGCATTTTAGGCCGGATTTTAGGTTTCTAAGTTGGATTTTTAGCACTAAAGTCTTGTACTTTCTCCTGCCCATTGACCTTTAACCCCTATGACCATTAAACTGTCTCAGTACCCTGCACTGACCACAGAACGTCCAGGCCTGGATTCACATGGCAGGACATAACCACACACAGTCAATAAATAAAAGTCACCGGCATATAATTACAGATTAACATCTTGGATCTAATCTGGGCCGATCAGTCAGGCGGGTCCCACCTATACAGTGGCCTTTCTCCGCCAGCTGACACTTCCTTGAGGCAGACTCCTGGAGCCTGGCTAAGTCCCCTGTGGGTTATTACCGGCTGGTAATTGGTGGTAAACAGCAATATTGTAGCAGGAGTGGGTGGGGGGCTTTTTACGACATGATCTATGTATCTGTGGGTCTTTTAGGCAGTTTCAGTGTGATCCGAGAAGTTGTCGATCGATCTAGTAGATACGTGCAACTATTACCTTGACAATTAACAGCTGTAACTGTCAAAATGAAGGTGTTTACAGGAATGTGGGATGTAACAGATTATTACCTTGACCGTTAACAGCCGTAACAGTCTATCATTAATTGCTCATTTATCAGGAATTAGGTTGTGTGATGGTAAACACTTAGACCTCAGGCCTTCTTAGACCTGTGAATTACGATTATTTCTAATTCAAGTACATTGACACAGGTGTAAGTGCAAGCGGTCAGACAGAGAGGAGTTTTAAAAAATCATCTTAACCTGCATGGTGTGTGGATCAAGTTAAGGGTGTGTTCTGCCTGGCCTGAGACGTATCGTAGACCTAGACCATTACGTCCGAGTCATTACCCCCTTCACGACTACCATGTTGAGGAATAAAAGTTGAGGAATAAAGGATCCCTATTATACATAAGACGAATTGACCCTTGGATAACCAGCCTTGCAGCTTGGTTTCCAGAAATCGTTTGAAATTTATTTATGGTTTAACACTTTGATGATGGACCAAAATTATCAAGCTGCAATGATTAAGAAATATATATATATATATAGTCTATTATTGACTTTTGAGAAAAATATAGGATTGATATTTGAAATATAGGAATGTATAACCAACGACAATGAGGGAATTGATGATCTATGCCAGTATTAAAAGAAAATCCTATATTGTGTTACCTTATGATGTAAAGTATGCAACAGACTTGAATATGCAATGACGTTTATTTACGACTGGGAAGGCTCTATCGTAAACGGAAACACTGTTTTCATAGAGTTTTGTAGAGCTTTATGATTATTTATCAAATATTCTGTTGAATGATAATATTGGAAAACTGAGCACTGTTTCGTTACAGTCAACTATACGTTTCTTAAAAACAGCACAGAATATGAATTGACTTATCAAAATATCGAAATATTTCTTTACACTTTTGAATTTTACATAATGAACAATTATTCAGGGATGTAATTCCAATTTTTGCCGGATTTCCGTTTTTTCCTCCGGCACCTCAACAAAATCTGTTTCAAAATTTGATATTTAGAACGTTTCACAACATTTTAAGACACATTTAGGTTTGTTAATGCCATTTCCGATTTTTTTCACTGTCCTCAAAATTCATCGCTGATTATAACACACCCCTATCTCACCAAAGGAAGTATGCATTCTTCCCTTCCCTGCTGATCCCCAAAGCCCTCACCTGAACCCCCGCCGCAGGTAAGGTTTAAGGTGGGAGGGGCGGGTGGTGGCCCTGCCGATAAGATCTCCCTCCGCGTGTGCTTCACAGCCTACAATGGTTGTGGTGGAGATGGCGGGGTGCGATAAGGTGTTCGGGTGAAGCGGTGCGTGCCGCTGGGCTGGACCAGGCACCAAGCCGCACCCCATGCTTCGGTCACCTGACGCAAGCACGGAATGGGCCCATTTACAAGTCGAACCGCGACGTTTAGCTCGTTATTTAAAGCCTTAAACTGACTCCAATTTATTTTTGACGCTAGCTGTACTGACACTTAGCGTTGTCTTCTTGACTATGTTTTCTTTTTTTTTATCAACTTGCGTTAGGATGGGTACCATAAATTACCTGTACTCGCTTACATGTAAAGGTCCGATACCTCAGGTCTTAGAAGTGTTGTTCGATATTAATGTATAACCATACGACGAATATAGAAAATTCTCCATATTATTTTCATTTTCATTTTCAAAACAATTTATGCATATAACAAGCAGGCCAACAGAAGCCTTTTATCATAATCACAACAACCAGTAGTTGTTTGTATAAAGTTGTTCCATGGTCGTTGTCAGGGCACTCATATTTGTTTGCCAACATGTAGGTTTTTCTTCGTTTTACCTGAAAAGGCATGGCGCGAAGAAATTACGATCGTATTAGCGATATGAAATCCTCACCAAAAGCTGACCATATCTAGTAAATATTTTTGCGTTATCGAGATAGATTATCTAATCTAAACAGGTTCCTTTGAGGAAAACCATAGCAAAAATTGAGATAAGCCCTCGCCCAAAACGCCAGCACAGATGTCATGTCCTGATAGAATTATGAATCAGCCTCCAGTCCATTTCACCTCATCATCAGAGATAGCGATCTCTGCGCAGGATTCCTTTTGCTGATAATAATCTTTCCATGTCAGAAGACACATCACGTGCACCACAAACTGGGCTCTGATTGGCTGAGACGTTGCACCGTTTCCATGGTGACTGGGCGTAAACAAGGAGCGTTTCTCTGACGCCTAAAGTCACCTGGGGGTCAGTCCGATGTGGTAGTGGACGCACTCGCCAGGTGTGCTAACAAAGCACAGGAGGATTCAGGAATAATTCACTCGTTTCTTTTGTAAATGCTCAAGATTTATGGCTTTTATTCAGTGCTAAGACGTAAGTGAGGTTATGGCATTCAGTACGGAGTCAAGAAAATGTGAGAACAATGAAGCATTGTGCTTACATTGAGAGGTTAACTAAAAAAATTATATTAATATTCCTGAATATGTTCATTTATATACCTTTGTTAGTCATTTAAATGTATAGACGCAAAATCTATATGATAATTTATTATCTTTAAATTGAGCAATAAGAAAGACCCGTGATCTAAAGTGTTTCTGTGCATGTACTGATGATCATAAACTATGTGATGTGTCACATGAGGAATATTAGAATGGGAGTGCTTTCATCGTTATTCTCCGGGCTCGCTGTCACATAGAATCATTTTCGAAATATGATCGATATATTGAATATAAAGCCCGGAGGTGGTGTGTTGGTCATTTAGGCTGATGCTTAGTTACTATAGAGTCTTTAAATTGGAGGAAAATCCGTCTCCAAGGGGGTCTGGGTAAGAATAGGCCCCCAGTAGCCCCTGCTGATCGTAGAGGGCGACGATAGGGGGGGACCCAGCACTGACCAAGTGTTTTTTTGGGTTCAATTCCCGGTTGGTGCTTGGTTCACTAAGGGATGAGGTACAGCAAAAATGATTTCCGGGTTTTGATCCCCAGCTGTTTGCCCACCCTGTCACCTTCATCTCATAGATATGATCACCAAAGACAGAATTCGTCCCAACTGGTTTTCACCATGAAAATGACCTGGCTGTCGGTATGGCATAAAAATACCATAAAACACCCAACACTCACTCACTCACTCCATCTCAATCCGTACAGATTAACATTGTTAGGTGCAACGTAGGCACAATTGTAGCATCGAAAATTGAGACACAAACGCATGATACGATTAGAGTTTACAGTAGTATGCATTATGTTCAAGTATTACTTCCTTATCTTCACTTCATCAGAATATAGTCTGCATTAAAATGCAATAAGTTCCTAATCTAAGATCATTGATTACGTCTGGAAGTCATGTCCAAGCAAACCAGTCACCTTGTATTTATTGATTGTCAGAGATCAAAGAGTCAAGGTATTTCAATAAGCCAGGACTTTTATCTTGTTTGGATAGCTTGAATTTACAAGACATCGAAGGTCAAATCTTGGCAAATCTCTACATTTTCTGTCATGTTCCACTGTCAATTTATGAGATTTCTATCCTGATCAGAGGCAGTATTCTCAGAAAGATGAGCATGAAAGAAGTATAGGGAAAATACTTCATTGTTTTGATGTTAGACCAGGAGGAAAAGAACCTGGAAAAGGTTTAAAGAAATGAAAAAGAAATGAAAAAGAAATGAAATTTCCATAATCACCATCAGTGACATTGCAGGTTTCCCTCTATAACAGAAAAGAAGAGCAGAGAATCACTTTATCTATGCATTAGGCTCGTCCTCCCCTGAAGGCCTTCCAGTGGTCGGGCGGGCGGCTTCCTACCCATCACATAACGATTGTCTAACGCCTGTCCCCCTGATGACACATAATGACAGAGTCGGGCAGGCTCCCTCCCCAAGGCACCTGACTTCTGTCCAGACCGTAGCCCCCCGAGCAGGGTCGAGTAAGTCTTTTTCCTACCCAGTCCGAACAATCGCTCCCTTATGGACGTCCCCACAATGGCCATCGACCCGAATTATAAAAGCCAACTTGGATGGATTCATTGACTGAAAGAGGGGCGCCCCCCTCTAACAAGGCCGCTCTTGTTTGTTCAAAAATCGAACGTATATTTAGTTGCAGTGGAAGATTACTCGTTTTGGTTGGTGCGGCCTTCCTGGATGATTTCTTTGGTCTCCTCGTCTACCTGTGGGAGCATATATCCTAAAATTCATTAAGCAGACTCTGTTTAAAATAGGGGCAGTGCTTTTAGATGCATGAAAATAAAAATAGGATCATATGAAAGAGGGGTTGCGGGTAATCGTTATGATTTAGAAAATTCGGGAATAAGAATTTCGAAATCCACAAATAATTTTGTTTTTAAAGAATGTGGCTTGCTCCCTGGAGCAAAATAAAGATTGAAATTTCTTGAAGTTTCAAGCTATTTTGAGCCAGAATATTCATGAATATTCAACTTGATTCAACCCTTGGATTAACCTGGAATAGCTTGCTGGTATTGGCCGCTTGAATATCCAAGAATATTCATGAAAATCCAATCTGTGGATCAAGCAGCTTGGATATCCTTGAAATTTCTTGAAATTCTAGGGATCTTAGATTTTCTGGAAATAAGTTGCTGGTATTGGCCGCTTGAATATCCAAGAATATTCAGGAAAATCCAGTCTGTCAATCAAGCAGCTTGGATTTCCTTGAAGTTTCTTGAAATTCTATGGAGTCTTGGATTTTCTGGAAATAAGTTGCTGGTATTGGCTGCTTGAATATCAAAAAAGATACATGGATTTGCCTGATGGCCATAGCCCTAAGCCCCCTGAGGCAACCCAAGCTCCCCCCTCATGTATCTCTTCCCTGATGGCCCAAACTCTTCCCTGACAGCCCAAAGTCTTCCCTTACGGCTCAAACTCCTCATTAACGACCCAAACTCTTCCCTTATGGCTCAAGCTCCTCACTGATGACCCAAACTCTTCCCTAATGGCTCAAACTCCTTCCTGACGGCCCAAACTCTTCCCTGACTGCTCAAACTCCTCCCTGGTGGCCCAAACTCTTCCCTGACTGCAACAAACTCCTCCCTGACGGCCTAAACTTCTCCTTAGCAGCCCAAACTCCACCTTGATGGCTCAAGCTCCTGGTCAGTGGCCCAAACGTCACTACTCCACAAAAGTTGTCTCTCAAACATGACACCAAATCTCTAACTAACCTACCTTTGAATAGCCAATCATTTGCCCATGTATTTTCCTGTGTACCAGACATTAACATCATCCAAATATATGCTAGCATATCCACTTGCTTCCCCTTCAGTCTTCACACTTCCTTCTAGTGTCTCCTCAGTGAGTTAGTCCACTTTTCAATATGGCTGCTGTTTTCCCTCCAAAATATTTCAAATCTCACCGTCATGTGACTAACAGTGAGAACAGTTTGAGGCTTGAAAAAGCTTGAATCAGGTTGAATGTGTTTGGCCTATATAATATTTATAGAGGTCCAAGAATTTCCATGTTTATCCAAGGTCACTATTTGAGTGTGAAACAAAAAGTCAAAGCTAATTCAAGCACCTTGGATTTTATGAGGAGACAGCAATCTAAAGTTCAACTTATTTCAAGAAGGCTTGGATTTATATTTAGCTGAAAAAACTTGAATTTTCTTGAAATCCAAGCTCTCAACAAAGTCCTCGATATTTCAACCTAATCCAAGAACTCAGAGGTTGAATTTATTTGGATATTCCAGAAATTTCAAGTATTATCCAGCTAGCTTGGATTTGTTTTCCCCCAGGTCTCTCTGAAGATGCTAAAAAAAATCAACAAATAAAACTTATATTCCCCTGGATTTTAAATAATATGTTTTTACCATTTTTTAAAAAAATTAGATTTTACTATTTTCAATGTTGTTTTAAACACGCATTCTGGTTAAGAAATGGTGACTAAATAGCATATTTTTATGGTTGAAATAATCAAGTGGACCTGGACCCCCTCAAATCCATTTCTAACCCCATAAAGGACTTATATTTTACAGTATACTTGTGACCACACTGTGTAGACTGAGAGAGCAGACTGGTCCCGTCCGGGTGGGGGGTGGGGATAGGAGTGAGGGTGGGGGCGGTCACGGTGGGTGGACAGGTGACGCTGGCCACACCTGACAGCTCAGGTGAGAAGTGGCCACTGTCTGGTCACCTCAGGTGTGGGGGATCCGGCCCTTGTCACACCTGGCCGTGCCCGCTGCCCCTAAAAAGGTGTGTCGGGGGTAATCGGCCGTAGGCCGGGGTCTGGTGGTGGTGAGGGGTGGTGGGCCCAGGTGCGTCCTCAGGTGGTTAATAGACAACGAGCTGGGGGGAAAGGGGTCTTTTTTATTATTGGGAAGTTGTTGGGGACAGAGCAGGTGGGGAATGATTCAATGTTAGAGAAATATTCCAGTGAAAATCCAGGATCATATAGACCTTAGCTCTGGTTACTTAAAGTTACATTTACGGTGACCATTCACTAAATTGCAACAGTAGTGTATTACGGTAAGGGTGTCCATACAAGGTTAAGGCAATAAAGTAAAAATAATTCTTTTGAAAATATGTCTATCTGGTTAATCAAGTTTTATGATTAGATATTTTTATAGAAAATATTCAGAGACCTGGTTTTATAAAAGCAAACCCTGGGCTGAGGCACATCTCCCTCCGCCTAATTATTCTTTGAAAAAATTGTACGTATTAAAATTAAATAAATTCAGTGTCTGTCATATTGTTAGTTCATACGTGCATTTCAAAAACTGACTTGACTATTCATGAATTGGGACCAAAGGCAGTCTAGCATGCATCTCATATATTATGTCTTTTTGTGTTGCAGTTCTGGTACTTCACCTATGGTACAAAAGACGTATTAGAACGAGAATGTAAGAACCTACATAAGAAAATCAAGGTAAGAGATCATAATGGGAAGACCTCTGATATCAGTCTCAAAAGTCAACTATGACAGTTATTGTTGATTTTTATGAAAGACCCTGATAAAAGACTAAAGTGTCCGAAAAGTTGAATTGAATATTCAAGTAAAGCTTGTCTTGGTTTTGGTATCCTTAACTGGACTTCAGTATCAAACTATGTTTTTATATCAAACTATATATGATTGTACATGTGCAATGTATAAATGACAATCTTAGTTTCCTCATCGTAGCTGTAATTTACAATCTAATCTTAATAATGAAATACATCAGTCAATGCCGTCTATACATGAATCCATAAATCAATTTAAAAAAACAATCTAATAGGAATTTACCATCAACAAAACTCACGGTTCGTTCTCTCTTTAGGTTGAGCTGGACGGTGAACCAGTCGACCTCCCGGAGATTGAGGGAGTGGTCATCCTGAACATCCCGTCCTGGGGCGGGGGGTGCCGGCCCTGGGAGATCGGCGGGCCCTCCAAGGACGTGCCCCCCGCGCGCACCGACGACCGGCTCGTCGAGGTGTTCGCCCTCTACTCCTCCTTCCACATTGCCCAGCTGCAGGTGGGACTGGCCGAGCCGCTCCGCCTCGGCCAGGCCAAGAGGGTCAAGGTGGGTCAAGGCACTGTGCAGCTTAAGAGCTGCTCTGTTTTTTCTGGTCTCTTTTTTTTGTTTTTGTTTTTGTTTTTTTCTTCTGAATTGTCAATCTCTCCTGGCTTTTCATTCGTTTGTTTTCTGTGAAATGTTTCAGCGAGTTAGTCTTAATCGCAGGGTCTATTACTAAGCTTGCGCTCCGTCATTTCTTTTTTTAATTTTTATCATTCTAGCATATTTCAGACATGGCCACTGACTTGTCCAACTATTATTCTCTGTAAGTTAAATTCAAAGAGGTTCCGGCCCAAAATACCAACAATTAATATAAAAGGCCTTCCATGTACACACGCACCGATGGGGATTGGGGGGTTTTGATTTTTTTAATTTGCATACGTTCCTGTAACCATTCAATGCGTACTTTAATCCGAGGGAAGTGGGGCTGTCTGAAACTTTTGAAAATTTGCGCACGTACTTAATGGAAGGGCCCATATGAAGTTCTTATATTTGGTTAAATAATACAATAACTTATGCATCCTTTTAAACATGCCCTACTCCCTGTACAGATCACGCTGACCGGAGGTAACGCCCCCATGCAGGTGGACGGCGAGCCGTGGGAGCAGCACCCAGCCTCCATACACATAGAACACCACAACCAGGTGACCATGCTGACCAAGTCACCGCTTGACCACTGACAACTGACCAGTGATTATTAACACAGCAACAAGACAGCACCACTCAACTCTACAATTCAAAACCAACGCATCTCAGACACAACCTACAGGAATGACTTTTGTATAACATTTTCGCTTGATCTCAGCAAGTGTTTAAAAAATGCCATCCATAAAACAATTTTACTTCGATAAATATCAAGTTGCCATTGGCAGAGTAATAATCCTAGCCGAGAAATGACGTCTTGGTATGATATCTGATAATTCTTATTTAAGGCAAACCTGCTACCCCAAGAGGGGCCATACTCCAGTGATGCATTTCTTACAGGTCTGCTATTACCTCTTAAATGGATTCTCACAGGGTTATTATTGACTTTTATAAATGCAAGTGCTTTTGAAACCAATCAGTGAATATTGAATCTAATAGAAAGTATACAGGAGACAAGCAAAGAATCTATTCCCTCATAGGCTCAAATAGAGTCCTCCTTTTCGCCCATTGGTCACCAATGATTTCGATGCGATAAATACCAATTTGATATCGCCTTCTAGTAAAGAAAGAGGGTAGCAGGGTAACGTTCATGTGGTGTTGGAGGCTACTTGAAAGTCCCTTAAAAATCTCAATGAAGCATACTATCCAGTCAAGGATTCAAATTATGTATAATGGAGCGCTTTTTAAAGCGTAATCATTGAAATCCGAATGCGGACAAGTACCTGGAATCAGAATGTATAATCACATCATATTAAACACACGGGTAACATGCAAAGTTGGCAGAGTCTAAACTGACAGGACTTTTAATAAGTAATCTGTTTATAGAAACATATTATCAACATCTGAATCAAGAATAGAAAACTATGAATATTGTTCCACAAGTTAAAAATATCAAGGGTATTTTGACAGTGTAACCCACAGAAAGAAAAAGTGTCTAATTAAGTGAGGATTTGTTGTGGGAGGTGAACATAGTTTACTGAAATTGGCCACTACTATAATTATTATAGTATATAGCCATTGGTGTAGTTCATGGAATAGATCCATATGGATATGATCAATCATCAGGCACAGTAAATCAATAATTCGGAAACTAAATTAGAATTTGGAATTATCTGAAAGTACGATTTTACACCGTATTTTGGTATAAAGTAATTATTTTTTTGACAAAATGGTAATGTAATTGTTGACGTTTGAACCGAAAGTGCTCAAGGAGCCTAACATTTGTAAGTATAGCTAAAAAGTGAAGTTATCTCTGAAAAAGGGGGAAAGAAAAAACTAACATTGAATATGTTTTCACGGTTGGAGATGTAAGCAAGTATTCCTATGGGAGTTATCCCAATCACGTGATGTTCTTATGGTATGTGTGGCATACTATGTCAGTATTGTTAACATCTCATTGTTACTGCTTATGTTGGCGAAACCAGAGTTGTGACGTTTCTTTGTTGAGAATGCCATGGTGGAAAACACGCATAAAATCAAATCTGGCTCGGCAAAAGCCTGCTACAAGTTTTATAAACACGAGGAAAGAAAACCTTGGCAAGTCGCACCAAATCCTCTGTCTCTTGCTAGATTATAGAGATGGTATATTTAAAAACATGCGCCTTTAGTAGATATTGTTGGTAGAAATGCCTTATATGAATTGTGGCCTACAGACGTTTGGGATACATGTTCAAATACCTTAGCTGTAGATCTGTGATTATTAAATCGTGGTTATAGATATAACATTGTATGTAATAGTATGTTGACAGTTGACGTTAAGGTCGTAGCCTTTCTGCACTAATACTAGGTAGAAGTGCTCATACTCTGCAATTATCGATCATTTTATAACTTTATATGTTCCTGTTTTTGTAGAATTTATATCATTTTCTTTGAGTTCTTTCAGGGATTCATCTTATGATTACCATTCCATGCGTGTTATGATTTTTCTATTTATTATGCATTTGTAAATGACGGAGTCACTATAGGACTAACTGCATTCACAGTTACTGTAACATTTGTCATATTATTTTAACTGTTCTTACCGATTTCAATATCTCATTTCATTTATTTCATTATCATGATGTGCTTATTAATGCCACGTCATTGGAAAGTATTGTACGTGTTAACGTTTAGGTATTGTAGCTGCTGTTGGTAGACTATAGAATTGGCCGTCCCTCGAACTGTATAACTGTTGTATGCTGAAAATACACCAGGTTAATGCAGTCAGATTAGTTCTGATTAATAAATGTAATATTCCCCTTTGATGCCCAATCTTTTGGTAGAATGGACCAATCAGTTGAGAGAGAAACCAAATTTAGTTGATAGCTGGTGAAATGACTGTGATTAGGATCTGTCCAGTAGCATGTAATGATTGGTCTCTTGCGCTCGTTCTGTCATTTCTTGTGGAATTGCTCAGTTATGCAATGTACCAGCATGGTCAGTGTCGTTGATAGACTGGACGTTGTAAGTGCAATTAACTTAGAGTGGATATATTTGACTACCATGTAAGCCGAAGATAATTTTATAACACAGTGTAGATATAATTAATCATGTAAAGATTATTTTGATAATATTAACAAAGCTCATGTCATTTAGCTTGAAATGATAAACCCAGTTACCATGAATTGAACAAATGTATCTCATCTTAAGTAGAATGTCATGAGAACTAACACCCATTGTAACTATTGAATCAATTGTGAAACTGATTTGAAAACTAGAAAAAGAAGTACAAGCATAATCTGATTGACAGTATTCATTGACAAAAATTGATATTTTCCATAATTGACCTTGAGCCTTGAAATTTTGAAAAGTGTATTTTTAAAATCGACTTTCCAAGGAACTGTGTTCAATATAACCCTCACTATTTGGTTTATCAAGGGAAACGCTTGAAAGAACCTCAATGAACCTTTGATTATTTATGTCATTGTCTATTTATTTATACAATTAGAATCTTAGTTTGGCCGCGCTCGCATTCATGTTGACTGCGTTACTTCCTAAGTATATGCTTTACTGTTTTAATTATACCCTTTATTTCTACTGTCTTGTTTTGTCTTCGAAGTGCCATTAAGTTGAATGCGTCCCTAAATTGTCATAAAAGAAATTTATCTCTTGATATCGAGCCAGATGAAATGTATACTCTCTATAACCAGTTAACATAACGTATAGAGTTGAATTTCTATTAGATGTTTTCTTTGTTCACGGTTGAGGTCTGAGGAGGAAGGACCATACTTTTTCAACATGGATGTTTTCATTGTGTAGATACATGGATTCGTTTATCATTTAGAAATACTTTGAATAGTGAATGATTGATATAAGTACTATCATAAGACTTGCAGTCAGAAGTAATTGTCAAGCTGAAGGTTCGCTGACTGGTATCATGCAGTGTTGCATACAGTATCGTATAGGTTGTCGGAATGAAGATCTGATTCTGCTGATTTATTCGTACATGTCGATATGGTGGACATTTTGTATGTAGCTTTATCTTATAGAGTCCTGAGAGTATTCAAGTGAATACTATTAAGTAACATCGTATGACAAGTGGCAGCTGTTTCAAAATCTCTTGTCAAAACAACTGATCAAACAACCATCGCCTCTAATACAGCTGGTATTTCTCTTTATGTGCTTGTTCTTCAAATATTTTTGAAAAAAAACTATACTGATAGACTGTATTGAGGGTACTTCATATTAATTTCATTTTGTCATTCTGTATGTTATATTATCAAAGACCATCAAAGTTGTCGAGGCGCCTCATGAAGGGCCGTTTTTTCTCAGAGTAATAACTAAAAACTTCCGTCGATTTACAAAATGGTTTGAAGGTTTGAAGACGGAATCATGTATGCCTGTGATGGGCATGTGGAATATCTATAATTTAAAAGTACGATAGCATTACTCCAACAAAGGAAAGGGTTTTGTCATTGATAATTAAGTTAGGTTCAAGTAGGCTGAACCTTTCTGTGACTTTGATGTAAGAAATACGTGTGTAGAGCCTGCCGTACCAAGCCTTTACGCAATTCTTTGTTGTTCTACATCAATAAACTCTACATGATAACTTTCTGTTCTGTTTCACTTTGAGGGAAGACTACCATAAAGGTTTTCAATCATCCGGTCAATTTACATATTAAAACTGCTTAATTAATTCACTTTTCAACTATTTCCTGGTTGACGTAAGATGCTAGTGTAATTACTGAAAGAATAGTATAGTTGGCGGAATTGACGCCAGGTGGCCTGGCATGAACCTTATGTGGCACGAGGAAAATATATCTTACCATATGAATGGCATATAGCAATAGAGTGCACAAAAGATCAGCATTCTAGCCCGATGGACGGTGCTCTAAAAAAGAGTATGACAGTAGGTCGCCAAAAAATTACTAAATTACGATGGTAGTGCAACCTGAACAGCTTAAGACGACTAGATCGAAAAAACACGTGATGACAAAAGATGTTCGTATATGCACGGTTCATGGTTCTTGGTACTTTTAAAGGCGGAATTTTAAGTAGTAATATAAACATGGAAAAATAATTTAACATAAATAATTTCCATGTGACAACGAACATTACAACGATAAATGAAAACATCATGGCTCACTCTTTTTGATTCAGTGCAAAACTATTTTGCATATTGTCAGCGTCACAATTCAAACGTAGCGCCGAAAACCCCTTCCTGTCATTCTGAAGGAGAACTCTGCCAAAGTCATTGTTTCAGAAGATTTTCTTTGTCATGAAATTTGTTTTATGGGCAAACTGAACTGGTCAGTGTTGGGGACGGAACCACTGACCACCTGGGCCGGTCACTTTGACCATAGACCACCACGTCTTGGCTACCTCAACTAGCCCCAGCACGCTATGCGCTGCCTCTGATCACTGACTGGAGGGGTCGCAGTCATTGGGGCAAATTGCTTTCGCCAACCAGCATTGTTGTTTTCTTGTCAGGAAGACCCTAATTTTGGGCTCATCACGTCCACGGCCATTAGTGAGACTGAGCGTGACGACTGACAGTGATATGACTGGTCTTATGACTGGTTGAAACCAGGACTGAATTTAGGGCGGCTTAGGGAAACCAAAGTCCTGTCCTACTACATAGTGCTCAATTATTTATTTCGCCAATTTGGTTCAGTGTATCGAACAGTAGATTTGGTTTATCAAGCTTACTTTACATGTAAACTAAAACTATAGAATGACGTGGAGAGCAAAAATAAAACTGGTGTCCCGGTTGCAAATGATTCGTGCATGCAGATCATGTTGTGCTGCCTCGAATGAATGGGATGAGCAAACAGTTATAAGAGGATTCAGACCACTTAAACGTTCTTTGCTGCTCATAAGCAGCTGATAAAGTGCTGCATTGGTTCTATTGTTGGTCAAGAGATATCATTGTCTCCTTCGTCTTTTATGATGGTCTTCGTGAAAATATCGATGGAAGAAGTTTGTATAATCGGAACACAGAGGCACACAGATGGGCCTCATGTAAATTACAGACCTTTATGGTAGGAACAGATAGGCAGATATAGACTCCATTGTATCACACTTATTTTACCATCGCTCATGCCTGAGCGAAACGTTGTAGCTATTTTGCTTCTTGTTTTTGTATTATAACCAAGGGAAATAGTCCAAAATACATGGGTAAGATGCGGTTGCTATTTAAACTTTGCAGTTGCCTATCCATTTAATTCCATGCACTGTACATATTAAAACGCAGCTATAGCAAGGGCGGATCTAGAGTCAGTCATCAGGGGAGAGGGGGAGCGAATTCCCCCCCCCCCACCCCACCCAAAGAAAATGGAAATTATATAGAAGATTAGATTTGTACGAGGGGTTTCATTTAAAATAATTCTGCACGAGGATAATCTTTTCACTAAACATGGAGGCAATGTTCAATCTTGTTCCAAATGATACGTATTCTTCTAGTGAGAATCGTTACAATTTGGTCCATTAAGATTTCCAAGGCTATAATTACCGTGCATTCAATCAATCATGATGTTTTAATACATGTATTCCAGCACATCCCACCAGCGCAAAGCCATGTTCTCATTACTACACCTACTCACGCTGTGGCCCCGCCTCCTAACACCTGGCCTGTTATTACACTGGGATTTTTATGATTATTCTATGCCACAAGTGACTTTATGATGTGAGGAAGCAACGGTCCCACCAAGATGCCCCTCCAGCGTGACATCTAGGAGCTTGATTCGCTCTGACACCAATACAACTTCTGTCAGAGCGCTGTCAACCCTGAAAGACTCCCTGATGGATGGCGATCGATATGTTGCATGATGTTGCCATGGTGATCTGTGCAGGGGACTTGAGGGGGTTATAGATCAGAGCGGGACAGGGGGCGTGGTGGTGGTGGTCAAGGGTAGGGGGTGGTCAGTCCACCATGGCACCTGGGGCGTAGGCAGGAGGCGTCAACCTAAAGGACGGAAATTAGAGGTGTTGTTGCGACTTGACCACCGACATGGTTGACCTCACACTGGACACGCAGACAGTGGAGTGGTCAGTCTGCATGGGGTAAAAATTGAATTACATTCTCCACGGTTCTTAAGATGCTTGATACGTATTCCTAAATTCAGGAGAGAGGCATAACCTTAAAAATGACTAAATATTTTCTTCTGTAACATTCTAGAAGATGTAAAGGCCTCTTATTCAACTGTACAGCACAGGAAATGATTTCTGGAAAAGATATATAGCTTTGGGGTCTTGATGATGATGTGACAACAACAAATACTTTGAATTATTAATGCCCATTGAAACTGAAATATGAATACCAAAACACAAACGTTGAAAATCTAAGATAAATATTCTGAAGCACTGATAATATTAAATCAGTTTTTAATTTGTTTGTACTAAAGTACAGATCGAATTACAGAACATTTGTTAACTTAAAGATACAAGGATACAAACGTTATTATTTCATATAAGAGACCACCCATATCATGTGTAAAGCCGTGCTGATTCCTGGTGTAGGCTATGAGGTAACCTCAGACTGGTCTATTATAGAAAGTTGCGCGTATGCTCAGGTACCCTGAGATATCAATGTAGTACTTAAGCCGCTGTTTCTGGTATAGAGCAAGGAGAGCATTGCAGTCTTCTTGCAAGGTCTACAGTGCAGAATGGATCTTGGTGGGAGCATGTTCTGGAGTGAATATTATGAATAGGAAACAACCAGTTTAGCGATTGTATAAGGAGCCTGATGTTATTGTATTGAGTGGATGTATACCATCTCTTGAGATAACTTGAGTGATGCAATGGCTGTCTCACCTTGGACCTAATTAAAGAATCCTATCATTTGTGTTCACCATCATTTGTTCTATTGAACTATAGGAATAAATGATTAAAGAATGGAGATGAAGACAAGATCGAAACCATACTAATTTATTAAGAACTAACATCTGTTATCAAGGAGTGTTGTGTCAGCACAATAGCATTTCTTAATTTGAAGAAATTCTACCATATGGTTACTTTGTAAAGAATTATTATTTACAAAATGTTTGGCCTATAAGCATTCAGCTTTTGTACCATGACTGTGATGTAAAATCCAAAAGACATGGCGTTCACTGTTGCCGATTTAGTAGACATTTTATCTCATTTGAGTGTAATTTCTTATCATGTAAGATGTAAAATGAAGTAATTACATGTACATTTATTAAATATATCATTTACAGTAATTTAGAAAATATAATGTAATTCAAAAACCATAGGAATCGCGTATAAGCAAAGTATTAGGGAAGATAATAGCCGTTGCTATTTCTTGTATCGGTTTCCAATGTTACAACATTGCAAAAAATAGGTTTAACCTGACCTGTATAGTTCAGTTTTGCAATTCGTATTTCATTCTCAATTTTTATTTCGGCAATGAAAAACTCGTTACCTTTTAAATATAATTACAGTTATTACTGTCACTATTAGCATCGCCATCTTTTCATGTCGTCAACTCTACTCATGTCTTAATGTATCATACCGTGTTTCTGGAATTAATACAATGCCAGTGATCATTGTCTCAGTAATCATTTCATATTTTAGATAATTATGCCTCATTTTTCCTCCTGACAGCGTTATCCCTTTATCTGCCGACTCCCTGTCAGGTCTTGTCTGTCCCCGGATGAACCTCCTCCATCTGTTTCCCATATGATGATGCGCGCGCTCAATGCAGTCAAAGCAGACGACATTCTGACAGTCATGTGCGCTGGTGACCGGCTGACCCTCCTCTCGCACCAACTTTACGGTCCAGGGGTTGATGGAGACCAGCGAACTTTAAAATTAAGATCAGCAGATGGTCACTCTTTCCTCGATTCAATAAAATCCTGAATAGTTGAGGTAACTTTTTTTCAACTTTTGCAGGAGTCCACTGTCAGTCCATGTGTAATGTTAGACGGTTCTAGAGGTTTCTTAAGTCGTTAATTTTGCTCTCCATGAAAAGCGCAGGCGCGTGTCCAGCCTAAGAAATACATGATAAATCCTAAATAATTCTGAATGCCCTGTAAACGTTTGATCGGCCAGGCTTTAAGAGTAGACATTGAAACTCTATATACATTGAAACTTTTTTTATAATCAACAGCTGATGTGAAAATCAAACAAAAGACGAAGAAACGTTTCAACTTTTATGTCATGTCTGCCCTAGATAGTCTGTATGAAGACATTGTGTATTTTTATGTAGTGCAATACTTGATGCGCCCACGCTTTCCAATCATTCCCCCTTCTTATGAAAACGGTCGGTGCTTCAGATTGAAACATGGCTTGTTGACATAGACGGGGGAAAGAGGTTTTTTCCACACGTGTGCAAATAAAAAAGACCACCCTCTCGTGGCCCCGTCAACACTTGGCCAGATCCCCGGAATTCTCGTCTACATGGGCCTGGCACGTACACTGTCCAAGAAGTGGTCTGGGGGATAGGCAGGGTTACTTCACCAAACAGGCAAAGACATAGCAAGGAAAAAGTAAGGCTTTCTTTTTCTTGCCTTGTCCATGGCATCAATGTTATAGAGAGTAATGGCTTATAGCGACCGTATACAGATTATGTACATATATATAGAGAATGAGTTTGTCTAGGCACTTTGATGGTAATGAAGCCAGATCAGAAATAGTGATAAATATAATTAATGCGTGTCACACTGTCGATTTCACGGCAAGGGTGGGCAAAACTATTTTCCCTATCACAAAAATTGGACACCCTGTCGCACCACTGACAAAGGGGTGATATAGATATAAAAGCATTGTCTTATAGCGTTGTAATTACATAATTACATATATTATATTTGTTCCTTTTTATGCAAATCAGTCTAATTGCACTTGTATTATGATTAACTTTCTTAGCAAAGTTCTATGGCCCTGGACCCTCAAATTCGACACGTTTACATGGCCATTTCTTAACATCGACATGTCACATGAGGCTTAGTAACATGAAGGGGAAAAAACGACATGACAGGGACCATTTCTTAAATTCGACATGAGACGTTCTTAGAGGACACATGGGACATGGGAAGTTAGGTGACAATAAGGGACATGATAACTTCTTAAATTCGTCATACGACACGGAGACCTCCCCATCAAGGGCCCCAGTTCTTTCCATTAAATACTTATAATACACAGTGACACTAATTGTTGAGTGTATTCATTCGAAATGTGCAAGGAATAAACACATACCCAATATCAAATATAGGAATTGTACACAAACAGCTAATACCTTAGGCAACAGGCCCCCATGAAGCTCTGGCATCATAGAGGTATACATGTATTACTGAATTCTCAAACGATTCTGGTACTATTGTTGAATATTTTGAACCTCCTGTCGCACAATTTGAAGCCTCTGACCCAGTTTTGTGCGATAATGCGACAGGTTGTCCACCCCTGATATTTTTTTTCAATTATTTATTGAGTAATTCACTTCAGGGTTGCCCCTGGTTTTCGGTAATATTACAATGCGTATAAATTGTAGCACATAAACATTTTAAGTGTAAAATTATAACTATATACATCAAGAGCAATAGAATATATTCCTTTGTTATGTACTTTTCCTCTATTCCTCTATTGAAATAGATCAATATAGACACAGTATTTGTGGTTGATCAGATTCATAAATTCATTGACACAGGTTGCAAATTGTACATCATGGCATAGTTCATCCCAAATGATTGTCACTTTATAAAATGCACTATTATGATACTTTGTGCTCATCTTTGGTTTTAGTGTAGTAATACTCCCACAATCTGTTACATGTCATTGTCTCTATGATGGATGGATAAGTTAAGGGCATTATTGTGTCCATCGTTCACTGACTATGAGTTACAATCCAAAATCCTAGTCTACTACCCTAGCTACTGCGTAGCTTACTGGATACCCTTCTCGGGGCACAGGTCAGGGATGTTTACGCTGCCATCACCAAGACGCCTGTTGTTCTTGTTCCGGATTCCCACCGGGATTAGATGGTCCAGGATAATCCTGGGCTGATCCCACTGAGAGGGCCCAAAGGGGTCCTGTAGGACATGTTTGGTGGTCTGTGACCCTGTCCACTTGACCCTGAAGGTCATTGTGGGAGGTTATCTCAAGGTCAGAACTATGGCAGTGTGCGGAAAAAGGGGGTACAAGTTCCGCGCATGCCCGGAAAGAAAAATAATAGCATGCTCTTAACGGCAGCGGTTAAGGAAAAAAAACAAAAACAAATTCTTTGAAATCCATTGAAAATGTTATGGTGATAAATCATGTTGCACAGTTGAAGACCACTACAGGGAAAGTTACAGAGCCAATCTCAAATTTCTCAGCGAAACATTAATCTTTAGATCTTCTATTAATTGGTTCAATTATAACAGCACTTTGGGATTGGAATGAAAAGAGAACTACAACTGCGTCGTATTTCCATGGAGTCCACAAGGTCACGCTTCACTCCTGCCCATGTGACAAAAACGCAATTAAGGAAGGCGGTAAGATCAAAGACTGCGCTGATTGTTAGCGACGTTATCGGACCGCCGCGTCGCGAACGTACATTGGAGCGTGTAATGTCGGCACCGGAACTGAGCGACGTTGCTCGTGTCGTTGACGTCGCGTCGCTGTGAAGTCTGCCGCTCGAATGAGTTCGTTTAGTGGGCAGGGGGTGCGCAAGGCAGGACCCCCACGGTCAGTGACCAGTCACCTATTACTGCAGCCTGTAAACCCGCACCGCAGTTAATATTAATTAGTGTGCTCATGACGACCAATAATCGGGGGTTGTCGTTGATGAAGAGGGCGGCAAATCCTCACTGGGTGGCCTTTATGTGTGCGCCGCGGATTGAGCAAAAAGACGCCGAGCTATCCTATTGTGAGATGAGGGGGCTGACTTAAGTGTGTTGTTTGTATGCAGGGACACGATCTTCTCACGGTTAAACGGCTCCATTGTTGCATTTGAGACTCAAATAATTTAATTTAAGATGTTCGTTTTTATTGGATGTCCATTCTTGGAAAAAGAGTTAGTAGCTGAATAAATTATTACATTTAAAGTTGCCTTTAATACATCCCAAATGTGCTGTTTTCTGATTATAACTGGATTGGATCGTGGATACTGAAGGGGGTGTCAATATCAAAGTATCGTTACTAAACCAGTACCAATTCGTACACGTGCATTGATCGTCCCTGAACTAGGAAACGTTTAATGGGGAGTGTTGTATATAGTGGGAGTATTTGCTATAATATCTCATCCGGGGGGGGGGGGGGGGGGGGCGTTTACCTAGGCTGCACAGATAGCCATTATCAAACTCATATTTGAATTATATTTTCTATTTAAGTATGCCGACATTGCTTGAATTAAACAAGGGGAAAACGTTTACTGCATTGCAATCCAATGACTCCGATAAGTAGAAAAGTCCAAGATGAAGCAATACATGGGCAAGGAACAGTATTACCCCCATCATGATGACCTGCACACATGAATAGACCAAAGCAATATTAACTTGCTTCATCATCTTCTGCTTCACACATGTGTACAGTTCATCTAACATACGATGGCCACGCCAAGGTCAAAGGGGTCACAATGTCAATGAGCAGAAGGCGCTGTCCACCTCCTGTACCATCTCCACCTCAGGACGGTGGTCATCAAAGACGTCCGCTGCCAGAGACGATGGCCGGCCACACCCCTCTAATGCGGGTTCTGACGTGACGGTGGCTTTAGGTCGTCTTTACCTGGTCAGCAGGGACACACCCCTTTAATGAAGGCTTCGACGTGACGGCCGCCTTCAGAGATGGATTTCAAGGGAGGGGTTGGGGGTTGCCCTTCCTATTTCTTTTTTTAATGTAACGAAATCTGTATAATCCCTCCGCCATCATTCCTCCTTTCTAAATGACATGTCCTGGAAGACTCTTGATTTACCTAAGCTCTAGTCAGCGGAGTCACATCCCTCTAATGGGGCCGGTGAGATGGGTGCCTGTCGTAAAGTGAATGCGATCGAGCTGTATGAGAGTGGTAGACGAGATAGACAAAACCTGGGTGTTAATGGATTAATTGTAGGTATACTATCTTATATGTTTTTCATTTATCAGAAAGATAGCAAAGTGCACTGACACGGGTGGTCAGTCCATGCTCAGTAAAGCTAGTGTAAAGTGTTTACATCAGTGCACACCTTAGCTATTACTCTTTGTCAAGGGTGAAGAGTAAGGGAGGAGTCTAGGTATAATGACATGTATTGTAATACCATACATAAGGGCCGTCCGGGCTAGCACTCAGCCAGAGTAAGCTGAATGTTGTTGTAAGTTTACCATCCTGGAAAGGTTGTGTCTGTTCACGTAATCCTGGATTGGAATTGAAACTGATAGACTGCTTAGTTGGCGGGAGCATTGGCTGAGTGTGATTGAGTGGACTCTGTCCTTGGATCTGTTCATTGTCATTTGAGATAATTAACCTCTATAGTTCAAAAGATCCAATTGATTAAAATCAGTATGCATCAGTTAGGCTATGTAGACAGAAGAATAATGCAGATATATTAATTGTTTAACTGTTATGGCCAGTTGGCAGAAATGCTATAGATAGTGAAATAGCCAATAAACATGATTTCATTAGAATATCACCCAACAGAGACCAGGTGTTGCAGAGGATCTTCTGAAAGTCAGTATCAATACTCTTTTAGCAACTCCCATTTAATTTTTTCTATAAGGAATTGATTGATCATTTATGTTCTAGGAATCACTATACACAACCCAAAGAGTGGTCTGGTTCTCTATTTACCCAAGTGAATTGCTACAGTGACATCCTAAGGACAGGGTTGGTGGACTGACCGCACGTTGTCCACCCCCAGGGGTCAAAGGTGACCAGGTGATCTATGTGGGTTCATTGGGCAGGTGAAGGGGGAGGGGCTGAGGGCCATTTTCAGTAGTGGGGCTCGTACTCTGCTTTGTTGAACTGCAATTGTAATACATGGGTCCACTTGGTTCACTTGACACATACGAGCGAGACCTATATGGATATACCCAGGTAATTATGAGAGCGTCCAATTTGTATTTGTCACTAGGCAAGGTTTTTGTCAAAGTTTGGTTTCTGGAAAATGATTGTATTGTTTGATTGACTTTTGGCTTCTGGTCAAAGGTTATATGGAAATTATCAATAGAGGCCAGTTAAGAATAAGCAACACAAACCTATTAAAGTGAATAGCTATGCAATGGGGTTCTTTCATATTTACCCCTTTCTCCTTAAATGCCGATCAAATTGCGTTTTTGGACCAATCCCGATAATGTTCATATTTTGTTTTTGGCGATATGGTTTATAGATCGTAAGATGATCAATGTTTGAAGAATGCAATAATCATTATTATGATATTCAGTCACATTCGGAGAAGTCAGTAACTGAGGCATGGGTATTATATAGGATAAAAGCCTGATCGCAATTGGTATCTTGTGCAATATAGTCCCCATTCACAGTGGACCGTACATAGACAGACACTGCAGCTTCAGCGATTTATAGGCCCACCGGGCATGGGATATATGATATAGGCATATAATAAGTTTGTGATGAGATAGGGAGCGGTGGTACGGTAGTGATGAGCATATCGTGGGGCGAGGTAATCAGGGGAATAAGGGGCGCGGACGACCCTGTCATCTGGGGGCCGACGTTAGTCATCTCCTACCCTACAAACCATAGGGCGCGGCCCTCGACAGGCACGAACCCCAGCCTCTGGTCACAGAATGACCACTGCTGACCGCCTTCTTGGCGACTTCAAATCATTGTCGTGGAACATTTTGGTATGGTATTGGGACCTGGTCAAGGGTTCCAGGGCGCAATTTGGCGCCAATGGCCCTTTCTGTTCCCTGTATTTATGCTTATCGGGTTAATTGATAATCAGATACCGATTGGCGTTAATTCAGACTCAGCTTCTGTAGGTGGCTATTTGGCTGGCTAATTTTTCCCTGATTGACGTGACTCGAGAAACATTTAGCTTGAAGAAGAAAAGGCAGTGGGACCTACGTCTTGAACCAAAGGCGTACACTCCTATCATCAGCATATATACTGATTACAGGTCTGCGTGTATATGATCTATAATATTGATTCAGTATTTACATGTTAATATCACGTTTTGACTTATATCATAATGTGTTTGTTTAAAACTTAGTACATCTACATACAGAACGAAGTAAATCTATGTCTCTTGTAGAGTCAGCTATGGTGGGCTAGTTCACTCCTCAAGTGCAGTCCTAATTCTGATATAGATACATACCAGAATTTATAACAGGGGAGGTATTTCTCCCTTTTCACGTTTTCTATGTAGTTCATTCCAAATCTTACATGTTCTAGTAAGCTGCATGGGAGATTATAACAAATAACTAGTAAGTATATGCAGAATGCATTAAACCATAATTCTATCTATCTAGAACAGTCCGGAGAACAGTAAACGGTTATGAAATTATGCAATCCAACTATAAATATTAAGTGTATGCAAAGATATGAAAGGAAGTATTTTAGCTCTATCAAGTGACAATATAATTTCCTGTGTCTCACATTAACTAGCATAATGAGCCCACCAAAAAGTGCACGTTTCCTGTGAATTTGTCACATGAAGGTCACTGCATGAGACCTTATATATTCCATCGGATTAACCTACAGGTTAGACTAAGTAGGACAGGGCGATGACAGTGTCGACAGACAGGGCTAAATTAGGGGATTAATGGGCTAGCAGAGTGGGTCAGGTTACTGTGACAATGAAGGGTGTCACTGCTAATTCGTCAACTATATTGTGTACATCCATGAGTCTCTACTAAAGAGAGTCATGGTGATGAGTAAAGGCCTGGTCATGTGTGGATACTGTTCTGACATTGTGTTAAGTTTTAAATTTTGTCTGTGTTGGTCTCTAATCATGTATGACTAAAACATTCTATAATTGCTGGGTCTGCTTTCCCGCCCGCCTGTGCGTTCCCGAGCACAATTATATTGGAGAACTTGGAACAGATGAAAATACTCCATGTTGGGTGTTTTGGTAAGAATTAAAATATTCTCTTTGTTTTTACACTCACTTCCCTACCTTTGCTGTGCTTATACACTAACATACACTCTCGCCTATAGGACAGCAAATCTTCCCCATTGTTTCCGTTTTGGGGCAAAGTAGAAGTGTTTTTGTATTTCTTCTTAGATATGAACCAGGAGGCCAAATTTCATAACTTGAGACACTTTTCAGGCCATAAAAGGGATTACCCAATTTATAAATAGAATGACATTGAAAAATTTCTTTATAGATTTGAGATTCCCAGTCAGAGCCAAGGAAACGTGTGGATGTAGGGACTAAATTTGTAAGGATAAACGTCGCTCAGAACGGACGGTATTTTTATTGCTTTGTTTCTTTTTGAGTGGACCTAAAAGTCCCTTGAACCCAAGGTGAAGACGCACGGTTAGGCCTATATTGTTTTTTTTAAATTCCCCTATACCATTCTTCCACTTTGGATAGGCCTATAGCATGTATGATATAGGTATTTGTAAATTCAGGGCAAGATTTGAGGGCCCACACGAAACTGATGCAGACCATATATAAATTCAACCCAACTGCTCCGACCAATATATTTATGTAACTCAAAACTGGATATGTCTCCCTTCAGTAGAGGGTTTCCTTTGGCTTCAAGGGCAATATCACTTGTCCAACATAAACAAAACGCATTTTCTGACTATAGGTGTATAATATAAAGTTATTATTTTACAACTTAAGAACGTCGAATTGCAAATTGTATATTCATAGAGCTGCAAGATAAGAAATGAAAGAGAAATATTTGACTTGACAAAATAAATTTGAAATTAGCTTTCTGTGAATATTTCATAAAAGGGTCGGTATGGAGGGGTGGAGAGGTAAGTGTCCGAGGCTGACCCTGGGTGTAGGGCCAGCCCCCAATCCCTAATGCCATTGACCCAAAGCTGTCGGCAGATTACAGCCCGGCGAGCTTCACGCCTCCGACATGGCCCTTCTTGTCGCCCTCTGTGAGGTCCTCCTGTCATATCGGCCTGTAACCTGATCGTCCCTCTCACTGTCAATCCGCCTCAAACAGACTGCCAGCACGTCCCCAGGGTCTAAGTGGTCGAATCGGTTTGGGAAGGGCAAAAGGGCCTTTGGCCTGGAATAATTAGTAGTCGAGGTCCTCGGGTTGCCTCTGTGTGCAGAGGGACAGAGGTGGAGCTGGGCAGCTGGGATAACCCCCAAGGGTCCTCACAAGGGCATGTGACCTTTGGGCGCCTGAGGGCATCTGTAGGTAAACTCAGGTAAATGAGAGAGAAGGTGCCACGCGGACCTTTGTGGTGGCTGGACCTGGGTGACGACCGTATGACCCCCGGGTTGTACTGTGTGGTTTAGGGGAGGGCTCCGGCCGTAGTAAAGCATACATCAAGGGCTTTGGCTTTGGACGGACGGCATTAATTGATAACTGCATGCGTGGTCACCAGCACCTGTCACTGGACTTAGCAGGCTCAAATATTTAACTAGAGTTTAACGACTGAATGAAAAATGCTGGGTTCCTCGATGAATATATTTAGTGTATGTATTGGTCATTTATCAAGAGTTAGTGTCATTCTAATTCTGAGAACTACACGTGTTGCTTAAGGGTTATTATTGATCATTTGGTTGCTTAGACATTTCTTCTTACCTTTTGTGTCCATGTGTCCATGAGGCCTGTGACTCCATGGTTTCAAGAGGTAACCTTTCCAAATGTAATAGTTTCATCGTTAGCCGTTGGCGTAAATTGCATTCCATGTACATTCAATCTACAGTTATCCCTCTTATCCCAAAAATATTTCATTATCTCAGAAGCAATTGATCAAAATGATAATCCCCTTTGAAGTCATGAACATCTCTAAACTTTGCTGACACTTTGAATATAGCTCCAGCAGCAACCCTCATAAACCCTAGAGATAAGGGCTAATCCATGGCTGGAGCTGCTCGGTTGACAAGGGGGTCAGCGGGACCTGCTCGCTGTCGCCTCCAATCAGCCCTGGAGCTGCTCGGAGCAGTTGGCGAGCTGCTCGCCGTAAGGGGGTCAGCCGGGGCAGGTGTCAGGGGCCGGCACCTGGGGCTGGTTACGGCGAGGTGGGGGCGACAGTTGCAAACCCCGAGGGGGGTCAGTAGCAGGGGAAATTGACGGCGACGTTTTTAACCCTCTCCTACTATGCACATCTAATAAGCTGATTTGAAAAAGGGAATGGCAGTTTTTACCCGACAGGTTAATTTAAGGGTCATCTCATGGAACTATTCTGCATTTCTATAGCACATTATACATTATAGACCTATGTCTCTGATTTTTTACAGATATAGGTTGGGTTTACACGCAACTGCACGGTTTTGTTATTCTCTCTATGTCTCCCCCAAATGAAAAACATCCATCATGGATTATCATAATAAATATCATTTTCTAATCATAAACTTAACAATCATAAAACATTCCCATAGCATACATAAAGCAAGCTATAGATGTAATGTAGGATATCAAAATGTTTCAATCCAATAATAGTAAAAAGGTTTTACCATTTTCAGCCTATAATTGGTGTTGTGACCGCCCCTATATATATAGCTAACGTATACACATAAAATTAGTGTTGCCCCACTTCTCACCTCTTCCCTCGGCCAGTGGGTGATGAATGGCTGCAAATGTCGAACCACTACCATCAACGACGATCAAAACCGTATGCTAACTAGTTTCCGATACCATATTTTGACACGTGTAAGAGTCTGTACCAGGTTGTTGGTCATAACCTTGGCTGCGGGGTTATTGAAAGCTATAATCAATACAAAAAGTGGGTTTATTACTTTTTGCTAAAACCTGGAATCCTTTGGCATCGACTATCAGTTGTTGATAAGTCCAAGAACGATATTTTAGATCATATAATAATAGAAGGCCAACACTTTCCTTTTTGTTTTCAGGAGGTAAGTAGCAGTAAAATATGTGTAATAGGATACTGTAAAATGTTATCATATATCACAAGGACCAGCTGCAGAATTTAATGGCTCATGAAATAATGAAAAATAATATAACATAAAGCATTAGAAAAGGCCGTTTGTTACCATACGATTATTTTTGTAGGTGTGGAGAACACTGGATCTGAGACATTGGGCTGTCCCATCTTTTAACATGATTTACACCCTCTCGTAAAACTTTGATCCATGAAACATTTTCTAAAAAGTTTGAGTCCGCATCCAGTTGGATGTATAATGAGGAAGCACGGATGAGGTGCGAAACAGGATGGGAGTTAGGAGGGGGTCAGTCCATGTTTGTATTCACAACACTCGTTGTCACCCTCCCATGTCACTTTTAGTGGTAACTGGTAAACCTGTTGACCGTCCGGATGCTTCACAACTACAAAACCACCCAGAAAAAAAACCGCCTCAATTTTGCTTTGTAATACACATGTTGCTATGCAATAATAAAGAACCTTTCGCGATGTTCAATAA
Organism: Lepidonotus clava; assembly: GCA_936440205.1. NCBI lineage: Eukaryota > Metazoa > Annelida > Polychaeta > Phyllodocida > Polynoidae > Lepidonotus > Lepidonotus clava. The sequence goes on from OW387135.1 coordinate 30,426,852, forward strand.
CCCAGTTTTTACTTATAGCTATAACTGATAGCTTTAACAGTAATCATTGAATGGAGTTTCAATCAGTCTGGAATCCAATTTGCAAAGGACAAGAGAAAATTTTAAAAGAAGTGTTGGCTGCCATCCACTAGTCAACTTAACACAACACTCAGGGATTAGGGTCGGGTGGCAGTGCCGGTCAAAGTTTATACAAGAATTACAAATATACTTTCCAGACAAGAATATTTATGTTATTATTGGGTTTGGTTGAATATTTGTTGTCAATATTGGTTAGAAATCGGGGGCTGTGCCCCCAAGCCCCCCTTTTTCTTTCATTTTTTCTTTTTCTAAATTTTCTTATAAATTGCCCCATAAACAATGACTGACCTAAGACAAACAAGAGGGGATTATCTTCTATCGTTGACTACTGAGGTGTTGTACTTCTCATGGTTATTTCTTGGACACTCTACCACGACCTGTTGTCGACAATAACGATAGTGGGAACAAGAGAAATAAATAAAAACAGATTCTGCTTTTCATGGTTATTTCATGGACACCCTGCCACAACCTTGCCAACCCCTTGACCCTGGATGTGGAGCAGCTGCAGGTCAGACCCTGGAGGAGTGACGTGTACTCTAGATTCTGGGAACGCGCCCAAGTCCCCGTGTCGTCGGACCTTGTTTACCGAGGACCTTCCAGGGGTCAAAGGTTATCTTCTAGTGTTGGTCCCCAACTACTTCGGCGTACGACGGTGGAACACAAGTAGAGTGCAGCAGGGGGCAGGTCATCCAATATAAAGCCAAGCTGCACATGTATGGACGGACTGGGGATGTTTTACCACGTTTTACCCTTCATTCCTGAATGGTTATTTTTAATTAATTTTGTTATTGAAGTCTTGCTTCGGTTTCACGATAAATTGCAGCATACATAAGCTTTTTCATAAAGACTTCTACAAGGGAATAATTCTGGTTAGAACCACTCAGTGTCTACTCAGGACACTTATGATAGAATCGTTTTCAATTTCAGCGGCGGATCCAGAGATTTTTAAAAGGGGGTCTGTGTTTTACATTAGAAATTGCAAAATTTATCCAATAATAGAGGAGCCGTCAAATTCCGCAACTGAATCTAAGCCAGTCAAATCTCAAGGAGAGTACAGTAATTCATATTATGTGGGGAATTAGCTCCTGGGGAAGAATTCAATAAAATTAAAACATAATGTAGCGGCGGTGATCTAATGCTCAAGCTCAGAATGTACAGAAACTTAAACATTATATTTAGATATATGTGTGTGTGTGTGTGTGTGTGTGTGTGTGTGTGTGTGTGTGTGTGTGTGTGTGTGTGTGTACACGAAGTTGGGATTTGAAAGGATTCAAATTGTCCTTGCGCAAGGCCCTGTAAATGACTAATACAAAGGCCTATTCTTCCTCCATTCACTACATGCACGGGGCCGGGGCGCCACCGTCGCCAACACCTCAGAACGAGGCGAAGTTCTCTAAGCTCAGCCTGACAGGTGTGAATGCCACAGTAAAAATAGAATATAACACATGCATGTGTTATAAATTCGCGATTCACACAGTTCATGTTACTATACTGAAGCATAGGACCACTAACAAGAAAACAAAATGCAATTTTTGCAGTTACAGGAAGTGCAGCAGGAAAAACCACCCCTAGTAGTGGCTTCAACCTATGCATGTCTATTTTCTTGTATAATCTAATGTAACAGAACCAAGTATATTCTTTTTAATATCCAAATATTATGTCTCATTTCTTTAACCCTTTAGTCCCCAATCCGGCCGTAGCCGCCCGAGGGTGTAGTCCCCAATCCGGCCGTAGCCGCCCAGGAAAATGGAAATTTTTCCATTATTTTTCCATATTTTTCAAAGGAAAATATTATTATGAGTATTCAACATACAAAATTGGACAATATATCGTTTAAAAGCTGATTTAATTTCCTATCCAATGCCACAAACCCCATTTCTATAAAGTACATTGAGAGGAGTGGGATAGTCTTTGAACTTCTTCAGTTACAGGGAATTTAGGGAATTCCAGAGGGAAATCCATGGAAATCCTGGGGAAATCAGGCAATTCATGAATGCAACCTGTGGGGTCTAAAGGGTTAATAATATGTCCACAAATGAGAGCTCTTGACTTTTAGATCAGAAAAAATAATATCTTTGGTTTTTGCAACCAGTTTAAAACAATTCCTGCCCTATTATCGTAGGTAGACTTATAGTTGGTCAGCAACAGAAAGGGATGTTTGCCTCGTTCTGATATCTGAAATATCCAATATGGCGGATGCAGGCATGTAGTGAATTCTAGGCCCTTTCGAACACATGTACGTGTACCACGTATTTGGGCAAACAGGCATTATATCGTTTCTCTAAAGTATTTATTTGGACGGTGGAAAATCATATAGTGTAACCTGGATTAATCCACAAAATTGAGACCCTGAGGAACAATTGATGACAATCTTTGCATCCAACGTTTTTCCTCTTTATCCCTTTCAATTTGAGCTACCTCAGATCCAGGGGGTGATCGAATAAAAGATAAAACTGAGATTACGAGACCCTCTAGTTGACTCAAAGATCATCTTCGGACTAAGACGCAATAAGAACTAAAGCGATTCTTTGGTGCGGGCCTCAACTAAAACTGCAACTAAAAAAGCAGGGTTAGCAGGCCAACCCTGTAACCGACTGAGTATTTGTCGATACTGTCCTTTAATGAACACTAAACAGAAAATTAGAGCATCAACTGATGACCGCTGGTTCACACCTCTGTATAATATTAATTGCCAAAGCAGTAATTTGATTTACTTAATCACTTGCAAACACTGCAACATACATTATGTTGGCCAAACTAAAAATCGATTACTTACACGATTTCAGGGCCATTTTCATGATATTCAACATAACCATGACACCACTGTCGCCCGGCATTTTAATACTTGCCCGGCTGAAGCCCCGGGTCTTACGAAGGGTCTCGTAATCTCAGTTTTATCTTTTATTCGATCACCCCCTGGATCTGAGGTAGCTCAAATTGAAAGGGATAAAGAGGAAAAACGTTGGATGCAAAGATTGTCATCAATTGTTCCTCAGGGTCTCAATCTTATGGATTAATCCAGGTTACACTATATGGTTTTCCACCGTCCAAATAAATTCAATCAGATTTCACCATATCGTGTCAACCCGTGACATTACACACTAATTTTTTAGTGTATGGACATAGTCCTACCACCTTATTGACCAACACCCATTCCCCCTATAATGTATCTTATTATAAAGCATCAAATTGGGGGACTTCACTGATTTTATTTCAAAATCGGGATGGGCCTGCCGAGAATATTCACAAACTTGAATAACATTTAGTTATTCATACCATCTAAATTATCAATGGAATTTTTTCTATATAATTACTCAAAAATTCGCACCTGAAGAGCCATTTAAGGTGAAACCACTAAATACCAACACTCATTTTTAATCATGAAGCTGACTCCATTCATTTGAGTCACCAGGGATACTTAACATTACATCCCCTTGATTAACACATGTTTTCCTGAATCACATCATAATTTGATGATGTCACAACCCTGGTTGCTACACAATTTTGGGTTGGCACGCAGGTTACCGTTGGCAACTTCTAAGTGACAACTGTCACTTGTTGTGGTAGTGCTGGGCAGGTTAGACCAACAATCCGTCACTCCTCGTTTCTCTAAAGTATTGGACCAACTTGTGATTATTGCAGACTCCTGGATCTGTGAAGATTGCGCGGGATGTTCGATGAGTGTCCCGCACTGACTCATAAAGTAGGAAAGCATGACTGATGGACTTCTGAAGTGAGTTTTTACAGTTTTGGAAACTAGTTATGTCACACTTGAACACGCGCACCCTGACTAAGGGACGACCTCTGAAAAATCAGTCAACAAGAAAGACTTATGCCCGAGCAAAACGTTACACAAAGGACCATTATGTAGATGAAATACTAATATTTGTCATGCTTTACATAAGTGGAGCAGTGCCTGTCTTCTATCAAGTATTGGAACACTGAACAGAACTGTGCACGTGGCTAATGGATGTTGAGAACTTCAGAATCGTATAGGATATAAAACTAACGTCTAGGTTGTTTATACTGGATCTCCATAGGCAGACTGTGGTCTGTACAATACTTTATAGTATGTCTTTATTCTAAGAAATCACACATCCCAATAGCGCATGATTTCTTTTAAGGTACAAAATCAAAATTAACCCTTTAGTTTAGTAAGCCAGAGAACCTATTCCCCTTCTATAAAAAAAAATCATGGCGACCTCTGAAACTTCCTTGTTTGGTATAAAGCCTCAGGTATCATTCTAAATGACAGAAACGGTACTTCAGTCAAATCACTTCAATAAAATCTAAAACTACCGTTATGATTTGAACTAATGAATTTATATACCAAAAAGAATAATTTCTGGCCAAACAAAATTTATCAATTTGTCTTTATGGGACCAAAGTGATTATGATGATAGTTGATGATAGCATCATGCATATGAGTATACATTGTGTAGTTATTGGGGTTCTTTAGATAAATAATAGCTTGCAGGCTATCTTCTGATAACGCTTTCTTACCAATGGATACAGTGTTGAGGACCACTTCTCAATCCTCGACACCTTTTGAGACTATTTTATCTGGCATGGCGGCATTCAATGTTCAGTATTTTACCCATTACCGTTTGGTTAAGAGGTCTAAAATCCACCCGTGTACCACTATCTACATCCCATAAAACATCTTGACGCCACGTCCTCTTGACATTTACCCTTCCTTCGGGCGAGGATGAACGTTGATATAAAAATCAACAACCAATATTTTACATTATTGTAGCATGATTTATCTTAGTCATTTGATTCTCAAATGTGTCTGTGATGATCAACTTAAATGTATTTAGGCCTATTCATTTACCTCACTTTTTCAATATGCCTTGGTTATATGCTTATTTGATAGTCAGTATATATAGCTCTGTCACAACAAGTATGTCAGTCACTAATCTAATAAGTTATTAATGATTATACTTTTCAAGAGTAATTCTCATTCTTTACATCTCATTGTATTGGCGCGGAAAATTAAAGTTAGCGTATACTACGTGTACTACTTTCACCTAAGAATTGATATCAAAGTCCCCTCCGTTTGTTTGCTAAAACAAAGAAGATTATAGGCAGGCTATTATAGGATATATAGAGACCTCAACAACTATCAGCTATTTGCTACATTTGTATAATTAGTGTTCAAACAAACAAAATTCCTCAAAATCACACTCTGTGACATTACTCAGATCATTCCCTGTAATACTGTAATCAGTTGATGCACTCACGAGCCAAAAGAGTAGTGCATAATTCAACATGATTCGGCGCCAGTACCGATTACCCGGTGATTATAAATAAAGATACATTGAAATGGTCAAGTAGAATGATAAGCCTTGTGACACTTCATGGTGAAATAATCAATAATGCGGTGTTTATATGCCTATCTTCAAGACGAGATTATGAATTCCTCCATGGAGCTTGACTTTAGATTAAACACATGATTTTCGATTAAAGAAAACAAAAGGATGCAGATACTTTAGATATGGCGCGTTTATCATGGAGCACTTTCCAAAATTGAAGAGAAATAGAGAAGTCTTATTTTCAAATGATTGCATTGGAGATGATATCACGTTAACCGAAAAATACCAGATAAAATGTGGATGCAGTAGTACAGTTGCAGTGCATGGGGGAGAGCGGATCCATGGCCTTTACAAACGTTTGATGAGGACAAGCTCCTATAGTGTATAGTACTTTGGTGCATTAGACACACCAATTCAGTATCTAGCCTCCTCTTCTTTAACAATCTTACATCGTTTATTCCCTTGTCACTGGTAAAATATATCAGAAATGTAAAGCACCCAACAGTTCCATTTCAGCCCAGGACAATCAACGCCAAGTATATTCAATTTTAAAAGAGAAGCTGGGTAATTACATGCACATTTTTCTATATATAAATGATGAACTGAAATCAGTGATAATAAATATCTTTATCAACCGTTGTTTATTCTAAATGTTATTCCGTCGTGACTGACGTTTTTGTTATTCGCCCTGCCATTTGAACGTGAACAGCAAATTCATTGCACGAGATGTTGACAGAGAATATCAAGCTTTCAACGCCAAGGCACTTGGTTATAAAGTATTATGTGTTAGGGACCCTTGTCAGAGGCAATCAGGCGAAGGTCAGGGTCTAGCTGACACAATGCAAGACTTTCCTTGACGATAACCGACTTAAATGTCGTCTGCTAAATCAGGTTTCGGGGTATGGCTTCTGTCCACAGACGAATAGCCGCCTTTTTGGAGCCAGTCTTCGTATAGTTTCAGAGAGAAAGAGATCCAGTTGAAGTGTACCCGCCATTCTAACATTCAGTGACAAAGGCAATTGCTATGCAATGTTTTGAATATGATCATGAATGATCTGCTGGAATGAAATAGATTTTGTGGGTGTCTGTTGAATTAACGCTTTTTCATTTGAATCTTGCATTTGATAGATACTAATTCTTGGAAGATCAAGACGGGCTTGGGGCAGCATAGGTGTACTGCATGGTAGGGAGAACGACGTAAGCAATAGGGGACCATGAGAAAAAGACCGACAGTAAAAGTTAATTGGTATGAGCATAAAGTCGCTGAACGTCGTACTTTTCCTAGTGCACGATCGGGTATCCCTCACCTATCTGGAAAAACTATCGGTTTTTATCTAAAATTCTGCCAGAACCCGCGCATCGCTATGGACCATGCAGTTGACCTAAGTTGAGGGCTACACAATAATTCAGGCTTAGGGCACCCGAACATCCCTGGGGGCGCCCTGCACTCTTTTCAGAGGTGTATGACCCCTCCTGGTGAGGTCATCTGCATGGGTTCTGGGGTGTCATGGCATGGATCCATGACCCAGACTGCGGTCTGTCTGCGAATTTTATTCTGGTATTTATGAAACGAATGGATATATGACCATATCAAGGTCAAAGACAATTTTACAACACAGAACGAACAAGTAAACCTTTGTTATAAAATCTTAGGCGTATATTCTTTTACTTTTGCAATTAAATTACTTTTCCTTCAATACATGTACCTACATTCGGTGGATACAAGAACACCCACATATAACTATAGAAAAGTGACCGTTGGTGGAGTAAACAGTAGAAACAAGAGTAAGCGCATGCGAAATACAAAATTAGGACTTGACTTTGCGTCACCTGGACACAAAACCCATATTTTCTAGGCCTGGGTATCTGGGTTATATGGGTGTCTAGGTGGCAGCAGGGGCGGGTCACCAGGTAGTCCGTCTCCTCCAGGCGGCCCACCTCCAGGGCTGACGTGTCTGGACGCCTGTCTAAGGCTCCATCACTCTCCTGTCTCCTCCAGGAATACAGTGCACAACCCAGCTGGATACAAAACACTCTCCGAACAGATGTCTCTGTATGTACATTGAGCTGAGCCCGTCAGGGAATTGGAGGGGGAAATGCTACAGAAGTTGTGCTTGGAGAATAGGACCCCCTCTGCATCAACGTATGGAGATTGCTGCAGCAATGAGGGATGTTCAATCATTGACATTCTTACCTTGTCTGACTTCCCGATTATCCACCCCCACCTCCCACCCCTCACACCAGACACATGCACCAATGCTCGGACGAATCTTCCTCCAGGGTGAGGTCACATGACAGACAGGGTCCCTGGAGGGTCACGTGACCATATGGAAGGGTTCTAAGATGATCCGACCCTCGCGCGCATGCGCAGTTGGTCCGACAAATACAGGTCACCGAAAAAGGATCAGACCATGTGTACAGTAACAGTACATGTGTGGAACTGTTGACTGCAACAGGCTATATATAATAATATTGTTTCCTGCATGCATATGTAGGATCCCCTGACTCCTCCTCCACTTGTTAGGGGAATTCAATAACTAAGGGTTGAGATTGTAGAACAAAGTCGTTCAACGCTGTCCCTGTTAATCTATTATAGCTTCAGTACTTCTACATGTTTTGTACATCTGGCGTTATCAAATTTAGGAACATTAAAGCGAAATAAACCATTAATAGATTATTCTTTAACTTTAAAAGGGTAGGCTCATCTATTAGTCTTGAAATAGATGGATTGTTTCATGCCCGAAAAGCCATGGCTTTGCATGTCTACCATTCCTGTAGCATTCCACCTTCCCTGAAGTTGTTACACTGTGGCAGTGCCTGGAGAACCCTTTACCCCTGCCCCACCCACCCCCACCCACCCCTCCTCCATGACCCTGGATCTTACCGCACGGCCTGCCAATCACATCCGGGCCACGGGGCCCCAGGTCGGCGCTGATTGGCTGAGACGTGTCGGTTGTGCCCTAATGGTTCCGGTGCAGACATTCCAAGATGCCAAGTCTCGCCTCGTCTCCGGGGACCATTCATCTTATAGCCTTGGCTTTCTGTCACTTTATGTTGTTGATAGGTTGGTTCAGCCTCCAATTAGGCCAGTAACCTGGAGACAGTATGGGTCTTCTGAGGTTCCATTGCAATGCTTCTTGAAAGGAAATGAATGGGTATACATATTAAAAATGTTAGACCAATTTATTTTGATGTGTGATACATTTGCCGCTCAAAATAATACTGATACTTCATATGTAATGGAAATGAGCATACTTGCACTTATAGCATTGTAATTACACTGCACATAGAGATATATGGAACACTCCAAAATAAACTTCATTTTTTTCCTGCACATAACTCATAAGCAATTAAGTTGAATTTCCGGTCTCCTTTCGTTTTCCTTGTGATATGACTGTATATATGCAAATGTCAGGGCCATGGCCTCCATACCAATTATTTACAGCAGTAGAATAACAAAATCTAGAAAACCTTATAAAACAAGTCTTGTTTTAAGAATATACTTTTTAAAATCACTTTAACATCAGGGTTGTACACATGTTTCAGTGCGCCTTAAGCGACTGTATGCGTGCTCCAACAAAGACTTAGCACCTTCAGACTGTAAACCAAAAAGAGAAGTTTTCAGGACTCTTTCTTCCTTGACTGTTATTGTTCTCTCGCAGACGTCACCGGAAATGGCATTGTCTCCATAGAGGTGGAGCGTCCTCTCTTAGGATTTTCTGGCAACTGACAACTCATTTTTTTTCTTAAGGCTAACCCGGTGCGAAGTGTGAATGGTGCCAAATATTTAATGAGTTGTAATTAGCCTGAGCAGTCAGGTATGAGGCAGTTAGTCATTGCTAGGCTTCCCATCTGTTGTTACGGAGCATGATAGTCATAGACATAGCAGCTATACGGGCCTACGGCGCTATAGACATACATTGAACAAAGATAGGATGTACCCCTGAATTACCCTAAAGCGGAACCGTTGCCTTTATTCTTCACTTGCCAAGCATTGCATTTCACACCTTCATCCGTGATTAGGTTGTCTCGAGCTCGCTCTGACAGCGAATTGCTGTTGGTCATCTGTATATATGAAATTGTATCTAGTGATCATACTATAGAAGTATCTCTTATTTGTCCATTTATATGCCAATTTTTTTCATTTTTCAGAGGGGTTGAGTGGTTGAAGTAATGCCAATTTCTCATAAATTGCATTCCTAAACGAAAAGTGAATGATAAATTCTGTATAATCTGTCCAATAAAAACATTATAATTATGATAAGTGGGTCTAATGTTTATATGATATATACTGTTCTATGCCCTTTGTTGCGTTGTGTTAAAATTATGGCTCATTTAAAAAATATATATTCAAGTAAAAATTGGAGTTTGCATGCAACCAACAAGTGATATCTATAGCTGTGAACCTTTGGCGTGAACCCCACCCTCTCCACACGAGGGGCTCATAGCGCATTAGGCCCCACACTGCGTTCTTACAATCTGAATAGAGATTTTTACCATGCAGATAGATATCATTGTAAAAGACACCTTGGTCGTTGCGTGGGGGCACGCCACCCAACAATCCTCAGGTTATGTCGCAAACCCAACAACTCACGTTCTCCGTCAGTGTCAACATTGACTAGGCATGCATGTGTAAGCCTAAACCGTCAAGGACGTTTGTGGATGTGGTATACAGGTTTTGAAACCCAGACAGTGCCGATGTAATTGTTGTTTGCGTACCTTTATTCCCCCAGTGAAAGGACAGGAAGGCCGGAAAGCAAAGAACCAAAATGGTGAACGATGGCGTTTGTTGGTCGTGTGACAACTGTTTAAACTGAAAGACCCAACTCAGAATGTAAAGGTTACGTCTTTGACATAATCCTATATCATTGATTCCCACAGTGGTTTTACCACAGTCATACAGGGGTTCGTCAGTCGAAATCCTGCTAACATAATAAGTGAAAAAGAGCCGTAACTAGATGGCAAATGTATCCAAATTAATGGTGATAAGACTGTGCATTACATGAGAGACCAAAGCTTACTAAGTGCAAGTTTTCTTATGGTTGTCTGAAGCAACTTTTTGCTTTAGGCCATTATTTGATAAGCTGAAAGGAGACTCCGTACATGCATACATAATACGCTCAGGCTGTCCGTTCATCTAGTCTCGTCTGAATTTCATGACTGACTCGTGTTTTAAAACGTTTAAATATTCATGGTTCACCGGATGAGAACGTGGTTCAGAAGGTCTTTGAAAGTTCGCATCTAACTGAATTGTCAACTCTTAGAACGTCAACAATCTGTTTGGGGTATTCTGTTCATTCCGATGGATTGCAATTACAAATTTCAAAAAACACAATACATATTGAATAAGAAACGTCAGGATTTGGTATCCAAGATTTGAGTTTTGACAACCATTACATAATTGATGCAATATTTTGTAACTACTACATGAGCAATATGCCCTACTTTGTGAAGGTTGCAATAGGCCCTACTTGCTACTAAAATAGCTTTTGGTCCAACTGGTAGGTTACAATAGTAGGAAAAATAGACGATACATTGTCGATTAATCATATTAAGTTTGAGTCTACGTCTTTTTAATAGTTCAGACCTAAACCAGAAGAAGGCTCGTGTTCCTAAGGGGATGGCTGCACATATTGAAGCAACTGTCCTGTTTGTCCCAGACCTTTGTGTGCTTGCCATAAAACTCCTATTGACCTGAAGCTGGCATGTGGCGGACCATATTCAGTGTACTCATTTCTAGCCTCCAGACTGAGTGCAAGCTCATAAAGCAAGGACCATCGTGACTACAGACGCGCTGATGGTAAACGTAAGACGCAGGTTGGGATTACTTGTAGAAGTTAGATATAGAATATAATATACCATCGTTTTTCTTGAGGATATTTTCCAACGCCCGGCTTTACCTATACTTAGGAAACATTAACATATTTATTAATACCAAATACTGGCCCATTCTACCATATCTAGTATAGACCTTTGTGTCTTCAAATTAGCATAACATTTTTTCCTAATTACCGGTAGAATATTTACATAATTCTTTCAGTATTGGATTCCCCATGACATCTTCCTTAGTCAATATTGCAGGCCATAAGACTGCTTTTCGCAAAGGGTCCATTTGAGAATTATATGATGTGCGTTAAAAGGTAACAAATATACAGAGTTTGCAACTCATGAAATTTTCATATAGGCCTAAGGGCAAAATGTGCATTTTCTGAAGCGAAAGTGAAATATAGTACAAAATAGTTATCAATAGGACAAACGCGGCAACTTGTGATTCATTTGTTTTATTTCAAAGCACTCAATTATATACAAATCATTTAAATTTACATGAGTGTCACTCTACGCCCAGCGTGGGTGAAATTGTATTTACAAACACATTAAATTGCATATGAAACCGATGGTTATGATAATATTATGATAATATTATAGGTAGCTGAAGATCATAGTATCATCCAGATGACATTTAGTATATATATATTATCATATTTAAGTAAATGCAGTGCTCAGGGTAACTAGATGAAGTATTTGTCCAATATTAGGGACAAAAGGAGATCGCATTAAAGTGGGACCCAGTATGAGGGTGTGAGACCGATGAAGATGTTGGGTGGGAGGTGAAGCTGGAAGAGCTTGTGGAGACTAAGGCCCCACAACGACAAGCTGTTTTATACTATAAATGCATCTTTATGTCTGGAATAAATATGAAACATTAAAATACAGGTATTTGAAAAATTGTTATACAAAGATCTATGCATTTCTATCATTGGAAAAATAAATGAAATCAACAGGAAGAAACCCTTATGTTGTTATTCAGGATACTATCAATTTTGAAATGTCTAACTTAGTCATGTTTAAAAATGCGCAAGGATAGATTTACTTATGCCATTGTTCTTCTGACATTATAATTATCATTATGATTATAGTTTTAAAGACAATGTGGAATACAACCAACCATCTCAGACATTTGAAAAGTGGGTTGGCCCAAAAAAAATCAAACATGATAGTTGTTTTGTAAACCACTTGCAAATGTTTTCTAAATGAATATATTGTTCCGTTATATTTGCAGATAAATCATGCTCTTTGTTGTTTTTCTGCATGAATCTTTTCCTTCGTAAACCTTCCTTGTGTAAAACTCACTTTATGTAAACAAAGTTGAATTAGATCGATCAAAACTGATGGAATGGGGAGAACCCTTTCAGCCAATATATAGATATAATATATTGACGGAAGGGTCATATATATATGGGAAAGGACTGTAGAGTATGAACAATGGAACTATTTCCTTTCCGGCTACTGCGCAGACAAATATTATCTCACTTTTTACCGGCTGAGTAGTAGCATCACGGTGTTATCAGTACCCCCTTTATTCTTATTGAGCCCAGACGAGTGGTAGTAAAAAAGTACCCATTGTGTTGTTCCACCTATTCCTGTTTTTAGCATTCAATGGGTTCGTGAAATTGGTTCTATTCTTCCCTGTCTGGATCGCGATGGCTAACATCTACTATATCCAATGTATGTCATGTCATACAGCGTTGAAACATAAACAAATGTAGCATTTATAAATCTCACTACGAACCGGAGAGGTCATTGAGAGATTAAGTTCAGGTTATCACCAAAGTTGGAATTATCACCAAGATTACAACGTTCGATTACAGTGCTGGAGAGAGAAGGCGACCAGCGCTCACACTCCGTGTTTTCATGATAATGATGAAATGACAGAAAATGTTACAGTGATTACAATGACGTCAATGGTGAACATTCGGATACAAATGTCCTATTCGAGAAAATCATCAGTATGAAGACTGCAGTGTGACCTTGGTGTGTGCTCAATGTGACGGTGTGCATAACTGGGACTGTTTTGGTGGACAGTGTGAAGAGAGTGCACAATATGAACCTGGTGTGCGCACAACATGATGGTGCACACAACTGGGACTGTTCAGGTGGAACAGTAGTGTGAACCTGGTGTGTACACTGTGTGTGCGCACAACTGGGACTGTTTGGGTGGCTGCTGGGGACCAAGGTTGCACAAGCTCAGTAGTCAAATGCCCAGAGATGCTCCGAGTTGAGTAAATGCTAGCATTTATCAAATGCCGACATCCCTAATTGACGTTGAGTACAGAAGAGTATGTATAGGTATGGTCCATGCCCAAGTACGAAATTGCAAAGGTCCTTCGCATTATATCATCAACTACGTTGAGATCCAATTGAAGACATGACTCCTCACAGCGCACACATTCTGTAATCCTATAGTTCTGTGCACCAAGCCGTCGCACACGGCCATACAACACAGCGTAAGCTATTGTTCAACCACCTCAACGGCATGTCTTCATTTTTTAACATTTGTGACTTGGACGGAATGCTGACTTAGTGAAACAAAAAATAAACGTCTAGGACCATTTTATGGCCTGTTTCTACAACTCATAAATCAAATTAGTCTAGATTGCATGGGTTCTGGCCCTGTTTGACGGCCGCCGTCCACAGGTCGGTAAACTCCTCCATGCGGGGCGCGCACTGGAGGAGCGCGCGCCCCAGCCGCATCCGGCCGACGAAGAGGAAGTCCCCGTGTCCGAACCGGATGCCGCACTTGTGGGGTGCGACGATCGTCCCGCGATGCGCGTCGGCGTCTGTCGTCGCGGCGGAGTGTTGCGACGACGTTTTGGTGACGTCCCGACGTAGGCGGGAGTGGTCGGAGGAGTACATGAAATGTTCTGCTTTTTGTCGGTATACTTTGCCCACCGAGATGTCAATGGTGGTCTGCTGCAGGATGCTGCTGTGTTGAACTGAGTTCATGCGCCCGCTCACGGCTACAAAATAAATAGAATTAAATTAGATTGTGCGGAGATACATAGATGTGTTTCTATGATGATGTATCTATTACGGAGTTTAGGTTAGGGCAAATTGAATAATTACTAGCAATAAGAGATTATTTCGAATTATATCAAATAACCTTTATCAAAAATGAAAAATGCATTTAAGGGAATAATCATATAAAAATCTGAAATAAACACACATCTACACGGCCGAGTTTACCCTGGAGTTTTGACATCGGAATGTGTGCTCAGTGGGTCTAATGGAAACCACCCGTTTTAGTCAATTAGAGGAGCCATTAGATGAGAAAACATGGATGTGTTCGACCTGTGTACTTTGCCTATTTCGCACGCCGACGCCGCCGCCTATGCGTTGTCTGGTGTTTGTATTCCCCCGTTTGAAAATAGACTAAAATGGGGTTGGGATAATGGCCCCCAGCTCCTCACAACGCATGCGCGTTGTCAAGGCGATGTCAGCTTTGATAGGGCAATACTGGCGTGTTGTAGGGGGGTCTAGGACCTTCAAACAGAGTCTGGTAACCTGAGAGGTTTCCCCTTCTCGGAATCATTTGAAATAAATGCGCCACGTCAAAATAGATCCATCTGGCCGTCTATCCCTGGACGTGATAGTGTATAAAGGACGCCTGGGCAAGTCACTGATACTGAACGATAGCTGCCAGTGGTATGTTAACAGGATAAGGGGACAGTCTTATAAACTCTCATCCAATCGTAGGAACTTTGCATTTTAGTCTTTATAAATGGAAGCACATTTATGAGTGCAATACTCCACAGGAAATTCAAAATGCTTCAAATTTTCAAATTTAGCCACATGTTTGCGCAAGCAATGTGTCTATGGTTTCATCAGAAATTTTCTAGTCGGTATCTGGTTCCATGGGGGGAAAATTTGGGTTGTGTTTGGGGCCGACCTGTTTCTGTTTGATCGGAGTGCGACCAACATTCCATGGATGTTATCTCAACACGTTGAATTAATCATTCAAAAACAAATCACAAAGACTCACCGAAATCCATCGAGCACACTGACAGTAGCAATTCCTCCTCGGTACAGGGACGGCACTCTAAGAAAAACAAAAGCAATTACAAATTACTTCTTTTGACAAGCGAATTAGTGTTACTTTTATGCATCTGGGCTATGCAGAGTCTGCGTTCGTAGCAGTTAATGGCAGAAGGTCAGGGTTATATATAGAAATAAAAACACCCCTTGATAGATTTAGCCCGAGGGACAGATGGGATACACCTTGTGATTTTATTTTGACTAGGGATCAAGCACAACCATAAGACGAACAAGGCACACTAAGCCCAGGTGTCGGGTGTCAGGGTGTATGCATTACAAAGCAAGACCGTTTGCAAAATCGACTCGAATACTATATAAGAAACGTTAAAACCCTTTACAGACTAGGCTCAGAATGCGCATTCTGGCTGTGTTGAACTGTCACCATAAGCGCATTTTGAGGCCAGTCTGTGAAGGGTGTAAGTCACGATAAACAGTGGACGATATGGAAACCATTGAAATATTGAAATGAATAAACGTATCTGACGAGAAGCTCTCATCTTATGAAAATAACAGAGTGGCGATACAATATCTTATCATTACTTCCCGTTATCGATATCTGCAATACTGTTATGTTTAAATGCCTTATTCTTACCTTCCATGCTGTCGGCGTCATTCTTAACGACACTCGCGACGTCATATTGAATTTTCACATAGCCCAGTGCCATATTGGGCTCCCCGGGTTGAGTCTCTAGAAACACCTTCACAGGCTGATCACTCCGTATACACAAGTCCTTGGCCGTCCTTGGGAACTCCCGGGTCAGCATGGCCAGGGGCTGCATGGCCTCTGTACCCGAGCTCTCCAGGCTGATGACCACCTTGAGCAGGTGGGAGGAGACGCTGAGGCACGTCTCCAGTTGACGCCCTGGAGGTAGGGGGGCGGGGGCGGCGAAGACGACGCGGAGGGCGCCGTCGGCCTGCTGCCACGAGATGGCGCCCTCGGAGCAGCCCACCGAGACCTGGTGGACGCCGCGCGGCTCGCCCGGAGAGGACCTGGAGGAAGAAAAGATAAAGAGGTTAACATTGTTATACTTAATCAAATAATTATATAAAGTTTTTTTCATACTTGTATTCTCATATTATAACATATGCTTATTTAGATGGTAAACATGTATACTAGAACATCACAGAGCCAATTGTGTTTTTCACATTACTATCAGTTTGATAAGACCTTTAGTCCGACAATGTTTAAAATCGGATATGTTCATTGCATATCCACCTTTGAAGTAAACACCACCTCTTATATATCTGAAAATAAAGACCTTGGTCAATTGGTAGGCATTGTGATTAATGTGGGACATATCATCTTTCAATGCTGAGTGTGAAACTGAACGGGAAGTAGTTATCCGATATAATTCCGGGTAGATGATTATCATTCAGCTATTTCCTGGCCATCCTTTGTAGACGGTGAAATACTCTTTGGGGTTCCAATGCCCTCATCTCATATTTCTACCTTAGACAGGTGAGTTGATGGATGAAGGCTTATCTTTCATTAGCTTCACTTTCCCTCATTTTTCTTCTGGTAATTATACCCACCTCTTTACCAGGTCCCCTAAGTGGCCAGGGTCGCTAATCTAAAATGAATACCATGCAATAAGGCCGAGCACCTGATTAGACAAACTGTCATGCCCTGGAGGCCCTTTTCCTCAGGAGGAAGCGGGCTTGGCTGGTGGTGCAGCTTGGTGGGGCGGTAAGTGGGCTGCCGAGTGACCGGTGAATGACCACTAATGTCCGGAGACACCTGTACACACGCCGTGGTCAGTCCCACTCCTTACCCCCTGCCCGCCTACCCTCCAACCCCCCAATGGGTTTCCCCTGAGGCACCCTCTAACCTCCCCCCACCACCTGATGGTACAAAGGGCCTGCCTCCCGCGGATACCGCCTGTTTTCACACGTGCTCCAGGCCAAGCACATGAAAGCACTGGAGGACACAGCGAGACGCCGTGGAGTAAAGCACGAAACCCGACCGCCCCGGGGCTGTCACAAGCCCACTGCCCCTTTTCGTCATCTTTCCATTGAACGCTGCCGAGGGAGAGGGGCACGGGACATATGGTTGTGGCACGAGTGGGGGAATGGGGAGAGGGTCTATACAAAAGTTGTGGAGGATATATATAGGGGTATGGCTACTGTGTGGCTCGAGGCTTGGTGCCAGGGAGGCTGTGGCAATCAGACCGCAAATAATTATAGTTGGGGTCGACTTTCGTGGCCGGCGATTGTGATTCCATCTGAGCGGGCAGACAAAACATGGTTCCGATTGTGTATGTTATCAGGGAGGGTGGGGGAGGCAGGGACCTGTTCACTGACTGGGCTTGTTATGGCTTATGTCGGCCAACCGACAGCAGCGCTTTTTACGATCACATCGGCTGAGGGTATACATGTACTGTATATTTCCTCCAGGCAGCAGCTATAGCCCATACCCCATTCTCTTTCCCAGGACCCTATATCGGCCACTTAACTTTTAATGACAAGGTTAATCAGCTGACAGGTACCTGTCGTCGGTAGACACCTCAAAATATGAGACGCTGTCTGAGACGCCGTTTGACAGGTCATTAATGGAATATGTTCGATATGGGTCATAATTGACCTCAGGTGTCTACTAACGTAAACATGGATTTCAAAGCGCAGGTCTCATGTTGATTTTTGATTCTCACCACTAAAACGCCGTACCACAATGTTTAAAAACCAATGATATTGCCACTGAATTATATGATTATGAACCAAAGACCTATAGGCATATATGATATTGCATACACCATTTAAAATCTATAAAGACAGTCTAGTGTGCTAATCTGGAGTATTTACATGTGTCGGACCCCTTGTGACAAAGGCAGTCTGTCCTTACTTCTTGAGAGGCACTCCTGACTCCAGCCTCTCTACAACAACAGTCAGCACACATCCGGGCACTTAGCATCGAGTTCTAGAGGTCAAAAGGACGGCCGTGCACCTCTGCACTGGTCAGCTGGCTCAAGTGGACAGCGGTCAGTCAGATGGAAGAGATGAAATCTATATCCTCTCTGGGGACCGGCTTATCTTGACCATATGAATCTAGGGTGTCACTGTCAAGTTCAATACACCCAGAGGGCACTTACTTCCCATGACCAAGACCCAGGACGTTAGGAAATCTGAAACACCTTCTGAGTGGGCGTGGAGGAGTCGACGAGGAAACACTGCTCAAAAAGCTTCAAACTTATTTAGTCTGCTCATAAAGATAATGTGTTCTTGGAATGCTTGCCAAATGGAGCATATGTGTGTGCTCTATGAAAGAAAATACAAGTCGGAGAACACAGACATGACACCTAGGTGTACTAAGCAGATGTACTGAAAACCACACCCATCAAAATGTATACCAGTAATATTGGTGTCTGGAAGTAAAAATTTTACCATTTCTGGAATATGGAAGAATTGTTGAAACTATTGTCGCTTATACCGGTAGTAGGTACTTCGCCAACCGGGGTGCTAATTGTTAACGCTTTCTCTTGTGGGAGAGGGGGGTATATGCCTGACATGTTTACATGTTACGTGCAAGTCTAATGTTGACCTCATGTACCCAAATCCATGTGTTGGATCTTATGCCCCGTGCCCATGCCCAGTTTTGCATTGTTTGCCGATAGGGTAAAAAGGTCCATATCTTGAGCTCTAAAAGCCTGGCTTTCCACCATGTAACCAGAGACCACAGCAGCGTGCCCAGAGTACGTTGTGTCCCCGGGTTAGGACCTGGGACCATTGTCACGCTATGTGTTCTTTATCACGTCCAATCCCATTTTAGGGAATGCCGTCCAAAGACTACTCGACAACTTCCCAATTTAAGCAGGTGCTTAATGGCAATTATTTATGTTTTACTACATTCAAATGTGTGCATAATAAAATACGTGAATAATATTACGTAGGCATGAGTATAACATGAATGTACAAATCTACTAAAGAGCTACTTTGTCATTAAATTTATCTTATAATTTACGACAATCATGTACATGCAATCGTCATCCTCGGCTGATAAAATAAATGTTTCATAAGATTAGTTGCAAATCAAACCAAATGACTTCCATTTCTCAAAGAAATTTGAATCACATGTATTGACAAAAAAAGAAAAGATAACAGTAATATTTAGTCATGTAGTGTCATGTGTCAAGATAGGCCTACTTCATATCGTGGAGCCGACAGTTCTGATCTTATAGTTGGTTATCGGTGGTAAAAGCTAACTTCCTCATGCCCAATAAGCTGGACTGTCGGGGGACTGCTTGTAAGGTCATATATCACATAAGCCTAGCCCCGGCATCCCTTAAGGTCCGCCCAGAGGTCCGCCCGTCCACCCACCCCAGCCCCACCCCCTCCCGCACGCAGTAGTGCCCGCGCCACTGGCCAACAACAAAGATGGCGGCGTGTAATTGGTGACAGAGCCCCCTGGTGAGCGCGACGCACAGCACGGCGACTCGGATTTCGTCGTGCAAGGAGGTGGGAACCGCCTTGTCCCGTGCCATTCCGACTAGTCCCGTGTCCTCCCGACTTGTCCCGTGCACTCCCGCCTCGTACCTCCCCCCCCCCCCCCGCTTCGACTAGCCTCTAAACCCCCCTAAGATTTCTCAAAAGTTTATATAATGAGACTTCAAATTTAGATAATTGTATTAAATAACTAGTCGGAAACCCCTCACTTTTGCACAGAACCCCTCAGATTTACCTGGAAGCCCCTCAGATTTTGGGGCACTGGGCAGGGTACCGGGCAGGGTATTACTATGTCCCTGCCCTCCCATGCACGCCCAAAGCCACCCGTGCCAGCACACCACCCCCGGCTGCCTTCCGACCTGGGCGGCGGATCTGTCGGCGGGGGGTGACGGACTCCCATTCCCGGACGGCGCGACGACGATGACGACGACTGACAGCGCCCCCCATCGGGGATCAGTCCGTCAGCATGGTGCCTCAGATCCCTGCTAGGTAACTCGATGTCCAGCCAACACGGCGACCCGAGATGAGGGCTGGGACATGTCCCTTCACACCCCGACGTGCCGTGCATACACTGTACATGTGAGGGGGCATTTCTACACAGATGAACAGGCAGCAATACACTGCAGGGGCGGATCCAGAGATTTCAAAGTTTTGTAAAATAAAATTCCGCCGGACCCTCCGGGCCCGAGAATTTTACATTCAAAAAATCATTATTTTGGGCGGGGGTAGCCTCTGCGCCATCCCCCCCCCCGCCCCGCCACTTATACATCTAAATGAAATACCACAATGGAATTGAATTTTATTAAAAATAAGATTTTCATTGTATCAAAATGAAATCGAGGATTCTCAGCCTCAGAATCTGAAGTTGCGGTTGCTGTACGACTGCATGGACAACTAATCAAATGTTGACATGCCCTAACAAATTGCTATTAACCCACCAGCAGGTTCTCAGGATAATGAAGCTATATAGGGTCCAGTCCACCCCCGACCATGCCGCCCCCTACCCGGCGGGCAGTCCAACGTTACACGCCCCCCGGCGCGCCCCCTGTCTGCCGACGGATCAAACTCACATGTGGGTTACCATGGCGACAGCGGGAACGAGGCCCGTCTGAGGGGTGTTGGTGACACACCCTGTAGGATAAAGAAACTATCCAGGCCCGTCGTCCTGTCCCCTATCACCCCACCACTAACGTCCACCTCTCTACTGCAGGTGTCAAAACATGGCCGAGGCCGCGCAAAGCATGCCGGGACAGTGACGGCACGTCGTCGGCTCTCTGGTGGTCCGGCGCGTGACGTCACGAGACACACTGACGCTCGCACCACCGTAAGAAGAGTCTACGAGTACACAAACAATGGATAACAACAGGAGAAAGTGATACAGGAGGGGCCTGGATACTCGCCATATGCATGTAATACAGTGGGTGTGGGTTGCGTTCAATCCCATGTTTTCTATTGGAAACACTCGCGAAACGAAAGAAGCCTAGTACTCGCCGTACTGGCACCGACTGCGGACACTCGGGGTGATTAATTTCAAGGTTCCTGTCCATATATCAACCGCCTGTCCGTCTGTCAGGCCTGCTCGTGGTTTAATGGTCGCGTCCAGTCGCCTGCGACCTCTCAACCTACGGTGACCCAGAAGTACGAGACCCACCGTTCTCAACCACCGCCACCAGGCGGTGTTTGACGTCATCTTTTAGACCACGTGACCTCTGAGCGTCCGTTCTGAAGTCGCCGCGCGCAGCACGCCCCCGCGCGCCCTCCAGCGGCCGTCGTTATGCCGAAGGTGATTAAGACGGACCGACTTAATGATGTCACCACGGGGCGGCACAAACTCTCACTGATACCAGCCCCTCCTGAATGGCTAATCTAGTCTTTGGGGGTGTAGAGTAGAGGAGCCAGTTTCCGCGCATCCCTAGTTTCCGCGCATTTTACGCATTTTATGGACGCATTTTTTATCTATGTATTAGATATGCTATTTTTAAAATGCAAGACCCAAAATAATGTTCTTATGCAAGTAATTTGTCATTTTTAATGATGTTTCATACATATTTATGTATTCTAAGGCCAAATATATGTTTCAATGTCCTTATTATTAAGGAAAATGACAGGATCCTTAAAAAGTTAATATTTCTGAAATAAGGAGCATAACATCATTTTCATCAAGAAAAAATATAATTTTCTCTTAAAAAATGTCATGGATATTAGTTTAAAGTGATATATGATCATTTTAATGTCATAAACCTAAAATTTAATGGATAATATAGAAAATAGGCCCCTGCGCGGAAACTAAAGACAATAAATTAGACAGTCTCTAGTTTCCGCGCATTTTTCACCTATTTTTCCGAGATTTCCAAATTTTCAAACATTTTTCCAAAGAAAATAAAAAGAAAAATTTGTCAAAGCAAGGTTCTATATAATCTTAAGACACTTTCCTAAAATAATATAAACCAAAGACTCAAAACTGAACTTTTTTTCTCTCTTTAACTGAGGCGAATTAATGCTTTTGTCATATAATAAAAATGCATAAATATGCGTATTTCTTCCTTCTTTTCATGAATATATTCTTTAGATTTTCCCTGACAAGGTACCATTTCTATTTGCATTATTATAAATTTTTAAGAACTTAACAATTATTTTGTATAACGGATATCAATAGATAATCTTTTTCTGATGCCCAAAGTATCATATTTTCTTTCTATAAGATATTTTACTCATTTAACACCTAAAATATGGGAAATGCGCGGAAACTGACACCAAAATGCGCGGAAATAGGCTCCAGGTGCGCGGAAACTGAAGAATCAACATGTTGAAGTAAAACCTTAAGATATTACAAAAATATTTTCAAACTTTAATATATTTTTTTATGATTATGTTCATAGACATCATTCCCCTGAATATGGAAGAAAAAATATTAAAAATATAAATTTTTTCTTTAAATTTTTTGTTAAAGATTAACTTCTTGCCCTTAATGCGCGGAAACTGGCTCCTCTACTCTACATTTAATTTACCGTTGGGTCTAGTGCACCGAGTAAGAAGGGTATTTAGTGCGGTGTAGGACCCCTTAGGGCTAAGCCTTCTTGTTGATTGCAGCCCTGCGAGTGCAGTCTATGGCCCCCTAAAATGGGATGCTGTTGCGAAAAAAATCTAGGCTATAGGCAAATATTATATTAAAAGATGTGCAATATAAATTTCAAGATGAGACGGGTTGCGACGGTCCTGCCCTCCTCTGAAAAGGACCCCACTTAGTGTTCGCATTCTGCCCAGAGACATTTCAAACACTGCAGTAATCGGGCGCGCGCTCGAAGGCAATGTAGAATGATGCCTATATGTTTTTTGGACCTACATAAATTTAACCCAGAATGATCCAACTATTTTAGATATTGGTAATGTATGAAAGGTTACTCACTTCTCATTTGTAAACGTGAGTTATAAGGAAGGGACACGTGGACATGTATCGAAACAGGGCTATAAGGTAGGGGAAGTGAACATGCGTGCATAATATGACATGGATCTTGTGCCCCCAACATGTATGTTAGATCCCCCGGTTTGTGTCAACACACCCTCTGAATACAGACCTCGGGTTAACGGCTGTAACTCAGTACGGGTGGTGTGAGTGACACCCCTTGGGAGGTGTGGGGTCCCCGGTGTCCCGGCCGCCTCCTGTACCCGGTGTCCCCGTGGACAATAGGGCTCTGACATCACATATTGGGACATGAAGACCAAATCTCGGAAATGCCCCCAGAGACATCTGGTGGGCCATGTTGAAACCAGTATTGTTCCCAGCAGTCATGTGCGCCGAATAAATATACACCCTTGGATTACAATCATGTCTCCAATCAAAGCAAAGATAGTGACACCCTTTTTCAAAACTCAATGCAGGGAAGAGGATTAAAACACTAGCCAGGGGCACATGGCCAAAATACTGCATGATTCTATCTGTAATCTATCGCATGGATGTTACTATGTCCATGGCTCTTAGCCCTCATATCAGCCTACTAATAACTACCTGTATGGTGGAGATCCATAGAACATGCAACACCCAAGTACTCGTGGCATCTTTGAGAAACACACAGTCTGTGTCCCCTAACTCTGCAGACCTGACCCAATCTCCATGTGCACTGCTGCAAAACATATCAGGTTTGGGTGTGAAAGGATCCTGGGGTGGTCCCGCCGAACGTCCCCTCTTTGAAGTGAGTTGACGGATAGCTTCCACGTGCGGCAGAATAATCGAGGCTCTAATGTGGAAAGCTTCTGTTAGCATTCTCTTGCATGGTGGCTATACCAGAGATGAAGACCTACTGTGCACGCTAGACAAAACGTATAATGATTTTGGTGTTCTTGAATTACTTGATTCGTTTGCCAACAAGCAATGCATCGCAATTGACCCTGTCATTATCACAGGAGTGTTTGTTCCTACCTTGAATACCGCCTTCAATTAACAATATAAGTTTTTTTTCATATTTAATGAACTATTTTGATAAAAATGGTTAAACAGTAAGCATTTAGGGATCTAATACATGTATATTCCTCCGTCTGTTCTTATGGTCAATGATACTATTCTAGAATAAAACATGTCATACGTAAAATGAAATAATGGTTCCGTTCAGATGATGGAATGTTAGTTCTAGGCAGACAACCCACTCGAGTGAGTCAATGATAATCATTCTGTCTGCATGGGCCCTGCTGCCGATAGCCCTTCACGTATACATATCGGCCCTCAGGTGTTGCTATCGCTGCCCCTTGAAGCCCTTATCTCTGCGAGTAGTGCACACCACCTGAGGCCCACCTTATCAACTCCTGCTGCCGGAGGCTGGCGCTGATCCGAGATGAACTCGGCTCGTCTTTATCTAAATTAGGTCGGTGAATTAATCTTTCTAATTGTCAGGGCATCCTATGTAGGTTAACGCATCTGTCTCCCCAGGCAATTTAAGGAGGTGCTTAGTCGCAATTAGAGACTTAGGCACTTTGAAGTCAGACAGTACACTTTTTGGCTGAGGTATAATCCCTCTTTCATGCACATTTAGTACACGTCACTCGACAAATACATGCTATTTTAACGGAACTTAGAAACATTCAGCAAGATATTCTTGCATTCCGCCTGGCCATGGTGTGTATGTGAATACCTGTATTGTAATGCAGTCTAATTACTATATTGTATTAGGTATACAAACCTAGATAACAGTATTATGTATATCTCATATGATTATTGATAACCACATACATTATGAACTAGATGTATCAAGTGCATGTATATAATAATTACTATATCTGTAACATGGAATATGGCGCCTGCTGGGACCAGTCATGGTAAGGACCTCAGGAGTAGGGTGACCCTAGATAAGGGCGCTCCTGTTATCAGGGCGGCCATGACAGTCCTACTGCCCACTTGACGGTCACATTCCCTGCACATCCGGCCCCGGCCACACGTCTATGTCACATGTCACATGTCACCGGCGCATGTCACCCGGCCCCTGCTGGCTAATGGTTTCCGCTTACATATTAAGCGTCCCTCCAGCTTTAATATAGGAGTGTTATTACAGATGGTTTCCACTCTCGTGTGGTGTCGGGGGAGGGGGTACCGATCCTTTTTGTCCATAATTAGTTTCAGTTAAAACACAGTGTGACTGATCTGGGGAATATGAGGCAATTTAACAGTGACGTGGATAATGGACAGTTTGATGATTCTATGACTAAGTTTTTCATCCACAAGGGACCTTATTAACCTCGTATCCTGTTCATATTTATTTCACTTGATATTCTGTACAAATGGTTGTATACAGAGAAGGTATTTACACTATCTACTCTCTTACTACGAAACATTTGCCTATTGCGCAGTCTTTTTGATGAATGTTGCTATAGAAACTGCATGTTTAACTGCCGCTCCCAAATCTTGTGGCTGACCACTCTTGAATTTACCTTAATCCTAATCCCGGATCCTAGTCCACTCTCTACAATTTTAATAACAGAGGTAACCCCCTCTCGCCCCCCTCACACACACACTCTAACACTTCTTGACGGTTTGCTATTTTTCCCTTTAGAAAATCCCTCCATCCGAAATGTGTCCCTCATGCAGGTTGATCTTTGTTCTAAACTTCTTCTAGACTTCGTATTGATCTATTATGCTAATATAATTTGATGATATGCTTTCTGGTGATTTCAAAAACTAAGCGAGGATTATCAATTATTTTAGTTTCATATTGTGGTTGGCCCTGTAGTGCATATATTGATATCAGTACACATATATTGATAAGCAATGTGTCATGCAATTCACGTAGAGTAAACTGATATTTCTAATATAATAGACCTTTCCACTTGGTCACCGTACAGAGGTCCATATACATATTGTTTCTTTCAAGTATTATGATGTTCTCAACATTATCCTAACACCTTTTTATAAAGATTGTTCATCAGCATCCCCACAATGCATATCGTTGTCTAGTATATGAAAAGAGTGTGAAAACTTCTCTTTTACTAATGGATATTGTTGAAAGAGTGAAAACGGTTTTAACTGTATAATTTGCCATGATCAACTAGGCCTAACATAATTGTAGTTGAGGCTAAGATATGGATACAGAAATATTGCCGTCTGATCTATGAGCCACCTCAGTGGGACATAGGACAGCCCCCTGGAGGAGTCCCCCATACCTCCAGCAGCAGGCAGTATGGGCATTGACCTGTCATCGCGTGGAGCCGCGCGACACCCGGGTTCCCACGACCCAGCTCCCCGTCCTACCCCTCCTCCAGGGGCCTTCTCCTCCACCTCCACCACCCTGGAGACACTCCAGACACTACCTAGGCAAACAACCGGAGGGGACCTGGCTTTTGTTCTTTGTTGACTAGCTAGCATGTCTCGTCCGTTACGTCATAAGACAAAACCTCTGTGACTTTAAGGAAGTATGGAGGAATGCTTTAATGGTATCAAACCTTGTCCTCTTTCATACCATGTAACCTATTAACAATATCAACACAACCTGTTTTTATAAAGGTTTGATATCAGTTTGCTTTGTTCCTTGGGAAAATCCACTTGCTATTTCCTAATCTACAACACCTTGGACCTCTTCCCATAGAGAAACGCATCCCTCACAACAAAGAGTTATAAACAAAGGACTTTTACAATAACAGTATACACAGGCTGACAGAGAGGATTTCTTCTCCACACGATTCACTGTTGATGTATGTATTCCGATGCGAGACAAGAACCACTCGCAAGAAGTTCACACCAACTGTCTTATCATGTGTTGGCATTTATTTGAAAATAAATGTAATTGACGCGCTTTTTTATCATATCTTTGAAGATCCCTGAACAGAGGTTCATTCAATGAATAATAGCCTACTTTTGAATCAACAGGTCTAATTTCTTCAGTTCTCGCCAGAGGGCGGTAGAGTTGAACCACACGGCCTCACGAGTAACATGACTCGCATACTTTATGTGCTTCATGCGTTCAGGAGGACGTAATTCCTCCTTGGTTTACTTACATTTCCATTGCAGGTCAGAAAGTAAACGATCAAACAAAGGATGTGTCTTTGTATCCTGTGACTGAGAGTCCGCCTACGCAACTTTCGGGAAGGGGTGAGGATTCTTGATACTGATAACCACCATGCACATACCGCTGTATTTACTGTAACCACAGACTGACTCACCTAAATAGGAGAGCAGTGTGATCAGCACATCCTTTTAGTGGGCCTAATATACTCTAGACTCCTGTAATAAGGACCCCGTGCCCGCCGCCCTGGAGGCCGCCCGGAGGGTCGACCCCGCGTGGCCGGCGCCCGTCGCGGTCGGCCCAGCCGCGTGCCGACGTCGTCTCCAATGCCCCCCAACTCTGTACCACATCATGTCACCTCCCTGACATGTTGCTGCCAGCATGTAAGCCGTAGCATGTCAATGGAGAGAATGGGTCTGGGGGGCTTGAGGGAGGGAGTGGGAGGGGCCGCATGTGCATTAGAAAGTGTTAGCATGTCAGGCTGGGTGTATGTGGGGCGAAAGACGGGCCCGTGGAACACATTGTAATGGGAAATAGTCGGGACGTTGGCGACGGTGTATTATGGGGTGCGGTGGCAGAGGAGGAGGTAGAGAGGAGGGGGCTGGTGGATGCAGTTCCGCCCTGATTCTCCGCCGTAGCGTTTGGCCGCCAGCAAGTGGCTATGGAGACAGGTGAAGGCGGATAACTACAGTCTCATTGCTGGGCATCAAGAGGAGCATTAAACTGCCACAATCCGCCCTCTCCTGCCCTCCAAGGCCAGGCGCGGATGTAGAGGGCCAGGGGGCACCTTCCCTCTCCTCTACTTTGGTCCGAAAATTGAAACGTTTAAGTGTAAAATCCTGCGTCCGGACAAAAATTTTACAATTGCAGGCCATCCGCCATTTCTCAAATTCCTGGATCAGCCCGTGAATGCCATTCCCTTTACTGCTGAATATCCCCCTATACACAACCTAGCTCGCATTTCCTTTATTCGAGATGTACTTACAATTTTAGGCTTTAAAGTTTTAAAGTTTATAGAAACATCCATGTAGAATAATGCCGTGCATTACATTACCATTTCAATGATGCGGATACCATAAATTTTCCATGGCATGCAGCAATATATATGCAAGTGGGTATTCCATTTACACAGCAGGCACATTGGTGAGCAGACCCCGTGAAAGCATTACCTATATGCTAATAGTAGTGCACAAACTATTTGTCGACAAGGTTCACTGGCAATGCTCGGGCGACATCGATACAAACGTACACAAACTAAGGCAATTTCAACCTCTCGTCTTTACCTTTCACAGCCAGGATCGAAAGGAGTAATTCACCGACAAACAGCTTGGGCCGTATACTTTCATTTATTTAAACTTTATAGCTGCTGGGAATGAGAGCCCCCATGTTTGGCCGTTGGACCACTTTTGACTGGGAGAGGAGATTGGCGTGAGCTGGCGGTGGGCGGGGGCAGTGAAGAAGTCTTGACACGCTATACCCCCTCCCCCTGTCCCAACCTCTAACCACAACACGGCCCTTAATGTCCTGTTTACCTGGCAAGGCGGAGAAAATTCAAGTACGTAGTACTACGATGTTCGGGGGATGCCCTCAGGGACCAATATTAATAAGCCTTATTCTAAGCTGTCCACTGACCCCAACATGTTTGAATACATTTCAGATACAGTATCTATGTAGACGTCAGGGAAGACATCAGTTGATGGACTAGATCTGTGTCTGAATGTATCACCAGAGAAATTAAAATGGTGATGTATCTAGGACGAGGTAATGGGGGTGACACACATTAAAAGTAGGACCCTATAACTGTATAATATAGCCTAGGGGGAGCGTAGTTTGGGGAGAAATGTAGCTTATTCACAGTACACCTTCAAATGGACGTTCTTGTATTATGAATTTACTTCTACTAAGTACTGTATGTGTGTGCGGCCGCAGCCTCTTCCTGCTGACACTCATTCAGCGTACAGTACGACCACTGACCCCGATCCCGGCGACGGGCCCACTATCTGTATACCATGAGAGGTCCTCCACGGCGGGTCAAGGATCCACCTGACGCTGTGATCCCCGACCCGCCGTCGGCGTGTGCCGCAGTGCGCCGACCATGGCGAGGGGGGACCATGGTGGTCGGACGTATGGTGGGGTGGGGAGTAGTCCGTCGCATGCACTATACTGCTATGTGGCATCCCTCATGGGGCTGAAGCCCTGTCTATGGGATCATGCACATTAAAGAACACCTGCCTCGGTAAATGTGTAGGGGTATGGTCTCTATCTTCTCATAGATTCGTTCATTCCATAGATTCGATCACCAAACAACAGAATTGTCAAAAACCTTGTTCTCGCCGTGATATGACCTTAGATGTTGCTACGGCGTTAAACCCCAGTAACCAACCAACCAACCATGGGGCTGAAGGGGGCAGATAAGTGTGGTGTATTTGTGTGGACAACGTAGAAGTGTTGCCATTTTATTGTTTTATTTACTATTATGCATGTACTTATAAGTTATATAATGCATCAGAAGAGAACGGGGTAAATAGTTATACCCTGACAGTTTCTGATAGGGTTCTGGCAAACGCAGAAAGATAGGAACTGCACTGTGACACTGTGACACATATCCTCTCCTCTCTGGGTTAGGACCGTTATGAGCTATCTGGTAATTGCGTGATAAAATCGCAAGTTCTTAAAGGCAAGTTTAGATCATGCATCATGCATGGACTGAAATAGCCTGATAGTCTTCCCAGCATGACAGATGCTGCAGGAAACATTGGGATAAGTTTTAAGCCTGAACCAACAACATCCAATTAATACAAATACCATAATTGAACTAGTTTACTCTCGAAAAACAACAACTTACCATATTGTCCTGTCACAGCCATTTACGGATTGTTCCACGTTTCCCTGGCCGAGTGGTTTGCCGACGGCCGCCTGGGCCAGAAGCACTAGTAGGACCAAGAGCAGGCTGGGGCTGGGGCGCCACCGCCCGCTACCGGGGGACGGGAGACCGGGGGGCCGGGGGCCGCGCGCCGGGCCCTGCTCGCCCCGCCTGCCGCCGCTCCCACTCACAGACCCCATCCATGGGCCGCCGTTACTCCTCCAGGGGGGCTGCCCATACACAAGCAGGACACAGGGTGGTACATGTATAAACCACGAAGGCAATGGTAAGTAATCCTTCAAGAGTCCTGGTTAAATAATCAAACAGGTAATGGTTCAGATGGCTCTGTGTCTTCAGGGGTTTTGTATGTCCTCCACTCTGGTTAAAGGCTCGACTACTACTGGTGCACTCCGGACGCACGGCTGGGGTTACGGAGAGCAACGACAGCGCCGCCAACGGAGCTCGAAGGAACTAGCACAGGTGGCGCCACTGAAGTCCAAATTTTTGACGCCGTCTTGTAGCGCCACCTGCATAGGTGACTAGTCTGTTTGAGGGAGGAGATTCAACCGAGCCCCACCCTGCTCATCACCAAGTCAGATGGGGGACAGCAGGGGCTTTTACAAATAAAAGAGAAAAACTTCTTTCGTGCTTACTTTGTTCTTAAATTAGTTTTTTCTCATACATTTATGGACTGAAGTTTACATTAATTTTCTGTTCTAAACCATGTGGCAATGCGCTTTCTTGCATTCTGATAACCAGAATACTGAATATACATATAATATGCATTCGAATCAAGTTATACAAGTTTATAAGTCTTATTTTCTCAGAACGTATATGTATATTTATGTGCATTTAAGGCAAGTTGGCATATAGTGGTGCTCTGATTCTCTATGAATTAAAGAACTAATGAAGGGCGAAATAACATATTTTTGTCAATCTCCGCGCGTAGAATCCTCAAGAGGTAACCCCCTTTAAGGTATCTCAGGGGCGTGTGAATTTCACCTGGAGTAACCCCTTACGTATTGACATCATACATTATACAGAGGGGTGAGGCCACGAGCACCGTCCCAGAAAACTAAGGAGTTTGGCGACCTTAATGAGGTTCAGCCTGAGTGACGTTGGCGGGTGACGTGGTGGTGGAGCGTGGCCTGGCGTCCCCCCTCCACGTGCCAGGTGCCGATGGAATGCTGCCTAAAGCTGGCCTAAATACGCCCCAAACAGGCCTAAACAGCCTGTCCCGGCTTTAATAATATTATTAACCTGCTCCCCGTCTGGAACCTGTCCACGGGGCGTGCTGGTATTTTCCTGAACACATTAGAATTCCATCTTTTTCTGACAAACGCAGTTACTGCGTGTGATACCAGGGGCTAGTTATGCCTATCAATTAGAATATGCAGGTTGCCTGCGGTGATACTGGCATAAAATTAATGATATTCATCATTTGGTTGCATCCAATTACAAGTGGATCTGAGCGTCGAAAGTGAGAGTGTGCCGGTTGTAGAGAGGATCCACGAGCGGACACGCGCCTACCTCCCCGCGTCACATGTACCACCACTACACCACACTCCTTGATCCTCCACCCCCTCCCCTGCCCGGCCCTTTCCACCGCTTGACGCCACCCTCCCCCACACCAAGACGTCATTCACCTTGGAATCTCGTCAAACATCTGTGGACTTATTGATAGAGTTAGTGGAAAGGTTAAACAGGTATTTCCAGATAAATCCCAGATAACGGACAGGAAATTATACTAAAACATATCTTGAGATTTCGAAATGAACTTTGAAACTGATACTGACGAGACAAGTGTTTTTGTCTGACGTACAATGTATAAGTTTTTTATGACTTTGTGTATTGCAATATGGCAAATTGAAATTTAAGGAGGTTGCAGATCAAAGGCGTGCAGAGGTAACTTACCTCTTTGGATCTATCTAGTGGGGTTAACGAAGAAGGAATGTATTCCCATGTAAACAGGCTTGTGTTGAACGTAACTACGTAGTTTGTAAGACACGCCCAGTCTCGTGCTCCTCTCGTGATCCTCTCCATTGTCAAACTATACATAAATTAATCAAGATAAAGAAAAAACACGAAGACACAATCGGTTAAGTATATAAACAGATAGCGTCCACAGAAAACGAATTATGTATTCATGTATGCTGTTGTTGATAATAAAAAGTGCGCGACACCTGCAGTTAAAGTTTGTCACACGTGAGCCACTTCATTGTTGAATGAACAACTGTTGGTTTTATTTCTTGATATTAGCTACTGATATTGTTTCCTTTAGAAACACAGGTAGCGTCATTGCCAATGGGGCCAATTGCCCTTGGAGGTTTATCATGCATATAGAGAAGGTTAAAACGGCAAACAGTTCACCTGCATCCGCACCTGATAAGGCTAAGCTACCTGTCGGGATCATCCTCAGGTGCGACGTGCTCAGAGGATGTACCGATAAGCCATGGGAGATAAGACCCAGGGGGTGAGGTCAAACCACATCCCGTCAAAGTGATCATTTGTCAGATATAGGCATTAGCAAGTGTGCTAAGACAAAAAGGAATGCATTAAGATTGTGCTTAGAGCATGCCTAGGTGTCGAGGTAAAAGCTTTCGTGACCAGATAACGTTCAGGATGATTTACGCACGATATAAGAATGGAAATCTGTGTGTACATGGTACGTTAATACGTATTTCTTTATACCAGCGCTACTGTCTCCAGTTATCGAATTTTGTCGCTAAATCAAATTTTGACGTATTTGCATAATATGGCTCGGTTTATGCTGATTTAATTTTCCATTCTGAATGTTGCAGTCGCGTCAATACACCTCCATAATTATTTATACTCATGTTATGCACCGTATCACATATTTTAACTTATCTTCATCGTATGACAGATTGTTGGTGATAGTTGGTTATGGAATCTCGGATAAGAATAGTCACTTTCTGTGGGTTACCCATGCATCAAAGTCGGCGTCATGTACTTGAAAAGATACCATGGGTATTGTATCCATCTCTCTGTGTTCTGCAGATGCCTGGGGATAACTAACTACAGAAGTTGCCGATACCGCACGACCTTTTCACACGTTTGATACAATATCCCTGAACCTGTTACCTAATGGTGGCTATATTAGATTCCACCATATCCCCATAAAACACCTTGGTGTGCGACAAAGCTCTGATTCTGCATAATACACGTTTGAAAAGTGCATGCAAATTAATGTCACCTTTATCATGTCTACCAAGTCTAGAAGAAATTGCTTATGTATCACACACGTCTGTCTGTGAATGCTGGAAATATCAAATTAATAGCAACGAGTATAGACAGAAGCAATAGTAAATCGGGCTTACATGCAAGTATAGCCTTCTCCCCAAGCCCCAACCTTTATCACTGCTCTATCCACCTCACTAATCTACACACTGAAAGTTACCCCACGCAGACAAGCAACTGCATATAGACATACAAAACTACAATAGCTTTTCAATAGACCTAAGAAACGCATACTCTTGGGTCCTCAAAGTTACGTCACCAAATTATTTCCTCAAAGACGCCCCACCTGTGGACAGGTACGTGTGTGGATGGAGTGGTTGCATACCCCGCACAGGGAAACATCGGCCCCATAAAGCCCCGCCGACTGGCGGGGCAATCACCTAAAGTGGAGACAATTACAGGTAAATGTCGAGTAGCTGTACCGCCTTTATATAGGATTGTATTACATCACCACGAACCACTCTATTTACCCTGGCTTTACGACTCCCCCTCATAGCCTGCTACTATTTGTGGGGCTCAATACAGCTGTTGAGGCGTAGAAAGTGAACAGCTAATTTACTTAAGACCCTCTACTGTTTATAGCCTCGGGGCCTGAGGTTTAAGAAGGCAGTATTACCTGGGATGCTTTGTTCAATTAAATTCGGGTTCCTTGATCTCTATGCAATGTAATGATGAAGTCTTTACAGGACGTAGGTTTGAATACCCTGGTCTAGACAGCCCTGTTTTCTGACTATTGGTGAAGGTTATAGACCAACTTGAAGTACTCAATCTGTATGACAAAGAGGATAATTTAGATTTATTCAACAGCTGACCACTGCAATGACTAGAATAAATGTGACCACTATGCTAATTATGTTATAACATTGAGAATCGAAAGAAACGTTGAAGTATGAAAAAATGCGTTCGACCTCTCTGTGAAGGTCAAAAGACTCAGAGAACTTTTTAGGTAGGAAAGGTACGGAGCAGTGCCGATTTGGCATAGCTGCATGTGCCATTCATTCCTATACATAGTCATGGTGGGTGGGGGCAGGATGTGGATCCCGAGACAGATGAAGACGTTGGATCCCGCCCATCGACGGACGCCCGACGTCCGGCCCGCGCGCCGCCCGGGTTTACCTGGAGTCAACCCGGGCGTGTAGCCATGAAACAGGATAGCGTCTGCCGGCTCCAGCCCTCCAGGTGAAGCCCTCTCAGGTGTCGGCTCAGGTGTCCCCACGTGGGGCTCCCGTTCGCTATTATTCAGATTAGTATTTGCCGGCTGTCATATCTGAGCATGCGGCATTTTGGTGGGCCAAACACGCGCCAACATGTCTTATGGAGTATATGTACGGGGTTCGGTGAGTTTGTGGGGTTGTGGGTACATACTTGTGGGGGCATGGAGGTGGGGCTCTGGGGCCATGCTCACCTGTCTGCCCCGTGTACACAGGTAGGGTTCCCGGGGGACACCGGAGCTGGCCCTGGAGGTCGGCCGGGTAATGAGGGCCATGTTAAAGACGCCGGTAAAGGTCCTCTCCGGCCACTACTCCAGTATACCAGTGCCACAACCCCCTATCCCTCACCAACTCATGTCTGTCCACACAAACATACACGGCCATTCGTGTCCTGCATGTTAACGACCTTCTGGGGGCTTTTAGTGCATGCTGGGTCCAATACAGGGCCTTTGCCTGTTCCCCAAGTCTGCAGGGCCCGCGGCTATGGCGGACTATACTACAGGGCCCTTTTAGTCCCTCTCGTGTCCGACACTGACCCTACGACCCCTGGTCTTGGACTTTGTGGTCACCGACTGACCAGGGACTGTGGCCAAAGAAAACGACCAAATGACCAGCGTAATGACTACACCCAAGCCACATTGTCACTCTTTACGTTTTGATCCAAGGTCATGGACCATAACGATTACCCTGAGTCTTGACGACCATACATTGAGCTGGCACCTATTGTCCGCAATAATAACCCATCAGATGACCACAGGTCATCTCTGATTATACAGCCTCCTGTCACCAGGCACTGACCAGCCGATGACCACTATTCTACCTGGGGTCAGTCTCCATTAGATACCTGAGCACGATTGACCTTGATGATCAGCCAGAGGGGTCAAGGGGTCAAGGTCGCGTTGTGGTCAGTCAGTAGGGGAGCGTTCATGTCACGAAGACGTCGACGTCCGACGACGACCTCTTGCCCACCCCAAGTCGGACTCGCCGCGGACGTCGTGGAGAAACCATTGTGCATAGGGACATGCTAAGTGGAGGACAACAGATTACTTGATGGCCTTTAAACGTGTCCCCTCATTACTGTAGTGGACTGTATGATGAATTATACTATACCTGGTCCACTGTCAGTGAACACAGTGTGACAGATGACAAGGTGTCACGGGTGACCAGGGCTGTGACAGACTAATGACGACGTGACTGTCATCAGGAACCGACATCAAACGCAAACTGCTTACTTTAATACATCTCTTTAATTGTAATCAAATATAATCTCCTGAGATCTACATACGATCCATCTCACGTCTGAGAGAAAAAGATTATTCTTTTCTATCCTCAACCCCCAATTGCCTTGGACCATGCATGACTGTTTGAGCGTCGGACTATGGTACTTTTATAGTTTGATGTTGTCTTCTCTCTGTCATTTTCTTGTATTGTTAAGAACCTTAAAAAGTACGGTTTGTCGTACATTTTAGCTATCGACTATGTGAATACGTAAAAGGGCTATGTGGGGAATGATTCCTAAAGACCGGAAACCTTCCTATCTACATACTGTAGTATATGATCAAATACCACAACTAAGCTATCAGAACACTTTGTAACACAGTACTATAACTTGCAGGTATCATTTGAATACACAAATGTGAAAAAAATGAATGAAATCGAACTCGTATCGATTGAAGAAGTATAAAGTAAAGAAACATGTATGTAAACAACGAAAATTCTAAAACCAGTCACTACTATACATGCGCACATTCTTAATTTCCCTTCACATTCGCAGGGTGTCTCTTTTCAGAGTTGAGCATGGACTGTCGATAGCGGTTTAAGAGGGAGATGCGCCCCCTTTTAGAAGGAAAGTTTGTGCATTTTTATGGAAAAATCCGGTGAAATAGTCAGTAAATATCAGCATTTACAATAGCGCACCACTGCACCCCCAGCTTCAAAATCCTAGATCCACCACCGGCTGTCGTACTTAGGGCGTTACTCAGAGCATGGAGGTCTTGTTTTACCCTCCCTACTCAGAGAGGAATCTGTCCAGGATAATTTACAAGATATATTCATTTAGGCACGCTCAATTTACCAAACGACCGCCGGCCTGCCAGCTTTTAATGTCAGCTCACTCCATGGGTCCACGCGTACTGAATATGGATTCGACTGACGTCTACACCGTCTACAGACTTAAGGCTCTTGGTTTTGACTGTTCCCTGTTTTGTTTTTACCTTTCTCTCCCGTCTCATATCATCTTGAATATAATAGAAGATAAGTAATGTGCATGATCTACCATGAAAATCTGGGGAAGTCAATTCCACAGTGGTAAATTTGGAGGCTGTCCACCAGATAGAAAAACACGGGGTGAGGGGTTACTCTATAGTTTCCCCGTTTGTACCTACCAAAAAAATGAAAGTGCCCCCCCCCCCTCGATAGACTGAGGAGTTGCGAGTGTATTTAACGAGTAAAAGAATAACGGCTACTGGTAGCGCCCTCATGTTCTGGCACATACCACGGATATTGTTTGTCGCGCCGCTACAATTGGGCCTTGATTACAAAGGCCACCTCTGGAGAGAAACAAAGAAGTATTTGTAGCAAAGCCTCTTATTTCTACAGCAACATACCAGGACAACAACATGTCTGTGTCTAGCTAAGGTGGTATATTGCTGTAACCATAGTGGTAAATCGACGACACAATTGGGCTGCTGTTGAGCACATAAACTGACACTAATAAACAACAATGACCTCCAAATGACCAGGTTTAGCGGTCATGCTTTTTCAAAAGCGATATTAATTTTGGGCTTTGGCACTGAAAGAGCATCGTGAACTATAGACCGAAACATTGTATAGTCATGTGTATTTTTTTGGCGCATAATCATAACTCCAATGACCTAATTAAAATATAAGACGACGTCTTCATTCTTGTGCACTATAACCCCGAAAGTGCATTTTTTAAAGGACTTAATTAAGTAATGTATGTTAGGCTTTCCCCTGTGTTTCAGTAATTATATTATTACAATAGTGATACCAATATACAAGGAGAATATTGAAAATAGCATGTGTACATAAATTGAATGAGATTATTAAGATAACACACAAAAATAGAAGACAAAATATTGTCATCACGAGTTATAAGCTAACATGATAGCTCCTCATATCCACGATATCTGATCTTATCTTTCATCAGAAATCCAGTTATACAAACAAAGTGTTGTACAGTACTATCTAGTGAATCTCATATTACAGTTCCTCTATAAGACTGGAAAATGCGTTGTTCTGGCTAAGACTTGATAATTTAGCAGGAAGTTTAAATTTTTCTTAGTAAAGGACCTTATTTCCCTTCCCGGATTCACTAATATACCATTTTTTATAACTACAGTATGAAAACACATTAATCTAAGCAGCTGGAGATTTCTCCTTTGCTCAAGTACAAGTCATAGTATAGATATGATATGTCTGACACGGTATATAGGCCTACATATATACTTGAAGTCTATTTAATACTAATCGCACAGTTGCAAACCCAGGGTTGCAATCCAAGATGGTTTTCCATAGGACTCACCAACGTTTGGACTTTGGGACTATAGTTAAGAATTTCCTTGTTACCTACACTGTTAAAATGGTGTTTAGAATTTAAATATGTTTAGGGTATAAACATGTTTATAATCTAAATACATCAAACCATATCTGTTTAAAACCTAAACACTTGTAACTTCTAAACATGTGTTGGGTTAACTATGTTTAAAATCTAAACACATAACATTAGTTGTGTTTAAAAGCTAAACACTTGTAACCTCTAACCATGTTTTTAATGGGACATGTTTAGAATCTAAACACATAATATCAATTGTATACTATGGAAAAGAAAAATGGACACTTTGGGATTAGAACCCACATTCTCTACATTCAAGGTAGAAGCCTAACCAACTGAGCTAACTTGGACTGCATGCAGTGCACACTCTCATAGTCAGCACCAATGAGAAGGATCAGTACTACTATACAGGTGTTCAACATTAGACAGACAATAGCTCAGTACTCTCATACCCCTACTTATTCAGTTAAGTAGCAAAACTGGGCTGTGTCTACCTACAAGCCTCCATAGCTTAGTGGTAGAGCATAGGCTTCATATGTGAGGGGCCCGGGGTTCAAATCTCGGCTACTGAACTTATCAATTTACTACTTTGAAGTAGTTGAACTATTAGTGGTTTGCAACATGCCGTACATATTTTTGGCCATGATTAGTAAAATGGTTTTTTCATACACTTAGGAATTTGGAACTTTGGAAAAATGTTAGATTTTTAAGTTTTTGTAGCGTCATTAAGATAATCACTTCATTGGCCTGCTATTCTAGGTACGGTCAACCAACCAGAACACTCCTAAAACATTTATAAAATGTTTTAAAACACCTTTTCAGTAGGATTAACATGGAGACACCTTTTTAGTTCAAGAACTTTATTAGCTATACCCTAAAGGTTTTACCTCCAACAATCAAACAACCCATGCAAGGCTAAACCAAGAAGGAAGGACATACTTGGTTATTGGCTCAATGATCCTGTAGTGTGTTAACAGGAAAAATAAAACTTTAAATGCTGTTAACATTACATCTGGTGTTAACTGTATGGCATAGTACCATAGCAGTGTTTTCCATGTAAAATCTATGTGTTTTTTTTTACACACTATGGTATATTATTGTTAATTTAAAATGGTTTTCATCCTTAAGAATGAAAGAACACTGTACATATTATTGTATATTACTGTTTAACTTAACACCTAACCCTAAACACCTTGAAGACCTAAATGCTTCATAGATAAACACCTAAACATCATAGATCTAACACTTAACAGCTAAACATCAAAAAAACATAAGCATTTTGATTCTAAACACCTTGAGGACCTTAACACTTCATGGGTAAACAGCTAAACATCACACATTTCTAAACACTTAACCCTAAACACCAATAATTCTAAACATGTTTAGGGAAATAAAGTGTTCCAAAACTGGATGCGCCGAAGTGTTTAGGAAAGTGTTTAGGTTCTAAACACTTGTTTTAACAGTGTAGTTACAAAATTCAAACTTCTATTGGTGTAAATGTAAATCCAGTCTTGACCTGTTTAAACCAGTCTGTAAATTATTGCAGTTATTGTATGAATGATTTCCAGACAGTTGTAAATTTAAACAGTTTTTCTGTCAAATTACCAATAAAAAGCCGAGAAATGAACGCTAACTGGTGGTCATTACAGGTGGTGTCATGTTGCTAACACGTGTTTTGCTTTACATGCATTTAATGAGACACGCCGTGGAGGAAACTTTAACTCTAGTGGGTGGCCCAGGAGGTGGTTGGTACAGGGGTAGTTCTGGAACCGGGCTGAAACCCCAGGGTAGCTTTGTGCACGTCACCAGTTAATGAGACTGGGGTAAAATGGACTGGGTTTCCGTTTATGTTTCTAATATACCCAATTGCATTATGAGGTCTTTCTTACTAAGCTTGAAAATATGGAATTTGTCCAGGTCTTGGAAGAACCACGATTACCTAGAGTTATCATTTTGTGGTTTTGAAATTGCTATGTATAAACAAGAGAAATCCAGGGCATGTGCATAGTTAACCCATGAAAATGTAAGATAAGAAGTATCACAATCTTGGTGATCATGGATATATCTGATCACAAGGTGAGGACAGTGTCTTCACAAGCTGACTGTATACATTCAAAATACGTTGTAGCCAGTATTCTAGTCATGCTGCTAAAAAGGAACCAGAAGAATGCACATCAACGTAGACCCATATTTTGTGCTGACGTCAAGTGTGCAAACACTGCTGGGTGTAGAATGTCCTACCAAAACTCGAGTCTTGATGATACAATAAACGTTACAGTCGCCAGTGGAGCACTGAGTCAGTTTGTGGTCACCACCGCAGTGTGGCGCCACGTGTCAGTTGTTATCACGTGACATCCCTGACCCGGATGTAAAAGGGTCTTTGTTGTTGCTCATACTCACTTATTGTTTGCTTGGTTCTTTTTGATCACAAACTTTTTTTCTGTATTGTATATACATATGGGGCTGTGGTAGATATCACCCACAAACAGGGAAACCCAAACAGTTTCCTCTGATAATGATTGTATAAGCCTGTATAGACAATTATAAGTTTATATTACAAGGTTTCCAAAATAGATCAGTTGACAGCATAAATGGGAAGTAGAGAGCAATAGTATCCCAAGTAGCTGCTCTGTTTACATAAAACACAATATTGAGCCATATAAAATCCATCAGCTCCTTTAGATCTATATATTAATGTATTTAGAATTTTGATCAAACAATGACTTGTCCAAGGACCTAATAATCACCAATTAGGTGGTCAGCTAATTACGACTGTGTTTGGTATGTGTTATCGGTCTTATCTATAAAGTTAAAACAAGATCAAGTTTAGATATATCAACATATACGATAGGCTTGGTGAATGTTGATAATTATGCATGGTCGGACACCAAACAAGAGATCATATCAGACATTTTGCCCTCGAGTTATGTAAATTATCCTAAATTGTGTTCTCAATATCACCAGCAGTATAATTATACAAAACTTATATCTAATTACCATGTACGTGTCTGGCACGTTCCACGTTGCATGCATATTATGGGTGGCGGTGAGCGGTTAACCAATACATTATGTAACCATTTTAATTTGTCTCACACACACACACGAATCGTTAATATGGTTAAACAGAATTAATGTATCTGCCTTCGCAGTTTTCAGCCACATCATTGTAAAAGTGTTCGCACGCGGTTCTCTTGTATATCCCTTTCAATTTTAGATCTATACAGTATAGATAAGATGCGGAAATGTAAAGAAGTAGTGTGTATGTAAAATGGTCAGATTCAATCAAATGCTTTGGTTATTTGAGCAGATCTCATTTTCCCAAATAATTCGAAATGAGGGGAGTATAACAATACATAGAGGTATTGAATTCTAGTTTATCAATATGCTTTTTTTTTAGGATTGCGGAGTGTAAAGTGTTAAAACTATAGCCAACATGTTCCTCTCTACCCCGGTCAGTGTAGGCCTATCAATACTATTTTGCACAGAAAGAACATCCATATCTCTGTAGAGCATTCAAATTATTGGTTATAGCCCCGAGGGGTCGTTAGTGTGTGGTAAAAAGGCTGCATAGCAGGAACACATTTAGCCAACGAGCGTGGCCAATCAAAAACCAATTGATGAGCAGGGAGTGGGGCACGCGCTGGGGTGTCATCATGGCCCTTGTCGTATCCTTGTCGTGTCAGTGAAGGCATAAACGAGATCTGCACTATCATCCCCCTCTCCCAGCAGAGGTATACTGGATGTTTTACACTCCCAATGGTGGGTCCATATTGTTCGTGTTTGTGTTGGGAGACAGCGTTATCATCACCAACACGAGTAGGGGGCCGAGTGGCGGGAAAACACAATCTGCGTCGAAATGTCGTCTGCTAATGATGCACCGCAGGGTGCACCAGACGAGAGATATGGACACTGTCCGTCCGGGATTGGCCACTGGTTGACTGAAACCATGGCATGAGGTGCATACACTTTGACATGTGTTTGTATCATTTAAGCGGTCTGTATGAAGGAATACGTATGCGAAATGACTTGAATGTTTCTAAAATGAATTAGTGGCGAATTGAGCTATTCACATGAAGAGGGTCCTATTCAGTCCCATACAAATACAATAGCTTGAGTTTGAATAAGCGTTAAAATCATATAATAGGTTCATTCAGTTACTTGATGTCAAAATGTCCAATATCCTGCTAGTGGTAATACATTTAGTAGACCTATGATTGTATTATGAGCTGCCTATAGTCATCCTCGCACACCAGTCCCCCAGCCGCTACCGCGATCACTGGTAGAGCGGTAGCGGCGACAGGGGCCTTGACTTGAGAAGATGGCCTATAGTATACCCGGGAGTATATTGCGTGGCAAGCCCATTTCATTTCCTGACATGCATCATGTCTCCTCTAAGGTCAGTGATTTCCATGCTG
Organism: Lepidonotus clava; assembly: GCA_936440205.1. Classification (NCBI taxonomy): domain Eukaryota; kingdom Metazoa; phylum Annelida; class Polychaeta; order Phyllodocida; family Polynoidae; genus Lepidonotus; species Lepidonotus clava. The sequence continues at coordinate 30,469,360 of OW387135.1, forward strand.
GTCATTCAATTTCATAAGAGCTCACATTCAGCAGTGTAACAAAAAGCATGTCTGATTTTCACCTTGCCTATTTGAAAGGGACACAATGCGTTTCAAAAACATGCAGTCAAGGTGTAAGTCTGGCTTTTGAAAGATTGACAGAGTTGGGCAGCTGGCCCCTTACCTGTCTCCCAAGGTGTGAAGTGTCACTCACACTGTCACTCACATTGTCACTCATACTGTGACACCTGCACGGATTGGTCACATGACTCAGACCCAGTCACGTGATTTTGTCTGACCTTTAGACCATCCAAGAAGTGACCTCAGGGGTCAGATACATCTCAGCATGACGGCTTATGACGTGAGGGTGACAGGAGGGGAGAGGCAATTGGCTGGTATCCTCCGGGGGAGCGGGGGTATCAGGTAAGGGATCAGGGTGGGTCACCAGGTCCATAATCATCAACAGACTGGCCAGGGGGGTCATCACAAGGTTACTTGAGTCTTGAGGCACACATGTCTTAACATGGAGGAGAGTGGTCTCCGAGTATACCGAGTTCCATTGGGATGACTATAGTTATCATCTCATCTGTCCATTGTTTAAATTTACGACATGATATGTGTCTAGTTAGAAGTCTGCCTGTTCAAAAACAAAAACGTATATACGTTGGTTTATAGTGGCCGACAATCCCTCGAATAGGCCTGTGGTTGATGATCCATGAAAAGTAGGTTACACTAGTTCAAAATTTGGTTGTAAAATGTCCAGTAACCACCCAGGTAGCGTGGCCGAGCGGTCTAAGGCGCTGGTTTAAGGCACCAGTCTCTTCGGAGGCGTGGGTTCGAATCCCACCGCTGCCATACGTTTTGCTAATCCTATAGCCCACATACATGTATATAGGCCTAACTGCATGGGCAGATAGACGTGTGGCCTACTCCGACGAGGGAGGCCCATAGCGCAGTCGAACTGTCGCGGGGACGTCCCGCCACTGCAGAGTCCGTCCGCGGCCTGTTACACATCAGATACATTTGATAAATGATGATAAACTTTACGTATTTCTCAGAAATTGGGTTAATTCAGCATTAAAGCAATAACATCGAATATGGGGATTGGGACAAAGTTATCAAAATTGTGGAGTTTTATAGAGGGATTGCGCTGTTCAAGTTTAAGAGGACATCTGCCCATACAGGGGAACTAGGCCTATCTCGATGCTTGTACCCGAACCTGGATATTGCACTATGGCATAACTTCATCACTGAGTATTGAATAAACTTATAATCCTCTTATAAGCAGGTTACTATGTCACGCTTAAAGCTGAACTATAGGCATTTTTTAGGGGTATCATTATGACAAAGAGAACAGATGATAAAGATCTTCGATGAAGAACCTAACGAAGATGAAGACAGAGATATCTAACGCACGTAAACAATATACTATAGCCTACAATCTAATATAGCTTATAATGAACAATTACGTTCAAAGGGTAATTAAACTAACGATAGTTCACTACATCACATTGCATTGTTGCTTTAGTCCTTCCTAGGTCTAAATGGTGGATGTTTATTCAAGAACTGTTTAAAGATTTACTAGAATGGGAACCTTACAATGTTGGATTTATAAGCATGATAGAATCGGTTATGGGCCTACCCGTGATACCGTACAGGATACCTACAGGTCCATTGGAAAAGCAATTCCATTTCCAACGAAGAACCATTTGGATTTAATGAGATAATCCCCGGCTATATCACTCCAATACATTCCCTCAGATGTTCAGATTCTTGGGCGCCGCCAGCCCTGCGTCCATATCAAAATGTCAGTCCATGCCGTCGTTTAATAATCTGATCAGATGTCGTAGGTGAGGTGGTCAGTGATGAGCCGGCCCCTGTGTGGGACTGACCCCACCCCCGGCCAGGTTACCCCCTCAGCGGGCAGGTCAGCGTCACCAGCGGTCAGTGTGATAACGTTACACCCCGAGCGGTCAGTCTGTGGTCACTGGGGCCAGGGCGGGGGTCAAGCCAAAGGAACCCAGGGTTTCCTGTTGGAATAATGGCATGTTTGGACATTTTGGAAGTAATGCGTTATACTATTAGGTCCATAGCGATATCGATAGGATGAATCAAGTCCTTACAAAATGAAGGACAAAGGGGGTTGTCGTGTTATTATATCACCCGTTGTTTATATACATGCACACACATTATTCCTTTTTAGGTCCCCATCAAAAAGAAAGAAAAGGAAGAGGGAAGTTCAAGACTCAAATTTGCCTCTGGGTTAGAAAATGTTTGGAAAAGCCACACTGACGACTGATTTATTTGAAAAATAAAACAACTGTATTTTTCCCCAGTAAATCACAATAGCAGTAAGAAATAGTTACGATCAATTAACACCCCTAGTGGCCTGCTGTAGCTGTGGTCAAGAGGCAGTTAGGAGATTGTCGGCCTCAAAGTGACCAGAGCCCGGAGGGGAGGGGTCAGGGCGGGGCAGATAACCTACGGTAGGAGGGGAATCCCTGGAGGTTCCCATCAGAATGGACCCTGGAGGGGTCCAAGGTCTGTAATAAGCGATTGGCGGTGGCGGGAAGTGGCCAAGTGAGACCTCTAACCGCAATATACGGGCTGGGCTCTGGGTCAGGGTAGATAGGGATTGCCCTGTGTGTCGGGGTTAGCCAGTTAGGGTGATAACGTAACTTTACTCCATTACCTTGTCCAAGGGTGTCCTCCCCGTAATATGGTTTGCAGAACACATTAATAACCGGAGTGCAAGTGATATTCTAAGTTTATCTTTCTGATAACTATAACCATTTCTCTGTCCTCTTGGATTTAAGAGCTTGGGCTACCAATTGCAAATTAGAACATGTACACTTTTCATGACTGTGTTTTAATTGGTATGACCACGCGGCTCTAAAAGTTGTCCGGATGGGATGGTTCATTAAGTTACTTTTTTCATATCATTAAACTTAATGTTGATTTAAAATTCGCCTTCCCGCGTTAATGATTAAAACATATGTCAGGAGAAAAAGTAGCAACCAGCATTTTCAATCAGGCTGCAATACTAATGGCCTACTCAAATCCATATACAAGATATGGAATGAATAATTAATTCACCTGTATCACACTGCAATTTTAACCGTGAATGCCACCAGGCAAATGTCTATAGACAAATATGTCCAGCCCAACACTACCAACACGGGGGACCGCACCCATTATGTTTGGTTCATCCCTGGGATACAGTCGCCCAAATCTCAAAAGGACTGCAAGGCATTAGAACGTTCACTTAGAGAAAAATAGCTGTTTATGGCGTCGTTGTTTACCATATGCATTGTCATGTTCAGCAGCTCCACCAACACTACACAACACTTTGTACGTGCTCAAGTGGTCACAAGATGTGTGGTCCCGCTTTTTGGTCAACTTGCACTTGTCAAATATGCATGAGCCCCTCAAAAAGAGGGCTAAACAAAGGTCCAAAGGGAACGAGAGGTTCCGCTCGCAGCGCCGCCTCCCAACTGAGCCGGTCATTGTTCCTCATCTGGGGGCGGCCATTTTGTATTGTTATCTTGTTTAGAACTTTTTAATTCCAGCTCGAGTTACGTGACGAGGCACCCATGTGTGTCTCCTCATTTGGGAGTATGATGTGCGCTTGGTTTGCCGCCATGAATGTGGCTCCTTTGTAATAATATTTTTTATCACCCAAATAATGTTGTCACCAGGAAACAAAAAATTCATTACTTCTTTCAGTTTATTCATAGTGTGTCTCGCCAAAGATGCACGTGTTGAGAGAGAATATCCGAGAATGTATATCATTAGCATCGTCAATTAAGCTTTCGGCGCTTTTAAAAATAATTGCAATAAAAGTGGAACACGTTTTTAATTATATATGTTCATTTTATGTACGCACTGAAGGTAAAAATTAATAGTAATTAGTGCATCCACATCCTGTGTAATGTCAGGTAAATGGAATGTTGTCATGGAGGGGCTTCCCCCTTCAAGTTAAGACACACGCCCTCTTTAAAAATTGTAATAGGTCTCACAATATATATTTTTAATCAAGTATCTTCATACATAAATCACGTTGTGTTATAAAACAGAAATGTACCTGAAAGGGCGACTAGAGACTAAAGTTAATGCAATAAAGTGGGAATAAAGCAGTAAAGGCTGTGGTTAAACGTGACAAAGGATATGGCCTGGGTTCTAAAATACCGTGTTAAATATGCGTGGGCCGATATTTGCAGATTGTTGACCCACTTTCTGTGTTTCCACTCGTAGTATATAGGTCCTATATGGACAAGTTGGGATTGTTGGGTTTGAAAATGCCTTTTTTCCCCTTAATTTTCACTTTGGTACACTTCTGAATATCAAACAACAGCCCAGATAAGAAGACGCTGATGTGTGACTAATCACAAATACATTAAAATACAAGGAGAGATCTTTGGCCTGGGGCTGGTAGCCAACCGGCCGTTTTCTTGGACGTCAATATGCCAAGATCTTTTGAACTATAAACCTTATCTTTCATTTGAATCTATGTGTAAATCCGAAAACCTGGTCTACCCCTGACCAGAATATTATTATGCATATTTAATTTCTAGAACAGCGACATACAAGTAGGCCCAGGGTGCATATCCGGATACCGATAGTATATAACCAGTGCCGAAGATCGCATTTAGTTGGCTGCATGAGATTGCTTTGGATGATTGTGAGTATGTATGGCTAAAGTAATACCCTTTGTTTATCCACCTGAAATACGATAAGCGTCTTAAAAAATCAGAAGTAAAAGACAATCATGATAATGACTCTTCAGTGTTTTAAGAACCTGAAAGACCAACAGGGTCTGTAAGGTTTCCTTAGTAATGAAAGACAAAATCTTAGAAACCATCGGTGCATGTAGATACCTCCGTCAATAACTATGCATTAAATGATTAATGGGACTTCTAATGAAATCATTGGAAATCAGAAATCAGTTCAATGGAATTACCTAACTAGTAATGCAAAGACATTCTCTGTTTTACATCAACATAATTCAGACTTATAGGTTATGTAAAGTATTCATCATATATGTTTTGCAAACTAAAGGAATAAAGAAATAAAAAATTATAAATGGCCATTGTATAAACTAAAGCGTGCTGATTCTCGACCACTAACCCAGCAGTACCTCCACCCATTTGGTAAAGACTCCATTTCATCTCTGACCAGAGTTAACTGCTATGGTGTAACCTTTCCGTCTGGAGGACGCTGAATCCTCCTCCAGCTGGGCCGGGAATCCTGACAGGTCAAAGGTCAACTAGCACCACGTGATCCTGATGGAACGCTGACCTGCTGGCGCTGACACTGGAGGCCCCTGGAGCAGGTTCCCCACCTAATGCCTCCCGTTCCAAGGCGCTACAATCTTTGTCTGATCTGAAATACCAGTGGTTTATTTATATGTTTCGTGTATGCATGTCAAACCTGCTTTAGGATCAAACAGAAGGTTGATAATCCCTTGTCCCTGTACCTTTAGAGAGCAGCCTGTCCCTTATTGAGTGTAACTTTAATCAAATAGAAGCAGGACTTGGTTTTACAGCTGACAATTGCCAGTTGTCTCGCATTTTCTCATATCAAATCTTCCTGATAGGAGTGACGTGCATGTAGGTAAGAAGTAAAGAGTAGTTCTTGAACTGCATCCACACACGTTAAGTAGGACAAAGATCGTTTTGTTATATGTAGCATAAAAGTTCTAGATGACACGTGCCTATGCATTCACTATACATCAGATATACATAGGCCCTCCTGTCCAGACTTTGGCGAATTAAATACATGTAAGGCCTATATATGTGCGGCACTAAAAGTTTACGTGTTTTCAATAACTCACAGGATTTGCAATTCTCTATACTATTAATCACTCAGTATACAAAAAATTGATGTAGATTTATTTTCCACCTATGCATGCATTGCGAATATCAAAGGACAAAACTGTACGCCTACTAACATAACTGCTGGGAAAAGATTTGCGTATATATATAGTGTATGTCTTGAAGTTAATCATAATGATGTCCATGCAGCGGGAAATGGAAATTAGACTGAATCTACACGTATTATGATTATACTTCACAAACCATATAAGGGAATCCCTGCTCTTGGCGCTACAGGGTTGTCTCCTGGTGCTAGAGCAGGGCGTGAGCAGCTCCGGTTAGCCCCTCGGAGGCTCCTGTTGGGGGGGGGGGGGGGAGCGTCCTTCGTTACCGACTCGTTATGGCCGACCTGCAGGTGGCTCTGGAGACAGGCCGACCTTTGAGTCTGTTTTCCACTAGGCGACTTTGACTTCAGAGAAATGGGTGATTTCTGAATTTTCATTAGAAATAGTATAAATACCCATGTATAACTTTCAACCAGTCGAAACATGTTGATCCTTGTGCTATACTTATTTGTCTACACTACGTTTAATAAATAACAGAGTCGTCCATCAGTTGTGCTTGTCGAGTTTGGTTCCATCCACACTTTTATTTCTATGTATGCTATATCCCCATACCATTGGAAGGGTAATTCGAATTCCTTTTTAATGATATATAACATACGTTTAAGAAGCCATTGTTCATACTTGCGATTTTCGAAATCGGGAGAAACATCGGACAGTTGAATACCGCCTTTGGGCTCACCGACCCGGTCACCTGGTCGCCTGCAGAGAGCCTTATTCCAAAGGCTGGTCTGTTTACAGTTGTCTGCGACCTGTCTGAACCCTCTGATAATTGTGCAGAACACGCCCATGGAAACCCAACAGACATACTCATCTGCAAAACAGGAGATAAATATAGTATATTGACCATGCTGGAATGACCACTATAAGTATAAGGCAGTGGATCTACTCATTCATGTTTATGCCGCTGTACTGGCAAATAGAAAATATTACATGGTAATATGATATTTCGTTTTTACTTGAAGTATTGAAAAACGGGAAGTTTACCGGGCTTGTATGCCGACATGTAATTCTATCCGTTCGTCGTGTGACATACCGGAAAACGGCTCTTCAGAGATAGCACTTGCTTTTTTACTTTCGGAAACTTTTTGTATCGTTTTTTCCATACGTGGCGTCGTTGGTAGTATAGAGACTACATCAGTTATGGAGTTTTGTTTATGCTCTTTTGTTTATGTCTGATTGGTTATGGTGACATAATCATAATGTACACGGATCTAGACAATCCCAGAGTTACAGAAAGCAGATGTTAAACTATTTGTCTAATATGACACTTTAAATTCATATGAATTCATATTAATAAATTTTTGTTTATCAAAATTCGTAAAGTAACATTCACTGCAACGTCAAACTTTGATATTGAATATTCTCTTAACCAGGACATTTCACATGTTCTCATTTTAGAGTGATTCCTTGTCATAAGTGGGTTCTGTTTCTTTCTCTCTCCAATGTCTTTCCTCCCCATATGCCACTCCTTCCGTGTGGATACATGATATGACATACGGGAAATGTGACCCTACAGGCCTTTTACATGTTACAGACCTAGGGGTACTCATCACGTCAAATTGCGGGGTAATTTCCACCTAACTAGGCCCCGCATAGTAATGAAGGCAGGAAAGTGGGGTTAGGAGAGGGATGGGGGATGCACACACCTTGTTATTTTCTGTGAACTCTAAATACCCAATACTCCTCTCGCCTCCTTACAGCACGTATGCAGGGGACAACATTATCACTTTTATGGTGAAATGTAGCAGTTAGCATCCTATGCACAACCCTACTTGTGGAGCATTTAATTTTGAATGGCTACCTTTGAGTGGCAATACGAGGACAACAAAACACTTCGTCTCTGTCAAATCCAGATTAAGATTGAACCTACTGTAGTATGGAAATGGCACAGTTCTGACCGTGTGTAGAATTCAATGCAAGTGCTGCATAATCAGAGCAGTAGCAATTATCCAGTAATAACGCTCTGTACCCCTCATTATCAATGAACAAATGACCCTCTCACTTCTGGTGCAGGAGACGGACGATGTTTTAATGGTAAGACATTAGGTGTATAATTGAGGGTCAGTGCGTGTTGTAATAAGGACCCTGAGGGGGTGGGTCACGGTGGTCGACCTACCTGTGGTGATCTACTCCAGGTGGGCCATTCGGAGGGGGACACCTGTGAGGGGGTGGGTCAGCCAATCTCAGCAGGTACCGGGCATTTCGCTAAGTAGGTAATAATCAGGAGGGTGTGTACCTAAATCAACGCATGCAGCAAGCAGGCAACGGACTGTACAGCATTTAGGAAGTTGTGCAAGGTCATTACGAGCTTTAATGTGAGTGTAGGAAAAGTAGGATTGCTGCCACTAATACTGGGCTATCACTAATACATGGTTTTTAGAAGTGACCTCTGACCCTAGAATCAACGACCTGGCCTCTGCTTTGACCTTCAAACACTGACCCATAGACCTATGTACATGTAACACGTACAGGGACGGGCATAGCTTGGGGACTGAGCATTCCGCAGAGATTAGCAGGTAGGGGCTAGCCTTCCCCCCGGGCACTGTTATCTTATCGTCCCCTATGTAATACATAGGTCACTGACAGCTGCCAACTGACCCTCCTTGTTGTGTGAGTGGACCACACAAGGGTAAAATCACGTCCTGCATAAGCTTATAAGCTCCTCTCACTGCCGTGCCAACCGGCCATTTTCGCCTAAATGATTGCATCTTCACCATGAAGCCTGTAAAATTCCAAAGAAATAGGCCTATTCAATGTCAATATATATGAGAGTTAAAATTCGATGTTATAGTAACTGTTATTCAGGGAACAAGCAACAACGTAAATAAAGTCTCAAATACAATCATGGCTAAGGGTGGGAGATAGTCCTTCTCACAGAGACTATCCCAAACTATCCATTATTATATATCATAATTGTGGATGTTCGGAGATGTCCTTGATGACCTGTAGTTATTTTTAAATCGTCAAGTGCTATGAAAGTTGATTCCAAATGAGAGACAGAGAATGTGTTCAAACCTTTGCAAATACACATATTATATGTGATACATACTATACATGGATCATTTAATCCAGATTATGCTAACGTCCTACTGGTAGGACGCCTATACCATGGGTTTTGTGCTACTTGTTAAAGTTAGTCAAAATATGAATACAATCTAAAATCTTAGTGTAAATATGACCTCAACACCTATAGATCATGAAACATTCCGAATTAGAACATATCCCACGCAACATCATGTTGCCATGGCAACCAACAATGAGGTAAATTGGCAAATACAGATGATAGAAAAATCAATGTATGTTTTTCCTATGATATAATGAATATTTTGGGACAAAATTTGAATTTTAGATAGACCTTATGGAGCTCCATATGCATGCTAATTTTTATTTAAATCAAATAATAATGTTCAGAGATATTGAGAATTTTCTATTGCCGTCCTACATGTAGGACGCTAGCATAATCCACTACACTGTACCTTAATTTTATGCCCTGCATCAATGTGGATACTACATGATATAGCATTATTTTGAAGTTTTGTCATCATTTATTCACACATTTTGCATACAAAGTATGTAGTAGATGCCCATATAAATCCAGTATTTAGTACTTTAAAGCTCTTTTTGTATTTTAGAACAAATTTTTATTTTGCCTTAACACTTTAATGACGGATAAAGGCATATAATCATAGATAACCAATAAATTGGGTTGTTGGTTACCATGGTAACCCCTGAATAATAAAGAAGAAATATTTTTTTCGCACCCTCCGAAAGTGGATTTCATAATTATAAGTGGCTTTCCATTTAATGGATTGCTAGAGTACTTATTTTTAAAATTAATAGCATGATTTATTTGTTATCATATATTTGCCAATAAGGCTCTTTTTAGCATTAGCAAAGGGTTAAATACCATGGAAATTATGGTAGTGGATTATGCTAGCGTCCTACATGTAGGACGCCCCATATCTCAGCTTCTACTATAGATAGAGACCTAAAATTTTGTATGTGACTTATTATCTCATATATAGTGCCAGATATAAGATATTTAGAGTTTTGGATCATAATTGACACTTAACCCCTTCCACCCCATAAGGCCATATTTGGCCATCACATGGCTGTTACCCATAAATTGGAACCTATGTTATGGTTATTTTCTAATTGCAAAATAAGTATTTAACCTACAGTCAAAAGGTAAATACCAAAATATTCCTGATGCTCCAAGGAATCTTCAGCTTTTTAAATTATCCTTCAAAAATAATTAGTTCTTTTAGATTGGATATTTAAGTACAAGACATCCCGCCCAATATAGGGCAAATATGGCAAAACCTCGAAATCACCCTCTCAATTGCAATAATTAAGGAATTATATGGGAAAAACTTATTTCTTATGTAATTTTGTGTGAGAACTTGACTTATATGAAAATTTACAGAGAATTCAATGGCATTTACAGAAATAACCAAATTTTCCTGAATGAGGCATTATGGGAAATTTGCAATGGAATGTTTTTTCTGGGAAATTATGCATTTAAGAAAAGTCATTATGTTACCATGGTTACGGAAAAAAGAATATTAAGGGTCAATGGAACATTTATAATGGATAATGAAGAAAATATCTTTGTTCACCTAATACTTCAAACGGGTAGAGAAATAACCTTCTGAATCAAAAGTTATTGTATTTCTATCATTTTATATAATTAGATATGCCTTCTTTTCCTCATAAATATGGTTAAGTTCAAGTTGCCGTAACATGGAAAGTAATATGATAATCAGGACTGGGGTGTTTCTATTATACAAGAGGTAGGGCACTTCATACAACCATATCTTAGCTTCTCAAAGGAATATTTTAAAAAGGTTTGCAGCATTTGAAAGCTTACTTTCTCTTGTCTACAGATATTTTCTACCTCATGTTCTCAGGAATAGAGGGTTGAAGGGGTTAAGTATAATTTGGGTTAATTAATAGGACTTATTTATTTCTAAAGATTTGTAGCAGGACAGTGTCGTCTAAAATAGTCATTTTATGTGTTGACCTTCGGCCTATTTTCATGGCTCTGATATGTAAATGACTGCGGGGCTATATGTGGACAAACCTCATCTCCTCCCATTGAATCAAGTAAAATGATGCGTTAAGGGATTTTCACTAGGGCTTTCCCAAATTAGGTAATCAGCAGGCATGCATTGTCCATGGCGTTGTTGATTTTACTGAATAAGCCGAACTCCCGTTGAGCAGACGACAATGACGACCTTACATGACGTACGTATATCTCCTATTGTCAATGGACTGACACGACGCTGGGGTCGTTACGTCAACATCCGGGGCTCGGACGGCGGACTACCAGAGGCTTATGGGTAATACTATGACGTCACAGACCGAGTCTCGCTCCAGTGGATGGCGTTCATGCCTGGACGATTTGCCGTACGCTTTTGAGCTGTTGTAGATTATTTGGCTGGTTGGAGGAATACTGTGCTGTGGTATAATGCGTTATATATAAGCAGCGTGAGGATTGTAATGGCCAAAAGGCCCAGCAGTTGGTCCTCGTTGGACCCATGGAAGGGGGTGTGGGGAGCGTTTTGTGACGGATCACAATGGTATGACATTATGTGGTTAGCTTTAGATGAGCAAAGCTGATCCTGGGAAATATTTTGGGGAATGTAGATTTCACAATGGACTGAAGGGTGTCTATGGATTTAAAAACTTTCAATAGAATCCCATTCTATATTGAGATGGCATGTTTATTTTACAGTGACACTGTGTTGGGATAGGTCGAGACTTACGAAAAGCGCAAACAGGGCTGAAGAATATAAGGTTTGCAATCTTGCTCCTACATGAGAAATCCCTATACCTTGCTCCTTAGTACATGAAAAATCCCTATACCCCTATACTTACAAAGATCACCGGCAATGGGTCAACCAAGAGAGGCCGACTTACGTAGAATATTTAGTTGGTATTTACTTGTCTTTTTTTAAGGGCACACATTTCACATCAGAAATTATTGCCTCTAATTATCCAGAATATATTTTCTTCATCATTATGCATATTTTGCCAAAGCTCATTATCAAAGCTCATTATCTTTGATAACAACACATGTACTTTTGAAATGTTCGGGCCGGAACTTGAACGCAATAGACTTATTAAATTTTATCAGTTGATTATCTTAATGCATTCCTCTAAATAGTTTCCTTTTGAAATTTTGAATTAGTCTTTTGTACCCATGTTTTTTCTTCTAACACAAAGCCGGAGACGCACCTCTCCTACTGAGAGGTGTCAGGTGGATTGACAGGTGGGAGAGGAAACTGCTGATAAACTTATTAGCGGGACTGCCATCAGGTGTGCCGTGTGCTTGCTGCCTTAAGGGTAAAAACCGTGTGTTGGGGGTTAGAAAAGTGACTTGGGGGCGTGTCGTCACTAGGCTTTATATACCAGCAAACAGGTGAGGCCTGCAGCTATTGCCGCAATACTACACCCAAGAGAGGTAAATGGTGACAGCCCCAGGGCTAATACACATCCGTCGCAGCACTTCTTTACTCAACACCTTGCTCTTCAACACCTGAAAGCATGGTGTATATAATTATTTACTTCACTTCTATGAATTCCTACGTTTGGGCTTTCATCTTGCTGTAACTTTAACACCAACGTCATGCATGATTGTGTGAGGAGAATGCCTGAAAGAGAACTAGAAGGAGTGTTCTAATCAGTTGGTGACTTATCGTGACGTGTTTGAAGTTCTTGGAGGAAAGCAATTTGAAATATCAAAAGACATCGCTGAATACGTTTCCAAGTGAGATCAAACAACAAATAGACTAGGAAAGGGTGTTTCTGAACTCTATATATAACTTTATATAGCTGTGACTGGGAGGAGTGGGAAGAAGGGCTTTGGGCTGGGATGGGTGGGGGTAGTGTAGCCTTGGGGGTACCTTCCAGCCTAAACACCAGGGGGTTTACCCCGCCCCAAGGCCCTTTCACAGACCATCAAACTCCACCCCACATCTCTCTCATTTATTGTTCGTGCTTGAAGGGGACCCATGTAGAGCCATGTGGGTTGTAATTTTTAGATGTAAAACTGGCAAAATATTTCCCTTGGACTTTTCACTGTAACAGTGTCATTTTCGAATCCATACATCACTATTATTGCGTCATCACCTCCGGGTCTGGTTCCTAGTATACCTATTTGAGGGTAAAGCAGGTGTTCGTTATGGAGGTGTCCTTGTGGTCAGATTCAGGTAACTGTGTCCACACTTCACACAAAGGCCCCGCCCCTCTATAGCCCTCCACACCAACGGACGTCCATAGTGTAGGTGTTCCTGCCTCTGGAGGGGTGAAAAACACGGCCACCTTGCGACAATAACCAACTGAAACACAAGTCGCCACTCTCCAGCCTCTCCATTCAGTACTGGTCGCACCGGTGGTTCCCAACGCCTCAGTTACCGTGTCAAATCATCCAATTACTGTGACAAAGTCCGCCCACCCTGCCCTGCCCCACTCACTCCCTCCTCCACTCAGGTGACCAGGGAGGCCTGGAGGGGGTGGCCAAAGGCGGCGCGTCTCTGAAGTTGACCATTAATTTAGGTCTGCGGATGTTAATTAGTCCGAACGTGCTATAATTGAACCACAAAAGCCCTCAGCCCCAGGCAGGCAGGTACTTAAGGACGGCACACTTCAGAACAACGAGCCCTTCTTCTGCTGAACTGCAAGTTTTATTCCAGGTGCCTTCACAAAATGAATACTCTATCCAAAGTAGGATACTATTTTCCATTCAGAAAATTTAGTATGATAATTGCAGGGTTCATGGTTACCTGTAATTACTCACCAGTATTTAATGATAGATTCAGGCATTACCTTGATCGAAAGTAAATCATACTTTCAAACAGCTCTTTGTGTGTCAACTGAACCGTGATATTGCATTTCTGCCCCAGCTTAGTACGTGGATGTATTTATTATACCTGATAAGTAACCTGGTTGCACCTATGGCCTGTACGTATGACCTGCAGGTCCACACAACTTCTTTCACCTGCCAAAAACTGTGGACAGTTGATTTTAAGTTAAGACAATAGCAGCAAAGAAAAGGATTAACAAGAAGGTCAAAAGAAACCAAGTAACGTCTTGCAGGCAAGTCGGAAACGAAGGCACATCCCAATCTATTAGACCATTCAGCATGCCTGTTGACAATGTTATATGTCTACCAACGATGAATAATTATGAAAGCTTGGAATTCATTGCTGATCTCAGTCAAGTTCATTAGTCATTGTAAATAATTCTATTTATCTAGTATGATTGTAAAGATGTTCTAACCTAGACTTCTGGAAGAACATTGACATTGTCTGTTTTTGTCTATATATACATGAAGGTTTCGCCTACTCTCTCAGAAACACTCACTGTCCATCATACTGAATTTGGTTAAGACATGTGATTAGGGCTTTTGCTATCTCCTATTCTCTCTCATTCATGATCAATGCTTCTGATGGATTAGCATGTCAAATGAAATACTTTAAGACGTTCTTTTTCATTCTTAGAACAAAACTGTACACATTCAAGTCTATTTATTTTTGTTTATGAAACTCCATTTGTTTGGGTGTTCCATTATGGAAAAGCTAGGATCAAAACATAATTGTATTATTCAATCCAATTTATGATTTCAAAAAAATATTTACACTTGACTCTTCGTGGACAATTTGATGGTACACTGAACCCGTTTGGTGTTCTTTATGTTCAAAGTCTTGGGAACAATATGGGTGGATCGGTGTGGTCTAACCCCAAAAGCAGCGCCACGCGTCGGACATACCTCGACTTATTACCGGCTCTGCTTCAACACCAGCCTGGCATCCAGACTGTTTATCGTCAGATCAGGACAGATTCACATTCTTTGAATGGCGAGGCAAGCGTATAAAAACTTGGGTAACCCTTTTTTCAGTAGCATTGGGTGATAGTATTTGGAATAGGGCCGTCTTTTGAGACACATGAAGCAGTGAAGAGATGTACCACAGACTGATTATTAACCAAGGGGACTGATTGAAAATGGCAATGGGCAAGGTGACTTTAATGGTGATGGCCATGTTGATATTGTCAAAATGTATGAAAAGGGAAAGACTGATGAGGCTTGGGGTCCAGGGTAAAGGGCAAGGGTGAGGACAACCAATGGTTTAGGGGCAAGGACATTAAAAGGGTTTGAAAGGCCAGGGAGTGGCGGACATAAAGAATAGGGGTGGGCTATATATTGACAACCAGTATAGGGTGCAGATTTATACAGACTTATTGCAAAGAATGTATGATTAAATGTATGTATTGGGCCATCGGATCTTGCCTCAGAGATCATATTTTAAATTTGTAACGATGCACAAACGACGTGCAAACAATCGAAATCTCTCATATAAGTCAGTTCTGACTTTCTGATTCTGTCAATAAAAGTTACTACTACTACTACTACTACATAATTGAACCATGCGAGAAATGAACTATAGGCCTATATAACAATAAGATTCAAGTGTCCTCCGCCCTTTCAGTCGAGCTATACCCTATCTTGAAGAGGGTAATTGTCTAGACAAAAAGTCTTTTAAAGCAGGCGTCCGATGGCCTGTGCTGGAAGCGTTCCCCAGTCCCCACCGTTCACGTGCCTGAAGGAAGGTGGCCGTCTGCCTGAAGATGTCAGGCTGAAGACAGCAAACAGTTAACCAACAGAAAAAAGCAGACCGCAAACACGACCCCATACCTTAGTTTCCTTATACGTATTGTTCAGAATAATGAAGGAGACACGGGCCACAATGCAACCATCACAGACGGAAAATCCACCATTTTTTGTGATTGATCATTGAGACATTGTCTGGGTATACCATTGTCTGGCCGCTGGCCTTAAAGGAGCTCATGCTCATTTTGAATAAGCTCAAATCATCATTCAAGAAGTGGTGGACAAAAACTGAAAGAGTGGGCGAGTTGGGTAAACTGTTGGCGGCATGCCAATGAAGACAGGTCTGGTGAGAAGTCAACATGGAGATCTATGAAAACCTGCCAATGTACGTGTCGAGGGAGGAGTGTGACTCTACATTTACACCTGTGGTTTACCTACTCAGGCATTATACTTCAGCTTGTTGTTTTTATCTTATAAGCCTTTTCACAGAGTTTTGATGAGTCAACCTTTTTCTTACCGAATAATAAACTTGTTTACAGAACTGACAAAATGAAAAAGGGAAAATTTCAATTTCAAATGCAATGTTTCTTTCTGTCACACACGGTCAATGCGTGCACCGGATTTGTGTTTTCTCTGGTGGATTGAAAGTAAGTGGACTTTGAAATTTCAGGTGGGATCAATTGTTGCCTCAGCAGGTGAACAGTATAAAAGTCATCAAGCCGTTGAGCTGTGAGTGTGCCTGAGGTAGGCTGGGGATCAAGGAGCGGTTATTGTACTGGTGACGGGTCCCCATCTGCTGCCTGTCGACCGGCACGGGCCGCCCATACACCCGACACAATAGCCTCACCCCCCTCTCCAAGGCTACAAAGCCATACCTAAACATCCTCACATGTATGCCTTATAGTCTTTTTATCCCGCCACATTTTATGCGACTTAAAGGATACTTTTTGTATATGAAGAAATAACTCACAATTCATCTCTAACGCCCCCTCCAAAGTTATCATGCAATTCATAAATCATTGGGAATTGTAAAACACGTTTCCGTTCTTTTCAGAAAGAAATGTTATTACACATTACTCTTGATGTGTGAATCTCATATATGTAGCTAAATGTTCGGAATACATCAATAGAGTAGCTTATTTTAATAGGTTCATCTTTTAAAAATGATTGTCTTGAGTTGGCACGCAAAGTGTCTATATTTGGCAGGTCCTGTACCCAAAGAATTGCTTTTATGATATTTCATAGAACCTTTATTTGTAAATTATATTGAACTCTTTCAAAAGCCTTCCTTCCCCTTGTCAGAGGCTAGCTATTTGTATTTTCATTACCAACTTGCTCTATGAATAGCAGATTTATTTTCAGGGGAGATTTCTTAGTCTGCTTATCCATTTTGTATGAGCCCCTATCAGTTGATCTAGGACTTTACCAAATAGCCCCCCCGATGGGTGTCGCCTAGACTGAGATGTTGGAGTACAGATATGAGCCAGCACAACTAAAGGCACATTGTTCTCTTGTTGGTAATCTTGACTGTAAAAACACGCGAATCCCATAATATTATTCATATCTTTAGATGCCATTATCAGTGAACTCCCTATCAGTATAGTAGATCATCCAGTAGATCATGCATCCCAGAGACGCACCCCGCGCTGTCTGAGGACTCATACTCCCATCTTTGCCTTCACTTTAAGTTATAGCCCTCCTTACAATATCTGCACTCTTCCATTCCACACATCGTAGACAATATATTTTCTCACAGCCATGAGCCCAGCTGTACGACAGCCCGCACAACACCACAATTCTACCACTACACCCCCTACAACAACCGTGGTTTCCACCTTGCAGGTGGCTGCAATTTTTCCAAGATTTTTTTTCTTTACCCCAACTCAGGTCCCACGACCTATTGTTGGCCTTGCACGCATTTGTGAAAATAAACAGATTAGATTTCAATAAAAGGCCGGCCATAATCGGTAAGATCTGATGTACATTCAGTGGAGCGGGGCCCAATCGGCGGTTGTTCTCTGATGAATCTGGTGAATGCTCCTTTGGCCGCCGCAGAAGTTGCCCCGCAGGCAGAATGTCCCGCCAACCGCGGATTGAGTTTCTCGCAGGGAAGAACTCGTCAATATTCCCTCGGGATTTCTATTAAACCGGGCCTAATCAAGCCTGAATCGTTGGTGGGCAAGGGGTGGGTTCTGGGTAACAATAGAATCAATAGGCGTGCTGCGGGAATTGAGGCAGGAAGCAGAACTTAGGTATTATGCTTGTCTTTTCTCACACCACATATAAAAGTAAATGCATAGACATACGGGCAATGTGGTTGGGTTTTGTGTGAGGGTTGGGTGGTTAAGTACTACATCTGGTCAGTTGGTTCCATGGTGAATAGAGTTGAAAGGTGGGTCTCTTGTTGGACATTTAAGACTACAAATCCTTGACCCTCAATTGGACATGCGATGAATGCTAAACTTTAATTGATTTTCCTTAGACAACATTTCTGTCTGTGGACTGAGAGTTGTTGTACATATAGGACCGTCGAAGAAGTATCACGACTCAAGAGGCTCTTCTCTATAATTCTTCACTTTCTTTGTATTTACTGTCTCTGTCTCCTGTCAGCTTCTTTCTCATCCCCCCCTGGAGAGTCAAGAATTACTTACTATATCAGATATTTGAAGTGTGTAACTTAGCTGCTTAGAATACCTTTTGTTGTCATCAGACTTTGGTAGTATTTCTTACTCTGCCTAGATGAATATTCTTTGCAATTTCAATTTGAGTTGCTTTTATCGTTCCCATTTAGCCTTTTTACATTGTACACATTTTCTGTGGGAGACGAAGCATCTCGAGTACTTTTCTCTGTTTATTTTTTTGTTTCCTAGATTGCCTTCAATTTATCTACCTGTTTTTTCTTTGTTTTGTGAAGTGACGCGATTGTTAACCGATTAAAAGATTAATTTTAAGTTAGTACTTGTCTGCCAACTGTTTACGTCCTATAGACAGTACTCTCATTGTTCCACAATCATAACATAGGCTATACTTCAAGTACTGCAGCCAGTCGTGGCCATAGAGACATGCATGGGGACAGCTGACTTGCCCTCTCCACATGTCCTCCTTCTGCCCAATGTTGGTTTAATTCTCCGCCCTGTAGGCAAACCGAAATTGGCTCCGTTTGTGGATGAGCTGACTTGGGTGCTTTGTGTGTGTGGTTACCGGGCGGTGTACTATGTACTATGGGTGCTGTCAGTCGGCCCGTGCTTCTGTGGACTTAACCAACATAGCCCTGGGTGAGCAGGAAGGACACAAGCCTACAGGTGCAACAAATTTGGCCTTTTAATGTGGCTTTAATGTCCAAATGAAACATGGTGGCCTCTGGTGTCTGCGCACTGGACATTCCGGATGTCCAAAGCCAAAGACAAGAAAATGAATCATGCTTTTACTTTACTTAAATGTAATTGATTGCTTAAGAAGTTGTATCCATAACCAGAAGTAGCTTGGTTTGTTGGTAATGACTCTTGTTTTATATAGGATCCCAATCTAGATGATGTTTTACACGTGCTTTGTTTTACTTTAAAGATATGATTCAATTTATCATATCTTGTAAATACCATTGTCTTCAAAGGGATATCCCGGGGGCATTTAATTACTTTAAACCAAAGATGTGTCATGATTGCAACAAGAATAATTTAGTTTCCAATTTATATAAACCCTCTATGACAAGCTTGGCAATATAGTCACTGGTCTTGATTGTTCATTTCTATCATTTGGTGTAAAGCATTTATGAAAAATCTTCCCTTTAACCAAATAAGGCTATACACAGAAATGACAGGTGGTCACTGCACGAGTGTTTTTATTACTTCCTAGTATGTATCATGTTATCCGACGTAATTTGGTACTTCACTTTGTCTGTTCTTACTTTGTAGTGCAATTTGGGTTACCGTAGAGAGTATTTGTTCATAAACAATTTATTTTCTAAATGTGGGATCATAGCCAAAATCATTGATACTAGTTTCATCATTAAACCATAATCAAATCAAACCACTTTTGTGTTCCTGCCGCAGTGCTGGCTACTCCAAAATAGCCTGAGATTTGAGGTATGTGTTTTTTTTGTGTTTTTTTTAAATTGTTTATCAAGTAACTCACTTCAGGGTTGCCCCTGGTTTTCGGTGATATTACAATGATAAAATGTAGTGAATAAACATTTCAGGTGTAAATTATAAGTATGTACATCAAGATCAATACAGTATATTTTGGACCTAATAAAGTAGATCAATATAGACACAGTATCTGTGTTTGATCAGATTCATAAATTCATTGACACAGGTTGCAAATTGTACATCATGGCATAGTTCATCCCAAATGATTTATTGTGTTTTATTAATGATTTCTGTATAAGTGAACCGTTCGTGCAGGTCTGTCTCTGCACTGCATCTCTCCCTTTCTCTACATCCAACCTTTCACTTCGCACCTATTTCTCCCTATGCACTCCAGTCTGTTTTCTATTTTGAATAGTTTCCAATTCTGCTTTCACCTTTTAGATAAACATCAAGTCAAAGCCCTGATGATATACGCCGCGACATCTCTCCGGGCGGCCCACCAAGGTCACCCCAATTTGCTCAGAAAACAGGCCGACTTTTATTCCTATTGGACTGAAGAACTTCAATTCCCAACATTTGGGCTCACCTGTCTGTCACAGAATCCGACAAGCCCTTAAACGCTGGTAGGTCACCTGTGACTGATGGTTCACCAACGACCTCGCCACGTTCCCTGTCCTCAATTGCCCCAGTTTGAATAATGCTCTTGGTGACTTTATAGGAAAAAAATAGAAAAGAAATAATCAGTGTATTTGTGTGAGGGGTTCGGGCTAACATGTCTGGTTTCTATTCGTAGACAGTATACCCTAGGGCGGTCTGGGGTAGCTGTCAGTGTGGGCTGACAGTAACAGACTGACATGCTGACGGTCGTTGACAGTGGGTGGAGGGTGTGTTAAGTCACAGGGGTTGCATCTTATTGCTGTTGATTTTGATCCAGGGTCATGGACTATGACCTGGTATGTTGAATGCATCTTACTCTTGTGGAGGTCAAAAACTTACCAATGGTCGGGAATGGAACGGGAAATGCAGAGTTTACCAGACTACTCCTGTCCTTGTGCACCAATAGACCCCTGGTTCAGATATTGGTGATCAGGGGGTATATTGGTCCCTCTTCTCTGCAATAGACAATAATAAACAATACACAAGGGCAATGTTTATGAGTATGCATGGCTGAATTAGTTGATCAAATGAATGATCTATCTTAAGAAAAACTGCTTTATATTTTTTATTTCTGTTTGATATCAACTTCTCGTAAACAAAAACATGGTCTTCCATGGCCAAAAGCAATGTTCAGAGATCGTTCAAGATTACTTTCCTGAACATTTTGGCCGAAGCTGCAAAATGTTTAAACGAGCACTCCTGGGCACCTCCCTGTTTATGGGATACCTTTTGCCAGCAGAGGTTTGTGCCAGATGTATCCTGTCTGGAGAGGAGGGGGTAGTCCAAAACAGGGATTCCAACTGACACCCTGCCAGAGGATGGTTCATTCGGTGGGATGCCTCAACCTACTTAGTCGGCTACCAACTGTTGACGAATAGGGAATAACCCCAATTGCATACTATTTAACCCCATTGCTTCAATTGGAAGTAGTTCTGTAATCTCCGGTTATGGACGTGTATTTCAGTTGCAAGATGATAAGTAACGACAACTATCCCATTGATTGCAATCTAAATAATTTTAGATGGAGTTGGCTCTATAATAAGATCGTGCATTTACCTTCTGATTTTCTAATGCTTAGATCATAGACCTAGCATGACGTATAGCAGTGTTCTTATTGGCGTACAATGGAGTTTAATAAGACCTACCAATCTAAGTATTGGAATGAAACAGAGGTATCACAGCATTAGACTGGCATGGATCTGTTATCATCTAGGCCTATCCTCAATTTGTTACGTTACTTTAGATTGTCAAGAATAGGGTCATTTTATCTTTACTTTCAGCACATTTCAACAACAGTAATAAAATCTCAACTTGAGCTCAAAATGGAACAATATCAGAATACAGAAAGAAATACAAAGAGAATACACAAATACACAAAACCATGACACGTCTGTGTGTACAGCTATACCTCAATACATTTGTTTTCTAGTATGTCCTCATACTTTAATGCTAGAATGTGCATGATACAGAAATACATAATACATATTTCCAGTGAAAGTCTTCCTTGTAGATCCTTATTAATGTCTCATGAATAATTCACAAGCAAGTCTGAGCTTGTATCACCCCATTATTCAGGGTTGTGCTGGTGCATAACGATTATCTTCACAAGGCAATACTTAAAGTAATCTCATGACTTCTACATCGGGCATAATACGCCACATGGCAGTGATCAGCACGGACCGTGTATTAGGAGAAAGGCTTTAACATGCGTAATTAAGACACACCTGAGACAGACATAGCATAATTATCCAATTATCCCTAAGTCAATGACTGCCTCTATATATACAGGAACTCTCTTACTTACGCCCTTCTGCTCAATAACCTCAATTACAAAGTAATAACTAAAATTAGGAAAGTAATCTAACGCACTGACCTCTTTAATTGCAGGAGAATTTTTAATAGACAATTATAATAAGGGAAGTTATTCATACAACTAACATTGAATATTATAATACTAAGTGTGTGCACAACTGGAAACTTATAATTGTACTTTCACTATTAGTAATTAGATTGTGGGACTCTCCCGAATTATCATGAATGGTATTCACATTATAAATACCCAGATTTCTTTTACAGGGGATGTAGGGTGGATCAGAGGATTAAATGACATGACCGATTTATAACAGATTTGGACATGAAACTTCACCTACAATAAAATGTAATAATGAGCATTTGGCAAAGAAGGCAATCTAGCTGTACATATGGTTCATGTGGTATAATCTATACATCAAACTATAATCATTTTATCAATAGGCCATAAGTTAGTTTGACGGCCTTCAAATAATAAACGGGGAAAATAGTGAAAAGAAGTATTATTCTAACTGACGTCAAAGATTCATGTAAACACGTTTCCCCACCCAAAGGTAAATCACAGTTACCTCTATGAAGTTTATCCCAACACGACAAAGACCCTTGGCAAATTTGATAAGCAGGTGATCATTTTTATGCCAACAAAGGTGAAGCGGCGGCTATTTGAGCCAGGTTCATCTCATGCATACGGGTGAATCCAGTTACTTTGTGAAAGGGGAGGCTGCCTCTCGTACAAAGTCAATGGATATGATGTGAGGCAAGGTACATGCATTATGTATTGGTTATCAAGTCTCATATTCTGTGTTTGCACTTTGAGGTATGTCCTATCTTGTTTGTTGTAAATATACTTACAGCCGCTTGCCTCGGGCAGCATCATGCATGCTTGGTATGAGGCGACAACACTTTTCTAAAGAATATTTTCTTGAACCATTGAGCAGTTGCATTAATAACATTACCATTCCTATTCTGTATATAGAAAAAAACGAAACACCAGAATCCAGGGGTTCTATTGTTAAAGCAATTTTTATGCATGTATTATACAGAGCATTATGGAAAGAACGTGAGTGAATTATTAATCAAATTGAACCAAATATTATTACAGTGCGCATGTTCTAATGTATAACATAAATATAATATCTTATGGAAATTTCCCCCTTGACATTGGTCTTGAGAAGGAAGAGGGGCAATCAGATAACGTTAACTAAGGGGAAACACCTGACATTACTTAGGCTGCCTCACCTGTGGCTATTGGCAACAGGTAGACGCATGACACTCTGTTGTTGGATTAAAAACTGCTGAATTCCACGACTATCTGTGTTGTTCGAGCACAAGCACTGTAACGCTGATCCGTGTACTACTAAAATCACGAATAAAGAAAATAAAAGAAATTAATTATAGGAAAAAAAGAAAGAAGTCACCCTAACCGTGCGTAACGCCTGGGAGGGTCCCCTTGTTCCCGCGAAAGTCATTTGTTATTTTGTTGTGCCTCGTCCTTCTAGAGGTGTTTAATTCTTGTAATTCTTCTCCCATATCTAAGATAATGTTACAGCATGAAGGGTTATTTATTAGGTCCCAACGATACAATCTAGCAGGTCGCTCTTATTCAAAGTTGCAATTGACATTCAAGTATAGTTGTGTGATATAAACTTGTAACACTGAGAAATATATTGTAATAAAGCTCAAGATTTTTATGCAGATAGATTATGTGCCTTTTTTTTGTTATATCTTCAAACGATGTATGTATAATCGATTTTCGATTGGTACAGTGAAATAATCTAATAACTATACCTGAAAAGTGTAATTATAGGATAAATTCAGAACATGAATTGGGCCTACAAATGTTTATGCCATCCCTATATGCCACGATATACATGTGTAGATGATACATATGGATATGGTACCCACCATAACACTCTGTAATATTGCCCAGTCGCCCTCTCAGGTGGGCGGGTACCGGGTACAGCAGGGTGTCTGACAGTGACCGCCGACTGATGACAGGACAGATGACAGGACAGATGACAGGACAGATGAGAGCGGGTAATCAGTTGTAATGGAGCAGCTCCCCTGACGCCTGTCTACGATACCAGCCACCAGGGGGCGCGATGACGGGACTGATGGGGCGGCCAGATTAAAGGCCCTCCTTGTATACCGACCAGGCGGGTTCCACCATCCTGGTTTTTCATACTTTCTCCAGATAAAGTTGAATCAAACTTTATTGAGTTGCAAATGTGTCAATTTAATTCTACAATACAAGACTGATATATAAATTAGATTAAAAAAAGATTGTATACCAAAGAGAACACTGTAGGGGGAATGTGGGTTATATCGCGCATGTGGGTTATATCGTGCACCTGCACTAAAAAGGTAATAAATGGATTAAAATTCATTTTATTGCTGACATTCAAAAAGGTACATGTGCATAATTTACTATGGCAGCCAATATGATACCTGGATAGCTGATCCTTGTACAATAACTAATAGAATACCCAATATGTATTTAATTCTACAATTTTATCGTTTTGCCTTTAACTTTTAGTTAATTTATGTTTGTTCCAATTTCGTTACAGCCAATTAATTAACTTGATGAGGTATTAATCCTGTACCTAAATGCAAAGTATGTGAAATTAAGAAAATATGTGATTTTCCCCTCAAACTGAAATTATTTTTTTGTTCATTGATATTTCAAAATGAAAATGTAACTTTAGGTGGCATTGTATCGTGCATTTGATGGTGTAGTATCGCGCAGCTGACTGCTAAATATACATTTACAATTGTAATTATTCTATATTAATATTTTTTGGACTTAAATTCATGTTTTAAAGTATTTTTTGATACTTCAGATATCTGGCCATTTCATTTGACGAACATAAGGTATCTAGAATAAGAATTTAAAAAATTTTAGAGCAAAATGTAGTTTTTAGCAATTATGAGAAATATCAGGGAATGGAATATCAGCATTTTCATCAGAATTGGCTATTTTCTCAACTGTCAAGAATAACAACGAGCTCATTGTTTGATAATCATCTGGAGAATTACACTGATTTGATATTTGTTGTTAATTCCTTTTTTTTAATGAAAATATAGGCAAAAATGCGCACTATCTTCAATAATTTTTTAATCATTTCTTATTCAATTATTTCATAATGTTCCATCAAAGGTAGATATCTGTAATCCACGATACAACACATAAATGCGCGATATAACAACAGATCATTGGTTCTAATGAACAGGTCATTCTTCTTAGATATAAATTGACAATTTCTATATTTACAAATTGGTAATTAATAGCCATTGTCCCCTCAAATCATAAGTAACATAGGATAATACGGGTTTTATTTTATCACATAGTTAAATTGCTTTTTTTGTTATCTGTGTTTTTTTTCCTCATATAGAGGAATATATCTTATAGGTTATCATTCTCTCTGGCATCTTCTCCTGTTGTTATATCGCGCAGTAGGTGCGCGATATAACCCACATTCCCCCTATTTTTGGTGCCTTCAATATCTAGTTCCGGTCAAAATATGTACTTCCGGTTTCTCAGATTGGCTGAATCAGGATTCTCATGACTGTGTCGTGTGATACCCTGAAACACCAAGGTGCGGGATTTTGTGGGTGACTCTCATCCTATATATGGGCAGTTGTTGGGGGTTGTTGGGACATTGAGCCCGGCATGAATTGATTCAATTCTAGGAAAACGCTTTGCATTGCGTATACTGATGCAAAATTTGGCTGGACAACAACTCCACGTGTCTGCTTCACATGAATTTATATTCATATGCCATGAACATTTTTTTCGCCATAGTTCCAAAACCATGCACGAAATTTGAACCATGAACCATGCTCTAACTTAATATGCAAAATTTTCCAACCATCCAATGGACCAGCAGAAATTACATTATTTAGGTAAAATTGCTAACAAATGTGACATGACCCAAAGTCGTTCAACACCAAATTAAGCGGCTCCATTTCTGTTTGATTAATACTAACACCTCGCCCCTCCCCCTGCCAGCTGTTTATGTTCTCTCATAATAAACGGAGACGGGACGATGACAGCGCCCCCTATACGGGCTTTTAACACTCAGTCCGAGGTAGACAGCTAAATATTTATGTTCTACTCCTACCCAGGAGGAGGCCACTGGCCACACCCCCTGGTGCTAAGGAAACATGATTGACAGTTGTCACATAACCCTTCACTGCACCGTGTGGCGCAATCTTATACCAAGTGTTCAGTCAAGGGTGTTGAGTCCACAACACACGCGTTATCATAATAACTACTATATCGGACATCGACATAAACACTGTGAATTACTGTGAATTACTGAGTTTTACACTGACACAAACACTGTGAATCACTGAATTTTTCTTTTTATTATACGTGTATGTAGTAACTTAAATTGGGGAGACATTCTGGTTGGGGGTTTATAATGGCTTTATTATTGAGGTCCAGGCAGGGTTGGGGGTCTGCCTAGGAGACGCTGGCTAAGTATTGTCCCTCGACCCATCCCCTAATTACACAGCTGAATTCCTTCAGACGACCTATGTTTGTGTAAACTTCAGGCCAGGTGACATCCCTGAATCCTATTAGGACAAATCACATAATCCTCAAGGATCACCACTCTGCGTATTGCCCAATATAAACACTTTCCTGCAGGAGTGGCACAAATCAACATTATTCTTAGGAAAGCCCTTGCAGAATGCTAATTGATCAACCTCCTCTCAACCTTGAATCAAGATGTACCACAAAAGGAAACTATGAAAATGAGAAAAATCTATAGAATATCTTTATGAATAGAGGGATGCTATTTTGTTTCTAGGTCAACTTCTGTATTGCCAATTCTCGAGTAACCGAGAAAAATGAGAATTTATTTGATTTCAAAGAAAATATTGCTTTTTTCGCCCTAGGCAACTTTAAAGCATATGGCACGTGTTCATGATTTTGATAAAAGCTTTTTCTCAAAAGACGGCACATTTGGCCACATTTGAGAGTCTAAAAACACTAGACGTATTTTTCTTTCATGTCCCAGGGTATTGCTGGCAGCTCTTGAGTGTCCGCCAATGTAAGTAACCTCTGTCTGGGCATGGACTTGGCACCCTCACGCCCTGGGTGTATCTCTACCCTGATGATGTACCCGCACTGTAGACCACATTCACATACTTTGAGGTAGTCACAGTGTGGGAATGCGGCCGATACCCTGATCCCCCTGATTGGTGTGACATGCTATAGGGGTGTCGGTGGTAATCTAACAATCCGATTAATTAATTAATGATCACAGACAATTGTTGGAGGCATAGACCCTATATGGCTCACACGCCCTTCGTGGATCACCATCCAGGGTCGCGCTGATATGGGGTGCCACATGTATGCTGTTCAGATTTAATTATAAATTCATTATGACGATGGTAGTTGTCTGATAAGAACGTTCCCTTATGAGATGATTGTGATTTGATTTATATTGATCTAATATTATGGCTAGTCAATATTCATGGAGACCATCTGAAAGAAACAATATACATGTATTGACTGGATGGTATAATTATCACTATAGTTTAAGTTAACTTTCCACTTATTTACAAATCTCTTTATTGTTTTGTAACACAGCAAACAGTACTTTATGTCATGTATTAGAAAGTATACCATGGAAGAACGTAATTAGGTAATAAGGTTGGTGAAATAAAAAAACGGTCTCGATATGCATAGTAATCTAACAAATGTGATAACATTTATTAATTCTTTTCATAAAAAGGTGTTGGCACTTATGGTAATCCACCTTAAATAATACAAGGGAGAAGGATGTCACCTCATACAATGAGCAGTGAAGGACAGAGAATGGAGAGTTCTGTGCCCGCCTATGGGGCAGGCGAGTCTGGGAGGGAAGGCGTCTATATAGAAATACATCAACAGATGGGGAGAAAACTGGCACCCGCCCACCTTCATTACATCAACCACAGTCCTGTTTTTTCTCACACAATGTGAGGTACATAGCATGTCAAAAGCCAGAAAGTCAGCAGCACGAATGCCAAATGTGACTAAATGAAATCAACCTAATGACATGTTTGCATCATCTATATCATCCTTTGGTGCAGTGCTATTGAAAAGGCCTCTATCATTTCACCTATGGATGATGGGTTATTCCTTGTTACTCGAGCTGTTTATATCTGTCCAAAGTGTAAAATTGCTCTGTCTGTTGTGTAAGTATATAGCCCCGGATATAGCCCTCTCTCACACACGCATGCATGATCTTGTATGTCGATGATGTGCAAAAGCATGGTTGATATATGTCGCCGTTTTTATAGACATTTTTTAACAGGCTCTTTGTTATGTTACATCAGCCTTATTGTGTTAGGCACGCATCAAACATAAAATATTTTCACTCGTGGGAGGCCAAAAAGTCACTTGTCTACTGAAACAAAAATGACTCATCGTGTCCGCATGGGTTGCAATTTGGCGTATTCATACATCACTTATTAATCATGTCCAACTGACTGCGTCTGTCAAGGGACACTTCCATTAAGTAACATTCCCATAGATCACCCGGTTAGACGCCAGTCACTCTCTCATGCCCTCTTGCCTCTGAAAAGGGCATGAGCACTCTCCATCCGAGCTATGATACCCTTCACCTCACCATGAAGTGTTATCGGCCGGATCTGCTTGGAGCTGGCGGCACGAGCAGCAAGCGGGTCGTACGTGCGGGCCGTATGTACGTCAGGGGAGTAAAGGCAGGGCGTATACGTAAAGGGCCAGACGCAGGTGTGGAGCGTCTCCGTGTGCGTCCTGTTGGGTGAATGGAGGAGGTGCTACAAGTCAGACAGGTGTAGGGGACACCTGAAGGATACCTGTAGCATCCCTTTGTAAGAGGCCAGTCAGGTGTGAGAAGATCACAGCCCCGTGCCCTGCATGCCTCCCTGACCTTACCCCACCGGCTTCCACCTTCTCCTAATATAAGGCCCTATTTCCACCACGCGATTTTTACTACCAGGAATTTGGTTATTTATTACTTTTTTTACTTGGAATATAGCCTAACATGATCTCATGAGACTCCCATGCAAGCTACATACCATGAAAAAAAATATTTTAAAAAGTACCTATATGATGTGCCTATATTATTTATAACATGTCTATATACATATGTTAGCCTTTATATGGCAATTTTTTAATTCTTCAGGAAAGTCAGATAGTGTGATGCAGTTTTCACAGACCTTTCACGCATGGGCTAGGGAGTGGTGTTAGGAGGGTCTGGGGGCCGGGTGGGGCACAGCAGTCGGCTTGTGACCGGCTTGTGAGAGATGATCCCAGCGGGGCAAAGATCACTGAAGGTGAACCCATGAAAGGTATACCTTGTCGGAGGCTACGGAGAAGGGGCTGGATTTATAGGATTCGTGATTGTAATGCTTAATGTTGGCAATGAAAGGGGTAGATATGGGGTCGGATGCCGGCGACGTATACGTATGGTATCTTTTCTTCTGGCCCATAGGCTTCCCTTCTCATATTTCCTAGACATGCTGGGTCACTGGTCTAATACATTATACCATGTCCAAATTTCGATCTTACTCTGTCATTATTTCACTGAAATTAATGTAAGGGTAACATGAATACAATAAAGAAACTTGATATGGCCCATCATTCGGATTCCGAATATGATTAAATCGTATGTGACCAGGTAAAATCTGTTTTCCAACTAACAGCCGATTCCAGTGAAATCTTGAGTAATGTACCTCGGATAGAACTTAACTCAATATCTGTTGCTTTTTTTCGCGTAGACCACAACGGTAACTTGTAAGAAAAACACCAAGCACGAGAGGAGTACCTGTGTACAACAGTTTTGACATGCAATGGGATAACATACAAGTTGTTTTGCTAGGTGTAACATTTCACAGCATCACAAATATAATTCTTTTCTAGCAAAAGAGATAATTTATCAGTCTGTATCACAAATCATGTTCGTGCTTAAGATTCATTTCCGTTGGCCTATTTTTTTTTCTCAAATACAGCCGCCCCTCTATAAGATATCCCGAATTCCCATTATGACATAGGAGAAGATGTCCTCAAATGACTGGTGACAAAACAGACATGTCATAGTCCAGTCACACATTGGCGGAGACAGTATGGGTCTTGTCAACACGACGATACACCAGGTCCCCGCACGCTCTGCCTTTCCGGCCTCTCCATGGCACGACCTGGCATGCATAAGACGGGCGGACCGTGGTCGTACCACTGCATTCCGTCACACACGTCACACGCCGGGCCCGCACCACCTGGAGGGACCCTGGAGGAAGCATACTGCGTGCCCTGCGAGGTGTGTCCTGGGACCACGGGTTAAGTCGGAGGTGCACTCTCTACTGCCTTAACACTTTGGCACCTGGTAATAATACGTTGAATGAGGATGCAGTTTGGATCCATCCAAAAGTTGCATTAACTGGACCAAAAATGACCCCCCGTAGCTATCAATGGTCGCCCTTAATTGTTACTGAGGTTCAAATACAGCTTAATAAGTTTTAAACATAACCAACACTGGATAATTATTGGTTATCACGCATAAAGTCAAACAACTGCATGACATGCGCTCCTATCAGACTGCGTATAGCACAACATCAAAAATGGGGAAAGAAAAGCCTTCCAATGTAGACGTCATTCAAGGATCAGGGGTAACTAAACATTGACGTGAAGGTCAATGAGGGATATATATACTCATATTGTCTATTTTAGACATAATCGTTTCTTGGGTGAGCTACCTCTCCATACGAAATATTGCCTATTCTATAGGTGGACGAAAGTTATCTTGACTTACTCTATTGTTCCACAATTATCCCTAGGCTTATTCTATAGAGAGTCATCTGGATACATTGGTCCATACATACGACCATTTTGATAAACCATATTGGTATTTACAATCATAACCTATACAGTTTCTCTTATTCAAAAGGGCAAATCCTGAAAATTTACCTGACGTCCGAGCCGCAATGATTCAAAGAGAATCAACAATAATGAGGACTCGCCCTTGATTTGCCTATCCCAACTTGCACTGAATCCAACCACAGTAAACCAATAAACAACAACAGCTGTCTATCCTCGGGGAGGCCAACCGTAACAATGGTGTACTTCAGTTTGATTAGCACATTTACTGCAAAAAACATGCGCACAATATTCATTAGGTTATTATCTCCCTGTCGGTGTCAATATAATATATAGGCTGCTATAGAAAATACCAATACATGTATTTCTGTTGCAGAACATGTTTTCTTTTGATTCAATACAGGTCATTTGTAAATTCATCAAACCACGACCCCCATCTCCAACACACAAGAACAGGCACACACACATATAATATAATTATGTGTGTGTATTAGACGACCAGTCGGACCATACAATTGTATGGTCCGACTGGTCGTCTAATACTCTGAATGCATTTGACATGTAAGAAGCTTCCATTTCCATTTCCAGGCCCCCCTCAATCCCATTCTGAACGTCCCGGCCGGGGACCGTCTCCCCCTACACCCCACCCCCTGTGGTGCTGTGAACAGCTGGACCTCATCAGGTTGGATGGACCACTCCAGGGTATGAGGGGGACTCACCACCACTTCCAATTTTGAATAATGTAAAATCCTTTAGGATAGCTTACCAAGAGTGGGACATATGTCTCTGTTTGATAATATTTTTTATAAATGTTATCAGATATGAATTATATAGATTACAAGTCTCAAATTCTTTATTCATTTTTGATTGTTGAAAACTGATATCTTAGGCCCTATTTAAATTATGGACTTGAAATTTCAGAGGTAGGTTCCTTACATTCCTGTTGAAACAAGCGGGAAGGGGGTAAAAGTGAGGGGCTTCAGGGGTGGTCCCGGGTGGTTCTTGTTTGGTTCTAGGCCGGTTGTAGGGTGGTTATGAGTTTGTTGTGGGGTGGTTGTGGGGTGGTTGTGGGGTGGTAGTTGTGGGGTGGTAGTTGTGGGGTGGTAGTGAGATGTTTGTGGGTTGGTTGTGCGGTGGTAGTTGTGGGGTGGTAGTTGTAGGGTGGTAGCGGGATGTTTGTGGGGTGGTTGTGGGGCGGTTGTGGGGTGGTTGTGGGGCAGTAGTGGGGTGGTTGTGGGTTGGTTGTGGGGTGGTAGTGGGGTGGTTGTGGGGTGGTTGTGGGGTGGAAATGGGATGGTAGAGGGTTGGTTGTGGAGTAGTAGTGCGGTGGTAGTTGTGGGGTGGTTGTGGGGTGGTAGTGGGGTGGTAGTGGGTTGGTTGGGTGGTTGTGGGTTGGTAGTAGGGTAGTTGTGGGATTGTAGTTGGATGGTTGTGGGTTGGTTGTGGGTTGGTAGTGGGGTGGTAGTGGGTTAGTTGTGGGTTAGTTGTGGGTTAGTTGTGGGTTGGTTGTGGGGTGGGACTCCGGGCGTAAACTCCGGGCGTAAACTCCGGGCGTAAACTCCGGGCTATACTCCGGGCGTAAACTCCGGGCGTAAACTCCGGGCGTAAACTCCGGGCGTAAACTCCGGGCGTAAACTCCGGGCGTAAACTCCGGGCGTAAACTCCGGGCGTAAACTCCGGGCGTAAACTCCGGGCGTAAACTCCGGGCGTAAACTCCGGGCGTAAACTCCGGGCGTAAACTCCGGGCGTAAACTCCGGGCGTAAACTCCGGGCGTAAACTCCGGGCGTAAACTCCGGGCGTAAACTCCGGGCGTAAACTCCGGGCGTAAACTCCGGGCGTAAACTCCGGGCGTAAACTCGGGGCTTACGTCCGGGTATAAATTCCAAGCCTAACGTCAAAGCATTACGTCAAAGCATCACCTCCAAGGGTAACCTCCAAGAGTAAATTCCAAGCGTAAGCTCCAAGCGTAAGCTCCAAGCATAAGCTCCAAGCATAACCAAGATGCGTAACCTAGAAACGTAATATAGATCAACCCCAAACGTAACTCAAACCTACACCAGACCTACCCCAGATGTACCCCAAACCTACCCCAAACCAACCCCAAACCAACCCCTAACAACTCAATCCTACCCTAAACCTACCCAAGACCAACCCAAAACCTACCCCAAACATAACTGAAACCTTCCCCAAACCTACCCCATACAAACCTCAAACTTACCTCAAACCTACCCAAGACCAATCCTAAACCTACCCCAAACCAACCCTAAACCTATCTCAAACCTACCCCAGACCAACCACAAACCTACCCCTAACCTACCCCAAACTTACCCCTTACCTACCCCAAACGTATCCCTAACCTACCCCAAACCTACCCCTAGCATATCCCTAAACTACCCCTGACCTACACAAAACCTACCCCTAACCTACCCCTAACCTATCCCTAAACTATCCCTAAACTATCCCTGACCTACACAAAACCTACCCCTAACCTACCCCAAACCTACCCCTAACCTATCCCTAAACTACCCCTGACCTACACAAAACCTACCCCAAACCTACCCCTGACATACCCCTGACCTACCCCTAACCTACCCCTGACCTTCCCCAAACCTATCCCTAACTTACCCCAAACCTATTCCTAACCTACCCCAAACCTATCACTAACCTACCACTGACCTACCCCAAACCTACCTGTGACCTACCCATGACCTACCCATGACCTACCCATGACCTACCCATGACCTACCCATGACCTACCCATGACCTACCCCAAACCTATCCCTAAACTACCCCAAACTTATCCCTAACTACCCCATACTAACCCCAAGTCTATCCAAAACCAACCCCAAACCTTCCCCTGAGTAGTGGTGAGCCCCACACCAGATGTCATAGTTCAACCCCAACCACTGAATGGCATTTTAATGACACCAGGAGTCGGGGTCTGATACCGTCGCCGAGCAGGCCAGTGGGTCTGAGGGAGGCCTGTTTCCATTTTCATTCTAAGTATTTTATCGTGTTTTTTCAAACTCATCCTTCTAATTACTTGACATAATGCAGGGATATCAAGCATATATTAGTCTATTTTCTATCCCAATATCTTTTCCATTTTGCGTGTTTATGAGATAACTGCACTTTCAATTGCTCTATCACAAAATATGACAAAACCTTAAGCCAACGTTTCTGTGGCAGGGCTGTAGACGGTGACATCAGCACGTTTTATGCCAACACGCCACGTTTACTGCATGACCGTTGGAGTTTGTCCATACCTCCTGGTTTATAGACAGAGGGACTTATACCGGTATATATCAGCTGTATACGTCTCTCAACGTTAACCTGGCAGGCCGTGTCTATGACCTGTCGTCTACTATTGTATGGAGATGAAGACGATGGCCCGACATGCTGGACACGGACAGGCCCTCCTTAGCATATCACCTTACCACACTCTGAATAAAGAATAGCCAGAGAGATGTCTAGATCTTTATTCATATTGCCTCTTTTTATCCAGAACGCCCACTTTCATGCCAACCAAATTCATATAGATGCACATGTAGTTAGATGACTGAATAAAAGTGAAAGAAGAGTAATGTCGTGGGATCAATATGAATCGGCGAACTGACTTTTAGAAAGAGCAGTCAGCAGTGCAGTTTGGTTCACTTTCTGGGGCAACCAAAGATGCATGAGCACACTAAAAAATGTATGTATTTGCAGCATCTTATACAATACATTTCCAACAACCTTGTTGTCTGGCAATGAACAGTTTTGATTTGTGTATTAATGGTACATCCCCGATACTGTAACATTGAGAACACGTTTCATATGCCTAGTTGTTCCTTGTTGTCCAGGTCGTATAAGGCATTATAATTATTTATTGTACGTATATATAGCTCCGTTTAGCAAAATTACCTGTAAATTCGACATACTTTTATTTTACACTGTAGCCTAATCTTTCTTCTCTAGCCAGGTTGTAGAACAGAATATATATATTTTGTCTTATCATTTTTACTGCATGTTCTTATGAACTAAAGGGATTGCTCGTTTGAAATGCAGAAGGCTTATTCTTAAATAAGTATGTCCGGCTTTGGATTGAGGATATGCAAAAAGTGTCTTGTTGAGATGAAAAAGCTTTTATCTACACACTGCAGCTGACTATATAAGTGTTGGAACATCAGGTACACGCACCTACAGGACAGGAGGCTGAGCGCGCCCAATGTTTGTAGAATGATTTAGACAATCAAAAAATGGAATATGTCAGTTTAAAGATAGCAAGGAGGGGAGCAACACTTGCCTGATTCGTCAGTTCTGACAAAGATCCTGTGACCAAAGCATAATATGCTTTGGTCAAGATCTTTGTCATAACTGATGAAAACAACAAAGATAATTATAAATCTGTATAATTATACAGATTTATAAATTATATTGAAGGGTTCTGATCATAGTTCAGTTTCATTATGTATAATTCACTGATTTTTAAATCATTTGATTAAGCTGTTTAATCTCTTGTAATTCACTTCGACTCTTTGGATGCTTTGCTGGCCCACTTTTCCCCACATCAATTTGTTGCCAAATTATCTATAAACGGAAAATATTGTTTTTTGTTGTTTTTATTCATGCTTGAAAAAGATTGAGGAGCAGAATTTTCAATTGATCATAACACTTATCAAGTGTTATGATATCGATATAATTCACAGGCTCTTACATCATACAATTTACACGAAGATTTGGTAGGAACCTGAAACCCTCTGCTATTACTTGGCAAAAACAGAGCCACGTGACCCTTGAGCGACAAGGAAAATCCGTGTACGTCTGCCCGTAGGCGTTCAAGTAGGTATAAAAACGAGTGTTTTTTTCTCAAGTTAAATCTTTGTCATGACATTGAGGAAAAATAGACAACTACTCTAGTCATAAATAGTGTAGGATCTGCTGTGACATCTATCAGGTAAATCTAGAAAGAGCACAGAGAGGAAATTCAAATGGGCGTTTTAAATTGAGATGGTAAACAACTAAAAATTCCGATCTGAATGGTAATGTGATCTTGGAAAATTCAATTTCATTGTGCAGTATGACCTTCCAGAAATTTGTCTTGTGTGTCCATTAGGATAAAACTCATATCGGTCGTGAATAGGAGTTTCTATGGCATCACCTCACTATAAATATAGTCAACACGTTGGTGGAGGATAAGTTCTATCTTATGCCCTACTAAAAGTATTATCAAATGGCCAAAATGCTGGCAATAAATCAGAAAGGTATAGTTTATACTTTGCAGTATGACCTGCCAGAAAATGGTCTTGTGTGTTCGTTAGGAAAAAACTTATATTGGTCATGCATATGGGAGAACTATGTGTTTTGCGGATAGCATTACATGTATTACATCTTATGCCCTGACAAATATACATCACATGGTCAAATATACCGGAAAGTGCGTTCGTCATGGGCCTTTACCAATGCTTATACACAACGCTGGATGCTTCCTTCAACATAGTGAAAGAGGACACTATAGATACAGCAAAAGGGGGTGCAGAGTGCATGTCACTTTCCCTCAAATTGAATGTATTTCCTAATGAGTCTAGGCATTCAAATGAATCACCACCCAACAATGGTGTACGAATGGGAAGATCTATGCTGATACCTGGTACTATAGCTTGTTATCAGTCTGGTTATTACCTGCAGTCCCCATACAAAGTTACTCCACCAGGGGAGGTGAGAGCCCAACCATGCATTGTCCCCAGGCCCTTACCACCGATGCTAACTAAACCTATTACGCGTGAAAAATAGTCACAGGTCCCATACTACTGGCTTTCTGCCAATATTAGCAAACATAAGTGCGGTTTGAAGGGGAGACTGGCCCTCGGAGGGGGATCTGGTCGGTTCAGCCATGAATGCAGTCCTTTTGAGTGCATTTTGACGGTTTAACTCAAGTAATTGATGATTGCTCTGACAGTTTTATAGGACGTGTGACACATTGCTTACCCAGGCCTGAGTGCAAACTGAAATAGTTCCCTAGAAACCATATTGCTGGATCTTAAAATGCTGCCCAATTTATTGGATCCTTCTTAATACCGGAAATACAAGAGTTACTTCTACATGATTGTATACTTGAATTAACTATGTTAATAATACGTCTTATAGTTTCAGTTTAATCCACTAATCAAACCGGTATTGCCCTCTGAACGTGTGTGTGTGTGTGTGTGTGTGTGTGTGTGTGTGTGTGTGTGTGTGTGTGTGTGCATGTGTTATTGTTTCTGCATAAGACAGAACTCTTGAACTCTTGAATGAACACATCGAATGGTTTCCACATTTTTAATGATTGCACAGGGAAGGATATGGAGTGGGAAAAACACTATCCTTCGTCATTGGCGTTCACCTTCTCCAGGTACCGACTCAGGTGTGAGACAGGTGCTAATGGACCAGTCCGTCATCAGGATCACTCTATTACCCAGGCCTACAGTCCTGTAAGTCAGACCCCCCTGTATAACTATAACCTTGTCCCACTCTCACAAAACACCCTCATACCGACAGAAGACAGATAGGGCCTTATGCTTCCCCCATGTGGCTGTCCTTCATACTTCTTTCTTCATACAAGGAAACCATACGATGACCACTTTTTGGGCGGCCTCTGCCTGCCCGCAGTCATATTGCCCCCACAACTGACTGATTTCATGCACGCCCTCTCGCGGCTGCTATTGTGCGCGCCAAGTCGCCCCTCCTCGACGGGCCGCTCAGAGAGGGCGCTCTTGTTCTGCTCTCCAGGTGGTATATGCCCTGTTAACACCACGCATGCGCATTCAGACATTTACCACAACGACCTTGGGGATCATGAAAAAGATAGACAAGATTCTCATATGAAAGAAATCAGATGTAGAATTAAAATATAGGGAAGATCTGTTCTGAAATGGTGCCTGGTTGTTGTGGTTGCATGATCATGTATTTGTTATTTCATTTTTCTTGATTTTGTTGAGGTCCTTTCTACCAAAGCCTCGCGTGTTAATGTCGTATAAAAGATGGATAGTCCCACCAGCTCTGAATCGTCATGGGGTGTAAATAGCATAAATATTATGGCGCTATTGAATGAGATGTCTTTATCATGACACGGCCCAAGTGACTTAGGTGATAGGATTCATAAGGACTTGTACTTAATGGTTACTTAATAAGAGTTCAGCTTTCGACTGATCCGTAACATTTAAATGCGATGTCTGGGATTATCAAAGTGATATTTAACTTTAGTTTGGTGTTTAGCAAGCTAATAAGATTGTCGAAAATTAAATGTCAGGAAATATTTCTTTTAAAACATATTTCCTTTTAAGCCTTAGTATGGCTGTGCATAAGCTATAGTTACGTGTCACATATTAAGCAAAATGAGAGTGGACGAGGGAGTTATAGCTGCACTGTCATTGCTTCTAGACTAAATTGGATCTCATTCTGATAAAAGATAAGATAAGCCCTTTGAATAAGGTTGTCAAGAAGGTTCCGGCACGGTCCCCCATCACGCCATGTTCAATTCCATATTATGACGTGGATAAACGTCAGACTCAGTATAAAAATAGACAAAAACACGGGCCATAATATACCCTACCCGCGGCGTTTCTAACCACTCGGTTCTCCTCTTTCATCAAACATCAGATGCACTGCTCTCATCTAGCCTTCCCCATTTCCCCTATGTGCCTTTTTATCGACACCTCAGTGGCGGCAGATCACAGCAATGATACACACCAGAGGTTCAGACGATTGAAATAAATACACAGGCTTAAAAGGGTCCTTCTGTAGTATCCTATTGTGGTGGGGATCACTTTACACCCGGGGTGAAAGCGCATCGCTTTTACTGCGCCGTTTTTGGTTGATTCAGGAGGAGTTTTGGTATCGTATGATGCCTCGTGCTCACGTTTTATGGGACCGACCGGCCCTTTCTGGGGAGTGGGCACATCAACAAGGTTTGAGTCTGTGCCACTTGGTTCTGGTTTGATTTATTAACATGTCAGACATTATACAGGTGGTCATGCCTTGGGTATTGCAGGGACTTATGTTGCCATGAGGTGAAATGTGGTAAACCACGCAGTACTCTTCGATGAATACCCTCATTCTGTAGGCAGATTTTAGTAATTTAAAAGGTTTCTGAACATGCATTTTATGTGAGCAGGTACTTTATCTTCGGCTTATTCAGCTGCTCTTACATATTCTGGATTAGTGTAGAGAGAAAACTAGCTGTTTAAACAGAATGCTTAGTCATCTTTGGAGGAATGGATAAGTGATTGACCACCGGTTGAACCTCTCCTAGTACTGGTCACCAAATGTCCATGAAGTTGAAATGATATCGATATGAATAGAGGCATTTATGAGCCCTTATCCAGTCTAAATCCGCTACTGATAATTTGATCAATGTCGCATGTAACGACTTAACGTTGCATGGGGTATTAGAATTAAGTGTGAGAGGGATGTTTATGGGGGCACGTGCCTCTCCCATACCTCTCCATTTTGGTCCTGGATATTTTACTATACTTTGATGATATATAATCCCTTCGTTTCTGGATCCGACCATGATAATGGCCTCTGAATAGTTTGCCAGAAAGCAGCGACTCGAGGAGCTCATCAAGGATTCTGCGTGGCATCTCCTATACACGGATCGCGTGCCCCTGAGGCGGTGTTCCCCCTGCTGGTAGGACTCCCTAGGACAATGGCGGCATGCGGGTAAGTGCCTGTGCTCTTCGTTCCCAAACCGACCGTGTCATATGGGGGAGAACAACAAACACCAGTCTACCCGTCTCAGGGCACATGGCCCCGGGCTTATACGCCTTGTCTCCGAGTGTCCGTCTATCTGTCTGTACATCGAGATTGGCCAATAATTTCCCCCTTTCCACTGAGAGGTCGACATCTAATAAATAATGTATTTTTTCCACAGGCAAAGTCACGTGGAAGTAGGCGGGGTAAAATTATAGGTATTACTGAATTACCGAGCCATAAAATGTTTCTTTCATGGGGAATTTAGTTTTGGGATTCTACGGGGAATGTTTGCATATCAGAAGGTCTGCATGGTTTTGTCAAATCTGAAATGAGCTGTGTTTCGAATATTACTGCTTATATAGAAGTGTGCTATGTTTGGTGTCTTGATACAAGTCTCTGGTACCTTTGCAACTTTATTTTTTGTCGACATTCAAATAAATATAGGGTATGTATTTATTTCCGTTTAAAGGGTGTTTGAAATGATATACGATGTGAATAGAACCTGCATTAAGTCCTGTCCATGGGTTAACTTCAAACAGCTGGAGGGCCAATGCAGGATGACAGGAAGAGTGGGAGTGTCTGGGTGGATCGTACAGGAGGAGGGTATGGAGGGGGCATATCTCACTCAACAGGCTCCCCCTACCTGTCTGGGTCGGGACCCCGGGGCATTCCGACACGTGTCGATCCCTTAAAAAACAGAGAAAAAAACAAAGCCAGGCGACTCAAGAAGCAGGAAAAAGATGATAAATATTTCTTTTTTCAAGTCGGTCGGCGTGGAGAGGTGACTGTGTTGCAGAAGTGATGGCGGCTGAGTCTGGCCTTTGTCGGAATCTGTTGTGTATTTTAACAGCGGTTCCACCTGCGCGAGCCAATTCTGTTGAGGTGTGAGTCAGCGACATTAAGAGCTAAGTGAAGCTCAAAAAGTGCATGTGAATATTTAATGAATTCATATGAAATTATTACACTAGGCGCATTTCATTAACATGAAACCTATATTTCAAGATTTGCGCGAGTATGGCTGCAACTATATAATTATATTCACCCGAAAGAATACTTATCCCTTGCATGTGAAAACTGGATGAATGTAAATTTGATATCCGCTTCTGTTATGGATACTATGTATGTAAAAGAAAATCCGAAAATGTTGACTCATTTATTGTGTGAGGAAGTTATTTGCGAAAAGAGGGGTTATGGATTTCCTTAAGCAGTTAAGAGAATGTGTTATCATTGAGGACTTTTCCCACACCTATTGAGTAAGTTAACACCCTCAGGAATTTTGGCCGGTTCAGTTGAAGGACATCAGTGCATTTAAACGCTTAATTCTTTACCAACAGTTTGTTTCTTTTTAAAAAATACCACCCCGTCTTAAATTTCTGTCGAAAAACTTAACATTCCATTAGTCTTTAATCCCATCTTCAGACGGGAGACAGGTGAACGCGGAGCTGGGAGTTTATCTTTGTTATTGTGTTCTATGTTGGGAAAGGCTTTTGCCAGTCATTTCTGTCCTGTAGACTCAACCGTTTGGTATGAAGCTTGGTGTGAAGTGTGAACTGATAAATATCAAGCCACATAAATAGTGAATAGCTTCATGTGAGTTGTACGACATGACGTTAATGTTATTTCACCACAGCTCTACCCTGGAGCTTTGGCTCCTGGGTCTTGGCTACATAATTATTATAGGCCTACTGCTGCATGGGTCTATCAAGAAAGCGCCCCACTGCGGAGAAATGTCACTTCTTTTTAACAAAAAGTAGATTGCTCTCTGAACAATGAATGATACTTGCACCATTAGATTTAGCTAAAGTTTTAAGTTTCGCAAATCCATTTGTTAAGGAAAACTAAATTCTTCCAAGCGTTTACCTTATAATTGTTACGTTTTCCTACATATATTGGAGGGGAAACAGGTAAAAAACAGTAAGTGTGCCCAACGGAAACAGAAATAGAAAAAAAGCTTTCTGCCTGAAAGTCAAGAGACTGAAGTATTTTATTGTTCCCCGGCAGCATACTTTCTTCGATGCCGAACGAGATAAGGTATGCGAGGGGATTCAGACGGTCGGCAGTATGACAGGGCTCAGGGTAGAGGTGAAATGTTTACGACCAGGTCGTTGGTGAAAGACTGGCACCTCCCCACCCCTTCACTAAACGTATACCTGCCACAGGTACATGGTTGAGAATACTTCACCTTTAACAAAGTCTATAAGTATGATGGCGTTGCTATTTTTAGACGAAATTTAATGGGCGTTCTCCATCATTAAAAATGGCACAGCGTCCTAAACGTCTAAATTTAGATTCCAGATTTTCATATTCGATTACTCCTTTCATATAAAGTGTGTATTTGTCAAGGGTTTTTAGATTTAATTAGACGTGTACGTATAAAAGAGACAAAACACTTGAGTTCACTGTTGTTTTCCATGTAGTACTTATTCTAGATCCAAGGTCCACTGAATCAAGGTCTTAGGTCAAAACCTGGTATCATGCATGTAAAAGTCATGGTGTTATAAAACAGCAATACAGTACTATTTTCAAACTAGTATTATAGCATAGCTATCTCGTTATGTATATCAGAATCTCAATAATTAGACGAATACAGATTTATGGTTTTTAATCCTATCATCTCATACAAAATGAGAAATGAGTCTTCAAACATTCGTGGATTGAAGATGGACCATTATTTCAGGCACCAATCAGGCAGTCGTCACATTTAATTTTGAATGAGCCTTGTCCTATTATCTAAATAACACAATGTTTGTGTCTCACATGCAGTTACACCCGACCGTAACTCATTCTCTTGAATGAAACATGTCTGTCAGTTCACTGATCTGAGCAGCAGCATTCTATACCCTTGGCGCACCCCCTGACCCGCCTGACCCAGGGGTTGGCACCTGCACTGACCAGGTGCTCCTCCCGGGCCAAGAGCAGCCGCCAGGTGGGCACATGAGGAGGTGGTTTGGATCCTGGCCCAGC
This sequence comes from Lepidonotus clava, assembly GCA_936440205.1. Lineage (NCBI taxonomy): Eukaryota > Metazoa > Annelida > Polychaeta > Phyllodocida > Polynoidae > Lepidonotus > Lepidonotus clava. The sequence continues at coordinate 30,511,969 of OW387135.1, forward strand.
CTGTGAGAGGGTTAAGGGCAGGGGGTAAGTAGAGGAGGAAGGGGAGGGGAGGGAAGGCCCACGACATAATACACCTGGTTTACTTCTGTCTGTTAGAGTAATAGAAATCGGAGAAAATACTATTTGTATTGGTTTTCCAGCGAGTGCTAGGGAGTATTGCAGCTAGTGCTCCAATAACAATGTCGATCCAGGCCCTATTTATGAGGTTATAAACTTGAAGATAGTGACTAAAGAAGGGTCTAGTCTCTTGGACCAATTTTCTCTTGGACCAATTCAATAACAACAAACAATTTTAGTTATCGTTATCATTATTTTGTTGTAAAAACTCACTTTTCAGAATGTGCCCACTCTGGACCAGGAAAGCGGCCTGGAGAAAAATAATACTGGGAGAAGTCTATGAAGATTGTCGGGGAGAAGAGAAAGGTGCAAAATACAAACCGTCTTGTCTAAACTTCAGATATCAAGTACCATGCAGGTACACAGAGAAGTGACAAAAAATAAAAACACATGCAGATGAATCTTTTTGCACATTTAGGCCTACTCCACTTTGGATGTGTCTGACTACCTCTGTATAATCAGTAAAACGGTAAAGAGCCGCATGGGGGCCTCCTGTTGGTGTTGTGGGGGGGCAATATTAGCCCTTTTATTGACTCTAATAGGACCCAGCAGCCCTCTAGTCCCTTAGCTACATCAGGCCAATGCAGTTCAAATGGGCCACAAACAACCACCCCATCCATACTTATATGGTCAGCAAGCTTAAAAAGCTGTGTTTTTAAAAATGATAAATGTTGTCCATTAAATATTTTAAGCCGATAGACAACACCTCTTTTGTTGGTAGTGCATGCCTTCCATCAATATAATTTGGAACTACTTTTAGTATACTACGCAGAGCTATGTTGATCACAATAGCTTAAGAGTTAAAATGCACACAGCGGGATAATAATAGAGCAGAGTCTATTGTGGTAGGAGGGAGGAGTACTAAGGGCTAATGTTTGTTATTAACGTCTGTACTTTAGAATGTCTGGGGGTAAAGGACTGGTTGAAGATTTTAGCGATGACAGATCGAGGAAATAATTCAAAGTTCTCTGTGAACTTAAAGATATTATAACCTCAAGAAAACTTTAGGATATGAATACAAAAAAGGAGGTTGCACAATTTTGATATTGTGTCTTTGTCAGATCCTGCTGAAATGTATAGAAGATTATACCATTAGTATTCTAGCTATACCGTAGATACATTAATTCTAATTTTAAATGTAATAATTTGTTCATTTTGTAAACGGAGTAATTTCTAAACTAAAAGTATGTTCTATCTTATTCATAACTTATAACTATTCTAATCCTTTATCAAAAGATAATTATGTTAGCACGTTCTTGGGTGGCCATGGGGAGTACGCCTGTACTAATTACATTTGGTAAATCAAGCTACTTTAAAATTACTGCTTATCAAATAAGAAATCTATCTATAATACTATCCCAACAGCAGAAGAAATGACAGGAACTGTGGCCATTTTGGGTTCTCGTTTTCTAAAGGCCAACCTACTTAAGGCGAGCTGTGGAAACTGTTACAACCGATAGCTTTTGTGTGCATACCCCTACACCCATTACCACTATACCCCTATCACCAATCTAATGTGAAAGGGGTATTAGCCGCAAATATCCCTTTCACTCTGGAGACAAGTGTGCAGAAAAGATCCCACTATAAGAATGAGGGACCCGTCTACTGGCTACCCACACAGATTAAATGGGGAGTGGAGGACCCTGGATCCTAAGACCCTCAAAACTCTGTGCATACAAATTGTCAAATACTGTGAAAATATGGAGCTATAGCTTGAGATTATGATAAATAAAACTCTCCCCTTTTATAACTCAGTAGCAAAAAAGAGGGAGCCTATTGTAAATCACAACGCTGATATATAGAAAAGAATTGTAAAAATGTATTTGATTTAATTGCATGAAATATTTGTTTGCATTAAGACGTGTTCAATAGATCTAGACAGAGAGCAAACAATCTAAGTATGTCTGACCTGCTAAAACCCATTGATCACTTGCCATCGACCGGTCTGAATTTGCCTTAGCTAAACGTTAAATAGAGTTTGAGCTTCTGAACGCTTTACTTTCTTATAGAGCTATTGAAGTCATTATTAGCCTCAGCAGCTGTGTCTACAATGTACTTAGGCGCTGAAACATATTATAGCCATCAAATATATAGACATTATGTGTCGCAAAAACCCTAATTTACATTTAATCTGTGCATCCAATGCCAGTATTTTGCACACAATTGCAAGGAGATGTAAACTTTAAAAAGATACACACAGCACATACACATATGCCTTACTTTCCTTCACGAAATACCTCATTACTTAGTGAACGTACTTAAATTCACTCATCATACCCAATAACCTCAACAGTATCACAACACGAATTTCGTCAGCATAGAAATTAAATTAGTTTGCTTCATAGCACAATTTGTGTTTGGAGGTGGTGGTAAGTTATTATTGTTTAACGGGGTGTAAATCATAAAAAATACATTCATCCGCGTGCCAGATATGTGTATATATACGCACTATATATATGTATACACACATGTCGAAGACCAACCCTATACATATGCTTTGAAGTTCCATCCCACTACTCCCAAAGAAGAGAGCCAACTTGTTGGATATCTAACACTTCATGTGTGTTGAGATGTGCAGTGTTGCGCTAACTCGCACTTTGATAATGCACCTTCGTCTTTTTATGCCAAGTGTTTTAGGCAACTTTATTTCGCCACACTTTTATTTAAACTGCACTCATATATCAAGCCAACTGTAGATGACTCTTCAACAACCATAGCAGGAGGGGACTGTTATTCAAGTTTTATTACAGGTATGACAAGTGTATAGACTGGAGACTTGCCCTGGTGGCTGTTAAGGTGTGCTTCACCTGCCTGTTGCCTGCTCTCGTGGGAAGATCAAAGCTCTGCTGGAGGTCCCTCTCACTCCCCCTACCCCTCCCCAGCCAGGTAGGTTCGTTTGAACACACCTGAGAGCAGGCACATAAATGTCGGTGACAATCAGGTCTTACAGACGAAACATAAAGGCTTTAATCGAATACAAATATGTCATACAGACATACATGTACCTGCGCCCTATTCTTAAAGTAGATTCTGAAGCTTTAGGAAAGATGCGAACATGATACTAAAAAAGATTAGGTATAGGTGCTTCCAAAACGACCTTTATACGTGCACTATATCTGTAAGGTCGTTCCTGGTACAATCTGGGAATTTATAGCCGAACTGCCTTACTTATCCTGATAACAATCGCCTCCCCTTTTCATCTTTCTTTTCATTCCAAAGGAGAACAAAACCAGATAGGACCAGATGTGAAAAAGATCGGTAAGCATAAAAGGCAAATGACTGTCCTTAATGCAAGTAATGGCCGTGTTTCGATACACAGATAAACAGCTCAGGGCTATGAAAGTAATTCTTCTGATGTAAGCCTAACCAATGACAGTTCTATGATAAAAAGATGTATATAATTTATCTTTGGAATTTTTTTGATTCTGCCACACGCACAAATTATGCATTTTGTGGTTAACCCAACCAAAGTTTTAATGATATTAATGACGAAAAAGGCTTCTTTCGCCAAGCATTGCAACGTGCATGCCATATGGTGAGGTTACGTTCAGCTATTTTAATCATATTCACTGTTATTATTCATGTGAGACCTATGGCATTGAGGCATAATATATGTTTCCACCTTATCAATAAATACATGCTTTGCGTTCATGGATAGCTTACTTATATCCTTATGTATGAAAAGATGAATAAAAGTTCCACATCACTCCAACTAATCTTTTCTCTCTCTGATCAGCCTGATCTAAACTGGTAGGTCTAAAATGGTAATATTAGAAGGAAACAAGTGTATATAGGCCTAAACCATCAAGCGGGAGAGAAATTACTGTATTCGTTCTTCTATCAATATGATACTGTTATCGCTATACATCATCAAATAAGTACGTTATCTTATTGTTGGGTTTTCAAGGCTATGTTGTAAAACGCTACGATACCCTTCAATATTAACAATTTCATAATGTCCACAAAGATCCTAAACTGAAAATGCTTTTGGTGGTCTGAAATCTATGAAGGCACTTGACATTTTGCTTCACCAGAGCAGATTTCATCATTAGTGGTGACACTAGTCCTATCTAGCTCTGCATGAGCGTGACCAATTGTGACATGTCTATAGGTGCGTTTAAAGCAGGAAGACAGTGACAGCCATTAGGAAACGCAGCCTGGCACTCTGGGAGTAGATTAGCTGTGGTCAGTATTGTTTGGTGGTCAGTAGGCGGGGTCAGTTAACGCCTAATGAGGCCAACAGCAGCATCCCCCAATTAGTCCACGACACCTTGGGGACGTTTGGCTGACCAGAATCCTGGCCAGTGGACACAGCCTCAGGGCACCAATGTTGGCTGAGGATGAACATTTATGTCATTGGTAAGTGACAAAGGAGGCCCCTCACGAACCGCCCATTAGCCCAGAATGAGATGGCTTTTCTGGCAGAAGGTACATGTTGATGACTCGCAACGCATTGTTTCTCTGTTCTTAGCCCCTTTGCCCTGAAGTCAAAATTCACAAGTGCCAATATTTTTAGGCTTGTCAGGTGACAATTCATTATTAGGCAGAATGTCTTGGCAGGTACAGGTGTGTTGGGAGGAGTATGGGGAGGCTATGGATGTAGGAGTGAAATTAAAACCTGTTGGTCACTCAGGTGTGTAGAGGTTTTCTGTTTACCTATGGTCAGGTGGGGGATGGGGGTCAGCAGCAGGTCAGGTGGTAGGCTGACAGGGTGGTCAGGGTGGTCAGGGTCAGTGTGGGTCAGTGAGATGATGGACAGGGGACACACACTGACCAGCCTTCACAGGTGGGCACGCGTTGTGGTCAGTCCGACTGACCACTGGTCAGTACACACAACTTAATCCATAGTGGAGAACGAGTCAATTCTGTCCATTTGGGCATCGATTTATGTGCACTATGTTGTTATGTAAGTCCAAGCGTCCCCATTATCTATGATGTTAATACGTAAAACTAGAGAAAAAACATTTATTGTATAAAATTACAAAATAGCTACATTTAATATACCAAACGCATAAGAACACGCTTTGTATTTTGTATTCTGCTCTAAGTCCGAACTGTAAAATTATGTCCAATGAGCTTTCTCTGATTTATCTTATGTCTTAAACCCTATTCAAAATCATTTCGTAACTTATATAAACTGTCATAAACATTACATTTCAAGCACTTACAGTTCAAGTGCCTGAATTTATCCAGGAATAAAGAAGCGTTTGAATATACTCTGAGACGTATAACACTTTAAATGTACTTTCATAATTCAACTTCAAACATATATTACAAATCATTTTCTTCCATACAAATACTTTTTTTGTAAAGGAAAAGAAAACATCTTAATTTGATCTTGCCATAGATTATAAGTGATTTCTAAAGAGATTGTTCTATCCAGACATCTCCCGGGGCCATCCTGATTTACAAACACTGACAATGACCTCGCCACAAGTAGTGTCCCCTTAGTCCTCAATCCTAAGAGACAACATTACATTAAAATACTTGGACAAATACTTGGCGCTGTGGTGGAAACTGGAGTCTAAACGTGTTTACTCCAACCTTATTTGTTATTCATGAGATTTAACGGCAGTATTCAAGGCATAGGTTTAGCCACCAACCAGACTCTTGGGTTAAGTCTTCATGAGCCATGATGCAGTTTATTTCTTATCTAATTCTTTTTCCAGGGGACCTCAACTGTTAAGTATGAATTGCATATTTCGGAATGTATCTACAATAAGGCAATCACAGTAATTAGAATGTGACATAGTGATTGTGTACTTCTTGATGCGCACGTTATTAGCGATTACTATATCATCACCTGTCGCAGGTTCTAACACTTGAAGTGCTAAAAGTAAAAGTGTTTCAACACAAGCCGTACATTACAAGTTTAAGAAAGGAGCCCTCGGCATCCAGACATCAATTTACGTCCGTCTGGTATGCGCCCCTGGACAGGCCCTGTGTACGGTGCCAAGGACGCGGGGAACATGGTGGTGACCTGTCGTCGCCGGCAGGTAGGAGGTGTGGGCCTCCCGCCTGGAGACGGCCCGAGCTGATAACCCCCATACCTGAGAGGCTCCTGAGCAGCTCCCCGCCAGGTGTGAGTTATATAGAGCGTAGGTCAAAGAGGTGGAGATGCCTACTTTGAGCTATTTCTCAACTTCACTCCTAGGTAACCTTGTCCAACATTTTGATGGCTGTGGTGGTTAATTAAGTACTTAGTTCAATGTAGGCCCTATCTAATATTTCTTAAATCTGCTAGGCCTAATGCGAAAGTCGTTGTCAGAAGCACCATTTTTTACATGTCAGGTCTATCTTGTTTTACAAACCACGGTTCTCAACCCTACTCAGGGACGGATCCAGAGATTTCAAAAAAGGGGGCGCTAATATAAAATAATTTCAGGCACCCATCCAGGGCCCTGGGGCTAGAATTTTACATTAAAAACACACACTAAATTTGGCCTGTTACGAATCAGTGACTGACTTGCATAACACATTATAGTTTGATAAGATAGGAATATCAGTCTTACCACTTCCATGATTGAAACATTACGTTAGTATCACGTGATATGGCCGTTCTTTCAAAGTGATTTTCTTCTAGTAGATCTAGTTGACTTAGATATTGGAAAATTGACACCTCATTATTGTTTTTAAAAGAAGGCCAGACCCCTCGGTAACATGCATTTAAAGTTCCAACGTAGTCTCAGGCGATGCCCAATAAAACCAATAGCTAGAGGAGCTCATTGCTCAGCCTGAGCCGCGCGGGAAAAATGAAAAGTAGAACTCTCCACTCTCAGAAATATGAAAAGGCTACGTATAAGAGTGATCACGTGATAGACAAAATGGCGGCCTCCATGAAAAACGTTGCATGAAGCTGGTGATTGCAAAGATGAGGAGCCTTGTGAAACAAAACTAACTGCTAACGTAATGTTTCAAACATGGAAGTGGTAAGACTGATATTCCTATCTTATCAAACTATAATGTGTTATGCAAGTCAGTCACTGATTCGGTTCTGCGGGGAACTGTTTCGCACAGGAGAGCGATGGTCACATCTCGATCTCGATCTGGTGCGGTTAGATCGCTTGGCCTTGGATAGACCATATTAGCTGATTAGTGTTAGTGTATTATTGGTATACTTGCAGCATCATTCTGATTCAGGGTGAATTCACGTAAATGTCGCCAATACCTCGTATACATCTTGAGACTTCGGTGTGGGCTGTGGCTGCAACTCTAACCAAAATCTAAATTTAGCCGTGCAGCAGCCGCGCGCGCAGTGCTGACCTCTGGTGTTTTGGCCTAGCCCTAGATCGGTAGATCTAGATATACTTCATATTACATTCACAATATAAATGTAAATACATATAGCCTTGGCATGATCTATAAAAAGAATCAAAGTCTATTTTATCTCGAGAATGCCGCGAGAAGGGAAAACATGCAGGCAGCTGGGTAGATTCTATACATACTTATAACTAGACTAATGGGGGTCAATGACCAATCTACCATGACCATAGCATAGACTAGATCTATATGGCATAGCTATTCTCTATAGGAAACCCTCTATAGTAGATATAGATCTAGGTCTAGAGGATGCATGCAGTGGTGGAAACAAGTTTAAAAAAATCTTAGTTTTTTTTTTAATCTAGAGGTCCCCAAACACTTCTTTTATAAAAGAAAAAAGGTTTATTTATTAATGTTTTTATTTTAGATCTACTTTGATCTAGACAACAAGAGAAAAAAGGAAATGACATTGGCCATTACTTAAATTTGACAATTCAGAAGTCCTTAAAATTGACACGGATAAGGAAATTATAGTGACAGGCGACGTGACGATTTCTTAAATTCGACGTTAGGACACTCCCAGCTGCACCCACTAGAGTTTTTTCTACATAGATCTATAGACTATATGCCATGGTAGAGGCGGATCCAGAGATTTTTTAGAAGGGACAGGGGGTCCTTCGCTGGACAGTCCGGATGCAAGAATTCTGCATTAAAAAGGTTAATATTTGGCCAAAATAAGGGGAGGCGTGCGCCCCCTGTGCTGCCCTCTATATAGATCCGCAGTGTCCGAAATTAAAGTTTCATTTTGTGCACACACCGGGTGCATAGCTTCAAAAAGTATGCACCCGGGGACATTTCTGTATGATTATACAATAACCTATTGAAAAGGTTGAAAAATTGTGCACAATCAGGGTGCGCACATTTGAAAACTGTGCACACTGCTGCAAATCATGCACGCCGGGTGCAAGGTGCACTCTTAATTTCGGACACAGGATCCGCTACTGCATGGGATCGATCTCGATGACGAATCATCTTTGAATTTTGTCCTCCCTGCATGGCATGAGGAACTTTAGCAAAGGGTGGAATTTAGGCAGACTGTAAGCCCTCAGTGAGCCATGTGATTTATGCATGTAGCTTTTTACCATTGCCCTTTCCCCGCCAAAGTTGATCGAACTATTGAATAGTTCGATCAACTTTGGAAACTTACGAATAAAGACATACCAACAGTTCATTTAAGATATGAGAAGACAATTTTTTTTCTTCTCATATCTATTTTCTCATATCTGACATGCCGTCAAACCAAACGAAAAATAAGAATAAAATGAAATAGTCTACAAGTAAGTACCATTTAAAATCAATCGATCTATTGTATGCAGTCATAGACTAGAGGTGGCCAGAGGTGTATACATGTCGATCTATGTCAGACGGCCGCAAGGTCAGAAAAGCACAGACTACCAACTCATTTAGCAGGTTAACTGTTGTAGCTTGCGTTCTGTATTCTCTCGTTTGTTGGAAATTCTACATTTTGCAGTGATGATATGTTAGTGGAATTCGTTTTTCCTCGCTTTCAATTTACCAAATTTGCTCTCGTTCTCGGATTCCATTCCAAGAATGAAAAGTGACAGCTACATTTTTAAAAAGCTGTTTCATAAACATTTACATGTGTATCGACTCTTTATGTTTTTTCAATTAAGGTTTTGACATAGTCTGTTGCGAAGACGGGTGTACGTTTGATAAATCATGTGACATGGTTCATGAATTAATTAATCAATTTCCAATGGGGAAACTGCTCACGTGTACACGATATAAGTATAACCCTTAAATGTCACCTTTTCCACAATTTAACGTTTGCAGGTATGACCTTATACCCAAGACTAAACGTGAAAGATAGGTGACTCCTGTAGTAAATCTAAAGTAGACTAGGACGTTCATTATTTCACGCGGCGACATCCAGGGTCCCTGGAGCCACCCAGAAGGCAAACTGTGAGCAGGGCCACAGCTCTCGTCTGGCGCGAGATAAAGCGAGTTTTGTTGAGGGCAAGTGACACCCTGTGATTAGCGCCCATTAACGGACGCCAGTCCTCTGTCCGCGGGACGCTAAGCGGCCCCTGCCCATCTTTATCCCTGTCTCTGTCCCACCCCTGGCTGGCCACAGCCCATCAGCCCGCCCCATCTGCCCATTGTTGGGCCCATAACCAACCCGCCCCCACTTTCGTCGGCCCCCGTACCTGTAAAAGGAGTTTGTCAAAGTAGCATTGATCATCGCCGTCCACAGGGAGGCGGTCACCTAATCCCTTTTAATGTACTCGCCAATAGATGGACGGACGTGTTTATTTCTAGCCTTTGACCAGACAAGTGGGAGAGTTGTAAAAGATGAAAATAACTACCATTGGGGCACTCCAGGCGTCATGATTTTAAAGAAGTGGTAACAATTCAAAATTATATGAGAAAGGGTGCTTATCATAACAACCCTGGACAACCAAGCAATAATAAGAGAAAATTTCTTTGAAAAGCGCCCCCCCCCCCCCACCTTTTCTTTTTGAAATACTATAATAATAATGGCAAGTGGCCAATAATCCTCTTCTTTTTTTAATGAATAAACATTTTAAGGGGTGAGTAAATGTTTGTTCGTGTGTTATCACTTAAATTTGTACCGTTACAATCGAAACCTGGGTATCTAGATTCGGTCGACTTTGTAAGTAATAAAGGTGGTCACCCCTCTGCTGTGATACAGGGTTGCCACTGGTCAGGGAAAAGTCAGGGAAAAGTGTTTTTTTTTCAAGGTCAGGGAAAAGTCAGGGAATTTTGGAATTGGTCAGGGAAAAGTGGAATTGTGAAGAAGGTCAGGGAAAACCGACCCTGGTCAGGGAAAAATGGAATTTTCAAACATGCCATAGCCCCAAATCTAAATCACAAGGTTAGAATTTGTGCATCAGGTCACAAGAATCTGGTTCGGCAAACATTATTTTGTAAATTGTGGCCCCTTGAAAGGCATGTTGTGATTTTAAGATGCGTTGCTCAGGGGTCGAAATTAACTTTTCTGGCTGTCAGCCCGGACATTCTACAATGTATTACAGGTGTGAGAAATCCGGGCTGTTTAATGAAAGGATTTTCGTATCTAATTAGTCAGGGAAAAATGGAATTTGTCAGGGAAAAGTCAGGGAATTTTGAAGTCTCTGGTCAGTGGCAACCCTGGTGATAAATAGAATACTGCACTGAGGTACAGTGCAAGAAAAACTAGAATAGTATATAATATTATATTGTAAACTCGTTTGTATTGGCAAGAATATTATAGTGAAGCTTGTAACGCTGATGTGTGTGCTAAACGCCAGATGGCGACATCGTTTAAGTGGCATAGTTAGAGTTTGTGCAGAGTAGCAAAGTCCCCAGGCGTAGGGACTGCAGCCGGGCTAAGACACGTCCTACAGGTACGCACAGGTACGATGAATGACGATGGAAACCTGTAGGGGTACGCTATGGATTGAGACATCTAGCTAAAAGGTATTAAGAACAGCAGGCCTCGTCGTCAACATTAGTTTATATGATAGCTAGAGATAGAATTAGCTTATGTGAGTAAGAAGGTGCAGTATGAAAGATAAGTAAGACTTTATTAAGTAATAGCGTAAATGAGCGTAGCGACAAGCCTTCCGGCTGTCGCTATATAAACGGTATGAGACTTGAGATAGACGAGCAGACCAAGATAGAGTTCGAACAGAACACATGGAGCAATAGTCTTACATACGGATCCTACGGGTAGTGCAAAATGGTAGTCACCATTACAAACAGGAGGTGATAGTAAGGATTGGGACAGCTTAGGCTTAGCCTTACGGACTGCGTGCTGGAAGTGACGGGGATCCTACCAATGATCCTCGCCACCGGTAGACGGGAGGTGACTCTCTCAACAGTGTAAGAGCGTATATACCTTGTGAAAGGGGAAGCTTGACCAACAGGCTATACCTGGTTTGATTGTCACTGATGTGCTTGACTTATGAATTGAAAGTAAGAACTGTATGGATGGAGAACCATTTACTTGTACCTTCGGAGTATTATCATGAATGTAATAAACTGACCTCTTGCCAAGCGCGTGTTCTTTGTATAGGATTGAGCCCCTTTACTTAGAATCTCTACCACTAAGAACTGAACTCTGATCCAGGATAACATCTATCTGGAGGAAACTAACAACTTCAACGAATAATCACTAAGAACTCCCCCATTACTTTAGTATAACGCATTTTATTAAAATATCCAAGTAAAACGAAGATCTACGATAAATGGCATGATATCGCGTAGTCGAATAATGAATAGATGAAACAGCACAGGATATGAACAAATATGAACTTTAATAGGATACTCCCCGATAAATAACAAACAGTAAAATATATAACCACCCAGCTCAATACATTACAAAAAGTAAAGCTATCAGTGTAGATCAACTGATAATATTTGAATAACTTGCGTGATAACGTAATGTGTATAAGAAAAAACTATTTTTTAATCACAGAGTATCATCGTGCCGATGTACAACGCCGAGGCCTGGTTAGAGCCGTGCCTGCAGTCCGTCTACGACCAGACGTTTACCGGGACTCTACAGCTCTCCGTCTACAACGACTGTAGCACGGTCAGTAAAACACAGCAGGGTGTATCCAAGACTCTAAAATAACGCTAGTAAGGGGGAGCGGGGTTCTATATAGACTAAGTACTGAAATGTAGCACCCCCACCCCCACCCCCCTTTACATGCAGTATTTCAAATAGGTTTGGGGTAGGAGGACATGATTGAACCATGATTTTACCCTATAATGTAATGATGCATATTTATGATAGAGGGCTCATTGTGTTCACCTTGATATTTTACACATTACTATAGCTAAGGGAGGAAAGTCATAGGAGTATGCAACTTAATAAAAGTAGCAACAAATAACCTAATCTTATGCATAACTAATATTCCTTGATGCCAAATTCTGTTGGACTGATGATTTCGTTAAAAACTTATTAACTTGGTTGTTACAGGACGGCAGTGTTGATCTGTTGGAGTCATGGAGGGCGCGACTGGAGGGTCGTGGGATTCAGATTGTCTTCGGCGGTAGCAGTGAAGGCGGACCTCGGGGAGGTGAGTCCATTATATGATAAGTCCAAGGCAGTTTCCTACCACTTATTTCCCCCTGATCCTATTCAATGTTAAGGGCCTCTGAGATTCCCCTTATACTGCACTGCTGGTCGATGATTTATTAGATTATTTTTTTATGAAGGGTCCATAACTACACTAAAGCCGCACTGTCTGTTTATTGATAATCTATCTGATCTAATCATCTAATGATCTATCATTACAATTGTTACCATACGACTCTGGTGTGGAGGGATCACCTCAGTAGTCAACGTGTTGATAGAAGATAATCCACTCTTGTTTGTCTTAGGTCGGTCATTGTTTATGGGCCAATTAATAAGAACATTTAAAAATAGAAAAAAGGAAAGAAAAAGGGGGGTTTGGGGGCACAGCCCCCGATTTCTAACCAATATTGACAACATATATTGAACCAGACTCAATAATCATATCAATATTCTTGTCTGGAAAGTATTTTTGTAATTCTTGTATAAACTTTGACCGGCACGGCCACCCGACCCTAATCCTTCACTGTTGTTTTAAGTTGACTAGTGGATGGCAGCCGGTGTGGATACACGATTTTTGTTGTTTTTGTAAATGAGACTGTAATTTCGCAAAATATTTTCCCTGAATTTGGGAACTTCTCTGATCTTACACTGATATAAGATAGTTTTGTTGTCGCTGGCTGTTCTTCTCCTACCAACCCGGTACCACACAAGGACTTATGAATCTCCGTTTTGTCTAAATAATTTCTTTGTGTACTTTCAGTTGGCTACGCGAAAAACAGAGCAATAGAACAGAGCAACGGAACATTCCTTTGCTTCTTTGATGCGGTAAGAGTTTGACATGATTAACGTATATATCTAATTACTTAGAAAGTGAATCTCAAGTAAACTTTTCAATTTGATACTTTACAAAGACATTAACTAGATATATGTGACAACACTTAATCAATACCCAGGACTTGATATAGCATACCGTACTTATATAAGTGCAATATCCATTCTATCACTTTTTGTTTGAATTATGGGTGGAGGGATAGACGATTTTATTGGACGTATTTACAGCGTTAATTCTGTCAACAGGACGATGTCATGCACGCAGAGAGAATATCCAAACAGTATGCTATGGCTTGCCAACATCCGAATGCTGTAAGTGTAATAATTCGTTATTCCTAGACACAACTGTTTAAGGACAAAAATGTTAAGTGCCTCACTAGCGGATATCAATACAAATGATATCATGATATTTTTTTATATTTATTTATTTATTGAAAACAACTTCAGGTTTCCCTGATCTTCCAGTTATAGTAAAACATATATACATAATTATAAATAGGTAGGTATTATAAACAAAGTAGTTCTTGGGAAACAAACATATTCAAGTTGTAAAACAGCGGCCTTAATTCAGTCAATCAATTGATATACTATTACAATAGTTGCTTGTAGGTCTTATTTAGAGATTTCAATATACATTTGAAAGAGTTCAGATCTGGAGAAAATTGAGTGGCTTGTGGGAGTTTGTCCCAGAGTTGCGTACCCACATAATATGGACTTTTCTCATAAATCTTACTGACATACTTTTCAGTCTTAAACTTAAATTTACCTTCAGTTCGTGTTGATCTTACAGGTAAATCACGTAACACAGGATTCTTAGAGTGTATATACATCAACGAGAGCAATTGCATTTGTCTACATTGTTCTAGACTAATAATTTTACAATTCTTATGAATTTCATCAGTTGTAACATGGTCCTTGAGTCGAACTCCAATACATACACGTAATGCACTATTCTGCATTTTTTGCAATTCTGACTTGTCATATTTAGTGCACGATATCAATAAAAATCCTGCATACTCAAAAATTGGGAGCCTCACTAGCGGATATCAATACAAATGATATCATGATATTCATTATCACATTTGAATGTTGTACGAAGTGTACTTGCAACTGTAATTTGATTGTAAATGATGTATTTCGATAATAATTCGATATGATATTATATCTTGTCTTTTATGTCATTGTCTTTATCATTTCCTCAATTCATACACCTTTCAAACCTAAGCAATTTTGTATGAAATCTTTTGTTTTTTGAATGCCGATATTTTCTGCAACCGGTTGGTTTTTATGCAACCATTAGTTTTCTATGTCAAAAGTCTGTATCCATCTCCAAATGTCATTGAAATGTTTACTATGGGTTTGTCTTATTTCTAGCTGGTCGGCTGTGGCTTTCACCGTGAGCCCGAGGGGTCCACAGGCAGGTACACCCGGTGGGCCAACATGCTGACGGACAAGCAGCTCCTCACACAGGTGAGTAGGTCGGGAGAAATATCGTCAGACTCAGCTCACGTTCTTAGTGTATTCTTAATCGCTACATCTCCAGGAATTGAGAACTTATTGGGAAATACATCCTTGCCAAAAAGTCAGTGCAGTGGTAGATCCAAGGGGGCAAAAGGGGCAATCCCCCCCCCTAGACATTTTTGCATCTTGAAATTGGAAGATCTGTGTGAAAATGGTGTTTTTAATTTTCAATTTTATAAGGGGGGTCAGGGTTTGTGCCCCCCCCCCCCCCCCCCAGAGCACTGACTCTAGATCCGTGACTTCAGTGGATCTGGAGGAAACCTTTTCTGACCTAGATGAATATTGAAAAAAGAAGCAAAAATGTTTGTAAAATATGGCTATTCCTTTTGTCCTCAGACTCCTAGTTGGCCGTCCATAAAGGATGTCACACTTTTTCAGGGTATTTTTAGGACCCACCCACGCTGAATTTTCTGTTTTAAACATGAAAATAAGGCCCATTTACAGGCAGTGTCACACTGTTCAATATCTACATACCTACCCCCTTGTGCGTGACATCATTTATTGATGGCCCCTTAGATGAAGATCTGTATTTAAGTTTAATTGAAGAAATGGAAGCACGATCCAACCTGACCAACCTTGTTAATTTTGTTAACATAATATTATTCTATTGATTAATATCATTATCAATTGAATAAAAATTAATCATTCTACTATAGATATCTAGCATAGGCCTATCTTTAGATCTACCTATCGATTCTATGATTTCGATCTACAAAGCCAGTCATTTGAAGATATTTAAGAGGTAGTAAGACATTTAATTGTTTATAGTGCAAAGGAGAATCTGGAGGAATAAAATGACTGGCTCAGCATTTGTAACCATTGAATGAACTAAGTAGGTCAGTAGGACATTCACCACGCTGGTGCCGTCTATGGGCGACATGCAGTGGTTGAGGAGGGAACTATTAGGTGAGCACGCCCGATGGTAGTGCCACCTCGGGATAGGGATGGCAGCAATCTAAATAGGTCGACTATGAAAATATACAAGCCTTTTATTATATTTAAATTTATGAGAATTTATATAGAAGCATTTTATGTTCCGTTTTGAAAAAAAAAAGTATACTGATTTGAAATATGAAAATTACCTCCATGGTAAGAATAGTCTGGAAATGTGATCTACAATAACGAAAAAGGAGCAGGGCTTGTCCGGGATTTGAACCCGGGACCTCTCGCACCCTAAGCGAGAATCATACCCCTAGACCAACAAGCCACCTGACGGAACTTGTGTTGAAAAATCCGTCAAATTATCAGACAAGTGCACGTATTAGCCTATGTGGCATCCGTTTCAGAGTTTCATGACTTTTAGTAGGCAGGATTCTGAAAGTAGATTTGCATGACATGATGGAGCACCAACTTTTTGTTCTCAGGAGGTAAAAGAAAGGACTATCTAGAGTGTAATCAACGTTTTAAGCAAGCTCACAGCATACTTAGCAATTGAAATATATACATTATGAGATTGAATAAAACTTACTGGGCCCTTACTCAAGTTACTGTTATCATAATAATTATGAGTAAATCTATTCTTTATCCATGTCATCGCACATTGCATGGAGTCCATTCTCAGACCAATAAAGTAACCATCAGTAACCATGCAGGTTCATAAGAAAGGTGTGTAGTCTAAAGGGTTTGATAGATAGATGACCCCTCCAGCTGGAACGCAAGCGTGAAACTGTCTTTAGTATAGATCTACATCTAAATAAAGATGTAGATCTCATGTCTGTAAAAACATCCAAAGTAATGTCCAACAGAGTTTTCTTCTTTCAGAAATCTATATTAGGGGCCTACTTGATTGTAATTCATTTTTCAGATCTACACTTCACATGGTCCGACGATAATCATGCCCACATGGTTCTGTAGCAGAGCGACCTTTGAGGCATCTGGTCCATGGGACGAATCAGGCAAGGTATAAAGAGAATTTCATTTTTAATGAAACCATTGTAAATCTGAAATAAATGAAAATCAAATTCAACATTACACTAATATTAATATAGCAACAGAGATAGCGATATTCATCAAATGTTTGTTTCCTTTGATCATGATGCCGGATCTATTTGAAATACATCTTTGTAAAGAAGTATGTCAGGTTTAATTGATGACCGTGTTCAATAAGATCTAAGCCTCTTTAGCCCTTTAAAACGAATGATAGTGGGTGGAGACAAAGAAACAGTGCATGCCGTTTCTTTCCCAAAACAGTTTACGCTGTCCTGTCACGAATGATTATACGAAATAGAAACGAGAAAGGTAATAAACGCTTTATTCTGATCAGTCTTATCTTTGTCTTACACAGGGGACGCCCGAGGACCTCATTTTCTTCCTCCGGCACGTGGAGCAGGGCGGGGCCGTGCTCCGAGTGGCTCAGGACCTGCTCACCTACCGCTACCACCCGCAGTCGGCCACCTTCTCCGTCAACGAGTAACTCACCTTATTAGACATGGGGTGGGAGATAATAGCGTTAATGCAAATAGACTATGTTATGTAGGCCTGTTGTAAACCTGTGAATAATTTGTATAGGAAGAAATGAACATTCCAAAAAGATTTAGGGAAAAAAGGAAATGAAGGGTAGCGACTTCCTTGGGAATGTGAGGCGCGCAATATAGATGTTTACAACTATGATTAGATATGTCGACAATCTTAAAATCTGTGTGACGATTATATTATATTAATGATAATTTGTCTTGACACACCTAGTACTCATTCTGTCAATGCATTTTTTCCCCTTGCAAAAAATGCTTATGTTGTTTTGTGACATGTTTGTCCGTGTTACAGGGACACAATATGGTACCTGCGGGTTCAGGCCATAGAGAAACACGTCATAAGCAGGTGGGATCATTTCACCATATGGAATGCAGGAAAGCAAGGCAGAAAACTCTACAGGTCATTATGCTCACAATCTAGAGAAAAGGTAAGGATGCCTTAAGACACTGACAACAAATTCTGAAATTTAACAGTGTAGGTCATCATAGTATTCAGTTTTTTTCTTAGACGGATTCATGTATTCATATACCAAACTTAACATATCTGACCAATTTCCCATTGGTTTGTTTTGTCCGTTTGAATAGGTAGCAGCCTTTTGTGATGTCGATGAGAAAAAGATCAACAAGGGATTTTACATTTATGAAGAATCGTCTGTGAGTAATAATTCTTCTAGTGTTTTCGTGCAATGCATATCTGAAATCTTGATATTTTGTATAGATATAGTCTATACATCTAGCAATGTTATATATCTTGTATCTATATTGGAGTCTTCAATTAAAAGTAAGTCAAGATGACTTTTCTTGTGGATGCATCACTGATCTAGAGCTGAATATTTTCTTAAATCTCAAAAATGAGAAGTCGAATTGCCTTTATCTTTGCATCGGAATAAAATATCGTCTATAGATTGTATATGATAAGGTTTTACCGTTGCAGGAGATGCCCAGACCCAAAGTGGCTATTGTTCATTTTACAAAGGCTTCCGCTCCCTTTATTATATGCATAAAGCAGGTACGCTTTAACAATCCTGGATTAAGAAATCAGCTCCCAAACACTAGTTAATTCAGTGACATTTTGAATACATTATATTTATAAACATCACAACTTATTGGATTTAAATACATTATTAGTATAGTATCCATGATTTAAATACATTATTAGTAGAGTATCCATGGGTGTATTCTTTAAATATTTAGTAAAGTATTTATATAAAGTAAAGAACGTGAGAAATTCAGAGAGTTCCACAAAGATGATTTTTGGACCATATTTATGTAATAAGTTTTCTTTTGCAGGATCTGACGGGAGGTGGATTTGAACAAAATTTGGCTTCATTGAATATCCGTGAAGGTGTGGACTATTTTCATTTCAATTAATATTGTGTAAATAAACCAAATGCTATATATTTACAAAAATATGTTTGTTTTCGTATATCTAGAGAGTCCTGAATAAGTTTCTTATATAGATCATAACCTGAAAATATTACCCTTAATCCTGAAAATATAACCCAACAGAATATGACAACACTCCTTACTATGCTGGTCTTAGCTTTATTTGTGACATAAACCACGCTGAATATTAAAGATATATCCGTCACTGTGAATCTAAACGATATTCGTCACACTGTGGCACGTATAAGGGTTTACAAAGTACACTACATTAGAATGTAATCATACTTTTAGACTCTGTCTTCGAAGCAGAGTCGAGGAATTTCTTGTAGGAAGAAACTTTACCAGTAAGATATATATAAGCACTCTTATGTAGAGAGAAATTACATACGTGGCAAATGCTTATCGTTCCAACCATGTCAATGGTTTCTGAGCTTCCTCATCTAGATGACATCTGAATTCCCATTCAGAAAGCAACACTGCCAATAGCACACTTGAAGAGCTATTGAAGAAGCAATACCGTTGTATGCAAATTTGCCTGCATACATTATCTTAGCTCAAATTTGGTTGAGTGCAGATTGCATTTGTTGCAACAAGTGAAAAGAAAGAAGTGTCTCACATTATTCCCATACCAATATCTGATGGTAAATTAGTGAAATAGGTGCTCAAGAAAAAGAAATGTGGAAAAAAACAAGAACATGTAGTTTCAATGGTGCATTGTTAAAGAACAGAAACGAGCTTTCATTCTAAAGCTCTAAACTCAAGTCTTGTTTTTTTTTCATTTTTCAAAAAAAGCAATTAGTTATGTCGACTTGCAACCAATTGTCAATGCGCCTTTGGTGCTATATGATGTTGTGTGGATGTTACACTCTGATAAACCCAAGAAGGTGGAGTCATCGTTTTACATGTCCAGTTTGCACCCAGAGGCGACACTGATGTCCGTCTTCCCGGTGCTGGAGGGACTGGGTTGTCTGTGGAAGCGGGCCGCCAGGCGGGTCTTCCTGGGGCTGTTCTGGTGCACCATGGAGGACGCACTGGTACTGGAGACGCCAATGGCCATTTCTGTATGGCGGCCTTCGGAAACGTTGGGATTGGTCAGCATCCTCCTCTCCAGCTCGGCATCTTTGACCATCCCCCGGAGGTCGTTGTTGTTGTCGTCCACTAAGGGGAAGCACTGCTGGAGGGGGCTGAGGGTCGGGGGCGGGGCCGACATACACAGATCCTTCAGCTTGACGCTAGCCTTCTCCAGGCTCATACCTGTGCTACTATCGGCCATCTCAGGGCACCCCGCCTCCAGGCTCTCACAGGTGATGGGCACAATGGGCGTCCTGCCCTGGAGGGGACCCGTCATCTGCTCCCCACAGGTAACATGCGAGTAGGCCGAGGGCGGGGGGTAAGGCGGCGGGGAGGAAGGACCACTGGCAATCACATACATCCCACCAGCAGGGGCTGAGCCAGGATAACCTCCAGGGTACTCCAGGGCGAATTTACCCTCCTGTACCCCCAAATCAGACCCCTGCTTCACTGAATCATAACCCTGGAGAGGTGCCGAAGTCACGTAGTAGTCGTGGCCGCGGTACTGGTCGTAGGAGACGTAGCCCTGGTAGGCCTCGTGGACGGGCACACACTGCGGGGGGAGGGCGAGGAACGGGTGGTCGGGGTAGGTGAAGCCGGGCCCGTGCAGGCCGTACTCGTTGGGGTAGGCCGCCTGACGCACGTCCTGCGGCAGGAACTGGGCCGCCATGTGCAGCATCTCAGACGACGGGGTCTTGGGCTCCTGACCAAGCTCGTCCCCATACTTTGAAAACATCTCTGCAAGAGAAAATTCCAATATAGTTGCTATGCATTCAATGTTCAAAATATCGCTTGAAAATGAGTCTGAGATGTAATCTCGCAAATTTCTACCAGCATTTCAGTATTTAAAATGTTCATCAACAGATGCATAGATCAATTTTTTATGCAGTACAATAAAGATGAAATTGCACAAATTATTTTTGCAGTGTCATAACAGATCACACCTTGCCTTGCCGTCGTTTCCACCCCATAGATTTGATCACAGTACTTTGTGCAAGCCAAAAACGGGTGTTGGTCTTGATATAGCTGGAAAAAATTGCTGAATAGACCTTAAACTCCAATACATCATTATCATCATAACAGATCATATTACATCAATATAATCCTCTCACCTGGGACAGGGATGTTGCCAGGGTCAAACGAGAGTTGGCGTTGTGCCTTGCACACCTTGTGTTTAGTAACCGCAGGGTCAGTCGCCTTTTCAACGCTAGCCTTTGTGTCACTCTCTGGTGGAGAGGCACTGTCCGTCGGGGAAAAGTCTGAAAAATAGGTATAAGCACTAAATCAACAGTCTTCAAGCAAGTGTGAAACTTTGAAGAACGTGTACATTGTAATGAAGCTGAATAGTTTTTAAGACGATGCCTCTGCAGATATTTCCAAACTGCTATGACCCACTGTGCGACTGTTCTTTGAAATCGCATGACATTTTTATGTGTTTTATACGATACTTATGCCCCTTTACAAAAATAAGCTCACATAGCAAGTCATTAACAGTACAAAGTTAAAAAATAAATAGCTGTTCACACGCTTTAGGGATAGAATTTGGGAAAAAAACATGAAAACATTTAGTTTACAGGTTAGAGCATTATGGTTCCATCTTACCATGTAACTCTGTTATCCCAGAGTCATTGGACGGTGATGTCACACAGACCCCATGACCGTGGATACTACAGGTGGAGTCTGTGCAGGGCTCGGTACACGGCTCGGTGTGGGGCTCGGTACACGGCTCCATGTCGGGGTCAGTGTCAGGCTCGGCACTGGCCTGCTGGCAGGGTACCATGGCTCCGATATTCACTGAAGGCTGCATGGGAGGTGCATTCTCATCTTCGGCTGTAATCGGAAAATAGAAACGGTCGTTTGTTTGCAGGTAGTATAAAATGCGCATCTGTCTGGGACGTCACTTTGACTCACACACAAAAAATTATAGGGAACAATATTGTAAGAGAGAAAGGGATCTTTCGTCACTGTCATTAAAATATTGCAAGTTTTAATGACTTGCGTTGATTTTTTTTTTGACGGGGTTTTACATTTAGCATGTAACGTCCTACATTAAAACCATCCAAGCAAGCTGTCCTCAAAGTTGATAAGTTTGAACAGAATGCATCTAGGGAAATGTCAAACAAAGAAAAAGTTTGCATCGCCATTACTTTGGCAACAAATATTATTCTGTGACAATTTGGATTGGCTTTCTTTATGAAGAATTAGGCAATGAATTTTCTTTTCCCGAGAAGATCTGCATATAGACTAGAAATCTGAAGATTGTCGGCCAGAAACTGGCCGATGTTGCATTGGTGGTTTTTAAATGTTATAAAAGGAGCATGTCATGATATACACCAGCCCAGTCGAATTTAAGAAAGGCCCCTGTCGCATATTTTTCTCCATGTCACATGTCCCCCTGGGACCCCCCCCCCCCCCCCCCCCCAACACCACCACCACCACAGCTCAGAACGCCAGAGCGCACGGACGGTGGTGACTGTGTTGGTCGGCCGACCGCACCACCAACCACCACCAGCCGCCACGACCAGAGCGACGCCCGGGCGACCAGAGGGGGCGGTCCTATTCTCGGATTCGGATATCCGGGCATTTGTAGGTGGTGCTATGGTCGGCTCCTTGACGACTGGTGCAAACAACAACGTAGCGACGTGTATTCTGATCTGTCAGGGCTTAGATAATGAGATACTGCGTTCATACCAGTAAAAATGAGCTAGTACTAGCTTGAAAGATAAGTTGTTATGTGAAGAGCACCAAAATATCTGTGTGAAACTATCATGTCGCAGGGGGAATTAGCATGTGCATAACCCCTCGCCACCTCTTTGTTTTCGGGAGGTGTGAGACCAGGGGGCCAGTAACAACACCTGGTCAAGACGGCCTACGTACCTCACCTACCAAACGGCCAGCATTCACACAGTCTGTTGGCACCTATTTTCGCGTTGCTGACCACAAATATTCATGTGACTTCATTTTATAACAAGAAGCACGAGCCTGGCCATCTAATAGCCTAGCTACCCAATCGGCGATCCCTGTATCTAGGGTTTGGACTCAATTTTTTATCATAATTTTAAATCAATACAAAATTTTGAAAATTTTCCTGGGCAAACAAAAAGAATAGGTGATTTTTTTTTTTTGTAGTTCTTACTGACCTCAAGGTCTAACACTTTGCATATTTACAAGATCACAGATTAATTCTTTTGTGGATCAATTCATGTAACTTTAAAATAACTCTATTTAATTTTCCTGGGTTACCAATTAAAGTTAGGAGATTTAAAAAATTGTGATAATTTTCTGGGTGCTTGGGCTTATGAAAAAGTAGAAACAAACCAACAAATTTCACATGTCAAAACCATGCAAAGTAGTTAGATAAGTAAACTGTATTGGTTGATTTGGTTGTTTCATCTAAGTTATTTTCAGTATACATGTTTACCAAAAGACCATTCACTAGGGTCATTGTTTGTATAAGATAAACAGTGTAAGCATCAGTAAAACACCCATGCCCAGAGGGCAACATGTGCTAGATTCACTAAGGTAATTGTTTGTATAAGATAAACAGTGTAAGCATCAGTAAAACACCCATGCCCCAGGGGCAACATGTGCCAGATCAATTGCCCCCAAGGGCATCATGTGCTAGATCAATTAACACACATGCCTTCCTAATTGTTGATAAACAGTCTGGGCCTTTGATCTACTGAAACCTGGAAATGCTAACATAAAAGCAGCAAGAACATTTAAATTCACTAACAAAAAAGGCTCATTTATCATGCTTAGAGAAAATAGTTTGTTTCAGTATGCCCAAGTTCAAACGTTGAAGTGTTTTCCAATAGTGCTTTAATGTTTTCAATAAAATTGTACAGTAAACTTTACCTCCGAATTTGGTGACAAAATGACATTACAGACAGCCAATACTATAGGAAAACCACTGTCCAAAAAGGTCTTTTGTGACATCACAACTGTTGCAAGTGACTTAAGGCCCAGTAAAAGGCTCCCGGAGGATCGCCTTTTAATAATTTAGATTATAGTTTGTGCTTCAATGACTTTGATATGATGCAAAATGGAACATTAATTCCCGTATTCATAGCGCGGGAAACAGTAACCAGGGAGTTGTATTCACCGGTTGCCACGTTATCACGTGACCGGAAGAACTAGTCTCGAATCCTAGAATACCTGAACATTCCACCCCTCCCCAGCCAGCCACCACTTGGCTATGCGGCTCGTCACGGCTGATTGAGCGCACGGACGGTGGTACAGGAGGGAGTCCTATTGGTCAATCATGATGACCAATGAGTGTACAGCTCCCATTAGGACCCCCCCCCCCCCCCCCCCCCCAAACACCACCACCACCACAGCTCAGAACGCCAGAGCGCACGGACGGTGGTGACTGTGTTGGTCGGCCGACCGCACCACCCACCACCACCAGCCGACAGGGAGGCACTGAGAGTAGTCTATAGGCATGATTGACAGGTAGGTCGTCAGCTGCAGTACTATAATAAGAGGGCCTGCCTGGTCATGGTTGCTTGGGCGCACGGACGGTGGTGTAGGAGGGAGTCCTATTGGTCAATCAGGTTGACCAATGAGTGTACAGCTGCTTGGGACAGCTGCACTGGGGGTCAGAGAGGGCACACCAATTAAACAATTAAACGGTCCACTGGTCCACAACAATAGACCCACTTCAAAAACGGACCTATACCTTGGTTGCATTGGTAACTTAACACTTATATGATCAATACTTATATGTACCAATGCAACAAAAAATGATCTTACCCTGAAACTCTGGTGTGAGCAGCACCAATCGTCGGTAGCCCTTTCCCCGAATGGTGGCCATGTGGGGGACGGCCTGGAGGAGGGCGCACACACTGGGGTAGCCGTAGGCCGGGGGGACCAGGGACACCCCGAAGTGTTGGGCATAGACGGCGTCAAAGTGCTGCAGGGCCAGCCGCCCCTTGTTGGCCTGCAGGACGGTGCGCACATCCCGGGCGAACATCTGTAGGGTGGTCAGTCTCACTGTGCTGTCCTTAGCCGGACCGCTCTCGGCTCCCTGAAATGGACCAGATAGATGTAGAAGTTTGCGCCTTCATGGGAAGCAAACTACATTTTAACTTTGTATACATTGGCACTGGTTTTTTTAAGCTATAAATCTTAATTTAAACGTATTAAGAAAATTATCATCTTCCTCGCAATCGTAATAACAGACGTATTCGAATCACAGCACATCTTTACAGTTACAAGACCTTTCAGTGGTTATCTGCACATCAGGGGGCAGGGTGGAAACAATCTGTACATTCCTGAAAGATCTAATGATTACACCAGGCCAAAATCGTATGGAGTTGTAATATTCAGGAAGAATGCACATATAATGGTTTTAATCAGCAGCACCTCTACTTATTGTGAGATTGGTAACAATTCTCTAGCTAGATTACCCTTAGATTTGGTTCTCTAATGTGACTCAACATGGTCCTTACATCGGTCTTTGGTGTTATCTGGAGGTACTCGTCCAGCTGCTGGAGTGACTCGGGGAGCAGCTCCGTCTTGAAGGTCTCCAGGTAGCCGACCCTCAGCTCCTCCAGGGTCATGGAGCCCTTGGGTTTGTCCATCAGGAGACGTAGTACCTGACAGGCCAACTTACGCTCCTCACTGTGGTCAACTAACTGGATGATGGCTCGACCACTGCTGTTTTCAATCTGGTAGAACACAAAATCAGTTTTCATAAACAGAGCAAATGCTTATATGAAGGTACAAGTTAATGCGATCAGGCTAAAACCAGGATGAATTTTATAGTGTTCTATGTTTATAACATTACGGTGCCATCCTTAGTCTTAAAACAGTGTGCCAAGAGTCATGTGTAATGTTCAAACTAAAATATTCTCGTCCATGCCGATGTAAGCATTGTATGTTCATTACTAACAATGACTAAGGACAAAATGCATAACCGTACAGGCATGAACTTGATAGAGGAAAAGTGAGCTTTCTACTGGGCCAATCCTGATGGAAGGCTACAGAATATACAAAAAATACATTGAGAAGGATGTATGGTTGTTGGGAGGAGGGGGGCAAACGTGTATCTACTGACCATTGCAGTGTTGGGTATGAGCTGTATCAGCTCACACACCGACGACACCCCAAAGTCCTGGAGACGCACGCTGTGTCCGTGGAAGCGCATGAAGGCGTTGAGAAACTCGGGTACGGGCAGCTCGGCCTCGGCACACGACCGGAGCAGGCCCGTCACCTGGTCCTCCAGTACGTGCACCAGCTCGCCCTCCGTCAGACACAGCATCTTGTCGTCGTCCTCGTCCTCTATCTGAGACAGGCAGAAAACATATCTTATTTATAGATACCAACGGACGCATGGGCTGGCTGCTGTGGTGATTTGGGGACTGATCGAAATGAGTGTTTTTTTATTGGTAGGATTTTAAGCTTTGAGAAAAATTGGCTACATTTCTTCAATTCTTTCAAAGTTTTTTTTAGCTTCCGTGTGGTCTTTGGGTTGATAGAACACTTGAGCTTTGAGAAAAAAAATTGGGTACATTTCCTTAATTCTTTCAAAGTTTTCAGCTTCCGTATGATGTACATGAAATACTTCAAGGTGGTAAACTACAACTGTATTGATCTTTAACTTTACAAGCATTGGCTATCGTGTAAATTAACATATTTTGACAAAGGACCAATTTTTCTGTCAAATAAATAGATATAAAATTAGTTAATGAGTGCTGACAAATAGACATACCTTAAGAATGTGGGGGATGGACTCAAAGAGCTCTATGAGTTTGGTAAAGCCGTAGTCGGCCACACGGCACTGTTTCCCGAAGTGGTGGTGGTAGGCGGGAATGAACTTGTTGAAGGGCATGCGGCACTGAGGGGAGTGACGGAGTAGATCCACCACCTCCACAGCGAACTGTTTCGTTCTCTCAGCCTCCTCCAGGGTTTGTTCTGTCATCAAAACACAGTAAAAAAATGTAGCAGGTACATACCACTGTGTATCATAGACCGGGGGCCAGGTAACCTTTAAAATGCCTCGAATTGTATCTAGTTAAGATTTTGTCAGCGCCCTTACCACCGAATATTAATTTCAAAATTCCTGTGATACTTTTGATAAATAAGATTTATTCAAAAAACAAATTACCTCGCCTGGGAATGAGAATCACCATCTTTTGTCCAACACCCTGCACCTACAAAATCATCAGTGGTAACATTAGTGACAGCAAGAAAATAAGGTGGGCACAGCAATTTCGGGTTGGGAACAAATTTATTTCAAGATCAACGATTTGAACGGGGTAATGTTCTAAGATATATATCACACAGCGATGTTAAGTTTTAACTTTCTGCAAAAATATATAGAATAAGTTGGAGATGTTCCTTTATAAGATCAAATATGAAGCAATACCCTTAGACTTAGAGCTCTTTATCACACAAATAGTTGAATGTTACGAGCAAAGGGAACTAAAGAAAAGAAGTATTTTACGAGAATACCCTAAGAGGAACGGTACAGGGTGATTGTCCCATACTTACCAGCACAGTAGACTCTGGCACCTCACTAAGAATGTCCTCAATGTAACACACGCCGTAGTCTGTGATGTCAAACGCTTTACAAATCACCTTATCTGAAACAAGGAGTACAATCAGGTTCCGAACATTCAGTAGACTGTCAGAATTAGACATGTAATTTTTGTACAACGCACAAAGAATGAATAGTAGAAGATCAGTGAGCCTGATTTTTTGTGAGTTTTGCTTAAGATCACAATTTTAATTCAGGCGAAATGAAAGAGTTTTAAGGAAATTTGTCCCTCTATGAGCTTTATGACAGAAAGATTATTTGTAGTCATACGTTTCTCCTTAGTATGCCGTCTTATACTTTTGTAAGAACTACAACAGCACATGTATGTACTAAATTAAAATAAAATTGATGTAGTCGAAGGCAACACGTACTGTAGACGATGGGCATGTCCATGATGTTGATCTGCTTGCTGGCCTGAGACTTGAGCACCCTGAGCAGGTCTGCCGTGAACCGTTTGACCTGGGTGCGGTGGGACAGGGTGACGAACCGACGACTGCCACTACCGATGATCTGAACCGGGAAAGGGGGAAATTCAAACTAATTATTACTAAGTGTATGGAACTGGACGCCACTGTATGGCTACTAAACATAGATGCCATGACGACTACTTTAATAATTTTTGCCTTGAGTCTTGAGCTCTAGTGGTGGCAAATTTCGGAAAAGTAGGAAGAGCATTTTCTCCGTATTACTTTGGGGTAGAAATATGATATGCACATTGTACTCAGACCTTAAATTTCGATTGGTTTCGACCTGGTGCACTTTGAAAAATTAAGCAAAGGTAGGGTTAGATAAACCACTGGGCAAAATATAGTGATAAGGCTAGTAGGAAGGGTGAACTGAACACATTTACTTTTCAGGAGGAAAGGTGCACCTACCTGTACAACATGAGGAATGGCCTCAAAGAGTTCCATCAGTTTAGTATAGCCGTAATCGGCCACTCGGCACTGCCGTCCGAAGTGGTGGTGGTAGGCGGGGATGAACTTGGAGAAGGACATGCGGCACTGAGGGGTGTGTTTGAGAAGGTCCACCACCTCCCGACTGAACTGGGATAACTGCTGAGTCATCAAAGGGCTGCAGGTACGACCTAGGTCTGTGTCGGGAAATGAGAATACCGGTTTTAAAGCCAGATGATGGCTTGGTATTGGTACTTTGACGAAGAATTGACGAAAGAGTTTTGAAGTTTGTATTGAATCAAAAATATGATTTAGATAGAACAATAGTTGTTAGAATATAACAGTGCCCATAGATTGACGTTTGAGTCGCATGCCTTTTCCACAAAAGTATGTTTTGAATGAGAATATTTTTGTTAGATGGCTGGAAAGGTTTTCTAAAACACAGTTATCAAAATACCTTATAATACAGATAACTGCATGGAAATGAATACTGTTATAATTGTGATACATATAAATGACAAGCAAAAATTGACAACTGGTGCTGGGGTAATATGTAGTTATCATTTTAGTGCCACCTACCTTGGCTCGGTGGAGGCTTGTTTTCTGCCCATTGGATCTTTTTGACTCCCGATTTCGTGATGGCCACTTTAACTCCTGGCACACAGCTGATGAGGTGTTCTAGTGGGACGCCTCCGTCCAGACTGACGGGCAAGGAGCGGAACTCGTTCTCATAGCACGACTGAAAACTACAGTTTAACAACAATATATATTCGTTCATGTACATATATATGCTAGCTTTTCGTGCGAGCCTTCAAGACCATGCTCTTGTAATTATTGTAGTGTTTTCAGATTGCCTAATTTTCAAAAAGTAATATTTAAAAATTCGTTAAATTTCTGGTGAGGATGACCCATTACTTAAATAAAAAAATCATGTCAGGCTATAAATAATGCAATAAGTAAGCCAGTTGATATTTTACCAGCGCATAACCGTCAATCCATGTACTACTTACGCACAAAAAACACCATGCTAAATTCCCACTTTTACTATACTACTCACAGACGGGTCAAAAATACCCCGACACATCTTCCTCAAGTAAAGGGACGATACAACATTCTATATTCCCTTTACCTCATGAGTGGCATACTGCCATCATGGGTCTGTAGCAGTGTGTGTACTTGAGCCGAGAAGCTTT
Source organism: Lepidonotus clava (assembly GCA_936440205.1). Lineage (NCBI taxonomy): Eukaryota > Metazoa > Annelida > Polychaeta > Phyllodocida > Polynoidae > Lepidonotus > Lepidonotus clava. Next base: position 30,541,362 of record OW387135.1, read on the forward strand.
TGAGCTGCAGGACGACATTGGGTAGGCAGGCCGAGTCGAGGGCGGCCACGTACCCCGCGCTGCCCTCACTGCAGTGGGTCTTACACACCGGAGACTCTAGTTCCTCCATCTGTGGGATTATCCAGGATTAATTAGAATATGTATTATATGATAAGGCGACGAAAGTTTTTCTAAAATTTGTGAAAGGTACATCTTGATCGGATCCATAAAAGGAAAAATTTCAAAAATTATGATTTAAAAAAAGATATTACCAACGAATATACATAAAACGAAAACTGTGGTTTTAAATAATAAGAGGTGCCTCCGTTCAACTAACTTGCAATTGTGTATTGTCCACGGGATTATATGCCTATGGAATCCTATGCCTTACCTCGGGCTCGCTGCCGTCACTGGCAGCAGAGCTCATCGTCCCGGGTACCAGTAGCGCCACGGTTCGGCCGGTGCCCCCCTGCTCCTCGATCTCGATGGTGTCCCTCATACGGTACAGCTCGGACACACTGATCCCACGGTGGTACCTGGGGAGAGCACACAGGGGTATGTGGAGTACAGCAAAGGTCGAGGTGTGTTTTAATATATAGATACCAAAAAGCGTCTGTACAGAAGTATTTTTTTGTAAAACCAAGAGTATGATATATAAATTAAACAATGATATTGACACTTATTAAATTGACAGAGCGACATGGGTATTAACGACATGACAGAAGATACATTGTATTATAGTAGCACCATCGGACATGAAATTTGCATTGAATGTGTCTGTTGATTGCAATAACTTACCGTTTTTCAAACATTTCTATGAATTTAAAGAGTGGGAGTATGCTTCCTGTTACTTCTTTCAGTAGGGCCACGACTTCTGACCTGTAGTTAAGTAATTTAAAAATATTAGACACACAACGGATTATAAGTAATAACAAAAGTTTTGCGGCTAAAGAATAAAGTTCTTCAAACGTTAATTTATGATAAGATACAAGTGCGTAAATAGCATGTTCCAATTTTTCTGAAATGATAATGATATAAATGTATTATCAAATGTAAAACCTCACTTTTCTAAAAATTCAGTACCGTTAAATTTACCAGATTTCAATTGCTACAAATTGAATAAACAAGGCCGACATTTTTTTTTAGTACTAGGGAGGGCATGGCTTGCTTTCCTACAGATTACTTAGTTGCTCTCCTCGAATTTATAATTTCATAAAGGAGGATCCAGTTGGTAACTCTAGACCATGCGCAAGCTCGTACAATTTCTATTAAAGAAATTCCGAGGCTAAACAACAACAAAAAGCGATTGGGATGTTTGACCCGACCTGGAGTTGGCGGCAGTGGAGTTGGTCTCATGGTTGATGAGTGACACGTGGATCCTCTTGTAGCCGATCTTCTTACGGTGGAACTGGGAGATGGCATAGCGGGCCTCGTCCGTGGAGGCCACCTGGATGTAGGCCACGTTGGTGTTGTCCGCCTGGGTCTGAATGTAGGCACTCAGCACCTGAGGTACAGGAACAATTTATTTTGTGTATTGCTTGCAAAATCGAGGTATTGCAGTTTGATGCACTGTAACCTGAGAACATGAAATATTTTGAGCTCTTTTCACATCAAATGTATTAGCACCGTGGATATTGTTTAAGTACTAGACTTCCTTGGTACTTTTTAATGTTTTGGTATGTGACCATTAAGAAATGTTCAGATTGACCATATCGCTGCAAGCAAGCATCAAGTTTCCAAAGGATTCAGTTAACTGCATATTTTTATCATTAAATTTCTCCATGCCATTGTCCTTGTTTCCTTATGTAATTTTTAAACATCCTCTGTATTATCTTAAAAAACTGGTTATTTGGTATCAATATTCCTTAAATGAATAATTTGATTTCGGGTACTTACCTGTACGTGTTGTTGGAACTCGGCGGTGAGGATCTTCTTCCACTCGCGGGCTGAGATGTTGTAGTCGAGGTTGGAGACCATGAGTTGTACGGCCCCGCGTGGTCCGCCCATCATCATGGGACCCCCCTCCTGGGGCCCGTCCCCCTCTCCTGGGCCTCGAACCACCCCGTCCCCACACAGGTCAGACACGTAGAGCATCTTAGTGGGCGACGGCCCCGCCTGGAAGAAGCTCCTCGAGCCGTTCCAGAAAGGAGGGTTTGGTCTGTACCCGCCCCCACCCATGGCGCCCCAGCTCGGGTAGCCCATGCCGTGGGGGCGCGGGGCGGCCGGCCGGGAGGCTCCAGGGGTACGGCGGAAACTAGGGCTGCGGCGCCGACCGTCGTTGTGACCGTTCGGGGAGTTGAACCTCCAGGGCAGCTTGTTAGGGCCTCCTCCTGCGTGTCTCGGCGAGTCGTCCTCCCCCTCCATGCGCACCTCCCTCTTCTTGGGCGTCTCAACCACTGGGCCTGCACCCCCGCCACTGCCGTCTACTCCAGTAGTGGGGGAGTCCTCCTGGAAGAATTGCTGCTGGAGAAAAAGCACCTCTCGCGTACTTTTCTGGTCGCGGGTGAACTTGCTCACCACCTCCCTTAGCGCCGACCCCTCTGGAGGTGCCTCCTCTGGTTTCTTCCCGTTCACACCACTTCTATCGCTCTTAGAATCTACCCCGTCCTCCCCAGCCTTTACCCCCTCCTTGGTCTCCACCCAGGCTTTGCCGTCCTCCTGCACCTCCTGGAGGCCGTCCCGCTGGTGGGGGTGTTCGTCCAGGCACGACTGGAGGAACTGGACGGTGTTGGAGGAGGCGGACGAGGACCCTGAGGACAGGGCGGGCCCGTCGGCGGGTTGGGGCACGGCGGCCCGTCTCCTGGAGGGGAAGGCAGCCGACAGGGCCGAGCCGTACCTGCCCGACGACTGCTGACCCCCCGTCGGTTTGGCGCGGATGGGACGAGGCTTGCGGCCGCCATCCCGCTGGACAACTATATTTGATATAATATTGTATAAACTAGAAATATTGATATCGTGAATTTTGATTTTTAAAGCAAAATAATAATTTCAAATATTTAATAAGAAAAAAATAGAAGAAAAAAGACACGAGTCGTTTGAGTTCCTAACTCTCTGAAACCTAACACTAATAAGAAAAAAAGAGAAGAAAAAAGACACGAGTCGTTGGAGTTCCTGTCTGAAACCTAACACTTACGATGAATATGAATCTTTTCATTATTACAGAATACTATTAAAGTACATTTTCTTGTGTGTCAATTGTTTCAGTCGAGGGTGATTTATATGAATTCGTATATTTAGATAACTTAATAATTATTTCAAGTATTATTTCAAACCATAAAATTTGCGACGCTTTTAAAGACATTTTTTGACACAGAGGCAGTCGAGAAGTATTACAGCGGTTCTAAATTTTCAACAAAGTTCATTTGGATCAATCGAATAGCGATCTTACAAATCGTAATAAAAGTATTAGCTTCATGTCTTGAGATACACTCATTTAGTGTAACAATGCACATAAGTTAATTGATAAAATCAAAAGTAAACACACCAAAAGGGTTCAAATTGTAAAACAAAAAAGACGTTAGGGTCAGACATTTTGGAAACTTATACACCTGGTACGCAACGTCAGAATTATCACACTGAAATGACGATTTCTACTCACCTACAGTAGACATGGTATCCTCTGTAGGAATATTCACCCTACCAAGTAAACATCACACGCTATGTCGCCCTCATGAGGTTCGGTCCCCTGCGTCTGTCTAGAATCCAGGTGAATCTCCCCTTACCGGTGACCACCATAGCAGAGCACAGGTCAGGGAGTGCCACCTGCTCTACACCACCCTCTCACCTGAACGGCCCCAGCCCAACTGACCCCAACGGCCACAGGTCAGGTCCAAACTGGACGACTACCGCGCAATCAGTGATTGGTCACGCGTGGGGCTCTACTGGAGAATTTGGATTGGGTTCAATGATCCGCGACGGGTTCTAAATAAAGAACGCGCCATCGGCAGCAAGGTTCAAAGGAGTGGGCTACAAGGCAGTGAAGTCTATATATAGTGCGCACTTAACTGAGTCACAATCAAGATGCCTTTTCATTCATGTGTTGTCACAAGAGGTACGAGTGCATGGCTTATATCCAATACATGCAATAGAAATCAAATAAAAGATCGACATGGGTGGAATTAAATGGTTCACTACAATTAACCATTTGTTATTCATTAGAAAGAAATTGAAGCGCAATTTCTTTTGTTTTTAGTAAGTCATTTGAAGGCCCTAATAATAGTAATTGGTTTGAATATCATTAAAATATTTTATAGTATATTTTTTTCAAACGGATTTCCTAAGTCGATTCATAATCAAGCGACAATCGCTTTTATCTAGACTCATTTTTCTCTTTCACCCTGTAGGCTGGAAATACAAGATAAATCCAAGCTCATGTTTTGTGTTTTTATTGTGATCCCTTGTCCAAAGCAGCAGTGTAAAAGCAACCATACGACATGAGCTGAACAAAAGTAGTATAATCCATGTGTCTGGTCGGTTAAAACAAAGTTGTATTTTGCGTATGCTGTTTTGAAGCACATTAATACACCCATTACTTCAATCTTATCAATTTTCCTGTATTACTTTATTAGGGCTCAACATTAAGGATTCCCAGCCTGACTAGGGCAGGTATATCTTGGTGTAAACATAAGTGGAATCTGACACATCATATCAATTCATTAAAACGACTTTTTCACATTTTGGCAGGTATACATTTGAATCGGAAAGGTAAAATCTGAGTTGCACGTGGCCAGGGGTAGCCATCGTGAAACCCTAAATGTTGAGCACTGCTAAGTTACTATTGGTATGTGAAGATTGGAAGCTGGCACGTGTATATTAGATTACTGATCCATCAGTGATCATCATTTTCACTATAATGGTCTGGCACGTATCATTGCTCTAAGAGTCACATAAGATATCTATGATATACTTCATCTATCTATTTACATGATCACAGTTACTCATTTTAACTATGTTATCTGCAGTATTACAAATAGGACATTTATTTTAGAATATAAGATGGGGCATGGAATGCCATTCGGTTTTACTAAGTTGTAAATAAACCTCCCGATTTTTGATCCCGAACCAAGAATGCCCTTTTTTTCAAGTTCACTCCACAAAGTGCTAGGGAACTATGTGTGAGCATATCAGGTTATTGGAAATCCTATATTTCGTATTACCAAAACAAATAAACCTCCCAATAATATTCATGTAATCTTGTTGCACAAAGCTTCTCTAATATTTTGCGCTGCAAATATATATGCAAAAATCACACACATATTACTACCCATTTCACATCTAATAATTGGTTTTCAGCAAAGCTGGGAATTGGTTGTTTCCGACTATGTGTGCAATGAAATCGCGGGCGCTGTCTAAAGTGTCTGGATCAACGTCGTCAAGCAAGTTGACTTTGGGGCAGAAGAAGTGGGACAGGTTCCGCGCCCGGAGGTATTCCTCCAGTACCTTGAGGGTGTCGAGGAAGCGCTCTGACAGCTCCTCCTGGTGCCAGCCGTCCTCAGAGGTCAGACAGTGCATGACGATGGTCCTGACGGAGTAGGGGGTTAACATGGCCAGCTGGGCGGGGTGGTTGAGACGCACTGCCTCCAGTAACTTCAGACACATCAACTGACACCCAGTGCTCAACTCAACATCCCCGGTCTCATCGGTCACCTTAGCGGAGACCTTCTCTGACTCGGTCTCGAAGACCCTCTGTGACTTGGTCTCGGTCACCTTCTCCTCGGTCTCGGTGACCATCTCCGGCCCGGTCTCGCTGACCTTCTCCTCGGTCTCGGTGACTGTCTCTGACTCGGTCTCACTGCCCGCCGCCTCAGCCGACTCCTCATCACTGTCGGCCAACTCTTTGGGCACGGTGCCCTCCGGGGAGGAGGCACTCGGCCTCCAGGACGTGAGTAGTTTGAGTTCTTCTTCGGCGAAGGACTGCATCCACAGGTTGTCGTAGCAGGGGTTTCTGGGGGTACGCGCTGCGTGGGTGGTGGCCAGCACCTGCGTTCCCTCCAGCTTAACTCCGGGGATAAGTTCAACGGTCAACGTCTTCTTCTCCATATCCTCCTCTCCGTACTGCACGTATAGTTTAACGTTGGGGCCTATCACCCCTGATTGGATCTTGTGACAACTCCGCCAGTTATTCACTCTGTTGGTCAGGTCCAGGAATGCAGTTTTCACCCGTTGGGGCGATAGGTACTCTCCGATCAGGTATTTGTCATAGGGGGTCGTCCCGCGGGAGAAAAACTCCAGGTGGGTGCGTTTGACCATCTGATAGCCATGAGCGGCCAGGAGGGTCTGACCGGCGTCCACCAGCTCCCACAGCTTGGGGTCCAGCGCCAGTTGGAGGGTGACCTGGAAGTAGTCGGGTCGGATTACATTCAAATTCTCCGCACTAGGACCGCTATGCACTAGTCCGCCCAGCTTCATCCCCGGCATCAGCTCGGCCAGCACGTAGCGAAAACTCTCCATGACGTCGTCGACGACGGTGAGGGCCAGCTGCTGCTCCATCTCGGGGATGTCCACGTAGCTGGAGTAGTAGTCGAGCAGGCTGTCGTGCAGGCTGGCCGCGCTCAGGGAGGACGACGCGCCGTCACTCTGCGGACTCAGGAGGTTATCTCCTCCAGGGTGTCCGGAGAGCAGCAGCAGGGACGGCTCGTCATCTGTCACCCCCTCATAGGGCTCCGACAGGTCGGCCCGCCTCCTCCGACCAGGGTCGAAGTCCTCTTCCTTGCCCTCCTTTTTAGGTGAGCCCTTCTCGTCAAGTTTCTCTGCTGCAAGGTAGTCGTAGAGTTTCTTGGCTCCATATAGCAAAGCCGCCCCAGCCAAGGCGCCACCAGCAAAGACAAGGGATGCAGTGAGGCCTTCTACCTTTGGTGTGTTACGAGAGTCTTTACCCTTCTTGTTGTTACCTCCGCCGGTCGCCATTTTTGACCTGGAAAGAGAGAAAACATAATATTCCTTCATTAAGAGAAAACGAAATCTAATGCCATCACATATCCAATGCATATTATTTCTTTATAATGGGGTTTCCGTAGAAAAATGTTGTTATGGCAATACGTTCAATTTACAGTTAACAATTTACAGCCTCTTAGAATGTATCATTCTAGATGTTTTTTTCCTAGTATTTACCAGTTAGGTTAGTCCCTTGCATTGCTACTCACATATAGATGAAATACAAATATTTGCTTTCTAACTGTGGAGAATTATTTTTGAAAACAACTTAGGAAGAATCTAATGTATACAAACATATATGCAGAATGAAAAAGTATTCAACAATAGTTTTTCATAATGTTAAACCAGAAATTATGCCAATAGAAACTTAGGCCTTATGACTGGTTGACATGCTGGTCTGCAGGTAAAACAAAGGAAATATGATATCTATGTTGGCAGAAATTGGATTCAAAAATCCGGGATGCAACTATAGTGCAGTTGGACAAGGGCTATTGAAACTAACCATGAATGTTCAGTACAATATCTCCTAACCCCCTAGACATTTCTGAGAAAACGAGGACCAAAATTAATTAAAAAAAAAAATCCTAAGAAGCTTCGATGTTCCCATCTTGCTTAATTGAAAAAATGATTGAACAGCATCAGCAACCAGCAGCCTCAAAAAAGGGCACCGAATGTAGGTTGCTTGCTTCCCACCTCCAAAAAATGGTATTGCCATAATTAGGACCAGGGCTTGATAAATCGCATGTCCAGTAAACTGGAGAAATCATAAAAGTGTGCTAAAGGCAACTAAATTTAGCTTGCGACCAGTACAATGCAATTTTGTGTAGAATCCTCCATAAGACAGATAGCTGATTTTCAGTATCTTAATGACCTGCAGGCAATTTTGGACTGATTTACGGGAAGTGCTGGCTGGTCAGAATTGCAGACTATGGGAGTTCTCATAGTAAAGGCACGTGACAAACGGGTAACCTGCTGATTAAGTAGAACTTGGGCAGGGCTAGCCATTTGTCAGACCAATCTCGAGGGATTACTGTCAACATATTCTATTCTGGTGTGAAATGACAAAGGGGAATAATGAGTAAGTCTGTAAGAGCAGGGGGTATATATCCTGAATACTCCCTGCCCTGTGGGGGAGACATACGTAGACACCACAAGGAATGGCTAATATCACAATGGTACTCCTAGATGCCCATCTTCGGCTGAGAATTTATTGGAAGGTTCCAATGATACAACCAACCAGCACAAGCCACAATCAATAACTGAACATCTCAGTACCCTCAGACGCAGAGTGCAGTCTGTATTCACGGATGTCAAGTTACTGCTTTACCTATTACATCACTTAAATATTGTAGGACCACCTGGTATTTCCACTTGGACATGCTAATTAAAGACTAGAAAACTATCTCAGTAAGTGACTGTTCCTTTGGGCTAAGTGCGGAGCTAGCTTGGCCATAACAGTGTATCCCAAAAACCGCCGGACATCCGGACATGTCCAGCAGTTTTCAATCAATGTCCGATGTTTTATCCTTTGACATCGGACATTTTGTCCGACAGTTTTCATACTTTCTTCCCTTTACAAAAATAATATTTTACCTTTTTTTTCTGCTGAATTCTACAATATATTTATTTGATGATAACATGTCCGGTTTAGCAAAAAAATGTCCGATGTATGCCCTGTAACCCTTGGACAATTTGTGCGCCACTTCAGAAACTTTTTGGGATACACTGCCATAATCATTGGAAACATCTGCCACAGCAGCTTCCCCAAGATCAATGTTATTCAGATTGAATAATCTTATAAACAAAAAAACAAAGAGCAAAGCTTGCGGCACATGAAAAATAAACCAAACCAACAATATGTGTTCTTTTGATGTAGATCTAGACAACATTATTAGTCTATTTATCATAATATGCAATGGATTATATCAAGCCATATATTGAGCTATGAGGTTTAACTTTGATATTATTCATAGGGAGTATTTACGTTGTCTCCTTTAACTCATTAGTTCGTTAGTTATGCTAGTTCAAGTCAGTCTTCTGTCCTTAGACCACGAATCAGCTCCGGATGTAGCTTGATCATCAAGAGTTGACAAGAACACTCATGTGAAAGGATGTTGTTTATTGTTTGTCCAAGACATATAATATATAATGTCACCAACTTCCCGTTAACATTAACTTATACCAGTCCTTAGGCAAGTCCACTCAGCTCTTTCAACCAAAACACTCCTGGACAAAGTCATGCTTATCTGCAGAGCTCCTTCTAATGTCCAGCCTTCCAGCCTACTAACATGAGGTCTTCACTAAGTCTAAAGTTAGCTGATGGTTTGAACATCTCTGAATCTGCTGCACTCCAGTCTCATTCGCTGTCCAGCTTATGGACTTAGCTCCCCCTTCTCCTTGCAGTCGTAGAGATTCACTGCCTACAGCCTAGTGCTAGTTTTTATACATCTTTTACATATTAATTGGGCCTAAGCTAGGACTAACACCACGTCAGTACAATTCTATTTTGAATAATGACTAATGTAACAAGTAAATAAACTAGCTTACTGAGTTACTCAGTGACCAGATTTTATTGTATGGTGCCGTACCGATCACATAACCATAAATATTGAACAGCCTTCGTAAACACAAGGTCTCTGAAGTGAACTGAAGATAAACTAAGTAACTTCAAAGTCAGTAGGCCCATATACACAGGGATGGACATAAGTCTAAAAATCCAGGGGCCAGTCGGGCCCCCAGCTTTCCAAATCTAGGGGCCCGCACCAAAATCTAGGGCCCTCACACATATATATAATCAGATTTTATTTGAAAACCTTATGTTTTATTGTAAAATATATAGAAATCTGTAATTGTTATCCAAGATTTTCTAGACTAGGGGCCAGTCGGGCCCCTTGGCCAGAAAATCTAGGGGCCCGGCCTGTTTTTAAGGGCCTCGGGCCCCGGGCCCGTGGTTCAGTCCACCCCTGATACATACTTATGTTATCTCTATCATATGCCTTCGCTTGGGGCTGGGCTTCGAAGGCGAAGCCGAAGTCGAAGGTGAACATTCTACGATGACATCTACGTCTTCGGAAAAACGATGAGAAATGGACGTTTCTCACCAAACCGTATGATAACTTACCGGTTCTTATGTCCTTGATTTCTCCGTTGATATGTGGTCTAGTGCTGGCATTCCTATGTTGGCATTAAATACGTGAATTGTGAAAAAAGTCACTGACACAATCACTTTGCTGTCCCCGAAAATCAAAAGGGATTCCCCAATGCTGGTTCCCGGTCACTTGACTGAAATCGCTGGAGACCAGCGGCAGGGATTCCCCTGCCCCGATGACGTCACAACCAAGAAAAGGAAACAAGATGGCGGGGACAGGAGTGCTTCCTTTCGTCCGAGGAATAGATTTCACCAGAAATGACTTCGCAGTGAGTTTTAAAGACATTCTTTCTCTAAGTACACGTCAATATTATAATAGGGAATGCATGTGATCGCATATCAAGTGATTTTCTCGACACTTAGTGCGCTTAAAGTTGCGAAGTGCGTGGTTAAAAACTTTGTTTTTCCGACGGTTCTTACCTCTTCTCTTGCCCTCGACAGGTACCCCCCAACGATCGGTCCTGGAGTTCATCATAAAAGTTATTAGAGCCTTTTTGCTACACACCCTTGTCTCATTCCTCGATCACCCATGGCCCATGTAATACCATATCCATGCAATCAAATTTATCGGGGTACGGATGGGGGAACTTAGTTCCGTGTGGGTTGCAAAAACTCTAATTTTTATCATTTCACATAAACTTGGAAGAATCGATATGATCTTATTTAAACACATTTCTTTTACACAATCAATATTTTAAGCAGAATATAGCCAAACGTAAACCAAGGTCCAAGGCCAATGCCATCCCATAGGCTAGACATGCTCATATAACTTTTAAGTTAACGTTGTGTTGTAGATCCAGACTATATTATATAGGCCTAGGTTTCCTGCCCAGCGCATCAGGCAGGTTCAGGGTCATTTAGTCTGATTGAATACAATGGTTTCAGGTTTGGAGGCATATGATGAACATGAAGAAAGTTCTACATTTGATTCCATCAAACAAAACAAAAAAAATCTAATGTTGTAGACAAATCAGCATAATTGATTTAGATATCTAATTCTTTAATGAGAGGAGCCAGTGAAATATCAATTTTGGTTATTTTACACATCATGTATTAAAATTTCTGCTAAAATAAGATAGTGATATAAAGGTAACACCTTAGGGCATGCATAATGGTTGACAGTTTCTACCGTTTCTTATAAAAACTAACGCAGGAAATTACTGCATCACAGAAAATCACATCTATTAACCTGTTTACAAAGTTTGCTATGAATATGTTCGGCTCTTATTCTTTACCAGCAAGTTAAATATAACTGATATTTTGTGACAATAGACAGTCCAGGAGTATCAACACAGTGGTGTTCCACTTCCAGCAACCCAGGCTCCAATCGTATTAAGTAACAATATGCCCGACAAAATATGATATCTTGTGTGGACAGTTAAATTATCAGTAAATTCTTTTAAGAAATCATGTTTAATTTTATAGCGTAATAAAACCTCTAAATGATTAAAGTCTACAGTGACTTTGTTTGAAATATGTTTTAAAGTATACCATAAAGTAATATTATCTACCAATAAAACCATACTATTAGGATATTTATGCACATATGATTAGAAATAGAATACGTGCATGCTGATTAATGTTAATTATATCTTAACGGATAAAATGAAGTCAACTTAAAACTTCCTAAATTAGGCCATCTTTTAAAGAAAGAGAATAATGAAACAGGTAAAGTAAAAACCATAATGAGTACAATGTGAATTACAATAGATTGAAAGACAAGTAGAACTGACTTGGGAGTTAATTTCATTATTACATCTTTCGGTTGTTTTGCACTGTTTCCAGGGTGGATCCCAAGTCTATGGTCAGCGAACACAGGTATTAAAATATGAGCATTATTGCTGACGCTACAGTAACCAGCTGAAACAATTATTCGTTGTTGTACAGATGATTGCATTGGGGAAAGGTAGCGAAATTCGTCTTCAGGTCTGCTACCTCTGTACTGTAGGCTTTAACTTTTGTTCATGCTTCCTCATTGACTCCAAGATGATTCTATAATCACTATACATGTATCTTGGATTGTGCCACTTAGCAGTTTATGTTTTTCTCAAGAGCATTGCACTAAGATTTTTGGATTTCAGAGATTTTTAGTGCGGATATATGTAAATAAAAGTAGTTGTTCCTCCTGCCTATCTAGGTGTCGATGTTCTTCAAACGGTTAATTTGCATTTCCATGTCCTGTTACATTGTAATTCTGTAGTCGTTTTAATGTGATATGAAATCATTGGAATGCCTTGTTAAAATAGTTTCAGACACGTGTAGTTACTTGCAAAAATTACATATTGTTTGCGTTTCTAGAGTGCTTTATCATTGTGCTGTCGATGTTTTTTCATTTTGTTTCTTTACTGAACGTTTTATTGATTTCATGTGCTATGCATTCTGTTCCTAGCCCATACGTATAAAATTGGGTGGGTCAAGTACCCACTATTATGGAGTAAGTAGTCATATGCCATTGTGTCAAGAGGTCTTTCGCCTTTTATCTTCATATGTTCAGTATTCAAACTTCTACTTTCTCAATCTTTTGTTTTTTGTCACTTAATACATGAAACATAATTTTCCAATTAAAACTCGTTGATACTAACATTTCACATCTCGGTAATGTCTATCAATGAATTATTCCATATATCCCCGGTTATATGAAAATAATTTTGTTTCCTTAGTTTTTGCATATATAGTTCTTTCATTCTTATAACATAATTTGAAATTCCTTAAAGACACAATGGCGTCGAAAGAGTGAGCATTTGTATGTCCAGAGTGTGATCCAGCCTTCAAAAGTAATAATGTAATCAGTTTGTATGTATTGACCCACATGTATTCCCAGAAACCAATAGCCCACCTTAAACTCAGTTTGCTCCCATCAAACTCCACCAATTCAAGTGGTCGTCGTAATGGGAAATATACATGTATAACCAGATGTTTTATTCCATTTTTTTTAAAGTTTTTTTTCCAACATGCATAGTAGATGCATTAACCAATAGATATTTTGAACTATAGATTTGCGTTATAACAAGACAGTTGTCACAGTCTAGAACATACACTCCTGCATCAGAGCCTTTTGCTCAACTCTATATAATGACCTGATCTGTCCTATGGCGATGTACACAGATTTCTAGTTATGCGTTCTGTGTGTACATATATGACTTTTGCGGAATGACCGCAGGTAGTTTTACTCTAATATGCACGATGAAGAAGAGTGCTCCCAGTCTGGAGATCTTATAACTAATTTAATATGTGCTAAAAATGCTGCCCTTCGCAATATCATTTCTTTCAGATTTTACAGCGAATTATTTTTGTCACATATTAAATCACATATAATTATACTGGGTGTTCGTGAACAGGTAGTTAGCTTTAATAAGGGAGCGACTTTTTTTTGTTTACCTGCATACATACTATACTTTTCCCTCCCACTTTGCATACTGACGTATAGCATCCGCTCTGGATAGAGATGCGTCATTAATTGCTTATTTAACAAGTCCAGAGGCAGATGATTGGTTTTCTTGCATGGATTATGCTGTCTGGCTTCACTTACACTACTTCGATCATGGGACGTGCAACGTTCAAAACAGCCAAGACTTTTTAGCTATGTTTTTTTTCTAAAAGTTTTCTAAGTAAGCTAATTTTACCAGCATATAATCATGAATCAGCCAGAATATCTCTACAATTTCTTGTTAATTTTCTTGCAACATATTTAATTATTTTCTGATCTAATGGATTTATTTTTACAAACAAGCATGGATATATTTTTAAGTTTGTGCATATTCTATTTGTTATTACATCATGGGTTGTTCTTCTAGGAGGAGAAGTTCCCTGAGAGTGTGGCCAACATGACCGGCCTCAGGTGGATCCGTCTCAACAGGACAGGTATAGAGACGGTCCCCTACGAACTGGCCAGAAACTGGTACGTTAAAAAACATTTAACAGACAATTCTATAGAAACTTGAATTTCTATGACATTTTGTATAAAAGATTCTTAAACATCTAGTCTGATATACAGAAACAAAGGAAAAGGAATAAAACAAAATTGTTGTATTCAGGTAACCCGACCTACCCTAAATTTTTGGCCTTACCCTAACTTTTTTTCAGGAACTTTTTTTAAAAATTCAATAGAACTCATCAAAAGAACATGGAACAGCATATATCTACTAACGACACGCATTTCAGATACTAGAGATTGTTTTAGATAGTTTTTTAAGTATTTCTTTCCCGTTTTCAACACACCCCTGGTCCAAGCGAGTAAGTAACAAAAAAAATATATATAGAAAAATCAAATTCAATCGACCTACGTACCCTAATTTTTTCGGCCTATGTTACATGAGTACAACACTTTTTTCCTTTATTTTTTGCCTAAGAACGACATCAAATCGAAGGGGAAGAAAAGTAACCTGATAAAATGATTACGTGTTTATGTCTCTTTCAGGAACATCTCTCTTTAGTCCGCAACAGCCTTCGCGACCTTCACAGTGACGTGGCCAACCTGCCCAACCTACGCGTGCTCAACGTGTCGCACAACAAGTTGAAGAACGCGGCCATCCCCGAGGGACTTTTCATGCTGGAAGATCTCTCCGTCGTGGTAATTGTCATAAAATAGAGCAAAAGTTAAACAATTAAAGAAAGTAATTTTGATTCTTACCTGCTGTCCCTGTTTATGTAGTTGCGATTATAGACTGCTAAATTTCATGAATTGTAAACCTTGAAGAAGGCCACACCTAAGGTACAATTTTTCTGCTTTGTGTATAAGATTAGACCTTAAAAGTATAATGTGTTTGACCACACCAGGACCTGAGTTTTAACCAACTCAAGGAGATCCCCGCTGAGATGGAGCTGGCCCGTAACATTCTGGTCCTCAACCTGTCCAACAACCAGTAAGTAATCGCGAAGTGTTGTCACATAAAACTGGCTAAAGCTGAGTTGACGATTAAAAAAGTAATAAAGCCGAGATGTAAATAGGAGTAAATGTGAGGTGGAATTTTCAAATCGATAATGTGTCTTGCGGATGACGAAAAAAGTGAATAAATGAAAACAAACTCAATTGTAGATGTCCAGAACTTGTTATGCTTTCTTTGATAGGATCGAGAGCATACCCAATCAACTTTTCATCAACGTCACCGACATAGTGTACCTGGATCTAAGTCACAACAACCTCGGTATGTCGCTTAAAATAGACTTTAAAAAAGTAGAAAGAACTAAACGTGAAATGAAAATACATTATCTAAATAAAATGAGCCTGTCAACACATGAATGTTAGCACAAAACGGTACAAATGAACATCACACTGTAATCTATTTCATGGTGGAGTTGTATGACAATTCTTTCAAGAAAATAACGCACTTGGGGTCTATACGTTCCATGTTCCATAATGAAAAACTATACCGACGTGGAGACTTAATTGATTTTGAACCTACGTTTGTTCAGAGACCCTGCCCCCTCAGATGCGCCGTTTGATCCACTTGCAAACTTTGATCTTGGACGGAAATCCTCTCCTGCATGCTCAGCTCAGGTCAGTTATTTCTTTGAAATCCTTAACACATTTAATGAGGATTTAATTTGTCTTGAGTTTGAATGATACATTACTTCAAATGTGGTTTGATATTTTCATACATAAGACAAAGGGCCCTATTGGTACCTTCGGCCATTGCCGTCCCAATATTTCACCACCATTAAAAAATAATGGAGGAAATCTCTATTGAGAAAAACTGTTAAAAAGAGAATACCGTACCATTACTTACTACGTGATTGGTAAGAGTATTCGCACATCTGGTTTTGCTAATGCTTGATCATATAAATTCAATTTTGATAACAGACAACTGCCTGCGTTGACTTCCTTGGAGGTTCTCCACATGAGGAACACACAGCGAACAGTTAACAACTTCCCCTCCGGCCTCGACTCTCTCACCAACCTTGCAGGTATAGTTTGAAGTCAATAGTTTGACCCAAAAATGCCACATGTCTTTGGAGACGAAACTAGGTCGGATCCAGTTTTGATACAATTTTGGTACATGAAACTTGTTCATTTTCAACTGTTGAATTAATTACCTCGGGTCGTATATATAGACTTCTTGTCTACTTAACTAGTAATATATTGTAGTTTACACCACTTAATATGTATACATTATTAATAGATCTACTATTAAAAAAAATGCTATCCCAAGAAATTATTAAGAGTAACTGAACATCTATATCGAGCGTCAGTCTGTGCTTGCAGAGATTGACCTTTCGTACAATGACCTTCATAACTTACCGGAGGAGGTGTACAAGATAGAGACCCTAACGCGTCTCAACATAAGTAATAATGAGCTCACGGCCCTGTCCTCCGCCATGGGTAAGTCAGAAGGCGCCGGGCACTGGTCTCAGCGGAGGTCTCCCATCTCCAGCCTCAGTGCAACAGTACCCTCAACCCTGAAGATACATCCAATATACCAAATGGCGAATATTCAATTTGGTTTCTAGAATTTGCAGACAATTTTGTATTTGTGCTAAAATGAATTTACTTGTTAATTTAAAAAAAACTTGAATTTGTGTAACTCTGGTACTGTTGCACGGGCAGTGGTTGGTGGTGTTCAGGCAGCCTACCCGTGTGTGATGGCTCATTTATCATGACAGCGCGCCTTGCATCTTATACATGGTTGTTATTAACAGTGTTTGACAGCCATAGACCCCGGCCACTGGTGTGTTTTACTACAGCACAAAGTCCTGGGTAGGTCCCGTCAAAACCTATACTGGACACCCTGCCTCGGGCGCCCAGTGGCAGGGGCTCTGATGGCTGGTTGTTTTTCCCTGCTGACAGTGCATGGATCTACGATCTTTCATGAACCACTACATGACTCACTGGTGTAATGACTGGTCTGAATAACTACATTCTAAAAGTCACAAGCAAATTATAAAACCAATTGTTATTCGTTTTCTAATTACATGAATTTATACATGGCGGCATGCAAAAGTATCGATGTCTAACAAATTGTTTTTCAATTTGGTTTATGTTAAGAATATTTCTGATTTCAAAACATTGCATTAAGAGACGTAGAAATCAATGTAATGGTTTTCAAAATGAACCCACCTAAAACCTTTGTGGCGTCCATATTCAGTCATGAATTCACAACCCAAAATATACCTTCTGTGATTTCCAACATAATGAAACAGAACCTATTTCAAAACACGTTACAAGATGTAAACACCACTGAGGGCAAAAGCTGGTTCATGACTTAGAGAGTAGACCGGGCCGCTTCTCATTGGTTGATTTTCTCCTCACTTCTCGCTGCATGCAGACATTGACCTGTCCCACAATTCCCTGCCCCGTATCCCTGAGGCGCTCTACAAATTGAGTTCGCTGCGGCGACTCAACATCAGCGACAACGAGATCACAGAGATATCCTCCCTCATCGGTAAGTCCGGGATAAAAAAAATTAAAAAGGAGGGAATGGCAAATGTATAATTGATAAATAAGAACTTACTAGAAATTCGCCCCATGTTATATCGTCTTTCAACCTGTGTATCATTTTCTGAGATAATTAAGGTAATCGGAATTATTGGGGGGAAAAGAGGCACTGTGCATGATAAAATACAGATTTTTATGAACCGGTTTTTAAGCGTATCTATATTTTATTTTATATTTTTGACAGCTGCCCTAGCCGTAGGAGTGCTTTCTAGAACTTGTACCATGTCTTTTAATTTCGCGAGGAAAAACAGTTTTGCGTTATTTATGTTTGTACCATAGTGCATGTGTCTTGAAATGAAGATACTCTGCATTTTCCTTTGGTAGTGCAGTTCTATTGAGTATCTTCAATCAACTATTTTCGTTAATCCTCTTTCCTACCAAATTATTAACATTTGACGTATTCCCTGAACTGTATATCAAAGAAAGTAACATCTGATGACAGCATTTTTAGAGAAATAATTATTCAGATTTTTGTTATAATTTCCCCCTGAAAGATGGTGCTCCCCATAGAAGAATGTCTTTTAGGATCGTGTTCGAATAAATGCTATTATTTATGTCATTTCAAATAAAAATCATACATTACAGTGAGTAATTACAGGCGCTTTCAAAATGTTAGTTCCATTTAGATAGATACAGAATTACAGTTTATTCACGGACCCTGTGACCTTGGTTAATAAACGTTAATTACCTCTTCATGAATGGCATCATGTAAACAACTGTGAACCGATGGATCTTAAGTAAATACATTTCTTTCACCAGAGTAATTTAGTTAACTCATCAAGTAGAAGCTAGAACATTCAACGTAAAAACCAGAAGAATATTTGATAGCACTCCATAACGTATAAATGCAATAGCAGATGATTTGATTGAGACAAGATACGAGCAACATTGAAAACGAAGATAAAGTTTTAGATTCAAGGCGATGAGAGATTCTGCTATGCAATACAGAGTGTTTATTTGAGGCGAACACGTTAATTCGTATTTATTTCCAAATCCTATAATTTTCCCTCTGTTTGACGTCCACCTCCTTTAAATCCTCATTCTGATAGACACATGGGTGAACTTGGAGTATTTCAACGTTTCCCGAAACAAGCTGACAGAACTGCCGGTAAGTACCTCGTCAAAAAGGCATCTCGGCTCAAAACTAATCTTTCTACGTCTTTTCGAGTTTCCAAATATCAAATAATTTCTGTTCAGGAATTGGGTTCACAAAACTACAAGAAATCAAGAACTTTCATATAAATTCTATACATTCTTGATTATATATAACATTCCCTACAATACATTAATACTTCGATGCATTAAACTCTGAACTATTGAACCTGTATCGCCCTAGGGTATGATAAAATAAAAAGGCATAGACAAAACAATGCAGCAGTTACATACCGCAGTACATATATCAGTATTATGAAGCATGTCCTCTTGGCATTTTAGGCTGGATTGTGTAAGCTGACAAACCTTCGTAAGCTGTACCTGAACTCCAACCAGATCGACTTTAACGGTATTCCTGCGGGTATCGGTAAACTGATGGACCTGGAGATCTTCAGCGCCGCCAACAATAACCTGGAGATGATCCCTGAGGGGGTTTGTAGGTAAGGGCCGCGGGTCTGCACTATGGTGGGATACATATATATAGGCTACTGGGAGCATATCTCTCAGATTAATCTAAAGACTGTAATTCAAACCTCAGATGGGCGACCGTGGGCAACTCAACGTCCTTGAGACAATGTTTAAACACACTCTGGAGAATTTCATGTAATTTTGATTTCTGTTTCGTATCTGAATAGTTGTCCCGTTGTTTGTGTCAAGGTGTGGTAAACTGAAGAAGCTCATCCTAAACGACAACCGCCTGATCACCCTGCCCGACGCCATCCACTTCCTCACCGACCTCGAGGTGAGTAGTACACTTATTCAGTATGATATCCGATATAGAAATCCTAGTCTTGGCTGTTAAAATATGTTCAATTTACAACCCTTAAGGTATCAGTTAAAAGTTACATTCAAAAACGATTAAGGTGAGACCAGCCAAAGAATAATTCATGGAATCAGTTGACTGACTTGTGTTGAACGAGTTGACTAGGACCGCTTAATTCCTTAGACCAATGGTCTCATCCTTGCAAAGTAGCTGTTGTTTTTGAAACCGCATAAAAATGATGGACTACTCTTGATGAATAGCGGTACCACAAGTTAAAGTTCGATGCAAGGGCACGTAATGAAACTTTTATTTAAACGATTTACCCTGGCAGGGGATTAGATTGCTCCAGTATTCCTTCCCCGCCAGCCATAGCTTAGTTCTAGTCCATCGTTCTATTCATTTTGATTGCAATATATTTTGCTTATTCTTCATTAAAATACTTGTATCTACAATGCTCCTCCTCCTGGTTGTTTCAGGCCCTGGAGGTGCGCGGCAACCCGGACCTGGTGATGCCCCCCAAGCCGCCTGAGACCCAGATGGGGTCGGGCATCGAGTTCTACAACATCGACTTCTCCCTGCAGCACCAGCTGCAGCTGGCCGGGGCCGCCCCCGCCACGCCCATCGACGAGCGCAGTAAGTCAACTCACTTTTTTTTTTTTAATTACATATGTAACATGGGGATGCATTGACTATAAAAAACTACCTGAATAGTTTATAGGGGAAAAATATATATATATAAAAAAAAAGGGGGGGGGGGGAATCTTATCTGAATCCTTTAAATACACCTCAAATAATCGGCTCCTAGATGTGTAGGCACCATTAATTTTATTGACGGCGATTATTTATAAGGGAGGTACATAAAGAGTGGTTTCGACGGCTTTTCAGATTCGAGTTTGTATTGTCCTTGTGCAGTTGTAAGGGGCTTGTTAGATTTTTGTAGCGTCTGCATGTGTTTGCATTATTTCATGACCGATATTCTCGGTATTATCCTGATTTACCGATTGTCTCATAAGTTGATAATCTATTATCTGTATATAGTCATATGTTTTCTACTAGTTATCTATGCTTATTTGTTCACCCATCTTGAACTTTGAGTGTGGTTTATATCGGAACAGTGATTGTGCCAGTATTTTCTTTTTTTTACAATGTGGCAATTCGCTCAGGGTATGGTCATTGCGCGTTTCCAGAAATGAAACAATTCACAGCCTTTTGGATGTACAGTTAGCGCCATCATGACCAGAAAAAGCAGTTGTGATATCTAATTGCGTCATGGTTATTTGAAAAAGGATATATGATATTATCCAAACAAACAGCAGTACAATAATTTAGTTGTATTTGATCAATTGCCCATAATAGTTTCGTATATCACAGAGAATGAATAGAAAAAAATAAATATCCCTGTAAAAAAAACATGTAAATTCTCCAAACTTTTTTAGGTAACTGAATTCAGGAAAAAGATTTTAGAATTATATGACTAGCAGGAATATTTCCCCAAAGCAGAAAAAAAAAGAATTCCATAAGTAAAATTCCTGTGGTTATATTGCTGGAATCATTAATTATTTCCTTAAATATATGTAAATGTAATTTATTTCCTGTTTTCCTAAGTATTACCACTTTTTACAATTGGTAAGTGTGGTGTGACAGGAATTATTTTAGGAACCCTTCTTTTTCAAGACTAATTGTCTTGAATGGAAAAGAAGTTTACAGTTGTGACCTTTGTTTATGCGAAGTTACAGCTTACATTCATGTTTTACCTCAAAACCGACCTAATTGTTATAATTGATTATAATGATGTCGCAAGCTAGTTGATTCCAACTTTACATGGAATAGCTAATAGCTTGTCCAGAATTATTAAGAGTTCTTCCACCATTTCTTCCTCTGGCTGTTGTCATTTTCCTTGGCATGACGTTGATGATTTCAGGACACTTAATTTTATTAACTTTGTGTTTCGCCGCAGTTGATGATTCATGTTCATTGACTAATTTGGTGTAAACGCCTTTACATAAGAATGATTTTCAAGATACATGCTGCGAACAGATGTGGATTATGGGTAGATAACCCATGTCATGTACATTTTGTTGAACTAATCAGGTGCATCGACGCAGCTAAAACATGTTGGATGAACGGCCATGTGCTATCGCCTGTGGTATCTTGAAACCGCAAATGATAAGCATGTGATTCTACTTTTTGAAATATATAAGTAAGATTTCTGGCACGGGGTCCCCATATTGTCAAGCTATATATATTATATATATTTGAAATTGATTGTTAGCGTTTGTCCGGTAGCCTCAGAGGTCTTAGATTGTCTAAACATTGACCTCAAAAATTCTTAAATTAGTTCTCAAAAACATGGGCCCCTTGCACTTTTCTATGAAAAGTAATGTATTGGTTTTAAATTTGTGATATTTTTCAATCACAACGAAAAGAAAATACAAGGATTTAATTTTTCCGATTTTTGTCGCATTTCCGATTTTTTCTCTCTAGCACCCCAAAACATTAAAACACATTTAAAATTTTTAGTAACTATTCAGATTTTCTTAGTGATATTTCCGATTTTTTCACCATCCCTAACATACATCCCTGAAAATATATAATCCCGAATATGATTTCTTATGCAAAATCTCATTATATTTTCCCTTCTCAAAGACAAAAGGTCAGATCCCATTGCTAGAAAGATGCGCCTCAACCGTCGACGTCGTGACGGAGAGGGAGAGAGTGCCAAAGTCTTAAAGGTAAGCTCAAATATTGAATCTTAAATGACGCCAAGATCAGTCTGGCTGTGTTAGTCAAATGGACATTTCACCCACCCAACCACCCAAAAATAAAATCTAATGAAACTTCTTATTGTATGTTACTACGTCGGAATAAAACAGAATCATCTCTATTTTATGCCAGCAATACAGCAGGAAAAATGTCCCGCTATAGAAAAAAACTCGTTAGTTTCCAATGAGACAACCAGAACTTTATTGCTGATGAGTGCAATTTCCCTGTTGTTTTTGTAGGGTATGCGAGACGTGGCTAAAGACAAGGCCAAAGGTCTTACTCCAGAAGAGGCAATCGAACCGATAAAGTAAGTGTTTGTAAAGTATACTGTAATGTTTTTATTGTTCTATATGCACACGAGCACGCTTGCATGTGTTCGATCTCTAATGCACGGTATTTTGTTTAGATTAAATGACATCAGAGTTGTCGCCCTTGCTACGTATTTCGCATATGTGTACATCATCAACTGAGCTTTAGACGATTACCTCTCGGAATTTCAGGCACGAACAGAAAACTACCGGTATACTATGTTGATTGCATCTTCTTGTCTGTTTTCTTCAAGGTTCTAAATTTCCGAATTTCTCAGTTTTAGCAAAATGTCATTTCTAATTATTAACTTCATGCTAGTTCATTTTTGAAAACAATTCTGTACACATATGTACTAAAAAATAAAAAAGGCTTGTGTGGATATCTTTTCTCTAGTTTGAATCGCACCGCACATATAAAGCATGCACCCATTTTGTTCATTGTGTAAATAAATAAACATAGAAAAGCTCTCGTAGTTTGCAGGATGAAAGGATATTAGATAGTGACATCCAGTGTACGCAGTGAGTGTTAAAGGCTAGTTTTGATATGGAGCCGTTACTACCCATCATATTGTGCAAAGTTTACGTCAAAAATATTCTATTATATTTTACATTTTTTCCGGGTGAGCGATGGTGCTTTATCAATGTACATAACGTCAGCCTACTTACCTGTTTGAATAGGGCTCCAAAGTGAAGTAGATTTAAATACTCTTAAGATGTTACGATTATCTTTAACATGTTTAGGTTAAGGCTTGTGTAAATGGAAGCCGAGGGGTCGGAGGCCTACCAAACATCTTAGTCCAAGACCTACTCCACTTATTTTGGAAATCCTGTTTGCAGAACAGGGTGCTTAAGTCTTCAACGGACTTCTTCCCCTTAATTTCAAGGTTTCCAAAAAGTTCATTGCTGGTTTTGGGTATGAGGTTTTAAAAGGTATTAAATTGCGCTGTTTGAGAAACCATTTAATACCCTATAGAATAAATATTCATAAATATTCATTGTTAGATCAAATTGGATCTTTGATATTCTGAGGCAATGATGAACTTTGCTTTACCAAGAGAATAAAAAGGTTTTTCCACACAAAAGTAAAAAATTCTAGTGAAATGTGGACTCTCTGCTGAAACACACATCAAAACTATTGGTGTAGAGTAAAACGATTCTGTGAAGGTGACATAGCACCGGTATGGTTCGTCCTCTCAGTTTGGTGTTACCTATAAGGACAATGTTATAATCTGTTCAGACAGAAACGTTGGGATGAACAACTCGAGAGGCCGGACCTGGACTACAGTGAGATCTTTGGGACAGACGTGGGGCAAATCCCAGGTAAGGACGAGTAGTACACGCATACATGTCAGTAACCGGGCTTACGTCAAACAGTGTAGTTAATGTTGTAAACTGTTTATTAGTCCCTTCGGTTAAAGGATCGAGTGAGTAAAGCTTTTGCAAATGGATTGTTTACCAAGTGTTCAGAGATTATTTTCACATACCTTTTTATTGAGCATTATGTGTATTTCAAAGTTGTTGACTTGATATAATATTATACGGAAGCTAGCTTCATTTCTTATATCTGAAACAAAATAATTGTTCTTTGTTTTAGGATTGACCTGTTGGGAAATTGAAAACTTCCTTCCAAATCTCATCGACGAAGGTAAGAATGCTGTTTTTTCACAAGTGATTTCTCACTTCATCATTTTTGCCATGGCTCACAGTTATGTTATGCATGGTCCTATATAGGATACATTTCATATTATGACACAAGATATATATTCTACTCATTATGTGTTTAGAATTGTTCAAAGCTATTGGAAGATAGTCTGCAATGCATGGAATTCACATTTCTGCAAATAATTGAATGTTAAACTGTTACATTAACACTTTTAACATTTACGGTATTCATTATTAGACGCAGCTGGAGGTAAATATGTTTTATAGCCAGCAGAGGTATATGTTCATATAGTGTGGACAAGACCCCTGGTGGAATGTACCTGCATGGGAATAGTGCTTTGGTCAAATTCAGTAACACATAGAGTAACATAGATCTTTAGACAAATTGAATAGAGACTGAATACGAGAAATCGGAAATTTCTCTTTTAACAAAGCTTTAATACTTTTCTATCCTTGTTTTTAGTATGTCCAAAACCCCCCAATAAAAGATTCCTCCAATTTCACTGGCTAACTCACCTGTCTAGGAATCAGTGTATATAATGATATTTGATTGGTGGAAGTGCAATGTGAAACATACGATTTTGCAGTATTTATGAAACAGTTGTACAGGATCACAATTGATATAAACACTAACACTAACTGCCGTCGCACACAAAAAGAAAATATTAACGGAAAAAAATGTCTCATCCTTACCACACTTACATCTGCTTCGCACTTTCAACATACACACCCTCTATCAAACTGATAGAACTGAATAGTTCGATTTTGTCATCGATAGCTGGTTGTTTCAGCACATAAAACAATAGGAAGATGCAGTGTCATGTTCATCAATTCATTCTCATACTATTCGGGCAGCGGGTAAAAAGAATTTCTTGTAAAGAACATTGTCTTAAACAGGCATAGATATTAGCAAATATTATTTTCTATTCCCAATCTCGGGCATACCTCCCATGCGTCAAGCCTGCACATTTTGACAACTGATCTGTTTCAACTTATAACATCTTATTCTATGACTTGTTTCATCTTATAACATCTTGTTCTATATTTTTGTGCATGCTTCCACAGACCCAGGTAAAACTTTATCTGTGTTTTCTTAATCCGTCATTACTACCACCTACTTGAATTAATCCATATAACATGATGAAGTCAATACATAAACTTTGCACTAATATTTGCTAGCACATAACTAACACTTAAAAACACAAGAATAACTTGCATATATTCTGGTAAGTAGGTCACGAATGAATTCCGTAAGACGATAAGACGTTGATGCATTGATTTTCAATAAGAATATGACCATAACTGTGTATATTGTGATTTGTATTTTCCTTGTTAGAAAGAGCAATATGTACATAATCGCAATGTAAATCCATTTCAAACAGATTTAGCCACAAATATAATTATTGAAACGGGAATGCACCAAAACAAAAACACATATATAGGCAACTCAAAGGCCTTTTACAAGTAAGCGATAGTGCATATAGATGGGTTGGGACTACGAAATTGAGACACCGTTGTTTTTTCATTAGAAACCCTGGTCACATATTTGCAGATATAGCTTCCACTCTGTAACCACTCTGCTGTATACTTAGGGCCTGTAACTGATTAGGCCGATCCACTGTACTTGGATATTTGTCTCATGATTAGTAATCGTGTTACACAAAGGGTATTTACACCTAATAATTCCCCATTGATGTTACCTTGCAAGGACATCTACTTGTTGTTACAGACGGAATTTCAAATTATGAGACATTAATCACAATACACCAGGGGGGCGGACCAAAAAACATCCACGATCTCTCGTGGGGGTGATGTGACGTCCACGAGAAGAAATATGTGCCCAGAAAACATCCACGAGAACTTTTGCACATGAAAGATTCTTGAAAATTCATACTAAAACCATTCCCATAATATTTCTATTTACATAAAATACTTTTTAAAGTATGTTAGAAGGACATTGGGACACATTAATTGTTGAAAAACATTTATTCTGTGCCACGAGAATTAAAATGGTCACCAGAGCAAATTTTGTGATCGTGGGTATTTTAACTTCTCGTGGCCCAGAGTTCTCGTGGATGATTTTTGGTCCGCCCCCCTAATTAGTAGAATCAGTCATTTTGGATCCAGATTGCTTTATACAGATTGCTGTATATATACTCGAACTATTTTATGCATTGATTGCAATATGATTTGTTACCATGAACACAGTTCTACTTTGTATTTCTACAATTTTAAGCACTTGATAGATATTACAACTTATTATTTAAACGATTTATCAGTTGAAAGCAACAGTTAAACTTTCTGTAATAAGCACGCTTGATCTAAATGCAGCTTACGAAACGAAATCGTTGCCATAAAGAAATAAACATTAATGGGTTACATTAAATTATAAATGCCTTCTGCATGGCTGTTTAAATAACGCTTTTGCTCAATTAATAAACACACTAGTTAGAGCTTTATTTGTACAGGTATTGGGCGTTTGTTCATTTTCATTGCTAAGAGATACACTAATAATGCCTTCGTGTCTGATTGTAGCGCTGATGGGTAAGTTCTACGAGGCCGACTGTTATATCCTCCTTCAGACCTACATCGACGACAGCTCAACACTCAACTGGAAGATCTGGTACTGGATAGGAGAAAGGACGACGGTAAGGGTTCTTCTGTTCTTGTGATACTTTATCCATAATTCATTTTGGGTGCAGAATTCACGAACGAACATTTCTGATAATCTATATTTTAGAAGATGTCTAGTTTCTCTTAATATAGTGGCACAGGGTAAGGACGTTAAAAACGAAACTTGTACATTACACGTGTTCTCTGCAGATACATCAGCTAAGTGTTTCAGGTTTAGTTCGTTTTAGTGTCAGTTCATTATAAGTAAAGCAGAATAAATACCCAAAAATATCCCAGGATCCTATTCTGTTAACAAAATTAGTGAGGAACTCCTAGAATGCTGGCCTCTTTTGTTGGCATAAATGAAGGTACACTACCCTAGAACTGAGAACGCCCATGTCAACCACAAAGTGATTATAATAAATCATATTAAATAAAAATGTTAAACCAAAATCACAGAATTGATGTGTGATGGCTTTCTGTTGGTACAGCTGGACAAGAAAGCGTGCGCGGCCATACACGCGGTGAACCTCCGTAACCTGCTGGGAGCCGAGTGCCGCACTATCCGAGAGGAGATGAACGACGAGTCGGACGAATTCCTCGACCTCTTTGAGAACGAAGTCACCTACATCGAGGGGGGTCGGACCCCAAGTGGCTTCTACACCACTGAGGAATCGGTATGAGACAAAAAACAGCTATTTTATTTCTTTTACAGTTTGGTCAAGCTCATAGCCACTGTTATAGTCATAATAAGTTAAGTACTACGGCAATCTTATTGGGATCAACTGGTTCATGTTGGTGAAAGGGTTGTCGCAAGATTGATGTAAATTACCACTAAATGTCTTGTCTTCAAATCTCAAATCCTCCATTGCATAAACGGTTTACCGACGAAATAAATACAATGTAGATATTATTTCGTAGCAAAAGTCCGAGATGCTTTTAGACGTTCAATATAATTATATTGTTTCTTCAAAAGATTAAAATGTTCCCCTTTTGATACCAGGAAGTGGAGCACCGGCTGTATCGAGTTTCTGGAAGTAAGACGATCCGTTTGTACGCAGTAAGTATTCGAATCATTTCCCTTTGTATCAGAGTCAGTAAACAAAAACTTAATGTACTTACCAAATACAAACCATCATTGCTGAAATGACCATGGGAACTGATGGTTAACCAAGGTCATAACAGGGCAATCTTGAGAAGAAAAAAATCATTCATTAAATGGTAAAAGTTTCATTGCTTAGAACTGATTTCCCTCTTCTCTTTCTTGGACTCACATTTTTATCACTTTGACTTTTATAGTGTCCGCGGAAGAAGATGTCGCTCGACCCACGCTTTGTCTTTATCCTGGACGCACAGCGAGTCATCTGGGTCTGGTGGGGGAAGAAGGCCAAGCTCATGCTCAAGTCTAAAGCCAGGTAGGACTCATTCACCAATTTGTCAGCAAAAAGTAGTATAATAGTTACAAATGCCAACAATAAATATTTCATTTAATCTTGACGTCGCCATCTAGAATTAGCAAATTTCGATCAATCCAGAAGTGAAGAAAAGACTGTTTAATGTTTTTCTTCCGCAGCGAAATATGTGTGTGCTTTGGGTGGGAGAGTAAGTTTGAGAGAGAAAAGTATAAACAAAAACAAATGCTCTATTGTTCTTCTGTTGCTAATTGTCAGTAATCTTTTCCTGTTATTTCTGTTCATCTTGTTTTCCCTGTCAATTTTAGGTTGGTTGCAGAGAAGATGAATAAAAACGAGCGGAAATCAACCGCGGAAATTTTGAATGCGCTTCAAGGAAAGGAACCTGAAGAGTTTTGGCAAACTATGGGAGAGAACCCCAAAATGGAAATTTTGGTTTGTATTTGTTTTTAACACAGTCATCTTTCTTTTGTTTCCTTCAGAAACAATTTTTCACAGAATCTGTGAAAAATGTTAATTGAATTGAATGAAGTTACAAATCCAGTCACATTTAATTGGTGCTGTTTTTACTTCCACAGGAGAACGTCCCCGATAACTGGGAGCCCCCGAGGCCGCTGCTCTACAAGGTCGGGCTGGGCATGGGTTACTTGGAGCTGCCCCAAGGTGAGTCACTCCAGCCTCGAGCTGCTCTTTGTCACCCATGGATTGAAGTTTTCAGATTTTTCTCTGATTTCAGAATTTTTCACTGCAACTACTCTAAATGTGACTTAGAAAATAAGTGTTTACATCATGTTTTACAGCATTTTTCTCTTTAAAGTTTTTTTTTAATGAATCACTCTAAACCCAAAGTATTGCACTCTTAAATACAGTATGAGTTAATCTACCTTTAATATCAGTGGTATTTTACATCCAAAGTAAATACTGTTGCTTTCGCTTACCTCTGCATATATGCAGTTGCTTTATTATATGCAGAAAAGAAGCCTAAATATTACAAAACACAGTTGCTCGTATATTGCTCTCGTTGACTAAAACTGCTCCACTTGTTTCCAGTGGAGATGCCGCAGCACCAGCTGTTACAGAGCCTGCTGAAAACAAACGGCGTCTACATCCTCGACTGTTTCACCGACGTCTTCATCTGGTAGGTACCTTTAACCCGAGGGGCACGGGGTGGTGAAGTGGTTAGAGTGTTCGCTTGGCATGCGGGAGAGCCGGGTTCGATTCTCGGCTGGGCCAGGCAGGGCTGCTACACCCCTCTGTGTTTCTCCCAGTGACAATGACTGGGATATCAAAGGCCTTGTGCCACCGGCTGTTGTGTGTCTGGCCCTGTCTATGGGACCAGGCACATTAAAGAACACCTACTTCGGTAAATATGTAGGGGTATGGTCTCTACCTTCTCATAGATTCGATCACCATCACCGCCCTTGATATGACCCTGGCAGTTGATTAGGGCGTAAAGCAACCAATAACCAACCAACCAACCTTTAACCCGATAACATCTCTTGAGCCCTGTTCTATTATGTGTGCTTATTGAAGGCCTTTATCGATCGAAACATGTTGATTTGAAAAATGATCATCTCCCTAAATAAAAGTTTAAACTGTCCACCACACCGGAACTGGGTTTGGTATAGTTTAACACCGTTAAATTGTGATTCTGTTGAAGAAGCTCTGCAATTTATATTTAAAATTACGTTAATCAGGGCTCATTCAACCTGTTGGTTTGATATTGAATACCTTATGTCACTATCATATTAAAAACTTCGAATCAAGACAACAAATTGAGAAAAAAACAACCAGTCGGGAGGGCGGAATTTTGGGTGGATTTGTTTTGAAAGTGAAAAAAAAACCTTAGTTCACTGGAAACGCACTTGAAGTCGGGCTAGCCTAAACTCCCTTTCTTAATCCTCACCTATGTTCGTGCTGTAGGATCGGGCGTAAGTCGACGCGCCTGGTACGGGCGGCGGCCCTCAAACTGTCCCAGGAGGTGTGCAGCATGCTGAAGCGGCCCGACTACGCCGTAGTCACCCGATGCCTGGAGGGCACCGAGCCCCAGCTCTTTAAAACCAAGTTCAAGGGTTGGGATGACGTGATCGCCGTGGACTACACCAGGACGTCCGAGTCGGTGGCCAAGAGGGGCGTCGACCTCAAGGTACTCACTCCGTTAACTTTGTTAAGAAAACTTTTGAAAAAATACAATCTTTCTATCTGTTTTATTACAAATTTCAAATAATGATAATAATATCTATATGATTCTAAAAAAAAAACTGATATATTTTCTGTGGAGATATGGAATGTATAAGTATTGTATTTACATTGTCAAAATGAAATATGAATATTTTTTTTCGTCGTCAGGCCATTATGAAACGGGATCAAATCAAGACTGACCTATCAGCACTTTTTATGCCTCGTCAACCACGGATGTCCGACGAAGATGCGGTAAGCACAGGCCTAGAGTATAATCACATACACTGCTTAAATAATGATCCAGCAGAATAAGTGAGGAACTTTAATCTCTTAGAGGGAATGGATTCCATTCCCGTATAGCTTCCTATTAGATCATAAAACGTTCCCAAAAATGACTGAGAAAGCGGTCCTCCTCCTTGTGGCCATTATTGGGGAATATCAACCCAAAAAGTTTTGGAAGAAATTTGATTTAACTAATGCTGCACAAAACAAAGTTAACTTTCGTAGGCAACATTTTCAAGAAGACATCCAACATAATATCTGTATAGCATAATCTATAGTTTATTATAATATACAAAAAAATACATAATAATATTCATAATCTATAGTTTATTATAATATACAAAATGTCATAAATTTCTCATCGCAGGAGCAACTGATGATGGAGTGGAACGAGGACCTGGACGGCAAGGAGTCCTTCGTGCTGGAGGGTAAGAAGTTTGTGCGTCTCCCGGAGGAGGAGATCGGTCACTTCTACTCCGGGGACTGCTACGTGTTCCTCTGCCGCTACTGGGTGCCGCTGGAGGACGACGAGGACGGCAGTAAGACGGCCGCCAACGGGGGCACGAGCGGCGGGGCCACCAGCTCGTCCACGGCCCAGGGCAGCAGCAGCGCCGGCACGGAGGACGAGGACGACCTGGCCGAGGACGACTTTAAATGTGTCGTCTACTTCTGGCAGGGTCGGGATGCCTCCAACATGGGCTGGCTCACATTCACCTTTAGGTACGTGGGGTTTTATTGGACGTGAGAAGATATTGGTGGTTAATTATAGGAGACGTGGCTATGTGTGTTTTTTGAATTTGCAGATGCTACCGCTTGTGGTGCCTGGATCCAAGGATCAGGACCATGTGATTATAAAAAAAAATAAAAAAAATATTGTGGTTAAGTATGGATTGTTAGTTCGGGAAGTAGGGTGAGAGATTGTTGATGTCAGGGTACCAACCACACAGGGAAAACAGGGAAAACAGGGAAAATGGCAACAAAAAAAATCCCTGACAGGGAAAACACAGGGAAATTTGAAATTTTGCCAAAACACAAGGACAACACAGGGAATTTCATTTGGCCAGGTTCTGAAATTCCTGATTCTCAAGATATTAGGGATTCAACTTTTTGTTGTTGGGTTGTCCAAATTTTTTCTGCGCGCAGAGGCTTTTAAATTCGATTAACTTGCTGCATATGACACAGGGAAAAATTGCTGTGGGACAGGGAAATCTCAGGGAAAACACAGGGGATTTGAAAATGGGACTTTGGTTGGTACCCTGTGATGTGTAGATGAGTGTTTTACCGCTATCTTAATAAGATGAACGTTTAAAAGATTAATACATAGAGTGGAGAGGTATTTTCTTGTTAGTTTGAATAATCGTATATAAAGCTGTGAGACGTGATGATCAGACAAAGGACTTGTCATTTTATTGTTTGAACAAATAATTTAATTAAGTGCCTTTTCTTTTTTTAGCTTGCAGAAAAAGTTTGAAGCGCTATTTGGCGACAAGCTGGAGGTTGTAAGGCAGCACCAAGTAAGTAATACGCATAAAACATTATATAGTAATCATCGTATACACATATACCGGTACATAAAACGCAAACAAGAAGTGAGCTTGTTTTGTAAGAACTGACTCCCCTTACAATATGATGAAATACAAAGAAGACGCATTTTACAAATTAAAATGCTCTATCATTTTGAAGGTGCAGTGTCAGCAAAAACTGTATTTTAAAACTTACATGCAGTTACCAGTGAGCATTTAACCAGGCCCATTGACTCTGATATATCAAAATTATTCTAACCTTCTATGTATATCTTTTCAGCAACAAGAGAATCTCAAATTCCTGTCCCACTTCAAGAGAAAGTTCATCATCCACCAAGGCAAGAGGAAGGCTCAGCGTAAACCGGGCAAGCAGGCGCCGGTGGAGCTCTTCCACCTGAGGTCTAACGGCAGCGCCATCGCCACCAGGTGTATTCAGATCGAGCCGGTGGCGCAGAACCTCAACTCCGAGTTCTGGTACGTGAGACCGCATTTGGTCAGCGCATTACTGTTTTAGAGATTTGATGTGGCATGGCAACTCAGTTTATTCCGTGGTGTTTTCAAAACCCTTCTAGAGTTAGACGGAGTCAAAAAACTTAATCAAGAGGATGTCTATAATGATAAGAAAAAGCCGAATCACTGTAACGTTCATGTTTCTTATGAAAGTAGCCTAGATTTAATTGGGCTAGTCGAGAAATATTTCTAAAGGGAAAACCAGAAGTCTTACAAAAAAAGTCCGTATTTCTAGTATAATATACTAGTTCAGTTTGAGTTTAGGACAGGACCTGCCATGTTAGGACTACTTTAGATACTAATTTAATCTTCTCCTTTTCTACAGCTACATTTTGAAAGTACCATTCGACAGTGAAGCTAACCAAGGTATCGTATATGTATGGATGGGTTACCGCTCTAACCCAGAAGAAGCACGGCTGGCCGAGGAGATAGCCACAGATATGTTCGACGTGAGTACATGATTCAGCAAATAACTAAACTTACCACTTAACGTACATTTTAGACATGCATCGATAAGAAACTATGTACAAAAATGGCTTAATAATACTAGGAGAAGTTGTGTTACTTTAGAATTTAGAACTCACATGTAATGTATTATGTACTACGATATACTTGGTATATTTGGTGAAAATATTAGCTAAACCAACGAGATTACCAATCTTCCCCTCTAATGTCATTTGCTTGCTTTGCGGTTTTGAAGGAGTCCCACACAATCCAGATTGTGAACGAGGGCGAGGAACCAGAGAACTTCTTCTGGGTTGGTCTGGGTGGCAGAAGGAAGTACGACAAGGTAAGAGAAACCAGCAATCCAAACTTTATTTTCTTAGGGGTCCACTTTTTGAGTGAAATTCTTGAAGTAAATTGTTTGTATACATATGATAATGAATGTCTTATAATTTCAGCACGCCGAATATATGCGCTACGCTCGACTCTTCCGCTGCTCAAACGAAAAAGGTTACTTCACTGTATCCGAAAAGTGTGCCGATTTCTGTCAGGTAGGACCAGTCTATTTCTTTTGTTCTTAATACAAGTATAATGCAAACATAACCCCCGACTATATGCAGATCAGCTTAGATGATCTACATATACAATTGTGTTTCCGGATTTTTTTTTTTTTTTTTAGGATTGATAAGAATATAACGTAAAATTGTTGAAACCATTTTTTTGGGGGGGAAATGGAAAAAAAATCTTCCCACCCGGCCTGAAAAAAGTCACCCGGCCGGTGGACCGGAAACAGAATTCTTTTTTTAGGTTGGCCTAACCAGCTACAAGCTAGTTGACAGCTTTGTTTCAGCTTAATAGCAAACGTTTTAAGAAGATTAATAAGTCAGCGCAGATGCCTGCTATTTTAAAGTGATTAAGTAAATTACAAGCCTGCATTTTCACCCAGGTTCAGTTCGTACATTGTAAACGGTGATTTAGAATGCATTCGTGTGGCCAATAAACTAAGGAAATTATGGTTTATTGTAGGATGATTTGGCGGACGATGATGTGATGATCCTAGATAACGGCGACCAAGTTTACCTGTGGATTGGTAAACGTACGTCCGACGTAGAGATCAAGTTGTCCTTTAAGAGCGTGCAGGTAGGTCAACTCTTGCTAGTCTGGATATAAACTATATGAAACGGGACTGCCATCACATGACCGTTCATTTTACGGTTTACGATAGTCATTCTTTCTGTCCTCCCAAGCTACCAAAACTGATAATGGTCGTTGGAGTTGGCCGTGTGGTTCGGTGAGGAATCAAATATATTATGTTCACATTACTAGAGTAAGAATAGGGGATCATAAAAAACAACAAATAATTTGAGAAAGATGTCATTAAAAATTAGAAACCTAAATAGAGTTTTCTATTTTAATGTGGATTCAAACTAACTTGTAGGTAAGTATATGTCTTTTGAAGCCAAACCCATGTTCATCTGTTTCATCTGTGAAGACTGCAATATATCCTTAATTCCGTTTCTAGGTTTATATTCAACATCTCCGCGTAAAACAGGCAGACCGTCCACGCAAGTTGATCCTGGCTTTGAAACACAAAGAGACTCGCAACTTCACCAAGACTTTCCATGGCTGGGCCAAGCATAGGGAAACACCAAAGTGAAGTGCCATCTAGTCAGAGAGGAAATCCAGGATCAGATAGTGCGAGGAATACCTTTATTCAGACTTTGATTTCAAGACAGCGCATAATATCTGGTGCGCTGGTAATAATTTGATTGTAATTTGATGTGATGATTTGATTGATTTTGAATGGTGGTCTCAGCACATTTTGTTGTGAACTATGTGAAATTAATTGATTGATTGACTATGAAAGAAAGGTTAAACACCTTATAGTTATCCCTTTTTTAATA
Organism: Lepidonotus clava; assembly: GCA_936440205.1. Classification (NCBI taxonomy): domain Eukaryota; kingdom Metazoa; phylum Annelida; class Polychaeta; order Phyllodocida; family Polynoidae; genus Lepidonotus; species Lepidonotus clava. The sequence goes on from OW387135.1 coordinate 30,576,371, forward strand.
ATTAAATGAAAGGGTCAGTAGAAGAAAGTGTACCACTGGGTATACGTTTTGGTGCTATTTTGCAAAGAATTATCCCATTTCACTTATTGTTAAAGAATCAATGAGAACTTAGTAGTCATTTGTCAACTTAGTTATGAGTAATTTGACTATGGTCAGTACAAAAGGGAAAAAAACATAACCACAAGATGCATCCTATTCCGAGTTTATAGTCTCACGGCAAATGTTTCTAATATCCTATCAAGCATATGGCTTCAAAATGTTTATTCAATCATACTATCTAAAGTTTCAAAGTGTATTGTGTACGCTCATACATCAATCCTACGAAGCCAAAAATAAATAAGAGAATTTGATTAATTCTTATGTCTTCATACAATATACAATCAGTAAGACAGGGATGCAAGTCAGATTTGATGAAAAGATCTGAAAGCCAAGATAGAAAATCTGAAATTATCTGAAAGTGCTATGTCATATTAGAAATTAATTTTGAAAATTATAATTTGAGATAATGATGGGAAAAATCTTAAATTAGACAAAAATCTGAAAACTTACATCACTGTACCAGTTAATTTACTTTATATTTAGCATTCATTGTTTCTGTTTTGTTCTCGAATTGGGTGTCGCCCATTATCAATGAATTTCCGTTAAGCCCGTGTTGCGATCATGGAATGCAGTTTCCGCATACTGCCTGATGTACCTGATAATTATTTATGACCTTTTGTACATTGTTTTGTACGAGTATACTACGTTATACAATTGTATATAATAAATATATCTAGTAAACTGCTATGCTATTTAGTAAATTTTTCTTATAATTGGAATCGAAATGCAACACAAATTTCTAGCCTCTGTAAATATTGGATAATAACCGAATGATATGTAGTTTCCGCACCCTAGGGGAACATAGAACTTATCAAATAAACGTGACTAGTTTTTTCACCCTTTAAATGATATCTGCTTTTCCTAGAGCCAGATTTGATATTATTTTCTCAATAAATCGACAGGTTAAGACGAATGGTTCAAAATAGGCAAAAGACTACAACACAAGTTATTTATTGATCGAAATTATGTTTGAAGGCAGTAGATTCAGAAGGGACCATGTTTGTCAGATGGCATCATGCTTGTAAGGTAAAATATTTAAAAAAGAAGGAAACTTACGAACAAGGGATTATATTTGTAAATTCAAACATTTATTATCCTATAAATAGTTGTATATACATAACGGAATAAACAATGAAGTTTAGTTAAGTACGGAGAACCATAGCCCTGTAACAATATCGTTATTATAAGATAAAGAGAAGAAATAAGAGCAACAGTGGATCAACAGCTTTAGATTGAACTTCTAGGAGAGTAAGAGATACTAGACTATTCGGATATAAATGTTATTCATTCATAAATATTGGTTTGATGCACCAGAACGATATATCCCTTCGTCCATCATTTACCTCCTCAGGTTTTCGAGACAGATTTCAATGATGAATATGATGTGCTAAATTATCTGATTCATTTCAATTTCGAAACAGTCTCCAGCTCTATATCTACAGAGAACGATTCTTTTAAGAACTTTCAATTATTGCTGACTCGTCCAAGTTCATTACTTTCAGGCTTTCTATTATTTATTTCTATAACAAATTGATGTTTTTTGTCCTTGGTGGTAGATCTGTTTTTTTCTTCTCACCGATTGGCTTTTCAACTGATTTGCAGGATCGAAGATGGAAAGAGTAAACTGAAAAGAAATAAATGCAGACATGTAAAATATATTAATGTATTGCTGTTGAAATTTTGTCAATAGCTTGACAAAAATTCAAAATATAAAACTATGGCCTAGGTCTAGATCTAGAGACTTGAGTTTGTAAAGAGTCATGTTGCTCTTACCAATAATCTCATTTATTTCTACACATCTATTTATTGAAAAAGGACCTTATAAAGTATGTTATGTCAGGGCCCAGTCCAGGTCATAAAGATATAACTTTTATTTTTAGACACAATTGCAGATCTACCTTTATTATCTAAATGATGTAGATCATCTAATGTCTGGTCTTATTTCTGAAATAAAGACAAAGTATAAAGGCTACGGACCCTGGTAACCTTATAGATCTATGTGGACTGCCCAACATGGTACAAATATTGATTTAGTGATCATCTAGATCTATAAATAGCCACGAGTAACGTAGGCTCAGCCTTGACCTCGCCTAGTCCTAGGCCTAGGTCCTGGGCCCTGGGGCGAGGATCAGGCTCGACTGATGACTGACTGAGTTAGTCAATGACCCTGGACGTTTCTGGTTTGGTAACGTAAATTAAGGTTTACATAAGTGATATCATATAGATACTTACAGTAGATAAATGCTTAGATATCGCTCGTGTTTAATCGTCATCATCATCGGGAACGAAAATGTCATTTTCCTCAAGGAAGGCTGCTCCACTCTTGCTGAGGGTGGCTCCGGCATAGAGGAAAGGGAAGACCGTCAAGATAGACTTCATGGTTCCTAAAGAAGTATTATAAGGCCGTGGTAGGATGGCCCCCGTCTGTGTATACACGCTCATTGTTCTTTTCTGAACATTTTGCAGTCCTGGACGTGAAGTATTGACGATTTTCGCCGTGAGTTGACGGAGCTGGGGCACTACCGACGCCATCTTGGTCCTGTCTGAACTTGCCAGCGCCCGTTTCGTATCTAAATTAGTTAGGGGTGTGAACCGCTAGGTGGTGACACCAGCTTTCCCGCTCTTGAGTTGAGTAACTTATTTCAATAATTTCTAAGACAAGCACCCTTTCTCAGCAGAGCCTTTACCACTAGGCTGGCTCAGAGTGCCCCCTGAGACTGAGATACTAAAGGGTATGTAGGCCGACTTCCGACCAGTGGCAGTGAGTGTGCAGGTGCGTGAAATGGCTGTGTGTGTAATACTCAGAGACTCATTGCCATTGAATGACCCCGGCAAGGACCCCAAGAACGTAGTTCTAAGCTTAGAATCAATTAGCCTAACTCCCAAAGAAGACTGAGTTCCAAAAGTTTCAACCTGTAAGTACATCTAAAGTTTATAATTTAGTAATTAGGTTATTCTCAGGGGCGGATCCAGAGTTAGCCATCTAGGGGGGCTACCAACCGCTCCCTTGAAAAATTGAAAATAGGCTAATTAGGCCTAAATAACGTAAGGATTGTATTCATCTAGATCTATCAACAGAGGGGCTGTCCATAAAATGGTGTCACACTTTGTCAGGGTACTTGTAGAACCTCCACCCCCCATGTCACACTGAATTTTTAAGAATCAGGGGCGGATCCAGGAACTGAATTCAGAAACAAAGGGGGGTTGGGGTGGCGGGGCCCCAGTCTACCCGACTGTGGATTTCGTCATCAATTGTCCAACACTGTATGCGGACTAGGCCTTACCCCCCCTACTAAAAAATAGATAAATAAATAAATGAAGAAGAAGAAGGTGGAGAGGTAGGAGAGGGCCAATAGGGTAGCAGCTAGAAGATCAGGAAAGATAGAAGAAAGCCGGGGGTGGAAGAGAAGGTCAGAGGGTAGTAGCTAGGCCTAGTGACCAAAGTTATATAGTACAGGGCTGGACAAATCGGGTGTCAAGTGGCCAATTGCAAGACCACCAAAAAGTTGTACCAAGGCAGTGTTGAAAAAAAAACAAAAAAAACTTCCATTTTCAGCATCAGAAATACCTAACTACCCTGAGTATCTAGGCCCACATGCTGTGCCATGCTTTTCCATGCTTTTCAGGTAATTTCTTTTGGATTTTGTAGGGCCAAACATTTAGGATAGTGAACTATAGAGGTGTAATATCCATTAAATAATAGGGTGCTATTTATACTTAGTTTATGATTTAGTTCCTATAGATATTAGTGATTAGCTAGCTCAGGGCGCGGGTTGGTGAAGTGGTTAGGGGGTCTTCCATTTAGTACGTACGCAAAAAATCACAAATTCTAGACCCCCTACCCTACCATAGGCTAAAATACGCATTGGATTTGTATAGGAAATCCGAATCTATGCAAAATTCCTAAAATCTCTTTTTTTTCAATTGAGATTCTCAAACCCGGAGGGTCCGTTCGGAAGTTTTAAAATAGGGCTCATCGATTGGATTTATCTATCATCGCAGGTACCCCTATATATAAGCACTATCCTCTATTCAAATACAATGAAGTAATAGTAACCGGTAAATAAGACAACAAAAAAGCTCGGTGTAACTATAATTTTGTCTTATTTACGAGAACGTTTTCACAGTATCGATCAATATTTCAAGTGTTATCTTAGATCAGGCAAGAGTTTTTTGTTGGCCTATAATGAGAGCACAAGAAAATAACCCATCGCCATTGCTTCAATGTCCACAAAAGCAGTCAGGCCTAGGCCTTTTCTTGTAAGTTTGAACACAGACTAGAATAGGTCTACACCAACAAAATTTATTGTATGAAATTATCTTTAGTGATCGTTCGAGAGATAAAATTCTCCCTGGACTCTAGAGTCTGTCACTGTAGGGGAACAGCGCGAGGTGGCGTGGCCGAGCAGTGCCGAACTCCCGGTTCCTCGGTTGCGCGGGTGCTGAGAGAGACCAGGGACAGATCTTTTGCAGGCCCATAGCCGGGTGGGGTTCGGGGGGTTCGTACGACCCCCTCCCCCCACCCCTTGGAGGAGCCCTCCTTTATTTTTTAATGTAAAATATAACAATTCTAAAAAATATGTATGTTAGCACTTTTAATCAAGAAACGACCCCCCCCCCCCCCTTGGAAAAAAAGGAATAGTCAAAAAACGACCCCCCCCCCCCCCCCCCCCCCGAGAAAAGCTGGCTACGGGCCTGTTTTGTGTAATTACAATAAACATAACCGACATTAAAGCAGGACACAATGGCCCTTTGCCAGCTTTCTTGAAAGGGGTTTCTTTTTTTTTACTAATACTGTGTAATAGTATTTTTTCAGAGGAGGGGGGCATCTCTATGGTAATGGTAATCACGAACATGTATGATCTGAACTATTCGGCAGGACATAAGGTGGTCATGTTTCTGAGGGGAAGGCATCCATATTAATTGTTAATTATATTGTGTTACTTACATTCTCAGATGTGCAAAAAAAACTATAGGCCAGGCCTATCCATAGGATATTATAGATACACAAGAGATACTGGTACATGAGAACGTGGATGAGAACGTGAGGAGGCAGGTAAATCCATGCAATGTAATCATCCGGTCTTGGTGGAAATATGCCGGTAGTTTGGTTTTGTATTATAAACTTATGCTTCAGGTCTATAGATTTAATATTCTGATCCTCAGTTTTTGATATACTCTCACTAACGAAGAAAAAGAGTGCTTGGTCAAACCCCTTGCGCTCTGGCACGTTTATAAGCTTTTGCCTACTCCAGCCAGACGGCAATAATGCTGATATTGCACTATTCCTTATTATACTAGGAGGTCGGTGATGACATGAAGACACATTTATAACCACGAATCCTTTTCTTATTTCTAAAAGTAGTCACCATGTAAGAATTAGTTTTCGTTGACATCAAGGATTGAGGTGTGCGAATTTCACAATTAATTAATTAAAATTTTGGTGTGATCGTATTTGTAGATTCTGCAAAATACTTTTCACATCTTGTAGCAATGACTTGTTTCTCTTTCATCTACTTCGTGGTGGTATTTATAGCCTAGACATATTCTATAATAGTAAGAACCAAAGATCATTGTTATCCGGCTTCTATATGTAGCGAACTATCCTTCGTCCTTGATACTGTTCAATGTATAGGCTTCCCATCGATCAATAATTGGTATAGTGCTTACATAAGTTCAAGGCCGGTGTCTGACATTGCATGCATGACTCGCCTACGCATGATATAAATACAAACCATTGATTGGTGTAAATCAAGTTTCCTGAATAAAGCGAACGCAGTGTACTTGGAGTGTTATAAATGGAGGGATTTGAAAAATACATGACATTGTATCCATCATTTGGTTTATAGATAAGCCCGCCACATTGGTGGTGATAATGTTGCACCGGTACCGTCATGGTTTTTATTATTCAGTCGTGTTTTGTGTTTTGTGCTGTGCGTGTGTGTGTGTGTGTTTTGTGCTCTGTGTGTATGCGCGTGTGTGTGTATGTGTGCGTGTGTGTGTTTTAGTTGCCCTGATAAGAAAACCGTGAACAGTCCTGGCAAATCCGGCTTCCGTCTTAAATTGGCTGTATCTGCCTTCTCTTTCAGTGGATGATATTAAGCACAATTAGCCGGGAATTAGCCCCATGCGATTTTTCATGAAGATAACTAAGATTAACTATTACCTTGGAAATTATAACGGTTACAATTTTACAATTGAAATGAAATTGCTGAGAATATTTCCATGCCTTAAGTACTATGGAAGTCTTAATGTTAATTCCATGGGGCCTATATAGTGTTATATATTTCTTGAACAGAATAATGTTTTTTCATATTTGCGACCATGAGATTGTAAGAACATTTCCATTGCATTACGCGAAAAACGAACGACTGCAATGGTTCCAGCTACCATCCAAATCCCCCTGGCATTTGTAGACAGTGAGCATAACAATGTTTTCACAGTAATACAGTGATTGAAATCAGAGTAAGGGTTTCATTGTTTTCAGTAGGCTATTTTTGACTCTCAAAATAAACAACGGATTCTGCCAGAAGAGTTTATGCAAATCCTTTAATGTCATCACCTTTCGTTGGGTTTTCTTCTTTTTATTGCAGTTTTTCTCCGTTATCCCGTTTTAACCAAATACAAGAAAGTTGTACCAGCGGTTGATATTCTTAAATCTGATTAAGCAACTTCTTTTTGAGACGTCTCATTTGGTGAACCTAAAACTTGTTAATTACAACTTGTTGATATTTCATTTTTTGCATGTTTTCCTAACATTCAATACTCTCGGTCACCGATGAACTTTGCCACTGGAAATTATAATTACGCTTCATGATATTTGATAATTGTCGTGTTATTTGTTTTTGAGTCGCGTACAATTTGTGGTCGCCGCTTGAACTTTAAAACTAAATTAGCCTATGAAGAAAGAACAATGAAATTCCAAGCGAGCTATTTCGAGCGGCCACGTACATCAGCGTTCACGGTGGCTTTGCCAGCAATATTTTTTTGTCAACTACTTGAGTAAGTCCTTGAACCCCGCGGTATCATTTCTTTTTTATCAGAGCACCTCTCAGGAAATACACATACCTACCTATAACAAAAATATGATATAATGATCCAGATCTGGTATTATATAGGATGGCAGCACCTTTCTATTACCAAAAAAGATATCCAAAAGACCCCGCCTCCTTTTAAAAAGGAACCGTTTTAGAATGATATGAAGGGGAAACCCTTAGTCATGAAATATTTATACTAATCTTCCATCGAGATACTCATGCCATAGGAGGCAGATAATCGATACAATAAGACGACCCCCTCATCCATTGAACTTGTGAATCTGACCCCTATCACCAAGGAGGCTCTAGGGGGGCTTCTATAAAGCCTCGTTGCTATCACACAGATAGAAAAACAAACGTTCCTTGGAAAACGCTGTCATGAAGCCTTTTATTCATTACTTCTAATTATTTTCAGGAATTTCTGACCCCATGCTCTACCCCCGACCCCATCTCCTTGATGTGAACATAACTAATGGGTCGACTATTATTTACCTTCATGCTTACACACGCACAAAAGGATGAAGATGGGGATGGGAGTCCAAGGGTTTTAATAGTGGATTTTCATTGGGGGGTTCGAGTTAGTGTTATGATAGAACAAAATAAAACCATCACAACCTTAAAAAGGGTAGACGTTACTTGGCTCGAAACCTAACTTAGATACAGCGGCCGGTCCCTGGTCAATCCTATGACATTTCGCTAATTGGAAGTTAGACAAACCCAGGTATTGTTTTATGCATGCGATGCGAAGATTGGCTCAATGAGTAACTCGTATCAACTCACCGACCGGCTCACGAGCTGCTCTCACAGCACCCGACGGACCCTGGCCGGGCTATTTTTAGTTACCATTATGCCGGCCCCTGACTAGCTTGCACTTGTTTTGGCTGCTTTTATCAAAGGGGAAGTGGAGGCGAGCTGGATATAGGTTCTAATAAGTTGGGTTGTGTGTTCACGGAACAAAGGCCAGACAATGTGCACGCAGTCACGAGGGTCCTGGGGGCACGCTGGAGGAGGCGAACGCTGCAGCTTCACGTGCACATTGGGCAATGACGTCACTAACTTGCCGTAAGTGCTGGCTTCCCAGGCCTTCCCTCTCTAACAATTATTAGCGCAGCGCCGTCCTCTCCATTTCGCCCCATTCATTCTCGTTATCACATTATCAGATTATTGTTGGTAACACCACCGCTACATTCAGATGGCACAAAAGCTAAACAGAACCGAGATTATTCTGGAATGCTACTGTCGAGAACTCTACTTATAGTATAATGTGATGTGCGCAACTGCATGAGCAAAAATGAATTAACGATGTTTCATTTCATTCATTTTTATTTGCCGGCCCTCTGACTTTCACAAAGAATACTTATATATACTATATCATAATGCATCACTGCCCATTTAAAGCCTTAAGGGACATACTATAAGATAAGAAAACCCACACGGGTCGTCCGAGGGAGGCCGAATGAGGCCTAGGCCTATGCCGCTTCGCCCTCGGGCCATGTGACAACGGGGTATTATGAACGTACGAATTGTTTTAGAGAATGATTAACAATACAGATCCAAAATTGTTCAACATAATCCGAGATAACTATGCAGTGCCCGAAAAGGCTTTCCTGTATATATAAGGGAATGCCGCCACCTCTATTGTTAGCAGAGAATTTTGATGTTTGATGTTTTGCCAAGCTTTGGGCATTTTTGTGTACAATAGCATTTTTATTTGATCATTTTCAGCTTATATCAAAATAAAGAGTTAAAACTCGACATTATGGTAGACTAGGCATCTGCAATAGGGAGAGGGGAAAATGTTCACATAGTTATTTATAAGTCATAGATAAGCAATACAGGGAACCTTTTTGGGGTAAGTTATGGTTTACCTATATATAAGGCAAAACACTCAGGCTATAAGATAGCAATTACGCACTACCGATGAACTTGAACATAACATAACCCTCGTTGACCACAAGATATATGACGACTCATTCCCCTTTAAGAGTAAAAATGGTTTATCGCTCTTACTTTCCTGGAAATGACATAACCTATACCTCTGGGAATCACCAAAGAGCAGCTCCCAAAAAGAATGGTATGTAATATGTCCGTACCAAATTCTGCAAAGGTCTTACAACGCCCAGAGGCATCTCTGCTATTGGCAGCTCTTCCTAGAACCCTTACGGAAGGAGGGCATGCTTTATGTTTAGTTAGGTATATAAGAAAATTCGCTCCACCTACTTTTTCGTGACAGGCCATTCTGATTGTAGTTGAAGGGTTACATAAAGGGAGATGCAGCAACGTGAAAGTTAGGGCTTGAATGTATGTTAGACCGGGGCAATGGGTACGGCAGCATCTGGCAAGCATCAGTGGAAAAGGTCATGCTATACTTTATTAAGTCCAAACCTCTCACCTTGCAAACATAACCTATCGAGCCTGTTCCCAGATGTCTGCTTAAGCCTTACTGGAGCCCTGCTTAAGCAATACCATGATATTATGTATATCATATATTTGATATTTATAGGAATTGTGGCTCACACAAGAACGCCTTTATCGGTTTTGTTAGGGCAATCTAGTAGAACATACTGCTACATTATAATACAGTGTTATGTTTTTGATAAAACATAAAACTATAGTGATATACCAGTGATGAGTATCTGTACAAAGGGAAGACATATACAAGACATCAATGAAAATACAATACAAATAGCTAAATTAGGAGTAAGCTACACATTCGAACAACATTTCGGGAACCCTGCATGGAATCAATGCGCACGTTTTCAAAACTGTTTAGAAGCGAAAATGTCATCCTGGCTACTATAAAAAGTCACAATCTTTTCCGAGTTGATGGGGATTCTAGTTAATCTTTAGATCTCAGATTGCGATCATGAATTGCTGGATTTCCCCCGGATTTAAATTCCTTGAATTTCTTGTAATTGAGGAAGTTCAGAGGTTGTCCGATCCCTATATGAATAAGAATGACAGAAATTTAACTTGAAGCATTCATTGCGAAATTATATTAGCTTTAGATGATATATTGGTACTTTTTTTTGTCAAAGGCTAGTCAGTATGTTTTACTCGGAACAATTATTGAAAAAATGGTCGACTTTTGGGCTGCTACGGCTGCAGTCGGGTCTATGGCCATGCAGTTTGGGGTCTAAAGATTCAAAAACTGAACTAGGGATTTAGCTTTGTTCTTATGTTGAGCTGTTTCTGGTGCACGACTATAGGGAACGGGAATCTGTAAAAGTTTGTTTTGATCTGAGACACATGTTACCCTATGACATTTTGTAAAATATATAACCAGTACTATTCTATTTGTAGGTTATATCTGGATGACCATATTTAAATGAAAATGAAATTAAAAAAAATCCCATTTGGACATATTTCAAAACTTCAAACACTAGCTGTAACCGAACAAAAGGGAAAATGAAAGTAAAAAGTAAGATAACAATGGAGTCCAATCAGGACATTCCCTTATATCAACTTCAGGCCTGGGACTATGGGGACAATAGTCTTTTGGCATTCAATTAGGCTTATCAGATGTGTGAGCGAATAGGCAAATCACAGAAAAGAGACATACATTTGGTAGGGCAGTTGTGACTTGATTCTCTAATTCTGGATGTGCGACAATCAATACTGAGAGTGGGCTGGTAGAGGTGTAGGCAGGGGGGGGGGGGGGTTGGCACTTGGGCGTTGTGGAGTTGGGAGGCAAGGGGTTGTGGCGGGATGTCTGAAGGCCCAAGGCGGCCCCCAACACTCTCCGATCGATACTGTCCCCTTCATGCTCTCCAGGGTGTGCAAGGAGGAGTGCTGGCTGCTGGGTCCTCCTCCTCCTGCAGCTCCAGACGTGTCTCAGACAGCCCTGGTTTTAGACTACCAAACCCCCGACAACCCCCTCTCAGCGTTACCCATACTGACTCCAAATTAAAGTCCCTCTTGCTCGTGAGTTCCACATCAGTCTTGCATACCCGCACACATATGCGGTTTTGCTATCATGCAACACGATATAACCACATTTCCATGTGGTTGGCAAGGCTTGTGCATTGACGTCAGAGTTAAGCCATACTAAAATTGGGTTAGTAGCAGATGTGAATATTCATTTTGCAAATCCACAGGGTAAGGGTTGAGCACCCAGGATTAGTATTCATGATAACGTCACACCCATTTGCATCAATAACTGGTTTACTGAGCCTACTCTGTGAAAGTACCATACTCCTTGGCCGGTCAGTTTCGGGATATGAGCACGCACCTAGCCCGGCTCTAACGGCGATATAACCGTCCCTCTACTGACGTCGTGGTGACGTCATAGCTGGATTTAACTGCCAAGGCTTGCGGCTTCATAGGCTTATCTAATGCAGGCCGCAAACGTTGGGTGGGATAATCATGTGCTGTTATTCTTCTTTCATACAGAAGAAACGGTTCCATAGTACAATAAAACGTAATTGCCAAAGAGACGTTTAAAAAAGAGAAGAGGAGGGGAGGGAGTCAGGAACTCGTGGTTTGCCCCCGCCCCACCTTTCCTTATAATCATATACGACCTACACGGTGTATGCTAATGTTTATGGTTGCGTTCAATGCTTTACTTTATTAGAGATACCATTTTTCCTATGCTTTTGTAGGATTTCCTGCTTTTTGGTGGTTTGGATTGGACAACTTATTTTTCCTACATTGCTTTAATATCTGTATTGTATAGAGTATGTTTTATGTTAGTTTCAAGCGATTTGATCACAAATTCCATGTCAGGAGTCTGTCCATTAAGGTTATTTTCCTCAAAGTTGCTTCTGGGAAAAAGAAGGCAAAGTGTTTCCTACTTTTTCATCAGTTCATTAATCTAAAAATGAAAAGTTGCAATCAATAGTTCCATTTTGCTTATGTATAGGCCTACTGTAAACTGAAGAGTACGTGTATATATGTATAGTACTTTGCAGATTTTGACGACTGTACATTCATGATCCCAATTATCACATTTCATACCATCCGGGTAGTCCATCACTCCATAAAGAATCTGCCGTACCAGGAAGTATATATTATCATTATAGTGCAAATACATATACCGTCACATGTTATCGTATATAGTTGATGATATATTTTGTCTAAGTGCAATACACATACTTGTCTGTGATTTATTCAGATGAGGTGCTCACTCAACTATCTAACCTGCGGGATCACAATCAAACAAATATTGGTACGATTCACGCGGCATAGGGCCTATTAGCGTATGGATTTTGTTGCATGTTATTATAATAAAAGTTGTTCCATACTTTTTCTTGAAATGATACGAAAGTCACCATAATTGCGTGACTTGCAAATCTAGCTAGATTCTCGACCCCTGCCACAGCGCAAAAAGGCTATTTTATTCCAGGAGTCAACCCATTGCGAATGGCGCCTGACGAATGGCTATATGAGGGTCTAATCTTGGTCTGGATCTGTCATACAGAGAACCAACTGCGGGATATTCTCCTTTCTCTTCGCAATCTGCAGATGTGAGGTAATCGTGTCGTTTCTTCGTCCAACGCCGGCCCCCTCATCCAGCATTTGTGGGGAGATGGATAGAATGCTACATCAGCCATTTGACAGCACAAGTGCTCCTGGGCGCGCCGGGAGCGGGGCAGTGATGGGCCGTACCACTTGGAGGAGGGCTGTGGGGTGGGAGGTCCTCCAGGGAGGGTAACTGGAGGGTACATATAGCACTGTCTGGAGGAGCCTGCTCCAGGGCAGCAGGGCCTGGAGTAGGGTAGGGGTGGGGGTTGGGTTTGGCCCTTATCAAGCCGTGCGCCCCTGGTTCTGGGTGGCGCCCTACCGTCCCCAAGATAGGGCTGGAGATAAGGGCACGTGACCACTATACTATAGATCCACCTCAACCCCCTACCCAATCAGAGGGCCCTACATCAACCTCTCCCCAATAACCTTCCATAATATAGCCTATGTATGAGCACCATGTACCCATCGAGGGGTCCTCGTTTGGGGGCCTGATGTTTCATGTCAATCTAAAACAACTGCATTGTCCTCTATATGCCGTTGCCGCTTGCGTATACCTACATATATGCTCTATATCGCATGGCCAACTTACTTAATAACGGATGCCATGCCTCAAGTCATCATGTTCTTAATACCCTGGGACGTAGCTGTGAGTAACCTAACAAGGCCCAGCTGTGTTGCTGCTTTTGAATTTTGAGAAATGCTGGCCAATGTCAATATGTCGACTTTAGGAGTCTAGAGCCATCCTAACAAAAAAGGAATAACTCTCCTCGCATTTGAAACTATTGCGTGACCAAAAAAATTGTCTGGTCACATGAAAATACCATTGGAATGGCTTCACTTGTTTGCTTCTTTTTTCAAGATAGAGTGTAAATCTTTCAGTTTTCACAGTTTTGCAACGAACGGTTCATCTAGTTAGCAAGCGGTAAAAGGGTGGTGTGAACCGAAACAGATATATGAAAATGTTAGCTCGAAGTCTTCGTGTGATCCCACTGGTCAGTGGAATTTATACCATCATATTTTCAGGCTTTTACGTTAAACTTGTGTCTAGAGATATCTTTCAACGTTAACCTTTTCGGCATTTTGATTTAGATTCTTCACAGCTAGACTTACCTCTTTAATACGCATAATATGTATGTGAAGCATCGATGTTTTAAAGATAAGTCAAGACTCCTGTTATGGGCGGCCGTTTTAGTTGATTGCATTGAATATAATTACATAGGCCTTATTGTTTTGAAGATGAATAAGGTCAATGAAGAATAAAAACAAATGAATAGTCCATTATGATATGCACGTACAAAATGTTTTGGACTAAACAGTGACAATTTTTAGTTAAAATAGCTTTTATCTGCGTCATATGATGTATTATCTTAATGGGGCAATGTATACATCCAAAGTCAAGTGTGTACATAGAGAACTATTTGCTCTGGAAACAAACACATTATAATAATTGAGGTCAAAGATCAAAGGTAACTATGATTGTCATTTGCCTCGCTATGTGTAGATTACAACAAAATGTATGATATTAACATTTTTCTCTTCTTATGATATATTTTATCATATTCTATTATTCCGTGTCCGCTGGAAGATCTTAGACTTGTAAGAAGTGGCTTTCAAAGAAAAGATAATTTTTGAATATATATATATATACATGTATATATAGTGGGGCACTTCAATTTGCACTTAGCCCTCATCTTGTGAGGAACCCATGTACTTGAGTAACATATTATAATGATAAGATAATAATTTTGCATATACTATGTGACTATGTATAATAAACTTATACAATCTGTAATATACTGGTTAGTTAAGTAGATATTCCAATAAATCTGCGTAGGGTTACACATTATTGACTATGGGACCACATTATTCCAACGTTAATAGTCAAACAAGGGACACTCAGGTAAATTAATCACCATGCCTGTCGTCAGATGTCTCTGCCCGAGGCTATCCCGTGATGCAGCGTCCTTGGCCTCGTTTTGGCGTGTCACGTGGATTTCTGGGGGCAGTAATTAGGGCCTACCTGCCGGGTGGGCACAGATGGACGATGGCAAAGATCGGGTGGCCTTTTACAGGGGAGTTGTAAATTGTTAGAAAAGCTAACAGTTTATATTATCGGAGAAGAGATGGATACCCTCTTATGTCGGATTCTGAAAGTAGATATTAAATGAAAAATGTCATTGAAAGTGCAATGCTATATCCATATAAGCACATTGAAATCCCCTCTAGCCTCTGATATTAATCCCATGGTTTTGGAGGTACTGATAGTTGTAATCACATTTCCCTTACCGTTATTTGTAGATCTCATAGCATTATACATTTGGTGAAACTCCCAGAATTCCGTTTATGCCAAGAGTGCAAAAACAAAGGTCAGAAGCAACCTTCATAATTTGCACTTACAATTTTAGATGTGCATGAGCATGTTGGCTATTTAGTGGCCATTAATAATAAAGATATTGCACGCTATAGGAATAGGATTTTCCTTATCAATGAGTAGGTCTCCGTTTGTTCATATAATACAATTTGACGTTTGGAACGTGATTTTTGTTGTTGTTTTCCCCTCATGTTATTCAAAAGTATGCAATTGCGAGTTCATAAAATCTATGTCAGATATAACATGGCTTTAATTCTACATTACATGTAATCTGTTAATTTTTCATATCACACCAGTCTCACACCTATATAGCATGACTGTATGGCATAGCCTTTCCTGCTGTCTTGGTAGTTGGTAGACCTCCTTCACGACTGGCTTCTCATTATCACGGCCTAAGTAAAGCTCGTAAAGGTCCAGCGGAAATTACTTGGGCTATTAATACTTGGGCTCCTCCCATTCTGTCGCTACTTCCTAGCTATATATACCCACCGTGTCAATGCAAGAATAAGTAAGCTATAGATAGCCCCCTGTTAACATCTTGGTGGTGTTCTATTCTGGCTCTCTTTTAGATTATGGTTACAATATAAAAATAAGTCCGTTTTATAAGCCATTTAAAATAGGGACATGACCGGCTTGTCATTCGTGGCATTAACTCCAGAAATCAATTTTAATAGCTGTTTCATTACAAGGCACATGCATATGTTACAAATACATTACAATGATAATGGCATGGCTACTAGGACAGTTAATATAAATGGATTTTGTTTTAGAACCATTTATTTATCACAAAGACACGCATGTTCAAATGATTTTGCTAACCTTCTCATCCCTATCCTGATTTTATAATGACGCATGCAATATAACGTTTATCTGCATATATATGTAGCATAGGCTTCGTCTTTGAGTTCAATATGAAATTGGGATCTCTCAATAGTGGATGAAATAAATTTTTATGTTATTTTAGAGGAAAACAGCTTCATCATTATGTTTGTTATTTCAATAATGATAATAATTATCGTGACGCTTTAGTAAACGCATACATGTAAAATATGTATAGGCGTCGTGTGTCGTTATAATAAAAATAATCAATGGTTGTTATAATCTTAGGTTCATAATTTGGGATCGCTATGCCTACTGTCCTTATTGCTGCCGGAAGGTGCTTGAATGGTTGTTGTCGGCTAAAAAGATGTCCTATGATCGGAAACAGGTGTGTATGTTTAATTGCGAATCAGAGCCAACTGACAATTCCTAATTCCATGTATATTGAATTATATTGAATCCAACGTGTACACCTTATCTGCCATCCCCCCCAACTTGGGCTCAATGACCCACCCTTCCCCCGACCACCTGAGACCGGGCCGAGGTGCAGAGGTCAGATTGCTTCCGGTGGCCAGCTTGAAGCCTCTCTCCTGTGGCTTCGCGCCAATAACCCCCGCCATAGAAGCTCTCGGAGATGACGCCCACTCGGCAGACGACTCTCGTCGCCACCACTCAAGTGTTTACTTCACGCCTAATGACATCTCCTCTCACACCCACATGGCAGCGTCCACTCTCCGAGCGCACGTCTCGGTCGCTATTATATCAATGGATATTATTATTGGACCCATGGTTTGTCCCGCCTCTGCGGGGAGAGTGTACCGTCCTTTCTTCGACGACAGGAGAGCGTCACTTGCCACCCACGGACTGGCGCTGTTCTGCCTATCTGCAAGAAAAAAGTCGTCTGCTACAGGCATTAGATTGAAACCGTGGGTGGACAGCGACGCTGGGTCATGGGGGTTCTGGGCACACTGGGGAGGGATAAGTAAAGATATTTTCATCCTTTTTTTCTATTTCTGTAAGTGTTCAAGGATTTTGTTGTGGCAGAGATGATGAAAAGTTAAGCACTGTAGTGGATTGAGCGGTAAAAACCATTGAACACAAGGGAGAACAAAATTATGTGACCATACAATGTAATCATTTAATACACATGGGATTATGCTCTTTTTTGCGCGGGATGTTTGTTCAAGTGCTCCGTGTTTTTCTTACACAATCATAAAACAAAACTGTTAAATATATGAGAAGACATCGTTCATCACATGCAGGCTTGTTTGGAAATTGACACTTATTCAATATATGGCAATAACATCAGATAATTATGATGAAACAAGAGGCTGCGTATACGTTTAATGACTTACAGTAAAGGCTCCGTCCCCTGAAAGGAGGTTCTATAGCTGGGGATCAGAAATCTTTTTGTTTAATTTGACAAAACCTATCTAAAAAAGGAATATTCCTTAGTATATTGTAGAATGAAACTTAATAGATAAAATAAATGCGATAGGACCATTGCTAAAATATATTTGACTCAGCCTTAAGCGGACCATGCCTTGATTGGACAACTGTCTCTGTTGGGCAAATCTTATGGGTCGATACAGATTTTCTAAGTGTTTGAAAAAGAAACTGGCTTAAGTGGACACAAACATTTCTGAGGTCTTGTTGCTCATTCAACGTTCTTTGTGTTGAAACCCTTTGTAGGAAGTCCTGTTTCCCGTACCATGTCCCCTACCTCTCTTCTTGTATCCTTTATGAGAATACTGTCTCACGTATTCTGTTTACCCAAACCCACTGCCAGTCTCAATCCTCTGTGCTCCCAACAGGTTCATCAAAATCCAGGTGTGTTGTGTCCGTTCTATGGGACATTGCACATGAAAGACCCCTTGCCACTCTTCAAAACGAGTAGAGTATCGCACTTGGTGGCAGGTTTCTCCTAAACCATATCATAGATACGATCACTGGTAAGCTGATAAGCATTACCTTGTGCAGTCTGGAAAGAACCTTGTGTGGTTGACCAGACGTTAAACTACCCCCAACGAACAAACTCTGCAGGAAGTTTTGTCACTCACACCATGTCCACCTACCCCCTGACACCGTTGATTTACGTTTTAAGTCTGATTTACGTTTTCCAGTCTCACAAGAATCTCATCACTTATACCCTGCCACATGTATATGAATACATATATCACTAGTTTTAATATGTAACTTTATTTTTATCATGGACCCATAAATGTTCTTTTCAATAGTTGTCAATGAAAGGAATTCATTGGTTGTCATTGAAAAGAACATATTGGTTATTGCCACCAACCTAGTGGTTATCTAGGATATAATATACGCAATCATAGATATAAGGCCTATTTGACATCAAACAAAATCTGAACCGTGTCTACATTTATATAATGCTTTCCCATGTGTGTCTAGTTGACCGTTTTATGTATAATATTTAATTAGAGTGTATTGCATTTGAGGGAGGGTATGGTGGGATGACAATATGAGTGCAGCTTAATAAGTAAATGAGATAATCATAATCATTAGCCAAATGTCCATGTATAACAACTTTTCAATGCTATGCTCTTGGTCATGGGGCAGCAGGAGGGGATGGGGGTTATACTACCTGAAGGACTGACCGGGGTTAAGAACGGGGATGGAGGGTCGGGTCGGAGGGGGGGGGGGCACAACCCGGCTGGAGGGAGGGAGGGTTGGAGGGCGTGTGCCCGATACAGCGCCACGAGTCACGCAACCTCATTGCTGACTCGGCAGAAAATTCTCGGAGCCGCCGACCAGTCCTTGATACTGCCTACCCCCAGCAGCCTGATCAATTTTAACGGTATTCTTTGGCGCGGTAGGACCCAGTATAGGCACTGTGTAGGAGGCAATCGATACATAGCCGGCCGACATGGCTGACAAACAAGTGGCTTAGCCCACTCTGTTGATGCCAGAGGTAGCTTTCTTATTGGTTAAGAACTATTGCCTTTAAGGGACTGACCATTATAGGCCAACACAAACAACGCAATATTAGCATAGGGGAAATGAAGTATTCATACGGGAAAATCCTTTCCCAGAATCTCTGGTACTACACTTGAAAAAAAGGCCGTTTAACGGCTGCTGATACCTATGGATTGGTCAATCGAGGGCTCTAAAACAAACCCAAAGTGTAACACTCACCTGGTACCAAATGGTCATTCGCCGACCCTGATTAACTAGGGGCTGTTTTCTTTCCAATCTATCATGGTTTGTCAGAATGGCCGAACGAACCGGTCATGGTCTACAGATTAGTGTTCTTTTTTGTGTTTTTACTGACGATTGTTTTCCTGCAGAGCACCGGGCACAATTTATTGCGTTATTCTATTTTCCGTACTTATTCTCAGTTGTTGCTTAAAAAAAGCAACGCCCGTTCAAGCATTATTCTATTCTTTGTCATTGGATGAATTAATAGGGCATAATTAAAACCTTTAAAAACTAGGAAGAGTCCTTTTCAGGCCCTGTCTGTTTGGAAATTGATAACAGGAGAAAGAGAAATACCAGTTTTGAAATAACAGTAATCATAACTGGGTTATGTCCTTATCAGCGGATATCATGATAGTCAAATGCTGGTATTAAATAACATCAAAGGTGTCCTTGGAAAAGTGATTGCATGTGGTCTTCTCAAATTAACATTATACTTTTCCTATCGAGCTTCGGTCAGCCAACCACTGTACGATTTCATTAGAACCTAACGCTATCTTATTATAATCCATTGAATAAACGGTATTACATATTACACACTATATCACCCATTTACATAAATGAAATGTTAGATATGATCACCAAACAGTTCGTTGTTTCACCAGAAGAGTCCCGTTAGGCTGATATATTATACCGTGATGGTCTGGAACACGCGGAATAACATGCTACTACTAATACATAGGCCTACTATATCATTATATTCCATAGAATAGGCAGTAAACAACACGATTAACCCAACCCCCATAAACCACATGCCATCGCTCTCTGTGAACCCGTTATAACAATACACAACAGAAGCAGTTATTCAGGAGTTACTGATCAAATATTCTATCAGAATTGTTGATTGATGACGGTAATATATGGACCGTGGCACTTGCTCGCTCTAACGTCCAGCCAAGACTAATGCCAAGACTCAGCATGCACGACATGCGATCGGAAACTGGCCCCAATATTGAACCAATCTATTGTCGTGTATGGACTACGGGGTATCAGTAAATGGGAGAGTTTCGGTGCCAACATCAACTTTACCGAGAGAACAAGTCCAGATGCCCCAATCAAATCGTTAAAACATAGCCATGAATGCATGGCCACTGTAGATTTCATGAGTTGATGACTGCTGTTAACATGAAATCTATAGGTTATTGACTCTACACTTTCAAATTTAGGTGCTGTACAGCGTATTCGGGCTATTTGAATGACAATGTCGACTATTCAAGAATATGATAAATTAAAGGTGTCTAGTTTATTGACAATCTAGAAATTGTAAAAGTGGATTGATCAATTCTTTGTTGCCAGTGTCATCTTTATTTATTCGAAGAAACAATTTGTATACATATGTAATTTCATATTGTACATAGTGCATAGTATGAAAAAAAATATATAAGGGCAAAAAAAATCCAATAGTTTGATTCTTCTGTTAATATTAGCTTTACATTATTGCCATACAGTGCTTCAAGTATTCTCAAGTTAAATTGCATGGATGTTGTTTTTGAAATGAAAAGTATTTAGTTTTTCTTGTGCAAAGTACGAAACAGACAAAGTGGGGCAGCTTCCTCTAAGCAGAAACAAGGTAAATGGTGTATTGCTGATTCGGAACTTATGTAACGGGTATGTGTCACTGAGAATGCTGCCAAACGGGCATTATGTAGTACCTGGGGGTTGATTTTTGTCTATTTCACATGTTTCTACGTAGTTTGACTTTCATCATAATTATTTTGTACCACACATTCAATATTCAACTGATCTGTGTATCCAATGACAAAAGTAAAAATGAATTGCACATTTAGTCCCAGACGGTGCCTGCTCTCACAATAGGCTTCTCCATGCAGATTGAACTGGTTGCCGATTGCCTCTTCTTTGTACTGAAATTTTAGATTTAGATCCAATTTTCTTCGGATTTTGAATTTATCGTGATTTCAGTGACGTAGTGGTACAAATATTGTGCACCAAACTATTCAATACTTAATACATGCATTATTAATGTTTTTGTTGTCATGGGAAATACGTCGTAGAGTTCTATGAACGCCTGCAGCTTATTCGACGTGGAAATTTATAAGAAGATATTCAAATTTCCATGATTAGATACGTAAACTGCATGAATTGTACTACAAAAGTACACACCTTTCTCCTGGCCATCAAACCATCAAACCAGGTCACTGCGCCACACATAGGCTAACAGTAGGGCCATTAACACTGCTCCTCTAAACTTCACCATATTACATGAGTATATGAATGACTATTTTATTTTTATCACTCAAATAGGCATAGGATAGTATAGGCCTATATTCTTTGCTATTGATAACATAATTCCATGAAAACAAATGTACTTTATATGCATCAAGTGTTTCTCAGTTTTTATTGACATCTATTGTAAAACCAGGTCAACCATATAAACAAGTTAATTACATGTACAGGTTGGGGCTACGACGGGAAAAACGGGACGTCCCGTTTTTTCAGGACGGAACCCTCTAAATCATTTACAAACATTCCATTTTCATTTTTTCAATATTAAAATATGACCTTAAATGACAAACAATTATTTGGTCAAATTAAAATTGAATCCCATTGTGACAATAACTGTTTTAATGGTTTTTAAAAGTCGGCCTGAAAAAACGGGACGTCCTGTAAAAACGGATCACAAAAACGTCCTGTTTTTTCAGGACGGTCCGTTTTCTTGGGATGATTTTTGTCACTTTTAAAAAATAAAAATCAATATAAAAAAAATGCAACGATAGAATGTGAAAATGCAACGATCATTTTGATTCAAAAGATGTGTACTTTCATTACAAATAATTTTTGAATTTAGCAAACTCCTCATTTTCTGAGCATTTTTAGTTATGTAAAAATATTAATTGTGTAATTAATAGTTATGTAATTTTCAAAATCAAAAGTGTTATTAAATTCATGTTAAATGCAGAATTTCATAATTTTTGGAGCTGGCACATGTAGAAGTATTATATCTTGTTTGTCTTGCATATTATTGATGTATAATTTCATCTAAGATAATTAGATAATACATTTTTTCATAACTGCCTGTTTTTCCAGGACGTCCCGTTTTTCCAGGACGTCCCGTTTTTCAGTAGTATCCCTAACCTGATGTAGGCCTACTCAGCAAGAGGGATTGTTTTGGTGTTCAGCTCGACTGAGTGTCAAGGGGTCCTGGGCTGAACTGGCATGAACAACCACAACTACCCCTTGACACATTCTACATACTGCTAACAATTACAGACCCTTGACCATATCAGTGGGCAGTCATTTTCACTGATCTCTCTTCCTAAATCAGGCAGCCAACATTGCTGACTGCATTCCCCTCAACAGGGTTCTCATTTCTGCAGTCGTAGGTAGAAAGGTGTATAGCCAGTACAATGCACTAACAAAATGTTAAATGCATAACGCATTTCCATCTTTATTTGAGGGATCCGGATCCGGTAAGAATGCTTCCATTAACCCACATACCGCGAGTGGCGTCCTCCCAGCGGACTCCGGATCTGGGTCTTATCCTAGAAATACATCTATTCTTGTCGTCAGCCCAACCCGTGGTGACGTCAGAGAGGCGCGAGTGGCCGACGAAATCCAGGCCCCTAGCTGGCGGCCGTGTCTGCCTCGGCTGCTGAGGCTGAGGGGACGAGGCGTGGTGGTGGTGGTGGTGGTGGTGGCTACAGTGACGGAGGGGAGCAGCAGATAAAGCGGTGTGGGGACACGGGCACAGAATAGGGGCTCTCCATGACAGCGCCTGCACACTCAATGCTATGGCATCCACACATACTCAGAAGCCCGCTGCATTCTTTGAGTAGTTGCTCGAGGTTTTGATATATGCAACGATAAGGATCGGGCCTTTATAATTATCTTGACGTTTTATGTGCATGATAGGACTTGGCCATACTGGACATAACCATAACGGCGCGAAATTGTACAGGCTGAGACTTGCAGGTAAGTCTGATCAGAGTATGCCGTCTACAGCATGCGTAAATTCTAAATGTTTTTCTTTTGATAAAAGATCACGTTTTGTACCCACAATCATGTAAGATATCTGCAGGTTCTGACGTATTCTTAGGATACCTACATGTGTCATGTTGCATTATGCCCGGAAACACACACACACACAGACACACACACACACACACACACACACACACACACACACAATATAGGCCTATGCACAAATAAAAGTGTGTGTCAACATATCCAAAATCAGCAGGCACATATATAGATATTGATTTGTAGCATGTATTATATTGCAAACATAGATTTACGGCACCTGCATGGGAATACAGGAATATATAAAGTAGTGCTAAGTCATTACTAACAGATAATAGCCATTTAGCTACTGCCCGAACATAGGTATGACCTATATAGCAGGTCAAGCCCATAATACATGTATCACGAACACTATTAATTCCATAATTGTGTACACATAAAACCTTTGTCATGCAAGCTATGATTTAATAGTATTGCCGTAATAGAAAACGCAATAACAACGTATTTCTTAAACGGTTTTAGACAGTAGTCGATAAGTTTGCTCTTGCGCCTGGTTTTCGAATTTGTAACACAATTGGTACAATTAAGTTGGTAGAGGCCTAAGTTTAGAAATAATGCACATTTTAACAAGGGGCGGATCCAGAGAGTTTCAAAAGGGATGGGACCCTATTATAAAACAATTGCTCGGACCCTCCGGGGGCCGACAATCTTATTTTAAAAAATCCAATATTAATTTTGACCAAAAACAGGGTGTGGGTGCGCCCCCTCCGCCCACTCAAAATCCGCTACAGTTAATAGTTAAAATGTTATGTGTTGTGCACGTATAACCATGGCAACTTTTGCACTTTTCATCACATACCAGCACGTGGCAGGTCAATATACATACCAGCGGACACACACATAAAGCTCTGGCGACCAGTGTCGAACTACTGCCCTTAATGTACTTGTCGCGCCATTCAAACAATAGATATAAATAAAACAGGCATAAATATATCAATTCAGCTATGAATAGCAGATATTGAGTCAGAGTGCTCGTGCATGTCTGTTTTATTGTAGCCTAACTGCCTACAACATGGTTAACTCGGCCATGCCTGTTACGAAACTGGTACCATTTATAAATATTCAATTGGGGCATTTTTATCAACTATAATATCATTTAAACTGTTTCGAACCAATAATAGTTCTTTCTTTTCCGGGGAAGGGGGGGATGAGTAGACGTGTCGGGGGGGGGGGGGGTTCACATGTATGTTTTTCATAGCCTTTTGTAAATAGGCCGCTATAGTCTCCTATCAAAGGCGAAATCCAAATTGTATGTAATTACAAGTAGAACTGATACAGTGTATTACATATTTATTAGTGAATGATAGAATTACCGTAATGTTTAACTACAAAATGTTTAAAACTTCTATTATAGGAAGTTACAAGTAACATGCAACACAATGTATTTGGGACTGGTCTGGTAACCCAAAAGGTCACATCATTAAAACTGCACGATCTCCCACCAAAAGCACTCATTAATTATTAAGTGACCTTATATTTTTTTCATCTATTAAACATGTCCTCGGGATGTTACACTTTTCACTCTTGGCATAGCAATTAGTTCTGCGAATGCCACTTCGCAAAATTTAGCCTAAATTATTGGCAATGATGTTATTACAGTAGCCGTGAAAGCTAATCTGGGGCTTGTTAAATTGAGTTATATCTGCTGCTACTTTAGTCAACACTAATAGAAATAAGGTGGGGGGGCTATTTCCAGAATTTTACGTTTAAAAATGTTTTACTTTGCCCCCGAAAGAGGGGCCCCCCTCTAAATCCGCCACTTTCAATGGTAGAAACACCTACTCGACTAATTTTTGGGTTTTGATCAAACATAGACTTAGGTAATGCTACATGAATGATGATTATGATTATTTTGTCATGAGAAAAACCTTAGGTAAAGTTCATACATATAGTGACCAATAAGGGATTATTTGTAAAGAAAATGTAAAAGTGAAATGAAGATTAAGGTGTCTTAAATCATTGGCAGATTGTTGCACAATTCTGATTGAATAGCGCCCACTTCCAAAATAAAAACATATTGGCAAGTATTGGTTTAGCAGGAAGGTTCATTTTAAAGAGAAACTAACATACCATGCTTATTACCTGTAACACACTAGTGACTACGGTGTGCTATTTACCTTTCTTCGTATCACCAGTAATGACAATTCATTTGGTGTCCTAAATGCATGGATTCGTAATGTTTTAGTCCCCGAGGTAAACCAACTATTTCCAATCATCAGAGCTATCCTAAATCTGTACGTTGCAGAGTATTAATTATCACTATCAGCACTGACTATTGTATCAGGTGGCGGAAACCAAGAACCACGGGGGCGGGGGCTGCTTAGGGATCCCGAAACCCCCTGTCCATTCTTTTTGAAACCAGCGAATATGGATGGCATGGCCCAAGCGTGTGCATGCACGTATTCCCAATTGTGAGCCATATAAGCACCTGCCACCCACCACCACCACACACATGCTGACTCCCTCATTTCCGAAAACGTAGATATTTGATATAGAAAAGGCCTAAGGCCACTGTACTTTATTGATTGCTTACAGTTTCTAAAGTATACGGATATCTGTGTCTTCGTAGCTGATGCTTTCATATAGTGTCACTCTGCAGGGTAGTTTGCTATCAATCGCTCATACCCATATTAATCAAGCTTGCAGAAGGGGAACTAAAACTTAATTGGGCGTGAGGAAATTGCTCGGCACCGACATTACTGATAGGAAGAAAACCTATTTTTTATCAAATGAAACTAACTATAGTCAATATTTCAACATTAAAGAATGGACATGCATTGGCGAGCCTGAGGGTGACATTAAAAATGACATCAGAGTTAGAGCCACATAAAAACGTCCAGGCACCAACTTTGGGTATAATCTAACTCATCACAAATCAATTTGATAAAAGAGCTACTTTCACTATAACACAGGAATAAGGAACACCTGCGAGGAGGGTTGGACTATGGCCTTTGTTTAGTACCATGATACAGACATAAATCACATCACAACTTTCCATTAAGCAGTTCAGAAGTTGCTATGGCCTCAGTTCCTTAAAGCCATATCAGCAATAGAACCACTTTAAGGACAGAGCAAGTCTGAATATATCACCCGATTCAACACTCATTAGGGAGATTCCAATTAAAATACAGATAATATTCATTGAGGAATGGGCAATTGAATGAAAGGGGAGAACCCAGGGTACTCAAAGACAAGACCAGATATGAAATGAGAAGAAAAAAGTCTCGTCTGCAGCAGGGAGATATTCAATTAATGATTATGTTCTCAACAGAAGGCACACACCATCGACTCTGAGGTTCATGCACTGTCATTATGTAGAAGCGGACCATAAACTATCCCCATAAGAAGCATTTCTTATCGCGAGCAGCCCCTAAGAGTAGGCTGCCGAATGCTGATATGGGGCCAGTATTATGTGAACACATGTGTTTTTCTTAACGTTAAATGCAGACATAAATGCAATGAGCGTGCATACGGCGGAGTCTTGAGGAGAGCTATTTGCCTTAGACTGAGTGCTTTATACATTGATCAAGCATTTCAATGCAATCAGCCGCTCGTGCTGTATTGACCTAATCCCAGCTTAGGTCCCTCGGGCTACGTTTAAGCGGGGCATCGGTGGAGATGGTATTGGGTTGTTATGGTCCAAGTTTCCATCTTTCCTTATTGGTAGCTCAGCCATGGCAGCCAATATCGCATCGGGAACATCCCGCTTGATGGGCGGGGCGTCCCAATTTCGCATGTCGAAATGCTAATGTTGCATGTCGTTGTCGCTAATGTTCTTTCATGGCTTATATGTAACAATTCGAATTTAAGAAATGCTGATGTCACCTGTCACTATATCCTTACGGGCCAATGCCGCCCTGTTGAATGTCAAAAACGTCTATTTCGCCCTGCTGAATTTATGGGTCTAGGGCCATCCTCCCCGCCAAATCAGCCGCGGTGCATGCCGGTTATGCCCTTTGCAGTGCCCCCAGCACGTGCCGTAATGACGAGGGCACACAGTGACATCGGACGCGGCGTCTGTTGACTCCGCTCCCCCTGGTGTCATGGATGGGCAAACATCGGGGGCGGGAAAGACGGAGCAGACGACAATCTGATCGGTGAGAGTCTAGAGTGACTCCGTTTGCCGCTCAATCACCCAATGTCTGCAGGCCGGTAAACGAAGCTCCAATAATCATCCCCACACACGGGTAACTCTACCCACTTACCCCTTTTTCTATATCCTACTCACCCTCTTTGGCCACTCAAGATTTCTCGTATTCAAGTTCATTGGAAATTGTCACCCTGAACTTGATCTTCCAAAGAGGGATTACTTGATTAACTGATTAATACTAATCCTCACAGATTGCACGTAGTAATGACGTGTTTTTATCATTGACCCCTTCCTCCCGTCAGACTGTATAAGCCTTCACCCAATCCGCCCTCTCGATGGTTGTCCCAGTAAGCCAGTAGTTCAGCGTTGAACCTTTTAAATACGGATTCAAAGTTTCAAAACAAGTCTAATTTTTACATTGTGTCGGTAAGGATGAATAGAAAGACTGTCATGCTCGTCATTGGCGGTTGAATTCAGCATAACATTCTAATTAAAGATGTTTACAATTTTTCAAAGGCGTCTGTCCTTGGCTCGGCCGTCGCGCCAGCTTAGGAAAAAAAAAAGCTTTTCGGTGCGGCAGGAGAAACGCCAACGTCAGCAGATTTTGAGAAAGCCTTTGCTCCCTCCCCTACTGCCTTCACGATCGATGCCGTCTTTTGCCTTTATTCCCATTTGGCGGCCACTCGTACTTTTGTTCTGAACTGGAGATCAACCTTGCCGTCCCCGCAAATAGCTCGCTCAGCACTCATTGGTGGCGCCCCCTATTACTCCGACGGCTGGTTGACGAACCATCCATCTTGTTTCTGCATCGTCCACACTTTCTGTGACCGCTTCTCGGCGAATTGCTCGCCTGCCCACGTCATCAATTAACAGGCTGGTTTGGGGACAAATACATAAATCAGGCCCGGGCTCTAAGTGTGACTGGGAGGCTTTGCTCGCAAGTAATGAATGTTTAGGCCTGTAAGTGGGAGTGCACTCTTTTACATGTAGTTAGTGACCATATTAAATAACCCATCTCAATCACCGACTGCTATGTATATATACCCATCCCCTCATCCGCCTTCCTTCAGCATCAGATTCCAGCGATCAGCATCCATCCTAAGTAAGCCTGTCTACCCATCAACCCCCGTGATGTCACGTGACTGGGTGTAAGGACCCCCCGCGAAGCCCTCTTGTAATGGTACAAACAACCGGAAGTCCCCCGCTTCAAGACTTCCGGCGGCGCTGGCTGAGTCAGCAGAGGTTAGAAGCGCCAGGTCGGGGTGGGGGTGGGGGTGGGGATGAAAGGGGGAGGGGGGTTACAGACGGGGGTTGGTTGGTTGGCTGTTGGTGTTTAACGCCGTATCATCATCTATGGTCATATCATGGCGAGAACAAGGTTTTGGCAATTCTGTCATTTTGATGATTGAATCTATGAGAAGGTAGAGACCATACCCCTACGCTTTTACCGAGGCAGGTGTTCTTTAATGTGCATTGTTCCATAGACAGGGCCATACACACAACAGCCGGTGGTCCTGAGACCTTTGATAACCCTGTCGTTGGTACAGGGGGAAGAACTGAACGGTAGCCAGCCCAGCCAGCCCAACCCAGCCAAGTCGGGGGTAGGTTGGTGGATAGGGTCGGGGGAAAACAGGGAATATTATAGGATGGTCGGAGGACAGGTTAGGGATATGGTCAGGGGTAAGCGTGGAGGTAGGGGTAACTGGAGTTCTGTCGGAGGTAGGTTAGGGATAGTCACTGGTAAGTGTTGAGGTAGGATAGGCTTAGTTTGGGGATATGGTGGTTGACAGAGAATTAAATTTTTTAGATTGGGTTAAGGTGTGGGTTAAGGTTGGGATAGGGTTTAGGGTAAAATTGAGAGATAGGATTGAGATGGAGGTTGGGTTTGCGGTAGGAGGGACATAGATCTTCGGGAGAGTGGGGGGTGAGAGTTAGATCAGGGGTCGGGAAGATGGTTGGGTGGGGGGTTTGAATGGGGATAAGCCCAAGAATACTGGTCACAGTATGACAAGTAATGTACCATTGGAAAGCTAATTTCATATTCAAATCAGAAATGGGAATTGTTACCAGATTAATACAAAAATGGGAAAATAATATCTATTGACATAACCTACAGGCCCGACAGTTGAATATTCGTTGAGAATAATGGCAACTATCCAGTCTGTCAACTGTCTAGTCGGTTCAATGTATCTGTCACGGCCTTTAGGGTAAGGTTGAGGGGAGGATGGTGTATGTCAGTGTCACCACTGGGTGGAAGGTTTATATAGGAAGGCTTTTATTTTCTACATGGAGTAGTTTTGGAGAGTCCATGGTAGGTTGGAGCCGTGTGAGGGGGAGGGGCAATCAGGCCCTTCTGTTCACAACAAGCCGCCATCATCGGTCCGACAACCGGTGCCAGATAGCGTCAACCCCACACCCACACACCACTCGGGCTCAGGAAGCCGGTCCAACGCCACCACCAATCACCGCACTCTCCATAAGGACATCGATATTTCTCTCAGGCTATTTTCTTTCAATGTTCCTGTAGGCTGTAAGCAGCTGGCTAGGATTTCACAGCCAACAATATGTACAGAATTGTCACACGAAAAAGAAATAAAGTTAAAATGGTCAGATATGAATAAAAGAGTTGGGCATAAAAGCACAGATTGCTCGAGTGTAGACTACCTATCGACTGAGTACTATGTATAGACTGAACCAAATTTAGTAAAAGAAACCATAGCAGTAGCCAATACGTGATATTCCGGTAAAACTATGTCAGCTTATCCAGTTACCGCCCACTCCACTCCCACACACTTCTCATTGTGAAAGGGAGAATACACCAGGGGCAGACCTTACCTCCTACGACCGATGGTCGCCAACCTCCTGAGGCACATACTGAAGTCACAGTCTGACATATAACTTGCCGGCCCTGATGTTGTTGTGCCGGATGTTCATGGATTACTCCCTAAAAATGACGACAATCCCCATACAACAGCAGTTTTAGGAAAGGACTTCATGATTCTGCAAAATTGGTTTATCCCGATAATCCGTAACAACTATTTTGAACTGTATTTGTTTCGTTAGATGACTGTTGAACTATAACTGTTTTAGAAGAAAAATGGTTATATAGAAAGTATGGTCAACCGTGAAATTTATAGTATATTACTGGAACCCCATCTATACCAATAGTTTATTTTTAAAAGATACGTTTTCTGGGGGGTGCTGCTGTAAAATTCAATAGTTTCGAGTTATTATGTATACCTTGTCGAGAGCAAAAGCTGAAAACATAATAACTATTTTATAGATTGTGGAATTACCATCAGATTATAAAAGATATTTAAGATAAATTATTGAAAGATTACAAAATGTGTGTCTGTGTGCGTGTCTGTGTGTCTGCGTAGGCCTATACGTGCGTGTATCCATCGTCTCATCAAGAAAGTGAGACTAGTCCACATTGCTCACGGCAGCTGGTCGGTCAGTAATCTACGCCTTATTGCCTTGGGGACTGGAGAGGTTACACGCGGAGCGTCACGTGGAGTAATCAATCTGTTTACGGGATTCACTGAACTTTGATGACTTTCAATGACGTCGCGGAATGCTGTTTGTCCATCTATTTCATAATTAAGTAAGTTAATCCTGACGGAGGGGTCGGCACTCACGTTCCTCAAAGTGAGTAACGGATGCTCTGTCAGAACTTAAATATCCAAGAGACAAAACAACATAATTATTTCAAAATCTAAGCCAATTGATGATGCATGGAATTCAATGTTTGTTTGAGTAAGATCTATACTTTTGTAAACAATTTATATCCCGCAAATCCATGACAAGCATCTACAAAGATGATCAAAGTAAGGTGAATTCAACTGAATTTACGCTGTGCCAATACCTATGATTTTCCTGGGGAGGAATACAATATTCTCATACAATATTCATATATGGATTGAAACATTATGGAGACAGTCTGTAGGAAGTTTTAGGTCTAAGCTCTGTCAGTTTGCTGGATAGATAGAAACACAGGTTTTTACGGATTCTAGGACAAAGAAATCCGGGACTAAACCAATTGAACCTAAAGTTGCTCTTTGGGCAATTTCTTTTTTGGACATGTATTGCCTCATATAGAGCACACGCTCCCCATGTTTGTGATTAGTTCCTGAAGTGAACCGTTCCCCAACCCTTACCCGAACTTAACTAACGGTAATTACCGTGCCCAGGAGGTTATTATCTTGATGCGGAATGGAGGTTGGGGTTGGGGTGGTCGTCATAGGGCATAGGGGTATATGGGCGGGGTCGGGAGATATAAGACAAGATTCTTTTCACATCTGAAATGTATTTGATCCGCCACTCAAAAGTATATCCCATGCAAAAGTATTTCCCTGAAATCAATAAGGTTTTGACCATGGCCTTTCCTCTTTTCATAGCAACCCGCATGCCGTTTTATTACTCGACATCAGTACGGCTTAGATATCTCACTCAGTGGTAAACATCTTCTGTTCAAGTCACACCCATTTGAGAGCCTCTAGTTCTGGGAAGCCTTTCATTCTGGTTACTGCCTCTCCCCGAGCCGTCTATTAGGAGTGAGCACGGGGCTGAAGGCGGGCCATGTTGGCAAGGCATTAATGAGGCTTACCTCCCGAAGGTCAAGTCATCCACGGCACGCATGGGGGCCTCGGCTAAGATCTAAAACCGGAATGTATTACTTAGTGCCCACTACTCCGCCCACGCACTCAGCCGAAAGGCTTTATTCCACTAGCCGATTTTGACTGTTGGGAATTTAGAAACTTCTGAATTTTCATTAGGAATATGATAGGGCCCCGTGAATGCTACATGTCATTTAAAAAGAGAACTTAATATCCGTTCTAATGATATGTAACAGGTCTGTTAAATACCCTTATTTCCACTGGCAATTTCCAGAATCGCGAGTACAAATTTGGTTGTAGAATACAGCCTGCATGGGGCCTCAGCTGGGGGTATGGGGGAGCAGCTCCGAGGTCGGCGACACCAGTTTGAGTCACTCAGAACGGAACAGGGTTGGTCTGGTCATGAAGACAGACATCATAGACGCTCACATCCTCTTAGATATTATAGTGGGGTGGTTCTACCCATGACTAACTTGCCTGCCATACGTCAGAATTATCTCTCTACTTCGAAGCGTCTGTTTAACAGAGATAGGAGAATAGACGATGTAGGTATGGTATATTTTGGGAGGTTGGGATGGTCAGTGGGATGGACATATGGAGACCGGAGATAGGTGACGGGCAGGGGTCCGGCGTTCGGTCAGTCAGACAAGAGCCCACCCACGCACCATCCCTCCGAGTCGGCATAATCAGGAGAACCAGTCTGAGAAGAATGAAATTTTACATTGTACTCTCTTCCAATCTGGTTTACATTTAGAATTGAAAATTGATTTCAGAGAGGGTTAAGATTGTGTGCCTCTCTGAAATGGGGGCAACATAATAACAAAAAGACCTTTTTCTGAAATCTGTATAATGAGACAAAGGAAAATTGTTCTTTTTACCGATATAAAAAGATGTATAAACGCAACAATGGTTTATATAAACACATTCTATTTGTGAACCGCCATAAGGGGACACTAGTCAGACATTACTGTTGTAAGGTTCCATAACCATAATTCAAATTGACGTACTACATTAGAGTGATTCCGAATTTCGTCTCACATGGCCAGTCACAAATAGAATATGTTAAAAACATGGTGCTAGCAAGCTATAATCAGAATACGTGTATAAAAGGAAGGTAATCAATCGTTGCTCACGAACAGGTGCGTTCAATATAGAAACAGCATGCCCAGCTTAGGTTTCAGGGGACTTTTTGGATTGTCAGGTGTTGCTTCAAGAATAAACCCATCACACGCTTTAGGCATTTATTCATAGAACACGGATATTGTTAACTTGGACTTGTTTTCACTCAGGCCGTAGAAAATGGGTAATCAAAATATCTTTGTGTTCGGTCTGGTGGGCTAGCCTAAAAACCACAACCAATTATTGAGGTGGTGTTTTAAAACCACAATAAATAACAATACAAACTATTTTCTAATAGAAATTTCAACTTATCGATAGTGTGGCCATTCTATTCTGATCCGATTTTATCATTCAGAAATATAATCACTCCAAAGCGCATGCCTACAGACGTTTGCCGTCTTAGATTTTGGCAGACTGTCTCAAAACCTTCAACAGGTTTTCTTAATTGATCTAATACATCATGAGTCAAGGTGAGGATTAGTTAATTTTACAGCAAGGCTGTACTACCAAATATTGCCTATGTAAAATTGAGTAATATATACCTGGTGCAAATTCTGTTCCATATACTACTTACATATGACTATGCACCAATTTTTTAACACGTCCCCAATGTGAATCAAATCACTTTCTCGTATACTACTCATGATCAGACGGGCAAAATGGGTGACGAAATGCGACATAACCATCCATAAGATCTTACATTGGTATCCCTCTCTCCCATTTCTTTCAAGGAATGCTCCCAGAATGGTGTGATTGAACATGACCACTAATGGCTTCCAGAGCACCAGGCGATATTTGGGAACACAAAGTGCAGACGTAAGCGAAACTTCACACGCGCTTCACTTACAGGTACTGATCAATCAAAATAGAATTGGTCGGTAAAGTGAATAATTATTTGTTACCTGAAAAGAGAGGGCGACGGAGTCAGCAGACATGGATCTATCTGAGAATTATGAAAGGGAGAGGAGAGGACGACAATAATCCACCAACAGTTGGTGGTGTCCAGACATGCCTCGTCTATACCCCCTGCCATGTTTTCGTTCTTCAGTAAAAGATCCTGATACAGACCAAACCAATCATTTATAACGTACACTGAACATCAAATTGTATTTTGGGAATTCTAGCCCCCAAATCCTTATATCGTTTTATTAGTTGTTTGTTGTCATAGTGGCTAACCTGTGTGTGGGTGACATGCAGTGGTCAACCTGGTTAACGTTAAGTAAAGGCTCCACCGCACACAAACACGCCGTTGGTCAATAACAAATGCTCGTTAACCCCCGTGGTCCGTGGGGAGGGAGGGGGCATCGACCGGGGGGTGGGTCTCTCACTGATTGCGGGCCGGGGCTTCGCTTATTCAGCGCAATAAGCCCCCGCTGATGCTCAACTAATCCGCCGACGCGCCGCGGCTAATTTCAGCGGCGTCCTTACAAGCCGGCAAACGCGATAACTCCTATTGATGCCCTGTCTGTGGCCCTCAGCCCTCCTGGTCACCTGCTGGGACGACCACTCCGGACTGAACCTGGAGGAGGGATCAGCCGGCACTCAATGCATGTCACCCCGCCCTCCCCATCCTCACCGCCCTGCCTTTTCCAGATTGACAACTATACAGGGGGATGTATGGTTATAGTGTAATTGTATGTATGTCAATACACCATCTGTCCTTTATTGTTGTATGTCGCGGGGTAGTGTATGGTTGTGTTCTCTATGGGAGCATCATTTACTACCGAGGTAGTGTCCACTCCCTTGATACGGCTCGTTCTCGGTAAATCTCATTAGATCATGAATTATTCACCAGGTGGCGTCACGAACGGTGGCCATGCCCCGATGTTGTAGGAGAGGGGGAGGGGTGGTCAGCTGGAGAAGGGATATGATATCATGGGGAGTGAGCAGCACATATATAACACACTGCCATCCAAGTAAATCACAACCATTCAATCTACACACCCACCGAGAAAAGTGTTCTGATTGTCTCCATGCCCAGGAGAGTTTTTTCTCTCGGCCCATTCAGACGGTCTCATTACTGATTTAATGTATACAAACCCTAGCCCGCGTAGGAGGGCAGGGTGGGAAGGGGTAACGGCAGCGGGGGTGGAGGCCACATGCTTATCATCGGTGACCGAATCCTCTGACGATGATGTCATCCTTCTATAAATACCCTGCATAGTCTTGCCCTGGATGTGATTTGCGTCTCCCCCCCTGGTATTCCCCGAGCTGCTCGCCCTCCGACGACCAATGAGAAGCCGCCGAGCAGCTCGGCTGTGGCTATTTTAAGCTCCAACAAACGGCAAAGTGGGAGTCCCTACGTCATCAGGCTGGGGCGGGCGTCGCTGGCGCGAATAAAGAGGCCGAGCAGGTGTGTGAGCACTCGGCGTTCGGGGGGATCATGTCTCACCTAACAGCCTGTAAGCTGAGAACATCAGGGTCCCACGAGAACACATAATGAGATTCACACAATGCACAGTGTGATATAATGGACAGGTGAAACAGTGTTGCACGCGCCATTGTTACAAGTAACATCGACCGCTATAAATTAGTGAGAGCTTGGAAGTACGCATAGGTAGGGCTATAAATAGCTTCCTAATGCAATGCACTTCCTGGATGCATTATATGAACGAAGGAGAACGTGTACTTAATGCGTAAGTGGCTTTATGATATGGACTGATAATGCAATGTACCAGCTACATATTACAAATGATACATAGCATGTATAATTCAACAATGATACAAGAAACGTTAATACAAATGGGAAATAATGTTATAATAGTTACCCCTGAAAGACTTGCTTTTGAATAAAAGTCATGGCCAAAAATACCCACATGCATATTATATCCAGGTTTGCTATTGTTCCTTTAAAAAGAATGGAAACAGATCTTCCCATATCCCCTGCCGTGCATGCTTCCATGTCTTTAGTTATATCCTAAAGCTAATCCATGTATGTATGCATGGTATGCATGTATAGTAATACATCCAATCAGGTATTTGTGCAGCTTTAGGAACGCAATAAGAATGCAAGTAGTGCATGTACGCTTTCTGTTAGGTAATAGTTGTGTCGTTGCAATGACAAGATTATGCTTCGTTGAGAAATATACATTATACAGGCATAATTTATTTTATGCAGTGTTACATGTATAACAGTAACCAATTAATAGTACGTGACACGATGTTTCAGATTACCGATTACGTAATTCTTATGTAGGTAGGAGCAATTTGCAGGACCGCAAAGGTCATGTGAAGGCTCATAAAGTGGAGACACCCCATACTAGTTTTAGCAATTATTGGCTGAGTACACATTTACGATGTATAAAAATATACGGAACGGCAACATAATTGGCAATTCCATGACTATCTAATATCATGGCAACTGCTGGAGCATCTGTACATACTAAGAAGCTGTATGGTCATAAGACTAGATATTAGAATAGGCAATACTTGTAATATGATATAGAGGAACATGCAATGTGAGTAGGATTGTATACCTGGATGTTCTGCTTTC
The DNA here is from genome assembly GCA_936440205.1 of Lepidonotus clava. NCBI lineage: Eukaryota > Metazoa > Annelida > Polychaeta > Phyllodocida > Polynoidae > Lepidonotus > Lepidonotus clava. The sequence continues at coordinate 30,612,732 of OW387135.1, forward strand.
GTGACACCGGGCGTGACACTAAGGGGATGGAATTGAACAAGACCAGCATTCCTTCGATTTTATTGTATTAAAACGTAATACCATTACATAAAGGCTTTCATTAACGCAAAACCCTGAGGATCTATGTGCTATACGTTACCGCTTCAGCTTGATGGCCGTGCATGCTCTTCATGTCCAAGGAGCCGCTAGCGATAATAATTATGTAATATACAATAATTTATATAGCAATCTATATCATATATATTACATAAGCTGTGGCGCCTAACTCAGTAATTAGTTGCTTAACGTTAACCTTCTGGAGCAGAATTTCCATCTCTTTGTAGAGACGAAGCGGAACATAATGGTCATACACATGTATATAGAATGATTTTGAAAGTTGATTCATATGACAATATTGCTGTTGTATCCTGCTATCAAATCCCACCTGCATGTGATCTTTCAAATCCGCCACGGCTGGTTAGCTTTTTGTACTAGGTCTCTTAAACATAATAACTATGCTCCAGCCGTATTGAATTGTTTGGTCCATTGTGGTGTACCCCTAACTGATAATCTTCATGTACCGTGTATGAGTATACTTGTATGTGTATTCCATACTAATACATGAGTGCCGAAATGCGAGTCTATCCGCAATAATTTGAATGCATCCCGCATTGTACAATTGCATGGTAATTAGGATAATCTTTATATTGCACATTCTTCCAACAAGAAATTGTGACACAGCAAATGTAAAAGTTCCCTCATGCGTTAATCAGTTAATCCATTAAGAACTAAATAATAGGCCTACATAATAGGCCTATATCGCAATGCCTGATAACAAGTAACGTTAGAAGAAATGACATTGTATGTTTATGAATTAACCAGCTCCCAGTTCATAAATGCAATTACCCATTCCCATTCGCTAAATATTTAAAATGCATTTCAAATATTCCTGTTTCATTGAGTAGAGTTAGGGTACGCTTAGTTATTACACTCAAAGAAACAGACACGAGCAGCTCCCAGCCTGCACAGTAGGTGTCCGCGGACACCTCGTACCTGCTCAATGCGTAGGCGCACACCGGGCGGCTGGCAAGCAATGACGTCGGCGGCGGAGACGGCCACATAAATCTACGGCCATGAAGGTCGGCCGCCTACTGAAGCCTCCTCCAGCGTGCGCGGCGGCCGCCACGCTCCCCGCCAGTCGTCAACACGACAGCCTTAGCAGTAGACCGTAATATATATACTGACAGCCGCCCGGCGGTATACACCAGTGGTTAGGTTATATACTGAGTACTAATACTGGATTTATTCTTCCCCCATTGCAGTGTGGATGGCCGTCGTTGGGGTCCGTCGGGTCGCCGAGCAGTGCACGCGGCAGCTACTACCGCCTCAGACGGCAGCAGAGCGAGTCTGGGGGGAGGGAAGCCAGCGCCGAAGCCAGAACCCAACGGCAGTAGCCGTGATACGGACTAAGTGATAAGGACAGCAGGCAGCGTGATAAGATAAGGGCAACATCAACATCAGGAGGAGGATAGGCTACTGGTTGGTGTGGTGGTAGAGTGTGTAGATTGAAGGAGGACCAGGAGGAGATGGAGTGAAGTCAGTAGGGTGAAGGAGCACGGCTGGCGCCCAGCCAGCCACTCGCTCCCCCAGCGGGGAGGAGGGAGAGTGTGTTTGTAGCCATCTCCACCAGCCTCCACTCGTACCTCCCACCGTACCACCTCAGCCTCCTGTCTCCACCTTCTCCAGTACACTCCCAGCCAACGTGTACTCCGACCAAACTGTGTTAGTGGCCGCGGCCACGTACAGAGGAAGCAGAAAGAGCTGTGTTTATATTTACATGAACACGGTTTGGGAGGACGCCACGGTCAGGGAGCGCCATTTCTAGGAAGTTAACTTGGGATTCAGTATCATGGGACCTTGAGAGCACGGCGGCGAAAAGAGCGACGTTGTCGGTCGTCGCTAAGTAGTCTCCGTACAACAGGCGACCAGCTGTTGACCAATCAATCAACCATATGTTGCCAGCCCGGAGTGGTGTTATAATGACACAGATCACCTACCTCCAGTGGACTGTACACGCTATACTAATATCATGATATTACCGACAACATAGAGGCAGATCACTAGACTTGTACCTCGGCATCATGCTAGGAAAAAGAACAGATTTTCTCATAATAATAGGGAAATTATACTAGGCCATTATTCTTAACGCCATCATCAAAATGCGGCTACAGAAGGAGGAGATCAGCTCTGTGGGCTGCCCCTTCAACGCCGACTGCTCCCCCCGGAGTAGTGTCTCGGACAGTTTGTGCCAGCAGGACCTGGCTGACCACTACTGTGTCATGAAGGAGCTCGGCTCGGGTACCTACGGCAAGGTACTGCTGGCCGAGTGTCGGCACACCAACACCAAAGTGGCACTCAAAGTGCTGCCAAAGTCTTCCACCAAGCTAAAAGACTTTCTGCGAGAGTTTAACTTCAGCTACTATCTCTCTCCACACCGAGCTATACTAAATACTTTTGACGTCGCGTTTGAGACGCCCACGTCGTATGTGTTCGCGCAGGAACATGCCCCCCTGGGAGATCTGTTTGAGACCATAATCCCCCAGGTGGGACTACCCGAACACTACACGAAGAACGTCGTCAAACAAATCTCCAGCGCCCTGGAGTTCATGCACAGCAAGAACCTGGTGCACCGTGATATCAAACCGGAGAACATCCTCATCTTCGACGAAGCTTTCAACAAGGTCAAGCTCATGGACTTTGGCATGACGAAAAAGGTGGGCACGATGGTGCGGAAGGTGAGCACGGGCATACCCTACACCCCGCCCGAGATCTGCGAGGCCATCAAGGGCGAGCGGTACTCGGTCGAACTGAGCGCCGACGTGTGGGCCTTCGCCGTGTTGATCTTCTGCACATTGACTGGTAACTTCCCCTGGGAGCTGGCGCACCAGAAGGACGTCTTCTTCTGCGAGTTCACCTCATGGCAGAAGCGCAAGACCACCAAGCTGCCCTCCCAGTGGAAGAAATTCACGCCCCGGGCGCTGCGGATGTTCCGCAGGATGCTGGAGCCCAAGCTGGACCGGCGCTGTGCTATACGCGAGGTGTACAAGTACCTGGACGACAGCTGGCTGGCCGTGTCTCCACGGTCGTCGGAGGACATGACGGGCGACGCCGACTCGGACCCCATGGAGGAGCTGAACGCCATGCTGGAGAAGCACGGCATCGACACCAAGGTGAGCAAAAGACTGCGGGAGCGGCGCATCTCCGAGTGGGTGCTGGCTACGTGACTGGGGTGGTGGGCCCAGCGAGCCCGGGTGGCCTGCCATACCTGCTGCCCCCTGCTCTGCTGTCAGACATGTCCCCACCCCTGTCACCTCTCCTGTGACGGCGTCAGCCTCTGTGACAGCTTATACGACAGCTGTGACGACTACACCTCCAGGGCGGCGAACACCCTGACTACCACGGCCACCAGCACTACGAGCAGCGAGACGAGCAGCGGCCACAGCAGCAGCTGCGGCGGGGACGGCAGGAGTATACGGGACAGGAGCAGGAAAGGCAGGAGGAGGAAAAGGAAAAGGGGCAAGAAGCGTGTCAACGCCCTGGAGGACGGAGGTGTGGTCCACAGTCCCACCCCAATCCACCTGGCGCTAGCCTACTCCACCACCAGTGCCCGACCCACCAGTGCCTGTAGCGAGCCGGGCCTAGACAACCTGGGCTTAGGACTAGACATTGTAACCTCGTCCCCCAACTCCATGGAGGACCTGGAGACAAGCCCGGAACTGACATTAGGTCGAATCAGCCCGGGAATAGACAATCCCGGTCTGGACCTCAATTTGCTCACATCCCCTCAGCAGGAGCAGCTCTCCCGCCTCATCCTGCTGGAGGAACGTGGGTGAGCCACCCTGGAGGATAACAAAGACAGAAAGAGAGTAGAGAAAAAAGACACCACCCTGTGATGCTTAGAGCTCCCAGTAGCATATGATATATCCAGTATCTGCGATATGGACTGTGTAAAGATAGTAGGTACGTCTTACCAGTATAATATTAGCCTCCACGGTTGATATGTAAAATTTAGGCTTGTATCGATGTTCCTTGTTAGTGATACGAGATGTTTTATGGAAAAACAAAGCATCAGCGCCTTCTATTACTAGATATATCCGTTCTAGGGATGTATGTAGGCATACTGTATTTTATCATGCTAAATATCATTATGTATATAGGTCCAGGATGAGAAAACATATGGTAGAACAATTGGTTGTATCAGCGCAATTTAAACTCTGAATATGATTCGTCCGTAGAAAGAATGTAAGTGCAAACCTGCAGAGTGCATGAGCAAGTTTAGAGGGTAATATCCCAAATTAGTAGACCGTATTTTGGCTTAAAATACAAATGTAAATGAAGCGCTTATAATCATGTCCCAAAATTCCTAAAGCAGTGCTTTTTACATAGCCTCAGAAGTAGTTGGGGAGTAGTGGTCTGACTACTGCAGTGTTGACTGCCAGGTGCGGATCAATGTGTATTCTTTGAAGGCATACTAAATGTGATAGTTTTGTAAAGCTAGATAGCCTAGGAAGGTGTATCAAACATACGGTTGTGCAAGTATACTTGTAGGTTTTTCATACAAAGTCACACAGGCTTCCGTGAAATACTGCTTATAACAGACCCGGTATCAACGCCAGTGAAAGAGATGGTCAGGAAGACTCGGAGAGATGGTCTTTGAGACTGTTGGTCTATTAGCATTTTGGTTAGAAATAACTAGATCAGCAAAACAACTAGCATAATAGCATTAGCAGCTTCAAAATTCTCCACTTGTTTCTAAATCACATCTTCAATTATAATTCATAGCCTTTCTCTGGCCGTCATTAATATGATAATGAGGCACGTGTTGGTAGTGATGCTAGTTGTGGCGGTAGCCATACATAAAAAAGCCAAATTCGCCGAGTCAGCGCTTTTCTCGGCAGCGCCATTGAGTAGGCTGGCAGCAGCAGGCGCCCAACGCTGACGCGGAGCTCTGACGCTTCTGCGCCGGCGCTTGGAGGAGAGCCGCCGCCGAGGGGAGAGGGAATCTGTTGGCTGCCTACTCTCTGGGCGACGTCTTGATGCCTATAGAATCGGCCCGGTTTGTCTAATATCTCCGAGGAATCAATAAGCCCCTCACTAAAAAAACAGAAGAAGAACAGACCGCCGGGGATGTAGCTTATAGTTAATGTCCGCTGCCATACGATGAGGGTTACCGTGTCTACATGGAAACAATTGCTGATGCGAGGCTGGTAAGTGGGTAGGCAACCAGAGTCCCGTGCTATATACACTTACTGGCTTGGTAATACTAAACCCAAAGGTAATGTTCTGTTTACATTCGGTTTACACCTTGTGTTGTGGTAGACCCCGCTACCCACCCCCAACCCACGCCCCACCCAGAATACCAGGAACAGGGTCGTTACCAGGAACCCTAGAATACAACGGAGGAGGGGGGTCTTAGATTAGTCCTGGTAAAACGAGTTGGGCGTGGAGAAGGGTCATGGAGGGCGATGGCTACCTTAGACACCTTTCTCCACTTGAGTCCGAGCTGGAGGTGTATGTGGGAGTATATATATAAACAAGGTTAGCTAGGGAAGACGGACCTGTCCTATTCTAAGCCAACTGGGTGGCCTATTGCCAGCTCTGGTAGGTGTGTATACACATGGCTCGAGTGCACTGGGGGCCACCGGAGAAACCATACACGAAGTTATATCAGCCATCTTGGTACATGTTTTGTCTGCGAGGCGGCACCAGAGACAATATCATCATCACGATCATAACACATAATCCTCAGGAAAAAAAGCCCCCCCAAAAGCTATGATAACCAGTAAAAGTATAGTTTATTGTAAGATCGATTGCGTTCAGAATCGGGGCTGGTCATGTTATAATTCTGATTGCTATTGGGCTATGCATGTCAACTGGTATATAAAAGAGAAGATCGACCATTTCGTTTCCTATCCGTGTTTATATTATACATCTAGCAATACAAATGCAATATTTTAAAACATTCCATATGGAACCTGGGTGTTAAGATGATGTTCCACGCAGGCGTTCATGAGAAGGTAATGTTCTTCTGACCCAAGCCGTGTGTGGCAAAGTCCATGTGACGAAACACATGCTATATCATGTACCTACCTATAAAGGTAACCAATCCCGAAGTAAGTTTCCAGCATTAAGCCCCTCCGACGGTATAGACAGTAAGAACGTGGTTATCGTAAAAGATATACTCTTATGGCATGTATATGAGACAGATGAGCAGCTGTTAATGTTAATCGCTGAACCTTGTATTGTTTCTAAATATTATGTTACTTACTGCAAACGCCAGCGCAATCCTTGCCATATTGTCTCAATAATCCTCTTGACCGTTGGTGAGAATGTTAGGTGTAATGGGCAGCCAGAAGTTTTACCTAAAGTGTCACAACTTCCAATAGATGCAGAGATTTCATGCTTAGATCTTCTTCATGTTATTCTTCTCTATTCAAGGCAGACAGCAAAATGCAAAATTGGAAAATTTTAATTATTCACTTTGAGCGGACAGGTAATGCAAAATAGAGAACGTAAAAAGTAATATCTGTACTTCATTACAGCATACGCAGACAGAACATGCAAAACGACGAAAAATACAACTTATGTTTCTTTTGTGTAGATTATCATGCAGACAGCTAATGCAAAACTGTAAAGACATGAGAATTTTTCGTACTCAAATCAAATACTATGTTTGCCAAGTTGAAAAGGCGAAATTGGAGAATTCCCAACATTTCTTTTCTTGGCTGCTTGAGTTTGCCTTGGTATTCAACTCTACTAAATCACATTTAATGTGGAGAGTTCCTGTCTCACTTTGAAGGAACATTACCTAGGATCCATACAGAAAGCGCGGTCTTAAGTATCAGTATTGGAAATAATCTTGAGTACAGAAAGCTGTGTTGCACCTCACTCGGTAATGGTGTACATTGACCAACTTTTCTTTCTCAACCCCCATAACATCCCCCTTTTTGCTGCACGTTCACCTTGATGCAGGTGTTCCTCCTCCTGCTGCCTTCACGTGTTCACCCTTACCTGACCGAAGTGAAGGCCAACCCTCTGAGTCTCTCTCACACCTGTCCTTGGCCTGTCAGATGAGACCAGTGCCTCCAGGTTACCCCCTCCAGACAGCAGACTGGTATCGCTACCAGTACAAGGATAGCACCACAGAAAAGCTCTATAAGTGTATAACTTATACAGACTTTGTCATAGGCTGTATAAGCGTATTTCTTATAGAGCCTGTGGCTTTAGTCCCCTATGTAGATCCTCGGGGGTTCCTCTAGTCACTTATTCCTCTGCTTTAGTCCCTTATTTCCCCATCAATTTCCAAGACATCGCCTCCAACCTGTAACCGTCCATACCCCATAGCCCTCCCAGTTACCTGCTACAGATCTCCAGACAAGAACGGCCTGAGCGCTTCTTATTCTGTGTTAAATAAACCATATGAGAAAACAGTATTTTAATCAATATTTTCTGTACATATTCTCTATCTAGATTTCTGTATGTGTGCCAAGGTACAAGGGTAGTCCACTCTGCTTTTAGACCAAGGTTTATTATCCTACTTTATTTGCACTGTAAATGTACGGCGCCCAGAATGGTCAATTCAGTATCAGCTTCATAATGCTCCTGTCCCCGTGTTATACATGGGGCCATACTTAGTTCGAAGAATTTCGATGTTGATTGTTCGTATTATCCTAGCTAAATTCGTGAATTAAGAGATAAGTGATTAATGACATAGAACAGAAACGAGAACAGATTACCCAGATTTGTACATATCTTTGGTCATGCTGATGTTGATATAGTAATTGCTTCTCAGTTTCTTCTGCCTGCCTTTAATCAATGGAAAGCTGCTGGACGAGTAAAAAGCGATAATGATTGTGAAAAGTGAGGAAATCCTAGTCGACTTGCTGTATAAGAAAGACTTACCGGACAGGTATGAGAAAAGAGGGCTCTGTGTTAGGTTCCACCCTTTTCGCAGAATATTATATATCTTTGTGACTGAAGCCTGGTTTGGTAACATGAGTGCAAAAATACTTTGAAAAAGGACGTTGTAATGGGTGACTTCTCTCACCGAGGTGACGACGACAAGTCACCTTGCGGCAGGCGTCGACGACATGGTGCTAAATGATGCATAACTCGTAGTCTATTCATAGAAACAGTCGCCCGGGTTACGTACTATTTGTATATGTTTTGTAAAGTCTGAATAAAATGATATTTGACTATACTTCCCGTGTTTGTGTACAATACTATCATACAGACGTTCATATTATGTTCATATTATACAGACGTTCATTACTAAATAAACAATTAAAAAAAATAAAGCATTCAGTAAACTAGCTTCATCAGTTGATAATTATGACGGTGCATTTCCTGCCTTCAATCGATCACCTATTTACAGTTGAATTGATTATGTTATAACGTAGTATTCATAGAATAAAATTATCGTATTGGTATTTGACCTTTTAAAGAAGATTTCAATCCTATTTCATTGTCACATCAGTCAAAATGTAATCTTTTTAGAAAATACTCAATAGGGTCTAATCTTTATAGAAATACTGAAAAGGGTTAATGTCCTTATTATATAATAAATACATACTTTCACCGACTAAAGAAACGTCACAGCAACTTATTGTCGACTATGCACAGTATATCACATATCAAAGAAAACAAAACCAAAAAAATGTGCACTTGATCGATTGGTTCTATTCATAACTAAAACCAAAGTAAGTCTTATGTCAGCATTTCGTTTGAAGTTATGATACGGCGTGGTCGTTAGGCAGGTAGAAGGTATTGAATTCTCCAGCCATCAATGAAGCAGTAAGTGCGCGGCCCCCGCTCCGGGGGAGGGGGCTTTGATGGCTGCTTTACAGAGCTACTCCTCATACGGCTGGGCAACGCCTCATTAGGGTGGTGGGCGGGGATCAAAGATTACCGGGCGGCCGGCCTAGAGATCTAACTGGGCGATTCAAAACAAACAAAGAGAAGCCAGGCTGCACCAAAAGTTTGCCGGATTATGACTTGGTGCAGTCCTCTTTTATCCTTCGATGCCGTGATACTGGATCCGAAGTGGTGTTTCTTTGGAAGTCCCAATATGATATGTATGAGATGCTGACGCAGTAGTTTGGATCTGTAGTCTTGGAAGGAGATGGGTGCACCCAACTTCTTTTTATATACACACAATAGACAATTTCTTCCTATTTACATCATGGAATTGTTTGAATGCGCCGAAGATGGGAGTTGATTTGTTTGCCTAAGCTAGATATGAGATGTACGTCACTCGCGAACTAGATGCACCAAATCATTAATCGTGTTATTCTCTTTTTGTTATATACAAAACAGTAATTATATTACGAAACATGGACATTATTACCTTTCTCTCGCAACTGAAGTTAAAAGCAACAGTTACTGTTGTTGTCAATGAATTCTGCATCCCGAAGGCCACTCTATGAATTCTAGGTAATACCGAATGATTTATAAAGCAAGTCATACATATATAAGGAGTGTGTCAACAGATGGTTTACATAAACAGTGCTGTTGACAATCATAACTACCACAATCATAATTATATAGACCCTTCTTATCAAGTATCTTGAGTCAATAATTAATTGGTGGATTGGCGTCACACTGTGAACAATGGAGAACATGATTACATATAAATGACGTCGTCGACGTCATAGCGCGAATGGACAATTGCTCCATCAAAACAATCATATCAATGACGTCCGTCCCACTAGAGTAAGCCCTAAGGATAATCCGGTCATACCGTAAATAGAATGATCCTGCCAAAAGACAGGTATGATAAACACATCCTGATGCTTATGGGAATAGCAAATCATCATCTTTATTGGACGGATAAAACCAATGATGCTATATATCTTACATTCCACAATAAGATAAAACTAGTTCAACGCCCCCATACATCCAATGACGTATTTTACAAAGAGACTGACGATGACGGCTGTCATTTTCTTCCATTATCCACGACTATAAATAGCGTTAAAATAATTATTTGTACCCGCTTCCTGCCAGCTGCCAAAGCTGTGAACTATCCATTAGATACACTTTATCTAGTGGACCTATTTAATGATGGCGATGACGTTGTTTGTTTGATTCCGATATCTTTTTATAAAGGTAAAGACAAGGTATCTGGTAGTTACATGAATTAGTCTACAATTTAATGAATTTTCTTATAGAATCTTAAACTGGGTTTCATTGTTAAAGTCTTCTACTTTCATGGGCGCCAGTGATGCTTAAAAACATAAAATTCGCTTTACTATTTGACACCAGGACACACTAGAAGACAAACGGTGACTATTCCTTTGAAGAAGCTGATGGTATTTAATGTAACAATACCCTTTTCATGGGACCAATTGTTTTACATTTTTTCACCTGAGCATTAAAGTAAACGATTTATGACTCATATGATTTGCTCGATTTTAGATATTAGGGGAAAAGTCAGGTATTTAGAAACAGAATAATGAAGGTTCCACATGCTTGTACTGCCATTCAACCATGTACTGTCGATGGTACAGTTAGAAAGTCATTATTTCATGAGCTGTATTTAAGCACCTTTCACTACTGATCTTCTAACAGGTTAGTCCTGCCTCAGGCCTGTACTGCAGACTGTGTATACCTTCCCCGTCGGCTATCTATTCAAAGCGACACATTTAGAACACAGTATACGGCGCATCGGGACTTTGTATATACCTCCAGCCTGAATGGATGGAGCTGAGAGGGAAGTGGCTGTCACTGGAGGCTGGGGATGAACGAGCAGACTGCTGGGGGACACTTCTATAGTGACCTCTCCTTATCATCAGTTTAGAGTCGGGGTGTATTTGTGTATACCGTGAGCTACTCACATCTGTCACCGTGAGCTGCTTCATACCGAACGATGGGGGACGGAAGAGGAGGAAGAGAAGAATGAATATACGAGGATGTTGGTGGGGTAACCAGGTGCATATCTTGAATAAAGAAAATAGCATGACGTTTAATCTCGCCCCTTTCTTTTTGTATATTATGTGAATTTGGGATGAATTCAGAGGGATAGTCAACCAAGGCATGCGAACTTTTTTCTGATGTGAAATTCAGAAAATGTCCTCCTAATCAATATACCAGTGTAGAATTTGCCTTCAAAACAACTAGATGGGCAAAATACGAAGACGAAGACAACGGGGTTCTAATAACGTGCATAAGCTTGCAATTAATTGACCTGAGTAGGCGTGGGAAATTAACAATTAAGCTATATCGAACTTTAACAGAATGTCTAAGAAAGGAAATCACGATCCCCGTTGGCACTTGATTTCCGGTAGTCGCCAATCATTCATGACATACGTCAAATGATGTTGACGAGGGACCAATTACAGGTACAGTAATGCTGAGGGCAATTTGAGTAAATCCAGAAATAGTCATAGAGGCTCAAGTTCCTGAAGTACGTGCATACACCACCGTTTACCTGATTGGCGTCCCAGTGACTCAGGCGGATCCCCACCGTTTTCCAATTTCCTCCGTCCGATTCACCAACTTGAAAACACGTCTTTGTTCATATTCCTTACTCGTCTCCCCTGCGGTGAAAAAGACAAAGATAATCATTTAAGAATACACACATACTTCATTTTATATAGCCATGCCTTGGAGCGGGATAGAAATACCAGCTTTATTGATTGCCTAAAGGTTAATTCATGTACACGATTAGTAGGAAGGTAGGGCGAACTGGGCATGAATCTCCCAAGGCACTTGGGTTGGCACTTCACATTACTTGGGAGAGGGGGAGAGATGTCATGAGCGTATCCTATAGATACAAAGGGAAAAGGGCGGTTACAATACATTTAACAAAAGACTATTATTATGATAGGTCTAGTTGTGCCTATTCTGCTTTCATTTAAAACGCTACTTATCATTACTTGAATATTTGTATCCTGACCATTGGTAAAACAACGTTGGTACTCTGGAAGCCAGACTCCTCCCCAGAGCCCTTCCCTACTCCACTCCTGAGCTGGCAGCGGAGAGGAGACCACCCCACTGGTCGCCCCCCTCCCCCAGGCCCAAGCTGCCTCCTCCAGGGCTGAGCCCGGAACACCTCAGATACGCGGCAAATGTCACGGACTGTGTCTGGTTTGGCTACCAGCCACCAGGAGAGGCCTGGATGGTGTAGGTTGGGTGGGTTATGGAGGATAAAGCGGGGTCTGCTACCCACCCCCCTACTCCTCCATGGTAGTCAGAATCCTCCTATTCCCTCCTCCAGCACCCCGTCCCGACACACCCTCCCCCAGCAGAAGATAAGAGCGGCACGTGCTACACTATATCTACCCTGACTTCTGAGGAGCAGCTTGCCACTGATATTTGCAAAGTCAACCTTCTACATCTGTACTCAGTCAAAGTAGCACATAACTTATGTTTTTTTTCACATTTTATTACTTTATGAAGGAGATCCATGGCCAGGTGAAGCATGTTAGGTGGTGCCCCTCTTCGATGATAACGATGACCAGCTGGGCGAGATAAGGTCTTATCATTCTGAATGTAACATTGCGCGGCTTGAATGCCAAGCTTATGTTAAGTATATATCGATTTCAAAAGCAATCATACAGACTGAAATGTAATAAACAAGAACTGATGAAAAAAAAGGTTCAGTGCATATCCATTTCAAACATATTTTCAATTTCAAAGGCAATTACACATCTTGTCATTTAGTTATCATTGGTTTACTAAACAACCTTCACATACCATTTTCTTAAAAACCGCCTTTTAGTACAATCTTTGCTGAAGTAGATAATTGTTTTTGCAATATCCAAAGGCCCAAGATCAGCAGGGCATTTTATAATGCAAAATTACGTTTGTTTTATACCACTCTTCATAAAGAGACCCAAACTATATTAAGGCAAGACTCCTTCATTGACTATTATAGTCAATTACTGATATATAATTTCACATAGTAAAAATATGAACACAGCCTTACACTTCTAGCATTACTTCTAATCAGTGTCATAAATCAATGATAATGGTAAATCAATTCATATTTTGCTATACCGTTATGTTAAGGGCAAGACCAAATTTTAGAAATGTGTACATCAATTACCACCAAGTTCAATGTTTGGATGTGCCTGAGTAATTCAGTGTTCAGACAGAATTCAGAGGTGCCTTGACCTTATTTGTGGGACCCAAGCGTTTTCATATATGGGGATCGAGGGTAGGAATTCACTGTACAGTTGATATTAGAGGACAGGGTGTTGTATGGAGATCTATTCTATCTTTGTGTTTAACTGTTACATATTTGTGGTTACATTAGAGGCTCGGATCATTTCATGATCGCCATTGAGGCACCTTCCTGGGCCCCCAGATTTGGTCTGGACTGTCCTTGGGTCAGCAGGTGCTCGAGTTGCCTTAATAGGATCTCCATGTCCCGGTTGGACCCATCCTCAAGTACTCATGCTAGCCATATTAGCAGCCGATTAGTCAATTTCTCAAGCATAAGACAACAACTGATCAGATGTTTACAGCTGAGCACCTTGAAGGACACTGGTTCATTTTTGGGTTACAGTCTGCCTTTTATGGGCTACAGGTGAATACTGATTGGCTATGACATATCACTTGACATATCCCCATAAATCCTATGTTACCTCATAAACCCCAAGTTTTGTGTTATCCCTAATATTTTCATACCTTTTGTGATATTTAATATACATAGAATTTATCTATAAGTAATCAAGGAAATGGAAGAAATTGAAGTATTATATTATTGTAATAATTGTGTAATTGTTACTGTTAGGGACAGTTTCTTGAAACACTCAAATTGTATAAATTATACACAAATTATGTAGATACACAAAATGTTTGGAGTAACTCAAAATATTATATTGTAATGCTTTACCAGAGCTAATACTGATAACTGATGTGTTTAAAATCTAAACGCCTAGCCGCTACTTCTAAACCTAAAATTAATCATAAATGTTTATACATGCACATTGAATTGTATTTATGATTTCTCTCTCTAAACATTTGAATCACACATGTTGCCAAAATACACAATCTGTAAAAATAATTATTATACATAAGAAAAGCTCCGTACTCTCTTCCTATACACAAGAGAAATGTATTGGTGTAAACACGTTGCCAAAAGTGGGAGAGCAAAATGATTAGTAAAACGTATTAACTATAAGTGGGTGTTGCTTTACCATTGAAAACCAATAACTATTCCCAGACATAATATACAGAAACACGCGTGGGTAATTATCGTACTAGTGGCTGAAATTAACTCTTAACCTTGGTTGCTAAAAATAAAAATAACCCAAAACACAGAAACGATGCTCCGAGGGGGTTATATCTTAAGCTCTATCTTAAGGTAGATATATGGGTAGATTTGTGAAAAATAGGGATGAAAATGTCTTAAACCAACTTTTTGTGTAGAATTCAGTTAACCCACTATAAACATTTGATATAGTTTGAAAAACATTCTATTTGGAGTGTTAATGGAATGTTTTTCCCCAATATATTACCTAACATTAGATGTTTGTTTACCATAGAAATGACATCATTTTGTGGATTTGTCAAAAATTGTAAACAATTTGGAAAAAACATAACTTGATTATTATCATTATCAGTCCAAACTTAAATAGATTATCTTTTCTAGATCAGAAGTTATATTTATAGTAATAGCTCTTAGTGCTTCCTGATACCTGTATCGTAACAATCATATAATATGATTTCTTTCATGTTCTTTTTATACTTATAGTAATGGTCGAACCTAAAAAATCGTGTTGATGCTATATAATATTATTATGCTGATCAATTCATTCACAAACTTGCCAGACAGCCCTTAATTCCATATTAACCATTGGTTCTTTCCACAGTCATTGCAAACCTGAATGCAGTCTTCCATCCTTTCCTATTCACTAGATTCATTTTAATCCAAAGGTGTGCTGTTCTAAACAAATTATAGACGTTATAATTGGTTTCCAAGCTGTTTCAAACAGGTGAGTGTCAGACGAGTAAGGTGCACCTTGATAGATGACCTCATCCATCTTACCTGATGCCGCTGATCACCGTGGAGAGGCCGCGGGTATGACCTCCTGTGTCCTCACACCCTGGGGGCGACCCAGGAGGTGGGGTGAGGCTGGGGGTAAGCAGCAAGGTGGCCTAAGGCACAGCTATCATCCACCATCCTGCCGTAACTAGCCTATATTAATGGTCTTCCCCGAATCAAGGGTGAAATAGAGGTGACTAGGTGAGCGTGTACGTGTCTATAGAAGTTGTCGGAATGAACTATACAATCAGTCTCTCGCCTTTGAACATGCAAATTCACCTTAACTGACCTCCGTTTTGGACTGGTATAACTGTTACTGTTGTATTATTGATCACAGGATATATTCATGCAATGCAAAGCTCTATAGAGTGGTGCGCATTCTCAGATTCAATGAGCAATATGAAAGCTTTCTAAAACTGATTCAGAATATGGCTATGCAAACGCAGCATTGCTTTGGGAATCGCCTTAGCTTGCTGTCATTCTTATCGTAATGGAAAGCCGACGAAATTCTCACGGGGAGCTACACTTTGGCTGAAAAATAGCTAAAAGGTCGGCCATCACAATATTTCAGTCCCAACCCCTGGTCTAGTCCCCCCACTTGAGTTAGTGTGGAGAGAAAGGTTCCAGGCAGCGACCATATGGTCTGAGGCTGGACCCTCTTTGTACGTGCCTGGTCTCCCCAGCCTAAAAACACGAACTGAATTAAACGGGTTGGTGGTCCAGATGCCACGAATGTTTTTGGCATCAATCGGAAGGAATTCGGTTGGCCAACTTGACATTTCTTTTCGCCCAAGTTCTGGCAAAGATTCACTTCTCTGCTTGGAAAGTCTGCATGTTGGAAAATCTGGAGAAACTCTGTGAACAGTGGGCGTTCAAGGGAGAAGTGTTTCGAAGTGTACTTTTATTACACGGGCGGTTTTTAGTGCCGCCGTTTGGTGCCAGCCTGATAAGTAGGATGCAGGAGTTGAGTGAAGGGACCCCTTCTTGCCACATCAGAGGAGATCCATTACATTTTAGTGTGGTTCACGTGTGCCCACGCCTGGCAAAGGGATGCTGGATTTAAGGAGGGCTACCTAGTGTAAGAGGCATTTAAGTAGGTGATAGTGAGTTGTTGCACAATCCCGAGGAGATGCCTCACTCACTAAATTGTGACAGCGCTTAAAATATATAGATGGGAATATAAGCATAACATACTACATGTGCTGTGTTTATGCCTATATCAGTGGGATATAAAACGTACGACAATGTTGCCAGATGTGCAAACATAAGAAAGCGTTCCTCTGGATATGCTGTTAGTACGATCAGGGTAAGTTAATGGCCTCTGCAGTAAAATGGTCTGAAAGTTAGTATGTTAATATAGGTTAACTTAAATGACACGCACGATACACATATAAACACACAGACACACACTCACATGCATGCACACAATCAATTTATATACTCAATTAATATACATTCACATGTAAGTTCATGCAAACAAAAGTGGAATATATGGATATATGCATGGAACACACACTCTAAGTAAATCAAGAATAATGGTGTCTCATTTTTTCATTAAACCTGTAACTTCCAGTCATCTTCATGTTTAAAATTAGTCAACTGTTTTGCTCTAAATGATAACACAATATCTTAGAATATTATGTTGCTGCATAAATCTAATTTCATTTTGAGCTAGCAACATTGTTCATCAGGGGCGGATCCAGAGAGTTCCAGGGGGGCGTCCTAAAACGAAATTTCCGTTGTGCCTTCCGGGCCCGAGAATTTTTCATTAATTTCCACACTCCTGACATATTAGCGTCCCCCCCCCCCCCGAAACAACTTATAATCGTGGGTACAGCATATTTACTCTCTGACATCCATATGCATTAGCAGGGATATAGACACTCCATTTTCATCAAATTCATAAATGGTCTTATCAAAAGATGCACATTTCCGACACTGTATATACCACGTAAGGAACATGGACGTTTCAATCGTTACAGTATACCTTTCTCTTATTCAAAATACCCAGTCTGGCAGACAATATGATGTGCGTGTATACATGATGTTCACAGGAAGATATTGCCGGAAATGATAATGTGAAATTCATAATCTTGACAGGAGATATAGTGTAGGACACATGGAAGGACAATGAATAGAAACGTTTAATATTTATTACATGAATTATTCTGTTTGGGATTCCCTTCCGCAGTTCGATGTCCTATTCCTTTGAGGTAATCTCATGAAAATACAGAATTTCAGGTCTGGGTGTCACCTCTTATCTCAAGCCGGACTCATCGTATTGAGCTGCATGAGCATGATGAAATGAAGTATCATCATTATTGGGAAAAAATAGTATCCAACTGCAGGCAACAGACGAATGATTTAGAGGCTTCAGAATCATTGATAATTAAACGTTGGAGAAGTCAAATAATTAATATTCCCATCCCGATTATGGTTAAACATCAGGCACGTTCCATGCATCTTTCTCCTAAAACCATACATTGGGCTTCTATCAAGGAAGGTTTATTACACTATTTATCTTCCAATCTTTACCCAAGCTCCAACTTTTTAGTTCTAGACATTATTGAATACTATTGAGCCAGGGCCAATAATATATGTTCATAAGAATGTCGATGTATCAAAACATGCATGTCATTGTAATGAATTCATGAGAGGAAACAATAAGAACCAACAAAATCAGTGGCTACTATGCAGACATGCAACAGTGCAGTGACCACGGGGCAGACATGACTGTACAGTAGCCACTATAGTGTCGATGTAGTCAATGTATACATTTCGCATTCCTCGTGAGAATGCACCTGTCATAAAAGTTGGTTATTATTCAATTCTGTCATTATTTGAAAAAATGAATTACAATAGAAAATTTATTACAAGAGGAGTTTGACACATTTTCGAATGCAATGGTCCAAGGCACTTGTGCAAAAAAGAAACATTGGGAAGGTCGATGTGGTGTAAAAATGAGTTGTATGTGTGAGGCCCACATGGCAGGGCGTCCTCACACTTGAGGTGGGTAGACCCCTATACCCCCTAACCTCATCACTGCCCTAACGGCCGCCAGGTGGGGCCGCCTAGTACCCGGCCCCGCCGCCAGAGGCAGCGCTAAAAGGTTAGCGCATGCGGAGTACATCTTCCGCTGACAGCTTGTAAACGCCACTGACCCCGACCTACGCAGTTTGTGGCACCTAGTATCCAACCACCATCGTAACCATCATTCTACTATAATATCTATAAGGCTTCTATATTGAATAAGCCCAATGCTATATGTTTTTTCTCTTGAATAAACGCAGGAAATGGACATCTCAGGAGGGGTCCTCTCGAGACGGCTGCGGCAAAGAAAATAATATTTCTGGTTATTATGGAAAGGAATGCGTTGCTGAATCGCCATAGGAAATGCACTACTCCACCTCATCCGATGGCACATTCCGAATGGCCTTTCAGTGACATTTCGAAGCTAGCAAGATCATTGTGGTGACTTGAGTTTGCTTTAAATGGACTAGAAATGCTAGCTCGTCCAGGGGCCCCTTCAGCTTTTCCTGTGTCTTTTCAAGTCGATCACTAGCTCAGCAGGTTTGATTGATACTGGCTCCTGAAGCTGTTAACCAAATGACATTTATCAATATGCCTTTCTAACTGAGCACATGTATAATATGTCCCAAGATTTCTTGAACTGTTATAATACGTGGAAGGCACTTCCCCATGTGTCATAATCACACATTCATTTTTATCTTACAAAAGTTGGTATTGTAAGTAATCAGATTTCCGATCTAATATTCTGAAACACATTGTATTATCAAGACTTTAGACCCCTTCAAAATGGCTTAGACCTAGTTTTTTGATGTCATGCATAATTATTACGAAAAAAAGAGCAAATCCTCGAAAGTACGTGGTTTATGAGCTCGTGCAGAAATAAGGCAGTTTAATGTTATTTTCAAATGATAAATTATTACAATTATGTTATTGCCAGAATGTAGCAATGGCAATGTCTAAAACTTAAAGGTATAATACTATTCTTTCTGGATACCAAGTTTCCATATCAATACTTTTCTTTTCTCACATTGGTCACAGCTATTTACGTTTTCAAAAATATTCCTCATGGAACTTTATCAAGGTATGACATAATAAAATTCAATTTACTTTATCAGTTAACAATTGTCTGAATGATATATTAACTGTCAGTCTTCTACGAAACATATGTCTTGTTTCTTGTTGTTTTATGTTTTATGTTGAATGTTTTATTTTCTATTGTAGAAGTCTTATTGTTACTAGTCAATTCTTATTCTTTCATTTACAGCTATTCCATTTTATTAATAATTTTTCACTGGCCTCAAAGAAAAGTAAAATGCCACACTGGATAATAAATGATCGATATTACACAAATACAAAATAAGCTGGAAAAAGAAATCGTATCTAAACAAGGAATTACTCTTTATAGGTCGGGATCAGAGATATAAATGAAAAACATGTACACGTCTCGGGCTATATTTTTTATAGGAATCATCTACACAGCTACAATAGATCCTGAAGGCTATTTTCAGCGGAGTAATTCTTTATTTTATGGAGATATGATTTTAGTCCAAATATGATAAGCAATATCTTCTCGGTGATAAAGTGTCCCGTTTAGTGTAATTCTATGATTCTAGTCTCTTTTCTGCGATTATGTCATTCCAAAGTGGGAAATATTCAACCCGTTCCCAGTTTTCAAGCCGCCCCTTCGTGACGTCATTGGTAGACCCACACCCCGTCTGCCAAGTCTGCATTGTATTGTGGCGCGTCTTCCCCCCGTCGCGCATGCGTCCTGCGGGCGGACAGATCGATATTAGGGCTATGAATAGATCTATGTCGGCGGCACCAGGAGGACGCTTCCCGACTGCCTGTGACCGGCCCCATTTGTGCTCCACGGCTACCGGCTCATTTAATAAGCCACGTGGTCAGGGCTTCAACTTCTATGTGGACGCAAGGCTTTAGCATTCAATAAATTGGTCCAATATAAATCCAACATCTCCAGTATGAATCTAGGGCTGTATGCAAATCAGATTTTGTGAGCCAATATATGCAACCATGTACTATGTTCTTTCAAATTCGATTTAGGTTTCCACGCCAATGGGGAGTTGTTATGCAATTTACCTTATTGCCACTTTGCTCCTTGCTGTGCGTCGACGTTAACAGGATCTAGGAGCAAGTACTAATAGAATTGAGGCTTCCGCTGATTTCCAGAGGTTGACCCAGTTGTCAGAGCACGAAACGCGAACCAGCCGTTGCTGTTATGATCAATGCAGGCGAGGCCTGTGCCCGGCTATTTTTAGCTTGATGAACGTCTATAAATAGAGTGAGTTACTCACCGCTATGGGGAGCGAGTGGCTCACCGGTCTAAATCGGTCTTTGGCTGCCCCAGTTTGAGCTCCTATCTCACCACCCATTCCACGTGTCAGACGGATATACAGAAATGTCCCTTCTTGCCAACCCCCACCTCAACCTGAACATTATGTGCCAAGTTTACCAGACAGGGCCAAGAGGCGCAAAAAGATAAGGGTCTAGCTAATTGAACTTTGCAAACTAGAACTCGTTTAGTATGTTAAACAACAGAAGTCGTTAGCACAATACAATACGCCTGCAGCCAATGAATTGACGACAATGCAAAAATATGACAATATTGCAAGTTGCAATATTGCCCCGAACCAATGCCTTTGTTACCAGCAAGTAAAAATGGGGTAAATAGGAAAATAGATGATAAAATGTGTCTCTTTGAAGTTTTTACCCATTCACCAAAAACGTTAAATTCCGGAGTGAAGGGAGAAATTAATAAAACAAAAATTCATAATCAGTCAGAATAGTTTCTTGTAAGAGTACTTTAGTTTCATTACTTAACATACTAGTTTTATAAACGTATTGAAGAATTGGGTTATTGTTTTGCCATGAAGCATGGCCGCTTTATAACCGAGCTCCCCATGTGATTATCCTGTATACCCACAAAGACCGGTGATTATTAAGTAATAGAAATATATAATGAATAAGACTTTAAGTATATGAAGATATAGTTCACTGAAGTTAATGACATGCATACACAGCTGATAAACTTCTGAGGATGCTACATCTCAAATTGCACGGCACTCACTATAATCTTCCCAAGCCCCCATACCAACATTCACATGCTACCCATGATTAATGATCATGGTCCCATTCGTACTTATATGCATAAATACACGGCGTCAGTGTTAACATGTCTGAGTTGATGAATAAAAAGTGAGTTCCTTATAGTATCGTAGGCTAATTATGTAGCTAAATTTCTTCCGGTTTCCGGAAGGAGAAGGAGCGGAGAACCCTTTACTTCTGATATCAGATATTCTTATCTAACAAGTTGAAATTAAACAATAATACATGTATACGTTATCGTCATGTATTACATTTAGTAATTGGTTCAAGTTAGTTGATGTACACATGCACTTATACAGATTCCAATTTTGCATCTGAATTAAATATTCTTATTGTGTAAGACTGTTTCCCTAGTGTATACACTTGTTTACACGTTGCTATGGTAATATCTTAAGCAGCCCCGGTATAAGATGTTACCGGTCGTCATAACCCATAGCTATAAATATGTACTTTTGTCACAGAGCCGGTACCGCAGGATACATGTAATGTTAGAAGTATGCCGTGGAACGGGGTATTCTTAAAACAGAACTCAGTCCTTCCATGAATAAATGCTCAGGATTAGATCGGAGTGCGTCACACACAAAAAAGGACAAGATGACAGACGTACACGAAATGCCACTAAGATGAACCTTGATTCCCAACCCCCGCCCTCCCGTTTTGTAATGCAAGAGCTATTTTAAGTTAGATTACATCTATTTCAAGTAAACATCTATTTTAAAGTGTTTCGTGGCTTACATTGTCTCTTGGGGCATTTAGTAAGTCGGTCATCTCTGCTGTGAGTCATATTCTTATTAAACATGATGCAAAGTCAAGTTTTATGCCAATCTATGTATAGATAACATATGCGAACTTTACTTATTCCATTTGCAAAGTTGGTGCTACCGTACCCCTTTAACTTACTCAAATAGAAATCAACGGATGATTTATCAATAACACATTTGAATTAATTATCAAATTCTAATGTTGCTCCATCTGTTTACCAAAAATGAGCAGCAGGTTGCTTCACTCTTTATTAGTGGTTAATTGATTTATATCTATAGTCCTGTCAAAAAGATTGTAAATAGATAATATATTAATCAAGATTGATCAGCACATATATTTAATCACTCACAGGGCACCTTTTGATCAGATTTTGAAGGTAGAAAACTAATAGAAAAAAATCAAACTGAATACTGATAAAACATGACATGTTCGATTTCAAAAAAGGATGGTATACTATATCAAATAAGAATATAGAATAAAATGAATAAACTCTTCTAACATTTAGGCATTTGCTCCAAACCTGTTGCTCTCTCTGGCGGCCAGTAGGTGGCGTCGGTGATGGGGAGTGGCCGGCCCCCGGTGTATTATGTAACCGAGTATGATCCATCTTCATTATGTCATCTGAAACAATTGGCTTCTGCTGGTCATTGTCCGACCGGCTGATTGGTCCTTCCTCCAGCACCAATGTAAATGGGCCTGGATTAGTATGTCAGATGCTTATCCGATTAGGAGTGGCCATGAATAGAACGGTCGCCGGATCAACGTCTGGTATTATGACCGAGGTCGTCAACCTCCTTGTTTTAGGTTATAACTAATACATAATGTAGCTATGGCCCTTTTCCACACAAACAGATACGTTTTGAGCAACATCAGCCATGCAGTATTCAGTTCATTGGGTTATTTTCAAAATTACATTCTCTTTAGTGTTTCATTGGCCAATGTAAATCTATTTGCAGCGCCATAATCTGCTGACGCAAAAAGATTAATAAAACGGATTATAAAACGGATTATAAAACAATGCTATATTATGACGAAAATACCTGCAATTTTGGTGGATATTGGGACCAGAACCATCACAATGATGAAGGTGGCAGGGATTCCAATATCTTCACCTATATAGCTAGCCGATGCTGCACCCTAGTGTTGTGATGTGTTACCGAACCCTGCAATGGTTCTACTGTGAATCGTAAGACGGCGGCATCAGTGTGCAGGGGTGGATCCAAAGTCAACTATCTCGGGGGGGGGGGGGGGGGGGGGGCAAACGAACCCCTATAAAAAAAAAGAGTTAAAACAGTATAACATTAGATTTCTACGAATAGACGAATGTAGGATGTAGATTGATTTGAAGAAATTATCCCTCAATCTAGGGGGGGGGGGGGGGAGAGGCAACGTTAACTCCCCTTTTGTCCCCCCCCCCCCCCCTGGAGTGGACTGAATGTTAGTCGGACTCAATCTATGCTGCGATGAGTGTTGATGGGTATACTAACCATTCGCAAAGCAGTTAAATAAAAGGTATAATATACAAGGGACATTTCTCACAGACAGGTTCCCGTATTCAGTCCTCACATTACATGGCATCCTATTCAGAATATAAACGGTAATAATAATTTATGCAATCTTCACTTCTTGTTTGTGTTTCAATGCAAGACAACAGCAAGTCATTCAGTAATCACATGCTAAAAGACATGGTTATAGAGAATAAACAGTGAATAAACCCAAACAGTTGAATTCAGCCATTCGGTTAGGACAGGAGGTAAAGGATAAACTACTAAGCATACAGACATTCTGATAATAATTCTGACCTTTCTGACATTGTTACACTGTGGACATGTATGTACTGACACTTAATTACAGTATGACTCCATATTCTTAGATCTTGGATACATGGTATCGCGATATAGCTATTATGATGGTCCATCAGTAATTTTTCAGCTATATTAGGACGATCTCTTGGTTTTTGGCTTGTACCGAAGTACTTTGATCAAATCTATGGGGCTGGGAACGATGGAAAGGTAAGGTGATCTAACAGGCAGCATCTGGGAACGATGGAAAGGTAAGGTGATCTAACAGGCAGCACCAAGGATCGAACCCGGGCCATCCATATGCAATGCCAGCATTGTAACCACTAGATCACCCTAGCTCATATAATAATTATTCCTGATATGTCAAAGAATGTAACTATGTTAAAACGGTTTGTTCCTGAACGGAAGATCATCAATGCACGAATAAGTATGGTTGAATAGATAACAAATCGATTTGAGAAAATTTGCAACATCTCCGGACTTGATTTGATTTTAAATCTTCTATTTTTCTAACTAGGCCTATGTGCTATGTGGTTGGCATTCCATTACAGCACCAGGCCATTATGCTTATACTTTCTGTTACCATATGCGCACTATATAAACGGAAAATAATCACACAACTCAATATTTCTATAAATGTCCAAGACAAGTTTATTTGAGGAATAAGACAAACTGAGGTACTATATATGATCATTAACAATGTGACAACATTCTATCGAGTGGGATAGCATAAACAGGCTGTGGAAGGAGCTCTGTAGGGTGGGACCAGCCTATTGTTCCCTCGTCTCTCAACGTTATAGGCATGGGTCTATTGGTCACAATCAGCCATTTCAGACTCAACTCTTTTTCTCAACAAAGTGGAACGACTGCTGAAGATTACATTACACCTGTATTCATATGTACATCTTTTTTTTTTTTTTTTTTTTTTTTTTTTATTAACTATACTCAATTACAGCAATTGATCTTCCGTATAGAGTTATAAGGTGAACATAACATAATCAAGTCAATCAAGTAGAAAGTTTACATACATATTGCTCACACATAATCCAATTCACAACAGTGTCCAGAGAAATACAAGACATATATGCCTAATACATTCTCAAATTCTAATGGGGGCAATTGTCAATACACACTTAGCTAGTTTAAGCATCAGTGTGTCTGGCATTGTCATCCATAGTCAATTATTAATTATTTACAATCATAAGCTCAATTAACATACTAAAATTTAAGGGTTCTAATGATTCTTTAGTGCCCTCTTAAAGTCAGATTTAGTGTCAATTCGCTGGGTTGAGTTAGGCAGTTGATTCCATAAAGTCGCCCCTACAAAGTAGGGTGATTTTTTATATATTTCACTCCTCACAAGTTCTGTTTTAAACATAATTTTGCCTGCTTGCCTAGTGTTCCTGACTGGTACCTGAATCAATTCATCATTGTATCTATAATGAAACATAACCATCAGTAATTGCCTATTACGTCTGTCTTCTAACTTTTCAATCTTCGCATCAGTATGTAATTGATTCACACTTATATCCTGTACATTGTGAATATTATAACATAAACGAAGTGCTCTGTTTTGTAGCTTCTGCAATTTTTGTAAGTCATGAAGCCTACAATAATTGAGAATATAACTAACATATTCCACCAGAGGAGCAATACATTGTTTATAAACCAATAGTCGTGTTTTAGTGTCTGTGACATCTGTGACCGTCTGGACAATAAAATTATTTACTTAATGATTATACACAGCGCAGTAACCATTTTACATCAATTGCACATTGGCACTGTACATTATACTTATTCTTCCCTATAAATGTCCAAATTTGGTATTATATGAATACCCTTGTGGTACCAATACTGGGATGACATGACGGATTTCACTATTCTTCTATGGCAATTGTATTAAATTGTGCTAGCATGACTAACGGGATATTGTGCTTGCCACCTCAACGACCATTCAAATTACAATACTTTCAAAGGTCACCAGGTACTACTAAACACACACTTATTTGGGACTATTAAAGCAAAATGTCAATGTCCCATTTTTAGTGAGGTGTACTTTCATGTTCACAGTGGTATGCAGTTTCTTGTCATTGGTTAGTGCTACTTGTAAACTGAGGCAGTCATCGTACTCATTTTAAGAATACCTGGAGGTCATTAAGCTCTCTAGCAATTCTAGCAAGAAGAGAATAGCAGATGTTTCAACAACCCCTTAATGGTTATCAGATTCCAGGGCAGATGTTAATGAATGTCAACGTGAGATAGAAACATTCATTTCACAAAAAAGCAGTGCTAGATTTTCTACGGGACTAGGCTCATCATGGTTTACATATAAAACATTTTGCTGACCATATAGGCTACAGATGTTTGGTATTTGAAGCAAATGGATACATTGAGCTTATGGGTTGGAAGATCTTCATTGAACGCCCGTATCTACAACTGCGACCAAAACCACAGTTGAAACTGCATATCAATCAATAGACCTTTTACACTTCAATTAACAAACAATAATCTACAGATTCCGAGGGCGGTTATAAACAGATTGAAAAATTCGTTTGATGTTTCACTACAATAATTCCCCTCCTGAAAAAAAGGGTGCCGAATTGAACGTCCCGGATGAGTTAGCCTGTTGCCCCATCTTTCTATTTGATCTCTGTTATCTGCAACCGACCAGCGAAACCTTAAAGTACCCGGATTGAAGACTATGAGAGGAAGCGGAAGTAACGCCATCTTGACGAGGTAAAAGACGGATCTATGATGTTACAAAAGGAATCAGCGTTTTCCAAACGGAATGAAACTCGCATTTCATTTTGATTCGTGACGTTTGGCCATAAAAGTACCGACGACGTCGCCCTCCAATGAGAGTCCGTGCTACCAGATAAAGTGATTAGCTGATTAGAGCAGTGGGTGACTCACGCTCGTCACTCGCACATGTGGTGCTCTAGTACCAGTAATTGGCACTTGGGGCGCTGGGGGCGTTTCCCGCGCTGCATAGACTACTACACAAGATACACAAAATACAGTGGTGCGTCTTTTTGTAATCTTTTTCGAAACGTAAACAAGCACCCGATGACGTCACGAAAACGCTGAAAACACGTTAGCGTTGAAAGGGTGTGTGAGCGTCGTCACAGCAACGAGGGTTGGGCTTCCCCAGTAATTTTCAACTCTCCATATCTCCTCAAATATGTAGAATTTCAAGTTGACTTTTGAGATGTGAATAGATACGGTCTAGATATCACGTGAACTGGTGAACAGCTTTTATTTTACCAGAAAAATAAGATCTATCTAAATTCTAAGGGGGGTTCCAGATGTGCTGGACGTCGAAACCTCGCCGGGAAAACTGTGTCATTAATCTCCAAGCAGAGAGCTATGCCCAAAAGATTAAAATTGCACTATGATCTGCTTGGAAAGTGGAGGAGACTTAAGGCAAACCTAATTGATGGTAGAATAATGTGAGTTTTGTTCCACTTGCCTGGGCTATCTTCCCACGTACCTGCCCCCCTGAGATTAGAGGCGGAGCCTCTTGTTGTCCTTATAAAAATGTGCAACAGAAAGAAGTGTAGTGCGCATGCAATATAATGAACGTGTAAGTGTGTTACTGAGTAAGCATACATTAGCATTCTCTATAGGTGTATGTACTCAAATTGCTCGTTTTGATTCTCCACTATGCACAACACTGTCCAGTTACAATGAACGAGGAGAGGTCATAGAACATCTACTGGATTGGGTTATGTCACACACCGGAAGGAGGTCACTACATCACGTGACTGAGGTAAAAGGACGTTCACAATTGGTTAATAACTTTAATCAGTCAATCAATGTACCGCGAGGAGCATAGACGCCCTGACCCCAAGTGGAGACAGTTCAGATGGTAGATATATTCCACCATTGGAGGAAATGTTTTATAAGATTGGATTTTATACTGCTAGTTGTGTTACTCCATATCTGTTTCCAAGCATTGCAACTCTCAATGAAGGTATTTATATTTTAACATCCACCTGGGGTATTTAGGAAACAATGCTGCTAGCGGTACATTGAGATTTCAAAGACTATGCACGCATTGAGTCATTTGTAATCAACTGAGAAATGTATGAAAGACAGAAAACAACCAGATACATTTTCTGAAAACAAAGGCTATATAAATGCATTACATCCCACGGTGATAACTGTTTTATACAATGATTATTTGAACACATAGCATCATATCAAATATCATCATGGTACACATAATGAACCTTTAGTGGGTTTAAACATAATTATATATATTAGCTTTACAGATCTCTGGACATATGCGCAAAACCATTCTTAAATTCAATGTCCTCATATGCGCCCACTTTATCTGTTTTTTCATCCGGACAGAAAATTGTCCAGTAATAGATACAGTTCAGCATTACGTAGGCTACATACTGGTAGTGACCACATTTAAACAGATGGCTAAAGCATGTTGGCAAAAATATGCTTGGCTTCAATTGTTATTCTTTGGCACTACGGTCATGTTGTTTACCTTAAAGCCATGTTAATGTATATTTATATATACTTGTATCATTATACAAAGGTCTTTGTACACTCTGTATAATTACTTGTTTAGTACTATAACAATGTGCAAATCGAACATGCAACGCAAGCAACATTCAGTAGAATACTTAGTACAAATTTCTCTTTTCCTTGCCAATTCAATTAGCACAGGGGTTCCTCTGTGGGTCACATTACCATATAAACTATTATTTTCTAATAATTGCACACGCTTTTATAAAGCGCATATAAAAATATTTAATTTATCTCTAACCAGACTGATGTTAACTGGTTACGCCAGTCCGGCATCTCTGGCCATGCCACAGAAGATTCCACTTGTGTTTCGAAGCAGTTCGGTCGGGCTGGCAAATTCAGCAACGTTCCCACTGTCGAGCACAGCAATTCTGAAACGGACAATACATAGAGGACATTAGAATTGATAACTTGATAACTTGATTTTTTATATCGACAGTGTCCTTATGGCAAAATAAGTATCATTAGGCATTGCAATAATCATTGTATTTATCATAAAGACAAGCTATCATTGGACAAGAAATAGACGAACACCCACAATAATTATAATTAAGAACATTACGCACAATGTCATACATAGGTTCCATTTCTGTACACTATACTAATATCATCATAAATTGTTGCGTTCACAGTAAAGTAAATTCACGAGATGTTGGATAAATAGTGAAGCGACGTCGCGCTCATAAAATAGTGAAGCGACGTCGCGCACATAGGCAGCACTGATAAATCGAAGTGACAATGTAGAGTATGATTTTACAATACTTATGTCAGTGAAGTTGCATGTTTTAAACACGAATCCCATTTCCATATACTACTTACACACTAAATTCTCGCGTATACAACAAATAAGTCAATTTAATGTGAATGAGCCCACATGACCCCCAATTGACCAATCAGGCGAGCCATACTAGGCAGAATGCTGTGTTGGAAAGTGAAACATCCCCCCTTCCCCCTCTTCACGGTTGCCGTCTGAGGAGGAAGGACCTTACATTTACAACAAATAGGTCAATTTACATGATAATCATTGTCGCGTAAATAGTGGAACATTAGAAATCCCCACCCCCACCCCCACCCCTACTATTTATGCCTTATGCTACACAGTTGGTACAGAGAAGTGAGCCCACCTGTCGTAGTCCATGATGGTGTTGAGGCGGTGCGCTATGGTGATGACGGTGCAGTCCCTGAACTCGGTGCGGATGGTGGCCTGGATGAGGTCGTCCGTCTCCATGTCCACGGCCGCCGTCGCCTCGTCCAGCACCAGGATGCGGGTCTTACGGAGCAAGGCCCGGGCCAGACAGACCAGCTGCCTCTGACCCACACTGTGAGGGGTAGAAAATAGTACGATTAGTCAGGGATGGAAGAATATTTTTATATTCGTAACCACTTAATCATCGAGTATATCTATATTTTAGTGTCTCAGTCGGAGAAGTCTAACCATAAAACTGTACGCAAGTTCTATGGTCGAACCAAGCCCCTCCCCAAAATTCAATGAAACTAATTTCTAAAGTTGACTCAAATTCGCTATATTACTTCAATCAACCTAATTTTTAAAGTCGAAACATAACCCCCAATTCGGTATACTACTTACAATATAAAAAAAATATCTTCCCAGAAAAACAATCAATCTAATTTTTAAAGTTGAAACATAACCCCAAAATCGGTATGCTACTTACAAAATAAAAGCTTAATTTGCTTTTGAAAAAAAACACGTTTGGAGAAAAATGTGATTTAACCGACAATTTCATCACGTGTAAATCCAAATCAAATAAGTCACTTTTACTTTCTTTTTACAATAATAAGAGTTAAACATATGAGTACATAGCAAGGAGTTTACCTTAGGTTTTCGCCGCCCTCCGAACACTGGTGCTGCAGCCCCTCGGGCAGGGACTGGACGAAGGTTTTCAGGTGGGCGTTGTCCAGACTGGCCCAAAGGTCCTCGTCACTCCGCCGCTCGAATGGGTCCAGGTTCATCCGGAGCGACCCGGAGAACAGGACCGGGTCCTGCAATGGAGGTAAGCAATACAATGAAGGTAGGCAATACAATGTGGGTAAGCAATGTCCCGTTAACGATAGATTCTGAGTGAAGGCAAGTACTAAAGTTGCAACGTTAGGTGGTACCTCGAAAAGTGCAACACCTAACCATCTCTAGTTGGTAACACTCAAGTATATAAGCTACAAACCATATTTTGTGGCTTGATATGTACCCTTACTCTAACTTCCTTCAAAAAGTTCCTCAACTTTAATTGTGCGACATATCCTGGTATAAGCCAAAAATTACAGTCAACTAACAACTCACAAACCAACAAGATGATGACATTGTGTTTAAAGGTCAGCCGGTTATAAATGCACCTGCATATAGATGGTATGTGGTACCTACCTGCGGAATGATGGTGAGCTTGGAGCGCAGGTCGTGCAGACCGATGTTGGCTATGTTCTGACCGTCGATGATGATCGAGCCTGCCGCAGCCTCAATGATGCGGAACAGAGCCAGGGTTAGCGAAGACTTGCCAGCTCCCGTCCGCCCCACGATACCAACCTGTAGGGTCAGGGAAAATACATACATTGGTGATAAATGCATATGCCAGATTGTTCACAAAGCAAAAACATCCTACGGTTCTCTAAATGTCACAGTTTAGAAAGATTTAGAAAGAATGTCTGAACGCTGTACATAATATCCAATCGGTCACTGGTACCGTTAGTTAAGCTGATTATGACGTAGCATGTAGAAGCACACATATATTCCTTTTTGTCAAGGCTAACGCATTCTAGCAATTCAGCGATATAATAGATAATATAATACATAGGCCTATGTTTATCTGGTCTTCGTCTATAACAATTGAGACCTTTTTTTTCTTTTTTACATAATTTAGAATTAACAATTGTGACCTTTCATATATAATGTAGAATTAGACGTCTCAGGTCCTTACCCTCTCTCCAGGTTTGAAGGAGCAGTCAATGCCCCTTAGTACCAGGTCCAGCCCTGGTCGGTACCTCGTCGAGTACTGCTGGAAGGTCACATGACCCTGCTGTGGCCAATCAGTGTCCGGCCTGCTGCCCTCTATAATTGTGGCTGCCTAAGAAGGAAAGGATTTTGAATAAAGTATAGGAGGCATGCATAAGATATCACGATTGGTCTCAGACATCAAGACATCAAGGGTCAACCAGCAATCAACCAGCAATCAAAAGTCAACTCTTCCAGACCCTTTTATAATCATAACCATAAATAATTCCTAAATATTTTCAATAGAGCATATTTATGTTAAATAAAGAATCTATCCTTTATTGGGCTTACAATTTACAGTTCAAAACAAGCTGAAGCTAGAGGCTCTTAGAATGTTTAGGCCTATGTCATGCTCCAAAAGGTCTTGAATTATCAATTGTAGCGCTCAGAGGTGAAGGCCAGATAATGACTCTGCACGTAAGTATAACTATTAGACTAGGACAATTGCAACCTTATGCAAACCTGAGTGCTTTTACACATAACGAACAACATTCCACATGATATGCCTTTTCTCATGCAGCTTGATATAAAGCATTACCTCTGTCCTTGTGGTAACGCCTTACAACATCAAAGTAAATTATGAGAGAATCCTAGTATTGCCTTACAGGAAAACAACTCTTAAGCAATAGATGACCCATGCCAATTGACAGATAGCGAGAGAGATGCTTCAGAATTGACAGATAGTGAAGAGATGACTCAGCCATGCATGAAAAAGGCTGGTCTCTCACCTCCGGCTCAGTTCTCAAGAGCTCGTAGATTCTCTCAACGGCCACAATGTGATTCTCTAACTCTGAAGTCATACGGACTATGTACTGGAGTGATGATGTCACCTACAGGTGAATGAATCAAGAGAGGTATGTGAATGAACCTTCTTACCTCTTTAGGACATTCTGTGTATTCGTTGATTCTTTCAACAGCAACAATGTAAGTTTCTAAGTCGCAAGTCATTCGCACCACCATGTTCAACGCACCTGTGACCTACATTAGAATCGTTGACAGTAATTGTAGTTTTAGAAAAGAAACAGCATATATGATGTGAGGCGGTTAACAGCTTATAAGACAAACAGTGGCGGATTTAGAGGGGGGCGCGGTGGTGAACGCCTCCACCATTTTTGTTGTCAAATTTAGATTTAGGCCAAAAAGTAAATAAGGAAGAAACTCCTGGATCCACCACTATTCCAAAATGAACACTTTATCCGACAAGAAGGATAGCTAGAGGTATGATTGAATTTCGATAAGAAAAAGCGTTCATATATTAGGTTCTCTAAAAAAAATGACTTTAATTTTCTCAACAATCAACATGATGTAGTATTTCAGAACAATTATTATAGATGTAGTGCGAAAAAAGGGTTAACACATCTGTGCCTACTAGTGCGAGTCAAATTTTTGGAATCTATTGGATGACAATTTTGTATTGTAATTAGATATTTTTCAGGATATCGGGGATGTTCTGATAGGGATACATTGTCATGAATAAAATCATCAAAATTTAATTAAGAATACATTTTTTCACGTGTAGCAACTTGCATACTTATTACCTTTAATTGCCACACACAAACGGGCAATATATATAAACATTAATGATGATTTAGAAATTTAAGAGGCCTGAGGTTATGAGCAATTTCAGATATGTCAAGTAAAACAAAGCACGCTTTTTATGATTCAAAGGAAGTATAACAACCTGCAGGGCATAGGAGACACTGAGACCTGCAAGACCTGCATCTATTGTGTCCCTTTGTATGACAGCGAACAGACCGGAGAACAGCACAATGAGATTGCCTATCGTCTCCAGGTACAGGCCAAGCCATCTGGGAAAGAAAACAATACTTTTTGTTAAGGTTGCCATAAGATTAGTGTCATACAACAGCTAAATATTAGGAAATTATTAGATAATTAATGTCAAAACATTTTACAAGGCATTCTATATACATACATGGGAACTTCGAATCAGTGTATGCAATGCATGGGTGATTGGGCATGCAGATGGGGCATATTTCTAATATAAGATGAGCTAAACTATATAAATCATATTAAAAACATATGATGAGCTAAACTATATAAATCATATTAAAAACATATGGTGAGCATATTAAAAACATATGATGAGCTAATCTATATAAATCATATTAAAAACATATTATAATTCATAGTTTATAGTTTAGCTCACCAAATGTTTTTAATGTAATTTATAGTTTAGCTCATCATATTATGATGAGCTAAACTATAAATTACATTAAAAACATTTGGTGAGCTAAACTATAAACTATGAATTATATTAAAAACATGAGCTGAACTATATAAATCATATTAAAAACATAATTATGATGAGCTAAACTATAAATTATAAATCATATTAAAAACATATGATGAGCTAAAACTATAAACTATATTAAAAACATATGATGAGGTAAACTATACATTATATTAAAAACATGATGAGCTAAACTATAAACTATATTAAAAACATATGATGAGGTAAACTATACATTATATTAAAAACATGATGAGCTAAACTATAAATTATATTAAAAACATATGAAAAAAAAAGATGAGCTAAACTATAAATTACATTAAAAACATGATTTATATTAAAAACATGACCAGGTAAAACTATATGAATTATATTAAAAACATGATGAGCTAAACTATAAACTATAAATCATATTAAAAACATATGATGAGCTAAACTATAAACTATATTAAAAACATGAGGTAAACTATACATTATATTAAAAACATATGAAAAAACATGATGAGCTAAACTATAAATTACATTAAAAACATGATTTATATTTAAAACATGACCAGGTAAAACTATATGAATTATATTAAAAACATGATGAGCTAAACTATAAATTACATTAAAAACATGATTTATATTAAAAACATGACCAGGTAAAACTATATGAATTATATTAAAAACATGATGAGCTAAACTATAAACTATAAATCATATTAAAAACATATGATGAGCTAAACTATAAACTATATTAAAAACATGAGGTAAACTATACATTATATTAAAAACATATGAAAAAACATGATGAGCTAAACTATAAATTACATTAAAAACATGATTTATATTTAAAACATGATTTATATTAAAAACCTGACCAAGTAAACTATATGAATTATATTAAAAACATATGATGAGCTAAACTATATAAATCATATTAAAAACATATGATGAGCTAAACTATATAAATTATATTAAAAACATATGAAAACATATGATGAGCTAAATTATAAATTATATTAAAAACCTATGAAAACATTATGATTAATTTTTAATATAATTTATAGTTTAGCTAATCATATGTTTTTAATATAATTTATATAGTTTACCTGGTCATGTTTTTAATGTGATTTATAGTTTAGCTCATATGTTTTTAATATGATTTATAATTAAGCTCATCATATGTTTTTTAATATGATTTATATAGTTTAGCTCATCATAATATTATGTTTTTAATGTAATTTATAGTTTAGCTCATCATGTGTTTTCATATGTTTTTAATATAGTTTATAGTTTAGCTCATCATGTGTTTTCATATGTTTGTAATATAATTTATAGTTTAGCTCATGTTTTAATATAATTTATAGTTTAGCTCAACTATAAATTATATTAAAAACATATGATGACCTAAACTATTAATAAGCTAAAAACATGATGAGCTACACGTTAGAAACGTGTTTTATCAAGTCTATACACGTTAGAACTTGTATTATATATTAAGTCTATACACGTTAGAAACGTGTATTATTAAATGTCTATATACATTAGAAATGTATATTATCAAAATTTATACACGTTAGAATTGTATTTTATCAAATCTATAAACTTTAGAAACGTATACTATTAAATATATACACGTTAGAAACATACATCATTAAATCTATACACATTAGAAACATACATTATAAGTTAATCTATATATCTTAGAAACAAATATCATTAGTAAATCTATTATACGTTAGAACCATATGATAAGCTATATATATGTTATTTCTAACATATATATAGCTTAATATATTTATGTTAGAAACATAATATTATAAATTAATCAATATACATTAGAAATGTATATTTATCAATCTATATGTTAGAAACTAATAACATAAGCTTCTAATGTATAATTACACTATTTTTTCAATATTTATCTTAGTACTTTAAACCACTGTATTGGATTCGTGGTGATATCATATCCCTATAACACAAACTTCTTGAATTTTGTCATATGGTTTCTGTAATTTATAGTCACTTTAAAGACACTGGCATAAAAGTCAAATTTATATTTTGTAAATTCAAACCTTCACGTGACTTAACTGTTAAAGGCAACACCAAGGACACAAGCAATGCAAGTTTCTTTCTTTTGGTAAAAAAGAGAAACATTTAAGATCAGGGATCTGCCCCTCCAATGGGCAATATAGATCTTGAATTTTTCAACTGCTGTAAAGCATTGAAAAACGGACCTGTTGGAGACGATGCTGGGGTAGTAGGCCATGTTGTTCTCGTCGATGAGCTGGTCCGAGTGGTCGGTGAAGCGGTCCTTGACGCGGTAGGCCCTGATGGAGCTGGTGCCGGCGATGGTCTCACTGAAGTGGGCGTAGATCGGGGACCGCCGGATCGAGTCGATACGCTTCAGCTGGCGGGAGGTGGCGATGTAGAACCGCTATGGGGAAATCAAGTGTGCCCATGAATGAATTAACAGTATAAGATGAAACGTCCTGTAAGTTTTATAATATGAAGCTGCATTAATCCCTTCGGCGTTTTCAAAGACAAAAGAAAGATAAATCATACATATTACTTCTGGAAAGGTTAAAAAATTGAGCATTAAGCATATCTGCTCTTCCAAGCATCTTTAAAATGCACATGTATATATATATAAATATTTTTGGTCTCCTATATAGCGTAATTATTTATATTAAGGGTCCAATGCTTCTACTAGTCTTGGCATAAAACATTCTTGTTATGACTAATAGAGGTCAAAACTAAACAAGTCAACAATGCATGCAACAGTTGTCTATCAGGTTCCCCAGGATTATTGATATCCCTACATAATGTATAAACCTACACGAACAACTATCAGACTGCAGTTAAAAAACCATACTATTTACCTGGACAAAATAGTAGAAAACGCCAAGAGGGATGAGGACGACCAGGAAGATGGGCGTGCTGTAGCTGATGATGAAGAGGGTGGTGATCACCCCGGAGAATGTGCCCAGCCAGATGCGGGTGGTCAGCGGGATGTTAAAGTCCACCGTGTCCACGTCCTTGGAGAAGCGGTTCACGATGCGGCCCAACGGGGTGGTGTCGAAGAAGCTCATGGGTGCCCTCAGGATGGAGCGCAGCAAGTCGACGTGGAAGACGCGCGAGGCCTGCACACAGCCCAGGGCGATGGCGAACGACTGGCCAAGTATCGTGATGGCTGCATAGGGGGGAGAGGGGAGAGAAGATGTGTCAGCATTAGTTAAGGATACGTTTGATTTTTAGCAATTAGCTCCTCGCAATAACATGCATAGTCATTGAAAATTGTTCTCATCAATAAGCAATGATGAGAACATCGCAAAGTAATTGTATGGAAGTCATAATAAGTCTTCCATACAATTACTTTGCGATGTATTTAGTAATATTATTACTTGTTAGAAAGGTTTGCAAATCAAGTTTGCAAACAAGAATCGAAAGGAATTGTCCATGTCCTACGGGAATCCTAC
Source organism: Lepidonotus clava (assembly GCA_936440205.1). NCBI lineage: Eukaryota > Metazoa > Annelida > Polychaeta > Phyllodocida > Polynoidae > Lepidonotus > Lepidonotus clava. The sequence goes on from OW387135.1 coordinate 30,649,738, forward strand.
TCTATGAACTACTCTATACATGACATGTAATTTAGTCTACTCTTTAGACAATGATTTATACTAATTGCTGTGTTTCGTCCAACCCTATATTCATTGGGTGTACCCCGAGACGAGAGTCCTTACTTTGGGACCCAATATCATGAAATTACTATGATATATAAATCATATAAGGTGGAACTAAATCAACTAGAATCAACATTAACTGGGCCCCACCTTGCACGCCGCCCATGGCGCCGTAGACCCCAAGCCGCAGGTCCCTCTTGCCCAGGTCCTGGGAGCCGTTGGCGCTGGGCGGGTCGTTGGACCACTCGGACAGCCAGATGTTGGTGAACACCTGAGCGGCCAGGTACACCAGGTAGAAGGCCAGGGCCACCGACACGTAGAGAAGGCCACACGCCACGAAGTAGGACTTGAACACCGCCAGCTTCACCTGATGGGTAAGACCAATGAGAACGCCTATGTTGATGCAATTGGTATTTGAAGCAATATCTTTTTCGAACCAGAGAAACCCATTAAGATAACGTTTTGACATTGGTTCATTGTAAGGGAATGGGTAATGCCTTATTTCCATAATGTATTCTCTGTTCACTTTAATACGAATCGATTAATTGTTCAGACAAAAGAATGTCTTCGGAAAGATAGGCCCATCTAGGTATCTATAGTTATACACAGGTCCTGAAAGTTGGGCTAGTGCATATCAGAGGTTGAACCAATAATAACACAACAGTAACATCTAACTTGCACTGAGCCTGAAAATATAGGTAGTGTTGAGGTTTTTTTTACATGCATTGGCTTATTATGTTTTTGCAGAGTTTCTTACATTTCCCGTCTCGGCTACCTCTTCTTCTATCAGTTTCTGTTTGACCCTTCTCCCGTCGCCGGGCCGGGCGTCTGAAGGGTCCTCCGTCGTCGACTGTTTCCGACTAGTCGTTCTGGACCTCTTCCTTAACCTGGGTAAACCACATACCATAGAGGTGTAAACGGGTGTTCGTTAATATTGTGTTATAATAGAAATGTGGATCCATATAGCGACGTATGCCACGCTTTACTTAGTAACAATCATATCAAGGACTAACCAAGGACGTTTGCAGATCAATTTGAAAGAAAAACAAAATGGTTCACTCCATCGAAATGTATTTAGCGCTATCCATACTGCAGGCATGGATAGCACTTTGTACAGTGTAAACAGAAGTGCTGCCTTACCGCTGCCTATACCTTTCATATACGATTAGCTCCAAATACCTTTCTCATGCTAAATTCATTTATAATAATATATAAAATGAACAGCCCAGCCAAGGATGTGAAGTCACAGAATGTTCTATTAACGTCGCAGGACATTACACAATGCTATTAGAACGTCGTAGAAAGTCACAGAACATTATTAGATCATCCGCCGTTACGTCGCCCTTTGGCTATTAGTCTCTAAGATAGGATTCGTTTGCTTACTTGGGCGGTTTGCCGCTGTCGGACCCTGTCTCCCGCTCCGAGGCGCTGCCCGTCTCCGTGCCCGACACGGCCGAGATCTGACGGCGGAGGTTGTCGTGGAACTCCTTCACTGCAAACAACATGTTTTGATGGTCAAAAGTAACATATGATATATGTTAACTATATTATACTTACAAAGTATTCCTCGGGGTTGGAGCAACTTTTGGTGGAATTGCCCATTTATAAATATATATTTGATAAACATATAATATATTAACATTAATTGCTCATTTATAAATATATGTCTTATCAATATACATTGTACATAATTATTATGGAACACACGAGGAACAACAATCTAATATTGATACCTGTAACTAATAATAGTCATTTGGTTATTTATAACCAGAGAGCTCACGACATATATACATTTTAGAATTTGCAAAAACATCCATTTTAGAATTTACAAACATCCTTGAACAGTTTCAAGACATCTATATCTGTTGTATTTGTGTAACACAGACGGAATACGATACTACAAAAAAGATACTTACGTTCCTCGTCATCTGTGTCCTCCTGTTCGACCAGGTACTGGGTGACGAACTCGGCGAAGGCGCCGTTGTTCTCCAGGAGCTGCTGGTAGGAGCCGGCCTCGGTGACCCGCCCGTCCTTCAGCACCACCACCGTGTCCACCTGCGGCAGGTAGCTGATGGCGTTTGTGACCAACACACGAGTCTGAAACATGGGGGATAATTAGATTGTGAGATAAGTATTACTTTTAACTACACCTACAGCTCTTAGTATCAGAGGATGCCAGGGGTAGGAGATCATGGGTGAAGATTAAGTGTTGCAGAGTAAAGAATTATTTTGGTGGAGGATAAATGTGGAGGAGACCTTCTTTTCTGAACATTGAGCACCAGCCATAGGTTATTGATAGGCTAGTTGTTTCAATGCGCCGGCGTTCAGCAACAGAAGTATAGCAGCGCAATGTATGCTATTTTACCACGGCGGTCTGCCGGCTGGTGTAGAAAACTCCGGAGAGAATTGGCATACACAATCAGAACTCTTTCCCACATATTCCTGTCATGCTTCACTGATTACTAGCTCTGGTAAACAATGGTCCAGACAATTATCTCTTTGCTTGGGTGAGTGCATTTTACCATTTGCCACACAAGGACATTAGTGCAACTAAAGATCAATATTAGTGAGACATATTCATAACATCATATTAACCAAATCATTTTATGGATGAAGATAGGCCTAATGTATGGAACACACTAGAAAAGAACAAACTTTCTCAGACAAACCGACGCGGCTGTGGCAGACCTCACCTTTCCCTTGAGAGCTCCATTGGGTCCGATGACCTTGTCAAAGATGTGTTTGCCCACGTGCGAGTCGACGGCCGACAGGGGGTCGTCGAGGAGGTAGATGTCGTGGTTCTGGTAGAGTGCCCGGGCCAGGGACACCCGCTGCTTCTGACCCCCGGACAGGTTGATGCCCTAAACGACACCAGACACGGTCTGTTATTGCATTCTTATTATCATAAAGGTCCTTGTATGATATACGTATTATATTAATGCTATTATTGTCACTGTTCTGAAGATGTATATTATACTTCCTCAAGTGATCTCCGATTGTCCAGGCCCCTTCCCTTGGCGGTGGCTGAAATGACCACTACAGCAGACAGGTATCGGTGAGATGAAGTACTTGTCAATCTGAGTACATAGCCCATAGGTATACTGCTATTGCAAAAACACCTAAACACTTTAGTATACATCATCACTGGAAGTAAATAGCAAAACTGTGGCTTTAGAATATCATTTACAATAACAAAGAACTTTTACGCATTACTTGTTGTTTATCATGGTCAAAGCTGTAACCTCACTTGCCTTTTCACCAATTTCAGTCATGTCACCGCCCGGGAGTATTTCTAGATCCGGGGTGAGAGCGCAGGAGTCCATGACCTTTTTGTACTTGGCCTGGTGGTAGCGGCGCCCGAAGAGGATGTTGTCTTTGACGGTGGCGTTCTGGATCCATGCCTGCTGAGGGACGTAGGCCACCGACCCCTGAAAGCAGAGAAAATAACTGTCAGTAAACTCCCATTTCATATACTTCTTATAACATCATTCTTTTCTCATTTACCGTGTACACCCGTGATAATGACTGAAATAGCTCAGGATCGCTATAAAACATAAGTGACGACAGTCAGCGAAAGTATTTGTGAGTAAACTGCAGATCTAAATATAGTTATTCAGCAAACAATTACAAGGAATCACAAGACTTACCAATACATTCCTTTTTATATAATACTTACACAGAGATCTATTTTGAGATCAGGGTACCGTAATATAAAGCTGCAGGCAAAAGGTTAGTAACAAGACGTGTGCTTAATGTCAGTAATAGTAAGTAGTATATCAAAATGTGCGTGAATACAATCATTGTGCATGCTTGTAACATGTTAAACAATATTCTGTTGATCCTCTTATAACACTGGGAGTTATAAACGGATACTAATGCGGTTTTCACCATTAAAATTTAATGTCTTCACTATTCACATACAAATATAGCGCAATAACCAAATGAATAAATATAGATATGAACAGCAAAAGTCATGTACAAACACAAGATTGGGCCTACCGTAAATTGTATGGAATTGCGCACACTTTCGCATTACGGCGTACGGTGCACAGTAATGATTCATGGAATGATTAAATAAGTAGCCTTCATTAACTTAGCAAATAGCCGTGTTGTTTCTAGCATTGTCACTCAGGGGCAGGGGCAACTTTCTATGGAATAGCGCCTAGTAATACTCATGGATTGACATGCAGTGTTTCAGGCTTCTTGATGTAAAGTTTTACATATTCTACATAATAATCATACTGACCCTGAGGTGGACCTTGCCGGCGGTGACTTCCATCTCACCCAGCATGGCGGAGAGGAGTGATGACTTGCCGCAGCCCACCGTACCCACCACGGCCACCAGCTTACCCTCCGACACCGACAGGTCAATGCTGGAACACAACGGTATTGTGACATGTTAATGTAATGAATATCATTATCTTCAACTATTCTGGTTACAAAGTAAAGACAGGTCATAGGCGGACAGATCAAAGATCAGAATGCCAACAGCTTTATTATCAATTTATTATCAATGTCAATAATTCCCAATATTCACGCAATGCATATGCCAATAGATACACCTTTATCAATTATTCTCTTTGGGTGATCACTAAATATCTTAATTTGATACGATTATTGGGAGCATACTAATTTCGTCGCATTTCACCATGCAATGCGTCGATGAGCTGAAATATTATGTGACTGAAAAAAATAAGATAGCGCGATAATGTCTCTGTAATATTATGCGTGGAAATTTACCAGTCAAAACCTATGTATATTAACAATACTGAGGACGGCAGCTCAAGTCCTAATCAGGTTTTTCCGTACTCACTGTTTGAGCACGGAGCCCTGGTCGTCGCCCCAGGAGAAGCTGCCCTTGGAGATCTTGATGACGTCCCCGACCTGCGGGTCCTGGATGACGTTGTCGGGGTCAAGCTCCTCGTTCCGGAGGAACTTGTTGATACGGTTAATCGACACGTTGGCCTATGTGGGGTAGAACATTGAGGTATGTGATAAAATGGGTTTGGTGTATGATGCAACTTATAAATTGAATTCGTCTTCTGAATGCCCAACGATGGTTGTTAACCCTGAGAAAAAACCTCCTGTGGCGGATCAGCTATTTTGAAAGGAGGCGGGGCGCTTTGGGGGCAACATTCCTTAATGGGTTAGTGCCAAAAAACATTACATTTTCCGGGGAAAGGGAGGTCCGCGGGTTCCTCGTCATTTTCTTCAACAATTAAAAGGACACATGTAAAAAAATGTATGTTGTCTTTTTTAAAATAAGTAACTACCCCGTAGACTCGAAACATCTTACCTGGACGGCAAAGGCGATGACGCCGGGCAGGATGGAGAGGGGGTAGTTCATGAGGTTGAACAGAGACAGGGACACGAAGGCCTTGTTGGCGTCCAGCACGTTGTTGGGGGACGCCAAGACGTAGGCCGCAAACGACCCAAGGGCCACCTACGGATTGGTTACAAACATACAAGTATGATATTATGTACACTGGTTTTATTGCCTAACGAATAAGCAGTGAATTTAAAAGGTCACCACCTTCAGCAATTTGTGTTCGCGTTTTCCACTTCTTGTTTTGAAATGAGCCCAGAGCCGGGCGCCATTAACTAGGCGATGGCCTTTAATTATTCACCGGGCTAGTATAATTTGCCAGGAACTTCCAAAGGGTGCCCTGGCCAAGGAAATCGAGTTCTATTATTTACCAGGTAGGGCGCCATGAACCAGGAGATGGCATTATAATTATAACTTACCAGGAAGGACGCCATGAACCAGGAGATTTCATAGCATAACTTGTATATTGGTATAGGGCACCATGAACTAAAAGATGGCTTTGTATAACCAGGAAGAGAGAGATAAGTTGGAATTTTACTCTCTCTGGTATAACTTACCAGATTTGGCGCCATGAGCCAGGAGATGGCATTGTATAACTTACCAGGAAGTGCGTCATGAACCAGGAGATAAATTGTATAGGGCACCATGAATTACAAGATGGTATCGTATAACTTGTATAGGGAACCATAAACTAAAAGATGGCATTGTATAACTTACCAGGTAAGGCGCCATGAACCAGAAGATGACATTTTATAACTTGTATAGGACACCATGAACTAAAAGATGGCGTTGTATACCTACCAGGTAGGGCGCCATGAACCAGGAGATGGCGCTGCCGGCGTTCAGGAAGGCCATACTGCGCAGAGTGCCCAGTTCCTCTTCACGGATAGCCCCGACCCGGTCCCGGAACGAGTCCTCCCAGGCGTACAGCTTCAGCACCTGCAGGATAGGGAAACTTTAAAAGTAAGCAATGTGGAACCATATGGACGGGTCTCCGAGCATCTGTAAAATGTTCTAACATTCAAATTATGAAAACGTGATTGGGGGTTAGTATGTGTTAAAACATGAGAATTGTGGCAGTTTTATGAAAGAAATCTTCAACACTTAAGATAGTGAATTCAATATGTTAATCGAACCTTATGATCATCTTATGGTATTAACATTGTCAACGACCAACATATTAGATTAGCATGAGTGTGCAAATCATTAACCATACGTACACAAGGGCATATTGTATTTTGAACAGGCTCAATAATCAATTTCAGTTTAATGTACAAATGATGTGATACGCTTGTCTGATTATCAGTTGACCGCTATTTGGAGAGTAATATAATAAATATCTATTGCTACAAATAAAGGAGGCCCTTCATTTAGGAAGATTAGGACCACACTCAGATCTAATCAATAGAAGCAAATTGATATTACCTTTATTCCATTTAGAACTTCATTCATTAGTTTGATCCTTGCGTCTTTTTGCTTCATTTGAGCTATCTGTAAAATTGAAAATACACAGTATGAGCGTTCAAAATATTTTCAATTTGTCTTCATTCTTTGACTATTATTCGAATTCACAAATATGGACGAGGCTTATGCCAGTCACAAGAGCCCAAGTATTTCTTATGCCTTTGTCCGAAACTTTATTCATCTTATTCAAGTAGATTAATATAATACAAGTATTTCTAATGCATAGACCCCATCGAAACCGACCATCATTACTGTTCTACTTTGAGAAAAAGAGGACATCTAAAGTTGTCTGTAATCTTAATAATGCTACCAAAATAAAAGCTCCCTTTTGATACGAATACTAAAGACTTAACTCCAAAGTACATACCGAACCCATCCAATACTCGTCCTATCCCCTCCCTCCCTCCCTCCCTTCCCCTCACCACAACTCCCTGCCCCAACCCCAAACCCATATTCCCCCACCACAACCCCCTGCCTCCACCCCCATCCCCACTTCATATCCTACCTGCAAGGTGCGCGTCTTCTGGGCTATGAAGGCGTTGATGGGGACCAACATGATCATGAGGGCGAGCCCGGCCAGGGTGGCGGGCCCCAGCTCCTGCCACAAGAAGTACATGGCGACGGCGATGGTGAGGGGCGCCGACCAGAGCATGTGGAGGTAGCCGGGGGCGTCCTGCAGCTTCTGGGCGTCCACCGACATCAGGTTAACGATCTCCCCGACCGTCGACTCCCGCTTAGCGCTGCTGTTCAGGGCCAGGGCCTGGGGTGAAAATATTATAGTATAAGTATTTAGTAATGATTGTAGAGGGCTTGCAAAAACGTGAAGCCATTGATTGATGTTCAAAAAGCATACAGTGGTATTTATATTAAATCTGGTCAATGTATGTATTCTATTAGAAGTAGGATATACAACCATTTAGATACAACTTGATAAAATCTAATGCTCATTTGTGTTTAATGCTTAGTTGTGTTAGTAAATGTGCGAAATAAATTGATTCAAAAAACAATTTAAATCTTATCTCTTGTGTGTGCATATGGATTTAAGGCTATCGATTAGTAAATCAATGTCGACATATGAAGACCAAACAAATCTTGCTATACCGTAGATGCAATGCATTTGTGGAATATCAACGCTAGAACTATTGGATTCATTTAATCATTTCAAATGTAAATGCATAGCATGTAGTTACAGTAAAACGGAAAAAAAGGTCAGAAGAAATTATTACAATATGTATGATATTATAACTGCATTGCTTCCAATATTTTCCAAAGCCTGACCCATTTAGTTACATACATTGATTAACACAATGATCAAGCCAGAGCCAAATCCATTTTGAGATAAAAGCTAATAATATTATGTGAAACCATACATGTCAGTGTAATGAATAAGGAGAACCAAAGGGGACCAGAATGGTCACTGTGTAGATATTTGTGCAGTGGCCACCGTACACACATAGATCTTTACTACATTTACATATTACACACTCTTTACGAAAAGACACTTGTAAAATGATTAAGGGCCTCCTACCTTTCTGTAGACGATGGCGATGATGGCGGTCCGTAGTCGCATGCCGGTTTTAAAACACGAGTGCCAGTACTGCTGGAGGACGACGGTCCGTATGACGGAGACGGCGAACAGGCCGACCACGTACACGTACCCCCGCCACACGAACGGGTCCCGCGAACCCACGTACGTGATCAGCAAACTGGAAGGGGCAATGTACGTAGGGCATTATGTATGAGCAGACTATTTGAACACGTTTTATTTATGCAAGGGGCCATGTACGTAGGGCATTATGTATGAGCAGAAAACTATTTGAATACATTTCATTCAAAGGAAAAGCAAATAAAATTATTTGGTTATAAGTCCTATGTTCTATTGAATGGAAATATAGCGTATACCTTATACAGTAACTGTGGTTAGTGGACAGGTGGTTCTGTGGTGTAATAGTAATTGTCATTATCATCAGTTATTGTCAACTTTGACATTGTTGTCATCATTGTCATTGTCGCCATCATTGTCATTGTTGTCATTGTCATTGTCGTCCTCATTGTCATTGTTTTTCCCCCACTGTCATTGCCATTGAATACAGATCATTGAGATGTGTGCTCTGCAGAAGCGGTATAACACATTTCTTATCAAAGTATTTCTTATCAAAGTATGCTATATAAGAAAACAAACACGGGAATTCTTTTAATAACTATCACAATGCCTAAACTATATGGAACGTTCAGAAATAGCTAATAATGATAGAAAATGCTATCGAAATCATGAACATAAATATCATAAAAATACTCACTTGAGTAGCTGTGGGTTGATAAAGCTGATAATGTCGTAGACAAACTTAAAGAACCCTCCCAGCATGTAGTAGCCGCCGAAGGTGGACACGATGGTGCGCCAGACGGACGGAGGACGCTGGGGCTTCTTCTTGTCGCCAGACTTGGTCATGGCCACGTAGGTCTTGAGGGTGCCCGGTTTGGGCGGCAGGGGCGGCGGCCGCTCCTTGTAGGTGGCCTCTGACCCTGTGGTACCCCCGTTTGTCGCCCCGTTGGACGACCCGTTCACAGAGCCATTGGGCGACTTGTCGTCTTTCTTCTTTATCATACTGTGAAGAAAGAACGGCGATATGGTACCTAGGTGTAGGAGCTAGGAACAGTATTGCAGTATTATGCTATATGTATTGTGTTATCTTCATATACGAAAACGTAAATGCTTCTCTAAATGAAAATGATAAAATATGCCATTAAATAAATAACGGCAATTCACTCCCATTTCTTATACTACTATCAACCAGAAAAGTTCTTATTACTCAGCTAGTAAAAGATCCTTTACCAAGTATGAAACCTAACCTAACAGGGTTCAGTGAGGATATGACGCATCTTTAAACAAACTAACACGATCGAATGATACCTTTGTTTGGGCCTACATACCATTTGGGTTCCAAGTGATGGTGAAAATTTGATTGTTGTAGGCCCCTATGCATGTTGTTTAATACTGCCTTAATCGCTTAACTGTGCACAACAAAACACAACGAATTTCAATTATGTCATTGAGGGCACCCCCGTATATGTACATACGTGTACTTTTTGAAAAACTAAGGTCGCTCCGGTCGGAAACTGTTTTCTGTGAAATAATCATAATGTTTTAGACAAGGGTAGGACTAAGGTTTTAACCTTAGTCCTACCCTTGTCCTAACCTTTAACCTTTAACCCTTTTAAGGGAAACCTTGATGTTGGTCAACAATAAACCATTTACAAAAAAAAAAAAAGGTTTTTTCCTAGAGAAAAGCAGACATGGTTTTTATGTTTTACCGCTTTACTCTTAAAAACGCGTAACGTTATAGGAGATCATTTAGCGCTGTCAGTGCAGATCCCGGGTATTTCTAGATTCCCCAAGGGACTGTGGCACTGACAGCGGCCTTTGAAAGTGAAAATATTTTGAAAAATGATGTCCGATGCCCTGACTTTCATTCACAAACAAAACATCGGTTGGAGGATGGGGAGAGACTGGTTGAGAACGAATGTTGCGTTATACTCTCAGCCAGGGCCCCAAATGTGATTTTGGTATAGGGGTCTACATTTGAAAACAATAGGCCCTATTGACTAATCAGAGTATATCAACAGGAGGCAACAGGAAAATTGTACAATATACTCCTCCCCCTCGCCCTTGAAAATCTCTGATCCGCCCCTGTTGCGGAGTTGAAATATAGGTCTATAACATGCACATGACTCATCACAATTTCCTACTAATATCTACAAAGGAGTAGTTTCACGGTTCAGAAATTGTGTAAAACGTCTTACCGCCATCCTGTGTCTTTGACTTGTTTCTTCCAGAAGTTCTCGAACCTGGGCACGATGTTGGCACACCTGTCGGAGGGCAGAAGGTCCCAGAGGTCGCCGAAGATGAGGGGCCGCCGGTACCCGTCCACGATCAACCTGCACAAAAAATGACATTATATCAATTTATATGGACATTGCTGAGCGTATACTCCATTTAGCAAAGATAACTCCATATTATATCCATAGAACGGCTGTAGGTAGACGGCCGCCCTTTTTGCTCCTTTCTCAAGACCGCGCTTCTCAAGATCACAACGCACTATGACCCTTCAAATTTCCCTCGCTTTTTGATTGGGTTTACCCATGACGCACCTCTGTGGGTGGCGCCAATTTGTAAAGCGTCATTCCATTGGTCAGTTTTGTTACTGTGCCATGGTTACCCCAAAGCTGGTGCCTAGTGTGATCGTGTTGACCGACGGGTGGCTAGGCCAGGGCGGGTGCACAACTACAAGTTATGTTTCTTATCCACACCCTATTCGAATTTGGGTTAAATTTATTTATTAGAGGTTGAAAATAATAGATACATGTCATTTTCTATAGGGCCTATTTTATGATAATCAATATGAAACTTATCCATTGTGGTTTTGCCGTGTTAGGGCTAATAAGTTGGCCAATTAGTTGAATTGAGAAACAAACAATTGACATTGTGTTGCACGCGTGATTTGTATGTAGGCCTGTGGTCAATCTTCAGGGAGACCTCGAATGGAGGCCGAATTAAAGGGCCCAGGCGAGTTCCACCCCTGGCACCACCAACCCCACCCCCGACTCGACCAAATAAGTTGGAACCCATCAACAATCTAAAAAAATATGTGTGTTTTTGTTAAAAAAAAACAAAAAAAGAACCCTTATTTATGAAAACGCGGAATTTGTGACTCTAATTTCACACCCTTTTTATCATGAATGCGAATTAGTTGATGGAAATGTGTATAGATAAGATAACTTACTAAAATACTTGCCTACACAAATGCATAAGTAATGTATTATATGTATTCTTATTTTTCACTTAGTTATATTTAAAACAACTGAATACCTGAATTTGAACCACAGACAATTAAGTGTACCATGTGCAAAAAGCAGAACATTTTCGCAAAGTCTGGGCTGAAAAACACACCATATTTTCCATTTTCACGGACGTGCAAACATTCTTTTAAATGAATCCTTTTCCCGCGATTTTAGAACGCTATTGCGCATCTAGTTAACTTCCACCATTATATTGCTTTTTATTATAACTTCTTTGGATGTAGATTCATGTTATTTCTGAGCAATGAAATATCATAACGGTATCGGAATTCTTATATGGACATTTCAATATTTCATTTATCAAAGTTATTTACATCTTGCAATGGTGTGTTTCTGTATTTATGAATTGCGATTAATAAAAAACACACACACAAAATATTCATTTCCCCCCAATATTTATCAAAATTATAATTCTATTTAGATTTGCTCCCCTACAAGTTCCAGTAAAAATCATTCACGTCCTTTTCTTTCTTATTGCCAGAATCGGGACCCTCTTATATGACAGCAGTTGTGTGTAAACTGTATGTAGGACATCTAATGTTATTTTCTTGACACTCATTGTTGATTGGGTTTCACATTAAAATTTAGCCTTATACTTTTATTTTGTAAAGGCACTGTCTTTGTTCATGTATGATCATGTGGTCAATACCATAAAGGAAAATATCAAAACTACATGTTCTTGCACATTTGATGTCAATGTGAATTGACATTTTCAATGTGTCTTTTCTTTGTGTAAAATATGAATGATTCAAATTTATATTAAACGAAACGATTATCAACAGTCTTATTAATAGACGGCATGCCTCATGCTCCTCCCTCTTGAATAAAGATTGGATCAGACAATTCCTTCGACTTGTTCGCTGATTAAGCTATTGAATTCATTTCAATACCTGCATAAAACAAAATAACCAAAAACCAAAATAACCGAATCCTATTATTATGATGCTTCAGCAATAAGTTCGCCCCACCTCAGCGTCCCATAACAGGGCGAACTCTAGGACGGTTTTGACAAAAGAAAGCTGATATCGGGAGCTGAATTAAGGGTTAAATTGTCAACTTCTTGTAATAGATCTTTCCCATTAGTGTGGTGCCCTGCCAGCGGATATGTCTGAACAAATGAATTGGCCGATTGGTCTCAATGATCCAACGCTTAATGTTTGGATACAATGTCATGGTGTCTACGGGAGGGTCCACTGCGCAGACGCGTGAGGAAGGTGTGTATACATCATAGCTAGTGTCGAAGTAGGAGTGGCATCAATAGCAATTCATATTGGTAGTTTGATAATTGAATAATAATCATGTGGGTTACTCGAAAAATAACTTGAATTTCGTAAGAACGCAAATAGTAACTTGAATTATGTAAGTACATGAAAAGTAACTTGAATTATGTACAAGTACTAAAAAAGTAACTCGAATTACCTACGTGAAAAGTAACTCACATTTGGTGAGTGCTCAAAAAATGACTTGAATTATGTATGTTATCCAAAAAAAACTCATTGTCCTCTTTGTTTCTCAACTGTTTGTTGGGCCCTAGGAATGTGCAACAAATGTTGCCCCAAGGCAAACCCAATCCTCCAATACATTAACTATTATGGAACAATAAATGGCTACTATATATCAAAAGGTTAATTTCTTTATACCCCACTACGTCTTTTTGAGTATATAGGCCTCCTTGGGCCCAATTACACAACGACCCCGACGGTCCACGAAAACCCTTGAGACCCTGAACTATCTTGAGGCCCCAAAATCCTTTCTCAATTTCTCAACCACACACCGACAGCAGGCTAGACATTTACAATAATCTGACCCAAGAACTGACAGTTTTCCCTGATTAGACGCACAACTTTATCAAACATCTCATAAAAAGGGCTAAATTTGTATTTTGACTCTAATCTCTGAACATAGTACTACACCCAACAAAAGTAAAAAGCATAAAGGGTCAAAATATAACCGCAAACTCAACCTAAACAAAGATTTGCAGTTATAACAGTTTCCATTGGTCAAAGTGCATATATATATGCCTATGTCGAGAGGTACCCACTACTAGCTGACTACTACAGATAGCTCCCATGCAATCCTGTCCAACATAAATACCGTTTAGGTTGTGACTCTTAGGAAAAGCTCGCTCTTGCTAACTTGTAATTACGATAACTGTGGAGCAGCCCGATTGTGAGCCATGCCCAAGATTCGGTTACCAAAAGTGACCCTATTGTGGCCTAATTGAAAGGTGTGTGTATTTTTTTAATTAATTCACCATCGCATACAATAATGTGCTTTTCATGATAATATATGTACACAAATCTAAAAAATATCCCGGGACCTTTTTGAATAATCGATAGCAAACTATGAACTCATGGAAGTCTGTTAACTTTCTAGGAAGGGATGTTGTATTAGCACAGCAGGACCAAATTAGCTTAAGCGGAAGGCTTTGGAAAGAGTCTAAACTAATTGATTATTCCATGAAAGCATCACACCAGACGTCATGATAGGCATAAAAAACGACAAAGGCTGAGCCGATTATTGCTCCGATTATTACGAACGAGTGCGGTTTCCCCCATATATTTAAGCGACATTGAGGGTTATAACTGACAAATTATGGATATAGAAGAGGCCTCAACCTTTTTTACAATGAAATACTCCCTTGAATATTGAATTTCGAAGGAGGAGTCGAGCTCTGGCTACCAGACACCACCAGTCATTCAAAAGAATATTGGTTATCAAACAATAAGATATTTACGACATTTATCATAATCCGGATGAAATATCATTTTGTTCTAATCAAGATTACTCAAATCAGAATTTTGCACAATGGAAGTTTGGATTTCCTCTTTTTCATTTTTTCTAACCTAACAGGTTTGCATGATATCTCTAACAATAATATAATCTTGTCCATGAATATTCAGCTTTAACTTCCACCTGGAGGCCTATCACATTTCAAGTTCGGAAGAATAACGGACATGAAACAATCAACATAATGTGTATTATAGACCTATATGAAATGGCGCTCTCAACACATTCATAACACAAGTAAAGGTACCGTATAGTATCCCTTTAATATGTAAGTCGCATCATATTCCGCACCATGAGTTGCCCTTGTGCAAATTTTAATACTTCAACATCAGTGAAATAGCCTTAATTGACTTAAATCTTCAATAATTATAAAGGAGGCATAGTATACTTACCGACTGATCCAGAAAAACAGGATCCGGGAAATGAAGGTGGCATTCTTCTCCGGACACGGTTTCTGAAGAATAAAAAACGCGAAATGGTTTACTGGCTTTTAAATTGATAAGTATCGCATATCTAATTTATCTTAAATGTACATGTTTGGCTAGGAATGACAGGTAAAGGTAGTGCTTATTTTACTACCAAAAAATGTAATGTACTTGAGAGATGTGCCAGTGAAGATATGAAGGGAAAAACAATATTATGACCCACATAGTTGTACACAATTCCTGGATGTTTTGAAATTCACTAACGTATTTGCTAACTAAGAATCGTAGCCAAAAAAAGGACAATTTTAGCAACATCGAGGCGTCCCAATACGTTAGCGTACTACAGGAGACGTGTGAAATATCTACGGATAATAACGCCAACCTAATTATACAGTCTTCTTTATTGTCTAACCAAGATCATACCTGAGACGATCAGTAAAGAATCCTATTACAGCGGTCTAGATCAAAGATATGTTACACCATGCGTCGATGTTGCCAAAACACACTATACCTATACATGTAATTCGATATCCCATGGTATAGATTACCAAAGTTAAAGAAATTCAGTTTCTTCTATCTCTGATAATCTACCATGGAATATCAAATTCTACCATTGCTGCACGTACATGTCTCTTTCCTTTGGCTACCTTAGGAGACAAAGCCACACTGTTACAACAAAAACTAGATCTAACAGATGTGTTTCCCAGGTTCCCTTCTGTACGTAGGAGAAAACATCTTTTATGGATGGGTGAAAATGATATTAAATTACTGTATTTCTTCTTGTGTACTGATAATACTTTATGCAGTGCAATCCTAAATACCCCTTTGCAGGTTGTGATTATTTCAATGTTAGTATCTTGGTGGGGCTTCAGCGCCAGTAGAAATCGATAGTAAGGATGACTCGGCCAGTGGGTGTGGGTGTGTCGGGGGGTGGGGCGGCTGGAGGAGGTGGGGGAGGCGGCGCGTGCACTGCACGTGCAGGACAAAGAGGCTGCACGGCCCCTGGATACGGGGCGCCCTCCCGCGGCAGGCCCCGTCACTACCGTCAGCCGCGGCTTGGGGAATAAAATTGAGAGAGGGAAAAAAACATCTCACAGATCAGCATTCCATTCCTAAACACACTGCGCCCGCATGCGATCAACAGATGATGAGGGCATCCCCTCCCTTGTCTTGGGATTTAGCCATTGTTTATTTGGCATTGTCAATAAAATGACAAATTTACAATGATTAAGGACCTAAAACAAATCCTAAAACAAATGACCGACAATGTTAACAGCACGACACTGGTAGTTGGGAGAAGCAGTGGATGATTAGTTCGTATTATTTAAATACAATATTTTGAGCAACTAATAAATCTTGATCTGCTCATAAGGGGGAGGCAGTAGAGGGTAAAGGTCGGTGGCTGTAGGGGTGTGTGACAAACCCCAGTCGGCACCTCCAGCTGTGGCCGTGCACTGGTGTAGGAAGTCCAGTCTGATGATTCACACACAGACCCTCCCCCCCACCGGCCCCACCTCCCGCCGCTACCACCTTTGTGCAGCATGCTGTGTGCATGCATGTTAACCACTGTCTGGCCCTGCACCACCCAATGAAAACACACAGGCCAGTTCCACTTCATAAAGCCGCCGTTCTTTTTATATGAACCCCTTTCAGTACCGCTGACTCCTTCGTCTATCCCTTTTCTCTGAGCACGTCTATACATGTATATTAATCTAGTCTCTCTTATACTATGCCTTTAATTCGTGCCCTAATTATTTCTTATCCCAAAAGATTATTTCCATATTGAAATTCATATTGGTGCTAGGAATACAACAAAACTTCATTGCGAACAAAGAATCAAATGGATTCGCCCAGAAATTAGTTATATTGCTGAGAACAACTATGTCCCGACATTCGAAAAGGCGTTCTGTGATATTAGTGATTCTAGTATACTGTTTTCCGTAATTGATTGCCTGTAGCAAATCACTTGGTCCTAGCGCTAGATCGCGGGCCTGCTGTCATTGTGACTCCTGCACACGCAATGGTAATAATTAATGACACTCTTTTTATTGTTGTTATTCCAGACGAGCGTGTGACTTGCTCGTAGGCCCCTCCTACTGCTACCATTAGGGATAGAACTTCTCTATGGGATATAGAACCTGGCTTTCTAGCGAGAAATGTTATAAGAGGGCCTTTTTATGTTTCTTACGCCTTTGTCCGAGATTGATATTGCTAAATGCAAATGGAAAAGCTGAAAGCCAGAAATACGGCACAGAAGAAGGAAGACAATGTAACCTCCCCTGCCCTGGAGTAAGAACACTCCCTCTATCATAATAGAACTCTTGGCTCCTTCTCAGGGTAAATATCATAGGGGATGGCATCTACGAGGGGACAGCTCAAGGGATGTGACTATAAGCAGATATGTGAGTTACTCAATAGTTCAATTGATGAAAATAGAATAAACATGTAGGTCATGAAAAGAGGGTTAATTGAAGTGTGGGGCTTCTGGCAGCATGGCCTTCTTACCAACGTCATGACGGTCATGGAGACGTCTGTTTTCCCGCGGATCCAACCCAAAGATAAGACAATTTACGAAGCGAAGTAAGGTACTCCTGTGTCCTATAGTATATGATCCTCTACAGAGTGTATCCTGGCGGGGCCGGGTCACCGCCCACCTCCTCCAGTAGGGTAGTGGGGGCGGCCCCTCACCGGAGTCTCCCCCAAACACTGCTCCACGGTAGCTGCAGCGGCAGCAGCAATGGATCCGCTCCCGTCCAGGCCATTGTTATTGTTCCCTGGCCCCTTCTTTCCCTCCGGTTATCTTGGTACTCCTGCCCTGGAGGGGCTCCCCCGTCTATGTCATATGTGCGTCTCTACGGGCTGTCTATAGGTAGGGATAGCGGCACGTGGCCCTCCTCTGTATGTGGCCTGTGTAGGGTAACTCCGAACTGCCGGTGAAAGTGGTTAACGACGTCCGCGACGACGCGGTTGGGTAGATTCCGCGCGGGGTACTGGTGCTAGTTGGGGCGGCGGGCGGGCGGCTGTGGGCGGGCGGCGGGCGGCGGGCGCCGAGTCCTGCAGATCCAGGCCAGCGGTGAGCGGTGGGCGGCGCGGCGCGCGGCGTGCACGCTGACGCATGGGGCGCGCGCCTCGTGCAGCGTGCAGCACCACGTGCACACACAGGGCGTGGAGGGGAGCAGCTCGCTGAGTGGCTCCTTTACCTGCTCACCCCGGGTCGGACGCACTCACCTGCTGCTACCCCTGAGGCCCCTCCTCAGGACTACAAGTGCAACCCCCCTTTTTGCCCCCTCCCCCCACGCGGGTTAATGATGGTCGGAGTTGGCAGCTCGGAGTCTGTTTTAATGTTTCTTGTGTAGCTCGCACCGGAAGTGGAAAACATGGGGACAGCGCTGAGCTTTGCACTGCAGGCTGATGTCAGCAGGGACGAGAGGGCTGAGTGAGGGAGAGCTTATATCACCCGAACCTCCTACATGTTTTATGTAAATATATCATTTTCGGTTTGTAATTCATGATAATTATCATAAACAAACCTATGAAAAAAGTATGAAAAACAATCCCCTATATTTAACTACGTACACAAAGGGCACTAGCTCCTAGACAATGACTTTGTACATAATTGTACATAATTTCTTCTTAAAATGGACCTTCGGTCAGTTTCTTATAATCATATGGTCTTGTATCAATCACACATGTTCTCATCAACAGGGTGATATACCCATCCAAATTCGATCCCATGTCAAAACCACGTAAAGAACTGATCATGAAGTAATGAGAGGAGATATGTTAAGACACTCCCCAGAAGACAGTCATCCTTGTTTACAGTTCCCTTTTAATGTATTCCTGTACAAACTATATCAAAATTATTCCATACAGACACAAAGTCCAACAATACACCCTCGTTTCTCTCTTTACAATTTCAAACGTTAATGTATTAAAACAGTGGTGTATCCTGCCCAAGCATAATGCTGTCACTTTTGTTTCAGAACAATTATACAAATGGTATAAGTGGCGCATCCATTTTCCTGAAATCTTAATGGATTTAGAAAAAAAAGTCATTATTGAACTACTTGAGGATGTCTCTACTGGAGAGGCCAATTCGGTCCCATCTCTAGCTTGAGGCTTAATAAGCCCATCCCACATAGGGTATTTCCAGGGTTAGACAAGGGTTGGACAAAATTCATGTATAACGCATCCTTGTCTCCTAGAGTTTGGGTTACCTAAATAAGCAAGAATTATATTGGTCTATATCCCCAAGCATTGATAAAACATTATGATTTCTAAAATTTTACCCATTGACAGATTTGCAGGTTTGCCAGCCAATCAAAATGCAGTATTTCAATGAAAATAGGGTCGGACATTATAGGTTGGGCTGACAAGTTTTAACATTGATTCCTATGGGGGAAAAACAATATATAAAGCTGCATTTTACAAATTTAAGAAGCAATTTGTCAACCAAATTGCTTTTGTTAATTTTGTATTATGTAACTGTCTTCATGGAAAAAGCATCAAAACAATTTTGAAAATATTTTATGGTAAACTTTAACATTGGTGTAAACTGGGATGGACTTATTGCACCAAGTAAACAGATACATTGGATTTATTTCTTGCTTTTAACTAAGGACATGTGCTTGGTAGAGAATCCTTACGTTCCGTTTCGAAATTTTAGTTATACATGTTTTCTATTAATTCTAAATGGGTAAGTAAATACCGCTATTCTATAAATAGATGTAGGCCTATGGCAACTAAAAAAGCAACAGTCATATCTCCGAGTGGTTCTTAGTACATGTATATACATTTTTGGCAACTGTCGATGGGATTGTTAGTGTAGACTTGGCTGGACCTGATTCACAGTCCACTTAAGCTTCTCCCACAAGTTACCATACTGATCAGGGGCACACAGTTTATTGCTCTACAACGAGATTGTGTTCCAAGTAAAATTTGGTATATATATACACACCTGTTTATGATGGCCAAGAGAAAATTGACCAAGAACTCAATATTCATTAAGAAAATACATTCATGACCTATGGACCATGATAGGGGATCCCTCAGAATTGGTCCTGTTGACCATAGTGTCCCTACTTATCTACTTCTCTCTCCTTCTTGAAATAGCCATACAAAGCTTTGGTCACACAGCAAAACACCAATGGTACAGAGATAGGGGTATGGGTTCCTAAAACCATAAAAGAAACTTAAGTGCTTTTCTTGATATAATAAAGTTCCATGAGATGAAAGACATGGAGAGTAGATTTCAAATAATTATATTCAACACATGACATAACACTTTCTTGAATTTACATTATTTTGTGAAGCCTAATAAGCCCATCCAACATTGTGTATTATCTCTTGGTTGGGCAACAAAATACATCATATCAGTAGGCCACGTCTCGATAAGTTAATTCACTGATTCAGGCAAAAATTAAGTTTTTCTGTATCACCAAGTGCTACTCAAACATAACCACTACTTCAATTTGATCAATTGGCAGATTTGTAAACAGGTTTGACAGCCACTTGAAATGTTACATTTCATGGCAATAAACATAGGGTTTGACATTATGGGCTGTGCTGATAGGCTTTAGAGTTGGTTCCTATAGAGGAAAGGCCATTATATTTTATTGCAATTCACATATATGTCATAAGCTGTTTGTCAACCAAATTGCCATGGCTAATTTTGGTTGGTTGGTTATTGGGGTTTTACACCGTATCGACAGCTATGGTCATATCACGGTGAGAACAAGTTCTTGACAATTCTGTCTGTTTGGTGATCGCATCTATGAGAAGGTAGAGACCGTACCCCTACACTTTTACCGAGGCAGGTGTTCTTTAATGTGCAGGGTCCCATAGGCAGGGCCCTACACACAACAGCCGGTGGTCTACTAGAGACCTTTGATATCCCTGTCGTTGGCACAGGGAGGTATGCAGAGGGGGGTAGTAGTCAGCTTGGCCCAGAATTGAACCCCGGCCGCCCGCACTGCAGACGGACGCGCTAACCACTTCACCACCCCGCACGCCTTGGCTAATTTTGTTTTAGAACAATCTCTTTAAGGAATGAAGAAAAAAGGTATTGTAATAGCATTTAATGGTAAATACGAATTTTGGGATAAACTGGGAAGGGCTTACTACAAGACAATAGCAATTTCTTAGAAGTAGCATGGAGACTTACTTCAGGGGACGGGAACGAGACTCTGAGAAATGTATGTATTGCAAAAAGTCCCCGTTAAGACTGAATGTAATGCCAAATATCTACGTCACCCATATAACCAAAAAGGGATAATGTATAGCGCGTGTATCATTGAATCATAAACATCAGGAAAAAAAGTAATCATAATGTACATCAAACTATGGATATGACATTGATATAATGATCATGATATCATGTGTCAAACTTGAAGTTATGGTTTAAATTTGAAGTTAACACAAAACCAAATTTAAAATACTCAAAAGTTCTTACCTGATCTACTTTTTCCTCTTCTACTTCTTCTGACAACAGAGGGCGTTTCTCGCCAGTCTTGTCCTGGACCTTTGCCCCCTGGTCGGTCATACAGTGTAGAATGAACATGACGACCACCAGTCCGTACCGTATGTAGAAGGTGGTGAAGCGGAAACTGTCTCCTAGGATGACTTCATCCTACAAACACAATTATGAAAGTTCATTTTTTTGAGAAAAGATAGAAGAATTCATGTTATAAAATGGTGTTAATGTGTATTAAGGCAATAAACACATGAGCACTAAGCAGGATACTGATGGGATACCTGTTTCACCTGCCTCCTTCTCTTAGATCTTATCAACAAGGCTTGCTAAAAGTGCTGAACATTTCAATTCTCGATACTAGAATAAGCTCTTTCATCAATACAGTAAGCCCCTAGCTCTTTACGTATGTGTCTACGTAGTCATAATTTAAAATAACACGCATTAGATAAAACTGAAATTCCCCTAGTTGTTTAATCAAAAGATCAGTTATGCTTTCCATTAGCACTAGAATTTCTTTGAACAAAAGAAATTATATAATTGGATTTGGAGATAAACATAGGAACATGCTAACAAATACTGCGGACAGTGTTTTGAAATATCATGTTATTGATGATAAACCATTTTACAACCATGCAGTCTATCCACGGAACAGGCGCCATAGTCGAACCACTGGGTTGTCTACGATTACTACGTGGAAAGGTGGAAAAATCCCTCATTTGTTCATACAAATATATATCCAGATCTCCCTAATTTTCAGACGAAGGACAAACGTATAGTGTAGAACAGAAAATATATTTGTCAGTTCTTTAACTTACTTTGGTGGCGAAAAAATAATCACCTATACTATTCCATGACTTGTAAATTATACATACTGGGATTGTCCACAGGTTCAGGTGACCAATGGTCGAGCATGACTGACTGCTGGTGCCCTGGGAATGGTTCTATACATACATTAGAGACCACACCCTCCTGGCAACTGTGCAACAGAGCATGCGAACAGCCACCATAACCCTCACGGCAGTTTTTCTAGGAATTGCCATATCAACACCAAACATATAGAAAAAACTTTCATTCATGAAGTTATTGTGAAACATATTGGCGACACCTGTTATAAGTTAATTGGAAATATCTAAAAATAAAATTCTGGCTCTTACAAATGTGTTTATATGAACTGCCACCTGTACTGACATGGATGGTCAGTCCATGCTCAGTAGCTCACCATAGTGTTTACATCTGCCCACGCCTTAGCTATAACTCTTTGTCAAAGGTGAAGAGTAAAGGAGGAGTCTAGGTAGTGACGTGTATTGTATCCTCATACATTAGGGCTGTCAGAGTAAAGCTGAATGTTGTTGTGAGTTAACCATCCTGGAAAGGTTGTGTTCTAGAAGCTTAATCCTGGAGTTGGATTTGAAGCTGATAGACTGCTTAGATAGTGGGAGCTTTGACTGAGTGGGGTTGAGTGGATTCTATCCTTTGAACTGTTCATTGTCATTGAGATCTTGTCATGGAAACATCGTAACACAGGAATAAATAAAAGAACATCCTTTCACATGAGTGTTATGTCTTACATAATACCAGAACTATTATTAGGTATTGGACGACAGCGGTCAAACGTGAGGAGACTGTGATAGGAGCTAGCTAAGGCAAAACAACCTCTTAAATGTAACCTTAGCTTTAATGGATAATTAACCTACTATAGTTCACACTTTCATACCTTGTATATATGTCTAATATAACTTTTGACCTGGGCTTTAAGAAATATCATACTTACGTCAGTGTATTGAATGTTGAGAATGTAGGACCTAAACGGTATGATGTCCATCAGTAGAAGAAGTAACCAGAAGAAAAACAGGATTCCTGAAGTTATCACACCACGCTGAAAGTCTACGATGACTAGGACCGCTGCAATCATCTGAAATTAGTAGTTACACATCTACTCATAGTTATAACTCGAAATAATCTTATTAATTCTTAAATAACTATTGACATGTTTGCTAATGATCTTTTGAGAGACTGCTTGAAAAGTGCAAAAGCATAGTTCAGGAACATTTTACCACCTAGGTTCATATAAATATTTGCCCCGATTACTGTTTGGCGCTTTGAGCAATAATCAAAAAGTAATCTGAGTTTGTCCAGACCCCATCCCTGGGTCTGGTATAGGTGGTGGCTGAAGTGGCCACTACAGAGAGAGGTGGGAATAGGGTAAAGTAATTGTCAAACTGAGAACATGCCCCTCTTAACAGGCAGAGTACTACTAAAAGGGCGCACAAGTAAACAGGTAGGGGTGAGATAGGGTACTGGTCAATCAACAGAACATAGGTCCTGCCAACTGGAAGACAGCTGATGAGTAGGCGGGTAGCCAATTGTCTTGTAGTGACTGTGATTAACAAGTGTCAAGGCCCCAAGCCCAACAAGAGATAATTGTCACAAATTGGATCCAAATTAGGAACAAGCTAGGCACAAAAGAATCTGAACAATTTTATGCCTCCCTGATTTTATACTACATGCATGCTGAACATCTGAAAGTAAAGCTTTGGTGGCCCTGCTCTTCATCTCATAACAATAGAATAAGCCACCATCGCAAACAGCTGATTTTGAAAATGTTTAAATTTCGCTAAATCATCAAACTAAGTATGTATTTCACCCCCCCCCCCTCCTCAAGGTCGCCATCAAGTGCAGAGACCCTGAACAGTCTACTGGGATTTCAAAGCCCTGCAGGTTGGACTAATATTGAGCATAATGACCTGTTTTCTCATAGGATCAAGAATTATTTAACGTTATCCTTGGAGTAAATGTTAAAATGTTTTTTTACGGCATGATCTTAACGTTGACTCCGGACATGAACTCTTTTTACGGGCTAGTGACGAAAAAATGTGACCGTACTTGGAAGAAGGCCTAAAGGAATTTATATTTGCTCACAGCAGTCACATACTCGTATCAGCGTATACTTAATGCATGATGGACAGCAGATAGGCTTTATATTGTGTCACCGGATCAGGAAGGGTCCTTGTTTTAATGTTGAGGGGTGGGTACCTATTTCCTGTTGCAATACTAATAAAAATGGTGCAATCTGACGAGTTATTTCTTCCAGAACCTTTCCGAATGGATTGACGGTGAATTAAATTCTAACAAATCTCTCTGAGCGCAGAGCGGTACTGTGGCACCAGAATCAATGTGTGAAATAAAACATTCCAACAGGTTTTTATTACTGCATCACTTTTGTCGTTACATGGCTCACTGCAGTAAGTTCCCGGCTTAATTTGAACACGTGAGGTCCGGCGTGTTTTGCATTAACAAATCTTTGTTTAAGCAACTACTAAATGGTCTTCGATGTTTTCCCCAAAGAGAATTCTGCACACCAGACTAATAATCATTCCTATCATACCATTAAGGATAGAGTAGGGAGATGAATGCCTTTTTGTGCCAAGCACACATAAATGCTCATATCTCTCTTAATATATTAGATATCTTGGCATATTAGATACCAAAAAATAGATGTCTATTTTATGAACTTGAACAAAAGGTACTGATTATGTGTTTACCTTGATAAGCCAAGTATAATACATTAAACGATCATGATCTTCACTGCATATAAACTTTTTCAAACCAGATTTACATGTCTTGTTTTTGAAAAACAATGTTAACATTAAAATTGTTATTAAACGGTTTACTTACATAGGCCACAGCCGACAAGATGGGGTCGAGGTAGTCGACTAGTGGCGCCCCCTCCTGGGTACTTTTCACCAGGTCGGCGACGGTAGTGACGGTGAGCAGTCCGCATAGTACCTGAAACGGACAACAAGGGCCGATAATTAATTGTAATGTATCCAAAAGTAACTGTTATAACTTTGATTGAGTATTTGCTGCTTCGGACTTTGTTTTTCATAATAATTGATGTGTATATTCACACTTCTCATATTATACTTACAGTCAGCTTATAGGCTATGATTAATAAGCCTATCCTACATTGGCTATATCACTGAGTTGGACAAGGGTTGGACAAAATAACCATAAATGCCACTCTTGTCTCGTAGAGTTGGAGCTATTGAAACAACCAAGAATTGTATTTTTATATCCCCAAATACTGTTTAAACATCATGATTCCTTAAACTTTATCAATCGAAAGATTTGTAGGTTTGCCAGCCAATCAAAACGCTGTATTTCAGGGCAAAAATTGGATAGGACATTATAGGTCAGGCTAACAGGCTTTGCTATTGGTTCCCATTGGGAAAATGCTAGTATGTGAAGCTGTATTTAACAATTTTTTGGGGCCATCCATCAACCAGATCGCTTTGATTAATTTTGTTTTGTATAACTCTCTTCAGGGGATAAGCATGGCGGCAATTTAAAAAAGTATTTCATGGTTAACTTTTATGGTGGTGTAGACCAGGATTGGTTTATTATTACAACAATGAATAAGCAACTAATCACTGTTTTTGAGGAGCAGGGCGGCAAAGTGATTGGTGATCCCAGAAGTCGTTTAAGGTAGTATTATAATTATTTTTACAAAGTTTTTGGTATAGTCTTTGGTCCCTACAATTGTTCTTGGAACACTAAACACACTCATGACACTGTCTTTCCCTGTTAACGGCATTGTTGCAAAGTGAGAAATATTGAGACTAAAGACCTTATGAACTGCACCTTAAATGCACTTCTGCTGCTGCTGCTGCAACTACTTTTATAGACCAAGAATTTCCAACACACATCACCCGAGAATAGAGCATGTCTACCATACGTTATACACTGGGACACGTGACTGAAAACTGGTTCTAAAAGGAGAGTAAATGGGTAGGCCTATCCTATTTATAGAACCCTCTACCTATAAAGGTTATCCAGAACTACAATGCCGTGTCAGACCAGCAATCCCATCAGCTTAGTTAGGGTTTTGGACTGACGTGTAAGAGGTTATGACATAACAAGTCAGGTGTGGCAATGTCTATTTTGCTTTGGTTGTATAACAATATTTCTTTTAGATAATAGTCCTGCAATATTTTCAAATGTCCACTATGGAAGTCTATTTCCTGAAATATGAATGTGTAAAGGGATTTAGGGGTTATCCTATCCTGGCCTGGTAGGTTCCCAAACCATAAAATCATGAGGCCAATGGGGATAATGTTCTCCTCAGGTGTCAGGTGACCAATTAGATCCATGTTTTCATAGCCCATGAATGTACCTACTGGGCTTGTTCAGTGAGGAAGCCTGTCTACTACTACTACTATACTGTACTATAAAACTCCTACAGATCAATCTGTCATTTACAACACTGGCTATAAAGAGAGTCTATTTATAGCATAGTTCAATACGTGCATTGTCCTAAAGGCACCCTCTCAACGGCTACTAAGGGCAAACAAACCAATCAGTGCTTGACACACACACAGCTTGTGTACACAGGGTATACACAACAATAAGTACTTGAAACACACATGGGTAGTACAACGGACATAATACGAGTTTGGACATGGGCCAAAAACAAGTAATGACACCTCAATAAAAGAAAGCTTCCAGTCCAATATGCCAAATAATATCCATTGCCAGTGATTAGTTTTGACTGTAATCAGTGATAATAATTAGACACACATAGGAAGTACTATAATTATATGAACATGATACGAGGTTGGACATGGGCCGAAAACAAGTAATGACACCTCAATGAAAGAAAGCTACTAGTCTAATATGCAAAACAATATGTACATTAGCAGTGATAAGTGTTTGACTGTAATCAGTGATAATAATTGGACTTAGTCCGTCTTGATCATCGATAACTGAACAATGTTGAACGTTTCAAAATATGACAATTGCGTGCTAGTATTCAGGAATACGACAATACAGTGTTTAGCAACATCAATGACATCAGTGATCGGAGGATCGCCTGTATAATTACGGATCGCTTTCAATTACGTTACGTCATTTTATGCAAAACTAGCATTGTTTCAATTGAATTGATTATATTCAAATTATGTATTAGCATTAATGTTATGATGATCTATTTGTACCATTCAAATTGAATACAGTAATACGTTATTATATTGGCACACTGCCAGTCTGTCTAGGTACTTTCCCTCCCTGTATCCCTGTAGCAACATTAATCTAATGATTTCAGACCTTTTCTCTTCTGACTTATAGATATGGATCAAACTGTCTGCCATCTTGATCTTTGCTACTTACCCTTTTGCAACTTAGGACCGTTTGACAGATACCAGGCTTACAAACGTCCAAGTGGCAAAAGTCAGGGGCACATAAGTGTTTGAAGGGGCATGGCTAGATGGCAGAAGTTCCAGAACCATAAATCTGAACAGGAAGGACTCCGGGAAGAAAACGACTGACTCAGTAATCCCACACTCCCAGTCGCTTCAGATTCCCTTGTAATCATTACACGGGAATCTGAAGCGACTAAAGAGTATGCAGTAATCCTTGCCCCCACCTCTGCGCTTTGATTGGCCATCAGCGATCTACCCTGTGACTTCCTTCTATCCATCCCAGTAGTGTGAAAATGCCGATCCTAACAAAAGTGGGCCAGGATCGGCATTTTCATACTACTCATCCCTAGTCACTTTTATCCCAGAAGCCACTCCCAGCAGACTCTTTATGCCTTCATTCCATTGGACATAAAACAAAAGTAGGATATGGTAAAAGGATGTATTAATAAAGAAACCTACTAGTTTGGCGAGGCATAGAATGCTGGCCTCGGATAGTTTGTTGACTTTATTCCAGCTGATCAGGGAAGGTATGTAGATTAGGGATGCCAGAAAAAGGTAACCGCAGGGAATCCAGGTGAGCACTGTCTTCTGAAAGCACCTGGTCAGGTCCGGACTGGTTGTGTTCCAACTCAGCGCTTCACTCTACAACCAAGGAGAGGAGAAAGGATAAAATAGTGTAATGTGAAACGTATTTTATGTTACAATGACATAAAGTACATATTTTCAAGAGTACAGGTGTCGTCAATATTTTAAGTCAAGTTATGAACATTCGGAATGTTGTTCGAGTCCCAACCCCATTAACATTAGAACATTAATACAATGAACATACATTGGAATAAATGATTGCTTGTGATAACAATATGATAATCGAATTGTTATAACATGTGGGTGTGGTATTTTTGTTAAAACCATACGTTCTTTCTCACATCTGCTATCGGGAAGTAGGTCATCATTAAAATGTTTTCTCTTCTCTTAATCCTCTACAACAAACAGCAATGTAATCATACCACTCGAACACTCCCAGAAGGACATGGCCCATTTTGGATTTGTCACATAGTAACCTACATTTCAACATAGTTTACAAGGCTCATCGAAAATAGGGTTTACATGTTGACCTGTTTCTTCGGCCCCTGTACAAACCTCTGACTCTTAAAGAAAATGGAACCGATTCAATAAGAACTTCCATTTTTCATGATGCCAGTCTTTTTTCTCCGTAAGAATTATAAATCAAATGAGTTTTGCGTTTTGTTTTGTTGAACATCCTCGGAGAGATGTTGCCACAAACATAACAAGATTAATGTAGAGTACTTCAAATGCATATCAATTTAACCAAGGTACATGATTTTACCTAAAATCTTCTAAAATGAAATGTTTGTGTAATATCTCAGTAGAACTAATTGCCTCATGTGCTAAGTTTTGAAGCTACGGAAATTCCTTTTTCAGCTCGAATAATCATCGGCGAGACATATACATGCATGCTTTCAGAAGGGGGCCACTCTCCGCCGCCCCCCCCCCCCCCCCAGCGTTGATGCGTAGATATCTTATATATGTCTATGGATATATACATAGATAAAGGCTCCTAGTACAAATTATATAGTGCATTTAGCGTCTTTGGGAGATCAATAAAGGAGGAAAATCTAGGGATGTATAGGCTCACCCTACCGCATGGTATATATCTCCTTTAATAAACTTCTGGTTTCCCAGACACAAAAACATGTATACGTTAGATCACTTCCCAAATGTGTTACGCCACTTGGGGAAATAAAAACTTCTTAATGGCCCTTCACTTATCTAGGTTACCGCTACCTAATAGGTACTTTTATAATGTAGACATATATACCGCATGTATGATGCAACTTGAAAATTAAATGAATAAGAAATGGCATAAGCACTTTTACTTTCGTATACTCTGTTGTGAAATCAGGAGCTGTGCATCATGTTTCTTTTATGCAACTGAAATAGTGGACCTTGAACGGTGCGTTCAATAACGTTATGTAATTACACATTTAATAAAGAAATCTAACTGAGTGGATTAAACACCTATACCGACCCAGAAGGCGTCCTGTTCCGTCCTGTTCCCACACAGCCCCGTCCAGTAAGTATCCCCGTCCATGGTTACTGCTCGCCAGTTTGGATCCTTTTAAAATGTGTGGATCTCTCAACCCGTCCTCCCAATGTGTAGATGCTGGTATAACCCAGGAGCCGGTCTTACTCTTCACGTGTGCTGCCTCCCATGCTGCTGGCCATGTTCATACCGCTGGATCCAACTTCTGGTGATTCCGCGTATTGACTGGAGGTAGCCAAGTCCCAGGGCTGGATGGTTTCACTGGTTCAAGATCTGGGCCACCATGCAGTTTGTAGTCTGATCGTGTGTGTGTAAGTCCCTGCGTAGTGTACCACCGTCTGGTAGTAGTGTGTGTCCGCGTGGTCAGTCAAAAGGGTAGGTTGGGGTCAGGTGTTAAGGTTCACTGACCCGACAAGGACTGACCGCTGCACTTGATATATCAGAGCCGGACACATAGATTGTACTCTACTCCCCTATCTTATCTTCTTGCCGGACGTCTGTTGTAAGGACGTTATCTTTGTTCTTGTTTGCAAATTACAAACATGACACTACACGTCCGTTTGTAGCCCTATACCTAGCAAGGTGTGTAAACGACTGCCTGCCTTCAAAAACCATGCCTTATTGGAGAAGTCAATGCTTAAGGCATTTGTGTAAGCAGAACGTGCGACCAGATTGGGTGGTTTATAACTTAACCCATCCTCCGCACAACCACCGCTTCCCCACAAGTGGAACACACTGAATATACCAACAGAAATTTACTATAGCTTTGACAGGACATTGGACAAACAATTAGGGCCCACGTGAGGCGCCGCATGAGTGCACTCAGCCGTACGATCAGACCCCTTTCACACCGGCCGAACTCATATGAACTATACTCCGTGGACATGGGGATCTAGGTCCCTACCCTCACCACTGCCCATCCTTCCAACTTTTTCGAGCCGTAGAATAGCCTACTTTGCCAATAATAGACTCTAATGTTAACAGTTAAGGGTCAATGGAGGCTTAGAGCGGTCGTAGCCTATCCCTTGACGTATGGCTGGCAGATTTGTTTCTCTAAAGGCGTGATAGTCCTCGACCATGGTCGGTATGATTTCGTCCGCAACCGTATCTATAGGCGTTATGTTGTCCGAAATATATTCTTGAGGTATATTATTGACCCCCTTCTATTTTTGGTTTAATTGCTAGATATGTGACGGGTCGGTTCTCATCACACTGATGGTGGGTCACTGTATTAGAAAGTATTACAGCATCATTTCTCAAAGTATAATATCGTGTTTCTTTTCATACCAAAACATAATTCAAACTGTCATACTTTTGATGTTTGAGGGGGAATTATGTGTTGGTATTCTGGTGATGCTCTTATTCTCTTTTTGTTGGTATTACTTATATTACTAGAATAACTGCTGATTTAAGGGATTATGTAAGTTATATATGTCTTACAGAAGTAGAAGAAAAACATATTGTGGGAAAGGGGAGAGAGGTGTATTGTGAAATGGTAGGTTAGGCTTATTTAATGATGTGAAGACATGGGGGGGGGGCAAACATAATTATAAGTACAAGGGTATCAAAAAATGGAATTGCCACTTTATATACTCACCAATACAGTGTCAGTATAAGTTCAAAAGTTGATGATTTTTTCTTTAATAGTTCGAGATATCTGGGACAGTGTACACATCAACAAAAAATATGAAAAGAAACACCATTCAATGCTTCGAGAAATGATGCTGTAATACTATCTAGTACAGTGACCCACCATCAGTGTCAACAAAACCCGACCAGTCACATATCTGGCAATTAAACTGAAAATAGAAGGGTGTCAAGAATATACCCAAAGAATATAGTGTACTCTTTAACTTCTTTTTTTAAGATTTCTGAATCTATAATTTCCATAGTTTTGAAACATGGTAGCACAGTCATTAATATTCTTTGGTAGGGAAATGTGTCTCAAGTTATCATTTAGATCCTAGTATTGAGAAAAAGGAACTTTTTTTATGTACTTGTACATCAGCTTAGGTTTATAGAACAATATTCCCTCCAAACAGCTTTTATCTAAATACATCCCAAATTTTATGAGTGACATTCCTTTGTTGACTGGGATATTCCACTTTAAAAAACGAATTCATAAAACAGAGAACAGACGGTTCAGTGAGCTTTTAAATTTCATACATTTTTGACCAGGACAGCTGGCAAAATAATAACAATACACTGTATTGAGTGCTGCCAAATATAGGCGCTCATCAGAGAAGTCTAGATCATAATAATATGCCTAACTTTCTTGGAAAACATTTCTTTCTCTACAAATGTGGCATTAATCACAGGCGGTATTGTTTATACATGGCCCAAAATAAGTAAATCATAACTCGTCTAATTGGCTGAAAGGTACGACAAAGGTTAACAAATTCTGCTGGTGTACATACGTCTATACAATAATATCTACTGAATTTCGACAGCTGTGGACGTAATGTATTGAAGATTAGTTAAAATAATAGTATATAAATCTCCATGGTATCTCTACACTCAATTGAAACAATTAAGATAAGGCAAACAAGATCTTCTGATGTTCCAATAATCAGCGTGTGTCAATCTGTTTATCATACCGAGTTACCTCGTGCCGTACAATGGGATCATTTATAACTAGAATAATGGCAATTGATTTTAATTTATGCAAGGTCACTTTTGAATCCTTTCAAATACCTCTGATATTCTTCATGCATATAACAAGTATATCCTGTAAATAGCTATGGCAATATTATGTTGGTGGATGTGTCTTACTTATGTAGATTATGACATGACTTGGTGATTTTTCCAGAGGTTATGTAAGCTTCTTGTGTGTTGGCACGTTCCACTTTGTGAACTGACCCAGTTTTTTGTGACATTACCTGTCTGCTTCTGTCAATATTTGGCTGCTAAAATGGAACTCACACATGACGAACTATGCTGCAGATATGATGGATATATATATATATATATATATATATATATGCACTTGAAGATTATATAATATATACTTATACACTACATTCCGTATCCAGACAAAATTGTGTATCTTTAAATCTATCAGCGCCCTACATGTGTGAACATTGATCTTCAAACCCTATATATAAAAATTCAACAAGCATTCTGCCATAGATCTCAGTTCATTAACCAAACTAATCTATGACTAACCCAAACATAGAGATTTACAAGGTTTCCAACATTTGACAGAAGAGGGGATAGAGGGGATAGAGGAAATTCAGCATAACACATTCTTTGATTCTTTGGTAATTATGTGGTAATATATATATATATATATATATATATATATATATATATATAACCAACTGGGGAGGGTTTTAAGATTGATTTCAATCAGGGATATCAGCCTGAAGTCAGGGCCCCCAGGGCCACCCAAAGGAAGTTATCACTGACAAACTGAGGGCCAATAAACCCATTGACAACCCCTTCCCAGTTGTTTAGGGATTTGTCGTACCCTGGCAATATTTTAAAGTGAAAACGTAAAGCTAAGACTAACTGAACAAATGAAACTACTACTGCTGCAACTACTTTCCCATATCACACTCAAGGGTGATAGCACTTTGGTTATCACCCTGCCTGTATCAGCAATGCATTCAACTACTGAACCCGTACCAACCTAGGGTATGATTATTTATAGGTAGCAGTGTGAAGATAAACATAAGCACTGTTTGGAGTACTAAAGGTCAGGTGGGTAAATAGGGGACTTAGGCAGTTATCTATTTTGTAACTTCTTATTTCTATTTAAATCGATAAATAGGCATCATAACATTCTAAATTCACCTCAGAGATGTGGTAAATTATCAGTTTCCTTTAAAATAATCAGAGAAAATATAAAAGGTATTCTATTCTCAAATGAAGACCATGAGTTATACTTCAGAACAACTTTGAAATAAAAACACAAATGTAATTTTCATCTACATGCACAAGAGAACAATACAATACCACTTGCATTTTGTTGTTTTGTCTACCGTCATGGTAAGACAGGACGGGGCAAGAAAGGTGGTGTTTGGAACTTTTATTTTCAGCATTCAAAACTGAACAATTTTTAATTGGTCCTAACTATAATGATAAATAACATATAAAAAAAAAATCCTTACAGCATGTGCTTTTTGGAAATATCGGTTTTGCTAGCAATTGGAATGATCTAGAAATATTCTTATAGCCCTTAACATTGAATGTCCAACATTTTCAGCAACTTTTTGTGAAATGTAGGTTCTATTGAGTTCTATACAAAGAAAACATTCCATTTTGGTTAATCATGAGTTATACCCATAAAACTGAAAATTCTTAGCTCTAAAATGATGTATTTTGCAATATTGTAGGCACGTTTTAAGAAAAGTTAATCCAATATTAGTAAGAATGGTCCAGAAAAACTAGTTTTAAGTCCCCTATTTGCCTTCCTGACCTATAGTGTGGTCCAGAGGTTTTGATCTTCAACATGAGAGTGATATGTAGTGACCGGGGCAACTGATGGATATAATTATGCTGACTGGACACTTTTTCTTGGGGTCTATGTTATCAGTCCTCTGGCTGGTATGAAGAAATCCAGTCAGGTGTGACCAACGACTGGTCATTACTTGTGTAGGTATTTTCGGATGACAGAAAGGGGCCCCTTTTAAAAAGACCAAGGTCCTTCTGGTGACCACAAAAAGCTTTGAACCCACGGACAGGTTGAGCCATAGTAAACCATAAAGACGAACGTTCTTGTTGTCCAGTCTGTTTTCACCCATGTATTTTCTGTGCCCCAGTATAACACCTGTAAATCTGCTTACTAAGAAAGGGTGACTTGCACTAACATTTTTGTGGTATGTAAACCATGATATAACATATACTAGTATTCACTATTTCATTATAATTTTAGGGTGTCAGACCCTATTGTGATGTAAAACCAAGTGTGGAACGTTTGTTTTACCGTGCTCTTTGTGTGGTTTGCCGACTGTCTGTCTGGGCAATTCTAGAATGGGGGTTGGCTGCCACTTCATCCTCAAGCCTGAGTGTGCAAGTGTGTACAAGGAACATGGGTGAAAGAGAAGGCTCCCAGGGTTGTGCCTCATGCACAAGGGTGGGCTGTGTGGCATCCCGTAAGTTAAGGGACAGGGAGAACGAGATGGCAGAACTGAGGCCCTATACATGCTTCTACTATCTGATTAGGTGTCTGGTTGAGGAAATCGCTGCAGGGCCTTCGCTAATCTTAGAAAGGTGTTAGCTTCTTGTGCATCATGTGTAGTTATCCCTATATCATGGTACTTCTAACCAAGAAAGAAGGTAGTGTGAACTCATTGAGTACCAAGTAGGAACTTTTTATTTTGTGTATAAACTCAGACTTAAATACCCTCAAAGTTCATTCTGATTGGTCAATACAGGTCACATGAACATCAGGCTGTCCTGTGATGTCACTTCTGGTACCATTTCTTTTGTACTCGACTACTCATACTCCAAGCACAATTCTTACTACCCAGTGACAACGACTGGGATATCAAAGGCCTTGTGCCACCGGCTGTTGTGTGTCTGGCCCTGTCTATGGGACCAGGCACATTAAAGAACACCTACTTCAGTAAATGTGTAGGGGTATGGTCTCTACCTTCTCATAGATTCGATCACCATCACCACCCTTGATATGACCCTGGCAGTTGATTAGGGCGTAAAGCAACCAATAACCAACCAACCAACCAATTCTTACTATGACATACAGACCTGTTCTAAAAGGAGAACATTTCTTAATCCAGACTGTTACTTGAACAATTACAGGTATACAATGATAATCGGTGAATGAACAGCTTGTATAAGATGTTAACACATACATGTAATTTGTGGCTGAGTTTATACACATGGACTAACCCACACCTTTTGGCATCCCTAGGTCTTGTACGCCACTCCAAAAGGCCACTTATGTTAACTACACAGTATGTGCAGACTAGAGACATCGTGCACACAACGAACCATGTGGACATTATATCAAATAATTATATATTATATCCTCAACTAATTAAGAAACTGTATTTAACTTTTCTTTTTTTCAAACTTAGGAGAAGTACAGTACATCTATTGATTTAAAAAAGATACGAATAAATGAGGATTTACTATACTTTTACGCAACAGTCATGCTCCGAGGTCCGCGCGTGTTACCAGTCTCTAACTTGTACCCTATTTGGTTCCCTAAAATTTGTGTCACTATAATTGCACTGTTTGTATGCATGGCAGTTGTTTTCGTTCATCTCTGTCAATCGCACAGCAAGTTACCTTGTTGGCGGGTATGGGGGGGGGGGGGGGGGCTGGTAAATCAGAAGGGTGATGGAGGGAGCTGCAAGGCCCGTCTGCCCTCTCATGCAACTGTATAAAGACAATTACTACCACCGAGCAGTTACAATACCAATTAATACATGTTCCGTCTTGATTTACACAGCATTACTTTTTCTACTTTTATATTCCCTCAATGGTGGTATCGTGAATGATTTTTGGTTGGTATTTCAAGCATAGAAATTTGCATGCAGTAAGATGTCTTAAGGTAATCGTTAATTATATCCATGTACTGTTGGTTGCCATATGACCCCACTTAACTAGTCACCGCAAGAGCTCCCGAGTGATTTATATGTCACGGTAAGGGTAAACTAACATCAAGATTATACGAATAAATTCTCACATAGAGCCATTATAATTTTTTCTTTTTTTTTTCATTATGTAGGGTTCAGTAACCAATTTCCTAATGTTTACTAAACTTGCACTCAATTGATTAGTTTTTCTTTTCTTTATCATTAGGCCCTATAGGCCTACCAGTCATTTACTGTTCAGCATGATCAGCTGGTCTCCCACATAATCCTGGGTTAGTTTACTACTGTCTGATTTTGAGATAAGAAAATATCGCTATGAGGAATGCCCCTGCGCTTATCCAAATAGGAGTCTGGGATCTATTTCTGCATGAGGGTCATAACCCATCACATTGGCAGGAATCAAACAAAGGACTTGGATAAATGGACCAATGGTCTTACTCTCCTCCCCTTTCTTTATAGATTAAGAAGGTTCTGCCAGTTCTTGTTTGGCAAGTATTTCGCTATCAATTGTGTTCAGATGAATCTTTCATACTCTTTAGATTTTGCATACGATAAAGTGAAAAGAGAAACTACGATGTAAAGAGCTCGGCAATTGTTTTCCTATTTTGATATACATACAGATACATAATTTTGAATGAATGGTGGTAACAGGTTTGAACAGCTGTTGAATGTGATAGGCTATTGTATACATTGGTTTAATGTTTATGACATGAGGCTTTAGGGTCAATGGTCAGTTAATGTTGTTTGTTGGTTTGAACTACCAAATTCAGCAAATTCTTAAGTACTGGGCTTACTTCATCCCTTGTTCCTGTATGGTAAAATCTATAAGAAGGTATACGTCTCCACGCTGTACATTTACTGCGGCAAGGGTTGTTCTACGTGCAGTGTCCCACAGATGGCACCACTCACCATAGCTCTGATTACTCTATAATGGATACACTGGGAGGAAAATCGAATGAAAACGATAGGTAAAGATGTGACCTCCCCTTAAAATTCCGGAAAATGTTGCATTTTTCAACGTAAAACTCGGCCAAAAAGCAAAGAAGCAAAACATTTCCAATAGCGCCCCCCCCCCCTTCTCAAAATCCTGGATCGTGGTCTGTTTAGAGCTAATTAATCCCTTTGAGTAATCAGGCCCGTACCCAGGGGGGGGGGGCACCCCCCCACAGAACACCAGTCATAATTAGTTCCACCCAGGCAGAAATGTTTCCTTCTTCAAAATCCTTTATAGTCAAAATTTAGAGGGAATGTTCCACTGAAACATTTTACCTATTTTTCTTTTCTTGTTCAATATCCTTTGAAATGCCACCTCATAAGATACTATCTGGTTAATTCAACGGTCAAGAGCCCCTATCTGGCCATTGCCAGCAATAGGCAGTGTCCCAAATCTGGCCATAGCCACCCAGAAAAATAGAAGTTCCCACTTTTCTCTTCTTTTTTAGATGATAATCAAACCTAAAGGATATCCAAAGAGTAATAGTCTCAAAATGTGGATAGAAGTCCTAGTTTTGTTTTCATGAAAAAATCAAATAATTATGACGTTTGATAAGTTATACCCAA
Organism: Lepidonotus clava; assembly: GCA_936440205.1. Classification (NCBI taxonomy): domain Eukaryota; kingdom Metazoa; phylum Annelida; class Polychaeta; order Phyllodocida; family Polynoidae; genus Lepidonotus; species Lepidonotus clava. Next base: position 30,687,520 of record OW387135.1, read on the forward strand.
GCAAGAATATGACATTATAATAACCTTGCAGCAACATTCTGTTTAGACCTGGTTTGGTTCTTGTTACATCCTTTTGAGGGCACCCAAAAACGTCTTTAGAACCTAACGTTGCGACATCACACTAGAACGTTCTTGTGACATTCTTGTGACGTTATTTCACGTTACAATAACGTTATTATAACATTCTTTATTAGTTTGGTCTCAACTTTACCAAAATAGAATGTTATTATAACGTTCTTATTCAGTAAGTCTAAACCTTACCTAAAATAATGTTATTCTGACATGAAAATTGGCCAGGTCTCAGACCAATTAAAAAAAGTACAGTCGCAGAACGTTCTTGTTACGTTGCTGCTTGCCTGGGTACTACCCCTGCCATCAGGTTGCCCTCCCATTTTCATATCCAAATCTAAATATTGATTGATAAATTGTTATAACTTTATGTATCACGGGAATTGTACATGGAACTTATGAAGTATTTGCTCAGTACTTCCCCCAAAACGTAAAAGAGTTCCACTTTTTGGAACTCACCACCCCCCCACCACCAACCCTGGGTACAGCCCTGGAGTATCACCCCCAGGAAAGTCCCCCATGTGCACACACATCTCATAATTGTCAGTCAAAAGATCTTGTTTGGATAAATGAAATACGTGTATAGCAAATTTATGTCATGATATAATACGCTCCTAGCTGTTTGGTTTGGAGAGGTGAGGAAATATTAACAGTGCAACACCAATGGTAAAGGAGATGAGTGGCACCACCTGGAGGAACATGCCATAGGATTCCAGGAGCAAGCTAAATTCCCCTGAAAAACAGATAATTCCTTCAGTGCCAATCATTTTTATTTTCAAGTCGGGGAATTTTCAAATCAAGGTTGATTTGATGTTCATACAATTCAACAAAAAATTGTATTACGCCTGAATACTTCATCTGGGCCCTGGTATGTGGTTGGATGGAAATTAATATAAACAGAGCTTTTAAAGAAATAGTCACAGCGGACGGGACTAAACTAATCTTACATTGAACATGGGAGTGAACGTCCATTTCAAAAACGCTCCCTCTATACCTCCACTGATGCAGTTATGAGAAATGTAGCTCCAGCAAAGGATGCCACGCGTTGAGCGATCAATGTGGCTCCACATAGATTACTTTATTAGAGTTTCTTTCATTATCTATTTGTTTCCCCCCAAAGTCTTTCAATTTGAACCTGATCTTCCAAAAGGATGAATCTACAACACTTAATTTCAGAAAAAAACTGAGATGCATCACGTAAAATAATTTGTTAATGTCTGTTTTTTTGGTTTTGTTTTTTATTGAGTCAAACTACAATAATTACCACTAATTACAGTCTGTAACATATAGCTAATTAGTTTCTAATTAGTATGAACATAAATGATATTTTCATTTCTTGTAGCCCCCAAATAATTATATTGCCTTACTTTTCCTATAGACCATCCACCTCCACATATCACACTTCCCTCTCGATCATTGTTTCCTTTGCAACATAATATTCATGTACTTGGTCTTGGCATAGTTTATAGTGAGCTTATTTATATTACACCATTCTATTATTTTAGATATAGCCCTTGCTAATTGTAATTCTGATTGTATATAAGACTCATCTTTGGTTGTTATGACTGTATCGTCAACATATATACATTTATTTTAATATAATATTGATAATTATTTTAATATATATATTTTTATAGTTTATATAAAACTGTTTTATTCTTAAATTAATCATTGTCTCTTTATAGTGAAATATGACTTCATGTATCCCCAACTATATCTGGAAAAATAAGCAGTAAATAGTGTAATGAATTAGCATTCTAATACTCTATACATTATGTATTATAGTTATGTGAAAAATGTGAGATACCATAATAGTGTGACGTTCCTCGGTAGTTCGGGGTTTCCAATTTCTACAACAGAGGGACGTGGGGATTGTTTCGGATCTCAGACGGACGGGGAATCCGGGCAAGAGACCGAGATGTGATATTTAGAGTCGTGCCCCGTGCACGAGGGGGGTTTGAGCGGGTCGATCGGGAAGTCGGTATTCGTCGACGGGGAAGGGGTGCATCAGCCGGGCTGGAACGAGGGGCCCCAGCCGCCGGGCGCGGTACAGGACGGGCGGAGGACTGCGGAGGAGGAAAAGTGGTAGGGGCAGGGGGAAGCCGTTTCTATCTCTCTAGTACCGGTACTTGCTTCGAGGTCTTCTGCAGACGGTCCACCCTCGGTCTCGGTCCGCGGGGATGTCGGGCCGACGGTCGCCTATTGTTTGGTAGCGTGGGGCCGAGCCGGTCGCGCCGTCGTTCCCCCAGATCCTGGGTTTCCGTCCCCTATTTCGGGCCCTCGTGCCATTCCGGGCCTTCGCTTCCGGGACTTCGTGCCCCGTTTCGGTCCTTCGTGCCTTCGGGCCTCCGTCATAAGTTTTCGCCTAGTTTCTTTGAACTTCTACTATTTTACTTAAACTTCTAGTTAATTAGCTTGTATCGGATCATCTTATCAGTTATCCAAGGAAGAAGACACATGTTGACACAAGGAAAACTGTAAAGGAACTCATTTATTCTCGGGCCTCACCGCCCCTTTTATAGTCTAGTGGTCAGCCCTGATTGGCTGTCTTTGATCACGTGGTTACAACTGACGTCACTTCCGTTTTACTTTATCACTTCCGGTTTACATATTTCTCGGGACTTTCGGGTTTCGGGCTTTTATAATTTCGGGCCTTTTTCGGGCCTTTCGGGTTTTTCTGCTTTTTACAATTTCGGGCCTTTTTCGGGCCTTTTACAAAACATACTTTACTTTGTCATATTATCTTACTTTTCATATTTCGGTCTTTACCTATTTGATGAATAGACATTCATCACAATAGTAAAGGGATAATTGACTGTATCAATTGTCTATCCTTAAGGATAGACAACACCTCTCGGCACGACATTTAGGGTAATCTATGTAATGCAACATCAATTATGGTAATAAAATAGGTATCAAATTATAAATGCTTCTTTTCTGCATCTTTTGATACAAAGCAGATTGTTTTCACTTTGATATTTGAGACATTAGAACTATAAAACAGATTTTTCACTTTTATGTTTTGAACATGGATATTTCAGTTATCACTTTAGATATCTTCATGAAATTCGGACAGCTTGTCAATAAAGTCTGTATTGAGGGAAGCATGTCTCAGATTTTGTATTTAGTCCTTAGTTGTTGTTTTTTTCAACTTTATTTTCTAGATTTCATAAAAGAAATCTGAGAAGGCTTTCTTCAATGGGAATGTTGTCTATATGCTGTGACAATTTCATATATTTCCATTAGATATTAAGTGAGATATCCATGTTCAAAAATGAAAGTTCAAGTGTGTATTTTTTGTATTCCTGGCATGCTCGAGCAGGCATGAATCTACCCATTATAATAAGATTTATATCTAAGTTATTTGAAGGCTATTTAATGATGTAAGATTATCCTGATGCTATCCTTAACTTATCAGGATCGGTAACCATGCACTCAGTATAAATGTATCTTTGATATTTCATTCACGTATTCAATATAATGCAATTCACAATATAACACGTGAGTAGGATGATAATCTTTTAGAAGACTCGTCATCCAGATGTGTTGATATAATCTATTATCTACTTGTGGCAGGCATCATGGACACTCTATGCACTCATCATTAAGTATCAATAACAATGATGAACATTTATCCATTTGGACATTCGGAAACAGTAAAACATTACTTGCTGTGATCAAGGATACAAAGAAAATATGATTTAAAAAGATATGAACTCGGATGTTCTTATAATAAAACCTTTGTAAAAACCTTTAAAAAAAACACTCCTGATAAAATCAGCAAAAACCCTGCCAAAACTGCACAAAACAGACCTTTAATGACCTTTTGGGTTTTGTGATTGCATAGAGATTCATAAGATATGTCTATGGTGAATGGGATCATTAAGGTACATAATTATGTTATAGAGAAATCTTGTAAAAGTGACATTTCCAGAATTTTAAAGGTCACCTGTAGCCATATCTTTTTAATTAATCAAGGTCATCAAATTCATGATTAGGCTCACCAGGGCAGATGTAACCATGAACCGTATTTTCGTAACAGCGATCACTGCAATTCTTTACTGCTAACCACACATTTGCTTACCATCTTCCAGACTTAGATTAGGGATAGTTCAGCGATCAGCTTTATACCCTGGCCTTTAGCCTATCGTTAAGGCTAACCATAGTGATTAAGGCTGACCACAGTGTTCGCAGATCTCTTTGGGGTGAAATAACATGTGATTACTTATTATAGGTAAGTGAAGAACAGAGGAATTATAAAAATAAACTCACATACATTATATTTGAATACTTTAAATCAATATGTTTATAATCAATCATATTAGAATCAAATAAGTTCTTCATCAAGCAAGACATCATTCTCAAAGTGCTGTCAACATTATAAAATCCACTTTTTTTTCCTCAATATGTATGCTAGATTTAATAACGCACAATTCATAATTATGGCATCGCACTCAGAAATAAGATTTTTTTAAATTTATTTTTTACCATTTTGGTCTAATGGGCGAATCACAAAATGTTCATAACAAATGCAGCATTTGCGGTCAAACAATTTTCGCAATCCTGGGCTTGTTTAAGAGTTATAACCATCTCTCATCTTGTTGTTGCAATTGCAAAGACAAGGGAATCTTCAGGAACGGGGAAACTAGCAAGACACATGGAATGCTCTTTAAATATTTGATATGCAATGAACAGTTATTAGTTTTACGTTGAGTACTTTATTTTACAAAGTCGATATTATAAATTATGTTGAAATCATCACCTTTTCAGTTAAACCTACTGTCGACTCGAGAGTTGTCGTAAACTGCCGTGGGCATACAGTGACTACGACATAACCACACTAAAGCTGCCAGCGGAGTGATTGAGATATCAACTTCACCCAAAATCTCTCCATTCAGGCACATTTCGTGAGAATTATTATCATACTTGTGTGCAATTAATACTAACATTCACTGCTTCTGACGTTTCAAGATACGAAATATACCGATGCCACTTCTCTCAAAATCGTCCTGATGTAGGCTTTACGTACCATGTGTACATGTCTTAGCATCACAAGAGTGAAAATAGCATGCATTCAACTGAATCATGTCATGATGTCTCTTGTGGGGAAATAGGTTATACTGATTATGCGATGAAGCTTCTATTGACATTGGCGTTGGGCCATCTAGTAATGTCTCAGGTAACGTTAGTCATACAGCCTGGAATCCAGCTAGATGGAATTTGATTAACTATGGATAAGAAAAAATACAAATATTATGTAAGTATGTACACACAAAAACGCAGTCACAGACGCTCACATTTCATTGGTTTAATGTTTATAACACTTTTCGATAACTACCTTCCTACATTCAGACTTCGCTATTCGCCTAAGGCACTTCACTTATTTACCCAGATTTGAACTGCCTGCCGGACTCAATATGACGTTTTCCTTTTCCATTAGAAAAACATATTTTCATTTTCCTGCAGGGGTACAGAAGAACTGAAAAAAATGGATGACAAACATGTAAATCAGTCAATCGATAATCTTCTTTTGAAAGTTTTTTGAGCATCTTCATGTGTATTCACGCTGAATAGAGTTTCATTATGATATTTGGTATGATGAACAAGTGTTACAATACTATAGCAACTTCACCAAAATGAATTCAAGTTAGAAGAGAAGTCATAATGCTAAAAGTGTACTTGGTGATAGAGAAAAACGTAAAGATATTTTGTTCAAGCCTTGTCAACGACTATGACTTGTGTTGCTTATTGTGTTCTTGATACCATCATAATGACGAATAGTAAGTCGACACTGAACGCGTCTGTTGTCTAAAACCGTTGTTGTTGTATCATTTCTCACCCCCCTTAAAACTTTTTAAGAAAGCAGTGCATGAGTTGTAATTTCTTAACAGTATTTAGATATAGACTGTCCCAACATATTTCAATTTACAGAATTCAATTAATTTTGATCTATTAGGATTCTAGAGAGACTTTCGCAACAATGCCATAAACAATATCATTGGTACACGCATGTGCTTTAAATTATCTTAAAGTGTACATAGTTACAACCAGTCATTGTGCAATGGGCAGCGTGTGCTTCAACTATTTAAAGTGTACCTTTGAATTATCAGTCTATCAAAGTAATTGCCTTTTATACATGCAGTTTTATTTTTATACTATGAGGACTACATCTATTCTGGAATAAAAGAAGACTTAGTAATCATTTCATACCAAAACATTCACCATAATTATGGTGCTCCGTTTGGCACGCAGAAGTACCTCACATTGAGGGATGTCAATGATGAAAGGGGCCTGTTATCCCTGAATGTGATAATTGATAGACTTAGATGGAATGCATTTGCGTGGCCCTTAATATTCATTAGGTTTTACTCACAAGAATAATTATAGATAGTACCAGGTCTGGGTACACAATGTCCCTCTATAGTGCTCAGTACGAATTGATTATAACATTTGCACATATCACGAGTAAATCGACTAACTTATCATAACATTAATTTCTCTATCTAGCATAGCTGTCTTGGTTATGCATTTTTGAAGAATTAGCTCATTTGACAATTATAGTGATAAGATATAGTTGAACATGCTTTAACACAGTACTAGAAGAGGATTGTGTCTTAATTTTCTTATTGCATTATGTACAATGTCTTATAGAAAACCAGTAAAATAATTGGCCTTCACTAACTGTTCATCCGCTCTTCCTCTTGTGTTACCCAAGATTATCAGGTTGGCTTAGTGATAAAACTCTTGAGTTCTAATTCTTAAGCTCGGCACATATATATGCCGACATATGCATTACAGCTTCGTCTATCGGAACTAGTGTCGAAACCCTTGTAGTTGCTTTAAGCCCAAGTCAGCTATACATGTATGCAGAAGAGGGTGTGCAGGGGCGGATCCAGGAATTTTTAGGGGGGGGGGCAAGATTTGAAAAATATTGTAAGTAGTATATAAATTGTGAAATATTGGACGGCAGAGCCGTCCAAGGGGAGGGCATGCGAGGGGTCTTTTGGAATAGATAACCTCTCATTCAAGCAATCTGGGGCATTCTGAGGTACATTGGAGATCTTGTGGGATTATGTTTTTTCCCTAGTATTTTTGATTTAGGTATCAATTATTCCTGGGATTTTTGTTGTACCTAATTGGGGACAACCAATGAGGAAATTTTGGAAATATAACTGCTCATTCATGCAATCTGAGTCATTCTGAGGTACTTTGGAGATGAAGTCCAAGTGCAAGGGGAGGGTATGGGAGGGGTCTCCCCTCCCATTGGGGGGGGTATGGGGGGCCACCCCGAGAATATTTTTGAAAAGATAACCTCTCATTCAAGCAATCTGGGGCATTCTGAGGTACATTGGAGACCTTGGGGGATTATGTTATTTCCCTAGTATTTTTGATTTAGGTATCAATTATTCCTGGGAATTTTGTTGCATATATATGTTTGTTGTACCTACTTGGGGACAACCAATGAGGACATTTTGGAAATATAACCTCTCATTCATGCAATCTGAGGTACTTTGGAGATGAAGTCCAAGTCCATGGGGAGGTATGGGAGGGGAAAATTTTGGAAAGATAACCTCTCATTCATGTTATCTGAGGCATTCTTTGATACTTTGGAGACCTTAGGGATGGCAGGGCAGGCAGGGAACTAACAGGGGGAGACACAGGACCAACAGGGATGACTTAAGGCCTACAGGGCAGCTAGAGGTCCGACAGGGCAGCCAGAGGGCCGACAGGGGAGCCAGAGGGTCGACAGGGGAGCCAGAGGGCCGACAGGGGAGCCAGATGGCCGACAGGGGAGGCACAGGGCCGACAAGGGAGCCACAGGGCTGACAGGGGAGGCACAGGGCTGACAGGGGAGGCTCAGGGCCAACAGGGATGTCACAGGGTCGACAGAGAGGGGCCAATGAAATTTCAATTTTGTTAAATTCTCATGTCATACCGTAGGGATAGTGCTTAAGTATGAATATTATGACATTATTATAACTTTGGAGTGATACCTTATAATAGAAAACTGTGTCCCTATATCAGATTACACATTGAGTCACCTGTAAGCCTGGCATAGGCTGTCTGTGTGTGACGTCACAGAAAATGACAGTTATATTTAAATTTCAAAATGATAAATCCCATAATAAAATATATTTTAGATTTTTCCTTTCATAAATCATTTTATTTGGTTATTTCAAATACGTTTAGGCTCATAAAAAGCACTTAGATAAGTTAAATATTGTTATTTTTTCAGTTTTATCATTTTTCAGCTGTTCTGCTTGTGACGTCACATACAGATAATTGCTCTGTGCAGGCAGTGTCTGATGCAGGCACGGGGACTCAGTTTGATGGAAACAAAATGTGAATAAAACAAAATCTATTAGACATAAAAGCATAAAATTTGGTATGGTTATTCCCTGGATGGTAAAGATCACGGCAGTATACAAATTGATGGTCACTGGCCCCTCCCTTTAAAGGAGGAGAGTGAGGGTCCATAAGGGAGGTAAGGGCGGCCACATGAGGAGGAGGGAGAGGGTCGACTAGAGAGGCCAGGGAGCCTCAGGTTAAAGGAGGAGGGTGAGGGTCGACTAGAGAGGCCAGGAGGGGCCTCAGGTTAAAGGAGGAGAGTGAGGGTCCATCAGAGAGGTTAGGGCAGCCTCAGGTTAAAGGAGGTGGGTGAGGGTCGACTAGAGAGGCAAGGGGGGCCTCAGTTTAAAGGAGGAGGGAGAGGGTCGACTAGAGAGGCCAGGGGGCCCTCGGATACATGATCTAGTCAATGCCCCCTAGCATATCTAAGGTCCACCAGGCCTCACAGGTTGGCCCCCCTCCCGTTAACACACATATCTAAGGTCTACCAGCCCTCACAGGTCGGCCCCCCTACCTGGCCCCCCTCCCTCTAACACACATCCAGATGGGTCTAGACCCTTTAAATCATCAGGGTGACATGGGCATTGCTTAAATTCAACAGGGCAACACAGCCGTTTTTTAAATTCGACATGCGACATGGCAATTTAGTGACAAATGACATGACCCTTTCCTTAAATTCGACATGGGACAGGAGCTTTAAAAATATAGTGACATGCGACATGGCTATTCTTGAATTCAACATGTGACATGGGTCTAAAGTGAGTTATAATGATATGCGACATGGCCGGTTTTTAAATTTGACACGCGACATGTAACCCCTCCCCATCTACACCCCCATCCAAGGTCTACCAGCCCTCACAGGTCGGCCCCCCTCCCTCTAACATAATCAAGGCCCACCAGCCCTGAAAGGTCTCCCATCCCCCTTTTCTTTTCTTTTCTTTTCCTTTCCTTTCTCTTTCCTCCTCCTTCTCCTTCTCCTTTTTTTTTTTTTTTTGGAGGGGGGGGGGGCAAGGCCCCTCCGCCCCCTCCCCCCAAAAAAAAAATCCGCCACTGGACTGTGTGACAAACCCTCTGACATTTTCAGAGCATTGTATGTGTGCTAGGCATCTGCTGCTTAGTGCATATTGATGCAACGGGCTGCTCTTGTTACATGTGGGATATATAATTATGGTTCCCTCATAGATGCAGGAATGTGTCTGGCTAAGGGGGTGCCGCGTTTGTCGACTTCGGTTGATTTATTGTCTATTCCCTGTGTCACACCACACGGAGATAAACATTACCATTTGGGGGTCAGAGAGCGACTTTCCGCACTCGCTCAGATATAATGAAAACTCTTATACAGCCGTATAGGTCTCTAGGGTCTGCGGGTCCAACAGTAAGGATATCACCGCCGTACAAAAAGAAATCACTCGGGGTGACCCAGGACTCTTTTTATCAGTTCTTATTTTTCATTGAAAAAAAAAACAAAAAAAAAACGGCATCCCATTATACAACAGTACATGGAAGGCAATTTGAATAAATTATGTGATACACTAAGGATAAAAAAACCTGGTCGCGGTTTATCAGGGCGTGGAGATGGGGAAGATGTAGAAGCCATATTTCACACTCTACCAACCATGAGCTAAGACCCAGTAACCCAATATTCAAATCACGTTTTTGACCATATATTTTCTAAAACGTGCATCCCTTTGCTGTTGTAATGTGTGTTTTACGAGGAGCCCCAGAAACATTTTGCTTTTTTTTATCATTTAACACAAGAAAACAGTGCATCCCTAATTAGCTGTTGCAGTGTGTGATTTACAAGATGCCCCAGAAACATTTTTTTTATTATCTAACACTAGCTTTTAACACAAGACAAAAATTCTGTCTGGTGTTGGAGTACCCCCTCCACGGAATGCCCTCCCTCCAGGGTTCGCCACGTACCGCTTCCAGGGTAGCACTTCCAGCTACCAGTGTCAGCTTCCCCCCAGCCCTCCCCAGACTCGTGCCCATGCAGCTCACGGTCCATCCTCTCTCATATTTTACCCGTCCTCCGGCAGTTCAAGTCGGCCTACATTCGAGGTAAAGTCCTCGAGGCAGTCAGACGGTGATCAGCCTGACATTCTGTGTTGCAGTGCATTAAAGTAATGTGCTAGATCTTATACATTTCCGGATATTTCTCTTTAAAATTATCATGGAAGTGCAGATTGCCACATCAACAGAACTTGTATTCTACGTCAACGGGAAGAAGGTAAGACAAACCTTTTATTGTTCTACTGTAGGGCAGAGGATATCAATAATAGGTAGGTAAAAAAGTAGGTAGCCTGTCTATCAGGCAAAATCACAATCCTTTCAAGTAATGGGGTCAATATTATACTGACTGATTACTGTTAGCATACTATGGCTTTTGTGCTACCAGTTGAAGTTATTCAAAATGTGTTCAGAAAACAGTCTTAGATTTTAAAATTTACTTATGCACTATGATTTTAGTATGCATTCGAAGAACATTAAAACATCCCAAAAGGGAATGTGGATCATGTGATGTCGCCTTGGGGGTGTAGGTGGGGGGTCCCTATGTCGCCCTGTTGAATTTGAGAAACCATAATGCCCAATGTCACCCATTACCTTGACAACACCTATATAGTAAGTATAGTAAAAAGAAATATCTTAACCCTTTCACTGCCGGAATTCTATAAATTGATATAAGGGACACTGAATACTGTAAAAATTTACAGCATTTCTAAATAGGTTTCCTATGGCTATAAAAAAATAGCCCAACAAATGGTCAAAATGCATCATTTGAGACATCCCAGTCTTTTCAAGTTGGTCACTGAAATGAACAATAGATATGTTTTTCTATATCCTCAAGTACTCCTACTGCTAAAACATAATGATTTCGTAAATTTGATGAAGTAAAAGATGCACATGTTTGCCAGCCAATCAAAATGCTGTATTTAAGGACAAAAGTTAATAGGGTTAGACTTCGTAGGTTCGACTGACAGGCTTTAGCATTGGTTCCTATGGGGAAAAGGGTATTTTATTGGGATGTATTTTACAAAGTTTATGAGCAGCCTGTCAACCAAATCGTTACGGTCAATTAAATATTATGCAACAGTCTTTGTGGAATAAAAAGCCAGGGGGGAAATCAACTAACATTCCATGGAAAACTATTAAATATGGTGTAAACTGGGATGGGTTTATTGTGTAATATTTTGAAATTTGAGTGTACGCACCTTCGTTTTTTGGGGATTAAGGTAGTTGTGCCAATGTACAGGAAGTGTGCTCCAATTGGTTTCTAATTAAACAGTAAGAAAGAGCCTATTTAATATCGCAATTGCTTTAGCCAGCGTCTTATGTTTATGACCCCATAATAAGTCACAGCAGAAAGAAAAGGCAGAATACGACTTAATTGCCTAAATTGTTACGTCACGGAATAGTAATTGCAAGTCAACGACCGCGGAATGATTTCCAACTCGGCCAAGTTTTCATGTATGCTTATCAGGGGTGCTACAGATGGTGTTATAACTGTGTACCTCGTACTTCTGTTTGTCCATAAATGGTGATGTTGATTTCTTCATTCACTGGGTAATAGAACTGCCTTTGATAAATCTTGTTTTAAAACCGGTTTCTTTTGTTATCATTCTGGGGTAGATTTTATCATTATCTTGGTAGTTCAAGTCCAGACAAATAATCACATGTTTTGCAGTGTTTATTGTTTTGGGTGTCTGGTATGATTTCTTAAAACCCCTAACAAAATGACAAACCCCCCGCAAAAAAGTGAAACAACAAACGTAGGCTATTCGAAAAAGTTTCCATTCGGTCTAGCCTCTAGGGGGCAACCACACGGGGGGGGGGGGGGGGGTGAATCTGGCACTGGGGAGAAGGTTGGTGTGGTGTGGGGAGTACCAGGCACTGGTTAAGGGCATACAGGGACACAGAGGTTGCCGGCGCCATGTTTGGGAGGGTACTGGGTCACTGACTACTGGAAAATGATATAATGCTTTACTTCAAGGGAAATGATCCAGCTATACACAGATCGTCTCTTCTTCTCATCAATGAGAAGACCGGGCCAACCCCACCAAATGTACACATACCTACATGTGTGCGGACAATCACATAGTCCTACCTCCTTTAATCCTCTGGCCATAGGCAAAGCCACGGCGATAACCGACTCTATAGACCACCGGTGACCAATGTATCACAATCTGTATGCCCTACAAGAAGGAGAGATACCCATTTCCAGACTTACTTCTAAGACCTATATCTAAAATTTAAGCCTTCCACTTACATCCCTAATAAGAGACTTGACTTGAAACCCAAAACAGAATTATAAGTACTAAACATCAGAAATCAATCCGTGTAGATTAAGATATACTTTACATATACTTATTGCTTTAGTTCAGCCACTGGCATTAAGAGTTAGTTACCGAGTAGGTTACTAGGTTACTATCCTATGACATAATCAATCAATGTCACGTTTGGTGACCAACATGGGGTTTGGGCACATAGCCACCTTGTAAATGTTTATGGTTTAGATTGTCACAATAATATATCACTTCTCATACAATTATCTCGGAAGTGATCTGAGGTAGTTCGTGGTAAAAATACTCCTTTTTTTAATTTTTTTTTATTAGTCCACTTCATACGAATAACATAAGATCTTCCAGCGTATCGATAGAAATACAAACGTATTTACAAGTAATGTACGTACAGATGATGATGTGAATCTATACAATGAAATAATGAATGCCATTAATAATCTACAATCAATATTAACCAGTTTCAATATACATCTAAACAATCATAATATAGTCTTGTTCGTATAAATACAAATAATGCAGTAAGCACCGCAAAATTTTGTCATCGTTTGCCCGGTATAATTTCCAACATTATTGAGTATATGGATTCGCTTTCAAGTGATGCCAAACATACAAAGAAAGACGCAGTAGTAATGTAAAAAAGTGCAATACCACTGTTCAATACCATTATTAATTTTAGTACCATTGTTCCCACCACCACTCGCGGGTATGAGGGCACTATAAGAAGTATGAATGTGTGTATTTTGCTCAGTACCGAATACCAAATCTATAATTAATTTGTCATTTTATTTATTGAACATAACGCATTTCAGATAGTTGGTTGTTAGTAGTATATGTATAGGGTGTTAGTGCACAAGACTGTGGGATGACGAAATATAAAATTTGCTGGGGGGCGGACCAAAAAACATCCACGAGAATTTTATGCCTCGAGAAGTAAAAATACCCACGATCACAAAATTTGCTCTCGTGAGTATTTAAATTCTCGTGGCACAGAAATAAGTTTTTTCAACAATTTATGTGTTCCAGTGTCCTTCTAACAGACTCTAAGGGGCATTTTATGCCCATAGATATATTATTGGAATGGATTTAGTATGATTTTCCAAGAAACTTTCATTTCCAAAAGTTCTCGTGAATGTTTTTGGGGAATATTTTTCTTCTCGTGAACCTGAAATTATTCTCGTAGGCCTGAAATCACTGCCACGAGAAATCGTGGATGTTTTTTGGTCCGGCCCCCTGAAATCTATGAATGGCAATTAACATTTATCGGAATGATAGATCCTACCAACGCATGACAAACCTTTACTGGACACGTTCTTTTGTTAACCCTTTGACCGGTGTCTTTTGTCTATTTGAACTACGAAGACAAAATAACATATAGATCTCCCGTCAATATGCTATGTCCTATCCTCCTTCCTGTTGAAAGTAACATCTGATCGTGCACTCTATCAACATGTATTGGTATTGCAGATCGTGGAACGTCGGCCTGATCCCGAGCTGAGTCTACTGCAGTATTTACGTGACAAGTGTACCCTTTTATAAAAGGATGTTTTCTCATTTTACCTTGTTTCTTTTTTAATATTATGCTCATGCACAACCCTGGGGCACAAACCGTAAAATTTCCCTTGGATTTTCCAATAGGCAGATTTAGATGGGCCCATGTTCAACTTTCTTTTAAGTATCTTTATTTTTTATCATGGTCTGCATCTTTTTGTGTATGGTAAGTATCGTAAAACCTGTCACTATGTTCAACACAATAAGTTACTCAATTGATGACCTTCACTTGTGAAACAAAGATAATTTTAACAATTAAATATGCCAAGATGTTATCTGGTTATGAATGAGGGTACATTCACGAACAACAATTGGCTACGGGTATTACCATATCAGTAATGGGTCTTATAGGTTACCAGCATGTTTATATTTCTTGTTTTCCTGGTGGAATTGCAGCAGTCCTTACTCGAATTCTGACATAAAAAGAAATTAACATTTAGGAAGTTTCTTTTTAATATTATTAAAATACGATTTATGTCAAAATTGCGTTATCATGGTTTGAATAATTGGGGACCATAATAGTTAATTTTATGTTAATAATTCAGAGGCTTTTTGATGATGCCAACTAATGTTATCATTAATTTATCATTAGTAACAGAACTATCATTATGTGTGACAAAGGGTCTACAAGTTATGGTTGAGTTGGATGGAAAGTCTTTGAAGTGTATAAACTAGAAGTAAGAGCAACATTCTGTCGGTGTAGGCTTTTATTTCCATAGTTGTAATGATCGCTTGCGTAAACATTACCCAAAAAGTCGACTTCGGTCAAATTGTCCATCATTGCGCTCCATCACCTTTATGGTAAATTCATGGTAAATTTATCAAAGATGTAGGTCCAGTGACACCGAACACACATTGCTACTTCTGGATGTAATATGGTCATGAACTTAGTCATGCATATAGACATAGACATAGTTGAGAAACACAGTATCTGGGCTGTTGGAAATATTTATTGCTCATCGTCATTCATTCATAGCACCAATAACCATTTTACTACTGTATCTCCTCATTATACGGAACATGTTATTCAAGTAAAGATGTAATAAAATGATTTCCAAAAAGTCAAGAAATAAATGGGGGAAAAAACATCAGATCAAACAATATTGTAAAATGGGGCCTATTAGCAAAATGTTCAAAGACATTGGCAAATCGAAGATATTGTATATAGTGGCGGGAGCATGTTTGATTACATACACCATTCAATCTCCAATGTTGAAAACAACCCTTAACCAAACCCAGTACTGTTAAGGGGCACTAAGTCGGCATGTGGAGAAGGAGGGTGTGGATCCTGCACCGTCATGGTCTCACGTCATAACCATCGCACTGCATCAACCACGTATCCTTTGTGTTGAATAGAATAAATTCTATCATTATTGTGAAAAATAATCTTATTCATACTTTGCCAAAGAGATTGAACATATCCAATGAATCTTTGTCAAAAAACCCTGTGTCTTGTAATTGGAAACCACGTTAAGTAATTGAAGTCAAAGAATTGCTGTTTCTAATTGAGATATTCCTTTCTTGCCATTCGGACTTAACGTATACAGTAACAGAAAAGTAACCCCTCTTCGTTCTATGTAGTCCCACACGTCCAGTCTTTCCTTAGTTAACCAACATGGCCACAAACCACTTTGTCTCTCCTTAACCTCTCCGTAGACACAAGGCGGTGATGGCATGCTACACTCCCCTGTGTTCCCTCCAGGGCTGCGCTGTGACGACGGTAGAGGGCGTTGGGAGCATCAAGACCGGGCTCCACCCTGTCCAGGTAATAGGGACATGCATATGGCAACATAACTCGTCAATATTTTACAAACGCTTGCAAATTCTCAAAAACTGTGATTGTGAATGTTTTTCGAAGAAATCCGAAAACTCTTCGTTGTGTACATAATCTTTTTTATTATTATTAAACCTCACTCATTAAATTTTACAATGATCTTCCGTGTAGGTGACATAATGACATTAATTATGTGTAGAAAATCAACACTGTTAGTTAACGATTAAAAGTTTTGCGAAAACATCGCAGGTCTGCACATCCATGGTTGTGAATCTGTGGCCGGATTTATCAGCTAAGAAAATTCTGAGTTTTCACAACAATGATAAAATGTGAAGTACTTCCTCAAATAAGGGGTTGTTTATTTAATGGGACCGGGCATTGTTTTCATCTCAAATCAAGTATCAGATTCACCATATCATTATAGTGATATGGGCTGAGGAAGACTTGTATTACTATGAGGCAAATCGGACAAGCTGTTATTTAAGAATGTTGCATTATGATGCTGAATAGTCAAGTCATATATAGGCCTATATAATTATTTTCTTTCTGTTTTTTTTTGGGTAGTGACAATACCGGGACAATGCCGAATCGGTCGCTAAGTTTGTTTTCCATTGTATACCCATCAGAAACGTCTGGTGGAGAACCATGGTATTCAGTGCGGTTTCTGCAGCCCTGGCATGGTGATGTCAATCTATGCACTATTGAGGAATGACCCAAGCCCAACGCGACAAGACATAGAGACTGCCATTGAAGGTATGAAATATTACTTTAACATTTAATATTCTAATCATTGCTATGTGTCAAGTTCAGGTTGTGGTACGAAAGGGTATATTCAACACATAATAACCAGTTTCTGATCGACGCTACGTGGTGTGTAATAAAGTTGCCATAAAGTAGCACGCAAGACAAGCTTTAGGTTACTTCCACTTTGAGCCCATAATTATGAATTGCTGATACAGAACAATCTACAACTTTTAAATCATATAAACTGACAGAAAAAAAGTGAGAAAAAATGTATCGATATAACCAATCCTCGTCTTATTTTGATACATGTGTTATGTTGCAATCTATCTGGTATGTATTTTTTTACATTATTTTTCAAAAAAAAATTCAAATTTAATCATGTCCAATCAGGGAAACCATTGAGTGTTTGTTATAAAAGTACATATCCATCTGATAAGACCTGCCCTCAGTCTTTCTGCTAAGCAGCCTTATCATCCATCATGGAATATTGGACTCACATGGTAATGTTTGCCTGGGTGTTTGCATGGCAATAGCCGAGTTGAAAAGGCTCTATTTATATCCTACAAGTGGCTTCGCCAAGATTCGAATCCACAACCTTTGGATTTGGAGGTGAGGGTCTTAACCACTACACCATGGAGGGTGAGGCTGGAACTCGGAAATGGGGTCATGACCCAATTTGCTGGTTCCCACAGGTCCTTTTGAAAACACATTTAGCAAAACAGCAACCAGATGGATAGGTTGGTTATGACCCATTTCGCTGGTTCTTGGTAAGACCTGGAGAAAGTTCAGTATGTAGGCAGTAACATGCGAAAGGACATCATTTTAGAAGAAGTAGGGTAACAAGTAATATTCATAATATCAGTAATGCTTTATGAAACGTTAAATGTTGCGAGTTATTTTCGAGTCGCTCCTAAGATAGAGGTGGCTGTTAGCATTCAGATATACGATGTTTATTTCATATGAAACATTACCAAGCATGTTAGTCCTTCAGTACCATGCTGCATAAATTTCTATATTGTTTTCAACCTTTTTGTTGCTAGGGAATCTCTGCCGGTGCACTGGATATAGACCTATTCTACAGGCATTTGAGTCATTTGGGAAGGTAGGCAGACACTAGGGCCCAGTCAGCCCATGCTGATTACAAATTATACCGAAAGAAGTATATCTCTCCGTTTTAGTTGTACAGTTTTAGCAAAAAGGATTTGGAGCTTCAGATCCTTCTCCGTCGGTTTAGTCTTTAGACCTGTGCAGATGTGGTCACGTTACCACTTTTCGGTGATCATTACGTGGTCACCATAACCACATGGCTATAAAATGAAACTTTATAAATTCTTAATGTCATGGCTGTTGATTATCATTATGTCTATTAATTTGTTTCAACAGGTGAATTCGGCTTTTCTTTTTTAGATTTTTGTAGTATTGTGAATAAGAAGAGTTCTAAATTGATCACCAATATAGCTCCCAGTTCATTTTGGGAGAAGGAACCTCACCTGCACAACGTACATATTTATACAAAAAAGCACACATTAGTAACGTCAAGCATTTTCAGCGTCCACTTAATCAGCATAGCTACACATAGGCCTACTATAGTGCAAAATTAATGCTAAAAATCTCAAACTGATGATGAAGACATAGTATATTGATATAGGTAATCAAATTCTTCTGTAAACAAGGCAAATTCCGTCAAACGGTTTAACATGCTTGAAGAAGACTGAAAAGTTTTTATTTACCTTTAGGACTTTGAATGCGGCTTAGGTGAAAAATGCTGCAGAAATTCGAAAGGAGAATCCCAGACAGCCTACCTAGGAGACACCGTATGCGATGACTACAAGCCGTATGATCCATCCCAGGAACCAATCTTCCCAAGCGAACTGCAGGTTGACATCTCTACTAATAATTAAAGGGGCATATTCAATCAGTCTATTCATTCAGAACATGTGTTACAAACTATTTTATATGTGAGAGATGAATCAAATTATTGTTGATAAGAATACGCGTTGAAATAACCCTAAACAAAAGAAATTCTATATATTTTCTTAATTATTATGTCACTTCATGATTTTCTGAATTATGCAATTAAGTTTTTCTTTTCTAGCACAAGGTACCCCAAACACAAATTGTGAGCAGCTAATACTAGCGATAAATGACTTCTTATCTATGCTTTAATAAAGCACTACAATCAATGTTTTCCCCCGTCCTTCAGATGTCCGACAAGTATGATAAGTGTTCCCTGCGATATGAAGGTTCAAACTCGACCTGGCTCCGACCCGTCACCTTGCAGCAGTTCTTTGAACTAAGAAAAGCACATCCAAAATCCCTCATCGTTGCTGGTGCCACAAAATCAAGTATGTAGGCCCCTATTTATGATAAATAATTGAAACTGAACTTTTGTCACAATTTTAGTAAATCTATGAGTTATCCTTTTCGACACTGTACAAACCTGTTTAATTATCTGTATTATTGATTAAGACCGAACCTACAAAGAATAAACAGCGATTTTAAGGAGCAAAATTCCACAAATTATACGATATCAAACTTTCATCTTTACCATATGCCTATACTTGAAAATCATACATTTCAATTTTCCTTTTTAGGTGCCATCATAAAGAATTGGCCTAGTGACCAGAGAGGAGTCCTTGTGTCCCTCAGCGGCCTCCCTGAGCTGCTCGTCAGGGACCAGGACCACGCCGGGGTCCGCCTGGGAGCTGCTCTCACCGTCACAGAGGCCAAGGACGCATTGCTCGAGGCTATAAGCAAAGCCAAAGGTAACATTGATAAAAGATGCAATGCATATTTGCCAAAACTATTATTTTATTGAATATAGCTTCATGAAAAGAAATTATTGATTGTCATTGATAATAGTCAAGGTAGGGATAAGGCAACATTCTATTGTTGAAACTAAAAGGATCAAGGAGGAGAAATTTCTAGAAACCAATGTGGCTTACATATGTTACATACGGTAATAGCTGATGCATATAGCATTGCAACTGATATAATTATAATCATACCATTTAAAAACCTGTCTTATAATTATAATGCATTTTGCACAGCGACATCCGTACGAGGCTACAAAGCAGTCGTAAAACTGCTTGAAAGATTTGCAAGTCTTCAACTTAGAAATATGGCCGTAAGTACCATGCTTTTATTTCTTTTATCTTGTTTTTAAATCAATCATCATTGTCACGGGTGCTAACAGATGATCTGCGTAGTGGTGACCTTGTTTCATTGTGAATCCATTTCAGTGAGTTTATGATTCAAAATAAGTGTGGTTATAGACGATTGTTTGAATTGCTAGTTCTAATTCATTAGACTCACACATTTGTATTGTTTCTAGACCCTAGGAGGTTCACTAACAGCCAACAACTCCAACTCGGACGTGGTTGTGGCCCTCCTAGCGGCCGGAGCTTCTGTCACGGTGGCATCTTCAGCAGGTAGGTATCCGGCCTTCAGTTCACAAGTCTCTATATTGGTGCTGTGTGTCTAAAATGAATATGACCAATGCGTCAAACAATAAGTCACAATGGTCAATAAAAGCATTATCATTTTAATAATTCATTCACGTAATAATTCATCATCCTAATGAAGACTGTCAAAAGTCGAAACATGTCGATATGCCGCAATTTTATTCAAATGTCTTATTGAATAAAATAATTGACGCCGACCATCAACACTGTTGTCAAGTTTGGTATATCTTCAAAATCTTTAATTCACATAATAATTGCATTGCATTTCATATCACCCAACTTTACAACTATTAGAAGAGCACAATTTGATTGCATTGTAGCTATGTTTAATTAACAAAATAAAAAAGGAGACTGTGACAGTTAGTTATAATCATAATAACTATCCTGATATTTGAGCATTAAATTGAAAATACTCATGGCTGCTGCTGAACTTATCTCAATACATTTCCAGTAGAGAAGAAAGTGGTTAACCTTGAGTCCTGGTGTTCGTCTGGGGTGTACCAACCCTCACTGAAGAACGGAATCATTCTGGATGTCTTCATTCCATTTACTACCAGTGTTAGTTGACTTTGAATATAATATTGATTAAACCTAATTTGCTCTGTATCTCTTAGAAGTTAGACATGATTGCAGAGTTATGTAAACGAAAATACAAAATCAGTGTGATAATGATAATTATATCATTTGAAACTTTTTGATCGTTGAGAAACGTTTTACGGCAATGACAGACATATCGTATAATAACTCCTACTTTTAATGAAAACGATAATAACATCCCCATGAATTCCTCCAGGACCAGTACGTGTTCACCTCCAAGCAGTCCTGGAGAAGGGCCTTTGACAGGGCCATCGTCAACGCGGGCCTTAGCGTCACCCTGGAGGAGGGCACCAAGAAGGTCACTAAGGCCCGCCTCAGCTTCGGGGGACTGGCGGCCGGTGTAGTGTGGGCAACGAAGACAGCCGATGCTCTGTTGGGAAAGTGAGTCCTTTTTGCTTATAAATGTTCATATCATTGAGAGGTATACGGAGCGGGCGAGTTCAACTCTTCCGTGCCGGGAACGCGCATATCAGGGTCTTGTAAATCACAAATTGGCCCCAAGGCTCAAACTTTTGTGACTTAGGACTTTTTGCGACTTGGTGTCCTAACATGTGTTCCATACCAACTTCCCGCTGCTTCTACAAAGTCAGTCAGTATAATATAGACCTATTATTACAGCAAAAAGGCTGAAATGTCTAAACACATCTAATGTTCTGTTCAAGTAAAGAAAAACAGTTTAAATGGCACAACTTTTCATCGTTCCTAAAAGTCTGCGCAGAAGACCCTTGCGTAGACGCCGTGACCCCAACACTTTTAGCATTCATTGAAACCCACATCTCAATGTATTGGTTCAGACAAGATGCAGGCTCTGCCGCTAGTAGGGCGCCACCCTAATGAAAAGATCTACACCCCTACAAAATTGCATTTCTCCTTACTTGAAGAATCTGGACAGAGTCTGTGCTGGACAAAGCCATTGAAGTTCTCAATAATGAGGTGCTGGCAGTGGGCATCACGAATAGACAGGATTACAGACGTACACTGTCCCTTGGATTCCTCTACAAGTTCTTCTTGTCTGTTTGCCAACAATCCAGTGTGAGTATATTCTCCAATTACTATTAGCTAGCTTTGGTTTTGGCTTAGGCCTACCAAATCCAAGACTTTTTAAGCAGTGCCGCTAATAATCTCTGATTTTTGTGTACAATGAATATGCCTATACCCAAAGGCACATAATTGGAAAAAATACCCACTCGAAATTTGCTCGTGGATTGACTCTTATAAAACCAATTCAGACTTTTAATTTGTTTCTGTATACATATAAAACGTATTATCTTCATATTCAATTCGCATAACAGGTCCGGGCTCCCTTGCAATTTTGGGCCAAATTCTGCGCGAGGCCGAGTTCCCTATTTACCACATCAGTTATTTCCAACGGAATCATTAGTAACACTTTATTTCAAATTGGACCTAAATCGAGCTCTACGCCTGTGTCACAAATTTGGTATGAATATTTATATCACCTTACCTTTCTTCCTGCTATAAGGTTGCGGAAGGTTCAGGGGATGATGTTTCTGCTGTGTCGGAGTGTGGTCGGGAGCCGGCCTGGGCCTTCCAGGAGTGGAACCCACCCCCCGCCGACCAACCCGCCCATGACGCCGTTGGCCGTCCCGTCCCCCACGTCTCCTCCCTCAAACTGTCTACGGGAGAGGCCGTCTTCTACACAGACCTGCCAAGGAGAGAAGGTAAACGTAAATCTATTCCCTTTTCAGTCTAGCCTCAAAATGCAATTTTGTTATAGGGGCCTTCCATTTAGTATGTACGCAAATTTTCCAAAATGTTAGACCCCTTCCCATTCGGACTAAAGTACGCATTGAAATTGTACAGGAACGTATGCAAATTTAAAAAAAAAAACCATCCCCCCTTGCTGCGTACGTACTTGAAGGCCCCAATTAGGCAATATTATAATGTCTTCTGTAGATACTCATCAGGAGTAATCCCCCACCCACCCAATAAAACCACAACAACAACAACAACAACAACAACAAAACAACAAAAACACTGGAGTATTGGGGGGGGGGGGGGTATTAAACGATTGTACATGTTATCATTAAAGAACATCAGTATACAAAAGCTACCTGTAAAGACTATAATAATCCTGTATTCCTATATACCTTGTCATTCGTCATAAACCTTTTGAAGGTTGAGTTTTTCAAGACGGATGTACAACCGCCTATAGAATATAACCGATCTACATAATGCTTCTCCTCCAGGTGAGCTGTTCCTGGCCCTGGTCCGCAGCTCCAGGGCCCACGCTGAGGTGCTGGAGGTGGACCCGTCAGCCGCGCTGGCCCTGCCAGGAGTGGTGGGCTACTTGGACCACACCGACGTGCCCGGGTCTAACGTCACAGGTTTCGGCCAGGATGAGCATGTATTTGCCGAAAAGGAGGTAAAGTTAGGGAATTCTGTCAGAGATTACGGACCATGCATCTATATTTTATGCATCTATCTATAGACTGCGAAGGCCGGGCGCTTGAGTCCAGAAAGGAGGCGCTTGCACCCCGGGCTTGCACACCACTCTCCGCTACAGTAAATAAATAAAGAAACGATAAAAGTAGTGGTTATTTCTTCATCTCCATCTATCATGTATACAACATGTATAGGAACTATTTACGTTGATGTAAACTAAGTTTGATTATATGTGTACAAATTAAAGAGGTGCTGCCACCTACTTGTTCAACCTTCATCCATATATCTTTCTGTTACCTGGGCAAACACCGGCTTTTCAATATTGGACTTGTTTTGTTTCCAATCATCATAGCATAAATAAATAGCCAGTTGGGAAACTTAGACATAATAAGTATATATACTTCAAAGAATTAACCAGTTAACTGCTGCGCATATAGTAACTGCTGGTATGAAATATGTTTGCACAGACCCTAACCCAAATGCTATAGGGTTCCTGATTTCACTAGAGTGCTACTCCCAAATACTCCCAAAACACCCCCACAACTAACGAACTTTATAGGTCAGGGGGTAGAAATTTTGGTAAAAATTGGCTCATGTTTATTGTAGGTACTCTGCATTGGCGACGAAATTGGGGCAATAGTGGCGGAGACGGAGCAGGAAGCTCGACGAGCAGCTCAAACAGTGAAAGTCACTTACAAGGACCTGCCAGCCATCATCACTATAGAGGTGATACCAGATTCTAAGGCCACTTTTGTTATGTTTTGGCTAGAAAGGACGGTCTTACTCATAATGTCCACAACTTCTATATTTCCTAACCTAGTGCTCTGAATAATTCCCCCAATAATTTGTTCAGTTTTAAATTACGTATCTAGTCTTTTGATTGATCATAGCTTTATATTATTTGAATCAAATTTAGGTTTCATGGCATTTTTAGTTTATGTTTTCCTACAATGTCATTCAGGATTTCCAAAAAAGAAAACTTGTCATTTGCAGTAATACAGGAGAGAGTACCAACACAAATGCAATTTCATAAGAATTCTAAGCAAGTTCACATTTATCACGTTCTTTGGAGACATACTTATTTATTCGAGAACAACAATCCAAACTACAGACTTATGGATAGGTGTGGATGATAAACATCTATTGAGTACTAAATTGAAATGTGAGCATTCTTAACCAGACACATTCTGTTTGCATGATTCAGGAGGCTGTCAAAAAGAAATCCTTCTTCCCCAACTCAGAGGTTAAGGAATCACGGGGTGACGTGTCTTCAGGCTTAACTATGTCTGACCACGTCATTGAGGGTTCAGTGCAGACTGGGGGTCAGGAACACTTCTACCTGGAGACCCATGTCTCCTACGTCGTCCCTAACGACGTCAACGAATATGACGTGTATTCAGCCACACAGGACCCGTCGACGGCACAGGTCTAAGTTGTTTTTAATAAGTAAAAACTACTAATTTAGCATTGCTGCTAAAGTTTATATCGGATCGCGTCACATTTCTTTAATATAATATTACTTCTGTAGCATATCACTCAGTCTCTTCATTGCCATGTGTAGATTTTCTTTTTGAAAAACAAGTGTTTGAGAAATACAAACTATGACTATCTAGTAGAAGCCATCTTGTCATTCTGTTTATTCAGGTCTCTCTATACAAAATAATATCATATCATGATGTTCATGATGGAGCAGGGATGGTCAGTTCTCTGCTCCTGGGGCGTTTGGTCTATTTCTAATTTAATATGCATAATGCAATGTGTATTCAGAACTATTGCTTTCTCTCGATAGCTATAGCTATAGCCTTTAGTTTCAGCGTTTTCTAATTACTTTAGGGAGATATTTCGTCGGCCCTCAACATTCCTAGGAACAAAGTGATCGTTCATCACAAACGTATAGGTGAGTTCTCTGTATGGCTAAACAATTACAAAATAAAAACTACATGCACGACTTAATTAGGCAGTTGATAGATTATCAATATCGATACACATGCAACTCCATTTATATTATATACATTTACAATAGGAAATTGATGGTTTTCTGCGATTCTTCTACAGGTGGAGCCTTTGGTGGTAAAGAAACCCGTTCTAAAGCGAACCTACTGCCGGCCGCTGTCGCCGCACACAAGCAAGTATCATAATTATTATCTCTTGTGAACATCCTCAGCGGCTCTCTTTTTTTTCAGGAGGGTTCGTTTTGGAAAAGGGGTTACGAAATTATGTTTAACAGGGAAAGGGTCTTTAAATCATTTCCCTGATTTTTAGCGGTCGTCAATATCCCCATCCCCTCCCCAGGTTGCTGTCGGCATGTGAGATTCTCGTGCCGTTCGACTGCTATGTGTAGGATAATGGACAAGTAGCAGTGCGTTATTCTACCCCATACACTGCTGCGAGTCCATTATCAGATATAAACCATGAGAGAAAGATTAGAGGTGTATAGGGACCTTAGGGGGCTGCTGTATATATGTTTGATTTTCAAATTGACTTACAAATATTATAATCATATATGGTTCTAGAACATATACCCCCCGGACACTTATCCCCCAAATACTTACCCCCCAGACACTTGTATACCCCCTAGGACACTTACCCCCTAGGACACTACTCCCTGGACACTTACCCCCTGGACACTTACCCCCGAGGACACTTACCCCTTAGGACACTTACCCCCCAACATTGGCTTATAATGTAGAGGAAATTATGTGGTAATAACGTAGTCTTTCTAATGGAAAGCAGACTAAATGAATATCCCTCTCTTCAAGATCATTGGGTGTGCCTGTTCTAAACAACTACCTCTACACTCTACGGGTAAGCTGTGGGCTTTATATGCAAGAGGTCCCAGGTTCAAATCTAGCTGGGCAAAAGTTTTCATAAATTAAAAAAAACTCTCCGGGTAAACCCTGTGAGAAAACTCTGCATCATCAAGTTAGCAGTGCATTGTTGCTGAACAAAGGAAATCAGAGTGATATTGAAGTACGAATGATTTATAAAATAATCACTTGGATAAGTGCTAAAGCATTATATATATCATGTAGTTATTGCAAAGGGAAAACTTCAATATGCCACTACTGGCTATGTTATGTTTAATCTGTGCTTGACAGTCGTTATTCTTGTGTGATATAAACTAAAAGTAATTTATCGTTTCAGTACATAATTCCTATGGGATTAGTATGCTATTGAAATAGCCATATATAACTCATCTATATATGCCTCTCAATTCTCTATGTAGGATACTTATGTTTTATCACAACACGTGCTCTAAACCCTCGATAGGTTCGGGCGAGCAGTGCGTAGCTACCTGTCCCGAGAAGAAGACATTACCACAACTGGTGGCAGGCACCCTTTACTGATCAACTACAAGGTGAGATATACCGACTATATGACGGTTATATTATAGAACCATAAACCAATAATAACCGGCATATGAGACATGCCAACGGGGAATATAAAGAGTGATTTTGCACAATTGTCAGCCATTATTTTTCAAAGCTACTGATAGTATTGTTGATGCCCTCTATGAATGAGCCAATTGCATATTAAGGTTTTAACACCAGTGGAGAGTTGGCTACTTTGTTAGATTTCCATTTTGTCAATCAGAATACTGTTCCTGCTTATATCCTTTAATACATCAGGAAATGTTCATGTTTTCCTCCCTTCTTTGCTTCAGGCTGGCTTCAACAAAGACGGCACGGTGGTTGCCCTTGACGTGGAGTACTTCGCTAACGGGGGACACGTCGTCGACCTCTCCGTTCTAGTACATCCATCAATACTTATAAATGATATTTGTATACTATGTTGCAATTGTTTACTTATGATAACAAAACCAAGTGCAAATTACGTCTCTCCCTACTCATCATGATAATTGTATAGGTTTAGAGGCTATTAGAATGACACCCTGATCAGATCTGATGATACAAAATTTCATAATGACAGTGTTGTGAACTATCTATATGTAAATGTTAAAATTACCAATCAGTGTATGATTGGTAATCTTAATAATATTCATTTGCAAGCAGTTCACAACATTGTTATTGTATATATATGATTTTAAATAAGATTTTTGGTGTTTTCACATCATTAAATACGTAGTTATGATTTGTGAAGTAACTGATTTATGCAATACTAAATTTTACAGTTCATCTGTGTATGTTTTAGCTAATATCTATTTATATGACAATATCATTATATAAGATTCAGAAATATGAATTCTTTACAATCCAGCATTCCTCAGAAGATTCCCCGCCCCCCCGTCAGAAATGTTCCCCGCCCCCCGTCAGAAATGTTAAGTAAAAACATTTACAACTAACATTACCACTCCCTTCTAGGTTGGACTGAATGCCATCGTCAACTGCGAAAGTGCCTACCGAATCCCCAACGTGAAGGTCCGATTCCAGGTTTGTAAGACGAACATCCCCAGTAACACGGCATTCCGGGGGTTCGGCCAGCCACAAGCAATGTTCGCCTGTGAGCACATCTTGAACGAGATAGCCAACATTCTGAAGATGTTGCCGGAAGAGGTACGTCTAGAAGGTGTCACAGCATCAAACTCTAACCTACTCCCCCCTTTTTTTCCCTTTTTTTTGTTTTGTTTTGTTTTGTTTTTATTGTTGCTGCCAAACCTCTACCTTTTTCAGAAACTCCATCCACCACTGCTGCATATTGAGTTAACTACAAAAACATAGATTGTATCATAATATCTCTACCAGGGAAGGCGGAAGGGAGCGCGCTTCAATGCCTTGATTTTATGAAAATACATGGGATGGTCGCGTAAACTTACACGGGCAGTCCATAAGTAAATATATCAAGACATTATAAAGTTGCTGAAAGTATTCCCGTCTTGACCAATATATTGAGAGCTGATTAACCTAAAAAATGCCACATTAGAGAGAGAGATCCCTGTGTTAAATATACATTTCATATCTAGGTCAGAGCTAAGAATCTCTACCAAGAGGGTGACCTCAGCCTCGAAAAGATGCCTATGGATAAGAGCATTCAGAGATGCTGGGACCAGCTTAATGAGATGGCAAGGGTTTCAGAGAAACGTGCTGAGGTAGCAGATTTCAACCGGTCAGTAACATTGCTAAATGCCCCAATATATTCTATGCCTATTCAAACCGAGCCTCGATACAGTGTCTTCTTCTTTAATGTGCGTTAAGATTTTTTTTATATTCTCTGAACAGTCGTTTGAAGAATGTTTGATTACCTATCAACCTAATTAGACCGGTATTCAATATTTTAGGACAAGCTCATGGAAGAAAAAGGGGATAGCTGCTGTTGCTGTCAAATTTCCAATCGGCCTGCCTCTAAACATCTGGCAGGTAGGTGACAAACACTTGTTATGAACGGAATAACAAGCATGGTGAAGAGAAAACTGATTTGATACATTATGTAAATACTATTTACGAAGTATAGTCGATATGGTCCATTGCAACTATGGGCCAGTCGTTATGGGCCATCTGAAAAGTCGTTATGGTCCACCTGGGAAGTTGTTATGGTCCACATGGAAAGTCGTTATGGTCCACCTGGGAAGTCATTATGGGCCACAAGGAAAGTTGATATGGTCCACATGGTGGTCATTATGGGCCACCTGAGTAGTCATTATAGACCACCTGGGTAAAACAGCCAGGTAGTCATTAGGAATAATATAAATATTATGTAGTCATTTGAGGGAATCTAAGGTGTTACTTGGAAATATGGAAATCCACTGTCTGATTAGGCAGTGATACCCCAGTCGTGTTGGGGAGGCTCCTGAGTCGCTCAGGAGGGCCAGAACTGCTCAACAGGCAGCCCTATATTATTTATATAGGGTGAATGTGTGTTATATTGCGCACCTGCACTCAAGTGCTTATAAAAAGGTTGAAATTAATTTGATTGTTGAAATTCAAAAGGGCTTATGTGCAGTATTGTCTATGGTAGCCTATACAGTACCTGGATACGTTATTCTTATGGAATAACTAATAGAACTTCCAGTGTGTATCTTATTCCATATTTTTTTCCGTTTTGCCTTTAACTTTTGCTTTAACTAGTGTTGTATCGCGCAGCTCACTGCAAGTTATACATTTATTATACCTTAGGGTGATACAAGTTTAGTAGTTAAGAGTTGACACAGGGTGATACAAACCTGGGTGATAACCAGCCTTGTATCGCACTGCAGTGTGATACAGAAACTTTTCATTTTTCTAAAATTCATGAAAAAATGAAATAATTAAGAAATAAAAAAGCTAACATATGCATTATCTGTACAACGATCCTAGCTAGATTTTACTGCTTACTATTTGTGGATTTGATAGATATCAAAAGAGTTATATGAAAAAAACAAAAAGAAATGTGCAGCATCACAGTCCCACCATCGCTGATTGCTGTGCATCCTTCCTTGGGAGCTCAAATCTAACAGAAAAGGTATAATAAATCCATAACCAACCCGCGAAGGGAGTACGAGGGCAGTTATCACCCCTCGCCGGGACCCCGATATCAGCCCTCGGCCGGCCCTTCGGGCCCTGGCCTCGGGCTGATATCGGGGTCCCGGCTCGGGGTGATAACCACCCTCGTACTCCCTTCTTGGTTGGTTATATGTATGTATAACTTTAATAATTCTATTTTCATTATTTTCCTACTAAAATTCATGTTTTATAGTATTGTTTGATACCACTGATAACTCTCCATTTGATTTGTCAAAGCCAAATTATGTCAAACAAGCATTTAAAATTATCCATAAGAAAACTTTGTTTTATTATCTTTTATGTGAAATATTAAATCACAGAAAATAAGTCCTTTGATCAGAATTTGCTATTTTTTTTAATTATGAAACATAATAACGAATTCAGTGTCAAATATTCATTTGCAAAATCACTTTTCTTGAGTTTATTTTGCTAATTTGTATTCTTCGAAAAAAATATAGGCAATTATGCACACACTCTCCAATATTTTACAATTATTTTTTATTCAATTATTTCATACCTTCATATCAGATATAGATGTCTTAAATTCGTGATACAACCCACATTCCCCCTAAATATATTGTTATATTTATTATATATGGAAGAGATAAATCCAGTGCTGGTCCATAATGACTTTGTAGTGGCTCATAAGTGACCTGGCCCATAACGACTAGGCAGTGGATCATAAGTGACCTGGCTCATAAGTGTACTGGCCCATAACAACTAGGCAGTGGATCATAAGTGACCTGGGTCATAACAGCACTGGCCCATAATGACTCTACACCGTTCCATATTACAAAAGTTTATGAGTTTCCTTAAAATTTCATAGTAGAATTCTGACTATTATCAATTATACAAACTATCGTGTGAGATTTGAGAGGGAAACTTCTAACATAAACGCCTAAATAGATGCGTGTCCAAATACTCATTTTCAAATACAACTGACATGTTGGTTCACCGGATCAATACAATGATTCTAGTCTTTCGCGATATGCACTTGACGACGTAAATAAGCAAGGTCTGCACAGGCCTAATATGCTTCAATTGATGAAATTAAATACCTGTTTATCAAACAAACGCACTTGCTTACATTTCTGTATGGTTAAAATAATGAATCCCCGTTCTCCATAACTAGGGAGGAGCTCTGGTGTCGGTTTATTTGGACGGGTCGGTACTGCTGGCCCATGGTGGGGTGGAGATGGGGCAAGGCATCAACACTAAAATGATTCAGGTAGCCCACCAATTTAATCTATAGTAATTAAAAATAGTCCAAAAGAACCGTTCTTTAATTAGAACATTATTTCATTTGAACATAGGAGTTCTTTATTAATGAAGATATCCGTCTCTGTATTCTATATGATTGTTATGAGATTCACGTAAAATAGCTGTTATTTTCTACACCTATGGAAAACTTATCTCTTTACCTAGCAAGTGTTAGTGCACTTCATCGACTGGAGGACCAGTGTTTGCTCTGATTTTTCTTAGTGACAATACAATACTGTGATCGATCTATGTGATTGATTGATCTGTCATAACGTTGTAAGATTGTAACGTTGTGATTGATCTTGCATAACATTGAACAGATTGCGAGCCGAAAGTTGGGCATCCCCCACGACCAGATCCACATTGACGAGTTGGCCACGTCCACCGTGCCCAACTCCACCATGTCTGTGGGCAGCTCCACCACCGACATGGTCGGACCCGCTGTGCTGGTCAGTTTGAGTGATTGTTGCCAATGTAAATAGCAATACGCATAATTATGGCATTTACAGCACATGTTGGTTAAATGGCTTCAAAACGCCAAGTGAAAATGATATGATTATACTGTAGGCTATATATTTGATATTTTCAATTTGGTTTGAAAATGCATTCATTCAAGATGGACATAAAGCAAATACATTGTATCTATAGATTTCCTATGGTTTTTCCTACTAAATTAATCTACACGTGGCTTAAATACTGCAAATCAGCTATCAGTGGCAAGGATTATTGTTGATATGGCAATTTGCCAATCCATTTATTAGAAGAAGGGGTCATGCCTGCCTCATCAATAGGCCAGTCGTACTTCCTCAGTACTGAGTGAAATATGAACTGCACAAATCATGATACAAACAAAATGCTTTCAATTGTGTTCTAATGAAGCTAGCTACTAACTGCATTTTTTGCATACCGTTTTGACCTTTAATCAGCATTTTTCTCTGTAAATATTACTGATAGACCTATCAAAGTGTAAAAGTGGAAAGAGTACGGGCGTTTGAAACTTCCATAAACTGCTAATCATACCAAAACCCACTTAAATACGACCCCACCCCACACTCATATAAATCCACCCAAACTCACGTAAACAATATTGAAACTCATGTAACTACAATAACGTAAAAAGGTGATTGTAACTTTATGAAACGCAAACTTGCGTAGCCATACGGAGCTTTATTATGAAACAGGTCCCTGTGGCCCGTTGCACAAAACCTATATATGAACAAGTGGAACTATTTTCTAACTACTTTCCTGTATCACCCTGCAGGGTGATAACACTTTGGGTATCACCCTGCCTGTATCAGTGATGCCCGAAACTCTTAACTACTCAACCGGTATCACCCTAGGGTATGACAAAGTGTTATACTATTGTATACCTACCTCACAAACCAGCTAAAATAATACAAATTACTTTGATAGGATGCGTCTAAAAAGATTAAAGAACGACTGGCGCCATATGAACGGGACAATCCCAGTGGTTCATTCAAGGACTGGGTAGGTATACTGACAAGATTTACGTTATTCTCAACAGTTGGTCAAATAAACAATGAGGTGATGGCAGAAAAATGTTTCATTGGAGTGATCTAATGGTGTTAATCTCGTTTCTAGTCTCTTGTCACACTTTATCATTTAATCGAATAAAGAGACCTGCGATGTAGGGTCCATGGCTGGCAATCAAGTATTATCTTCCATTGGACGTAACATTACATTACACATAACGCATACAATATTCATCACGTACCGTTACAAATTGTCTGTAATAAAATAGTATGATATTAGAATGTTCTTCTATCTCTGCTCACTTATTTCTGTGAAATGTTAATAACTTATATTATCATTTTACTACACTCCTTCATCTGTTCACGTATACTCATGTAGCAATGTACCATGTTTGCGATATTTTCTATTTAGGTCAATGCTGCCTACAATGACCGAGTTCCGCTCTGTGCCACTGGATTCAATAGACTCAAGTAAGGTTCTTACCAGTTAAACTTTATAGCTCTCTTGGTCTATCTGCCCAAGTTCATCTAAATCAATTTTTACAGATTGCATTAACTCTGCTGATAGTGCATTAGAACATATGAAGTTGTTACAATTATAACTTTGCCATATAAACCACTTTTAGTAAACATATTCAATTAGATAATTTTACGTTATTGGGAAAAAAATAGTGTGACAATTGATTTGATCACCTTTTTTTTTGTTCTATCTTCTAACTGATGGAAGATCTTAAGTTATCTTGGAGTGGATTTTGCTAATAAAAACATATTATTCATACATTTTTGCATCATTTGCATATCCAGCGATTCTCAAGTCCGTGTGCTCCGTGACCATGGAGTTCTGTCATTCACGGCCGGCGCGGCGTGCAGCGTGGTGGAGGTCGATACCCTCACCGGGGAACATGCAGTATGTTATATTATTTCATCTGGGTAGTACAATTTGGCCAATGGCCATTTTTCGTTGTAACCCAGCATAAACATCTCAATATAAGTATAATGTTATGCTGGCAGTGATAAATGAGCAATTAAAAGACAATACAATACAGAAAAGAAATTTACAATTTTACATAATTAACAAAGGTTTATATACTGATAGATGCAAATTCAAGTACCAAGTGGTCCATGGATTCAAGAAATATAATAGATATCTCATAAAAACAGATATCAACAATGAACTACACCAAAGAACAAGCAACATAATTTGGAGTCCATATGGATCTCCCAGGCAAGCAGCGACGTAACAAGCACGTTCTGCAACCATACTTCTTTTAGCCAGTTTGTTACCTACTAAGATGGCACGTAACAATTACGTTATTGATGGTGAGGTGGAAACCTCACCAAATCAGAATGTTATTAAAACATTATTTTTTGGTAAGGTTAGGACGAAACCAAAACAGAACGTTATAAGAACATTCTGTTTACGTTGTATAACATAATCAGAACGTTATAATAACGTCGCAGTGCAACGTTGCAACAGTACGTCGCAGCAACATTATTGGGAGCCATCAAAATAACGTAACAAGAACCAGTACAGAACTAAACAGAACGTTGCTGCAACGTTATAATAACGTCACATGCTTGCCTGGGCCCGGCGCAAACACATAGCAAAAATCGAATAGAGACACCGTCCTTTCTCACCACTCTTTCAAATATTGAATGGCTCATTATAGTTAGATAGGCCTATGATTGATGTGTACATTGTAATTGCCGTTTAGTGCATGTATCTCTTAACCAATAGCACCTTAATTACTCCGGCTAAATCCATCACATGTTACCCTTGGTTCCAAAAGCGGCCACATTCGGCTGGTAAAACGAGAAATGTACCATTAATGTTTCACAAGTTTGCAGTTATGGAAAAGATCTTATCTAAATATGAGGCAACGAAACATCTGAACTTCGGTGGGTTTCCTGACAGTTTGCAGTTTTGGTAGAAACTCCTATGACGCCTCGCACTCAAGCATATCACCAAAATAAGTACAACAGAAAAATTTGTGTTTTCTACAGATTCTCCAAACCGATATTGTCATGGACGTTGGTCGAAGTTTAAACCCAGCAGTGGACATTGGTCAGATAGAAGGGGCCTTCATGCAGGTATGACGAGTATGAAATACTTTAGGAGAATGAGTGTGAGAGTATGCGAGCGTGTATCATGCATTAAGTGTAGATTTTGATCGGGCCTATTCAGTGATCAGTTGATGGGGCTAATAATGTTTAAGCGCCTCATACCCTAAATCTGTCATTACGTTTTGACAGTAATGGCTTGATAATAACGAGAAACGTGAGAAAAAGAAATTCACCATGAATCCCCTCGCAATGTTACCAGTAGAGTAGATATTATTTTCGCAATAACATTTGGTTGTTTAGTAAAAAAAGAAATAGTTGGTCCTGTGTTATGTTCAAATGTTCAAATGCATGTATCAAGCTGCCTTCTTTGCCTGTAGGGTCGGGGACTTTTCACCCTGGAGGAGGTGACGTACTCGGCTGAGGGCAGGGCCCAGGCCCGAGGCCCGGAGACCTACAAAGTCCCCACGCTGGCCGACATACCTCAGAAGTTCCGGGTGCACCTACTCAAGGACTCGGACAACCCAAGAGGTATCTACTCATCAAGGGTAAGGACAATAAATATCAATCATGACTTAATCCTGAAATGAAGATAAATCATACCACAGTTTTTTGTTGTTGATTTTTTCAATTTTTATTTATCCTGGAGTTGTTTCACCTATATATAGTGTTCCTAACATAATACCTGATGAATGTGTTAATATTATATCCCTTAGCATGACTTAAATGTGGTATTCTATCAATTCTATTGCTAGCGTCTGAGAACCATAGTAGTATAGACGCTATACTCCACTTTGGCATTTCAGTATTTAATCTCCACAGGAAATGGCTCAGAAACCATTGTATTTCTTCACAATCCGATACAGGTTTCTTTTGCAAATAAAAATATATTTTAATACCATCTATTTTCGTTATGCCCTTCTCCTATAGGGGATCGGGGAGCCTCCCCTTGCCCTGGGCATGACTGTGTTTTTCGCCATCAAAGACGCCCTCAAGTCGTCGAGGGAGGATAATGAGAAGACAGGCCCCTTCAAGTTGGACTGCCCGGCCACTGCAGAACGTATCCGTATGGCCTGTTCGGACAAATTCACAACCCTGGTACGTTAATTTTACATGTTGTCACACAGCCCTTTCTTAATGAATGCGTATACATAAAATGCGTTAATAAATGCGTGAGGTAGGCCTTCATAAAAAAAAGTTGTCTTTGTAATTGATGTCCATCTGAAATGTTCGAGGACGAGGTCTGGTAAACCCCATATCATGCATGCTAATGAGCTGATAAATGTTAATGTCATGAAATGTCAAGCTTTTTGCACGGTGTAACTTACTTATTTTTCTCATGACTTCCAGGCCACGGATACTTAAGACACGTTCTAAGGAGGAAATGCCGCGACTGGTTTCGGGTATTGGTGTGGATAGTAGCAGCTATCTCGTCTTCAAGATTTGTGGTTTATAAAGATTTAAAAACTAGATGTGCATGTATTATCAAGCACCCGAACGTTAGAGTTTACTTCACGAAATCTGTGCTATGTATATAGTATAATATGATACATTTACAACGCTGAACGTGTCTTACAGGCATATCTTAAAAAACAAAACACTATGCCAAACCTTTGGTGACTTGGGCTAATCCACCATTTATCTCTATAGGTTAGAATAATCTGGAATCTTCTGAACTAGTTATCATAATTATGTCAAGTGACCATACATCCTGTTCTCAATTTGACGCGCTATAGAGTATACAAATGATATTGGGATGTGCATATTACTACTTTGTTATATGGTAAGTTATCATCCTGATGAGGGAAAAGGGTGTTCCGCGCATGATTTATCTAAAATTGATTGATGAATAGAGCATGTTCTTAGATTTAAAAGGGGATACACATTTTAGATTATTCGTTTTGCCCTGAATGATTCAGAAAGAAGAAAATGTGTAATAGTCGCCAATCGATTATTCATGAATATGTTATATTGGTAATGATGAATATGCTAGTTATGAAACGAAAACATAGAAATTACAATTTCAATGACATCCCGAAATTCTATTCTATTCTATTAACTTTTTTTATTTGGCAAATCAAGTCAGATGACCCGTCTGTATTTTTATGTAGGCCCTATCTAGATTATCTAAAACTTAGTTTCCATGGCAACCAATTAGATGAATTCGGCTTAATTTTCTAAATCAAAACATTCCAATGAGGATCCAAGTAAAAGAATATCAAATTTCAATGGAATGAAAAGGAGGTCTTGTGCAATAGTGGTACTTGACTTTATTTGATAAATCGACCTATATTATTTGCCATTGACTATACACCCTTCTTATGACCCTGCGCAGTGTAGACCTACTGGCCAGCAGAACCAAGGTGGCGGGAGTCACCAGGCTGGGTCAGTGCACTACATATAGGCAAACAGTGGGACCATTTAGAACTTTTTTCTATATCTCACAAAATACACTTACTAGAAAGCAAATTTGCCATTTTTAGCATTCATATTAGCATGCACAAATATTTGTTCTTTGCTACAAGTAACTTGATTTCATGATACAAGATGCATTTTAGATACATTAAGGAATATTTCAGCCAAACTGAATTTTATTCTGAAAGGAGGTCAACTTAAAAACAAGTCAATTACAGGTACTCACCAATAGAGATTGTTTTTGAACCTAAGCTTGAGAGGGTGTTTTGGGGCCCTGGGCTGTGGACTTGAACTGGTGTGAACAACCACAACTGACCCCTCTCCCACCCCTCTGCCATATATAAATTCTATATACTGCTTACAATTACAGACCCTTGACCATCTATAAGTGGGTACCAGTTCTCACTCAACTCTGCTTCAAGCCTAGTGGTCAGTGCTGCAGACTGAATTGGACTGTACTCCCCTCACTAGGGTTCATATTTCTGCTAAGAGGGGGCACCACCCTTAGTAAGAAGGATGTTATTATTAGTCCTTTTGGATGGTTCAATTTACTACAACTGGTGAAAGGAAGCCCCAAAGCTTCTATATTTAATAGACGCTTCAGTGCATCATTCTTACCAGTCGGTCGCTCATTATGTCATCCTACGAGTGATTTTTTCTTTGTTATTGTCTCCTGACTGAATGGAGTTGAGGCATATAGAGCAAAATATATTATGGCAATGGTTATATTAGCTATCAAACCTATAATAACCTTTAACTTATATCCACATTTTCATTATGATATAATGTAATATTATTATTCGCTATAACTATGAAATGTGCCTGCACAATGAGACATAAGTAACAAAGTACCCATACATTTAAACAATTGGCAAGATTATATCTGTCTGGAGCAATCACATGGTTAACATCTTCCCATTCCTGTTTAATCGGTTGTATTGTTTGTAATATGTTATATCTCAATGCTTATTATCTGATGAAGTGAATAAAGATTTGCATTAATATGAATCTATATTCCTGGGTTTGGGAGAGATAATGATACTATCTTTCAAATATCTTTGAAAAGCATCCTAACTTTATACCTTACTATACGCACACTCACTTTATGGCAGTTTATGGAAATAACAATGAGCTTATGGTTCACTTATGTAGCGTTCATTATTTCCCTGATGTATGAATAAAACATTTTATGACACTGGATATCTGGTTTTGTGCATGTTTGAATCTCTTCATAATTATAAATATAAGTATTGGAAACAATCGGACAATGAAATTCAAAAAATGATTGTTAGAGAGTTTAACACTTACACTGCCAGAGGCCTCATATGGGGCCCTATAGTAAAATCCCATAGGAACACCATTGAAAGAATGCAAATTATGCTTTCAGAATCTGAAAGAATTTTTCAGATATTCCAATTAGAACCAGAGATACAGGTATTTGAACATCGACTATCAAGTCACCCAAAAATGTTAGAATTGCGATTCGAGAAACCATAAACAATGTATTTACATTTGAATTTGCCATACTAATTAAAAAATCATGAAGAATGGGTGAATTTATGTAAATGACATGATTTTTAATTTGCTTTTCTTTCATTTATGATAATCACAAACTGTCTTTTGTTTTCATGTTATTTTTATAAAAAGTGTCATAGTTATTTTATGAATTATTGGTTACCATGGTAACCTTCAAATTACAATAGTGCGAACAATTACTCTGAGCAAGAAATTTGCCTTATTGGCACAGTGCCAACATTTGGAACGTTTATATCAAAATTATTGAAAAAAGCTTTTCATCTGAAGAATCTAAACTAAATTTGAGTTTTAGGGAATTTATGCACTAATCTTTGTATTTCGGGCAATATTTCAGTAAATATCAATTATATTGTGATATATCTGGCAGTGAAAGGGTTAAAGTTGTACAAAGTTTCTAGTAAAGACTCAGTGTTGTTTAATGTTAAAAATCTATTGAACTAGCAATAATCATATCTAATTACTGATCAAATTCTTTTTTTAGGGATTATATTTCGCAATAGACATCAAGGTTTCCATTGGTTTTCAGTATCATTACACAAGGTATTAAAGGTGAAAGGAATACACATTTTATTAACATACCTAAATTTGATTGAACATTTACATAATATTTTATGGATCATACTACATGGACTAAAGCCTGGTGTACACAGGCCG
This sequence comes from Lepidonotus clava, assembly GCA_936440205.1. Taxonomy (NCBI): domain Eukaryota; kingdom Metazoa; phylum Annelida; class Polychaeta; order Phyllodocida; family Polynoidae; genus Lepidonotus; species Lepidonotus clava. Next base: position 30,726,625 of record OW387135.1, read on the forward strand.
TTAACGGGTCCTTACGACAACATCCTATCGCAAGCCTTAGGATAATGGGAAAATCAGGAAGGAATAATTGTGTATGTAAATGATTTGTTAAGGCTATCGGTATTAATTATCCTAAGATTTTTTATTTTGAAGGGTTTACACAGCCCAATAATAATCCTTAAGATAATAAATGTATGATAATTGACAGAAGGCTTACGATAAAGACAGTATCTAATAGATTTGTATAGGAATATTCCGACAGGGGGGGGGGGGGGGTTAAAAGACCGATAGTGGCCCTTAGGATAGGAAACTTCAATATCGTAAGCCCAATTTCATTGTCGTAGGGCCATTATCCTAAGGTTTTTCAAAAAAAATTCAAACAAGTCTGAAATTTTCATTATCTTAAGGAATCGTTCCTGATAACTATCATAAGGCTTACGACAGCCTTAAGACAATGACTTCCTTATGATAAATTTGGTCTACACAGGCTGATAACGTCGCTGGGACTATCGTAAGGCTGTCGGGATTATCGTAAGGCTTACGATAATGACTGTCGAAGAACTATCTTAAGCATTTTGATGGCCTGTGTAAACCCCTCTTTATGCATGGGGCCATCGACTGATTCACTTCAGGCTTGCTGCATGGTGCGAATCAGTTTTTGTATCAATTCAAATCACTTCAAACTCATACTAAATGGTAGATTTAGGCTATTGATATAATTATCAGTGCAATCAATATTAGTAATAGTATTCATATATCCAATGAAAGAATAAATGACAGATACTACAAGCTATTACTTTATGCCAGAAAAAATAAATGCCACATAACATTATGTTTAGACGTTACAGATTTTGTATCTATCTAACGATATAAATTAAATTTTATCACATTGTTTCAAAATCATCTGTAAAGACCCCATATATAGACAGATCACCTGACATTAACGTGCCCTATCCATACACAGGAATTGGCTTGCATGGGAAAACACTAATACATAGCCATAAAGTTGGTATTTGACCAAGAAAGGTAAATCAAGGTCAAAAAGTAAATTAGTTTAGGGTCAGCGTCATTTTCTACATAATCTGAGGCATCGTCTTTTCTTTCTTTTTAATCAAAATACATTTTTGCTGTTTTTGTGGAAGAGAAGTTCTAAGAAAAAGAGCAAATGATTAAAGTCACAAATATCGATGCTAATTTTAGCATTGCCTCTGAACATTTAAAACACTTTCATCAACAATGTTGGTTCAGTGTCAGATTTCAATATTGATTCTGCATTGAAAGTTGATATCGAATCAGTTGGGAAAAAAACATATTTAACAATACTGATTCAAGTTGATAGTAAGTATTTATTCAATGTAACTGTTGAGTCAATATATGTGACACTCCATTAGAAATCCAAGCTCAACTATTTTGTTTTGTGTGTTCCAAGAAAAGCAAATGAATATAATAACAATTATTAACGCTATTTTAGCATTTCCTCCTAATTTTTTTTTTTTTTAATTTTTTTTTAATTGAGTTTTATTGGGTTCAACAAGGTTCGGCTTGGCCTATCTTCCACCTGCTCCCCTATGTACAACATTAATCATTCTTTGTTGGGAGCAGGCGATTATTATCTAAATAATATTATGAATGTTGGCTGAATGTCAGATTTCAAAATTGAATCTGCATTGAACTTTGATATTGAATCAGCAAAAAAATCGTTCTCATCCAATATTCAAACCTTGATTCAATATTGATTGCAACAATTGATTCAATATTGAGTGACGATTTTTGTATATACTGGGAAATGACTTGATCCTGATGTGTATTATACCTAATGATAATGTGGTTCAATATTGTAGTTTCCAAGGTGTTATATTAGAAATACCCACTTCCTTCATTACCCCAACCTCATCGGCCATTCGCCCTTGTTCAACCAATGATAGAAACCTATTGATTATCTAAGTTCTATATCCTTGCATAAAGCCCTTTGATGGAAAGTCCTGTGTTCTAGGAAAGTTTAAGGAAAATCTTGTATTCATTACCTAATGGATTCACAAAACAAACTTTACATGATCAGCCTCCAAATTTCTAGCTAAGTTCAAATTGTACTAGCCGATCATCTGTTTCAAAAACTACCGATACCTTCGAAGCACAGTGTAGTTGTATGCATCCAGCACGTTATGGAAAGGCAGAGGAAATTAATAGTAAAAAAGAGTTAATACAAAATTGCTAGTACCAAATTAACATGCGCAACCCTGCTTAGGTTGTATGACAGTAGTCTTATAAGAGATTCGCAGCTGTAACCCACACCCTCCCAAGTGGGACTATGAGTATCCCCTTATCTGCTTATAGAGACAATGCTTGTGTCGACTCTATTAAGGAGGAGAAAGGCCTCGCAATTTAACCAACGCCCGTCATTATTTGATACAGTTGTACATCATATACACACATGATTAGATCTTTGTCCCAGCGGATTTGTAACAATGTGGATTAGTCGCTACTCAATCCTTCTTCTGAAAGGCTAACCTCATGGTAATTATTATGGGTGTGAAGATTAGTGGACAACGCCCAAATATGTCCCCCCAGCGGCTTTTGATAATTATACCCCCCAACTCCCGGGTCTCACTTCTGTGCCGGGGGCACATGTCTTTGGGGACAGTGAGTAGCCTAAAGGTAGCACGGACATGGTCATTTATTCCCAATTGTTAATCTTTAAATCAACCAAATAGCAACAGGGCTTTTAAACGATGCCAAATTACATACTATCATAAGAAATCAAGCAAACGCTCTGTAGTATTAACCCCTCGATAAAACTATCATTACTTAATATTTCATAATGTAAAACATTATAAAAATATTAGTAACAATGTTGCCAGCTATATTTCTTCTTTCTTCTTTTATGATGATACAGATATAGGCTACATTTTTTGAGGAATCAATCATGATAAACCTCTAAACCGCAAGATGACCGTTGGTGATTTCCCCCCGTGTATGTTCGTTTACATCTAGGCCTATGACATTATTATGAAAGTTGCCCGCGTGATTATTAAAGAGTAGTGTTGATTAGCCTACTAACTAGTGCATTGCCTATTCACACCTAATTAAATGCCATCATCGAACAAAAGAACTGGTAAAAATGATACTTTTACTATTGTCATTCCGACGCCTGTTGTGTAAGCAAATAAGTTGTTAACACTTGGTCAAACCGACAAACCCTTGATGAATGACAGGGAACACCTTTCCCGCTTCATCCCCACTCCCCCTCACCTCAGCCCAAGGCTCACTACACCTGCCCCTGCAGCCAATCAAAACACCGCTCGGCCTACTCCGGGTGACGGGGAGGTCCACCTGGGAGATAGGGGTTTATAATAAGGGTCGGGAAGCTTGGATACCTCAGACAGAACGTGAAGACAGACGTACACGGAGGGTGGACAGACCGGAAAGGCCGACGCCCGGACACCCCACCATCACCGTTGTCGCCATGGGGGTTGCAGCCGCCGCCATTCTCGCCCTCAGCATGACGGCCTTGTGCTATTCACAGGAAGGTAAGATTTAAGGGTGGTCAGAAACTTTGGTTTTTGATGTTGGGTTATATCTACCCATCTTTGAATGTAGGTTTGGCGCTATATTTGTAGTACAGAGATTTTGGTGTGCTCACTGAGGTACCTTTTCCTACCTATTTGGTTTCTAAAGTTTTTGGGGTTAAATCCTAGATCAAGTCAGCAAATTTATCTGAGGTCTGCTGTTAAGGCGACTTGAGCCCATCAATTGGCTCTTCCTATTATGCTATAAAAAGTATAAAGAATACCGTGATATCACATTCCCATAGAGACATGACGACAGGACTCCCGGGTTAACATAAGTTATAAGGGGCCTTCCATTTAGTACGTAAGCACATTTTCAGAAATCTCTGACACCCCCCCATCCCATCCCCTTGGGCAAAAATACGCATTGGATTTGTATTAGAATGTATGCACAATTTCAAACAATCTCAGACCCCCCCCCCCCCCCCCGATGTGTACATACTTTATGGAAGGCCCCTTACCATTTCTGTAATCTCTTTTCTAAAAGCAGCACCGGATTCTCAAATTACACATTTAGAATCAGGATAAAAAGAGACAGATTCTATTATCATCTTTTAGTGGATCACGGCTCGTTTGTAACAGTTCAAGACAGTTTCCTTCAAAAATCCTCGCGTTGTCTGGTCCCATCATCTCGAGATTTGTTTGTATTCGTCCAGCATTAGCTAAATTACCGAAATGGATGCTGCGGGATACGTATTTCATAGGTTACGTGAATTGGGAAGGTATTCCTGCATTTCTGTTGCACAGAACCATCCTCAATGTAGGGAAGGAATTATTGCTGTTACATCATTTACGTTGGCCTCCTATTTCCGAATCCGCACACACCAGATTTTGCTGATGGTGTTGTGAAAAGACCGGTTATACTTCCACTTGGAAAATAAAACAATTTTCAAATTATTAATTACATGCCTGGGAGAGTATTCAAGAGACATTCACTGTGCACTTTTAAACAATTTTTTTCACATTTCCTCTTAGTACTTGATTTATGATTACTTTGTTTTGATAAAATAATGCCTTGAGAAATATTTTAACATGAGTAAGCATGCGCTGTCGTTTTGGGCATGTCTTTCACATCCTTCGGACATCAACAGTAAGACCGGCCTAAGGAATTACTATAACTGATTTTATTTAAGTTCATTTTAGCTATTAGCAGTTGTTATATTGATATTGATTCCAACGTCGTAATATGTGACCAGTCACGGGATATGGTTACCTAGAGGGATATTGGTCATTTTGCTCTAAGTCCATTATTAAGTGAGTTATTGATGAAAACAAGTTAATAATGCATATTTTCCTAGAAATTGTGACCCAGGCAGAATTTTCCAGAGATTAATATTATGATAAAGAAAACATTCTATTTACTTATGAAAGTTGCATTATGGGTAATTTTCCAAGGAATGTCCTTCATAATAAGGGTGTTACAATAAGGAATGTTCTCATGTTACCATGGCAACAGAAAAAGGAATATTCCGATTGCTTAATTTTTTTTTTTTTTAATTTGATAACAAAAGTCTTTCACTTTGCAGCAGTGAAAACTGTTATTGGAATGGAGATATGTGTGAAAAGTTATTGTATTCTGAATAATTGCGATAATTAAGAAAATTGTACTTTTAACTATACATGCTTTGGTTCAAGGAGCTATAATTTGGAGATGGGGCACAAACGGTAAAACAGGGGTGTGCGAGTGTGTATCGCATGGGCAAATTCAAACTCCCATATCTCAGCCTCTAACTGGAATATTTTAAAATGGTTTGCATTATCTGAAAGGTATAATTTTAAATTCATTTTCATACTTTCCCCCTCTAGGACACCAAATCCCACGATTGGTCACATATTCTAAATAATTCATCAAGAAGATAGGTGGGAAACAGGTAAAAACTTATCTCGCTCGACTGAACAATATGCCTCTTTTCGATCTTCAGTATTCATTTGTCAACAAAAATTTGATTCCCAAACAATTTTCCCAATCAAGATATTCTAAGCAAAACATGCCAACCTACTAACTACACCTCACCCACTACTCCCAATTTATTTATACCCTGGATCCGCGTGTTAGAAAAAAAAGTCCTTTCTATTACGTAATGGATCTCTTAGCGAGGGTATTTGAACCGAGAGTCAAGTTTACTACTTTTAGCATACCCTCATTGGCGGGAGTGTTCTATATATATGTGGTGACCCTTGAAGTGCTGAAGTGGGTTTAGGAGAGACAACACCTCTTGGTGCGCCATTTACAGAAATTCACATTGCGTTTTCTGCAATAATTAAGGCTATGATTACAATATATATCAAATGGCAGAGCATAATGTTTTCCATCTGTTAAAACTGTAAAAGTTTGTAGATGTCACTATAAAATGTGAAAAATATAAGCTGAAAAACTTATTTTTTTCACTTTTATTTTGAACATGAATATCTGATCAGTTACTACCGCATCGATTGGCACAAACTTTGGAGAGCTTGGTGCGCAGGTCCTAGTTTTGATTTGATGTCAAAAACGGAAAACGTTTGTATATTATTTTTGCTTAGAGATAAAAGGTTATATAATGTCTATGGTTGAAGTCTAGATTCCCTTGTTTTCATTGTGGCTAATTGCAAACTGGGATTCTTTACTAATGCTTGACAACCACCCTCATTCTACCCTTCTGACTATCCACGCACACGGGTGTTAAAGGTACACAGGTCCCTTTCAGCCTACGGTCACTCTGCATTCGCATGTCTAAGATTCAAGACCTATTTTCTAAGAAGCAGCGCAATACCATATCTACAGCATGGCTGTCAGTGCAATACGCAATACCATTACCAAGGCCGCACGGACTATCATCCCTAACATACATCCATTTCAGGTTGGTTATAAGGCTACGAATGCTCCATGTTTGTTTCTTAAAGGTTTTTATTAATACAAAAATTCGCCAAGGTTTCCCTTGGTTTTTTGGGAGTTATTACAATTATAGATGTGAAATTCAAGTATTTACAGGATCACATTAAATTCGCTCATCACTACAAATGCGCCGTTAAGGACCTGAATTGCGTGCTCAAAAAGGGGGCGGGGCCAATGTCTGCTTTTTACATGTGTGTACATTCCGGTACAAATGCGTACTTTTTGAGGGAGTTGGGCGGCTGGGGGCTGTGACTTTTTTTTTAAATGTAAGTACTTAGGCCTAGTGCCCCTTTGTGTTGGACGAATGCCGGCGCCGCCCTGTCTGAAGGCATGTACCTGCCAACGCAGTTCGTTTTGGCTCGCCTAGATTGGCTGTATTAAAGGGGTATTGAGTAATTTCAACGTTCAGCCGCCTCGTCAGACAACGTCAAAGATGTTAACCCCACCCACTGCCGGAAGCCCTTAGCACGTTAATCATTGCCTCGAGCCCCCGGACATTGCCGTTGAACTCCGGTTGATCAGGGGGGCGACTTGCATACATTTACGCCCGGATGTGTGTACCCAAATTTGAAGGAAATGGGTCCTTTTTCAGCCTGAAGTGAATGGAATGAATGGATAAATTCTCATTCAAAATGGGTGTTAAATTAGGGAGGCCATTCTTTATGGGTAGATATTTACATCATGACCCATTCAACAAGGGTTTAAGTTGCCCCCTCCTCCCGTATATTTAAGCCCAGTATTTTTAAATGGATCAAGTCTGAAAGTTTGGCTTAACTTTAATCTGTGTCATTTTAGGGCTAACAATATAGGAAATTAGGGTAATTTCATGCAGGGGGTCTAATTTCATGCATCAAAATTATCTAAGCCCTGTGGCCTGTTTCATAATATCCATTGTAGCTACTACACTTTTGCGATTCCTTACGACGAGCTTACTATGGTTTTAAAAAGTGCGTTTCATAATAGTCTACATAAGCTTGTCGTAAGAAACCATAGTAAGAACCGTCGTAGTGTAAGGAAACCATAGTAAGCACCCCAAACCATAGTAGCGAAATCATAGAAGCGGATTTTTCGCTGGTTTTGTATTTTCGGGTACCAGCTACTATGGTTTTTCATGGCGCGAGATCTCGCGAGATTAGGCGTCCTAAATAGTATTAGAGAAGAGTTGCCAGTTTTCATGCATTAACAACTGGAATTTAGATAATGAAACAAAATTTAAAGAAAAAATGATTCTATTTCACATTTTGGCACATGTATTCAAAGGAATAAGGTGCCTGAACGTAATTATTAGTTATATAAAAAAGATAATGTATATTTGAAAATACTTTTGTGAAATATTCTTAGATCACTTATTAAAGTTAATTCTTCAGTTTTTTCACATTTTCGCACATTAGACCATATTTTATTAGCATAATTTTGCCTCTGAAACACAATTTTTAATAAATCTTCACAAAAATTTCCCTAATGATCCATAATAATGCCCCGTTTGATATGAGAGGACCCTGGAATTCATATGATTAATATAGAAAAAATGCATCTTAGATTTTAACCTTGAGGCACTAGAGTAGAGGAGCCGGTTTTGACGCATTAAGGACGGGAAATTTGATACTGACATAATATTTTGATGAAAAACAAAATTATTTTATATTTTATCCTCTGTTTATTGTGGAATAACATCCCTGCACGTAATTATTGAAGAAAAATTATAATTTTGATATTTTTGTATATGATATTACACTGTTTAAAGTTTAGGAGTTAATTCTTCAGAGCCTGTTTTGACGCACCTGGTCACCAGTTTTGACGCACCTGAAATAATTTTCTACCTATTTATCTTATCTAAACCAAAAATGACAAAAACGTAAAGAAACTATAGATGAAGTGTCTGTCATTCCATGCATTCACTTAAAGTCAAACATCTGTTGCTGGGCTAAGGGGCCTTCCATTAAGTATGTACGCATCAAGGGGGGAGGGGGGGTCCAAGATTTTTGAAAATGTGTGTACGTTTTAGTACATATCTAATGCGTATTTTTGCCCAAGGAGGGGTGGGGGGTCTGAGATTTTTGAAAATGTGCGTATGCACGTAATGTAAATTTTGAATGCTGTACAATAGCATATGACGTTAAACTAAGAGACAATCATTTTAACACATTAATATATAATATTAGTAGGAGAAATTCATTTTGATAGTCTTAAGTAAGGAAATTCGGGATATTTAAGCTTTCTGGGGATTTCATTGAAATGTATCAACTTAAGATGATGTTTTAGGAATAAAATTGAACATTTTCTTAAAGATTTTGTCAAAAATTGACCATCCAGTAGAAAAGATAACTGCCTATCCCCCCTGAATGACAAACATCTTAAATGAGGATTTTAAAGCCTCTTAGAACAGTGAAATTGCGTCAAAACTGGAGCTGCGTCAAAACTGGCTCCTCTACTCTACTAAGGTTTTAGAAATGCTTATGATGGTTTTGTGGGGTAAATTGAAAAAACGTGTGAAATGCAAAAAAGAAAGACAGAAAACTAAGTTTTTGTTAAAATATTGCTTTATTTAAAGAATTCATGTGTCTAAGTAAGTTTTTGAAAAAAATATGAAGAAAACAAATCCTTAAGACGAGGGTTTGGGTCGTCTTAGTAACTATGGTTTGAGGAGCCAAATTTGCGATCTTAACTATCGTTTCGCCTTACGACGAATTATTATGAAACGCAATTTTTTGCCATTTTTTGCCAAAACGATAGTAAAAACTTTTATGAAACAGAAACCATAGTAAGGTCCTTATGATGGTTTCTAAAACGATAGTAAGTTATAATGAAACAGGCAGCTGTACTTACCATAAAAAACATAAAAGCTTTTGCAAAATGTGTAGCATGCATGCATAATTCATTGCTAATAATTATGTTTTATAAGTATCTGATTAAAGGGAATTTTAGGGAGAAATCTACAAAAAGCATTTGGGTGTTCTTACTGTTTTACCTTATTCTTTTATAAAAGTGGATATTTCTATTATATCAAGATTAAAATGTTCTTAATAGAATATTGGTCATCATTTGCAACAAATCTTACATAATCTGGGAGAGATTTAACATAATTGTTTATTGACCTATAATTTTAACCACTTAACAGCCATGCTCCTGGGGCTAATTTTAGGCAAAATGGATGCATTTTTGAAGAAATATATTTCTTATACTTTTCCAATGATGGGCATGTTACTGTATACCATTCTTTAGATTATGACCTGAAAATTTAGGAAACTGCAAAAAAATGACTTTTCTGTTGCCATGGCAACCGTTTTGTTGATTTTCTTTTATATAACATATAAATATGAAAGCGATCACATTACATTTGGCCTAATTTTTAAAGTTGTAATAAAAGCATAATTATAACTAAGAACAAGAGCTCCATGCAATTCTCTAAATTTTGATATATTACTTGCCTCGATAGCAACTTTATGTCAAAAGATACAACATATCGAAAAATGTATGTATTTTTCTCAAATAATGCATAAAAATGCACAAAATTAGTGAATTTGACCATATGGCTGAACTGTTACCATAGCAACTAGTATTTCTTAATAATTAGCTATATTTCTGAACATTTTAGTTTCTTATGGGTTTTTCTATAATTTTAAGCAACAACAAAGATTTCTGAACACCGTTACCATGGTAACCATGCCATTTTTGTACTTTTCTTCAATTTAATTGAATTTTCCCCCTAAAATAAGGTATATTTATATAGGTTTCCAAGGCAACCAACACTTTCAGTGTACCAAATTGATTCTTTGCCAGAATAAGTTGGAAACAGATCTAGAATTTGTCCAATCAATTGGTTTTGAAATCTTTGGCCAATTTTTCCCAATATTCTGCAATTTTTAGAATTTAGAAAATGTGTTGCTAAGGAAAGTGTTGCCATGGTTACCATGCAGAATGGCAAGTATTTGAAAGAAACTAACATGAGAACCATGAAGGTCAGGGGATGACCTTTCCAATGATACCAAACACCACTATATTTGGATAACATGTCAATATGCAAAATTATGACAAAAAATGGTGTATTTTTGAGTAAAATACCCTAAAAATGCACTCTGCACCCGAGTATACTCGGGAGCAGCAGTTAAGTGGTTTTAAACATGTGATGTTTTATGATAAAAAAAAGTTGATGGTTGTAAGGCCTATGATAATCATATCATACTATTTACTTAACATACATGTTGCATAGATCAGCCTTGATTTTTTATATGGATCCAGATATAGACCTTCAATATGGATGTGTTTTCAGTCAATTCATTCATTATGGGTGTGTTTTCAGTCAATCCATTCATTATGGGTGTGTTTTCAGTAAATCCATTCACTATGGGTGTCTATATGGTGTGTCATACCTTCAATATGGGTGCATTTTACAAACGTCAAAGTCATTCAAAATGGGTCTCTTTCTGAAATCTGGTACACACATCAGGGCGAAATAGAATCGAGTCGCCCCCCTGGGGGGTTGATCCTATTGCCACTGGGAGGCTTCTATTACCACCGGGAGCCTCCTATTGTCGCTGGGAACTGTCTTTTGCCGCCAGGAGCCTCCTATATTTCAGCAGGGAGTTACCGTTTGTGTTTGGGGACCTTTTGCTGCCGGGACCCTCCTCATACCGCCAGGAGCTACCTTTTGCCACCGGGAGTCTCCTATGGCTGCTCAGAGCCTCCTGTTGCCACCCCAAGCCTCCTGCCACCAAGGGCCTCCTGTCCAAGCCATAGCCCTCCTAGCCCTCCTAGGCCTGTCATAGACGTGCCCAAAAGGGCTCAAGTCCAAGGACGGTCTCAGGATATTCTATTCTTCTCTGTACCTCGATATAAAAGACTATGTTTTCGATCCTTGGACCTAACACCGCAGCACATTGAGACTATTCTTACTCATATGCTTTGTGGTTCTATGTTAGTTCTGACTTGTATTCATGTGAGTCATTTTTTTTTGCATTCTGTTTATGTCTCAGGGAGGTTTATTGAAGTTTTAAGTCCAATTTGCTGTCTAGGCTATTCCGTTAATTTTGTCAAGATGAGTAGAAAATCTATTTTAGACATAAAAGGTGATGTAGACATAAATCATTTGAGTATGGTCGGAGAGCAAAGGTTTTCCGTAAAAATTGATTGGTTACATGGGCAAAGCATAAGCCAACCTTTCATGCAAAAATCGAGTATCAGGGCTTTGCAACGTTTGCCAAGCACCATCCACTGTGAGTAGACGAGCATGACTACAAGGAGAACATGCAGATCTACAGTCAGACTTCATTTAGGAATATTTATGGGGCTTTATGTTATATAGGATATGTTTAAGTCCCATGTATTTTTAATTATTCCATATGCTAGCTTAGTCCAAGTTGCAGTCCTTCTTCGCACGGACTGCGAATCAGCTCCAGATCTGTGAGGTTTATCCTAACACCCAGCCTCCTGGCCCACTGTAAGCTCCCTACTCACTGAAAGATTAAGCAACTCTGATCCGCTCCAGTTTGAATCATCACTACATCCTAGTGGTGGACTCCCTCCTTACTGTGCAAACACAGAGGCTACTGCCTACGTTTTTAGCAATAACCTTTGACATATATTATCTTAAGCTTGGACTGATGCTACATCCGTAGAATATCAAGAAAATAATCTGCCTATTTTCCTGTTATAAAACTATCTAATTGCATATGATAACGTTAACATAACGTCTCTCTTTGTCTCTAGATTAATAACGCCTCTGTGAGACTATGAAGATCCTATTTTGAATGACCATTTCTTAAATGTACGCCTTTGGTAGTTTCTCCCTGTTCTATAGGCCACAATGTCCCCCCGGCTTGATACTATCTTTTTTCTTCCTTTTTTAATGTTTATATCTCAGATTGTTAACAAGAACATAAAACACCACCTCGCCTTGCCTTCGTTCTCACCCCATAGATACGATCATGCACTTGTGCAAAGTCAAAAACCAGAGTTGGTCTCGATATAGCTGAAAAATTACTGAGCAGACCTTAAACTCCAACACACCACCACCATAAGAACATAAAAACACCAACGTAAATTGTCTTTAACAAATGTGACATCCTCTGCGAAAAGCAGTCTTATGGCCTGGAATATTAAATGAAGATGGTGTCTTGGGAAATCTAATACTGAAAAAATTAAGTAAATATTCTTTTTAGAAAACAAGTTATGTGAATTTGAAGACACAATGGTCGGATATGCTCAAAATGCTGAAATAGACCAGTCTGTGGTATTTATTAAGATATTACTTATATATAATCTAGGCGAAAAATTGAAATCCCAATATGATTTCAGGAAATATACTGGCATTTCTTTAGTATTTAAGATATTCAGAATCTGTTTTTCGCTAAATATGGCCTAGCAGTTCCTTGATTCAGAAATTTAAATTTTGAAAACTTAATTTTGTTCCATGGTTACCATGGAAACCCTCATTTGAATAGCTGCAGTATCCGCGGGTTTGGACGTTCTATTAATATTCCGGTTACCATGACAACAAAATACAAAAAATCCAAATTTTTTCACCAAAAATGAAAACTATAAAAAAATTCATTTATAGCATGAATTTAGCTTATTTTACTTATTTCTATGATTTCTATGCTAAATAAAGGTTCTAGAGCCATGAATAGGCATTTCCATAAGGCTGGAAATCCCAGAAACTGTCACAAATGTAATTGAATTTGAACTGTGCGTTAGTAGAGCAAAACATCAAAAACGATGCATGCATGATCACAAGGTCGTCGTATGAACATTACACAAGAGCATGCAACGAATAAATCTATAATGCTCATATTTTTGGGTGTTCTTGTAGTAATTATGTGTTTTCTTGTAGCCGATGACACCAGGCCGTCGTGTGCAGGTCGCTGTGGGGAGGCCTACTTCCCCAACAAACCATGCTACTGTAACGAGGCCTGCGTCCAGTTTGAGAACTGCTGCGTCGACTACCTCAGGCTTTGTAACCGTGAGTATACACATTTTTCACGAGTCTGCGCAGTGAACTCTCCCACAGACGCATCATTCCCAACCGTTTGTTTCTACCGAAAGATTCTGGTTTAGAAATATTGACAACTGCAAACGACCGAAAGAAAATTGTGATCATTAGCAAATGGTCGTGTTTTTTAATCTTTTATGAATGAACGATTTGTTGTTTCCAAGGAACGACTGAAGTAAAGATAATATTATTTAGACAAATCTAGGACATTGTGAACGATAATTTCCAACAACTGGAGGTGAAAAATGGGGGGAATAATGAATTTAATTGCTATTAATTGCTTTTGGAAGATATCGTTGGAAACAGGTTAAATATTTGGTCGTTGGTAAATTGTTTCGTTTCTGCAGTCGTTTACGGTCATTTACTGTCGTTTACAAATGTCTTTACCGCCAATTTGCTGTTTCCACTGAATGACTTTATTAAAGATCACTCACGAATACTAAATCTTTACCCATCGCTGACCGTCGTTAGCAAATTGCATTGTCGTTTGGTGGAAACCCGACTTTAGTGTGGGCCAATAGGATTGCAAATCCCAATCACTTCGAACAGGTCTATCCGGTGGCATGGCACCACACTGTTGAAAAAGGTGTTTAGATGCCAATAAAAGGATTGCAATTTGCACTAAAATGCCATTTGCGGACATGAAACCATATTGCAAATTGTTATATTAAAAAATGTTTTCATTATATCCTACGCCCGGAAACGCACGTTTTCATAGTCTCCATGTATGAATTCATTAAGGAGGGAGGTGGCGTGGTACCATGTATTCCATTGTCTAGTGAGCGGGTTCGAGACGTTAGCAGCTGGTTAGGCTGCAGCCCGCCGGACCTGGGAATCAATGCTTTGAGATGGGGGCCGCAATGTATTACTGTAACCATGGCTGATAACCCGGGTGGTTAATCGAATCCAATCACCTTGTGTTTGTACAGAAAGTGGGATTCCTTGTAACTGTATATCTGCGCCACCTGATCAATTTCAGCGTGATGACTAGGCTTCGGGTCATGCAGTTCACTGTAGAAGACACCTACTTCTTATACACTCAAGCTACAGACACAAAACTGATCTGTCCATTACATACAACCACTTAGGCCAACGAGCTGGCAACATTGCTACGACTCTAGGGGGAGTGACTAGTTTATAAAAAAAATCCCTGTGTTAGTAAAAAATATGGGTGTCATAATGTAGGTAGAATATGATAGTTAATATGAAACACATCAATGTCACTCTTACATTTTTCTTTAATTGACGTTAGCCTTATCAATACTAGTGATCTTACATACAGGGGGTTCATAATAGAAATTGATCTAGGTTTGAATACACAGAGGTTTACCCAACCATTGACAATGTGGCTACAGATACTATTTTTGTTATAATGGAATTACTTGTAATAGTTGAAATGATTATTTAAAATATCTTTTTCAGACACTCAAAATTTACCAACCCATATCGTTAAACCATTGCAACCAATACAATCTATCTCTACTCATATTTCTCAGCGGATGCCATCATTGCGGACGTGTGGCATGACCACGCCGGTCACTCATACCGCTTCTACGAGGACAACCTGGCCACTGCCGTCAGCGCCGCCCAGCGGTGTGCCGCGGAGGGAGCCCTCCTGGCCAGTCTCAACTCCCGAGAGGAAGCCGACTTTGTGGCCAGAACCGTTCTGCGCATGAGCGTAATGAGCGTCTTCATAGGGGGCACGGATGCTGATTCAGGTATGGAAGATCGTTAAGGGGTCGTGTCCTTTCCATTATATAAACACAACGGGGGCGGGGGGCAAGGGAATTAGTGGATTTCTAATGTATACCATGGTAAAGGTAGAGGGGTTTGAGATAATCTACAAAAACGTAAAAATGGATAGGACCTTATTGTGACGGGTACATTATGTTATGTTCGCTTCGATTGTAGCAGTCATATGTCTTAGATGATTGCCACTCGCGATGAGTTTCCTGGCTGGTAGTGAAGGCATCCAGCCTGTGATTATGTCTGCTTCGTTCCTCGATCAGTAGTAGTTCCTCATCTTATGGTAACTTAATCATAAAGTTGGCATGTAGGGTTCTTGTCTCCTTTTCTATTGATGTTCGGGACACAGACAGTATGACACGTGTAACTTCTATTCACAGAGAATGATGAGACTGATACTTTTGTATGGAATGACCATAATCTCACCTATCTATCATCACTCCATCCATTCTCTCTGTCACGCTCATTATAACTTTTAACCATGATGCATCGTTTTCTTTCAACCTTCTCCTTTCAACATTCATTTGCTGACACGGCATACTTCTTTTCACCACAAAAATAATATGGCATCCTACTCGCAACACCATAACACCTCAAGAAAACCTCGCCCCTACATATCCTCTCCCTTGTTATATCCCTATAACACAGAGGGTCGTTGGCGCTGGGCCGACGGTCAGCCGATGCCAGGCCCCGGTACGCCGGCCAGCCTCTGGTACCCCGGTCAGCCCGACGACGGCGCCTCTGGTGGCAGCGGGGAACACTGCAGTCTGTTCACCAGGTACAAGTTCTGGGCGTCTCCCAAGGTGTCGCTGGCGTCCTTCTACTGGGCCGACCACGCGTGTGGGGTCAACGCCAAGGACGTGCAAGGCTTTCTCTGCGAACGTGAGTATTTCATGCACCTAATGTTTGAAATCTATATTCATATTTTCCGTCAAATGAAGTCTAGTTTGCATATCTAGGTTAAAGGAGTTCCTCGTGGAGAGAAAATGTGTCATGTTTAATTGCACATCTCTAATTTGTAAGTACATGGTTTCTTTTTGTATATGCAATGCGTTCTAGATAATTATGCGTAAGTAGTATATGGAAACTTGGAATATTTAACGGCTACTACATTGCCATTTTACTATACTACTTACTATCCCAACAACGAATCAATGTGTCTAATCTAACATTTGTAAATACAGGCACCCTCCAGTGTGACTCCAGCCCCTGTCAGAACAACGCCACCTGTCGGTACGCCCCCAGCGAGAGTCGCGACCACACCGAGTTTGTGTGTGACTGTCGCCCTAACTTCTACGGATCCCGCTGCCAGACCGAGTGTAAGTAAATCCTTGACAATAGATTATTTATAATAGCAAGTGGCACTGACCAAGGAAAAAAAGAGAATTCATGTCTTCCCATTACCATTTGAACCAGCAGCTTCGAAATTTCGAGTCGAGCTTTTTTCTTACTACTTTCCTACCAGTTCCTGTAAATCTAACCCAAATTATAAGAGGTCAAACTAGTATGTATAGGATTATAGTATCCTTACGATTGGTCTACCATCCCAGTTATCACAAAAATTACAAGGGTTGGTGTCCCAATGAACCATGATAGAATGATACAGAATTTGGGATAACCTCTAGAGAGTTTTAGACCAATAGCGAAACATATATTATGAAGAAAGGCTATTTAGAAAAATGTAAACAATAAAGGAATTAAATTGATCTTGGAAACCATTTAGTCATTTACACCATTGTTCATTGGTGTGTTGTCGTTGGGTTTCCGGCCAGGCATTGTTGATAACATGTTAATATTTTATGACATTCTTGTGTTACTATTTATTACCATTTTAATTGCAGTGAAGCCGGGCGAGACGTGGACGGAGTGTGGCAGTACCTCTCTCTCCGGGCCCTCCGGTCAACTCACATCACCCCTCTACCCCCTGGAGTACCCCCCGAGGACCGACTGCTCCTGGACCATCCGGGTGGACGACGGGCACACTGTGGCCCTCAGGTATATACTATATCTAGTGTGTAAACGTTTGCCTTTTTAAAATGATACAAAATATACCGCACTATACCCATGCACTCGTCATAAAATCATACTACAGTTGATACAATCTTAAAGTATCTTTTATGGTAAAACTGGCAGTTAATAGTATTATGATTAAACACTTTTAAGGACTTCGTTGCTTTTGTTACTAGAATAAACCATCTGGAGCTGGAGGCCGGCAAGAACTGTGTGTTTGACTCTCTGACCCTGTACGACGGAGGAACAGGCCGAGAACCAGTGCTGCTGGGACCCATGTGTGGATCCCGCCAATTCACGTAAGTCATATTGAAGGCAAAGTGACCTAAAATATCTATATGACTTAAGATAACGACATCACATTTCATTGTTATTCAAGATCAGAGGACGTGTGCAATGTTATTTCCCCGGAGCTCAGGAACCAAAGACCAATTTGCCTACTAATAGAAAACTTAAATCGTACTCGATCCATTTCATGGCAACAAAGTTACTGCGATAAAATTCCAGTTTTACTTCATTAAATAAGAAACAGGATTTAAAGTCATCTGCACTTGATATATTCATCATAATTCAAAGATTTCAATATTTCAATAAGCTCATTTAGAATTATATCCTTATTCAGGAAGGACATATTCTCCTCCACAAACGAAGTTACACTAAAGTTTAAATCCGACGATACCGTGAATCTGGAAGGTTTCGACATTTCTTACAAAGAAAATGGTAAGTTCATCAAATTGATATAATCATAAAGGAATGAATCAACTAGACCCTAAATCTTCATTTCATGAATAGTTAAACCAAGAAATTATTAGACCTCGCATCTGCCCCATTTATGCTTGTCTTTCGCATTAAGCTTTGCACTCCTCCGATTAAAAATGTATTTATTTCATACGTTTAATCCCCACAGAGTGCAGCAGAGGACTGGGCGACTCTGGCTGCGGTACGGTGGGCAGGTTCAACTCCTCCTGTGGGCGGATCCAGGTGAGGCAGGAGTCGGTCCGCCCGGAGGGGGCGTGTGAGTGGGTCATCGACGTCCCACCTGGGGCCATCGTCAACCTCACCTTTAACGAGTTCTCCATACAGGACACAGGTATGTGAAACATCAGAATAACTATGTTGATTTCTTATACACTGTACTTAGCTTATATAAATGCTTATAGTAACGCTTATATAAACGTAGAACATTCATATGCAATGCTATAGTGCGTGCCAGTAGATAATATGTTGATGATAGTTGTGGATTAAGGCAAATGAAATAGGATATACATGATTGTGTACTTAATGAATTCAAATTCTACTTATCATTATAAAAAGAAGCTAATGACCTTCATGATGCATGGTAAGCCATACTTTAAAATTATGCACAATAGTTCAGTACTACATACAAATTCGAAGATCAATATAACCGGTAACCTATGTATCTTTCATGATAATGGAATAAGCACACACGTGACCTCTCATATTGTAATCTTAGCATATCTCAAACTGTTATACTCGTCTTTGCTTACCTCAGGTATGGGCTGTGGGGGAGGGGCTCTGGCCGTGTATGATGGCCCCGACGCCACCGCCCGCCTCCTAGGTCGGTACTGCGGCCTCCAGTTCCCCTGGTCCCTCCAGTCCTCCTCCAGCAGCCTCTACCTACGCCTGGAGGACATAGAGTGGGAGTCCAACATACATGTCATCTCTATGGAATATAACTCACTGGGTAAGAAACTATCATTATGCTCAATAATGTTTAATACCAAAGAAAAGAAAACGTGAAGTGAGTACTAAGACCTGTATTTCCTACCAATAATGCTACGTGTGTAATACAATGAAGGATCAAAATAAATTCATACTTCAAATACAATGCTTCCGCTAGTGTATAGCGCTGTTTCAGTATAAACTGTTTCTTCTCTACAACAGATGAGAAACAATGGCGTCGGACCGGGTCGGTCGTGAGTACAAGTGGTCCAGAGGGTACCCTGACCACTGAAGGCATTGACCCCACCATAGAGACTGACCACACCTCCTCCTACAAGTGGGTGGTCAAAGTGACCCCCGGCAGTAAGGTCAATCTCACCTGGATGGTCACCTCGGAACTTAATACAACGGTCAAGGTAATTGCCTACTGCATAGGTTACAAATCTGTATTTCATGCCTGTTTATAAACAGCACCCCGAAAGTAGAAATGTATGTCTATCCATTATGATGTAAAACAGCGAATTTTGAAAACTGTCTGGAACCATAAGCATGTGAAGTTATACTAACAAAACACATTTTATCATTTTCTCACATTGACGTTGGATCCAGTAGCTACTAATTAAATATAAACTCGACCATTACAGCTGTACAATAAACACACCGATAGAAAAATAACTTATCTAACCGACCTATGCAAATTATGATTCATAATTAATGGTCACCTCAGACCTCATTTGTTCCCCTGCCTCGTCCTAAAACATTTCCCAAAGCATTAGCACCCTATACCTTATAGTTTAGGCCGGAATAATTCTGCATGACGAAAATTACCTTTTGCCCCCAGATCTATGACGGGTCCCGGGAGGACTGCCACCTGGTGGTAGACACCTCCCACGCCCCCTACCGGCCGTCGGAGGAGGGCCACTTCCGGTCTACCTCCTTCAGCCTCCTTATCGTCGCCACCAAGGTCAAGGACGACGAGAGCTTCCGGTTCACCGCCTCTTACACAGAAGAAGGCAAGTTGGGGGAATTTAGTACTGTTTTGTGGATAGGAATAGTCGACAGTCGGCACTATTTATAGCCTGTCTACCATAATTCTCATGATTCATTGGATTGATGGTTTGCTTTTACATTATTCTACAGCGGACCGTTCCGCCGCATAACTAGGCTTAGGCTATACCTAATAGGCCTATGTAACTTATTGACATTGGGTAATTTATCAGTAGGGTTGGGATACAGGATTTTAGAAAGGGGGAGTTCTGCATAATAGGGTTAGTTATTACCCTACTTCTTCTAAAATGATGTCCTTTCGCATGTTGCTGCCTACATACTGAACTTTCTTCAGGTCTTACCAAGAACCAGGGAAATGGGTCATAACCAACCTGTCCATCTGGCTGCTGTTTTGATAAACTGCTTTCAAAAGGACCTGTGGGAACCAGCAAATTGGGTCATGACCCCATTTCTTAGTTCCAGCCTCATCCTCCATGGTGTAGTGGTTAAGACCCTCACCTCCAAACCCAAAGGTTGTGGATTCGAATCCTGGCAAAGCCACTTGTACTATTAAAAACACCATGCATTCACGCACACACATGTAACGCTTTTCTTCTCTTTATCAATCCCCACCAAAAAGGTGGTCGGGACCCCCTGAACCACCCTCCCGCATGGATTTGTCCCTGATCAGCATTTACAATTCTCAACACAGTGCAGTCAAAATGAAATATAAGCTAATATCTACTTACCCCACAGAGTGGCTGCCGGAGATGTCGGGGTGCTATCGGCCGGCCTACTCGGCGCTGACCTCCCGCCCGGAGACGGAGAACACCTTGGTCACCCCGCTAGAACCCGTAGTGCTGAGCGTCTCTGACCACCGCCTGGAGGACCAGCAGCCCGTCTATCCTGGAGGTAGGTGTCAATTAAAGAAAACCTTGCACATAATTTGTGACAAGCCTATTTTCTCATTATTTTGCTACTCTTGAGTATTCTAAAATTATTTCAAAAGGAAAAAATGGAAAAAGTCAAAATATTAGTGAGTTATAGAGGAAATACAGTAAAAATTCCCTAATTTCTGGGGTTACAGTTCTGTCCTTGCTACTTCATAATGAAGGGGAATCCCTTTCAAAATAACTTTGGAATCTCAGGTAACTGAATCAATTTAGGTGAGTAAAGGATCCAAGTATGTATAGCCTGCACATGGTTTAATAAAAAAAATGTAATACTACAGCAAAAAATCGTTTGTATAAACTTTTGAGAATTGGGGATTCCCTTTTTTAAAAGCTGGGGAATCCCAATTACAGTCCTTGTGACATCACAAATTAGGGGATTTCCCTTAAAAACCCATCAAAATGGACAAATATCAAAGTCCCACAACAGTGGCCACAACTGGAATATGCTTAAAATATTTCTAGCATCATTAGTTCTTGAACTTATTCCATGCACAAAGAATTTCATTGACAAATATCTATCCCTTGATTATGTGCTAGCTTTCCTTTAAGAATCAAACTGTCCTTATGATTTTGGGGTTCCAATAGTAATTGTTATCACGAGCCCTTCGGATCGGAGGAGGTTGTAAAGGGCATATTTCAAGCTTAATGGTTAATTATCATTGCTTCTTGGCATGGAATACCGATTCCGTAGATGATTATCATAATCTATCAACTGAATTTTAACTGACATTTGCGGGCAGGTTAAGCAGGTTTGGTGAGATTGCGCTATACTATCTATAAAGAGTATTAGGAGTCAATCTTTAAGATATATTGTGGCGATACACATTCCAAATTTATCACTAATTTTACTAAAGGAATGTACTGTAAATGGCGGATCCGCGGCGAGGCCGGCAGCCGGTTGTCCCTGCGCCTCCTGTCCCTCAACGTGCAGCCCCAGGACGCGGAGTGCAGTGTGGACGGACTGGTCATCTACTCCAGCTCCAGTACCCAGGGCACCAAGTATGGTAAGACTTAATGTAACATTAACAAAGCAATACTTTCCTATCCAGGCTTAAGTAAGATGTTTCCAATCTACTACAGTTATCTTGTATACTATATGAACAACTACCTAAATGTATTACATGTATAACTTTGTCATTTGGGGATATTTATAACTTTTCTGTTATTGAGTATGTTTATTGCAACTTCACATAGGCCTACTTAATACATCATGATATTCCAGTTGCGTCATGATACCGGTGCAAATTCAAAAGCATTAATAATGCAGTTAACACGTCTGTGGTTTTATAACAATGAATACAGTGATATGATCCGGAATCATGAAAAATAAATCGCCTACATCTTGTCTTGCAGGTCCTTTATGTGGTAGCAAAGACAGCCTGACCTCCACCACGATTGACCTGCCGACCTCCGACATGGTGGTCGTCTTCTACTCCTCCACGGTCAGCAGGCACCGGGAGGGAGGCGTCCTCCGGGCGCTGGTCACCACTCATCAAGGTACGGGTCTCATCCAGGTCATTCTGGTATATGACCTTTTCTAATCAAGGTTGAGGGCGTCAATGTTTTGGGGAACCTTCGATTAAGATAGAAGGATTTAACGTAAAGTGTATACATAAAGAAATATATGGCTACATTTAGTGCACTCCCAACCCCCTTCCCACAACTTCTGCATTGGAACCATAATATATTGTCCTTCTGTGGTTGTAGTAAGCCCTATTGGGGGAGTTCGAAAACTAGGAGTTCTTACTTTTTTGAACAGGAATATGAAGGGCTACTCTAAACTACTCTTAATGTGCCCAATTTTTTATATAGGTTCTATCCTTGAGGCACGGCATCACCTACTGCCTTATGATACACACATGGTTGGATTCAGGAGTTCCTGACATTAGGCTTAGGCCCCTACACCTTTTATCAAATGATGCAAGAGGGGGAAATGGACAATAGAAATATAATCATTCAACAGTTTAATCTCATTTGCATTTCAATAATCGTGCTCTTTCTTTCCAACAGACAACGACAGTGATTCTTGCAGGACTGACCAGCTGGGTGAAACAAAAAGTAAACTTGTCAAGTCATCTTGTGGTATCCTATTATCGCCCAATTTTCCCGGAAGTGTACCGCCGGAAGTGTGGACTTGGTTCATCGAGACGCCGCTAGGGGCTGAGGGCGGCCACCTGGAGGTGTATGTGTACTACGTGAGGGGACCAGCAGTACAGAGTACCAAGTGCTCCGAGTATTTCAAACGTAGGTCTACTTATCTGCTTATTAGTTTGGGGAAAACTCGAAAAAAAAATCATCAGATCATAGGTCGCAAGTGGTGTTAATGAGTTGTACAATGTCTATCTGAAATGAATATTTTTTGTGCTTTTATTTATTGAAAATCGAAAAATCGAAATGATAATGACTATGTCTAGGTAATGTCAAAAGGGAATATGATCAAGGGAAAACTGCTTAATCATTAGGCGTAATGCTTACAAAACAGTTTGCCTTATAAGGCAAATAGCGGCTTCTATTCTAATGTTTGAACAATATTCAAATATATACCTCACAGTTATACGTTGCCTATCATATTGGAACTATAGAGGCTACTCTATAATCTTCCTGCAATTCATTAATCTAATTGGTTCTTTTCAATACAGTATTTGAAGTCCCAAAAGACTCCAGCACGCTTCGACACTACGAGACCCAATTGCTTAAGTTGTGTGAAGACACAGATCTCTTCATACCAGAGAAAAAAATCCTGGTAGGTTTTACCAATGTTAAACGCTGACGAGGCAATCTTAACACCTCTTTGAAATACACTACGAATCGTGTTACCATTTAGAGATGAACACATTATTGACATGGTCAATAATTAAAGAATGTATGGAAAGGTTAAACTTAAACCCCTCTGGTCAGTTGGGATTACCTCCAATGTGGAATTGAGATATTACTGCATTTAGAGAAGAGGGGGATATTCGCATACGTGGAAGGGAATTGCATTAAAAAATCATTGATTTCGATAACGCAATGACGTATTACTTCTTTCCCGTTTAGTTGCCACCGTATCAGAAACTTGGCGTTGAGCTGAGCACTGCGACTAGTGCCCTCTACCAGAGATGGCAGTTTAAACTGGCTTATAAGACGGAAAAAATGGTGTCGCCCAAGCTAACAAAAAGTAAGTGAATTCAAACAAGGAAAAACTGTGCACACTATGCACACTGCAATTTTTCTGTTTTCTTGATTGATCAAACTACTCTAGAGGGCAACTTGTTTATGAAATTGTTTAACTGGTTAAAAAATGATACGTTAATGGTTTTGATTTAAAAAGGATGCAGCGAATATTGCATAATACTTATCATAATCTGCATAATCCAAAATTGCCCAGTGTTGAAGTATTTATTTTAATTTGCCACGGTGATGATGAAATAATTTTGCATTAAACCTATAAAAGCACGTTTTCTAATTACACAAACTTTTAGGCAGTACGGAGAAATGTCCGAGCGGCCACTACTACAGGAGTCACTGTTACAAACTCTACCAGTGGGCTCTGAGGCATTACGAGTCGAACGAGGGACGGTTCGACTTCGCCAAAACGTGGCAGCGGTCCCTGGACCAGTGTCACTCTGAAAACGGCACCCTGCTAACTATTAAAGATGAAGAAGAGGCCTACTTTATCAAGGTAATAATAATGTTTGCATTATACGGCGTCATCTATTAATTTGATATCCTTGGACATTATTTTACTGTCGAGGCTGTAACAGCGTAAAAATCGGATCAGATTCTTCAATCAATGTGCCCTTTAAATCGAAAACTACAATTCCCTTCTCATTTGTGTGTACAAACTGCCATAATAATAGATGGTTGTTTACTATTAATGTATCCCACGGGCAATTTTGAAGTTGCCCCCCCCCCCTCCGAATCTCTCTCCACGACAAAGAACAACTCTTTCATCACAGAACGTGGACAGCAGTGTTTGGATACATTCTAGTCACTGTGTGCCCACGCTTAGCTCCCCATGCCTTATTCAGCTCTAAAGAGTACATTCAATATTTACATGCCAATGACTGTGTATCATGATGTCCAAACTGTTGATTTCATTCACTTTTCACAACATAAAGAGTCAATATTTTGAGTATCGGTGAAATATTCTACTCATTGTCAGGTAATCAATTGTTTCATAAAATGAAGAGGTGAGCATACAACCTGAAAGTTTACTGAGAGTTTTTCAATATCATTAAACAAAATTCGTTTTACGACTTGCAGAAACGTTACCAGCATGCGACGACGAAATAGCACTGTCAACTATTTGATCACATAATTCACTTCATTGAAAATTCCATTTAGTTAGTAAGGATGCAAACAATCATGGAAACAATCCCTTGGTCGTTCTTTCGTGTAGATGAGATTTTAGGCTAAGATCTTATGTATTCGAGCGATTTACACCAATGTGTCATTTAGCTTTTTACCTGATTGAGAATGATATATTTTTCCAGTACATGCTGAGTCACGACTGGTTCTGGGACCCTATCGGCACCTTCCAGACCAACCATCGCCTCATCTTCCTCGGCCTTCACAACAGGGATTCCGACTACAAGTGGACGGACGGCACCAGTCTAGCGTAAGATATTATGAAGGATGTTATAGAATAAAATGTTTATCGACCAGTACAATTAGAATGATATAAGAGAAAAAAAACACAAGAAAAAGAATAAGCCCATCCCAGGTTATACCAACAACAAAGTTTACCATGAAATATCATCAAATTGCTTCCGCGCTTATTCCCTGAACTGATATGCACAATACAAAATTAACAAAAGCAATTTGGTTGACAGATTGATCCTAATAATTATTTCAAAATGTGAGCCTTCATTTTGGAATTTTCCCCATAGGATCCAATGGTAAAGCTTATCACTCCAACCCATAATGTCCAACCCTATTTTGCCCCAAAATACAGTATTTTGATTGGCTGGCAAACCTGTAAATCTGGCAATTGATAAAATTTAAGAAATTATACTATTTTAACAGTACTTTGGGATATAGAAAACCACAATTCTTGCTTATTTAAGTAACCTCAATTCTTGGCTTATATATCTATTTTGTCCAACCCTTGTCCAACCCCAGGATATGCCCAATGTGGGATGGGCTTATTGCACCCAAATATCTTTAATTGTTTTTTCCCGATTACATGCATAAATTATTTGATTATATACAAATGTCCTACCCTAGCGCCGTTTATTGCTCTTTCTTGAAAGTCCATGTTTTGTAATTGCTGTCGCATGATGAAAATTCTACAATACTTATATTTTTTAATGAATTCACTCAATATGTTTTTTAATTAATTCAATCAATAGCGTTTGATTCCCCCCATTTAGGTACTCTGACTGGTACTGGCCCCAGCCGGCCCTGTACACCCCTCCCGTCTACCCTGACACCGACCCGGCCACCACCGACCTCCTCCACACCAACCTGCCCCAGCCTACGGCCGACTCCGGGTCTCTGTGCACCGTGCTCCTACCCCTGTCCCCCCACGGCCCCCTCAACTGGGCCAAGGTGCCCTGTGACTACCCCTTCTCCCGGACCTCGGCCATCTGCAAGAGCCCCGCTGTCCGGATTACTGTGAGAGAAGGAGAAAATAAGGATACACAGAATGTGACACAGGGTAGGTGTAGATGTTATTTTCTTGTCCAACAACTTCCTAGTTTCTCATTTGAGATATATATTTGGAATGTAATACATGTACATGTCAATAAATATCGTGAATAAATATGTTAGATGAGGGTCAGTATATGCAGTTTGCAGTGATGGATGACTGATCTGATTCTAAATCCAAAACTAAAAATAAAGGAATCAGTTTGTTTATTTGACATCATAATTATGATGAATGGATTTCAAGCCTCAAAGACATCTAGATGACCTTCCTCTGCAATGCACCGATATGAATACTAAATTGAAGAAAATTTTTATTCTCTTGCATGAATCAATGGCTCTTGTCACCGCTTGACTTATTGTCATTCTATTGCTATATCAACCTAGATTAAAACGAAGTGCTTACATTCCAAAATTAACCTGCTTATCCGTTCAGATTGGCTTCAACTGTGCACCGTGCTCCGGTAAAGTTCCCGGTCTTCCATAGTTGAATAGAATCTCGTAAGACCCTCTCCCAGTAAGGAGAGTAGCTGTGACATCACCTGATTGATCGCCTATTGATCAGTTTGTCTACACTCTCCGTACACAGCCTTGGTATATACAGGCTGGAGGGCTCAGGCTATGTCAACCTGATAATGACATTAGGAAAGGCCTTGATATTGAGCCAGCAAGTAGAATAAACACAGTCTATCATCACTTGACCTTCCTAAACTGAGCTGGAGGAAAGAAGTGTACTCTCAGCTCTTTTATAGAATCTGCCCTACTTACTTATGTAAAGTATTAAGTGTATACTAATTGTTTAGGTTAATTTTCTGCTTAAGGTTAAGGTTGTTGAGGCAAAGTTTTTGTTTTCAGTTATCCTTGTCTGGTTTCAAAATAATTAACTTATCCTCTTTAAAAAATGATAATGTTGACATTATGATTTTAGACTTATTGAAGACTCAGATTGAAGATGCGTCTCCAACCAACAAACTGAGGGACATTGCCGCATTAGGATATCCAGGTAAAGAAAACCATACATAAATTCCCATTTTCATATGCTACTAGCATGTCGCGTATAGGCAGTGCCCTTTGAAGGATCATAGCAGTTACTATTTTATGTTTTTCTAAAGGCTCCAAGATAAAATCCAACCAATTGATATGGTTCTTTGTGTTTCCTTTTTATCAAGCATGTCCCAAAGGCTGGTTATCCACAAGAGGACATTGCCTCATGATGCATACAGACTACGCCGACCTGAGCAACTCGACCCGAGGTGATCATACTGGTGAGGACCTCTTACCATTGACCTACCCAAAGGCCGAGCAGGTCTGCAGCTCAGCCGGCGGAGAGGTCATGACCTTTGACCCAGATATGTTGAGTACTCTGAGGGAGCTGCTCAGAGCCTGGGGTCACTCTGAGGTCATGGGCGGCGTGTGGATGGGCAAGGATGAACAAAACTGTAGCGCCATTCAGGTACGGAATATTAGGAAAGAAGACATATTATACTATTTTTGTCAGTGTTCAGAGTACAGTCATATATAATTATATATAGGAATGGTTGTTGTCGAAAAACGTAACTGTAGCATTTGATATGACGAAGATTTCACCAACTTCATTCTAACAAGGTTTTCAATTAAGGAAAAAATGCTTTTCTTAACCACAGGACATAAGGTTATCAAAGAAGCATGCCAATGTTAGGGAAGCTCCAGTGTGTACACCGATAAACATATATGTTTATCAGCAATACGTCGGGTTCTAGTCCACATACACTTAAGTTTATCAGCAATATATATATATATATATATATATATATATATATATATATATATATATGAAAGCAAAGACTCATATATGTGGCGCATTTTTATGAAGAACCACCGCTTTACATTGGTGTAACTTTGAATCTGGTATGATTATTTCTAATCGGCACAGGTGAGCAGCGGTCATCAGCTGGAGATTACTCCAGACTTTACTCCAACCATCACTGACTGTGACCACCCTGATCGTCCTGTCTACAGTGTCCTATGCCAGACCTCAACCATAGGTAAACTGATGAATCTTATATCCCCTCCATGTCTACTATCTTTCAATACTTAACATTTCTATTTTGGTTTTGGTTTATCACGGGCTCGCCCGTCAACATATTCTCATCCAACTTTCTATATACTACTCTGCCATTTTTATATACTACTTTGCCATATTTCATATGCAACTGTGTCACTTTTTATATACTACTAGGTCACTCAACGTATGCTTCATCGCTGCATTTGAGATACTACTAGGACATTTTTAACCACTATTCATATGTCTTTTTTGCACTTTTCGGCCACTTGTCATTCATCTTGTGAATCATTTCATTACTTCAAAAATCTGTACACTAAAGCCCTGTTTCCACCAATCGATTTTACTACCGATTTCAGAATCGTGAGTGGGAATAATGGCATATCATAGATGTTACATATCATTAGAAAGGTCTTTCAATTCTCTTTCAAATGGTATGTAAGATATATAATCCTTTGCCATATTGCCAGTTAAAAGTAATAAATTACCAACAAATCGGCAGTAAAATCGGCTGGTGGAAACAGGGCTTTATACTCATACCCAGCAATTGTAACATGTGTTAACTTGTCACAGTGAGACGGGAGGTTTGCCGCAGGGACGAGTTCACGTGTCACAACCAGGTGTGTGTGTCGGTGGACAGTGTCTGTGACGGCACCGACGACTGCTTCGACGGCAGCGACGAGATCAACTGTGGTAGGCTTTTAAACAATATATAATTATTCAATCGTAGAAACACTGGTAGCATCAACGGAAGGGAGGCTTAATGTTTCGGTCATAAGAAGACATTCACGAGCTGGTTGAGATATTTAAAGGGGTGAGGCAGGAAATTTTGCGTCAGACCATCCTGGCCGAGAATTTCACGTTAGACATTGATATTTGGCCAAAAAGGCCCCCCCCCCCTTCCCTAAATCCACCACTGGATTTATGTAACACGCAAATATATATCTACAATTAGATATGGCAATTATAACTATGAGCACATATGACACTTGACAAATGTTACCATAATTTTCTCCTCTGTCATTTGACCAGACTGTGGGGCGGACTACTTTCGGTGCGCGGACGGAGATGGTTGTGTGCCAGTTTCTTTATTCTGCGACTTCACCCCGCATTGCAATGACAGGTCGGATGAACTCAATTGTGGTAAGTCGCTTATGTTTTGTAAATATCATGCTTTACCATGGGAAAATATAACGCTATTTTTTCATATATATACACAGTTCTGCATAAAACGATGGCTGTAAATAGCATTGAATAATAGCGAGGAGCAACGTTTGAATTTGGTCTCCAATTCCATAGTATGCGAAAGCTCCCTTATATCCTGAGCACATGTACTCCCTGAAATCATTGACATTTTAAGTTGTTAAATATTGTGTTACAGTGGTCGACAAGTGTACGGCGGGGCAGTTTACCTGTGATAACGGAGAGTGCATAGACCAGACCAAAGTGTGTGACTTTGTGGTGGACTGCGCCGACAGATCGGACGAGGTACCAGATACCTGTGGTGAGTTCTCTTTGTTAATTGTTGATAATTTCTACATTCTTTAAAAGTGATTGAATACTAGCATTATTTATACTAATGTGAAGATATCTATTTTCCGATGTGGTTTAATGTAAAGTAACTTTAGGAATCATTTGACTCTTGATTGTCAACAGTTTCATGGTAGTATTCAATCAATTGATGGTAAACTAGTATTATTGAGGATTCAAAAAACAGCTTGTATATTCTTTCTATTATGTCAGCAATAATGTAATACACATAATCATTATGTTGTAAATTACTCTGAAATGCCTCTTTGAAGTTGGTCAGTGCCGGGGCTTCCAGTGTTACTCCGGGCAGTGTCTGAGGGGGGACCTACAGGAGGACCTGGTGGCCGACTGTGCCGGGCTCCAGAGGGAGGACGAGATCGACAGAGAAAGTGAGTTGACCGCTTCTGAATCGGACAGCATCCTGTGACGATGCATTTCCATTTGATCTGAAATTTCCCATTATTAGGAGAACATGTTTCTGACGTTCTCATGGGTTGCAACATAGTTATATCTATTATAACATCAGTCAACCCTTAAGTACATTCGTCAATTTCTCTGGAAATGAATGTTTTCGTTGTTGGCATTTGCCGCAGTGTACACCAATGTAGGGGATAAGTAAGGTTTAGTAACAAAGAGAATTTCCTTCCTGTGAAGTGTATCCAGCGCTGTACGACAGCCCTGGTCATCACAAGTGTTATATATAGGCCTATATTATTTGATATAATCAAATGAGACAGCCCAAATTGTGATTTTGTTAGTGAGATCTATATATATTTACCTGTACTGTTTCGCTCACTATGGTAAGTTGCGATGGAAACAGCCTCACTAAAGGATATGATACATCACAGAAACTCCAGCCTGGTCTCCGGGTCAGGTAATATATTAGAGTCCAAATGGTTTTGCTTTTGTAGCATAAGTACACACATGAAAACGCTTTGCCTTTTGAAAATTATTTTGTAATTTTCTATTTGTTGCCACTTTGCGAGGCCTCATGCTTTGTTCTTCACTAAGACAAACTGCATAGAATCAATACCTGGTGCCTTAGATTGTCGTTTGTATGATTATTTCATTTGCTGGTAATATATGCTAGAACATCAATTCCTAGTTGTCACTGTTTCTGGCTTATCTTGTCGCTTGATTTGGCCAGGAATATTGCTATGGTAGAATTGCTTTGCTTGGACACTAGTTGACATGACGACATTGATACCATCTAGATGTAATTATGGGAACTCTAGGTGTACAATATTGCGATTAAAGTGAAATTATGTCCTTACACATTTAAACAGAAGTACTCATTGATAATATTGCTGTGTACGCAGCAAGTGTAATACACGGCATCTTAGATAACATATACGTACAATAATAAAGTCAATAACAGTTTCCACTGGACGAGTTCAGGCTCAATTCAATAGCATTTTACTAATTCTTGATATGAATTTGA
Organism: Lepidonotus clava; assembly: GCA_936440205.1. Lineage (NCBI taxonomy): Eukaryota > Metazoa > Annelida > Polychaeta > Phyllodocida > Polynoidae > Lepidonotus > Lepidonotus clava. The sequence continues at coordinate 30,758,052 of OW387135.1, forward strand.
ATGGATGCAAAGATCCATATGTTACTTTCTTTGTCGTAGTATGTTCATATGTTATTCTTGCGCCCATCCAGATGGGCAGTCTGGGGTGTTGTCGATCGTCAGCGAGGGTCAGAGGCTGGCCGACAACCACACCCAGGATGGAGCCATGAGCTGCTCGGACCCCCTCCAGGTGGCCTGCCGGGAGGGAGAGCCCCGCTGCTACCCGCGAGCTGCTCTCTGCGTCTACGACACGGCCGTCGTCGACCCTATAAACGACCTGAGCGTCATGACCTCCTGCAGGAACGGCCACCACCTCAGGACCAACTGTGGTCAGTATTATTAATAGGATAGTTTTAATGAGTACATGTCCTTGTGGTGTTATTGTGTTACTCTGTTGAGGATATTGAATAGAAGACTTAATCCTACATTCCACTTGCCGATTTTTATATGAAAATAGACATGTTATTTACCATTGGGAAGGTTCTATAGTTCCCTTTCAAATGTTTCATAGGGTGTATGGTTCTCTGCAATGTTTCCTGGACAAAAATCACAGAAATACGAAATCGGTGGCATCAAATTCGGCCTGTGGATCCAAACTTTAAGATGAATTCTAAAGTTTAATCCAATATCTTTGGATTGTTGATAATCCAATTCTCAAAATCTATTGTCTGTCTGATATGAACATTATTTTTTCATCGTTTTAGCCTCATGCTAATTGAATAGCTACATTTCTTTCAGACGTTGCTGACTGCCCTGGCATGTTCCGCTGCCCCGACAGTTACTGTGTCCCCTACACCAAGGTGTGTGACGGCATCAGGGACTGTCCGCGGGGACACGACGAGGCCTCCTGTCATAACTACACCTGCCCAGGTAAACAAGGCACTGGTTCTCTATTCACAACTTATATTATCCTGCATGAACTATCGATACAATTTATATGTTATCACAACCTTGAATTTCGACTTGGGTTGTCCCATGGACAAGTTTCTTGACGACTAACTAGTTTCTTTTAGTTCAGACTTTTCCCATTTCTTCTATAGCTGTCCTAGTACTTCTGTCTTGGTATAATGTACTTGTGTCACATAATTTGTATTGAATTTTGTGGGTTTTTCCTTATTCAGGGATGTTGCATTGTAAAGGAGAGAGTTTCTGTGTTCCCCACGACAAGGTGTGTGACGGTGAGGTGAACTGCCCCCTGCATGGAGAGGATGAGAAGTACTGCGGTCTTAAAGGTGAGTGTATGTGCAAAAACACACTGTACAGCTTTATAGCCAGGTTATAGCTAATTCCTGCAGGCATGTTATTATGTTAGTTTAGAACTTTCAATGGGAATGCATCTCTGAAATATGAGAGATGGCCCTTATAGCAGGTCATATTGAGGCCTCAGCAACATATCTGCAGTCGTTATCTATTGTAATTGTATTAGACGCGACTGGTGTTTGCCTGTTAGAATTTTTTAAGATTGAAGGCAAATGCCGTAAAATGTCCAACTTTCTTTTTAAGATGTGGCATGTGTGGATGGCTGCAACTGCACCGGTAATGTAGTCACTTGCACTGACGTGGGTCTGACGTCACTACCAGAGCCGGACAAGACGTTATCAGTAACACGGAGTCTGCGCGCGCTGCTGCTGTCCGGAAACCGCCTCACTCTGACGTCACGGACGCTGGTCCGGCTTCATTGGTTGGGCCGCTTAGACCTCAGCAGGAACCAGCTACAGGAACTTCCGGCTGCTATGTTTAATGACCTCAAGAACCTGTTTGAACTTGACCTCAGCTTCAACCGGATCCACACTTTGGACGGTGAGGTGTTCACCACTCTGGTGTCCTTGAGGGTACTCAATCTCCATGGCAACCAGCTGACTACTCTACGTATCGACACCCTGGGTTCTCTTACAAGCCTGTCTCACCTGATTCTGACCGGGAATAAACTCTCGGATGTGTCCCAAGATGCATTTGATGGACTCCAAGCCCTGGACACCATTAACACGGACGCTTACAAGTTTTGCTGCATCGCCAAGCACGTGAAGAACTGTACCCCGGAGCCAGATGAGTTCTCGTCGTGTGAAGACCTCATGTCTAACTCGGCCTTACAGGTTAGTGACTCTGTGTTATTCTGACATACTCTACTCTTACCATTACCTTATCCTACAACATATCTTTTACATAAGATATTCTGATATTCTGTCAGAATTTGCAGATTGAAATCGGTTCTTCAGAAAGGATTTTATCAAGTTTTGTACGATTGGTAGCCCTATGTTAAGGATATGGGCCTATAAATTCAATTGACACTATCATGAAATGACAATAATTAGTTCGCAATATGCATTAAAGTCAGTAGCTACTTACCATAATGTTGCATTAGCAAATGCATAGAAATGAAGATCTTCCACATACTCTTTCCGTGACCACTATAACATTTATAATTGTAAATGATCCATGTTGACAGCACCCTGTGACCGCCAGCAATAATTCCGTACCCCTCCTCCCCTCAGGTGAGCATCTGGGTGCTGGGGGTGCTCGCCCTGGTCGGCAACCTGTTCGTCATGATCTGGCGCCTCAACACGGACAGAACACGCATCTCCTCCTTCTTCATCATCAACCTGGGCTGCTCGGACCTGCTCATGGGGGTGTACCTCCTGATCATCGCCTCAGTGGACGTCTTCTACAGGGGCCGCTACATCCTTCACGCCGACGCCTGGCGCTCCAGTGCGCTGTGTAAGGCGGCAGGGGTGGTGGCCATGGTGTCCAGTGAGGTGTCTGTCTTTATGCTGACCGCCATCACCGCTGACCGATTCGTCAACTTTGTGTTCCCGCTGCGGGCCAACAAGTTCCGCCTGGCGCACGCCCGGAGCGTGGCGGTGGTGGGCTGGGTGGTGTGTATCGGTATCAGTGTGGTGCCCGCCCTTGGACTGCCGTATTTCGGAGATGCCTTCTTTGGGAGGACAGGTGAGTGGTGTAATGCTAAAATGTGCAGTTTTGTAACTTCAATAATGGCAGGTGATTTGGTGTGCCTTGTATCATAAAACACATCTTTATCAAAATCCATTAGATTGCAATCGAAGAGGTCGGTAATGTACTCATTTAGCTTATAGGCTAAAATTACAAATTTGATTTCAACACAAGGAGACAATTTTGAATTTTTGCAAAGAATTACTGTGATGTGTTGCTTATCTTTATACAAAAATCTACACAGCCAAAGATATAACGTTATTGTAACGAGGCAGAACGTCAAAAAAACTTATTTTTACGTCGCTCCTCGGCTGGGTACTTGCAAAGAGAAATACGTTATCAAAACAAGATGAAGATCATTTGTGATAGTATTCAAACTTAATATATTTGTTAATTTTGCTGGTGATCTACTGATTAGCATGCTGGCATTGCACGCAGCTGGCCCGGGTTCGATCCTGGGTGCTGATGGTTAGACCATTCCACCCTCTGGCGTTTCCAACCCCATAGATTCGGTCATGACAATTCTGCGGTCAAAACCAGAGTTGGTCTCGATATAGCTGAAAAAGTGCTGAGTAAACCTTTAAACTCCAACACATCATCATCATATTCGTTAATTTTCACGTACAGGGGTATGCCTACCGTTCCACCTGAGTGACGAGCGCCTCCCCGGCTGGGAGTACTCCGTCTTCATCTTCCTCGTCCTCAACTTCGTCTCCTTCGTCGCCATCTTCATTGGGTTTGTTGTCTATATCTATTCACTACATAGTGTTATGCCATGTAGAACTAGACATGACGATTGAAGTAGAAGTAATGATAGGACATCTGTCGGTCGGAAGATTCTACCGTGTATAATCTTGTGCATGTATAAATCGATATTATTGGAGTCGACACATTGGTATTCGGTAAAAATCTATATCACATCATTACGGACTGCATATTTAATTACTAGCTAATTTGATTTATTTCTCTCCCCCCCCCCCACCTGTCATAGGTACGTGACCATCTTCTTCGTGGTGTCCCGCTCCTCCAGGGCGGTGCAGTCCACCTCCTCCCTGGACGAGTACTCCCTGGCCAAGAAACTGGCCCTCATCGTCGGCACTGACCTCGCCTGCTGGGTGAGTGCCAATTTAACTTCCATAAGTAAAAAGTTCTATTTAATATGTAATAGCTGCATCATTTGTATGGTAGACAGTACAATATTTAGTAAGTGTACTCTACCTTGATTCCGAATGGTGAAGCTCCTGATCCAGTATTATTATGACATCTATTAAATGGTTCAGTTGCCTTTTCCAAATACTTAACTTGATGCCTGTGTAAGACGTGATAAAAAGCAAAAAGTATTTGCCTTTGTGTCTGTGTAGGGCGTGGCAAAAACCACGAAAAAAATTACCTTGATGTCTGTTCACAATTTTTATTGATACTGTGTAAATGTGACCTCGTTAGAAAGTGACCAGAGAAATGTGCTTACACCAATAACTGTAAAAACCTTATAATCACTTCTTCTGTGCCTAGTATTTCCTCAGGAACAAAACCTTAGCTGCTTTGTGTCAAGTAATACGTACTGCACATTCCTGCTTATTCAAAACCGTATTTGATTCATTCATGTACTGCTCCCCCTCCTCCAGGTGCCGATAATCCTGATCGGCTTCGCGGCGCTGGCCGGGGCCCAGGTGCCCCCTCAGGTGGCGGCCTGGGTGGCTGTGTTTGTCCTGCCCCTCAACTCGGCCGTCAACCCCCTCCTCTACACCGTCTCCGCCATCGACTTCTCCAGGTCAGTACTTACTGTACACTCCTTGAATGCAAAACTTAAGGGGTAAACCCATTGAGTGGTGCCACTGACATTCGGGTTGAATTTGAGATAGCTAGCGACTAAAATCTAACATTGTCAGATAGTTTCCAAGCGAATAAAAATCTTTCGATCGATTTCTAGTTGCATCCCAATAGGAAGACAATTTCTGGTCTTTCTCGATGATATCTGGTTATTTTCGATAATCTCTGGGTCGTGTCTTTTGAATGACTAGATTTTACCAGAATTATAATTGAATCGCTCAATGGGAATTCTCCTTCTCCTTCTCAGAGACATAAAGCAGCTTTTCAAATGAAACAACTAAACAAAACGTGTATAGGCCATGCCTCATTGATATGCTTACTATGCACGAGAAAGAAGAAAATAAAGGCAAATTGTATACATTGGAAAAGATGCTCAAGTGACGTCATTCAACCTTATACATGTTCCTTTTTTCAATTTCAAGGATTTTCCGGAGAAAGACACAAAAGAACGTTTCCATTGGACAAACTTCGGTCAGCGTGGTGTCAACCAAAAACTAGCGTGAAGGACTGACAATTGCTCGGGACATGTGGTTATACAAAGATTCCCCAATGACGTTGGTAGCTTCACGACTTGGTGGACCCCTACTGCAATAGATATATACCTGGTTAAGTCATCACAGTGTAGTATAATGTCCAAGTAATACGTTAACACAGTCAGAGTTGTTTGTAAACATTGTTGATCTGACAAAGGGATAGCAACAGCTGCCCGGCACACCTGCGCGTGAGTTATTGATATCTGATCACGGGTGCATAGTGTACCATATATCCAAGTGTCCAGGGAGCAATTCTTTCAAGGGATGCAAATTTACGAAATTATACCTTGATTTGTCAATAACGGCAAGAAACTATAAATTCAGTGGATATTTATAAATTTGCAACTGCCAATACAGTTTTATACGGTGTCTGCATGGTTGAAAATAGAAAAAAATACATATCACTTTCACATATCATTTAGAGTGAACACAATGATACAATTCTTGTTATACCTGTGCTAGTCAACACCTATTGGTAGCTAGTCTTTTGTTGGTGTCTGTGTCTATTCATATAAGGATATTAAGTGAAAACGTACTCACATTTAACGTGACAATAAAAATTAATGAGCCGCACCTGGCTTCAATTAGCCCTAAGTCGGAATACCAAACATTGAAAAAAAAAGAGATTTTCTATTCTTGTAATCTGTCAGGATGCCTCGGTGCACTTACCTGTATATAAAGAATTTATGTACAAGATAACTAAAGATAAAACAGTGAACAACAAGTTCAAAATATTAAAAAAACTGAGGTATAGTTTATCTTCAATTGAAGGCTCGCTACGGCACATACGAAGCCTTGTTACATTCTAATGCAAAAGAAAACACTTTTCTTAAGATCATGATATTTATTGTTATAGTAATATACTTAGTAAACCTACATAAAAGCCTAACTATTATTATACACATACATAAACCGGTGAAGATAGAAAGAAGGTCGTCGTAGTTGGTACCTACCTTTATGGACCTTGTGCAGACAGGGTCACACGACTACCTTTTGGTGATCACAATGTGATCGCCGTGACTGGATGGTTACATGTAGGATCTTTCAATTGTATCCAAGAAATATGAATTAGGAATAACGAGGATTGTTGATTATGTTTCCTTGAGTTTGTTGAGAAAAGTTTGGCCTAAATCTTGTTTAAAGATTTTTATGAATATGAATAATAAATGTTCTCAATTGTCCACCAACATGACGGCTGGCCAATTTAAGGAGATGTGACTTCATCTGCACAACGTCTATAGCTATAGGAGACTTGATTATTTTTAGGGTCTTTTTTATAATTATATCCACAACATTGTTTATCTTGTATACATTTCCATGGTGCTGTGTAAATTGTGTTCAGGTTTTTGGGAGTCCCTTGTTATATCTTTATAGTATTCTAGCTATTGGTTTTGACTCTCTCAATCAGTCATGTCTTTAGTTTTTAATGATGGGTTATGCAATATCATGTTCAGCAGTTGAAGGGCAATGTGTTTCAATTGTTGTTAAAAGGGAAAGTGTGAGACGTGGGTTACATAACCATTACCTGAGCCAATTAACCTTCATCCCTTCACATCTAGGCCTTCACCGTCACCTGCAGGTGGGCAGGTCTTGATGGGTGAGTGATAGGTCACTTAGTTCTAGATGCATGTCAGTGTGCACATGGACATTGCAGAAGCTCTTTCCTAAACCCCTCCCCCAGCTGTGTGTGGCATTAGCGTAGTGGTGGTGGTCAGAACTCATAGCCCAGAGAGCATATTGTTGACAGGGAAGATGTGCTTAGGGGAGGGGGGTTGTGCTTGTGGTAATAGGTTTGAATACTTTTGTTACCAGTTTTAGTTTATTGAGGGATGACCATTGCTCATGCATGAGTGAAACTTTGTATCTATTCTACTTCCTGTTGTGCTAATTATTGTTACCTATTACATAATTGATTTTATAATCATTTACCATAGAAATTGGATGTTATTGTTATCTTTATGAAATTGAAAGGAAGTTATCTTACAATAATAATGACTTTCAATGGATGACAACACAAATTATCATATACTCGTGACATTGTTGCATATTTTATTGCATACAGTTAAGTTATTTTGTATATCATTGTTTTTATTGTACTTCTGTTGTTGAATCAATAAAAGTTTGGTAAATTATTACACAAATGCAATACCATGTTCTATTTTCTTTTCTATATGTACATAATAATTATTATAAGTGTCTCCATATGAATTATATCATCAGTAGACAGCAAATTGTTCAAAAATATCTAATCAGCAGTATTCTGTAAATTGGCTGTATTTAGACTAAACCTATCATGTAAAATGTGAACTATATTATAATCAGTGTATACTCCTGATACACTGGCATGTTACAAATAAGGTCGAGTGTGTCCCTTATGCCAGTAATTAATATAGGAATAAGAGATAATAACAATAACGTTCCGTGAAGTACCTTATAATATATGCATAACCTTAAGAAGCGGTCTTATCCTCCGTACACTAGAGAAATAGGCTATGTCCACTGACATTACATCAACGATAACAACAGCTAATGTTATGTTTTACTTTTTGGGGGTGTTTGAATAATACCGTTATGCTTTTTAATGAATTTGGAGAATAGACACGTTCAGTGGATTCAGCTTTTTGAAAGGTTGGGGGAGTGCTAACAGAAGGGGGGACGCAACCCATTTTCCAGAATTTTACATAAAAAAAACTATTTTTTGCAAAAAGGCGCCACTATGCCCCCATCCGAATCCGCCACTGACGTTTCTTATTAGTTGATGGCCTTGGTTTATGCAGTAAACATGCCGCAGGGCAACATCGGTATCCCAACAAATACGGGATGGCATTATGTAACTGACTATAGTCCTACCACTTATCCCGAACGTTATTGGAATCACAGAAAATTATGTAAATATTCAATATCCAAGATGATGAATTGGTATAAATATGAACTCTATAAAACCTAAGCTGCAGTCGCATCATCCAATGGATTATCTCCTCGCTTTAAGTCAGTTTGTGGGCGACCGTGTGGCAGAGATGTTGCCCTCCGGACGCGAACGTCTCGTTGTAACTCCTTCCGGTGCCTCACTTTTGCCTCCATGAGTCTTTTCACCCATTCCTTCCGGAATCTCAAAAAATCTTCCTCAAATGTTTTTATTTCTGTAAACTGACGCTCTAGGATAGGCCGCAATTGCTGACCGTGCGTTTGAGGTGACGATGAGGTGGTGGCGTTAGTTTGTCTATGGGGGATATTATCAAGAGTATCTAGGGCATTAAGGCAAGGATCTTCAAACCCACCATTGGTAAATGATTCTGGAACGTAGCATGATCCACTATTGGATGAAGATTTGCAGCTTTTTGAACGAAGGTGAATTTTGCTTGACTTGACATTCTTCTTGGAGCGTCGTTTGGTCGTGTTCTTTCTGGGAAGGGGATACTTGTTTTTGGGTCTGGTGAAAAGTGTAACAGTAGAACCTGGTGCGTGTCTCAGGTTCAACGTTTTAGCGTCGTCCACTTTTTTACCATGCAGTGCCTCCTTTAAAACTATAAAACACAATAGATAATCACATTAGATAACTATAGTGTCCCGACAATCAAATTGTAAGAGTAATCAAACTGGTAATATGTAAGAAAGCCTTTTACCTTGGAACAGTAACGACGTGTTCAACTGTTAGAAATTATTGATAATTTATTGATAATTATATAATATCTGTGTATGTATATATGTATATTGATTTTTCTTAGTATGTGATTTCTCTTGGAAATGTCTATGGTTACAGTCCTACTCATCAAAGGATTAGGGTCCCTTGGGATGCTCATGTGGCGCTCAATGGTTGAACAAATATCAAAGGTCTTAAATATATGCTGTGCAGTCCATCACAACACTAATATTTCAATGATAAGTTTCAAAATATCATCGTCCCTGGGTGGGCTCGAACCACCAACCTTTAGATTAACAGTCTAACGCGCTAGCCGATTGCGCCACAGAGACGGCTGGGGCGGTAGTCACATGATCTTAATTATTTTTCGGTCATTCAATCATTCTTTCATGTACCATGATATCATGAACTATTTTTACATGTTCTACACCTGAGGTAGACTTACCATTCTGACATGTAAATAATATAGATGAGATACATGGTGATACACACGAAGATGGACACATAGGCCTAATATCTGCTTTTCACGTTATGAACTCACCTTTCCGACGACGGTGCTTTGGTGTCCAACATGCAAATTGCCAAACGACGAAGATCAGGAAGATGACCACCCAAATGGCCAGCCCGTAGAAGACGTAGGTCACAGTCTCGGGCTGGAACAAGTCCTGGGACTTGGCGAGGCTCTTTGCCGTCCGCACCTGGGGACATTAAGTGACAGAGGACGACGCCAATAACACCTAGAGAGGCCTGCTTCAAACAGTGTTGGGAATCAATGGAATGAGCATGGTAAGTAGCTAGGGTGTTTTCGACAATAAGGCCAGTCACTTTGATGAAGAAAACGTTATGGGGCCAGGTCTGGGATTAGAACTTGATGATGTTGAAACAAGGTTCTAAAAGAGATTAAAGTATATCAGGGCTTTAGACCTACGCATGCTATAATATGGGTAATATGGCACTACTATCACGGTGATACTATAGCCATGAAAACAGTACATGAACATATTGGCTACGAATACGCATGTAAGTTATAACAATTCTCGTCATTGAAGTGTACGGGGGCGCCACGAACCCGTCATTGGGTGGGTGTAAGTAGTATATGGAAAAAGAAAATGTATCAGTTTTGCAGACATAATTTATTATTGACCCTAGTCAGAAGTTTTCCCAGCGGCAATAGTAGACCTACACATTCATATAAAACTCAATGATGGTTTCCACATGTACAATGTAGGCCTATACCAATGGGCACACTAATAATAATTATCATACCCAAATATACATACATACATTGGGAAATAGACAGAAATATCCACAAAACCATTTAGGATAGCTGGAAAAACGTTGCTGGCCAAAATAAAGTATTTTTTGTTAAAGCACTTTGCAAACCCTCCAAATAACTAGCTCTCTTACCGTTAGCGGGGGCACGTGATCAGCCAGTTTTGTCACATGACGTAGTCGGTTCTCGGCCAAGTAGGTGGACACACACCTCCGGAGTGCCGTGTTAGCATTCCGCATAACGAAACCGTGCGAGATGGGGAAGGGGTAGATCTGGTCCAGCAGGTAATTATCCTGGGCAACGTTATGGAATTTATGATTAAAAACAGTTCTCTCTAGCAGAAGATATGTTAATTACCAGACGTCACATTGAACAGTTGAATGGTTGATGTATGTACATACTTTAGGCACATGGCATAAAGTATGTAGTAATGATTATGCATAGGAAATATATACATGTGTATTTGATTAAACTTGAACAAATGTAATTGAGCCATTTTTTAACCAGTTTTATCATACCGGCATTCTTTTCAAATTTGGTCACTGTAAATCTATATATAGATTGGTGAGAAACAATTAACACTTATCTGATATAACCTTGAGGAAAGAATTAGGTTAAATGTCCAGCAATCAGGAAAATGATCATAAATGTAACAGATAATTGCATCTAACCTAAAACAAAATTCCATTGGGAAAGCCATGTGTGTGTGCACATGTGTGTGTAAGTGTATGTACGTGTATGCCTGTATCTGTGTGTGTGTCTGTACGTGTGTGTGTGTGTGTACCTCTGTGTGTTGGGGAGAAGAGTAAATCCCTACCTGCAGGAGGTGCTGGTTGAAGGCAAACACATACTGGTCGACGATGGCGGCCTGGGTAACCCGCTCGTCCATACTGGTCACCAACTCCTCAAAACTACCCGCCGCTTACAGGAGAAACACAGGGAACCGTTAACTCGGACAAATAGAGAGGTTTCTAGTAGAATCGGAACATTTTGCATTTCGTAACATGTTTTCTTCATTTTGAAAGAACTAATTCATAGCATTAATACAAAAATACATTGAAAAGAAAAGCCACATGAAGGAAGCCGGACATATGGGCCCTTTTATTGACATTCAAAACTTCAGAAATGCATTAGGTCACACATATACACATGGCCAGGCTCTATGTGACTTTTCCAAATATTGCCTGAATACTTGGCCAAAGTGAAACCAAAGAATGCGAGATTTGTACAAACAAAGGGTGATTTCATTGAGTCATTTTCTAGGCTAATCCAGAAATGATGATTATTAAGGAAAAATGCACTTCTCTCAGTTTATTATTTAACTATCGTTGCTGACACCTTTTCTGGTCAATATAGTTTGTAGCTATATTATTTTTAGTGTCAGTGTGAGATTGAAGGTCAGTTGAACTTGAAAGATTTCAAAGCTATTTGTAGCTAGTTTTCAGATCCTTGATGGCAGTCTTGACATTGACTGTAAAATGGATACCTTTGGAATGGCAGTTGTAAAGGCTATCTTGGCCAAAGTACTGTGGAACTATTCATGGTAAAGAAAAAATTGGGACAAACATACTGGAATGCTAGAATGGACCAACTGGTTCCGTAGTGTAGTGGTTATCACGTTCGCCTAACACGCGAAAGGTCCTGGGTGCAGAAAAGCATGAGGTCACACAAGGTCAGTCTCCAGGTGACCTTTTCCTAGTATTGCTGGGTTAATTGGCCAGTGAAACCAAAGTTACAAAGAATGGGAGATTCGGGCAAACGAAGGAGGATTTCATTGAATTCTTTCCAAGGCTAATCCAATAATAATGGTTATTATGGAAAAAATGCTCTTCTGTCAGTTTTAAGAAAGTGCTCCCAGATCAAGACTATAATAATGTCAGTATTAGATTGAAGGTCAGTTTAATGTTAACTGATGAGTGACAAATTAAGGGTTCACCAAACTTCAAGGAAAAGAAATGCAGAAGCATATTGGAACGGGAGATGGGACCGAGGGGTTCTGTAGTGTAGTGGTTGTCATATTTGTGAAAGGTACAGAAACAATAGCTGACCAATAAGGTCAGAATGCAGTCACCTGGTTCCGTAGTGTAGTGGTTATCACGTTCGCCTCACACGCGAAAGGTCCTGGGTTCGAAACCCGGCGGAACCTACAGGCAGGGCTTTTTTGTGACCTGCTTTGTGACATGATCTGTCCATTTGTAGGTAGTTTTCAGATGCTTGATGGCAGTCTTGACCTTGACTGCAAAATGGACCCCTTTGGAATGGCAGTTGTAAAGGCTATCTTGGCCAAAGTACTGTGGAACTATTCAAGGTAAAACAATGATTGGGAGAGACATACTGGAATGGGACAGTGGGCCAACTGGTTCCGTAGTGTAGTGGTTATCACATTCGCCTAACACGCGAAAGGTCCTGGGTTCGAAACCCGGCGGAACCTAGCCATTGTGTTGTTTTCTATTAAAGCTTCAGAAAAGCATTAAATAAGACTCCAGCTGGGTGAGTTTTGCCTAGTTTTGCTAGAAAAGTTGGTCGAAGTGAAACCAAAGTTTCAAAGAATTGGCAAACAAAGGATGATTTCATTGAGACATTTTCGAGGCTAATTCAGTAACATTGATGGTTATCAAGGAAAAATGCCCTTCTCTCTGGTTTCAAAAACCCCTGATATATCAAGACCAGAAAAGGTGTCAGTCACCTGGTTCCGTAGTGTAGTGGTTATCACGTTCGCCTCACACGCGAAAGGTCCTGGGTGCGGAACCTACAGGCAGGGTTTTTTTGTGACCTGCTTTATGACATGATCTGTCTATTTGTAGCTAGTTTTCAGATCCTTGATGGCAGTCTTGACATTGACTGTAAAATGGATACCTTTGGAATGGCAGTTGTAAAGGCTATCTTGGCCAAAGTACTGTGGAACTATTCATGGTAAAGAAAAAATTGGGACAAACATACTGGAATGCTAGAATGGACCAACTGGTTCCGTAGTGTAGTGGTTATCACGTACGCCTAACACGCGAAAGGTCCTTGGTTCGAAACCCGGCGGAACCTAGCAGTTGCATTGTTTTATAGCTGCAGAAAAGCATGAGGTCACACAAGGTCAGTCTCCAGGTGACTTTTTCCTAGTATTGCTGGGTTAATTGGCCAGTGAAACCAAAGTTACAAAGGATGTGAGATTCGGGCAAACAAAGGAGGATTTCATTGAATTCTTTCCAAGGCTAATCCAATAATAATGGTTATTATGGAAAAAATGCTCTTCTGTCAGTTTTAAGAAAGTGCTCCCAGATCAAGACTATAATAATGTCAGTATTAGATTGAAGGTCAGTTTAATGTTAACTGATGAGTGACAAATTATGGGTTCACCAAACTTCAAGGAAAAGAAATGCAGAAGCATATTGGAACGGGAGATGGGACCGAGGGGTTCTGTAGTGTAGTGGTTGTCATATTTGTGAAAGGTCCTGGGTTCGAAACACGGCAGAACCTAGCAGTTGTGTTGTTTTCCATTAAGTTTACCACATTGGAGGTATCTAATCAAATGTGATATAACATGTTCGGATTACTGGCACCAAAGTTGGAACGCTCATAATTAATGGGATTGTGCAATGAGCAATATGTTTTATGTTGAACAATTTTTTATGATAAGAGGGGGGACCCTGACTGGTTGCGACCTTCCCTGATTGATTATTTCGATCACAAAAAATTAATATGTTTTACACTTACGTATGGCTTTTGCCCCCAATGCGACGGCTAAACTGTACTCTTCACTGCCATTGAGCACGCCCACCTGGAATTTCAAGGAAGTTTCAGCGACAAAGTAGCTACCAGCATGAATAGACCTTGTGCATATGTGGTCACGTGACCCGTTTTTGGTGATCACCATGTGGTTCTCCAAACCATGTGGCTATGAAATAAATCAGAAATCTATAAAGACTAAATTATAAAAACTGTGGATTATGATTATGGAATGTTTGTTAAAGGAATTAAGCATACGTTTTTTATCTTAATGTTTAATATGGCTGCCATCCCATTTTGCATGATGTGATGTCATATGCACAACGTCTACAGAAAATAATTTCTGTATGTGTCAGGTCATGTAACATCTGCTAAAGCCTTATACACCCCTTAAGAAATCCTTGTCCTCTTGTTGTCACTTAGTCGCAATTTCAACAACAAATTTATCATTATCAAATTTGTTCTTATAATGTTTGTACTTTTCTTTCAATGTAATATCATAATTATATTTAACATCGATTGTTGTATGAAGATGTATGTACTCTATGAAGTAAGGATTTTTGTGTGTGTAAAGCCGTATATACTTACGGGAATGCCCTGGAGTGAGTGGTGAGAGATGAGGGAGGACTGGGTGAGGACGGTGGTGACGGTGGCCGTGAACACCGACAGGATGGTGATGCCCACCACGATCCACACCAGGCCGAAGACCCGCGCCTGGATGGAGCGGGGGGTCGTGTCACCGTACCTACAGACACGAGTTTTGTTAAAGGTACGTTATTTATAATGAAGATGAGAATTTGGCTCCATTATGATAAGGGTTAACATAATAGAGGCACTGGTCATATACAACCATATTTTCAATTCCTCTGGTATGAGAATCTCGGTTGGGGTTATTTTCCATGTTCTGAACGTTAGTAATGCTTTCATATATAGTATACTATTGTTGTGCGGTGCTATGCTATATGATAAATATCGGAAGAGCCATTTTGGGTTATGGAAAAATTGACTTATTTTTGAGTGACTTTAGGTTATTCAAGATGGGACTAGAGACGAATTACCCCAAGACGCTTTATACCTATAGGTTTAAATAATATTCTTTAATAATTCAAGAATATCATTATAAAGGGATAAGGGGTCAAAGGTATTTCGGTATTCCTGCCCTAAAACATTTTAAATGTATAAACTGTCTGGGAGAATCTATTTTTGATCAATCAAATTCCATATTATATATCAATCCTACAACCACCATGTGGTACCTAAATCCATATTTGTTTCTGCAACAGATGCATCAGTAGATTTCAAAATATCAATTGGATCTAGATACAGCAGAAATGTTTGACCAAGATGTGTTAGCTATATCGTAAAAACCAATAGTATATAAACTCTGTTGAATTCAAATTTGTAACCATTATGTATTACACTATCATGCTTATGGATAATGAAGAGAGATACAAATAGAGACCCTTACCCGACTGTCGTCATGGTGACGAAGGCCCACCAAAAGCCTTCCCAGAAACCACGGATAAATGGCTTGGGGAAGTTGGTCGGATTCCATAAACGGTCCTGAGAAAGGGATAAGAGAGAAAAATATCAAGCAAGCTTAAGAAAAAGCCTTATAGTATAATCATGTATTATCATAGGTATTTACTTCGCACATTATTTTTTTAACCGAAAAACAGTCAATACAATAATATGATCATGTTCAGTGTTTGATATTAACAATAAATGACCGTCCGATTCAATTGACTCTCTGCAGCTGTAAAGTAATCAGCTTGGACCAATGATCAACCTACGATATCCTATTGCTTATGCTCTACATGTATCACATTGACAACATTCGTCAAATTTAAATTTTTTCCAAACATGGTTGAATTATAATTTTAAAAATTCAAAAAAATTCATATGTTATAGAATTTAACTGCATGTGTTTATTAACGGATTTCTTCAATGTAGACAGTGTTAACAACGATGCCTTTTTACTATAATTAGCCTACATTTAGCTTTGTAATATGTTTCTATTCCAAAAGTATGAGTTGGTAACAGCGGCTGTAGGTCGCATAGGCATTAACATGTCCCAACGGTTATGTAATATATAACATGCTGGCCTCTGAATTCCAGATCAAATATTATTCGCTTACTGGTTAACTGAATCATGATCCGCACATATATACATACTCTTCATTGTACTCGTTACTAGGCCTATATCGTTTATAGCAGCAACCCGAGTGCTGTTATTTCATAATTCAAGTGAAATGGGGGAGGGTTAGTGAAAATGCCTTGTGTGCATGTAGTCCTGTCTTTTGGCCTGTCCATTCTTCTAAAAGAAAAGCGTAGTGATTCCATAGGTGATTCTATTTTAGATCATTCATAGATTATGTAAAACAAAACGGAAATATCGAAAACCGTATTCTTATCGTTGATATGACATAACCTGTCGATATGGCGTTAAAACAACCAAAGACAACGGTGAACCAACTTACTTGAGTGAAAGTCACTATATGATATCTTATTCAATGTATTTCACTAGGCCCTTTATATCTTTTTGTGAGTCAGCTTTCTCATTACTCACTATCAGAGACCTTGTATGTATATATAGATATATCTATTATATACATACAAGGTCTCTGTCACTATAAATTATACCTACAATAGAGAATTGCTATCATCACAGATTTATCAATTAGTTTCATACTGACTACCTACCAGCAGCCATATAATGATTCCGGAGTAGGCGGCCCCCAGGAGGATCATGATGACCAGCGGCCAGGCTTGGCGGATGACGTCCGTCAGGTCGGACGCCGCCGGCTCCAGCTCCTTCCGGAAGAAGTGGACGGCGCCGGGCGACTCGACGAGCGGCACCACCCACAGTGCGTCCTCCGGGGGGGTCGGGGCGGGGGCCCTCCAGGTGAAAGGCATGTACAGCGTCGTCCTCCAGGCCCCCGCCTTGGAGGATGAGGGGTTTTCAGGGTTGCTCTGAGCAAGTTGTGTGAGCAGCTCCAGTTGATTGGGGAGTCGCACGTACCCCCAGACGTCGTCGTCGTTGGGGTTATCATCCAGTGAGTTGCTGACCCTTGGACGCGCGCCCTCCAGCAGCTGGCCGCACTGCCGTCCTAGGGTGGCCAAGACCGGCAGAAAGAGCCCAGAGAAGGTCGACTTGTTGAGGCTCTCGGCCACCCCGTACCGAGCAGGTCGGCCGTCCTCCAGGTGCACGTAGGGCGGGTTGTTCCACCAGTACACCATGGAGGCGCCCGGGCGGGCTGGGAGGAAGTCATCCCGGGCCGGGGTAGGATCCAACAGGGTCGGCGGTGGGTGGTCCTCCTGGAACAAGGCCCTGGGTGGGGTCAGTGACAGTTGAGGGGTCACTGGTCCTAGATCCCCGAGGCCAACCCAGGTTAGAAGAACAATCAAAACACCAAGGACGTTACTCAGGTCCATATGTAATGCAGCGCGTAGACCATTCCTGGTAACAGACCATTCCTGGTAACCTCCATTGATGGTTTCTGTCCAAACCACAGCTGTGGGAATTGGTTGGGGTTGCACCAACGTTAAGCGGCTGTGTCTATGTACGTCAATATATCCATAACCAACGGGTAACACTCGTCACCGCTCCTACTGTGACGTAGCGGCATCCTAGTTGACTGGGAGTCCGACAGGTGGCCACTCCTCCAGGGCCACTTCACCCTGGAGACATGGCCACTGAAAGGACCACTAAGGCTGGATACCTACACTTAATTAGAAAGGTTATTGCTCCAGCGTCATAATCAGATGATTGCGATCGATATTGGGAAGGATGGCCCTGCATGTTGAAACAATAGCTACTTCAGCTGTTTTAAACTTCAGCTGTTTTACATAACTATTTTCTAACAGAGAAAAAAGGGGCTGCCCAGACCCGGGATCGAACCGGGGACCTTTAGATCTTCAGTCTAACGCTCTCCCAACTGAGCTATCGAGGCTAGCTGATGCAGTGGGGCCACGATTACAATTTTGATTAAGACATCAGAGCAATTGTAGTGCACATGTACACGTCTATGTAGAATATGACACAAAAGATCATAAATCAGACAACGTATTGGAATACTAAGTCTTTAGGACAATGCTGCTAAATTTGGTACTGGTTTAGACAGTCACATCCGGGTTTCACATATCACAGGTTACTTCTGTAGTAATACCTAGTAGTAATTTTATTGACAATCTAAGAGTCATACATTTTGATTTCATGTGTCAGTCAAACAATGAACAGGAAAAAATATGAATCTTTTTAGGTAATAAAGATAAGTTATATGGATCTGTTCAATTAAAACATAACATATCATAGCACCTTGACATGGAGGGAGCTTTGATTTCATCTCAATTCGATCCATTAGTCATGATCATTATCAAACATAACATATTGTAACACATAACATAACATATCGTAGCACCTTGACATAGAGGGAGCTTTGATTTCATCTCAGCTATTAGCCATGATGTTTATCACGACAAAACTAGTAAAGTTACATTGTAGACTAGAAATATAGTATCTAAGTTTTTGCATCAGTGTCTCTAACACCTGTAGGCCTATGATGTTTCCTGTGTTGAACACTAATATCATGTAAATGTTAAGCAAAGTAAATGTTAGGAAACGAAATGACGCATCTGATGTCACAGAATTACTGATCTTATGGGTAGAATTATGCCAAATCTGACCATTAAGCAACCATAGAAAACCAGTGGCCTCCCCAAGAAAATTCATAGATAATTATACAAAATCTCCCTTGGGTGCTCTTTTCTTGGTTTACACTATAATCTACAGAGCAAAGAACTTTCTTTTCTGTGTTGCCTCGTATCTCTGACAGGTTGAGAACCGTCATTCTTGTAACACTGTTGCAATACTAAAGGGCAACATGCGTTATGGGAGACTCCCTTGTCATAGAGCTTCCGAAAAATATCACTAGGGGACCCCACGAGATGGGACCTGTTTATGCGCGTCCTCTGGTGGCTTCACTAAATCTATTTTATATCTGAGGAAATGACTGCACCTGAGGTAACCTGCGACGTATGCCATCCACCTGCGGATAAGGTCTAAATTGTTATCCGAGAGAAAACAAATTGCATTAGCGACAGAAATGCAATTGATGGTAGAAACTACGATTTCTTTTTAGGTCATGTTAACATTGATTCAGCAATATTTACTTTCGATTCCTTGTTTCTTTTTTGCATTAAGAACATAATGTAAAATTATTTTCAAAAATCTATTTACCAAAATGAATTGGCCCAGAACCATTGTGCAAATGACGTCATAATGCCAAGACAGGGAATATGAGCCATATATTGGTGATCATACTGAGATTATCATGAGTATCAATTCAAAAATATCTGGATCAAACAATCTATCTAAAATGATCACATGAAGTCATAATTAGCATACACATGAATTCATAATTAGTATACACATGAAGTCATAATTAGCATTTATCGTAATTTTGAATGCATAAATTGTAGATAGGCCTATGAAGTAGCCACTTAGCTATGATGAGCACATGGTGATCACCAAAATGTGATCACGTCTGCATAAGGTCTATGTAATTCCAAATACATGAATAGGACCTAAATGAAATGTAAAAGCTGTTATTCAAGAAGAAGAGGCTCTCCGCAGGATTGACTTGTCTGTCAGGTGCCAGGCCCGTAGCCAAAGGCCCTTCCGTCAGGACGCTGGGTGGGGCCTGGCGCCTTCCGTATGGTCCAAAGGTTGTGCCCTGGCGCCTCCCGTATTGCCCTATGGGTGTGGCCTCCCGCCTCCCGTCAGCACCGCATGGTGGAGCCTGGCGCCCACCGTGACACAGTGGCGTGACTGGCCCCGAAATTGAGTGGACTTTCCCTTGGCTTCTGGGTTGAGAATTACAGTAATTCGGATGAAATTAAGTGTACGCACTAACTTGCTCTTTTGGTATACCTTTTGCAATGTTTTTAAAACTAATTTTGTAATATTTTGATAAATGGGTGTGCATAATTTTAATTTATCATCATGGCCCGTTAGTTGTGGCCTGGCGCCTCAAATCAGGCCCGTTAGATGGGGCGTTAGGTGTGGCCTGATGGCGCCTCCCCTGCCATCCCCTGTTTGGTCAGCCGTCACGGGCCTGGCACCACGAGAGGCGCGCCCACACAGCCGCTTCTCGTAACTTCCTCTAGGCGGCGCCTCGAGAGCCACGTCCTCAAGTGTTTTGTTTCGACTTGAGACGGGATCCCGTCATTGACACAGGCACACCGGTTTATCTCTGCCGTGTCATCCTCACCTTTAGTCTTAAGACAATTGTTCGCGTCTTCCGGTACGAAGCCCTCGGCCAGTGCGACCAAACACACCTTTGTATGCGTTTTCTATCATTCCGGCATTTTGACATAAATCGTGTCCGCATAAAAACGTCGCATTCCGGTATTTCGGGCTGCTTATGACTGCATCCCTCGTGGCCTTTTGAGGATGTTGATGTTGACATTGGTGTTATCAATGAGTTCTACTTGGGTCCTAAATTCATTTAAGGGATGGGAGTGACGCGTGATTGACCAGGTGGAGTCAAGTAGCTTAAAAAAACAAAAAGAAACAAAAGAATAAATAAAAGAAGACAAACAAAAACAAGAAAAGAAAAAGAGGGTTGGGTGGGTGGGATAATGCGCGTCATGAGAATAACCACACTTGGCGTTATAATATTCTGTTGCACGCATACCCGGTATGTATGTTTAGTGTGTTTCCAAATAGGCCTAATTATGAATATTGCATAGTTTTTATGCAAGTTGCTTAATATATATATAATGCTGCACAGATACCTATTCCTTTACCCTACATTATATATCTGATATATATATTTTACCTTAATATTATGGCCACCGTATCCTGACATTGCTTTGACGATAATCCACTAGAACTTTGTCATTATCTGCGTAAACAAATCGCGCCATACATTAACTTTGTTTCAAATATCAAAAACATTCTGAAAAACCTTAAGTGTTTATTTTATAACAGACATTGCACAGAACACTAACGCAATTGAGAGGTTGTGTTATTAGCCTAGGTATTGCTTTGAAATAACGTGTATATGTAACAACCGATAGAAGATGTTTGCATGGTGATCAATATCTATAATTATCATGACTATTGGAGATCTGCCTCTTCTCAGCAGCTGAGATCAAGTGTGTTCAGAGTGCATCGTTCAAGTACCTCCTTGCCAGGCCCACTCGTGTATATCACCCAGAGTGCCGAGTGATAGTTATCATGACAACTCTGTAGACCAGAATTTACTACCAATGTAGGATGCAATAAATAAACAGGTAATTGTAATAGTGCTAGGACAAATGTAATATATCAAAGATTTCGGTCATTTATTGGATTCCATGACATGAATTGCTATGAAATAACATGTACAGGAAATCGTTGTCACACACACAAAAATAACTTAACCTTTAAAATAATTACTGCATTAGATATCAGATGGTCGTATTCTTTGTAATAAATATCCATATTAAATCTGACTGGCACTATTGCTTAAGTGTGCACTTATCAAGTTTCCTTAGACTCTGGAAAACGTGGACTGTTTTAATGGTTTGCATTTTTCATATTTAAAGCCCCGTCAAGAATAAAGGTTCAACCGAGTGCTGCTTTAGGGCTTTGTACCAACATTCCCGTTAGACCAAGAAAGGTACTATGAGAGGTCATAAGAACACATTCTGATAGATGGAAAGACAATTTTTAAACAAAAACACTGTATGTATAACATTTTTACTCCAAGATTACTTGCTCACAGTTATGAGGGGGTAAACGAGGCCAGTCAATGTTTGCTTCTTTTACTGAATACACATTAGGTTTGCCTATAAGCATTGCAAAATTGGAGTAAAGAATGTTGTACAAGGTAAAAGTTGAACCTACATAGTTTATTATGAGCAGATGGGATTGGAATGGCACGAAATAATATCAGTGAAATATCATTGCCCGTCAGTGCTTACCTGAAGTGTATACATGAACTTGAAACTTTTTATGCTCATCCAATCTTGTTGAGATGTGTACATGCGTGGACAAGACGCCCCTGTAGAATGTATCAGGCACGTACTAGATCTGACCCCATACTTTTCATAGAGTCAATAAAGTGTGGGTGTACTACACGTGTATTCAATTAATCCTTCCTTTCATTCCCCCATGTCTTGATCTTAGTTTCTTTATATTGTATTCAGAATGTTTTAGGTAAATGAGAAAAAGTACTTACACAAGTCCGATGACTAATTTTATTTTACACGGTATTTGTATAACCGCATAATGTAGTGTTCAGTGTTTCGCCCTAGGCAGTTTAGGATATATACATACCACTATATAAAACGGGTTCGATTTCATGCATCAATTATTTATATTAATAAAGATGTTAAATAAAAAAAGTACAAAATAAACATAATCACCAGAGCATAATGATTCCAATCATAATACCAATCCTGTTTAATTTGCATAAAAGGTTGAGCAATAATTTCCTCAGAGTTCACAAAACGTATTAGTAACACACCAGTCCTTCCACAGACACAAGGATAATGCTTATTAAAGGAAACCTTGCACATAAATGGGCAAGTTGCCTAATACCAGTACGTTGTATTAAAAAATCAAATAAATTCACACGTTATTAATTGCAGATTTCCTAGGAAAATACAGCATAATCGTTTATTCTTATTATTGTGAAAGCGCCTGCAGCAAACATGCTTTCCTTATCTGAGTATTCATGTACATGCACGTTTACAGACTCACCTGTCGAGTGTTCAAAACTTGATAACCCTTATGCGTCGAGAGGGTAAGATGCGTTGTTGACCAATTTATCTTGATCACAATGGTGGCTGGCAGTCACACTTGACTTACATGTACTTAAACCATACTTTTATCCGTCCTTCTTGAAATTTGATATTGCCCATTCAAATAGATATCCTTGGTGATAGTTCAATCAGTAATGATATTTTCGAGATATATCCAGTATTTAATCGATTTCTTAATTCTACTAGACATGAAAAACATATTTTTGTAGTGGGATAGAGTGTCGTCAAGAGTCTGATATGACAGACGATGCAAATCAGTGCCTTGATTTATTGAAGTATTGTCTCAGTAACATTCAATCGATTTCTCCTATTTTCCCGGTTTATAACCTTTTTCCTTATCAGTCTCAGGGTTAGAATTATCAGAAGTTTGTACATTGCCTGTAGGGTAAATAAGGCCCTTGCCGGGGGGCTCCTCCCCTAATTTGTGTGTTTGCGTTCGTCGGAGGGGAAGGCGAACACAGGTCGCGCAAAGATAAAGTTAATCAATCACTTTCTGGACCGGTGCGCGCGCAACCGGGGAGCGGGGCCGGAAGTGGCTTTGACCAATGAACGGCGTGTTGGAGGTGAAGGCGCCCCTGGCGGTGATCGCAGTGGGGCAGGCTACCTGTGGTTAGGTCTACACGCTCCCAGCTAGACACCCACCACAACGGGGTCGGACCCGTTCTCACGATCAGAGGGGACGGCAAAAAAGATCCATGACTACTTTTACACTTTGTCACTTGGAAAATAAAGCTTTAAAGCGAAGACAATAACAGTAGCATAAGTAAGAAGCTACAAGTACTTGCTGTGGGCAGTTCGAAGTCATTGGGGGGGTTTTGCCTGACTTGGTCGTTGTGTTGTATGTGTTATAGATGAATATAGATGTCGCGCCCATGTAACTGGAAACGGAATGGGTGTAGGCGGTAATTAACGCCCCCGGGCGGTGAAACATTTAATTATCAGGTTTGCCATGGTATTTGGGAAGGGGACGTTTCCAATTTAATGTGGTCTTCAGGGCTATGTTTAGGGGCGGCACCCTAGGACCATATATCCATAACAGGACCACCCAATCGGGATATCTAGATGACACTTCCGTTCAGGTACTATCTAAACTGCTAAATAGATTGCATATATAGTGTATATGCATGTTCGTTATCTTTTCATATATTAATGTCTTTCAATCAAATCTTTTATAATATAATTTTCCTTGCTAAATGGTAATAATGTTTTGGGATGTTTTTGTGGGTGTTGTTTCTTTTCTAATACGGGTCTTGTCAGAAAACAATTTATTCATTCTTAAAGAAAAATCTAATGTTAAACGTCGCAGGTATAGTACCATTTGTTTAATGTTAAATAAATCAGAGGTAAATAGGTTGGCGATGGACAGGCATCCTGTAATCCATCAATTGACACCTAACTGAGCCAGATTCGGGTGTCGGTGTGAACACAGGATACCGCCCACTGCCACCTGGATCAACAGACCACAGAACGGGGAGAAGGTTGGGTTCAAGGAGAGCCGACCGTCGACGACCGAGCGGGGTACCCAGGGGATCCGTCCCCGACATGAGCAGCTCGCCCTGTCAACGACCAAGCGGGATACCTCATCACTGGCGGATCCAGGCTTTTGAAGAGGGGGAGGGGGGTGTACAATTTGATTTTTTTCCTCAATTGCTTTTTGGCTAAGTTTTACATTAAAACTGCCCGATTTTTCGGGAAAGGGGAGGGGCACACGCCCTCCCCCCCGCCACTGGATCCGCCACTGATACCCAGGGGATCCGCACCCGACACGACCAGCCCAGACCATCATCGGTCAATGGGGTAGCCCAGGGGATCCATCCCCAAAACAAGTAGCTCGACCCGTTACCAGGCGGGTGAGGGGACCCAGGGATCCACCCGCGCACAAGCAGCTTAGCCAATCACCAGACGAGGGGAGTGGTACTGAGGGGACCCTCCTCTGATAAGATCAGTTCGACCCATTACGGGGGGAGCAGGGGAACCCAGGGGATCCACCACTGACACAAGAAGCAGGGGGACCCAGGGGATCTAACCTGACATGAGCAGCTCGGGCAGTCACTGGCCAACGGGGTACCCAGCGGATCCTGCCCAAACAAGAGCAGTTCACCCTCTCAACGACCAAGTGGGGTACCCAGGGGATCCACCCAGCACGAGTAGCTCAGCCCATCACCAGCTGAGGGAGGGGGTGGGTACCGAGGGCATCCGCCCCTGATAGGATCAGTTTGACCCATCACCGGCCAAGCAGGGGAACCCAGGGGATCCACCCCTGACACGAGCAACTCGGCCAGTCAGCGGCCAAGCGGCAGGTTCCCAGGGGATCCCGTTAAGAGCAACTCAGTCTGCCACTGGCCAAGCTGCGGAACCAAGGGGATCCGCCGCTGACAGCTTCTGTCACTGGCCGAGTGGGGGAAACCAGGGGATCCGCCCCCGACACGAGCAGCTCGGCACAGGGAGCAGCCTGGAGCTCTCCATACAGAGGTAGAGGGACAGGTAAAGTGCACCTCAGTGGTCCCACAATGTATAAAAATGATTCAAACATCAGACTTAGAAAAAACGATCAAAAATCAAAAATTTCAGTAGGTTAATTTACCATACCTTAATTAAGCTTGGATTTAACTGTGCGTCAATGACATTGAATCTGCCAGGAGAGGGGAGATGATGTCATATTCGGGATTGCTCATTTTACTATGTCAGGAAAAGAAAGATTCCTTATGGTTGACAACTTGTTAAAAGCGTTCAAGTAGTGTGGGTGGAAGGGGGCGGGGTGGTGGTGGATATTATTGGTGAAATACCAGTCCGGAGAGGAATATTCGACTTAACCATAATTTCTGTAAAATGAATCTTGCTGTACGAACCATGGATTGCGTGTATTTTCCAACTTTCAGTAAAATTGTGTTAAGTGAAATAGATGTGTAATAATCTTTCATCTTTACAAACTATTCTACTGTTTGTGCCCTAAGAAAGTCTGACGCCGTCTCGTAACAAGGAAGGAATTTGTAAACCCCATTGTGATAACTAGGCGCATAGGAATGGAGTCAACCTCGCCCAGGGACAAATAGCTTGAATTGCATGGATAATTGGTGGGTGTATTAGTGCATAACACGGGCTCCGAGCTTAGCCTTTTTTCGTTATGTAATTTGACTGTATCCCTACGCGCTGCCATTAACTAGGTCAAGCCTACATCCGGGCACTTGCGAAACCCCAGAATGCTAAGGGTGGAGCGATGATTACACGGGAATCTGAAGCGACGTGGAGTATGGTTGCTGATTTGTTAAATTGCTTTTAGAAGGACCTGTGGGAACCAGAAAAATTAGGTCATGACACAATTATTTAGTCCACACTAGTGGTTAGCAACCCTGCCTCCAAACCCGTATGTTGTGGGTTCGAATTCTCCCTATCACGGATAGTTGATTTACAGTATTTTAAGGACCTGTAGGCTAATTTTGTCGACAAAATCACTGGAATTACTATAGAAAATAAACAAATAATTGATATATATCCTTCTACAATCAATTAATTTTCATACAATTCAGACATATCAAATGTATATGGATACTAATTTAAGAAATAATGGTGCCTAGTTTTTCACAATGTTTATTTACAAATAATGATACAATTCAAGAATTTTTTATATACTAAAGCCTTGGGTTTTGTCGACATATTACCCAGGTTGCACTCTGTTTTAGGCTAACCTGCAGGTAAAATTGAAGAAACTGGCTATCCACGGTTTGGAGGATTTTGCCCCTAATAGTGTTTTTTTTCTGCCTGACAAAACAACTTGTAGACTATAAGCAGAAGGATCGATAAATGTCTTATCTGGTACAACATAACGATGGATTATAGATGTCTCATCTGGTACAACATAAGATAAATGTGTACCTTGTGTTTCACTTTAGAATGACATTGGTTATGAGTCATAGATCCGAATGAGGGCTTCTCCAAATTATATAGTAACTGTATTGTAACATTTTAATGTTTTCCCCAAACCATATATGCCAAATTGTTATAGCAAGCCTTCTGGGATTTTTCTTTCAATAAAGTAGGTCTCTTTGTAATTTGCAATCGTAGGTTACGCGCTATCACAGGGTGCATACAGTTAAATCTGCTAATCATAATCCTAGGCATTGTTTGCAGGAAATACTTTCTCTGTCACGTAGAAACTATAGGTATATCTGATGGTGGCAGATATGTGTGCAGATGTCAGTAGAAAGGACAGCATGAGAAAAGTACTGCACCTGGAGTAGTAGGTGCCACCCTGGAGTAGTAGGTGCATTGGGCAGGAAGGACGTGTGCTACACTGCCCCCTACCCCCTGATGGACACCACCTGTATCCACGACAACCTGCAGGTCACATCAAAGGGCCCGCCGCCGCCCACTTCCTCCTCCTGGGTCCTCCAGGAACCGGTGGTCACTGGAGGAGGTGGCGTGTCACCTCCTGGGTAGATGTTCTACGAAAATGGAGGTTTACCATGCTTGAATCAAATTGAAATCAAATGTGGATTGATCACTTTAATTTCGGTCATTCCCGGATTAATAGTACATTAATTTCATATCACTGGACTTAAAAGTATCTACATCTGTATCATGGGAAATAGTCAGTGTTTTCTGAGTAAAGCAATATGTTTTCCGTGGATTTGAAGGTACGTATGGTTCCAGGTCATGAATTAGTCTGAGGCAAAAATTATATCGCTGGAAGTTCTTTGTTTCAAAAAGACACTACACTAAAACATAACAAAAATACATAACTAGCCTAAGTACATGAAAACAATTTCGTCCAGGTTCCTTGTTTACATAGAGGGGAAACTTGGATCCCAGGGGCCAAACCTAGATAAGCCAATGATATCAAGCGTCATAGCGGCCGACCCGGAAGCGGCGTATGACCTGTGACCGCATCGAACCCACTCGGATGAACCTGTTTCGGAGACCTATCAGGTGGATGTGGTCATCGACGCTTACCCTGACCACCCCACTCCCCATTGCTAGTATCGACGACCGCCGCCGCTCCTGCCGACGGTTCCGTTAGCGCCCGGGGTGGGAGAGCAGCAGGTCGACGGCCGGTCTCCCACGACACGGCCGCGGCCGGCCGGCGGCGGAGATAGCGGCGGGCTGACCCCGCGACCCCTGCCGCCGCCCGCCCGCCGCCCCTGCCGGTGACAGGCACCGCGCGAACACCTGCCTGCGAGCGGGGCGCGGCGGGCCTTTGAAGTGTGGGCTACCTGCCGAGCGCCCCGGCCTATCTCTCCACGTCCTGTGCGGCGCCCGCAACCTACGGGGGAAAAAACAGACCCCTGACGTTCTTACGTCACCCAGCTTTACTACTGGAATTCTTACTACAATATTACTAGGCTCCTTGAAAAAAGCGTTTGGTTTGGAGCTATAGTGCAAGTAGGCCCTGAAGTGCCGAAGCGTTTGTTTTGTTTTGTTTTTTAATTTTACTTCTAATTTCCATGATTTTTTAGAAGGTGATGACCTGGCTATCTGCCAGGTTTAGAGAGCGTTTAAAAGTCCGGAAGTTTGGTATTGTTTCATAAATCAAGGACATTGCGAGTGAATATCTTTGGATATACGAAATATTTTCCCAACCGCATTATCTTATCAGAGAAAGACAAGAGAAAGAAGTAGGCCCTATGTTGCACTGAGGGAAATGTAATGGAATGTGTTACTTCTTATATAAATAAGTGATCCAACACTGTGAATTGATAACATAAAATGTATGTTGTAAATGCGTTTCGCCCAGATTATAACGGTTTGGCTTTATCCGCCTGTCCTCATCAATTTTTTTCGCATTGGTCTTGTCTACTCCTCAGTCATATAATCAGAGCTGAGTCCTGTTCTCAATAACTGTTATTATAAAGGAGAAACAGCTGATATCACTACCCGTCTTATCCCATGGGCCTACTGCAGCATGGTCCATGACATATACCCAGAAATTGCATAACGTTCAGGCCACATTGCACAGAATTACCGTGTTGCAACGCTGTGAAGCAGGAACATTGTTACAACCATAAAGCAACGTTCTACCAACGTTACAGCAACGTAAAATTGTTTTCTGGGTAATGCATGTTACCATCAATGCTGATAATTCATTTCAACTTCCATGTAAGGTCATCTAAAGATATTGGCGTGCCTGTCCTTGACGTAAGATTCCTGCCTTTAGTCACTTGGCGACGTACTGGAATGGCCCTATCCTTCAGCATGGTTCCAGGGCCCTGTGACGGTACCTGCAAAAGTCCTCACCACAGGTGTGCGTGCCGTACTGGCCCTGGTCGCCCCACCCCCCGCCGCGCCGCGTGCAAACAGACAAGATAAGACAGGTAGCGCTGACCGCTTGACCAACGGCTGACCAGTCCTCCAGCCCATTGTCCGCCCACTCTAATGACCAGTGAGGGCGGTCAGTTCCTTTCACACGGTGGCAGGAGGGCAGTGGCCGGAGAGGGGCGGACAAATAGGCGATTTCACCGTTGAGCGATTGTGTGAGGTGGGAGGGCGGCGTGTAGGTGCCCTCAGGGTATGGCGTAGGGGGCGGGGATGGGGAGGGTCCTGGACAGAGTAGGGAAGGGCGGAAAGGGCCTTCACACGCTATGTAGCGCCCGGGCGGGGGCACCGGGCCCCATCACTTATCATTATAGGATTTTATCGGAACAAGTCAGTGACAAGTCGGGCGTGAAGGATGTCATGAACTGCCATAACTCGATATTAAAAAAGAGGGCGAAATTTGAGATTTCCCCAGCGTTATGCATGCCAACTTACACATGCAAGGTTGGTGGACTTAAAAGGAATAGAATTATAGATTTGGACCAGTATTTGCCAATTTTAGAGAATCCACATCCATGTTAAAGGAAAAAAAAGTGTTGACGATTACCGCACGCTTCCTGAAGGTCCAACTTAGTCGAATTTTCAGAGATAGGCAAATGTAAATAGTGCAATGTAGAAAGTGCATGTGTGAATTACAGAATTTACTAAATACCATGCATATTATGCATTTTTTTAAAAAAAGTAATTTCACAATATCATACTTATAATTGTGAATGTTAGCAATGTAAGAAAGCTAGGACCATGTATAATTTCTATACATCGGTATAAGGTGTATGGTTTGAGTTTTGATCCATATGCACACCAGCCAAGCAGACAACGTTATCCATGTATCGGTTTTACGTCACAGTAACGTGGTCAATTTATTCGTGTTAAGTGACATTTTGACATTGTGACCATAGTATACGTGAATTTGACTGCGATAACAACAACTGGAATGATACAAGGGGGTTCTGTTAATGTTTGGTGTTCAAATCAGTATGGCACTATTTCAACGTTGTTTGTCTTAACCTCATACCTAAATTATTTCGACCCTACGTATCTGGAATAAGAAAAACTTATTTTCCCCAGAAGTCTTCCAAATATTTAGAAGGACATTGAAAAATCCGGTGTAATAGAACGTCTTCCAATATTCATGAGTTTGTCAAAAAGAAGTTACTCTTTTGAATTATGTGAACGTTTAGATATTAGCCGTCATTTGGAGTAACAGACCAACCAATATGGCAGTCTGCAAACCATTCATCGAAGCTAATATGAAACGCCGGGAACAAGCCAGTGGTCTGTTGCTGGTCACATACATGATAGGATGTAGTAGTAGTGCATGGCACACCAGTAACCAGCTTAGGCTGTAGTTATCAGTAGGAGTTCATGGGCTGATGCAATAGACTGGGACTAGTGGCGTGGTCCTGTAATCCAGCTACCTGGAGGTCGGGAGTGGAGGATGGCTTGAGGGTGGGGTCCCTGCTTGTCACTGCTCTATGTAGACTGGGTGTCCATGCTAAGCCTGGTGTCGATATGGCGGGCCCAGGGGAGCCCGGGCCCACCAGGTTGTATAATGAGGGTCGTACTGGCCCAGGATGGAAACATAGCAGGCAAAAGGCCCCGCATTAGGCAGTAGTGGGTTAGCACCTATGAATAGGTGGTGTCAAGCAGCCCATCCGACATAGTCGGACACACTCCTTTTTGAAGAGGTTACTTTGGTTGAAATTGTTTCATACTTGACATGCTTATTTTCAACAATGCTTATTTTAAATTGTTAGTTATACAATGGTTGACTGTGCCACTCTTAGATGCCAGTCAAACAACAAAATAACAGTAACGTTCTAATAACATTAAGGGCAGTGCTCTTATGTGAATGATCAAATACATTAATTTTTACGTTTCCAACTGTATAAAATTTAAAAGTGGCATGTCAGGTATCTGTTTAAAAAAGTAGTCTGTGCCCTTTTAGCATAATTTTCATTGATTATAATATTATACCAGTTCATGACACTATAGCGATCGAGGAACAGACAGGCCAAGAATACAGTCGTGGCTCATAATCACATTTTTCTTATTTGAAAATTCCGAAATCGATGTCAGTCCTTTGCATCCTTTCCATTGGGAAACCTCCTCCCCTCTCTGAAGATGGCAGTTCCCATTCCCATCCATCCATGATACTATAGGAGGGACAGAAACGTAATGCGGCGAAATTAGGGTAGAGCCACACCTGGAAAAAAAAACGAAATTGCAATTTCAAAACGTTTGTTTTCAGTTTTCGCTGATCAGTCAAAAATATAGGTTCCCTTGGTGCTAGTAAAGTAGTGTATGAATGTTATGTCTATTGAATCTTAATTGAATGCAGCTCGTTTTAACCATAGAGATACATAAGATGTTTATGTTTTAAAAAATGATGTCAATCAACACATAATATTATTATGAATGAATTAGTTCATTAAACAAGACCTGAAACAGTCAATGTGCATGTTATAACTACTTACGATAATCCCATTAAATCTTGCATATTCTGAGACATACCTATATATGAGAAAACAATAGTGGTCTCTGGAAATATCACAATTGTACAAGGAGCACCCGGCACATGAACAGCTAAAGGCATGAGATGCAAATATCGACACTGTGAACAGCTAGTAAAAGTAAGGGGCACATGTATATATATATATATATATATATATATATATATATATATAATTTTATAGGAAAAGTAAGACGGTACGGCTAAAGATAATTGGCACAGTTAATGAAGGCAATATGATCATCGAAATGAAATGGGCACATCCTTAGGTAAAGGGCACAGCTAAAGGTAATGGGACAGCAAGAGGTGAAGGGCACATACACCTCCGGTTAAAAGGGCCCAAAGCCAAGGTTAAAGGGCATTGCTAAGTCGTAGGTCCGGTCCTATGTTTGCCACCCCTCTCTGAGCCGGCCTCAGGAGTCAAGACGTCAGGGCCCACCTATTGTCAGCCCTGTTTGCCCGGCTAACCGCGCCTATTGTTGGCCCCCAAACAATGCTAAGGAGGGGGTGGGCCCCGGCCGATCCCCTCATCGGCCGGAGCCCGTTCCGCCCGGGAGGGGACGGCTTAAAGCACCGGGAGCCGAGCCAAGGGCGGAAAATCTGATTAATAAAAGTTGAAGCCCTAATCTATATAGAGGAGTCAGCTTTAGTTTACAGGGACGGGGATAACCGTAGTCCTGGACTTTGACAGCTTCTCGACACCTCGAAATTTCACTTCACTTGACTCTGGCTATTGAAATAAGTGTAATCTGTTGAAAATCGTGTTCGATGATGCGAATGAAACGATGCTTGGGAAGATATACGCTTATTATTTTGAATATGCAGAAAACGTATGTTGATGAATGTTTAGATTGAAACCTTTCTCAACTGGTATGTCATGCTATTTTTCGCAATTGAAAAATGCCAAGTATATGAAAATCCAATCAATATAGGCCTATAACGAACCATCTATAGGGCCTTTAAAATCCTATAAAGAAAGTCTTAAATGGACCAATGGAAGTAAGGTCAATAATACTATTCAATACTGTAGTTAATTGCTGTGGGTAACCGCCAGGGGTATGTATACAAGTTGCATAATATTTCCTAGAACACGCCGGTCCTCCAATGAGGGCCGCAACAACCACTAACTGCGCATCGTCGGCCCAACGGAGGAAGTCAGGGCACCACCGGAAGTGCCTAAGTACGCGCCCTGAAACACGCTATGTCTTCTCTGCTACATTGACTAATTGGTGACCTTCCGCGAAATCCATGTAGATTAGGTGTTGCTGTGGTTCTGATAGGAAGTTCTGGTGCAGCAGGGTATGATATTAAAGATGGCCGCCAAGGGAAACAAAATGTTTCGTGCGCTTCCCTCTCAGCTTTCCTGCAGGAGAAATTAAACATCCTCTGCCTCCTTCAGGCTCCTCCAGCGGCTTCGTTCGTGCTGGCAAAAAATATCCGCGGTTCCATGCGCTCCTCGACTGCTCAAGGACCCTCATCAAACGTCGCCATTGACACTCCTCGCAGAGTCCATCTCTTCTCACTCTCCAAGCCGCAGGTCCTGCGAGAATCCAGGCTACGAAAGGGCAAAGAATCAGCTGGGCGAGCATTCCAATATGGACGTCAATGAAAAGAACAATGGCCGCGGCCGTCGGTGGCGCCTCCTGGCGGGGTGGGTTCTCCCGATATGAATCCTGGCACCGCTAATCTCGTTCTGAAAAGTGGGCCCGGATCTCGTGGTCACGTGACCTCAATCCGAGATCTGCCACTTCTCGACACGCAACACAAACATGGCGTCGGAGGTGAGGAGGGAGGGACGCAGGGCGGTAATCGGTACAAAGAGGTCTGACCATGTCACTTCTCTTGTCTCTGGTGGGTAATAAGCGCCTTTAATGGATGACTTACGAGTTTTGGGGCGACGCAGACACTTGGTCACAGCCGATGGGGTAATAGTAGGGGGTGCCTATAGGGACTCCCCAAATAAAGCTAGGGTTACACAAAGGCCTTCTTTACACCTCCACACCTTGTGGACTTGGAATCGTGTGGCAATGACTGATCACTTGAAGATTAAACATGGCAGTAAAAAGGAAACAGCTTGATATTGAGTGAAGTCATATTTCAATTGTTTGATAAACTATACATGATCAGTATGCGCAATTGTTTCTGTTTACAAATCCTTCATTATAACCTATATAATAATAGGAATCCAAATAGGACTTCTATGTATTCTCTCAGTTTCGTAATACATGTAGGCCTATAACCTTTTGTCAAATTGTTGGGGTCAAATTGTTCTATCTTCACTAGGCTATTGCTTTTAAGGGCATCTTTGGACGTTTTTGTACAAGAACATGATCTGCACATACCCTTTCTTAAAGCAGTTTTTCGGTTATTGTAAAAGAAGTCTTCATCCAACCACCCTACCAGTCAACCCCATCACAATGCTAAGCAACGCTTGCTTGAGTTGACTTTCTCAGAGCGTTTGTGTACAACCCCAAACGTCAACGTCAGTTTTTCCTGCTCGGCCGGCGCTGATGAGAATGACCGACCTTCCCACTCTGTGGCCCCTTCCACACCTTCCCGGTGACGTGGGACGTGACGCTAATATGAGCATTCAGCATGTAAGGCATGGCTTCTTTTATAATATGGAGAACCAGCCATGCAGCCCCAGGACACCTGTAAAAGCGCTTGTTGCCCCGCCGCTGATCGCTGCCCAGCCCCGCACCGCGCCGGCCCATCCGCACTGTCAATATTTTACTTCTATAATTCGCTTCACGCATTCTCGCACATGAACCAGCGGTGAAATATGAGCCCTCGTGCAGAATTCTTTGCTCCGTTTTTGCTTCCGTGGAAAAGTGAGTTGGGTGTGCAAGGGGCCAGGAGTCCTTGGGAAGATCGGCTTTTTGTCGTGAGTTACAACTCTGTCAAAGGGGACTGCTGCCTTTGTCTGATCACGCCCCCTGGAGGAGGCTGTCCGAGCGCCAGCCAGTGGCGTTTGTTTGGGGGAGTGGTGGAGAGGGGGGCAGAATAACAGAGATGTTCACAAATCAAGATGACCTATAAAAAGCGTGGCCCACAAACGTTTGATCCCTATGGTATGAAATGGCTGTTTTTCTTTTAAAAAAAAAAAAAAAACATTTGACTTCGCAACCTTCCAGAGTAGGCCTTTCGTTCGTCCTTTTGGATGAGATTGCTTGAACATTTTGCAGATCACTGACCACCCATATTGTTCCCTTTTCTACTAAAGAAGTCTCCAGACCAACAGCCCCATTTAACTGTGTTGTATATAAGCATTTAAATCTGCATTTCCATATTGACTTATGCATTGAAAGTTAATAGATATACCCAGAGAATACTTGAAGTTGAGTGTGCTGTGAATGCTCTGCAGGATGAGATGAATTTCTCTAGATGCAAGTGTGAAAGAGAACTTTTAGAATGGCCCCTCCCTAAAGACTTGGTCTGATGGGAGGGCATTAGGTGTCAGGGTAATATGATGTTATATGATCTGCGGCCCGGCTGGTATTACCGTCTTTATCCGGCCTGGTCCCGGGATCAACCGACTCTTTTGATCCATGTAATACTGAAAGTGCAAAGGGCTCGGGATCCAACCGCGAGGATCCAATTGTCCCAGCTTAGTTGTTTGTGACTGAGCCGCTGTACTTTTTGTCCATTGAAAGATTGAACTGAGAATCGTATAGGCATGTATATAGTTTATAAATATATATATATATATATATATATATATATATATATGTATATATATATATATATATGTATAGACAGAGATGTTTAGGCTTAGGCCTATATATATATATGCACATAGTCAAATGTTTCCACTATATGGTTAATGCAGGGAAAATAAACTCGTGGACATGTTCTGCTACGATATAAGTGGAGAGTGAGTTCGGCGGTATAGTGCTTTAAGATCCATATTATATATCAATGACATATCGAAGGCCATTATGATTGTAATACTAATACATGCATGTATATGCTGTGCAACCTTTATGTATACCGCGATCGGGAGTTTCGCAGTGGGGGCCGCCATGTTGTGTCACGTGGTACAATGGAACACTCCCCATAGGCTGGAGGGCGCGCTTGACCCCCGAAATCTAGTGGCACCAAAGCACAACGCATGCGCAGACATTAACTCCCGACCTCGGTATACCTAGTAGATAACGACGGGGTAAGACGTTCGTACCACGAATATGTATGGATTTCCTTGTTATCGTTATGAAGAGTCATCTGCGATTATTATTTATCACATGTCAGATATCCATCTGCAACATGATTCATGCAAATTGTACTGAGCGACATTTTCGAAACGTTATGATTATCACAGAGTGCTTGAATTTTAACATGTGACAATGTGTATGATATCACTCGAATATCTTTGGCCAACATTCCATGCATATATGGAAGTTGATATGAATAGCACCAAATGATAAGAAATAAGAGCCAATTTCACTTCACTCAAGCCAGAGGGTAATATCAGGTGAAGTAGATACATGAGTGGGCTGGTGTGTACCTATATGTGCAAACATGAGGCAATGGTTTTCATCGTCGGCATGCCTCCCTTTGTCAGACCATCATTTAGAAATGCCAAGACATTTTTGCCCCGACGCCACACACATGTGTATGCCCTCATCTACTTGTTGATTTGGCTGTTCCATTTTTTTCTGGGGCCGGGTAAAGCTCTCTTCATTTCAATTAATGAATAGAAAATCCGGGGCTTTGCCTGCCCCCCAGCCGGCCCATTACGGGGGCACTCCCCCTGGTGGCCACCCGTGTACACTGTGCCCCCGTCTCATTGTCCTAGCTCAAGGTGTTAATGTGTTGGCCCAAAAGAAACCCGGCGACCTGGCAAACTTCATAACTGTGTACGAAGGCCTTCTAATACATCCAATCATGCCGCAATTCTTAGCCGGCGATGAGCCCCGTGTTTGAAGGGCCACAAAAAGCTGGCGGCGGTGACGCCTCGCTAATCCCATTCTGAGGCCGCCGCCTGGCGGGGAATTCGAGAGGCAGGAGAAAAAATGCCCTATTGTGTTTGTACACTGTGTCTCGGTGAAATCCGGCCGGATTGCGGCCGGGATGTGCGAAAATCGGGCGCGAATTGTGGGCAAATCTGGCGGATCACCTGGCCGTGTCGGGGGACGCTGGAGGAGCGGGCAGGTGCATTGTGGGACGCCGCACTCAGGGCCATTAGGCTAAACGCCCCCCTCGCGCCGCCCGCCGCCTGTAGGCCGCTAGGGGCGCTGCGGGCGGGGTGCGGGGAGCGCCCCTGCCGGTGGTTCTCATAAACAGGGGCCGGATCATCGACTGTCTGCTCTCTGTGACTCGGCCCTACGACGAGGGGATCTGCCCCGATTGGCCGGCAAAGCCCCCCCTTTTGGATCCGTAAGGCTATCTACCGTAAAGTTTCTGCTGCAGATCACTAGCTGTTTCTCTGATGTCTATCGTATACCTTTAGGCACATTTTTCTTACAGCCATTGAGAAATAATATTGATGCTTTCCTTTACGTGTTTCCATATAGAAAGTTAGTATATACTATCATTCATTGTTGTGTATGTATGTTATTATCAATTTTGATATTGATATTCGTAAATTTCCATAAAAATGTTATATGCATGGGGTCTATCTAGTAACATATGTATAATTTTCATTCAAGAATCTGGAAATTGTAATCTGCATCCGGAAGTGGGCCTATGTCTGGACCGAGGATGGCTGACCACAATATCGACCAAGAACTAATATGATTTCTTCAGAACTAGTTAGATACGAAACCTCTGCCAATAAAATCTTATATTTTCATAGATTCAAATGACTCAATTTGTATAAATTCTAATCTAATGAAAGCGTGTTGTTTCCAGATATCATATCAATTAGATAAGTTTCCTATGGTCGTACGATAAGGTCATATTTTTAAGTTAGGGAGGTTTAGCCGTGGCTGATAAGATCGGATTAATATGAAGTACAAGTTTGTTTTTTTTTAATTCCAATGAGAGAAAATGTTCGACTTTCCGGTAAGATGGCGGGTGGTGGCGGGTGTCGGGCTTATCGTTAATCCCACCGCCTGCCCGCGCCCCGCTCCGGACAGGAAGCACTAAGCCGCAGCTCACCGCCGGGAATACACAACTCAATCTTGTCAACGTTTTTGGGTTTACTTCTCCACCGCAGACTGAAAAAGAGCTGCGGCCGCGTAAAAGGAGCCGAGATCCCCCTGGTGCCATTCTAC
The DNA here is from genome assembly GCA_936440205.1 of Lepidonotus clava. Lineage (NCBI taxonomy): Eukaryota > Metazoa > Annelida > Polychaeta > Phyllodocida > Polynoidae > Lepidonotus > Lepidonotus clava. The sequence goes on from OW387135.1 coordinate 30,795,823, forward strand.
TCACGAGGCGACTACATTAGTGTGTACCTGTAGACACAGCACAATGTACTTTCATAATTGAATATGTACAGGTTGCCTCATGCATTTTACTGCTACTGTTAGTGTAGACTGTCATTTTTGCCGAGGATGGAATCAGGCTCACCAGCTTTAACATGAGGAGAACATGTGAGGGTTGGCGGTTCTTGGTTGTGGCGCTAGGGGGAAGCACTAGCACCAGAGGTGGTGGGAAATCAAAGCGGTTTTCTCCAAGGTGATGGTGAAATGATGCCATGCGCAGTCACGCTACCTGCCCCCATTATTCGCCCAAAGTTGTTTGGCTGATGGTGTTTTGCAGTCGCTTAGTGACTGCACCGCGCATAGATCATCCGTACAAATAATACCTCTTGCCGCCCCGTTCGCGCCCCGAGTTTTCAAAATGAGCTACCTTGTTTAGAATGATCAGACTGGCCACACACCTATATAGTGACAAGTGCTACAAAGATTTGACAATCATATTGAATAATTCTCGAATAAATTCACGAGTTCCCCGCCCTCTTTTGGAGAAGAAAAATATATATTTGACAAAAACTATCATTTACATAGCTACTGGTCATATGTTTTCCGACTCAACCTTTTAGCATCGTGATAAACTACAAAGTGACTGACGTTATCAGAAAGCAGAAAACAAGTGACGTCAGCCAAGAGCAACACTATTAAAAGTGATTTCAAGAGCCTGACAGGCTTCCATTAAGGGCCTCTCAATGCCACCGTGAGGGGACGTAGAGAGACGGAAGGACAGGTAAAGGGTAGACAGATGACGGACAGATAGATGACAGATAGACAGGAAACCAGGCAGTTCTAATGACACTGATACAAACAGGAGGAAGGAGGGTTGAGATAGCAAGACAGATATACAAACCAGAATGTAGGGTCATGCAAAATGATTCAACGTGGAATCAATTTATTAATAATCAAACGATGATATACGCATAGATCCATTCGAAGGATATTATAACAAAGTGTGGATCCTACATATCAATAATATCAATACAGTTGAAGAAAATATCAAACTTGGGCTCTTTCAACTGTTCAAGAGAAGTAATGGTGAAAATGAAATGGCAGGCATAGACACAGAGGAAGTCTAAATAAAGACAGGTAGGGAGGAATATACACATAGATACACGACCTGGCAAGCACTCAGTGGTATTAGGACCGCACATGCTGAGAATACCTATAAACTCTGATGTTATACTGTGTCATTAACTTCTGGAGGACTCTTTTTCTGACAGTTTCATCTCCCCTGAGAAGGCAGACGAATTGAAAATACGTTCAAGTACAAACATCAAAATCCTAAAAGTGCTACCTAGGTTAAAAACCTGTCTAGTTCATCGAGTTAGGGACACATTTTACTGCCTCACTCCGGGCGCCAGAGGGCCCTGGGCGATGGGGTGACAGTATGATTATAAGATACCCTATAATGCGTGTTCGATAAGACAAAAGGGCCCCAAGCTACCCCCGCTATATGACTATGATACGCACTTTCCCAGCCTGACGGGCCCAGGAGAGGGTGGTGGGGCGGGCAGAGGGGTTGGGCTGAGGTCGGCCCTTATCTGGCCACCTGATTGGCCGAGAGGTGAGATCCGAGCACAGATAGCCGATAGCTGCGCCACCTGGGGAGGGGAAGTGGGCGTGTCCCGCCGCCCCCGGCCCCTCCGCCCCACCCACCTCCCACCCCCTCCCTGACAGGCCCCGGAGGACCCCAAACCTCCTCATCACCTACCCCATCATCTCCTTGGATCCGCCAGGCTTTGACCTTTCCCGGCCAAATAATGTAGGGGAGGGGGGCAAATGCAAAATAATGTGGTCCCTTAACAGAATCGCGAGAAACGTTTGAGGTCATTGATTGAGGGTCTCAGAATAGGTTGTTTTCTGATTATGGAATGCCTATGTCTGATATCAAAGAATAAGAGTGACACTAAAAATGATATTATTCAAGTTTGGCAGCCCTGCTGAATAAATAACTATTGCAAAGTGGAAGAGTGACTGAATAAGCTGAACACGCCAAGTAAGAAATTTCAATAAATGTAAATCAAATAGGTCAGCTACATGATTTAGCATTTTATAGTAATTTTTCACTGAATTTCAACGCTTTACATTTAAAGAAATTGCCCTTTCCCGAAGATTTATAGTTCGAGTCTTGTTCCTTATCTTGGACCTATGCCCTTAATTACTATGAGCATGACTTTGATTGAAGCTTGCAATGTGCTATTTATTTGATTAACAATAGGCTAAACATGATCAGATATAGTTATAAAATGCCGATCATTAGTAGACTACCATTGAATTTGATTGACCTGTTATCAACTTGAAAGATGGAAAGAGGGGAGAAAATGATACAAGCAAAGTATCATTCATTAGTTACATTATGAACCGAACCACTCATCGACTGTTTTGTCTTTGATACATAATTATAACAGCCAACAATGCGTCCTGTAGCACTGCGCTTTATTCCAATGCCCATCTTGGATGTCGGTCTGTGAATGACATAGGATTGAACATGTATGATTTTCGTATCCAAGGCTGTAGAAATATAAATGTCGGCTTTCTTTGAACGAACAGGAAATCATCCTACATCCTTTTAAGGGAAAATAGTGGCCATTTTCCTAGGTCGATATAGGCTGAAGCCCTTCTATTACTTTCAAGGAAGCGTTCGCACTGTTTTCATAGTCCATGTAACGCGAACTTTAAAGAAACCGATTTTTATCAAAACTTATACAATTCCGACATTCCAGGTCCGTGAATCATGACCTCGGTAGATATAAGTATATGGACGGGAGTAAAGGAATCAGAAGGAAGTCCGTATATAGTCAGTCCCTTAACGTTGAGTGACACCCCATGCTCTTTTAGTGGCATACCGTCATTAGCATAAATCATGTTGATTAGAATAATTTGCGGCTACGATTATGGCATACTTATTTAAGCAATGTACTTATATATGGTCACAGACACCTCAAGACAATTCTCTTGTGGTCTTATTAAAACGTGAGATTAATAACTGTAAAATAGAAGAGCACAAAATTAATATTGTGCTATTGTTCCTCTAAAATCGGTGTTTCACTAATGGATATTTCAATTGAAAATGAATAACTGGACGATTAGTTCCGTTATGACCATAAATTTCCCCTGTTTGTGTAAACATGATTTGAACTATAACATTTCTTAAATTATCACTGTATAAATTTCCCGAGTGACGTTCGAGCGGTGAATTTGGCGGGAATTGGACTATTGTATAATTGCGCAGCATTGCCTTCAACTGGACATAAGACTATGTTTCATTGGCTCATGGGTCACATGCAAAAACTGATCAATCCAGCCTTGGCTTACAACCCACTCTCCCGCCATTCTGAGGGTGGCAGCCATTACACAAGCTGCTCAGACTTTTCTTTCCCCCCCACCAACGCCCTTACAAAAATATATCATCAATTAATAGGGCACCAACTCAAAGGACCAACTCGCGTTGTCCTACGGACTTAAGGACATAAAATTACCGTGTGTACATATTTTACACGTCATCTCTAACGTATGACGCTCTTCATAGACATTACCATGTACTATACGTTTTACCAAACTATCATTAAAACTACACGTCTTAATCAGTGTCCTGTTTCCTTTAAGTAATAATAATGATAATCAACACACGTGAACCACCATGGGGAAAGGATGTCCCTGGATGGAACATTTGAGGGGATATTTCAAACTTTCAAATGGTAAAAATAGTTATCAATGAAGTAACAGGTTGCCCAACATAGAAACGGTGATATTCCTAAAAATAGCAACAATATGATTTCAGTATTTACTAAGGTATCTAGTAGATATATTTCTTGAAATTAAATGGTTATTTATATAATACTATCATGATCATAACTTTTGATCTAAAAATAGTATTGTTTATCTGTTAGAAGTTGGAATATCTTCAAGTTGTATTTTCCAACATGGTGTAGCAATTTCACACATCACAAAAACGATAGTCTTTATAGCAACCAAATCTTCACAAACATTGTAGTGTCCATGGCAACCAAATGATTATTGTTTGGTAGAGTATGGGAATACAACGTTCCATTGACATTCCAATTGAGGACATTTTCTTATGGAATAGAATCATTAGGGAAGGTTAGCTAAATCATACACAAATAGGTAGTCTACGATCGTTTAACCACTATTTTCATAGAATTACTCATGTCTCCTTTAAATAGGCCCCCCTATTAGTCCCAAGGCGTAGGACAACTCCCCCTTGGAGCATACTTTCCCTGTGCTGAGTCACACGTACATTACCTTATGGAACCACATACTAAAAGATCATTGCAGCACAATAGCAATCAATGGACATTTTTAAGGGTTTGAACTATGATAGAAGTCAGTAATATCAATTATTAGCATACTTTATGAGAGATAAATGTATTTAGGAACTTTCCTTTAAATTTCAGATTATTTTAAAGGATTTTCCCCAGTTTGAATTGACAAATTATCCTTGGAATGCATACAAAACCTGGCTGATTATGCACCCTATATATGTGTAAAAAGTACCATATTTGAAAACTGATTTTTTCTATTTTGAAGCCTGATTGATGGACAAATATTGATAAGCTTTTCATAGCATAAAGGCAATCGTAGCATTTGACCTTTATATCTAACCAACTATTGACCTTTTAATCGAAATAAACATGAAAAAAGGCAAAAACAACAAACTTCGATTGACCTCTGAGAACGACCCAAATACTTTTGTAAATTCAGCTGGCTTCGGTAAGATACATGCACATTATTTGCACGTTATCACTATGTATAAGTACACTGACAAACTATTATGATCGCAATATCTTTTATACTTTCCCCTTAGAAAACCTATTAGATAGAAATTAGATATAATTGAACATAATATAGATATTACAAGAATAGGCAAGAAATGAGCAAACATTTTATAATAGAATTCAAATTTCTACTCAGTGCCCAGATGGCATGTGGGAAACACCTGCACAAAATGGTGATATTTCATAATTTGACCTCAGCCTTCTCACTGAGCTCATTTGCTGAATAATACTTGCATAATTATAGATGAATGACAGATCATTAGATTCCAAATTTAATTCTTCTCTAAATTCCCTATTGAGAGAATTGAAATAAAATGTAAATTGAAGACTCTATTTAGAATTAAGTTGTTGGAAGTCAGGAAAAATATAAAATTTTCAGACATTCCAAACATTCCAATTCATTCGGAATGTTCAGTTGGAACACATTTCATCCGGATTCATATTTCACATATATAGGCCTTTTTTTTTTAGCTTTAGAATGATACCAAAATGATTGAAATTGATCATGAATTGTAAGAATTATCAGGATTCCTTACTTGATGTTTTTGATTGCAATATGCTGCAACGATCTATCGTCCTACATAGCAATCAAACATTTTGCAGGAATTGGCCCACTTCTAATTCTCTTTCCCATTGGTTGGACTCTGTCTGTGAATATATATATATAATTGATTTGTGTTGCCAAATATTATTGTTATGGTGACGTGATGAAAACTGGATAAGGGATGTAACAATGAAAATGTCTAAGCTTCAGGCCGATGGCGGGTCGAGATAGTACATTCAGTACCAATACTTACATAGGTAATAGTAGACATGGTAATGGTATAGAAGGATTGAATATCTGATTATGAATACCCTCTACCCGTGCTATTTTCCTTGCATTATTGAGTACTAGGACAAGCGAGGGAAGAGCAGGAGGGTAGGGAGGGGATGGCTTTGGTTGTTGTGGGTATAGTGAATGCTACACCTGAGGAGGCAGTGGCTGCTGGCCAGTCGGTGTGGGAGGTGGGCAGGAGTAGGGGGGAGATGGGTGGGCGTCGCTTAGTCAAACATACCTTGGGCATGGCTAGAATAATGTGTGCACGACGGCATGCATGGAGCGGGGATGGAGGTAGTTGTGGAGGGGGTGGTGGTGCTAGAGCCATGGCTATGATGTGGGCTTGTTCTGCTATACCCAGAGTCTAGGCTCTAGGAGGGGAGAGCTCCAGGCCAGGCATGCGCGCGGGATTCTGCTGGAAAGCAGATAGGCGAGGTTATGCGGAAATCCGTCAAGGAATGCTGGAGGCATTGTCTTGGCGGAGTGAGAGCAAACAGCAGAGTGCCTTGGTCTAGGGGAGGGGGCCTGGGCCAACACAACACGACCTCCAACCTCCTCCTCACCTACCTCTACCTGTCTTAAATCTCGCCCAGGTGCGCTCCCACGTCCCTCCTCCCACTGTCCTGACTAAAAAAGCACCGTTTACATTATACTGCGTCAAAACACACGGCTCACTTTTATTAGTTTGAAAGTTGTTCTGGATCAAGTAAGTATGATGAAGGAGGCGCTCTGGGGAGGGCATAAAAAGATCCGGCTTTGTCTTGTAAGTGTTTAGAGTTGTGCCTTGCTGAATAGATGAACTAAAACAGGGCAGTTTGAGGGGGAACACTTTATCAATATCCAGGTGCAGGGAAATGCTCGTTGTTTAATCACCTTAATCAAGTCAAACGTAGGTTTTTTTCTCCCTATAAATAGTAACACCTGTGCATGCAGTGCTAATCAGCTAATTACATCGTAGGATTTAATCAATTGATGTTGCCCAAACATCTGCAGAACCTAATTGGGACAAATGTTGCCTTTGTAATCAAGATCCAGCCCAAAACGAAAAAGCGCCCCTTTTATTGGGCCCCCGAGGTTGTCCCCTTAAAGGTAGCCTTGCAGGTGTGCCGCACGTGATCAGGAGCCCCTTGATGTAATTAGTGACTGTATCAGAACGTGGAAATCAAAGGTCTGGAGGGGAGCACGGCCAGCTAGGGGGCTAATGGGTGGTGGCTTGTCGAGCGCGTCAGCATGTGTGCGCGGGACGTGCATGCATGGAGGCCTCTGATCTCGGCATTAATGACACTGGGAGTTTGACCCCGTCGCGCCCATCACACCAAGTTACATATCTCATTAGACCCATCGGGCTCCTTTCATCTCCCTGTGCCGACTGCTCCTTTGCCCAGCTCCTCAGCCACCCGCGGTAGCCCTTCTAGATGATAAGCAATCAGAGAAAACCGCCCCCCATTGGTTGAGGCAGAGAAAGAGGGCGCGGCCTTAGGGCCTCCTCATTTGCATACGTCAGTCGGCGGTCTTAGGGGGGCGCACGGTAGCGGTGGCGCTGTAGATCTGTGGTAGTAGTAGTACTCGGTCCCTACTGGTAGCGGTGACGTACATACAAGAAGAGGCCTGTCTGCCAAAGGACATTCACTCTTGGTACTGCGTGCAGCCAGAACGGAGGGCCTCGCACGTGGTGGACCTATACCCTGACACACACCAACACCTCCAGACTCCTCCAGGGTCCTGACCCCAGCCAGGACTGGTCGTGACCAAAGACTCCCAGGACTGTCACTCGCCACTTGAGGGCCACAGGATCAGGGGGATTTGGCACACGTGCTTACGGGCTTACACATCGCGATATCTTTATCATATTATCTCTGACATCCAGAAGGACTTAATGTCAACTATAGTTTAGCCGCAGCTACGGAGATGGACAGTGGTTGACATACGACTATTTGGGGGTTAAAGGCATCCTTTTAGTTGTCAGCATTTTACTTTGAGAGGAAGACTACCGGGTAGACTGGCGCATTTTGCTAGGTCTGCCTGAAATATAGCACCGCGTGGATAGAAGGAGTGGTGCCAGTTTTTCTTTTGAACTCCTGTCATCTGATTTCACTGCACACCCACGATGACCGATCCCAAAGACAAGTCCCATGAAGGCTCCGACTCGCCGTCGCGGTCTCCCACCAGCATGGACTCTCCCCTGGGCTCTGAGGACGACGTCGCCAGCCCCTTGAGCCAGGACGTCAGCGACAGTGCCTTCGCGACGTTGGCCGGCAAGTTGGGCGACGTCCACGGCAACGGGGGAGGCGCGGGGGGCGTCGGCGGCATCGTCGGCGGGCCGGAAGACGCCGACAACCCGGGAAACATCCAGGACGCCGTCAGCCAGGTGCTGAAGGGATATGACTGGACGCTGGTGCCCATGCCCACGCGTCCTCCAGGGGGTGAGAAGCGCAAGCCGCACATCAAACGGCCGATGAACGCCTTCATGGTCTGGGCGCAGGCGGCAAGACGTAAGCTGGCCGACCAGTACCCCCACCTGCACAACGCCGAGCTCTCCAAGACACTGGGCAAACTCTGGAGGTAAGAAACTATTATTTTGAATTTCTTTCATATCATGGCTCATAGTTTATCTTGGTACTGCTGGATTGAAAAGACGCTATGCTTTAAATATGCAATATAAACCGTCAATGATTAATCGTCAATTTCAGGAGATAGTGCGCTGTCACGTACATGTGTATTTAAGATTCCTTGATACCAGATTGTGAAGATTAGGCCTGAGCACATTATAGTTGTCTATGTTTTTATCTATGCAATCTGGGTTATTTTCCACTTGTCTCTTATCCTTTTGTTGACTTTGGTCTTCTGACAGTAATATTGTACGATTCATTCCTATTTAGCCTTTCTGTTTTTGTACTGAGATACTCTTTATCTCCTACTTGAGTGTTTTTAGGAATAAGATTCTTTAGAATGCAGTTTTTGAATGCTTATAACGCGGTTAGAGCTGAATAAACGCTGTATGATTCATAAGGTACCAGGGCTTCAGTGACCAGAACCGCATGCATTAGCTATATAGACTACCTGAAAATGGGAAAATGGAGGATTGAATAGGGGAAGGCCAAATGTCAAATGCAGTGCTCTTATTCACCGTCTACTAGTCACCAAAGGCTCTCAGACAATTTGATCTCCATAAGAAATTGTATTCAGTATAAAGTTTGTCTAACTGAAACCTGATAAAGGGAACTACACATTGTGAGGTCCCCTTCAATAACATACATATAAGTGACCATCTTTTTAAGTACCCAGCCAGGATGCCTGGCATTGTCACTTTACAAGAATATCGAGTTTAGGAAACCGTTACTGATGTTTGGTAATGCACCCCCTCACGCTTTTGATACCTGTTGGAACTTCATGCTTGGAGAACACCCAATATATATTGACTTCCTTTTAGTCTTGAAAATCTTACTTTTTTCAAATTTGAAATGAAAACAGGATCTGAGTGTCCCTTCAGGCGTAATGGCTCTCTCGCCATGGGCTGTGGGATGGATGGCAGGAGAAGGCGGGGGAGGGGGAGGTTTTCATGTCACAGCCGAGGGGGGAGCTTTGCAAAAAGGGCCTGGCAAAAAGTAAGGTTCCGCGTCAAAAGACGACAATGGCCTGTCGACATGGGTTCCTGCAGGTGTGTGAGTGTTAGCCGTAAGTTCGATTCATCTGCATGTATCTTGTGCGAGGCGAGGCCTTGTTGGACTGTTAAAACCGACATTAGATATGGCCCCGCCGCCCGCCCGCCCGCCACCAATGCTTCTTAGGCCATGTTATCCGTATTTGGATAACAGGTGCAGAGAGCAAACAGCCACAATAGAAAATCACGAAGCTGAGGGTAACCTAAGACGCTGGCCAAACGCCGCGGCCCGGCTCGGCATCGCGCCTGAGCGGAATACGGAGGCGAGCACTCGCGGTCGGTAAGCGGGCCCGTCTCGGTCAATATTAACACTACCATCCGACCTGTAATTCAAGCTTCATTGCGACACCTTGAAAGTTTGGCCATGCCTGGGCGAGGTGCGAGGCGCGGGGCATCATTAGGCCTCCCCACGTAAACCTATAGACATGCAGGTCCGGCGAGGTGGGGGTGGAGGGCTGTGGGACATGTCTATAAGGCCAGGCAGGCAGTCTGGGACATCTTTATACAGGACAACATCCCAGAGGTCACCGGCTGAGGTGTGCACACCCACCCACGGGGTGGGTGGATGTAGTCAGGGACGTCCTTACCACAAGTCTCCGCAGGTCACAGCAGCTTCTCTGACTACTACCTTCTCTTTGTATATAACGAGAGTTCTGAGGGTCTCAACGTTTTTTTAGAGTGCACAATACACATGCAATAAAATATCATGCAAATGTAATTATGAAATACTGATCCTATCAAAATTGCGATATTATATTTGAAAATGATTGAAATGAAAAGCACTCCTTTCATTCTTTATTCACATGTGTGCGAATAGCATTGGTGAAATCATTGTATGTACAAGTAAACAATATTGCCAAATTGTAATCATAAACAGTTAGGAGGCCAAGTGAAAGCTATGGGTCATTGCCACTTCCTTTCCTATTTTTGTTGTGAAGGCGATAAACATTGATTCAGGAACCGGTCCTTTTAGCGCCACCTTCTATTTGAGGTGCAGCCTCTATTCAGGACCTTTGGGGGTAACCTACACCCTGCCATGGGCATGAATGTTTCTCCAGTGGCAGCGCACAGGTAGAGGTTTACACCCAACTTATCACCCCTCCCCTCCCCTTTCTGTGGACAGCGCCCACCCTAATGCCGCGGATCTTCTTGCAAGCCCAAAACGGGGTCATTTGAGATGATCTGAAGATGAACTTTCTTTGTGAAGTTAATGCATCAGTTAGTAGCTTGAGAATAGAGAGGCCATCGCCACACTATGAGTGAACCGCAAAGCACGGCGCGACCTGCCTTGTAGATGTGGAATATTTGAGAAAGGCCAAGAAAAACAGTTATACATAGGAGGCTCATTTGGTATTCAAGGCAGGCGTCGGAACTGTAGGTCACCGCCACAGGTCGCTAACATGACGGGGTGAAGAAAACGGATTTCCATCAGGGGACATAAATTTCACGAATACTTCATACATAACTAGAAATATTCCAGGGAGAGATGAACCTACTTCAATGCCTAGGGGGAATTTTCAAGCCCTCCTTCTTCATGTTGTTTTCGTATACACGTGTTCGTCTTTGTAATTGGCTATTGTGGGGTGGAGGTTGTTTTTCTTGGGGAGAAGAGAGGAGGTAGGGGATCCACTAATATTGGCGTGTATAGGCAAAGTGAACATCAGGGTGGTTAAAAAAAAGGCCATCCCAGCCAGGTGTAGTCGTTACGTCAGGTAACCCGGGGGGTGGAGGGGTGGAGGTATGGAGGCAAACTGCGCCTGCCGGCTCGTCATCAGGTAATGAGTGCTGACCTCTATCGGGGCACACGAAAACTACATCATTTGATGGACGGTGCGTCTCAGGTAATCGGGCCGAACATCACGCAATGGATACGTCCTACGGGGACGTCCTACATTCCCCTACAGTCTCAGCCACCGCCCTCTACGTTAAGCCTATACGCCAAGAGGCGATTTTTACTATCTGAATTTGGCAGATCTCAATTGTTATTAAGTACATGAAAGGAAACATTGCACGCTTACAGCTACATACCATTTGAAAGGGAATATGACATCCTTTCTTATGATGTGTAACATGTCTATAGTAAATCTTTATTGGCAGCGGTGATTTCTGAAATCGTGAGGAAAATCGGGTAGTGGAATACAGCTTTTATTGTGTAGCAATATTAGTCTTCTCTTCCCGCTTTCTACTATAGTGACTGGTATTTTTTCGGCCTTTCCTTTCCCCCTGTAACTTTAGCTCTAGACCTATCACCTTCCTTCTTTCACTCGACCATTCTATTATGATCCGACCAAAACACTTTGCGCACCTCATATTTCCTTTTCTTACAACCTGACCTAACCTGTATGCCCCCATATCCTGTTCAATTGCTGAAGTAACGTTACAAAACAATTCGAAAGTAATCCCCTGCTCACCCCTATCTGATTTAGATGAAATCTCAGTTCTATAATATATGAACCAACGTATTTCTTGGGTCTATATAGTACCTTTTCCTCCATTCGCATATTGGCCCTTCTCCCTTTAAATATACACCTGGCTCCCAAGAATGAGGCGTTGCAACATTCGTTTAAATCATAATGTTGAAATTTCTAATGATAATGATAATTCATCGATCGACCATTACAAAATAGTGAGATGGCAAATAGTGAGATGGAAGAAAACAAGCTTAGAAAGTGTATTACCTATGGGCTAAAAGTCTCTAGTAGGGTGAGTATACAAACAAGAATTCACATTTCTGTTTGTACAATCTAGCCAACTTCACCATTTTAAAGAACATTATTTCTCCTAATCTGACTTCAAAACGACGCCTGAAATAGATCTATGTCTGTGATAATTTTCATTCGATAGCTGCTCTTAACAATTTACCTGAATGGTTGTAATGGTCGATATGTAAGCCGATGGTAGGGGCCTGACTTCCCCTGTAAAGGTGCAATGGCTAGGCTCATTATACTTACCTGGTTAAAGCCACATACAACGCAGTGGGTCAGCCGCCCACCCCAATCGCCTCACCGTCAATCACATCCTTGAGCAGACATTTCTCAGAAAAAAAGTAAGATAATAATGGCTCCAGTGGGGCGTGACGGAGAAAATGGGACCAGGCAAATAATGCGAACAAGCACCTCGGAGTTAAGCCCCCTGGAAAGATAATATTCACGGTGGGGGCCGTTTTTTTTTTCTCTTTTTAAAGACGCAAGATAATTTTGTCTGGATTTTTTTTAAATGTTGATGTAGGGTTTGCGGCTCTGTTCTGGCGATGTATGGAGCTGATAAGTGGGAGTGGTGGCTCGGGGAGGGAGGCGACCTCCATCACTTGCTGATGATTTCTCATTCAACTCGACGCCAATCTGTACAGGGCACATGACCCTGAACGGGCTTGGGCGAAACGAGCTCTGCCATCTGTGACAAATGGCCCGAGCCCAATTCATTTACTCCTCTGTGGTGAGTAAAAGCTGGTGAATGGGAGGGATAAGACTGAGGTCGGTGGTACGCAAACCGACAGGTATGTGTGGGATGTGAGATTACCTCCTGTGCACATTGTAGGAGTTGTAACATCAATGCTTCAAAGAGAAGTATGAATCCGCTTGAAACTTTTTTTTGTCCCTTTTGTCTTGTTTATAATACATTAATACAGTTCGGAATGTACCATGTTCTTTTATGAAACTGTGTTTTGTATGATTGAAAAGAGCCAGCCTATTGCCAGCCGCTGGTGGAAGAGTCGCTATGTTTATAAACTTGTATAATTATATAAACTAAGGCAGTCGCATTCATGCCCGGATTTGGGTTTTCTATTTGCGAAACAAGTTAAATGTACAGGTAACATATTGAACATAGCAGGGCCCTAGCAGTGGAATGGATGAGACGGTGGCATACATACTCGGGGTGGATTTTACCTATAATAGTGTGACGACAGGCTAACATCAACGAATGTCTACATGGTTGACCTGGCGCCTGGGCCAGCCTTCTAACGAGTCAATGGGGGTGACACCCACCTCCCTCCCCACTCCCCCACCCCCTCACCCACCTGTCCCATCCTCCCATTCTCCTACTTTCTTGTGGATTGCTCCCCCCATCTCCCCTTACCTTGCTTACACCCGCCTGCAAAAAGGGCCACAATGCGGCCATGCCCACATGTACCCATCAAACCTCACCTAATTATAGGGGTTTTTACGGCTATCAATATGTCGAAACCAAATGCTAGCCTTCCGTTTGCCACCTGAAAGAGGCCGTCGGCAAAGGGGGGCATAAACAGGGGGGTAATTTTCCAGCGCTGTATATCTTAGGCCGGACAGAAAATATAATTTGCTGAAATTGGGGTAGGGGGATTACTTATACTTACCTGTTGAATATTGCCCCCCGTCAAAACAGAGGGCGGGCAGGCCGGGCCTACCTGACGGGAGGCCCTGCGGTGGGCGCGGGCGGCCAGGGCCTGTCTGTCGGCCTCAGGTCAGGCCAGGTCAGGCCAGGCCATCGGCCGAGGGCAGCAGGCATTGGGTCTGGGCAGCAGGACAAGGCTAGACGGTGCTGAAGAGGATCAAATGTATTCCAGCATGGATGTAACGGTTTTATTTCTAATGAATGCATAATAATAGTAGGCCTACTCATAATATCGAAAGGCAAATTAAGGATATTGAAGGTGACCCGACATTTGATTGACTTTGCTCTTTTTGAATATAAAGATATGGCAGTTTTTGTGAATTTCAAAATTCTTGTATCTATGAATATTATCATAGAATACCCTGCAAGAAGGCAAATGCGAGGTATGTCATCATAAACTGACTTGGCTGCATGACCTCAAAAATGGATCAATATTTCTGATTTTCCTCCTTTCTAAAACTTACATCCTTGTTCTGTGTGCCCAACGTAGTAAACCGCTTGCCCCCTGCCCTGCCTGCTCTCACCGGTAACTCCCGCCCACCTCGACCCTCATTCCTCCTTTGTTACCTGGAAACCAGAAATATGCTGGCCAGATCACTTGATTTCATAACAAGTCCGTTTCCATAGAATCCCATTGCATCAACGAAAAACACACTCACTAAAGGGTCCAGTAAGCACACAATTCATTTAACACATTATTCTGGAGGCACGCAAACCTAGGGACAGAACACAACAATACTACGCCTTACTGCATGAGTTCCTCCATTGTTGAGAGGCCCAAGGAAGGTCTTTACTTTTTATCTTTTTACACTTCCCCCTTTTTTTGTCATTTTTCTCTATTATAATTATAAACATTCCGACGAGATTGGGTTTATCGCTTGATAATGATATCCAATTGACATATTTTCTATTCAGTAAGGTCAATTAGCGAACTCGAAACTTGGGAAATTAGTAATTTAGCTTTTCAGCGTCAACAACAATGGAGATCCACGTGTTTTGTAATAGAGATTCCGTGGCGTAGGAGCGTTTCACGGATGGGGGACTGTTTTGTGGCCCGTTCAAAACACACCCAGCCACCTAGGCCGACATGCAGGGCCGGTTGCATGCAAGGAGACAATGCTGGCCTAACAAGTCACGACTTGGCCCATTTTGCAGGCCCTTACTCACTTTTTTATGTCTTGTTTTTCCATCAACGGAGGCAAAATTACCTACCCCCGCCCCGTGTAAAAGACGGCGATCATTCTGCACCTGTGGGAATTCGCCGGCCATAAGGTGTTCCAATCAAGCCCGACCTGTGCGTGCTCCTTGACACATCAGATACTTAAAGAAGAGCAATGTGCACTCAAGATGTCGTGCTAAAAGCATAATATTAGTGTAGCAAATTGCTGGATCAATACACACTGATTTATGGCCTTTCTTGACCTTTGTGTGTGGGTTAATCAAACTTAAGGATCCCCCACTGGACCAACAAGTAGGAAAATAAAGTGACAAACCATATATCTCCAGAGATCGGCTACTAATCACGAGACGCACTCGAGGGCACTTGAGTGATTGGAATGATGGAGTAGAGCCATAGGAGTCCGTCGAGATAATTTATTGCCCTCGGCCGTCCGAAACAATACAATCTGATGATAATTGAGGTGGCCTGAGCTCTCTCCGACAACCTGTGGATGATCCCTGGGGAGTCCATAGGTGGTGGTTGGTTTGACGTGGGTTTGGTCGGGGAGGGGGGGGGGGGTGCTGCTGTCAGCTATAATTACACCACATGACGGGGCAGATTCCGACCCATCCCGGACACGGCTGCCATAAATTTTCCTTTCGTGGGCGCTGATAAGGCGAGGTCCCGCTTTGAAGATAAAGCCATACGGAAGCGCCGACGGCACCGCCGCCCGCTCCCAGCAGCCTCCCCGGGCTACCGGAGGGCGCGGCCAAGCGTGACCGGCCGCTGAGGTGATGGGAAAATGGACCTGGGATGGAGGGATAGGGCCTGGTTGAAGTGGTGGGTTGGGGGTGGTCGGTGGGCTATGGGGTGCTGTGGTATGTAATTCCGGTAAATCACCAAGTGCGCCGTTGAAACCAAATTGACAGCGCTTGTAAAGTTGCACTCGTTGCATTGGACAGCAATTAGCCTGAATTGGAAGATAATGTATAGATCATAAAATTATTAGACTGCAAAATAGAGCCAGGGCTAATGATATGCTATTAGCAGAAGCCCAAATGGCCTGTGTCGGTGTGGTTAAAATATAAAGACAATCCATAAAGCACCAATGAAATGACGTGTTGGGATTACTTCTAAATCGGATTTGATTTACATCAATCTACGTTTGTTCATAGGATCATATGCATGCACTTGTACTGAAAGTCCTATTTACAAAAGTATGACGTGCCCCTAGAGAAATTCATGACAGATTATATATTGAAACTTCCCTTAGGGGCAAATGAAGAAGACACTGAGGAGGGGGCGCAGTGGGGTATCAGCGCCGGCGGAGGGAGGCGGGTGACGGGTTTTGGGAGAGAGGAGGGAGGGAGGAGGAGGGAGGTGGGTCTCCCCCGTCAGACAGATAACTAGGGGTCATGACACAGACATATGGACGTCATCATCCCGACGCCGTACGGCCACGTGCACTAACGTCTCCCCCACGTCACCGTCCATGTACGTGCGTCTGTCCATGGCCAGGCGATCCTCAATCATAGCGTGCGAGCATTACAACCACTGCGCCACGACTTGCACAAGATATCGCCATTTATTTGTTCAAAAAGTCTTGGTGTTATTACACATGTGCAGGGGAATGAGATGGCGTATGATATATGGTATGGTAAGAAGCTACCACCTGTATGCGTTTATCATGGGTATACAAGAGAGACGACCGCTGGAGGAACAGTAATATTATATGTCGACATAATTTGTATTCTTAGAATAGTAAGCTGGCGTTCCCCAGTGTTTTCTTTTCTAAACAGAAAAAAACACCTTAAACCCCCCTCCTCCTCCGACAACCACTTATCTAAAACGATAGGGTTACATTCACCATTAATTCGGAAACTTATTTCGTATTTCTTAATGATATCTTGCCATCGTTATTCGATCCCTACCATTCGGTAGCATTCATTTGCATACGTTTCTGACAAATGCAAGCGCCACTTCAGATTTGCCTTGCAGTGAACTATACAGAAGAAGGTGCTGAGTTGGGAGATGCACCTGAGGCTGGTGACCGTCAGGTGAGGGCGGCACTCAGGTGTGGTTACCTTTGATGTCCCCCTCACTGCCGGCTTAACGCCCTAAGACTTATTACCTAGGATGCTTACCGACCACTTCTTAGTAGTAATTTACAGCATGCACCGTTCATGGCCTAGTTGAAATGGGAGTGTAGATTTTCAATTATGATAAGAAATACTATTGTGTTTCCTCAGTTGATTTTACTAAGGTTCAGGGGCTGACATATCCATATTAATGGATAGAGATGCCTATGCATATATGATTTTATGTCACTTTCTTTGATGTAGGTAACATAATATGAGGTAATGGACATAATCCATATTCTATAATGATATGATTTCCCATTGGATATGTGGTAAAAACTGCCAAATACTTGCAGTCCATTAGTGGTGCTATATATACCAGTGCTATATATGGCGTGTATAAGCCTGCGAATTATCGCTATTTAGATACGGATACATGGGTTGACAGTGACATGTTCGGCCCATGTCCAAACATCAAAGCCTAGACATTCCCCGAATACCCAAGTTGACGACCGACCCCAAGTAGGTGCCCGTCCCGTTTATCTGAAGAAGGTGGCGCCGTGTCGACGATCAGATACCACTTCAACTTCTCAAGCTGAACGTTTGTTATCAGCTCTACAAACTGGCTGTTGGTTCGTTAGGCCCGTGTTTAGTCTTACATCAGGATGGCGATAGGACATCGTCTTTGAGTGGGCGAGTGGCTCGCTTAGCTCATGCTGAGCTGCTCTTATCAGAAGGTGACACACGCCGGCCGCCTGACGACCTGGCCACTCTCACAGCAGAGACTGAGCTGCTCACTGCGATAAAAAGGAAGTAGAAATGTGAGTGGAGAGTGGGGAACAGCTCGTGAGCTACTCAGTGGGTTCAGAAAAGTCTTGAGACTAAAAGGGTAAAAATAAAATAAATACAGCCGCAGACCCAAAGCCTTGAGACTGGCGACACCGGTTTTGAAGAACAAAATAGTGGGCTACTTCGAAACCCCCTCCCTCCAGTCCTGACTACTGATAAGAGCTGCACGGACGTTTTAGTGGGAAGCCCCACGTCGAACGTCTTGACATCAGGAGTCGAGTGCATGGACGACGTCATGGGCTGTTTCTATAGATCTTGCAGGAAGCAAAAAGTCTCAAATTGCAATCTCGAAGCACGCGCTGTAGTGGTTGTGGGGTTATGTTGGCAGAGTGGGAAGGGGGAGGGCGGTATCGTGTGGTCGTGCGCTGAGATACGACCGAATGGCATTTGAATTGGGAAAGGAAAAACCGGCCAAGTCAGGGGCCAGGGGCCAGTGTGTCCGGGGAATTTGGGGCCAATGACTAAGAGAAGGTTGGCTGGGTGACATGTACGTACATTCGGGGTAAGTTCGGCGGATTGGGGGTCGTTGGTGCAGGAGGGTGGTGGAAGGCGGGTGGCAGGGCCTCCCGACCCGATGACGGAGAGATGGCAGCCGTCCCTGGACCTTACGTCGGGCCCAGCACGTGGAGGAGAGTTCGACAGATGGTTTGGCCATCTCACCGGCCGCCGTCCGGGTTAAGTCCCCTCAACGTGCACTCAGCTTTTGTCATGTTTATCGGCGCACGGCGCGCAGAATGTTGATCAAACTGTCCTCAGCACCAAATTGTGCCACCGTCTACAGCCGGTTTTATGGCCGGTATATGTATACCACTCTCCTGGGTGTAAAACAACCGCGCCATGTGGCCTGATGCACGTAATACCTATAGATGGGATCGGAGGGGGGGGGGGGGGCAAACAGTGTGATCGAATAAGAGAGGTTACGAAGAAATGGTTTTGTTTGCAATAAGAACAAAGTAATGATCTCTAAGCATATTTTCGTGATGCATGTATATCAAATTGATATACATTTTACAAAAATAGAGTTTATATCTTAATCAGCTTGCCCCATCGATTGCTCTATTGTATCTGGACCATCAAAATTACCTGAAGATATCAAACGATACTCTAGATCGGCACTCAGAAACTCATAGCACCAACTCTAAATACCCTGTTTCGGAGAAATGTTATACCAAAGAGAAACACAACACAGGTCAGGAGGTAAGGATTTTTCGGGGAGGGTTGGCAGCGGGCATTAACATGGCGAACACGCGCCAACCTCTGTTCTTGTGGAGGCAGAGCCAGGAGTCGCGTCCGACCTACATAACTGTCTGATCCATTGTTGTCAGCAAACACAGGTCGCAAATATGGGTATCAACTATCCATTTGATTGTGTGTGAGGGCATCAGTCGCCGGGCCGCCTGTAATGACGCAAGGTGAACCGCGAAAAAAGGCCCCAGCTTAAAGGACAGGCAAAGCAAAGAGTGGTGGCCGACTGCTGTGTGGCCCACCCCCAGCCTCACCCACCTCCTGCCTGCTCCTCTCCTACTCGCGGGAAATCCCTGCGTTTAGCGTGGAGGACCAATATTGAAAGGCCCCCCGCGACATGTTTAATGTGCCCTTGTAACATGGCGAGCATGGCGCTAATCCCTCAACCCGTGCGGTCAGCAGGCTTCCGGTTTGAGCGGGCTCGTTTATTTTTAGGTTCCAGTTCTCATTCTTAAGACCTTTTTGCCCTTTTTTGGTAGGTGTGTTAGGTGGGGAGGGGGGAGCTTAGGGTTAGTTAGACCTATGTGTACGCTTCTCAGAATCTCTGACTGTTATGTGTTTTATGGTCACAGTTGACAAATAAAGGTCCTTGTGGCTGTGAAATGTAGGCATTAAACCTATATATACAGTATAACACATCCTCTACCGTGCATTGATTTTCATGGAAAATTGCATCAGTAGCATTTAGAACATTTTTATCTTATCGACTTATCGTACTGGTAAAACTACTGTTATAATATGGCTGCATAATTCTGATGTACACACATAAACATTGATCATAGGCTAACCTCGAACCTGAGTGTCCTCCATCCGGGGAGCTGGTACAGCTTGTGACGCGCCCCCTTTTGGCAGCGACATGTACTGCCTGTTTACATAATGCTTTATCATAATACGGGTGTCATATACGGCCGGGGCTGAGAAACGGGTCGGGGTCGAGGTAGGGGTATGTGGGATGGGATCTCCGGACACTGATTCCAGGGCCTACAGGTGTCACTAGGTAAGATGATGAGTACAGATCCGGAGACAACATAAACGGACTGGCACTACCAGTGGATTAATGTAATATCCATATTTATTATACCTTAGTGTGATACAAGTTTAGTAGTTAAGAGTTTAACACAGGGTGATACAAACCTGGGTGATAACCAGCCTTGTATCACACTGCAGTGTGATACAGAAACTTTTAATTTTTCTAAAATTCATGAAAAAATGAAATAATTAAGAAATAAAAAATCTAACATATGCATTATCTGTACAACGTTCATAGCTACATTTTACTGCTTACTATTTGTGGATTTGATGGATATCAAAAGAGTTATATGAAAAAACATAAAAAAATGTGCAGCATCACAGTCCCACCATCACTGAATGCTGTGCATCCTTCCTTGGGAGCTCAGTTCTAACAGAAAAGGTATAATAAATCCATAACCAACCTCAAAGGGAGTACTCGGGCAGTTATCACCCCTCGCTGGGACCCCGATATCAGCCCTCGGCCGGCCCTACGGGCCCTGGCCTCGGGCTGATATCGGGGTCCCAGCTCGGGGTGATAACCACCCTCGTACTCCCTTCTTGGTTGGTTATATGTATGTATCTACGTCTATAGTTATTTACTATAGCAGCTCAGGTATTTGTAATTGCGTCGCGAGAAATCCGCACCCGATTTTGATCAGTTCATATGATATTCTGTACGTAAAATATAAACGTTTCTCCATACAATTGTTACCTTCCAAAGCAATTTTAAGTTGTATATTATATTTTATGGGTAGTGCAGACGCCTCGCGTGCACGGTCCTGCAGCAACGAACCCCTGATTTGGCGTTGACGGTGACCTGAGCGTTCCCTCACAGTTTACTCTGGTGGCGGGGCGCGGGGCGTGCACGGGGCTGGGCCGTGTTTACGTGAGGCCAACTGTCAGCGGCCCTGTACACAGGGGCTTCCCCGGGGACCCCCGACACCCTCTGCCCTCCTCCAGGGTCCAATGCTACTGAGTCTTTACCGGCCGCGCCACGTTCCCGTCGTCCTCCCCGCACCTCTTTTACAAGAACGGCCATACTTCTGACACTCTCCCGACCCTTCTTCGAATTTTTAAAATATTCAAAGCATTCTTGGTTTGTCAACCTTTATCGTGTGTTTTGATTTGAGTTGGTGCCCAATTTCAGGGTTATTCAGACTACATGAACTACTTCCAATCGACAGAATTATTTTAAAGCTGAACAACTTTTTTTCCTAATTTTACTTACAAGACACAATTCATCAAAGACCTCTTCTACGCCAACACTGATCCCCCATTCGTGCATCATAATCATCACTTTAGAGTTGACTATTATTCTGGTGCTCTTATCCTACAGACGCTAAAGAATAGTTGCTCGTCTATGAATCAATTGCACTTCGGATATGGTGGTCGCAGATAAATGTGGATATAGATAATAGTTGATCTTTTTTCCTATTAGAGAATTCTGATTCACCATCGACAGGCATTTCGGAAATAATAGACATCCGGATATAGTGGTCAGATATCGGTGACCCAAGGTTTGCACGACATGTAAAGTGCACGGTATTCAAATAATGAATGTTCTTCACAGTCAGATCAGCACCCCCTCCCCCCACCTCCTCTTCCCGATCCCTCCCTCCCTCTCTCCCCTCCCCCCTCCCCACACGGGCCGGCCGTAGCCGCCCCGTGGTCGGCGCCCGTCATCACCTCCCCGGCCCGGGCTATCAGCCTCCCGGCCCGCCCGGAGGCTCGGGTTACACGAGTCGTGCTCCTGTAAGCCACCGCTGCCATATATCCCCGCCTGCACAGTCAGGGTTCCCACGCCTACCCGACACCCTGGAGGTGCCCCGACCGGGGGGCGGAGGTGATCCATCCAGCCCGCCATCCATCCATCCACTTGGTCAGTGCTGTGGACAGCCACCGCCGCCACATCTCGATTTCATACGTGTCAACTTGCATTGTTTTCTCGAGAAATCCCCCAACGCTGTAGAGTTCTTTATCTGATTTGAGAAAAAGATATCAGACAAAACACACTTTTTTCGTATTTCATCGCCATGGCGCTTTCGGACATCTCATCTCATCAACTTTCAGTGTTTTTCTATTTTCGACTCAGCTGCACATAAATCAGCTAATGAGGGTGCATGGGTCCTGGGGTCCTGTACAACACCACTGTAGTATTTTAATCTAAGCTGATATCAGTTGCTGACATCAGTTGATGAAAACTGATTATCAACAGGTATAGCATATTTCAATATAATACATTTATTGCGTGCAACATAGTTAAATCTTACCTTTTCTTATTTCCAAGCGATAACTTCCTAGATATCCACTAGTCATTGTTGTGACCTATCACACCCACCCACCTTATAACCCCCAACCCCTGAAGTGGTCAACAAGTGGACACTGAGGACCATCCAGCTGAGTGGGGTGGGGTCAGCTGCGTGGAGGGGTGGGTCAGACGTCAAATCAAAACGAGTAGGACCATCAAAGCCCACCCTACAGGTTCGGGTTCCCCCGTGAGTGCTTCCTCTGCTGTGGTGATTTATTTGCTCTTAGCAAGGCGCATACATAGCTTTAGATCCTCTTCTCCTACCACCGACTACTGACTTCTTGTCACTGACCGGTCTTTAGAGCTTATCTAGAACATGAACTGGGTATATCTAATCGTATTTTTGTCCGTTGATAGGCGATAGCTGTCTTTATCGATAGCATCGAATGCAATACAAGGGTAGGGTTTCTGAACTGGCACTAATTCTTTTTTAATTCGTTTATTGTCAACTTCATTGTAAGTACGTGCATGGTCTTCCAGTTGATCAGAAAAGAAATAACTGCAACACAGAAAAGAAACCTACGTGGACAACATGTTAAACTTTGCTGATATTTCAGGCCTAGAGGGCCCTTAATAATCATATAGTTTTAGGTCACAAAGAAAGTAACTTGTTTGCTCAGTCTGCATGACTAATGGCTTTTTTTTTAATTGAGAAGAGGTCTTTCATCTATACACCACAGAATCATACAACATGTATCCAAATTATTTTTCACGCCTTCTGTCAAATACCCATTTTGTAAATACATGGAAGGGCACGTGTACACAACTTCGTAATTTTTGAGTTTTTCTTTATTGCGCAGACATTTAGCGTGGGGGCGGTTTATTCTGTACAGTATATAAAGTGTGAAGAGTGGAGTGTCTTCAAAACCTTGCCCTATAATTCCCACCTGTTGACACAGTCCCCTGTGCAGACAACTGCGGTCAGGGCCCTCAAGGAGTAGCAGGGCTGGGATGCGGTTCACTGGGAGTACTTACAGACTTATAGCCGTGCCACCTACGTACAACATACCATGGCCGAAATCAGTTCCCTCTCATAAAATCAATACTAAATGATAGGCACCAACAACAATAACTAATATCCACTCAAACGTAGACAAATAGAAAAGATAAGAATGATAAGGAAATGTGCGTCTTCGTGATTATAAGTCCCGAAGATTAATGGGTTGGTGCATAGATTCTTTCAATGATTAAATGAATTATCTAACTTAAACACGATAAAACCAATTTTGCTCCCAACTGAGGGAGTCAGGTTAATGCCCTTAAAATACCATCGAAATTTAACTACTCGTTTGGAATATTCAAAGTATACCGAAGGTAGTAATTACACACTTTTTGAATCCGAACAGTATCTACATGTTTATGATACGTCAAATTTATGAACATGGCAAGGTTTGCCATCAGAAGACAAATCATGTAATAAGAACAACATTGTTCATCATCAAGTAAGTTGATAACGATATAGCATTGTCGGCTAATGTGTTATCATGTTCAAGAAAGGGAAATCCCCAGACATTTCACGTCATTTAGCTCTACACCTGTCTTTCAGATCTAAAATGACACGACTAACCTTTTCTCTCAACACCTCACTCGACAAGTCCTCTTCTGCTACGAGGGCTCAGGCCGAGAGTGCGGACATGTTCAGGCGCCCGGCCCTTTTAATAGGTCATAAGACCACGTGAATCACAAAGCCAATACAAAAGAATCAGTTCAGACAGGACATGGAGAAAAAATAATCCGAGGACAACTTTAAGATTTAATAGCTACTTGCAGCAAGAGACATATGAAAAAATAACTAGGTACAATGATACCGACCGGAAAGGGCGGTATTAAGTATTTCAACACATGATGGATGTCTTCATTTCTATAGCCTGTGCATTTTTTGTTGTGTTTATAGGTGCTGAAATTTAATGAAAACATTTAGTTTGTACATTTGATAAGTGAGGGTCTTGCCTAGAGCTATGGGAGCTCCTTTGAAGGCTGGGGATAGTGTCTTGTATCGGGAGCTTGAAAGTGCGTGCAGCCAGGCCCCAGGTCTAGGTAAGGCGGCTTAGCCCAATACCTGGCAATATGATGTCATTGTCACCTGTCCAAGCAGAACCTACTACATGCCCAACAGGTGACTACGCACCTGATGTTCGCTCACATTCAACCCCTCCAGATGATTTCAACTTCTTCAATTTCTATTCTTCCCGGGCATGCAGGCGGAATGGACCCCGACGAGAATGGAGGGCCAGGGGCTTTCTGGTCCAGGGCGCATTGCCCAATTGTGTCGAGGCATTTGGCCGGCAGCCTCCCTCAATTGATAAACCCAACGACACAGCCAGCCAGGCCGGGCCCATCACTCACCGATTTCGGCCTTGTTCTGAGGGTAATTTGCGGAGGGCAGATAAAGGAGATGTACCTGTATGCCACAGGAGGAATGCACTCCTTCATGTGAGCTAGGGGTGATTTGTGTGGGCAAACGTTATCCCTCAAACCACCACTGAGCTCAGGGGGAAAAACGAAAGGGGGTGGAGCATTGGAGGAGAAAAAAAAGATAGAGGTCCATAAAGTGCGGGTAGGGAACTTCCAAGAAGAATAGAAAGGGGCGCAAGAAGGAAACATGACCAACATAGTAAAAGCTACAGATGATCTCTCAGTAGTTCAGTATATCCAGACATGCTCCATTAACTGTTGAGCCAAAACAGACACCTGAGTTCATTTGGAATGCGGCGCTGCCATCCACCTTGATCACTTGATATTGGGGAGGAAAGGCTTATAACGTGCAGGGGGAAGGTGCTCCTTCATATTGACACTGCTCGATTTGCCATTATTACACATCGCTGTTAAGGTAGCCACCCCCTGTGGGACTGCCCCACAACAATAGGCTGTCATTACCTGGGCGTAATTTGATCCTTTTACAAAGCCACTTAGCCAAACGTCTTCTCATCTGTTCCACCTGGATGACCCTCTTTCATATCCCAGATGGTTTATCATTTTTGTATAGCGACGGTTGCACTCTCTATGATCGAAGTTCACAATGAGTTTCCATTGGTTCACATATCAAGAAACTGGCTGGGATTTCTACATGTGACATGTAATGTTAAGCAGTAATTGAAAACTAGGCCCCAAACCCTAGAATTTAGTGTGAAGAGATTATACGATGTAGAGATATTAGCATGGGGAATAAAGGTGGATTGGGGTAAGGTGGGTTGTGGATTGAATGCAAGGGTGGGGGTTGGGTGTATGTATGCATGTTGGTATAGGTCCTATATCTGCTTTCTATATAGGCCTATGGCTCGTGGTCACATGTCAAAGCTTGGGAAAGAATCGTGTCAGCAGAGCATTACGCGACGTGTCACTTGAGCCCGAGCCCACCGAGTGATCCGCCCGGACCTGGGTGTTGGTAAAAGGCCGCACGTTTCTCCGGCACACCTGAGTAGCATGGAACATTGCCGAGTCACTTCATGCAGTCACAGGAGGAGAGGGCCATAGACATTCAGAGCCTTTGAGGGTGGAGGGCGGGCATAACTACTATACCATAGAGCCACAATCCCACTGCCAAGGGGCACTGGGCAGTGTGTATTGCTCCCATACCATAATATAATATACTACTACCTTTGCTGTAGTGTATACCTGGACCAGTACAGTATGGAGTTGTATGGCGCTGGGGATTCTTCACATGCTCAGGTCCATGGCGTGTAATTGGCCCTTTGTGACCGGTGTTTACTGATGGCGCACCATTTAGGGGATTTTTGTGAGGGTCTGGTGGAGTGCAGGCCTCCCAGTGTAAAGCCTGGTGGCTCTATTTAACCCCTCTGGCCATGCCAATGTAAAGCATCAACATGCCTGACTGAACCGGGGGTGGTTGCGGTAGCCCATCCCTTCCCATCTCCCCCAACCATCACCCCCAACCATCCCGCCCGCCAGGCCATCTCTCTCCCTGACCCTTATTATTAAAGCTCTTCAAGGAGTTATTGACGCTCAGTCATGCGGCAAATATCATAATCGAAGCTCTGGTCTGACCCCTGTAGACCTGCTAGGCTCTCTCCAAGGACTGCAGGGAGCATGATTACTACAACGCCTCAGTGAACATCCCAAATCAGCCGTGAGAGATTCCAGGACCCCTCCCTACCTGTTGGAGGCTAGGGGGCGGGGGTGCAGCAGGTAGCTATTTGTGAGGGCAGCGTGAGAGTGAACATGGAGTATGTGACATTAAAACAGTATGAATACTACAGCCTGGCCCCAGGGGCCTTATACCGTCCCACCCTCCGCCAACCCCGGCAGCCGTGTCTAGTCAAGATTCATTTGTACCCGGTCAGGCAGACACATGCTATCATTACTTTTGACATGTTTCTGCAAATTTACACGCCACCTTCTTTGCCACTGGACATGGCAGTTCCATTACACACACCGGGCCTTAACGTCTGCATTCATATTTGGAGTGCGGCTATCACAATACATGGCACTTTAGGGCACAGGCAATGAATCTTATGGAAACGTGGGAAAATATTAAAATTCCTGACCTTAAACGGTTGGGCATACAAATAGAGTGAAGTTGTTCCTTCAATATGTCATTTGCCACCTGTGTCATTCTGTCGCATCACCAGTTTCCGACATAATGGGAAATTGGAATTTCCCCTGGGAACTAATTGGGGACTGGTCCAGGGCATTGCAGGCCCGTTGGCTGAAAGCGGTTATAAGGCAAGGGTCTGGGGCACCTGGGTGCTTATAAACTATAAAGACTGATGATTATCGTGTTTTTCTCATGCTGGTTCATGTCTATGATCTGCTGGTCCGTTCTACACTAAACATGCAAGCAGTCCTTATACGAGGAACGTGACCTTAAACGGACCTGCATGTCCTTCTCTATCGACTACCCTACACTGTCAAGAACTAAGCCAAGTAGCCATTAGAGCTCGTCATGATACCTCAATTGTAGGTGGAAATACATTTGAATAGCAGTTCGAGATATATGGTCGATAGTAATTTCTAGGTAGCACATGTGACTGCAGGCATATTCCAATGCGTTTCCAACCGGTTTTCCAATTGCCTCAAATTTCGTATAGGGTCATTTCTTTTCATTAAATGTGTGGGTGTGTGTATTGCCTATCAATCATATCTCGAGGATATCTTCCAGACATTACATCGCTATTGTGTTAACTTTCAGACGACGTATACACATTGATAACTTAAAGGTCGCACAATGCTGCATGTTTACTTCCATCCCACATTTCAATTTCATTCATTTACCTTAAACATACATCTCTTGTTCTTTCAGACTCCTGAACGACGATGAAAAGAAACCCTTCGTCGACGAGGCCGAGCGACTCCGCGTCCAGCACAAGAAGGACTACCCCGACTACAAGTACCAGCCGCGCCGCCGTAAGCCCCTCAAGGGCGCCGGCAACGGGTACGCCGACCACCCGGGCAACGGCCACGCCCACCCGCTCGCCGGCACCTACCGCGGTATGGGCGACGTGTCGCCGTCCTCCACGGCGGGCGACGGCGACTGCAGCGCGGGGCCGCAGAGGGGCGGGGCGCAGGGTCCGCCCACCCCACCCACCACCCCCAACCACGGCGACGTGCGCGGCCCTTCCCATAGAGGACCAGGTGTGTGATTGTTATTGCTATATTATTGGTGTGTGAGTAATCTTCATATGCTGGTGAGCTGCGGTTCAGACAGATGATTGCTGATAAGATATGGCCAAAGCATGAATCAACCTTTAGAATATGGCAAAAGAAGCGATATGTATCGATATCAAATTTCGATGAGTTCCACTCGTCTACCCTAATTGATTAGCAATGCCATTGTAGGGATGATATACTCTGATATGTACCGCGGATCGTGACCAGACCGCTTTTTTCATGAACTATGGATAGATATCATTCAACAAATATTACTAGGCCTATATGCAGACAGACCCTGACCGAAGTACTGTGTAACTGATACCAATAGCGTAACCATTACCACGCATATATTCGTAGAAAACGGTTGGTGTAGTTGGGCCAATTGATTTAATGGTGGTTCTGGGTACCTGCAGGAAGTATAATAGGGGTGGCTTGGGGGAGAACGTTTAGAACAGAACCACAATATGAGGTAAAATGCCACTAATTGTCAAAATTGAAATAAGTGGAGTTATTTGCTGTGTGTAAGGGAACTTTCGTCTTTGGCAAGCAATTTATAGTTTCTTTTTTTCCTCCTTATGGCAGGCCAAGCCCACCCGATCGACTTCAGCGGGGTAGATATCCGGGACCTGAGCACCGACGTTGTGGCGGGAATCGATAACTTTGAAGAGAGTGAGTTGGACCAGTACCTGCCCCCGAACAGCCACCACCACGGAGGGCCTGGGGGAGGGCGCGGAGGGCCGGGGGTGGGGCAGCAGCCCCCTCCACCCCCCTACGTCCCCAACCAACCCGTCAGCAATACGTCAGCCCCCACCTCTACCTGGGCCTCCCCCTACCGCATGTCCACGTCATCGGCCAGCAACCAGTTACAACGCATGGCGTCCACGTCTAGCTCCCACAGCACCGGAAACAGCAGCCCCATATCGCCGGGCAACAACAACAGCAACAACAGCAGCAACACCAACACCAATAACAGCACCAGCACCAGCCACGACATGCACCCCGGTCTGCACTCCAACGGCAACATGGCCGACAGCCCCTACGCGCATGCGCCGCACAACAGCCACCCGCATGCGCAGTCGCCTCAGACGAACAGTGACGACACGTCGGCGGGCAGCTCGTATCCCGGCGAGCACCACTCTCCCCCGGTCAAGATGGAGCATGCGTCCGGGCTCCAAATACCTGACTTCCGCTCGCAGCTCGAGCAAAACCGCTTTTCATACGAACTGCACCAGCCGCGTTTCTACGCGCTGTCTCCGCAGGAGGGGCAGGACATGGACGTGTATGTGCCCGGGTCGGACCAGGCGGCCGCCCAGTATTACGCCCAAAGTAGTGCGATGTACTCGCCCGCCCCGCCCCCTTACCAATGCATGACGGCAGGGCTCCGATCCATCTACCCCAGCGGCACCTCGGGCACCGTCCCACCCATCAATGCAAACTCCCAATGGGACCGGTACGGCCGGCCCTGAGAGGCAGGTCGTCAAACCATGACTACACACTCATCACACGCTTTTATAAATATAATAACTTCAGAGACACGTACTGAAATGTAATTCTATGCTAACCAAGTGTGACTTGTAATTATTGTCTTGTATGCTGCACAGAAACATCTTTCAACTTTCCCTAATGGACAATATAGTATCATGTAACTATTGTGATGCCAAATCTGTGAGCGAAGCTGGGTTCTGACGTCATCTGACGCAACGCATGCGCAGTGACTTGATCATTTGCTGCTTGTAACTTCGGTGTGACGGGAATCGTCCAGATCCGACCGACTACCAGCGTCAGGTGGTTGACTGTCGGCCATGTTTGAGTGGCTGCATCCGGGACATTCCTGCAGTAATTGCTGCATACGGGCACTATTCAGACAGACTCATAGAGTTTTCCTAAAACTGCGGTGTTTTGACAATGGCACAGCCTTTTCTTACTCAACTTTAACTGGGCCCTCTATAATGACATGGTTCCCCAATGAGCAATGACCATGAAATTTCCTCAATTGGTATTCATATCTCTAACTTGCCAATTTGCAGAGAGAGAAACAATCTTGGACATAAAAATGAGTAGGGTGCGCATACAGTCACAAATCAAGAGGTATAACTACCGATTGAATTTTGCCACACCTGGAGTAGACTTGATTACCAAGTGGGTGCTTTACCCACTGCTCATACCCTGTAGAACACATTACACTTTGATATTGCTGTCTTTACTTTGTCCTTTTGAAGTACATGTATGTACCTCACCCAGCACAACTCTTCCTGTCGAACAAAAACACTTTTTTGTTATTATCTGCATGGTGCTTATCACAAAAGTTAATGAATTTACTATTTGTCTCTGTATAAAACTTACACCTTAGATATATTTTCATGTCGGTATGGATGGACGGTGAACGACTGAATTGAAAACAAAGTGGACATGTAGCTAAAGCTGATGGCAATTCCGAGTAGAATTGTACATGTGAAGGGTTGACCATCAACCCTATACGGTACTTATGGGGGACTTGCAATGCAATTTTGTAAGTGCCCCAAAAGATGATTTATGAAAGTACTAATTTTAGATGGATATTGCATATCGATATTTTGTGATACCAGATCCTATTTTGCGATATTCTTACAGAGTAAAATACTATTTATTGAATGATATGAACAATTATTCTTTGGTATCGATTACAAAGACTGTATATTTATTTTCATAGCTACGGTAGTGATAGATGTAGATGTGAGATGTACTATCTTGCAGCTGTAAGTAATGCTGTATAAGCTTGCAAATAAACAAACTTTGATATAATATCACAGACTTCTTCTTTCTATACCTACAGGGGGCTACCTACATTATGCATGTGGTACCATACTATTATCAGCTTGAGCAGTTTCAACTGCAGCCTTCATATAATACGTCGGAGATCCTAAATTTCAAACGATATGTCTAGAATTAGAGGGAAAATTTGGGTTAAACGACATGTCTTGATATGAAAAAGCGTAGCCGCTAGAGATACATTTTTGACACTCCGAAAGAAGTGAAAATGCCTTTCAAATACATCTCTTATCTCCGATAGAAGTATTGCTTGAAAACTCTACCAGGGAAATCCGTTCCTACATGTTGTAACTGCTTATCTCTATATCTATTCAAAATGTTTACAGAATGATTGGATGCTCCTTCAAACCGGTCTGGATAAACTAATTGGTGTCAATTGGACCACCTTATTATCATCCTGACACTTTAAGACTTGAACAGTGTCGAATGGTTTCGTAGATATGGCAAGTTCATAACTAAAGCGTTTAAAGTTGATTAAAAAGTATCATTTCAAAGGTTATGTCAACGGCATGTACGTGCTTCGCTGAATATATAAGACGACATTGGTATATTAGACAAACTCCACGACATACTCTCACATAGCAGGAAATGGGTGAAAACCTATATTATTGACAGAATAAATAATGCGCTAAAGTATTGGTATTTATTTGCCAAAGGCCCTGAATACCCCCCGCTATGGCTTTTGGCGTACTCGAACACCTGGGTCGGGACTGCCAGAAGAGCAAGGGTAGGAGTCATATGTTCATACTCAAGGATTTTTCTACACACACGCCTGACCCTTGATATTGGGGAAAATGCCCGTTCGACCTCCTCTAAACCTTGGGATTCCAGCACCACATGCACTTATTAGAGTCAAGGCGTCATCACAGTGCCATTACAAAACGAGATATTTACAAGAAAACAACAGTCAATTCAAAAAAGCTGTTACGGCGGCCTTGACCACATGTGCGCGTCTGGCTCGGCGCAACCCGATCGAGCACTGCTTATTTACACCGGTCTTATGTAAATTGGCCACCTTGCATTATTGTAAAAACATCCCGATATTGTTTGGAAACACAAGCTGGCTTGCTGCAGCAGGGGGGCCAGTGGCGAAAAAAGACAACACAGGGCGAGGCCTCCTCACCCTTGACGGTGTAGGGGACAGGGCGGGCCGTCACCCTACGCCCAACGGCCCGGGGACGATCCCTGCTGATGGCACCAAGAATTCCCAGGCAGAGGCCTTAAGTGTTAGAGGTTAGGGGAGGTCTGGGGGCCCTTTTTCGCCTACAAAAGGGCCGAGGCCACCTGTGAGACTCACTGGTGACATGGGACCCAAGGGAGTATATATAGCCAGGCCAGGGGCGT
Organism: Lepidonotus clava; assembly: GCA_936440205.1. Taxonomy (NCBI): domain Eukaryota; kingdom Metazoa; phylum Annelida; class Polychaeta; order Phyllodocida; family Polynoidae; genus Lepidonotus; species Lepidonotus clava. Next base: position 30,827,928 of record OW387135.1, read on the forward strand.
TTTCATACATGGGAAAGAACAGCCCATGTTCTTTTGATAGCCATATTTTGGAGAGATGGATGAGTTGACAGCACGTTATCTAGGTTGCAAGATATCGATTCAAAGTGGTTTCTTTGTTTGCCTCTCTAAAGTATCCAGTGTTTGCATCTACTCATTTTCCCTTTTCTTGAACGGAGAAGAGTTTACGCATGGTGTAGTCCTTCGTAAAAGGAATACATGGAGAAAGCCAAGCAATAACCAATGATCATGTTGATATTCCCCTGTTAAATATTTGAAACAGTATATTCTATTTTTCATTCAATATGAGCTGGAGTGTTTACATGTTCACTTTACATGTATACGTGGGTGTTTGAAGTGTGCTACACCCATAAAACTTGTACTTGGAAACCTGAGTCATGGAGATCGACATTTTCTAGTTACACACCCAGTCCTTCGGACTATTTTTTCATTGCTATAAGATATAATTGCAGAGTTATCACTTTGTAAGTGGGTGACGTTTTTCGAGTTTTTCATTGTGTCTATTTCTTTGGATAGATCCGACTCTGCAAGTCAGTGTGCAGTAAGTATTTTGTTTTCGGAAGATAATAGCACTTTTTAGCACTTAGCCAACGAAATGAATACACATGGCTTTATTGTGCACGATAAGCTATAGCTAATTTGTGCAGCTAATTCATTCATTCATAACAGGTAGCTTTCATTTTCATATCTTCTTCTCTGTCCAAATTCAATTAATCAGGGGACGTTAGGTAACTTCTTGAGGCTTGATAATACCAACAGAGAAACTTACATTTGGATTTCCTATTCGCAAATTTATGTAGAACATACAATGGTCTAATAAGCAATTCTTGTGAACATAAAGAATTGATGCTAGGACAAATTAATAGAATGCAATGAAAATGTACAAAGGGATACTTTCAACATTGGAGGAGCCGGAATTCCTGTGACGCAGCTAACGACCACTCCTGTTGTCCAAAGATTAACAGTTGAATGAACTGCAGATAATGTATACAGACCTCAAACCCCAGTCACTTTATTGAAATTGCCTCACATTTCACATAGCGGTTTTACTCTGTTCTCTTGGAAGACCCCCAAAGACCGCAGACGACTTTCGAATCTCAAGTTGCAACTGCTGCTGGTGCCGGCGTTTCCTTCAAATTCAATGCCCACCTGGCAGACGAGTACCAGCGAGTCCTCTAAATGCCTAACTATTGTCCCCTTGGCGCCGGTAGCCAATACTCACCTGAAACGTTAATACCTGCAGCCACCAGATACCAGCGAAACATCAAAGGGAACCGCCGCGTCAAGGTGTAGACTATATCAAAGGATTCCGCGGAGATAATCTCCTTTGATGGGCTAATTGGCTGACAAAGGGATCCACCCTGGATCTTACAATACAGGAGCACCTGTCACACGGGGCCCGCCTTGAGGCTGACTCACAGGAGGAAAGGCCAGGTAGGTGGCTTACTCAGGTGAGGGAGTCTAGGAAAAGTTATTGATGATAGGGCATAGAGATGTGTCACTGATGCACAATAAAGGCGGCTTTCCTCGCATCTAATCTTTATTTAGTATGAAAAGTGACATCATCATTACCTCCACTCGATTTTGCAGATATAGATGATTGCATTATAAAGCGCCATAGAAAAACAATACCATTTAGAAATAAATCGTTGATATTGGGTATTTTTGCAATTGGCATTGATGTATATTTCCCGTGTAGGTATATATATAGTGGATGAATGTTTGTGCTCACATCTTTAACATTAATTAACCCCTTTAATAGAATTACTGATGAAGAGGACTGTACTCTCTTTCGTGTTGCCTCACATTTTATCGTTATTGACAGGACAGACTTTAATTAGCCTACAAGGATGATACAACATGATCAGGATATCATGATCCAGAAAGAAAATTCTTGCAGTAGGGGTTGTTTCCTGTGCACTAATCGGCTCTTTTGATATATTATTATGACTTAGTACCTATTCTAATTGAGAGGGTTTTTGTCTATACGTTGGGCCAAATCAAATCAATCGCCTTCCTTTACCATGTAATTTCTGATATGTGAAATATGAATTCATATTTAAATACTTTCAGAAGAAGTCTATTGGTACTGCAAATAGGCCAATTCATTGTTTTCTTGAAAAATATAATTCTGTGAGGCGTTTCTTAATTCCTATAGTTCCATGTCAAAGTAATACGAATTCTTTTCCTTCTGATTGGCTGAATGAAAACCCTCAAATGGCCCACGACCACCCCCGAGGACAACTCTTCCTATAAAGACCACTGGGCTAATGCTCCTTAAAGACTAGCGCTAGAATGCACATTAATATACCACATTATGCCTGTATTCAACTCTCGTTGCAGGCGCATGTCCAACCCTAGTCTGTAAAGAGTATAATACTCATATAATAACTACCAACTATCGGGAAACTATTCTTACATGGAACCACCAACGTGAAATCAGGTTATGCAAATCATGTCACAAAGCCCAAAACAAAGCCTTCCCATTGGTACAACGACCAATTCTTCAAGGCCTGCCCATGCTCTCTATAGGCCTACACCCAATGCCTTCAGGCATTGTTTCATTTTATATTTTGAATATCTGCAAAGCAATACAAATTCAATAAAAATCCTCAAATTTGGATCTATTAGTTCACCGCTGGCCAACTGCCAATACTCAATAAAAAATCTTAGTTTGTATTCTTATGATACAATTCTAGTCAAGTTTATGAAATTAGTATCAAGTCATGGGTGGCGAATTTTGCTGGCTGTTCTATGTCTGGCATGGCGTCACGTGTAGCTTTTAATAGATATTGGGTATGTTTGAACATGGAGTAACTGACGAATTGTTTTGATGTTTGGGGGGAAACGTTTTCCAAGCTTTCTTTAGGGGATCCTTTTCATTTTACCTGATGAAATATCAGAGGCACACGCCCCCGCCCCCTTCTGAATGAAGAACTAGATTATCATTGAACCGAACTTCAACAGAATCTGATATTTTCTGCAACCTTCAGGATGTTTGATGCAAAAAGAGAGCAGACAACCGGATCTAGTCAAACTTGTTCATGCTCTTTTATATTCTCAAGGCGGTGATCCATGTTGCGACAAAACTGGACTGATATTCAACCGATTTTCAATATATCTCGAAAATCGGTCCAAAATCGGTCCAAAATCAGTCCAGTTTGGAAAATATCGCAACGTGGATCATGTCGACCGATTTTTTCCAACCGATTTCCAACCGACAGATGTGATAATGAATTATTCCAACCAATTCTGAACCGATTTCCACCCGACGATGGTCCGACAAAATTATTAATCATGTTTAATATTTCAGAACCGATTCTGGACCGATTCTGGACCGATTTTATTATGTCTAAGTATTTCCAGTGTTATTTCATTTATTTTTGGGAATAATAGAACGGAAATGTTACCAAAATATCTCAAAATGAATTGTGTTTCACATGATATATTTTTTAATGCTTTTCAACAAGTATTTTACTATTTTACTTTTTATTAATCAAATGGATTAAATGATATATATTTCTGGTCGTACTGACAATGTTTAGGCCTAGACATGACATGTGAAAATATTCCCAGAATTTTGATAATTTAATAAACTGATTTTTTTTTATTAATTTGTGACCCAGGATACAAGAAAATAATCAGTTTTCAACTTCACTGTGGATCATGGGTAGGGGACCGATTCTGGACCGATTCTGGACCGATTCTAGGACCAGTTAGTTTAATTACCCAACCGATTCAGGACCAACAAAAAACCGTTGGTCCTGAAATCGGTTTGCTCCTATCTTTTTCATCGCTTTAAGGCCCGGTCACATATAGAGACTGAACTCAACTCAACAGTCTTAAGGACTTGAGACTGAACAGTTGCAGACAAACCAGTCTTAAGGAAAAAATGATGAGTGGTCACATATAGAGACTGGATAGTCTTGTGTCTTCTTTCCTCTGCCTATAAACTCAATATGTAGGAAAAAGAGGTGCGTCTATTTTCCTTTATATGATTGGATAATGAACTCAAGACAGTTGAGTTGAGTCTTAAACTATGTCACATATAGAGACTGGGCCTTAAAACTGCTTGAGACTGGAGACTATCCAGTCTTAAGGCCGGTCACATATTGAGACTGGGTCTTAAGACTGCTAAAGACTCAAGACTATCCAGTTTTAAATCTTCAACATCTCAAGATTAGAGACCAGACTGATCAGTCTGGAGAAAACCTAAAACTCCAGTTTTAACCCTATGTCACATATCAAAACTATCAGAGACCCAACTCAACTCAACTGTTGAGTTGAGTTCAGTCTCTATATGTGACCGGGCCTTTAGGAAATGTCGCAACGTGGATCACCAGCTTGATGGCTTTGAAGGATAGATAGCAATAGGAGGAACTCAATTGAGGTGATGCTCTGGGGGGATCGGCTACTCTTTTGTATGGGGTTTGAAATGTAACATTATAGCCTGGGATTATGCCCCTTTCAGACTAAACGCTAGAATGAGTATCAAAGCCAATCAAATAGGTCCAATACGCTTCCATTTGTGTATCTGAACTAAAAATCATTCTAGAGTGCGCATGGAAGTGCATTTGAACAGCATTCTAGACTATGCATATATGAGAGTGAAAGACACAGAAGCAATGGGAACGGTATATCTACCCATTGATTGAATCGCGATTGATAGAAAACCAATCCTGAAACTTAATGTTTGAATCCAGGCCAGGTTAGATCCGAGGGACCGGAAAGTTGATGCACGTAATGAAAAGGCCGTATTCTACAAGTTAATGGTCTACAAGATTTTATTGATGAAACGCTAATGAAATACCAACAGAGTAGCTGATGAGAATTGCCATAAATTATAAGAATACCTATAGATTATATGAATTATGGGTTTATTAAATTGCTGTTGTGTTTATGTGGTATTTGTATTCCAGTTTTTACTTCATTTTGTTACTAGTCCAAGTTATGATTCTCTGTCCTGAGGTTCACGAATCAGCTCCAGATGTAGTTTAAGTCGCCAAGAGCGCTCATATGAAATGATATTTCTTTATTAACTCTCAAACATGTGATATGCATCAGGGGCCTTCCATTAAGTACATATGCACATTTTCAAAACTTTCATACCCCCACCACCCCTCCTTGACCAAAGTAGGCCTATGCATTGGATTTGTACAGGAATGTATGCAAATTTTGAAAAATCCCAGACCCCCTCCCCCCAATCCATAGGCTAAGTCCACTCAGCTCAATGAAAACCAAATGCTCCTAGACAGTTTCCTACATATCTGCAGAATATTCAGGCTATGGGCCCTATAAAGGTCCTTACTCATGGATGGTTTGAACAACTCTGCTGAGGGTCCAAGGTGCGCATTATCACTATTAGCTAGCTGTGGATTTACCCTCTATTATGTAGTACACAGATGTCTCCTGCCTACATTTAGCAACAATCTCTTTACACACATGGTCTTAGGTGTGGACTGATGTTACATCAGTACAATTACACAATGAGTTATATTATAAAATGGGTAATCTATGATATTGTATAATGAACTTTATTTTATTCAATTAATCTACATAAACATTAAAGCTCACGTGCAAAGAAATGTTTCAGAATTCATATAATCTCTTACATCCTCCTATTCATAACTAGTTTAGAATGTGGCATTGTTAAAATTGACCTGTCAACTCAAACAATTTGGTAATTGTTTGTTATTGAAAACGTGAAGTCCTTCCTCCGCAGATGGCAACCGTGAAGTGGGGGGGGAGTCCACTTTCCAACACAGCACTATGTTAATTGCTTATTGTTCTAAGTGAGAACCAAACTGATATCTCAAGTGAGAATCTGCAAGAGGCAAGTCAGGACAGCCCTGGTGACATCATAGGAGCTTACAATTGATACCGAGGGATAAAATGAAAATGCTTGATATTAAAAAAGAAAACATAATTCAGAAACATATGAGACTTTCAATATTCATAACTATATGAATTTATCATGCCCTGTGGTCCGTCGCATAACCAAACCCTTGCAACAGCGAGAGCACAGCGAGGGTTTAGATTTAAGTCTCGCAACAGGGATATCCTTAAGGTTTTCAATGTGCCAACCCTCGCAACAGCGATGGTTTTGTACAAACTTTGAACACAATTAATTTATTGAGAAATACATTTCCGCCACTTGCCTTTTGCACATTTTAAGAGCTGAGGGGCACACCTAACAGGTAATGAAAACGAAATGTTAAAATCACAACCCCAAAATGTCCCCCCGATATGTTGAAAATTTGGGTGTGCCAACCCTCGCTGTTATAGCCAAAGTTGGATACACTCGCTGTTGAACAGGGAGGGGTCTCGCTGTTGTGGACAACCCTCACAACAGCGAGACCCGTTATGCGACGGACCACTGGATTTCCTCCCCTAATTTTGGAAGCAATAAATTTAGTGTTATGATTGTTTAAAGATGACTCAATCATTCACCAGTCAGACCTGATAGCTCCCGCATAACACAAACAGCGATGCTTTTGTTGGGAAGTGTTTAACTCTCGCTGTTGTGTCGGAATTCATCATCAGTTTTCACCCACTTCAAATCATTTTTCCAGGCTGAAAATTTCAGGGCTTTTAGGTCTAAATGTCTTTTTTCCAAACCATTCACAGAATTGAAATTGGCTCAGTAGAATAGCCGCAATTCAACAGTGGGACCCATCACAACAGCGACATCCTTGTGTAAGGATGTCCTTGTTGTGAGGGTTTGGATATGTTACAGAGCACTGTGGTCCGTTGCATAACGGGTCTTGCTGTTGCAAGGGTTTGCACCAACAGCGATAGTCATCCTTGTACTCTCGCAACAGTGACATCGCTATTGTGAGAGCACAAGGATGACAAGGTATGTAATGTTGAATTGTGCCAGTTCTTCTTGGCTAATTTTCTTTCCGTAAAACGTTTTGAGAAAGATAAATCTAGATCTAATATTCCTGCAATTTTTAACTCTGGGAAATGAGTATAAATGGGTACAAATTGCTGTGGAAGTTTCACAACAGTAAGGACTTTGTCACCACAACAGCAAGACCCATATCTAAACCCTCACTATGCTCTCGCTGTTGTGAGGGTTTGGTTATGCGACGGACACATGTCACAGGCTCTTGTTTAGATATGAATATTAAGAGGGATTTAAGACCCATAATGAAATCATTCATGGTTTTTGCCATGCACTGTCTCATTAGTAATGGCTTAAAGTGCCCCCACAAATAATGACAAAAAAAAGTGTACAAGTGATTTTTAGGCACACTTGATTAGATATTTCATTTAGACATGAAAAAGTAGGGTCCACTATGAAGAAATAAATTATTAGTATTGACACTAAAATGCAAAAGACAGAATTGACCAGTCGTGGGATATGGTAACCTAGAGGGATTTTGGGTATTTACTCTAAATCCATTATTAAGTGAGTTCTTGATAAAAAAAAAAAAAGTTAATGCTACATATTTTAGTGAAAATTTCTACTTAAGCAGAATTTTCCAGAGATTATGATCATAATCTCAAAAACAGTCTATTTCTTTATCACAAATGCATTATGGGTAATTTTTCATGGGAAGCTCATTTCTTAAGGTGGGTCAGAATAAGCAACATACGGTTGTTACCATGGCAACAAGAAAAAGAATGTTTTGATTTCATTGACTATTTTTCTCAAGTATTCTGATAAAAGTTTTATTCTTTCCTATAGTGAAAACTGCTAGTTGATTGAAGATCTTTCTGAAAAATTATTGTATTTTGAATAATTGTGATAATAGGAAAAACTAATATTTTTGATCAAAATTTAATAGTGTTTGGTTTATCAAGGCATAGCCCTGAAATGAAGCATATTAGCAAAATGTGGGGTGTTTTTACATAACCCGGGTAGGGATATTCAAACAATCATATCTCAACCTCTAATAGGAATTTTTGAAAAAGGTTTGCACCATTTGAAAGAGGAGTTTGTGAATTCTAAAACAGGTTTTTACTCCCTTAGGACACCATTTCCCATGATTGGTCACGTTACTGATATGAATTAAGTTAAACAACATTGTAATAAATCAATTAAGTTGAAATATACGAATTGGGCATGTTTCGTGAGAATTGACAGTATAAATCTGGGCAACACAACCATTATTCATTTGTGATTCAACTGCTACAACCATCACTTTGTCACAGACTTTTAACTTTTAGAGTCAATGTAACTAGGAGGATGAAATAAAATTAATAATCCTAGAATTATCTTATATTCCTTGATATCAATCAATCACTCTATCTATTTTTTCTAACCGTGAAGTAAATAAAAACAAAATGGATACATTATAGTCTGATAGTCGCATGTATATAGATAATAATTATTATTAATAATCATATTTCATGTATCATAATATAATACTCACACAGAACACAAATCATTAACGTAGCTCTTTAACTCAAAGTTTGATGATTTATGCTTGATTTGTGGTTGGAGAAAAATCTAGCCTTTTTAGAGACATCAGGTGAGGTTTTGTTCCAACTTCCGATAGGTGGTTCATGACCTGAATGAGATAGCAGATCGTAGCCGCCACAGGTGGTCCCAAAACAAAAGCAAAACAGCAACACTTGACGTTCGAGTCACAAGCAGGGAGGAATCTTGACATCAATACAAGGTGAGGTTGTGGAGAATGTAACCACCTAAATGCTAATAATAGTTTCACAAAAGATTGTTTTTGACAATATTTAGTAGATAAAATCTCTGCTTCTATGGGTCTGCAGGAACAAACTCAAATGTAAAAGCCATTATCTACATAATTATATCTGCTTACGCAAACATAATGGACCATAGTCTTTCTGGTTTATTGCTTGTATCATGTGTCTGCAATATCAAACACGATCGCTGAATAAGCGAAACTAATCTCTGATTGAGCAATTGATATCATTGACCTTTCTAACTGGATGACTGATACATGACCGAAATGCTTTAAGAGTTTGTATTTATGGCGGTGATGATTTACATGAAATATTGCATCTATAGTTTCGCCCTTTACCCATCAATTGGCATGCACGTAGCGTTGCGGTAAAGTTGCACATCGAAGCACGTACCTTGACTGGGGAGGAGACGCATGCCTATCCATTTTGTTTTTGTAAAATTAAAAAAGTACAACCCTGCCCAAAACCAATTGTGTTCTGATTACGCCCCCTTCGTTCAAAATCCTGCATCCCAATAAACAGTCACTGTCTAGCTTTTGTTAACTTTTAGCCAATGCCGTTCCTAAGGCAAACATCAAATGTGGATAAAGTATCTAAGACACTAACGAATAATATTACACGGCTGTGAATTTTCAGTCTTGTTTCTTCGATGTAGACCTACAGCTGAAGTGCATGTAGCGAATTTAGTAGCTAAAATGTTTGTAATACTAATAAAAAGAAATAGCTAATCTAAGAATAATGATGTGGTTTATTAGCAATATGCTACTATAAAAAACAACACAAATAGGACTAATTTTGAGGCACTCAAAATATCTTCTTTGCACGTTGTCCCATGATTACCATTCTCTCAGGCAATTTCCCAGGAATCACCACGCGATTTGCCCATCAATCACCTCTTCTTGGCAATGATGTCATCTCAAACAGCTGCAGCCATGAAAAGCTTATCTGTGACTGGCTATCCTGCGAACTTTTGACTCAGTCTAAAACTTCAAGTTATCTTCTATACGACCTATGATAGATTTCATAATCAGATAGGGATGTTCTTCTGATCCTACCTTTTGTTTGTTTCAGATACAAATATACCTATGTTAACCATGTAATACCAACATGAATATTACAATGTTTTTCCTTGTTGATCAAGGCCATGCCCTGTCATACATGGGGACGCGCAATTCCCACGTGGAAATTGGCGATTCGTGACGGTAGAAATGACGTGATGTCAAAACAAAGTAATATAGGGACGCACGTGTATGTGACGTCACACAGGGTCCTTACAGGTTGGTTGGCGGCGAGTCCTACTAAATCCTGCTACGTCGTGATGATCCGTCTTTCCTTTGCTTAGTAGTCAATTTATATACAAAATATCCCTTTAAAGTAAGACGGGCCATGTTTTGCAGTATTTCGAATTACTTTTTCCTAATTCCTCTTGCACGACAAGAAATGTTTTGTGTAGACTAAATGTCCAGACCAGACGCTTCCTTTTGGGGTAAGAAGATAGTTTCATTACTCTCTTGGAAATTAATTCATTTTTTGGTTTAATAGACGCGAAAAAAAGAGAATCACAAAAGGCTTTGTATTCCAGGTTAGTGTTTTTTTTAAAGGATCTGGAAGATTTGGTACAAAGAAGAGACCCAAAGAAGCCTCTCCGGATTACATGCACAATATACTAAGCCGTTTCTGAGGATATATTTTCAGAATCAATGTTTCTTTTTATACATCCGAATATATACAAACATGAATTAAATCATTTATCATTATTTGCTTTAATTTCTTCCTTAATACCAGTAATCAAAGTAAGAGATCCGTAGGCACAACAAAGAGTCCTCAGTGGTTTGTGGTGCCCCACGAAAGGCAGGCGGACATGATACCAATTAAATGACGTACAAAGGTGAAGAAAAGCAACAAGATCGGAAGAAATCTTACAAACATTTGTTCAATGTATGTAAGAATCTAGTCAATTGAAATGGCAAATGGACTGAAAGCAGTTAAAATTCATAACAAATTAATGAAATAACAAGATAAGCATTAATATAAAAGCTTGGTCATGTTCAAGGGATTACTACAAAACATTTAATTCAATTGAGTGGTATAACTCAAAGTGTAAAATGGCAGATCTGCAACATGACACTTTGTCATTTTCATTTTGAATTCCTATATCAAAATCAAGTGTTATTCATTCATACAATAGTACACGTGAGTAAAATTAAAAGGGATGACACACCTGCAGAACATTTGAGCCCAAACCCTAGAAAGATGTCGATATTTTCATAGACTTGCCAAATCTGCAAAACAACAGCTGCATTCCTTCCACTTAGAAGTGCTGATTTATGACAACCTCACACAGTGAAGTTTGCTGCGTTGTTAGTAGCATCCCTGTGAAATTTATCTTCAAAGCCTTGTATGCTTAACTCTTTTTGCCTTTATTTTTGAGGGGTTTTATCACTTACCAATGATCATTACAGGGTTATACTGTATAGACAATGAATTGTCACTTATTCAAACCGAAATCTATTCTGTCCATGACAAAGCATAGAAATTGATGACATAAGAGGGAATTTGCTCTAAATCGTGTTATTCGGGGAGATATTGGCAGACATACATATACTATAGACATTTGACCCGGGAAATGTTATATTTGTAGAAATCTGAGCTTCTTTAATATAAGATTATTCCTTAATTCAGGGAAAACTTTGAATTGAACGCATTTCAAGGCGGACCCTCTGGAATTAGTATGAAAATTATGTTGAAACGTATAAGTTTGATTCTTTTTTCTTTTTTTTAATTGCTAAAATGTTCTACACTCTAGAAAAATAATGTTATAAGACCTGCCGTGTCAAAACGTATGGTACATCATGATATTTTATGAAAGCAAAGTATTGTTTAAAATTACATTGATTTCAAATTGTCATAGCATAGAAGAAAATGGGATTAGAGAGGACTTTCGGATTCAGATGAGTTGAGTAACGTCTAATGATGATATCCAAGCTGCTAAGGGTAGTATCTTAAATCGGTTTATTAAAAGTCTCATTGGTATTTGGTTCTTTGTTTGGTATTATTATAATTATTTTTTATTCAATGGTGGTAAAGGATCCAATGCTTTATTCTTCCCATTAAAGGACTATCAAGCAATACTTGATATTGGTGTTTGATTTGCAGCACTTTTGTTCAGGCAAGAATGTCTACCACATATCTCTTGTTGCAGTATTCGGTCTAGTGTCTGTCTTAAAGTAGCTTTTAATCTAATGATGTAATCTGGTAATCTGGTAATTAAAATATGCTCACATAATTGACATGTCACGAATATTTGCCTTTTGTTGGAAGGACTTTATAAGGATTATTTCTGTCTTGTCTCATTAGACTCGTTTAATTACTGGCGATATGTCTATGTTTTGATGGTAAAATATTATATGAGAATTACTTCTTTAATCATTATACACGTCTTCTCAACATAGGATGCATGTAACAAAGTGATTATATTTGAAAAAAAAGCACACTGTCTCCTACAAGGATAATTAAGACTTTATTTCGGGTTTTGCATCTACAGGACTATACACCTATTTGTGATAAAGCTATCGCATGTCGCAGGATCTATAATGATGAAAATGTAAAATGTGTAATATTGATTATTGAACCAATATTGCATTGACAAACTCAATCCATGATAATTGATTAAATATGATAGTCCACAACATTCAGCACAATATTTCCAGGCGATGGAGCATTACATATATGTGAAATGGTGATGTAAAGGGGGGGGGGGTTATGAAACATTCCAAGTGTTCAAATGGTGCAAACCATTATATGATATTCGTATTATGGGCCGAGAGATAGATGTTTGAATTTTCATGCTCAGGTTTCTGGATTATACCTTGTTGTTTGAAATACTCTTTTCAAAAACTTTTGCAATTATTTATAATATGGCAATTCATAAAGATCTTCAATCAATTGGTAGCAGTCGTCGATGTAGGAAAGAAAAGGTATACTTCTGTCAGAATACTTAAAAAGGTCTGTTCTTATTCTAAAATCCTTTAAGAGATGGACTTCCCATGCTAAATTACAAACAATGCAATTGCCGTGAATAGATAGAATGTTTGAGTAATCAAGCAAATTAGTAATCAAGTTATTTTAATGAAAAACACATCAGTAAATTGTGCTTGTCAATAACTCACTAAGGTTTAAAGCAAGAAGTCTGATACGTCACTAAATCACCATGAGACTGGTCACATGGTATGTTGAACTATTGCGTGATAGTAGCTAGCTCAACAATAATATGTGTGTGGTTGTTCTTGCCCTTTCACACTTCTTCTTGTCGTCTTCTCTCCATTCATTCTATAAGGTAGTTCAGTCTTCAAGAATGAGAGCAACTCATTTATTTTCATTCTCTTCATCAAAATTAATTGTCATAATGCAAGGTCCAGTTTCACTCAGTTCACATGATAGATACTCTTCATTAATATGTATAAGAACGCACATTAATGGAGGTTCTGTCAATATGGACACAAACAACTTTTCTTTCTATAATTAATCACCCCTCGTTGACGAAAGGAACCTATAACTGGGCGAATCTTTCATGGAGTTTTCTTCGGAAATAAAATAAGTTCCAAATATAGTTAACATAACCTGCGTCTCCTGGTGCATAATTATAGATATGCGTTCAGAAATGACCCCTTGACGTTTAAGTCAGCTGAATATGCTATTAATCTACGTTTGATAATATGTTTGTAAGAAGGAAGCTCAAACATCTGCTGCTTAGCTTTTGTTGTCGTTTTATTGTGGCCAAATAACGGTGTCAACTATTTTGTCCTCGCCCCAGTCATTTTTGCCTCTATGAAGATTAATAGTTGGTGTTCATGGTTGGTACACTTGGTGGCATTGTTCCCCATGAGAATTAAACACCTCGGACGTCTGCAAATAATAATTGTATTTCAATAATACTATTGCACTATTACATTTTGCAAGATGCTAATACATGGGGAATGACTCCCCAAATTTTCATGGTGTTCTTTACTTTTAATATAAATTAATATCTATGTGAGACGTGTATGTTCCAGAACGAATGTTCTTTATTATAGGGCCTAATCATTAGAGCAATCATCCCAATTATAGGAATTATAATTATGAAACATTTATACGGTAATCTATTTCTCATTTTTTCAATCCATGACTAAATAACACTTCCAATAATTTGCTGATGAAGATCTTTCAACTTTATTTGTCCAAAGAATAGCTAATCCTTTTCGTATATATGACCTTTTATTACCTCCTTCCTTTAAATCAGGTTCGTTCATATGTAATAAGATTAATGTGGATACAGAACTCTTGTTTAGAAACCCATTCCACGAACCAGTGAACTCACTGATCAATTAGTGATGCAGTTGCCGTCTTGCTCTGAGAGATTCAGCAAACATTTTGTATAATTATAACTTACAGTTTTCCACGGGAAACTAGAAATGGGTGCAAACGGAATTTGTCACGCTGGTACCGTATATGACAAAAGTTGTACGATATTGTAGTTTACACTGAAACTAGATTTATGCAAATCTAAATCGCGAATATTGTTTAGTTGTGTTGGGTTTTGCATTCGTTGGTATTATGAGTATGATCATAGAATATTGTTATAGTTTCATGTCCTTTACTTGAATTTCGGCAATAGAATATGTTATCTTGTTTATTTACATATGAGAGATGGGAGTATACCTCTTGCCTATCCAATGCTCAAGCCATAGATAGAGAGATACCAATTGGTTGAAAATTATTCTAGAACGACGTGTGTTGTTTAAAACCCTGAATGAAGATCACCCATGCTTAAGACAAAGGACCACAACTTCCGGTAAATAAACACTCAAACAGTGAGAAATCCAACACAGAACAGCGGCCCTCGGTCACCATCAGCCGCGGATTCCGGACAAATAACTTGCTGGGTCATACATGTGTGCTAAATGTGTTGCACGTTTTCTTTTGTACAGTGCTCTTCTTGGATTACACCTGATGCAGACTTAATTTCATACTGGAGACCAGAGTAATAGTGGGTGCTTCCTGCTGCAGGCGTCAACTCGACAAATGGGAAGATCTGCTTTATTCGTTTCAGTGGTTTTCATTTGACACATCTGCAATGGTTTTATGACAAACAGCTACGTTTTTGCTATTTCGTGTGTATAAACAAATACTAACAATTTTCTGAATAAGGTTTTGATGAGTTAAATAATGCAGTACTGATGATGTATTATGAAAAGAATGAGGTGAAGTCTGATCCAACGAGTCGTGTATGTATTCCCCTGGGGGCGTCTTGTAGATGTAGATTCTGAAGTCCTGACGGGTTTTTGCAGCAAATGGCGACAAAAATAGTTTTCACAATGATCTCAGAAGGTGAAAGACACTCTGGAAAATCACTATGAAAACCAGTTTCGTCTATTAAACGGTGACTTGTCTGGTACGTCAAGGAGACATCGTTGCCATGACGATGATCTTTGGCGATGACTTCATGGTAGCTGGAGGGACTATTTTTGTGGCCAGGGGATAAGCAGTGGGCACGGCGGTGCACGAGTGGGGCGCGGCAGGATCCCCTCCTTGAGGTGTGGTGATAGGGCGGCTGTGACAGGCAGGTACCACGAGGATCCCCACCTCCGACCACGGGGCTTATCTTAAAAACCAAATGTACATAATTACTTAACATCTACCGCTTTTTAAACATCAAAGCTCTGGTCCATTAGTGAATTATCGGCCGGCGGACGTTTGAGGCTGGCGCTAGGGCTTTGTGAACTACGTCGAGCTGACTGGAGACCTGCCCTTTACAAGATAAAGTCTCTCAGCTTTCGGTCGGACCAGGGCGAGGAGAGCAGGCCTGATGGACCTGCCCGCCAGTCTGACTTACTAATGCCAATCAACCTGAAAACGCCACAAAACATTTTTAAGTTCAACTACTTTTTCCACTTGATACCTCTTTGGACTAAATGCACTTCATACCCGTGCCCACTAGGTCGGTTCCCTGCTCCCTTTGGTTCTTAAACACTTTCATTTGGGGGATATTAAAAGGTTTATCTTTCCTTATAAAACATCAGAGGGCAAACTTGAAATGGACACGACCGAGTATTTAATGGCTACGTAAAAACGTAAGAGCTACCCTGAATAAATGTAACAGTGCCTTTTTAGTGTCAATATTGGCACCTTAACCATGGATCCATGGCGACAGACTGTGTATGGGATAGCTCCCAAACAAATAGCTTTTTTAATAGTTTGGAGCAAAAATAGCGTCCAGTTTGTGTGGGCGCAACGTAAACAATGTAGGGTTTTGCTTATACTGGCCAGTTGGAACAAACGTTTGTTTCACCCATATCTACATGTACACAGGAATTTCTTATTTTTTCTACTCATAAATAGAGAAATATGTATTCTAAGAAGACACACCCTAACCATGAAACAATAGAAATATTGAACACATAAAAATTGACAAAGCGTGCATATATGAACGAGAACTGACGTTGTGGTTACACGACTAGGTAGCCTAATCATGACTGGGTGCATTTGGGACTATTTTACATATGAATAAAAGTCTCGAATCATTTCATAAATTAAAACACAAGTTATTATCATAATTGTTCATGCAGGGCATGTACGCTTGCAAAGTGCTTGCAGACAACACTTTCCCTTGGACTAGACGCACGATTGATTATCCTCCCAATTTCTATCCAAATCAAATGTTTTTCTTATGAGAAATTCTGCTCAATATGCAATACTCATTCTGTAGATCGGTCAATAGTGTTGGGGTGGCGGAGGCTGGGCTCAAACCATGAATCATCGGGAGGGTGACGGCAGGCTGACGGCCGTGGTTTCTGCCCGCCCTGAACCCTGTCAGTGGCCGTGAAACCCAAGTCGTCGGTGCCCACCGTCCTCTCCCACCCCCCACTGCCCCATCACCAACCCTGGAGGAGGCCCTGTACAGTGTGAGGGGAGCCCCCACCCCTCAGCTGACACCCCTACCAGGCCAAGACCAGACCACCACGGGATCCAAAACATCGCCGACATTTTTATCCGAGCTGCCGGCTTTTGTCACGTGATTAATCACCCGGCTAACGATAGCATGTTGAAAAGCGCGCATGCGTGCTTCGATCCGCCCCTCCGCTGATCCCCGAGTGGTGTCCACTAAGCCCTTCTAGTCACGGCCCACTATGCAGCAACCAGTGAAGGGCGACCCCCACCCGACAGACCACATTACCAACCACTACCATCGTACTCAGTTTTCTATGTGTGGGTTTTTCTTTCCCCTTTTCCTTTTTCTTTTCAGTAAATGATCATGGGCCGAGCCGCTGTGGCTTGGCTTTCGTCACAAATTTCAATCTTCCATTAATGGGGCCGCGAATGGACGTCCGGCATAGTTCACAGACAAGCCGGGAGGAGACTCTGGAGGGTCGGGCGGGGCCCTGGGGGGTCTGCGTAGCCTCAGCCGTGGAGTGAGTGCTGAGGTAGAGCAGCTGTTGTAAGCTCAGGGTCTCAGACATAGAAAAGGGAATGAGATTTGGTGTAGGGCCCACCAACGTGCCCCAACCTACAAAATACCACGGAAAGAATGCAGTCACACCTCATTAAGGGTATACACAGGGACACATGCTTGCATCTACTTCCCCTGGAGGAATAAAAAGGGTGCCACCCAAAAAGTACCTTTTGACACAGCACTTATTGCTCGGAACACGAAAAGATCATGTCCGCTTCTATTTATGTCCTCTTATGTTACAGTGCAAGACAAATGTGGATGACTGTTACAACTTTTATTTTTCTTACAAGTGGTTTGAAAAGTTTTGAATAACCGTCTATAGATTGGTATTTATTAGTTAATTCAAGCCATAAAAATTTCAAGTGATTATAAATCTATGCACATCTCTTTGGTTTGCTTATTGGACCTTATGTAAATTCCCTTTATAAAAGATGACGCCTAATTAGTCGCTTGATGAATGTATAGCAATTCAAATACAACGAAATTTATCATTAGCCTAATCTTTGAATTATTGTAATTGTAGTCTTCATATTCATCTCACATCCTTTCATCCTTTCCTCCGACTACTCATTGAGAGTCATTCATTATCCCTCCTTGACTCCCCTCCTTGCACGACCGCCACTCGGCGGGAGTTCTTGGATCTTTGCTCGCCTGGAGAAGGTGATCCGCACCTGGAGGGAGGGAGGGAGATGGCCACAATGCGTTCTGCCAGCACGCGGCCTGTTTAAAGAAGGCAGGCCGACTCGTTTGGTAGTGTTTTTGTGGGCTTGATGGCCCCTGATGACTAACAATGTATGAACTGACTCAAGACAGGAAGTACGCTCGGCTAGTTCTGACCTACGTTATAGTCGGCCCCGCTCGCCGCCATTCTTTACACACACACCTTGGCAGTCGGAGGACGGCAAACGAAATGCATTATTCTAAGCAGGCCCCCTGTCTCCACTGCAACAATAGTCAGGGAAAAAACAGGCTTCAGGGACGTCAAGCCCCCACCTCTAATCCAGCTGTTAGCTGCAGGGAAAAATGCGTCAATAAATTAGCAGCCATGACCTCCCGAGAGAGTTCGGATTTAGAGAGTAATTTGTCAAATTGCATTTCATTTCCTGTGTATATATCCCTTCAATAGGGATGCAAAAATAGGCCGGACGGGTGTCGGCGTAGGGAAATCTGGTCGGCACACGAGCCGGTTCAGTGGGTCGCCGATGGTAAGACAATAGCGGGGTGTGGGAGATCGTGACTTCTTTAAGTGATATTCCTGAATTTGGGGGTAAACATTACATTTCTTGGCGGTGACCAGGGTCTCAGGGGGCTTTTATAAGTGTATGCATCACGCCGAGCTCTGATGGTAGGAGACTTTTTCTCTATTATTATTGAGAGGGGAGGAGAGGCGGAGGGAGGGTGGGTATAGAAGAAGTGGGGGGGGGGTCTTTTTTAAGTGACATGAACCAGTCGGGGCTGGGATGAGTCATACGTGGGGCATGTACCTCAACCCCCGTACAAATTACCAATGACCTCCTCTCCTTTCTCCCCTCACACCACAGACCTCTCCAATCAAACAGAAGGTATATATACATAATACACCCTGCACCTCCACCCCCTCCCCCAACAACCCCTGGGAACAACCCCCTGACCCCTAAAACCAGGGTCCCGACCCCTAAATTGTTGTTAAACATTACATGCCCCATACCTAGGCTATTTTGAATCCGTCCCTTTGGGATCCAACTGGCTAAGGTCGGGGGATCCAATGTGACCTCTTTACGTTGCTACCAGCAGCCCCTTTGATCCTCGGCCTGCTATCACTTCCCATCGGTTCATACTAAGTGTCCCCAAATGCACCTCTCAGCCCTGGATAAGGCTCTGGGGGATGGGTGGTGGGTTATCAGCACATGAAGAAATCCATGCAGTCCCTGAAATAGGACTACTTCATCAGCGACTTGAGTTAGGGGAAGGAATCATGTTTTTTTAATCCCGTTTTTTAATGATTTGCCTTTAATAATCGGGCTAATAACATAGGGCATCAGCTATTATCGTTATCATCTATAGCGTTAGTTTCCAATTGGTATGAACACAGTTCTATTGGAAAAATACATAATTATACCAGCCTAATCTTGTCATCAAATGGTTATATCAGTTAAATCATCTTCAAAACAACAAGTTTGAATTATGTTTTGACCAAGTTTTTTATTGTTATCCACCGTTTTTTCCCCCTTCAAATTTTCCCTGCCAACAACCCTTCCATTCCAAACCCAACCACTCCCTCCTTCTCACCCCCGCCCCCTCCCCCATCATTGGTGGCTGGACTTTGTTTGTCCTTAGCTCTAAGTAAGCCGAGCAATGTCAGGGTTTAGATGACCAAAACCAGGCGGCCCCCACTGGCCGACCCGGGTCAAGGGCCTCTGACCTTCTTAAAATGATTTTTGACTGTCACTGACCCCTCCGGGGGTGCACTGGAGACGGCCACCACTCCGGGCGGCTGCTGGGTGGAAAGTCAGAGGGTGAGAAGCGCCAATCCCCCTCGCCTCCCTCCAGTCATGAACACAACAAGCCTGAGCTGATTTGAAGCCGAGCTGGCAAAATAGAGAAATTGGACCGTCCTCGAGGTATTTTATTGGACTTTGGTATTTAAATATCCAATTCTTGGTGAGGGGAGTGTTTGGTGAGGGTTGGCGACGTTTGGGGTGTCTCCCCATAAAGCTACCGACGAGGTCGTTTGCCCCACTGAACACTGTTTAATCAGAACTAGAGGACACTTGCCTGAAGCAAATACTATGAATTTAATAGCATTCTTTAACACCTCTTTCCCCACAGGAAGTAGACCTATCTATCAGTACAATGAAGGGAAGATAGCATGTGGCTATGAAAGTTAGAATACAAACTTTTACTTTAAACTTCTTTAAATTTCGTAACTGCTTATAATTCGAGGTGGGATGTCTTGTTTTCGTCGACCAAGGAATTCTAGGGTTCATCCTTAATTGCCAAATTCTTAGGAAGTGAACGAAAGAAGTAATTCAATTTCCATTTGATCATCAATTAACTAACATGGATCAGATGCATAAAGTTTGCCCTTGACAGACGTAGTATTGTTTATATTGTCTGACCTAGAAGATCTGAGATTAAAAACAATTACCCACTGTAAGACCCAAAGAATACATACCCCTCACCACCCCAAGACACCTACCCTCACACTCTCACACCTTCCTCGGATTCTCCAGGGTCAAAGGGATCGCCGAGAATCGCTGGTTCTCGGTGGTTACTATTACAAAGCTTAATGACCATTTGATGGTTCACGCTGACCGGCGGCTGACCAGAGTTAGTGGTGAGCTGCTCCTTGAAGTGGGCAGCCACCTGGTGGCAGACTAAGGTGTTAAAGAAAGCTGAGGGCCTTGGGCCATTTGGCGGCGGCTTCTGAGGAGAAGGGCATCTGATGGTGAGATAATGAGTACAAAGGGCCTCCCAGCCACCCGCCAATGACCTCCTGTTAGGGCCACAGTGACAGCTTGCTTTGTGGAGCAGGTGTCACAGAAGTGTGAATAGTTGATGAGCACTTTCAATCTGCTCTTTGGAGGGCACATGAAAGGCTCTAGAGGAGGACCCTGGACATAGACTCCAGATGGTTCACAGAAAGCAACATAGGTGTTCAAGATGTTAAAAAGACAATAACTTTCAACTAGATCTAGATTCTCAAGATGTTCGCATTGCATTTAACAAATACAAACTGTTCGTTCTGTAAGTGTTGCAATCTGTAGTCAAAATCAGGACATACATGTGAGCTTGACTTTAACGGGATAACTATGGGACCATTGGTCAGTATGGAACTCACCTCACTTGACCAGGCTCTGACCAACTGACCACAGGCGTGCCCTGCTTGTACCCCATCCAAGAATCATTCTCCCATCCCCGGACAAGGCCTCTCTGAGTAAAATGGGCCGACCGTGAAACGATTAACCCCTCGTTTACTTGCTCCCCATTTCCTATTTATGTGAACAGTATGTTGGAAATATGCTACGATTCTCTTGTAAAGAATATCATTTGTAACTGGTATTTTAGAAACCTTAATTTGGTTGTGATCTATAGGCAGTAAACCTTACTGAAGTACATTATTTTTTTGTCACCATACAAAGAAAATGCCCAAAGGCGTGATTGTATTTTTGTAAGTTTTGTCTGCAAGCAAAAAGCAATTCATAGAGGTTAAACATAAAAAGTGTGGTTCAAACCTATTAACAACAATAGCCAATAACGAAAATGTCAACAGCTATTGAATACCTTCCATCGTAGATCATTATGATTTATTAGTATGCTCATAACTTAGCCTGCTTATTAAATGTTTCACTTATATGAACGGCTCTGCCCACCCTGCCTTCTGGCATTTTCTACCTTGCGCAATCTTCGAAATAGCTGGTATTAGTTGCCCGCATAAGTTGTATAACCACTGCAGCCCGCATGGGGCCCACCGCTATCATCATGACATTGTTCTAAATGTTTTATGTTTTACCTACAACGACCATAACCTGCATATGACGTCGCCACGCATGTTTTGATTTACAGAGTGTGTTGTTTGCCTTTCCTTCGATTCTAAATCTTTCGCTGCATGCTAGAGGCTGTAGGAAGAATTTGATGGATCTGGCTCCGCCCGGAGTACCCGATTACCTGGAAGGAAAAATAAGAGGAGATTAATATTGAGTTCATTAGACATTGATTAAAGACGGTGTGGTCAATGATTAGAGGATCATGGTGTGAGGAGGTCGGAAGTGGTGGGGTTAGGTGTGGGAGTACCCAGCTGGGGGTGGGGATGGTGGTGGTCGGCTTCACTAAACACCGCTGGTCGGCGCCACTGAAGTCAACCCCCCAAATTGACCGGATCAGCACTTGCATGCATTTCCTGTGGCAATATCAACAAACTGCCGGACGGACATCAACCACCGACTTCCAGGCTGATACCCCTCCAGCAGCCAACCCACCCGCCCACCTCTTTTTCCATCGATATACATCCTGAACTGGGACGAGGAGAAGGAGAGGAGAATTTTAGGTTTTTGTATTTTCTGTGAATTGATCTGCGAAGGACCGCCTGCTTTGTGTATGGTTAATAACGCAGGGACCTTGAATTCCGCCGCTTCTATGAAGCATGCGTCTAACCCCATTAAAGGTGAATGCCAGCGGGGCGACTTTTGGTATAGGCAAACACACACACACCCCGGCCCGCTCCCCCAATCTGGTTGGTGGCAAAGGCCTTTAGTCTGTGACAAAAGAATTCCATCTGGCTCTCATATTTCAATTTACAAACTGTAACTGCCAGCATAGGAACCGGTCGATTCCCGCTGAGAAGGCAGTAGAAAACTTTATTAGGTGCTTGGCAGAGGCTGGTGGCTTCATTAAAACGCCCTGCAAGACGTTACATGGGCTGGGGTACTGATGACACCTCCAGCAATAAAGGCCGCTCATCGCAAGTCGACGCACGCACTTCAATATACAAATATATTTACCGAGGACCACTAGAAAGCCGGCTGGCGTTTAGTCAGGTCCGGCCCCAGCTCGGGTGTCAATGTCTCACGCCTCGACAGTGAAAGGAGGAGAGAGTGGTGTGTTGGGGTGGTGAGCGGGAAAGCAGCATGTAGACGTGAATTGTCGGGGCGCTGGGGTGGGTAGGATGGGACTGGAGGGACCCCATTGGCCTGCTACAATTGTAAAACTAGTGTTGCATGCACCTTGGTTATTATATCAGACCTTTGAATCTACCTGGAATGGTATATTTGACACTGGGTGCATTACTGGCATTATAGATGGGCCATTCCAGTGATATGGGAGAGTGTGTTCAAAGAATGGGGCTATAACATTAATGTGATATTCAACCAATATAGCCCGTTAAGGTATTCTCCCCTGAGGGGGTACAGCGTTCACGGAGCAATAGGAATAGGAGCGGGGTGAGATCCGGCGCCCAACTCACGTTGCTAGCTCGGGTAGCTCTTTCACAAGACCAGGGTCTGGGTATAAGTTACCCCTCCATCCTTTTCTGTCGATTATTCATTAAGTGCAAGATGCTCACTTCCCAGGGCTCCCATTATAGTTCATTGGATCGTTGCTGCATTTTGTCACCCATTTGACTTCTTTTGGCTTAATAATACACCCTCCAAGCCGACCAATTTCTAAGTCAGAGCAGGGGAATGAGGCGTCTTTTGGTTGGATCCTTATGATGTGTCACTGCAGGGGGGCATTTAGATAACCCACGTACATTGGTGGCGCCCTGCTATTGACCGTCGACTGCCTTTGCCTCCCTGACTGAACTGAGTCAAGGGCCTGTCTCCTGTAGCCCGGCCCCCCGTTGATCGAGTGCTGAGATTTAATCTGCGTCTTACAACAATCGGAGACAACACCTAACTGCCCGCAGACAGGAAGACCCACCCACCAGGGGACCCTCTCTCCGAGCCCCTCAGATGATTGTCTGTGTGACCAAGACGCCTGGCACCCACGTCTTTTTTATGATTAATTAATAAGATAACGTAGAAAGTATGGGACCGCCCCCTGTTCCGAGTTGGAGCCTGGAGGGTATGGGGACATATTGTGTATATTCATAATACAGAATGGGCAGTGGCTGGCAATCCGTCAACTGCTGTCATACAGCAATGGGCAGACACTTGGTCTACCTCTACCTGTGACGATGTCAGGCCGACAACTCTACCTCCCCCCACACCCCAACCTACCTGAGCGTCCCACCCACCTGCCACTCACTCCCTCTCACCTGTACAAATTACAGAAGACAAGGGTAGGCTTATCGCCGGGGCAATCTATTGGTTACCTCACCCCGGCACTGACAGAGGTAGATTAGATAGGCAATCGGCTTCTCTTGTAATCGGAGCCGCTAGACCAAGGAGTAGGGAGATCGTTAATATCTCTCCGTTTCCTTTAGAACTGAACCTGCGCTTGAGAGGGACACCCGACCCCTGTTCCACTCAGCGGGATTGTGCGCGTTTTTACTAGTCAAGAGGCAAAGTTGATTAGAATCACTTTCTCTCGCATATCAGTGTCATATGAATGTTACACAAAAGCTGGGTAATAACCAGCGCAGTGATCCAACGAAAGGACGGGGGATCTAATGGCAGAACAGGACTCTGATGTACAGCGAGACTGAATCAGCTCTGAAGTCTGGGTCTAAACAGGATAGGAATTTTAATCCTTTTTTTCAATATACTCTTTAGGGAGGCCAGTCAAAGGAAAGGGCTGCCAACTGCAGAATGGTAGGTAAAAAACGTTTATTATTGTAATTGTATCTTAGGTAAGTCCATGGGAACGGTCGAGATCCGATCTGACGTATGGGAGGGAGAGGCAGAAATTTCTAGAGGCATAAATCACGACGGTGGCTAATTCTGTGTTTCTCACCATTCTCTTGGTGCCTTGAGAAGGTGCAGGTCTGCCGACCTGCCAGCCCTGGAGGACTCTGACAGGTGGGTGTTGGGCCTGCCGACCGGGGAGGGGCCGTGGAGGGGGCAAGCCGCCAGCCTTGTTCACCATTAATCAGTTTTGTCAAGCTCTGCCTCCTCCAGGCGCTAAACGGGGGCAGCTGTCAACCCACCCCCTGCTCTTTTTTATAAGACATCTGGGAGGGAAAAATAACAAAAAGAGAAAATGTTATCCACGGCTAAGGAGGATCATATAGGGCGTTCGTGCTTCTGACATTACCACGGGGTGAGATATGCTACCGGAGCCGACATGTATAAACCGCACTACGTCTTTATTATGCCGCCTTGTTTGCTGGTGAACGTCATACAAGCCGGGTTGTGAGCCCTGCGGCTGCCCTGCCCGCCGGGTCGCAGCGGCAGGGAGTGAGACAGTCACGCCATCTGTCGTCGAGTTTCTGTCATCACCCCGTGAGCACGGGTTCCACACAGCGACCAGTCCATCTTCTGCCCTCTACGTCGTTGATGGTTCTCTCAGAACTGTCTGCTTTTTGATCAGTGTGCAGACACGTGATGATACAATAGGAGAAACGAAGAGGGCATTCTGAAGCCCAGTGAAAACTTCTAAGTGCTTAGGTCGTTCATAACTGCTGCAGGAGAAGTCCTCTCTGATTGGCTGTGATTTGTTTCCACATTCCAAGCATGATTACCCTTCACTCTAACTCTACCGTAAGCCCCACTGGAACTCTGGGAATCTCATGCAATTCAAGAATGTGGAATTCAATCGGCCGAATCGAGAGGCATAGAAAAATCGTCTAATCTTTAAAACAGCCAACACAATTTAGCCCTTAAGCTTCAAATGCTTCCAATGTGACAAACGTACATTCTTTTGTCCTCTAGTGAGACGCCCAAATAGATCAGGGTGACATATATTGTACCCGACATTAAAAGTTCCGATTGATGGTGTGACATTCATTATTCTGGTGTTAAATCCACTTGAAAATAATTAGAATCTTTGACCCACAACCTTATACAAAAGATATTAGCTCCATTCCACTCAATATTACACAGAAAAGGTGTTAGATTTGAATAGTGCGTGGGTGCTTCATATGAGAGTGTATTCAAATATACATGCCCAATACATTGACCCATTATCACCAGTCTACTTATGGTTGCTACTTAGCATGGTTGCAGGTTCTGAATTACAAAGAAAAAGTATAAGATTTGAAGAGTGCGTGGGCGCTTCGTAGGGTAGTGTATCAAAAATACATGCCTATTGCATTAAACTGTTATTACTGGTTTACTTATGGTTGCTACTTAGCACGGTTGCAGGTTCTATAACCGCACCATGCAGTAGTGTCATCACGTACCGTTGAAGCTACACAAACCGAGCTATCTCTGGCCATGTGGTTCTTTACCCATCAAGGTGACAAAGGGCATGAAACCAAACGACCACTTCAACATAAACAAGTTGCATGCAGGCCAAAACACATCTTCACCTTCCGAGGCAGTAATTTGTCCCTGCCATCCCCAGCACAACGACGACACCCTCACGTGTCTGTCTAGGAGACTAGCTGCTCACTGCTTCACTCTCTGTCAGGGGAGTTTTTGACGAAAATTCTCTGTATTGACATTCCAGGATTGAGAGTGTCTGTGATACGTAAACAGCTGGTGTCCTGCTGAGGGGACTACAAGTGGTGGCCCACAAAGACATGTCACGGGGAGGAGCGATTAAAATAGGAATTAAAAAGGCAATTTATAGCCAATATCCGGCTATTGAGTTATACTGCTTCCACTGTTAATGGTACATGAATGGCAATTTAATAAGCTGATTGCTCGATGTTACACGTAGTGTATAATGATAATTGAGGAAGGGGCTTTAAGGGGGAGGGTATTGGCAACGTGTAGTCGACGTTATGGCGATGGGTGGGCGGCGACCGAAGGAGATAACTACGGACCTCCTATGGGTGTTATGACTCTGTATGCATACAGGGGGTGGGTGGCCATCCTAGACCATTGTTTTCTCACATATATCACATGAATCTGTCTCCTCCAGGGCAGGCCGACTAGTAGGGAGGTACCCTGCTCCTCCTGACCCCCCATGGCGCGGGCTATGTGATCACCGTGGGGCCCGCCGCCCCCCGCGCTGTCGCCGACGTCGGCCCTGAGGTCAGGTGGGCCCCCAAACAAGAGCTGCTCCCCTGAGCTGCTCCAAGCTACTCGGCCAAGTTATGGTCTATAGTTATAGATGCCCTCCCATAGTAGAAGGGGTACGAATGGAAAGAATGAGCATTTCCCCTAGTGTCAGAGAGTTTGAGACAGTAGAGGCTCAAGTAGAGAAGTAATGAGGGTCATAGGCTAGGAGTCAAGAGAGCAATACCGGTACCCAGCCTGCGTTTCTGTTTTCCGTCACCCTTCCACCTACCCCCACCCCATCCAGACACACACACTCTGCCCCATCCCACCACCCCGAATAATGGCGGTCAGGTGCGGCGGCAGTGTGACGACCATCCATCAAACAGTATATGCTCCGCTGAAAATCCTACGTCCACGTTCTAACCCCTACCGTTGAAAAACATCGGAAACAAGACCCCTGAGAGGATCTGAGAGCACAAGGTTAACAGGAACGCAGCCGTAACCGTGCGCGTAACCGTAGACGTTATACATAAGTCTCAGTTTGACCCGACACTCCTCCTGCTTTCATCACATTACTCGAAAAAACTAATACACGTTGAAGCAAATGTTTCTAATGACATAAAAAGTGATATTTGCAGTAGGGTACTGGAGGGAAATTCAATGGGTAGTGACGGGGAGTGGTAGGGATCAGAGGCGGCCGTCTCTGGGCCCTTGTCACGTGTCGGGACGACCACTTGGGGGTGGTGAGCTATGTGTTTAGGGTGCGAGCCGCCACCCAGTCATACCCGGAGAACCCTAGACCTCTCTACCCTCATACCAACGTCCACAGCCCTTATTGAATGGCGCCGTGTACCATTTTAACGGTAGTCCAATACCACAGCAAAGTCCGTTGCTAATAGGACAAATCACAATCAGATGTTGGTCGCACTTTTCACAAAAATTAATGCAGCATGGCACACACTTTTCACCCATTACCAGATTACTATTGACAAGCATATACATTTATATGGATTGTGAACAGGCAATTGAATATCATTTGTTATATTGTTTAACCCTTACACTGCCAGAGGCCTCATATGGGGCCCTATAGTAAAATCCCATAGGAACACCATTGAAAGAATGCAAATTATGCTTTCAGAATCTGAAAGAATTTTTCAGATATTCCAATTAGAACCAGAGATACAGGTATTTGAACATCGGACTATCAAGTCTACCAAAAATGTTAGAATTACGATTCGAGAAACCATAAACAATGTATTTACATTTGAATTTGCCATACTAATTAAAAATCATGAAAAATGGGTGAATTTATGTAAATGAGATGATTTTTGATTTGCTCTAACTTTTCTTTCATTCATGATAATCACAAACTGTCTTTTGCACAAAAAAGATAATGTTTTCATGTTATTATTATAAAGAGTGTCATAGTTATTTTATGAATTATCGGTTACCATGGTAACATGCAAATTACGATAGTACAAACAATTACTCCGTGCAAGAAATTTGCCTTATTGGCACAGTGCCAACATTTGGAACGTTTATATCAAAATTATTGAAAAAAGCTTTTCATCTGAAGAATCTAAACTAAATTTGAGTTTTAGGGAATTTATGCACTAATTTTTGTATTTTGGGCAATATTTCAGTAAATATCAGTTACATTGTGATATATCTGGCAGTGAAAGGGTTAATGTTTCAAATAATATTTATATTGATGTGGATATAATGCGGAAATATGCATATATGCATAATGTTATCAGTCTATGAAAACTACTTTCATTAATTATCTATTGTAAAGGGAAATG
This sequence comes from Lepidonotus clava, assembly GCA_936440205.1. Lineage (NCBI taxonomy): Eukaryota > Metazoa > Annelida > Polychaeta > Phyllodocida > Polynoidae > Lepidonotus > Lepidonotus clava. The sequence continues at coordinate 30,856,430 of OW387135.1, forward strand.
ATAATTGATTGAAATCATTTTGTGATATTCTTTGTATGTATGTTCCATGGGGTTAAATTCGCATGTTGATTACCTTGTTGCTCTTTCTTGCCACAATGATCCACGAACCTAGTTGGACCTGGGCACTATAAAAGGCGATTTTCACGTGTTTGAGGCATTTGATCTCTTTGTAACTGAGTGGCCATTCAGAAAGATGTTAGATTTGCAACAGAATTACGCAATTGTAGTTCCAGAAATCCAGAGTTCGGATCTTCAAAAACACAACATTATTTTCTCATCAAAGAAAACAATTCTGAATAATACAATTGTCGAAGAATTAACTACAAATGGAGCTTGGCTAATTGACGACCTCTGAACAACATGACTAGACACAATTACCGCTATCTCCTATGCTTTGATGTTAAACGCGTAGCTTTGAAACCTTAAACCATGGAGTAAGTCATCAAAGCCCTGGAGGGGGTGGTGTGAGGTGCCTGGGAGAGGCAGCAAGGCGTGGCCCGCCTGGAGGAGGGGGCGGATGGCACTACACACGTTTTCTCCATATGGGGCAGAAGACCCTCACAGCAGGACGTCCATTGAATGACATCTTCTTCTAGGAATTAGTAGTCTATTATTAGAGAGAGAAAGCCTGGACGTTCAAGGCGCTATAGCTATGGTAGTATTGTGGCTTGCATTGTTATGGGCTATTTGAATATTGGTACGTATCTGTTGAAATTGCAAAATCTTTCTTTTTAAATGATACTGATACCATTATAACATTAGTTGGAAGAATTAGCCATACATATCTCTTGGTGCACAGGACATATGACTATCCAATAACTAATGCACGTTCATGCATTTGGAGGATACTGCTGACCCCATGGGATGCAAATTTATACCCATGGCATTTACCCCCTTGAACCCTGCCTATTGCTCGTCCCTACTGCCTTAAGATACAGACTACTGTCCCCTCGAGCGTAACTAAAGCCAGTAGCCATAGCCGGTTTACCTCGATCTGCGGACAAATAAATATCCTAACTCTAAGTATCTGAGGGGTGGCAAGTCACAACAGACGCCGTCGGCAGCCGGTCGGTCCGGCCGGCCGAGCCGCCTGGGGCCCAGGGCATAGATCCCAAGCCCCGCCACGCTCCCCCAATGTCCCCGAGCGTCTCCTCCACGGCTGGAGCCGCCATACCGCCGCTTTGCTTTCTAAATAAATATTAATCAATTTAATGTGGCGGCATACTCCAGGGTGACTGTGTTTTAGTTGGTGGAGGGCTTTGATTGGGGGTTTATGTTTGGTCTTGGCCTCCAGGGTCGCACAGGGAGGAGGTGCTATGTGATCCGTTGATGTGTTCACCCACACCACATCATCTCTCATAACCTAATGCAATCGGTGGGCAATTGGTATGCGGACAACGGGTGATACCTGCAAACCAACAAACATCCACTTATTGCATACAGCGATCAAGCATATCTGCTATAGATCAGCCGACAAAAATGTAGGGGTCATTTCTATTTGTATTCACTAGGCAATTGAAGAACGTAAGCAGAAATTATCATCTGCTACCGGAGAGTCGAAAATAAGACTTCAGATACCTTTTCCAAAATATATGATTGGCAGAGGTAATTGGTCCTCATATGTACAGCGTAGTATGTGGCATTTAAACCAATGAATTTGGATATGGCTGTAAAGGCATATGCAAGTGTGGGTTTGAAATAGTAGAATGTATATGATTTGTGAGCATGGCAAGTTTCTTCCAATAAAATATTTGCTTTCCCGGTCATGGGGATCCATAAGATCCACTCTAAAATCCATACATACTCCCGCGTCCCTGCAGCCAGACGCCAAAAGGCTATCACATCAAAGGCACCAATGCAGCAGGACCGTGACGATCTTATGCAGATTAATGTCGATAGAGAGCATGTTACCTACTATTACAATGCCATAAAAGTCCGATGCGCCTTGATTTGGCGGCGAGAGGAGCCACCTTCAAAGGCGCCGCCCCCCTGATAAAAGGCCGGCTCGTGACGGATGTGGCCGACCGGCCGGGCTGGCATGGACAGCATGACAGCATGTAAACATTGCATGTGACATGCTAGGCCGCACGCCCCCCGCGCATACATGTTACATGTCGACGCGCGCCCTGGTGGTCGGCTAGGTACACTACAAAGGGCCTTAATGAGCGTCGTCGGCCGGGCCCTCATCAGGGCCGCCATTAGCCCTTGTGACCACACCGGAAGTGCCGACGATCGGGGGTATACCTCTGAGGTGTACATCCCTTTGATCAGGCCGCTGGTAGGAGGGGGGGAGGTATTATTGTTACGTAATAACACGCTCACCTGAGATGGGTGGGGGTTCCACCTACGCCATGGGGTAAGGTGTACGTGTACATGTTAGTGTAAGAGGTGCGTGATAGGGATATAATATAGGCCCATGTATCCACCCACGTGTTGTTACATAGTTATATGCGCCACCCATGTAGTTATATTTATATGCGCCATGTCACCAGTGCGTATAAATCTTCTTTGATAAAGCATGCATGACGTATGAGGGACGCGTTCTATATCTTCAGGGCCATCCTTACACTTAGAATGACAATATAGGAAAGTAAGCCAGGCGCCATTACTCACCTCACTGAGGGACTTCTTCGTTTTCTGTAAGGAAGAAAAAGATCAATGTTTAGAAGTCAAATGGGGTATGAGATATTTACAGGTTTTACTTTTATTCATCACTCAACACATTCAACATTTACCAGCAGCATTCATCACTTTCTAACAGCTCTGCTAGACAACAATTCGGTATTTGAATGAAATAAAATACGTTTTTATCAGACCCTGTGTATTTTTATTCGGTAGCTACTCCATTCACGACTCGAAGTGCAATGGGGCTATGAATACCAGTAGATTTGCAGCGACGTTAGAATAACAAAATAACCACATATACGGTCATGGATATTCGTTTGTAACAATTTTTGCCCCATTTCTCTAGGTATTACTCAGGGAATCTATCGGATCTATCAGCGAAGGAATCGGGTGGGGTCGTCGGCGGGGTTCTGAGTCCAGTAAGGGTGGAGGAATGTGATCAGGGCATGAAGTGTCCACAAAAGACAATAGGGAGATCGCGGCGAGGGCAGACGCTGAGGAGCAGGGGACTGGAGTAGGGTATTCCCTGGGGGCTTTTTGGTGGTTGGACGGGGAGGGGGCAGGTGACCGTGTCCCTTCTTGACTGCATTCCTCCAGTGGAGCAATCTGCAGCGGCCCTCCATCAGGCACGGCCCGTGGAGGAAGGATTAGCCTGCCCCCTCACACCCCCCGTCCGTCAGTGTCACCTTCAAGCACATCATAGGGGCTTAGTAAGGCGACGCCGGCCGGCAGGGCCCTGCCTGGGGCCGCGGCCCGCCTCCAGTATACATAAATACATTAAGACCCTCCATGTGACGGCCGGGGTCGATAGAAGGGCCTCCCGGCACAGGCCCTGCTCAAAACAAATACCACCCAACACCCATGTAGGACGCATAACGACCCGCATATTTGGGTTTACCCGCGCCCCCGTGTATATTTTCACAGCTAGCCGGGGTTAGTAAATATGTGCCCTGCTATTACCTGGCGGCCACTCTGACCCCTGCTCCCCCTGCTTCCTGCATGGACTTCAGGGAGCACCGGCAATTATAAGGCCCTTATCAGAACCGCAGCAGGCGCCGACCACGAGTCGAGACTGATACCCAAGAGCCCATTGGAAACCATATCTCCGATAACAGGCATATCGCCAATTTATTGCGGTTTCCATTGCAGCTACGCCTTACCCATAAGCAGCTCCATTGCCTCAGGCGGAGCTGCTCTTTGGGAAGCCACAACTCAAGAGTAATGTAGAATATACCATTGGGATTCTCGGAGCAATTCGATCCGCTCACCCAAAGCGTGTCGGTATGTAAATTCCCTTGGTGCTTATCTTTATTTTGTCGCCCGGCGCCAACTTAATAAAGCCTTGGCGGGCGTCTTTTGGCGGTCAGACATAAGGGGCACCTCCGTCCTTGTGATTCCCTCTAAAGACAGACTCCCCAACCAGATCAAAACCCTGATAGCACCTTATCAGATGTCGGTGCCATTTTAAAGTCATTTCCAAGGATTTCATGGATATTAATACTTCTGTCAACATCACAAAGGATGCCGCCGCGAAGCCTAAGAAGTCGTAAATCACATCTCTGTGTCATTTGAGTATGTCTCTGATGACACCCCATAAGTGACACTATAAACCTATAACCTGTCGGTATGTTATCTGAGGTTACATCACCTTTGATGTTCGCCGACCACCGCCGCACGTGTGTAGAGTGGTAATTAATTAGGCATCTCTAATTGGCGGGGGGAATAAAGGCATGCCGACCTATGTGCAATGATCATACCCTTAGGTCAAGTAATCTTGCTGAAGAACATGCATGAGGGGCCTTTGGTATGCGCTCTGCCAAGTGAAGCATGTATTTTCATGTACACAACTTTTTTAGGTTGGTTTTTATTAGGTCCATTGATTGCTGAAGATGAGTAGTTTATTCAGAAAGTTCCGCTGTTCTGTGATCCTTTGGATAGAAATAAGTTATTCTATTTTATGATTAATTAATCAATCTTTAAGAGATGAGTACCTTTAGCAAGCATGATGCTACGAATTATATGGGACTCATAATCACTGATATTTCCATAGCCATGACCGACCATCATGAAAAGTATAGGGTCAACCATTTTAAAAGTATTATTTCATGTCAGTTACTTAATTGCCCAAAATTGTAAAATCAAGAACAAGGGGACTGGAGGGAGGCAAAGGTCAGAATATTCGTGTTCACTTAGATTGCCCTCTATGTGATATGATATGGAGATGAGCGACACCTGATAGTAAACTGCCTAGAAATGTAGATCATGAAATTCCATCCTTTCCTATTGGCCTGTGCTCGCTGTATGCCCCACAAATACCTGCGCCGCTCCTGGGCCTGCCCCAGGTGTGACATGGCCGCTCTCCGGGCGGCCTTTACCTGGGCCTGACCCGGGGGGTCAGCGACCTGTCCCCGGAGACAGGTGAGAAGCCCACAAACACCTGAAGGCCAGGTGACAATTGGACGGACGGACACCTGAGCAGGGCCAAATTGGAAAGTCAACAGGTAGACAGAGCCTTAAGCAGTTGGGTACTCAGGAGAAGGCGATCTGGTGGCGGGCCGGGGGTGCTCGTCAATCGACCGTCACAATGCCGGCGTGCAGGCGGAACGGCCCGCCCGGCCTCACCTACCTGTGGGCCCGGCTCCTGGGTCCCTGCAAGGCTCTAAGATCAGCGGGGACCGTTGGGGCAACAGGGGGTGGGGGATGGGGGGGGGGGGGGCAATGCCCTTTGCTTGGCCTGAGGACATTTTGAATTTGCATTTCTACGTGTTTTATTGATAGGAAAGGTGTACCATTTCCGGGACCATTTCGAACCGATGTAATTGGATATCATTTCCTATGCATTTTTCACTAAAATCGGATTATTATCATTGGCCATCATTCTCGAAATCAATTGATTATGATAATTACAATCCAACTGAAGTAAACTTTTGCTTGCCGCAACTTTCATTAGACCATAGGTCTAAAACTGGCGACACTCCACTAAATCATTTACTCTTTTTATTGAATTGTGGAAGCAGGTTCATGAAGCACAGACTCGAGTACGTATCGTTAACTGCGGTAGACATCACAGAGCAGCAGCCCACAGAGTGTTCCCACCGTTGGTGATGCCCTCCGCCCACGTCGCCCTATGGTGTCGGCCCTCCGCCCCCGCCCCCGGCGGCGCCCTCCCCAGGGGCCCCGACGCCCTCCCCAGGGGCCCGGGCGCCCTTCACTGACCACCACCAACATGGGGCGGCGCCCAACGGACCCACTTCCCTGGCCGGCGGACAAATTTCACACCCTGGGTGACTGTTGGCCCACGACCCCACACACATCCCACACCCTGGGGACCACTACATGGGAAAGGGGCCTTCTGATACATTGGGCATGTGGCCACTTCCTGCTCCCCCACCCCTGAACGCTACCAGCAATTAATCTGCTACAAATGAGCGGACCAGTTTCATTAAATTGCTCTGGGTCAGCAGGTCGATTGTGGGGGCAGTTAGGTACGGCCGGCCAAGTCGGCGGGAGGCAAGGCTTGTTTGCCTTCCGAGGAAAGTGTATCCTGAATTAACGGAACCACAGAGAGCGTGTTGATATTGAGTCATGGCCATGTATGCCTGTAAATCAATGTTAATGATTAACACATTTACAGAGTGTTTATTCGACGAAAAGAATATGTGAACGCCATGCACTCAACGGAAAATACTCATGTTCGTAAAAATTAAAACGTGTAAAATGGGACAAACTTTGGTTTCTTTGGTGACAAATAGCTTCGATCTGAGACACAGTAATTTAGCTTTTCGTTTACAAGTACATGTATGATTTAGACGTAGTTAATGCGTAGGCTGACAGCAAGGCCTCTCTGGATGCTTAAGGATGTGGTTTGGCGTGATATCGTGCAGCCATTAGCAGACCCCTTAGGGCGCGGGGGGCGCGACCTCACATGCTACATGACCTGACATGATACAAAACAAGGAGAACCAGATGAGCAGCGTGCACCACCTATAGGTGTAGGCCCCGCGCCAGCCCCGGCTTGTTTACCGACGCCCCACTAGATGCCAGCACCCGTCCACTCCATCCAGGGCGTGCCAAGCCAAGCGGCCAGAAGCCACCCACTCCTACTCCACACCACTCCCACTCCGTACACGCCCCTGCTGCACTCTTTTACTCGCACATGTGTATTGTGGTACTTTCAACAGGGGTTACACCTATCTTTATTAACAACTATTTTAAAGCCCTTTCTGTGACGATCGCCCCTCTTTCAGCACACATGGAGGTCCTATTGGAGGTGACCTGCCCTGCCCCCTCCCCCCAGGATGTTCTACACTCTCCAGACGCAAGTTTCCCCTTTTCTCTTGACCCCCGAATCCCCTCAGCGTAAAGCACTCTATCTCGGTATGGAGATTGTGCAAGGCCCTCCCGGCGTGGCATTGTTGACCTCCCCAGGGCCGACCTGTGGCGCTCCTCCAGAACCGGGACCATATGGTTGGTGCCCTGCCCCGCGCCTTATCCCTCCAGGGCCGGGCGCTCTCACCCTGCTCCCCTCGCGCCCCCTACACCCCGTGTTTAGTCTGAGCCCTAACGCCGCCACTCGCGTCATCGTCGTTTTTGTCGGTGGAAAATTAATCCGGACAGTGCTTGCGCGACTCCCGAGAAGCGCGGAGAGGATCGGCCGGCCAGTGGACGGGGTGGGCAGGGACGTCATGTGTGGAGCGTTTACACAAAGAGACACCCGACACACCTCCTAGTAGAACTCCCCATACGGACACACCCTGTTGTGTGAGAACTATGGACCCATGGTCACTTTAACTTTATACGTAAAACATTTACAGACTATTATATGACATGTAGTAGTAATTTTTGTTTGTAAATTGTTATTGTGCGGTTGGAAGGGCGTAGGGGCCTCATAGACTGTTTAAATCTAAAGACGAAGTTAGCAGCAAAGTGTGTTATTCTATAGTTACAAGTCATATGCCCAGATATTAAAAAATGCAGACCTGCTGACTGATTTTCATCATTATATGCATTTACCAAAAGTGTATGACTCAACATGTACACAAAAAATAGTGCATACATAGTTTTTGCCAAATTCGTGTTATAACTACATGTATACGTTTGTATATGGAAACCGGGTATGATAAGCAAAGTCCGATGTTCGCCCTCACCAGTTAAATGTTTGATCTGGTGGGGTGCTATAAAACGAATCCAGTGGCGGACTTCTATGTTATAGTTTCGGGGGAGTGGGGCCTTTTTTAATAGAATATCCTGGTATTACACAAAACTACGTGTGAGACAAATTTTATTCTAAATCGAGAAAAACATCTTTATTTTTTTCTGCATCATATCCTATATCAAGAGCGCTTCCCCTTTCTAAGTAGCAAACTTCCTATGTGAAACTTGTGTTTGAATGAACTGGACAAAGTGCACAGGAATTCCATTAGCAATCAACAGAGCGAAGTGACAATATTCTATTCCCCACTATTCATCTTTTGAATGACAGCTAATAGATGTTAATCTATGGCAAACGTGATAAAGAGGGAAGCAATGCTCTTAACTCAAATTATACAAGATCTGATCAGTTCCCTTTAAAGTGTGCTATTCCAAGACCCAATTGCAATCGTAAAAGAATGTCCAACCATGACAGTGCGTTTTTCGTTGAAATATTTTGAAACAAGACCCATAATAATTATGAGTTGTAAACACAACCCTTCAGCAAGTAATTTTGATGGGAAGTCGTTCTTTTTACAGAGTTCTAATGTGATGGATTGACAACTATTGCCCTGAGTATATTTGAGGAAAACGTTAGATAAGTAGGTTTCTATTGAGCCCTTTAAGGCCGTGTGGAGTTCGGCATGGCCCATGTAAAAGGAGGGTAGGTCGTGTGCCTGATTATTATGGTTGGTGGGTTGGATGGTCCTGGTGACAGTCATAGACAGCCTGTCACCGTCATGAGCCTGCTGGCCCGGCATGTGAAGTATGTCAACCCTCCTCTCCTCAACCCTTTCATGGCCCACAGACAGCCTGGGTATAACTGCAGGGATGAGGGTGGACGGTGACAACCCAGAGAAGGTGTCTGGGTATGTAGGAGGTTACTTGTATAATGGTATTAGCTCAAGTTGAAAAACGACTAAAGTGGGTATGGTTTACCAGTGCCTCTATGGCCCTGGAGGACCTCAAAGGTTTTAGAGCTTTCGCGCACCCAACCAAAACCCATATTGAATTGATTGAAGCTAGACATAAGAGTCAAATGGCATTCCGTTACGTTTATATAATATGATATAAATCTGTCTTAATAGTTTCCTCCATCCGCCATTACCAGGTAGCATACGTGTAGGAGCTGCAGACTTTATTTAATCAACTACACGTGTTCATGTGGGTCCTACTGAACAGAGATGAATTGCCACACCCCAACAGGTGTGCTTCTGCTACTACCTTTATTAGACACCTCCTTTTATATACCTGCATCCACAGCCACCCACCGCACCGACTCTTTACCTTCTGCTCATTAAACAGCCACAAAGGTGGTATAAAGGTGGTCATACCAGACCATGTCTGACCGGCCTGTGAGCCCCACCTTAACCCGCCAAATAAACTACACAAGTCAAACCATTGCTTCAGATACCACCAACAAAAACATGTTTACCGACAAAACCCTGACTGCTTGAAAAGGCGCAGTCCATCATCTTAATCTCTGAATGCCAACTTTTCCAGGCGAACTAACACTCTGTTCCCAAGGCTGATTCATTCATGCCCCCATACGGGTAATGGGAAGCGGGGTCATTCTTTCCTCCTTAATTCTATATTTTTGTTGACATTCTTAAAAACTTTTTTTTCCATGGGTGTGTTATCTCGATAATTGATTGGTGTGGTGGTGGCAGGACCTGGTGGGCTACTGGAGGAATGGACGGGACGGATGGAGCGTCACTCAGCAAATGGCGGCCGACGACTCTCGGGGCTGTCCACACGACGCCTTTATCCCGGCTCTACACGCACGCCCCCTGCTGTCAAAACAGCCAAACACTCGGCGTCCTTCTTACGTCAAGCAACAAACGGCGCACGTCATTGTCATTCACACTCTCCAGACGGATTCTAGGTTCAAAGTAGTAATCTTGAATACTGGGACCCCCGAGGAATGAAGGGTTGAATGTGGTTGGAGAATGTGAAGATCAGGAGGTGCCATTCCACCAATCGGCGTGCGACAAGTTAGTGTTCTGCACGTGAAGGAGAGGCTCCCCGTCTGCGGCATTGACCCCACGTGTAAACAGAGAGAAAACAAAAATTCTCCATCCCCCTTCTAGAGGCATTCAAGGAGCAGTGTCCTGATAACACCCTGTATATACAAATAAAGTGAGAAATACAAGAGCCGTACAGCCACGTACACATATAACGAATCCGAGTTCCCCCACCAAATGTTGATGGTGTGACCTTATAACACAAATTTCTGCCATTCTCCTCTTGCAGTCCGCCCAATGAGTGCTATAAATAGCATTGAGCTGCTCGATCTGAGTCATATCATGAGTTGTAATTACGTGGGGCGAGCTGCTCCAATCAGGGTGTGGGCGAGGTCAGGGGTGAGGTGAGTTGGTGTCGCCATGTCGGGCTACCCGCCGACACTAACCACGCCCGTGTTGTTGTGTCAGCCCTCTGTCAGATGCTGTTTAGATCCGGCCACCTTCGGCCCGAATTTTACGTCACCCCGAGCATTGTTGTCGGCCATCTCATTGTAAACACGCGGCCAAAAAAGCCACACGGCAGCGACGACGGTCCACGCCATCGGCGGGGACGGTGCGCCGCGCGGAGTTTTTCGCCAATAGGGTCAATCTAAACAAACCTACCGCACGACAAAGGCGGGTGACAGCGTCCCGGCGCGGTGAGCCGACGCAGGCTGCTCCACCCTGACCTGTCGAGCTGCTCTTATCGCCGAGCACGGGATTAATCCTGCTCACCAACGACTCACACTGACAGTGGTGTTTGCAGACAGAACGAGGAAATAGCTCTTTTGACCTTCACTTGTAAAACAATATAAATTTCAGTGAACGAAATTGTTCCCGGTTTCGAACGCTTTGCAATGAGAGGTATGTTGGTGTATGTGATCTATAGGGATTACCTTTATGCTAGAGACAGCATGTATAGATGAACGGGACAAGGTTGCGTAATTTTATGGATGTCTGATGTAAAGGGTGACAACAATTTTATGAGGCCATTGGTGACAGTTGTCCAGACTGGTCCCCCAAGTCGCCCAGGTTGAGCCACTTGGCTCTGATTGCTGACCTTCTGCTCCTACCCCTGCCTCCGTTCGTGTCGTTTTTATGAAGCCCAGAGGAGCGGCGGCCAGTCAGTGTCTGACAGCAGCTTTCAAAGTGATCTATGTGCTCCTGTCACACGACTAGATTTACCCCACTTGGACCCAGCCCTTTTCAGGGAACGAGCCCCCCTGTTTATTAGACCTCACCCTCTCGTCGCCGCTAAACCTCTCTGACAGGGCATTACCTGCATTTGAGGGAAATAAATCGCAATATAAACGGCACGGCCAGTGTCTCATCGCGGCGGGGAGGCTATAGCCCATCTGATTTCAGATTCCGACGGCGTTGTGCTGACAACTTGCCTCAATGATCAGGTTCAGCGCCCCACAACGTGTTTCTAAGGAGAGATTATGTGGTCACTGCGCTCGGGCAACCGCTGACGGCTTGCTTTGGGCTTTTTTTCCCCTGGTTGGATCATGGCAGGTATTGTGCCATCGAGAGTCATTCAGGGGAACCTTGAAGTGTGACAAAGTGAGCCACACAAATTTCATTTGTAACTCCGCCCCGCCAGCGGCCACCGGGCGCATTGTCTGTGCTTGTCATGAGTCTCTTTCGCTTCGAGAGTCCCTCTCTTTTCTTCGGGAAATATTTTTCCGTCAGTTGCAAAAGTTGCCTTTCAAATACAGTATCTCTGCTTTCACTAAATCCTCCTGCTTTTGAATGGGCCAGAAGAAACCCAATGAATCATTGCGTTCTAATCCTGAAGTGGGACGTGCAGACGGCAAATAACTTTACATGTATGTGCCTACATTTATTTACCACTTTACTTAATTCTACATTACCTATGCCTATATTTAAATGCTTCGAGTTTAATATCTATACAATGAGAAAGGTGGCGGAGTGGGGAGTAATCAAATAAATTATTAGGGCCTTGGGCACCACACTTTTACGTGGGCGTAATCTCTGTAAAATCTAGGAATTCGCCTGTTCCGGAGAACATTAACGTAAACAAGGCAGACAGGCTAGGCCTCCCTTGTTTGCCACTTATTTCATTATGTTTACTTTTTGGTGGAGTAAATTGCACCTAATGGTGCCCATTTACCTTCTAATAATACCCAATTAATGACATACTCCACTCACACATATGTACTTCAGAGCAGCAGTCCGGCCGCGCCAACCCTCCAGAGGCCGGCTTTTTCACTTTTCTGCTGAGTGAAATCGGGCCGGACTGCCGCGGTCCTGAGTATGTCATGCATGGTGGCAATTATTACGTAAAGTTGAGCTTTTGCCCATATTGGCATGGATAATTGCACTTGAGCGCTGCGACAACCTGTTGTCATGGCACCTGATGTGAATGATGTGGAGAGGGAGAGTGGAGAGGGAGAGTGAAGAGGGAGAGTGGAGAGGAGGAGTGAAGGAAAAGGGCGAAAATGGAATGAAGGAAAAATGAGCGAAGAAAAAAAGTAGATGACCATGTGAAGAGACTAAAGAGGTTTTACTTTTTCATTTAGGAAAGGACGAAATGGGTCGGGATTTGTCTGCCCCTTCTCCACCCCGCCTTTTTGTGTATAACATTACTTGATATTTGATGGATCAATATAGATTAAACTGATGGATCAAATAGACTGCATGTCCCTTAGCTTTCCAAAAACGACATCATTTTTCCCTCATCCAATTGCCATTTTCTTTAGACCTCAACTATAGTAACCTATGTGATGACCTCTATCTTCGCCTTTCTCCAGGACCACCCATGAGAATATACATCAAAATGACCAATGCTTTGATGAATGGAAACCAATCTTCAGGTTATGAAAGAAAACCCCGGGAAGAAGTCCAAGATTAAAGGAAATTGCAAATTGAATTCTGCATTTGCCTGTTAAAATTCCTTTGATGTTCGTTTTTTGACGAATTAGATTCTTATTTGAATCAAATTTCAAGAGCTCCGACACATTTCATCCTCGGGCAAACTCAATAAGATTTTTGAAAATAAACATCTCACTGGATATTCCAAGTACGCGTGTGCAGAACATGCACATTTTACGTTCAGCTGCAGCGCCGTGATTGAATCTGTTATTTTTAAGTGAAATATAACAACATACGTGTTTCCCTTTTGGTATTGGGGGGGAAATTTGCGAAATTGTTCAATCTAGGAAGAATCCGTGCACGGGACAGGAGGAACAATGGTCTTCTTATGTGGGACTGTCGAGAGCTATTGTCTGCGCGTTAAGGAGAGAGGGCGGGTTGGGCGGGGGAGGGCGACGACCCTGACACCTGTTGGGCAGAACGCCTGTAGGTGACTTGGCCTTACATCAGAGAGTGTAGAGAGACAGAGAGGAGAGGGCGGTAAGGGCGCGGTCAATGCAAGAGGGGCTCACGATTGGCTAAATCAAATCAAAGCCCCGTGGCCAGAGTGCTTATTACGTTGCAGGTCAAAGCAATTGGCATGAAGGCCCTGCTGAAAAACATGCCTTCTGGTTTTCATGGGTGACTGTACTGTCGGCCCAAGGTAGATTAAGATAGCACCAGGCTATGACACAATCTTACATAAACAGCTGCAGTTTATGAAAAGAAAGGTGACTCTAAAGACGCACCTGTTTGGGGCAATACAGGTGACTGCGGGTTGAGAGTTACAAGCAAGGTCGACCCCCAATGTCTACCCTCCTCATGCAATGCCCCTCACATGCCCCTACTGAAACCCTCACCCTCAACCCTTTATACAAGACCCACAACTTCAAAATGGAGCCGGATAAGTATCTCCAAAGGGCCAGAATTTCGAAAGCCTGTTAGAAATACGATTATATTCTGATTGGCTTTGGGGGAGGAAAGTTTTGCTCACCTCCAATTCAAATAGGTCCATCCTGCCTCCTCATTATAGGACGAACTGATTACCCACATAAATCTCCACTGACATCTCCCAAGACTGACAAAGTCAAGTGGAGATCCGAGATGATTTACGACAGCTCAGTCAGTGACACGTGGTGATAGCAACCTTAGGCCACGCACAAAAGATATACATGCTTGGTGCCACACTCTTTAGAATTTTGCAGAAATGTTTTCTTCTGTCGGGTGAGTTTGAAAGGGCCGCTAAAATAAATGTTGTGGTAGGCTACTAAAATAGAGTCTCGGAGATAAGTAACTTGGAAGTTGGTAGTGGGTTGGAGGAGTGTTCTGAAGACGACAGGTGGGATTGTGGTACACCTATTTACCTAGTTGCCCTCCCGTTAGGGGTCGCTGTAGGGCCAGGTAGGGTAAAGTGTTGCCCCACAACTGTAATATGATCACCAAACTCAAAACCACCGAGACCATTTTGTAACTTCATTTGCACGAAACCAGACGTAATTTCCAATCCATCTCATGAACTCTAAGATAAATTGACTCTTCAGCTCATTGAGACTGAGGAATTAAAAAGATCCACGAGATTTGTTGAAAATATTCAAGTCGGGCATGGCTTAGAAATCTCCTGGGGTTAGGACCTGGTTGAGGACAGCTTCTTGAACATTGTAAATGCTACCAGCACCATGCGAGCTTTTCAGGGGTAATTGCCAAGTGGCCGTAAAGGCTAGACAAATTGCTTCGTTTAGGCCAATTCCATCGATGATTGCTGGCCAAAACTGTTAGAGTACTGTTAGCACAAGGCCGTCTAGCCTGGTAATACACACAGTATACGCAACAGGTTGGGGCCCATTTCAAAACGTTTCTACTTGGGGATTATATATAAGTTCACTTTCCATAGACCACATAGAGGCAATAGACTTTTATCTTTGCCACTCACTCCCCAGCTTACAGGCACTGACAGAGTACCAGCCAAGAAGAATTATTTGATGTAGTATACTCCACAAATTATGTCAAGTTCAGATTAGTGTCACTTGGTAGTCCACCTTTGGACGAATCTCTTTTTATGCGAGAAGCCTCTACGCACAAGCAGCTTAATAACGTGAATAGAGATTCATCCGTTGGACACCAGAGGCGCCGTGGCAGTGGATCATCAGGGAATGTCTGAGTGTAGCCAGACAGGTTTTCAATGTATTTTTTAACACAAGTCTGTAACTGGGGATCAATTCCTGTCTGTAATTGAAAACGTTTATGGTAACTAATTCTATGAGGCATCGCTTAATCAGTGTTGGTGCAGCTGATATTATTCGGCCATAGGTATGATAGCTGCAAGATAGATTTAGGCCCTCTCCATCCTCTAGGAGGTACTCATGTTCCATGCAGGCCATTAGGTTCGCTGTATGTGCATAAACTAGTGTACTCAATGACATGTTCCATGCAGGCCATTAGGTTCGCTGTATGTGCATAAACTAGTACCCTCCTTATGATTAGCCATGATCAAAATACTTCTGAACTTACATGTATTTACTTTCATCTTTTTGGTTCTTTTTTGATATATCTATAATATAGCTAATGTTACAGGAAGCCTCGAGTATTCCTGTCCAATCTAAGAAGAGGATGAAAATTGAAAGAAATCTTGATTGATGAATCAGGAAGACAGCTGACAAGTTAATACATGTAAAGGTCTATGTCTAAACAGCTTCGGTAGTTCAGGACAATATATTGGCCTTTAGCAAAAAAAAATATTTCTATCAAATAGTCCTCACCATCCATCACATATAGAATATGGCAACATATGTTCAATATAAATGTCTATACAACTTATCATAGATGTTGTTCAGCATCTATAAAGCAAGGTTATCTCTTTAGTAGGCTAAGGTTCAAAGTATCAAAATACTAATAGGGAAAAACTACCTAAAAAGCCTTCTACTTTTTTTTCCAGCGAATGATTATATTCATTTACCTGTCATACCTATTATGGTGTACTTGAATAGTGAAGATTCTATGATCGATTATGTGTTATATATTAGTATATTCCTCTTGACTCTAATATGATAAGAAGGATGGATCGTGCATGATATATGGCCGGGTAGTAAAAGGTAGATCTGGAGGAGACACTTATCTTCAAGCTTATCACTTTATCTGAGTCGTCTAAACATTGATAACTCCCCATCAAATCTAAAGATGATACTCTCCAAGATAGCCCAATCAGCCATGTATACATTTATTGAACTGTCAAAATCAAGAGCAGTTAGTTGGAAATTGAAATGAATGAAAACACAATTATATGCTTTTCTGGCATCTTAGTTCCCATAAAATGTAGTTTCTCGGATGAAATAGAACCTTATTGGTCTTTCTGCTTGTAAAATTAGGAAACTTTTATCTAACTTTCAATGGGTTTCAGTAAATCCCAGTCTTTTCTCAATGCATGACCAACCTACAATTGCTTGGCTTAGTGCGTGGGCTGCGTACTCTCGATAGGATTCCTTGAAATGGAACCCACATATCCAATACTGAGACCATAATAGGAACCACTTCTTGCCAGGGCAAACAGCAGATTATTACAAAACTCCGACCATTAAGTATATACCTTGGCTCAATGTGTCTCTTATTTATACATCTCTAACTGTTTGCACCTTTGAACGATAACAATTACGTTTAACTGATATCCGAGATGTTTACGATTCTCTTTCAAATTTCCAAATAAAAAGGCGACATAATCTTAAAGTTAAAGACATTGCAACGTTCTCGAGGCTGCTAGGGAGGTGTGAGTATTTGATTGTGTGTACACAGGTGTGCCTGGGTAAATTCTCACCTGGAACCTCCGCCTGGAGGGAGGGGGCAAGGCCACGTGATGCACCGTCCTCTTGGATTCACCTAGAAAAAAAGAAAGTGAATTTAGAAAGGATCTTCATGTAGCTTAACACGGTTTACAGTTAGATATGTCTTGATCAGCTTGAAAAAGTTAACGTTTTACACATTTTATTTCACCGTGTGAAATGAACAAAGTCTATGTACATTCGATTACTACCAGTCAATCTAAGGTCTTTCGTTGGATTCGATATGAACATTTTAACTTATAATATTAGTATTTCTCAGTATGTTTACTCGTGGATCTATAAAGGTATAAAGCAACGTTCAAGCCGAACGGTTTCATGACATATAGTTCATTGAACCTACATGTATTATTTTCCTTAAATGTGTGCACATATCTATATGTAAAGGCTATAGGCTGAAAAATATATGCATGGGCAGTTTAAGATCTTTTATTGAGATGTTATCGAGGCATGTGTATAGCAGTCATTATATGCTGATTACTATCCTGTCGGTAGGACACGGCCTTCCAACAAAGAGAACCGGCGAAAGTCTGTGTTTAGTGCCCCCTACCAGAGAAAAGGGGCATACCTCCGATGTCATCTGTGTGCATGTGCAAAGATAATTTCTCTAATATTATGCAATTCACGAAAAAACGCTTCAAAGAGAAAACCGATTTCAGGCCATCTCAGCAGATGCGCTTGGGTGGAGATGAGCCATCAATGCATGGGGAAGTAGGTCTTGTGGCCATGATTGGGTGCCCCGGATAACATTATAGATTTGCGAGGTGATCCAAGTCTCCATTATGTAGGCTTATACGTGTAGGGACTAAAGCTTTCATTTGCATGACCGGATGACGTACATGACTTAATACTACAATGGTGGTAGAATGTGGGTTGGCGTGGGATAGTTTGTGCCTTCTGGGGGCTTTCCTCATAGGGGAGTTTCTTCCCTGCACGCTTTTGGATTAACAAAAAAACGACTCCCAATTCCATTGTGGTTTCTATGAGAGTCATGCCATGATTGTCCACTGAAGTTACTGCCCCTGATTCCGGGTATGGTTTTTGTTTGTGTAGTATAGTATTTTTGTATTATGGCTGACCTGATATGACAAGTTAGCCCTCGCCTAATATCCCCTAAAGACGCCCCCCACCCCAAGCATCCCTCCGATTCTCCACCCCCTTTCCAGGTCTGGCGGGAACCTATCCACCGCGCGGCCCATTGGTTTTCACCTCACCAGAAGAAATTCACCCCCTTTCCTCACCCCCTCCCCGGTGATATTATGACCAATAATAAACAGGTCGTCCACTAAAACTGAGTCTGACCAGGGTCCCGGCCCTCAGAGTAGCCCTTGGGCCTTTTAACCCTCACCGCCACATGACCAACGCCCCGGGGTCTAACGTTAAACACGGCTATCGACCTCGGATCATCTTCCAACACCTCTTAGTTTTAGACGTTCTATGATTTTAGTTAGAAATGCCCCAACACAGGATATCATAAGAATCTTTCCTTTGGGAATGTCCGACTTCTTATTAAAGAACCATTTCAAATATTGAAATTCGACGGCCCTGAGAGTTTTTATGGAAAGAGTCGAACTTCAATATCCCCTGCTGATTAGGGGGTTTGGGGTATAAGTAGCAACACTGCAGTCTTTGGATTTGATTTCCTATCGCCAACAGTCAAGAGACAACCAATTCTGCCTGTTAGTTCGTAGCTAAAGGTCTGTGTCATTAAAGTATCATAAGAGAGATGCGCCAAACACACCTATGGTCCAAATATGTAGCTCTCGCTCATTCATCTAAAGTAATCCAATTTATGCCCTGACTTCTTAGGAAGCTCCGCTCTTGTTAAGGAGTTCAGGACACCTGTGGCCAGGTGAAATAGAAGTAGGGAGTTGGATCAAGTCCGTACTTTCCGCATCCTGGTGACCAAAGGGGATTCAATGTGCAGGGTGTTATATTCTGTTCATGAAACCACCTCTGGTTTTACTCTTCTGTCCAGTGTTTCCATTCCCACTATTTTAGCATACCCTTGTAAGACCATGAGAGGTGATTTTACCGACATTGCCCTTTCAGAAGGCCATTAGAGAAGGGGGAATGACTTCTGTCCTACTGCTACTGGATTCTGTTGGCTTGTCCTATTCCCATCACTATAGGTGCTGCTTTTGTGAACAGAAGAGACGGGAAAATTATTCATATGAATTTCTTGAATGTTACTGTAAATGTAATTTCAAAATCATTCATTGCACGTGGCGTGGGATGATAACTCTAATGAGAGATAATTACTGATTATCTTCTGCATGAAACAAGGTACTTCTTTGATGTAAGTATTACAGCCAAACTATTTATCTAAAAAATAGGTTTACATTTGCTGTAGCATGAGCAGATTTTAATGCGATTTTTAAGCAATCTGTGCGCATTATGTATCTATTATTATAGCAGCATTTAGGCCTAACTGCATGTATCGGCTTCGAGTTGCTCAACTACTAAGTATTTAGCAAAAAAAACTCATGAAAAAATGTTATTCCTATAATCGTCTTAGGAAGGGATTCGGAAATGTTTGTAGATTTGATCAAACTACAAAAACAACAATATTTTCACTGCAATATTTATTCTTACCCTTCGTGTGTGCGGACACAAAACAGTGTTTGTTCATATCAGCCTACTTTGTTATGCGACATACATTTTTTTCTGTTCAACTGAGCCTAAAAATCAGTTCTTCTGCCAAACCCAACTCCAGCATTTTAAAGGCGGCTCTTACTGGGAAACACGGGGTGGTATATTCCCCATTCACACGCTAGCATTCTGCCATGTTTTCTTCTGCCCTTTTGAATCAATTCTCTGGGCCCTACTTAGGTGCCCCCTCCCACCTTCCCACCCCTTCTCTCCCTCTTATGCCTGACCCTCCCTTCCCACCCTATCAGTGGCAGTATATAACCTAGTATTTCCAGATGTCTTGCTACCTGATTCCATTATCAGGGGGGCGCTCGCGGGACCCTTTCTGATCTAGTCTCCCTGATATAATGTGCCAATTATTCTTTGCACAATTCAGAGCACACGTAATATGACGTCATACAAGCGTGCAATGCCCCACCTGCGACCGCAGCACCTCTAGTGGAGAACCAGAATGGACCCACTCATCCATGACAAGCAGCGCACCACAGAACTCACCTTTTTCCACCCACCCTCCCAAGTTTAGGGATTTCTCCGTAGGAACAAGGTTGGGAGGGTGAACAAAATTAGGATGATAAGGCATTGAGCATAATTTCATAGATCACATATTTTCCCCTTTGGCTGTTTTTCTTGTATTGGCGTAATAATTCGCAGAGATAGTTTTTTCTCCTCTTTTTCCTATCCCGCTGATATTTTCTCGTGACAAGCCTCAGTGGTTTTCACATCCTGTTTGGGACATAATGGGGCATATACGAGGACGATCAGGCCTTACTTTCCTTAAAGGAGACTACATCCAAGCAGAGATTGCGGCGTTGCCATAAAGAAAGCCACCTCGGCGGTACGCAAAAAGAAGAATGCAAATACCCAAATTACTCAAGTCTTTTTTGTCTGTACAGACCCTTTTGCACGCAAGCGCTGTCTTTCGCTGCCATATTACGAGTCTGTCCCTACTAATTTCCCTGCTATCAGGCCTACAGCCTGCCGTGGTCCTGACCCCTCCCTCCTAGGCTGCTCCCGGCCCACCAAGGTAGGTAAGTGGCGTCGTGTCTAGATCTATGGCCACCATCTACATTCAAACACGTCGGAAACACATGCTGTCAGGAGCAGAGAATTCAACTGGGCTGCTTTTCGAGGTCTGCCTACTGTTTGAATGAGTAAATAATGTGGAATATATTCATGTCAAATTGGGGCATTCAATAAAGCTTAATCGGGATAAGATTGTAATTCTTTTCTTTTCTTCTTTTATCAAAGAGTCTTAAGATGTGTAAGATACTTAGACTTATCAATGCTTTTAAGATGTATCAAATAGGAAAACAATGTCTTTATTGCCATGTTCAATGCCCTCTCCAACCAACATTGCCCTTTCCAACTAACATTGCGTGATCATAAACCTAATAGCTGTGCCTCAAAAACTCCAGTTGGATTTATTTTACCTCCACCCTAATTGATCTTTGAATGTCACTTAAAGATTTACTCCGTATCCGGACCCGACCACATGACGCAGTGAACAGTTTCAGGCGGTAGCTGGCAGGCAGCTTGGTGAACCGCCATGTGGCATGATTGACTTCCTCCTGCCACTCGGCAACATGTGGTCGGCCCAAGCCATGCATCACCCACCTCCCCCATCCAGCACACACGCCTGCATGGCCCAGACCGATTTTCACATATTTTATTTCCTTTTCAACAGCATTATTAGGCCTCAAGAGCATAACCACCACCGCCCCCACCCCTGCCAACTCATGCCTCTCAGTCACTGTAGAACCTCCCCTAGTGACGCAAACTGGTGTTCGCCTAATCTGGTGTGTAATCCTATGTTGTAGTTTCTTGTGTGTGTGTGTGCCTGGTCTTTAGTCTTGGTAAAAGCGTCCAAGCACAACAGGTGCGGGCTTTTCTGATCCCTAGGTGTCATGTGGTAGGGCCAATTGTTGGCGAAATTGGGTTGTTTTGTCGCTGGCACAATTCAGCAACAAAGTGATTTGCGAAATAATACAAATGTGCTTCTTTAAAAACGTGGTTGGGGACTAAGTGATCGGCCAGATTTGGTTTGTGGGATCAAATTGTTGGTTTCTGAGAATTTCTGGCAACTGCAAGCATATGGCCTGCTTGGATACCGTAATTTGCGAATTAGTGGTTAAAGTTTGCGGCCTGTTTGAGTGGGAGTACGCTGACCATTATACCCATTATTATTCTTGTAACTGTTTTAGCTTTCTTCAGTCATATCTCATAATCATTTTTCAATGAAAAATATACAGCATGCTATTCTACCAAATGTGATGATTCATAATGTTATTTACATATCTAGAATGCCAAATTCTTAAATAACAAATTACAAATTGTCCATTTTCCAATCAATCGCATGGCCTCAACTAAAAGTATGTGTTTACGATTTTTCCTCTTATACGAATTACCATAGGTTATGATTTCCATTTTACACCAGTTATTTCTTTCCCATTCTAAAAGTTGTACTTCTATTGACTGCAATCGAATATACAATCATACCATACATATATGCCTGGTGTTCTCACATACTCAACGAGGTGGTTCAGACGGCTCAGTACCTCCCCCTAGTGTCGAAATGTTGCACTAAGTTTGCATGGCGCCACCTAGTGGCAAATTCTGCCGCTAGATTTAGACACTAGGGGTCTCTGGGGTTTCATTGCAATATTTTGGTACAGCGACTAGACACTAGGGGTCTCTGCATTTACTTGTTGGTCCGTGGGCTCGTTTGATTGAACATCCAAGTTGTACTGCAAGGCACATTATCTAGGTTGATTTAGCGGTTAGTTTTTAATTTGTAATTGAAAAATCATCTGTTCAAATGTTGAGGTATTGCAGGTACAGACTTGCATTGCTAACAAATAGGTAGTCAGGGCACACGGAACTTTAGACCTATACCAACATTGATTGCATGGTCTATTCCAGATGATGACATATTTTCAACTCAACATCTATCAGGATCTTAAACATTCAGTCAAAGTTTCCTGATGAAGAAAAGAATTCCCAAATGTCCATTTATTTCGAGATGAAAAGTTACGATAACATATCGCAGTGTCTGCAATAAGATTGATCAAATAGATGCACTTCCACCAGGGGGCGCCACTAATCGTGAGGTTGATTTGGTATGAAGCTGTTTTATCAGACCACCACCAGGGAGCAGGTCGGGGGAAGTCAGTTACCGGCTCAGGGTCCTGCAGATCAAGATTATAACCAGTGTTAAAATATCTATGGATTCGATACTGATTTCTATATCAAATTATCATGTGTCTTTTTTCGGGCCGGGAAGGACTATTAGAGATATGATACCTATACCTCTATTCATTCGATTCACCTTTATTGGACAATTCATTAAACAATAAGTTTTAAATTACAAATACCCCCCGGGAACAGCTCCTCGTAGTTTGATGATGATGATTACGTGTTGGAGTTTAAGGTCTATTCAACAATTTTTCAGCTACACCAAGACCAACTCCGGTTTTTTGCTTGCACAAAGTACTATGATCGAATCTAGATTATGGTGGTGGAAACGACAGCAAGGCGTCTCGTAGTTTGATGATACTACATCATGAATATTTGGCTGAACACCCCCTAATAAATCAGCCGAGTTTATTGAATATATAGACCGTGACTACTACAATACCAAACTTCAAAGTAAATTTGACGTCTTTGCCATGCTGTGTCGGCGGCCCTTTAAACATGAGGATATTCCACCCCAAAGACAGGCCAACAAGTCGACCACGTCCTCACCACTTGACCTACGTTCAGTGTGGCCCACGTTCCACTCCAGTCCCATCCGATGGCCGAATTCCCCCTTTTAGTTTGGGTCGACCCTAAAAATACCCCCTTTTCTCCGCGCTCTATATTTGCTGCTGACCTGGCTGGCCAAGCCGCTGAATGGACGCGGAATGTAGTTGCGCGAGTTGGCCACTTTCGCCGCCGGCCAGGTGGGATCTGAGGGGCCGGTCACCGCTATGGGCGACGTTGTGGTCAGTCTGACCTAACGGGACTTACACGGGCGAGGGATTATTTCCTCACTTGGGGATGGGCCCTCAGTTGCTTTAGTCTGAGCTAAATGGGGTTTTGTGGGCTGGAATTGACCTTGTTGGTTGTAGGTAACCTATGTTAAGATTTTTTTTGTGGGACTGAAAGTAAACTTGTTGATTTTAAGTAACCTATATTTAGAAATTAAATGTTTAGGTTATTTCTTTAGAACTGAGGTGTCTAGCCGTAAAAGTGTTTGTACATTTTCATATAGGCCCAACTGTCCTTTATTTATCTTCATTTTGCATTGGACCTATGTGTGTATGTTGCATTTCATTTGGACACATACCTAACCACAATGATAAACATGGTCTACACGTATTCGTTTAAATATTGATTGTAATGAGCTGCAGCATAACAACCGACAGATTCTCCCGGACCAGATACCATGCACTTGAATTTACAGTGACAGGCTGCCTCTTACAATATATGTGGTTGCCTATGTGACAATGTCCCTCCCAACTGGGTGGTTGGATCCAAATCATGAATAATTTGTAGTTACACAATTGAAACTAAGAGGTCTAAAATGAAAAATCAATCATCTGTGTGGCTAATTTGTAGTGTCTAATATGTTAGCATGGGGCTGTCCTTTAACCAGAATGGGAGATGTAGAGCATAACAGGTCACCCTGTTACTATCCAGGTATCTCTTCCCTTTTTACAGGCCTCGAAAAGGCCATTGCATCTTACTTATGTTTGCAGAATGAGCTACCTAAATATTAGATTTAGTATTTTCAATCTGTATTCCAAGTGTCAGTTTTGTCAGAATAGTGTCAATGTATGAGTTTTATTGCCATTAATCTATAAAAAAAAAAATAATAAAAATATAAATAAATCGCTTTCTATAGAAAAAAAATCGCCGCTCAGATCCATGTAGGAATGTGTGCCCCACAAGAGCGAGCAGTAATGCCTTCTCAGGCAGAGAAGGGTGTGTTTAATGTAGACCCATGTAGACCCTGTCCCAACCAGCAACACCATGGTGCCCTCACCACCCCTACATACCAGGCATTGTTCGAGGGCCCCTGTCACCGTCCCCCCACTACCCCTGGCCGGGCCCAGCGCCGTGGGAACAGGGGCTGGGTACAGAGGGGGCGGCGGTAGGAGAGGGGGTGTCATCGGACACACACACACTGGCGCCACCAGCATGTGATCACACGGTTAATAATACCCGACCCAGGCCGCAGCCATGGAAAGTTACACAGAAAGTGAAGCCACTTTTAACATGGCTTGGGTGTACTTTAGGGCGTAACGCTGACAGGGTTGGGGACGTGGTTTCATTCGAGTTTTTACATTGTTAGTCTAATTTGCACTAATGTAGAATACACTAATAAAATAAATGTTTCAATTTCATGTTGTATCAAATATCAGTGGGATCTTATATATGTACATGTACTTACAAATGCAATAGAGTGAAGAAACTTTAAGCTAGACAAATGGGAGATGGTAAAATTTGGCTGTAATCTGATGCAAATTGACAACCTTTGCATTTTGGAATCAGTCTGACCTTTAACTTGTATCCCCCTCCCCTTATATAGGACGGACAGAGTACAGATATCATGTGTTAAAGAAAAAAACACAAATATCACTTTCGGTGAACAATTGAAACAAGAATTCCTGAGAATCACATGTTCAACACTGAATTAACTGGAGTTGAATTAAGTGCACAACGAAGCACAAGAAAGTAACGTGATATAACCACACAAGTCACATGATATAACCACCCAGCCAACAGGAGATCAAAACGAGCGGTGTGCGTGGGGGCAGGTCGGCCATGAGATCCCGGAGGCCGGGCGTGGGAGAGGACCACCCCTTGTAGTAGGGGACAACACCCCCTTTTGGTCGACTGACCACTGTAACCACCTGTACGCGCAAACCACCTACCTGTAGCCTACCTTAACTAGACAACCACTCACCTATCTCCTGGAGTTCCCTAGTCCTATGATATGAACGCTGGCCTTGGTGAGTGAGCGCTGGTTATTGCACTTTAGTGGAAGTAATTGCTTTTCAGTAATGATGTTCACAAACGGTTCTTTTGGGGGATTGAGTAGGTGAAGATTGTCCTGGAAGCACTGGCCCTCTGCCAAGCCGGTCAGCTCTGCACTGACCGTGACACACCCCCTCCGCCGTCACCCTCTGAGGCCAGTCACTCTCCCAGCACAGCCCCCAACTCTCCGGCCCTAATTCCCAGTGCTGTGCTAAATCCATTGGTAAGTAAATGAGCAGGCTTAAACCCCACTTACGTTGTGTGCACTCCCTCCCCACACTATACACATGCGGATCCCGTGTGGCTCGAGTGGTTTGCATTCGTGAACTTTGCACTGGCACGCCTCCTATTTTTATTCATTAACCCAAAGTACAGTCTAGTGTTAACTATTAAGATGAGCATTAACTGTTCAGTCACTAACAGCAAAACTTTTAAACTCTTTAGATTAACGTTTGTGGAACAATAAACACCCATGGCTTGTATATTTTAAGTTGTCTTTCAGTGATAAGGGAATATGAATATCATGTGTTCCAAAATATATGATATGAGTTTAATTCATTCTGTTTGTTCACTACGTGGTAATGTAGCAACCAATAACCAGCTCTAGCTCCTATCTAAATGAGATCGCACTAAATTCCAAGTATCTGATAACACCTGAGGATCGGTTCATAAACTAAAACAGTAAATTATTATCAATATAACGATTGTACTATAAACAGACCCTTTACTCTACATTTACTATGAGGACAGTGGTGTCTTCCATTGAACAAGGAGGCTATGGTTCATTCAATATCCTTATAGTATTGATTGATGGTCGTTGAAACTGTCCCAGCACACATTACCTGATCCAGTTTGACATCGTAGTAGATAACATCATTGATCTACAGCTCGCCATAGAACCATATTAAATCTTCTGGAAATACATTAAGGTAACAACACATGTCTGTGCTTCGATTTCTTCTCCCCGGGCCTACGATTGGGTGTTGCATAGTTAAGGCTGTACTCCACTAGCCGGTTTTACTCTAGATTCCAAGTGTCGGCAGTGGGAATATTGGTTAAGCATACAATATGTAATAAACTATTAGAAAGGGTTGGTAATTCCCTTTCAAATGATATGTAGGATGTATTTAATATTTTGCCATATAACTCGCGAAAAGTTAAAAATAACAAATCACCTGTGGTCAAAATCAACCAGTGGAATACAGCCATTACTGTTTTAATGCATGTAGACAGTTTATTTATTTGATTTCTCTAGGGACAGCTTGTTCGCAGTTTTTATACTTTAACTTTTCACACGCGATAGCATCAGAACAAAATATGGATACACAGGGCAAGGTCTCTGCCAGGCAGTTTGTTTTTTGCTCACTTGTGTTATATAGATAATGCAACAATTTCTAACAAATGATATATTCTTCTGTGAAGTGAGTTATAAAGATTATTGCTGAGATATCTAATTAGTAATATATTTTAATCATATCTACATTTGTACAAAACTGATGACCAATCGAACCACTCTAGGCTTACATCATTTTAAAAACGTACCATTTCAACTGCCGAATTTTAATGCGCTATAGATCTACAACTGGCCTATCAATTCCAGTACACTTGCTTCCATATAACAATTGTGAAGTATTCACTTTCAATTAGCTATTTCCCAATGCGCCCGTAGTTTATATATCACTTCTCACAAACTACCCATATGTACCTCCATTTGCAGTTGCGATTATATTTCTTTGCAGACCAACATAAGTGAGCCTGGAGCATATACATCTGTAGATTCTGATATCTTTTACAAATGTACTCTTGTCCTATCTACGGTAACATGTTCGATTATCAAAGGCGTTCGTGGCAAAGTGAGATTTGTGCAATTTTACAAATTATTCATTATGAATTCACAATGCAGTTTCTACAAAAGAAATGTTGCTACATCACACCATATTAAAATATGAGGTATACACTAGCCCTGACTTTCAGTATTGGAATAGTCTATGGTGTCAGTGGAGAATTAATGTTGCAAGTTATCATGCCATTCGTTTATCACCCCTTTTTTCCAACCTATCCTACATATTCACACATTTTATCCAGAACAAATGGAATGGACGCAACGTTGTCTGACTGAAATAGTGGGATAAAAGATATCAGTCCAATTCCCCTATTGTGTATACTAAACTGTCATGATTGTGGCCTGTAAAGTGTTAATTATTCAGCATTGGTATCGGTAGATCCCATTTCATCGCCCCTTCCCATCCAGCAATAATACAATAATTGCTTACTTTTTCTCACTCCTTACATATATCTTTCATGATATGTAGGAGTAATGATCCCGGACTATGACAGGTCACTCACACAGCATTTTCCCATCATTATTATATGTCTAACCCCCACCGCTATAGGATACGAACACCATTCCCATTCATAAGTGTCATGTTAGCAGGTTAGTGCCCGTATTCAACTTGCTTGCTCCAAGTCTATTAGGTTATTCTCATATCATATTTTCTCCTAATGCAAACCTGACGTGAACTCTGCATGTGAACTGGTGAATGAAAACATGCACTTATGCATATGCATGCACATGGGTATTGGCAGTTGCTAATTTTGTATTTAACTCTTGAGACTGAGCGTACAAATGGTCTGTGTAAATATCCATGTACCATTACATAGTCTCTAAGCAAACACACCAATATGATCGTCTGTATGTACATGTATTTATACAATTGGTGGGGTTCGGATGGGACTTAATTGTGTCCCATAATCTGTGAGTAGTATGGTAGTGTGCCCTACAGTATATGGGTAGTATGGTAGTGTGCCCTACAGTATATGGGTAGTATGGTAGTGTGCCCTACAGTATATGGGTAGTATGGTAGTGTGCCCTACAGTATGTGGGTAGTATAGTAGTGTGTCCTACAGTCTGTGGGTAGTATCATGGAGACTATTTTAGTCTCCATGGTAGTATGGTAGTGTGTCCTACAGTCTGTGGGTAATATGGTAGAGTGTCAATATCCTGGTGGAGTGACCATGGGTTGGTGTCCGGTTGACCCCCTTCTAATCTGCCCACATCAGCAGTACAGACACATCAGTCATAACTCATAGCCCTCTATCCTTCACCCCATAAAGTAACGTCACCGAGTTCAGCATTATATTATGTGTGCCTATGGCCAGGCTGTGTATATGAGACTATCATCTGAATATCTCCCTTATAGCCCACGTTCCCTATGGCACAAACGCTTTGATGTTCTGGAGGGGAGGGGGGGGGGGGGGGCTACGAAATGATTACTTTCCTCCTAGTTCATAGATTTGCTGTCTCTCTGGGTTGGTTAATGGTGGCCCAACCTGCACAGCGCGAAAAGGACAGGAATAGGATCTGAATAGCCGTACATGCAAATCCTAATGTGAGAAGTGGTCGCTTGAGGGCGCCAGTGAATATCTGTGTCGGTGTATATGTATACGTCCTCCCAGCGGCGAATAAAGTTATATAGCACTTCTGTAAACTCACGTAAAAAGTGTAAGCTGGGAGGTATTTTTGATGCCCTACTAACACAAATGTTTGAAGCGAGGTCAACTTCCACATTCCTTCAGCACGCTGTCGTACCCGTGGCATGCTTGTGCTTTTTTCACCTTTCAGGCCGTGTTTGGTGACTTTTTTCTCATGGTCAGAGAGGGTGGTGGGCCCTGTAACACCCCTTCACGCAACGCCCCCCTCCCTTACCCCTTCAACCTCACCCACCACCACCGCCACCACCACCACCACCACCGCCCTGTCCCCGCCACCCCCCACGACTACCTGACCCGATCATCTTTCAGGTTCACACGCTCAATCCTTGCACTTGTCTCCGCGGCTAGTTTTAGCAGGGAGGGTAAAATAGAATTTTACTTTAGCATTGGAGATAGACGTCTTTGCTCTCCGTGGTTTGTATGGAAAGTCTTAGATTAGAACTGCATTGGAAAGTATTAGATTAGAATTGTTTGTTCCTAAAGACATGATATAGGTACTATTATATTGGTGACTATACTCGTTCTTTTCTTGAAATACATGTCCTCAATATGTCATATGACTAACGATACATACATGATTTGTTATCATTTTCCAAATGGCCTGCCAGATGAGTCCAATATAATACCGAGTTAAAACATACTGAGGCGTACTGACAGTTGTGGTCTGCATAAAAAGGTTGAGAGAAATCACCACTTTTGGACATATTGGGGACGACATGTGAAATCCGCTTTCAGAGAGTGCTGACTGGGCAATGTCTGCTCTCATGGCTCTGGGTTGGACGACCCAGATTGTGCATCCCACAAGGCTAGCAGCTCGACATCTGGGTGGACAAAGTGGAACAAGTCCGCTTTTGAGTTTATGGGCGTCACATATCCTAACATTTGATACCTTATACTTTTATCAATTTCACAAAAGTAAGGTATCAAATGTTAGGATATGTGACGCCCTAATGATAATTAAAAAGATTCTTCACAGTGAAGGCCGAAAGACCCTTAAGGATTTCTATAAATTTATAAAATCATACTATTGGAAGTATAGGCCTATGGTGTAAGAGGTGGATAGATATACATGTATGGGACAATCTATGGAAAAATTGCGCGAGGCTATCCGAGTCCAAAAAAAATCCAAGAAAGGTAATTAATGGACTACCCTTTTTCATAATTGTATCTGTATATCTATTTATTTGTATGAAAATATAATAATAATTCGGGGCCGATTGCACATCTACATAATCATTATTACATGAATACAGAGACCGAAGTACATGTAGTCCGACGGTCGACGATTTATAAAGTCATGTGTCTCTACCCGAGGCCAGTACGTCAAGGTCCAAGGCTCGGCCGCTGCACAATTAGTTGACCTCATCTTACCAAGTGCTACATATATATGTCAAGTTAATAACTTATTACTCCATAACCAGTCATGGTACATGTCTGCTTAATTACCCGTTAGTAATGACTGTGTGATCTCCTGCTGAATGACAATAGTACAGGAACATTCGCTCTATTAGCACATAAACCAGACCATTCTAGGCGACCAGGTCATGCGGAAGTCAAAGCAAATTGAAACAGTAACCACTATAGGTTTTGTGGATCCTATTCATACTGCTCTTTGAAGTTATCTAACCGAATGTCTAGACTATTTACACCATTTCTTTCCGACTCTACCACGAAGGCACTGAAGGTTCCTTTTTAAAAGGGAAACTCTAGCCAAAATGATGTATGCTAATTTTATCATTCAGCTTGATAGAATAAGTAGTAATAGTATTGTCACACAATGTGGGAAATTTGGATACATACATGTTAACTTTGTATAAACACATCTTTAAGCAATAAGCGAAAAGTATACAGAATTATGCATTTATAGTTGTTGGGTACTGTCACGTACACGCCCCTCGCAGCCTCCCCCGCCCCCGCCCCATCCAAATGTGAAGTGAGCGCTATGTGAAATATTGTTAAAAATGATTCATAGATAGTGAGGGGCCCTACATCTATCCACACACACCCCTTGCCTCCAATATCATAACCAATGCAATCTCTATCATTTCAAATTCAAGACTCACATCCTATCATGATTATGTTGGCGACTTCCTAATAAAGCCAATGCAATCATTGGCAACTATTTAATAGTGCCACTCTATTGGCGATCTCCTCATAATGCCAACCTTGTTGGTGTACAGTCACACGTGTTTTTAGGCTCTACAACGTATATCCCCCGGCCGTGAGACCCGGCCAAGTCTAGGCTGTCAGGCCGTGACGACTACCTGTTGTCACAGGCGGGGCGGGCCGGGCTCACCTTACGACAGCCGAGCACCACTGCATGCAGTTTCCCACCATCGGGCTCGGAATGTGGCACCGCGCCGACCCCCTGATCTGCCCCCACACCCACGTACCCTACACCAGGGGGCGGGGCGCCAACCGAGCAGCTCACTCTTCAGCCCGACCCTGGGTGGTATATGGGGGCAGGGATGATGGATGGAGGCGGGTCTGGCGGAGAGGGCTATGTGGTTGGAGAGTGAATGTGGGGGTGTGGGAGAGCTGCTCTCAGTACCGTATGTGTCCGCCCCCACAACCTACTAACTCACTTTGCTTTTTTGTAGTGGAAATCTTCTGATTTTTCTTTTGCTCAGGATGCATAACTTTCAGGCAATTCATAGATGACCATGCATGTATTCTGATATTATATTAATCTTGCTAATCTTTTTTTTGAAACAATGTTTATCTATCATCAACCTGCATAACTATAGCATTTTCTGATATGTGAATAGAATACAATTTAAAATTCACTATAAAGTGTTGTGCAATGCATGGAGGTTAAACACTTATTACACAATACAGCTTTGTAAATATTATCTCCATCATGATCAGTCCACTACAATGAAGGAAACATTGGTATCAGATTACCAGATTATCTTCCTTATCAATGTGGTATCATCCTGGAATCGGCCAAAAAGCTGAGTGGATTAAACTGTATCAGGATCGTGTTGTATCTGTCTGTTCCAACAGCTTATCTTCGACCTATCCCCATAGCATGCTCTATATTATTTGGATAAGTAATATCTAAGGTCAATAGGCAATAGCTTACCTAGCATCCACCATCTCCATCCCCATCTTTCTCTGTGGTCTCTTCGTCGTCCCATGTCCAAGCAGCACTTTAGTGGAGTCCGCATTTCTGAAAGAAAGAAAAACAAATATGTACACGTATTTGAACTGTTTTGGAATGCTGTGAGTGATTTCTATCGAAAGATCAACACATAAAATGTATTATGGAATGCCTAGGTTTATAGTGATAATGATAGAGGTGCCCCGCATTTCGGTGACAACTATTTAGGCACACATGTACTCAAGGATCATTACCATTATCAACTTCGTGATTACCAAAGGCTCGCTCCCATTGCACTTTTAACCATCGTCCCTCTTTGACAAATTTATAAGATGTATCTGCCACTGTCATTTCGTTAAGATACGGCGACGACATTAAATTATCGGTCATTTTCTTTACGATATTGCACTTCCGGCCATAAAAGGTCACTCGAGCGCTTCGAATACAATGGGGTGTATGTCTGAACTTCATGTACTAACACATACAATTTAGAACCGTGGCCTTTGAATGTTAATCTATAGGCCTACTCCCGCATTGACAAGCACGTAAGGATAGCATGATCACTATCAATCTTGCTTGTCCTTAGCTGATCCTTTACCCAAATCGTGTACTATCTGTAATGAGTGTTATATCAAGTATGCTATTTATTATTTCTATTCTATACATATATGTGCATGGGCCTGTATTGATGAAAAGTCATCCAATTCATGACAGAGGAAAAACTCTACTTTGATCTTCATACTCATGAAATGATCCTACTCATTTCGGTACATTTGATTATTCGTTTCACCAGTGGTGACCAAACGTCTTGTTGATGGTAATATGTATTGATAAGGTATACTGATACAGGAATGGTGCACATAGAATACCAACATATATGGCGCATACGGGCGATATGATTGATATCCTTGAGGTAGCACTTACTCTCTCTATGGGCGCTATATAAATATGGTCCGGGTCAGACACATTATGCATGCAGTGACATTGTATTGGCAAACAGTACGGACCAAAGATACGGGTTAACATGTATGTCATTGACACTACATAAATATAGCCATACCACTTGTCATTGAAGGTTACCAGAGGCCAGTGCAACCTAGACTTAAAAAGCACATTTTCTCCCATATTTTTGCACCAAACAAATCACATTTTATTGATGGGGAGAGCTATTAATAAGTATTATGAACGATTACACAGGACCACCCAAAATAACAGACAATCCCTCACCTAGTTACTCTATGCATACCAGCGACCTTCAATTGAAGCAACAGATCCCTCTTCAATGTAAACCAAGATAAGTGTTCCGTGTGTGGACACGAGTGACGTTCAGGCTCGTTACAATGGATTTCCATTGAATGGGGCTGGTGTAAGGAGATTCTCTCCGTGTCTAGACGACTGACCAGTGCCCCCTAACCCTGAACCCTGTGGCCCACTTGTTGGGGAGTGGTGGTGGTGGATCCCTGGTGGTGTGGGGCTGACCTACAAACTGACCACCACCAGGAGGCATTGTTCACATTCCTCCAGTGGGCCTTATCGGAAACACTTGGTGAAACATATCGGGCTCAACAGGTCACTTGTCGTGCTCACTCCCCAATTGACCAACTCTTTTTCTTTGGTCATGCATTGAGATATCTCGTTCATTGTACTATATACAACCATGTATTCAAGTTGTGGTACACACAATGTTGAACCATATGTGAGAGATATGTGAGGAAAGGGCCCATTCAGAGTGTCACATAAGATAGGAGTTTGTTCAATGAGATCAATGCACAATCAGGAGTTGTTGTACTATCATAAATTTGACCAATTTGATGCACCCCCTCTAAAGATCAATTCCTGATATCGAACAATTACTATCTACTTACACCGGAAGTGACACACTGATAAATTGGGAATAGGCCTAATATGTATATATACGTATATATGCATATAGATGCATTCATAAATTGGGCTAACTTTAGAGACCGGTTCCTTAGTTTGGGGCAGACCAAAAGGCAAGCCTTGTAATATTGTATAGAATTGTGAATGGGAATTGTAGATCTATGCACGTCTAACATTTTATGTCGTTGTGCCGAAGAGTTCCCATGGGAACCAATGTGGACGTGGTATTCTCCCTCTGTTTACATTTTACGACCAGTCCTTGGCATGTCTAATGGATGTCAATTTGTATCATGAGCCGTGGGGTACATCTACTGCCGTTAGTAAACCCGATCTGGCACCAGGGAGGGGGTGGGGCGTTTATCGGGGGGCCATGTTGTAACGGAGGGGCGATTTGGGACGTGGTCGGACAGGCCTTCATCAAGATTATTATCGTCATTATGTAAAAGGCTCGTTGCTCATAACGTCTGATGTGTGCTTTTAGTCATCTGTCGGTGAGTGACACAGGTCACATCGACCACGGTCACCAAACTCCCGGTCAGGATCATGTGAGGTCACTATGTGTAATATTCGTGCTTTTGTCTCCATGGATGTGGCTTCATTCCCTAATTATCAGACATCTGCGCTGAGAACCGACAAGGGTGCGGTAAAACAAGAGTATATAAGCACAAATCATCCATCTCTGTTTCTATGATAATAGTCACAGGGCGAGTCCAAAACTAGCACAGAGCGTTCAGTTGGTGGGAGGGGCACCCTAACAGGGGCGTGGTGACTTTCAGGACGGATGCATCTCCAATTTTGCAGTCTTTGCATGTAACTAAAGTTATCTTTCATCCATGCTGAATCAAGAGGGCTATACAAGTTTCTATATCCTGACGGTGCATCAATATCCCCGAAGGAAAACTGTGTATGCTTGAGGGTACAGTTTTCGTTATAAACTATTGAGTAAGGCTGATGC
The DNA here is from genome assembly GCA_936440205.1 of Lepidonotus clava. Taxonomy (NCBI): domain Eukaryota; kingdom Metazoa; phylum Annelida; class Polychaeta; order Phyllodocida; family Polynoidae; genus Lepidonotus; species Lepidonotus clava. Next base: position 30,891,050 of record OW387135.1, read on the forward strand.
ACTCTCTGCAGACAACAAATTGAATTGCATAATCTGGCCATATTCTGAAAGTAAAGCCGGCATTCAAAAGCACGATTCTGGCTGCGAGCAATTTGTAAAATGTATTACTTTTCTCCGATAATATGACAATATAACAGCACCTAGTGTTGAGGCGTGTCAACTGTATAAATTGTTGGAAAATAAACATGCATCCTAAATATCATTTGAACGAGAATTAAAAACCCTATCTCAGATTATTTACCATACGTACAATGGACCCCTTTCCCCCATTGAAGATTAGTAAATTATCAAGTAAAATCAACCAGTGAAATAAACCCTAGGCTTAGGGAGAATAAAGGCCATGATAGCATGAATCAATCACGCCTGCTGCCACTACTATGCAGATATTGGTAATGTCAGCAGTACCGACATACGTACAGATGGTTCTTTTTTCCTATCTATTCTACCAGCTTGTCTCCTCATCAGTCGAGTACGTGTCATGTCCATGTCAGGTATACTGTCTACAGACTGTCAGGTATGATAGAATGCCTCACTGAAGGTGGCTAGGCCTGGTCCCTTGGTGACTGCTTACACATACATGTATACATAAACTGTGCGCGTATCTCTATCTATGAAAGACATGTTCCCAAACCGATACCTCCACATTTTTGTATCCATCGAATATGCAAACGAGCGACGCAACAGCAAAGTCCGAGTTGCTTGGAATTCCCCAGGGAGTTGAGAGGCGAGATAGAGGGGCGTGCCTATGTCTGGTGGTTCTAGGTGAATGGCGTGGCCGTCGTCGGCCGTCAGGAGGTTCTATCTAATCAGGCCAACTAGACACAGGCTAATTAATCACCGAGAGGGCCCGCCGGCACGGCCTGCAGGGACGTCAGGCCAAAGGAGATGACGGACTGGGTCCAGGAGGCGACGGACAAGTAGCCTGAAGACGGCACCCCGTGATATGTCAAGAATGGGGAGAGGAGGAGGAGGGGAGGCTCTTCGTATGCTGTTTAACGACCGATGACTGACAGTGACCAAGCATGGCCAATCTATAACAAGTGCCGTTTTAATAAACTCGTGAGCCTCAGCTTCAATTAGAGACCATGACGACTTCTTTAAATCGACACGGCTATGTCCTACTCCTGACACTCATTACTTTCTTAAACTTGACACAGGAAATTGATTCCCCCCACCATCTAAAAGACCCCCCCCCCCCCCACATACAGGTTCAGTAGTTAAGAGTTAAATGCAGTACTAAGACGAGGAGGGTGATAATCAAGTTGTTATCTACCTGGAGGGCTATACGAAAAAGTGCTTCTTCCAATTGAAAATCATATGTCCAAATATTGCAATTTTACTTTTATACTGTGTCAGTGTAAGATATGTATATATAAGCGACTTGTGTGCGGACTCGTTTTTGATGGGTTTATCAAGCCTCGGTATGCCAGGCCCTCAGGCTGATCAACGAGTATAGACTCTGTACTCGTCTATGCTCGTTGGGTTGATATATGCCATGGGCACACCTTGGATTAACAACCCATCTAGGATCCCTTCCCCGACTGGTTATACATATAAAGCGACATTAAATTCATCTTTGATTTTAAAGCTATATTTCCATCGGTACACTTTCCCGCCTCCCTCATCCCGCCTACCCCTTGCATGTTCCTTTATTGGTACCATGTAACCGTTGACGTTAGGTTCTGTGCCAAGGCCACACAAAACAGACATTGAGGCATGTAGACAATAAGCGAAACTGGGACAACGCATGTCCATGCGTGTTTGCCCTCTGGTTTGCTCCCAAGAGGCTGCCAACCATTACATCATGCATCTGCCATTTCCCCAAAAATAATCAACAAAAAACTCTAAGTCTGTGCTAAAGGATATAAAGTATTGTAAGTTTATGAATGGAAACTATCTTCAATGCAATTGCCCTTGTACATATCCTTCCATTATATACAAGGTCATTGTGGCGTCCTTAATATGGAACCATGCAAGAAGTCCCCTTACAAATACATCATGGGGCCCCTCCTAGACTAATTTATCCACACTTTATGCCCACTGCACATGAGGTAATCATCCCGATCAGACAGCTGTCCTCCTATGTCAGGTCAGTCTAGTGCAAGTCTTTCCAGTCATGCATTATTATTACTATTATTGCTGGTTGCTAGGATCTTCCCATGGGACATGGCCCGGGGGTCATACAGGTTCAGGATTGTACATGTAATTTAGGTCATGGATGTTGAATTACCATTAGCAATTTCATCCACGAATGTCATCCTTTGTGGACGCTAGAAATCGCATGTCCTAAAGAATAACATGAAGGACATAACCTAAAGGTCACCTATATAGAAGCAGGAACATTGATTTGACCCAACTTTGTTTCAGCATTGACAAGAACTGAACATCGTTATTCTGTTTGCCAACATCTTTCAATTGTTAAATCATGCATAAGCAGATGCTCATGTATGCCCGTTTATTGCTTCCATGCAATCAAACAGGATATGGACTTTATATATCCAAACTATACAATTTTGGTATCATTAGCAGTCCTAACCGCATTAATAAAAGTGATGCAAAGTATGAATTTATATCCCTACATATATTCCAGTGCGAATAAATACTAGGTTTCTTTTCTAATCCTATCTTTTGCCTATTAGCTACATGATTTATTCCTTATTATCAAACTTTATCATCAAACCATTATGCGCAGCAATTGAACCCATGGAGCATCAATCAAAGATTTCGCGACAAGACGACAAGGACTCGTTAACTATTATCAGATCTCTCAACAATTAATCAGAGCCTCTCGTGCACGACCATCTCCAGCGGAAGCGATAATCGCCTGACCCTTGGAGAGCTAACCACAGAAAATTAGCCCAAAACCTACCAGCAATGTGCGGTTTGCCCACGACTCGTTATGTATATGCATGCACCGCCAACTCGAAGGCAAGGGGCGGAGGGATTGAGGTATGGCCTACCTTTAAGCAGCATTAAGCGGGGTGTGTGATCGTGTTCTGCGGCCTGCTATGCGGCCAAACATACATACAGCCATCCAGGCCGGGGGTTGGGGAAGAGCTCCATGCATACAGAAGGTTGGTAAAAGGCATGTGGAGTTCACTGGAGCACCTGAGTAGCATGACAAAGCTACGACTTCTTCCTGCTTCAGGTTCAGCCAACCAGTGGGGTTGGTATGGAGCAGTAAGATGGGGGTACTGGAGTGGGGGAGGGGAAGGTGGAGTTGGGGAGAGGGGCCTGGAGGTGGGAGGGAAAAACGACCACAGCCAAATACTGGAGCATGGGGCCGAAGGGCTCGGCTCGGGGGGTACCGCAGCTATGTGTGGTTAAAGCGTGGTAAATCCCACTCTGTTTGCAGCCAGGCTTTGATATGCTGGTTACATCCAATTAGCTATGTTGTCCCGGTGCTTATCTGCGAGCATACATTACGAGCTCTGGGTTGAGGACCCTGAATATTGTCGTTCCTCGGCGCACATCGTGCATGTCGCCAGGTAGAGAGGAGCTGGGGGGAACCAGGGCGAAAGGCAACAACCGACCATATCGGTTAACAAACCTTTGCCTCGGTATATATATGTATAAATCGGGTTGCCGTTTAAATGATTATTAATGGCCTGTCAGGGCTCCTGTGAATGATCACAGACCACCACGACTATATCCAGCGCACAATGCACACGTACCTGTATCTAACCACAAACACGGCGCACACGATTAATTATTACATTACCTTCATCGCTATAGTTAGATGCTTAGTTGAGGTGAGGTCACATTTCATTCAGGATTTTAAAGGGGGGAAATGTAAAGAATACCACACATTGCTGTGGTTAAAGCACTGCATTTAGCCTCTGAATTAAGACGTTTTTATCCTAATCACCTCCATACCAGGCCACTGTAGTGATCCCTATCTCCTGTACGGTACTCAAGTTCCTATGTTACATGTATGTACACAGGTGATTAAGATACCTGGATAGATTGACATTATGTAAACAGCGTACATGTTTATTCTTTTTAAGAAAGGATATCAAACACAGCTAGAAAGAAACATTGTATGTTTTCTATCTAAGCCTATGCGAATATTGGGCAAGTTTACCATAGTCCTAGCATGATCAGTTTTAAGAAATCAATAAGGCTGTACCTGATTGCTTATTTTGAATTTAAACTCATCTGCATAGAATCCATAATCGGCACGTGATTGTTTTAGGCTACACATTAAGGCTCTAGATTCAATATTTACCATCAAACATTCCAGCACTGGTTGACATGCTAAGCTATGTCCCAGATACATTCACTCGTTCACTGACTGAATACATGCCCAACCACGACCACCAATAAAACCATCATAGCGGTAAAGGATCCACTACCGTTCCTTTTCCTACAATGGCATACCTTTATTTTCAAGTGTTGTTTCCTCCAGGGTAACTGCATTTAGCCAAAGAAAGATGCACATAGGCCTTTTTACATCAGATATAATCTCAATGCCTTGAAGAGACAAAGATTGAGATCTCAATTCATATAATAGGAATGTTGCTAGATTTATTTGATGTACTTTTTACCCAGTGTATATCCCATTCTGATTGAAAAAGTATAAACTACCGATCATCATTCTGAAATTATAATGTGACCAGCTCTGCAAATTCAGGGCCTATTAACGTACACTTTTATAGGTCTATCTTCAATATTTTCACAGAAAATGACCAAAAATGTTACCATCTATATCGTAATTTTAATGGATTTAAGGTGTCTGACTATATCATGTTCAGAAGCTCACAGCTCAGCTTCTACTCAGAATATTTAAGAGATGTTTACATTTTTAGAGAGCCTGAGCCTTGTTCTAAATTGGTTATTCGTGTCAAGTAGCCCCAAAATCGCAAATAATATTATTCAGATGTTTTAGAATAATGGAAACTGCACAAGTTATGGTGAACACTTATAAATACTTATAAATGCGCGAAGTTATATGGCTGCTGTGAGGCCACGTACAGCTAATATGCGAAGCTACAAAGAGCCTGGATGAAGGAGCCCAGTCAATAGAGAAAACCAACAAAATTAATGTTATACTTTGAGGAATTATGTAGATAGACGAATACATAGCGATTTCAGTCTACCCTCTAATGTGGCATATCAGGCCGTTGCATGCATACATAAATAATACATGTAGAATGTTTCTTGATCTGGTTCATATCAGACCTTATAAGTCTCCGCCCAATTTATTGGGGACAACCTTAGGTTATTTATCATAGAAATAGGCAGGGTGAAATACAGAACAGCTCCGAGGTCACATGCCATGGGTAGGATGGTTTGTACTGGTTCCAGTATTGAGGGTGTGTGTGGCTGAGTGACTGAGGCACTCTCCAAGCATTTTTGGGCCTATTTACCACCACTCATGTAAGAGCCTACCAAACTCTGCTGGGTTCAAGCTAGATGGATGAAAGGTGGTTAGTGCCAGGCGGCGGACAGCTGGCAGGAAACAAGGCACTACGTGGTCTTTCTGTGTGATTGTTCAGTATAAAGATGTTCAGTGGAGTTGCCCAAAGCTCAGGAGCACAGCGACAACAGAGAATCTATCGCCAGAGAATAAAGACATAAAAACTCTCTGGCTTCTTTTTTCGTCCCTCTACATACCGGCCCCACGGTCGCTGAACTGTCTGTAACCAAGGAACTACGCAATTAACTTTGACTATGTTGGCAGTCATTTAATTGTTCATATTATATAGATAGTTAATTGATATCATTGCTCAGAAATGCCCCAGAAAGAACACTTTAAAAGCCACAGCAAGGAACATCAAGCCCAGCTGCTGCGTTTTAGGAAAAGATTATGCTTTTAGCTACAGGAGAACAAAAGGAATATTTGCAATTTCCTTATATAGGCTATTGGATTCCCAAACTTACTTGTGAAATTGAATTTTCACAGTAATGGTCTAATGTCTTACAGTCAGGCCACGCTAAAAAAGAAAAAGGTGTTTCCACTGAGCCGCCCGGGTAGGTATTTTCCTAATGGGAATTTATTTCTTATTCTTTCTCAAACCTTTTTCTCTCAAAAATTGTTCCTTATCCAGGAAGCAAAATTATTGGGAAAAGGAGACTATTGTTCTTGTCCACCCCATTCCTGTCCAAAAGGTGGACGTCTGAATGACGTTGTGACTGAGTTTCATGTGCATCTTAGCGCATTCTATGTCCATCAGTATGTGTATAGATGGCGAACTTTTCATGGTCTGGAGTGACACTGGTGTGTGTGGATCTGGAGGAAAAATACTTGACAGGGCGGCCACCTGTTGGTGCAGAAGGCTCCCACACACCCCGGGTATGAGTAAGTAACCCTGGTGTGCGGAGAACAAACAGAGAGCAGTGGGGAGGGGACAGTGCTTGTGGAGAGAGCTGGGGGTTCACTGACCTGAATGGACTAAAGGATCACCTCCCTCTCCCACGGGCTCCTCAGCCACCAGAACACAGGAGTTGGGCATGCGCTAGGGGAAAAAAATATGAGAATATCCAGGTTTATAGCACCCAGCAGAAGTCCTTTACTTTTATAGTTAGTTCTGAACACAAGGCAAAATTCTTTGCCTTTATAGTTCTTAGCTTCCCAACATCATAATCTTGAATCAACAAGTAATGTAGAACCATAATAAAATTTCTTACTAAAATGTTGCTCTTTCGGTATTGGCAGATAGAGGAGGGATCTTCTGGGAATGTTGTCCTAGGCGGTATGTCCTCCTTGTCATACGGAGAGTTTATACAAGTACACGGATCTGAGCAGGAATGAGGAATTTGCTGATCTGTAAGTGTGACTGGAATTGTGGTTGAGGTCCGTTTGGTGCCGCTGTACCAGGGAGGAAGTTCTGGAGGAGGCAAACTGTCAACTATGTCATGTCATCCTCCCAGATATAAAACAAGTAGCCCCAGATCCTGCACATTCCACCACAAGATGTCAATGTCAGGTCAACAGAATGCTGATGGTAATAAACTTGGTCTGACTCATTACATTGCAATACGTTCATTGTTTATCAAATCTCACTAGGATATGCTGACGAGTTTTTAAAATGTCTGATAGTGTCCGCACTTGGCTGCTACTCGAATTTAATAGGACTAATAGCATTTAAATCCTTAACAGGAAGGATTCGATCCGTGAGTTATATCTAATCACAGGACACCGCTGAGATATAAATCTTCACTTAGGGAGCGTCCACTAATTATGTACGCATTTCCCCTTTAGATTTTAAGGACCCTTTGGCCTAAAATTAGGTACGCCGGATTTGTCCCCAATCCCATTGATGTGTATGTGTACGTAATGATCAGAGCAACCCTCTTCAGACTACATACACTACGTGAAATTAGACCTTTAATGACCTTTAATTTTATAAATGGGGCCATTAAGGTTCATTAAAGGCATAGGATATGTCACCTTTCCAATACCTTTGCCAGATCTTTGATGAATTTTAAAGGTCACCTGAAAAAGTTTTGGAAAGGTCTTGTAAAGGTGACCTTTCTATTACCCTTAATAAACCTCAATGTCTCCATTTACTGAAACTTAAAGGTCTTAAATGTCTTTTTTCATGCAGTAATGTATATAAAAAGCCCTTTATCCCAAGCTCTGGAACACTTCTTTATTGCTTCGCGTCTCATTTCTGCAAAAGTTACCCTTAACCCCACCTCCGCTCCCACAAACCTCGGCACCACTCCATCTTTTAGAGTTTTTACCCTCTGTCTCATCCTTCCGCTCACACGGTGTCGTTTTTGCCCCTGTTGTCTCTAGGTTTTTTTTAAACCCGTCATCTTTTCTGCCCTTGGTCGCTCATGTCGCCCCATTTTCTTGCTTAACATTGCGATGCCTTCTGACTCACTGCCGCCGATCAAAGAAAACCTCCGCACCAAAACGTGTTTATCATTTGAAATTCGAGAACCCTTTATGCTTGTCGTCAAACACAGTCCTTCTTGTCTCAGGGGTTTATACTAATAACATATATGGTGTTTATTCACTATAATGCATTAGTGTGGAATTATACATTGATGTTAATATGGATACGTGCATATTTATAGATATCATTATTGTGTACCCTCAATATTGCTTTTGGCGTGATACGCAATCTATTGATATGTTAGGCCTTCATTGGGCTAATCACAATTATGGTCATGTTGCTAATAAGCTTTATGTAATCGATGGGACCATGGCACTTGTGTGCCAAGATAACAACCCAATTACTTATGGCGACACAATCCGATTTGCCTAGGCTAGTGCAGATCAACCAATTATTGTTGTGATGTTCAGAAATAAAGTTATTTGGTTACTCATCCAAACCAACCACCCATTGAGGATACTTGGATTCTGTCGATATTTTTGTAAAAGAAATACGCCCACTCCGACCTGCCGCCCACACCTATGTACTCACCCACATAGCCGCTCGACCACCCCCAACGTGTACCCACGTCCTAAATGTTTTCCAGCCAAAGGATCTTGCCAGATAATCCAGCCAGGCTAATCTCCTAATCTGAGGGTAAATATTTACCAGGTCAAGTGGGTCAGCTCACAATTGGTCTGAGGCACGGGGACTGGGCATGCACACCGAGGGCTGACCTTTTATTTCCTGTGTCAAGCTTATATCAATATGACCCCAGGAAACGAATGCTATAAAAGTGGTCATAGGCTGATACGGCCTGCAATAATTCGAACACTGGGCATCTGGACAAGGAATGTGTGTCCGGTTCATGTGGGGAAATGGTAGCAAGGTTGATCACTGGTAAATGTAAAAAAAGGATCCTTACTTCGGAATACTGTGTGGTCTAAATTTTGGTCTAAAAGATTCGTGTTATAACAGAAATCTATAAATTAGGTTTACATCTTCTTTTTCTTTTCTTAAATTAGTGGATGTACATTTCTTACATAAGTGTGTACTCCACTCTTTTTCTGGCCTCTGATTGGTCAATTAGGGGACGCCAACTTCTTTTGAATTGATACACACATGGTTTCTCTTACTGATATTGCCCCTCTGATGCTATGAGTAATAAGACTAGTGATGTGTCTATGTACCATCTCCTTCATGATCTTATTATCTTTACAAGAAGTTTACAGCGCCGACTGACTGACACCTCCATCTCCCTTATCCTCTGCCACTCACCCACATCGCCCTGTCCCGTAACTCCTGCCCCTCACCTCAACTCATTCCCATTAAGTCCGCCCCCGTCCCCTACTCCAACCTTATCAGAGGGTGATTCATTGAGCGATAATGAGGGATCTGCTGACCGGATGGCATGCTAGGACCAGACGTGTGGTGCATGCTATAGGCAGACATGTTGGATCGTTTGCTGCAGTCTTTGGGTGGCAGCAAGTGGAATATTTTGTTGGCAGTACCTTTTTTTTCTTTATCAAACCACAATCGTCGACAATCAATACTTAAGCTGGTGATCCACGATGCGACAAAACACCAACCAATTTTCTTTTAAAGCATTTTTCACATATTTAGACATCTATTTTAGGGTAAAGATTCCCTTTATGTCACGGGCACTGAGGTCAAGTTGATAAGAAATTAGATTTTGCATAAGAATAATGATTATTTGTCAAACCGATTTCTGAAATCGGCCCATAATCGCCAAAAATCGCGCCGTGGATCACCAGCATTAGACGTAGAAGTGACTTCATGGGAATGAATTTTCCCAAACTTCTTACATCAATCACATCGAAATATTGTGAATGATGTAAAGAGCCCCAATAAAACTTAACCTGAGTACCCAATCACACTGTACATTGGTGTAAAAGAACTTTGTGTTTATCAATAATGAGATCATATCACATGTTTTAAATAACGACAAAAAGAAAAACATGTAGGCCTATACTTCATTCTGACAAATATGCAAACATTAAAGTCTTCAAGGATTGTCACGGAGGCCAAAATGTACCAAGTTGTTTCTAAACAAGTTTCAATATCATCTTTCAGCTTATTGCCAATTGTATATTCAACTCTTAAGAATATGAAGACTAATGTAAATATCAATAGATCATTATCTTTCTACCTTACATTACTAGGGATTACAATGCACAAGGTTACATGTAACCATATTAAGTATGTCTTACCTGGTCAACCTTCGGAGGTGGCCGGTGTAATGCGCAGATCGTCAGGAGCCTGCCCCTGGAAGGTAATGTAACGTTCTGGTTAGATAAAAGAAACTCACGAGTCAGTGTTACGTATAATACGGGATGTGGGATGAGTAGAGCAGACCAGGCGGTTCTTGTCTCAAGTGGACGGAGGAGAATGTTTGACTTGGCCTACAGAGAAATACCTGATCTACTTTTGGTGTTACACTTAAACGGAAGATCGACACAGTGCCTCACTAAAACGATAGCACGCAAGCCCACAAGCTTTAATATTACCTAACCCCGAGACTATATATTCCAACAACAAAAAACGAATATATGTATGTTTATAAAATCTTCATATTCACTCAGAAGATATAGTGAAAATATATATTATAATATGCATACATATTCATATACGTAAAAAAAAAAAAAAAAGGTGTACAGAGATCAAAACTTGATATTGATTCTTGGGGACCTCTAGGGCTCAAGCGTTAATCTCCATTGAATATTAGCCAGCTTATCCTTCGGGTCAATGCCCATAGTTCCCCAGTCCGAGAGGCGGGCACAGGAAAGAGTTATACGTCGGCAGATTACTTGCATAATCCTCCGAGATAGATTGATGGATGTTATTACTGCCCCGTGCAGGCCTGGGGTGGGCATTCTCCCCTGAACGTCTGGAGGAGCGGCCGTCTTCACCGAGTGCACGAACTTTCTCACATTCACAATATAGTTTGATCCCACACTCCTCCAGCCCCTCCTCCCGATGCTGCACGCTGCTAGAACTGCCTGGCTGACTGGTTGAGGAGGAGGAGGCCTCCAAACATCACCAGGTCCCAGGCAGGCACTGTAAGGGACTACCTTATCACCATTACCATGGTAACCAGCAGCAACAAATCCACATAATCACCCCTCCTTCCCCTGTCTACCACTCCCCAGCCCAGTCTGTATGTAGTATAGTAGTGGGCGGGGGTGGTACCTCCAGGGCGTGAAGAACCCGGGGAGGGTGCTGGGGGCAGGTCGGATCCACCTATAGTTGAGGTAAACTAGGTTTGGATGCCAGGTCTGCAATTCCAAAATTTACTCCTTTTTTGCAAATGATTAAGAAATAATTATTTCCAGGAATTGGCCCTTTCCCTCCAATCAAAATAAACATCCATTAGGTCGAAAACGTTGTTGAGTAATATATACATAACGGTATATAATTTTAGATGTATTTTGCAACTATATATATTCTTTTTTTAAAAAAGGACTATTTTGGGTTTTGTTTATGTAAAGGCCCCTCCTCCCACTCCCCTGACGGTCGACTTTCTTGTTGGTAACCAGCAATAAACAGCCGGAAGTCAGTGTTGACATTGGGAAACCCCGATAGGTTCCCCTGGTGGCTACACCCACTAATGTAACCCATATCGTGCTATATAGGTGTGCTACCGGATTTAGTGCAAACCAATAACTGCCCACCAGCATGGAAAAATGAGATATCAACCCTAGCGCAGCTGCTTTTGGCAGAGCTCTGTGTATCTTTGATCATTCAGGACCAAGTATATAAATTCAAGTTTTAAGGTTTTTTTTTTAATTATGTTGGCCTAATGTCTTATATTTTGAGTAAATTACCAAAGATATCTTTAGGATCTGCGTACATGTTCGCCGGAAGTGTACCACACATTAATGTATGCACATGTGGCCTGGCCCCTGTGCCTCAACCTTGGGACCCAGAATGCTTTAACTAAGTTACTTCCGAGATTTTTTCTTTTCAATAGAGCAGGGAGGTGAAAAACATGGTCTCAGTATATAGGGGAGAAAAGGTAGGGGCGAAAAGGTAACCCATCAATGGAATTACGATTTAGTTAAAATTACGAACTGTTGGAACTGGTCTTGCTATGGTGTTATGGTCGTATTAGCAGCAGGGTTGTTGATTTATTTTTTCTTATGTCACTTCAAAAGTAAAGTGAAAGAGTGGAGGAAGCATCAGTTTCCCGTCCAGTGCCCGACTTTGACATTGTGTTTGTATACAAGTGTCCCCAGCACCATGGTGGGGTGGGACTGACTGGCTGATTTACTTAGTCAGAGTTGGGGAGTGAAGTAACTTTTACTTTCCTCAAACTCCATGGTCAGAGCAAAGTGTCCCTGTAACCTTAGATATGCTCAAGTTCAATTGCGAAAAATAAAGCCAGTCACCAAATGCAACTTATGTCCCAAAGCCATTCCCCCTACAAAATGGAACCACCAAGTGATTGCCGATTAACTGTACATTAGCACTGGTAATAACACTCTACAGGTTCATTTAAGAATACAGAGATTTGTGTTACAAAAGATAAACCAGCATGTGCCTTGGTTTACCGCAAACCACAGCCTTTAGAGCCGGCCTTTGAGTCTTCCTGGAGGTCTACCACATTCGGCTGTTCTACAGTCTGGTTAGTAGACCGCCCTTTTCCTATATATTTCTTCCATATGGTTCTCAGAGGACATTCAACCTCTTCAAGCAGCTTCCGTGATTTATCCGTCCATGTGTATCCCCAAGAGCAACTCATTCAATGTCCTGATTATTTCCATTATGAGCAAATGTAACTGCCCATAAAACCTCCATCATATACGTGTACTTCTTTGTTGTTTTTATTACATCTCCATTGCAAGATACCTCAGTCTGTCTGTACCTACAGACTTATTTCCATATACATACACCGGAAATATACGCCCTGGTTACACCAATGAGCTGCATGTATGTATACGTCGACAGGCCGCTACTCGCAGGACCACTCTTTAACACTGTTCACGCTCTACATACATGATGACAACGGGCGCCATATCCGAACGGGAAGTGTATGAACTCCTCCCCTCAGCGGTCTCAACAATTTGGGCACCAAATAGAAGTAGAGCGCCTTTGCTTGTGGACCAGATCTTTGTATGAGCTCCTATTTGAACAAGGAGAGTAAAGTCCATGTGCCAGTTGTATCAACGTCAGTCCACACAGGTGTGTTTTAAGTTGGCATATTAGATTTAAGTTTCTCAATAATGTATAGATATTATATTGATTATCAATTGAAAGAGAACAGTATGCATTTTCATGAGACTGCCTCAAGATAATGGTACTTATTCGATTAAATTGGACAATGATCTTATACTCAAGTATCTTAGTCAGTCACTCAGAACGAGAAGTCCAAGTCCTACCTGTATTCCTCCAGTATGTGACACCACCCATGATGTCCGGAAACGGAAACGTTTACGTTTTCGTAAGTGGAGACCTAGGATGTAGGTTAGGTGTATCCGGTATATAACATAAACGGTTTGGGTACGTATACAGTGACCAGCCAGTATAATTATGGCTATATAGAGTCGTAGCAGTGACAGTCTTGCGTACAAATAGGGAAAGCTCAATTGTAGCTCCAAAAAGTATGAGGACAGTATTCTTTTGTGGAGCACTCTTAATTTGGTGATGTTATATCATTGATAACTGTCTTGACAATCCCACTTTTGTTGTTTTTCATAATACATACTAATCAATGGAATAATCTGAAAACCAGGAGCAACCCTGATGGCTACTGTAACACAATTTTTTCTGCCTAACACTTTAAGTCAAGACACAGTGAAAATAAAGTTGAAAATAATAATAGATATGACGGATTCCACATTTCCAAAATCACATAATTATCAAATCACTCTTCAATTCACCCTTTAGACAGGTTTTGTAATATACATGAGGCACTATAACATGATCTCTTCCCGTAATAATTATGTCATTCAATTAATCACACTTCTAACACTCTTAATGGTAAAAGTGTAATCTCACCATAAGCGCTCGTTTGAGATCAAACTTTCACTTCCAAAAGGAAGTTAATCATACTCGAATGAAATATATATAGCGCGAGAAACATTTTATTAGAAAATATTCTGCACTGTCAACTACCGCCATCAAAGTTTGCTGCTAATAATCACTATGTGGTTGCTGTTTGACATACACGTCGGGGGGGTCGGGGGCCTCTTTCGCAATCTTAATTTCTGAAAATTCCCCATACATGTAAGCATGTCAAAGAGATAGTATATTCCCCTTTTCTTCTTAGACGAATTATCTGTGAGAATCCTATATCAGATGTTGATGTCCCACCATGGGACTCCTGCAATATTTGATATGAGGGATGTGTCCAACTCATATGACCACGTGTAAGAAATTGACACATTTGCCCTCAGAGCATATACGTTCTATAATCAGTAAGTAATATGACCGTTTGGACTATTGCCCGTTTAGACACTATATCGTAGTCCAATACGTACCACGGATATATTTAAGTAGGCCTGCAGGGCATCGGTACAAAGTGGGGATGCTGCAGGCCCCTTAACAATATGTCATAAGGGCGTGTACCTTTTACAGACCGAGATGACCTCAGCCGGGGCTGAGTCATACTGAGCAGCTCGGGAGCAGGATGTGGACGACCAGCTGACTGTGCCACAGCCGCCGGACACTGCGCCCATGGATGCTCTCCAAGCAGATGAGCTATCTGTGCTGTGGAGCCCAATGAGGCAGAGACTAGGGGCACGGCTTGGAGATAAAAATATTGCCGCACCTTGATATATTCCATTGTTGATGTCATGTGGTCTCAGTTCTTCTTCCAACAAGTCACTCATGCCTTGGGGGAGTCAATAGCGGATGATTGGCAGTGGGTATTCATTCATTTATGTATACAGACACAGACTCTCTCTACATCTGATATCCCCCTGACAGCCCCACTGCAGAGAATCCCTCAAAACCCATCCATTAAAGGATCATTTCTTGGAGCTAAACATGTGATAATGGTATCTCATACTGTTACAATTATGCCTAAATCGAAACAAACTAGGCAAGTTTTACGGCATCAAGTTTAAACTGTATTCTAAATGTATTGTGTAGTTAACGTAGTTGGCAAATGGATTAACAATTAAGGAACATGGATTTGGCAATAACTTACATTTTAATAACTTATAAAAAGCCAAAAGTATTATGCCCTAGGCGCATGTTCCTCAACCTTGCCAACAAAATCCTCTGTCGCCACCACTAATAGAGAGAGCAACAGCAAGAAGGCCAATATGCGCATATGCAATCTTAGCATCAGGTTATGATGACACCATGCGGTATTCTACTGTTGAGAAGGATTAACGCTAAGGGTCCCTTGTCTTTATGTCTTGCAATCAAAGCTTTATATGGAATCATCACTTTATACAAATATTCAGAATTGTGATATCTCTTTTCTATGTCAGGTATGGAAAATACCTACGACGGTGGCGAAAAAGCGAGCTTTGAGAAGAGGGGGATTATATACCATTGGATTATTGATGTTAATATATGCAGACGATTCAGCCCACCTACTTCCCCGCTCTCCTTGTGTGTAGATATGTTAGGTCATAGGGAGGTTTTTTCTGTACATAGCTGTACTCTATACCTGACGGTGGCTGCATACAGGGAGGACCAGACAAGGACGATTTGTAGGCCACACCTGGGTTTGACAGCCCCGGGGGTCAGACACCTCCCAACCACAGCCCACCTGCCTGCGACTGGTCAGCTTTAGTCTGGGCCTTTCATTGGGCGACCGACTGCTTACATGACTTAGGTATGTGGCATGCCAGTGACATGTTCTCGCCATTATCATACTTCCCATATATGTCAGACTTCCCATCCGGAGTTTGAGCAATATACTGGAAACTGGAATTAAGCCTAGTATAATTTTAAAACAAACTAAAGCTTGCATAGATTGTAATGCACAGGAAACTGTGATAAAACTAGATATATATAGGGAACTGATTTAAACGGCGCAATAGTATGCCATATTGCTTAGCCATTAGATAATCTGAAGAAGACTGCCTCTAAAAGATCATGGCAAAAATGGTTTCATGATGTAGCTCAGATATTCTAATATACTAATAGATATATCCGTCGCATAATATGACACGTGTTATATATTCCTTGGTAAACCTTCTAGCAAATAGTAAACGTTTAATTGGATTATTCTTATCCTCTCTGTATTGCATGTATATTTGAGATTTATAAATGCAGCCCCCACATCCGGCCTGACTTTGACCACATGCATACATTGAGGCCCTTCCAGGGGGCCGTCGGCCCTTTCGTTTATAGTACTCATGTTCAGGCCCTGGGATATTCTAGGTAAAGTCTTTATATGAAAAACTATGGAAATCTTCGGCCGGAAATGTGACTCTGATACTTCCGGTGCAATGTCATGGTTGTAAAAGGAGGCATGTAGCCTATTATCATGATGACAGAGTCCCCGAACCAAGACATAATGAGTCCCGACCAGGTCGCCGCTAACAAGGCTCGGTATTTTAATTAGACAAGGAGACAATTAGATGTAACATGAGTTATTGCTTATTGTACCCATATACCTTGGCTTATAAGGTACCGGTATATGGCTTCCTTCAATACCCCAATACTGTCAAGGGAAAAAATTGTCATTGTTATTGTGATTAACTATAAGTATTGCCAATATCATAGGCTCACCTTCACTAACAATGATAGCAATTGTCTACAGTCTGAAGACTTGAATAAGTACCCTCCGGATCAGTGCATATCTTACGTGTTGCAATTGTAACAATAACCTGTACTGGATTATTTCAAATTTATCTAATCAAAATGGTATATGAAGGATTCATCAAGCCTTCTTTACTAACGATGTTTAAAATGGCAAACTGTGAGACTGCATGCCCGGTGGGCTATAGTGATATAAGAGTGAAAAGGACCTATCCATGCCTATATGACAGTGATATACCTGAAATGCAGGTATGGGAGCCTGATCATATCCCCTTTCTCACCCATGGTCGGATGCACATGGCTGGTCACAGATGGTATGCATACCTTCACGCATTAGAGCCCACTTGGGAAAGAACACATCACATTGGTACAATGCCCTCTTTTTAATCAACCATAATATACATGAATCCATGCCACACATCTCTGCAAGCTTTGTGCATGCATTAAAAACTTGGGGATCCCGGGTTTTGGGAATAGACTTACAGGAGTGATGCAGCTATGGTAAATACCGTGGGAACTGGTATGAATTCTTCCCACAAGCGTCCACCTCCTGTATATCTGAAAGTGGTGGCAGTCACAGCTTATGCCGAGGGCTGAGTTGAATCAGGGGAACGTTCAAGTGGCGGAGGCTACAACAGGGTAGGGGACACGCACCTCTGTTCTCCGGGCCCTGGTTATTTGATCCCACCTCCTGTCGGTAGCACGGCCCAGGATCATACATAGTCCTAAAGCAACGTGAGCAAAAAGGCTGCACAGGTAGGTTAGGCCTGACTCTTATTATATATGGGCGTTGAGCAGCGTTATATTATGTAGGCAGGGCAGTGGAAAGAATGCCTCCATACACATAGCTGCCTCGTATCCCGACAGATAACCTGGTTGCCGTCACGATCCGTGCTGGTAGAAAAGGCAGCCGGTTCTACGGGCCGTAAACCACCAGCAATGTTTAAATCATGACCCCCCCCCCCCCACACACACACACACCCTCTCCTAGCCCCAGTGCCCAGCCTTATGACAGCCCCTCCCCTCTACGTCCCCCACGCCCCGCCTAGCCCCTCCAGCCCTAGCCCCTCCACCCGGCCGCCAAAGTCGGCGATTGTTGCCAGGACTAGACAATACCCTCCATGACATACAGTCATGTCGTTGTGACCTCCGTCAACGTCATGGCCAACTACTGGCCCTTTGAGGTCACACCGAGGCCAGACAGGAGCCCTGGCGGACCCCCCTACCCCCCCCCCCCCCGACAACTCCCCCCCCCCCCCCCGATCTCATTGCTCTCAGCACAACCCACGACCCATATTGATCACCGCCCGTCTCCAGTGAACATTCCATGCCATGCGAAATGCATGTAGAAGATGCCGAAACCACTGTCTGGGTCGTATGCAAAGAGAGAATATGGCACTTTAGTCTTTAGATTCAATGACGCATGCACTTATTGTAATTCAGAATACAACTGCAATCAAAATTTCAGGACCCCATTACTATTTTGTTTCTGGCATGCTCGAACAAAATATTTGCCTATAGTATGAACGATATGTATGGCAAAACTCGGTGCATCATCAATCAGTATGATGGAGTAAGAAAAACCCGATTACATTTTAATTAATTCTTTTTCAAAACCTTACTTTCGTCCAATTGTCTGTTTAGTGTACATTAGTCTAGATGATGAATTGCATAAGTGCGCCAGTGTGACAAACAGCTCAGAAATTCAGATTCAGTCGAACACAGCATCATCTATCACACAACCTATCCATAACAACACTTTTTCCTATACTCTTTGTTTTTGAAGATACATTGTACGTGCTCAGCAAAAGGCCTCAGACGCGGAGCAGCATCCTTGAGCCCACCCACACACCCCAGGTGTCCGTCCGACCAGGTACGGCCGCACTGGGGTCTCCTGGTATTTCCCACAATTTATGTTTACATGGCGGCTGCTGCTGACTATACACTCCAACTTTTTCTTGTCACAACCAGGACGACACATGGGATCGAGCAAAAACGCCTTGCATCGTCATGCATGGATTTCAAAAAAGAAAGGAGATCCAACTAAGTGAGAAAAAGAATGTCTACCCTTCTCATAGGAGAATAAACCGAGCAAAAGGAGGCCAGACACTTGCTACGACACACATGGGAAGGCACAATTGTGCCTGTTGGCTGAAATTGGTTGCCTTGGTGTTGGATATTACTTCATATCAATGCACTGTACATGTCAGATATGGTTGAGGATATGACAATCAATCTGTATAGATACCCTATTGTAAATCCAATATCCAGGTATGGGCGGCGGGGGCCATCCTCCATGCTTTGGTAGCTTTATGGGATTATCCATAGTGGTTTGACCCCCATCCTGAACATGCCCCATCAGCCTGGGGATGTGGGCATTGGGAGGGGGGTGTACCACCCCCACATTGCCTCCACCCCACCCACCATGCAGTCAAACCACAGAACCCCCCCCCCTCCCTCCTTCAATTCGCCCAGTCTAATATTTACCTCCAGGTGAGAGCATTATCAGCCTAGATACAATATATTTACCTGTGCAGTGTGAGCCTTTTGAAGTCGGCGCCTTGGTCGTTGTCGGGTAGACTGGGGCCTGTCTGACATGGCTTCTCCAATCACTGGGATTGGCGAGTTGTATTGAGGATCCTGCGAGTTGGCAGGGTGGCAGGAGCCGAGGGAATATTGAGTACAACGGGGGCATCGGGCCACGGGGCAGGGCCACCTTGGGGTAACTGGTTTCCCCCTCACCCTAGAATGAACCCCTGGTCGGGCAGTCACGTCACGGCAGGCCCTAAGTTTGTAACCAATAGCCCAGAGAGGAGCGGCGCGCCCGCCGAGAGGGGATACTGCGTAGATTGGGTATGCCTGACTTGGTGGTTTAGGTCTCTATGGGCTATGGTATTTGTAGCAGTACCACAATCACCACCACCACCTCCTCCACCACCATAGCTCCCACCACCGCCTCGGGCGAGCGCTGCACCAAGGATCAAATCGGAGGGCGCCGTGTGGCTGGTTTTATGACATGTCATTCACATTGCAGCGCCCACGCTCCATACTACTAGGATGATCTGGGCGCCGAGATATGCCCGGGACTTCCCCCAACCATTCACCCCTCTCCTAACGTTATAACCCACACAGCCTACCTGATAAATATAGTAAGCACACCTCCCCGCTCCGTACGCTGGGCGAGCTGGGCCCGTCCATTCACCAGGAGGGCGCTGGTATTCTCCGTCGTCCCGACCACCAGACCGCTCATGCCTCCAGTGTTCTACACCTCCCTGCCCCTCTGGTCTGGAGTGATGTCGACCACGACCCAACTCACTCGCTGTCTCTTAGTTTCAGAGCTCTGCGACTGGAGGCGCGCCAATCGTCGACTACTGGCGTAACAAGCTAGCATGTGAGTGTCACATGGAGCGGGGACCACAGCATGGAACCTCCGCACCTCCCTCCCCACCCCCGGCGGTCACACACCCTGTGTGGTAATAATATTACTGTCTAGGTTATAGGCAGACTGCTCTACGATAAAGCTGAGTGGGGAAGGGTCAACAGGTAATCACATTATCAGACGGTCATAATCTTGTCCGTACAATTATATTGAGGATGATACATGTCTTGGAGTGAATTGGGGCCATACAATGTATTTGTGCATCGTTCAATATTTACTTATTCTATTTTTCGTAGATTATTTCCTAGATTAATGTCAAAATCGCCAAATATGTATGATATCATGCGAAACCAAATGCTCACTAGATTTTGAAATTAGAAATATTTTCCTAAGCATAATTTCGACTAAAATTCAAAAAAATACGTTAACTTTATTGCAACATGATTAAAACTGTGCTATGCATGTATATTTCACAGTATCAGTAATTCTGATAGACTTATCTACATATACAACCCTTTCTAAACATAAAAGAACATTTAAAACAGTCATGTCTGACAAAATCAGACTCTCAGTTGCAGGTCATTCTTGGTGCATTTGATACGACATCTGATGTAGGAAATAGTGCAATGGAATGTGAGGGAACCTCCCATAGCCTCGTTGAGTTGGAATCTGGGAGTATTTTTGTCAACCAGAGAGACCCTGGAAGATGTAGGTGCGTTCCGTTCAGCACCATGTAGATCACTCGAGGTTCTGCTTTCCTTTGGGGTACCTTCTTAAACGAAGGAACTCATTTTAAACTGATCTAAAACTGAATTATATTCAGTTCGTAGTCCATTGATACTAAAACGTCTGGCACTTGTGTATCTACGCTTTGCTTTTACTTATGTTGGAGCAAGGAGTTTGGGAACCACATGGCTCCAAATTATTTTCGATTTCTATCCCAACACTTGCATTGGTTTGAGTTGTCGTAATATGTAAACTAGACTTTATTAAAGGGCAATATCATTTCGATCTGGTTATTCACATCATTGTTACTGTGTTCGTCATGACCTAAAACACTGTTGTCTATCCTTTTGTGCTTTTTTTCTAATTTTCTTTCTCTGTATAACCCTTCCGGAAAATTGCTCTCTGCCTTAAGATCACTAAGTACTTCCCCTTCACGAATTTTACCGCTTGTTGCATTAAATTTATGATCCAGAATGGGTTTTGGTGGGAACTTACAAACCGGTTTCTCAATGTAGGTAACTTATAGGCAGCAAATGGACAACTGGCTCGACTCATATGCTGTTGGTCACTGATTGAAGTTTTAGGGGGTGTGGCTGTAGGAACAGAGTGCATAAACCCCAGAACCCGTCTGTCCCGAACCCGTTACCCCTACTCCAGTCCACCCAACACGCCCCACATCGGGTGATGTCGGAGGTGGAGTTACAAGAAGGGGCGGAGAGGGTTTGGGGGGTTGGGGCGGCCCCGCTCACATAGCTGGCATACCATCACCATGGAGACTATTGTAACGTGGCATACCGGGTCTCCCGGCCTGCTGCTGGTGTAACCTGCCTACCTATGGGGGCCGCTGCCAACCTACTGACGGACGTCCCGCCATACTGAGTGTCTACCGCTTGGCATGTTGTGTTACTATATACAAGTATTGTCCCTGGGTTTGAATTACCATGAAAAAATATCCCTGCATACCTGTGACTGTATGGGATGGAATAGGGTCACTGAATGCATCATATGCAGATGTTTCAGGTTCGAATTCCAGGTATTAGTAAATGTAAAAGTGACTTTTTTGAGAATACATAATAAATCACTGTTTTTGATAAGTGAAACATGAATCATACATCTTGTAGCAGAATAAAAACAGAAAAGAATGTAAATAAGGGATCGAATTTACCGGATACGTAATCAGGTGGGTGTCCTCTGAATAGTTGTTGTATTACACTTAAGTTTTGTGGCATATTTTGGTGCTATTTCACGGGAGCTTTTTACTTTTAAACTATTGCAAAAAAAAGTTGCAAAAAAATAAGAAGAAACATTGTTTAGAATTCTATAGAAGTGAAGGGGGATTCTTTGGCTAGTGGGCCTGGGGTTATAGACATCTTACGGACCGATCGGCGGAGAGCTAAGAGGCTGCGGGCAGTTTTACCTTTGGTACTTTGTCCCACCTTTTAGTAAAGGTATAATTTATCGTTTCACAGTGTCTATGTGTACATCTAGTTTAGACATGGCTTTATTCTGTTTATTTTAAGTACCATTATCGTCGACACCTTAAGCTTTATCTCTCAATCTAGACTAACTTTTCGTAATTTCACTTCATTGAAAGTGCATTCCCATTCCATTATCCTGCGCCTCACACTGTTGTTTTTTAGACTGACCCTTGATAGACACAATCGTGGAAAACGCCATTGTATCTTTAAGAATCATGCTTCCAAAAGATAGTCCTGTTGAAATCTCTCTGCCGCTGCCAGTCTTTACGACAACGGCAGATATAAATTCAACGTGTGACATATGAGCATAGATATTGCACACTCCTTGAACTGATCGAAATAACTTATAAAAATATGCTTAAAAAGAGTCTCATAAAGCCACTTTGGCAAAGATAGCCTAAAATCAAAGTTACACACACATTTCCAAATTGGTCCAATTCCATATCATATTTCATTAATGATATCCGAAACGTTTGAACCGGGCTCATATTCCTCTAATGATGAATGAAGATTGTTTTAGGAACAAGTTCATATTATCTCACAGTGTCCCGTTGCACTCATTTCTCCTATCCGTGAAAGGGGAGGGTTGGTTTGTTAGCATTGTGCCCCTACTTGTCCCCGGCCACACAATCCTCCAGGGCATTACGTGTGATAACGCCACCCCTTTAACTGCTCTTTGTAATCCCATGTGCTTTGGATCACCAAACGTCCCGAGCAAATTGTATATTATCGTATGGGGGGAGGAATATATATCCGTGGTACTCTGATCGTGTGGTGAAAACGGTTTCCCTTATTTCTCTTGCACTAGTGGTAGCTTCATAGAATTATTATACAATGTAGCATAATGACTTAAGTGCTTTGCATAATCATCTATGTGTAGCTATAAGCAAGAAAAAAGGCACTATTGTCATAATGAGGTCTGTATGTTTTTCCATCATTATGGCTTCAACCGACGAATTTGACGCCAAATAATGAATGGCATTACATGTCAGCCTTGGCACCTAACCGCTATCTAAATTTACATCGTTCCCTCTAAAAAAGAACAATTTGGCTCAATTTAGCTGGTTCTGTTGAAAATGGCACCGTGACAATCGCGAACCATATGTTTAGATGTCATGAGAAAGCAGGCTGATGTGTAGTTTTTGCCATGCATGTATGAATGAAAACTGAAGAGGGCCTTTAATAGGCACATTCTGTGTCGGAACTAGGCTAGTGCCTACTTTCTGCCATAGATAACGCATTATCCTACTTTCATACGTAGACAATAATTGCACCAGCATCATTTATACAAATAGGACTGAAGATGAGTGTACACTGAGTTGGATGGGGGGGGGGGCTATTACATGGCCGCTGGTTATTACACATACATAGACCTATATCTACTCATCATGGTCCATTTCAGCCAAGGTCCACCCCGCAGTGCTCGCCGCAAAATATAGGTTACCGGAAGTGGGCAACGACTCAGTCGTAATCAGGTCACTTCCGGTACCGGCGATTGTCTCACTGGTCTCCCCCCTCTGGTGCTGAATCCATAATACCAGGATTTCCAGCAGCGATTACTGGTAGCGATAGTGAGGTCTGGACTATCCAGTATCATTGTATCACCCCGCATAATCCCCCAATAACCAGCATCACCAGCAGACCAGGATGATAATCTTCACTCAACCATTATCTCCCAGCAGCAAGGACAAGGATGCCCGTTATCATTATAACGGAAACTCAGTTATGTGAAACCGTTAGGCTCATCCCCAGCGCTTCCTGTCAGTTTGGTCACGTGATCTCCACCAGATACCAACCTCTCCAGCACCAATTGAGGAGGAAATCCCTATTTAGGGGGGCCACTCACCCTTTGACGCATCCGTTCTGTCTAGTTTGATATTCGTCATTTCAACATGAAACCCAAAGTTTGAATAGTCCTGTTTGTCATTCTCTATACGTCAAAAAATTACAATTGTTTGTGAGGAATAATTGCCAGAAATTGAAGACGAAAGCAATGAATATAATTATCTTGATTTTGGTCATTTGGTTGTTGAAGATTTAATAGTAATTTGTAGGCGGCCTTGGAGAATAGTGACTGTTCCCCTGATTGAATATGGAGAATTTCACCTCTCTCGGTTTCTGCTGATAGTAACCAGTGTATATGCCCTGATTATGCCTTATTTAAAGTGGTTATTCCTAAGATATTGTACTTCATACCCATGCCTTACTTGATGATAACCAAGTAATGAGTCGTTTGGCGAAAAGTGTCGTTTTTTCTTTTACAAAGTAACCCCCACACTTCCCTTCCTCCCGCACACACACACGCCCACCACCCGACCAGCCCCCACCAGTCTGGTGGCGGGTAGCTTCTGGCCCCTCTCTCGGCACCTTCTTTCCCATTTCCCACACTTCGCCCTTGCCTCCCCGGAAGTCAGTCAGGCAGGGGTCACCCACACTTGGCTTTTTTGCTTCCCCCAGCTATGCCTAAAATCTAAACCATATAGGACAGCGGCAGTTTTTGGTAGCTGGCTACCGACGATGCCGACCTCAAAACATCGAGTCGGCCTGCCGTTGACATGTCTCTTGTTGCATCTTGTTTTGGGCAAAGTTTTGTTTTGGGGAAGGACAACCTCGATTCAGACGCCATGATATGTTATTCTTTTGAGGCAAACCTTCGCCTTTCTCACAGTTGCCACTTGGCCTTGGCCTACTAAGAGCATTGGGCACATAGTTCAATTTTGTTGAAGTCAAAATATTAATCTTTTTTCCCCTCAATTGTAACCAAAAGAAAGACAACTAGCCTATAACGATTCAGATTAGATATGTCTTTTTTTCGATTTCACGAAGTCGATCTCAGATATATGTTATCAAGAAGACCAGATAGCCTCGTTATTATTATCAATGGCAGTCGGGAATTATTTGTTTTCGGATCAAGAAAAGTTATTCATAAAGTCTATTGTTTGGAAAGGTTATAATCTAGACCAATTAGTTAAGGGGACACAGTGACAATCCAAAATTAACTGTCCAAAGATTTGATAATCTATTTTTATTGAATCAAACACAATGAAGAGTTCCTCTGCCACCCGTCGAATGAGCTCAATTGTGTTCTCAACCGAAAAACTGGGTTATCTTGCTCTTATATGATTTTATGTTTCAAAGATCATGTTCAGAAATAGGTTAGAACTGTTATCTTTCGCTGAATGTTATCACTACAACTGTGAAGCTTTAAGAAATAAAACATACATTTTTGTTTAACCTCTAATAAAACCATGTCAATTTTCATACGGCAATCAATAAAACAACAATAGCTGCCGTGCAAAACTCAAAGTATTACATTACAGCATCACTCACAGGATTGCTCTGTCTTACCAGTAATATTACTCTACATTATTATGCTATATCCATCGCTTATAGTAGAAACTCTATGTGCGTTCAAGGACAGGCCAGAGGGCCAATATACAGGTCATGTGACCCCAGCATTCCTAAGACCTTTGACCCAATTTGCTTGGTCTGCTATGACCTTGACATGACCTTGACCCCGGACCCAGTGCCCCCCCCCCCCCCCACCTACTGGAGGTCCCAACACAGTGGTGTGAGGTCCTGGAGGCCGATTGTGTGGCAGCAGCAGCGGACGCTGGCCCTAGTGGGGTTACAGTGAATGGTACTGGTTGGCACCGTTACAGTCGGGGTGATCGGCGTCCAAGGAAAAGAAATGATGCATACGTTAACTTGACAGATATGTACCAGAGGACGATAGGAGAGAGGGCATCAGACGGACGTTCTGATAACAGGGGCTTTGGTCACATACCAGACTTAGCCACCCAGAAACTAACCGAGTTTGAACAACAAGTAGTATGTTGGTTTTAACCTAGAAAATCCTGGGAAATAAATGCGAATCAACTCTTTACAAGTCTATTCTAAAACGTTGGCCCAGGTGAACTCTACTGAACACGTGAATGAGACCTGAATACGAAAAGTATAGATGCTCATAACTCGTTTTAACATTTTGAGAACTATCATCGATAGCGTGTTTCCCTTTCTAATGACTCTAAATGAGCAGAGTCTACACACAAAATACAGTGACACACATTTTGGCAGTGGATAGAAATAAGAACTCAAAAGCTAAACCTATTATAATTGCAGTGGATTCTGTCTCCTACTTGCATGCATACAATGTTAGTGATAGAATACGGCGTCAGTGAACCCACATATGGTGTTATCAGTATCACACTAATGGCCAAAACGTAAGCACCGCTCCAGACATGTTTCTAATCGCTACTCACGTGATGCATAAACTTACACTTCCGTTCACACGGGTCGAGGCTTTCAAATTGACGTCCCATTTAAATTTGCCAAGCTAGACCTTTGATATTCCCCTACTGCAGATTATTACAATGCATATGAAGCTAACTATGTATGAAGAATATGAGATGGTCATACTTACAGATGGATGGAGAGAAAGGCTTGTCTCGACGAGCCGAGTCGGAGGAGGTCTGTGGAGTGGGCGTGTCTGCTGCCGTGGCATCCCGGCGTGGCGGTGGGGGCGCTGCTGGTGGTGCTACCGGTGGTGCTGGGTGGTGCTGGTGGTGGCCCTGAGCAGCTCGTCCACTCACAGCCCGGGTAAGAGTCACTCACTGGGGCACTCCCTCCTCCTGCCCCTCGTCCTGCTGCCCCTCTGGTGGCGACGACGGTGCCTGCAGCAGAAGCAACAGACGCTTACAGTTACCAGTCCCAGTCCCAGACGAGCAGATGGGGAGCGACTCCCGAGGCTGCGTCGGGAGCAGCTCACATTGATATAGGTTAATAGCAAACATGTAATGTCCATTAAGGGCCGGCTGGCCCGGGCTCTCGCTGGTGTAGGGCTGTCTCGATCTGTAACATTAGGGGCCGGCCCCGACCTGCCTGTCCGTCGCCGGGAACCAGAGTGATGGTGGGGCGGTGGGGGCGGCAGCACTTATTATACACACACTCACTGACAGGGGCCGTGAGCCGTGAAGTTTGTCAGGCCCGATGAATGTGGATGTATCATTATCACATGAGGCCAGGGGGAGGGGACTGTCCCAGGCACCGGGCCCGCCCCCGCCATTCTCCCCCAATAACCACTGAACCTCTGAGAGTCGGAGAGTGGAACATTCCTATCATTGGCACCCCTCTATTTACCATACTGTTTAGGTCTTATTTCCCAATGCATCGTTCCGCCCATATTAGTGGCTTAATTTGCCCATCCTTCTGGAATCTACCTCTTTGGGTTCTAAGGTACCACCCTTTTGTATGTAGACTACTCTACAGATTTCCCCTCTACGTCTCCATGATATTTCTAAAATACCGCTTACATGAAGGGATTGATGAACTAAACCTTCCTAAACCCATGGAGAGTAAAATATTTTACTATCCATGCTGAACCATAACCGAACCCGCCCCTGGCTTCACTGTGTGCATGGATAGCCATCTATCCATGGGGTGTAGATCGGGGTGCCCAATGTCACATATCGTGTCTCAGAAATGTCCTTGTCACTCATCCCTACATGATTGTATTTTCATTGTCCATGTCTATTTTAAGAAGCGTACATGTTACTTTACATGTCACGAATTTAATACATATTCCATCCCACGTTTCGTTCTTTTCCTCATGTCTCAGGTCAAATTTGATAAAGTTCCATGTCGCCTTGCAAGTCTCAGGGGTCAGGACCCCTATCTATGTTGCCTGCATGTAGAAGTTGCCTGTCCCCTGCCTCCTGTTGAACAGCAGTGTGGCTGGTCCAGGTTACAGGCCCAACTCGGGTTTCCATGTCGCATGGCGGCATGCCTTCCCCTCATGTGACCCTCCTCCCCCAGTGGTGTGTGGGCCGCGACCACTTTCAGTCGGAGGAGGAGGCGGAGGGGAGCGGGGTGATGAGAAGTACGACCAGGAGAGGGGGCGGCCAAGAGACCCTGAAAAACTCAAATCCGGCTTGCGGTTTGGGAGACAAAAGCCAAACTATTCGAAAGGCTCGCCGGCGTTATGATGAGATGGCTGGAGGTATGCAGGCAGGTCGGTGGGACTGACTTCAGGTAACATGCCTGCCATTCCTGCCTACACCTACCTGCATGGACCCTGGCAATCCCCTGACTATAGTAGAGTGGGACCTGGTGGGTGACAACCTGGAGCACCCCCCCCCCCCCGAGTGGCCACATCCATATATAGAGTCCCAGAAAGCATGGATCCACCAAATGCTTTGTGTATAATAACCTCTGCCATCTCAATATAACGTTTTCAATTAAAAATGTATAAAACCTCTGAGAAAGTTGTATGTCCCCAAGACTTTTAGTCTATGCGGTCTATATAAAGACCTAATTCTAACCACGGCTCCCTCCATCCCCCATGCCCCAACACACAGCCTTCCCTACTTTACACAGACGGCCAAACGTGGGTGGGGGTTACAGGGGGCTTTCCCTGCAATGGCAAACTAAATTTCGCTAGAGGCAAATATTTATTCACTCTACACCTATGCAGGTACGCCGAATGAGGATATGTGGACCTCAGGTAGAATTAAGACTATATATAGTCATTGCTAGTTACAAAGACACCTACATGCCTGTACGCGTATACAATATGTATACAAGCGTCCCTCAATTTAAAAAAAAAAGGTCACCCTCCTTTGAAAATTTGATGAGCCTAACCTACATAAATGAGTACACAGGGTACAATAATGGCACATGATAAAGTTGGAATTCGTGCGATGCGTGGAATTTGAACTGCTGAACTTTGGAGTCTCTGTTAGCTCTAGCAGGAGCATTATGAAAATGCGGCGCATTATTCATAGGACAAACAGAGCTTGGTCTGGCTTCTGTGCCCGGATCAAAGGTGGGAGAAGGAGGCCGGTCTTTGGGCGACGACAAGCACATAGCATACAAAGGGAATTGCTTGGCTTCGGTCGTACATGCCACATATATACCAGAGAGTAAATAGTCCAATAATGAGGTGTCACTCCAAATGAACCTAAAGTATTCACGTATTGAATTACAACTGGAAGACATGTACATGTACATGGTATTACATTGCATATGCTACCGGACAAATTGTGCATACTGAATGATTCATGGTTAAAGCATGAAATAAAATGGGTATAGGACATTAAAGTTAATGTACCGGATAACATCTACCAATATTATCTAAATGCACTACTCCATTTGATTCATATGTTGGAAAGAGTGCTATTACAATAAACCTTTGGCAGAAGTACAACACAATAGTGACATAAAATGAATTATATCGTTTATACACAGTTCTTTTAGGTAAAACGGTGTATCCTTATCGGGGCCGTTCAAAAATCCTAATCGGCACAATATATTCATTCATGCTTGATTTACCTTCATCCCTCTCTGCACTGAAAAGAGCCAGTTCGCTACATTTCCACAATCTGAGTCAATCAGTGTCTATTTTCACTTTGGCTCCAGTTGGATCATTGTCCAGATTAAAAAAAACTAATACGATTATTCCGAAATGCGTAGAACTAACATGACTAAGTCGGATGACCAACATTGGACTGACCACAGTCCTCCGGAGGCGGGGTGGGGGGCACTGATGGTTTGAGGGTGACTACTCGCTGCCAAACTAATGCCTTTACTATTTGTGACTGACCGCATCTTACTTTTAGTTTACCACTCCCTATATCCATTGAAAGAAATGTGTACGTAGAGTTGGACTTATTAGCTATACAGATTACCACGTCTGAAACCAGACCGACTCTTCACGTAAAACAGGCCAAAATGCAAAGCATATGCTTTTTTTTAAATTAATGGTGGCCATATCGTCAGTTTATTTCTATTGAAAGAGATTTTTTTGAATGATCACGGAAAACTAAATGCTAACACTGGCGGATCAAGGATTTTGAAAGGGGGGAGGGGGCGCTATTGGAAATGTCCTACTTTTCGGCCGAATATTAGATTTAAAAAAAAAACGTAAAATCTTTCCGATTAAAGAGGGGTGAGCGCCCCTGCCCTCTCCCTCTCTCTCTAGATCAACCCATGACTCGAATTACCCAATTTGATTACGAAACTTCATATGAAAATAAATACCACAGATTGTCCCATAGAAGTAATTGCACGCCCTCATTTTAAACCTAAGAAGAAGAAGACCATCCCTTAATTCCCCTCGGACTCCCCCTTCCCCCATAATCCTTATTTCTTTAAATGTATAATTAAATTGTATATGAATTTTATATTGTTAAACACCTGTTGCCACTAATGTTACAGTTATATTTAACCTTTGATAGAAACCAGTGTATAATTCTGAAAATCAGCGCTTAGCATTGAGAATTGTCTAACTGTTTTTTTGCGAAATAAAAAATAAATAAATAAATAAATTCAAACGTTCATCACTTTGGTGATTTTGCAGTGGGTACCCATTTAAGACCAAAGTGCCCCCCAGGCCACAGCCACTGGCGGCCACGTCACGGCCTTCGGACTCTGACTGAGGCCGGCTTCATCGGCCTGACCCTTCAGTGGTGTCAGGTGTCCCCTCATTGACCTTACTATAGCCACCTCTCCAGTGGCTGCAGGTTATATCCATGGCGGTATGCTACCACATCAGTCACCAGGCTGTAAGATTTTTTTTTGTAATTACTGACAGCCATGTCATCGTGTATATCATCAATGACGGGCATGTCATTTAATGTAACACAAATGACATCCATGTCAATGTGTTTAAAAAAAAAAATGACAACTACGTCATGGAATGCCTCCTCCATGGCGGCCGTACATCTGGGTGGTGTACCTGTCGGTATATATGGCTTCGGCCGCCGACAGGTTATTATGGGAGAAGGTGCCAGACGGTTTTGGTCAATATTACGGCTTAAATGCAATTATATGGTACCATCATCATTCCAGTTCTGTCACTCATTAAAATTGATAACTGTACCCGGTGATTGGTGGTCGACTTCCCGAAACTCACGCCAGAGAATATCGAGCCGACGTGCAGATATTTCCAAAGATTCTTTTCTCTTTGGGTCAAGAATAGGGATTTCAAGCTACATACCAGGCACCCTACACAACTGAAAAGGGAAAAGCGCTTCCGTTCAATGGGATGGACCACCGCTAAACCTTGAGACCATGAGGATTCATGATGAAATGATTATGTAACGCAGTTTCCTTTCTTTGAGTTTGTGCAATTTAGGTCTGGGGGTATAGGATCCCCAGCACCCCCTCCCAGGACCCATCTCTGGGGCCAACCTGAGCCACACAGGCTCGTTCAGTACATCATAGACTAAGAGCGGGTGTAGATGGTGGAACGGGGGGGGGGGGGGTCCCCTAAGTCCAGTGTCGATTTTAGATATGCCTATGGCCCATGTTGTCCTGTCGATTCTACACCAATAAACCCATCCCAGTTTACACCAGCTTTAAAGTTTACCATGAAACCTTTTCAAAGTTGCTTCCTTGCTTATTAATATTCCATGGAGATAGTTGCATAATACAAAATTAACCAAAGCATGGTTGATGAATTTCTCCTAAAATTTGTAAAATGTAGCTTTAATTATTGGCCTTTTTTCCATAGGAACCAATGTTAAAGACTGTCAGCCAAACTTATAATTTAACAACCCTGTTTTGCCCTGAAATACCGCATTTTGATTGGCTGGCCAACCTGAAAATCTGTCAACTGGTAAAATCAAAACATAACGTTTTATCAGTAGATATAGAAAAATATAATCCTTGGTCATTTCAGTAGCCCCTACTCTAGAAGACAATAATAACTTATGGTAACTTTGTCCAACCCTTGTCCAATCGGGGATATACCCAAGGTGGGATGGGCTGATTATAGACTTTGAATCAAGGTATATTAACTTCAGGATCAATGACGTCATAGTAAGATGTTAATGACGTGAGGGGCTCGTCAAGACTTGGCACCCCCTGGTGAGACATGGTGTCGAGCTGCTCGCAGCCATCCACTGGGGGGCGCTGCGAGCGTCTGCCTGAGGGGCTTTAATACGACCTGAGGGCTTTAATACTGCCCGAGTGTCTGCCTGAGGGTTTGAATACATGTACTGCCCTAGCGTCTACCTGAGGGCGTTAATACTGCCCTAGCGTCTGTCTGAGGACTCAATACTGCCCGGGTGTATGCCTGAGGGCTTAATTTTGCCTGGGCATTTGACTGAGGGCTTCAAGACTGCCCTGGTATCAAGACTGCCCTGACATCAAGACTGCCCTGGCATCTGCACTAGGGCTCCAATACTGACCGGGCATCTGCCTGAGGGCTTTAATACTACCCGGATATCTGTCTGATGACTATAATACTGCCAGGGCCTCTGCCTGAGGGCTTCAATACTGCCTAAGGCGAGCACACCCCGACCACGGGTGGCCCGCTGGCACATCTCCAGACCACCAACTACAACGTCCGAATGTGTGTTGTAGTGTTATTTATGCGGACAGGGTGTTGGAGGCGGTCACATGAATTTCCATCAAATCCTACTTCTCCCTGAGCTTGGTGGTTTATAGATCGGAGGCAAAGTCGTGGTGATAATTCCTGACAGTTATTTGATATATATATATACACGTATGGATACCTTTTTCTGGATAAGCAACCCATTTTAGGTCTTATTGATGGGATTATTCCAGCATAAAGATAAGGTAATGACTTATGGGGTAGGCATTTGAGTTGTATACTCCTTGATAATACAACATGATTTTGAATATCAAAGAGTTCGGACATTGACACAGCTTATTCATTTTAAACACAATCATCGTTTTTGAATATAGGTCAAATCGATCTACCGCCTGATAAAACGCGTGTACATATTTATGAGACAGTAACCGCAACAGTTGTTTCAAATAAATATAGAAAGAGAGGCCGAATAAATCAACCCAAAAACTGGGACCATGTATTCAAGCATACATGTGGCACACAATTAGCCTGGTTGGGTCCCTAAAGCCACGTTTTTCACGTGGTATTGTGAGAGTGACTTACATGGCCCAGAGAAGTAGGATAAACCTTTATTTAGAGAGTATTTTAGGTAAAGGGCCATAGGACGTAAACCAAACATACCGATTAGACTATCCCTAGTCTAAACATGACCTCGACTATGTTGTAATTTCTTGCGCTTATGCAATGCTATGCAAGGTCCAACTTATCACTGGGGCCGTAAGCAACGACCCTTTCCCCAAGTGCAAATTATGCTATTCGATGTAACGACCCAGCGCTGGAAATTGGCTGGAAACTGAAGTTTTCGAGGACATGGGTTTCCAAGTGAGCAGCTGAAGTGTGTCTCCTTAAAGATAAACATATCAAGTGTTTCTCAAAACAATCCAAATAAATATGGTTAGAGGATAATGCAAAAGTGAACCGCCCATGAATACAGAGCGGTGGTGGTGGCCCCGTCCGAGCGTTTGGAATTCCATCTTTCGCTAATCCTTGAATAAACCACAGAAAAAAGGTCAACCCGATGAAAAAGAGGACGAACCGCAAACATGGCCGACATGTGTAGGTACACGTCTGCGGACATGCACCCAGGCCCGGGGAGGGGGGCAGGAACCGGGAAAACGTGGGCAAACATGGGGGAAGGCAGATAGAAGTAAAGGGGAAAGGGAAACGAAGGGGCGTGGCCGGAGAGCTTCATTCTAAGTAGCACAGCATTGTGTTTGGCCAACTTGCATGGGTGAAACTGTTCCTGGTTCAACTGCACGCATCGGTTAATGGTATGCTGTTAAAAATGATATATCGCAAATTCTTATCAATAAATGTACACGTTCGGACTTATGCGTTGTCTTTCGTTTACATTGAATATGAAAATTTGTTGCAGCATCAATGATGGAAATCCGTATGAAAATGACATATTTAATAGAGGCACTATTATGTTTAGATAAAATAAGCCACTTCCCATATAATTATTATCAGATTATACGAACAATACATTATAACAGAGTTAACATATCGCACATCACCCTCGCTAAAATTTCCCTGCACAGCAGAAATCGGAGGGGGTGCGGGTGTGTGTTAAGTGCATGTGTGTTAGACTGTTTTTTTTTTGTATTATTAAACCATACTCACATACATGTGATCTTCCGTATAGGTAAATTGGTTTCAAGTTAAACATAATTTACAATCATCAAATGACATATACGATGCATTATAGGAAAATCAGTCTATAAATAAAACAGGGTCATGTCTTGCCATTTACTTAATATAAACATCAACACCCCATAATATTTAATGACCGCTCTATCCATTTCTCACTTACTCATCTTTTTGATTTTTGATTCCCATTTTTTTCTCCGTTTCTGACTTTGTTTTTTAGGCAGGGGAAGGGTTATAATTCCCCTCAATAGACAGAGTGTATCGTATTCTAGCCGAGGGCGTCAACTTGGACGACACTACCATTATCTATGTATAGTGACCTGTGAAGGCGTTCACTGCATGGTGAATGTTCTCCTCCAGTGTATGATATGGGGAGTGAAGAGCAGAGAGAGAGGGACATTCCTCCGTGCATCTGGCGTGAAGCGTGTGACTGTTTATCTGCCCTGTGGTGTGTGATGGTCGGGGGGCAGGGGAGGGCCTTTCGGGCTGGGAATGGATCGAGTACAGGGGAACGCCCCTTTTCTACGCGAGTATATAACATGGATGGGCCTACTCCCCCATCATCATGTATTTCAGGAGGCTGGGGTTTGGATGAGGGATGGGGGTATCAATTGGGTAGTCTATAGCTACACTCCAACCATGTATCCAATTATACTTTTTGGCAAGTATAATAATAGGCGGTCTGAATAAAAGTGAGGGGATAGCTATGTCCCATGTCGATTTTGGGAAATGGCCATTTTGTAATTCGGCTGTACTTGATGCTACAGAAAAAAAGAAAAGAAAATGTCTCTTCCTTTTTGAACTTCATACCGAATGTAACTTACCTTTTGTGTCCCATGTCAAATTTTTGAAATAGCAATGTCGACCTGTCTATTTCAGAAGTACACATACCCAATAAGTATTGAGTTAATTAACATACCACTCTTACTCAGTGTATTTTCTCATGAATCATTTATAATATATCATATTTACTATAGTCGACCCATACTTCATATACTTTGAGTTTTAAAATCTTCATCAAAATTATCAAATTAGTTTATGTTAAATGGAGACACGCAATAAGGAGTATGAGGAAATCGACCTCGCAATAAAACTGTACAATACATATAAAATAGGCCTAATCAGACCAAAGTCTAATCTACATAATGCACACATACATGATGACTTGAGTTTTCTGTATACATACATATATAAGTGAGATGTTCAGAACAGACTACATCCAATGGCGTTGGAAACTACGAAGTGTGATCATTGGAAGGAGTGGCCATAAAAGAAGTCGGACAGGCGCCATGGTGCTGGGGATCAGAGGTGAGGAGTAGTATATTAAGGGGGCAGAGGCATCTGGCAGTGGTCCTACCTGGAGTGTGTGGGAGGATGGCAGCTGGTGTCGACGACCACGGCGCTGCTGGTGGTGCTGGAGGTGGTGGTGGTAGGGATGTGGCGACGATGGTGGCGGCGGTGGTGGCGGTGGTGCAGAGTACACGTCTGGTCAGGAGGTTGGTGGTGGTGGTGGTTCAATGGTAAAAGGGGGAGGGTCTCCCCTCTCCCCTCCCTCCCTCCCCCGTCCCCCTTCTCTCTGCCCTTACCCCTGCTCCCTCCCCATGTGCCGACGACCTCATTTCAACTCTTTCTGGATCCCCAGACCACCCTCCCTCCTTTCCTCTCTACTTTTCCCCCTTGATCTAACTTATATTTTCGGACCACCTATGCCCCTATAAATACCGTCTATTTTCTCCCCATATTGTTCCTCATCCCCGCCTATTATAGTTTCTGGCCATTCTGTCATTCTCGAACACACCATCACTCACTTTCTATCTGTGTTGCTCCCGTATGTCGGAGTTTCCTCAACCAATATGCGTGTTCCTCTCTCCCGCAGAACTACTTTCCCACACCCTACCTCCTCCTGCTCCCCCTGTGGAAACCGTGCAGGGGTGTACAGCTCCGTCCTCCAGACCGTGGGATCTACGCCCCTCCAGGGTGTTACCGCTGCCCCTTCCTCTACCCTAACTTCCCTCCTGTTGCGTCCCCTCTCCCTCGGCCCGGAGCACAGCGACATGGCGTCGACGACGGGTCCTCCTGTGTCGACGTCCGGTCCCCTCCACCTCCTGCTACCTCCCTCCAGTCCTCCTACCTCCTCCCTCCCATGACATCCTGAACACTTGGCTTGGCCCGAGGTATTCACAGTAAACTTGCCTGTCATTCATGGCCAGGCCACGCCCACTTTTTCTTTGAAGCTTGCCGCCCGCGCGTCGATCATTGGCGGAGGCCCTGCAGCAGATTATGCATGTCCTAAATACCAGGCATACCACGGCATTAATGGCCTCACCGATGGGGAGTAGTGGCGGGCGGGGGGGGGGGGGGTGAGGAGAGACTATGAATGACTTTCTCCTGTGCGTCCATGTGCAGCCGGGCATGGCCACACTGCACCGCCACTTTAGCCGTGACTCTGACCGCCCCTTGAGTGCTGATCATCTCAATGGGGTTTAGGGCAGGGCACTGGGTGAATGAGGAAAAAAAGGGGCGTGTAGTACCCCAACCTGGAGTTTTATGAAACCCAGGGATGTGGATGAAGAAGTTTGCCCGCGAAGACATAGTCAAAGTTTTCTGGAACCTAAGGGAGGTTGATATCTGAGGCCGGGAGGCCATTGTGGTTGTCACCAGGTTGGTGTGTTGTATGGAGGCGACTGAGCGCATACCATATCAGCACAATTGGTATTCTCTGCCAATGAGGCCAGTGGGCCAGTGCTCAGCGGCCGCCGGGCCCGCTGCTCGCCGCGCGCCACCCACCACCGCGCCGCCCTCCGCCCTCCGCCGCCCATTGCTAACGCCCTACCGCCCATCGTCGATTCAACCCTCCACCCCTAGCACCCCCGCCCCCGCCCCCAACTCAACCCTGTGAGTCTCCCCCTCCAGTTTCTCCCTCCCTCTTACATCCCCCCTTCCACCAACCTTTCTCTTCTCGCCTTCCAACCTCTTGTTTCGTCATGCCTAAACCATAGAGCTGTGTCTCTCTCTGCTCGGTCTCTATCCCCGATGGGTCGGGACAGGCTCCATGGCGCAGGCCGACCCAGTCAGTGAGTGCGGGGCCTGCCTCCTCCAGCCACCCGCCGCCATGTTACACGCCAGACTCTGCTCATTACAACTGGGTCAGATGATGCCTCCCGCATATTGTAAAGCTACAATAGTAAAAAGAAAAATAATGTATAATACTTCTCTTTTCCTTAAAACTGAATACGAGTTTCTCTCAAACCTCGGACTGCACACGCAGAAGAAAACGGAGTTCTGTGAACCAAAAGTCGGCCAAGTATTCACACTGAATGTACGTCACGTTTTCAGGCCGGACTAGCCATAAGTTGGGACTCCAGAACCTTACATTCGTCCCGGCAGCAGTCACGTTTATTCGAAATTGAGGTCTTATTACCCTGTTAGAATCCCGGCATTTGCGTTGCTTCCGCCCTTCAAAAGCAAGTTTTTTTTTACTTAAAATGAATGTGTCTTTCAGATCAATGTGATAACAACGTGCTTTTGGGATCCACAATCAAAAAAAGCCCAATAGCCTTGATATGTTTACAACTCAAAGAATCTGGTTTATTGATTAGACACAGGGGAGATAACAATAAGCGTCCAATGAGGCCTTTGGTGAAGTAATATGATTTAAGAATCTATGAGATAATATCATTTCTTATCCCGTGATGCAACACGCCCCCCCCCCCCCTGCGCCCCCGCCCTCCAAGGATGGTTCCAGAAGGGCGGAAAATTTATGTTTTTTAATTATAAATTCAGCCCACAACCTATCAAGGAAAATGTTTCCCAAAAGCGCCTCCCTCCCCTTCGAAGTCTACAAGCCGCCCCCCTGCCCTCCCGAATCGCCGCCCAATGATCCCTTCTTCAGGAGGACCTCGGAATCCAGCTATAAGGTCATTGACCTTCTACTGTATGCATACAGATGTGACAATCTGTAACGGGGAACATGCTGTGAGATGTTCCTTTTATACTGAGACTGATAATGATGGACGTGTACAATATAGCCCCATAGACATAGTTATCACTGACCTTTCCCACTGTCGCATGTCATTTTCAGAATGGATCGGTTATGAGCGCCTCTATAGTATAACTTAAAACTGAGGGTTATTCTATGAGTTCTGAGTGTTGTCGACAATTGTCCAAAAAAAAGTAAAAGTTCAATAATGTGGGCATCCAAAGACGGGGATGATGCAGTGCGTACATGATTTAAATTATACATATATCCCCTTTATCATATTTCTTGAGTCAGCTGGGTGTCAATGATATTAGGAAAAGGTATTCAACATGATAATTTCTATTGAAAACAAAACCGTTACTCCGACCGTTCTCCTACTGCATGCAGTCGTGCCAAGATTTTTTCCAGCAATTTCACTTTGCATATCACCATGCCTGTGCCTTAAAAAGCGAGATCTCACAGAAATACTGTTGTGCGGGACACAAATATTATATTCATAATAACTGTGGATGCGAACAAGCAAGCAAAGTAAAGAACA
This sequence comes from Lepidonotus clava, assembly GCA_936440205.1. Lineage (NCBI taxonomy): Eukaryota > Metazoa > Annelida > Polychaeta > Phyllodocida > Polynoidae > Lepidonotus > Lepidonotus clava. The sequence continues at coordinate 30,929,743 of OW387135.1, forward strand.
ACCTATGAAGTAGACCTGTAATTATCTACGTACGTGTACATGCATTACTAAATGTATGCCCTCCTCCCCCACAGTAATGAGTCTGTCCCTGATATTAGCTGATAACAAATAATAATGTTTACACTATGATAGTATTATTCCTTCTCGATGTAATGCTTGCATCCACTTATGGTATTACTGTAATACTGTATCAAACGCATGCACACACCCCCCCCCCCCCCCCCCCATTTGATCAGATTCCATATCAAAAGCTGATTCAATTTCCAGTCAGACCTAACATGTTTGTGATGGTATTTTGTTATAACATAAAATATTGCATTGAAGCTCATTTAATCTCCCATATTCCGGGGAAACCTTTCAAAATCAGAAAATAACTCACGGGGATGTTTAAGGAATCCTGAGCAAAATATTTGATAAGTCGAAAATGGTATGGCGAATAATTAGCGGGCGAAGCTTGAACGATTGGTGAGTTGATCGCAATATTGATCGCAATGGCAAGGGCGTCGGGACGCGACGCGACGCAACGCAACGCAACGCAACGCGACGCGACGCAGCGCGACATTTTTCGTTGGTCCTGCGCGACAGGTCTAGACTGAAACGCACTCGTCATCAGTCGCCGCTCTGCAACAGGCGTCCATGGTGTCCCATCTCCGTTCTACCCCTGCCCCCCTCCTACTTTTGATATACTTTATAGTATCGATAGGCGCCTAAAACTCGCGCACGAAACATTTCCAGCATTTCCAATCAGCGAGCGGAGCACATTTTGCTGCACTGTGATACGCTGATCTTAAAGATATATGATGAATATAGTATTTACAACAATGTTTCACATTTCAAATTTAAGTGTACAGTATGGGAATCATGGCTGGTAATACAATAGTTATAAAAAAGTAAAATCCCATGGACTGCGTTTCCATATACGTTGTTTGTGTTTTCAATAATGTTTTATTTGTAGCTTCATGTATTGAGTTTACATGATTTTCCAGTTAACGTTAAAGTGAACACTGCACATGGAACCTTACTTGTCGTCATTCTCTATGATTTAACAAACCGAACATTAACTTCACAGATGTGCAGAACAAAGATACAATTGAATGGGACAATTTCACAAGCGGACAAGGAATCAATTGTTTAGCCGTACAGAGGGGTGTCTGCACGATGAAGCAATTCAGAGAATGTACATATATCACAGAAAGTGTAGAAAGAGGGCCAAAAAGTCCAAAAGGCAAGGAAACATTTCAATTACATAAATGTCAAATAAATATAGTTATACAAATCAGAAGGAGCGTCCATTTACACGATCATATACTTGTATTCTTAAATTGCAATTTAATGTGTCCACTTATAGGACAGAAAAAGGATACCACTTTTAAAATATGATTGAAAAACATAAATTTATTCACGTAATTGTTACCGTGAAGTTTATTTTTCTTTTCCATCTAAAGGTATAGGAGGGAAAAGCAATGAAATAGTTATGGTCCTGTGCCTCTTATGATTATCAACTTCGTCGTTCGATGATTATGCAAATGAATATGTTGCTTAGAAATAATGATAGTTTTCGCTTGAGCGGATCCTGTCGCAAATTGAGCATTAGTTAAGCTCATTTAAGGTGGACAAGATTAGAATATACTATTATGATAATTATTTTATTGGCATTTTGAGTCACAAAGGTTGATTCACAGATAGTGAATCGAGGTTCATTACTGTCTGTTTTAAGAAAAGAAAAAAATATGTAGAGTATAAATCTCTATGATAACAACACAATAATTATCAGTAAACGGCAACATATTGACTGGTTGATTCATTTGATCCGTCCGAGCGGTCCACTCATTTTGGTGGTTGTTAATTTATAAACAAATCAACTGAGTCAATTATAATAGTGAAAAACTATCTTCGATTTACTTAAGATATAGTCAGCCCTGTTAGGCTGAGTGTGCGCTGAGCTATAGGTTATTCCTTCTGATACCCCCGCCGGCGGTCATGGTGGTCGGAGCGGATGGAGAACCTTTTCCTGAGGGCATAAAAGGGCTTTCACACCTATACGATAGGAGTGCGATATGAAGATGTCGCAAAGACTTTACATTGATGAGAGATATGGTTATGGGTTGCACATGTGTACAAGGTTAAGATATTATGTAGAATTCCATAATACATACGCCCCTATTCAAATAAAGTATATCAATAAATTGAATGATTGTCAAGATATCGCCATGGCTATGTCTCATTGCAGTGGCGGATTCAGGGGGTGGGGGCGCGAGCGCCCCTCCCTTTTTTGTTTCGGAAAATTTAGCCCCCCCCCCCCTTCAAAATCCTGGATCGGCCATTGCATAGGCGTGAAACCCCTAAAGTCAGGGGGCGGTCGGCCCGGACAGGGGGCCTTATCCCGATGGCCACAGAGGACGTTGGACATAGCAGGTCCCGAACTAGGGGTCAGTGGGAGGCTTGTGCCCCGGGCCTTGTGCCTCAAATTTTGGCCAAATATTATATGATTATTTCGATGTTCCAGCGTGCGAAGAGACGCCCTCCCGCAGCCCCCTTTTAAAGATTCCACACGCGGATTGTTGGCACCGCATTGGGACACACGTCCCCGCCCCTCCCTCAGCAATCTTTTGATTCAAATATCATAACGTTAAACACAAGAAAATGGCATGCCCTCAGAGCGCGGAAACACGTCGGATTATCACGTCCCTTTAATTTCTAAATTCCCAGTCCCTGCAAGTGGCAGACGGAGCATCTTTAGGAGAGGGGCTTGCAGCAACGGAGACTAATTGTTACTCTTTATCATGCAACTTGGCCGATTGGCGGAGGGTAAATGGGGAGTCAAGTGACGGAACATGGCCGGCCAAAATTTTGAAAATTGCTAGGTTCTGCCACTTTATCGGATGGCCCTGTACCTCCTTCAAAATCAAATTTTGGCTCAATATAAGTGGCGAATCTCGAGGGGCGCGGGGCACGACCTCTCCACGCTTTAGTTTTCTAAAGGTCCAAATTATTTAGGAAAAAATGCAAAGCGCCCCCCCCCCCCTCGCCCCCATAAATTCCTAGATCGACCACTAGAATATATCATTTTTACATACCCCATGAACCTCATTTTAGTATATTACGAAAGTATTATACTAATTTACGGTAAAATATGAGTATTAAACGAGGGGCGAATCCTGGGGGGAAGGATCCTGGAGGTCCAGCCCCCCCCCCCCCCCCCTTTTTTTTTGGGGGGGGGGGGGCAGAGACTTAAAGTTCATGTAGAGTATATAAAAACGTTGCACATGTACATGAATGCATAGCATTTTAGTAATTCACTGTATGCAGACCCATGTACCCTTTCCTAAATCCTGTATCCGCCCCTGTACAATGTGTGATAAGAAGAGTGTGAACACAGCACCATCGACCAAAACGTTCCCATGAAACCGACTTGTGGGTCAGGCAGGTCGGGTTGAGGGTGCCAGGTCAGTAGGTCACACCAGCGCCCTCTGTATTGGGAACCTGGCGAATTCACCGAGTGTATAATATATACCGTGCAGAGGAAATACCTCCTCGAACATTTATATACATCTATAACACTGCCCCATAAACGACTGGGCGTATTTGCAGTACAGTAACTTTGATTATACTTATTGATACTGGAAGAATATTTATTTGCACTGGTTACTGTATGTGTATATCAGGGGTGTAAGATACAGGATTTAGAAAAGGGGGGTTCTGCACATAGGCTATGTACTCAAACGTAGCGCATTCACAGAGACACAGGCGACGTTTTTTCTCTGCATCAAGTTAAGTCTCCACCAAAAGAATAAAAGGGGGATGGGTCAAGATCCCCTGAACGCCCCCCCCCCCCCCCGCCATCCGCCCCCTGCCATCCGCCCCTGCATATATCAAGTCGAACCAAGTAAAATTAATGGTTATGTCTGAAAGAAACATGCTCGGAGCAGTATTCTTTTTTTATACAAAATTCTATCCCAACCAGTGGACCAGTAGTGGAGGGGCGGCCCTTTTGATTCCGACAGAATTTTTTGTCCCAATTGTGGTCGCGTTGCCAACCCCACAGCCATGTCGGATTCCCATATCAACTAACAACATGCTTAGAGCAGTATTACTACTCATTGCAATTATGATATCTTTCACTGTAGGCAAGTTTGATGATAAAACATGATATATAGGGCCTAATTCTATCAGTATTGCTTCAAAAAATGTCAAGATATGGTTTTATATCTTTTTGGAGTGCCCCGACCGTTCTACTTGCAGTGTGAACTCCACCTATCAGTGCGGAAAGAAGGTCACCACAGTTCTGATCCTCTTCAGTTGATAATACAGGAGGTTTAAAATACAGGAGGCCATAGATGACTAAACTCAGCCCTCTACGCGGATATACAAGAAGTCGAACAAGGGGTCCTCTCCTCTCTTTGGGTTGGAGGTCATTATGTAAAGGCATATGTGGACAAATCTACAACGTAACCAAGATACTTTGTCCACATAAGACGTAATTTGCATAAATATGTAGATTGGACCCATCCGTCCTTGCAATGCAATTGCACATTTGCGAGCACACATTCGGTTGGGTACAAGTCCCAAACCAAAAGGTGTGTGTGTGTGGGGGGGGGGGGGGGGGGGTCAGGGGGACAGGACCTCCTGCCCCGGCTCCTGCCCCCCCCCCCCCCCGATCAACCCCTGCAACTTGTATATTTGTGCACTTATTGGAATGATAGTCTATGTCTGACTAGGATGTATTATAATTTCATATAGGAATTGTTCTCTTTTGATACCAAATGTTTTGTGTAGATAGTTACTTATCGTTTAGATTTTTTTTTCACAATTACCAAATGTTTACAATAGACATCGATGCTTGATGTGTAGCAACGGAATGCGGGTTAAATAAGGGCTTTAATCAGTTAATGTGTTACTACTGCGGCATGTGGCAAAAGAAAATCGACAATAAAGGCACCAAAAGGAAAAGGGATCATTCATTAGGTAAACCATGGGCAGCATGGCGCATATCAAATGTACTGATGATTGTCCACCAATACATGTATTATAAATTATATGCAAACACATTTGGATCGCCTGCGTTAAACAATTGGAAAGAGTCCTTCATGTTTTGTGGTAATGTCGCTATGGGGTGGAAACTGCATGAGCTGAATGTCAAAGCAATGGGCGGATCCAAAAAAGAGCACGGGGGCAATAAGCACGGAGCGAACATCCATTCTTTTGAAAATAATGTTAATTTTCATTTAAACCCCAATGCCTCCTTTTGGTCAGAAACGCCTTTTTTTTCAAATTCCATGGAAATGGGACATGTGACATTGGTACAATTGAATACCAAAGATATCAAGGTGTCATTAAGTGGTAACATGAACAAACGATTTCTTTGCTTGCAAACCAATATTTAAGGGGTCATATTTAAGGGATAATATCCAATCCTCACACCACTTGAAAAGTAGTGCACTAAACCTGTTGAATGATAAATGTACATGCATTACACTATTTCACGATCGCAGATTCTGCATATTACATAATACACTGCCCCCCCCCCCCGAACATATACATACATACACACACACACACACACACACACACACACACACACACACACACACACACACACATATATATATATATATATATGTATGTGTGTGTCCTTGAACCAGCAGAGTGCCATTCAGTCCGTATGAGAGTGGAAGGCGACTAGCTCGACAAGCCGGCTCAGTGACATGACATACATAGGACGGCCTAATAACTCCAACTCGTCATTACCCAGTCACAAAACGACGCCAATTTGACACAATCAGGAAGCCTAACGCCATATTTAATGAGAGCCACATACATCTCTTTCCCCCTTTGCCCCTCAGCCATGGCTCCCTCTCGTCACTGGGGCCCCTGAGGCTATAGCCCAGATTGTCTTTTTCCTCTTTTTTAATATTTGTCACCCGTCCTTAAACTTGCTTGGTTCATGTGAATTTTACAAGGTTTTATCTTGCGTAACGAATACAAGAACTCACCTCATTGCATGGCTCCATATTGACTGGCATGCAACATGTATCTAAATTGCATTTATATTGTAGAGAAGCGATTCATGGAAACAGGGGGGGTGGAATTAATTACAGGCGACCCCCTCTCTCACCCGAAAAATCAAATTTATATGATACTTTAAAAATTGGAAGAAGATAACCCCCACTATTCTAATTTGAATTGTTCCTTTAATAAAGAGAAGGTCATGCTATTCGGCCTTAATTATTCGGCTCTCGGGTGGCGTCATTCCCATTACCCCCATTCCCCTGGTGAACAGAGCTCCCCTGTAAACCCCGACCTTTCCCGTACACCCCGACACTGGGCCCACTCCACCCAACGACCTACTCCACTTCGGGGCAACAACCACCGGAAATTGGCGTTTAGCGCCCTGATGATTTGTCTTAATTCCCTCTTTTTGAGATAAACGTGTAATACCCCCACCCCCGGTCCCTTAAAGCATTTTTAGGGGAGATGATAAAGGGGAGAGAGACGGCGACCAACTTGCATAGTCGCTGAGGCGCCTCCGGCGCATTTCACATCAAAACGTTCTACATGCATGTATGAACCTCGACTGAGCGACATTAGATTGTATTTCGAAATAAAATAACGAAATAAAACATTCAAAGTAATTAAGAGATACGTCTAAGGAGAATCTACATAGTGTATATATACACTATATATATATACCATATATGGGACCCCAATAAATGAGGTTAATAAGTACACTATATCCTTTAATACAGACGAAATCATGAGGTGGTAATATAAAGTTTAACATGACTATTCTAGCTTCCCGCCTCTCTCTCCACAACTGAATCGTGCGTGTCCATAAAGCGTTGCATGCACGAACATGCATTGTTAATATCCCGAATATAATGTGTTCTGCTTGATGACATTATATTATATCATAATATAGGCTATTAGAATATTGTCCGTTATGTTATATTTCTAGGGAAAATGTCAAATGATACAAGATAAACGTTTAAGCCCAAAACAGTTGTTTTAACAGTGTATACATCACAGACTGAAGGAACCTATAAACAATGCAGTAATTGTAGTCAGGAATAGTTGAAAAAATAACAAGCAAAAGAGAGGAGAAACTATTCTGCATAGAATAATAGTGTGTTACGTTGTGAATAGGAAAATCCTGAAGTAACCCAGTGGTGGATTGAGAGCGGAGGTTGGGGGCGCCCTCTCCCCCTCCTATTTTTGGGCAATATCATTCTTTTATAATAATGACAATTTCGGTCTTTTTTTTACATCAGGGTGCCCCCATCCCCCTTTGAACATTTCTGGATCCGCCCCGGTAATAACTTATATAAGCCAACACGATAACCCATAAAGTATGCAATCGAAATTATAGTATTTCCTTTACAATTAAGGCTTGCACCGGCTAAATATTTATAATTTGCTTTATTTTGTTCTAGGCCTATTTTCAAAAATGAGTTGCAAAGTGGTCAAGTTTTCGTACACATGCCATGGAATACAAGTGGAAAGCTTACGTTATTGTGATGACACTAAAGGAGGAAGAATTTTGAGCGTAATATTAACATTATTGATGCAATTTTATCATGTATAAAGCTGATTACAGATATTCATAACAAAACAATTATACAACTTTCATTCGCTCTTCTTAAAATTGCGGTGACTTTTCATTGTTTCACAAGACATTATAGAACATTTCTAAAATTCTCATAATTCTTTTTTCTCGTTAAAGTGAATTGAAATAATATCTTAGCTTGAAATAAACTTAATTGCCGGCGTTCGCTCCTCAGGCTTTCGGTAAAGATCAAGAAATGTTAACGGTATTAATTTTGTTGGTTGAAGTGTCAACGAAGTAAAACACAAAATGTTCTTGTGACAGATCGTTCAGTGACCAAATCTGGTGCCTAGCGGTGTACTTGATATTTTTAATTGCCATAAAACACCCCTGAAATTGAAGGCCGGCGGATCCTTTTAACAGGCTATATATCTTACATATAATGTGGTCTCCATGAGAATGATTTTAAAGATCAGTATAAAAAGATAGCATTTTACCAATACTGACTGAAATCTTCCGTGACCATAAAAATGCCGAATATCATAAAATAATCATTATAGAATGATAAATATTCCTTAACTGCCTCCACAATACAGGGCTAAGCCGGCGGCGCCTGACCTAAAACCACCCCGAAATTCTCCCAAACACTGCGCAGTTCTATATCTTTCAATTCAGAAACATTTGAAGCCGTTCTAGAAACTAGAATAAAAGCAACTTAATATATTTCTCTACGAAATTCTGACCTAAAATGCAAGAAAATCATATAAAATCGTGTAAGTGCGATCAGTTATGGCAATCAAAGTGCATGGAGCGGCATTAGCACTACAACATAGAAACTACGCACAAGGGGTTTTATGGACGATATCTGACTAGGGGCAATGTCTATTCAATCTAGCACAACGACATGGGTGTCTTATGGCGAACCCCTTTCACACAAAAAAAGTGGGGAGGGGATCCTCCGTTCTCACCCTTTCCTTGGGCCGGCCCCGTCTCCCAGTCACAACAGCGCGACGTGCTCTCCTCTAAGGGCTACATGGAAGACGGCAAACGGGGTCACAAATTCATGAAAGTCCCATGGCATTCTACGCATATGGCCCTTCAGATCAAGCCAACTACGCATCACCAACGACAAACTAATGAAAAATACCATTAATCACCATCCATGACTGAAATAAAAACGAAAAATGAAGCTAATTTCCTGCATATTTCAATTCAGTTTCTGTAGATATTTGAGTTATTGAAATTTCAGACATGGCGTAAATTTTCCTCGGTATCTTCTTTTTTTTCTGTGTTTTTGTTGTGCAAAAATGAGCTTTATTTTGAGACAGGTGGCCATTTCAGATATGATAAAATGTGACATGAGGGCCGCATTGACCTCAGGATAAATAAATAAGAAGGGCATGGACAGCCATCGGAGAGGACGACTGATCTACTTGAGAGCTCCCAAAGTGGTTTCGTCAACTACGCAGTAAGTGTCTGTGCCGTCTGGCAATGACAAGGTGGCCACCCCCTGCCTCCCCCACCCCTCTCTGACCCGCCTTAAAAATCAACAAACCCTATCTCTCATTTCCTATGTGAGTCAAAAATTATAGGAAATTGCACACAAAAGTGATTATTTCCATGTGGAGCACATGCAATCCATATTTTGTCTGGGCAGCTGGGCCGGGCTAAGCTGGGCCATGTTTTTGTCGTGGACGCAGGAGATTTAAAGACCATAGCTGGTGTGTGGGGAAGTTGGAGGGGGGTTATTTAAAGGTAGGGGGTGGGGTGTTACACTGGGTTGCTATACCCGTGTGCCTGGGGCAGGTGACAATAGGACACCTGGCAACGTGTGGGGAGGTCATCCTTTACACCCGCCTCTCTTACCCTTTATCTATGCTGGTCACACACACCTATACACAACCTTTAAAGTCGGCCCCCTCGTCGACCTGCCTTTTCTCCAAACCTCTAGGGTGTTTTATAGGACAGCAGCCGCAGCCTTTGGACAAAACAAACGGTAACACAGAAACCTATATAACCATACATGTATACTGCACAAATAAAAGCAGCATTCTTATCGATAGGACTTACTTCGAGCTTATCTAATTGACACCTGGCAATCTGAGTTCCCGTCAACAAACTTTTATTCTTGATTTGGCCTGACCTGTATTTAATAATTAGACTAAAATCACGTACTAAATAAAATAAGACCTACATGCACACAATCTAAAACATAGTCCACGAAGAGGCATAATTTACACCAGAATCAAACACGAATGAAAATGAATAAAGTGCATGGGGAAGTGCTATTTTTCTTGTTGGAATAATTCTGGTTTGATAATCAATGTCATTCCCCACTGCGGGAATCCCGGCCATGTTCCCATTGTAACTTTCCCCAGGCCGGCCCACTCCTCAGTGGCGCCCCCTGGTTGGTGCCACCTTCGTACACCAGGGGGCGCCGTGGTGCATGGCTAAATGCCGCAGATTTAAAGTCCCTGCAGATCTTCGCATGCTCTATTTACTAGCTGCAGACAGGTTTTTAAATGTCACAATTGTCACTCCCCAAGTGTACTGCATGAACATTGTAATGAAGTAGGATCCAACAACCAGAGGCGATGTACATGCTTAAATCTGGTGGTGTAAGTTCGAGAAGAACGGGGTGGGGTGGGAGAAGGTTGTCGCCTTGGCTTTGTCTTAGACAATTCTTTCTCTAATGTAATGTTATGTACAATGTTATTAAAAATCCGTGATGGTTAGAATTGCACCATCCCCGGTCCTATTTTTCAAAACATAAAGCCTGCCTAGCTGTCTTAAGGCCATATTCCACTATACGATACTTGCTTGCGGCACTATGAAAAGACGCAAACAAGTGGACGCAAACTTGCTTGTGGTATATAGGCTACCGCAAGGTGGAATATATGTACTTGCGACACTTACTTGCGGTACTTGCAATGATTTTATATATAGGATTTCTAAGGCTTGCTTACAGCATCAGATACCAACAATCATGTTGTAGCAAAACTGCAAATTGCTTGCGGCAGCTAAGATAGCAGCCACAAATGCGACCTACCGCATAGTGGGATATAGCCTTTAGTCACAACGGCTTTATTTTAGAGGCAGGAACGGATTTAGAGGGGGGCGCATGGGGCACTAGCCCAACCCCCTTTATGTTTTTGTCCCAAATTTCAATTTTTCAATGTAAAACTGATACCCCTTGATGGTGGCTGGGATGCTTTTTAACGTGGGCGCCCCCCTTCCTCCCTCCCTTCTAAAATTCTTAGATCCGCCCCTGAGAGGTAAGAGACAACAGCGTTCTAACGATTCCTTGGTTAGTTAGAAGTTCCAATCATCACTCGGGGGATTGATGTATCATAATTTACAGTTCAGTTGAGATTTTAGAAAATCAATAGTTCATAAAAAGCTGGAAAATCCGCAAATAAGACTCTTATTCTACCCTTTACAAATACAGTTACGGATATAAATACAATCATACGGGTCAGATCTTGGAAATCAATTACAATTTACTGAATACTTTTTTAGATTTTGATTTTCCCAAAAATCTTTGGTACCCGTCAAAACAATAGATAAAGATAGTAGAAGACCAAGAACCCGATAAACAGGTTAGTATAGGTAGGCTAATAGGCACTGGATAATGAACGTCGATATCAATAGATAAAAGAGTGGGAAAGAAATTAATTTTGAAGCAATACTGTTTTGCCTTCCAGTTTGAACACTACTATGAACGTGACTGTAATTATAATCATTAGTTCTGTTGACGTTCTATTTGCCAATGCTAAGTATTGTAAACGGACACGATTTTGAGTTTATTATATTCTTTACATAGGGATTTGAAATCTATACTTAAAATTAAAAGCAAAGAAGAAAAAAAGACGGACTGTACACACTACCCTGATGGAGACTGACTAAAGTGAAAATATGTGGAATTGTGTAGCGAGACCGACAAAATTGTGATGAATGTCCATTCATATTTTGGTAAACAAGTATCGAAATAATGATAATTATGTAATAAATAATGAGATGCGAAGAAGTGTATTTGCGAAAGCACCAAAGCACGAATATATTGTAAACCCGGTATGACGTCAGAATAGTCACGTGATCTAAAGTGACCAATCAGGGTCAAGTGATAGAGTATAAAAAGGGGTGGTGAGGCCCGAAATAAGCAGTGCCATCTTGGTACTCCTTGTGTTCGCATGTGTCTTCTTCCAGTAGTATGACCCTGGAAGAGGTTTAAGACGACAAGATGATAAGATAGCAGCTAATTACCCAGTCTAACCCAAGTAATTTAGGCTAAGTTAGGATATAATTAGAGTATAATTAGAACGCGAGAACGGGGGACTGAAAGACCAAAGGGTGGCACGGCAGCCCAAAATGGCCCGAAGTTCGACCCGGGACCGGAAGACCAGACAGGTACAGAAGCCCGAAATAGTAAGCAGCCGTCCCGTGACTGCAGGAACGAAGGCGCGACTGGCTCGGCCCCACGCTACCAACCACTAGGCGAGCAATTGGACAACAAACCACGGCCTTAACCCTTTAGCCCCCAATCCGGCCATAGCCGCCCGAGGGTATACTCCCCAATCCGGCCGAAGCCGCCCGGAAAAATGACGATTTTTCCTTAATTTTTCCATATTTTTCCAATGACAATACTTTAATAAGTTTTCAACATACAAAAACGGCAAATATATCGTTGCAAAGATTATTTAATTCCCTATTCGGTACTACAAACCAGGTGGTAATAATTCTTATTGCCATTGGTGAGTGAGCACTTGAAATTCCCCAATTGATTTAGATTCAAGGAATTCCCGAGGGAAATCCACGGAAATCCTGGGGAAATACAGCAATTAACAGTCGCAATCTGTGGGGTCTAAAGGGTTAATCCATCCTTCCACAGACGAACCACACCCATCTATTTTCGTTCTCACTTGAACCCCCGGTCCACCCGTGCCTGATGTCCGGAACGGCTCAGGCCCGACAGACCAGCACACACCTCCCAGCTCAAAGAATACTGATTCCCTGATCGACCAGCTTGCTCCCCCTCGTGCGCGAGGCACGACTCTTGATCTTACACCTCGGTTTCTTGCTCAAACTCTTCGTCCGGCTCGAAACCAAGATAACCCCAACGTCCCTTTGTCATAGAAATCGGAAACCCCGAACTACCAAGGAACATCACAAAATGTATTTTCATAACCTTAGTTACACTTGCTTGTTAACATGTCACTATAAAACTCAGGAGCGTAACTGTTTGAAATCAGTTGCTCACTTGTCGCCACCGCATACACATCACTATTTTAGCCTTATCTATTAGGAAGATATTTAACACCAAATGTTCTTTATTTGTCTAAATATACTTATCTTGTTACTTGTTCTTTATAATTGTCTATGTCATATAATTCCTAATTATAGCTTCAACTACGACCACCGAGAAAGTGGGTATACTTATATAAAGTGGATATACTTATTTCCAACTGGTCATCGACCTTCCGCCCAAGTAAACACTCGTAGGGGCCTCCATATGAATCAGGCAAACATTAAATAACCTAACCTATCCTGGTGCTGTAATAAAAAACAAATTGATGTAATCTAACGGTCTACGGTAAATGATGAGCAACAAAAATATTGTTTTATTGACATTGATGATCTGTATTTTTTAATCCAATATCGTTCAGCATTCGACAATGAATTGAGTTTTAAGACAGGAGTGTTAAGTAGTGTTTACTGTTTTACACATACGTTCATATTGATAGACTAACCTCTTTCATTTTAAGTAGGGTTAAAAGGAATTACGACACGACTTTTAAGTTTAATAAAACATCAATCACAATTATACAGGCAATATTTCAAGAATGAAAATATGACGGAATGAATTTTAGTGTACTTTTGGACCCAAAAGAAACATTCAATGTAACACTCTAACTTATCTAATTCTCAAATGTATGTAATTCAAAACTATTGCTTACATGGGAGCATGTTTACAAGTGTTACAGGTCTCTTTATGGCCACATTGTTATTCATTCACAATAGAGTATGATATTACTCGTCATGTGCAATATTACAATCTCAATAATCGCGTACTATTTGTTGGATAAATAATATCTAAGTACAGCAGCAGAGTACCTCTGGTCTCTACGACATTGAATAAACGATTATACTGGCTTTGGGACGCCTAATCCCGAAATTAAAATGTCCCTCGGTAAAAGCCTGATATACCCATCAAAATAAGAAGACATTATTCTTCAAGAACTGCAGGAAATTCGTTAATGTAAGATTCGCCATATAAAATAATTTTCAGTCATAATGAAACAGCCACATCGTCAACATATATATCCAGAAATACAACATATATCTCCTCGATTAAGGGTTGTTCGAGTATTTGTCATTGTCCGTTTTACATGTATTAACATAAAGATAGTCTAATTGTTCTATACTGTAAAGGAGTCTGAACCAAATCACCATTGTCACCTTACCAACCACCTTTCACCCCTATGTACCTAATTAGCATTGGACAATCTTTCTGCACGATAGAGCCTGATAAGTGTTTCTTTTGAATTTGGGATATAATTATTTCACGTTTACTTAACAATTATTGATGAAGTAAGTGTACTTCGATATCAAAGTTAAGATCATTCTAATTTTGTAGACATGATCCAATGCTTTTTCTTTCTCAGCACAATATATTACAACCATATTATAATTATCTAAACACATTGTCATCGTGAACAGGCCTATGCTCCAATCACCTACTATAAAACCAGTCTACGTCCTAAATTTAACACTTCACGGACAAGTTTGTGTTAACTAAGCATATAGATAAAAAGTCAATTCCAAATAAATTCATTTGAACAATTGGTTCCGTGATAGTGACCTGTCGTACAGGTTAACACTAATTCTACTCTACCCTGAGTATCTTCTGGTCCAAAATCGTGAGATCAACGATTCCAACACCGCGTTACAACTCATACGGAAACTTATAACGTGTAAAATAGCTCATAGTTTTCAGTATATCCATCTCCTCACAGGTTATGTATATATAACAGTCTTTAAAATTTGAACTAAACTCTTTCCTTTGATTTGGCTTTCCTACTTTGGTCCCGTATTTGTTCCACTTATAACAGTTATACACATATTAAATGAGCATCACATGAGGAGTTTTCTTCTAGAGATGAGTGGGAGATTAAGAGATGATGATGAGCAGCCTGAGGCCCGGGCGGATCTGCTGATGTCTTTGAATTTGTTCAACCCCTGGAGGTCCAACCCATGAAGATAAAATCAGTTAAGTCCACAACTATGTCAGTTTATCTGTTAGGAAGAAACAGAAAAAAGGGTCAGCTCTAGAAGTTCATCATCACTGAGCGTTATCTTTAACAAAACTACTGTACTTAAATTCTTAAAAAAAGGATGGAAGTTCACTTACATGCGATGTATTATTGTTGATGTATAGATCTTTTCTTCGTAATATAGTTATTACTCTTATACGATATACTAGTGGTCCAGATAGAAATAAAAGTATTTTGTATTCTATTGGCAATAATTGAGAAGCACCACCATCCAATCCCAAATACTAGCCATTGTTGTTTACCTAATACATTGGGTATTGTGTCATTTGATAATGTATGTTACGTGGCGTCATTTAATGCATTTGCCCTGTTGGAGCGATTCTGAGTATTTCTCCAACTCATCTCTAGGAACAAATAATGATGAAGATATAGGCAAGTAAGTATGTTTGTGTAATAAGGCATACTTACGGAAAGTTCATCCAAGTCCAACATCCAGTGACATCATAACTACAAACCCTACAATGGCCCCCCATGAGGATAGCGTGCCGTTACCACTGAAAGTAATCAAGATATAGTATATAAATATGTAATGAGTTATTTAGGCATATACATGTATATAGCTCATCAGTAAAACAGTTTTTTTCTTTATGTATAACAATACTTTTTATTTTCTTGTACAACTGGTGTCAATGGAGGTGTGTGTGTTCCGCTCTTTGCTTTCAGAGTTTTGTCCGATTCTGTCTTGCCACCGAGCTATATAAGAGCTGGATTCCAGGATTTGACTATTGCTTTTTCTAAGACCAACCAACCTTTTCCTAAAATCGTTTAAAGTACCGTTAAAAATATTCAGGTTGAACAGAAAGATACATATACTTGCTTAAAATAGTAAACAAAAAATTTCACAGCTAATGAAGGTTGACTGGGGAAAACTCCGCTTTGAGGTTTAAAGGACAAGAAAATTCAGTGGCGGATTTTGGGGGGGGGGGGGGCCCGGAGGGGCCTTGGCCCCCCCCCCCCCCCCCCCCCCCCCTAAAAAAAAAAAAAAAAAACAGGAGGAGAAGGAGGAGGAAAGAGAAAGGAAAAGAAAAGAAGAGGGGAGTGGGGGACCTTTGAGGGCTGGTGGGCCTTGAACCTCGAACAGGTGTTTAAGAGGGAAGGGGGGTGACCCCTGAGGGCTGGTGGGTCTTGAACAGGTGTTTAAGAGGGAAACGGGGCGACCTCTGAGGGCTGGTGGGCCTTGAATAGGTGTGTCAGATGGAAATGGGGGGCTACCTCTGAGGGCTGGTGGGCCTTGAACAGGGGGTGTCTGAGGGTTCAGGGGCCTTGAACAGGTGTTTAAGAGGGAAGGGGGGGGGACGTGAGCTCTGAGGGCTGGTGGGCCTTGACTAAATGTGTCTGAGGGCCCCCTGGCCTCTGGCCTCTGGCCTCAGGTCGACCCTTACCCTCCTCAGGGCATGACAAACCGGGTGTCCGGTGGCCTAGGACCACCAAAAAGTCATACTGGGCCACTGAATTGAGTGCTTGAGTTGCCCAGTGGGCAACCAGCGTCAAGGTCCAAAATTTTGGTTTGAGAATGAATATCAACCTTTTACCCCTCAATCCATGGAATCAACCACACCTAAATTCCAGGTTATTTCTATATATTTTACATCATTCTCTTAAAATGGTTCTGGGCAACCACATTTTGTAGCTGGGAAACCACTTTTTGGGCTCAAGTTGCCCAAATTCAAATTGATTTGTCAAGCCCTGCTCCTCCCATAACCTGAGGCTCCCCAGGTCTCTCAGGTCGACTCTCACCCTCCTCCATAACCTCAGGGCCCCCTGGCCTCTCAGGTCGACCCTTACCCTCCTCCCATAACCTCAGGGCCCCCTGGCCTCTCTAGTCGACCCTCACCCTCCTCCTTTAAGTTTTCCTAGGGATGGACCACCATACCCCCACCTCCAATAGGAGGGGCTATTCCCCAGGTTAGGGACGAGAAAGGACTCTTGCAATGATGCAGAATAATGCACCGATGCAAGAAATGACAACGCCCATTAGATTATGTAATACTTGTCTAAATTCCAGATTATATCTTTTATAAAGTATCTAATACTTTCTAAATAAGTGGAATAGGAACATGCAATCCGTAGATAATTAGTTTTGCAATATAGATGAAAAGAAATTGCTCTAAAAATAGTAAAATGTGATAAAATATATGCTGACTCGGCAAAAATGTGCGCCATTTTGTCTAGGTTTGTTTACACCACGTGGTACCAATAATGAATTCCTATTGGTCAAAAGTAAAATGTAAACAAACATTGATTACAAAGTAACCATACGGCAAAACTTGTTCATATTATGAAATATTGTTCATATTGCATTGTTCATCATTCGCATATATTTTTTTAAGTTCGGCAAAAAGCAATTAATATGTTATTAGACTAAAAAGTAATCCTGTACTTAATCTAAAGTATTGAATTTAGCAACGATGCAAGATAACAAGTTGCCTGCGATGCAAGATTCTGCAACGATGCTGTATAAGCCGCCGTTGTTAGTTTCAAGCTTGTCCCGAACCTGTTCCCTGGAAGATAACATATATATTGAGGGAAAAAATAACATCTTTTAAGGTCAATAAAGTATCTCAGAATGCCTCAGATTGCATGAATGAGAGGTTATCTTTTCAAAAAATTTCTGGGGGTCGCCCCCCATACCCCCACCTCCAATAGGAGGGGCTATTCCCTGGAAGAATAAATATATATTGGGGGGGAAATAACATCTTTTAAGGTCAATAAAGTATCTCAGAATGCCTCAGATTGCATGAATGAGAGGTTATCTTTTCAAAAATTTCCTGGGGGTGGCCCCCCATACCCCCACCTCCAATAGGAGGGACTATTCCCTGGAAGATTACATATATATGGAGGGAAAAAATATAATCTTTTAAGGTCATTAAGGTATCTCAGAATGCCTCAGATTGCATGAATGAGAGGTTATCTTTTCAAAATTTTCCTGGGGGTGGCCCCCCATACCCCCACCTCCAATAGGAGGGGCTATTCCCTGGAAGAATACATATATATTGGGGGGGAAATAACATCTTTTAAGGTCAATAAAGTATCTCAGAATGCCTCAGATTGCATGAATGAGAGGTTATCTTTTCAAAATTTTCCTGGGGGTGGCCCCCCATACCCCTACCTCCAATAGGAGGGACTATTCCCTGGAAGATTACATATATATTGAGGGAAAAAATAACATCTTTTAAGGTCATTAAGGTATCTCAGAATGCCTCAGATTGCATGAATGAGAGGTTATCTTTTCAAAATTTTCCTTGGGGTGGCCCCCCATACCCCCCCAATGGGAGGGGGTACCCCTCCCATACCCTCCCCATGGACGGCTTCGCCGTCCAAAATTGTCTACTTACATACTACTTACAACTTTTCTAAATCTTGGCCCCCCCCCCTTTTGAAATCCTGGATCCGCCCCTGAGAAACGGTCCCTTTCCAAGCATTTCGATATTATAGTATATGACGTATTCGGTTGAATGTATTTACTGCAAGTGAGATTGGCCTGCGGCCTATAGCCTAGGGCAAAATTGAAACGAAGGTGAGAATATAGTGCGTGTAGACGTGGCTTTGGGAGGTTCCAGTGTCAGAACCACAATGAACAATTTTTTTTTATGGTTTTACCATAATCGAATTTTTTATATCTAAAGGAGAGAATATAGGACCGAATACAACATGAAAGGGCCTTTTTTATTTTATGTCGAAAAGACAAAAATGATTAATCTATTGATGTTGTAGTGACTGCAATGAGGGGGCCAGGGACCGATCTGGGCCACCGACCAGCAGGCTCCTCTTATCACAAACGCCGGGTACCAGTTCCCCGCATGTTCCCGGCGTCACACCTGTATACAGGTGTCGCTGGTCGGCGGCCCACAACGGTCTCCTGCCCCCCTCATTGTATCGATAATGTAGCATTGGCCATGTTAGCATCTTGTTTATAGATACTTAATATTTGACACGTATTGGTGAATATCCGATTTTTAAATTAATTTTTCATAGGTAAGTACAAGTCCAGATGTAGAAATAGCCACCAGCTGTGCATATATCGTTTGAAATGTCCTTACATACCTATTCTTTGCCTGTTCATGATTCAGCATTAAGGGGCTTTGCTTACCTAACAGTTAGGCAGGTGTGGCTGAACTTGGACCTGCCCAACCCAATAATTCATCTGCCCCCATATAATGGATTATTACAACATGAAAAATATCACCCCTACCCTTCGGGCAGGTGGTTTTACCTACCCCACCTCTAGTTTTCCCAGCCCCGGGCAGTGCTTATTAATGTTGAGCCACGACTGCTATCACAAAACATCAAAAGCAAAGAATGGAAAATTTCCAAATGGACTATAGTACTCTGGTCAAAATTTTCAAGTTGTTACTGAACACTTTCTTAGAACAACTTAGTGTTCTTTTGGGGGAAATGAAAAATCCTACGACTAAAAGTCAAATGTCTTATATGTCAGGAATTCCAGAACACGGTATAACAAAATTCCCTGTATTCTGGTAAAATATTCAAATCCCATATGTATTTTCCTGAAAGTAATTATTTTTGCCATTTTCTCCATTCTCCATGTTTTCCTGGTGCTGTGGCCAACCTCTGCTGATCACTTTCCGATGACACTTACCAAATTTGCAAATCGGACAAAACAACAAGGAATACAAACATTGGACCCACCATGTCTGTGCCTCTGGGATGATATCGTTGACGACCACGTAGATCATGGCTCCGGCGGCGAAGGCTAAGGCGTAGGGCAGGACGGGCTCGGCTATAATGACGGCCGCAGCTCCCAGCAGGCCGGCCACCGGCTCGACCATACCGCTCAGCTGGCCGTAACTAAAAGTTTAAATGAACAGAAAATATTGAAAATAAATATCACCACGGTTTAATAATTAAGTAAAGCATAGGTCTCGTTAACCAGAATGGTGAGAATAAGAGTGTCGCCAGTATTTGTTATGGAAGGGAGGAGTTTTTTTTTTTTTATCTAAATGGTATAACAACGTTATTCATACGGTCGAGGAGCGCGGGCAATAAAACATGGTGATGTATTTTGCCCCTTTTGAGTAAGTTGCAAGTCTGGAGCTTTAGGGAATGGCATTCAATAATAACGTATCAAGTAGATAGTGAACGAGATAATTAAAAGTCAATTATAGAATTCAACTGTGAACAAATTCATAATTATAGATATGAATCAGATTACCACTTCGCCTGATTAAAAGAATGAGTAAAACATAGAAAAACTTTTTTTGAATATCGTATAACACAATTATGCTGTCATGCAAAAACTAAAATCTATAAGAAGAAAATAATGATAAAGCAAATAAACTAACCGAAATGAGTTAATTGAAAATGTGTGAGGAAACAAGTGGTGGTTACCACGTCATATTGAGAGCTATACCTTATCAAATAATTCCTTTGGGTACATTTTAGGGATGTTATAAAATGTTTTAAATGTAATTGTTAAATATAATTATAAACTTAAGATATTGGTCTTAAAAATGAAACAATCAGAAACATAATGTTCGGCAACTCACAAAAAACTTTTCCACACGGACATACCAGACCCTCTGAGCGGTAGACTGACTGCCAGGCCTTCAGGGAAATTTTGTATACCTATTCCTATGGCCAAATTTCTGTGTAAAAAAGGAAGAAAGTGGTTAGACATCAAAGAAAAAAATTAAACAATTCATCTAAGAGAAAATTATATGATATTTTGCTCGCTGATTTTACCTTTACGTACTCGTAGCAGTGATACGTGCAATAGAAATATAGTTGTTAACTATTCTTATCATTATTGCACAACTACTCTATATTCATAGATGCTCCTTGGTGTTAGACGTTAGATAAGGTTTTGTTATCGGCCGAAGGCAGCTTAGTATAGCAAACTTTATCTAAAGCAACTCTATTACCTGTAAGTCTCAGGATATAACAGATTACATTAGATATGAAGTTTGGTTCAAAAAGCGCTAATGGGATGTTTGACCTGAGAAAAATAAATTTAGGAACTTGGATAGGATAGTGCAGTTAACTGTTCTTCCTCTACTACTTAGGTTTTAATGGCCTCTTAATTACGAAATGGCCAAAGTATCGTGAAAGTATTCAAACACTTTTTCAAAAGACGTACAAATTGATTTACCTGGCATTTTCAAAAGTCGCAGAGGCACTTTTTCCAATAGCACCAAACCCTACACCTACTGCAAGACCCTCTGGAATAAAGGAAAAATATATGGGATTAAAAGAAGATATTGAAATAAACTCTATATACAGGTTATGATACCATTACCGAAACAATCAGTTTCGTGCATGCATTGATATCTTGTGTACCTACAGAAATTAAACCTTTATATTAAGTTTTTTAATAGCCAATAGCAGTGATGAGACTACTAACTTGACTCAAAGAAAAAGCTGATTGATTAACAAGTCATAAGCATTTTATTCAGGGCGATAAAATGTCGCCTTTCCTCAGAAATAATAATGTTTCCAAAAATGTGAGATGTCCCGACACGTCCGACTTAAAACAAGGATGATGTGTTTGAGAGGGATAAACTAAAAAGAAATGTTCTGGATATTGGACACATGTTAGTCTGTAGGACAGGCTTAACTAATACGTAAATAGCCTTGTCCATGCTCTGGGTTCCAAGGTTAGACAGGGGTGGACATAACCACGGGCCCGGGGGCCTGAGGCCCTTTAAAAGCAGGTCGGGCCCCTAGATTTTCTGGCCTAGGGGCTTGACTGGCCCCTAGAAAATCATGGCTAATGATTAGAGATTTCTATATATTTTACAATAAAACATAATGTTTTTGAAGACAATTTGACTATATATATGAGGGCCCCTAGATGTTGGTGCGGGCCCCTAGATTTGGAAAGCTGGGGGCCCAACTGGCCCCTGGATTCTTAGACTTATGTCCACCCCTGTTAGACATATGAGAGCATTTTTTTTGCTTATTTAGTCCGCCATTTCATACACTTACATCTTTCCATCAAACTAATGTAACATAGAAGACAGTGTTTGTAATATTTCGACCAACGCACCGTCAAAGATATGTATATCTTCACAGAAAATTTCAAAACTACTTTAGTGAATATTTTCAAGATCAAAGTGTGCGAACCTGGAATGTTATGAATGGTGATGGCCACTATGAGAAGCAGTATGCGGCGCCAGCTGATCTGTCGCTGGTCGCTGACTGGGGACCGCTGTGGTACCGCCGAGGGTAAAATGTCTGCGTCGGGGGAGGATGTCCCTCGTCTCCGGGCTGCACTGCCTAAAAATCATATCAAATATTGATGATAATGAATACAAATGAATGTCATAACGTAATTGGTTCAAACAAGAGAAATATACGTATTGCATTAGTACAGCCGCGAGACATTATAGGAAGAGGCCAAATATTGAGATAGTTCGTTTATCTAATTTACCATGTAGTTAATGTTCATCGGCTACAATAATTCTATTTATATATTCTCTCAGGAAATAAAGGTGCACCTCAGTCAATCTTGATCATTATACAGGGAGAAACAACAGCTTGTTGTTCTAGTTCCCCGTCTTCTAATTAATCCGAATAGGAACCTGAGATGTTTTGTGCATACGGGAATAGAATCTTGTACTCAAGTACAGTATCGGTGCGGTAACAACGAAACTAAATTCGTCTTGAAAGTTGATTTTGGCTCAAAATCAAGTCACTCAAATATACAATGGTCATTGAAAACTAACCTGAGTAGTCCAACCCCGGTCCCTGGGACGATAGGTCGACCGTAGAGGTGTCCAGATCGGTACTGTCCAGCCCATCCTTGTCTAACTTTGGGCCCGTCTCCAGGGCTATGGCCAGAGCAGGGTCACTTATACCCTACAGAGAAACAATATACACTTCTTATAAATTTGTTTCTTTTAACTGTACGGTCCTAACAATCAAATTCTATGTTTTGAGCTTGATTGAATATTTTTCATAGTAAGTTGATTGCACAACAATTTTTGATTTCATCTTGCTATTTATATTGCCTTTTATTTAGGTAACATATCACCGAAGTGCACATAAGATGATACATTCTCATCATATGCTAGGATCATACAGGTTTAGTAGTTAAGAGTTTAATGCATTAGTAAGACAGGGAGGGTGCTAACCAAAGTATTACCATCTTGGAGGGTGAGACAGAAAAATAGAAAAACAGTAGGAAATAGTTCATCTAGTTGAAGTTCAGGTAGTCTATGCTTTGAAGTTAACTGTGGTGGGTGCTAACCCGTCGTGGCTTGTTCTATAAGGCAACGCGACCATGATTTTTTTTTCTGTCCAAAAAGCAAACATAGGTCCCTACTCTCAGAAGGCCCATTAAGCAGCCAAGAACAAATAACCAATTAATGTGGCGGTCCTGAATGAGATAATAACCCTCGGTGTGTCGGACATAACAGCTTTGGGGGGCCCTGTTTGCCCTGCCCTCAGATTGATATCCTGACACACCTTGGGTTGATTACCTTTCCCGTGCCCTCTCTAACGTTGGTTATAAGTATGTACTTTAGCTATATAATTCTTAGGGACTAAATTACGATAATTTCCTCATTGTCTCATAGCCCGGGTTGTGGAGGCACTCACCAGGTGCGGCATGGCGCGGTCAGCTCCAAACACAAAGACGGCCCCCAGGATAAAGCCGATGGCCACCGGTACAAAGGCCCACTGCCCCTTGTCTCCGTACATCCCCGACAACTCAGCCATCTCTATGGCCGGGGCGAGCAGCGACCAGTACGACGCCGCCGTCATTACCTGTACATACATAGAAAATACTTTGAAACATCAATTCTTTTTTATTTCACAATGTTTCTGGTTGTCCATAGGGCCCTCCAATTACGAGTTTTAACTCTTGTAAAGCAAAAACGGTGGAGGCGGGTGTCCGGCTTATTTTTACAAAACAATAAGAAAACGGCCCGTTTTTCATTGACCCAAAAACATTTTTGTTTTCTTTAAAAAAAGGACAGGTTTTCCCACTTCAAAAATGATGTGGCACACTTTAATGGAAAGTTTACTGTGATTTATAACTGTCACTAAAAAACGATATTATATTACATGTGAGTGGATCGTTGTATCACATATCCAATTACAACGAGTTTGAAATTATCTCTTTTATCGGGCTTCCATAGCAATAAATTACACGACTGTATAGTATAACTGTAAGGACAAACGAGGTCAAGTCGGTCTAAGTAAAGTTACCCAGCAAGGTGAAGTGCACTAACATAGAGTACTTACCCCGGCTGCGAATCCCAGACTTCCATCGAGTATTTTTCTCTATAAAAGGCAAAATGGGGGAAATTAGAAATCGACAAGCATCTCATCTAGAGTGTTCATCTATGTCAGCGTTAGTAAGGTGATACTAAATTGAATACTTTTCACAAACACAAATTATCACTTCGGTTTAAAAAGCTTTCAATCGTTCATACTAAACTAGTTAAGAACAGGTGGATATAGGAGCAAATTAATTCTGAATAGCCAAGGTAAAAACTACACACACACAAAAAGTGAAAACGTATTCATTATCGATATTAAGCCATTAAAATACGGGTACATTAGCGGTGATTGTTGCTTCCCCATTCTCCTGGTCAAATTGTCCCACATCATTTATATACGACGAGGTACTGTCAAAGTAAACCCAAACAGTGTGGGGACGGCGGATCAACTATTTGAGGTTAAGTACACATGGGCCCCTTTCTGAGGGTAGTCTCGGCCACTGCACACACTTGGGTGTTAGACCTAACGTAGAATATAAAATAAAATGGTAAACTATGGCGGGTTTAGAAATTAACGTCAGGCCGTCGGCCATTGGGAGATAATTTTATCATAACTTTTTATCTATGATAACTTAAAGAAGGGACAAATTCAAGGGAAAATTAAATGAACTGTTGATTTCTATGGGCCTCAGAAGCCGGCTACACAAGACCGGGCCCCTCAACTTAACCAAGTGACCATGGGCGGATCCAGAGGGGGGGGGGGGGCGCACATGCCCCTCCCTTTTTTTTCAGAAAATTTTGCGTTTTTCTATTGTAAAGCTCGACCAAAAAGTAATTAAGGAACATTTTTTCCAATAGCGCCCCCCCCCCTTTCAAATCCCTGGATCCGCCAGTGTTGGCAACAGTTAAGTCAGATCTTATAGTGCAACCAGCTAACACTAATTCAGTATACACTATGACTTGTCTGCCATATAGCGCTATTGTACGAATATAGTTTGCAGTGGCGGATCCAGCAATTTGAAAAGGGGGGGGGGGGGGCGCTATTGGAAAAATTCTTCCTTAATTACTTTTTGGCTGAATTTTACATTGAAAAAGTCTAAAATTTCCCCAAAAAGGTGAGGATGGGGGGGCGGGAAGGGGCGCCCCCCCCCCCCCGCGCGCCACTGGTTTGTGCAGGCGTCATAGATAATCTAAGACAGATTAGCTTCGTGTATAAGAATGTATCTCTTGTTATCTAAGGACCACATGGTTACAATGGAATTGACACGTGACGGTATTTGCACGGTGTCTTATCCTGGTTCGCCCATATAAAAAAAACAATTTAGATCTAACACTGCTTAGGTAGTTGAACACGGTATTTAATTATAATTAAAATGGCGATGAAATTTGATTACACATTTTAGCATCTTGGATTCTGACGGACAAATTGTTTTGCAAATGGTTGTCTACTGTATATCCACTGTTCAAAATGTATTTTTAAGGTCCGAAATTCGATAATTCAAAAATCGTGCCTATGTTTAAAAAGTATGTATACGAAACAGAGCAATTAGTGAATACTCTACTGAAACTGTTACTGCATGTACAGAGCAACTCGCCATCATTGTACTGACATTTAAAGTAAATGTGTTTGTGCAAAAGATGTTCTAAACAATGTTTGATGACAATGGGGGATATTGGCAGTTCGCCAGCCTCGTCAACAGCTGTGGATTCATTGCCGTCGCTTAGGACCCCTCCCACTTAGGTCCCGTCATTCAGACCCCCGGTTTTGACTGATTTTCCCATATTACTAACTTTACAAAAAGTTTGCACATAAAATATTTTAATTTAGAAACGACGTGGCCAGTTCTCTCCGTGTGATGCTACTGCAATAGGGAGGACCCCTCTGGGGGGTATCTCCTGATTGGTCAATCTGCCAACCTCTTCATGGAGATGTACAACAATAGGGTTGCTTTTTTATTAAGACGAGGCGTGAGGGACTGCTCTCCGCGATGATGCTACCTTGAATGAACAGAATAAGTTCTGTCAGCTACCGTTGCCATAGCAATAGGGTTGCTAGGCTCCTGTGGAGTCTTAAGTTAGTTACCCTGCACTCAGGACCTGCCCAGGGATAGTTCTGGGATGGTATAAGAGTGGAAGGGAAAACCTTCCAGAGATCATGGTATCACCTATGAAGATCTTCAGGCATCATTAGTAATAGAGAGTAAGCGGTACCATATTTCAATTTACCTTGGGTTTTAACATTTGGTTTTACACCCATAAGAATGAATATTCAATATAGGCCAATAGTGAACTATTGTGTTTTATTATTATTGTCAGAAGAATTAGATCTTTAGGGGATGCTTTCATTATTACGATATTTGTATCAATAAAGTTAATATATCTTCGATCTTCTTAGGAGTAATCTTCTTGGGAGTATGAATTTCGTCGTCCACATCTTCCCATAGTTCCATAATGTTCAGATTATATATAGTGCAGCTTTAAGAATAATAGAGTAACCTTTTGGTAAGAAGATTTTCAATTTTATTCCATTTTCAAATGTAACAAGTACTATGTCACAACACCCAGTACATGTTCAAGTAAAAGTTGATCAGAATAGTTCTACTCAGTACACATGACAGACTACTCTCCACATCATAATCAAACTGAAATCAGATCGTATATCAACAAGGATACTGCCCTAAAAATTTATAAAATGAAAAAACTACCTTACATTGATTATGGGGACATTTTATATATGTCGGCAGGGCAAGATGTCCTTGAAAAATTGAATAAGGTTCAATCCAGAGCCTTGCGTATTTGCTTGAATGCTGAGCCAAGGAAACCCCGTTTGGAATTATTGTCTGAAGCAAATATACCTATGCTGGCATTTAGAAGATCTGTGCATTTAAGAAACTTTATGTATAAAAGATCATGTAAAGAGGAATATCTAGATGTTAGGGTGATTCCTACAAGAACTCATGAAGCACCTGTTTTTAAAACATATCATACTGAGCTTAGTGCATTTGACAGGAGTGTTATAGCTAAGGGAGCCAAGGAGTGGAACGGGTTAAATGTCAATATTCGGAATATCGGTACATACCAAAATTTCAAATATGAGCAAAAGAAGTGGCTGAAATCAATGATACCTACTTAGGTGACCGTAAATACCCAGCAACTAAATTTACTTGATTACTTAGAGACATTTTTGTTGTTGTTTATATAATAGCTTTTTGAACATCTCTCTAAATAGGCAAACCATATTGTAAAAGCATGATTTAAAAGGTAACAAAATTTTACTAAGGTGAATATGTGTACTGTCATAACTTTCTGATTATCACTATGTATATACTGCACGATATTGTTTGTATTTACATTGTTATATTGTCGTCATATTATCAATACTAAATTGTTTTAGTTGAAATAGATGTACTGCTGGAAGCAAGTGAAAAACGGCCCTTGGCCGATCTTGTATTCTTACCCAGGATAAATAAAAGTATTTAAAAAAAAAACTTTCACTGCTTTATCAATCCTCATAATTTCTAATCTCTGTTTTAGTAAACCATGCACCAAGTTCCATATTGTAAGGCTTGTGCGGCACCAGTGTGGTCACCCTCTGAGTGGTTGCTTGTGCTACCCCCAGCTACATTTAACCTATAGAGTAAGTTAGTAGTATGTTCATAGGACAGCTTATTCTGTATGCTTATCAGCTCTAGTGAACCACTGGATGGGTATGTTTGTTGGTCACATCATAACACTGACTTACAACCTGGCCACAACCCTTAATTTAGTCTCTCAAATCAGCACATGCAACAGAATATAGTGTGTATTTTCTGTAGACCTGTAAGTTAATGTTCCCTTGACTAGCTGTAGAGTTTAGAGAGGACCTATCATCTTGTTACTGAGGCCAGAGCGTAGTCTTTGTAACTTTACAATATTCTACATAGATCTAGACATAGATATGGCACTAGCTATAGATTTGGTTAAGGAAAAACATGTGCATTTCATGATTTGTTGACCTGAAATGTCAACTTCTTTAATTCAATAGAGTGATTATTAGTAAGATCCTGATACAGGGTACCAGCCGAAATGCCCTTTTGAAATTCCCCGTGTTTTCCTGAGATTTTCCTGTCCTGCGGCAATTTTTCTCTGTGTCATATCCAGCAAGTTGTTCAAAATTAAAAGCCTCTGTGTGCAGAAAAAAACTAACAACAAAAATCAAATCCCTAATATCTTGAGGATCAGGAATTTCAGAACCTAGCCAAGTGAAATTCCCTGTGTTTTCCCTGTGTTTTGGCAAAATTTCCAAATTCCCTGTGTTTTTCCTGTCAGGGAATTCTTTTTTGCCATTTTCCCTGTTTTCCCTGTGTGGTTGGTAGATCTACCCTGCTGATAGTTTATTAAATTCGCCAGGACCCCAATCTCTATTCATCAAAGGGAAAGCACAGACCATCTCTTGGCGGTCTATGATCAAAGCCACAGCAAAGGGCCTATATTTTGGCCTAATAATTAGAATTAGTCTACATGTTGAGCTATAGGGTTTTACTTTACGGTTATGCATAAGGGTGCCAATGATCATTAGTCCGGATCAATTATTCCAGTATGCTAGCTTGTATATATTGCAGTCTTCCTTTCCATCTTAGCTGCAAGTCATCTCAGCATGTAGGTTGTCATTAAGAGGTGACAGAACACTCAAATGAAAGGATAATGTTTATTACGTCCAAGAATCCAGGGCTCACGGAATTTCAAAATGGCTAGATGTCCTGCGGACACCCTGACTGTGCATTGTGGGTGTCCTGCACAATAAAACTGGGGGCCCATTGCCTAAACATGATTTCTAGGGTGTCAACAGGACACCCTGAGGCTCCTGTTTGGGTGTCCTGGGCCTTTAAGGGGGTGGACAGGACACCCAGGATGCTGGATTTGGCTAGTCCGAGAGGCCCTGACTGTCCTGACTGACAGTCAGGGTGATTTTCTATCATTCCTATGCATTCCACTCGACCATTTTGGTTGAGTAGACTTTTCTCAGCTTATACTTCATGTCTTGTCCCATAACTTCACACATACCTTCTTTATCATCATGGCTTGTAAATCCAATATGTTTTTATGAATAGTCTCCTCTAAATATCAAGGATTCAAGAGTTTGCTTAGCCTCATTGTCCTGAAAAACTTAAACCTGTCCACCATGACAGTCAGCTGGTACCCAGCCTGAGCATAGGCACCAGCAGGGAACCAGCTCTCATCAGTTTGAAAAACAACTGACAAGGGCTCAGCAAAAGTGTTCAATCTCATTCAAAATGTCAGGAATACTATTTCTAACTACATAAAACAAAAGGATACATTCATGGAGAACTACTTTCACAATTTTGGGGTAAGACATTGAGTATTAGTGTATTTTCGAGCAGGTTGAAAAGTGGTCTATGGAGAATAACCATAACTCCTTTCTGACCGAGAGTAGCGAGGTCAGAGCTTCTCGGACTAGATTTGGCGAGGCCTGAGACTTGTAATAAATTATATGTTGCTGTGCTCCTGTGGACACCTATCAGTCCAGAAGGGCTGTGCACTCAACCACATGCAGCCAACGCCCCTAGCCTAATCCACCAGCTTGACTCCGCTCACTCGCCCAACAGAAACCTGAGTTCATGGTGCCGCTTACTCCACGAGGTTATGCTTATCTACTTAGAGTAGAGGAGCCAGTTTCCGCGCATTAAGGGCAAGAAGTTAAGCTTTAACAAAATATTTAAAGAAAAAAATTATATTTTTAATATTTTTTCTTCCATATTCAGGGGAATGATGTCTATGAACATAATCATAATAAAAATAATTAAAGTTTGAAAATATTTTTGTAATATCTTAAGGTTTTACTTTAACATGTTAATTCTTCAGTTTCCGCGCACCTGGAGCCTATTTCCGCGCATTTTGGTGTCAGTTTCCGCGCATTTCCCATATTTTAGGTGTTAAATGAGTAAAATATCTTATAGAAAGAAAATATGATACATGGGGCATCAGAAAAAGATTATCTATTGATATCCGTTATACAAAATAATTGTTAAGTTCTTAAAAATTCATAATAATGCAAATAGAAATGCTACCTTGTCAGGGAAAATCTAAAGAATATATTCATGAAAAGAAGGAAGAAATACGCATATTTATGCATTTTTATTATATGACAAAAGCATTAATTTACCTCAGTTAAAGAGAGAAAAAAAGTTCAGTTTTGAGTCTTTGGTTTATATTATTTTAGGAAAGTGTCTTAAGATTATATAGAACCTTGCTTTGAAAATTTTTTCCTTTTCTTTTCTTTGGAAAAATGTTTGAAAATTTGGAAATCTCGGAAAAATAGGTGAAAAATGCGCGGAAACTAGAGACTGTCTAATTTATTGTCCTTAGTTTCCGCGCAGGGGCCTATTTTCTATATTATCCATGAAATTTTATGTTTATGACATTGAAATGATCGTATATCACTTTAAACTAATATCTATGACATTTTTTAAGAGAAAATTATATTTTTTGTTGAAGAAAATGATGTTATGCTCCTTATTTCAGAAACATTAACTTTTTAAGGATCCTGTCATTTTCCTTAATAATAAGGACATTGAAACATATATTTGGCCTTAGAATACACAAATATGTATGAAACATCATTAAAAATGACAAATTAATTGCATAAGAACATTATTTTGGGTCTGGCATTTTAAAAATAGCATATCTAATACCTAGAGAAAAAATGTGTCCATAAAATGCGTAAAATGCGCGGAAACTAGAGATGCGCGGAAACTGGCTCCTCTACTCTACAGGTTACACTCTGAAGCTACCGGCACTCATGCTTCTGTTTTACCAACCCTATGACATAGCCTCTACGCTCTCCAACCCCAGTGGAGTCACTCTTAGCTCTGAGTCTTAGATCTACTATTTTAAGTTAGCTAAAATTTTACGCAGTGCCAGTGGACTGACACCCACGTCAGTAGACAATCATAACAATGTGAATGTCTATGCATTATGCCATTATTGGCTTTAACAGGGTAGATCTAGAGGAGGGTCTGGATCTTATTTTCAATGTCACATGTGCGCATGCACGTTATATATACTTATACGCCTAGGTCAAATGCATGCGTTTTGCCAAAGAGAGATAATTGTTACTAAAAGATCACACTAACAGTGTTAGTGTGATCTTTTTTGAAATGTGCAAAGCCAAAGGGCAAACACTTGAAACAGGCTCAGAGTCTGAGGCTGCAATTTTGAAAATTGCTAAAAAGACCCGGGCCCCTACCATCTTTGTTTTTAGTATCACCAATGGACAGAAGGCTTACTATCTATGTTTGTTACAAGATTAATTCTTCCACGTAGGCTAAATATGGATTACCCCTGACTAAGTGACTGTTGTTGTGTTGACGTTGAGGTAACACCTGTTCCCAAACACCACACGGCGGTCCCTGGCCCGTCTTCCGGGCAGGCCACGTCCCCTCACCTGACCCAGCCCCCGCCTCTGTTACATCACTCTAGGGTGGGGATCGACACTCGTTTCGTCCGAAAACATTACTTACCTGTCCACTGGCGAACACGAACACCAATGCAGCTCCTGCAGCCGTCAAACCCCATGTAAAAAGAGTCCCTAAAAGGGCTTGAACCACTGGACTGTAGCCTTGAATCATCGCGGCGGCCACCGGAAGTAGCTGACTGCTCACGGCAAGCTCGCCTCCGCCACCGGAGAGTACCGGGCACCGACTGGATTTATGGGGCGCCAACTGCTAAAAAAAATAACTATTCATTTATTCCTTCTTGATTCACACAAAATTTACTCTATTTTGAAAATGATTAGGCCTAACGTTAGATATAATTGTAAGTAGATCTATATATATCTTGACTTAAGATAGAAATTAAATTTAAATCTAAAAGGCAAGTTCTAAAGCAAAGGTTTTATAAATTTGTCAAAATAACCCCATTTACAATTTAGATATAATTATAGCATAAAACTGCTTTTGTGTTATAGTATAGATCTGTCTAGATCTGTAGATCTATATTTAGTATAGACTTTAGCAGGTTGAGTTTCAATCATTTTCTATTTGTGTCCAAAAAATAATTGCCACATTTATTTGTGTCAAATGAGACTTGAAGTTTGAAAGCAGGGTCAAATAATAATCAGTCTAGTCTCTAGATAGACCGACTCGTTTTTTCTTTTTTTTTTTTCTTTTTTTTTTTTTACGGTTCAATCGTTCTCAGACAGGCTGTTGGAACTCGAATCAGACCAGAAGTCGGGCTAAACTTTAATGACATTGAGATTCCCATAGAAGTAGACAATTCGGTATCGTACACGCCATCTACCGCTGTTGAAAGAAACAATTTGTTGGCATCCGAGAGGTGGCGCAATGAGGCCGCGTTACGGAAAAACGTACGACGAGGATGGGATTCGAACCCACGCGGGCAGAGCCCAATGGATTAGCAGTCCATCGCCTTAACCACTCGGCCACCTCGTCTCGGCTGCGGGAGAGGAGGAAATTAGTGTATTGATATATGAAGCCCGTGTCAAAACTGATCATTGAGGTCGACTTCCACCTTAAATTGGATGCTCATGCGGTGAAAATGGGCATCAAAATTATATCCCCCCCCCCTCCTTTTTTTTTAAAGCAAATTCAGGGGCGGATCCAGAGATTTTGAAAAGGGGGGCCCTATTGTTAAGATTTCCACTGGACCCTCGAGAATTTTGCATTAAAGAGTTAATATTTAGCCCAAGATGGGGGGGGGGGGGCGCCCTCTGCAGGTTCTGTGTCCCCCTTAAATCTGCCACTGGCAATAATATTTATTATTAGACATTTCATTTTCTTTATGAAAAGAAAACAAGGGTGTCTAAGTTAATTTTGATAATTTTAAGAGGCTTTTCACAAATTTCCCTTCCTCTCTGGCGTTGTCTATGGGTAGATGTAGGTTCATACCGACAGGCCTAACATTAGGTACTACCGCAGCATGGGGGTTCAATTCTGGACAGATTCTGCATGTTTTTTTGTGACCAAAAACGCACTAAAAACACAATTTTAGGGGGAAAGGTTGATCCAACACTGAGATAATCTTACCAACACATTCTTTGAACATTTTTGTTTAAGAAAAACAAAGCTTTAGAATTATCAAGTAATGCGCAGGTTTTCATTTTTAATGCACCAATATAGGTGTATTTGGTCAAAAAGTGACAGAATTTATACCTTATTTTCACTATTATTCTTTTTAAATATCTCTTGTTCTACATAACATAAAAACATTTGGCAAAAAGCATGAGAATACAAATGAAATACTTTCCATTGGAGATTAGAATGATGCAAAAGGAAAAAAATAATTTTTCACGTGGTAGTACCTACCAGAGGGGGTATGGATGGGGGGTCTCGATGTCGCATGTAAATTTTAAGAAATGGCAATGTCGTAGTGTCGAATTTAAGAAAAGCCCCTGTCCATTGTCACTATTGGCTATGTCACCTGTCGAATTTAAGAATTAGCTCTGTCGCCGTGTCGGTATACATGTATATCAATTTCCGTGAAAATAACAAACAATAAAACATTTTTCGTCGATTTTAATGAATCAAAGAAATACATCAATATAACAATGCGTCATTATCTTCTGTAGTTCTATATTTCAAACAAAAATGGTAAAGAAAACTTAAAACATCTTTAAGTGAGCCATCTGAAGTGCCAAGAAAAAAATCGTTGATTCTTGCTCGCATACTCTAAAGTATTAGCATGTACAAGGAATGAGAAAATTAGTATTGGAAACAATTGAAAATAAATATGATATGATAGATCCATATTACCCTATATTCAAGATTATCTAAGACACCTATTTGTACAATATAGTAAGCTAGAGTATTGCAATTTACCTGAATAATAACGAATTAAGGTTCTTGAAAGCAAAAAGGTGCAATAAAATAAATACACCCATAGAGGTCTATATAGTTAGGTGACCAGATCCAAACATGCATGTTATTTTTTACCAATTGCAAATAATTGTTGTTTTTTATCCTGTTGTAGTGATGTGACATACTTTAAACATCCGTGTAGCTATTGTTGGTAGACTGTCACATTCGTTTATTTCGCTATGACTTTCGTCACATACTAAGGATATCTATGTCACTTGGGGAAACCTCTATTCACATATAGAATTTTGGCCATTTTCAACGATTTGCGTATTCACTGTAGATCTAAGCCTATCCTTCAAAGTCGGGTTTAATTAGCACTCGTCGGTTTTATCAGGAAATCATTCAAAACAAGCATAGTTAAGTTTGCATCATGAAACTGTTCGCAGCATAATATTACAATAAAAATTATAAATTAATATTGTTAGGTTTGAATGTAAAAATAGTTATCATTTGTCCTTTCCTGTTAGCGAATAAACTATATCAAATTATGTAATATTACAGGCAATGCAGCCAGATGGTTTCGACTTTTATATAGACGTATACAGTCGTTATACTAAGCTTGCATTGCCTAAGATGTTGCAATATTCACCCCGATTTATCCACAACAGCATCAATTCTATATGTTACAGACACTATTCACACTTTTACTGTTAGATTCCAATGGCATCGCGTGAATTAAAATATACGAATATTTTATGTCACGAAAAAGATAGACTGATCAAATACAGCTCGTAGTACATTAACTTAAAACAGAACAAACAGCAATATTACACCTTGAATTATATATTCTAAAATAAAATACAACATGCTTGAGATATGAGCGTGTAAATATTCCCTATCTCCGATATGAGTGTGTAAATATTATCTCTTGATTATCATTTTGAATAACGTATCAACATGTAAACTAATGGCTTTTTATGAAACATCAATTAAATGACAAGAAATCCATCAATTCAAATTGGAAAAATATACTTATATATAAAATACCTATTTAACATTCACTGTTTATTCATAATGAAATTTTCCAGACTCCAATCACCCAACTGTTAGAAATAGACAACTTAAAAGAGTTTCACCATAAAATATGCCAAAGGCGAATTATAACGATGTCAACGGCGAACCAGTTATTTCTTAATACATGGCAGTTTAGACAAAAAGCACATTTAATGTAAGTATATATGTGAGGGGAAACGAACGCGTAATATGTTCATTCGTTTTATATTCTCATTTTAAATGTTGAATATTACCTTATTTCACCAGGAACACGCAAACATTAGTTCAAATGTCAAAAAAAAAGTTTGAAAAGGCCAGGTTTTAAGAAACTTAAGGGCATTTCCTGCACGGAAACTAAATACATTTCCTTTCCAATATTTTTCAATTATACATTTTAATAATTTAACAGGTTCCTCTTCTAAAATTATGTTACTGTTCCAATGAAAGCATGATCTGAATTCACACACTTCATATGTTACCTGTATTCAAAACGTATTTATGTAACAAACTTGGTCAAATATCTTGCCTCCAAAACGCACACAAAGGGCTATGGACTATACATATTTATGAAGCATTGTACAAAACCAAAAGTCGATCAAATATATAATCAATAGTTCACCACAGTTGCTTTGCATGTTACCCACTCATCATCATGGTCAGACCAGATTCGTCAGGTGCGTCATTGTGACGTCATGTTTCTGACGTCACGGTCACGTACTGATTGAAAACAGGCGAGTGTTGCCTCGTCTTGCCTGTGTTGTGTGTCAAAACAAACGGTCACATATAAAGAAGCACCTGCTACGGAGTGTCTGCATCTCCCATCTGTAGACGAGGCCGCAGCTTGTATAATATTATATATAGGTCCCATCACATGATACCAACCAACAGGATCAGTGAGCTCGAAAAAGGTTTGAAATCCTTGCAATAACCCAAGGTGCCTATATTGTGGTGGTTCGGTTAGAGAGAGAGTCTGGTGAATCAATGCTCGTATCTTGCTGATGTGAACGTTTCAGAACCAAGTCATGTATAACCGGTCGGGTTTTCCCTAAATGGCGATTATGTGTTTTGTCATAACCGGTTATATTTTGGGGTATAGCCGGTCATGTGCCGGATAAAGGAAGGGAAAAACACATGGGTCAACAGCCGACAAAGACACACCAGCAGTACGTGGAACGTGGAGTTATTATAAGTTATTCCAGACCGTCAAAATGCATTTTATCAATTTTTCAAGCTCATGGCAAAGAATAATATTGATGACCCATTTTAGAGGCAGCTGGATATTGTGAAAGACCCATTCAGTCGAAATATTCCTATCATGTCACCAGTATGCTCCACATAAGGATGTTCCTTAAACTAGCGGGTAGTGGTCAATTCGAGTGGTCAGTTTTTGGGGGCGTCCGTCACGTCCTCCTCCTCGTCTATGATGAGGTCGTCCCCAGCAGTGACCAGCCCTCGGCTCGTCGTGTCGCACTCAGTCCAGCCGTAGTTCGGACCACTGTGGGCTATCAGCCGGTTACCCTACACAAGGAAACACACAAAACGTTATCAATAGCATTATCTAAGCACAACCTAGTCTGATCGGACAAATGTTACTCAACAGAGATGCCAATCAATGAACATTAAATCTGGGAAGATTGGGAAAAGGATATTCCGGGTTTTAAGGAGAGTTAACTGTTACTTACATTATTTACCAAATCTTACAGTATCTATATTCTGCCATTAAATATAATGTTTTACGTTGCCTGAAAACCAATGCAATCTTTTCCTTCTTAAAATTTCCGATTTGGGAAAATAAATATTAGAGCCAAAAATCCGGAAAAAGAAGGAAAAATTGCATATCTATTGGCAACCAACGGCTGACGACTCTGTGGTGATTAATACTCATATATTGAAATTTGAGGTCCAAAACAACGATTCATCTGCTTTCAAAGTGGCAGTAAAAGTCCCGGTTCTATAGAAAATGTTTTATCAATATATATATTTTTTTATGAAGGGCAGATCCTCACCTGTGCGTTGGGAGTGGGGCTGCGGCTGGTGCGGTTCCGTGACCGGCCGCACACCTCACAGGTGGACCTGACGCCCGGGTTGTCGAAGGTACACGCCGTGCAGCGCCACTTGTCGGCGCCCCCCGCCACGTCGGGCCCGCCTGCCCACCCTGCCGCCCCTTTAAGTACATAGGGAAATACTTTAAGTTACATACATAAGGAAATACTATGATAAAATACATACAATTATTTAAGGGTTTACGTCGAGCTATAAGTCAAACATTTGGAATAATCTGAGTTCCATACAAATACAGCTTTTCTATACTTTCCGCACGATTGATTTTAGTGGTACAGCAAAACGCTTTTTATGTGAGTGCATACTATTTTCTGAGATAATCGTCACAACTGCATCGTTCAAAGCATTTCAGCATTATTCATAATAGTATTATTTGTACCAAAAAAAAGCAATTAGTCGGAAACTTACCGCCACGCACTGGGTACACATTCAGCTGGTTTGATGCCCCTGTGAGCCTCCGAATTTCGTCAATTTTCTGAAAGTATAGTTATTTTGCAATAAAAGAATATGTAATATGTAATAAAAAAAAAACGTTCATCCGATGACCATAAGAAATATGAGATACAAGAAAATATTGCATTTACACACATTTCACAGAGTTCACGCAAAATTCAAATTTGAAAGTTGCAAGTGAAAACCTCTTTGTACAAGTATAAAAGTGCGTTCCATTAAAAACTGGATATTATTCGTTTCTGTCAATTTTACTGCTACTTGTCTCTAGTATTTAAAATTCGACTTTCAAAGCTTTAATGCTCGCGGAAATTAAAATGTTAAAAAACAAAAGATGTGTACATAAAACAACATTTTTTATGTTGAGGTTTTTGCCCTTAACCCTTTTGGAGGGACATGTACATCAAAGTCTTTAAAAGAAGCGTGATGGATTTTTTTTAAAAAATCAATATATCCTCATTGTCACAGTGTAGGGCGTTGGCCTAGGCCCCTAGACCGGGTCGACAGTTGAGTGAGTGGTGAGTGCTCAAGGTGCGGGGTGGAAGACGTCATTACCTGGTGGAGCTGCTCTCTGAGCCGTATGTTCTCACTCTGCAGTCTCACCACATCCTGCTCACTCTGTCGGATCTGCAGCAGAGAGCACACCGTCAGCACTGCCCCTGTCTCCCCCGTATAGGTCAGTCCTACACACTCAACCCTTGGCACACGCACACCTCTATTATTTCTTTAACCAGCCAACACTCATTTTTCTCTCTTCTTTCTCAAGCCCTTCCACACGCACCAGTATTACCTTACCGGGAGTCTTATATGTCACCATCTCAGTGCAATAGGGATCACTGGAGAGATGGGAGCAATAGGGAGATTATGAAAGGTATCAGCTAACCTTAATGCACTGAGGTGATGATATGACGCCTTGGTTTACTGTATTCAAGATTCCCATGACCTTTCTATGACAAATTACAATTTTCCAGATGTTTTTAGGGTTCACAATAGCTAGCTGACACACAGATTTTGCGTTACCAGTATTTCACCGGATTTGTAGGAAAAAAAACGAATTACCTTGCTACGTAATTTGAGAGGAAAATCAGCCTAAATAAGTTGATTTCTGGAGAAAAATCCCATGACTGCCGAAAAACGTTTCATGACTTTTTGGCACTGTTTTCAATCTCAATGACATTTTCTATGACCATTTTAACTTTTGAATTCCATAAAGTAACTTCTTTTTGTACACAAATGCTTTTGTAATCAGAATACATTTCCTGATTTTTTTTCTGCAGTTCAAGTCGGCTTATTAACTAGTGAAGACTCCTTATTTGAAACAGAAGTCACTTTTTTTACCTGTTGGAACTCTCTTCTGAGGCACTCGTTTTCAGTGCGCATGAGGTCGCGTTCCTGTTCGAGTTCTCGCATCTGAAAATCAGAAAAAAAGTTATACAACATATGTAAGTATGTTTTTTTACCATGAGATAAAGGCCATGGGATTCTTTAATTCCTTACGCTCACATACAAAATTAAATGTATAGTCTATCCGAAAAAGAGAACAAAACATGCAGACAAAATCCTTTTTTCCAGAAGGGATCATGAAATGTCCATTGGGCTCAAATTAAGTTAATCCCAAAGCTTATTGGTTCCATATGCAGGTTTACACTCCCAACTCCTTCCCAATATACACTTTTATGACTGTGTTACCTTTCTGTGAGCGGCCGTCAGGTCAGCCTTGTAGCGGGTCAGCCCAGTCTGCATGGCATCCTTGTCGGCCTGTACGCGTTCACGGTCACACCGCTCGCGATCGAAATCCTCCTTATAGATGTCCACCTAGTCACAAAAATTCACAGACATTTAGTAACATATTTCATATGAACTTTACCAAGAAATTAGAATTAACATGTTTTTTCTAAACATCCATTACCGGTACTTCGTGTATATCAACTGTACTTGAATTATTTTGTGTTTATAAGTCTAACGTACCTGAGTAAAAAACTATCATTTATATCAGCAAAATTAATGCACATCGCTATCACCTCATCGTGACGATGTCACAGTGCCATGGTTTCTTTGGTGTTTTTTTACAGAATCTATGTGCAAACGTATGAAATCCGAAATGTTTCCTGACGCTTATATAAGTTGTAACTGGAATTATTTGAAGCTAAAGTATTTCTTTTCGCATGCTTCTGATTCTGTTAATATCAGTTCTAGACCTGTTGTTTCAGAATCTGAATCTGTGTTCGAAGTTCATCAGGACTCAGCGCTGCGAGGGAAGCGAATGTCTCCTGCAGAGGAACAAGTCAGTTGAAACAATTAAACATCAATTAACTGCTTCAGGAACAAATATTTGATAGCTCTAAATATATGTAAACTATCATACCTTACTGCTTTATTTGGTTTTGTTTGAGTAGTCAACTTTGCGTTTTAGAACCACAGCAAAATTTCACCGGAAAAGCGCAATATATGTATACCGAATTACCTTTTTTGCGCCTTTGGTAAATGTATCTAAAACAACAATGTGTAGTTGTCTACCTCACTAAAATACTTTTTATTAAAACAGAACCCACCTCCGAGGTCCTGCTGGGGCCGGTCGGCTGTGCCTCCTGGAAGACGGCGAGCTGGGCCTCCAGGGCGGCCACCCGGTCGGCCAACATGGCCGCCCGCCGCCGCGCGTCCAGCAGCTCCGTCTCACACTGGTGACGCCGCTCCTGCTCACGGTGAAAGTGCTGGATGGCCACGACCTTGGACTTCTGTAACAGTAAGGGTTCAGACATTGTATTTTTAAATTATCTTATTTCAACTGGGTTTTTTTTTGTAGGACATCTTTTTCGTGATGTAACTATATGTGCCATAGCAGTGTGTCATCTGTATGTGAAAAACTTTTTAAAATGCCGACGTTATGTCCTACGTTCATGGGCTTATCATATGGCATCTTTCTATACATTGTTGGATATTTTAAACATAATTTTCAATTATTGATGTATTTTGGGCAGATGATTTAGGTGAATGTGTCGGACATTTTGTTGAAAACGTCGAAAACGTCTGGCAAATAGAGCGTAAAATTTGAATTAACATAACAGCGATCTGAAATTTTTGTTGGTTTAGGTCATTTATTTCTTCTATTAATCTGACTAAATTCACTTTTCACGTTATAGTTCCTGTTAGTAGTTAAGGGAACCCAGGAATGAATAAACCATTTTCAGGTTCGGTTACCACCGTGCAACCACCACAATAAGTGTGGTTGCAGAGCTAAAAATCTGAAAATGCATGACCAATGGACTTTGCACATCCAAACATCAGGTGGCAACCAATGTTCTGACAGCAGTTGCCAGAAGTATTTTCTGGTTGTCATGGGAACTGAATACCCGATTTCTCAATTTCTGTAGGAAGTATCTATTATCGTGATCTAAATCTACCTTTCGAGTGGGGAAATTTCACGAAATACCCGGTACAAATTATTGTTTACAGTACTTTGGATCGGCACGCTACACCAAGTTGTTGGTAGTCTACATACCTAAAATCAAAAGAAAACAAACTTCCGGGTCCCACAGAATCTTATCTGTACACTTGCCCCTATTCACGACTTGCACGGACCTGGGGCGCCACCGTCGCACACACCTCAAAACGAGGTGAAGCTCTCTGACAGGTGTGAAAGCCACAGCAAAAATAGCCAATAACACATGGATGTGTGAAAAATTCGCGAAAGACACAGAGTCCATGTTACTGGACTGAATCACAGGAATGTTGCTAAAAAAACAAAGTATATTCTTTTGCTGTTATTGTGAGAGTACAAGGATAAAGCACTCTGTGTTGTGGCTTCATACTATGTATATGTTTTTCCCTCCATAATCTAATGTAACAGAACCAGGTTTATTTTCTTTAAAATCCAAGGATTTGTTTGGCTGCTTTTACCATTAATCCACTAATAAATGGTCTTCAATTTCAAATAAGAAAAAAATGTTTATTCAGTATTTATTTACATGTTAAATCAATTCCTGCCCTATTATCGCAGGTAGACTTTGCCTTGAGTAAACACCTGGCTAGCACTTTGCCTCGTTTCCATGTAGGGAATCCCCGGGAATTCCCCAATATGGCGGATGCATGCAAGTAGTGAATTGCACGTTAGTTCAAATGGTTTGCACTGAAAAGGGATCAAGGCTACCGGAACTTAAGGTTCGATTTTCCAAGAAACCATTGTATGTGCACCTACAAAGTAGTTTACACGTGTGCAAACTTCCTGGTTTCGGGTGTTTTTTTTTAGCTTAATGCCAACAACTAGATACACTTGTCCGTTCTTTTTCTATATTCTTCGCATTCCAAACGGTAGCAGCGAGCCAACGATATGCGTCTTTCATTCCAAATATAAATACATGTATATAGACCTCTTCTTACATTGCAAAGATCTATTACTACAAGTAAATGGATCTGAAATCTATAGTTTCGGAGTACGAAGCAAGCATTTTGACCACAAAACTCCCTCTTGCCGAGCCACGTAACTATATATTTGGCTTTGCACAGTTGTTATCTCTGCTACCTTACTTTCTAATACTATATTATAGCTATTTCCGAAAGTTTTTCATGAAATCCGCCAACGCACCGTACGGTCAAAACACATAATTTTCTATTGTCTTAAAAATTGGTAGGTGTGTTTCTTAATCGTGTAGAAAACACTGCACTTTTGCCCGTTTTTAATTTTTCTATTGTCTTAAAAATTGGTAGGTGTGTTTTCAAATCGTGTAGGAAACACTGCACATTTGCCCATTTTATCAAAAGAGGCAGCAGCTTTAAGAAACTGGATACCAAATCCTGCTGCCCATTGAATCGGCAGG
Organism: Lepidonotus clava; assembly: GCA_936440205.1. Taxonomy (NCBI): domain Eukaryota; kingdom Metazoa; phylum Annelida; class Polychaeta; order Phyllodocida; family Polynoidae; genus Lepidonotus; species Lepidonotus clava. Next base: position 30,971,995 of record OW387135.1, read on the forward strand.
TCACTATTTTTTTTATCATCATTATTATTACACATTCTTCTTAACAAAGTCTTGTAGAAGTCGTTGGCCATAGTCTGCCTAAAACTTACCCTCTCCTCCTCGGCCCTGGACTTGGCCATGGCGAGCAGGCCGTCCGTCTCCTTGGTGCGGGCGGCGCCGGCCCCCTCGGCCACCCTCAGCCGCTGCCGGCAGTCCTCCAGGTGGGCCTGCAGCTGACGCACCTCACTGTTGTGAAGGGACTCCAGCTCCCGGGTCCGCTCCTCCCAGCGCTCGTTCAACTCTCCCGCCTGGTAATATAAAATAACAACTTATTTGGTATGATATTGGTTTTATGTAACTCTACGTACAAAATACCAATGCTATTGCATTTCATTTTCTTGGGTGTACAAGAGGTACGTATCAATTATTTAGGTGTTCAGGACAGGTTATGATATTTCGTTTAGAACAAAAATGAAGGATATATTGTTAATGAACACATGACTTTCATAGAACAAATTAAGATAAGCTTGTTGAATTATTAATGCCAAATTATTAAATTTTGAGCACGAAAAATAAAACTTGAAGTGGACAAACTCAGCGCGACCGATGCAAATAAATAATGTTATATTTCACAGCAGGATCAATTCTGCGCGAGGCTTTATATAATTTTGATTCATAAGAAATGTCACCTCTGAGTTCCTATATAATTGCCCTGATAATCATCTTAATCATTAATGTTTAGACACGTTACCATCATGTACTTCAAAGAAATACATTTTAACTTTTAAGAATAGAAAATTAGAAATGTAAACGACGGTAAATCCACGTTATTCTGTCTCAGACATGATAAGTTCGTTTAAATCTATATACTAACATAACACCACCTTCTAAAGAAATTATTTTGTTTTGCTGAAAAACAAAAAAAGTCATGTTGTGTCTCGTCTATCATCGAGCATAATCCTATGGCAAGTGAACTCTGTACTTGTCATGATGCCATGGAAACTTGTAAACCCAGTTACCAGAAATCCAGTCATACAACGCAGCTGAGCAATGGGGACAAAACGGGGACCTTTACAAGTCAGGTTCCTGTTGCGCGCCTGGAGGCAAAAGCCTGTTAAGGGTTGACAAGGAAACTCCTCATCGGTTGCTATGGTAACCGAATAATGCTTTCATTGTGACATTACCATGGGGATTTCCCGTATCGGGGTGGATGAACCGCCCTCTAATGGAAAGTTTATGTGTCGCCATGGTGGAATTCCATGGTAAGTGGGAAAAAGGCTGAGACCCCGATGACTTCAATTGGAATTCATTGTAATTTGAGTATATTTCGGCAGGGACACTTTTTTTTATGCTGTTGATCCTCTTTCTTGTTTTCCTGGTACTGAATGCATCGTATACTCTTCCGAAATATCGTCTTAAGTTACTTGATGTCGAGTTAATTTCATACTATCACAACGACTGCTTTTGACAAAGAAATAACCGTTAGAAAATGAGATTATTCACACACTTTGTTCAGTCACTAAATTGATATACACTATAATATTCATAATGTATAAAAAACACACACACAAAATTACAATGTTTTGGGGCAATGTTTTACCATCACAGAGCCTTATATAACTGTAACCTTAGAAGGCTGTGGAGCGGCGAAACAAACTAACCTTTTCTCTTGATTGAGGGTTCTGAACGTGAACCCATTCTTGTTGACTGGATACCAGCGTTTCGGCAGATGCCTTTATTCGACGCTTTTCCAACTCGACAATTCTTTCTAGGAGTTCCTTCTTTTCTTTCCTGAAATTAAAAAGCATACATCTAAAATAATCTATAAGCAAAACAGTAAATCTTAGTCATGGAACTCTGCTACAACTCTTTACAGTGGTATGCTACCATATCTACACCCAGATCCTTTGCCCGAGAGTTGGTACTATCAAAGGCTAAATTTAGGGCAAATATATGGTGCATCAACATGATATAGATATAATTTATGAAGTTGTATTTAAGTAGTTAAGAAAATCGGGAATTTATATAGTTCATGCCCTCTGACTGATAATATTCAGTGTCTGAAATTAAGGTTTTATTTTCTGCACACACCGGGTGCATAGCTGTTGAAACTCTGCACCCAGGATCATTTCTGTGCATATAATTCTATAATCACCTATTTAAAAAGTTGAAAAATCATGCACCATCCGGGTGCACACTTTTGAAAACTGCGCACCCCGCTGCAAAAGCATGCACGCAGGGTGCAGGGTGCATGCTCAATTTCGGACATGATATTGTATCAAACGTAGGAGGCACTTTTCCTACTTTAATTCTAAAAGCATGTATATGGAAAACAACCTTTGAGAATTGGGTCTTGGCTTCAATTTGGATTTGGAATTGCTAGTTTCAAAACAAGAACAGTGTAATCTTATCTCACAAATACTAAAATATTAGGAAAATACAATACCTGATTTCGCAAGGTCAATAGCGATGTAATTCAAATATAGAGCTTATAGAGTACTCAATTTTGACACTGAAATACTTCCCATGCATCTAAATTAACCTATTCGTAAATTATCACCATGAAAATTGGCCTACATTTTAGCAAAATGTCATTATTTTGATGTCATATCTGTTTGTTTATAAACAACGCTGATTTTTGCGGATCTGCATAAGTCGAAGTGAATAATTATGGCATGTTTAAGCTAGTTTTCATCTCATCATTGGCCCGAGTTAGAATCACGGAAAATATTTCCCGAGGTTAGAGTTTTCAAAATTCTCTCGATTTTGAGCACTAATTCCAGGTTCCCTTATAAGACAATGTTGGCATCTTACCTAAGGTGTGTTATGCTCTCCTCGCGTGCTTTGATGGTTGCTTCTAATTTGTTCTTTAGTTCTTCATTCTCTGGACATAAGTTGTTGATCATCACCTGTTGAGCAAACAAATCGATCCAATGTACAACTCAGATCTAGTTTCCTCGTAAATTGTGTTTCTTGAGACTCAGCATGAACGATTTGCGAGACCACAAATCGCCTGTTTTCCTCATTTTATGATTGTGTTATCTTGACAACGAATATAAACATGCATTTTGTATCTGACTGCTTCTGTATATTTAATCAGTTTGAGAGACCATTTACAAACGAAACTGAAAGGAGTACATTTTATTCAAACTGTACCTGTTTTAACCGGAGTTCTTTCTCAACCTTCAACACGTCAATTGCAAGCCGCGCTAGGGCGTCTGAGAGTTCTGATGGCGAATTGAGTCCAACATTACGCGTAAGGGCTTCTGAAATCTGACGGACCTGACTGACGAGTGGGACCTGGTGGGAGGCAGACTCCTCCGGGGAGATAAGAACAATCGACTCTGAAATCTGAGATATACAAAGAACGTCTTACACTTTGTTCGGTGCTTAACTCATCTTCAAATGAGATAAGAGAACGACTCAAAATGTTTACCTGGGCTGAATAAAAGTGATTAGTGTGTCTCTTCATTTACAACGTAGTATATGCTCTCTTGTGTTTGACAGCTATTAATAACGTAAGATCTATTCTTTCATGTTATCGTCGTTGATCATTTCATGAAAGATTAGATAATGTAGCATCGGGAGCGGGGGGAGGGGGTGAACATTTTTAATACGTGCGTACATTCTAGTAGAAACCCAATGCATACTTTAGCCCAGGGGGGAGGGGTGGGGGTCTGAGATTTTTGAAAATGTGCGTACATACTTAATGGCAGGCCCCTAAGATTAAGAACTGGAATAAAGCTTTAACTGTGTAGCATAGAGTAGTATAAAGCAAAATCATGAATACCAAATATTTGATTAACCACGAAACTACATACGTGCGTACTTTTTCAGTGTATGTTTTCCAGGTTTTTTTTCCCTTTTTTTCCCCTTAGATCTTTTATTCAACCTGGCATTATGTCAGTTTACACTGGTTTTCAGCAACTGGATAGATAAGGCAATTCGTGACAGCTATTAGTGTACAAAGAAATAGATACATCCTGGTGACAGTTCCAGATCCAGATACATGAATTTTCCTTCGTGTATGTTTTTATATTTAATCTATGCATCATAGTGAAGCTCTCCTGTCAGCAATCAAGACAAACAATGATCATAGGCCTTTTGGAAATATCTTATTCTATTCTAATCATTATTGATTTAATCCAGAAGAATACCATTAAAGGCCTCACATGAAAATTATACACAGTCAGACAGTGGCTATAGCAATAAAACAAGACGGTACATATATGCAACGCCTGTTGTATACTACAAGTTTGTCATATAGATAGAACAGCGTCATTCTGTAGTACACCAATTTTATCAACTAATCAAGTGTACAACGTTTTCCAAAGATTTTAACTTACATCGCCCGGGGTTGTGGATGTGGAAACTCGTCGTGGCTCTGTGGTATTGGCCAGATGGCGGAGGCTGAAGGGATCTTGGGGAGGATCCATCCCCTGCATCTTATCTCCATCAAACCCAGTGTGAAAGTCATAGGGGTCGATCTCCAGCGACTGGGGTACTTCCACTGTGTGTGACTGGGACACTTCACGTTCACCTTTTTCTTCACTTAGATTAATATCCTCCTGATTGACTATTTCCATGTCGTCCAGTTCACTATTTTCAGAGGCCACTGATGTATGGCCTGCATTAGGATCCACTCGTAGACCTTCATCCACAACAATCCTTTTTTCCTCTGTGACAGAATTCATTGACTGGTAGCTAGCCAAACTTTGGGGCTTTGGAGATGGGTTACTCAGACTTTGAGGGCCCGGCATCAGCGTTTGCATGCGGCGAAGAAGTTCTTCGTTGCTTTGTTTCAGCTGTTTAATCTCTTGTTTGCTTTCTTGAAGGAGACTGCCTACAACAAAAAATAAGCATCATAAGCATCCGAAACATTTGAGAGGCTCTATGTTCTAATTTAGAAAAAAAGACTATCGAGCTTACAGCTGTTAGACAAATTTAAATACATTTTACCGATTAGACCTCATACTCATAGTAATATATCTATAATATGCTATATGTAGATCTATATGCGACTTTGTGTAATATATGAAATACGACTTAGATTATGACGGAAATACATTATGTCATACATATGATCAGATAATCGACTGATTTACGTTAATAATAGTCTACTTACTTAATGCTTGATATCCTTGAATTTTCCCCCGAAGCTGCCTCACTTCCTTCTTGTACCATACCAAATCTTCTGTTTCCTTTTGGCCTGACTCCACAGTTTTCGGAGAATTATTTCTTCTCCCCCCTGGATCAGGCTGCTGAGGATTAGGCTCGGTCTTTTTCTCCATTGTGACAACAGTATGCCTGAGATTTAAAAACAGGATTATGCTACTTTCTCTGGCGGTATTCTTCACATAAATGAAATTGAACCTTTTACAGATCCAATGTTTATATATCAAATGTGCTTTGAGATGGTAGCTCTAGATTGCAAGCTCTGAGAATATGTACCAGGAAAAAGTTACCAGCAGCAGGATATGTGGGGGTTGACACAGATGGAGGTGGTTTTGGAGTCATAATGCCACGTCCCCACCGTTACTGAAGGAATGACTCCAAAATAACCCATACACTGTAGTCTACCTGTTCTACGGCATGTATAAACGTGATCTGATGTGTTTCAGCACAACCCCACCCATACTACAGCTTTACACTTCTTTCACGTAAATTACCTTCCTGCTATTTCTTTAGGTGCAGTGTGGTTATAGAATTAGATCTACGGTACCCTGAGTGTAACCAAATTATTTTTTTCAGAATAACATTTTAAAGAATTAGATCTAGTTAAATACTTACATAATCTATGCTGACATATATACAGATCTACTCCTTTTAACTTAGTCTTTGTAGATCTCTATGGTGTTAGATGTTGATCTTATCTTCTTGGATGATACATTAGATCATAGAACTGTACATGTAACAGTTAGTTCCCTACACTTCTCTGGGCAGACTTAGAACACAAAATGGCTGAACTAGATCTAGACCTAAACTCCTTTACTTGGCACCATGTCGGAAATATTTCCTTCCTTACTCACGTCATTTTACCTCTCTACGTATACACTCCCACTAGATCTATCCCAGCAACAGCTCAAACTACAAACACTGGAATTATCCAGTATGAGTAGATCTATGAGTAGAGCAAAATTTAGAAACAGTGACTGTTTGACATTCAGTCAGAACTTCGCCTATCCCATGACACTTTTCACTTTGAATTAAGGCTTGGTTATCTAGGACATGGATCTGGATCTAGACTAGAAACTTTATACAACTAACTTGTTATGCATATTGGCAGATCTATGTGCACCAATAGACTGGCAATTGGCCTAGACCTCATAGGCACCTTACTGTCCTTAGTAGAGTCTAGTCTACCTTTGCCTTAGGGCTTAGACTTGGTGTGTAGGTTTGTTTCCATTATTTACAGATATACACATTTAATATTCACGTTGTCTTTTAGTCTGTCAACAACAAAAATGAAGAAAATTTAATACGTCTAACGTTTTGGGTCTATCCTCAACAGAGTCCGTATCTAATAGGACAAACAGAGAAAGTGGGAATTCCCCAGCAAGTGGGGAAAACCCTGACTCAGTCACTCACTGACTGTTCGAAGATCTGACTTACCGCGGATCGCTTTCTTTGACTCGCAATTTGCTCCAAACAAAAGGTGAAACTGTATATAACAAAGATACTTGAGATGTTTGTATTTTAAGTACAAAAGATAAAGTGTGGTCCTTACCTAGGTCATTCTCAGTGTGTTATTGTTCCTCCCAAACACAGTTTAACGCCTCCCTGGCGGAATCTGTAAAGCCGGATTTTGCGTTGGTGCTTTCTACTTCCTATCAGCAGTGCCCTCTCGTGAGCCAGTCAATTATTTCCTTGTGTCAGTATTTCGATCAGGTACACAAGACACACAAAATAAATAAAATCCGTGTTTCATCAAACAAACCAAAGGCGCTTGTTCACAATGTAAGTGTTACATTGTTGATAAAGTTGGAGAATCTGATGTATTTGACGCAAGCGCCACCTAGAGTAAACCACGGACACTACGACGTTGCACCGGGTAGGGACAGACTCTAATTTTATCGATTGTGTTCTCCACTTCCGTTGTCATTGGACGGGGTTTGAGCGTGCAAGAAAGAAACCAACATGCCTACGGTTGAAGATCTTAACATCGAACAAGTAGATGCTGGAGAGGCAGGCGAACCAGAGCCTCCGAAGTTTTCTCCAGTTGTAAACCCTGCCAAAAACCTAGACACGGAAGATGAAGACGACGATGATGAGGTTTGTCATTTTCACATGCGTGCCGGACACCCACCCAGCCAAATCCTAGCCGGCGTTGGTTTCGACTGACTTTAGATCCTCAACGACAAATTTATACCCCAGAAGATCACTTAAACTATATCCCACCTAATTTAAACTTTATTCTATGGTCAATTCTGTATCGGAATTTAAAGTTTTGGCTGTCCCAAATATCCAGGAGAAGTGACGTAGTCATAGATCTAGGACTAACACTAAGCCTAGCCCTAGGCTAGGGCTAGAAAATCGAGTCATTTTTCTTATCAGATAGATCTCAGCGGTTTCATCTCAGCAAGTGCATTCCAATGGTTTTTGAATTTTTCTTCTACTCCAAATATATAGAAAGTTATGAAGATTCTAAATGACCAATTTTGTGCCTTTTTCTGACCGTGTTTAAATTTGCCCTTATAGTTATATTTAGTTATAAGGCTATTCAAAAGAGAGATGTGTCTTAGTTGTGTCACCTGGTGTTTTTCATGATTTTCACTGACATTTAACAGGCTGTAACATGTAAATCACAATGAAAACATGAAAAACTATGCCCTGGCATTGAAGATTAGGCATAATATTATGTAGAAGTGTTTTTCCTTTTGTCTGTTTATTACTTTAAGTAAATAAATAAAAACGCTGGAAATGCAAAGTACCACCTTGGTATTACAGAGTAAGCCAATTTTGTGATGCAACTGCTGCAACAGCATTGCACAGCTGCAATTCTTACTATAGCACACAGAGAGAAATATATTTGGGAAATCAAACAGTTTTTTTAAAGCTGAGATTTGTGGCTTTTATTTTAGATTGCAGGTGATTCTGTCAAATTCTGAAAATTTGAAATATTTTTCTGAATCTTCAAGTTTTGAGATACATCTTTTTGACCCCCCACCCCCCATAAAGATATAATAGGGAATCACCCAGAATCTGAAATATCATGTTCTAAAATGTTAGGATACCAAATTTCAGACAGATCAGATCAAAATTAGATCCCCCATTACGTCGTGACGTTATATAGTCATTTTGAATAAATGTGATACAGTTAATTTACACCTTCCTAAAATCATAGATACTTTTTTAGATATGACCGGGTAAAGTTGAAGAAAATTTGCCAAATTACGATGCTGTCAGAAATGTCATGCACTGTGCTTTGACCACTCTACCTAAGGCCAAGAATTACGTTACTAAATAGATGGTACATCTGAGTAAATGTCAAAGCTCTAACCTTTCTGCTCTCTACTAACTACTCTATTTGCTCTAACGTTTATACCATACATAACGTGTTAAATGTCCAACTTTTGACACTAAAGTCCGACTTTTGACACAAGAAGCATGCTGTTTTGGAACATCCTTTAGGTTCTAAAAGAGGTGTTACATGTTTTTAAAGTTGTAATGTTTTCAACATTTCTGGCAGGGATAGACTTTTACACTTCTCCCCTATATAACTACAAGTCAAGTTCTCAACTTAAATATTTCTTTGATTTTATAAATTTTCCATTTTATTTTGAGAGTACTAATCTACTGTGTTCACCGAATCGTTTTCCTGTATAATTGGGAGGCGGACAGTTGCAAGTTTGATGATGGCTACCAGCAGCTAACTGAATTATATTAGTTCATCTGCAGTTTTCGAAGATTTGCTTTTGGTAGTCCGAGAGGCCCTGACCTCGCTACTCCGTCAGGGAGGTCAGTCAGGCCCTGACTGTGAGAGTCAGGGCCGTTCTCAGACTAGCTTTTAGATACTCAAAATTATGTGTCCAAATCTGATCTTTCGATTTAAAAAAGTACCAATAGGCATTTTCTTAACTAAACAGTATTGGGCTGCACTCTCACTGCAAATTCTTGGTTATCTTGTATTTGTATAGGTTAGGAGATTGTTGAATTTCCAATGAGATGCTTCGAAGTTTCCGCCCGTCTACTTAGGTACTTTAGTATTTTGTCTTGTCGACATTTTCTCTTAATCTTATCCTAGGCCATAACCACAAAATCTAAGGACGTACTTTGTTTGTTATTTCTAGGATATTGACGAGAGCTTGGCGGAAAGACTGATGGGACTGACAGAGATGTTTCCCGAGGGCGTACGGAATCTGACAGCTGGTGTCGTTGGCATGTCGATCGGAGGTACCAAGTGGCTGTACAGTGTGGGCAGGGTGGGGCTGTGGGTGGCCGCCTCCTCAGCCACCATCCTGGCACTGCCGGTTATGTTTGAAACAGAAAGGTCACAGATGGAAGAGCAACAACTCGCCCAGCAACGACAGGTAAGACAGTTACCTTTCAAAATAATACAAAAACCTTTCTTTAATCAATAAGTTCCTTGTATCGACAGTTCATGTAAAAGTTTTAAAATGATGACACTGGTCCGGTTCATGGCTAAAATTTTATTTTATGTTTACTGTACTGACCTCCAATAGTATTTCGCCCTACCTAATCAGTTGAGCTCATGACTTCTCCCATGTAATGTTGTCTAAAATGTTCTGTGGTTTTTTAGAAAATCATTTTTTCTCAAAACTGCTAAAATATATGTTATTTTCGTCATCCAGGCAAAATGTTAGTCGAAGACATTAGTTCGGAATATTTTAAGAAGAGAATAGAGCTGGTAAAATCAGAAAAGCCACTACCCGCTCTTTTGATAAATTTCCTTCTCCATTCGCATATATCCTTACCAATTTCTTTGGTCTCTTCCAGATCCTCTTAGGTCCCAACGCCGCCGTATCAGGAGGCGGCGGTCCAGCCGGAATGATGGCCCCAGTTCCCCCACCAGCCCGATAACCTCATTAGCTTTACTTCTACAGTTTCCTTCAAATAGCTGCTGTGTTGAGATTTCTAGAAAATAAAGGAAAATCTGCACGCCTGCCAGTTCAGTCATTATGACTCATAGTTACGTTTCTTATTAATGGGCAGGACGAACGCTACCTAAACAGAAGTGATTGGCCGCAGCGCTTTTGCCAGTAACAAAATGTTGAATGTTTGAACATTGGGCTTGTAAAACACTCGCCATGTAATACCGTTGTTAATGAGTTAGATGTTCAATGCTGCCATGGATCTGTTTGGTTGATAATGTGAGTGGCATTCCATGCGTATATTTTATGTTTTACTTTCTGTTGATGCAGAAAAGTTGTTGGTACTTGTCAAGTATCCCGTAAGCTTAACTTAAAAGCCCAAACATAGAATATATAAGCAAGTCTTTGTTTGAATATAAAATGTTTAATAAAGTATATTCACCCTACACTTAAGCTTTGGTTAGTCTTGTGTATTCGCTCACGTATGGTCAGAAAGACTTATATAATTTAACCATATTCGAAACAGTTGTGATGATCTTCCGCTTAGGATATGCTATTGAACTAAATTTTAAATGTGTACAGAACGTTATGAATAAGTGTCAATATACAAGGATCAGGGTATGACAATCAGGAAAGAGGCATCCATGTAAATGATAATTGAATTAATGTATGCGTGAAATGCTTCACAGCAGCATCTCGTATCGGGTTGCGTGAGAAAGAAAGACGCACCTATGGTATTTGACGTCTTTCCTCAATATGCTTCTCCTGAATGGTTATATAGTTACATCCGTACTCCCTTTAACGATCGAAAAATAATAAGTAAAACAGGAAAATAGTTGTTTCATCTTTTTATATGAGACAAGTACAATAATTGAATGTAAGATTTGGGATAAAGCCCGTGGCAGTTGAGGTGCAATTGCAATTATCAGTTTCAAGATGAAATCCTTTCGAGTAATAGATACTGTCTTCACGAAATAATGAATATGGTATCTTTTAAACAATCAAGTATTCCATCGACAAGTAGAGCAGCAGGGGGTGACCAGTTGGTCAGCTACACTTTCACTCATCCCCGTCCCATCTACAGAACCATCACAGGCACATGCATTATCATTGAGACCCAAATTCGCCCCCTTGTATGAATGATGCAACTGATGACGAGGTTGAACCATAAATGATAGATTCCCTGGCTTTTCAATTTTACATGGGACTTTGCAACGTATGCAATGTGAACAAATCATGGAATAATCAAGGAGTTGAAGGAATGTCACTTTTCTAAATGCAAGTTCATCATGTAATGCTCTTTCCGCAAGTTCCCTTTGTACCAAAAAAAAGGAACTGTATGTAAATGGGTTAAAAGTCCAAATATTTCGAAATATTTTTCGTAACAAAGAAAACATCAACTAAGGCAATGATGCCTAAAAAAATTCGCTTCAGTCTTGACAGTAAGTCACATGCAGGCATGTACTGTTGTACCATAAAACATAAGGCAGAGGGCCCTCGCTTTTTTTAAAAAAATATTTAAGACCTATTTGATATCAAATTTTGGCAAATTTGAGACTGATTTACCACAAGTAAAGAAAGTGTTCTCGGTACAGTCGGTAAAACAACAGCATTTTGCTCACCCTGTTATAGGATTTGCAGTTTTAATTAAATCAGATGCAGTTTTAGACCTTTTTAAGACTTCCTGGAAGAAAAGGCCTTAATTTTGAGAAAAGCAATTCAAGGCCTTTTACGCCTTGCGTGGACACCTTGATAACAATGGTCATGCTAATTGCATTTCGGATACATATTGGATATAAACCAGTAATACCATTTTCTGACGATATGTCCTGAAAGTTATCAATCAGATTTAGTCCCCTCATTGTTTACCCTCTTAGGCGACTCATGGGGACCACTGGGAATCCGGACATCGGCCAGTGATTTTACTTCATACAATGTGGTGTCTACAATGGTGTTCATTCCTTTGAATGTTATGTACCCGTAGAACTTGGCCTGTCGAAGCATATATGGAAACCACAGCACGTCATCGGGCCACATCTTCTCGAAAGGAATGTTATCAAGGCCGTACCATTGTGGTCGCATTTCTGAAAACGATATAAATAGCAATAGAATGATCACCTTAAAATGAAGAGTTATTCGATTTTTCATGTTAGCTTCGATTTTTTTCCTAAGAAAAGACGCTCACAAATGTCAATCTTTCATCCTCTTGATTAAGCATTTTATACATTCCCCTCAAGTATAACCATAGAATATGATAATATTCTACATGTACTTTATCTAATGTATAACAGAATACCGATTATTGATAAACTGATGTGTATTGTTTGCAATAGTATACATATTAAATAAAAAAGAATATACCTTCCGATTCTGTGACGGTGCCCGTGTAGTCGTAAGTTTCGTAGACATGTACCTCCAGCAGTTGAGGGTCATCAATAAACTCGAACATCAGGATTCCAATTTCGTCCAGGCTTTTTGCCACGAGACCACATTCTTCTTGCAGTTCCCTTGATAAGTTAATCAAGAAGACTTCATCGAATACATGTTTCTTGAATGTCTAATGAAAACCTACGGTAGGGATATCTGTCTAGTTGTGGGGAAATGGGAACTCGCATATGAGACGCGCGGGGCCATGATTTTGAGAGAGATATGAACAACGCTATTGAAGAATTGTGTGAATATCAGATTTTGGGACCCTAATTTTTCCATTAAAACTGAAGCTTTGATTCCAGAACTTGAGAAGCATAACAAATTGATTGGCCACTTATCATTCCCAGTCGTGATCTTGATAGACATGCACAATAATATGACATAGCTTATGCTAAACTGATTTATATTATATCATTACAAATTTCATTTAGAAATGTATAGCTTATAATACTAATAATAATAGGCATAAACCTAAAAAGGGCGCTTTTCAACCACTGCCTTACCTTCGAGCAGCAGCTTCTACCGTTTCGCCTGTCTGTACTTTTCCACCAAATCCATTCCACCTGCCTTCGCCGAAACCACGTTTCTTCAGCCCTAAGAGAATCGCAGCTTTCTCCCGGACAAACGCCAACGTTAAGACCTTGTTTGGGACAAAGCTATAACAAAGAAAAGGAATGCAAATTATGACACGTATGATGATGGAGGCCTGAATATTTGAATATATCTATTTCTTGAATATCAACGTTCAAAGCCTTATACGCAAAGTTAAATTAGGTATGATCAAGTACTCTTAAAGGGAGCCAAAACCAATAAATTCAATGAAATTTTCCAATGTCAAATAATCATGGAAATCCATTCCTTGAGCCTATTCCTGGCCTATGTTAAAATCTAAACCACGAAATAAGGTAAAAAATCATTGAAAATATGTTTTTCATGCTCATATCAATTAATGTGGATCCGCAAAAATAGGGTTTGTTTACAAACAAATGCAAATATTACCATCTCTTGTGGCATTCTACTTCAGTTTAAGCTAGTTTTCACTGCTTATACTTTACCATTGACCTTAAATAGACTCATCTAACATATTTCTATACTTATCTCAGTTTTGACAATTTTGTCTATTATATTGGTTTTGGCTCCCTTTAACAATGTATGAGTGTGACGAACATTAAAACGCTCACTATGTTACCAAAGCAATCTTAACAGCTGACTGTACTTGGATGCGTGTATAGAATATAGACTGGCAATTGTATTTTGCTTTGATCTCAAGCCATGACAAAATATAAATAAGATCTAAATAGATGTGTGTATATTAATAGAGTGGCAATTGTATTTTGCTTTGCTCTCAAGCCATGACAAAATATTAACAAGATCTAAATAGGCCTTTTCTCAATATCAATATGTCATTGAATTGAAATATTAGATAGGGCCTACAATATAACTATAAATGTCCCTTTTTTCAATAAGAATTCATTATAATAAGCTATCCTGTAATGAATATATCAAATATAAGAACCCAGATACCCATATCTTTATTGCAAATGACAAAAGATATATTGAAAAGCTGTTCCTATTTGAGTCAGTTTGGTTTTATGTTTGACAATTGGAGGTATAGGGGAGCAAAGCAAGATACAATTGCCACCCTATATATACGCATCTCTTCTGCCTCGGTACATCCGTAAAAGTTCCTTCATCTCGATGGAAGACAACTCTATATAGCTATGACTCTTATAGACATACACATCATAACACAGGTTGCATGCATTAAATTGCAGATAGGTGCATGCCATAGCCTATAACTGGTCTATTTATGATAGTATATATGTAGGCCTACTTATGTATTGCATACACTTTGACAGTATGTATTACGGCTAGAAATAAATGACATCGTTATTGAATAACATCATCATTACAGATAGTTAATACCTATCCATTGGTAGCCCGAATATACGCTGCCTTACCTTCCCATCTCGAGGAACGCTTATAATGTAGAGAATTCCACAACGCTGCCAGCGTCTTTCAAATTACCGGAAGTAGATACCTTATCCTATGCGTCCACCAGCATTTTGTTTCCTCATTCACAGAAGAACTCTTCTCCATTTTCCCGCCATTACACAGGGCCCTCATGTGTGTATGCTTATCTTATGCATATTGCCGGCTTATTGGAATTCTATGTTATTCAACCATCGCGTTATACTATGGATGACAATTTAGGGGCGTAGGCTATGAGCAGGTCTATTGTGTGCACACTATTGCAATCAATTACTGAGAAATTGGTCTGCCTAAGCCATTTGCTTTGGCTTTGTATATAGCCTATAGTAGGATTTCCCTATGTGTATCCTACACTATTGGATTTGAATGTATGATGTCTTAGTAATTTGAATATTACAATAACTATAGGCCTACGTCTATTCATATTTACACATGCTTCAAAAGGTGTTTCAATGAATTAAACAGTGGAAACTTCAAGGGGCAGATCCAGAAATTAAACCAAAAAAAAAAAAGGGGGGGGGGGGAGGGTGCGCCCTATTGTAAAAATGGACACTGGACCCTCCGGCTCCGAGAATTTTTATTGAAATTTAATGAAAATTCAACATTAAATTTTGGTCAAAAATGGGGGGAGAGGAGGGGGACGCTCGCCCCCTGTGTCCCCTTCTAGTTCTAAATCCACCAATGATTTCAAATGACCATGATGCATATCCATACCGTTAACTGAAATAGGCCTAGGCCTATAAGCGGATTAACATTTGCTGTCATTCTATGCAGGGGAGGGGGATTCACTCTGTCCAGATCTATTATTCTGATTGGGTGTAGGCCCTACAGTTGAAAAAGATACAACAAATAGGGCCTACACTGAATAGTAATATACCCTTCAAACACTAGG
Organism: Lepidonotus clava; assembly: GCA_936440205.1. Taxonomy (NCBI): domain Eukaryota; kingdom Metazoa; phylum Annelida; class Polychaeta; order Phyllodocida; family Polynoidae; genus Lepidonotus; species Lepidonotus clava. Next base: position 30,987,340 of record OW387135.1, read on the forward strand.
TGGAAGTGTTGTGCCATTGCCATTGCTTGAATTATTGATGTATGGGGTAATTTGGGTATTTTCGCGCACCTGATGCGCGAAATTAGACCTGTAACAGACTGAAGACCTTTTTGGACAATACATTTTCCTGAATGGGTATCGAAAATAAAATGTCAAAGCATATCCAGGTTGAATACTACTTCAAACAATGTTTTGTGATGTTATAGTATTTTTTTGGAAATTGTACAAATGATGAAATACACTGGCAAATTGAGCAGTTAGAATCTATCTGCGCGAAATTAGGACAGATCTAATTTCACGCAGCTATTGTAATTTCCCGCACTATACATTTCAATAGCAAAAATGAATGAAAATGAGAAAATGCCTATATATAATATTATATTTTTCATTAAAGCAAATTTGAATAAGTTTTTCTTTGTAGAATACAGATGAAACATGCAAATTTTGATTTCAAATAGTGCCGACGCAACCAAGATCAGATATCACTTCACAGACATTATGCCTTCAGATGAAACATCCAAATCTTGATTTCAAATAATGCCGACGCAACCAAGATCAGATATCACTTCATAGACATTATAAATGCTAATTGCGATAATGGCAAACTGATCTTGAGAGCCGCATGGTTAGACCTCATTTCTTCCTGCCGAATTCAGAGTGGAAAATATGCGTGATACCATACCAGAGGCGGATTTAGGACATTAATTTTAGGGGAGTGGGCGCACAAGTCGCGAGTCCTATTTCATGTAAAAAAAAAAAAAAAATATATATATATATATATATATGTAAAGCTACCGCCCCGAGGTGGGGCTCCCGCACATGTTTTTAATATGGGCACCATTGTCTAGAACACCTGGATCTGGCCCTGCATATATCAGATAATACAAACCATGCAATACCTGGCTGATTGGATGAGGGTGCAGTAACCTGGTTCTCTAGACTATTAGTTATCACGTTTGCCTCACACGCGAAAGATTCTAGCAGAGATTGGCCAAAGAGACATGATACTTATGTAATTGACTTGGTAAGCATAATTATTTTCCAGAATATCGGATTCCCCCCCCCCTTTTTATTTTTTTCGGGGGGGGGGGGGGGGTCCATGCCCATGCAAAATACAAACCTATTAGTCTTTAAATTGCCTGAAACTCTAATCTATTTAAGAATCGTCTATAAGTACTATGTAAGGATAACTCGAATACATCCATTTTGTGTAAAAGAGAGTATCTTAAATGAAAGTAAGGTTAATTGATTATAGGCAAATGAAAATCATATTAATTACACAAATTTGCCCATTTTTCATTATTTCGGCAAGTCCAAACGTTAAAGGGATCAAGAGGTGTTTAGATGAGTGTATAGAGCGGCAATTGTATTTTCCTTTCATCTAATAGCATTCCCATATATCAAATACCTTATAATATGCACTTTTGCTTTCACCTAATAGCATTCCCATATATCAAATACCTGTAAATACCCCTTTTTTGTATATGTTTTTCTAATAATGTAAATGCAAAATACAAAATACAAAATGTAACATACTTGATATGAAATACTTAATATCATTCATAAAAGTTATCACCATTAAACTACATCCTAAATACCAAATAACAAATGCTCCCAATTCCTATAATTATATTAACATTAGCATATTGTCGAAACCCAAATACTAAATACCAAATACCATATACACAAGTCTTCAATTCACATTAAGCAATTCCCTTATTCATCACTTATATAACAGAAACCTAAAACCTAAATACAAAGTGTATTATCACCTTTTGTAATGGTTAAACGATTATTCATTGGAACCATTTACAGTACATATGCCAAACAAAATACTGATTGGTCACACCCAGAGGCATGGCCAATTACCAAGGAAAGCCATTATGCTGGGGCCCTTCTCTCTCAGCTACGGGACTTGGCGTGGGAGAGTGCAGGTACAGGCCATTTTTCTAGCCATCTGATTGGTCGAGAGGTGGTCACATGATGCCAAGTTAGTCAAAATCTGACCTTTATCGAAAGTGGCAAAACATAAGTATCATATTGAAAATACTCAATGTGGCCATACTTGCATTTGTTTTAATAACCTCTCCCCAAAACTAAATACTAAATACCAAATACTAAATAGCAAATACTAAATGGCAAATAGTAAATACTAAATGGCACAAACCAAAATGACTCAAAGTACAATATATGCCAAACAAAATACTGATTGGTCACACCCAGAGGCATGCATGGCCAAGTACCCAGGAAAGCCAAAGGTACACTTGTATTTACTTTACAGGAAAAGGGTTTTGGTATTTAGTATTTGCTATTTGCTATTTGCTATTCAGTATTTACTATTTGCTATTTTGGTTTGGTTTTAATCATAATGAATTCATAGTGAGAAAGGATGGATTTAGAGCAATTTAGATCTTCTTAATACTTTATGGTGGCTTTGGAGCAAAGCAAAATACAATTGCCACTCTATACACGCATCTGATTAGTCAAAACTAGAAACCCATTACAGATCTCTCAATCGAAATTAAATGGGTACAATAGACCAAGAAGAATGTAATAAAACAAACAAAAAACATATGTCACCATGCTTATCTTTAAGTAAATGCCCAACGAAGTGAGTGGCCTTAACTATAGAAGTCTATGGGAATTACCAAAGTTGTCACACTTACATGTCTCTATGAGATTTCATATCCATTAGAGTCCAAACAAAATTAGTCAGGATGTGCCTTGGGACCTCCCCAAAATTTAGAGACCAGGAAAGGTATAGGTTTCTGATGAAACAAAATAACCAAAGCCTCTTGAATGTTTATAAGTGGGTAATTTCAGTACATTCAAGTATAAAATCATTACTTTCTGGCCCTAAAAATTTTTCACCCAGAGGAGTAATATTTTATCCTCTGAGTGGACTTAGGCCCCTACTTATGCCTGATCGTCAGTTTTTAAATTTTGAGAAATTTCATTTTTCTAACCAGGTGGTGCTAGTGGGCAAAGACCAATATACATTTAAATTTGATGTTTCATTGCTATATATGTTTGTTTTAACATTGGCATATGTTATGATTTAACCAATGCTCATGCCTAGAAAATAATTTTTGAAAATCTAAGGAAAGGAAATTTTCACACCAGGGGGTGCTTGTGCAGACACCTCTTATCCCTTTAATTAGGTTGGGGCTACCCCGAAAAACGGCCCATCCCGTTATATCAGTATGTCCTGATTTACTCTCCTGAAATAACGGGACGTCCTGCCTTAAGTTAAAGAGAAGTTTCAAATGATACCAAGCATGTAAGATAATTACCAAGGAAGTCACAAGCTGTTGAACTGTAGTTCTCCCAAAAATGGCAAAAACCCAGATTATTGAGTATTAATTTTATTTAAATATTCAGTAATAAAGTGAAATTTTCTCCATGAATTATTAATATGCCCTAAAAGCTACAATGTGTATAAATTTTGATCTGGAAAAGGTCATCAATTTTATTTCAGTTTGATCTGATAATATCCCCAAGTCATCAAGTTTTCAAATGCAATTTCCACAAAACGCTGTTTCCATGATAACTAAATATCTCATATTTGGTTATATATGGGGGGGGGGGGGGGGGGGTACTTTTCTTATTCCAAATAGAATGTTTTTCAAATGACATAGAATGTTTGAAGTAGGTTACCTGAATCATAGTTGGTTTACGACATTTTTATCCCCGTTTTTCCAAAATCTATCCAAATCTCCCTAAATATTAGCCTTAAATTTTTAGTTAATTGAGCTTAAGAAGTTGTGACCTCGTCAAATTGAAAAATATATCATTAAAGTTTAAGCCCATTTAAATGAATATTTAGGGGTCAATTAACCGAAAAATAAGATATTTCGAGGAGAAAACCTATTTTAGTAAAATGTTATGCCAAGAAAGATTATCTCAATTCCTTTTAATGATTCTGACATATTTTTGGCAAAAATAACGGTTTCCATGGCAACAACTGATCCAAAGTAAGCCAACTTTGTTAATTTTCGTTACCATGGCATCAACAAAAAAAGAATATTTTCTTTTGATTTAAATATCTAAAGATTAAGAACTATTTTTTATAACCTACATCATGTAATTCATTTTATCTGATTTGATCAATTAGAAATAGACATGCTGAAATTTGAAAAATGACAGAAATAACTAATTCTGAACTCTTTGAATAAAAGTCCTAGGCGTTTCCATGGTTTCTGATGTTCTCTACCAAACAAATTACTAAAATATAAATATTTGCAAAACTCTTTCACTTTCAGATAGATATTTTATGATTTCCAAGGGGACAAAAATGATCAAAAAGTACTTTCGCATAATCTGGGATAACGTAAGGCATGGAAGGTGAGGTGGTCAGCAAAATAAAACTTATGATATAAGTTTCAAGTTTGATAATAATATATAGATCTAATATTGTTATCCTGTTATCAATATCACATGAGGCCAAAAATAAATTATTGTTCAGGTATCCCGACCTAACCTAAATTTTTGCAGTTACCCTAATGTTATTTGGGAAATATTTATTATTTTTATCAAAATCCAAAAGAATTGCCCAAAAAATGCATGGAGAACCATAACACAACACAGATGTTCAGGGCATGTGTTATAGATGCTAAAATGTTTTTAGAGGCTATTTGGAATTTTTTTTAAATTTTCAACACTGCCAAATCTCTTTGGTAAGTAAAAGCAAAAATTAAAAAAAAAAAAAAAAAAAAAATCGACTTATCCACCCTTTTCTTTTTTCGACGCATGTTACCTAAACACAACTTCTTTTCTTTTGGCCTGAGGCACAACACTTACATATCCAAGCTTTACTTCTGATAGATTCTGGGAAACTTCGCTGACAATAGCAAACAAGTACTTAATTAATTTTCCAGTAAGTATTGGTACATTTACTGGCAGATATGGTTTGCTAGTAACAGGTATGTGTGTGACACATTCACGTGTCAGCCTCTTAGTATAGTGAACGTAAGGCTTCGGGCTTCAGGGAATGAAAGCCTCTGATTGGACAAAGTGAAGTCGTCTCACGCACGCCGACTTTGAAACATGTGCTCTGAGTCACACGTTGCTCATCCCACAACAGGTATGTAGGCTACCCCGAGGCCCCCACGACGCCAAGTAAAACCAATAAGAGCCTTGTGCCACTCAAATTCTCAGTAAAGAATAGCATATTAGTGTGGTTTGGAAGTGGCAGGACTACTCTTTAAAAAGAAAAAGAAAATAGCCCCATATCCAGAAAAAAAGTCAGGTAGATATGGATTTCCATAAAATCAATTTCAAACCCTGTAAAGCACATTACTTAGATAAGGCCAATTAGTAATGGTTTAAAAATAACCTGGCTGGTGCACCTACCAGTACATATGGCCTACATAGTGGCGAATTTAGAGGGGGGGGGGGGCGCGGCCCCGCCCCCTTTTTTTGTCGAAATTTAGACTGTTTTAATGTAAAATTCGGCCACAAGGTAATTAAAGAAAAAGGTTTACAATAGCTCGTCCCCCCTTTTCAAAATCCTGGATCTGACGCTGTACATTATTTTAAATGGTGCATATTCCGAGCAGAGATTCCCAAAAATTCTGTGTCCAACGGCGTATTTATATGTATGTCTCGGCCGCCAGGTGCACTGGCAAACAACGGGCCATCACATATGAAAAAAGCCTATAATGCAAAAATATTTAGACTCCAATTATATAGGCCTACTCCATATGAGGGTCCTGATTTAGTCAATCACAAAGAGGGAAAGGTGATGATTTAGACCAGAAATAGGAAGGAAGCCATATAAGATAAGACTGTGATTTTGATATGATCGTCCATTAATTGCGAACGCGGCCTGTTAATGGAAACTGGAATATACTCTATTAATCCCTATTAGTAGGCGAGGTGGAGGGGGGGGGGGGGGGTTCTAAGGCGTAAATATATTTACAAATGTAACGTTATAGGGGCCTATACTAAAATGTTTGATGGGAATAGAAAATGTGCTATCTGACTCCATGTTACCTTGTAGGCATATTTATCTTCTTAAATGTTGTTGCCACCTTACTAAATGGTCTTTCAAGTGGATCTCTTGAAACACTTGACAAGAAAGGAAACTAGTGCAGAAAGAAAAACAACTGCGCCCTACGTGGGCTTGCACCCTCGACCCGGGGATAAAGAGGATTAAAGAGTCCCATGCTCTACCAAGTGAGTTAACTGGGCTAGATCTTCTCTTATGTACACCAAATACATCCAATCAGACTCAGCCCTTTTCCAAACAATAATGAGTCAGGATTTTGAGCTACAAGTAGTTGCAAAGTTGGTTCCCCAAATGAGAAATAGGGATTTTGCACCTCAGTGAAGACTTCTTAGTCAAAACTCATTCATTATGCATTGGCTAACAAACAGAAATCCTACGCCCAAGGCCAACGTCATAATGCTATTCAAAACATGTGAATTGGTTACAAATACAAGGCATGGTTTCCACTTGCTTGGAATGGGCAGCCATTTAGATTCCTGCCCGAATATAAGATTTGGCCAGTATGGGGCTCAAACCCACAACACTCGCTTCCAGGATGATATCGAGGTCCATTGTTCTACTCTGAAAAAGTTTACTAACACTGTCAGAAAGAACAACTGTCCAAAGCTGCTTGGCCAATTCAAATGTGTCAATAAAGCCATGCAGATGGTGAAACTCAATACTTTATAGATTTTAACAAAAAATATTTTGTTCGAAACCTAACTGTACAGTGGTTCTGTGGTGTAACGGTTAGCACTCAGGACTCTGAATCCTGCGATCCGAGTTCAAATCTCGGCGGAACCTAAATCTTTTTTGCAAGGACCGATCCTTTTCAGTTGTTATGTTTCTTTACAAAATAACTGGTCATTCCTCCATTATTTTTCATTTCGGACATCAAATTAATTGTACATCATTGGCTTTCTTAACTAAACCCTTGTACTGGATTAGCTCTAAACCTTAAAGCTCACACGAAAAGAGATGTTTCAAAATTCAGATAACAGTTTACTGGCTCCAGTAATGTCTAATTTACTGTTCACTGCGATACAAATTGCCCCAGTACTGAGACAACAGTTCTAAGGTCTATTTTTGTAAGTGCGAAGCCAGACCCACACCTCTAGTGCGAATATGCATGAGGCAAGCCTTAACAGAGCTTGTGACATCAGGGGAGGCATTGAGCCTAATCAGTGCGTGATTCTGAGCCATGTTTAAAAAATCATAACCCTGAAACTGTGGCTTGGAAAATTAAGTAAAAAATCATGGGTACATTTCAAATAATTAATTAATAACTCTGAAAGTTACAAATATTTCTGAAAGATAGTTTTTATAAAGGATGGGCTTTTCTTTTGCCCCTTGCTCATAGTGGTGCACCTATGCCTCACGTGACGTCACGTGCCTTGCATGCATGTGTGACTGGGAGGTATATCTGCTCACAATGCCAGTCGGACTTCTGCATTTAGATTCAGTTTATTCAGATAATTAATAGTAAAGGAACCCAATTTATAGTGTAAGATGGCTTAATAGATAAAGGAGGAGCGTACTACGAGTCAAAAAACGGAATTGCGTGTCTCCTTTAAGTTGTACTGGTGACATGACCCTGACTAACAGGTGCTTCATCAATCCACATCATATGTGGCATAAACGTTGAAATGAACAGTAGTTAGCCCCAACCCATATTTCTAAGACAACTAAATACATGTATTTGGTCTACATTTGGGTAAATAGTACACGAGGGAATGCATCTGTTCACAAGAAGCACGAGCCCGGCCATCTAATAGCCTAGCTACCCAATCGGCGATCCCTGTATCTAGGGTTTGGACTCAATTTTTTATCATAATTTTAAATCAATACAAAATTTTGAAAATTTTCCTGGGCAAACAATAAGGATAGGTGATTTTTTTTTTTGGTAGTTCTTACTGACCTCAAGGTCTAACACTTTGCATATTTACAAGATCACAGATTAATTCTTTTGTGGATCAATTCATGTAACTTTAAAATAACTCTATTTAATTTTCCTGGGTTACCAATTAAAGTTAGGGGATTTAAAAAATTGTGATAATTTTCTGGGTGCTTGGGCTTATGAAAAAGTAGAAACAAACCAACAAATTTCACATGTCAAAACCATGCAAAGTAGTTAGATAAGTAAACTGTATTGGTTGATTTGGTTGTTTCATCTAAGTTATTTTCAGTATACATGTTTACCAAAAGACCATTCACTAGGGTAATTGTTTGTATAAGATAAACAGTGTAAGCATCAGTACAACACCCATGCCCCAGGGGCAACATGTGCCAGATCAATTGCCCCCAAGGGCATCATGTGCTAGATCAATTAACACACATGCCTTCCTAATTGTTGATAAACAGTCTGGGCCTTTGATCTACTGAAACCTGGAAATGCTAACATAAAAGCAGCAAGAACATTTAAATTCACTAACAAAAAAGGCTCATTTATCATGCTTTGAGAAAATAGTTTGTTTCAGTATGCCCAAGTTCAAACGTTGAAGTGTTTTCCAATAGTGCTTTTATGTTTTCAATAAAATTGTACAGTAAACTTTACCTCCGAATTTGGTGACAAAATGACATTACAGACAGCCAATACTGTAGGAAAACCACTGTCCAAAAAGGTCTTTTGTGACATCACAACTGTTGCAAGTGACTTAAGGCCCAGTAAAAGGCTCCCTGAGGATCGCCTTTTAATAATACAACACAGCTCCAATAATAAGGATAGGGCAAGTGACAGAACAAATTGAATACTGTAGATTCAGAAATGTACCTGCATTGATCAATCTTGCCTTTTACATGGACTGTAACCGAAAATGTATAAAGCAGAGACCAAAACACATGTGGGCTATAGTATAGGCCTAATTCAGAACATTGCCATGTAGGCCTATAGTAAGAAGAATCATAACTTCATGATGGGATAACATGCCTGGGTAATCGTATATTACCTTAAATACGACAAAGTTCAATATTCTGGAAAAAAAAAAGGCTCAAATTTCTCCCCGTCATTATAATTTGGCCTAATTTCGCTGCGAGAGATAACTTTAATGACATCTTTGAAATTCTCAATAATCATTTTCCTTAACTTAGGGCTGTTTTCACGATGTCCCCCAACAATTAACATATTTTAAATTTCCCTGCTCTGCTTTTGCGATGCAGCCATGAACTGAATTAAGCGTAGTTGATTTTGAAATAAATAATCCAGCAAGGCTTACGGTCTTCCACGCATGTAGCTAGCATGCTGAACAGCTCATTTGGTGTCGCATAAAATAGTTCAGTGTGGTATCTGTCTATATTCTGATGGCAATTAGAACATGTTTGCATATGATATGGTTTTGGAATTTGTATAGGATCATTTTGGTTAGCGAGACAAATATCACGTGCACAGCGGAAAGCGTATTAATAAGTCAATGTTATAAAAAGCCAATGTTGAACAAGAACAACGTTCAGTTAACAAGGATATAGTAATTTCATGTTATGCAAGGAGACGGCTAAAGATGGATTAAACAACCATAAAATGAACCAGTGTGTCTTTATGTTTTCATGTTTCTTAACGTGGAACACTCCAATTCTTATCTACACCAGTGTCCGAAATTACTGTTTAAATCTATGCACACCGTGGGTGCATAGCCTTTGAAAGTATGCACCCGGTAGCCTTTTCATGCACCCTCATTGATAGAAGGCTATTTATTCTATCAAATATATGTGCATCTGCCGGGTGCATACTTTTCAAAAGCATGCACCCTGCTGCAAAAACATGCATCTTGGGTGCAGGGTGCACCCTTACTTTCGGACACTGTACACAGTTGGATAAAGTCAATGAAACATGGGACATTACAGTGGTACCGAAACACTTTATTCAAGATTACAATGACATTAGTCACTATGTTCTAGAGAAGCAGCAGTGCTAGTTTGTCTATACTGTTTCCAAGATGTATCAATAAAGGGAAAATAGCTTTGATACAAAAACCAATACTGCTCAGGTTTAATGACTCTGAATTCTGTATTATACCAAATGATTTCTTGTTATCAAAAGTGAGTGCAATACATGCACGCTGTACATATTCAATAATGGAAGTCCTTATTCATCCACCAGAACTTGATAAATCGTGGGTATGTACAAGTTGTCTATTATCAATATGAAAGAATCTCATGTATAAAAAAGAGACATCATCTTGTGATAAAGTAGGCTGAATATTACAAAAAAAATAAAATAAATATATTCCTAAAATGATACAAGATATTTGATAATCCTTTCATTTTAAACTTGTGTAATCATAAATAAAATCTGGAATATAAACTACACGTAATGTTTTACAAATAAGTCATGTGATCTTGGCATATGTAGTGACGGGTGATATCAAGCAAACCTTGTCCATCATACCGGAATTTACTTTAAGCATAAAATTTAATGAACATACATAATACAAATATTTATGTATAAATCTCTAACACTGCCTTCAGAGTATGCAAATATTGCATATATGTTTTCTTGGAATAATACGTCGGAACAAACCTCAAATTCAGTTAAAATGTCTCATCCGATACACATTTTACTGACAAAAAACACACATCATTCATCACAAACTTTTCAAATTATTCCGTCATTTTCCCACTTTCGTTGTTTGGCAAGTTAACGTTATCATTGTCAGTGTTACACAATGGAATCCACAATATGGTGTTACGTCTAGAAAATCCTTAAACAACATTCACAAAACAAACTCTAGGAACCATTGGAACGAAGACATGACCGCTGACATCGGCTAACACTGTACAAAACTATATAATATACCAATAGAAATCCTGACGTTACGAAACAGCACCTTCAATAAATACGAGTTGTGTGTGTTATAACCATAGAACCAGTCGCTCCGTTCGACAGTACAGCAATGAAAAATCTATGATACTCGAGTTTTACAAAACATTTTGACTAGACTAGGCATACGTTTAAAGCTAACTCTCACTACACGTGTACATGCAGACCATAGTTGATATGATAGGTGTGACTAATATCATTATGTCATCATATGTTACAGTGTAGAACCATCCGCTTGTCTATGAGCTGCTCGCCCATCTCCTCACTGTGCAGACTTGTGTTTATAGGCAACGAGTCGTTGAGGGCACGACTATATACCATCCTTCCGACCTGGCCCTTACAGGCCCAAGATACAGTCTTTACATACATTGTATAAAAACACGTCCCATTCTCGTACAAAAAAATCTTTGACGACCAGTAGAAAAAAAAGTCGCCCGAGAGAGGATCATAATGCTAGCATTGACTTATACAAAGGTTTGGCTATGAGGCTGTAAAATAAGTCGGCGCCGCTGGTTGAGCTACTAGACTATGCTAAGTGTTACTCTTTGTCTGAAACAGCGAGCTGCTCATCGCCACAGAAGGACGACAGACAGAGCTGCTCACTTTACAAACATAAACAGCCCTGAGTTATTGCTCGTAACTACATGGCTTCTCTACTGTTTTCGCAATTTCAAAAAAGATAAAAGTATATTGGCGTTAACGCCGGCAGCAGTCATAAATGAGTAAATGTCTTATCAAATAAAAAAAATACAAAATATGCTAACAGCATGATGCGGCAATCTAAGTAGCTGTTTTCTTTTGGCATTCTTGGTAAATTATTACCCACATAGTATTCAAGCAGGGTTCCTGTTTTATATGTACATTATGCTGACTTCTCAAAATATAAACTGTTCCAACTTATAAAAAACAAAATATTTAAATGTTCGAATACAATAGTTACTGCCATAATCTTTACATTCGTCAATGTCCTTCGGTCAATAAATGCATTTTCTGATTTCTACAAAAGTGAGTTTATAAAACCGACAGAAAAAGGTACAAGTATTTACATGAACACAGACACTGTCTTGATTAATCCTCAGTCAGTGGGATTACTCGTCCACCTGTGACTATTGTGCTTTGCCAAAATCGCGGCGACGATATTGAACCATCCATCTAAGAGCATTGCAAGAGTATGTGGGACAACCCGAAATTCAAGTCGATCGTCTAAACATATAATTCCAACGTACAGATTATTGTTATAGAAAAGTCACTATTTGCAAAAGAAGCGAATCTACATGTCAGAAGGTAACATGTGTTTTGGTATATAAAACAAAAAGTCGGGGGAAAATGCACAATCAATTGTGCATCGACTAGGTAAAAAATCATTGGAAGTTGTTTTTGTCTTGTACGTCCGGCTCCTCCCACATACATCTCACACCACTACTGGCGCCTTTAGTGGCGCGAGTCGATGCTCATTCGCTCCAGGGTGCCCGAGCGGCTCCCTCCAGGGCGCCGGGGCGGGACGCGCGGCGTCCGCACCAGGAACGAATAGGTTGGTTCAAAGTCGTCGCCTCCGTCTAGTCAGATACTAGTCTCTTGGGCTATGACTTTGGCGGAGCTGTCGGAGAAGTAGGACCTGTTGGCCGTGTTAGAGCCTCCAGGTCCAGCGCGCACGCCGTTACTACAGGCGCGGAAGTCACTAGTCTGCTGGCGCCGGTTGCTCACCCGCCCCTTGGAGGAGAGCAGCTTGAAGACCTTCTTGTTGAGGACAAAGGCGAAGCAGATGAAGACTCCCTGGAAGGCGTTGAAGCCGATGAATAAATACCAGAAGACGTCCATCTCCATGAGCAGGGCGAGGAAGGCGAACACCCAGGTGAGGCCCATGACGAGGGACAGCTTGATGTAGACCAGCAGCCGGCAGCGGTCCTTGCCCCTGTTGGCCACCTCGGCCATCTGCGAGATGCGGCAGATGTTGATGACGGCGGCGAAGTAGAAGACGATGTTGGTGAGCAGCAGGATGGCCAGGGGCAGCGCGAAGAGGAAGAGCAGCGCGTACTTCTGCACGATCCAGCAGCTGCCCTTGCCGTAGTGCGGCAGGTAGATGTCGTCGACGCCGTCGAACAACTTGAAGTCTAGCACCAGGGCGGCGGCCACGATGGCGGCCGGCATGAACCAGGCGTAGAAGGAGTAGGCCACAAACCGACACACCCGGCCCCGCTCCGACGACTTGTTGTTGGCGCGGTAGACGAAGGTGCGCCAGATGTCGAAGGCCAGCACGTTCATCCAGAAGAAGGCGGCTAACCAGAAGTAGTGCATGGCGGCGGCCAGTCCCAGACACACCTCGAACATGTCGGAGCGGGGCAGGTGTACGGTGACCAGGAACAGGCTCTGCGCCACGAACAGGGAGAAGGCCAGGCACATGATGTTCTTCCCGGCCATGTTCCGCATGGGCGGCAGCATCAGGTAGACTATGAACATGATGAGGATGGCCACCAACGACACGAGCACGCTGACGAAGGACACCAAGTCCTGCATGCGGTCGAACTTAAACATGAACATGGTGTGGGTGGCGTTGGGCTCGAGCACCTTGGGCTTCACCTTGGTCTTGGCAGGCGCACAAATGTACAAGAACGGAGCCTGGAAGTCGTAATCCCTCGGCCCGTACATCCTGCTCAGAGAGTAGACCAGCACTGACCCGTTCTTGAACATTTCGTATTCAGTGTGGTTGAACCGGATACGGCGACAGGCCGCGTGCCCCGGGTCCCCCTCCATGACGTCATCGTCGTCGTCGTGGTGGTTCCGGTTGGGAGGGGTGAAGGGGTCGCGCCCCCTTTTGGTGTCGATGGTCGGCGGCGGGACGAACTCGACGTTGATGCGTCCTCCAGGGGTGTCGACGCCCTGCTCGAAGACGGGCTTTCCTCCAGGGCCGCCGAAGGGGTGCGGGGTGGTGGGGTTGGCGGCCTCAATGACACACTGACCATCCTGTAGGTGACTGTCGGGCGGGCAGTTGAGCAGGCGGCACTGTTTACGGAAAGGGTCGTACATGTGGTTGGCCGGGCACTGCTTGACGTCACTGAACTGAATGGTCACGTGTCGCTCACCACTAACCCCGACCCGCAGGTCTTTGATGGCCGCCCGACCCTCGTTAAAGTCCAGTAATAAAGAAAAGGCCGAGAAATGCTGACCGAAGTCATAACCCCCTGGAGTCCTAGTCGGCGTCCTGCTATCCTCACAAGACAAGTACGTGTCGTTCACATCATTACACTGGGCACAGAACTTATTTTTGAACACCTCCTTCCCGGCGTATACATAGGAGGTTTCCTTCTTGCATTTCTTTTTGATTTTCCTGTTGGTGTTCTTCATGCAGCGCGATATGGCCGACTTACACTTCCTGACGGGGATGGTGGGGTGGGACAGCTTCTTGTGACAGCGGTACCAGTCGTCCGAACTCTCCTGGATGATCTTGTCCATGTAGCCGGTGGGGTCGGCCGTCACGTTGCCATCTGGGGGGTGGTCGCAGTCGATGTCCACATTCCAGAAGGAGAGGTTCTCCTCGCCGGTGCACAGGGCGCAGAAGTAGTTCTTGTAGAGTATCCCCGACTCGACGCCGCTGACGGGCAGCTTGTAGAAGAAGTCGGCGTGGTGGTCGGGCACGTACTCACACTGGCGGATCACCTCCGGGTCGCCGTAGCGCTTGGGGCACGAGTTGACCACGTAGACCTCCACCTCCCGGTCGTACTCCAGGAGGCGCTCACACTCGACCATCTTGGACGTGACCCGCACCCCGCTGTCGCCCACCGGCCGGTCCACCTTGACGTGGTCCTTGCAGCAGTCGTCGAACACCTGGCAGAGGGGGTCGCAGAAACAGTTGACGTCGCGGTAGGTGAGCGAGTCGTGGCCCTCCACCTGACACCTGCTCCTCATCGGGCAGGTCACCTGGGCGTCCACCAGGCCCGGCACGTCGGGGAACAACCTGTCGTTAGGGGAGCTACCCCCTGGAGGAAGGGGACCTGACCCCGGGCTGCCCGAGGCCTCGGGGGGTCCTCCATACCCCGGCTGTGACCAGCGTATATCGGGCAGCACCCCCGGGCCTGGAGAGACGCCAGTGTCCGACGTCTGGCCTATTACAGCGCCCGTACACAGCAGGGCTGATAACACACACGTAGTCAATAGACGCAGATAGAGGCAGAGCGTATCACGGACAGGCGTCATTTTACCAGACTTCATGTAATATACGCGGAGAAAAGAGATGAGCGATGGGTGCTATTTTTGTTGTTGTTTTTCTCCGGCAGGCTTCAGGGACTGGCTGGCATTAGGATCACATTACAGATTGGGATGAGGGCGTAATGCCTCCGACAACATGGTCCGTCTCTCCCCTGCTGCTCCGCCTCCTCGTATCCCTCCTCCTCGGCTACACAGATGGTGAGAGCAGGCAGCCCAGCTATTACCACGGACTGCAGTCTGCCTCCAATCCACGCAGTTCATCTATGACTCACTTGGCAGCAGTGACACAGATAAGAGAGTGGGGATACCTTATGAATCCTCCAGGGTCGGATGGTGGGGAAGTGGTGGGTAAAATGGCTGGCGGGACCTGCTCACTGAATATGACGGGCGCACGCCTGACCCACCTGCTTCTACTAGGTGGGGGAGAAATCCCCCCCCCTGTGTACGCGTCTGCTGCACACACACAGCCGCTCACCACACCAAAATGGCCTTTCCGTCGATGGCTGGCTGTCCTGTAGTAGTGAAGAAAGAACGCCTCCGGGCTTGTGTAAACCCCCGCCGCTCCGTATAAATCCTGCACTGCGGGTTACGATGGCGGCAGATGGAATAAGAAGAAACTAGCTCCTTTTTGGCGGTGGTGTTAGTGGTGGTGTTAGTGCAGGGTGCTGGAGGAGCCAGGCGTCGTCGTCGTGGAGGGTTCAGCAGCCCGCGGGACGGCCGTGCACGTCGGGCTGGCGTGGGGACGTGTGATGCTGCTGGTGCTAGTGGTGCTGCTGGTGTGGAGGGCGTCCAGGCTGCTGGCGGCGGGCGCCGACGACGACGACGACGATGGTTGCAGGCCGCCGTCGATGCTGATGAACCTGGCAAGGTGCTGCAGCTGTGGCCGTGCTGGAGGGCCAACCGAGGGCAAGTGGAGCCCTGCTAGACCTAGCAGCTAGCCTAGCGTGCTAACAGCGGGTGAAACCGGTCTAGTGCTAGTAGTATCCAGCGTCCCCCTCCTCCCGACTGCTACATGTGCGGCGGGCGGGCGGTGGGTGGGAGGGAGGGGTTGGCGGCGGTGGTGGTGGGGGTGGGGGTGATCGCACGCACCACGCCGACTGGTGACTACAGTACCCAGCTGTAGTAGGTCATCACACACACAACGCACACACCGGCTGCTGCTGCTGCTGCCGCTCCTCCTGTAGCGGGGTGGTGGGTGGCGGGTGGCGCTGATGCACGGTGGTGCTGATGGTGGTGGTGGTGGAGGCAGCTGCAGTGGTGGTGCTAGTGGTGGTGGTGGCCGTACCCCTGTGCTCCGGGCAGTCACTGGGTAGTGGTGGCTCGGGGTGGACCCTGTGGTCAGTGGTCAGACGCGCAGACAGTCACGCCGAACTGACCACAGGAAACAAAGACCTCCCGCTCTCCCCTCTGCCAAGTCTTTGTGCTAGCCTTTTCTCAGACCCTTAGCGTCATCAGTACGCCCGCAGTGTAGCCTCAGCTTCCCAATACTACTACTACAACTACTACATTTACTACAAATGAACTGTCTCTCCGGGCTGTCCGTGGCGTTGTTCCCAGTCCCAGTTTACTAACGACTTCCTTCCACTCCCTGTGCACCCAGTCACATGTCGACCGATACATTGATACCCCAGGCCCATGAATTGGTAAAAAGGGGAGGAGAGACTAGAAGAGGCCGGACCCCGGACAGTGCAGGCATCCCCCGGTGTAACCTGAGCCGGGGTAGTTCTGGGGACGTCGGCAGGTTTGGGGGGCCAGGGCAGGATATATTTTATTAAGGGATGAACTCAGGTTCACATCATCCTCACTGCTGCAGTCCTTTTGCAGTAGGAGGAGCCCTCTCTATAATTTACTGGGTCTCTTCAAAAGAGAAGGGAAGATTCTAGGGGCAAGCCCCGGTCCTGACCTGATGGAAAGCAGGGGGCATCTGCAGCTGAGGTCATCATCTCGCGGTTACTCTTAGAAGTCCAGTGACACATTCTTAATTTTTCTTCTGATTTCCAATAGCGACAGGTTATTTCTCGAATCTCAGACTGGCCATGCCAACAATTTAAACTGTGGGACTGTGGACACAAAAAGAAACCCTGGTTTTCATTTTGATCAGATGTGCATGCGACCATTCGTTTTACCGCCCTAGCTGTGGCCTGGTTGTTAAGAGGGAAACTGGCCCTCTCGTGCTAATTTCTCCCGCTGAAGTAGGATTAGGCCCGGCGTACTCAGCCCCTGCCCGGGTCCAAGTGCTCGCGCCGTGCTAGTAGCGCCAGGCGTGAGGGCCCTCTGCTGCTAGGCTTATAATGTGCTGCGGCCGCCGCAGCTGCTGACAGGAGGGTGGATAACGGGGTAAGGCCGAGCTGCTCCGAGCTGCTCCCGTGCCAACCCTGCAGGCTGGGCAGCAGCAGAAGCAGCAGCAGGAGAGCAGCCCCAGCACGCCAAGCCCACAAGGGGCTGGTGCTAGGTTGAGGCGAGCCGGCCGTCGGGCCCAGGGGCCGCTGCCATCCGTTACTTAGCGCGTGCATCCCGTTACCAACAACCCTCGGGCAGCAGGCCAGCAGTGAGGGGAAGGCCCATCCCCACTGCACGTCCTGCCCCGCCCCCCTCTCCTCCCGACTCTTACAGGTACTGCACACAGGCGTGTCTTTGATCCCTCCCACATTGAGACCACTCCCCGCAGGCGGGCCGGCATTTCTCGCACTATACAGCATGTCAGAAGTAAAAGTCCGCTGTTTACACAGAACATATACCACCCGGAATGTTAGGGGTTAGGAAAACAACCTGAGTCTTATATTTCATCACCTCCCACCATTAGCCCCCTAAACTTGTATCTTTCTATTTACTCACAAATAAACTCACCGTTAAAAATAACGTGAATCTCACCAAAATGGTTGCAAAAGAAAGAAATTATCACTAACCTATACAGTTTATACTTTAAAAAGCTACATCAAAGAGGTTCTGTTTATCCGCCAACAACCTGAAGAGGTACGCGAGTAGCATGTAGGTAAAGTACCCCACACAGTCACTCCATGGTTTGTTTACATCTTACAGTTTACGTGTAATGCTCTCTCTTGAGAGAGTCAAACCAGCAGTGGCAAATTATCCTAGTTATAACCCCATCTGTCCACGTCAATACAGAAACCACTCATACCGGAGGTTTTCTCTCTTACCCCTAAACCAATACTAGGTCAACATTTGCTTCAAATATGACTTGGCTTCAAGTTTTAGTTGTACCCATGTGAATCATCCTGTAGTTGGATGTTTTCCCATTTTCCCAGGCAGGGGCTGGAGGAGGCGGTGTTGGTGCGGTGGGTGCTAACAGCCACCAGTTGTGACCTTTATCATCCCCTCCTCCTGGGCTATACAAGTGAACACCAGCACTAACCCCACTTTATTTATACAAGCTGAATGTCTGGGGCTACACACCAACTTGCTTATTGGCCCACTGCGTTCAAGTTCGACTTTTCTCGTACAAACTTGACCATTTATTTATAAACTGCACGATATAAAGAAATGAGAGCAGTAAGTGTTAGAAATAGATGAGCCTTGCTTAAGAAAACTTAAACAAACGGACACATCGATTTCAACATATCGTTAATATTTATGAGAAGTTGATCTGTCTGTTTATATTGCACTATTACATAACACATTAATGAACCTCCATTATGTTTTCATTGACTGCTTTCGGGATTGGGCCTTTTTAAAACATACACCTTCAATCCAAAACAACACCTATTTCTACTGCACAATACATAACACTTGGGTTACCGCCTGAGTAGCACAGATTTAAGTTCTACTGCCTGACCACATCCATATAACACCAGATTCAGTCCCCGTCAAGCCCAAGACTTTGTCTACAACTGTCCGCTATGCACTTAGAAGTGTCAGGGAAAGAGAACAGATGAGACCGGGGCTCTGGGTGCTGTTATCTGGACGAGCTAGTGTTTAGACTGAACGAGCAGCTCACGAGCAACTCGCAGCTTCTGGGAGTTCTCACGGCCCCAATCAGCCCCTGGCCCAGACCCAACGTGGCCGCCTTCCCCTCGCCGCCCGTTTACGGTTTAAATCAGGCCTCAACTACATTTTTTTTTTCCGTAGGCCTAGGCTATTTAATTTAGCCAAAATTATCAGTTTCAACAGACAAATCTAGAGCAGAAGTGATTTAAAAATACGTTATCAGTTTCAATGTTATGGAAACGTTTCAATTGGTAAAGGAAATCAGGTTTTTGTGGACGGTCTTAGAATCAAATTACAATCGAATGCATTTGATACAGTTTTTCTGATTGCCTGCCTGCCAAAACTTGTGAACAATGGTTAGACCGTTATGCCAAAACTGTAGGACCTCATAGCTCGGCCACAGGTTTGACAAGTTACAGGTCACGAGCTTTTTACACTTGCTGGGTAGCGAGTGGGATGTACGGGACAGCTTTCTCTCTCTCCACATTCCTTGGGGCTGAAGTCATGTTTGGCCACACATTTAACTCATTCTTCCTTTATTCGGTTTCTAAAAAAAAGTAGACCCTTCAAAGCAAAGCCCTAGCTTCAATTGGGTATCTTGTGATCAAACAATTCTGCATTAACCCGAAAACACACATCTTCCGTCGTGTAGAAGTATTTAAAGTTTGCTAATCTTATTTTTCCTAGCTAAACGCGTGGACTTGATACTGTGCACGTACTGTTGGGTACATATTTGTGTGATAAAAATATAGACAATCCACATTAATTTTAAATTCTTCAGGGTGCCTGATTCGTGATGAAACAAACACCACGACCCTAGAACAGGTTGTTACAATTAGATGTGTCTATTTGGGAAACAAATCCATCTCCTTTCAAGTCTGTATTAGCACATGTGTAACGTGCTCTCATCACAAGGTGTGAGAGAGGCAAGAATTCGAAAGTACCACAAAACATGGTCAAACTTCCGTCCAGGATGCACAATTAGTTCCAGGCGTATTCCTGGAATTTCCTGGTGAGGTTGGCAGAGGTTAGCACCAGGAACAGCTAATCTAAACAATGACAGGAATTACAGGGTGGGAAATTCCATCAGCGTGGGATTAATTAAGGCTGGAAAAGGCCCATACTTCATCAGCCAAACTAGTTATGAGTAGACGTAAGGAAGCGGGCGGGGACAGGATCTAACAGGATCCGACTAACGATGGGATAACGATCGACGGCCCTGTCAAAAAAAGACCAACATGAAAGTTGTCGGCGACCTGTCATTAGGACCCCCTGTGCCTTTAACTGTGCATCTAAAGACCTGCTGTTATTGTCATCTTTAGCTGGGCACGCCGAGTTACTCTAGTGAAGAGTGATCGGCGATTACAATAGTAAATCAACAGCTCATACGACAAGGGACAGTCTCGTAAAAGGTCTTTACACTGTTTTGGATATAAAATGTTTCCACACCGTGCAAGTCCATCCCCGACTCTGAAACGATGAGATTTTTTCGGTCCCAACTTTTTTTTCTCTTTTTTTTTATCAGCCACCCTGCTCCAGATATCTAACCTCAAATCTCAGACCCAAACAAAAACCGCTTCAAGAAAAACATCTCCATCATGACCTCTACCCCTGAGGGCCCGTCGCCTTTCACCCCCACTCACAGGTCGCAGTTTAACCCTTGGTAATTAGCGTGCCTACCCAGGTTGGTAGGGGACAAGTGCTCTCTGGCCTTTTGGGGTCGTGGGGTGACGCCGCACCCCCCTGCTCTGATTTAGGGCACCATATGGCGGCCGGTCACGTGGTGCGAGCAGATCCACTCTCACTCTCCAGTCCTAGACACAGGCAGCGCGAGTTTCTCGACCCTCAAGCAGGTCACCAGAGCGGGCAGGATCTGCTGGGAGAGTGGAATCCGGAGTAAAACCCCGACTGTCTAATCCGGGCTACTACTGACCTACTTTATTGACCTTCCCATGGAGGTGCCAGGCCAGATGGCAGACCCTAATGCGGCGGGATAAGCCCGGATTAGACCGTTAAGGTGTGGTCTAATTTATGTATTCTCTATGTTTACATCCTCCTGTCAATTTGGAACAAATAGTCAGAAGAAATATACGTGCAGTCTGCATTGCTCTTGTTCTCATCGTGTGATCTTTTTTTGGTATGGGGTACTGAATTGAAATAAAAAGATAAGTGAAAGTGAGCAACTCTAAAGCGGGAGGGCGGGGCGTTTCGGTTGATAAGTTATCAGTGGTTGCCATGGTAACGGTCAGGCGTCGGACAGATGTCTTGGGGGTGGGTTCGTTTGATCACACCTGGAGTTGCCTCACCTGCCAGGTATGACGACCCCAGGCTGTGGAACAAATCACTGATCAGCTTCACAGCGCAGCCAACGTTTCTATTACTTTCCCAGTCTTTCACTTGACTTACAGGACCGAAACAGAAGGCCCCCAACCAGTATTTTAGGGGGGGGGGGGGAGGAATGTGTCTATTGAGAACGGAGAACTTGACGTTGAATACAGAAAGTTCAGTTAAGCTGTCTTGAAAACTTTCATTGCAATGTTAGAAAAAAAAGAAGTTTGAATTGTGTTTATTATTAGAATTATCGGTCATTAAGGAGGGTTTCTCGCGATATTTCTATAGTGCGACCCCGCCCCCCTAGTGTACGAAAGTCAACTTGCAAGAACTGACTTGGTCTATATATTAAATTGATTAATAAAAAAAAAAAGTTAACAGCTCTTGTCCTAAACGCAAAACGCTCATGTAAACTTTCAGATCGGTAGGCCCACCCCTCCTGCCACTTCCACTCACCGGGGTCCGGCTTACATGAGCGTTATGATTACTCCTCCAGGGTTCTGTGCCAACTATTTATTACCTGCTTCAAAAAGGGCAGGTACCCAGGCGCGACCTGTCGGCGGCGGCCAGTTCTGACTCAGTGGTGCTCCCGGACCAGGACCACAGGGGTCCGGGTAGACAGGCCTCAGAACAAGAGCTGCTCCCGCTTATTATAGATGTAAGGGGGGAGTATAGGGGTTGTTTCACCGGCACTAAGAGCAAACCAAGTAGATAAGAGGCCACAACTACCTTGTGATAAATGTCAAGGTGCTGCGCCATAACATTTATGCACCCGGAGTTCACCTGGAAATACGCACAAACACTGGGGTAGGGATATTATAGCACGGCTAGTGTCGTATATATATTCAGTGACGGACCCAAATATTGATGAAAAAATTGGGGTAATTTACATGTTGTAACACTTTGCAGTCTTAACATTAGGAGATCGGAATGTGGCCCCCGCCCCGACCCCCAACCCAAAGAGGCTCTGAGCGTTCCTATGATTATTTACACTAATGAGTGCTCAATGGCATGCTAAGCTTATTAGATTCTAAAGTCACAATGGTATTCTTTTACTTTATACCATTCTTGAATGCCTACTCTTCCCATTCTTGGATATCATAGCAATAGGCCAACTGGCCTACCTGGGCCCTACCTGGGCACACCTGGAAGGTATTTACCTGGTGGTTACAGAGAGAGTGAGCTACGATAACGTCAGGTCGATATATTATAGTACCTTCAACGTACATTTTTCTACTAACGAATACTTTTGTACTCAGCATTATCCTGCGTCTGTGAGCCGTTAATTACAGAGGTGCCAAGATGAGGGAGGCAGTATGCAGGAGATCTAGGTTGGGGCCCTTGATGGGGGGGGGGGGGGGTCCTAATTCTCATGATGAACTTAAGAAATGGCAATAATGCCTGTCATCTAAGTCCCATGTCACCTCTAAGAATCCATATCCGATGTCGAATTTAAAGAGTAGGATATATCTTGTCATTATTATCACTGAGCCTCATATCATAGGTCGAAATTAAGAAATGACCATTTCGCCGTGTCAGATTTAATGGTCTAGTGCCCCAGGTTGGGCATTAAGGGATGGATGGGCACAGGTTTCCAACCAGGAGCTGCCCCTATCTGGGACGGAGACGAGGCCCCACAGGTGCTAACTGTCTGTCTGCCTTCACTTTCTCCACATGTTACTTTTTGAATTGTAAGGTAGTTGGCAACCAAACTTATGCTTGAAGACTGCAAGGTTGGGGAACTAGTTTATGATGTTTAAAAAAATCACCACGTGTTCTTGGGAACATTCATCAACATAATGTATAAAGAAAGCGTCTATATACACAAAGATAACAATAATATACATTGAAACCATTTTAAGCGCTTGAACAAATCAGGTAAACATAAGACATGTTTTAACGTTGGATGCTCACATGAAGTGCACCTTTAAATATATTTCTGATAAAGAGTCTTGGGATAGAAAATCCCCTAGATAATGCTGTCATCTTCATAGGGTAAATAATATACAAATCATACTAAACGGAAGCAACGACAAAACATACAACAAGATAAACGATAATATGTGCACTGGTACTTATGAAGACAATATCACCAACACCCTACCTTATTTCAGAGTCAGGGCTTTCGCAGTGTACCAGTGGACTCTGAGCATCATTTTTCAATGACCTTTCGAGATCTATAACCTGTCCATGTCTTTCTATGATTTTACAAGTATGTTTTCGAAATTGTATTAAACTTAGCTCGATGCAAATCGCCTGTTGCAGTATTTTATGGAATTCGAAAGAAAGAAAAACATAATTCTGAACTAATGACAGATTTATTGCTAGATTCTAGTCAAAAGGTGCAACAAAGAATGTCTGGCGACTTGTAACCGGGTTTTCCAGTCATCGTGGGAACTGCTAGGCCTTGACAGTATTAGGGAATAAAGATTTTTAAAAAAAGGTCAGCTGTGTCGTGTTATATGTTCAATTCATAAGAATTACAGGCTCAATCAATCAAATAATCATTGCGTTTATCGAAATCTGGTACAGTACACAGCTTGCTTATGTGGCGGTCCAAAAGTCAAAGAAAAAGAAGAAAACTTATTTGGATTTGTTTCGGTGTTCATTGTGTTAAGCTTTGCAAACATCTAAAATACTGATTCTCCCCGATATGATAATCCCTGTATATATGATATTTCATAGTACATAATACTATCAAACAAATATTCGAGTACAAGCAAATGATAACAAAAACAACATCTCATACATACATCCTCGTATTTCAAATTGTTTAGCGGCCACTGCACATATAAATATAATAAAACGAAATTATTTTTTTCAAGAGTTAATTCAAATTGTTCTAAACACATTGGCCCGACCATCAATTACATTGTTTTTTTCAATTCAGATCTCCCCTTGACGTTGGCATTCGAATTAATACGGTAAATCATTTTTTTCTAAATCTTTTTACACCAACAGATTTCCTTAGATTTGTATATATAATTAATGGCAGGACATATACAACATAATTCTTAATTAAGGGATCCTTAGCGATGCTGATAAACATGATGAACTCTGCTTTATCAACTTTTTAAACCTTTCTCTAAGGGCAAAGCTGCACTACCGTCATGCTTATAGAGGTTTTCTAGGAAGGTCATCGAGTTTGGATCGGGAAGCAGCTGAACAAGCCTTCCTAATACCAGTTAAGCAGTAACAACGTATTTTCCCTTCCGTCCCCAGAGTCTATTATGTAGAAACTTACTGCAGGTCTATGTACCAAGATTCCTTATCAAAACATCGTGGTCAAAGTGTGCGATTCGCATTACACAAGTGCAGGTACACTGGTTCCCCGTGGTAATGCATATACACAGGGGCGGGAACCAGCCTAAAGTACAGGCAGTAGGCGGTGGATACACTGCTGCACTCTGGTGGCTATACGGGGAATCATTCACTACAAAATGTGACTTAATCGTTCACATATTTCGCTAGAAAAATACAACTTAATTCTAAACATATATTACGTAAGGTTGAAGATAGACATCTTTACAACGTTTATGGACTCTTTTACGATACAGACGATTGTTCGTTCTCCCTTTTTCAACTAATGCTCTTCACATTCATGCACTCGATCTTCCATGAGAAGGCTACCATAAAACGTTACTAACAAAGACTTTTTTCAACTTTTTGTTTATTACCAGTATATGTTATATGTACACGGCTAGCGATTCACATAAAAATAAATGCAATGACGACGTATATCTTACTCCAGAAGGCAGGTTGACGACTGACTCTGCCATACTACATCCATTCAGAAATACCACAATCAGTTTGTCTCTCTTTACAACAGTAAACCATACATCCCTAACCCCGGGGTGGCATTCCACCCTTCTGTCCCCCACGACCACGCCCCCCGTAGCCTCCTCTGTTGGGTCCCCCTCCCCGTCCGGACCAGCCCGACTTCTGTCCTCCCCCGCCCCGGGCCCCACCCCTCCGGCCGGCCGAGCCCCCACGGCCCGGTCCGCCTCCCCTCGACCCCCGGCCCCGCCCCCGGCCTCCTGACTGGCCCCCCTTGGACAGCGGCGGGGACTTGGGTCTGAGCCGTTCAATCTCCTCCGTACACCCTGTGAGGTGGCCCTGTTGGTCCTTGAAGTGGCTGGAGCCGGAGGAGGCCTCCGGGTCGAAGTTACTGCTGGTCAGGTCGGGCCCGATGGTCAGCCAACCGGGCCGGATCGTACTGTCCCGCCCGAACAGGTGCAGGCGCCGCCGGCCCAGGCAGAAGTGCTCGATGATGTGGAAGATCTCGACGGGCTTCTCGGGGCTGCCGTAAGGCTTGTCCTCGTCAATGATCAGGTCTATGTCCACGTTGGCGTGAATGAAGTCGCCGTCCGTGCTACGTTTTACCGTGCCCTTAATTCCCATCAGACAATGCTCCTGTGACCAAGTCAATGAAAATGATTTACTTTTATGGGCATAATTTTTACAGAAAATTATAAAAATCATTCTCGGTATAATAGAACGTTAACGGTGTTATATTCAAACACCATAATTGAAATTATCGGATTGACACAAACCTTAATCCTACTCGGAAGATAATCTATATCCTAAGAATTATTAGATATTAATCGTAATATTCATTGCTATGGATAGAACCAGAGCCATTTATCTAAATCACATATCGTACCTTTGTTCTCTGGAAGACAGACTTGGGTTCTAGGTTCTTGTTGTGACCCGGGTTCTTGATGTTGGTTTTGATCCAACAGATGTCTTCACAACGTCGGAAGCCCCACTTCTTCAGACACTGTAGACGAAACAAATTATTTTCATCAACCATATGGCGATCATATGGTATCAAGTTTGCAAATGTCCTCAGAAAATACTTTGTAATTAATAAATCTACAAATGTCAGGTTAAAAACCCCGTCCCTCTTACAACATGATATCATTATGTATACTAGCCCTTTACAAAGTCCTTACACTTGTATCAACGTGGATAATCTTTTACATATGCAATTATGATAATTAGTCAACATTGTTAACGCAAATGATAGCCATAAAACCGTTATGCTTACTCTACGGGCAGCGTCCAAACCATCACTGGATCCACACCAGATCCATAGGAAGGATCGGGGCGCGGCGATCTTCTCTATTTCCAGTGCCTCCACCTACATGAATAATACATGGTCATAAATACAGCCAGGAGTACAGAATATATCAGCTAGCGGAGAGCGACAAATGATTACTATTTCAGTTTGCAGAAATACACAGCTCCATAACAGTAATCTATTCAATTCTGATGAATATAATAGTATACGAATTCTGCTATCCTTAAGTAGCGCTCATGGAATCCACACAGAATATGTACTTTAAGAGACCCACTTTACTGGCATATTCGTGGTCAAAAATACCCTTATGCTCTATCATACCACGTTTCTCTTGGAATCTCACCATGTCCCAGCTCCAGTACTTGTCGCGACTGATGCCCTGTGTTCGCTGATACTCCTCCAGGGGCGGCTCCACCAGGATTACGTCGAACTTATGCTCAAGTTCTCGCAATTCGAATTGCTCTAGGTCAGTCTTTAGGTACCTGGACAACAACAGTAGAGGGTAAGGGTCCTTAAACAGCATTCAAAGAACTCGTTAGAGACTAATACTATTACACTAACCATGTTCATTGTACAGGGATTGAATTCCATTCATATTTTGCCCCAATTTTAACAATTTCTCGAATTTTCCGAACATATCTTCCAGCATTAGAATATATGAAATTGTTTGTGTACCGGTATTCTCAAATTTGAGGTTGATATATCTACGTTCATTGAGGCTGCTAAAAAGTCCCATACCCACTAAGCGACTTTTACAGTCTGCCGATGGATCGGCACTAAAATCGGCCGACTCTTGTGTTTGTTTGTTTGTTTGTTGGGGTAGTTTGTTTTACGCCACAAGGCGGTGACCGAATATATGATATGGTTTAGGAGAAACCCACCACCTGGTGCAATACCCTACTCGTTGCGAAGAGTGGCAAGGGGTCTTTTGTGTGCAATGTCCCATAGAAAGGACACCGACTCTTATGATTACCTGTGCACTTTTAATCTGAATTGGTGCTAAGGTCAGTCGATTCTACCCCAAGAATTGACCGATTTCAGCACTGATCCATTGGCTGACTAAGTGAAACTGTTCTAGTGGGTATGGGGCTTTATATATCATTACAGCAAATGAGAACATACAATATTTTATTAAAAAGCAAAAGCCTCAGTTTACTTACATTGGTGGCGCATTAGTTTCTTGGATCAAGTTATCCTTGAGGCGGATAAGCTCTCTGAGTTTAGGGTACTCTTCGAAGCGATTTGCAAGACCTGAAACATACTTGAAAATTTATTACATTGTCAAATAATTATCAAAAACATCGAGAAAAAATCAGAAAGTCAAGCATAATCAGAATTGACCTTGTTTATATCAATGGTAATTACATTTCGATTAGCAGTATTCAAAGACTGGCTTATTTAGTCACGGTCTGAAGTTAATGAAGGCCCACTGACCATATCCCCTCATTTCGGAACCAGAGAAAACAACTATTTGCCTTCAGTGCACAGACTGGAATGCCATGTAAAAAATAGTATAATAATTATTTGCCTTCAGCCCTGCATTTACATTAAATGAACAATTAAAATGGTGATCTTACCGACGTCATGAATGAAATTCTGTGGCCGTTCTCCAGTGTCTACAAAATGCTGACAGTAGTCGTTGTGAGGATTCTCACTCTGTGTCCCCTGAGAGAAAAAAGGATTTTTTTGTATTCGTTAGTTTCTCTAGTAACTATCATAGTACTTGCTAATTCACGTACACCTTACACATAGGTTTTCATCCAATCTTAACATTATTTGATTACAGCCAGCAAATGAAGCCTTACATGCACATTTTGTATGTAATTATTATTTGCGTCGAAAAAATATCTTTCTGAAATTTAATGCATAGTGAGTGTGCACTATACCTTGAGAAAGGCACTGGAATCAGTGTACACTTCGTCTTCTTCCTCGGCCCACTCTGGTTCAATATTCTGAAACGAAATTATCAGGCACATGATTCAATTATTTACAATTCTGCTGGAAAGAAATGAATACATTTCTTTCTATTTTTGATATAAAGGTACTGTCCGTCACATTGCCAAGATAGTATCAATTTTGAAAACTGAACTACCACAATCATTTGGTGTGGAAAAACTGAACTACAACAATCATTTGGTGTGGAATAATTGTGTCAACAATCGATTTTTTTCCACTCAGTGACTGTTCACTTTTTTTAAGGTAGTAATAACAGAAAATTGACTAAAATTCCAAAATAAAGTAGCTCTCTATTGTTTTCACTTTTTTCTTCTATTGCAAGGAAAAGTAACTTACGGGAGCGATCCACTCCTTTCCAGTACTCGTGTCCAGACCCTCAATCTCCTCATCCTGAACCGTGCTCTTTGTAACTGGACTTGACGAACCTGCTGTTTGTCTAAAATCAACTAAAATTCTTAAGTTTCTCATCTTTAGCCATGAATATCTATAACCTCTTAGTTAAAATCTTGTAAGCGCAATATCTACAAAATAACATTGGACGCATTTTGTATGTACCTACAAATGCCATTCAATTTTTATGATCTTAAAAAGTAATGAATCAAGTCGGTATAAGTGATTTTTATACACCACATCTTGTACAAAATTGGTAAATGGGATATGAATATAAACATTTGTCTTTGTGTTTCTCTTTAATTAAGCAAAGTTTTGAAGACACACCGGACTAACATGTGTTTTCTATAGATTCCTTAGGTTTGACTTTTAAAGAGAGGGGCCAGTGAAATTTCAATTTTGATTGTTTCTCACTTTATATGCTAGATGAAATGCTAATTTAGAAGTATGCCTAGTTTCAATGCCATTGATTGACTCCTTCATATAAAAAACATGGTTTAAAATACAGAAATCTCTTATTCCCCTGATCCTAAGGAAAACACAAGTCTGTGTGTGACGTCACACAAAATGACAGTTATATTCAAATTTTAAAATTCAAAATTCCATGATAACTATATTTTTTCACATTTTCTTTTATAAATCATTTAATTTTGTGATTGTAACCTCTTTAAGACTTATATAGAACATTTAACATATTTCTCGTTGCATTTATTTCAGTTTTATAGTTTTTCAACTGTTCTGCTTGTGACGTCACATACAGATAAATGCCCTGTGCAGGCAGTGTCAGATGCAGACATGGGAAATTCATTTTGATGGAAACAAATGTGAATAAAACAGAAACTATTAGAGATAAAAGCATAGGATTTGGTATGGTTATTCCCTTGATGGTAAAGATCACGGCAGTATACTAATTTATGGTCACTGGCCCCTCCCTTTAAAGATCGTGTGCAAATTGATGTTCATTTTACTAACGATGCTTTCTTCTTTTCAGCTTCAACTTCCTCTTGATCTTCACGACTATACAGAGCTTGTCGAAGGTTGTCTGGGCTTTTGAGTCCAAACTGAAAAATCCAAAGCAAATGTGAATTAAACATAAATCTGCTGTTACTACAAAACAAATCATATGAAATGATCAGGAACCACAAAATTTTGTACAATGAAAATTGGGGGCCTAATTAACTGGATGATTCTGTGATGGGGTCAGTCGATTTCAAGATGATTTGTCACACTGCCAATCAATCTGGAAAGTATGCCCAACGAAGAAATGTCCCTTTCAAGAACGTAAGTACCCTTTCTCAGGTTTCGGGGATAGCTTGCCTATTCTTCGGCAGCATTCACCAGGGCTCTGGCGGCCTAACATCATATTTCATAACTTTGGTCAAAGTGTACTGACCCGGGTGGCCAGTCCATGTTTTGTAGACACTACAGCATGAGCTTTAGAAGCACACGTGCAAGCCATGTTTCACTTTGTCAATAGTGAAATGGAGGACGAGGTACCATACGAAAAGAGCGTGTTTGCTCTCAGTCAGTCAGAGTTCACTGTAATGCTGTGTGAGTAACATCCTGGAAAGGTTGGGCCTGTAAGCTGCAGTCTTGGTTCTGGATAGAGGCATAGAAATCGTGTAAGAGCGCGGGAGCGTTGACTGAATGTGTTTGAGGGGATTCCTACCTCGGGACTGATCATGGTCAATCGAGTTCTTGTCACAAAGCGACTATACACTGGATAATAAACAAACAATATCCTTTCACGCGAGTGTTCATGTCTTACATGATGTGGGAACTATAATTATGTATTGGACGACAGCAGTCGACGAGGAGGAGACTGCGTACGGAGCTAGTTATTATCTATAACCTGATTACAACAATTTACGCACACTACAAATAACAGATAATTAACCTCTATAGTTCAAAAGTTTGGATCTAGGCCTAGTGGTCTTAAAAGATGATCACTGAAGAGCATGTTAACATGTTAGTAATTAAAAATTGTTTGGATGCTATATAGGCTTCATCGAAATGTTTAGAATGTAAGATTACCAAGTAGACATTAGCCTACTGATTACGAGTGCAGTGATGAACGTAGTATATTTTGTTTTCTACTTCATCAAGATCTAGGTCTATGTGCACAACTGAAAATGTAGCTGTAAAATTGGGAACTGGAGGGTGACAGGAGGCTCTAAATCAATGTCGGCATGCTCATGACGCGATATAGCAATCGAGAGGCTGGCTACGTCAGACTAAACCATCTGTCAACCACCCAGTCCTGGTTCGGGGATTATGGGTCTCTCAGCCTCAGTTTTTCACTTTTTGGGAAAAGAAAAGCCTGATCTGGAAATATTGAAGTCAAGACGAAAGGCGAGGTGAGGGAGAAATGTACAACTATTTACCCAAAGCAGTGCACATCGAGGAAAAACACTTGGTGACAAACCTGCTGTGCAAGAAGTTTTCTTCGCTGCTGTGATCTTTCCTTTAGTGCCTTTAGTCTGTCAGAGCCACCAATAGTGCTCTGTGTTGGTGGAGTTTTCTCACTGTCTTCTTTCGCCGCCATTCTGCCGGTTCCTCGCTGGTTGTCTGCTGAACAGGTGCCCGTTAGAATGGGAATGAAAGAAAAGTATGCCAAGTACCAGTTACAGCATGGTGTATTATGACTGGTATGATACCGTAACTTTGTAAAATATTTTAACTCCACTTAAATTTTTACTCATTTTGTCTAATACCATTTCATATATTATGATGTAAAATATATTACTATTACTTTAGTACGAGCTTTAGTCGCACATTAAGCTCATGACTCTTTAATATCTTTAGGACATATATTTCTTTCATGTAGGTGTCTCACTTCCGTTCAAGAAAATCTCGTGTGTGTTGACATTTACCAGCTGAAAATGCCGCGGTTAACTGAGATTTTGATGTACAAAAAGCCCCTAAAAAAGTTTACAAATTACAGATCTGTGCCAGTTTATAGGCAAGTACTACCTGCAGTTCTGAAGGATTCCGTAGCATCGAAGGGAGAAAGAAGGAAAGGTATGTATCGTTCCCCGGGCCGAGGTCGCTGAAGCCCCGACCCCCGTCCCGTCCTTTCCCTGCATTGCACTGTCTGCAGAAGCTAAGTTGAAGTTCGTTGGCTAACACACAAGTTACATAAACCTGCCCATTTTTTTTTCAAGATCTTAGGTATATGAATATTTTATGTTCATTGAATTCAAAGTCAAATCTGTCACAATGCCATCCTAGCAATCAATACAACGTGTCACTTTCAAACTCCACTCTAAATTCTAATAACAATGCCAATGGTCTCCTCATACAATCACCATGTTCAGTAAGCCATTGTTATCTGCTTACAAATACACCAAATTCTTACTTATGCATGCCAGTCTAATCATATGGACTAACGCGCGCCCTGCTGTGGGCGGGCACTCACCTCAGCAGTACAATAGATGTAATAAAACATTTTTTTGGGAAAAAATCTTTCTAAAAACTATCAAAAGGACAGTAAATTGAATATATTCATCTACTGAAGTATTATAGATGCTAGAAGTTGTTGTTGAGGGTGTCTGGAGTAATTTATTAATTTTCTAGAATGACTGAGTATTTGAATTAGCTAGATAACAAAAATTTAAAAAAGTAAAATTAGATCGACCTACCTACCCTGATTTTTTCGACCCATATTATCTGATCACAACAGTTTATTTTTTTTGGCCGAAACGAAAATGTTGAGGCTTTGGCACCTATGGAGAAGGAATTTCTTGTCGATTATAAAGAACCTGGGGCAGTATAGATCTAGTCTACGGCCATAACATTCATTAATGAATACCAGGATAGTGCAAATATCATACTGACAGTGTCCGAAATTAAGGGTGCACCCTGCAACCGGGAACATGATTATGAGGCAGAATGCATGATTTTCAGATGTTTGCACATGGATGGTGCATGTGTTTTCATCAATTTAAATAGCTCTTTATACTAATGTACTCACAGAAATGTCTCAGGGTGCATACTTTTGGAATCTCTGCACCCGGCAGGTGCATAAAATTAACCATAATTTCGGACACTGACTGAGCTAGATATGTTTTCTGTCTGAGTTGGTCTCCTTTGTTCGCCAACTACCTTCTTACTCATTAATTACCTAGCCTACTTATATCGTATCCGATCCAACATGACCTCACTATATATATATATATATATATCATACATATTACCTATCGCCCTTGTGGAGTAAAACTAGCTGAAAAGTTTAACCGTGTGCAGTCTGGTAAAAGAACCCTAAAGGGTTGGCCGGACGTTAAAGTAAACTAACCCAACAAACAAACAAACAAACAAACCTATTTATTAGCCCCATGGCGGAGGAGTAAGATGTTATATAATATGCGTGCCGTAGACTGATGAATATCCAAGTTATTGATTGCAGTAATAATTAATACTATTTTAGCAAATCTGGTGCTGATTCCACTGATCTAATTGTGTATTTCCATCCTTACAGTTGCACCATGTCTTCAAGAGATGTCACAGATGCTTGTGTGCTTAAAGGAGAGTGATTACAGCCAAGTTCTGTGTTCCAAAGAAATCCAGCTTTTCGATAACTGTCAAAAGGAATTCATGGTACGTGCAGCACAATGATTTTATGATATGAGATTTGTTCTACATAGATGCCTGGTTTTGGAAGATACTAAAACTAGAATCGAGTAACTTGTAATGTTTTTTCTACGGGACTTGCTGTCTTTATGAAATCTTTATGAAAAACTCGGTTGTATCCCCTATTATGACAAGATGTATCATCAAAGTAGTCCATACTGCTTTAGTTTTTCCATGAAAATTGAACAAATAGTGGAAATATTTTAGCTGTGACTTGGTATCCGTTGGGTTACATAAAAAATATCAAGCAGACTGGTTGACTTCAATATATGCTCCCATATCTGTGTTGACACATGTCCAATTTCCATATATGATTATTCTTATCCTGGTACTGACCAAAGCCCACTAATTTCTTGACCTGCTTTTATCATCAGGAGGCAAAGAAAAGAAAACAAGAAGCAGAATCCAAGGGAATGATGTCAAGTACAAGCGGCCGACTCAATGGGAAACAACTTAATAAACTTTTAGGACAATATCCTCAGCCAAAGTAATACCGTTTAAATCAATACATTCAGTTCAAATTATGTACATGTACGTGTTAGTATTACGATATTACACTTTTGCTTGACCTATATAAGGTGACCAAGCCAAAGTGCTGTGACTCTTACACATACAATGACTCCTATCAATAAACAACTTGTAAATATAACCAAAACAGCAATGTCTATTATTGTTTGTTTTCTTTGATTTCCCGGAACAAAGCGCAATGGTTCTATCCAGTTCTGGGAAGTCACTGGGTAATGGGCAAAGAATCAGCAGAGACTTGCGGTTGGATTTCAGAGGTGAATCAGTGGAGCTGAGTAGGAATCCAGTGGTAAATGATCAGTACGTCTGATTTATATAAGTGAGCTAGGTAATGTAATCAGTAGCATTTCAGTATACACTGATTAAGGAAGAGTAAGTAATCCATGGGTTTTTTTCCGGGCTTCTTTTAAATTTTACTCCCTTAAACAATTCCACGTGGTTGTAATAATATAGTTCTACTGATCCTAACAGAGGGTTATCTGCCTCTTACTTATAAACTACATATCGATGCCATGACCCGACAGAAAACAATTACTTCTTTGGACATACAGAATTGTTGATCTCGCTAAATTACAATGGCTGCTCGTTATGGTAGCGTGAATAAAAGGAAGTTGACTCACGAACATCTGGTATAAAGATTGGTGTTATTAAAAAAAAATACAGCAGCGGCTATGTTTTGAATGTCTGCAATCCTTTCATGTTGGGCAATATTATATTTAGAAGACCTTCCAAAGCTGGTTAATGAGTTAATTACAAAATCCCACATACTCAGATTCTTGTAAGACATGATTCTAGTAAATTTGCTGGTTTACGTGTGTGAAAAACCCTGAAACCCATTAATTTAGGAACAGTGTTACATATCTTGCCAGTGTTTCTTAAATAATGTATTAAAAGTGCCCCTCCTGCGCTCTCCTTTTTAAAGTCAAGGATGAGCTACTGATGAATATACAAAATGCCACTTATACTTATGGCCTTGGTCATCTTTTAAACCCATTTCATTCCCTAGATGGCGCCAGTGCCGCAGATACAAGGTCCTCTCATTAACTCTCCCCCAGTGGGTGTTCCAGGACTAAAAGTTTTGTTGGTATGGAAATGTGGAGGGGCAGGGCTGGATTCAGAGGGCAGGGGTTCTGCGCCACTCCTTTTTTAAACATTTAAGTGTAAAGTTCTGTTCAACCAGGGGCCATATTTTTGGAACTAATTATATTGGCGGATTTAGAGGGGGGCGCACCCCCCCTTATTTTTGGACCAAATTTAGACTTTTTCAATGTAAAATTTGGCCAAAAAGTAATTAAGGATAACGCCCACAAACTATTGCTTCCCCCTAGTGGTGAAAACTGTAAAATCCCCCTGGGGCATAGGGAAATGTGCTTAAACTTGAGCTAAAATGTTATTCTCCGTAATTGCCAGTCAATTCTGTCGATCCTCCTACCAGTTGGAGTCTGAATTTGCCCCAAACTGTCGAAAACAGCGTAATTCATATAGTGAAAAAGGTGTGGAACAGGTTTGGATCGGGTCTGGAACAGGTGTGGAATGGGTTTGGAATGGGTCTGGATTGGGCCTGGATCAGGTCTGGAATGGGTCTTAAATCAGAGAGATGGAAACCTTTTAAAAAAATCGGGTTTGGATCGGGTCTGGAACTGGTGTGGAATGGGTCTGGATCAGGTCTGGATTGGGTTTGGATCAGGTCTGGATTGGGTCTTGAATCAGAGAGATGGAAACCTTTCCAAAAAAAAATTGGGTCTGGATTGGGTCTGAATCAGGTCTGGAATGGGTCTTGAATCAGAGAGATGGAAACCTTTCCAAAAAAATCGGGTCTGGAATGGGTCTGAATCAGGTCTGGAATGGATCTGGATTAGGTGTGGAACGAGTCTGGATCTGGTCTGGAACAGGTCTGGAATCAGAGAGATGGAAACCTTATCCAAAAAAATCGGGTCTGAAACGGGTCTGGAATGGGCCTAGAACGGGTCTGGATCGGGTCTGGATCGGGTCTGGATCAGGTCTGGAACAGGTCTTGAATCAGAGAGATGGAAACCCCACAAAAAAAAGTCAGGTCTGGAACAGGTCTGGAACGGGTCTGGATCAGGTCTGGAATGGGTCTTGAATCAGAGAGATGGAAACCTTTCCCCATAAAATCGGGTCTGGATCAGGTCTGGAATGGATCTGGATAAGGTCTGGAACGGGTCTGGAATGAGTCTGGAATCAGAGAGATGGAAACCTTACCCAAAAAAATCGGGTCTGGAACAGGCCTGGAACGGGTCTGGATCGGGACTGGAACAGGTCTAGATCGGGTCTGGAATGGGTCTGAATTGGGTCTGAATCAGGTCTGGAATGGGTCCTGAATCAGAGAGATGGAAACCTTTCCCCAAAAAATCGGGTCTAGTATGGGTCTGGAACGAGTCTGGATCGGGTCTGGAATGGGTTTGGAATCAGAGAGATGGAAACCTTACCCAAAAAAATTTGGTCTGGAACAGGTCTGGAACGGATCAGGATTAGGTCTGGATTAGGTCTGGAACGGGTCTGGAACGGGTCTGGAATGGGTCTGGAACGGGTCTGGAATCAGAGAGATGGAATCAGAGAGATGGAAACCTTACCCAAAATAAATTGGGTCTGGAACGGGTCTGGATCGGGACTGGAACAGGTGTAGATCAGGTCTGGATTGGGTCTGAATCAGGTCTGGAATGGGTCTTGAATCAGAGAGATGGAAACCTTTCCCAAAAAAATTGGGTCTAGAATGGGCCTGGAACGGGTCTGGATCGGGACTGGAACAAGTCTGGATCAGGTCTGGAACAGGTCTGGAATCAGAGAGATGGAAACCTCACCAAAAAAAGTTAGGTCTGGAACAGGTCTGGATCAGGTCTGAAACAGGTCTGGAACGGTTCTGGAATCAGAGAGATGGAAACCTTACCCAAAAAAATCGGGTCTGGATCGGGTCTGGAACGGGTCTGGATCAGGTCTGCAATGGGTCTAGATCAGGTCTGGATTGGGTCTGAATCAGTTCTGCATTGGGTCTTGAATCAGAGAGATGGAAACCTTTCCCAAAAAAATTGGGTCTAGAATGGGCCTGGAACGGGTCTGGATCGGGACTGGAACAAGTCTGGATCAGGTCTGGAACAGGTCTGGAATCAGAGAGATGGAAACCTCACCAAAAAAAGTTAGGTCTGGAACAGGTCTGGAATGGGTCTGGATCAGGTCTGAAACAGGTCTGGAACGGTTCTGGAATCAGAGAGATGGAAACCTTACCCAAAAAAATCGGGTCTGGATCGGGTCTGGATCGGGACTGGATCAGGACTGAAACGGGTCTGGAACGGGTCTGGAATGGGTCTGGAACGGGTCTGGATCAGGTCTGCAATGGGTCTGGAATCAGAGAGATGGAAACCTTACCAAAAAGAGTTGGGTCTGAAACAGGTCTGGATCTGGTCTGGAACGGGTCTGGAATCAGAGAGATGGAAACCTTACCAAAAAAGAATTGATAAGACAAAGAGATTTTCGTTTATTTAACCATAGCTTAATTCTAAAGAGTCTAAAAACTCCACCTTGTTCTTTTACCAAATAGGAATATTTCCAATACAATTCTATGTTCACTGCATCAAAACTTCATAAAGTTCAATCTTAGCTTCAAAGCTTCAGTCCCTATCTACCACATCATACGAACTTGGAATACGAACTTTCAAACAACTAAAACTCTTAATCTACCAATACTTCCCCAAACTTTACAGACCCAAAACATCCATTTACCCTTTATGCCAAGAGACCTTGCAAAAAAATCGATAAGACGGAGATTTTGATTTAGTAAACCACAGCTTAAATCTAAAAAGTCGAAGAACCCTACCTTATTCATAGTCTAATCTCTGTTTTGGAACCTTAAACCAAAGTTTGATTGATTCAGGGAATTTTCCTTTGGCCTTACTAACCTTGTTGTGCAAAAAGTGGTGCTTTGTCACTAAACATATTTTTTTCACAAATTTCATCCTTACAAGTTAATTGCTGAGGATATAAAGTAAACTGATGTTCTAACGTGTTAACAAGTTTAGTTGCTTTGAAAACTACCTGGTGATTTATTCTGGGCCTGGAGTAGTCACAATGATTAATTTTGTAAATGCTATGAGTATAACCAGAGAGGCATGCAGTTTCCTTTGCTGGTGACAAGCATGTTTTTGGCCCCAGGGCATTGCAGTAGTGGACATGCTGGCTACAAGATTTAGGAATATTTCTACTTCCAATTCCTTTTCCTGTCAGAAGACAAAAGAAAATTGCATTATTGCAGCCCCAGTGAAGTCTGGGATATCCTGAGGACTGTGGCCATGTTGGATTTTACTGGATCAAGGAAGTTTTGTTGGTTAATACGAAGAATTGAAAATAAATATATGAAATGTGGATAGTGGTTTATGAAAGAAATGTTGATGTACACACTAATTATAGTACAGTTTATTAATATTTTTAACATTATGAATGGCTCAATGCATGCTGGGTATTCAGATCTAATTGACATAATGAATATGTCAATGCCTCAACGCACACTGGATGTTCGGGTCTCACTCAACTGTTTTATTTTCAAATGGGAGTAAGAGGCTGAAGGGGCTAAAGAGCTAACCACCATGGTAACAACCATGGTAACCATCATGGTAACCACAATGGTAATCAAACTGTTAAAGGGCTAACACATGATTACTACCATGATTACCACCATAGTTACATACATAGTTAACACAATGGTGAAGGGTTAAAGAGCTGAAAGGCTAAACCATGGTTACCACCATGGTAACCACCATGGTTACCACCATAATTACCACCATGGTAACCACCATGGTACCCAAAATGCTATAGGGCTAACACATGGTTACCACCATGATTACCACCATGGTAAAGGGCTAAAGGGGTAGAGGGCTAAAGGGCTAACCACCATGGTTGCCCCCATGGTAACCACCATGGTAATCACTATGGTTACCACCATGGATACCACCATGGCTACCACAATGGCAATCACCACGGCAACCACCATGGTAAACAACATGATAACCAACATGGTAACCAAAGTGCTAAAGGGATAACATATGGTCACCACATGGGTACCACCACGGTTACCACCACAGTTACTACCACAGTTACCACCACGGTTACCACCATGGTAACCACTATGGCAACTGCCATGGCAATCACCATGATAATCACTATGGAAATCATGATGGTAACCACCATGCTTACCGAAGTGCTAAAGGGATGCATGGTTACAACCATGGTTACCAGAATGATTACCACCATGGTTACCACCATGGTTACCACCATGATAAAGGGATAAAAGGCTCCGGGGGCATACGGCCAATCACCGTAGTTACCACCATGGTACAACATGGTAACCATCATGTTTATCACCATGGTTACCACCATGGTAACCAACATGGTAACCAACATGATAACCAACATGATAACTAACATGGTAGCCAGCATGGTAACCAAAGTGTTAAAGGGCTAACACATGGTTACCACCAGGATTGCCTCCAAATACCATGGTTAAGGGCTAAAGGGGTAAAGGGCTGAAGGGCTAACCACCACGGTTACCACCACGGTTACCACCACGGTTACCACCACGGTTACCACCACGGTTACCACCACGGTTACCACCACGGTTACCACCACGGTTACCACCACGGTTACCACCACGGTTACCACCACGGTTACCACCACGGTTACCACCACGGTTACCACCATGGTAAAGGGCTAAATGGGTAAAGGGCTAAATGGCTAAATGGCTAATCACCATGGTTACTACCATGGTTATCACCATGGTTACCACTATGGTAACCACTATGGTACCCACTATGGTACCCACTATGGTTATCACCATAGCAACTACCATGGCTACCAACATGGCAACCACCATGTGAATCGAAATGGTAACCAAAATGATAACCACCATGGTAACCATCATGGAAAAAAGTATGGTAACCAACATTGTAACCAAAGTGCTAGAGGGCCAACACATGGTCACCACATGTTTTTTTTTTTTTTTCTTTTTGTGCATAAACTTTTATTCAGTAATAAACATCAGAGTTACCTCTGTTTTTCAGTTCATTACAAACATGAAAAATGAAAAAAGGTGACCTATATAGAGAACAATAAATAATACTAGTGGTCAATACAATTTACACAAAATATCAAAAACAGTCACATGTCTAAGTAATCAAAATGGCTTTGAAGATAAGCACTCACATCTTTTAACAATAACAATCACGTGTCCAGCAAATCAATATAATCCTTATTCATAGACTTTATACATTTCATAAAGACAGGCACCCTTTCTGAATTTTGCAGATCGGCACTCAAATTATATCAATATTTGAGGCTACAGAAGAATGGATTTTTCCTGAAAGACAAATGAATTTAGGATGGAATTACAAAAACTTTCTTATTAAATTGTCTAGTTATACACAAACAGGAGATTTAATAGCCTCAGTCTTCAAACTATGTTTATACATTTGTCTCAAAATTTGTACAATGCGTCTTTGTTCAAGTGAGTTCAATTTACATATGCGGTGAATTTCATTACAACTATATCTATCTGTTAGTTTAATATTCAAACCATGGGTACCACCATAGCAACCACCATAGTAACCACCATAGTAACCATCATGGTTACCACCATTGTTACTACCATAGTCACTAAAATGGCAACTACCATAGTAACCACCATGGTAACCAATGTGGTAACCAACATGGTAACCAATGTGGTTACCAACATGGTAACCAATGTGGTAACCAAAGTGTTAAAGGGCTAACACATGGTTACCACTATGATAACCACCATGGTAACGACCATGGTTACCACCATGGTAACCACCATGGTCACACATGGCCAGAAAATGATAATTAGTAATGAAATGATAAGTAAAAGAACACCAACATAATTGATAATTTTCCTAAAGCCTTTACTCACAAACTTTTTATTCTCATTCATGATCCGGTAGGTGTCCAGAAAATAGTTTAGAATTTCAAATTTCTAAACTTTCAGAAAGTTGCTCTCATTTCTAGTCACTCAACTGAAAACTAAAATTTCTTTCAAATGTTTCTCGTTCTCTGCCCTCAAAAGGTTACTGCTGAATCTCTTAAACTAACCCGTTATCAATTTTATGTGCTAAGATAGGCTCTCTGACTAAAATATATCTGCGATTGGAGAGCAAGGAGATGATGTCACGGGAATGAGGTAAATAAGATACGCAATAAGTACCTGTACTCCTCAGAGTGAAACAATTGGCCTCTGAGGCATCTCCGAAATGTAAGGGCTTAGCGAGCTCGAGTTACAGGGCTGCCAACTGTCCTGATTTGATAAGGACAGTCCTTATTTTTGACCCTTGTCCTTATTGTCCTTATCAGGTGTGAAAATGTCCTTATCAGGCCAGTTACAGCGTATTGAATTTCTTAAGAAAACAGGTTTCTACATAATTCTATGTGATTTGTTATTGCATTACTTTTATCATGCCAAATATGAGATCCAAAATACATATCTAAGTATATATAAGGCTGTCCTTATTTTGGGGAAAACGTCCTGATTTTCGTGATCACTTTTGACATTTTGTCCTTATTAGGGCCGCTTAAATGTTGGCAGGCCTGCGAGTAACATCTGGGTGAGTGAGCACTCGCTGTGGTCCCAACAAACTTTGGAGGCTACAGGACCGACATTGAAGCTCTGGTTGTTGCAAAACGAAGTGATCATGCGGGTTCCTATTGAATGGCCCCTGCGGGCCTTACCCCGACTAACATCAAAACAGCATGCAATGGCTTCGGCCTCCATGGCCTACCTGTT
The DNA here is from genome assembly GCA_936440205.1 of Lepidonotus clava. NCBI lineage: Eukaryota > Metazoa > Annelida > Polychaeta > Phyllodocida > Polynoidae > Lepidonotus > Lepidonotus clava. The sequence continues at coordinate 31,029,005 of OW387135.1, forward strand.
GGCGTTGAGCATAGGTTATTCCCCCGAGTCGTTCGATGATGCAATGAAGATATACCCCACGACCGCACTAGGACCACTGACGCAAGAGATGCCTGGCATCGAAAGACTGGTAAAGGATCATAATGGAACGGTTAGCCTCTGCCAGGTACTCATGAAGAATCGGGATGAGGACCAACTGCAACAGCTCCTCCAGACGTGTAGTGCCATTGGTGAGAGTGAAGGGAGGATCCCTTGGTAGAGCTACCTTGGTTGAGTGAAGAGATGCCGGTACCACCGGGAAATGGAGGAGACGGCTGAGAGCAGAAAAATGATATAATGGAACGAAAAACGGGTACGAAAATGGACCGAAACTTGTAATCGGGTACGAAGGACCAAAAAACCGGGGTAACCGGATGTGACATCAGAATAGTCACGTGGTTGAGATTGACCAATCAGAATTGACTTGTAGACTATAAAAGGGGGCATTTTGGCCCGAAATAAACAGTCCCTTCTTGGTACTCACTGCTTTCACACATCTCTTCTTTAAGATGTCCAATCTTCTAGCTGGCCTGAACTTAAGATATGCAGTAATAACAGTTAATGAGTAAGCAGAACTTGACTAAAAGAACCTAAATTCGAGATTAACTAAGACAGTAACTCAACACACCCAAAGATGGCACGAAAGCCTGAAAGATCGGCCAAGTACGGAAGCCCTCAATAGTAAGCAATCGGCCAAGTGCTGCCAGAACAAAGGTGCCACCTGCTCAGCCACACACTACCAACCTCTAAAAAGGCAAGGGATGACTTGACTTCCCAAGCGGACCGGCTGACCGATACAAAGCCTAGATGCCTGACCCAGGCCCGATCCCTCCTGGCCCGACCCGCAAGGATTCCACCCCCACCGTCCTTTTCGTTCACCCTTGTGCACTCTCCTATTAGGAATCTTTATTTTCCCAATAAAAAACCAGGCCTGGCCCACATCACTCCGGATGACAATCTTTATTCAAACCACAAAACAAGGTAACTAATAATGGCAAAAAATGAAAGCAATGACAACTCTCATTGCCCTAAGAACTGTACCCACAGTGCAGTCCTCCACATTGGTTGTCAACCAACAGTTTCAGCCAATCAGAATTGCTGCTGCGTAGTACCCACAACAAATCTGGTCACCTGACCAAAACAAAAATCAAACAACCACTGGTCATTTGTGGTTGGGTAGCCTTCCTGCCTCGTCTCCAGTCTCCTGACTGCTACCCTATATTCAATTCGCAGTAGAAGCCACCAAGGAGCATCACACAAGGTACGATGAAATCACATACGGCATAAATTAGCTTATACTTTAATTCTTTTGTCTTTGCATCTATGACTACAGAAAATACTTGTGAACATAAAGAAACAAGGAACAGTAATCGTTGAAGTGTCAAAGATTAGCTTTATTTTCCATATGAAGTGCTTTTCTTTACAAAAGTGGTTACATGTGTGATGAACGGCTATTCATCCAAAATACATAGAGGTCAAAATAATAGAAATAAGGTAATAGTAGAAATATATGTAAGAGAACGAAATAGATGTAAAGGAACGAATATGTAATAATGAACGAAAGTATAGAAAGCCTGAAAAAGAGGCACGAATATGTAAAAGAACGAATATGTAAAGAACGAATATGTAAAGAACGAATATGTAAAGAACGAATATGTAAGGAACGAAAACGTAAAGGAACGAAACCCGGAAATATGTAAACCGGAAGTGAAATGTAAACCGGAAACGGAATATATAAACCGGAAGTGACGTCAGTTGTAGGTCACGTGACCGAAAGCAGCCAATCAGGGCTGACCTCTCTAGTATATAAAGGGGCGGTGAGGCCCGAATAAACAGAGTTCTTTAACAGTTCTCCTGGTGTCCAGACGTGTCCTCTTTCCTGAAACAACCGCTAAAGATGAGCCGATCAGAGTAATTAAGCCGAAGTTAGGACAAAACAGTCGAAGTTCGAGATAGGTAGTAGAACACAGGGTAAGGGGCCCGACGGCCCGAAGAACGAGGAACGAGGGAACGGAGTAAGGCACGAAGGCCCGAAGTAGTCCCGGAAACCGAGGCGTAGTATGGTACGAAGACATGGGGAACGGAACGAAGGAGCGAAGTCCGCGGGGACGAGGGCGCGGCATGCTCGGCCCCACGCTACCAAACAATAGGCGACCGTCGGCCCGTCGCCCCCGCGGACCGGAACTCAGGGGTGGACCGCCCGGTCGGGGTGAATGCTGGTCTGGGAGATAGAGCGAGACGAACCCCGGCCGACCCGTACCCCTACCATAATTTCCCTCCCCCGCAGTCCTCCGTTGACATCGAGTGCCGATTCCCGATCGATTCGCTCAGCCCCCCCTCGTGCGCGAGGCACGACTCTAGAAACACATCTCGGTTCTTGGCCCGGATTCCCCGTCCGCCCCGAGACCCGAACAACCCCCACGTTCCTCTGTTGTAAGAATCGGCAACCCCGACTTACCAGAGAACGTCACACTGGTGGCAGCGGTGGTGCTGAAATAGGCACATACGGACTTGTGGATCTTGGGTGTTTCGTCGGTATTGGATACTCATGGCGACCGCGGCAGTCTTCGAGCAGATGGATTCTGACGTCGCCTTCAAGGAAGGTGGGGAGGAGAAAGGAGGTGCGAAAACCGAGACCAAAGGGGAGGACACGACCATCATGGGTAGGCAGTTTAATTTTATGGGAACGTCCACCCCGACGGATGAGCAGAATGTGCGGGCTCAACAACAACAGACCGGCCAGGTAGGAGCGAGTTTGAAGAAGTTCAGTTTACGACCAGAGAAGTATGACGGTAAACCGGATTTCGAGGGATGGATCAACCAGTTTGAGGAGTACGCAACATTGGGACGCTGGACGGCCGAGGAAAAAGCGGCGATGCTTTTTCTCTCGCTGACGGGAACGGCACGAATGTACTTTGTCGGACTCCCGGACAGGGAACGACTCCGTTACTCAGCGAGGGTGGATGCGTTGCGCCGGAGGTTCGGTCAGGAGAAGGACACGTGTAATGCTCTGCAAGAGTTGGCGGGATTGAAACGTGTAAAGAACCAGACAGCGAAGGAGTTGGCTGATAATGCCCGGCGACTGGCATCGAGAGCCTACTTCTCCAACGACTACGCTAGCCAGGAAAAAGCAGCATTACATGCGTTCCAGGCTGCAGTTGGGGAAGACCTTCAGCTGAAGTGTGCAGAGAAAGGATGCAAGACACTAGAGGAGGCGGTAGAGGTGGTAGAAATACAGGAACGATACTCACGCCGCCTCCTGCGGGCAGTGAAGCCCGAGGAGGACGCCAATACACAGATCATGGCCTTAAACGGTAAGTTGGAGGAGATGATGAAAGAATTGGCAGAAGAACGGGAAGCTAGAAGACAAGCAACGGCCCGGAGGGAGGCGTTTAAGAAGCGAAAAGAAGATTTAGAGTGTCATTAATGTCACCAGAAGGGCCATTTCGCGAGAGAGTGTTCTCAGCATCAGGGAAACGGACAGTCGCCGTCGCAGTAAGCGCGGGGCCCCCTTCGGGCGCGGCGAGAGAAGTAGTAGGCATGGGAGAATGTGGACTTTATGTGGCCGGGACGGTGGGAGAGAGTGTCGTCCGTTTTTTGATTGATACCGGATCTATGATCAGTCTGCTGTCGGAACACCTCTGGAGAGAGTGGGGACGAAAATGGGAAGAACTGGATGGATATGAAGGACGTCTCTGCTCGGTGGATGGTAGTCCGTTGCGGTGCTACGGATGCACGAACTTGCCAGTAAAATTGGGAACGCGCGTGTTGAAGTGGACGTTCATGGTGGCAGACATCGGTAGAGATGAAGGGATCCTGGGAAACGACTTCGCGGTGAAATACCGGCTAACAGTTAAGCCCCACGCGAGTGCTATCTTCCTGCCCGCCGAGGGGGAGGGAAAGGGGGAACGAATCCCGGGAGCAGAACAAAGAACGGATGGGATTCGGGCAGTTACCGTCGGAGGACAGGTCGTGCGAATCGAGGAAACGACGGAAATACCCCCACTCCAAGTGACCCGAGTAACAGTAGTAACGAGAATAGACATAGGACAGAGTGGACAGCTGGCTGTCATCACCGGCGCTGGATTACCTATGGGACTGGCGGTGATCCCAGGAACGGTGACATTGGGAGAAGAAAATGAAGTTTGGGTGGACAACCGAGGGACCGAGAGCGCGAAATTGGAAACCGGCGGGGTACTCGGAGAAGCCACCTTCGTACAAGAGGTACGAGGAATAGGAAGTGAAGCAAAAGAACCCCCTGGAGCGCTCGTTGAAATGATAGAGGAGGCTAAGAAAGACCTGACCACGGAGGAAGGCGGAGAACTGGAGAAAGCCATCATGGCCCGGGAACAAATGTTTGCGACCTCGAAACATGAGTTAGGACGGACAGATTTAGTACAACATCGAATTAAAACGGGGGATCAGATGCCGATCAAGCAGAGGGTCAGACGGTATCCGGCCACCAGGAGAGAGGAAGAACGAGCACTGGTGGAGGATATGTTAAATCTAGGGATTATCCAGGAGAGCGGGAGTGCGTGGAGTAGCCCGACCGTTCTAGTCAAAAAGAAGGTCGGAGGAACGAGGTTCTGTATCGACTACCGAAAACTGAACCAGGCTACGAAAGTGGACGCCTATCCGCTCCCACGGATAGAGGACAGCCTCAACACCTTGGGAGGAAGCCTATTCTTTTGCAGTCTGGATCTCGCAAGCGGATATTGGCAGGTGGAGATGGCACCGGAGGACCAAGAAAAAACGGCCTTCGTGACTCAAGGAGGATTGTATGAGTTCAAAGTGATGCCATTCGGGCTAGTGAACGCCCCAGCCACCTTCGAGAGACTGATGGAAAGAATCCTCAGAGGAATCGTGTGGGAGGAGTGTCTGGTATACTTGGATGACATACTGGTCTTTGGACCAACGTTTAAAGTGACTCTGGAAAGATTGGTACGGGTTCTGGACCGATTGAACGCTGCAGGACTGAAGTTAAAGGCGCGAAAATGCAAGCTGTTCCAGAAGAAGATTCCGTTCTTGGGGCACGTTGTCTCATTCAACGGGATCGAACCCGACCCCGAAAAGTGTCGGCAAGTAACCGAGTGGCCGGTCCCTCGGGATCTCCACGAGGTACGAGCCTTCGTGGGATTATGTTCATATTATAGAAGGCATATAAACGGCTTCACGGAATTGGCTGCCCCCTTGTATGAATTGGCAACGAAGGAGGAACCGTTCGTGTGGAGCGCGAGACGACAAGAGGCATTTGATGCGATGAAGAAGGCGCTAACGGAGGCCCCGGTGTTGGGATTCCCGGAGGAAGATGGACAATGGTGGCTTGACACGGACGCCAGTGACGTGGGGACGGGAGCCGTGCTATCACAGGAGCAGAGAGGGGAGGAACGGGTGATAGCTTACACGAGCAAAACCCTGGAGTCAAACGAACGAAAGTATTGCACCACGCGGAAAGAACTGTTGGCGGTGGTGCGAGCTTTGAAGCATTTTCGGTGCTACATCTATGGTCAACGCGTGATAGTCCGGACGGATAATAGCGCGGTCAGTTGGCTGCAGAGAAGTAAGGAACCGATGGGGCAGGCTGCTCGGTGGATTGAGATTATCGACTCGCATGATGTGTCGTTCCAACACCGACCGGGCAGGAAGCATGGGAACGCTGACGTGTTGTCCCGGTATCCGTGCAAACAATGTGGAGAGGAGCACGAGAATACCGAAAAAGTGAGAGTAGTGACGCGGGCCCGGGGGTACGAGCCCGGATGGTCCCCGCAGGAGATGAGAGCAGCGCAGAGGAGGGATCGAGATATAGGGCCGATTGTCGCACGGATGGAAGAGAATGCGGACCGGCCAGGCTGGGAGGCCATATCTCCGGAATCCCGGGAAACAAAGATCCTATGGAGGCAATGGGAACGATTAAGCCTCAGGGATGGCGTGCTGCATCGGAAGTACTGGGAACTGGAAGGACATGGTTGGAGGAACCAGTTGGTCGTTCCCCGAGGGGAACGGGCCAAGTTGGTAAGGGAATACCATGGAGGCGCGGCAGGAGCGCATTTGGGAGTCGCCAGAACGACGGCCCTGTTGGAGCAAGGGTTTTACTGGCCGGGGCTCCGGGAAGACGTGCGGAAGGAATGTCGAGAATGTGATTGCGCGTTGCTGAAAAAGGGACGAGGAAGACGGGAGCCGCTACATCAGTACATAGTGGGGGAGCCGATGGAACGGCTGGCCATGGATGTTTCGGGCCCGTACCCAGTCACCAAACGAGGAAATAAGTATTGCCTGATGGTGGGATGCTATTTCACCAAATGGTTGGAGTGTTTCCCGATCCCGGATCAAAAGGCAACGACAGTGGCGGACAAACTGGTTGAAGAAGTAGTAGCACGGTACGGCGCGTTTCGGGAACTACACTCGGATCAAGGTACGAATTTCGAATCCGAGGTGGTGGCTCAGGTCTGTGCACTATTTGGAATACACAAAACAAGAACGACGCCGTACCACCCCAGGAGTGACGGGTACATAGAATGAAGTTTCCGTACTTTGGGGTGTTGTTTGAAAGCCAGCTGCCGAGCAACAGGCCGGGAATGGGACGAGATGGTCCCGCTCGTGATGATGAGTTATAGAGCAACGCCGCAAGCCAGCACGGGAGTGACACCGAATATGATGATGCTGGGCCGACAGACCATGATGCCGCGACAGGCGATTTATGGGAGACCTCTAGGACCAGAGGAGGAACCCCGACGGGTAGGCGACTATGTGGAAAGCCTGGAGGAAGGGCTAGTCGCGGCCTATCGGGAGGCCCGGACGGGGCTGAAACGAGCCGCCATCCATCAGAAACACGAGTACGATGGGAAGGTGACTCGGCGGGAATACCACGCCGGAGAACTGGTCTGGGTGCACGATACGGTAGTGGATAGGGACAAAGGAACGAAGTTGCGATTTCCATGGATGGGCCCTGCACTGATCGTTAAGGTGCTTGACCGAGGACGGGTGGTAGTACGGAAGAAACGAGGGAAACCGGGGGGGGTAGTCCATGTGGACCGCCTGGAACCCTACCGAGGACACGCTGCGCCAGCCTGGATGGTAGCTGACCAGCAAGGATACGAGGCTGCACAGTAAATGCTTGGGGTGGGGCGCGCTAGGGCACGTAAGGAAACGGGGCACCCCTTTTTGTGATGAAGTCGTTTTCGTGTCTCGATTCCGCAGGTGGAAGAGGACCAAGGGAACGACCAAATCGGCGCTACACAAAAAGGCTTTGGCCAAAAAGGACTGATCAACCTGGGGCCATTGAGTCGGGGCGGTGCGTTGACCACTACAGTAGGAGTGCAGGTCGTTAGGCTGTAGAGATTTGCTACCTAGCTGAAGATTGGTTCTCTTGCGGATGTAATATAGGTGGGAAATGCGGGGTTGGAACGAAAAACGGCGTTCGGGAGCCACGACGGCCCGAATGTCTAAAGTAGTCCCACGGAGCCGCTTTCCGGTCAGTTCGGAGGAACCACAGCGTGGAAAAGATGGTTGGATTACAACAGAAGACAGACCCGGTGGCAAGCTGGTGAAGACTTTTGAAGTAATGCCGACTTGGTAATACCGCTTTACAGCGTCCAGGAGACCGGAGGAGAGTAGATGCGGCACTCTCGGGAACGCCGGAGGAACGAACGGACGGTTGTAAAAGGCGAGGCCTGAAACGAGGACGGGCTTTAAAGTAGGTCGTAAAAGGAGTAAAAGAGGACAAAGAGAACGGGGCGGCGGCGAGGAGATGATAACGTCGAGCCCCTGTGTTCTCCGGGAAGTGTGCGGAAGCACTGTAAGGGCCAAGATGAAAAAGGCAAGAGAAGGCGACGGAGGATGAAAAGACCGAGGACGTCCGGTGGGGCAATAAAAAGCCTAGGAAAAAAACGCGTGGACGGGCGAAGGGCCGCGAGGTAAAAAGCAGGCGGGGCGGTGACCAGCGGCGGGCCCCGGGGACCGGAAAATAGTAGGGGGCGCCACCGTAGAAGTGGATGGTGAGTCTGACGCTAGGGGTCGCTAGTGCAGGCCACGCCCACTTCCGCCTGCGGCGGCTATAAAAGGCAGAGCGCTCGCCGGAGCAGGTCATTCTGGTCAGCCGATCAGGATTCATCAAATCGCAGACGAGCAGACTGAGCTAAGGAGAAGAAAACAAGAGAAAAAGCAGAGAAGCGAGACGAGCAGCATCACCACGAGACAAAAACGGAAACGGCTGACGGGACGAGCTTCAGGATTGGAACGAGCCCCGAAAGCCCGGAAAACGGACACGATGAGCGGACAGTGCTGGGAAGGACATTGTCACGGAAAGGAGTTTAAGCACTTGGTCAAGCATATTAAAGGTCAGCACGATGGATTACGGAAGCAGTACTACATGTGCCCGGTGTGTTCGAATCGAGCCTATTCGACACACCAGGACTGGAAGAAGCACATGACGGACTCACACGAAGGGAACCTGCAGAGGGGGATGCCGAAGCAAGACCCCCTTCTGAGGCTGGAGTATGCTGCGGCGTTCGCCTTGGACCCGAAAGGACGACCGCCGTACACCAGTTTCGCTGCTGGGGATGAAACGGCGGCCCGGGTAGCCAACATGGAACGGGACTACGCGGTGCGCCATCCGGAGGGGTTTCAACCCCCTGAGAGGGCGGTGGATAAGGAGGCACCGGAGAGGCCGCGACGGCATATCCGCGTACCTTACTACCCGAGGGCGTCGAGAGGATCCGAGGACAGCGACGCCGAGCAGCCGGAGCAGGTAGCAACCGAAGAAGGATCAGAGGCCGACAAGGCCGGCGAGGGAGCCCAAGCAGCCAAAGCAGCAGGGAAGGGACCCCTGGCCGAGGTAGCGGAACGATCGACACCCACGCGTCGTACCCCTCGGAGGGCCGCGAAAGGAGTGCGGAAGGAAGCCACCGAGTCGCCGCGAAGCGCGAGCCGAGCCGTGGTCAACCCGAAACCACTCCTGACACCAGACCAAATATCAGGGTTAGTACAGAGCCGAATTAAGAAGTTAAACGCCCAGGGAGAACCAAGGGAACCGAGAGGACGAGGACTCCCGGGCAGAGGAAAAGGACGGACATCCACACCCACCCCGAAGCCGGGTTGCTCAGGAATACCACCGGGGGCTGAGGTGGTGGAATTGGTGAGCTCGTCCGACGACCAACGTCTGAAAGTAAAAGAGGAAGAGGAGCCGCTCGCTTTCAAGAGGCCCCCGACGCAGGGATGCCCGGCGGAGGAGCCGTCGCGAAAGAAGAAGTGGAAAAAGGTCAAGAAAGTCCTGAGAGAATTGGAGGAGGGAACGAGTTCGGACCAGTCGGAGTCAGGCAGGAGTATGTCGGTCCGAAGCGATCGGTCCTTGATTATTGCTGAGTCTAGTAGCACGGGAGAGCTGGGACCATCACAGCCTGAGACCTCGACAGGAGTCAAACGGACCACGGGACTAGAACCACCTTGTAGCGACGCACAATTTACTATGATGACAGTTCATAAGAAATCAGTGATATATGAATCACGACACCCGAGGTACCCCGGATATTTAAAAGGAACAATGAACCGGGAGGGATCGTTCAGGGGTTACCACGAGGCAAGATCCGACCGGGAGCTGGAGGACAGCATTCGGGAAGCACAGGGAGGCCGGCTGGTGGAAAGAGAAGCATTGTACCTAGGGAGGTTTCTACGCGAGATGGCAGAAAGGCAGGGACTCAAACCGTCGGGGCGAGTGGAGAAAGTAAAGTATGTTCGGCATGCGGCCAGACCGGAGGACACGGCGTCGATGGCCTCGACACAGCCGCTGTTCTCTACCCCTACCCCGACGAGAGCGGATTCACCCCTGGAGAAGATGGTATGTAAGCAGCCGATAGTGCCGCCCCCGGGACTGAAACGAATGAGAGACATTACGGTAGCACCAGACACGCCAGAGACACGGGCGGCGGTTGACAACCTGACTCGAGCCAGTTTGGGGAGCTCGTTTTTCGGGTCGCAAGGATCGGAGGAGACCCCGGGACCACCGTCGCCCGAACGTATGGGATCGCCGCCAGGACCGGATACCCCACTCAAGGACGAGGATAAACACGGGCGAGCGCTACAACCACGGGTTGTGATACACAGATTACAAATACCGGCTGCCCAGTCCATGGACGCGGAGGTGGAAGACTCAGAGGACATGGAGTTGGGGCAGGCCGAGACCAGAGGATACGAGCCGGAGAAGCAAGAATTGGACGAGTCGGGAGCGGATTCAGTGTTCGGGTCCATAGGAACGGAGATACCGACGGCAGGACCATCTAAAGAAACACCGAGACTCAAGTTATTACGGACACAGGCCATTCACCAGGTCTTACAGGGACACTTTCCGGTGACGGCGCGAGCGGTACGAGACTGGGACGCGGAAGAGGCCATTCGGGTGCAACTGGTGTGGCCCCCGAAGGAGGTGCGAGGAATGACGGCCAAGACAAGAGCAATGGCTTCGGCGTCTATGGCGTTCCTGATGGCACTAGAAACGGGCCGCAAGCCAGAGACATTTGAAGAAGCGATGGCACAGTTCCCGACGGCGGCATTGGGGCCGTTGACCAGGGAGTTCCCGGGGGTCGACCGGCTAGTTAACGAACACAACCGGACCGTCCAATTGGCTCAGACCCTAGTGATGTACAAAAACGAGGATCAACTGGATGACTTGTTGAAGGCGACAAGAGAGGCGGAAAAACAGAGCGGAATGGTGGATCAGCTTCTCGAGCTCCCCGCTAGGGAGGAGAGACTGTTGCTACCGATCCGACGCCAGGAAGAAGGGTGAAGTAGATGCTGCTCGAGGTCTTGCACGGAAGAAAAACAGCGCGACGGAACCAGAGACGGAAGATGGCGCGTCGCGAGTCGGGTGGGGAGGGATTACGGGGCGTTGGCTCCTCACCCATAGTGTCAAACCCCCAGGGAGAGAACCGGGCCGAGGCGGAGGTACCTGAGCCGCACAGGAGGCCGAAGCCTGGATAAAAGACTCTCCTGGAGACCGCTGGACGGGCCCGAAACTTTACTTAAACTCATCGGGAACGGACTGGCGGGCTCGAACATTCTTATCTTAATTTATTCCTACTAGTTTCTTTATGGGAATCTTCTTGCGGAAGTGAACGAAACCACATGTGTTAGGAGGTGTTGAGTGTAATCAGCGAGCTGGAGGGTCCATGACTGGAACGAACTTACCAAGCCTGCGGGGCGAATACGGAACGGGAGGAGGCGCTAGGAGGAAAGACAAGTTTGTAGCTGTTCCTCTTCTTCCCTGGAGCCCGCTGCGTTGGTTGGGACCGAGCAGGTGGAACGGGATCGTCCGGTCGCGGAAATCAAATGGATAGCGGGCCGGGCGGCCCAGGAGCGAGAGTGAAAGTTGGGAGGCGGAATCGAAGAAAGGAAATCAGAATGGACAGATAGTGTTGTCATTGTAGTCTTTGAGTCGACGGTCGTGCCGGGGTAAATAAGGTACCGGTGGGCCGGCGACTCGCCGCTGGAGGAAAGGCTGGCGCGGGCCAAGACTGAAAACCCTTCTCCCGTGCTGCCTTGAGCGATCTGGGGGCGAGGAGGAGACGACCTCTGTCCTCTAGCGGCACTTCTACTCCCTGCAACTTTGTCTTCTTGATCTCGGATGGATCGATCAGAATGTGGATGAGCCCGGATTCATGTACCATCATCTTCTGAGTTTCCTTGTCTTCAGCCTCTTACCGCATACGAAGAGCGGCAAAATGGAACTTCTCGACCTGAATGCTGGTTTTATCGTGCCAGAGTTGATGCAGCGAGTCGTGAAAGGATTGCGGCGAGTCGTAGATGTCTCCCGGAGGACCAAGGCACGAGCAGGGACGATAACTTAGGGGCCCTGGCTCGTGACCGACCGAAGCAATACATGAACAAAAAACTTATATTAATATCTTACCTGCAGTAACGACAGTGACTGCTTCCATGTCGTACTTCCTGGTATCTTCTTCTCGAGGAACGAAACAAAATAGTCTTTGAAACATATAGGGAAGTAGTCTTTGAAATATACAGGGAGGTGGTGCTTGGAACGTCGGCCGCGGATGCCTTGATAGACGCCTCAAGAGGTCTGCAAAGAGCGACGAGGAGCGATCCTTCTTGGAGTTCGACATCGGATGAGTTCTCTATATATGCTATTTTTTTGAGAATGGGCCCGTTCCGGATCTCAGAGGTTGACGTTGGGTGCAGATCCCAGTTGATGTCGTCCATCTTCACTTTCTACGGCTTCTTCCTCTCCTTCTCACTAATATCTTCAACTTACCAACTTCGAACCGCCGTACCTAGGAGCAGCCCGGAACGGCTCGGAGCTGTTGTCTCGGCGTTCGTCATAGGCATAGTGGCTTCATGCAATGTGACATGGCACCGTGGACGACTGTGGCCTTACTCCAGAATCAAACCAGACCGGATCTTAAACTTACTTCTATTAACGAACTATTTGTTGGTATTACAGTCTCACGAAAATCGTCTAAAAGCATGGTCCTCCGGGAGGACGAAGAGAAAAACTTAGTAAACAGAGCGAGGCCCGAGAGCCTAGGAAACGAACGAGGGCCCGAGTGCCCGAAGCAGGAATCCTCTTCTTAGGAAAATCATCTCATCAGTGGAACGAAGGAGCCTCCCTCTCGCCCCAAAGAGGATTGTCTTCCTGCCGTTGCTTACGGAGGGGGGGAGGGATGAGAGGCACCGGCTCCTGTCATCAAAAGAAACTTCATCAAAATTATCTTCTTAATCGGGTCTCCGTTCCGGTTGTTGTCATGCCACTTGGGCCCGGAACGGTGACGGAAATACTTTACTATGGTGGACTCTCTCCGACATCTCTTTCTGAAATCCTGAAATCTTCGAGTGTGTCGACGCGGTCGAGGACTGAACGTCTTGGTGCTGGGTTAACCACGAGGACATGTGTCGTAAAAGTCAAACTTCAGTTCCTGTACGGAAAACGGACACCTCATCGATAATTAATGATTCTAATCTTCTCAGTCTTACCTTCACCCGGACTCCATCTCAAAGTTTCACTGTGACAAATAGCACGAAACCCGCGACGTCGTCTGCTGAAGCTTCCACTCTAGGCTTTAATGCATGAAGTTAAGTTCCTTTCCACATACAACGCCATCTTCTTCTTTGGGTACCTTGGCCTCTGGCTCGAACATGTTGTCCTTGCCAAACGTGAAAAAGTCACTGGAGGACTCTGAATGCCGAGGCGACCGAGGGTGCGAAGTCCAAAAAGAACATTCTATCTACAAAAACTTCAGTCTTTCTTCTTCAACTCATCCTTAAAATCATCATCATCACCTAAGAGAACGCAGAGAAGAGTAATAGTTACGGAAGAACGAGGGGTCACGACCGACCCATGGCCCCGGGCAGGAGGACCACGACCGGTCCCTCTGTCCTAATGAGGGTAAAAGGCGAGGAAAAACGCGCCGAGGGACTAAGTAAATAGAGCCCAGAAGAGAGGAGCGGGGGCGACGGGGTCACGACCGATCCCCAGTCCCGGGTGGGAGAGCCACGACCGGCTCGCTCATCCTAAAGACGAGAAAAAGAGGAGGTGTAAAACGGGTCCTAATAGATCCAGGATAAGAACTCTGACGAAGATAAAAAGAGACTAGGATATATAAAACGAATTATATGAACTTTCATTAAGAAGAGAGAAAAACGAAGAACGAAAAACGAAGAAAGAAGAGAAATAATAATTAGCCGGATAGGCCCCGGGGGCCCTCCGAAGTAGACCGGGGAGGACAGAGGGTGACACCTCCTCCTCTGCCGATAAGGAGCGTAGGATTGAAATGTTTCTGGTTCTAGAGTATGTTCTGTTGTCGTTGCTGTATGAACTGTTTTGAAATTTTGTAAAACGTGTTTTCCCACCTTTCAAGAAGGTGCGGGAGGGTGTGATGAACGGCTATTCATCCAAAATACATAGAGGTCAAAATAATAGAAATAAGGTAATAGTAGAAATATATGTAAGAGAACGAAATAGATGTAAAGGAACGAATATGTAATAATGAACGAAAGTATAGAAAGCCTGAAAAGAGGCACGAATATGTAAAAGAACGAATATGTAAAGAACGAATATGTAAAGAACGAATATGTAAAGAACGAATATGTAAGGAACGAAAACGTAAAGGAACGAAACCCGGAAATATGTAAACCGGAAGTGAAATGTAAACCGGAAACGGAATATATAAACCGGAAGTGACGTCAGTTGTAGGTCACGTGACCGAAAGCAGCCAATCAGGGCTGACCTCTCTAGTATATAAAGGGGCGGTGAGGCCCGAATAAACAGAGTTCTTTAACAGTTCTCCTGGTGTCCAGACGTGTCCTCTTTCCTGAAACAACCGCTAAAGATGAGCCGATCAGAGTAATTAAGCCGAAGTTAGGACAAAACAGTCGAAGTTCGAGATAGGTAGTAGAACACAGGGTAAGGGGCCCGACGGCCCGAAGAACGAGGAACGAGGGAACGGAGTAAGGCACGAAGGCCCGAAGTAGTCCCGGAAACCGAGGCGTAGTATGGTACGAAGACATGGGGAACGGAACGAAGGAGCGAAGTCCGCGGGGACGAGGGCGCGGCATGCTCGGCCCCACGCTACCAAACAATAGGCGACCGTCGGCCCGTCGCCCCCGCGGACCGGAACTCAGGGGTGGACTGCCCGGTCGGGGTGAATGCTGGTCTGGGAGATAGAGCGAGACGAACCCCGGCCGACCCGTACCCCTACCATAATTTCCCTCCCCCGCAGTCCTCCGTTGACATCGAGTGCCGATTCCCGATCGATTCGCTCAGCCCCCCCTCGTGCGCGAGGCACGACTCTAGAAACACATCTCGGTTCTTGGCCCGGATTCCCCGTCCGCCCCGAGACCCGAACAACCCCCACGTTCCTCTGTTGTAAGAATCGGCAACCCCGACTTACCAGAGAACGTCACACATGTATCAACGTCAATGCAAAATAATTAGGAAGAGGGATTATAATTTATGTAATTACACTTTCGTATCGGACAGAATTGTCCCGTAATCAATTGCAAAACATCAGTGAAAGCAATTCCAACCTATCCTAATAAGTGTTAATCTCAACTATTCAAAACGAATTTTAGAGCAGGGAGATGAGCATCTGAATTGCCGTTCTGACAATGTTATTGTCTAAATCAACATTAAATAAGATATCTATTTGGACTATTTGCATAAACAAAGATAAAATTAAAATCTAATCATGTCTTTTTTATGCAATTAGTCCAAATTGATATCTTATCCGAAATACTACAAATAGAAAATTAGCTGATGAATGAGATTTTAATTGATCTTTTAATTGATTGTTGGAGTGCTAATGCACTCTCAAAATTAATAACATAATGATATAGAATGTATACCTATAAAATTTACTTGTAATAAGTTGTATATATATATGTGAACTTATGTGTATTGTTTCGGATAATTTTCCCAAAATCAACATAGAAATCCACAGGAAAAAAAGTTTATGCAATCTAAACATGCTTTTTGTGGCCGTGGTTACATACTATTATTGCTTATTCAGAAACCCTTAAAGAAATGGACATTACATTCTAATTTTGTATATCTTTCAATAAATAGTTTGAATGTCTGCGTGATAAGATTTAGTACATTCTACTCAAGAACAATATTCATGAAAAATTTGTGTCATTAATTTGCTTTTTTTCACTCTCTCTTTAACTGACTTAATAATGGATTAAGAACAATTAAATTGCCCAATATGAAGTGCCATTCAATATAAGCAAATCCCCACTCAATAAGCCCATCCCACATAGGGGATTTCCAGGGTTGGACAAGGGTCAGACAAAATTCATGTATAAAGCATTTTTGTCTCCTAGAGTTAGGGTTACTGAAATAATTAAGAATTATGTTTTTCTATATCCTCAAGTATTAATAAAACATTATGATTTCTAAAATTTTACCAATTAATAGATTTGCAGGTTTGTCAGACAATCAAATTATTGTATTTCATGGCAAAATAGGGTCGGACATTGTGGGTTGGGCTGACAGGCGTTAACATCGGTTCCTATGGAAAAAGGGCCAATATATAAAACTGCTTTTTTACCATTTCATGAAGATATTACTCAACCGAATTGCTTTGGTTAATTTTGTATTATGCAATTGTCTTCATGGAAATAACACAGAGGCAATTTTGAAAATATTTCATGGTAAATTTTAACTTTGTTGTAAACTGGGATGGGCTTACCCACCTCAAAGTCCCCATCCCGCGGCCAATGCCCCCCTCTCTCACCGCCGATCCTCCATCGTTCACCCCAGGTGACAGGAGTGTGCCCCCTCACACACCCCTCACACCCCCTGCCCTGCTCGCCCACAATGACAGAGGTATCGGGTGTCGGTCGCTCTCACCAGGGGGAAGACGAGAAATGCGGCCTCATTGTGACGTCGGCCAGGTCCCGGATACAGACGTCTCCACCCAGGCCCTTTGAAGTCGACCGCCGCGAATGACGACCCACCCAGGAGTCGGGGTCTGCCCTGCGCCAAACTCACCCATTAAGATTCCAAGGTGTGCCAAGCTTTAATTCCTGGTCCGTACGTCCATCCGCCTAAATGCCCTTGGGGTGTTCTCTATGGAACGAACGTCCGCTGGAGGGAGGCACATTTTGTGTAGTGGTGATATATAGGCAGGAAAGTTTGTGTGAGATGATCAAGACACAAAACACATTCGTATCCCTTCATTAGGATGAAATGTATAATGTCTGAACTTGTTTGAGAGTATAGCCTATATAGGCAAAAGCGATCAGTTATTATTTTGATGATGGTGTTGAAAAGATGACATAGAATAACGGGTAGCAATCAAGGTAATTTAGGAGTTTGAGTATAAGACCAAGCAATTCCCAATATTTATCAAGCATTCCTAAAACAGCAGGTAGTCGGTGGGAAATATGTCGTTTTACCAAACACCTGTACAGACCAGACGGTGTAGACATCTTTTTCGTTTGTACATTTATGATCTCGACTACTACTTTTTTTGTTATTGCAAAACACATTGCTATTCCTATTCTAAGTTGCAAAACAAATTCTTCTAAATCCACGCATCAGTTCCGATCAGAAACAGTTAAGCCCCGGCCACACTGCCCAACTCAACTCAACTAGACCGTCGTAGACCTTAGGGCGCCTCTTAACCCCGACAATACAGTCTTAGACTAGAAACTCTACCATGCCACAGGGTGCGACTCAACTGTCGTGGACTGAAGGCTATATTGTAAATAAGCTCATGTACTGCACACCCCCCTAAGACCCGACTATCCAGTCTCACATCTTTGACATCTCAAGATCTAAGACTCAACTCAACTGTCGTGGAAAATGCTAAGACTCCAGTCGTAATCCTATGCCACACTTTGAGACTGAGTCCAACTCAACTCAACCAGACAGTTGAGTTGAGTTGAGTCGTGCAGTGTGGCCGGGGCTTTAATCTCCAGTCGTTTTGATTGGCTAAATCGAAGGCCTCATATAGAAACATAGTTTTTTTTCTAGGTAAAGCAAAACTAGTTTATTTTTGATTACTTAAACTTATCATCTTACCATGTAGGCCTCGGAAATGCACTGAACAATTGATGAAATTGACATTGTCAGTTACCATGGGACCTATGTTTTAGTTTATCTTTGATTACTTAAACTTATCATCTTACCATGTAGGCCTCGGAAATGCACTGAACAATTGATGGACATTGTCGGTTACCATGGGACCTATGTTTTATTGATTTTATTTCCTAAAGCAAGCCATGAATAGTCATAATTATATTATATAGATCAAGCATTTTGCATTAATTTTAACGATGTAACTACAATAGCGTATCACAAGTACTCAAATATGAGCGCAACGAAATTCTCAAGCCGCAGAATTAATGCATACATTAGATTAATGCATACATTAAAAGAAAACATGGAAAACATAATATACTCATGTAAGATTTTTCATGAAAAGGACTGGTATACATATAATTATGCTGCATAATTCTAATAGTTACATCGTATCATAACCATAATTATAATTCTCATATGCATTCCAATAATAATTTCAATAATATGCTTTATTTCTGTAGTTTGATTCTTTTAGATCACTAGTTTTATTTTCCCTAAAACAGCTTCAGAGCGGCACGCTTGGGACCCTCAAGTTGGTGGTGATCAAACTTAAAGAAAACATTCTATAGTCAGCAAGGCATGTTGGATAAAATTATGATGGTGTTCATTTATGATATGATACTGCATCATAAGAGTGTTATATCTAAAGCATACAAATAAATAGCTATAGGCCTAATATGACAATAATTATGGTCATGGCATTATCACAAGATAAGATACTCTATCGCCTATTAACAAGTATAATTACATTAGGATATCACAATATAGTCATTAAGAAAATATAGAAACAAGGAACACGTTTAAGGTTTTGATATTTTACTTCAGGTACGTCCTTAGATAAGGCATTAGCGGCACTGCGGCATGTATCTATAAAGTTAGTGGATGGCAATTTATTTTATTCATTAAGCAGTTATAAACAAGGCATGGAAGACTTAGTATTGACTCGAAGACTATTAATCGAAAGATCTTTATGTGCTATATGTATTCTTAACTTATATACATTGTTGTTTGTGCAATGGATGTATGTTTTCTACATCAGTGAAACAGTTCTTGAAGACGTCATGGGCAAAGCTACAGCCAATATTTATGTATCTCTAAGTCTATTAGGGTTTATGTACACAACATCTAATTTGATTGATATTATTATAGTGAAATTGTTAAACATTCATATTCTACTGCAAAGCGTTGTCATTTCATGACAAAATCGTTCATATAATACAGGCTGAATGACTTGCAAATATCATATTTATAAAATAGTATACAATACACTGGAAAGGACCACCATCAAAAACAGAACCCCTTGATCTGTTTAACAAGTATTTAAAGAGTTCAAAAAGCCATCTCTTGATGATATAGGCCCATTGTTTTGGGCGTTTTTTCTATACAATAAAGTCAGATAATTGGCTCTTAGCGAAGTCCTAAAAACTGGTTAAGACGAAACCTTAACAAAAAGCCTGACCTGGTGGCAGTATACACGAATAGTGGGTCCATTCAAGGACGGATCTCCGTAGTCGGCGTCCTCACAACCCACAAGGCATTGCTTTGTGCGCACCTGTCACCTGACTTCCGGTTGAGACGTCCTCCTTCGCCGGGCCCCTAATTCCACACCCCAGCCTCTTGTCATGACATGAACTTTCACATGTTTAAACTCCCGACTCGAGCCGCTGCCCCCCACTCTGACGGCACGACCACCGCTATAGTAATAACCGACTCCGACTGGGCTTCACGTGGGAATCGGCGAATTGTTTGAGCATACTTGACCGCAGGTGTGTCCACACAATCCCTTGTCTTTTTTCCCCGTTGACTCCTAACCTGCGCCATCACCTGACTCCGCTCCAGTCATACCCTACATAGTATTATAGTACTACTCAGAAATTTCAACATACGCAGAAAAAACAACAACACAAGGAGTGTTACAGCGAACATCATCTTACTCTAATCCCCTGGGGAGTCCATTCTCTCACGGAGAGGTGGTTGTGTTGGGGGTCGTGTTTCCCATGACAGTGGGTACAGGTGTGGTGACAGGTGTGTGAAGAGGGGCCCGTCCTGCTGTAAACGTGCCCCGAGACGGCCGCCCGGCCCAACACCAACAATTAGTGTGTGTGCCCTGGGGATTAGGAGTTCCCGCTTCATCGGGATTATCGCCGACGGAATCCGCAGGGCAAACCAATCAGGATCCAACTGAAATGTAGTTTTGATATAAGCAGTACTCGTGAATTGTACTCATTCACTGGTCGAAGGGTTATATTGTTATGTTTTCTGTATGTATCTTTCCCATATGCGCACACATTATAACAGGTAGTGAGAGCTATGTGTGTTATTCTTCGTTTCTCCTTATCCCTCCCACCCCCTGTATAGACTATCTCCCATATCCCCTGATCTTCCATCTCATCCCCCTCCCGTACTTTTGCGCATTAAAATCAACATGATTTCCCTCCCTTATCAAATGGCCTGCACAGCCAGCATTTGATGACTGGGTGCGGTTGTGACAAGCCCTATACACCCCTCCAAGTAGGTTTACATGCGACTTCCATGTGCTCAATGGCAGCCGCAGCTGGCCGCCACCATGTCATCGTACCGCTTTAGTATGACGTTCTCATCATCGTCAAAGTAGAGCAGGCTAAAGGAGTACAGTTTGTTGGGAACGCAACACGGCGTGCCCACATCCTTGCCAATGCGTAACGCATGCACGATGCTCTGTACCGTTGCGTGATTCGTAGGTTTCTGGTTCTGCCCCAGCGGGAAGGGACACTCGCCTTTGCAGTGGTAAGCATTGTACCCCTTTGGTGAGATGATCCACCCCGACCAGCCGATCTCGTCGAAGTCCACGTAGAGTTCGTGCCGGGAGCAGGTCTCCTTCCTCTTCCTGGGCGCGTTGTAAAACTCCACGGCCCGCCGTGACCGTGACCGTGACGTGGTGCGGGGACTCTGCTGGGGGCGTGAGGCGTCCTCCGCCTCGGGTCGGAGCGGGTACGTCTTGGAGCTGCTCGGGAAGATTCGGTAGTTTCCGTGTTTTGCTCGGTGCCGCTCGTTGAGGAACTGCACGTAGGTTCTGTGTTGTACTGACTGGACCGGCCGACGCTGCCCCGGCCTGCCCTCCTCGTCTGGGAGCAGATCTACAAATATGAAGTTGCCATTTATGTAAAGTCGTCTTTGCAGTCAATACTTCAAAGTATGCATGTACTAGGCCTATATATATAGGGTCTAACGGCCTTCGTGTTTATGTTTGCCTTGATCAAAACGGCGTTGTTGTTGAGTATCTAGTTTCTGAAATACGTCTACTATCGCGATCTTTCTTTCGGCAATGAATGTGTTAATTGACTGATAGTAGTATATGGAAATGTGAGTCAGTGCCCATAGATATACATTGGGGAGATTATCTATCATACTTACACTGATTCAGGCATTTTGATACATCGAATCTTAGGTTGTGTATCCATAGGGCCATTAGAGGCCATTAGAGAAAAAAATAATAGCGGAAAATATAGATGCCTAGAGAAAAAGGAATACTATCTCCAATGTATTGAAATGATAATTATAGGCTACTTTTGTGGAAGACGGCAGTGCATTCAACAAGTGTGGACCCATGTATTGAATAACCAGAAATTCCCTAAATTATCTGGCAGTGAACTCCAAGTGAAAAGATTATGGTCAATGTCCTCAGCAGTCAGTGCCTACCTGAGCCGGCGTCGTCGAGGACGGCGTGCCGTCGGCGGTCCTCGGTGAAGACGACGAGCACGGGCTGTTTCGAGTCGTGGTGCTCGGCGCGCTGGGCCAGGCGGAGATAGGAGCCGTTCACCGGCCGGCCTCCGCCCAGGGTGGTCGCCTCCACCAACAGGCCTGGCGGGGGGAAAGGGGAATAGAACATAGCTTAATGTTAAGGGTATGGAGTAAGGAGATTCTCATCAAAAACATTATCTCAGGTATTAATTAGCATGATCCATGCAATATTGATGAAGGTATAGGTCGATGCTTTATCCTCGCAGTGAAACCATGTCTGAGTTTACTTTTCACATGAAAAGTATTATAGTAATTGTATATATTTATAAACTTATTTGATATATCTAATAACTCATATTATCAGGATATGTTTGTTAATTTATCAGCGATTACTACACAGAGGATCATAGAGCAAAGCCTAGATGACTTTGTTAGCAATTGTACAAATCAGGCAATTGAATTGATAATAAACTAATTTCTTTCCCTTTCTTAACATTGGGTTCTCTCTACTTGCGAATAATGATTCTTTGGCCGAGAAAAATATTGTGGGAAAAGGAACGTGTTAAAGTACCATGGTTTTTCGTGCTGTCATTGACCCATTCTTGTATAGTATCCTTCATCTTAAACACTTCCCATCCATGTGATTGCGTACTGACTCGACGGAAGTCTAAAAGTTTCATTCCCTCTCTTTGGTATAATCTCCTAGGGTCCAGTATTTGATAAAGCCGTAACTGGAAAGCAATAGAGAAAACAAATTGAAATTGAAAGTGGTTACAAAAGTATGATAGATGCAAAACATACTACCTTTATGGCATGAAGTTCAGGATCCAGGATGCATACTGCATTGTTTTTTCATCTAGAAGCGAGCAATTTCAGCCATGCCATCGCCAATCATGCAATTATGACATTACAAAAACAATACCCTTACTAGAAACAACATCATCTCAGATATATTAGGTTTCAGTAAATGCTGAATACCTCCACCAGGTGGACCCCGCGCGGCAGGTTGGAGCCGACTTCCGGTGGCCGGGGACGCAGGCGGAAGACGTGGAACTCCCCTTGTAGCACCTTTTCTGACTGTTCGATGTAAGACACGTTGAAAAAGAACAACATGTGTTCTCTGGAAGCTGCAAGTGAGAAAAATACAAGGCTGCAGGTTAGTTTAATGTAAGAAAAGGGTGCCGTAACAAACAGACGTATGTGATAGCCTGCACATTGTCACAGTAATAATTAATTACCTTCAAAGTCACACCAGAATACAAACACTGCCCAATAACTGCCCCCAAGAGGAGGGTCTTTGAATCTAGTTACCAGCTGCGAAATGACAGCCCCTAGAATATCTCATGGACAGATCCTCCAAAAAAAGCAATTGCCAAATTTCATTGTTGCAGCCCCTGGAGGTTTCGACCGCAGTTAGTACCGATTTGTGGACCGACCCCCCCACCTCCTCCGGGAATAACTGGAGCTATGATATATAAGCAGGAACAGGGTGTTCTATTTACAAGGGTGAGTAAAGCAGAACGAGGATAATTCCAGGAGATGCCCGGTGAAAAGATCCTCGAATTAGGATGATGATTTGCACTTTTGAATTCTCTTGCACAGTTGTCAAAAATTCCCTGCTCCATACTTCCAATGTACTTAGCTTATCGTCGACCCTTTTTTCAATTCATTTTTTATTCAACGCTGTGACTAAATCTGCTCTTTAAATTCACAAGTGGACCGGGGTACGAGCTTGAGTATTGATAACAATACCTCTAATCGTTGCATACAAAAAATGCTGACCTGCAGTCCCATGCATGCCATACCTAGCGCCTAACCCTCAGGCCACCTCCTGCCCCATGCTACCAAATCTAAAAGTCTGAGATCAGCCAATGTTACTTTCCCGGGTGGAGGCCAAGCCGCAGAGGCTGAGGTCTTCCCTGGGGGTATAGAGCTGTGGTCAGAATATGCGTGCATGAGATCAAGGGGACATCAAAATCTAGGAAAAATAAGACCCATGCATTGTGATGAACAATGGTTGGGTTTAAAGTACTAGCTCAACACTTCTTAAATATAGATGTTAGTTCATGATAAATAAGTATGGTTTCGATCACATCTCCATTCTTCATTCGTTCATTCCTATAGCTCAATGTAACAAATGACAGCAAGCACAAATAAGGGTAGTTCAATATAACAATGATGGTGAGCACAAATAAGAGGATTTTCGTCGCTTGAGTAATCTCATCAGATGATATAGATCCACTTGATACAGTAACATCAGACTCCTCGTACAATCGCTAATATTCGATTCCTACTCAAATCTACTACAGGACATGCTTCCACCAAGGTCCTTTTGTATTGCAGACTTTACCTGTAGACCACAAAACTCGCTCTGTTCTAAAACAGGACCCGTGGCTCACTTCTTTGATATTCTCAGAGTACCTGGGCACATGCATACCTTTCTACTTCTCTGGAACAGTCTGAGGTTACCTCACCATCCAGGAATAGACGCTGCTTCTTTCTGTACATTACACATGATACAGCTGGTTTTCTGTACATTGTCATGACTAATGCATCTGGTATCTTAACAGATGTGATTTAATAAGCGCATCCTAGTTTCCACCAACAAGAAAGTTCACCATGAAATGATCTCAAAATTTCTTCCATGTCTATTCCCCAAAGTTAGTTGCATGATACAAAATTAACCAATGCAATTTGGTAACAGATTGCTACTAAAATTTCTGTAATGCGACTTTATAATTATTTTGGCCCTTTTCCCATAGGAGCCAATGCTAAAGCCTGTCAGACACACGTATAATGTCACACCCTATTTTGCCCTGAAATACAGTATTTTGACTGGCTGGTAAACCTGCAAATCTGTAAATTGAAAAAGTTGTAGAACTGGTAATGTTTTAGTAGTACTTTGAGATATAGAAAAATATAATTGTTGCTTATTTGATTAACCCTAACTCTAGGAGATAAGGATGGCTTATACATCTATTTTGTCCAACCCTTGTCCAACCCTGGGATAGATCCAATGTGGGATGGGCTTATTCGATGTGTACTCTAGTACAGTGATATGTCGTGTCAAATGCAATTGCAAAGAACGCACTGAAACAAAAAAAACTCAATTTTGACACGTTTGCTCATTTTCATGTGTCCATATCAAATCACCAGTTATCCTTTTCTATCATGACATTTTCCATCTGAATACTGATTTCCGTATCATTTGCTTTACTTACAATTTTTTGGCCCTTATGTTCAGCAGCAAATGCTTAATGGACTTCACTTAAAAGAAGGCATTGTACTAATGAGGGACATGGCATTTTCGCTTGATACATGGTTTACATGTGGACGGCATGTACTGCATGTGATAACCATATCACAAGAAGATCAAAAATGAAGGGAAAGATGTATTGAAGATAATAACATAAATATACTGATCACAACAGCTAATGCTTCCCAAAGACATAGCTTAATCCCTGAACAGAAATAATAACCCCACGGCAGTTCAGCAGATATATGTTCCATTACACCATCTTGACCAAAATGCTTTGTGATCCATTAAAAAAATCGTCTAGATATGCTCTTTCTAACTTGATTAATCTAGGATTCTAATGTCACGTTTACATGCTTTATAAATGGCTAAAAAAGTTACCCTTTCTCCATGCCCTAGTCTAGATATAGTGTAAAGTAGCCAGTAGTAAAGAGTTATAAAGATCACGAGAATTGACCCACTGATGTTCTCTCAATGCTACGCAAAGCACTAGAAGATTTTTACACAACATTTGGGACGTTGAGAAAGACATGGACGGGTAAAATGCCCAATAGTATTATTTACTGCCTAACTTAGAAACAAACATACATTCAGCATGCTTATTTGGACTGATATAACTTGAATTTAATCAATTAGGATATGTGAATACGAGTTCATAGAAGGTGGCAAATTTAATATCAATAATTATACATGAGTTAGAGCAATAAATGAGCACTTCCTCTTGCTAAATACTTGGATAATACTGCACTTTTACTGTGTATAAAATTTGAAGAATTCGGAGCATCTTCATAAATGCTTGTCAGGATACGCAGTGTCAGATTTTGAGGTAAGTGGGGGAGGCGCGGGGGCGCGCACCCACACCTTTTTTTCTTTGGCAAATTTATCTTTTTTTAATGTAAAATTCTGGAAATTAGGTGGCGCGCCCCCTCCCTTTCTATTGCCCCCCCCCCCACCTTTTCAGAAAGCTGGATCCGCCACTGATACGAGTATATTATACACTAATAGCATAATGTACATCAGTAAGTCTTGTAAGTTGAAGATAATTCAAACTATTGTAACCTACATGAAAGTTCATTATACCAATAGATTTGGTTTAATCAACTAAAATAATGAAAAGTAACTGCCACTATAGACTAATACACAATTAAAATAGACGCTAACGCCACAAAGATATAGTTGCTAGATATTTCATAAACTCAACAAAACGGAACGTTAAAAGCAATCCAGTAGACTTTATAACCCGGCTATCATCCACCTAAAACTATAGCCAACCCAGTGGCCATAGACTCTAGACTTGTTCACTCTGTAATAGGCTTCTTGCTTGCTTGGGTGCTAAAACTATAGGCTGTACCCCTTTTTATGGAAGGTATACAGGGAGTGGGGTTTCTTGCCCAGTAAAAGGCCAAGGTACATCCTGGCCAATTCTGTAGTGTTGCTACCTCCCCACTGTTATCTCCCCCAGGTTTCCCCCTACTTATACCTCTCTCCCAGGTCGGCGTTAATGTCAGAGGCCTGAGGCCAAGAGGGGGCCGGCGTGACGCCTGGATGACCTTTGACCTGACCGGAACAGATTGACTGCTGCCTGCCTCTTCTGGGAGTGCTGAAGCGGGTTCAATGAGTATTGCAGCATATAGTCGCTACCATATGTGATAATGGTTTTATTGGAGTTTAAAACTGAGAAGTTGTTTTTTAAAAGGATGGGAGAAATGGGAATAATACATTTTCTATTTGAATGGCGATGTATATGCTAACAGTTAAATTTGTTTTCTACTCAAGTGAGCAAAAGTGGAAAAAAATGGGGAATTTCCCTTCAGTATGTCCTTTGTGCTAGTTACAGCAAAATATCACATTGTACTTCATTCAATTCCTGTATTGATTCAATTGAATGGAAGTCAGTTTTTATTCAGAAAAATCGTTTCATCTTTGTTCTACATGATCTCAGCTATGAATGCATTGAAAAAATCCCCAGCCAAATCGTTTGGCCACAATGGTTAAACTGTTAGCGGTAAAAA
Organism: Lepidonotus clava; assembly: GCA_936440205.1. Taxonomy (NCBI): domain Eukaryota; kingdom Metazoa; phylum Annelida; class Polychaeta; order Phyllodocida; family Polynoidae; genus Lepidonotus; species Lepidonotus clava. Next base: position 31,055,601 of record OW387135.1, read on the forward strand.
ACACTCAGAGAAAGTTAATTCTAATAGTGATGCTACTGTGAAGGACAAGATCAAAAGCAAAAGAAATGAATTTCTTCTGAAACGGTAAAAGACGTATGTCTTTATTACACCTACTCATCTTATGCAAATATTCATCTTTAAAGATCCAGCATCCTGCCATTTTGGTATTATCATATTGACTGGGCCTACGTCTCTTCAATTGTATTCAGCTAAATATAGAATTGTGTAGGCCATACAAAGAGAGTTGATAAACATACACCGAACGTTTTTATTTGGGAAAGAAATCACATCATATTGCAGTTCAAAGAACCGTATCGAGGTATTACATGGTTGAATGACTACAGGTTCAAGTTACACTGGTCAATATTGACAGATTGCATTGGTTGAACTGAGGTAGCTGTTAGAATGCAAACACTCCTTCCCTCCCACTCGAGTTTTTTGGATGGCAAACAGTTTTACCATATTATCAATGATGTGCCTACTAAATAGGATATTTGTATGGCAGGTCTACATCTCAGTTATGAATAAAACTCTGAGAATACCGCCTCCATTCCAGTTTCCCTTTCTTTGAAAATAGTTAAGGTTTCTATCTTCTATAATAATTTTTTAAAGGCCCATAGAAAAAAATACACATTGTTGTCAGTTGTTGGATGATAGTACACGGAATTAGAGGAACATTTAAAAATTAGTTTACCTTTAATCACTACACAGAAGAGTCACTTGTGAGTCACCTTGGTACTTTTCAAGACAGATGATTCGGATAAGGAAAAACACTAAGCAAAAACAGCTTAAATCCCACTATTTGAAAATTCTGCGGAAATCATAATCTTTGGTCGCCGCATTGTTAATGTATTTCTAGAAACATAACAGCCTATAGACAGCTAGACGACTCATACAGTAGACATAGTATCGGGATCTAGAGTGTATGAATTTCTGTTGAAATGTCAGACTTCAGTTCCCAATCACTTTGATAATTTTACAATGGCTTAAATGTTAATGGCAAATGGCCATTCATGTAATCATTGACCATGGGACCCATTTCTGTACCTGAGCTCAACAGTCCTTTAGTCTTTGTAATACCTAATGTACAATACTACAGGACACACTTTCTGGAGTAGAATCTGTGTTCACTATCATCTATGGGAAAATATAAAGGGCTTACTCCAAACCCAAAATTACTTAATTCATTTCACATGGTATACAAATCCATAATTCTTAATATATAATTTTGTAACAAAATGACATTACTACTATCTAAATTACACCATAGGTAGTAATTGGGTACAAGAAAAAAGGTTCTGTGACATTTTGAGTATGATAGATTTGAGAATGTGCAGCATGTTGCAAAATGTGTGTATTCGTTTTAGTTTTAAATGATAATGCCAACTGAAGAACTTTTTGAGTTATTAGTAGATTCATGTAACCAGGCTCCCTTCCATTGATGGGAAACCATTTTGAAAAAGCATAGACATGTTTCTAACCGCTTATAGACGTGTGCATTTCCCTACCAATCAACATCTTCTTGATCTCAACGCCCAACCTGGATACAACAATGCATGGATTAGTAGCATCATTGAGATTATATGAAATTTTAGTCTATATAGAAGTGAAATGTGAGTCTCTATGCTTTCTAGACCTTCTTTCGGAAAGTTGGCAGATTGGCAGGGAGCATTAAAGGGTTTTGCTCCAATGGGAGATAAACACACCCGTTTCTGCAGGGCTATCCCGGTGCAGACAGCAGCGCCAGCTGTTAGCAGATGTTTTCCCAACTGATTCGCCGCTCGATTACGATAAGTGCGGAGTACTTCCCTCCCACAATTTTACTACATGAAGTGTAAGAGCAGTTAAAATAAATATTGTTAAAGGTGGTCGACATGCGGTACGCTCCGCAAGTTGTGTTTGAGCTTGTTTGGGGGAAGTCAGGTTGGGCGGCGGGCAGGGCTCGCTGAAGAGCCGGACGTTTCCGCTCGGCAGGACAGCCGACGTGTGAAGCAGTAATCCCCTTTGACTGGCGCTTCTTTGTGGGGAGCTCGGAGGTGTTGAAGTGAACTGACACTGCCAGTTAGGCTAAATCCGAGGCGCAAAATTCACAACACAAGAAGGAAGGCCTTCTGGGAAAATGGAGAAGTCATGTGATCAGTTGCACATGGTCAGTGGGCCGGATGTAGTTACCGTAGACTTTAAGTAAGATGCCTGGGAAGAGATCATCAATAATTCTGTGTTATCCCAAGCTTGGAAGACGGTTTGCTCCTTAGCCTAAATCATGATGCCTCCTCAGAAATAAATCTTGCCTTGGCCCCTATGCGTTTTTTTTTGCAAAAGCTGTACCTGCCAAACTTTGCCCGTTGAAAGGGAACGACATGGCTAGCAAATTACACTTGGATGTGTAGCGCATTTGAAGGACTGCCCTACCACAGCGCGGCTAAGGTTTCAACTTTCAATTTATGTTTCTAAAAAGCTTTTTCTTTATTATTTTCTATGTATTAGGCCCTACCAATTATCTGTGGATTCCCTGTGATATCGTATATGTCTAGATCTTCAAAATGAGCCGGTGCATGCAGAAAGCAAATCCTCTATCTAGAAGGCCCAAGTGGAGGAGAACCAGATGTGAAAACTCGGAAAGGACGGAGTAATCCACAAACCATTTAGACCTAACCATATTGAACACATAACCTACAGAACTGATATAGTTTATTGTGTTATATTGAAGACATGAATATAAAGCTATCCTACGTCACACTATCCCGGACGAGGTTAGCAAACAGGGACATTCTTGGGCGAATTGCAATTTCTGTTAATGTAAAACTTTCGTTCCAAGAGGTCCGCCGAAAATTTGGACATTTTAATCCCCCCCTTCCTTTCGCAAATTGCTGGATCCGTTTCTGAATGCCACACATGTTGTTATGTTGTTGAGCATTTATGCCAATTTAATGTGACAATCAAAAATGTAATGCCACTCGTTTAGCGGTCATTTTCTTCAAGGATATCGCTATTGCAAACATCTGAACATTAATGTCTATAGATAGGAGGATCTGTTAAATGAGAGGGAAGGCAAATAGATCCATTTATTGGTGTATTTGAGAGTGGTGGATTTGCTCGAGATTCAATGATTACTTTTCATGTACTCATTGATATAGGTGTATATCCTCTTCATATCGTAAATGTTTTATTCCTAATAGAATCAGACCTCGCATTTTCTTCTGTATTCCAAGTCCGACAATTCAGACTGCAACAACCCCATGACACCTTTTAAATGCATTATTCAAATCATAGAAAAATACTTTTTCATCGTTAGAAAGCTCGAGACTTCTTCTACATTCATCATCTATGTCATTAAGTCCCATAATCGAATAATAGGTCATGTACAGCTGATGTACATGCAATTATAGTGATTGGTTATTCTGAAATCCTTCTTGAAAGTTGATCCCATTAAAAGCATTGGTGACATTCCATGGGAAATCCAAGCTTATCTATACCTGCAATAAGCTTGGATTTCCCATGGAAATTTGGTTTTTGAAATAAAAAATTCTGAAATCTATGGTGTGGTAGTGCATTAGTACCTAATTGAGTATAAATTTACGATCACCCTGGACGGGGTTGAATGCCAATACCGATTTATGTTAAAACATGGTAGGTCGATTTTCCTAGAGGGGAGACGTGGCTGATTGTTCATTTTATTACATATCCTGAAACTTTTGCAGGAACTTTTGCCACCATATTGTCACTTCATAAACGTATATCTGGGCACTTTATCATATATACGCCAACCAACAATGGCGTCAATTTACCCTATAGCCCCCTCTGCACGTGCTACCTCCGCGACCAGTATGTACATTTAGTATGGCAGATCACACTCATCTCGCTCCTGTACGTGCCCCGGCCAAGTATCTGGACAGTCATTGTTCATCGTTAAGATGCCTTAATGGCCAAAAAGTCGCTGAATCTATTTTCTAGGTGTTTACAGACGATCTCGGTGGGGCACATCGGAGGTTGAGAGGGGGTCCTGTGTGCCGCCTGGCTGCCTTGGCCAAGAACACCTGCAGCAGGCGGCCGACGGCTCCACACCTGTGTATATATCTTTGAGAAGTAACAATCCAAGTCCGCACCTGCAGTCCGTCCGACTGCCTAATGGATTTGGGGATCCTTTACACTGACTGCCCCTCGACGTGAACACAGGTCGCCTCCAGACTTCGCCTCAGCTGGAGCCCATTCTGCCCCGCTCACAATCTATCATTACTGGTCCTCGCCGCCTCTATACACCCCCATCTTTGCCCCATTGAAATCACGTATCATTGGGATTTATTGGGTGGAAAATTTGTTACAGCAACATAATTCATTGTGGACGGCAAACACAAATCTAGCTGCATAGCCTGCTTAAGGCAAGGACAGGCCGGAGTCTGTGGGGTGGGTTTTTTGTGGGTTGGCCACATGCGTCGTCGGTGCATGTAAATGTATCATTTGATGGACCAGTTGATAAAGGTGTGATCGATCACTCACTGCTTTTGATAACTATAATTAAATGTATTCTTCGCCTGTGAAGAGGCTAAAAGAAGATTGTAAGGATGGGGAGTCCACAAAGGCGGATCGCACAGGGCCAGTGTGGTTTTAGGCCGCGCAGTTCACCAGCTGGTAGTTTGGGGAAACTATTGGCCAATTGGCTGAAATTGTCTGAATATAGCCTCGCCTGACTCTCTACTCTGTATTCGCCGCTGACCCGCTGGCGTTCACTGACAAGTTTAAAGATGTCTCCCCCAGAGGGTGAATGGGGAGGTCTAGGTTAGGAATGTATACCCGCTGTGCCTGTGTGACGGAGAGGCAGCAGGGACAGCCTTATCATCCGGGATCGGGACAGCAATTAAGATACGACCCGCAGAATATGTTGGTTTAGGCCCTACCCGCCTTCAGAGCACATTGGGAAAGAAGAAAAATACTGTTGTATGTATACAGGTCGACTGGTGCCATTTGAGGGTCGTGTTTCGGCGCGCAGGGCTATACCTCTGACCCGCCGAGCCCCGCTCCACGCCCTACCCGCTTTCAAAGGGCAGGCCCGAGGAGCACCTAACACTTAACTAAACATATGCTAAGTGGCTCGAGGGGAGACAAGTGACAATAGCACAACGGGTAGCCCAGGTAACTTAATCTGTAGGTGATAAAGGTGTGCATGTTTTCATCCCGGCCCCCTCCCCTCTGCGAGGTGTTTGAGTGGGAAGACTCTATACAGACATGACAACTGGCAAATGAGACCGCCCCATATAGACACCAACACCCATGTCGGCAAGCGAGCCTTCACTTAAGTATCCCCAACGACCACTTCCCTTTAAGAATGGACAAAATCAACAGGGACTCAGTTTCCACCTAACCTACATTCATTTACAAGGGAAACTTTGTGCAGACCCGAAGGTACAAGTCCAGTATATTTATAACATGTAAATTAGACAAGTGATTTGAAAGACATACCAAACGGTCACAAATAAGAACTTGATGAGTGTGTCACTAAGTTTCTATAAGACATGAGCTGTAAATCAAATTTTATAGTGAATCTCGTTAGAGGGCTAAATAAGAGGTCTTGTCATATCTAAAGCCAATAACAAGAAAGGAGTTGCCTTTCGCAGACTTAATAGCTTATGGGCTATTTTGATTTACCAATTTTCTCATGCCATTTAGAAGATTGATAAAGTTTGTATAAAGTACTTAATTAAACTTACCCCTGTCCGGGAAGCCTCTGACCACGTCGGACCCATAGGGGCTGGGGGTGCGCGTTATCCCATTGCGGTAGGCCACCGTATTGTAAAGCTCCACCATGTACTGGGGTGGCGACCTGTGGTGTCTATGTATGGGCACTCGGTCGATTCCAAACACCCTGGACAGCCTGGTAATGGCATCAGTCTCCTGCGGCTGTTGGTGGAGACGGTGTTGTCTTCGCTGAGAAGTCCTCCTGTTCCCCGACTCCAGTAGGCTGCTGCCGCCGCCGCTGCTGCTGCTGCTACTTCCCCCGGCATGGAGATTCCCAGCGCCGGGGAATCCGGCTGCCGGCCCAGACAGGGAGGCGCCAGGAAACACCATGAGAATGAATAAGACGCAGGCGGCCCTAGCCAGACTGGCGCCATTCGGATTGCGTCCGCCGTCGGCCATGTCAGAGGAGTACGTCTGGGCCAAATGGGGGGAAAGCCTGCGGCCGGGGGAGTGGAGGAGGTGTGCAGCGAGGGAGATGGTGGCAGGAGGTACACGGGAGTAGGGGGGAACTCCGCCAAGCACGAGGGGCAGGAGGAGCGCAGGGCGCCGTGGGGGGTCCTGGCTGCGGCCGGGTGCCTAGAAAGGCCAGATGAGGAGGTCCACACGGGAGATGATCAGTGACAATTACCTGGCCACATCTTGGAAACACCTCACAGGGACGCCGACTGGGTGTCAGAGGCTAGGTGCGTCCTCAGGTGCGAAAGGCGTAGAGGAGTGAAGTGGGGGGTGGGGGCTATAGAAACTACAAGTTGGGGGGAGGGTACAATCTGCTCTCAACACCTTCAAAGTGGAGCCTCTCAATAGCAGTAGCACATCGCTGGGTTTTCCTCTTCAGCGCCTAGCTTAGCTTAGAGTATATCCTGACGCGACCAACAGCGGAAGGTATCTCCATTCAGTGACTCATAACAGCCCTCCTCACCGTTTGACAACCACTCCCGCTACTTCAACTGAAATAACATTACCCCAGATCAGAGTGCGCCAGTCGTTCCCACAGTCATCATCTCTGATTATCAAAGCACGGTAGTCGCAGTCTGATCCACTCCGCCCTTCTACTCCTGGCATTGTGGGAGGAAATAAGATAGAGTAAAAAAAGGAGCAGGAACGGGCCCCTTTCTACCCTTACTTGCTTGGGTCCACCCAAATGATGTTTATATACCTGTAGCTATGGGTTCGCCTCTTGTGTTACCGATGCTCCGTCGATGTATTCATTAAATTCACATCTGCCCACCTGTGCCTACTTAGGGCCAGCGCGCTTGTTCCATCCGTCCAGGTATCCCACCGTGCCTTTCACGCTGACAGCTCGAGCGCAGCCGCACAGAACGTGGCCTTCGACGGGGCAATTAAAAACGGCCGGTAGAGACCGCCACCATCGCCTCCTCCATCCTCAGGACCCCACTCACTCTGGGATCAGCAGATCTATGTGTGCAGTGGGTTAATGTCATCAATATGTTCCTAAGACCTTATTGTTTGATATATCCTCCACAGCACGAATCGCCTGTTGACTTCCACCAAAGCACATGCGAACTAAAAAGAAATTGCTATTCTCCTTTTCTAATTTGACTTTTTACCTCAATCTCCAGTCGCGCTATTCATCCGAGCGTAGACGACCAACACATATGGTATGGCGTGGTGTGTGGGACGTCAATCACTTATGACCACTTACACAGTTATGTCCCTGTTACGCTAAAAGTCCTCCAAGGGCGTTGGGCCCGGGGCGCACCTGAAGTCTAAGGGACGCCCGACTCAGGTGATCCTAGTGGGACCAGAGCCACCTGGTGGCCAAACACGCCCCCTAGTGGTGCCCTGACAATACGTAGGTGGGCCGTTCTACCGCAGTTAGCGCCAACAGACTGGCCTCTGTTCCCCTGTGTGAACACGTTGTCTTCTTGTGGTTAGTATATACGGACACTGTGTCCCCTGAACGGTGCGCCCAACACAACCCGATTGTCGCCAGGTATATAGACTTCCAAAGGGTATAAACTTACAAGGATGACTAAAGGTCAACACATTGTCCGGGAATTGCTAAAGGTAGCTAGAATTGGCTTTTATGAGGACAATATTGCAGCTATGTAATTCAATACCCATTTATTGATTGACTTAAAGTATACTGGCTAAGTTGCGTCTTTATGTAGGTCTAAATCCGTATATTCGTTCCTCAAATACTCTATTGTTATAGTTATTTTGCTAAAACTGTCTTGGTATCAATGATATAATTGTCACCGGAGAATGGGCACTAACAACTTGCTATCCTATAGACCTAATGTATTATTATGTATCCTGTCACTCTCTTGCAGGTTATGTATCCCTCATTGTTCATATGCACGTTGCGTCCTTAACGATAAAGGTATGGTTTTCTTGTGTAACACTATAATCCTGAGGAAGTTCCCGAAAGATTATTGGGAATTCATGGGACCCAACTCGGTGGTCTCAATGAATAAGCTATGACACAAGTTGCTTTATTGGTACTGTGGGTCTTCCTACAGACGCTTTTCAATTGTAATATCCGCTGTAGGGTGAAACCACGTTAAGTGTGGACTTTGATGTCTTTAGGATATAAAGTGCTGTAACATTTTCCATTAACATAATTTGATACCATTGTTTGATTTGCTAATTTATTCATATAAAAGTCAATCTTTGCATATAAAATTTATTTTTGTATGAAATAATTAATTATTAGATATTTAAAGGTAAAAAAGGCCTATACCCAAAAAATACTATGTCCACAGGGAGAGTTAAAATTTCATTTTGATCAAAATATGCTTTAAAATACCATATGAACAAAAGAAATGACTTTTGATACAATCTATGTATTATTTCTTATTAGACGATGATTTTTGCAAAATTATATCTATAATTGTTCATTTTGATTTAAATTGCTGAAAAGTGTCCACAGAAAAAGGTATCTACAAGACTTTTTCATTAAATAAGGCATTTTTATTGAAAATAAAATCAAATATAGGACTTTTTTAGTGTCAATAATTAGAACTAACCAGGACCTTCCAACTAAAAACTTCAAAATATCCAAAATGCTATATTATAATGGAAATCCAGGGGTGCAAAATGCGTTTTTTGGAGAGATTATTTAAGAGGGTATCTACAAGACCATGCATATATCCCAACATGAAAATAAATTTTAACATTTTCAACTAACAAAGCCTTGACCTCCAAGAAAGTAGACAGTATACCAATTTTCAATCCAATGGATACATTATTAAGGGTCCTACAGGCAAATATGTAGTAAAAAGTATCTACAAGATGGTATCTACAAGACTTTTATGGTATCTACAAGACTTTTCATTTTAACCCTTTTTATCCTAGATTTGATATCATTGACAACAAAAATTACCATATTGCTATATTATATCAGAATAAAAGGACCTAGAACCGTTGTGCGGTTGCCAAGGGAAGCCCTTATAAAATATAATGCAAAATTACCTTATTTTAAGATAAATATTAAAGATGTTAACAACTTATCTTGGAAACAGTCCCAAATTTGTCAAAATGCACCATAAGCAATGGTTTGATATTTACAGTACAAGCTCAAAATTGATAATGTTTGTGCCCTTGAAGTTTGCAGCTAGAGTAGTATAGTTTCAGTATCTCTGTAACTTAATATCCGATCTCAACATTCTAGATATCATCTCAAAGATAATTTTGTATTCTATAAGGTGCAATACACATCCTTACATTTGTTTGGAAAGCTTATTATTTGTATTCAATTGAATATTATTGATTCACTTTATTTCTATTGAAAATAATTAGGAAAAAATGAGTGAAAATGTTGAAAAAAGGGACCTGATTTTAAATCATTCTAACTTTTTAATGAAAAAACTTAACGTTCTAATTTTTTAGAATAAGTTTGGTCCTTACTTGTATATTTGGGAAATACACCCATTGGTTCCATAACTTGAATTCTATTTTTTGACTTTTTTAACACTCAAATTCCACACTTAACGTGGTTTCACCCTGTACATAGTGCTTATCTTAAAAGATACTGTTTGCATACCAAAACAGTTACTGTCATATCCGCTGACTATATGCCGTGCCTTACTGTTTAGTCATTCTTAGCTTGAAGCATGTTGTCCGTATATCCACGATGATGTGCCGTGACAATTGTCCATGAATTCTGCCATGAACAGCAATGTTTGTATGAAGTCAGTTAATCACTATATATATCCTGCACTGCTCCCACCTCTGCTGCTTGACTCACTTTGAATACGGTGACTGCCCGAACTCATTCAGCATCATCTATCCTTGAGCTGTTAACGTCTGTTGCTATCTATCGGCGTCGGCGTCGCTGCGGACGCCCACATCGAAGTTTGTCTTCGGGCAGTGAAGCTACACAGGTGGCAGGGGAACCTGTTGTCTCGGATCTCTGGGTTAAGGTGTGGCGACGACGCAGACTGCAGGAATAGAGCCCTATTCTTCTAAAGTAGACGGTAGAATAGCGCCCTGTCCACGTGGGCCAGCCGCCGATTGGCCACCTAGTGGGCGCGTCGGCAGGCAGCGGGCGGACCCCACTTAGAGACGCAGGTCCTCCAGACCCTAGTAGTACTCGTCACGGGGGTGCAGCAGGCGTGGCTCCAGTAGCCAGCCGCTGGAGGGGGGCAGCAGGCGTAGACCATACATAGAAGGAGGAGGCGCGAGGACAAGCGGCAAAAACGTGTATAGCACCTCGGCCGTGGGCCCTGTCCGCCCGCCCCCTCGCACCTGTTTATCCAACATGGCCCCTAGTCGATTGCTGCCTGTCGCCGGACGGAATCAAAACTAACAGGGCTGACGACCAGGATCCGTGCCCGGCGCCCCGATCGGGTTTCACCTCAACAAGCCCTGTTGGCCGACGACGAGGTGCCCAAACCTCAGCAGAAGTGTCGCTCGGCCGGACGCGAGTGGGGAAACAAGGTGAAAAAAGCGTCGGTTTGAAACGTAATCTAAACAGGAGAAGCGCCCAATTCTAAACCTGGGTGTTCCTCCGTTGGTCGCGGTTGGCCGCTGTGTAGGGCGGCACCGACAACGCGACGCTTCAGCCACACGCTCCTCAGTTTAATTAAATTGTGAAGAGGTCCGCAGACGTGATGCAATTCGCCGACGTGGGGGACACTTCGGAAGGCTGTGATTGTAACATTGGCTTTTTTCACGATGCACATGTCCGCCAAAATATCCCCCACCAGAGACACGCACTGGACAGAAAAAGAAGGTGACTGCGTATATTATAACCGTAGGGAAAAGGTTAGACGAAGCGAAGGACCTCCGTCAAAGGCGCGTTTCTCGCCGCAAAGTGGCGATTATCTGTCAAAGAGCCCGTCTTATTGGTTCGATCCTGGCCTACAATAGGTGTATCGTATGGCAGGCCTACCTCACACAGGGGGCGGCAGGTGATCTATGAGTTCTCAGCCTCACCTGGGCCGCTAAGCCGTGCGCACGTTTGTGTAAAATGAGACATAATTGCGAAATTGACTTTGACTCCCTTCAAAGCCAACTACTGAAATATGCGATCCACATAACTGGCACATTATTTCCTAGTGGTTTCTCTGTCTATTATGTAACTGGAAAAAAAGTGGGAATGGGCAAATGAAGTGTGAATTACATACCGGGAGGTTTCAATAGTTCTTTAGAATATCGCACAGACCACCAGGACGTCAAATCCTTTGATAATTCTTTGTTATGTATAATTTCACTTGCAAATCAAAAACAGAACGTTGAATCGAAAACAGTTTTTCCGGCGCCATGTTCTTTCAATATAGCCAAACATAAAACTCATTCAATAAGTAACTTTTTATAATTTACCTGAACCCAGATATGTTCAGACAAAAAAAAATCTTCAAATTCATTAACGTCATTGAAAACGGAGACAAGTGGGTAGAAAATTGCCTCCCCTGCCACCACCACCCACCACAGCCCTGGAGGGCCATACTTAGGTGTTTGTTATGGTGTGTTTTCTCGGCGTCTTAAGGAGCGGTCGTTTGACGGCGGTGTTGTTTTGATATATGAAGCCTCCTGGCCCATCGCCTCTGATGTCGTGAATGGCTGACGACCCCGACGTTTACATAGCGGGTGAATAATGGAAGGAAATGCTTGGGATATTTACCACTTGGACAGGAAAATACAGAGGAATAGTGAAATACACATACAGTTTCTTCTGCCCTGTTTTACTTTTGTTAGCATAGATATCCGTAATCATCGGTAAATTATGAAACATTCCACATTGCCAACAGTTGTATTGCAAATACGGGAAACCTCCCCTGGGTACAAGAAAAATCAACTAAACCGCGCAATATGGTCGTAAATTTTATTGCAGGAATAAGGTGATTTTTTTTAATCTTCTATAGCCATTGTGATATAATTAAATTGTTAATATCATTATAGTTGTGTCATGAAAAGAAACATGAGCACACCTTCATTCCCCCAGCCCCCGACCCCTACCACGACCAAAATTAATGACATCACATCTGATTCATTGCTTCTTCCCTCTTGTTATATCTCATCCTGACCACCTACATGTATAGCTAACCTTATAATAAACTCCAGCAAACCGTTAGGTCTCAGGTAAAGCACCAGGAATACCCCCAGAACCGGACAATGGCTCCCCTGTGGTAACCAACCATAAAAACAAACACCATGCACAGGTCCCCCTGCCCTGTAGAGAGACCACCGTCAGCCGTAGGGTTTACCGAGGTTATCTCCTCAGGAGGCCTCTCCCCACTGCTGCGGGGGAGGTGGGACTGCGCTGATGGCCTCTTAAATTGTTTAGGTGCTTTTGCATTTACAGATGTCGGGGATAAGGCGGTGAGAGCAGGCCCTGAGGCCGACGTCGGCCGATGACGCCACGATTATGACATGACCCAGCCGGCGACGTCCGGGCCCTAATGGTGGTAAGGCGTCGGTCTGTCGGCAGACCTGGGTCGGAGGGCAGCGACCACCAGATGCTTGTCAACTGCATAGTACACCCACACTTTACATGGAGAAGAACATACACAATTTTCAAACTGTTTTAATATAAATTTCCTTCTGAAAATGCCCCATATCTGTCCGATAACAAAACAATGAATGGGAAATAATTTCAAAACGAATACCATGTCGCATCTTACAGATATTTGATTTGCAATTGATTGCGCATTGAACATTTTGTCCGCTGGATCCTAATGTTTTTGACTGCACCACATCATGCAACGAAACAGTATATTATCATAGACTGGAAAAACTGGAAAGTTAGTAAAATCTGCCTTATACCACCAATATTGAGGGTTGGTCAAAGAAAGTCTGTCTAACCTTTTTTTTACATGCATAGTAACTCCCTAACCCTAATAGTTAGCAGGTTAGTCAAGACATTAATTCATCATTCATTAGATTACATTTCCAAGCACAATTGCAAAGTAGCAGAACAACCTTTTAATATAATGATGATTAATTTAGTACATTAGTCTACAGGCTTGTGTCAGAATTTGAACAAATGCGCGTTTGGATAAAAACATTAATCTAACATAGATGTGCAGTTCCTGCTGGATTAAAAAGGTCTTGCTTGCATTTTCTCTTGTTTTCTAAGCAATTTATTATGTAATAATCATCAGGGTTACCCCTGGTTTTCAGATTTATTACATGATAATTATAATGGTTTATAACATGAAAAATATATACTGGCAATTTTATACATATATATCATAAAGTGATTCTGACTCTTCTGTCTCATATGACGTTTTCACATAGTCAGCAACAGATCCTCATATTTCCTAAACAATGGTTTAACTAATAATTTGAATATCGTTCTCTTTTAAACATCAAGGACATTTTGTGCTAAAGTACTACTAAAATTAAATTACATTTGTTAAAGAATAGATACTAGATGCATTAGTATTGCTACGTAGAGAGAAACAACTGAATCATGTGTAATATACAGACAGAGGTACTGTCTATTTCATCTATTCACTCTGAGGATCTAAATGTAGAGAGTTTCCAGTTCAAAGAGAGAGCAGACCGAGCATTGTGGCCTTCATGTAAGGTCTGCAGTGTATATATGGATCTTGGTGGAAGAGTAGCCTGTTGCTGCTATGGATGGGAAACATCTGTGTTATCTACTGTATTAAGTGAAGTGTTTAATCTTGTTGAGATTATATCTAAGTAATATTTGTGACTGTTACACCTTGGATCAAATAAATGCAAATCCTCTCAATTGTGCTTTCCATCATCTTGTTCTGGAAGAACTATTAGAATAAATGAGTGAAAACGGAGACAAATAAGGAAAATGAAATCCTATATGTGACAAGACTGGGCTAAAGGATGTTCCATGCGGGATTTCTTAAATTTCAAATTTTGTAGAGCATATCTTAAGCTTTCATATGATACAAAGCTTGCCAAATGCATAATAGCTATTCAGTGAGTTATGTCCCTCATGCTATAGTTGGGATACAGAAACATGGCTAAAATGCCCATAATCTACTGTTTATTAACATTGCATATCACAATGATAAATTATTAATCAAATAGTCAAAATACAATCATATTAACCAATTTTGATCTAGAGATGATATTTCCAGTGTATTTTTATTTTGGAGATCCTAAAACAATAGTTTCTAATGTGTAGCCCTTTTCAATTTGATTTACCTATGCAAGTTGTATGTATAATCTTTAATGATTCTTTGGTATATTCTCAAAGTTTGAGACATGGTTTACATCATAAAGAATATTGAAAATGTCAGGAAGGCTTACGATGCTATAACTCATAAAATATTACTGGAAAGGTAGCACAGTATTGGTTTAAAAAGACACAGTTATGGTTTGACATTTATTTCGAGTGAACTCCAAGCATAAAATTTAATAATTGTGTTTCAAAGAAATCTAGTGTAATTACTAGCATAACCGAAGGAAGCATTATTGGGCCAACATTGTTCATTTTCTACATTAATAATCTTATAAAGCATATTAAGCATGTGAATATTGGAATGCATACAGATGACTGTGTTTTGTATCGTTCTTGCTCTACTTGGGAGGATATACATAAGGAGTTCCAATCAGATTTTGATAATTTTGTAAAATGGGGACTGTAAAATGCCCTGACTTTGAATTTAAGTAAAACTATAATTATGTATGATAGTTGCACCTAAATTCAAACTGGATATGCTGATGCATACTAATCCTTTTATAGTTGGTAAAATAATAATAAGTTAACAGAACATTACTCCTATTCAGAATTCGTGTTTCATTCACAATTGAAGTGCTTTTATCAATATGAGACCAATTGTTTCAAACAAAATTGTTCAGTTATTTAAGTTACATAGGTGATATTAAAAAATTGCTATACGTATTTATAAGCAGACTATCCTTCCCCATTTGGACTATTGTGGCTTTATCCTGACATCATGTACATTAGCACAGAAAAGGGAATTACAGTCAATTGCACAGAATGATGCAGGAAAGATTTGTTTATTAATAATAATCTATATGAACATATAAGATTAGATTATATACACTCAAGAATATAATAGCTAGTTTGGAACAAAGATGGAGATACCAATTACTTTGTTTAATGTATAACCATAGTAATAAGGATGGTGTGTTATGAAGAACCACTAGGGGTATATTGAATGAGACTTATTTGTCTATCATACCGCAAAACTGACAATCAAGGGTATCAATGACCTTTCTTTTGAATAGATAATCTCGACAGGGAATAATCCTCTGAATGTTTTTAAATTGAAGAGATTGTACAGCTGTATCTTTGTTTCTCTGGGGGCAAGATATGCGATACTATATAATTTTTGCCACTCTTGTTAGTCCAAATTATTCAAATCAGAAATATCTTTACTTCATTTATCATGAAATTTGTATCCCTGATCGGCTTTCCCACCCATGTATGCACAGTCCTACTTTTTAAACTTATAACTTATAATCTTAACCCTTTAGATCATAGCCATAGCCATAGCCATCATGGGTGTTTTTCCCAATCCGGCTGTAGCCACCCGTATTTCCAACATTTTCTGATGTTTTTCTTTTAAATTAGAACAAATTTCTAGTGGAGGATTCAACCTAGAATTATGCTCAGTATATCAAATGAAAGCCAATGAAATCCTCTCTTAATCACTGAAAACCAGATTAATTGGTTTTTTCCCTGTAAACTTTGCTTTACTTTCGAAATATGTAATTGAATATATTTTTAAGAAATTTCCTGGAACAATTGGGAAAATCATTTGGAAATACAGCAATTCATGTTGGAAAGATGGGGGGTCTAAAGGGTTAATGCTTATTGCCAAAATTAAGGGGTAATATAATGTGCATCTGCACTGAGGTCAAAATTCACCTCATGCATGATGTCCACACTTCCAGGGTAGAAAAATATTACAAAACAAATTCTAAAAAACGCATCTCACCACAGTGAGATCACTGAGTGAATATATATGCTTCCCACAACTAGGAGCCCTCAGCCAATCAGAGGCCTTACATCTTGGTTACACATTAACAGGACCTACCCCGTGGGGGTACTGGGTACGTGAGGCTTCTGTTCCTGGGAAGAATATAGGCCCCCAGTAGCCCCTGCTAATCATAAAAGGCAATGATAGGGGGACCCAGCACTGACCAAGTGGTTCATTGGGTTTGATTCCTGGTTAGTGTTTGGGTTTACTAAGGGATGAGGTACAGCAAAAATGATTTCTAGGTTTTGATCCCCTGCTGTTTGTCTGCCCTGTCACCTTCATCTCAGAGATACAATCACCAAAGACAGAATTTGTCCTAACTTGTTTCCACTGTGAAAATGACCCTGGCTGTCGGTACAGCGTAAAACATCCATAACTTACTCACTCACTTACTAAACAGAACCTTGGTTAATTACTACTAAGAACCACTGGTCACATGGTACCAAACAGAGGTAAGAAAGGGAAATTTGATTTCTTACCTTTTCATCACATGGTACCAAACAGAGGTAAGAAAGGGAAATTTGATTTCTTACCTTTTAATCACATGGTACCAAACAGAGGTAAGAAAGGGAAATTTGATTTCTTACCTGGTCACTTGTGGTCACGTTGCCCTAGAGTACACTAGTACTCATGCCATGTCGGATCGTATCCCACCAATACACAACATAATCCATTATAATGATAAAATTGTCAAAGGCCATAAAAACATCTACATGTAACTAAAATCTACACTCACAGGAAAACCCATGAATCAATTCTCCAAGCATTTAACAAGAAGAAGGGGATTAAATATGTGATTGGGAGAACTGGCTCTTTCACTTGTTTGAAGAAATAGACATCCTTTACTTTGCTTATCAAACTGTATACCATTGATCAAACTTAATAGAATGCGAAGAATAATTATAGATCATGTCAAAATAATCAAATCCATCTTTTAGATTATTTTGGTTCCGATTTTTATTCTTAATTTTCTTTAATATTTAAGCGTAAAATTAGGTATCACGGAGAGATTTCAGGGACTTAACACAGATCCAAGTGGTTATAACCAAGTGATAGGGCTTAAAAAAAGAATAGCATATCTGTTTTGATCTCCTGAATTGGTTCGTTCCTTGATTTTCTATGATTTTTTTTGTATTAAAGATTTTGGGACTTTTTTGAATTATTTTAAAAAATGCAATAAAAAGCATGATTGTCATGCTACTTTATACACTGATAAAATCAAAATCTGAAAATTTTACACATACCAGGATAAACTACAAGTCCTGAACTTTCTCACTGTATGTGTGATGAACCCCCATATAGCATGGTGAAAATGCAAGGAGAATTAGAAAAGTCATCATAAATAATAGTTTTTGTCAATTTGTCCAGGGATGACAGATCACAAAATATGACTCCAACAAACTACCAAATTTGAACATGTTCCCCACATTTGTCATTATTGTACTATATACCATTGAACTCCTCTTGAATCAAGCTTTCCAGCAGTATAAGTGTTATCATGCTCAGACTCAGTGTGTGTCCATGATTGATGCCTAAACATAGCCATTTTTTAGGGGATTTTGACAATTTTCAGCTGAAAAAACACACTCTTCATGATACCTAATTTTATACAACAAAAATCAAAATCTCAAAATTTTACACATACTGGGGGATACATCAACACCTGAAGTTCCTCACTGTATATATGATAAAGCCCCTAATATCATGGTGAAAATGCAAGGACAATGCAAAGTTATCATAAATAATATGACCCAGTGACAAAACCTGACAGATCACAAAATATGACTCTAACAAACTACCACATAAGAACATGTTCCCCAAATTTGTCATTATTGTACTATATACCATTTAAATCCTCATGAATTAAGCTTTCAAAAGGTATAAAGATTGTCATGCTCAGATTCAGCATAAGTCCATGAGAGTTGACTGAACATGACCATTTTTGAGGGGATTTTGACATTTTTCTCCGTGATACCTAGTAAAATATCACAACTAAAATTGCTACATGAAGAACAAAATAATTATCTTGTCAACCTTTCTCAGCCCATGGGTCTATAATTGTGTTTTGAACTTCGGCAGCAGAGTGCTTTAGAATATTATTGTTTCACGTATCATGTCAATAGTAATGAATTACTATTAAAAGTACACTTACTTTGCTTGGAGCAACAGGCCAGATTTATGTCTAACAAGTTGGCTCTGCTCCTATATGTCCCTGCGCCGCCCTGCACACACCCCTGACCTCTCGGCGTCCAGCGTGTGGGGTCGGCGTCTGCACCAGGCCTGGCACTATGTGGAGCACTCACCACGCGGTGCCTGGACACTGCACCCTTTTTTTTCAAACTTTTGCATGTTACTCTTTTAATATTCATCATAACTACATTTAGTAAGCTAGAGAAATGTTGCCAAGAACCTGGTGGAGCTGATACTACAGACAGATATCTAATTCTTTAAAGATTTCAATTTCTTTATGTTTTAATGAAAAATAAAATATCTTACAATAGGAACCCATATTGGGTGCCCATGAAACTCCTAAATCAAATGGGAGTCAACCGGGAAAGGGCCCTAGACCGAAAAGAGAGCCAGAAGGAAGAAAGGCCATTTTGTATAAGAATGTAAAAACTTATTGTATACAAATAACTCTATTGGAAATTTTGAGCTGCTTAACTGAGATTATGAAATTATATAATGTTTAAATATACTTAAAAACTTCACACAAAAATGATAATTATTGTCTGACCACACGTAATTATAATGTAACCAAATAGCATATCAGCATTCAATAATATGCACGTTAACCCCATTCCTTCCATTCAATTTTCACATAATCTATTATTCAATAGCTCTTTGATAACATTAATTTAATATGCAAAGCTGTACAAATTACTGGTACTGTAGTGATTCATCACCACAGAATATCATAGAACCATATAAAAAAAAAATCAACCTGCCATCACACCATTAGATGCTCAAAATAGTGGCGCCATCTAGAGGTAATTTCAACAACTTCTTCGTAGCTACTTATATTACTTACAATGACGTCGTATCTATACTATCGTTTCAATATTTATTTCTGTAGATAATTAATTTACTCATCGAATATTAAGTTGAAAGAGTCAAAATACGTATCGTTTTGCTAATTGCTTTATAATTATTAGATTTACTGTATATTTGCACAACTACTGGCCATAATTGATTAAAGTGTAATAATATCGATCATTAGAAAGAGGTAATTTTATTTGTCATTTTTTGTCAAGAAAAGATCGCTTTATGATTTATTTCTTGGAAAGAGAGACCACACCAAATTAAATCACTGAAAAATACACCATGTCTTAATCTAAGTTAATGCACAGTGGATCATATAATTTGGTTTTCCCTTTTGATTAGCAGAAAAAGTCCGCTTCCTTTTACACTTTCTTTACAAATTCAAATTGTAATTTAGATTCTTATTCCAGTGATTTCTTTCATGGTGTGGTCACTTTTACGACAACCAAGTCGTTTTAAAAGACAACAAACACGAGAAAGGTAGAGTATATAGTGGCATCATATAAGCTTTACTGCAACATCAAAGAAATTTGACATCTGCACACATTTGCACCTAGTTAAAAGAGTGGGGGGATGTGGAGAAAAGCAGTTTTGTCACCAATCTGTAGTAGGTAGCTGTGCTGACTATTATGATAGCACTGTAGCTACTGCACAAAGACTAGGCTTAGTTATCTCCTAGTGCCACGCCTAAACATGAGTGTTTTACCGATCCCTTAAGAAAAGAAAGGTCTCCATTCCCAAAGATCCACTGGTTATACAGAGCGTGGATGTGCATGCACTGTTCGACGCACAGAGGCTGTAAACATCCAATATACTACCGTCTCGGATAGAGAGTTATCCACACATGTATGTAATTGATTGGCAACGCCCAGATCATTAAAATTAACTGGAAACACAAAAACTGACAAGCCAACTTGGACTACAACACCAGCGGATTAACTAGACATATACATTGCTACGGCGTCTCCCAATGTGGTACCTTTCTTATCATTATCTTCATCGGTAAGTGCAGCATCTTTATCATTATTATCATCGTCATTATCATCGTTTTACAGAATTATTAGGATAATTAATTACAATATTCGTAGTCGCAATATGGGATTGTACATACAGTATACCTTTGTCAATGATTGTGCTCAACCTGCTTATGAGAGTTGTAGTAAAGGGAGTGAGAAATCGTTCCATAAAACAGCATGGCATGGTTTATCATATAGAGCTTACTCTTGCAACGACCAGGGGGCACCACTACTATTCTACACTACACTGGTTCCCTGGGTTCTATATCTACGAGGCACATGAAAATCCTAACCCTGGAAGCATGACAGACATGGAATCGGGCAGCAGGAATAATGTGATTTTTTCCCATCTTAAAAGGGTAAAATTGGTTTCCTTTGTGTTCAAAACTTAATATGATAACCACTCACACCCTCATAGGTATCCACACTTTTTGGGAAAAGCTTCCCATCTTTCTTAGAAACTGTAAAAAGTATCTTTCATTTGTTTAAAAACGCAATAGTAGTTACAAGGTATACGCACAGAGTGCTGCATGCATTGTTCATTTAATTACAGCATGTCTGTCCATTCATAATTAAACCATACGCCTCGAAATCCTCATTCGAAAGTGCTTTAATGCTATTAAAGCGAATTATTTCTAGAGTGAGGCAGTGAGCGTTAATATTAGATGTATATAGCAAGCCATAACCCCGAAGATTGAAGACCACCGCTGGGTGTTACCGAAAAAGGACATACAAATGGCCCGCAAGAGTAAAGCCAACATGGAAGGGGAGACAATCTAACGATGGTATTATTAGGATAATATGCTACTGGTCGTAGTCGTAATAAGCAGTGTACATACAGACGTGCACATGTTGCTAGCAGTAGAATAGGCCCGTCAACATTTTGTGAGAAGAAGATCTTGGTAAAAGGTCGGGGTAAAATATCCTACGCAATGTTACATTTGGTTTCGCTTGGAAGCGTTTCATGGGCTTATCTGGGTACATACAGACATCAGTAATCTTGTTTCACTTGTTTGTTTTTTGTTCTCTTTTTCAAAATGAGAGGCCAATTAGGTTGATGTCGTCTAGTTATCGTGCGTATTGTCAGCGTAATGGTCATAGCCTTCCCGGGTGTCGAGCTCAGGAAGTATTTGTATCGTAGAAGCGTGCGGGGTAGGACAGGGTCGGTCTTACCTGTCTCGTCTTGTCTAGGTGGGCGGGGCTTATTCGTGAAAAGGGGGCGGGGTTAAGGGGGTCATCTTCGGGTACACGTTGCTGACTGGCAGATGTCCAGGCCGTCACAAAGTCGGGGCTGACGGCTTAGGACGTCTGCCGTCGCTGCCGTCAGGCCGTGAGGGGCGGGGCTGGGCGGGCCGGGGGCGTGGCCTGTGGGAGGGGGCGTAGCCAGGGGCGGGCCTGTCGGGGTTCCGACGGCTCCGCCCAAACTGACCTCCGCCCACCGTCACCACTTACAATCTGCCTCCACCGCCGCCACACTCAGGGCTCTGAAGTTAATGTGTGGTCAGTCAAATTGGTCAATAACATAGAATTATATATACCAGGCAGCAAGGGGCCCGGCGTGTTTTCATTATACAACAGACTTTGTGTAGTCAGAGCACATACAACACAGGAGTGACAGAAACGAGCAGGAATCCACGCTCTTGGAGGGTCTTGTTGACGTACGTCCAATGAGAAAGAATTTTACACCTCTATCGTACAGCACCAGGGTATCTCTCAAAATAAACGCACAAACTTTGGTTCTTTTCCCCGCCGCTGCCATCTCTATATGCATGGCAGCGGGCAATCTGTATCAAATTTCCGTGAGAAAAAAATAACCAGAACAAGAAACTTTTTTTCGATACTTTCCATGACATGAGTATACACGTCTAGGGATGGGGGGAGTGTACACAGAGGGACGAACGTGGATTTCTGAGTCGGTTTTGCCACAGTTGCTAAGTCCCACAGCCAATCAAACAGTAGGTACAGGTCAGGGGACCCGCCCTCTAAGGGCACCAAATTTACACCAAGACCTGCGTCTGACTTGGTCACCTGACCTGGTCCTCAAAGCTGATTGGTCGAGACAAAAAACGTCATAGTTGACATAGAGTCCAAGCACACATTGTTCGTCTTCGCGCGACGTCTTCTTCTTCTTATTACAATTATGAATAATCTGTAGAAGTTTTACATTGGATATGGAACACGTAGACGGAGTCTCCCTAGCTTTGCTCGAGTTGCGCTTGGTCCGCCGACGTACTGATCTCTCCCGAACCGACCATGAACTGGTCGATCACCTGCTGCATGGACTCGCGCAACTCTTCGGGACCCTCGTTATCTTGTTCAATGTGTGTGTCCTCCGTCACTAAAACCTCCTCCTTTCCGTCCCTGATAATCGTCTTTTTGTGAACCTGTTTCTTCATCACCAGCCTGCAAAGAGTAAGGGGGAAAAATATAAGTTTGTTGTTCCCAGGGTCCACGCTTGACTTTCCCCTGCTTGTGATAAAAGATATGTCTGGGGTACGGGCAGAACTATATAGTGGTCATTTCTTGAACTGTTCTCATGTAGACTAAAGGAAGGGTATACATGTTTGTTGTGTGGGTAGGACTGATATAACTCAATATAACGGATAATGTGTATCTACTAAAATAAAAAGTTGGAAACTATTTTAACAATGGATGAAAATAGTAAATTGAACTAGGGGTAGTCCAATTCTACCTCTACACATTATTGTCTCAAGAAATAATTCTTTTTGTAAAATTGGCTTTTTCAAAGCTATAACTGAAAGGTATTTCAGCTTCAAAGTCTCATAGATCAAACGGAGTGAATGTCATGCAATCTATTCGAGCAAACCAAACTAAATGCAATATTTTCTCATTGAAGAACTAGCATTTCTAAAAAGAAATCAAAGTTTAACGTATTGGCGCATGCTTCTCTGAAATTGAATATAACGCATTCAGAAAGCAAAAGACTATACCATAAAGAATTACAAGTGGTTCTTGTTTGAATAAAGATGTAGCGAAAGTAAGCCCACTTATGTCGTGCGTAAGGCCCCGCCACCAAGAAAGCAGTTTCTTTTACTATGCATTATGTATCGCCAACAGAAAAAGAGTAGTGCCCAGAAATGAAAAGTGAGACATTCTCGCTTGGTATTATTATCTACAGTATTAGTTTTAAAAACTGTCCAACGAGGCTAGAATATCCTATATACTGTAGGTATTCTGGGGACTTAGTGGTTAGTACCCGCCCGCCAGTCTAGGCCGGGTGTTAGAGAGAGGTAGGCTACAGGTTAGAGGACTAAAGCATGCATACTAGGCGCCTCTGGTCCGACCTGGTGGTCTGCAAATCGTCACCTCCAGCGGCCTCATCCAACTCCCCCTCTGTGGACACGACCTGGCCGGCCACACCTGCAGAGAGAAAGAGACGCCATGAGTTCATGGTCAACAGGGTACAGGAGGAGGCGGCCCGCCTGGAGGGGCAGGGGCCACAGCCCCACACCTCCAGGGTCTCAGGCCTTGTATATAGAGGGCTATTTCACAGAGGGAACGACAGGCCCGTTCCTTGGCCGGTCATGTGCGGACATCGAGTGTGAAACAATAAAGGAACGTTTGTATACATCTGAAAGTATGCAAGTGTGCAATTGGAAAACTGGGAAATGAAAATTCATGAGAAAGGAAAGAGTCATCGGGGCACGTCTTATGTGTAAGACAACATTGAGGTCACACGTATACACACAGTAGGCACAGCATGAGGATATGTCAGATCTTTTTTTGGCTTGGTACTTCTAAAATGGCATGAGTTGACAACCTATACTTCGAGCCCTCAAAAGGGCTGGTTGACAGTATATATATAACATCTGGTAGATTCGTACTATTATCACAAATAACCTATTCCCACTTTGACTATACTTTGTCAATTAACCTCCTTACACCAGTAATTGGCGCGGTGATCTTTGCTTCAATCATATTAATATGGCATAAAGAATAATGACGACAGTGTTAAGTAGATGTTCCATTAAGTATGTCAGGTGAGTCTAGTCATCTAGTTTAGCTTTACTTCAGCCTGGGCCGTGGTTCCAGTTCTATCCTGGGCATGTCCATGTCAGCGACATCAATGTGGTTTGGGCTGAGGGGAGTGAGCTAGCCGTCTCTCCAGGTTTAGTTTAAGCCTAAGTCTCCTCCAGGTGTGAAGCTGCCCTCTGCTATGTAGAGACACAGAGGGCATCTTGCACTGATGAGGGCTTTGCCCTTCCTTAAGTTTAAAGCAGGTAGGTCCGACCCTGGCCGGGTGGGCTGGTCTACGATCCTTTAGCATAGCTTTTCCCTTAGTCAAATCGTTGAATGTGCTGAAGCAACTCATCTAAAGGCTTGCGCACTGAAACACTTATGTAGGATATTTAGACTGCTATTATCATAAGAACTTGATGGTAATACATACAGAAATATATAATATATAGATATAAACACATCCCAGCAAGCAATGGGGGTTGGGTACAGGGGGAGCAAGCAGTAGGCCAGTTGTGTCATGCAGGACATAGTAAAAAAGGGGGGTTCTTAGCTTGGAGGTTTCTGTACAGATATGAGTACGTATATGAATAACAGATTGCTGGTTGAACAGAGAGCTAGCAGGAGAAGGAGTGTCACTGGAGGACAGTTGGATGGGGTGCAGCACCTGAGAGATGTGGGTATCCTTCTGCCTGGTCCATGTCCTCGTCGACGTCCGAGTCGTCAGTGGGGAAGATGAAGGCAGGCCCAGACTGCTGGGCTGTGGGAACAACAGAAGAAACAACAACCCGGCTGTTAGAAACAAAGCAAGCTCGGCAAGCTGCGGCTTCCTTGGGCCGTTAGTAAGGCAGCCAGGCACCAAAAACCAGCACAGCTCATCTTCATGACAGCGCAGTTTATTGTGTGTATAATCAGACTTAATGGTCTAGTGCAAACGTGCCTTTAAAGTAGTAGTCGATGTTTTTATAGAATTTTAACTGGAGTAAAATTTGTCATGAAGTTGAGCTGTGCCAGGAATAAAGTGGTGTTAGTAATAAAGATACCGAAACTGAATAAGGATTTCAACTCATTTTGTACTTGTTTAATGTCATGCAATAGTTTCGCATTTTACAGCAGCGAATAAAGTTGATAATTTCTGATTTGTAGATTTTGTCTAAGAAGCATGGCAAGCAACGGAATTTACCAGAAAATAAGTACTTTGTGTTTATTAAAAGGAATAGGTGGAGGATGGGCATGCTACCAGGTAAGGTAGTGGTTAAAAGACCAAAGGTGATGTGTTTATCTTATCAAAAAAATCTCCCCCTCCCCCAGCATGTGTGCTGGATTCAGTGTTTCCGTGCTAGGGCCAGCCCTGGGCCGTCCGATTTCTATAGGTTGCGAGCAGCTCACTCAATGTACCATATTGTGCCGGGATGCCCTGCCTGAGCTCGAGGTGCTCGCTGGAGTCCACCTCTCTCATTTCATCATCATCAATCGACTCTATGCGCTTCAGAAGGTCGCGATCTGCAACAAACGTAGCTCACACCTTAACCTCATGACATCGGATGAACAGGCGAACCTAACCCTGGTTTTTGGGTCAATTAGCAAATAGAAATATGAACAGTTGATCCCAAGAGTGAAGACTATTCGTAGAAAACATCCTCCTAATTATCATACCTAGGAAGCAGTCTATTATCAACTAATTGGTATCTTTTATATGTTGATGACTTTTGAATTTGTTATATAGTTTAATGTGTGCCACTAGATTTTATTCAAAATGTTCAATCATGAGTATAGCAGTGTAACAAATTGAAACATGAATATATAAGCTTTACAAAAATAACCGAGATAAGCAAAACATTTTGTACCTCCTAAACACCAAAAAGCTATTAGGTATTTGGCACATTGTGAACTATAAATTCTCTACTGATGTCACCATACTACTACCTACACAGCGAATATATGTAAAGCAAGACACAACACAGAAATACTAAGGTGATGGGTTCAGTCCACCGAAGCCTGTATCACATATAAACCTAATTAAAATAACATAGGTTTATAGTCCCTGAGGTAACGTAAGAATTACTTATTTCCATGAAGGGAAGCAAGTAATTGACAGGCCTGGCTATAAGCCGGTGTCTCTAGTATGGCCTGGTAAAGTCCCCAGTGCTTCCAGATTACAGGATTATGTGTACTGAGTGCTAGTGGCACCAGATTAGGGGCGATAAGCCGGTCGGCGGTGGGCGCTTCTTGTTAGCCATTCACTCCAACTTATCAGGGCCCGACGTGGGCGGGTCGGTCGGTGGCCTTCTAGAAGGTTCATTTCCCTATACTACTACTACTACGTTCTAACCTTCTCCTAATATGCCAAGCCTCGCACCTCTTTATATTAGAACCAGATAAATTACTGCCAATTTACATAAGAAAAATACCGAGGCGGTAACGGCCTATTAATTTTTTAAACGTTCTGCAATTATTGTTGTTCTAGATGAATGAAATATTCAGACATATTATATATGTGCCATGTTCAATCTGTAAAATATCTATTATATATAACAAAAGGTGTCTTCAGAGCCTATCTAATTTAACATTGCTGGTTTTGAAACCCCTTTTGAATAACTTCCTACTATGGGCTCGGGGATTATTGAAGCCTGCGGTCACCCTGTCTATCAAATAGCTCCATGAATTGAAAACGGGTCACCTAGATATGGATACTTTGTGCTAACCATTTTGTTTGATAATACCTGCTAGATCTGGCCTAACAGGTGCGATAATTAGCATGATTAGTAGAACCCCTTCCCTACCGCCTAATGAAGTCACACAATGGCGCCAAACGACCATGTTTGGGTATCATTATATAGCTCTTGCATGATTTCAATAGCTCCATCATCTCAATTCTTAGAAGAGTTGATGCAGTTTAATGGTAAGCTAGCTTTCCCTATCTTTTTTGTTTAAAAAGAGGTCTATAATTACAGAGAATTGCATAAATCTGAGGCTTTTAAATGTAGTGTGAACTTGCTCTACACAACATAAAACTATTTTACGATGCCTATTCATTCCAAGGAACGGTAGTGACTAAACAATGATCAAAATGAAATATTCAAGGCTTTGATTTAAATAGATTATCTAAAACAATGTAATCTATTTAATCGTATATATTTAGGGAAGGATTCAGATGGTAGGTGTTGGATATAAGTTCCGAGTCCACAACCCTAAGGAGGACCAAACATAATGATAAGTTCTGTAAACCTACATGAGACATGTGAAAAACACTGGCCTACGGTAACAACAACAAAACAACACCGACACAGAGTACGACAACACCAATAGCCCTGACGAGCCGGTAGGGGGGAGTGAACAACAACGACGACCAAAAAACGTACAGAGAAGAACAAACCGAAATAACTACAGGGAGATAGGAAAGGAAATCAACCTGCTGTGCCGGCCATGGCTCCTTCGGCGAACGAAGCTGGCGCGTAAGGTTGCTCTGAAACAGAGGCAGTGGGGTGAGACGCGTTAGTGGTGTGCGCTGAGGCCGAGTGACATGGTTGTGTGCCGAGGACACTGTCCACACACCTCACCTCCCACCCACCCACCCCGCCCACTACTCCTCCTCCAGCCCCCAGACCCTGGAGGGGGGGTGGGGGAGGCGTGCTACCTGTACTGGAGCAGCTCGCCGGGCTCACGAACACACCAAGGCCGCTATTACTGGCCGCGTGGCGGCTAATGATTCACGCTAATGGTAATGGGTGGCGGTCCTTCACAGGGTCAGAACGACAGGTGCGACGGCCTCTGACGACACGCCGATCAGGTGTCAGAGACTCACATATCTACCATTACCGCTTCTATCACCACGAATTCCTTTATTCCCACTACTTATCAGATTGCTGCATATTTATCATTACTGCAAAGACCACAGTATACTTTGTGTCTGTACTGTCAACCAGCTCATTATGTTTAAGCGTCTCATATAAAATTATATAACGTTTATGTATCAACGGAGTTCAAACACATAGATATCAGTATCACTATATAACAATATATTGTATAGAGAAAAAGAGTGAACTACCCTAGAGTCACGGAAAAAAGACAACATAAAAAGCATACATGTGTGCAATGTAAGGGTGTGCTGTATAGATTCAACAGAAAGAATTCTAGAACAACAAATGATGTATTTGACATGAACACAAAAAGGAAAATCAGGGCATGTCTATGTGCTGACTAGCACACGCACATTGGTAACAACATATGGTAGTTTCCGACTGCAGAGGAGTCAGAATGAATAACTGACTGATAGATTATTTATAGGGTGCTAGAGTAACCACGGAGATCACTTGATTCTAACCTACATTTCCCTGAAACAAGATCAAACTGACACACATTAATCAATGGTCGTGATTCAACGAGAGGAGAAACAGCAATTAAAGAAAAAGGGGAAAAAAATAGACGCCGTAGCAACACAGAAAATGAATAAACATGAGTGGAGGGGAACATAATAAACCTGAAAATAAGGTTACAAATGAAAAAAGGAAATTTGCAGAACACCTGCAACGGAATCAAATTGGGCAACAAAATTACTTGGTGGTGGTGAAAGGCCATGCAGGGACAAGGAGAGGAAGAGTAGCCACATGCAACAGACATACAGTAGTGGGTTAGTACTACCTCGACTTGCTAGGGGTTGGTCTGGTTGGTCCGGTCGCTGTCCGCTTGCCATGGACGCAGCGTAGTCGGGTCCACAGTAGCAGTTCTCAGAGTGAGAGGACTCAGAGGAGGGGCTGGAGTGGGCAGAAGGGTACTGGGGGGCGGTACGGGGAATGGCAACAGGAGTCGAGGTGACGTGCGACTCGACCGAGACGTGTGTCGTTCTGGGGTGGTGGTGGGTGGTGGTGGTGGCCGTGGTCGGGCCGGCACCACCTCCAGAACCCATATCCAATGTGTGTGTGTGCGGCTCTTCGCGCGCTCCTCGATATACCTGGGTCTTATGCCAGTCACTATCCACGTCCATCTGCTCATGCTCTTGGTAACTACTCACTTGCCTGTTCTCGTCATCAATGCATCTCCGCTCGAAAGTCTGAGTGGTGTGAACATTGCCTTCGGAATCTATGACAGTTTTAGTTACCTCAGTCTCTGTCTGTTCAAAACGAGCATGGCGGGACTCCGTCTCCTCCTGTACAGACTCTATCCGCGAGTAGCGTTCACTTCCTTGCTCTGACATGTCAATAATAGTCTGTTTGTCGTATTCGGGTGAGTCTACAGACATCCTCATGATGTCTTTGTATGCTTCACTAGCACTAGACTTCATTGTGTCCTGTGAAAATAGGGAGCTACTTTGACTCCATGCCCCAGACTCCATCGACATTTCCATCAGACTGGTGTGTCGGTGGGGCCTGGGGGGGTCGAGTTCCCCCGGCCACTCAGCCGATGCTCCCATCGCTTCCCCCTCATCCTCGTGCAGGGAGTCGCAATCAAAGCTATCCTTTGAGTCGGACTGGGGCAGGGCAAGCTCTCCTTCAAGTGAGTCTGCTGACCGTTCCATGATGCCCTCACCAGAGAAGGTCATTTGTCCTTCGGTCGGGCGCAGCACAATTGGAGCGGCGGTGGCCCGGTCCAACTCCAATGAGTCGGCGGACCGGTCCATGATGCCGGCTCCGGAGTCGGACGACTTAAGCATCCGTTCTCCTTCAGCACTGGAGGACATTGTGGGTCCGTGGGGGTCCATTTCAAAGGACTCTGCAGAGATCTGCATCACTGAGTCCTGGTCCTGTAGAGAATCAGAGTCCAGAGCCCCTGATTTACTGTGTGATTCACTGTCTCCCTGGAGGGAATCTACGTCTATTTCGTGGGTGGTTTGTTCGGCTGGCACAATGGATGGAATGATGGTGGGAATGGGCGGTGCGGCCGCCTGGTCCTGTTTGAACTCCTCATCGTCACGTCCATCGAGAGAGTCATCATCGGCTTCAGCTCCGGCATCTTCCTCGATGCCATAATCAATGAGTCCTGCACTGGTATGCGATTCGCAGGTGGCAGTTCGTATCACCTCCTGCAAGGTTCGCGAGACGAGCACTGCTTCGGTGGGCACAGCGAACGTCTCCACATTGCGAGATGCCTCTTGGATGATGCGCTCGATATCACCTCGCTCTTCGGCATCACCAAGGGAATCTCGGTCCATGTCATCGTCTTTTTCTACCTTTTGAGGTACAACCTGGTCATCACTACTAGGGGTTTCATCTCGTGGTAGATCTTCGGGTTCCACGAGCTGCTCTTGTGAAATGAACACTTCCCTGAGAGATGCGCCCTCCGAGAGTGACATGTCACTTTCAGTCCTGACCTCTGGTACAAGAGCACCCGACTCTAGCAATGTCACCACCTTCTGAGCCTCGATCTCTAGGTCTTCGTTAATATACATCTCTTGTTCCAGCTGCTCAAACTCGTTCAAGGAGGATGTAGAGGACTTAACACTGGTATTATCTAGGGGGAACTCAGAATTGCTTTCGGGGGAAGATGACAACCTACGCTTTTTCTCTCCGTCTGATTCACAGATAAAGTCTCTTTCTAGCCTTTCGAACTCATTTAGAGATGAAACTGAACCGTTATCTACACTACTTTTGCTGTCTGGTGTAACCATGACCTTCTCCATGGAGTCTGACTGTCCAATAGCTCCTTCTAAATTTTCAAACTCAGCTAAAGACGAGGAAAGGGAAACATCATCTTTCTCAAGACTTCTACTATAAATGGGCACCGGCGAATCTATATCAACCTTGAATGACTCTAAACTTGTTTTATCACCTATTTCCATTTCCAACCTTTCGAACTCTAATAACGACGAAGAAACTGAGATGTCATCTCTCTCATTGCTTTTGTTAAAGAATCTTCCTCCATGAATGTCTGGGGATGGAGCAGGTATGTCGGGCGAGCTGTAGATTCGCTCAGAGGATGAGTCAGTCGCGACCACTCCCAATCGCTCGGATGAGCTGGACGTGGTCTCCCCACTGCTATCCTTCTGGTCGCTCTCGGGCTCCTCCTTAACCACCTCTAGCTGCCTCGGCAAGCGTGGATATTCCATCCCAGTCATCAAATGGAGCACTTCGAATTGGTCATCATCGGGAGGGGACGCTGCCATCCCGAGCATTGCTGCCTCGAGATCGAACATTTCCCCTGACGATGAACTGCTGAGTTTACTTGCATCTGGCTCTTTGTCTCGCACGTCTATAGCTATGGGGGCTTCTGGCAAATCTTCATGAAACGAACCCTGCATGTCTGAATGGAATGACGAGGTCATGGAGGCCACCTCGACTAATCTCTCCTCCAGGCCCTCCATGGTCTCCTGATGGGTGGCGACTACGGTGGCAAAGCTGTCTACACTAGATGAATCACCCAGATCCTCCGGACTCTGAAGGTCTATCACCTCTCTCTGTCTGACAGCAGAATCTACACTAATAACTGAAACCGGACCCTCGCCACTTGAAGACATATCATCACTGGCTTCCTCATGTTCGGGACTACCTAACTCGGGAGTGGATTCTTCCTCACCTTTGGTAATGTCTAGGATGTGAACAGGTGGGTATACTGCTACGAGTTGATCTTGAGACTCTTCCTCTACAGATTCCTCTGCCGTTGGTTTCTCAGTAGTTTCACTAACTTCTGGCACCTCAGTGGTGCTTAGAGATTCCTCAAGTGTCTCTGTTTCAGAGGTCATTTCGAACCCCTCAGTTTTGAGACCACTCACCCGAGTGGTCTGTTGTACCCCTAAAAAAGAACTAGCATCTGACCTAACCGCTTCAATCACCCCATGCACAACTGCTGCAGCAACCTCAGTTACTCTGTCTTTGCTTTGGTCTTCACGTTCAGCCTTTTCCCGTTGTTCCTGTTCTTCAATTCGTTGGAATTCCTCCTTCATTAGATCTTCTTCGTATTTTTCCTTTGAGGGTGACTCCTCAGGTAAAACTGGAAGTGGTTTTTCGACACGGCCATGTTGGATGTCCTCCACTCTAACTACATGAACCTCAGTGTCTGGTGAATCAAGGAGAAGGTCTTCCTCTGACTCACTACTAACAACACCGGTTCTAGTCTCTTTCGGACTCTTTGGGTCCGGGCCTCTCCCTAAAAAAGAATCCGTGTCAGGTGAAAGTGGGGAGGCATCATCATCAAATTTTACTTTTACTTGAACCTCAGCTGAATCACCAAACATAGCATCAAATTCACCAAGCGGCTTGACTGGTTTTTTCACTTGTCGTTTTTGAAACAGTTGCTCCTCCTCCTCCTCTTCCTCTTCCTCCTCTTGGGAGTGAGCAGGGGCATAGGACGTTGGGTAGTCTTCTTCTTCGGTTTCTTTGTGCAAATGTTGTGTTATTGTGATAGCTGGGATGTCATCTGTTGTTTGAGCTGATGCTTCGTCCTCAGGTGGCTTAGGGGCCTCCTCACTAGGCATGGCTAGTTCAAACTCCTCAGGACTTTCGGGAACTACCTCCTGCTCCTCCTCCTTCGTTGGCAAGAACTGCTCCAGAACATGAGGAGGGGATGGTGGTGGAGGCAAGTCGTCATCAGACTCAACTTCTCCTGAACTAGATGAGAGACCTTCTTCTTTCGACTCACCGAAGCGCTGGACAGGCTCCTTTGGGCGTGGGAGTGGTTCTACGTAATCAGTGTCGGACCCACTCATGTCCTCTTCTTCTCGTAACTCGGCATGCTCTTCGATGACTGCTTCCTCCTCAGTTACGTCACCACTCTGCACAGTTGCCTGTGCCTCCTCCATTACTGTGTGTACAAAGACAGAGGCCTGTACTGTCAATACATCATCCTCACGTGGAGGGGGAGAGGTAGATGTTGTTTGCTCCTCCCTATCCTCTTGTCTAATGGGAGAAACGTCCCCTTGGTCTACATCCATTCTCTGCTCAGACCCTTCTTCATCCCAATAACCTTCACTTT
This sequence comes from Lepidonotus clava, assembly GCA_936440205.1. NCBI lineage: Eukaryota > Metazoa > Annelida > Polychaeta > Phyllodocida > Polynoidae > Lepidonotus > Lepidonotus clava. The sequence continues at coordinate 31,088,677 of OW387135.1, forward strand.
CATCAGGTATCGGGGATTGGGGACGTTCAATGTCAGTCATATCGGTCGGTGATTCAAAATCCCTGGCACTATCGGGTTCAGTATATTCAGGCACCGCGTCAATCGGTGTTGAGTCTATCACAATGGGTGAAGTGTCAGTTCCAGTGGGTATATCAAGCTCAGTGTCCTCAGCCAGAGCAGCAAGCTCATCATCCTCACATTCCATAAGTGAGTCACCACCATCTTCAAGTTGAGGTTCGTCTATGTGAGCCATGGGATCTTGCTCGGCACCAAAGGCTCCGTCACCTTCAGGCTGTCTTGATGTATAGCAAGTAGATGGGTCATAATAATCGTCATCTACCTCCATAGACTGTTGTGCATAATCTGGTGGCACCTCAGTGACTACAGTGCCACTGAATATTGTGTACATGGCATCAGACTCGAGGGCCTCTTTGCCAGAGGAAGGAGGCCTGTCTAGAAGCTGAGGCTCCTCCAGAGCCTGAGGGGTCGATTTGGATGGTTCCTCATCAGCCACTGTTTCAGCTGCATCAGCCAACTCTTCCTCAAGACGTGACAGGTCTGAGGGTTTGGTGTCCTTCTTCAGAGTAGTCTGTGATGCAGAGAGTTCATCAGTTGGCATTTCAATGTTGTATAATGTCTGATCAGATGTCATCATTCTGTCTTTTTGTTCTTCAACATCAAGCAGACTTTCCATGAGACTGGCAGTTAGCCCTGTCTGACTCTCTGTCAACCCTGTTTGGTAAGCTGTGTCCTCCGCTGACAGCGCCATCAAATCTTGCTGAGATTCACTCAATAGTATGTTCTCACGCTGGTCACGAAAGGACTCGTCCGCCGTCGGAGTGGTTCGGGTTTCAGCAGTGCCTGTTGGTACTTCGATATCTTCAGCATGTCCAACCAGCTCTGTGCTGGAGGTCAGAGAGACCTGCAATAGTTCTTCCTGCCTTGAATCCACCAAAGAGAATGACTCAGTGGTAGAATATGACTCGTCCATTATACCAACTGCCTGGGCAGATGGAGCGGATGGTTCGATTACATCCGAATGCACAGATGTTTCAGCGAGATCAGATGGGGTTGATGGTTCCATTGGATACGACCCTGTCAATTCAGGTCGAAGTGGGTCTGTATCTTCATCAGGTTCATCTTCTTCTTCCTCTTCCTCTTCTGGGAAGGCCTGAACCTCTTGTTGTTCAGTACTTTCCTCGACTGTTGATCTGCTTGGTACATCCTCAAGTTCTTCTTGATATTCAGTAAGTGTGTGATGGGGATCAGCACTGGGTGGTGCCTCTGGCTGAGTAGGTTCAACGAATAAGAATTCTTCACTCCTCTCTGCTTGGTCAATTTCCTGCTCTTCACAGCTGATTGGTGCTTCAATCTGGCCAATTATATCTGGGTCCAGAACTGGCTCGGGGGCAACAGCAGCAACAGGTGCCACTGGTGCCAATTCTTGCTCGCCTTCAGCTTCAAGCTCGGCAGCAATAACAGCAACTTGTTGCATTGGTTCGTATGGTAGATCGTGTTCAGGATAGAAATCAACTTCTGTGGGGCCATTTGCATGAATGTATTGGTCGGTGTCTTTTTCCTCCTCCTCCTCTTCTTCTTCTACATCATCCTGCTCTTCCAGTTCCCTCTGAGGCTCCTCTGCTATTGGCTCCTCAACCTGAATGATCTCAGGGAGTGGCTCTACAGCTGGTGTGTCAAAGGGTGATATTGGGCCACGAAAATCAGATGGCTCACTACTGCTGATAGGAGACGAGTGCTCAAAGGTAGGGGATTCCTCCTGTTCACCAAAAGATAGGGAAGGCCGGATGGCCTGTTCTACCTTCTGTTCAGGGACAGAAGAACTGTCCTTAGGTTCCTGAGTTTCAGCAATTACTGCAGCTGCACCAGCAAAGACAGCAGCACCTGCTGCAGCAGAAATACCTACGCCCACCCCAAATTCTAATTCCTCTTTTTCTTTAGCCTTTCTTTCCTCCTCTAGCCGTTGGAATTCTAAAGAAGCTGTCATATAATCATCATAACCGATCAAATCACTGTCATCTACCATTTCAAATGGGCTACTAGGTCTGTCTGTTTCAATAACTGGAATCACAGGAGCTACCTCAGCTGTTTCTAAGCTACGCTCAGTTTCTGGCTCTTCAATGATTGTATCTCTTGCATGGGTTGGGGAAAAGCTAACTAAAGGCATATCGTCCGTTTCCTCAGATCTTGGGTCTTTTAACCTATTTCTGCTTTCAATGAGTTCTGACTCAAAAACCTCATCTTCAGGACTAGATAGAATAGCTTTGGGTTGGCTGTCTACTGTAAGTGTCTTCTCTACTGTGTCAGGAGAAATATCATAATCGGTGACCACACGAGATATGGCTCCAGAATCAAGGTCATAGGTGGCAGCAAGGAGAGTGGGCTCGGCTGAAGTATCTGATGATGATGAAGTTTTCACAAGCTCTTCACTTGATATGGATTCAACTGGCTTCGGGGTACCAATTTCAATATGTTTCAAACGGGCTGCGGCCTCTGCCATTATTATGGGGGAGTCACTCTTTTCCTCGTCTGTTTTAGCAGGCTCTTCTGGCTCTTCTACAGATGTTACTCCCATTATTAGTGGGAAAGTAGATGGCATGAGCTCTACTTGGCATTCCTCTGCCATCTCATCCTTTTGGTCTCCATACGACTCTTCAAGTTCCTCTGAATCAAGAGATGCTGATTCAGTACGGTCAAGCGAAGCATCAGAGGTCACACGTGCCATCTGCTCTTTTTCATCTTGGAGCTTTTGACTCTGAGTTTCACTTATGACCTCCAGTGCTTTTGGCAAGTTTTCTAGGGACACTTCCTCTGGTTCCTCATAATCAATGTGATCGCCTCTTTCTTCGGTATCAACATGTACTGACGTTGTGTCCTCGTACACGGATGTCTCTATTGTGTGATATTCGGATGCATCAAGGGAGGCAGGGGCTGTCATGAATGATGATGTCATACCCGATGCAGTCATTGTGTCTGACGAGGACTCTGAAGATGCAGTGCGGGTTGCACTAGGGTGATCTGCTTGTACTTCGCTCGGTTCACTGAGGACCTGTGGCGTAGGAGCCGCCATTAGACCAGCCGCTTTGTCCTTGCTCTCACCACTTTCCTCCAGATATTCAATCTGGCCGATTCTAAAACTGGTCGGCTCCATTTGCACTTCAGATGAAACCTCAAAGTCATGACTGCAACGCTCCATGATAGTGTCAATCACCTGAGCCTCATAAGCCCGTTCTATACTCTCATGGGGCTCAGGAACATGTGATTCTGCTATGTGCTTTGGGGAGCTTGCTCTGGGTGTAACATCTCCGGTTTCATGATCACCTGGGTGCTTGATGTCTTCCTCATGTTTGGTGTCAAGTTCGTCATCGGAGTATGAGATATCTACTGGCTCTGACGGGGGTAGGACAGAGGTAATCCCAACCTGCTGCTGAAGCACACTCATGTCCAAGTCTCCGGCATCCTTTTCAGAGCCGGACTCGGAGGAGATACTCTGGCGGACAGGTGAGTGCTCCCTCTCGATGTCACGAACCTCACAGATAGGTTCTTCAGACTCAAGCTTTTGTATTTCAGGTGGTACTACCTCTGTTTGGTCTGGTTCAGATTCAGTTTTACTTGCAACTGAGGTTTCTATTGTTTCAAAGACTTCAGATGAAACCTGAATTGGCTCTGAGGGGATTTCTCTGATTTCAACCTGGGAAACGACCTCCTCCTTGGACTCGGCAAGGGCAGATATCTTAGGAGAAATCTCGGTTTCCTCATCGTCAACATCATCCATTTCTGGTTCTGAACCTTCTTTGCTACTATCTTCCCAATCTATCCTTTCCTTTCCGGCAAAAGCCATATTATCAAAAGACATGAACTCAACAGACGTAGGTTTCTCTTGATCCTTGTCCTCTCCAGGCTTAGACAGCTGCACTTCGGGGGTCTGGACAGTGACTAAAGGAGACTCAACCTGAGGTGCACTGGTTGGTTCAATATGCTCCTGAGGTGCGCTGGTTGGCTCCTCATCGTCGGACTGCTCCTGAGGTGCACTGTATGCCTCCTCTTTAGGTGCTTCGACAATGGGCTCCTGAGGTGCACTGGTTGGTTCCTCATCATCAGACTGCTCCTGAGGTGCACTGTATGCCTCCTCTCTAGGGGCATCGACAATGTACTCCTGAGGTGCACTGGTTGGTTCCTCGTCGTCAGACTGCTCCTGAGGTGCACTGTATGCCTCCTCTTTAGGTGCATCGACAATGGGCTCCTGAGGTGCACTGGTTGGTTCCTCATCGTCAGACTGCTCCTGAGGTGCACTATATGCCTCCTCTTTAGGTGCATCAATAATGTGCTCCAGAGGTGCACTGGTTGGTTCCTCATCATCAGACTGCTCCTGAGGTGCACTATATAGCTCCTCTTTAGGGGCATCAATAATATGCTCCAGAGGTGCACTGGTTGATTCCTCATCGTCAGACTGCTCAGAGTCACTAGCTGCTTCTTCAATAATCTGCACCTGAGGTTTAATGGAGAGCTCCTCTGTACGTGCACTAGTTGGTTCCTCCCAGCTTTCCAAAGACATTTGTTTTTCAGGTGTAACTGTCTCCTGGATGGTGGTAGATAGCACTACTTGAGCTACAGAAGACACAGGTTCAAATCCCGTAGAGGAGGGAGGCATATCCTCACATGTGACCTGCCTCTCCTCCACGGTACGTTCTGGAGAAGAAGGAGCTTCCTCCATGGGGGATGGTACCTCGTCGTCAGTGGGAGACATACCAATGGTGGGGCCATCGGCAGTCTCCTCGTCGATCTCCTCCTCCTCTTCCTCCTGGAGTTCTTCGTCCTCTCTGATAAACTCACTTGGCGAGAGCCCCACAGCTATTTTCATTTTGCGGGGGTCCTGTGATTGGTCATAGACGGGGGATAAGTCCTCACTGAGAGCTCTCTCTTTGCTGGGTGAGATAGGTTCTGGGGGAGAATGGGACATTGGGGAAGAAGACATATATTTATCCAGATCCAGACCAAAGGGTTCTTTATCTTTGGTAGTGGCAGAAGGAGAGAAGGGCTCCTCCACCTCTACATCGGTACCCTCTGTGCCCACAGATTTCCTATCCTCCTCAGGCACACGGGCGGCAGGCTCTAAAGAGAGTTAATAAGGGAGCAATGTGTTAGTGGCTGCATGAGTGCAGCACTCAGCAGTACCATTTCGCCTGATGCGTACTTAAATGCTGGATGGAATATATATGAAGAGATAGTCACACTACCTGCACAGGACTCAACCATATAAAAATTGAAAACGTTAAAAATCTCCTAATTTCAACTATGTGTTAGAACCAAATAGCTATCCCGAGATGGTTACTCTTATACCCTGAGACACAAATTTCCCCTTTCATTTACAACCTTTGATTCTTTAGCTTATATTAACTTCAGTCAAATTCGAACGTAATTTGATAACATTTATAGAAGAGATATCTGAAAGCAGTGAGAAACTTTGTGGCAAGACTGCAATTATAGTAGTGTATTACAATAAGCAAGCTCAATGGGCATGCATTGCATTACAAGCAAGTGGCAAAACTCACCTGCAAAATAAAAACTCAAAAACTGATGTATTAATGAGTCAAATTATGTAGTCTGAAATTAATTCTAACAACTGGAATGATAATGGAAAGTGATGAGTTGATGCCAAAGGTGGCGATTAAGTATGAGAATCATAACAATACTTGGTGGCCCTGTGAGACAACACCATGGAGAAGCACTGAAAAAGCAAACACACCACAATGGATAGACAACGAGTTTTCTACCTTTAGAGAACTGAACATCCTCAAGGCGTGCCATTTCGGAGCTGGAGGTGCTCATTGGGTCTTCCTCTCCAGGTGCATCCCAAGTGTCTGATAGAAGCATGAAGGTGACAAAACCAAAGTCAGTTAGTTTACGAATTTCACCCACAGAAAAGAGGAATATATACATATAAATTTACATATTTACAAAGCATAGCTTAAATCAGCGTTGTATGGTCCACTATGTGATATAGATATGTATTGTTTAAAAGCATAGCAAATTGTTTTACTTTCGAAGCAAACGGCAATCTATTGTACAAAGTACGTGCAGTGAGCTAACAAAATACCTAAGAAACGAAGAGGAAATGAACCAAGTCTGTGACCAGAAGAAAGACGTATATATAAAAGTATAACGCTAAAACACACATGAAACCAACACACAACAACTACTAATAGCTTGATAATGTTTCAAATAGATCTTTATTTAAATCATATAGTAATGTCCGTAAAACAGAGTTTGACAAATCACTCCACAAAACAGACCCCACAGCATGCTGAGACTAGAAAATAAAAAGAATCCACAAAATAAACTCAACTGAAATAAGGTGCACTATATAACAAAAGAACGGACTGTGCCACGAACGAAGAGTGACCAAAAAAAGGTATCCAAAGTATGCCAGCGAGGGCAAAGGCAGCTATGTACCTTTGTCAGCCGATGCTGTGGCTCTTAAATCTTCGAGACTTTCCCTATGCATCACTTCATCTGGGGACGAATAGTGTCGCTGGCGGGGAGGCAGCTCTTCCATGGCCTCGAGTTCGTGCGAGGCTTCATAGGATTGGGATCGCTCAAGCGACTCGCGATCGCTCTCCTGGAATGGGGCTGTGGGTATCTCCTCCTCATCCTCCTGACCTACATGGTCCAAACCAGACTCAAAGGTGAGATCGATTGGTGATGGATACTTCTGTAACTGTCCGGGGGCAGGTGCAGCCTTATGAAGGGGCGAGGACACGTCCGAGTCCTCCTCCTCCTCCACCTGCACGAAGGGCTCCTCCTCCTGGGGGGCCTCCTCCTCCACCTCCTCCACCTGGATGGACTGGATGGGCTGGTCCACATCAAAGTTATCATACTCCTCAGCCTTCTCCAACGCCTCCTCGTCGACCATGGGCTTTCTCATTGCCTGTGCCGTTTCCACCGGGCTCTCCTTTTCACACTCCTCTGCTCCTTTTTCTTTTCTCTCTAGCTCCGCTTCCAGTTCAAGCAGAACTCGTTCACGCTCATCAACATCCTTCTCATCTTTTGAGGCAGCTTCCTTCATGGTTTCTTTGTAAACTGACTCGATGTTCTCGAAGCTTGACGACCTATTAGCCTGGGTCATGAGGTGTAGGTCAGCATGACGGGTGTCAAACCGATCACCGATCTCAAGAGTACCGTCGGGATACAGACTGGAATCTTCATAGTCAAGATTAGTCTCTGTATAAATGTCCTCAAAGCTGGACGTCTTGAGACGGTGGCTTTCCTCTAAGGACGCAAACTCTTCAAATGGTTGTGGGATCGATTCGAGAGCGTTTTCAATTTTCTCAACTTCTCTCTCAAGCACCAGGTCTGCTTCCATATTGTCCGAACTCATTGTTGAAATGGTGGCCTCACCGGAATGTTCATAGGTCTGAATTAGTGCGGGCTCACTCGACATGGAGGATCCCGAGTCCAGGTAGATGTTCTCTGGCACAAGCATTGGAGCAACGGTGGTTTGAGGAGGGGTGAACACAAGCATGGACTGCTCTGAGCGGTCAATTTGAGGGGCGGCTGTGGTCGAGAGGCTAGTTGGCTTTGGGTGAGATGTACTGATAGAGGTGGTGATGCTGGTGACGGTATGGTCAGTTGTTGGTTCAGCATCCTCTTTCAAGCCCCCATCTGTCACAGTCACAGTGTCTGTTAGTGCAAAGGAAAAAAAGGCAAACGCAGAGTTAGGTTAGGCAGCAGTCTGTGGTGGAGAGATGACAGAATCGTGATATAACTTAACAGAAGAATGGAGATGGCATACAGGTTGGTGCAACCACCAGAAAGCAGATGGAGAATAGAATAACTGCGACACAGTACAGATAGGACAAAGACAAATCTTACTTAGGAAGTGAAGCCAGATTGCATACATGCAGCTTAATTCATTTACTATTCTGTGAAGTATAGCCAAGCGGCAAAGTTAGTCTGCATTCCTACCCTGCTATTGTTAAGAAGAATCTCGGTAAGTGTGAATTATGCGGGTAAATTTTACTGCTCATTAGCCAAAGCCATACAGAGTTCTAGTAGTAAAAGAAGGTTAGGTTAGGATGTTAGCTGTACCTTGCATTAGGACGTCAGAGCGAGGTTCAGGGGTCAGTTGGGGTTGACCAGAAGATGGTTCAGCATCATACATGTCAGCCACTTCACGCGTCTCATCAGTCACTAATGTGAAGTCAGACGGTGAGGGGGGGCGCTCTTCTGGCGGGGTGCTTACGCTAGGGCTGCGCTGTTTCTCGATGCTCTGCTCGATGAAGATCTGCTGCGATGTGTCAGCCCCTAGCCTTCCGTCTGGCTCCTGGTCTACTTCAGCCTCAGGCTCCAGTATGTACTCAGTTGGTGAGAGGGGACGGTCGTCCTCACTAACCTCCTCGTCCACATGTCCGTCGGCGTCCTCCATAGAACGCCACGGGTCTCGGTGGTCATACTCCTCTTGTGGACTGCTCTGGGAGTCCAGGTCACTGGGAGGCTGAGAGTCACGATGTACCTCCATTGATGATGAAGCCTCCAGATGTTTGTGCACCCCCAAAGCTTCCTCAGATATGGTAGACTGAGCTGACTCGGTCGAAGCTGCTTTGACTAGTTCCCGATCGGGCTTATCTTCCGAAAGCTGTCTAGTGAATACTGACGACTTCTCCTGGTGCTCAGTGGAAGCCACCATTTCTTCTTGTTGAATAACCGCTTCCTCTTGTGCCTCTTCCATGTCATATTCATCTACCATTACACCCGGGAAGCCCTTAGGGGTACACATGTCATCCGAAGCTGGGCTTTGCGTCATGGGGCTTGCAGCCTGTATAGAGATTTCAGGTGCGACAAGGCCTCCAAGCCCCGAGCTGACATCTATCTGGCTGGGTCGTTGAACTGAACGCTCGTCGTCCATTGACGAAGACACCATGGTGACCACGGGTTCGTGGAATGATGCCGACGTGTCTTCGATTGTTACTTCAGTATCTGTCACAGGCGAACTTAGAGTTGTCTCGTCAATGGTTACGGTGGGTCTGGTCTCTGATTCATGTTCAATTGCTATCCCGACTGTTGTTTCTTCATAACAGACCGGGGATACCTCAACCTTTGGTGCCTCCTGCTTCTCAATTGTCTCAATTATCTCTGCCTCTTTTGCTGTCTGACCTTCTGAAACATCAATGTAATCAGGGGAAATGAATTTCGAGGATGTGGGCCGGGGAAGTGTTTCAATGTCATAAGTTGACAGAGCAGTCTCTGATACTACAACATCAGACTCGCCAGTTTGGTCAATTTGGTCAATTTTGTCATCATCAGGTCTCGAATCCACATAATACCCTCTACTTTGACTGTCAATAAAAGATACCTCACTTTCAGTTTCACGCACTGGCCTTGTCTTACAAACAGTTTGACCAACACTTTCCCCAGTTGACTCTTTTGTAGTTAAGGTTTCAGTAGTAATCACATCATATTTTAGCTGCTCCTCCAATTGAGATGCATTTAAAGTTACGGGTTTGGCTTCCGCCACAATATCAAAAACATGCTCACTTTTATCTGAGGTTTCATCAGAATATGCAACCCCAGAAACATCTTCTACACAAACGATTTGCTCCTCTGCCTTTGATGGTACTTCTTTGAGTGTGAATTGCGCCTCCTCACTGGGCAGTTCACTTGGCATCATTGGAGCTGCGGCTAAAAACGACGGTTGGTGTGGGGAGCCTCCCGATTGTCTTGGCGGAGGCTCTCCACCTGTATCTGACCCCGGGGGGTCGTCAGGGTCCTCACCGGGTCCTTCTAACGGTGTGTCCACTTCCTGGTCACTAGAAGGTATGTCTTTATCTTCATGGGTTACCCCTGGACCCCGGGCACCAGGCTCTGCTCCACCTTCACTCTCAGCCAAGTGCGATGGGATCGGACTTGAGGCAGTGCCCTTGTCTCCAAGGGTTTCATCTTCACTCTTTTCAGAGAACTCCTCTTTGTAAGATGAAGGTGAAGGGAGTTTTACTTCATGGACAGTAGGCTCGTGTTCCTTGTGATCATAGCCTTTTGCTTTGCTTTCAAGTGATTCAGTTTGACTTTCTAACACAGGATATTCATATTCGGGTGTAATGTCACTATCGGTCTCTTGCAATAAAACCTCTCCAGAGACAGGTGCAACGGCAGCTGATGCTGTATCCACAACTGATTTTTCTTCGGTTTTTTGATAGTCACTGAACTGTTGGTCTTTTAGTTTAGGATCGGCTTCTGTGCTTTCTATTGTACCCTTTTCAAGTAATTCCTTCTCTACTTCCTCAGGATAGGTCCCACCCGCAGCTCCTACCAATTCTTTCTTTTCTAAGACAAATGCCCTTTCTTCTCTTCTAAAGGAATCTCTCTCGACATCATTATCTGGTATATCATCTACTTCTTCCTCACTCATTTCTCCAACATCTGATATATCTTCGATTTCTGCTTTCTCTACTAAATCAGAATCTTGACTAGTCTCATCTGCCTCTTCATCTAGCTTTCTCTCACTCGCATATCCCAAACTACTAGGGCCTGACGATTTAAAAGGTTTTTCTAAGAATACTTCTTTCTCAGGTTCGGGTGACTTAAGTTCTTTTGGGGCAGCAAAGCATGACGCTTCATCTTTCTTTTCACGGTGTACCTCATGTTGTTGTTCTGCATGTATTGTGTGTGAAATTTCAGTTGTGAAAGCAGCAACGGCCGCATGTTCAGAGAGCTGACTGTAAAAGTCTTTAGCTTCAGTTTCAGTTATTATATCATAGGTTTCTTCAAGTGTAACACTCTCTTCAGTTTTCTTTTCTAATCTAGTTTCTTTTTCAGTATCACGTCTTTTTTCATTTTCAGCAGATTTCCTTTTCTCAGAAATGTCCACTGAGGGATCTACTTTATCAGTTTTGGAAGACACATTAAATGTCTCAGCGAGTTTAACAGTATCTGATTTACCCTCTTTAAATATCACATCATCAAAGTCTTCTTTGGCTTCCTGGAATTCTAAGTCATCCCCATACTCCTCCTCATAACTAGCACCCATATCTTGTATTGGTTCAGTATACTCTTCCTCACTGTCTTCACTAACTGGTACTGTATCCCTATCATCGATAGGGGTTCCTGAGGTAAAGGAGTCATCCATACCTGACATACCTGAAAAGGATTCGTGCATGGCTTCTGTTCTATACTTTTCTGGCTCTGAAAATACAGAGCCGACATATGTGTCAACTGAAGCTGCTGATGTGCTTGATTCAAACATTTCAGGAGGCGGCATATCACTTAAGGAATCTTCAAAACTTTCCTCCATTACATCATGGGCTTGTGAACCAATATCACCTTCTAGTTTTAAAAGAAATGTAGTGTGTTCCTGCTCTTTTATTTGGTCATCAGGGTCATACCTAACCTCAGGGTCTTCAGGTGTAACAACAATCGAGATTTTGTCAAGGGAGTCTGCAGATGTTATCATTTCGTCTTTCTCAACTACCTTCATTCCGACAAGCGATTTGTCAGTTTCATCTTCACTGACATCAGCATCTGCACCTGCGTCAGGGGCATCAAGCTTGAAGAGTAGAGGTTCTACGGGCTTCTTTTTATCAGAATAGGTGGGAAGTACAAGCTCCTCACTGACTTCTTCCCCAGATGACATGTCCTTATCAACAAACTCCCCAGTGTCAGTTGTTGTGTGCAAAGGCTCTGATATGTCACTTTCAGAGCTGTCTCCTCGAACCTTTGTCCATTGCTCATGTTGTGGTAGATGTGCTACTGAATGCTCTACTAAAGCAGCATGGTCAAGGGCTGCAGATAATGGAACCACTGCATCTTCCTTGACTGATTCACCACTTGAAGAGCCCGCATCGGATTTCTCTAAAGAATCTTTTCTGGTTTCAGTTCGACTTTCAATGTGCCTTTTAGCTTCCTCGATCTCATAGGGAATGTCTGGCACTGCATACTCTTTTGAGACATATTCTTTTTTGAATGGCATTTCTTCAAGGCTGTCATTTTCGGAGAGTTCGTCGGTTTCTTCATCATCCTGGTCACTGGTCTGGGTGATTTTAAAGCGTTCACTCACATCAGACTCTATATCTTGAAGGATTTGCTCCTCAATTTCTGATACATCTGCTTCATCACCAGAAGCTAATTCTTCACTAGCCAGAGATGTTTTAGAAAGTGTCACTGTTACAGGTTCATCCTTTCTCAAAACAAGGGTACCACTAAGTTCAACTGGGTCGATAGTTTCATCAGCAGGGGTGGATTGCTTTAGTTGTGAATCATCAGGTTTTATATCTGGTACCTTTTCAAGTTCAAGCTCTGATTCGGGTTCCTGACTAAGTGCTTCTGACACGTCGTCCTTTGGCTCAAGGACATCTAGCTGGGTTGATTCAGATACAGATTCAGATTTTGAAGCCGGTTCTTCTGCCTCATCAATAGATAAAAGCTGAGTTTGTGGAACCTCGCTAATCATTGGAGCTTTCACTTTCCTACCTGTCTCAGTGTCATACTCTATGATAACATCTTCATCCTCAGAGGAATCACTGAGAGTGTCTTCTTCTGGACCACTACTCGGTGACTTGGGGGAACTCGGGGACACAGGTGGTGCTACAATAAGCCCTACTCTATCAACAGAATCATCATACAGGCTTTCTTGTCTGTCAATAGATTCTATCTCAATTTCCGGCGTGTGTATTTGGTTGTCAGCTTCTATATCTGTGCTAGCACTTGTGTGGGCTTTGCTTAGTTCATCCCCTTCTGTGCTCTCATCTCTTTTCTCTCTGATGTCACTTGTTTCTTTTGACTGTACTTGTATACTAGCAATACTAGATACATGAAGATGTTCTAGTTTTTGATCAACTGACACAGCTCCTCTGTCTGGGTGGGTTTCTGGACGGTCAGACACGTGCAAAGGTGGTTCTTGAGCAGTACTGTCCTCAATGGAACTATCCACAGGAGACACTGTAACTGTCTCAGTGACCTCATGATCGCACCTATGTTCCTCTAATCCTACGGAAGGTAAACTGACTTTTCCAAGTCCCATTACTAAACCTATTGTAGAGACATCCGTTTCAGTAGGTTCTCTATCAGTGGCCTTCTTTTCTACATCATCAGCTACAACAGGTTTGGTATCAGGAGTATGTGGTGCAAGTGACTTGGACACTGTTTCAGTTCCAGAAATCTTGTCTTTCTCTATATCGGTGCGCTCAGAGTATGCTTCAGAAACCACCTCTACAGATGACGGACTTTCTGCACGGGCATAAGGTTCTGACACAGTTTCTGCCATAATAGCCTGGCTCTCATGTGTTCTGCCTTGGGTCTCTACATTGGGCATACAGACAGGAACCTTGACTGACTCGGTTACTGACATACAAATAGGTTGCTCTAGTTCAGGCTGTACTTCATCTATTTCTGATTTCAAATCTCTCAGTTCTGGTTCAACACCTTCACTTTCAGAGTCAATGTCATAACCAACCAAAGCAGCGTCATCGTCTAAGGATTCCTCAGCAAATGCAATGGCACCTGCCTGCAAACCCAATGTTGCAGCAGCCATTGCCGCATGAGGGACTGACTTTTCACTTTCTACATCTTTCTCAGACTCATTGTCAGATTTATCATCATCTAACTCAGACTCTTTAGTATCTGCACTTGATGCAGCTGACATATCTTCATCTGATTCTGGTTCACAGGTTTGAGATCTACTGTCATCCCCCATGGCAATTTCTAAAACTTCCCCAGGTTCTAAAAATTCTGGCTCAGTAAGTTTCTCTTCCAGGACCGCTTCAGGTGCTTCACCTGCAGGACTGGGCAATTTCTCACGTCTATATTTGACTTTCTTATCAGGAATAGGCACTTCAAGTGCAGCTGCGTTCTCCGACAGCTGCTTTTCATCTCCTGGTTTATCTGACATCACAATAGCTTCCATCACAGTTCTTTCGGTCAAATCAGAGAGATTGCTTACATCCTCTTCTAATGATTCAGCCACTGCAGGTTTTTGAACAGGATCTAAAGCGCTTGAAAGAGCAGGTACCAACTGTCTATCGTCATCTTTTTCTGATTCCTCATGACCAGAATGGTCAGGTTTGACTTCTGTCTGTGATGGTTGACATGGATGGTGCTCTTCAATGACAACAACGTCCATCCATTCTTCCGTAATAGTCTTTTCTACTCTGTCTACATGAAGGGGAGTACTTGGCAAAATAGGAATATCTGGAATTTTATCTCCATCTGGTGGAAGGGTCTGAACGACCCTATCAATAGCCATGTACACCTTTTCCTGGGAAAGTCCTTCATAATGTTCTGTAACATCAGCTGATCTCACACCTGCAGATGATATTGTATAATCGTATCTGTCACTTTCTTCAGAGGCTACATCTTTGCTAGGGTACTTTTCAGAAAATTCTTGCTCATACTCAGTTACTTCCTCTCCCTCTGAGATTTCAGTTTTCTCTAGTGCAGCTTCTCCTTCCTCATAACCATACAATACCTCTTTATCATCCACAGAAAAACCCTCAACTACATCGGGGGAGCCTGACTGCATTGGCTTAACATATTGAGAATCCTCCCCATACTGCTGAGGAGACTCTTTCAGTCGCTGTTCTGATGGGTCTCCAACTGTAAAGCTGCTGTGTTCCAATATCTTAGACACTTCTGAATAGGTCTCAACGGACTTCTCATGTTGTTCCTCAATATAGGAAGGACTTAAAGATTTATTTTCATATTTAGAAACGTCAAAATCATTAAATCCTTGAACCTCACTAATCTCTTCTGCAGGGGATGGAACAGATTCGCTTGTTATTGTTCTCTCTAATTCATCACTAACTTCATCTGCAGGTGAGGCAATATAATCGGATGAGATCATTGAGGGTGAAATTTTAGAATGCTCAAGTCCAGGTAAAGCTTCCTCGGCTGGTGAAGTGTGTTTGCCTTGTTTGCCACAGTAAGAAACATCATCAGAGAAAGACATTTTGCTGTGCTTCAGTGGCATTGAGGTTGAAAATATGTCGTACATTTCACTAGTTACATATTCATCTGCTTCCATTGCAGGTGAGGGAGATTTCTCTTGCTGTAGATTTTCTGAATCTGGGAAACTGAGGTCCCTCATAGATTTCGGAGGCTTGCTGCTGTCACCAACTTTTGGGACCTGATCAGTTGAAATCATATCAAATGGAGGATAATGAACAGGTGAAGGGGAAACCAGTTGTGTACTTCTAAGATACTCCTCCGTCTCAGAGGCCTGAAAACCTTTAGCAGTTGAGGGAGACATCTCTTTCATGGGGCTAGGCTCTTTGGCTACTACTGCCTCTTCCTTGGCTGGGGAGGGAGATTTTTCATGTTCGGGAATGGGCACCTTCTCTACAACCGCTTCCTCAACTTTCTCAACTACTTCCTCACGGACTGGTGACGGGGACTTTTCTTTGACTGGGCTGGGCTTCTTGGCCACTATAGGCAAGGCAGCCTCCTCCTCCTCCTCAGAGGCCTCAACCTCTTTAGCAGGTGAGGGAGACTTCTCTTTCATGGGGCTAGGCTCTTTGGCTACTACTGCCTCTTCCTTGGCTGGGGAGGGAGATTTTTCACGTTCGGGGCTGGGCACCTTCTCTACAACCGCTTCCTCAACTTTCTCAACTACTTCCTCACGGACTGGTGACGGGGACTTTTCTTTGACTGGGCTGGGCTCCTTGGACACTACAGGCAAGGCAGCCTCCTCCTCCTCATCAGAGGCCTCAACCTCTTTAGCAGATGAGGGAGACTTCTCTTTCATGGTGCTAGGTTCTTTGGTTACTACTGCCTCTTCCTTGGCTGGGGAGGGAGATTTTTCAAGTTCGGGGCTGGGCACCTTCTCTACAACCGCTTCCTTAACTTTCTCAACTACTTCCTCATGGACTGGTGAAGGGGACTTTTCTTTGACTGGGCTGGGGTCCTTGGCCACTACAGGCAAGGCAGCCTCCTTTTCCTCATCAGAGGCCTCAACCACTTTAGCAGGTGATGGAGACGTCTCTTTGATGGGGCTAGGCTCTTTGGCTAGTACTGCCTCTTCCTTGGCTGGGGAGGGAGATTTTTCACGTTCGGGAATGGGCACCTTGTGCAATGCAGTTTCCAAAACTTTCCCAACTACTTCCTCACAGACTGGTGACGGGGACTTTTCTTTGACTGGGCTGGGCTCCTTGGCCACTACAGGCAAGGCAGCCTCCTCCTCCTCATCAGAGGCCTCAACCTCTTTAGCAGGTGAGGGAGACTTCTCTTTCATGGGGCTAGGCTCTTTGGCTACTACTGCCTCTTCCTTGGCTGGGGAGGGAGATTTTTCACGTTCTGGGCTGGGCACCTTCTCTACAACTGCTTCCTCAACTACTTCCTCATGGACTGGTGAAGGGGACTTTTCTTTGACTGGGCTGGGCTCCTTGGCCACTACAGGCAAGGCAGCCTCCACCTCAGAGGCCTGAACCTCTTTAGCAGGTGAGGGAGACTTCTCTTTCATGGGGCTAGGCTCTTTGGCTACAACTGCCTCTTCCTTGGCTGGGGAGGGAGATTTTTCACGTTCGGGACTGGGCATCTTCTCTACAACCGCTTCCTCAACTTTCTCAACTACTTCCTCACGGACTGGTGAAGGGGACTTTTCTTTGACTGGGCTTGGTTCCTTGGCCACTACAGGCAAGGCAGCCTCCATCTCAGAGGCCTCAACCTCTTTAGCAGGTGAGGGAGACTTCTCTTTCATGGGGCTAGGCTCTTTGGCTAGTACTGCCTCTTCCTTAGCTGGGGAGGGAGATTTTTCACGTTCGGGAATGGGCACCTTGTGTAATGCAGCTTCCAAAACTTTCCCAACTACTTCCTCACGGACTGGTGACGGGGACTTTTCTTTGACTGGGCTGGGCTCCTTGGCCACTACAGGCAAGGCAGCCTCCATCTCAGAGGCCTCAACCTCTTTAACAGGTGAGGGAGACTTCTCTTTGATGGGGCTAGGCTCTGTGGCTAGTACTGGCTCTTCCTTGGCTGGGGAGGGAGATTTTTCACGTTCGGGAATGGGCACCTTGTGTAATGCAGCATCCAAAACTTTCCCAACTACTTCCTCACGGACTGGTGACGGGGACTTTTCTTTGACTGGGCTGGGCTCCTTGGCCAATACAGGCAAGATAGCCTCCTCTTCCTCATCAGAGGCCTCAACCTCTTTAGCAGGTGAGGGAGACTTCTCTTTCATGGGGCTAGGCTCTTTGGCTACTACTGCCTCTTCCTTGGCTGGGGAGGGAGATTTTTCACGTTCGGGCCTGGGCACCTTCTCTACAACCGCTTCCTCAACTTTCTCAACTACTTCCTCATGGACTGGTGAAGGGGACTTTTCTTTGACTGGGCTAGGCTCCTTGGCCACTATAGGCAAGGCAGCCTCGTCCTCCTCCTCAGAGGCCTCAACCACTTTAGCAGGTGATGGAGACTTCTCTTTCATGGGGCTAGGCTCTTTGGCTACTACTGCCTCTTCCTTTGCTGGGGAGGGAGATTTTTCAAGTTCGGGACTGGGGACCTTCTCTACAACTGCTTCCTCAACTTTCTCAACTACTTCCTCACGCACTGGTGACGGGGACATTTCTTTGACTGGGCTGGGCTCCTTGGCTACTATAGGCAACGCAGCCTCCTCCTCCTCATCAGAGGCCTCAACCTCTTTAGCAGGTGAGGGAGACTTCTCTTTCATGGGGCTAGGCTCTCTGGCTACTACTGCCTCTTCCTTGGCTGGGGAGGGAGATTTTTCACGTTTGGGACTAGGCACCTTCTCTACAACCGCTTCTTCAACTTTCTCAACTACTTCCTCACGGACTGGTGATGGGGACTTTTCTTTGACTGGGCTGGGCTCCTTGGCCAATACAGGCAAGATAGCCTCCTCTTCCTCATCAGAGGCCTCAACCTCTTTAGCAGGTGAGGGAGACTTCTCTTTCATGGGGCTAGGCTCTTTGGCTACTACTGCCTCTTCCTTGGCTGGGGAGGGAGATTTTTCACGTTCGGGCCTGGGCACCTTCTCTACAACCGCTTCCTCAACTTTCTCAACTACTTCCTCACGGACTGGTGAAGGGGACTTTTCTTTGACTGGGCTAGGCTCCTTGGCCACTATAGGCAAGGCAGCCTCGTCCTCCTCCTCAGAGGCCTCAACCACTTTAGCAGGTGATGGAGACTTCTCTTTCATGGGGCTAGGCTCTTTGGCTACTACTGCCTCTTCCTTTGCTGGGGAGGGAGATTTTTCAAGTTCGGGACTGGGGACCTTCTCTACAACTGCTTCCTCAACTTTCTCAAGTAATTCCTCACGGACTGGTGACGGGGACATTTCTTTGACTGGGCTGGGCTCCTTGGCTACTATAGGCAACGCAGCCTCCTCCTCCTCATCAGAGGCCTCAACCTCTTTAGCAGGTGAGGGAGACTTCTCTTTCATGGGGCTAGGCTCTCTGGCTACTACTGCCTCTTCCTTGGCTGGGGAGGGAGATTTTTCACGTTCGGGACTAGGCACCTTCTCTACAATCGCTTCTTCAACTTTCTCAACTACTTCCTCACGGACTGGTGATGGGGACTTTTCTTTGACTGGGCTGGGCTCCTTGGCCACTATAGGCAAGGGAGCCTCGTCCTCCTCCTCAGAGGTCTCAACCTCTTTAGAAGGTGAGGGAGACTTCTCTTTCATGGGGCTAGGCCCTTTGGATAGTACTGCCTGTTCCTTAGCTGGAGAGGGAGATTTTTCACGTTTGGGGCTGGGCACCTTCTCTACAACTGCTTCCTCAACTTTCTCAACTACTTCCTCACGGACTGGTGATGGGGACTTTTCTTTGACTGGGCTGGGCTCCTTGGCCACTACAGGCAAGGCAGCCTCCTCCTCCTCATCAGAGGCCTCAACCTCTTTAGCAGGTGAGGGAGACTTCTCTTTCATGGGGCTAGGCTCTTTGGCTACTACTGCCTCTTCCTTGGCTGGGGAGGGAGATTTTTCAAGTTCTGGGCTGGGCACCTTCTCTACAACTGCTTCCTTAACTTTCTCAACTACTCCCTCACGAACTGGTGATGGGGACTTTTCTTTGACTGGGCTGGGCTCCTTGGCCACTACAGGCAAGGCAGCCTCCACCTTAGAGGCCTCAACCTCTTTAGCAGGTGAGGGAGACTTCTCTTTCATGGGGCTAGGCTCTTTGGCTACTACTGCCTCTTCCTTGGCTGGGGAGGGAGATTTTTTACGTTCGGGAATGGGCACCTTGTGTAATGCAGCTTCCAAAACTTTCCCAACTACTTCCTCACAGACTGGTGACGGGGACTTTTCTTTGACTGGGCTGGGTTCCTTGGCCAATACAGGCAAGGCAGCCTCCTCTTCCTCATCAGAGGACTCAACCTCTTTAGCAGGTGAGGGAGACTTCTCTCTCATGGGGCTAGGCTCTTTGGCTACTACTGCCTCTTCCTTGGCTGGGGAGGGAGATTTTTCAAGTTCGGGACTGGGGACCTTCTCTACAACTGCTTCCTCAACTTTCTCAACTACTTCCTCACGGACTGGTGACGAGGACTTTTCTTTGACTGGGCTGGGCTCCTTGGCCACTATAGGCAAAGCAGCCTCCTCTTCATCATCCTCAGAGGCCTCAACCTCTTTAGCAGGTGAGGGAGACTTCTCTTTCATGGGGCTAGGCCCTTTGGGTACTACTGCCTCTTCCTTGGCTGGGGAGGGAGATTTTTCAAGTTCGGGACTGGGCACCTTCTCTACAACCGCTTCCTCAACTTTCTCAACTACTTCCTCATGGACTGGTGACGGGGACTTTTCTTTGACTGGGCTGGGCTCCTTGGCTACTATAGGCAAGGTAGCCTCCTCCTCCTCATCAGAGGCCTCAACCTCTTTAGCAGGTGAGGGAGACTTCTCTTTCATGGGGCTAGGCTCTTTGGCTGCTACTGCCTCTTCCTTGGCTGGGGTGGGAGATTTTTCACGTTCGGGACTGGGCACCTTCTCTACAACCGCTTCCTCAACTTTCTCAACTACTTCCTCACGGACTGGTGATGGGGACTTTTCTTTGACTGGGCTGGGCTCCTTGGCCACTATAGGCAAGGCAGCCTCCTCCTCCTCCTCAGAGGCCTCAACCTCTTTAGAAGGTGAGGGAGACTCCTCTTTCATGGGGCTAGGCTCTTTGGCTACTACTGCCTCTTCCTTGGCTGGGGAGGGAGATTTTTCACGTTCGGGGCTGGGCACCTTTGCTACAACTGCTTCTTCAACTTTCTCAACTACTTCCTCACGGACTGGTGAAGGGGACTTTTCTTTGACTGGGCTGGGCTCCTTGGCCACTACAGGCAAGGCAGCCTCCACCTCAGAGGCCTCAACCTCTTTAGAAGGTGAGGGAGACTTCTCTTTCATGGGGCTAGGCTCTTTGGCTACTACTGCCTCTTCCTTGGCTGGGGAGGGAGATTTTTCACGTTCGGGACTAGGCACCTTCTCTACAACCGCTTCCTCAACTTTCTCAACTACTTCCTCACGGACTGGTGATGGGGACTTTTCTTTGACTGGGCTGGGCTCTTTTGCCACTATAGGCAAGGGAGCCTCGTCCTCCTCCTCACAGGTCTCAACCTCTTTAGAAGGTGAGGGAGACTTCTCTTTCATGGGGCTAGGCTCTTTGGCTAGTACTGCCTCTTCATTAGCTGGGGAGGGAGATTTTTCACGTTTGGGGCTGGGCACCTGCTCTACAACTGCTTCCTCAACTTTCTCAACTACTTCCTCACGGACTGGTGATGGGGACTTTTCTTTGACTGGGCTGGGCTCCTTGGCCACTACAGGCAAGGCAGCCTCCTCCTCCACCTCAGAGGCCTCAACCTCTTTAGCAGGTGAGGGAGACTTCTCTTTCATGGGGCTAGGCTCTTTGGCTACTACTGCCTCTTCCTTGGCTGGGGAGGGAGATTTTTCACGTTCGGGACTGGGCACCTTCTCTACAACCGCTTCCTCAACTTTCTCAACTACTTCCTCACGGACTGGTGATGGGGACTTTTCTTTGACTGGGCTGGGCTCCTTGGCCACTACAGGCAAGGCAGCCTCCACCTCAGAGGCCTCAACCTCTTTAGCAGGTGAGGGAGACTTCTCTTTCATGGGGCTAGGCTCTTTGGCTACTACTGCCTCTTCCTTGGCTGGGGAGGGAGATTTTTCACGTTCGGGACTGGGCACCTTCTCTACAACCGCTTCCTCAACTTTCTCAACTACTTCCTCACGGACTGGTGACGGGGACTTTTCTTTGACTGGGCTGGGCTCCTTGGCCACTACAGGCAAGGGAGCCTCGTCCTCCTCCTCACAGGTCTCAACCTCTTTAGAAGGTGAGGGAGACTTCTCTTTCATGGGGCTAGGCTCTTTGGCTAGTACTGCCTCTTCCTTAGCTGGGGAGGGAGATTTTTCACGTTTGGGGCTGGGCACCTTCTCTACAACTGCTTCCTCAACTTTCTCAACTACTTCCTCACGGACTGGTGATGGGGACTTTTCTTTGACTGGACTGGGCTCCTTGGCCACTACAGGCAAGGCAGCCTCCACCTCAGAGGCCTGAACCTCTTTAGCAGGTGAGGGAGACTTCTCTTTCATGGGGCTAGGCTCTTTGGCTACTACTGCCTCTTCCTTGGCTGGGGAGGGAGATTTTTTACGTTCGGGAATGGGCACCTTGTGTAATGCAGCTTCCAAAACTTTCCCAACTACTTCCTCACGGACTGGTGACGGGGACTTTTCTTTGACTGGGCTGGGTTCCTTGGCCAATACAGGCAAGGCAGCCTCCTTTTCCTCATCAGAGGACTCAACCTCTTTAGCAGGTGAGGGAGACTTCTCTCTCATGGGGCTAGGCTCTTTGGCTACTACTGCCTCTTCCTTGGCTGGGGAGGGAGATTTTTCAAGTTCGGGACTGGGGACCTTCTCTAGAACTGCTTCCTCAACTTTCTCAACTACTTCCTCACGGACTGGTGACGAGGACTTTTCTTTGACTGGGCTGGGCTCCTTGGCCACTATAGGCAAAGCAGCCTCCTCTTCATCATCCTCAGAGGCCTCAACCTCTTTAGCAGGTGAGGGAGACTTCTCTTTCATGGGGCTAGGCCCTTTGGGTACTACTGCCTCTTCCTTGGCTGGGGAGGGAGATTTTTCACGTTCGGGACGGGGCACCTTCTCTACAACCGCTTCCTCAACTTTCTCAACTACTTCCTCATGGACTGGTGACGGGGACTTTTCTTTGACTGGGCTGGGCTCCTTGGCTACTATAGGCAAGGTAGCCTCCTCCTCCTCATCAGAGGCCTCAACCTCTTTAGCAGGTGAGGGAGACTTCTCTTTCATGGGGCTAGGCTCTTTGGCTGCTACTGCCTCTTCCTTGGCTGGGGTGGGAGATTTTTCACGTTCGGGACTGGGCACCTTCTCTACAACCGCTTTCTCAACTTTCTCAACTACTTCCTCACGGACTGGTGATGGGGACTTTTCTTTGACTGGGCTGGGCTCCTTGGCCACTATAGGCAAGGCAGCCTCCTCCTCCTCCTCAGAGGCCTCAACCTCTTTAGAAGGTGAGGGAGACTCCTCTTTCATGGGGCTAGGCTCTTTGGCTACTACTGCCTCTTCCTTGGCTGGGGAGGGAGATTTTTCACGTTTGGGGCTGGGCACCTTTGCTACAACTGCTTCTTCAACTTTCTCAACTACTTCCTCACGGACTGGTGACGGGGACTTTTCTTTGACTGGGCTGGGCTCCTTGGCCACTACAGGCAAGGCAGCCTCCACCTCAGAGGCCTCAACCTCTTTAGAAGGTGAGGGAGACTTCTCTTTCATGGGGCTAGGCTCTTTGGCTACTACTGCCTCTTCCTTGGCTGGGGAGGGAGATTTTTCACGTTCGGGACTAGGCACCTTCTCTACAACCGCTTCCTCAACTTTCTCAACTACTTCCTCACGGACTGGTGATGGGGACTTTTCTTTGACTGGGCTGGGCTCTTTTGCCACTATAGGCAAGGGAGCCTCGTCCTCCTCCTCAGAGGTCTCAACCTCTTTAGAAGGTGAGGGAGACTTCTCTTTCATGGGGCTAGGCTCTTTGGCTAGTACTGCCTCTTCCTTAGCTGGGGAGGGAGATTTTTCACGTTTGGGGCTGGGCACCTTCTCTACAACTGCTTCCTCAACTTTCTCAACTACTTCCTCACGGACTGGTGATGGGGACTTTTCTTTGACTGGGCTGGGCTCCTTGGCCACTCCAGGCAAGGCAGCCTCCTCCTCCTCATCAGAGGCCTCAACCTCTTTAGCAGGTGAGGGAGACTTCTCTTTCATGGGGCTAGGCTCTTTGGCTACTACTGCCTCTTCCTTGGCTGGGGAGGGAGATTTTTCACGTTCGGGACTGGGCACCTTCTCTACAACCGCTTCCTCAACTTTCTCAACTACTTCCTCACGGACTGGTGATGGGGACTTTTCTTTGACTGGACTGGGCTCCTTGGCCACTACAGGCAAGGCAGCCTCCACCTCAGAGGCCTCAACCTCTGTAGCAGGTGAGGGAGACTTCTCTTTCATGGGGCTAGGCTCTTTGGCTACTTCTGTCTTTTCCTTGGATGGGGAGGGAGATTTTTCACTTTTGGGGCTGGGCACCTTCTCTACAACCGCTTCCTCAACTTTCTTAACTACTTCCTCACGGACTGGTGATGGGGACTTTTCTTCGACTGGGCTGGGCTCCTTGGCCACTACAGGCAAGGCAGCCTCCATCTCAGAGGCCTCAACCTCTTTAACAGGTGAGGGAGACTTCTCTTTGATGGGGCTAGGCTCTTTGGCTAGTACTGCCTCTTCCTTGGCTGGGGAGGGAGATTTTTCACGTTCGGGAATGGGCACCTTGTGCAATGCAGCTTCCAAAACTTCCCCAACTACTTCCTCACGGACTGGTGACGGGGACTTTTCTTTGACTGGGCTGGGCTCCTTGGCCAATACAGGTAAGAGAGCCTCCTCTTCCTCATCAGAGGCCTCAACCTCTTTAGCAGGTGAGGGAGACTTCTCTTTCATGGGGCTAGGCTCTTTGGCTACTACTGCCTCTTCCTTGGCTGGGGAGGGAGATTTTTCACGTTCGGGCCTGGGCACCTTCTCTACAACCGCTTCCTCAACTTTCTCAACTATTTCCTCATGGACTGGTGACGGGGACTTTTCTTTGACTGGGCTAGGCTCCTTGGCCACTATAGGCGAGGCAGCCTCCTCCTCCTCATCAGAGGCCTCAACCTCTTTAGCAGTTGAGGGAGACTTCTCTTTCATGGAGCTAGGCTCTTTGGCTACTACTGCCTGTTCCTTGGCTGGGGAGGGAGATTTTTCACGTTCGGGACTAGGCACCTTCTCTACAACCGCTTCTTCAACTTTCTCAACTACTTCCTCACGGACTGGTGATGGGGACTTTTCTTTGACTGGGATGGGCTCCTTGGCCACTATAGGCAAGGGAGCCTCGTCCTCCTCCTCAGAGGTCTCAACCTCTTTAGAAGGTGAGGGAGACTTCTCTTTCATGGGGCTAGGCTCTTTGGCTAGTACTGCCTCTTCCTTAGCTGGGGAGGGAGATTTTTCACGTTCCGGGCTGGGCACCTTCTCTACAACTGCTTCCTCAACTTTCTCAACTACTTCCTCACGGACTGGTGATGGGGACTTTTCTTTGACTGGGCTGGGCTCCTTGGCCACTACAGGCAAGGCAGCCTCCTCCTCCTCATCAGAGGCCTCAACCTCTTTAGCAGGTGAGGGAGACTTCTCTTTCATGGGGCTAGGCTCTTTGGCTACTACTGCCTCTTCCTTGGCTGGGGAGGGAGATTTTTCACGTTCGGGACTAGGCACCTTCTCTACAACCGCTTCTTCAACTTTCTCAACTACTTCCTCACGGACTGGTGATGGGGACTTTTCTTTGACTGGGCTGGGCTCCTTGGCCACTATAGGCAAGGGAGCCTCGTCCTCCTCCTCAGAGGTCTCAACCTCTTTAGAAGGTGAGGGAGACTTCTCTTTCATGGGGCTAGGCTCTTTGGCTAGTACTGCCTCTTCCTTAGCTGGGGAGGGAGATTTTTCACGTTCCGGGCTGGGCACCTTCTCTACAACTGCTTCCTCAACTTTCTCAACTACTTCCTCAGGGACTGGTGATGGGGACTTTTCTTTGAATGGGCTGGGCTCCTTGGCCACTACAGGCAAGGCAGCCTCCTCCTCCTCATCAGAGGCCTCAACCTCTTTAGCAGGTGAGGGAGACTTCTCTTTCATGGGGCTAGGCTCTTTGGCTACTACTGCCTCTTCCTTGGCTGGGGAGGGAGATTTTTCAGGTTCTGGGCTGGGCACCTTCTCTACAACTGCTTCCTTAACTTTCTCAACTACTTCCTCACGGACTGGTGACGGGGACTTTTCTTTGACTGGGCTGGGCTCCTTGGCCACTACAGGCAAGGCAGCCTCCACCTTAGAGGCCTCAACCTCTTTAGCAGGTGAGGGAGACTTCTCTTTCATGGGGCTAGGCTCTTTGGCTACTACTGCCTCTTCCTTGGCTGGGGAGGGAGATTTTTTACGTTCGGGAATGGGCACCTTGTGTAATGCAGCTTCCAAAACTTTCCCAACTACTTCCTCACGGACTGGTGACGGGGACTTTTCTTTGACTGGGCTGGGTTCCTTGGCCAAAACAGGCAAGGCAGCCTCCTCTTCCTCATCAGAGGACTCAACCTCTTTAGCAGGTGAGGGAGACTTCTCTCTCATGGGGCTAGGCTCTTTGGCTACTACTGCCTCTTCCTTGGCTGGGGAGGGAGATTTTTCAAGTTCGGGACTGGGGACCTTCTCTACAACTGCTTCCTCAACTTTCTCAACTACTTCCTCACGGACTGGTGACGAGGACTTTTCTTTGACTGGGCTGGGCTCCTTGGCTACTATAGGCAACCCAGCCTCCTCCTCCTCATCAGAGGCCTCAACCTCTTTAGAAGGTGAGGGAGACTCCTCTTTCATGGGGCTAGGCTCTTTGGCTACTACTGCCTCTTCCTTAGCTGGGGAGGGAGATTTTTCACGTTTGGGGCTGGGAACCTTTGCTACAACTGCTTCCTCAACTTTCTCAACTACTTCCTCACGGACTGGTGAAGGGGACTTTTCTTTGACTGGGCTGGGCTCCCTGGCCACTATAGGCAAGGCAGCCTCCTCCTCCTCCTCAGAGGCCTCAACCTCTTTAGCAGGTGAGGGAGACTTCTCTTTCATGGGGCTAGGCTCTTTGGCTACTACTGCCTCTTCCTTAGCTGGGGAGGGAGATTTTTCACGTTTGGGAATGGGCACCTTGTGTAATGCAGCTTCCAAAACTTTCCCAACTACTTCCTCACAGACTGGTGACGGGGACTTTTCTTTGACTGGGCTGGGCTCCTTGACTACTATAGGCAACGCAGCCTCCTCCTCCTCATCAGAGGCCTCAACCTCTTTAGCAGGTGAGGGAGACTTCTCTTTCATGGGGCTAGGCTCTTTGGCTACTACTGCCTCTTCCTTGGCTGGGGAGGTAGATTTTTCACGTTCGGGACTAGGCACCTTCTCTACAACCGCTTCCTCAACTTTCTCAACTACTTCCTCACGGACTGGTGATGGGGACTTTTCTTTGACTGGGCTGGGCTCTTTTGCCACTATAGGCAAGGGAGCCTCGTCCTCCTCCTCAGAGGTCTCAACCTCTTTAGAAGGTGAGGGAGACTTCTCTTTCATGGGGCTAGGCTCTTTGGCTAGTACTGCCTCTTCCTTAGCTGGGGAGGGAGATTTTTCATGTTTGGGGCTGGGCACCTTCTCTACAACTGCTTCCTCAACTTTCTCAACTACTTCCTCACGGACTGGTGATGGGGACTTTTCTTTGACTGGGCTGGGCTCCTTGGCCACTACAGGCAAGGCAGCCTCCTCCTCCTCATCAGTGGCCTCAACCTCTTTAGAAGGTGAGGGAGACTTCTCTTTCATGGGGCTAGGCTCTTTGGCTACTACTGCCTCTTCCTTGGCTGGGGAGGGAGATTTTTCACGTTCGGGACTGGGCACCTTCTCTACAACCGCTTCCTCAACTTTCTCAACTACTTCCTCACGGACTGGTGATGGGGACTTTTCTTTGACTGGGCTGGGCTCCTTGGCCACTACAGGCAAGGCAGCCTCCACCTCAGAGGCCTCAACCTCTTTAGCAGGTGAGGGAGACTTCTCTTTCATGGGGCTAGGCTCTTTGGCTACTACTGCCTCTTCCTTGGCTGGGGAGGGAGATTTTTTACGTTCGGGAATGGGCACCTTGTGTAATGCAGCTTCCAAAACTTTCCCAACTACTTCCTCACGGACTGGTGACGGGGACTTTTCTTTGACTGGGCTGGGTTCCTTGGCCAATACAGGCAAGGCAGCCTCCTCTTCCTCATCAGAGGACTCAACCTCTTTAGCAGGTGAGGGAGACTTCTCTTTCATGGGGCTAGGCTCTTTGGCTACTACTGCCTCTTCCTTGGCTGGTGAGGGAGATTTTTCAAGTTCGGGACTGGGGACCTTCTGTAGAACTGCTTCCTCAACTTTCTCAACTACTTCCTCACGGACTGGTGACGAGGACTTTTCTTTGACTGGGCTGGGCTCCTTGGCCACTATAGGCAAAGCAGCCTCCTCTTCATCATCCTCAGAGGCCTCAACCTCTTTAGCAGGTGAGGGAGACTTCTCTTTCATGGGGCTAGGCTCTTTGGCTGCTACTGCCTCTTCCTTGGCTGGGGTGGGAGATTTTTCACGTTCGGGACTGGGCACCTTCTCTACAACCGCTTCCTCAACTTTCTCAACTACTTCCTCACGGACTGGTGATGGGGACTTTTCTTTGACTGGGCTGGGCTCCTTGGCCACTATAGGCAAGGCAGCCTCCTCCTCCACCTCAGAGGCCTCAACCTCTTTAGAAGGTGAGGGAGACTCCTCTTTCATGGGGCTAGGCTCTTTGGCTAATACTGCCTCTTCCTTGGCTGGGGAGGGAGATTTTTCACGTTCGGGAATGGGCACCTTGTGTAATGCAGCTTCCAAAACTTTCCCAACTACTTCCTCACAGACTGGTGACGGGGACTTTTCTTTGACTGGGCTGGGCTCCTTGGCCACTACAGGCAAGGCAGCCTCCTCCTCATCAGAGGCCTCAACCTCTTTAGCAGGTGAGGGAGACTTCTCTTTCATGGGGCTAGGCTCTTTGGCTACTACTGCCTCTTCCTTGGCTGGGGTGGGAGATTTTTCACGTTCGGGACTGGGCACCTTCTCTACAACCGCTTCCTCAACTTTCTCAACTACTTCCTCACGGACTGGTGATGGGGACTTTTCTTTGACTGGGCTGGGCTCCTTGGCCACTATAGGCAAAGCAGCCTCCTCTTCATCATCCTCAGAGGCCTCAACCTCTTTAGCAGGTGAGGGAGACTTCTCTTTCATGGGGCTAGGCCCTTTGGGTACTACTGCCTCTTCCTTGGCTGGGGAGGGAGATTTTTCACGTTCGGGACTGGGCACCTTCTCTACAACCACTTCCTCAACTTTCTCAACTACTTCCTCATGGACTGGTGACGGGGACATTTCTTTGACTGGGCTGGGCTCCTCGGCTACTATAGGCAACGCAGCCTCCTCCGCCTCATCAGAGGCCTCAACCTCTTTAGCAAGTGAGGGAGACTTCTCTTTCATGGGGCTAGGCTCTTTGGCTGCTACTGCCTCTTCCTTGGCTGGGGTGGGAGATTTTTCACGTTCGGGAATGGGCACCTTCTCTACAACCGCTTCCTCAACTTTCTCAACTACTTCCTCACGGACTGGTGATGGGGACTTTTCTTTGACTGGGCTGGGCTCCTTGGCCACTATAGGCAAGGCAGCCTCCTCCTCCTCCTCCTCAGAGGCCTCGACCTCTTTAGAAGGTGAGGGAGACTCCTCTTTCATGGGGCTAAGCTCTTTGGCTACTACTGCCTCTTCCTTAGCTGGGGAGGGAGATTTTTCACGTTTGGGGCTGGGCACCTTTGCTACAACTGCTTCCTCAACTTTCTCAACTACTTCCTCACGGACTGGTGACGGGGACTTTTCTTTGACTGGGCTGGGCTCCTTGGCCACTACAGGCAAGGCAGCTTCCACCTCAGAGGCCTCAACCTCTTTAGAAGGTGAGGGAGATTTCTCTTTCATGGGGCTAGGCTCTTTGGCTACTACTGCCTCTTCCTTGGCTGGGGAGGGAGATTTTTCACGTTCGGGAATGGGCACCTTGTGTAATGCAGCTTCCAAAACTTTCCCAACTACTTCCTCACAGACTGGTGAAGGGGACTTTTCTTTGACTGGGCTGGGCTCCTTGGCCACTACAGGCAAGGCAGCCTCCTCCTCCTCATCAGAGGCCTCAACCTCTTTAGCAGGTGAGGGAGACTTCTCTTTCATGGGTCTAGGCTCTTTGGCTACTACTGCCTCTTCCTTGGCTGGGGAGGGAGATTTTTCACGTTCTGGGCTGGGCACCTTCTCTACAACTGCTTCCTCAACTTTCTCAACTACTTTCTCATGGACTGGCGATGGGGACTTTTCTTTGAATGGGCTGGGCTCCTTGGCCACTACAGGCAAGGCAGCCTCCTCCTCCTCATCAGAGGCCTCAACCTCTTTAGCAGGTGAGGGAGACTTCTCTTTCATGGGGCTAGGCTCTTTGGCTACTACTGCCTCTTCCTTGGCTGGGGAGGGAGATTTTTCACGTTTGGGGCTGGGCACCTTCGCTACAACTGCTTCCTCAACTTTCTCAACTACTTCCTCACGGACTGGTGACGGGGACTTTTCTTTGACTGGGCTGGGCTCCTTGGCCACAACAGGCAAGGCAGCCTCCACCTCAGAGGCCTCAACCTCTTTAGAAGGTGAGGGAGACTTCTCTTTCATGGGGCTAGGCTCTTTGGCTAGTACTGCCTCTTCCTTGGCTGGGGAGGGAGATTTTTCACGTTCGGGAATGGGCACCTTGTGTAATGCAGCTTCCAAAACTTTCCCAACTACTTCCTCACAGACTGGTGAAGGGGACTTTTCTTTGACTGGGCTGGGCTCCTTGGCCACTACTGGCAAGGCAGCCTCCTCCTCCTCATCAGAGGCCTCAACCTCTTTAGCAGGTGAGGGAGACTTCTCTTTCATGGGGCTAGGCTCTTTGGCTACTACTGCCTCTTCCTTGGCTGGGGTGGGAGATTTTTCACGTTCGGGACTGGGCACCTTCTCTACAACCGCTTCCTCAACTTTCTCAACTACTTCCTCACGGACTGGTGATGGGGACTTTTCTTTGACTGGGCTGGGCTCCTTGGCCACTATAGGCAAGGCAGCCTCCTCCTCCTCCTCAGAGGCCTCGACCTCTTTAGAAGGTGAGGGAGACTCCTCTTTCATGGGGCTAGGCTCTTTGGCTACTACTGCCTCTTCCTTAGCTGGGGAGGGAGATTCTTCACGTTTGGGGCTGGGCACCTTTGCTACAACTGCTTCCTCAACTTTCTCAACTACTTCCTCACGGACTGGTGACGGGGACTTTTCTTTGACTGGGCTGGGCTGCTTGGCCACTACAGGCAAGGCAGCCTCCACCTCAGAGGCCTCAACCTCTTTAGAAGGTGAGGGAGACTTCTCTTTCATGGGGCTAGGCTCTTTGGCTAGTACTGCCTCTTCCTTGGCTGGGGAGGGAGATTTTTCACGTTCGGGAATGGGCACCTTGTGTAATGCAGCTTCCAAAACTTTCCCAACTACTTCCTCACAGACTGGTGAAGGGGACTTTTCTTTGATTGGGCTGGGCTCCTTGGCCACTACAGGCAAGGCAGCCTCCTCCTCCTCATCAGAGGCCTCAACCCCTTTAGCAGGTGAGGGAGACTTCTCTTTCATGGGGCTAGGCTCTTTGGCTACTACTGCCTCTTCCTTGGCTGGGGAGGGAGATTTTTCACGTTCTGGGCTGGGCACCTTCTCTACAACTGCTTCCTCAACTTTCTCAACTACTTTCTCATGGACTGGTGATGGGGACTTTTCTTTGACTGGGCTGGGCTCCTTGGCCACTACAGGCAAGGCAGCCTCCTCCTCCTCATCAGAGGCCTCAACCTCTTTAGCAGGTGAGGGAGACTTCTCTTTCATGGGGCTAGGCTCTTTGGCTACTACTGCCTCTTCCTTGGCTGGGGAGGGAGATTTTTCACGTTTGGGGCTGGGCACCTTTGCTACAACTGCTTCCTCAACTTTCTCAACTACTTCCTCACGGACTGGTGACGGGGACTTTTCTTTGACTGGGCTGGGCTCCTTGGCCACTACAGGCAAGGCAGCCTCCACCTCAGAGGCCTCAACCTCTTTAGAAGGTGAGGGAGACTTCTCTTTCATGGGGCTAGGCTCTTTGGCTAGTACTGCCTCTTCCTTGGCTGGGGAGGGAGATTTTTCACGTTCGGGAATGGGCACCTTGTGTAATGCAGCTTCCAAAACTTTCCCAACTACTTCCTCACAGACTGGTGACGGGGACTTTTCTTTGACTGGGCTGGGCTCCTTGGCCACTACAGGCAAGGCAGCCTCCTCCTCATCAGAGGCCTCAACCTCTTTAGCAGGTGAGGGAGACTTCTCTTTCATGGGGCTAGGCTCTTTGGCTACTACTGCCTCTTCCTTGGCTGGGGTGGGAGATTTTTCACGTTCGGGACTGGGCACCTTCTCTACAACCGCTTCCTCAACTTTCTCAACTACTTCCTCACGGACTGGTGATGGGGACTTTTCTTTGACTGGGCTGGGCTCCTTGGCCACTATAGGCAAAGCAGCCTCCTCTTCATCATCCTCAGAGGCCTCAACCTCTTTAGCAGGTGAGGGAGACTTCTCTTTCATGGGGCTAGGCCCTTTGGGTACTACTGCCTCTTCCTTGGCTGGGGAGGGAGATTTTTCACGTTCGGGACTGGGCACCTTCTCTACAACCACTTCCTCAACTTTCTCAACTACTTCCTCATGGACTGGTGACGGGGACTTTTCTTTGACTGGGCTGGGCTCCTCGGCTACTATAGGCAACGCAGCCTCCTCCGCCTCATCAGAGGCCTCAACCTCTTTAGCAAGTGAGGGAGACTTCTCTTTCATGGGGCTAGGCTCTTTGGCTGCTACTGCCTCTTCCTTGGCTGGGGTGGGAGATTTTTCACGTTCGGGAATGGGCACCTTCTCTACAACCGCTTCCTCAACTTTCTCAACTACTTCCTCACGGACTGGTGATGGGGACTTTTCTTTGACTGGGCTGGGCTCCTTGGCCACTATAGGCAAGGTAGCCTCCTCCTCCTCCTCCTCAGAGGCCTCGACCTCTTTAGAAGGTGAGGGAGACTCCTCTTTCATCGGGCTAAGCTCTTTGGCTACTACTGCCTCTTCCTTAGCTGGGGAGGGAGATTTTTCACGTTTGGGGCTGGGCACCTTTGCTACAACTGCTTCCTCAACTTTCTCAACTACTTCCTCACGGACTGGTGACGGGGACTTTTCTTTGACTGGGCTGGGCTCCTTGGCCACTACAGGCAAGGCAGCTTCCACCTCAGAGGCCTCAACCTCTTTAGAACGTGAGGGAGACTTCTCTTTCATGGGGCTAGGCTCTTTGGCTAGTACTGCCTCTTCCTTGGCTGGGGAGGGAGATTTTTCACGTTCGGGAATGGGCACCTTGTGTAATGCAGCTTCCAAAACTTTCCCAACTACTTCCTCACAGACTGGTGAAGGGGACTTTTCTTTGACTGGGCTGGGCTCCTTGGCCACTACAGGCAAGGCAGCCTCCTCCTCCTCATCAGAGGCCTCAACCTCTTTAGCAGGTGAGGGAGACTTCTCTTTCATGGGGCTAGGCTCTTTGGCTACTACTGCCTCTTCCTTGGCTGGGGAGGGAGATTTTTCACGTTCTGGGCTGGGCACCTTCTCTACAACTGCTTCCTCAACTTTCTCAACTACTTTCTCATGGACTGGTGATGGGGACTTTTCTTTGACTGGGCTGGGCTCCTTGGCCACTACAGGCAAGGCAGCCTCCACCTCAGAGGCCTCAACCTCTTTAGAAGGTGAGGGAGACTTCTCTTTCATGGGGCTAGGCTCTTTGGCTAGTACTGCCTCTTCCTTGGCTGGGGAGGGAGATTTTTCACGTTCGGGAATGGGCACCTTGTGTAATGCAGCTTCCAAAACTTTCCCAACTACTTCCTCACAGACTGGTGAAGGGGACTTTTCTTTGACTGGGCTGGGCTCCTTGGCCACTACAGGCAAGGCAGCCTCCTCCTCCTCATCAGAGGCCTCAACCTCTTTAGCAGGTGAGGGAGACTTCTCTTTCATGGGGCTAGGCTCTTTGGCTACTACTGCCTCTTCCTTGGCTGGGGAGGGAGATTTTTCACGTTCTGGGCTGGGCACCTTCTCTACAACTGCTTCCTCAACTTTCTCAACTACTTTCTCATGGACTGGTGATGGGGACTTTTCTTTGACTGGGCTGGGCTCCTTGGCCACTACAGGCAAGGCAGCCTCCTCCTCCTCATCAGAGGCCTCAACCTCTTTAGCAGGTGAGGGAGACTTCTCTTTCATGGGGCTAGGCTCTTTGGCTACTACTGCCTCTTCCTTGGCTGGGGAGGGAGATTTTTCACGTTTGGGGCTGGGCACCTTTGGTACAACTGCTTCCTCAACTTTCTCAACTACTTCCTCACGGACTGGTGACGGGGACTTTTCTTTGACTGGGCTGGGCTCCTTGGCCACTACAGGCAAGGCAGCCTCCACCTCAGAGGCCTCAACCTCTTTAGAAGGTGAGGGAGACTTCTCTTTCATGGGGCTAGGCTCTTTGGCTAGTACTGCCTCTTCCTTGGCTGGGGAGGGAGATTTTTCACGTTCGGGAATGGGCACCTTGTGGAATGCAGCTTTCAAAACTTTCCCAACTACTTCCTCACAGACTGGTGACGGGGACTTTTCTTTGACTGGGCTGGGCTCCTTGGCCACTACAGGCAAGGCAGCCTCCTCCTCCTCATCAGAGGCCTCAACCTCTTTAGCAGGTGAGGGAGACTTCTCTTTCATGGGGCTAGGCTCTTTGGCTACTACTGCCTCTTCCTTGGCTGGGGTGGGAGATTTTTCACGTTCGGGACTGGGCACCTTCTCTACAACCGCTTCCTCAACTTTCTCAACTACTTCCTCACGGACTGGTGATGGGGACTTTTCTTTGACTGGGCTGGGCTCCTTGGCCACTATAGGCAAGGCAGCCTTCTCCTCCTCATCAGAGGCCTCGACCTCTTTAGAAGGTGAGGGAGACTCCTCTTTCATGGGGCTAGGCTCTTTGGATACTACTGCCTCTTCCTTAGCTGGGGAGGGAGATTTTTCACGTTTGGGGCTGGGCACCTTTGCTACAACTGCTTCCTCAACTTTCTCAACTACTTCCTCACGGACTGGTGACGGGGACTTTTCTTTGACTGGGCTGGGCTCCTTGGCCACTACAGGCAAGGCAACCTCCACCTCAGAGGCCTCAACCTCTTTAGAAGGTGAGGGAGACTTCTCTTTCATGGGGCTAGGCTCTTTGGCTAGTACTGCCTCTTCCTTGGCTGGGGAGGGAGATTTTTCACTTTCGGGAATGGGCACCTTGTGTAATGCAGCTTCCAAAACTTTCCCAACTACTTCCTCACAGACTGGTGACGGGCACTTTTCTTTGACTGGGCTGGGCTCCTTGGCCACTACAGGCAAGGCAGCCTCCTCCTCCTCATCAGAGGCCTCAAACTCTTTAGCAGGTGAGGGAGACTTCTCTTTCATGGGGCTAGGCTCTTTGGCTACTACTGCCTCTTCCTTGGCTGGGGAGGGAGATTTTTCACGTTCTGGGCTGGGCACCTTCTCTACAACTGCTTCCTCAACTTTCTCAACTACTTCCTCATGGACTGGTGATGGGGACTTTTCTTTGACTCGGCTGGGCTCCTTGGCCACTACAGGCAAGGCAGCCTCCTCCTCCTCATCAGAGGCCTCAACCTCTTTAGCAGGTGAGGGAGACTTCTCTTTCATGGGGCTAGGCTCTTTGGCTACTACTGCCTCTTCCTTAGCTGGGCAGGGAGATTTTTCACGTTCCGGGCTGGGCACCTTCTCTACAACTGCGTCCTCAACTTTCTCAACTACTTCATCAAGGACTGGTGACGGGGACTTTTCTTTGACTGGGCTTGGCTCCTTGGCCAATACAGGCAAGGCAGCCTCCACCTCAAAGGCCTCAACCTCTTTAGCAGATGAGGGAGACTTCTCTTTCATGGGGCTAGGCTCTTTGGCTACTACTGCATTTTCCTTGGCTGGGGAGGGAGATTTTTCATGTTCGGTAATGGGCACCTTCTCTACAACTGCTTCCTTAACTTTCTCAACTACTTCCTCACGGACTGGTGAAGGGGACTTTTCTTTGACTGGGCTGGGCTCCTTGGCTAGTACTGCCTCTTCCTTGGCTGGGGAGGGAGATTTTTCACGTTCGGTAATGGGCACCTTCTCTACAACCGCTTCCTCAACTTTCTCAACTACTTCCTCACGGACTGGTGACGGGGACTTTTCTTTGACTGGGCTGGGCTCCTTGGCCACTACAGGCAAGGCAGCCTCCACCTCAGAGGCCTCAACCTCTTTAGCAGGTGAGGGAGACTTCTCTTTCATGGGGCTAGGCTCTTTGGCTAGTACTGCCTCTTCCTTGGCTAGGGAGGGAGATTTTTCACGTTCGGGACTGGGCACCTTCCCTACAACCGCTTCCTCAACTTTCTCAACTACTTCTTTACGGACTGGTGAAGGGGACTTTTCTTTGACTGGGCTGGGCTCCTTGGCAACTACAGGCAAAGCAGCCTCCACCTCAGAGGCCTCAACCTCTTTAGCAGGTGAGGGAGACTTCTCTTTCATGGGGCTAGGCTCTTTGGCTAGTACTGCCTCTTCCTTGGCTGGGGAGGGAGATTTTTCACGTTTGGGAATGGGCACCTTGTGTAAAGCAGCTTCCCAAACTTTCCCAACTACTTCCTCACAGACTGGTGACGGGGACTTTTCTTTGACTGGGCTGGGCTCCTTGGCCACTACAGGCAAGGCAGCCTCCTCCTCCTCATCAGAGGCCTCAACCTCTTTAGCAGGTGAGGGAGACTTCTCTTTCATGGGGCTAGGCTCTTTGGCTACTAATGCCTTTTCCTTGGCTGGGGAGGGAGATTTTTCACGTTCGGGACTGGGCACCTTCTCTACAACTGCTTCCTCAACTTCCTCAACTACTTCCTCACGGACTGGTGAAGGGGACTTTTCTTTGACTGGGCTGGGCTCCTTGGCAACTACAGGCAAAGCAGCCTCCACCTCAGAGGCCTCAACCTCTTTAGCAGGTGAGGGAGACTTCTCTTTCATGGGGCTAGGCTCTTTGGCTACTACTGCCTCTTCCTTGGCTGAGGAGGGAGATTTTTCACGTTCGGGAATAGGCACCTTCTCTACAACTGCTTCCTCAACTTTCTTAACTACTTCCTCACGGACTGGTGAAGGGGACTTTTCTTTGACTGGGCTGGGCTCCTTGGCAACTACAGGCAAAGCAGCCTCCACCTCAGAGGCCTCAACCTCTTTAGCAGGTGAGGGAGACTTCTCTTTCATGGGGCTAGGCTCTTTGGCTACTACTGCCTCTTCCTTGGCTGGGGAGGGAGATTTTTCAAGTTCCGGGCTGGGCACCTTCTCTACAACTGCTTCCTCAACTTTCTCAACTACTTCCTCACGGACTGGTGAAGGGGACTTTTCTTTGACTGGGCTGGGCTCCTTGGCCACTACAGGTAAAGTAGCCTCCACCTCAGAGGCCTCAACCTCTTTAGCAGGTGAGGGAGACTTCTCTTTCATGGGGCTAGGCTCTTTGG
Source organism: Lepidonotus clava (assembly GCA_936440205.1). Classification (NCBI taxonomy): domain Eukaryota; kingdom Metazoa; phylum Annelida; class Polychaeta; order Phyllodocida; family Polynoidae; genus Lepidonotus; species Lepidonotus clava. The sequence goes on from OW387135.1 coordinate 31,125,337, forward strand.
CTAGTACTGCCTCTTCCTTGGCTGGGGATGGAGATTTTTCACGTTCGGGAATGGGCAGCTTGTGTAAAGCAGCTTCCAAAACTTTCCCAACTACTTCTTCACGGACTGGTGAAGGGGACTTTTCTTTGACTGGGCTGGGCTCCTTGGCCACCACAGGCAAGGCAGCCTCCTCCTCCTCATCAGAGGCCTGAACCTCTTTAGCAGGTGAGGGAGACTTCTCTTTCATGGGGCTAGGCTCTTTGGGTACTACTGCCTCTTCCTTGGCTGGGGAGGGAGATTTTTCACGTTCGGGAATGGGCACCTTGTGTAAAGCAGCTTCCAAAACTTTCCCAACTACTTCCTCACGGACTGGTGACGGGGACTTTTCTTTGACTGGGCTGGGCTCCTTGGCCAATACAAGCAAGGCAGCCTGCATGTCAGAGGCCTCAACCTCCTTGGCAGGTGAGGGAGACTTCTCTTTCATGGGGCTAGGCTCTTTGGCTACTACTGCCTCTTCCTTGGCTGGGGAGGGAGATTTTTCACGTTCGGGACTGGGCACCTTCTCTACAACCACTTCCTCAACTTTCTCAACTACTTCCTCACGGACTGGTGAAGGGGACTTTTCTTTGACTGGGCTGGGCTCCTTGGCCACTACAGGCAAGGCAGCCTCCACCTCAGAGGCCTCAACCTCTTTAGCAGGTGAGGGAGACTTCTCTTTCATGGGGCTAGGCTCTTTGGCTACTACTGCCTCTTCCTTAGCTGGGGAGGGAGATTTTTCAAGTTCCGGGCTGGGCACCTTCTCTACAACTGCTTCCTCAACTTTCTCAACTACTTCCTCACGGACTGGTGACGGGGACTTTTCTTTGACTGGGCTGGGCTCCTTGGCTAGTACTGCCTCTTCCTTGGCTGGGGAGGGAGATTTTTCACGTTCGGGAATGGGCACCTTCTCTACAACTGCTTCCTCAACTTTCTCAACTACTTCCTCACGGACTGGTGACGGGGACTTTTCTTTGACTGGGCTGGGCTCCTTGGCCAATACAGGCGAGGCAGCCTCCACCTTAGAGGCCTCAACCTCTTTAGCAGGTGAGGAAGACTTCTCTTTCATGGGGCTAGGCTCTTTGGCTAGTACTGCCTCTTCCTTGGCTGGGGAGGGAGATTTCTCACGTTTGGGACTGGGCACCTTCTCTACAACCACTTCCTCAACTTTATCAACTACTTCCTCACGGACTGGTGAAGGGGACTTTTCTTTGACTGGGCTGGGCTCCTTGGCAACTACAGGCAAAGCAGCCTCCACCTCAGAGGCCTCAACCTCTTTAGCAGGTGAGGGAGACTTCTTTTTCATGGGGCTAGGCTCTTTGGCTAGTACTGCCTCTTCCTTGGCTGGGGAGGGAGATTTTTCACGTTCGGGAATGGGCACCTTGTGTAAAGCAGCTTCCAAAACTTTCCCAACTACTTCCTCACGGACTGGTGACGGGGACTTTTCTTTGACTGGGCTGGGCTCCTTGGCCACCACAGGCAAGGCAGCCTCCTCCTCCTCATCAGAGGCCTCAACCTCTTTAGCAGGTGAGGGAGACTTCTCTTTCATGGGGCTAGGCTCTTTGGCTACTACTGCCTCTCCCTTGGCTGGGGAGGGAGATTTCTCACGTTCGGGACTGGGCACCTTCTCTACAACCGCTTCCTCAACTTTCTCAACTACTTCCTCACGGACTGGTGAAGGGGACTTTTCTTTGACTGGGCTGGGCTCCTTGGCAATTACAGGTAAAGCAGCCTCCACCTCAGAGGCCTCAACCTCTTTAGCAGGTGAGGGAGACTTCTCTTTCATGGGGCTAGGCTCTTTGGCTACTACTGCCTTTTCCTTGGCTGGGGAGGGAGATTTTTCACGTTCGGTAATGGGCACCTTCTCTACAACTGCTTCCTTAACTTTCTCAACTACTTCCTCACGGACTGGTGACGGGGACTTTTCTTTGACTGGGCTGGGCTCCTTGGCCACTACAGGCAAGGCAACCTCCACCTCAGAGGCCTCAACCTCTTTAGCAGGTGAGGGAGACTTCTCTTTCATGGGGCTAGGCTCTTTGGCTACTACTGCCTCTTCCTTAGCTGGGGAGGGAGATTTTTCACGTTCCGGGCTGGGCACCTTCTTTACAACTGCTTCCTCAACTTTCTCAACTACTTCCTCACGGACTGGTGACGGGGACTTTTCTTTGACTGGGCTTGGCTCCTTGGCCAATACAGGCAAGGCAGCCTCCACCTCAGGGGCCTCAACCTCTTTAGCAGGTGAGGGAGACTTCTTTTTCATGGGGCTAGGCTCTTTGGCTACTACTGCCTTTTCCGTGGCTGGGGAGGGAGATTTTTCACGTTCGGTAATGGGCACCTTCTCTACAACTGATTCCTTAACTTTCTCAACTACTTCCTCACGGACTGGTGACGGGGACTTTTCTTTGACTGGGCTGGGCTCCTTGGCTAGTACTGCCTCTTCCTTGGCTGGGGAGGGAGATTTTTCACGTTCAGGAATGGGCACCTTCTCTACAACCGCTTCCTCAACTTTCTCAACTACTTCCTCACGGACTGATGACGGGAACTTTTCTTTGACTGGGCTGGGCTCCTTGGCCACTACAGGCAAGGCAGCCTCCACCTCAGAGGCCTCAACCTCTTTAGCAGGTGAGGGAGACTTCTCTTTCATGGGGCTAGGCTCTTTGGCTACTACTGCCTCTTCCTTAGCTTGGGAGGGAGATTTTTCACGTTCAGGGCTGGGCACCTTCTCTACAACTGGTTCCTCAACTTTCTCAACTACTTCCTCACAGACTGGTGAAGGGGACTTTTCTTTGACTGGGCTGGGCTCCTTGGCCACTATAGGCAAGGCAACCTCCACCTCAGAGGCCTCAACCTCTTTAGCAGGTGAGGGAGACTTCTCTTTCATGGGGCTAGGCTCTTTGGCTAGTACTGCCTCTTCCTTGGGTGGGGAGGGAGATTTTTGACGTTCGGGAATGGGCACCTTGTGTAAAGCAGTTTCCAAAACTTTCCCAACTACTTCCTCACGGACTGGTGACGGGGACTTTTCTTTGACTGGGCTGGGCTCCTTGGCCAATACAAGCAAGGCAGCCTCCATGTCAGAGGCCTCAACCTCCTTAGCAGGTGAGGGAGACTTCTCTTTCATGGGGCTAGGCTCTTTGGCTACTACTGCCTCTTCCTTGGCTGGGGAGGGAGATTTTTCACGTTCGGGACTGGGCACCTTCTCTACAACCACTTCCTCAACTTTCTCAACTACTTCCTCAAGGACTGGTGAAGGGGACTTTTCTTTGACTGGGCTGGGCTCCTTGGCCACTACAGGCAAGGCAGCCTCCACCTCAGAGGCCTCAACCTCTTTAGCAGGTGAGGGAGACTTCTCTTTCATGGGGCTAGGCTCTTTGGCTACTACTGCCTCTTCCTTAGCTGGGGAGGGAGATTTTTCAAGTTCCGGGCTGGGCACCTTCTCTACAACTGCTTCCTCAACTTTCTCAACTACTTCCTCATGGACTGGTGACGGGGACTTTTCTTTGACTGGGCTGGGCTCCTTGGCTAGTACTGCCTCTTCCTTGGATGGGGAGGGAGATTTTTCACGTTCGGGAATGGGCACCTTCTCTACAACTGCTTCCTCAACGTTCTCAACTACTTCCTCATGGACTGGTGACGGGGACTTTTCTTTGACTGGGCTGGGCTCCTTGGCCAATACAGGCGAGGCAGCCTCCACCTCAGAGGCCTCAACCTCTTTAGCAGGTGAGGAAGACTTCTCTTTCATGGGGCTAGGCTCTTTGGATAGTACTGCCTCTTCCTTGGCTGGGGAGGGAGATTTTTCACGTTTGGGACTGGGCACCTTCTCTACAACCACTTCCTCAACTTTCTCAACTACTTCCTCACGGACTGGTGAAGGGGACTTTTTTTTGACTGGGCTGCGCTCCTTGGCAACTACAGGCAAAGCAGCCTCCACCTCAGAGGCCTCAACCTCTTTAGCAGGTGAGGGAGACTTCTCTTTCATGGGGCTAGGCTCTTTGGCTAGTACTGCCTCTTCCTTGGCTGGGGAGGGAGATTTTTCACGTTCGGGAATGGGCACCTTGTGTAAAGCAGCTTCCAAAACTTTCCAAACTACTTCCTCACGGACTGGTGACGGGGACTTTTCTTTGACTGGGCTGGGCTCCTTGGCCACCACAGGCAAGGCAGCCTCCTCCTCCTCATCAGAGGCCTCAACCTCTTTAGCAGGTGAGGGAGACTTCTCTTTCATGGGGCTAGGCTCTTTGGCTACTACTGCCTCTTCCTTGGCTGGGGAGGGAGATTTCTCACGTTCGGGACTGGGCACCTTCTCTACAACCGCTTCCTCAACTTTCTCAACTACTTCCTCACGGACTGGTGAAGGGGACTTTTCTTTGACTGGGCTGGGCTCCTTGGCCACTACAGGCAAGGCAACCTCCACCTCAGAGGCCTCAACCTCTTTAGCAGGTGAGGGAGACTTCTCTTTCATGGGGCTAGGCTCTTTGGCTACTACTGCCTCTTCCTTAGCTGGGGAGGGAGATTTTTCACGTTCCGGGCTGGGCACCTTCTTTACAACTGCTTCCTCAACTTTCTCAACTACTTCCTCACGGACTGGTGACGGGGACTTTTCTTTGACTGGGCTTGGCTCCTTGGCCAATACAGGCAAGGAAGCCTCCACCTCAGGGGCCTCAACCTCTTTAGCAGGTGAGGGAGACTTCTCTTTCATGGGGCTAGGCTCTTTGACTACTACTGCCTTTTCCTTGGCTGGGGAGGGAGATTTTTCACGTTCGGTAATGGGCACCTTCTCTACAACTGCTTCCTTAACTTTCTCAACTACTTCCTCACGGACTGGTGACGGGGACTTTTCTTTGACTGGGCTGGGCTCCTTGGCTAGTACTGCCTCTTCCTTGGCTGGGGAGGGAGATTTTTCACGTTCAGGAATGGGCACCTTCTCTACAACCGCTTCCTCAACTTTCTCAACTACTTCCTCACGGACTGAGGACGGGGACTTTTCTTTGACTGGGCTGGGCTCCTTGGCCACCACAGGCAAGGCAGCCTCCTCCTCCTCATGAGAGGCCTCAACCTCTTTAGCAGGTGAGGGAGACTTCTCTTTCAGAGGGCTAGGCTCTTTGGCTACTACTGCCTCTTCCTTGGCTGGGGAGGGAGATTTTTCACGTTCGGGACTGGGCACCTTCTCTACAACCGCTTCCTCAACTTTCTCAACTACTTCCTCACGGACTGGTGAAGGGGACTTTTCTTTGACTGGGCTGGGCTCCTTGGCAACTACAGGTAAAGCAGCCTCCACCTCAGAGGCCTCAACCTCTTTAGCAGGTGAGGGAGACTTCTCTTTCATGGGGCTAGGCTCTTTGGCTACTACTGCCTTTTCCTTGGCTGGGGAGGGAGATTTTTCACGTTCGGTAATGGGCACCTTCTCTACAACTGCTTCCTTAACTTTCTCAACTACTTCCTCACGGACTGGTGACGGGGACTTTTCTTTGACTGGGCTGGGCTCCTTGGCTAGTACTGCCTCTTCCTTGGCTGGGGAGGGAGATTTTTCACGTTTGGGAATGGGCACCTTCTCTACAACCGCTTCCTTAACTTTCTCAACTACTTCCTCACGGACTGGTGAAGGGGACTTTTCTTTGACTGGGCTGGGCTCCTTGGCCACTACAGGCAAGGGAACCTCCACCTCAGAGGCCTCAACCTCTTTAGCAGGTGAGGGAGACTTCTCTTTCATGGGGCTAGGCTCTTTGGCTACTACTGCCTCTTCCTTGGCTGGGGAGGGAGATTTTTCACGTTCCGGGCTGGGCACCTTCTTTACAACTGCTTCCTCAACTTTCTCAACTACTTCCTCACGGACTGGTGACGGGGACTTTTCTTTGACTGGGCTTGGCTCCTTGGCCAATACAGGCAAGGCAGCCTCCACCTCAGAGGCCTCAACCTCTTTAGCAGGGGAGGGAGACTTCTCTTTCATGGGGCTAGGCTCTTTGGCTACTACTGCCTTTTCCTTGGCTGGGGAGGGAGATTTTTCACGTTCGGTAATGGGCACCTTCTCTACAACTGCTTCCTTAACTTTCTCAACTACTTCCTCACGGACTGGTGAAGGGGACTTTTCTTTGACTGGGCTGGGCTCCTTGGGTAGTACTGCCTCTTCCTTGGCTGGGGAGGGAGATTTTTCACGTTCGGGAATGGGCACCTTCTCTACAACCGCTTCCTCAACTTTCTCAACTACTTCCTCACAGACTGGTGACGGGGACTTTTCTTTGACTGGGCTGGGCTCCTTGGCCACTACAGGCAAGGCAGCCTCCACCTCAGAGGCCTCAACCTCTTTAGCAGGTGAGGGAGACTTCTCTTTCATGGGGCTAGGCTCTTTGGCTACTAGTGCCTCTTCCTTAGCTTGGGAGGGAGATTTTTCACGTTCAGGGCTGGGCACCTTCTCTACAACTGGTTCCTCAACTTTCTCAACTACTTCCTCACGGACTGGTGAAGGGGACTTTTCTTTGACTGGGCTGGGCTCCTTGGCCACTACAGGCAAGGCAACCTCCACCTCAGAGGCCTCAACCTCTTTAGCAGGTGAGGGAGACTTCTCTTTCATGGGGCTAGGCTCTTTGGCTACTACTGCCTTTTCCTTAGCTGGGGAGGGAGATTTTTCACGTTCCGGGCTGGGCACCTTCTCTACAACTGCTTCCTCAACTTTCTCAACTACTTCCTCACGGACTGGTGACGGGGACTTTTCTTTGACTGGGCTGGGCTCCTTGGCTACTACTGCCTCTTCCTTGGCTGGGGAGGGAGATTTTTCACGTTCGGGAATGGGCACCTTCTCTACAACCGCTTCCTCAACTTTCTCAACTACTTCCTCACGGACTGGTGACGGGGACTTTTCTTTGACTGGGCTGGGCTCCTTGGCCACTACAGGCAAGGGAACCTCCACCTCAGAGGCCTCAACCTCTTTAGCAGGTGAGGGAGACTTCTCTTTCATGGGGCTAGGCTCTTTGGCTACTACTGCCTCTTCCTTCGCTGGGGAGGGAGATTTTTCACGTTCCGGGCTGGGCACCTTCTTTACAACTGCTTCCTCAACTTTCTCAACTACTTCCTCACGGACTGGTGACGGGGACTTTTCTTTGACTGGGCTTGGCTCCTTGGCCAATACAGGCAAGGCAGCCTCCACCTCAGAGGCCTCAACCTCTTTAGCAGGTGAGGGAGACTTCTCTTTCATGGGGCTAGGCTCTTTGGCTACTACTGCCTTTTCCTTGGCTGGGGAGGGAGATTTTTCACGTTCGGTAATGGGCACCTTCTCTACAACTGCTTCCTTAACTTTCTCAACTACTTCCTCACGGACTGGTGAAGGGGACTTTTCTTTGACTGGGCTGGGCTCCTTGGGTAGTACTGCCTCTTCCTTGGCTGGGGAGGGAGATTTTTCACGTTCGGGAATGGGCACCTTCTCTACAACCGCTTCCTCAACTTTCTCAACTACTTCCTCACAGACTGGTGACGGGGACTTTTCTTTGACTGGGCTGGGCTCCTTGGCCACTACAGGCAAGGCAGCCTCCACCTCAGAGGCCTCAACCTCTTTAGCAGGTGAGGGAGACTTCTCTTTCATGGGGCTAGGCTCTTTGGCTACTACTGCCTCTTCCTTAGCTTGGGAGGGAGATTTTTCACGTTCAGGGCTGGGCACCTTCTCTACAACTGGTTCCTCAACTTTCTCAACTACTTCCTCACGGACTGGTGACGGGGACTTTTCTTTGACTGGGCTGGGCTCCTTGGCCACTACAGGCAAGGCAACCTCAACCTCAGAGGCCTCAACCTCTTTAGCAGGTGAGGGAGACTTCTCTTTCATGGGGCTAGGCTCTTTGGCTACTACTGCCTCTTCCTTAGCTGGGGAGGGAGATTTTTCACGTTCCGGGCTGGGCACCTTCTCTACAACTGGTTCCTCAACTTTCTCAACTACTTCCTCACGGACTGGTGACGGGGACTTTTCTTTGACTGGGCTGGGCTCCTTGGCTAGTACTGCCTCTTCCTTGGCTGGGGAGGGAGATTTTTCACGTTCGGGAATGGGCACCTTCTCTACAACCGCTTCCTCAACTTTCTCAACTACTTCCTCACGGACTGGTGACGGGGACTTTTCTTTGACTGGGCTGGGCTCCTTGGCTAGTACTGCCTCTTCCTTGGCTGGGGAGGGAGATTTTTCACGTTTGGGAATGGGCACCTTCTCTACAACCGCTTCCTTAACTTTCTCAACTACTTCCTCACGGACTGGTGAAGGGGACTTTTCTTTGACTGGGCTGGGCTCCTTGGCCACTACAGGCAAGGGAACCTCCACCTCAGAGGCCTCAACCTCTTTAGCAGGTGAGGGAGACTTCTCTTTCATGGGGCTAGGCTCTTTGGCTACTACTGCTTCTTCCTTCGCTGGGGAGGGAGATTTTTCACGTTCCGGGCTGGGCACCTTCTTTACAACTGCTTCCTCAACTTTCTCAACTACTTCCTCACGGACTGGTGACGGGGACTTTTCTTTGACTGGGCTTGGCTCCTTGGCCAATACAGGCAAGGCAGCCTCCACCTCAGAGGCCTCAACCTCTTTAGCAGGTGAGGGAGACTTCTCTTTCATGGGGCTAGGCTCTTTGGCTACTACTGCCTTTTCCTTGGCTGGGGAGGGAGATTTTTCACGTTCGGTAATGGGCACCTTCTCTACAACTGCTTCCTGAACTTTCTCAACTACTTCCTCATGGACTGGTGAAGGGGACTTTTCTTTGACTGGGCTGGGCTCCTTGGGTAGTACTGCCTCTTCCTTGGCTGGGGAGGGAGATTTTTCACGTTCGGGAATGGGCACCTTCTCTACAACCGCTTCCTCAACTTTCTCAACTACTTCCTCACGGACTGGTGACGGGGACTTTTCTTTGACTGGGCTGGGCTCCTTGGCCACTACAGGCAATGCAGCCTCCACCTCAGAGGCCTCAACCTCTTTAGCAGGTGAGGGAGACTTCTCTTTCATGGGGCTAGGCTCTTTGGCTACTACTGCCTCTTCCTTAGCTTGGGAGGGAGATTTTTCACGTTCAGGGCTGGGCACCTTCTCTACAACTGCTTCCTCAACTTTCTCAACTACTTCCTCACGGACTGGTGAAGGGGACTTTTCTTTGACTGGGCTGGGCTCCTTGGCCACTACAGGCAAGGCAACCTCCACCTCAGAGGCCTCAACCTCTTTAGCAGGTGAGGGAGACTTCTCTTTCATGGGGCTAGGCTCTTTGGCTAGTACTGCCTCTTCCTTGGCTGGGGAGGGAGATTTTTCACGTTCGGGACTGGGGACCTTCTCTACAACCGCTTCCTCAACTTTCTCAACTACTTCCTCACGGACTGGTGATGGGGACTTTTCTTTGACTGGGCTGGGCTCCTTGGCCAATACAGGCAAGGCAGCCTCCACCTCAGAGGCCTCAACCTCTTTAGCAGGTGAGGGAGACTTCTCTTTCATGGGGCTAGGCTCTTTGGCTAGTACTGCCTCTTCCTTGGCTGGGGAGGGAGATTTTTCACGTTCGGGAATGGGCACCTTCTCTACAACCGCTTCCTCAACTTTCTCAACTACTTCCTCACGGACTGGTGATGGGGACTTTTCTTTGACTGGGCTGGGCTCCTTGGCCAATACAGGCAAGGCAGCCTCCACCTCAGAGGCCTCAACCTCTTTAGCAGGTGAGGGAGACTTCTCTTTCATGGGGCTAGGCTCTTTGGCTAGTACTGCCTCTTCCTTGGCTGGGGAGGGAGATTTTTCACGTTCGGGACTGGGGACCTTCTCTACAACCACTTCCTCAACTTTCTCAACTACTTCCTCACGGACTGGTGAAGGGGACTTTTCTTTGACTGGGCTGGGCTCCTTGGCAACTACAGGCAAAGCAGCCTCCACCTCAGAGGCCTCAACCTCTTTAGCAGGTGAGGGAGACTTCTCTTTGATGGGGCTAGGCTCTTTGGCTAGTACTGCCTCTTCCTTGGCTGGGGAGGGAGATTTTTCACGTTCGGGAATGGGCACCTTGTGTAAAGCAGCTTCCAAAACTTTCCAAACTACTTCCTCACGGACTGGTGACGGGGACTTTTCCTTGACTGGGCTGGGCTCCTTGGCCACCACAGGCAAGGCAGCCTCCTCCTCCTCATCAGAAGCCTCAACCTCTTTAGCAGGTGAGGGAGACTTCTCTTTCATAGGGCTAGGCTCTTTGGCTACTACTGCCTCTTCCTTGGCTGGGGAGGGAGATTTTTCACGTTCGGGAATGGGCACCTTCTCTACAACCGCTTCCTCAACTTTCTCAACTACTTCCTCACAGACTGGTGAAGGGGACTTTTCTTTGACTGGGCTGGGCTCCTTGGCAACTACAGGTAAAGCAGCCTCCACCTCAGAGGCCTCAACCTCTTTAGCAGGTGAGGGAGACTTCTCTTTCATGGGGCTAGGCTCTTTGGCTACTACTGCCTTTTCCTTGGCTGGGGAGGGAGATTTTTCACGTTCGGTAATGGGCACCTTCTCTACAACTGCTTCCTTAACTTTCTCAACTACTTCCTCACGGACTGGTGACAGGGACTTTTCTTTGACTGGGCTGGGCTCCTTGGCCACTACAGGCAAAGCAGCCTCCACCTTAGGGGCCTCAACCTCTTTAGCAGGTGAGGGAGACTTCTCTTTCATGGGGCTAGGCTCTTTGGCTACTACTGCCTCTTCCTTGGCTGGGGAGGGAGATTTTTCACGTTCCGGGCTGGGCACCTTCTCTACAACTGCTTCCTTAACTTTCTCAACTACTTCCTCACGGACTGGTGACAGAGACTTTTCTTTGACTGGGCTGGGCTCCTTGGCTAGTACTGCCTCTTCCTTGGCTGGGGAGGGAGATTTTTCAAGTTCGGGAATGGGCACCTTCTCTACAACCGCTTCCTCAACTTTCTCAACTACTTCCTCACGGACTGGTGAAGGGGACTTTTCTTTGACTGCGCTGGGCTCCTTGGGCACTACAGGCAAGGCAACCTCCACCTCAGAGGCCTCAACCTCTTTAGCAGGTGAGGGAGACTTCTCTTTCATGGGGCTAGGCTCTTTGGCTACTACTGCCTCTTCCTTAGCTGGGGAGGGAGATTTTTCACGTTCCGGGCTGGGCACCTTCTTTACAACTGCTTCCTCAACTTTCTCAACTACTTCCTCACGGACTGGTGACGGGGACTTTTTTTTGACTGGGCTTGGCTCCTTGGCCAATACAGGCAAGGCAGCCTCCACCTCAGAGGCCTCAACCTCTTTAGCAGGTGAGGGAGACTTCTCTTTCATGGGGCTAGGCTCTTTGGCTACTACTGCCTTTTCCTTGGCTGGGGAGGGAGATTTTTCACGTTCGGTAATGGGCACCTTCTCTACAACTGCTTCCTTAACTTTCTCAACTACTTCCTCACGGACTGGTGACGGGGACTTTTCTTTGACTGGGCTGGGCTCCTTGGGTAGTACTGCCTCTTCCTTGGCTGGGGAGGGAGATTTTTCACGTTCGGGAATGGGCACCTTCTCTACAACCGCTTCCTCAACTTTGTCAACTACTTCCTCACGGACTGGTGACGGGGACTTTTCTTTGACTGGGCTGGGCTCCTTGGCCACTACAGGCAAGGCAGCCTCCACCTCAGAGGCCTCAACCTCTTTAGCAGGTGAGGGAGACTTCTCTTTCATGGGGCTAGGCTCTTTGGCTACTACTGCCTCTTCCTTAGCTTGGGAGGGAGATTTCTCACGTTCAGGGCTGGGCACCTTCTCTACAACTGGTTCCTCAACTTTCTCAACTACTTCATCACGGACTGGTGAAGGGGACTTTTCTTTGACTGGGCTGGGCTCCTTGGCCACTACAGGCAAGGCAACCTCCACCTCAGAGGCCTCAACCTCTTTAGCAGGTGAGGGAGACTTCTCTTTCATGGGGCTAGGCTCTTTGGCTACTACTGCCTCTTCCTTAGCTGGGGAGGGAGATTTTTCACGTTCCGGGCTGGGCACCTTCTCTACAACTGCTTCCTCAACTACGTCCTCACTGACTGGTGACGGGGACTTTTCTTTGACTGGGCTGGGCTCCTTGGCTAGTACTGCCTCTTCCTTGGCTGGGGAGGGAGATTTTTCACGTTCGGTAATGGGCACCTTCTCTACAACCGCTTCCTCAACTTTCTCAACTACTTCCTCACGGACTGGTGACGGGGACTTTTCTTTGACTGGGCTTGGCTCCTTGGCCAATACAGGCAAGGCAGCCTCCACCTCAGAGGCCTCAACCTCTTTAGCAGGTGAGGGAGACTTCTCTTTCATGGGGCTAGGCTCTTTGGCTACTACTGCCTCTTGCTTAGCTGGGGAGGGAGATTTATCACGTTCCGGGCTGGGCACCTTCTCTACAACTGCTTCCTCAACTTTCTCAACTACGTCCTCACTGACTGGTGAGGGAGACTTCTCTTTCACGGGGCTAGGCTCTTTGGCTAGTACTGCCTCTTCCTTGGCTGGGGAGGGAGATTTTTCACGTTCGGGACTGGGCACCTTCTCTACAACCACTTCCTCAACTTTCTCAACTACCTTCTCACGGACTGGTGAAGGGGACTTTTCTTTGACTGGGCTGGGCTCCTTGGCAACTACAGGCAAAGCAGCCTCAACCTCAGAGGCCTCAACCTCTTTAGCAGGTGAGGGAGACTTCTCTTTCATGGGGCTAGGCTCTTTGGCTAGTACTGCCTCCTCCTTGGCTGGGGAGGGAGATTTCTCACGTTTGGGAATGGGCACCTTGTGTAAAGCAGCTTCCAAAACTTTCCCAACTACTTCCTCATGGACTGGTGACGGGGACTTTTCTTTGACTGGGCTGGGCTCCTTGGCCACCACAGGCAAGGCAGCCTCCTCCTCCTCATCAGAGGCCTCAACCTCTTTAGCAGGTGAGGGAGACTTCTCTTTCATGGGGCTAGGCTCTTTGGCTACTACTGCCTCTTCCTTGGCTGGGGAGGGAGATTTTTCACGTTCGGGACTGGGCACCTTCTCTACAACCGCTTCCTCAACTTTCTCAACTACTTCCTCACGGACTGGTGACGGGTACTTTTCTTTGACTGGGCTGGGCTTCTTGGCCAATACAGGCAAGGCAGCCTCCACCTCAGAGGCTTCAACCTCTTTAGCAGGTGAGGGAGACTTCTCTTTCATGGGGCTAGGCTCTTTGGCTAGAACTGCCTCTTCCTTGGCTGGGGAGGGAGATTTTTCACGTTTGGGACTGGGCACCTTCTCTACAACCACTTCCTCAACTTTCTCAACTACTTCCTCACGGACTGGTGAAGGGGACTTTTCTTTGACTGGGCTGCGCTCCTTGGCAACTACAGGCAAAGCAGCCTCCACCTCAGAGGCCTCAACCTCTTTAGCAGGTGAGGGAGACTTCTCTTTCATGGGGCTAGGCTCTTTGGCTAGTACTGCCTCTTCCTTGGCTGGGGATGGAGATTTTTCACGTTCGGGAATGGGCACCTTGTGTAAAGCAGCTTCCAAAACTTTCCCAACTACTTCCTCACGGACTGGTGACGGGGACTTTTCTTTGACTGGGCTGGGCTCCTTGGCCACCACAGGCAAGGCAGCCTCCTCCTCCTCATCAGAGGCCTCAACCTCTTTAGCAGGTGAGGGAAACTTCTCTTTCATGGGGCTAGGCTCTTTGGCTACTACTGCCTCTTCCTTGGCTGGGGAGGGAGATTTTTCACGTTCGGGACTGGGCACCTTCTCTACAACCGCTTCCTCAACTTTCTCAACTACTTCCTCACGGACTGGTGAAGGGGACTTTTCTTTGACTGGGCTGGGCTCCTTGGCAACTACAGGTAAAGCAGCCTCCACCTCAGAGGCCTCAACCTCTTTAGCAGGTGAGGGAGACTTCTCTTTCATGGGGCTAGGCTCTTTGGCTACTACTGCCTTTTCCTTGGCTGGGGAGGGAGATTTTTCACGTTCGGTAATGGGCACCTTCTCTACAACGGCTTCCTTAACTTTCTCAACTACTTCCTCACGGACTGGTGACGGGGACTTTTCTTTGACTGGGCTGGGCTCCTTGGCTAGTACTGCCTCTTCCTTGGCTGGGGAGGGAGATTTTTCACGTTCGGGAATGGGCACCTTCTCTACAACCACTTCCTCAACTTTCTCAACTACTTCCTCACGGACTGGTGACGGGGACTTTTCTTTGACTGGGCTGGGCTCCTTGGCCACTACAGGCAAGGCAGCCACCACCTCAGAGGCCTCAACCTCTTTAGCAGGTGAGGGAGACTTCTCTTTCATGGGGCTAGGCTCTTTGGCTACTACTGCCTCTTCCTTAGCTTGGGAGGGAGATTTTTCACGTTCAGGGCTGGGCACCTTCTCTACAACTGGTTCCTCAACTTTCTCAACTACTTCCTCACGGACTGGTGAAGGGGACTTTTCTTTGACTGGGCTGGGCTCCTTGGCCACTACAGGCAAGGCAACCTCCACCTCAGAGGCCTCAACCTCTTTAGCAGGTGAGGGAGACTTCTCTTTCATGGGGCTAGGCTCTTTGGCTACTACTGCCTCTTCCTTGGCTGGGGAGGGAGATTTTTCACGTTCGGGACTGGGCACCTTCTCTACAACCACTTCCTCAACTTTCTCAACTACTTCCTCACGGACTGGTGACGGGGACTTTTCTTTGAGTGGGCTGGGCTTCTTGGCCAATACAGGCAAGGCAGCCTCCACCTCAGAGGCCTCAACCTCTTTAGCAGGTGAGGGAGACTTCTCTTTCATGGGGCTAGGCTCTTTGGCTAGTACTGCCTCTTCCTTGGCTGGGGAGGGAGATTTTTCACGTTTGGGACTGGGCACCTTCTCTACAACCACTTCCTCAACTTTCTCAACTACTTCCTCACGGACTGGTGAAGGGGACTTTTCTTTGACTGGGCTGCGCTCCTTGGCAACTACAGGCAAAGCAGCCTCCACCTCAGAGGCCTCAACCTCTTTAGCAGGTGAGGGAGACTTCTCTTTCATGGGGCTAGGCTCTTTGGCTAGTACTGCCTCTTCCTTGGCTGGGGATGGAGATTTTTCACGTTCGGGAATGGGCACCTTGTGTAAAGCAGCTTCCAAAACTTTCCCAACTACTTCCTCACGGACTGGTGAAGGGGACTTTTCTTTGACTGGGCTGGGCTCCTTGGCCACCACAGGCAAGGCAGCCTCCTCCTCCTCATCAGAGGCCTCAACCTCTTTAGCAGGTGAGGGAGACTTCTCTTTCATGGGGCTAGGCTCTTTGGCTACTACTGCCTCTTCCTTGGCTGGGGAGGGAGATTTTTCACGTTCGGGACTGGGCACCTTCTCTACAACCGCTTCCTCAACTTTCTCAACTACTTCCTCACGGACTGGTGAAGGGGACTTTTCTTTGACTGGGCTGGGCTCCTTGGCAACTACAGGTAAAGCAGCCTCCACCTCAGAGGCCTCAACCTCTTTAGCAGGTGAGGGAGACTTCTCTTTCATGGGGCTAGGCTCTTTGGCTACTACTGCCTTTTCCTTGGCTGGGGAGGGAGATTTTTCACGTTCGGTAACGGGCACCTTCTCTACAACGGCTTCCTTAACTTTCTCAACTACTTCCTCACGGACTGGTGACGGGGACTTTTCTTTGACTGGGCTGGGCTCCTTGGCTAGTACTGCCTCTTCCTTGGCTGGGGAGGGAGATTTTTCACGTTCGGGAATGGGCACCTTCTCTACAACCACTTCCTCAACTTTCTCAACTACTTCCTCACGGACTGGTGAAGGGGACTTTTCTTTGACTGGGCTGGGCTCCTTGGCCACTACAGGCAAGGCAGCCACCACCTCAGAGGCCTCAACCTCTTTAGCAGGTGAGGGAGACTTCTCTTTCATGGGGCTAGGCTCTTTGGCTACTACTGCCTCTTCCTTAGCTTGGGAGGGAGATTTTTCACGTTCAGGGCTGGGCACCTTCTCTACAACTGGTTCCTCAACTTTCTCAACTACTTCCTCACGGACTGGTGAAGGGGACTTTTCTTTGACTGGGCTGGGCTCCTTGGCCACTACAGGCAAGGCAACCTCCACCTCAGAGGCCTCAACCTCTTTAGCAGGTGAGGGAGACTTCTCTTTCATGGGGCTAGGCTCTTTGGCTACTACTGCCTCTTCCTTGGCTGGGGAGGGAGATTTTTCACGTTCGGGACTGGGCACCTTCTCTACAACCACTTCCTCAACTTTCTCAACTACTTCCTCACGGACTGGTGAAGGGGGCTTTTCTTTGACTGGGCTGGGCTCCTTGGCAACTACAGGCAAAGAGGCCTCCACCTCAGAGGCCTCAACCTCTTTAGCAGGTGAGGGAGACTTCTCTTTCATGGGGCTAGGCTCTTTGGCTAGTACTGCCTCTTCCTTGGCTGGGGAGGGAGATTTTTCACGTTCGGGACTGGGCACCTTCTCTACAACCACTTCCTCAACTTTCTCAACTACTTCCTCACGGACTGGTGACGGGGACTTTTCTTTGACTGGGCTGGGCTCCTTGGCAACTACAGGCAAAGCAGCCTCCACCTCAGAGGCCTCAACCTCTTTAGCAGGTGAGGGAGACTTCTCTTTCATGGGGCTAGGCTCTTTGGCTAGTACTGCCTCTTCCTTGGCTGGGGAGGGAGATTTTTCACGTTCGGGAATGGGCACCTTGTGTAAAGCAGGTTCCAAAACTTTCCCAACTACTTCCTCACGGACTGGTGAAGGGGACTTTTCTTTGACTGGGCTGGGCTCCTTGGCCACCACAGGCAAGGCAGCCTCCTCCTCCTCATCAGAGGCCTCAACCTCTTTAGCAGGTGAGGGAGACTTCTCTTTCATGGGGCTAGGCTCTTTGGCTACTACTGCCTCTTCCTTGGCTGGGGAGGGAGATTTTTCACGTTCGGGACTGGGCACCTTCTCTACAACCGCTTCCTCAACTTTCTCAACTACTTCCTCACGGACTGGTGAAGGGGACTTTTCTTTGACTGGGCTGGGCTCCTTGGCAACTACAGGTAAAGCAGCCTCCACCTCAGAGGCCTCAACCTCTTTAGCAGGTGAGGGAGACTTCTCTTTCATGGGGCTAGGCTCTTTGGCTACTACTGCCTTTTCCTTGGCTGGGGAGGGAGATTTTTCACGTTCGGTAATGGGCACCTTCTCTACAACGGCTTCCTTAACTTTCTCAACTACTTCCTCACGGACTGGTGACGGGGACTTTTCTTTGACTGGGCTGGGCTCCTTGGCTAGTACTGCCTCTTCCTTGGCTGGGGAGGGAGATTTTTCACGTTCGGGAATGGGCACCTTCTCTACAACCGCTTCCTCAACTTTCTCAACTACTTCCTCACGGACTGGTGACGGGGACTTTTCTTTGACTGGGCTGGGCTCCTTGGCCACTACAGGCAAGGCAGCCTCCACCTCAGAGGCCTCAACCTCTTTAGCAGGTGAGGGAGACTTCTCTTTCATGGGGCTAGGCTCTTTGGCTACTACTGCCTCTTTCTTAGCTTGGGAGGGAGATTTTTCACGTTCAGGGCTGGGCACCTTCTCTACAACTGGTTCCTCAACTTTCTCAACTACTTCCTCACGGACTGGTGAAGGGGACTTTTCTTTGACTGGGCTGGGCTCCTTGGCCAGTACAGGCAAGGCAACCTTCACCTCAGAGGCCTCAACCTCTTTAGCAGGTGAGGGAGACTTCTCTTTCATGGGGCTAGGCTCTTTGGCTACTACTGCCTCTTCCTTGGCTGGGGAGGGAGATTTTTCACGTTCGGGACTGGGCACCTTCTCTACAACCACTTCCTCAACTTTCTCAACTACTTCCTCACGGACTGGTGAAGGGGACTTTTCTTTGACTGGGCTGGGCTCCTTGGCAACTACAGGCAAAGCAGCCTCCACCTCAGAGGCCTCAACCTCTTTAGCAGGTGAGGGAGACTTCTCTTTCATGGGGCTAGGCTCTTTGGCTAGTACTGCCTCTTCCTTGGCTGGGGAGGGAGATTTTTCACGTTCGGGACTGGGCACCTTGTCTACAACCACTTCCTCAACTTTCTCAACTACTTCCTCACGGACTGGTGAAGGGGACTTTTCTTTGACTGGGCTGGGCTCCTTGGCAACTACAGGCAAAGCAGCCTCCACCTCAGAGGCCTCAACCTCTTTAGCAGGTGAGGGAGACTTCTCTTTCATGGGGCTAGGCTCTTTGGCTAGTACTGCCTCTTCCTTGGCTGGGGAGGGAGATTTTTCACGTTCGGGAATGGGCACCTTGTGTAAAGCAGCTTCCAAAACTTTCCCAACTACTTCCTCACGGACTGGTGACGGGGACTTTTCTTTGACTGGGCTGGGCTCCTTGGCCACCACAGGCAAGGCAGCCTCCTCCTCCTCATCAGAGGCCTCAACCTCTTTAGCAGGTGAGGGAGACTTCTCTTTCATGGGGCTAGGCTCTTTGGCTACTACTGCCTCTTCCTTGGCTGGGGAGGGAGATTTTTCACGTTCGGGACTGGGCACCTTCTCTACAACCGCTTCCTCAACTTTCTCAACTACTTCCTCACGGACTGGTGAAGGGGACTTTTCTTTGACTGGGCTGGGCTCCTTGGCAACTACAGGTAAAGCAGCCTCCACCTCAGAGGCCTCAACCTCTTTAGCAGGTGAGGGAGACTTCTCTTTCATGGGGCTAGGCTCTTTGGCTACTACTGCCTTTTCCTTGGCTGGGGAGGGAGATTTTTCACGTTCGGTAATGGGCACCTTCGCTACAACGGCTTCCTTAACTTTCTCAACTACTTCCTCACAGACTGGTGACGGGGACTTTTCTTTGACTGGGCTGGGCTCCTTGGCTAGTACTGCCTCTTCCTTGGCTGGGGAGGGAGATTTTTCACGTTCGGGAATGGGCACCTTCTCTACAACCGCTTCCTCAACTTTCTCAACTACTTCCTCACGGACTGGTGACGGGGACTTTTCTTTGACTGGGCTGGGCTCCTTGGCCACTACAGGCAAGGCAGCCTCCACCTCAGAGGCCTCAACCTCTTTAGCAGGTGAGGGAGACTTCTCTTTCATGGGGCTAGGCTCTTTGGCTACTACTGCCTCTTCCTTAGCTTGGGAGGGAGATTTTTCACGTTCGGGAATGGGCACCTTCTCTACAACTGGTTCCTCAACTTTCTCAACTACTTCCTCACGGACTGGTGAAGGGGACTTTTCTTTGACTGGGCTGGGCTCCTTGGCCACTACAGGCAAGGCAACCTCCACCTCAGAGGCCTCAACCTCTTTAGTAGGTGAGGGAGACTTCTCTTTCATGGGGCTAGGCTCTTTGGCTACTACTGCCTCTTCCTTAGCTGGGGAGGGAGATTTTTCACGTTCCGGGCTGGGCACCTTCTCTACAACCACTTCCTCAACTTTCTCAACTACTTCCTCACGGACTGGTGAAGGGGACTTTTCTTTGACTGGGCTGGGCTCCTTGGCAACTACAGGCAAAGCAGCCTCCACCTCAGAGGCCTCAACCTCTTTAGCAGGTGAGGGAGACTTCTCTTTCATGGGGCTAGGCTCTTTGGCTAGTACTGCCTCTTCCTTGGCTGGGGAGGGAGATTTTTCACGTTCGGGAATGGGCACCTTGTGTAAAGCAGCTTCCAAAACTTTCCCAACTACTTCCTCACGGACTGGTGACGGGGACTTTTCTTTGACTGGGCTGGGCTCCTTGGCCACCACAGGCAAGGCAGCCTCCTCCTCCTCATCAGAGGCCTCAACCTCTTTAGCAGGTGAGGGAGACTTCTCTTTCATGGGGCTAGGCTCTTTGGCTACTACTGCCTCTTCCTTGGCTGGGGAGGGAGATTTTTCACGTTCGGGACTGGGCACCTTCTCTACAACCGCTTCCTCAACTTTCTCAACTACTTCCTCACGGACTGGTGAAGGGGACTTTTCTTTGACTGGGCTGGGCTCCTTGGCAACTACAGGTAAAGCAGCCTCCACCTCAGAGGCCTCAACCTCTTTAGCAGGTGAGGGAGACTTCTCTTTCATGGGGCTAGGCTCTTTGGCTACTACTGCCTTTTCCTTGGCTGGGGAGGGAGATTTTTCACGTTCGGTAATGGGCACCTTCGCTACAACGGCTTCCTTAACTTTCTCAACTACTTCCTCACAGACTGGTGACGGGGACTTTTCTTTGACTGGGCTGGGCTCCTTGGCTAGTACTGCCTCTTCCTTGGCTGGGGAGGGAGATTTTTCATGTTCGGGAATGGGCACCTTCTCTACAACCGCTTCCTCAACTTTCTCAACTACTTCCTCACGGACTGGTGACGGGGACTTTTCTTTGACTGGGCTGGGCTCCTTGGCCACTACAGGCAAGGCAGCCTCCACCTCAGAGGCCTCAACCTCTTTAGCAGGTGAGGGAGACTTCTCTTTCATGGGGCTAGGCTCTTTGGCTACTACTGCCTCTTCCTTAGCTTGGGAGGGAGATTTTTCACGTTCGGGAATGGGCAACTTCTCTACAACTGGTTCCTCAACTTTCTCAACTACTTCCTCACGGACTGGTGAAGGGGACTTTTCTTTGACTGGGCTGGGCTCCTTGGCCACTACAGGCAAGGCAACCTCCACCTCAGAGGCCTCAACCTCTTTAGCAGGTGAGGGAGACTTCTCTTTCATGGGGCTAGGCTCTTTGGCTACTACTGCCTCTTCCTTAGCTGGGGAGGGAGATTTTTCACGTTCCGGGCTGGGCACCTTCTCTACAACTGCTTCCTCAACTTTCTCAACTACTTCCTCACGGACTGGTGACGGGGACTTTTCTTTGACTGGGCTGGGCTCCTTGGCTAGTACTGCCTCTTCCTTGGCTGGGGAGGGAGATTTTTCACGTTCGGTAATGGGCACCTTCTCTACAACCGCTTCCTCAACTTTCTCAACTACTTCCTCACGGACTGGTGACGGGGACTTTTCTTTGACTGGGCTGGGCTCCTTGGCCAATACAGGCAAGGCAGCCTCCACCTCAGAGGCCTCAACCTCTTTAGCAGGTGAGGGAGACTTCTCTTTCATGGGGCTAGGCTCTTTGGCTAGTACTGCCTCTTCCTTGGCGGGGGAGGGAGATTTTTCACGTTCGGGACTGGGCACCTTCTCTACAACCACTTCCTCAACTTTCTCAACTACTTCCTCACGGACTGGTGAAGGGGACTTTTCTTTGACTGGGCTGGGCTCCTTGGCAACTACAGGCAAAGCAGCCTCCACCTCAGAGGCCTCAACCTCTTTAGCAGGTGAGGGAGACTTCTCTTTCATGGGGCTAGGCTCTTTGGCTAGTACTGCCTCTTCCTTGGCTGGGGAGGGAGATTTCTCACGTTCGGGAATGGGCACCTTGTGCAAAGCAGCTTCCAAAACTTTCCCAACTACTTCCTCACGGACTGGTGACGGGGACTTTTCTTTGACTGGGCTGGGCTCCTTGGCCACCACAGGCAAGGCAGCCTCCTCCTCCTCATCAGAGGCCTCAACCTCTTTAGCAGGTGAGGGAGACTTCTCTTTCATGGGGCTAGGCTCTTTGGCTACTACTGCCTCTTCCTTGGCTGGGGAGGGAGATTTTTTACGTTCGGGAATGGGCACCTTCTCTACAACCGCTTCCTCAACTTTCTCAACTACTTCCTCATGGACTGGTGAAGGGGAATTTTCTTTGACTGGGCTGGGCTCCTTGGCAACTACAGCTAAAGCAGCCTCCACCTCAGAGGCCTCAACCTCTTTAGCAGGTGAGGGAGACTTCTCTTTTATGGGGCTAGGGTCTTTGGCTACTACTGCCTTTTCCTTGGCTGGGGAGGGAGATTTTTCACGTTCGGTAATGGGCACCTTCTCTACAACTGCTTCCTTAACTTTCTCAACTACTTCCTCACGGACTGGTGACGGGGACTTTTCTTTGACTGGGCTGGGCTCCTTGGCTAGTACTGCCTCTTCCTTGGCTGGGGAGGGAGATTTTTCACGTTCGGGAATGGGCACCTTCTCTACAACCGCTTCCTCAACTTTCTCAACTACTTCCTCACGGACTGGTGAAGGGGACTTTTCTTTGACTGGGCTGGGCTCCTTGGCCACTACAGGCAAGGCAACCTCCACCTCAGAGGCCTCAACTTCTTTAGCAGGTGAGGGAGACTTCTCTTTCATGGGGCTAGGCTCTTTGGCTACTACTGCCTTTTCCTTAGCTGGGGAGGGAGATTTTTCACGTTCCGGGCTGGACACCTTCTCTACAACTGCTTCCTCAACTTTCTCAACTACTTCCTCACGGACTGGTGACGGGGACTTTTCTTTGACTGGGCTTGGCTTCTTGGCCAATACAGGCAAGGCAGCCTCCACCTCAGAGGCCTCAACCTCTTTAGCAGGTGAGGGAGACTTCTCTTTCATGGGGCTAGGCTCTTTGGCTACTACTGCCTTTTCCTTGGCTGGGGAGGGAGATTTTTCACGTTCGGTAATGGGCACCTTCTCTACAACTGCTTCCTTAACTTTCTCAACTACTTCCTCACGGACTGGTGACGGGGACTTTTCTTTGACTGGGCTGGGCTCTTTGGCTACTACTGCCTCTTCCTTGGCTGGGGAGGGAGATTTTTCACGTTCGGGAATAGGCACCTTCTCTACAACCGCTTCCTCAACTTTCTCAACTACTTCCTCACGGACTGGTGAAGGGGACTTTTCTTTGACTGGGCTGGGCTCCTTGGCCACTACAGGCAAAGCAGCCTCCACCTCAGAGGCCTCAACCTCTTTAGCAGGCGAGGGAGACTTCTCTTTCATGGGGCTAGGCTCTTTGGCTACTACTGCCTCTTCCTTGGCTGGAGAGGGAGATTTTTCACGTTCGGGACTGGGCACCTTCTCTACAACCGCTTCCTCAACTTTCTGAACTACTTCCTCACGGACTGGTGAAGGGGACTTTTCTTTGACTGGGCTAGGCTCCTTGGCCACTACAGGCAAGGCAGCCTCCATCTCAGAGGCCTCAACCTCTTTAGCAGGTGAGGGAGATTTCTCTTTTGTCGGGATTGCTTGTTTGAAGCTTAAAGTCTTTTCGATAAAGGTCTGAACCTCTGTAGTTTTTGTTGTCTTCAATGTTGGTCCTTTATCATCAGAATAACTCTCTAGATTTCTGTCATGAGAATATTCTGAATCTGATTCCACCTCATCTTCGAAATTAGATATCAAGTTTTCAGCATCTCTGTCTCCCTTTTTCACTTCCTCATGTTTCTCTCTTACTTCAGTTTCAAATTTCTCTTCAACAGATTGAACCATTATTTCTGCCATTATTGTTGTATCAGACCGAGGGCTATCTATTTCTCTCTTTCTCACTTCTTGAACAGGACTCTCCTTCCCTCTTAACTCTGCTTGAATCTTTTCTTCGATCCCCTTTTCTTGTAATTCTCTTCCACTAATGATGGTTTGAATATTTTCAATACTACTTGGTGGTTCTTGATTCGTTGATAATTGTATGGTATGACCCTCAAGTTGCTCGAGTCCTTCAATTTCCCTTACATTTTCTCTTAATTTACTTTCTTCTTTCTGTGAATCAGATTCTTCTTCTGTTATGAAAGCATCAATTCTTTGTTCTAGAGTGTCAACTACTGGTAATTTTTCAGGTATAATTGGTTCAACACGCCTTGTGCCTCTTTCAAGTCTACTTACATATGCTTCTGTTTTTTGTGCTTGTGTGTATGTAATTTGTTTTTCAATGTCTCCTACCTTTCCTTTTCCTGTTTCAGGTCCTGAAAAAATAACATCAGCATCTTCAGTTAACATTTTTTCAACCTGGAAACTTTGTGGTTTCGGGGCAAAACCATCAAATACATCTTTACCCTCCAATGCAGGTACATCAGCTGGAGTACCTTTTACCACCACGGGTGGTTCCTCAACCTCATGCTTTTCAACAACCTGACCTACCTCACTGATTGATTTCACCTCAGTGGACAAATCTTTAGTGACAACTTGAGTTATTACAGCAATTTTATCCCTTTCCTGAATTGCTTTTGCTTTATCAGTTGGATGCACTTGCATACTACTTTTCTTCGAAATGTCAGCCTCCAAAGCTTGATGTGACTCCTCCACTGGGGACTTCACTTCTTCAACATTGGCAGGCTGAACAACAGGGGTTATTTTGGGCGACGTTCCTTCCTCTCTTTTGGGAAGTATTTGGAGCTCCTCACTCTCCTCAACTGGCTTGAATTCATCAAAGATTATGGGCATTGTTACATCCACTCTAGCCGTTTCCACGGTCTCGAAAATGGTTGCCTCTTCATCAGGCTGGAGATCTTCCATCAATGGGGAAGACGGTGATGGTACTCCCATAGGGGATTCCAACTGAATGATAGTGTCGAAAGAGGATGGCTTTAGTGGCAACTCTTTTGTTTCAGGCTCTGACTGGACTATGTTTTCCTCTGGTGCTTTTTCCTCTGACACTTCTTTTTCAAATTCTTCTTTTTCAGATATGGTTTTGGCTTCATGTTCTGCCTCTGCTTGCTCAGAGGATACAGAAAAACTTCTCTGAAGCTCTAGACGTTCTCTCTCAGCAACTGCCTCATAGACACCAATGAGGTCCCTAACAGGTTTTAGTGGCTCATCTACAATTCCAGCAGCTTCAGAGAAATCTTCTTCCTCGTCACATGGTATTATCTGTTGGGCAACCTCGATTTGTGCCTCCAGCTGTTGTACTGAAATGACAGATCTATCTGTCTCTCCCTTTTGGACCTCTTTAAATTCTCTCCTGGTATGAACATGTGGGGGCTCAGGCGCAGCACTTTCTGTCCTGATTTCATGTTGGGCAAGAATTATAGGTTCGGAAACCTCCCACTTCTCTTCAGTCCTCTGCATTACCTCTCCCTCAACGGCAAAATCTTTTGGACCTTTGTCAATTTTTAGTTTTTCTTCCATATCGACCACAACCTCTTGGTCAGGTGATTCCTGAATAGCCTTTTGCTCAAAGAGAGACACAAGTGAAACAACACTCTTTTGCTTCTCTTCAAGTGGTTTACCTTTTCAGGTGAATGGTCCGTCCATGAGTAGTCCAAAGGGAGCATGAAAAAGAAAAGCAGAACAGGAACATATTAGGAACAGTTAGAATGTTAGAAGGGAAGAGCCAGAAAGCAGCATAGACGGAAGCAAATAGAAGCAAAAGCAAAAGCCAATGAAGCCAAAGAAAAAGCTCCGGAGGAAGGCTACAAGTCAGAGTTGATCAAAGTCAGCAGTTTTCATTGCTTTGAGTCAGTTACTGGTGTTATTGGAAGAGCATGAATGTTGCATATTATATTCTGTCGTTGTTATCTGAGAGATTACAGTCGGAAAATCTGAGGGAGTGGTTCAAGGTCAAAGTGTCGTAGCAGGTGGACTGAGAGAGTGGCGGAGGTGGATCAGAGGGTGCTCTGGGTTGCCTTAACGGCAGGTTGCTATGGTAGCAGGCGCCGGTGTGCGTGGCAACTCGACATGCATGGACCAATATGGATGTGTGGCTATCTGCCATCCTAACTCCGGAAGGACTTGTGTCTATTAACCCCATTTAAGGAGTAAATGACCAGGCATGGCAAATGCCTTCCAATCACACTCCATGTGGCTCACAGCAAGGAATGCTTATGTGGCCCATCTTTCGAATCAACACAGCAGCCAGCACTTCCTAAGTAGTTATATATACCAACTCCACATGCACTGAGGGCTTTGAATAAATCCCAGATTAAATATCAATTCAGACACCAAACTATTATCGCGGAGGTATCATGGAGAGACAGATAAGGAAAAAAGACAAGGCAAACATGCGTTTGGTATCACTCTCAACGATAATGACTACCTTGTGCATCTTCAAACTCCCATTCTCCTTCTGATGCCAAAGTAGAGGGTGATGTGGGCATTTCTAGAAAATCGAGACCAAAGATCAAAGTTAATGAGACTCCTGCAAGAAGACAGTCATATGAGGGTAGGGCTAGGGCTGGAATGTCCTTTCGCTAAAATAGTTGTAGGAAATAGTTGTAGGAACGCTGCCATTAAAGTATAAACCTAGTACCCTGAACCTGACACATGATTGTGTCTCTATCTAAGTCATTGACCTGAAGCAATGATGACGCCACACTTGATTGGGAGGACACAGCCTATTTTCCATCTAAGGGACATCCTAACTGAAGCGAGTAACAAAGCAGACGAGGCAAAAGAAGTATGGAATCAGAAATGACCACGGACAAGTAAAAGAATAACGATTCCTTGCATGCAATCATGAAATTTAAAAGAAATAAATCAACAAATCAACAAAAGAATAAAGCATTTCAACACGGCAATTTTACTGCAATCTGTTGAAACGAATATTATATATGTTCTTGGTGTATGGTAAATGCGTGCATTAACAACAATTTTAAAACTTAAAATTTAAAACTGCCTGCTAACTTCTCTGTGAATTATCATTCAAGGTTACAGTATCATTGTCCCCTAAGCATGGCTCTTGTCCGTTACACACTATCGTAATACTTAATCAGAAATTCACTTGTATATGCCATTTACCTTGCAAGTTCCATTTGGACTTACAGGAGATATTATATTAGTCTAATAATAAGCCGGTATATCAGCACATTATACTTTAATAAGTAAGTGGGGCTAAGAATACCATATATTTAATATGGCTGTATTGTATGGCTCCTGTTTATAGAAGGACGTTATACAGGGCTCGTCATGTCGTGCATATATTAACTTTCGTTATCCTTCATCAACTTTTCCTTATTCAGTCTTTGTTCTTCCTTGTTGAACTTGTCCTTTCTTAGACTCGCCCTCCAGCGTTCTTTGTCAATCAGAAGGAAAAGAATGAAGTCCAATCCTACGGTGTTATCTAAGGTCCTATATGATAAAGTAATATATATGGTGTCCACTGGGTAAACTGGGCTCATATCCAAATGGGTTCTTGTAGGTTTCGATCCGAATGCTTTGAAATAAAATCCAAGCTGTAGTTTGTCATGCAGGTTACAATCCACTTTCTATGAAGCAAATGCAGATAATGCAATTCAGATCTAACTGTAGCAAAGTTATAAAATGTTAGCTCCTCATTTGCACATAGATATATCCTAGATGGAACTGCCAAATCTAATCGCTGCGGGTATTAGTAATACAAATATCAATATTGGGGTATATATTTCTCATGCCATTTTAGCTGCACCAAATCAAAAGATCTTCATTGAACTAATATTTCTGTATTTCAATAGGAAGGAAGTGAGTGAATGTGACAAGCAGAGGGTTAAAAATGTGAAAGATTCTTGCAGAGGGCAAGGGACCTCTCAGGTGATGATAACATCGGTCACTGTAAGGGAACAAAGCTTACACACAGTATATTACCAGGATGAACTATATGCAAACAGAATCCCAACTCATCTGATGTTGTATGTATGCAGAATGTTGCTGTACTGAGAATATATATTGGCATAAGCACACAAAATAATCGAATTGCTTTCTTAATGTCTTTCAACAAGTGCAATTACAAAAATGAACTCAATGAAATAAATATAAAACGTATTAGGGCTGCCAACTGTTTGTGACCTGAGAAATGTCATTATTGGATTAACTCTTGTTTACTCCCATGATAAATGCTATTCAGAAATATCTTGTGACCCGAATAGGCTCTGAGCCGTCGGGAATAGTCACAACATTTATACAAAGGGTTAAATCTGACAGCTGCACTTGATACAAGTTACTCAGCACAACACATACTCCGGCACAAGACATCACCACAACATAGAACATTTATCATGTACAACCATGTGAAGGCCCTGGAAGAAAACGTAACTCATATCTATAAATTACTATGAGAACCCACAATCTGGCATTATGTTGGCAACCCTCTTTCGTAGTTGGTTTTTCAGAATAGAACGTAATAAAACCATGCAAGCAACAAAAGAAAACATTTAAGATCATGCTGTGTAGTCTAACGACCAGTCTGACAGAGACTGGTAGCTGTTGTGGTGGCAAAGTTGCTCTGACAGGTATCACATACTTGTTACTTTTTTAACAGACAAGCTACAGAAGTACGTATCTACCTTCAAACGGGCTGCGGCTTTCAGGGATAGTCACGGTAGGTGGCTGAACACTGCCGTCAAGCGGGGCCTCTTCTGTTGGGGGGAAGAGACAACAGACATGTACACCAGGGGTAGGCCACACCAGTCAACATACACATCTTCACACACAGTCATACTGACACACACCAACTGACACTCGACAGGACGGTCACAGTTTGCGCAGTACTACCTTGGACAGTAATAGACAGGATGATAATGAGCTCAAGGAGTTTAAATCTTAACTGAAGCAGTGCTTTCAACGTACACAGATGTCCATTTGCTTGCATATATAGGTATTATAAATATATAAAGGGACTATGACTTTAGCCGGGCACAATAGCTTATCCAGTGTCGTATGCAAATCCATTAAGAGAGCACTAAATCTGCAGATTAAGTAGATTACTGGTATTCAATTGGCAGTAACGGATATCAACATTTCACTGAACATTAATTTTCTTTCCTTTTTTAATTTTTACAGGTAACCTAATAATTCATTATTTGAAATATTGTGTTAAGAAATAAGTTTAGTTAAAACCCAACAGAATTCGATGTTAGTTTTATCATTCATCATGACAGGTTAAGTTAATATTGGGTTATCATAATGGAAATATAAATATCTAAAACGGTAATATGGTACTGAAAGCCATGGAATTGCATGCTTGAAATATTTTGGTGTTGCTTTGCCCTTAACATTTGCCATGGTACTCGAATTCCTGACGGTTAAATCTTAATCCTATGGTTAATAACATGAGGAATCTTAGGTTTAAATGCGCCTTTTAAATATTTTCATGAGGTTCAGGCCACCATCTATGGTTTCTAGAGATGAAAATGTGGCCTATTCTTACGAATTCTAATCGGAACCTTAATCTATTGAAGCGTCGGTATTGCTTAATTACTTTAATAGAATACACGTAGTTTTTTTCATTCTTTTAAAGAGATTATTAGCAATTCATTTTGTTCTTAAATTTAAGTTGCGTTGACTTATATCTATATATACATGATTAGCGACAGTATAGAAACAATTGGAAGAAACACTTTCAAAGTCATGTCGGAGTAATATTATATCCCACAAAATAATGAGATATAATATACGGTTTTATATCTTGCACTTTTGCGCCATATCGCCCTCACATGAAAATTGATGTGATACATGCTATAGTCATGATCTCATGTAAAAGGCCACATTCAAAAATATATCTTTTTTTTTCATGGGGTAAAAATTGAAAATTCTTTTTTTTTGTTAGAATAGTAATACGAAATTTGTTCCGCAAATGCAAGGACAAAGGCAACCATGTGCTGATTGTGAGCACTATCTCAAAGAGACTAAAAGCTTCGGGTAAAATTGAATATTCTGTAATGGGATCAGTTCGAACTGCTAATAAATATGTCAATTCTATAAAACAGATATTTGTAAAACCACACAAAATGTTTATGATTCAATGTTAATAGTGAAGCATAATAGGGTCGGTCCCAACTTTTTCAAGGTTGAGTGTATCAATATTGGAGGGGGTATCGGGGTAGCAAAGTATTAATTTTTGGGAGGAACTATACTGATCTTGTGTACACAATTGACAATAGTGTTTAAGTGTCCCGTAGTTGATGCAGTTGGATCAGCAAAAAGAATGTTAGTAGCAGTTTGGGTGGTAAGCAGAGTAGATATTGCTCTGATAGCGATGGTGATAATATGAGGCACGCCATGCAATCAACTGGCCTCTAAATACCTTTTGCTCTGTGTACAGTTTCCTTTTCTTCAGGTATGACGAGGGCCTCGTCTACGGGAACGCGGTCATCTGTGGGTAGGGCAGCTTCTACTAGCTGCTGTGTTTGGGGTACAACTAGCTCATCATCAGAGAGGTCCAGTGGCTCAGGAGCTGGAGCTGCGCGTACTCTGTCGCTCAGCTCAGGCTCGATCATCTCCTCATCTATTAGGTGTTCGTCTCCGGGCTCGGCTCCAGGGAACCGCTGAAGGTCATCAGCCTCGATGAGACCTGGAATACTAGCGCCTTCCATTAAGAGCCGGTCAGTGCGCATCTGCTGCTCTGTGGTGGTCACAACCTTTCTTTTCACAACTGTGCCATCGGGTAACTCCTCCTCAAATTCTTGCACATCGGTCTCAGCCTCAGGCTCAGCCTCCATAGTGTCAGTGTACATCTTGACATCAGGCTCAAAGACATGGCCGGCATTGAGCATGAGCTGAGCCTGCTCTTCTGTGCTAGGCAGGTCCCTCTCGGGCCCCTCCATCACAACTCTCTTTACAATAGTCTGCTTCTGTCTGGTCTTAATGACCTTCCGTCTGACAATGGTGCCATCGGGAAGTTCTTCTTCAAACTCCTGAACGTCAGTTTCTACATCGGGTTCACCTTCAATGGTGTCAGTGTAGACACGCACTGTCGGCTTTTCACTGTCAATTGAATCGGCCGGTGACACGAAGCCACCCGGTGAGGACAGAGAAGGAACGGGCGAGACCATGTCTCGAGTGTCACTTAAACTGGATCGGATACTTGAGGTCTCTGAGATCTCAGACTCAGGCACCTCTTCTGTGATGACATCCTCTATGACCTCGCCATCAGGACCTACTCTGCGGATCTTTTTGGTGATTACTTTCTTAACCCTGGTTTTCAGGACCCTGCGCTTGACAGTGGTTCCGTCCGGCAAGGTCTCTTCGATCTCATCGAAATCGTCCTGCATTGGTGACTTAGGTGGCTCTTGTTGAGGCTCTGGTACACTCTGAGGCACAACCAAACCTTCATCGACAAGTTGCGAAGGCCTCTGGTGCATTGCTCCAGGTGCCATTTCAGCCCGAATCAGGTCTTCGTCAGCAGCAGGCCGGTCGAAGGAGTTAATCTGCGCACTGGGCTCTCTGATGATGTTGTCTTCGGGGGCCTCGACCATGTCCGGTGCCCTAGGGGAGGTCTGCTCCATTGTAGGACCATGCCCAGCGATTGAAGCCTCGTAGACGGCAGCATGGTCTGGAATGATTGACTCAGCAGGAACCTCTACCCCTCTCTGCAGCAGCTCCTCGCCAGGAGAGGTCACCTTCGGTGCACGGTCCTGGGGCCCTGAAAGATCCTTACTTATTATGCCTTGTGCCTTCGTTTTTGGTGTGGTGATTACTGTATGAATGAGGTATGAATATGAATGAGAACTATCTTTACAACCAATCCATCTTGCAGTCCGTATTTATCTTATAAACGTCATTTGAGACCTACTTTGCACACCCCTGAGAGAGCTTCTCATTTCAGATAACTTAAAAAGAATCTAGCACAATATTTTGTTTGGCAAGTTGCTCAGATGTGAAGTCATGTCGAGGCAGAGTTATTAAGAACCTGTCCTCATTCAGTTTAAATTGTAGCACCGCTCATTGGATCCTCATGTGTACTGTCCTTTACAAGCTAACGCTACACAATGTAGCTAGCCATGACAACCTTTGACACATGGGGTAAAGATCGGTGACTTACACAGGTTCATAAGACTTTGACAGTAAAATAGGCAGTCTTCACAACAATACGTCAAAGAGACGGTTTTTATATAATAGAGTATTGAAGTATGAATTCTCACTCTATTCTAGGTCTAGCGTTTCCTTTATTGGAAAACCCGGTAGATAGGCTAGGTGAGTGAAAAATATCTATCTGCAATATAAATCTACATATGTATTGAAGCGATATCGTCTTCAATGCCTCTTATAAAACAATGAGTTATTAATCATCATAATTATTTGTGCCATCTTGATATCACCAAGGAAATAACAGGCCTACCTTTTAATCTTGATAGCTTACATTAAGTGTTGAGTCTTCTTTTTGTAAAACTATTAATGATGTCTATATAAAGAGTGAAACTAGACTAGTTTCTCACGAGGAAACGTTTCAGCTGTAAGGCATGCTAAAGCATGTACCATACCGACCAAGGGACTTTTTTACTTTAAAAAAACGGCACACAGTGTAGATATTAAGTTAATCATAGGCAGCTATTTTGCAGGACTGAATAAAGTGTTCTCCGCATTGTCTCCGTCTCTGACCTTTTGTTCCATAATCTATTGGAATACGACACTTCATCAGACATGGTATAAGAAAAACACATTGCCTCATTTTGTCTGTAACCTATGGCACAACACTACATAACCGTGGCCATATTTACTCTGCCATTCAACATGTTCCAAAAGAAAGCACACCGTCTTAACCATCTTTCTGGTATCAAACAAGAAAAGTTGATTACCCTTCCATATTTCGCATACCAGTGTTTTCTTCAGCCGTTCTGAGAAATGGCTACTACTCCTCTATGTTGGTTGTGTTCAAAGGTCAGGGACACAGCCAAAAATATGGCAGTGACCAGGGCGACTCTAAATCTGTATAGCCAACATGAGCTGACATTCTTGGAAGATGCCGCATACAGGTGAATCTTGCATGGTGGCTATGGCTGTCGTCCAAGTTATGTCTTTATAAATATTTTAAATGTAAAACTGGTATCCAAGATAGGGTAGTGACAGATTTTCTGACCAGAGATATTTGAAATCACCTGTCTACTAATAAACCTATATTTAGATCGTACTGAGCTGAGCTGATACATTTGTCTATGTGTTCATGTTGCCGTCCACAGTTTAAGAGATCTCCAAATAATTATTACACAAGTTTCACTATAGGAATACCCACTAAAACTCAATGTAGGAGTTATGTCTGTTTCAAAAGTAAATTGGTTCTACAGATTGTGACTCACAGGAAGGCTATACATATGAACATAAATGGTCAGCAATAGTATAGGAAAATAATATGTTGGTAAAATATTCATTACATCATAAATAGATATGTGAAAAGGCAAGTATCATGCACTTAGTAGGCAATGCATCTTAACTATCTATTATTTTTTCCCTGATGCTGTAGAAAAAAGTTAGAATCATATTTCTGTTGGGTATTAACTAGGCTTAAATCTATTGTATCATATAAGTTAAATGTTGGTCACCTTCTCGATTACCACTTGCTCTATCACTTATTTCTTGCTCACCTTCTTTCTCAGTATATGTTTTTACTGGCTCCTCGACTGTTGTAGCCTCCCCAGGATATGTAATGTCAACTGCTCCAGGAATGTATCCAACGTGCTGAACTGACTTGACAATTCTTCGTGTGACTCGAGTGCCATCTGGCAGGGTTTCTTCAACTTCCTCCACCTGGCTGCCATCATCAGTCAAACCCTCAGGTATTTCTCCCTCGGGTCCTTCCAACTGAGTGGTGGTCAGAATAGACTGCTTCTGTTGGGTTTTGACTACTCTCCTCTTTACAACAGTCCCATCAGGAAGAGTCTCTTCAAACTCTTGTACATCAGTTTCAACTTCAGGTGTACCTTCCATGATCTCAGTGTAACCAGGAATTCCATCACTGGGCATTCCTGTCGATGGGATCTCTTTTACATACTTGACAACCCTTCTGGTGACCTGTGTGCCATCAGGGAGGGTATCTACCACTTCCTCCACCTGTTGATTCCCATCATCCACGAACCCAGCTGGGATTTCTCCCTCAGGACCTTCCCCTTCCATTTTCATTATGGTCTTTACTACCCTTCTCTTCACAACAGTACCATCAGGAAGTGTTTCTTCAAATTCTTGTACATCTGCTTCAGTTCCAGGTTTACCTTCAAAGCCTTCTGGTACTTCTCCCTCAGGTCCTTCCATTTGGGTGGTGGTCAGAATAGACTGCTTCTGTTGGGTTTTGACTACTCTCCTCTTTACAACAGTCCCATCAGGAAGAGTCTCTTCAAACTCTTGTACATCAGTTTCAACTTCAGGTGTTCCTTTGATGATCTCAGTGTAACCAGGAATTCCATCACTGGGCATTCCTGTGACTGGGATCTCTTTAACGTACTTGATGACTTTTCTGGTGACCTGTGTGCCATCAGGAAGCGTTTCTACCACCTCCTCCACTTGCTGAGTTCCATCATCCACGAACCCAGCTGGGATTTCTCCCTCAGGACCTTCCCCTTCCATTGTCATAATGGTCTTTACTACCCTTCTCTTCACAATAGTGCCATCAGGAAGTGTTTCTTCAAACTCTTGTACATCTGCTTCAGTTCCAGGTTTACCTTCAAAGCCTTCTGGTACTTCTCCCTCAGGTCCTTCCATTTGGGTGGTGGTCAGAATAGACTGCTTCTGTTGGGTTTTGACTACTCTCCTCTTTACAACAGTCCCATCAGGAAGAGTCTCTTCAAACTCTTGTACATCAGTTTCAACTTCAGGTGTTCCTTTAATAATCTCAGTATAACCAGGAATTCCATCACTGGGCATTCCTGTGACTGGGATCTCTTTTACATACTTGATGACTTTTCTGGTGACCTGTGTGCCATCAGGAAGCGTTTCTACCACCTCCTCCACTTGCTGAGTTCCATCATCCACGAACCCAGCTGGGATTTCTCCCTCAGGACCTTCCCCTTCCATTGTCATAATGGTCTTTACTACCCTTCTCTTCACAATAGTGCCATCAGGAAGTGTTTCTTCAAACTCTTGTACATCTGCTTCAGTTCCAGGTTCACCTTCAAAGCCTTCTGGTACTTCTCCCTCGGGTCCTTCCATTGGAGCAGTGGTCAGAACAGACTGCTTCTGTTGGGTTTTGACTACTCTCCTCTTTACAACCGTCCCATCAGGAAGAGTCTCTTCAAACTCTTGTACATCAGTCTCAACTTCAGGTGCACCTACAAGGATCTCAGTTGAACCAGGAATTCTATCAATGGGCATACCTGTGGCTGGAATCTCTTTTACATACTTGATGACTTTTCTGGTGACCTGTGTGCCATCAGGGAGAGTCTCTACCACCTCCTCCACTTGCTGAGTTCCATCATCCACGAACCCAGCTGGGATTTCTCCCTCAGGACCTTCCCCTTCCATTGTCATTATGGTCTTTACTACCCTTCTCTTCACAACAGTACCATCAGGAAGTGTTTCTTCAAATTCTTGTACATCTGCTTCAGTTCCAGGTTTACCCTCAAAGTCAATTGGAATTTCTCCCTCAGGTCCTTCCATTTGGGTGGTGGTCAGAATAGACTGCTTCTGTTGGGTTTTGACTACTCTTCTCTTTACAACAGTTCCATCAGGAAGAGTCTCTTCAAACTCTTGTACATCAGTTTCAACTTCAGGTGTTCCTTTAATGATCTCAGTGTAACCAGGAATTCCATCACTGGGCATTCCTGTGGCTGGGATCTCTTTTACGTACTTGATGACTTTTCTGGTAACCTGTGTGCCATCGGGAAGCGTTTCTACCACCTCCTCCACTTGCTGAGTTCCATCATCCACGAACCCAGCAGGGATTTCTCCTTCAGGACCTTCCACTTCCATTTTTGTATGGGTCTTTACTACTTTTCTCTTCACAACAGTACCGTCTGGAAGTGTTTCTTCAAACTCTTGCACATCAGTCTCAACTTCTGGTTTACTGTCTATCATCTGAGGGGTAAGAGGAATCTTAGCATCAGTTCCGGTCACTGGAATCTCTTGTACAGACCTGATAACCCGTCTGGTAACTTGGGTGCCATCAGGGAGTGTTTCTACAACCTCTTCAACCTTCTGACTACCATCGTCCATAAGATCAGCAGGATATTCTCCTTCTGGGAATGCCATTCCTATTTGGGTTTTGATCACCCTCTTTTTGATAACAGTACCATCTGGTAGTGTCTCTTCAGTTTCTTGTACATCTGTTCCAGGGGTTCCTTCAATTTCACGACGCAGAATGTCACTTGGCATATCTTGATCTTTTTCCATTGGGAAAGATTGCCCATCAATATCTCCCGACCTAATGGTTTTAATGTGTGTTACAACTGTACCATCAGGCAAAGTTTCTTTGCTTTCTTCAATGTGTTCACCGTCTTTAAGTTCAGTGGTTTCTGGCTCTTCCTCGAAAGGATGCTTTGCTACTATCTGCTCTCCATGGGTCTTAACAATGGTCCTCTTCACAACAGTTCCATCTGGTAGCACCTCTTCAAATTCTTGGACATCTTTTGTAATCTTGGGCTCACCAATAAACATATCAGGATGTTCACTGTCTTTCACGTACACATCAGATGGCAACTGTTCGGTTGCTACTGGAGATCCAGGTTTCCCAAGATGCTCCTCGTCCTTTTGTGGGGCTTTTTCTACTGGAGAGACTATTCTTTCGGCTGTTGAGGGAATAGCTTCACCTTCATATGGAACACCATCTTGTGGGACACCTTCACGTTCTTTCTGAAGATCATCCTCAGGTCCTTCCCCTGCCATGTATGTAGTCTCTTTGGTCTTGATAATGGTCTTTCTGACAACAGTTCCATCAGGAAGCACTTCTTCGAAGTCCTGCTTATCAGTTGTCACTTTGGATTCGGGTATTTCAGGGTAGGTATGGGTGACTGATTCTGGGCTTTCTAATGAGGTCAAAAGTTCTGGTTCAGGCAGATGTTCAGGCTCTGCCAGTGATTGTTCAGTAACCCTTTCAGTTGGGCTAACAGTTGCAGCATACTTAGGAGCTGCAAAGTCTTCATCTGCTTCCTCTGGTTCGATTTCCTCTTCCTCTGCTTCTATTTCTTGCTCTTCTGCTTCTGGTGACATGTCATCTTCAATAGGTTCAGCTGGAGTGGTATCCTGTACTGCATCTGGTGGGGTTATATCCTCTAATTCCGGCTGTGTGGGAATGAAGTCTTCCCTTGATGGTTCAGATGGAACTCTTTCTTCATCATCCCTTGTTCTCCATTCTGATTCTTTGCGTGGCTCTCCATCAGGTATATGGAAGGCGATGGTGGGATCAACAGGGAAGGAATATGGGTCAAGCTTTGGCATTGTTCTTGGCATAGATGGGTGTTCGTCCTTTCTGGGCTCATTCTGCTCTATTTCATCGGTTCCAATTTTCATAACTATTGTTTTGGTAAGCCTGTGCTTCTTCCACGTTCCGTCAGGAAGAGTCTCTTCAAACTCTTCTACTGATGTCTCAGTTTCAATTCCCTCGCCATATGGCTCAGTCACACCAGGTGGGTATTCAGTGATATCTTCTTCAATATCAACACCAACCATCTCACGGCCTTCATTGACAGTTTCTACATCATACTGGGTAATTCGCTCAGTGATGGGCCTGAAGTGTTCTGTTGTAGTGATGCGGCGTTGGATCATGCCGCCATTACTCAGTGGTTCTTCTGTTTCTTTCACGCTAGAGCTTTGTGTTATTTCACCCTTTGTGACAAATACTTCTGGCTCTGTGCGTAGTTGTGGCGCATGTTTGGGTGACAGTTCTTTATCGACAGCCCACTCCTCAAAGGCTGGTTGACCGTAAGAGGCCTCTTGAGGAGTAGCCTGGAGCCTCTGGACTTCCAGAACTTCAGCTGCCTCTTGAGAAACTGGACTGACCTGGTCAGGTTTGACCATTTGCTTGTCTTCAGCCCAGTCCTCAAAGGTGGTGGGTGCAACAGCTTGTTGGACAGCTGTCTTCGCCACAACTACCTCTTCAACTCCAGGCTGCAGCTGTCGTCTTGGAGCCGCACGGGCCTCTGAAATTTATCATACCCATTATGAACGCTCCCCCTTGCCACAGTTGCTCTGCTACATATTGTAGCATGCTGGTTAGAAAGACAAGGACATGGAATGCCAATGTTCCAGGGACATTGCTGGTCTCATGGCACCCGGACAATGACTTTGGACAAATCCAGAACAAGTCTGTCATATACATTTACAATCATTCAGCAGTTGTAAGGAACCATTCCAATTAATCCAGACAACTAAGCAACTTCGGCAATCATTCAAGCTGATGGGTGGCAACATTAGCTTTACCTCTCTACAGTATGGTTGGTAGCAAATAAAAAGAAATTGTGCACGTTTGAAATAAAGCTATGTGAAATGAATTTTGAAATTGTGTACTTCTCTTTCTTTTCTTTTCAGAAATCTTTCTTACTTAATCTTAGCCTCATAGTAGTTTGCCAAATGGCTTCCTCATGGCGTTGAAGCAAGAGCATGTTTGTGCACATTAACCACAGGGAGAAATCTGTGGAGATTAAAGCCACTGTGGTCATCTTTTCTCTTATACAGGCCAAGATGCAGCACAACATTCATCTCTTGGTTGCAGATTGGCGGCAAGACAGGCATGATGAAGCGTTGGGCTGGCAAATGTCCCATATAGGCATCCAGCAGTATGCATCGACGGAGGCAACTTAGGGCATGCTTGGTAGTAGCAGGAGAGCATTTATAAGGAGTTAATATCTTCTTTTTATTATTATTTCCACGGGAGATGGAAATAGGGTATATACTAGATTGTGTTGTCAATAAGGTTAGATTAATAGCAAGCGTATAGGATGTTGCAGGGAGACTGTTGTGAATGGGAAAGCCAATTGTATTGGCAAGAGGGATTCAGCTGATAGTTTATCAAATAATTTTGGCAATTGTTTTCAACTACATAACAGTAGAAGAGGTCTGTCTGTCTGTCAGTGATTCGTACACAGTTTCAAAAGATTCAAACAAAGAATGATGTATGGTGACGTAAAGAAGCCGTTTTAAATATATAGTAATTTTGGGAGAAAATTGGTGCATCATCAACGAATGAATTTTCAAGTGGGAAAAGACACTACACACATAAATGATGTATTTCAAGGATAATGACATACAGACCAGACGACCAGAATGTTCAAAACTAATCAATCGACAATTGATGTGAACCGGTTCAAGCCCTTTAGAAGAGAAACCCAATGATATCTCCAAAATCGTTGCCACGCACCACAGCAATTTAAAAATGGGACTATAGCGGTTGCTTTAGTTTAGCAATGAAAGGCAATTTGAAATGAAAGGCTCGCAATTGAAAGAGTCTGGTCCCTCTTTCCAGCACTCCACTGCACTCAAAGGGTTAGGGTCGGAAGCCTCAGAAGGCTTAATATACAGGTAGAGTAGAAGGCACCTCATGGCTTGTTATACATAAAATGCAATCTTTGATCAAAAACTGTCTCATGCATCTAAAGAACTACAATTTGAGATAGTAGAATGAGACAATAAATCCATGCATGTGAAAACTGGCCAGGGAGTAACTGAAGCTTTAGCAGTTGAGAAAGTTGCCTTATTGCTAAGAATGCTTCCTTATTAGGAACAATATAGTATCATGACGGTCAATTTATATTTAGTATGGTTCCCCCTTATCCTTGTACATATCGGTAAAGTGGACTAGAGTTAGGTAATATATTCACTCTGTATAAGATTGGGTCACTTTTATTATCTGGCCAGTCTCCATTTGCGACACATCATCATTAATTTCTTCCCTTTTGTGGCTGAGGTCGAATCAGATGCACATAAGGTTTTTGTCCTTTTCAGTAAAATGATGAAAATGACAAGACAAGCATTGCTTGATCCATGACTCATATGATTAATCCAGGAAAAGGACATTTCAGGCTCTGTTGCTCTGTTATGGGAGGACGAGTTGGTGGAAATATTTGTCGAAGCATCTTATAGCCTTGGCGTATATTTTAGATAGATGGTCAATATCCGTGATAAGCAGCTGGTTTAAGTCAGTGCCGCTCCCAGAGTGCTTGGTCAACATTATCAAAGCATGGATTCCAGCAAGCAGGTAGATGCAGCCATCTTCATCAAATGGCTTTTTCGACACTGAATTTGACATGTAATTGCAAAAGGCAAACATATATATCTTCTTGCTCTCTCTCAAAAGGTCAATGTCAGCTTCGACATTTGCGTCTTATTAGATCACTATCTACTTTATTAATGTTAGATTAGTATGCATGAATTGTGATATGGAGGACTGTGTCCTTATCCTGTTCTATTGACCTTTTGAGGATGTTGCAGAAAGCTAGTGTGTATGCAGCACACTGGACGCAGGGACATCTAAGTCCCAGTATTACAGTATGAAACGTTACGACATTGACAGCTTGGTAATATTTAACACTGATATACAAGGAAAGGCGATAGTTCTAATGCTCATGAGGACTGCATTGACATCCTCTATAACTGCCATGCTGATGGTAGGTTGATGGTAATGATGGTGAATCATGAGATGGAAAGAGAAATGATGACATCGAATAACAGACAAAAGAGACATGGTGACATAATTGAAAATGAAATGATTAAAAGTGCTAAACCCACGCTCTAAAAATATATGTATGTATAATATACATAATTTATATATTAAGAAAAATGCAGCATGATATTATCA
Organism: Lepidonotus clava; assembly: GCA_936440205.1. Lineage (NCBI taxonomy): Eukaryota > Metazoa > Annelida > Polychaeta > Phyllodocida > Polynoidae > Lepidonotus > Lepidonotus clava. The sequence goes on from OW387135.1 coordinate 31,165,359, forward strand.
TGTGCATTTATCACTAAGCACATAGAAAATTGAATCTACGCAGAATTGCGGTGCACCAAAAGAAATAATTTATTTTTGAAGTAAACAACTCTAACTACACTATCGTAATTTTTCACTTATGTGGAAACCTATGGAACATCCGAGTATTGAATGGTAAGATAGAAGCAAAAAAAAATCTGTGTATAACAAACGTTATATTAATTTTGTAGGCCCAAACAAACAAAACAAGAAAACGTATTAATGAATTTTGTTTTGGAACTAATTACTTCGTTTGAAAAACATCTATGACTACTCAATAAGAATGTGTTAATTCTGAAGACAGCTAGGTGAAAGTAGCCAATGAACGTTCTAGTGTAATGAGGTGATCAAATCAAAAGCTGAACTTCGGCGAGGAATGAATCTGATTGAGTGGCGCTTTTGTTAGACGTGTTCATTCAATGGTGAGTTTTGTTTTCAAGTACACAGAGTTCTGTTAATACCGTGTTACTTAATGCATATTTAACCAAACCGTCAGTAAGTTAATCAAAGCACGTGATGCCGGCATGGCCACTATAGGCATTCGGGTGTTTAGGGTAGCCGCCATCACCACATGGAAAAGCCCCCTCATACAACTGAAATTACATTCCGCACTCAAGGTAACAGAAAGTAACTCAACATATTCAGTCTGGACTGAGACATAGGTACATACACTGTGTACAGACAGAACACGGACACCACATTTGATACAGGAAACAGAAGGTTAATCAAATCAAGGGGTTAAAACATATAGGAAAATAAAAGGCTAAATGTCCAACAATGAACACATACAGAAAGAAAAACAACGAGTTAGACAGAACCAAATGTAATAACAGGTAAGTAATTAAACTTAACATAAGTTGTGGAACTTTGTAACGAAAAGGAGTATTCTAACGCGTATAATACATGAATTGGAAACAGCAAACTGATAATTGAACAACAGGTGTGAAACTTAAAACGTACAAGACTTAAAGAAATATTATGTAATCTCAGTTGTTCTTAGTGTCTAAGTTAGAGTTGCAACTCAGCAACTGTGACTTAAATCTGGGATCTTGTTCTATGAGTTTTGGTTGATTTAACTCTGTGTACCTGATTGTAAGGGTGTGGCCTCAAGGTGGGCAGCGGTCTGGTGCGGCTGCACCCAGGTTTCTGTGTCAGCTAGGCGGGCAGCTAACTGGGCCTCACTGACATCTTGTTCTACAAAACCCAAAGGACGGCCAGCGCGTGTTACTTTAGGCAGGCTAGTGTTTTGACAAACATAAAACAAAAGTAAATAAATGAACAGACAAATAAGCAAACGGAAGACTCTCGTACCCATTTGATTCACACCAAAACGATCCCATTTTCAAATCCTCCAGAATTTGTTTGAGACCAACAAAAATCCCAATGGGTCACAGATATTTTTTTTCCACAAAAATTTGTCTCAGAATATTTTCCAGATTCTCGTAGACACCCTGGTACATCGTGATGGTTATAAAGCAATAATAAGATATAGCAAAAAGAATTCCGAGACAAGATGAAACACCCAAGAACAGTAATACAACATCCCACCACCTCAACATATTTCAGCAATTGACACAAACAACTGAAAAGGAAGAATATCATAAATAAAACATAAGCGGTGAATCCCAACATTTTCAGACTCAACTGATAACAAGATTGAAAATTTCAAACCTAGCCCAGTATAAATCAAAAAGCCTATTGGAGTTTTGGGATTGATCTAGGGTAGGCATTTTATTAAAGAATCAATAACTTTCGGACAAACTTTGGCCTTTCTAAAAAAAAATGTTTTTAACTTGTTTAGGAGCATGAGGAAACAGTGAAAAGGAACAAAGGGAGAATCATGGGGGAAGTTATTTTTAAATAAATTTTCAAAATAACATCAGTTTAAGAATGATTTTCTTGATTAAAGTTTTATTGTATGATTTTATGTATGAGCATCACTTTGAAACAATAATTCAACAAAGCTTCACATATAAAGTGTGCAGTAAAGAGAAAAACTAACATTTAATAAACTTATGTTTATTGGTTCCTTTTCTATTATTACTTCCAATACTCGGCTGAACTACAGAAGAGAAAGTCATATTTGAGAAGCAAATAATAACTGCCGTGAACTGTGCACGCAAAACATAGTTGAATCAAGTCTAGATAGTAATCAAATCACCGTAATACACAATAACACCGTGATGGCTATGAATGAGCAATGTCAAACTTCGACCTTTTCTTGTGTGTGCATCACGTCTAGTTCACAATGCACGACTACCCTCATGCACATGTCAACACTCTAACCTACTCACAAGGGGGCTGCTACTTTAGCTTGGGGGGTGGGACACACTGGAGGAAAGCTGACAAGACAGGCATCCAACGACAAGCAGCGACACATGGCGTGTTTGAGTAGGAGGTTCACAATGGTCAGGGTCTGGACACAAGCAGTTGATTAGGAATACCTTGCTCAGTATCGTGATACACAGTTCGTCTGATTAGCCGCCACTGAGTGCCATCCCAAATCTCTTCGACCTCATACTCAGGACTAACGTCAGCATGATCATCATCTATAACCAGGGCAACAAGGCAAGGAGGGAAAGAAAAAAAGACAGAAGCAAGCCTTTACTGAGTTGGTTGGAGCATGTTAGTTTTCAAACCGTGGGAAGCAATATCAAAGCAACACAGAGGCCAACAGAGGGTGATAAGCGGTAATGCTAGGTCCAAGGTGGGATAACACCCATATAGGTACATTCAAAACGCCAAAAGTGAGTTTGAGTGTATGCTGTATGTATACGATCGCCGAGAATGCATTTGTCAGACAATTCTGTTACATTATCAGATTATACAGAAGCCAAAATTTGGACACTGGTGCCGCTAGCACTACCAAACTTGTCACCGCATTGTTTGGCATCGGAATTTCTTTCTTTTCTTTACAAAAAGAAAAAAAAAACATTATAAAATTTCAGGAGCAGGCATTCTTATTTCGCTTTCATCAAGTCAACCTTTGTTTTCACAGAACAAAGAAGCGAGGACCATGCAAACGCGGGATCGTTTTGCTTGAGGCAAATATGGAGACGAAGGTGGTCTTTTCCCATAATAAAACATAACGTCTCTCCATGCTGCAAGCAGGACAGGGTTTCCAAAAGTCAAATGCGCATGTAATAATGTATTGCCCGTACCGCGGGCTCAATTACATTAAAAAGATCACCCTTTTCCTTTAGAAAATTCAAATTACTTTTACTTGGGGTATCGAATGCATTCTTGACTGTGCACGTTACTGTAGCTTTGTGATTTCTGTACTGATGTGAACCAATTTTGATGAGTAAATTATCCATTCTTCTGTGAAGTGGGAGGTGCACGATCACAATAAGTGGAACAAAATACGTCAATGGGTAGGAAAAGCATTGCACAGACTGTTTCAGCTGGGTCCAATACTGATTTTGCGGATCTGACTGTTACTGTTAGAAGGAAACCCTGTTCTTCTAGTTTATTGTGGTCCACTACACATTCTCACTACAGCCATCCAGTAATAGTACGCCAAGAGAACGTTCCGTCCACTCTTACCTCTACTCAGGGACTATGTACACGGGGCATTAAGTCAACTACCGAATTCACGATGAGCTGGGTTAGATCAAGTTCAGAACAAAGGGACCATTCTGTCTTTCAAAAGTTCATGCCAACAATTTGGATTACCACACCTCTGGATGGGAACTGATCGAAACGGGGCGACCGATCGGGCTCGGTCGGGGTATGTGGGAACTCAGCCGGAGACTTGGAACCATCAGCATAAGCAAATTTCTCTCCAACTTTGCTATCGGCGTACAAACGTTCTTTTTTCAGAAAAGGAATAAATAAAGGAAAAAGCTGATGTACCCTAAAGCGCTCAAAAGCATAATACCATGATCTGAAGAACAAGTACTTGTAAAACACACTCATACTCTCGCAGCATTCACTCTGAACATAAAGGGTTATATAGCAATGAAAAAGGCCTCCAGGCAGACCTCAGTCACTCAAAACAGCAGGAGTTACTGGTACGGGACAGCACGTGTCTCGCACACACTGGTATGGACGGTCATCTCAACTGGTATACACAAACAGGGACATAGGGCCAAACACCCACGTCAGAGAGGCCACATATAACATATAATAATATATGTATATTTCCGTGGACATTAATAAACAGTTTGGGTTTATTATTTTAACCAAGTTGGTGTGTTTACAATTAGGGGGTTATACCTGCTGTGTTGTTTGAAGATGAGGAATGTCTGAGTAAAAACCTAAATGAAATGGTCTAAAAAAAGAGAATCAAATGGATGAAGTATGTCTACGGGTGAGGATGAAGGCATGGCTGAAACGGAGATCAGTTAAATGACCCTCAAGGATGGAATACGTCTGAAAGATAAGGCTGTCATTACCGAACGTAACATACGGAACCCTGACCCAAAGTCAGCCACACAGACCATCAAACTACATATTCACAAATGATGAAACTTGCCATTTACTTTATTTCCCCAAAACACAGCAGAAATTTGGATGCATCTGTACTGATTTTTAAATATAATAAAACCTGGTAGGCTCTGTACTAAGCCCTCACATATCAGGTTGTATTATATAAAAATGTCGTTAGGTAATGCAAGTCATCGTATGTAATATGCAGTCCTATGGCGGGTGTTTGGTGGTTTGGGCCGGGCACACACAGGACACCCACAACAGACGTGTGAAGGCTACGTATGCTAGAGTGTGCTAAGGAAAGAGCAAGTACCTGGGGAGGTGCCCTTGTCCGCGGGGGATGGAGGAGGTGTCTTGGTCTTGCTGCGTGCATGCTTCTCTCGAACCCCATCTGAAAACCACAGACCCTTAATGTAAGCACCAAATCACCAAGGGGAGCTGTCACCAAACGAAGGGTATGCGGGATCATTGTTGTCTTGGTTATTGATAAGCTGGGCTGGTTCTTTTAACTAACTACAATATAGCAAAACCCACGCGCATTGTATTTTATCTTAGAATAGTTGGGACGAGCAGGGTTATAAACGCTTTACTTATTGGGATGATTGGGAGGTATGCTACATACATTGAAAGTACCAACAGTTGTTTTTATTTTAATTCATGAAAATTATTAATAGGTTACATCACATTTCCTTCTTGAATTTAACCTTGGAAAATTTCAAGATTATAGAAAGCCACATAATAATTATGTATTGCGAGTGTAAGTAATATCAAGCTGTTGTATCGATACTGACACTTAGATAGTCAAAGCCACCTTACGTTAGGATGCTAATTGTTGTCCGAAATGTTCATCACTGATTTTCAGTGCGAAACGAAAGTATTAGCTTGTATCTTACCCAAACTGGGTAGTCATCATTCAACTGAGATGGCTGGAATCTTTTTACAAAGATATATAAGACTGTTTGAAGATTTGGGATATCTGATTTTGTGATCTAAACTTTAGATACCACTGCAGAATGAGAAATCAATGTGGCTCTCGAAGGAAATGTGATGCAAACCGCGCTATGGAGAGTTACAATGACATTCAGGATTTGTAACACCATTCTCGCTAAATATGTCTTTTACAACATGCTAAGACACGCTTCTTCCAACTTCCCCCCCCCCCCCCGCCTGTCCAATTCAATTTAATTCAGCTACCTTAAAAAAAAAATGTGTGTGAACTTATTCATTTTTCAGTGGATTAAAGATCGAATCAAAGATATGAAAATTATAACTGCTACAGATATTATGATTTAAACTGATCAATTATTGTTTTCAATCCACCCAAACTGAATAAGGAATGCTGCACCGACTGTTATGTGGGCCTTGCCACCCAAACTATAACCGTTAAGCATTATCAAGCTGGCATTCCCCAAAATGCAAAGACATTGACATTTACTGGCACTTGGACAAGAAAAATTTCAGAAAATAATTATTGAGAAAAAAAACTTTGCTAAAAATTTGATATTATCCCCAGAACATTGAACAAAACACTGGACATGTCAGAATCCAATGGTCTGCTAATGACTCCATTAATCTGGAAGGGAGAAAAAATGTTTATGGTAAGATAAGTTAAAAGTCTTAGAAGATGAAAGTCAGTTGGTGCAGCATGATGCACATTAACATGACCACAAACATCATGCCCGAGTGGGTGTTGTGGTGAGCAGCTCGCTGGTAGTGTGGGGACAGCCACCTAGTGGAGGGTGCCACCTGCTGGCCAGGGGGGTGTGGTGGCCCTCCAGCACAGCTAGAAGTGGTAGTAGTAGTATCAGCTGGAGTAGTGTCTGTACCTTTCTCGGCTTCTCGGCCAGGGAGCGACTCCTCGCTTGACGATCGAGACATGCGGTCATCCATGCCTTCGACCGTGATGGCTTCGACACGCTCAATGAGCTCGTCGGTACGGCGGGGAGTGTCTTGGGCCTCGAGGCGCTCCTGGATGGGTTCCTCTTGTACGGGGGAGTAATGGTCTGAAACAAGTGGTAATGGTGTTGCATGCCTGTAGTTCACCTACCCAGAGCCAAAATGCATTGGTTTTTTTTTCCTATTACAAAAATTCTTCATTATCTGTTAATTTGTTGCTACTTTCAAAATTGTTTCGCAAAATTAATTTAGCATATAGAGAGCCTCTTAAAATAGTCTTATACAAACAGGGTAAGGTTGAAGCCAAAATTATTTTAGGTGTTGGAATTACTGTGTAAAATTGTGTTAGGTGACAATGTTTAATTCTATCTACATTCTTATATAGTCCAAGTAAGCATACTACTATAATGAAATAAAGAAGTTTTGATGAAGAGAGAAATTTGGCGAAGGATTATGAGTTCTAAGCAGTAGAATTTAGTATTCACATGAGTAAAAATATGTTAGATTTGGATACTAATGATACTAGTTTCACCAAGTTTCTCTGTTTCACTGTTTTGATTCAATTCATGCATTCATTCCATCACTCAATCATATCCAATAAAGGCGGCTAATGCCTGGGGGAATAACATTATCACGGGTCTTAGAACTATATGGGATTCTTAATAAACCTATATATATATATATGGAGGCTCTATGATCTAAAGGGAAGTCCTGGACTTAAATAGTCTTGAAGTCAGAACAATGATTTATTGGCACATAACTGAGGCATAAGCTACCCATTCAAAAGCGGAAAAAGCTGGGATTACAGAAGAATAAATTGATATCGATCCAATTCCACTTACTAGAGAAAGAAAAGAGAAATATAAAACATTCAAAATACAATACTGCCGTAGCCAAACAATTCCGATTTTCCAAATTACCGGAGGGAACATACGCCATCAGTTAGAGTGTGCATTCTTAAGAAAAAGTACAGGCATAATATGCAAAATCAAATTTTCCTGTAAATGATCAAAGCAAGTCATTATATTCGTAGACCTAAGAAGCGTACACAAAGCGATACTAGATTCATGTGCCTTTTTCGGATATCCCTTTTATGTGTGAGGTTATAAACCGTGATGACATCTGTAAGCAATTATCTATATTACTAACGGTACTCCTCACTAAAATACGAAATTACAAGGGACTATCTATTGGAATATTACGATCAAAATTTTCAAATTCGCACACTATTTCTGGTTTGTGCACACGACTTAAGCCACACGGACGACCACAATATCGAGAGAGGAACAAGTACAATCATGACATTGAAATAAAACCGCCTGCAAGAAAAAATGTGAAACTTAAGTGTATTTATATTCTCAGAAGAGAAGAGGTGCATGCTTCTATCATAGTCAGTGGGACGGCAGCCCGGACTCCTGGAGGTGCTGGAGGATGCATACCTGGGGAGATTGGTCGCTCCACCTCAAACTGCACATCGTCATTCATCATGGTCTTAGCAAGATCAATGTAGGCCTCCTTCTTGAGGGAGGCAATAAGCTTCTCCTCCTCCTCAGAGGGTGTTTTGATGATACCGTGACGTTCATCCACGCTGGGCACTATGCCCTCTTCTGTGATGGAAGCTTCAGAGCCTGTGGGGTGGGGGAAGGATTAGAGTGTGGACTAGGCACCGGACGGCTACTGTATGGAATATGTATGTCAATTCAAGGGACGGACAAGGAGTTCACTCATTCTCTCATACTTCTCACATTCTTCGCATATATATATTATTGATTTAACATGTAATGACTAGTCTACTGAACTAAAATTTAAGAAAAAAAAAAGTGACCCCCTAATCAATAAGTGTTGATTTATTGGGAAATCTGTGAACTTATTGTGAGGAAGGTGATAGTGTAGCTTGCTAACCGATGGGAAATGTAATCTGGTTTAGTATAAAGTAGGATAATCCACCACCCAAATTAACATAAGCATTGATACTTACAAGATTACACTGAAGAACGGTGTGTATTTTTGGTGTTTACAGAGCTACTTTGGAGAATCTGCCCTAGTGGGGTTACTTACCGACACGTTTCTCAACGACTGAGCCTGCTTCACTGGATTCCTCGCCAGCTGATTCGGACTCCTAGCAAACAAAGTTTGAAGATGATGGGTTAGTATTCTTACTATACTTCAACATAATTCATTTCAATGCTTATTACAAATCTGGAATGATATATCCTAATCAGTAAAAACTTTTTGATTTTTTAATATTTGGTCGTTCGGATGAGGAAAAATGACCCACGTAATAGTATTTTCGCGATAAGGAACAACTTCTACTACGACATGAATAAAGAGGATCCCAATCAGAATATTGAATATATATGAACTTTAACTTTTTGGAAAGAGAAATGTTTCATTAAATGACTTTCACATAATTTCTCGTTTTATTTCCGAGGGGACTACAACAATATAAATTCGAATAACATCTGGAATGATATTCTGCAAAGTACTATTTAAAAAAACGAGGCTTGAAGGGAGGGGTATGGTGTGAACTGTTTCCATGCACGATGAACTGTGTGCGTCAACTATAGGCGAGAGCTCCGTATGGTGACTCATACATCAGCCGTGGACACCTCCGTACAGAGACGGGTATATAGACAACACACGTGTACACCACGTAGTCTCTTACACAACGAACACATTTACACGTGCAAAACCATCACATTTATTTTTACCAAATATATTTTCTTATCAATGATTATTTTTCGTTAGGCTTTAGCCAGCCAATTTTGACATGTCTACTGTGATGGTTTTGCAGTTTCAGTCAGCAATACATTCAACCATTTGCCGAAGCCATACAAAGTTAGTCCTAGCACTGACTAGCGTTAGTAAACCCTCTCGCTAATGAATTCAAAACTGTCAACATCTATAAATCTTGGAAAATCTCTCCGGAGTAGGAGCACTCGGGAACACAGTACAGTGAATTGCAAATGTCACATTGCCAGATGTTGAAATTTTGACTCTTATGTCATGATTTAATTTAATATTCGGGTTAAAATGTAGTAGGCCAACACTTCCCATGATGGGCTAAGTGGCTGGGAAAATGCTATTCACTGTATTGTATTCCGGGTAATCCAGATACACGCTCTGACTAGTTTCACACCTCAATGGTACTCAACTCAATGATACGCACAGCAAGGTTCATTTATCAAAATTAGTGTCGTATTTCTCACATTCTAAGACACAACAAAACATATATATCTAAAGAGGGAAAAACTGAAAAGTCCTATAATTGCCAGTTTAAATATTTTTCCCATGTAAAATTCTATTGCGAAATTTGGATCAAGAATATATATCAATTTTATGCGTATCAATCTGTTAGTAATCGATTATTCTGCAGAAACAAGATTATGGTTTTATATAAAAACATTGGTTTGGTTTAACGTTACCCCCAATCTTGCGTAAATGATAGTATAATTTCAAAGTTAAAGCGTCCCCCTTTCTCTAACAGATAAGTCGTCTTAATTTCAGAAAATAACCTTAAATACTACGAACGCCAAGCTAAGAACCACCTAAAACCATATAAAGAGTTAAATAAGACAAATTCGTCCTGTGCTACCTGGGACGGGTGACCCAGTCTAGTGATATCACAGTGTGAGGGGGAATGGGAGGTGAGGGCGAGTCAAAAGGGGCTGAAAATGCACACATGCAAGTTGGTAACGGAAAGCCAAAGTTAAGAGGGCCGCCACATGTCTCACCTGCAACTCTTGGTGAGCCTAGAGAAACGAGCGCATGCCATAAAACAAGAAGACTGTTGGTTACTAAAAGCTAAGGTGCTTGTGGTGTGCGGGAGGAAGCGCGGACACACCGTGGGGGCGCACCGGGCCGAACGGGCCCCTGGTCGATGCAACGCCATTTCCATCAAACACAGTCCTCTCCATTACAGGTAAGGTGGCAATTTACTCTCCTGGCATCGACTCTATGTATACATATATATATATCCGCGCTATAATGCGCACTACAGCTCGAAAACTAAGGAACCTGGGTATGACTGGAATAGTGGCATCTTTTTTTTTTATATCTTTATTTACTATCATTAGTGTGTACTAATGCCCGACGTTTTGATTTGGCCGGAAAAGTGGTTCCGATTTGTTTCAATACTTCATTTACTATTATCTATGTTCATACAAGAGGGATATATATCGGAGTTACTTCAAAGAGTATAGAGAAAGTATGCACTTATTACTAGGTGAAAATTCAGTATATATTTGCTACAATTCAAACTGATGTAATACATTTAGAGAAGGAAAACAGCAAAAACGGATGTCTCATGCGCCGTAAAGATCGACACTGAATACTGAGTACAAAATCAGTTAGAGATGATGTGGCAAGGTTCAGAGTAGTAAAGATCACACTTCAAAGAGGAGGGAAGTCAGATGCTTCTGGCAGAGAGCGGCATGATGCCTTCAGGCAGCAGCGGAGGAGGAGGCATGCGAAGTAGCGACTGGTCATGCTCAGACTTCCTTGCACTGCAGCTTTTTCTTCATCTAATTTTTACATCACCGTCCTCCCGTTTTAGGAAAAATATTGTTAAAACCTAGTTGTTCGAACGTATGAAATTATTAAATAATCTGAAGGTGACCTCAATATAATTATAACTAAAAGAAAAGAAAGTATCCCCTGCAGCTACACGTAGTCAGCCTAAGCAAAATCTTAAAATATTCCCTGCCATTGACTTCCCTAACATACCTTGTAACTAAAACGGCGCTAATCATATATATGCGCCTCGCGCATTAAATCAGCTAGAATGTTAAGAAAAGATCGCATAAAGATAAAACTAAAAGGGTCCGTCCACTCTTGCCGCCGCTTCTACGTTGTGAAATGTGAAGCTGGAAAGCATGCCTTGGATTCTACATACAGCCTATAGTGTCCCCGGTACACCACATACATGCCCCAACCCCCGACCTATCCGGATAACCCTAGCTAGACGGAAGCATCTTACGGAAGCTCTACGGGCTATAACAGAAGCTGGCTAGGAGGTCTAGTATTGATTAAGGTAGTGTTATGTGTGACCTCCTGCCCTGAGTGCCTCTGCTCTACCATGCACCGTGTTATCGCGCAGTGGGTGAGAGGGGTAAGGTGGGAAACACGTACCTTCATGATGTCCTGTTCGTCGTACGACACGTCCAGGGACATTCCCCGCGGAAGTGTGGAGTCGCGAGAAGGACCAAGCTCTTCCTTGAAGGCATCAAATCCTACGAGACAAATGACGGGTTAGTGATGTAAACTTACTAGCACAATAGAATGTCCATGTACAAACTGAAACTCACACAGTATGAATTTAAGTTGAAATTGAATTCAGTCAGTAGCACCGACACAATTTGTTTTTTGTCAAGAGATGGACAAAAAGAATATCACGACACTTGGGTTTGAGATTTTTATAATAAAATTAGGGTTTTATCAGCTCTTAAAATATCCACAATATATGACTTAGTATATGGTTTATTTTCAGCGTACTCATTAAATGTTACATCATTTCTTTTACATTCATTCAGAGTCCTATTCATAAACATATAAATCCCTTCATTTCTCCGTAATCTGAGTTCAGTAAATTTCTTTAATCAAAGAAGTCCCCCACCTGCTTGATCGATCTGTGTCTTGGCGACTGCCCTTTCCACGGGGTCCATCACCTCCTCGACGTTGTACATACACTTTCTGATGACATCTTCTCTGCCGATCTTACGCAGAGCACGTTCAAGCTCATTACCTGTAACATTGGAATGATGCAATCCATCTGTCGTAGAAGGCATCAGATGAAAAGTAATTTACAAACTCGTCAGCACACAGCATGCAAGGAACACTAGAAATTCAAGCAATAACAAAGTCAAAGGAAACAGATGTAAGGGGAAAATCAAGATTAATTACTGGGGTAGGGGAATGAACTAGCTCTGAAAAATCTACCTTTCTTGGATCATAGTTTGTTTTTTACTATTGAAGCGGTATCAAATTAATAAGATTGTGTAAACTACAGTTGATTCTCAGATAGCGGTGCATTATAATGTCTATGGACTGATCTGCTAAAGTACTGCAGACTCACCAATATGGTTGGTAGATAGCTCTATATATTCACAGGGGTCAAACAGGTTGGGTAAACACAGTATGCATCAAACATTTGTCAAACATTTTACCCATGCAGGGTTAGCAAGTTTCGTTATCTTAAGGCATCAAATCTGAGTACCGAATTAGTGAACATCTATATTTTTGATGATGACTGATTAGATAAAATATTATTAGATAAATTCCATGAATTTGACAAAGATTCAGGGGTTATTCTGCATACAAATCATCAAAACGAAATGGTCTGAATGAGTAAAGTTTGAAAATAAGAATGTTCCAAAGCGCAGAAATAAAAAGAAATCACGCAATTCATTAGAAGTATACCAAATCAGCCGGAAAAAAAAAAATCTCATTTCTGTATGCAGCTTTTTTACAACCCATGCAAATCATTCACGGTCTAAATCAAACCCGTGGCTTATATATAGGCTCAGGAGTATCACCCGCATCCACTCACCAGTGGCTTCGTCGCCGTTCTTCTGCACCCAGAGGTGGAGCATGACGAGCGCTTGCTCACTGACGTACGTGTACTCGGTCTGGATCTTGGTAATCTCGTCCTCGGAGATGTTCAGCTGGCGGGCCAGGACGACCCAGTCTCCCTGAAGTGTGTCGGCAATGTCTGTCAGCCGCAGCTCGGCCTTCGATATTTGGTCCTCAACTGGAAATTAAAGGTATTGCGGTGAGTTATCACTGTAGGCTGAAGCATGTATTCCACTAGGTGATTTTGGACTGCCGACAGTTTGGTTATTTATTTTTCTCTGATGATATGGCTTGGCAGCATGTATTCTATGTATGTTTTATATCATTTGAAAGAGAATAGGGAGTGTTCGCCAATAGCGGCTGGAAGTGGGTCCAGCCGGCCACCAGACTACCCAGTGTGTTGATTACAGGTACTAGCAGTGGTCACTGGTGACATGCCTCACTGCACAGATCACAGGTAGCAGTGGCCGCTGGTCAAGGTGTGCTACCTGTATAAACCTGGCTGGGACCAGTCAGGCAGTTTTGCACCGCTATTGGGCTGGACATGCCCTATTGAAAACCCTTACTTATGATATTTAACATGTCTATAAATACCCAAAATTCTCACTGGCGATGTATGAAATTGCGCATAAAAATCGACTGGCAAAATAAACCATTTACGATTAACATTTCCATTCGTTTTATAGAAATTAGTTGGAGGAATATCAGTAATAACGGTGTACGTGTTTCCAATATGACGTACTGATAGAAAATTGGTAAGATTCCCCCAGAATCACTGAACTGTAAATGATCGACTAGGGGAAATTGAGTTCAGAAAATGCACAATTCAAACTCTAAACCTTTCTTTCAGTGAGTATGTTGAAGTCATATTTTTCCCAACTTATTTTTCACCACCTACCTGTACCAGTCTTGGCCAGGTCGTACTTTCGTCGCAGTTCTTGCGCTGCTTCGGAGTCGAGCTCGACAGAAGGTTCACCCTTTTGGAGGTCGGGTAGTGTGATGTTGAGGTTGCAGATGGGGGTTTGTGGCGCCTCCCCACGCTGCACCTTAGGTTCTTTCATAAAGGCGATGCGGCCCACGGACTCTTGGTTTCCGTCGCGGACGCGCACCAGGAACGGGAGGCGGTTCTCGCGGAAGGCGTGGAAATTAATGTAGAGCTGGTCGCCCGACTTAGTGACGGGCACCAGGTTTCCTGCCATCTCCACATATTGAGGTTTGCCCTCGAGAACCTGAAACGCAAGTCTTGGACGTTAGGGGTGCTGATTTTGTGGGTGGATATTTATTTATTGCCATTAGGTGCAGCCAATGTTATCTACTCATCGGGCACATTTTACTATCTGATGAAAGATATGTTTTTATGATTGGTTCGGAAATGTGATGAATCTTTTTTTTTTTTTTTCAAAGACACATTTTATTGATTAGATTATCAAGCTTTTAATCGAAATGCTGATGAATAGATTTTGGTGTGTTTTTTATTCAAAGATATTCATCAGCTCCTGTATCTAGATTATGAGTTTTACGAGTTTGCCCGTGGGCATGGACCAATAAAATCAAAATGATATGTGTTGGATCTTAATAGCCACATAAGTCTTGAAATAGGCATCTTACTACCGGTATCTAGAAGCTGGCCACTTCCCAACCCTAACCACCTACCTCGACGTCTCTACTTCTTGCTATTTCGTTAAAGTGCTCCTGCGTCTCGAGTGTCTTGTCCATTTTGTCGTCTGTCATACAGAAGACACGCAGACGAGCCTCCTGCTGTTCGTGACGCTTGGAGAACACAACAAACTTGGCCATGAACGGCACCGCGATGGCCTCGCGGTACAGCTCAGTGGCCATCTTCGCTGCCTCGTTGATATTCTGGCAGTCCATAAGCCAAAACCTGCGAGGGAGGGGAGATAACGAACGTCAGCTAATGTGTCTACTTTGTCTCATAGAAATGATGTTTTTTGCAATTTCAAATGATATATTGTATTTCATATAATGAGCCTATTTAATGCATGTATGCGATGTTTGTTGTGTATTTATCAAGTCAAGGGAGAAGGTAATACAAATAAATGTTGTTTTGTTTGTTTAATGACAGTGAACGTATGCAAATGGTTTTATTATTAGAATACCTAATTAACTCTTGGTTATGAAAGGTTGTGTTTTATAATAAGGAATTTTTGTGAACAACTGGTAAAACAAGTTAAAATGAAAGTTTCAGGTTTTGACTCAAACAATTTGAAGTTTAGGTGTATCAAAAAGTATAGATAAAAGAGAGTTAAAAGTGGACAGAACCGAACCAAACGTGTGCAAAATGTTGATAAACTCATTTAATGTTTGTGTGTCTTTAGGCTCACCTTGCTGATACTGTAGTAGTAAATGATACACAATCATTGACAAAAGTAAGTGGTGTTGTTCCGGTGATATCTTCCCATTGCGCTGGAGATGTTCCTCCTGTAAAAATAGGCAGAATGGTTAGTCAGACACGGACACCAACGGCTCTCGGCCGGCGAGTGGGTGCTGAGATGCTCAAGAGCTGCTCAAAATTAGTCAACCTAAGAAATTAAGTGAGGACCATGAGTGTGTCTCTAATAACCATAACCCTAGCAACAGGGTACAGAAAAAAGTAGTCAAATACGAAGATATACATACTTGAAAAATGAAACACGATAATATACCGAGTACACCCACTAAGCTAGTCAACATCTCAAGAGATGGTTTGGAATTCGGATGGAAAAAAGCCAAAGTGTATATATGTATATAGATATATAATATGGGACATGGCTGGACATAGAGAGCAGAGGTCTGGTCAGGTCTGGAGGTGAGGCTAGTCGTGGGACCAATCACATAGTGCGTCACAAGACAACTGTGCATAAGAACACTGACGGTGGAATCAATATATTAGATGGAGATTTGTTTTAAGAGCTCCGTTTGGCTGGTGCTCAGACGTTCAGCTCTGCTCATCCAATCAGAATGCAGCACACAAAATATAAGGAATGCAATAACCGAAGAGATTGGACACGTATTATAGGCAAGAGGAGTAATACATTGAAATGATCACAGAAATGTGGAACATATACATCGATTCAACCGAGGGGACCAAATGAATGGGTGCACTGAAGGGATGAGGTTTAACATGAAGGCACTGGCCTACAGGAGGTAGGTGAACATGTACGTCCTGCTCCTAGAAACCCTCTCACAAAGTTACTGGGGCCAGACAATCGTCTGTTAAGGCACTGGTCACTACACTAGAGTTAATAATAGGTCCTTCTCTTATAGAGCTGTTAAGGAGGCTGAGTCCAAGTTTTAAACAGAGTTTAATTAACGAGAAATGTAGGGTTATGTATAATATAGGTATAAACATATATTTATATGTATATTGGTTGAATATTTTAAAGAAAAGAATGATTGTTAACTTTTTTGTCTGATAAATATCAACTTTACGTAGCTCAACTACTTTAAGACTTTGTGTTTGGTGTGCATGCTGAAAGGAGTCAATTAGCTATTGCCCACTGTTGGGTGCGGAATTTTTTTCTTTTATGATTTTTTAAAAATATTTTGGTGGGCATGCTAGTGGGAAAGGTTGTCCACTGGCATTGATCAAGACGACGCATGCAATATATAGAGAGAGAAGTACACAAGCCAACATGATTTTCCTGCCCTCCCTGCACTGAAGAGCATTCCTACTCAATATATGAGACGAAATAAAACATGGCATAATAGGCGAACACACGAGGCAGAGATACTTAAAATGTAGCGTATATATAGGGGAGGAGTTTTGCGGGTACCTGCGTTGATGTGCCCTGTTCTATCTCCACCAGAGATGGAATCCATAGACTCACCTAGGACAAACCGAGCAACACTACATCATGTCAGTTCTCACACACCACGCAGCGGGCGGGGTGCGCGCCGAGCGGGGCGGCCGCACACCCACACGCGCTGACAAACTGTGATCTGTCCTGTCAACTTACAAAGCACTTTACATAGCGCGGTTCATCGCCTTCCTCAGTTATTAGAATAGATATTACCACTTAAGCTATGTATCTTCACGTCATATATTATACTGGATATTACAAACGAAGGTGTTTTACAGAAGTTGAGAAGTTTAGCCAGCAGATTTAGGTAGAAGCATAGAGTAAGCTAGTAGAGAAATATATACATATATGTGATAGAGATTTACAGAGAGAAATGCTGAATATCTAAAATGTTGAAAAATGATACGTTTAAAATCAATGAATGCTTTAAATACCATTCTACAGAGCAATGACAGGTTTTGAAAAGTTAGGTATCAATTTTATTTTTTATTTCATTAGTCCACATTGGTAATTATTTTGACTACATGTCATGCAAAAAATTTCTGAGAGCACAAATCATAAAGTGTCAAAAAGCCAATTAGGAATGTTGGAGCTGTCTTTACTCAGTGAACATACCATTTTAATCTCGTGATTAGGTAAATTTACTTTTTTTCTCAGACGTGAATGATCTTTGGTTTAAGAAAACAAAGAAAGTGCTAGTTTGCAGAAAACAGTGTGATTAGTGTGAATTTGCATATCCAGGGTCAATGACTTACATGTCTTTACTGGCTGGCTCAGTTCGGAAGATCCTTAGAGGTTTTATGATATACCGTTTATTATATAAGGGACTCAGCTAGTTTTTCACAAGGGTACAGAAGACTACGGGGAGCTTTGTATGGCAGAGTAACCTGCCGGTCTAAGTCTCTACATGAGCTTTCCAAATGGACAGTCTACTGCTCTGTGGTAGGCAACGATGCAGTCATGGGGGCAGTCAATAATAAGGTCACTAAAGCACTGAGTCAGGCTGCCAAGATCTCTCTGCACTAGCTGGCCTCTGGGGATTGGGGGTGAATATTGAGGGGTACATCTGAAGCTACATTTGCCTTACTTCAACAAAACACTTGTTGAGTACGTATACTGAGCAACATGCGCCATCGGAGGGCTGCCATCCACGTGGCTACTCAAAAACAGAAAATCATAAAAAAATGGCACACATTCACTCAATGGTGTACACTGCGGATACTGGGAGACTACCCACGGAGATTCTCACTGATTTATTGCCTATTAATGCTTAGATTATGCTAAGGCCCATAGACTTGCTGGAAGCGATGTTCTAATACAAAAAAAACACAGTGAATGGCTTTTCCATCAGACCCCAAAACAGTGTGCAGAGATACCTAGAGGTAAAACAATAGTACGAAACTGAATCGAATGCAATGGAACAGGCTGATCATGAGATCAAGAGAGACGGATAGAGTGAGAGAGAGAGACAGCGAGCGATGCGACAGTTGAGCATGATGTTGGAGATTGAAACGAAACGGACAGACTGGAAGGCCAAGGACGGACCGACATACAAGAACCGAGAGGTGATGGTTAGACGCGACATGATGTGTGTGGACGGACACCAGTCACAGGGACAGTGAGGTTTGGGGAAGGTCAATGGGGGAGGCAACAAGGAGGGAAGGGGGTACTACCAGATGCAGCAAAGGCAATTGCCTTTTGAGGCTGCACCCAATGGTTGAAAGCGCCCAGGGGTGAGCAAACCCCAGCTGTCGGTTTCTCCAAGTGGCCACTTTTGTGCCAGTCATTCCAAGAAGCGCTGACAGCGGGGCAAAGTGTGGGGTCAAAGGGTCATTCTGCTCTCCAGTGTTGGGAGAAAGTCCCATCAAAAACATAAAAAGCACACCCAGCAATGAGACGGAAATGAGAAAAATTCAAAATAAGCCCAAGAACCAAGAGTCACATTGAAAGCAGCTGAAATCAGGTGGCACTTTCCAGCAGAAAGTTTTTCTGGTAAAAAATACAAAAAATAAGCTTCGGATAAGAACACTCTTGCAAAATACTGTTTACAACTTCGAAGGGGAATTTGGAATTTGGAACCTGCTGTAGTACCGCTCGAAATAAATAATTGCCAAATTAATTGTCTCGGGGAAACATGCATGGCGCCTACTGACCAAAAACTAGGCAGGACGAAACTAATATTACCTAATTAACAAAGTTACTGTTACCTACGAAAGTCACATGTACAGCAGTGGATTTAATCAATAAAAAGGAATATTAGAGACAATATAGCAGTGTTCTTTACTTTACTGTGAAAGGCTGAGAACGGCTATCGACAAGTTAACTGAAATGAAATGGGGGATCAACATGTTTATCAATGTAAACATATCAATAAGATTTAAACCAAGTAAACATGGACAGCAAGAGCCAGTTTGAAATTATGTTAGACTGGTAAGTCACGCCAGACAGTTACTATTGTGGATCAAATGCTTGAATTTGAAACGATAAGCAAAAGCAAGCAGATCAACTGTTAAAAGCCCTTGAGGGCACCAAACAGCACCCCATGGCCAAATGATATTAGTGAATCACGACAGGTTTACATGTTTACACACTTAAGACTAGTTGCTTAATGTTAAAGACGGTGCGCAACAAATATATGTACATATATAGGTGTATATACGTATCAATATATTTCGCGCTCGTACTTTGGTTAGTTCTTAGTTCTAGGAGAAGTAGAGCCTCAGCCTTACTTGATGCTCCAGCTCACTCTTTGACTTAAGCCTAGTAGGCTTGCCCGGAGTCCTGTTCAATTTTGCCTTGTGGTAAGTGGATCCCAGTGGTGACTACTGAGCTCGCTGATAGCAGCCAAACTAGACGCCTGTTACCAAGACATGACCCCCACATGCAGATTTCGAGTCAGGCCCTCCCCCCTCCTCCACCTTACCTCCCCCACTACCGCTTCTGCCTTTGGTAATATCAAGCAGAGAAAAATAAAAAGGGGGAAATGTTTCCAAAAGGGTTTTGTTGGTCTACTGGACTACAGGGAAGCGGCCCGTCGGACTGCTGCTACCCCCTGGAGGAGGGAGCGAGCAGTAGGACTGGGACCAAGCCGTGCACTTGGAACTTGCCTGGCATCTACCAACTACTGTCATGTCAATGCAACAGGCCTAATTCTGAATGTGATCGGACAAACTCGGGCGCAATCACTGATGATGGCAAGAATGGTAGTAGTAGTAACGACAATAATAATCCATGCAATTTGCTCCATTCCCTCGAGGCGAGGTGAAGTATACCGCTAACGGTAGTACGTAGCAGTAGTAGTAGTAATAGTAATAGGTACGACTAGTCTTGTTAAACAGTTAAAGCATTGCGTTCTAGGTGCGCCCGGTGAGATTAACCAGAGCCGGGGGTTAATTGGGTTAAGTGGAATCAAATAAGCACGCAAAACTGACAACTTACGCTTACCAGTGATACTGCACAGCAGTCGCAGGGTGGGCGTGTCGCCGCCGTACTGGTTGATCATGCCCTTCTGCGCCGCCTTGGGCAGGGGGATGGTGAGGGTAATGGGTTTGTGGAACTTGCGCCGCCGCGGTTCGACCGTCACGATGGGACTGACGGCGACGCGGTTACCCAGCAGCTTGGAGACGACCTCCGGCTGGATGGGCTGTGCCTAGAGAAGTGGGGGGAGGACGTGGGCAACGGTCGTCAGGTTAGGTCATATAAACACCAAGGAAATATGCTTTTTCTTCTCCAATAGTAGTTAATATGATATTTAAATTTGTGATCATAAAGCATCCAAGGTAATAATTTTGTCATTCAGAAGTGCGAATATACCACTTACATTTGGTTGCCGGTTACAGTTTCAATTTTAAGTTACAAATGAAACACGGAAACAGAGTCATATTCATGATGACCAAATCAAAATGTTTAATCTTTTCTTTTACGGACTGAACAATGCCATCGGCTCATTTAAGCATTTCCCTAATACAAATTGATGCGTATATCGGTCCCATTATTTTTACCTGTTCAACGCGGTTTACCTCAATACAATTCCACAGAAATACACGAAAAATTCCTTGAACCCCACCTTCCCCATTTCTCACCGCCCTATGACATCTGCCCCACCCCTACCCAAACGCCGGCACCGACCGTGGAGGACCTACCTGGAGGCCGACCCTGATCTTCTTGGTGAGAGACCCCTCTGGGAAGACGGCCTGGACCTGCGGGACCACCGTGGAGCTGAGCATGCCGGAATCCGGACCGATCGACTTGTTCTCCTGTCGAATGCGTGTCACCACTGCGAAGTACTGGGGGAAGTCGGTGGTCAGGACGCGCGTGATCCTCTTGTTGTAGAGTTCCTCCGCGCTCTCCAGATCTAAATTTAGAAACAAAGAGCAGCTCCAGTGAGTTTTACCCTAAATGGTGGAGATGCTTTCCCCCACTCCGCTGATGTGTGGATCTTCGTGGTTTGCGGTGCTGTTTGTTCTTTTCGGGTTTGTGCTGGGGATGTTGCCATCGTTGGGTGATCCTTATTTTCCGCTGGGTTTTAGCCATTACCTTTTTGAAGCTATCTCTCCTCTTTTTAAGCCTTTTTTTGGGGGTTAGTTCAGGGTAATCCATTCTAGGTTATGTACATGTGAGTAGGGAGGGGGAATTACGTGGACACTTTCAGATATATGGAGGGATCTATGCGTTAGTAGTCAAACTATGACGGTAGGATGGATAAGTTAATATAGGGAAAATGTTAATTGTGTGGGTGAAGGAAGGGAGAAATGTTAATGTATCCAGATGCCATGACAGAATACTATTTTTCATCAATTGTCGTTAATGGGAATTCAAAATACTATATAAGTCTACTTTGATTAAACATCTAAAGTATTAGGGTCAACTGATTATATATCTAATTTATTCTGAGTAGAATCATGTACACGTCTATACTTTTAATGTTGTCAAATTATGTTGGTCAATTCAAAGCATTAGTGATTCAAGTAATTAGATCAAAGCAAGATGTGAGATGTGCGTTCATGTTTGAGAGTACATCATTAGAGTGTACATCATTTAATACATAAAATACGTGAACAAATGATCCAGTTTGCATATAGCCTCAAATTAACAGCTGAGTGTCACAAAATCGTGATGCAGACGGCAGTGATTGAGCGTACATGTTAGGCATGGTACGGTCAGCGGCCAACATATATAAGAAACAGATTATTTACTTCTCCTCTCTTAGAACTTGATATGATTAATAGATTTACATGGTTATCTTTTAACATTTTACTTTAGTTTTCAAAATGCTTAATGCTTAAACGTCTCGTTTATATTTATTTAAATGCATAGATAAGTTTCATGCTTTAGAATGTAACTATAGGCAATGTTGTTAACGCAACTATAACATTACAACTAATTCTAATAATTACATGTTTTTTTTTATACATTCATATCTTAAATAGAGATGAATATCAACAAACCCATTCTGATCAGAGGATATTTGATGCCAAAAGAATATGTTTGATACATAGCATAGAACTGCCGGTTTTGTACAACAACAATAAATATTTAATTTCTAGGAAATGTATTTTCAGATCAGAATGGGTAGACTAAATACATACAGCGTTTTAAAATGCAGGCAAGCGGGCAAGCAGCGTGTAAAGAAGCAGTTGGAGTAAAAACCAAAAAGGGGAGACACAACACACGTCAAAATAACACTTTTTTTTCTCAATAACTTAACTTAAAGATATTAAAACACAAATCGAAATAAACTTAAAATTTGTCAAACAAACCTTCAATCGACTCCTATACTGCACACACAATGTTTCTGCCGCCTTAACCAACACTAGTCTACTATATTCGAATAAAACGTGATTTAATGTTTACATTTCATCTATATTGGCAACAAATTAATATCATTTCATTCTGCAAGATTACACAAAGCTGAGAAATTTCAAACTTACGTCTCAAACTATTTCAAACTTACGTATCATAAAAAGTTGCGTCTTATTTCCATAAAAAGTTATATTTTGATTTGCAAGATCTAGGCCAAATAGTCTATTCTACTAAATAGAATAGTATTCTTACTATGTTGTGGTTTTTATCACAAATGATTGTTTGCATTTCAACCATCATAAAATGTTTTCACCTGGTTGGTTACTAGTTTTCTTTGTAATTTTTATCTTCTACGCTCAAAAAAAATCCAAATCTGACCATAAGCCAAGTGTAATGGCACTTACGGTTACACCTAAATTTTCCTAACATGAGGCAGGCAGAAACATTGGTGTGCAGCTTTCCACACACGACCACGCAGGACTTAAACGTAAGAAAACTCCCACCACCTCCAGGCTCCTCCAGGCTCAAGGCCGGGGGTGGTAGGAGCAGGAGGAGGTAGGTAGGACCCAGGAGGAGAGGAGGAAACGCTGCATGCCGGGCGCCAAGCCGACAGGTAATCACCTTCACCTTCAAAGCTGCCATTGAGAGCCTCATGGATGGCCTCTTCGTTGGCCTCCATTGTGTGCTCACGCCAGTTCTCCCCGTTGTCGGAACGCAGGATGACGATCTCACGCTCCTTCCCGCGCAAGGACGCAAAGTGTGGAACCTCTATGATCACCGGCCTGTGAGAGAGGGGAGCAATACAATATATTGAAAAGTGTTAGTTATCATTTTTATATTTGTAAAGTTATTATATTTAACAACTTATATTCTAAAGATCCTATAACGTCATTGGGGTTTTATTGTTTGATTACCAGAAAATATATATTCTCAGAGCAGGCTGACGTTTTTGTTTTGTTTTTAAACTTTCATCATTTGTATCATTTTCTAAAACATTGCAACAGAGATATGTGTGAATCCCTGGTTAAACAATGTTACATTTTCTATCACAGTAAGTAATTACAGTGAAAGATAAACAATCTAAAAGCAGTGGCCTACCCCTGGAACTTGGCACCGACGGGTCCCATCTCGAGGATTCGTGAAGCGAGTGCCTCGCCCTCCATGAGCGGGGGTGGATGGATCAGCTTTTCCTTCTTCACGAGTTTGCACGTGACGCGTGTCGGCATGCAGGCTTTGCCCGGTGGTACGATGATGCGCACGCCCGAGTGGCGGCAGCCGCGCATGGCGCCGCCGCGAGCATCGACCATGAAGCTCACCAGGAAACTAATGGTGGGGAGAAGAGCAGCTCGCGTTAGTCTCTGCAGGGCGAATTATTAGTATGGGACTTTTGTGTGTGTCCCAAATAACCTAGGGCCAGCCTTAGTATGTGCGCGATCACTTATTATAAGCTTGTTAATCAGCCATCTGCTCTAAAGCGACTTTTAAGTATATTGTTTTACATTTTCCTCATACTTTCTATTTTCATTATAATCCGATAAAAATTGACTTTTTGAATAACGTAAGTCATTCTATAAATCCTAACACCATTTTGAGGGCCCTAGCCCTTGTTACCCTAAAATTAGTGGAAAATTAAAAAATCTTAATTATCTAAGAAAAATCGTCCATTTGATTATAGCCCTTTGTGTGATTTCATGAAAGATGTGTTACCAAAGTTAATGGCTAAGCATGCAATCATATATCAAATACGAAATAGGCTTAGTTTGATACGTCTGGCTATTTGAACAACATCAGGACAACTGGTCAATGGTTGATCTAAGAATTGCTGTATATTTATTTACAATTGCAACAACATATTTTACACCGTTCTATACGTTCAAAGTTCTTGGTCAAATATATGTACTTTTTTTTTTTTTTTTTTTTTTTTTTTTTGGGGGGGGGGGGGGGGGAGGGTCATGACCAGTTGTCTTTCAGGAATCAACAATAAAAAACATTAGTTCTTAATCAATCAACACAGGTACCGCGGATAAAAAAAAGGAAATCAAACTAATGATATCTGAAAAGCCGTGGACATGCCTTGCTGATCACAACAAGGGCAAAATAGTCTGAAAAACTGTGGACTCAATTCGATACAAAGCAAACTGTTCAAACATAGTTTGAAACATAGAGGATTTATCATTTTGGGCCTTAAAGGAAAGATGAAAGAATTTGTATTTTCTTATAAAAAAAAAAGAATTGGTAGTTTAGGGACAAAATGTTTCTCAAGGGGAACAATGATATTTTTGGTTCAACAAAGGGAAAACTGCTGTTGGTCTATCAAAGTTAACAATGTTGTTGGTTCATCCAATAAAACACTGCTGTTAATGTAAAGGCTGAACTGTTTGTATTTAGTAGGAGCGGATCCGAAGACGGCACAGTTAGTGTACACTTCAGAGAGGGCCTTCAATGGGCGTCCAACCGGCTGAATTATAGCCAACGTCATTCTAACAAACGAGGCGCTCCAAATCAACAACAAAACGGACACAGAAAAAGACTGCCCTCTATTGAAAACTGGGTAAGGGTTGCATTCAGCTGCACGCCAAACCAACAGAAAATACTCAGAATTTACTCGAAAATTTCGGGTGCGGCCTTTTGTGGGGGCACGTTCCTAACCAGACTATAGAAGAAAGAGAGAATAAGGAGAGAATGGTCAGTTTGTTTGTCTATTTTACACGGACGTCTAGTATATATCACACAGAGAACATTACTTTACAAAAGAGACCTCGTGGGCCATATCACCACCTAACCGATGGGTTACACGAGGTTTTAGTGGCCATACGCAGGGGGTTAACTGAAAGGGGGCTACAGTGACTTAGGTTTAAACGACACGTTGGTTAATTTAGAATTTAGTTCCTTTTGTTCTTAGAAAGTATTGTTATAAAACACCACCAGAAGGTAGAGAGATTTCCTTTTGTCTCAGATTATTAGACAATCCAAGCAGGCCTTACTTGTATCACGTTCTAGTATACTCACGTTCTGTTTTAATGGCAAATATAATACAAAAATAGGTCATTGCTAATTCTTTTTTTCAACTGAGATTTTATATATTTTATCAAACATTATTAGGTCAAATGTTGATTAAATTATAGCCATAAAATATAATAGACCAACGTCTCTTTTTAAAAAGAAAAAAGTTGTGTAACATAATTAAAGTAATTACGTATAATCACAATAGAAAGACAATGTCTAGTGGTTCATTGGTGTATCCTAGGGATACACAACGTAAAAGTGGTAATCATTTTCTAATAAATCCAATAAATGAGAATACCATTTAATCACATAAAGTATAATTGGTACTGAAAATAATCACAAGAAATGTAAGCAACACGGAGAAACGACACAATGAAAAAGTAGAATGAAACGGGGTGCGCATCATTTTCTACTACGTGTGGTGAAAAAGGTAACAAGTGCCCCGGCCCCAGCGGAGACCGGGCCGGGGGGAGAAGGCTGTCGGCGCCCCCTCAGAGGGGAGGCCGGCAGGGTAGGCGGCCCGGGGCGGACCCCAAGTGTTTACCTCTTCCATTGGAGTTTGCTGCAATTCCCAAATAAGAGGAGCAAGGCAAAAAGAGAGAAACGGTAGCAGTGAGCAATGTGGCACATTCTTGTAGACAGCCAGGTTATATACCCCAAAGTCAGTAGTAGTTCTAACATAGTGGGTCTAGGTTCTAGGGAGATCTGTATACTAGCAGGTAATAGGTACGATGGTACCGGCCATGTATAGATGTGACAGATATGAGGCGTCGTGTGTTAAGCTCTAGTATAACTTGTAACATTCCGTTAGGGAAAAACAGGAAAAAAATACTTAAAAGTTTCCAACATTAATGTTCTACTTCGGTCTTATTCACTATAGGCTAATTTCTGCAAAACCTACCACCATGTCCGAGAACTAAACTTAAAATTAACACTGGTTATTGATTAGATAACGCCGTTATTGTGGTATAAATGAACGAGTAACGTCTTTAAATAAAGCAGCTTATTATTTCAACACAATCAGGTTATTGATCTTTTCCGTGGTGGTAGGTCCAAGCAGCGCTTGACCTTAAGCTCGGCTGCTACTAGTAAACTATATTATGATACAGGCATGAGCATGTTCGTTTTGTTTCTTCACTTGTTTACATTCACATATTAGATGCCACTTTGGAATCGACAATTACGATCGACTTTACATTAATCGAAAATGCCTGGCATGCGTAACATTAAAATATCAATGCAAGACAAAATTTCTTATTTTAGTCCACTCAAAGGTAAAGCATAGCTCGTTTTCTTAAGAGATTAAAAAGGATTATAAAAAGATAAAAATTGTAAATTCAAGACAATGTAGGTCACAAGGACGTTAGACGTTACATCTTAACGGAAACAGGACGAAACAAGTGGCACGGTGAATATCTTAAAACTTATGTACATATTAAATGGTAAAAAAAGCAAGCATGCACAAGTGACGTTCGTGCTCATGGTTCACTATCTATCAAACACACACCCTGTGATTCGGCTGCCTCGAGAAATAATGGAATCGTCATGAAGAGATGGGCTATAGGTTGAACTGCAATGTAGGAAAAGTAACCAGGCGCACAGCTCACATAAGCAACAGTCTCAAACAGAATCAGCCACCAAATAATGAAGGGCTAACTTAACGATACTGGCATCACAGAGGATGCTAGTATACATTCAAGTGGTAAAAAGTGCAAATTGTGTAGCTATGAAAATTCTTATCAACAAAAACTAAATGTTTGCATGTCATTTCATAAGGAGGAATGAAATGTCAGAAATCATTCTCAAATGTATCAAAACACACAGAGCTATGGTTTAAGATGTAAACAATAACGTATGAAGACATGCATTGAAATATGTGTACCGTGCAGAAAATATTGGTCAGAGACAGAATATTTCATGAGGCGAACCGTTTTGGGTCAGTATGTGCCTGGACACACACATGAATGGGTCGCTGGCAGGGGGACCTTCTTATTTCTATGAACTTTCCTTTCAGGATTAAAATAATAGTTTTTGAACTTCCTCTCAACACCTCTCCCCATCTCTAAACCTCCCTCGCCTTGGCCAGTCTAGCCGTCGGCCCCACGGTTTCCCCTCTCGGCTAGTATATAATGTAACATAATCGAGTTAAGGAGGAATGTAGAATTGGCAGTGGACTGTAGGAGTAGCCAGTGAATGGGCCTAAAACGCTGGACATATCTCTAGGGGACAACGCTAAGGGCATTAACACGTACTGCTTTTTACATCCCCACTTTATATAATGTGAGGATGGTCCGCGTATAGATGGTAGTTGTAACGTATGGCTATATCTAAGGCTGGATATAGAATCTAAACTTGAAGTTACAAATCTTGGGAAACTTAGACGATGCTTAAGTAACATGACGTAACTTGGGCCTGTAACTTGACACATTGTGTATTCTAATCCGTGAGGACGGGGGCTACGTGCGACCAATGTATACAGACGTTCTCCTCAGCTGGGCTACTGTTTATATTCCTCATTCAGCGGTCATTTTAATTTATTATTTTGACGTTAAAAAGGGAACCGTCTCGACATAGGGCCCTCAAGGACATTGGCAGATGGTCTAAATATGTATATCAAAAAGTCATCTTAGCGGCCTATAAAGGGACGAACCCCCTGTGGCCCATGACATAATTCTGTAAGCCCCTGTGATTATGGCGAAGGAGGTCGACGGTAGGGTGGGTCAGGGGTCAAAGGTCATACTGCCAGGATTCAAACTCGTCAACCATGGCACATACGGAACACCAAAAGGGTTCAGGAAACACCAATATATTTGAAATTTGATTTTAGCACTGAGTTTCAAAATCCAAATATGTCAGATACTTTGTTGATTAAATTTGGCGTTGCAGGTCATTGATTGCAAAGTCCATGACATTTTTTGTTTTCATTTGATAAACAGTTTACCAGCTATGAATATAATAATTTGACACTAGTATGAGATAATTTGCGCTAATATGAGATAACGTGACCCAAGAGGATTTGATACTGGTCGGCTCAAAGCATTCAACGTCCAAAATTCATCATGCTATTTATAAATAAGACCTATAGATATCATACCCGATAACAAGATAAGAAACAGGATGGTATAACTTACAAAAATAACAGGGGTACTGAATACTAAAACAATACATGCTGCACACAGCACACACTTACAAGGACGAAAAAACAAGTCGGTTCTTTATATATATGAATACCTCTATACACGTATTAAAAATAGGCCCAGAGAGGGAGCGGTCACTTACCCCGAATAGAGTGGCTGTCGGTCGGGAGCAACATTGTCGGGGTCGAAGCTGGACGAGAAGGAGACGCCGCTGTAGGAGCCGTACATGGCGGGCCGCTGGTCCTCCAGGGGAGGCCCGGCCTTGGCCGCGTACAGGGCCGGCGCCGCCGACTGCACGATCATCTTGTCCTCCTGGGTGGGCGAGACGTAATACACATACAGCTTACTGCCCGACGACTCACCGTTGGTTTGATCACTAGGACCCACCCCGTTCTGGTCACTCACAGCAACCCCCCGATCCTTCATATTGACCCTTAATATTAATTAACGCCCTGTGCAGTACTCCTACAACTACTCCAGTGTCCTGTCAGCGTGGTGGTGGTGGTGGTGGTAGTCCTGGAGGAGGGGTCTCACTGAGTCTGGGGGTAGTAGTGGTGATCCTGGAGGAGAGGTCTCAGTCTGGGGGTAGTAGTGGAGGATGATCCGTGGGACCCGTCTGTCCGTATGACTGGGGAGTCAAGCATGTAGGTCTGGTGCTGTCAGAGAGGGAGCCGTGGGGCCGTGGGAGACGTGGGGCCGGGCAGGGGTGTGGGGGCCGTCAGTGGGGTGTGGGGGCCGTCAGTGAGGGGGGAGGGGCCGCCGACTGACAGCAGGCGTCTTGTAATCCGACCTGACAGATGGAGCCAGTCACTCTGATACTCTAATACCGCCACCACTGGGGATATCGAAATGACCTTGGACGTATGATCACCACTCTCTAATCGGACTCTAACCAGTAGCACACAGACTAGTCGCAGGTGTCTACACACACACCTATCTTTAGCCACGAGGGGTTATCTCCTACTGGAGAGATCGGATATAGCTACTTGTGGAAGGATCAGTATAGATCGTTTTACAGACTGTTATAAGAACTATGTTGTGTGATGTCACTTTCTTTAGGTTATACTCTATGTTCTGACCGGAATTTGCAGCTGGGGGTTGAGTCATACATGAGGGGTTAATCTTTAGTCTAGGAGCCCGGAGCCTGGGTCCTAGGCTCATCGACATCAGATAATGAAGTTGCAGTCATTGAGGGGTAGAATAATGTGATTGTCGCTGAATCTACTGAGTGGAAAGATAAGTCACCTGGCCAAATCTTTTTTTCAGTCGGAGTCACCCAGTCAAATCTATACAGTCAGGGTTTGAGTCAGAGTTAGTCACTTTTTCCTGGTCTGGGTCATTAATCAACCTAATTAATACATGTCAAATCTGGATATTTCCAGCTGATTCCTTTTTGAGCTAAGAATTGTGACCCGAATAATTTTGCATAGAGTTAACAAACATGGTATAATAATAGACCGCTTCAAAAATACCACGCCAATTTATTCTCAAAGCAGTTACTCAACTCAGGCGTGGTAGAAGTTACATCTACGTAGTCACTGGTCAAGTAGGGCTGTTCACAAAATAGTATACAACAGATAATAGGAAAACAAGTCAATTTCTTTACAAGATATTTTCAAGGGAAATAACCTATATTTAAGGGGCACTAGGACATTTTTGAAGGATCAGAACTCTGGGTAATTTATTCAGTTACAAATAAAGTCCCAGAATGATAACAATGTCTGCAATGTCAAAACAGACTAGTGACTCACCAAACTGTCTCTATAAAACCTAAATCTAGAACACAAGCAATGTCTCATATTCTGCCACTAATTAACCCACAATCAGAAAACTAGATAACAGTTAAACTACAGTCAAAATGGCTATAAATAGCAATGCCTATTGTATGATGGTTCAAACACTGCTTTAACATATTTGCTCAATAATATACTTACCTTATGTATAAAATCTGAACAACAGATTCATTTCACCAGTCTCTCTAGGTTCTCCTTCTTATGTTTTGTGAGAGATCATAAATGTGTCCTTTTGCTGATACTCTCATGTTTATGTTGTTGTACCTTTTCTAATTCTCAAGTTTATGTACCTAGATATATTAGCTATGGGCATATATATCGTCCCTCAATTTGTATCCTTTTTTTTCGAAGAACTCATTGTTTATCAAAACCCTTTTAACCTCCGTTTTGCCAATTGTTTTTGTTTTTGTTTTTTCTTAGACCTGGTCCGAGTTTTACCTGCATCTGCTCAGCAAAGACGGGGCCGAAATCTGCTGAGTCATCGTGGAAACTGTGACCCTCCTTGTAATGGCGGCTATCTTCGGGGCCCATGGTGGACACAGAGGCCGCAGTGCTAAACCGTTCCATGAACATGAACTCGTCCTAAACAAACACCAACAGCCACCAAACGTGTGTGAAAGGAAAAACGGTAACCAGCAGCCCGGACGTTGATCACCTCACGTGGGGGGCGCGGGGCGGGGAACGAGCAACTCAACATGATCAACTGCTCACAGATGCTCATCTCTAAAGAAAATAATAAAATTTTGGATTTCTTTTGTCAGTTACAACAGGGTTCCTGATAGATGATACTGGTCAATTTTTCTTTTTTTAAATTGTTGATGTAATTTTGACAACTGTTTAATTTCTTCATGGCGGAATTTCTCTATTTTTACTGCAATGAGGAATAAAAAATGTGTAGATCTATGACAAAATATCCTTGTTATAAGAAATATCCAAAAGTGTATTTCAATCTAAGCATCACTGAGATATGGTTTGTGAGAATTTTCCCACGAGTTTTTATCTATGGGATATCATGTTGAGTTGTCATTCCAGAGAAGTCGGGGGGTAAGGAGGTGAAAAGGGAAAACCCCACAATCTTCTCGCCCCATTCCGTCCTTGGCCTTGACCTGAGGTCAAGGACCCACACCGCGTTAACGTGAGGTCATAAGGTCAGGGATGCAGAACATGCAGCCAGGCTGATACCTAGCAGTCAATGGACGTCCTCAGGAACCAGCCAATCCTGATACCCACCCAAACCTGAACGGCCAATCCTTATACCACCCAAATCTAAATTGGCCAATGGTGATATCCATACAAACCTAAACTGTCCAATCCTGATACCCACCCAAACCTGAACTGGCCAATCCTTATACCAACCCAAACCTAAACTGGCCATTCCTTGATACCCACCCAAACCTGAACTGCCCAATCCTGATACCCACCCAAACCTGAACGGCCAATCCTGATACCCACCCAAACCTGAACGGCCAATCCTGATACCCACCCAAACCTGAACTGCCCAATCCCGATACTCACTTAAGTCTAAACTGGCCAATCCTGATACCCACCCAAATCTGTGCTGGCCAATCCTGATACCCATCCCAACCTGAACATGTAACCTGCAAACCCCCCGCCCCTCGCCCCCCTCCCTAGCCCACATTTACCCTAAGAACCCGAACATCCCAACTACGTCCAGTACTATGGGTTTCTTGAGTCTCACTAAGTCCAAAAGATAGCCATAGATATTTTTCAATGATAAGCTTAAATTATATAAGCTTAAATTATAATCTCTGAATATTTAAACTAATCCGCTTTTTATACGTCTCCATTGTCAGATTTCTGCTAATTCATTAAATAAAGTATTTTAGTTAAAACCATTGTATTATTCTTGTTTGCTTTTCTGCATTAGCCATACCCGCCCCAGGGCCCGCACTTCAAATGTCTCTTCACTCAGACACATTTGTTGTGTAAGAAGACTTTTATGGATTCCAGACACTTTTAACATCAAGCTGGAGCTTGGGTATGCCGGGCCTGTGTTATAAACGACGCCTGTACTGAGGATGCTGATGTGGGTTGGTGATATAAACTGACCATCATCCCTACCAATAACATCCCACCGTTTGTCACAAACACCTTTAATGCTTGAATGACCCACCTGAATAATTTGTAATTCCATGGCTCAGAAGAAGCACGTAAGTCCAATAATAACTCTCAGGTTTAGAATAGTTTATTCCTAATTTAGAAGGTCGTGGTGGTATTATCCTGTCTGGACCGTGTCCATCACCTTGTGCCCCCTCAGTCAAAGATGGCTTAGTGAGGGCCGGCGGTGTGCGCTCTGCTCGGGGATGGGTCTCGTTACGGTTTACAGGTAAAGCCTATACAAGGTCCGTTATGTTGGTCGTATACGGGCGGCTAGCAGCTACTAACCATACCTGACCCTGAGAATGGTGGTTATTATTGTGGGGGTCGCTCCTATGTGTGCTACTACATTCAGACCTAGACCCTCCCACCCGCCTACCGGTGCTACCCACACCTCCCACCCGCCCACCCATAAGGGCTGCCTTCAGGCTTCACAGACAGGTAGGTTCTTTCAGCGCTGACCACTGGTCAAGGGGGGTCAGGCTGTGACGTCTGGCACGCCCCCCTCGCCCTCCCCACTCCTTAAATTGACCACTAAAGCCGACCCTAAACCCCTTACATCACAATAAATGGTGGACCTCAGCTTGACTAGTAGGCGCCTCTCAGTGCCTACATTTGGACCAGGGATTGAAACTTCTCTGTGACAAGTACAACTCAAGATACAAATCTCCTAAAATAACTTTCCTCTACGAGCTCTATGGGGCTTTATGGGAATTTAGGTACAGACAAAGCTATAACTATGTCTTATGTGATGTGTCTTCCTAATAATTGCTGCAATGCCCAGACTTGTACTGACACGGACGCTCTATTGGTGAAACACTTTTGTACTTTTTAGTTCCCCTCCTACTCTCTTCATTCTTCCCCCTAAAGCAAATACTGGTCTAGTTTCCCATCTAAGTGGGCCTTCCCTTCTCTACATGCTAAATAATGCAGGCTCTTAACGTAATGGCCCTCCCCGCCGCTATATGTAAGACAGCCTCCCGGCCATAAGCAACATGCGACGGTCGACCAGTATATAGCCTGATATGGATAGCTATGTCATAGGATAAGTCTCAATCTAGACGCTCTTTCCGCTGAAATGTTTACCCATATTCTAAAATAAGACTTAATAAATGATTGGCAGGTTCCG
Organism: Lepidonotus clava; assembly: GCA_936440205.1. Lineage (NCBI taxonomy): Eukaryota > Metazoa > Annelida > Polychaeta > Phyllodocida > Polynoidae > Lepidonotus > Lepidonotus clava. Next base: position 31,199,059 of record OW387135.1, read on the forward strand.
AGGTGGACATTGAACACAAACACATTCAGACAACAAAGTTTACTGAAAAAAGAATGATGATACTAAGAGACCATAATCATGTAAATAATTTACAGCAAGACACAACACAATACATCCAGTGCATTTCAAAGAGGAGAATAGGAAACACCGACTACTGAATAGATATACTACACGTCATTCTATTTTTACATTTGTATAGACAGATTCTTCTATTATATGCAACATAAAGGAGACGACATTGAGGCAGTCACTCAAAGATAGTATTACGCATAGCAGCTAAGCAAAACATATTTTACTCAAAATATTTTTTTACGAAATTACTACGTATTGAAATTACAAAATAATACAAAATACACATAACAACAAAATACAGCTGCGCATAGAATGCACGATGAAATGTGAAAATATCCGCAGCTGCCAGACTACAATGATACTGAAGCAGGCAAATAAAAGGACAGTGATGCTGAGAGGGGGTGCTCTGTAGGTTTGCTGGTACGGGGACGGTTCAGTCTTTTGATAGGGGGGTCTCAACGCCACCCTGGAGGTTATGTTCTCAGGTGAGTAAGGTAAGTAAGCGGCCGGTCCACCGGCTGAAGATAAGCCCTGCTTAACGAATACCTACCTGGAGGTTACTAGTTTAGTGTGTGGTGTGTTAGAGAGGCGGGGCCCTCACAGGCCCTGTCCCAGGTTAGTAGGGGGTGGGGCTAATAGTGCTAAGGGCACTACTGCTAGTTAGTTTCATCAACCCACAGTGTAGCCTCTACAGTGTGGCTTCTACATTGGGACCTCTACAATTGGGCCTCTCATCATGAGGTCTCACTATAGAAGCTCCACGGCCTGAGGCTCAAACTGTAAAGCCTCGGCAATGAGGCCTCGACACTAAAACCTCTAAAGCCAATAATTACTATAACAGAGGCTTTAAGAGGAAGTTTCCCTATAATCACTGCATTGTTATACTACCGCTATGTTAGTTCTAGTCCTGCAGGACGCAGGAGCTACCCTTCCACTGCCTGGCTGCTAGGTGACACCTACCTTGATGGGCGTAATGGAATCGTCGCCGAGGAACTTCATGTCGTCGATGGACATCGAGTGGTCTCCCAGGATGGTGTCCTCACCTACAAAAGAGGCTAGGTGAGCCAAGCCCAACCAGATGGTAGTCTTAATTACACACTTGGCAAGCCACATTCGCAGGGAAGCTGGTGGTAGAAAGCGCAATGTTCACATACACAGTGGCGGCTCCTCTCAGAGGGAACAAATCATGCCTTTTGCCTTTTTTTTCTTTCATATATATTTTTTAAATATTAATCAAATCAATTTTTAAAATTTCTTTTCAAAAGCAATAGTTAAGTTTTAAAAATTCTACGTGAAAGGACTTATTTTAAGTTCAAATTTCATAAACAGTTTTATATTAAAGCTAAATTGTCCTTGTAATTAGACAGTGGCATTTTCTCAGAAAGGCGGTGTAAGGCAGGTGTTGTCCCGACTGACGGAGGTCCCGGTCTATCGGTCCATCTCCGGTGTCTGACCCTCAGTGTCCAATGTCCGCGGGTGGCCGGGGACACAGAACCCGAGTCCAGGGGTCGTACTAACCGCGCCCAGTGGGGCTTTAGTTTTTGGTGAAAGGTGTGGTGTGTGTGCCGAAAAAGCGAGCATGAGCTTATTAAATGCTAACGTTTCACGTACGGAAAGTACAGAAACTCTTACGTCTATATGAAAAACCATGACTTTTTTGTGTGCAATTTTCTACAATTATTTTGTTGATTTCTTGTCTGATTATTCCAAAATGATGTCAATAATATCAGTGTATCTGTGAAGTGGAGGGACATGGGCCGATGACCATACGACAAAACACGGACACGTTTAGGAACAGGTATAAACAAACTACAGGCTGTAACACTATAAACCATGCTTGTATGGGAGACCAAGTGGGCCCCAATGGACAGCGAGGGCCGGACACCTGACGGGGGGTGGGGCTGTACAAGAGGGGGGAAGTTGGGGTCATCCTGATAGAATCATATAGAAACTAGGGGCCGTAGTAGAAAGTGGGGCCTCAGTTGGGGTCATAGATTATGGGTAGGGTCGCGGACTTTAGGGTCAGAAATCCGTCTAACAGTGAGCGTGGGACGAGAGGACCAATCGAACTAACAGAGGCAGAGAAGAGGGAAAAACGAACATGCTGATGGCAAAAACTGAGATTATTAAATCTAACAGGTTTTCATACGTTGTACTGTTCCAATCCGCAGAGATTTAGGAGAGGCGGATGCTAAAATAGCATATGGCGTTATTATATCTAGTTGTTGAATATGTCACTGTACAACAGAGTTGGGTAGTGTATGTAAACTAATGAATATATTCCAGTATACTGTTTATACTTTTGATATTTTTTCTCCCAACTGATTTGTTTTGATATGTTCAAAAGGTACCATTATTACAGCTAAGATGCAGTAATCCAAATTAATTTGAAAGGACATATCTAAATAGCCAATGATCTACATGGGAGCACAATCTGATAATCAAAAAAGAGACGGCTGATATGTTCAGCTTTTTTTTCTGTTAAAGCTGTGGGGAGGCGAAATGAAAGCCAGATATGACATCCTGGCTTTTTATTGTGGTGACATCACGTGCTCTAGTTCATACCCCAGCGAGTCAAGTTTTTTCCCATTTGTTCTAGATCTGCCCTTTTTAAATCCCATAAAAAACTTCACATGATCTGAAAACAGCTGTGCGCCATAGGGAGTGATGAAAGTAAATGAAAAAAGAGGGTGTGCCTTTCGCTTGAAATATATATATATATATATATATATATATATATATATATATATATATATTCCCTGCCCGTTTCCATTTTCTTTTAAATCAATTGTATAATATCCTCGGTTTGTTAGAAATAGTGCCTCCAATTCCCAATTCCTCACACGTGATATCACGACAACGCGTTATCAATTCAATAACAAAACAACTTGAAGGGGATAATAAATGAAACGGGGGAAGGTAAAAACCAAAAGTAAAGAAATAAGAACTCCATGCAGCAGTGCGTGAGAAGGTGTTTTACCCCAATCCTGGGACGCCCCTGACTTGCGTTGGAGCATCTTATCACCCTCGTAATAGGGCAGGTACACATGTTGCTCGGAGAGTGGTCGCCCAAAAATGGGGGACGAGGGCAACAATTCGTCACCTAGGAGGAGTGTTAGCAACCAAAACTGTCAGCTCCCGCTTTTTATTCCAGTGATAGGGATATAGGATTTAGGTTTTCTGTGTATGTGTTTACTTTTCTTGTCATCTTGTTTGGCTTTAAAATGGTCTAACCGTATAAGAAAGTGTTTCATTAATCCAAGGGAAGCCTAAGAGGTTTAAGTGTTTTATAACCTACACTACAGATGATAAACATTTACATTGCAGTTACGTTTTACATTTAACTACGAGCCTACCTAGAATTTACACTTAGTAAAATTTATAATTTTGCGTGGTAATTAGAGGGCACTTTCTTTTTAACTAGTTTTTATGCTGGATGTACTACTTCATTATGTCATTGGATGTTGTTCGCTGTATAAGCATTAAATTGGTTAGTAATTCTGAACACATAGTGTTAAGTAAGTCAGTCCCTCCCACGTCAATCGGGGGGACGTACACGTCACGGTAGCGTCTCCTACGGTACGACAGCGACAGCTAGTTAAGAGTTAATGGGGTTAGTTCTCCAAACTCAATCATGTCTCTCTAACGCAATGCTAAGTCATTCTATACCCTATGAAACTTACGTGTCTCACACCGAGAAAACACTGCAGGGGTATACGAAGGAAACGGAGTTTTAGAACGAGGTCTTCGTGACTAATGCATTATACACAGGAACCTTTACACCAAGTCTAGGTTGTACGATAAATATTGGCATATATGTTATAAATTAATGTTATACCGCGAGTTACATGTACATCTATATCTTTTATATAAAGGTTCACGAAGCCGCAATCTAAAACCCCCTGCTTAATGCTCAAAAACTGAAGTATTCCGTTCACAATGTCAGAAATTAGGGCTCAAATCTGAATTCCCTGAGTGGAATTCTTGGACTGTTTGGGCCTTGGTAGGAGTGGGTGGTGTGTGTGGACGGGCCGGGACAAACCACTAGTGTGTTGGACGGCAGTCGGTATTATGGTAGAACTAGGGGTCTTCACAAACAGAACACAAATCACTGTTTAGGAAACTGGGAGACCAACACAAATCTTCACACAGTCATAAACAGTGCGAGACACAGTGCCACTGGCAAAGAAATACGAGAACGTTCATAAACTTGTGGACAAAACACCACGCTTATGTATAAAGAGTGAAACTGTGTTATATCTTAAGTTTGTATTTTATGAAGTCTATATGAAGGTAAAAAAGAATTAATTAGAAAGTATATTAAGATTCATATAAAGATTAACAATTGCAAATTATGCTCATATTTAAAACTATATTGATAGTAAATTACGAAATAGAGAAGAAAGTGATGGTTTTACCTTAAAGCTAATCTTAATTCGTAATAATTAATTAATAAATGTGTATTCTAAGTTTGCGTGATGGCAGGTCTTACAATTTATATAAGAAAGGTCAGTATGGCAACTGCTTTTCTCTATTAAAAGGACATCAAAATACCACTCCATGCAGTTAGTTATGACATAGTCCCAATCAACATTTTTGAAGTCTACTAAATATAATCATGTTACACAAAACCCTGGAGTGGGTTAATTTTTGCACTACATGCTACAAGCATATTGCCATAAAAACTCCATGTGTCGAATCCTAGTTTGTCGGATCGGCCCGTGTGGCCGGGGACCGCAGATCGAGAACTTACCTCCTTCGTCCTCCGAGTCGGTCATGAGGGTCTCCTGCATGGTTTCTGGAGACACGACCTTGTATTTCTCTTCGGGCGGAGCCTGCTGGGGGGTAACCTCCGTGATGTGTTTGAGCACCTCGACCACGGAGATGTAGCCGAGGCGCTGGGCGATGGACAGAGGGGTCTGTCCAGTCTGTGAGTAGGGGTAGGAAAGTGAGGGATTAGCACATGATATGATATAAGTGGGAATCTTTGCCAGAACAAATTAATCTTGGAAGTCTAAATGACAGGGCTCAACATTAAGCATTGCCCGCATGCCCAGGGCAGGTAAAACTTGAGGTGGAGCAGGTACATTTTTGCCACATAATATGTCATGTATAGTAAATTTGGGGCAGTTAAATTTAAAGGTGGGGCAGGCACACTTCACACCCACCTGCCCGTCGGGCAGCGGAGCTAAAAGCCCTAATGTTGAGTCCTGAAATGAAATTTGAGAATACTTATCATAACCCTATTTTAGAACTAGTAATTGCATCAAACTTTCTAGAAATTCATTTACTTTGTAATTAAACTGCAACATGAACCCAAAAAGTAATTTGATTCAATTGTATAAAAGACTTTTCTTGTCACCTATTTTGCGTTTTATTCAATATAAAAGAAGTCATGTAATTTAAGGCCCTATTAGAGTTCTATGATTACTATTGAACTGGCATATTATAATGAATAAAAAAATTCAGAATGACATTTAAATACATTGAACAATGAAAGTTCACCATTTCGTAATCTACATAAATGTTAGGGGAAATATTGTAAATTGTTGTGCTATTACTAATCAACCTAGGCCGTTTGCTACTCACGTTTGTTACAGCGTTGGGTGAAGCCTTGTACTTCAGCAGGAGGTTGATGACAAGGACATGGCCCTGTTGTGCCGCCTGGTGGAGTGGTGTGTAACCAAGCTGCAAACACGAGGGGGCGTCGTGTACAGAGGGGTCTCAAATTATACGACATATGGAAGCTTCAGAATTCTATCTATCAACAGCCAATGATCTATTAAATCCGGATATCAATGACTCATTAAACGTCTTCACCATAAGAAATTAAACTATATTTAATTTCTTGTGACTCTGGAAGGATAATTTCTGTTCATTTCTCTTCAGGGTTTATTCATATCTTTTACAAATGACAAATTCATTTTATATGGAAAAATTAATTTCTTACATTATAACCCCCCCCCCCCCCCGAATCAAACGGTTATCTACACAATAAATATAAGGGCCTCCTTACCTTGGTTGTTGCGTTAACAGAGGCATCATGTTCGAGGAGGAATCGTATCATGTTGATTTGACCAAAGTGACAGGCCGTGTGGAGAGGGGTGTAGCCCGCCTTGGTCTGGGGGTCAATCTCAGAGCCGTATTTGACAAGAATCTCTGCTACCGGCACCTTGTCTTCTTGTGCCGCCAAGTGCATCGGTGTCAACCCGTTCTGAGGAGTGGAGAATATAGTGTTATAGGACAAGTTCGTCGTTAGAGCAGATATATACTATACCCTACGAAGTTAAAGTATTACAGTGAAAGATGATGTTAAAGATGCCTTAATTGGTTAACTTACATCCACCACAACAGCTTGGTCATCTGTAAATTATGTTATTTCATTGGATTGGCATGTAAACAAAATTTTAAGATATTATACTGAAGGACCGAAGTTTTGAAAGATAGGAAGATTTTCTTTAAAAATATTTTTTAGTTTAGTTTTTTATATGTATGCGTACCTTAGCTTTGCAGTTGACGTTGGCCTTATGTTCAAGTAGGAGGGACACCATGTCTGTGTGACCCTCCTGAGAGGCCAGGTGAAGCGGAGTAAAGCCATTCTGTGAGAGGAGGAAAATAGGGATTAAACATATTTTCATTTTTAACAGAATTTCAAAAAAAGCTATATAATTGTAAAGAACGCTTGATTTTCCGAAACTGTTTACTTCTGAAATGCAAATCGGTCAATTTGGGGTTTTCTATATTCTACTACATGTAATCGTTTTCTAGACTGCCAGATATTGTTTTTCAATTCTATACCAAAGATGGGCGGGTTTTCATAAGTTACCTTGCTTTCTGCGTCTGGCTTGGCACCATATTCGAGGAGTGTTGTCGCAATGTCCATTTGGTTTTTCTTGGCGGCAATGTGCAGAGGAGTGTAGCCATTCTGTGAGGGGCAACAATTAAATGTGCATTATTGAACCAATGAACCAATTCCAGAGAGGGAAACTAAATCATTCATCTTTACATACATTCATAAATAGTAAACGAATTTCACAAAGATAAGTACATCTGACGAACTATTCAACTTCAAGCAATCGCAGAGTACGCTATAACTTTCTTCAACTGTATATCACGGTAGGCCACTATAGTTTATGTAAGATGTATTCAACTGTACTCAGAAAATATGGTCTACTAGATTTTCTGACATATCAATTTTTTCTTTATAATTTGGTGAATTTCACACGATCCGATATTCAACTATGAAACCATGACGATCCGATTCAATCACCCGTTAGGGAGGGTTACACGACCGAAAAATCGTGAACTGTTATACATGTACTGACCTTGGCGGTACAATGCGGGGAAGCTCCGTTCTCTAGGAGGAGGAGAGCGACGTTCACGTGGTTGTAGTGCGTAGCCACATGGAGTGGGGTCAGGCCGTTCTTGCCCTGCACGTTGGGGTCGGCGTCCTTCTGCAGCAGGAGCTGCACCACCTTGATGTTTCCGTACTTGGCCGCGATGTGTAGAGGGGTGAAGCCCTTCTGTAAAGGGGAGCAGACGGGACGTTAAAAAGAGGTTTGCAGTGCATGGATTTCTCTATCAAATCTTGAAATGACACAATCTTTCCAAAATAAACTAACTAGAAAATTGAAGTATCAAAAATAAACGTGTGTCTGCCTTTATCAGGTGAAATTGGTAAGTCTTAACATAGAGAGTAGAATATTTTACTCTCCAAGGTCTTAAGTTAAATGCTGAATTTTCAATCGTAAAATCCTATTTGGGCAGAGACATTCTACTGGTAATATGAAATCCCCGGTTGTCAAGTCCTAACCCATTAATTAGAATGTAATAATGACATGTACATGTTTGATATGAATCGGCGCAAAAATCGGCCAATTCTACCAGAATAATCGGCCGGTTTTAGCGCCGAGCTGTCGGGTGACTTAGGCAAAGTCGCCTAGTGTGAAAAAGGCTTTACCTTGGTAGTGAGGTTCTGGCTGGCGCCGTGCTCCAGGAGCACAGCGGCCACCTCCTCGTGGCCCTCCTTGGCCGTGATGTGCAGCGGCGTGTAGTTGTCCTTGGTGGTGGCGTCGGGCGACGCGCCGTGCTGCAGTAGCAGTACCACGATATCCACGTTACCCAGGCGCGACGCGATGTGCAGCGGCGTCTGCTGCTCGCGCGCCTTGGCGTCCACCTGCGCGCCGTTCCGCAGCAGGATGCGGATGATGTCGGTCTGGTTGGCGCGCGCCGCCAGGTGCAGCGCCGTCTCGCCGCGCACGGTGGGCGTGTCCGGGTTGGCGCTGTGCTGGATCAGGTAGATGACGATGTTCATGTGGCCCATGAAGGACGCCACGTGCAGCGGCGTCAGGCCCGACTCGGTGGTGGCCTCGATGGACGCGCCGTACTTGAGCAGCAGCTCGACCACCTTGATGCGGTTCTTCTTGCAGGCGATGTGCAGCGGTGTGAAGCCGTTCTGATTTTTGGAGGGAAATTGGTGAGAAATTAATGCTTGGTTATTCAGATATGCATTCATGAACTATTTTCGCGTAAGATGTCTTTGTGATGCTACAAAATTAACGAGTTCCAATCTGTAAATCTTTATCCACTAACTTCTGAATTGACACCCTTGTTACCATTGAGACTGTTGTTTTTCAATAACAAAAATGAATTTACATATGTGATGCTTAGGTAGAATATTAGGTGATATCTTTTTTAAATCTAGATGCTGGCAACCCTGAATTACCCAGCATTATACAGTAGAGCTGCGCGGTCATTTCGCCTTACTGTCAACTTAAAGACCAACGTCAAACTTTAATACACTACCCCAATACCAAACGACCTGCTCACTAGCCCCTAAAGAGCTGCTCCTTACCAAAGCGCGTGCGTTGACTTCACACTTGCGGTCGAGCAGGAGCTTGGCGGTACGGACGTTGCCGCAGTGGGCGGCTACGTGCAGTGGGGTGAGGTAGTCCACCGTCACGTCGTCCATCGGAGCCTTGTGGTAGAGCAGGAGGCGCGCACAGTCGACGTGGTCGCCTTGGGCTGCCATGTGCAGGGGGCTCAGGCCGTTCTGGGGGTGGACATGGGAGAGGGTTAAGTGAAAATCCGAGTTTGAGATACCGTTTTGGGGAGAAAAACAAAAAACAGAAAACAATGCAAGGAAAGACGTTTTTCTTGTTACATTTTTTTTTTCATAATTGTTATGTATATTTGATTAGCAGGTTCAGGATATCGATTCACTTTTTTTTCTATATGTATTTTTTCCATTCTGATTTTCAATAACGGTTCTGTGATTATTATTTATAACAGTTTTTATCAAATTCACTGACAATATTAGTTGAATTAACCAAGTAAAGCACAATAACATTTCTGATGATTTATTAAACTTTTAAGCGGTTGCCTACCTTGGTCTTGGCCGTTACCGGTGCCCCTTTCTCCAGAAGTATTTCTTCTACTGCGTCATGTCCACTACGCGCTGCACAGTGAAGCGGTGTCAAGCCGTCCTGCAGAGACAAGCCTCACACATTAACGTCACATACCTCAGACCAGGGGGCCTTTTTAGTACTGACAACGTGAGTGTAACCTATGACTACTTTAGTGTATTGTCTTTATATGTGCTTTGTAGGAAATTACAGCTGTCAAAATATGTTGCCTACAAATTCTATCGCATCTTAACTTTACGTATTACCTCAATATCAAACAAGGTGTCCCAAATAGGTACTTCTGTCAAGTTCATTCAGCGCGCGAACAAATCACACGTTAATGAAACAAGAATGAACAGCGACCAGAAAACTTCCATAATAAACAGCGATGATTAGATTTAGTCAATATTATATTTTACCTCATGGTAGGCCTAGTACTTTTGTGTCACTGTGGTATAACTTGCAACAATATTTGCGTCGAATCACACAGCAAATTAATAGGTTATACTGCGTCATTGTGCTTAAATAATTCAACGGTCACTCCCGAGATAAGCGTCATTTGAAGGTGCATCTGGGATGTTTAGATCAATGGAGCATTCATAAATAAGTATTTAATGTAACGTTAGAGTCCACACGAGGAGAGGGTGGGGTCACTCGGGGTGTCGGCACCAGGGGGCGCCGTGGTCACTCACAGGGTGCTGAGGTCAGCCGTGTGTGTCGTGGTCAAGTCAGTTTACTCAGAAAAATAAATCATTTTCAGAAAATTATAAATACGTTATTTTAAACGTGCCACACGACTTAATTTTCACAACGGATCCGAACAAAATATTTCATATCAAGATTGTTTCGGGAGGTTCATTCTTTTACCTTTTAAAAGAGATCGTTGTAGCTTAGGTAAAATTAGAGTTTTTGCATTGAAGGTTTTACGTGTAGTTTAGATAGATGAAAGGGTAAAAATTGCAACCCGTTAGATTAATATAACCTTTTCGCAAACGCCCTTCTCGTCTGAGATTAAGCAAAAGCTGCAAAGGGGCGCCTGATCTGTGCACTGTGAAAGATATGTTTCAGAACAGGAAAGGAGTTTATTTTAGTAGTCTACGGATGATGAATATTGTATGTCTCTACGACAGAAACCAAAGTGCCACTCGAGGATACTCTTTAGTGTCTGAATGAGTGCTTAGTGTAATAGTTTGGTTAATTTCTCAGCTTCAGAGTTTTGGTTAGAAGTTTATTAATGTGTTTGCTCCACAAGCAGTGATCATATTCACGACACCGAAAAGCATTATTATCTCTATGCACAAATATACTACTAAGTAAGCATGTGAAAACTATTTGTGGAATTGACTTTCCTTTTCAAAATAAGTATGGGACACCTTGTGCTTCAATAGAAATTACTAGAGAAAGGATTTCTAAAAAAAATTGACTAATCACTAAATATTTTTTCTATGGAAAAACATGTTAACTATCGTTTTTATTATTAAACTATGTACATTTCTGTTTAAAGTTTAGCGTGTTGTATGTCACTTGGCTCTACCTTGATTTGCCTAGGCTATTGGTGGACATGTTTAACTACAGAGGGCAGCACTTACGCGTGTGGAGCAGCCGATGGTGGCGCCATTCTCCAAGAGTAGGTTTACCATCTTGGTGCGTCCCCACTTACTCGACACATGTAAGGGGGTGATCGCGTTCTGCACAGGGGCAAATAGAGACACTTTACAGAAACAGTTTACATCAACAAGGTTGTGTACAGAACATATAAACGTACAAAGGACAGACATAGATGTTAATGAGGTATACTCCATGTATTATGTACACATCTAGGATGGAGCAGCGCCAAATGCGTTCGCCAAGGTTAAATGTAGGGCAGAAGTTAAATAACACAGATGTATGTATACATAGGGGCAGCTGGGGCGTCGAATTGTAGCCGCATTGTTGAACATAAATAATTAGTAACGTATAGCTCACACGAGGTATAATCTACGAATTGATAACCAAAGGACGCAAATTCTAATTAAACCATATTAAAAATGTATTTTACACGGACGTGTACACAGGTAGGGAAACACCATGTACCAAAATTCTGATTTATGACATCTTAAAAATATATTCTGGGGTCAAAGGTTAGAAATACTTTCATTATGTTATCGATACTTGATAATCAGAGAAAATTCCGACAATCCTCCGATGGAAATGTATTTTAATTGATTTTAGCATTTCTCAAAATACTCGTGTGAAAGCTGATGTCGTTATTTTCAACAGAAATTTCAATGAGAACTTGAAATAAGCTAGAAGTCAAGATCTCAAGATACTTACTCTGGCTTTAAAGTTGACATCGGCGCCCTTCTCTATGAGGAGCGTTCCGACGTTTAGGTTCCCGTAGTGGGCTGCGATATGCAAAGGCGTGAAGCCACTCTGCAACCACAACAGACTCAGTTATTGCAGGATTCAATACTCATACATTTAACAAATTACTAATGACAAAACATTCTACGAGAAAGTAAAACCACACATATATGATTTGGACCTGAAAATAAAGATGTTTGTTTCATTTTGTTGTAAGTTGTTTTATGATTCCGGTTATATAGATTTGATCAAAACATGCACGAATGTTAAGCACTCCTAGTATATTTTAGTAGAGGCTAATACTTCCAAAAATATAGCCTGTTTATGAGGTCACGCGTATGCTGAAATAATGCAGACTTGGACCTGGCCATATTTTGACTACGGTTAACCAGAAAGTAAAAATAATCGATAAAGACAAGATCTCTAAATCAATTATGTTACTTTCTAAAGAAAGGCAGGGGCTTGATTTCAATTGTTATTGGACCAGACAGATTAATTTTTAAAAGAAACTCAGCACCAGAATACAATTTCGATCAGAAATGTTTTATTTTCAATAATCGAAAACAATGGGCTAATCCAGATGCTCCCAAATCTAAATAATCTCCCGACGTCGGTCGGAATGTTTTGTCCGAATGTCATATTAGAGCTGTACGTGGGCAGCATTCAGCAGCCATCTGTCTGAGCCGGCCAACGTGAGCAGCTCGTGAGCAGCTCGTGAGCAACTCACCGAGCAGGGTGAGAAGCAGGAGGAAACCAGTCGGACCGACCCCTCCCAGTCCCCAATCTCCCCCTCCCCTATCTCCTCCACCCCCACACCCCCTCCCTGCCCGGAGAGACATACATTATGTGGTTACCATGGTAACCAGGAAGTGGGGTAGTGGCTGGCTGCTGCATTGCAGATGGCTGCCGACCGTGGAGGGCCGGCCGGCCGGGCGGGGGGGAGCAGCTCGCCGTCTGGCCGTTTGTCTGGGTCCCAGCTCATTAACATATTTGCTCAATCAGTCTGTCTGATCACTTTGATACTGCTTACATACTACTTGTTTGGCCTAACAGTCATCCCATTCCCATAAGTAAGGGGTGATTAATCATACGTGAAACTGACTTTTTAATTTTCATGTGAAAGTAAATAATTTTAATCTATAGCTATTCCTGGAAAATGATCTATAGCTATTCCTGGAAAACATCAATGACTCGAATAGTAATATATTATATGGTCTCTTGTCTTTGATCTGGTATTGTCTCCATTTTATATATTAATCTACAGCATTATGAAATCCGTATTACCTCTGGCTATAAGCGATTCTAGTATTTCATTTAAGGTGGATTTGTCCTCATATACAAATTTACCTTAAATGACCATGATAGAGCAACATTAGACATCTATGTTAGAGATTCTAGTATAAACATTAGTTTGTGTGTGAATACTATAAAGAACGATATACATGTAATACGTCTCAAAGCCAAAGCGGCTTCGGTTTATTCGAATCATAATAGCACATTCAATAACGCATAGAGTAAGTAAAACTGTCTACACTAAGATTCTCTGATGTGGTTTCCAACTAAATCCAGGAAGTTTAAAGAAGAATATTATCAATGGTTAATATACATAAATAATCTGAACGCAAGATACATTTATCAAGGTTACAGATCTTTCAGGAATTCTACGCCTGTTTAAGGGATGATGGGGAACGTTCATGACAGGATTTCTAGGAAACTGACATCAGAGAATTCTTCCAAGAAATCTAAAAAGTGCAGTAACCATTTTTTCTACATAACTCCTCTAGATGCTCTAAACGTCTTCTATGTAGTCCTACGCTACCAGACATGCACGCGTGGGTGAAGCAGTAACATAAATCAAATACATCAAATATTGTGTAAACATTGTCCACTCTATCGTAGTCACCGAGAATAAACAAAATGTCATGATTGAAGAGGGAAAAGAAATTAATATTACAAAAAGAAAAACAATTAAAGTAGGGAGTACATTTAGAATATTCTCAATTGTTTCATATTTGAAAAAGAAATCAATCAACATAATTAAGTGGGTTTCAGAATCCATGGGTGAAACTCTGAAAAGGAAAACGCTGACAACAAACAAAAGATCTGGTTAATTATAACAAATCTTATAAATAATACCTTAATGTATAAAGCTATATAGGCATGGTGGAACTCCTTTTTTTCTGTTATTAGCCCAGGTCTGTTTATCTATCTCTTTGCTAAAAAATCTGATATTCATCTGATTTCAACAGATTACAGTACATTTCGCTGATGTTCAGTGGGGATTCTGTTATGTGGTAACTTTTACCCGCCGCTCGCCAGCTACAAGTAGATTGTACCGGTTGACCCTTACCCACCTGACATTCTCAAGGAGTCAAAGGTGAGTTGTTTTTTTCTGCTAAAAATACAAGACTTTCTTCGTTCCTTGCATGCCAGTCTTGAATATCAAAAACATTCTATTAATAGGAGCTAGGGTACTTCTAAAATTACAAAGCAGATAAACCCGACAACCCGTGAGTGTAATGTCTAGCAGGTTGATATAAATATCTTAGCTGAACCGGTGGAAATAGTAAACGATCACCCCCACCCCCTCCCCCCTCCGTCTGTCTCGCCCCGCCACCAAATCCTATAGGATGAGTTCCCATTCCAGTGACAGTCTTATCCCTCTAAACATGATTGATATAAAAAAAAAAGTGGACTCTATATTCTTTGGTGCAAGAGCAAACGTCATTTTAGCATTCATAGTATGAAATTCCTAATCTTTTGAATTGTAACTGTCGCTTTCTGGAACACCAGGGTTTAGGTATTTTTCTGAATAAAAAATAATGTAAAAGATACAAAATTCCAGAAAGGTAGTGGACGGTGCGTTTACACTAAGTGGGGCGGGCAGTTCGTGGGGGCAGTGGTGGCGAACTGACAGGGTGGTCCTTACACCTGACCGACTGAGTGGAGAACCCGAGTAGCTCGGGGGGGGGGGGGGGTTGAGCAGAGCAGGTCTGAGCAGCTCGGGCCAGGCACACTCCAGACGGCGAGCAGCTCGTGTGAGGGGTCGGACAGTCAGCACACTGACCCCCGCGCGGCTCTACCCAACACTACCCAACCAGGGGCAACAAACAAACTCCCACCCACCATCTTAAATCATAAAACCAGGGCTACATCCCGTTTTAAGTTAGCATGCTGTGCATATCTCTATGCATAAGCTGGGGTTCATGACTATCTAACCCTGCGGGTATATTATATTCTAATTAGCATAACCTTCTCTTATCGTACCAAATACATACCGCTACACTTACAGGATAGTCAATGTATGTATGTGCCTGTCTCACTAAACGCTAGCCATGCATTTCTGTATGCCATACTTTTGCTATTGTATATTACTTATCCTCGCGGCTTTCTATGCTTCTTATCTTTAAATAGCTGCTTCATGCAAAAGGGCTGTTCTTGACCACCGAGTAAAAGCATCACCGTTCACACTGATACATACTATCCCGATCCCGATCCACTTTCTCCAACAGCAGTGCGATTCATGAAATGTTTGAGTTCTACTAGGGTTAGTATGGGAAGACTAGCTTTCCTATGCGTCTTACATCTTAGCAACCGGGCGCATATAGAGACTGACATTGGGGATGAATTGCTTTGGGAAAAGGATCGCAGTATAGCATTAGTGTGAACGTGGTAGGCAGTTTGGAGGTTCCTATCTTTTCCCTGACATTTCCAATTACTATAATCATGTTCCAACCCCGCTCCAGCAAATAGCCATACAATCAATTCTGAGAATTTAAGTAAAAGTTGCTGGTTTATAGTAAATTATACAACCAAGTGTTATCATAACAAACCAAAAGTCAACGGAAACTTAACATAAATTAATTGTTAAAGAAACAAATACAGAATAGTGTCACAGTAGCCCATTTAAAGATAGAATGTTGATGAGGAAATAATCCATAATTCATATTGAAATAACATTTCTCGAATTCACCAGCCAGTGGCTCCAGGAGGAAACTGAAAAGTAATAAATCCTGAAAATCCCATAAAATAAAGGTGACATAAAGTGCAGCCTGAGAAGCGGGACAGGGACAGGACAACCACGGGTTTGTACTACCACAGTGACGACACACAGGACATTCACACACAGAAAGCCGGGGGGCCGAGAGAAGCTGCTTAACCTTAAGGACTATCACATGAGCAGTAATCATAAGGTGTGGCTACTACGGTGAGCGGCTCATCCGAGTGAAAAGACATAAGATATAAAAATGTAGAACGAACACACGGTCGGACAGCAACTACAGACCTTGGTTGTGTCATTGACTAGGCTGCCACTCTGCAAAAAGGGACAAACCACACGTTGGAGGTCAAAGGTCACGTTTGGCGACAACATCCAACTCCAGTGTCTACATGGCCTATTGTCCGAGGATCACCGAGGTTTAGTCAACAACCTTACCCTTCCCTTTTTTTCAGAAAATTTATTTTTACCTACAAAATTTGTGTGTGTGAAAAGTATTTAATGGTCTCTAAGATACATGTTTTTTTTGTGGATGCAAGAAAAAACGGTTCTTTAATTTTCATTTATTTCCTCCTTTTCCAATTGTCAAATAAACGGCAAATTCACAAATTGTCTGATATAATTTTTCCATGTCAATTGATGGCAAATACTTTGTATATAGGTTGACTAGAGAGATATATCTCAAGGAAACGAACACAAAAATCCCCGGACAACAGGCATGTAGTTAATGCTGTCTACATGTTCAAGTCATTACAATTCACTATATATGTGTGTAAGGTTAATCTTCTACATATTTAAACCATGGTTAGCGTGGAGAGAGTAACATTACGAGAAGAGAGAGACACTGCACGGGCTGACAGCAGAATGTAAACTAGTCGGACAGTATCGGGGTGCGGAGACCTGGGTCAATCACACCCTTAATGATTATATACCCATGTTCAACTGGACACCAATGTTAACATATTCCATATTTCTATATTCTTTATCTTTGTAGCTTTATCTGTAATTACCAAATACAATGTGTAAAAGAAAACTGATTTAGATTAAGGTGAAGAAATTGACTTTTTTTCGTACCACGTACAGCTTTATTTCTGATTTGCCAAGACCCTCTCAGTTCAAAACATTCATTTTCATTTAGGTAAAGAAATGGACTTATTTTTAGTTAGTGCCTAAAAGGTTTAGAAATTTGATTTCGTCTTGAAAATAAGGAGTGGAAGAAGTAGGTTCCAGAAATAGTCACGGTCTTTCGTTTTAACTCAATGTGCACATTTTTAATTCCCCCTCTTATTTTTACTCAGAGTTGTGAGATTGGAAATTCCAGCCGCGCCTCGTGCGTCCCATCCCGTACCCAGGGCATGCAGCGGGAATACCCCACGCCCACCGGTAACCATGGCAACGGGCGCGCTATGCACGTGCACTATGCGCGCGTGTGACTCAACGTGAGAGGGCACGCTCCCGGAATTAGGGGATGGGACGGTCCCTTCACGAGCTCCAATTAACCGTTACTCTTTTTTATCCCAGAGGTTTATCACCCAGCCTAGTCTAGGGAACGTTCTATTCTAAGAATAGGAACATTCTCAAAAACCGGCAAGGAATTTCTACGTTTTTAAAGACTAAGATAATTGTGACTGATTGTTGACAGAAGATTGTACTAAAGGCAGAGAGAGAGAGAGAGACTGTTGTAGAAGTACTTCTCTTATGGGTAAGACGTTCTAGTTTTAACTAAATAGTAATTTTGACCGTTCGCTGCATGCCGTTCTGCGAATCTCAAAATTTGAATTGACTCATTGGCAAATCTAACATTTAAGATTTCCACTCGCATATTATAATTCTTTGACAAAATAATATGCAGCAGAAAAATGATATATTATTCACCACGGACAGAAGTGACTCATAGTATGTGGCAATAGGAGAGTTAGACGGACATTTCCTCTTTTTTTCAACCTCACTTTTTTTTTCGCTATAAACTCGTTTAGGCTGTGGCTAACTCACCTTGGATGTACCATCGACGTTGTGTTCGTTTTGTAGCAGCAGCGTTGCAGCCTTAATGTCGTCTTTTTTAGCGGCGATGTGGAGTGCGGGCAGGCGAACCTTGCCTC
Organism: Lepidonotus clava; assembly: GCA_936440205.1. Classification (NCBI taxonomy): domain Eukaryota; kingdom Metazoa; phylum Annelida; class Polychaeta; order Phyllodocida; family Polynoidae; genus Lepidonotus; species Lepidonotus clava. The sequence goes on from OW387135.1 coordinate 31,216,974, forward strand.
GCGTGTCGTTCTCCAGCAGAACCGCCACCACTTTGTCGTGTCCTTGCTGCAACGCCACTGCCAGAGGAGTGAATCCATCCTGCAATCAAAGCAAAATGTAGATATTTGTTTTAAGATTTATTTAATATAATTTTAGGACATATCATCCATGATTACTGGTTTTGAAATGTAGACTTAATTTTGGCGTTCATGATGCTCTTACTGCATCTTGTTTCATCGTGGAATTCGTTTTGAATAGGAAAATGTAATTCCTTGGATATGTATGTGATGACAAGGGGAAAGATACTGATTTAACTGTATACATTTAAGTTCTTAACTATTAGCTGGATGCGTATTTACGAGAGGATTACAATCTCTGCATGATAAACATTGTGATGCTGGTACAATTAACCTTTTAGTATGAACTATGGTGCCCTTTTGTTACTACATGGATCCAAGTACAATTCTTTATGCTAGATCCATTAGAGCGCTAGGCCTCGCCCCACCCAATAAACCTCGGTGATTATGTGGGGTGGCGGCTGAAAGGCTGGGGTTGTGAAGGTGGGGCCGGTGCCCTTTAGTTTAGTGGGATTGATCTTACCTCTGTGGCCAAGCTCTGGCTTGCCCCGTTAGCCAGAAGAAACTTGACCACCTCGGAGTGGTTCTCCTGTGCGGCCATATACAAGGGGGTGAACCCATTCTGAAACAGAAAACATGCATTGGTTTTATTCTGAATGAGGGAAATCGAAGATAAAATTTATATTTTTTAACTATATAAAACTTCATTCTTAATCAGTTGATGAAAGAACACATGAAGTGTTTGTGTATTTGACTTCCTCATTAATAATTTTCGATACCGACGATTAATTCCGCCCCCCCCCCCACCTAGGTTGGTGAACTTTAACAGCAAATTATCAACTTTAAGTGTCTCATCGCTCGAAATATTAAGTCTTTTATTGCAATAATAGGTATTTTCTACTGATACACACATTTATACCTAGACAGGTGTCGTATTACATGTTCTAAAGTATAGATTTACATGGAAAATTAGGGTAAGTGGTAAGGTAAAGTCTGTGTGCCCCACAAAGATCAACTTACCTGTGATTGGACATTGACTTTGGCCCCCTGTTGCACCAGAATCTTGACAATTTCCTCCTGTCCAGCTAGGGAGGCTATGTGAAGGGCTGTGTTTCCTTTCTGTAAGACAAAAATAAACACATTTCCTTTAGCATATGGGAATCCACCGCATATTTCGAATATTGCAATCCTCTGAAACACTTCATCAACATTCTAATGACAAATGAGGATGTTTCTATATAATCACTATTTTGCGAATCACGATTTTCTTTTGTTTTGAAAAAATATATATTGCAAATGATCTTTCCCTGGATCCTACATACTGATATCATGTGCCTAAACAAAATACTTATAAACATGGTTTCTCGACGTCCGGTCCCTCTCAAGTTTTTATCTAATCTCAGTAAAAATCTGCTTTTGGATGGCATGTCTGTAGTTTCCAGACACGTGTAACTCCCCAAAAAGTGGCGGCCATGGGGCGCACCTGTAGCCAGCATGTGGTACGGGGCGCGGGCGGCAGGTGGCGCCAGTGACGCACGTCTCAGATAGGGGCGGACCGATCAGTTATAGCGCGCATATACAGATAAAACTGCTGAGTGGGACTCTAGGCTAACATATTGCCAATGGTTAGATGCTTTAATCTGAACAATTTAGTTTATATGTACTTAGTTAATTTGCATCCTAGAATAGATATCATACGATAATGTACCTAACAATGATTTCTGAATCCAAATTAGAGGCTACATTACATCCAGTAGTTTTCATGGTCGCTTCCATTAATTGGCTAAACGCGCTGTTATTAATGTTGTTTAAAAAAGCCTTTAAAATTTTGTAAAGAAAAGTATTGCTTATCTTAATGCTGCTTCTATCCCAAATGGGTAAGGGTCCCAGTAGACTTTGATCGGTATGTATTTTGGTTAGGGAAGTATGCGGCATCATGACAGAAGCATCATGTTAGGAGCGTTAAACACAAATGGGCTACTTGGGCTATTTGGACCATTCTAGAGCTATGGCTCAGAGGGCTGTTTCCCTGTCTTCAACAGGACCATGCCGGCTGTTTTAGGACACAGATGTGAGTGATAAAACCGCTCGGCTGAAGGCTTACATGCACTTGTACTTTTTGCTTTTATTCCCAACTAAAAAGACCTTTTAGTGGTCTACCCAGTTAAACTGATTTTATTTATAAAACAAAGGGACTCTTGTTATTTATGAAACAAGATCACTCTGACTTTAAATACAGATGACTGAGGCGCCGGACACATCCATAAACAAAGCCATTTATCTCAAATTCCCCTTTTTTCAGTTCTTCAAAGTTGACTCCGTCAAACCTGGCCTCGACGTTTTTGAAACAACAATTTTTTTTTACGTTGACACTTTTTTTCACGCCCAGAAGACAGCCTCATGTGGTAGTCCTTTTGTTTATCATGACCGATTTGTCTTCAGACAAAGCTTTTACAATCAAAACCAAAACGATGTAAAAACGTTTAAGAACGTTGGGAACCGAAAGCTGACCAAAAATTTGTCATAACACTTTCCCCCAACTTCTTAGCCTACATTTTTAATCTCTGACCCCTCTAGTCGTCCATGCGATCATCCCACGGTATTGAAGGAAAACCTCTTGTGATGTATGCTATACTACGTCTTTGATGAAATACCTCACACACTATAACATTATCAATACCCAAAAACGTGACGGGTATAACGACAACTAACCCGGTGACCCCCGGCCCCAGTCGGGACATACACGACCCTAAGGCCACGGCGTGGCCCCTATCATGTCCCCCAAAAGATTTTTGTTATGTGCTGATGATGATAATAACAAACTACATAACGACATGTACATGCCTTCTCCCGGTCTAATGGCCTATTGACCAACATCCCCGCCCACCCGCAGGGGCCCCGGCGTCGTCAGGAGCGCTACCGTAAAACCCCTAATATAAACCACTGCGAGTTGATATCAGAAAAAAGAGCTTATTTTCGGGCCTCAATTAGGGTTTTCTACATCATTTGACACTATGTACTTCTGAAAAAAAAATTGAAAAAAAAGTAGGCAAATGATACCTCAAAGGTTAGGGTGCGGTTTAATTGAATTAGAGGTTTTACGGTAAACGTAATGGGGTTTATTGGGCAGCAGGGGTGGCCCTGAATGGGGTTTATTGGGCAGCTGGGGTGGCCTCGACTCGAGTAGTGAGGACTTTGTCTCTGGTGGCCGTGAAATAAAGCAGAACTCCAAAAGGGGGAAAACATGACAGCCTGAGGGCCAGGAGTTTAATTCAGGAAAGAAAACACCACCCTATTCCACTTGGCCTAGAATCACTACTTGGGCTCTACTGAAGTGTTTTTCCTATAATTATTCCTAAGGCTAAGGGGGTGGAAGTTCAGAAAAACAGATCGTATATACAAGCAGGTTACAATGAAAAAAGTAATAGTATAAATTATATTTACCTTAGTTGCAGCGTCTACATTGGCCCCTCGATTCAAAAGTTCCGTGACAATGTTCACATGCCCTTCTTTAGACGCAAGGTGGAGAGCATTCAGTCCATTCTGGAGAGGAAGAACAAAAAGGGTCGACATTAGTTGATGGTAGAACAAAAAGTCTCAAAACAGAGGCAGTTACAGATCTAACGTAAATATGACATCATGGGGGTAATGGTGCGAGGTGAAAAAAGGGTAAAGGTTTTGCGTGTATCACAATATTTATAGACAATGTTCTTCTGTGTATTGTACTTAATTTCTTATAAAAGCTAATTCCCTGTGTGATATTATCATAATTATGAGCCCCATCATGGTGTCTGTCAGTGTGTAATAAGCCTGTGTGGTCCAGTAATTAGGGGGTGGGTTACACCGACCCGGTTATCTGTACACATCATGTGTTGTGAGAAGTATCATCATTATAGGCCCTGTGTGGTCGTCACATGCTGTAACTCTGGAACAGCTCAGGGGCTACACGAGTCACTCTAACCAAAACCTCGTGTCTCACTACCAACTCTTTGGTGATAATCGGTAATAACTGTCGTGAAATACACTGATCTATTAACCACCCAATTATCCCAAAAAAGAATCTCAAAGTTGGGTATATGAGTGTCTGTCATTGATTTATAGAGTGGCATTTCTATACGCCCTTCCAGATTAATACGTCTTACCAGCGTGGGGTAGATCTATGGGCTAGGTTCTATCTCAAACCCTTTCAAGGCACAACATCGGGTGGTCGTGATGGTTAAAACACCCCAGGTGACCTCACTAAGTGAAGTTATCAAATGTAATTTGGGGTATACCCACGTATCTCAGTCAGTGGGGACAGGTAAGAAGTAGAAATACCCAGGTTACCGCCTACTCCAACCACTCACATACCTCAACACCTGTCAGCCTACAGACCTCCTCCAGGGCCTGCCCCGCCCAGGGCCTAGAGGTCTATCAACACCTGGGGCTTTGGTCAAGGCTAGCAAATGACCAACCCCACGAGCTGACCAAAATAAAACGACTATTTTGATTTGCAGGTAATTCTAGAGGATGGCGGGGCCGTGAGGTAAATGAGTGTCAGTTTGGGCGTGCGGGTCAGTTTGAGATTATGGGCAAGCCATTAAACTAATCTTAAAAGACAAGTTGTAATTTTATATTTTCTATAATTGGACACTGTCATCCAAACTATACCTTGGTTAACTGTAGCTTCCTTGCAGTTTAATGATAACCTATAGATTAATCAGGTCGGAATATACATATGTGTAGCTGAAAGAATTATTCTATACAGTTTTATAATCTTCATAGTCACGTGGACGTTGCTTAGACCTTTGGATTTCTGGACTTGGACCATGAAGGTAAAATAAATATTTGGTGGACCTTACTGGTATATCATGTATCTGGTTAAGCAAGAGTTGTCACCAAACATAATGGGCAGCGCTTACATACAATATATATACCAAATTGAAAGTGTAACATATGATCCGAACATTATACCAGAGCACGTCGCCCTGAAGTTTGGGTGTTCACACCCCCTCAGAGGTCACTTAGGTAGGTATTTCCCAGTGCCCGAGTTAGTGAGCTGCTCGCCGAGCTGCTCGTGTTTGTGTATAAATAACACCCACGCGCGCCCAATGACTCACAACAGGCAGGGGAGCAGAACGGCCGGGGGTACACAGCGGACCGTACTGCCCGCCCCCCGAGCACAACAACAAACTCATCGGGGGAAAGTCCACCGACCTATTTCAAGATCTGCCCACTACAGACATAATAGAGCACTGTGAAAGTTTATTTGAGTGAGTATATATCACTGAGTTATTCGAACCTAACAGCTTGATGCATTCTTTTATTTATGTCACATTTTTATTAAAAGCTACTGGAAGTGAATACCGGTAGATAATCTACTGCCTTATGATATCCTTTAATTTATAGCACTGAGAACGTTTATTTAAGTGAATATTTTACTGAGTTATTCGGACCTAAAAGATTCAGGCAAATTGTTTTCTCTAGTCCTTTTTCATATTTTTATGAAAAAGCTACTGGCAGTTCCTCTGAATACCAACAGATAATACACTGCCATATCCTTTAATACATCTTGTTTAAAAAGCCACAATATATCATGCCACATCTAACAGGTTTGTTTCCGACACAACAGGAGTCAGGTTGAGTTTTCGTCCTGTGGAGTGAGATAACTTCATACCTACATCTGTTCTTCATTACCATGCCGCCTTTATTTCATTCCTTCTTTTGTTTTATGTTTTAGTAAGGTAGTGATGATAAATTGACAACCATTATAAAATGAGCACATAAGGCCTCTGTCAGAATTTAAACAGCAACACATCGTCTTTCTTATTTTTCACTCCATATTTTCTTAGATCTATGAAGCTTACTTTTACTTCAGTGAATGAAGTGGGACGTGAATGGTTAAGGCCGCTGGTTTCTTGTAATAAACCCAGATATGTGACAGAACACATAGACATCAGTGATTTACTCGACCCTTCCCGTTACCCACATACGACGACTACCCTACATAGATGGGTCACTATGAAGACGGGCGCTAGGGTGGGGATGAAACGGAGGAAGAGAGCGCTTATTTTGCAAAATAGCAGGAAAAAGGTAAAGACAAAAATAAAAAAACAGGGTAAAATGCGTGGTTGGGAGTAAACCCGAGTCGATGTGTCAGCCATGTGTGGAGGTGGACGTGGGTCGACCACCTTCCTGGGTGTGGAGGAAAAAGTCCCCTGAGGGTGTCATCCCCTGGAGGTGGCCCTGGAGGCGGCCTACATACCACCTGTGTACATGGAGGGGGCGGGGTCCGGCCGGGCTAAACGCCCTGATTGTGGCCAATGTGGGTAACTTTTTTGTGTGTCTGCGAGGTGGGGTACACATGGTACCACTCAAACTTTCTTGTCTTTTTCCAAACTTTCTGTTTTTGGAACTTTTCTTACTTTCAGTAGTACACTGATCATGTTACTAACATCGTACGTGAAACCCAATTGAATCAAGTTGCATGGGTGACTTTCAGATTCCTGACTCAAACTGTTTTTGTTCTGGACTAAAAAAGCACATTTTCCACTTGGTGCCCAAAGGCTCATTCTGACCCATTTTTCCATGACCCAGGGCCTAAGTTGCCTGACCTGGTTTAACCCTCATTTTTCCGAACCAGGCTTTATTTGAACCAGCTGGCAACCCGTTCACCTTGCCATTCAAGGATGGTTGAACTGCTAGCTTTCATGTATGTCTCTGTTTTCTTTTTAAATGTATAGTTTCATCATGTATAGCGCCTCAGGCCTCTCATGAGACAAAGTGGTGGCTTTCATCTAAAACAAGATCAAAATGAACAACATTGTAACTTCCAGGCGAAACTGCTCAGGGGGAGGGGTGCAGGGTTTATAATGAGTTTTAACTAACGGATATGAAATCAACTTCTTTCATTTCTTTATTCTTTTGTGACAAACAATTTTGACGCTGGGGTGACTAAAACTAGGTCACCATTATGAGTTGCTCATTGACCTAGTTAATCCCTACTCCAGGCAGTCACTCACAACGACTCGCCCCTCACACGAGTGGTTATCTCTCACTCACGGCGCGCGGATATTTACTCAGCAGCCCCTAGATTCACAGATGAAAGTGAAAGTAATGAGCAGAAACCCCCGCCGAGGGCACCCCAATCCCAAACCCCCTGCCCAAACCCCACTCCCATTACCCACCCCTTCATAAGCTGCCCCTCTCAGACCCCAACCGCAACCCATGCAGCAAACTCTGGATGTTTATTTTACGTGTATTTAGGTGGATTTGTTCCAAGATTAAGACCCCATCTTTGTATAATTCCTAGACACAGATCATACATGTATACAATAATACAAGTCAAATTTAATTGCTTTTCGGTTTGCAGTGTCAGTCCGACTTCTTGGGTTCAAAGAGTCCATTGGCAGTTCATTGTGGATACCAGATATGTGAACACCAAGCTAAACCACTGGACAGCACTAACAGTAAATTTGTTGAGTGCAGAAAGCTTGGTGCCTGGCGTTGTCAGCATGTGTTGTTCATCTGGTCAGTGGGGGGTGTTTACATGTCGCACCCCAGCGTCGGCCCCGGTCTGTGCTGTTAGTGAGAGGGCCTTCTACCCCCTGGTCCATACATGCCCCATCCCCTGCGTGCGTGATTGGCCTGTGATGGACGGACAAATCATTTCTAATTTGCGTCATTAGACTCTGAGGGACTGACCAACAAATCACATCTAAAAGGCGTGATTGGCATCTGAGGGACTGACAAAGTGTGTCTAACTTAGGTGATTGTACTCTGAGGGTCAGACAAATCACGTGCAATATGTGTGATTTGCTTCTGAGGAACTGTCAATCATGTCTAATTTACATGATTGGCTTCTGAGGGACAGAGAAATCACATCTAATCTAGGTGATTGGTATCTGAGGAACTGACAATCATGTACGTACATTAGACATGATTTTCTCATCCCCAGATGGCAACCATGTAGATTATAGACATGTCGTATGGCATTGCCCTTTGAGGGACTGAAAATCACGTCATATAATGTTTGATAGTCATCGACTCTAGTTCATCAACTTGCACCAAACATTAATTTCATGAATACATAAGATAATTTACAACCAAATGCCCTAATATACTTCTAAGATCTCCCAGACTCTAGTGGCTGCCCAGGTCCCGTCTGATCCAGACCAGTAGACCAGTGGTGAGAACGTGTGGGGGAGGCAGATAATGGGTCCCCTGTTCGCAAACCTATACACCCCCGGTGTTCCCGGCCAAGTTATGAAATATTATCACGGTTTTCTTCCCTCCAGATGCTAAACAAAAGCGGCAAGGCTCAAGGACTCCCGAGGCCCTGGATCCCGGCCAGCTCAGGGGGTAGGCCAAAACTCACAGAGCAGCTCGCAGCGACTCGGACCTGCTCGGACTAACTCAGAACTGCTCGTGGCTGCTCAAATGCTTGAAGCTGGTAACCAGGCGCTGGCTGCCAACGCCCCTTTGACCTTTTCTATTTACAGCCCATAGAACACGCTTGTTGGCCGTAATAAACAGCCCACCGCCGCTACAGGAATGTCCAGTGGGTTGTACACGTCATTTACATCTCAAGGTCTAAAAGTAAAACTATTAGGCTACGGCTCCCATTTGGAATTTTCTTTTTAGCTACATATCTTATTGATAGAAATGATGTACTGTGAAGATTCATATTGATATGCAAATACTATAATTTGACACAGTATAGGCGGACAACGAAAAGATGGATCTTCAGACAGAAATAAGTTAAAACACTTTAAGTATGTCTATTACATAATAACCTATGGCATTTTATTCCTTTTCCCAAGCGATCATCTTCAGTTTGCTTAGTTCCTCAGATGGAATAGGCCGTGTAAGGAGAAAACCGGGACAACCTGGGGAAATTTTCCAAGCAGATTTGTAGAGGGAGTAGTTATACATGTAGGTTCATAATCAGCAGTGCTTGGAGAGTGTTTGGACTTTTACTTTGACTGACAGGGCCATCTGCGAGGGATGGGGGTAAGGGGTATTTATCACACAACCCAAGTCTACGCCCATGGTTATACCATGTTTTCCTATCCCATTGAGTCGACACGACTGAGGCAGTTTGTTCATGAAGTCTATGAAGGCTTAAACCGTCATCTTGTAGGTCGATATTTTGGGTGGAAAAAGGTCCCTGTTTATGACCCAATTACATTTTCTTCTGTATCTTACTTTAAGATAAGTCTATCACTTTATTTCTAAAGATTTGGATCATTAGGTTCAAGACTTCTTTCGACTTTGCCTTGATTTTCTGAACCAAAGGTTCAGTACGCTTTATGTTCTGTCAAATTGAAATGTTTATTTCGCACGTTTTTCCGAGTGCTCAACCAAATGTAGGGACTTGACTTCACCACATCCACTCCAAAAACTTTAGTCTTAGAGCATGTCAAACATTGGTTTCCCTTCTTCAGTTGCACTTCCCATCCCAAAGCACTCCCATCATGAAACCTGAGCGCTTATTTACGATTAGGCATCGCCATCTCTCCATTCAGGACATTGCCGACTGGGGGTTACTGGGAACAATATGTGAATGAGTTCTATTTATAGGGGCAGCCACGTTTTGGGTGGTCACAGGGCTGGGAGTTAGATAAGGGCGCCTGGTTTTTGTTTCAGGTAGGTCTCTGTCCGACCAAGGAGACTACAGTCTCCTTGGTCCGACTCACCACTCTCAACGTTGAGATATAGGCCTATCCTTAACATTGAAAGCCCTTTCTGTTTACAATGGAGTTGCAAGAACGCTTTAAAAAGTTCTGAATAGTGGGTCTCTCCTGAGTGTATGTATAGGTAAGAGAACCCAGAGTTTGCTAGAGTCAAAATGTGATGGGATTTATCTACTCCATTAAACTTTTTTTTCTACCAATAACGTTTCATGTTTACATATTTTAAATCTAATCAAATTAGTGTTTACATATTTGACATGCACAGAATACCAGAGAAGAATGTCATGCCGAGGTATATAAACTGTAATGATATCTGCCAGCATTTTCTAGATTATCACAACACATGATCCCATCTGCTATATTCCTCTTTTTCAACGGGCATGTTATGTAACTAGAGAAACAAAAACTTCTAGGTTTATATCTATGGTGTGCCAATCGATTTTTTTTTCTGAAAGCTGTTACGACCGTTCGTTTTCGATTAACGCAGCACACTGATTCAGGCTTTTGGCTTTTACTCTAAAGTCTCGTTCATATTTGCCTCCGCAAGCGTCTGCTCTCTTAGGTAGGCCAGTGGCAAGGCCTACAGAACCCATCAATATCTCCACAGCCCTTGGGTTGGGGAAGAAAAAGGTCCCACGCTATCATGTCAGAAAACATGGCATGTGATGGTTCCAACGTGGTGCAACGGTGACATATCTAGGTCCTGTATACAAGGGCTCTTACAGGGCTTAGGACTCCTACAACCATTTCTCCCTGAGCTCCGGTACTTTACTAGGGACCAAGACCTACTCCGCGAGTACAGTTAAATCCACGAATTCCCAAACATACGGTGCATGTTGTTTTACTATGTGCTATGGAAAACAATAAAAGGTACATTTTCTTCACTTAGGATTTAAACAGTCCTGAGTGGACATGTTTGAACAACTTAAGTTTCCTTTTTCTGGATTTACAGGTTTCCTTCAATATATGTGTTCTTTAGTAATTCTATTTAGGTTGATGAGAGAAAAGAAGTGGTACTTACAGCATTACTAGTGTTGATGTCTGTGCTTCCCTTTAAGTATTCTAAAACTTTCTCCAGGTTGCCGGCCCTGGCTGCCCGCAGGAAACTGGCGTTGCCATCCGTCTGCAAGAAGAAAAGAATAATAAGATTTGATGGAAAAAAATCCAATGAAAAAAACAATCATACTATAGAATATATATATTATCAGTTTGTAAACTGAAGATTGTTTAAAAAAAAAAAAAAAAAGAATTACCATTGGCGTTTACTGGTAGTACCAACAAATACCACAATAATAGCTATGCAGCAATAAGTACAACTACCAAAACACAATTTTCTATTAACTTGCTACAGTGATAACTTTGGGATAGTTTAAAAAAGAAAAAAACAGTTAAAACATAGAAGCCGTTTTCAATATCAAAACAGCTCCTATTACTGTTAGCTTCACGGAACTGATATTCAGCAAACCGTGTTGCTAAACCATCATTTATACGCGTTTCGATATAACATTTACATGTATCCAATGCCACTCTGGGGTGACACTTGATGCCGATTTAGACGTAATAAGCACCTCTCGCCATATCATGGCGATGGTTTGCGTTCACTTTTTGATAGGACAGGAATCCCATCTGGGTACACGAATACATCTGATAGAGATTTGTGTCTCAGCTTGTATGGATTGAGGAATAGACCCGTCTGGACTTCCACCAATGTACAAGAATCTACCTTAAATGACATGATCTGTCATGCAGTCTGTCGGTATTATTTTGGCTGCTAGAACTAATTACCTCGAACTGAGATAAATATAAACTCCCGTGTGTGTTATAAAGACTACTTATAAAGAGCTATCGCATGCCATACACTAATTATTTCCTCTATGCCTTTAATCGTGGAGATATATTTGAGGTATTTGAGATATGCTCTTGGTAGGTAATTCCAAGGCAGGGGGCTTCACAGAAAGATAAGTAGTTCAAGTTAATTACTCATTATTCTATAAAACTTGCTAGTATATTATAGTAAAGGAATACAGAAATAATACTTAATAAATTGCACACCATGTGAATGCACTTGGGAGGCATTTCTTTTGAGCCAGTAAGTAGAAAATGTAGGGCATGATAACAGCCTCATTGTAAGGCTAAGACAAAAACCTCCAGTGCAGTCTCTTAACTGTCAGGAAAGAACTGTCAGGAAACAATAAGTCTGTTGTCTAGGTACACAAGTATAGTACACATATCAGGACTTATTGTTTTTATAGCGTCATATGGGAGCATATCTGGGAAAAGGTACCTATTGCCAATTAATGAGGTCACAAAACCACATGAAACATGGGGAAATGTGTCAGCACTATTCTTATTGTAGAGAATCTACTCTTTCAAATGCTGCAAACCATTTTGAAATATTCCTGATAGAACCTGAGATAAACATGTATGAGCCTCCCCACCTGTTGTACATTGAGAACCCCTTATTCCCAATTGCTGTAGTTACTTCCATGTTATGGAGACTTAAAGTTTCTTATGTTTATCAAGAAATTAAGTTTTCTTATTTCTGAGAATATTAAAAGTGCCATAACTATAGACAGGAGTGCTTGTTCCACTCACTGTTTTCAGTTTTGAGAAGGTAAAAACATTTTCTACATTACCTGTGAAAAAATGTTCTTTTCATTTTTTATATTCTCTTTACTGTAACCATGGTAACTCGCTACCCTTGATTATGCACAGAAATTCTGCTAAAAACATTCCATTTTGATTTTCCCATGATGCATTGCTTATGAAAATTTAGATCTTTTAGTAAGTGTCATGAGAATCTTTAGAAAATTTCATATAAGTCAAAATTTTTCACAAAAATAGTTTTTTCCCATATATTTCATGATTTATGTAACAAAGAGTCAATTTCTGCCAGATACTGCCAGATTTACCCCAAATTGAGCATAATGGCCTATATTGTACATAAGATTGCGAAGGAACTAAATATCGTAGAACGATAAAACAAAGAGCAGAAGAATCCCTGGGTCTTCAGAAACATTATAAAACATAAACTTTAGCTGCATGTTAAGTGATTGCTTCATAATGTGAACAAACCTCCAGAATTAGCAGCCACAGGATGGCCAAAAATGTCATTAGGTACCTTTTCCCAAATATGCTCCCATATGTTATCTTTTCATAGATCAAATCCTAGTCCGTTGAGCTCAAATTTCTAAAACAGCATGACTGACACCTGACTTAAAATCCATTTCATGACATTCTTTGGGTACGACTAAGAGTATATATTTTTTTGGCAACCCAGGAGGGACTGGTGGCCACGTCTCCATGACAACCACGCTGGACGCATCAATCTCCCAGCGGAGGTTGCCATGGAGACGAGAGGGCTGGTACCAGGACGGTGTTTACTAGTATGTAGGGCGGGGCAGGCCGGTTACAACCACCGGGGGGAACCAGCTCCAACATGTTGGGGTCTTCATACTGGAGGTCAGGTATCACTTGTTGTCAAGGATGTGACGTCATGGTGACGTCATATATGCATTAGCGCTACTTCACATCTGATATAAATCTAGCTTATATCGTAAGTCGAACACCATAGTTACAGGCAGAGTCTGGTACCATGCACTTGTGAACATTTATGACTTGAACAAATGCATGCATCTTCCTCCAGAAAGCCTAACATTCATTCTTGAAATGCCATGACGCAAAAAGTACGTGTGACATCTCAAGTTTCAAAACTTCACTTGGTAAATCATAACCAAAAGTATAAATCGATATTGGTCCAACGCAGTATAATTAAAACAAAAAAGAAAAGTACAGCTAGCTAACGCCCCTGGAGGTAAGAGAGAGCAGCTCGAGTTATCAGTGTAGTGTAGGAGGTGTGATGCGAACCCATAACCACGACCAGTCTCGGGTGCGCCAATACATAAACCACGCTAACCCTAAAATACCTGGGCCTACCCGGGGCAGATAACAGACCACAGGGACCACCCCTCCCGTGTAAACCTCTCCGGGCTCCTCCAGCACCCGATTACTGCACCTCATCAGCAAAGATCAAGTGGAAACAGCGGGGGCTTTACATTCCACGCCTAAAGGGCGCAAAAGGCGAGGCGCTCCCAAAGACCTCCAGGGACCTTGATCCACTTTGTTTTGTTTTTCACCTGCAGCTCTTCTGATGTAGGAGTATCAAGGGTGCCAAATAGGAGCCTTTTACTTTTGTTTTACTTGGCAAGAATTTCATGGGTGTCTCATATGAAATGCAGTACCTTTTGGACTTTATCGTAAATGAAGATTACTTGGAGGACAGACGGCGGATGGGATCGGTCATGCTAGGCATTTGTAACTAAAGTAAAAGTCGCCCCGAAACCTTTATCCCGTACGTTTTGCTATTAACATTCCGTATTTTGTATCAGTCAGGGAGGGACGACCTGGGGGTGGCAGCCACGCGAGCTTCTGGCAGATCACCACAACGAGTAGACGTGCACATGTCCCTTTCAAATAACAGGTACCTGGACCTGGAGCTATTCCAACTCTATGTAAAAACCTGTCTACTAATTCACGCTTCGTATAATATTTTCTGTGATGAAGATTTGTAGTTTTTATATCATCAGATGTTTAAATTATAATCGTTGCTGATTATCCAACGGTTTTACCACAATATTAATTCAGTTTCGTATTAAGGAGTCGCTCCCGAAAATGAGGTTCAACTCAAAACTGTTTACATGAAATACCATTTTTACTGGAAACTGCAATGAAAAAGGGTTCGCAGGATTTCTATATAAGTAAAAGATGGCTATGGTAGATGCCCCTGGAGAACTTTATGGGACCACGCTGTTGTATGCTTACAACCATCACTCAGTGCAGCAATAAGAAGAAGCACCCCTTTAAGGGGTTGTGACAACTCTCAAAACAATGTACTGTCATGGGAGTGGCATATTTTTATCAAGACACTAGCCAAGATATCAAAGCAAGCTCGGGATGCCTGGGATACAAGTGAAAGAAGAGAACCAAGAACGGCAGGGAGCTAACTTGACCTTTGATGATTTCCTATAGGATAAGGTCACTGCCAAGGTCATCACGGGGTCATCTCAAGGTCAAACGAGTGGGCAATATGGCCACAGTGGGACTGGTTCCCTTATCAGGAAACCTGCAGACTCGACATGATTTCTGTATCTCTGCCGATTAACCCTGGAGACAGTGTACGGGTCAACGGGTACAAGGTCAAACAGGTGACCTTGGTTCTGTTCTGTTTGTAAATATAGACTCTGGCTTTGGGTATAAAACAGAATCTGTTACAGTAACTCTTTGTTGTCGATGGTGATGCATCTATTGTGTGTGAAAGTGGATTCAACTTATGATTAATTAGATAACGCATTCATAGACCCGAGTAAACTAGTCTGATCTGTTCAGAACTTTAACATCAATTTACCACACATACCAACCACTAGAGAGATACCTTTACATAGATATCAGTGTCAACATCTACCGTACTTTACGACTCTTCATTATTAGCCTAGACTATTCAGCGGTATAACAATTCATAAAAGAAATACGTAATCAACTAATGAACCCAGATGTCTGCAAGGAGATGAGAAGATTCAAAGACGATAGTACGAGTTGCTCAGTCGTTTACGGGTGAGCTGCTCAATCCCCAGACAGCCCACCCCCCCGCCCCCCTGCGGCCCCCGCCCCCTGCCACCCCCTCATACAATGACGGGCACCATGGCAACCATAGTTGGGTGATAATGTTACCATAGCAACCATTGGTAGCACCACAGAGATGACGCTTCTGCCTCCCCCGGCGTCCGCTGTTTCCAGGGAGAGGTGTGATGACTGTAGCGTACATTGATCTAGTCGGGTATTTCATGGTATAAGATTCCAGGTCATCCAATAGGAGAGAACAGTCAGTGTCGAGGTTATTTGATGCTGCGTTATACCCTAAAATTTAGCCATACAAAGAAATAGAGAAGGTTATGAAATATTATATTTCACTTCTTAGATATCAAGAGATCGGTGTAGGCTTCCCTTTCTAATCCGGCTGCTCTCAGTATAGTTATTTTTCTATTTGCCAAACATTAGATTTTTTCCCTCTTATAAACCTACACATTAGGCACTATGACGTCGGAAATAGAATCAATCTATTCTATGGACCATCATTATGGACTAGAGGCCCTTCAGTGCGGCATAATGAGGTCAGAGACAGAGAATTGATTGATGTAGAATGGGATGTTACTACTTTTATTGCCTCTATCCTACATTTGATATATTGAGTGAGCAAGCAGTGAGGGTAACTTGGAGTCAGTCCCTAACAGCAAACAGGTGACCCACCACGCCTCCCCCAGCATGAAACATACCAGACACGACCCTGACCGCAGAGCCTATAATGGCTACTTTTGTTTCCACATGGGGCTATGACAACACGTCACCTACACTGCTAGACTACCCTTACTCTACACAAATAAACGACCAGGGGATGTACAGACTGACAACAGCGCCCACTGGGAGTTCTATCGAACCCACTACAACTGGAGCAAAGCTATCCTTTTCACCATTTAGCCTTGCCTGAATAATAATAGAGCACATAGCAGAATCAACTATTTGTCAAAAACAATAACCTATTTATTTTAACTGCAGTGTGTTTGAAACTTTAAGATATATATGACTGTTGATCTTTTCGTTCAATGTTTGTTCTCTCCCCTATTATCAAGTCTAATACGAGCCTTAGCAATCCTTAGTATACAACTCGACCTATGAGCGACCATTGCCTCTCCACTAAGTTGGGCAGGTCATTTTCCAGGAATTCCAGGAATGACGGCTGCCTCCAGGGCTAAGCCTAAAGCTTACCCAACGCTAGTTGATTACGTAGCAGCACGCTGGACGCTGGACGCTATGGGGTGTTCAATATTATAACCGTCTTAGCGGTCGGACAGTGGTACAAGGCCCAGGGGGACCAAGAGTCAGCACCCAACTCGGTACAGACATGTTTGGGGTTACAGCAGACCTACTGAAGACGTGGTGTCTAGGTTACGCTACATAAAAAGGGCGGCTATCTCAGACTCAGTGTACAGAGATGTGAGATCTAGGCCGGGAGACGCTGCCCTAATCGCACCAGCCAGGTGTAAAACACCTGACCCCATAGATTATACCAACCGCTGACATGGTCGGAGATCCCGGCTCCATGGTAACGCTCCAGGTGTCCCGCCCCCTACCCCCGGCCCCTCCAGTACCCCTCCTCCAGGCACTGGGTCATAGGAGGAACGGCCGGCGCAGTCGTGACCGGCCCTGAAAGATCAGTGGCCGCATCTTGTCCTCACCTGGTGGGAAGCAGATGAGATATGATGGGGTGTGACGGCCTGATCAGTGGAAACTTATCGCCTGTCACCGCCCTGGAGGAGGTGGGGCAGAGCAGGTAAACTAGGACAACTTAGGCTTAGAAAAGGCAAGCTTGGTATAGGCACCCAAAGGGTAAAGCGTTCTCCCGTCTCCAACTCACTGATATTTTTGTCTTTTATAATGAAGATTTCAAGATTATAATAGTTATAGACTAATTCTAAAAACAGCCGTAAATACTGGTCTGATGTACATGACATGTGTATGATTTATGAACCGATGATGATAACGTTCAGGTCTCCAGTGGAACCTTTGATTTATCCTCATTTTGATATGATCGGTTTAAAGCTGGCTTAGAAGAGGGGTGAGTGGCCCAACATCTGAGTAAACGGGAGACAACCCGCGGAGATGGATGGGCGGGGTAGGTCTGCCAGTCCTCGGGGGTAGGTCTATTAGTCCCCGGGGCAGGGTCTGTCAGTCCCCGAGAGTATGTCTATCAGTCCCCGTGGGTAGGTCTGTCAGTCCGTAGGGTAGAACTGTCAGTCCCCAACCCACCCATGGCCGTCACCAGGAGGGGTCAGCCCCAGCCCAGGAGGTCACCCACCCCTCCCCCCACCAACCCCTAATCCACCACCCCACCCAACGAACCTCAATCATAGCAGGGACCAAACAGTCTCTATACAGGGACTTACCCAGGAGGCGAACCGCTTCAACATCTTCAGACCGTGGTCTACATTCACCCCACCAGAGTCCTAGTATCTCCTCCCAGCGGGCGGACCTCTGGATGAGCTGCTCGGGTTGGGGCCTTCAAACTAAAGCCCGGTATATACGTCTCTGTATATCCAGGCCCTAAAGCCCGGGGCCTCCTTTGACCGGCCGATACTGGGGGCAGAAGGTGAACGGGTCAATATCGAATTATACCCCCAGCCCGTAGCATCTCCACAGAAATAACTGGCCGGCCGAGATTCGTGCTGCGCGCTCACCGCCGGCCGGGGTCCGGTTTCAAAACATCGCTTCTGCGTGTCTCTGACGGCTGACGCTAGGGAGAGGCACTACGAATCCCCACCACAGGGTACTATCTGTGGGTTTTTATTCTACAGGGCTGTAGGATGGGATGAGGTATAGCGAGCTAGGGAGGAGATTGTACGCCCCCACGCTGGAGTGTAAGGTGAAGTAATAGATGGGATGTAAGAACGTAAGAAAAGAAAAGAATTGTATGCTATTTACCCTGCCTTACAGATACGTACATCAGATACCAATCATTGGCGATAGAAAGAGCAAATGAGTGGTTTCACATTTCAGCAGAATTCCATCAAATCAAGCTGTTGGATTCTTTGTAAAGAAACAAATAAAACCGGACCATAAAACGCAATCTCTCGGGCGGTGGATAATCCGATTGATTCATTCTGGTTTCCACCTGTTGTTTCGGAGAAGGCTGGCTGGGTGGGCCAGTGGGTCGGCCGTCAGTGTGACAGGTGAGCAGCTCGTGTTTGTAGGAAGCAGGTCATGTCTACAGGGAGCAGCTCGTGTCTACGAGTGAGCAGCTCTTGTCTATGGATGAGTAGCTCGTATCTACAAATGAGCAGCTCGTTTCTACGGGTAAGCAGCTCGAATCTATAGGTGAGCAGTGTGTCTACATTGAAGCAGCTCGTGTCTACATCAGAGCAGCTCATGTCTATATGTAAGCAGCTCATGTCTACAGGCGAGAAGCTCGTAGGCAGCAGCCCGTGTCTATAATTATGTAAGCAGCTCGTGTCTGTAGGGAACAGCATGTGTCTCCAAGGAACAAGTCGACACTGCACCAGCTCTTAACCACAAAGCCTATTCACAGTTGACATTTGGTAAGAGCCCCTAGAGTATCAGTTTTACCTTTTATACCCAGCCATAGCTATTCTTAAAGCTTTTTTCCTGGATAAGAGTTTAACCGTTTGCGCCATACATTAACCATGCATCTGCAAACGTATAGTAATGTTGTCATGTACCTGTTCATGATCAAAGGAGGCCGCCGATCCACTAATTTAGTACTAACTGGCAATATAGATCCATAGGCACTCTAGTGTCTGGACTGGGCGTGCTTTAGGATCGTTATTCACCTCAGACATAAAGAGGTTTGAGAGGTTATAGCATCCCAAGGTTCACGTCTATACCAGGATCTTTTACCACCAGCTTGGCTATTCGAAAAGTTAGAAATAACCTCCTTATTCTTTTGAATTATCAAATTTGAAATTATTTTCATTCTTGTTTGTCTTATCTCAAGGTGCTTTTGACGTGGTTATTTTGTTTTTTCTTTTTTTATAAAATGGCGTTGTGTAGGTTAGGAGCCAGCTGGCCAGAGGTGACGAGGGGGGGAGGGGGAGCAAAACACCGCATGTCAGTAAACAATTCAGATGATTTCGATTAGCCAAGTGCACCCGTACGAGATCAATATCGCAACATTCAACTCGTGACTTCTATAGTCTATGCTATTAACTCTGTAAATATGATAAAATGACAAATATTTAAATTCAAAATCCTCTGAAAATTTACACCAATGTTTTTTTTACTCGTGAACTGTAACGGTTTTGTAATATCTTTTCTCTTTTATCCAACAAAGATTATGTAACAATTAAATCAATTTCCACTTAAACGAATAGAAAAAATGAATTCATTTCGTGTCAGTGAATCATTCATTTCAGTCACTTTTTTTCAATTCTCCATTCGTGTTGTCAGACCAATTCTGTGAACCACCAATACAGAGGTCATTCAATGTGGGAGTCCACATTAGCATCCCATATGTTGGCATGGTGAATCAATACGTGAGGGTCCCGATCTGGGGGTCCAATATTGTTCTATCTCAATGAATCCACCTCAATGGTGAAACCATGCGCTCAATATGCCCTAAAATAGCGATATAAACGATGGAAAGTGAGGGATATACATAAAAGCCATAATCAAAATATGATGACATTGACTCCAATCAAGGTTTGGGCCAATCCTGAGGGAGTATGGTTTAACTGCTTTTTACCAAGACGTAATTAACTGAAAATAATAAAAAGGAAAAAAAGGAAGAAAATATCTATAGTGGATACATTGCACGGCAGCTTTTAACCCTTTGGATGTTCCCTCATAAATTCATAATATCGGACGCCACCTATGCCCACGGCATATATCACAATCAATATCCTGGGACATGGCTGAAGTGAAAACCAATTTACAAAAACAGCGCAGCTCATCATAATGGCTTGCAAAATGTCTATCCAGACCGTACTGCCTCTGACGTGCGATATGTATGCGCATAATATACGCTGCACTGTGATTACTAAGAAGATGGAGAGTAAACCCTCACTTTAAATAAGATATGGTTCTGAGGTTTATGTGTGCATATTTAAAAGGGAAGACAAAATAATTATACAATTTGAAGTGATTCATCATTTTGACAGATATTAATTTTTGCAAAATGATGATTCCTAACAAACGATCCTGCTATTCATTCAACTACGCTTTTCACTTCCATATTCACAGTCAATAATAAATCTGTAGTCTTGAGACCCATGTTGGGCTAACTAAATGATAAGCTCCCGGCTCCAGCGGCAGAGACACATCTGATAATGATTGGGAGGAAATGAAAGCTGAGGCTGGGGCCGTGACTCAGTGTGAGCCCGAACCACCCCCGGCTTGGGGTACAGGGTCCCGAGGGGTCCCGCCCCCGCCAACACATCCACAAATATTTGCTCCACTTTTTTCTGAGGCAGTTCGTTCATAAGTCGGGTGGTACTCATTGCGTAGCAGTGCACGTACATACAGCGGCTATGACTAGGCAAGGGGTAATGAAACTGAAGGGTACAGGGTTTGGTGAAATATTACTATTAGATTCCATGGTTTCAATGTGCTTTTTTTTCTGATTTCATCAGCAATGTTTCATACACATCTTACTTTGGCATTTTGAGATTAAAGAATTTAAGTGGCAAATAGTAAACTTTTACTGAACATAGCGATCGACTACCTACAGTAAAAGACTTGGAAAAGACACGGACAATTTCTCGTGTGCTTATCCAAATTGATTTCAAGATAAAACTGTCGCTCGGTACCTGGAAGCTACCCTCACTTATCCCTGCTTCCCCACCAACCGCTCCTCAGGTACAGAATACCCCTCCCCCCGACGGTCACAAGGTGACCTGGTGGCCCGAGCTACTCACGGGGCAGGTAAGAAATCAATCGTGCCTGACTCCAGTGTCTGTGAGTCGGTAACAAATAGCCCGAGCCGCGAGCAAAACACACACACACACAAAATCATCAGTGGGAACATAGGGCCTGAAAATAGTGGCCGCGGCCTTTGAGGTGATAGGCCGCAACATGTGGCCGTCAGGGGATGAGGGACGACAGTTACCTCCAGTGTAAACCGTGGAGGGGCGGGCAGATGGCTGTGTGAATGTACTGGAGGAGATGTGCTCGTCCCCATACTAACACACTGCTCTTACCACTCACTACCCAGGTTGCTCTAACATAGCCGAGGCCCACTGGCCTTTCTACACTGACTCCCAGATCTCGAGCAGGGGCCGACCTACACTGTGCACTATACATAACCCTCCTCCGGTCGTGGTCGGGCTATACTCGGCCTGCTCAACACCTGTCCGTGTTGTACGGTGAGGTCAGCATCGACCCTGGAGTTTGAACACATATTTACCCGTCAGACAGATGGGTGGGAATGGCTGTACACAATGATAATCCAGGGGACGTGGTAGCTTATAGTGGTACGTGGAGGTATACAGAACCCCACGTAATAATCCTGGTGTTCCTCCTCTACCTTGGTACTCCAAGGTTGTGGTAGGACGCAGGAGGAGGCTGAGGCCAGCAGGACTCAGGAGTAGCCGGCGGTGGGCGCTGCTATACATACGTACCTTTTTGAAGATGTTCCTCATGGCTGTGCCGTCGTAGTTTGTTGCGTGCAGATGAAAAAAAATCCCTAGCTGAACATTCACACCTTACTTATCCCGAGGTGGGTGGTTAGGACATGGAAGGTGCTGGCTGAGCGGAGGAAAAGGGGTGTGGGAGAGGGCGTCAAGGCCTCCTCGGCTGGCTGGTGCTCCGGCGGGTAAGCTACCCCTCCTGTTGCTGCTGTGGCCGCCTCCTACTTGTGCTACTGGAGCCTGGCCTCAACCCCCACTATAACCAACCCAGGAGCCGCCGACGCCAACACCCTCTGGAGTAACGTGCAGGAACCAAGGCCTGCCTGGAGGAACAGGGGGAAATCAGGTAGCCTTCCCCTGCTCCTGTTCACAGCCAATGTAAATCATAAGTCCTGGCTGGCACGTTTCTGTACATGATATCAAGTGGTAGTATGAAGCGCTGGGTACTGCTCCACTTCCTCCAGGGTCCTGTGTTATAACTAATATGAGCTGACAGATCAATGGTCCACATGTCAGTGGCACACAGCCGGCGCCGTCACGCCTCACTGAAGGCTCCAGCTGCTACCAAACACTGAATCTAGGCTGTGTTTGATATCTGAATAGGCCTGTTTTTTAAGATCCACTTAATGTATTGCACTAGAAACGAATGCAGCCCAATCGTTTAGTTTCCAACAGGATAGGAATTTATCTAAATTAGCCATAATTAAACGAAGTAGGCCAAAGTCCCGAGCTAATGTGTTAATATGTCTGTCCTGTGTTTGTGTATCCGACTACAGACTAATTTGTCGAGGAGACCAACACTTGGTGTACACTAAGGAGTGTGTTACGCAGTTCTGAGCAGTTGCTCGTTCTAGAAACGAGCTGCTCCTTCCTCTTGCTGCGAGCAGCAGAGTGGTGCTACCAGAGACCAGAGCGGCTCTCTGCTCCAGGGTGGTGGTGGGTGGTGGGTGGCGGGTGGTAGGAGGAGGGGCAGTGTGATGATGACCACTCTTCCCCTGGCCGTATCCATCTACCTGTCACGCCGCCTACTGGAAGCCTACCTGCCCCACACCTGTCAGCGGCCGACACACTCCGTCAGGCCTCCAGGTGCTGGTGCTGGTGGTAGTGGCAGTGGTGGTGCCGGTGGTTCCAGTGGTGCTGGAGGAAGGTGGTGCCAGTGGTGGGAGCAGCAGTCCAAAGGCCTTGCCTCTGAGCGCTGCCTGACGCAGCCCACATTGCCCCTCGGGTGGTGATTAGGGACAATGCCTTACTCAACGAGCGGCTCGGGAAAATGTCAGGTGTTTGTTTGTTAGCAGCTCGCCCGGCCAGGTGTGCCTGCCGTGCCGACGAGGCGTGGTGGTGGCCCGAGCAGCTCGCCAGGTCAGCTGGGGATAACGAGGGATTCTGGACTGCCCGCGCCCTGGAGGCGTTGTTTACAGTGGCAAGATGTTATAGAACATATTGTATGATTCCTGCCGACGCCCGGCAGCCTCATCTATGGGGAGTGGTAAAATAGTAAATCCGCCTGCACATATATAGAGCTTTGTATGCGGGAACTCTGTTAATTTATTCTGCACCTACTACACGTGCAACGTACATTTGTATAGCCTACCGCCCAGCTTTTAGTCAAAGGTACGCATCACGCTCATGTGTGCATATTATTAAACATTTTACCATTTTTATTGCTGATGTTTTCGAGAATGCTGACGTAGGTTTTGAACAACACCTGCAGCGATTGTCCCTTGTGGCATTAGCGTGTCAACATCGATTAATTCATATA
Organism: Lepidonotus clava; assembly: GCA_936440205.1. Lineage (NCBI taxonomy): Eukaryota > Metazoa > Annelida > Polychaeta > Phyllodocida > Polynoidae > Lepidonotus > Lepidonotus clava. The sequence goes on from OW387135.1 coordinate 31,240,655, forward strand.
TATATTTCGTTTCTATTGAGCTTTAGAATGATATGTTGATACGACAGCCATGTTATCGAAATATGTGTTGTTCCAGCGATACATGGTTGTTATAAGCCAACATGTTTACATCTGGGCCAAAATCTATTCCCGGCTTAGGATGAGGCATTGTATTCAGATAATGTTATTCATGAACCCAGTCTATAGTACTCGGCTTACACAGTGCTGCATGGTACATGGGCCTAAAGGGTCAACGTAGTCAAAAGAGTTAACCAGATTCCCCCCTATATACGTTTTTACTTCTTGGTGGACTATGTGTTAATGAAATAAATGCAGTGTAGTGTCCTATAACATAGCACAATATGAGCATATTTTTAATTGTGTACTTCTTTTTTTAGGTTATACTTAATTCAAGTGTTTTTTTATATCACTATATATAGCGAACAACAATAATCCTGATAGACCATTCTACAGTGCACCTACATGGCGATGTATCCGACAGTAATCAGTAAGATCTCGTTGCAACCTGTTGGCATGTAGCGCCCATACCTCCCACACACTCTACCGTTGGACCACCTCCAGGGAGGCGCTCCTCTAATACGGATCTGTATAAGATACCTCAGCCCTATACCTACCCAGAGGCGTAGACCCTTTGGCATGGCTGTGTGGTGGATTCTTATAACAAGGAAGCTCCCATCTATTACGAAAATACAAATCCCAGGTTGTTAACACTGTATAAATCCAATATCGCCGGCATTGTGATAATGATAAGTAAATTGCCGGCGGTGGTGGTAGTTCCTTGAGTAGGTGCTATCCGCCGGCTACCTCTGGAGTTGGACTGCCGGCGGGGACCAGAGTCATCCCCTTCACACAAGTAGATTACTTCTTTTTCTTTAACATAGATTATTTTTGTTCCTTCTTCAATAGCTTACCTTCTGACATCCAGACACAAGTGGCGGTGTCCTAAAAACTACTTGAAGCAAGGTGTCTTTATGTTTTCTTCATGTTTGAAACAAGAATAATAGATCTTATATGTTATGGTAAGACTGTGGCAATAATCATATATGTAAATTTATTCATAGTATTAGACCCCCTAACCTAAACTGAGGTACATTAATTTAGAGGCCGGTGTGGGTCTAAACTTTAGGGAACACATTTATTTGTCCGTAGACTGCCTACTATGAATATACTATTCAATCTCACACTGTACCCGACAATACAAGAAATTCAAATGCACTGCATACATAATTATACTTTCCGCTGAACCAATTGCGTATCAAATTGAAAAATATTACTGCAATGTACGACTGCGAGCGTTTGATTTAAGCTCGCGTGTTGGAAGCTGCCCCATTCGGTGGACTTGTAGTCTGCCGCTGCTGCAGTGGCCAGCCATGCATTAATATTAAATGAGAACACACAGTACTGCAAACATAGCCCAGCACATCAATCGATACTTCTCAATTAGGACACTATAGTACGACTGCATATCATGCAACAAATGACACCCGTGTGCTAGATAGGAGCTTTATGTATACGTCTGGCTAACTATCAAGCAACACGTTACTAACTCAAACACGGTTTCTTTTAATCAATCTGATAATCTTGAATGTTGAAAGCAAGTTAAGCCCTGAACAAACGCAAATTTAGCTCGTCATGCATTATCTTGAGTACGCTTTCTTATATTCCTCAAATGTCCACCCTTGCATATCGTTGTAGCTTTTGAAAATAGTTTAGTCGCCTTGATAAAATTGCCAAAAACTTGTGCATTTACAAGGAACTTCATTGAAGGTAAGCTAAAGAGTAGGAAACCATTAATATGAGACTGCATATTCAAGGTAATTTGAAACCAGGAAATACAACCTCTCTTAATCCCAACGGCCTTTCTAAACTTGCTCAATTGTGAATAGATAGTCTGAAATGTTTAGGATCTCTAGGGAAAATGTGACCAGCAGACTGGTGGTGGATGACGTAATAGCAGACAGTCTCCGGCTGACCCCTGACCCTGTTTGGGGGGAGGGGGCTGGGGGGTTGTAGTGCTGTCTCGGCATTATGCACGGACATTATGCGGCTATGACATCATGCTGCAGACCTAACACGCTGCTCCACCACCACCCTGGAGGAGGGACCAGTGCTGCCGCCCCGTGGTGGCTACCGAGAGGGTTAGTGAGCTTCTCCTGTAGACCACCAGAGGACACCACCTGCATTTGGCGAGGAAGGTGGTTGACTTGTTGGAGTATACCGGCACCATAAGTGCACTTAGGTCAGAAGGTCTTAGCCAAGAAGTGCGTGTGTGTTTTTTTATATTACCTTAAATCCTCTTAGATTTTTTGTAAACCGTCCGATAAGATGATGATGTGAATTCCGACATTATGCCTTTTGCATGAATTTGAGGATTTGTGTACATAAATCCCGAAATAAATTAAATATCATGAATAGATATGCTCTTTTAATCAAACTATGTGCCATTCATTCGACTGGCACTGGAGTAAGATACAAATGGTAAAAACTTAATGTATTATCGGTTGTGGTTCATCGCCATGTTGAAAACGTGAATAACCTATTCACACGTCCCAAAGCCCCCTTTCCCTATACTTCTTCCGGATTACCATACTTACACCTCGCCGGTACGGACGCCGGTAGGGGGAGCAGCCAAACAGGGAAGTCATTTCAGCACTGTCCGCCGGCCCGGAAGGGGGGCACTCCAGGGTCAGAGGGGTGGCACTGACCACCCAATAAAAAGACGGGAAAATAATTATGTCTCCCCCAATCAGTTCAGCCTTGGGGAGTTAAAATTATATAGGCGGTGAGTATTAGGTACGAGCGGTGAGTATTTGGACTCAGCGGTCAGTACTGGGAGCCGACGCTGTCCGTCTCAGCTCCTTTAGTACTGTCCTCGTCGACCTGCCGGCAGAGCGGGGCGGCCTCCATCTTGGGGCAGTGCACGGCGTCTCCGGTGTAACTCTCCGACCTCAGCAGCTGCTGGCGCGCCCTCCGCAGCCTCCAGCGGGACAGCTGCTGCCGACAGCGCTGCCGGAAGCGCCTCAGCGACGACGACAGGCGGCGGGGCGACGCCTCGGGGGTGCCCACCATACAGTCCTTGTCCTCAGCCGACATCACTGCCGGCAGGATAGGGGGCTGTGCCCATATACTCTTCGCACAGGGACGATTATGTCTTTTTTTTGTGTGTTTTTTTGTTTTTAAATGTTTTTTGTTTTTTTTTAGTTTTTCACTAAAAATCACTCCTCCTCGGTTATCAATGTATTCCCAAGCTGTGCTTAAGGGAACATCCAGTCAAGTTTCTAAAGACTTTAAGAAATGTCTTTAAAAAGTTATTTCCATGCATATGACCTTTCGCCTCGTGTCATTGCATTATCCGAAAACTGATAGTGTGAAAGGTCCGGAGTGGACGAGCTCCGATCGAGATTCACTCCATTCCCGATGTCTGTGTCTGAATGCTCACGAAATATGAACCGTGGAGTTAACTGGTGTTTACGAGCGTTTATCCGACGGCTCAGAATCTTAAATCCACCGTATGTGTTTCTCCAAATCTCTCGTCAAGAACGGGTATAGATAGGTGCAATTGGGGGTTCAATGACGACCTCATCCGATGACAACCAACAACCCCAAGCATGTCCCCGGCCTCCCACCGGCCTTATATATACCCCTCCAGGGCGGGACGCTCGTGGGACGCCATGTATTAGGCCGACCCGATTCCTGGAGTCGGCCTTTGGGGGAGTGGTAACGTGGTCCCCCGCATGGTACCCGCGCCCTTTGCGTGCCGGCGCCCTGGAGGGGTGGGACCGGGCAGGGCGTCTGCACGCGCGCCCATCCCTAGTACTTGTCACTGGAGGACCCAAAGATCAGGGTGGCGTGTCAGGGGTGGACGGAAAGGTCAGGGGCGAACACCGTGGAGGAGGAGAGAAGTGACCCGTTGACTCTGACCTCTTTACTCCAGGAGGGGGCGGATGTAGGTACACATGATGTCACATTGGCGGTTATGTACTTGCATGTTAAACAGTTTGATCTAATTATACCTTTAATGTCCCCATTGAGTGCACATTTAATCATTTAATCACATCTACACCTTTTTTTCCTCATGGGCCATTCAAAAATAATGTCACTTTGTTCGCATATCAAGCTCACTAGAGATATTGCTACTTGACCGAATTATGAGAGTGGTTTCTTCAATTAATACGTAAGAGATCAATGAGGAGCATACAAGTAGAGTTGGATGTTGGGGAGTTGTTACAGATGGCGCCGCTTCTAAGACGCTGAAATTCCAATCGAACCTTTCAAATTAAATTTCTCTCACAAAAATGGTTGGCTGTGTAAACATTCAAAATCAATAACCGACAAAATAAAAAAAACTAAGGATTTCCAAATTGAATTGTAATTAGATTTGTTTCTATGCAAATCAAAAAACAATTGTTACGCATTTCGTCCATTCTTTTTAATCCCCGAATAACGTCAGAGGAAACAGGTGAGGTCTGTCAAAGATACTGAAACGACCTCACCATGCATCTGTTTGAAGCTGGCGTTTACTTGCTTTATCTATTATTTCCGTCAAATACCAGTATGCACTCCTATTGTAAAGACATGGCAGTACACACCGTAACCATCTCGGAAGACCTATCAGTATGTGCATTTAAGGGTATACGTACCCAATTGCACGCATACAGAGCGGAGGGAGTTAACTTAGCATTTCAAATCATTGCTCATCTAACGGTTTCACGCCATAAAATGGTAGTTAATCTATATGGCTATACTACCCGCCCTCTACTTGTTAGGTAACAGGCGTCAACACTGCCAACACTTGACATGGAGCCAGAGTATAACCCCTCTTTGCCTGTATAGTGTTCATTAAGTTACACTTGAGTTTGTGGGTATTTGCCAAATATTGAAGGTGGGCTGTGACGTGTGTATATGAACACAATCATACACAAGAAAGGAATCCTCGCACATAGGCTGGCTTGAATTACATAGAAAGAGAATGACTATCCGAAGCCATGCGTATGGTTGGATGAATAGTAAGTAGTATATGGAATTTGAACACTGAGTATGGTGAACGTGGACGTTTCAGCTGTGTTATAACATTTCAGCAAGAGAGAAATGCTTTAGATTTGCACCAATACGACTATAAAGCCAACAGATCCAATAAATATCTTGGTTATAGCATTTTCATAACCCTGATGTAAAGATCAAGGACGGGGCATGTGATTATCAGCTACATCAAGGTACGCGGGATCCAGATGGCCCTGTGAGTGGCGAGCCTGGCAACACAAGCCGTCTCTAATCTGACGCCTTCATTTACTACAGGGCGCCTGTAGACTCTGTACAACGTCGCCATGGCAACACGACGGCCCAACCCCCCAAAGGGGAAGCTGGTCGGCCGGTAGTGGGCCGCGCTCGGTCCTGATGCCATTACGCAGCCATGTTGACAATTGCTTTAGTGTGCGCCACCAAACGGCCCAGCCACTGCAGGGCCGTTTTTCTAGCAGGGGCCAATATTTGCCCCGCGATGTTAAATGAGGATGGACATCCCCAGTAGCGCTCGGCAGTGGCCTCAACCAGAAACTGACCTGTCCTATACATTGCACCGCTGCTGCCGAATTATATCACCCACATATATAATATCATACATTGAAAGAAGCTCCAACTCGCCGTTTGTCACTTTTCAGACGTTATTATGCAGCCTTCACAAAACTCCATGTGAGTTGAATGGGGTTAGAGGATGGCTGGGTGCTTCGGAACCATTGTGAGCAATGGACAATATGGATATTAACTTTCAGCCAGAACACCAATGACTCTTTTCAGTGGAGTGTTTAATGAGAGGAAAATATGCCCAATCTGCCCAGGCTGCAGCGGCCCCTGGCAGTCAACAGTGTTATTACCGTCGGCGGGGCGAGTAGGCGCTCCCAGAGTAGAAAATAACTCATTGTAAGGACGACTGTGGGCGCACCCCCTTTCCCCTAACGGCATCACACTCACTGCCCACCACCCCGAGGGTCCACTATGATGTATGGCATCCCGTGGGCAGTGTATGGACACAAGCCAGCCTACATCCCTCATCTATCTCAAACTTATTGCCACGGCCTTTTCAGAGCTCACCCTGAGATAGCAATTTGCTCTATATCCGACCACAAATATTGACAGACCTCTCGGTATTGCTTCATCGATGAGAGGCCGATACCGAGATGCTACGTTAGCTCGGGGCGGGCTGGAGACTGCTAGACGCCGGGGTTGGTGGTCTAAATGACTGTATCAATATTAATCAGCAGGCCCGTTGTACGGAATATTGACCGGCCGGCGGGCTGCTTCCAACCTTGGGTCACCCTTGGACTGGACCAGACGGTCTTGGCCGGCGACCAGACAGTATAGAGTGGTGAGGACCCCACCCTTCTACCCCGCCCACCCTTAGTACTGGAGTACCCCATCTATTCCCCAACTCTCCCACCTCCAGTAGGTACGTCCCCCCGCCTCCAGTTCTCCGCAGTTGCCCGCCACCTCCTCCCGTCCCACCGCGCCTGGCTGCGCTCTCATGCGGCACGGATCTCCTCAGAAGATCGATATAATCGATAACCTATCGCTGCTGGCGCCGGGCTGTCTGGGTCCAAATAGAAGCCAGGCCCGGCGCGCGCCCTCCATTCATCAAGCGGCGCCCGGCTTCTGATGTGGACGGCTTCTAATGTCGACGGCTTCTAATACACCCTGCCGGCAGCCATCGATCATGGCCCAACATGGGGGGAGGCCCAGCTCGCCGGTGCGACCCGCCCACGTTTGGTATTTAACAACTGCCATACTCGGCTATTGCTGCCACTCGTCGCCTCTATATGGCCCACGACATCAGTTCTCCTCACACAATATATGGCGGCGCAACTCTCCATCCGACATCTATGGAGGGTCCAGAAACCCATAAATCACCATCATAAATCAAAGCCCCCCTCGCCCAACTTGACATGATCGATATTAATGGTCGAAGCACCGCTGGGTGCCTCAAAGGTATACGGAGGACCGCAGGGGAGGGGTGGTGGATTCTGTACATACCGCCGGCCCGGTTTGCACTAGCTATGTACACGCGACAAATATGTCATGGAGATTGATAATATGAAGGTATTGCCACCAGTGCGATGGAGTGTAAATAAGGGCTAAACATTGTGGTTTTCAACGCATGCCGTCCGCGTTTCATGCACGCATGTTGGGTAAAGAGGGCGGGCCTGGGGCTTCAGTGCCTTTACGTAATTACCCCTGCACGCTCGTGCGCCCCGACAACCGAAAACCCTACACGGCCCAGATTCAACATATTTAATGACGGCAGTTCGTGTGGCCTATTAGTTGCAGCACATCATGCTGGGCGGAACCAAATCATTGTAGACGGACTTTTTAGGCTCGGTCCAATCGATACGTCTTTGGAATAATTGATGTGGTTATGGCGGTGAATTATGCAGCAGGCCGTCTGCCAGGGGAGGCCAATTGGTTAGATTAGATGGCGTACTAATGGTTAGATTTATTAGATGGCGTACTAATGGGAGCTCGCTCGGGGAACACATAGATTAGACATGGGCCAGGTAGAGATGGAGTGCACTGGGCTTGTTTGTGCCGTAGCAGAGGTCGATGTATAGTACGGATGATGAAGAGGTGGGTTCAGGTAGGCCTAACCTTAACTAGAGGTCGTTCTCTGGTCTGCTTACCTAACCAAACAAGGTCATTCTTTAGGGAACGTGTACATGCATGATTTGGCATGATGCGACAGGAAGGAAGATGGTATTTTGGTAGGATCTTCTATGGTGTCCAGAATAATATTTCACAAAACAGTATTTAATATCTAATATTATACTTGTTTTTAACCACGGTACAAAACTGAAACATGAAAAGTCAATTACTATACGAATGTAGTTTCGATAAAGTTCGCCGAAAGTATGTGATGGTATCAATTGTACTGAATTTTTACACATTCTATTCCATTTTTGTTCGAGTGCTTTTTTTTTCCCAAACAGGGACCGGTAGCTGCTGTTTCTTTCACAACATTTCTCCATTTTCCTTTACAGCTTTGCACCTGGGGGACGTCACCCATCCCCACCCCAGGTGACCCTCCTCAGTCCATAAGCCCTATGCCGTAACCGCTCGTGCAGCTAATCCACCCCTACCTTTGTCACACCGGTAAATAGCAAACGGCCATCCCTCTGAGCACTATTATATAGCCTCCAGGGCAAACAATGCCTTCAAACGGGGGCGGACAAAGGCCGGCCACGGGTGGGGAGCGGCAACCTGTAGGCCTGCTGACAAATAGACTTAAAGAGGAGGCTGGGCTCGGAAACTGAGGCGGTGACGTTGTGTAGTGGGTGGGAGGTGGGTAGGTATGTGCGCGCGAAAAGCCTATATTCCACTAGGCGGTTTTTTACTATCTAGAATTTGTCATTATCTGGTTTGTTATTTGAAAAACTAAAGGAGCCCTTGTATGTTACATACCATTAGGAAAGGACTATTAAATCCTTTCTCATAATGTATAACATCTGTATATTTAATCCTTATTGCCACTGGCTATTTCTGAAATCGTGAGTAAAATCGCGAAGTGGAATACAGCCTAGAAGGTAGGGGATGGTTTGATTGGAGTGTGGGGGTATTGGGTGGGAGGGTGGGAGAACAGGGTGGGAGAGGGCTGCCGGACAATAACATGGTCACGGCTGTCACGACGATTACCCCCTTCTGACCGTGGATGGCCCGCGCCCCATTTGTCGTGGTAGGGGGCGGGGCGGGCCGTGGTCGGCGACCTGCTCTTTGAGGGCGACATGTGTTGGCTTTCACATGGCCCCATAGTAATAGCAGGGGACTGCAGGACAGGTGCGAACAGATTGTGACAGGGGTATTGCTGATGTAATAAAGTGAGAACCAGGGTAATCATGAAAGCATTTGTACTTATTAGATGTTCATGTATGAAAGTGCAGTTTGATTACCATAATATAATTGATATGTTGGGGTATACCGGTTAGCATATATATGTATGTTTTTTTGTCACATGGAATCCCAAAACCCGTCTGTAAGCATATATTTGTTATATTTTAGGCTAGGTCGCACCTGCTATTCACTCTCTTTCATTGTCTCAGATGGTTATTTCCTAGCTTAGGCAGAAAAGAATCATGGGTTAGGCTGGCCCTATTATGCGCCAAGCAATCTAATTGACATACTCGGGTCAACTGACCTATGACGTATACATGTGATTGGTCCATGGACTAGAGGCTGAATGGGGGCAGTTAGTGTGGGTGTGAACAAACTGGGTCACACACATCACACACCCCATAAACCCGTCACACATTCTACTCCTACCCATCATTATTACACCCATATTACGGTGATATACGATGTCATATACACAACCCACCAACCCATGAATAACAATAGCCGCAAAAATTGCCCCACAGATGGATGAAACCACTTCACTCTGCATAATGGCATTGTTTGATCTAGCTCCCCGCAGTGGCCCACCAGGAGCTGATCTAATATCTAATTCGTCCCATACATATTAACACCCTGGAGGAGCTCCATGTTTGGTAAGCATGTGAGTCAGGTTCTGCTGCAGACATGACATCACCCCCCCCCCCCCCCTCAGCCTGTCACCGGCAGGCAGTCTGGATCCTGTCATCTTGGGCCCAAGATGGCGCGCGGGAAACTGAGTGGAGAATTGTCGTCTGCTATCTGGACAAACATCGGACCGACGTTGGTGACCGTCAGTGACCAGGGGTCAGTCAAATTCCCCTCGCTGTCCATCAACCCGTACCCCTCGTGTATCCCCCTACTTCCGTGTGACCGTTGCCATGACGACAAGGTCCTAGGCGACCTAATTAGTCATCCCAGCATGCACCTTGCTCCGCCGAACTGGTTCCAGTCGCATGCTGAGACCGTGGCAATAGCCAGAAAGCAATAATAATGAAATTGTCGTAATGAAATAATGGAGTATTTAAGTCAATTAGTGTCCCGGGGTACAGTTGTGACCTTGACACCTCGACATCTGGGGGTACGCCCGGCTCGAAGGGTCAAGGTCATAGCCATTTTCCTTTTGTATTTTTTGGGGGGATATTGCACGTGACCTTCTAATCGGATTATAAGATGAACAGCAAAAAATTACCAGTTTCATTTTTCAAACACTCAATTACAAAAAGAAATATCAATAAGAGCCATATTGTGTGGCTAAAATGGTTTTGGCAAAATTACTATATAGACTCTTTTGGTATGCTGTCGCTCCAAACTTGGGCAGCACGATAGAACGACTGATGCACAACTCTTTGATACCTCAAGTCCAATGAAACGAATGTGATCAGAATATAAATCGAATTGATTAGACTTACACTCTAGATTGTCAAGTCTATCAAAGTATGGTGATCGAATTATTCTCAGATTTACCCGCATGACTAATTCAAATAACCGTTCGTGTCAATCGCCTTGATCCCTGGGGGGCAGGCTTAGTTTGGACGGTTAGGGGTGGAGGCCCGGAGGTGGGCTTGTAGGGATCAACCCCCTCCCCCCTCCCCCCTCCCACAGACCCAGACATTAATCCTCAGCAATACTCGTCCCCCAGACAACACAGGCTCAGACAATAATAGGCCAATTGAACGGGGACGACTCCTGAGACAAGCCTGGATCACCCTGGAGAATGTTCAAATTAAATGCCCACTGCCTGCCGTACCCCCTGCTTGGATCCTCCTGCGTTGGGGGAGGGGTCCCACATTATCATAGTGAGCTGATGATTCACCCTGGTGAGTGGGGCGGTGGGGTGGTAGGCGTGCACGGGGCGCTGGTGTGTCAGTTTGGGGAATTTTGGTTTCCCCTACAAATTTTAGTTCATATTGAAAATCACGTTGCATAATTAAACATTGATTAAATCTATTGTTCCAAATATAAAGGAGGCTGGTTGCTTCTTGATTCTTTTGTGCTTTTTAAAAATTTGATTTATATCGTTTTTTTATTTTATACATTTTTAAAAAAATTAGAATCAATCTTCTACCAAGTACCATGATAGAGGATGCAGGGGAAGCGCATAACATTATAGGCACCTATAGGCAACATGTCAAAGGAGGCCAGCGAGCGAGGATAATGATATCGATTCTGTCTGGATCTGCGCTTCAAAGAATAGGATAGCGTTTTTGTTTTTTTGAGGGTCCATTCTCTCTCTCGGCAAAGCTAGATTTTACAATGGTGCTTACCATGTAGCAAGTCATGAAAAAGTGTTTAATGGTATAGAAATAACTTAGCGATGACGTTGATGTATAAATGCATTAAAACGAATGACAAATGGATAAGAGGACAGTAGAAGGAATTAGGATACCATTAAGGCTTGTAATCAATATTCGGTTTGTTAGGGATTGGTCACCCATGATACAGGTGTGTGAATCACCTCCCCGTCATCCCTCCCCAGACCTGCCCCGCCCACCTTCTCTCCTGTAGCCTCTTACTACAGATGCACTCAGGCGACGTCAATCCCCAGTAACAAGTGCAGCAGCAGCCTAGACGACCGACCTGCTTATGTTTACACTGAAAACGGCTATGCACCAGCTTGGCCTGTATACATAATACTCGGTAATACCTGTCGATCAACAAGGATCCCAGGGTTCTACCAGCAGGCCTGTTTATTATTAAATACGGCGGGGAATGAATCACTCATCAGTACGCCGACTGGTCCCGGCCCCCCGCATTATGATTCCCACTCCGACTTGGCTACATGACATTACCATAGAAATTGGCGCTTTTTGTTTTCCCGCCTCTGGTCGCCGGGCCATGGCATTCCTGCCTGTCAACCCCCTTACCACCAGGCTTAAGACCTGGTCCATGACCTGGGCTAAGGCCCCAGCAGGTGGGTGGGAGGTAACCTTAGGTGTTTCTACTTACCAATGCAGGCGACTGGTGTGGGGTTTGCTGGGCGAGGGCGGCTGGTCGGTGTTGCAGGGAGACGGCGGCGGCGGCGGCAGCGTTCTGCGCCGGCTCGCCGCCTACGTCTGCCCGCAATTCCTTCATCACAGCGGTATCCGCCATTGCTGGCGCCTCGCCTCCTGTGTCTTGCCGGTGACCTTGGCTTGTCTCGGAGCGCCCTGGAGGGGACGCTCTTGGCTACAGTGTCCGGGGGGTCAGTAGTGGCCGGACATGGGTGAGTAGTGGGTTGCTACTAGCAAGGGGAGAACTCCAAGCGAACGGCAAACTGCTGCTGCTAGTGCTGATGTCGCCGTCGGCCACTGAGGCTGCTGCTGCTACTCGGCTTCTCTCCCGCGACGAAACAATGCTCCCTCCAGTAGTGGTGGGCGTGTGTGTGTGTGCTTGTGTGCTAATGTCTATTAGACAGCTCGCTGCGCTAAAATAACTCTGCGGCGACTGCCGTCCAACTCCTGCTGTTCTTCGGCCAGTCGTCGGCTCGAGATTCCTCCTCTCCTATAGCCCCTAGTGATGAATTCACCAGTGTCGAAAGTCGGGCTCCGCTCTTTTCCCGGGCGGAGAGTAGTGAACGCGCGACTGCCCCTGTCTACTGCATTCTGTCCTCTCTCCGTCTGCCAGCAGCAGCAGCGGCGCTTTTCGATGCGGCTGGCGGCGGTGGTGGTGGCGGTGGGCCACAACCCCCTCCCCATGAGACCCACCCTCCCTCCAGCCACCCGCCCGCCGCACGAAGCAGCAGCAGCAGCAGCCGGCCGATTATGCTGATAGCAGTAATATATTCGCTCAGCCCCGGATCACCCGATCCGTCCACTGCAGATGTGGCTACAACAATTGTCTTTTCCCCGCTGCAGCAGATGCTGATGACAGTTGTCGACCTGTCTGCAGGACGATCAGAAAATGAGTAAACGAGCGGGATGGGGGATTACACAGCGGAGAAGGCCGCCTCCGCTGTGTTTGTTATTAAACGTACGCCCGCGGGGGGAGAGTGGAGGTGGAGGTGGGGATTTAAAGCCGCCATTAGTTGAGTCTACGCCAGCAGTGCTAGCCGCAGCAGCAGCCAGCCGATGGCGCAGCACGGTGCAGCAGTAGTAGAGGCAGCTGGGTGGGATTAGACGCAGGCAATGGCTGCAGTCAATGCGGCTAGAGTACAGGCCTGCCGTTATAGCGCCGACTGCTGACACTCCGAGTTCTATCATCACAGACTCACAGACGCACCACGCCCCCCAAAACACAGCGCACTGTGATAACCATGTGGGTATCAATAATGAACAGTGGCCACACCACACCCTGTATTCAGCCGGCTCCACGCCTCAGTGCCGCCACCCTCCCCGCCGGCCGGCCGGCGGGCTGCACCATCCCACCCATTGAGCTGTCAGTTGGGGGATGCCAGCTTTTATTAGTGAAAAGGGACTCATCTGCCCGGACCCTGTGGTCACTTTATGGTCAATGCCCCACGGCAAAAACAAGTCTGACCTCCGACCCCCTTCCCCTCTGACCCACCCCCACCCACCCCCTTGTGGTATAGTCCCTCTGTTTGCATTGAATTCTCCTTTCTCCTGGTCCGGCCCGGACCGCAGTGGAACTCTCGCTCCCTGGAGGAGCAGGAGTATTGATCCGGCGGCTATAAATTAACATACTATTTCCATAGAAACGGGGCGGAAGCTCTGGGGCTGCCTCTATAGAGCGGTGGTGGCACAGTGTATAACGTAAGGCGCGTGGCACTGACCCTCGTCTAGGTTATACAATAGGCGTACTGTGGGACGGGGTCATGACCCCAGGTCAGTAGACATAAGCCCCTGATCCCTTCCTGCTAGCGGCACGTGCTTGACAATAGGGGGAGGACGTGAGCAACGATGGACAGGGGCAAAACATGCACTAATTACTGCAATTAATTGCATTTATTGAGCACATAATTAGCTGTCCTCTTTTTGACCGTCAAATGATCATCCAGCCCACGGACTGTTTCGAAACTGTAATCCTTCTTCTGAAATATCTAATATTACAATCGATATTTCATATCTCATATAAAGTCCTCTATGTATATGGCATGTACATGGTTAGAGCAGTATATACGTATACTTGCAGCTTACGGATTAACGCCCCTTAACTATGCAGACAGACAAATGATCCTATTGTTTTTAGCCCAAATCAATAGTCTAGACGCCATTAGCAACCTAATCTCATCCTGATGAGGCGGGTTTCACCAGAGTTCAAGGACGACCCTATTCCATCACAATAGTTACTCCTGCAGTTTATAGGAGGGTAAGATCTTGATTTTCTGTGTATATCCTCATGTCAGATATTATTTTAATAACCTCACGTCAACTGCAGAATTACTAAATGCAGCCAGTTTCTAAGAACGGCGTATGCCTGCTTTAGTGTCATGAGTGGTGCGCTTGTGTGAATGCATTAAATTATGGCCTGCAGCCGACGCATTATTCTTTTAAGCTCTTTTAATGCTTGACAAATAATGAAAACAGCATGGTTTCCATATGAAATTACAACTCATCGTAATAACATATCGCAGAGGCCACCGTTCAATAAATATTTCTGGCCAACAGTTCTTTCGGCTGGAAGCTGTAGGTGGTATTTGCGGCACGTAATCTATGAGAGAACACTGAGCCTGGTGGGAAGGACACAATGTGCGGGTGGTTCCGGCCCGGCTGGGGCGACTAAACCCCCTGTCGTCTAGCCCTTCCTGCGTCCTCCGTCTACTGAATGGAAAACTTCCGTCAGTGGATTCGGTTCTTTGTTTGCTGCGAAATATTGTTGCTTTTGTTTATGTTTACTGTGAACTATGATAAGGCTATTTACTGAAATTGTAATTGCCTTTATTTTGATGTGTCATTATATGCATACAACTAATTACGTATTATTTATCATATTTTTTATGTGTATGATATAACACCCACGAGGAAACTATATCAGTGGTTAAATGTGTCAGAAACGGACCGAATATATCACCAATAAACTACAACAGAATTACAATTAATTGTCCATTAAGTGTGACCATAACCATGAAAATCCATTTCAAGACATTCGATTGGAAGTGTACTGCTTTGAACAGGGCATCACGGATAAACATGTAGGTTTCCTAAACTGCGCACTAGTCTCAATTTGCTAATACTCCCTTTGATATACGTGCATTACGGCGGCTGGTACACGTATCGGTAATATGGCGGCCGCCAGGAATGGCTTTTCAATATTCTGCGCCGGTGTGTAATGTAATCATGGTGTATACGGGATGGCTGCTGTACGAGTTTCGCCGGGAGTGCCGGCACCAGGCGGTAGGGGCGGCAGACGGAGGAGGGGGCCTGCGTCAATTGCCCCTCGCATTATACTACTCAGGCCGGCGGGGAGGTAATGGTGGGGCCCGACCACCCCGCTGCGTCACCTGCTGGAGGCTCCTCCAGGGCCGGGCGGCAGACACATACATCAGCCGCCCGGAGACGGTGGCGCCATGCATCCCCGCATGGCAAAGAGGCCTCCTCCAGATCCATTGCAGTTTTGTTGTTCTATTTTTTGTTCCTTTGTGTAACTGTAAGGCAATGTCTTTCTTTTTAGTTTTGTAATAAAGCATTGGCTCTTAAACACCAGACAGGAAAACTTGGATGTCTTATATTATCCCTAGTACCGAGCACACTTCAGTACAATTAACACTCTGAGTTATGTGCCCAGTGTCCTAAGGGTTAATTATCGGGCTTGGGTGATAAGTGGGATTTAGAAAGTTTAAGCTATAATCGACCAACCACTCAGGGACGCCCAGCACGCACAGTCTACTCCCCCACTCCCCTAAAACTGCACCAGTCAGCAAAACTTTTGGAGCAGCTCGCGGAGGGAATCAGTGAGCTGCTCGGGGATAAAACCGACTATTCTGCTCTGCATGTTCAGACTAAAGCAAACATCTGTCGATTAGAGCCTCAGTCCCCACGGCTTGTTCCAGCTCTTTGGGCCTGTCACGGTCTGGCCTCTAGTTGCTCCCAAAGCCTATAGATGGCGACACGGTTGTGTCAGTGAGTGGTCACGTGAACACAGCGAGCTGCTCGTCATTGAACTGGCCTTCTCATTACACCAAGGGCACAGAATAGTCCAGCCCGAGCAGCCCCATTAGTGTCTATTTGTAGCCTGGACACGACCAGCTGAAACCAGGCCAAATAAGTGGATAGTCATCTGTGGTCTCGGCAGAACTATTTAGATTAGGCTAAGAAAATTTGCTACATTCTTTTGTACCGGTTAATTATAAGTGATGTCAAAAGTGCCCGTATATGTTACAGCCTAGCCATATGAATACAGTAAGATGTTATTTCTTATATATGGTTATTTGTACAAGGCAGATCCTTTTACATAAGCATAAGATATCTATTTGCGAAAGTTGTTGAAACTGAATGAGAAAGACACAATTATAATGTATTTCAAGCTCTGTCCTTGTCCCTCACCTGAGCAATCAGATAAGCTTCACCTCACCTGTCCCTCGTCACCAAGGTAACGTGATAACCAAGGGAGTCATATTACATAAGCAATCAACTGGGCGGGGGAATAGGAGGAACGATGGGGCACTAGTTTCAAAACAATATTTTCGACTTTTACAAATAGATTTTAGAGCTACTGGTCACAGTCATAATAAGTCGGAGGCTTTAATTTCAATTGATACGGACGATAATTCAAATGCTAATAAAAGGCGATTCATTTCGCAGAATGACACCAGACTGTGCTGCACCTTTGGTGAAGTAGTGGTTGGAATAAGGCTTTACTCGGATGCTGAAGAGCATGCCTAATTCCCCATACCATGTGGGGTCCTGCACTCCACACTGCCTACAGTCTCAGGAGACCTTCCTCAGCCTCCTTACTCTCTTTGATATACACCCCGTGCACCGGTAGCAACCCCCCACGACAGTGGCGCCTCAGGTCGATACAATGGTTCTGTATGACCGCTAAGTATTACAGCAGTTTTTAAATATTTCACTAATCAAATGAACATTTGCTCTTACATGTATAGCTATATGCTGGTCCTTTGCTGGTAATAGTGATGTTGATAGGTATAACTTGCATACTGGATGTTTAGAATGTATTCACCAAACTCTTCACTTGGGCTAAGTATGGTCCATTGATACAGTCAATGCAAATCGAATTATCAACCACCCACGTTCATTAGTGGCAGGTTGGCGGTTCTATTGTTCGACAATGTGTCTGCCTTACGCAAGACTGTAAAACAGCGAAGTGCGCACCTGACTGCGCTCTGCCGGGAGGGGTAGATGAGGAGGGGGGGGGGGGGGGCTCCAGGGGGTCGGGGAGGGCGTGCCTGTTATACTAACCATCGATCTTTGGTGCACTACTGACAGGTCAGTCGGCCCCTCCGGGCATGTGGTCTCCCCTCACCTTCTACTTCTACAGTACTACCACACATCTCTATAAGTGAACCTCAATTTCTCGACCATTTCGGTAGTTTCAGATGTATATATCTGTCTGAGAGAGAGTGTTAGAACGCACTTCTCGTTTCTGCTGGTTGTTAAAAAGTGTTTCCACAGGTCATACCTCTTATTGGACTCAGGTACAGGCCGTTAAAGAGAACACAACAAGCCCAATGACCTTTGGTTAAAGCTATCTTGGTCTGTTCCCGTTGGCTGAGCTGGTCTGAGCTGCTCCAACGGCCGCCTTAATGCCCGATGGTCGCTGAGCTGCTCCTTTAGGAGAACCAGCTCATAAAGGGCCTGATGAATGTGGGTATAAAGACAAGAGATTAAGTCAGCCATGCCCAATGTCTTCCAGGTCAGCCTGGGTGAAGGTTGACCCGAGGACAACCGGCAGGGGGTAAGACTGGGCATGGTGTGGCCAGTTACTCAGGAGTGTTGGGTCAGCTATAGAAGAGTATCTAATGTACTGTGATATCATATAAGACTATCATAATATAGTGTATCTATCTTTTTTTATCAAAACTGATTACAAGTAAACATATTGTGGAATATTCAATAGTTTTGTCCAAATTGAACACTTTAGAACTGCAAAACATTCGGCAACTTTGCGTATAGCATGTAAACTAAACTTAGAGCTTATAAATGAAAGCTGCAGCCACATCTATATATCTATTCAGCCTTTAAAGTTAGCCTAACTATAGGTAAAGTGCTGTGGTGGAAAGTAGACTGGCCTTTTCGTTCTCAACCGTATTCAGCCATATTGTATTCGGGGCTCAGACACAGACTAGAGCTTGCCATCAATCTAGTGATATCACTAACGCTCCGTGTATTGTGACTGCGCAGATACAGAATGGGAGATGAGGGGTTAACCCATAGGGGAGCAGCTCAGGGAGCAGCTCGCCGAGCGTCTGAGAGGGGAAGGAGATGGGCGGAGGAGGTATTGATCTCTGGATGAACAACAGGCACAGCAGAACTCTCCCAAATCACCCCCCTCACCCCGGCCCACCTCCACACCCTCAGCGGACCGTGGAGGAGCGGGGCGACGCATATCCTGGAGACGTCCGCAATGGTAGGAGGCTTCAGCCAATCAGAACCCTCCCACGTTCAGACCTGACCACCATACCGGTCACGGTTCTGTCTGTCTGCGTCTAGTCCACCGAGCTGCTCACTGCTAGGTTATCTATGTATACAGATGAGCAATTCAACCTAGGACTCTATGGCACTGGGTATAGTATATCCCTTCCCTACAAAATTAGTTACTTTTTCACAAACGTTCTGGACACCAGGCTAAGTATTCTGTATGTATTAGGAATGAAATGTTGTCCATAAAGAGTATTATGCGTTACATATGAGGAAGAAGTCTTCGACGGCTGTTTAGGAATAGTATGCAATGAATTGTATCATCAATTGCAAGTGAATACTAATTTACTGATTTCTCTTATGTCATATAGAAGTACCGTAGCAGGTGAAGTGGGGCATTAATGCACGAACGTAGAACTAGTATCATAATCTAACTGGCTTTACAATTATCCAATAAATTGTTTATTGTAATCGCAGCAACTTTTGATATATCGGTTACATGCACAATTTAGAAATGGTTATTTTGGCCATATGCTGCAGTTACTTTATTTAGTACGCTGTCTGTATCAGAATCTGCGCAATAACATAATCATGTTTTTTTCCTACTCTTGCTTCTGCGTAGTTTTCAAACCTATCCAAAGTAGGAAAACACCTAATTCAAATAGGCCTATTCCCCCGGGTCGGACAGATACTGGGGAGGAGTGCAGAGGAGGGGCTGGTAGTCAGGGAGCAGACAGGTACATTGATCCCACCCCCTACCACTACCACACCTTCTTCCACTAACACTCCCCACAGCCAGCGCCCCTGTGCCTCCCGGCCCATTCACAAACTAGATTAGGTCCTTTACGCCAGGTGGCGCCAGCGGCCAGCGTAGGCTGACCATATAGAGAGGGATGTCACCCGGCAAAAGACAAATTCGCCATCCAAACCAGAAAGCACGAGCATTATAACCGCAGATTAATTACTTGTACATATATCCTACTCAACACATTATGTCCATTTTTAGTCACATTTCCCCTAAATGGTCCACTTACGTCTATCACGTCCATCCCGCAAATTTCTCAGACGACAACATTATGGTTTTACAAATAAGATGGGTTTTTTTGGTTATCCAAGCGGAAATTATAAACTGCTATGCAAATAATTGGCGAATAAAAAAGGTTCCTTCGGCATCAAAGCTCCGGTAAACATATGAGTAATGTCAGCGCTATGCACTTGTCCCGGCGTTTTAGACTAACCGGCGTACTGGCAATCAACCAACATCTCGAGGCCTGACATGGTGTTGACATGGTCTACTTTCAGTGGCAGAAATAGGCTAGATTCTCTGTCCTCCACATCAGAGGCTGCAGCCTCTATCCGCACGACCAGATACATAGCTGAGAGGAGTACTTCGCCAGATACTATTATAGTCGCCGGGGACTACGTTCTTTTGAATCGACTTCAAATCTTCTTTACGTGTAACTAATAGGCAGAATTGGTAAAGTAAACATCTACATGCTCCAAATCGCGTTTTGTGAAAAATGTGAAAAATGTATTTTATCAAACCTCAGACCCTCGTATTATGGTCGCTCATGTTGAAAGACCAGTCACTCTGTACGTACCTGAAACAGACAGAAAAGGCAGAGTGAGTTTTCAGAACAACTTATCAGAAATTAATACGTACAAATTTTATGGAAATACAATGTATTCATCTGAACACTAGGCATTTTTTTAAATAATATATTGCAGAAAGAAGGTTACTATGGTAATGCTGTACAAGTCATTTTGACAGATTGTGCTAAAATATCCCCGTCTTGTTGATATCTAAGATATTCATTGAAATGAACATTTCTATCAAAAGGTATTCTATAAGAGTCAAATATAGTTCTACACGCATTGCAATAACATGGAACAGAAGATATACATCAACACACATACTACTTTGTGAACATTTCATAACGTTTTTATATACTGAAATCGGAGTATAGGTATAGGTGTTACACATGATTACGAATTGATATCCAAAACTATATTTTCTTAATGATCCAAGCCTATTCATACAGCATATGCCAAACGTGACGCGCACACCGGCCCTGTATGCATATGTAATTGTGTTTATACTCGCTGCCCCTATAATAACAGTCTACAGAAATTATGCCATAACATTATCTGTAGGCGGCCATGCCCTCTTGAACCCGGCCCTTTCACGTCCATGTCGACCCGGGTTACCTAACCCGGATCGGTCGGGGTAGGCCGACAAAGGCCGGGCTGGGCAGGCCTCAATACCTGTAGTACACCTGATTATATCTGTCTGGGGCCAGGCCCTAACGCCCCACCTCCACCACCGACACTTATGTAAGCATTGATTGAGCTGGACCCACAGTGAGCCACTCACATGTTATAGAGGGCAGCGGGGCGAGCAGCTCGGGTAGAGTAGTGGTATAGCGGGTCTTATCAACTGAAAAATCCAGTTCATCTGGAGTCGGTAATAACGTAACGTTGGTCGTTATTTCTATACCCATTTATGGTGGTTAACCATTTAGAAGGATATATGTATAGAGATGAAACCAATTTATATAGCGAGGTTGGTTAGACCCTTCGAAACCCTATTGTCATCAAATAGCAGCTGTTCAGAGTAATAGTAACCTAATTATCTAAACAGCAGAGAATCGCCCCAAAGAAGGACCTCCTTGTATGGTGTACGCCTTGCAAATGCACCAATGTACGCCCTGGTCAGAACTGACTTACAACTTAAAAAAAAAAAAAAAAAAAAAGATCTCCCCCTGAAAGATTTATTTTAAGTAAAGGGAGAAATATTAGACACCATAACTCAATCACCTCAACACCTTGCCCCTCCAACCACCAACCCTCCCTGACCACCGAATAGCCCCTACAATGGGACCAACCTTAACCTCAGGAGGCCTGGTAACCCCCCGGTAACCTGGTTTAACATTGTCCTCCCATTGATGTGAATAAATCACGACCTGCTTGCTGGGCCATTTCCCACACTTTGTCCATGTGGGACTGCCTGTAAAAACCTGGCCATACATCAGTGCCCTGTTTACTGTCCGTGATGTAAGAGGCCTGCCATACCGACCATTACCACTACCTACATGGGGAGTATATAATAGGGGCCATCACCATTATCCATGCCCACAATATGGGCCTTGCCCTGGGCCACTTGCAATATTGCCTAAACTGAAATTTACATGAGAAATTAAGGCTATAATTTACAGACCTACAGGCACATTTCTTTGCAAGTCACATTACCTTTACCTAGTGTCATATACTAAGTGTCATATTTATGGCATGTATTTCCTTGCTGTCTTTGTATAGGATACATTTGTGATAGGCTATGAGACGACAAAGAATGGTTAACGGGTTTCAAATTATATGCAAGCTGCTCTTCTATTAGGTTATGTAAATGCCATGACGCGCAGCAATTTGAAGCCACTACTGACAGTTGAAATGGCTTCCAATAAACGGTTTCCGTACAAAACGAGCAGAAATGAGAGAGTGGAGATTACTATCACTGTCTCCATTTGGAGGCAATACCCATTTTCGTGACAGGGAAGATCTATGGTTTACTATTTCCGACGTGAACTACTAGGGGCACATGCAAACTGCTCATAACTGCGTCTATCTAGAACTCGACAGATTGGATTATAAAAATGATTCTAAACACGAAGGGCGCGCAAGTAGAGGCATTTCGAGGCACAATTCTTAACAAGAGGGATATCTATTTAGAAGAGTAACCTTTGGAAAATCGCTACTATCATGAATACGTAAATTGTCTTTTTAATTAGAACGCCTATACCAATCTATACTCAGTTATGCTAACCCAAGGAGACACAAAAAGAAGTTAAATTTCGTTTTTGTTTTCGGCTCCAGTTACCTAACACAATAAAAACAACAAAACATTCTACATGGTCTGGAGGTGGTACCGTCCTAACTTCCCGAGGGCCAAATCTCTCGGACGGAGCCAGGAGGCATCCACTGATACCGGCGATCCATCAGAGGGCTTTAGTCTCGGCTGATAACCAGCACGTGACTCCTGTAAAAGTGTTATCAATCAGGCGCCATGATTAGTGGGTGACGCCAGACTAGGCGTCGGAGGGGGCGGAGGGTGTGGGGCGGAGGGGTAGGCGGATGCGGGAGGCGCCTGGCTCCGACAGGGGCTTATCTATCAACACTGAACCCTACCCTGGAGGGGCGTCCTCTTAGATACACCTTTTGGCAGAGAGGAGGAGGAGGCAACGTTCTGAGGACGGGCGGGTGTGACACAACATAAGGCTGTGTTGTGCACTGAATCAAAGTACATTAAACCTGCAGCTATCCGACCATTCAGCTAAGTAAGCTTTTTCAGTTTAGTTAGGAAAGAAACACTTAAAACATGACAGATCGTAAGGCTATGATGTGTACCCACAGAAAATAATTACTGATTGTGCAAATTCACAGGTATGTTAATATGCATCTATGGGCCTACACTCATTTTAAGCAACCATTAAAACATCCTGGTAACTTGACATGCAGGAATGCACACACACTGTTTTGGTTCACCTTCTTAGTATTTATGTGAGCCTTCAAAAACAATCAGACAATCGCTCTGATATTTTGCTAATCGGTCTTGCAGCCACCTGTTGACAATCACACCAATCATAGATGACCTTTGGCTGACCTTTGCGCAAGCGCCGGACAGAGACGCTCAGCTGCCCTTCCGGTCAGAGGATGGTGTTCGATTGGCCACCTCCTTCCCTCCCTGTAGCCCACTTTGGGGGGACGAAACAGCCATCCGATGACTCAGCACGTTTGTGGCCTCGAGATTCCAAGTGGCTCTCCCAAGATAGAAACACCACTTTATTTAGGTTGGGTTTATCCTAGAGGTGAATTAACATGTCTGCCTCTCTCTCTATCGGGGTGGTTGCCATGGCTTAGCAATGGGAGCTGGGAGTCTAACGATGTTCGATTGCCCATGAATAATAGATCTTTATGACTGATATCTGGTGACAAGCTAATTGGGGATGATCCTTGATTAAATAGTTAAGACCAGTAGGTCCATTGGTTAGTTAAACCAGCTCAGCCGTTCAAGCTAGAGTCCAGCATAATAGGCCTATTGTTAAGACAAAAAACATTCTAGGCCTAACAGCTGCTCGTACCATTCGGATATGCAATACAAGTTATTCGCACTTGAAAGTGAGGATTATCTGTCTTTGTAGAGTAAATTTGTTTGATCCAAGGCTATAAATTTAGAACATCTAAATAAAAAAGAACAGAGACACACTTCATTCGATTATCTTAAATGTATAGCATAATTATCTGGTTAAAACTAATTACAAAAGGGCTTCCTATCCTGTTTACCACAAAAACTCGTATGTATGATACCACAGCATCAGGCACCACAACAACTCTCTCAAATATTTAAAGAAATGGCCCTGATTATGAAAGAGGCATAAATTCAGCAGTTGGCATTTCTCAGATCCTGACAAGGCCTATATTCAATACCTATCAGGACGTCAAGTCCTATCGCCTAGCCCCTCCGTCATCTCAGTCTACTCCCCCCCCCCCCCCTCACCCGACACCGGCGCCCTACTCCCCTTCAGGACCTGGTTACCGTCCCTGGAGGGGGGAGGGGGCAGATCCGCTGGTACCCGCCTGGGGCCATCTAATAGAGCAGCTCTAAGACCGCTAATGAAGCGGTGGGCCGCGCACCAGCGGCGGGTCCCGACTGCACGCTTGCCTGCGGAAAGTGGAGTGGTGGCGATGCACGTGACGGGGGTGGGGGGTACGAGAAGGGGTGCACTGAATAATGAATGCAGTCATATATCGACTATATTATCAGACGTTCAAGGTGTCCCCCTTTATGTTTATGGCTCAATGGTATGTGGACAAAATAACATGATGGGATGAATTTGGGATCTTGTCGACATGTATATATATACGTTTTACCATCTTTACTGTATTATTAGAACGTTCAATACGATGCTCTGTATAGTTCTTATACTACAGGAAAATGTGTTAGTTCTTATGCTACAGGAAAATGTACTGCTTTTGGAATATTGTTAAAAAAAGTCAATCCCTTCTCCCATAAGTTCTATGACTCACCAATCAACCATCGTACATTCATATCTCCTAATTTAGATCAGTTCCGATTCTTACTGGATATCTTCCTATATCTACCATCACAAAGCATAGTCCTTGATTTCAGGGTCATACTGTAAAAAAAAGTCTCCAGACGCGATATGACATCATGAATCACGTGCATAAAAAGCCGGGCCACTCGGCTGACGTGTATACCATTAGCGCCGGTCGTTTTAAGACCAATCTTGGCATATTGTCACTAATATGAAAGCACTTCTACTCACAAAATCCATTTTTCTCCTGTCACCCTGATTAACTAATGGATCTCGCGCTGGCAAATCTCCCAAGTATTCCGTGTCGCGTTTCTATTTGCGTGGTTAAATACAAAACCTCATGAGGTTTTCTCCTGGGCCATTCTATTGGATTGTTTTCATTGGAAATTACTTAATAATATGATTACCCAGCAGTGCACTAACAAATCCGCCGTTCTGCCTTCTTAATGTAATGCCCTATTTGTGATTCATTATTTGATGCCCTCTGCGAGCAATAAAAGCCTTCTCTAAGCCCGTCCCTAGGGGCTGCGGTCTGGGTCATCAAGAGATTAGAGGGGGCATTCAGAGGTACTCATACGGCTTTATCTGGCCGTTGGGAGTCTCCTCAACCTGTGCCGGGGGACGGCGGATCACCATGTCACCGCCGGCCCTCCCCTCCCGCCCACCCGGGCTGACCACCCCACCCACTCCCTGACCAGCCCCCTTACATCAGCCCGGCGGGGTAATGAGTAGTATACGACAAGGGCAGTTTGCGGCGGGTACGGATAAACCCCAAAAGTCGCTTACAGCATCGGGTCTGAAACCACTGCAAGAATCGGCCAAGGAAAGACTTAAAGTCTGCGGTTCTGGCTTAGTGTACACAGAGCCTGCATGGTAACGATGAGGACCCCTTTCAGAGTGTGAGAGTCCACAGCTAACCTTGTCGATATTGCCTATGTAACCTTGGCCGCGCTGTCTTATGACACATTGCACAATCAACGCATTCGCACTCGGCCCTTTATTGAGGCTGCAGACGGCCGTCACCCAGGTCTGCTCGGCCGACCAAAAATATTGTGGCAGCAGGTCAATTTCCCGAGCCGGCCGTTAGCAGGGGCCCGTGCCGCCTGAGTTATGGCTTTGTGGGCCGTTAAAACAGTCGACAATGCGCTGGCCGTATAGCGGGCCGTGATGACCGGCTGGCGCCCGTCGCCCGACCCCCGCCCCCGGTTTTACGGCCAAACCAATCTCCTGCCGGCTTATAAGGGGCGCGCCGGGCCCCGTGATAGCCATCCCACCCCGCTACCCTCGTCAACCTCTTAACTGCACCGACCAAATCACACTGCTGCTTAGGGGAATAACGATAAAGATCTCTGGGTTAGATTCCCGTCTATAGATGTAATAACTATGGTCATTATTATTGTAGTGTGCTGTTTTTCCTGGTAAGAACAGTACATCATGTTAGATTCCTATTCCAAACTCGGTGCACCATGACTGGGACCCTAGTGCGTCTACTGCCAAACGCGACATGGGCTTTAATGCCTAGGCAGTGGGCGCAGGCGAGCTGCTCGTCTTTTGAGTCCCTCAGAGGTGCTCGAAGCGGACTGACAGCCTCCAGACATCGGGTATTCAGGCCCACAATTGGACACGGAGGGCTGGACACAAACGCTGCCCAGCGCCGGCCGCCCCCAACCTTTTAACCCCAGCCCTACACGCCCCCTGCCCGCCCCTCAATGTCTGACCCCACAGAAAACACCAACCACTTCCTTAGTAAGGGCCTTATCGACAGGCCCTTATAAGCCCCACGTATACACAGCCAAGGGGAGTGGCTTAGAATTCGAAGGCGTTTCTATTGCGGGCCCTTCTTCTATTGATACAAGATTAACCAGTGGGCAGAATGCCACCAGGATTAAAAGGATTAACTCCAATGCTAATATAGTTAGAGTAGGAAAAGGCTCTATAGTTACCATTCCTGACAAAGAGAAGTTGGTCGGGGAAGCCTTCATCCCCGAAGTCGGTGGTGGCGGCTTCACCTTCTTGGGCTTCATCTTGTCACGTCCTCTCAGCTCAAGCCAGCGAATCAAGCTTGTCAGAAAGGTCTTCGATCACTCCTCTCCCAAAGATGAAGCATCCATGGTGCGCCTTGGCGAGCCGTATACCAACGACTCAAACCGGTTGCCCAGATATGGGCAAAACCATCAGGGGTTGGTACTTGCAATAATAAATACCTCCTGTGCAGTGAGCAAGTGGCGAGTGGTCAGTGAGGAGGACCCTGTCTGTCTAGGCCCTGTGAGCAGCTGCCACTGGCTCGTGAGCAGCTCCAGTTGCCACTGCTGGTGCCCGGCCAGCCAGCTGCATGTTAGTGGCGCCACGCCGTGCCGCACGTGTCGGCGGCGAGCAGGTCGTGAGCAGGTTATGAGCAGGTCTCCTGTGGCTCATTTGTACCAGGTATTGGCCACTGTGGGCTGCCAGTGGTCCCACCACCTTCTGCCTGCAGGGGGTCACGGCTCCGGTCAGTCCGACCACCGGGTTATTGGTGATAACCGGGGCTATTGGTGATCAATAGTGTTATTGGTGATCACCGAGGTTATTGGTTATCACTGGTGTTACTGTTGATCACCAAGGTTATTGATGATCAGCGGAGTTATTGGTTATTACCGAGGTTATTGAATCTGCCGTTCACGCCCCGGAGATCTCATGTATACATATATGTATGACCGTTGAGTGGGGTCCTGAACAACATTTGATATAGGAGCCCACTCTTAGGTATGTTTATATACCGTGGCCAAACTGCAGGGTCGATGCAATATCCACCTGGAGTCTGTCTGTCTATTACGGACGGCACCTGGCCTATGTTAGGCCTGTTTCCGCCGGTGATGGGGTGGCCAGCCGGCGCCGGTCTGACATAGACCAGTCAGGTAGAGGGCGCTTATAATAGCCGCACGGCGATCTGGCCTGCTGACCAGCAACCTCTGCTTTCTGTTAAAGCTGGACCGAAAAAAAAGCCAGCTATCGTCTAGCTTCAAGTCCGAAAGAAATGTAAATCCGAAAAAGTCCGACAAGGTTATCCGACGTAGGACACCTTGGCGTCTGGACCGGTGCCGCCCTTTATAATTATGTTCATTGAGTCGCTGACTTTTCGCAATTGCGAAGCACCCTTCCCACAAAGGAAATATGTCGGGCAGTATCGACTTCAATCTCTCAAATCAATGAGAATCACTCTTGGGTTATGTATGAAGTTTTAGTCCTCCTCCTGTGCATGTAGTCCAGCATCCCGGCGCTCTGAGCTCCTCCTGCCGCTCCTCCTGGCGCTCGGCTGGTGTGTGAGCGCCGCGAAGGGGTTGACGCCAACCCAACCCCTGCACCGCCCGCCCATAGCCCAAACCCACCCGCCCACCCCCCACATCGACCTGCCTCGTGTTCTGCATGTCGGGTGTATTCGGAAGTTTGTGGTCAGCATGCAGTCATGTCAAACCAGGAATGTCAACTCTCACCAGACGGTCCGCCCAGAGTTGCGCAAGTCTTTGAATGAAAAGGTCAACATCTCTGTGGGCACTGTTTGCCAGAACACTTTGCAAACTAATAATAACCAGGGGACTTGGACTATGTGGTTATATATAACCAAGTGCAATGCCAGCTGCAAAGGGGAGTAGCTAGACAGTCTGGTGCATGTCTAAATGTCATCAGGACAGGGCTGACTATAGTTAGAGACCGCTGTCTAAAGGGGAGAGGAGGTCTGAACATTTAGTGTCCCAGAGATAGGGGGCCGGCCACATGATCGTGTCCGAGCCTTGATTGGCCCAATCTACCTTGTGTTGTGGAGGGGCTTCCCAACGCCCCCGCACGTCCTGTCTAAAGCCCTTTGCTGACAGTGGCGGCGCCTGGTGGCCGGTGGCCGGGGGTGGTGTTTGCCCGCCGTGACAGGGACACGGGGCGGTAGGCCCGGGCAGGGTAGGGCCTGTAAGCCGAGCTGGGTCTGTCATTACGGGCTGGATCTAGACGGCCAGGTCCCGGCATCCTGGTATAGGAGAAACGGTCACTGTCACAGTGTTCCCTCTTTGCACTGCCCTGTCACAGTGTTCCCCTTTATGGTTCACCTCCTTTATGGTTCACTGTCACAGTGTTCCCCTTTCACAGTAACCTGTTACAGTGTTCCATCTTTACGGGTCACTGTCACAGTGTTCCCCTTTTGCACTGCCCTGTCAGTGTTCCCCCTTTCACAGTGCCTTGTAATTGTATCCCCTCCTTTATGGGTCAGTGTCACAATGTTCCCCTAGGCCTTTCACAGTGTTCCCCATGTTACAGGTAATTGTTCCCCCCCTTTGTAGAGCACTATCATAGGTCATATTGCCCTGTCACAGTACCCCCCCCCCCCCCCCCCCCCCACCTTTGCAATGCCCTGTTACGAGTCATATTGCTCTGTTACAGTGTTCCCTTTCACATCTGCCCTCACGTCACGGAAAATCGGGCAGGGGTTGTGTTACAAGGTGACATGTGATAAGTTTCTTGGTTACTTGTTCTAGGGGTCTTTACTATGATTATACTTCTTAACCCATTAACCCATGCAGTAATGTGTTTACTATGATTCTAACATTCTGCCAATTTGTTCAGTAAAGTCTTTGCTTATGGAACCAATAGTTTGTCCATTTATACAGTAAAGTCTTTGCTATGGTTCCAACAGTCTGTCCATTTGTACAGCAAAGTCTACTATGGTTCCAATAGCCAGTCCATTTGTTCAGTCCCTACGTGGTCTCTCACAGGGGCAAACACGGCTGTTTGTCGCCCGAAACACAGGCCTGATTTAAAGAGTATGCGTGAAGCCACATCCTGTTCACCAGGAAATGGGATGGGGTTGATTTGACGACGGAAGCAGGAACCGTAAATGTAGTGTTTGAATCGACATGGAATGAGAATTCCTAGGAGTCACTATGTGGTTTCACCAAATCGATAAAGGCTTTCTACGTATACGTGCTATATATATAGAATTTGTGGAACGTTTTCACATAGGGACGACCTTGATGAGAAATTCAATAAATCCATCGCCATATTACATAGAATACTTACATTTCCAGGAACTTAGTGCATGAAGAAAGATTACTAAACATTCTTTTAAATTTTCTCATAGCCAGGCCTCGTTCAATTTTAAAAGCAATTCCCGGCATGATAGTCAACAGGAAGCGCGCTCGGGCTGGCAGGAAACCTGCTCGCCAACGAGAGATTTTAACCACTCCATCGCTTTTAATACTCCACTGATCCCGTAATACACTCTCACAGCCTGGTTAATGATACACTGCACGTGCAAATTTCCTTTATCATTTTACTATAATAGACCACATTTCCAAGCGTTCCAAAAGACTATCTTCCATTATTTAAACATGGTTGAAACGCATTTTTAAAGGGATTTGGCGCAGGTTGAATTGACGAGTTAACCGTGGGTTGAATTACAAGTGGTCATTGGATGTGTGCGTGTGGCTGAGTCGGAGCTGCTCAGAGCTGCTCGGAGGGGTGAGCCAGCGGTCAGCTCCCTCTCCTGCCCGATACCTACACCTTACTCATCCAGTCTCAGGCAGGATCTGCGGGGAATCCCTAACACAATAAGACGGACAGCACAATGTTGAGGGGCCCCTGGGGGCCGGACAGGGGCCGTTGGGGGGATCGTGGGCACCGGGGATCATTACGCAGATCCACCCCTTAATAAACCATGTTTGTACAACAACTAGAGGCTTCCCTTCAGGCCCTTTCTTTACATTCATGCTCAGATTAGCCTGCAATGCTGATCTTAGCTACAAATTATATGATACTAGTAGCAAACCCATCATTGAATTATAGTAATTGGTATTTCCAGAATACCCTATATTTCTCACTTTTCTAAATAGTATCCGTCAAAGCTTGTGTCACTGTGATACATGAGCGAAACATCTCCCGCCAGTTAGCAATATAGGCCTACAGGCAAAGCTCTAGCTCAAGCAAACCTTCGTAGTTTTGGTTGTATTGCATCCTTTACTGTGAGAACCAACCTAAATGGAAACAGGTTTCTTGGAGTGGCCAGCAGGCAGCCCCTGTATTCCCCGAGATGCCATCCATCAGGCTTTAGGTGCTGTCCGACCTACGCTTTTCCCCGCCACTCCTCCAGGGTCTACATTCTCACTGGAGGAGACAGGGGCACGTGACCCGGCAGGTCAAAGTAGTCTACACAAAGAGGGATTGACTGCTGGTACCAAGCCGGTAACACTCAACTGACACCTTATCCTATAAGTGGTTTATCGCCAGTTACCAGCAAAAAGAGACTTGGCGAGTGATTCCACTCTCCAGCGATGCTCTTCCTGCTCTTAAGCCCAACGCCTCTTAATAGCCTCCGTTCTAAACTTCTTGAATCGCCTAAGAAAGGCTATTGGTTCACCACGGAAATACCTTACTGAGAGTTCAAAGCCTTTTTTCCCCAAGTCTGCAGAAAAGTCACAGAAATTGTATCTTGGTATCTAATTGAAAAGAAAAAGAGAGGTTGTGGGAGTAGAAATACTGGGGTGTGGTAATGTTTTTGCTTTTCTTGATCTAGGGTGATGGCGGTGCGTGCGCAGGAGGACTACTCCCTACCCATCTGGAGCCCCTGGAGGAGGTAGGGTATTGACCACAGCCCCCCTGACAGGTGGGGTCCATTACCGTCACGACACCCCCAGGACAGCCCTAAACCCGCCTAAACCCTGGTGCTAAATACACGCATTACTCAGTGCTAGACCCAACTTACTACCCAATGAAAACTCAAGGAAAGCCTTTGGTCTGCATACGGTTTCAGAACTTTTTTAATTCAAGCTAGCTAGGATCATTCGTCAATTCGTACAGAATTGATTTTTAGTTGACCATGGTCTCATCTTCTAGTCAAGCCAATATTGAGCCAACAGATAGTGCGGTAACTGCCATCTCATCTCTATCATCTATTTACTGGATCATTGTACTAATATTTTATGTTAGTTATCTGTCAATATCTACATCCCATGTACGCCCTGCCTTATAAACACCTAATTACTAGCTGGCAGGTCAGAGGCCCCACATAAGTTACATGTATATCCGGCTGACACTTTCAAGTCATAGACCTATATCCTTCGTGTCAGTTCCGCCCTGAGCCACACAAGAATCAAGCAGAATCCGCTCAGGAACAGTTCATTTAGTGAGGAGCAGATAGCAATGATGTCATTAGCCTAAGGCGGCTTTATTGGGTGGGGGCGTCTCCAAATAAAGATCTAGGAATTCAAGACTAAGTATTGGTGGGGCCTGGATTGCCCTCCCGCCAGGCCTGGATCCGTTCCCATGGCGCCGGTATCCTACTGCACTCAACGTTGGCAGGACGTCCAGAATGGTGAATAGGAAATGTTGTGGGCATGCGTTGGTAGTGTTTCCGATTGGCTCATTTTATCATCGCCCCTTGTAATTACCCTATATAACTAAAATACCAGAAATTGTTCCTATTGTCTTGTCTTGATGTTTTTCACGTCAGTTTAGACCAAAATTATACAATGTACTTGGCTTATATCCATGGTTTGAAACAAACAATTTTACATGGTAATAGTCGGTATTTTCGCTTGGCTGACGCTGACTGTATCAAGTGTTCTTGACACATCAAGGATTCTTCTCAATTGAAAATGTAATTAACCAAAGAGCAAAATTAAAAAGAAAACTGCTTTAAAATTTGCAAATGAATTTCAAAAGGCTAATCTCAAACGGAGATTAAAGTAATTTATTTTTGACACGCTTACAAATCATCAGATTCGCAGCAAGTTACATTTTGAAATCTCCTGCAATTTCAGTGCATGGCCAGTGAATGCCGGGCCAAATGGCTATATAATGGGGTATTATGAGTGATTACAAGGCGACAGACCAACCATGGCCGTGTACCAGGCAGTGGGCCACGCCACGTAATGCCTCATATACATGCGTATGCATCATCTCTTGGTGCGGCCTGATAACATGCCATCTAACATTGATACAGTGTCCGCTACCCGTTACCATCCGCACTGTATTAAGTGCACATGGCACTCCGAGAAATGTAACTGCGATAAAATGGGTGTATAGATGCTATAAAACAGGTTGTGTATCTGAATAAATGAATTGGAAAAAGTAGCTTACGTTGCATATTTACGTTATGGGAAAGGTATGAATGCGCCATTCTCCCTAATTATTTTAATATCACTTTGCCTTATCGAAAACGCCACATCTTTCCTGCATCTAAGGGAGAATAACCTTGAACGGCTCTTATGATATTGGATTGTTGTCACGCAGAAAAGGTTTTGCCACCCACAGGCTATGCGTTATTAATTGGTATTTAATTGATCTTCGACCAGTTTAATATCGTGATGAGGGGTACATACATAGATACCAATTACATTATATTACACTGAGAAGTCGGTCAGTGTATGAGAACGGGTGATCTAAGGAGAGTTCCTAACAATACTCTTCCGTCCATCAATTGGTCAAGGTCAATAATTGTTATAGTAGGCTGATATGGCAAACGGTTTCGAAATATCCCCACTCGAAATAGAGTTTTAGTACAATGAGGGAATAATGTGAAAACATCTTTAAAGCTTTAAACCGAGATTTCAACTGATTGTGTATTGTTTAAAAAACAATCGAATTGACAGTTGAGGTGCCTTATTTAGTTCTAAGACCATTTAGTATACAAGAAATAGCAGCGTGCGACTGTCTGTGGCCTAAAAAGAATATTTCATATCAAGAAAAAGCCCACACATACAGACACTCTGAGACCCCAAAGAATATCACAAACCGATTAAACACAACCACTCTTTGCAGGGCATTCGCACTTTTTTTTGCTAGAATTTGATATACCAGAGAAACACATGGAAATCATTTCAGCAGACTTAGACAATAAAACCCATCTGCTTCTCTTAAACTATTTCCTTCTCCAAAAAGACCAGATACCAAACCACCAAAAGGTCACACTCCCTAACCACCATTAAAGTGAGAATACATCTATCAGAAAACAAAACCAACACATAATCGTGACAGTTCTGTTGGTTTTTCTGCCATCACCCAGATCCAATCCTTGTGTGACGGTCATTTTTTTCGGGTTGTTTTCCCCCTGTCCTTCCCCCTTCTCCCCGTGACCACCCCGGGCCCCATCGGGGGTGGAGGAGGAGACAGGCATGTTTGTTCTCACGGGGCTGGGGCCGCCATCACAGGGCGATGTGACATGAATGCAACAGGCTGTGTTGACTCTTTTATATATGATGTGTCTTATGTACGGCGGGGGCCGACTCAAAGAGCCTGTAGGCCGCGTGGGGATCCTACATCCGTCCTTGTTCAGTGTTTACTCACAGCCACGAGTAGAGATACTAACCGTAGGACTGTCGACTATACATTGGAATCAGCTAAACTGTCCCCTTTTTACACCTAATTCGAGACGAGATAAATGTACATGTATAGAGGTAAATGTAAATCGTTGCTAATTCTTAATGTGCCAATAGATTTTTTTGCAACAAAATTTAGGGAAAAAAACATCGCATATTTTGATAAAATCATAATAACAAACTCATCCTACGCATGCTATGACTAAGAGTCAAACCATACACTGTCGACATGGCCCTTACACCCACCACCACTAGGACCCCTATATATAGATAGACAGTGGCTGGGCGTGGGGCCAGCGACCCGCGGCCTTATGACACATTTACCTACATCACTCAGATATAGACCGTCACCACAGTCTGTCCCTGCCACTCGTACGTCTACATTGTATCTGTTAGTTCAGACATCCAGAGCTGTTTTGGGGTCGGAATTATGATTTAGTGGGTGTTTTCCGAAGTATGTGCCATTGCCAGAAAATGTACTGTCAAATAGTGTAGGTGTCATGGGATGTGAATAGTTTTGGGAGACCAACCTAGGGTATAACTTTGTATTAATGCTTATTCTATATGTTCTCAAAAGGCTTAAAGGGGCATATTTAAATAATTATTCAAAAGCATTCAATTGGACTCTAATGCAATGAACGAGCCCATTTTAGTAATATTAACTATAGGTGCATACGGGTTTACACATGCAAAACAATTTGACATTAACGATTTGAAGGTCTATAGCCTAGATGTATCAATAAATTCGTTTAGTTGCAGATGCCAAATGCATGCAGAGGATGGGAGGATGCTAGGAAGGGATCTTTCAAGTTTATCATTTTTACCTCAATTGAGAAAATGTTGATGAAGAATATTGATATTGCAATGTTTTAATGCCTGAACAAGTCTCACTCCCCTCCCTTCTCGAAATCCAAAACCTTCCAGTAAATTTTACATCGTAAGCCTATGTAGTGCTCCCTTTCAAATACAATTTTTATGCTGTGTTGGTACAAATGTAGTAGCGATAGATCCAGGAACCTCGGTGCCCTTGGCCGGCCTTGACAAGTAGATCCTATGTCAGTGGACTGTAATGTGAGCCTTCACAGTGCTCTGATCACTCACCACAGCCCGGCCTATTACCGACCAATATTGCCTATAGCACGGCCTGGTTCCTGGCTTTTATGAGCAGGGCTGGTGATGTTGACCTTATCCAGATATACTCTATATTTCCCTTACTTTAATTCTTAGTTCTATTAAAATGACGAAGGCTATTGCTATAAACCTTTCGTATAATAATTATATACGATATTTCCGTTAATTCTTAGTTGCATAGAACAAAATTCATCATTGTATAGTATGCCTGACCTTCTTGTTAAATTAGGTAAAGGAGAAAGGTATAGGACAAAAACAAACTTGCACTAAATGATCCACGATCTCCCACTCTGTAAACATTACAGCTAGGATATAGCTGTATGTATGCTGGTCTGTGAATTGGGTCGCCTTATATAGGAGAAGTATACATATATAAATGTGTACAGCGAACAGAAGATATGGCAATGCCAACAGTACTCCCACGCCACGGAGAGATGCCAACCGCCACAGACATTGTGGTCGCACTAAAACCAAGGTGCTGGTCAATTGTACATGACTTAGAGGCCGTCCTCCAGCGTATACATGTTCTGTGCTACATGCTCGATGTATGACCTCAGCACAATAGACCTGCATTTCCCACTAATGTGCTTTGTAGAAAACAGACGAGGTGCATTTGGTATACTCACGTTACCTATTGTGTATCACTCAGTATGTGCACAATGTTAGGGGCCTACTATTCATGCTCCATTTAGATTTCGCATACGAATATTTCCTACTCCTATCCGGTATGGTATTAGTTAAATCAATGCCAAGCTATATGAGTATATATGTCGAATGCTTAAAGGACATTTTCCCTTATGTATCTGTTAAAGGTATAAGCACTTACTATATGTCCCCCAGGTAGATTAGGCCCACTGTATATAGGACTTGCCAGATATTTTAGGACCTCTTAAAAGACGATATCTGCGGCGCAATGAACAAATTATACCTGTCACCATATTACATGTTTCAAATGGGATTTTTCCAACCGGGTGTAATATTTGGATTTCAGTTGCTCATATTTAGGAGAAATCAACGTGCATTATTAAGCTGGATGTGCACAAGGTTATAACAAGGTCATTTGGTCACCCAACACCCTGCCCAACACCTAAGGGTAGCGCATTTTCTCTGATTCTACCATGGGATGCTATACAATGTGTGCCCCTCCCACCTGGTCAGGGTCGGCTGCACCCAGCGACATCTCGGACCCGAAGGTGGGGTCGGCCCGGGGCGCCGGCCGCTTCTTACGACGTCCCGACATGACGACGACCTGCTGCTCCTCCAGGGGGTGGACGCTACGTACTCCGGGCTGACCTCTCCTGTTACACCGTACTCCTTAATCAGGACTTCACCACCTAGCTAATAACCCTTTGTCGAAATGCTGGAAAATCCGTGGACACCACCGGCCGCTGGGAGGGTGGTGGTCGCAGTGGGACTTGTCGCCCGATTCTGGAGCCTGGAGGAGAAGGGCCTGCACTGGAGGAGATGAGCAGTAATCCACTCCAGGATCCGCACCCACAGACTGGTGGTGTGGGGAACGCGTTGGTGGTGGTCGGGCGGGCGGGCGGTACAAGGATCGGGGCCTCCTACTCTGGTGATACAGGCACCCGGCTGCCTCCTGCTGTGACTGGCCTAGTCAACCTACCACATGTATGTCCGCCTTTCCACGACTCGTAAAAACGCATGGAGAAAAAAAATAAAACTAGGCCTATAGCGCCGTATCAGTGTTACCATGGCAACCAAGAGACAACGTGCGGGTCACATGTCAAGGAATGGACTGGGGGCGAATGGCTTAGACTTTGTATGTCAGTAGATAGTGGTGAATTGATTAGAAAAAACATTCAGTTTATATGGGCAGGATTGTGTTTACATACGCCAACATGTACGATTAAATTCCAATCACGCCACATCTTTCCTTTTTTTCCTTTTTTTTTGTATGGGAGAAAAACGCTGTTCGCAATAGAAACTGGCCTAAGCAAGTAAAAGTTCAGGTTTGAAAAAAAAGAACAAGAAAAACACCCCCTGGCTCCACAACTGACAACCTTGATCGGTGATGCTAGATGATTACAAAGTCTTTATACAGAAGTAAAACTTCTTCTGAGATAATTAATTTGGGATTTTTTTTTAAACATGATCTTGCTATGGTAGCCTAAAGGCGACAAGGTTAGGGAGGATTACGGTCAGTCGGGCATAATAAAGAAAATAACATCCTGGATTACCAAAAAAGGGTGTAAACTGGTTAATCTAACTTTTTTTTTTCGTTTAATTAACCTTGCAACGCAATACACGTTCTAACATGACCGACCAATTCTGGGCACAAAAAGATGAGCTTCTCATGTTTACACTTGTGATCCATGATAGAATTTGCCCGTGTTTTGAGGGCTGTTTCTCATTAGTAGACCTGGTCACACATCTCTTGTCGACTGGGGTAATTCGGCCAGTTGGCTTTACTTATAGCATACTGGTAGGAGACCTGCCAAAAGAGGTTGATCCGGGTTTTTAGGATCCTTAGGTTAAAGTGCCATTAGATGTGCATATATATACGCTGTATAATGATACTGCTCATAATGCTAAAAAAAAAAACACAAGTACTTGTTCAAGTAATAGCACAATTGTTTGTCCTTCGATGTCTTCATAATTACCTCGGGTAATAAGTGAGTCTTTGATGCTGAATAAGTAATAACTTTTTTGCATGGTGTCTGTATGTGTGTTGAAATTAGCCGACACAAGCATTTGGCTATAGTGTTATATTAGCGTCTGTCTGCATGTCCTAAGGGTGAATGTGGGTTTCACAGCTGGGGGATCATAGGCCTGGGATCAGGGGAACAGACAGTCAGT
Organism: Lepidonotus clava; assembly: GCA_936440205.1. Lineage (NCBI taxonomy): Eukaryota > Metazoa > Annelida > Polychaeta > Phyllodocida > Polynoidae > Lepidonotus > Lepidonotus clava. The sequence goes on from OW387135.1 coordinate 31,278,431, forward strand.
AGGTCACACTACCCACACTGCCCTGATGGGAGTAGTCACATGCAACCAACAGTGGGAGGGTTTTTATGTGGTGGGTTTACTGTTCTACAGGGCTTTCAGGTCAAACTCTAACAAAGATAAATACACCTGATGTCCAGGCAAGAGGGCCTATTAACTGATGTTGGCGTACATGGTTCATATGGCAAATACATGTCCTATTTAAGGTTATTCTTATTTTCTTACTAGAACGACAACCGATATAGATAATGGTACCCCTGGGTCGCCTGTCTGATATGAGGTCAAGTACCGAAGATTACAGGCATCGTTTCTGGTGTAGATACATATATCAACCAATATGTCTATATGATAAAATAAGTATGTCTATATGGTGAAATAAGTATGTTGGTGCCACTTGAATCAGGCCAATATTTAAGACCCATCTGTGAATTCTGTGGATATGAAACATATCTACACTTTGACCTAATATAGGCCTATGGTCTTAAGTTTAAAAAAAAGACTATATATATATATATATATTATAAGGAAAGCTAAAAAAGAAATTAAAAGTAAAAAAAATAGAATAATTAGCCCCACCAGCTGACGTTGGTGCCTGTTGCGGCCCCGTGGGTCCTAACGGTCAGCCCCCCCTCCCTCCCCCCGGCAGACCGGCCGGCCGCTGGCCCCCCGCCAGACGCGGGGCCCTTTTTGTCGCCGACATAGCGGTCATGTCGCAGACAATCGGCATAGCGCGGGGGTCGACGTGACGTGACAGTGGTGGTCGTCTCGGCCCACGCCCACGGCCCGCCTGTCGCCGTCACACACATCCCGGCCCGTTACTTCGGCCCGCTGATCAAGGCTGTGTTTACAATATGCGATATGAGCTGCGATATCGGCGGGATATGAAGAAATCAAAGATACAGGAGCGATATGATTGTAAAAAATGTTTGAACTTGAGGATTTTAAGACATGTGGAAATTATTTTCTTATTTCTCATGTGTGCGCACTGTCATATGACATCGTCATATCATTCCACCATCGCATAGTGTAATTCCCCCATAAGTGACCAGGGCTATATGATATAGTCCAGACATGCTGTCTGATGAGAGGCTCATCACTTGAATGCCTCATCTCACGTACACACGTTTCTTTCTCAGTGTGCACTGTTTCTCCTTTCCTCAAACTTTATCTTTCTACTAGATATCCCCCCTTGCTTCACTAATTACAATGTGGTGCATGATAATCTTTGGAATACGTGACATTGCCAATTTTGTAGAAGGAATTGAGACAAGAGTCAAGACAAAATAAGTATTGCATGCATGTTGTTCACATGGAACGGGGTAGATGGAATACAACTGTATATTAGATGTGCATGTAGTGCATAATGTGAATAGACCCAGAATTCCATCGTCACAGCGGTGCCATGTGTCGGTTCTCAGTTGCCCTTTATTATTTATTCATGACCCATATAGCCTTTAGCCTGCACAGTTTAAAGAAAATGAAACTATGCTGTTGTGTACCCTATACATAAGCTTGTCATCTTTCATTCTTACTTCATGATCCTCCCCTCCTATATTTATACTGAGTGCCTCACAGTTTCTAATCTCTTTTTTATAGCATTTCAAATTTGATAATCATTTATTTAAGTTTTCTCGCCATCGTTTCCCTGAGTCCCTTTCCATTTCACTTTCCAATCCATCTCTGCCCCCTCCCAACCTTTCACTCCCACAACGTAATAACGGTCGTCGTGCCAACACTCAATCTGGTTATGCATACATGAATACAGTGATCTGCGCGACCAAACACCACCACCATGCATGGAGCAGATCATTCAGTGCCTGCCAGTCTCTTCGATCCCCATATTAAACAGGCCTTACCACCAACCGCACATACTCCACAATTGTTGTATTTGCCTATACTACGGCTGTGTGCGTTTAAGGGAGCCAAGGGGAGAGGGGGGTGGAGCTGTTTTTATTTTCCTGATATGTAGCTGATGTATTTTATGTCAAGTGAAGACCGACATATCTCATACATCCCTTATCCCCTTTCAAGTGAATATTAATTTAATTAACTCAGTGGCGGATCCAAGTTTTATAAAAGGGAAGGTGGGGTGCTTTTAGAAAACCTTTTACTGACTTAATAAAAATTGTCCCAACTGTTACAGGTACATTTACATGTAACTGCTAGCATAATGTAGCTCTATCATGTATTCTTCGGACGGAGAAAAACCATACAATAATTATAACCTTGAATCAATCCATTAAATTTAGACCTGATGATACAATGGGTGATAGGCTTTGTATTATCTTTGTAGGCCTATCCATAGTTTTTCTTCCCTGTCACATTGTGTTTGTGCTTTTATAGAGTGAGGGGGTGATTTTATAAATAATAAGATCGAGATATCGAGACCCTTGGTTAATACTGGTTTATCCAATGGGCCCCAATTGAATTGTGGAGCTACCGCAGTGTCATGCTTATGAGTGATGTCATGGAAATGTTCTTGGAAGCGGATTAGAAGCCAGTTCTTGGCTGGCTGACATACTGTATGCCACAGTTGTTGCAAGTAATGAGGTAGATTAAATATCTACTCTGGCAGTTCATATTGTATAAAGGTGTGAAACTGCGATTGTCTATCCTGGAAAAAAGTTTGTTAGATTTTGGATTTTGTTGGATATTTTTGTTGGATTGTTGGATTATAAGAGGGAAATACCGACAAGAAGATATAACTTCTAAGTTCAACTGACATTTCGTATGGCAACATAGACCAGCAGAATCCGTCTCTTGCTTCTCTATCATGTATTACATTATGTGAGCCGGTAGTACTGTACCTATGTGGCATGCTCTGATGCTGATCGGGCGCCGGGGCCCCTCTCCCAGAGCCCCGAGTGCTGTATAGTGTACCGGCGGTTTGGGAGGCAGGCCTCAGACCAGACTCAGCGGCACCAGCCTGCCCCCTGGAGTCTCCATCCAGCATTACATCCTCCGCCCAGCTATAATTTAGTGAGCTGCATTCATCTCTACATAATTGATATCCAGCTGCCCTAAATCGACTGTACATGGCATGTGTGCGTGCTGGTGGACGGAGGTAAGTGATTGGAGATGACCTCCGCTGTACACATGCAGATGCAGATAGATACCGTCGCTGTTCATCAAATTTTATCTATGTGAAGTCTAACGATAGTATATATTTCAAATACTTGCAGATAAATACAATTGCTCTTCATCAAAATGTATTGGTGTGTTTTTCACTGACTGAGGTATAACGCTTAGAGGCTATAGGATATTTCAAATACTTGCAGATAAATATCGTTGTCCTTCATCATATTTTATTGATGTGCCCACTGACTGAGATATAACATTATAGTATATTTCAAATACTTTCAGATAAATACTTTTGCTCTTCATCAAATTTGACGGATTTTTTTCCCACTGACTGAGGTATAATACTGGTATATTTCAAATACTTGCAGATAAATACCTTTGCTCTTTATCAAATTTGATGGACGTTTTTCCACTGAAGTATAGCACTTGTACATTTCAAATGCTTGCAGATGAATACCATTGCTCTTCATCAAATTTTATTGTCGTGATTTCCACTGACAGAGATCTAACGCAAGTATATTTCAAATACTCCAAGACTACACTCTTTAAAAGTTAAACAAGAAATAGATATCTTTATTTTCAAGGTCATTATCACTTATGATATTTTCTAGAATATGGAAAGGATCAATTCACCGCAGTTGTAAGAAACATGGTTTTACTATTATATTGTATTGTGTATTCTGTCGTTAACAATGTTACGAAAATGATATTATTGAAAAATGGAATTATATGTACTTCAACAACTATCGGAAGAGCTCTGTATAAGAGAGATAGAATAAAGAATTTAAAAAAAAAGAAAGAAAGAAACAGAGGGTATGAGTTGCAGGGAGTCGTGCCATCAGACGTCAGGGGCCGTATGCCCTTCTCCTCCTGGTGATGAAGGTCACAGGAGGAGGCTGGAGGAAGGTCACCCACCACTGCCTCAATGCATTCACAACACGCCCCAACCACCCCCTCCAGACGGAGATTAAATTATCTTTCTTGCAGCCTGCCCAAATTTAGACGGTCCTGCCCCGGAGGGACCGCTGTCTATATGAGATGACCGGCTGAGTGATATGCTCTCGGTCATATTGATATCGTTCATATATATCTTGTTGCCATGGGAACGAAAGGTTGAATAGCAGAACTGGTAAAGGCAAAGTTGAGGACTTTAAAACAGTTGATATAAATTTGGCTTTTCCTAAGGATTTTACTGTGGAAAATGAGAGGGCATTTTATCTAAATATATACAATAATTTCTATCTATGTGAAGAGTCTCAACCAACAATCTAAATAGTAAAGCATTTGGGAACAAAGGTTTTATACCAGTTGTATTTCAACCGTTACCATAAATCTCTATGGAGAGCAACTAAATTACGTCCCTAAACTGCATCAATCATTATTATCACAATTAAATAATATCATGCGCTCAGTCACAAAGTACTGACCATCAAGACTAGGTACTCCAGGTGGGGCCTGCAGGTGTGTGGGGACAGGTGGGTAAGGGTGGGGGGATACAGGGGTCAACATGGCACCTGAGTCCAAGGTAAATGTTGCATTACCTCCCTACTCCCCTTACCCACGGACATCTACCACACCTGCGCCTATCGAAGACCACCTCCAGAAAGAAATCTATACAAAAAATATGTATATATGATTTAATTTACCCAACTCCTAAAAACATTACTACTATTCCCTTGGAACTGAGAAGGCCTGGCATGGTCAAAACAATTTAGGCAATTGCGTCTTTGGTTCCTGCACTAATGTAAGTGAATTAGTCAAACTGCTTCTCTGTCTGCCCTCCTACTTTCAGTTTCCATTTGCCATCCGTGTTGCCTGGTGTGGTCGGCATGATGTTCCCAATGTTCCCAACAGGTGGCGCTTCTGTAGGCAATGACGTCAACTATGGAGAGAGGATGGTGCCCGGCGTGTATGTCCATTAGTTAGGCGAGACGCATGAACAACAGGATGGAACCAGCCAAGGAAACGGTAAACTTTCATGGACTTTTTCCCTTCATCCATTACAAGCAAAATAAACAGTTTTCCTGTCCCCATTTTATTTTATTATGATTTACGTTAAAGACTTTCCCCTGGGAACTCATTGGTAATTGGTACTGCATTTGTCATGGGAGCCTTCAAATACGGAAAACATCGGTGTTTTACTTGTTGACTGTCTGCATGCAGGATGGCTGTAAATACCATACGCGTATAAGCCCCGTGGTTTTGCCTTCAATCATTTTGAGTTTCTTTCCCAACATGTGCCATAAATCCTCACCTTAAGAAGACAACCACCTTATTTCCATAGCAACAGCACATCTTTTCAGCTTGATGGCACCATACTGGCCAATTTCTGAAGACTGGGTATCTGCCCGAAATAATTTGGTTTTAAATAGCCGTTTTAAAGTTGTTTTTTCTATGGTCTTTTATAATATGTTGTGTATCAAATATGAAGCTTAGTTCACATAGACACCCTTATGATAGTGTTAACAAGTAGGCCTACACTTGCACCTCCATTAATTAAATAGAATTGAATTGTGCATGCTGACCATGTTGTAAGTGTTACCTTTTTTCATTATTCATTTTCCAACATCTTGAGTCGCATTTTTAACTACCGTTCCAAGAAGCAGTGACCTTTTCCCACTTGATATAAGACAAAGTATCACCGCGATTACATAGAGCTTATTCCCCAGCCTGTTTGCTCTGACAGTAGCCAGCAGCTCTGTGCGCAGTTTAGAGCAGCTCAGTAATACTAGACGGTAAGCCCCACAGACCAATCAATGCTGGAACACCTCCCAGACATCGAGCAGTAAAGTACAATCTTCGCGACGGGCTTCAATATGGCTTCCTACTGGGGCCAGCAGTCGGTGTCTGGTGGGAAACTATTCCCTATAACAGTCCCTGATTTAATTAGCACGTGTCTCAGTAAATTGTAGCCTGCAGAAGCAATTAGACAGGTAATTGACTGCTGCCTAAGGTTGGCTTGACTGTGGCACAGTGGCTTCAGACTTTACTTCATTAAGGGTTTGATGTGAGAATACTGTAAGCTTTGTGTGCAACCTGTCAAAAGTAAGGCTGAAATGTTTGTTCGAAGACTGATAACATGCACTAGAAGTTTGTGAAGTCAAATGAAACTATTCTACATAGGCTTTAGGCCTTGCGTCATTAAAGGTAGAACAAATGTAAGATTGAAATGTTGTTTGTTCATAGACAGATAACAATACAAGTTAGTTAGGTTTACCGAGAATATTTTACACGATATTATACTTTGACAGGAATTTCAATCTATCTTTTTACAGCCACAAACGTTGAAGAAGGCACTACTTTTGCTTCCTTCGTTCGATGTATTTTCCTTGACCCTTGAAATAATGCCGTTCATATTAATAAGGCTGGCATATCCCGATTCTATAATTAGTTTGGGCGAATAAAAAAAAAATATTTCAGTATATTTTGCGACCCTTTTTCTTTTTTTTATATGAAAATGAACCTAGGTTATGCATATCCTTTTACACAATCTTATAGAATCAATACCAAATTTAGACGTTGAATCAATTCTACAAAGCTTTGACCATACTCACGTCATGACGACTCGTATATTGAACTGAGCTTACCTGCAAAGATAAAAAGACACACATGAGGTTTTTTTCGAGCAATTATTGATGGTAATTGGGAGACAACTTAGTTTTCTATACGTATTTACAACAATTATACTATACCTTAAGTCAAAAGAACATCCCCAAACCTACATCAGAATTAACGAACTACGATTCTGGATTATTTATGGCATTAACATTTTCATATAGTCATCATGGTTTCGCTATTGCCGTTTCATTAGGATCGAGGGAAAAAACATGTTTTTACTGCATATTTTTATGAACATGATCCATGGCATATTGGTGCATTGGTCAATTCAAAAAATATCATAATTAATCGTCGGGATACTGCAACCACTATATCTCAGTACAGCATAGCCATAATCTATAACCTATGATCAATTGACCTGACCAATAAAGCTTATCCCCCCCTATGCCTTAGTCCTAGATGAATTTTGTCACCTGATCAACTCTGGTCTCCCTAATCCTATAATAACTGGTCGATCGGAAATTGATAGCATGTCGATACAAGCCGCCATGTTACAGACCCAAAAAACCAAAGTAGCACACCAAAGCACATGTATATATATATATACATATGTACTGACAATGCATTGGAATGATGAAAATAGCGCTGTTTAGTCTAATTTGGTGACTTCAGTTTAGGTTTCACAATGTATCACGTGTTGTGCGATGTCAAAGATTAAGATATATAGTTTATAAATCCGTACATATTGCAAACAATCCTGCCAATAAACAAAGAAGAAGAACTCGCGGAGTCTGTGCATGCCGACCTATGTAATAGCCCTTTTATCAGTTGCAGTATTATAGGCCTGCATGAACATCCCAGTGTCCATACACCTGCGTGCATGCCATTTCGCTGCGGTCATACACCAGGCCACTTTGGCATTCAGACAGTTAACACACGAGTCACCATTCGTCTGGGAGCCATGACCAATGAGGACTGAGCAGCTCGGCTGGTGAACTGCTCGGAGCTGCTCGGAGCTGCTCGGGGCCGCCTAGTGGTAGCTGAGTAACCTCTGACCTGAGGCTGTCATCGGTGTGAGGGCCTCATGGAGACAGATGGGGTGTCTGGGCCCTCACGGCACCACGGCCATCAGTTAGCGTTAAGACTGGGGGCTGGGCTCGTGGGAAAAACTCATGGGGAAAGTTAGTAGTATCAAGTATAGCTAGGGCTGACTTGACACTTTTAAGAGGAGAGTGCGCCAACCCAAACGACAAGACTAAGAGTAAAAGCGGTTGGTTTAGTATACCGACAAGGTGCAATTACCTTTTTTAAAACAGACCCAATCGTAGATCTATAGCGAAACAGCGTATAGTTGCAGGAGAACTAAGTTTTGCTCTTTATTAAGATGAACTCGTTTTGCCGATCCTATCTATGGTCTGCTCAAACCTGTCCGTTATTACTTTTTGTCCTCTGCTGTCGCTGTTACTGTTGGCGCTAATGCATAAAACTACTGTAAATCTATATCAACCTCGACTAAACGGTGTTGCGTTGATGCAAGCAAATGGCATTGGACGGCAATTCCAGAAATGCTGATGTTTTATGTGCAATGTGAATATAGAATCTTCAACATTTCCTATCCAACGCATATTAAAGGTGACGATTCGATTATTGCACCTTAGAATAGGCCGGCGGCAATAATACTGCTAATGTTAATTAGAATAAAGTACTTCGATATTTCACTGAACACGCACAGCATTTAGAAGTTAATCAAGTGGAAGGTGTCAACTTATTTACTTGTAATTGCATCGAACTGCCTTTTCCAATGGTATTTCTACTAAGGTAGGTAAACATTAGCCTACCTTCCGAATAATTTTACATCAGTTTACTGACTCGCTTTACCCACTTTCTCATTAAGAATGAAATCTTCCACAGTGATCTTAGATTTGCTTCTTTTGTATGATCTTTAAGAGGCAATCTGAAAAATAAATTTACTTTGGAAAGGAAATACCCGTGGGTTTTTTCTTATCTATATCTGTAGGCCTATAGGTCTGTATTCCCCCACAAAGGCCACCTTTACCAATAATCTCTTCCCTGTCTTTATTTTAGGAATGGCAGCTCCAATATACTTTTCTGATATAAGACTATTCCCCTTCTACGTTATGGCTATACACAGTCTCTGACGTTCACCACAATTAGTCTGACCTTTGCCCAGGACCCTGGAGACCTCTTTCTACCTGACCCCTGAATCCTAGTCTACACTGACTCCTCCAGGGGGCGCCATCCTGGGTCCTGCTGGTACCGTCCTGTCAGGTCCTGTGTGTGTACGTACCGGCAATAACATGCCCAGAACCAGCGAGACAGGCAGCCGGAAGTAATGGTGTCTAAATTGGACAGGTCGTTTTATGACACCATATCCGGCTGTGGAAAGTGAGTCAGTCAGTAAAAAACGCCCGTATTCCATCGGTCTGGCTTTTAGCACTAACTCACCGTATAATCAGTGGGGGAATCTGTATATCTATCCAAGCCATAAACACTATAGCTTTATGCTTAAATGGTATTTTTTGATATATGCCTACTGGTCCTTTCTGGCATACCGGTCTATGAGCGTATGGAACTTGTAAAGCAGATTTTTAGTATGGAACATGTTGCTGGACTTTTCTTTGTTTATATGTGTATAGTTTAAAGTCCGGCCAACATTTCAGGGCTCTTTCCAGACTGCACAAGGTAATGCATTTCAGCTTTGAGTGACTGAATTTATGAGATGATTTAATATAAGATAAACCTGTCATTTGTATAACTATCCTACTCTTTCCGAAGAGTGGCAAGGGATCTTTTATGTGTAATCTCCTATAAAAAGGGCATTACACACAGCAACTCTGTCCTGAGAAAAGGTAGGCAAATGCATATGTTATAGGGAAATGTCAGAGTGTGCTGGTATAGTTCCTGGAAGCTGCAATTAGTCAGTCTGTCTGACCTGGGTCTGCCACCAGGGGGCTGATCACGTGGTCAGCCGTGTCCCCATACTGTCTGACACCATGTCGTAGTTCACGTGGACCCCACTAGGGGGACGTGTGCGACAGGCCAGACAGTGAGTCTGAAGTGAAAAGTCGGCCAGGCTCCGACATCATGCAAATATCCACGGTGATGGGCCTATATAGATTATTGCGTGCTTCGTTAGGAGCGGGAATTGGCAAGGGAATCTACTCAGAGAATCTGTTCTTTCTTTTTAAAGTATCTCTCTTCTTGCTTTCTATATCAAATCCCGAATCCAATACCAATACCAAAAGTGTTACTTTTTACGTAAGCCTACCGACCTTCCACTGATGGAATTCCGGGTCGTGGGCAGTTCAAACAAAGACATCCTATAGACTCTACAGGCTCTACATCATTCTCATTTTAGATAAGGCTCACGGTGCCAGTCCGTGTCAACTTTGAGGGGTCCAGTCAGGGTACGGCTGGAACCTGTGAAGACGCCGACGTCATCGATTACCGGGGTTGGTAGCGGGACTCAGCCCCTATCAAATTGATGTGGCCGGTTAGGGAGCACCCTCCCCCGCCCCCTACTGCCCCCTACAAACTGCTGACGGAAGCCATTTCCACCAAGTGAGGAGAGGCGTTACACCGATTCCCATCGATGGGTATTGACTTCTCCGTACAAGTGCCATTAAGTATGCATGGCCCCAGCCTGACGAGCACGTCGAAAGCACATCTATAGTTAAGTACCGGCCTGGTTCAGACAAAGTAGAGGTAAATAACAAGACTTGTTGACAGATGGTCTTAGGATTGTGTTCATGCACGTTTATCTCGCGTTTTCTAAAGCAAATAGCCTATATAAGTACTCGATGTTAATGAGTTATTTTAAAGGTACTGAAGCAAGCTTGAATTGACTTCACTTGACTTCAAAATATTTGATATTGACAGACCAACGGGTGCCTGGCAACGATAATGCATATAAAGCAAGGCAAGTAGTAGAGATATTGAGATATTAAAACTATTCAAGACAATGGGAGTATACACTAAGGAAACAATGTATTCAAAAACGTCCTCTAGTATTAAAGACGCAAAAGAAAAAAGTACGGTGTTTCCCGTTATGGAATAAATAGAAGTCACTGTTTTGTTTTTTTTCTTTTTAAGAAAAGAGGCTGCCCTTTGCCCAAACGGATGGATTGACAAACCAGTCACACGAGGACGACCGTATAGATGTAATACTCTGTATATTTGTGGCAATGGCTGGGTGACATTGGGGGAGGCTGGGGGCATCCCACTACAAACAGTCAGGCATGGGACCGCCTCCTGACTCCCGGCGGTATGGGATTGGTGGGCCTTGTCGGCCCCTCCAGGGTCTGCCGGCCGGCTCAGGGGGCTTAGGGGGCGTGCTGGGGGCTGCATAGGAGGGCCATGTCCAACCACAACTCCCTATACCCTTCGCTCCAGTCGCCGGGTTGTCTGCTAGAGTATATTGCATTGCCGTGCCACGTAATATATCAAGTGGCACTGCTGTACTACGCAATATCTCAAGTGGACAGCGTTTTACTATCACCTTATTGCTCTCTTATATCACACCCACTGGTTTACGTCATTTATATAGACACCTACTCTACTGTGCCGCAGCAATAACTCTAATTGCTAACGTTGTAACCTTTTTATCACACCAATTACGGTTATGGCCTACCTCCACCCATTACACGCGTGAGGGATGTTCCCCTCTGGGAATCCAGCCACAACACGTGTACAAAAAAAAAGCCAGACATAATTCCTGAACTACTACCCAACTCATAAATTCCTACCAAAGTCCAACACATCAGAGTCTAAATTAATAATACGTAAGCAGCAGTTTATAATTTATTAAACCAGATGCAAACATTGCGCTACCAGCTTTGGCGTGAAACCTAGAGAAATTTCTTGGACACCCAGACAAATCCCATAATACTTTACAGCTTGCCTCCAATAATTGTGGCCCTATATGCTATGGCACTTTCCAAATCTCAAATACCAACTGATGTGCTATAGGCCTACTTTCAAGCCCTAACTCTTACAGAACATTCCAGCCCAAACTCTCATAGTACTGCCAACTCCAAACCCCTGCATTGATTTTCAATGCTAACTATTTCACTGATTCGGAGTCGCAATTTCTATACTTCTTCCCAAAACCAAATCCTATCTCTCCTAAGGCCCAACTCATATACTACTTCCGAACTCAAATCCAATATTTCTTCCCAGTCCCAACTCGTACACTTCTCCTGATCCTAACCCCTTTACTTCTTTCCAACCAAAACGGCTATATAAACTCCCAGTCTCTATTCTTACACTATTTTCCATTCCAAATCCTTAATATTCCTGGTCCGACCTCTCACACGGCTCCCTCTTCCAGCTACTATGATAGAACCCGATTCTAACTCTTATACTTCTTTACAATCTTGAGTGAATTACATCCCAACACCGATCAAAATTCTTCTGATCCCAATACATCCCAATTCTAACTCCTATACTTCTTTACATTCTTGAGTTAATTATATCCAAACACTAATCAGAATTCTACTGATCCCCGAGTCTTAACTCCACTTCATCTTGAATTCCTACTTCGATTATGATACCCCGTATTTACCCATCAACCAGTATATTGATAAAGAAACATCCAGAGAGTGGCGTGTTATGTTCAAATACCGTGCAACAGTTTGTGACAGTCTAAGCTAAGCCAACATAACATACGAAGCTCCAGACTGTGTATGGGAGATCACCCTTCTAGCCACAGATGAGTGCCTTTCGCTGGCAGCAGTGGCAATATTAGCACGGTGAATAACACATCGTTACGTTGAATGAAAGTCTAGAGGGGATGTGGCGCACAGCGAAGCCAAGCAATCAGATACTGGGGGCAGAAAAACACGTCAGATGCGGCACATTGGGACTTGGATAAACACCGTGTTATCTGTAGATCGATGTCTACTACTCACAATGCCACTGGTGAATATGAATGGACAAACCACTTTTTAGGTAACATTTTTGAGACGGCGCACTGTAAGGATTCCTCAGAAGGGATTCCAAAGGCAAAGAATGCCGGCTCCTAATGACGTGGTATCCTTTGTTATCGCCGTCATGAAAAGAACATAGAGGCTCGGTTGGAGATAATGACTTAGTGTGTGTTCAAAGTCAACTGCATGTTCCTTTCGTTGGATGCACGTCCACCATGCATGAAGACCAGTGAGTCAATGTCTAGTTAGAGGAATAAGAATTTGAATATGATCGTAAGATGTATAGTTAACTTGTGAACGACTGAGATATTGCTTAAATGTTTTGCATGTCCAACTTAGAAATTCCTGATGGTAGACTGCTTCACCTGTCATATAAAGACAGCTTGGATAATGCAGGTTGGAATATTAGTCTGACATATCATTAGTGTACAAATCCCAATGTTATCATTAACAAAACCATGAGAGCAGTCACACAGTCATTATGCTACACTTCTTTCTTTTCAAGAGTTGCATGAGTTCGGCTTCAATGCAATTACCCTGAGTCGGAGAAACCTTTGAGCGGGAGGATATGAGTGGTGGGGCTGGTCGTTAAGCCATGGCATGACAAGGCGCCATTGGTGGCCGACAAACAAGGCGAGGCATTTGTGGGGCGAATCGCCTGACTCCTGACGCCAAGCTAAACACGACCGGCGCCCGCCATCAGGGCTACAATCAGCAGACCAGCCGGCCACACAAAACAAAACTGGAGGCTGGTGGGGAGGGACCCAAGCCTTTAGCAGGGACGCCATGACATTAATTTGACCTGTGTGTGACCTCGAGTTGACCTCGTAAGTCCACTTTTCATATAGGGTATAACGAGTGTATAGGGGTAGAATAAGGGAATTTGCTATGACCTGGGTGACCCTAATGTGACCTATATGGGACCTTGAGGTGACCCCGTGAGGCCAGGCCTCGTATAGAGCAATATGGTTGTACAGAGGTAGAATAAGGGAATTGACTAGCCTCTACATTATGTCTGAACTATGCCCATATAAGTACTTGTTGACAAACTTGGTATATTCCCTTCTTAGCCCTATGACATGGCACCAACCGTAATTTCAGATATCAACTCGTTGACAAAATATATGACTATGTCTTTTGATTGTAAAATTCTTTCCGATCATGATGTCTAGTTTTGACCGCAACTCACTGAATCTTGACAACCACAAGGCTCTATAGACAGTCACCAGCGCGGCAACACTACAGTTCTACGGTAAAAAGACGTGAAGTTACAGGCCTGTTGGTCGGATAAGAGATGGGCTTTGTGGAGTAGAAGGAGACGGAGGAGACGGGTCTGGGTGATCTATAGACCTTGGTGGGCCCTGCTCGCCGAGGTGTGCCGCCCTGGAGGACGCCCCGCCCCTTGATAAGATCACAATAAATAGGCCCCGCCGCCCATTGTTGATCAAGGCAGTAGCAGTGGAGGGGGCGGGCTGCCCCTAGATCTGACGGCCAGGTCCCAGAGGATGCCAGCCCTCTAATCGGCCTTATCAGTGGTCCCAGGGAGGAGGGAGGAGGGCCACTATCTGCCCACTAACCCAATTACAGGGGCCAGCCGCTGCTACTGTATGGTCAAGCCTAGCACTGTGCTAAATGTAGACGGATGTGGAAAGGGTTTTTTGATAAATGAATCTCCTTGGCCAACTGCCATATATCATCATTTGTCCTCGGATGTACGTTACAGAGGAGAAGCCCAGTAAATCCTTGTCTTTTTCATCTGAGGCATGTCCATATATTCAATATTTGAGTGTCGCCTGGGAGGACCGAGGGAATTGACTTGTCCATCATGCAGGAGGGAGTGCCCTAGGAGAGCCCTTTCAATGGGATGTTCCGCTAACACTACTAGCACATTCTGGCATCTAAAGTGGGCCTACTTCTAGTCAAACCCATCATCGTGTGTGTAAAGTGTGGGAGTGGTATGTTCGCATGGCCGGACAAACATACAGGCGACCATTTCATAATGTCCAGGAGAAGCGGTGGTGGTAATGGACTGGAGGCTGGCTGGCCAGTACCACAACCCTTTTCTGTGGGGCCGTCCCTCAACCTGACCTGCTGACCACCAACATAAAGGACTGCCCCCGTGACTGCCTCCTGACACATTAGAGACCCTACCTGCTGACCACTACCAGAAAGACTGCAACCCCAACTGCCCTCTGTCGCATTAGAGACCCTTCCTACTCACCAGACCACGAAGACCGCACCCCCAACTGCCCTGTCTCCTTATAGACCATAACTATACGGACCATGGCTCCTCCCGCTTGAGTATTGTGGCTTTCTCTACAGGTTTTATCCTAGCAATTGACGGGCGGATTTTAAAAATGTTTAAAGTATTGTGGCTGTACAGATTTAAAAAAAAGAAAATTGCCAAACTGCTCAATATGACTTCATATGTATTGCTTAATACCGTAAATTGCTCTTCAACTTTGAATAAATCTTCTCGAGACTTTTCAAGTATATTAACTGCCGGAAGGCAGACCTCAGCTACCTTTAAAAAAAATCGTGTCTCACTACTCCAGCCAACAGTGTTCTTATTGGGGTGCCTCAGCGACCAATCTTCGAAGCACCTCGGGCACTGTCTGTGTAGGCCTGGAAGATGAGGCCGTTTCTTTTCTGTCTGCCCCTGGGGTTGATGGAATATGTGAAAGAACAAAATTTGATAAAATAAAATACCGTGACACCTCAGCCTGCTTCAAAGAGGTGAAAACCTTTTGGTACAAAGAGATGGTCTCTTATTTATGCGTAACACAAGTCTGTAGTGCTGTGGTCAGGATCATGATGGCAACTCAGATTGTTTCTATGCAAAACATGATGTAAAGCTCAACAATGATTACCTTTAATTAGAGGTATATTAACCTTACGATTACATCAAATAATCAGCAATTCATACTCTCTTATGAATCAAAATGCTTATTTTGCTTTCCCTTTATCCTTTCTTCGCAACATCTCCTAGCCTCGTTAATTCTCGTATTTCTTGTGGAGTTCGGTTCATCATTATGGCTTCACTCACACAAACGCTACTTGCGCAGAGCCTTCAGAAACAGTGGGTTTTAATACCTAATCCGATGCACTTGAACCAAGTAAATATTGTCCATCGGCAGAAGGGGGCTTTTTTAAAAAAAAAAAAATACATTTACTGAAACCGAGAGAGTGGAACAAAAACTGTTAAATTTCTATTAATTAATTACATGTCAGAGCTGTGTCAACAGTCAAGGGCCGGCGCAGGCCGTGGCTCACACCAGAAACACATTTTAACTATCGAATCAGCGCTCCATTGTTTTTGAAAGTCTTATTTTCATTCCTGACACTCTTAGTTGGTCATCGTACTTATTTGTAAGTCAGCATATTATGATGCAACGACAAAACAGATGGTCAGCGAACAAACACCGTTAATGTTTAAGAGCATCTGTTGCAGAGCAAGGAGCAACACAAAGATGTATTTAGTTTTATTTGATTTTGAGATTGTCAATTGCATTAAGCCCCCTTATTACTGTTTAATTAATTGGCTTAATAGCCCACTCTGAGTAATCTTTATCCTTAATACGAGATGCACTCTCCCGAAGGATTCGGTGTACAGCATGTTTTTTCTCATTTCAATATGACTAATTTTCATCCAACTTCAAACCTCTTAAATAAGGCAGGGGCGCTGCCACCATCGTCTACAGGACCTCGGTAATCTGAGAATATGCTGTGCAGAGCCCATCCCTAGAAGGGTCCCGGCCGCTAATCCATACGGAGGAGGACGCGGATAGCATGGCGGGCTAAATGGAGCTCTTATTGACCAGGTTGTCGGTGGTAATTCCTCCTGATTATCTCCATAAATCAGCAGCTCCCATCGGTCGATGCCAACACCCCTGGAGTCCTAATCACATTATACTGGAGGTGTAGCAAAGTGAACAGCATCCAGGAATTCTGTATACTTCCAGGAAGAGAAAGGTCATACATTAAAATGTTTGAAAAAGTTGTATGAGACGTTTAAGTGCCATCAGGAGACTGCAATCCTTTTTCTAAAATATCATTCACTGCCATAGCTTACTGGATCTGCATTTGCAATTTAAATGTTCCACTGTTAAAATCCAGCGTAAGACCAATCATTTCGAGAGGCCATGTTGGAAATTGACGCATCTCTAGAAGGGTCGTGGTCTTCCCCATAGATCGGGTGGAGGGACTCTGAGAGCACTCCAGGCTGCACCCGGACCTGGCAGGTTGACGACACCACCTGGCCGCCTACCAGACGCTCCTCCAGGGTAATGGGGGTGTCTGGTAGGTGCAGGAGAGGGGGTGGCCTGGGGTCCCCACTTGTTTCCACAATCAATGTCACCAGGTTCGATACAACCAGAATACATATTACCACCCAGCCTGCCAACATATAAAATATTACCTGCTACTTTTAATAAATAAGCCGACAGATTACCATTTAAGACATTTACCTTAATATACTTAAAAACTGGAACTTCTAATGTAAATAGGCACACTGATTAACAACTCATTAACCAATAGGACGTCACGGTAAAAATAGCAGTGACTTGGTGTTTCTGTAACGCTGCCATCTTTGTGAAGGCGGTTGTTGACCTTTTAGAACTACCAAGAGAAGGACTGGAGCATGTCAGTGCCAGACCCAGCACTGGAGACTTCTTATCACGTGTTATTTGGTCAGAGATAATGAACATACTGGTTAAGGTAGATAGAACACAAGGTTATATGAGGGTTGTCTAAGTTAACTTATTCATACCTGTGCAATGTTGAAACAGCCTGTTATATTCGCATTGCGTCCTTACTACCAAAGTATGTGTAGTACAAATATAGCTTTAGTACTGTCAGTGCCAACTGAATGATCGATATATTCGAACCTTGAGGGATATAAATACACACAATACTAACCCATACGTCTGGTTCTCACTGAGGTTATGGACAAATCAATATCCTTTGAAGTGGGTACTAATTAAGACACTTAATACAGATTCCTATAATAGAATCACAGTTTTTCTACCACTGATTACAATTACAATTACAAAGCCTTGTTTTCTTAGAGCGTAAACGGCTCAGCAGGGTATTAACACCGTAATCCGCGGCTATGTGCAAACAACACGTTCACTGTTTACATTGTGTTGTGAAGCTGATGGGAGCCACGGATCGATAACACGTCCTCCTTCCCCATCCCCATCCCCACCTCTAATAAGAAGTTGTGTGAACAGTTCTAGGCCCTGTTGTGAGGAGGGTATAGGGGCCCACCTTTGCTATATGGTCCTGTACTTAGGAGGGTATAGGGGGCCTACCTTTGCTATATGGTCCTGTACTTAGGAGGGTATAGGGGGCCTACCTTTGCTATATGGTCCTGTACTTAGGAGGGTATACTAGGACCCCCCTTTGCTATATGGTCGTGTACTTAGGAGGGTATAGGGGCCTACCTTTGCTATATGGTCCTCGGGCAGCATGGCAGGGTCGGGACCCGGGCCGCGGCGCCACCCGAAGCACTTCATAGCTCATGCTCCTCCCCGAAGACGGAGGTCAGCTTCCGGCGACGGCGGTCACGGCCGGCCGACCCCGGCCACGAGCGGCGGCGCGACGACGACGATCAACGCGGGAGGGGGGAAGAGGGGATACAGCACAGGCAAAGCGGCGGAAGCAGGAACGGAAATCAAAAGGTCGACGATCCATCGCTGGCAGTCAGAAGGGCCCCAGCGGCGACGGCTTCAGCGGCGAGGGCGGCAAGAGCGGCAGAAGCGGAGGCAGTGAGGGCGGCGGCGGCGTGGGACGACGACGTCGGGGTGGTGGACGTCGTCGCGCGACGTTGGGCGGACGCTGCTGCCTGCTCCTGCCGGGCCTGCTGCTGCTGACGGCGGAGGTGGTGTGGGCCGGGCAGTGGAGGGCCGTCATCCACCCAGCTGCCCATGGCGGTACGCCGGCAGGGGCAGGCGGCGCTGGGCACTGCTCGATGTGTGTGGGTGCTGGAGGCCCCTGGCCATGGGGTAAAGCCTACGTTCGGGGCTGGTTCTAAGAGGCAGCCCCCCGTCGTCCTTTCCCGACCTGTCGCCTCGGCTCGTGTCGGCAGTAGTCCAACTACATCTTCTCCGGGCGCGGGGCGCTTTGAGGACACTGCTGACGCCGGCTGACTCGGCCCGAACAGGCCAGCTCTGGGTGCCGCCGGTACCAGCAGATACAGAGGCGACCAGCAGCAGCACCAGCAGCCCGCACACCCAGCACCAGCTCCGCCCGCCGCCCGCCGCTCAGCCCAGACCCAGCCCCCTCGGCGAACGCGCCGCTACACCGCCCAGTAACCATAGCAACTACATCTCCGTCGGCATGGAAAATTTTTCTTCGCTCCCGCTCTTGGCCTCTGTCGTCGTAGGCGACGGGCACGGCGGCGATAAGAGACAGCGACAGGCGCCGCGCCTGATCAGGAGCCTCGGGCTGGAGGCGCTGGGTAGAGTCTGCTATAGGGAGTGCGGCAACCGTGCGCCAGTGTGTTATCACTGTCATGGGATGTTGAGGGACAACGGGGGCACCCAACTAGGCACTGTATCCCCGGGGGAGACAACCCGGAGGAATTGGGGGTATGAATTATAAGTATTGAGACCCTGTGGCCTCTGCTTTATAGGACACGTCCGCGCCACACCAGCCTCGAAGTCTGGTCAAACCTCATTAGAGTTATCAGATAGCCACGAGACCCGCTCTCCTTGCAGAGTAAGGTAATGGTACATGGGTCATGGTCCGGTGTGCCGCCCCCAAAGTCCCATTCCCCTGCACTACTCACACACGGCCCGCCTCATATCCGTTTTTCATTATACTACTTACACGCCGTCCTACTATTGATGTGGCGGTGGGGGCTCCAGGGACATGAGGCCCTAACACCCCAGATCAGTATCGGCCCGATGATAAACGACAGCAGCCGCGCCTCCCCGAGATACCTCCCTACACACACAGCCTTGAGATTTCTATCTTGGGAATTTGAAGATCTTATCCTCATATAGGCTACAGAGGCCGCAGTCTCAATACACAAAACGACTTGTAGTCTTTTTTTCTAAAAGCTTTTTTTTTCAAATGTTATCCCGAAATAATCTTCTGTGTTTTCACTGATTTTCAGATGTCTCACGTAAATATAGATACAGGTGATGATAACAGTATTAATGATGGGGAGTTATTTACCAGAAGAACCTTAGTCATTGCATAATATCAGTCTCTAGTAGTACGTTAGGATTATCATATGACAGAATACTCTGAATGCAAAGGTTATATATGAATTATCACTGCACTGCATGTATATTGATTTCAGATCAATTCCCAATTAAATGACTTCAGTCGGTGGTGCTAGATTATCCGACACTGCGGGCCCCAGAAAGGCTAACCAAATAGTGATTCGGACGGGGGGAAAGTGGGCACCAACGGTTTCTGGGTGGCCAGCTGCGTGCCAAAATAAACATTCCGTCTTCTCATCTTAACCCACCTCCTGCAGTATTCAGCCTAATGCCCAAACAAAGTGTTTCTTCTCCGCACAGAACCATCACATAAATCTGGTCAGATCTCGGGGCGAGTCGATCAACAAAATCCTGCTGTTTCGCCCATACAGGAAGGTAGCGTCACTGAGGGTGGTCTAAACCACACACCAGAGGGTCTTTACCGTAAGGGCACCCCTCCCCGGGCCACGGTAAAGCCCTAGTGACCCCGCCGGGCCCACCCCCTCCACCCCTGCCAAGATAAGGGCACCGCCAAGACCAATATGGTAAACCCTAATGGCATCCATCGGATTCCGGAGCCGACGCGGCTTCCACGTATTGTGGTTCAATAGTAGTCCGGTTCAGTCGAGACTACTGGCTGAAGCCTATTCCTGAGGCTAGTATACAAAATAAGCTCTGAGCAACTACATGCATATAAACAGACATTCAGGAAGAATTTCAGACATAACCCGCTCCAAATAGATGTAACGTATGTTTCATATAGATATAACGTTCTCATTCATTGTTTTATCAATACTTTGCTGAAGAAAATTATGAGTTAAAGAATGAAGTTGTAAATACAATAAAAATTAATACGTTTAGAAATATTCCTTTCAATGCTATCTTGCAAAGTGGGAAACGTTACTGTCATTCTATATATATCCTGTCTGTAGATACCAGAGAAATATCAGACTAATTTGATAAGGTATTCAAAAATTATCTCAAAACCATAAAACATTGTATCCAAAATCTTACGTTCAGTTTCTGTTTTATATCGTTAGTCTGATGAATCTTGACAAAAACGATACAATACAGAATTTTCCACTTATGCGCAAAGTTTAACGATGGAGAGGACCGAGCTGGGTCACAGGTGGCGTTTGAAGAAGACGTAAAGATTTTCCCGTGCCAGTCAAGATGCCGATTCCCCTGAGCAGACAGAGACCGTCGGCCTGTCAGATAACACGGTCTGCTGATCACCGAGTCAGCCAAGCGCGACGTGTGGTCGATGAGTCGGTTTTAGGATGGGTGTACAGTTAACAAGAGAAAAATAGTTTCATTGGAAGATGCTGGAAGCTGTATTATGAATTCTACGGAGATGCGACGGCCAGATCGCTTACGTCTGGCACAACGACTTTATGCAAGGACCAGGTGTTAATCTTATCTTAGGTGATTGTTTCCTTTTAATAAACTTGTATAAATGATACATATATACTGCAATCTGAATGTCTTGTGTTCGTGCATAATTTTTCAACGGTAGTATCATTGAGGGGTAAAATCGTTTGTACCATCATCGAATGGTGCTCATATATATACTCCTATAAAATACATATGCTACTCTGAACTGCATGTCGTTGTTTGTAACGTTAACAGTTGTGCTTTTTATTACTATCAACAACCATTTTTGCTATGGAACTCTACAACTTTTTAAGACAGACATCCCTGCATGGGTTGCCGGTCCTGTTGGCAAGGCGAGGTCAAGGATGCTGTTAAAATTGGATTTCCATGGTCGTGATTGCATCCGGGAACTCTGGGTCAACTAGCGTGCGTTTCTATTGACTACGCTGTCTCCCCCCTCCCTCATAGAGGGGTGGGAACCGCTCCAGGTCCGGGTGGGATGATCTCCAACTCCCTGGAGGACCGGTCGATTGTCTCACCATCTAACCGCCAGCTAATGAGCAATTCCTGAGCAATTCACGTTTTGACCTTCTATCCCCTGAACTCTTACCAAACGTATAGACTGGTGCGGGGAGAGGGTGTTATAAGTTGTACTGGGAGGGGTGTCGTTGGTAGGAGTGGCACTACCTCTTGGTTAACGGTGTTTTAGAAATTGCGACGCATTAGGCGATGTTAACGTGAAGTAGCCTACTTTTTATTTTTATCTTAGCTTTATCATAAATTCAAACAGTATGATGTTATAAGTATACGACTTGTGTCTATTTCTATGAATGGCCATGTAATAATAGGAGACCAAAATATATCATTTGTACTTGTAGTCTCGGATAGGACTGGAGAGATAGGTCAACTTATCAAGATGAGTTGTGGTAACTGAAACTCCCTATTGTAGTGGGGCTCCTTGGGCCCGCAGTAATAGTGATAAGAACTGGGATGGGGTAATTTATGGGCAGACTTTGCCGTCTAGATAGAGCCTTCGCCCCGTAATTTGCCATATCGTTTGGAAGTCTGAAGCGTTGGTGCTGGTAGGATAAGGCACTGTGGATATGATCTTTTCAATACTCAATAGATGGCACGGTGGGGTGTCCTTGATATTGCGGTTAGCATCCATTAGGTATATATATAGAGACACTGTCTGTGGCCTTGAGTTGAGAGGGGATGAGCCCCTCAGTAGTGGCCTTGTCCGCTCGGCCTACACAAAGACAGATAAAGCCATAAACACAATGGGATCGGTTATCTAACACAAAGATTGGAACTACAATTATATTAGTTTCATGCAACCGCATTTTTTTAAAGAACATTTTATTTACATTTGGTGATATATGCGGTAACTTGACTTGAGAAATAAAGAAATTCAGTATTCAAATGCCATGCGTTCATTCATTCGCTCATTTTCAAATTTGCTTTCCCTGGCAAACGTATGGAATGACTGGCAAACGCAAGGAATGACTGATCCTGAGCCAGGTTCCCGACCCAGACCTCCGAATCACCTTGAACACTGCCGTGTCCTCTCTCATCTCCGGGATCCCGCCAGTGCCAAGCTGGCCCCCAAACCATATTTACATTGGATACGCGGCCGACAGTTAAAAAAAAGCCCCAATGCCATTTGGGGCGGGCGTGATGTGATTTTAGGTGTTGGGAGTTGGGGTACGGAACGTGCCATTGAGCTAGATGAGAAGGGGGCTGGAGAAGGGGTGGGGGCGGGGGGGCAGGTAACAAGGTTGCTGATGTATAGATGTAAATGGGGGTCTCCAGGGCGAGGCCACGTGACGCCGGTGGCCTGGGAATGTGGCTGCTGGACCCAGGAGGTAAATGGGCATGAGAGGAGGAGGTGGGGGTGGTGTGTTGGGGGTGGTGGCCCTAACCAGGAGTGATTCAGTAAATGACCAGGTAGTGGGCAGTCCACCGCCTGACCATTACACGCGGCCCATACTGGTCAGCCCCCCCCCCCCTGCTCCGACCCCCGACCCGATATCGCCTATACCACAACCACCACCAGCCTACATCCATCAGTCTGTGTAGGTTAACTTCTGCCTACAGTATACCACCGCCTGGATACAACTAAAACCCTCACCCCTACAGTATCATACCTCATATAACCAGCCAGCACTCAAAAGCTTCCCAATTCCTATGGCACCACCACCTTCCTCCGCACAAACAAATAACCGATGCTCATCAGATTTCTAATCAGAATAAAATAAATTTCTGGCTCATTCCAATTCTGTTTGGGCTTGCTCGTCGCCGTAACCGAAGGGTTTTAGTATCAGTTCATTACAAAGTTGGAGCAGGGCTGGCGCCGGGGCTGGGCGCTGGCTGCTGGCCACAAGTGTGGCAAGGAGATTACCAGTCCTTGGAGGACGGGCATAGGCCCGGCGCCACTGAATACTGACTAGGACGGGCCGCGACTGGCGCGCCCCTACCGGCGGTGGGGGCTAATCACAGCTGGTGGGGCAGTGATGACATTAGTATTATCATAAGTGGGAATGTGGATGTGGGTGAGACCAATGGGTGTGAGCAGCGATCTGGATGGGGTGGCCACACTACTAGCTGATGGGTCAAAGAAAAGCAAGAAGTGACACACAAGGAATGGCGCCCTTTCTCTGGCAGGTTCTAGTCAACAAACCCACAAACCCAACATAGGCGATCGGAAAAAGTTTGAAAAGTTATTCAAAGTTAGAAATAAACAGACACGTGAGAAGTTTATAATAATGCCTCTTCTTTGTGTCCATATGCTACGATGATATCGAAACAAAACTCTTCTGATATTGTAGATTTCATAGAAATTAATACTACTGAGTGTCAGATACTGCTTTGGTCTTGACCCTGTGGTGTTGTCTGTGTGCCTGAGACTAACTCCCATCTCTGTGCACTACTTACACCGACATACCGCCGGCGACCACTGCAGTTCCCACCTCCGCAATGCGCCGCTTACACCTCACTGCCATCTTGTGGCGGGCAGCAGAACTGTTTGCTGCATGATGTTGGAGACAGTAATGGCGGAGCTTATAAATGGGCAATCCCTCGGAAAGTCGAAAAACAAATTATACTTCTTTCAGTATTTTTCCTCGATAACATGGCAAACGCTATTATATAGGCCTACCAAAAATTGTCGTCTTACATATTTTCTGAAAGCAAGAATGTTTTTACAGTCACCACTGTTAGGGAGAAAAAACACATGGAGCTCATTGAATAGCAACGTTTTAAATGGTCGGAAATAGCTCATACAAATTAGTACGTGAAGGGAAATTGCATCTATTTCTGGTAGATTATAAATAGGAAGCTACGGCATTCATCAAAAGTGGTGGATGGAAGCGGTTAATGAGATTGAGAGAACTGGCGGTCTAACGTATTACCAGTTAATTAGTAGAGACAGTAATTGAGGCTTTCTTCTGCGGTTCCTGTAGCCTGAATGTATGAGCCATCAAAAAGTTGGCGGCGGTTAGGGCGCCCGCCATCTTGGACCTGGAAGCCAGACGGAGGAAGCAGATGAATAGGTTGGGAGTTGGGGGTGGGGGGTTGAGTTGGGGGTGTAGGGAGGGGCAGGGGATGTTTTCAGACCGCCCCGCCCCAGGCCCAAAGCCGTACGTAGGGCCTCCCTCAGCGGACCTGCCCGCCGAGCAGCTCATCTGCCCCGAGCAGCTCACTGACCCGCGCTGAGACTGAGCAGGTCCAGATCGGGACACTTAGATGAGGGTGGGGTGTGGGGGGTTGAGCTGGTTAGAGCTTGGACGTGGACACTGCAGGGGGCAGAGGCTGCGGCGGGAGGGGCTTATATTGACCACGGAGCTTAATCAGAAGGATAGGAGATCTAGAGAGGAAACTTTGCCTTTCGGTTTTTGTGAAAGTATCTCGTCTGGGTGGGATTGTAGACTGACCAACGTAAAGAGTCGGATATCGCGTCAGCACTACTGCAAGCCTGTATGTCGTAGATATCTCGGACGTATTTTTTTCTTTTGGCTTTTCCATTGATCTTGATTTCCCAGCCCTAAGAGTTATGCTAACAAATTCAATTATGCTGGAATGTGGTTACTCTTTTTTATAAAAACTCCTATTCGCTGGGTCGATAACTAAATTCAGTTTTCGACTAACAAAATGAGTGGCAGTGCACCCAGAAATGCAATACCAGATAAAAACTTTTTAACAGCTGAGGAGCCGATTAAATGTTTACACCTGAGATGTATTTAGTTCTAAAATTATTTTCTAGTATCCAGAATAAATATGATCTATAAAAGCTTTTCTAGCGTGTGCAAATGTCTTGCAATGCCAAGTACCATTATTGTAAGGAATATAATCTCTTTGCCTCGACTACTGTACAGTGCACTCGTGTGAATTCTACATTATCTGAACTAGAAATATCAATCTGGGTGGTTTCCACTAAAGGGGATATAAAATAAGTCATCCTAGCACGTAATGCTATATGTATATCAAACCCTTTTAAGTAGGGTTTGGAAGACGAGAAGCTTAAGGCAAGGAACTGAAATCAAGTCGACTCATTCCGAATTCATACTTATGGGAAGTCAATGTTGATTCCCAGGATAACCGTCTTCATTTGGTCTTAATTAAAACTCAGCAATGTTGATTCTTGGCAACCGTTCGATAGTTCCGAGTTGGCCAAAGTTGCGCAGAACAAACTAATTCGTCGGCTGACTTAAAGCCCCCCTAAGACGGACTCAAGCCCGTCGGATGGGGGAATCGCGAATCAAAAAAGAGTAGATTAATTACAGTTGACAAACTCCATCAAGTTGGAGGATCAGAATGTAATTTGCAAGTCAGAAATAAGCTTCACGCCTGGTGGCTAGCTTTTGCTGTTAGTTATTCCAATTGCCTCTTGACGGCGCCACCATCCCATCTACATTTTACTATCCTTTCAACGACTGTTTTAATATCACTCGTATGTTTTTGACACATAAAACATCTCAGTTTTGAATAAGATATGTATCCATATTACCTGATATCATCAAATAATTTCTATTCCTCAGTGGATTAGAAGTTAGCATAGTCATTAATTAATGGTCTCAATACATATTCTTCATGTATAGATATAAGGCATAGAAATTGCATCCATTAGTGAACGGCATTAACGTGGAAAGCAGAAAAAGCGGACGAAAAAGTGTTGACAAATATGTATGCGTGCTCTTTACGTCCATTATACCACTCCATATTCATGCAAGGCAATGAAGCTGGTCGATATACATCGAGACATGGCTTAATGCGGAATGGAGCCAGAATCGTCCAGGGCAGCTGCATGCCTGTCAAGTCTTATCTATTGTAGCGGCTTGCCGAGGCAATCTATAAAGGCACTTGCAGTAATTCTATGTGTATAGATGAAGCAAATTGTAAAACTCCTCATGCACAGGTGAGGTGGTTGTTACCTGCACATTGACAGGTGTTGGTACAGATGAGTAATATACTACACCAAACACAGGTGTAGTTTTACGGCTATACAGCAGGCTTTACTCCTACCCCCACTCTATAATAAGACCAGGTGCAATGAGTCCTGACAGTGCCCACATACCGGTACACTCAGTGAGGCGGGGCGCTGACAACTCTTCTCCTCAGTTCCTGCCGCCCCTTAATTAATGCCTCCACACAGGCAAATGCAATTTTCATAATTAACGCTACACGTGAAACGCATATAAAAGAAACAAACGAATTTATGCTTAAATACCACTGACGAGCAAAAGATGACAATAATTCAATTATACAGTTATATAAATAAAAGAAGTCATTGTCTTTAGTTGTGTAGCATCTCTATACGTAATCAGGTAAGACCCAAAACCCCCAGGGTCTCCGTTCCACCTCACCTGCCGACAGAATCGTTCACGCCAGGTTAGTTTGCCGACATGCCATCAGAGGGCGGCAGTGGTAGCTGACTCTCTGGAGGAGCTTTAAGTCCCACTGGAGCCGAAACTGTATAATATTATTAGATACCACCGTGAATAACACTTCCCTAGAAGTGACGACCAGTCATCGGGCTGAGTAAGTGTGTGTGTAAGGCGGAAAGTGAGGTAATACACAGGCACTGTGGCGGGGTGATGTCAACCTTGTACACGTAGTTTAGATACTTTAAAAGCTACTAACATGTTTCCGTCAACCTTGTTAATGGGTGATAAAATAACTGGACGCCACCAGCATGCAGTTTTCATCTCATGCAGTCTTAAACAGTACATCTCACTCTGTACAAATTAAAATTCGAGACATAATTACACATTTGGAGGGAACACGCCCTAGTGGTTCTTTAAAGAATGTAGCACCAATGGTATGACTGAATTCGTACATATTTAATGTCATATGCATCCCCAATCGATAATACCGATGGTGGCTGCTTTCAAAGGCTCGTTCTGTGAATAGAACTGTAGGCAGTCCCTAGAAGCCGATGGGAGTCGGGAATAGAAGGCTTTGTGAGCCCCTATTGACGTGTCAGCCTCCCGGCTAAGGTAAGGAGGGAGGTCTGGAAGTAGGTCAGCCACACCCACGTCCACCTGCCTACCCCTGATACCACCAGGTGAACCCTCACCGCCTATTATCAGTTTAACTCTGACTCGTTATATAGTTCTATAGTTACATCTCTGTGCCATAAAAGAGAACCTGGTTATGTATATTTTGTATATACTGAGGTGAGCAATTTATTGCAAATCAGTCTAAACTTGGTGTGTGTTTTTCTGGTTCATTCCCGCCATCTCGTCTATAGTGCCACTCCCTTCCATGGCGCTCGTACTATTTCCGTGCGCGATTAAAGATTGAGCGGCCGACTTCAAAGGACTGAGGGGATGAGAGGTGGCCTACATATGGGTGTCGCGTGGAGACATGGCACCACCCCACCTCACCTGACAGGTAGAATACTAAGGAGAGGGGGGCTGATCGTCCAGGGGTAGGTAAGGCTCACAGACACACACCCCTCTCCCCTCTAACCGCACCCACCCACTGCTGGTGAGCTGGCACCTGTCAGAGGAGAAGACCCACCTGAATGGGGGATCCGGGTGTACTGCTGGTCTGATACTATATGGACCAAACTTTGTATCGGATTGCACTGTTGTGTAATCCGTGTGCATTTATACAAAAAGAGAGCCCCATGGATACTCATAATTTACATATCATTAACATATGGGGGTGCGCATGCGCGGACATTCCTTCATACCCTCATTCTCCTTCAGACTTTCATACAGTCAACTTGTGTTTCTAGTTGTTTAACACTTTGAAGCATGCCCACCAGTTGTTACCTATGGTTTATTACTGTAAACCAGCCGAGTGGGTTTGACCAGTTGTTTGATACTTTGAACCAAACCCACTTGTTTTTCCACTCGCATACTACTGTAAACCAAACCATTGGAGCAGCGTGGCGTGAAAATAATGATATAAAAGGCAGTGCGTGTACAGCCCAGATAACAGAAACAATTGGAGTCCCCCTCCGGCGCTGTTCAGCACGGCATAACCACTTTCCCCGCCCACTAACACAAGCTGGCCGCCCAGCCATCCACTGACATGGTCCATTGATCAGTGACCGGCCGCAGATTCATCCCAACCTTTTCCAATTTTAGTACAGCCGGCCAATGAAAAACACAACCAGCTCGGCCATTACGAAAATGACATTGAGCAATGGTGGGGAATTTTCAAAGGCCAGCGCCTGGATTGTTGTTCAGCCTGGCGACATGCGATTTGTGAATTCGCACTACATGTGAAAGGTGAGGTATTCTCAGAGCTGGTATTCCCCTAGAGGTAGTGACTAAAGCTGCGGTTTCCTCGCATGACGGTAGCGGAGCGCCAGGTGACCTGGACTTGAGGTCTGGGTGGTAGGTGCCAGGTAGTAAAGTAAGCCCTGGCCACACCTGTGTACACCTGGATCCACAGGTATATAACCCCCCGAACTTACAACGTCTTTTACTATTATGTCTCAGGTCTTTACGACACAATCCTGGCATGAACACCTGACAAACAATTATTCTTATTCTCATTGCTACAGAGGTAATGCATTATCAGTACACATCAATAAAGCTCCCTGTACTTTATCATACGGAATTGTTGTACAGAATAAGCCGACATATGAAGAGTTACAGATGCGCACCGGTTGACCTCAGCTTTGATCAATCCATCAGCATTGACTGTGTGTTCTTCAATGGGGGATCGATGTAAAACCTGTTTAAAGTAACAACAGGCTGACGCGTGCCAGCCACCCATCCCCCTGTCCCAATGGACAGGAACCCATGCAGTCGACCAATCAGATTGTCTCCGCAGCTGAAAAAAAGGGGTAGGAAAAAGGCCAACGAGCGTGTCCTGAAACATGTCAATTAATCCCCAACACAACTGTTGGGGTCTTCTCAAACAAGGCCTGTTGAAGTGACCCATAACTAATTCCTGCTTTGAAACATTTTGGTTTTAACACAACGCCCACTTTCAACTATTCTTTTTGTAAGTCACTTTGATGTACGGGATAATTTAAAAGGGACGCAATCAGAATGAAACACAGTGCATGTATATACAAAACAAGCAAATAAATGGCATGCATCATGCATTACACTTGCAAATGAAATAGAGTCATTGCCCTTAAATTGAAAAAACTTATAATTACCAATTGTACTGTAAATACTAATGAATAAACCTGCAGAGAATGATTACCTTTATGATAAATTTACCAAAATAAACATGTTCCCGTACCTGCCTGGAGTATTTAACCAAACAAAACTTAAATAAAACAAAAAATAATTAAACATAAACAGTGGTGCAAGATGTGCAACGAAGTATTTACATCCCCTTATGACCCCGACCTCTGAGACGTGCTCTCCATACACAGGGAGCAGCTCTCTCTGGGTCTGTAGGTTACGGTGTAGGAGTGAGTGAGTACCTCTAGCGGCGGGTGCATCAAGTAGGACCTGGCGGTCGGGCGGTGCTGGCTAGAAGTAGTATACGTGACGCCATACGAGAAATGTGCAGAGGTGGAATGTGGGGGAGAACAGTGGCCTGTCACTACCTGGTGGGCCGCCGCCGACGAGATGATCGAAGCCATACTGATTGGTGTCGACCTTCTCTTGGGTGTTGCTACTGATGAGGCCCTGGTCTGCTGCACCAAGGCCCCCGAAAAGTGATGATTCCTCTCCTGGGTGTCCCTACGTCCTCCTGTACCCTCTCCTGTTAGTTTTATACCCCCCTAGCCTGGGTTTATGTAAAGTTGGTCCGAAAAGTCACTCCCAAAGTTTACTTATCACTATGAGCCGGTCCGTTCTCATGCTTTTCATCTGGGCTTTTTGAACGTGTATGTCCTTGTCTGAAGTTAAATCCACTGAAACTGGAGGACCGCTCCGAGTGTTGACGAGGTTTGCGAGTAACTCAATACGTGCTCAGTCCGTGCTCAGGTCAGAAGTTTGGAAAGTGGCACGCCGAAAATAAACTCTTGGTCATTAAAACACTGACGGCCCGATTCGCGGTAATGATCTCGGCTGTGGCCTTTTTTTCTCTGTCCACTTTTCCGCGAATGGCAAATGACGACTTTTTCCCCCCTTTTCTCTTTCGCTCACAAAACAAAAACACTGGTCAGTGATGAGGTTGATGATTTCAGATGGGAGTCAAGACTCTGGTGACTATCGAAAAGTGGCCGCTGTGTGGCGCCTGTTATAATGCGAGTAGCCGACCCATGTGGGTAGTGATACTCCAGCTGTGGCCGCCTCCGCTACCTCTGAGCCCGAGGCCCGCTGTGTTCTGCTGCCACGACTACTGCCGCTCCTGTACGTCTTCCCTGCCAACCCGCCGCTACCACACTGACTAGCCTGTCTCGGTGGCTGCACCCACCCCCAGCCCCCCAGGCCTAGGCTCTAAGCGGCGTGACCACGTGCTCCCGTTGCCAAGGTTACCCCCGCCCTGTCCCCATCCGGCCGCGTCACCTGTCGGCGCCTCTCTCACCTGAGGAGGGGTAGTGGGCCAGGTGGGCGGGTGGTGGGGATGGGAGTTGTAGTGGTAGGCTGGGTGGGGCTTTAATCAGCCTAGGGCCCTTATTCTCTCAGAACCCGCCCCCGTGCCCTGATAGTAAGCTGAGTACCCCCTCCAGACTGGTCGTCACTGAACACACAGCACACTCCAGGGCGGGTATTTATTAATCGGGCGTCCTCCAGTTATAGATGGGCATGATGGTCAAACCATGAGAGCAGTGCATATACGGGGTGGGAGGCTGAACCCCTAACCCCTGCATAGGTAACTCTGGAGACATAAGGGATGCAGGCTGAACCCCAACCCTTCTTATAGGTAACCCCTGGATACATACATGTAGGGTTGAAGCGAGAACCTTTAACCCCTCTGTATGTAGACCCTGGTCATATACAATGCATGAACCCCTAACCCTTCTAAAGGTAACCCCTAGATACATACAGGGCGGTGTCTGAACCTCTATCCCCGCTTTAGGTAACCCCAGAATACATATATATATGGGATGAGGCTTGAACCCCTAACCCCTATATAGGTAACCCCTGGATACCACTCCCAGATCACCTCCACCTGGGTAACCCCTCGCACTTTGGACCACTCCCAGATCCCACCCCTTCGTTTTTTACCTCCATCCATCCAGGTGGTAGTGCGCACCAAATGTTTTCTGCATCAATAAATGTACACCGGCAAGGTGGACAGAGACAGACGGATATGGCTCAGCGTCCTCCAGGCGTCTCGGCCGGGGAATTAAGGCACTGGAGCTGGATATAGCCGGCCCCACCCGTCTCATGAATCTTTGATCCGCCCTGCCTATGGTTGTGCCCTGACCCCCAGCTCGGCAGCACCTCCCGACCCCCCGGCAACGCGACCTGCTATTCAATCACCAGGCTCATCCCTCTTACTTTGTTATAGCATTCGGCCGAAATACCACAACTCGTCCTCACACTGTGATGGTCATCACCAAGCAGTTAAGGCTACAGGTTCATTCAATATTTACACTAGTTCCGGTTTAGATAGACAGAAATTATTCATGACCGAATAAACATGTATGTTTTTATGCTGGAAGTGTATGCAATGAAAACAAAATTATTAAAGTAGTGTGCTGACGCAGACATTTTACCATTACATAGGCCTATAGCCCTATGCCATAATACGAAAGTTGGTTGATACATGCATATGGGATATATTTAGGTATGTTTTGTATGAGCTCATCACCGCCTTCATCCTTATAGATCGGACTGACTACTGAGACCATCAACTCTGTACAACGTCACAGAGCCCCAGACAGTGTGGCGCCACTGGTTGAAGTCAGCAGCACCAGGTGGCATCAGTGTAAAGAGTAGCGTTCTGCTTGTCTCACTATGGTCTGATGATATCTGATGATCCGGTGTCGTTTGCCGACAGCATATTCTCAGACCTGAGGCTGTGACACATTCACAGGACGTGTCATCAAAGCAGAGATGGGCATCAAGACAACATGCTGAATGATTCAGCGTTCTGGTTGATTTTCTTTTACGGGGACTTTTTAGTCTTCGTGTATCTGCATGGGCCTGGTTATTAACGCATCACATTGTTTTCATTTAGGACTTAATATAATTCATATAATTATTTCATCTTCCTAATTCATAGAAAGCATTAGAGCGGATAAACATTTACTATAGGACCTACTCTTGTCTTTCCAAATACCATTGGGAAAACAACCGAGTACTAGCCGTAGAAAAAACAACTATTTCGGTCTAATTCAATTTCGAAAGGAGCTGATACTGTTGGCCTTACAAGGTTTTCACTAGGCAGTAGGCACTAATCGTTGGCCTATCTGCCGCCTCCCCGGCACGGAGCAATCGACATTGGCGCCGGCGGAAGTCGCCTGTATGAGTTGCCCCTCTACGGCCAACGGCGGAACTAAAACCGGTGACGTCATCAACTTCGGT
Organism: Lepidonotus clava; assembly: GCA_936440205.1. NCBI lineage: Eukaryota > Metazoa > Annelida > Polychaeta > Phyllodocida > Polynoidae > Lepidonotus > Lepidonotus clava. Next base: position 31,311,497 of record OW387135.1, read on the forward strand.
CGCCGGCCAGGCGCACTGGAGTTCTTAGAATTGCTGCTAACTCACTCAGCGGCGGATCCAAGGGCTATCATGGGCGGCGGGGATATGGGAATGTAATGCGTTCTGCAGATTTCTGCTACATTAGCTTCATGTTCCTATCTCCCCCATAATGAGAACTCACAAAGAATCAATGAAGGACTTATTCTACAGAGGGGTGGTTGTAAAAGAAAGGGTGGGCGGTAGTCTGACTGTTGTCTGAGATAGTCAGCTCCTGCTGCCATCTGGTGTTATATCCGTACACTAACTCGACCAGCCTTATCAGGCTGCCCGCTATCAATATCAGTTTTTAATCTCCTATATTATTTGTCTGTAATTTTTATTTTTTAATCTATTTTCCATATAATATTATTATTATCATCTATAGGCTTCCTTTATATTGATGGTTAACGATAGGACCTAAATAAAAGTGGTCGAAGTAAAGGGAGAAGGTAGGCCTATAGGGGCCTGGGATAATTCCCACTTTGACTATACTACTCACCAAGGACCCTGAGGATCGCAAGACTTAAGTCTTGATAAAAACATTTCTTGAAGTATAAGGCCTGGTAAAGATTGTCTAGGCCTACCATACTATCGTGGTTTAGAGATCTTATATAAGACCTTAATCTACATGCACTCCTTAGTGTTGGAATATGTTATGCAGCAACCTACTTAATGATTAGTTAATACGTGAGGTACATTCATTTTCCTACCGCTTGATTGTCTGTTCACACCATTCCAAGGTTAATTGGTTAATATGGTACATTCCTTAGGTATAAATCAAATATCCTTAACATTAGTATTAGTTATATACACTTTACTACTCTACTATCTGAAACGAAATGTAGCACAGCATACATTGTATTTATACCTTGTTCTATTCCATTACACCGGCAACCATTTTACCATCTACATTGACAGTCTCTTTCACTTTCATTTGGCTACTTGATACAGAACTTTCAGTGCCAGACACGCCTAAAGGTATGAAAGTTACAGGTGATGAGGCTGTAACCCTCCACCCTACTCCATCCCGCTGATACGAGACAGTGCCTGGGGAAGTTACCAGGATCATATTTTCTAGAACGCTGGAGAGTCAAGTTCTTTTTTTCTTTTTTTCAAGTATGGATAGAAATCTCGAAATGAACTCTATACCTGTGAGTCAATTTCTATTTGAAATATATAAAAAGCATGGACTCTGTCACTGTAGATGTCCTAAAGCGTTAGATGTTACCAGACTCTATGAGACTTTACAAGGCGGAGTTTGGAAGCAGGTTAGTATGGTTTCAATGCCTGTTATGATTCCATGCTTATTGTACTTTAGCTCACCTCATCCAGGATGCCCTGTGCCATCATTGCCTGAAAGTACCACATCAAGTTGGAAGTTGACAATATAGAACGGCAGACTGACACAAATAATGCAACGTATTTGAAAAGATAAACAATAGAGGGAACACTGAACATGTATGGCAAAATTAAAGGGTTTATCAAATTTTGCACGAGAACATTACCAAATACACAATAAACACAATCGAAACCCAATGAAAAAAAAAGATTTTTCGACAGGCAGACGTGGGGTTCTTTAATGTGATATACTGTAAAAGGGGTTTATCACTACATCCTAATGGATGGATGCAAAATAATACAGTCGGAATTCCAAGTATTACTCTAAAACAAGATGTTGCACGAACCCTATTCTGTGACATAACAACACTCTACTTATCGATGGATTACCTTCGCCTTAGGGACCCTGGAGTCAAAGCCTGAGGTTCCTCCAGTGGCTATACCAGGCGCGGTCTGGTGTATGTCCGGTACCGAGTTATGGTTCTTATTCATCGGATTATGCTCCGAGTTACGGGTCAATGCCCTCTCCTCCTTTGCCCGCCCTCTACCGTCGCCGGACGCCACCTGCCCCCGGCCCCGCCCCCGCCCCCGACCTGCCCCGCCGCCAGGTGTCGTCTCGTCACGTGCCCGCTGGCCGCCAGGGGGCGTGAGGTGTGTGAGGAGGGCACTGCGGTTCCGGGCGTGGTCCGAGTTGGCGTACATGTAGAGGACGAGCAGTAGGTCGACGAGGGACGAGTCGAGAGTGGCCTGGTAGCGGCCCCGCCGGGACATGCCGCCCACCACGGGGTGTGTGGTCAACACCCGACCGGATACTTGTATACTTGGGAACTAAAAGCTCATGTGGGCTTTTATTATTATTGTCCAGAGTACACTAGGAGAGTTGCAGAGAATGCAGGGATATGTCTTCACTCCGGGTCAACGATTGGAGTTATAAGCCCGTGTTCCAGGTTGGACACCCTAGAAGACAATAGCTGCAGTGTGGTTAAACTGTTTCAGTTCTATAATCAGAATCCCTTGCCACACCTTTCAATGAAGTTCCAGGTCGCACAATTAGAAACTAGAAGGTTGGGTACCTTTGAAGTAAATAGGTACACTGTGGTTGAATGTCGCAATTCTGAAAACAGAATCCCCTGCCACACTTTTAATGGAGGTCCTGGTCACACAATCATAAAAATTCACCTTTGGGTAGATGAGTATCCAGCTCATCAGGCCAGCCTGTAGTCACTCACTGACTTATATACTGTCCAGTAGAACTCCCATCACTCCCTCAGACATTAAGTCGAACTGATGGAGAGACAATAGAGCTATGTGTATGCAGTCCTACATTAACGGGCTAATGCATCAACGTCGACTGGGTCTAATGCCGCAAGTCACGATCTAAAACATTGTTATCATTCTCTGCAGTGCATCGGCGACAGCGGTGGAATTTTGAAAACTACTCAAAGTTGTAGTAATGGTCGGCTGGACCAGCACATTACTAGAAGTCCTTCGCCATATTCCCATTGAATTTTAATACTGCAGACATTTACGTAAGCAGCCTCAGCGCGCTCTTTTTAGTGATTAAGATTCCTCCCGGTGCATTAATTCTATATTTCTGATATATACGGATATGTACCGGCTGTTGTATGCTTCACCGGCGCAAAATTAGCATAGACATAATTATATAACTTCATAGACGACTTAGGCCGTTCCATCTCATATTAACATTGGACATATGTTAACTCTATCGGTGTTCCCACTCCCCAATATGGTCAGCGTTTATAAGACGTATACACTGCCCCTTCTGACTCCTCTGATACCTAGGCTGTGGGGATCCTGTATACCCTCAGTAACCAGCTGTAAAATGCTGCGTAATCCTACCTACTGGTCGGGGAAACTGTCCTTTATCACTGAACCGACCCCCATAGACCCACGAAACCAGCAGAAGGGCACAGTCTACATAAGGGCTACTCCAGGTGGGGGGCTGGTTTAGGAGTACCGACACCTGCGTCCTCCACGGTCCCCCATGGAAGCCCATAGACGCGCCTGGAGGCCCACCTAGACCACCTTTATGTACTCCGTCTCCAGAAATAATCCTGTCCGTGTATGGATCTCTGTTCCGTATAGCTCAATGAATCCCATAGAAAGATATCAATGGATACCCTATCGAAATGTCTCTGTTTCCACATGCATAATCCACAGTTAAATATGTTACCCTCCCATTGTAACGATTCCTCGAGGGGAAATGTCGCAGGTGCAGAAAATTAAATATTTCCAAAAAGCGCCTCAATTCATTAGTGCCCGTTTAGTCACGCCAATGTCTGCGTCCGTTTCCCTGAGGCTGGACTTTGGTATCAAGGAATCCTTAGTAGAGGCAAATGACGATTAGAGATGCAATAATTCAAATGCTTAATTATACTGTTTACCGTTATTGTAAAGAAAATGTCTGCCAAAGGTTAATATCGATGCTATTAGTTTCATATAGAGCTTTAACTTCAGTTTCTCCAGCAATATAACCTATTTACAATAACTATAATCAATTTCCATACGAACGATGCAACTGTCAAAACTAATTATTTTCCTCGTAATCCATTGTAAACTATTATCCGCTAAAGTGTATTATGAAGGGCCTTGAATTGAAATAACTGGGAATATTTGGAAATATCAGAGGAAAGAAGGCACATATGGAAGACGTCCAGCATGTGTACACAATTTTGTACACCTCTCATTTCAGCATCACAGAATTCAGTCCTATTCCTATCCGTAAGAAAGCGGGAACTGTCACAATGTGATCAGTTTCCTATCAGTTTTCTAACCGTTGCGGGTATCTTTAGCTCTGTGGTCTCCACGACCTGTCACTCAGTGCACAGTCTTTGAGGCGAGCAGCTCAGATGTGGTGTCAGGTTGTGGTGCTGGGGTTAGTGAGCTGCTCGGTTGGGTGTTCATTGAGCGAATGATGACCTGTCGGGTTGGGCTGTGGGAGTACTTACACAAAGTTACAGCACTCACGGTATCTGACACATACCCATAGCCTTACCTGGGTTATATACAGTAATAACACCCACTGCTCCTCCTGGAGGGCACATACTGCAGGGTGTTCTCCCTTGTAGGCAAGTCCACAGTCACAGACACACCTTTCCCACTCTGGAGAAGTAGAGACCGTGGAGTAGTAGGAACAGCTTGGCATAGCTCCGCCTCCAAACTTCCCCGGGTCAGTCCGTCATTTCAGGACCGACTTAAATCATGCCCACATTTACCTGACCACAATATCGCCGGGGCTGCAGACCCTGTTTTCTTATGCGATGACCGCCGGCCGTAATTCAGGAGGGGATCGCTTTAAAAGGGTCGTAGATATGGTTATGCCCAAAGTAGGATTGCCGAGTTATGCGGGCTGAGTTGCCTAAGTTATAAGGGGTTGGGAGGAGGGTCAGTGTTAGGGGAGCTTTATCACCCGCCTACCGCCAGCATTAACTTTACGGGGGTCGGCACACCGTGTAATCAGTGGTTAGTGACAAGCTGGACTGACCAGTAAGGCTAGAAAACTGACCACATGGGTTATCGAGATGCCTCTTGTTATGAACACCTTTGAGTGTGACTCTCCTTCTCTCTACTGCCGACACAATCCGATGTAATCCCTGGCAATGCATACGGTACACCACAGTGAATAGTATCGATTTATCACTGTAACCTATCACTGATTTCTCTGTAATCCAATAGCGCTCTGCTATTCCATTTGGTCCAATCAGTAATCTTTGTTGTGGGGACGACTTCCATGCAGTATTCTGTAAACGAGCTACTCGGTCTTTATCTCTCTGAGTAACTCACTCGCTCTTGTAAGTGGGTTGAGCTGCAAGGGGCACTACGTGGCACCTAGCAGTGGAAAGGTAAGAGGGGCATGTGTCTTATCCATAGACCATTACCTAAATGCCGCCCCAATGACGTACTCACCACTCAAACAGTACCTGCTCGTGAGTTGCTCAACATCTAGACCCGTCTTAGTGTAAACTGCTCCCCTCGCACATCCTCACTTGTCACTGGGTACTTTCTCCATGCAGCACAAGCAGGCTCCTCAAGCAGAAGATAACCATCAGGAGGAGAGTAGCACTTGCCGCGTGGAGCAGCTCACAGAATGGGGCCTCCACGGGAGGAGCAGGAGGAGGAGCAGGAGGACCCACTGCTTCCCGGGGGTGACCGCCAGGTGTCAGTCAGCGGATAATCTGACGGGACAGCCCGGTGGCCTGGAGGCCCCCGATAACAGGTCGTCACCCCTCACCTGCCACTCGGCCCTCAGCTCACCACCCCGCGCTGATTATGAGCTGCTCGGGTCAGATTATGGCCCGTCACTGCTGACCGCTGAGCTGCTCACCCTCACTGATGGGGAGGGTTCAACACGGAGTCAGTTAATAGCAGAAAGAGTATAAGAGGGCTACACGATTCCAACGTCTCCTGAGAATATTATCAGAGGTGAGGAATGTATCCAACTCTCTAAACTCGTGTAACTTGACGTTTAACTGGTATAAGGTAAGTGAACGGTTGGCTAATGCTTGTGAGCCTTCTCCTCCTTTTCCGTTCTGTTACCACTCGCTCCGACCCGCTCACGAGCAACTCTCCCCCCGATTCGTCCTAACCTCTTTAGCCCGTCTTTACCAGGCCCGTGTTCCGTCACCAGCTTATGATCATCCCCAGTCACCATCTATAACCATCAGCCCGTCCTCCAGGGTCCCGGGGGACCCATCCCACCTCCCCGCCGGCCCCACACACCCTCCCCGCGGGGGTCGTGGGCCGTGTACTTCTAGCCATCCCCGACCTCTCTGACCACCTCGGCTAATGCTACGACTATACCGGGAAGCTCCCATATCAATCTACAATTTCTTCTTTGGTAAAAGTTCAACTTTTAGGATTTTAAATTAGGTTCCTATTTGGTTTCCAAAATTAATTGCCTGGAAAGATTTCATGTCGAAACTGCAATTCATACGAGGAAAAGAAATAGTGCCAAAAGGTTCATCATACTCCTTGATAGATTTCTTTTCATCAAAGACCTTATGAGTCCAGGTCCTCTGGTTGTCGGCCATGGTTTTGGGTCCTTCCCCTAAAACATTTCCCATGTAGTCATCTCATGACATGACGACGAAATTGAGCCAACGCCAGGAGAATTCCAATCAGCTGTTTGGACGACACATACGTGATATATTGGTTTGGGCGTGGCACCCTGCGGTAGGACACAGATGGTTCCCCGGTGCTAAACACCCAAAGCTTTAATCTTGTATTTTCCATTAAAGCCATTGAAAGCATTATAAAGGTAACAACATGATTCCTAAATGAAGCCATAAATATTTGGGCTTTAACTTATCTATAACAATTAACTTGTTAAAATTGGATAAATGCGTGAATCTGAAGGCTCAGAATCAGAAAGGGTCAGGAGTGGCAGATTCGCTAGACGTGGGATTTGGACAGATCAGTCACAGAATCAGTGCAGTTCAAAGAAACAGGTAGGCCTGAGGTGGGCGTTGGACTGGTCAGTCACAGAATCAGCGAGGGTCAGGGGTGACAGGGAGGCCTGAGGTGGGCGTTGGACGGGTCAGTCACAGAATCATTGGGGGTCAAGGGTGACAGGGAGGCCTGAGGTGGGTGTTGGACTGGTCATTCACAGAATCAGTGAGGGTCAGGGGTGACAGGGAGGCCTGAGGTGGGCTTTGGACTGGTCATTCACAGAATCAGTGAGGGTCAGGGGTGACAGGTAGGCCTGAGGTGTGCGTTGGACTGGTCAGTCACAGAATCAGTGAGGGTCAGGGGTGACAGGTAGGCCTGAGGTGGGGGTTGGACAGGTCAGTCACAGAATAAGTGATGGTCAGGGGTGACAGGGAGGCCTGTGGTGGGCGCTGGACAGGTCAGTCACAGAATCAGTGAGGGTCAGGGATGACAGGCAGGCCTCTGGTGGGCATTGGACTGGTCAGTCACAGAATCAGCGAGGGCCAGGGGTGACAGGTAGGCCTGAGGTGAGCGCTGGACAGGTTAGTCACAGAATCAGTGGGGGTCAGGGGTGACAAGTAGGCCTGTGGTGGGCGTTGGATAGGTCAGTCACAGAATCAGTGAGGGTCAGGGGTGACAAGGAGGCCTGTGGTGGGCGCTGGACAGGTCAATCACAGAATCAGTGAGGGTCAGGAGTGACAGGCAGGCATGAGGTGGGCATTGGACTGGTCAATCACAGAATCAGTGAGGGTTAGGGGTGACGGGGAGGCCTGAGGTGGGTGTTGGACTGGTCAGTCACAGAATCAGTGAGGGTCAGGGGTGACAGGGAGGCCTAAGATGGGCGTTGGACTGATCAGTCACAGAATCAATGAGGGTAAGAGGTGACAGGTAGGCCTGAGGTGGGCATTGGACTGGTTAGTCACAGAATCAGTGAACTGAAACCTTGGAGCAGAATCAGCAAGGGTCAGGGGTGACAGGGAGGCCTGAGGTGGGCGTTGGACTGGTCAGTCACAGAATCAGTGAACTGAAACCTTGGAGCAGAATCAACGAGGGTCAGGGGTGACAGGTAGGCCTGAGGTGGGCATTGGACCGGTCAGTCACAGAATCAGTGAACTGAAACCTTGGAGCAGAATCAGCGAGGGCCAGGGGTGACAGGCAGGCCTGAGGTGGGCGTTGGACAGATCAGTCACAGAATCAGTGAGGGTCAGGGGTGACAGGTAGGCCTGAGGTGGGCGTTAGACTGGTCAGTCACAGAATCTGGGAAGACCAGGAGTGAAATGTAAGCCTGGGGTGGGCGTTGGACAGGTCAGTCCCTAATTGTACCCTGGGGATGCTATCATTGAGGTGTATGGGAGAGGCCTACCCCGCAGGGACACATACCGCCCATGTAACCGGCTCAATCTGACGTAAAACACTGCTAACTAGGGCCCTGGTAAGCCCTTCCCAAGGTAATGCATTAGAGAGGATGGCACGTACAAAGCCCGGCCAAGCGCCAGCTTTTCCAGGAAGGCTTATTTCATTAGGGCCAGTTGACAGGTTGGTTGTTCGGGGCCCGTAGTGGTGGGGACTACTTCTGGGCCCACCCTGACGCAAAGCCTGATTTAATTAGTATCACCCTAAGAAGATGATCCCACGATGGAGGGTGCGGCTTGTTACCAGTGGGGTGGCCAGTCATCACTTCCCACCATTATAATGTTTATATCGTAGAGAACAGACCATCAAATCTGCATACCCTTCAACATTATTTTATATCACCTTCATAAACTGAAAATGAGTGTATTGTAAAAATACAACTGTATTCAGTTTCAAATTTCGATGGGCGTGCTATCATCTCCAGAATCTTAGTGCGGGCATAATAAGTTGTCTAATTCATTAAAAACTTACTTATCTTCTTGGTCTATGAAAAACGAAGTTTAGATGTAATTTTCTAATCTATTAGTTCAATTATGTAGTATGAATTATGCACTTCTGAAGCATAACTCCAAAGCCCGTAGTCTGAGTAGAGGAAAATACTATTTACTCTGCACTTCAAAGCAGGATATTATCTAATGCAATTTCCATTTCATCTCGTTAGTTCAAATGCAGAACATGAAGAAATGAAGCGTATCACAATTAATGGGTATCTTTTTGTTTGTCTACATGTCTACTGTGATGACTGTAGCATCGGGGGAGATGTGTTTTATTGACATCACACATTCCAATTATAGTAGGTGTAAGACAGCTAAGTCTCCACGTTCTTCTTCAGCTGTTTAGGCAGCCATTTATTCATTATCTATCTATAATATGGATAGACAAGATCAAGTATGTTAGGTTCTAAAGAACCCAAAAGCTCCGTCTTATCCACTTTGTTAAATAGCTGAAAGGGAGAGAGAGGGGGGAGGGAGGGGAGGGAGGGAGACAGAGAGAGACAGAGAGAGACAGAGACAGAGACAGAGATTTATCGGAGTATCAAGGTTATTGACTGGACAGTTACAGAGAACTGGATCGAGGTGATTGATGGATAGCATTGACGATCGGTTTGAGAAACCGAAGAGCTTCGGTTATTCGATCCCGATGACATCCCGGTGACATCCCGGTGACATCCCGGTGACATCCCGGTGACATCCCGGTGACATCCCGGTGACATCCCCATGACCCCTTTACCCCTTTACCCCTTCACCCTCTTACCCCCATACACCATGGATGAAGAGTCTGAGCTCATTTGTGTGAGGAGATTGTATTGGTCACTTGCAAATTTATTCAATATGGCCGCCCCCAGTAGGGAAAAGGGATATCCCAAATCTATTTTTAGAATATTATTATGACATCATCTCGTCATTCTCCAGGTACAGTCTTTTTTATGTTAATTTCTACACTCTCAAGGCATTTCCTATGAGAAAACCATCACTCTCCGACCAGGTTCACAATATCACAAAATAGCACAGTGTCCCCCCCCCCCCCCCGCCCCGCTTTTTAACACTAACATCTATGGGATTTGGGACAACTTATAACTCGGATATATCGGACTATCGACGTGATCCATAGAACAAAAACGGAGAATAATGAATTTATATATATGCACATTATATATAAACTTATCTCTTGAATATTTTGTAGTAGAAAGTGAGACTAGAATTTCTTGCTATTTCATCTCTTGGTTTCATTTACGGATCTTGGAAGGGTTCATGCATGATTATACAGATAATGATAGTTCTTGGTAATCTGTGCACCATTGTGTCTTAATGGTGCAGTAATATTCCTTTTCCTATCATAGTTCCAGTTACAAACAAGCAATCACATCGTGTTCTAACACCCCAACCTACTCTGTTACAGGCTCAGTGTCTCAGTCCCGTTGGCCCTCCATACCTCACCATTCCTCTCAGTCTAAGGACGACAGACCAATTACACAACAATCCATCCGGATACGAGTAGAGCTCGTTCTTTCCTCCTGTGTTCTGTCCACCCAAAGAGTCATTGTCTCTCCTCTAATGTGGCGAGCAGAAACAACTAGAGTGGGCTGTGGGGACCCAATTAGTGCAAATACATTCAACTTGTCATTATCTTTGTATGAACTCCCACGACTTACGTGCCGACTACTTTGCGGCTATATATTAAGATGGATGGCGATGCTGATGTGACTAATTCAGGACCAGACACGTTAGATGCTACTATATACGTTCTTTAGGGAGTATAAGCCATTAACACTTGATCTGAAAATGTCTTCTATAAACATCCTTATGAAGTCACACGTCAAATAAAGGCATGAGCCAGTGCGCTTCGTACGGTATTTATTTGTTTAGAATGCAACAGCTAACGGATAAAAACAGTGCATTTGGTAATGTTCTCATAAAAGAAGTGCTCTTCTATTTCAAAATCTAGCTGTCTAAAGAATATGAAGAGGGTTTTGACATTAATAGATATCAGAGTTTACTTACCCGAGGCGCTTGCTTCGACTTTTTCTGAGACATATCAACCACTCACCTAAAAGAGAAAGATACAGTATGATTATCATTTTGAAAATAAACATTCAACTGAAAATATTAAGGGAAATGTAACAGCTTTATCTAATTTCCATATGATTGTAGTCAAATGAAACTACCCTACATGGGTACAATATGAATGTATTGTGCGCTAATCATTAAAGAATAATGGCCATGTAGAAAGCAAATGGCATTGGTAGTGCAATACGTCTTTTGGATCGATGTGGAATAGGCACAGTGCCGCCACCAGTGGAGAGAACCTGAGGTACCTCCAGGCAGGAGCCGCAGCCCCTGTCTCCCTCTACTGGAGGACTTTATCACCAGGACCGCCTGTATCAGAATAGCAGAGACATATTTACATGGCTTACACGTGCCAACCTTATATATATACAGCACGTGTGAGATCGAGCAGATATTGTATATGGCCCTGCAATTTATGTTTTATCGGCCGTTCAATAGAGGAATAGACGGGCTATATGGCCTTCGGGTGAGTCTACTTTGGTATACACAGTATTCCTGTCTAATTTTTTTCGGCCATTGCCTTATCTTGTGACTATTAAAAGTTTTACTACATGACGCAATGCAAACAGAAAACTTGTATCAACCAAATCATAAGATAGAGTCCAGACACATTACAAGGTTTGCAAACCAATTTATCTTTTTTATGAAAAATAATACCGATTTTGGTTTTCTTATCTTCGACCATTACCTTATATTTTTCGCCTTAAAAAAATGGATTTTCCATTAATCTACACGACACATCCCAAATGAGATACTAGTTCACAAAACCACTTTAGGGAAACAATGCAAAATCAAGTCGAGCATGTTTTATGTATACATTGAAGCTTATGTTTTTTAAGAATTTTATACAACAATTTTATTTTCGTGGCAACTTTTTTTCAAGACAAAGCATAGTTTAGTCTGTATGTACTTCGTAAGCTGCTCACACTAAATGTGTTCGTCATGAATTAAAGAAGTGTGATGGAGACACCATGGAAAAACTATTTCCCTTGGGGTTTATCGTGAAATGCGATGAAGTCACGTTGTTTGTGTTATTTGACTGAAATCCCGATACCATACATTTTTTTTATCACCCTAGTCGGTTTGGAAATACGCTACTGGTGAGAATCGTAGTAGACAGGTCACGGTAGGAAATATCAAAATAATCCCAGTTTTGCTATAAGAATAGAAATATAAGCTAGATGAATATATGAATTCTAAGGTAGGAAATGTCAAATTGATCCTAGATTTTTAAATAAAAATAGTTATATAAGCTAGATGAATATATGAATTCTGAGTGGACAATAAGCATGCCGCCGTGCCGCTAGTCGGATACAGATCACCCCTGTAGCCTATTGTGTATGGGCTCCAGGGTACGACTGTGTATATGCCCTTACCTTTGACCTATCCGGGGGGGCCGCTGTTGGTCTATTGACTTCATCTGTCAGCGATGCTATGTTGGTTATTTTTATTCTTTTGATCAGTTGTTCCAAGCGTTGTTTGATATATACCTGCACCTTTTTGGTGTACATGCCCCTGTCTATGATCTATTATAGTCAAGCAGGCCCACCAGAAACCCCCAGGGTCTCATGTAGAGGCTGTTGTCGGGGCGGGTAGGCATATATACAGGAGGGCGTGTAGGCAATATATGTACAGGAGGTGGGGATGTTTGGGGGAGGTGGGAGGCGTCGGTTCTCCTCCAGTAGGGACCAGGGCGGGCAGTGGGGAGATCAATCCACTCGGTGTGATTGGATTCTAGGTGTTTGTTTGGGCCGGCAGGGGGTGGTAGGGGCGGGGACCGTGGAGGAGGGGACCGTGGGGGGCAGCTGTAGGTAGGGGCTGGTGTACCTGGGTAGGGGCCCTCGGTGAAGAGAAGGTTAAGACAGGGTCACCAACATAAATAGGATTATTGACAGACATTGGGCCTGGCTATAAATAACAGGCGCGGCGCCTCCGACAAACAGTGAGAATAATGCATTCAATATATTGACGCGGACCTGAGGCCGAAAGCCCTTCTTTACATGTGTCCCACAGGCTGCACGCGCGTGTTATACCAGTAAGCCTACCCCGGCCTTTTAATCAGACCAATTCAATTTGTTCCCCGTCTACCCTGGTCCTGTGCACCCAGCGTGCTGGTATCAATTAATCTGAGATAACCCTCGCGTTAACTCTTTTCCTCCAGGACTAATCCACAGTGAGGCGTTCACAAAACGATCTCTGCTCTTCCCATTCGCAGAGCGTTACTGTTCTACGGCCATGGTTCCCAGCCGCCTCCCATTTGAGTGCGCAATATGCCGACGTCCGACAATTACCTGGCGAGCAGCTCGGCTCAGATTGAGCAATTCCCGAGCCTTAATGTGGGCTGGGCGCCGAGTAGTAATGTTACAGTTACAGTTACCTCAGGCTGCTGAGGCTTCTCCAGTCGGGGACGTTGGCGCCCCCAGGAGAAGGGCTGGCCGAGCTGCTCTTCAATAAGCAGCGCGTTTAGATTCCGCAGCACAAGAGCAGCTCACCCCCGTGAGCGGCCAGTGAACGATCTGGGCCTGCTTCTAGCCCAGAAATCTATAGATTTGTGGGGTATCAAGTGGTCCCGTCCCGTGGTTTGTTGGATTGAACGGACATTATATCTGACGTACATAACCATTGCACCACAGGTACAGTGACATTAGGCATTTATAGGCTTTGTGGGCATAGAAGCGATGGCTTACTATTACAGGAGCGGGGAAAAGACACACAATAGTGTGATCGTGCTGGAGAGGTCTGATACTGCGATGAAAAATAAGTGTTGCTTTGTTTTCGAATCATTTCTATGCATCTTTAACGCTATGATGATACAAGGATTTCAGAGTGATGAAAAAAAAACCCACCAAGCTCAAATCTATGTGAATATGTCATAAAACTGAAGCACAACGTAAGTACATGAAGAAGCACCAACTGTAGTGCAATAATCGGACATGGCAAATGCCAGTACAAATCTGTATATCATAGATGGGTTTTGCTCGCGTCCACAGAGGGCATTCAATCAGCCTATAGCTACACCCTGAGCCCGCCAGGCGGGTGACATCTGCCTAAGTGACATTAGGCATTTATAGGCTTTGTGGGCATAGAGGGGATGGCTTACTATTACAGGAGCGGGGAAAAGACACACAATAGTGTGATCGTGCTGTAGAGGTCTGATATGATTTAGGTAAAGCCCCTCACTGCTACATGAAGGTATTTAGCTGAGCTTTAATGCTTGACATAGACCAAATATAACATAAAGAGTATTGCAAAGTTTGGTACTGTGCTTTGATTTGCTTTGCTTTCCATGAAACTTAAGGAGAATCAGCACAAATGTTAACAAGTCACCACTTTAAAGGATATTTTCGAAAATTCCTATACATTATGTGGAAAATAATTGCGACCTTGAGACCTTTCAGAATTCAAAGAATCACCGAAGGTTAGCAGTAAGAACTCGTTTGTCTATCAGGGCGCGCCTGTACCGATATGCACAGCTGAATAATCAACATACCAACTATGGTAAAATATGGAGTATTTATTCAACTCTGATCTTTAGAGCCGCTTAAAATGTATGGGAACTACACAAAAAGGATTCGTTTAAAAAGGGCTAGAGGTGCTTGTGAGATTTAAGAATGCTTTGGCAAATTACACAATGCATCCTTAGGGTCCACAGGACGTCAGGTCCCATAAGATTTAATTCTGCGAGTTTTCAGTAAAAATATTTTCGGAATCAGACACGGAAACCATCAGACAGATAGGGTAACCGCTAGAGGGGACCACGCGACAGACTGGCAGTAATATCAAACAGTCCAACATTGTTTTTCTGGTCATCACTCATCTCTCGTGCCCTGTAACTTTCACCTTAAAAATCGGTCAATGTTCAACATCAAAAAGCGGGGTTTGGGTACCAGGGGTGTTTTGTATTCCTCCTGGCGCTGATCGATAACACTACGCCTGTTCCTGCCCACAGCTAGCCTCCCTTTATATACAGGTTGCGTGCGCAGTCGGAAACTGTCGTGACACCTATATAGTGGTAGATTCCGGTAGAATATCGGATATGAGCTACGTTTTCTAAGTTTTTCTTTTAGGGTAGGAGCTACGGGACTAATACATCCACTAAGACTCAAGGAGGTCTGACTGTTCTTATAATGAGCGATCGCAACCGGTATTGATGTTAGAACGTGTTTTTCCTCCAATTATACATCTTAGTTCGAGGCTTGTACATTAGTTCTTCAAATCTAAAGTAGGCCTATGTGTCTCCTTTATAAACAGTTTTGATAAGATGGCTGATGAATATAACTGAAGAATATTCATTTTTCAATTAATTACCAATTCGCTGCATCTGTTATGCACATTTTTCTATTCTACTTCAACAAACCCCCCAACAAATACATTTTCAATTTGGTATGCAGACCACCAAAGACCCTCCTCAGTACCTCCGAAAAGACTGACCCACCCAAACTTTACTTAGTGGTTGAGTGACCATCCGAAACAATCCCACTGAAGGGGCTATTTGTCTACAGTAGGCCGGAAACCAGTGAACGCGGGCCCTAACCGACCACTTGTTTTACAGGTGCGAGTGGTGCCTGTTGCCGGCAGGTGGCCGGACGTCGTCGACACGGCGATGGATGACCTGACGTCGGGCAGGGGACGACGTCGGGGCCCACGACGCGGCCCGATAACGGATGGACCGCCCGACCAATGGGTGGGTGGGGGGGTGGGGGGGGGGGGGTTAAGGGGTCTTTAACATTTATAGATGCATTACAATAGGTGTTTTAAACCATTTGGACTGTCCCTGATTAGCTTTGTTGTTGGATTATGTATGTGTGTTGGGGCACCACATTCGTATTGGATAAGTTAAGCCCGGGACAAACCATAACAAAGCCTGTCTTCTTATCTCAGTTCTATATATCAACTTAATATGGTATTATATTTGTAAAAGAAAGTTTTCTTGTTAAGTAATGATGTTACATTTCGACTTTTGAGTTCATTTAAAACATTAGGGCAATAGAAGATGAAAAAATAGTACAGAAAATAAATCGTAAGATCGGTAGAATAATCATAAGTCACAGTGGATTTACTGAAAACAATTATGCCCTCATTATCTACGCTTTAATTCTTATGAAATTCAATGCTTTTATAAACCTACCCTAGGGGTCCCCTTGCGTCACCGCTGACCCCGCTTACGGCGGTCAAACCCTGGTGACGTCAACACAGAGGGATGGCCGCCCCGAGAAATAAAGTGGTGACAAGTAACGAGGGAACACTCGCCCATCGATTACCCGGCCGCCTAAACAGGGAATGTTTGTGTCTACTGCCCTGGCGATCAGTGGATGCTTACATTTATTGATGGAGATACATTCGGTGATTTTACATGTATAAATCGTTTAGTGTTTGCCTCATTTATTCCCCTAGGTTAATCTGTTTTTCCTTTGTGTACAACACACGCTCTGCAACTTTATCTGAGTTTTGTGATATCCGCCCTCCCGTTCACTGTTCTCCAACTGGGTTCAAAAGGCTAAGTATCTAGATACAAAACTATCTAAGACGTTAATCAGGCGTGAACGGCAAATACAAATCACACAAAATATACTCAGGAGAATCACTGGCTTGGAATTATCAAGTGATATCAAATATGATTGTAACCGCTATAACATTACAAACGTTTGCATTTATGGCGATATGCTGTTATGCTATAGATACCAAAATGGTTAAACGATATGTTCCAGAGACCAAACGAATAAAGGCCCGAGAGGCGACCCTCGTGTGTTAATACCACAGCCCAACACATAACACACCAAACCAGCCACATTACGACAAAGGGCATTAACACAGAAGACGCTCCTACATTTTAAGACCAATCATGAATAATTCTGAATCCCAAGCAATCCGCAAGGCCGGGACAGTACGGCGGTTAGAATTTTAGTAGTTAGTGCAACGATTGTCAGGAACCATAATTGTTGGGACCGTCTGCTATCCATCTCAAAATTGCTGATTCAGTATCAGAGACGGCCGTATTCTTCTGCCTGCTGTTTAGTGGGTGACACAAATCACGTATGTCATGTGATCTAAATATTCAGTGGGTTACTTCTCATTTCCTGGTTTTATGTGAAGTTCTAACTGCAAAAAAAACTCTGGTAAATGGTTTTGTCTTTTAATCTAGTCCAATTGAATAGAACTGAAAAATTGACAGCACAAATCCACGAACATAAAGTTTTAAGATAAGGATTTCCCCCACCTCCTCCCACCCACCTGCTATTTATGATATTAAAATGTTTGCATTCAATTTATTATTTATACAGCTTAAGTTTTCGATCTCAGATGTATCTCTTTGGGATTTTCCATTTGACCCTAGGTCCCTCCGCCAGCCTCTGAGCACCTCCCATGGACACTGAACACCTCCTACAGACAAAGGAACCCTCCCTCGAACACTGAACAATAAGGCTTCAAATAACCAGCCCAATCCACACCGAACCTATTTTTGTCGACCTGAAAACATCTTTTAATGGTCTTTAATGGAGCCTTCCACTTCTGATAAATAGACTTCCCCAAGGTTGCAGGGTAAATTTTTATGTCCTACAGGACAATCCCAGTCCTGTTTTGAAGCAGAAGGTACTACTTTAAGTTCCCTGAAGCATGGCTAACAGAGTACAAGTTGAATGTTGTCACCATTTCAAAGTGAACCTAAATTACACACTTTAGGTGTGGTAACTTCCAAAAAGGTGTGGTGCAGAATTCTTAAAACTTGACGTATTTTTCTACTGTTCGTGACACATTTCCTATACTAATCAGCTCCCAGTAACACACCATTAAGGTTTACACACACCTGTCTTTCTCTCGTTAACACACTAGCAAGGTGTACAACTTTACTGCCTGTCTCTCTTTAACACACATCAAGGTTTACACCTTTACTGTCTGTCTCTCACGACCACACTCTACCTGTCCATTTCTCACTAGCAAAGCATGACTCTTTACTCAAGCCTCTAAATCATTCACAACCGAAGATTGAGCCAATTTGATGGATATGTTTATGAACATCTTTGCAGACATAAATTCAATATTCTTCAATTGGAATATAGAGCAATAAGACATGAAAGAGTCTCATGAAACTTTTAAAGGGTGCTTTTCGAAAGCTTTGGAAGGAGTTCGGGTAAAGGCCTTGTGAGAGATAGTAGGGTAAGATGAAACGGTTTAGTTCTGCCCGCCTCCACTAGGGGGCTATTTCCGGTGGAGTGCCGACAGGTGTCGCTGTCTGCGGGCTCCTCTGCCCCTCCTGGCGGGGGCTGGAGGAACCAGTAGTCAGCTGTCGGCGTCTTTCATGTTATCAGGATCAAAGAGTTGAGAGATCCAAAGTCTGTGTCCCCCTCAGACGGTCGTAGACGGTCCAGACGGCAGACGGTACCAATAGACGGTTAAAGAAGCATTTCTAGTCAAAGGGGAAAGCCAACTGGTCTTATATACGATAATAGCAATACTACAAGAGTAATGTTCCTATTCTAATAAACAACAAATATCTAGGTGGTAATTGTTTTGTATTCATATCCTGTATTCCTGACAACCTTTGAAACTGAATTGTGAGTCATGTTGATTAAATCTTGCTATTGTTGTCCAGAAGAACAGTATTCGTGTAAGTTCAAGCACAACACAATGCGATACAAAAATGTCTAGGTTAACTCCCACACAAATTTCCATAGTTGGCTGGGGAGCTCCAGGGTAACCAAAAGAGTAAACAACCGAAAAGAATAGCGCAGAGTTTCTAATGCATAATCCAGGGCGTGGGCGTGAATCCATGGGGGATTCCTACCATGGAGAAGGGTCGATACCTCCGGGCAGGTCGGGAGGTACTGGAGGACCCATCCCCTATAAGTCATGCACCCCTTGATACAGCCTGGTGCCTGGTACCCGGCCCTCGGCACAGGCCTGATTTAGGCCTGATGTATGCCTGATGCACGTCTGGAGGACGCGGGGTGGGCGTATCGCCCTGGAGGAGGAGGGGTCGGCATATCGGCCGGCCCATAGAGGTGATAGATGGTGCACGCCACGTACCTGTTGGGTGGGTGGAGGGACACTGGAGGAGGGCATGTTCTGTCCTCCGGGCGGCGCCCCCCCCCCCTCCTCCCCGCCCACTGCACTCCTCCAGGGCAGACAGTAGGCATACAAAGGGTCGGTCCTGATAGGGCGACCCCGACAGCCACAAGGCGCCAAGTACATACATACATACAGGAGGGGGAGGGGAGGGTGTACCGCTCGGGTAGGTAAACGTATCATGGGTGGGTGGGGAAAAGAATGGGAAGGGCGGGAAGGGTAGAGCAGGGAGTGTGGGGTAGAGATTGGGAAGGGTGGGCTGGGGAGGTTGGAGACAGTGAGCGTGGGGCAGATGGGTGACGGGGAGATTGCATACACCGACCCGCAGCGTCATTGTACAGCCACACCAAGGTTAGTTCGCCTGTACACAAATCACCATACGACCACATGCGGGGCAGCATCAGGCTGATCCGTACCGCAGACAAGAATTAAGGCACGTTGTAACACAACCCTTAGCCCGGCGCCGGAAAAAATAGATTTTACTGTATCGCAAGAAAGGGAAGAGGCATATCAAACACACATAAAGTTTACCATTTCACATATGTTAAACATACATAAAATCGTTTGATAAACCATAACTACTTCAGAAAAAGGTGCACAGCCCCTTATTTCCAGGTTTTCCTATCACGTTTTCATTGACATACTCGTTTTCATTCAATGTTTGAAAACACTGGTTTTTCGGAATATCATTATACCTTTCCAATTATTATAGAAATATAGCAGAAGGTACAGAATCTGGCGCCATCGGCCAGTAAAACCGAAGGCAGAGAGAGTGAAAATCCTCCAATATCTACATTCAATCTTAAATACTGTCAACTGTCGGCATATGAGAGGTTATCGTTGAAATTGGTTGATATGGTCCCCTGGTATCAATTTGCAATGTGTCATCCAGGACCAGCAGCTGTCGGAGATTGAACTATGCCCAAATAGAATCCTTATCGAAAGTATATATCTGGAATGTCTTCTGTAGGTTGCTTTAAGCATATAAAAATACCACAGATAGGCCATACAGATCTACCATCTGATAGGAAACGGTCAATGCAAAACTATTACCCTCCAGTCACACCAGACTACATCCCTAGGAGTGTTATTCTTAGTAAGACACCTGGTCAATAGACCTGTGTCTAATGGCCGACTTTTTGAGCTGCTCCTACCGACTCAGCGAGCTGCTCCCTCCCAGTGAAGGCCGACTGAGTCACTCTCCTCCTACAATCAGCGCCGCGACGACCAGAGGCCGTCTAAAAAGAAACATGACAGCAAGAGGACCGATTTAGTGGTCACTACTGCAGCTTGACCACTCGACCACTCTTACCTCTTTCCACAGTCAGTGCGAAAATGTTTTCTTTTTTTTATATTGAGTTGCTCACGGCTGGTGACCTTCGTGACCACATTAGCCTCATCCTGCCCAGTTGGCTTTTCCAAGTCTGTCCGACGCCTTGTAGTTAGCTCTAAGTGCGGATTGACCAGGTAATCATGCCCCCAATAGGCTCTATCATGTGGCCGGCACCATGGCCAACATGACGGTGACAGAACCTTCTTTCGGCAATTATCGTATTAGGCTTGTGTTACAGTCGCCGTCGTTTTTCGTTTTCGTCTCTTGCTGCATGTTTGGCCGGTTTCAATTTGCAACAGCGCTTTCATATATCGAAATAAAGCGAGTGAGGCAGTAGTATCAGGATGTCAACGCTCTTTCAAAATGCAATCGATCAATTTAAGACTTTTAAAGACAAATTTGCCACGTGTAAAAATTTTCTTCACAGATCCAATTTGAGACCTTTTTAAGACCTCCTGCAAGTAAATATGAAATGTAAGACCTTTTGAAGACCCTAAATTTCAGAAAATCAATTCATGACACTTTGAGACTTTTTAATACTTGTGTTCACACCCTGAGTATATGATAATGTTGTAAGTTTTTTTTAATATCTGGTCGCGTATTGTAGTGTGTCTAGGTCTTTAAGCCTGAGCCCGTGTCTCAGTGAGAGCCTCTCAAACAGGGCCCTGCCGATAGGAAGGGGAAGAAGCGGATTAACACAGAAAACAGGCTCTAGATTATTGACGAGAAGAAGTAGATTTACACCGCGGGTTCGTGACGCTTGTAGCATTCAGTATCCTACATGCCCAGAGGCCCTAAGTGAATATCATCCGACCTTTTTATTCTACGTCTTTTACCTGAAATCCTATGCCAAGGTTCAAGGCTCCTAGCCAAGAATAGCTCAGCTTGTTTTCCTCTCCGTGTTGTCGGGGTTCCAGATTAAAGAATGTAGAGATATATTATGTTGAGAGTCCTAAGCGGTGGCGGATTATTTAAAGGGGGGGGGGCTCCCTTTTTTCCGGAAAATTCGCGGGTTTCTAAATCTTATGTTAAGTTCGGCCAAAATCATTATGAACATTCTTTTTTCAAATGGAGGAAACCTCCACCCGTCACCGTTAAGTATCGATTATTGTATCCACCTGTGTGACCCTCACAACTGGTGCTTTGTGTGGTAGTCAATATTCAATAAGACAAGGTGGGGTGGCGCCGGCCCTAAACCGTTCGACCCCCGTCAATCCACCCGCAACTTTCTACAGACGGCCAAATGACTGTCTCTGAGGTCCAAACTAGACTGGCCCTCCGAAATAAAAGACAAGACCGACCAGGCTGTAACTTCTGAGAGTCTCTATTTGCCTGTAATCACGAGGCCCTCCTGTCCTGACTCGATCAAAGAGGGCCACACCGGGCGGCGCACACTGGTGATTTCTTTCCCCTCTAAGGGTAGGTCTCCCCTACCCCTCCATCCCGTCCCCGCTCCCTACAGACTGGGCTGCGTGTTTTTGACATGGCACTTAGTAAGGATCGACCCACGGGCCTTTGGTGGGCGCTGGGGGAGAGGTGTCAGGCCGTCACTTACACACAATGCATGTCAAAATTGTGGCGGCTTAAAGGTACAGTCGGTATCTGGCACCTATCGTTACCACCTCCGACTTTCCATACTACTGGCTACTAAAAATTATCCGTTTGGTTCTATCTGAATGAAGTCAATTACCAATAATGTTTTGCTTATTTACTAGCATTCACTTGTCCTATCTCACACTTAACCTAGCTTGTTTTTTTTTGCATCAGCATCCGTCTATCACTCAATCGCCTTTCCCCAACCAACTCTCCTAAAAACTCACTTCAGGAGGAGCTATCTGGGGTGTAAAATCTCCTGACCGATCTTATCGTTCTGTGAGCAGCTCCCCACGTCCGAGCGCCTTCTGTGATCTGCTCTAACCGAGAGGAATCTAGTCCAGAGCAGCTCCATCACCGCCGACCTTATCGATGAGCTGCTCCTTCCGCACCCAGACGGAGTGACCGCTGGTCAGTGCACTGAGCTGCTCCAAGACCAAGAGTCCGGGGTTAATTGCACTGTAGCTCACCCAGATTAAGTAACCAGTGGTCAATGCACTGATCATGAGCAGTTCACCAGGATTAAGTTACTGTTGGTCAGTGCACTAAGCAGAGCACTCAGATTAAGTTACCAGTGGTCAGTGCACCGAGCAGTTCACCCAGATCAAGTTATTCGTGGACAGTCCACTGAGCAGTTCACCCATATTAATTGACCGGTGGTCAGTGCACTGAGCAGTTTGCTCAGATTAACTTACCGAGGTCAGTGCACTGGGTAGTTCACCCAAATTAAGTTACTGGTGGTCAGTGCAATGCAGCTCATCTAGATTAAGTTACCGTTGGCCAGTTCACCCATTATGTCACCACATGGAGTGATCATGAGCTGGTGCAATAAGTATTTTGCCCATTGTTCAAGTGTCCGAAGCACTGAGCTGCTCATCCATACCAATGGCCAGCGGTCAATGAGCTGAGTAATTCAACAGGGAAAACGCCACTGCTCTTTTTCTTCTGTTACCTGCCTGAGGAATGATAACCAATAGTCTAATAGTCCAATGTACGGCTATCGGCCGTTCATAAATCTTACCTACAGACAGTAGTCATTCTTTTGTAACAGAACCACTCTTTATATTAGTGGGGTATAGTGTAAAGTAAACCAAACTGTGCACCACTTCTACATAGCTCTAGTAATGTGAGACAGAATGTAAACAACGCCTGTGCCTACTAGATGAGGGCGTTCACGATTCAGGACACTGTGTAAGTGCACAGGGTCCTGAGTGGGTCGCCTCTATATTGCCCCTAGGGTAATCAAACAGCAATGGTCAGTGTTGTGGCGGCCGGCCAGGGGCAGAGGTTGGGGATGGGGGTGTACTGGGGGCAGTTGTGGGGGCATGGGATCAGGGGCCTGCCGGTGCACATGGGCGCCGATGCAAACCAGAATCAGTTCGAACGAATATGGATGGGGACAACTGTGCCTCCAATACTGAATGAATAGACTATATATAGATTATACAGTTGTTTTTTGTTTTTTTTTATTTGAAGACGGAAACAAAAATATTTCATGCAGTGTATCGGACTTGAACATGGCTAGGTTTATATTGTAATGTGTATGATAGTACTGCCGGTGACGGCACAACGCAACAACTCTCCGTAGATTTTCAAATGACATATTTCCTTCAAATGGATACATAACTGCTTTCGATTATGTGATATCCAGATCAATTTACCGCAATGATATAACACAAATGCCTTGTAATAATAATACCTATTCATACCCGTTAGGATTGAGTTTAACAGTAAATCATAAAGCGTCAGTTTAACCCAGGAAGACCATACACGATTTGTGCGAGTAGAAAAAGAACTTTGAAATAACGTGTGACAAACGGATATCTTTTGAACATGGAAAACTGTCACTTCTCCCGGGGGGGACCTGGGCATTGGTTGGAGCTATAAAACCTTCCTGTGGGGCCATTTTCCAGGCGTCCACTTCGCCACTTCCCATACTTTCTGTGGCCCGCCGATTACACGCCCGACCCTCCCCCAGCGCCTTTCCTCCAATCGTGGTGGTGGTGGGCGACAGTTGGCGGCCATCCCCCTGAGCACCGACACTTAGTATTCAGTGAACGGCCCTAAAGCTGGTCCCCTGGCACGGCTTACTGATTGCCACCAGAGGGCAGTGGTACGGGACGGGCTGAGCTGACCGGTCGGCCCCTCCAGGAGCCCCGCCCGGCCCCTCCAGGAGCCCCGCCCGGCCCCTCCAGGAGCCCCGCCCGGCCCCTCCAGGAGCCCCGCCCGGCCCCTCCAGGAGCCCCGCCCGGCCCCTCCAGGAGCCCCGCCCGGCCCCTCCAGGAGCCCCGCCCGGCCCCTCCAGGAGCCCCGCCCGGCCCCTCCAGGAGCCCCGCCCGACCCCTCCAGGAGCCCCGCCCGGCCCCTCCAGGAGCCCCGCCCGGCCCCTCCAGGAGCCCCGCCCGACCCCTCCAGGAGCCCCGCCCGGCCCCTCCAGGAGCCCCGCCCGACCCCTCCAGGAGCCCCACAGGGCGTGAGTAGTATAGGGAGGCGGCGGTTTGAGGCGGGCAGCGGGCTGGGGGTGTAGGGGTAAGATCCGGCCGACTTTACGGGGCTCTCACTGGACAGACTGCCGACAGAGTAGGGCTCTTTTATCGAATGTGGTGGGGATCACTGCGGTAGGTTTTTCTTAGCCACGAAGAAAGCGGCGGGTCATATTTCTATTACGCGCTTATCACCTTCTGTGCCAAGGGTCTTTAGAAAGCCATCAGGAAACTACACCGCCTGAGAATAGCAGCCTCAGTGGGTAATAACACTTCATACAGATAACGCTGCCCCTCTCCCCCTACACCCCAGCCCTCCAGGCGCCCCCGGGAGGCACAGGGCATGACCTTCATATCAATATCAATGCCACTTGTCGCGTCCTATCGGCCCCCCGAACTGTCCCCTGATTGGACAGCCTCCCATGCAGTGAGCAGCTCGGTACTAACTCCTCCTACCGACTCACCCCACTCACTCCTCACCCTGGGGCAGGGCAGAGGCCGATTGTTTCTGACTCAATCATGCAACCCCCGGCCAACCCTCCAGACGGGGAAACCGGCCCGTCCTGTCATTACAATTAAATATTTTATCGTGGCCGCCTGAGGAGCCGTCCAAACGGGCGTGTGAGGGGGACAGACTGACGGACCGACAGTCGCCGCCTGTCGTTGTAGGCGGGGTGGGCAGAGGGCAGTGTCCGCTTACTTTGACCGGGAACAACGGAGGGTCGTGATCTCTTCATCTATAGGCCCTAGGACTTTGTGATTTTATAAAGGAGCTCATTGTCACGTACAAAGGATACCCTGATTGTAACCCGTATCCTACTCGTATTTATATTGTCCAAGCTGAGCTGATTTGTGGCACTTGTAACGATGGTTTTATAGTCAACCTAATACTTTTACTGATTTTCTATCCTCTTGTGTTCTTTTGAATCATGTACCACAGTGGTTCTTCAACTAGTAACCTGTTCGAGGTGCGTTTTCTTATGTTGATTGAGCAATTTATTTTGCAAAATCTGACCCGGATTTGGGATTAATGACTCGGGGTATGATTCACAAAAAGTACAGGTGGGCAGTAAGCAGGTAGTAAACTTGGCAGGTTGTCTATAAACCAGTGACACGGACAAAGGCTTAGCTTCAGCCCAAATGTAAAGTAATAAAGTGACCACCGCACAGTTTCCAAACCAAGCATATCGTTCGCGACCCAGAGGTCTAGGTATCAATACACAGAGTGAATCCCACCCCCTGTCTGGGGGGCGTATTGACTCGGGATGTAAGGGACCAAGCCGGGCTCCAATATCGGTGGGAAAGCAGTGCTGTTTTACAAGTGTCCCTGTATGGGCTTTTTCCCCGTGCAGGCTCGACCTTTCTATCTGTATCGTCAATGCGGCGGCCGGTTCGTTTTTCCCACAGACAGTACGGCGGTGTTTCCCTCGGCCCATGTAATATCCGAGACGACTGAGCCCTTGTTCACCGCCATGCGTCACGGGCGGCTGTCCCATCGTACGACTATTCAAAGTGCATTAGGCGGACGGGGAATAGCCCTATAGCGGGGTCGTCCGATGGGCCGAGACCAGGCTCAATGATCACTGAACAACCAATGTTATAGCCCATATTTTCTGGACTGATATACCGGGAATAAATCAATATTACACAGTGAAGCTAAACAAATGTAAATACGATAGTGTTTTGGTTACACTGATTGCTCTATTGAAGTAAGGCAATCTATGTGCAATCAATCAAATGAATAAACTTGGACATATTTTCCCCTGGAATACACAGGTCTATATCAAATGACATGTCTAGCAATGTATGCATGAAATAGAAATATAAAATCTATACTGTGTTGATAACTGTTCCAAGGCTGTTGAATGTCCAAAACTAATTTGCAGGCAGACGGCACAACCTATTTGGTCGAATAGTAGTTTCTTGTACAACACATGGCCAGCACTCAATCATGCCCTCTGTATGTCGAAGGAAAAGCAGCGTATTTACCAAGCATTTGTTTTTCAAGACACTTGTCATCTTGACTCAAAAAATAATTGATGGCTTTAAAACTTGGCGTACTTTTTTTTCTTCTTTTTATTTGTTTTAGCCCAATTTTTTAAAATGTAAAATGCTTTGCGCCCCGAGGGGGGATGCAAAAATGTTGGTATAGCACGCCCCCCCCCCCCCCTTTCTTTCTCAAATTCCTGGATCCGCCCCTGGGTTTGTCCCGTTTTTAAGGTCTCAAACAAAGGTCAGCGTAACCCTTCCCAATACCACGCGGAATTCCCCTCCCTTTTAGTCGATTCCCGGTGTTAACTTGATACTTTCCTTGCCCTTTACCTCGGCGACTCTAAGTAAACACCCCTCTTCTCCGGGCGTGACCAGGCAGCCCCCACCAGGAGGCCACCATCGGTCAGTGGTGGTACATGTACACACACCGTGGAGGTTTAACACGGCGGCCAGCACCGCCCCTGGAGGTGTCCTAAGGTGCCCACCAACACCCCCAGTCTGAGTTGTTTGCAGGCCTGAGCCACTCGTGGAGCTGCTCACGGCTATGTCCGACTCGGGGTGACGTCATTGGGAGCAATCCGCCCTCCCAGGGGTTAGTGTGCCTCGGTTTGTGTTGGCACTGCAGGGTAATTGAAGGATCTGGGATGTCTTGGGAGTGTAAGGGCAGTCTGTATGGATATGGTTGTTGACGTACTCTGTTGATACGAGAGTTTAATCTACTTTGAACACAGTGAACGGTAGCGAAACGATCTGTTTTATTCCCATCCGAATACTCATTATAGTTTATATCATTTCTTTCGGATTTCTTAATGATATAGATGGTTATCAAAACTGTGGTTTCTTGATATTATGTGTTCTAATTCATTCATTTTATGTAAGCATATCCACTGATTTACAGTAGTTTCATATACAAGGTCTTAAAATTGAAGGGGTGATTATGTTTTTTCCCTAGTATACACAGCATAATATTATTTTGAAGGTTAAGGGCATGATCTAAGTAAATCCTTATATATAGTTCAAATCTTATAATTTTACGCTTTAAGGCCAGTATCCACGGCTGATTTTCTTGGATGAGCTCCGGGGCGTCAGAGTAATGTCGCATATGATAAATACACCGTAGAAGTCTAATGACAGCTACCGTCCCTGTAAAGCCGGGTCGTCTGGGCACTGACAGCACCACGATCTGCTCAAGAGCAGCTCCCGTCAGTGGAGCGAGCAACTCATGGAATCCTAATTGTCCCTCAGATCCTGGCACATTTTGTCTGGCGGTTTTATGAAGGCTTTTTCTGCGTTCCAATACAATTTGGTCGGGTCTCCATCACGGTGGCCCCGTAGTCAATCACGCTCAGTTATCTAATTTCCCAACAATTTTTCAAGTTGTTCCAACTGCAATATGATTGAACGCTACTAATTCCAATTCCTTAACCTATGAGGGCGCTTTGGACACATGGCTGACGGCGATGTAACTCTGCACTCCCTTTTCTGGGAGCAAAAGCAAAAGAAGTAAAAATTTCAGAGAGCGCTGCCTCAAAATGTGCCAGTCCATTATGTCATCCCTAAATCGTCCCTTTTAAAACGGCTGTTACCGCTCAAAGCCCACTAATAAAATCCCCAATCCATTGGCAGCAGGACTCAATTTGACGCAGTGAACGTGGCGTTTTTAGTATAATTATCTGTATTAGCCTCATAGGGTCATATATCGACGTAAAACCGTTCATAATAAGTGGAAATTGTTCGGAGGGATAAAATGTGGAAATACAGTGCAGCATACAGTAATGCAATGCAGAAAAAATATTGTGCCTAACACGGATAGCCTGGTTTATTTCATCTCACTTCTTAGCCCCCCAACCCCTGGTCATAGAACCAGGCCCAATTCGTGGCCAGACCTAATGCTATTTACACCAGGTCTGGGAACGACCAGGGTGGCAGTGTTTTTAGCACAAAGCCACGGGCAAACGATCTAGGGGCGATTCCAGTGATTGTTCTATCTCACCAAATTCAATTTGTCGCGACATGAATGTCGCTGGTAAGATAGAGGTCATTAACATCGATAAGTAGGCTATATCTCAGATAAAGCAATCTCAATGTACACATTGGATACATATATGGAGGATAACAACGTCTGCTTTTCCTTCTCTCTTTTTTTATACGTTTTCCTTGATGCAAAGTAAGGCAGATCTGATTAGATATTCTCGAACACCGTGCCACTGGCAGAAAAAAGACGTAGACCTTTCTGCCACTAGTGACTTCAAGGTGACACCCATACGTGTTTTCTACATCTCATCTAAGTTACAAAACAACGCTGGAGACATGTGATACGTGAGGCCCGAAACCAGGCGACCTCCCGGGACACGAGCTCGACGTGTGGACGTTCAATCCGCCAGTACTGCTCAATGTTAATTTCGTCTAGTTACGCCGGAAAAAACGCTTCCAATTTTGAGCGGAAATACATTGAATACTTTATTATTTATGAGTTAATGATATGTTTCTGTCGGTAGCCATTGTAAATAGGCAAATGGTATATCTCACCGATTTGCTCTTAATTAAGATTTCTTTCTGTGAGTACTTGAGTTGGTTCCATACTCCAACACAACAAAAGGCACAAATTAATTTGTTTTATACTAATTAAAACAAGGAAACACGTGTGAAGGTTGGCTCGACGATAGCCGAGACTGATCCAACCACTTGGTACTGGGGATATCGGGACACCCAGGCCACGTCCTATGTCTGTAAATTGCCTGACGATCTATCAAGTGTTGCCCAGTAAAAGGAAACGACATCGATCAATTATGCCAAGGAAAGGTCAATAGTACAGAAGGTAAGATGAGACTGAGAGGCTGGATTAAGAAGTTTAATGCAACAGCAACGTTTGGATTGTATTCAAGTGTTCAGAGAAACCAATCTGGTTCAACTGGATCATCCTTCCTTAGATGTTTATGCAAACGAAACAGACTTAAGTAACTGTTGGAAGTTAATGCGTCAACATGTTAGTTCTTTTAGGAAATGATAAGTCTTATAAGACTAAAGGGCTGTTTTTTGTTGTTGTTTTTTTTCTTAAATAAAGGCAGTTGATGCATGGGTCAGAAGGGCAGTGAAGTTGTGTATAGGAGGTCTGGAGATTAGAGGCCATCTTCTGAGCTATAAACATTGCCTTAAGGGTGGGGTGTCAGTCTCTCTACATTACTGTATGGGTGGAGTCATTGCCCAACGTACACCCACCCTTCGGCCCTATAACCAACTGACAGTTATGGCGAATGTATTCCACATACAGGACTTCCTGTGATGAAGTGCCCTTATCACCAACAAGCAGAGAGGAGCTGAATATGTTGCCCAGGATATTTCATAAACTTATGCTGGAGGTTAACAACCCATATGATCCTCTTACGTATAGTGAACGCAGTGTCTTCATTCATTGTCGGCGTGGTCTGTAAAATATCCGATTATCAAATTAGCCTGGATGATCATCAGGTATGCCTCACAATACATGCGATCCTTGTTTTGGATCAATTCACATGATTATCCCTTTGCAACAGGCTGTTCAGTTTACATATTTCAAAGGGCCATTGGAATTTTTGTCGGTATATGCTTCGCCCCACAACAATATCCCTGTAAGTGTCTTCCCATGAGGTATGCCAACGAATGCAATCCATGCGGAAAATCTTCCTCTGACCCGACTCCGTCAGAATCTATTATGGGAATAATCCTTTATTCGTGGGGAGGAGGACATTAAACCAAAGTGGGACAGAACGTATATATACTTACGCTGCAAGTGATACAAAAAAGTTAGAATCAGACAATGCCTCTTCCTCTCCTAACATATTTTCTGACCGACTTTCCCTACTAACATACACGCTTTTAACCAAAAATAGAGTGTTTTAAGTTCAAGTGGAAGATCCGTTTTCCCTTTGCTTTTGTCCTAGTTGACATACCTGACTTCTGACCTAGAGTCCACCTAAAGCTAACACAATAAAGAGGCCGACTCTTTTTATCACGGCACATGAGTACACTCATCGGTAGGCCAAAGTTTCCCTTTAAGTCTGCCTTCCCACTGCTTGCTTAGTCTATACAAAAGAAGTTTAAAAAGCACACAGACACACTCATTGAATTATCTTTAAACGTATGCATGGGAGTGTCACTGTATAAAACTTCATGATATTTAGAGACTGCAGACAGTGCTCGGTCATAATTATCACCTTGTCCAGACGGTCAAATTGACTTCTTTTATCATTACATCTGCCACCTGACCTGAAGAGGTGCGTACCGGGGGACAGAGTGACAACATCTGTCGGCAGAGGGTTAATGTGGGTCATGTTTGCCGGCTGTGTTTGCTCCTAGCCTGGCCCACTCCGTCAAGGAGTTGTAAAGCTGTAATTCATGCTTTTCCCGCCAAATTCTGACGCACTTGGCCGCTCTCCTAAGCACACAGCCTCTCGGCCGGACTCAATAATCATCGGCCACAAAATGGTTATTATGAGCAGCCGCTAAACACGCTATCTTACATCGGTGATAATTTACTGATATGACTGTTTGTTATGTGTCGGCCCGTCCTGCTTACAACTTGCCGCCTCTTATAGCCCGGATGGCCTGGATGTAAGGGGGGTGGCTTAACAGAGAGGGTGCCCATGCTATATACTATAGGTGTTCAGTGGCACAGGGGTCATGTTCTAATAACTCCGGTAACGAGGGCTCAGCCACACTCTCATAGTATACATGGTCACAAACAGACCTGTTGGCTGTCTCTATCACTGAAGTAAACTGACATATAATCTCTTCAAGGAACATTCATATGTTACGTTCACCACTATTGTATAATTGTTTCTGGTCGACTGATTTACTCAAAACCTGTAACCTAAGGCCAATTAATTACCGGAAATCTAGCTGATAAATACCAGAGCATTTGCTTTACGTAAACAGTCATGTCACCGAAATTTTGATGTAATAGTATATATATGTTATCTATATCGAGATTTTGAATCACGATAAGCATCTAATCAAGTATTTAATCATGAATTTTGACAGCTCTTTCCGTAAGTTTGAACTCCCTTTCACGAGTGGAGTGAAGTAATTAACACTGCCAGGTTATTCGCAGTGGGCAAGCTAGAAATGTAACTATATAAGGTTCCCATAAACTCATCACAAACAATTATCCAAGCAACACTTTAAAATTGAGATTTCTCTTCTTTTTTTTTTTGGCAAATATTGACATACAGGTAGAGTTTTGAGTGCTGCTTTTACTAAAGCTGAACTTTACCCTTTACCTCGCAACGCAGATAATATCTTACTGATCAATATATTAGAGTAATGTATTTTAAACATGTATAGGATGGACAGGAAATGATATAATCATGTTCAAGGGCATTTTCTCTAAATAAATATAGCATTCAGGTAAACGTTGTTTCTCAGTACTGCCTTAAGATTAGCAGGTCTATATTGGGACGTTGCTGCTCTAGTTGCAACAATTATCTCATCAAGGGAGCACCTGGCCTAATTCATGGTAATAACAACATTCTCCATGCTTGGGATGTGGATTGCAAAACACACAGGTGGTTTGGTTGGTTGTGTGGGCGAGGTATAAGTTTATCAGAAAAAATTATCCTAGCAACTCTGTAAAATGGACAGTATTCGTCCTTGACAAGTATTAATAAAGGATGCATAAGCCGATGATCTGTTTTAAATACTGCTTTTACATATATTTCGCATTGCAACTTTGTAGTCAATGATCAGAATGTAGTTTTTTTTAATCAAGGGCATGATATCAAATAATCATTTAACGAGCATAAGAATGGCACTTTCTCTCCAAAATGTAGCTATCAGGTAAATGGTGTTTGTCGGTGCTAGATAGTCTATATTTGGAGATGGCTGCTCTAGTTACAGCAATTATCTCATCAAGGGAGCACCTGGCCTAATTCATGCTAATAACATTCTCTAGCATAACATGTGAGATGTCAAAGAAATAGGCCGTTTGGTTGCTTGTGTGGGCAAGGTAGCAAAGGTAAAATATACTTCAGGAAACTTTCTTCATTTATTCTATTACTTTAAAAAAAAGTATTGTGCACTTAGCATGTATAGAGAAAATATTTCAAATTCAATCAAGTTGTATGAATTCTCAGGGACAAAAGCAGGTGCACGCTTCCGTTGTCGTACATGCTAATTGCAAGGGGATGTTATTATTTTAAGAAAACTATGTCGTATATCTATTACGATTGTGTCATGTCTTTGTTCTAGCTGGGGTGGAAGCTGTGGAGTCTCATTACCTCCTGCCAACTTCAAAAACAACTGTACTCCTCTTATAGAAATATTAAGGTCCAGATTATGGGACAGTTATTACCGATGATATATGCCAATAATACAACAAACATAGAGTCTACCATCAAAGTAATCCTATTATGCTAAGCTTGGCCGTTATGCTTGAGACAGAGAGCTGGTTCATAAGAGTTGTCTGTCTCTACTCCTACAGTTGGCACGCTCCAGGGAGACCCTGGAGGGAACCCAACCGACCATGTCCACGAGTATGCAGACATACCACCAGTGGAGCCATCAGATGAGAACCACTGATCACATCCTACAAACTAAGCCATGTCAACCCCCCAAGCCCAGAGGCAGGCCAAGACCAAACTTACCGCCGCCGCCGGCCTACTCGAAATTGGAAAGGTAAAGTCCACGGGAGGCTTCCTCCTGGGTCGTTGTAGGAGGTGTCTGTAGGTGCTGGAGGAGGTGCAGACAGGTAGGTACTCCGTGCGGCGCGCACCGCTGTGAGGGGGACTGTGAGCGGCCCGGCGTGCAGGTACTTACTACTATAGTGAAGCGTCCTGCGACGACCACTCGGGCAGACAAGCACTACCTCCGACCCAGCCTGCAGACAGACACACACGCACCTACCGACATACATACAGCCCACCTTTTTTGTCAGCGTCGTCGTCGCGACTCCTGCTACATGTGTTGGCATGCTACGCGCGTCCTCTTTTTACCTACTTATTTTTCTTATACTTTATTTTTTTTGTATTCAAGGTCCACATTTCGGCGGCCTGGTGTACTATTATGGTAAACACTCGTCACACACTGGGCGTAAGGAGACCCGGCCTTAACCTCCGGCCGGCCGGGGAAACGTAGTCTGATCGGGCCCCATCTCATGGTTAAATATTTGGAGTCGTCTCAATTAGGTTAGGGGTGACCGGGGGAGGTGAGTGGGCGAGGGGCTGGCAGGTCGGTAGGGTGATACCATGATGTGCTCGCGGCCTAAGGGTTAGTACCCACTGACTGACGCCTCCCTGATTTGGTCTACACTACATATCTCAGTATATCCAATCAGAAGAAATGATAGAAAAACATTGAAATTTGCATTTAAACTTACTTACAATGTTAAATGGCAATGTATGTAGTTAATCCTTCAATTACACTTAAAAAAAAAATCACCCAGTAAAGACGTCATTCTTCCCCTTCTTACAAGATCAATTATGTCATTATCTTGCAGTATAAGACATCTTTATAACACAACAGCATTAGCTCTATGATTTACTTCTGTGTAACGGTTTTATAAAGACTGCTCCCGTCACCTGAGGGACTGGTTCTACTCCTATTTCACCAGAACAGTCATGCACTGAGCGCTCGAAATAACACAGAAGAACGCGCCGTCCGGAAAATTACAGATGTGTCCAAGACGACGTCTGAGGTAAAGAGAGGCCCCACTACAACCACAGGAGGACCACACACACTATGTTTATGTCGCAGCTTTTACCAGAAACTGGGCAAAAACGACTGACATCAAAACAACAGTGTTGGCAAGTTTACAGGCTTGACCGATTCCAGTGTGGACACTTTCATCAGTTGTAGAGCGAAGATGAGTTATGTTGACCTATTGGATAAGACTGAAAAGGATGTTACTCATATAGGAGGACTAGGTCTTTTTTGTGCATTTGGCTTGACATATTGTCCTTGGCTGAGATCATGAATGGCTTGTAGGGTTGGCGTGTGGTGTGTGGGTTGCTGATGGTCAGGTTCGGGTGGTGGAAGCAGGGGGCGGGGCGGGCGGTGCAGGTGAAGAGCATTCCCCATGCCCCCTCACCTGTATGATCTCATGGTGTGCTACCTGTGCCTACAGGTGGGTGGGTGGGCAGGTGACCCCTAAGTCAGGTGAGTCATCGCTCCCCGAGGACACTTAACCTCCCCGATTCACCTATCTCTTCCCTTTTTTACTGCTAGGTTTACTTATCAAAAAAGGAAAGCTAGGAAGATTCTTGAAATGAATCGATGGACACATCTTACTTGTATGCTGATTGCTCACTTGACATGAGATATAAACATAGCGGGAAGTTAGTGGGAAAATAGAATTGATGCCATGTCTACCTAAGATTGTGATAAAGAAGCAGCAAACAGATGATATCTGTTCACGGCATCCTGCCAGAGAGGTGGTCTGGATAATCATTATGTTTCATTTGCTTACACTTAAAGTATGTTTTTGCACCAGTCTCCCGATGCTGGTGACGGCTTATTTACAATAGAAATTGTCTGATGCAATGTAGCAACTGAAAGAGGTTACAAGAGAGTATTATAATGAGGAAAAGCAGTGGGAAGGACTACATTTTATTTTTAGTATTGATTATAAGAACACTGGATAAATGGTTTTAAAGATATCATAAAATTGAAGAATGCTTTTTCATGTGCAGTTGTAACAGGCTTTGCGACCTGAGATACGTGGTAACCTATCACTGGGGCTATTCTTTGCAGCGCCACTGTCTAAAAGAGGCAGTTAAGCGCTTTCTCAAACAACAGTCGACTTAAGGTCTTTAAACACATCCTTTCTTAATGTTCCTTCAGCACACAACCAAGGGCGACGTGCCAAGACATTGACTACTGCCAAGACATTACTCAATCCTCATTTCAAAAACACACCCGTATCCATTGACGTACAGAGTACACAGAATCCAATATAAATATTCTATCTATTTAGTCATGTTTTGATATTACCATTTACTAGCACACTTATGTGTTTGCACTAGAATAAGATATTTGGTTTTGGAAAGTGGAACCACAGTGAAAACACGTCCACGCACTGTGGTCGAGTGTTTGTCATTGAGCTGTTTTCTTATGCAGACTGACCCAAATCTGTCAGTTCTGAGAGACGTACTTCTCTAAATGTTCATATTCAACTTCACCTTTCTCCCCTATCCCTCGAAAGGGCATGTTGGGACGGTAAGGGTACAATGCATCATCATCTCAGGATAAACAGAAGGGTAGAATAAATTAAACACGTTGTCATTCAACATAAATGTATATTATAATGTATATATTCTAACTTTCTTAACACTAGGTCTGACTATACTTCTTCCGAAATCAAACATGCCTTTGATCCTTTTCAATAGTAAACTGCAAAGCATTCTTTTTCTTATCAATTTAGGCAGTTCATATGTTAAAACAAGAGAGCAGAGGAAAGCAAACCAATTGCATTCACTATGGCAGTGACAATCATGTAAAATAAATTTATTTTCAATCTCGGAAATGAAAATTGGCCGGAACTCTGAAAGGGCGTGATTTGATTTTTAGTTTACTTTGAAGTCGGTGCTAGCAATATCCGGAACGTGAGATATATGATCCGGATAGTCTATAACAGGTGAGACAGACCCCTAGAATCACCATTCACCTGCACAGGTAGAGCCGGGGGTCTAGGACATACTGGCCACATGATCTCCTGTGGGTCATTAAAGGGTCATTGCCATGGAGACAATGATATGGTCGGGGTCAGCATGCGTTTGGCATGTTAGAGGAGGAAGAGGAGAACTGCGTGTTTAGAATACTTTTCCCTTGTTGGCATAGATTCGCGTTGAAAAAAATAAATGTTTTTAATCTGATGACATATCAAGTTCAATTAAACAGCTGAAGGTGTCCAAGACTGAATATGCCCTTGCAATCTAACAAGCAAGCAGAGGAATTCTTGAAATGATACCAAAGTCACAGGTGCATTCTAACACATTAAGAACCCTTTGTAACACTGAGCAGTTTCCAGTACCCCTAAGCAATATGAAATCTGCAAGGACCCAAAATAGGGTCAGTTTTAGTTGGGAGTAATACTTGTTCAGGCGAATTAAAAGGAACACCATAATGATCTTGATAGAGGAGGCCGCAGCCCAGACGTAAAACGTTGGGCAAGTTAAAAATCATCTAATTATCCTTACATCATTCCATCTTCTCTTTAAGTCTGCTGCTGCCCCTTTATGATCAAACTTTAATGATAATCTCCGTCGGGATCTATTTTCGGTCATCTATAATAAATCTCACTAATATTTACCGAGTACTCTAGTGAAGCGGCACTAATTTAATGCTGACTAATTAGGATGTAGTCTCGTGCCAGCCAAAGTTCCCCCTAGTGGGGGCACATTTCAACATCCATCTTATATTTTTGTCGCCGCTAAAGTGACACATAAATCGGAGTGAAACAAGCAGGAATTTGTCATTAGCCAGCTTCGTTAGTGTAATAGGTGCTCTTAGAAGACGTGTCATTCATTATGCTCAAGGCTTGTTCACCCCTTTCAAACAAGTACTAAATTCTGAGTTAAAGCGTAGATCCCTATACATTAATATTTATGAAGAACTTCCGGAGTTTCACAAGGTTTTTTTCCGATTAATTAATATGGAGAACATGGATCAAAGTATCACCTTTCATTTATAGTAACTTTATATTCCTTATTTTCCCCGGGCTGGCTACGTATTAAAGAAATTAATATACATATCATGATCTATTATCCCGTTACTTTATTTTCTATATTATCAACTGGAGGATCATGTACGTGCGTGATGCTGGCTAATAAAACTTCAAAGAACCTCTCAATTCTCCTTTAACGCCAGACAAGGCCAGATATCTTACAGAGGCGATTAAAATCAAGGCCGGATACAATCAAGGCAGGATACAATCAAGTTGTTTCTTTGCGTTAAGAGACGTTGCCCTTTGGTCCCCTTGTGTCTGATAGGAATGAGAATAACAGCACTCAAACAGGGCTTTACAAATCGGCCACCACCACATCCATTAATCCCGTCTTAAGATAAAAGGGGCCAAGTTGAGTGACAAAGTCTAAAAACAGTTTCGCATCCGTCTTAAAACTATGCATTTAATGGGCACAAGTTCCCTGTTCAAAGTACCATGAGACTTTCTTAATTCATTAAAATCCTACTCGAGCCACGACCAGAGACCCTTCAATCAGTCTGGACACAGTCCCTTAGATGAGTTCTGCTGACACAGGCATTATGAGGGAGGACTGGAGGAGAACGATGAGATGAGAAGGATCCAATATGAACTCCTGAATGGACCGGACTGGAAGAGCATCGGTTGGGTCAGACAACGAAGGACCCGCAGTCCTTCCAAGATGTAGCAACTCCTATGTCCAATGAGCAGATCGTGAGTTGGTATGGTGAGCACACCTTGGTGATAAGGTATACTGTAGGTCATAAGTCTGCATGGTGAGCACCTCTTGGTGATAGGGAGATGCAGGTCAGCATTGATAGGCACTTTAGTAGCATATAATTCTGTTATTGCTGTTAATAAGTTCTTCTCATCTTACAACTCAGAAACCCAATAAACCATAGCATTTCGTTTTGAATAGTAGGAGAAAGTAAGGTTTAGAGAAGTACACTTGGTAAGGAGTAGCTCATGGCAATCACTCAAAATTCTCTTTGCCCCAAACAACGTCCCATTGTTATTATGACCTTCCATTTTTCACACTCCCAATGGCTTACGACCTATTATGAGCTCACCAGTTTCACTAAGGTTAATTGTGGCATATAACTTCAAAAGCAAAAGATAGATAATGTATTCAAAAAGATAGTATTTCAGTAATCCAGAGAATCAACATGAAAAACCTTACAAATCTGCGCCCTTCTCTTTGGCCCCTCCCATTATTGAATATCACAGCCATTATTTCATTTTCATTAACCTTAAGCCACTATTCCATTGCCGTCGGACATGTGATCCACACCCATTCCTCCAGTACGTGTTTACTCCAGCCCCGGCGTGCTGTCAGGGTGTGTGGTTGCAGCACGTCCTGTGTCTTCACTAATTAGCTATAGAAGGGAGTTAATAATGGGCCCCCAGTCCCTGCCTACCACCTCGGAGACGGGCCTGACTACCCGGGCCGCCAGGGCGCTCGTTACGGCCCACACGTCCGTCATTAGGCACTGTAACCTGCCAACCCTCTACTATGTTATTTCTAAAGCACCCCCAAAGAAAGGGGAAGTTATTACACTTTGAGAAACGGCTGTCTGTCCGTCTGGGCTATTCTGGGAATGGCTGGAGTTAGTTAGGGGCAGGGGGTAGTATCAGTCATCCGCTATGTACGTCTTTAGTATACTGTTTTTATAGTATCCATGAGCAAGTAAAAGACATAGTTTAATGACATGACGGTGCTACATACAATGGTTTTACAAAACCACATCCCAACCAGGTAAACAATTAGTTTATAG
The DNA here is from genome assembly GCA_936440205.1 of Lepidonotus clava. NCBI lineage: Eukaryota > Metazoa > Annelida > Polychaeta > Phyllodocida > Polynoidae > Lepidonotus > Lepidonotus clava. Next base: position 31,350,193 of record OW387135.1, read on the forward strand.
AGTCGCTTGGGTCGAAGCATACAAATGCAGGACAAGTACCCCTGACATTTACCCCAGGACACTTACCTCCTATAGAGTAGATAGTCAAAAACCTAATTGTCTGGTTGAAATCTTATACCTTTGTCACCTTTCAAAAATGCTCATTTGACTGGTTTTCCTCATATAGAGGACATCAAACTACGAGGCACCATAACCAAGACTCCTCTTTCTTAAGAGTTAATCATATATGACTTATTCCATTCATATACAACGTTATGGAGCGGTATGAGAGGAAACAAGCTGGGGACCACGCTCGTACAATAGATAATGACTTCTCCCTCGGTGCCATTTGTATGCCGTACGCGGTGCCAGAAGCCAAACGGGTGTCAGGGATCAGAGTGGGCCCGGCGGACACCTCCGGCTTAATACCCCTTAACGGGCGGGGGGGCGAGGGGGGGCGGTCACAGCACGCCCGTTACGGCCCCCGCCCCCTACTCACAGCATCACAGCATTACCGTTACGGCCAAACCACGCCCGTTCAGCCTGTCCACATGGATTGCCAATGGAGGGCGAATATTTATCATTTTGCACTGCAGCGGCGCCTCCGAAGGGGGCTCCGAGGCCGGGCCTTGCTGAGGGGATGGGACCAATGGGTCTCAATGGCCAAATAACTGTGGGCAGGGCGACTGTGAAGTTGGATGAAATATTGTATGAAAATCGATGGGATCGTGCTCATCGCTACACTGTGCTTCTTTGATAGGACGTGACTGCAGGCGCCCCTGCAGAAATGTATCATTTCACGTGGCCGAGAGATTCACTTACCTCTTTCATCTGGCCTGCTGCAGAGCATATAATAAGTCCATTCGGTACTGCAAGGGCTACGACCCTACTCTGAAATCCCATATTCCTTTCAGCTGTTTTTTTTTTCTTTTCTCTACTCAGCCACAGTACATTAAGCTCAGACAATCCCTGCGATACATCTGTGTACATTTGCATTGTTTGCCACACACAAAATATCGTTTACTTAATCACATTTAGTTTTGATGAAAAAAGACTAACAGCACAATTTAACAGAGCTGCAAAATTTAAGTGGTCTTTCTTTAATACTGAATAGGCAACAGTCAGGGGGCCCACACAAAACAAAATCCTTTGAGAATCGAAATAGCAATTCAAGGTCTGAGACTACGATGAGGGGCGCCATGCAATTGTAGAATATTAAAAATGACAATAGTTCGTGAGGTATATTGCCTGTAGTTTTGTATTTGTATATTTTTTTTTAATTTTTGTGTTACAAAGAGCGGATGTGCTTTGACATCTGACATTGTGCTGTGAGACCCGATTATACATGAAGGCGCCTCGACGTGTGATCCAAAAGGGCATCACGCAGTTACACTTCACGGGGACGGCTGCCATATCACGCAGTTACACACCGCGCAGCTGAAGAGAACACCAAAGGGTTCTATTGTTCGGGGGACGCGCAGTCAAATGTCACCGCATGAACTAGAGGGCACATGGCAAATGGCGCTATGCACTATGTGACTTGCCATTACCCTCATTAAAATCGAGATGAGAGGCTTGACATGGCTAACCATTCATCCTTCCATCGGTATTCACCCGCAGCAGAAGGCTAAAAAAACACAACCCCAGAAAATCGATTCTAGTTATTAACAACCTCTATTGTCGGAGATTTGCCCGTTCCCGGCTTGTCTAACATGGGTTGGGGGCCTTTCGAAATTCCCTGTCAAAAAAGCGTCGCCGTCGCGTGGCAGCGGCGACTTAACGCTGGCAGCAATCGTAGCGCGGGGCCAGCAAAAAACGTCGCAGCACGTAGCTCGTTTTGTGAGCTAGATTGAGCGCGACTTGGGCCCTGTCAGCGCTGTAATACGGGCGCCGATTAAACTGCCATTTCTCCATGTATTACTCCACCTTCCCCGTCATATTGCCGCCGCCCGGAGGACGCCTGCTCCAGGCGACGGGCACGGCAGGCGACAGGAGGAGGTGAGGAGGTCAGCTATATGGGGAAACCGGTCTCAGAAAAGTCAAGATTGTAGTCTCAATTAAAGCAGCAGTATTAGTTTATGTCGGGATTATCGCAATTCAGAACTTAAATCTGATGTATATCCCTTGCGGAATTACAATCACCCTAAACCTAATAATAACCCACCATATGAATCCTTCATGACAAATTAACTAATATTTCTTTACCTTAAAGATCTTCTCAAATGTAACCACTAGTGACTGCTTGAAATTAGGTTGTAAAGTGGATTTATCGGAAGATCAGGCCTTGGTCTGAAAGATGCTGTGGAAATTAAAATATTTTTTAAAATGTGTTTCTTATTTCCCAACATTACTCAGTCCCTTAAGAACCCCTGAATATATTGCAACAAACATTCGTTAGCAGCTTTCATGTATGATAAATAAGCCGCTGCCCTTGCAATTTAACCTCTGAGACTGTCTGCGGGGTATCAACTCACCGACAGGACGAATAATTTATTCTTGTCACATTTAATTTACCCCATGGAGCGGGAATGTGGCGAAGCAGTCCGGCTCAAGGCGGCATCTTACCCAACTCCTTACACGAAGCAACTAATTGAGTAACCACGATCTAGATCTCCAGCCCGCCCTAGCCCCCAGACCAGTCGCCAGTTGTGTAATGGCATCGGGCCGGCAGTTAGGCCTCACTTCTAAGGCTGATTGTTCGGATGCCGACATGTGTAAACGCCCTGGCCGCGTTATACAATCGGGCAAAGCGACTGCCCGCTCCTAATTCCCATATCTATACTACTTACAGGCGGCCACCCGCACAGCGCGGGGAGGGAGGGGGGACAGTCTGTAAGCGGCATCAAACAGGATTACCGAGAAAATTACCCCTATAGAGAATTTAAACCCAAGATCAGCCTGTTGACGTATACAGCTTGGTGCTTGCTTGGAAAAATAGTTTTACTTTTTAGTGGGGCCCAAAACAGATAACAAGAAATATCAGCTAGTAAACCATTGTCATATATTATAGGAGATGTTACATTTGTGGGTGGGGTTCCCGCATGTGATTGTAATTGGGAAGTCCATAATGAATCATCGAAATTGTGGGCAAAAACAAAAACATTAAGTAGTACAACTTCCAATACTGCCTATGAGCAATAAGTCAAATAAGTTGCCAATATCTTTTCATTCCTATTTTCATGTTATATTTTTGTTACCATATAACTCTGTTGGTAGTTAATGTAACGTTTTACGTGTGTACATTATGCTTTTGTTATCCTACACTAGACAAGCTGTGATTGGGAGGTAATCTGATAACACTTCATCATGCTTTTTCTGTATTTTCAGGTATAGATCTAATAGTATGATAATAAATTATGTACGAAGGTTAGAAAGAAGTGCGTGACCACTGTCAATCAGCAGCTCGACAGAAATAGCCCGTGATAAATGGAGCTGCTCTTATAACTGCTCGCTTTAACTTGTACATTTAGTAAAATAATAGAAAAAATAACTTTCTAATGGATTTTACATTGATGTTAAGTCGGCACACTCACAAAAGCTCTTACAAAAGAGTTCATATAAATGTGGATATCAATGAGTATGTATATGATTACGTCTTTTAAGACTGGTGGTGTCCAAGGAACCCGACCTTCATTATGTCTTCTTCTCTGAAGATTTGTGATAATTGTGAAACAAGACGTTGCACATAAATATTGAATAAAAAATAGTTCATATGGTAGGAATTGATTTATAAGTGCTAGAGGATATCCTTATTTCTGACAATAGCCGAATTCACAAAGGATGTAAAAAAAGATTGACATGCCTATTAATCTCTTTTTCATAGGCCAATCTTGCCTGAGGACGTAATGAATAATTGTTTTATGGCTGTTAAATTACTGAGAAGAACCATGTCTGTGTACAAGTTACTATTTCTAGTGGTCATGACTTATGCATGTTTAGAATTAATGAAAAACATCCCTGGTGGATATTAAAACTCTTATCAACAGCAGCCTTACAGGCGATGATTAGTTACTCATCAGGATCAGTAACAGGGGAATTCATGTATTCGGCCTTTTTATAAGCCAGCAAGTCTTCAAATACCATTATTCTGAGCAATGAGATTAGCTAAGACGCCCCTTGGCTGTCTGGGGGTATGCTCCCAATGAACATGAGAGATGGGGCAAAAACCAAGGGACTTGGTTCACTTTCCCATTCCTCTCTGTAAGGGAAGCCATGGGAACTCTCTCCATGGCTTCACATGCAACGCTTCCATCTCAGGATGAATACAATCGCATGTCTGCTTGACATACTGTGGCGCCAGCAAGCCTGGAAGCTTCCACTGAGGACATCGGGAAGACACGCTAAGGTATAGCGACACAGACGTGGCCCTCATCCGTATGTGAATGTGTACGGCTTGACTCAGCAATACACGACCGCTGAGCAGCAGCAGTATGATGGACAATGTACAATCCCACACTGTCCATGGCGTTATAAGTAGAGGGAAGGCGACCCTGGAGGAGCACCTGGATGAGGACTTAACGAGCAGAGTCACAAGGGACATTCAGGTGTCCCTGGTAATACTAGAGTGGAGTAATTACCCACAGCACACCTGTTGGCTACAGGTGGGGACAAACACCTTTTGAATATTTGCATATCAAACTGTTACAAAGAAGTTATTTTTTAAACGCTTAATCATTATCATAATATGATATATAACTGTTGTATTTTCCTGTTTCTACACTGGCAGATAGACGGAATAAACAGCAAACAAGACTAAGATTAATGAGACCTCCGTTGTTCTTGTGACTGCTATAAATACTGATATGTACGTAAGGTGAAGGCATTACCTTTTTCTTGCGCTTCCCCTCCATGATGATGCACTTGTCGGCTTTACGTCGCGACGCCTGGAGGAGTCATACGTTGGAGGGAGCTACAGGTGGAGCAGTGGGGAGAGTGGTGCCAGGGGCGTGCTCCTCGCCTCCTGTGGGTGGCGTTGGGCCTCTCTCCTCCTGTACACAACCCTTGGTTTTACCCAGTACCCCTGCGGCACTGCCCACTCCCTCCTACCACTACCATACCCCGCCCCTCCCCCCTCTCCTCCTGTAGGGGCCTGAACAACAAGCAGTGGGTCCTCGCTGACTTGTATGCCCTGGATGTAGCACTGAGGGGGTTGTCCGTATGGCTGATCCCACCTTATACACACTCGCTCACTCACTCACACAGGAGGTGGGGAGTAGCCGCCGTATGCTGGGACCCCCTGGATGATGATGCACACGGGCACAGGTAGACGCTGGCGACTCCTGTACTGGAGGTGCGCTGAGGAGTATGACCCTCCTGCTGGAGGAGGCTGGACGCTGGAGGCGGGAGGAGCGGCTGCACCAGTCAGCCGCCGACCGCCGTGTGGCGCTGCTCCTGGTGGTGCCGCCGTCAACCGACCCCCTCCCCCACCCTCCTCCAGCACCTCCCCCATCTCCCCCTTCCCACCCATGGCTCGCTGCTGCGGCCGCCAGTCGTGAGGGGGAGCCAGGGAGGTCTAATGTGTGCCGTTACATACAACAGTACTGCCCCACCACCACCCCCGTCCCACCGGCTTCATGGTCAATATCAGACCCCAAAACCCAATTCCCCAACGACTGTGATATGCGCATCACACCGCAATCGGTGCCCTTCCCACCGCTAGGACAACTCCATCTATCTTCCCAGAACCTCCGTATCATCTTTTGGGAATAATATCATAGCGATTAGTGGTGGCCCTCCTTTAAGGGATGGCGCCCGTAACGTGGTGACCCATTCCGGCGCTAACCGGGCAGTAAAAGACCCGACGCCCTCCTCGGCCGACGCTAAACTCGAGCTCATCTCTATTCCTCCAGCACCAATCAATGAGACATCACTGCTTCAAATCAGTCGGGTCGCACCAGCGGAGAGCGGCCGGCCAGGGCCCCTGCTTCCCCCAGGGCCACCTCACTCCTACCACCATCAACAAGTCGGTCTCTGCATAATTCCACCCCAAATAGACACTCTGCAAAACGAAATGACGGCGGCCCACTTGGTGAGAAGCCACAGTGGCTTCGGGCCATCTATAATGTTTTCAAGGGTAAGAAATGTTCCGTGTATGAACCAACCGGCAATCTTTCATTTCTCCCTCCTCTCCGATACCGAAACTCTATATCTTGTTGCGAAATCTCCACAAGTCAGTTTCAATCTTCCAAATGGAAAGACTCGTGTTGGCGGCTGCTACTGCTACCCCCGAGAAACTGTAATTGAAAAGCAATTCAACCCAGCAAAATTGAGCCATTTTTGAGTCATCATAGTATGAAGATCACCATTGTTATTTGCGATTGCTTTATTTTTTCTCGGTCTATTCTGACCTGTCGGACAATCTCACTGTTCAGGAGTTATACCTCCCCGCGGTGCAGGGTCTTATCTATTCTTACCCGCTCCCCCTTATTACAGGGCCACTCGGAGGTCCCTATCTGCATTACAAACCGACATCGATCATTTATCGGGGTCCTAACAGCAGTGTGCCCGGTGTGAGACCACTTAATGGATTCGTCTGCACAGGCCATCCATATCTTGAAGCTTCTGGAGGAAAAAAAGGCGCAATGTGTGCAGATTTAGGAGAGGGGCGAACCCCTAAAATGATGGAGACAGAACTCCAGGGTCCGGCCGGCCGGCCCCGACCCCTCTCAGGGGGGCTGGGTCATGCTTCACTGGTTATTGGGAGCCCATCGATCTGCAGGTGGGGGGTGATCGGTCCTAACCTATTACATTTACTGGGGGCGGACTGATCGGTAGGGAAGGCCCATAGTGGCACCCAGCTTAATGAGAATGTTCTCGGCATGTGTTAGCACCTTCTCCCTACTATGACACGGGATTCAATTGATTTAAACTAAAATTTCATATTCATAATTATATCTAAAGTGGCCACTTTAGCTTTTCATATATTTGATATATACGTAAATACGTACTACCACATCCTCCCGCACTAATAAGCTTAAAGAAATACATATTGCGGCCCTCAAGAAGGGACAGAAACACAGGGTTTGTTTGTTGGAGTTGTTTAACGTCCGGTCAACCCACACAGGGTTCTTTCCAAACGCAGGGATATGGTCCCTATATCCAACGACCTTCATAAGAAAAGAGGAGGGTAATATCTTAATGTCATCATGTTATAGTTCATAAGTATGTCAAGAAGGCGTGTAGTATCGAGATCTCTGATTGAATGAAGCTGACCGCCGCTGTGGCTGACGATTGCAATTATGGTGGCCCTCACACGACCAGACTAATGGCATTTACCTTTTTGCAGTGCTTAATTCTCACAGAGACTGTAAACCATGGCAACGGTGTGGGCGGTAGATGGACCGATCGTATGTTGTGTGGTGGTCAGCTGATTTATGGTTTCAATAAGTGTGCCGTTTCACCGTCCTTTGTGTAATTGCATTGCCATCCAAACCCGTACTTTTCTCTTAAAAACGTCACGATTCTAACAAGATATGCACTGTGACATTTACCTATCATTAGATGTAGCGTGGATCAGAATATGTATTATGCGCATCACTACTTAACATTTAACAATACATGTACCGACATAATTTACACTTTATCTTCAAATGAAATAGCAAATAGTTGCTTCATATTCCAGACTTATGCAATATTATTTGTCATTGAAACTGCATTCAATGTTTGATGCAAGTGAAGCGGGTCAGAATTGTTGAGAAGAGTTATGTTTCCCTGCGAAATATCAAAATACGGGTCAACTACAATAATATTTCCAGACAACATGCATTACGACCAAAGGTAAGTGTGGATGTTGCATTGTGATAACCACTGATGTTGCGAAAAGACAAATTCCTCCAATACCATTAGCAGAACAGTCGATATATCGAAGGAAAGTGAAAGAGTGATAAAGCATCTAGAACCTGTTGAAATAGTTAAACAGTATCACATATCCCTCGTATTAGAGATGGTATATAATTGTAGTTTAACTCTTACAAAAGAGGTATTTTATTGCAGCCAAATCACATGTTGACAGACTCCACATGACCCTTTAACACCTCCCCCTCTTCACCCTCATCCCCAGGGCCCTCAAAACAAAGTTGCTTTCACCTCTATACTATATAGCTTAACCAGGCTCATACGTATAGCCTAACCAGGCTCTGGACGCCTTCACCCTTGGCTGGCCAACTGGAGCATGTCCTCCCTCCCACTATGTAGGCCACAACCCGCGGGGACAAACACACACTTGTAGTAGGCCGTACAAGTTGGCCGGTATCCCACCGTGAGGTATTCAGGACACGGGGGTCTGTCACGTGGGTGTAAACGAGGTCAGCCCTCATAAGGTCAAAGGTCAGAGGCGACATGGGCTTTATGGAGATGATGGGTTTGTGATACCAAACAGGGACTGAAAAGGGGCCTTCGAATGTGGGCCAATATGCCATGCTTGGCCAGGGTTTACTTGGCCATATAAAACGTGTGATTATTAACCCTTTCTATTTACGCAGTGGCCGATTATTCTGATCATTAACCCTTTTTACTTACACAATGGCCGATTGTCGTGACACTGTTACAGATCTGGGACTCACCTGAAAAGGAGAAAAGAAGGGTGGTTAGAATGTGGGCAATGTTTGTTAAGGCATCAAAAGAACAGCACCCTGAACGGTGATGTGGATTACAATGTGTTCTCTTTATAAAAATACATCAAATAGAGTTAGGAATGAGAACATTATCAAGCTATGTATCTGCTATTTCACAACAATCAGAATGCACTTAAGCAATTTCTAACAATAATTGTTTTATTTGTAATTTAATTTGTCCAAGAGAGATCCATATGCCCAATGCTCAAGATATTCTAATCTCTCTGTCTGGAAGGGAATTGAAAAACAAAATAATTTCTCCTGTGGAGGTCTCCTAGGGGTAAAGCATTTTAAACGCTCAAATCCCACTTGTCATGGGAATCAGGAGCGCTAAATGGCTCCTGACGACTTTGTCCATTTTGATCATAAGCTAATGAGCTCGGCAGGTCCGAGCTAATAGACTGGCCTAAAAAGCAGGCAGTCATAACAAATGTAAATGAAAGACTTTTATCCCCAGTCACGTTCTGGTAACGGTCCACCCAGGCATCGCCCCACCCACCAGACTAAATTAGTATCTGCTAATTTCTATTTCCCCCTGACCAATAGTCTTGTGGACTTTGTGCTTGTGTCTGTCTGTGGGCCAACCCTTGCTTTGATGGAGACTGGCGCACCAATCTGGCCAATGTTTGTGAATGCTCAGCCCTTGAGTTGGCTCATCAGTCGGCGCTATCTGCGATGAAAGGCCAGAGACTGGTTGGAGAGGTCCCACCCTGGAGGAGAGGTGGAGGGAGGGGGGGGGCTACTGGAGGGAGGGGGGGCATCTGAAGGGACTTGGTGATGGAAACGTAAGGTTGGATATCAAAGCAGTTTATCAGCATGAAGGCGAAGTTTATAAACTTGAATGATGGCCCTTCACGCATTTAAAGATATCTGGATGTCTTGCAATAGGAGTTAAACAGATTTGAATTCAAACCTTCAATTCAGCAGGGGAAATGGAAATTCTTCTTTGAAAACATAGCATTTGATATACATAAGACTGATTAAGGTGGATTGTAATCGGACGAAATCCAATTGTGTTTTGGGTAGAGGTGGCCTTGAAGTACAGGTGAATAGATAGGGCTGTTGTGCGGACCAAGCAGTACTGTTGTAAATCGGTCCTAGTCAAGTAAGGCCGTCTGAGGCTGGAGGAACAAGTATGTCATCCTTGATAGAAAATATCGAGCGATTTCCTAACTTCCTCGAGACAATTCAAATTCATGAATATCTATTTAATACGAAAAATTGTAATCAGAGGGTTCACTTCTTCGTGCTTATCGATAGACGTTTTCAACAACTATAAAGTCTGCCAGTCTTAAACTACTGCATGAAAGCCCCCATACGTCAATTGAGCTATTATGGGCTTACAGAATTCTTAGCCGACTCGACGTCAGCCTCTTCAATATCTAACAGTTATGGCCCGAATTACCCCTTCTACTATTGAATCTCCTATGGCGAGATTCGATAACTTCCTCCTTCGATCAATCACCTTTGGGGACCAAAGGGGAATATTCATGATAGACACTAATCGCTCGGAAAGGCAGATGCAGTATAGCCAATATACTGGATAGTAAGTTTCAATTTGCACAACGACAAAAAAAGGATGCTTCTATGCATATTCATTTTCAATTTACATTTTAATGAGTCACATCAAAAGATAAAAGCTACAGTTCTTCTTGACAGTATCGCATAGGATCATAACAAACAGTTTCCGGAAAAACAGTTTCCTTTGATTCACGAAAATAGTATTGGCAGATATCTAAATGTTTTTCCTTCTCTTTAGTAATGCTAGTGTTTGTGACCAGAAGAAGCTAATGTATATTCTTAAACATCTTTTGCTAATCTCTACATCTCTCTTCAAACCCTGTCGCCTTGTAGTGCCATGTCAGGCCGGTCAATGCTGGTTTGTTGCACCAAGCAGACACACCCAGGCCTGGGGTCGAGTGGCCGGGGCTGCTATTTCTCAGCATGCACACAACATCGACTTTCCTATCAGATACCTGCATCGAGCGAATATGGTGTCTCTATATGGTAGGCGTCGGCCATTTGTGTGCAGGTTCTAAAGTCACCATTAGCACCTACAGGATCAGAATCGCATTGCACTTAGGGCAGCAACGCCAATAGCTGCAACGTACCCCTTGGTAACAAAATTAGGACATATAAATTAATGTTTTCGTTTCCCCTCTTACCAGGTGTACCACATCACCTAAAAAGGGCCAATGTTTCTACATGGAGCTCGATTTACCAGCTAGAGCAAGGTACGACGGACCTGCCAGACTATTTGGCATTGCGTAGCTGTAATCAAGTATTAAAGACTTCTGTTGGATAGCAAATTTTCATGATAATCTACAGGCCTGCAGCTGCATTAGTAGTAAAGACGGCAGCAATCGAGTCAGGCACAGTCATCATTGGATGTTGGCATGGGATGTAAGAATAGTCTCATCAGCCCTCAGGCTGACAGAAGCCAAATCAAGCCAGACACAAGTAGACACGGCCAAATCAAGGCTGTCTCCACAAGACAACTCCCTCCCCCTGCCAACCTCCACCACCATCAGCCTACCAGTCGGGGGACCCTGGAGCAAAGGCTACACGCGGCGGACCTTGTCAGAGTGATTTGACTCTCCGTTTATAGTAGGTCTACATTTAGGCTGTGTGAGCGGGCAGGGTTCTGAGCACGTGTAGGGCCCAGTGATGGGGGTGGGACACGCAGAGTGTCCAGTTAGGGTCAATAGTAGTAACGTACAGGTAGACCTGAAGTCACGGGGGTCACGTCCTTACCTGGAGTAATCAGGGGGATGGGGCAGCACGCCATGCGGTCACGCCTGAAAGGACTGATTGCTGATTGCACATTTGGTTGGCTATTTGACATGGAAGATCCAGGGTTGTTATACAAAATCAATATAGTTTTTTTGCCCTAAAACTGCAATGTCAGCAAGAGATTGAAAGATTGAAGAATATCAATTCCGGGTTTAGAGATGACAAATGACGTCAACGTAAGCGATTTCTTTATTGAGTAACTTCTATAACCCTATCACTGATCTTTAAGACGTTACACACAAATGAAAGAAGAGGAACCTCGGACTCTATCCAGCCTAAACACTCAGATTGAGGTTTTATCTTTGTATTTCAAGTTCATTTCCTTTGCCATAATGCGTTCTACAACAAATCCGAACGACACCAATTCACTACTGTCTGGCTGCGAACTGAATGAAATAGGCGCCTCTCTACAAACTCCCAACCATTAGGGGGCAACCTCCCAACTCCTTTGCAAATGGCTCATCAGATTAGGAGCAGAAAGGCATGCACATTGCAGGCACCATTCGGGGAATTGGCATTTAACCTCCAAATGGCAATGTCACCGGGAGCATTTGTCTTGACAAAGCCCAGTGGTGGGCAGGGCCTACCAGACGAGCGCCCCGCCGACCGTTCACAGCCCCACCTGCCCACTCCCACCTGCAAATTGGATCCCCGGCCTGCACTACCCTGCCCTTCTCCAGGCGACCACCTGGAGGACCTGTGACCTTTACCGGGGCGTGTCTGTGGGCTGGCCGGTAGGGATGGCTATAGAGGGTTGCCCTCATAGACTTGAGGTCATTTGGGCCAAGTATTGGGGCTTTATTTGATCCACCATCGCTGCCTTCTTAGCGCAATATGCAATTTGCTTCAATAAATGTCTGTTTGTTTGTGTGCGAAACCAGCTTGCAGTGCTTTAATACAATATGTATCATAACATAGGAGAAAATATGTTTTTCTAAAGTTCTCCACTATAAGGATTGAGGAGGAACTGTTGTTTTAAACGGGAGTTCTACTATACCTTCCTCCTTGATAGTTTCATTAGAATTATCTTCATATAATATATCATTATGAGAAAGAATATAAAGCAATCAAGAAGGTGAAATTAACATCAAGCGAGCAATTATGATACAAAAATAAATTAAGTAATCATGTAGATAAAGTTAACATAAACCGAGCAATTATAATACAATTGTGTGTAGATAAAGATAGAATATAGAATATTTCATTAAGGCTCATTATGTTTACTAGTGACATCCTTACCGACTTCCTGCCTGGAGGTAGGTAATCATCGGTAATGGCGGTAGACAATGTCACTAAACACCTGACAGGTATACAGGTAAACACACAGAGATCGCACATGTCAGAAACAGTGTTGGAATGTTAAGTGAGAGATGACAGCCCTTCTCACCTGACCCACTACCTGAGGTCACGCCCATTAACCTGCTTAAGGTTATAGTGCTGTAACCATACCAACTAGGGGAATGTGTAGTTACACACATTTATCATAATTGAAAATTTACAAGTTTGGCCAGCCTTCCGCTAAGAGACAGATGTCAGTGCATGTCAGTGAAACATATGAAATCAACTGAACTATTTTCCAAGATACAGACAAGTTTTAGCTGTAGCATTCGTCATATACTACTTGTTTTTAAATGGACCAAGTTAACTGAGAAAACAGCAGAAATGTTGAAATTGTCTCAAGATAAACAACCTGGCACAGAGATCTGCATGGTTCCTGTCAACAGCTTATGAAATAATGACTGCTAGACTGGGCTAAACGGGTTCTAAATGATTTCAGTTAAAAACCCCTGAGGCGACAGGTAGCCTTATTACATCCTCTCCGTAAGATTAAAATAGTAGGGCTTCTATAAGTTTGCATATTTAGGACTTCAATTATCCTCAATAAAACAAACAAGATAAGGAGTGTCTACTTGCGTTACCTCAGTTGTCTTTGTCACAGTGCACTTTTTCCAATGAAATAGTTTACGTTCATTAGAAAACCCTGGGTGTAATTGGTTGAGGCACTTTATTAGATTGTCGTTCTGATTGTATTCCGACTTTTCCTCCCTTAAAGGACCCTAGAACACCAACATAAACACTATGGATTCCTATAACGATATTTGCGCTTTTATACTTGTAAGTATTGTGTCCCTGCTCTCTCATACAGCGCTTGGTAGTGATACACTTATTCTAGCGCAATATCCTTACACAACTAGGGAGTTTCATAAGATAGTTTCATTAATTAAGTCTCTCTGTTAGTAATCCGATTTTCTGATTTCTCTAAGGAACTGGTATTGCATAAACTGGTCTTAATTAAATTTTGATGAGAGACGATTCCTTCCATCGATTAACCTTGCCACATACGAAGTCCCTATGTTAGACTGTATCATACGTAGAACATTCACCCACCCTCACCTTTATACAGTACATCAAAAGACCAGCCCAAAAGCAAAGAACTTACATATATGTTAAGTAATTATTTATGCCTCATTTAGTCGTCTTTTCTGATGCTCTTGTCACTGTTAATGTGATGTCCTCACTTGGTTACAATGAAACACTTGATTTATATTACAGCACTATAAACCTCCAAAAAACACTACTTGCATGCTACAACATATTGACTCATACTAAAACAATACTTTCATGTTACCACATATTACTTCATGTTAAAATACCGTTTGCATGCTAAAGCATATTCATCCTTGTGTCTCTTAAAATAACAGGTTTTATTGATGGCCGATGCAAGTAGGTCCTGGCATGTGGCACCACGGTAGACAATGAGGCCCCTGTCGGCATAGTGGAGTGGGTATAGCTTCAAGTAATACCTAATTAGAGAGTAGGGCTGGGGGGGGGGGGGGACTGTGAGAGGCGGTCAGCAGGTCTACACCACACCCCCTGCAGACAGGGCGAGTTGGGTCTAGGTGACCTGGGCTGCGTTCCTGACTCAACCCAGTTGCTGGCTTAGCTGACTTATTTTTAACTGCCCAAGTTATCTGGGGGTGTTGCCAAGAGCCAAAAATAAGTCAGGCCTGATTGGGTTAAGGGCAATTGGTGCAATACACATACAGGGCTAATATTTCCTGGGGGACCTTCTCCTCCCTTAGCACATTGAAAACACATGTATCTTTATATTTCACATATTTTCTCACGAAATATTAGATCATTTTTATGTATAAGCTATGTCACAAATTAGCTTACTCCTGTGGCTTTCCAATGGGGTATGATTTCACCTATTTCATAATGATTTAGATACCAAAAAGTGTCAGGAAAAAATTGAAGTGTGTGCATAAGAGCATGACCATGGTCAGAGCCCTTCTGGTGCACCCAGACAGTGGGCAGACAGGTAATTGTGATTGACAGGTGAAGGATCATTGTCTACTGAGTGCCTACAATTGCTGGCACCGGTCTCAACGAACACTGGCACCAGTGTTACATCATCATTTCAGGTGCCCCAGTAAGTTGTGCATAACAGAGGTATCTTAGCATACAGACACTGTCTTCACTGAAAATTTGACAGAGGTGTTTTAAACACTATTTATTAGGTTTTAAGTTATGATTTTTGTAATGTTTTTTACATGTAACTCTAGCATAACATCTCAGCTTTCAGAATATAGCACTTTTTTTCTAATGTTTTAAAACTTTCTTTAGTAGTTTCACATTTTTGTACAAATTCATAGATACTTATTGTTGGCTCAGAGGAGTTTTACATTGGAGCCAAAAATAGCCCATTCTCAGCTAACTTAGACTTATTTTTGGTGCACTTGAGAACGGTTTTAAATGCCATTTAGAGAGATATTTTTAGCTGTCATCTAAGAGAGGCAGACTGAGCACACACTCAAGAACACACCACTCTCAAATAGGGTCTAAAAATATAAGTTAGCCAAAACAGGGTTAAAAATTGGCACTCAAGAACGCAGCCCTGTCCAATTAGCCCCAGCACTCTGGTCGTTGCCCAGGTGTGCACTGGACACTTCTCCTACCTGATCGATGACCCCTGCGTCCCTGATAAGGCCACTGGTAGCCAGGAGGCGGCACCTGACTCCTTAGACTGTCTATTGTACTGTATACACGGATGTGGGGATCACCAGCATAATCTATGTGCGGTGGCAAATTCTAATATAATGTTTACATGATAATCTATATCTATCTAATATAGGTAATCTTATATTTGGGCATTCAATGTTTCAAGATAGAAATGCCATGTATTAAGGTGTGGCAATTAACAGCGGATCATCGCGATCTAATCAATGTGCGTGAAAAATGCAAATGTAATTTTTACAAATGTGAACCAACCCAATAGTTTGGCTTTCTAGTTTTTCACAATAGGTGTGATCTGCGTTATCGTTAGGTTAAGCCACCAATACCGAATTGTATCAAATTCAAATCGAGGCATTGACTTAACCACTTCAAACTTTCCGACTTGACAACAAGTTTCAGACTTTAATATCCGCTGCCTATTAGACACCATACCGTACCTTCTGTATCGATTTCCGCTAGTCTCTCATACAGAGGGAAACGCTATTTACAGTCAGAGACAAACTAATGGTAAAGAACACGATATGATTCTTTGTTATATGGCTTTTAGGCATATTGGCAATCATTCTTTTTTTAAAACAGCGATCTATAAAGCAACGTAGTTTTTAGGTGATTATGAAGGTAAAAAACTAAATGTACCCCAAGAATCATCCGTTAATTCTAAAAAAATCTTCTGGTTATTGATAATCCAGCTGATCGAGATGGGCAATCATATTTTATCAACACAAAATCCATTTTTACGTGCGCTGGGGTCAAATAGCTCGCTGGAATGAGAAGCAATTTGGTAATAACATTGCGCACATCGTTAAAGTTTAGTACGGTCCACAAGGTTTACTTCTTAATGCTTATACGATAAAAGTCACAAGGGCTTGATGCAGGGCGGATAGTCACACCTTCAGTAATGTATGTAGGCCTATATATGTTTTCTTTTCATATGCATATATTTGCAAACCAGGTTTTAAGTAATATTCTAAGACACTGGTTCGGAATTCTATTCATTCATAATAGAGAAAGAAGCCGATTCTCGAAAGTGTTGGCTGTGAATTTAGACCAATACCTCAACTCTCTATGGTCTAAAGCATATATTGATCTGAAGTATGAGGTGACTGACGGGAGCGTACTCAGATCGCTGTAACCCTAAAGTGCCCTAATGAGGCCCATAGTATGTCAATAGAGAAATACATATCTGACACCACTCTGACCGCCGACCGTTTCCTGTGGCCCACTGACCCCACCCCAGACCTCGCCCCGTGGACAAGTGGGTGTTTCTGACAGGGTTAGAGCCACCATAACATGATATAGTCACACATATTGGCTAATAATGAGAGTACTCAGAGTAGAGGGTATACAGTCCAAGGTTAGAAACGGCGGTTTTTATTCTGATCCTGACACTGATCTAGAATGTGTTATGTTTATATAGGTACTAGGCTGACAGCTTATACCATAAATAGGAATTGGTTCGCATGGTTTACTTTCTTAATTGAGATGCTTCACGCTGTATAATTTCTTCGACCAAAAGTTGAAGAAACAGACCGGATAATCACTTCTTGTCATTGATTAGGAAGGCAATGTAACTAGTAGGTTCTATTCAGCAGCGTTTTCTGTACTTTTTCAAAGTAAGGCATTTTCAAAAGTCAGGGATATTTCAATCATGCATATGTAAGCCTTCATATACACTGCCTTTTATTCCTTGAACAGCCTCGGTTTTGAATTACTTTGGATTCAACGAAAAAAGGCTTACAGGAACCTTTTCATGCAGACTTCTAATTCCCATAAAAAAAAATCAAGTTCAAAGGCTGGTCCATGAAATCCCACTTGTAAGCTAATGTTATATTTAGACCTCTACCTGACTCCTCCCCGGCCATGTACATTGAGTAAAGCCCGGATAACGTGTCAGACGACCACGTGACCTTCCCACAGTGCCCGGATTAGCCGTCACGTGACGTCAGATCTAGTGACGTCTCAAGCTGACAGAGGGCGCCCCAGTAGGACGGGGCCGCTAAGGACAAGGAAAAGATCTCTGCCCATGAGACAGAGACTACTACGGGAGGAAGGAGCCTGTATATGGCCGCCTCCAGGGTTTTAACAAAGGAAGCAACAAAGGTGAAGCACCTAGACTGCTTAGGACTGCTTAGTTGGTATGAACTGCGGAAACCGAAAGGCCATATCAAATTATTCTCCTACTGGAAAGGAAATAAACTTCATGTCAAACAATTTATTTGTATACAAGCTCCTATACTGCAAAGCAAAGTGTAAAGGTAGATGGAATTATCATCCCCTATCACAATCTGCCCAGCGAGGTACATCCTATATGGGCGGTTTCTGTATCGGCGTTTCCTGCCTGGTAGTTTTAGAGATACAAAGTGATCAAAGCTCTGCTGGCTACGGCCTGAATCAGATATAGCCCTGTCAGGGGACTATCGAAGCCCTGGGCAATGTGGCGTCCCGCCCAGGGGACCGTTTCTCCTCCAGGGCGATACAGCCGCCCCTGTACTGCATCCCAAAGACTTATCTCAGAAAATATATACTGGCCAGGCAGTAAAAACACCGATCAGTCCAATCACCTAATCTTATGGGTTAGTTTCATCTTTCTTTATAGAGCCCTGCATTATTTTCAATGATTCAGAGAGGATCCTCTAATGTTTTCAGTTAGGCACTGAAAGGCCCAATAGACTTTAGAGAACTAACAGAGTTTACTGCCAGGCCCTGAATTTAATTTAATCGCAGGCCGAGAAGCATAGAGCCCATTGGGTGGTGTCTCATCAACTGATGAAGCAAAACGATCAATACAGTTTCAAAGTGAATCTTCCTCCAGTGTGAATGTTTATCCACCATAAAGAGCTGGCACTTTTCCTTCTTTACAAGGGCTCTTCAAACTCTCTGTACAGGTCCGTCTCCGTTTATTAAAAGGAAAGATCACCCCACTGGTGGTTTTATTTTGGTGGCACCGCTTTCAGTTTTGGCCACATTCACCTCAGCTACAAGGCAAATAGAAGGCCAATGGACTGCGCCCTTGACGCTGAATCCAATTCTGCCTATTTCCCGTATCCAGCGGTTCTCCCCAGCACACAACCAAACCAGGCGACCCGCCGCTGGGACTGGGACGTCCAGCCTGCAGGGGCCTACAGCCGACCAGCAACCAGCTAGCGTTCCTTCATTAATGCGCCGCAGAAAGCCAAATGGAAATGGCGTGTTGGGCCGCCGCATTTAAAGTAGCTGGGGGATTTTTCTAAAATAAAAAACAACATATGTTGGTCGTCCCCATGCCTCTGGGTGCAGCTGCTTCAATACGCTATTACTTCAGGACATGGCTGATGGGAAACAAACTGCTCGGCTATTTGCTTTGAGAACAATCGAATACCTCTCAACATAAGAAATTTAATGTAGAGAAAAATCATTTATCAGAATCTAAATGTTTGCTTCATTTTTTTCCAAATGCATCCATGTTCCCATATGTTGCTGTTATGAACGTCTGAGCAAATTTGCTTCAATGTATTTCTTACATAAACTTTCGAATCAATGGTTTATCGATATGCATTAACCACATTTTATCTATATGCATAACATTATTGTGATACCGCATTCCTCCGTTATTTATATCGTATTACTATACAAGTGTGCCATAAGGAATGGTTTATACGCCATCTATCAATGGTAATACATCTTGTACAGAATGATCTGAACACAGAATTCTACCAGTTAACCCTATTGCTACTTTCCCTTTTCAAAGCTCCTTGTCCCACTTAGCACGTATAAATTACCACCCCCTCTCGTCAGTTCTCTGAAGTAAAAGTTTACGGCGGCCAGCACAGCCTTAAAGCAGTTAGCTCCTCCAGAAGGGGGAATTTGGCCTGGTAGTTTGAGGAGTTAGTCCCCGCTGGGCGATAGACTCGCTATCCCCTCATTTGAATTAGCACAGCCGAAGCCGCCTGGGACACCAATGTACACGTTAAAACGGGTAGTATAGAAAGGCATGGTACACGAGGTCAGGGCAGCCAGTAGGGAAATCATGGAGGAAACTGGCACTGGGATACACGGAGAATTAAAATGAAGCACCATTGAAGCCTGCACTTAGATAATTTAAAGGGGAAGGATCAAATTATATATAGAAGTAAGAACGATGTCGATGCGGTAGACCTATAAAATAAATGAGACAGCGAGGTTTTTCCCATGCTACATAGAATTTAGTAGGGAGGGAATAGCCTGTTCAGGGGTGGACGTAAACATGGGCCCGAGGGCCTGAAATAACTGCTTGGACCCAAGATTTTCTGGTCTAGGGGCCCAACTGACCCCTAGAAAGTCGTGGGTTAGATCTACTAAAATCTGAATTAATAATTTGGAAAATTTCGAAAGTAATGTTAAAGCATCAATAAATTTGAAATCTAGGAACTGGTTCGTCTGGGGTTTTCAATTAATAATAATCTGATAATCCAAGACTCAAAGAGTGAGGGCCCTAGATTGTGGTAAGGGCCCCCTAATTTCAAAAGCTAGGAGTCCGGCTGGCCCAAATCTTTTAAAACTTATGTCCACCACTTTTGATTTACTTAACGTTACTTAACGTTAGCCGCAATAAAAGGTATTAATTATATTCTCACAGACTTTCAATCCTCTATAACCACATGCCTTAAATTTGCTCTCTTAGTAAAGATACTTACTGTAATGGTTTTTAATTCTTAAGCAAAGATAAGCTATCCGAATTACAGAAGGCATAACTCAAAGTTAAATGGGCACTACATTTAATCACACTGCTTAATAGCTAGATAATTTGATTTCCCCTGATTGATCAAACAATTACAACCCCTTACCAATTTGAGGACATGCACACCAATGTCATATTAATCTCATCAGGGAACAGAACAACCCTGTCGCTGTCAGTTTTGACTATCCTCATACCATACATACTCCATATAATATGCAAGTTGCAATAAACAATGGCGTCTTCCAGTCCCTGGAATCTGGGGGGAATCTATGGCATGCACGGCAGTCTCACATGAATAGTGCACAGCCGCCAGCGATACAGAGGGCCAAATGGGACGTGGACGGGCGGCTCAGATGATTGTCTCTGACAAAGATGAAGAGTGCCGTGCCACTGTTACACCCTGGAGGGGGTGGGACCAGGAGGAGGGGGGCGGGGGGCAGCACCCCTTAAGGGCCAGTCGGCCACAGTCACAGCCATAGCCGAGTTGCCGGCATGGGTCTTTGATACAGTCTTGTATGAGTGAAGTCCAACAATAAGGCCAATAGTAACCCGCCCCAGTCCCGGCCTGCAACTGAGCACCTAATCCAATCAGTCTCCTCAATAGAGCTGCTCCGAGCTATTGCCACTTGGCTCGCTCGTTACTCAATGTCCGCCCGGCGAGTTAAGAGAAGCCATCAGGCGGCATGGCCTGGTGGTAGTAGACTATAAAGGCGGGTATACACGCCCAGCTCTCGGGAGGCCGGGTGAAGAGTGCTCCCTGTACGCCACATTTAATCGTCTTGATGGAGAATGGCTGCCAATGCAACCAGAGTATCAATCTCATAAAACAGATAAAAACGATCAACGGTCCTCTTAAAAAAGTAAAGACGCATGCGAGTAGATCATATCTAATTCTGCGGATATCTTACTTAATAGCAATGTAGGAAGCTTATGGAAGACATTGTTTTTGGTAATTGTGCCCAACCATTTATTTCAAATCTTGTAATGGATTTTTTATGTTAACTATAGGGGCCTACATATATGTATGTATACATGAATTAGAATTAGAATTTTAGTATCGTTTCAGAGAACACTGATACTAAGACTTTATAATGATTTATAATAGATACAATAAAATCAAAATATTCAAAGTACTAGTAGTCATGACTTAGAAATCAGAAAGATTCTCCCCTTTGCATCATGCACACTCATAGCCATTATATTTAGAGGCAGTCTGTGGAATAGGCATAAAGTTTACACGGACTCAGCATCGCTAAATGTCAGGGATATAAGTTGACAGAGCTGATCCTTAAAAAAACTGCTGTTCATTGTTATAGGCGTCTGAGTGTCCTTTTCTCTAGGTTATGAGCAGTCAATGATATCTTATAATTATTTCCATGTATAGCTATATTTTAGATACAGGCAGTATTAGTGTTGCGCATACATGAAGTGAGATCAGTAGTTATCACAGAGAGTCTGATTTTTGTTTCAGAGATTTATATGAAACCGTATATAGCTACTGCATAAATGATACACTGTATTACGATGAGATTTCCCACTCCAAGCTAATCCTATACATCTTTCTTTTCGTCTAAACAATTATTTCATATTTCCTTTTATGGTAAAGTATCATTCGTAAATTGGTACAACTTTTGTGTCTCCGACCTTTAGTATGAACCCTAAACCCAAGATCCCTCCAAACCTCATATCGCTGTTTCCCTATTAGCTGGACACTTAAGCAGACCCCAGTTTATAATCCCCCTTTTGAGGTAGGCCTAGGTCTGCCTAAGTGATACCCATCTCTAGGCCGAGTTGTTTAGGCGGGCGTCCCTTGTCGGGGTAATTGGACAGGAGGACGCAGATTGGTCGGGCCCTGATAGGGACACCCCGCCCCGCCTCCAGTACCTGGGGTAGGCTCCTCCTGGGTTGGAGATCCAAGCCCCGCCAATCGGCGTTTAATTAAAGGCGGTCTGGAGCGGCGGCCGGGGTCAGGGGAACGGGCAGGGTCTCAAGGTGCCTGATTACTGACACAACCAAATTAGGGCTCCACGCAGGGGGTGGTTAGACACATGTTACCATACACGGCTAACAAGTTTACCCTGTTTGTACAGTATTATTGAAGTATTTAACTATTATGTAAATATATACGAAACGTGGGGTGATTATAAGGTTACCCTTCATAACTGCCCTTTTGAGTTGTTTTTTTCTGATAATGGCTGTTTCTGCGTGGAGTATGAATACTATGATAATCATTAATTCTGAGCCATCTTTTTGATCGTATAGACC
The DNA here is from genome assembly GCA_936440205.1 of Lepidonotus clava. Lineage (NCBI taxonomy): Eukaryota > Metazoa > Annelida > Polychaeta > Phyllodocida > Polynoidae > Lepidonotus > Lepidonotus clava. The sequence goes on from OW387135.1 coordinate 31,372,555, forward strand.
TGGGATTCGGCCATAAAACTGGACACGCCGTTTGGCGAGGGTGACATGGATTGCGCCATACAATAATGTATTTTTCCGTTGTTATAAACTTCAATGTCTTAGTTCAATATGATTTATACTGAATCCCTTTCTACTCCAAACGGTGATTATCACGTTTATAGCATACAGAATATGCATGAATATAACAAAATCAGAATGACAAAAAAATCACGTCACTCAAGTACAAGTATGTGTATAAACTGGATGTACCAAAAGGCTGTTCTTTATACAGGCAGTGATTGTTTTTTTCGCTTGGGACCAGCATCCAGCCCTCTATGCACCTGTCTCACCTGAGGGGTCCTGCCAATACGCAGGTGGGCTGCAGGTATCGGGTATCAGGAGGGGAGTAGATAGGGGAGATCGGCCACACACAGGTAATACTAAACCACGACCAGGCCTAAAGTACATCATTATTTATAACAATACTGGGCCTAGTGCACCTCACACGGGAGATACACCATTATGCTTTGGATTTAATTCAGGTTCCCTCAAATTACATGTAGTATTAGCGTATCATTTGCTATAACAGGAGCTGTAACGTAGCATTAATGTGCACTTCCGTATCGCTTCACGGCTTGGTGCACTTATGGGTATACTGCCTGTTCGACATGATCACCCTCTCTTACACAGGAGCTGTTTTTCTTGCTCTCTAGGTGGCGGTAGGTGCAGCTGGAATGAATTCTTGATGTTTTGATCTACGAGTTATTGAATTCATGTATTATCAAAGATGCCTTAGGGCCTACTTTTTTTATGCATATATACCCACACCAAAAAGTGATAATCATTTGAATTGAAAGAATAATTCGACAATAAATGAATCTGTATCCATGAGCTTTTCTGTTTATTTCCTTGAATCCTTCTCATGATGAAATCCTAACCTCCTTTATATACTGGATTTGAAATATGCATTTAAATCAATCAAAAGTATCAAATATCCAAGTCATGATCAAGCGATACTGACACCTCCAGGCCTCTGTAAATGTTTCATATGTCAACCGTCAGGTGGCCGAGGGTGCCTGGAAATCCATCCATGAAATATGGATCGCTGCTACAAGGTAGCACCACCGGAGGTGGCAGCTTCCAGGAAATCTCTCCAGGGGGCGGGGCTGCCAACGCCCACCATCAGTGACCAAACCAAACTAGTAAAGACTCCAGGCTGAAGTAGACTCGACTGTAATTGGCAAGAGATGGATAATTAAATCCATTAAGCCTGAAGCAGCAAACCATTCCCATGCTTCAGTAAGATCCCATCGTGTTTTTTGATAAAAAAAAATTCTAGGGTCTATATCATTTCAGGAATGGTACTCCGTCGTGCATTTGCCGCCAACTAAAATGGGTATGCTTTACATTTATATTTCATGCGATATTTAAAAAAAAGTAAATACCCACATCCAGAAACCAATATATAGATTTATCAGTGATTTCATTTTACAAAATGACAAACGTTTCCGACATTTAAATTGTAGGCCTATATATGGGCACGACCAATTTATAATTTCTTCCTTTTCAAAAGCTCGCAGCTTTCATGATAGCTTTTTTAATTTCTCGGGTGACTGCATCATACCAGAGTACGTACACATTGATCTGACCAGAGGCGGCTACAAACGCAGCAGAGTTACACACCAGAGCAGCTCCCGAGCTGCTCCCGTACTGGTGGTTAGCCGGGTATTAAGGCCGGGCTCAGGGTCAGGGCCGGCTCCACCCCCTCAGTGGGCAGGCCCGGAGGGGGTGGAACGTAAGGCGGAGATTAGTTAAAGCAACTCGGCTGAAGTTTGTATGAGTCTTCCTTACGTTGTTTTTATTTATCGATTTTTCTTGAGATTGCAACTTTTATCGTACGTCGCCATAGCCGTCTAATTTAATTTATTTGTGATGTTACCAGAAGACGCTTCTTTCATCATACATTGGAAAAACGTCAAAACTTTCATATACATGTACAATTATTTCTTTATTTGGTTAACACGATAGGGTTTATAAAAGATATTTTGACTGCATGAATTCCAGTCTCACAGATTCTTTTTTATTTTGATAGTTGATGTGATTCGCTGACACCATTATAGGATATATAGTTACTTTTCAATACATACTAGTTAGTGTCAGAGATTAAAGGTGCACAGTTTGTCCATCGAGTGCAAATTTTCATCAACCCCAAGTGGCTAGTTTTCTGGTCGATAAATGTCTAATTGAGGGGGGATTCATGAATTTTAGGCTGCTTCCATAGTTTTGGAGAAGTTGCCACCTGACTATTGTACCTATAATTTTCTTATATTTGGACATTATATGCACACACTATGGAGAAAATATAAAAAATGTCTGCCTCATTAAAATCTAAAACAAAACCTTACTGCTGCCAAAACAACTGACAGGAGTGGGACGTCCATTTTTGAGGAGGGCGGTAAGAAAGCTGACGGCTGTCTCTGGACTTTGGCGGCCCACTTCCGACTCCTGTGGGGTAATTAAATATGAACAATATGCCCACAAATCTTTTATTTCCCCAATTTCCAAGCTGTCTGCTTCACCGAAAACACCCTGACGTCATACTGCCAGTCAACCAAACAGGCCCCACCCTTCTGGTGATGAATTATTTCCGGCAAGGTCTCAATATGGGCGGAGGGTAAGACAGATCATGCAAACCATCAACCCCCAACATTCCCCGGACACGAAGAACCTTGCCGACCCCCCCACCCCCATCCATATCTCCCCTTATTCATCTCATTCCGGCAGTACCAGAGGGCCTCTAGGGGTCATGCAGTACAGCTTAAATGCCTCTGTGATATTACAGCAAGCAATAACTCAGTCACAGACTATTGAAAGGTGCGCTCGGAATATCCTATGTTTAAAGCTATACTCGAATATCAAATTCAGGTCTATTGGTTTTTATTCAAAGCTGCCTAACGTTAGGTGTATCTATTTCTAGTTGTTACTTTAATGTCAACCACGTAAAGAACCATTTCGCCGGTTAGTTTTAGTGTCCTAATTTTCAAGTCCTGCTTAGGCTGGGAGGATTGGATGGCCTGATGCCAAGACTCATTTTCTTATACTACTTACGATCTGGTTCTTGGAATAGCATTCTGCAGACTTCACCCTTTTTCTCTTTAACCATAATTTAACACGCATTATCTAAATCACTGCCGTGTTTCCTGCTCTCGTGCTGCACGATTCTACAAAAATGTTTACAATATCCATTAAACACGTTTTTGTGTTTAGTTTTAATAATAGATTATGTCGTTAAAACGGGGTGGGGATGGGCGTGATCTTAACTGGGAAAAACATGTTCATGGTTGGGAGATCCCATCGATTTGACTTTCAATATTTCAGAGGGCTATTTGTCTGATGGCACTTGTGGGAGAAAGAATGCCTTTCAATAAAGTCTCATTATCGATTGGTGCCGACGGGCAAATTCGCGAGGGAGTGGCTCTAAAACCATAGCAGCACCTGATGGTATAAAATTTACACTAAAGCTCTGAGGAGATAGTCACTGTTGTCGATGGCTTTGTTTTTTCAATGCCTACAAGTAATATATCATCCGCCTCTTATAATCAGGAATAAAATGGGAATGTCTGCACATCACAACATACTAAGGCGTATCCTTATATCTCTGGCATTTCAACACATACATCATGAGTCGATCAAAAAGTCATATCAGAAAGGACTGTCACTCAAGAAAGCTATACCTATTACGGAATACATCACTTATTCCATCTGTCTTTCAAGAAAGCTACACCAATTACAGACTAAAGCACTTAGGATATGATACACTGGCTGTCTGAAATCATGAAGCCTGTGGAGTAATGGCCATTGGGAGTGCATTTTTAATGGACATAGAAAGAGATGCCCTGAGAGTGGGAAGGATGGGAAATGGGGAACGGTGATACAGTTATTATGATAGGCTTTAACTGGGGTTGGGGGGGGGGGGGTGAGGCGGAGGCGGCGGGTCCACCTCAGACGACGACATCAAACACGTCACCCCCATGATGACCTCTGCCTGGAGGGAGTGAAGATGAAAGACTCCGTGATGGATTCGAGTCTGGATTGGGGTCTGGTGAAAGGGTGGGTGTTTTTTTTCATTTTTTTTTTTCATTTAGGGCTAGAGTGTAGGGTCAACAAAGGGGCGGGGAATTATTTCATATCATGTTACAACACAAAATTAATGTGCTTTGGAATGTGGGAACTAGACAGTTGTTTAAATACGGATACAAAAAGAAAGCCTAGGCATGGACATAATACTTGTATTTCAATAACACTTGTTCAACATTCTCAACTATGTTTCAATTCACCACTTATTGAAACGACTGGAATTACCCCAGGCTATAATGTAAGGACGTATACGTCGAGTCTCCGTTCTCAATGTCCAAAGGGAGTGTACAGATGCTCCAACACGCCCTATGGGAAATTGAAGTCGCACACAGACCAGCACTATGGTGAATCATCCCCAGTCTACAAGGCTAACTCTCACCCCTCTTCCCACTCCTTACACAGTACATCGCCAAATAGACGTGCCATCTCAGAATCCCCCCAAGGGCAAGCAAAAGTAATCGGAGAGTACATCTATTGATATTAAGATTACTGAGTGAGTGTTGGGTGCTTTACGCCGTACCGACAGCCAGGGTCATTTTCACGGCGAAAACCAGTTGGGACGAATTCTGTCTTTGGTGATCGAATCTATGAGATGAAGGTGACAGGGCGGGCAAACAGCAGGGGATCAAAACCCAGCGATCATTTTTGCTGTACCTCATCCCTTAGTGAACCAAGCACTGACTGGGAATTGAACCCAAAGAACCACTTGGTCAGTTCAGGGTCCCCCTATCGTCGCCTCATACGATCAGCAGGGGCTACTGAGGGCCTATTCTTACCCGGACCCCCACGGGGCTATTAAGATTATTTGGTTTAAAGGTCCAGTGCACGTCTAAGGCGTAGTCTGTCCTTCTCGGTCCATACAGGCCGACCCTTGATGCAATCTCCTGCTTTCCCTCAGAGCCTTTAATGGCAGGGTAGGGACATAAAGCTGCTCCAGCACGTAGGGGCTGGAGAAAAAAGGTATCCGCAACACACAAAATCTCAGCCTTAAGGCTTAAGAACGCCAATGTGTTATTTCAACAATGATATTGGAGCTTATGGGATAATAGAAAGATGCCTATGAGGGTGTCACAGTTTTGTTGGTCGATTTCTTGATGTTAAGGTTACTGAAATGACTGGATAAGTAGAAATCAATGGGCCTGGACCGGGTCTATTCATTCGCTGGGACAGACCAGTTGGGCGGGGTCACGGCGATTTTTAGGCCCTGCACCAAGTCAGATATCCCAAGCTGTGGTCGTGGGGGGACAGGTCTGGGGTGTCTAGCAATGAAATAGGCGAGCATATGGGGCTCTATATGTATAACTGCAAATATAAGGGCTTTGGTGTCCCTCAAAGACAGTGAATGCTGTTACCTAAAAGTTAAAAGCTTTGATTTCAAGAAATTTCAACTTAAATTTGCTCCAGCAAAGTACCCGTTAACTGGTTGGCAAAGAGATCAGACTTGCTCCGAATCTAAGCAGCAAAGACATTGCTATGCGACTGTTTTCCCAGTTTTCGAACAGTCACCATATTCCAAATTCCTATTCTAAAATCCGATTGAAAAATGTATCTGCGTCAAGAAAGACAGATTTTATAACATCAGGGTACCAACCGAAGTTCCATTTTCAAATTCCCTGTGTTTTCTGCGTGCAGAAAAAATTTGAACAACCAAAAAACTAGACGTTGACTCCCTAATATCTTGAGAATAAGGAATTTCAAAACCTGGCCAAATGAAATTCCCTGTGTTTTGGCAAAATTTCCAAATTCCCTGTGTTTTCCCTGTCAGGGATTTTTTTTGACATTTTCCCTGTTTTCCCTGTGTGGTTGATACCCTGTAACATGAATACTTGTGCTTGTATCACAAGCAGTGATTTTTTTCTTTTTTTTCTTTTTTCTTGGCTGCATATATTGCATTCTTCCTTACAGACGTTGCCTGCTGGAGATAAGAAACGCAGCCGGCATCAACGGAATGATTAATACGGGTAGGCTTGAAGGGCCATCTGATTCCATTCAGGCTCCGCACACAGCTTTGGCAACTCTCCATTTCATAGTTTTATCTCGGGAGGTGTTGGTTGAGGACATTATTCAGACGGTTGTTGACCCGGCAGAGACTGTATGTAGGACCAACACAAGCGTGATAATATTGTTGAGATAAACGTATTTTTTCGTGTAGGACGTTTTCCTTTGCAGCTACCTCTAAGAGTCATACAGTTGTTGCAAAAGAATTTAAGTATCAATATACTGGCTAATATCTTGCTGTATTATCATAGGATCTTTAAATGTGTGCATAGGGGACAGAATTCTATGCCCAAAGGCTTTGGTATGTTGTGGACCAGTGCAGAAATAATATTCAGTCACAATCCATGATCCCAGTTTGAGAGCAGGCCAAACATGGAACTTTTGGAATTGGGTACCTCTACCACTGACCTTACTTCTTATAATTACAAGTATTTATTTTATGTATATTTTGATTTCTATCCAGATGACTGGTGTTCTTCAAAGTTTCCCATATAATACTACTGCCTTTCGTCGTGGGACCTCTAATCCTTTTATCCTTGACGTCTTAATCGTCTCTGAGACGCTAATAATCACATGAGGCGACCGCCATAATAACACCATGTGAATACCACCCCACTCCACAGGACCGGGGCCGTAAACCTTGGAGATAAATTTACACCTGCCACTCGGGCTTTACAGGTAGACTGATTTAGAGCGGGGTCCAAGAGGGAGCTGCTCCTTACAGGAGGCCCACCTGTCAGCGGCAGACCCTGGAGGAGACGGCCGGGAGTAGGGGTCAGGGAGCAGCTCTCCCTGAGTTATAAACAGCCCTATCATAAAGGCCCTATAGATCCCCTGCAGGCTCTTGGCTCTACTGTGTACCACGCTCCGGAGCATTAATGTATAGGCCTGTTTTTACTTCTTTAGATCACTTCCGCTCCCTGTCTGCTCCGTATTTCCATAAAGCCATAACTGCCTGGTGCTCCAGACGACCTATCGATATTTCAACTTTTATGGCCCGCCATAAGAAGTTTTTTGTAATGCTTTTTTGTAACCATATTCTTAGCATTAAGAGTGATATTACAGAGAGAGGGTGCACTCCCACAGAATCACAGAGTGAATCATAAATTTCACAAATTAGAAGAATTTCAAACGATCAACTTTTCACATATCGCCACTCAAGGATGAATATTTCAGCACGTAGGCAACCTTAAAAGCAGCTTTGTTTAGTCTACCTGTACTTTGGGGATGTTATCTGGCCAAACCGAGACAGAACAGACAGTTCGATCTGCCTGTTTGCCAAGGTTGCCTGACGTCCTGTAAGACGAGCCAATGGTAAAGGGGATCTCTACGTAGTCACCTCTTCCCCTACATTAAAGTCACCAGAGAGAAGTTTTTTCTTTTTCTTTTTCTTTACCTTACTCTTTTTTTGTGTGTGTGGAGTGGGGGTGTGGAGGCAGGGGGTATTTTCTGCTTTATGGTGATTTAATTTTCCTAGATCATGATTCTGGTAGAGGATGGTCATCCTGCAATAGTTATAAATACTAGATAGAATCGCTATTTATTTGTATTATATATAAAACATCAAGTCAAACTTTTGACTGGTCCACCCTTTGCTTGAGTTATCCCACCAACATTCGCCCTTTTATCAAGTTATATTTCTATATCATTCATACTGAATGTCAACATTAAACCGAAATCAATTTATTTTTTTGATATAATGACCACACTATAAGTCACAATCCCGAAGACATAACGACCCATTACTGTTTAGTGATGAGAGTTTGCAATACATTCTGAACAATGGACTTAAAGAACTATATAGGGCTGTTCCTTTCCAAGCTCTCAAGAGTATCCTTGATTCTTATTGGTATGGAGCTTTTGGAAAATACATGCGTCAGGATTCTGAGTGGCATTTCAGAGAGTAAAATTGAAGAACATCGTAGCCTCTTTTAATTAACTGGTTAAAACACATTACCCTAAATGGCGTACCGTCAAATTCATAAAACCTTGCAGTTATCGATTTTCAGATATTGCTAAACAACCTTGTCTTACACCAGTGCAATGGAAATGTAATATAGACCTTGATCTTAACGATTTCCTACTAACGTTTCCTCGTGTCCTTGACGGTAGGTACAGGTGTTAAAGGCCCCTATAACCTCCCCGGAAATGAGCCAATTACTACCTGTCAGGTGTGCCAGGTGGGCCACTCACCCCCACCACTGCTACCTGTGGTCCGACCGGCCGCCCCTAACCCGTTACGACCTCTAACACCACTGGTCACAAAGGCTGGATTAGACCGTGTATTACACAAGGTTTTAACGGAGGGGAAACAAAAAACTCCAGCTTACCTCTACTTTGATCTCTATCGGCCGATGTTTGGAGACAAATCAACTGTTAAAGGCTTACCTGCAATAAAAGTAAGAAGGGAATGTTAATGTGTTGTCAATGCAAACACAATACAGTTTTACAAGAGTGGTGCAATAACAGAGTAAAAGTGATATCTGTGTGGTAAATACTTCAGCACGTTGGGTGTCTTGGGTCTAAAACATCTGATTATCCATCATTATACAAATTATCAAAAAAAAATACAAATACAATTGAAGGTACTTTGTGACCATTATAGTTCACTTGAAATGAATGAAAATTATGTATATACTTTTAATAGAAATATGGCTGTGAACTTACTATATACAATATACCATAAGGACCTAGCCACAGGTCGACTATTTGGGTTTGCGGGTTGCCACACGTCAGTGTTTTAGACGCCCAGAACGGACCCACAATCGTACCCAGCCAAAACACACATAATCACATCGCTAACAGCAGGGCTCTCAGGCTTAGGATATGTAATTCAGGCGTAATGGAAGTGCCTCGGGAAACATTTGGATAGCAGGCGTACACCACTGCCGAGCACCCTGGAGGGACATGGTGCATTCCTCCAGTGAGGCAAACAAGATGTGAGCTGTCAGAGTAAAGAACGCCGGGCGACATTATGTGATTGGAATTGCTGATTCATTTGTACCGGCACAGAGCAATTTTCTAATGTGATAATGAAAGGAAGTCACCGGAGACGTGGGAGGGCTAAATTCTATTGAAAGTCAAGTCTCTGTAATCAATAAAAACTTAGAATAGATGGCTGAGTCTAGATGTAATCGCTGTAAAAGTAATTTTGTCCCTTAATGTCCTGAACATCGGGTAAATTCTACGCACTGCCCTTTAAACATAATACTAGGTACTTGTGTATGCGTTGCAGGAGTGCTTATGATAATCTAACCCGCTGCGACTTTCGGTGAATTAGACTCTCCAAGAAATGGGTTATTCAAAATTTTTGGATTGTAAGAATTTGATTATGGTCTTTATCTGAGGGAATTTGCAGGGTAGATGATTATCCGTTTCCAGGAGATGGTATCACAATGAAACAGTCTGGGTGACATGGATGTGACTTTTCAATCAGGGTTTTTACAGTCGACTGAGTAGCCCTCGAGACGAGCTGTCAAGGAGAACATTAGGCCAATTCCAACAGGTGCACCCACTCCCCCAGCTACACTAACAGGATTACCCTGCACTAAACAGACCCTGGTTAAGTGCTCAGTCAAATATGAACGGTCTGTAATGTCGGATCACGGCTATTAGGACCGCCATGTCTAGGTAAAATGGTCGGCTTTGCCCCTGTCATCCCTACTAAGAAGACGCTATTGTCCGACTGTACCGTTACCTTCGGAAGTCGGCTATTCAATGTACAGTATGTAAAAGTACGTGTTCATAGCACTGATATACACTGATAGAACCTCTTAATTATACACGAATTTTTACCTAAATAGATGCAATTATCTTTTTCTAGTATTGGTCTATGATGTCTATATAAGTAGATTATTACATCAGCAGTAAGTTCATGTAGTTTGGTTAAACTACATTTTATTGACTGTGATACCGAGCAATAGTCACGGTGTGTAAGTTAAGGCCCAGGGCAAGCTACACAAGAATGAGGACAACTTTCCATACATCCCGTGAATTATATTTGTCCTACTGGCGTTAGACCTTTGCAAAGAGGGCTACAAGAGGGGGATCATCGCTGTGATCCACTCCAGTGCCTGCCCCGTTAACCAGCCAGCAGGAGGGTCCCTGGAGGGGGGCCTTTTGTAACGCTCCCACCCCGCTGACCCAGATTGACCGCACGACCTGCCAAACCGACCTGTCCCCATTGATTCTGGACCTCATACTTAAAACCCCACATTAAAGGTCCAATATAAAACTGAATACGTTGACAATGGCCTCAGGGTAGAGTTCTATTCCCGTAAGAGATTTCAGCCAGCCACAACCAGCAATTTGTATGAGGATTTTTTTGTATATAAAAGGAGACTGTGAGATGTGTCTCTTGTCCTCTGGGCGTGTAGTGATCACAAAGTACAGTGTACGGGAGGATCAATAGCCTGTCTGCCCCTCCCTCTGATACCACACCTCCTGTATAATGTGTAAAGTATACGGCCCAGGAGTCTGCTGACAAAACAGTAACCCTTGATACAGTAGGTTATATTGATGGGATTAAGGATGATTAAGGTCAGCAGGCCAGCCATTATACAAATGTATTGGTCACTAGTTGTCATTTTTCATACTTTATATTTCTACCATACCCGCAGCATGTTATGATTTTCCCTGTATCATGTTATTGAATCGGAAATTACCATTTCATCCACTGTTGAACTTGACCATTCAGTTCGGTGTTATGGAAAATCATATTAACTGTTACTACATGTACTTCAAAATGCATTTAAAACCGTGACAAATATCGAGCTCCAGGTTAGATACAATTGGAATAATGAATGTACTTTTACTTTGGTCTAGAGTCTAGAAATAATCCAAACACTGTCACATGTTAGCCTGGGATATACGCCAACCTTGAATGAGAGACGCTAAGAGAGCCCAGTGAAGCGTGAAGGGTATGGTCGGGGGAGCTGAGTTTATAGGGACATGCTCTAGTGACCATGTCAAGGCAGAGAATCAACATTCACACTATATAATGGGTAGGCCTATATACTAGATATAGGTGTATAGGACGGGAGGCAACCTATGGGTCTGTGAATGAATTGAGTCATCAGTAGACTGTAGAAAGCACTATAGCAACACAAAGATCATTATTGCTGTGCTTTGAGTATGACATAATAGCCTAGGAACGTTCATTCCTACCCTGAGCCTACGAAGTTTAACAAAATTATTCTACTTGTCACACTTGAAAAAATATTACTATATATAGGTGATACCAATTCATTAACAGCGATAAGATTAAATCATTTTTTCCCAATTTGCATAGGTAAATGATACTAATTACCACTGAGTCAAATAAAGCAATTCAAAGTGAGACCATTCAATTATCTCCAGAAAATCTTTTTTTTCCCACCATTTTCCTCACACAAAGCACCATGCATATATGAGTTCAACGTGTCACGGCAGCTGTCAATACAAGGTATGTCTAACCACCACCAGATGACCACTGGTCAGTAGACCTACAAACTGAATGGCACTAGGTGAAGATAAGGGGTATCAGAGCCATCTGAGCGGTCTGCCCGGGCACTGACCAATAGAATACTGGGCCCAGATAGTGGCCAGGGGGACGTGACTGGGAGTGGTAACACTGGAGAGTATGAAAACTATGAACAGTCGAATTAATTCGAAGAATATCTTACATTAAAAAAAGATATCTTTGAAATAGTTCATAAATTTTACATGCTTTTATCATCTATATCGCCCTTCTATCAGAGTTTATTTCTTTACATAAAGTACGACTATGATATTCATATCCAATATGGTTGTGTTTAAAGAGGCAGCTAAAGCTAACATGGCCCCAGACTGCCGTCTGTCTTCAGCCGTTGGCTCGTCCCCCATCCCACCTGCCCTCACAACGCCTCTTGCGTGTCATTTTAATTTTCTACCCCAGCGCCTCCCACAAATACACTGCTCCTCAATCCCCACTCACCACGCCAGGATGCTCCAGGGTGGGCCATGATGACGACTTCACGAGTTTTAAGAGGATAATACTGACTCAGCAAAAATGGCTCCATCATCTATGGGGTATTAAAACTTAATCAAATAAATGACGATCTTTTGATATCAACTGTGCAAAATTCACAGCTGTCATCAATCATCATTGTGCACTAACATATATAATGTTTACTAATCAACAACTTACTATCTGAATAGCTGTTTTGTAACTTAAAAGTTTTGATCAATGAAAAAAAAAACACGAAATAACTTGACCCTGAATTTATATCCAATAAATATGCCCTGTCCTTGAAAAACTGCGCTGATAAGAATTGTGTCACAAGTTGGCTTTGGCAATGATTAAAGATTGCAACAAAAACACTTTGTCTATTGTATGGAGATTCCTAGTGTTTATCTAGGTCTTTTTGTTCCGGAGAGATAAGGTCTGGCTGGCTGGCAGTCCCTGGAGGCGGGCGGGGGGGCCTCCAGGGTGCCGGTCGTCTGGCGGTGGGCAGGAGATGGCTGCAGTAGACCGTCCCCAGGGGAGACTCCCTTACAAAAGGCCTGGACGTTATCAGGCCCCACCCTAATGGTCGCACAACACCCTCAGGGCACACTGATGTTTAATGACGCTGGAAGTTTTTATTGTTATTCTTATCGCCAGATGCCTTGAACATATTGTGAAGAAATGTTTACTTATGTTCTCAATTTTTTTTTTCTTTGTATGACTTTTTTACTTTCAATTGTGTAAAGGGAATTAAATAATTGCCATTGGACGTTTTTACTCGATCAATGTCAAGGTTTGCAATCAGTCTTTCATAGTTTTTTAAGTTAATCTGCTCAAACAAGTGGGCGCAAAACTGTGAATTAATACAATTACAACGTTGACTTGACTCTTGATGAAAAACGTATCGTTACAAAATCATCTGGCCATGTATTTACAAAATGTGATGTGCATATCATTCAAACTTTTAATACCTAGTTGGCACCTAGTCAAAAATACACTTTATCAGTTTCAGAACACAAGAGGCAATGTACCGTCACTGCCATAGTTTAATGTGCCCCTATAAGAGGTGTAAAGCCCGCTGTACGTCTCTACCCAAGTTCAGGTGCTTCTATATGTACATATCTGTCTGATCGATCCCTGCCCAACACCTGGAGGCGGCCCTGTTAGGTGCGGTCACCACGGACAGGTGAGGATGGGGGAGGAGCGGCCAGGTGGGGCAGGAGGATGTATGATCTATACGGACACAGCGGGTACTACACCTTAACTGTCAGTTTTTATGGGTTTGAGGGAGTACATCATACTGCTGATAAAAGTGGAGTATATGATGCGGATAAGAGTAGAGTATATCATGTGCAGCTATAAGTGGAATATATCATGATGCAGATAAAGATGGAGTATACCATGATGTAGATAGAAGTTATCTCTGTTTTTCTCTCCATTTCTTGTATTTTCCCCAAAATATTACACTTTAATATGGAATGAATTAAGGAACTGGATGGATACAACTGACCCTACAACGCATAGCTGTCAGGCTGTGTGAGTGGGTAAAAAGAACGTCTTCAGACAGTAAGAACAGCCTCTTGGGCCAAATACCCGTCTCCCTTGTACATCGACCCTCCTAGAGCTCTCCAACAGACCTGCCCATCTTTAACTCGAATCCCTGGTTGCTATAGTAACGTCAGGGAGGGGGGTCGATGGTGGTGGTGAATGGGGGAGAGATGCTTAGATGGCAGAAAATGTCACCTGTCCAGGCACCTGTCCACCGATTTAGCCTGCCCTCCCCAAGTCCGCCCCTAGAGGGGACGGCCCTGCAGTCCGTCACACAAGTAGGGGTTGTCCAATTAACACGTTTCTTAAGCGGCCCACTTGTTTCTGATGTGAAGCACTCCGACTATTTGAGACGCCGAGGAGGCCTCCTTTGGATCTCCTATTTCTGATGACGATAGTCGCCTCTATGACCAAAGGAGAGTCGATGGAGCAATTTCCCCCCACTGCGTTATGCCAAAAATAGCCTTTGTTTTAGAGCTCATATGGCCTGCCTGGTGCTCCTTGAAAGGAAATTACGACTCAAGTAAATGATACACTGGCACGAAATCACGGAGGCAATTGTGTTTGTTTTGCATCAGAATAAGCCTTGTAGCGTGGGCTCGGGATCTCCTCAATAGTCAGCAGGGATATGCGGTTTAGGCCCATATATGTTGATATGCAAATGAATTTAGACTTGGAAAGAGAAGAATTGACCGGTTATAGTTTAAATTGTATTTCCAAGAACTGAGAAAGTAGAACAATCCGCTTATTTCCTTTCATAAATGTCCCAACAGGTTACACATTCTTGTATTTAACTTTCGCTATATCGTCTATCGTCAGCCTAACGTAATCTGCCCAAACGTATAAGAAACCTCCTTGAAATTGAGAAAATAGTAACAGTTTTTCGAAGGACCAAAGTAAGATAGTCGAGTATTTCTTTTCATATTTATCTTTTCTTGTTGTTACTACTGCTTATCAAACTGAATCACAAAGCCCCATTCATCCCCTTTTTATGGCCCTTCGACCAGGGTTCTGTTTTGTTTTTTTAGGAACTCCCTGTGCCAGTATACATAATGAGGGCCATAGTCGTCCACACCTCACTCCTTTTGGCACGTATCGCACCTACACAGGTCAAAGGTCACGCTAGGAATGCCTGCTTATTTCTACATGAGGTTTTGAACCCTAGACCGTTGTATAATAACTTTCTTCTGGCCGCCTTTCGATATAACATGGTAAGTGCTGAAACCTTTTAAGGAGCGATATGACAAAATTAAAGTGACGCGGCCCTTGTTTCGATTACTTAAATCTAACTATGAAGTGAAAAGGAATATTAAAAAACTTCTCGTTCACGCCTACGGTTACAGTTGTCTTTGAGTTACCATCAATGCAAATATCTTGATACCTCAGAAAACGCTGTGCTGTGTATGACTTATAAGAATTGCTGACTCGGCAAATCGAGGCAGAATCTTTTATTCATCGAGTTTCCATTCGTCCTGCCTGCAGTACAAGACATAAACGTTCATTTATACAAAGCAGACACTTTGTCCCGTTTTCTCATTCCATCCACCCATATCTCACCATGTTAAGATGTCGTTCACTACAATACGCATGGCTCGGTGCTTTTACTTCATGGTCCGTTTGTAACTGTTTTAAATGGCACGAGCGGCTAAGTGCCTCTTTACATAACTTTTAAGTTACATTTGGCCTTTTATGGCTACACTTGCATGTTATTGTTCAGTGTATCGGTAGTTCAGATGACTGACTAAAACCCATGCCAGACTGCTAGTCTTAACTCAACTGGACCGTCGAGTTGAGTTATTATGTACCCGGAGGCGAAGTTATAATCAATGGTTGGGTTTTACGGGAGAGTGCCTTTGACCTTAAATTGACCAGTTTCATGACAGTCCAATCGCTGTGTATGGGTTGGTTAAGAGTTTACTGACTACACGAGTCGTAGGTTCTGGCTCCATCATGAGCAACGACGGTTGAGCTGATTTGATCAGTTTGACCAGCCCATATAATATACTACTCACCCGACGAGCTACTCAGTGTAACCCAATCCCATATACTACTCACCCGACAAGTTGCTCAGTGTGGCCCAACCCCATATACTACTCACCCTATGAGCTGCTCAGTGTGACCCAATCCCATACAGTGTCCGAAATTAACCTGCGCCCTGCACCCGGCGCGCATATTTTCATGGACGGGTGCGCGATTTTTGAAGGTATGCACCAGTAATGTGCACAATTTTCATGGTTTTTATCATTACTACATATCTGGAGGGTGCATATACCAAACTTCGGGTGCATATCTTCAGGAATTGTGCACCCGGCGAGTGCATAAGTTTTAAGCTTAATTTCGGACACTGCCATATACTACTCACCCTACGAGCTGCTCAGTGTGGCCCAACCCCATATACTACTCACCCTACGAGCTGCTCAGTGTGGCCCAACCCCATATACTTCTCACCCTACGAGCTGCTCAGTGTGACCCAACTCCATATACTACTCACCCTACGAGCTGCTCAGTGTGACCCAATCCCATATACTACTCACCCTACGAGCTGCTCAGTGTGACCCAACTCCATATACTACTCACCCTACGAGCTGCTCAGTGTGACCAAACCCCATATACTACTCACCTTACGAGCTGCTCAGTGTGGCCCAACCCCATATACTACTCACCCTACGAGCTGCTCAGTGTGACCCAATCCCATATACTACTCACCCTACGAGCTGCTCAGTGTGACCAAACCCCATATACTACTCACCTTACAAGTTGCTAGTGACCCAACCCCATATACTACTCACCCTACAAGCTGCTCAGTGTGACCCAACCCCATATACATAATAGAACTCACTCTTAGACCTGGTCTGCAGGACCCAATCCCTCATATTATTCACCCTTCGCGCTAGTAAGTGTGGCCCAATCCCAAGTACTACTCATCCTTCAAGCTGGTCAGTGCAAACAAGCCCCATATACTACTCTTCCTTCCCCTTTTCAGTCTGTGACCCTGCTTTGTCTACCCCCCCCCCCCCCTCTCCTCATATCATCTTAAGGGGACAGAACTACTCAATACCCACACCTCAAAGCCCCTCCCCCTAAAGGCACACCTGCTCCCCTTTCAGGCTAGGGATTAGGAGCAGCTCAGTATGTGGGGAGTATCAGGCCGATGAGCAGGTTGGCTGTAGCTCAGCGGGGAGTACTAAAGGTGCCGGCGCCCAGTAGGGGGCCTATATTAAACACTACGGAGGGCAGGTTGCTGGGCGGGGCACTGTACAGGCGCCGTGCTACTTACTTAAGTGGGGCCGCCTTTAATCAATCCTGCATGCCTATAAAAAAAAAGGAGTAGCACGCTAGGACTGTCATGGTGACTATTCACCTGCGTACAGGTCCACCCATGTTTATTCCAAATTTAGCTTTTCATGTTGGCATTTTTGCTTTCAGCCAAGTCTCTAGGCATATTGAATTTGTGCGGTTGTTTTTCATTTTTTCAATAAGTTTCACTCGGCGGATCGATGCCAGTGCCCTGCGATGTTTGCCTTTGTGTCTGTGGTGAATTCATGGCCTTGACGCATGACACTCTCGGAAAACGACAGAATACTGAAACTAAGGAAAATCAATGAGCCTACAGTACACGTCCTGAGAGCCGCGTCACATATCAATGCTTAGAGGAAACAGGGAAGGTCTGAGTGGCTCAATACTTTGGGTACACTTCTTTGGTGAGCACTCAGCTGTATGTTAGTATCTTTGGCTTCAGTTTTGGCAGTTCAATATTTTCTACATATATATGCTAAACTCGGATTTCTTACAGACTAAAGACTGTCCGTATCCCTCCTAAGTCAGCTATATCAAAAAGACCTCTCTTAATGTGGTTGATTACATTTTCTTTTACATGAGGAGTAAAAAAAACAAGATCTGAGACCTCTTTTTAATGACACGGGTCTATTGATTTTGTTGAAACAACATCCTGATATACAACAGGAAGTGTTTTCCCAGGGGAAAACCAACTAATTCCATTATACCAGAAGTTTAATCACCCTGATAACATAGAAAAATTTCCCTTCAGGCATCGACTCCAAATTATTTAATAATTCATGTGTCGATCGGCAAAAAAAAAAAATGAAAAAAAAAAAACCTTGGCGCCCATAAAGCTTTTTAGGCGTGGGCCCTAATCAATAATCTGTACACTTTACCACTCCAGGGGGGATGAAGGGGGTGGTCGGAGGGGAGGGTGCACAGTGAATCGCCGCGCCCCAAAGCCTGGCCTCTAGAGCCCCTAAACTTGGTTGAAGATGATTAAATTTGTTCAAATCCCCCGACGGTGGAGCCTAGGCCAGGCGGGGCTTATCTCACATGCACTACCTTAGATAAGAAGAAGGGTATCTTCTAAAGTCAGGTTGGGCCTTGGGGGGTGTATAAGTTGGTATATTGAGGTGGGTGTTTTTCTTCATACGGAAAGTGGGGATGTTCTAGGGGTTAGGAAAGTGTATTGGGTTTGATGAATATTATACTATGTACTGAGACTGTTAAGTCCATCGGGGACTGAAGGACGGGTTGACGTGTAAGAGCTGGCTTTATAGAGGTTCAGTGGTGTGTGTTGTGAATGGGTACATATTGGTAGGTACTGTGGGGCCGAGATGAGGTTATCAGGTTTGTATGAGACGTTAATATGATATTTTTGGCCCATACAGATGGATATATGCGCACCAAGAATGTCGTAAAAGAATCGACTTGGAAACTTTGGTTGGGGGACGATATCTAATGGTAAAAATCACGTAGACGATGTGATGTGATTTGTGAATATGTGGTTTAGTTTGGGTACAGATGGATTACAGGGGTGAAATAGAGGGCATTTATTTTGTTGGGAGGACGTTCGCGTAGTGTGGAACGTGTAGCCCATGGATTAGGGTAAAGTAGTAAGTTTGTATAAAGGGGGTAGGGGGTTGTAATGGTAAGCCGGGGCTGTTTTATCTCCTCGCCTCCAGCATCGATCCAAACCCACTACCCACCAACCCGCCGTCACTTTAGTCCCCGCGGACCCTTCTATATATACCAATTATTGACGCCGATAGACCCAGTCTCTTTGATCCGATGGAGAATTACCCGAAATATTCAATTGAATCTTTTGGTGTTTTATATCCTTTAAAAAGGTTTTTAGTTTGATCTCCTTATGAAGGCATACTGGATGAGGTGCCAACTACCAGGCAGGTAGAACATTAGACTCACAAATGATAATCTAGAATTTTGTTCAAATGAAAAATGATGTTAAACGACCGAGTTTATAAGTTTTTCAAATTATGAAATGAGCAAATATGTGCAGTGCTCTTGAGTCTTTTATATAAGTTGGGAAACTTTGCCTGGGAGCTGCACTAAGTAAAAGCTTAGTCCGAATAGTGTTACCGTATGTACAATTTTAACACTGGGAGCTATCAACCTCCCAGTCTTTTTAGGTTGGTTGGTTATTGGGGTTTTACACCGTATCGACATCCTAGTCTTTTTATTCCATGCCCTTAAGTGCCACCGAACTATGAAGACATTCCTTACAGAAGGCCATTGTCCATCCCTCTAAGTGCAGCCAATGTTATAGTCTTTGTATGTTTTGTATATATCTATCAGCACTGACCCCAGCACTGGTCACCGCCCGGGTATTGACACAGACCAGTGGGGGGCTAAATCTGTAGGTTTGGACACAAATCACCTGGTCAGTGTGTCCACTCACCGTGGTCAGTCCCGTGTAAAGACATACCACACTGCCCCTGGAGGCCGGCTAAAAATAGATACAAGATCTAGATGGCGCCTGGCCATGGGTCTGTGGCCTGGGTCTGACCAGGACTGGACAGTCGACTGTAAAACCTCTCTATGGTGGTACTTCCTCTGAATGTTGAAATGTTACCTGTTTTACATACATAGATGGTTGACAGTAGAAAGATTTCGTGGCCATCCACATGTGTTTTCCCTTTCGCAATTAATAGCAATGAGAAATGTGGATACTGTTTTGTAAACGGCCCTTCATATGAATAATTCATAATTTCATTATATCATTATGTCAGTGTATATATACCTGCTACTTGGGTACGGTATTTCTTGTGGATCATATAGAGTGACCCTTAAATTCCAAAGTGACGATGGAGGAACCTACACACTGTATTACAGCAACAAAATAAAAGGAAATGTCATAAACTTCAATGATGACAAGTAGCATACCAGACCTAGTTATGTGAACATAACGAGAATATTAAAACTACTGACTCTGAGCCATTTCGTGTGGACCTATAGCGAGCTGCTATGGATACTGTACATTAAATCTACTGTACCACTCCTACTCCTGGGAACCTGGAAAATCACAAGTTGTCAAAAAGTTATAAGAAACATTTTTAAAGACATTTTGAGTACAATGATTTTTGTACTTTTCCAAAGTACCAGGTGACAATTTAACTTACTAATATGTAATATTTCAATTTGCAATGAACAACTTAACAGACTGCATATAGGCGATGTATCTGCAATACATATCGAGAAGTGCACACTTTCCAGACATAAGCCATTAATAATTAGTAACCTGTCTAAGGTCACGGCTACAAGTTACCTCTGCGTAATAACTATCATGAAGGTCGCAGTATGGAGTAAACACAGGTAACCTCTGGTAATAAATTACCAGTCTGGGGTCCCAGGTACCACATGTACTAACCTATGTGCACTAACAACCATCAAGGTGACAAGTGACACAGGTAAAGCTGTTCGGATAGCCGTCATCCAAACATTGATTGCTTGTATCTGTGCTGCAGTACATGCCTGGCTCCTGGCCACCTGCCAGCAGCCACACCCTGCCTTCTGATGCCCCCCCCCCCCCCCCCATTGCCGGCAACCCGACCGGTGCCAATTGCCTTTTTGGCAACCCACAGAGGTGCCGGTAAGAAGAAGTCTACTGGCACCAGTAGGGGTCACCTTCAGTCCCTCAATAAAAGTGTCTGGGGGATCCCACCGACGGGAAGCTGTACTGGCGTCATTCCGTACACTTGTCTTACTTTGCTAGGTTTGTTTTATTCTCATAGTCATTATCCTCAAGCACGTTTCTCCAATCTGCCAACTTTCTCTATAGAAGAATGCAAGTTTCCACTATTTCAAATGCATCTTTTATTCTTAATTTGCTGTCAGATGACATTAAGAGATTCCTATCGCAAATGGGAAGTCTATGCAAATTCAACCATCTGCAATTGTTACTTGTGTCTTTTGAAAATTGAAGTAGGTCTGCTTCAAAAGGAATTGTTACAGCTAGTAAATCTCGATTTAATGGGATTTCCATTCTAACGGCTCGACATGACATTAAAACCAGACTTAGTTTCCCGTATTTCTCCTTCGTGGAAATACAAAACAAGATATACAGATTCAAGAAACTAATTTTACTTTGGAGAAAGTTGTCTCACTCATCACTTTTGTTGCTATTGCATTGCATTCTTTTTAATATTAGTGTTTCCCAACCCTGGTCGACAGATATTTTTGCTGACATTGCAGAGGACGCACGTGTCAGCGAATTAGAATGAGGTGTGACAAAGCATGAGCCATAATTCTACAAGTATCGATTCAGCCCCAGGAACTACAAAAACGAGGAATTCAGCATTAAATCAATGTCTCATCTGATCGATCTGTCTGCAAACAGCGCAGTCTCTCTGGCAGGGGCAGACAACTGGATCCCCAGGCCGCCGGCACTGCCAACCTGTAGGAAAATATAGGTTGAAATTTCTCGAAAATCCAAGCTTTTTTGGCCTTGAATATTCTTGAATATTCATCTTATTTCAAGTTGCTAGGAAGCTTGGATTTTCTGGAAATAACTTGCTGGTATTGGCCGCTAGAATATTCAAGGATTATCAGGAAACTCTAAGGTCCAGGTGAGATACCTTGGAATTTCTTGAACTTTCTTGAAATTGAGATATTTTGGATTTTCTGGAAATTTCTTGATTCTTCAAGGGCGCTTGAATTTTCTGGGATGAGTATGCTGGTATTGGCCCTGCATTTTCAAGAACTTTCATGGACATTCAACAAAAGGTTGAAATAACTTTGATAAGTTTGAATTTGTGTATTGTGGTTGGATTTTCTTCAACCCTCAGAACCTTCAAAATGCAACCTGAATACAACCTTGGCTGTATTCAGGTTAAAAATCCTGATGTTAGATCAACACTGAAATTCGTGACATGAATCCGAGAGCAATTATTTTATGATTGATATCTTTGAATTTAGTTTTAGATATTTCAAGTCAAAAAGTCTTCAGATGAAAAAAAATAAACGTTGGTGATTTGAATTAGTATTAGAACATGCTTATTGAGTGCTTATGACCAGAAAAGATTACTTTCAGCACTAACGTCCCTTGACTTTCTCTATTCTTGTTATTGATCATGATCAGGGGAACAGAATCCTATTTACCTCTGTTAGAGGCTGGTACTGCTCTATGACTGCTGTCAACATTCACTGACTGCCATCACTATTTCCTGACTGCCGTCCCTATTCACTAACTGCCGTTACTCTTCTCTAACTGTCCCCAACAGCATTACCTTGTTCCCAAATGCTGCCAATCTTCACAATTGGACAACTTTTAACTACGATGTATCACTTATAGAATCCCCGAACAAAATCCAGTAGAAATTCAGTATGTTGTCAGTATATAAGCGATTGTTGCAGTAGTGTTTCAGTATTAAATCAGAAGAAAAAGAGTAGGAATCCAGTAATTGAAAAGTATTAAATCAGTATGTCTCAAATATTTAAATGACCTAAAGAGTACAAAAAGTAGCATTTCAGTTCAGACATACTGATTAGAGAAATATCTACTACAGTTTGGTCTGGGATTGGCCATGAAATGCCTAAAATGCCTCTAAAATCAAACTATAGCCTACCTGTAAGTACAGCTGCCCTTTCCCTGTATACTCATGCATATCTTAGATGCACTTGCATCTCCATTAATTGCTCATTCCCTCTTAACTATGCAGATATCTTGGACACAAGTTCCTCTGTTTTCCTATCTCCAATATGGCTGCTGTTTTCCCTCCAAAATATTTCAAATCTCATGGTCATGCATGTGACTGCCAATGAGACCACTTCAAAAGCTGAAATAACTTGGATTAGCTTGAACTCACTTGGCCATATTTGGTCTCCAGCCAAGTCCAAGAAATTTCAACCTTATTCATGGTCATCACTTTGATCTAAAATAGATGTCCAAGTTTATTCAAGAACCTTAGACTTTACTAAAATACAGAATGCAAAATGTTCAACTTATTTCAAGTAACCTTGGATTTCTCAAAGTTGATATAACTTGAAGTACCTTGAAATCCAAGCTGTTGTCAAAGTCCATGAGACTTCAACCTAATGCAAGGTCGGAGAAGTTTAATTTGTATGGTTTTTCAAGAAATTTCAAGTATTTACCAGGTAGCTTGGATTTGCTTTCCTTCAGGAAGCCAGAGGCCATGGCGGAGGTACACAGAAACACTTTCTGGATCAGCCCATGCCTGGCTGGCATATAGATGGACCCAAACCTCATACATCACAAGCACAAGCTGTACAACGCTTTGCTGAGGTGCAGCCAGCAGTCAGACCACTTAAGGGAGGGGTGATGATGGATGACAGGGGAAACAGCCATAAAGGGTGCTTTTCTTCGCCGATAAAAGCAAGGTTTTTATGACAGTGCGCTTCCAGCGGCTTCAGGGTTGATATGGTTTGATAGCGTAGACAAGATATTCGCACTAGACTGAGAAGCCATCCATATGGATCAAGGCTATAGAAACAGATTATTTCCTGTTCCGTATATCTTGATAGACATATAGAAGATGCCATAACCACGCCCAGACATAAAGGCTGATACAATTGAGTGGTGTGTACGTAGGTATGGGGTGAGGGTTACCTAAGCTAACGACCTTGTGGTGTCCTCAGTCGGTCCCCAGGAGAGAACTCTTGGAGATAGCAGACACTCTGCAAGTCTTGGCAACTTTGACAATTGTTTCTAAACAAACTAACTTACTTCATTTCCGCTAAATCTACTTCATCCCAGTTTACTTTTAAAAAAGGTTTACCATTAAATATTATGACAATTGCTTCCTGGTTTAATCCTCAAGGACAGTAGTATAAAACAAAACGAACTATGACAATTTGGTTGACATAGTTTGTGAAATGCAGCCAAATATAAAGCATGTTCTCTCCTTGAACCAGTGCTAAAGCCTGGAATCCCAATCTATAATGTTACCCTTTTTGGCTTGAAATACTGTATTTTGATTGGCTAGCAAACATGCAAATGTGCTAATTGATTAAATTTAAGACGCTATAATGTTTATGCAGTGCCTGGTGATAAGAAAAACGTTATGCTTGACTATTCAAGTGACCTCTAATTTGTCAAGACTGGATAGGCTATATTTTATCCAACCCTTATCCAAGCTGGGGCAGAGACAATATAGGATGGGCTCATTGTACTGCTTCTTTTCATTTGAGGGTTAAGTCATCTTGGTCAATTGAAATGGATACAGGAGGCAGATGGCTGGCCATAGGGGCTTGGCAAGCTGGCCGACCGTAGCAAACATAGTGGCCTTGTATGAGGTGAGTTGACATCCGGATACCTGACCGCCGTTATAACCACAGAGGAGGCACCTACCTCCCCCAGACCCCCAGACACCACATCCAAAATAGAAAACACATACCACACAGCCACACAACGTCCTCTGATAAAGTCACGTATTTTCCTTCTACTAATTAGTCTAGATTTGATCATTTGAAACCAGCTGAAATATTTATGCAAAGTTGTAAAAATTTACATTGTTTGTTAGTTTCTATATATATGTAAATAGAAACACCTACATGTACACAAAGCGTTCCCTGATCTGCTGTATGCATTTGTTATTCTGGTCTTATCCCGAGGGATTACGTCTGTTCTCCTATCAAGTTCGCCTGGATTTTATTATCTGTCTGTTTTCCTAATATTTCTGTATATAAAAATTCTACCTTTTTACATTGCCTTTTACTATTCTGGATTACAGCATCACAGAGGTCGTGTATGAAGGGCGCCATCAGGTGCACCTTGGTGTCTGGCATACCTGCAGACATCACAGGTAACTTGAACTGCTTAGCACTTAGTGTGCAGGTAATGTCATGGTGTACACCATGATGTATTACTATGACTGTTTACCTGGTTTGTTTCAACGAGGGATGGATTGTACTTCGATGCAATCCAGTAAATTTGTATGTACTTATTTAGTTAAGCCAAAATCGACGAAGCGGACACGGACCGTTTTATTTTCAACTGATCAGGCTATCAGGTGACTTTCACTATGTACATCACATTCGTGATAAGTGATTTTATCTGTTTTAAACAGTTTTTACTCTTGATAATCCGAGGTCATTATGCAATGATCTCATCACACTTTTTCACAGATAACATTGATAACCGCAGAGTACCAATCACGATACACCTGATTAACTTATTCAGATACTAAAATAAGGGCTCTGAAGTAACTTATACACTCAGCATCAGAGTGATCATACAAGCTCTTTTCTTCTATACAAGTTGAACTGTTATACAACTGTTGTAATTCCTACCAATGACTGCACCAGGTGAAAATTACCTGCTGACGCTTAAATCTCAGCCAATAACCCTGGAGTGGTAACGTGGTAAGGGACTAATGCGCCTGAAGGGTTATTACTTTGTTAGGTGGGGTTACATCCCTCCCCGACCAGCCACCACAGGTAGTAGGTTAAAAAGCTAGGTTTGGTGGGATTCAGTATAAGGGATCAAAGGTTTCCTCTTTGGATCCTCAAGTAGGTCAATGGGTGCAGTCTAGGGCACAGAGTTTACGACTTTGTGATACTGCCAGACACTACTCTCTATGCTGTAACACTTACATATATTATCCTAAACACCGACCTTTACTACCTCTACTGAATAAACCTGCGACTGGATATCTATAAGGGCTTTTATATGTTAAAGCTGCATTGCAACAAAGTAAAATTTGAATATTATACAAAAGCTCTTTGTCATAGGGGTATTTTATAAATAGCTATATCACTTGTCATTCCACTTTATAAAGAGGGGTTCTCGGGTATCCAGGGTCGTTATGGGTGTTGTGACAGTGTGACACCCTTTCCCGTTTCAGGTAACTAGGACATTTCGTAGACCTCAAACGCCTACACAGTGTGCAGCAAAACAACCTCACTTTGCAAATACAAATAATGAAACAAAGTACGAGCTTGAATGCTACTTCAAACATGTTATTTTCTCATTCAAAAATGCGCTAGAAACTACCAAAGTATTCTCCAATTATAGGAAGAAAGCAGCTTCAGCGACGAAACTATGGGTTTGTTCAATATGAATATAGAAAAAGGCAGGAACTAAAGTGTTATTCCAGAGACCACTTTGCCTTACGTCTCTTGTCACGGTCTATTATATGGTCCAATAACGTTTACGCATAGTCAGAATGAGAGACAGGACTGTGTCTTACATCTCTAACACGGGGAAAGTAAACTGAAGCCTAATACAATATATATCAGAATTGTATTCAACTTTCCAACTGATACACAAGAGCGTGTTATTTGTAATAGATTCCATAAACTCGGTCCTAATCTTACATGCATGCAAGAGCGCCTTTTCCATGAGATTAATAAGCTAATTTTGCCTCATAGTAATACTTAACTAGGAAATTACTTTTTGTGTTAGTTGAATCTTAATTTTGTTCAATTTACATACATTGCTATCCGTACCACTTAAGTTATTGTAGAGAAAGTTCGACAAAAAGATCTTCTGACTGAATATAAAATTCAGGAATAAACAGAGTTTAAGCAGCCAACCAGGAACAGGACACAGGAGTACATTGTATGGTACATATATAGCGGTGTGAATAGGTGGCGGCTGACCAGCGGTCAGTAGGTTAATCTGGTCCTCTCAGGTAACCCACACCTGGGTCCGTCCACTCCACACACATACTGATCATGCCGTCAGGGGGGTGGTGGTCAGTCGGGTCAGTCACTGACCTCCCTCCTCCTCCTACACGACCACCTCGGGCCATGGGCTGCTCACCGTGGACCTCCACTGACCAGTGGCCAGAAATTGACCATTCACATCCATGTCATTAGCATGGCAGGCAGGTCTCGGCGTACGGCCTATTCAGTCACTACCTGGCCGATTATCAAGGAAGTACGAGAGTTCTGCTGCTTAGAATAGGTGGAGGTGAACGCGGGGTTATGTTTTCTTTTCCATACTTTATGTGGATTATATAAAAAGAAAATTACTATATAAATATATACATCTAAATCGTCGGGTTTGGTGTGCTTTGCATGATGGGACATAAACAAAATGGTCACAATTACCCAGCTTTATTTTACACTGCATATGAGAAATATCAACCCAGAGATTAGGGGAATCAACAACAATAAAGGTTTTCCTATGCAGTGAACGTTAGGTTTTGAGAAGCCCAAAACACTATTGCTACCACTATTACATATCATCTGTGTTGAACAGATACTATACGTACGTTTGGTACGAGAACCTACTGGAATTCCCATTCTCTGCTACTACTGCTACGTATATAACGGACCCTGGAGGCAGGGCTTAATGACGCCCAGTGCTCATTAATCCAAGCCCGGATAGACCGACTACAACCCCCAAACCCGGGCCCCTCGCCTGCCAAGGTCCTATAAACCGTCCTCCAGTGTGCTACCACAGGCCCAGGAGGGCCCAAGGGACCCCACAAGTTGGGGTCCTCCAGGGAGGGGCAAAGACGTGCATGTTGGCCGGGGGTAGTTGATGGGTGGGATGGGGTGGGATGGGATTGGGTCCTATAATAAGCCCTGGAGGAGAAGCAGGTACCCTGAGACAGTGTGGGGGATCTTGATCCTCTCCTGTACCATGGAGATAACAGCTAAGCCTCTTATCAAGGTGGAGTTTGGGTGCCTTGTGTGCCTTGTGTGCCCCACACTCAGCCTTCCGCTAAGAGGGTAAGGAATTAAGTAATGGGATAAACTCATTAACTAGACCACCATGCAGCGTATCAGTGTCCGTGAATGTATTTTCTGGGGTAAAAAATAGGATTTTTTCCCCAGAAAAATCCATCCTTATCAATATGTATTCTCATCGATAAATCCGTTTTCTGAAAAACGAGATTTCTTATCAGCAAAATTATCCCTGACATCTATCACATCAATGTATCTAATTCATAAAACCGTGTGTATTGGCTTACAAATACATGCATGTGTGAAATATTTGTGTTGAGCATAACAACAACCCTATAGGCTAAACACATTTGTTGGCCCTCTGAGGGTCCCAATTCAACCAATATGAGAAATGTACATGCTACTCCGGAAGCACTTCAGCCTGATGTATAATTCCCCTCTGGTCCCTGGGATTGCCTTTATCATATACATGCACGGCCATACCTCTCTATGTTCGGTTAACTGTAATTTCACCACAGTTCCCAAGCTCCCGCCCACCCCTGAAGCCTTTGGTGTCATGCATGATCACAATCTGCACGTAGGGGGCAGTGCAGTGTGGGTTCTGGCGGCCTGCCCAGCCGGGGACAGTGTCCGGGGGTGACTCATGACCCACTGAGGGCCCACTGACCAGTGACTCATAGGGGCAAGGGACCTTCAAACAGATAACGACCTCAGACACAGCCCGACCGGTACGTGGGGTCTAGAGTGAACGATATATGTGTGTGAGACTTCGGGTCATACTAATACCCTTACTGTTGTATTTTCAAGTAAACATCATATCATTCAGTATCATATTCAGGGTTTTCCCAATGGGGCGGGCGGCAACAATAAACTAATTAGCGCAAATTCTGAATTTACGAAATATCTGGCCAAAGTAGGGGCACATGTGACTTTCTCACCCCCTAAATCCGGCTTGAATCTGGGTTTATAAATTTGCATTTATATTTCTGTATATTCCTTTGTATATTTATATTTTTCAGAGTTCAATTCTGTATTGAAGTCGGGCAATTCTTATAAGCGCAGAAACAACTCACTATCATGAACTTCCATACTATACAGAAAAACACGACATGTTCATTGATCTGTAAACCAGACCGGCCGAATAAAACAGTCTGTATGTGGGACCGACCAGGTGACTGATGGTGATATGATGGGCCTCGACACACGTGGACGGTGATAGTGAAGGGCCCCTCCATGTCAACAGGCCGGGCTACATGATATAACAACATGTCAACAGGCTCGGCCACATGATATAACAACATGTCGACACGCTCGGCCCTGTAGCACGCAACCCACAGCCGGCCCGAGCCTTTCCATCCAGCCAAAATTAAGGCGGTATTACTCTATACGACTGCGATATGACGATTATGTAGCAGATATGAAAGAGATAGACTTTGTTGATGCACATGATGTGAGAAACTCCTAAATTGCCAATTTTCAAAAAATTATCCATTCAGGCCTATGTCTGCGAATTGTCTGTATTATCTTCATATTGTGCCCATATTGCAATCCAAGTTGTGTAATGTAAAACCGCCTTTAGGGAAAAACATATCAAGCCTGTGATCCATGGTGCACTAAAATGCCTGACAATTCTTTTTTTCTTCTCCTTTTTGTTGCATGTATTCAAAACAATTATATTTCAGGTCAAAACATTTTATTGCCTATGGATTTAACATTTCTATGGTATAGTGATACGGTGCTGCTTTCAATTCTTTTCCGCCAAGTGTGCATGGAACTGAAAGAATTTTGTTAACTAGTATCCCTACGCTAAAAATAGATTATCCTGGGGACATGAACTACTACATGAATGAGGGATAGTGGCTTCATTTAATACATAACGGACCACATGGCCCCAGACTGCGGGCGGTCGTGGTGAGGTAGCTTGTAAAGTAAGGCGGTGACTGACGGGGGTGGGGCTCTGCTCAACATCATACAGACACTAAGGAGGACAGAGGGCCTACACGAAGTTTTGGACGGCAAGGAACCATCCAGCAACCTTATCGATGATATAGTTATCAGGGGTGGACAGAACCACTGGCCCGGGGGCCCGAGGCCCTTAAAAAGGCAGGTCGGGCCCCTAGATTTTCTGGCCTAGGGGCCCGACTGGCCCCTAGAAAATCATGGATAACGATTACAGATTTCTATATATTTTACAATAAAACATAGTGTTTTAAAGACAATCTGACTATATATATGTGAGGGCCCCTAGATTTTGATTCGGGCCCCTAGATTTGGAAAGCTAGGGGCCCGACTGGCCCCGGGATTTTTAGACTTATGTCCACCGCTGAGTTATATGTCTTAGATTAGACACGGGACATGATAGAGCTTAAAACAATGAGCAAAAATAAAGGACGTGACAATATTTTGTTGGTCCTTTGGTTACCAGCCATTTAGGCACCGCCAAGAAACGTGGTCATTATATTCCCTTCGGTATTTTACATGAAAATCGCCCGCATTTGTTAGAGCTATGCGGGTAGCATACATCAAGAAAGTTACTAGTGTTACCGTTACCTTTGTCATCTGGCTGTACACACATAATTTGCCTGCCATATCAAATCGTGTAAATAATGGCATAGAGTTTCTAAAGTCTATTTCCTACAAATACCCTTCCTCTCTATTGACTTGGTCTAATCTATATAATATACAAAGAGGATGAGATTAGTGACAACAAAATGAACTGGACTCAACAGCAAACCTTTGGCTATTTGTTCGAGTCACTAAAATATCTTACTAGATCCTACGCCTCTGATCCAAGAAAAAATCAGTGTGAATACATTTGACCAGTCTGTATAATTATTGAATACATAGTAATACCCAAGATTTATCAAATCAATCTACTAAGATACACTTATAAAGATTATAAAACTTCACATAAATTGTTAAAGAATATGATAATTTCCCCCGTATATGTTAATGCCTCTTATAAAAGTCCCCAAATTAACTTTTCAGTACCAATCCATGGCAGATTTATTCACTCTTTTGTATTGAACATATTATAATTTATTATGATATTTGATCTCTGCTGCCCTGAAATCGACCTCTCCTGTGTGGACAGAGCTCGCATGACACGGACAATAACCGCTAATACTGTCGGGAGTGACCGTAATGTTTGGGTATTGTCAGGGTGGTGGGAGGGAAGGGGAGGGTGTGGAGAGGGTGTTAGGAGGGTGTTGGGAGGGTGTTGGGAGGCTCATCACATACTAATGTCGGGTCGTGAGTCACACTCCTGGGGTTGGGGGTGGACAGTGGGGCAGTGGGGGTGAGATACAGGCTTGACCAGAGGTCATGTTACTTAATTACCATGACATGGTTGATCACCTTCACGCCACATACTAATTCAACCACTTTATTTAATAATGATCTATCCGCTAGTACCAGATAACCCTGTTTCCTTTTATTCAATGTATTTGATATCAATCATGAGCAAAGATATTCACCGTGAATCAGTTGGTCAAAAGGGAAATTATTAATCAATTCTTGTCGAGAGTTGCAGCTTATCGCCAGCTGCGTTTGAAAAGTACTGACTTTGTTTTGGTTTTGGATTTGTATCAAGTTGGCAAGACTCAGTTACCCCTGAACATGTTTTGTTGTTTCGCCCCCCCCCCCCCCTTATTCTAACACAGTGCAATCCAATGAATGATTGAGTCTACTGCATGTGGACTATTGACGAAACTAAAATCAAACATTGACAAAACTAAAATCAAATAGCACTAGTATAACCTTTTATACAGTGCACCTTCTATTCACCTTCTAGTAGGGCTGGCCAGCCATGGAAATTCAAGGCATAATTCTAGATTGTACATTGCTGAACGGTCTAAGGGATGCGTGAAAAAAAAATCTCAATAGACATGATTTTTCGAGGTTAAATCTTTTAGAGTGAAAATGTAAATTGCCAATGATGAATGCACATAGATAGAGAATAATTATTCAAATAAAGGATTTTTTTTCATATTGCCTGAATCAATGCCCCCTGCTTTGATTAATTTTGATTCTACCAGCGGTTGTCATGCCATAGTCCAACAACAAAGTCATAAGGCCAAAAAAAAAAATAGTTGCGTTCAGGTTTCATACCTCAAATAAAATAGGGTCGGTAGGTCGCAACTTCTTTTTTTTAACTTTTTTTTTTGACTTCAATGATAGCATGATTGCTAATTTTAGTCATATTTTAATAAATTTTCCTTATATTTTCTCTTAAAAACTTTAGGGTCGGGGCAAATTATTAGGGTCGGTCGGGAAACCTGAACACAACTACTTTTTTTTTTGGCCTAACTATCTGTGAAACGTACCTTAAAATAAGATTGACATTTAAAAGACAATTACGATAATTCCATTTAAGTTCAGACTTATTTTAAAGAAATCCATATCCATTAAACAAAAGTAGAGAATAAAACCATTGACTTGTTCTTTCGCAAACACCTGAGTTCAGACTATGTTATCGATTAACTAATCAACAATCTGTCCTCCGGTAAGGCGCTCACTCTAATCACTTCAATCTTATTTCTCCAGTGCTTTTTCACGAGATCCAATTAGGTCCTCTACTGTTGTGTTCTCGGAGTAAATGAAGATAATTACTGAGACAACTATTCCATTAGATCCCAAGGTGCCTGGCCGCTGGCGGAGCCCCCCTCAAGGTGTGTGGTGTAGTAATGAGCCCGTTTTAATTGGTCACCACCTCCCTGATTGCCTGACACCTAGGGCTGGGTGGGCGGGGAGGAGGAGCGGGGAGGGGTTGGTCACACCGCAGTGCGTGCTGTACACAGAGTAGTATTGGCCCACCGACACGCTATGAGCAGCTCTAAGCAGGTCACCCAGCAGTTCCCGGGTCGGTAAGAGCAGCTCTGAGCAGGTCGCTGGGCAGTTATGGGGTTGGTAAGAGCAGCTCTAAGCAGGTCACTGAGCAGTTATGGGGTTGGTAAGGGTAGCCCTGAGCAGGTCATCCAGCAGTTCCCGGGTCAGTAAGAGCAGCCCTGAGAAGGTAGCGGAGCAGTTAATGACAAGCAGATCACCTAGAAGGGCCCGGCGCCATAAACAAATGTCCTGGTATTTTGGCCTGAGTTGGATCATGCAATATGATATTTGTCGTCCCTTTCACAAATATCCCTTTTTCCACATGTTCATTTGCAGCATGAATGTGCCCCAGGAGTGTGCCCATCATGCATACCAGTGTAAATGCATATAAAATCAAGTGTTTGACAAAAGCTTAACATAAATGCCTTTTATGTTACGTCATGCGTCGCGGTTGTTTACATAATTTTTACATATGACATGCTACGTACTTTAATTTCAGCTTGTTTCATAGTCAGCTACCAGTTGTGAACTTATACCTTCGTTGTTAATTCCTATGTCAATGAGATAGGGGCGTAATTTCGGGACATAGGGGTTCTCTAGCTATTGTACTACTGCATCATTGCAATTTATGAAATGTTGACCTGCCTAATCAACCATTTCTTGGTAGGCAATATTAGTTAATGAACCATAAAGTTTCCTTCCCCCAACTAATCAGCCAGATATGTATCTACATAACACTAAATACGTGTGACGGCCTAACTGGTGGTTGGCAACATCTGGTCCTCATATCAAGCCTTAAGTACTATTTGCCGTGCAGCATTATGATAAGGCAAACACTGTGGATGTAATAACGGTCTAACCACAAACTAACAATACAAATCGGACACACATATACGTGACAGAGAAGGAGAGTTATTAAACAATGGATCTCTTTGGCATTCAGGCTTGAACCTGATGTACCCTCTGCTCCAAATGAAACATTGGCCTTTTGAGCACAGAGTGTAAATAATTAAAGGGGCAGTCTTTGCTGAGATGTTCTTTGGGGTTTTCTCTGTGATCATTATACGATGCCCTTCACTAGTTAATTGGTGAGTCCTAATGTACCAGGGTTCAGAAAACTGGGTCAGTGGGATCTAATGAGCTGCAAAGGCACAACGTTATCTGCCCACTGACTAAGGATCAGTGATCGTTTCTGCCCTTTAGTGTGACACCCTTTAATCTAAAGGCGATAATAAGAGAGATGTTAAACTTTGATCAAACTTGAACTGTTAAAGATGACATGCAAATGACATCTACTTCAAAGTAAGACGTTTTTTAAATGAGATGTATCTCATCAAATTATAATGCGCATGAAATAAGGGGAGGTGCACCTAAAATGCATTCAATGGTGCATTTTGATTTGCAGTCAAATGGTTGTCCATTCAATAGACTTAAATCTATACTTTAGACTCACTTTAATGTTTTAGAAGGTCCATTCTATTCTGGTAACTTTCTCATTTTCAAGATTAGGCTCGGGCGTTATCTATCAAAGTTTGTACAATCTAGATTGTGTCGATTGAGAGATAGTGTGAGAATAATCTTTTGTAATTCCGTTGTCCACATCCCTCAGATAGGGCCTACCTTGGAGATATCCTATTCATATGGATTATCTAATCACTAGCAAATACAGATCTGTGCCTTGATCCTCGTGTTAGTCGGCATTACCTTTGTCATATAGGCCTAAATATGAATATATAGCCTAACTAGAAAGCCAATGGGAGGCAGGTGGACCAGTTTCATTAAAGATGGTTAGATCTACAGAAAATTACCTACACCCCCCCCCCCCCCAAAAAAATAGATCTTTAGATCTATAATTCGTGTAGATCTATTTTCCAATAACTATTGCGAGGTCTATTCTAAGAGTCTTGAAGTTGACCGATTTCATTCTGAAGCTGAAACAAATTTAACGTGGGTATGCCTATGTCAAATAGTCCATTCCTTGTTCCAAATAAACATTCCAAATCTAGATCTAGTTTTTTTAGTGTTTTTTTTTTTAGAATTTTGTTGAGTGTCTGAATAAATTGCCTTTCATTGCATTTATCCAGGTTTTTCACCACTATTTATTCCCCTTTTTCAATTCATTCCAGCTTAGATCTAGACTAACAAGTCTTAGAATCTATCTTATTTCTCCTTTTCAATTCATCAGTCATTTGTAGATCTAGATCTCTCTAGATCTACCTTCGCTTCAGATAGCCTAAGAGTAGAGTCTGATCAAATTTATCATAGTCTACAATGATAGACTATGCAATTTCAGATTTCTAAACCACGTTGAGTTCTATTAGGCCTCGTGTAGAGTAGAGGAGCCAGTTTCCGCGCATTAACCCTTTGCTGTTCCCTAATGCAAATTTCGGTCATATGTGACTGAAACTTTTAAATTGGCATAATTTCCTTAATATTCAATGAATTTTAGTAATTTTTTCAATCTAAATTCATCCTTAAGTCCTGTCATACATCTTCAGACTGTAACATTTTCAAAATAATATTGACTGATATGATTTTGAGGACTTTAAAGGTTGAGTTTCAGCATTTTTGAGTAAAACTTAAAAAACAACTTTAAATTTTTCATAAATTCTGTGTGCCAGCACCTTTGAAATATTGGTCAACAATTGTAATGAATGAAACTATATTGGTAAAAGGGGTATATTTTGATTTAAGAAGCTTTTCTCTTAATTATCAAATAGTTTCCTTTGACAAAATTTTGATTTAATATGATTTTTCATGATGATTACTGTTGGACTCAATTTCCTCAAATGGCTCAAATTTACCAAGAATTTTACACTAGCTGTGCATCTAGCCATGTCATACACACATCCTGTCGTAAAATGATCATCCTTTCCAGAAAAAGACTGCTTAACATTTCATATTGCAGGCATAACCTCTTAGACCATAAATACATATTATTATATGACATCCAGTACATTTCCAAGGTAATTTCTTATTGCATGATGACTTTAACCCTTATCATCCTAAAATAATTGTCATGATTTTGCTAAATTTCTCAAATTTTCTTACCAAGAATACCAAATTGACCCAACACAAATCAAATGACCATATTGCCATATATTTTCATAATGCATATCATCTTATTCGAAATTTCACTGCCTACAATTTATCAAAATACATTTTTCACTCAGATTAATATTTAATCATTTTTTCCTTGATTTTCTCAAAAATTGCTGAAAATTTACTGAAAATTTGGAAATTTCTTAGGTCACATGACCTGGGTCACATGACCTAAAAATAAATATTTTAGAAATTTAATCTTTTGATAACTTACCTTGGATAATATGCTTTCAAATGATATATAGATTGCTTATATTGCATTGTTCTTTGTTGGTAAACCCTAAAGCCAAAGTAGGAGATGTTGCATCTCACAATGGAAAATGTCAAAACTGTGGAACAGCAAAGGGTTAAAGGCAAGAAGTTAAGCTTTAACAAAATATTTAAAGAAAAAAATTATAAATTTGATATTTTTTCTTCCATATTCAGGGGAATGATGTCTATGAACATAATCATAATAAAAAAAATTAAAGTTTGAAAATATTTTTGTGATATCTTAAGGTTTTACTTTAACATGTTAATTCTTCAGTTTCCGCGCACCTGGAGCCTATTTCCGCGCATTTTGGTGTCAGTTTCCGCGCATTTCCCATATTTTAGGTGTTAAATGAGTAAAATATCTTATAGAAAGAAAATATGATACATGGGGCATCAGAAAAAGATTATCTATTGATATCCATTATACAAAATAATTGTTCAGTTCTTGAAAATTCATAATAATGCAAATAGAAATGCTACCTTGTCAGGGAAAATCTAAAGAATATATTCATGAAAAGAAGGAAGAAATACGCATATTTGTGCATTTTTATTATATGACAAAAGCATTAATTTGCCTCAGTTAAAGAGAAAAAAAAAGTTCAGTTTTGAGTCTTTGGTTTATATTATCTTAGGAAAGTGTCTGAAGATTATATAGAACCTTGCTTTGAAAAATTTTTATTTTTATTTTCTTTGGAAAAATGTTTGAAAATTTGGAAATCTCGGAAAAATAGGTGAAAAATGCGCGGAAACTAGAGACTGTCTAATTTGTTGTCCTTAGTTTCCGTGCAGGGGCCTATTTTCTACATTATCCATGAAATTTTATGTTTATAACATTAAAATGATCGTATATCACTTTAAACTAATATCTATGACATTTTTTAAGAGGAAATTATATTTTTTCTCGAAGAAAATGATGTTATGCTCCTTATTTCAGAAATATTAACTTTTTAAGGATCCTGTCATTTTCCTTAATAATAAGGACATTGAAACATATATTTGGCCTTAGAATACATAAATATGTATGAAACATCATTAAAATGACAAATTAATTGCATAAGAACATTATTTTGGGTGTGGCATTTTAAAAATAGCATATCTAATACCTAGAGAAAAAGTGTGTCCATAAAATGCGTAAAATGCGCGGAAACTAGAGATGCGCGGAAACCGGCTCCTCTACTCTACCTCAGTGCAAATAGATCCCTACTCTACTTAGGGAATATAACACGGGCTACAGCCCAGACGGGGATCACACAGTTCAGACAGGCAGCACCAAGCTAGATAGGAAATGATCAAAGCCCCAAGGTCAATCTCCATTAGACTAACTGTTACAGTGTTAGAAGATGATAAAGTTAGCATAATCATCTAGAGTTTATTTCCAAATAGTATACAAATTATTTAGATCTTCGATCAGTTCAATAAACTTAAGACAGGTGAGACTGGGCTAAGAAATAACGTTACCTAAGAAGTTAGCAGGGGCAGTGCTCGTGTGGGGCATTCAGAAAAATGCATTGCATCAATGCATGCATGACAGAAGACTGCAATGTCAATGAGTGCATGCATGGTCCCTAAGCCATTGGTTTTACATGTGTGTAAAACTCATAGATCCCCCTGTGATTGAGTAGGTGTGTGGTTTATGGCCTAAGTGGTGTTATGTCACCCCAATCGGGCCGTCCACTGACCGACTGACCCCCCCCCCCCCCCCCCCCCCCCCGACCCGGTCGGACACCGGGCCGGACGTAAACAAACCACCGTCAGCCATGTTGGCGTCACACGTCCCATGTGACAGCACCTGGCCGAAAATTTGTAGAAACTACAATAACTACAGTTGTCACAGTCTCAGATGACACTCCAGAGTCGGGACATGCAGCTCAATGACTGACTTTAATATATAAATTAGACCCACTGGTCAGATTTGTACGTGGCCTACCTTGCTAGATTTCTCCGGCTTGTGTTGCTGTGGCGGAGGTCCCCCACCGTCCGCCGCAACTTCGACGGGTTTTTGGTCCATCCTCTTCAAATATCTGCCCAAATATTATGTCGCCTTCGAAATTCACTCAGTTCCTGTCGGGCGTAGAACCCTGGTGTCCCCCTTGACAGCCGCTCGTCAGTTCCTGTGCCGCATCCACAGGATGATCGCCTTGGATTTGTCACTTCAAGCCAGTATGGGTTGGTGCCTCTCGAAAGAGGAGGTGCGGAGTGCGGCGCGCGGGGCCCGGCGCTACGGCCCGCGGCCGGCCCTGACGCCAGGCGGTCAAGTTCGGGCCGCACCTACCTCAAACGGACATAGTTAACTCTACTAGAGCTCTGACCGCAACCTTGACCTTGTCTTTTGGGATCAAGCAGAGGTGTTTTTTTTTTTGGCGCCAACTATTGAACTGATAAATAGGCTTAGATCTAGGCCTATTAAAAAAAAGCTAGGCTTAAATGAATACGACCAATTAGATCTAGATCTTTGACCAGATTAAGGCATGCATTGAGAAATCTTGACGTCTTCCCAAAAGACGTTGGCAAATGGTCAAAGATATCAGCAACTGGTCAGTTATTTGGTCCACAGGAAGTCATGACGACGTTGGCTGCCCATCCAAATGACGTCTTTTGGTCCAAAACTGGTCCAAATTGGTCACATTCTAAAATGAAAGACATTTTAGAAAAATCATTAATTTATCAAGATTAAATATTTTGAGGTCAACCTTTTTGATATTTTCATAAAATTATGTTAATGATTTCCAGGGATATTCCTTATTATAGACAGAAGCCCCTGATCTCTAGGCCTATACGGAAGATGCGAGTCTGCGGATTTTGGGGGAATTCCCGGATATTCGCGCATCGCGCTGCAAAGATAGCGACGGGAAATGTTGGGGTCCTTTAGCATTGGAGTCTATGGAGAAAAAGGGAATCCCCGGGAATTCTGGAAAACCTAGGGATTTCTTCGAAATTTGAGGCCTTCTATGGCATGTATAGGATCACTGCCAAACTTTTTCTCACTTACTGTATGAAGATCGGACCACAATTTAAAAAGTTAGGGCGAAACAACCTGTTTTCCTCACAAAACTCCCATAGACTCCAGTGTAAAAGACGTTGCTTCTGTACCCAGCATTGCCGGTCGCGATTTCGTCGAAATAGACGTGCGCGATGCCCATTTTTGAGACCCTCATATCCAGTATAGGCTATTAATGCTCAACACACTGACGTTTAAGTCCCACCTGTGGTCGTGGGTCGAACTTGCCCTGTAAAGCAATGCGTCTGCTGCCGCACCTGCCCCGACCTACTTAGGTTGGAGAGGTGGGGGAGGCGGGAGATGGAGGTGTGAGGGCCAGCCGGTGTCCCCACTCAGACATCTCACCCGCCTCATGTTTGCCCTTTTATTTGTTTAAATATTGTCAACAGATCAGATTGCTGTCAGTAACGAGTCTATAACTCTATTGCAATCCTTAAATTAATTTCAAAATAAATTTAGTTAACTTGCAATTTTACATTTGTATGTTAACTATGTAAAGCCAATAAAAAAAGCTACGGACCGGCCCATAGTATGTGAGACTCTTTGTATATGATAGTAGGTCAGGCGTTAGTGTGAGGGAGGTGACGGTCTGCTAGTTCTTACAGGTTGTATACAGCTGGTATATGCTATTAGACTTTGAATAGGGGCATCTAGGCATAGGCCCTAGGCATATAGGCCTAATTACCATCTGTAGTGATAGACAGGGCCTTTTTGAGTTTACTGAAACAATTCATTTGCTAAGATTAGGCCCTAGTTATTAGTCAAGTCAGTATAACATTTCAGCAGCTCTGACAGAACAATTTTTTATATAAATCATTCTGATAATTCTTACTTTTTTTAAACAAATTACTGCCGATAATACACTTTTTTCAGTCACCTAATGCAACTCACCCTACCACAGATAGCTGTTTTACAGCATTTTCTGCACCTGCAGGCTAATTATGACTGATTCTGTCGACAAAACCCCTAGGAAAACTAGGCCTAGCCTATAGAAAATTATCAAATAATTGTTTTGTATCCATGTACAATGAATCAATTTTTAAACAACTCCTGATTAATAAATGCATATGGATACTAATCTAAAAAGAAATGATGTCTTGTTTCTCACAATGTTAATCTACGAGTAGATCTAATGACAAAATTCATGAAAATGTCTATACTAAAGCATTGGGTTTTGTCGACATATTACCCAGCAAGCACCTGGATTCAGGCTAACCTGCAGGTACAGTATAAGAAATTGGCTATCCTTGGTAGCGAGAATTAATTCTTTATTGCAAGTTATCACTGCAATTGTTTACGGTCAAGAAAATCATTAGTAGATGGACACTTAGACATATTAGATACACATAAATCGCTTCCCTTTTCTTCTAATATAGATTACCCCAATCGTTGTAATTTCAGGGATTCATATGAGCTATGGACTATAAAAGCCTCAATTAAATTAAGTTAGAGGTTAGGTTTGTAGGCGTCATTGAATTTGAAGGGATTGATGCACTCGGTAAGCAGTAAGGAATTCATAGTTAGACAATTAAGACAATCAAGACAGTGGTGGATTTAGAAGCCCGCGTCCTCCCTATTTTTGGCTAAATATGAACTTTTTAAATGCAATTTTCTCAGACCAGCAGATGGCTTGACAGACATTCTCATAATAGGGCGCCCCCCCCCCCTTTTTTTTTTTAAGTCTCTTAATTGGTCTGCCCCTGCAAGATAGCATGTAGAACTATAGCTTATTGAAACAGATATTTGAGATAAATAAACTAGGCCATTCCATATTAAATATCCACAGTCATTGGAATTTAGAAATCTCTGAGGAAGAAAGAGTGCGCATAGACTGTAGACTTGAGAACGAAAGGGAAGGAACACATGAACAAATTAGGCCTATAGGTCTATAGTTAAGACTGGAGGACTTGGTTCGTCGATAGATATAACAACATGGAAAAAAGTGCGTTCGTTGGCATAGACTTGATCCTTTGTGACATAGATCTACAGGCCTACATCTTTAGATATACAACTTGTTTATAAAACCATTATCATTTTTTTACGTCAGGAGAATACTTTTAATTGTAGACCTATCGAATTCTTGTGAACGTCTATCCGAAATATGCACTCCTTATTACGGTAGGTTGATTATTGAATAGTCAACCGTATGTAACTCTTATACTTGTACACAGCTGATTTCAATGTTGTCCAAATTACCTGAATGAAAAAAAGATGTACAGTAAAGTCAGTGAACGGGAACCATGAGAGGTCTCCACGCGGCGTAGAAAACACAAAGACAAAACCATTGGACTTCACGAAGCAGTTAACAGAGACGGATCCAGGGGGAGGCGCATGGGGCACCCCCCCCCCCCCCCCCACACACACACACACATAATATTATACGTATCCCATTTTCAGTAAAAAGAAAGAAGAAAAAAAGCCTCAATCTACTAACTCTTGGGGTAGATGTAAAAACAAAAAGACAAACCGAGGTCAGGTAGGCCTATGTGAAGAGTGCATGTAACCATGCAAATACATGTACGAAAGTTATGCAGAATTTGAACCAAAAGAATTGCCGTAATTCCAGTGATTACTGACCTATATAGCTCTTATCCAAATGCAGATGCCATTTCTATACGAATTATGAAATATGCCTATAGTTGTGATAAGAGCTGAAAATCAATAGTATCAGAGACGGAGAGGGTCTTGGGGCAGGTATACACGTCATGCAGTGTCCAATTCTTGGGGTAGATGTAAAATTGGACCAACCGCTTGGCCAATTCTGTTAGTATAGTAGGAACAGAGGGGGTCTGAGGGGAGGTACACGTACGTTGTTAAGGCACTAAGTCACAACAAATCCTTTGCCCAAATACATGTAGTTTCATGCTACAATTATTAAAAAAATGACCCCAGTGGGCAGTTTTTAGCAATTATTATCACTTAAAATGAGTAAATTTGTATAATTCTATAGCCACATGGCCTTGATCACCGCGTGATGATCGCCAAAAAGCGATCACGTGACCACGTCTGCACAAGGCCTATACTCAGATACCCAAGCATTCAGCTCTTGAGGTGTGCCAGAGTGACTGCACCAGCCGAGCACACTGGTCTCGAGCCGTATGCTTATGCATGGCTGCTTTGCCCACGGTGAAAACTGTGATTAAGTTTAAATTTTTAGTGTTCTGTGGAGAGCTAACCAGCTGCTAACGTGCTGTGCAGTGAGCAACTCATAGGGTGATTACAAGTCGGTCCTAGTGCCTAAGTTGTGAGTAGTAAGGACAGAGGGGGTTTGGGGACGGCTAACATGCCATGCGATGAGCGGCCGCGGCTCATGGGGTGTAGTTGTAAAGTTAGAACAACTGCTCGGCCCAAGCTGTAAGTAGGGGACAAACGGGCATGTGACCAACTCGTTGGGCAATCGCGATGTCAAACCGACTGCTTGGCCCACACTGTTATTATTAGAAGAGAGGGTTGGTTCTAAACTCAAACCAACTGCTCGCCCCAGTAGTATGGGCAGAGGGGGTTTGGGATGGCTAAGACAGTGTGGGTCCTACCCATAGGAATACTGGTCGACACTTACACAGCTACAGACAAGACCTAATCGGTCTATGGTGTGCTCTAACTATTGTAAAAGAACCAACAGAGGTCTGTTTGCATGCGAAAGGCATATAACGGTGTCTACGGGCGTGTAGGAGGCTGAGTGGAGGAAGGAGTCAGGGCCTATAGGAGTAGGAGTGTACTGCCATCTGCGGGGAAAAGGGATTACTACCTACATGCTTCGTGGACTTGACTCTCGATGATGAGGGAATGTCATGGGCTTTTTTAAAATTACATCCCCACAAAGCCTTTATTCCAAGTTGTGTGGCGCTAAACTTGAAACCTTCTCTGAACAACATAAAACCAGGCACATGTGGCGGTGTCATACATGCATGATAAGGAAAGACTTTCTTTGGGAAAGCGTCGCACTAACAGTAAGGGTTGTCGGTTTATTTCGGGTCATGACACATGCAGGGAAACAGGAACCAGGAAAAGCATAATTAAACCTCGGAAAAGTAATTTCTATCTTGTTTTGATGTAGAAATTAACTAATTAGTTATAACACCGGACTAGCTTCTGCCGTTCCTTATGGCTGTATATATAACAATCACTCACCTTTTCTTCAGAAAGCGTGCACAAGAAACATTTTTCAAAACCGATATTGTCCGTAGGGGAATTCAGAGAAAACCTCCCAATCGTGTAGGTGCCAAATTGTGGAACGATTCGCCTCCTGATATCAATTGATAAATGACTAAATAATATATTGACATATGTCTACCAACAGTTAAGATAAAGATTGTCAAAAGTGTAGTCAGGTATTCAGTGAAGACATTCTGCAATACTAATGGAATGTTCTTTACTGAGATTAACAAGGAACAGTAAAATCATATATGATTTTGGTGAATTTAGGAGTACAAATGTTTGAACACCAGCAATTCTCAGGGAACGAGTTCCTGGGGAGCAATAAACGTAGCAATGGCATGTTATTGAACAAGAGTGTTTATACCTTGATGTTAAATATTTCGATAGGGGATAATAAAGGTTGACTTCTTGTGCATGACCATTACTACCTACGATTGCTCGTTGTTGCTAGTCAAGGATAGAACTAGTCTCCGATTGGGTTGTTCAGATCCAAATGCATCTTGATATGTCACCATAATTATCACTACAAATAGCATACGCACAATGAATTGTTTTTTTTTAAATATATTATTTAAGCTGATATAAAAGATACGTTATATTTAAGTTACGTGATGGCTTGGAGAATCTGAAAGTCCCAAACTTGCACCGTGCACCAAAGTCTTCACTGCGCTTTGAATGCGCACTAGACGGAAAGAAAACGTTGCATTAGCATCACTTGTCTTCTTGCTAATCTTTGATTGCCTTCTTATTTAAGTAAATTGATGACATTGTAACTACGTTTAAAGGAATCACCATGACAATCAGTGTTTTGCAACCAAGTATGCAATGATATCACACCTCTTGATAGAGTTGTAGTTCCACAGTAACCGCATATTGTTGCCCAGGTGACAGTGCAATTACAGCAGATGTAAATTGTCAATTAGTCACCAGCTTCATCTTCACATTGAAAGTTAAATAGCTTTCAAGCAATTTATCAACACTACACTGATCTTGGAATTGTATTGTAATCAGATGAAAGTGCTTTACATTCAAATTATATTTAGTATGGAGTAGTGAGATGTTAACATAATCT
This sequence comes from Lepidonotus clava, assembly GCA_936440205.1. Lineage (NCBI taxonomy): Eukaryota > Metazoa > Annelida > Polychaeta > Phyllodocida > Polynoidae > Lepidonotus > Lepidonotus clava. The sequence continues at coordinate 31,416,487 of OW387135.1, forward strand.
AACTATTCCATTGATTTAGAAAATGTGATAATGTTCAAAAGCATGGAAAATGGACATTATATTATCTTCATTAGGCGTTCTTGCATCGTTGCTAAATGGTTCACAATTAAGCCTCATCCCTAACCTGACAATATGAATCTCAGAAGTTATAAAAAGGTCAAATTAAAAGGAGGAACCATAGTTCCCCGATTTGTTGATGTATCACCATTTAACTCGGGGTTTCAACGGTTAGAATTCCGTTTTTCACTAATTGCCGACCAGTTCCCATATCTTCGTCACTAATTTGACTAATCAGGGAAATCTTGATCAGTGTCTCATGATTAGAGATGTTGTCTATCATGAATAAATTTTACACCTAATAATGCCTCTTTGACACTATTTTGCAATAACACTATCAATTTTGGTAAAAGGCAAGATTGCTGATCATGGGACCATAATCAAATTTACCCTGATTAGCCAAATTAGTTACGAAGATATGGGTCCAGCTTGCATATTCAATTTTAAACTTTAGGGTCGATGTGATTAGAAGGATTTCACAAACATTTCTCTATTCCATGTTCAAACTTAATTACCCGGTAAAAGTCCAATTTTCCTTCACTTAGAGATAAGTGAAGGAGTTCCCTGCATACGTAAAACAGTAGATTGAAAATGTTTTAGAATGTCATCTAGCGGATGAAGATTACCTTCTTGGTCTTGTAGGAAGTTGAAACCGAGTTAGCGAAGTTTCTAAAATTCTATACACAAATTTTATATATAAATTTATCTTTACAGACTTTTTTTAAAAGACACAATGACTTACTCGATTTGCCTATTAGCGAAAATACACGTACTGTTCTATGCTAACCTTACATAATTATTTTTTAAATCAGTTAGAATTTGGAGTGGGTAGGAATAAGGGATTGCTTTTCACTATTTTGTAGTTTGCGCTTTTACAATTGATCAGTTAATCACGTTATATTTTCTTAACTCCATACTCTTACGTTCTTTTGAACTATAGTGGGGTTCAACATACTAGCTGAACACTTAGTCTTCTTAATTGTAGATGTTTAGTTATTAATAAATTGTTCATTCATTCTCATAGTTCAATAGAACAAATGAAGGTGAGCACAAATGAGAGGATTTTCTTTATCGATCCACAGTCATTACATTACTTGAGCATTCTGATCCACTCCATAGGGTAACAGCAATTACAACATTATCTGAAACACTAACTGAAATATCAAGTTATAAATACTTGAGAGTTTGGTTTTCAAGTAAGCTAGATTTTCAAAAACATCTTGATCAAGGCTAGAAGATGGCTTATCAGAAGATTTATGAATTGAAAAAGCTGAGGGGATATTTAACTATCCAAACGGCTCTGCTTATACAAACAGACAATTCTACCATATTTTAATCTTAATTGACTGCTGTAAGAAGAGGGAAATAGCTAAACTTGATAAATTACAGTATAGGGCCTTGCGAATTGTCCACCAAATCAATAACCCAATTGACTTATCAAGGGCTGAAGTCCTTGTCCACTCAAAATTGACAACTCTAAAAAGTAGAAGGAAAGCACATTTATATAATTTAATGTTCTCTTGGAAAGAAAAGGGAATATGGCTATAAAAAAAAAAAGAACAGAATTACCAGAAATCAAATGACTAGCCAATTCCGATTAACAAAGCCAAGAACTGAAGAAGCTAAAAGGTCACCTTATTATAGGGGGGGCCAAGCTTTGGTTGTCAATTCCGAGAAGTCTTGAAAATAAATATGAATTTAAGTTAAAGGTTAAAACCCTATTTTGTAAATAAGCATACTACTGGCATTGTGTTGATGAGTTCATGTGTTTTTCCGGAATATAAAGCTATACAGACATATATTGATTTAAATGGTTACGTCAGTGCCAAATAACTTTGTCTATCTATTTATAATTTATACTACTAAAATGCATTCATGATCTCAGACTTATTGATTATATTTACCATTACATTTATATTGAATAGCAATGTTCATATTCATTGTTAATATCATTATATATATAGAAATGATAATACTGTACCATGATTATTAATAGGTGGAACACAAATTTGTAACGTCTGGAAGAGCAGACAATATATGATGACGCCAAATAAAATTATTATAAAAAACCCAGTTGGTTCCCATTCATATCTGCCACAGAACATGCTTCCAACAAGACCCCAACAAAACTCGCTCTACTCAAAAACAGAACCAGCACTACAGCATTATACTTCCTTGATATTGTAGGAGTACATAAGTGCATGCATGCCTTTCTACTTATATGGAACAGTCTGAGATTACCTCATCTACCAAGAAAAGACATTGCCTCTCTCTCTCATTCTTTACACACGATGCAGCGGTAACCATTAGGGAGTTTCAGATCCCACATCGCATCTAGATACGTCAACGTATCTCAAACCTACGTAAGCCTATAAGTACAACATTTCATAAGTACTGTTACATAACTTTTCAAAACAGAGGTAGGGAAGTGTACTCTGAATGGAATATATTTGAGATATATCTTAAAAGCTAGGGAAAAAGATACGTTACGTTTACGTTACGTCATGGCTCAGAGGATCTGAAACTCCCTATTACTAACAAATCTATGTAATGTAATTCTATCTGCACTTTGGTACACTTTTACAATTAACATCAACTAGGAAGAAATATGAACAGATTATCATTTGCGGATAATGTATATGTAGTAGGCCTAAAGAGAGTTTATGTAGCTCTAACTCATTAGATTTGATATCAGTGTACAAATCATTCACAGGTCATATTTATTCATACACTCATTTTCATTTTCTGCGTTGTATTATCTCTTATCACCTTCAACTGGAAGAACACGTGTAAAATGTGATGTTGAGATAAACCATTCAAAAAATGTTATTTAATGTTTTTTCTTTTATATGAATTTCTGAATAGCCATTGACGTAGTATCAACCCAATTTCGTATATCTAGACCAAGGACTGAAGAGGAACAAAGATTATTGTATTATCACGGTGCTAAATTGTGGTTGTCAATTCCAAGGGAGGTGAGAAACCTTGAAATTAGATTTGAATTCAAAAATAAGGTTAAAACCAAAATTTGTAGATAAAGTTCATGGCATTGTATTGAAGAGTTTTTCTACTATTGAGGTCATGTGTTTTCCAGTTTTAACGAATTTCAATTGTATAGCCATGTTAATGAAACGACAGTCAGGTCTTTCTTTTAGTTCGGTAAAACTGATGATACTCTATTATGAAAGTAAAAAGGGCCTATAGACAACATACTTTGTAACTTCTGGAAGAGCAGACTTTATCTGAAGACGCCAAATAAAAATATTATCAACAGGAACATTATATAAACTAAAATTTGCAACACCCCTACGTTGTATTTTCGCAAAGACCATTAAGGATGAATTTACCCTCTATGGATGAAAAAGAAGTGTAATGGCTGATAACCATTATCATTTTTCCGATGAAAATAGATTTATCAAAAGGAACCTAGTGACCATGCATATGAGGGAATATAGATGTTGGCATTTCGAGCGGATTCTGATGCTAAGAATTCAAATACTGGACTCTGGGTGTTGGACTTGATTGGTGCTGCCATCTAGCGTGCTTCGGTCCACTTCATATTCCCTGGTCGACAAAGGCCGACACGGTTGCGACTCCTTGCGTTCAAAACCGCGTAACCAAAATTGGTCCATGGGGAGAAAATAGGCAACTCCTTATTTCCAAAAATATTAATTTAATTTATCATAACGTGTCTTCTTTTGGCTCTAGCATTAAACATTTAGAAAGATAACATTAAAAATATCAAAATATAAAGCTGCGTTCTGATTGTTTATGCGCAATGACATTTTATGATCTAGAACAATGCAAATCCTTATGTAAAAATTGCAATTGAGACAGGCGAAATACTAAGGTGCATAAGCAGTAAGATCGATTACATATTTGAAACCATTTGGACGAGGAACTTAGTTAAAATGATAGTCTGACAAAACTTTATCTTTTTTCAAATTCCAGTTATGAGTTATGACATGCTGTTCTCTCATGAGGACCATTGGGTATCGTTGATAAGAGCCCTTTCACCTGAAGTCACCTTGTTGACCGCTGCTTGAGGACCATTTCATGGAATAACATCTATAACTGAAATATGAAGGATCAGAAGGGACGGGAATACACCGTTTTGAACCGAACTCATTTTGAAATCATTCAAAAGGATATTTTAATAATTCTATAAATAATAATAAGAAATTTAGTCTATTTAATGTGGGTGTTTTTTTTTCCAAAGTAACATGTTAGCGGTCGGAATACCATGATTCTCTATTTGGAAGTTGGAAACAAAAATAAAAACAAACAAGATGGTGGAATCTGTTTGGTCGGTATGTAGTCCAACTATAGCTGCAGTGCACAAATGGTAAACACCAACAGTGCCAGCATCAGCACTTGTGAGGCGGGCCGCAGCAGGAGACTGATGGGTTTCAATAATTGGGTGCCTGCCTGGTGGAACAAGATATTGATCTGTCTCATCAGCTATCTGCCTCGATATACTGATTAACACCCAAACCGGGCAATCAATGCCAGCCTACCTCCTGCACCGCCGGTCAGTATAGAAATAGCATTTCCAATTTACTTGTTTGGTGCTAGCATTCGTGAAATGGTATAGAGGCGTGGAAGTGTGAAAATGCAGTTAGGTATTTGGGTAAGGGATGGGGTAGATGGGTTATTGTTTACTCCACCAGCACTGTGGGTAAATATTTTACCTACAACTGAACATTAGGCAGTCAGATCATATGTACTAGAGGATGTTAAAAATGTATTTTTTTATTTAAATATTATTTCTCTGAGTAAAATGAATAGCGGATTGAATGCATGCATGTCACATATTTCCGAATTATATAACTGCTACTGTTTTTGCAAAGCCATGCTAATTCCAAAGCAGGACATCGACTTTACTTTCATGCATACTAGCTTTCCAATTGCAGATTTCATGATACTATACACTAGCATTCTACCTGAGCTACAGTAGCACTTATATAGTGCATTGAACATATATGGTTAAATACCGTACGGCTCCAAGGTAATATTTAAAAAGGGGGAACATAATGATTATTCATCCACCTCGCAGAAAGCCAAAGTAGAAAAAGCATGTTATGTCACAGTGTCGATAAATCATATTCCTCTGAATGAGGTTGGACCACAGGTTGGCCATTATAATCAAGATGCATGTACACTGGCTTTATTGGCAGCAAAATATCAATTTCCTTCCATTCATTATCGCCACCATCTAGTCACCACCCAGTTGGCGCGTGTACCAGGCATTGCACTGATGTGATAATGGAACGTAACAGTGCGTGCCGCAGCCAGCAAATGCCTAGATTTCTTCTTATCTATAGATCTGATGAAGATTGAGAGCGAGCCAGACTGGGGAAAGAGGATTTATAAATGGGAACGGAGGGCCATGTTGACAAGGCATGGGAAAACAGAAGAAATGGAGTGGGCCTTTGAACAAACTAATTTTGAACGATGTCCTTGAAGGGATGGTTGTTCATGCAGGTTACAGTCATGGGAAGATGATAGAAGGCAAGGATATTATAAGCTACCCTATTCTATTGTTCCATACTGGAAGTAAGCTTCCGTGTAATAGGCGGGGGATAGAAGTTACCGATAAGAAACCCAGTAGGCCTAAAGGAATTGTGCCCATAACTAGGTCCTACACTGATACAGTGATAGATGGACGCAAGCTAAAGAACCCATAAATTGTTGGAGAAGCCGATCTGGAAGACAATTATGGAGAAGGAAAGACACGACAAAGGCATCGTTTGAGAGACTCAACAAGGACAGGAGACAAAAGGATGAATCGACGAAATGGCGATGGGGTGTGAAGAAACTGACCGTTCTAGCCGTTAAATATCGATTGAAGAAAATTAACAATAATGGAAGGGACAATGACAGGCGAAGCAGACAAATGATTCGAACATAAAGAAAAAGAGAAATAAAAAGGCAAAGCAGAAAAAAACAGGAGATAAAGATAGGGACACAGATCGTTCGGTCCCCGCCTGGAGCCCTCATTATAGGCCGAGCAGGTTCTCCACGGTCGGACCGCGCCGCGCTGACGACATGGCTCAGGTAAAACCCGCCTGCCGCGATCCGAGGGGCTTTACGCTGGAGGACCCCACCCCACACCCACACCCTCCTCCCGGCATGAATACATCTGTATATATATAAAATGCCGCCCCCATACACAACAGACGGCATGTCGTACATCAGACGGCCGCCGACGCCGCCCGCCCCGACTCGGGGTAATAATAGCTGTGTCGTCGTCTTGATCTTCTCCGACGGGGTAGGCTGGAGGCTGGGGAGGGGCTTCGGCGTATGATCAATAACTCCTACGACATGGCACGGTCAACTTGGTCCGACGCCCACACTATTCCGCGTACAGACAGCGATGGAAGCCCCCTTCGCCTTGCTTCCGCCTTCTAGGAATTGTTTGAATAATAAATCATAGTAGAGTTTATCGTTTCGATTGACGAATGGCTTTGTTATAAAGAAAAAGGCATTATGTAATCACCAAAGGGCTTAACTTTGTGCCCAATTTACACTCGTGCAATAGGTATAAAATTGAAGCATATCTATCTATATAATTATCTATATAATTGTATATCATCGCAGAGTGTATTTGTATTGATGAATTTATGGGCGTTAAACGGACCTATCATTTCACAGTCAAGATTGATATTGATTAAGATTGTACTACTCGTTCCCTGGGTTATGATTGAAGCATGTTACAGGAAATTCGCCCAAGAGGGGTGAGTTATAAGGGTTACAATGACGCCACCCTATAAACCAATTAGCGCGCAATAATATCTATAAGTAAACAAACAATATCATAGTGCACAATTGCGAGTTATTGTGCATTTGGCGGAGGAATTGTGCAATTTCTGGTTAGATTTCTCAAATTTATCTGATGTAGTTTTCAGCCCTGTCCTTTAATATAGTACGGACTGACGTCCTCAGTCAGGCAGGTCTGGGGCAGTGCGAATGGCCTTGACATGTAAACTCGTGTTCCTCCAGGCTGTGTTGTTTTCTGTTATTATTACCAACAGTCTCAGGAAAGTCTATTTGTGGCTTTGTTCTTCACCTATTTGCCCTTTGTCTTAAGTTACAACAACATCATACATTTTGCATCTATGTAGGATGGGACTGGTTAAAATGTTTTTGGAAACTCTTATATGAATACACTATCCATCGATCAAGTATCCTTGTTTGTGTGTGATAGGCCGATTCAAGGATAGTCCTAGACACAAAGGATTATCGCATTCATACCATGAATACATGGTATACACATATATTGCAATAATATTAATCAATTTGTCAACTTTAGTAGCCTCAATGGTCCAACTAAAGGCGGTATTCTGATATATATGTGTGTTCATTTAAAGTCATACGATATAAAACATCATCCTCGGGTAGACAAAAAAAGGGCATCAATCTACTTTTTCAGCAAAATATGTTGTCTTTTTTTATTTCTTTTACCTCCTGATAGTATTACAGTAATAGGCTAATACATTAAATATAGGTATAAGAAAACTACAGTGTAGGTACTGTTTACGCATGCAGCCAAGGATGCAACCTTATATGTAGGACGTTCTATAAGGTCCTACATATATTCTGGAAGACCAGGGTTAACCCTGAAGACTAATTTTCAGAAATGAAAAAAAATCAAAACAACAACAACAAAAAAGCTGCAAGAACACTTTTGCCGTTACGTCACTCCTTGTTTGGGTACGTAATCCATGCAGCTCATCTTTAAGGTATCTCTCTCTTTCATTTTCAATTGAAACGTAACATTACCATAATTATTGCCTGAAAATGAGGTATAAAACAAGAAACAATTTGCTGACCTAATGATATTCGAACTTTACAGAATAAATAGATTGTGTTAGGGATCCTCAGAAGAATGGACTTTTGCAGCTAATTTTTTTTGTCCAATGCTGCGGCAGCGTTTACTAATGTTACAACTTTTACCTGTAAACTGGTAAATAGGATAAAAAAAAACAATACATGTCGCCAGAAATACTCAATGAAATCTGAAGAATTAATAAAAGCGAAGTTTCATACTGGATGGATGTTTCTTTCCACAATACATTATTTGAAATATGCCGTCCAGAGAAAGGAATTTCGCATAATTCTTTTGATTTCATTGGGTTAAGGCGGCAATGAAAAGCTAACTGCAATGTAAGTATTTTGCATAAAGTACAGACAGGTATAAATGCGTGGGTGGGATGTATCTGAGAGTGGGTGATGGTGAGTGGGGTTGAGGTAGGTGTGGATGGGGTTAGGGTGTCTACATAATTATGTCTGAAGGTTAATGGTGGTAAGGGGTGTTGGTGAGGTGGTTTAGGTGAGCAGGGTCGCCTGTAGCTTAGGAGGGGAGAGGTGGCCTGTGGTGTCTGTCGAATGGTTGAGTTTGGTTGAGGTTACCTGGTTACTGTAGGGTGTTTGAAGGCTCTTCATTGTGGTTGATATGAATTGAACCTTTACAGACTGGCCTTCGAATGCGCTCATAATGACAGTTCAAAAAAGACATAATGCGCATTCTGAGCGCAGTCTGTAAGGGGTATTAGAGTGTGTGAGCTGGAGGAGATGGTGGATGTGGATGACTGCAAGGTGATGTCTACAGGTGAATTGGGGTATATGCAGGCCAGTGTAAGTGGGTTGGGGGTGTCTGCAGAGTGATGAAGTCGGTACACTATGGTTGAGATGGATTTAGGTGTGTCAGGTAGAGGAGATGGTGGATGAGAGTGTCTGCAGGTTAGTGCAAGTACATTGAGGATGTGTGTAGGATGATAGATGTGGGTTGTAGTATCTGCAGGTAAGCGTACGTAGGTTGAACTCGTGTGTCTACAGGGTGATGGAGATGGAGTGGGGTAACTGCAGGTCAATGTATGTGGGTTCGGAGTGTCTGTAGGGTGACTGCGGATGTTTGGGGTACCTGCAAGTTAGTTTAAATGGGTTAGGGGTGTCTGCAGGTTGGTGGAAGAGAGTGGGGATTACTGCAGGGTAGTAGTTTGGAGGTGGATGGGGCTATCTGCAGGTCAGTCTAAGTGGGTTTGGTTATCTACAGCTTCAGTAAGTGGGTTAGGGGTGTCGGAGGTTGGTAAAAGTATGGCCGGATCGTCGTCACAGCCGCACTATGGAGACCGTGAACTGACGTCAACCGTGCATGCCCACCTGCATTTCCTCTTGTTTACTCACCGCCTACGGCCTTTCTAGGTGAATGTGTCTAAATGCCATTTCTCTATCGACTCAGTACCGTTCAACATTGATTTTCTGGTCCCGGCGCCCTGCTGTTAGTTCTTATTAGGGTACGACCTCTCCCCTATACCACTTCACTACACCTACTACCTACTACGCAGTTTTAAAAGCACCTCACAGCTTTATTTGATATATTCGAATATACCACAGAAACAATGATCATTATTTTTTCATGAACCTTAAATGAAAGTATCTGTTCTAGTTATTGTTGGTACTATAGCATATATTACAAAAACAGAGATGTCCATGTATGATATATCTCTACAATGTCATATATATTCCTTTTTAGTAAAATATAAAACTGTTGATATATACATTTCGTTTTAGTAATGTAAGATGATTCCGCCGTCACTTTGTAATAGCATGTTTGATAAGACATCAATTTTGTTTTATAAGAGTGTGTTGCTCACTATTATCATGCAATGTCTCGTGGGATTGTTCTGAATGGACGATACCATTTTTACCGATAATTCACATAATCATGATAATAATATCATGATATACCAAACGTAGATTAACTCTTTAGAGGTCAAACTGCTCACATTAATTTAGTTTGTAGAGTTAAATAAAATTAATGTCTAGTGAAATGTCTCTCGCTATCTCATTCTTTGGCTTCTACAGCCTTATTGATTAAACTGTCTTCTACAACCTTACTGGTTAGAATGTTTGTTTCTTATTTGCATACTTCCAGGCCAAGTTTCTTTCATTATGAACACGAAGTGACATAGCCCCAGTTGAGATTCTTGAACCTTGATGAGGGCATTTCCTTATTGTTACATGATAGTACATGCAATGCAAATTCACAGCTCGGAAGCTGTGAAGAACAAACATATTTAAACATTTCGAGGAGTTCTGCCCATGGTAAGAGAATCTGCCTGGGGTATAAGCACTTGTAAAACCCAGGCTATGTGTCTGGCCCTTCCTTGCCCCAGAGAGCAATTCGTCAGGAGAGGTATGCACCTGGCAGCGTGGCCAACAACTCGCTACCTCGGGTAGCAGCTCACTGTTACAGTTACTGGCCCGGGAGGAGAGAGAGGGGGGCTTGAGCTGCTCACAGGGAGAGGTGGCAGACGCACGTAGGCTGCACGAAGTTCCAGACCCAACTCGCCACTCGTACATACCCCCACCACCTGGGATCCAGCATCACCCCAGCCCCCAGCCTTTCTATACCACTGGGCTGCCCATCTACCACACTTCCTGGAACCAGCGCCTGCAGAATGCTGTCATCTGGAGGTTTTGTTGCATGCTGACTTCACTCTGTGGTTGCTATGGTAATACTTATCACGCTGGGCTGGAGGCTGTGAGAGAGGAGGCGGAGGAGGCGGAGGAACTGGAGTGGAGAGCTGGCAGCGGCGGAGGCAGCAGCGTCGGCGACAGACCACAATTCAGTCCGGACTACGCCGAGTGGGCTGGTGGGCGCGGCAGCGGTAGCGGAGGGGCTCGTCGCTTGTTGTTTGGTACCTGCTCGGTAGCTCCCCATCACCCAGCTTGGATCCCAGCTCGGCGCAGCAGAGAACACAGCCGTGCCAGCACACCTAGAGGTAAGTGTATCGGCCTCGAGCCGCTCCTCTCTTTCTACCATACGCGGGCTTCTTTTCCCCAGCTGCTCACCAGGCCTGGAGCTGCTCGGAGCGCCGACTCTGTCTCTGGCAGGTGCTGCTCAGCTGTCGCCCCGGCCGTGCCCTTGGTGCTGGAGACACGTCCGCCAAGCCCCCTGTGTCTCGCCAGCGCACTCAAAATGGCTCCAGTGATTACACTGGTCGAGTGGACACGCAAATCCTCAGAAAACTGCTGAGCACAGCATTATTGCAGGAAGTAATTTATACGGGCGCTTGGCCGTTGGGGAGGAAGGAGAGGTTAGGGTCGGCATGCATGCTGCCTACTGCTGCCACTGCCACTGCACGGATACCCAACTATTTAAGACAGAATGGGGCAAAGTAGAACTGCTTACTTAGCTAAATATCCGAACGGATCCATCTGTAATTGTTACGTTTCCATAGCAAATAACCTACCAAAACCTGAGTAGTACTCCTGACTTGAGGAGCAGGCCAATGTGTACTGCCATCAGTACTAATACGTTTACACCACTCATCAGTCAGACCTTATCCTATTAAATAGCATGTCAGCTGGGAGAGTGGCCATTTTTCAACCGTCTAGGAACGATGATCCCTTCGTTTTCCTGACAATATTCACTATCTCCTCGGTTGTTCCAGGTGGGGATGGGGATTGGGGGAGGGGGTTGCGGCATACTACACCTTATCATGCCAGGTGCCATGATGCATGCTATGAGATTACCGACATGATCGTCTACCTGTCTTGTAATTAACCTACCTGGTCGGGCTGATTTCTCCATGCCCCCCAGGGTCCCTGCAGGCGCCACATAACACATGTGACGAGGACGCACACGCAATAGGGTATAATTCTGTTCTGTTTACTGGACATAATAGCAGCACTTAGCTAAAGGCTAGCAGAGATTTACTAAAAGCATGCAAGTGCCTGATATAAAGAGAACAAATAATCCGAATACGGCACATGTCTGACACAATGTCTATATTAATCGGAGCTCTGCTAAAACAGGAACATTTTTGCCCCAAGAAACTATCCCCGTTGTATATGTATCACGGTTATTCTGTTTTGTCTGTTTTATATTTTTGATTATATCTGATGAAGAAATTATTGTCGGAATAACTATGAATTATTATAAAGTAGGCCCTATGGCAGGTGTTTAGATGAACTTAAGGTTTATGATTATGTAATAAGGTTAATAAGAGGCAACTGCGCATTATGGCATATAGTATTCTCTTGGTAGAGTGTATGTGCAACTGCACAATAGCATGCAATTATTTCAACAGGAAGAATGTCATGACCGTCGATTTCAGGAAGCCATGTCTATATTTAACCAACAGAATTACAGACTGGCGATGTAGCTTAAATTACTGAAGGTGTGGTTTCTTTTTGATTTGGTGGGTCTTATTACTTTAGTCTCTCTGAAATCACCATCTTATAACTATATCTTATAATTCGATGTTCTTGTCTCTTATTTATTTGGCAGTCCTTGATATATTTCCAGTTACTTTAACAGAAAGATAGACAGCAGGGGACTTAAAAGATGTTTTATGTGGTATACGGTGTGGGGCTTGTCAGAACAAAGGCTACCGTGATAGTGAGGATACTTCTACGTAATGGAACCCTTAATAAAAGGAAAACATGCAAAACAAGTGTACAACCATGATTTTACATGTTTTGGATAGAACTTATTCAACACAATTTTCCTGCTTTCGAGATCAGTATTCCAATCACGGAGGATGTGCAGGGCGCACAACGAATGAAACCCCTATCACTGCATTAGTATGCCGCACGTGATTTAATCAAATATATAATCAAATTTTAGGATATTATATGGTCATCAATGTATCACAATACCACCTGCCGCGCCCATAAAGATGTTGGCCAACATTAGTCAGCAGAATATATCATAGAGCCCTAATCCTAATAAATGCCACGCAGCGTCTTTCTATATATAGCCTCCGGTGTAACTGGATTATTTAAGGCTGTGCTGGTGCGGCTTTTGGGTGCCTACAGCTTTAAGTCAATTGCTGAGTGAATTACCTCCAAGCTTGGGAGAAAAGTCGGCCTAATTTGACCTGATAAGCCTAGATTAGCAGTCCCAAAAGAGGAGCGACAACTCCGTCAATTTACGCTCAGTGGCTGAAGGGATGGCTCGTGGCCATATATCACAGAGAGCCTTACTCCTCCAAAGACCATATATTGCTCAATTTAGGGCTGTACAAAACAACAAATCCTCTAATTTCCTACTCACACAAAGGCATTTTCCTCGACGCAACTTAAGTAAATTCCACAATTAGGATTGCATCAATAAATCAAAAAGCTGCCTAATTAGTTTGCAGTAAAGTCTGGCCGGAGGGCCCAGTGGCCCTTTTGGCGTGTGTGTCTAATAAATCGCCTGTCTCCGGGCTCCTCTAACTGGCCGCTGGTCAGCGGTAATTTGGGCGCTGGGCTGGTCGGGAGCCACTCATGTATATGCTGAGCTGCTCAGAGCTGCTCAGAACCGCTCACATCATTATTGGTAAATCTGGAGACGGCTGGTTTAGCGAGAAGCCAATCCAAATATGGAAGGAAATAAGATCTAGAACATACAAAGTTCGAGTATGTTTCAAGTTGCATGTTATAAAAACATTGTCAAAGATTTTTTACTTTTTCACAACAATTCATATTCCATTTTCTCCCGCAGACAACAGAATACTTGGGGTACAATGTTTATGAAATCACTCTTGGATATGATTACTTTTACTCCCAGCAGTGAGCCTAAATCTGAAATGCCTCTAGTTATATGTGGTATATCAATATCAACATTATTCTCATCCAATTACAATGTGGAATAAACATAGATATCCAATTATAGTTTTATATGGTGGACATTTACATATAATCACATCGCAGGCATATTGTGAAAGTCATTCTATCAATATATATGAATGTATGCTCCAAAAGACACCATTATGTTTTATATCACTCAGTGCAGTGAAAAGCAAATCATTCTAGCAATCTATTTATATACTTCACAAGACAGCTTTATGTATATATCATTCTTTGCAGTGAAAAGCAATTCATTCTGGCAATCTATTTATATGCTTCACAAGACAGCTTTATGTATATATCACTCTTGGCAGGGAGTCATTTCTGGTTTATAGTTTCTTATCGAGTATTGGCGGTCGGCGTGTCCCATATTCCCATCCATTTCTTGCTTAAGTAACCTGGTCCCCCACGTACACTGATGAGGGCGGGATGATATAATCGCCCTCCGCGGCCCGCCCATTTGGGGCCCGGCTTGAATCGACGGATGGCACATCCAGTCACCCATATTCATCTAGATGACAGGACGAGACTTTAGCGGGCTGCCAAAGGACGGGGAGGAGTAATGGCGGAGGGCGGGGAGGGGAAGAAAAAGAACAGATGAGAAAAGAGGTTGGAGAAGACTTAAGGTGGAGGGGAGTGGTGGATGTTCTTGAGGAAGGAGAAGGATGGGAAAATATGTAAGCTTAAGGATGGAGAAAGACAGAGGGATAGAGAGACTTGGTAGGTAGCGTTTTATCTGTCGTACAAACGCTTTGTGAGATGATCAAATGGGAAAAAAAGAGGGGGATGGCACTTGTCACGTTGACAGGTGAAGGAAATAACCTAATAGTCAGGGATTGAGGAGGCCTGAAAATGAATTATGGAAAGTTTTATTGGTCGAAGAGATGACGGGGGAGGAGGGAGAGTTATGTGAAGATGGAGGGCGGGAAGGTGGATACAAGTGGCAGAGGAAGGTAGGAAATGTGAATAAGGGTAGCAGGGAGCAAGGGAAATTTGGGGAGGCAGAGAGGATTTAAAAGGTAGGGAATATGGAAAAGGCGATGAAGGGTGGGTAGGTTGTGAAGCTGGGGAAGCTGGGGAGGATGGGGGAGACAGTGGGGGTTGGGAAGGTGGAGATGGTGGAGAAGGCGGGGAGGCTGGGGAAATTGAGGATGTACGGGAGGTCGGGAACGCAGAGATGATTGAGAAGGCAGGGAAGGCAGGGAAGAGTAGGGCAGGGAAGGTAGGGTAGGCAGGGAAGGCAGGGAAGACAGGGAAGACAGGGAAGGCAGGGAAGGCAGGGAAGACAGGGAAGGCAGGGAAGGTGGAGTCAGGAGATGGTGGGGAGGCTGGGGGAGGAGGGAGAAGGCAGGCAGATTGGGACACTTATCATAGCGGGTTTGGCTAGAGGGAGGAGCGGGCAGGGGTTGCTGGGTAATGTGTCACGTGACTGTCAGCCCCCCAGCGTCGTCGTCTTGGGGGTTGGGGCGTTAAGAGGAAGGTGGGATAAGAGGGCTGGTAGGGGGGTCTAGGCTAGGGGAGGGGGCTACAGGAGGACGGATCAATAGAACGCAATTACGAGAAAAATCCCACGTTTTAGCCACCTTCTCATTATTCCAATTAAGGCCGCTGATCGATCGTGTTTGAAACCTGGGCGACGGCAACCCCAACGCGACAGGCTACCACCAGCCCCTCCCCCCTCCTCCCCCCTCCTCCTCCCGGGGGCCAGACCAGGGCTACCGTGCTGCCGCCTCCTCCTGTCCTTAAGGGCCGCCCTGGAGAATGAAGGTGTTTTTCAGCAGGCCATTTCATGACCCAGAAAAGCGAAAGAGGCAGTCGTTTGGTTCTGTTAGATTGGAGCTGTTTCTTATCTGCCTCCAGTGGCGTGAGGGCTGTGGCGGTGGTGTTGATGGTGCACAGCTGGGCTGGAGACTATAGGTGGATATAGGGCGTAGTAAGTTAGCAATGCCACGGTATTGTAGGAGGATGATAAGAGATAAAGGCAATGGGAGATAATAATAGCCCTACCGTGTAGCGCTTTCTTATAGGAGCCCTTATCACGGCCTTGGTGTTACAACAACCAACGTGGGCATTACCCAATTTCCTCAGTTGTCACACTAACCCAAAACAAGGCCAAGGCTTTTACCTGAGACAGGTAGGCATATAGAACGGCAACGCCCAACCAATTTCCATTGACCTTGGCAGCGGTTGATATTTTTGTCATAGTGGTCCGAGCACTATGGCCTTGATTGCATCTCCGGCCATTATAGAGTCATTCTCACACCTGCAGAAGCAAGAATGATGCACGGGAACCTATTAGTAGTGATGGTAGGAAATGCAGTTCACAATTATTGGAATGGGCTTTCGATCAGTAAGATGGCAGATGATGCCAAATGTCTAGAGATAGATGCAATGCCAAATATTCTGAGGCAGGTCATATTACTGTAGCAGTTGGCTGGGGAAAAGGCGACGGTGGGTCTAGGTGCGTTTTGCTCCCAGCTACAGTCGCCCATGCAGCCTCTTCTCCCTCCCTCCCTCCCTCCCTCCCTCCCTCCCTCCCTCCCTCCCTCCCTCCCCCATATCTCCTTACCTCCCTCCCTCTTCCCTTCCCTCCCAACTCCCTCCACCCACCCCTCCAGCTCGGCCACTGTCCAAGCCGGCGGGCATGGAGGCAATCTTGGCATTTACATCGGCTTGACGGACCAATCAGGCCCGATGGTTCAGGTAGCCAGGTGCCCCCCCTGCCCTACCCCTGGCCACCTGGTGGGGAGCACGGGAGGGGGACTTACTGGTGAGCGCTGGAGGATGGGTCCATGATTATAATAATTGTTAGGGTCTAAGGCAACGGCAGAATCAAACTGCCATGTTGGAGAGGCTCGGACTGGAACCATTGCCGCCGTGTTTCCTGTCCAATCTTTAAATATTCGGTCAGCATGAAAGACATGCATTGGCTCCACGGAAAACGTTATGCCTTCAGGGGGCGGAGGGTGCAATTAGATCAGCTATACTGAATAAATGGCTGATACCAGTGATATGGGCATTTGCAATTCTAGCGACATCATTGGGGCCCGGGGGGGGGGGGCAATGCTTTTCCCGGTTTTAGTGTCATGGGTTAGACAGAGTATTGCCCAGGACATAAGGAGCTTTGGGATAACCGTATCATAATGATGACAGGAATGACATGAGTGCCGTTTTCATTCTCATTGCGATACTTTAAATGCCCTTAATGTATTATTTTATGATTTCACAACGTCATGCAGCTCCAAACCAATTCCAATATGCCTAATTATACATTCAGTTTGCTCACGGAGCTTAGATATATATAACTCAAAGCTAGCCAGAAATAATGATCTGGCGGTTATTTGTGAATGAGAACTGCTGCAAAGAGAGCTCCCTTCAGGAGGCAGGAGACTAGTTCTCTGTTTGTGTCAGGGAAGTGGCATTCAAATAGGGAAGGTCCCTAGTCCATTCCCTTTTAACGAGCTTCTTCAACACGGATCTGGCAAAAAGGAACAAGCTGGAAGTTGGCAAAGTCTGCCTGATGCCCGAGGAGATATTCATGAGAACAAAGAATGCTATCTAGTAAGCCGAGCTTACTGTAGGACAGAAAAGTGAATTTAAATGGATGTCTGTGGATGCACTTTTATTGTGTCCTTTGAAATGCAAATGAACTGTTCTACTTTTTATAGGTGGTGAAAGATATTAACTTTGCCGTTACCAGGTTACAGTGATACGAAATAGTCGTTGTGATAAAGAAATCCCTGATATAGCTATATAGCAGCTGCTAATAGATCACACAAAGATGTAATTTTTATTCAACACTTAATACTTATGATATTGCTAAATTGTTGCAAACCATACAAGTTGGTAAAATTATCAGGACAAACTCTTGATCAATCGAATGATCAGATGATATCGATGACAAACATGTAACAATCTCATCTTTAGTGTTCACTACGTGCTAGACAACGCACTATATCATCTAAAACAGATACTATTCTTTGACCATATAAATAGATATACAACCACAATCATTTTCGTCAAATTACCCATAACAAATTCAAGAGTACTCAGAATACAGATGAATAGTTTTTTGTGACATGTGTAAGTGTATTGAGAATAGTGTTCTCGCTGACACATTTGATATGTACAGCACTTTATGACGATTGTTGTTAAACTGCACAAACCATACCAGATGTCTGGGGGCGATCGAATATTCCCAGAGAGCCACTGAAAGCTTGTAGTTGTTCTGGGCAGTGAATGACGCCTACACTTACATATATATTGTGGGCACGTGGTGGGCGTGTGTTGGTGGGGGGCCTCCGGCTCGTCCCTGGGCCGGCTGATGGCTAAATCAGTGCTTGATCCCTGTTAGATCAATAGGATCAGCCTTGATGCCAGTCCCACCAGTCCCCCTTCTCCAGGGCTGGACATGCCACCTGCCCCACACCCAGCCCTGAGGGGACTGGACAGTGGTGCGTGCATCAGTACATTCTTCTGGGTTTTTTTGCTCCAGGTTTTAGTATAATCCTCGCTCTCCAACAGGTATGGTTGATCCATAGTACACTGGCAATATATAAGCTAGGCGTCGGTGGCTATCATTATTGTATGAGAATATAGATACATAACATGAATTTAATGTTGATCGAAGCAAAAATACTTACAAACTAGTGGTTCATCTATTCATCTAATCATTTACAATATTTTAGGTAGGCCTATTGACCGTTCAGTAAAAGCAATATTTTATCAGACTCCATACGGTCTCTGTATAATCTTCGCTATTGGCATTTAGAAATCTCATTGATACAAGTAAGGTGATAACCATAATAATAGGCCTATTTCCCTAATGGAAGATACAATAATGGTCACCGAAGTATAAAATAGATTCAATAGTTAGTCTAAGATCTGATTTAGTTGAATAGTATGCCAAAATATGCTAAAATATGATATTGATCAACCAGTATGAGACTACTTATTTGGTTATCAACCCTCACATGTATTAGAATGGTGCTTTCGCAGCAAGCCCTTTGCTGATATGCCTATAAGCCTATATGTCATTCTCAGATAGCTGCTTGATATTCAAACTCAGTTGCGCCTCCATCAGTCACGTACATAGCCTTTGTGGTACACTAGATATACTTTGCCAATCCTAAATACGTCAGTGTTCCCCAAACTGCTTTTATCTCTATCTGTTATAGTAAAATACATGTACATGTTTATCTTACTCCTTCCGAGTATTATTTCCATTCCCTTTTCGGTATCAGAATTATTATGTGTCCTTATAATTATTTCACCTCAAAATCCCACGCACAATATTTTTACAGGATATCGAAAAAATAAACACCTTAAAAAAGGAACGATAAATCTGATGAGGGATCGCCTTCATAATGTCAAACTCCACGATTCTATATTCAGATTAAAAAATTGATCATCCCTTCTGCTATTATGGAAAAATGAATGGACATGTTTGGCAGAAGGTTGAAATGAAAGTGTGAAAAAGGCAGAGCGTTGGACACAAGAAAAACCTCCCAGACATGTAAGGATCTCGTCTTTTAACAACGAGTTGCTTCCCGTTGCCAAGCATCAAGAAGGGACGTTTTGGAAGTGAAATTAGGCGCTAATGACCGTTCCCGTTAACGTCGTGATTGACGTCACAGTTAGAATAACATGAAAACTAGAAATCAAAAAGAGCAGGAACCGTTAAACATGATGGACGTCACAGGAAACGTTGACACATTTATGTGAAAGTGCACGGATTCTAGAAAAGAAAATACACACAGCATCTTATATTCTACCTAATCATGAGCAATATAAGATCACCATAGTTTGTTAGACTCTAACCATGGTAGCCTAGCCATTTGCACCGTTATATCAACAAGATTTAAGAACTAATGACACAAATCTACAAGAAAATCTTGTAATGACAATAATTATTTAGGCCCAACACAAAGCTCCATATCCACTAGGTGATTTTTATTACGTCGGCCAACTGATCGGTAATACAGTCGGTCGATTCTACCATAACAATCAGCCAATTTTAGCGCTGATGCACATCAAACATGTACATTTCAATATTGCATACTGATTGGTGATCAGAATCGAACCGGAATCGGCTGAGATTTAACAAATGGGTCAGCTGATTTAAGCGGCGATTCAGCCTCGTGGGTATGGGGCTTAAGAAGAGTCTGGGATACCCATGTAAATACCAAGGTAGCAGCTTGAATGGCAGATTGATTTTGGCTCAGAATCCATATCAGGACCACGGGATTTGAATTATTCGAATTGCTTAGTCGACCATTGTCGATTAACTTAAGACGAGTATGCGTGATCTTACACAAGTCTGATGAGACCTTGTAGAAATGTGTTGCACCCCTTGCACCCCTTATACATGTATATCGCCACAATCACAAATTCTCCCGCCTTCACCACGCTACGTGATACTCTTTACTATGCTGCATTTGCATCGTCAACAGAACTTCTTTTTCATGTGGAACGGTTTTAATTTTGCATAGGATCCCCCCATAGCCTCCTCAATCAGTGCTTGTTTTACAGCACAGGTACAATGTTACACCAATTACAAGTACAAAGTTACACTAATTACAAGTACAATGTTACACCAACTACAGGTACAATGTTACACCAATTACAAGTACAATGTTACACCAATTACACATACAACGTTGCACCAATTACAGTACTACTTTTACCGACTTCCTGGCGGCTGTGTTCACAGAAAGCATGCAGAAGACAGGAGTAAATAAAAAACGTATTGGTTGAGGCAGTGGTGACGTCAGCTCTGGTCAAGGTCCACCCTTTTTCACTTCCAGGATCAAGACCGTCGTTGTTCCATTAAGAAAGTCGAGTGGCAGACACAGAAAAAGGATAAAACGACGTCCAATGCGGTCAAAGCTAGTCTTTAAATTTCTTGTCTGAGATATTGATAGATCTTACTTGAAAGCCGAGATAAAAGGATGAATCGGAACTCAGCAGTTACAACAACCACAACCACATGCCTCCCTCAAGCACAGCGGGTTCAAAATAGTTTCTATGATATCATAATATGGTATTATTAAACTCATAAGTAAATCCGAAAATGGAAAGAATCTTTGATCTAAATAGAGTGAGCTACGTCTACCCATTGAATGCCTTAAGGGGTCAGTCGAAGACGGAGGGATCGGAGGTAGGGATTTGGAAAGGATTTGTAGTTTTGGTAAGGATGAACGTCTCTGGTGGGAGGGCGAGGCAGTTGATGGCAATATTGATGTGGTCAGAGAGGGAGAGGTTACACTGAAAAAAGTGAAAAGTTAGAAAGTTAGTCAAATCTGGCTTTGACCACTGAAATTCTGGGTTAGTCAGTGAGAGTCTAACCTTCTAACCTTCCTCTTGGTACATCTTACTATATCATGACTAACCCCATAGTCACATTGACTAACTTGTAACACTGAGGTTAGTCAAGAGATAATTTGGCCTTATTTTCACGAGTGTGCTTCTCTAAATATGATTAAAATACTATGCCCAATCATTATGATACATTTATGATTATTATCTAAATTTGACTAACCCTTAGTCAGATTGACTAAGGAGCCCTCAAGGAACCCTTTGGCCATGTTGGACACTCATATAATTCACTCCTTTTCCCTGGGAGTTTCCTGAAAATTACCAAGGAGGTTATGTATAATACATTATACACATAATTTCCATACTCTCCCGCCCCCAACCTAGGGGCCTTCCATTTAGTATGTACGCACATTTTCAAAAATTTCAGATCCCCCAGCCTCCCTTGTTAAAAATATGCATTTGATTTGTACTGGGATGTACGCACATTTTCAAAAATCTCAGACCCCCCCATCCCCCCATTGATGTATGTATGTATGTATGTATGTATGTATGTATACATGTATACATACTCAATGGAAGGCCCCCTACCTAAATCCAACAGGGCAACAAGTCCATAGGACGCGTAGGGCAAGGATTAGAATTCATTCTTGCGGCCCTTTTAGGGGCCTTTCACTTAGTATGTACGCACATTATCAAAAATCTCAGACCCCCCATCCCCCTCAGGCAAAAATACGCAATGAATATGTACTAAAATGATAGCACATTTTCACAAATCTCGGAACCTACCCCTCCGACACCCCCGATGCATATGTAATAAATGAGAGCCTCCTTAGAACGGGACACACAGGGTAGTGGTTAAGTCACCTGCCTCTCATGTGAGCGGCCCCGGTTCGAATCCCTCAGCTACCCACTCATTTTCGTCATTTTTGACTAACCTTTTTGTTTTTGGGTTAGTCAATCTGCCTATGGGTTAGTCAAAAAAAGGTTAGAAAGTTCGGACAAAAATGCACCGTCAAATTGCCTAAGGTTTTTGCAAAAAGTTAGGCAATATGACTAACTTTCTAAGGCCCATTTTTTTCAGTGTACAGGGTTACACTAGCACAGACATGGGCACATCTATACTTTACACCCGTAGAGCTACTCACATTTAGTATAGATTTGTGCACTTATGACAAGTGTCTGTAATAAATTCAAACTTCGAGATGTTCTATAATGATTTTTGAATGGGGTTCATCATTTCTTTAAATTTAAGAAAAGTGTGTTTTTTGGCAGGTTAGTTCTTTGTTTATTGACTGGTGGTGTTGTGGCCTTCTACCGAACAGGGAGTACTGGGGGCGTTTCTTAACCTTCAATAAGGCCTACCAGGGATCTCACCACCAGTAGAAAAATCAATTCAACTATTGACGTCTTCAACAGCAACATCTGAAAAAAAGAAGAAACATCCTCTTGGGCCCTTAAGGAATATTTGCTTAAAGACCCTGACAAAAGTACTTGGAGATACATGAAAGCGGTCCCAAATAGAACTGATCCATAAGCTCTTCCTATTTGATCTCACTAGTCTGCTCAGAGGTTCCTATATCAGCAGGAGGCAGACTTACTTTATGTACTCTGCCTTCACTGCGGTTAATTAATTGACCTCCAATTGAAAGCTATAGGCCTACCCTGGGATCTACGTCCAAATCGATTTACTGTGCAGGAGGAGTAGTGTGCTTAAGTAAATTACTTTGAATGATTAACTCATATTCATATCACAACTGTGCTAAGACTATATATATATATATATATATATATATATATTAATGCTTTAAAAAGACAGTTCCGCCCATAGATATTTCACATATATGTAGGCTATTGGTTTACCAGTAATAACAGTATTGATTGAAATGTGTCTAGATGCCTATTTCAATGTATCATCATGTAATGAACATTGATAGAGGAGATTTGCAATTATAGGCCTTATAGAGACAATGACATTTTCAATACCAATTGGGATATAGGGTTTGTTTCACAGGGAAGTAAGATTCTTATTACGATAAAGTCTATAATGTTGCCCAATGACAACCAAATAGTTCAAGCTACCTGCTCGTGCCCAAGTATGTGTTGAATCAGCTGCACATTTATCGCAGTATTTTTCAATCTCCTGCTAAAAATATCTGTGAACCTGACTGTGCACTAGTCTGACAATCAACCATCTACTTTATCCAAAAATAAGAACAATTTTCATACTATTCTTAGGATCTTTTCAAAAGGATATATTTTGAGTAAGAAAACAGTCATAGTTTATTACAAGGGGGTAGCCAGGCATGCCAAGAATCAGTGACCACAATACATGTAGGGATTATTTCCGACCTATCGTTTGTAAACACAATCAGTGCTATTTTGAACCCATACTGTTGGGTCAATTTCAGTGTGGTGCTATCTAGAAGGAAACCCGGGTATGATGAATATTTGAATACAAGCTCTGACGTCAGAAGACAAGAAGTAGGACACCAATCAATGGTGATGCAGTGGAGCGGGCGGCTGGCTGGGTAGGGGGCGGCTGGGGAGGGAGGGAGCCGGGTGCCTGGAACAGCCCTCTGGCCGCCATGACACTGATGCAGTGAGCCTTCCCTTGACGTCATTACCGACGTCACGACTGACACAGGCGAGTGGCCAACACCACTCGGCGTCGACTGCTTGTTTGCTTAATTGCATCTTAAGTTGCATCTTGGTGTGTGGTGTCGAGAAGTGGTGCTCTCCTGACACTGATTGTATTTGATTCCTTCTATCCTATTTCATCCTCTAAGCCTTAGGGCTGCTATAGCTGTACATAGGCCCTATACTATACTCTTCAATTTCTAACAATATAGGGCCTAGTTGTTACAGAAGGGGATTGTATTTAACTTTAAGAAAAATAGTATCATATTCATAACATTTTGATAGCAGATTGGTCATTGCATTTGATAAACAGGCAGTGATGGGGAAGTATTTAAGCGTGTAAAGTCCTGCTTGTCCAGAAATTGGTACAAACCTGCGGTCTAATAGTTGTTATATATAAACTCAGAAGTCCGATATGTCGGTGGACGTCAGAGACTCTTGGTGCTATTGCCAAAACGATTATGGCATATTGACCCACGTGCACTACGCAGATGCCTTAATGAAATAACAGTAGCCCTATAGACTGATACATTACAGTAAAACCTGGGCAACATATCCTCTTGACTGGTCTATAATATTGTCGACCAAATGTAGGCTCTAGGATCTATGATTATTGCAACTATTGTCACCTGAAATTTCAATAGGCTATACAAACTGTGTTCTACCTCTTTAAGAATCATGCTTACATTTTCACCAATTTAACTTGTTAAAGCATCAGACTGTTACTGTAACAGTCTGTTGCTTTAACAAGTCAAATCCAACTCTGCAAATTTGGGGCTTATTAACATACACTTTATCATCTTTTTATCGTCTATCATCAACAAATGTAGAGAAAATGACCAAAAATGGTGAAAACGTTTAAATTTGACTAAAAATAAAATTTTGTTATAAATATATTTTGACAATTTTTGTATATTGTTGTCATGATAACCATACTGTTAACAGAATGTCAAAACATAGAAATACTGCTAAGAAGAATCAATTGGTTTCCATGGAAACCAGGTCACATACCAATTATTCTGAATTTAGATAAAAAATATAATAGAACTTTCAACCTACATTATACCAAAAAAAGCTTGTAGCTACCTTCATTAGAACAAAAATGAGAGTATTTTGTTTGTATCATGATTTATGCTGTCCATGTTTTTACTCACTATTTAACTGTTTCTACCTTGTCTAAAATATTTTTCATGTTCAGAGGCCCACAACCTAGCTTCTAATAGGAATATTTGAAAGCTGTTTGCATTTTTAGGAACCCTGAGACCTGTTCTACATTCATCATCTCTGTCACTAAGCCCCAAAATCGCAGAGCAGGTCAATTAACTTCAAAGTGTTGGCTATAATAAAGGTCTGTACATACTGATATACGTATGACGACTGGTTTCTGGTGTATGATTATGCCATAATATCGACATGGGACATCTTTAGGCACGTGGCATTGATTTGTTAATCATGATGCAGGGCTCATGATTGTGTGCTGGCATAATTGACAAGTAAGCATAATATGAAGTGGCAATCATCCTATACAAAATAAAATATATAGTGGGAAGAACCCATTAGGGATAGAGGCCTATCGTTGATAAAAGTTGACATCCTTCAAAGCAAGTTCGATAATGGGCCTGTGTTTCTGCTGATTGGTTGATTGATATGACATAATCCATCACAGACCTTAAATTGTGCAGGTGATTCAGGTCCTGAATCAGTGGATATTTTGCAACACTAGCATCATCAGATCAAACATAAACAGTGGATAATCTGATAATTGCAACATATGCTTGGTCAACTTTTTTCCTCGATTAAATGCACGAAATATAACATTTCGTCAGAAAAATAGATGCTTTTAGACAATCTTATAATGAAGGTTACATGTATGAGAAGCTAACCATTGTTTTTATAATATTATAGAATTATCATGTACGTATTTGGAACTACTAGGACAGAGTGCATAGGTAAATATAGAGATATTAACGGCAAATTGCAGGTTTGCTGCATGCGAATTTTGTCTCTTATTAACCATATTCAGTGCTGACACCCGGAGCATTAATTTCACACACTATCGTCAGTTCCCAAGTCTGCTATGATTATCATGAAGATAAAAGATCGAAGTGATAACAATCATTATCACGGCACATTTCTTTAATTAATCATTAAAGTAGTGTTTTTTTTCATCTAGTCAATGCTGCCTTGACATTTAACTGTGGTTTTCTTATAGCTATAAACCTTGTAATCATATTCAATAATAACCTCTTTAAAAGTATAGGGCAAAAACTATTTGCCACTTGTCAACATGTTTACAATTGTCCTGTTCCAACAGTTAATTAAGTGTAAGCAGTAAGGTAGAGTGACAGCGTCCCAGTTAGCAGCTCAATTAACGCAGCCAGCATACCTGACTCTGACCCTGGAGGAATGCAGTTTACCTGTGCGCGTTAACCGTACATATCACCCATAAATAGGAAAATAAAAGGGGCGTTCTGCGGATACCATCAATGTTATATGGGAAAAAATTCAACACTACGTATGCTAAAAAGGTGGATTCGATATCCTTATACTACTTACATTTCTCAAGGCAAAGAGGGGGATTATGGGATACACCTAGTTAACGATATTTGATATGATTGTTCCCAAATACAATTGCAAAACAAATATGTCATCATCTAGACAAGTTAATCTCTATCTTTCCAACAGCTCCTATCTTTTTACATTTCCTGAAAATCTTTGACAAGATTTCACTATGTCTTTTTGTCAATTTTGCTAAATTGCCTTTATCACAAGTACCAGGCCTATGGTTGCCCCATACCCACCATGTCCCAATGAGGCTTCCTTATCCACTCCATTCTTGTCCAATAACAGTACCATCACCCAGGAGACAGTGATCAACACAAAGACCCATTACCAGACAGGTGTAGGCTTTCTGGAAGAACAATCACGAGCTGGTAGCAGACAGCTTTGTCAGGTAGTGTCCTGTTACCTGTCGGGGAGAGGTGTGACGAGCAGAACGCCTGATACAGGTGTCACAGGGGCGGCCCTCCGGGGAGCGAAAACTAGACATTATCTACCAGATGTCAACCTCCAGTCAAAGAACCTCCCCATGAGAAAATGTAATAAGAATCAGGACGGAGATTTTGTCTGACGTGCTAGACGCCATAGTTGGCAGCTGTCATCGAATGCACTCAGTATAGCCAAAAAGGCTACCTTTTCTTTTATTATTGAAAAACTTGCAGAAAGTATAGTCTTTTCCCAGTTCCCATAGGTGACGCAGTGGGTCACATGGAGATTAATTCATATATGTTTTATACAGTATTTGATATTTCTAGAACTTAGAGTTTATAATATTTTATAACTGGAGATGTTCCTAATAGAGAGTGAATTTTAAAATATTTCTGCTCATAATGGGTGTTGAATGATATTTGATATAAAATGTTAAATCCACGAACTTATGTGCGAGGCAGTGTGTGTGTGTTGGTCTTAACACTTTCAACAAATCCAACATTTTAACGACCAGCAGAATCAAAATTTGTTTATATTCCAACAGCTTAATCTGAGGATCACCAGTTGATTGGCTACAAAATGCCCAACCGAATTCAATTGGAATAATTATTTTGATTTGAATAATCATATATGATAGATCAAATCGTTATATGAGCCCACAGTCCTGCGCCACAGGCCTCTCTCTCTTTAGAACCTTTGCTCATTGCTTCCGTCAACTGTCGGTGGCAGCTTGCTACCTGTTCGACGTCCATTTTCCCGTCGTTAGATCTAAACGCCGGGAACCTACCCAGAATCGCCGCTCTGGGCCCACAGCGGCCTCTGGAGGAGAACGCTTTGATCGGATCCCTTCAGATTCACTCTCCACCCCAGGCTCCTGCTGCTTCCAGGAGTTCTCGGTGGAAGCAGTCTGCGATGGAGAAAAGCCCCCCCCCCCCCCGCCTCCCCCCGTGCCACTATGGACTAACAAAATCTAACGCTTGGGTGAAACAACCTGGCGAACGTGAGAGGGGAAAAGGGGAGGGACCCTGGGGTCAAGTGAGAAGTGTGGGAAAGGGGCAGGGGAAAGGGTGGGCTTGGGCGACCTACCCTCTTTGTCCCCTCAATCTCATTATTTTTCTATACCGTTAGAGGAAATCAGAGACCGAACCACAAGCACCCCCTTTTGACGTCCCTATAGGCCTATACCGCGTTAGGGAGAGGGCCCAGTGGGGGCCGCCATATTGAACAATTGAGAGTCCTGATTGGCTGAAAGTCGCGCTTGTCCACCCATAGGAAACTGGGTCACAGGTGTGCGCATGCGCAGATCAGGACTCCCGAATGGGGTATACAGGAGACGGTGTGCCGCTCTCCATTTTAGAGACCTACCAACACCCGCGGTGAGGATTGGAAAGGGAGGGTGGCTGCTAGACTAGATAATACAACAATTATAATCAATATCGATTTGCCACGGCATTCTCTTATTAAAACAAATTTGTAGTGTTTCGAGAAGTGTCCAGAGAAATATGTAGAAATCAGAAGAAAAAATAGTTAAGCAGCTATCAATGTGAATGTAAATATAAAATGAAGAAATTAAAACAATCATATCTCTTTCTTTTCCTGGTATAATCTATCAAATACAATGAGGTATGGATGCATGATCATCCTCTCCCGTTAATCTTTGTCGCTGATGTAAGAATCGAATATCAAGGCGAGGAGTTACCTAAGGTGTGTCTGTGTGGGATAGGAATAGACGGATGAGCCGGGCAGGTTGGATTTCAAGCATCCCTCTCTCTGACAGAGAGGGATAGAGAGTGGCGAGTCGAAGAGGGAGGGTAAAGAAGGTATGGAGGTGATGATGGGGGTTGAGGGGGGTGTTGAGCAAGAGGAGGAAGGGGGGGGGGAATCGAAGGGTGGGCACCTAGTTGACGGAGATAAAAGAGATAAGGTGAGAAGAAGGTATCCGCAGCCGACGACATCTCCCACCTCATTAGACTAGCTGACAGCAACCCTATGTAATTACCCATCCCCATGGGGTAACAGATATTATTGTGTGTTGTTTACTTACATCATAACTATCAATGTTAGTACTATCCATAATTTCCGACTGGATTTTTCGTGCCCTTCAGGTTCTTCTGTATAATTATATTCGAGGTGAAAACTGAGCTTAGAATCGGATATTTTGTATAATATGATATAATATTGATGTCCGAAAAAAAGAATAGGCCTACTAGGCTATATTTCAGCTTTCCATACGTAAAAATAATTACAATACTAAAGCGAAACAGGTAAATATCTTAACTTTACAGTACAAATAGGGGGCTCATATGATACTATTCTTCTCCCTGCTGTACAAAAACCCGAACACCCTAGTAAAAAGACAGACCAGACTAATGACCGTTCGGTCAGCGCGGGGTTGCCCCGGCCATTCCTCCCTCATTTGATATCGATCGTCGACTGGTCGCCGTAAGGGGATCGGCAAAGGTGGTTGGGGCTCAGACCAAGGTCAAGGTCGCCCCGCCAATGTACTCTTCCTCGGCCGCTGTCAAACGCTCTCCTTCAATCTTGTTGGTCTTCCGGAATTTAAATCATCAATTAAAAACTAAGCTTAAGGCCACGGTAGGAGGATAATTTGTCTTCTTTAAATGTTTTTAACGAGAACATGAGAATGGTTGCTTTCCAAAAGATCTCTTTCTAATAATAATAATAATATGAAAGTTAGATTGGCTTCTTTGTCTTCAAATATTATAGGTTTACTTATCGAGTGAATACCTATCTAAATTATAAGTGTATTTCCGTAAATCCGAATTCAGTTATATAGCAGTGTATTGTAGATCTACCAATAATACTGAATATATCAATCGTGTATTTGATTAATTAAATTCGAAATATTGTTAAGTTTTGAATTACAGGTTGATCATAGAATCGATTGGAACTACTCCTCTAATAAACGATGCCTTATAAGTTGAGGTGCTTTAAAATATATTAAACTGCTTCTTCTTTTGTCGACTAACACGGAATAAAGAAATATCCGTATATTAGCTCGTTTCAAATTACTTATTGAAGTTGAACCATCGAGTTCAAATTTCGCGTAGATAAATCAACTTAATTAGTGATAGCGAGATATATACTGACTCATAATTGGTAGTTCTTAAGTAGGTGTAGAATATGTAATACTCGGATGTAATCTGTTAAATTAGTGTTAAGTCGGTAAGAACGATAATGATTACTGAGTAATTGCGAAGTTACTTACGGTAAATTGCGTTAACTATGCAAGAAAAATAGCTTTGGATATCGAAGTAAACTAGAGATAGACAAAAAAATGATAACATTGATTTCAGCATCTTGACAACTTTAATGGGACTTTCCATACGGACAAAGACAAACCGTTGCACATGATGTTAACTTGCTGGTTCACGTCAAGTAGACTTAACGTCAGTATGTTATAACAACATCATTATTTGAATGGTTCTCAAAAAGTCTGGCACATAAACACATTGTCACTTAGGAAAAGTCCACATTAGAGATGGCGAGGTTGGGTCCAGGGTAGGGTTTGGGAGATGATTTAGGCCTCCTCCTCACCCTCCTCCTCGTCGAATTCGCCCTCCTCCTCGGCGGTGGCGTCCTGGTACTGCTGGTACTCAGAGACCAAGTCGTTCATGTTGCTCTCAGCCTCTGTGAACTCCATCTCATCCATACCCTCACCAGTGTACCAGTGAAGGAAGGCCTTGCGGCGGAACATAGCGGTGAACTGCTCAGAGATACGCTTGAACAGCTCCTGGATGGCGGTGCTGTTACCAACGAAGGTACCAGACATCTTCAGGCCACGGGGTGGGATATCACAGACAGCGGTCTTGACGTTGTTGGGGATCCATTCAACGAAGTAGCTGCTGTTCTTGTTCTGTACGTTGAGCATCTGCTCATCAACCTCCTTCATGGACATGCGGCCACGGAACATGGCAGCAACGGTGAGGTAGCGGCCGTGACGTGGGTCGCAGGCAGCCATCATGTTCTTGGCATCGAACATCTGCTGGGTCAGCTCGGGCACGGTAAGGGCACGGTACTGCTGGCTTCCACGGGAGGTGAGGGGAGCGAAGCCGGGCATGAAGAAGTGGAGACGGGGGAAGGGCACCATGTTGACAGCCAACTTACGGAGATCAGCGTTCAGCTGGCCGGGGAAGCGCAGGCAGGTGGTGACTCCAGACATGGTGGCGGAGACGAGATGGTTCAGGTCACCGTAGGTGGGGGTGGTCAGCTTCAGGGTACGGAAGCAGATGTCGTAGAGAGCCTCGTTGTCAATGCAGTAGGTCTCATCGGTGTTCTCTACCAGCTGGTGGACAGAGAGGGTGGCGTTGTAGGGCTCCACAACGGTGTCAGAGACCTTGGGGGATGGGACGACAGAGAAGGTGTTCATGATCCTGTCGGGGTACTCTTCACGGATCTTGGAGATGAGGAGGGTTCCCATTCCAGAGCCGGTGCCACCACCCAGGGAGTGGGTGAGCTGGAAGCCCTGAAGGCAGTCACAGCTCTCAGCCTCCTTGCGGACGACATCAAGGACGGAGTCTACGAGCTCAGCGCCCTCTGTGTAATGTCCCTTGGCCCAGTTGTTGCCGGCACCAGACTGTCCAAAGACAAAGTTGTCTGGGCGGAACACCTGTCCGAATGGGCCAGAGCGCACAGAGTCCATGGTGCCTGGCTCAAGATCAACAAGAACAGCACGGGGTACATACTTGCCTCCTGTGGCCTCATTGTAGTAGACGTTGATCCTCTCCAGCTGGAGGTCAGAGTCGCCGTGGTATGTGCCGGTGGGGTCGATGCCGTGCTCGTCAGAGATCACTTCCCAGAACTTAGCGCCGATCTGGTTACCGCACTGGCCGGCCTGGATGTGGACGATTTCCCTCATGTTGACGGGTTTGTGTTTTACTGCTGTGTAACGGAGGTGTGCGTGCTAGCTGTGCGCTGCTGTGAGTACCGTCTGACCACCGGTCACCCGCCACCTTTATACTCCCGGCCCGGCCCGTTGCTACGACCAACAAAACGTCCGACTCCCGGCAACCCAGCGCCCTCCGCACCTGTAGAAAGTTAGGCCAAAGTAATCCGAGTTAAGTTTTCACACCACCACGCGCGGCGTTCAGCGTACCTGTCATAACCAACTTCGACATTCAATCCTTGACGCTTATTGCATTTTCTCCCCGCTATCTAAGCTTAGGTATTGATTCGGAATGCACTTACTTTTTTAAAGTATCAGGTATACGCAAAACAAATCCTAGTACGTAACCCAATAAATGTGGTGTATGCCACTTTTCATAAATGTTTCCTAGGATGGCGATACTTGTGATCCTTGCCTTTTAAACCAAACTATACTTTAAAAAAAAAAGATTTTATTCAATAATAACCTTCAGGGTTTCCCCTGGTTTTTCACAAAATAAATTGCAAGGTTTCTACAGAAAGATAGCGGAGGGTCAAAATACCAAATTTAAAAATGCTTTGCTAAAGTATTAATTTTACTTACGCCAGAAATGCGTAATGCAGGTGAACACATACGTTTTAACCGGATCGTAAATTATAAGTTACATCCCATTTGAATCGAGAGGGCAAATCTACATCATTTTATTCATGTTTTCATGCATTCATGTTTCAATTTTAAAGATTTATGAAAAGTATCATTTACTATGAGCGGCAAACACGGAGCTCATTTCTTTGGCCTTCGTTTCTCAGGTGTCGGAAGCCTACCAACCGGCCAACCCGATATTCCTATTACATAATACGCCTTGACAAGCGGCGAGAAGGAACGAACTAGGCCTTATAGCCCATCATAACGTATTTGTTAACATTAACTAGATCGATATATTCATGCCAACTTATATATCCTACATTTTATATGTAGTCTAAAATATATAAGCATAGATACTTGATTTAACACATGCAAGATATCAATATCATAATCAATTCGAACTTCACGATCTGAGATATACATGTACATTTTGATTAATGTAGTAGGTAGATCTAGCCGGGTGGGGGTTAATTGGGCTGGTATGGGGGTATAGACTGTCATCATACTATTGTGTTACATATTTCTTATTCTTAATAGGTCAGCTCTCAGTCGCCATCAGCTGTCATCTTTATATCTTTATATCCTTCTATGTTCTAGAAACTCTCTGTAACTGTCATTTTACCCCAAAATTACATTATAGGCAACTCATTGAGCCCATTCTGGACATTCGGGACAGTCATGATAAAAATTTAATATTGCGATAGGGCTGGTCTAGCTAACACGTTACGGTGAACAGAGTCCTTAACAATTTAGCTATTCGTATAATGATGTCTGAGGTCAATTCAATCTATATACCTTTGAAGAAAATCCTTATCAAGATTGCACCATATCCTCTTAGATGACACTCCTTGAGACATGTGTTTTTTTAAAGAGTGAGTGATTCGGCTTGTCACAAAAACATATTCAATTTACATGTACCCTGGTTTTTATTCGACACTGAAATAGGTGGCTCATTTCTTCAGAAACACGACTGTGCGTTTTCAGACCATCCATTTTAACCGTTCTTTTAAACTTTTAGATAGATTACACGATTATATAACATTATTAAACGATGTTGATTGTAGGATTGGATGTATTGTCATCATAGTTTTATTGATTAATTTATTGACAAGGGCACTCAATTTGACTCTTAAGAGTTAAAGAAAACCCGATTTCCAAATTATGTTAATGTTGTCAGAATAATTTCAGAGTTGGGAGTGACATTTTATTTTCATTTTCAATACACAAGTAGGCCCACTTGATCCATATTCAAACATGTGGCACAAAAGAATACAGTCTTTTAAGCAACGGTGAAAGTTTCTGAAATACAAATTATTAAGTTTCTAAGTTTCCTACACATTTCTTATTAAAATATTGGGAGCTGGGACAATATTGCGGATTGCAGACCTAGAAATGTGACCTGGATTGGCCCTGAGCCAGCGGCAAAGCTAATCCCCAGTCGGCAGTATTCGTTTCACTCTGGTGAACGGGTAGGGGGGTCGGGGGGTGGAGCTTGGCACCGGTTTCTAGGGACCTGAGTCGTCGTGGTGGAGGGTGGGGGGGATTTAGAAACTGCTTAGTAGATTACTAAGAGGGAGAGGGGGTAGGTGGAAATGAAGGGCGATGTGGGGAGGGCTGAGCTCAGTAAATTTGAACCCAAAGAGTCGATGAGTAACACTACGTGTGATGAGGGGTTACTTCCCACTAAGACCCCAGACCGCACCAGGACGTCCCTTGATTATCTAATACTTATTCTGTGGGTCCAGATTGTTGATTAATGATTTCTTAGGTGCTGATGATAGGCCCATATTTTAAAGCGTTTTCGAGATTGATCTAGAAAAGCATTATTCTTTTAGGTTACATAATTGAAGTTATATTATTTGAAGATGTCATTGGCATTCTGACAATTCCAAATGAATTGACTAACTTGCTTGGCGAGTTTTTAGATTTTTTTAGGTAATGTATAAAAGTAAGACTACTTTTTTATTCATATTGCTTTTCGATGACAAATATACAATAAATTCATACACGACGAATAAAATACAATGCCACTGATTTAAAGATTTCATTGTAAGACGGTCCCATTTAATGTCTCTCTTTTTTGTTTATCATAAAAAATGAAATGTTGGTGTTAAAGCCTACATCATTGACATTTCTACAAATTGTCATAAACAATATCCAATTGCACCCCCCCCCCCTTCCGAACCTTCACAGCTTTGGTTTTGGTGCTTGCAAAACAAGCCTAGACGGGTGCAAGAGTGCAACAAATCCTGAGCTCGGCGAAGAGGACTAACGGGGTGGTGGGCGGCCGGCCGGCCCGTGAAAGCTGTCTACTAGGGCTGTCTAACGGGGCTTTCTACCTGCCTGGGCGAGGCTGGCCCAGACCAATAAAGTACACAGGCACCAATCGGAGCAAAATGAAGTGGGTCCGAGCACGTGTTGCCGCAAATACCGCCCACCAGCCGTGTACAAACACTTTCTACTTAGAGCGGTCAGCTTTAGCTTGTCGCAGTTTGAGATGACTGTGGTGTGTGAAAAACATTATGCATTGACCTATTGGCTGATCATTTTATATACATTATGATATACATAATAATGTTATACCTAAAATTGTTGAATCTACACCAAACCCCACGACAGACTGTGGGTGACATGATTTTAATAATCAGTCATTGAATCGTGGCGAATTAACTGGTTTCGCCGTGTTACTGCTTTCATCAGGATTGTATGTCATATATATGACATGAATGTCTTGATACAAATATTCACATTACTGTACAGAATTTTGTTGATCACTAACATCGTAATCTTTATCCTTATCGTGCTTTTTAAATTGTCTCAGCTATAGTGCTTGTCCGATAAAAGTGAACATAGCACGTTCAATGATTGCAGATGACCTATTCATTTTTCCCTACATGTATACGTGACAATATTGGTATAATTCTATTGATTTCCTTGAAATCAATAGGCCTATTGGTCAAGTTAAGACCATATATATGTCCACGAGATTGTAAAATGGGAAATTTTCCATGAACATGTGTTTTCCGATAGTTAAAATTTCATTCAAAAGTTAACATCACCGAACTGATGGGGATCTAAATCGCTGTATCTAAGAAATGTCCGTGACACTTTGTTGAATTTAAGAAAATTATTGATTGTGCAGCCGTGCCATATTAAGGGTCTAGGCTCATCCTGATTACGTATAACATATTGACCTGTCATCTTTTCAGAAAGTATTTGTCGGCAATATCATTCTATGGACTGTATTCAATTAAATATGACGAATAAGACAATTGCGAAGAATGCACAACAGGTTATAATGCAAATAAAGTTAAGAATAGTTTACTTTTAATGTCGATAAGAGTGTACAACCTGTCACAAGCGACAGTGGAAAGTCATATCAGTTTAGCTGTAGACTGACGTTATAAACACACGCTTAATCATATTTCATGTATGTTGAAGGGTCATTGGCTGAAACATAGGTTGTTTACTGTGCGCCAACAAAATTTAATGCTAACTGTTGTCTACAGCCTAGGTAGAATCACTGGACATTGATTAAGTAACAGCTTGTCATGTATACGGTTAGACACCTAATGTGACATCACACATACCAGACATCGGATTGGAATCTAATCTGCTTCAGACCCCTTCAGTCTGGCAACAACCTAACGTTTCTGATCAGATGTCTCATTAAAGAAGCCCAATACTTCAATACTATCTTCCGGTCATACATGTATTCCTTGATTAGCAAGTATAAGTAGCAAGTATACGTAGTTCCATAAGTAATACTTTTGGAACGGCTATTAATGCTTGAAACCTTGATGCTGATCTCAGCTAAGGATGAGCATGATGAGTGCATTATATGTTTCTTGAATAATTACTTGACTGTCTTGCTGTACATTATATCATATGTGCTGTTTATACAATTTCACCTATACGGAAGATCACATGTGAGCTGGTTTAGGACAAGTACATGAGTACTTGCTATATTGGAAAGTTGTGCTATAAAACTTTAACGATTTCTCCCATTTGATTGTAACAATTACCATTGTGACAATAACGTAATGCACAATTACTTCTGCCCTATCTATGAGACACACAACTCATATATTCCACTGAATGTTCATACCTCATACGAAAACTATCTGTATTATGTCACCTCTACATCGGTTAAAGCATCGTAAATAGTTCCGACAATGAAAACCTATATTCCTTTCATGACAGACACCTTATGATTGAATAGAACTTTTTTAAAAATTAATTTTCTTTTATTAGTAGTTTACCTAAGAACATGCTGAAACATGTACTAAATGTATGTATCATAATTATTGTTACATAAAGGATTTTGGCTGGCTCCAACTCACTATGAGTGAAAACAAGAACCAAACCTTTGTAAATCAAATGCAGCACATTAGCTGTTAACAGTAACTACCCGGCCAATATAATTCTTTCCCCGAAGAAGCATTTTAAGAACAATAGGGGCCTATTAATTTCCTCTTCCCTTCTGTTCTACGAATATCAACTTCCACAGTCATGAATAATTTGAATCAATGTACTTGATAAGTCATCTTCTACTGGTAGAAGAAATGAATGGAAATGTTTCACGAAATAGCAGTCCATGCAAACTAAAGAAAAGAATCGTAATCCCTTTAAGTGTTGTGGTAAGTTGACCAACGAATGGCAGCCATTGAAATCAGATCCATGGGGGGCCGTATCCAAAGTTCTTGTTGGTAAACGATTTATAACTGTAGACACCATACAACCATTTCACTGTGTAGATAGACCGTGGGATGTGGACATGCTGGGGATTATTAGTGTAAGGTATACACGGTCCAGTATTAAGCTCAAGGGCATTTGCAATGCCCTATTATAAATACAACCCAGGGTTTTCCAAAATATTGGATTAAATAAATGTGCTAATGAGGTTGTCGAAACTATCCTGTTACTCCAGCTATCTATAACCGCTGGAAGATCACATTGCAATGCACTTTATCTATCATGAAATACTCTTATTGAATCTTTGAAGGAAGATATGCAGGGTTGCAAAATGTATGATTTAGACCATCTATCTCCTAAGTGAATCTGAAAGAATATTTAAACAGATTATGATGCATCATTGTCATCAATTACTTAGTATACATTCATTTGTATATTATGTAGCACCTGTTGCCATACTTTTGGAGATAAGAAAATGTCTATAGTTCTGTCTTTGACAGAATATCAATGCTATATCGATCTACTGATAGTGAAATATTCTCTCATCGGTACTGCCCTGAATCTCATTATCATGTCGCATTACATCTGTTGATACCAAGTATTGGTGTTGTAGGGGGGGGGGTCTACCTTGATTTAGGGCTATGAGGGGAAACTAATGTCATTTGCATTGGTGTTGTTGCGGAGGGGCTATCTTGATTGGGGGGAGCTAACTTGATTTGTTGCTGTTGTCGAAAAGCTACCTTGATTTAAGACAGTGGGGGAATATTGATTCTTAGCTATCTTGATTCAGGGCTGTGTGAACATAGGGTTTTGAATTTGTAATTATTAGTGGGAGGATATGCCGGTCCTAAACTTAGGTATGACAGCTGTATGGAAAAGCTACCTTGATTTAGGGATGTCTCGAGAAGCTACATTGACTCATAATTTGGTAACCATGTAGTGATGATGAACATATAGCTAACAAATGCATAAAAAACTCATAATTCTAAACTATGAGAATTGTTGGTTAAGATTAAGGAACATTGTTTTAAAGGAAGCCAAAACCAATATAATTGACAAAATTTTCAAAACTGAGGTGAGTATAGAAATATGTTATATGAGTCTAGTAAAGGTCAGTGCTAAAGTATTAACTGTGAAAACTAGCTCAAACTAAAGTAGAATTCCACAAGAGATGGTTATATTTCCATTTGTTTGTAAACAAACCCCATTTAAGCGGATCCACATTAATTTATTTGAGCAAGAAAAATGTGTTTTTAGTGGTTTTCTACCATATCTCATGGTTTAGATTTAACATAAGCCAGAAATAGGCTCAAGGAATGGATTCCCATGACTATCTGAGTTTGGAAAATTTTGTTGAATTTATTGGTTTTGGATCCCTTTAAGTTAATGTGTAAAAAAAATGTTCTAAATGCTTCCAAACTGTAACTAATAATGAGCATAAATCTATCACCGATATTGCGACTATTTCATTATAGGAGATGTGGCATAGCATCTATAGGTCTAGTGTTCAAGTATATTGTATACATCATTTCATTTTCTAAAATTAAAATGAACATTCCAACTCTCCATTTTCTCTGATTTTTCCAACAATGTATGGTACTTCTGTGAAAAACAACAACAACAAGCTAAGCTTTCAGTCCATTCTACTCATGCAATATTAATAGCCCTCCACTCTGTGTGTTCCAGGGGGAGATGCCGACGCTGAAGCTGATGTACTTTAACGGGCGGGGGCGGGCGGAGGTGGCCCGCCTCATCCTGGCCCACAGCGGGATGGCCTACGAGGACGTCCGCTACGAGAAGGAGCAGTGGGCAGCCGTCAAACCCAGTAAGTCAGAGCCTGAGAATAAACCAGGCTGGATAGGGAATGATGAGAAATCTAGAAATGTTTTTGTTTTGAACGGGATGTGTTGTTTTTGTGCTAAATTAATTAATCCCATGGCAAAACAAGGTTGGTCCTCTATTTTTTCCCCTCAAAATTGCCTGGTTTTACGGTATCCTTGTTTATGAAAGTTTGTCCCAACCAAACATGGGTGGGAGGGTACTGACCTCCCCCCATCCCCCGACCTGTCTAGGCTCGAACATGGTCAAGGTAGCGCCAAACAAACTATACATGAGATACACCCCTTCTCCCCCGAACTCAAACAACTATCTATACATACATCTCCCCAATACTACATACCTTGGTTCAGAATAAGTTGGGGGTGACAAGAACTTTTTATCATTATAGAATATTGACTGTGTTCAAGTTCCAGTCAGACTAATTTACTGTAGAATCTATTTCATAATATTATACATCTCGTATCAAATTATGCGATATTATAACCGGTCTATTTAGCCCACTTGATAAACAAAATTATATCATACAGAAGCGTTGGGAGCTGACAATAATCAAACTAAATATTATAGCCTAGTTAATATAATACTGCTCTGTGGTATATAAAATAGACGTGTAAAAGCAACCGGCGCAACACAGTTATACCGCCTCCCTCAGCGTACCCTGCGGCCCCTGCTGACTTTGGTTTTTTCCGTCCCCCTGAGCCTAGTCGTAATCCTGCCTACTCACCGTCTCCCTTAATCCCCTAACCCCACAGGCACCATTTTCTCAAGACAAAACGGATTAACAAGGAAATTATCCACGCCACGACAAAAGCCGCCCGCCCTAAATAATTCATTCACGGGCCTATCCTTGGTGTTTATTCCCTCTCTACTTTTAACTAAAAGAGACTGAACATGTTTACGACACCTAGCTTTGGTTGGTGTCTGTTAAAATGTTCTTATCCTCCTCGCTACGTGTTTGCTAATATGATTAGTTGAGAATAGAAATAAATTAGGAACGGGTAGAGCTTAGATATTAATAGAAACAGTAAAGTTGCAGAGCTCCGGTGAAGGAAAGTATGGCTGATATCCGTTCTGAACATGTTATAGTTTTAATGTATTACATTGCACATAAATAAATTCCTATTGCATGTATTCAGGTATATAAACTACATGTACCATCACAGTTTCACAGAAAACTATAGAAGTCACCCTATCCATGCGTTTACCATTCGCATGTACAAAATCATTGCCATGTGCACAATAGATTCATATAATATGCAGGCATGGTCTATTGATGCTAATCTACGTGTATAACATGATAGGTATGGTAAAAAGACGTTGAGAGTATGAACATACAGATACTTTATACAGATAACGGATATTCATGATCAACGGTCATCTTTTACAAACATTGTAATTTACTCCATACTAACAAACGAAATGTAAGATTATGTAATTAATCAATGAATGATGCGCGGATGGAGTGGCATCATAGCCTGGTTGAATTCGTTTTAAAACCATGCTACTGTGAACGAGTCACGTATTACTAGTCTACTCTTATTTTCTCCTGTCTATAATAACCTATTATTCGTGGACTCTCAGCCCACTGCAGCTAAGGATCTATATTGGGTGAATGATGTGTATGTCCGGGTTTAGGCCTAGGCCTGGGTTCAAAGACGTGTACTGACTGATCTTTAGCTGTGTTTGTCCAGCGGTCTCCTGGTGTGTATTTCTCCGTTGACGACCAATATAAGGGTCACACAACAAACACCTCAACATGTAGACCCACAACCCTTAGACCAATTCACAATACAAACACTAAAGTTCTTAGCGGGCAATAGGGGAATCAGAGGCTTTTTTCCATGTACTTTTTGTTGTCATAATTTTATTTCTGTTTCTCCTATTGTAGCAGCTGGTGCCGGGGTCTGGCACTATGAAAATATCAAATATTTTCATGAAAATATTGAATATTTTTATATTGTCAATCCCCAGCATCAAAACGTTACATTAATTTTGTTGTTTAATCTGTTCATTTAATTTTCGTTTGAATGAACAAATCAAGCAGGAAACATAGAATATTGGATATTAAAAACTAATTTAACAAATAAAAATACTTCTTCCCGGGGGCCTTGTTTTTCACTCAAAATGTATGCATGCAATGAAACATTGGTATCCTCAGTAAATCATCATCAATAGATGAAAGACCTGAGACATGTTATGGCTAATGGTAAGGTATGTCTGGTAGATACTTCACTTGCACCCATGCATTCTGTTCGGAATATTCAATGATTAATTACTGCTGGTTATAGGAGCCAAACGGTTTCATAATACTTCCCCAACGGCAAAATTGGCTCACTATATTTCATTTAGATAGTTTGAACATAGTAACCAGGTAACGTGATGAAAAAGAAATAGTCCTAACGAATATCTATAGGCCTATCATTATTAGAACTTATGGGCCTGACCAGTCTTGAACAAAGGAGCCATACACAGCTGATGAGTATTATGAATAGTTTTAAATACTGACAAATAAGAAAAGTCCCTTGCAATTAAAGATTGCAAGGCTCCGTCTTGAACTAACGCAAGCATACACGAAGTCTGTTTTACTTAGAACCTTCATTATTGAATGAGCTTAGGATTGATACTCAAAATCTTCAGAATACAAGCTTAAATAATTTGTCCAGATAATGTATTAAAAATATGTTGATCTGTTACATTAATTACCTTGACGTACAAAACATTTAGCGCTGTCATAAAAGCAATGAGTAGCCTGCCATATAATTATCGTAATGTACTAATATAGGCTGAAATACTGCAATGACAATGGTTATTGTTGCAAATAATTATGTTTATATAAAACATCTGAAAATCGTCTGAAAACCAGTGGAAATATGAAGATTATAATGAATATACACAAAACGATTGCATAAATTAAATCAGGTGTTGTATTATTTTCAAGCCATTCTAACTGAACAACGTTTCCCGTATCCTTAATACGTTCTAACATGTAGTCCATGTTCCACGCCAGAGCATGTTGATTGCTAACATACTACTCTCTGTCTGCAGCGACACCCTTCGGCCAACTGCCCCTACTACAAGTGGATGACGAGATGATATGTCAGAGTATGGCCATCTACCGGTATCTGGGAAAACTAACAGGTAGGTAATCAGATAATCAGAAATAAGCAATGGGGACTTTGAATAATTCAAAATGAAAACTAAAAAAAACCCAAAGAATAATTCAAAAATGTAGACGTAGATCATGGATTTTGATGTACAATATATCCTAAGATGCAAGTGCTTTGATCAATCTGATTTTTCAACAGTGGACTCTCATTCCCCATTCATTTGTTGGAATTAGTTCTATATTCAGTTCATTTGGTAGCGTCTCTCATATAAAACAAATGACATGCATATCTATGATAGGAGGAATAATTCATATAATATATTCATGGTACGACAGACGTCCTAGAGCTATTGCTTATCTGATATATGATTATATGTGCCATTAAGAGATGGTTTTTATGATTTTTCCGAGCACCCACGTGCCTTCAGAGAGGTCGGTTTTACATAACAAATACAAATACTACTGTGAATTGTTATCATAACCATATATTTCATGGTAATAAGTTACATTTACGATTAGTATACCAATATCACTTACTATGAAATATTCATTGCAGTTGAGATATAAACAAAAACCATCGTCTTATTTATCTCTAGGCCTATGAATCAACTTTGCAAGCATGCACGTCAGACGAATAATCAGATAATGCCTATACATAATTATTATCCCTAATGATCCATAGAGCTAAAACAGTTTCATAATCTATAACAAAAACACACACGACTATTTTTGTTGTTGTTTCAGTATTATGTAGTTTAGCCAAATAGTATCTATCTGTCTATGCTAATGCCTTTCTATGCACGTATCATTCATTTACTCCTCCCTGGTAGGACTGGCCGGTCAGACTGACCTAGAGGCCACCAAGGTGGACATGGTGGCTGACTGCTGTGAGGACATCGTCAAACCTCTCATTGACATCTTCATGGAGAAGTCCGAGACGGCTAAAGTAAGCATTACCAAATCTGTTTATATTAAATAGGTCCAGAACAAGCCGTGACTTATTTGCTTTAGTAAAATGCCCACCACTCACTCTTTTCTAGTCTGCATTTTCTGACCATTCAATTTCATTGAAATAGCACATAACATTGTCCTATATGTACTAGGCTGTGCTAATTTACAACATGTTGCACACAGGCTAATAGTAAGGGGGCATGGTCTAGTGAATATCCATAATGAACACTGAAGTTTTGAGGTGTAATGCACAAGCGGCCATATTAGCAGGAACCCCCACTATATAAACTATCTATTGTAGTTTAATCAAATCTTAGGAGGGAGAATTTTAATGCAATGTCCTTTATACTGTGAAGGTTTGATATAGAGAGTTTTCTACATGGATGTGTATTGTAGGAAACTTGTGTGACTTTCAATGTAAATCAAAACATCGATAGTTAAGGTATATATAGGTCTACCTGATGTACGATGGAGGGAGCCATATGGCTGTACAATTGCAGAGGTGGAGGGAGGAGGAGCATGCATTTAGATTTGTAAAAGCATACACTGGTAGGCCTATATCCATATAATAATCATTTGATATGATTGATGTCATACACCTCAAATATCGATATCATCTTTTTTTGAAAAAAAACTAAAACAAACAAACAAACAAAAAAAACAACGTTGCCGGTCAGTATTTCGACGAAATTGGATGGTCATATATTTTCTCTACTCGAATCCAATTATAGTCATGATTTAGTCAACCACATTTATTATGAAAACAACTGTGTAAAACTAACAGCCTATGAACTCCATGTCTTTCAGCTGTTTTCCACGTTAGCACATATCTCACATGGCAAGTAGGCAATAGATCACTAGTAGCATGACACCATGCCTGTCCGATTCCATACATATTTTTGTATCTATTTACATGTATTCATTCAAACATATCTTTGACTTTTTCTTGAGTGGAAAGAACGTGTCTTCAATTTTCATATATGTGGACCTTTCCCAAAATGCTTCCTATCACGCATGGACAAAAATAAATTATGTGTATCTACAATGTACACTTGTATCGAAAACATTCTCTTCATATTTTTGTACAATATTTCCCCTTCACATTCTATACTCCATGATTTTTTTCATTCTTACATTCTCTCATTTTGGTAAACAGTTCTGCACTAAATATGTATCAGCTACCCAACATGCCAATGTCCATGTAATTTTCTCATTTTTATGATTAGATTTTCCCAGTTGCCGGTGCCGTTACGGTGATGTTTGTTGCCTGTGGTGGAAACTGTCATGACACCAGTCATTCTCTAATGTCTTGTTTCTAATAACCTCCCATGTTCAAATACACCATCCTGTTTTGTACCATTGACAACTGCTACAAATAACCTCTTTCTTTATGACAGGTTATGAAACGGGAGAGCTACATATCTCAGCAGTTGCCTGCCGTACTTAGCAAACTGGAGACACTACTGAAGGCCAACAAAGGGGGTGATGGCTACTTCATCGGCGATTCGGTAAGTCGGGTGCCAGAACATTAAGTAGATTGGGCTATCTGAGACTTGTTGTTACCCTGATGCTGATGATCCACGACGCGATGTTGGACCGATCATGTACCGATTTTAGTAATCAGTTTAACAAATATTGTTCATTCTTGTAAAATAAATTAATGCACTGACAATTCTCGGATTCGGGACCCCCTCGTTGCTAG
Organism: Lepidonotus clava; assembly: GCA_936440205.1. NCBI lineage: Eukaryota > Metazoa > Annelida > Polychaeta > Phyllodocida > Polynoidae > Lepidonotus > Lepidonotus clava. Next base: position 31,460,932 of record OW387135.1, read on the forward strand.
GCTCCAATCCTTATCTCCGCCATTTTGTTTGGTGACAACAAGTCCTTAGCAACCACTGATAAGGATAGGGGCTGGAAGGCGGGATATATTCATGCAGTGAAAAAAACAACTTATTAAAATCATTTAACTTTAAGAAATTACAATACATTCTTGGATATGAAATGAAGGACATATATTAATAAGGAAATGACAGCATACTTAGATAATTCACAATGTTGAAAAAACACTTCCTTAAGCATTAAGTCTATGGGGTTGTATTCACCAACATTCACACCTTACTGCAGCGCCACTTACAGCAAATACCCGAATATCCGAATCCGAGAATTGCAAGTTTCCATCCACATTCATACACAATCTATCAACATGGAGGCCCTATTCACCTGTACCAAAGTGTACATTCATTTTGCTTAGCAAAATATGTGGGCAGTATGGGGCTCGAACCCACGACATTCGCGTTATTAGCACGACGCTCTAACCAACTGAGCTAACCGGCCATCTGAATGTTAACCCTTTCACTGCCAGATATATCACAATGTAACTGATATTTACTGAAATATTGCACAAAATACAAAAATTAGTGCATAAATTCCCTAAAACTCAAATTTAGTTTAGATTCTTCAGATGAACAGCTTTTTTCAAAATTTTTGATACAAACGTTCCAAATGTTGGCACTGTGCCAATAAGGCAAATTTCTTGCGTGGAGTAATTGTTCGTACTATCGTAATTTGAAGGTTACCATGGTAACCGATAATTCATGAAATAACTATGACACTTTTAAAAAAAGTAACATGAAAATATCATCTTTTTTGTGCAAAAGACAGTTTGTGATTATCATAAATGAAAGAAAAGTTAGAGCAAATTATAAATCATGTCATTTACATAAAATCACCCATTTTTCATGATTTTTAATTAGTATGGCAAATTCAAATGTAAATACATTATTTATGGTTTCTCGAATTGCAATTCTAACATTTTTGGGTGACTTGATAGTCCGATGTTCAAATACCTGTATCTCTGGTTCTAATTGGAATATCTGAAAAATTCTTTCAGATTCTGAAACCATAATTTGCATTCTTTCAATGGTGTTCCTATGGGATTTTACTATAGGGCCCCATATGAGGCCTCTGGCAGTGTAAGGGTTAAAATATATGTGATAAAAAATCCAGTAAAATACCATAATTATAAAACTGATCAACATGATATAGATTTACGTACATAACGGCCTAAACTCTGCTGTCCACTTCATATATCCCAATAAAGTAACATAAAAACTAAAATATCTGACATTATGCAATCTTTATTTTAGATCCTATCATATTGAGCAAAGAGATGATATTTCCTGCTACAGTACGATAATGCTAACAGTGGGTGGAAATGTGAAATAGTTTGGAATCTTAATTGTAAATGAAAGTTCTGTTGTTTTATGTGTAGGGCTAATACCACAACATTAGTATTACATTATTATATTAAACACCAAATTCTCCCTAATTCCAGCTGACATGGGCTGACATCAAATTCTACCACGACGTGACGGCGCCTAAGACGATGGGTATCAACGTGAGGATAGACGACAAGTACCCCAAGCTGGCCGCTCTCCGGGAGAGGGTGGAGGCCCTGCCCAACATCAGCGCCTGGCTAGAGAAGCGCCCTCAAACGTCACACTAGGAGGCTGGCACCAACCCACCCAGCTACACTTGAGTCTCTTCTTGCCAGCTACAATTACTATTGAGGAAACTAATACCCCTATTACACATGCACAGCGCCAACTCTTTCACACTGTCAAATGGAGTCTTTGGAGCACGTGATATATGTACAGCGCGGTGGTGACGTTTGGAGATGGAAACATCCTTTGAAAGTGGAAATATAAAAAGGCAAGTTTTGTCTGGAGGAAGATGAGAGTGTTCAATCTTGGCATAAAAAGATCAAGTATGACCGTGGAACAACGATTTGACATGTGAAGGGTTGTGGAACTTTATGGTGTAGATAAGACAAAAGACCTGATTAATCAGCATGCATATAATATAGGAATATAATTTGATGAAGCGCATTCGAGTATATCTCGACACACGTGTTTGGGTGATATCTATAATGGTACTCTATTGTGACAAGTATCGATGCAAGATGGGATATCATACACCGGAAAGGCAACTTGAAGGTAGGCTGTGTTTGACAGTGTGAAAAGGCTGAACAACTCAAAACGCTTGTGGATCAGGCTCTTGCATTGCCGTTTATCGATAAAAGCTCTCATTGGAAAGAAAGGCAATTGGACCAATCCTACGCAGGACGTGCTATTTGGACAAATCGTGTGTATTGACCATCTCTCGATCAACCCTGGAGCAATGATTTTACACAAACATATTCCTCGGTGTTCTATAACTGTAGGATGTTGGTACGTTATTGCAGGTGTTATGTAGGCAATGTCCGTCTGTGGAAAACAAATCATTTTGGTATGATTTAACCGGATCCTTTTCTTCGGAACGTCCCTTGTATGTTCCTCTGCGGCTTTATGTACCTGGGGACCATTGTAAAAGGCAACTGTTGAAGTGTTCAGGCCAGTAGCTTTGTGGTATCCGCCTACGACAGAGAACCCCTCGGTCTGGTTTCCAGAACAATCTCTCAAGACAACCTGATTCATAGTTTACATCATGATTATGATATATAGAACAAGACCTAGCCAAGATCCTGCAGAGTTGTTTTTTTTTACTATAGACATAACAATACATGGTCACTATTGAAATGACTGATTATCTCAACTCTTAATTTTCAATGAATCTCAACTAATGCTTTTTTTTCTCGGAATTTGCATTAAGGTAATAACGGATATCACTATGATATGAAACAAACCGAATCTCACAGAACGTGATGTCATATCATTTATCTCGTATAATGTAAGAAAGCTTTGATTAGACAATAATCAATTATTTTATAACAAATAGAATGGTTATTGACCATTGGTCACATCACGAGGTTGTTCTATAAACTGGACCCAGTTGCACACTGCTCTCTGCTACTAGCAGTGTGTTTCGCCATATCATCACACCTTTCAATTGGTAATTTAAATCCCGTCAGATATAGCCCCAACCCGCCGAACAGACAAACATGGTTAGTTATAGCACCCATGTCTTTCCCAAATGTAATCCCTTGATTTGTGCTGTTGCTTTAGCCGCGACTTGCCAGAGTATATATTGGAGTACATGGACCACCTGTTGATTTAAGGTTTATGATTCAAACGGATTACTGATGACTGAGATACCTTCAACACGTTATCTATTGTACTGTTTCACGTGCGTTTGTACATCAATATTGTGCATATATGTGTAGGTACATCGCCTTATATCTAATATTTATTTGTTATACAGGTAGATGGAAAGAACTTGAATAAAATTCCCTTGTTATTACATTCCTACGTTGGTTTTCTGTTAACTCATTCAAACAGGTTAGCAGCTATCAGGCGGTAGTGAAGTTATGAAAGATACACTTCTTAGCCACCGCGCTGCCACCTGGTGTAATTTTGTGAATGTCTACATGATTGTCTGCTTTGTCGACTCTTGCTCAGAATATGTAGTGCACCAGTTATTTCTATGGGACTACATGCAGAGCAATAGTACTTGTTTTAAACAATGAATCTTGACCATTTTTGTTTAAAAGTTTATCTACCTTATAATGATCAAATTCTACAAAAATAGAACCTATGAATATAGTGAAGAACTATTTTATTCCTGGTCTGTAAAGTAAAACTAAAGCCCCATACCCAGCAGGCGATTTTACCATCACCGGGCGACGAGTGACTGGGAGAAACAGTGGTAAAATTGCCAGGCAATCACAATCGCCAGGCAATTCTCTGTCGGTATGATGCACATTCTGGGCGATGGGTGATGGACAACAGGATCACCGAGAAAATCGTCAGGAAAATCGTCAGGAAATTATCAAACTTGCGTGATATTCCAGTCGCTCGGCGACGACGACGATTGTCCTAGTCGTCCGTTGCCTGTCGTCACTAAAGTCGTTTAGTGGGTATGGCCCTTTAATCTTGAAAATGTACTTTAATTTGGATTAACTTTAAAATAACATAGCATATTTCATCACTCAAAGTTCAGGGAACCAATAATAATATTGAATGATATGATATGTGTCATATACCAGTATACCATCATGATAATTTATCAACCATTGAATCTCTAATCACCAACCATATGTTACCATCCAATAAAACCAGTTGATACACAGTGTATTTTATTATGACTCTAAATAATCAATAGCTGGGTCATACACAATGTAACATAACAATGTAATGTAATGTGAAGCACAAGTCTTTCTATATTTCACTAGAACTATTTCAATGGAAATAAGTTTCAATGTTTTCCTTTATTTGTTGGAAAACTAGCAAAGGCTAGCAAAACAAGTTTACTGGTACGACACAATAAATATTGATGTTTTTTCTGTGAAAGTGCATTGAGGCTGAAAGCTTTGCATGTTGCAATCGTGGAAGATTCTGTAACCACTCCTATCCTGTGCACTGGTATAAGAATCTGCCATGTCACTCTGAACCAGGATAGTTGTTCCTAATTTTTAACATGGACAGAAAAGTAATTCTCATAATAGACTCCACCCCCTGCGACGCAGTACTATAATGTCCCACATAGCTTTGCCATTAATTAAATCCAAGACTTCTTGGCTTTGAACAAATGCCTCCTGTTTCCTCTGTATACTGGTATATTATTATACTTAATTTGACAAATGACAATGATTGCATACACTTGACAGTAGGCCGTTTCCATTGAAAACACTTTCTAGGGCTTTCCATCAAGTTTGCCCTGTCATTATCATGGTACATAGCGTCCCCTTTTCTGAACCTGGATGCCAGCCAATCAGCGATGCACGGAGGGCGGCCGACCATACATAGACACTCTTGAAGGTGGTTATAAGTAGTGCAGTAGACGGACATTCTCCCCTCTCTCTTCAGACCCCCATCTAGAAACATAGGTAGGTGTTTTTGCATTGCATTTATATACAGATAGTGGCATGTTAAAGAAAAACAACACTCACGCACTCTTGGGTAAACTTATTTAGATTTGCTGCATTGTGCCAACTCTTCAGAGATGGGCAATGAAATACATAAACATGACATTGTATTTTTACCTAAACAGAGATTTTGTCTCAACAGGAAACTATTTATTTGTATCATGTAACACTCAACATTATCGTCTAGCTATTAACCCCCCCCTAAGGAATATTTTTAACCTACTAGTATCCCGATTAAAACTCGTTTTATTAGGTGTAACAATAGGAATATAGATTTTTACAATTCATGATCTAGGCAATAGCCATAATGCCAAGTAAAAGACACAACTCTGTCTCCTAGGTCAAGCTACAATTATGTTATAAAGATTGGTCCTGACTACTCTGAGTATACATTTAATCTGGTTAGCCCCAAAATGCGCCAAAACTAAAAATGTGCAAAACTGGCTACCCTACTCTACATACCCCAAGGCGAGCAGAAATGTAGCAAGCACGTTCTGCTCTACAGGTTATGGACACCCAGTATATCGCAGATTTCATACCAACATGGACATTGAGAAAATATATGAAATTAAAAAAAAGAATAGTAACTTAACAATACAAGGCACCATAATGTTTGCGAGAAAACATTTTATCACCTTACTAACCAAGTATTGAGTTACGAAATAAGTGTACATTTACTCAGGTTTTCTCAAACATTATTTCAATTGCTCTCTTAATCTTAATAAATGCCAATTGATTGTATCTCTTTAGAATAATTGTGAAATAAATATGGGTTAATTTATACTTAACATTCACTACTGAAAAATACTAATTTATGTTCAGAAAACAGAAAGGGGTTGATTTACAGGCCAAAGGTCGCCAATAACTACAGTTGTCTTCATTTGGCGACTCAAATCATGATATTATTATTTTTTTTCCTTTTGGCGACATTCTAGTAACATTGCCCAGTCGCTTCCATAGAGCAATGCGATCTAAATACTGGTTGCTCACAACCAATTCTGGTCTGTTAAATGACCAGAATTTCAATTGGATTGTGCAATGGGTACCACACATTCAGTACTGAATCAACTCTAGCCAATAATAATGACAATAATTAGTCATATAGGCCTAATCATATGAATTCTATATGTATATATTTAATATCGCTTGTTTTTTTGTAAATGCAAGTATACAGTGGCTGATTTAGAGGGATGGGGACCCCCCCCCCCTATATTTTGTCTTATATAACTCTAAAGAAGCCGACGGAAAATTTACATAAGGGTGTCCACCTTTTGAGAATCTCTGGATCCGCCCTTGATGTATACCTTATATAATATTGGCATACATGTACAAAATTAATAGGGGCTATCTAGGATTATCTACCAAGTCTGATTAATTATGTATCGACTATAGGGCAAGTCAGGGCTAGAATGCACTGTACCATGGTAGTTTATCTCTAATTTATCACATTGGGTATTTGAATATAGAAATGATGATAGAATATCAAAAGACATTGGTACTGTTATTCAAGGACGTACACGGGCCTATGAAGGCATACATGCGTATGTAGATCTATGCATGTATGTTTATACGTACTGTTTGTATATATCACTATGGTTTTATTTGGATATCCTCTGATATCAATATCATTTATGCGTAGACGTTGGTCCAAACTACAAGCACCCCCTCTCCTACCTAGACCTACGTGATATTTGCACAAACTTTACTGTGACTACAAGCCCCCACCTCCCCCCTGCGTGATATTCACACCTCCTGCCCCCATGCACCCACCACGACGTCCTCACACCTAAAGCGACCCATAATGGGGGCGGGGCCTAGTTAGGTTGGACGGCGTCCCATTTTATCATGGTTACATGCCCTGAGATGGTTTCCTTGCACTGTGGTACCAATAGTTGGTACCACTCTTAGTGAGAATCAGAGATGTACATCTGAGATGTTTCATAAGATTATTCAAACAGAATCATGTAACATTTTCTTACAATTTTCAGCTCCGGATTGATTGAAAGAAAGAAGTATTCTGTTAACCAAATGGCTTTCAAATTGCCAGTCACTTTTTTTCAGTATGAATTCACCAACCATAGTATGGTTTAAACCAGGATAGTTGTTCTTAATCAGAGTTTAAAAATGACGATCCCTACATGGTGCTATCGACATACGCGTCATTTACCATAGATATAGAATAAACTCTTTTTCTCTATATCTATGCATTTACCAAGAAGTCCATTTGATGACAAAGGAGGAATAGTTTACAAATTGAACTCTTTATAATGTAGATTAAAGGACTCAGAGAGACAAGCAGGATGCCCACCTACAAGTTGGTTTACTTTAATGCCCGCGGTGGGGCAGAGGTTTCGCGCTTCATCATGGCTTATGGGGACATCCCGTATGAAGACGTCCGCCTGGAGGGTGCCCAGTGGCAGGAGTTGAAGCCAAGTAAAACGTTCAATCCTTCTATATCAATGAGTAAAATGTTGTTAAAATTTGTGTATAATTATGTTAAAAATGATTTTATTTTTCCTTAGTTATTTTGTAACAATTAGAGGTAAAAATATGTTTCTAAGAAAAAACCTGAGCCTCGTCCCCCACAATATAATTATGTCAAAAATATTGTTGAAGTAATAAACCTCAACGTTTCTTTAATACATTTTGCAAGTACACAAAAGTGAAGTATGACAAAAGAAATTTGGTTTGTGATAACATATTTCTAAATACCTTTATATTTTTGTGATATTCAATTATATTTTAATGTTACATATACTTGTCAGTAGTACATAATTTTCGTGAACAAGTTGCTGCTCAACTCATACAAGACATGACTCCTAACCTAAAAAGCCAAAAGAAGCACAACTTATTATTCCTCGCCTATCACTTTCAGAGACACCCTATGGCGCACTCCCGGTTCTTGAGGTTGACGGGGAGATGATGTGTCAGAGTAAGACCATATCTCGGTATTTGGCCAAAAAAGCAGGTAATGCTACTCGTTATTGTTAGTAGAGGATATTAATTTTGACACCTTTCAATTCTGCATCATACATAACCTACTACTTGAAAAACAGTATTAACATTATTTTAAGAAACATTGTAACTGCTATCAATATCTATTAAATGGAAAATAAATATATAGTAAAATGTGACGTTTAAATAGGAAATGTACAGACACTACGCCATTAGGGGTGAAATAAAATACACAAGTAAAGAGTCTCAACTTGAATGGGGAACAAGGGTAGTAGAATGATAGGAAGACAGCTTATGACTTGGACAAGACTAGTGTTCTTTGTCATAAGCTTGAGCATCAATCTAGAACCTTTGAAACTTTCAAGAATAAATGTGAATAGCATATACGTTGTTATCAAAGATTTGTAAGAAAACAATAGTCTCTCATATTATAAATATTGTTCCTTTTGTTTTGGTTCCTATGGCAGGTTTGATGGGAGATTCGGACTTGGAAGCTGCCAAAGTTAACATGGTCGTTGAATGTGTCAATGACTTCCTGAAACCTCTGTTTTCCTACTTTTACGAGAAAAATGAAGATAGGAAGGTACCTGATCTCACTTCTTGACTATAAGTTTAGAACTGCGCAAATTAGTTATGGCTTTTCAAATATGCCTATGTTAGAGATCTATTATCAATGCATTTCTCAATTTGTGAGCTTTATAATGGAAACTTTGTTGTCCCATGCACTCGAAAATATCACCTATGAACTTCTAAATATTGTTTATTTATCATATTCATCATTGAAACATATTTTATACAATAATAAGTAAATTCAAAAATGATATTACGGTAACAAAGTTTCTGACTTGCATTCATCTATATTGCTGTGTGAATTTACAGAAGCAAACGGGTGAGAAGTTCAAGGCGACACTTTCAGATGAGCTCAAAAAACTGGAGAAATTAATTCCTGTCGGCAGCAACCACTTCGTGGGAAATAAGGTAAATGATTAAAGGCTATGTTCCACTATATGGTAATTGCTTGTGGCACCATGAAAAGACGCAAGCAAACTGCTGCAAACCTGCTTGCAGAAGGGTGCCGCAAGGTGGAATATAGTTTGCGCACCTGTTTGCAGCACCAAAATCGCCTAGTGCGTACGTATGGCCCTTAACATTGAATAGATTAAAGAATAATTGGATAATTATTTATCCGACAAAGAATAGGACGGGGCATGATTACAATCTTGATACTACACTTTTTGAAAATGTTATTGTTAACAATCTGAGTATTGAACAGGTTTACAATTTTAATTACCGTGGCCTGGTAATTGATCTCTAGCTAGATTATTATCAACATTGTATTAAGTTAATAAACCAAGTTTCAGATAAGATTAGACTTTTTAGAAGAGTAAGGCAATACATTGATGAGAAAGCTGCTGTGACTATTTTATAAATCAATGATACTTTGATTATACTGAATGTAGCTATGATCAAAATAAACAATAACATATTTATTATGTTAGCAGTCAATTACATGCATTACAGAATGATTGCTTGAGAATTATCTATGAACAATATAATTTGCCCTACCCAGAGCTTCTTCGAACCAATGTTATGCGTGAGAATGCAAAGCTTTTTGCCTTATGAAATAGAAAATATATTCAATTATGTACATATTATGCACATTCTCTATGTTGAGACCCAGGTATGATAGATGGAAAGCCTATTTATACTCGTGCATGAGGTGGTATTCTTTTGAAAACACCGAAAATAAAATCAAAAACATCATAAGAATGAGATGTACCGTGCGTATAATATCTGGAACTCACTGCCAATAGATATGAGAAACACCAGGGAAAAATATATGTTCCTGCCAAGATTGCGGTATGGTATTAACAACCCTTATGCTAATATTTGAAAATATATTGGCCTTGTAGTTTTGATCAATATACAATGATAATTTCATACTTTTTATCCATGTTCATATTTCATTAATGGTGTTCATCAAATGTGTTTTCACCAATTGTATCCAGGACCAATAAGACTATTGTACATAATATTATTACGAATTGAATTGAATAAGTTATAAGAAGAATTACCCCCCCCCCCCCAAAAAAAAAAAAAAAAAAAAAAAAAAAAAATAAATAAATTAAATAATAATAAAAAAAAAAATAAATAAATAAATAAATAAATAAATAAATAAATAAATAAATAAATAAATAATAAACTAAAAAACATTTAACATAGAAATATCTTTGTAAAATTACTTCAAATATGAGGAATAGACTATATTCGTAAAACATTAGAGGAATCCTAGGAAAAAAAGTGATATTCCAAATTTGTGATATTTAAGGGTTTAATAAGTTAATGCAGTTATCTACTAATACCTAATACATCACAAAAAGAGATTAATTTGCCACTAATTTGAGATTTTTTTAGTCCGTATACAAGATAATTCACCATATCTAATTTCAGTTTTTTGGTTAATTGTTTCTCAGATGACCTGGGCTGACCTCGAGACAAGCTATTACCTTGATATGCCAGGCATGGGAAACTTTACCATCAACTGGGAGGACGTCCCCAGGCTTAAAGCTCTTAAGGACAACGCGGAGTCACATCCTAAGATAGCTGAGTGGATTGCCAAACGTCCACAGACCGAGAGATAGACAGTAATATACAGAGTACACTACATGACAACAACCATATTGCCACTATGCCACTATGCCAGTGTGCTTGTTGTTTGTCATTGTGTTTAGAAGTTAAAAAGCTTATGGAACACGAAACAACTCAATTGCCCCCGTCATATGATCATGATGTGAAAATTATTCATAAAAGCTAACTGGGATGAAAACCTTTAGTTAAAAACATTCTTTAATTTGCGCTTCTGTCTAAGCACGAATAAAATAAAATAAGTGGATAACTGACTTCAACTCTATTCAAACACACGTCTTGATTATTTCACTTCCAACACAGGCTCAATTCTATTTTCATACCTTCGAAAATACCTCATTTATTATAAATGTTGTATGTTGTTGAAAGTAATAAATGACCCAAAAATATATGATCCGCGTGCAGTCATGTGTTTTATCTTATCAAAACAGAAAAATGTGTTCACAATACCACATTCTTCATTCATATTATAGTTTGAGTACACCTTGAACCTGAACGTCACTGAATGGTCAAGTAATAATTATTGGTTAATATCCCAAAATGTGTAGAAGTACTTGAATAAAAAATGGTATCGGTGATATTTTGATTTATTACCTTTAGTTTTAGTTGCCGACGAATAGGATTTCAGAAAGCACAGACGTTTTACACTAACGGAAATTACTGGTTTCAGGGACGGATCCAGAGATTTAAAAAAACAAAATTAAAAAAAGGTGGGGGCGCCCTTATGTAAAAATTTGAGGCGCCGAATTCATGGTATAGAATTTTGAATAAAAAAAATCTAAATTTGGCAAAAATTAGGGGGTGGGCGCCTCAGGCACCCCCCTCTACATCCGTCCCTGGGGTTAATGATTAGATATTTAATTTAATTTTCTATCTCAATTTTCTATCTCAACCATTTTATTTAGCCAAATCCTGTGTTATCAACCAGTGGATACCTGCCAAAAAGCAGCCGTATCAATGCTGCAGATTATTTCAGAAATTATCCTTGTTTTTCGAATGCACCATGGCCAATAGATCTGCCTTGTGATATAATCCGATATAGCTACATTCTAAGACCCCTATTACTCAATGTAAGGCCTTTCCACTTGTAGGCTTATTTGGAAAATGCAGAGCTGCACTAAAAATTAGGCAACATTTCAAAGTTTTTTTTCTTTTCCCCCCGAAAATTTTACAGAGCGTCCTCAAGAGGTCATCCTCTCAATAACTGTGCTGTCTGGCCTGCTGTTCTAGGCCAGCCAGGCATCCAAGGGTGGAAATAGGTCAAGCGTGAACATTCGTATTTTTCACAGGTTTATATATACAGGTGCAGTGGCCAGACCATCCCTTCACTCTCAGAACCCCCACCCTGAATCACTGGTAGGTACAATCTTTATCACTGGAATTCAACACTTACATAAACATAACATTATTATATACCATTTATGGACTAACCTGAGAGAGCGCATTTCACCTGTGTTGAATGATAATCTGGGTACACTTTATGGTACACATCTACTTTATGCATCATTTAAGTAGTACGTAATCTGGTTCTAGAAAATAGGAATTTGCTGGGAAGAATTGACAGTGACCAGTTATAAGATATTGGGATGATCATTCAAGTATTACAATGAAGGGGTGACAGATCACCGCTTCACCTTCACAAGTAGACTTTCACAACTTGAATTTGAGGTACCAGATCTACCGATGTAAGAATCGCTGAAACAACACCATTATTCAAAACCTCTCACCATTGAATATTGCAAAATGCTAAAACAGCCGAGATCCTATCAAAAAGTAGGCTGGTGGGCTCCCCGTGGAAAACAGAAAAACAGGATATATATTTGGGTTACTCGGTTGAACAGCATTATATTGTGCAGTGATTGATGGTTTCAGCAACATATCCAACCTGTAAAACCCTTGACAGACGATGCCAGATAGACTGCTTCTTACTGGTTCCTACCAGTTTACACCTCTTCAAGCTGGTTTGGGAATCCTTCCTTGACACACTACCAATGGAATGGGAATCCAAGAAGAATGATTATGTATACCCTCTACAGGATAACATCACAAAGAACACTCTGGTTGTTTATTACTGTCAACAAACGCATATTCTGGGGCTATATTAGGGGTATTATAAGAAGAGGAATATACGTAGAGTGTTAAAATGTCACGTCTTATCATTTTTGTTATTTAAAGGAACTTGCGAAGAGACGACCATGCCTTCATACAAGTTTAGTTATTTCAATGCCCGTGGCTTTGGCGAAGTACCCCGACTCATCATGGCTTATGGAGGCATCGAGTATGAAGACATACGTCTGGAAAGACCACAGTGGCAGGAATGGAAGCCAAGTAAAATCTTTATTGTCTCTGTTCTCATTTCGTAATGTAATTCTATGGATTTATTCTTTTCTCCTTGGCGATTTTCTGATGACAGTGATTTTCGACATAAATTTAACTCAATATGACATCAGTAATTTCTTTTTAAAAAATGTTCTTGACAATATATGTGAAACTGGGAGCAGTTGATGTTGTTTAATTTTTGAAATTCATACATTTCAAAGATCTTACTTTAAAATCATTAATCAGATTATACAGCTTAAAACACTGAGTTGATGATACATAATGTAGGTATACATAGACCTTGTGCAGACATGGTCACGTGATCACTTTTTGGTAATGAACATATGCCCATTATAACCATATAGCTATCTACAAATGCAACATTCAAAACTTCAAATGAAAAAGGTGGAGATCATTAATCCATGAATTTGTTTTGTGGACTTTTGTGTATAAATATGTGTTCTAAATGTTATAGAATTGGGAAAAACAATAATAATAAATTGACCACCAATACGGTGGCCAGCCATTTCGGCATATATGTGACGCCATCTATACAACTTCTTATAGAAACTCTTTCACTTTCAGAGACACCTTATGGGGTAATGCCCATCCTGGAGGTTGACGGGGAGATGATATGTCAGAGTAAAGCCATCAGTAGGTACCTGGCTCAAGAAACAGGTAAACAACCTCTCACAATACAGAACATGATTGTACCATTTGAATGCATTTGCCAGCTTACCAAAATAAACATACAAACTCTAGAGAGACATACAATGTGCTTAATTGGTATTTTCACCTACCAGTTTACAAATTATAGTAGGGTGCTGTGTATATTACCCACCCTGTAATGACTAAATGACACATAAGTATCAAAAGCTATGACATTCAGTTTACATGCCATATATCTATAAACAGGTTAACAGATAATGTTGCTATTTTACCGTCAGAAACAAAAAAGGTTCATTAGTCATCAGAAATGTGATGAGAATCACCCGAAGGTTTTCATTTTGTTTATTTACCATCAAGGTTTGATGGGAAGTTCAGCCTTGGAGGATGCGAAGATTTATATGGTTGTTGAGTGTATCACTGACTCCATGAAACCCCTCTTTGCTTACATATTTGAAGAAGACAAGGAAAGACAGGTAGACAATAACGTTTTAATATCCAGGGATTTCCCACAATAAAAATAATAAAAGATATATTGAAAAGACATTTGTAAGGTAGAATATCATAATCAGATATTTGTTATGTAAATGTTGCAACAAATAGGGGGAACCAACGTTGATGCTTTTAGTTAAAAATTCTGACCATTCTAGGAAAAATCGTATCTTTGATTGACTTAATCGATTTTATTACTTTCATGATCAACCTAAAGTTAACTTGTGGAATGGTGGGTTACCGACGTGGCAGCTAAGCTCACACGACCACAAATGACCTGCTGGGCCTTCTCAGGGCCTCACAGCCCCTCTCTGTTGGCTCTGGGCCAATCAGATTGCTTTTATTATAATTTGTTTTAAATTTTTTTTTCTGAAACTCAGAGACCTTGAGACAAGGGAGCAGTGCCCTATACTCACAAAATCTGCACCTAAGAGAAAATTATACACAAACCTAAAGTTAACTTGTTTATTTCTATGTACATTTCTTATACTTTCCTGAAACTATTAGAATATTGATACTGTTGAATAATAATAATTATACAGGGGCTGCAATGACTAAACAATGATTAATAAGGTAACCTTGATTTTTTATACACGCAAATTTCAGAAAGTACTTGGTGAAAAGTATAGGCCTACATTCCCTGCTGAAATGAAGAAACTGGAGAACCTCATCCCAGCTGATAGCAAGCACTTTGTGGGAAATAAGGTAGCTCATTACATGTAATTTCAACAAAAGAAGAACTTCTTTTGATCAAGCATTAATTCAGTATCATATCTATTTGTCTATTACAATGAAGAATGCTAGAACTTTCCATACATTTATGGTATATATATATGGATATTTCCTGATCAATTGTGTCAGATTTAATCTATTCAATTACTTATCTTCATTTCAAAAGCTAAAGCAAATTGTTAAATATATCATCCTTTTTTTTATAAAGTAGGTAGTTCTGATCTTATCACTGCAGGAGTTTTTATAATTTCAAAAATGTCTCTTCAGATGAGCTGGGCTGACATTGAGGCAAGCTACTACCTTACAATCCCTGGTATGGTGGAATTTGATATCAACTGGGAGGACGTCCCCAGGCTCAAGGCTCTTAAGGACAACGTGGATTCACATCCTAAGATAGCTGAGTGGATTGCCAAACGTCCACAAACCCTGAGATAGGATATAACTTTGGCAGAAAGAACATTTTATTTTTCATAATTGAGAACAATAATTGCCCCCAGAGAATATTCATAAAAACAAAATAAAACCTCAGTAGTATTCAAATTGAATTGAAAAATATATTATGAGAAGAAGCAAATTTGAATTGAAACACATGTGTTCCGTTACTAGTACTATTTGTTGCCCAATTTGGTATAATTATTACATTAATTGTGTGTAACAGTTTTTATTATGTTTATGACAGTAAACAACATGTTTAAAAAGAACTGTGTTGAATGTTTTTAGAGTTGAGTCACTGCTTTCAGTATCTTAGAAGCGTCTTGAAAGATCTTCTGTGCCAAAGTTAATTTGATTTTGTAGAGCAATGAAAAATCAGTTGCCATGCAGTCACGAGGCAATTTCAAATACATTTATTTCAAAGTATCAAATACATATGTTTAAAAGAACTTAGTAAAACTCTACTCTTTTATCAACCACATTTTAATTCATATTCACATCTGCATTCCCTAGCATGGTTTTTATTTCTGCCAAAAGATGGAGCTGCAAATTACTTTAGAAAAACAATAGTAATTAGCTCATTAATTTTACTGTGTTTTTCGTTTTCTAATGATTTCTATCGATATAATGCATATTACTAGCTTGGTCATCTTGTTCAAAGAACAAACATGCCGAGAAAAATTCTTTGTATGGATGCCCAGACCCGGGATCGAACCGGGGAACTTTAGATCTTCAGTCTAACGCTCTCCCAATTGAGCTATCTAGGCTTCCTGATGGCTCACAAATGGTACTCAGTTTTAGAACTAATTAACCCTACACTTAGGAAATAGTTTTGCACCAAAAAAAGGAATGAATAATTTTTCTGAAAGGTTATCATCTGTCAGGGCAATCAATCTTTTATCAGTTTCATGTCTTTGAACCATTTTAACACATATCTTTTTGTTCTGTTGTACCATGCTTATTTGTTGTGCTTTTCATTTCCTAATGATTTCTATCGATATAATGTGTATCACTAGATTGGTCATCTTGTTCAAAGGAACAAACATATTGAGAAAAATTCTATGTATGGATGCCCAGACCCGGGATCGAACCGGGGACCTTTAGATCTTCAGTCTAACGCTCTCCCAACTGAGCTATCTAGGCTTCCTGATGGCACACAAATGGTACTCAGTTTTAGAACTAATTAACTCTGCACTTAGGAAATTGGTTTGAGCCCCAAAAATGAAATGAATAATTGTTCTGAAAGGTTACCATCTGTCAGGGCAATCAATCTTTTATCAGTTTCATGTCTTTGACTCATTCTAACACATATCTTTTTGTTCTGTTGTACCATGCTTATTTGTTGTGCTTTTCATTTTCTAACGATTTCTATCGATATAATGCATGCAACTTGCTTTGTTATCTTGTTCAAAGAACAAAACATGCCGAGAAAAATTCTTTGTATGGATGCCCAGACCCGGGATCGAACCAGGGACCTTTAGATCTTCAGTCTAACACTCTCCCAACTGAGCTATCTAGGCTTCCTGATGGCTCACAAATGGTACTCAGTTTTAGAACTAATTAACTCTACACTTAGGAAATTGTTTTGGACCAAAAAAAGGAATGAATAATTGTTCTGAAAGGTTATCATCTGTCAGGGCAATCAATCTTTTATCAGTTTCATGTCTTTGAATCATTTTAACACATATCTTTTTGTTCTGTTGTACCATGCTTATTTGTTGTGCTTTTCATTTTCTAATGATTTCTATCGATATAATGTGTATCACTAGATTAGTCATCTTGTTCAAAGGAACAAACATATTGAGAAAAATTCTATGTATGGATGCCCAGGCCCGGGATCGAACCAGGGACCTTTAGATCTTGTATGCTGATTCATTACGCATTCCTGAGCATTTTATATGCATTACATTGTATTAGAGTTGTATTACAAAATATCTTTTAGGCAAAATGATGTATCTTTGCTTGTTTAACAATGTAAAGTGTTTTACAAGTTAATATAACCGAAAATACAATTTTTAAACACATCTGATGCTGAATTAAACAGCATTGTCATATCTTGCATCGTTTCATGATGCTGCACCAGTGTGAGAATCGTGGTCCGTCCCTAACCTGTGATGCAAGATAACAATACACCAGCGTTGCAGGATTTAGGAACAATGCAAGATATGCTCACGTTGCTAGTTTTAGTCTTGTCCCGAACCTGTTTAGATCTTCAGTCTAACGCTCTCCCAACTGAACTATCTAGGCTTCCTGATGGCACACAAATGGTACTCAGTTTTAGAACTAATTAACTCTACACTTAGGAAATTGGTTTGAGCCAAAAAAAAGAAATGAATAATTGTTCTGAAAGGTTACCATCTGTCAGGGCAATCAATCTTTTATCAGTTTCATGTCTTTGACTGATTCTAACACATATCTTTTTGTTCTGTTGTACCATGCTTATTTGTTGTGCTTTTCATTTTCTAATGATTTCTATCGATATAATGCATGCAACTAGCTTGGTCATGTCGTTCAAAGGAACAAACATGCCGAGAAAAATTCTTTGTATGGATGCCCAGACCCGGGATCGAATCGGGGACCTTTAGATCTTCAGTCTAACGCTCTCCCAACTGAGCTATCTAGGCTTCCTGATGGCTCACAAATGGTACTTAGTTTTAGAACTAATTAACCCTACACTTAGGAAATTGTTTTGCACCAAAAAAAGGAATGAATAATTTTTCTGAAAGGTTATCATCTGTCAGGGCAATCAATCTTTTATCAGTTTCATGTCTTTGAATCATATTAACACATATCTTTTTATTCTGTTGTACCATGCTTATTTGTTGTGCTTTTCATTTCCTAATGATTTCTATTGATATAATGCATATAACTAGCTTGGTCATGTTGTTCAAAGGAACAAACATATTGAGAAAAATTCTATGTATGGATGCCCAGACCCGGGATCGAACCAGGGACCTTTAGATCTTCAGTCTAACGCTCTCCCAACTGAGCTATCTAGGCTTCCTGATGGCACACAAATGGTACTCAGTTTTAGAACTAATTAACTCTACACTTAGGAAATTGTTTTGGACCAAAAAAAGGAATGAATAATTGTTCTGAAAGGTTATCATCTGTCAGGGCAATCAATCTTTTATCAGTTTCATGTCTTTGAACCATTTTAACACATATCTATTTGTTCTGTTGTACCATGCTTATTTGTTGTGCTTTTCATTTTCTAATGATTTCTATCAATATAATGTGTATCACTAGATTAGTCATCTTGTTCAAAGGAACAAACATATTGAGAAAAATTCTATGTATGGATGCCCAGACCCGGGATCGAACCAGGGACCTTTAGATCTTCAGTCTAACGCTCTCCCAACTGAGCTATCTAGGCTTCCTGATGGCACACAAATGGTACTCAGTTTTAGAACTAATTAACTCTGCACTTAGGAAATTGGTTTGAGCCCAAAAAAAGAAATGAATAATTGTTCTGAAAGGTTACCATATGTCAGGGCAATCAATCTATTATCAGTTTCATGTCTTTGACTCATTCTAGCACATATCTTTTTGTTCTGTTGTACCATGCTTATTTGTTGTGCTTTTCATTTTCTAATGATTTCTATCGATATAATGCATGCAACTAGCTTGGTCATCTTGTTCAAAAGAACAAACATGCCGAGAAAAATTCTTTGTATGGATACCCAGACCCGGGATCGAACCGGGGACCTTTAGATCTTCAGTCTAACGCTCTCCCAACTGAGCTATCGAGGCTTCCTGATGGCTCACAAATGGTACTCAGTTTTAGAACTAATTAACCCTACACTTAGGAAATTGTTTTGCACCAAAAAAAGGAATGAATAATTTTTCTGAAAGGTTATCATCTGTCAGGGCAATCAATCTTTTATCAGTTTCATGTCTTTGAACCATTCTAACACATATCTTTTTGTTCTGTTGTACCATGCTTATTTGTTGTACTTTTCATTTTCTAACGATTTCTATCAATATAATGCATGCAACTAGCTTGGTCATGTTGTTCGAACAAACATGTTGAGAAAAATTCTTTGTATGGATGCCCAGACCCGGGATCGAACCAGGGACCTTTAGATCTTCAGTCTAACGCTCTCCCAACTGAGCTATCTAGGCTTCCTGATAGTTTACAAATGGTACTTAGTTTGACAACTGGGGTGCATTCCCAACTTTGTGGAAAACTGTTCCATATCTCCTACGACACTCTCAGTCCGTCCCTTGGTCACAATTAAACCTGTTTCCAACTTACCTCCCCTACATGTGGGAATCATTGGAAAATTCTGTAAGTATCCCATATGGTACATGTGCAGTCCATAGGTCTTGAGTTTGTTCTTATAAGCATATAACATTGAAAATTAGATGTATATCCTATATTGTTGTAAGTTCAATAAATTTTGATGAAGTATCATTGTTAAGTAGTCCAATAAGTGAATTTTAGTTTTGTGAGAAAAGTGCAGGCTTTTTGTGGTGTGAATATGGAATACTTACAGGCCACATGTGAGAGTGCACACAGGTGTGGGGTGGTCCCCTCTTGGCATGTTGATTTTAAGAAAAGGTTGCTTCACTTGCCATATATTGTTGACATTATTTCTTTATAATCATGTTGGTACCTCCATGTAAAGACCCTGTTTTTGTCAATTTTTCTTAGTTGTGGAATACTTATAGGTGCTCTGAGCACCTATAACTTTTCCACAAAAATTGTACATTTGTGAGCCCACAAATCCTTTTTTCCATAGGTTGGAAAAGGCATTTCCATAAATGCCCCACATTTGTACCACAAGTGATTGATAAACTGGAAAATTCCACATTTGGCACACAAATATCATGTGACTACCTGGATTACCACATTTGTCCCACATTTGTCCCACAATTGTTGCTTACACCATAAGTTAGGAATGGTAACCTTTCAAAGTCACAGTTCTACCACATCTTCATGGTAACTAGCCCATAAAGCCATTTATGGAATACTTATGGGTCCACAAAACTGAGTTGGGAATGCACCCCTGGTTGATATCAAGCTCATGTAATTGGGAGAGGGGTTTACATGCTACCATGTTAGGAGTAGATGTATTGAGTATCAGACGCCACTTTTAGGTCTTGCTGGAACACCCCCTTGAAGTTAAACCCGTTCTCTGTGGTTTGTCTTCAGGTGTGCTAGTGGTTAATGTTTTTAACGGTTGAGCACCAAAGACCACACTCATTCATTCTCATGAAATAAGTGCATTTTACAGGCAGCCAAGAGGTTCATAGCAACTGATTGGTGCGTTCCTAGATCACGTGATAAATGATCACTTCATCACATTATTTCTCATAACACTGTTCCATATTAAGTATCACTGTATCAACTGAAAGACTGTATTATGAAGTTGACGTAAACAATAAAAAACGACACCAAAAAACACCAAAAAACACCAACATATTCGAGTCTTCAATCTTTAAGGTAATTCTTGCCTTTGTGATGATACCATTTCAAAGCTTTCGATTCTACATAATTTTGTATGATTTCATATCAAATCATTTACGTGTCACGTTTATTTCATGTATTCACTTTTTCGATTCTACATAATTTTGTATGATTTCATATACTATTTTCATGTCATATTTATTTCATGTATACACTTGATGGTCTATCTAATTATTTCAACATGTGACACGATTAAAAAGGTATATAGGCCTCTATGTCGGTCGCTGCGTTCTACTAAAGGCCATGATCCACGTTACGATTTTGGGCCGATTTTGGGCCGATTTTGAAAATCGGTTTGTTAAATAATCATTTTTCTTGTACAACATACACTTTTCCAAGGAGTTCAGAATAATAGATATCAGAAAAATTGTATTTTCATGAGGAAAATTGATGCCAAATATGTGAAAAATGCATGAGAAGAAAATCGGTCGGCCCAAAATCGCAACGTGGATCATTGCCTTTACTAGCCTGCTACCTGTTCACACCTGAGTGGGTTCAGGCCACACTTTCTGTTCAACGTCGACAAGGTAGGTACATTTTCTAGCTTTTACTTATCACAGTTAATAATAGCTGATATCGGTGTGTCAACTATTGATTTTTATGGAAACTGAAACTGAAAGGAAAGCTCATTAGCACTCGGCTGACTATCTCCAACTATACATGCATTCGGATAGTTTCTTTCGTATTAAGACAATGTCATACTGAATTATGACTCTGTGGGAGTTCACTTGAGTGTTGTCCCACATCGTCTGTGGATTACTAGTCACCTCAGAGTTCGTACGTGTATCTAGAGACTATGTTATTTTTCGCTTTTTATGTGTTACTTGTTGAATGATATCACCTTCATAGGTGAACATTGGATTAAAAAGTGTGATCGTATCCATTGCTTATCAAAATATATTTAGTACATATATTTTGTAAGTTAGTGTTTTACACAAGATCAATGTTTCCAAGTTTTCTATCTGCACTAGGTATTAGACTAAATCATCTGCAAGTAGTTTGGAGCTGCCCCAAAATATCAAACTTAAAAAGTGATGATAGGTGACTTGAAAGTATACGGCTGGCCACTTATCTAAGATATAGCAACTATTTACAATAAACCCTAAATAAAGTTACGTAATGTGCACATTTGAAACTCTACAAGGTTCTATATGGCGCTACCATCTGCATACATTAAAAAAAAGAATATTGGCATATGGACTAAAATAAAATGTGAATACATTATGGATAACACTAAAGCCGCGCCTAGAAGCCAACAGTATTTGACTGAGCACTTGGTACGGGGTGTACAATCGAACATAGCCCCAAGGGAAACGTCAACATTGTGAAGCAACCATCTGCTAAACCATACTAGAGAAAAGAGCAATATTTGGGTTGATACGTCTTCTGTAGTTATTCAAGTTGATAAATCCATCCCAGAAGGGGAGTACCAGGGTTGAAGAAAGTACATAGGTTCATCCCATCAAATTTTCACAATACTATTCAATTAATCCAATAGATACCAAACGTGGTTTTGTCCTCATCTAGAATTGCTTAAAGAAACGATCTTATAGAATATAAACTCACTTGAACAAAGACCTATTCATAGTTTCATTTACTGAAATCAACTTAATAAACTAAATGAGTGATATATTTGCTAGCCATTCAAAGTATGGTATTTTAGGGGAATGGAAGGTCGGAAATTAAAGTATCGGGAATTGTTGCCTATGGGGGAAAATACAATTGAATTTATTTGTTTATTTTTTATTGTCTCTCCAAATTTTGAAATTGTTAATTCAAATAAGATTACGTTACTCTACCTGAATACTAAACTTGAAAGCAATTGACCAATTATTCTTTTAAGTTATTCTTAAATTTTGATGAAAACTAGGATAGGCTATCATAGTACTGTTACTGGTTCTAGACACTTAATTGTACATTCATGAATTCATCATTTTGATTGTAGCAGAGAGAACAGCATGGCCACGTTCAAGTTGACATACTTCAATGCCCAGGGTATGGCAGAAGTCTCTAGGTTCATCATGGCCTACGGAGACTTTCAGTATGAAGACATCCGAGTGACTCGTGATGAATGGAAAGAGTTGAAACCAAGTAACCTTTTAACATTTACTATACCTAAGTATCCAAGTGTAAAACAGATGCATTCCTTGTTTTCAGGGTGTCTTTTGTCGGAGGCAATGTTAAAAACACAAAGCAATATATACCCAAATAATACAAAATTGCATTGAAATCGACCATAGTGTGTAATGAGTATCACAATAATTGACGATTGTCCAATCCTCCTTGATTATAGTATTATTGAGACTATGACATTTAGAAGGTACTATTGGTCATAAAAGTAACTGTTTGTACTGGTATTAAAATTATGAAAACAAATATGCAGAAGACCCTGGCTATCCTGCTAATCCTCGCTCTACCAAATAAACTAGCTTCACTCCATGACAAATAAAAACTGACGCAAACAGAAACACGGCATTGGCTATCATAACAATGACTCTGCTAAAAATATAGTGAAAAGATTTGGCTGGAAACATGTCACATTCTAACACGTGCTCTACCACTTGAGTTAGCTCCTCTCACCCGAGAGAGTTTGCTTGCATCACATTAATAATCAATAAGATAGTATAGGCTGTTATAGGCTGGAGAACCCAAGAGAGTTCACCTAAATCACATTCATTACCAGCAACATAGTATTGGTTTTTATAGCAATGGCTCTACAAGTCATAATAGGAAAATGTTTTGGCTGGAGAACCCGGGTATCGATCCCGGTACCTCTCACATGCTAAGCGAGCGCTCTACCACTTGAGCTAGCTCCCCTCACCTGAGAGAATCCACCTAAATCACATTCATTACCAGCAACATAGTATTGGTTTTTATAGCAATGGCTCTACAAATCATAATGGGAAAATGTTTTGGCTGGAGAACCCGGGTATCGATCCCGGTACCTCTCACATGCTAAGCGAGCGCTCTACCACTTGAGCTAGCTCCCCTCACCTGAGGGAGTCCACCTAAATCACATTCATAACCAGCAACATAGTATTAGTTTTTATAACAATGGCTCTACAAGTCATAATGGGAAAATGTTTTGGCTGGAGAACCCAAGAGAGTTCACCTAAATCACATTCATTACCAGCAACATAGTATTGGTTTTTATAGCAATGGCTCTACAAGTCATAATAGGAAAATGTTTTGGCTGGAGAACCCGGGTATCGATCCCGGTACCTCTCACATGCTAAGCGAGCGCTCTACCACTTGAGCTAGCTCCCCTCACCTGAGGGAGTCCACCTAAATCACATTCATAACCAGCAACATAGTAATAGTTTTTTTAACAATGGCTCTACAAGTCATAATGGGAAAATGTTTTGGCTGGAGAACCCAAGAGGGTTCACCTTAATCACATTCATTACCAGCAACATAGTATTGGTTTTTATAGCAATGGCTCTACAAGTCATAATAGGAAAATGTTTTGGCTGGAGAACCCGGGTATCGATCCCGGTACCTCTCACATGCTAAGCGAGCGCTCTACCACTTGAACTAGCTCCCCTCACCTGAGGGAGTCCACCTAAATCACATTCATAACCAGCAACATAGTATTAGTTTTTATAACAATGGCTCTACAAGTCATAATGGGAAAATGTTTTGGCTGGAGAACCCAAGAGAGTTCACCTAAATCACATTCATTACCAGCAACATAGTATTGGTTTTTATAGCAATGGCTCTACAAGTCATAATAGGAAAATGTTTTGGCTGGAGAACCCGGGTATCGATCCCGGTACCTCTCACATGCTAAGCGAGCGCTCTACCACTTGAACTAGCTCCCCTCACCTGAGGGAGTCCACCTAAATCACATTCATAACCAGCAACATAGTATTAGTTTTTATAACAATGGCTCTACAAGTCATAATGGGAAAATGTTTTGGCTGGAGAACCCAAGAGAGTTCACCTAAATCACATTCATTACCAGCAACATAGTATTGGTTTTTATAGCAATGGCTCTACAAGTCATAATAGGAAAATGTTTTGGCTGGAGAACCCGGGTATCGATCCCCGTACCTCTCACATGCTAAGCGAGCGCTCTACCACTTGAGCTAGCTCCCCTAACCTGACAGAGTTCCCTTCCATCACATTCATAACCAGCAACATAGTATTGGTTTTTATAACAATGGCTCTACAAGTCATAATGGGAAAAGGTTTTGGCTGGAGAACCCGGGTATCGATCCCGGTACCTCTCACATGCTAAGCGAGCGCTCTACCACTTGAGCTAGCTCCCCTCACCTGAGAAAGTTTGCCTACATCACGTTCATAACCAATGACATAGTATTGGCTTTTATAGCAATGACTGCAAATTATATTGGGAAAATTGTTTGGCTGGAGAACCTGGGTATTGATCCCGTTTCACAGTTACTATTAAAGACAGGTCTACATTTGTTTGAGAAAACACATCCAGGTGTAGATAATTGTTGGTAAAACATGCAAAATTCATAGAATAAGAAAATATTACTAAATCTCGCATTTTATTCTCGTGTTTAAAGCCATTTAGTTCTTCAAAATGTTCTCTTACAGAATCTCCAAATCGACGTCTGCCACTGCTTGAGATTAATGGGGAGACGATCTGCGAGAGTAAAGCCATAAGTCGCTACTTGGCAAAACAAGCAGGTAACCTTATTGTGCACTACATATATATACGTTTAAACACAAAGGTAGCTCACTCCCGTATGGTTGAATAGAGCAACTCCATCTCCAAAGCGTTTTAGGAGGGTCTAGACCTCCACGTAATTATACATACGTAATGATTTTTTTTCATGTTAAAGGCGAAACTATTATATATGTGTATGCAGACTGAAATTCAGGCCTATTAGGCCTATGATATTATCAAACATGTTGTGGTTTTAACTTTCGATTGCAACCTTCAGTCCTAAAATATAGTAGTACCCCAGGTATCCCAAAATCGAACCCTCAAACACCTTAACCTAGTCTGTTATCTCCTTTTTCTTAATTTTCCATAAACAAAACTTATATTTCATATGAAAGGGAACGTACGCTGTTGCATAATCATATAAAAAGAAGTGCAAGGACGTACGCCAAATTTTAGCAAAATGTATATATGTACTTGCATTTAATAATAAGCCATCGGGCCGTTGTGAGTACGTCGACCAGCTCCTTCTTTTCCTTTGAAAAAAAGGTTCCCACGTGAGCATGATGAGCCAAAAATATCTCTTAGTAAATAATTATAATAGTTCATAATGTCCATTTTGCAATTATTCCTATGGTTTCTTAATTAAGGTTTGATGGGAAGCAATGACTTAGAAGAGGCCAAAATCAATATGATTGTTGAAGCTCTCCTGGACTTTATGAAGCCGGTTAAAACATTCAAATACGAGAAGAATGACGAGTTCAAGGTTTGAGTCTTTATGTATGATACGGAATATATGCTTCATATGGATGATTGACAGCTTTGAAATTATGCTTCTCGTTCAGGCAATCTATACAGTGTTCAATTTGGTATCACTGTTAACATCAGAAATATAGTTACATGAAAATAATTCCATTTTTCAATCAACTTATCCATCGTCAAAGAATTATAATGATTTTTTGTCTTACATTTGGAAATACGACTGTTAAAAGGTCTCTTTTTTATTCTTTTCGAAAAATAAACATAAATGCGAAACTGTATCTTCCAGGTGCAATTCGTAAAAATACTATGTACATCAACGTTGCGGGAGATGAAATATGATCATAATTTCATATCTCTTATGGTGCATATTATGAACAGTCAATTTCATTGTCATCCATTTATTTACAGAAGGAGATGGGAAAGAAAATTGAGGCATCCAGTTCTTCTGACCTGGAGATATTCGAAGATATGGCGGCGGGGAAGTACATGGTGGGAAACAAGGTAATGTCACATGAATAGACAGTACAATAATGATATGTGTATGCAACGAAAAATAATTATTTAATCGAACTCTAGAAGATCTTATTCTATAACTTCTTGTCACACAGATATAATATCATCAATGTTAATTGCTAATTTCCAGATGTCCTGGGCCGACCTGGAAGTTGCCTATGCGTTAGAGTTTGCCTCCTTATTAGGGCTGACTCTGAACTTGGATAAGGCACCAAAACTCAGGGCCATTAAGGAGATGGTTTACACACACCCTAAGATCGTGGCCTGGATTGCGAAGAGGCCACAAACTGGCTGATATATACATCTTTTTCGTTAAGGTGGCACCCCCTGGTGGATTTCAAGTGAAACACTGTTTTAGGGCTTTCCCTATAGTTAACATATATATAGGAAGTGAGATGACCTAGTTACCTAAAGCCCCAAAAGCGGGTAGACTGGGGCACTGTGCAGGTTCATGGGAAAGGTGTATAGGTTGTCTTAAAGGGCATGTCTCTTTTGTGCAAGAAGGTGAAAAACACGATATTATCTATTATGATATATCTATATAGAGAAAAAGCTTTCTCAGAGAAAGTCACGTACTCAGTACATGTGGGGGCTGGTCACATCAATCAGTCTGAACCTGAAAATACAATTTGACGTTTACGAATTTAAAAGCCTAAGAACCAAGGAGTGAAATGCTGTCGGGCAATTTTCGTTATTATTGTGATTCCCATTAACAACGTATGACGTGAAATAAACTAGTCCATCAAGTTCACTTAAACTTGCATTATTCGTAGTTTGTATGTTTTCTCACATATGTCGTACATTACTTATCAGGTTGCGGACATGATGGAAAAATGCAACGGTGGCTTTCCTTGCATCGCTGCTAAATCTTGCATCCCAGGCGACGTATTATCTTGCACCGTTGTTCATTTCAATACTATGACTTAACTATGGGTTAATTTGTTATCTGTAACGTACAGTGCTTTGCCGAATTATAAAAACAATATGCGAATCAAAAGGGATATAACCAGAATATTACTTCAAAATTTGAACAAGTTTTGCCATATGGTTACTTTGTAATTGACGTTTGTTTACATTTTGCTTTTGACTAATAAGAATTCATCAATTGTACCACGGGATGTAAACAAATACAAAAAACATGGCGTTCATTTTTACCGATTCAGCACATTTATTGTCACATTTTCGCTTGTATTCTTACAATTTTCTATGTAAAATTAAATATTTGCATGTAAAAATATAGTATTTACATTTTACAGTAATTAAGAAATAATAATATACATTGAAAAGCAAAAAGAATGCATATTTGACAAGAATAACCCTTTCAGCGCGGGAAGCCACAAAAGTGGCTCAGTGGTAAATTCCCATAGGAAGTACATTGATAGAGGAGAAATAAAGCTTTCAGAATCTGAAAGAATTTTCCAGAAATTCCTATTAGAACCAGAGATATGGGCATTTGAATATGCTAGCATCAATTCATTAGAAAATAGTAGAATTGCAATTGCGCAAACTTGTAACAATATACATAAAGATGATTTTGCCATCTTTTTTCAAATTGTTAGAAATTTGTAAGTTTTTGGAAAATGATGTGATTTTCAAAATGTCATAACTTTGGTCTCATTTATGATAATCACAAATTGTTTCTTTTGTTGAAACACAATGAACCTTTAGGCCCCAAATTTTTCTCTTTGAAACAAATAAAATCAATATTTCAGCAATTAATGGTTACCATGGAAACCAATGATTGGAACATAATGCAGATATTATTAACATAGACATGTTTCGTAAATTGGCAGGGTGCCAACATTTGGAATGTTTTCATCCAACTTACATAAAAACTAATTGTACCCGAATAATCTAGAGAAAATTTGAGTTTTAGCCATTTTTTAGACTAATTTTCATATTTCGGCCAATATCTCTGTAATTATGAACTGTAGAATGACATATTTAGCAGTGAAAGGGATAAGGGGAAACCATGGGCGTTGTTATTTCTAGCATCAGGGCTTCATAAAATACCATTGCAAGAATTACGTCTCGTCCCTAACCTGCTTATGGCAAAATGATTTGGCTGGAGAACCCGGGTATCGATCCCGGTACCTCTCACATGCTAAGCGAGCGCTCTACCACTTGAGCTAGCTCCCCTCACCTGAGAGAGTCCACCTAAATCACATTCATAACCAGCAACATGATATTGGCTTTTATAACAATGGCTCTGCAAATTATAATGGGAAAATGTTTTGGCTGGAGAACCCGGGTATCGATCCCGGTACCTCTCACATGCTAAGCGAGCGCTCTACCACTTGAGCTAGCTCCCCTCACCTGAGAAAGTCCACCTAAATCACATTCATAACCAGCAGCATAGTATTGGTTTTTAAAACAATGGCTCTGCAAGTCTTAATGGGAAAATGTTTTGGCTGGAGAACCCGGGTATCGATCCCGGTACCTCTCACATGCTAAGCGAGCGCTCTACCACTTGAGCTAGCTCCCCTCACCTGAGAGAGTTCCCTTCCATCACATTCATAACCAGTGACATAGTATTGGTTTTTATAACAATGGATCTGCAAATCATAATGGGAAAATATTTTAGCTGGAGAACCCGGGTATCGATCCCGGTACCTCTCACATGCTAAGCGAGCGCTCTGCCACTTGAGCTAGCTCCTCTCACCTGAGAGAGTCCAACTAAATCACATTCATAACCAGTGACATAGTATTGGTTTTTATAACATTGGATCTGCAAATCATAATGGGAAAATGTTTTGGCTGGAGAACCCGGGTATCGATCTCAGTACCTCTCACATGCTAAGCAAGCACTCTACCACTTGAGCTAGCTCCCCTCACCTGAAAGAATTCACCTAAATCACATTCATAACCAGCAGCATAGTATTGGTTTTTAAAACAATGGCTCTGCAAGTCATAATGGGAAAATGTTTTGGCTGGAGAACCCGGGTATCGATCCCGGTACCTCTCACATGCTAAGCGAGCGCTCTACCACTTGAGCTAGCTCCCCTCGCCTGAGAGAGTTCCCTTCCATCACATTCATAACCAGTGACATAGTATTGGTTTTTATAACAATGGATCTGCAAATCATAATGGGAAAATATTTTGGCTGGAGAACCCGGGTATCGATCCCGGTACCTCTCACATGCTAAGCGAGCGCTCTACCACTTGAGCTAGCTCCCCTCGCCTGAGAGAGTCCACCTAAATCACATTCATAACCAGTGACATAGTATTGGTTTTTATAACAATGGATCTGCACATCATAATGGGAAAATGTTTTGGCTGGAGAACCCGGGTATCGATCCCGGTACCTCTCACATGCTAAGCGAGCGCTCTACCACTTGAGCTAGCTCCCCTCACCTGAAAGAATTCACCTAAATCACATTCATAATCAGCGACATAGTATTTAGCATGGTACTCCTCACAACGTAAGCAGGAGTACAATGCAATTAAATAAAACTTCTAATTTGCTTTTCATATCCATATAGGACTACTAATGAAAGAAAGACGAGCCGTTAAATTTTCGACCATAAGATGAAAAGACAGACGTTCGCAGCAGCGGTTTAGTGTGTGTCTGAACTCAGTTTTCATGTTGTACATTGTGTAAGATCAAAGTTATAGAGCATTTTTAAAGTATGAAAACACCCTCTCATTTCTTTTGAACACCCTAATTGACATACTGAAAACTAGGCTTAACTTTTGTTGTTCTGTCGGTTATCCTCGGAATGCCGAAGTGATAGCTCAGAGAGAAGTCCTACTGAGTACTGTATGTGTACTTTGGAGCTTTGTGTCAACTCGACCTACATCTTCCATCACCAGATAGCCCACGCTCTAATTCCTAACAGTGTTACCCGCTGTCCTTTTTGTATATAGGCTAAATGAACGTCTGTTCATGTGCACCGAATGTTGTGGTCGCAGTCAGTCAATAAGGGCATGGTTTCGTAATTATGTAGGAAGGATCAGCATATTTTTAACACTAGAACGATGGTTGCTATGTTGTCAAAGTCATTACAATATGTATATTGTAATCAATACATAGGGCTATCTTAAGCCTGTTCCAGTGGACGACAGAATCATAATAAGTTTGGCCCCAAATCACTCATCCGTAACATAGTAACATGGAACATGAATTTGACAGTTCAATGGATTCAACCAAACATACTTCAGCTTCGAACTAGACTATTTCAAAATATCATTTATCTCAGGAAATCGGTGGTCATGGGTGGAGAATGATTTTGAAAATGCATGTAGGGGCCTATACACGTTCTATCCTTTCCTATACATGACGTACATAATATACAGGATGAACCGAAAAAATACCTCTTAATCCAATGCCGTTTCATATACGAACGTTGTCCATCAAACAATATTTAACACTATTATTATTTTTAACATTTTTCAATGGACCATGCAGCTGATCGCCTCAGCCGCCCGGTTAGCTCAGTCGGTAGAGCATGGGACTCTTAATCCCAGGGTCGTGGGTTCGAGCCCCACATTGGGCGCAATATGTTTTTGATATGTTCTTTCTCCGGTAGTACAATTGACATCAGCCCTTTTTATTAAGGCCTGTAGCCAGTCATTTGGTTGGCCCATTGGCCTTAAGCGCCATTAGCCCTGGACACATTTTCATTGCGATCTGACATTTAGGCCTAATTGCAATCGGGTAGCTACTATTATTTCTCGTAAGTTTGGAGATTTTTGTTCCTCTTCCTGAATGCAAGCCTGAATTTAGCTGAGCAGCAGTTTTGTCACTTAGCATCTTTGGCAGATGCTAAGTGACAAAATGTTTGTGATAATATGATTTTTTCTGAATCATTTACTTATCAATTATTAATATTTTTATTTATAGATCTTTAATATTATTTTTCATGATAATCATTTTGAGTCTTATTGTCATTAATTAATAATGATACAAGGAACCTGTTTGTCACTTTTTTGTAGCTTAGCAGCTTCTGGTGATGCTATCCAACTAAATATTGTCGCTTAGCATCAGATAGGATAGTGCATTTTGTAAGATAGTGTCTAAAAGACAGATTTTGTAACTTAGCATGCTAAGTGACAAAACCTTTCTCATTTAACAGCATTTTTGTAGCTTAGCACCTTGTGGTGATGCTATCCTACAAAAAGATGCTAAAGGACAAAATTTTGTTGGATAGCATCTTCTGTAGGATAGCGTCTTAACATATGATCAAATCCACTTAATTGGGACGATACAAGCATTTTTGTAGCTTAGCACCTTGTGGTGATGCTATCCTACAAAAAGATGCTAAAGGACGAGATTTTGTTGGATAGCTTCTTTTGCAGGATAGCGTCTTAACATACGATCAAATCCACTTAATTGGGACCATACAAACAAATTATATGTAGGGAGATGACGCATTAGAAGAACATCTCATCTTCTAAACACAATGCATTTACAGGGGCGGATCCAGAAATTTTGGAAAGGGGGTCGCTCATATTAAAATGGGTCCCGGCGCCCCCTCTGGTGGCCCAGTTATACATTTAAAAAATCAATTTTGGGCCCCCCACCCAAAAAAAGGGGGTGGGGTGGGGCGCGCGCAACCCCCCCCCCCCTGGATCCGCCACTGATTTAGGTAGTACCACTCAATGTTGTTTTTAAACCTCGGGCTGGATCACCTATAACACTTGTTATAAGCTTTGGGAGCAGATAATTGCCAGTCTATTATTGCCTCTAAAAGGGATGATGGGAGTCAAGCACGATTTTCACTAATTCTTTATTACAGAATATCCTCTGCGCTGTTCATTCACTATGCACAAAAAAACTAAAATGCAAACTTTTCTATGGTTATTATTTCCTACCATTTCTTTTTTCATTCCCCTTTTATGTCTGGACATATGATATCACCGCGCCAACATGACAACCTCAGATGCTAAGCTCAGGACTAAACTTTCTAGTGCGTCCCAATGTTCGACAGAGAACGAGGAAGTGGCAATATACTAGGCTACTAAATTCCTGGCATGGGTCAGGGATATCTCGAGACTTTACTTTTCGATAGGGAGATGCATAATGAAGGGACCCAGGGGCACCGGGAGTCTGCGCTGGAGATTTTCTTTTGCAATTTTCACCCATGAGAGTACATAATTTGGAGAAAATTTACGGTTTTCAGCACCAATCGGAACGCCCAGAACACAGTCTAAAAGACCTGGGAACACTTGGCAGCATAATACTTTCAATTGAGCAGGGAATGTAAGTTGATGGAAAAGGGGAAGAAACAACTCTTATGTTCCCTTTTTCGATCTGCTTTTGCGGATAGCATTGCGCATAAGAGAGTTATCCTTTTTTACCCCTGGAACTTCATGTTTTATTTAATCTTAGAAATGTAAAAATCAAATTTTAAAAAGTATTAGGCAGATATACGGCAATGGCCATAGTTATACTAACCTGAACGTCCACTAGACGTCGGCACAGTATAGGCCTATATGGGAAATCCCGAACAAGAGAGGGAATCTATTCTTAGACCAGATACTGTAGGCCTATAAGTCCACCGTCCATGTGTTGCATCATCGCTATTGGGAATTCCTCACATTGCAACGCAAGACCAACGTTTCTGTGAACGTAATGAGAACGACTGCATAGATTCCCTTATCATCAACGTTCAGATAACGCATCTGCAGTCGTTTTGAGAACGTTTGCGGGTTTTCTATATAAGAATGCTTGCAGTGACCAAATAATCATCACTGCCCACTCAGCAACACCAGGGGAAAGACGTGGGAGGAAAAGATACTCTAGAAGCAGGAAACTACATAGTCATCGCTGACTAATTCCTCCAGTACTATGAGTGGGCACACTGGAAGGCTCGGTCCTGGAGACTACCCTAGTGACCATTGTCACCCACGACTTGGCCGAGCAGGACGATCGCCGTATCGCAGGAGCGGGCCCAGGAGGAACCGCGTAGGGGCGCACGGTCCTCCTGGGTGGTTGGTGAGGCTGCTGGAGAGGGGGTTCGGACCCCTCGGTCCTCCAGGCGCGGGCTGGGGGCATGAGTCGCCCGATCAGTCCTCAGGATCAGGGCGACGACCCCACACCCGGACACCGTGCGAATCAGAATGTTCCAGTGCCGATGATGACGGAGGTCCTGAAACAGAGAAGAAACAGGAGGACACAGAGGAAAACGGTCCTGCAGATGTTGACGAATCGCCAACATTTCCAATTCGCGAGATCTGCTCGAAGCTGGCCAAGAGGCGACTGAGAAGGCTCGAGAAACGACTCAGCATGATAGAAAAGTTGTATGGAAGTACGAGTTGCTTTGAAGATGACGTTTTGATGCAGCCGTGTGGGCAGGTAAGATCACCTGGGGGACCAATGTGGCCCAAGCCGCCTCATGGACCGCGGTTCTCGCACCCTGGAGGAGCGCCATTTCCGCCTCCTGGAGGAGCCCCATTCCCGCCTCCTGGAGGAGCTCCATTCCTCCACCCTGGAGGCCCGCCCTTCGCCCCTCCTCCTACGGCCTGTGTCTGCGGACCCCGCTTCCCACCTCCTCCACCACCCCCTTACACCCTGGAGGCACACCTGGACTACCACCCACCTGGAGTAACCCCATGGGGTGACCGGGACATTAAAGGGAGCGACCTGCATCCAGGTAAAACCAGGAGGTACTCCAGGGAGTCCCATACAGTAAAGACCCCAGACCTGCGTACACCCAGGACGAAATCAGCGGAGAAAAACAGCTGTCAGACAGAGAAGGGATGCTGTGACGACAGAAATGTGTGTGACTCTTGTGAAGAAGAAGACATGTTGTACGACTGGGAGGACTGGAGGGAACACCTGAAGGGGATGGACCCTGAGAGGGGATGTTGTTCTCCGGGGGATGGTGGTGAGGAAGTGGACAGTAAGAAAAAGCAGGTGAGGACGACCGTTGAGACCGGGAGTGATGGAAGTGAGGGCAGGGACTCGAACTCGGACACTGACGAGGACGGGGACGGATGTGTTACACCTATGCCTTATTTGTATGGGTGGGACCCACTGTTCTTTTAATGGCTCAATGGAAGTTGCCAGAGCTTATCAACATTGAGTATAATTCTGAA
Organism: Lepidonotus clava; assembly: GCA_936440205.1. Taxonomy (NCBI): domain Eukaryota; kingdom Metazoa; phylum Annelida; class Polychaeta; order Phyllodocida; family Polynoidae; genus Lepidonotus; species Lepidonotus clava. The sequence continues at coordinate 31,495,617 of OW387135.1, forward strand.
ACTTTGTTCCTGAAACGTTGCATATATACATTGCATACATAAAAAGGAAACCCATATTCGAGGACAGTACAAACATCAGAAACATTTTACACAGAGACAGTGTACATAGAAAGATGAAACCTACGTGTGAAAAAGTTACGAGATGAATCCTACACTGAAGAAGTTATGATTCCATTGTATACTACGATGAAACCTACATCCGAAGAAAAAACAGAGATACACAAGATGCACGAACTGGTCAATTGAGGAATGAAATAGAAGACATTCGTGTTCAAAACATATAACCTATGTAAATAGGCCTACATTATCATAATGACGTCAACTTATAGAAATCCTCGACCAAAAAAAACCATAAAAAGACAAAAAAGACAAAAAGTTTTCCTCAGCTACCGAAAGAAGCGTGAGGGGTACCAATGTTAAAGACGTTCAGTGCCTACTAGATGTCTTTGTCATTGGTATTAAACCGCCGCCGCCTGTCCCAAGCCAGGGGTACTGCAACAGATCCGAGACGGTTTGTGTGTGTGCGTGCGTGCATGCGTGTGTGTGTGTGTGTGTGTGTGTGTGTGTGTGTGTGTGTGTGTGTGTGTGTGTATGAATACATGTATGTATGTATGTATGTATGTATGTATGTATGTATGTATGTATGTATGTATGTATGTATGTATGTATGTATGTATACATATACCACATATATATATATATATATATATAATTTACTGCTTGTGACGTCACGAAATTGTGACGTCACGATCGCCACGCAGAAATAATTATTTTGAGGTATCGGACCACAAAATATCACTATATATATATGTGTGTGTGTGTATGTATGTGTGTATGTGTGTGTGTGTTTATGTATGTATGTATGTATGTATGTATGTATGTGTGTGTGTGTGTAGGGCGGGAGGGAGAAGGGCGTTCCTGTAAGAGGGGATCAGGGCACTCCTATACTGAATTTTTCAACTGAGAACGTAATGTTTTTTTTAATTTAATTCTAAAACTTGTGATGTTTTGGTCTCCTCTCTTTACCGCAACTTATTTAAGACAGTGACTATTCATTTAAGTCTTTTTACAAATCTCAAGGCGCCATTGTTGAAGAAGGTTAGTATAACAATCTTACAGGATATGTTTATTAAATGAAAACTAATACTTTTCCCTAGATACAAAGTCAGAATCTTTTTTTTAAATCAACTTTTGTGGGAAATCAATCTTGTTCCAAAACACTTAAATTGCTATATTTAGATGGAAAATAGTGTAATTAAGAACAATCAGCTAAACGTTTGAATAAAAATAAACTTAAATGCCCCACATTGATTGAATGAAGATGTAATAATTTCAAACTGTATAAAGCCATTAGTCAGCACCTCAACGTACCTTCAACGTTAACATTAGTCAGCACCTCAACGTACCATCAACGTTTACATTAGTCTGCACCTCGACGTACCATCAACGTTTACATGATTGCTATGGTCAGATGTTAGATGCAGGGGCGCCATCTGAAGTCATCCTTACTACTTGTAGTTCTTGTAATGGTGCTTATATGAAACGTTAGATGGCACGACAGAAGCAGGATTACAGCTGGTTGTTATAGAACAATATCCAAGCACACATGTAGACTTGTATTATGATTATAACTTATCATCGATAGAGACTCTCTGCGTTTATTATTATCTTTGACTCGTTCATACATTTAGAAGTTCGTCGAATAAAGCTAACCACAAGAAAATGGTCTTTATCCGTCTGTAATAAGAATTTGTTAAAAGCATAATGAATACTTTCTAGGATAAAAAGACAAAAAAAAAGAATAAGTAAAATTTACATTTAACACATTGAGTCTTTTCATCCGATCGAACAATTGCTTATGAATTAACATTCATAAGTCGTAAGGTGGCTGTTCATTTCAAACGTAACGATACATTGCATTTATAGTATAGTCGATTCGTTTTCACTAATAATAGTGTTTTGTTTGAGTCATAAATCTATTTGTATTAGTGTAGGGGAAAAGTGAAACGGGAGAATCTTTTTCCTTTCCCATAGACCGATCCTACCTTTGCCACCTAATCCCTGCCCCCATTGGTACCCTGCAATACCTGGCGTTCACAGGTAGTAGTTTACACCAGGTAGGACAACGCCCTGCCCGCCCACCCCAGCCCTGCCCACCTGTGATCACCTGGCCGGCCACTGTTACCTGTGTGCCCCACACCTTTCATACGTAAACCGCGCCACCACTGATCCTTGTCGGCACATCACCTGAATGCCTTTGATCTCAGACTTCAAAGGCTCCGCCGCACAGGTGTGGCCGCCTGGATCGAGACAATGGACACGCTTACAGGTGCGATGGGTGAGATGAAAAGCCAACAGGGAGGACAGATAAAGGGTTTTAAAAGTTGCGATGCAAGCATCATAGACCAGAGAGTACACCTGGCATATAACTGCCCTTCCAAGTTTCTGGCTTTTTCCTTGTTAACCCATACCGCCGCCTGAAATTGATTTTCCCTCGTTTAATTAAAGGTAAAATGTTCCTCATACCAGTACTCATAGGCCTCAAATCGAAATAAAACAGACATATAACTGCGCAATCCATTGAAGGCACTGCAGTTGCTTTCAATATAAATATAAAGCACATAAAACTGCGGGTCGTTCCCTGCGAGAATACACACATGGTGCGATGCGATACGTATTTAGGGTGTTATGGTACGAATTCAAAATAGGAATTCGTGCACAGGCCTGTCATGAGGACCACGTTTTGATGCAATTTACGCCTGTTTACCGCAGTGTACCGTGAAATTTGAAAGGCGGATGTCTAATAAAACTATTTGAAAAGGATTTACTGGGAATATCGCATATCATTACTTCTCGAAGGGTTGTACAATATGGAAACACTATCTATATAAACATGCCCTACCTCTTGTTACATCATACATAGTGGACTAAATTGATTAAAAAGAAATGGAACATACATGCACCACACACCAAATCTGCACGAAGATACCTCTTTCAAAATCATGCTGATCCTTTTACTCCTTCCGCCCTCTTTGTTAAAAGTCAAAAACGTCCAGGTTAAGATTTAACATGCGCCGTGCAATAACTCGCCAATGTTCGCTGAGGTGCGGAACGCGTCGGTGGGAAGAATCCCCCTCCACTAATCTGTCATTACAGGCAAAACCTAATCTGTGCCGCGATAACAGAGCAGAGATTTGAGGCGTTTCCAACTGAATCCGAAGAAGCCGATAACATGAGCACAAAACTTGGCGTTCGCATTAGTTCTCCAGCCAGTGAATAACCATTTTATTGGTAGTTGCAGCTGTGGCGGGGGTTCTGTGATTGTGCTTGGGGATTGAATACGTATTGCAGCAGTGTGAGCAGCTCGGTTTCTCCATGCCGATGCTTGGTCTGAGTAATGCCAGAGGTGTATGTGGTACAGCTCGGGCTGGGATGAAAGCTTTTAGTGGACGGCGAGACGTAGCATGCGATCTGCGACCACCGCCGGAAACCACGACGCGGGCTCTGAATGTCGGTATGGGTTATCAGAACCACTACATCAGGTTAGGGACAAGACGGAAAAAAACAGCAACGGTAACTTATCTTACATCGTTGCTAAATCTTGCATCACGTGTACAAGCGACCCATTATCTTGCGTCGTTGTTGATTTCAGTACCATGTCATGATGACTTAGGTATGGGTTAACTTGTATAATATATAATGTATTTTTTGCAACATTGCTTGAATTACGTTTCGTCTATAACATAAACATACGGGCTACTGGTACAGCATTATAATATGACGACCACGCCAAGAAAATAACGATAATCTATACTAGTAACCAAGGATAATGATTAGTTACGTACTCTCGATATTGTACATAACAATACTGAAAGTCAGACTGTTGGAATTACTGACAACATGCAAATGCAGACAACATTGTCGACAGAAATAATAATGAATATAGTAAATGAAAATGATAATAATAAAAAAAGAACCTGCAAAATTGACGTTAACGATTAGTTGGCGTTATTGTAAAGATTACCACGCCGACGCGACGCGGGGTCCCAGCTGCGCGGTCATCCTCCGTTGTGTAACGAGCGTGACAGAAACCCTTGCCTATCTTGAATATTTCATTGAAAATCCACAGATCCAGGAGAGAAAGGTGGAAAAACTCTGAGAGAGAAAGGGGAATGGGGAAAACAAGGCTGGTGGGATCAGGCGGTGCGGGGCGCGAACGGGCGTTCAATCATTGTCGACCAGTGTGGTGTCGCGAGCCCCATGTGCGGCTAACAAACGCCGACAAACAGGGCCTCGCGTGCCGCGCCGCGCCGCCCGCGCCGCCCCATACAAGGAGCGACGCGTAGGCCAGCTGGTGCCGCGCCGCGCGCTCTGAACCACGCGTAGGCACGCGCGGTGATCAAGCCGGACACAATAGGAGGGGTGGGCGGCGGGACAGGTGGAACCGTGGAGAGGGGTGGGGGGGGGGGGCTGAGGGTACAGGGGTGAGGTGTGCTATAGGGAAGTGCAGGAAGGGGTTCTGATGTGTTTTCCTCTTCTATGATGTGGCATGCCTTAATTCTTGTTCTTGCCTAGTCAGGATGTGTCGTTGTATGTGACCAGAATACATTTACACTGATATTTTCCTTAATTTGCTGTTCAAACGCCCATAGTCTGGTTCTTGTATATATAAAGCTATTAATGCCACTATAAAAAGGTAAAGACATGTGGTATATGTGATTAGCTAATACAGTAACAACAAAAACACATATATATATATATGCAACTCTATCGACATACAAAAAAGCAGCCCATTATTATACCGGTGGATACATTCATGTTAAGTACACTTATAATGTACACCTTGTGATCAGTGATACATTTCCTATCACTCATATTTGCAAACTCACCTCGTGCCCCAGCCCTTCGTGTCCCCTTCGTGCCCCACAGCCTCATTCCGACGGCAGCGCTTCCATATTCAGAGACGTGGAATCTAATGCCTGTTCATGTGGCACCCCTCTTTCACTATATATAAAGTGAAATATTTCCTTCAGCTATTAACCTTTTTTGTGGCTTTCGTTGTTCATACAATACGGCAATATTTGTGTGCGATCTCCTCAGTTGTATCTGACAAGGAATACGTGCACGTGCAGGAATGTAGTAAATTACGCTAATGGAAAATTAAATTGCTATTCCTTTTTTTCTTTGTAATTGTATTCCTTTATTGAAATATAATCTGAGACGTTCGCATGACAGTTTAAAGTCTTAGACTGCTCGAACAAAGCGCACCTGTCCCTTCTCAACATTTCGTGAGCGGGGACGGCAGTCACCCGTTTCCCTTGGCACCGAGTCATGCAGGCAAAAACCTGACGGTTTAGTAATAACATCTACACAGTATTACAGAATGGCAGTACACTTTACTGTATCCGCGGAATAGAATATCATATAGGGCCTATGTTATGAGATAAGGCGGGATAAGGCATGGCTCTATGTCCGAAAACACACACGAAGATTTAATTTAGTTGTGCACATCTTTGGTTTAAGAGTAGATATTTCCGAGCCTCTACCTGTTTTCCCTTTGAATTTTCACAACCTTATCACACAACATTGCTATAAAAATACCCATATATAAATATCTCTCTCTACGTATTACAATATTATATAACTATATGATATATTACATGATTATAGTGTCTATATCCAAAATATCATTATGTATAGGCCTATATAGACCCTATATATAATCATTATTATATATAAGCCCCTACCGTTTTCACTACACTGCAATTCGCCAAGCTTGTGACCTTGAGGCATTGAACCTTTCAGGCAAATCACCCAAATCGATTTTGTGTCCAAACTGACCGGGAGCAGCCGGTCCCGAATGGTCGGGGTGTTTGGCACTGAAGGCAGACCTGCTGACGACTAGGGCGGTGAGCTGCTCAGCCCCGCTAGTTCTGCTCACCAAAATGTGGCTCTTAAAGCAGCAGATTGTAGACAGGTACTTTAATGTACTTTAAAAAGCAGCTGTCTTTCTCGATAAAATGCGCATTATGTTATAATGTCATTTGTGTATTATATTTACACAATGGAATGATAACATTTTACAGTATGTATACTAATAAGGAGCATGTTATGTCATGTTTCATACTGTAAATTAATATTGTCCACACAGACTACACAAAGTGGGACCTTTTATTCTTTGCTCATGCATTGCCGTTTGGATCAATATTCTCTGGTAATGAATTGCCTGTGATTAACTGTTTTGAGTGCAGCTTTCTGTTGGGCCGGACTGAAAGATTGCCGCGGGCACTTTCTCCGTGTACCCGAGTGAGAGAGCCGAGCAAAAAGCGGCCTTGGCAGCGCCAGCCGAGTTCTTCTCTTTGGAAACGCGATTGTTCCCAGCCTTCTTGCTTTCAGCACCCCCTCTCCCCTCACCTGCAGGGCCTTCTGGGCGGTTCTGTGTGACAGGGCCTGGTGGCGCCACCTGGCTCGTGTCGGAGGAGGTAGAGGTCCACTGTGAAGTCCGGTGCCAGAGGTGAGGGAGGTCAGGGTGGGGCCGGACGGCCGGCTGGCACTGGTCGTCCTCAACAGGCCAAGTCACGACAGGGTTCACAGGACAAAAGTACGTCTTCAGGCTGCGGACCTAAAGAAATAACAGTGAATTGCCCTTCTCGCTTGCTGAAGTTACCAAAGAGTGCCATGATTGTCTTTTTTGTTTTGTGTAGTCTTACTTAATATCCTCACAGACTACCTGCAGAATGGGCATTATGCTTGTATTAAGCTGTCATCATGAGCGCATCTTAGACTAGTCTGTAAAGTGCATTAGAAGAATAAAGCATTATACATTAAGTAGGATATTACTTACTGATGTCCCTCCAGGCATCGTACAAATGCACATTCATCCATGTGTATGTCTCTGGCAGAAAAGAAATGGTGAACGGAAACCATTGAAGGTTCTCTACCAGGCAAGAAAAGATATATAGTATGATTGAAAGAATAATCGTGATTTGCCATGTATCGGTGGTTAGGAACCAATTTTCTTACACGCCCCTTAGAGGGCAGACATGTCTGTCATTGGTCAGCAATATCCTTAGGACTACCAACAATTGCTATTCTTAGAGAGACAATCTGCCAAGTGAGAGAGATGCATTGAGGGACTTCACATACTGTCATTAATAACACACACGGAAAAGTAGTAGTCACATTATTTTGATAAATCATTATCACCCTCTATATGGCCCTGCTATCAGAGATTGTTGCTACTATAGGGATATATTTCTCATTTTATTATCATGGGAAGCACAGATAAATGTCGTGATTGTGACATATTCATGACATGCACGTGACGTTTGCCTGATACGTATGTGACGTATAAATGACATGATTAGGACGTTAACATGACGTATATGTGACCTCTACCCGATATCATGTGACGTGCCCCGGTCACCAGTGACCAGAGTAGGCCTCCATTACACACCCATTACGGCGGCCACCTTCAAAGCGGGTGTCCATTCCATTAACCCATTGTGGGGCGACTGACATGATGGGCAGGGGCGACATGGCGCGACATGCAAGTCGCCTTTATTGTCGCCACACCCATTAGTGACCGCGCTTCACCTTTCGTCGCCCCGGCAGGGATTGGCCGAGAAGCCGGCTGAAATCGGGACGAAGTTGGTTGCATGCTGAATAATAAAGCCCCGGCTCCACTGCTCAACTGAACTCAACTCAACTGTCGTAGCTCCAAGAGGCGCCATGGGCTGCGACTGTCTAGTCTTAGCAACAAACTCTACTATGCCACATGCTAGGAACTGGCTGTCGTGATTTATAGTAAAATATACTATATGCATTGCTACTGCACACCCCCCTAAGACCCGACGATCCAGTCGTACATCATTGACAGTTCAAGATCTAAGACCCGACGATCCAGTCGTAGGAAAGTGCTAAGACTCCAGTCTTAACCCCGCCTCCACTGTAGGACTGAGCCCAACTGAACTCAACTCAACTCGACTGTCGGGCAGTGGAGCCGGCCCTTTACCTGAGCTGTCGGGTGTGCCCATACACATGCACATCTTCACTGCTATACATCTTTTTCATTAAGATGGCGCCCCCTGGCAGATCCCAAGTGAAACACACTTTTAGGGCTTTTCAATAGTTAAGGTATAGGAAGTGAAGTGACCTAGTTACCAAAAGCCCCAAAAGTGGGCAGAATGGAGCACTGCACAGGGTCGTGGTAAAGGTGTATAGGCTTTCTCACCCATTAGGCAGATTAAAAGTTTGGGAGACCTTTCTGCTTTGCATGTCCTGCCCTCCGGGCAAAGGTCAGAGTAATATGCTCGTTCTGATATCCAATTTCAAAGGCGAATGAAACGGAGAAGTTTATTGATGTTGTTCACTGTCCGATAAGCGCGGGAATAAGATATTTGGAATAAAAAGATACACTGATTGTGCCATTAGTTAATTTATATGGGGAATTAAGACAGCTGTTATTTTAAGTGTGACAGCATGCCTTTCAGGCTTAAAACAATTAATAGGGTAATGATAAAAGAAATGTTCTATTTATTTCTTCCTCCTACTTATAGAATTGTTAACCGTGCAAAACCCTGAAAAAAGGATTCACAATAAAAAGGAGAATTATGATGGTCTGACACAAGAACATGTTCCAAAAAACGAATTGCCCTTTTTGAATAATTTGACAAATTGTGTTTTATTTATGACAGCTTGAAGAAATTGTGTTAATGATCTCTTTCTTGGAGAGAGTCTTTGGTGGGCAGATTATGTGAAAGGGCTGGTTATTCTCCAGGTGGTTGATGTGAAGTCGGCGAGGCGCCTTTAAAACCCCCTGCTGGCCGCAGGACTCAGCCCCTAATCCTTTAGCTCCCCATTCCTTTCCAAACCACTGCCAAAGACGTCTCATGCCTCTGTGCGCCCGCCCCGAAATCCCCCACCCTGCGGGCACCGGTGGGGAAGGAAGCCGCCGCCTGGACCTTAATTTTAAAGCAACACTCCTGCCTTTTTCTCCCCTCCGCTTGCAAATTCTATCGGAGGGCCTGTCTGTCGCCTGCCGGTTAAGGATCCGGAGTCCTTTTCTTTTTCTATATAAAAACGTCTCTACATTCAGGCTTTTCTCATTTCTAAGAGAGCTGCAGCGCTGCGGGCGTTTTCAAATTTCCACAGCAGATACCATAATATTATGGCAATATAAGCAACATATATGTAGTTCTTTGATGATTGGATGAGATGAACAGCTTCTTTTTTGAGTCATGTCTTTTAGATATAATTGTTAAAACATTCCGGAAATGACCATGTTCTGTCATGTTTCATCATACACGGGAAGATTCCCATGTCCATTCCTGTACACTCTCAAGGAGTATACGGTTAACTTCCACGTATGGTTCACATCTTCTCCAGCACCAAGAAGCGGTACACACCGTGGGAACCACTCCAGTGCAGGCCCTGGAGGTGTGGTGTGGGCCGACCTGAGGCCCTTGTCTTTACGTCAACGGCTCAACGGCGGGAAGAGAGATGTAAAGGGGGCGCCAACAATGGGGAGTAGGATCTGGAGGAGGGGCTGGAGGAGGTTGGGGGCTCCTGCAGGAGTGGTAAGAGAGGCAAGGATGGGGGAAAAGAATAACTCAGCAATACAGTACAGCACAGAACAAAACACAAGGTTTCTTTAACGAGAGCGAATGAGCATGTATACCAAGGAATTCTAAAAGCAAAACATGAACAATCAAAATATAAAAGATGAGAACAAAATGAAATAAATATTTTTTGTACTCCTTATATTAATCAGTGTTACCTACTTTAAATCAGAGATTGACTAATTCTAAGTTACAAACAGTTTGAGCAGATTTTTTGATAACATTATACATGAGTCTTGTGTTTCACCTATAGTCATTCAAAAGGAATATGTAATGACACACGCGCATGGGAACTGGACAGAGATATAATGATATATAGGTAAAACCAACTTCTGTGAGTGAAAGATATAGAAAGTATAGGCATCACATTACTTCTTTTAAACTTATAGCAAAATCTTATACTCACGCACAGTAAAGTAAAGACTACATGACGAGCTGTTTTAATTAATTTTATCTCGTGAGATGCATCTATATCAACGTAGTCTCTCATACCTATTCGTTTGAGTTTTAAATACTTTGGTACAAACACATCATGTTGGGCCGGGTTGATAAAGGAAACCAGTTTAACTGTTTAATAATTATGTTGGAATGTGTTGGAATATGCACAAATATCATATTTCATTTGGATGCATCACCAGTATAAGAACTGTCATTGCATAACACAAATATTACCCCATATTTCTGTCTTACTGTAGAGGGGAGGCGGCCCAGCTGTTGTCCCTTGCCTTCTTGATGGTGGAAACCACAAACACGCAGACCCTATCAAAGACAGGGTGGTGGCGGCGGCTTAGGAATTCTGAGATAAAACACCACGGAATTTGATTAGTTATAGCCGCTTGAGTTAATCAGCAAACTTTGGCATTCTTTTATACATGTGCACTACAAAGTCTCCTACGAAAGCAACCTGGTTCAAACTCTTGAATCGTATTCATATATGATGACGATTCAAAGGTTTCTGTCATTCCCTAGCCTAATATAATTTCCACTGTATCGACAATTTGAGATAGTGCTTCATGTAAACGGATAAAAGAAAACCCTTATTTCCTTCTTTGATGTTTTATTTCCTCCTCACACGTATTCGCGGTGTTCTTTAACATTAAAATTCACTACAAAAAATTTAAACGTAGTGAATTCATACTTTAATAACAACCATTAAAGCCAACATTCTAATTCAGAGGTTTTAAGGTGTTTTGGGGTTCTTAGAAGAAGACGTTATAAAATAAATTGGAAAAGTTCGGTACAAAAGGTACCTATTGTCATTGGTGAGAGGTTCAAATGTGTCGGAAATGTTGACTCCAGAGGTACAGCGGGCAACAACAAAAGTAAAATTCAAAGGTTATCTTAAATTGATATGCAGATGACTTGGTAATGACTCTGGCTTGAACCTCAATTTCTAACTGGCTGGCTGATTAGATTTGGTTGATTTGACCTTGCTACCCATTGCTCATCATACCTTCAATCACTATACATTATGATTATGTTATTCATTTCAATCACCAACTACTGGAAGAACATGTATTCACATGAAGCAGTTAATAAACTCCGTTTAAAAAAAGCCAACCCAGAAACGATATGCCCGGTACAAAGTATGCTTTGTGAATACTACTTATAGCCACCACCACCACGCCGTCTGGTGGGCACGTAAGACAACGGAAATCGGTCCACAACTAACCACGGTTCAATACAAAACCACGTTGGAGATCAACATTATCTTTTAAAAGGGGAATACAAGTTATTTTAGGAAAAGGGAAATATGTATTCTTCATATCAAGTGACGTAAGGCTGTATCTTTATTAAAACGAAAAAGAACTTGACGGTACAAAAGGTACCTAATGTTACTTACGGTTTCGTACATTTGCTATTCTTCATCACTCCGTATACATGTATCTATTTCTCAGTCTATATGTAAATGATTCGGTGTAAACGTCCATTCGCCCATTGAGATCTGTCATTGAGACCTGGAAAGGTATTGCGATTATTTTGAGATGTTTGTCTTACTATGTCATACCATGGAGATGGCGTGCTGTATTGTCTTACATTTACAAATCATTATGATATTGATTAATTCTTCAAATCTTCCGCATTCAAGATTATGAGATCACAATGAATGTCGATGGAATTTTGAACGGCGCGAAAGGGGCTCGATTCTCTCAAACTCAAGTTGTTCGGCAGACCCTCCCGTTACTTTCACCATAACGTCCCCCGCTGACTTTGTGAGCTAAACACCTGTGCGCCGCCATTCTCCAACACTTGTCAGGACAGGATCGCTCTTCAAGCGGAGCTGAGATGGGGAAAGGGTATGTTACTGAGGATACCAGAAGCAGCAGCAGTAATACGGCGTTAACCTGAAGTGATTTAGGACGTTGTCAATTATTAACTGTACTTAGCCTATATGTGAGGAAACTGGAGGAAGGAAAACCTGGCACCATCCAATTTTGAGATGCATTTTTGTTGCGAAAAAAATATTTCAATTTCTAATACATAGGAGCTCATTTACAAAATGAAACAAAACTATTTGGGGATTTGATTTCAAAGGTAATAAGTTGTTGTGCTCAAAATAATTTATTGGGTAAGCTTATAATTAATTTGCATGTTAGGTCTATATCTCAAAATAAAAAAACCCTAATGGATGTTGTCAATGATAGAATTGTTAACCCTTATGGATATTGTCAATGATAGAATAGTTTAGGTTATGTTTATCATGTGCTTAGTTTAAAGAGTTAATTGGTAGGTCAAATCATTGTTGGTAACACACATCGTAATTTACCAATTACTATTTTTTTAAGCGGTTAAAAGTAATCCGCTGTTTATCTAGATCAAGGTGGGAGTGGGGCGACCAAACAGGTGAGACTGCTACCCAGGTGTGTGAGAGGCTGAGTCCTGCAGGTATAAGGGGGTAGTCTGCCCACCTGTCGTTGGGGCAGTGGTCATCAGTGACCACCCCGTCACGGCCCAGCCCACCTGGGCCCACCTCAGGGGGTGGTCGGTCACAGTGTCATACACCTGTGTGGCGGCCGTCAGGTCAGGGCACGGCTCCCTCAAGGCCCTCTCACCTGGGCCCACCTATCAGGTGTCCCCGGTGACTAATGATCAAGGTGAGCTATCACACCGTCGGGAATTTAGTAGCAGGGCAACGTGTAAAACGTCCACACAATCATTAGCATAATTATTTCTGCAGGTTTTGTGGGGAACTCTTTAAAGGTTAAAGCAATATTAGGCCTGTATCTCATGCTTTCGTTGAAAAGTGATGAAGTAAATTTGTTTCTCACATAGGAATATTTATGTCTATGTTCGACTAAAGCTAAGAAGGAGACAGAGATAATGAGTTGTGTCTAACACTCAAGTTATCCTACACCCTAACCGCCTAATCTTAAACCACTCAATCAAAACATCAAGTTTTTCTAATCCTAATATGTTTCACGCCCTATGGATGAAAGCAGTGCAGAATGGTGGGAATTTTCAACAGAAAAATATTTTGGGAGATTTAATTCCCTTGGGCAAAGTTAGGGCCCATCTGGACAATACCATACAAGAGCCGACAAAAGAGGTGCCCCCAGCCCTCCATACACCCCCACCAGAGGGAGACACTACCGGCGCCACTCTGACCCTGTCGGGGGATCCAGTGAAGAAGAAAGCAGCCCGATGTATTTATTTTTCTCACCGGTCTGTGTCGGTGACATATCGACCCACCTTTGTTGACAGGGGGGTATTATATCGGGTAGCCTCCCGTCTCCTCTACCCCTTTTCTACCCCCCCCCCCCAACTCCTTGAGCACACCTTTCCCTCCTCCCCTAAGTGACGTTACCAAGCGGGACCGGGAGGTGAGCACTAGACTTGTCGCCTTGATTGACTCATAAACCCATTTTTTGTTAGGGAAACTGATTTCTGAATGTGTGCTTTGTAGCTGATTTTACTTTGGTCATTGAAGCGTTATCTTTAGGAGATTGCAAATGGTTTGACTGGTGTTTTAGGATTATGTTATTATGAACATAACTAAAGCATACCGTAACTTATTAGTCAGTTGATGAAACTGAAAATTTAGAGTACATTATAAAGTTTAAAGTTTCCAACACAGGTTTTTTTTTTCTGATATACTTCTTTAATGAAAAGAATTACACTACGATCAGATCATCCTTTTCGAAATGGAAGTATTGGTATGATTAGGAATCACTCGTAAGACGCTGCATTAACACTTTTCATTTTTGAAATAAGACCATTAAAAGAGCCGCTTTCTCTAGTGCCATAACAAATAGATACATTTCTACTTTTGTGCAAGGCAAAGAAAGTTTCAGCATTCAAATATATATATGTATGTTTTATAGCACTGATGCCAAACTATGGGAGGTTGGCGTACATCTAGTAGTAGTGGTAGTGGCGGCGGTTGCTGACGTTATTATGATCCGTTGGGCAGGTGCGCGGTGCCCACTGACCCCTGTCTGCCCCCGGCCCACCTGTCAGACAATCACCCCGTTCTCTACCTGCCCCCCCACCACCACCACCCCGACGGGCACCACCCCCCCCCCCCACCACCCACCACCACCTCCACCACGACAGGTAGGAGGGGGGAGCAGGGACAGATTCACCTCATAACGCACACCCCATTCACTGTGTCGTTAACGCCTTGATGCTCCCCTTCTTACGCCCATCCCTATACCTCTTTTCTCTCTGTATGTGAATATTGTTTTTCATCTTTGCACGCAAGATCTGGCCGCTTCCTGAACAAGTATACGTGTATTCCTCCTTTTGCTTTGTATTCAGTCATTCATGCAGCCTTTAGTGAGTCTTCAACGTTGTTGCTCGTGTATTCTCTTATAATTGTTTCTGGTTGTTTCACATGCTCTGTTCTAAAGCATTCAATTCACTGAATATGTTTCTGTTCTGCCCAATCTCATTTTCTTTCCTCTTTCTTTCCAAAGCTTTCTTTTTATGCCCTTTACAGGCAAGAGTCAGAATACGCATTATTCCTCATTATGAGGGCATTTCGAGGCGACAGTCTGTAAAGGGTTCAAATGCCTAACTTTCGTTGTTCACATTGCTATTCTATTTATGCAATTCAAAACCACATACCGTTGCATGTGCTCTCACCACAACAGAATATGTGTGTAAAATGTACGGCTGAGCACTAGTGACTACAGTACAATCAGCAGGGGGAACATGGCGTGTTGATACACTTGCCATGCGACATTTTTACGCTTAAGTGCATGATGAAAATTTACACTTCCTTAACTTTGGACGCAGTCATGCAATCTTATATTGTGAATAACTCATTTTGAAACAATGTTTAATGTGCATTGTAGTTGCCCCAAGTAGATCGACACGCCACATTTCACCGCGATACCTGAACCTTTCGGTTACTACTAGCCTACTCCTCTCAGACCACCTCCGACAACGCGGATCAGTTCACATCCAGAGAGTGAGTGAGTTAGTAATGGATGCTTTACGCCATTTCGACAACTAAGGTCATATTCACAGTGAAAACAGGTTGGGACGAATTCTGTTTTTGGTGATTGTATCTATAAGATGAAGGTGACAGGGTGGGAAAACAGCAGGGGATCAAAACCTGGAAATAGCTTTGGCTGTACCTCATCCCTTATTGAACCAAGCACTAACCGGGAATTGAACCCAAAGAACCACTTGGTCAGTACTGGGTCCCCCCCTATCGTCGCCTTATACGATCAGCAGGAGCTACTGGGGGCCTATTCTTCCCCGGAACCCCCACGGGGTGTTCACATCCAGAATTTTTTCCAAAAGGAGGATGAATTTACAGCGGGTTAGGCTACAAGTACAGCACGTTAGGCTACAAACGTGCACTTGTAGACTACCAATGCATAGTGTTAGGGTACGAATATAGGCATTGGACTGGTGGGAGTAGGATCGATTCACTTTACTGTATTATCTGAAAGGGGTACATGAAATTTTCCCTAAAGCCCTTTACAGGCTAAGTGCAGAATTCACGTTAAGCATGCCCTCATAGACATACATAACATCTTATGTGTCTCTGTGATGTCCTGAACTGTCAATATTTGGATGCTGAGGCTAGTCCAGAATAGAATCATATGCATTTACAATTAAAATGCATATACTTTATGTGTAACACTTCATGTGTTGTATACGTAAATATATTGTAATGGTCTGCAGGACACGTATGCAGAATAACATGATGAAGCGAGGTTTTTTTTCTCAATAGTTTAACACTTTTCTACTTTCATTATGGCATCTCGTCCCTTACCCTGTGTTTCAAGATACCCCTTCCCCCATGATATGCATTTCCTCCCTGATAAATTATCCTAATTCAGTGTCCCCGTTCTGGCAGGAAAAGAGGACGGGGAAAGTGGTAAAAATTAACAGGCAGCCATGGATAATGGAGACAGGGTAGGAGTAACAATTTGGCGTTGCACAGGAATGCTTGATCCAGAAGGCGAGTTTTTCTTGCACCTGTGGCGCTTGACGTGATTATTAAAGCCGGGTCGGCGGCTGGAAACCACTCGGCGCCGGGTCGCGTGAACACCGCCTCTCGCCGTGCGCGGGGAGGCGTAGCCGGCTAAGTGGCTCAGGTGTGCCCGCGTCACGCTTGGCCGCGCGCACAGGTGGGCGCACAGGTGGGCAGACGCCGGTACACCAGACGACCGCCACTCACCTGACAATACCCCCCCCCCCCTTTACACACCCGCCTCCTCCCCGTGGTATGGCGCTAGTGCTCGCCGACGGCGCGTCAACAATACTGGAGCGACCCACCTGAATATTGACAAGTTGGCCGGGCAGGGGCCGGGGCCTGACGACGGGGCCAGGTATTTACACCATATGGGGAGCGGGCGCCATCCTGCTGGGGCGGGAAGTAGTCCCCGGGGGGAGCGGGGACAGGTAGTAAAAGGGGCTGGGAGGTTTTGAGGCCACCCGACCCATGCATGCATGTCGGAGGCAGGCGCGTGATGACGACGGTAAAGTTAAGGTCTAAGATGAGTGGAGCAGCAGGCAGAATAATGGCTGTATGTGTAAGGTGGTCGGATGGGGGATAGCGGGTTGGGGGAAGGGGTAGAGGGGTGACAGGTACATAAAAGCCCACCTGTACAGGTGTGTCGAGGGTGGGCAGACAGGTATGGGAATGTGGGATGGGACAGGGCCTGGGACAGGGACAGTGCCCAGACACCACAGCTATTGGGAGCGCGTCGACAACATATTCATAGGATGGTTTCAAAGGACAACCGCACGGTTCGATTTAGTCAATAGATCTCGGCCTAGGCATTCACAATAGCCCTATGACTGGGGGCGTTGTTATAGGCCGGCAAAGGTTCGGTCGTCCCCATTGATTCTCCACAGTCACTTGAGGGGTGGTCACTGGACAACAGTTTACCCAAAATAAAATCCCCTATGAATAAAAGAACCAAAATCCCCTATGAATAAAAGAGCGGTTCATCAGACTAACTTTCCATTATTGGATTATTGAATTACTATAACATAATTAGATGGTTAGTTTCATATACAGAATAAGAAACAAGCCAAACTTTTTCAACTTTGTGACCAATAACGTTTCACTATTAATCCAGATTGATTGTGTGAAACTAGTTTTACACATGGGTAGAAGTATGACATCAAATGAGCAAAACAAAAAGGTTGTTGATGTCACAGGTTATTTTCTCTCGTATTCAGAATTCGAGAGGCTGTAGGATATTTCATTTTACTGTACGATACATTTCAGAAAAAGAGTATAACATGATAGTCTTATGGGCCCTTGGATCACAATCATGAGCTAACGCACAACTATGGTTCTCACTGCAAACAAAAAGTCAGGTGTTCAGCGACGGAATAACATACATCGTACTTGGACCTGGGATAATTCTGCATCTTATTTTACTCTCCATCATGACATGCAAGGTCATCAGGATGATTATTAATGTTTCTGCGCTGTGCTATTCTCCACAATTTTAAAGTTTATTAGTCCTGAATAAATATCCCCAATATTCTCAGTAGTCTTACAATGTGAACTTCCCATGAGTACATTAACATTCCAGTTAATGCTGCTACCTTAAATAAGTAGTAGATCGATGGTCCCACTGAGTGCCCCCCCACTCTGTAGCATCATGTCGACACGGTCATAACCTGGTGGCTAAGCCGGTGCCAGGCCTGATCCGTTTACTACCTGGCGCCCACCTGTCCGTCGGATTAAGGCCCGTTACCTCAGCGTTAGATAACACTTACCTGAGCCTACCTGGCCCCCGGCCCAATGCCTACACCTGGGACTCCAGGCTCAAGTGGCGGCTCCATGGCTTTGCACCTGTGAGCAAACTACTGTGAAAAACTGACCATTTTTGTCGGCCACAAAGTTAGTTTTACCTAAAGCTTTAACGGTCGGGGTTTTTACCGCGTAGGAACAGAGGGGAATGTATTCTGTTTTCTTTTAGGTCGGGCGTCTAATTTGTCGGGAAATTAGGACAACTTTGAAAACTTAAACTCTTGTTTTAGGAAATATTGTGCTCTGATGAACAGAACTCAGCATCAGCTTTAATCACGTACTTTGTGGATGGTTTCAGGTACTATCGTTATACAATTCTCCCTACCATGGATAGCATATTTTCTGGGTTTTACCTGCATAATATCCCTAATCAAGGTGCATTCTGGGAAATATGTCGTCAAACTACAGGGTTTAACTATAGAAATCCTCATTAATCAAGAAATTATTTGTGGTTTAAAATTATGGAGATCAATGCAAACTATTTTTCCATTTTCTATCTGTATATCTTTATAATTATTTGCGTTGGTTTGGAAATTAATTCATTACACATTGATATATGGTAGATAATATATACTTCCTGTAGTGTTTCCTGTGCTTTTTCGACAAAATTAGTCCAAATTAACCTGCAGGTGCCTAAAATACGCGGTAAGTCAGCTATCCGTGGTAGTAGGGGGAATTCAACTGTTGATTCTGATTTTCAACATTTGGGGAATTTTTACAATTGCATAATAATTATAAACTAACGGGCACACTTTAAAACTTTGATTAAAGTTTGAGTTTAAATAATAATTATATCAAAGATATTTTGTTAAGATTGATATTGACATCAACATTTAAAAATGGCTTCTGGCTACTGATTATGAATGGCAGACTATACCATTATCTGTCTATCATGCGCTTACAGAGACTTAGTTATTTGTGCAATCCACTTAATTATGCAGCTATTGGGTTGTTGAGAGTTGAAGGATGCATACTTCGTGCATATCCTAAATATTACAACAGGGGGCAATATGGTTCAAATTTTGAATGTTCTAAGAAGTAAGATATAAATATGCTCTATGTGACAGAATGGCAGAACTAAGGAGCAATTCCCTAATTCTCTTTATCTGCAAAGTGCCATAGACCTTGGGTAGACAAAGTGACTAGACCAGATGACAGTTATCTGTATAATGATAACTATCACCGTGTGTTCAGTAGTTAACAAGAGGTACACCAGAGCTTTTTTGCACTTATTTTAAACACAATTATATAGATACCTAAACAATATCATACGTAACATAGCATTTAAGCGTTAAAATAATCATGATAATTCATTATTATCAAAAATTAATGTTCTGGTTACTGTAACGTAATTCACATATTGACGTCTATAGCATGGGGCCAAAGTGAATAACCTTGGATCAGACACATGAGCAAGCACCTCATGTCTGCAGACATATTAATATTGAATGCTATCTGAGGTGTATGTTGAGTCATATTACGTCACATTTATTGCTTCATCTCATTGCACGTCATTACTGAAGCAAGATCTTAGAACATTCTGCTGTTATACGTATAATCCGATAGAAATTGGTCTAGTAGATCACCTTTTTCTCTTTTAAATATTATACCACCTTACGTATTAGCAATATGTCTCATTAAATGCACAATAAATAGTACCAAACTTCCAGAATATTTCATCTCTAATTCCAATATGCTTTTAAAAGATAATGTAGGCCTGCTAAATCACGAGGTGCTTGGATAGTTGTGCCGATAACATTATGCAGTGGTGGGACATTTCCATACAAATCCCAGCCTGTCCACCTGGCCTGCCTCTGCCCCCCTTTGATGAGAGACCTCTCACCTTACAGACCGCAGGCTGTCTGAATCATCTCTACCATCACATCAACCTGTTCGGCGGTATGACTAACACTTTGTCATCCCTCTCACCTGGCAGGTACGACCACCCCTGACACCCTGAGAGACCATCCTCTCACCTCTACAGGTAGGCCCGACACCTGAGGGAGGTGGTCCAGGGCATGGGTAAACAGCAGAGTGGTGTTCCTCAGGTGTAACACCTGACAACCACCATACAGTCTCAACCCCCCTCCCCATGACCAACCCTGGAGGACAATGGCTTTCTGATGCAAATCTCTGTCTAGTGATAATCTAACAGACAATCCTAGGACTGGACGTAGGGATTAGGTTAAGCAGTGGATATGAGGGATGCGGCGAAGGTAGACCGACCAGTATATTATAGTAACTATATAATATAGTTACTATATATAAAGTTACTATTATCTCCGTCTCCCCACTATTTGGATCCGCCCCTTACATGTGTAATATGCCAAAGCACAAAAAGAATGTAAGTATAAATCACTCGACAAGCTATCAAACCCCATAACTAAGACATTCAACACTCTACATCTAAATAAAAACCTAATCGTATCTTCAGCAGCGACATCAGGCATGGCGTCGTAAGTAAAGTCGTCTCGCCCGGTCACTGTTTTTCTGAATTCCCAGTCTGTATCAGATGTACGACTATATTGTGTATCAGTGTCCGTACAAAAAAGGGTAGCGCCAGTTGGAAATGTTAGTCATCCATAGCACACCCATGACTGGACAATGCGATTAAGATATCAATGACGTGCCGCGTGACGTCATTCTAAAGCTTTCCACCCTCAGCGACCTCTGGTGGAGAGTGGTAGAAAACACGTGACGTCACGAGCAGATCGCATGGTGGTTGCTATTCTCCAAACATTGCTATGCATGTGGCATTCTTCTGCGATTTTTTTAGGCCAAGTAAAACAGATGATACTGGTACGAGAGTAAAGGATGAAGGATGAAGGCATTTCTGAAAGGAAGAGTTGTTATAACATTATGGGAATGATAGTTTACAATAATAATTATTATATTAAGGAATAGAATTATATTACACTGGAAAAATCCTAAGAAAGATAAGCATAATACATGCAGTAGTTAACAAACAATATGCAACACTTTATAAAGAAATCATGTGTAGGAACAAAATCACAGACAAATGCAATAGAGACAAAAGTAGTGAATTAGGAGTGGGAGACTGAAAGAAAGCTAGATGGAAGAAAATGGAGAAATAAAACAAAAAAACAGCCCCGGTTAAAGCCAGTCGGGGTAAAAAAGCGCCCGGCTGGCTGGTGGCGGTGGGCGCGGCGTGCGTTTATTAGTATTCGGTGCGGCGGGCGGCGCGGACCTGGCGAGCTGCGCCTGGTGCCAGGTGGCCGCTAACCGCTGGCGGGGCTCACTGAGATCAGTGAACACTTCAGACGACGATCCATCAGCCGGCCCAGGAGGGGGATCGGGGAAGGTGGGGGGTGCGTCCCCTGCCTCCACCACCAAAGGGAGGGACAGAACAGCAGCTTGTCGCTCGGGTGGTGGAGGGCCACAGGGCTCAGGCGGTGGTTGGCTGGGTGGGTCTTATGGTTGGGTAGGTTGGTTGGTGGATGGGCAGGTTGCTGGGTGAGCGGGTGGGCGGGTGGGCGGGCGGGGCGAGCAGCTACCAGCTGGCCATGTTGACAAGAGCCGCAGCCAGGCAGCGCTTTACTGCCGGAGGATCGACCGTTAGCATCGGCCGGATTAGAGGCCTTTAGAGACCTTTGGCGCCCGCCGCATTAAAAACCCGCCCTTGTCTAAGAGTAGCAAGAGTATCGGTCCACCTGCTGCTAGCTATTCTTCAAACGAAGGAGGTTCTACACAAGAGTCTGGTCTTTTTGTGACTGTATAATAATACATAATATTACATACAGTTAATTAACTATTTGGTTTGACTTGCATTTGAAATATAAAAAAAAGATTGGAAACTGTCATGTTGATCAAAATACAATAATTGGTTGAAATACATTGCCTTTCTAATATGTGTCCATTAGCCATATGGCACCGGCTAGATATTAACCAAACGAATGTGTATTGGTAGTTAACTGTCCTACAAATGATCATCTCTACTTTAGAAATGTTGATACGTTACCGGGTCAGACACCTCGTGTAACCCTTTCCCCTCTGATCCCAGATCTCTCCTAGTCCAACGTCTAAGCCTCCAAACCTCATTGTTATGTTAAACAGTTAAAGTCTGAGCTGCTCGGAGGGTGTCTGGGAGCTGCTCATGAGAAACGGGTAGTAGGCAATTGAATTACAGCTATACAAATGTATGTAATATTCTCTATCCCATCCCTTACCTACACTTATTCAACCGCCTCTAAAATGACGGAGGTGACTATCCCGTTCCACAGCCATCTGCTTTGCTCTCTTGTCATTCCTTAATCACTGTAAATTGTCCTCTTTAGAACATTCGGTGCTAATGTCAGAAAACGAATCCCAGCATGATTGGTAAGAAAAAAAGGTCAAAATACTGCACTGAACATTCCATGCCATTTGCTGCCAGTTTTTTCTTGTTAACCTTGCCCTTTCTTTCATTTAGGTGTAAAAGGCGGAGGTCTGCAGGGATCTTTAAAATGATCCAATTACCAGGCACAATAGACCTAAACTCCAAGCAGGTGCCTTCTCAACATGATACCAACGGCTAGCATAGATCACACCCAAACTGCTGGGAGGCTATGCAATCTCAGCAGGGAGAGTGTTGAGCTGGGACCCTGGAGGAGTTGTTCTGTGTGTGTGTGCTCCGGGCTGACTGCTGCATGCTAACTGCTCCTCCTGTAGGTGGTGGTTGTAGCCAGTGCAATGATGATCATGGCGCCTCCACGGCCGCCCACCGCGCCCAGCACTTACCACACGCACACCTTCATTAAAGCATCTGGTCGAAACGTCGGCCTAATTAAATACCAATGCTTCTAACGGCATGCCGCCACACACCCCGCACTTAACGGGAGAGGCACCAGCCAGCAGCTGGAGCCGGGCACAGTGTACACACGACTGGCAAATCAACCACTGGCCAAAGAACAAGAGCTGCAGAAAAAGGAATTTATTTCTTAAAGAATAAAAAAACGTTCCTGTTACATATTAATGAGCGCGCCTCTTTCAAGTACCATGTGGCTTCAATTGGCCTTTTTTCAGTTGCAATAACGCCTGAATAATTGGCAGCCGCCACTTTGTTTCAGTCACATAACAAAATCAGACGGATGAATAATGAATAAAGCAAAGTGTAAAACATTGAGACAGCTTGCGGCAAATCATTTTGTAAAACTAAATGCCGCCATGCAGCTGATGAGTCCTTTGACGGCACTGTCTGTGAAATTCTGTCCACTCTATGACCAATACTGACCATACAGAGGGATTTATGGTTTCAAATATGGACAAGTACTGGCAATGGGAATTGAGATTAACTTGTCTTTAACCAAGAGCCTGAACGTGGTGGAAGATAAGATGAGAGGAATTTGTAATTTAGGTGAGCAGGGAGTGTCAAGTCTACAATGGCATGGTAACATATCAGGGGGATTTGGCTTGGTGGTAGTGGTGCTCGTTTACGGTGGTGCTGGGTGGTTATGCTGTGGTGGTGCCACCGGCTATGGTGGTGGCAGTGGTGGCTTGTTTGGGGCCAGTTGTCAGAGGCTGACACATGACAGCTGTGCTGTGCTGCTAGCTTAGTGCCGGTGTAATTATGTCGACAAGCACGGGATCCAGCCCTGGAGGACTGACGGCACCCAGACCGACTACAACCCCTCTCCCCTGCAATGCCTGACCGAGGTCTTGTCGCCCCCCATTCACATGTCCCCAGATGGACATATCACATTAATGGGTGTCCGTTCAGAGGTAGTACTTTTATAAATACATGTACCATTGATGATTGTAAAAAAATGAAACCAGTATGCTTCCTCGGGACTCAATCATACATTAATTTTCTGTACGGTGAGCCTGGGACTATTCAGCATTACATGTACACGTACATGCATTGCTGCATGTGATTCCAGAATCTGATATAAAGTGGCATGTATTCATGAACAATATAGTAAATATAAAGCATTGTCATTAGATGTTGTCGGATAACACATTATTACCATTGGAGCACTGTTAAGATATATTCGAGTACAAGAGGTTAAGCTTTAAAAACTAACTAGTAACCCCCTAAAAGTTTAATAGTGACAATGGGAACCTAGATGCAGGTAGATAAAATCGTATAGCCTATGATCCCCCAACTTCCGGTACAAGCAACACTACAACAATAGAAAGGATGTCTGAATAAATTATACTGGGAATATTCCGTCTCTCCATGTTTCAGCATATGACATCATCAACCTTCCCAGCCAGCATGCGATGTTACAGAAACGTTCTGCAACCATACTTTTTTAGTCAGTTTGTTACTTACTAAGATGGGACATAACAATTACATTATTAGAACATTATTATAACATTATTTTTGGTCAGGTTAGGATGAAATCAAAATAGAACATTATGAGAACATTCTGTTTAGGTTAAAGAACATAACCAGAATGTTATAATAATGTCGCAGTGCAACATCACAGCAGTAGGTCGCAGCAATGTAATTGGGAGTCATCAAAAGAACATAACAAGAACCAACACAGAACGTTGCTGCAACGTTATTATAACGTCACTTCTCTGACTGGGATTTCACATACCCGTGGGACACCCACTCCTGAGACACTTAATATGACAGGCACCACCATCCACTACACACCAGCACGCTATCCCAGATCAGCGGACAGCGGAGGGGGTGAGCCTGAGGCCAGTGGGTGGTCAGAGGGAGGGGGACTACCCTCATTACAACAGGTCCCCAATCACCGAATCACGAGGAGGGGGGTGCATGTCTCGGGACTGGGGCCACCCAGTGGATCCCCCAATGAGGTCGGGGTCCCCAGGCCATGACGGTTGATGGGGCTTATAGCAATTAGGGCCTGTGTTGACGATTTGTATGAGGCCAGCTGGGCGACAAGACGGATTCGTGAACTTTATTTTCAAAGAATTTCTTTCCGCGTTCATTCTGAATTTATGTTTGTTATGATTAAATCTATGTTTTGGTGTTGGTCATAGTTCTTATACACTCTGAAAGAATTTCTTTTATTTGAGTCGATCAATATTTACAACGGTTAGTTCTGCCATGCATTGCAATTTGATTGTCAGAAGTCAACAGCTCTGGTCAGCTCTTACCGTGTGAACCGGGCGTGGGGTGGTGGGTAGGCCTAATGGGGGTGATTGTGACTTTGATGGGCGTGGGGAGGTGGTAGGGTGAAAACATCCCAGTCCATCCCACATGCAGGGATCACCACACATAAACCCCCACAGCCCAACACATGGCCGTTACACCCCCGGGCCTTTGGAGCCGGGATTGGTGTATTTCAATAGAAAAGAGATCAAAGCGTTGTGCCTCCAGCACCCCCATACAGTCCCCCACACACCCCCATACAGCCACCCCCCCCATCTCCAACCCCTCCTCCAGGGTCCCGGGCCGGCCACTACCTACAACTGTCGTGTGATCAATACGGTTAACCCCCATGGAGCATTATACATTATGAAAGCCGTCCATTGGTCCCACAATGGGCTCAGGGGAACAGCAGCTACTATATTGTAACGGGTGGTGGAGTGGGGGGGGGGGGGGTGCATCAGGAGGGGGCAGCTCTGACCGACGTGCAGCACACTCCTCGTGTACATGGATTCAGCAGAAGCGCTGCGACCAATGTCAGAATACCGGGCATCATGTCAATGAGGCCCGTTGCCTGTCCAAAGGAGAGAGTCATTTGTATTGAACAAGTGGCTTTGCCAGGATTCGAATCCACAACCTTTGGGTTTGGAGGTGAGGCTCTTAACCACTACACCATGGAGGATGAGGCTGGAACTAAGAAATTGGGTCATGACCCAATTTGCTGGTTCCCACATGTCCTTCTGAAAGCAGTTTAACAAACAGCAACCAAATGGACAGGTTGGTTATGGCTCATTTTGCTGGTTCTTGGTAAGACATGAAGAAAGTTCAGTATGTAGGCAGCAACATGCGAAAGGACATCATTTTAGAAGAAGTAGGGTAACTATAAGGATGTTCCATCTCCAATGATCAAAATGTTAATCGTCAAGTGAAAAGAGCAAAAGAAAATGGTTAAAAGTATATATGGCTTAATGTTAACTTAGCAATCAAAATTCTAACAGTACAAATTTGCCCATCCTTTTACCTTTTAATTTAATCCAATCAATCAATATCATTACCATTATCATTACCATAGCAATACGCTATGTATAAGTGCCCCGCATCTTCCAATTGGAAGAATCCAAACTTTCTTTGATTTTGACCGGAGCTGGATGGCAAGCCAATACAAAGAGAATGCATTGAATGCAATAGCAAAAACATGGGATTGAAATCAGATTTGCTGTGCAGAAGAAATCTTACAGTCTGGGCCCTGAGCCTTTAACATGGACCGTCTGTGGGGGTATAATACTTTGACTTGTTCACGTGCCATGGGCGGGGCCGACAGGTACAGTGAAGGTGAAGCACTCACAGGTTGTCTGAGAAGGTGATGGATCATCAGGTGACCACCTCTCAGGTTTCAGGGCTGGAGTGATGGGGGTATGGAAAACAAGACCGGGAGAGAAGGGATGTGACTGGGACGAAGAAATGGAGGGATTACCGGAGAGGGCCTGTGGGAAGGATGGATTAAAGGACTGAGGGATTAAGGTATTGAGGTGAATGGATGAGTGGATGGAAAGAGAAGGAGAATAAGGAAGGGATGAGAAAAGAATGCATGCAGATGAGAAATGGAGTGACGAAGCATAGAAGGAGACTTAGAAGGATAGTGTCTGATAGAGGGAATACAATGGAAAGCAACACGATGGAAAATATGAGATGGGCATAGTGATTCAATGCTAATGAGTAATTCTAAGTAGGTCAATGACCGGCAGATGAAAGACAAGAAAAGATCAAAACGAGAGTACTTCAAATAGTGTTGTATTTTTTTTCATAATTGATTCAAGTTGGTTGTGTAAACCAATTATTCATTTAGAGAGATGTCAGCCATTATATTACAAATTGCGGTTGGCCTATTGCATTCAAATATAGTACCGTGATACCTACATTTCTTCATGTGTGGCCTTAAAAAATGGCCCCGCCTCTGATGACCTTAGGTTAGTCAAAATATTGCAACAGTGACCACTGGTCAGCTCAAGTCTCTAACCTCACTTGACCTGTCCCTTGGCCATATTATGGCACATGTGACACAGGATCAGACCCGACCCCTTGTCCCAGCACCAGAGACAATGTCTGAAGACAGAACGGCCACCGGACCCGATGGACCGGCCACAGAAAAGGCGCGCGCCGGAGAATAAAAGTAGTCAATAAAAAGGGCGGCCGCACGGGGATTCGGCGCGGCTAGAGACGCTGAACATCTGGCCGGCCGGGAGGAGGTGGTGGGGAGGTGTGGGGGCGGTCTGGAGGAGCGGGCGGACCCAGTCATGGAGTTAGTACATTGTAGTAGTAGGGAGGTGCGTATACATGTGTGCTGGTGGGGGCGCTCTCTCACTCAAAACCCACTGGAGGAGCCAGAACCTGCCTCTCTGACTCGCGCTCGTTCTACGCTTTCCGCTTTCTAGTTCTAGTAATACATGGAAGTGGTTGGGCGTGTGTGTGGCAGTCGTCCGTCTGTGGTTTGATCGTGAGTGGCTTGTGTGCCTGTGTGTGGCGACGTGCAGAAAGCCAGCTACTACTACTACTGCTACTACTCCTCCAGCAGCTAGCTATCCAGGGGCCCTTTTACCACTCTCACAGCGGAGTGGGCAAGGAGGCAGAGCAATGCGATGCAAAGCAGTCAGTCGGGGCTGCCTCTGGCACAGCTGATGTGAGCAGTGACTGACTGACTAGTGTGGTGGTGGTGGTGAGAGTGGGAGTGGGTGAGTGAGTGTTTGGCGGAGTGGGGGAGGAGGGAGGGAGGGAGGGGAGGAACGTAGCGCCGCCACCGTCGCCGCCGCCACTAGTGCAGCTGTGACCGTCAGCCGGTCGGCACCCCCATCATTACAACCACCGCTACCGCGACGGGCGCACGCACTGACGGCCGTAGGGACGTTAGCAGTGGACAGGGTACGCGGGCACCGTGCAGGGCCCAGCAGGAGGACCAGGCAGTCGACGGCCCCCCGCCCGGAGTACACAGGAGCCATGACGGGCCGCCTGGAGGAAGCCCTCTCCACCACGTCCTCCCCGCCGGCCGGTGACACGGCCCCGACCTCCCCACCATCCTCCTCCACGGCCATGAAGAGTTCCGACCCCTACCCCTACGGGAGGAGGGACAGCAGTGACCGCCGGGAGAGGACCACCTCCGGAGGGGGCGACAACTCGTCCTGCCTCTCCGACCCTGGAGCCACCACGCCCACCCGCCGGAACAAACGGAAAATGACAGCCCCTAAGCGGCGTTCGGACTTCAGCATCAAGCGTTTCTGCCCCGATATCAGCGCCGACATTGACGACGACGAGGAGGAGGGCCGCCCCCATGCCCTGGAGGACTACGACGACCTGGGCCGGGAGACAGTGCCCGACCGGCCGGCGGTCAGTACGACCGAGTCCTCCCCGGACAGTTGTGGGGGGCGGCCCCGGTACAGTCCGCCCTCCTGTGCCTCCTCCTCCGGGTCTGACTACTCCGGGCCGGCCTCCACCCCGGAGCAGGCCCCCAGGGGTCGACGACGGCGGGGGGCGGGGCCCGCCCGAGGGGGGCGGGACCTGTCTGCCTCCAGCGTGAACCTGGAGGACACTGGGGATTCCCCAGGACCTTCCCCTGGTCACTTGGACCCCCACCAGCTCGCGGCCAGCCAGCTGGGGCCCCACCACCCCGCGTTTAACCTCAGCAGACACTTGGCCGCAGGGACCACCCTGCCCTCCTCCTTACATCCCTCTTTAGCCCTCGGTCATACCGGCCTCCTCCCTACCCACCCTCACCTGCCCCACCCCCACCACCTTCAAGCAGGGGGTCTCGGCGGAGGTCTGGTAGTAATGCCCCAGCACCCAGGAGCCCCAACCAGCCCGGTGGGCTTTCACCCTCCCAGTCCCCCCTCTCCGGCCGACTCCACCTCCTCCAGGGCGGATGGGGAGTCCTCAGGAGGCAAAAAGGCCCGCAAGAACTACAAGAACATGACCCGGGAGCGGCGGGTGGAGGCCAACGCCCGCGAGCGCAGTCGCGTGCATACCATTTCCGCGGCGTTCGAGTCTCTGCGGCGGGCCGTGCCCTCGTACTCCTACAACCAGAAACTGTCCAAGCTGGCCATCCTGCGGATCGCCTGCTCCTACATCCTGTCGCTGGCCAAGCTGGCCGACCAGGACTACAGCACGGAGCACAGGGACTACACGTTCGCCGACTGTGTCGACATGTGCACGCGGGTGATCCAGACGGAGGGCCGGGCCCGCCGCAGGCACTGAGCCACGCCCCCTACCGACACAGCCTGGAGCAGGCCCAGGAGGACGCCCGGCACGGCATGGTCAGACAGGTGAGTTGTAGGGAACTACTTAACTAATGGGACACCTGATTTGAATGGTTAAGGACATTGGTATAGAATAAGATACTTTAGTATCAACACTAACAATAGTAATAGAGCAATAGGTTAAGGTTGAAATATGAATTTGCCATTACTGTACACCCTTAGCAAGTGGCCAATGTTCTTAATAAAAGAACATGTGTGAGTTATATATATACCATTGTCAATAATCTCCATCCTTTTATTTTTGGTCAATATCAATATGTATAGTTTTACTGACTTAAAATCCCCGCTTAAAATCACAAAGTATAAGTTGTATGTTTCGCAATTGCTTCAGATATCTAGATGGTATTAAGGCACTAGCATCACTAGCGAGATCTAACATTTCTATTCAAGTAATTTAGCATTATACCATTTCAAATGAGAAGAATGTCAGGTATTGAGGAGTTGCAGCCAGGACGTATGTACTACATTTCACACCATGAACCATCTCTTTAGTTATATCCCCCGGGTATATCCCCCAACTCTGACTTTTTGACCTTTTCCTTACGCGTTCCCCCACCTGGAGTAAATGGGAGTAACGAGTCTCCAGGTTAAATAACACCCAGGTGTCGGCGGTGTAAATCCCCCCTGGGCTCACCCTGGAGGAGGGCCTGATCCTTGACCTGACTGGATCAGGACCCAGGCTACCGCCAGTAGTGTGCCAGGTGCGCGGTGCAGGTAGAAGTCCGCCCCAACCACACACCGACTACTACTCCATTGTATTGCCACCTGGCCAGGTGAACGCCCGCTACACTATCCCCGATCTATACAGGTTACAGTTGGCCTACACGGATTACGACGTGCTCTATGGTTGTATGGGAATACCCCGTGTGTGAGGTCCACTCTCTGACTTAAACAGTTTTAGGATAGTTGTGCTGCTGACTAAAGTAGGCTACTTTCAGACATAAAGGTCAAAGCTAGGAAGACATGCCAAATAAATGGTAATAAAACTTGCTGACTACCAAAAGCCCATTACTTTTCTACTACTCTAACTTAGAGCTGTACATTTGATTCAAATGTATACACCTGCTAAGTGTTCCCTCTGTATACAAATATGTTTAGGGCAACCTAATATCTATCTACCAAATTATTCATCACTACGTACAATCAAGGAATTCCAATTCATCATAACATTTCATTTCCACGTATGCACAGGAGATAATCGTTATCTCCCTGTCAGATAGGAACCTGTCGGACCCCGCGGCCGGCAGAGGTCAACTGTTATCAGCAAGATGTCTCCCTGAGTGACAATCATCACAGGTGCTACACTACCAAGGTGCGCTTATCAGCCGGCCAGGTATAGTCACCTGGGCGTGAAGGGCTGACCAGGAGGCTCGGGAGAGATGCGAATGAAGTATAGACTGGACCGACTGGGTCAAGGGCCTATTGTAGCCTATAGCATTGATACGGCGTGTTAGTACACACACGAGAGTTCTGTTTAGGTCGTTTCTAATCAAACTGGTTAAATGTGTTGATAAATATACTCCCACACATCTCCCAAGTTGATTTCTTAGAAATCTTTCTTTCATTTGAGCTTATTATGATATTATACACAGCCAAATTACCACTCATGAATACACACCCAGGCAATTAGTTCTGCTGAAAAGCAATGCTTTCTGACCCTTTATGCATTGAAATGAATTCAAATTGTACTTCAATAAGTACCTTATTGCTCAAATTATAACAATTAATCAGTCCTGTAACTCCAATACAACTAAGCTTATCAGAAACACACCAATATGAATATCCCCGTTTATAATATATTACATCAATAGACGTGTATCACAGCAGTACGAAGGGATATCGACATGAAATTGAAACACTGCGCCGTTCGTTGCCGCCCAGATCAGCCGGTAACATGATAGATGCGCACACCCAGGTGTTGTAGCCGTGCGGTACGTGTGTGACCGGCCTGTGGGTGCGCACACCAAAGCCGAATGGCATTTTAATCCCCACCCACCAGCTGACTGCCGGCCGAGACACCATTAGTGATCGGCGTCCTCAAATCAATCCTGATTAGCGCCCGCCAGCCTCCACCTGGGAACCGACAGTCGGCACCCACCGCCACAACAGCGACCTCTACCGCCGCCACCTGGAGGAAAGAGGCAGTGGTTAACGGAGACAAACCCTGGAGAATGGGGAGGAAGGGGTGGGGAATAGTGGGGGTATAAAAGAAGGAAATGGGTGTTTCGGAAAGAAATTAAATTAAATGTAGGAAGCATGCAATGAAGCAGGGTAATAGAAAGTAAAATGACGCCCATACTCTGAATAGTTTGTATTTTTTCCTGATTTGGGGAAAAGCATTTCCTATAGCTTGGACTTAAGGCCCGGCCACACTGCCCAACTCAACTCAACTCGACCGTCGAGTTGAGTTGAGTTGGGCTCAGTTGGGCAGTGTGGCCGGGGGCTACGACTCCCTAGAAACTGGATCGTCGGGTCGTACATCTTGAGAAGATGAAGATGTACGACCCGATCGTCGGGTCCTAGAGGGACCAATCGTAGGTGTGGCATACCTTAAGACCCGACTCAAGCAAATTGGTCCGTATTTGGCCAATAGTCTGATGTCACAGACCCTAGAGGGGGCACCAAGGACACCTGACTGGACCCAGATCACCACTTTATATTTAGGCGTAGGAGCACTTTTGCGGACTGGAGCTAATGGGCCTGATCAATTAGTTTTTCCTTGCTTTATTTCAAATAATCCAGATTTAGTTATTTGATCTTCTAGGATGTTTTTATGAACTATTAAAGGTTTTTGATTACTCGATAAATCTGAAATTGACCTAGATGCAAATTAACTTGAAAAGAAATGATGATAATCGAATCAATGCAAACATATAGACACTGATTGACAAATTAAAGTATATATATATGTAGATTATGTATATGATTTACTGGGAGTTATGATTATATAGCATATGATTTAAATATGCAGTAGAACCATTATGAAGCCTATATGATTACGACTGTTCAGTTGTATAATGTGGCAAGGCAGGGACCATTCACTAAGACCAGACAGTCGTAGTGAAATGGTGCCCGTGAACCTACGACAATCGAGTTGAGTTGAGTTGGGCAGTGTGGCCGGACCTTTAGAAGTATGGGTAAGCAGAACAATAACAACAGTATCCACATAACTGGAAAAATAAACCTCTATTCAGGATTTAACATAAAATGCATAAAGTATTGACCAATATCAGTCGGGAGGGGGGGGGGGGGATAATATCGGGTGAACGCTACTACTGACGCCCGCTCGTTTAACCTACAGGAGGCCTTAACCCTTTCAAGACTCCACAAAATATTCAAGTAATACACAAAAGGACACCAATTTTCTCAAGGAATATCCCCAAAAGACGCCACTGATACCACAAAGTTTTAAATTAGACCAATAACAAGGTAAAATGTGAATAGAAATAATTATTTCCAAATGACAATTGTTAGAGATAGCATAATATGGACCATTTCAGTTTTTTGAAATAGAAAAATATGTATTTGATATATTTTGAGCATCAAAATCACAATATTGAGATATTTGGCATGTATCTCTCAGGCATCTGTCGTCTAGGCCTGGTGATGCCTGAGAGATACAGGTGTCAATAGGTGGTGATGCCTGAGAGATACTGGCGTCCTTAAAGGGTTAAGTGGGGCAGAGACAGGCCGCCATGTACAGGAGGACCTGTATGGCTGCGAGCGGTGGCCAGGTCTCCGGGTGTGCAGTGATCGGGTTCCAAGCCACCTGTTCCCAGCCCTAACACCTGTGGTCGCCGCCCCGCGCCGCAGCTCACGTATCGATCGTGGCGGGGCTAGGGCTAGACTTGTCCCACGGCCTTCCCTATGTTCATCATTAATTCCCAAATGCATTAATTTTCTTAAATAGGAATTCAGACAATGCAGAAGAGAGCTCTTGTTTCTATGAGTAAGATCTGAGGCTGTACATGTTGAAAATACCATAAAAGATAGACTTAATTTTTTACATAATATTTGGAGAGGGTGGTAATTATTATCGTGGAAATTCTACTATTTGTGTTATTGGCAATACTAATGAACACAAGTAAATCTCTGGCGTGCCAGCATATTGCACTCGGAGGCTGTAAGGACAGTTAACTGCAGTTTGGAAATAATTGCCGTATTGTGTATTAGGGTAATAACGTAGGATTGGGAACAGTATGGTTATCGTATAGGACCAAGAGAAGAAGACAAACAGTGTTAATTCATGATTATTCTATACATACTCTCGGATGCACGAGCACATTTAGTGTCCTTATCAGTTAATACGCTGATTGACTGATTTAGGATGTTGAGTAATTAACACAAGACATTATTTAAACCAATAAAGGTTATCTGAAAACATATACAATCGATTACATTTTGCTTTCTGATACGAACACGGTCTTTGAATTTTAATCGCAATTATACAAACTCTGTCACGCTTCAAAGTATATTCTAATGCCCATCTATTCAAGTTTTGGTCATTTCTATTCCGCCATAACCGGGTACGTTATGTGATTACATTGCGATCATGGCAAGTACAACTGTACAATGCTCTTTCACCAGAGGCGGACTGAACCAGAAGAAATACAGGCTTGCAGTAGCCTAATAGATTTACATCACCAAATAGCCTGGACTATTAATGCTGTATGCCGGAGGAAGCTGGCTATATAGTCAACATTGGCCTTAACATATACCACGTATATATATAGGAGATGACGAATGTTCTATACGTGTATGACGGACTGCTGCTGCTGCTGGTGCCGGCTCCCCTGCTGCCAGGTGGCTGCTGGCAGGGGGTGTCGGCTGGTGTGTACCGGAGGGGTATTGATAGATCTCCTCCAGTGTGTGGGGAGCTCACCGGAGCAGTGTCAATATCCAGGATCAGAGGCTGGAGGACGCTGGAGGTGCGGGCTGAGGCCAGAGGGTGTGTGTTGTTCAACTGGTGCCAGGGGCCAGCAGGGTATCGCTCTCTCCTTCAGGGGGCACCGAGGACAGACGCCGAGAACGCCCCCGGGAGGACGCCCTATTAGTAGAGCAGATGTGGGCCAAAGATCTCAGATTCAGGTTGCCGAAAAAGTAACAGGCAGAGACATATATAAAAAAATTCCTAACATTCTGAACTTTTCAGAAACCTTCGTAGCCGGATTCAACTCTTATGGGGTTTTTCAAAATGGCCGCCCAAACATGAAGACATGTTCCTAAAAACTAGGCCTTCAGATATCATAACAATAGCTGTACCTTCACAACTATCTATCTTATCATGTTGAAATTGATAGTAGGGTAAGAAGATTATGCGGTGCAAAAAATGGTTTCTATTCGGATGACCCTAGTCAAGGTCAAGGTCACATTAATAGAGGTCAAAGTTGAAAAAAATGATAATTTTCAAAATTAACTTTTTTCTAAATGCTCTAGTGTATGAGATTTTAACAGCACAAGCACATACATATATTTAAACAATCCCTACATTATGAACTTTTGAAAAACCCTCGTAGCCGGATTCAAATCTTTTGTGTTTTTTCAAAATGGCCACTCGAAGCTGAAGACATGTTACTAAATACTAGGCCTTCAAATATCATACAAATAACTGAAACTTCACAACCATCCACCTAATCATGTTGAAATTGATGGTAGGATAAGAGGATTATGTGATGCAAAAAATGGTTTCTATTCAGATGACCCTAGTCAAGGTCAAGGTCACATAAATACAGGTCAAATTTGGAAAAACTGATAATTTTCAAAATTAACTTTTTTCTAAATGCTCTAGTGTATGATAATTTAACAGCACAAGCACATACATATGTTTAAACAATCCCTACATTCTAAGCTTTTGAAAAACCCTTGTAGCTGAATTCAAATCTTTTGGGTTTTTTCAAAATGGCCACTCGAAGCTGAAAACATGTTACTAAATACTAGGCCTTCAAATGTCATACCAATAACTGTAACTTCACAACCATCTATCTTATCATGTTAAAATTGATGGTGGGGTAAGAGGATTATGTGGCGCAAAAAATGGTTTCTATTCAGATGACCCTAGTCAAGGTCAAGGTCACATAAATACAGGCCAAAGTTGAAAAAACTGAACATTTTCAAAGTTAACTTTTTTTCTCCGTCCTCTAGTGTATGAGATTATAACAGAACAAACACACACATGTGTTTAAACAATCCCTACATTATGAGCTTTTGAAAAACCCATGTAGCCAGATTCAAGTCTTTAGTTTTTTTTGTCAAAATGGACACTCAAAACTGAAAACATGTTCCTAAAATCTAGGCTGCAAATATCATACTGATAACAGTAACTTAACAACTGTCTATGCTGTCATGTTGAAATAGGTAAAAAGGTAAAAAGGGAAGAAAATTATATTAATGATTTCTATTAAGGTGAACTCAGTCAAGGTCAAGGTCACATGAATGCAAGCCAAAGTTGCAAAAGTGGATGATTTTTAAAGTTAACTTATGCCCAAATGTATGAGATTTAATCAACAACAACAGCAACAACAGGCAAAGATGTATATCAAATCACTCCCTACATTCTGAGCTTTTTATAAACCCATGTAGCCAGATTCAGCTCTTAAGAATTTTTATTGAAAATGGCTGCTCAATGATGAAAACATGCTCTTAAAAACTGTAACTTCAAAACTATCTATCTTATCATGTGGAAATTGATGATAGGGTAATAGGATTATCTGGTGCAAAAATTAGTTTATACAAAGGTGATCCTAGTCAAGGTCAAGGTCACATAAATACAGGCCAAAATTGAAAAACCGATGAATTTCCGAGTTATTTTAGTAGAGTAAGGTTACTAGAGTGACTGTTGATAATGAAGAATAACAGTGTTATTAGATAACAGTTCACTGGAGTTGATGGTCATCAGGATCATATTCTCATAATGGCGAGTTTTGTAATTATGACAAGCCTATTTTGTAAAAACAAATATCTCAGCCAGTTGTGTGACATTCCTTTATCAAAGATAAGTCTATGCTATAACAGTGATATTCCTAGGCATGCAGGATGGGCCATTCCAACTTGAGGAATTTAATTCCTGCACTAGGCTAAATCAAGAGGGGCCATTACCACATTTATGTAATTCTAATATACCAGTTAATGTACAAAATGCTCACTAATTTCAAGAAACTGGCCCTTGGAATATTGCCAGAGAAGGCTTTTGATACTCAAAATATTTTTCAGTGAAGATCCCTGTATAAAGTGAAAAGAGTTCTGAATAGATAAATTCTATGCTGGACTTCAGACTGTTATAGGGACTATGATATTATTGTGCTGTAAAATTATAGAAATAGAAGTGTGACCCTGGCAAATTAAAACATTATTGAGACATATAGTCTGGACGGAAAGTTAAATGAAAAAAAAAGGTCTTTGCATTAAATTGTTTAAAAGATTTCTTCTTTTTTTTTTTTTACAAAAAAGGCTTGACATACTCAAAAATCCATGTCATATGCTCTGACAACCAAAGCCATTATCTCTGTCTGTGTTCAAGTGAACTGTTGTTTAAATTTACATGTCATAAATAAATCACTCTCTGAATCTATAAACTCAATTTCTTGAATATAAGTCTTACTTACAGTTCTCAATTATTTTTAACAATGTCCCATATCAAATGCTATTTTGTTAAAGGTATTATTATCTATTGCTATTAGAATACAAAGTTTGCCTTCACTTGTGAGTGCCCTACTTCAGGAGAAATGATTGTTCTCCAAATGCCTCTCTTCATGATTACAAGAAATATGGCAATCCATTCAAGTAATAATATATTTATTTCATCACCAATATCAAATTGGATAAATGGATTCCAAAATATATCAGAATAAGTGTGGAATCATCATATACACTGAACAGAAACATTTTTAACAGCTGAAGACCATGACCTTTGCATAACTGCATAATTGCATGACCATAACATCAATGTTGACTCAATATGATAAACCAAATTAATACATGTGACCTACACATCATCTGGAGACAAAATATCGAAGGAACACTTAAAGGCTACTACATCAAAGGAATCAGGAAAAAAGGAAACTTTAAAAATTATCTGTTTAGCAAATTTGGCCTGTATTTATATGACCTTGACCTTGACTGATGTCACCTTAATAGAAACCAGCTTGTGCACCTTAATATAAACACTTTTACCAATACCAACATGATAAGAGAATTCGTTGTTAAGCTACAGTAGTTGGTGGAATATTTGAAGACCTAGATTTTAGGAACATGTTTTCAGTTTTGGGTGGCCATTTTGAAAAAACCCAAAAAGACTTGGACTCGGCTACATTGGTTTTTCAAAAGCTTAGAATGTAGGGATCATTTTGACATATGTATATGCCTGTGCTCTTAAAATCTCATAAACTAGGGCATTTAGAAAAATAATAACTTTGAAAATTATCAGTTTTTTCAACTTTGGCCTGTACTTATGTGACCTTGACCTTGATCAGGGTCATGTTAATGAAACTAATTTCTTCACCAGATAATTCTCCTACCCTATCATCAATTTCAACATGATAAGATAGATAGTTGTGAAGTTACAGTTATCGGTGTGATATTTGCAGCCTAGATTTTAGGAACATGTTTTCAGTTTTGAGTGTCCATTTTGAAAAAAACCAAAAGACTTGAATCTGGCTACATGGGTTTTTCAAAAGCTCATAATGTAGGAATTGTTTTAACATATATATGTGTTTGTGCTGTTAAAATCTCATGCACTAGAGGATGGAGAAAAAAGTTAACTTTGAAAATTGTCAGTTTTTTCAACTTTGGCCTGTATTTATGTGACCTTGACCTTGACTAGGGTCATCTGAATAGAAACCATTATTTGTACCACATAATCCTCTTACCCCACCATCAATTTCAACATGATAAGATAGATGGTTGTGAAGTTACAGTTATTGGTATGATATCTGAAGGCCTAGTATTTAGTAACATGTTTTCAGCTTCGAGTGGCCATTTTGAAAACCCCCCAAAGATTTGAATTCGGCTACGAGGGTTTTTCAAAAGCTTAGAATGTAGGGATTGTTTAAACATATGCATGTGCTTGTGCTGTTAAAATCTCATACACTAGAGCATTTAGAAAAAAATTAATTTTGAAAATTATCAGTTTTTTCAACTTTGACCTCTATTTATGTGACCTTGACCTTGACTAGGGTCATCTGAATAGAAAATATTTTTTGCACCACATAATCTTCTTACCCTACCATCAATTTCAACATGATAAGATAGATTGTTGTGAAGTTACAGCTATTGGTATGATATTAGAAGGCCTAGTTTTTAGGAACATGTCTTCATGTTTGGGCGGCCATTTTGAAAAACCCCATAAGAGTTGAATCCGGCTACGAAGGTTTTTGAAAAGTTCAGAATATTAGGAATTTTTTGATATATGTCTCTGCCTGTTACTTTTTCGGCAACCTCAACTCTGGAAATAAGCACTTTTCTGCCTTCCCTCTGCTCTACTATATAGGTTTCACTACCCGAATACTTACTCAGAGTAAAAGGGGAAACATCATGAAATACCTCAGTTTACACAATCTGCTTGCAAAGATAACATGAAAATTACATTACATTATAATGCCAGAGTGATAACTTGATGGGACACAAAACATCACTACAATGCCGCTTGTGATTTTACCCATGTAAATTCCTAGATACGCACACTGTACCACATAATACTCAAGTATCTGAAAAATCTCGTCATGGGCCTAAATAGATGGGCAACGTTAGTCAAAATTAATAGCACGCTAAATCTTAGACACATGTGTATCTTATGTATCTCTATGGCTAAAAAGTCTTTTCATTTAACATTCACATAATTATTCACAATGACATTGTAGCATATACACCGATATACACCTAAATACCGATTGTAATAAATCACCCGGCTCTAGCTCAGTTTAAATATGGGGTCTATAACACGGGGTGGGGACTTGTAACGTCCAGGATCTGCCCTCGTGTTTGCCCGGAGAAAACATGGCTCCCCCGCGGCCAGATGTGCACAGATCAAGTGTTAGCACGCTCCATTCACTGGGTGCGTTCGGACATTTTTTGTTCTCCAACCTGTGGTATACAGCTCCCCAGCTGAATATTCTGAATAGGATGTACCAAACTTGATATCACCAGCAATCCTAAAAGAAGAAGCCTACTGTGGGAGAATTTAACTTTCATAGTTGCATGTGAAATACATGTGTGCATGGATATATCTATCCGTCTGTGTATTTACCTATATTTGATTAGATATAGGCCTAGAACAATACATCCTATTGCGTCCAGTACGTCTATTAGTCACACCAGAGAGAGTAAGGTTTTAACATTAGTCTCTCTGGTCGCACATATAACACATGTCCATGCTTTTATTCCATATTGCAGAATCAACCAAGCACGGGAATGACGTAATGGTGAAGTTCTGCGACGTTCTAATGACGTTTTGTGACTATTATAGCATCACACCCTCGACTGGGAATTCATTGTGTTAATGCGAAAAAGAAACACTATGTGTTTGATATGTGTATAAATATTGTGTCATCAAACATCAAACTTTTGACGGCATAAATTCGTATATACATACATGTACCCCCCTCCCTTCCGCCCACACCCACCCCCGGGGCCGCCGACTGGCCGGAGACAGGGCCTGTCTCCCCTGACCTTCCCTTGTCCCCCTTGTCCCCCGGGTCACACCGGGCGACACGCTACACTAACCCCACCTGTCGGCGGCCGTGATCTACCTGTGGCCGGGATCCAAGGTGTAGTACGCTGATAGAGACAGGTGTGCCGACACACCTGGCTCCCGGAGCGGGATCAAAGGGCCCGCACTCCCCGTGTAACGCCCCTTATAGTGGTGTTCACCCGGCCTGGAGGGGATCCAAGCACCTGACTAACTACAAAACAAAAACAGACGCGTTTCTCTAATATAATCTCTGTCATTAAAGCAGCACGGGGGGAAAAAGGGCTCGTAATAATTAAAACTTGCAATTATCTTGATGCAGATAATTGTTTCCTCTTACTGATTTTATCTTACAATTTGAACATAGATCTATCCAGTTCTTTCGTGTTTCTTCTTGACATGAATTTTTATTTAAATCTTTGGACCTAACCTAGTATGTTTTAGTCTTGTGTACAGGGAAATATAGATCTAACCATTATCATATATGCATGTGTAACTAAACATTATATTCTAGACCGAAGAAAACGCATGATGATTTTAAGCGTCCAAACTTCGACAGCAATTGCGAAAGTTTACATTGGTATGTCATTTGAAATACTTACATTACCAACATTGATATAACATATAGAGGCAACAGAATTCACAAAAAGCCCAGAATGTTTCCTCACGTATTCCAGAATCCTAGGAGTGCCGTGGCCTAGTGAGGGGGTGTATTACCACACTCACCTGTCCACCTTACACCTGTGCGCCCCACCTGTAACCACCGGCATTTTGGTGTTTTCCCATAATTACTTTCTTTTAAAAGGCCTGACAGAGAGCCAGGAAAAGATTGACAGAAGAGGGGCTTTGGGTAAACAGGAGAAATGTCACTCATAGGGGATGAAGTTGTTGAGCTGAGAAATTCATAGAGGGGTGTGTTCACTTCAATTTCTTCAAGTGCGTGTTATGTAGAAGGTCAAGCTTACATTCAAATAACAATGAGATCTAGGATTCAGGACTGGAAAGAGTCCTTGGGAAGATTTTGGTGGGCCTATGTCCTGGAGGTATGACTATAAACGCTACAAGTTCTGAAGGGAGATAAAATACCTGTAGATTATACGTGTTGAAAGGAGTTCTTTGATTGCAGTCAGGACCAGGGAAACGAAGGGGAATATGCCCGGCTATATGTAAAGGGCTCATGTATCTTTGAGTGGTTTTAGACCTGTGTTGTGCTCCAGGGTATAGAGAGCCGACCTGTCTGCCTAGTATGTGTGTGGCAGGTGAGGGTTGGGATGGGCTGGTAATGGTGGCAACGTGTGTAGGGGAGTAGAGTACCTCTGACCCCCCAGGCCCTCACAGAGCCGGCTAGAACAGGTGTAGGCCCCATCACAGTAGATCCTTTTACTCCAGGGGGTGTGGGGCCGGGCGGGACACCTGCACGCACCTGGGCCCTGCTGCTGACGACCCCCGCACACCAGCCTGTCGGCACAGGAAGTAGACGTGAAGCTCACCTGGAGCCCCATCAGTACTTCTTTCTTTTGAAAAGGCTTTTTTGAACAGCAAATTGCGCCCCTGTGGTTTAAATGTCTTTTCGGTCTGCCAGACTTCGTACACGTATACAGATATCTATGTGTCTGTTTACTTTGAAACCATATGTAGCTTATCATAGACTGTACTTCAAGGCAGACATCATTTTACAAAAATCCAATATCTAGATTCGCTTTGCAAACCCTCCCATTTGAAGAATGTGGTTCTGTGGTAAGAATGGTATCTACTAACGTGTTCCTCTTTGTCGTACAGCCACACAAATCTTTCGGCAAATCGCGACGTGAACAAATGTATAGTTTTACTTTCAGATGATTTGTATTATTTTGAAACATAATACATTCAAAATACTCTTATTTACTCAAGCTGACAGTAATAAGTCTGGAGGTTAATCTCAGTCATTAAATAAAACCTGTCCCTTGTAGGCTTGAGGCAAGGCCAGTCAGACAGGGCACTAATCATCACCCTCTGGTGGTGGTGTGGTGGTGTTTTGGTGGTGGCCAGGTGTGCACTGCCTCAGGTGTAAACTGGGGGAGGCAGGGCCCAACCTCTCCAGCCCCCCTTCACCTGTTCACCACTAGATCCTATCAGGCCGGCCTACAAAAAAGCTGACATTTATCCGCAGCTAATCGAAATAAGGCGGCCGTCCCAAGGACCCGCCGCTTTACCACCATTGTAATGATGATACATGGGGAGTCAGGAGGACCAAGATGATATGTGTTCTGTATGGATTTCTTTTTCACTCTTTGTGAGATTTAGATTCATATTTGAGATTGGGAGGAGGTGTGTGAATAGTTATTTGTTGGAGTGATGTATATTGCACTCAGTCGCGACAAAAGGCATGTAATTATATGTAGTGGTGATTACAGCAATGGCCTAGATAGTGGGGAGGGAAGACATCTCCTACAGGTGAGGTAATTAGGTAGGGAAAACTACCAACCCCATTGGCACATTTATTCATTTTACAAAAGCCACAGAATGATTATAAGGTGCTACAATGAGAAACCACTTCAGTAAATAAACACAGTTTTGCTATTGAGCCAAAATCCTTTACCCCAGAAAGGGTCATGTGAAGACTAGCTGCAACTTCAAATTAAGAGAACTTTTCAAGATTTTACCCCTTGGGAAGATAGTGCTTTTGAAGTGGGTGGGATGGCATTGAGCATTCTAAGCAGAGTAGTGTACTCCCCCGTAAGCACCACCCTGCTGCCCTCATCTCAAGACATCTCACCCTGCCCTTGACACCTTTGCCTTTCACAGGGGTCTTTTTTCTTCGGTCTTTTTCCTCGCCCCGCATAACTACAAGAATCTCACACACGCACACAATTCACATCTGGTAGTTGGCGCCCGGCTGGCCTAGCGTGGCCCCCCACAAAAAGATCCTTCTGTCTCGGGGCTGAATGTACCAGAAAAAAGGGCGAAGGTGGAAAAAGAAAACAAGAAGAGAGGAGAGAGACTTTAGCCTGACAGGTTGTTTGGTGGTGGTTAGTGGCCCCCTCTGGCGGCTTGGAAAGCGCTACGTGATCTGCCTACCACCCAGATGTTGCCCAGGTGTCTTACCAAGAATCTGCCTCTCCAAACACATATTTACACCAGTGGTATGTAAGCCGAGAGTGAGTAGGTCTTTGACTTGGAGAGTGTGAACCCCCCTGAGGGCTTGTAGGGTGAGGGGTGCAGCATTTGGAGTCGGCTGAACGGGGTGAGATGGAAACTGTGGGGTAGGTGAGGAAAAGAGGTAACATGGGGGCATATCACAGTCTGAACCGATGGGCCGGGCATGGGGCATTCATCATATTCCCACACTACTGCTCACAGTAATCCAAGGAGTTAAACATTCCGCTATGAGAAGATACCGAATACACAGAGTAGTAGTACAGCTTGTAAATCACACTTTTATGGGAATATACATTGCTGAAAATGTACATTAGGTTAGGGAACTCAGACTAACATGTGTTTTAAGTCCTATTTAACAACCTTAATTGGTCAATTTATTCTGCGTAAAAAAGTAATTCATCATTCGGGATCCCTGTCGTAACGGCGACAAAGACCAGACCCAAAGTAAATTAAAACGAGCAGGAGTTCTTCATGCAACCCCATGAACATACATGTATTTGCATGCTTGACATACAGGGGCTTTGGGAGGTCGGCTCCTTTTTGCTTGCCCTGGAAGGGCTTTTGACAATAAATGATCATTGACTCGTTTTTTTCACACAAGGCCAGATTCCCATGCGTAAAGATTCAGTGATATTTGTCCGTACGTGATAGGGCAGAGGTGAAAGTTGGGAAGGGGGGTTAGTTCTCTGGTACCTGGTGGACCCAGAGCTGGAAAGTGCCACCCCGGAGGGCAACCAGTGGAGTAGGGGGGTGCCACATGGCCGCCCAGGGGTGCAGGAGGCAGAGGCCGTGGAGGGGTGGAGGGGGACGTCACTATATTGTGTTTGTAACTTTACACCTCCGTGGAATCTGTGTGCCGCCACCACCACCAGTGGCGTCCCCTCCCACCACCTCCACAGGTGTGTTAACCCTTCACCTGCCTGGTTTTAACCCCAAAGCCCATCTCCCCCTTTCCCCCTCAGTGCATTAGAACTGCCAACAACAGATGGTACTAACTAGGCCACGGCGCAGTAATTAAATGTGGACTAAATACATATGGCCCTTTTTGTGATTGTAGCCATATAAAAAAACAGTGTGGTTTGTAGACGTCAGAGGCTGGTGATTACAGGGCCCCATAGCCTGCCCTCACTGCCTGCAGTAGTAGGCCAACACCTGACACCCCACTCACTGGTCGTAATCCGCCAGTTACCTCCCTAATGGACGCCTCATCCATCCTCCAGGGCCGGCCAACACTACACTTACCCCACTAGAGAAAGACGAGGTCGGGCCAACTTGAACACAAATTGATGAGTGCTCGTCAACGCTGACAATGGCATAACTTATCTGATTTTTTTCCGTCGGTTTCCGGCCCTTTGATTGTCAAATACAACACTTTAGCTTGTACGGTTATAGAATTGCTTTTGCCATATCCATTTACATCTGACATTAGAAGGTGTTTTCCTTTGGAGTCTATTACATGTAGAGACGCTATCCATTGATATGGCGAGTAAGTCGGGGACTGATTTATGAATTCAAAAGAACGAGCTCAGGTTGAATGTTCATCTCATTGAATGCAGCTATATATACATTATACAAATGATATATAATTATTATATTATGTGTGTATGTAGTTATTCCAACGAAACTTTGTACCAAATAAAACATTTGGTAATATGATACTAATTTGGTCTCTGGGCCAGCAATACAAGTCATTGATTAATATCTAAAGGAAACAGATGCAAACTTGACCGACCTTTCACTAGAATTGAAATGAAAATTCAATATAAAAGTTCTTGCAAAATAAACATTCAAAAATATTGCATTGATCATGTTCTGAATCCTCCCACTTCGCATTATGCAGTCATATACAGTATAGGCCAA
This sequence comes from Lepidonotus clava, assembly GCA_936440205.1. Classification (NCBI taxonomy): domain Eukaryota; kingdom Metazoa; phylum Annelida; class Polychaeta; order Phyllodocida; family Polynoidae; genus Lepidonotus; species Lepidonotus clava. The sequence goes on from OW387135.1 coordinate 31,540,513, forward strand.
TTTTAATGCATATATACATATAGGCCTATACGAGTTTGAATAACTGAGATCTTGACAAGAACAGAGGGGTGAAGGCATACATGCCACATGTACACATAGGCCTATGACCTTCCGACTATAACACACAGCCGCGGACATTGCCCCCACCCCTTATGACCACGACATGCACCCTCTGCTCCCAACTGACCCCTGCGTGACACCGTCATATTACAGACCTCTTAACGTGCACGGAATCCATAACACAATCCCCCACCCACGACTCACCCCTTTTCAACATCCAATTCCCAACATGCAGCACCAAGCCATAAATCACTCATGGCACAATCCAGAAGCTACATGGGGCCATACATATGGTTGTGGACACAGTCTAACACATTTAGCCAGATCCAGGAATCAGGATCCAGATGGTGGTTGGATCCCTCCTGCCCCTGCCCCCCTGCTCCAGGGTGATTGATCCGTGGTGCGGCTGGAGGAAGCGGTAACCAGAGCCGTACTGGAGGCGGTGGGCCCTGCCCATATGGCCGGTGAGGGATGAGGGTGGGGCGCCGCACGTATCGTATTGTACTGTAATGGGTGGGCAAAGGGATGGGGATGGGGATGGAGATTGGGATAGGGAGAGGAAGGCAAGGTTCAAAGAAAGAAAAGTGGGTATTATTTAACACGACATTGAGTGGATTATCCACCATTCTTCTAATACAAAATACAGCAGAAAGGGCGGGGTGGCTACGTGGTTAAAACAACTTATACACTTATAACAATAGTGCTTTTATATATATATATATATAATTGGATAATCAAATACAAATCTAGACACTACTGAGAGTACACATGAGCAACTCGCTTCAGAGACTTGACTATAACCTTAACCTAAGTGTACTATTGATTACAGGATTCCGCAGATGAAGTCAGAAGAATTATTTTTATCAGTAAGTCGTGGCTTGGTAGTACACAGAAATACAAGATAGGCAAGGAAGCCATAGAGAGTCTGCTCAGCCTCTACTCCAGACAGTGAGTACTTACTCACACTACTGGAGTCTCAAATTAACCAGTAACATGGCTGAATGACACTTTGAAGGAACGTTACATATTGTAGCGGACACCATAGTCGTTAAAATATTTGAACGCATATTATGATGCACACACACACACACACACACACACACACCCACACACCCACACACCCACACACACACACACACACCCACACACACACCCACACCCACACACACACACACACACACACACACACACACATATATATAATATTATTTTGGAACATCCCAATTAAACAGCTTAAAGGCACATTTGGAATTAGATGTATGCACTTATGAGGCTTCCTCAGAGTGCCTCTTATCATAGTATTATAATCCACCATTTGCCACTGTAACCAGCAGTGCTTTTTTCAAACCATTAGAAAACCGTATTTCTTGAAGCCACTCACTATGTAGATCTGTGTCACAAGGCCACCCCTGACCGAAAAAAGATTGATTTGACCCTGGAGGAGGTTGTGTCCACTGACAAGGCTACTGGGGTATCAGCGTCACAGTCCGCCTGGAGGCAGGGTCTGCTCACTTGGCCTTGTCCTGATCAGATCCCTGGAGGACGGAGGTCTTGAAGGGGATGGGGATATACATTCAGTAGATGCTTCTCCCTTCCCGCTGTCCGAGCTATTAGTGATTGACCAGATGTCTACGGCGGCTGTCACGGGCAGAGAGGGCTCTACGTCCCCAGGGCCGGGGGCGCCAGATAAAAACCAGTTGGCCCGGATCAGGAGAGGCTACCGCCCCTCCGTGACCTCAGCTCCAGGGTTTAGTCGGGATATTGTTCACGGCATTGAGTGACCCCCACTCGTTTTACACTTTATAACGAATGAATTGCAATTATGATAACATTAAAGTCTTCTAGAACTATATACATATTATATAATTTTATATTGATTTTGCAAAGATAATAGACACTTTAAAAAATTGAACCTAGAAATATAGTCGTTCCTTTGGCTCATATATTTTAAAAGCAGTATATTGAAATGTTAGAACCACATGCTGGATATATTATAGAACATTATTCACAGAGCATTGCCCTTCATACTTTGTAATATCACTAAAACGTCATTGTAACTATTAAAGGGTTAAATTGCCTTAAAGAATTGACTTTTACACAACATTGCCAAAAATATACATCAAAATTAAATTGAATTTACAAAGGCCTCTCACATCTACTTAGGGGCCGCATATGGCCCTTTTCAGTAGGAAAGAGTGACAGCAGAAACTAGGGTACAACTAGCACACATATATGGAGTGGAATCAGGCTGGGTAGAAGGACCATCAGGGCGGCCCCTATAATCAGGCCCCGGATGGTGACCTCTTAGACGGAGGTCAGAGGGACGCCAAGTACAGTGGGATAGAGTTGCCGTAAACAACGGTTGTCATGGCAGCCGATCTCGGCCAGTACGGCGCATGCGCGTCGCCGTCACCGTGACGTGAAGGGTACGTTCGGTGGTCGGTGGGGTATTAATCACCCATACAACACGGACAGGGATCCAGAGTTTTTTTTATTCTTTTTTTTTCTGAGGGGGGATACCCTTATTTAATCTACGCATCCTCTTGGGGCGCGGTTTTTACATAGAAAAAATAATTATTTTTTGTGTATAAAAGATACCTCCCCCCTCCTCAATGATGAATAAATCCCTGCAATAATATGTTCAAACCTATCATGAGTGGTTCATCATAATACACATGGATGGGTGGTTCTAGGCCAACATACTTGTAATATCTGCATGTCTACAATAGTACTTCAAGGTTCAAATTTGATGATCAAGCAGTATGTTCGTGTTCCGTTTCATTAGAAAAAGTCAGTCTTTGAAGAGAATTTATCATCTATAGGGTCTACATAGGGTATACCATACTCTCTTTCACGTGAAAGTATATGGGAATGTTAAAGGTGATATCATTCATCTTACATTATACATTTTATTGGCTTTAATGAAAAATATACATCTTGTAGAATTTGCCTCTTTGGTCTATGTATGAGTAGGCCTACTATAACTCATGAAATATCCATTAAACATTTAAATGGTGACATTTTAGAATGTGAGAGGATAGAATGAGGGTGTCAAGGAGTAAATGGATAGTTGGCCCGGCTACACAACACTCCACAGCTGTTGGGTCGTGCTCCCTAGTATCCAGTAGGTCTGCGGTGGGGACCGGACTTTGGACATCCTGGTACATGCCTGCCCCACCCTTCACGTGGTTCTCGTTCAGCCGAGACCAGGCCGGAGAGGGGCCAGACTCTCAGGGCACAGTCTGCCCCAGCACAATGTGCTACTTGTCAAGGCCCTGCATGAACATGCATGTGTTGGGAGATCGAAGGTGGGCCGAGTCGCCACCTGAGTGATACGGGGTCACTGCTGGGGTCATACACGCACCTGTTATAGCATCCTTAAGGAGGGGGAGGGATTGGGGCGTTAGGGGGGGTGAGGGGAGGCAGTCGCGGATTTAGGGGGGTCCGTGGGGGGCGCACGCCCCCCCTTTTTTGGCCAAAATTTAGATTTTTTTAATATAAAATGATCCTGCCCGGAGGGCAGGGGGAAATTTTCCAAATTGCACGCCCCCCCTTTTGAAAATGCCTGGATCCGCCCCTGGGAGGGGTCGATGGGGGAGTAGTGGGGGGCTAACTGTAGCCAGATGACCTTTTGAAGGTTGCCTTGGTCATCTGGTTGAATGGGCGCATTGGCCGGTTGGGTGGGTGAGTTGGTGTGTTTGGAGAGGTCCGAGGGCTGGCGCTGGGGGCGTTAGGTACCAGTACTCACGGCGAATAGGGCGTTGATGCTTGACCCCTGGGTCACACCCCTGGGTCACACCTCTGACCCCTGACGCAGGCCGGTTCACACCTCCCTAATCTGTATGTCCAGCGCCGTCTCCAGACGCCCGGTACACAGTTTGTCTTCGCTTGCCAATGCCACCTTTGCCCTTTGCCTCTTCTCCATACCTTTCCCACCCCAACACCTGAAACCCTACCCCCTACCCCCGCCCACACCTACGCCCCCGCGCTCGCCCCTGTCTGGTATTTAACGTCCAAGTAAAACACCCTTACCACCTGTTTCCTACCTGTTTCAATCACCTGAAAAATCCTTCGGGGAAAACGCTCACTATGTAATCAACTATCGCTTCGGGTCTTCTCACTTTGTAGAACTTGCCGAGATTAAAAACAGATAGAGTGGAGGGAGCCAAACGAAATTCACTTGTGATAGCAGAGTTCAGCATTTTAAATGGAATATTAGTAGAAGACGAGTTTTGAAAGAAAAGCGGCTAAAAGTAATCACAGAGAATGATCTCTACCGTTTTATTGGGCATCCTGTTCAATTTCTTAGTATATCTGCGTTCTTGTGTAAAAGATTCGGTTTCATTGACAACTGGGACTGTCTATTAGTAGCCGTGGGTGTTTATTAGCCCCACCCTACATTGGGCCCTTTTGTCACACAGGGCCACTCCCCTCATGCATAGATGGGCCGGCCATCACTACCACTTCATGTCCTAGCTCCGCACACAACCCACCTCCACCTCCCACCTGCCGTCACCCGCCCCTAACCTGCCCACTTACTAGCCACAAGCCCATTCCAGCGCTGTTCCCCGGCGACAAACGCTGCCGGTCGTCGGGCATGACGACACCAGCGAAGCGTCGTTTGTGGCCCTGATGAGGTGGGTTTAACAGCCCGACTGGCGCCAGTAAGGTGGCGTCGGCGGTTCGGGGGCCTAGGGGCGCCCCCCACCCACTCCTTCCAGCCCCCAAATCCCCACCTCCTCCTCCTCCCCAGCCCCCTTTTCAAAAGGCCCTTACCTTTTGTGGTGCGGTGCGCGCCGCCTGGTGGCAGACAGTGGGGGGAGTGTGTGTAGGCGCTCGTCAAATCAGGGACCTCCCGTGAGGCGGACGGTCACACCTGGCTGAAGGCAGCAACAGGTGTACAGGGGACCAACCTCCTCCCGCATCGAAATCCCATTAATCCCAACCGGTTTCCATAACTGTTTCTTACATCGTGTATAAGAAAAAACTGCCGTGTGCCATTGGATCACTATGGCAACATCATGTCCAGTTCGGATGTTTACAGTTTCAGTTTTCCTGAAATTGATTTATGACCCTATTGTCTGCTTACTGAACGCTCACATGTTTAGTGTTATATTGCCACGTATTTTCTGATGGCCTTGTCCACATGGGGCAGGGGTAGGGTTTCTGTCTGGTGTCTATAAGACGGGGAATACAAAAAAAAGGGAGACCGGCTGCCTACGCGCATAGCATTGTGGAATGGTTGCTCGTGCCAAGATCATTCTGTTTTTTTCATCCAAATGTCAAGACCTTCAGATGGACGGCCAGCCAGGGGCCTCCGGGATATGTGGGGTTCCTGGAGTGATCAAAGGGTGCCTCCTCCACGGCGGGGGCTGCTGGAGGAACCCTGGAGACAGGCACGGGACGGGGCGGAGGGGGCACATAGCGGGCATACCTTAGTGCCCCCCGGGTTGGGGGACGGGCTCCCCCCGGCGCACCCTGGACCCGACAGTCAGTTCCAGATGGTCTGTGACTGTCAAGGCCCCCAGTCACACCCCCAGGGATCTATTACAACTTATGGCCAGGCGATTGTTTCACAATGAACTTCTGGGCGATAAAAAATAATCCAGTCCTAACAGATTGCACTGATACTTTCGAAAGATACTTAAGTGCCCACTCAGTGTGTTAATTAACCTTTCCCGCGTGAAGATATTCGTGAGTGTTTCTTAAACAATAATGCTATACATGTAATTGCCTTACATTTGTCTATATGCAAAGTCATGCAAATTGTGGTAATGATGTTTTAATAAGAAGGTGGATTTTATGATTGGTAAATCCTGTTCTTAACATTACATACCAACTCTATCTCCCTACTATCAGTGTAGGCAATACCCCTCTATAGTCCACTGTAATATCTTACAATTGCTAACCCGGCATCACTAATCTCCAACTAAAATTGAATGTAATGGATTGTTAGATATACAAAAAAGCACGTCGTCAAGGCACTACCCGTGTTCTTTATGCAGCTCCACATTCCGATGCTGGCCGTGACACTGACGGGGTTTCAATTTTTAATCAAGCCGACACATGCAAGCAAAGGTTGTCGCTTTCTGATGTTTAGACTAATTGAAAGAGCAGGGACAGCTGTCAGACGGCAGGCCCCCGAGGTGCATTATCATTTTAGAGTCCCCGCCCATTCTACGACAGAGTCCAGACTGCGAGACATCTTGTGGGGTTATGTTTCCAAATATCATTATTTCCATCTTTAAATTGTTTTAAACTATTTTATTTGAGAATCCCATAAAATAGTATCAATGCAATAGAAATTTACAGATAGGCAGTCCAGTTAGGACCCGATATTACCACTTTTAAAATCGCTAGCGCCGGTGAGAAACATGTTTTCTTTTTGGCCTAGCGGTATTTGGCCTAGCGGTAACAGGTGGTCGGCGTCCCTCGGCAGGCACCAAGCCCTCCAGGGTCGTGGCGGAGGTGGCGGGGAGGGGTACAGAGGGGGCCTTGTCCTCCTCCTCCAGTGAGAGGGGCGTTATCGGGCGGGTAACGCTGCCCAGGCTGACGGCCGGCCTGATGGGTTTATCACACGACCACTGCACGCCGCGCTTACTGCTAATTAATCTGACGCCCTCCCCACTGATACAGGCCCACCCCGATACCACACACCTACAGGAGGAGGGGCAGGGACTCACTGGAGGAATCCTAATGGTGTAACGACGCAGATTGAGTGTCAGTTATCCTTGCCAGGAATTTGCTCCCCCACACACTCGCCGCTGCTCAGAGAAGACCGATGAGGTAGTCTGACAAGGGGCAGTGACACGGGAAACCGGCTGGGTTTGTTAAGGTTGGGGGCAGTTTGGGTGTTTGTGAGGAGCGAGTGACAGCAGTGTTTGGATGTCAACCAGGGAGGGCTCACATCTGTTTCGTGGCCTCCCCTCAGCCAGCAGAGCGCGCCTCCGTTCACAGCCCATCGCTCTGGGCGTCTAACAAGGCTCTGACCGAGCAGCTCATACTGACCGAGCTGCTCACCACAGGGCTGGTTACCAGGCCGGGCAGTAAGGCGAGCAGCTCGAGGGGTTACATGATGTAAGCGTGGGAACAAGGCATCAGAACAGGTGCTTCACGCTTCAGCAACAGACGAAAACTTTACGCTAGCTAAACTGACCAACTCCAGAGCAATACATTTTTACACACCAAAGTTTAATGTATTAGGATGTTTACTCCTCCATAAAAAGAGCAGCCAATTATTATATCAACACAACAATATGGCAATTATTCATTTACTCCCTCAGATTAAGCATATCAACACAATTATTATAACCATTTCCTATGAACGTATCCTACAGACACTTCTGACTGCCGGTAATTTGGTAATGGAATCAAAAACCCTTTCATGAAATCGAGAGTAAAATTGGCTAGCGTAATACAGCCTTTAGTTGATCACCATCTTTCAGATTGCCCAATGCACTGTGGTTAGTCAATCACAAAAATGATAAAGAAATTATCGACAAATAATCATACACATCATTTATCACCCGTTTACACTCTGTAACATTTAAGATAGCTCACATTCCCAACATAATACGGCACATAAGAAACAGGCAGTCTTTTACATCTTTATCCAGTGGTAAAAACAAGGGGGAATAAATCGCGCCACCCTAAGCAAGTTGTGGTGGTTTTTGTAGCTTTGTGTAACCAGAACAGATGGTACCAATGTTTGTTGGATGCCTGTTCACATTCTTTAGGAAGAATCAGCAGTCAGTACTTGGAATTTACCAAGGGTTCCTTTAGTAAACTATGTAGACTTGCATGGTACCCACAACTGAATATTTGCCGTATTTATTTATACAAGAAAGCCCTAGTAAGTAAACATAGATGATTTTCTTAAAATATCATTCACAAAACATAGCTCTTGCATTATTTTGCATAGAATCATATACATCGTCAGAATGATCTAATCATACTTTCTTTCAATTATACACTATTACATTTATAAAAGCCACAAGGGAGAGCCACCAGCCAATGCCTATTTCGATTTAATTCTTTGCATCGAAAAAAATAATGCAGCTATAAATGAATGAATAAACTGTGTTCCAATGTTGCATGTAAACAGTATTCCACTGCATGTAAACAACGAATTAAAACTGGTAACAATTGAAATATACGGACTTGGCCAAGGCTGAGGAAAGTCTATCCGCGATGACAAGTGGCTAGGAGGCCCCTCCAGATGGGCGGTGACGACAGGCGCAGTCACCCCGCAGGTCACCGTGGAGGAGCGGTACCATTCGGTAACCCGTGCGGCGCGGGTCGCCCCCTCCAGGGTGAGCGGCAGGCCACCCGTCTTATGGAAACCACCCTCACGGAAACAAAAGGGCCGTCGTTTCCACACAGGAGCACAGGTGGTTTATGTGCGCGTCATGCCGCTCTTGTTGTTGTGCATAGTGATCACTCTGAAAGGCTTTGACAGACCAATCTGTCCATTATGTTTTTAGTCAAATGTTTTGTAAGAAACATGAGAAGGATTTTTGTGGTGTGCTTATCGCTATGTAAGAAAGTACTAGGTAATTATTTGTTATTTTTTGCTAGTAATGGAAAAAATGAAAATAGCAAAATCTGAAACTTTTTTTACACAATAAATTTCAGTCACAATATTGATAACACTTTATACAGCACGTGGAATAATTCAAATTTCAACCTGAACATTCACCAAGAAGATACTAATGCATAAGTATTATTTGGCCTGACCAGAACTGCATGCAAAAACCGTTGGTCGAACACAGTAGTACGTGCGTGTGTCCACAAACGTCTGAGTACGAATAATTGAATCTGTTGAAGTTGAGAAATGGAGAGATATGGCTCTCCTCAACACACAATCGAAGTAGGTGGCCCGTCGTGGGGTCCGATTACAACCTTTCAGATAAGGGCCTGGGCCTGGGTATTGTTGGTGGTGTGGGGGAGAGGGGCTACATCATCGGTGTACACGGATATAAGTCAGAGTTAGGTCAAGCTATCTTATCTCTTTAGGTTTACAGTTACCTAAACAGACGGTCACCGTCAGCTGGTCATATGAAACAGCATTACATGGACATTCCACTTTGTCCTTTAAGTTATTATTAGGTTTTATTTATTGTATTGTGCAGCAAATAGGACAAAAATGTGCTCGAGTTATTAAGCCTTTATCATGGGTTACTAAAAGTATTTGGTCAAGGACCACCCTAGTCACCCTGCTTAAAGTTGGAAAAAACAACAACAACCAAAGAAAGCTGCAGGCTCTAAAGAAACCGGCTAAATTTTGCAATAAGAAAGAACTTTCTCAGAAAAAATCGACCTACTGATTGTATCATTGAATTACAATGCACAGCATACATGTATTTCATGATAACAACTATCAATTATAATGGAGTAACCGACGGATTATGACCATGTTCAAGGTGCATGATTTGCCTCCACACACTCGATAATCACTCCAGTCACCAACAAGGTTACAGAGGAGCACTCCGATAAGTGCGTTGCACCACCGTGGGTGGTTGTGACATGTTCAGAGGGCGAGTAGCCACCTGTTCACAGCAGGGGGTAAAGGAGGCCTATCTCCAGGTGATCACTGATAACCCATTCTTCCCACGCTGCGCCCGATAACACCTGATACCTGTAACGGCCAGGTGAGATACAACAGGTAACCCAATCAGTCTGAATGTAGGGGATTATTAGTGCGACCCTGGGAGTCGTGGAGCAGTTTAAGCTCACATTTAACCTGGTTACAAGACAGGGACAATGGTTACAATAATGACTAGGTGAAATTGAATCGTTCCGACATTTTTAAAATCACTTGAAATAAACCCTGTATTACGATATTGTGTAATTTTATATGGGATTGCCATAATAATTTGAATGTGTCGTTGTTATGCAGGCATTTGATCATTATCATGCCATTTTCGGTGGCATCGTGATCAATATAAACAACGTGACTCTGTGGATCTAGGCATAAAAATGCACCCCATTGCAACCGACCGCTTCTTACAAATATTTGACGCAAATTCAAATTTATGAGAGCTTCATTGGATGGACAATTGGAAATATCGATTGTCCATCGACAAGTATACAGTTAGGTCGATCTGGTTTACCAGTTCACCCTTCTGAATGGTAGGCTCATGGGATTGTTAGAATGTGTAGACTTCCACGCATGCAGTCCATGTGAATTGGCATGAACAAGTGAATATATAGTTGGTAGGCTATTATGCACAACCACAGGCAATATCTGGGCTTATCCGTCATTACTCCCGCTGGTTAGATGGAAAGCTAAATCCATTAATTAACTTGACTTGTTTAGCTGACATGCACTTCTGTCTACATAAGAAACAATGGAAAATGACTAATGCACTCAAATCAACCCAGCAACAGATCATTTGAAAGCCCTGCACTTAATGAATAGGGACATAATTAATCACTGAAAACACAAGCAGTACACGAAGAAATGGCGTATAATACACTGTTTGATTATGATCCACACCTCTGTCCCCCTCTCCTCAACCAGCAGCCACCTGTCGCCTCCTGTCCCTTATCAGTTACCTGTGACGAGGGCCGCCCTCAGGCCCTTATCAGTGGACAGGTGTGCCCGGGGAGAGGCAGTGAGAGCCCTCATTCAGATAACACCACCTCATGTCGGGACATGCCAACGGAGGCAACTATCGCCTCTGTTCACCCTCCCACCAACCAGCTTTATCTCTGGATACAAACCATGATACGATTAAGTAAGATGGAATTATCAAGTGAAATCGTGTTAGGATTCGTCTTGATCATTTTATCCAATTATTCACAACGAACTTATTGAGTGTTGCAGTGTATTTGTATTGTTGTAATCCTGCCGATTCTCCTAAAACGATCTCTCTTGTGGTTCAAGCTATTATCCCTTTTATGATTTCATGATAATTACTAATATATATTGGGTTGGGAAATTGTATCTAGGTAGTCCGACACATAACCAGAATTTGACTTCGTCTTTTGACGGTCAATGTACTCACGAACCTAAGATGTTGTCGCCGCCTGGTGTAAAATCAGGGAACATCCTAGGCTGCCTTATTGGTGTTTGGCTGCGCACCAACCGTTTCTAGCGTTACGGTTCGGCATAGCTTCCTTATGCATCTCTCATTGTAAGTTGTATAATTTACAAAATGGGCTTTAAAGAATATTATCTAGATATGCTTAGGGATACATTTGAAATTGAAAAGTACATACCTTCTGCACCCGCTCCTAACCCGCCATTATAGACCCACGATTAGCAACGATAAGGCAACATCAGTAAAAATAACATCCTATTGTTAGGTAAAACCTCAGTAAAGCATAAATCACAAACGCCAAGACATAGACCCTACAACTAATTCATAAGAGCCTCCGAATATAACCATCATTTCCATCTTTTTGCCAAATGTGATATCCCTTAACGAGAAATTGAATCTGGCAAACTTTACCAAATGTGGAATCCCCCTCTTCATTTTGTTGATAACCTACCCCTGTAAAATGAAATAAAATAAATCACCCTGAATCAGTTCTGTGATCCGGTAACACATCCCACACACCCCCACCCCTTGTTGTTGATACCCCCTCTCCCAGCTGTTTCCCAGAGGTCTCTAACCCCCCATCACTCCATGCCGCCCAGATCGATTTTAATTAGGTTAACAGACGGCGCAGTGGCGGCGCCTGGTGACCAACTAAATCAACCAAGGGGGCCTTGTTAAGGCACTAAGTCGCAAAAGGCCCTAACTGACAAAATTTTGTTAGATAGTGCCATTTTGTGACTTAGTGCCACCCTCAAGACCCTAAGTCTCAAAAATATCCTTAAATGGCAAAGCCACTAAATCACAATTTTTTTGTCACTTAGGGCCTTTTGCGACTTAGGGTCTTAGGATTGGCACACACACATATATATAGTATAGCCATGGAATATATTTCTAATACCATACAGTGTATGAGAATTGGCACTTCTAAAACCCCTAATATGAAAGGTAAAAGGGGTATACTGCACATTTGATTTCAGTTGTTCATATATACATCCATGTTGGTTGTATCTGCCGGGGATATAAAACATTTTCAACTTTTAACCCTTTGTAGGGAGGAAGAGAAAATCTAACAATCTATTTCTTTTTATTTATATCACACATATCAGGCTTATATTTTGGATAACATTTGTTTTATATTGCGCTTTTTTTAACACATAGAGAGAGATTATAAATAATAATGATTATTCAAAGAAAAATGACTTATTATATTAGTTATAAGATTATATGCGTTGGTACTTTCCATCGATACCCGCTATTCTCTTATTAATAGGATGTGCGATCAAATGGGATATAGTTTCTCATATATAAGATTTTACAAAAATGATAATTAAACTATATAGAAAAATCAAAACGGGGTTGTATCGCGCACCTGGTATATGAGAAAATATCATGTTTTTTCCAATAACTGAGTAAATAAAGAGCTTATCATGGGTTATTCAAACTGCTGTGGCGAATATTACTAATTTCTGAATATTGTTTGTAATTTTCATGCACTTAGGGCAATTAACAAATTAACAGAAAATGCCCAATATGCCACTGTGCGTGATATCCTATTGCCTTGTGGGCGCGGGCTTGGGTTAACTCAAAGTCGTGTGTTCAACAGCTGTTCAAGGTACATTGTCAGTGCGGGCTTTAACCCTTAAATATGTTTAGTTGAGACACAATCAGCCATCATTTAACTGTTTAACACCCTAGTTTATTGTCGGGGTCTGGGCCACCGGGTGTGGGGACTGATGCGTTTCAGAGGAAAATAATGGGTTTCAGGTGAATTTGTAAAAAAAATGCGTTTATATAATGTGTAAAATGCGCAAAAATTAGAGCTGCGCGGAAACTGACTCCTCTACTCTATGTTGATTTTGTTTTAAATTAGGCCCAGTAAATTAGGGCCTCTTTAAATGTATTTCAAGGCAAGAAATATACCCTATAAGTATAATATTGAGATATTCATAAGTGACACAAGCGACATAGCATTTCCTGTATTGTGCCAGGGGACATGGCCATTTCTTAAATTCGACATGGGAACCCCCTTGTTTTATATAATTAATGTGTTCATTACTAAATCAAAGTGCTGCTTGGTATGAATGTATTCACATTTCAACCAGTGGCAGATTTAGAGGTGGGTTTGGGGGTGCGCCCCAACTTTTTTGTGTGTGGAAAATTTAGACTTTTTAAATGTAAAATTCGTCCAAAAAGTAATTAAAGTAATTTTTCCAATAGCGCCCCCCCCCCTTTTTTTTTTCAAAATGCTGGATCCGCCACTGTCAACATATGGACATCCCTTATTGACCAAGTAGAGGACAACAGAGGACAAATAATAGCCCCAACCCCAATGACTGTGTGTATGGGGACTCAGTGAGGGTTTGTACCCGACCTAGATACCGAGGCGCACGTGGAGGAAACGTCGGGTCAACCCCTGGGCCAGTGGGGTCAAACTATGAACCGGCCGCGGTGGGGTAGGGGGTGGGGGTGGGAGGGGGGGTGAACTGCGGGGCTGGGGGGGGGGGGTGGCCTCTGCTTAAGTTGTCCAGCTGTTCTTATGCCGCGGCGCTCCCGTGCGGCCTTGAAATAAGACATAAACAGTAGTGACGTCATTTGAAACCCCCCTCCAGCACCCCGGTTGGGCCTAGACAGGGCCCTGTAGCCCCACTGTAGCCTATAGTAAACCCAGCTGTCAAACCTCCTTATTCAGTTATTAGGGCATACATCAAAGATTAATTTGGTATATGTATAGGCGGGATCATACCATTTCATCTAATAGCATTGAAATTAAGTAAACCATCTCAATAAGGAAGAAATAAAGCAAAAAGTCAGGAGGGTCCACCCCCAGGCCCTGTTGTCGGGTGGTCACTCCACCCCAGCTGGGGCCGGTCACCGGGAGCCCGGGTGACCTAGATTACCGTGGGGGGTTGTGTAGGCCCAACAGTAGCGCGGGAACGGCCTCCTGACGTCACACTGTTGGTCTCTATAGGGGTCAGAATTAAGGTGCACATGTACAGGCCCAGAAGACCGCAGAAGCCCTGACGTCATTTTGGCGGGAAACCCTGGTTCCAGGGTCCCCCTGGTTCAAAATAGTGCCATGTGTGCCCTCTGTGAACCATAGAGAACCAGTTGTAAACACTGGTTTTTCTCCTAACATAATCATTTCTTACATATGAAACTTATAAGATGTATACAGAAGGACATCATAACATACATGATTATGGTCCAAACCCTTAAATATGTTTAGTTGAGACACAATTAGCCATTAACTGATGCCCTGATTTGTTGTCGGGGTCTAGGGCACCGGGTGCCGGGAGTGACCACGGCCGTGGAGGGGCCCGGGCTATAATTAGAACCACCCGTCGTGTGTCCGGGGCCTGATGACGTCGGATTTCTGGGGTCTGATGGCACTATCTCACAAAACGTTTTGCCAGTTAGGGCTTTGTCAGATAGTGCCTTGAGGGTGGCACTAAGTCGCAAAATATGAGGTTTTGCGACTTAGGGCCTTTTTGCGACTTAGTGCCTTAACAGGCCTTCACCACTCAGCTTGGCATTTCCAGCCGGGTCTTTCCATCTGCTATTTACTAAGAAAGATGGGATGAGCCATGCATATTTTGTTTCATGGTTACTATGAAAGTTTTACTCCCCATGCTATGGCACATTGCTGGGACAATACATTTGGATAATGAATTGTCATTGCTAAAATAGGTATGTCTAATTCTCTGACTTATGTTATGAACCGAATCATAACACAAGTCATCATTGTTATATTCTCATTGCATGTTTTAATTAATCAATGGTTAGCTATTCAAGGAGAATTGGAGGATACTTGACACAACATGAATTTTCTGAATGGAATAGGCTTACCACTTAATGTGCATATTTAAAGGTCCCTTGCTATACTAGTGAGACTCACTGTAGGTGCCAGGTGCCCCTCCTGCCCCGCCTTCGACGTGCCTGATGCTGTGGCTGGTGCGGCACTTATCGATTAGTCACCGTAGGACAAGAACAGATGGTTCCTATTGCCCGCCCCATCACTAACGGTGAACAGGGGCATTGCCGTGAGACTTGAGATATCAATCATCCAATAGATTACTTTTTGAAGGTATTCAGAACAATAGAAACCCCAGGCTTTCGGGTTCAAGGTTAATGTTTTTTGAAGAATGTTGCTGCCTTTAATAGGTGTTAAATCCACACTAAACAGCTAAAAGGGTAGACCTTCATCGAATTGGAAGATTTGTAACTCATCATTATTATATGGGCCTATTAAAAAAAGCATTATAATGGGTATAAATAGCGAGTTCCTTTTGATATCCTGACACTTTGAATGCCACAGGTCTTGTGGGAATTTTGGATTTTGTAAAATCAGGAGAACTGTCTCCAGACAGAACATTCATTACAAAACATAAGTGCAGAAGCATTCCAAAGCATTTAACACTATTGATCATAAAATTTTATTAGATAAATTGAGAATTTATGGGTTTGATGAAATGACATTGGGCTGGTTTGGAAATTATTTGAAGGATAGGACACAGATAACTCGAATAGGGGAAACTGTATCATCATCTAGAGGTGTGAACTGTGGCGTTTATCAGGGGAGCCCGCTCGGGCGACTATTGTTTATAATCTATATCAACGATGTATATAATATTGTAAATAATGGATATTGTAATATGTATGCTGATGACATTGTCTTGGTTAATAATGGATATAACCAGATTGAAGCGGTTCGAAATAGTGTGGAACAGTTGCAGTTGGTCTGGATTTGGTGTGATCGTAATAAAATAGTACTCAATAAGGCCAAAACAAAACACATGCTCTCGGGACCTAGGAAGCATGTGAGGGAAAATACTTGCTGTATAACCATGGAGAACTGTATCGTACACAATGTGGATCATTATAGTTATTTAGGGATTTGTATAGATCACTTTTTAACGTTTGAAAAATTAATCTTAGCTGTGGTATCGAAAGTGAATCATAGGCTTGTCACCTTGGCTAAGATACGAAAATTTGTAGATAAAACCACAGCCAACCTGCTTTATAAACAGATGATCCTTCCACTGTTGGATTATGGTAGTTTTATATTTGATAGTAGTACACAGAGGAGGTTATCACATCTGCAACCGTTACAAAATAGGGCAGTTAAAACAATACTGCAAAGAAATGAGTACATTTCAACTGCTGAAATGGACACATTGCATGGGGAATTGTCTCTGGTAAAATTGGATAAGCGACGAAAGGTAACACTGCTAATGATGATGTACAAATTATCAAAGTGTGAAAATAATCTGGAGGGGCCGGGTCTGAAATCTAACTTACGAAGTAGTGGGAAAATAAAATTTAAAAATGCATTTTCAATGAAGGGACGAGTATGTAAAAGTCCATTCTATAGAGGAGTTAAGTTATGGAATGAGCTTGGTGAGACAGTACAAAAATCTGTAAATGTTAAAATTTTTAAAAACTGGGTAAACAGGTTGTTGTAAAAACTAACATTATAATTGTATTTGAAAGAGGTTAGAAAATTGGTATCATATTTCTCATCATTTGTCATTATGTATATAACATGTATATAATATGTATATCAGTCACTACATCGGAAGAACTTCTTGTAATTTGAAGAGATGTTTAATAATAAAAAAAAAAAAAAAAGAAAAAAAAAAGAATACTAACAGACAACCTGGGCGTGGGGAGCAAACAACAACCCACAAGGGTTGCAGACCTCAGACTGTGACCCTCGCTCCACACCAGGGGCGCCGAACGACCCCACACTGCCCCCTCCAGCGGGCTCCTCCAGGCCAGCTGCTGGAGGAGGGCGGTGATCAGAGTAATGTATGGCCCAGGGCTGACGACCTGCCGGGACCAGCTGGTGGCCAGGTCCGGGGGTACCTTGGGGAGGTCCTGACTACTTTCAGCTAGGTCAATAGAATTCTGACTCCAGTTGTATTTTTCTGCAAATCAATTTTGGTTTCTTGATTCTTTTTTTATCAGAAGGTGCAGCTGGCGCCATGTGGTTGTCCCCATGCTATCCTGGATCTCAAATGCACTTTTCACCCCTGGTTTTAACATTATGTCTCAAAGCAGGGCCATCTATAATAGGCAGAACATAAGGATGTAAAGCCATTCTCCAAGGGACACATACAACAATCAAAGTTTATTAGATTGAAAAGAATTAAATAGCACTATAATATTCCATAGGTTCGACAATAATTAAGAATCTTCATACTATAGAGATTATCTTCTCTGGGATTATGTGGTAGGCTAGAGATCTATCACGGACCATATTGACCACCACGACAGACCTGTCCTGCATAGCCTGGGCAGGTACTTGGGACTCAATAAATCTGGGCCCGGTCAATTCGAGGCTGTGAGGGTGACAAATGGCTTGCGACATATTATGGCCACCCTTACCTTAAAGGGGCATGAAAGTCGAATATACGCATAATCCTTGGCCTTCGTACTTTGCCGAATGATGACCATGCCAAAAACGTATTAAGAGGTGTATGATGAACTCTCCATTGATAGAATTGTCGGCCCTATCATAGACAAATACATACTTTGAAGTTTCCCTTAGGGAATTGATCTGTTGATAACGATGAATATAAACTCGTTGCTATCATTTATTCAACCTAACTCGACAGCCTTAAGGTGCTTGGGGCAAATTCCTTTTACATATTACGACTATCTTTGGCATCAAAAGCATATTGAAGAATTGTTTTCACATTTACGAATTCTGAACGGATTTTTTTTAAAACATTTTATTATCCTGGGGTAAGTTGGATTTCTCCAGTCTTCCCTTACCGCCAGCAGAACTTATTACTAATATAATTGACTGACATTCCATGTCCGTGTTTTTCTCCTCATTCGGGTTGCTTTGGGTTGCTCATCACTGCGCTCTATGAAGGTTCTACGTGAGGCAGGTGTCTCCATTCAGAACCGGATGTTAGAATAAAACCCCTGCTTCCCTGTACTTCCGGTCTGTTTCCCACTGATTTCTGGTTCCGCACCTGACACAGTTTTATCACCAAATGACATAAACCAAAACGCTAACGTTCGTATTGAACTAATATGCTTAATTAACAAGACAAATTGTTGAAATTGTTTGAAGTAGAGTTACACAATGCTATGTTATGCAAGCACGTGTAGCCAGTGGTCACATTCAGCTACAACAACAAGCCAATTCAATGTAAATTCGCCAGCCATCCTAAATGATCGTAAACCTAAACTAGAAATGACCCTCTAACGTGTTGTGTTTCTATCTTTGCAGCGGATCTCCATATCAGAGGATAGGACCGCCGATTCTTACTCTTCATCATGACACAAGAAGGACCAATCAGCGATGCCGCCAGGCGTCACTGCAGACTGTGATGACGTCGTTTCTCTATTAAGAAACACATTTTAAACGACACAACTCTTAGGCATACTACCCTGCTGTTTCTCCATCATGGTGGTTCGTTCTTAACAATACATGGATGTCACCTCAGACTCATTCTTAATGCTATACAACAGAAGATAGTCTTCGATTTTAACTCAATTATTTGTTGACTTTGATATGAGGCTTGAGGTCTGCCTTTAGCATCGTCGTGTACGTATACATCAGAGCCAAGGGAACAAAAGAAACCTGTCGTCAACCACCGCTATTGGCTGGTGTCAGTGACGTTACTACACCAGTTTCATCTGTACATAACTTCATATTCATAAGGCGGACATCTATGAGAGGCTTAATCATCAATCGACACGTTCATCGGCATTACTTATTGCATAATATCATCTCAGATTCATCATTTTGTCAATATGTGTTTGACTCAAATCATGTAGTTATATGAATCCGGTGTATTGTCTGATCATCTAAAATGAATGTGTGCATTAACTTCCTGATAGGACTTGCTACATACCGAAATTAGAATGCCAAAGAGTAACTGGTTCCTTGGGACCTGGCAGCTTTCAAAACATATTATGTTCAAGACGAGTCTATTATCACACCAGTATTTTGTCCCAAACGAATTATTGCTATAAAGTATGATCATCAGTGCATTTCACCTTGTAGTAGAACTCTCATGGTTACGCTACATTTTCAATTGCAAATGTAATTGCAGGAAGAGTACCACACAGAAACTTCCGTGTGCTCTGAGAGGTTCTTAAATTAGTTGTTTTTGACGGGATCTGTTTAGGAAATACAACTTCACAGACACTCTGTGCTTTGTAAAGCACCAAGGTCCTTCACATCTTGAGCCATCTGAATTTTTAAGTGCTTTTATTGTATACATGTGGTCAAATTGATCAACTTTGCTTCGATGGAAATGTTAGCGATAGAATTTCATAGAAAGTGGCCTATCCGTAGATAAGCAATATGAGATGATCTCTTACGAAGTGGAAACACAACCTGGTTCTTAGTCAAAGAATTTGTAATCAATGATATATCAGATACAACCTTTGTGTTTCTATAATTATATTATATGCCTCATTGTGTAACGTTAAATGCTTCTTACTCACAATAACATGTTCGCTTCATAACCACCAAAAAAACCCTGCAAAAACAAATATACCTGAAAGTTAACCAAATTAATCAATTCAGGTTGATAATGAGAGGACCAGAATAAAAGCAACATCAGACACAAAACATTGGCTACTCTATCACAATTGTGACATTCTATCACAATTAGGCTGTAACAACTTATTCATTTTAAACAATTCACAATGGATGTAGCTGGGTTAAAGCCATCCCTTTGCAGATAACCTGTATCTGTTTTTCAATTCTCAATTAGGGTATAAAATCCCACCGCGCAGTGCTATTTGGACCCCACATTTCATTTGTCGACAACAATCGTTACGTTACCTGTTTTCATTCAATTATACACCGTGTTTAACATTATACGTTTTATATTAGAGGTGTAGTTTTAGAATTGAGAGCATACCATGATAGCATTTGCCCTTCATCGTACCATTTGCTTCACTACTGTCTTTCGAGCTCTTCCCAATACTGATTTGCAGAAGAAAGCAGAACAACAAAGCAAGAAGTACATATTTCAATTCCTCATATTCCAGGGTTATGATGTTGCATCCACAGAGAGTCATACCCACTTTATGCAAAGTCGTCTCTGATATGTGCAAATAGGTATCTACATGGATCTATTATAGGTATGAACAATAAAATACAATCGAATAGCCAGGTGCCATGAAAAAAATCTACTTACGAATAATATGTTTTATTAAGTCTTCATTTGGTGACCATAATTTCCAATATAAATGGTCACTTTCTCCATTGTAAATGCGTTACTGTCATAGACAATTGTAAATATCTCTGCTTCGAATTCATATTTTCTTTTATTCATCAAATTGTGTCCATGACAATATAGCACTCGCAAAATGTCTATATTTTTATACAGAGATTATAAGCGTTTTTGTTTAATGTTAAAACGTTGTTGTAAGCTCGTTTCTGTGATGCTACTTATGTAGAAAAAGGAGCCATAATCATATATTGTTGGTTCCATTTGTATTATCACTTAGTGCTAAGTGGGCAGCAAATTGTCCAGATTATTTGCTCTGGTCGTTCATGACCACCTTATAATGTCAATCATGTTTGTTTAGTGTACTGATACCAGTATACTTTATGGTAAAATAAAAGCAATATAAGAAATATTGACTTATAGACAATGTCGTTGAAATATTCTTTATGTTGTTACTGATAGACAAATCATTTCCCATATTTAATTGCGAAGGAGTGTTTGTGCCAACAGGCCTAACAACACTCATTTGAATTGCCTGACAAATGCTCGACATTTAAATTGCAATTGCCTTTCTTATTTAGGTTTAATCGGCTCTGACTTCTGCTAACGGTTGCAGTGCAGTAAGATCTAAGTGCCGAATAAATCTTGATCCAAAACAAGAAAAAAATGATTTTCTATGATATCGAGGGAAAACAAAATTTTCTACAACATCTCATGGAGATTCTGCCGAACCAATCTTGTGCAAAGTAAGCAATTGCTTAGGACTATCATGATGTTTTCCCCGAATTAGTCATTCATTTGCAATCTAGCAATAGTCAGATGCAGTTTACTGATTTCATGAGAATAAAAAAGAAGAGCATACTATTTTCCAAGAAATAGATTTTATTGGTCGAAAACAAAGAAGGAAGATTGAGGTTCTCCCACAACACTGTCCAGCAGATGCGGGCGTCTTTAACAGTCAAAACCAAAATCATATATATACAAACATGACATACAAAAAGAATACATATCACAGTCATAGTATTCATACACCATTATATCACTCTATAGCAATCGTCATTGAAACAACAATGATTGTTTTCTCAAATGCATTAGTGAGGGTTATGATACTAATGAAAAGCTGGCAGTTGAGCTTTTTCTCTTTATTTCTGGTCTTAGAATGAACCCAAAATCAATAGAAAACAATAATATTATAATGCTCCATGTTGCCCTTCTTACCGAAATGAATTGATATTTTGTCAATGTAACTCTTGCTTCTTGTATGTCTTCCAAAAACTCAAACCAAAAACTTAAAGCCAATTTAGAAACCTTTTAGATTCGAAACTATAATAGTGTCACGCTCATTACTCTATAGAGACACAAAAGAGTTTTATTCATACATTTTAAGTTCTAAGTGTTTACTAACTCCACCATGTGAAGTCTGGTCTCCAGGAATTGGTAAGGTGGTGCCCTCTAGAGGAAGAAGACAGCAATAGTGGCGACGACTGACAGCAGGGACATCTTGGCGACACCTGTATGGGGTAAATAGAAACTCTCTTCAGTAAATCTTTATCTATTTTGAAAGGATTGCCAAGTGAAAACTACTTTAAACCAAAAAATAAGAACATTCTTAAGCCAACACAAGATAAATCCGAATTTCTTTTTAAACTGCAGAATCTGGTGATTCTAGTGGTGTGTTCAAAAGGACCAAAATATTCCTTCTTGACTACCAGATTCTGTGTACCTTATTTTCTCATGTTAATCTGTCTTTTTTGAGGTATTGTGACGTGAAATGAATTTCGTAATTAACAAAATGATATTTTGTCAACCAATATGCATATATATATTTTGTGCATGTATCTTGGTGTAATCGAAAGGCAATCATTGGGCGGGGCTTACTGTGATCTCATGCAACCCACATGATATAATGTGAATGCTGTATATTTTTTATTATTGTTTTATTAAATCCAATTCCTGTGCTATACACGTTCATCCATTGGAGATTGCCTAGAACATTTTATTTTATACCCCTTACATTAGTTCCAAATAGTGTACAAAAAGTAGATGTGAATGGCATGTGCTATGTACCTGTTACATTAGTTCCAAATATTGTACAAAAAGTAGATGTGAATGGTATGTGCGAATTACCTGTTACATTAGTTCCAAATATTGTACAAAAAGTAGATGTGAATGGCAGGCGTTATGTACTATAGATTTATAGTACATAGCACATGCCATTATCAATACTTCAAAACTAGTGTAATATCTTTTAAAAATACAAAAGAAACTCTGAAGATCATTACAAATAAAAGAATTTAAAAAAAAGTTTTCAGTCAAATGCCTACCCGCGCCGTTGTTGGGGGCTGTGGTGAGGTCGGAGGCGCCGGCCCCAGTGAGGGCGGCCAGCTGGCTGGTGGTCAGGGCGTTCTGCTGGGAGGACGTCACGGCGTTGGCCTGGGCCGAGGTGAACGAGCTCAGCTGGGTGGAGCTGAACGACTGCAAGGACGAGCAATAGGGAGTGAGAAAAACACATGGGGAGGTCTGTGTAGGTCATGGGGTCTGTCTCAAAACATGGGCCTATACTGGAGGCAGGAGTGTTGTTGTATACCATTCGGAACACATTGTATAACCACATGGTCTTAAGCTAGTAATATGGAAAAGAATGGAATGTTATTTCTATGAATACTAAGTGAGCTATCATGCCCTGAACATTGATCGTTCCATATATAATCTTGCATCACCCTCTTTCTCTGAATATCATTTTTGGTTGGAAAAACATGTTGTAACGTGAAGTCATTTAAACGAATAAAAATGTGAGAATCCGGAATCTAATGATCCAATGCTTCCACATTGATACTATGACAACATGAGCTATCTTCTTCTTAGTAATAATTTTATGTACGTAAAACACATCAGTTTAATTTCATTCTGAGCAGTTTCCCTATCGTCTGGAGGTAGGTGAGAAAGGCATTCTAAAATGATATTTGATGATCTTAATGTAATGTGAAGCCACACTTTTTCCGAGGTAGCGAATGACAGCAACGGAAGGCATTACAATAATGAAAGAGGAACAGTGTCAATGTAACTTACAGCAAAGTTTGAAGCAGGGATTTGAGCAATGCTGGAGGTGGATAAGGCACTGATCTGACTTGTGGTGAGCGCAGCAACCTCAGAGGAAGTCAGGCCGGCTAGGTAAAGAAAACATAAACAACACTGAATCTCATTAGGTCAGTCAATCATTATCATATGATATCTAAAAAAATAAGTCACATTTAGATGGTCTGTCAATTGTTAGGCAAGAATACTATCTGAAAAAAAAAAAACTTCTTAAATCCTGCCAAATAAAAAAAACAACCAAAAAACATAAATTTTAATTCTGCTAAGTGAAAATAACCATCAATACACCATTATGACCGTTTGTATATGTACAGTGTATAGAAGAAAAGAATTAAACGCCATCTGGAGGACAGGAATATATAAGACAATGACATCCATGTTTCTACAATCCATTATAATCTGAAAACAATCCCCATGATTATGGTAGGTGTGACTCCATCCGAACTCACCGACGATGGAGCCGAGGGAGGTGACGGTGGCCGAGTCCCAGGTGGAGGGGGCCCCGTAGGCCGTCCTGGCCAGGGTGGCGTAGGCCGACAACTGACTGGCGTCACAGGTGGTCAGCTGACCGATGGAGGAAACGGCAGTACTGGAGGAGAAGATGAGATATACGATCAGATACACAGGGAATGTTTATATCTTAATATCACACCTGTGTTGTAAAATAGGAAATGGTCTATTTTGGTTTTGGTATTGCTGCCGGATGAGGAATATACCTATTGAAATTTCGAACATTATACGCCTAAATTGGCTTTAGAGGTAGCAATTATCCTACTTCTCTTTCTTTACGGAAATTTCTCATTTCCCTGACACCTTTACATGCGTCTCACGTTATCCAACAATAAGTATCTGCTCAATAGTAGGCTAAAGAACAACACAGTGCTTAAAGCAATGTCATAATACATCTACAAAACAGGGATCTGAAGCGGATACTCACGTGAATTCGGCCTGTGTGAAGCTGCTGATGTGGGAGGTCTCGGCTCCACAGGCGAAGTTACCGATAGTGATGAGGTCATCACCGGTCACACTGGAGGCAGTGTTACTCCTGGTGCGCTCCAAGAAGCGAGCAAAGCCAGCCTTCAGCTGAAAATACAATAAAGACCGGTTATATGAGGAAAGGAACATGCCAAATGGGTGAGGGAGTGGTTCTAATTTCAGGGTGTGGCGTAACCGGTAATTTCAGAAAATGTACGCAACTTATCTCGCCATGTTGGTATATAACTAATCGTTCCAGCCATATTTGAGAATGTACAAACATGCGATGTATTTGTAATCGATGCAAATAAATATTAGTATTGTAGGGATAGTATAACACATAATTATGATCAGATAATATCATATAAAGTCTGTAGGATCGTGGATTGCATGAAGGTGTTAGCTGGTTTATAAAACATGAACAAAGTTTTTGGAAAGGATTTGATTTTAATTTATCAAGATCATTACATTAGTCCTCAACATTGAATACTGCCCTACAACTACTCACATAACCATGTCCAGTTACGTTTTAAGGATATTTGGTCATTACCTGGGTGGAGGAGAAGGCGGTGGAGGTGCCCATGGTGGCGAGCACGGAGGCCGAGCTCAGGTCCAGGGAGGAGATCTCGGCGTCGGTGAGTCCAGCTGTCATGGTGCCGATCAGCTTAATGTTGGCGGCCGTCCAGGTACCCACACCTCCGTACACCTGTGGGAATAGGACATGTATTGAGTAAGTCTAGATTTAATGTAAAAGTTTCATTGTTTTGAAAATAAGTATACCATTGGATAAGACAACTAAAGTCTGAGCTCATTTTTCTGTAATCTAATAAAAACACCTCCTATCAGTCTCACAAAGAATAATAAGAGTAACAGTTAAAATTCAAAGTAACGATAGTTCTGATTGTTTGGAAGGGGATGCACTGTTGAAAGATGTAAAGTACAACGCAATAAAAGGTAGGGAACAACAACGACCGATACTCAATTTTGAAAAACAAAACAATGCAAATAGACAAATACGTATGAGGCCAATTGATAGTGCATTCTTCATAATATAATATAAGTAGGGGTTAGTCATAATGATAAGTATGAATAACACCCTCTTTCAAAATAAAAACACTAAGTGGTTGCTTACAGTCTTGGCCTTGGCGGCGAGTGCGGAGAGCTGTGAGCTGCTCCAGCCGGTGATGGCGCCCAGGGTCTCGGTACAGTCGGTGAAGTCAGTGTTGGACAGGGTGTCCAGCTGGGTGGTGGTTAGACTGACGGCGTTAGAGCCCAGCACCTGCACGTCCGAGCAGGTGATGGTAGCTGCAAGGGGAACGGGGTCTAGTAAGTTCATATTCTATGTAGTGAGCATTGTTTTAACCTAGATGGTGATATGTATAATGATATTTCTCATGTACTTTTCCACTGACAAGAACAAGCCACTTCTGTGCTTATGAAGAGAATCCTGGAACCACTTGTTAAACACTATTAAAGAACTTTAACTGATAATCATATAGCTAAAAATGCCAATATAAGTTCTGGAAGCCTCTGACGTTCTGTAGATATTCTGTTTAAAAAATATCCCCACAATGCTGGAGACTTTCAAATAGGTTTTTGATATTCCATTCTTTATATGAAGAAAAGCTGTAGGGATATTTCCCGATGGGAAAAGCTACAAAATGCGGGATCGACCCCTCATGACCACTCACTTGTCTGACGCCTCCTACGGGCGGCTGATGACGTGGTCTGACCCTCCAGGTAGCCGTCGAAGGCCTTCATGGTGAAGTCGCCCATCTGAGCCTTGAGGGTGGCGCGGTCGGCGTCGGACACCTCGGCCCGGTAGCCCGACTCGTCCCGCTTGGTGTCCTGCATACCGCGGGTCTCCATCATGGTGGCCGCGTCGGCCAGGGCCTCGCCCATCACCGACTGCGAAGGGGAAAGGGGATGTATTATTAAGAATAACAATGATATTGTAGTGGCCAGGGGCTGGGAAAGGGTATTCCACGGGTAGTGTGTCGTTACTGTACTACATGCATTGTATGTAGGACTAAGATTTGAAAGGCGGTATATGAGTAGTATACAATTTGGGCGTTGCAGCGGGTATCAAAATCAAGAAGAGAGGATTTGGGGTTTGGAAATGAAGAAGAGAGACAACAGGGACTTGGGTTTTACACATAATATGTGTAAAACCCAAGTCCCTGTTATAATGAGATGTCTGGTTTGGGGATTATTTGTCTGTTTTGTAAGTAGTGTAATGCTAAGGATATCTATACATTGAACTGCAAAACCGTTCTGACTATAGAATCTCACACATACACATGCCACGGTCATTTTTTTTTTTTTTTTTGGTGAGGTTATGCTACAGTAACAAGCAGTGTCTATCGACAGTTTAAAGGGCAGCTATATATAGTCTTACCTTATCCATTTCAGCGAGGATGTCGCTTGGCAGACCTCCAACTAAACCGGAGGCACCCACAATCACCTCTGTGGTGTTCAAGATTTCACTGAAAGCAGACAGAGCAACAATCATAAACAAACGATACAAAATTGCTTATGTTAAATGCCTCTTCTGTCATATTTAAGCTATAGGTCTAGATAGCATGCAGTTGTTATACAACTATCTAAAGACTACTGCTTATCACGTCACAAGCATGATAGCAATGGAAAGCCTGCCTTCCCCTCAGCAATTTTGACTACTGAGAATTTGCATAATCTTAACATTTGACTCAGAGATAATGAACACTGCACATTACATACCATTTAAATGGTAATTCAAAATCGTTTGTAATGATAAAATAATAACATGTCTATAATTAGTGTTCATTCCTTCTCACGATTTCCGAAATCGTGAGTAAAATCGGGCAGTGGAATAAAGCCTTAACAAAACGGGTAATGACTTACGGGAGCTTGGCTCTTGCGTTGGTCCACCCGGCCCGCTGGACGGCCAGGTCCCGGATCTTATCGTTCATCATCACAATGTTGTTCTCCATTGAGGTTTTGTCCATCTTGGTCATATCGGCCTCCTCCATTCCTCCGAAGAGAGTACCCATATCACGGAGGTCGTTATCGTCCAAAGTGGTGGCACTGCGCCGGTCGGTCACCGCGTTGGTATCGTCACGTTTCTACAATGGGTATACAGTGGTATATACATATAACCAACCAAGAAGGGAGTACAAGGGTGGTTATCACCCCGAGCCAGGACCCTGATATCAGCCCGAGGCCAGGGCCCGAAGGGCCGGCCGAGGGCTGATATCGGGGTCCCGGCGAGGGGTGATAACCGCCCGAGTACTCCCTTCACGGTTGGTTATGGATTTATTATACCTTTTCTATTTGATCTGAGCTCCCCAGAAAGGATGCACAGCAATCAGTGATGGTGGGACTGTGATGCTGCACATTTTTTTATGTTTTTTTCATATAACTCTTTTGATATCCATCAAGTCTACAAACAGTAAGCAGTAAAATGTAGCTAGGAACATTGTGCAGATAATGCAAATGTTAGATTTTTTAATTCTTAATGATTTCATTTTTTCATGAATTTTAGAAAAATAAAAAGTTTCTGTATCACACTGCAGTGTGATACAAGGCTGGTTATCACCCAGGTTTGTATCGCCCTGAGTTAAACTCTTAACTACTAACCTTGTATCACACTAAGGTATAATAAATAGAAATATCATGGCTAAATACAACCAACTTCAACAATTACAGTAGGATGCTTATCTGTTTGGTTTAGTTCATGCAAGAACGGTCGAACCTTTCGAACATGACTCATTACAATGTCTGGTCAGAGCAACTCACTAGGGAATTTTCAATGCGCCTAACCGTCGCAACGACTGTTAAGGGATTTGAACATTTACGCAAACTCTTCCAATTAAGACAATGACCAATAAAAAGGTAATTTTCGATAATAGCGGCCTACCATGGTATCCTGCTTCCCCAAAATTCCACAATGTGTACATTTCTAATAATTCATATTTTCTTTTGCGAAATCGGACACCAAAAAATTGGAGGATGTATGATTGGCTTCATGATGGCCATTTTGAGTCACATAGAAATACGAGAAGGGTCTATCATTGGACTTCTTACCACATTCTTCAGGGCGAAGTTCTTGAGGCGCCTCTTCTCGTCCCGAGGCTGATTGTCGTGGTTGGCCTCGCCCAGTTTGCGGGCGACGACCGGCCTCACAGACTCAGCAAAGTTCTCCAGGTCTGAGTCACTGGAAATTGAGGAATAAAATTGTTAACATTGTTAAAATAAAAGACATGATGACAGGACTTTGTTCCTCATTCACGCAGAGTATTTAAACATTTGACTCTGCCGCTGGAATTACCGGTTGTGTATCAAATACGCATTGATGGTGAACAATGGCAATCTGAATAATTGCAGGTAAAACTTGAGAGGGTTTTTGGTGTCATACAAATAACAGGTGTGGTGGAAATCTCAAAAAGACAATACGCGATTGTTTTCAGGGTGAGGGGGGTCAAATCACTTGGAGTCTGGTTTCCTATTTTAATTAAAAGAAAATGGTGAAACCAACGGGGCTTACTTAAAGTGCTTGAGGAAGACTCCAACTTGTTCAATGGTTGTTGAATCGTGCAGGGCAGCGGCTGTGGCGTTGTCCATGTTCAGGTAAACCCGGAGACGTTTGGCAATGGCCTTTGTCTAAAGAATATGAACACAAATTAAGGTGTAATTAAAACTAATATCTTAAACTTTATAATGCATTTATCATATACATCAAACCATGAATCCACCCAATAGGTTTTGTTGGGACAGTAATATATAAAGCATATTATAAACTGCATTAATTTGCATGGTTGTGCTATCGACGGTTATGCTATCCAGTTATAGTAGTAATCGGGTTTTTTTATGACAATTGAACTGATATTTTTATAATGATTTACCTGGCCATCGTCCATGTCAGCCTCATGCTCAGCGAGCTTCTCAATGACAGATTTCATGTCCCCGTTGTCTGGCAGCTCCTCAAAGTCAGCAGGCTCCATACCCAGGGCAGCAATACGGCCCCAGTTCTTCATACAGTTCAGACTGTAGTTAGCGTTGGTCTTGGATGGGTTTCCAAAACGAGCCTTGATCAGCTTAAACATTGTTTTACTCTGAAAATACAAAGTATAGGCTTGTTTTACACAAGAACATAACAACGATTCATTAGTTGTAAAACATAGATGAAAGAGTAGGCCTACCATTAGTTTGCTGTATTTTTGTACTCATTCTGTACTGATGTCTCTTGTAATTTTGGCATTTATAAAGGTGAAGTTTTTCATTTAATACAATCATTTTCTTATCATAAAAATGAATAATAAAAATTTAAAATCAAATGACACTACCTATGCATCGTTAATACCTATCATTTAAAGCTTGAAATACTTTGAAAATCTACCAAATTTCATTTTACACTTAGGATGAGAAATCACTCAAAATTTGAATCTATTCAGGTGCTTGTCAAGGTGATGAGGTGAGTATAAATTATTCTAACCTGGGCCTTGTCTGGTGTAATAGAAGGAGCGCTGTCACTGTCACAGGCCAGACCCAGGTCATCTAGGGAAGCGTCCTTCAGGTCATCGGGGGACATGCACTTAGACATCAGTCTTCCCATCTTCTTCATGTTGGCCTTGCCTGAGGCTTTGACCTATCAAAGGGGAAATTTATAAGATTATGATTATTTGAAAACAATTCATGACTCTAGATTAACCACTAACTATGTTACAAATTGACTGTGTCTTATTAAAATATTCTAGGTTGATTTCTGTAAGTACGTTGTCAGCCTTCATCTGAACACGTTACCCGACCTTAGCTATCTAAACTCGAACTGGCACAGGAATAAGTGCTTAGCTGCCATCAATGATTGATAATATTGGTAATATTCCTTTACAAATTCTCCCAATTATCATTAGTTCTTTTCCTCCAAGGGTAATGAAAATGCATTGCTAAAGAAAATTGGTCTACCTTCTTGACGATTGCCCTGCACTGACTCTTGTCAAAGTCTTTCTCGGCAAGGGTTTCAATAGCACTGCCAACAGCCGAGGCCGGCATGGCGTCCAGATCCTCTGGTTCAAGACCAACGACAAGCTCGCCAAGTTCCATTAACTTGTCGCTCGTGTATTCAGAGGGCTAAATGAGAAACAAATGTCAATGAGTAAATCTTTGTTTTGAATCCAAAGTGCAATGTTCAAAAGATGTTATGAATAAATGAGAACAGATAGAAGTATACTAATTTTGTCCTGTATGATTGTTGCTAATTTTGTCCTCTATGATTGAACATTGCTCTATGACCAGGTTGTTATAAGGCCAATAACTGGATACTCTGTCTGAAGGATCACAACATTTTATTTAAAACCTATGAAATATCTCACAAAAATATGTATGCAATATTTGTTGGCATTCTTGAACCTAAATAGGTATTATTTGGCAATGGATGCAATTTAAATGACACAGGTATTGCAACCTAAAAAGGTATCAATGACTGACCGTTCCCTTGATCTTGGCGACCAGAGAGCGGGCGTCCCCGCGGGGGAAGGTGACATTGGCCAGAGTGGACAGGGCCCCACTGATGGCTGAGGAGGACAGTCTGCCCAGGTAGTCCGCGCCCATACCCTGAATCAGGTGTCCCATCTTGGCCACCTTGGTGCTGTCCACCTGCTCGGGGTTTTTGTAGTCGTTCATCTCCTTCAGACGTTTGCCCAGCTGGGCAGCCTGTTTGGAAGTGCGGATAAATCTTTCAGTTTTCTTGAAAAAGCAATACTACTTCGATAAGCACTGAAGATTGAGGATTCCTTATTCGCATTGATGTGACTACCTGGTTCCAATCCCTTATTTCTTTGTTCATAAACTGTCATTCAGTAATAGACACCAGAATTGCTTATTATTAGAATAGTTTTCATTAGACCGACGTAGCTTCCCTTACGAATCATGCAAGATGAATGAAAGCTAACCAGAAAAAAATATATGTATAATTAAATGAGTGTGCGGAGCTATTTCTAAAACATAATATTTTATATTGAGAGTGAAATACACATTGACCACATTGACCCTAACTTTGACTTAATCATAAACATGAACTTAACGAAACAGACCAACCCCTTTTACGTGTATGTTTGAAACCTTGTTTTATCTAAGATTGTTACAGAGTACATGGAGCCTACT
This sequence comes from Lepidonotus clava, assembly GCA_936440205.1. NCBI lineage: Eukaryota > Metazoa > Annelida > Polychaeta > Phyllodocida > Polynoidae > Lepidonotus > Lepidonotus clava. Next base: position 31,572,032 of record OW387135.1, read on the forward strand.
CACTCCACGTTTGTCGGTTTTGCGGGCACCCAGGTCCTGCAGGGAGCTCTCCAGGGCGGCTTCACTCAGCTGGCTCACAATCTTGGGGTTGTTCCTGATGTACTGGTCAGAGCTGTTAGAGAATAATTAGAGGGTTTATTTTAAAAGGTAAAAAATTATAATTGTTATTTCATGATACTATTTGAAATAACCTTTATCATTCATTCCATATCATGTCCGCTAGAGGAATGAATATCAAAGTCTGTTTATTGTTAACCCATTATGTCTTGCTACATTTAAAGATACAACTTTATCAGAGACGTTCAAAGAGTAAGATAATGCATAGGAAAACATCCAACAAATTAAGTCCGCATTGCGTAGGCCTACTGTGAGATATGATTCCCTCCCACTCTCGCATTCGTTACAAAAGAGTAACCAGAATCTATGTAGAAGGAACAGTTCTCACTTCTTGATGTCGTCGCCAGACCAGCCGGCGGCGTTGTCCTTGCCGAGCGCCTCGACCAGGGAGCGGCCGGCGGCGGCCTTCAGGCTGGGGTCGTCAAACTCGATGTCCTTAAAGCTCGCGGCGGCTGACCGCATCTAGGAGGAAGAGGCCACAACGTAGTGTGTATTTTGAATGGACAAAAGGAAGTAGTCTAGCTCTGAAATGGTGACCTACTTGTTTCTTAACGGTTTCAGTAGCGGTGAAAACGATGAAATCCTGAATACTTGTCTTCAGTTTGGAAAACATTTATATCGTTTCAATAAAGCTTTTCCTTTAGTACCGATACATTAACATGGTAAACTGATCACAATTGATAGAAAATAAAATTGTTCATTTTCTTTGTAATAGAAGTGTTACAAGAATAGAAAATACTCAAGCGGTATGGTAAAGTATAAATGACTTCAAGATATTGTGTACGTGGTCATCATCTTACCTGTTCTTTGGGGATTGATCTGAGGGTGTCTGGCTTCATTGTTCCCAGCAGAGGTCCCATCTTCTCAAGAGTGGTAGAGTTCCAGGCGTCGGGCTGGCCGTAAGCCTGCTTCAGCTGCGACTCCAGGGCGCGCTTCTCAGACGGGTTTTGGAAGGAGGCACTGGCTTCCCTCAGGTCTCCACTATCAAGCCTGTGAAATGAAGGAGAAAATATAGCATGTATGATGAATGTATATACATTAAGTTCTGCAAATATTATATATCACATTGTACTAGGCCTACCTGATGAGGAAGTCCAGATAACTCAATCAATTATTTCGGGTTCTTCATTTCTCTAATTTTGTCTGTTTTGGCAGTTTGAAAAAGATATGAGAACCCACTGTACAACCAAAAGGTTGTTTCTGTCTTTTAGATGATACTTCGAAATCTTCATATACGACACTGAGAAAGGGATCTTGCAAATTTTTTAGCTGGAGAAAATCTTATGTATAACTCTCTTTAAAACATTATACTGTTTCATTGTTAGGTGCCCTGAAAACCTAACACCTCTTACATAGAACACTCCAATAACTTGATATTGCTCACATAGCTCTCATTGTGGTGGTGCTCATCTGCCGGAGGTCATCAGCCTTGATGGCACTGGGCATCTGACGGAGGGCTACGGTCCAGTCAGAGTCGTCCCACTGGGTCGGGGCCTTCTCCTCACGCATCTGCTTCAGGGCAGTCACGGCCTGACCTCCTTCAGGCTTGAACTAAATTAATAGAAGATTTTTCTTCTGCGTGAATGAATGTACGATTAAAATTACACGATACAATGATTATGTCACTATAGACATTTTTCTCATAACCTATACCTAGCTAGCTAGATAGTTTTTTTTATGTAGTTTATATCTACTTGATAGCATTGAGTCATTTATTGTTGGCCATAAGTCCCAGCATATAGAAATTAATGAAAAATACGACCACGTCTATAGACGTCTAGAATGAATTGATATCTCCGATTATGGCCAAGCTGTGCTGCTAGTATACCAAAAGGCAGATGGCGCTAATGCCCTTGACACGTGGACATGTGTTTCCCTTCAGAACTGACGGTGTTGGGGATTGCATAAACCACTTTATAGGGGATAGCCTTATTGGGCAGTTTTCAGGTTAATTACTTTCCCTTGGGAGGTGGTTGATGAGTTATTGATTTTACTCTATAGCCCGCCAGTACTAATAGTATGATAATGACCAGTTGCTGGTTTGGCTGCTGCTTATTGCCCCGCCTAATAAAGTTTATTGCATATAGGGGGCACAGTAACTTATCAAAGCTGTAGCTATATTAGTTACTGATTTCTACACCTATATATGTTAGATATAGATAAGTAGCGAAACGAGTTTCCGTTGATGGCGAGTCATAATTATAAGGACCGTGGTTGTGCGGGATGGGGGTGGGTATCCTGATGTCCCAGGCTAGTATTTACGACTCGTTTTCATTTGTTATTCGCAGTACTGCATGTAGATTTTAGGAAATGCAAATGGCAAGAAATGGCAGGAAATGGCAATGGCAATTTAATGTCCCTATATTTTCAACGCTGTTCTCCCTAGGACCTATGTGGCATTCTCAAATATAAGAAAATCCGAAAAGAAGAGCTAAAGCTAATATAAAATATGTGAGACTGGGTGAGGACTGGAGTGATCTCTGCTGTCTGTACTCACTGTGGGGTCCCTCCTCATGGCCATCACGCAGTCGGCACCCTTGTTCTTCAGCTCCTGGAGCATGGAGGCGTCGGCCCCACCCTGGATGGCCCTCTGACACAGCATGTCACGGTCACTCTCCGACATCTGCTTCACTGCGTCCTCCAGCATCGACGGCTGAACAACCACAAGGACCGGGTAAGAATAGGAAAATATCACTAATTTTTACATCGTTTTTCTCCATGATTTAGTTGTAGGAGTGGAAGTTCTGGTTAGTTGACAAGAACTATATGGGGTCATTGGTAAAGCAGTATGCTTAACGTAGGCTTAGAAAATTGATATTTCTCCTACCAATAACACTGATGGGAGATTTTTCATATACATTGTAGATAGGGAATGTTTAGTTACAGAGGTATCAAGATGCTCAGATAATTGTATAGAAACTGGGATGGTTTTTCATTTCACCATGCAGTTATACTACTGTGCATTGTAACAGTATTCTTTGGACATTAGGGAAGTTGATATCCCGTGAAGAAATATTTGGTATTTGGTATATTGCATACACAGGGTTAATCAACTGACTCAGATTGAGAATCATGTACTACACGGAAACTGACAAAGCAACTTCTAGAAGACTGCTGTGACACACTTTTAAATTTAGGCAACAAATTTTGCAATAGAAAACTTTGAAACTAGAACTGAATGATAATTTAACTATACAATTGACAACGAAGAAATAAGAGAAAAAGAGTAGGGCGGGTAATAGACAATGACGCACTTTAGGTTATGACATAAGTGCAGTTAGAGATTTAAAAAAGTAGAGCAAGTGAATTATAACATAAGAGAGAAACAATATGTGAATATAAAACATTGATGTCCAAGTTTTTTTTCAATATTTTTGTCACAACATTATATGTAGCATACTTACGTTGTTAGCCTTTGATAGCAATAGGAAATCCAAGTAAATTACAATATAATATCATTGAACGTAAAATCCACTGACAACCCAGCGGTCGATTTTTGAAATTAGTGACAATAAGAAAAATAAGTATTGCTTGATACGATTCAGCAGTACTCCTTTAGGAAATTTAGTCCTTTTTATTATGTTTATCATCATTGCCCAGTTTGACAACATGAAAGACGCTGGAATTGGATCTATGGGATATATTTTCCAGGTCAGCAATTTAAGCTCCATATTCCCTGAATACTTACATCGAGGTTCTTCAGTTGGGATATGTCCATGCCCTTCCTGTTGGCGTCCAACTCAATGCCTCCTGGCATGACCCTTTTGGTGACAGCATCCATAAGACTGTCTCTCATTTCTGAAGGCACATCATATTGAATATTCAGAGAAATATGGGGACTGATATGGGGAAATATGGGGACTGATGGAAACTGTCATTATATCTGGTATTCTAGACTTAACGGTTTACTTAATGCATGCGTTGTCAACATGTCAGCAAAATACACAATGTCCTAAAAAGTATAATCACAGAATATTTACCTGATACCATGTAAATTTTTTTAGGTTATAACCATCCTGATCGTGTAGGGTTATAGAAAGAAAAATAAAGCTTGTCTGCGCTCCAATATAAAAGCATGGTTTTTAACCTTTCTCCACACGTTGGCGTTGTCTTGGAAGTACCTTATTGACTTGCGGTTGATGTGGATGGGAGGGGGACCCATCTTATTTTACTTGGTTAAATCACAACGCAACGATCAAGGCAGGGATACTGTTCTTTGAGATCAATTGCCTAATTTGTATTCATGTTCTTAGTTTAGTTTCAACCTTTAACCCAGGATGAAACACCTACCTTTGGTGATGTTTGGCAGTTTGCCACCGAGCAGCTCCCTGAGGGCTGAGCTCATAGAAGCCTTCTGGTCGTCGGTGATAGCGCTGGCCTGAGACTCGGAGAAGATGTTGAGTTGCTCAGAGCGCAACATCTGCAGCAAAGTTAAACTTTACTCTAACAACGTAACTGCCAAACCATAATAATAGACATAATAATATTCCCTATTTTTCATATTGAACTGTATCTGCAATCTCAGCTTAGCTCAGAATATCAAGATTTCACAACCACTTAACTGCCATGCTCCTTGGGGGAATTTTAGGCAAAATGGATGTACTTTTGATCAATTACATTTTTCATACTTTTTCACAGATGGGCATGTTATGTTATATCATTCTTTAGCTCATGACCTGAAAATTTAGGAAACTGCAAAAATTTGAATTTTCGGTTGCCATGGCAACCATTTTGTTGATTTTTCTTTATATTATTTTAAATTCTTAAAGTGATCATATAATGTTTGGCCAAATTTTCAAAATCATTATAAAAACATCATGAACACTTGAATTAAGAACTGTATGAAATTCTCTAAATTTTGACACATTAAATGCCTCAATAGCTACTTTACGTCAAAAGATATTACATATCGAATAATGCATGTATTTTTCTAGAATAATGCATAAAAATGCACAAAATTAGGGAATTTGACCATGTAATCAAACCGTTTCCATAGCAACACTTATTTCTTAATAATTAGCCATATTTCTATACATTTTAGTTTTTTATAGGTTTTTCTAGAATTTTAAGCTATAATAAAGTTTTTAGAACACCGTTACCATGGTAACCACCCCATTTCATATTTTTCTTGAATTTAATTGAAAATTTTGGCATGTTCTTTGCAATTTTCCTGGATTTTTTGAAATTTTGAAATTGGTTGCTAAGGAAAGTGTTGCCATGGTTACCATACAGAATGAGTGGTTGTTAAAAAAAATAAGCATGAGAACCTTGCAGCAAAAGGGATGACCTTTCCAATGATACCTTACACCCCTAACTTTTCATAATATGTGAAAATGCAAACTTTTGATGATTTTTGGTCTATTTTTCACTAGAATTGCTCAAAAAAGGATACTGCTTCCGAGTATACTCGGGAGCAGCTGTTAAGTGGTTAATCTAATTTGGAAAGTAACCAAGATAGGCCTTTTACATTTTCATATTGAATTTGGAAATCCTAGGATTTGATACTTCATCCAAAATACGAGTTAGTTTTAAAATTAATAATGTAAGTTATATTTAATCAAATTTTCCGATTTAGATCACAACTGAACATTCTCTAGAGCAACATAATAATTGACATAAGGTAAATTCTTGGGATGCTTACAGCCATTGCGCGGTCGGGGAGACTGCTGATAACATCAGGGGAGAGGGCTCTCATCTGTTGAGGTGTCAGGTCGCGGATTTGCTCTGGCTCAAGAGCGGCTACAAAATAAGGACCACATCAAATACTGATTTCACTTACCAAATCAGATCTACCGTGTAATAAACCCACCCTAGATACACAACGGCCACCATTGATACTGTCTATTGCCAAGATGGTACCAAGGGGAACTGGTCACGTCTCTAGTATAAGGGATGAGGATTCAGAGCACTCTCCATTCAAGCAGTAGCTGTACAACAGATAGGACCATCACGTCCCACAAAAAGTCGGTCATATCACAGCTTGTCTTAAAGCCAGGGGGGGGGGGGCGACCAAGAAAAAGCTACAAAATTTCGTGGAGTTTTTTTTCTTCAATTTTTCGTGGCCACGATAGAAATTCCTCCCCCAGAAAAAATATACGAAAATTTCGTGGACATTAAAGTTCAGTAAAAAAACCATGCTAAAGTCATTCTCGATAGATATTTTCACCTAAAATGTGTTCTAATGTGTGTTTGAAATACTTTGGGATAATTTGAGATGGTATAGTTATGAAAAAAAATGAAAAAAAAACACGAAAATGTTTGTTCCTAAAATCCCATGATAGGAAATTAAGCTATCGTGGGTATTTTACACTTTTCGTGGGACGTTATTTTCAGTAGATTTTTCTTGGTCGCCCCCCTGGTTTCAACAGACAGACAAACCATGCCTGTTGGCGGCTTTTACATACTCAACGATTTAGGTGATGTTGGTCGCTATGGACGGAAGGGGTTAAAAGTTGGTCGGCCGACTATGCTCATTAGAAGCACTAATTAAGTCGTGGTCATCCTGTGGAAACCCGCCTTAACATCTTTATTAGTTATACGTACCAACGACTTTGCCGAGAGACCCCATCATAGCCTCGTCCCAGCCTGACTCCTTTCCAAGGGCCTTTTTGGCCAGCTTGGCGAATGAACCCATCTTAGTCATATTGCAGGAAAGCTTTCCAATGGTACCCATAGCCGTCCTGAAATGAAAGATTAGCTCGTTAACACGCATTGGCTAATCTACTTAGAGATGTGATAGTTTAGCAAACTCGGAATAATAATATGTGTTATTACAACTTTTTTCAATGCAATACAGCGCTGAAATACCAAGGAACGATAAATCTGATTGATATTTTCCTAATTCAATTTCGAACATAGCATAAACAATTTCTCTTTGAACATATATAACTTTTTCAGGACCACCAAGGAATAGATTGAAGATAATTTTACCCAAACAAGAATCGATTCACTTAGGCTATATATAGTTTTTGATGCTCAACGGACAATCTTTGATGGACAATGTAGCATTATAACATACCTAAAGGAGTCCACTGGGAAGTTTTCAATCTCGGAAGCGTCAGCCCCACAGACAAGGTTGCCCATTGCCATCAGGTCGTCACCAGTGATATTAGAAATATCATTCTTAAACTTGTTCGCCTTCAAGCTACGGAAGGCAGCCTTCATCTAAAACAGTGAAGAAACGGCAAACGTTTAAAGTTAATGACACTCACGGAAACTTCACAATCCCGTAGGGAAATAAAAAAAAACATGTATTAGTGTTTTCATTTTATGGTTCAAATAGGTTTTGACATTCACGGAAACTTTGCAATCCCGCAGGGAAATAAAGAACATTTATCAGTACTTTCATTTTATGGTTCAAGTAGGTTTTGACATTCACGGAAACTTCACAATCCCGCAGGATAATAAAGAACATTTATCAGTGTTTTCATTTTATGGTTCAAGTAGCTTCTATTCATACACATTGTTGATAACAAATATTTATTTAATTACCTGCTCCATGGAGAACTTGTCTGACTTGCCCATGTTGACGAGCAGGGAGGTGGCGTTGAGCATCATCTCTTCAATATCAGTGGCGTTCAGACCTGCAGCCACTGAACCGATCATCTTCATCTGGGGTGCGGTCCATTCAGAGGTCTTGCCGAACGCCTAGACAAGAGTTTAAACTATTAACATTTAGGGTGTCGACGGCATGTGCTTCCATAACTGTTTTTTTTCAGATCCATGTACTGAAAAAAACTATGCTTACCCGATAAGCAGTGGGAATAGATACTATATGCTAATGAAGGTAATCAATTGGTTTTTATTGATGATAAATGTTTTCAATCAATTGATAAAGTTCACAATTCTTACACTAAGGTTTTTTCAATGCTACTTTATTGTTCATTACATTGCCCAATTAAAACTTCCATTGTCAAGTATTTCAACAGGAATGCTTCCCAGCCTCACCTGCTTGGCCTTAGCGCCCAGCTTGTCGAGCTGCTCACCGCTCCAGCTGGTGACCTTTCCCAGGGTCTCGGCACAGTCACTGAACTCGTCGTTAGCGAGGGCAGCAATCTGTGCGGGCAGCAGGGAGTCGGCGTTACTGCCCAGGGTCTGGATGTCGGCGCAGGTCAGGGCCCGGGGGCGGACTGAGGGGGAAGAACAGGGAAAGAGAGATGATGATTGTATTTACGCTGTTCTGATTGTAATGATGGAGGCACCAAATCTGATATTTCTGGTTGTTTCTTTGCTCACATGATGTATATATACTGGCAGTCTTCTTTACTTTAATGATAAATTATCGAGAACAATCTATACCAAGTTGAATCAACAGCGCAAACCTTGCTTCTAGTTAAAGGAACTAAGCATTAATCCATATCATGATCTAGTCTCCAAAGTGAGACATTTTCTTTTTATCAAAGGTGTTCAAATGAGAATATTAATTGTTCAAAGCACCACCAAATTACTGTAGTAAATTTGATGGATGTTAGACGTATCTGCAATAATATAATAATATATTTATGCCAATCTCTCGCTTTTATTGTGTGAGTGTTGTTAACGTTACGTAACGTTGGCATATATACGATGTAATGATGATGACGAACCTGCTTGGCGCCTCTTCCTGGCTGAGGTGTCCTCACTCTCCAGGTAGCCCTCCAGGGCCTTCTGGACGAAGGCCTTCTTCTGTCGGTCCATGGTGTCCCTGTCCCCAGTGGGCACCTCCTCGCGGAACCCAGCCATGTCACGGCGGGCGTCCTTCTTAGAACGCTTCTCCATAACCTCCGAGACGTCGGCCAGAGACTCGCCCATCACAGACTGTGTGTAGGGCAAAACGAGGGGGAGTTATATTTTGTGATAGGTTATGCACTCTGATATGATGTGGTGTAAAGTGTGTTATGATGTGACAAAAGATGCAATGCGTTTGAATCTCAACGTGGCAGTTTTCCTATGGCAGTTTAACATGTAATATTTTGTACTAAAAGCCATTCACGTGTATAAGTTTATACATATATATCTAATATTATATTGGCATTGAAGACACTGTTAAAATCTTAGCTGACAAAACCTTGTTAAAATCATTCACACGAGAAGCAGAATGCAGCATTGGCATCTCATGTGTTAACCAGATTTGTCTTCAAATCTATTCTCACTGCTTATCGGGTAAGCATAGTTTTTTTCAGTACATGGATCTGACCATTACTAACCTTATCCATGGAATCCAGAACATCAGATTTAAGACCACCGGAGAGACCGGCCATGGCGATGACGTTCTCACTGTCAGCAAGGAACTGACTAAAAACAAATAGATAATGAATTAGTCTTCTAAACGTTGGTGTCATTGACGCAATCGACACATGCAACAAAGGACACTTGGGCCGAATTGGAAATTGGCTATAATCAACTGAGTTGTGACCAGCTCGTTCAGGCCAATTGACTGCCTTTGAATACTTCTTTAAAAGTAAATCAATAACATTCAACCCTTGTCCACTTCCGTCAGGCAAAAGCAGTTGCTTTGTATTGTAATTATTTTCCTATCTATCGAGGTAGAAAAAACCTGCACACCAACTCATGAATACTAGTTGTTAATCAATCTGCATTGGTAGGTGAAACTATACGCATCTCATTGCTTTGGGTCGTTTTGGCTTTGGCGTCCAATCTAGCTACTTCTGCCCTGTCTATGCCCTGAACTGCTTTATCATCGGTTTTAAGTCGATGTGTCTTCTACTGCCTCCATTGATTAACTGGCGCATATGGTAGATATGCGTAATATTTTCCTATGACATTGTTGTAAATGTATAACAGATTTTCCTAAAATTTGTTCTATGGCACTTCACAATTGACTTTAAAACTAAGTAGATTAATGTAGGTTAATATTTTAGCTAATTACGTCGGTGTCCCCAACTTTAGTTGAAAAGTATGATCTTTGACAACAAATCGTCATATTCACAATGACTATACATTAATTCCATTACATTTTCCTTCCTTAACCAGTTAAAGTGGTCAACTCACGGGTCCTTGGCCTTAGCGTTGGTCCACACGGCCTTCTGCAGGTCCAGGTCCCGGACCTTATCGTTCAGCTTCATCATGTTGTTCTTCATGGCCGTCTTGTCCATCCTCCTGACGTCCCCCTCCTCCAGGCCGGAGAGCAGGTTCTCCATGTCACGCATGTCGTTGTCGTCCAGGTTGGCGACCCGACGACGGTCAGTCACTCGGTTTGTGTCGTCACGTTTCTGTAAAAAAGAGTATTTAGTCTGAAAGCAAACTAAACAAAAATCAAGGCAAATGAAGCAAGCAGGAACTGCTCTCGCAAATTTCTCATCCCAGACTCTTCTATGTACGTTTATGACCAAAGTAATTGTTAAGACTTTAGGTAAAAAAGAGAAAGGTAGATCTGTTTCTTACATAGAGAAACGTGCACGTTTGCATTGGATTGGGTATTGGTAGCTTTATACCTTATTTGATTGTCACTATTAATGTCTCTCCATTTATTTGTAACGTGATTTTACGACATAGTTAACCCCTTCAACCCTCTATACCTGAGAAAATGAGGTAGAAAATATCTGTAGACAAGAGAAAGTAAGCTTTCAAATGCTGCAAACCTTTTTAAAATATTCCTTTTAGAAGCTAAGATATGGTTGTATGAAGTGCCCTACCTCTTGTATAATAGAAACACCCCAGTCCTGATCATCATGTTACTTTCCATGTTACGGCAACTTGAACTTAACCATACTTAGTGAGGAAAAGAAGGCAAATCTGATTATAGAAATGCAATAACTTTTGATTCAGAAGGTTATTTCTCTATCTGTTTGAATTATTAGGTGAACAAAAATATTTTCTACATTATCCATGACAAATGTTCCATTTACCCTCAATATTCCTTTTTTCCGTAACCATGGTAACATAACAACCTTTCTTAAACATAGAATTTCCCAGAAAAAACATTCCATTGCAAATTTCCCATAATGCCTCATTCAGGAAAATTTGGTTATTTCTGTAAATGCCATTGAATTCTCTGTAAATTTTCATATAAGTCAAGTTCTCACCAAAAATTACATAAGAAATATGTTTTGTCCATATAATTCCTTAATTATTGCAATTGAGAGTGTGATTTCGGCGTTTTGCCATATTATTTGCCCTAAATTGGGCAGGATGTCCTGTACTTAAATATCCATTATAAAATAACTAATTATCGTTGAAGGATAATATAAAAAGCTGAAGATTCCTTGGAGCATCAGGAATATTTTGGTATTTATTTTTTGACTGTAGGTTAAATACTCATTTTGCAATTAGAAAATAACCACAACATTAGGGTCCAATTTATGGGTACCAGCCATGTGGTGGGCAAATATGGCCTTATGGGGTGGAAGGGGTTAAGATATTTGCACAGTACTGGCTGACCAATTCAAGTATCCCGCTACCTTGCCACCAGCAGTTTCCACTACCTATAAGTAACGAGAAAGTTGTCTAGACCATGGAAGGGACCCATTCACCACTCACCACATGTTTGAGGGCGAAGTCTTTGAGGCGGTTCTTGTCCGACTTCCTCATCTTCTCTAAGTTGGCCTCTCCCATCTTACGGGCCACGTCGGGCAGCACACCCTGAGAGAACTTCTGAAGGTCGGCGTCCCTGAAATAAAGAGAAATGCAAATAGTGTAATTGGTCTGTAATGACTTGTCTTAAAACTTAATAACATACAAAAGTTACTTAACTTGCTGAAAGGTAACTGGGCGGGGGTAGCGATACACGCGGGAAATTTATGAACGTGGGCAAGATTTGCGAACTACTTTTGTAATTCCCTATCCCATAGTGAGGCATTAGCAACAGATATGAAAATTAAGATTTAACTGTAATATGAGAGAGAATGCCTTTATCTTTATAATGGTGCACGAAGTATGCGTCTATCTGTATTCGAGCCAATGTTATGAATACTTCAAGTCCTACACATCTGCATTCCCCTTTTTAATGAAACGATTAACACTTCTCTTCATGGCAATTCAAATTCCAATATACTAAGAAATCACCACAAGGAAAACCCTTTAATCGTGCATAATACACAATTCATTCCTTTGAATTTGAGACTAAAGCTTATTCTCAGAGTGTTTACCATTCATGAGATATCTTTACAAAAATTTTACCTCCCTCCATGCTTTGCCATTTACTCAAAAGAGAGTACTTACTTGAAGTGCTTGAGGAAGACTCCGACCTGTTCGATGGTGGCCGAGTCGTGGTTGGCCGCCGCCCTGGCGTCGTCCATCTGGAGGTACTCCCGGAGGCGCTCCGACACGGCTTTAGTCTGAAAAAGTAGGTTAAGATACCTATAGGTGACTTGGATATTCATCTAGCCTTACTGTGTGATATGAAATAATATTATGTCCACATTATGGTCCTACTTAGGTCCCATGTGAGGTTAAAATCTGAGAAAGAGTACGGAGACTTGGGCCTACCACTGTTTTCCAATGAGGAAAATATTGGCGATAACATCAAACATTTGAGTATTCCTTTACTATACCGATGCAGTTTAAAAGAGAGTTTGCATGCATCTTTTTCTCAAGAAAGGCATGTGTCAGCATTTTCATCTTCTTATAGTTTTGCTTCAAGTCAGGTTATTTAGGAGGAGGGCAGAAGCCTTTATTGATAACCTACATTACATAAACTCAAAAAGAGAATTAAATGTATGAGACCTTTGCTTTTTACTGGATATATCTTGAAAAAGTCTTATATACAAGATGTATGGCAGATAGTGGGAGAACAGTTCGTTAGAAAATTAAGGATAAAATCAATAAAACTCCTTTAAAAGCTAAAAGAAATCTTACCTGTGAATCGTCCATGTGTTCCTCATACATAGCCAAGTTCTCAAAGACTGCCTTCATGTCTCCATTGTCAGGCAGATCCTTCAGCTCTTCAGGTTCCATGCCATGGGCGGCGACGGTCCCCCAGTTCCTCATACAGCTCAGAGTGTAGTTTCGGTTAGTTTTGCTGGGCTTGCCAAAACGCTTTACAATTTGCTTAAACATCATCTTAGCCTGTGTGATAAAGCATAGTGTGGAGTGAATATACGTCAGCAGTTAGATAAGATTGGAATAATTTAGTTAAAGACTATTGACAGCTCACATTATGATATATCAATATACCTAATCAACACTATATGACATAGTTTCTAGTTACTGCAATTCATCCTATACAATCTTGTAATGAGGCTAACTCTTTCATCAACTATATGTTGTAAATATGTAAGAGATATTAATTTGTAGTTTTAGCCTAATTGTAGAGAATATCAAATCTGACAAAATATTTTCTTCTCAGCTTCAATTTAAAAAAAATATGTTCTCATTAAACCACTTTCATTATAACAAATGATCTTCCATTTAGGTAAACAGAGTGTTGAAAGTTAAGTTGTAATGTCATCATAATATTATAAGAATTCTAGATTTAGTTCTTTATACTACTCCCGGCCCTCACCTCTATTGTTCTCAGAGGAGGTTTCTGACCGTAACCTACAGCTTTGTCCCAGGTAAACCTCCAGAGGAGGTTTATTTGGTTAACCTCCTGAGGAGGTTATTTGAGGAATAGCCACAAGTGAATCATTTCATGTAGGCCCCTACATTATATTATTTAGATTTTTTGAAAAGTTTTATTTTCATTTCACCCCACTGCAGAATCGAACTATTGACTTTAGAACTCACAGTCCCAAAGGCTAACCACTACACTACTGAGGCAGCTGTAAAGGGAAGGCAAAGACTCTCTTGGTGGTTTAAAAGCCTATATTATTACAATGATAGGGATGGTTACAGCATGTATTAATATGTTGCCATTCAGCCATACGAAATACACAAAGGGCATAGAATTTAAAGAATTAAATAAAACTTATATAAAAAAAGAATATTGTGAAAACGTGACTTTAAAAACCATGGATCACAGGAGGATTGAACCGCAGACCTCCCACGTGTGAGTTGGGTGCCTTGACCACTACTCTATGGAGATTGTTGGTAAGGACTACATTACTTTTGCCTCTGAACTTTAGCAACATGCATACATACATGTGTGTATATATGGCTATATATATATATACATATCTGATGTATTATATATATGTATTTTGTCAACCAACATATGTCCACTTCAAATGTAAGTATGTATCTTTTGAATATGGGATGTAGTATAAGCTCATAAACCGCCTTGTGATGCCTCGGAGGTTATATAGCATAGGCATAACCTACATCTCCAAGGCGGTTTACTATCACATAACCAGCCCTGTAGGCAAGTACAACACCAACGATTGGGAAGATGCCTGTTTAAAGACAGTTAACATGCTAATTTAGCTAAAATCAATGGTGAGATTGTTACCTACCTGAGGCTTGTCAATTTTGAAGGAAGGAGCGCTGTCAGTGTCACAGGCCAGACCCAGGTCATCGACATCGGCATCCTTCAGGTCCTTCAGGGACATGCACTTAGACACCAGTTTACCCATCTTCTTAATCATGCCCTTTTTACCTTTGACCTGAAAACAAACCATCAGATAAGTGACCAATTGAAGGGTACCAGAGAAAGGGACAGTTACCTTAACACAATCATATCTCTCATCATAATTATCATTATCATCATTAATTAATGATGATAATGAAAATTATAATGCAGAGATTATAATCTATAAAATGATAATATTCAATACTGAATTAAAATGATGACCTATGTGTTGTAAAATCTGGAAGATCAGATACCGCTGAAGATTACAAATAAAATATTATAAAAAAAAACCCAACAAATAATCTTCTCTTCTACTTTATCTATTGCTTTCAAATGTAATGACGTCTGAAATAACATATCATATAGAATGGCATACTGTAATTGATGTGTAATATGAAACAACAATGCGATTAAAATATCACATAAGGGGCACATCATGTATTCTTTGGCCTACATTTTGTTGACGTGCAGTTTGTTCTCAGAGTTTCCAGCCATCCTCAGAAGAAAGATAGATGGCTTATTGACATAGTTTAAAAAATAAACCCAACATTATACAATAGGTACAGTATTTGTTACCTTTTTGACGATGGCACGGCACTGTGACATGTCGAATTCCTTGTCGGCTATGTCCTCCATGGCGTCTTCAATGGCCGCATCAGGGATCTCCTCCAGGTCCTCGGGCTCAAGGCCGATCGCAAGCTCACTAAGTTCACGCAACTTATCTCCAGTGTAGTCACGGAGCTACAGGCATGGAAGGGAAACAATGCAACGTTTAGATTACCAAGGAGTTAAATATTCGTGACAATAATTCCTCTTATCAGAGAATTTCCAACCCTCTGGCTCACCTCCTCTGGCCCATACAATAAAGATTTGATTGCTTAGAATCTGATATGTAGCCGCACCCAAATTTTCAATAACTTTATACAATGGATTATCAATAAAATTAATTACGCCGGGGTCACAATGTTTGTTTAAGAGGCTGTAGCCCCAAACCAGAAGAAAACAGTTATCTGCGACCAGGATGATAAGCAACCTCTATGCAAAGGATTATACACAAATTCGATTTCAAAAATATTTGTAGACATTCATTATTTTAGAAATTGTTGCTTTTCATTGCTTCATTGGGCATAACAATATATAAAATGTTGCTTTTCATTGCTTCATTGCTCATAACAATATATAAAAGGCGAACGCCTAGTTAAAGCATTAAGATACGTTGTAATGTCATCTTACATTTCCCTTGATCTTTCCGACAATCTCGCGAGCCTCAGAGGGGTCAAAGGTCACATTGGCCAGCATGCCCTTGGCACCCTCCAGGGCGTCCTTTGGCAGTTTACGCAGGTAGGACAGGCCCATACCCTTCGACAGCTGACCCATCTTGGTCAGCTTGGCGCTGTCCACCTGCTCAGGGTTCTTGAACTCGTCCATCTTCTTCAGACGCTTTGCTAACAGGGCAGCCTGTTGAACAACCAAGGAAATCAACTTTGAAAAATTGCTCACTCTGACGTGTGTGTGCATGATAATCCTGAATTGACCAAACTATCATTGACTCAGCTGTTTATACTGTGTTGAGTTGCTTCCCAAAAAGATTTTTCAGCTACAGTGAATAGATCCCAATGTTTTTCTTTTACAATTCCTTATAAAAAAACTACCCAATCCTTCAGTATCTGCAATTGCTGAGCATATTAAAAGAAAGCAAATTAAATTTTAGTCGAGTACATAAATGATACTTTTTGAACTGTTGAATTGAGTACATAAATGATAATGATAACTTTTTGAATTGTTAAAACTGGCTACAATTGATCATTATTATCATCACTGCCATTGTGCTTGCATCACATGTAGTTGGATATCAAAGGCAAGCTTTATGTCAATAAAAGTCCAGCCATACCCCTGACTTCTCGGTTGGCCTGGCTCCCAGGTCCGACAGAGACTTGGTCATGGCGTCGTCACTCAGCTGGCTGACGATCTTGGGGTTCTTACGGATGTACTGGTCAGCGCTGAAAAAAAGATAAGTTTCCAAAACATAAAGATGTCATAATGTAAGTTAATCTATCAAATTCCATCTATGAGATAATAATATTATAAGAATATGAAAATTAACTCTTGTCATTTTTAGTACGCTGGTCTGCACATACTCATCTGCGTGGGGGGGGGGGGGCGCACCTGTCTTGGGCCTATATTTACTTGAGGGGGCACCTGTCTTGGGCCTACATTTACTTGAGGGGGCACCTGTCTTGAGCCTACACTTTCTGAGAGAGGTACCTGTCTTGGGCCTACAGATACTTGAGGGGCCCCTGTGTTGGGCCTACACTTATTTGAGGGGAGCACCTGAATTGGGCCTATATTTACTTGAGGGTGGGGGGCACCTGTGTTGGGCAACCATTTACTTGAGGGCGGGGGTGGGCCCAGGGGGCCCCCTGTGTTGGGCCTACACTTACTTCTTGACGTCTTCAGCAGACCACTGCTTGACGCGGTCCTTGCCCATCCCCTCCACCAGTTTGCGGCCGGCTGCCATCTTCTTGGCCATGTCGTCGAACTCCACGTCCTTCAGGCTTGAGGCAGCTTCCCTCATCTAGAGTCAATTCCAAATGTCAGCCATGACAATAACTCTTCATTTCCAACACTAGCAGCTCAATATCTAAATTCCGCATCTTCGTCCTACACCATGGGTGATGGTAACCGTCCTTAAGTTATTAAATAATTTATTTTTTAAATCAATTGATAATATCATCAAAAACCCAGTGAGATGTGAGGCATAAGATAGGCCTAGGCCTACACTCTTCAGAACTAAAATACTTTCACTTATATAATCATAAAACTGCATGCAGTTCTTTGACTTCAGGATCATCTTTACTTTACCATTTTCATTAGATAATTTGGATAAATTGATCTACCTTTTCCTTGGGGATTTTATCCAGTGTGTCAGGGGCCATGACTCCGAGCATGGATCCCATTTTCTCCAGGGCGGCCTTGTCCCAGGCCTCGGGCTGGCCGTAGGCTGTCTTGAGCTGCTCCTCCAGGGCGCGCTTCTCAGAGGGCTTCCTGAAGGACTTGACGGCGTCCCTCAGGTCACCACTCTCAACCCTGGAGGACAAACAGCGTGGTCATGACGTATGTGTGTTTTAATGAGTTAAGTGTACCAACAGGCAGGTGTCGGTGCAACAAGGTGAGTCAACATTCACTCTTACTGGTAATATTACGCAATCACTGATTCAAAGGGTAATGCTTAAGAAAACATATCCAGGGGTCAACTTGGAATGTTGACGGAGTTGGTATCAATTTCTGTAAGGCTTTCTAAATGGCAGCCTCCCATTAATAACAAATGTACTGACACTTTCTGACTCCCTACCACTCTAGCGGTACCGTGCACAACATAATTTAACAAGAATGTGAAAATTAATGCCTTATTTTACATCTATACATATAAACTGAAGTGATATTGAACGCATAGAGCAATTGATCTAGAATTCGAAAACGACCACAAGATTATTCCTGTAAAGTAATTTTATGGAAATTATTGGTCAATTGCATGAGAAATATGTTACAATAATCTGATATATTCGTACCTAGCGATCTCTAATTTGACAAGATTTCCAATCACATCGTTCAAAGGGTTCACCCCTAAACACTCTAATATAAGTCAAAGCCATTTATTCAAATACACGACAATGTAAAGATCCAAACTTGTTGAACAGTTCACTCACATCTTTCTGGTGGTATCTCGGCTCATCTTCTTGAGGTCGTCAGCCTTGACGGCGCCGGGCATCTGACGGAGGGCTACGGTCCAGTCAGAGTCATCCCAGCTGGCGGGGGCTTTGTCCTCACGCATCTTCTTCATAGCAGTTTCAGCCTCACCACCCTTAGGCTTAAACTGAAAGAAAATACACGTACTCATTATTATTAAGACTCAAGAAGCAGTATGATATTATTTTTTAGGGTTAAATATCTATGGACACAAGAACCTCATCAATTACACACACATTTAATGACTTGTCATTGGGCAGAAAGATATGGATGGATTTTGGGGACTTATTCTGCTGGGGGTCAAATGTATATACTTAAAGAATTTGTAATATAAATATATAGGGTAATATAGGACTTAAAACAACTAAATGGACAATCTAAAGCCCCATACCCACTAGGTGATTTGGGGCTCGTCGCCTGTTCATATGCTACATTGAAATGAAGAGGTTTGATAAAGTAGTCAGGGAAATCGCCCGGCGATTTTCCCGGCAATTCAGATCAAACATGCATAATTCAATACACAATACTGACGGGCGATCAGGGGAAAATACGATCACCCAGCCCCATATCGCCTAGTGGGTATGGGGCTTAAGGGTCAAACTATTGTAGATAATTTCAATCTTCACATTCGAGGGAAACAATGTCTATACCACTAGATAGAGAAGCTCTCGTTTAATGGATTGCATGTTGAAAGAGTTACATTAGTTTTAAAAACAGTCAACTTGTTTTCTGTGGCTGGAACCCACCAGTCTAGATCCCCAAAGTAAAGCATAGGACCTTAGGTGGTCAGCACCAAAGCTATGTCCTGCTTCTATAATTGTACATTTGAGACCTAATACTAAGTGCTGCCACATACATAGTTTCTCTCGCCTCTTTAGAACGGGAATGCATCGCAGTACAGTAATTGGTTAGCCGATTCTGTGTTAGCAACTAACAATTGATATTTCCATTGAGTACATGTATGCTGTGCATTACAAGTATGGCTTTAAAGCTATAGGTCGATGATGATCAATCTCGGTATCGCTATTCCTAGAACATAAATTATTTATGCAGGCTAATTCCTATCGGATCAAGAACATTGTTAGTCGACTGTACATGTAAACTGTATGAGTGTTCAAGTCATTTACGAGTCAATACGACCATCTTATGCCATTGGCTTTCAGGGGTCATTATCTGAGACGGACTTGGAAGGACTAGGTACATGTTCCACCTTCCACCTGACCAGAAGGGCCTGCAGGTGTTGGATCACACTCTCTGATGTACATAGCAACTACAGTAGTAGTTCAATATGTTTTGGTGGAAACAACGTCGGCGTCCACACATCGATTGGTTCATATACCGTCACCCAAACTCAGTCTACATAACCATACGTACACATGGCATATACGTAAGCTCTATACCCTCACACACATATATGTACCCCTGGGAGTAATGTTAGATGGACGGGTTATACAATTTTCCAATCTTATTTCAATACAGTATGGTTTAGATAAATAGTAGAGCAAATTAAAACAAAAATAGATCTATGTGACGAATACTAGGTAAAACAGAATATTTTGTAACACAGTGCATCTGCTATTAGATTACAATACCTATTTCATAGAAAGGATATATCCATGATCGTTCGTTGCATTAAACTTTAAACAGTTGCTTTTGGCTCAATTCAAAAAGGACAGCGGGCACGTTCTTTCATATCTGCTAGTGTTCCGTTTTGCTACACATCCCTTTGATGTGCTTATTCGTTTGTCAATTTGCCGGCAAGACTCCTGTACAAGAGTGCTTTTTATCATTGTGAACTGACTATAAAGTGTTCCTTTATTTTCTCAGTGCCATTGATCATTGGTATCACAGCCCGGGGGCCGGTCCGATAGTACACACTGTTAACAGCAATAGGCCTTCTCCTATTACTTTGACAATAAGAAAACGCTTCAAAGTGATATGCTATTTCACTAAAATAATTGGCCAAAGCTCATCACGCGATTCTTTTAATGCGTACTAATAATTCCTTTGAAAAAAACAAGATTTGGTAAAACTCTTTCATATTGAATCATTGCATGCTTTTAGGATGAGCTAAAATGTGGTCTGTGGATAGGGAATTTCAATGTTTTATACGTTGCTCATGCCGTTTTCTAACATACTCCGTAAGGAATTAAGGCCTTTAAGTTTTTGTAAATGTGGCCATTGAGGTATGCTAAAGGTAATGGAAAGTTCACCTTTACAAGACTTTTCTAAACCTTTTTCAGGTTCATCAAAGATCTTGCAAAGTTATTGGAAAGATGATATGTTCTATGCCTTTAATGAACCTCATTGGCCCCATTTACAAAATTAAAGGTCTTAAAAGGTCTTATTTGTTCACAAATAAATTACCCTTTGATTTACCATCGCACAATGCAAAGTGTCGTATATCTACTTACAGAAGGGTTACGTTTCATGGCGGCGATGCAGTCAGCTCCCTGAGCCTTGAGGTTGTCGAGCATGTCGTCATCAGCGCCCCCCTTGATGGCACGCTGACACAGCATGTCACGGTCACCCTCACTCATCTGACCAACAGCTGCCCTCAGTCGGGAGGTCTACAAATAGAACACAGAGGTCATCCTCATTCATCTGACCCACAGCCACCCTCAGTTGGGAGGTCTACAATTAGAACACATCTAAAACACGGCCTCCCTCAGTTGGGAGGTCTACAAATAGAACACAGAGGTCATCCTCACTAATCTAACCAACAGCTGCTCTCAGTCGTGAGGTCTACAAATAGAACACAGAGGTCATCCTCATTCATCTGACCCACAGCCACCCTCAGTTGGGAGGTCTACAATTAGAACACATCTAAAACACGGCCTCCCTCAGTTGGGAGGTCTACAAATAGAACACAGAGGTCATCCTCACTAATCTAACCAACAGCTGCTCTCAGTCGTGAGGTCTACAAATAGAAAACAGAGGTCACCCTCACTCAGCTGACCAACAGCTGCCCTCAGTCAGGAGGTTTACAAATAGAAAACAGAGGTCATCTTCGCTCATCTGACCAACAGCCACCCTCAGTTGGGACTTCTAAAAATAGAACACAGAGGTCACCCTCACTCATCTGACCAACATCCACCCTCAAGCCCCATACCCACTAGGCGATTTTACCGGCAACTGGGGACGGGCAACAGTCAGAAGAGTGGTACAATCACCACCAATTCAGATCACATGTTAGTATGTAACATTTCAATATTACATACTAACATGTGATTTGAATTGGTAGCAATTGTACCACTATTCTGGCAGTTGCCCGTCCCCAGTTGCCGGTAAATTTGCCTAGTGGGTATGGGGCTTCAGTTGGGAGATCTACAAATAGAAAACAGAGGTCATTCTTCGATAACAAATTGCTATGAGAAACACAGTAGACTTATGCTGGTTTGACCTTCTTAAATAAGATGTACTGCTTTGTGGAGGATTGTACCTAGTGGAATGTACATTAGGTAGTTGTTATTTTTTGTTACTGTGGACGGGCACATGTCTGAAACTACGCAAGACCCTTGTTTCTGTCATATAAACAATGACAGTCCAAAAATGGTCAGATCTTAGACATACAGTATTTACCATTCAAAGTTTGTTAAACATTTCCGGCAGCTCTGCACTGATGCCATCCTCGTGGAATAGCCGCCTTTTAACGTATACTTATATTAGATGAACAGAACCTTTCGTTGTAATTGTTTATCTAACACCTAAAACTCAAATCATATCACTCGCAATATCAGCAATGCGAAACCTTGCAATCAATCAGGGTAACGGATGACAAATGTCATTCTCAATGTGGCTTTATGAGAGCGGTTATTGATTGCTAGTAAAACTGAATTCTCACATCTAGATCCTTGAGCTGCGAGATGTCCATGCCTTCTTTCCTCGTGTCGAGCTCGATGCCCCCTGGCATCTCCCTCTTGGTGCCCGTCCCGGAGTCCACCGACGAAAGTTTGTCCCGGATCTGCGCGGACACCGACGCTGAAATTAGAAAAGAATTGCACAATTGCAATATAGACTACAATTCATTTTATTCCCTTTAACCGTGTCAGAATCATAACATTTAATATGGGGATTTAAATTACTTGTTATGTTAAGGATAGACAAATTTCACAGGTCGTCATGAGGGTTAACAGAAGACGACTTGTTCTCATTTTAACATTATTACCTCATGTTTTCCAAGATGCATAGACATTATCTTGAATATGTTCATAAGTGTACATCAAATCAAGAAACTTGTCGCAAAATTGCTTAAAATGACATGACTTTAAACCCTCAGGCAACAATACAACATGTCAAAGTTTATACAATAACCGAAAAGAACTGTGTTCAATATCTTAATAAAAATGAAATTACAGAGCCTCACAGTTACTTTGAACGTTGGTCACAAACATTAGTAATGAAATTACAGAGCCTCACAGTTACTTTGAATGTTAATCCCAAAGAATAGTTTGGACTTTTGGAAACAGTGTGTAAGTGAGCAATATGCGTTGATCAGAAGAACTTACCGATCAGCAGAAGAACTGCTACCGCCCGAAACATCATGACTGCAGTTAACAGATGTCAGCAATTAGTTGATGCTGCCTGTCCCACGCCCCTGTCCTTACTGCTACCTGTCCCACCAGCCCACCATTTATACCTGATTGCATTGTTTACATGGGCCCCGGGCCGGACGGACCAGCCTGGTACCGGCAGCTCTCAGGTCGGACGGTGTTGGTGGATATTGAGTAACGCTCCAGGCCAGTGGTCACCTTTGGCTGAGGACTGAGTCTTTGATCAATAAGTATCAAACGTAACGGGTGTTATTTACATGGTGCCACCCCGCGCATGTTCTCCAGTAATGACTGACATATATTTAGCTCTTTATTGAAGTGGAGCAACATTCAGACTAGGACAACACTGAAAGGGGTTTATTTAAGCTGAGTTTATTCAAGATTCCATGGTTGGTCCAACTCAATGTGATACTAAGGCTTCATGGTAATGTACCGCAATGGACAAGGCCAGGCAGCCCCGACTTTGACATTGATTTACCTATCTGAAGCAGGACTGAAACCTAGAAAATTGAAAAGAAAAACACATGAACCCTTAAGACCCATTGTCATCCAACATGGACTAAGATTCTTGCTTACAGATGTTACTTCAATACAAGTTGCATCATTTGGACAATTGCAGAAATGCTTTATGAAACTCTTTGGATTAATCAATAAAGACTAGGTTTACCTCCGCAAGTGAGGTTTCCTTTAAGTTATGAGAGGAGCATCCCTGCCTACTGGAAACATCTATCATAATAGCTATCCCAAAACGATTAACAGCAAATAATTTAGATGGCCGATTCTATTCTCAAATCCACAAAAAATCACATATCTAGAAAATCACACATCCACGGGCCCACGCGCGATGACTGTAAACCCAACTTTTGTGACAATAATAGCGCATGGGGGACATGGCGATTCCAGTCCCACATCCACGGGCCAACGCGCAATGACTTTGAACCCACGCGCAATGACTTTGAACCCACGTGCAATGACTTTGGACCCACGCGCAATGACTTTGAACCCACGCGCAGTGATTCCCGTCATTACGCGTGGGTTCCTGTGGATGTGTTGGTAACCCACGCGCAATGACTTTGAACCCAAGCACAATGATGCCCATCATTATGCGTTGGTTCCCGTGGATGTGTAGGTAACCCACGCGCAATGATTTCCGTCATTACGCGTGGGTTCCCGTTGATGTGTAGGTCACCCACTCCCACTTATTCCCGTCATTACGCGTGGGTATGGATGTGTAGGTGTGTTGATGTTTAGATGTTTAGACGGTACCTCCTATTCTCCACCATCTTGTGACGTTTTAAAGTTTAAAAATGATACCCTGGCCATTCGACAGTTGAAATGTCCCATCCTTCATACATAATGGATCATTGAAATATAACAAAATACATTTCTCTGTATAAGGGCTAGTTAGTTAAGTGAAATAATCAATACATGATTGTTTGACATAAAAATAAAGGTTTCCATTGATCAATGAAATATCATGCATTAGTAAATTGTTCACCTAATTAGTTTATCAAAGAACATTAGAGATAGTGCGGTTTTTGCATTACTACCCCTATCCTTATGCTTAGGAATCCATGGAAGTATTATTTGTTCAAATCACTGAATTGTGAATTATGGCATGAAAGTAAAAATCAGCTTTTGGTAATTATTACACATATATTTTGACGTCTAATGCTTATTGAAAGCCTCTTAATTAATTAAGAATGCCTACATGCATGAATCCTATTAAGTTTGGAATTTTATACCCCAGCCACAGCATAAGGCAACCTTAGGGTCCCCTTATGTAAGACAAAATCCATGAAAATTAATTGATAGAAAACCGACTCTGACTAATCATAGGGGTAAATATTATATTGAAAATACATTGTTTGTAAAGCCATTCTTCGGTTATGATTTCAGAGACTCGCCAGGGGAGCAAAACATTTGATCAAGAGTTAAGATTCCAAGGACTTGATTTAACTGTCGATGACTTAGTCAATAATGGAGGCTGGCTAGAGAGGACTGAGTCTTATTCAATAGTGGAGGCTGCCTATAGACCAACTGAACAGAGGTCAGAGACTAGGGCAGAGGTGGTGGTATAGACCCACAGGGGTCAGGGGCAACAGAACGGTGGCCGGTGCCTAAATTAAACTTATCCATGTTATCGTTCATAGACATGGAGATTTTGGAGGCCAAACTTTGAACTCAACTTCACAGATTGTATGCTCGGGGGGGGGGGGGGACTATATGCCTAATGCAAATGACTTCCACAAACGACATAAAGGTGTGAGGAGTGCCCTGTAATGTTTACACATGAGGCTGTCTTTACCTCCTTATACAACTATCCCAATATCGACAAGTAGGTTTTTGACTGGATAAAAGAGAATTTACTGTAATGTCATTATTTGGGACACTAGGAAAAATGGAAATCTGTCTTTATTCAAAGTCAATGAGGAGTCAATTAATATAACTTTTTGGGGTACGATTTACCACTGAATTTCGAACATTTTCATTTGCTTCAATATTTTTGATTGTATAAGCAGTTACGCAAGGGATATTGATTTTGACCTGAAAAATGAATGAAGAAGCAAGGAAAGCGAGACTTTATATGAATGCACAAGTTTTCTGGAGGAAGGTATGGGTAGCATGGAATGAGATCCTATGCATAATAAGCAATCTTACCACAGCATAAAAATGTAGTTTTTTCACAATAATTATGGGGCTGATTTGGACATAATAATTATTGCTAAATCTGGCTAAAATCTGCCATAATGGCCTGCATTGGCCATAAGATTCTAATGGGACTAATTGAGATAATGTGATGAAACAAAATTAATGGTAGGAAAATCCCTGGAACTCAAGGAATGAGTATTTCCCTTAAATATATAGGTCAAGTATCTGTTTTTTAATCAACAAATAACCATAAAAAATACCCATATTCATGGGCTACAACAGCAGTGAGGCCAAATATGGCCTTATGCAGTGGAAGGGGTTATACACAATGACCTACAAATATGATCCACAGATATATGAATGCAGCAAGGGGATGAAGGATCTTTATCACAAGCCGATTGATATACTGCATCCAAGACAGGCTACTGCCATTCACATCAGCCAGTGCACTGGCCGTGTTATTGACAGGAAATGAAGATAAGGGAAGCACTTCTGATATAAAACTATTCTAATAATCTAATAGGACAGATTGAATTGAGCTTCTCATTTCTTTTGCCTCAGACATATATGTACGAGGAACTTGATAATCTAGTCGAGTTATCAATAGTAGAAGATCCCTCAGTGACCATCTAGCTATCCATCAATAATTACCTTAAATATATATAGGATCAAGGGTGAATTGGGCGAGGCGAGGCGATGCAAGTAATCTAATTCACTTTTGGGTGTGTCTGCTTCTGAAAATCCAATCAGCCATTGATTGATTAAAGCTCTGTCGATCGTGGCAGATATCCTAGCAGGTATATAGTGTAATATCATCAAGTATATAATATATTGGTGAGAGAATACAGATAATCTATTTTGCATTATGTCATCATCTCTGTATTCAAAACTTAATACAGATAGATCTAGGCTACATTTATTTGGCTTTATTTTTATGGCTGACGAAAAACTGAAATAATGACAGATATTCTAATCTTCTAGGGATACATATGCAGTTAATATATGACCGGCAATTATTATCTCAGATTCTCATATCGAGAATTACTGGAGATGAAAAATGTTTCTTCTAAAAGTCTTGGCATCGGATAGAACGATATAAAAATGAAATACTATTAATGCTTCCCGGACATGATTGTTTTACATATGTTAGATCTAATTAGAAATATTGTACAGAATAGCTTCAAAAACTATACACACGTTCTGGAATAAGTACTGAAGAAGCAATGTATGGGTAAATAATATCATTATACGAATATTATACTTGAATTGATGAGTCATATATAGGGGTATTGACAAAACCAAACCAATGTATTTTCAATGCTTTAAATTCCAAGAATCCTAAGTCAAAAGTGGAAATACAGGTTTGTCGACAACACACCAATACACGTATTGGGGAGTATGGTAGACAATGAATTGAATATTCATCACCACCTTGATAATAGATGAAATTGTCTATCAAGAGATTTACCAGCTTAAAAAAGAATTGCAAACCACTATCAAAGTATTCACACTATTCACAGAAATATAGCCGAAAAATTGTATTATTTTCCTGCAGACACATTGGAAGATAGATGCCCATACACCATAGCAAGAATATTCTCAATGAGGCATTCAATAAACATTTCATTAGGATTTCTTTATATAGCTACAGTCAGCAGCATGCAAACGTGCTTACATGCCCACCCAATTGAGCTCGAGCTTTCGTAGTGGCATATATTTGCTCAGTGTTTTATGAAACACGGGAGTGTAATCTTATGTTAACACAGTTGGTAAGTAAACTGTTTTTGTATTTCCAGTGGATACGGTGGCTTATGAAATCAGAAGGCCTTAACAAGTACGCTTAAAAACCATGTTCATGTTCTAATATTGAAATCCCCTAAAAATAACAGGGCCATAAATCTATATCGGGACACATCATTAAGTGCGTCATTGGTCAGTGTATAGAGCGGCCAAATCCACCCACCCTCAAGTTTTGTTTATTCTTTTACCCAAATTCCAATAATTATTCATTTACCCAAATTACAATTTCCCAATTTATGCTTTATACACGTAGCGTTGTTGATAGAGATAGATAGTGATACGTATTTTTTTTAAATATTTTGACTCAGGCAGAACTTTCTAGAGATCAGGATTATCGTCGCAACATTCTATCTTTCTTTATGTTGGAATGACCACTCCATATTGTCCCTGAAAATTGCATTACAAGTAACTTGTATGGAGTGTCCTCTTTCAAAGAAGGTTGATACAATAAGGAACGTTATTATGCTACAATGACAACAGAAAAAGGAATGTTCAGATTGCACACAATAATATTATTTTGTAAAAAGGATTCTAGTAAAAGTGTTTTGCTGTACAACAACACACACTGCTTTTTGTAAATGCCTAGCCTGTTGTCTAGGTTCACTGGGGAAAGATATTTCAGGGTATCGAGGGTTTTCGTGGGGCGTTCGGGTCGTTCTGTTTGGGGCTCAATGAAATGACTCAAAAAGATGTAAGGGGGTGTCGGAGTTCACCCTGTGGCTCTGTGAAGTAACTTGAGATTACATTGTGATCATCAGGGCTCAAAAGAAGGATCTATTTCAGGGCAAGCCTCGATGCACCATCTCATGGCCCGCATTTCTTCAAGGTGCTCAAGTTGCCTTGAATCCTCAGGTCTTGCCCAAAATGCGCCCTCAGGTAATGAGTATCATATTGCTGCTATATATCCCCAAGCATAAGTCAACAACAGGGAGATGTTAAGGGCTGATCCCAAAGAGGACCTTGATTTACTTTGGGATAAAAAATCACCTTTTATAGGCCACTTGAGATGGAAACCATTAGTGATCGAAAAGAACTCAAAGAAAGCAAAGGTCAGTGTAAAAATAATGATTGTATTTGCTGAATACTTATAACAAGTTTTCAATAGAAAATTAATGTCTATATATATATATATATATATATATATATATATATATATATATATATATACTATATTTGTTTCAAATAGCCTCCATTATGTATAATATACAATCGTTTGCACCATTTTGAAAGATCAATTTCAAATTCCCCTTTAGTCACAATTAACCATAATTGATCAAATGATTTGCTAGTATGAACAACTGAAATTAAAACGCATAAGATTTTGTCATTGGTAATGTTCAAACCTGCCTCTCAGCTGGCTGCCTGTAGATGTCTCTGCTAGTTGGACATGTAAGGTAGTACTCACCAGACGGCGTACGGTCGTCTACTGCTGCTCTAATCATTGCATGTACTAAGAATGATTACAAATGAAAATTTGGAGGCTGTTGTTCCTTGAAAAGACCACCCTCGGTCGATCTACTGTAAAACGTTAGTATCACATCCTTAATTACTTATCTGATAACCATCGTTTGAAGCACCACTGTCAGTTCTTATTGCTTTAAAAAACCAGTTGCATCTTAAAAGCTGTAGGAGATGTATTTTAAAGCAGTCGGATAATTCAAACAACCACCCCTTTGTTGATCTGAATATTTTTCACACACTGGAGCCTTTTGTGGTTTTGTGACTTAGATAAACTGATCAATCCTAGATAAAAGACCAGCGCATGGTTTTTCTGATAGGTCAGGGTGGGACAAGAAACCATACCTCTTTTCAGTAGGAAATGGCTTCTTCACAAGCTTTTACTCTACAGCTGCTAGCTCGGACTAACTAAAAAGTAGGCTCATGGCTTGGGTGAGTCGATTATGCTGTACATGTACATCTAGTGAAATATTGGACGTTGAGTTTCCATGTGAATCCTTAAAATGCTGTTACAAAATATCACCTGTGATCAATAAACGAGCTTCGGCAGGGAAAGGTATAACGGTACGAACATCAAACATGGGTGATTTTCTTTTTCCAGGGATATTTCCTTTCAAATTGGGGTCTTCAAACCGCTATTGATATATCCTACTTTAGTTACGCTCATTATTGCAGAAATTCACATCAACAACACGCTATTAACGTGCACTTTGAAGAGCTGGTGCCATTTGGTACTAAAGCTTGGTTTCAATTGAGCAACTTCAGCTGAAGACTGCAAATGAATGTAAAAAGAAATTGGTTGTCTAGAATTGAGAGACCCCCTTATTCTGTGCATTTCTTGATACCTCTGGATGATTCTCTGCAACATTTATTATACCAAGGTAACAGTGGGATTAATTGCCTTTAATTTGATTGAGAGGGCATTGTTGAAAGTCCCCGGGAAAGAACAAACAAGTTGAATTTTGTCATCCATGAATTTTCTCATTTCTACAGTCCTCTGCCATCCTGCAATTCTTTTTGCAATCAGCTCACCCTCTAGCTAACTTGATGTTTACACCGAACGGCTATAGCAAAGACCATCATGGATGTTAAACATTTTTAGTGAAAATCGGGACTCAGTCATGTTTCAGAGCCCATGCCCCATCTGGGCTACATCGTTAGGCCATACGTCTCTTCACTTGCATTTCGGGGATTTTGCATGGCCGCAGGGCCTTTTGGTTGATGGACGGCTGAGTGCCGCCAAAATAGTCGTTGGGGAATAATCAATACGTCAGAAAAACAGCCTGGGGATTACCACAAACTGCAATGCTAAAATGGTCCCTAAAGTGGGATCCACTTTGAGAGTACAAATGGAGAAAAATAGACAGTGCTAGAACACGGGACGATTTCACTCATTGGCTTCGACGTGCACTTTCTCTCAAATGTTATCCTATATTTTCCCAGCAGATTCTCAGCTGCAGATATCAGCTTATAATAGGCGTCGATGTTTACATATATAGAAAGGATGTATGGGAACTACTTACTTTCAACATAATGATTGCATAACCCAAGGCAATACTAAAGCCTGGTCCCCACTTGGCCGACTAAATTTCCTTCGTTGGCGGACGATTAAGCTTGTTAGTAGCCGGGCGACCAACTCCACACTGGCGCCTTGATGTCTGGCGACCAAACCCTTAGTCGCCGTGGGTTTAGAGCAAAATATTTGACATGTTAAATATTTTTCTCTAGTCGCCGGCGATTAGTGGAGTTAGTAGATGAGGTGGGGGACCAAAGTGACCTTTAATCGCCGGCAGTTTGGTGGCAAGAGCGTCCCAACGTGGGGATTAATTTTTTAGTAGCCCGGCGACCAATATTTCTTCCTTGGTCGCCGTGGTTGGAAAGGGTTAACACTGGTCGCCCAGCTACTAAAATCTTTGTCGCCCAATTGGGGACGCGGCTTAAAGGCGGGTCCCCATGTGGCAACTAAACCACGGCGATTAGTGCATTTCATTGGCGATCAAGGAAGAAATATTCGTCGCTGGATGACCAACTAATCGCCGAGAAAAGAAAAAATTAATCTCCACGTTGGGACGCTTTTGCCATCAAACTGACGGCGACTAGAGAACACCTAAGTCGCCCTGCCCGGCGATTAACTGCACTAAACGGCAGTGACTAGAGGAAATTATTAAACATGTCAAATATTTCGCCCTGAAACCACGGCGATTAGTGGTTTAGTCGCCAGACATCAGGGCGCCCTTTTAAGGTTAGTCGTCGGGCGACCAAACCGCCGAAATTCACGTTGGTCGTCGTCGATTCTTTTCAAACTAGTCGCCCTGTGGGGACCAGGCTTTACACTTCCTACTAAAGGCACAACATCGAATACATATATTCCGTGACGGACCTGTGATAGTGTTACTAATAATAATTATTGCTCATTGATACTAAATAAGTACGGTACTCAGTGTAGTTTTATGGCTGAAGCTGAGTTTCTACAAAAACTCCATTACTGCAAACATTTAGAAGAATTTGTAATCATCAGCAAACCGCCGACCCTTTTTGTCATTTAAATACTAATGACTGTATGGATGTTTCCACTAAGCGCCTGAAATCAGTTCGCTGAGCGCGTCTTGGTGACTATTGCCAAGAAGATAATGGTGCAATACAAATAGAATAATGAGATTTATTGTCATTAATTGAGCTTACAGTGAATTCCTGTCCATGACTTATCGAAAACCAAACATATTTGATTTCCTGTTGTTCCTTGGTACATGCTTACTTGCTACTATTACAGTTGTCCAACATGATGCTTATGTTGTGTTTCAACTGATTGGTTTGATCAAAGACCACACTTATTACCCAATCTCTTCATAGCTTTCAGCCTAAAATCGTTTAGTGGAAAGCAGGCTTGATTATCAATAATATCGACAGGTGCAATTTTGTCTTGATATTTACAGAGGCCATAGTCGGGTCAGTATTAATACAATATTAGAATTCGTTATTCCAATACTCTAAAATAAGCATGCCCTTCAAAACTAAAGTTAAAAACTTTCCTGCAAATTTTAAAGTCGTTGAAGCTCTCGTGTCTGTGTACATAGAAGTATTTCTTCTAATTTAACATAATCATTACTGTAATTACATTTCCATTAAGATTTTCGTTGTTAGTGTATCAGCAAAATTATAAAATGGCACTCTTGTTTAAAATATACTACGCTATTTAAAAAAAACAACAACATTAACATTCAGACCTTCAAGAACTGCTTTCTTGTTAATCCTTTATAATCTCGGTGCTTATTGTTTACTAAGGAAAGAATACGCCCACTGTTGTATGTGGAAAAGTGTATACCATCACAGGTTAGGTTACAATACACAGTCGCCTTTTGATTGAAGATACTCTTACTGTCGTGGTCATGAAAAAGTCCTCCCTGCATTAAAGGTTTCCCATGGCTAGTGGGGTTACTGACCTTAGAAAAGATGGATGCTTTCACAAACCTATACCCTACTTACGATCACCATGTCCCTATGGCCAAATGGGTTTTAAGGGTAACGTTTTGTGGGTGATATAATGCCATAGTCTTTGCCCAGAGCATAACCCACCCGAATGCAGAACATATAATTGCATTTCAGTGAGAATGTGGTTGTATCCACAAAGCATGTTTAAAAGTAATGTTATCACTGAAAACACAAAGTTGTCAGGGAGCCAGTCGTCAGAGTGTTGGCATAGGTGACTTTTGGGTTGTCACATGCTCATTTCAGACTATTGATGCTGTTTGTCGACCTTGTGACAACCCTGTGATACATTTGAGATGGTCAGAGTGTCACCATTGTGAATTTTGAGGTTGGATGACAACCTGAAGATTGTCATTTCCTCCTGATGGCTTAAGGCCAAAAAGGTCGTCAGAGAACCAAAATTGAAAATCAGGTTGTCACAAGTTTGTCAGCTATGGATATGACAACCTTGACTGCTTTTCTGATGACCTAGGGTTGTGGTTTTTGACACCATTCCATGACAACCCTAGGGTTGTCAGGTTTTCAACCTAAAGTTGTCACAGGGTTGTGGCTTTGACATCATTAAAGTTATCATCTTGATGGCAAGTCTATTGATGAATCGTCCCATATGGTGCCATGTTTATCTTGATATTTTTTGTATATGATGCCAGTTTCATTTATGAAATACATATTTACACATTATTTGATACATTTATGTATCTGGCATCTAGATCTAGAGTGTGGTGATGTATTTATGCACCTGGTGTCAGGAAAGGGTTAATAAACATTTGTGTCTGTGTGTCCTTCTGGTAGGATGATTAATCAAGTGATCGATGAAACATGTTTGTACATTGTGAGTCTTCTGTTGTGATTTATATTGTGCCACAATCTTATGTTTGACATCTGGATTTACATCTACATCTGAAAAGATAAGGTTGTCA
Organism: Lepidonotus clava; assembly: GCA_936440205.1. Lineage (NCBI taxonomy): Eukaryota > Metazoa > Annelida > Polychaeta > Phyllodocida > Polynoidae > Lepidonotus > Lepidonotus clava. The sequence goes on from OW387135.1 coordinate 31,605,211, forward strand.
GAAGGCTGTCAATGAGTTGTCAAATGGTTGAAATAATGCAAGGACGTAATAACCTCTGGGCTGCTCTGGCCAATACTTTTTAAAAAAACTTTCCTTCTGTATGACAACTCTATGACACCCATTGGATGCAGTCATAGGGTTGTAAATCTGTACCCTCTCTCATAGGCAGCACAATAGCTCAGGGATCTGTTATGCCATCTGCAATGCAAGAGGTCACTGGTTCAATCCCTTCTCATTCTGAAGGGAAATGCTAACGTTTCTGACAACCCTGGAGACTTTTTTTGACAAGTGAGGGTTGTAGTTTTTGGCGCTATTCAGTAACAACCCTACAGTTGTCCCAAGCTGTTTATTTGGCACCATTCACTTACAATCCTATAGGAATATCATACATATAGACAGAGGCCAAGACAACCTTGGGCTGTTGTTTTTGACACCACTTTTGACAACTCTGTGTTTTCAGTGATAAAGTGCTACTCACTGGCGATGGGAATAACATTTCAATGTCACTTAAGAAATCAGCCCAGTTCACAAAAACACGTCTTTAGGTGACCATCCTGGATATTTTGGTCGATGAGGGTGACAACTAACAATTAACCTCGATGGATCCTGAAATCGACCAATTGGAGCATGGAATTAATTTGGTTGAACGGTCAAAAAGGATTGTAAATGGCTGTGAAAAATTGTTGAGGTCTGTTAAATAACAGCAACATTTGGATGACAGAAAAATTAAATTTGCTAATTTTCATGAATGATTGTGGCCGATGATTTCTCCCAACCTAAATAAAACTAAAGACAGCTAATTTTATTTTTGCATTTCTGTTGTAACAAGTTGCTAATAAAGCGATAGCCCTTGCCGGCCAAGCCTCTTCGAGAGATAGTCAAAAACTTCACATTGTATAATTGGTTATTCAATAGGCCCTAAGATTAAATTTATCAACCGCAAAACTAGGAAACTGTCTATCAGCGATTAGCAGATACATTTCATCTTTTTATTATCGTATACAGTTTGTAATTGTCAAACATTATAGGGCCTAATTGGTAGTTCGAGACCACTTTAATATAACTAGGAGATATAGGCACGACAATATAGGAGATATAGACACGACAGACATAAACAAATGCTTCAAATGTGGACCTCCTGAGTATATATAATGATAAACCAGGCCTAAAAAATCACCTTAACACACACTGGTAGTCATTAGCACTCATATATATATATCTTCCCTTTTTTATGATTGTCAAATGGGATTTTATGTGTCGTTCACGTTAGTTTTATGTGCAATGTGCAATACACACTCATTACAATTAGAATCAAAACCTAAATCCCAGTCTTAAAGACAATCTTTCTTTAGTTTCTGCGCTGTAAAAAGCATACGTCAATCATTCAGAAGACGGCTGTTGCCATGAGGTAGTGCATCTTTTTATATCCTGAATGTAATGGCCAATTTCAAGCTATCGGGAAGAGAAATGGGATTTTATGTTAGTGCTCTTAAAGTGTGGATTCAGTTCTTACTTCTCTTTTCTTTCCTGTCTTTTTAGGACAATAGAAAGGACTACAATGACGGGGCTCTCAAAGGTATGAATCAGACAAAACAATTTAAATTTCAAACCTTTACATGACGTCCCATGCTTATCGGTATTCATGTGCCATGTACATTGCTGATATTAAAGAATATAAGTCCATTTTTGTCACCTCTACCTAATAGATATATATCTCCTGCAGATTTGTAGAATGAAATAATGCAAATTTTAAAATCAAAACTTTACAAGAGCGTCTGTAAGTTTTGATAGCCTTCACTATTCTAAGACTATAGAAGTCTACATGTAAAAGCAGACTTTGACGAATTGGCATACTCGGCAATGCTTCTAGTTGGGATGGAACCTCTGGACAAGTGACAATTTCGGGACTATCCAGATTTAAAACCTGGAACCTGGAAGTTTTCCCAGTCCCAATGCAGTACTAGGGCAATGTTCCTTAGTCGCAATATCTCAATAAATCCTCTTTCCCACTTCGTTTTGTTCATATCAAGCACGAGGACAACATAATTGATTCTCACAGGATCTGTTACGAATAGATCTACAACAAGGTCACCTTCAGTAGCGGTCAGTCTCGTAACAGAGGAAATTGCCTAGGTCTCTGTGGAACGAAAAGCTCCTATAAGTAAGGGGATAGGATGTCTGTGTGGCGCAGCATTGCTGTCTTTACAGGCCATGATAAGTTGATACTAAGGTATCAATGATAAACATCCCTTCAGCTGTCTCCTTCTACCCCTAATTATCCACCCTCCCTGAGGTGACAGCTCACCGTATGGTGCCCCCTTCTCAGGTCTGTCGGCTCCAATTTCATTTGGTGCTCCTCCCTAAGCAGATATATCCAGTAAAGTGTTAACCCATATAATAACATTTTATTCACAGCAGAATTTAGTACGTTAATGGATAGCTTAAATGTTCAACAAATAGGGTGGAGGGTGGGGTTTGGGGTTTGGGGACAGTGGACCGTCAGGCACCCTTCTAAATGTGTACAAAATAGTTTAACATACAGTTAAAAAGATAATGTTGGAGCTTTAATGCAGCATTTTGACTTCGTGTATATCCTTTTAATGTTGATACAGGATTTCCGAAAGGGGATGGGGAAGGTAAGGCTAAGAACCGAAAGAGTAAGCATTAGGGGGCCTGAATGAGGTATAATATCCCCATAATTTTAGAGTTTGGAAAGGGAAGGGGGAAGTCAGGACCCCCATAGATCCCACTGGATCTGCCCTTGCAATATCGACTTTGATAGAAGAGCGCGGGTGTGTAAAAGAAAGAATTGTGTAGAGCTCCTTTCAAACGTACATTGCCTTATTGAAAATCAAATAATCATATTTTCTACTTGTAGAAATTCATAATACGTTTTTTTTTCAAATCAACTTCAAACAGGCCCCAATACAATGCGGAATATACGGCGGTTACATTTCGAGTTCCATAGGCATGGCCTTATCGTGTTACAACTGAAAAGGGGCAGGCTGCAGTTGACACCAATACTAGGGCATGTGGTCATGACCCTTTGACCCGGAAACCTTCTCAGGTGGCCAGTGCGCCTGCGCGCTGTCATTGACGTGGACTCAAGGGCGGCGCAGCATGTCACCTTCTTGTGACGCCATGAAGGCCAAGCCGTCGGAGATCTGCCCGCCATTTTGGAATCAGCGTCAAAGGCGGCCATAATCGCTGATGGCATTTTGGTGTGGCCTTTGAAACAGGAAGGATTCAGGTGGTTTCTTGTCAGTTGCCTTCTCCCGGTCGTCTGGGACGTAAAGACCCCGGCCGTCTGTGGAGGGGCGATAGGCGTTAGTAGACAGGATACAAGCTGAAGTTTCCAAACCCCTCAGAGTTCCTTTACAGTAAATGCAGCGTGGGAATTATCAATCACTGCTTTCATAAAATAACATTGATATGTTACCAGAGGCGGTTCATGGTTTCTAGAGGGGGGAGGGATCACAATAGAGGCTATGTCATAAAACGTTGGGCAAAGTGAACGCATGCCTGTCTCTGTGTAGTTTACATGCCCACATGTGGGGAGGGGTGGGGAGGGGTTGGATCCCCTGTGGCCCGTTGCACAATGAACGATTGTAACGGCAATCGATTGTAACAAGGGAACCTTTCCTTGTTAATTTGATTGCTGGATCCCCGGGCCCCTTGCATCCGCCACCTCAGCTGGCTACCCGTCACCTCCAAGGCTGTAGGAATCGCCACTGTCAAGGCTCTACCAAAATTCGGCCACCATTAACTATAATGCAGAAAAGCCCATATAAAGATTTAAAACCATGTTTTCGCGAGCCCCTTGATGGTGTAGCCTTACCAATATTTCACTTCTTTCAATAGGGCCGCACACAAACAATACGAGGCAACGCTCATGATGGTGAGTCAAAATGCACAATGTTTCAAAATCCTAAATATTATCTAAATTCTTATGACATTTTCTCGCCACTATCACTATCAGTCCCATGCTCACCGACAAAGTGCCTCTTTTGTTGTCTGTAATGCCAAAGGTCTTATGATCGGATCAAACCAATAAGATTTTCTTTTGTATGTCTGCCGGTCAAAAAGGTCATACTCTGAGATTACTGAAGCTGTGACTCCAATAGTATTGATATGCTGATCACAGTACATATCCTTCAGGAATAACATCCATAATAAAGACGGTGTCTGTAGATGGGAGACGATTGATAACATTTAGTACTCCAAGGATTACCCGCCTCGAATAGACAGTTTCCTGCATTTATTGCCAAAGCTCAGGTGTACGCGTCACCCATTGAAAGCTGAAAGGTTAGCATTAATATTTGATGCAGTGCTTGATATACAGCAGATTCCTAACAATTTCCAAAAGATTAAAAAATAAAGAGTAGGACATTGAGTGCCAGTAATGGCTTTCCTCCATTTCCCTAGCTATGCTCTCACCCAAAGGAGGTTATAAAAGATATGCTTAGCTGGGTCTACTTCCTGCATCACGGTAACTGAAATGCATATCTAACACTGCATGCTGAGTCGCAGTGATAGAAGCTGTTAAGTTTCAACGTGAAAACGGCCAACCATCTGAGACAACCTAATTGAGCCGGAACTGCCATGGACGTATCCTGCTGTGGTGTCTCCAGAGATCATGAACGACCTTTCAGTCCTAGTCTTTCTGAGTACTTCACATTCTAAGGAACCAAGAGTAACCAGTCGAAATAAGCGAGCAAAAAGAAATGGTATTTTCCGAGATCTAGATTTGCTGAAAAGGTACCCACAGCTGCACTTAGTATTATAGTGGTTATCGATGGATCCCATACGAAATATTGCGAAACAAATAGATTCTCCAATTAATCAAATTCGATGAACCATATCGAGTTATTGCTCATGCGATGTTTAATGAAATCATGAATTATTCTGTGTAAATTGATTCATTCATAGAAGACATGTTAGTCATGCAAGGGAATGCATAGGTCGTGTCGGATACTTTTCAGAATGGTAGAGTAATAGAATTCATCTTGAACAACAAGCAGACACATTTAGGATTTACACACTTTGTTGGTACTGATACACGCGTAATACATCACAAATATCTTGACCTGTGACACATTTTGAATGGTTTACAGCTGGCCCTGTGTTTTCTACTTCTATCTCGTTTAAGTCTAAGTGTTGGTCACCGGTCCCTATGGGGCTACATTAAGTGGCACCTCGGACCCAGTAAAGCCGGTATTGCCCCACCTCCACATTCAAGGCTTCCGGGAGAGGTGCAGGAAGACACTTTGCGTAGGATTGGATGGACTGTATAGCATCTCCCCACCACTAGCCGATAACTTGAGAACTAACTCTCTCCTCAAAACGTCGAGACGCAATCTACAGAGAATGAGGAAAACTTGTCATGAACTGAAAAGTCAATTATCTTAGAGACTTCTTAGAGACTTCTCTTTCTACCGTCTTCTGCGTCATTGTTTTTCTAATCATTCAGCTTCAAGGAAATGCATATCCACAGGCATTTTCCAGGAAATCTTTATATAATTATCATAACCAGTATGTTCTGTATCATTGAACACCTGCTTACAATATCTTATGTTTACCTTAATTCAAAACGAAATGTAAAACCAAGCAGTCGAGTGTGCCTGAGGTTTTTAAAGGGATAATGGACTGTTAAATGACAATAGTACGCAGAGAAAACTATCCAGGCTACAGCCACTACAGAACAGTGATTTATCGTTAGAACTACTAGAGAGTAGACATAAAAATATATTACTAAAAATGATGTATAAATTGAGTAGGGAAAAGGGCAATATTGAGACTGAGAAGGTAGTTTGAGATCTGCGTAATAGTGGTAAAGTTCGATTTGCTATAGAATTTACTAATATAAGGATAGAGTGTTCAGGAGTCCCTTTTTAGAGGGGAGAGAATGTGGAATGATCTTGCTGTGGATGTGCAATGTGCAGATAATATCAGAACTTTTAAAAATCAGATAAAACGGTTTTTGTAGGTGATATGATGTTATATGAGTTTGATTTGAACATGATTGAAAGACTGTGGTACTGAACTATTGTTGTGTTTGTTTTAATACTGCATGATGAGTATATAACTAAGTATCCATGAGTCGTTTGTCCAGAATGTCTGAGTCAATCAGACTGCGTTTAAAGTTAGCTCATTCACTTCCCAATCGTTCAAAAGAAATGAACGATGAGGGAGCTCTTAATATGAAAGGGTTTTTATTCAATAAACATCTCATCCCGAGTCAAAGCCACTATGTATAAGTCTCCATCAGTCCACCTCCCATCTCCTATCAGCAATCAACCACATTTAGAATACAAGTTGTTCCAACACATTCTAGACCGCTCTAGTGCTTAGCTCTATCACAATCCTATGCCCGAGGTAGTTGGTATAGGTAAAACTCCAGTCTGCTGCGCGGGAGCCGGCGTACTAACTCCAAGTAGCTCCTTTGCTAAACTCACTCAGCTGACATTCTCACTAAAACTGCCTGCTCCTCACCTTGCAACACCTTTTATACTGGTTAACAGGTGGCGCTGGGAGCGTAAAATATCTCTTTCTAGAAGTAGACTAGAAGTAGACTTGCTAAGCCTGATCCTTGTTAGATTATACAACGTGATTATATATTAAAAGTGCTAAGCCATTAGTACATTCGACGGCGGTCAGGTGTTTGAGTTTAAGGAGGTGGACGACATAGCTCAAACCAAATGAAGATTTTCAATCAAATGCGATAGGTTCCCAATTTTGATGATTGGATATATTTGTTATTATTATTTTTTAATATAGAGAAACCAATGTGGGGTGGCTTTGACTCTCGTGGTACATTCAACACAGTGTCAATATAATCAGAAGTTCATTTTTGCTTATTCAAAGGTTATAAACAAAGATACATTCATATGATCGGTTTTGCTTAGTACATAAGTACATTTTACCAGTAGTCCCATGTTGAGACTCAAGATCAGTGAAACCATTCATAAAGTTTCAAGGTAAGTTCATAGCATTATCAGCCCGTATCAAGGCTTAACGACTGCGGCACCCGTGCATAAGGTGACAAGGTAAGTTCAAAGGATCGTGAAATAATCTTTAAAGTGAAGGTGATTGTTATGCATTTAGTGACAAAGAAAGTCCAGAGGATTGTGAGATGATCCTCAAGGTAAAGGAGATAATTCTGCCTACTGTGGCAATACTCATTGTTCTGAGTGTCAGGTCCGTTACTTTTACAGTTTCAGGCAAACACAGAGGAAACAGGTAAGTTTTGACTTAGTACATACATGTACAGTTTTTGATATATGCGATTTGGAACACAAGTCAACAAAACTCAACATATATACAGTGTAAAGTTGTCTTAACCCTCTAAGAGTAACAAGTACACAACAAATTCAATTTCAGAACGAGTTAACACAATAATAATTGATTCCGTTAAAAGCGGACATCTTGAATGGACGGGTTTCACTATACAATGTATGTCAAATTTCAATCAATTTTCAACTAAAACAACATTATTTACAATAAATACATGGTCCTTGTAGTAGACCGATTAGCTTTAAACAGTTTGGCATCTATAAACTATCATACCAAGTACGCGCCCATCAGTCACCCTTAGTACATGTGTACTTAGCGGGACGCTCGACTGGAGTTCCCATCCAGGGCCCAACCTCCGTCTGGGTTCCTCCAGGTGATAAGTGCCCGGATGGCATTTTCTGCTTCGAATGATTTTAGCGAGTTTGCGCGCCCGATATGAATTATTATGCCATGATAACTGAAATTTATCGCCTGATTATGTTGGTTGGGGACCTAAACTTTAGTTTAGCGCAGATTTTGTAAGAAATTATACGATGGTTTGATCATGCTAGCCGATTTCAAAATTTGGATCCCTCGGATCAAAAAGGGGTTTTCCCAATTAGCCTCGATATGACGTCATTTTAATCAGTGCCGGCGGTTATTTCATCGTGTGTAGACGCGTTTTTTTTTCAGTTAGCCCGTTTTTTATCAACCACCCTGTCATCATCTACCATGGTCCGTGTGGCAGTGTTCTGTTCAGACCGAGAAGGCGGAATTGAGGAGTACCCTGATCTTCTCCTGGCGGGCACGGAACATACCTGTATCATCTTTTCCTGTCAGGATGCCACGACGGCAGAACTTTCAGGATACGCGTTCGCGCACCACGTTATGTGGCCGGACGACGTTTTAGTAGTGATTTGTAATTTATTGGACGTGCTTACATGGGACGAGGAGTTGGAGCTCTATATCCCGCTCTACACCAGTTCGGACGCCGCGGCCAAATTTTATGCAGAGACGTTAAACCGGGCCTTCCTGAACGTGAAATCCCACCCGGCTCCGTCTACTTTAGTGATGACCACCCCCTCCGGCTTCAACGTGCGACGATGGGCCCTCACGGACAGCGACGGCTCCCTGCAAAAATGGGTGAACCGTTTGGTACCCAAGGTCAGTCGGGAGGTGCGCCGGGCCAACGAGTGGTTTGGGGTGCCCACCGCGGATACGGGGCGAGTACTCCACGCCGTCCGGACGGTCGCTGACGGAAACATCACCGTCAACGACTTCAGGGAGCTGGAAGATGGGTACCGGCCCTCCGACAGAGTGGTCAGACGCTGGGCGCGGGTACTAGGGCGACTGATTGCCCGCCTGCCCGTAGTGACACGCTAGGCCGTCGGCACTCGGTCTTCTTTTGTAAATAATAATTTTTTAGTGATTCCCATCAACTGATTCTGGTGATTCAATTCCCGATTAGCACCTAGTTTACTAAGATATATATCCAGGAGGCATCAGCCAGTCTGTTTTCATGGGAGGTGAGGATCACAAGACATTACTGGACTTTTAGACGTTGCCTTTTCCTCGCCTGTTGCCGGGAGTCGCCCTCCTCTGCCCAGCCGGTCCTTCATCTCTACCGCTCCGCTCCTGGTAAGTTTAACTTTTTCCAGCGTTCTCTGCATGTTAGGCAGGTTACTAACCCTTTGTTTTTAAGGAGATTGTTGGTCAGAAATTTGTCAGCAGTTTTTCAGCTCGCCTTCACGTGGTTGAATTCCGGAAGCTGACGTCACTCCCGGAACTAGAAACTGTTTTTTCGCTGGTGATTTTTGTAACGGGTAGCGTGAGCGGCCACCTGGTGTTTACTTTTGGTTCCAAGATGGTGGACGCGGGCTGAAAACTAGGACCTTGTGTACTAAACTTATTATCTTTTCCAGGTCCTGTGGTTGATGATGATAATATGAACGACGTAAGGTGGTAGTATTGGGCACTGAGAGACGTCAGGCTATATGATTTTAGTGGGAGGAATTGTTTAGGTGAACATGATCAAGCATTTTATCTCGCGCGTGGTTGGGCGATAATAGAGGGTTTTTCTGACTAGTGGTTTGTTGACATTACCGATTCAAGCAGGGCTCTCAGCGTGTGGGTAGAATATGCCGCGTTGGCCTTATAGTGTTATTTTATGATTATTGACTACTAGTTGACTGGCACTGCACCAGTGGAATTGTGTGGATGATCAGGGATTCCGGTCTGGGCTGTACAGCACTGGATTTGCTGTGACAAAATTCTTTGTTTTGATGTTCCCCGTACAAGAGAGTAGTGTACATGTCTACATTGGAAACAATTCACATGGCGGCGCCATAAGGTGTAAGCGCTTCATGGGGTTTCACCCTGGTAAGTTTGAGGAACTGCAGGTGACCAAGTACTTTGGTCCAGACTGCGCAGCTTTAGATTGGCTGTGGCAGAATTCTTTGATTAGTTGTCCCCCTTACAGGGCAATGGACACGCTTCATTGGTGACTATAAAGCGTAGGCGCTTCATGTGGTCACCCCAGGTAGAGTCGTCCGACTGCCCGTCGGCGACTCCGTGGTAAGTTGAGGTTGTAGCAAAGGCTACAAATACCCATTCCGCGTTAGTCTAACACCAAGACTGCATCAGTGTCATTGTGTTAGAATAAGTGTTGTAGGTAATATTTTGTGCAGTGTCGTCCAGATGGGAGAGAGATAATGATTATTAGGATTGGGTTATTATTATTTGTAGAAAAACTACTTTTGGGTTTATGAGAAGCCATTGCTTGAACGGTATGTCTTATTATTGCTATTTTATATATATTATATATATATATTTTTTTTGTAAATATTGTTGGTACATATTTTGAATTACAGAGTGGTAGCCTGGCGTTCGTCCTCATAATTTTGTACTGGGACTGAACGTCAGCTCCACTGTCTACATGAGTCAGTTAACACCCCGCTTTTATGTAATGGGTGTATTCCTGATATTTTCATACAAATATTTTGTCTACATGCACAGTAATAACTTAACATTTTAATTTGTACAACACACAGTACGGGGGTTGGGGTCAGGTATCATTCTGCAAGTATACATGTCATTATTGACCTTGATTATTAACTGTACATGGGAATATCTAGTGATTATTCGTTACTTTATTTATTTCTTGAGGGGATCGGACTCAGACCAGTCCATTTTTGGTCTGAACACCGATCCTCATCAGCTATACGTGGGTTGTCGGTACCCCCCATCCTGTGGAACCAGAATGGGCAGCACCGAGTCTCCCATTGTTATAATCGGGCGCAGTCTGCATATTTTTTCTAATATGCAGTCTACCCCCCCTTTAAATTATAGAGATGTGTAAATGCATCTCTTCAGATCACTCACTTCCAGACAGCACCTAGTAAGTCGGGCCTTTACCGAAGTACAGTACAAGGTTAAACCCGTCTTCTGTCAAGGTCTATGCCCTTTTTTTCTTGTGGAGAGTCAAGACTACTCCTGAAAAGACTCCGCCCCCAGCCTATCCTAACTATGCGCACGCGGGGCAGGAATATATATTAGTGTTATAGACAGCTTTAGAAATTTGATTCTTTCCTAACAGAATGGGTAGACTATTAGCTAAGGGTTTTCAACTAAGTTTTTGCAGCCGTTCGTTAGGGAATTAGTGGTCCGTGTCCCCCCTCTTCAGCTCAACTGTTGAGCGGAGACCCGGTTACTTTTAGCGCCACGACGGCGGTCAAGACTAGTATTTCATTTGTTTTCATTTTTTTCTCTCGACGGCGGTCAGCTCTGAAGCCGCACGTCTTCTTTATTTATTTTAATTATTTCTAATTTACCCGGGTCGACACTTGACTTCTTGCCGTTTTGCCTCAGTCCCGGTTAAAACTGGTCTAAACATGGCCTAAATAGCTTAGTCTCGTACCTTTGGGCAGTTGTTTGTCATCTTACACTTTTCACTGGATCCTGATTTGCAGTAAAGTCAAAGGACCCAACGACTGGGATATGTTGTGACCCGGCGATCATTACACATAGCCAAGATGATGAGACTACACATTTTGTACAGCGCCTCGTCCCATCATCTTGTGGGTTTTAGCTACAACTCCCCCCCACAGGGAGAAGTCGCCTTTATGAAGAAGGGAGTTAGCACCCTGTGAATGTCACCAGTTCACCGCATTCGTCCCGTAACTTCTTTTCCTTGTGACCTCCGTTATACTTTCTGAATGCAACACGCCTTGGCAGGAGTCGTACACATCCTCACCCGTTGTAGCGTGCCTGTACCAGAAGCAAACGAGCCACGTATAAGGTACTCTCGTGCGCTGTCACGGAGCGTTCCCCCTTTGAATGTTACTAAATATTCTGCGTTCTTATGCTCTTACTACAACTTGCCCAGGATTCCCTGAGGAAGGGCTCTTAGTTAAATAAATATTGGGCTGCTTTATATATTAGTTTTTTAGGTAATTTACTTTCTATTCGTCGATTTTTTTGTGATGAAGGGGCCGCTGTCAGGAGCCGACCCACCCCGGGGCATAATGACTGCCATGGTCGGGCGTCCACCCCAGTGCCCTTCGCAGCGTCAGTGACGCGTAACCCCAACGTCCTGCCTCCTGTCAGGCACCACTGACACCAGGCATGTGGGCAGGCTCCTGCTGCTTGTGCAGCCCCTCCATCTTTGAGAAGATTATATATGTAGGCATGCTAAAGTATAGACAGTGGCGTTCCCCAAGTGACTCCTGTACTGCAGCCCGATCCTAGCGGTAACAACAGCACAGGGGTCAGGTATAGATGGTACTTGCTTGGGGAAGTTCACTTCGCTCGTTGGAAGCTTTGGTCCCGTTGAGCGCACATAGGTATTTGTATAAAATTTTGTGTTTCCTTTAAATGCTAAAATTTTGCGACACTAGGATCGGTTCCGAATGGATCCCTACTTTAAAAGAATTGCCGAATTAATAGTAATCAGAGTGTTGAGCTAGGCAACCGGGCATGGGACACTCAACTTGAAAGAAATTTAGGTAACCCATGGGTCCACAGAGAGAGGGTTGGACCAGCCTACCCGACCCAGGTTTCCCTGGTTGGTGAATTATTATTGATCAGGTTAGTCAACAGAACCTTACCTACCCAAACAGGCAGAGCCCAGCGAATTCCCTATTACATTTCGGTTTAGTACTCGTACTCTTGAATTAATAATTCACCGATTTTACCTGTACAGCGTTAGGTCAGGTCTTAACACTTGTTACATTGTCATATAATAACTTCATAAACCGTTCCTGGGTCCTTTTCGGATGTCCCTGGTCTTACTGTCTTTTGGGCAGGCCCTGGTCCGGTCGCTGTGGAGGCGGGTGGGGTCGATCTAGGAGGGGCGTTTGGCATCGTTCCATGTCCCATCACTGGTTGAGGCCAGTCCGCTCCGACGTCGGACCAGCCAGCGTCGATGAGGCGAGGCACTCCCATGGGTACAGGAGTGGCTAGCCCCGAGGAGTATCTCAGGAGTCTGGCCCTGGTATTGTACTTTAAATTACTCATCATAAGGCGGGCCAGTTTTTTAGACACCCTCAGGGTATCCGGTAGTGGCACCTTAGATGGGTGTTGCCCAGGTCTTGTCGCCGCTCCCATCAGCTGTGCCCCCCAGGTAACTGTCAGGGTGTACTTCAGGCACAGTTGGGTCACCAGTAGATCCTTAATAAGCACATAACCTTCCGTGTAGGTGTGGTCAGAAGGCATGGCCAGTTCTCCCAGAAAGATTGTCTCTATCATATGTGGGTTGGCAAACTGTACATATAATCCATCTACAGTTTTCCGTCTGACGTACCTCAATTTTCGCCACACGAGGACCACTATGGTGATGACCAGTACCGCCAATAATATAGCGAGCACAGCCACCGCAGTGGGGTTGGCGGTCGTGTTTGGGCATCCAGTCAGTTCCTTTTCGTGGCGTAGCAGCTCTTCCGTGTCCGCCGTTTCCAAGGCCATGGCCCGTGGTAGGGTCATAGTCAGTCCGGCTAGGGCAGCCTTGCCCTGGTGTCTCCGCCAGCATTTCCAGAGGATACACCCAATAATTGTCACTGCTATCACTATGCAGAAAATTGTGAGGAGGCCGAAGCCGCCCCCAAAGTTACCTATAGAAAACCATGGGGCGTGCTTGTCTACTTCGTAGCGGTCAGTCGCTTTCTTGATGCCTTTAGCCAAGTCTTTCCGGTGTTTTTGGATCCGCTTGGCCAGAGAGGGTACAGGTATTCTGACCTCGATTTCCAGTAGCTCTTTCCTAATCGTTTCAGGGATAGGATCTGATTCTAACATAGTGGGTTCATTCTCGGGCCTCGTGAAATTAGTGTTCCATCCTTTCACACGACTCGCCGCTTCCAACAGGTCGTTATGTGGATACACGACCGTGGTGATCCTGGTGTGCCGGTCACAGTTCCGTAAACTATACGGTATCCATGATCCCTGTGTTTGGAATGCACAGTCGCATTCCACCTGAACTCGCGCATAGTTTTCTAGGTTCACCTCCACCGCGGGTTGATTTCTGCAAATCATTTGGCCCCGGGTGTCAGCGCTGACCACAAGCATGTCTCCGTCGTCCAGATACACTGCCATCTCTCCAAAGTCTGCTTCCAAAAGATAGTCCAGTTCACATTTTTCTTGTATGGCCGTGTCATCACGTCTCAACAGTGCGGCAGTGCAGGTATTATCCGTGATTTTTTTCATGTAGGGCAGGTCCTTGCAAAGCGTAATGGTCTGCCCATAACAGCCTGACCAACTACCGCTAGCCAGTGGTACATAGTACTGGCGAGACATGGACATAGCCACACTTTTAGGTAGATTAACAATTTGGAGGGCGTCCTTCTTTTGTCGTCCTCTAACTGGTACCGGCACAGGAAAGGTTAGTACCTCGTAGACTCTAAACAGATGTTCGTCGGCCACAACCGGCACCCTTACATACACAATCAGTTCTTGGGTAGTTTCATCAAATTTAAATGAAGGTTGACTGTTCTCATAATAGAAAGAGGGGTCTGTAAACGCCACATGGAACCTGGGATGTATTCCCTTCAGATACCTGTTGACTTCCAGGACCGCTCCGACCATATATTGGCGTGGTACCAAATCCATGGTCAGTTGGCCCCGTGTCAGGTGTTGCACACCTTTCCTGAACACGCGCGTTTGCTCGACTACCAATTGGAGATACACCATTTCTCCTAGTTTGTCTTCCAGAGCTACAGGTATCATGTTCAGGTACAGTTCCATCCAGTCCACCTTATGTTGGACGAGTCTCATTCTTCGGCGAGTGGTATTATGCGCCTTATTTAGTGACCTTAGATTATCCAGTAGACCTATCACGACGTGGTTAACCCTTTCTACGGCCTCGTCGTGTTTCTCGTTCATCAGTGCCAGGTCTTCGATCATCTGGTCGGAGGACTCTTGTAACACTTTAATCAGTTCCCTGTTATACTTGACATCAGCTGAAAGCCCCTTATTCCACGAGGTTGGAATAGGAAAGGTCGGCCATCCTGGGTCGTCCAGCATGATGGGTAGTTTCTTCATTCTTTTGACCCTTCCGCCTGAATCTAATTCTGACCCTTGATTTTGAGGTCGCTGTTGGTTGTTTTTAATTAGCGAGCTTAAGGTTTCATTGAGAATTTCCCTATACCGACCTTTGAGCGCCTGCGATGTCTGATCCATCCAATTCACCAGCGATCTGACATGGTAACAGGCTCGGTCAAGAGCGTCTCCTCCTTTTAGGTACCGATGACAGACCTGGCCAAAGGTAGCCTTGATGAAGGAGCGCCTCTGGGGAATGGTGATCAGAAAACCTTGTCGGACGTGGGTAATATCTGCGGTGGACATTAACTTCCCTGGTTTTAGCACCACCCCATATTGTTCTAAGGCTATAACTTCAGCATTAGGGGCTAGCCCTTCACTTGGGCTGGAGTCATTTCGTAGCCCCTCAATGCCTCCTACTATGGCTAAAATGAAAAGCACTGACCACTTCGTTGTCATTGGTTTTAGCACTAGTCCGAGAGAGTCAGGTTTATAGTTTGTCTACAACCTTTTCACAACGAAGTTACCTTCATCCTTCTGCGCACCACTATCATCCATGCGCCGAAGTATGCCCTCCTCTCGGGCCCCCTGGTCCGTTTAGTTTGGGACATGCTCGTAGAGGTTTTGCCCACTGTCATTCACCACTCGTCTGATGATCCCACTCTCGTCTTTGGTGACCGCAATTCTCAAGCCTCTCATACGTTCGCAGGACGAGGGGCGCATTGCTCTGAGGGGTCTTGGCCTAGTAGGCTCCAGTCCGAAACGGCCCCCGTTGGGTCGTACGACGGTTGGCTCGAGGGGTACGGGTGTGGCACCTGCGGTGGGTTTGTCGTTGGAAGTGGGCTCGGCCACAGTGGACCCCCCGGCTGGCTGGTTGGCGTCCACTGCTGCTGGTTCCATAGCAGTGGTGAGGGATTGGCGTTGCAGCTCGACGTCAAGCTGCTCAAGTCTAAACAAGCGGGGTCCGTGGGCTGCAAGTGGTGGAGGAGGGGAGCTCCCGCTGGCTCGTTCCCCACCGGTGGGGTTGGCGCGTGTTGGTCGGGTGCTACCTCCACTTTTAACCCTGGAGCGGCGACGGTTAGCTGTTCCCCTCCCGTTCGCCTTTCCAGAGTGGGCAGAGGTCGGCCGCCTCGCGTTGTTCGTTGTCTGGTACCTTCCCCGACGCATTTAGAGTTTTGGGTGGCCCTTTGAATGAAAGGAGCAACCTGAGTTTTAACCTCAGCTAGCTGTTTGTTCGATTTTGGCACATCCAGTCCCACTGTCCTTCTAATTTCGTCAACAGTCTCAAATAGTTGGAACAGTGGTTGCGTAAGGTCCCAGAACCATCCGGCCTGAATCTGCACAGGTCTGGTGGCCGCTTCCCCCTTCTGAGCTGGCTTGGCCACCGCAGTTAGCCTTGGCTCGGGCTCCGAGTCACTCACCTCAGATAAATTGTAAAAGTCTTTATTCGCTGCTTTCCTTTTGGCTGGAATCGAATTAGCGGACTTCTTGGCTCCTCCTGCGGTCGTTCTGGTGGGCCGCCGGGCTGGTGTTCTTGGTTTCTTCCGGGCAATCCCGGTGTCGGTTGAGTCCGGGCGGACACCGCCCCGGCCCGGCCAACTCCACCGTCTAAGGTTCTGAGCTGGTCGTTTCTTAGTACTCTCCTTCTCGGCTGCCTTTTCTTTCATTTGGTAAAAGTCCTAAAAGAACGGCCCAACGAACATTCCCTTGGTGGGTAGCGCCCTCCGGTGGGGGCGGCTAATTCGTTTCCTTCTCAGGGGGACGATGATCCTTCCCTCCGTGTCCGCAGGGAAAGTAGTAGTTCCCTTTGGGTTGCTGTGAGGCCGGAGGGCTAGGCAGTTCCCCATGGGTCGGTGATTCAGTGTTCCAGCCAAGTTCTCTTTCCGCCCCTTCCAGGAGAAGTCGAAAGCTGAAGACTTTCTATCTCCAACTTTCGTTTAGAGATAGAATCAATGTCTATCTCCGTTTCCTCCCCGGCTGGGTTATGCGTGCAATCACCTGCAGCAGAGGTGACCGTCTAGGAGCAGAGTTGCGGACCGACTGGTGGATCGGCGCGGATCCCACGAAATTATAACTGATCCGCTTGCCCATGTCGTCTCCATATTTGGAGCTATATCTTGTTTCAGGTGGGGAACGCTTGCATCCGGTCCCAGGAGATGACGCCAACCACTGGTATCTCCCTCGGTGTGCGCACCCTCCCCTTCTGCCACGCCCTTGGGCGTGGCTAGGTGGTCATGAGGTAGACCACCTGTTCCATTAGCGTTGCTGCTAACTGCACCGCTTCGCCGAACTTTATTTTCACAAAGCGGTCTCGTCTTCCACATTAGTTACTCATGTCGTCGCTTTCCCCGTCGTCAAACATGGCGGCGTAGTTAGGCCGACGGTTCCGACGAAGGTTATATCCCCCTTTCGTCGAAACATGCCCCTCATCTGTTTTTCCCGGGCTCAGCACCGGTGTATCGCTGCCCGGCGCGTCACCACTAGGTAGTTTTATGGGCTTGTTGTTGCCTGGAGGGGATCTCCCCACCAGCGGCTGGTTTTTGCCCCTTCGTTTAGCTCGTTTGCGTTTCCTCTGTCCATTAGCGCCAGATGTTCCCCGTTCACAGGCGGCTTTGTTAGGAACAAAGGATAAGTTTGGTAACAGCGCGGTGTCCGCACTGGCGCCCTGACCATCAGTGATTCGCCCGTCCGATTCTGCTAAATCGGTGGGACTTGGACCAGGTTTTTGTGTAGGTACCTTCCTGGCCATAGGAATTGCATCATGC
The DNA here is from genome assembly GCA_936440205.1 of Lepidonotus clava. Lineage (NCBI taxonomy): Eukaryota > Metazoa > Annelida > Polychaeta > Phyllodocida > Polynoidae > Lepidonotus > Lepidonotus clava. The sequence continues at coordinate 31,622,775 of OW387135.1, forward strand.
TCACGGGGACCGGTCGTTCCCGTTGAGTTTTCAGTCTCAGCACCCCTTATTTTGCCATCCTTTTCAGCAATTTCACCCGTCGGAGTGTGATGCAATTCAGGGTTTCGGTCAGGATCTGCCCCTGTTGAGCTAGTGATTTTTGCTTCTCTCACCAGTTTGGGAATAACATGAGGGATGGCGGGAGACCAAGGCCCATGTGCAGGTTTGAGCTTTGAAATGTTTACTAAATGTGGTATTTGTTTCCCAGTTTTCAGCGACACCAGCCTAACGAGATGGTCCCCCTTAGTTTCAATTACCCTGTATGGCCCAGTATACCTGTTTGAGAACTTAGACGCTTTATTTTCACTGGCTAAAGGATCGTACATGTATACCATATCACCTTCGTACATCTGAGTGGGCCGCGCCCGCTCATCAATCCGCAACCTCAGATCCTTTTCATAGTTTTGAACAACTCGTTCTGCCATATTCTTAAACATGGCAATGTTGTCCTTTGTTTGCATGAAGAATTCACAATCATTCAAAGTCTCAGGGATTGTCCCCTGTTCAGGCATCCCCATACTGATTGGATCTCTGCCAAACAGTAGGGTGTGAGGACTGTAGCCCGACCGTACACTGATCGTGGACCGAACCGTCCACAACGCGATGGGGAGCAGATCAGTCCAGTTACAGTGATCATCAGGAATGTAATATGCGATCAGATTTTCAATTGTTTTGTGCAATCTTTCTACTCGAGCGTTGCCGGTCGGCATTCGCCCGGTGGTGAATGTTTGTTTGCACGCTAGTCGTGTAGTAATTTCCCTGAACAGCCCCGAGAGGAAAGCCGCTCCCCGGTCTGTGTGCAGGCGGTTTACCCGCCCATACCGACACACTATCCCGGTAAGGAAACAGTTGGCCGCGGTTTGCGCGGTGGAGTCTTTAGTGGTGAAAGCCTCCGGCCAACCTGTTAATAAGTCTATGAAGGTCATGATATATTTTGACCCATCCCTAGCCCTTTTTAACGGTCCAATAAAATCACACTGCACCACCTCAAAGGGCCGAGTCGGCCTTTCCCAAGACTTGGCTAAAGCCTTGAAGTGCGGGGCCCGTCTCCTTAGAGAGCAGGTCTCACAGGCTTTCACATAGTCTACTATATCGGCGTTCATGTTTCGCCAGTAGAATCTCTCAGAGATTTTGGTAGTAAGATTACTAATCCCTACATGTCCCCCAGCTAGAATATCATTATGTAACAGCCTCAGGACTTTGGGAATTAGCTTTCCTGGAAATATCATTCGTGGTTTTAGCCTTACCAGTTGGTCTTGGTGTTTGTTATACCTTTTTACGTTGAACCTACAGAGTACTCCCGGTGCTACCATTCCCACAAAGTCGGCTTGATCCATTATTCGCCTGGCTTCAAGGGAATCCAGCGGTAGGTCTCCGTCTTGAAGGTAATCTATCAGTTGCGCGCACTCTGCATCTTGGAGTTGCGCGTTTATCACCGTAGCCACAGAAAGCTCCTCATCCTGAATTTCGGCCTCGAACAATTCACATCCCACGGCGGGTTCATATTCCTCACCCGGGACATGTTCGTGGTAAACTCTGGACAAGTAGTCCGGTAGAAAATGAGTCGCTCCCGGCTCATAGGTGATTTCAAAATCAAAATCTGACAGCGCTAAAGCCCACCGTCTCAGCCGGGCTGACGGGGCTTTGTAGGCACTCTGTAGCAGGGGAATCAATGGTTTGTGATCTGTTACTATTGTGATTTTAGCTCCCTGCAACATGTCCTCATAGTTCTTTATACTTTTGATCACTGCCAGCGCTTCTTTTTCCGTCACCGAGTAATTTAACTCGGCGTCACGGAGGGTACATCCCCAGAAAGCAACCGGACGGTAGATCTCGTCTAGTTTATGACAAACCGCTGCACCGCACGCGGCGTCAGATGCATCTGTTAACAAATAGAAATGCCCCCCGATATCCGGGTCAATTAACAGTGGCGGCGAGGTTAGCAGTTTCTTTAATTGTTGAAACGCTTCCTCGCAGGCCTCTGTCCATTCGAAAGACACTTCCTTCTTTAGCAGTCGATTTAATGGTTTTGCTAGGTCGGTGAAATTAGGGACAAACGGTCGGTAGTAGTTACATAACCCTAGAAAGGATTTAATAGTTTTCACATTATGCGGGCGGTTAAATGCGGTGATCTTTTCTGTGGTAACCTTTTGTGTAGCCACCCCTTCGGCGTTTACTACGTGGCCGAGGAAATTAATCTCACTGCGGCACCACTCACACTTAGACGGTTTCAGTTTGAGGTTGGCTCTCGCTAAAGCTTGGAGAACCACCTCAACACTCGCCAGGTGTTCTTCAAAGGTAGTGTCGTAGACGATTACGTCGTCTAAATATGCTAAGCATGTTCTAGGAATCAAGCCTTTTAGCGCAATGGCCATCACCTTGGTAAACTGCCAAGGCGCGCCAACTAAGCCGAAGGGTACACGCTTATACTGATATACACCCATTGGGGTTTCGAAGGCAGTGTATTTTCTACTGTCTTCTTCGATTACACATTGATGATAGCCGCTCAACAGATCTAAAGCTGTCCACATAGTGGGCTTCTTGTAAGCCATATATAAGAAAAGTGATCGAGCTGTAGGCATTGGGAATTTATCTTTGAAAGTGACTTGATTAAGCATGCGAAAGTCTGTACAGAGCCTAGGTTTGCCGTCTTTCTTCTGCACTACCACCAGCGGGCTTCGCCAAGCCGATTCGCTGGGTTCTATGACACCTATATCTATGAGTTGCCTAACTTGTTCATCGATGATATCCATTTTCTGTGGAGAGTATCGGTACGGTCTAGAACTTATTACTCCCTGCGACTCATCCACAATGATTCTCATCGGCGCTATTTCACAGTGACCTAACTCTTTCATCGAGAACGCTAGCGCATTTCTGTTGTTATTAAGCATTTGTCTAAACCTTACCTTTTGTTCTTCATCTAAGCACGACTCGGTTAGGTCTATTTTGCTTACATTCTCGTCCAGTTCACTGCGGGGTTTCTCCTCAGAGGATTTACTTTCCATTTGCACTGCGTCTTTCATTACCTCTACAGAAATCCTACAGATGGACATTGGGGTCTCTGTTTTAGTTAGATAACACAAGTCTAGGAACTCTTCTATCTGATCTTGGTTTACCTCAGGCACTGCGCATTCTTCTGCAAAAGCTAACACTTCATGTGGGGTGATTTCTTGCATTTCGTCTAGCGGGTTCATGACTTTGATCCACCACTGACTTCCCACCGTATTCACGCACCCCTCCACTAGAACAGGTGCGGTTACTGCCGGTGCGCAGTAGCTACTGGTGAGTCTAACCCCAGCGGCTCTCGGGTGGTAACCGGTATGATGCATTCATTTCCCGGTGGAATTTTCACTGTTTCTTTGCTAACTATAGGGTTCCCACAAAACACTTCTATCTTTGCGCCTGGTAGAGATAAATCTGAACGAAGTACTGTTAATAAGTTTCTACCGATTACTATGGAGTGGCATAGATCGTCCACTATGTTGAAATCATAGCAAACCACTGATCCCTGGATTGAAAACTTACACCTAATTTGTTCTAGTATTACTTGAGACGAATTGTCTGCCAAACTGATGTTTCCTTTCGACACTTTCCACTCATCTAAAATGCATTGTTTAGGGATCTGCTGTTTACAAAGGGTAGACATGAAACAATCGCTCGCCCCGGTGTCTACCAAAGATTTAACCTCTTTCTGATCATTAAATCTTAGCGTTAAGAAAAATGCTTCGTCTCATATCTCTCTCCTAGCCGGTCCGTCCACTGCGCCTAATTCTATCGTGGAATGAACGGACCCTTCCTCTAGTTTCCCTGACTCTTTTGCTCAGTGCCACCGGCTTTACCATCTTTATACATTCGCGGTGGTTTTTCCTTCAACCTATTCTTTAACCACAAGCACGCTTCTGTAGAGTGACCATGTTGTTGGTGAATGATACAAAACTTACTTTCATCGAAAGGCAACCTAGGTCTCTCCACTTTCTGCTGAGTTGGCGGATTCTTTCCTTTGTCTACCTCTCTGTTCGGGGCGTTATTAGATTTAGCCTTCTGATCTGGATTCCTTTCGCCTTTCTGACTTTCATACCGATCTTTTCTTTCATAACCCTGCTGTTTATAGTTACCACTACTCTGGGGAGTTCCGCTTTGCCCTGGTTTGGGTTTCTGGTACCATGGAGCGGCCTCCAGCCGGGCCAGTACCACTCCAAACCGCTCAGAGATGGAGTTTCGGGCCGCGGTCTCCTCCGATTCTTGGCTTCCAGCCAGTTCGCTCACCGCGTTGGATATTTTAGTTCCCCCTTTGCCTTTGTCCAACGATTCTAGTCTCGTTGCACAATCCACCGCTTCAGTGAACGACTTAGGGTCCAGTATAGCTACCTGTCTGGCTACGCCCTGTTTTAATCCTTCTAAAAACACGGCTAACATCATGCTTTCGCTTGCTTCTGCCTTGACCTGCTTTTGTTTCAGTACACCTGCAAATTCGATCACGCTCTGGTCCTTTCCTTGTTTAAGGGCACAGAACTCTGCGTGCTTCTGCCACTTAGCTCTTCGATCACCGAAGATCTTTGTCATCTGAGCTTCTAGTTTCTCAAATGTGTCTTTCTCACTTTCAGCTAACGCTCCTGCCCAGTCATCTGCCCTTCCCTTTAGGCCTAACAGCGCCATATTCAGGAGATGGGCGTCCGACCAGTCATAGATAGCTTTCAGTCACTTCAATTCCCTGAAATACTTTTCTATCTGCTCGTCTTCCTTTCCACTAAACCACGGCAACCTAATGTTTGGTCCCCTTTGGTGACCATTGTGGGTCGTGTCACGCCCTTGCGCTGGTACTTGACCCAGTGCCAAACCTAGCTGTGGTAGAATTTCCCAAATATTTGGTTGATTTGGCGGGTTTGGAGGATTGTTCTGTCCTGGTGGGCCCAGTGGACCTGGAGGATTTGGAGGGTTGTTCTGTCCTGGTGGGCCCGGTGGACCTGGCGGTCCTGGCGGGTTGGGCGGACCTGGCGGTCCTGGCGGGTTGGGTTGATTAGGTTGGTTCAGAAGAGGGTTGTTGGGTTGGTTCGGAGGAGGGTTATTAAGTTGGTTTAGAAAAGGATTGTTGGGCTGGTTTGGAGGAGGGTTATTAAGTTGGTTTAGAAAAGGATTGTTGGGCTGGTTTGGAGGAGGGTTACCAGGTCCTGGTGGGTTCGCCTGGTTATTCTGGCCTGCCGGAGCTTGCTGACCCTGTTGGTTACCCGCTCTTCCTCGGCCTGCGTTAAGATTGGCTCCGATCGCCATCGCCTGCAGTAGGTAAGGGAACCAAAGGTTTTGCTCAATCCCACCCCCTGCCGGCACGGCTCGGCCAGGCTGTTGGCCTGGTTGGTCACCCCCATCATTTTGCTGCAGTCCCCCAGGGTTTACCCCAAGATTAGGCTGCTGTATTCCTGGATTCACACCCCCAGCTCCCCCTTCACCAGGTTGCTGAAGTTCCCCAGGGTTTATCCCAAGATTGAGCTGATTCGGAGGGGGATTATTAAGAAGGTTTTGAGGAGGGTCAGGCCCTTGTGGGTTGGCCTGATTATCCTGGCCTCCCTGAGCCTGTTGGTTAAGGGGAGGGTTAAGCCCCTGAGGATTGTCCTGATCATTCTGGCCTCCTTGAGCCTGTTGACCCTGTTGGTTACCCCCTCTTCCTTGACCTGCCTGCAAAGGGGGTCCCATTGCTTGCGCTAGGAAAGGATGCAACATATTTTGTTGTATAGGCCCAAGGTCCATTCCACCTCCTGCCGGCACGCCTCGGCCCGGTTGTTGGATTGGGATTTGGCCATTCCCATCGTTTTGCCGATGTCCCCCAGGGTTTATCCCACGATTAAGCTGCCATGCCCCCGGATCTACACCCCCATCTCCCCCTTCACCGGGTTGTTGGAGTTGGTTTTGATCACCCCTTTCTCCTACTAGATCCAACAAAGGTACGCCTCCCTCCGCCATATTATCTTCGTGGAGGTTTTGTATATCGTGGTCGTCCCACTGTTCCCTCACAGGTATTTCCTCTACACTAATTTCGTCCTCACTCTCCTGTTTGTCTTTCTTACCTGTGCCTAACACATCCTCGGTAATAAGTTCAAATGATGACGAGCGTGATTTCTCTCCTCTAACTAGTTTTCTATCAGGACTACCCTCTCTGACATTTGCGACAGCTTGTTCTGTTTCACTGTCTCCTTCCTCGTCTTCGCTTTCGTATTTATCGTACGGCTCCGGGGCTGCAATGTCCCCTTCTCTATCACTTTGGATTTCTAGCGTTTCCCTTTCTGCTTTATCCTGATCGCTTAACCTCTCTAACTCTTCATGCTCTTTGGAGCCTGTTTCTGCTAACTTTCTTATGAGTTCTGCCGGGTTAAGACCATACTCATCCAACCCCAGATCTGGAGCTTTTGCTCCTTTATTAGCGTCGTCCAAGTTTTCCTCAATATCATAGGTTAGCCGATAGGGTTGTAAATTGCCTACTTTGTCGCTGTCTCCCTCTGTTTCCCCTTCCACTCCCCTGTCCCTACCTACTGTTTTCCTTTTAACTACAGTGGAATAAGGAATGGACGCCCCCGGGTTGGGGTGAGTCGGTGTTATCAGTGGGTGACTGATAGACTCAAGTCGTTGGGGTAATGGATAGATGAGAGAGCTCCCATCAGGTTGAATTACCGGATTTGCGGGGCGTCTCCCCCCTGATGGGCTGGAGTTATCTGCGGTGTTTTGTCGATTTTTCCTGTCCCCTATGGGAAATAAGTAATCCTCATCGAAGGTTTCCTGTTCACTTTGTCCTCCTGCTGCAGGTAGTAAACGATAGGGAACTCCTTGACTACACCACGGATTGTTCACATCGGATTCACAAGTAGAATGAGAGCTAGCACCAGGTTCGTGGTCCGTAGGTGGTACGTACCCTGGATTCCAATATTGCTGATATTGTTTGAGACGGTTCTTCCCTTCAACTCGTCCCGAGTATGTTAGGGTTTCAAGTCCTTCGTCAAGAACCGGCCTATCTTTGGACCCTAGGTGCCAGGGAAATGGTTTACCTCTGCCACGGGTTTGGTAATTCTGTGCGCCTTCGGGGCAGAGCTGCTTGGGTCTGGCTGACACCCCCTGTCTCTGTGCTTCCCCGTCTAAGGGATTACCTACCAGGTGGCGGTTTTCCACATTCCCTGTATATGATGTTGACACATCGTGTCCTGCGGGCCGCAAAGATTGAGGCTTGGGGTTAGAGGAAGCCTCAAAGTTACCGGTGGCTGACATCAAGGATGAGCAAAACGGCAAAAGTCATGTTTCGGGTAATCTCCACCAAATGAACTATTGTTGTGTTTGTTTTGATACTGCGTGATGAGTATATAACTAAGTATCCATGAGTCGTTTGTCCAGAATGTCTGAGTCAATCAGACTGCGTTTAAAGTTAGCTCATTCACTTCCCAATAGTTCAAAAGAAATGAACGATGAGGGAGCTCTTAATATGAAAGGGTTTTTATTCAATAAACATCTCATCCCGAGTCAAAGCCACTATGTATAAGTCTCCATCAGTCCACCTCCCATCTCCTATCAGCAATCAACCACATTTAGAATACAAGTTGTTCCAACACATTCTAGACCGCTCTAGTGCTTAGCTCTATCACAATCCTATGCCCGAGGTAGTTGGTATAGGTAAAACTCTTAATTCTTGAAAAACATACAGGCTATTTAAAAAATACTATTGTTATCATAACTCTTGATCTAAAAATGATATTGTTTATCTGTTTGAAGCTGCAATATTTTCAAGTTATATTTTTCAACATGATGTCACAATTTTTCTAATAAATCACTAAAATTATTGTCTCCATGGTAACCCAATTACTATTGTTTAGTAAATTTTGGGTATAAAACGTTCCATTGACATTCTAAATAAGGACATTTTGGAATGAAATAGAATGTTTTGAGTAGGTCAGCTGAATTGTACACAAAAAGTTAGTCTAAGACAGTTTTAACACTATTTTTTCATTAAATTACTCATAGTAAAAATCCCCCTCGGAGCATCCTTTCCTCCTGTTGGGTCACATATATTTATAAGAGTGAGTCTAAGCAATATTGTCATGTCAATAGTGTGAAATATCCACGAGACCTTGTACAAATAAACAGGTCCTACTTATGGTTCATTATTGATGTCATCACAGTAACATAATGAAGTGACGGCAAATACATTGACACCCTTTCTATCTCATTGTCTCATTGTTTGTATTATCCACAAAAATGGGGGATAGGTGGGGAGCAGCAGGTAGACAGTATTTTAAAAATATTTATTAAATAGTTTTTATTACTTTATTGTCAACTTCATGAAACATACATGGTCTTCCAGTCGATCAAATTATATGATAAAATGAACATTATGTAATGATAATTTACTTCATGCATGGCTAGAGGCTGGTGTTTGTAATTCAGATACTCTTGAACTGTTGATTAGTCAACGAAGGTCATTACTCATGACTTTAATTTCTGTGGCCTTCGGTGGATGTTTCCTCTGGAGGCCTAGCTCTGGCTCCTGGTATCTGTTATAAGTCCTTTGGTGTGTCACATTATTTTCCCCCGAAATCGATCGAACAAACAATGTTAACGGTATGAGTATCAGCCAGCAACTGCTTTATTTCAGAGTAACCCTACTTTATAGGCTTGCAAATCTGCTGCTTGGTGCTGCTTGGCTAATTACAAAGCTTGTGGTATCCACATGATCACTCTCGTGCATTATACAAAATGAGTGTAGTAGATTATGTCTTGTGGTGATATATGTTCGAGTCATTATAATATTTTATGGTGACAACAGTTCTTGTCGTCTCAACGGTTAGATATGCTTACTGATATTTTTGCACACTGTATGTGACAACAAAAACTCCCATACTGCTCATATGTCGCACAAACAGCATGATCAACAATGCAACAATATTGCACATATTGTGGAACTAATCTAGGCAACGCCTGGCGAATAGGCAGGGTCAACATTGGAGAATAATTCTGTGATGCTTAGTTCTTTATGGTTTTTTGTGTAACATAAACAATAACGGCATATTCATGGCACCATTGGTAATGTGCCTCTAGATTGCCTACACTATCATATCTTCACTTCAGCTCTAAATGTATCTTGACTACAAATTTCAGGGGCACATCCAGAGTTTTAAAAAGGGGGGGGGGGGTGCTCTATCGTAAAATATTTTGCATTGAAAATTTCTTATTTGGCAAAGTAACCGTCCCCTCTTAATTTGCCACTGTATGTAAATCAACTATAATAAAGCATCCCGGCATTGTGTACACCACTTAGGTTTAATAAAAAACAACAACATCATGCAGAGAATTCTGGACTTTCCCAAGCTAAAATGATTGCAAGGTGACCGTCTCAGTGTTATAAATGACCGTTTTAGTGTTATAAATGCAAAACCTCTTTATTCTTTCCATCCAATATTGCTTTACCTTGCTGATTTTCTTTATAATTTAAAATTGATTGATTTATGGGGTTGTGAGCCAATCAAAAAACATATTCGAAGGCATTTGAAGCTAAGACTTTAAGGGTGTAATTGACAGGTTTTGTCAATGTTTTCTATGGGAGATGGGAGATGGCATATTACTTTGATATTTATATTACAAACTTTACTTTCAATATCGATGCATATTGGGATGGGCGTATTGTATACAGTGTTGTATACTAGATTTGTGGAATATCTGACCAATGGCGTGCTGGGCAGCTGACCCCTGAGTAGAAGCAGTTAGGGTCAACGCCCCTGGTCCAAACTGGGCCCATGAGGGGTGGGTCTCCCCAGGTACCACTTCCACACTTTTTAATAATGGGGACTAAACTAAATATTATATCCCTCTCTTCTGATAGTTCTTTAGAATTCATACCTAAAAGGCTAACTCGTCCCTATTCCTAGTCACTATTTTCCACAGTTTGTAATCAGGTAATGGGGACTAAACTAAATATATCCCTCTCTTTTTTCAAAGATTCTTACGTAGTCACTGTTTTTTAATATATATATTATATATTCTTAGATCTAACATGTGACTGTTGGACCTCATCCTTGAGGGCGCCCTCCTAGGGGAGGGCCGCTGGTCGAGAGTCCCAAGGGGGATCAGCCGGAGCTCAGATGCTGGCACCCCGACCCATGTAGCAGCTTTAAAGTGATTATTATTTGATTCATTAACATACTATTTTATTTTTTACCTACCCTTTGCGTGGAAGCAACTATTAATGGTAGAATAAGGAGTATTGTAAATGCCTAGCCCGTGCGTAAAATGTACGTTCAGGACCCCGAGCTTGTGTCTGGCCTGTCCTCGAGTACTGATTACAAGTAGAATTAAAAGTGTGGAGTAGATACCAAACTCGACAAGCACAAATGGATGGACGACTTGATAATATTTATTACTTTAGTAGACAGGTTGCACAATGATCAACATGTTTCGACTGTATGAAAGTCTTCGTCAGGATGAGTGAAAAACCAAAATTCGTTTGGGGTATATCTGGTCAACGGTGTGGAAATAACACAGTGGTTAACAGTGTAGAAATTTCAAAGTGTAGAATCTACAGTGTGAGAAGTAGGTATTAGCAGTTGAGTACCAAAGACGACACCTATTTTATTCTCATGAAAAAAGTTCATCCCAGAAACGTATAACAACTGACTGGTTCATTATCACATTATGAGAAGATTTAAATATGCTGGTATTCCTAGGTGATTGACCATTCAGGGTTCTCGTACCCATAATATATTATTGTGTCATATTTGGTGTTATATTTTATTGCATCACTGCAACACAGCCGGGAATTCAATTTATTTGCGTCTTCTGAATGAAGTAGAGTAGAATTACTTAGTTGGTACTACGAATACCAGACTTTGTTGCAAGAGACAATGACATAATGTTTGTAGCTTCATAAACAAGCTGAGCTCTATATAATGGGCCTGATGGACAAGGCTTGATCGAAATTGTTCCAAGGTTTAGCATGCTTAGTTCAAAGTTAAAACTTTAGTAGGTAGCTATGCTATTTTGTAAGGCAACTATTCTGCAGAGACAACCACTAGTACTGCTATTTTTTTTCATGAAATTCCCATAAGTGATAACTTCTCGTAAGTGACCTTTTTGTGCCAATTAACTTATCATACACAAAATATGACCTTATCTTGCTTTGATGTCTGTAAATCGCTGACAGAACTAGGCAGTCCCTTTTCTGTTCATTAAGGTTTCCTGAATCTAGAAATGACCCTGTGGCCTCAAAGGCAGAGCATCTGAAGACATTTCGATGTGGGTTGCACAGTGACGTAATGAGTTGACATGAGTCTCTTACAAAGGAATCTTTGGATTACACAGAATGTAACAAAAAATATTATATATGCGCTATCATTTATTGTCGGGTAAAATATAAAAGTATATCATGGGAGATTAACCTAAACTATTTTCGTATCTTTTTGTTGCAAATGATACATGCGATATGGATAACTATGAGAATTAGGTCAAGGAAGCAAATCTAAACGAATTACATACTGAATTAATATTTTGAACAGCCATGAAGAGAGGCACAAAGTGCAAATTTCAGAAAACCATTCATTGAATAGATTATTGCATAAATGGGCTACAAAAAGTTCTCTTTTTCATTCTCTGTCCCTTATTCATTGAGACACCTTCTGTACTAATAGATTTTGCTGTTATATCATGGTAAGAATATTCTGATAAAGATAGTTCTCTCTCATTCTCTATCGGAATTTTTAATGATGCAAATGGAATTTTTAATGAAGCAAATTTCTGTATTATGATGTTAGAAATGCATAATTTACTTTGTAAACAAATTAACACACAAGGCACTGTTCTGCCTGCACCACCCCCTCGCCAAATAAGGGATTTACTATCTAGATACCACCCAATGAATTAGACGTTGATATATCATTGGTGAGTTTTCTTGATGAAAACACATTTATGGAAGTGGTAGTTGGAGCTAGTATCATCACTATGGTTATGAACATAATAAGATTTACCAAGTAATTATATGAATTTGGACAAATAAATAACAGAGACGTTTAGTAATCCTCCTCCGAATATATGAAGTTAAAACTTTGATGTCATACACACAAAAAAATTGACTTTTGTCTATGGGGGTGACGAGTGACCAGCTGGTTCCAAACGGTTACGCTGCTGATCTTTATAGGTTTCACTCTATAAATTCCATATTGTCTTATTCAAACAACTGAACAACTTTAAATGCTTAAGCTTGATATTGTGCTCAGTTTAGTGAGTATACGCCCACTGACACCCAACCTCAGTTTATTTTCATGCTGGCCCCCAGACAGGTTTTAAGAGTATAGATACAGAGTCTTACCTTATATAAGCTAGTCGGATTTCTGGAAAAGAGGTCTGTAAAACAATTTAAGTGGCATTTTTGAGTAAACGTTGGGATTTTTTTTTATATACAAATTATGAAGGTAAATCACTTAATTGTTGATAACATCAGTACCAATCAGTACCAATTTTTTTTTAACATGCACGTGGGTGATGAACATATTTTAATTACATATATAATGCATATGAATAAAGTATGAATATTGTCCAGCAAAATTAACATAACATCATGTCTTTTATGTCATACTTGATGTTATATATAGGTTGGCCTAGATCAATGGCCTGGATGTAATTTATATAGCCCTCGGTCCAGGGACTTAAACATCCTGGGTCATTAGAGTGTTCCAATGTAATCCTAGGATTCACTCATAGATCCTAATATATGTTGGTTCCAAGGTGACCATCTTAAGCCCCATACCCACCAGGCAATCTTTCTGGCGACTGCAGACTGCCCATCCCGAAAGTTGCTGGTAAAGTCGCTGGGTGACTGGAATATCAAGCAAGTTTGATATTTTCTCTGCGGTTTTCCTGGTGATTTTCCCGACGATCCTGTTGTCCGTCGCCAGTCACTGAGAATGCATACCATACCCACAGGGAATCGCCCAGCGACTACAATCACCGGGCGATTGTTCCGACAATTTGTTTCTTGTACAGTCACCCAGCGACGGTAAAACCACCTAGTGGGTATGGCCCTTTAGTGTTATGATAATCTTAAGAAGGGGGTACTGGGCTGGGAAATCAAGGGGGAATCTAGGGGATCTTTGTGACATTGTACTCATCATTGGACCGTGGTTCATCTACTGTTGCTCTTTGTTAACTAACACCAGGTCAATTCCCCTTCTTTGTGTCTGGTATTGGGTCGGCACTACTGAAGATAAAGAGGTAGTGTGGCAGCCCCACCGTCTCATGCTTCCTGCCCCTCATTGTTGTCATCATGCTCATGTCAGCCTGTCCTTCTGTGCTCGTGCCTCATGCCCATATGCCACTTGCCCCTGTGTTTCTGTCATGCCCACCCAATTTATATCTAAGTCCAGCCTTCTAATTTTACCCTGACTTCTGGTTGATTCCAGGCTTCGTGTTATGTGTCTCATGTCTAGGAAGCTAGAACTAGGCCTTAAATTGGCTTATATTAAGCCCAAGAAGTAGAGAATGTTAACACCATGAGTTTCAGATGGGGACTGTTTGATTGTGGTCTAACATGTGCTTTTATAGGTAGGTGCTCTTTGATTATTGGCTAATCGAATCACATGATCGTACTCTTTTGCGACATCACTTCTGGTTTACATGATTTTGTGCAATTAATGTATGGGTACGAGATTATTCAGTGCAAGATGGAAACATTTATTCATTACAATATGACATTAAGACAGTCATTCTATGATTTTACTCATCATTCGTACATTCTTCTGTGTCTTTAAAACTCGAGGATTCATCAAAATAATGATTGTCATAAGATTACATTGGAACGTCTTATTCAGACTCCAAAATCTCATCCAAGCAGTGACCAAGTTACCTTTAGTGACAAGCATTGTCCATTTTGCCATTTTTGCGTCTTGGGTGAATTGAGAAAGGGCTGAGGGAGCAGGTCACGCTTTTTAGTTGGGACATGGATGGTGATAGTGGGTCATCAAAGGAGCCTGCCTGGTCCTGGTCAGTCGGGAGGTAAGAAGGTGATTCATACTGTTAAAATCTGCAGGATGGGGTTAGACCTTCATGCTTTTCTCGTGCCTAGCTGTCCTCTAAGGGGTATCCTGTAATTATCAAGGTTCTACTGGCTCATCGCTAGGCTTTAATTACGTCTACCTTGATGGTGTATTGGGTCGTCTTGCAGGATAGTTAGCTCAGTGATAGAGCGCTTGTCCTCTGATCAAAAGGTCCCAGCTTGACTTTCCAGTCTGGTTTCATACAGGGCTTATGGATTATGGCAAGGCATGCTACATGCATATTATGGTTGGGGTGGTGCTCAACCTAACAAAGGCCAAGGGTGTGTAGGATGAACTATACACAAAAGATTGCACAAAAAAAAAACAGGTTCCTATTCAGATCAATAAGACTAGTGGGTGACCTTGGGAATGATGGTCTCTTGTCTCAACAATCGATAGTAGTATAATACTCCAGGAGTGAGTGGAAAACTGCTATTGTGAAATAATAATATTATGTTTATATCAAATTTTTGGACAAAGAACAAATTAAAATGAAGAAAAATGTGCAAAAATTTGACAGTTTTCTGTTAATAATAGCTACCTGGTTACCATGGCAACCAAAATTCGTAGGTTTCACAATTGCTTAGATGAAAAGCAAAACTGTCTTTGATGGGTTCAATTATTACAAGAAATCTCCAACTCATCTCATTTCATTGAAACTTTTTACTATATTGGAATAACGCAACACTGACTGAATTCCCAAAATTCATTATATTTTTTCACACAGTCATGTTTCCTGCACCTGCCAATAATGTAAAGCAACAGTGCTGGGCTGGGCAGTGCAGGAAACCAGATATGTTATCTGAAAACTGACGTGCTAAATAAAATTGTTTAAAAAAATGAAATAAGAAATAGCAACTGACAGTTAGTATTGTGATGAATGCCTATTCATCCAAATACGTAAAGAGACCAAATAAGAGAAAATAAGGTAATATGACAAAAAGTATATATGTTCGTAAAAGGAACGAAAGTGTAAAGGAACGAATATGTAAAGGAACGAAAGTGTAAAAAGCCCAAGAAAGAGGAACGAATATGTAAAGGAACGAAAGTGTAAAGGAACGAATATGTAAAGGAACGAAACCCGGAAAGATGTAAACCGGAAGTGGTATGTAAACCGGAAACGAGAAATGTAAACCGGAAGTGACGTCAGTTGTAGATCACGTGACCGAAAGCAGCCAATCAGAGCTGACCTCTAGGGTATATAAAGGGGCGGTGAGGCCCGAATAAACAGAGTTCTTTAACAGTTCTCCTTGTGTCCAGACGTGTCTTCTTCCCTTAAACAACTGCCGAGATGAGCCGATACGAGTTAATTAACCAGAAGTTAGAGTAAAACAGTAGAAGTTCGAGATAAATAGGCGAAAGTTAGGATGGGGGCCCGACGGCCCGAGGAACGGGAACGAGGAACGGAGGACCGAGGTAGGGCGCGAAGGCCCGAAACTGTCCCGGATGGGGTCCCGGAAGTGTAGGCGCAGAACGGCACGAAGGACCGGAACACGGAGCGGAGACCCGAAGTCCGCGGGGACGATGGCACGGCTGGCTCGGCCCCACGCTACCAAACAATAGGCGACCGTCGGCCCGACGGCCCCGCAGACCGGAATCCGGGGTGGACCGCCCTGTCGAGGTGAACACCGGCCTGGGAGATAGAGCGAGACGAACCACGACCTCCCCTTACCCCTACCGTAATTTCCCTTCCCCGCAGTCCTCCGTCTGACATCGAGCACCGATTCCCGACCGATTCGCTCAGCCCCCCTCGTGCGCGAGGCACGACTCTAAAAACACATCTCGGTTCTTGGCCCGGATTCCACGTCCGCCCGAGACCCGAACAATCCCCACGTTCCTCTGCTGTAGGAATCGGCAACCCCGACTTACCAGAGAACGTCACAGTATAATAATTAATGGAATCTTCAATTTGCATTTTAGTTCAAGCCTTTCAATAGCGAGTTTAGAGAATTAAATTTGGAATCTAATGGTTTGTCATTCACCTATCTGCAAGCATTATTCAGCAATTTGAACACCGTCAGAAGGCTGACATGAAATTATGGAATATTGGCATTTTGCACAGATTTTTCCAATAAGCCATCTGAGTGCTGAGCGACAATTTTAATTCAGAATGTTAGCTTATTTCTTGCTTAATCTTTTTGTTGTTTTTTTATGTAAAGTTATCCATAATTACTATCTGATAGTTTTTTTTCAAAGGAAAGAATAGAAAATATTGCAATCATAACAGTTTTTGAGGGTAACATATACATGTACTTAGACATGCATGATAATATCCAATTGCGTGCAAGGACAACATAATTGGCGTATTAGGGTTGCTCTCAGGGGTTAATTGTAGTTATTTGGTGCTTTTTTCATGCTTGTGAATATTAATATTTAGGTTAATATTTCGTTAGAGATAAAGGTCAGATGCTATGCTTGCCTTTTTTCTATGAAAAGCTTATCAATATTAGTCCATAGTTCCATCAATTAAGCTTTGAGATAGAAAATATCAGTTTTTAAATATGGTACTTTTCACATATATAAGGTGCATAATAAGCCAAATTTTGTATGTATCCCAAGGATGGTTGGCCAATTTGAAAGATGGAAAATGTTTTAAAACACCTGAAATTCAAGAGACAGTTCCTTAGTATACATTTATCTCTCATAATATATGCCAATAATTCATGATGCTTTTTCTATCGACGTGAAAAACCTTAGAAAAGCTTGACATACCCATTGATTGCTATTTGCCGCAATGATCCATACAATTATGTCATATTTCATGATCAGTGAATTGCCATTTTTAAAAAAATCTTTGACGACTTTTAAACTCCATAGTTATTGGACATAACAATAGCTGAATCACTAGCTCAATCTATCTATGTTGAATTATGAAGTAAGTGGAGGGGTCCTATATACATAAAACATCTTCTGTTGTCTTCTGTTATCAGTTGAGTTGAGAACATGGATAGCCATCATTCTTGTACTGAGTTAACATCCAGTTGCAGGCCCCTGAAGTTGCATGTAATACGGTTTGGTGTATTTGTACTAAAGTCTTTGACTGGCCATATTTCAATTGAAAGACATCAACGTGCTTAGGGGTCGAGGACAAATCCAATTCTAAATCAATTCAGAAAGTATGGTTCTTTGTTGGAAAAAGAATATGACATCGGAAAGATCTAGATATGAGGCTCTAGTTTGTTCTTCCCTTATCAAATAAACCAGACATAGGGAGACAATAACTGTGACCCAACAGGGGCAAAGGATGCTCCAGGTTACTGTTTACAGCCTTTCTATGATGCTCAATTCTAAATCTTCTGTACTTTGACCACCCAAAAATACAAGGGAGACTCAATCACCGACTTTGTTAACCTACCTGTACCTCCTGTGGCCTTCAAGGCCTTTTTTTTTAAAAATTATTTTCTATTTTTATTATCATTATTATTAATGATAACTCTTTACATGCAATTGAAAGTACTACAGGTGAGCCTTTAGAATTTCTGTTAAGTTTCAGCGAGCAATGTTCCCTAGAAATAACACAATACATTGATCTCCGTTTAGAAGGTTATGGCTCACTTTTAGATGAAATCCGCACTGACTCTTGGCCTATTGCAACTGTAGACATTGTGATCAGCAAAAACAGATAGACCAATTGGAACTTTTATTACAGAAGGACGTTTTATCATCGCTTTGCTTACATTTGCCTGTTTGTTCTGACCCTGGTTATCTTATCCTATTGGGAACAGATAAAAGGAAGAATGCTTATAGATGATGTTCTTCTTTATTTGGTCCCTGTTTTTGTCATTTTGCTCTTGGGAATTCCTCACCTTGTTCTTATGTCCCATTGGATTACCGAACGTCTTTGTAGACATTGACTGTTGTTTTAGAATTAAAGGGAGCCAAAAATCCCAAATTATCATGGAAATCCATTCCCTGAGCCTATTTCTGGCCCATGTTAAAATCTAAACCATGAAATATGGTAAAAAATCATTAAAAACATGTTTTTCTTGCTCAAATTGATTAATGTGGATCCACAAAAATAGGGTTTGTTTACAAACAAATGTAAATATTACCATCTCTTGTGGCATTCTACTTCAGTTTGAGCTAGTTTTTACGGCTAATACTTTACCACTTACCTTAATTGGACTCATCTAACACATTTCTATACTAAACTGATTTTTGAAAATGTTGTCAATTTTATTGGTTTTGGCTCCCTTTAAAGATGCAGAGGATCGGCGATATGTATATATCTGTACGGAATAATTTCCTCAATTTGTTTGGATAAGGAACTATCTTGATTCGAACTTTATTTTCTTAAAATACTACATTCAATACTAATCATAAGCTATGGACCATCTGTTTTTATAATTAAACAAACTTGTGAAAGCGGAATCATTCTTTTTAAAACCTCCCCTGCGTGTCTTTGGACTCGTAACCGTAAATTTGTTTTTTTTTTAAAAAAGGATGGGAATTCTTTAAAAAGGCCTAATTTCTCTGCGCCTTCCTGAAGTAAAAAGATGGTGATTGATTGGAAGAGGAATCCTGACGAATGACTATCAGAAGACTCGTAAACTTCTACTGGCACCCAGCACGCCATGTCCGTTGGATGCGGTGTGTGTGGTGGTTTAGCACACTCTGTACGGGCCTTTAAGGCCAACGCTGTCCTTCCTTTTGGCGGTGAAACATAGGAAATTATGTCGGACGCACCTGCGAAGTTCTTTCATGTTTCTGTGTAAGAAGAGTAACCTTTAGTGCTTGCAACTTAAATGGGTCTTGCATTAGCTAGGTGAAACACATTTAAGGAGGAATTTCAGTTTTATTATCTTATTTCATGAAAACGCAGAGAGTAGAAGGACGATCTCTTTTCTGAGAGAAAACTAGATTTCAATAAGATGAGACTCCCGATAAGCCTTTATGACAGTCCTGACAGTTCCCTTTGCGTTGTATTCAGCTTCATCAAAATCTTCACAAAATTATGAACACTTAATATTCTAAGTTATGGGTTACAGTTTATTTTCTGAAACTGCCCTAATTGTGTTTCTCATTATCGTAACTATCCTCATGATAGCAATCGTAATGTGTGAACCATGTGTTGCAATATTTGCCTTCCTTCTGAAAGAATCAGAATATAGGCGGCTATTCAAAATAGCATACAGTTAAAAACAACTTAAAGAACTATTGCAATCCACGCTAATGTAAGGCTAATCATTAACTAATTTTTCAATTCTTTTTGTGGATTGCATATGCATCTAATCATGTAGTTCAGAAAAAATACAACGTTAGGAGTATCTGGAAAACGGAGCGATATAGCTCTGTTTACATATATATACTGTTAATTAATATCACTGACAACGTCCTCACCTAATAGAATAGGCCCTGCGCCACCAGTAATTTTTCGAATGAATTAGGGTCACCTCGTCGGAAGGGAGAGCCGTCGTCAGAAAGAAATTGCAAAAAATAAATCAAATGTGTCAGAAAATCTCTGGCTTTGACCCTAGTACCTAAGGGCAATTTCAACCTAAGGGCAATTTCAAGACAGGCTTACAGCAAGTACCTTTATCTGAAAGACATTTTTTCGGGGTTGCCATAACACTTAGGTTAACTCTCGAGACTATCAAGGATGACCTTATGTGTAAAGTTCGCTGACTAATAATAATTGGTGGAAATTCTCCAAATCTGCCAAGGACTTTCATACATCTATCACATTGCCTTGGTCGGAAACTAGGCCACATGCAGTGTTGAGATTGTCATTGTGTTATTCTATTCTCAATGGTTCACAGCGGATTCCAAACGAAGAAATGCTTTTTGGATCGCTGGCTGAGAGCATCCTTTCGATGCAAAAGCCTTGCCAGCGGATTTCTAGTGTCGACATTGTCGTAGGCAATGGTTTTACAGTCTTCACTCGTTTAACTTGGTGTATAGGATAGGAACGATACCTGATAGAGAACAATGTGGTAGATTGTTGGCTATTTGGTAAAATACAGAATGATGTAATAATTATATTCTGTTTGTAACATTAACCTTGTACCGACCTCTGAATCTCTGCAAAAATAGTTAGAAAGGATGTCGGTATTCCAGGGTGGAAGATTGAATATCAAAAAGAACCGTTTTATCCATCCACACAGGAGATTAGAATATCCTTCATTTGAGTGGTCTTTTTGGTGTATGTCATGTATGCATGCATGCATGTTTTTATGTATGTAGCCTATGTTTGTATGTATGCTGAAAGCCAATTGTGCACCGTTACAAAAAAAAGAGAAAAGAATAGTCAATTCAACTACGGACCCAAGTATTATTACTTCTTCTATTTACCTTACGAGCACCTCGCTGCATTCGGTAACAGTATTGGGTGTATCTCAGCAGGACCTGCCACCGCTACGTATTGGGAGGCGTGACGTCAGCCACGACCATTAAGACTAGCAGAGAGCGTGTGGGGCGACTGATACTGGGGGAAGGTACGGTGCATGTCAGTTAGACACGACGAGGGATCCCCTCTGTGGTATCAGCTACCTACCCATTAGCCTGCATTAACAGCTACAAAGGTTATTTGCACCATCAAACACCAGTCACGTATGATTCAGATTATCTGTCAAAAAAGAATAAAGGTAAGCAATACCCAGGTAGGGAAAGGAGATACTTGATTATACGCAATTTTAGCTATCGAGATTCGGTCACGCATAGTTCATGTAAAGGCCCGCTTCTATGACTGTGTCTGCAAGCGCAAGAGCAAACTCAACGTACTGAAGTACACACAACAAATAGTACAACAAATAGCGGATTGAATGATTTTTTTTAATGTTTTGGTAACAGGGGAAGGTGAGAGATGGGGGGATTCTTGGTAACGCATAATATCAACGTGGGTTCGAGTTGTGGAGTTATTGAAGCACATTTTACGATTGAGTTGTGTTTGAGTTTGCATTTGAATTGTCACCTGTTAGTACATGGACGTCCCGCTATAAAATAAGTTGAGCAAATGTATCATTTATGAGGATTAACCAGTAGGGATTCTCTCCTAGTTAGGGTTTAGTAGAGGACACCTTTGCGACCATAATTATGTGACCTTTACTTTACGTTTCGATTTTACTGAAATACCGTTTGTACTTGTACCCATTTTAAGGACCTCTGCAACATAGAGGTTCATATTGAAAAGAAGACAAAAGAAGGGGTTCCTCTTGACATGGAGACATCCATTAGATAAATGATATTACATTCTATCGCATAATGCACCACCTGGATGTATTATACTGTTGGACTGGTAATTGTGACTGAGAGACTAATGGGTTTCTACAAATCCATTCATAGAGGGATTAATGTTTCTGAGTAAACTTCTTTTTGCGTGGGTGTTTTAAGTGGAAGGGAACGCTGTCTTCGTCTCAGGTGATGTGACTGGTTGAATAAGTAGAACTCAACAAATTTAAAATTCTTCACAGGTATCTTGAGGCGTCTCATTCTCTTTCTGTTCAGATGTGCATATATAAATTGTGTGACTGTAAGACGACAATGCCTTTCATTGAATTTGGCCAGCATATTCTTGTCTACAATACTTTCATGTTTGTTTTCCCAATCCTGAAACACATCAATGCTGCGAAATATTTTGACGTATAATGCAATTTCATATAGAGGGTGACAAAGGTCTACTGTATTTACGATAAATATCATGATATAACAACTCTGCAATGAAAGCAATCGAGAAGAGTAGACAGACGACCATATTTTAATCAGACCAATAGATATTCCTCTTGTATAATTATGTTATTCCCCGAATTTGATGGACTCAACGTCTGGAAACTCTTAGAAACGTTTCAAGGCTAGAGAAGAGGGACATTAATGTGTTTTTTATGTTTACAATATTGTATAACAGGGGCGTAACGGGATTCCAGGTAAATTTTAGGGGGTTTCGACCTATACTTTTGACAAGCTTTCTTATATTTTACTTATATTGTGTGAAATCAAAGGGGGTTCCAGAAACTCAGGATACCGTATAAAGGTAATACCATGAATATACCTACTATACATTGGATACTCCGGGCCCATAAGTAAATTATTGTTGCCAAATAGGACAATGTCTTTAAGTTTCATGCTCTATCGCCTCTCTCACCACCTAGGTGCTTTGAATGGGAAATATGTACAAACAAGGGAAACTCAACAATTCTAGGTGCTATTATCATGATGTACTGTTCATTGCCCTCGTCAATGAAAACGACTATTTTGGCTTACTATTCATAGACATTGGACGGGTAGGCAGGCAATCCGATTGTGGGTTCGAGCGACATAGTACAAGAAGCCATTGCCAAGGGGAAACTAGACCTACCTTCACCCACGCAGCTGCCGGGAATTGCCTACATAGTTTGTCACTGTGTGGCATGACGCTTTGCCGATAGGCCCCCATGTGGGATTTGCATGTTGTTATCGGCACAACATGTCACTTCGTTGGTAGAGGAAGGCCTACTACATGTCACCCGAATTGATTGATACGGAGGGCGCTGATTACTATCTGGTTCCTGGGGAGTGGCGTCTACTCGCCAGTCTCACGGCAGTGTAATCAACAGGATCACGGCAGTCTGCGCCTCGCAGCAACTGTCACCTTTAAGGGATGCTTTTACTCACCTAGATAGGCGCCTTGATAGGTGCCATATGCATCTCAGCACCAAGTTGTTGAGTGAGCTATTCGAAGTTAATACCATCAGTACAAATCGTGTTCAAGAACATATTGACATGTTCATATAAAAAGAAATTATCATTATGATAATATATTTGTTTATCTGCTAAAAGGAAACGAATTACTTGAAAATTGAATGTGGGCTCTGCGTACATCTATGACATTAAACATGTAGAAGTTCAACATTATGTCCAAGTGAGGTCCGTGTACTTAAAACAAAGAGATCTTGCTCAATGCAGTGTGAATAAAGAGTGACTGTCATGCATATATATTTTTGTCAGCCACGGAAAACAACTGATGAAAGTCTAATGAGACCAAAACGTCGTATCAATTTTCAAATAAGTTTTACGTTCTTCCACAGACAGTTTTCGGTTTTGATATGCAATCCCCAAAACAAAAGGTTAATAAAAAAGTTTTCCTCAGTTTCTTTTTTCTATCAAAGTGATCTTTCAACACAACACATTGATAATAAACTGTCCCTTGTTCTTCATCTTGAGTAATAGTCAGTTATGTTTCGCAGCCTCCTTATGGCAAACAAGTTATACGCCAAGTTTCATGTCAAATACCTCTCAATGATAGAATGATTGAAAAACTGTACAAAATGTCAGAATTTCATAATGCACTCTTCCTATAAACATTAGTGTAATCATTGTTACCTCTCTTATATTTTTTTTATGGATTTCCATAATTGCACTGGTGCCCTTTTGTTTGTACCTCGTCATAGCATTTGGACCCGAAGATGAACCCACATTTAAACGTCGAATATTTACAAGTAGTCCCTCACACAGACTGAACGTTTTTAAACGATCGATGGTCTGCTGGCTGGCGCAGATGCACCAAGCTTAAGGTTGCTAAAACTCGACATTTACTGTAGTCCATAATAAAAGTGACATTCAAAATACATTTACCGTTAGCTAGGACGAGATTAACTATTACATTTGTACTGCAAGCTGTCATTCTTGCACACAACTGCATTATCCTACAAAGTCCACCATGTGCAGAAAGCTGTCGCTGGTCCATAAAAGACCGTTTAAGGCCGGTTGATATATTGGCCATATGAGTGGTGTCGTTAGGTGGCTCCTATCCCACCAAAGGTATGGCATTACACACAGTCTCCTTACAATGGCCTGCGGCTGACGTCCTGGGCCGGCTGAATGGCCGCGTCAAAACCACCGCTTTGGAAACTGCACGTTGGCTGTCGGATAAAAGGCAGTGGCCATTACCATCAACAGCCTTTTCCAAGTCTTACAAAAGACCGCGGTGCCAAATAATCATTTGGGCTTAAATAAGCCGGTGCTAAACATGTCATTAAGTGCCCATACTCGTGGGCTTTTTATCAAATAATAGAATATTGAGGACAAGAATCGTGGGAGGTGAGAGGGAGTTTATGACAGAATTCCACCAGCAGATTTTACACATATTTTCTGGAAGTGTGTCAGCCTTCATACTCTTCCTCGGGGATAATACCTCTGTATTTTTGTATTTCACAAACGTAGACAATATTTCATATTCGTCAGTAGTTTGTTTATCATATCATATGATCGTCATTCGACAAAATATATGTAGCGGTCTCAGCCTGTACGGGATATTCATGCAATAGGACACGCTATGAACAGTGCCTGTCCAGAATCCAGGAATGCTGAGAGACCTGATTAGTTTCTCATTCAAATTTAAATTTCGCATTGTACAGAGTTCCACAGGGGAGAGGACAGAGACTGCTTGAATGTCATTCTCCGCTTTAAATGTACATTAATGGTTAAGTCCATTTTTGCAAGGAACAGCATTTTCCTGAAGCTACTGTCTTCTTCTAGTAGACGTATTAGGTTTCATAATACTTTTCGTTTTATAATTCTGTCTTATTAGATCATAGAGGTAGACACTTTGGGACAAAGATTAGGTAGCTTGGCTCACTAGCCCTACAATCTGCGATTCCATTCTCTGTGATACACTTAACTAAGACAAGAGGATGTTCTAAACTTGATCAAAACTTATTTTTATCTTAGAAGAGACTGTCTAATTAAATCACCTTTTTGTTTTTGACGATTTCTCCTGCATTAGCAGGTGTCACCATTGTATTCCGTTCCATTGGATAATCTGAATACTACTCCAGGCTGCGGTATTTAAGAATTACTTCACTGGAATGCTCAACCCCTCGATTTAATAGTCAACCGCTTTACTTATAATATAGTTCATCTTGAGTTAATTTGAGTTAAAAATGTATAAATTTTTCTGGGCCGCTTGTGCTATCCCTGCCAAGCAATTGGTGGCAATGATATAACATTGCAGTTATATTATCTGTTTTTCTTTTATTCTTGGATTTGGGATCCCCTCAGGGCCTTATCTCCGCCATTTTCTTTGGCACTGTTAGGCTAGGGGCGGAGAAGGCAGGAAACACTTATATATAATGGTGAAAAAGATAACGTCAACAATTATATTCTTGTATATAAAATGAAGGCCATGTCTGTACAAGAAGATATAGCATTCTTGGATTAGTCAGGATGTAGAAAAAAGGGATCCTTGACCATTTTGTCTATGGGGTTGTATTCACCAACTTTCATACCTTACAGCAGTGCCACCTTTGTCAAGTGCCCGGATTACCGAATCCGAGACGGTTACATTATGATATAGCAGTTCCGGTTCCTATTGCCACAGAATATCTCACTAAGACCACACACTGCCATATTGATAGTGCCATTATTGTGACACGAATCCATTATATCATACTGAACTTTTAGATGCATGTCTCTGTTGCTCGTAGGTAGATTCAGTGGAGGGAATTTCCGGGACGAGGAAGTTTTGCTATAGACAACCTCCGCACCAGCATTCACAACCTCCCGGTCCGTAGGGCGATATGTTACATGCAGGTAAGAACGTTATATAGCATAACCTCCATCTCTAAGTTGGTTTACAAGCCCAAAACGTAACAAAAAACGTTATATATTGTTTATATCATATTCACACAATTATGATTGTGTTTATATCAGTACATGTTCAAGTCAGGGCTTGACCATCTGCCCAACAGCTGCCCTAAATAGAGTAGTGGTCAACATCTGGCTCAGTGAATCCAAAGGTCTTTGGTTCGATTCCGGGCTGATTAAAAAAAACACAAAATACTTTTCATAAACTTGGACTTCATGCACATAATTCAAATACTCAAATTATTTCTCAAATAACCTCCGGAGGTTTATTAGCTGAACCTCCGCTGTAGGTTTACCAAATAAATATAGTATATGAACATGAAACTATATGAGAACATTCTTCATTTGTGAAATCTGCACATCCCCCTCAAATTAACGGTTATATGACAACTACGGAGGAACACACCACATGTGCACGATATGATATTTCCTCGGATAGGTGCATAAGCTCTCGTATTTCAACTATACCCAAGTTGTTCTTATTTTTGCAGCTGATATCATTATACTTAGCATTATCAATTATAATCCATTGGATCCCTAGCAGCTGTCAAAACTTCCTCAGGCAACCACATGCTGTAATGAAGGTTGACATAGGCATGTATTTTTTGGTCATTTTTTAATCCCCTTGCAATTGCTCTTAATACATGTCTCCTTGACTGTGCACGCCTATATGTATTGCAGTACATGATTGTCTCTGACAGTGCAGTGTACCGTCATAGACATCATACAACTCTCCCTTTCTCAAGTAAGATAGAATTGGCAGGAGGTTTGTTAAACATCGTCTTCTGTCAAGATGACATAGGGTAAAGGGGACTATAAAGAGCCCAAACTCATACATTGGGCAGAGTCTACAGAGTCTCCGGGTTCTGATTGGTCTGGCTAATGCCAACAATGTGCTGAGCTCGGGACTCAGCTTTGTAAGGTCAATCAGGGGCTTGCTGTACTTTCTACTGGCATGATGACCTTCATCAAATTTTATAGGCATTTAGCACAATAATCTTTCATTCATCTACACGAAAAACTTACTTTGTAAGATGTAGCTCTAGATTAAAAAAAAATCTTTATATCATGATTTCATTTTCTAAAGTAAAGTAAATGGGTGTGTGACACATTACACTACAAGGTTAACTTAATTTATCCATCACATTCAATTATGATTAATGTATCACCGCTTGTTCAGGTCTACCCGCCACTGTTCTGCTCCTGAACATTGTCGTGTCTGTTTGAGGTGTGTGCATATGTGTGTGAGTGTGTGTGTCCACATTGTGTGCCGCAAGGAGGATGAATAGAATTCAATTATCTGTGCTGACTTTGAATATCTAGATTTTAACACTTAGCATATAATGCCATTGATCTAAGCCTCTCTGTCGAACCGTGGCCCATTCTAATCAATTCACTTGTTGTCTCTCTCACTCCAAACAGTGGTATTTGTACTTCAAGGCAATTTAGCACAAGAGGCCAAATATTCATAAGCTGAACGGTCCATAGGCTATTTGTATTCATCAAGTTTGCACTAACTGAGTTTTTAAGATTAAATATCGATCGCCTTGGTTTTAATTTCATTGCTTTTTAGTTTTGTATGTATATATCACAGCACATCACTGGTAAATCTTCCACTGTTCTTCGGCTAATCAAATCCACTAGTTCTCAGCTTTCTAATAAGTCCCTCTTTCAAAAGCTTATCTTCATAATCTTGAAAGAAGAAGTGGCGGAAGCCTTCCATCAAATACTTCATTGTCCAGTGCTTTGGACTCCGATAGACAGAGCAAAAAAAGGAGAAGAATCTAGTCTGGTTCCACGTTCTACCGACGTCCCACCCACCGTTTCTAAAGTTAGAAAAAGATAATACTTTATAGGCAATCAAACAAAAATAATAGAACTTTATTTGTATGTTGTATGTAGCATTCTCTCCTTACATGGTATGTTATATTTGAAGGACCTAAAGTTGTCATATTATGGAAGAATTGCTGATTTCAGTTTATTTAAACGCTACTGAAGAGCTCTTATTTTCATTCTGACATATGAGAGTCCTTCCCAAAGAAACTTCGCCAGAGAAGGAGATAACAGTCATTCAGAGAATCTCAGTATTTATTTTAGGATAAACCTAACATAAATGTAAATAAACAGCGAGCGGCTATAGCAAAAATGTGATAGTAATGGTATGTTGGAAACATTATATCAACTTTTTACTACGTAATTGTAACTTTCTAATATCACTGCTGTCGAGAAAGCTGATCCATGAAACACACCATGTTTCTTATTGTACTGTTTCTGGTCTTGCACCATGTGGAGGACTTTAGACAACAAGGTTTTGTGATAATCATCAGTTTGGGGGAAAATCCGAACAAATAGGAGCGGCCTCTGATCATCGATGAAGGAACGTTTCATTTTCCTGGGACACAGACCATGCTCTTATCTTAATGACAGTACAAAATTAATGACAATTACGTGGGTAAAAACATTTTTTGCCAATTTCCTACACAAACCCATTTAACATTTCTGCCTGCCCTATTATACCTCACTGGGTTGCAAGTTGCTTTGAAAGTGGGGGCGTACCTTCTCTGTGTAGAGACATCTTCATTCAGATGAACAGTTCCCTCAAGGTTTGTTACGCTAGCCTTGTGACTGAATTATGCTTGTTGTCAGTCCATTAGACCACAGTGTAGGTCAATCTTACTGAGTAGTATTGGGCTCGCATTCCACAAACTAAAAATGTACTAATGATTTACCGCTGGTATACTTTCGCCTGTGTCGATATATAATCAACAGTATTGGCGATAAAATTTAGCAACATGCTAGTAAATATTTCCTGCCGATTATATATTAGTTGCTGATGTTGCACGTTCGGCAGCAGATATTGCAATTTTGGCACACTTTCGGCGCCAAAGGTGTGCTGAAAATGCCAGATTGCCTGCTGAAAATTGATGACCCCAATACTGAACGTTACTATGGAGATGTGCAATATTGGCAATAAGTAATTTTGGTATGTGGAATACGGGATTTAGTAAACAGATATCATACATACCATATTTTCTCTATCAATTCCGTATTAAGAGAAAGGTCAGTAAATGGCACAGTCAAAATGACCTTTTCACCATCAGATTAGGACATGTATAACTAACATTCAAACCATAATTCTGTTCAGTGTGTTCGATAATTATTCTATTAGATGGTTTCACATTAAATGAGAAAGATCTAAATGAATTTAATTTCATAAAAGGGTATTTACATTTTGATTAGTTTTTGTCACCTGTTAATGTAATGTATCTATTGTCAATAGAACGTGGTATAAAATGTGAAAATATGACACAACTCTTGCATTCCAATGAATCTAATATTCGTAAGAGATTTATGGTGCACTTAAACACGATTAGGTCTGCTCCTCCCTTGAATATATCTTTGATACATAAGACGTTTTGATCAGTGTCTTATAACAATTTGAGATGATTATCAATAAACCTTATGAGATTACATTTTCTTTCAACGGATATAGTTTGTATTATTAGATTTTAATATCACTTGGAATCACACAGACTATAGGCCTATATATCAGTGTATTGTAAGATCCAAATATAACATTGGCAATTACTTGATCCAAATGAGGATGGTTTGATTGACGAATTCCAAGCTCTGGAAAGAGGGCGCTGACATCCACACCTGTTCATTAACTAATGCAAAAGAAAAGGTCACTGTGGAACGGTTTGATCAATTAGGTATCGTATTACACCTTGGCTAGGGTCAAATGAACAGCCTGGCTATTAATTACCGTCATAAAGTTCAACTTATTGGTATTGCGGATGCGCTTGCGATAAATATTCTTGATAATTAACTAAAGGCTCAACAGTCGTCGTTGGATACTAATTCTATCATACATGTATAGATAAGTTTCGTTAACCTGCAATTTAGAGAAATGTTACATGTAAGTCATCTACATACTTATAAATGTACCTCTTATATGTTATATTGGTGGATAAACACAAAGGAAATTGCGATTTTTGGATTCCAAAACACTATGAGAGAGACATCTTGCCAAATCTAAAGATCATGACAAGGCTCATATCCCTAATTGCGTGTAGAATTATTAGATGACTCTGTGCACATTTCAAAATGGTGTTCTATCCCATGATGTCCCTTATTTTGTTAATAATACATGCAGCAAATCACACCAGGGCTAAATGGATGGATAATACAATACCTCTTTATTTTCTTGTTTTATGCGAAACATGCTGAAGGATTTAGTTTTAATTGAACTCGAATAAAACCTAGAAGATCCAGCAGTCTAGCTTTTTCCCCTACACTTGAGGTATCACCCATCCCTTAAGGCATGGCGCATTTAATCATCATTAGGTCTGCGTCCTTTTCTTTCTATGACTAAAACTGAGAAATTGACAATTGAAAATAGATAAGCAGATGGAAATAAATGAGTATTTCATATTTAACCCTTTCAGTTACAACAACAGGGCCGTATTCGCCTAACATGTGGGTGTTGTAGAAGAAAACACCATTATTGAAAAGGATTTAATGGTTCAAACTTAATTCGGCAGAATTATGTTTTACAATGAATGGGCACCAATAAGATTCGATGAAAGTGTCTCCATTTAACGAAAGGGTTTTGATGAGAATTTTTACGGGTTTGTTCTACAACAACCCTATCGAAAGCTATTGAAAATAATTACTTGGATCCCCCTTCATGATAATATCATTAAACCCAAATTCTAGCAGCATTGGTTCCACCATAAACATTTCAAACCGTTTTGGAGACTTTTCTTAAATTCGCATTAAACTTTTGGGTGGTCATTCCTAAATCTTTTGAAAGACTACCATGAGACAAAAGTAATATTACTGGCCATATGACAACTATCTAGACATTCAAATATGGTTCAAACCCCCGTAAGAAAATCTCAGAGGGACGCCGCATATTTCATAATACAGGTGATAAAAACACAATGCAGATGATATTGCTTTTGGTAACTTGTTGCAATGTATATATAGGTACAAGTCAAGATTCCAAAACCCATGATTATAGTCCGAAAAAACACTATTCTAATAACCAGGACATTTTGCCACCCAGTATCTGTACAGCTACTTCTTGAGAGGCTCCGGAAATAATGTCAGTGAGGTCATTGTGGAAGGATTGTAGGGGTACTAGACCAGACTACGGCCATTTAAATCTTTGATTAGATGGTGACTGAGCGGAAGTTGGTAGCAAAGTGCTTAAAAAAGCCTATTGTTTAAATCCAAAGTTTGCAGGTGCCACATTCCCACATGTGGATATAATAATAGTCTTCATTCATACGATGTGGTTGAATCTACTGAAATGCTCAACTGATTGTTACACAACATAATTTTTTTGACCTAATGGTCGTTAGAATTTCTTCATTGGTGAGCTTTATTATGTTAATTTTGTTCGATTGTGGTTCAGATTAGATTTTATCGGCCATGTTACATGACAGTGAGCTAAATCTTGTTAACTTCAAGTCTTGCTTATTAAGCTTAGATAAGAGGAAGTCTTTATTCACGAACGATAGGTATATCCAACATCCAATCTGGGTCAGAAATAAAATGGTCAGCTTGGATACAATATTATTGTCTTGCACACTAACTCTCCACTGCAACACAGGTTCCTTGGTGCACATCCAGCAGTGGTCCTATCCAAATTAAGTCCTACGGGCTATCCTTGCAGTATTAATGTAACAAGATGAAGGTACTACTCCCAGCAGAGTGAGCGTGAGCCCCATTGGTCCAGTAGGATGGGCCAATCTGTTTTACTTATGTCCTATGACAATAGAAATAGATTAAAAGGTGGGGTATGTGACTTATCCCATGCAAGCGCTCATCAGCCCTTCGTCATCTCTAGTGCTTCCTGATGGAATATAGAATGTATGTCCATGCTGATTTTGAGGAATTGATCTTTTAGAAATAGTTATAATCAAACGGCAATTCAGAAACCTCACTGAAGAGATAATGCTACGAAATCCTTTCATACTTAAACTGTGATATAATGCCATTAACACATGATTATATTTCCTCCCATTTTCTTTGACCAGACGTGGCAGTGGGCGTGCCTAATGGACCCCATCCCTTACTAAGCCATCCCCAGTCTCTGTGAGGCTTCTCCTACTGACCTTCATGCAGCTTCCGTTAAGTGTCGTCACTCTTACAACCTCATGACACGCTCATCCTGGGATCATCCTGGACCCAGGGTGGCCGGTCAACCTCACCTGACCCAGGGTTACTACCTTTTACTGCACTTAGATACACGTCAACCTTAATACTCGCAACTCAAGGCTCGTTGATTCGGAATCTGAACATTGCTTGACTATTGCTTATATACAGTTGACAGGTCTGCTGTAATCTAAATGCATGAGTTACTGCAGACATTTGCAACTGACCTTATAGAGCAAAAGGGGGAACCCATTGACTAATGCGACGGAAATTCTGGATTAATTAGAGATTGCTGGCGACAAATATCAAACATTTTTAGATAATTTTCCAAGCAATTGGCTTTTTTTTAAGGTTTCCAATTAGGTCACTCAATAGGAACACATGTTGTGCTCGTTTTCTACCCGTCATGATAATTTTCAACCAGTTCAGCCCTATATTCTAAAAGGTCTCTGGGATTCATCCCAAAATGACTAACTCGTCCCTATTCCACATTTGCAATGGAAAAAACCTAAATATATATCCCTCTGTAGGTCTCGTACCCAGGTGACTTAAGCCTATAGGCCCTTTTACACTATTGCGACTTGGGCTGCGATACGGCTGCGACTTACCCATATCGCAGGCAAGTCGCAAACCACTGCGATATGTGAAATGTCGCTTGTGTGTAAACGGGATGTCGCAGTGCCTTGCGACATGGTCACGGAGCGATAAAGATTTTTTATCGCATCGAAAATGTCGCGGGTCACATCGCACAGAGCGACATTTATTACGCATGTTTAATAATGTCGCATGATCAGCTAGCGATACCGGCCAAGTGACCCTGCGACATACGT
This sequence comes from Lepidonotus clava, assembly GCA_936440205.1. NCBI lineage: Eukaryota > Metazoa > Annelida > Polychaeta > Phyllodocida > Polynoidae > Lepidonotus > Lepidonotus clava. Next base: position 31,655,416 of record OW387135.1, read on the forward strand.
TTCAATGTCGCTAGTAATTGACATCGCAATAGTGTAAATGCCTTGCAGCAAGCTCCGACATTGAGGCCAAGCGACATTTCGCAACTGACCAATCAGCGAGCAGGACGGAGTCACGTGATTTTCACTTGGCCGTACTGAAGCACCGGCGTCTGAAGTTTACGATTTTGGTCTCTGACGAATCGAAATGCCGGGTAAAAAATACAAATGGACCGTTGCTGAAGAAGATCTACTTATCGATCGATATGAGGCGGCAAGGTATATGTATGATATGACCGATAAAGATTACATGAGCGGGCCGAAGAAGACATCTTTCTTGAACGCCTTGTCTGCCGAACTCAAAATACCAAGTAAGTTCCCCATTATCGCCCACGAGTGTCAATTCTAAGTGCTTAAGAAAACATTGTACGCGACAAAGTTAATCGATATTAAAGTATAACGCACGGACAGTAATACAGTTAACACTGTCAATATTAACATAGAATGATCGTAGACTCGTTGTTCTTTCAATTGTCGAAAGATATGAAACGAAACATGTCAAGCTTAAGGCTTGATAGGTTGAAATATTTGATGCATTCTTGTAGTTCAAAACTAACGATTGACATAAAACATTTAGCAGATCTGTTTGTATATCGGCTATATGGATATATAATAATAGTACAATTCTGAAAAAATTATGTTTTGCAGTTGCTCAAATCGAGAAAAGGTGGAGGAGTTTCAGGACGAATCATGGTCGTGTTATGAACCCAGGAAAAAGTGGCAGTGCAGCTAAACCCGTATCCAAAAGGAAAGAACAATTGCAGCGTCGAGTTCATCAATCGACATATAAAGAGGAGGAAAACAAGATCAAGTTTACCTGACGAGGACCAGGAATCGGAGGAAGAGGTATTTGTAACATGCGATATAACGTTGATTAATTGAGATGAGTTAAAAAAAGAAATATAAATTATATAAAGACAACTTTGTGATCGAAGCATGAGCAGCTATTTCACTGTATGATAATGTGGATTTGAAGTGTCAATATGAAACAAAGATATAAGAAAGATGACGCGATCATATAAAAAAGAAGTGATAATTGATCGTTTAAGTACTATACCAAGTTAAATAACCTCGTCGCATATTACGTCAACTTTTGATGTCGCATCGGGTAATTCTACAAAATGCTATTTATTTCTAAAACTAGGAGGACGTGGAAGACGAATCGCAAGCTGTCAGTGATGGGGAGGAGGAGGAACAAGTGAAAGAGGCTGACGATGAACATACACAACTTGTAGAGGAACTCCACACGCCACAAAACAGTGAAAAAGATGAGGGTGAAGAACAAGAGGAGGAAATAGGAGAAGGGATGTCATCTAAACAAAACTCAGACGGAGAAGGTGAACAATCCCATGCGGAAAGTGATGAAGAAGTATCTCATCAAGATGTCGCATCTGTCGAGGATGGTGAAGAAAAAAATGACTCTGACATCGTGGGTGAAGATGAGGACAGTACTCAAGTTAACGAGTCGACACAGTCACCTGATAACGTAGAGAAAGACGAAGAGGTATCAGAAACGGAGGATGTGACAGAGGATCCTAAAGACGACAAAACTAACAAAGTAAAGTCGCAGGAAAAGGAAGAAGATGTGGCGAGCACAAGTTCTGATAATAAAAGGAAACTGGAGGTATGGGAGGAAGATCTTCTGCCTGTGAAGAAAGTAAGCAAAGTTAAGAGCGACAAAAAACCAGAAATAAAGAAGGAACAACCCTCCACAAGTGATCGCAAGGATAATGAGAATAAAAATAACTCAGGTGCTAAATCTGACGACATTCATGAAGAGGAACCAAGGTCTCCAACTCCTCCACCTCCAAAGTCAGACGAGAAAGTAACTTCTAGGCCAAATACACCCACTAGCGATGACAAAAAAGTGAAAGGAAAAGGGAAGAAGAAAACAAATGAAAATAAAAATGCGAAAGACTTGGATGAAGGTAAAAAAACGGAAAAGCCTGTAGGAAGTGGATCCAAAACATCGCAGCATAAACCAAATGCTTCCAAATCGAAGAAAGCCTTGAAAACTCTAAAAGACTTTAAGGCCTTGGTAGGTGAAGACGACGTGGAAGAACCAACTGAACCTGTAAAGACAACAGGTATCGTAAGGAAACCACCACCACCATTGGACCCTACCGCAAAGAAGGACAAAGGAGGTGGTAAAAGTACTAAAAAAGCACAGGCAAAAGCTGCGATACCCCCAAAGCGCCTAGAAATTCAGATTCCTCCTAAGATTGCGACAAAGAAGAAAACTCCGACCAAAGACGTTAATGAGGATCGACTGGTTAACTTGGAGAAAGCCTCTGACCGTCGTTTCTCTGTCGTCGAGAAGATGGCGGAATCGTGGAGCGACATGGGAAAAAATCTTGCGACAAGAACATCCCAATCAACATCAGACACATCTACCACATCTAAAAATGTCCCTGGCAGCGACTTTACTGATGAGGAAAAATTCTGGTCTGGCCTCCTGGTAACAAGACTTCGACGCATCAAAGACAGACATCTGAAAGACGATGTGATGATGCGATGTGAACAAATAATCAACGACGCCATCCGCGAGAAGAAGAAGAAAGACATGGCTGTTGGCGCAGATGCAGCACCTACAGTAGCTGGTCCCCTCATCAAGCCATCACAACAGGATGCAAATGCTATATCGCAACATGCTGCAAATAGACAGATCTCTTCCTCATCTTCAGCCCCGCAACCTGGAGGATCTGCAGCTGGACCCATGACTTCGTTACTGGTCACACCGCCGCGACAAGGGCAAGGACTACCTCAATATACTACGATGAACACTGTCTCAAGCAACAGCATTCCCCAAAATGTACAGCAGCAACTGACATGTTCATCAAACATGGTCCCAAACCCTTACGGACATGCGATGGGAAGCAGTAATCAGGCATGGATACCTGGTTCTCCATCTTTGCCTCAGGCTCAAGTATATTGTCACAACTATTATGGTTACACCAACCCACAGAGTAACCAGGAAGGACCTGGAGGACATAACCAGTAATTTATCGTGCGACTTAACAGGAAGCAAGACTTGAAAATTATATTTGTTAATGTTATGGAAGTTCAATTTGTAATTCATTTTTAAGCATACAACATGCAGAAACTCAGGGTGCGATAATCTATAGATTTGCACATTGTCGTTGAGACAAAATTGTTCTTTTTTTTTCATCATTCCATATTGTTTTTAGATAATCAAGGAGTGTGTTCTCTTTATGTGGATCTGCGTGTCAGAAATGATGTTGAAAAGGTATATAGCATATTCATTTATATTTTAAAATAATTATGGAAGCATAGGCAAACTAAATTCTGAAACATTTATTTACGAATAGTAATATATCAGCAAGTGTAAGGAAGCCGATATCGTGAGAGATAACAGTTGGTTGAAAGAAACAAAAAAAAAAGACGTTATCATAAGTTTTTTTCAAAGCTAATGAAGCTTTTTTAAGTTAATACTTTACTGTATGGAAAGTCCATCCGTTTGGGAACAATATCGCAAAGTAATTTTTATATATTCAAGTTCATGTTATCATTAAAGTTCATAATATACACCATTGTTTTGTCCTCATTTATTTTGTCCGGATTATATTTTAAGGAACCATCAAGGTAATTAAACAAGAAAATAATATTAATTATAATAATAGAAAACAATTCGACTGCTCATATCACAACTATTCCTAGTATTTCACGGAAATAGATGATCCGATTTCAAATATTAAGGTGTTGTAAAAATCAAACCACTTTTGTATCTCAAGCTCTTATATCCGTCTTACCGTTCAGAGAAACCAAATTAAGATGTCGGTATACCAATTCCTTAGCATATCTTAACGTCCAATCGCAGTGAATTGCCATGGTACAGAGCCTGCCTCCGTCATGAAGTAGTCGCGGCAAACAGACCTGTTCAGTTTTGACTGAATTGCCGGGTTCTTGGTAGGATCACGTCGCATGCGATCCATCTGACCTCCGGATCGCCACTCCCCGGGGACGATATCGAAGTCAGCTGTTTCCCTGTCGATAGATCCAGGACTCAGGTAGTTCTTTCCACATCTGCGACGCAGCATGTTGTGGAGGCAGACGCACGCCATGCATATCGAGGTGGTGGTGTTCGGACCAAGTCCAATACGGGTGAGGAAGATTCTGAACCTGTTGGCTAGAATGCCAAATGCATTCTCGACGGTGCGACGGGCACGACTTAGACGATAATTAAATATCAGTTCCTCTTCTCTCAAGTCGCGACGTGAGTATGGTTTCAGCAAATACGGGCTTAAGGGAAAGGCATCGTCTGCGACAATGAAGTGCGTCATCGATACTTCTGTGCCAGGTAGACACTCGTCTGGAGGAAAGCCAATCGTATCCTTCTCGATTTTTTTCTTCAAGCTACAGCGATCCCAAACACCACCATCTGCCACACGGCCTTCCGCCCCCACATCGATGTAGACAAATTCGTAGTTGAAGTCTACGAGAGCAAGTAGGATCACTGAATAAGTACCCTTGTAGTTGTAATACTTCGATCCAGAATTCTTGGGTGGGACGATCGTGATGTGCTTACCGTCTAAGCTTCCGACACAATTTGGGAAGTTCCATCTCTTCCAGAATCCGTTTGAGATACGCTGCCATGCGACGGGATCCCTCGGTGTCTGTGGATGAAATATTATTTAAGTTAATGAACATAATTGTGTATTTTGAGGGGAAGAAATATTAGAAAAGACTTTATATGTAGACATAATTTATCTTATGCTAAATAAACATTTTCATTGAAGAAGGTGCGATAACTTTATCGACTTATCGTTTACTTAAAACACAGTTAATGCATTTATCTTTGCAATATACTTACATCAAAGAACTCCTCATGGAGCACTTCAAATATCGCATTGCAAACATACGGCACCATTATACTGAGGGCGGCAGTCGAGTATCTGAATTGAAGCTGCGAATTGGATAGAGTGTCCCCTGAAGTAAAACATATATGTATCTTAACGTTTCTGATTAAATGGCCATTGGTCTGATTGAATTTATTTTGATCGTAACCACCTCTTTTTATTTCATTTCAACTATTCAGTATTTCATACGAACTTAAGTAAATATCTTAGCATTTTCTTTCAAACATACCAAATGCCAGAATCTTTAATGTCGCAGACAGACGGCCACAAGGAGGAATCGGCTCCCTCATACGAGTCCACTTCTTGGTAATGTGGGGCTGAACTTTATCCAATAGCCACAGATACGTCTCTCTATCCATTCGCATCATGGTGCGATATTGAACTGTGTCATCGCACTGGAAAACATAAATGTTCGTATCGTTACATGTTGCCATCATTCTTTTCTAGGTCTTAATATTTCTAACAGTATGAATTATTCTTATTAACACTACACATCATTACTTACAGCAACGAGTTCCATTTGCAGGCTGTGCATAGTGGTGACGTGTACACGATCATTTCGAGCCAATAACCATGGTCTAGACCACCATTTTCGTACAACACGTTTCTTCAACCTCTTCTGACGTCACAACTGCGACAGAGAAAGACTTAATTGTTCTTCTTCACTTAAAACAGCAAGCATAAGGCCGAACATGCCATAATACTCCAACATGTCCGCCTCCATTGCTGCAGCATGTGTGTTTGGGGTTCACAACTTCTGCGACAAGTCTAAGTCGCATGCGATAACCTCGCTTTCATCTCTTGTGTGTAAATGCCCGGATGCCTGCGATACGCTGCGATATGGCTGCGACTTGACTTGGGGGGGGAATTTCAAAAACATCGCAAGGTGCGACATCTTCAAATCGCAAGCTGCGACATGACTCACATGTCGCAAGCACCGTATCGCTTGTGTGTAAAAACACCTTATATTCCACTATGTGGTCGGGGGCCGCTTGCGGTGGGCTCATCAACCGCTGCAAGCAATTTGGATTTCAGAAACGAACATGTTGGTTTCTGCCACCCTAAGCACTTAATAGAAAACTCTATAGAATTATTGTATACTATAAAAATAAAATCATAAAAAAGTCATATAAATTATAACAAAATCATAAATAAGTCAAAAAAGGTTAAAAATCATATAATAGAATATCAAATCATTTGCGATGGTGCTTGCAGTGGCTCAAAGCAAGCACCACTGCAAGCACCACCACAAGTAATGTCTATATTCCACATTGCGGTGACCAGCATTACTTGCGGTGGGGCCAATCACCACTAGTAAAAAGCCCACATAAGCAAAACACCGCACAGTGGAACATGGCCTTAACTCATCCCAATTCTAGTCCATAAAGGGAGGGAAACTAAATTTATATAATAATATATCCCTCTCCTCTGCAAGTTTCATTCAGGGGTAATAACCTCTCAGTGCAAAACAAACATAGGGTTTGGCATTAAAGGGATGACTGACTGTTTAAACACAATTCAATTCCATTACAGCGTCCTAATGCCAGAAATTTATGTTAGACCTATGCAAGAAGATCAACCATCAACCAAAAAATATATACATGTAATCATGCTTTTTTTTGAGCTTAAGAAAGATAATGTGCTAGACTATAGAAGTCTATAGAGAAAATATATTTTGTAATAGCAAACTGACCTTAGAACATCAAATATCCATTACATCTTTACCGAATCTTAGGAATATTTGGACGTAGGATGATCTGGTCAAATCTTAGGAATATGCACAGTAGGTTTGTAGGAAAATTTATTTTCAAAGTGAAAAAAGTCACCAATGCTATTTAATTGCTGAAGGTTGATAAAACCTTAATATGTAATTATTTATGTGTGATTCTTTAAAGATCTATCTTTCCGTTCTCCTACTTTTGTTGTTGAAACAACTAAAATTTTTCTATTCTATTTCAAATTCAACCCCTGCTCATGTCCAATGAGATATTTTTGAATGTCATTTTTGTCACTTGAGGTTCTTGGTTCATTAATTACACTAATTGCTGTTCAATTATTATCTAACATTTCTGATTTTCTCTTTGAGTGAACTCTCATCAATTTATGACTTGAAATTTGAAGATTTAAGGGTTTTCAAATTTTTCCAACAGGGGGCACGTCTGTGAAGGGCACTTTATCGCTTTAAGGAGATTAAGGAGGTAACAAGCGTTTGTACACTTATTAAATACATTTGTCTTCCCAACGAAGACGTGCCAACCATTCTGATTGGTTAAACTACTAGAATTGTAGTTTAATTGCTCAATGGGTATCCCCCTTAAGGCATGTCTCTTTGGATAACCTTAAATACCTGAAAGGGTAGTGGCCTTTCAGGGTTTCCCGGGGGAACAGGGGAGTCTGTCCTTCTTCTGGATTGGTTGGGTTTTTCAATTTGAAGAAATGTCCATGTCATCAATATTAACTGACGCCAGCCCTATCAAATTTGTGTGTGTGAGTTTCCCTATACTTTCAATGACAGTGCTATTTTAAATTCCAGTACATTTCTATAAATATCACAATATACATATCTGATATATATATATATATATATATTATATATATCACTAGTTTCCCATGACAGAAACACTGATCGCCCGGCAACTAAACTGTTTATTGCCCAAGTGGGGACACATCTTTAGAGTAGTGCACAGAATAATGGACAGTTTGGTACAAAAGAAATGGTATTGGAAGTGACATCACAGGGTGTCATGATGATCATATGACCTCTATTGACCAATCAGAATGAGTTGTATAGGTACATAAGCATGCATTTATGCATGAAATAAACTGTTCCTACTTGGTACTCAATGTGTTAACATTGTCTTCTTTCTTGGGAAGGACCTCTGACGAACTTAGACGATAAACAGAACGCTATGCATGGAGTAAGACAGACATGCTAATATTGTACAGTAAGGCCACCATCATCCACCAGTTATCACCATAGATTAGACTTATAGATGGATTTTGGTTAGATATACAATTAGACAAAAAACAATAGTACACCACAAGATTAGTATGTACCACCAGACAGGCATGGGGAACCAGATGCCAGGTACACATCCAACATGCTCCTACCCTTCTTAGATTGGCAAAGGCCCTTCATCAGTTTCCTCAAATAGAGTCTCAATCATACAGGAGAAGCACACATAAGGCATCAGCTCTGCCATTTCATTACCCCCTCCCCATTCATTCTTTTACTCGGAGATACTACATAGCCCACCCTCATGCATGAGGCATGATTTTGGGAGCACTCTCTTGTTCTCCTTTCTCATATGCGGTTGCAAGCCCAGGCCCAAGCAGAAGTGGCAGCCAACCCCTGAATTGCTAGACCAACAGTCAGTGAAACACAATGAGAGTACAGATAAACCCCACAAGCTTTTGCATCACAATATCATCCCTTGTTGGAAAGCTATGGTCATTTACTTTCACATGGCAGAAACCTAATATACAGCTTTTTCTGACAAAACCTTAGGTGGTAATGATGTATCCCTAACATCAGACATACATTTCTGCATCCGTAATTAGGTGATCATGACCTGGGGAGTTGAAATTGCATGCGACCTCAGTCTCGTTGGGTTCTCTTGTTATGCAATGGAAGTGGGCCTTAAACCTTGTTCTAAGATTATTCTTGGTTTGGCCCATGACTGCATTACTTGCCACATTTTGCATGTGATGCCATATATTAGGTTGTTGCTGTTGCAATCAACATCCTGTCCATTGAGATTCAATTTAATGTTGCTACTTTTTTCTTGGCAATAGCCTAATAGTGTAAAAATTCTCCTCCCAGTTCAAACTCATCACAGTTTAGGATGTTGTATTTTGAAAACGACATGGTGTAAAATGTATGTTTTTCTACACTAAGCAAACCCCATGATCTTGGGTGAACGTCCTCTTGTACCAGATCTAGGATATTGAAAAGGTTGGAGTGGGCGCTGTTGGACAAATTTTACTTATGGGGCTTTTTGATGAACCGTCAGCTCTTGAATCGATATGGAAAGTTGCTCTATCTGGCTCTGAAAATGAGCCTAAACTTTGGTGCGTTTTTCAATGGTCATATCTTGTTGGTAACTAGTCATAGGGAATGAGAATTTTTAGAAACTCTCTGCCAAGAATAGAGTTTTAGTTGTAATACATTTATTGACATTACAACTTAATAGTCTATCATACACTCGTGCATTATGCAATATGGAGAAGGAGTCAAGATGTTTTCATATTTAAAATCAAATAAGATTAGAGTATTTCAAATCCCTTAAACTGGTAAACTGCTTGGGACAGCAATACACATTGCACATCAAAATACTGTTATTCCAAATGCAACTGGCGATGTTCTTGGTGTGCATATGTATCTTTTGTACTGTGATCATTATGTGCTCGATATCACTTTCTACAGCTGTGTGTGATATAGGATACAAATCACATTACAGAAATGTAGGTCACATGGGCAACATATCATTTTCCGAAAAGCTGTTTCCTTGGTTCTACGGGCAGGTGAGTGCCCTGGTAATGAAGGAGGACTCCCGTGGCTGTTGCCCCAGGGGTTAGGGATGATGTTAATTAAACAGGGCTTGATCATGAGTAAACAGCGCCTACATATATGAACCAAGATGCACTAATGAATACACAAAGGAATCTCATATACTAGTGTAATAATATTTTTATTAGAAAGATTACTCAAAAAGTCATTTGAACTATGTGAATACTCGAAAAGTAACTTGAAATATGTGAATACTCAAAAAGAGTAACCCAAATCATGTGAATGCTTGAGGTATAACTTGAAACACGAGATTCATGACGTGTGATGTGTTCTTGGCCAATCACCATCAAACTGTTCATCTGCAGCCTATAAAAGGCAGCATGTTATCCCAAAATAAATTGGTGTCCTCTTTGGCACTCAACTGTTAAAAGCAACCTGTTGTAAGCAACCTGTTGTTGACTTATGCTTGGGGAAATATAGTAGTATGGTTATAATGAAAGCTCGAGGATGGATCTTAGCCGACTCCTGAGGACCCTATAGCTAGGGCGACTCAGCTCGCTAACTCGTGGGTGTCCCCCGACTGAACGCAGGCCCTGGGAAGGTGCGTTCAGCCGAGACCCCATAGAAAATCTCTGAGACACTAAATAAAATTAATGATTATGGAAGAGTAGATAATTACAATAATTATTATGTTAACAGGTTAATCCCCTGTCACTGCCTTACATCTTTTCGAGTGAGCTTTTGACAGTCCACGAAAATTCTCAAGACCCCAAATAATCTCAAGGCCCAAATCCTATCCAACCTCACGTTTCTCAAACACACGCTGACAGCAGGCTAGGTGTTTACACTAGGGATGAAATGCAAGAATAAATAGTTTTCCGACTGTACACTTGAATTCAGGTTTGTTTCTAATAATTGTATTCTAATGATATCATATTATAAAGACATATTTACAAGTGGAATACATATATTCATGCAATATAAGGCCTATTTTAAGTGTATGATTTGGATTCCTACAAAGGATAAAACTTATCGACAAGGAGCAAACACAGGGAAAGGCCTGAAGAATTAGGTTCAAGATGTTTTGCCCTCAAATCAACAGCATTACTCAGGTATCGAAATTAGCTCGTGTGACATAGAATCCCTAATTTCATTAGCGTCTCGTAATGAGATAGTTATTTATAGAATTATTTTTCACAAACTTTGAAATTCCCTCATATAACAGGAAATGTACAATGGACCTATATGTCTTAAATATTGAGAAGGAAAATTCTGAAAAAAAAGAAAGAAATCGCGCATTTAATGGTAAAAGATTTTAAGATCCGCCAGTTAATGATTACCTGGTTATAAGCTAGTTATTGACACATTTATCCTTAATTGTCAAAAGATTATGAAATTTTGAACTTGTTCAAGTGATATGTTTTATTTGCCTTATCAAGGCGGACGTGGCGTTTCATCTACTCATAAGAAATATTGTCAGCGCAGTCACACAGTCACCAACAAAATAACGAACACTGTAATAGCAAAAACTGTCAATCAGCATTGTGACTTAGTCACGTTCAGCAAACATTAGCTTGGTCAATTTGTGGTATTCCGGCGGCTACTTCTGGATTTTAGTGTCTGTGACCAGAGACACGCAGAGACAGGATCCTAGTTTTGCATTGACATTTAATCCTCGATGGACAAAGTAAATTGCTCCGTTGAGTCTTTAAGACCATCTTCATATTAAAGGCTGCATGCTATTGACTCTTGAAAAGGCTTTGCAATCTACCAATAAATAAGGTTTTATTGGATCGCAAAGCGATCATGATGTAATGTCGTTAAGAAAAATAATTTAGATGTAGAGGGAAATAGAGTAAAGCCTTGTTTCTATTAAACTATCCTAGTCCGAATAAAAAGATTGCAGTAGACAAATAACATTATTGGGAATAGTTGCTGATTTTGTCTCTTTAATGACAAACCTTTTCTCATTGAAAGAGGAATGAGTGGACATCAAACAATTTGTGTAACAATTTTCTCCTGAATTTTCTCCCCCTATTATACATGTGTGTACGCATTGGATTCATTAACAGTTCAAAAAGAGGGAGGGTAACAGGGCATACAATTTTCCCGTTTTCTGCATAGAAACCGGCACAGGGCGACCTTTTACAAAAATGTAAGTCGGTGTACTTCCGTCTCACTTTGCTAGACTTGAACATTACATTTTTTTTCCTGTAAAATTATGTTGAAGTATGGTTCAGGGGACAATGGCAATTATAGCCATAATTATGCAAACTGAATGTGATAAGATTTTCCCATTATGTTTAACGATATGTGGTTTGCACTAAAAGACAATAATTTAAGTTACCGATACAGATACAAGAGGCTCGATTGTCTTTGAAGGAGTACTGTTTATGAAGTAAAAGGAAGGTGAGGGGAGGGGAGCGGTGTTCAATATGTAACGGAGTTATGAGAGTACTGAAATTGGGGCTAACTAGAACTGTAGAAGGGACCCAGTATCTACTTCCACCTCCATCACAAGTCATGAAAATTATCAAAAGTTGGATGGGGTTAGACGCCACCTTGACCCCATGCCTTGGCATGGGAATGCATGAAGGAAGGGAAAGGGAGGTGTAAGTCAGACTTTTACTCAGATGGTCTACTGATGGCTAGGGAAAGCTACCTTGGGTTTGCACTGAAGAGAATAAAGTGGTAAAATGGTGACCTAATGATGATGTCTTGTTCCCCATTCCTATCATGTTGATTATTCTAAGCTTGTGCTGGATAATTAGTCTCTTCATCTCGCATAACAATCTTGCTGTCTAAGTCCAATCCTAGAGGCTAATTAGCCTGACTGTACTGTTAAGGCATGCTGTGTATATATTTTTGTGACTAGCTGTTTCTTCATTCTCTAACGATGAAGGGGTAATGTGGCAAGTCCAATATCCATAATAATTACATATTCTATTTTCTATTTTCTACATAAATATATTAATCAAATATATCAAATGCAATAAAAATGAAATAACTACAACAGAACTTAAAATAACTTTCAATTTCCTATTTTCTTTCATACTGATAGTGGAACACTAATTCCATGAAATTGAAAAATACACAAAACAGGAAAACAGACAATTGAACCCAGTCTTAATATGCAAATTAGGTACCGCCCACCTCATTAATACATTTTCGCTGGTTTTGCGCCACCAATCTCCACTCTCCAAGCATAATGGGTACATGTAGAGTTCCCTAATGGGAGAGTGATGCTCTGGTGGGAGAGTGATGCCCTGCTTGGAGAGTGATGCCTGTCAATCATGTATGCTCATTTGCATATTAAAACTGGGTTCAATTGTCTGTTTTTCTGTTTTGTGCATTTTTCAATTCCATGACATAAGTCTTTAATGTAAAGTATTGATATGAAAGAAAATAGGAAATTGAAAGTAATCATAAGTTCACTTGTAGTATTTTCATTTATATACCATTTGATATATTTGATCAATATATTCATGTAGAAAATAGAGAATAGAAAATGTTATTATATAAATATTGGACTTGCCACATTACCCCTTCATCTCTAACCCCTTCAAAGAGCGGGACACAAGAAAAAAGTCAGTGTTGACATGCCGAGAACCAAGAAATAATTGTTTATCCAATAAACTGACACTGGAGGAGCCTCATACTTGAACCTAAGACCTTGTGATGTCATTTCCGGTTTATATTTCTTGTATTCAATACCTGTCATCATGTGCATGTTCCTTACTCTCGAGCCATGTCACAAACACTTGTTCCCAAAAGAGAACCATAACAACTTCATAGAATTGCCCGAGTGATCACAGATATACATTTATCAGTAGTATATGAACATCTTGTATGAGAATATAACTTGCTATTACTATACATTAACTAATCCGCGAAAGCCTATACCCTGAGAATTATTGGTCTTTCATTCAGACTTCTCAGTTCACCACAATAGCCTCTTCACAATTTCTTAATAACTTTTAATAAAACAACTCAGATAAGAACACTTTTAACCGTTGTTTTCCTACAGGATGAACCCCTTAATTTACAACCATGCATGTTTTAGAAATAATACAATGACAAAACTGTTGTATTACACAATTATACAGTCTGACCTTTACTTATCCAGTCACAATTCTTTGATTCTGAGCCAACAGAGGTCTCAAAAGCCCCACTACTCTGATCTTGACACTCTCACAAGTTATACTGTTTTCCTGAGGGGGCTTCCCCTTACTTTGAAGGACTATTCGGTTAGTGAGACATCTGATTTTACTGGTCAACGAGGTATGCAGGGACCATGTATATATACTCCCAACTCCTAGATAAAGCTGTCCATTTCTGAAGAAGTTATCGAGTGCCAGCACATAAAAATTGTCTTTTGGATGACTTTGGAAAACAATAAAACTTGGTTCACACACAAAACAAAATTTTTTCAGCATTGTATGTACTTGGACAGACAGTCATTTTGTAGTTTAAAATCAAAACTCATATAGAAATAACAATTATCTTGTAAATTCCAATTTATTTGCTATTAGGTTACAGATGAAAAGCATATTCCACATAAGACTGAAAGGTTAACAGTGACTCTCTCGGGAACACCACTCATCCAACATGTAACTGCGTTACCAATTCCAATGGGGTGAATATGTTTATGGCGAGAAAAAAACTTGTCAGGTTTGGATATCTGGTAAAGGTTTGCTGGAATTTACAAATTTAATTCATTAATCAACAAAATTCATGGTAAAACAAGATTTGGATGCTAAGTTTGATGCAGTTTTAACCACTTTCATTTATACAAAACATACATGGAATGTGCTGGAAAATTGCGAATTTTCCAAATAATGTTTATTTCCATTTCAGTGGTAAAATCATAATTGTCTTATATCAAGATCTATTTTTTCCTGTTACATTTAAGGGACAAATCCTCCAGTCCACAGTTCATCATTTTGGAGACTTTGATTTTTCACATAAAATTATTCAAACTGATAAATACTTTTACTAACTTCATTCTGTTACACCTGAGTTGAATTGGCCCGAAAAGATAAACTAGGTCCTAAGTGTTGCGTCGCATAACCAAACGCTCGCAACAGGGAGAGAATAAAAATGGTTTAGTTTTTCTCTCCCTGTTATGCACACATTTTGAACACATTTAATTGACACATAAAGACATTTCCGCCACACACCTTCTATATATATATCATAAGCTGAAGGACACCACTACCATTTGCTGAAAAAGAATATTAAAATTCACACCCCAAAACTTCCCCCCGGCACATCAAAAACAGTCAATTTTAAACAGGGAGAGGTCTTTTAAAATGTGCCAATCCTCGCAACAGGGAGACTTGTTATGGGCGCGGCAAAGAAACTTAAATATGTTCCACATTCAATCTCTTTCAAAAACAGATCTGAAAACAGATCTGAAAACTGACAATCTAAATTTCAATTAACCCTTTAGACCCCACAATTTTGAGTCATGAATTGCTTGATTTCCCCAAGTATTTCGTGGATTTCCCTCCAGAATTCCCTTAATTCCTTTTAATTGTGGACGTTCAAAGGCTAACTAACCCAGCCCTTTCAATGAAGGTTAACATGGGGTTTGTAGCATTGGATAGGACATTAAGTGACCTTTCAAACGATATATTGGCCATTTTTGTACGTTGAATATTTAAAAAAGTGTCTTCTTTGGAAAAATATGGAAAAATTACAGAAAAATGCCAATTTTCCGGGCGGCTATGGCCGGATTGGGGAGTATACCCACGGGCGGCTATGGCCGGATTGGGGTCTAAAGGGTTAAGAAAACCATCACCATTCCTGAGATCAAAAATATTAAGATCTAAAAGCACCCCAACCCAGCCAATTATTACCCCCCCCCCCCTCCCCTCCCCCCCCCCCCAAAAAAAAAGAAGCTCATCATCCATTTTCCTTTTCTCAGTCCTTTGCAGTAAGACTTAATACGAAAAAAAAGATCCAGTAGCCTATGAAGTGCTAGAAATGGTGTGATTCATCACTGTTTCTTTGTCTCTTCTGTGTTTGTAAGCAGTATTGATTGATAATTCGTACATTTGATATAATTCTTAATCCTGACCAAGATGCTGATTCCAGCTTTTGGAAAGGGTTGTATTTTGTACTGTATTTGTGATGTGTATGTGACCTGATAATGTCATGCTTTGAAATTACTCACCTACACTGAAAACTACAAGGACAAAGTTATTAGGTGGTCTTGGGAAAATCCTCGATTCTGGTCTGACCACGGCAAAGGGTCAGGTTTATTCATCAAGGTTCTGGTCTGGTATAGCAGCTGTATTAATTTCAAGAACTGTTAAAGGAGCGGTCTCGCCATGAGCAGGTT
The DNA here is from genome assembly GCA_936440205.1 of Lepidonotus clava. Lineage (NCBI taxonomy): Eukaryota > Metazoa > Annelida > Polychaeta > Phyllodocida > Polynoidae > Lepidonotus > Lepidonotus clava. Next base: position 31,671,185 of record OW387135.1, read on the forward strand.
AGGGATGCGACATTATTCTTGCAATGATGTGCAATTGTGCACTGATGCAAGAAATGACAACACCTGTTATTTCCTGTAATACTCGTCTAATATACATTTTCTTTGTTTTCTAAGTGAATGATATTGTATAAATTAGTGAAAAAGTTACATGCGTGTTATTTACACATAAATTCTGTATGTAATGTCATAAGCATAATCTAAGGTTATGGTTTTCTGGGATTTGTATTTTTCTCTAAAAACCAGAGGCAGGGAAGGAGACGATATCTCCATATTCAATGTAGGGCAATATCATGCATATATGGATTTGCATATCATCAAACTTGTTTTTACATCAGTGTATCATTTAATGTTTTTCAACATCATCCGCTGGATATAGTCACTTTAGATATACTATTGGCCAATGTCCAAAGTCCAAAATAATTTATAATGATTCGTATTTGACTGCTTGTATTAATTAATATGTGAGGCTCTCTGCATTTCCGTCTGGATTTTAGCATTCAGCTGCGAGCTCTGTAGAGATGTATCCAGACATTCTCGTCGTACTGATACACTCTTCTGCATTCTCATTTTGCAGCTTTCTAAGCTCAAGGAAAGCAACATATTTTACGATTGGAAACACCATTTGTTTATAAAACCAGGATTCAGTGTTTTGGTACTTTTTATTTAAACTGTAATTTCATCAAGCGTTTTAATTAGAAAACTAGGACATTTCTAGTCGACTTGTGACTCCGACCTCTCAAAGGTAAAAGAACAAAATTTGAATTTTGATTAATATTTCTTGAATTGCATCCCAGGAGCATTGAATCATCAAGGTAACGAGGGCTTTAGCTCGAGACATAGGTGTATGCAAATTGGGACAATAACGATTGTTGAGTATGCCAGCTGTCAGTACTTGGTTTGTTTTATTCCGAGCCAATACAGATATTTTATTCGATTCTAGGACAACTACCCCTGGGACAACTACCCCTGGGACAACTACCCCTGGGACAACTACCCCTGGGACAACTACCCCCTAGGACTATTACCCACTAGGACTATTACCCACTAGGACTATTACCCCCATAGGACAACTACCCCTGGGACAACTACCCCTTAGGACGATTACCCCTTAGGACAATTACCCCTATGGGTAGGACAACTACCCCTTAGGACAATTACCCCTCTAGATAGGACAATTACCCCTATAGATAGGACAATTACCCCTTTAGGAAAACTATCCCCCTTAATAGGACAACTACCCCCATAGGTAGGACAACTACCCCCCTTGATAGGACAACTACCCCTATTGGTAGGACAACTACCCCCATTGTTTAACGTTTCTTTTTCAAGGAGATACAATAGTTCTTGGTCAAGGTCTCCTTACTTTTGGGATACCTTTTTGATCATTCCCTTTCCCTCAGCCAACTGTGCCATCAGGATGTGCCTGTTGCTAGTTTATCCCTGTGGACCATGCATAGTCTTTGGTACTCCTACTCTCATGGCACGGGTACAAGGACAAAGTTATTAGGTGGTCTTGGGAAAATCCTTGATTCTGGTCTGACCACGGCAAAGGGTCAGGTTTATTTATCAAGGCTCTGGTCCGGTATAGCAGCTGTATTAATTTTAAGAACTGTTTAAGATGAAAGAGGGAGCCCGTTTAGGATTGATCAGAGCTTGTATAATTATGCATTTCTTAAGAAATATAAAAAAAGAATTAGGTAAATCCACCAAAAATTATGGAAGCTACATCCAATTATAGTTTGAACCACACTCCCCACTTTGGGATAAGGTGGCTATAGGAACCCACTCTACTGATTAGGTGTTCTAGGCCTATTTGTGAAGTCATCTTTGCCATACCTAACTTCAGAGGCCGGCCAATTAACTGTGGTTGCACTAACAGTGTCCAAAATGAAGCATATATCTTATGCACCAATCGGGTGCATTTTTCCTTAAGCTTTGCACCCGAAATTTGGCCAATGCACCCTCCCAATATATAGCAAAAATTATGGGCCTAAGAATTGTGCACATACCAGGTGCACACCTTGAAAAATCACGCACCCGGCGTGCACATTTGCGCGGCCGGAATGTGCGCGGCCGGGTGCAGGGTGCAGCTTAATAAACATAGCAATTATTACGTCACTGAAAGTGACGCCCAGCACCGACTACTGAGGAACAAACAAAGCATTATTGTACCTGGCTGTCGCGCTGACACAGGGGGTCATCTATAGATAGAAGTGTGAAAATACTAAGAAGTGGCAAGTTTTCAAGTCTATTTTAAACAAGAATAGTTTTTCAATGACATGAAATGGAATGAAATTTATGATTCTCGGAAGTGTAAGATGCTTTACGATCGTTGTTGACAATCTTAAAACCATCAACCAGGCCATTCCATATCTTCCATCTATGGCTTTCTGACAGACAACAATCTTCAGAGAAAAGAAAATGCACTACCCTACAAAGTTTTAGCCCAGAACATTTTCTCCCAATGAGGTTTGTACAGGAACAATTGCCCTCCACCGGTCCCTAAATATTTCAACAGTTCTACCCACCTCACTCACCGGAGGTGTAAAAATGATGGGCCTAATGCCCCCAAAATTAGCTTGACCACCGCCAACCCCTGACTGGTACACCAATGTGGCTACAACATCTGAATGGTTAACAACATTTTCCAAACAGTTTCAACAGGAACATTGCTTTGAACATCACATGTTTTTTCTCCAGTATTCATCCGCTCCCAGCCATAGCTTGTAAATGTAGCTCATATTGTAATTGCAGATGGGTAATTTGACATAGTCCAACTCTCACATAGTTTCATCTTCTACATGGGTGAATAACTTTATGATAAGTACCGATTATATAAAGCCTTGATGCAGTCTTACTGATTCAACCGCTACATACTGCTCCATCAGAATTTTACGTATTACATATTAAACTGTTGGAATCAGCTTCCAACAGATGTAAGATTAATACGTAAAATTCTGATGGAGCAGTATGTAGCAGTTGATAATAACCTGATTTCACATTTTTGGTATCATTTGAAAGCTTATTCCATCCTCTTAAATGTTTAATTCCCGCCTGGAGCATCCTTTCCCCCTGTTGGGTCACATGTCATGTTCCAACAAAAGCAAACCAACATTACTATGTTCACAGGTGCCGTCCTACAGTTCCTCGACCTGCAGGCAAGGGAGAGTGGCGGGAGAGGGCAGTCAGAGAGTGAGGGCGAAGAGGAGGAGACCCCGGCACCACAAAGCCCCCCAAGCCTGCCCCCGAAAAAGAGCCAGTCGCAGCCCCCACCACCACCAAGTGCTGGCGCAGCTGCGGTTGTAAACAATGAGTAAATGTTGTACAATAAACGCCATAAACGAAGTCACTTGTTTACACTTGTTTGTTTGTAATTTCACGCAATCTCTCTTAACCTACAACACGTTGCAAGGCTTAACTAGTACATTAAATCTCTTTTCATTTTTATGAAAAAAAAGAGGGGGTTACCTATGTACAACTCTCTTATAATACTCCCTAAAATAGACCTATTATCACTCGTAAACTACAATACATTGCCAGGCTTAACTGGTACATTAGACCTCTTTTCATTTTTATATAAAAAAAGTATCTACAACTCTCTTATACTTCTACCTAAAATAGACCGTGCGCTAGCCCTTAGGAAGTGGCCGTGATAACTGCAACAGAGGCCACAGGGCCACCAATGGCCACACGAGGGTCCCTGCATGCGGCAACAGTGCGGCAACTGGACGTTTGCCCAAAGTTTACTTAGCAACTTAAGAAGGATTAGTGAGGGGGAGACCGACGCTCCGCATGCCAAACCCCTGTATAAACAAAGGATTACAATTAGCTAAATGTCCAGATGGGTGGCAGGCTAACTGTCTTCCCAGTACAGCAGTATCTGGCCCACTGGTGTAGATCACAGAGTCATCGGCATATAATAGCATGTTGGTGTTAACAATTTTAGGCAAATCATTGATTATAAGCTAAAGAACAGAAGGCCCAGAATGGATCCCTGAGGGACATAATGAGTAATATCATGAACATTAGAAACTACTCCATTAGCAAAAGTCTTTTGTTTTCAGCTTGTCATGTAATTTTTAATCCATCCCTTCAGTGAAATTGGTAGATTTAAATTATTTAGTTTTTGTAGTATGATATCGAAATTCAGGGTGTTGAATGCTTTTTTAAAGTCTATGAAGATAGCCATGGCTGAGAGTTTAATGTTAAGAGAGTCTGTGATTGAGCTTAAGAATTTAAAAATAGTATCATGAGTACCATGGTGTTTCCTGAATCCATTCTGGTTTGACAATAGGATATTATGTTCTTCCAAGTATGGGTACAGCTTATTGTGAATAAGTCGCTCCATCAACTTGTCAGGCAACGGAAATAGGGCGATGGGTCTCAGATCAGACACGGATTCACGGGAAAATTTTGATCTAATACACTAATAGACTTGGCCCTGTTTGAATCACTTTGCTATAAACCGTGTCAAGAAGTGTAAGGGATGTGTAAGGGCTCTTGCAGTGTCAATGGTATGGCCCATTACATAAGGTTATATAACAGCCTCCCCACCCACCCACACCCGCCCAGCTGGGGACATCTATAATTAGCACTATGTTTGGTTGTCTCATTTTAGTATTTCCCAGCCCTTTCTATGTCTGACCAGAGGTGTTGGTAAAGGCCTAGACTGCAGAGCAACCCACGGGGAGACCTGCAGGGCTATACCCCTGACCTGCAGGGCTATACCCCCTGACCTCTTCCCGGCCCCCTACTCACCCTAACCCTGTCAGGCAATACCACACAAAAACTATAATTTTAAGTTTCAGTTATTTTGCAATGCCTATAGGATCTAAAAATAGTGTGGAAGAAAAGAATCATTTAGAAGAAAAGAATCATTTAGAAGGGTTTTAAGGCCGATTTGAGCACAAATTTGAAATATTCATGGCTCCCATAAAAAGTGAACTATGGGTGAAAACTGACTTTGAGGTGGTAGCCCCAAGTGAGAGGGTCCATTCTATACATGTCAGGAAATTCTGTGACGATTACAACATTATCTAGAAAATCACAACGATTTTTACTGTTTTTTTCACACAGGAAAACTCAACCAGTCGATTTTGCTAAACCCTCCAGGAATAATAATTAGGCCTTTCTAATACAAAAAATGTTGTTGAATTTACAGGCATTGAATTATCAGGGGCCCACCTCAGGGACCAAGGATAGGTTCAGGTACCTGGCCCATTACATTATAGTGGTGGTTGGTAACCTACCATCCCCCCTCCTGTATTGTTTCTATCTTGATTTGAGGCTCAGGCCTACCAGAAGGACACATCCAATCCCACTATGATGTATTAGGCTGGCCACCTGCACCCATCCTTAACCCATGAGTTGTCCCCAAGAAAATTTGCTGCCCATATATCCGACAATATTGTTGGCATGAGATAGGCCTAGATATCATTTATGCAAGTTTATAGCAAAATCCATTGGTTGGGGTCTAAATTTCTAGAAAATGTTTTATTAGTCTCACAGTTTCCTGACTAGTTTATAATGGTCATTCTTAGTCGGGGCTACAAGCTCAGAGTCAGTTTTGACTCATAGTTGACTCATACTGGGAGTCAAAAATGTTTCAAATTTGGAAATTTTTCAAAGTGCTCAAATCGGCATGAAAACCCTATCAAAAGGTTCTTTTCTTCCACAAGTCATCAGCTCTTTGCAACCTGAGAATATCAGGAGGCTAGAGGTGGCTATTCATAGAGGGATGGTCAGGGACATGGAGTAAAGGCTGGGAAATATGTAAAATGATTTCCATCAATTAGGGGACATTTTTGGCATAAGATGGGCCTAATTATCATTTCTGAAAGATTTTAGCAAAATCCATTGGTTGAGTCTTTCAGTATAAAAATAAAGTGAAAAATCTTTCTAAATTTCTAGATAATGTTGTAATCATCACAGAATTTTCTGACATGTATAGAATTGTCCTTCTCACTCGGGGCTACAACCTTAGAGTCACATTTGACCCATAGTTGACTCCTACTGGGAGTCATAAATGTTTTAAATTTGGATTTTTTTCAAAGTGCTCAAATCAGCATGAAAACCCTATCAATAGGTTCTTTTCTTCCACAAGTCATCAGCTCTTTGCAACCTGAGAATATCAGGAGGCTAGAGGTGGCTATTCATAGAGGGATGGTCAGGGACATGGAGTAAAGGCTGGGAAATATGTAAAATGATTTCCATCAATTAGGGGACATTTTTGGCATAAGATGGGCCTAATTATCATTTCTGAAAGATTTTAGCAAAATCCATTGGTTGAGTCTTTCAGTATAAAAATAAAGTGAAAAATCTTTCTAAATTTCTAGATAATGTTGTAATCATCACAGAATTTTCTGACATGTATAGAATTGTCCTTCTCACTCGGGGCTACAACCTTAGAGTCACATTTGACCCATAGTTGACTCCTACTGGGAGTCATAAATGTTTTAAATTTGGATTTTTTTCAAAGTGCTCAAATCGGCATGAAAACCCTATCAAAAGGTTCTTTTCTTCCACAAGTCATCAGCTCTTTGCAACCTGAGAATATCAGGAGGCTAGAGGTGGCTATTCATAGAGGGATGGTCAGGGACATGGAGTAAAGGCTGGGAAATATGTAAAAGGATTTCCATCAATTAGGGGACATTTTTGGCATAAGATGGGCCTAATTATCATTTCTGAAAGATTTAGCAAAATCCATTGGTTGAGTCTTTCAGTATAAAAATAAGGTGAAAAATCTTTCTAAATTTCTAGATAATGTTGTAATCATCACAGAATTTTCTGACATGTACAGAATTGTCCTTCTCACTCGGGGCTACAACCTTAGAGTCACATTTGACCCATAGTTGACTCCTACTGTGAGTCATAAATGTTTCAAATTTGGATTTTTTTCAAAGTGCTCAAATCAGCATGAAAACCCTATCAAAAGGTTCTATTCTTCCACAAGTCATCAGCTCATTGCAACCTGAGAATATCAGGAGGCTAGAGGTGGCTATTCATAGAGGGATGGTCAGGGACATGGAGTAAAGGCTGGGAAATATGTAAAAGGATTTCCATCAATTAGGGGACATTTTTGGCATAAGATGGGCCTAATTATCATTTCTGAAAGATTTAGCAAAATCCATTGGTTGAGTCTTTCAGTATAAAAATAAGGTGAAAAATCTTTCTAAATTTCTAGATAATGTTGTAATCATCACAGAATTTTCTGACATGTATAGAATTGTCCTTCTCACTCGGGGCTACAACCTAAGAGTCACATTTGACCCATAGTTGACTCCTACTGGGGGTCATAAATGTTTTACATTTGGATTTTTTTCAAAGTGCTCAAATCGGCATGAAAACCCTATCAAAAGCTTCTTTTCTTCCACAAGTCATCAGGAATTTGCTTTAGTAACAGAGCAACGCACGGAGAGACCAGGGCCGTCCCCCTGACCTCTTCCCGGCCCCCTACTCCCCCTAACCCCGTCAGCATCACAGAGCAACTCACGGGGAGACCAGGGCCGTCCCCCTGACCTCTTCCCGGCCCCCTACTCCCCCTAATCCCGACAGCACCACAGAGCAACGCACGGGGAGACCAGGGCCGTCCCCCTGACCTCTTCCCG